>CM060922.1:438551955-448551955 GCA_030737875.1 Allium sativum | reverse complement strand
CGAGCCGCCGACTCCTCCTCCTCCCCTTCGAAATCTCGGTGAGCCTTTAGATTATTTTGTTTTGTTTTTATTTTTGTTTTACAGTGAATTGAAAACTGTTTTTTTTATTTAATTTAAAAACTGTTTTGAAAAGAATAAAACTGAATTTTTATTTTAAGTTATAAAAACTGTTTTTTTTATAAAGTTTTAAAACTGTCTTTTTTTTAGGATGTAAAAACAGAAATTTAAAAGAGAAACTGATTTTTTAAAAAGAAAATAAAAACTGATTTTTAGTTAGAAAATAAAAACTGCATTTTTAAAAAAATGAATGTAAAAACAGAATTTTTGAAAAGATTTTAAAAACTGATTTGATAAGAAAATAAAAACTGGTTTTATTTTAAAGGTTTAAACTTTGAAGAAAAAAAGGTTTAAACTTTGAAATAGAAAAAGGGTTTGATCTTTTAATAGAAAAAGATTTTTACCTATGTAGAGAATACGGGCAACGAAAGAGACAAAAAGGCGAGAACGACGAAGTCTCTGCAAAAGAGGAGTCGAGATGCTTGGATAGCTATAAGTGAGAATTTCTCACCTTTCAATTTATTTTTCTAGTTATATATATATATATATACTAGGATGCAGACGGTGCTTAGTAGCACCCGACACAATCGTCCACAGACCATGGACTTGTTTGTTTGGCTGTGTTGTTAGTTAGATTGTTTGAGTTGATTTGAATTGTTTGGTGAAATGAAATTGATATGATTGATGTGTGAATGGCGTGGGCCTTCACTAGACCGGGGATAAGGCTAGGCCTCGTCCCGTTTCTAGTATCGTGCCGTTATGCCGCCGAAATTTTCTAAAATATGTTAGAAAATAAAAATATCATTTTATTGTGTAAATGAATAATAGAAATTCATAGGTTGAAATAAAATGTTTTATCGTTAAAAATATAATTTTTAACGTGAAGTGAATAAAATAGAATATTCATTTACAAACCAGACGGTTTGTTTATGTACACCTATTTGAATGACATTGATTGGGACGATAAATTTTACACATCGCCCAACAGCACAAATAAAATATGTGTTTGATTGTTTGAAACCCCACACGGGTGTTGGGATGAAATTTGAAGTTCACTCATCCTGATTGATTAAATATGTCGATCGATTGATTGACAGGCTGTTATAAGCGTTGAATATCTATATTTGATGCTTTTACAGTGTAGTGCACTTTGGTTGATGGTTGATTATTTTCAATGTTATTATATACATGTGTTGTATGAAAATCCATATAATTAACATTATATGGTGATTGATTGGGCCTCATTCCAATTTAGAAAATAAAGAATATTATAAAATAGAAGTTCATGTGTTGACAGTACTCATTCATTGAGATTGGTCATGTGTTGAACGAAATATTTTAGTAATAAAATTTACATCTTTATCAATAATATAAAATAAAAGTTCATGTGTTGACAGTACTCATTCATTGAGATTGGTCATGTGTTGAACGAAATATTTTAGTAATAAAATTTACATCTTTATCAATATTATAAAATAAAGGTTCATGTGTTGACAGTACTCATCCGTTGAGATTGGTCATGTGTTGAACGAAATATTTTGATAATAACAACTATTTTGAAAAAGAAATATTTGAAATAGAATATTTGAAAATAGAAATTTATGAAGCCGTGTTGATTAGATTGACGCCATTTTGACGTGAACGATATTTATATCGATTTTAAACAATTTCGAAATGAATTGAATTGAAAACGATTTCGAAATGAATTGAATTGAAAACGATTTCGAAATGAAATGAATTGAAAACGATTTCGAAATGAATTGAATTGAAAACGATTTCGAAATTGAATTGAATTGAAATGCATGGCTGATTCTTTCCCTCTCAAATACCTTGGTGCTTATATCCGTCCAAAGAGATTGATGAAGAGTGATTGGCAATATGTGATTGATAAAGTGGACAGGCGATTAGCGAGATGGAAAGGAAATTGTCTATCAAAGGCTGGACGCCTGGTGCTGGTGAATTCTGTTTTGGCGGCTATCCCTTTGTACTGGCTCTCTTTTTATTCGTGTCCGGGTTGGGTTGTTCATAAGATTGATGCTGTTCGTCGGAATTTTTTTTGGACCGGTACTAAGGACATGCGCAAAACCTGCTGTCTAGTGTCGTGGGATCAGGTGTGCAAGTCCAAAGTTCAAGGAGGCTTAGGTGTCATCAATTTGAAGAATATGAATCATGCATTACTTTGTAAATGGCTTTGGATTATGCTTAGCGAAAAGAAAGTTCTCTGGAAGGAGTGGATCTTAAACACTTGCTATGGTGGTAGATTCGACTGGAATGCGGACATTTCCCATTGCTCAACATTCTGGCGTGGTGTTATGGCAAATGTTCACTGGATGAAGATTGGGACTGAGATTGTAGTTAAAAACGGCCGAAGCGTCTCTTTCTGGTATGACTGTTGGTTGCTTCCTATCCCCTTGCGTAATGAATTTGCCGATCTGTTTGCTATTGCATGCAACAAAGGTGCTTCAGTCTGTGAAATGTTTAATGCGAATTCTGCTAACTTTAAATGGAACCTGTCCTTTAGTCGTATTGTGGCTGGTAATGCTCTGCTTCAACTTTGTGGACTTATTCGTTTGCTTGAAGATGTTCACCTTCATAGCAATGAGGAGGATGACTTTGAGTGGAAGATTGGTGGTAAATTTTGCGTGAGTGCACTTTATAAGTTGATGAACTTCACAGGAAGAAAGTACGATGGATTCATGAGAATGTGGAGTTTTAAAGCTGTACCTGCTAAGGTCAGGATACATATGTGGACGATCATTCACAACAAGCTCAATACAGTGAAAAGATTAAGGCTTAAAGGTGTTCATGTTACTGGGGGTTGTGTTTTCTGCAATGACGATGACGAGGATTATATGCATCTTTTTCTTGATTGCGATTTCGCCTTTTACGTGTGGACGAAGTGTTTAGTTAGCCTTAATATCTGCTTAGACTGGTCTCACTTCATCTCTGACCAATTTCTCTTCTGGAATAGTACTATTATTACATTACCTGACACTGACATGCGCCATATGTTTGCTCTTTTGAACTTTGCTTATGTTTGGATCCTCTGGCATGAACGCAACTCACGAAAGTTTAAATGCAAAATGAAACGGCCCAACTCAGTTATTTTTCGCATACTTAATTTTGTTTCTCTTTGGTCAGGCAATGAAGAAATCAGGTTTATTGATACAATCGGAGCTAGAGTGATGGACAGGGCCCGTGGTAGCAGAGCTTGATGTTGCCATGCTTCACTTTACTGGGTTTGCATGCTGTTTTTGCTGTAGCTTCATAAAAATTTTGGACTCTATGTAAACATGCCTGCGTGCATGTATTTTGATTGTACATATGTATGTAAATATATGTAACTATTGTAACTAGTAGATAGCTCTATGTATGCTGAACACGATGTACTTGCTCTATGCTTAATGAATGAATGAATGAAGGCGTGAATCTAGCGATTCACTACCTTTTTTGCATCAAAAAAAAAACGATTTCGAAATGAATTGAATTGAAAACGATGTCGAAATGAATTGAATTGAAAACGATTTCGAAATGAATTGAAAGCGAATTGAAATGAATTCAAATTGAATTGAAATTTGAATTGAAATGAATTTTAAAACGAATTTATAAAGAAGAATTCAATTTTGATTTGAATTGAAATGGAAGTTGAAATTGCTTTTGAAACGAATTTAAAACTATTTATATAATTCGTTTTAAATAGAAATCGACGAAGTATATATTATATATATTATATATATAATATAATGGCCTGAATAGAACGCGCCGCGCCGCGGCAGTTCGTAAATTTCGACCATTTATTTCAAACGGACATTGCGGGAGATCCGACCGTCGGATTCTCCTAAAACCGGAACCGTTGGGTTCGTATCGAAAAGAGCTTTCTAATAAATGTTAGAAATTTGAAATCTAACGGTTGGATTTGGAGATACGTCCAAATCAAATTCGAAAAAGGTCGCTGTAAGTGCAGTTCGATGGCCGTTGATGGAAATCGACTGTACGGGCCTTGATAAAATTATTAAAAATAGTAATAATTTGTGTAAAATCATAAGAAATGATTTAGAAAGAATTGGGATGAAAAACTCCATATTTGAAAAGATAAAAATAGATTTTTATCGAAATGAACTAGTTTTGAACTAGAAATATAATTCTATTTATTTTTAAATAAATAAATTGAATTTGAAAAAGGGTTTTAAAAATAACCAAAATTTCCAATGATTGCATTGGAGTGGATTTGAATCGAAATTGTCTTCGGAATATTTCGATGTTGGAATTCGTGATTATACAGATGCTGTTAAGGAAATTTGAAAGATATATATTTATATCGTTATTTCCAATACGACATTTGTTAGTCGTAGAATTTGATATTGAATATAAGCCGATATATTTTCTATTCAGAGCCTTGTATTGAATATCAAATGTGATTTGGGTTTGTCGTGAATGGTGTCTTCACTAACGCTGTTCTTGAACCCAATTGAGAAATGATTAAATCTTTTTATTTAGATTTAATGAAGTGTACCAATTAAATAATATTTAATTGGAATTGAATTGATATTGATTTTTGGGTTTATCGTGAACAGTGTTTTAAATAACACTCGTTCTTTAACCCGATAATTAATGGAATGTGACTTTGGGTTTATCGTGAACCGTGTTTTAAATGACACGGATTCTTTAACCCAGTTAACGATTAAAACTAAGTGGAGTTTTAATGAATCTTTAATTAGATTGAAATGGTCGAGAATGGAGTATCACCAGTTTTGCTCCAGGCGATAGTTAAATCTTTAATTAGATTTGAACGTGAAATGGTAATTGAATTTACCGATAACACCGTGGTGTTAGATATGAAGTATTACCAGTTTTACTTCATGGGATGAATAGGTTGGGATTGGGAAATTAAAACAAATGATTACTTCGGTAAGGTTCGTTAATCTCGACGAGTTTGAATTGATATTCAAAAATAGATTAAAGAATAAATTCAAGAAATTTATCTTGGATAAAATTAATGGGAACCTTTCCCTATGAATGTGAAATTTAGACACTAACTGTCGGTTAGCTAAGCAGAATGGTTTTCTGGATATTGATCTGATGTTGGTTTCGGCCTTCGGGGTTAATATTTGGGGAGTTATTCTCTTGATTAATTTACGGTTAGTGACTGATGAATTGGAATGAGGCGTATGTTGTGTTTGTGTAACACTTATTTAAAATATACGCGAGTTATTTGGAAAGACCGGGTTTATCCCATTCTGAATAACTGATACGACGATAAGTCGAAGATGAAGACGATGGTCGAAGACCGGAAGTCTTCATGTCGTTTGGGTGATTACTGATGATCTTGATTGGGCTGTACACCCAAGAAGATGGAAACAGTTGGTGATCGTCCAGACGTACTTGGAGATCGATGGATATGCGGGGTACTAGGTGCCTCCGGTTTCGTTCAGACCCAGAACGGACTTGTAAATGGACTGTGTGTCTGACATTGGATTTCATTCTGTGTGACTGATATCGGTTGCATAGAGTGGTTTGCCTGTGTGGCATGCTAAGATGCAAATGATCGAGGCTTCTGTTGAAAAGCAAAGTCTTGTGGTGATGATCAAAGCACGGCCTTTGTGGCGTAGCTTTGTTAAACTTTTACTTCGCGTGTTTCACACCCGGTATGAACCAAAAACGGGAGACGGACCTCAGGGAGGACTTGCGTTTCTTTCTAGCTAAAAGTGGCGTCAATGGTTTTACACGCCCTGACGAGTTTGACTTATGTGGTTGTTGCTGTTGAGAGGCGCCTCGGATTGATCGATCGTTCTCGAACCGATGGAGTCATTTGATGGCTCATTTGCGCCCCAAAGGGCGGGGAAACGTAGTGTTCAGGCATTTTAATCCACATCGGTGGACCGGCCCTGTCGCTCCTAGGGTCACTCGAGCTCTGATCCTGAGACATGGTAGGCTAGATTGTCTCGAATCGGTAGGGGACTATCTTTTGCCTCGGTTCATAGACGGAAATCCAATTTCCAAATACGTGATCTTGCGGTTTTAGTTGTAATCCTATATATGGCGACATAGTGGGATGGGGCGCTCATGCCGCCTATGATTGATACTTATGATTTGAAATTGCTTTATACACTATGCACTTATAGTAGTATCAAATGATTTGTTTTAAACGTATCAAGCATTCTTTGGCTGTTATAAGGGAAAACCCTATCCCCCGGCTTGCGTTGCATTGTGTGATAGGACCTGGGTCTTATAACAGCTTCATTTTTCTTTATTTAGCATTGCGCTGTTGTTTTATGCACTGGTATTCTTGGGAGGAAACCCGTTCCGTGTTATACGGCGTAGTCCCTTGATTTACCTAAATTTAAAATAAAGATTAATAACTGTTTTAGTTCTCACACCAGTCCCATGACTGACCTGGAGTTTATTGTTTTGACCTAAACTCTGGGTGCCCTTATTTTGACACGGGCAGCTAGTAGTTTCGGTTTTGCAGATTTATATTCACAGGATCCTGGTTTACAGCTGGAACGATATCCGGAAAGCTTTGTATCCGTATATCTCATTCTAGTTGTGTATTGTACTATTTTCCGCTGCTATGTATTTAAATGTAATTTAAATCTCTGATATTTCTGTGTAATATTCATTTATACTCTGTATATTCTTGTAATCTGATGCGTTGTTGTAATATACAATGAAACGTTCTTCTGTATGTGTTCTGTTGTGGTTTGTTCTCGAACTATCCGACGCTTTCCTTTACGGGGAAGTTTCGGGTCTTTACACATTGCGCTGTTGTTTTGTGCACTGGTATTCTTGGGAGGAAACCCGTTCCGTGTTATACGGCGTGGTCCCTCGATTTACCTAATGATTTAAAATAAAGATTAATAACTGTTTTAGTTCTCACACCAGTCACATGACTGACCTGGAGTTTATTGTTTTAACCTAAACTCTGGGTGCCCCTATTTTGACACGGGCAGCTAGTAGTTTTTGTTTTGCAGATTTATATTCACAGGATCCTGGTTTACAGCTGGAACGATATCCGGAAAGCTTTGTATCCGTATATCTACTTCTAGTTGTGTATTGTATTATTTTCCGCTGCTATGTATTTAAATGTAATTTAAATCTCTGATATTTCTGTGTAACATTTATTTGTTTATACTCTGTATATTCTTGTAATCTGATGCATTGTTGTAATATACAATGAAATGTTCTTCTGTATGTGTTCTGTTTTGTCGTGTTCTCAAACGATAGGGCGTTTCGAACGGCCTGGATCGGTTTAGCGACTGGTTCGGACCGAGCGAAATTCCTTGCCGTCACAACGGTGAGTCCGTTTGGCTAATGTGACCACTCTACAGAAAGGTAAACCATCATCCGTATCTAATGGAAGTTGTTTCAGGTAAAAATACCTTACCAATCAAAAGTTATGGCTGAAACAAGATCAGCTAGGGGCAAAACGGTCATTTAAAAATCGGCAAAAATCGTGAACATGGGAAATGACCCCAGTTGTAGTTCCCCAAAGATACACGACTATACGACTTCATATGAAAAAGAAATGAATATTCTACGATCCTCCGATGCGTATAATGCGGGTCGTTACAACATCCAGAGTGCATTTTACAACTGTATAAGCATTAAAATAAATAAATAACGCTTATACAGTTTTTCACCTCATCGATTGACATACCACTAATTATTGGTATCATTGTATGTCAAATACCATCCCAATACCCGTGTGAGGTTTCAATCATCAAACATAGATTTTATTTGTGCAGTTGGACGGTGTCTAAAATTTGTCGTCCCAATCAATGTCAGTTAAATGAGTGTACATAAACAAATCGTCTGATTTGTAAATGAATATTTATTTCAATTTCGCTTTATAATAATTTTGTATAAATAATTCATACATACAACAATATCAATCCATAACAATCCCATCATAATCCAAACAAATAATCAACCACAGTTTGTACAGAAAAATAGTATCAAGGGCTTCTAAGCCCCGTCTGCATCCTAGTATATAATAACTGTAAAATAATTTTAGTGTGAGAGAGTTCTCACAGTCGTTTTCCACTCCACTAGTTTTTATTTCTGATTTTTTTTTTTTTTTTTTTGATTTAAATCCTCCACAAATTCTAATTTGCTCCAAATACCTTTTAGTTAGTTCGGAAATGTAGAATTTGTCTTCACGATCCCGACACAACTCGTTTCACTGATTTCTGATTCCGTGTGACAAATATACGGCCATCAATACATTAATTACCAAATCTTATAATTAAATATTAATTAAAATATAATCACTCTCTTTAATTAATCCTCTCCCTCCTTCAGACAAACCCTTCGTTAAAAGAAACCTGGAATCGCCCTATCATTCAATCTTAGGGCTCCGAATTGCCACTCCATCAAGCCGCGGTTCTCGATCACCTCCCTCCACATGATGCGCCGTGAAGTGCTCCACCACCGCCCATAGTATTGGCCAAATTGAAAGTCCACCTTTTCCAGAATTTGCGCCTAAACGGCGGTAGTTTAGGCCCCTTAATCTAACCGAACATCTAGCGAAAACTGATCAAATTCGTATCAATTTGCAGAGCTCATGATGCTCTTGAAATTTTTCTTCGGAAGTTTGATTTAATTCAACATGGAATGGGAGAAAAATCGCCTTGAAAAAAGGATGTTTTCAGCCGTTAAACTCAAGAACGGCGGTTGTTAGGGTAGTTGACCGAATTTCTAGGGTTATGGGTATCTATAGGTTATTTTAATTTTTTATTTATTTTAATTTAATTCACAAATAACCGGTTAATCATTCCAAACTCCAAACCATACCCAATGACTGTCATTCCTAGCCAAATACCCCTATTCCGGACACAATGAGACATGTTTCGTAAGCCAATTCGATTGATTCAATCAGTTTTCATCAAAATTAAAATACAAATCAATATATATTGAACTTAAACGTACATTTTAATTTACTGGGGTCACATACTGACTCCAAAAATTCCAGAAAAATAAATCTAGCTATGTTTTTATGATACGGTCCAAACAAAACTAATTTCATCGAATTTGGGGATCGTTTGAAAAATGGTCATTTTCCAGTTGATTAAATTCAAACTGAAATTGTCAATCGCATTTTCTTTTTCCATGCTCACATATTAATTTCAAAAATTATGAAAATTGGAATATAGCAATAATTTGTCATTCCAGATCCAACAAAAGTGGTTTCATCGAAAATGGAGGTCGTTTGCAAAATGGCTATTTTTAAGGGCTATATATTATATTAAAATATATGTATATTCCATAGCAACTATTTTAAATTTTAAACTAGACATAACTCTCAATTTATATTATGAAATCTCTATTTTTCATATTAATTAGAAAGATTTAATTAAATAGATTCAAATATTTCTTGTTTTACTGAAATCCGATTTATATTGAATTCTGTTTATTGCTTCAAAGTTAGAAATTGAATTTTTAAATTGTCGCGCCATTTCAAACTCCTTTTATAATTAAAACAAATTTATTTGTTCTAACTTCGATAAAAAAAATTAACCGTTATTTTTTAAAATAATTCATTTTAAAAATTCAAAATCCATTAAAATATCTAAAATAAAAATTTTAAATTGGTTCTGAAATTCCGGGTTGTTACAAAAGGGAAGTTCCAACTGGGAAGTTGGAGAGGGTGATGTGGGAAACCTTCAAGTAAAATTTGGTGGTCATCGGCGCACTAAGGTGGCCAGAATTGTTGTAGACAGCAAGGGTTAGCAATTTTGCATTTTGGTGTTTTCGATGAGGTAGGATTGATTTCAGATGTTAGGACCTAAAGGAAAGATGGAGAAGGAAGAAAAGTCTATAAGTTTGATATTGGGGCAGCGGCCTCTTATGGCCTGTGGCGATAGTGATGTCATGTTGATCGGAGTGTTGGTTTTTTTGAAGTTACGGTCGGATTATTACTGATTTGAAGGGGGTAGAGGCGATTTGAAGGTTGAGTGCCTGAAGGAAGATCATAGCGTGGAAGTTGGTGGTGATATTAGCGGTGGTCGGAGCCCTTGCGAGGTCGGAGGCATTAAAATTTGGGACATTGAAGTTTTTCGTTCAAATCAACTTCTATGGCAGTGAAAGGCGATGTTGGGTCCACGGACTCGGGCGAAGGCGGTGGAGGGACCTGTGGTTTTGGAGATGGTATCGGCATGGAAATCTAGGGCAATAGAATGACGGTGGCAGGGGTTTAAAGGAGGCGGGTTGGTTTCGTTTGAATAGCAAAAAAAGGAGTCACGGGTCGTTTGAAGAAGAAGTAGAAAACACATTATTAAAGGAGAGGGTAATTAGCATTAGTCAGGTATTAAAATAATTCATGTATATTATTAGAGTTTAAACAATTTTTAATTTAAATTAAAATAATAATGGTTGTATCTCATTCACATATTATCAGAATTAAACGAAATAATTCATGTTGGGATCGTATGGACGATTGTTGCGCTGTTGAGCTGATTCAGAAGGGATCGGGAGCAATGGGGATTTCGTTTAATTTTAAACACCTATTTAAAATTAAATGAAATAATGCGACAATCGTCGAATAGAAAACAAATGTGAGTTATCTCACTCTTTTTGGAATCTTAAGATGTGATAAAATCCATATTTATCCTTGATAGTATAGATTGGTTGATTGGGTGCCTTGGATGCTATTGGTTTGTTATTAGTTTACGTTAATTATATTGACATCGTTTAAATGTACTGGATGAAATTTCTATCTCATATGTTATTATAAAATGATATGAACTGTAATGCTGGGAAGAACAGGTTGGGGGAATCCAACCGGATTCCTCAAATTTTTTGTATGCTGCTTGTTTTCATATATGAATTGTTAAACCCAAGTGACATTGAAAAACCTATTAGGATGTTGACGTTGAATTGAAATTCAACATTGTTTTGATTTTAATCAATAGATGGTATTGATCAAGGGACTGGTAACAAATAACCAAAAATCCACCTTTTTGTTGAATGTTGATTTACCGTCAGGTGAATCGAAGTAATTAAAGTTATGAAATTATTTTATAACTAAGACAAATTTTTATATTATATTTTTACATAAAAGGAGAAGTTTTTGAAATTAATTGATATTTATAAATTAGCTTTTATAAAAGAATTTTTGAATGACTATATGATAAGAATGCTACGGTTAATGAAGTTTATAAGCAAATAAAGCAGTATTAACCTACAGGTCAATAATTTGCACAATTTTTTTAGAAAACAATTAAGTGATATTAGTAGATTAATTATATTAATCTAAGAGGAAGAAGTGACTAAATCAGTTAACAAGTTAATTGATGGTTTACAAGTCAACTGTTTTGATTTAAAAGTTATTATTAGATTTATTTTTGTCTTCAATTAAAACTAAAAATAGTTAAATAAATGGTTGCTTAAGTTTAATAAGATTATTAAAATATAACTTACCTTATAATGATCGATGTTTGAAGATTATAAATGTATTTAGTTATGGTTTAATAATCTTAGTTCAAAAAGCGATTAACTAATCGATTTTATTTAATGACGAAGTAAATTACTTTTACTTTAGAAATTGACAAAGTTAATTATGTTTAAGTGACTACTTATTAAAAAAAATATTTAAGAAGTAATCGAGTATGTAATCAGATTTTATGCATTTTTGAAAAGAATTTAGAAAGGAATTTATGATAAAATCCGAGTTCCATAAATGGAAGTCTTAAAACACTACACCATAAATGACCTTTGGTAGCGTTTTAAAGAACGTTACTACGGGTCCCGCAACTAAAGGTCTGATTTCTTTTTGTTGCATTTTGAAAAACACTGCCAAACGTAAGCAACCAAAGATTTTCTGTAGCGTTTAAAAAATCCAACCAAAACTAACATTTTTTAGTTGCGTTTGTGCTTGGTCCTTTTCTTTAATTTTCTGTAGCGTTTACTTTATGTAACTAAAAGCTTTTCATTGCATTTATTTTAGGCCACTATAAATTCAGATAATATTTTACATTTCCTTCAGTAGCATTTTAGAAACGCTGCTGAAATATAATGATTGTTTTATAGCATTTTTTAAATGCTACTATATACTGTTAATGGTTTACATTGTTTACAGTAACCAGCTTTATAATAGTCATATCAAAATCAGCAACAATTGTATAATTATCACACTCAAACCAACAATCAACCAATCATATAATCATCATATTCAAGTAATTGAAAACACATTAATTACATAAGTACTATCCATTTCCATTTAGATAATAGTTGTTTGACATAATGAGCAAGTTCACATACCACAAGCATTCTCAAAGAGTTTTACTTAAGTACCGACTAGTATCATAATACATATAACAATTAAAGTCACGTGTCCATGGTTGGTGATGGTCTTTATTCCGAAAAAGCTAATTACCTGTAAACACATTCATTAATCAATAATAAGTATTTGTCATGAATTAACAAATAACATTCAAACAATGTTAATTGATTATTATTAAAACAAACACATAAATAATTAAGCTGAATATCAAATAACATTCAAACAATATTGTACATTATGACGATGGATATGGTGCATTTAAAATATGGTGTTCTTATGTGTTCCTATGCATCCATCTACAAAACAAGAAATAAACGAATCATGAAGATACAAGTTTTCAATTGTAGGTAATGTGAAGCACCAAAATACTGGTATAAAGATGCAAATTTTCATATCAAGAATCATGAAGGCTCTTGTGTGTAATGTGAAGCAGGCAATGTTTTCAATTGGGTTTAAGAATTGCATAATGCAGACCCTTGTGCATAAAAGGTTCACTTCGCTATTATTATTATTATAAATTTTAGTTGGTTTTCATAAAGTTTAATTTATTTATTATTATTATTTAAAAAAATTATTTAAATTTCGGGTATTACTGTTATAAGTTCATTTGATTTTTATAAAACTCAGTTAATTTGGTTTATATTTTATTATTATTATAAACTTGTTAATTTTTAAAATAATTAATTACTTTTTTGTGATATTAAACAATTTTTGCGGGTTTTCAACGTTTAGTAGCTATATATAGAAATCATTTGCTAGCATTCAAACACTTTGACAACATTCTTCGGTCTGTATTATCAATGTTAAAGTACAACAAAAGGCAAATACAGCCATATGAACCAAAGTTTACGAGGAAGCATGTACCTTATGAGCTTCAACATCAGATATGCATTCAACATTTTCTTTTCTATATTTGGCAATTTTAGCTTCAACTGAAGCGACATCCGTTTCTTCCATTTCTTTACTTCACCATCAGATGCTTCAAAAATAGAAAACGCACATGCAAAACAATTTTAGTTCTCGAGTCAATACATCATTGTCAGCACATACCTAAGACCCAGCTATATATTTTGTTGAGACCCAGGTATATATTTTGTTGAGACCCAGTTATAGACCTATAGAAGACGTAAGACCCAACTATAGATTTTGTTGCGCAACAAAAAAAGGGTGGAAAATAACCAATACATACTTGTACTTGCATGGCCCAAATACCTAAGACCCACCTATAGATTTTGTTGAGACAAAAAGCGGCTAGGAATACGGCTAATAGAGAATGAAAATGAAATAATGTATGTGCTCTTTAACCTACCGAGCACGCCTTGGATGCAGCCAAATTATATATATTTAAAAAAAATCAATACCAAGAGAAACGTAATATACTACACACGCTCTGACTTGGAACAGTAGTACCTCCTTCCCCCTGATATGTCCGTATACCCAATGACATCACTTTCACCAGAATGTCAACTTCGTCTCTGAATATAACTGCCCCTTCCGGCCTTAAAATTTTGTCCATCTCTAAAAGAATGTCCTCTATTGCACATCTGTACACAAACGCATGCCTGATTATGTGCATAAAATGTCCAATAAAAAGCATGATATGACTAAAACATTAGCAACTTACTTGTTCCTGTACATGACAAAAACACTATTAACATGGATAAGATCATATGTCCTTGGGCATGTAGAGAATGCTTCACACCTGAATCAAATTACAATACACACAGTAAAAAAAAGTAAGCAAGTCCAGTTATTCATGGCAGAAAGTCTTCATGGGGAGGCATAATGAACTTGAATTCTTGTAATTAATTTGCTTACTTATGGAAGTGCCATTTATGAAAAAATATTGATTTTTAAGTCCTAATCCATACCAATCATGATAGATCCAATTAGACCTCGCTCGTGTATAACACCAAGCATCGATTTCTCAGCAATAACAGGCACAACATTCAGCAATAACAGGCAGCGAAACTACCCCGGCCCTGCATTCATATCCATTATATTCCTGTATTTCCCTGTATCAATCAATCAATTTATTTACACTATTGCAGGTTTTTACATGCTTTTTCCATTGACTGTTGTCTTCGATGTATTATTCTACTGAAACTCCAGGTACGAAACCAGAAGCTACTCCTGGACCATCGTCGACCGAACTTCTTTACACCAACGTCGACACTCCCTAACCATCCAAACAGATCGTGACCAAATGACCAACTATAAAGATGAAAATCGACGTGATTTCAAACCCAGCTGTGCCTATCCACAAAACGGACAAATCACCTGATGCCCAGAGTGATTTAGAGTTATTTAATTGCTTATATATCCCTATAGCTCACATAGCTAAGCTTATCTACTGCATATATACTTTGTGATTTCATATATATTTGACAAAAGAATGGTTGAATAGACTGACATGAACATGTTGTGTGATGAGTATAATAACATATAGAAAAATACGCAGAAGCATCATCACAGTTGGAAAGGGTCAAGGCATGTCCCATTAACAAAATAACCATGAGCTACACAACAAATCAAGTAATAATTTAGTTTCATGTAGTACAAGATAACTTAAGATAACACCTATTGGAGTTACAAACATGAACCAGACAACCCAAAATCATACAGGAAGGGTTCATCAGGCATGAGCAACTTAAATTACATTACACCAAAAAAAACCAACTTAAATAAATTTAAAAAACAGACATAAAGGGATGCAACTTCTTTCTACATTTTTTAAAACAAACTAATATATTATCCTCCACATTTAGGAAAATTCAATCCTACACTAAGCATCTCTATCGCATTTGTTTTTCAATTCCATGCATATGGCTTGTGTCATATAAGCAACATATATCTAGTCTTGTATCAGACACATGTTCAACATCTCTCTTCAATTGTTTTTGCACTATGCTATGCACTGTCACTTCAGCAACGCCAGTTCATAGGACATTAAGATTCAGACAATCAGTTAACTTTTAAAGACCATTAATCAGTTCAGTTTTACTGTGATTCCAAACTGTTTCCATTTGCAATTTAGACCTCTAACAATTCGTCTAGTTTCAGATCAAATGCATATTTACTAGGAAATTCGGTTCACTTTATGGCATTCTATACTCCCTTGTGTTCTCATTCATATAATATAAAAACATGTTATTTGTTAAGCAGTTCAGTTTTATGTGTCAAGTTATTTAATTGGAATGAATTGCATCTTGATTTTTTTTTACCTATTATTCAAGTATCATATGATTTATATCTCCACAATGAGCACAATTACTTGTAATTATTACTGATATAACATAGACTAAAAATCCAGTTTAAACTTAGAAGTGTTAAAAGATACTAAACAAGAATGTCTGACTCTCGTTAATAATAAAACGATGTGGATTATTAAAGAACAACATACTAAAATGTTCTCTCTCGATTGGAATGAAGTAAGTCTTGATTTTTTTAACCATTACTAATCCAGGCAATCGCAGCTGGAAAGACAGGAAATGAACGATCAGGCAATGAAGACAGATGGCTTGAAGTTGCAAATCTCAAATCTTTATACTACACGAAGGAAGCAATCTTAAAACACAACATAAATGGAAATGACAAACAGAGAAGACTAAATGAATGGACAATTCCATCAACCTATGAGAAATGCTTATCCATCGAACAAGGAAGGGAAAGGCCGAAAGATTAGGATTATACAATTTATTCTGGGATGGGATTTACCAAGAAATATCACCGCACCTCAATCTAAGTATTGCCGATGCTGAACACCTTCTGCAACTAACTATGCTCCATCGGACGACCTCTCGTCAGACTTTCATCAACGAAATTATAGCCAAACCGATCGCAATTCCCATTCGGCCACAACACCCTAATCATCGTGGAAAATGTGAAGGAAAATGAAATGAAATTATGAGGGGAGAGAGGTGGCTTGCATAGAGACGAGGTTCTTATAGTGATTCTCAATATGCTATGCATCTGATTACACTGATCACTACTATCTTCCTCTTTTTGCGAGATTTTGAAATCATGACAGGAATCCTCCAGCCTTTCTCCCAGATACAAATGCAATCCAATGAACAACCAAATACCCTGGGTTTGAGTTTCAACTATCTTGAAAAACCGAAAAGTATTTAGTTTGATGTGACGGCAAGGAATTTCGCTCGATCCGAATCGATCGTTAAACCGATCTAGACCGTTCGAAACCCCTGATCGTTTGAGAACACGACAAATCAGAATGCAGACGGGAGAACATTTCATTGTTATTACAACAATTCCATCAGATACAAGAATATACAGAGTATAAATGAATAAATTACATTCGATAAATATTAGAGATTTAAATTACATTTAAATACATCGCAACGGAAAATAATACAAAGCACAACTGAAGGTAATGCACGGATACAGAGCTTTCCGAGCATCGTTCCAGTTGTAAATCAGGATCCTGTGAATATAAATCTGCAAAACCAAAACTACTAGCTGCCCGTGTCGAAAATAAGGGCACCCAGAGTTTAGGTTAAAACAATAAACTCCAGGTCAGTCATGTGACTGGTGTGAGAACTAAAACTGTTATTTAAAACTTTACTTTAAAAGAGAGTAATTCAAGGGACCACGCCGTATAACACGGAACAGGTTTCCTCCCAAGAATACCAGTGCATAGAATAAACAGCACAATGCTTTTTTGAAAAATGAAGCTATTATAAGACCCAGGTCCCATCACACAATGCAACGCAAGCCGGAGGATAGGGTTTTCCCTTATAATAGCCAAACATGCTTGGTACGTTTTAAAAGCAAATCATTTGATACTATAATAACTGTATAGTGTCAAAACAATTTCAATCATAAATATCAATCATAGATGGCATGGGTAACATATATCATGTCGCCATACTAGTTCTACAATTAAAACCGCAATACATGTATTGGAAATTGGATTTCCGTCATGAGTCGAGGCAAGGGGCAAGCTCCTCTCCGCTTCGAGACACTCTAGCAAATGCCTCAAGACTACACACTCTGGGTAACCCCTGGGATCCTCCAAGACTGGTTCTCTCTTACGTTTGAGGATTAATTATTCTGAACACACGTTTCCCGGTCCTTACAGGCCTAAAATCGAGGCGCCTTGCATCCAAACCACAAAGGTGAAAAGTATATAAATGTCAGGGCTGGTAGGTCACTGACACCACCCATAGCTAGAAAGAAACGTTGTGCACTCCTTGGGTCCTCATCCCTTTTTGACTCATACCGAGGTGTGAGGCTCGCGAATCCACGCTATACACAAAGCTGCCACGTAGGCCGTGCTTTGATCATCAACCACAAGACTTTGCTTTTCAACAGAAGCCTTGATCCATGCAACTCAGCGTGCCACACAGGCAATTCATGCCATGCGATTGATATCTATCAATATATAACCTCTAAGCTCATACGTCTCAGAGAAGGGCGTTAAGAAAGAGAATAAATTCTCCGCCGCCAAACAAATATATATATTTAACAGAAATCAATCAACACAGAATAAAATCCAATGTCAGACACACAATCCATTTACAAGTTCGTTCTGGGTCTGAACGAAACCGGAGGCACTTTCCTCGCATA
Organism: Allium sativum; assembly: GCA_030737875.1. NCBI lineage: Eukaryota > Viridiplantae > Streptophyta > Magnoliopsida > Asparagales > Amaryllidaceae > Allium > Allium sativum. The sequence goes on along the minus strand of CM060922.1, from coordinate 448,534,032 downwards.
TCCATCGATCTTCAAGTACGTCTGGACGACCACCAACTGATTCCCTCATCTTGGGTGTACTGCCCAATCAAGATCATCAGTAATCACCCAAACGATGTGAAGACTTCCGGTCTTCAACCACCGTCTTCATCTTCGACTTATCGTCGAATCGGTTATTCAGAATGGGTGTAAACCCGGCCTTTCCGAACAACCCGCGTATATTAAAAACAAATGTTACACAAACACAACATACGCCTCATTCCAATTCATTAGTCACTAACCGTAAATCAGTAAGAGAGCAACTCCCCAAATATTAACCCCGAAGGCCGAAACCAACATCAGATCAATACCCAGGAAACCATTCTTCTTAACTAACCTACAGCTAGTTTCTAAATTTCACATTCTTAGGGGAAAGTTCCCATTAATTTTATCCAAGATAAATTCTTTAAATTTATTCTTAAATCTTCCTTTGGATGTCATATCAAACCAAATTATGGTTTTCCAAACTAGTCGAGATTAGCGAACCACACCGAAGTAATTATTTATTTTATTTCCCAATCCCAACCTATTCATCCCATGAAGCAAAACTGGTAATACTCCATATCTAATACCACAGTGTTATCGGTAAAATTAATTACCATTTCACGTTCAAATCTAATTAAAGATTTAACAATCGCTTTGGAGCAAAACTGGTGATACTCCATTCTCGCTCATTTTCCAAATTTGATAATTTAGACTATCAATTCACATTTCAATCTAATTGCAGATTCATTAAAACTCCTTTTACTGGGTTAAAGAACTAATGTCATTTAAAACACAGTTCACGATAAACCCAAATCACATTCTATTTATTATCGAGTTAAAGAACTAGTGTTATTTAAAACACCGTTCACGATAAACCCACAAATTAATTCTATTTAAAACCCATTTCAAATCCAATTTATTTATTTAAAAATAAATGGGTTTTAATTTCAGTTCAAAACTAGTTCATTTCGATAAAAACCCATTTTTATCTTTTCAAATATGGAGTTTTTCATCCCAATTTTTCCCAAATCATTTCTTATGATTTTACACAAATTATTACTATTTTTAATAATTTTATCAAGGCCCGTACAGTCGATTTCCATCAACGGCCATCGAACTGCACTTACAGTGGCCTTTTCCAAATTTGATTTGCACGTATCTCCAAATCCAACCGTTAGATTTCACATTTGTAACATTCGTTAGAAAGCTCTTTTCGATACAAACCCAATGATTCCGGTTTTAGGAGAATCCGACGGTCGGATCTCCCGTAATGTCCGTTCGAAATCAATGGCCGAAATTCGTGAACTGCCGCGGCGCGGCGCGTTCTATTCAGACCATTATATATATATTATATATATTTCGTCGATTTCCTTTTAAAACGAATTTTATAAATAGATTCAACTTTGTTTCAAAAACAATTTCAACCTTTATTTCAAATTCAATTCAAAATTGAATTTTCTATTATAAATCCTTTTTACTTTCATTTCTATTTGATTTCAATTCAAATCGATTTTAATTCGATTCGAATTCATTTTCTTTTCAATTCAATTCAATTCGAATTCGTTTTCTTTTCAATTCAAATCCAATTCGTTTTCTATTCAATTCAAATCAAATTCGTTTTCTATTCAATTCAAATCAAATTCGCTTTCTATTCAATTCAAATCAAATTCGCTTTCTATTCAATTCAAATCAAATTCGCTTTCTATTCAATTCAAATCAAATTCGTTTTCTATTCAATTCGAATCAAATTCACTTTCTATTCGATTCAATTCAAATTCGCTTTCTATTCGATTCAATTCAAATTCGGTTTCTATTCGATTCAATTCAAATTCATTTTCTATTCGATGCAATTCAAATTCGTTTTCTATTCGATTCAAATCAAATTCAAATTCGTTTTCTATTCAAATCAAATTCAATTCGTTTTCTATTCAAATCAAATTCAATTCGTTTTCTATTCAAATCAAATTAAATTCGTTTTCTATTCAAATCAAATTCAATTAGTTTTCTATTCAAATCAAATTAAATTCATTTTCTATTCAAATCAAATTAAATTCGTTTTCTATTCAAATCAAATTAAATTCATTTTCCATTCAAATCAAATTAAATTCGTTTTCTATTCAAATCAAATTAAATTCGTTTTCTATTCAAATCAAATTAAATTCGTTTTCTATTCAAATCAAATTAAATTCGTATATAATCGATATAAATATCGTTCGTTTCAAAATAGCGCATCTCTAATCAACACGTCTTTATATATTTCACTAACTTCGTTATTCTATTCAACAAATGAATCTATATTTTTGTCAACACATGACTAATCTCAACGAATGAGTACTGTCCACGTCTGACTATTTTTGTTATTTAATATATTTTATAAAAATTATGGTATCTATCGTTTGATTTAAAATCAGACTCCAACCGTAAATTAGTAAGAGAACGATTCCCTGAATATTAACCCCGAAGGCCGAAACCAACATCAGATCAATATCCAGGAGACCACTCATCTTATCTATTTTCCAGCTAATTTCTAATTTCATATATGATAAAGATGTAAATTTTATTGTTAAAATATTTCGTTCAACACATGACTAATCTCAACGGATGAGTAAGGTCAACACATGAACCTTTATTTTATAATGATAAAGATGTTAATTTTATTGTTAAAATATTTCGTTCAACACATGACTAATCTCAACGGATGAGTACGGTCAACACATGAACCTTTATTTTATAAAATTCTTTATTTTCTAAATTGGAATGAGGCCTAATCAATCACCATATAGCGTTAACTATATGGATTCCATACAACACATGTATATAATAGCAACACCAAATAATCAACCATCATCCAAAGTGCACTACACTGTATAAGCATCAAATATAGATATCTAACGCTTATAACAGCCTGTCAATCAATCGATCGACATACAACTAATTACTGGGACCAGTGTATGCCGTATTTCATCCCAATACCCGTGTGGGGTTTTCAAATCAATAAACACAGATTTTATTTGTGCAGTTGGGCGATGTGTAAAATTTATCGTCCCAATCAATGTCCTTCAAATAGGTGTACATAAACAAACCGTCCGGTTTGTAAATGAATATTTATATATTCACATTCACGTTAAAAATTATATTTTCAATGATCAAATTATTTTATTCAACCTATGAATATTCTATTCGGTTCATTTATTTCAATAAAATGATATTTTTATTTTTCTAATTTATTTTAGAAAATTTCGGCGGCATAATGGAACGATACTAGAAATGGGACAAGGCCTAGCCTTATCCCCGGTCCAATAATGGCCCACGCCATACACATATCAATCATATCCATTCCATTTCACCAAACAATCAAATTCAAATCGAATAGTCTAACTAATCTATGCAACCAAACAAACAAGTCCATGGTCTGTGGACAGTGGTGTCGGGTGCTACTAAACACCGTCTGCATTCTAGTATATATTATAATATAACTAGAAAAAGAAAATTTAAAAGGTGAGAAGTTCTCACCGATAGCTAATCCAATATCACGACACTTCAAATGTAGAAGTCTTCGCCGTTCTCTCCTTTCGTTACTTTCGTCGCCCGGAGCCACTACATATATAAAAAAAATCACATTTTTATATTGCTGCTATGTATATAAAAATCATATTTTTATACTACTACTATATGAATAAAAATTCCATTTTTACACCGCTACTATACAGATAAAAATTCTATTTTTACATCGCTACTCTCTATATAAAAATTTCACCTTTTCAAACATAAATATTATATTTTTACTCCTTCTATAATATAAAAATCGTATTTTTATATTATCTAGTATATAAAAATCATATTTTTATAACTCTACTTTAATAAAAATCATATTTTTATTATCCTACATCAATGAAAATCCTATTTTTTTTATAGAAGTAAAAATCACTATTTATTTCAGTAAAGAAAACATCTTTTACTTTGGCAAAAAATCAAAATCAAAAGTAAAGGAATAGGATAAACTCACAGTTGAGGGGTGGAAGACGAAATCGAACAAGAGACTGGGGAGAGGAAGATGCGGGTAGGGGTGCTGAGGTGGAAGGGGGCGGCGTCGGTCGGGATATGGCCAGTGGTGGCGGTTTTGAGAGAGAATGAAGAGGAGGGGATGCAGGGGGTCGCGTCGGGGTCCTCTGGCGGGGGCGATGGGGTGGCGGAGGCGTTCGCTTCAGGGGGGGTCTCGGGGGTCGCGTTTCAGGCTTCGACGAGGGGGGGTTGTGATCGATGGAGGGAGGAAGGAGGAAAGGTGGAGGGGAGGTTGCGACGAGGTGGGGGAGTTCGACGATGGGCGGCGCAGCCTCCGGTGGGTGAAGCATCGGCGGTTGCGATTTAGATTTAGGTTTTTTTTTCTTTCTGTATGTCGATCTAGCTTCGTATTGACGATACGGTCCTAACAAAACTAATTTCGTCGAATTCTGAGACCGTTTGAAAAATGGTCATTTTCCAATCGATTAAAATCAACTGAAACTGGTCAAACGCATTTTCTTTTGCCACACTCACATATTGATTCGAAAAATTATGAAATTTGAAACCTAGCAATAACTTGACACCACGGACCCAACAAAAGTGGTTTCGTTGAAATCCGAGGTCATTTGCAAAATTTTCATTTTTAAGGGCCTGAATTCCATAGCGACTATTCAGAATTTTCAATTGGACATATCTTTTGATTCCCGCTATGAAATTTCGATTCTTCGGATTCGTTGGAAAGATATTCTCAATTAGATTCCATTATTTTTTGTTTCACAAAAATCCGGATTGATTTGCTCCCGGTACATTCAATTGAAGTTTGAAATCGAATTATCGAACTACCGCGCCATTTTCAATTCCTTTTATAATTATATATAATTATTTATATTCTAACGACGACGCGTATAAATATATTCGTTCGAATTCTATTCAAAATAAATTTCTCGTCGATATTATTTAAAATAATCTATTTTGAATATTCAAAATTCGTTAAAATTGCCGAAATAAAAATTTTAAACTGATCCAGATTTTTGGGTTATTACAATCTCCCCCACTTAAAACTTTTCGTCCCCGAAAGGAACAAAGCCGAAAGTGGTTTGATTAATCAGCTCTACGTTCGATCTGGCTTCCATTCTCCAACTTTTCAGTTTTTGAGAATTTTCAAATTTTCAAAAATTTGGCTAACACCCTAAATTTTCGAAAAGTTTCGCCATAACCTCCCCTGCACCGGGAGCCACGGGAAAATCCCGAAATTGCCCTACAGGCCTTCTGATCTCAAAAAGAAAAAGAAAAAGCCAAGCGGCTAGTCAATCGGCTCATAAAATCATCATCACCCAAACAAAACAGTAAATTATAGTAAACATGTACCTATTTGTCGAGCAAACAAATTTTATCCTCTGCTCTAGCCTCCTTGCTATGACCTGTTTAGTGTAAGTACATGTATATGCAAACAAATGCGACAAATTTTCAATACAATTCAATATTTGATGCAATTAGGCATAATGGTTCAAAATTATCAAACAAATAAACAAACAATACAAACATCAATCAATTAGTGAATTATAGTTTCAAATTCATAATTTTGATAAATATACAAAAAATCTCATTTTTAATGCCAATTCAGAGCAATATATCTAACAATATAAGTTTTCGTTCTCACACCAGTCTAATGGAAATATATAGATATCACACCATTGAAACACGAACATAAATACTGATGATGTCATGACAATTATCAGTACCATCTCCGGGCGACTAGAATGGGATTCTATATCTATCCAGTATATTAAAACTTCGAATATACGTTCATGACGCGTATATGTAAAATCTTTATATATTTGATTGTCCAAATTCAAAATAAATAAATATTCAAATACGTTTAAAACGAATTAAATTTTCAAAACAAAATTGTTTTCATTTGAAAAATATGCTCTTCACACTCGTTCTAGGATACTATTGATCCTATCTCTAACGAGACATTCTAATTGGATATTACTAATCCAATATCTGATGAATTCTTTCGTATGGTTCTAATGTGTCCTGTTCTCGAGCTCTGTATACCAAAGCTCTGATACCAAATGTGACAGCAAGGAATTTCGCTCGATCTGAATCGATCGTTAAACCGATCTAAACCGTTCGATACCCCTGATCGTTTGAGAACACGACAAATCAGAACGCAGATGGGAGAACATTTCATTGTTATTACAACAATTCCATCGGATACAAGAATATACAGAGTATAAATGAATAAATTACATTCGATAAATATCAGAGATTTAAATTACATTTAAATACATCGCAGCGGAAAATAATACAAAGCACAACTGAAGGTAATGCACGGATACAGAGCTTTCCGAGCATCGTTCCAGCTGTAAATCAGGATCCTGTGAATATAAATCTGAAAAACCAAAACTACTAGCTGCCCGTGTCGAAAATAAGGGCACCCAGAGTTTAGGTTAAAACAATAAACTCCAGGAAAGTCATGTGACTGGTGTGAGAACTAAAACAGTTATTTAAAACTTTACTTTAAAAGAGAGTAATTCAAGGGACCACGCCGTATAACACGGAACGGGTTTCCTCCCAAGAATACCAGTGCATAGAATAAACAGCGCAATGCTTTTTTGAAAAATGAAGCTATTATAATGTAACAACCCGAAAATCTGGGCCAGTTTAAAATTTTTATTTTGGCAATTTTGGCGAATTTTGATTATTTAAAATGAATTATTTTAAATAATATCGACGAGAAATTTATTTTGAATAGAATTCGAACGAATATATTTATATACGTCGTCGTTAGAATATATAATAATTACATATAATTATAAAAGGAATTGAAAATGGCGCGGTAGTTCGAAAATTCGATTTCTAATTTCAAATGAATATACAGAATTCAATATAAGTCAGAATTGAACGAAACAAGAAATATTTGAATCTGTATAACTATATCTTTGTAACGAAGTTGACAAACTGAGATTTCATCTTAGAAATGATAAGATATGTCCAGTTTAAAATTAGAAATAGTCGCTGTGGAATTTATATATATTTTTATATATATAAGGCCCTTAAAAATGGACATTTTGCAAACGACCTCGGATTTCGACGAAACCAGTTTTGTTGGGTCCGGGATGTGAAGTTATTGCTTGGTTTTAAATTTCATAATTTTTCGAATCAATATGTGAGCGTGGCAAAGGAAAACGCGTTTGACCAGTTTCAGTTGATTTTAATCGACTGGAAATTGGCCATTTTTCAAACGGTCTCGGAATTCGACGAAACTAGTTTTGTTAGGACCGTATCGTCAATACGAAGCTAGAAAATATTTTTTCGGGAATTTTTCTAGTTAGTATGTGACCCCGATAATTTGAAATGTACGTTTAAAATTCAATATAAGGACTTAAATGTAATTTCAACGGAAACTGATTGTAACGATCAAACCAGCTTACGATACATATCCCATTGTGTTCGGAATGGGGGTAAAACGCTATGGACGACAGGCGGTGGGCCTCGTTTCGAGGTCGGATATAAAAGTCAACCCTTGTGCAAATTTAAATAATTAAATAATAAAATAAAATATAAAAAAAATCTATTTCCCCCTTTTCTCTTCTGCTTGCCCCCCCCCCCCGAATCACTTAACAGAAAACAAATAAAAAAAAAGAAGAAACCTAAAACCTAAATCGCGCCGCCTGACCCTCAACCCGTCGACGAACCCTTCGCCGAACCCCCACCGCACGACCTCCTCCTTCCATCGAAGCAGCGCCTTCACCGACGAACGCAATCTCGAAGTCGCCGACGAAGCAGCCCCGTCGAAGCCTGGAACCCTGCCGCGAACCTCCGAACGCCACCAGAGCCGCCGACTCCTCCTCCTCCCCTTCGCAAGATCGGTGAGCCATTTTATTTTATTTGTTTTTTATTTTTATTTAAAAACTGTTATTTTTTTTAAAAAAAAAGATTAAAACTGTAGTTTTTTCTTTAGAATAAAAACTGAATTTTAAAAAGAATGAAAACAGAATTTTTTTTATAAAGAGTTAAAACTGTTTTGTTTTTAAAGAGTTAAAAACTGAATCTTTAAAATCATAAAAACCGAATTTTTAATAATTTAAAAACTGTATTTTTAAAGAAAACAAAAACTGTTTTGAAAAGAAAACAAAAACTGTTTTGAAAAGAAAACAAAAACTGTGTTGAAAAGAAAATAGAAACTGCATTTTTAAAAAAAAGATAGAAACTGCATTTTTATAAAAGAGAAAAACTGATTTTATTTTGAACTTTAAAATAGGAAAAAGGTTTAATCTTTTAGTAGAAAAAGATTTGAACTTGCAAAAGTAAAAATCATATTTTTATATGATGAAAGTCGAAGTAAAAATCATATTTTTATATGTTGAAAGTCGAAGTAAAAATCATATTTTTATATATTGAAAGTCGAAGTAAAAATCATATTTTTATATATTGAATAGCATCGTAAAAATTCGATTTTTACATATGTAGAGAATACGGGCAACAAAGGCGATAAAAAGGCGAGTTGGCGAAGACTTCTGCAAATGAAGTGCCGGGGAGCTAGGATAGCTATCGGTGAGAACTTCTCACCTTTCAATTTAATTTTTCTAGTTATATATATATACTAGGATGCAGACGGTGCTTAGTAGCACCCGACACCCGTCCACAGACCATGGACTTGTTTGATTGGTTGTGTAGTTGGTTAGATTATTTGATTTGGATTGGATTGTTTTGGTGAAATTGAAATTGATATGATTGATGTGTGAATGGCGTGGGCCTTCACTAGACCGGGGATAAGGCTAGGCCTCGTCCCGTTTCTAGTATCGTGCCGTTATGCCGCCGAAATTTTCTAAAATGTGTTAGAAAAATAAAAATATCATTTTATTTAAAGAATGAACTTAATAGAAATTCATATGTTGGAATAAAATGTTTTATCGTTAAAAATATAATTTTTAACGTGAATGTGAATAAAATAAAATATTCATTTACAAACCGGACGGTTTGTTTATGTACACTGATTTGACTGATATTGATGGGGTCGATAAATTTTACACATCGCCCAACTGCACAAATAAAATATGCGTTTGATTGTTTGAAACCCCACACGGGTGTTGGGATGAAATTTGAAGTTCACTCATCCTGATTGATTAAATGTGTCGATCGATTGATTGACAGGCTGTTATAAGCGTTGAATATCTATATTTGATGCTTATACAGTGTAGTGCACTTTGGTTGATGGTTGATTATTTTTCAATGTAATTATATACATGTGTTGTATGAAAATCCATATAATTAACTTTATATGGTAATTGATTGGGCCTCATTCCAATTTGAAAAATAAAGAATATTATAAAATAAAAGTTCATGTGTTGACAGTACTCATTCATTGAGATTGGTCATGTGTTGAACGAAATATTTTAGTAATAAAATTTACATCTTATCGATATAAAATAAAAGTTCATGTGTTGACAGTACTCATTCATTGAGATTGGTCATATGTTGAACGAAATATTTTGATAATAACAACTATTTTGAAAAAGAAATATTTGAAATAGAATATTTGAAAATAGAAATTTATGAAGCCGTGTTGATTAGATTGACGCCATTTTGACGTGAACGATATTTATATCGATTTTATTCATCTTAAAAATGAATATTGAAAAGTGATTTCGAAAACGAATGAATTGAATTGAAAACGATTTCGAAATGAAATGAATTGAAAACGATTTCGAAATGAAATGAATTGAAAACGATTTCAAAATGAAATGAATTGAAAACGAATTCAAATTGAATTGAAAACGATTTCGAAATGAATTGAATTGAAAACGATTTCGAAATGAATTGAATTGAAAACGATTTCGAAATGAATTGAAAACGATTTCGAAATGAATTGAATTGAAAACGAATTGAAATGAATTCAAATTGAATTGAAATTTGAATTGAATAGAAATGAATTTTGAAACGAATTTATAAAGAAGAATTCAATTTTGATTTGAATTGAAAAGGAAGTTGAAATTGCTTTTGAAACGAATTTAAAACTATTTATATAATTCGTTTTAAATAGAAATCGACGAAGTATATATTATATATATTATATATATAATATAATGGCCTGAATAGAACGCGCCGCGCCGCGGCAGTTCGTGAATTTCGACCATTTATTTCAAACGGACATTGCGGGAGATCCGACCGTCGGATTCTCCTAAAACCGGAACCATTGGGTTCGTATCGAAAAGAGCTTTCTAACGAATATTAGAAATTAGAAATCTAACGGTTGGATTTGGAATTATGTCCAAATCAAATTCGGAAAAGGTCGCTATAAGTGCAGTTCGATGGCCATTGATGGAAATCGACTGTACGGGCCTTGATAAAATTATTAAAAATAGTAATAATTTGTGTAAAATCATAAGAAATGATTTAGAAAGAATTGGGATGAAAAACTCCATATTTGAAAGGATAAAAATAGATTTTTATCGAAATGAACTAGTTTTGAACTAGAATTATACTTCTATTTATTTTTAAATAAATAAATTGAATTTGAAGAGGGTTTTGAAAATAACCAAAATTTCCAATGATTGCATTGGAGTGGATTTGAATCGAAATTGCCTTCGGAATATTTCGATGTTGGAATTCGTGATTATACAGATGTTGTTATGGAAATTTGAAAGATATATATTTATATCGTTATTTCCAATACGACATTTGTTAGTCGTAGAATTTGATATTGAATATAAGCCGATATATTTTCTATTCAGAGCCTTGTATTGAATATCAAATGTGATTTGGGTTTGTCGTGAATGGTGTCTTCGCTAACACCGTTCTTGAACCCAGTAGAGAAAAGATTAAATCTTTTTATTTAGATTTAATGAAGTGTACCAATTAAATAATATTTAATTAGAACTGAATTGATATTGATTTTTGGGTTTATCGTGAACCGTGTTTTAAATGACACTGATTCTTTAACCCAGTTAAAGATTAAAACTAAGTGGAGTTTTAATGAATCTTTAATTAGATTGAGATGATCGAAAATGGAGTATCACCAGTTTTGCTCCAGGCGATGGTTAAATCTTTAATTAGAATTGAACGTGAAATGGTAATTGAATTTACCGATAACACTGTGGTGTTAGATATGAAGTATGACCAGTTTTACTTCATGGGATGAATAGGTTGGGATTGGGAAATTAAAAACAAATGATTACTTCGGTAAGGTTCGTTAATCCCGACTAGTTTTGAATTGATATTCAAAAGTAGATTAAAGAATAAATTCAAGGAATTTATCTTTGATAAAATTAATGGGAATCTTTCCCTATGAATGTGAAATTTAGAAACTAACTGTCGGTTAGCCAAGCAGAATGGTTTTCTGGATATTGATCTGATGTTGGTTTCGGCCTTCAGGGTTAATATTTGGGGAATTATTCTCTTGATTAATTTGCGGTTAGTGACTGATGAATTGGAATGAGGCGTATGTTGTGTTTGTGTAACACTTATTTAAAATATACGCGAGTTATTCGGAAAGACCGGGTTTATCCCATTCTGAATAACTGATACGACGATAAGTCGAAGATGAAGACGATGGTCGAAGACCGGAGGTCTTCACGTCGTTTGGGTGATAACTGATGATCTTGATTGGGCTGTACACCCAAGAAGATGGAAACAGTTGGTGATCGTCCAGACGTACTTGGAGATCGATGGATATGCGGGGTACTAGGTGCCTCCGGTTTCGTTCAGACCCAGAACGGACTTGTAAATGGACTGTGTGTCTGACATTGGATTTTAGTCCGTGTGATTGATCTCTATTAAATATATATCTGTTTGGCGACGGAGAATTTATTCTCTTGCTTAACGCCCTTCTCTGAGACGTACGAGCTCAGGGGTTATATATTGATGGATATCAAACGCATGGAGTGAATTGCCTGTGTGGCATGCCTAAGTGGCAAATGATCAAGGCTTCTGTTGAAAAGCAAAGTCTTGTGGTGATGATCAAAGCACGGCCTTTGTGGCGTAGCTTTGTGTAACGTTTACTTCGCGAGTTTCACACCCGGTATGAACCAAAAACGGGAGACGGACCTCAGGGAGGGCATGCGTTTCTTTCTAGTTAGAAGTGGCGTCAGTGGTTTTACACGCCCTGACGAGTTTGACTTATGTGGTTGTTGCTGTTGCGAGGCGCCTCGGTTTGATCGGACGATCCGGGTCCGATGGAGTCATTCGTTGGCTCATTTACGCCCCATAGGGCGGGGGAACGCATGTTCAGGGTTTAAGTTTAATCCACATCGGTGGACCGGCCCTGACGATCCAAAGGCTTGACAGAGTACTTGCCTGAGGGGCGGGCTAGAGCATCTCGAATCGGTTGAGGACTATCTTTTGCCTCGGTTCATAGATGGAAACCCAATTTCCAAATACGTGACTTTGCGGTTTTAGTTGTAAACCTATATATGGCGACATGATATATGGTACCCATGCCGCCTATGATTGATACTTATGATTTGAAGTTGTTTTATACACTATGCACCTATAATAGTATCAAATGATTTGTTTTAAACGTACCAAGCATGCTTTGGCTGTTATAAGGGAAAACCCTATCCCCCGGCTTGCGTTGCATTGTGTGATAGGACCTGGGTCTTATAACAGCTTCATTTTTCTTTATTTAGCATTGCGCTGTTTGTTTTAGGCACTGGTATTCTTGGGAGGAAACCCGTTCCGTGTTATACGGCGTGGTCCCTTGATTTACCTAGCTTTAAAATAAAGATTAATAACTGTTTTCGTTCTCACACCAGTCCCATGACTGACCTGGAGTTTATTGTTTTAACCTAAACTCTGGGTGCCCTTATTTTGACACGGGCAGCAAGTAGTTTTGGTTTTGCAGATTTATATTCACAGGATCCTGGTTTACAGCTGGAACGATATCCGGAAAGCTTTGTATCCGTATATCTTCTTCTAGTTGTGCATTGTGTTATTTTCCGCTGCTATGTATTTAAATGTAATTTAAATCTCTGATATTTCTGTGTAATATTCATTTATACTCTGTATATTCTTGTAATCTGATGCATTGTTGTAATAAACAGTGAAATGTTCTTCTGTATGCGTTCTGCTGTGGTTTGTTCTCGAACTATCCGACGCTTTCCTTTACGGGGAAGTTGCGGGTCTTTACACGTGGTATCAGAGCTTTGGTTTACAAAGCAGAGAACAAGACACATTAGAAACATACGAAAGAATTCATCAGATATTGGATTAGTAATATCCAATTAGAATGACTCGTTAGAGATGGGATCAGTAGTATCCTAGAACGAGTGTGAAGTGTATATTTTTAAAGGGAAAACAAATTTTGTTTTGAAAATTTAAATCAATTATTCGTATTTGATTATTTATTTATATTGACTTTGGACAGTCCAGTATATAAAGATTTTGCATATACGCCTTGCAAACGTGTATTTAAAGTTTTAATATACTGGATAGATATAGAATCATACTCTAGTGGCCCGAAGATGATTCTGATGGTTGAGTACTCATCGTCAGAATTTATATTCGTGTGACGAAGGTGTGATATCTATATATTTCCATTAGACTGGTGTGAGAACCAAAATTTAGATAGGGCCTATTGTTGTGAATTGGCATTAAAAACATGATTTTTGTATATGTATTAAAATTATGAATTTGAAAAGCTAATCAACTAATTGATTGATGTTTGTGTTGTTTGTTTATTTGTTTGCAAATTTTTAGCCATTTAGCCTAACAGAACCAAATATTGAATTATATCGAAGATTGGTTGCGTTTGCTTGCATATACATATATATCATTGAACAGGTCATAGCAAGGAGGCTAGAGCCAGAGAATAAAATTTGTTTGCCCGACAAATAGGTACATGTTTACTACATAATTTCCTGTTTTGTTTGGGTGATGATGATTTTGTGAGCCTATTGGCTAGCCGCTTGGCTTTTTCTTTTTCTTTTTGAGATCTGAAGGACCGGGGAAGCTATTTGAAATTCCCCGATGCTCCCGGTGCAGGGGAGGTTATGGAGAAATTTTTCAAAAATTTAGGGTGTTAGCCAAATTTTTGAAATTTTGAAAATTCTCAGAAACTAAAGAGTTGGAGAATGGAAGCCGGATCGAACGTAGAGTTGATTAATCAAACCACTTTCGACTTTGTTCCTTTTCGGGGACGAAAAGTTTTAAGTGGGAGAGATTGTAACAACCCGAAAATCTGGGCCAGTTTAAAATTTTTATTTTGGCAATTTTGGCGAATTTTGATTATTTAAAATGAATTATTTTAAATAATATCGACGAGAAATTTATTTTGAATAGAATTCGAACGAATATATTTATATACGTCGTCGTTAGAATATATAATAATTACATATAATTATAAAAGGAATTGAAAATGGCGCGGTAGTTCGAAAATTCGATTTCTAATTTCAAATGAATATACAGAATTCAATATAAGTCAGAATTGAACGAAACAAGAAATATTTGAATCTGTATAACTATATCTTTGTAACGAAGTTGACAAACTGAGATTTCATCTTAGAAATGATAAGATATGTCCAGTTTAAAATTAGAAATAGTCGCTGTGGAATTTATATATATAAGGCCCTTAAAAATGGACATTTTGCAAACGACCTCGGATTTCGACGAAACCAGTTTTGTTGGGTCCGGGATGTGAAGTTATTGCTTGGTTTTAAATTTCATAATTTTTCGAATCAATATGTGAGCGTGGCAAAGGAAAACGCGTTTGACCAGTTTCAGTTGATTTTAATCGACTGGAAATTGGCCATTTTTCAAACGGTCTCGGAATTCGACGAAACTAGTTTTGTTAGGACCGTATCGTCAATACGAAGCTAGAAAATATTTTTTCGGGAATTTTTCTAGTTAGTATGTGACCCCGGTAATTTGAAATGTACGTTTAAAATTCAATATAAGGACTTAAATGTAATTTCAACGGAAACTGATTGTAACGATCAAACCAGCTTACGATACATATCCCATTGTGTTCGGAATGGGGGTAAAACGCTATGGACAACAGGCGGTGGGCCTCGTTTCGAGGTCGGATACAAAAGTCAACCCTTGTGCAAATTTAAATAATTAAATAATTAAATAAAATATAAAAAAAAATCTATTTCCCCCTTTTCTCTTCTGCTTGCCCCCCCCCCCCCCGAATCACTTAACAGAAAACAAATAAAAAAAAAGAAGAAACCTAAAACCTAAATCGCGCCGCCTGACCCTCAACCCGTCGACGAACCCTTCGCCGAACCCCCACCGCACGACCTCCTCCTTCCATCGAAGCAGCGCCTTCACCGACGAACGCAATCTCGAAGTCGCCGACGAAGCAGCCCCGTCGAAGCCTGGAACCCTGCCGCGAACCTACGAACGCCACCAGAGCCGCCGACTCCTCCTCCTCCCCTTCGCAAGATCGGTGAGCCATTTTATTTTATTTGTTTTTTTATTTTTATTTAAAAACTGTTATTTTTTTTAAAAAAAAGATTAAAACTGTAGTTTTTTCTTTAGAATAAAAACTGAATTTTAAAAAGAATGAAAACAGAATTTTTTTTATAAAGAGTTAAAACTGTTTTGTTTTTAAAGAGTTAAAAACTGAATCTTTAAAATCATAAAAACCGAATTTTTAATAATTTAAAAACTGTATTTTTAAAGAAAACAAAAACTGTTTTGAAAAGAAAACAAAAACTGTTTTGAAAAGAAAACAAAAACTGTGTTGAAAAGAAAATAGAAACTGCATTTTTAAAAAAAAGATAGAAACTGCATTTTTATAAAAGAGAAAAACTGATTTTATTTTGAACTTTAAAATAGGAAAAAGGTTTAATCTTTTAGTAGAAAAAGATTTGAACTTGCAAAAGTAAAAATCATATTTTTATATGATGAAAGTCGAAGTAAAAATCATATTTTTATATGTTGAAAGTCGAAGTAAAAATCATATTTTTATATATTGAAAGTCGAAGTAAAAATCATATTTTTATATATTGAATAGCATCGTAAAAATTCGATTTTTACATATGTAGAGAATACGGGCAACAAAGGCGATAAAAAGGCGAGTTGGCGAAGACTTCTGCAAATGAAGTGCCGGGGAGCTAGGATAGCTATCGGTGAGAACTTCTCACCTTTCAATTTAATTTTTCTAGTTATATATATATACTAGGATGCAGACGGTGCTTAGTAGCACCCGACACCCGTCCACAGACCATGGACTTGTTTGATTGGTTGTGTAGTTGGTTAGATTATTTGATTTGGATTGGATTGTTTTGGTGAAATTGAAATTGATATGATTGATGTGTGAATGGCGTGGGCCTTCACTAGACCGGGGATAAGGCTAGGCCTCGTCCCGTTTCTAGTATCGTGCCGTTATGCCGCCGAAATTTTCTAAAATGTGTTAGAAAAATAAAAATATCATTTTATTTAAAGAATGAACTTAATAGAAATTCATATGTTGGAATAAAATGTTTTATCGTTAAAAATATAATTTTTAACGTGAATGTGAATAAAATAAAATATTCATTTACAAACCGGACGGTTTGTTTATGTACACTGATTTGACTGATATTGATGGGGTCGATAAATTTTACACATCGCCCAACTGCACAAATAAAATATGCGTTTGATTGTTTGAAACCCCACATGGGTGTTGGGATGAAATTTGAAGTTCACTCATCCTGATTGATTAAATGTGTCGATCGATTGATTGACAGGCTGTTATAAGCGTTGAATATCTATATTTGATGCTTATACAGTGTAGTGCACTTTGGTTGATGGTTGATTATTTTTCAGTGTAATTATATACATGTGTTGTATGAAAATCCATATAATTAACTTTATATGGTAATTGATTGGGCCTCATTCCAATTTGAAAAATAAAGAATATTATAAAATAAAAGTTCATGTGTTGACAGTACTCATTCATTGAGATTGGTCATGTGTTGAACGAAATATTTTAGTAATAAAATTTACATCTTATCGATATAAAATAAAAGTTCATGTGTTGACAGTACTCATTCATTGAGATTGGTCATATGTTGAACGAAATATTTTGATAATAACAACTATTTTGAAAAAGAAATATTTGAAATAGAATATTTGAAAATAGAAATTTATGAAGCCGTGTTGATTAGATTGACGCCATTTTGACGTGAACGATATTTATATCGATTTTATTCATCTTAAAAATGAATATTGAAAAGTGATTTCGAAAACGAATGAATTGAATTGAAAACGATTTCGAAATGAAATGAATTGAAAACGATTTCGAAATGAAATGAATTGAAAACGATTTCGAAATGAAATGAATTGAAAACGAATTCAAATTGAATTGAAAACGATTTCGAAATGAATTGAATTGAAAACGATTTCGAAATGAATTGAATTGAAAACGATTTCGAAATGAATTGAAAACGATTTCGAAATGAATTGAATTGAAAACGAATTGAAATGAATTCAAATTGAATTGAAATTTGAATTGAATAGAAATGAATTTTGAAACGAATTTATAAAGAAGAATTCAATTTTGATTTGAATTGAAAAGGAAGTTGAAATTGCTTTTGAAACGAATTTAAAACTATTTATATAATTCGTTTTAAATAGAAATCGACGAAGTATATATTATATATATAATATAATGGCCTGAATAGAACGCGCCGCGCCGCGGCAGTTCGTGAATTTCGACCATTTATTTCAAACGGACATTGCGGGAGATCCGACCGTCGGATTCTCCTAAAACCGGAACCATTGGGTTCGTATCGAAAAGAGCTTTCTAACGAATATTAGAAATTAGAAATCTAACGGTTGGATTTGGAATTATGTCCAAATCAAATTCGAAAAAGGTCGCTATAAGTGCAGTTCGATGGCCATTGATGGAAATCGACTGTACGGGCCTTGATAAAATTATTAAAAATAGTAATAATTTGTGTAAAATCATAAGAAATGATTTAGAAAGAATTGGGATGAAAAACTCCATATTTGAAAGGATAAAAATAGATTTTTATCGAAATGAACTAGTTTTGAACTAGAATTATACTTCTATTTATTTTTAAATAAATAAATTGAATTTGAAGAGGGTTTTGAAAATAACCAAAATTTCCAATGATTGCATTGGAGTGGATTTGAATCGAAATTGCCTTCGGAATATTTCGATGTTGGAATTCGTGATTATACAGATGTTGTTATGGAAATTTGAAAGATATATATTTATATCGTTATTTCCAATACGACATTTGTTAGTCGTAGAATTTGATATTGAATATAAGCCGATATATTTTCTATTCAGAGCCTTGTATTGAATATCAAATGTGATTTGGGTTTGTCGTGAATGGTGTCTTCACTAACACCGTTCTTGAACCCAGTAGAGAAAAGATTAAATCTTTTTATTTAGATTTAATGAAGTGTACCAATTAAATAATATTTAATTAGAACTGAATTGATATTGATTTTTGGGTTTATCGTGAACAGTGTTTTAAATAACACTCGTTCTTTAACCCAATAATTAATGAATGTGATTTTGGGTTTATCGTGAACCGTGTTTTAAATGACACTGATTCTTTAACCCAGTTAAAGATTAAAACTAAGTGGAGTTTTAATGAATCTTTAATTAGATTGAGATGATCGAAAATGGAGTATCACCAGATTTGCTCCAGGCGATGGTTAAATCTTTAATTAGATTTGAACGTGAAATGGTAATTGAATTTACCGATAACACTGTGGTGTTAGATATGAAGTATGACCAGTTTTACTTCATGGGATGAATAGGTTGGGATTGGGAAATTAAAAACAAATGATTATTTCGGTAAGGTTCGTTAATCCCGACTAGTTTTGAATTGATATTCAAAAGTAGATTAAAGAATAAATTCAAGGAATTTATCTTTGATAAAATTAATGGGAATCTTTCCCTATGAATGTGAAATTTAGAAACTAACTGTCGGTTAGCCAAGCAGAATGGTTTTCTGAATATTGATCTGATGTTGGTTTCGGCCTTCGGGGTTAATATTTGGGGAATTATTCTCTTGATTAATTTGCGGTTAGTGACTGATGAATTGGAATGAGGCGTATGTTGTGTTTGTGTAACACTTATTTAAAATATACGCGAGTTATTCGGAAAGACCGGGTTTATCCCATTCTGAATAACTGATACGACGATAAGTCGAAGATGAAGACGATGGTCGAAGACCGGAGGTCTTCACGTCGTTTGGGTGATAACTGATGATCTTGATTGGGCTGTACACCCAAGAAGATGGAAACAGTTGGTGATCGTCCAGACGTACTTGGAGATCGATGGATATGCGGGGTACTAGGTGCCTCCGGTTTCGTTCAGACCCAGCACGGACTTGTAAATGGACTGTGTGTCTGACATTGGATTTTAGTCCGTGTGATTGATCTCTATTAAATATATATCTGTTTGGCGGCGGAGAATTTATTCTCTTGCTTAACGCCCTTCTCTGAGACGTACGAGCTCAGGGGTTATATATTGATGGATATCAAACGCATGGAGTGAATTGCCTGTGTGGCATGCCTAAGTGGCAAATGATCAAGGCTTCTGTTGAAAAGCAAAGTCTTGTGGTGATGATCAAAGCACGGCCTTTGTGGCGTAGCTTTGTGTAACGTTTACTTCGCGAGTTTCACACCCGGTATGAACCAAAAACGGGAGACGGACCTCAGGGAGGGCATGCGTTTCTTTCTAGTTAGAAGTGGCGTCAGTGGTTTTACACGCCCTGACGAGTTTGACTTATGTGGTTGTTGCTGTTGCGAGGCGCCTCGGTTTGATCGGACGATCCGGGTCCGATGGAGTCATTCGTTGGCTCATTTACGCCCCATAGGGCGGGGGAACGCATGTTCAGGGTTTAAGTTTAATCCACATCGGTGGACCGGCCCTGACGATCCAAAGGCTTGACAGAGTACTTGCCTGAGGGGCGGGCTAGAGCGTCTCGAATCGGTTGAGGACTATCTTTTGCCTCGGTTCATAGATGGAAACCCAATTTCCAAATACGTGACTTTGCGGTTTTAGTTGTAAACCTATATATGGCGACATGATATATGGTACCCATGCCGCCTATGATTGATACTTATGATTTGAAGTTGTTTTATACACTATGCACCTATAATAGTATCAAATGATTTGTTTTAAACGTACCAAGCATGCTTTGGCTGTTATAAGGGAAAACCCTATCCCCCGGCTTGCGTTGCATTGTGTGATAGGACCTGGGTCTTATAACAGCTTCATTTTTCTTTATTTAGCATTGCGCTGTTTGTTTTAGGCACTGGTATTCTTGGGAGGAAACCCGTTCCGTGTTATACGGCGTGGTCCCTTGATTTACCTAGCTTTAAAATAAAGATTAATAACTGTTTTCGTTCTCACACCAGTCCCATGACTGGCCTGGAGTTTATTGTTTTAACCTAAACTCTGGGTGCCCTTATTTTGACACGGGCAGCTAGTAGTTTTGGTTTTGCATATTTATATTCACAGGATCCTGGTTTACAGCTGGAACGATATCCGGAAAGCTTTGTATCCGTATATCTTCTTCTAGTTGTGCATTGTGTTATTTTCCGCTGCTATGTATTTAAATGTAATTTAAATCTCTGATATTTCTGTGTAATATTCATTTATACTCTGTATATTCTTGTAATCTGATGCATTGTTGTAATAAACAGTGAAATGTTCTTCTGTATGCGTTCTGCTGTGGTTTGTTCTCGAACTATCCGACGCTTTCCTTTACGGGGAAGTTGCGGGTCTTTACATATAAGACCCAGGTCCCATCACACAATGCAATGCAAGCCGGAGGATAGGGTTTTCCCTTATAATAGCCAAACATGCTTGGTACGTTTTAAAAACAAATCATTTGATACTATAATAAGTGTATAGTGTCAAAACAATTTCAATCATAAATATCAATCTTAGACGGCATGGGTACCATATATCATGTCGCCATACTAGTTCTACAATTAAAACCGCAATACACGTATTGGAAAATGGATTTCCGTCATGAGTCGAGGCAAGGGGCAAGCTCCCCTCCGCTTCGAGACACTCTAGCAAATGCCTCAAGACTACACACTCTGGGTAACCCCTGGGATCCTCCAAGACTGGTTCTCTCTTACGTTTGAGGATTAATTATTCTGAACACACGTTTCCCGGTCCTTACAGGCCTAAAATCGAGGCGCCTTGCATCCAAACCACAAAGGTGAAAAGTATATAAATGTCAGGGCTGGTAGGTCACTGACACCACCCATAGCTAGAAAGAAACGTCGTGCACTCCTTGGGTCCTCATCCCGTTTTTGACTCATACCGAGGTGTGAGGCTCGCGAATCCACGCTATACACAAAGCTGCCACGTAGGCCGTGCTTTGATCATGAACCACAAGACTTTGCTTTTCAACAGAAGCCTTGATCCATGCAACTCAGCGTGCCACACAGGCAATTCATGCCATGTGATTGATATCTATCGATATATAACCTCTAAGCTCGTACGTCTCAGAGAAGGGCGTTAAGAAAGAGAATAAATTCTCCGCCGCCAAACAGATATATATTTAACAGAAATCAATCAACACAGAATAAAATCCAATGTCAGACACACAATCCATTTACAAGTTCGTTCTGGGTCTGAACGAAACCGGAGGCACTTTCCTCGCATATCCATCGATCTTCAAGTACATCTGGACGACCACCAACTGATTCCCTCATCTTGGGTGTACTGCCCAATCAAGATCATCAGTAATCACCCAAACGATGTGAAGACTTCCAGTCTTCGACCACCGTCTTCATCTTCGACTTATCGTCGAATTGGTTATTCAGAATGGGTGTAAACCCGGCTTTTCCGAACAACCCGCGTATATTAAAAACAAATGTTACACAAACACAACATACGCCTCATTCCAATTCATTAGTCACTAACCATAAATCAGTAAGAGAGCAACTCCCCAAATATTAACCCGAAGGCCGAAACCAACATCAGATCAATACCCAGGAAACCATTCTTCTTAACTAACCTACAGCTAGTTTCTAAATTTCACATTCTTAGGGGAAAGTTCCCATTAATTTTATCCAAGATAAATTCTTTAAATTTATTCTTAAATCTTCCTTTGGATGTCATATCAAACCAAATTATGGTTTTCCAAACTAGTCGAGATTAGCGAACCACACCGAAGTAATTATTTATTTTATTTCCCAATCCCAACCTATTCATCCCATGAAGCAAAACTGGTAATACTCCATATCTAATACCATAGTGTTATCGGTAAAATTAATTACCATTTCACGTTCAAATCTAATTAAAGATTTAACTATCGCTTTGGAGCAAAACTGGTGATACTCCATTCTCGCTCATTTTCCAAATTTGATAATTTAGATTATCAATTCACATTTCAATCTAATTGCAGATTCATTAAAACTCCTTTTACTGGGTTAAAGAACTAATGTCATTTAAAACACAGTTCACGATAAACCCAAATCACATTCCATTTATTATCGGGTTAAAGAACTAGTGTTATTTAAAACACCGTTCACGATAAACCCACAAATTAATTCTATTTAAAACCCATTTCAAATCCAATTTATTTATTTAAAAATAAATGGGTTTTAATTTCAGTTCAAAACTAGTTCATTTCGATAAAAATCTATTTTTATCTTTTCAAATATGGAGTTTTTCATCCCAATTTTTCCCAAATAATTTCTTATGATTTTACACAAATTATTACTATTTTTAATAATTTTATCAAGGCCCGTACAGTCGATTTCCATCAACGGCCATCGAACTGCACTTACAGCGACCTTTTCCAAATTTGATTTGGACGTATCTCCAAATCCAACCGTTAGATTTCAAATTTCTAATATTCGTTAGAAAGCTCTTTTCGATACGAACCCAACGGTTCCGGTTTTAGGAGAATCCGACAGTCGGATCTCCCGTAATGTCCGTTCAAAATCAATGGTCGAAATTCGCAAACTGCCGCGGGGCGGCGCGTTCTATTCAGGCCATTATATATAATATACATATATATTATATATATTTCGTCGATTTCCTTTTAAAACGAATTTTATAAATAGATTCAAATTTGTTTCAAAAACAATTTCAACCTTTATTTCAAATTCAAATCAAAATTGAATTTTCTATTATAAATCCTTTTTACTTTCATTTCTATTTGATTTCAATTCAAATCGATTTTAATTCGATTCGAATTCATTTTCATTTCAATTCAATTCAATCCGAATTCGTTTTCTTTTCAATTCAAATCAAATTAGTTTTCTATTCAATTCAAATCAAATTCGCTTTCTATTATTCAAATCAAATTCAATTCGTTTTCTATTCAAATCAAATTAAATTCGTTTTCTATTCAAATCAAATTCAATTCGTTTTCTATTCAAATCAAATTAAATTCTTTTTCTATTCAAATCAAATTAGATTCGTTTTCTATTCAAATCAAATTAAATTCGTTTTCTATTCAAATCAAATTAAATTCGTTTTCTATTCAAATCAAATTAAATTCGTTTTCTATTCAAATCAAATTAAATTCGTATATAATCGATATAAATATCGTTCGCGTCAAAATAGCGCATCTCTAATCAACACGGCTTTATATATTTCAATAACTTCGTTATTCTATTCAACAAATGAATCTATATTTTTGTCAACACATGACTAATCTCAACGAATGAGTACTGTCCACGTCTGACTATTTTTGTTATTTAATATATTTTATAAAAATTATGGTATCTATCGTTTGATTTAAAATCAGACTCCAACCGTAAATTAGTAAGAGAACGATTCCCTGAATATTAACCCCGAAGGCCGAAACCAACATCAGATCAATATCCAGGAGACCACTCATCTTATCTATTTTCCAGTTTATTTCTAATTTCATATATGATAAAGATGTAAATTTTATTGTTAAAATATTTCGTTCAACACATGACTAATCTCAACGGATGAGTACGGTCAACACATGAACCTTTATTTTATAATGATAAAGATGTTAATTTTATTGTTAAAATATTTCGTTCAATACATGACTAATCTCAACGGATGAGTACGGTCAACACATGAACCTTTATTTTATAAAATTCTTTATTTTCTAAATTGGAATGAGGCCTAATCAATCACCATATAGCGTTAACTATATGGATTCCATACAACACATGTATATAATAGCAACACCAAATAATCAACCATCATCCAAAGTGCACTACACTGTATAAGCATCAAATATAGATATCTAACGCTTATAACAGCCTGTCAATCAATCGATCGACATACAACTAATTACCGGGATCAGTGTATGCCGTATTTCATCCCAATACCCGTGTGGGGTTTTCAAATCAACAAACACAGATTTTATTTGTGCAGTTGGGCGATGTGTAAAATTTATCGTCCCAATCAATGTCCTTCAAATAGGTGTACATAAACAAACTGTCCAGTTTGTAAATGAATATTTATATATTCACATTCACGTTAAAAATTATATTTTCAATGATCAAATTATTTTATTCAACCTATGAATATTCTATTCGGTTCATTTATTTCAATAAAATGATATTTTTATTTTTCTAATTTATTTTATAAAATTTCGGCGGCATAACGGCACGATACTAGAAACGGGACAAGGCCTAACCTTATCCCCAGTCTAATAATGGCCCACGCCATACATATATCAATCATATCCATTCCATTTCACCAAACAATCAAATTCAAATCGAATAATCTAACTAATCTATGCAACCAAACAAACAAGTCCATGGTCTGTGGACAGTGGTGTCGGGTGCTACTAAACACCGTCTGCATCCTAGTATATATTATAATATAACTAGAAAAAGAAAATTTAAAAGGTGAGAAATTCTCACCAATAGCTAATCCAATATCACGACACTTCAAATGTAGAAGTCTTCGCCGTTCTCTCCTTTCGTTACTTTCGTTGCCCGGAGCCACTACATATATAAAAAATCACATTTTTATATTGTTGCTATGTATATAAAAATCATATTTTTATACTACTACTATATGAATAAAAATTCCATTTTTACACCGCTACTATATAGATAAAAATTCTATTTTTACATCGCTACTCTCTATATAAAAATTTCGCCTTTTCAAATATAAAGATAATATTTTTACTCCTTTTATAATATAAAAATCGTATTTTTATGTTATCTAGTATATAAAAATCATATTTTTATAACTCTACTTTAATAAAAATCATATTTTTATTATCCTACATGAATGAAAATCCTAATTTTTTTTATAGAAGTAAAAATCACTATTTATTTCAGTAAAGAAAACATATTCTACTTTGGCAAAAAATCAAAATTAAAAGTAAAGGAATAGGATAAACTCACAATTGAGGGGTGGAAGACGAAATCGAACAAGAGACTGGGGAGAGGAAGACGTGGGTAGGGGTGCTGAGGTGGAAGGGGGGCGGCGTCGGTCGGGATATGGCCAGTGGTGGCGGTTTTGAGGGAGAATGAGGAGGAGGGGATGCAAGGGGTCACGTCGGGGTCCTCTGGCGGGGGCGATGGGGTGGCAGAGGCGTTCGCTTCAGGGGGGTCTCGGGGGTCGTGTAGCAGGCTTCGACGAAGGGGGGTTGTGATCGATGGAGGGAGGAAGGAGGAAAGGTGGAGGGGAGGTTGCGACGAGGTGGGGGAGTTCGACGATGGGTGGCGCCGCCTCCGGTGGGTGGAGCATCGGCGGTTGCGATTTAGATTTAGGTTTTTTTTCTTTCTGTATGTTGATTCGGTTTGAAGAAGAAGGGGGGTATATTATAATATATATATTTATTTAATTTAATTTAATTTCGAAAAGGTACTTTTATTTTCGACCTCGAAACGAGACCCACCGCCTGTCGTCCATAGCTAATTACCCCCATTCCGAACACAATGGGATATGTATCGTAGGCTGATTCGATCGTTTCGATCAGTTTTCGTCAAAATCAACAAATAACTCTATATATTGAATTTGAGCGCGCATTTCAATTTACCGAGGTCACATACTACCTCTAAAAATTCCCGAAAAATATTTTTTAGCTTCGTATTGACGATATGGTCCTAACAAAACTAATTTCGTCGAATTCTGAGACCATTTGAAAAATGGCCATTTTCTAGTCGATTAAAATCAACTGAAACTGGTCAAACGCATTTTCTTTTGCCACGCTCACATATTGATTCGAAAAATTATGAAATTTGAAACCTAGCAATTACTTGACACCACGGACCCAACAAAAGTGGTTTCGTCGAAATCCGAGGTCGTTTGCAAAATTTCCATTTTTAAGGGCCTGAATTCCATAGCGACTATTCAGAATTTTCAACTGGACATATCTTTTGATTCCCGCTATGAAATTTCGATTCTTCGGATTCGTTGGAAAGATATTCTCAATTAGATTCCATTATTTTTGGTTTCACAAAAATCTGGATTGTTTTGCACCCGGTACATTCAATTGAAGTTTGAAATCAAATTATCGAACTACCACGCCATTTTCAATTCCTTTTATAATTATAAATAATTATTTATATTCTAACGACGATGCGTATAAATATATTCGTTCGAATTCTATTCAAAATAAATTTCTCGTCGATATTATTTAAAATATTCTATTTTGAATATTCAAAATTCGTTAAAATTGCCAAAATAAAAATTTTAAACTGGCCAGATTTTCGGGTTATTACATTTGAACTCGCAATTGCTTAACTTTCAGGTGTGTTATCTTTCACTATCTCTCATACATACTGGCCTAGAGTGACTAAATATTTTCCTACAAACCATTATTGTTTAATACATTCATATTATCTATGTCTTTTCACTCATCACTTATTGCCCATTAATGCTACAACATTGCTGTTAATCTACTAAATCTAACTTATTCATTATATTATTGTTTTTCACGAATACCAACCAATGATGGTTTGGTCCTATAAGATCGTAGGTAGTTTGAAATATGAAACTTTTTGAAAAGTTTGTTTGTTAACAACTATCGTTGTTAAAAAACCTTGCCATAGTGATTGAAATTGTCATTATTAAACAGCCTTTACCTATATTATTAATTATGTCCGTTTTCACCCACTTTAAATATCACTAACCATAAAAAAGCTTCTTTAGTATGATAAGTACATATTCACACTTTGTTATTATAAACCATAAAATTTTAAGTTAAGAAGTACATATTTGAACCTCATTATTATAACCATGAAAATTGACTACCCATAGAGAAAGCCAAATTTCTGTTATTTTTATTAGACGTAGATCTAATGTGGAAGATATAAAACAACCATATTTAAGTGGCGAAATTTATAAACTTATGGATTATATGGTACTTAATTGAGAGTTAAGAGAACAACTTACTTTTCACAAGGATAACTGCTTGAAGTTTTCAAAGATGAATCAGATTTTCTTCACATTCACCAACTTGATGCCAATTTCAACCCCTGCATTATACCAAATATATGTTGATTATTTACCAATTCTGACATCCTTTGTCATTTCGATAATTTAGTTTACATATCCAACAAGCTTATTGTAACTAAGTGACTAAGGTTGCTAAAACATACAAGATTTTATTACAAACGAGACATATATGGATATTGAACAGGCGTTTTTTTCACTCTGTTTATTTTTCCTAGTTTACTATACCCTTACTATCGAATAATTAACTAGTGGATACTAATCATTTCTTAAGGCGTCATTTTCTTTACAAAAGGGAGTCAACCTTTATGATCCATGAATTTAAGTATTGGGCATTACTGTTGGATCAATCGAGGATGTTAATTTATGAATACCAGAAAAATTTACTAAAAATATTGTTTTGAAAAATAAAAATTGGTACAAATGGAATAACATATAACATGGTGCATTAGAAAGATAAATATAAAATGACTACTTGACATCAAGGTTTATTGCTTAAAATTTATAAACATCAATTAAGATAATGTTTACAAATTTATTTCATATATGATGCAGACTAAGCCGTCATAAAATATTTGCAAAATTAAATCTTTCATCAAAAATAATTTTAAAAAAAACTGCTCTGTACTTTTTTTAGCATATATGGAAATATGCTCCCATGAAGACAGAATGATAAGAAAGTTGGAAAAATGAAATAGAAAGATAAACTTATAGAAACATTAGTAATATCATCAACGACAAAAACATTTTTCCACCCTTTAACTCTAAAAATCTCATCAACCATCGTTTCCATCTTTTATATATACAATCCGTCAGCACGGTTTCCTAAAGCTGTGTTGAACCTAATTTTTCTTCCTACACGGAGAAATTAAGTATTAGCTGTAAAAAAGTTCCACTTGATGAGTATGAACACCTGAACTCTCTGAATTAGAATAAGGTTTAACTGTTTAATTTTAGGGATTTTGGTCGAGGAAGAAGAGCGATTTCGGGGACAAAGATAAGGGTTCTGAGGGATTGGAAGATGATTTTGAGGATTTTGGACGAGGAATAAGAAAGATTTTGGGCACGAAGACGAGGGTTCTCAAGGATTGGAAGAAGCGATTTTTTTCTCATCGTACCTTTTGAGAGGGGAAAAAAGTATCACATTTGAGCGGCTACGGAAATGTTTAATAAAATTTTGGTAAATTTTTGGCGGGATCAAATTAGTTGCGTTTCTTGGTCAATTTTCTATTATGAGATGGTCAACGGTTACATATGGCTTTGAAACGCAACCAGTTAAAGTAACCAAAGACAAGTTTTGTTGTAGTGAAAAGGATTTGAGCTATTGCGATAGTTTAATATTTTATTTAATATTTGAATTAGGAAAAAGGATTTGAGATGAGAAGAAGGTTTTCAAGAAAGCAAAGAAAAATACTTATCGTATTTTGGTTAAGGAGCTGTTAATATAAATCCAAATCAAGTATAATAAAATGTTAATGGATTTGGTTGAAGAAGTTGATAAAAGGGATTTTAGTTAAATCCAACAATTTAGTTTCATAATATAATATTAAAGGGGTTTGGATAAAGTACTGATAAATGGATTATCGTAATATGATCCAAGTTATAAATGGAATTATGTAAAAAGGTTTAAAGCGAAAGGTTATGTGACGAGAAGGAATTTCGCTCGGTCCGAACCAGTCGCTAAACCGATCCAGGCCGTTCGAAACGCCCTATCGTTTGAGAACACGACAAAACAGAACGCATACAGAAGAACATTTCATTGTATATTACAACAATGCATCAGATTACAAGAATATACAGAGTACGAATAAATATTACACAGAAATATCAGAGATTTAAATTACATTTAAATACATAGCAGCGGAAAATAATACAATACATAACTAGAAGAGATATACGGATACAAAGCTTTCCGGATATCGTTCCAGCTATAAACCAGGATCCTGTGAATATAAATCTGCAAAACCAAAACTACTAGCTGCCCGTGTCAAAATAAGGGCACCCAGAGTTTAGGTTAAAACAATAAACTCCAGGTCAGTCATGTGACTGGTGTGAGAACTAAAACAGTTAATCTTTATTTTTAAAGTTAGGTAAATCAAGGGACCACGCCGTATAACACGGAACGGGTTTCCTCCCAAGAATACCAGTGCATAAAACAAACAGCGCAATGCTAAATAAAGAAAAATGAAGCTGTTATAAGACCCAGGTCCCATCACACAATGCAACGCAAGCCGGAGGATAGGGTTTTTACCTTATAACAGCCAAGCATGCTTGATACGTTTAAAACACATTATTTGATACTATTATAAGTGCATAGTGTATAAAACAACTTCAAATCATAAGTATCAATCATAGGCGGCATGGGTACCATATATCATGTCGCCATACTAGTTCTATAATCAAAACCGCAAATGTCACGTATTTGGAAGTTTGGTTTCCGTCTGCGAACCGAGGCCAGGGATCGTCCTCTACCGATTCGAGACTGTCTAGCCCGAGCCTCAGGAACAGCCGCAACTGCCCCATGGAGCGACAGGGCCGGTCCACCGATGTGGATTATTATGCCTGAACACTACGTTTCCCCGCCCTTTGGGGCGTAAATGAGCCAACGAATGACTCCATCGGACCCGGATTGTCCGATCAAACCGAGGCGCCTCGCAACAGCAACAACCACACAGGTGAAAAGTATATAAATGTCAGGGCTGGTAGGTCACTGACACCACCCTAGCTAGAAAGAAACGCATGCCCTCCCTGAGGTCCTCTCCCGTTTTTGGTTCACAACCGGGGTGCGAGGCTCGCGAATTCACGTTACACAAAGCTGTGCCACACAGGCTGTGCTTTGATCATCACCATAAGACTTTGCTTTTCAACAGAAGCCTCGATCAATTGCCACTTAGGCATGCCACACAGGCAATTCACTCCATGCGTTTGATATCCATCAATATATAACCCCTGAGCTCGTACGTCTCAGAGAAGGGCGTTAAGCAAGAGAATAAATTCTCCGCCGCCAAACAGATATATATTTAATAGAGATCAATCACACGGACTAAAATCCAATGTCAGACACACAGTCCATTTACAAGTCCGTTCTGGGTCTGAACGAAACCGGAGGCACCTAGTACCCCGCATATCCATCGATCTCCAAGTACGTCTGGACGATCACTAACTGTTTCCATCTTCTTGGGTGTACAGCCCAATCAAGATCATCAGTAATCACCCAAACGACGTGAAGACTTCTGGTCTTCGACCACCGTCTTCATCTTCGACACCACGTCGAATCATATCAATTTAATTTCACCAAACAATTCAAATCAACTCAAACAATCTAACTAACAACACAGCCAAACAAACAAGTCCATGGTTTGTGGACGATTGTGTCGGGTGCTACTAAGCACCGTCTGCATCCTAGTATATATATATAACTAGAAAAATAAATTGAAAGGTGAGAAATTCTCACAGATAGCTATCCTAGCCCCACGGCACTTCATTGATAGAAATCTTCATCGCTATCGCATCTTCGTCAAAATTGCCAAAATAAAAATTTCAAACTGGCCCGCATTTTACGGGTTGTTACAGGTTAGGAAACGATTTACTTAATCAACAAATTAAGTAATAATGGATATAATCGACAAAGATTTTCCAAAGTAAGGATATGGTGTTTTAAAACCATATTTTAAATAAAATAGAAAGGGAAATTTAACGACAAGGACAAAAGCCCACTAAAATTTATCCATAAGGACAGCCGCCTAATATTTTATCCTAGAGGACAATACACTGAAAATAAAAATCGGCCGCTGCTTTCTTCTTCTCTCCTCTCGCGCGTAAGTCGAATTCATCAATAATCACAAAATCAAAAAATAACGAAATCATAAATTGCGAAATCACGAATTTCAGAATATAAAAGAATCGAAATTCGAAATCGAATTCAAACATCACGAAATCAAAATCGATAAGGAGAGCATTCGAAACAAAAATCGCGAGAAACAGAAACCCTAGAAAAAAAATTGTCGAACAACATAAATCCATTGGAAATCACGATTGAATTGAATAGTAATATTTTTCTAATGATGGAAAACGCAGTTGAAGAAGTCGAAATTGTTGAAATAATTTTTTCGTGATTGGAATTTTTTTTTTTCGTTAATAGTATAGCAGTTCGTAGGTATCATTTTTCTATTTTTTTTAGGTATCATTTTTCCTATTTTAACTTTAAAACATAACAGCAGTTTTTAGTTATCATTTTTCTATTTTTCTAGGTATCATTTTTACTCCAGTTTATGTGTTGTGTTAAACATCACAGCAGTTTTAAGGTATCATTTTTATATTTTTTAAGGTATCATTTTTAATGAATTTCTTTGTTATGTTACACATTACTGCAGTTTGAAGGTATCATTTTTATATTTTTTAAGTTATCATTTTTACTGTAATTTATGTGTTATGTTAAACATCACAGCATTTCTAACGTATCATTTTTATATTTTTATGGTATCATTTTTACTGCAGTTCATGTGTTATGTTAAACATCATAACAGTTTGAATGTATCATTTTTATATTATTTAAGTTATCATTTTTACTATAATTTATGTGTTATGTTCATATACGTCTTTTTGTATGTGATAATTTTTGTGACGGTGTACTGTTGCAAATTTAACACAAGAACAAAATCACATGGGAAAAACACATAACACAGTTAAAACATGAAAACTGATAATTGAAAAAATAGAAAACTGATACTTACAAACTCCATCAATGTTTTAAACAAAAACCAATGCAAAAAATGTTTACATCACTGTTTGATTGAATATAATGAAATAAATTCGACTGAGTTAAAAAGTTGATGCAACAATATAACTTCAAAATTAACACAGCCATAAAATTGCATGGAAAAAAAGCATAACACAATTAATAATGTAAAACTGATATCTAAAAAATTACAAAATGATACCTATAAACTGCAGCAATGTTTTGAAGAAAAACTAATGGAAAAAAAATTATATAACTGAAACATAAAATGATAACTAAAAAATATAGAAATGAAACATAAAATGAAATAAGTTGGACTGAGTGATGAAGTTGATGCAAAAATATAGTTTCAAAATTAACACAGCAATAAAATCACAACAAAATAACACATAACACTGTTAAAACAGAAAAAATGATAACTAAAAAATTAGAAAAATGATACCTAAATACTGATGCAATGTTTTAAAGATAAAATAATGGGAAAAAAATTATATCACAGATTTATTGATTAAAATGAAAAAAGTTCGACTTAGTTTCAAAGCTGATACAACAATATAACTTCAAAATTAACACAGCAACAAAATCTCATGAAAAAAACATATAACACAGTTAAAACGGTAAAAATGATAACTAAAAAACTAGCAAACTGATACCTAAAAACTGCTGCTACGTTTTAAAGTTAAAAACAAGAAAAATGATACCTACAAAAATAGCAAAATGGTACCTAAAAATTGTTGCTATGCTTTAAAGTTAAAATAGGATAAATGATAACTAAAAAAATAGAAAAATGATACCTACGAACTGTAGTAGTGGTAAAATGGAAAAAAAACATTTCCAGCCTAAAAAATTGTTTCAACCATTTCGTGTTCTTCATATACGCTTTCCATCGTTTGAAAAATATTTTTATTACATTCAATTGTGATTTCGAATGGATTTTTGTTGTTCGACCTATTTTTTTTTCTAGGGTTTTTGTTTCAGCTGATTTATGGTCGTGATTTTGATTACATGATTTTTGTCTTCGATTGAGACGGCCGATTCTAATGTATTATTATATTTGTTATTTAAGCGATTTATGATTTCGTGATTTTGGTGATTTCGTGATAAACGATGAAATCGACAAAGACGTCGGAGAGGGAGAAGAAGAAAGCAGCGGCCGAAATTAATTTTCAGTGTATTATCCTTCTGAGTAAAATTTTAGTGGGCTGTCCTTATGGATAAAAAGGCCTTCACTTTTGTCCTTTTAAATATTTTCCTGAAATAGAAAATAAGAATTGGTTGATATTATAAGTAATATGGTTTTTGACTTATGGACTTGTATCTATCTCAAGATAAGATCGTTCTCGATCATGATCTAAGAGGTAAATAAAATTCCCCAACTTGAACGATTACACTATTATCGAGGGATGGTATTGGTTTGTAACGGTAAGGGATATTGAGATTACTTTATTACTCCATAAGAGGAATATTGCAACGTTATTTGCAAGATTTTAAAATGTAAATAAAATCAATTGGTTTTAAAGTAAACAATTTATAATTTAACAGTGTCTGGCCCAAGCTTGTAGTTTGATTATGTTTATACCATTTGGTATACATCGCTATTTTCTAGAAAATGGAAATAATATGGTTTGAAATACACTTGCTCTAAATCATAACTAAAAATGAAAATGGTTTTCTAAAGAAATGGAAAAGGATTATATTGGGTTGGAAATGGAGATAAATATTTAAATTTAATTATATATTTCCATGAGTGTCGGTATTCAATCATGATCTTCAAAGTTTGAAGTTTATTTAAGCCATTTGGGTTTATATAAAAATAAATAAGTCGCTTGACTTTGTTTTGGTTGTAAAAGAATTGGTAATTGGATTTATACCATTGAGTAGGTAACATATATCGATATTTTCCGAAGTAAAGGAAGGATAAAGGGGAGTTGGAGAAATAAAGTAATATTTCCAAGGTAAAGGAAATGGAAAAGATTTCATGAAATGTAGCGGTATTTTCGAAGTACACGAATAAAGTGGAGTTTGGTAAATACATTATTGTTTTCAAATGTCGAAAAAAGGAGATTTGTTGAGACAAGGACATAGAATCAATTTTTAAGAATCGATGAATAGTTGTAGTAATTGGTTTTAATTAAAAGTTCTGAGCTGCCAATATTCTTGACCATACGGTTTGAATTAATAGTTAAAAACCCAACAATCAATGAGATGTTGCTCTTGGACTTTCGACGTGTCAGTTCGAAGAGACCGGGATTGGAACTAGACCCAAAATCACTTAGAACAACTGTTGTGTTTGAAACTAAATTGCAGGGATACATATAAAAGATGGAGAATTGAAGACTATAGATCTTCACAAAATGGAAGAACTACTTATAATATCTGACTTGCAACCAAAGATAAATTGTGGTTCTGTCGTGGTTGGAATCTATGGATTGCAAGAACTTCTCATTACTGATCTTTGGGTGGATTCCTGTAACAACCCGGAATATCAGAACCAATTTAAAATTTTAATTTAAGCTATTTTAAGGAATATGGAAATATAAATGGGTTATTTTTGCTAAATAAAATTTGAGAATAAATTTAAAATTAGTATTTTTATTTTATTTGACTTAAAACAAACTCATGAAAATTATTAAATCAATTTATAAGCCTTGTATTTAAATATTTTTAAAATTCGAATTTTAAATTCATGACATATCCATTAAAAAGTAAAAATTTGCTAGCAAGTTTAGAATTCGACGAGACCGATTTTATTGGATTCAGAATAATAAGTCAAGGCTAGATTTGAAAATTCGTGCCAAATGGACTCAGTATGTGGTCGTGAAAGGCAAACCCGTTTGTTTAGAAACTAACAGTCAGTTTACAAAGGAATGTTATTGAGACTATCTCAGAATCTGATGATACTTTTTTCGGATTCTATCATCAAATAATGATAGAATCCAAAATTTCGTAATTTTTGGACTTAGCGTGTGGGCATGCAAGAAGAAAATGTACCCTAAAATCGCATTTTTGAAGCAAATCTGAGCATTAATTGAGAAGTTAAACGGAAGCTCAAACGAATTCGGAATTTCAATGAAACTTGATTCGTTGGATTTGTAATTATGTATATTATCATATCTGAAATTTCGAGGCGAACGGAGATTGTTTGCTGTCCGGCAATTGGACAGAAAGTGCGACGAAATCTCTTACTTAAATTACTTTCTCCCCTTTCCTTCTTCATTTTCTCCCTTCCACTTCTTTCTTCCTCTTTCTTCGTAAATGGCCTCCTCCCCCAAATTGCTGCCACTACCACTCCTCCATCATCTGTCGTCGGCCTCCCTATGCCTCCTCCTCCTCCGGCTCCACCTCCTCTCCTCTCTCTCCTCTTCTACAAACTCTAGCCTCTTTTAAACCATTTCCTCCAACAACCACCTCCCCGGTCCCCACCACCGCTGCCACCACCCTCCACTCCGGCTTGCCACCACCTGCACCGTCAGCAGCTACCCCTCCTCCGGTCGTGGGCCCCACTTTGGCCAAAACACCCTCTTTTTCCAAAAACTCATTTTGCAAATATACCCCTTTCCTTCTTCACTCGATAACTTTTAATCCATGCATTTCTAGCCAAGGACCTATAAATAAAAGTTGTAGATCTCGTTTTTCTCTATGAAATGCACATATCAAAATCAAATTTTGGAGTTCGAGTCTGCTCTTGAATTGAGAACGAAGTTCGCTGTCCTGGAGCTGATTTTGGCGATTTCCGCGAATCCGAGCGTTTTCGGGAGAAAGTGCACTAGAGGAAAGTTGTTCGGAATGGCGTTTCCATGCTGGTGACAAAGTTTGGTGTAGATGGGAGGTCGTATGCGGATTGTCGAGCCAGAAAGATGAATTCAGGTTGCGGAGAGATAGTATGGCGAGTGCGTGAAGAAAAACCTACATAAGAAGTGTCATGAAGATTGATTAGCTATTGGGTGAGAACCGTCTCACTTAAACTATTTTTACAGTTATTATAACTGTGACTGAGTATATATTGACTGCCTGTGATTGCAATATTTGTTTGGTGATTGATGGATGTTTACAGTTTTAATGTTATCATTATTAAACTGTGATTATATGTGTTGATAAATAAAACGTTTATATTATGAATTATTCTGCGATGACAATTTACCCACCCGTCTCCCAAATAATAGATAAGTTCACATGGAATGTGATGTAAACCCCACACGAGTATTAGGACGATAATTTCACACATCGCCCAAGTAAACAAATAATATTTGTTTGCTGGTTGAAAACCCCACATGGGTATTGGGATGACATTTGATTTACACTAATCCCAAGTGTCGAGATTGAATGTTAATCGATTGATTGACGGACCAATATAAGCGTTACATATTTTTTTCAAGGCTTATATGGATGTAAGTGCACTCTGGATGTGAATTGGATGTTTAATAGTTGGTTATAGCCATGCAATGTATGAAATTCATACAAATAAAATTATATGGTAATTGACTGAGTCACATTCCAATTCGGATATAACGAATAGTTTGATATAATATTCAGTGAAGAATCAAAATATGGTTTTGATGTCCGATTTTGGATGGACATAAAAATATTAAAGTTTGGTTTTGATGTCCGATTTTGGATGGACACAAAAGGGCCTATTGATTGACACTGAAAAGTGTTTATTTTATTACTCTTATGCTTTATCTTTTGTAAATAAATAAATGATACTTTGGCTACTTTTGCATATTTTTACAGGATGTCAAGAAATGCCTCCTTCAATTCAAATCAAAGGCCAACTACAAGAAAGAGCTACTTCCTCACATCAAATTCATTTCAATTGCAAAAGAAGTAGTAGCTCACTGGTAAAGGCATAGGAATTGGTGCTGAGAGACCTGAGTTCGAACCCCGTCAAGCTCACTTTTTTGCCAAAGAAACGGAGCGCGTTCACACTGGCCCCTTTGCTTTGAGAAATATCTGGATTATTGTTATGTTATATATATACATACACATATTCATGTGTATGTATTTATGATGTGCACCAATTAA
This sequence comes from Allium sativum, assembly GCA_030737875.1. NCBI lineage: Eukaryota > Viridiplantae > Streptophyta > Magnoliopsida > Asparagales > Amaryllidaceae > Allium > Allium sativum. The sequence continues at coordinate 448,496,917 of CM060922.1, read as the reverse complement.
CATCTCAGCAATAGCCATATTCTCATCATGGAAGTAAATTCAAATCATTCAATTCCAATTAGAAGAATTTCTGATTGAATTGTTACCAAGAAGAAAAACCAATTTTGAAGATTTTATCTTATAATGCCTTTGGAGTCTGATAAGCGTCCTTGTTTGGAAGAATTAATTAGGTGCAATCTTCTATCAATCAAGCCACATGGGGAAATTGAAAGATATGGAAAATAGTTACCATAATATGCCCTGATTTTCTCCAATCAGGTAGTCAAGGAAGGCAAGAAATATTCATGAATGAGGAGGGCCATTTATTCATAGAGCTAGTTAGGGTTTTCCCCTTCTCATCTATAAATATGTGATCGTAACCATTGTAAAAGGCATCTCATAATTCTGTACTGCCATTAGTTTAATAAAATTTTCTTGTTCTAGTTATTTACTTTTCTTTTAAAACAATTTGTGTATCTACACGATTAGATTCGGTAGAACACATATTGTTATTGTCTTTGTTACTGCATACTAGTGTTGACTGTTTGATTAGTTTCAACAGCAACTCTATTTTTAATTCTCTGTTATTGTTCCAGTTATTATTTACTTTTGTTGTTTTTGCTAGTACTTGTTATTTTCTTTCCTGTTGTTGAATTTGATATACGTCTGATTAGATTCAGATTTGTAGCAGTTTCAATAACATTATTTCAACAACATTGAAAACAACCCCCAAAGTTCTGTCTAACACGCCCACGAAACATATAAATAATAAAAATTTAACTTTCCTCCCTGTGTTCGACCTGTATGCTACACACCTGTATGCTTGCAGAATTTATTACAAATGTCGCGCTTTTCTACTTTATAGATTAGCGACGATCACCTATTTTTAAAATGATTAGAAATAGAGAAAAATTATGTTAAATCATAATAAATGATTTGGAAAGTTTTTTGGATGAAATATTCCACTTTTGTAAAGATAAAAGATAGTTTTTCCTTAAGTTGTTTATCAATTTGAGTAGAGAACTGAAAGGAATCATATGGTTTTAATATAACCAGAATTTTCAACGTATGAATTGGAAAGGATTTGAATGGAAATAATCTTCGGAATATTTCAATATTGGATTCAAATTGATTATACTAATATCGTTGAGGAATTTGGAAGATATAGATTCTTTATTCCCAATACGATATCTGTTGGTTTCAGAATTTGATATTGAATATAAATCGATATGATTTCTATTCAGAGCTTTATATTTAGTATCAAATTGGATTATGGGTTTGTCGTGAATGATATCTTAGATAATATTGTTCTTAAACCCAGTTGAAAGAGGAATAAATCTTTTAATTACGATTAATGAAGTTTTTTCAATTAATAAACATAATTGGAATTAAATGAAAGTTGATTTTGGGTTCGTTGTGAACGATGTTTTAAATAACATTTGTTCTTTAACCGAATTAACAATGAAGATATGATTTGGAATTTATAAAAAATTTAGTTAAGATTTAAGGAAATTTTCCAAAGTAAAGTTTTCCAATTTTTTTCATCAAATTGGAAGTGAGTGGAATTCGATTTAGTGATAATCTAGATGAGTTTCCATGAAGGAAGGTCATTACTATTTATGGAATTTAATAGGGTGTGTCGGTATACCACTTATAGTATTAGTCTTATACGGAAATTTATATCGATTACGATTGATCTAATTTCCGTGAAAGTTCCATTTGAATAGAAGATGGTTTCGGTTTATCGTGAACTGTGTTTTAAGTGACATTTGTTCTTTAACCTAGTTAAAGACATGATTAATTTCCTAAATGACTGAATAATCATTAGATAATGATTTTTGAGATTAAAACTAAGTGGAGTTTAAATGCATCTTTGATTAGATTGAAATGTGAATAAGGTAATTAAATTTACCAAATTCAAGAAACGTTCACGAAAGGAGTATCACTAATTTTACTCGAAGGGATAGTTAAATCTTTATTTAGATTTAGAACGTTAAATGGTAACTGAATTTACTGATAACACAATGGGTGTTAGATATGGAGTACTACCAGTTTTTCTCCATGGGATGAATAGGTTGGGATTGGGATAATAAGATGAATGATTACTTCGGTAAGGCTTGTTAATCCTGACCTGTTGATAAATCTTAATTTGATTTATGTTGTAAAAATATATTATAAATCTTTTGAAATTATTTCCAAGAATATTTGAATAAAAGAATATTCTGGAGTGGAATGAGGCATATGATGTGTTTTTTATAGCACTTGATTACAAGATACGCGAGTAATTCGGAAAGACCGGATTTAACCCATTCTGAATAACTGATACGACGACTAAAAGTCGAAGATTTAAAGATGGTGGTTGAAGACCGGAGATCTACACATCGTTTGGATGATTACTAATGTCTTAATTGAGCTGTACACCCAAGACGAGGTTATAAGTGGTGATCGTCTAGACGTACTTGAGATCAACCGGACATGCGAGGGCCTCTCTCCTGTATTGAACATATGACATGAGGAATAAGGTGCCTCAGGTTTTGTTTAGACCTAGAACGAACTTGCAAATGGATTGTATGTCTGACATTTTATTCCACACTGTATTCGTTGATCTCTACTAAATATATAGCTGTTTGGTGATGGAGAATGTATTCTCTTACTTAACACCCTTCCCTAAGACGTACGAGCTTAGAGATTATATATTGGTAGATATCAATGGTATGGTATGGATTGACAATGTGGCATGCTGAGTTGCATGGATCAAAGATTTTATTGAAAAGAAGGGTGTTGTGGTTGTTGATCAAAGCATAGCTTTAATATAGCACAGCTTTGTATATAGCATTAATTCGCGAGCTTCACACCCCGGTATGAACCGGAAACGGGATGAGGACCGCAGGGAAATGGACATGCATTAGTTTCCAGCTAGAAGTGATGTCATGGTATGATGCCCAAACATTTTACTTATGTGAATGTTGGATTATAATGGAAAGCAAGGTACCTCGGATTTTATTTGGACCGACTAAAAGGCCCTTGACTGGTCGACATACCGACCATATGATAAGTTTGATAGAACTGGCTAACGTATTATTTATGGAATTGCCAATCAGCGACGACTGACCAGCCCTGTCACTAACCTAGAGTTACATGCGTGTGATCCTGAGGCATTGCTAGTGTGTCTTGAATCGGAAAGGAGGATCGCTTGCCTTGGTTCATAGATGGAAACCCAATTTTCAATATGAGATTTTACGGTTTTAGTTGTAAACCTATATGGCAATATAATATAATGGTACTTATGCCGCTTATGATTGATACATTTATATTTGAAGTTGATTTCTTCACTATGCACTAATAATAATAGATAAATTTCGCATATCAAGTATGTTTGGCTATTATAAGGTAAAACTTTATCCTTCGGTTTGTGTTGCATTGTGTGATAGGACCTGAGTCTTATAATAGCTTCATTTTTCAAAAAGCATTGCGATTGGTTTATGATTGGTATTCATGTGGAGGAAACCCATTCCGTGTTACCCAACTTTTAAAATAAAGTTAATAATTGTTTTTAGCTCTCACACTAGTCCCATGACTAACTTGGAGTTTATTGTTTCCACCTAAACTCTGTGTGCCCATATTTTCCACATGGGCAGCTTGTAGTTTTGGTTTCCGTAGATATTACTTTTCATAGGATCCTAGATTATGTGTAACACCCCACGTCCGTTAGTGTCACTCACAAAGGGAATGCACTAAGTTCTGTGGAGCATTTAGGGTAAAAGATGCAGATAAATTACAAGACAGACAGGAATTAAACAGCGGAAAATAAAACTTTGTTTTATTGATAAAATAGTTTGTACAATGATTTCTTTACAATATCAGAGTATCATCTGTCTTACAAAATAAAGAAGCATAAAACAACATTTATATTCCCCAATTTTAGCAAGAGCCAGCCATAGCATCTGAAAATAGAATCCAAGCCAAACTTCGACAAATCTTCAAGCTAGGAAAGAGTGACAGTCCAACTTAACCTGAGCTATACTACTCCCTCCTCTACTACCTGGGGGGGAACGGAAGAAAAGAAGACGAAAGAAAAACAGAGTCAGACATAAAGCCTGAGTAAGTTTAGTAACTTCTAGCATGTGAACATGGAAAAACAAACGACATGAATTAACTGAATCCAAGATTACACCATGACAATAGGGTCAGCAAGATTAGACAAGATAATCACAAGATATGCTAAGATAAGATAAACTGGATATGCTCTAATACTTTCGCCGCTTCACTATTTCTTTGTTATACTGGTTTCTATATCTCTGCATCGCCTAACTAGTGTCCCAACTAGTAACGATAACGTGATCCCAATCCATGTAGTTTCCATTGCCTTCAGGCATACATTTATTATTTATTACCTAGATCTAATCTAGGGTTTTCTATCAAGTGTTTTCAAGATTCAACTATAGTTTACGCTATCTGCTGAACACTTCTTGGATTCAGGATTTATGCCACCTAGTTCAACTAGGGATTATGCTACCTGTCGAACGATGCCCCCAAGTCTAGGACACACTACCTAGAGTGGTATATGTTCCTATACTTCCCCACGCATGTATCGCGAATCGTTATCGCTTGTCTAGATGCACATGTCCTGTAATGTGCGACCCGAGTCTTGTGGCAGGGCAAATCAAGGAATACAGAGCTCGGTCGGGAGCTTTCAGATATTTGCCGATGCAGATGCTAAGGTCTGTTTTTGTTCCAGTGGCTATGGTCCCACTTGACCCCTCCCTCAACTAATGAAAGGCACACCTAGAAAAATGAGAACTATACGCAGGCCCCCGGTGCCCCACTATCCTATGGCCATCCTCACCCATAACTATATAGCAAGTATATGGTCTTTTGGAGTTCTCCGCCTTTCCGCTTCACGTATCTCGATTGACTCAAGATGGATGGTAGACGACGAGTTGCTATCACAGGGCTACCGTTTTCTCAATGAATCACGCCGGTCCATCCTAGTCTTTAGGTTGCCATGTATTGCAACCAAGGCATACCCCTGGTTCTTCTACGCAGACCTTAACCTCTGTGAGCCCAGGAGGATCATCTGCAGCCTCACAGAGGGATACCAAGAGTACCCTCACGTCCCCTCGAAGCCTCGGGCTTTGTAACCCAACTCGTTGGAGCCTCCTTTTTACTCAGACGGCCATTCGCTCCTTCCCGTGTTATACTAAGAATTACTGCTTAGTTTTACTAACTAAGATTTACCACTTAGTTTCCAGAATCGTTGTTTTCTTAACTAAGGCTTACTACTTAGTTCTCTTTCCCGTCAATTTGGATTGGTTAAGTGTCATTAGTCAATTCAAGCCAACTTAACCCTCTTCATTCATCCTGTTAAACTGGTTAAGTGTTATCAATAATTCATGATGACTTAACCCTACCACAAACCAAGTTATATTGGTTAAGTATTTCTTATTACTTAACCCTACCCGTTCATCCTGTATTGGTTAAGTGTTCCTTTTTAACTTAACCATGCCCGTCTGTTTTAACTAACATGTTATTAATGGTTAAGTATTATCCCTTCATGTTTTAGACTTAGCCCTGTTCCTTTATCACAATCTGACGGTTAAGTGTTCAAGTTTACTTAACCCTACGGTCTGGTCCAGCTATCACGCCAAATTGGCTAAGTGTATTTACTTAACCCCAACCTCTAGTCCAGTTAACATGTTAGTTTGGCTAAGTGTATTAACTTTACTTAACCTCACCTTCTAGTCTAGTTAACATGTTAATTTGGCTAAGTGTTTTCTTGGTTACTTAACCCCTACAAATCCTGTCTTGTTACCATGTTAAGTTGGTTAAGTGTCCCTATGGACTTAGCCCTCCCATTCTAGCTTAACTGTGTTAAGTTGGTTAAGTGTTCCTATGGACTTAACCCTCCCTTTCTAGTTTAACTGTGTTAAGTGTCAGTATGAACCTAACCCCACCCATCGATTTGGTTACCATGTTGAATTGGTTAAGTGTATTAATTAACTTAACCCTACCATTCTTGTTCTAGCTTTAATTAAATAGATTAAAGCCGCGACCACTCACATTAGACAGATATTGTTGCGATTACTGGATGTGCCGGTTGGTTCCGGGCAGGTTTACATCGCAACTCAGTCTAACGTTGGGTTAGGCATATTCGTGTTTTCTAAGTTCAAAGGGTTTTGATTAATTTTCAAATCAGGTTTTGAAAGTAACCATCCCATCCTTCGGATCAGTTAGGGATAGCCAGGGAGAGCAGGAAACTTGTATTTTCCAAACTCAAGCCTAGACACTATCCTCTCTGTCACCCTAGAACTTTCTGGTATATGTATTATTAAAAGAGATGTCATTAATAAACCTTTCTTTTGTATATAAATAAATTGTTAACAATTTATCCTCAAAGTTTAACCACTTATCTTCAAAGTCCATTTTCCCTTTTTAAAATAAATTTGGCCTATACCCTATACATTTGCCATGCCTACTAATGGACTTGTATTCTAGGCCCAAATCTTGATTTGCCTATCTAACAGTTTATAGCAATTTAGATCCAACACCCCCATTTTCAGTTCATGCCAAAACTAGATTTTATATTCTAGTTTACAGTTTATGCCAAACTAGATTTCATATTCTAGTTCACCGTTTATGCCCAAAACTTAATTTGCATATCAACTACCTATTTTGTGGCCCATTAAACCATTTACCATTTACGCCCGATGTATGTAAATTATGCCAACATACTTATCATGCTTAATTTAGCCACCCAATTCTGGTTTAATATTCTAATTTCAGTTCATGTCAAAACTAGACTTGCTATTCTAATTTTCATCAAATTATGCCAATTTCCAAGTTTAGTCAATTTCATGTTTTTCCCCAAAACGTATTCCCATCGTTCGTATAATCGTGATTCAACCTAGATCATAAATAGAGCTAGATTCGTGGATAAAAGGGAATGAGCCAAAATGCCATGAAAGAACAGACATAACAATTGGCATAAGATGACAATTCACATGCGTATAGATATGGTAATATTATGACATGAAAAGGGTTGAATAGCGACGTAGATTCAAGAACATGGGTAGACCTAACTTAATAGGTAAATTCCCAATGTCTAAAACCAAGAATAGACAGAATAGAGACGTAGGTTCAAGAACATGGGTAGACCTAACTGAATAGGTAAATTCCCAAGGTCTAAAACCAAGAAAACCAAGAACAGACAGAATAGAAAATCAGGTTTAGACCCAATTTCACAGTCACAAAACTTAAACAGCACTTTCCTAGTCATGAATCACAGTTGTTCTTATTATGTCATAGGCAATAGTTTATGTTTCCAAATCAAAGGCATAGGCTTGTGTTCATGGTCGAGGAAATAATTCTCATAGTCACAGTCACTGTCATAGGAAATGTTCATAGTCATAGGCAATGTCCATAGTCATAGGCAATGTCCATAGTCATAGGCAATGTTCATAGTAAAAGAGGCATATGGTTTTAAGGTCCATAGTTTCATAGTCACAGTCTTATCGGTCATCGAATCATAACAGTTCTTAGTTAAGTCCAAAGATATAGGCATAGATTCGAATGGAAAGATTTGGCGTATTCTTTTATTCCGTTAATTTCATGTCACGAACAGAGAAAACATTCAAATCTAGAAATAACTGACTTACAGAGATTAGATTAGATTCGTAAGAAAACAGTCGTTGCAGTCGTTTGAATCTTCACTTGAAATCCTAGCTTGACTTGAACCTCTTCTTGAAAGTCTTTGAGCAGCATCTCCTCGTCTTGATTTATTTTATATATATTATTCTATTTATTATTTAATTAAGAGGAGGAGAAGAAGCCATGTTCACTAAGATCTTTGCAGCATAAGGGTAGAGAAGAATTGTGAATAGAGAAGGAGACTAGGGCTGTTTATATAGTGTAGAAGTCAACGAATCTGGTCAGAATGGCATCCGGATACAGAAGAACGAACCAGGTTCAGAAAACTGGAAAAAGAAGGGGGGTCGACCCCCAGGTCGACTACCCAGTCGACCTGGGTGCCTTGGGCGGGAAAATTTCCGCCCAGCCCAGTTTGGCTCCGATTTTGAATCTGAATTCGCTTTTCTGAACTGTTTCGAAATTTGAACTTCGCTGAATCTTCCGGAGGCCATATCTTCCTCATACGGACTCCGATTTACGCAAACTCGGACTCGTTTTCATGCAGAATTCCGAGACAAACGCAATGACGCAGCCCGTTTCCCTTGATTTTGATTTTAACTTTTAATCCTGCCTTGATTTGTGAATTTTAGTATTACAGAATTACTGGGTGTTACATTCTCCCCCACTTAAAAGGATTTCGTCCCTGAAATCTTCAAGTTAGGAAGAATGTGTCCTACCATCCAATCACCCATCTACTCAACCATTCAGTCACAGGCATTCATTGTCCTTAAAAGATTTCTAATGCTTTCATGTTCATATGCATAGTGTGTGTGTATGTCTTTATCTAATGCAAAATCAGGCGGTCTACTGATTCAGTTGACCTCCTTAATGCGAATCATGTCAGTGTCATGCGTCCAATCATGTATGCAAGCATCCCTAGTTATGTAAATACTACATGTGTGCATAGCCATTCATCCATATGCAACATCCATATGATAACATATCAAGTTCAACTTACAAACAAATACATATCTGTAAATGCAATATGAACGCGTCTGAACTGATCTAGTGTCTAATACGTATGCATATGCATTCACGAGCAACCATTTGCAACCACTTGCAACCATCAACCATAACATGTTTCAAATACATGTTTACATCCATTGGCTTCTACCTAAGGATCGAAGATACGACCTAGAGGATATACTTTGGAAAGAGAGAAACAATTATGCGTAAAGCTCCTACAGAAAAAGAGATCAAGGATGCACCCTTAAGGAAAAGGGTATGATGCTAGTATCTAGCCTTCTTGAGCTTTACCCCACTGTATCTTAACTAATTTAACTTCACGATTGTGAAATTTCTGACCTCCATTTCCAAAATAAACAGATGTTAACTATGATACCAAGTGTACATACCAAGATGGCTTGAGGTCTCTCCTCTTAGCTTATCCATCATGCCATAACTATGAGGGTCAAAAGGTCACTACGTGTTTTTTAGAGTGCCTGTCACAACTATCCATCTCTCACGCAACCCATCCTAGTCGAACTCGACATTCTTCAAGTACAAGCCCCAAAGGCCTAAATCAATATCAGACAAGCACCCAAGGAATATCTCCTCCGAATTTAGACAATCTACGTGAGATGATATAAGCAAACTCGATAGCTATTCTCAAATCCCTACTAACCAAAAATAAAATAATCGGACCACCAATTAGATTTGAGACTCTAGTGGGATCTTTCTATTATACAAGTACTATGGTGCAGAGATTCAACTATGGAAGTGGATATGAACAAATGCGAAGTGCTGAAACCAAAGGAAAGAGTACGAACAGCAAAACTAGACTCTTCCAACAGAACTTTACTACCTTTCTCCTAGGTACGCTAGGTGGTGAAAGTATGTACTAGCCCTTCTGAAAATCTTGTTCCTCGTTCTTGCCCTTGTCCTTTATGCCCTATCATACCCTAGTAAAGATACTTCCTCTTTTATATTTTCTTCCTCCTTCGTGAGCTAAACCTACATCCATGAATTCCTCATCCTAGGGTTGTGCTCCTTTGCCAAACTCCTCATCCCCTTCCGTGTGTAACTATGTTGACAAATCTCTCGAAAGATGCCTCCATCGTACGGGAAACCCTATAAGCTTTGAAAGAAAACTGCCCGTAGGTGAAACAACTACGGCTATGGATGGAAGCCGGGGCACTACTTCGCCCATCGATGAGGTTACCTCCCAGAAAGCCAGAAGCCCCAGAGACTCAAGGAAGAAGGAGACAAGAATTCAAACAGAGGAAGAGAAGATAGTGCATATGGCTTTTGGGGAATATGCCTTTAAAACAAATATTTTCTCTTGAAAATGCTTCTTTTAAAACCGTTTTGAAAATAATTTTTCAAATCCTTTTTCTGATCTAGTAACCTTCAGCTCTGATACCACGTGTAACACCCCACGTCCGTTAGTGTCACTCACAAAGGGAATGCACTAAGTTCTGTGGAGCATTTAGGGTAAAAGATGAAGATAAATTACAAGACAGACAGGAATTAAACAGCGGAAAATAAAACTTTGCTTTATTGATAAAATAGTTTGTACAATGATTTCTTTACAATATCAGAATATCATCTGTCTTACAAAATAAAGAAGCATAAAACAACATATATATTCCCCAATTTTAGCAAGAGCCAGCCATAGCATCTGAAAAGAGAATCCAAGCCAAACTTCGACAAATCTTCAAGCTGGGAAAGAGTGACAGTCCAACTTAACCTGAGCTATACTACTCCCTCCTCTACTACCTGGGGGGGAAACGGAAGAAAAGAAGACGAAAGAAAAACAGAGTCAGACATAAAGCCTGAGTAAGTTTAGTAACTTCTAGCATGTGAACATGGAAAAACAAACGACATGAATTAACTGAATCCAAGATTACACCATGACAATAGGGTCAGCAAGATTAGACAAGATAATCACAAGATATGCTAAGATAAGATAAACTGGATATGCTCTAATACTATCGCCGCTTCGCTATTTCTTTGTTATACTGGTTTCTATATCTCTGCACCGCCTAATTAATGTCCCAACTAGTAACGATAACGTGATCCCAATCCCTGTAGTTTCCATTGCCTTCAGGCATACATTTATTATTTATTACCTAGATTTAATCTAGGGTTTTCAATCAATTGTTTTCAAGATTCAACTATAGTTTACGCTATCTGCTGAACGCTTCTTGGATTCAGGATTTATGCCACCTAGTTCAACTAGGGATTATGCTACCTGTCGAACGATGCCCCCAAGTCTAGGACACACTACCTAGAGTGGTATATGTTCCTATACTTTCCCATGCATGTATCGCGAATCGTTATCGCTTGTCTAGATGCACATGTCCTGTAATGTGCGACCCGAGTCCTGTGGCAGGGCAAATCAAGGAATACAGAACTCGGTCGGGAGCTTTCAGATATCTGCCGATGCAGATGCTAAGGTCTGTTTTTGTTTCAGTGGCTATGGTCCCACTTGACCCCTGCCTCAACTAATGAAAGGCACACCTTGAAAAATGAGAACTATACGCAGGCCCCCGGTGCCCCACTATCCTATGGCCATCCTCACCCATAACTATATAGCAAGTATATGGTCTTTTGGAGTTCTCCGCCTTTCCGCTTCACGTATCTCGATTGACTCAAGATGGATGGTAGACGACGAGTTTCTATCACAGGGCTACCGTTTTCTCGCCGAATCACGCCGGTCCATCCTAGTCTTTAGGTTGCCATATATTGCAACCAAGGCATACCCCTAGTTCTTCTACGCAGACCTTAACCTCTGTGAGCCCAGGAGGATCATCTACAGCCTCACAGAGGGATACCAAGAGTACCCTCACGTCCCCTCGAAGCCTCGGGCTTCGTAACCCAACTCGTTGGAGCCTCCTTTTTACTCAGACGGACATTCGCTCCTTCCCGTGTTATACTAAGAATTACTACTTAGTTTTACTAACTAAGATTTACCACTTAGTTTCCAGAATCGTTGTTTTCTTAACTAAGGCTTACTACTTAGTTCTCTTTCCCGTCAATTTGGATTGGTTAAGTGTCATTAGTCAATTCAAGCCAACTTAACCCTCTTCATTCATCCTGTTAAACTGGTTAAGTGTTATCAGTAATTCATGATGACTTAACCCTACCACAAACCAAGTTATATTGGTTAAGTATTTCTTATTACTTAACCCTACCTGTTCATCTTGTATTGGTTAAGTGTTCCTTTTTAACTTAACCCTGCCCGTCTGTTTTAACTAACATGTTATTAATGGTTAAGTATTATCCCTTCATGTTTTAGACTTAGCCCTATTCCTTTATCACAATCTGACGGTTAAGTGTTCAAGTTTACTTAACCCTACGGTCTGGTCCAGCTATCATGCCAAATTGGCTAAGTGTATTTACTTAACCCCAACCTCTAGTCTAGTTAACATGTTAGTTTGGCTAAGTGTATTAACTTTACTTAACCCCACCTTCTAGTCTAGTTAACATGTTAATTTGGCTAAGTGTTTTCTTGGTTACTTAACCCCTACAAATCCTGTCTTGTTACCATGTTAAGTTGGTTAAGTGTCCCTATGGACTTAGCCCTCCCATTCTAGCTTAACTATGTTAAGTTGGTTAAGTGTTCCTATGGACTTAACCCTCCCTTTATAGCTTAACTGTGTTAAGTGTCAGTATGAACCTAACCCCACCCATCGATTTGGTTACCATGTTGAATTGGTTAAGTGTCCTAATTAACTTAACCCTACCATTCTTGTTCTAGCTTTAATTAAATAGATTAAAGCCGCGACCACTCACATTAGACAGATATTGTTGCGATTACTGGATGTGTCGGTTGGTTCCAGGCAGGTTTACATCGCAATTCAGTCTAACCTCGGGTTAGGCATATTCGTGTTTTCTAAGTTCAAAGGGTTTTGATTAATTTTCAAATCAGGTTTTGAAAGTAACCATCCCGTCCGTCGGATCAGTTAGGGATAGCCAGGGAGAGCAGGAAACTTGTATTTTCCAAACTCAAGCCTAGACACTATCCTCTCTGTCACCCTAGAACTTTCTGGTATATGTATTATTAAAATAGATGTCATTAATAAACCTTTCTTTTGTATATAAATAAATTGTTAACAATTTATCCTCAAAGTTTAACCACTTATCTTCAAAGTCCATTTTCCCTTTTTAAAATAAATTTGGCCTATACCCTATACATTTGCCATGCCTACTAATGGACTTGTATTCTAGGCCCAAATCTTGATTTGCCTATTTAACAGTTTATAGCAATTTAGATCCAACACCCCCATTTTCTGTTCATGCCAAAACTAGAATTTATATTCTAGTTTACAGTTTATGCCAAACTAGATTTCATATTCTAGTTCACCGTTTATGCCCAAAACTTAATTTGCATATCAACTACCTATTTTGTGGCCCATTAAACCATTTACCATTTACGCCCGATGTATGTAAATTACGCCAAAATACTTATCATGCTTAATTTAGCCACCCAATTCTGATTTAATATTCTAATTTCAGTTCATGTCAAAACTAGACTTGTTATTCTAATTTTCATCAAATTATGCCAATTTCCAAGTTAATCAATTTCATGTTTTTCCCCAAAACGTATTCCCATCGTTCGTATAATCGTGATTCAACCTAGATCATAAATAGAGCTAGATTCGTGGATAAAAGGGAATGAGCCAAAATGCCATGAAAGAACAGACATAACAATTGGCATAAGATGACAATTCACAGGCGTATAGATATGGTAATATTACGACATGAAAAGGGTTGAATAGCGACGTAGGTCCAAGAACATGGGTAGACCTAACTTAATAGGTAAATTCCCAAGGTCTAAAACCAAGAATAGACAGAATAGAGACGTAGGTTCAAGAACATGGGTAGACCTAACTGAATAGGTAAATTCCCAAGGTCTAAAACCAAGAACAGACAGAATAGAAAATCAGGTTTAGACCCAATTTCACAGTCACAAAACTTAAGCAGCACTTTCCTAGTCATGAATCATAGTTGTACTTGTTATGTTATAGGCAATAGTTTATGTTTCCAAATCAAAGGCATAGGCTTGTGTTCATGGTCGAGGAAATAATTCTCATAGTCACAGTCACTGTCATAGGCAATGTTCATAGTCATAGGCAATGTCCATAGTCATAGGCAATGTCCATAGTCATAGGCAATGTTCATAGTCAAAGAGGCATATGGTTTTAAGGTCCATAGTTTCATAGTCACAGTCTTATCGGTCATCGAATCATAACAGTTCTTAGTTAAGTCCAAAGATATAGGCACAGATTCGAATGGAAAGATTTGGCATATTCTTTTATTCTATTAATTTCATGTCACGAATAGAGAAACGTTCAAATCTAGAAATAACTGACTTACAGAGATTAGATTAGATTCGTAGGAAAACAGTCGTTGCAGTCGTTTGAATCTTCACTTGAAATCCTAGCTTGACTTGAACCTCTTCTTGAAAGTCTTTGAGCAGCATCTCCTCGTCTTGATTTATTTTATATATATTATTCTATTTATTATTTAATTAAGAGGAGGAGAAGAAGCCATGTTCACTAAGATCTTTGCAGCTTAAGGGTAGAGAAGAATTGTGAATAGAGAAGGAGACTAGGGCTGTTTATATAGTGTAGAAGTCAACGAATCTGGTCAGAATGGCGTCCGGATACAGATGAACGAACCAGGTTCAGAAAACTGGAAAAAGCAGGGGGGGTCGACCCCCAGGTCGACTACCCAGTCGACCTGGGTGCCTTGGGTGGGAAAATTCCTGCCCAGCCCAATCTGGCTCCGATTTTGAATTTGAATTCGCTTTTCTGAACTGTTTCGAAATTTGAACTTCGCTGAATCTTCCAGAGGCCATATCTTCCTCATACGGACTCCGATTTTCGCAAACTCAGACTCGTTTTCATGCAGAATTCCGAGACGAACGCAATGGCGCAGCCCGTTTCCCTTGATTTTGATTTTAACTTTTAATCCTGCCTTGATTTGTGAATCTTAGTATTACAGAATTACGGGGTGTTACATTATGGCTGGAGCTATATTCGTAATGCTTTGTATCCATGTATTTCTTTCGGCTGTGGTAGTTTATGTTTTTCACTGCAAATTATATTTATGTATATATATATATTTATATATATCCATTGTTTTGTAATTTAAATCTCCGTTATTATTATTTTTTCGTTGTACATCTTTTATTTGTATTATGATATCTTGAACTCTAATGTAGTTGTTGTAATAACAATGAAATGTTCTCATGTTTATGTCCTGATGAGTCGTGTTCTCAAAGCAGTCCGCCTTCTTGTTAGATTTAGGTCAGCTGAGAAGTTCGGATCACTACAATTCTTTTATAGGATGCGGTAGGAAGGTGCCTTCGGCTCATCCTGTTTATGGATGATTTGTATGGATGAATGTCTGATGGTGTATTTTCTGAGGGTCACGTACATTGATTTTTACAAATATACACTACTACAAAAGTGGGCATATTCGACACAAATTTTATGTGGTCTTAGATCGGAAAAGTGTTATATTTTCCCCCTTTTTTCAAATAGGCAACACCGGAAGGGCGTGGCATCTGCGGCTGTTGCCTTAGCCCTCTAAGGCAGCGCTTTAGCGCATCTACTGCCACGGAAAGAAAGTGTTGCATTATAGACGTAATGCAACACTATTTGCACGTAATGCAACAATATTTAGCATTGCTTGAAAATTAGTTAGATCCTGGCTACCAGGTCACGATAGCAGCGGCCATGTCAGCTTTCCATGCCAGCTGCCTGCGTGTCACACGACACGTCAGCTATCCACATCAGCTACACACGTGTCACATGCCATGTCAGTTGTGGCGTCTACATGCCATGTGGACTTACTACTGTTTTATGTAATGCAACACCACTGTATTATGGAATGCAACACCATTATCTTGAAATACAACATTAGGAAAAAAAACAAATGCAATGCTTTAATTATAAATTTTGCAATATCAGTTTTGTACATAGAAAAAACACATCTGTTATATTCATCATCACATTCCAACCTTCAATACATACCACCTTCAATACATACGATCAAATACGTAATTCAACGCTTTAAATATATAACACATACGATCAAATACATAATTTAAAAGTAGCAAAAGTATCGACACGTACCACCTTCAATACAAGTGCCAACAAATACGATCAGTGTGCATTCTACAAACTAGCAATGCCATGAACCAGAAATTGTATCTCTCTATGTCATTTCAGGTCCTCCACTTGCCTGCTGTATCTCTCCTTGTCATTTCAGATCCTGCAATTTGAATTTACAATTTATTTGACAAGTGCATATGTGATGTGTGCATCTGTGCATTTGGCCATCTAATTAACTTATAAATCTTAGTGAGTTACGCATACAACTATAACAGTTGACCATTCACCATTGGTCAATCGTGCCACCTCAGAATTGAGTATGCTTCGTCTTCTGTGCAAGCATTTCCAGTTCACATATTTACTTGACACCATCCATTGGGTCCCTCGCACATCCTTTCAAGCTTCAGAACATCATCATCTCCATATCCCCTAAACCCCCAATCTCCGAAAGTTAAAAAAAAAAAAATCAATGGAGGACTCGTCTCTATACCTCACTGCCACTGTTCTTAAGGGACATTGGAATTTCGAAGCTATGCATAACGTTCTTAAGGTGACTCTCAATCATAATTCGTGGCCTATACGGGTAATACCCAGTAACTCTTTTCTAGTATCATGCCTATCGTACAGTAAGCGTAATCATGCGCTAATGTTGAAAGTTTTTACAAAATCTGATGGTGATATTTACCTGCAAGCATGGTCTGATAAAGATTTGAGCCTGAACCAGTGTTAGAACCGGAATCATGGGCTAAAGTTGATGGCTTTCCCGAGTTCCTAAAGAGTAATGTCCTTGCTATTGAAGAAATAATGAAGCCAATGGGACTTGTGCTTGCAATTGACAACTGCAACTGGTCTTAGTACGACCATACAACTTTCTACCTGAAAATGCAATTTTATGAAGGCATTGGCAATATCAATACGTTTGCTGCTCAATTCAACAATAAGATTTACCTCATTAAGGTTCAGCATTGTACCCATGCTCATCCTAGAACAAGGCATGAACTTCTTTTTATGAGCAATAGGGAGGAACAGGTGGTTCCATGTTTCCATCATTACGGATGGGAATGGTAAATGGATTCAGATGAAAGATTTGACGCAATGATACAAGAAGCTGCTGTGCTACCCCCTTGCCAAGCTTATTTCTGGAAGCTACCCATGACATACATGTTGATAACCAAGCCCCAATGAACCAGAGGAATGATCAGTGAGTAGAAATAGAAGTTGATTAGGAATTTGACTGGCCAAACTACCTCACCCCTTATCCTGATGTTGCGGGTCCATCACATGCGGCTGCTCACTTCGGACTGGCTCTCCCACAGCTGCAAAGCCCTAACGAATCAGTGGGAAGTTCCACAGCCCCGCAAAGGCCTGATCTGGTATGAACTGATACTACTATAATGTCATTTATTGGATGTGTATGTATTAAGTTAATTTTTATAATACTTTTGGATGTGGATGTGTGTGTTAATTTTTGGATGTGTATGGTATGAACTAGTCGATGCTGCTTTATGATACTTGTGCGTGTATGGTATGAATTCATGATGTGTATTGTATGGACTGATGCTGCCTTATGATACTTGTGCGTGCGTGTATACTTGTGCGTGCCTTCAGATGCTGCCTTATGATACTTTGCGTGTATACTTGAGCGTGTATACTTGTGCGTGTATACTTATGATACTTGTGTGTGTATAGTTGTGCGTGCGTGTATACTTGTGCATGCGTGTATACTTGTGCGTGTATGCACTGCGTGTATGATGTGTATTGTAATAAAAAATCGTGTATACTTGTGCATGTATACATGTGCGTGTATCACAAAACCGCAGTGCATACACACCGCAGTGCAAACATACCGCAGTGCAAACACACCGCGGTGCATACACACCGCAGTGCAAATCTCAAGCATACAATTGTATGTCATTTTTTGGATATATATGGTATGAACTGATGCACTGCGTTGCCTTATGATACTTTTTTGTATGATTGTTTTATGATACGTCGTAGTAAGGCATAATATGCATGCAAAACTGAGCATACGTTTCCAAAATCGAAACATTGAAATTTGTAGTTTCCAAAATCAAATGGAAAATACCTGTGCGTGTTAGATATAGGTGAACAACTCGTTCGGATCGGGAAATTGGTAGCCTCAAGCACACCGCAATGCAAACACACCGCAGTGCTACACATGTATATGTATCACAAAACCTCAAACATAAAATTATATGTTAATGTAAATGAACGCAAAGTGCAAATCAATTTCGACGGTAAAGTCCCCATTCCTTAAATAGCTCGACCTCTATAATAAACCAATATCTTTTTCATGCCAATAGCCCGGTTCTCATGGCCCAAAAAGGTACCACTCAGTTGGGTGAAACCTAAATCCTGGTGGCAAACCCACCGGCGCCATCTCCTTTTTTTGGTTTATTGCTGGGTATAATTTTCGAATAAATCTCAACATAATCCCAAATCAATGGTCAAAGCACAACTAATTACTCATAATCTAATCTTTCACCGACTAATCATTCATAAGCGAACAGGTTTTCCTAAGTTTGGGATGTCCAAGCAACTAATTACTCATAAGCGAATGAGTTTTCCAAAATGTAACAAATGAACTAATTACTAATTACTCATAATCTGATATATAATAAGCGCAACTAATTCACAGTGCTATACAAACTGAACCTGAGGGGAAAAACTGACGATGTCAACGCCCTGAGCAATCAAAGCTAGCGTTTCAAAGCTTCAACATTTTCGAAATAAAATTTGTTGTCGAGGAGAGTAGCGATACTGACGTGAATTTAAGTTTAAATTTTTGTCAATAGTGAAAAGGGGGGAAAACGATTAGATGATAGAGAAGAAAACAATTTGTGACCAGATTGTTTTTACATTATTTCGTGAAGGGAGAAGATCGCGCCAAAATTTCATCAAAAGAATGCAATGGTGTGGGTGTCAATGATTGGATGATGGCTAACGTTTAGATTATCAGACCCATAGATGGTTTGAACCGTTGGATTAATCTTGCATCTACGGTTGGGGTTTTTATATGTTGATAACGCGGATCGTTGAGCTGGATTATATATACGTAATGCTAAGCTTTTAACTAGTGTTGCACGTCAAAACACTTGAATTTCCACCGCAACAGTGCATTCACATATAATGCAACAACATATGAATATTGTTGCAGAAGATCAAAGAAATCATAGTTTTCACCACACTTTTCATGCAACGCACACAAATTAGTGTCGAATATGCCCACTTTTGTAGTAGTGATACCAAGTTTGGTGGCAGAGAAGGAAACTTATTTTAGTTTAGTAGCCGGAGTAAATTTGTAGACGTCAATTAGTAATTTGACGGTTCTGACAATGTGACATTCAAAGAATTGATGTGATGCTCCCTGAAAGGTAATCGTGACCACAAGCACCATCAACCGGGAAATGACAAAAATCGAGCAGGCGGCATGGACATGTGGGTCATTTCCATCGGGGTATATTGTCATATCTAGATAAAATTCTATTTGTTCTTCTTTCGTTTCTGTATCTCCCAGGAATACGGTGGTTGCGCGACCGTAGGGTGACAATATATTTGATACACTCGTTTTGAACGAGTGTTCGGTCATGTGTGGTCGGGTTGCAAGATGTTCTTGTTGAACCCTAGTGTATTGCTTTCTAGAAGTACACTGTCGGAAAGTGGTCTCATACCCTATCATGTTGGAAATTCAATCTCCAATAAGTGTCATGCGGTTTTTATTTTATACTAAGTTTGTAGAGCGTAAGATGCAAGTGTTTTGCTTGATGTTTATTTATTTGTGGTTTGACAGATAGTATTATAATATCATGGGATTTTGATATATAACTAGTGTGAACCCGTGCTACGCACACAGATTGCAACTACACTGACAATTATTATCTTTTTTATTTAATTTATTAAAATGATCATTAATTATAGCTTCTTATAAATAAATTATGTAGGGAAATTTGTTAAGAATTTCAAACAATATTCCACAACATATGCATAAAGTTTCGAGTATCTATAATGGTTGCATAGTTTATATGAGACTTTCCCGCTCTTTTCAAACTGATCAAATTATGCTGGGAACCTGAATCGCCTTCGAAACATGCAGGGTGTGTGCAAATCAGTCGGTTGATCCTAACATCCAGCCCTTAGAGACGACATGTACCTATGATGTTATATCAGCTCCTAGCCTTCTCATGAGTTTCCTTTGTTTGCATGTTGTACAGTCCCCTTGCCCGTTCAATTCCTTAATGCGTCATTTATTATTAATAATGTAAGCTGTCTTACCTAATCAAAGTATGCATTTCTAGCACGGGCCAGCTCTTGAGCATCCCCTCGCAGTTCAAGGTACAAATTAGCAAACTATTATCCTATTCCAAGACAAACTGAGGAAGCTTGTGAAGACATACCATGCTGTTTGGTTTTTTTGATTGCTTGAAAACTTCGATGTGAAATAAATTTCTACATCCGATTGTTTATGATTCATATTCTTTTCGCAAGGATCTTCTACAAACTATTTAATGTAAAATTTGTTGTGCTTTGGAAGTTGTTCGAAGATGGGTTGTGTTTATGCGGTAGCGAATGCTCATTACTTATAGAGGAAGAGCTTATATATATATATATATATATATATATATATATATATATATATATATATATATATATAACGCACAATTATTATTGCAAATATAAAATTGTTTAAATGCTCACTTATATAAATTATATGTGATATTGTCCAACATTGTGATATTGAGGATCAACTGAAGCCAAGTTAGAATTGTTCCAATTGTGGAACGCTCGTGTAATTCAAGTTGGGTTAGCACGTAATTGAAAAAGAATACTGATTTGTATCTGATAGCAGTTTACTTAGATGGTTATCAAAATCAAAAAAAATTGATGTGTTTATGACCTATAGATTCTTTTATGAAGCAACTTATCTTCGCTTTCAAATTTCTAAGCTAGTCCTTTTATTATTCATGAGCGATCTTAAACTAAATTTCATTACACAATACATATAACTACAATCCGTGTCATAGTATCGTTAATAGGGCTGTCAATGAATACCCGAAAAATCCGAAATCCGTCCGCATCCGTATCCGAAAAGCGGATAAATATCCGATATCCGGAAAAGCGGATGCGGATGCGGATACAGGCATATCCGCATCCGAAAATTATCCGTCCGCTTTTTTTTTCGATTATAGCTTAAATTATGTGTATTTTAACATAATTAAATATACTAATTTATTAATTTGCAAAATTAAAAGTCTACTAAACGCATGTTAATTGCTCAAAATTATATATTATCATCATATTTATTTATTTTTAGCACTTTAGTAATCAATTAGGTTGAAAAAGATTAATATTAAACTAAAAAAATTCATTTATGTTCATTGATTTATCGATTGTTGGCGGAGCGGATAATTATCCGATATCCGTCCGTATCCGCGGATACGGATATCCGATATCCGAAAATGGTTTCGGATGCGGATACGGATATGTCACTATCCGTATCCGAAAGTATCCGTTGATAGCCCTAATCGTTAATTTACATGTAAGTTCATTCCTCACATTATTTCTTTGAATTTGAATTGGGAGGAAAATAAAAAATAAAATGTATGATCCATCCTCTTAATGCATATAATTACTTAAAAAATTTGATGAGATTTAAATCGTGAAATCAATACATATTTATACAATACATATTTATACAACATGCCATTTGGTTTATCCTTCAAAGAGAAAGAAGTTTGCATAATTGTTTATTCCTTGATTAACTAAGTTTGTTCGATACTTGATATTCTAATTTTTTGCGTATGATATTACTGAATCCATGTTGCATGTCAGAGCATTTGCAATTATAATTTTTAGGGGTGGGCGCGGTTCGGTTCGGTGCAGTTTGAAGTTCAAACCACTTCCACACCGCATCAAACGGTTTATCAAAAATACAAACCGTTATACTAACCGTTCAAACGGTTCGGTTTCGATGTAATACGGTTTGGTTTTGATACGGTTCGGTTTGAACCCGTATTAAATATGAAATAAGAAAATTACTTTCATCAACAAACAATTTATGATTTTAATTAATATAACTACATAATACGTTGAAAATAGAATATATATCCTTAAATTAAAAGTTAGATAGAAATTTGTTAACTTTTTTTATCATAACATCGTCGATGTAGCTATGCGGTTCGGTTCGGTTTAATACGGTTTGGTAAAAGTTCAAACCGCAACCGAACCGTATCATGCGAAGCGGTTCAGTTTGGATTGTTTGCTTTAGAGAGAGAATCATGTGCGGTTTTCCACACCGTTTGTACGGTTCGGTCTGGGCGGTTTCCGCACTGCGGTGCGGTTTATGCCCACCCCTAATAATTTTAATACAATATTTGTTTATTTGATTTAGCATATCATTGTTCATAACAAACTATTTGTCTAACTTAACGTTTATGTTTATGTTTTTTTTTACGTTAACTCTTAGGCGCTTAGTTGAGTGGTTCAAGAGCAAGTTTTTAGATTATTAAATCTTTTGACGAATAAAGCTATTGGAGATATGCAAGAAACATCACTAGATATTTTAAAAGCCTATTTTGGATTCTGCTGTGTTTTTGAACTCATGGAGGAATTTAGTTGATATTGTAACAAATATTATTATGAATACTCTAATCAATTTGAATCTTAGTACGATGCTTTAAAAATATTTTGTATTGTATTTTATATGAAATTGAAGGTAACATTATTCATCTTCTTCTTCTTCTTTTTTTTTTTTCTCAGACGCATACCAAACACATTTCATAAAATGTTGCGACATTAGCACTCTTAAAATCCAGCTATAGTAACGTGCATAAATCTAGAAGAACATCTAGGTTTCCCATTAATAAACACTAAGGAGCACGCATATGCTCTAATAGAAGAAAAAAATAAAAGATAAAAATAACCCTACTCAACATGGTGAATAAAGCACCATTTACCTTTGAGTCCTTTGAAACTCTTCAACATGCCAAAAATGAATCCATGCATGTATATATAGAAATATAAAAATGA
The DNA here is from genome assembly GCA_030737875.1 of Allium sativum. Lineage (NCBI taxonomy): Eukaryota > Viridiplantae > Streptophyta > Magnoliopsida > Asparagales > Amaryllidaceae > Allium > Allium sativum. The sequence continues at coordinate 448,474,139 of CM060922.1, read as the reverse complement.
GGTAACCGACCCAGATTTAATTGTTGGCTAATTCAGTGTTGTTTTCTTTAGGCTTCGATTAAGTTTTGGGCTTCTCTGTTTCTCCGGTAGCTGTAATGCCACTGCGCCGGCAGGAGCCTCATCGGTCTTGGTTTCGGAGACAGATAATTTGTTAAGCAATTCAGATGCAGAAGCTACGTATTTGTTTTCTTTGTCATCAGTTGTACCCAATGATTCTGCAACATTTTCTATTGTCTCCATGAATTCTTGCTTGTTTTCAACTAAACCAAAGCGAATTCAAAGCACCTCTTCCTTAACCTCTCCATCTAAATAATTAGGTGCATGCCAAACACAGGAGTTTCTTACACTTTAATTTCCGGAAATACATAGCATAGTGATTGGCGCATATCTTAAGAGTCTTTGTCTACGTCATAACCAATCCAACTTTTGTAGTTTCCTTATCCTTTAAAAGCTTAACACTCCACGTTCCTCTCTCCTTCCATTGATGATTGACCGAAAGTAGTAATAACAGGAAAAACTCTAACAATTTGTATGTTAAATTAGCTGCAAAATTTGTCTTCAACATCCTGGAAATGAAAAAGCAATTCGACATAACTGGTTAGTTTCACAAACCTATGAGTAGTTGATTTGTTTAGACCATAAAGGATCAGCTTCATGCAACAGACATAGTAAATGAACAAAGCTAAGAGAAAACATTTTTCAAACCATTCATATGTGTCAGAGTGGATGAAATCCAATTAATATTGTAATAAGTAAACATAAGAACAAAAATTTATGATCTGTTACTCAAGAGGCAAGGAATACAATTTTGTTCACATAATCATATACTACCTCCAGTCCATTATATAAGACGTTTTGTAAATTTGCACACCGATTAAGGAAAGTATTAATGCTGCTGCATGTCATTTCGGTTGTATTAATGCTGCTGCATGTCATTGCCTTTTTCTCTTTATCCTTGATTTTAGTTGGAGGAAAACATAGAAGTTGCATTGGAAATAAGTTGGCTATGTTAATGCTCTGCATTGGGAAAGAGAGAAAAATTCAAGTGTACTCAGAACGTCATATATTTGGTAAAATGCAAAACTCCCTAAAACGTCATATATAATGGACTGGAGGGAGTATATAAAACTCTTAGTCTCTTAGATGACTCCTCAATAATGAGAATATGGCGTTCCATATCATCCTGCGTTGATCAAATCAAGAATGAACGTCACACGCTGTTAAAGAGAAATAATTTCATTGTCCAACTATTGTTGCACTATAACCTTAAAGTTTTGAAAAGATCTCTTAGTAAAAAACAGGGGAAAAAAAATAAAGAACTATTGCAACATACATGAACATGGCGTTTACCATGGTCTGCTTTTCCCTTTTTTCCAACAAAAAAATATGGACCAACAGTTTAGTTAACCTGAATGTGATTGTAGTATATGCTTCTGAAAAGTTAACTGCTCGAATTCTGTAAATTTTTAGGGAAAAAGAAGCGGGACCATAGTAGCAAAAGTTGAGCAAGATGAGATGATGTAGAGTCAGTGATGCCTAAAGTACACCATAAAATATAAATGGATTATAGCCAGTAAACCAAGGCTTAGAGTAATGTTTCAGCACCCAACTACTTTTCAGTCTTCATTTGTTTGCTGGAAAAAACCAAAACTTGTTTGGAACCTGCGTATAGAATATTTACATGAAATGCATGAAATATTTGTTTCTGAATATTATATTCGTCCATGTCAGGGCAAGTAAAAGATATTTTTTGGTTCGGTCACCTTTTAAAAACTTATTACTCATTTAACCTTGTTTCATAACTTATTATAGCCGTAGTCTGGTTTGGGTCACATCAGCCAAAATCGTTATTTAATTTGTACTAGCGGCATTTGTGATGACGCGGTCGAGCGGTATTTGGGATGACGCTGAGAAATGTTTTTGTTACAAACTTGTTATTTTTTTGTAGAACTAAAATATGAGCATTATTGAAAAAGACGCAATTCAGCGTCTCCTGAATAACGCTGGTATGGGGTTATAAATTTTTTTTTGTACATTACGTCTGAGCGTCATTTGCGATGCCGCGAGTACGCGCCATCCGAAATGACGCTCAGACGTGATATACAGAGAGCTTTTGCTCTCTTCCTCCTCACTTTCTAACTTTCTGAAAATTGAAAAAAAAAAAAAAAACCAAAACCTTAACTCAAATTCAAAAATTTAATTCTTCAGTAATTTTAGCTCAAAGCATCAGCAATTTAAGATTTGCGTCAACCGTGTTCAATTCTTTGTCGTTTGAATCGTTACAAGGTTTGAATTTCAAAACGCTAAAGCAAAGTTTTTTTTAGATCTTTACCTGTGAGTAATATATTCATTTTTGTTGTATATTATGGCTCCTAATTTCAAAACCCCAAAACCTTACCCGAGTCTTCAAATGATCCCCACATCAGGCGTTGAGTAATGATATGGAGTATGATAACTCTAGCACATTGTTTTATCTGCTCCTGCGTTGCATCCTGTGGGATGTCATGCTGGAACTGCATTCTGTACCAACTAGTAATAATTTGCTCGTTTCCCATCCACTGGTCCGCGGGAGGAGTAATACCTAAAAGCCACTAGCACATCTCCATGTAGTCTCCTGTCTCTGGATTCCTCAAAGGAGCATCATCAATAGGCACGCCTAGAAGGACCGCCACATCACCCAAAGTAATTATCATCTCTCCAACTCTAAGATGGAATGTCGGTGTCTCCGGCCTCCATCTCTCGACTAATGCAGTGATGAGATAACGATCGAGTTGAACGTATTCCAACCGGTGTACTAGTAGGAATCCTGCTCGATCAAGCAAAGTCATTACTCCTGGATGTGTGGATGTCACCATGCCAACGGAAATAGTGTGATCTATAATCTTAATGGGACTTTTTCCCTATACAAAAAATTAACATACAACGTAAGAAATAGTTACAAAAAACTAAGAAATAAAATTATGCCAACAGACGAACACAGTAAAAACATACCGACATCAAAGCATTATTGCTCGACCTGTGCCTTTCTTGCAAGTATAGAACATTACCATCTACATGTCATAGTTCCATCTCAATAATCTCTACACAAATCATATTCCAAACAATATTAGTGCTACGCAAACATAACGAAAATAACCACAAACAATGTTGAAAACTATAAAATTTCAACTACATTGAACGCATTAAACCACATACTAGCTTATTCATAAGTTTTCTCAAACATGAACAAACCCTAAATTTCAGCAAAAAAACAACAAAATTAGGATTTTTTAACCTTCTAGAGCTTCTTATGTTGATGAGCTTGCCATGGTGTTGAATTTCGATCAAAAAAATCTAAAATTTGGTGTTATGGTGAGCAATTAGGGTTAGGAGCTTTGGGGTTTCGGTGTTGAAGAAATAGAAGTTAAGAAAAAGTGAAGAGGAAGAGAGCCTTGGTTCTCTGTATATCACGATGGTGCGTCATTTAGGATGACGCATAACAGCGTCATTTTAAATGCCGCTAACGAAATAAAGAAAATTATTTCAGTGTCATTTAGGATGACGTTCCGTGGTTACGAAAAACATTTCAATTCTAACATATGAGCGTTATTCAATATGACGCTTGGTAGCGTTATCTTAAAAAACGCTCCATCGTGATATAAGAAAAATAACAAGTTTGTAACAAAAGTATTTCTCAGCGTCATCCCAAATACCGCTCGTCTGCGTCATCTCAAAAGCCGCTAGTACAAAATAACGATTTTGGCTGATGTGACCCAAACCAGGCTACGGCCGTAATAAGTTATGAAACAAGGCCAAATGAGTAATAAGTTTTTAAAAGATGGCCAAATCAGAAAAAAAATCCTTTAAACAATTATATATTGAAAACGTCAAAGTTCGCACGTTCCATTTAAATTGATTTTTGACGATTGATTTGCAATAGCGGCAACCGATATATCATGAATAATAATAAAAATGTAAAAATTAAGATAAAATTTCGAAATTTAATATTTGAGATACGTCTAACAAGACATAGCAAAGGAATAAATTTCGTAGAAAAATACGCAAATTTGTTTCGTTTGCGCTAATTTAATCAAACATTTAATAAATCGCTACAAATAAAACATTGTCGGAACTTGAGAGAATTTGAACCAAAAATACTAGATTGAATTCTAAGAATGTGGCTATTTTTCGTTTTGTAAAATTCGAACGTTTATTGTTCAAATAATTGATTTTGTGTCTGAAGCACACAGAAAGAGCAGTGTCAGTTTGTGTCGTTTTTGCACATGCGTACGGGTACATGTCTTCTTTCCCCCTAAGATAAATTTTTTAATATTATATATATATAAAATAAGTGGCATTTAACCTTTCAATTGCCATGCAAACCACCTTCTCTTATTTATGTGTTGAACGAAACGTGAGTTCAGTTTATAATTTGATATCATGTGCAAAATTAACGTGCCTACATTCAGAGTACAGGTACATGTCTTCTTTCCCCCTAAGATAAAATTTTTAATATTATATATATATATATATATATATATATATATATATATATATATATATATATATATATATATATATATATATATATATAATAAGTGGCATTTAACCTTTCAATTGCCATGCAAACAGCAAACCACCTTTTCTCTTATTTATGTGTTGAACGAAACGTGAGTTCAGTTTATAATTTGATATCATGTGCAAAATTAACGTGCCTACATTCAGAGTATAGTTTAAATTTAAAATGCCTTGATCGGTGAGGGTAAAGGAGAAATAATAGGTCATACGTTCAGATATTGGGACCATTCAATATCCTTTTATTATTATTTCATTTATTCAAATGTAACGTTTGCTTCAACTATTCCTCATCATCCCTACGCTTTCTTTTCTTACTTCAATACCGCATCTCCTCCCATATTCCTCTTCATTCGTCCATTACACGCGCGCGCGCGCACATATATATATATATATATATATATATATATATATATATATATATATATATATATATATATATATATATATATATATATATAAAATCATGGCCTCCCTAAATCGCTCTACTGCCCTTCAAATCTACTCGCCTCCTTCCTTTCATCGCCATCACCAAAATCAAATTGTTGCAAATCGTGACCGCCTTCGTTCATCACCAAATTCGTTTTGCTGCCACCGCTTTCCGCTCCATTCAGTGCTGATTTTAAGGTGATTTCACCTCACGATTAATTTATTTCAAGTACTTCGACATCGATTTAACATAAAATAAAGTAGTTAGTTGGGTTATATATCTTGTTGTTGGTTGCCCCATCTTGTTTTGTCGTGCTTTGCTTGTTGCTGCACTATGAATGGTCGTATGTCATGAGTTCTTATTTAAGTGCAATCTATATATATGCTGACCTACCTCGTTAAAGCCTGGCATACGTAATTGATTTAAAATTTTACCTTGTTCCCTTGTTGGAAACTGGAAATAGATGTTTAGGTTTTACCCTTGCTGCCTTTTTATTCTGTAAGTTTATGATTTGCAAATTTGAACATAAGAACCTATTCAACGTTTACAGTAGCAGTGCGTTGTCTATTCATATGTACATATTAACAAAAATTTGATGTGCAGCTAGGCTTCTTTTATTATTTTGCTTATTCCTTTATAGTAAAATATTTAATTCAAATAAAGAAAAACGTTAAATATACTTACCTTATGGCAGAGGCTACACTGTCATGTAAATATGGTTACTCTTCAAACACTGTATACACTACCAATTCAAGAACACATGAGTTTATACAACAACCTTTCTCTGGTTATTCTTAAAAACATATATAATTGACATAGTGAGTTAACTGTTAAGAGATAGCAATCTATAGTGAATTTGTCACCGTGAAATTTTCAAGTTAGATGAACTTTGGATGTTAAGACATTGAGACGCTGGGAACATATGTTGAAGAAAAAAAAGTGAGATTTAGTATTGCGTATGAAACACATTAATATTTTAATCAACATCGAATATATTGCTACTGTCCTGCAACTTGTGTTGATGCTTTTACATCTTTCCCTAAACGTGGAATGCAGATTTTCTTTGTTTAGGCACACTGTCATATTTGAATAATTGACCCATGTTGTTCACTTACAGCGTACAGTGTATATTTCTTTGCATGGAAATTCAGCTATGCACTGCCTATTTTGTTTGTACTCATATATGTTGCCTTGTTTGATTCTATTCCTAAATGCTTTGATTTTTGTCAAATTTTGTTTTGGCAGTTTTATGGGGTTCGGCATACACCAATATATAATAATTTGTTAGCATTCACTATTATATTTCAGTGTTTTATTGAAGTTGCCTCACTTGAAATAAGTTAATAATCCTGACTCGAGTGTTTTGTGTTTTACATGGAACGCTTGGGTCAGACCGAGTATTGCAGCTTAAAGATTTCAACTATCAATGTTAGAGATACGAGAATACGCGCGCGCACTGCTTCGACAAAAATCTGCAAATGTATATTATTTAAAATCTGTATATTCCGTTGTGTAAAAAATTTGCAAACTCTGATATTTTATATAAAATGCTTCCGCTGTGAGATATTGTAGTTTATTTATTTTGTGACTGTGTTTCATTCTGTTAAACTCGAAAGCTAAATAACAATCTGTCGTTTCGAGTGGTATAAGTTGGTTTAATTACCGATTTAAAGTGGTCGAAAAGGCAGGTCATTGCAGTTGGTATCAGAACTTTGGTTATACAAAGCTTAACTTATCGGGTTTAAAACTCATTAGAGATAGGGTAGTAAATACCCTAGAATGAGTGGAATCGTCACTAGAATCACCATGGAGAGAGCGTATTTTGAAAATATAAATTATTTTGAAATTAAATAAATCATTTAACATGATTATTTTGAATTATATCTTATAATAAGAGTTTGAGTATTTTATTCGACGTCACGATTGGACTGTTGGTATGTGAGTATTTCGAATATACGTCTGGCCAACGTATGTACAAAATCTTATACGTACTAGATGGATATAAAATCACACTCTAGTCGCTCGAAGATGATTCCGGTGATTGTTGCAACATCGCCATTATTTATTTTCGAGCCTCGAAAGTGGGATAACCATATGATTCCAATTGAAATGTCGAGAAATACTTAAGTTATCCTGATAAACATTTGAAATGGAAATGTTTTAGGTTATTTAAATATACTAGTAATTTATACGAGTAGTTTTGGAAAAAATTGTGTTTTCAAGTGATAATCTAAAATGTTTCGAAAGGAAATATCTAAATGGAGAACAGTTTTGATTTAGTTTGAATATACAATGTTGATTCTAAATAGAACTGTTTGCTTGATTCTCGATGACGGACACTGACAAGAGTTTTTGATGTGAAATTGAGAATTTTCTATCATAATTTATTGTTATATAATGAGAATAGAAGTTTCTAGTCAAGAAGTCGAATCAGAAGCACGTACTAGAGTGATCGGGTTAGCAATACTAATTGGAAGCAAAATTTTGTGTTCGAACAAGCAATCGAAGTTGATATGCGTATGAATGGTATATCGTTTAACTACTAGTTCCTTATTTCGTTTATTTTCCAGCACGAAAAGTTCTGAATGGGGGAGAATGTAACATCCCATATATTTGATCATTTAAGTTATTGAATTTAAAATGGTTTATAATAAGATTAAACGATAAATTTAATTTAGAATGCATTTATTTGGAAACTAAAATATGAAATTGATTTATAACGAATTGTTTATCTTTAACATTCATTATTTTCATGTGAAAGTGATTTAAACAATTATATATCGAAAACATCAAAGTTCGCTCGTTCCATTTAAATCGATTTTTGACGATTTATTTGCGGTAGCGACAACCGATATATCATAAATAATAATAAAAATGTAAATTTACGATAAAATTCCAAAATTTAATATTTGAGATACGTCTAACGAGACATAGCGGATGAATAAATTTCATAGAAAAATGCGCAAGTTTGTTCTGTTTGCACTAATTTAATTAAACATTTAATAAATCGCTAAGAATAAAACGTTGTCGGAACTTGAACGAATTTGAACCAAAAATACTAGATTGAATTCTAAGAATAACGCTATTTTTTATTTCGTAAAATTCGAACATTTATTGTCCCAAATAAATGATTTTGTTTCTGACGCACACAGAAAGAGCAGTGTCAGTTTTGTGTCGGTTTTGCATATGTCTATGGGTACATGTCTTTTTTTTTCCCTAAGATACAAATTTACATATTATAAAAAAAATGTAAGTGGCATTTAACCTTTCAATTGCCATGCAAGCCACCTTTTCTCTTGTTTATGTGTTGGACTAAACGTGAGTTCAGTTTATAATTAGATATCATGTGCAAAATTAACGTGTCTACATTCAGAGTATAGTTTAAATTTAAAATGTCTTGATCGGTGAGGGTAAAGGAGAAATAATAGGTCATACGTTCAGATATTGGGACCATTCAATATCCTTTTTTTTAATTCATTTATTCAAATGTAACGTTGGCTTCATTTATTCCCCATCATCCCTTCGCTTTCTTTTCTTACTTTAATACCGCATATCCTTCCACATTCCTCTTCATTCGTTCATTCAGTGCTATTAATGGCGTACGACGCAAAAAAGGCGCAAACCCTTTCTGAAGCCTTGACGCACAGCGCGGCAGATGGCGCACGCCTTTTTAATTTACTGCACATGTTTAATTTTTTTAATAAATTTAATATTTTAACAAAAAATTCATTTTTTTTAAAACATATACAACAAGATTTTTTACGCATTTTACAAAAAAACATGAAGCATAAAATTTCAAGTACAATAGCTTTCAAATCCAAAATAATATTACATATTATTGATAAACTAGAAATCTGAATCTGATAAATTTAATGCTCGATTGTATTTAACAAATACCAAATCATGAAATATTTTTATGTTGCAGACAATCGTACGAAGATATTGGACATATTCATACATGCAAAAAAAATTCTATCCAAAGACATGTTTCAGAGCTAACTGAATGCAAATTTTCTGAGAATGCTTTTGCTTTCTTCAAAGCTGCTTCTCTTGAGTTATCGTTCACGGGTGCCCGGTCTTATTCATTTGATTTTGCATTTATGCTAGACAATAATTTATGATCTTTTATACATTACATTATATGTTTTTGATAATATTAAAATGAATCTAAACTATGTTGGATAATAAAACATATGTCACTTCAATGCCGGCATGATAAGGTCAGTCAATTACATAATTATAAGATTATTAACTCGTTGATGATAATCGAATAAAAAATAATAATGATGTGATTATGTTTCCATATAATTGAAAGAAAAAAAAGATATTGACAAAGTTATTCACATTTTATGTTATTATGATAATAACAGTAACAGTAGTAGTGATGGTGGTTCTAGTAATGGTAAAAATATTTGTATTAGTAGTTATTGCAGTTTCAAAAGCCAAAAAAAAAAAAAAAAGAAGCGCGCCTTCATGTGCACTGCGCCGCGCGCAAAAACGACGCAAACGCAGCGCCGCGCCACGCCATGGCGCGTCTTTCACAACTATGCGTCCATTATAAAAAAATCACAGCCTCTCTAAATCGCTCTACCGCCCTTCAAAACTAATCGCCTCCCCCTTTCATCGTCATCGCCAAAATCGAATTGCTGTAAATTGCGACCGCCTTCATTCATCACCAAATTCGTTTTGCTGCCACCGCTTCCTGCTCCACTCAATGCTGAATTTAAGGTGATTTCACCTCACGATTAATTCATTTCAAGTACTTCAACATCGATTTAACCTCAAATAAAATAGTTAGTTGGGTTATAATTCTTGTTGTTGGCTGCTGCGTCTTGTTTTGTCGTGCTTTGCTTGTTGCTGCACTATGAATGGTCGAATGTCATGAATTCTTGTTTACGTACTATATATATATATATATATATATATATATATATATATATATATATATATATATATATATACATACACACACACACACACACACACACACACACTCACTCTGACCTACCTCGTTAAAGCCTGGCATACGTAATTGATTTAAAATTTTACCTTGTTGCCTTGTTGGGAACTGGAAATAGATGTTTTGGTTTCACCCTTGCTAATTATTTATTCTGTAAGTTTATGATTAGCAAATTTGAACCTATTAACATATTAACGTATTCACCGTTTACAGTAGCAGTGCGTTGTCTATTCATATGTACATATTAACAAAAATTTGATGTGCAACTAGGTTCCTTTTATTATTTTGCTTATTCCTTTATAGTAAAATATTTAATTCAAATAAAGAAAAACGTTAAATATACTTACCTTATGGCAGAGGCTACACTGTCATGTAAATATGGTTACTCTTCAAATACTGTATGCACTACCAATTCAAGAACACATGAGTTTATACAACAACCTTTCTCTGGTTATTCTTAAAAACATATATAATTGACATAGTGAGTTAACTGTTAAGAGATAGCAATCTATAGTGAATTTGTCACCGTGAAATTTTCAAGTTAGATGATCTTTGGATGTTAAGACATTGAGATGCTGGGAACATATGTTGAAGAAAAAAGTGAGATTTAGTATTGCATATGAAACACATTAATATTTTAATCAACACCGAATATATTTCTACCGTCCTGCAACTTTTGTTGCTGCTTTTACATCTTGCCCGAACGTGGAATGCAAATTTTCTTTGTTTAGGCACACTGTCATACTTGAATAATCGACCCAAGTTGTTCACTTACAGCCTACAGTGTATATTTCTTTGCATGGAAATTCGGCTATGCACTGCCTATTTTGTTTCTGGGTACTCTTATATGTTGCCCTGTTTCATTTTATTCCTAAATGCTTTGATTTTTGTCAAAATTTGTTTTGGCAGTTTTACGGGGTTCGACATACTCGAATATTTAATAATTTGTTAGGATTCACTATTATATTTCAGTGTTTACTGAAGTTGACTCACCACTCACTTGAAATAAGTTAATCCTAACTCGCTCGGTTCAGACCGAGTGTTGCAACTTAAAGATTTCAACTATCAACGTTAGAGAAACGAGAAGACGCGCGCACTGCTTCGACAAAAATCTTTAAATTTATTTTATTTTAAATCTATGTATATTCCGTTGTGTAAAAATATTGCACACTCTGATATCTTATATAAATTGCTTCCGCTGTGAGATACTGTAGTTTATTTATTCTGTTAAACCCGTAAGATAAAAAATAATTTGTTGTTTCGAGCGGTTTAAGTTGGTTTAATTACCAACTTGAAGCGGTCGAAAAAGCAGGTCGTTATAATTAACTTTAAGAAATCTTTAAATAACTTTTGCAAGTCGATCAAAATTAATAAAAAGAATCAAAATTGGAGTTTGGTGGATTCTTTAAATAATTCTGGAGCACCGAAATCTGAATTATATAGGTTCCATATATATATATTTTTATCTATAATAATGTATACTTGTTAAAAGTCAGGTCTTAAATGATTTGTTATTCATTTTTTATAGGTTAATATAAAATATAAAAAAAAATGTTTTACACTTAATTTTTAATCGAAAAGCTTATACCTTGACGTTTCGAAGCTTACGCCTCGTCTCACAGACTTGAAAATGTAATGACCCGCATTCTACGCATCGAAGGATCATAGAATATTTATTTCTTTCTCATGCGAAATCGTATAGCCATGTAACTTTGGGAGACGACTATTGGGGTTATTTCCCATGTTCATGATTTTTTCCGAATTTTAAATGACCGATTTGCCCCTAGCTGATGTTGTTTCGGCCATAACTTTTGAATGGTAAGGAGTTTTGACTTGAAACTACTTTCATTAGATCCGAATGATGGTTTACCTTTCCGTAGAGTGATCACAATAGCCAAACGGACTCACCGTTTGGGAGATATGGCTGAAACAAGGTTTAGAAGGTGAAAAACAGCTTAACCGGGCCTAACTAGGGTGATTAGCAAGAGGGCCCATAACACATTTCGGGATTAGGGCTATGGAGAGGCTGAGAACAGTAGGAAAACGAATTTTATTTCATTTTTCAGCCGCCTAAAACATTTCTCTAACCCTAGTCATGGTCTCCACCTTCTAATTTCATCCCAAATCGCTTCTAATCGCTTCCTAATTGAAGATGAAACCAAGTTACATCAAATCAAGGCAAATTAGCATCAAATTGGGAATAAAGCTGTTGTGTTGCATAGAGATTCAACCCAAATCAGATAATATTTCAGATCTATAGTTTGTTTGTGATCAAGGTGAGTAATTTGTATTGTTTTACACTAATTATGGTTAATTAAGGGTAATTAGTGTTAATTAGCGAATTTAAACATGATTAAATTATGGAAAAATATTTATAAATTTTGAAATATTGTTTTAGGCCTCTGTTAGAAATTTGAGTTGATTTGGTTAAGTTTTGCTAATCCTATCATTAGATTTGCTTAAACATGCTTAAGGGGGAAACATAAGTTTTTGGGTTTGTTTGATCCGTTTTGACATATCAAATTGTTGTTTTGGTGTTTATGGTTGATTCTCTATGTTGTTATGACTGTATGGTATGCTTTGAGATTGATTAGAAAAGTTAAAATGGTCGAAAACGCCGTCATATGGCGTAAAACAGTCGCTGGAAAAGTTGCAGGAAATGTGCAGGGTTTCGGATCGGATCGGATTATAGGGATCGGATCGGTGGATCGGGCCAGGGGAATACGAACCGGATCGGAACTTGGCACTAGCGGAGCCTTGGCAATAAGGAAGGCCACTTGCAAACAGTTGGAGTTGAGTGGGGATCAGATCGGAGCTGAGCATGGGATCGGATCGGAGGAGAGCAACTGGAGCAACGGATGGAAATGACCAAACCGACCCGGATGGAGTGCCACAACCGAACCGACCTGAAGGATGTTGACCAAACCGACCTAGATGGAGTGCCACAACCGAACCGACCTGGAGGGTGTTGACCAAACCGACCCGGATGGAGTGCCACAACCGAACCGACCTGGAGGGTGTTGACCAACCGAACTGAATGGATGACCAGGAGTTGAAGCATATCGAACCGAACCAAGGGAAAGCCACCAAACCAAACCGGATGTATGCTACTACTTTTACGCGATGACTCTTCTGAAGACCAACTCCAATTTGACCAAAACCCGAGATGCAAAGGAAGTCCAGATGGGAGGTTATTACTCATGGTCCAAATGGGAACCAATGAGTTAACTTCATGAGTTGGGCTTTGCTGCGGGACGTGTGCTAAGGGGTTATCGATGTCTATAACTTTGGATCACTATGGAGTAGGGGGTATGTGGACGGATTCAGGGCCACAGTGGCCTAGGTAGGACTATTGGCTATAGACCAATGAAGTGGGTTCATTTGTAAGGATTTAGTCATTACTCCATGGGGCAAGCTTGGTGGTAGCAATAGTTATACAAGTCAGACTCTATCACTACATCGATGGGTCTAGTGATCAAAGTGGTGGATATCGTATGCTTTACGCACTGAGTGAGAGATGTGAGGATGGTTGCTATGCTTGATTGTTTGACATCACTATGACATGCACACCCCCACCCCGTATCTTTACACCATATGTTAGTGTCACCTTAGAGTATTGTACATCTTGTTGTGCTAACTCTTTGGTTGCAGGTCCAGGTTCAGGTATGGTTTAGTATACATGTTATTATTCTGTTTTGTTGCTTATCGCTTTTACCAGACTTTTGTCTGATCCAGAGTTTTATCTCTTCTTATTACTCTGGGTGCTCTTAAACGGGCAGACTAGAGACATGTTAGGTGGTATGCACGAGTAGTTGTACCGGAGACGAGCAGGAGGCTTCCACGTATGATATATATATATATATATATATATATATATATATATATATATATATTCTCCCTGTGTCGCTGTTGGTCACTACTTTGGGCATTAGTAGTGTACCTTTCTTATTTTTGCTTTAGAGACAGTTTGAAAAGTTGTAATAATGATGATGTGAAACATAAGCTGTATTTTGAATTTTCTGTTGCTATCATGGTTTAGTTTTCAGCTTATGCACTGTCTCGCCTGTTTTATGTTAAATATGTTATTATTATATTTTATTTCATACACTGTGAGACATTCTACAGGTTCCTTACTAGTTCAAATTCTCTTCTTCCCTTTCTTTGGCGACCATCCCGTGCTGGTTGGACATCGGCACAGCGCACTTCCATTGGAAATGTCGGCTGGTGCGGGGCGGGCCGTCACATTTGGTATCAGAGCTCTAGGTTGTGTAGTTAACATAAGGAAGACACCAGAGAGAGATAGTGTACGTATATGAGAGCGCGTATTTGTGATATTTTGGTTTTCAAAAGCTATATATATACTATTAGTATAGCTAAGGATGAGGCAGCACTGCATTGGCACCACTAAGAAGATGGTAAATCGTTTTCTCTTTACAGATTGAATGATGAATCGAAATACGGGAAATGCATTGAGGAACTCCACATCAGGAGTTGAAGAAGAAGCGGGTTCAGGGGCCAACAATGGGAATGTCCCTGACATAACGGAGATGTTTACTGCCTTCATACGAGAGATGGTTAGGGATGCTCTGGGAGCAGTTTCTAATGCTACTAATGGTGGTGGTGGTGTAGTGCAGGCGCCTAGAGTCGGTCTCGCCAAGATTAACGAGTCCCAAAAAAAAAGGAAACAGAACCAAGCTAAGGATGGCCAGAAAAAGAAGAACAAGAAAGATGTAGTGCTTTAGCTATGGCAAGAAGGACTGCTATGCCAAAGAATGTCGAGCGAAGCCAGGGGAAAGGAAGTGCTTCAATTGCGGCCAAGTGCGACATCTCAAGAAAGAATGTCTGCAACCCCCTAAGAAGAAGCAGAGTGTGGAAGTGTATGCTATCAACGCTGTTCCTTCTTCGTCGAATGCCCCAACTGCGGCGGAGAAGGGAAAGGGTGTTGTTATTCAAGGTATGCTTTCCATTTATGAGGTTCCAGTTCTAGTTTTGTTTGATATCGGGGTTTCTCATTCCTTCGTATCTAGTGACCTGGTAGATAGGTTGGGATTGGAACATGAGATTGTCGATAGACCTTTAGTTATGACGAACCCGATCGGTGGTGCGATTAGCCTTAGTATGACTTATCATAATGCAGTCCTATCGAGTCATGGATGTATGTTTGCTTGTGACTGCTTTGTTTTGGGCTTTACTGAGTTTGACATTATTTTGGGAGTCGATTGGCTCCAAAGGTACGGGGTGGTGGTAGACTGTGAGAGCTTTTTGGTGACAGTTAGTGCGGATGATGGGCGGAGGGTAGTGTTTGATGGTCTACCTAGTGATGGAGTAATGGCTAGTTTTCTAAATTCCTTTGACATCCCGCATGATAAGTTGTCAGATGTGCCCGTGGCTGGCCAGTATCCGGACGTCTTCGAGGAGGTGACCAGACTTCCACCACACCGAGAGACAGAGTTTCGTATTGGTTTAGTGAAAGATGCCAGACCTATAGTGATGTCACTTTGTCGTATGGCACCAAGGGAGCAGTGAGAGCTCGGGGTGCAAGTAAGCGATCTTTTGAAGAAGGGATTTATCCGGAGAAGCATCTCTGAGTGGGGGCACCAGTTATATTTGTCATTAAGGCCGATGGGTCCCTTCGCTTATGTGTGGAATCGAGTTAAAGATGAAGTTAAGGGCAGCTCTTCTGATGAAGTGCCAAGGAATCATCGATAGTTTGGAGTGTTCTAGGCAGACTCGAAACAGGGGTATCTGGGGACGCCCACTTACCTTGGATCCGTTGGACATGATCTAGTTATCCTTGGAGGATAAACGTGCGTTGGACATGCGGTAGTCCGTTTGGAGCCGGGGCTTCCATTATCCCTTGATACTGGTTGGACCAGTCATTCGGGTATCGACGTATTCATGGTTTTAGCGGATGATAGACAGGACTTGTTCGATGAATGCTATGGATTGTTTAGGACCTTACGTTGATGTTCTCTTTGATTCAAAAATGGTAATAACTTCGAAGTGAGATTCTTGGGCCATGTTTCTTCAGAGAATGGTATTGCCGTGAACCCTGCAAAGGTGGCTACGGTACAAGATTGGTCTACGCCCAAGAATGCAACAGACGTAAGAAGTTTCTTGGGGTTGGTTGGATATTATTTTAAGTTTATCCAAGACTTCTCCAAGGTAGCGACACCGTTGACTCAGTTGACCAAGAAAAATCAAGCTTTCGTCTAGGACGAAAAGTGCGAGAATGCATTCAAGAGTCTAAAGGAAAAGTTGACATGTGCACCAGTGTTAGTCATTCATAAAGGGAATGAAGAGATGACGGTATACACAGATGCCTGTGGTACCGGACTAGGTGCTGTATTGATGCAATGAGGTAGGGTTGTAGCTTATGCTAGTCGGCAACTGAAACCGCGTGATAAAAGGTATACTACCCATGATTTTGAATTGGCATCGATCGTGTTCGCATTGAAGATGTGGAGACATTATCTCTTGAGAGAAAGATTCGAGTTGTTTACCGATCATAAATCGTTAAAGTATCTTTTCTCTCAGAAGGATCTAAATCTCCGACAGCAAAGATGGTTAGAATTCTTGGCTTCCTACGATTTCGATATCGCATATACACTAGAAAATGACAATGCGGTAGCTGATGCACTGAGTAGAAGACATGTCATTTTAGGGGCTATGTTTCTAGAATAGAAGCAACTGGAGTATATCGATGGGTATGATTTCAGACCAAAGTGCGAATTAGATCCAGAAGTATTAGCAAGTTTGACGATCAGACCCACTTTGATTGAGGGGATTGGTTCCATTCAGAGAGACGATCCTAACCTACTGGAAATCATCTCCAAGTTAGAGATGGGTATCGACGAGGAGATGAACAAGTATAGGCTTGATCGAGATAGATGGCTTAGAAAGAATGGAAGACTGGTTGTACCCAATGTCAATGGATTGAGAGATGAAGTGCTTAGAGAACGTCGTCACTCAAAACTGACTATACACCCCGGTGGTAACAAAATGTATCGAGACATGAAGCAGACTTACTACTGGGAAGGGATGAAAGGAGACGTTGGGAAGTTTATATCCAAATGCATGAATTGCCAGCTAGTTAAAGCTGAGCAAAAGAAGCCTAATGGGTTGTTGCAACCATTAGAAATTCCATAATGGAAATGAAAACAAGTCTCAGTGGATTTCATTGATGGGTTACCAAGGACTAGATCGGGTCATGATAGCATTTGGGTGATTGTGGACCGATTGACTTAGAGTGCAAGGTTTATACCCGTCAAGTCGAATAGAACAGCAGCTAAGTTAGATGAACTGTATATGAAATGGGTAGTGAGATTTCATGGAGTACCAAAAAACATTGTGAGTGACTGAGACCCGTTGTTTACTAGTGGGTTCTGGAAGAGCTTACAAGAGGCTCTAGGTCAGAATTATATCTCAGTACCGCGTACCATCCTCAAACCGACGGCCAGACAGAGAGGGTGAATCGAGTATTAGAAGATCTCTTGAGAGCTTGCATATTGGATTTTGGTGGATCATGGGATGACCATTTGCATCTAGTAGAGTTGCATATAATAATAACTATCAATCCAGTATTGGTATGGCTCCATATGAAGCTTTGTATGGAAGACCGTGCAACTCACCGTCTTGTTGGTTAGAAATCGATGAGAAATTTGTGCTTGGGCCAGATGTGATAAGAGAAACCTTAGATAAGATCAAAGATATCCGACAACGAATGAAGGCTGCCCAAGATAGACTGAAGAGTTATGCTGATAAAAAGAGAAGAGATTTAAAATTCTCCATTGGTGACTTGGTGTTTGTCAAGATTTCTCCATTAAATAGCGTGATACGATTTGGTAGGAAAGACAAGTTAACACCAAGATTTGTTGGTTCATTCCCAATCCTCGAGCGAGTTGGGAATTTGGCATATAAAATTGAATTACCAGAGAAGATGGCAGGAGTTCATAACGTATTTTATGTTTTTCAGTTAAGAAAATTCGTGCATGATCCCGATATGACCATTTCATCTGATCAGTTGGATGATATCGAAGTAGAATCCGAGGCGGTTGAGAACCGTAAACCGATTCGTATTGTCGAGCACGATACGAAGCAACTTCGAAGGAAAGCAGTGAATCTAGTCAAAATTCAGTGGGGCGAGGATGAGAATGACTGTACTTGGGAGACAGAGGAGAGCATTAAGAAGACATATCCAGAACTCTTTGTCTGGTAAGATTTTAATTGCGACTTAGTTTTCCACATGCTAGGATAGACTTGTTTGTTTGTTTTTGTATGTTTGATTGTTGTGAATGGTTGGTAGGTATGCGGGATCCTTTGCTTGTTTCTTAGTTAAGGAATTTCGGGGGCGGAATTCTTAAAGAGGGAGAATGTAACGACCTGCATTCTACGCATCGAAGGATCGTAGAATATTTATTTCTTTCTCATGCGAAGTCGTATAGCCATGTAACTTTGGGAGACGACTATTGGGGTCATTTCCCATGTTCATGATTTTTGCCGAATTTAAAATGACCGTTTTGCCCTTAGCTGATCTTGTTTCGGCCATAACTTTTGATTGGTAAGGAGTTTTGACTTAAAACCACTTTCATTAGATCCGGATGATGGTTTACCTTTCCGTAGAGTCATCACATTAGCCAAATGGACTCACCGTTTGAGAGATATGGCTGAAACAAGGTTTAGAAGGGGAAAAACAGCTTAACCGGGCCTAATTAGGGTGATTAGCAAGAGGGCCCATAACTCATTTCGGGATTAGGGTTATGGGGAGGCTGAGAACAGTAGGAAAACGAATTTTATTTCATTTTTCAGCCGCCTAAAACATTTCTTTAACCCTGGCCATGGCCTCCACCTTCTAATTTTATCCCAAATCGCTTCTAATCGCTTCCTAATTGAAGATTAAGCCAGGCTACATCAAATCAAGACAAATTAGCATCAAATTGGGAATAGAGCTGCTGTGTTGCATAGAGATTGCACATGAGTATTACGAAAAGTATCAGACAATAGAAATGAACTCTAGATAATATTTTAACTTAAATTGATAGGATCGTATTATGAAATTGCACATGAGAATGAAATGAATTTAACTATTATGATTTAGAAAACAAAAGTAATTTAAGAATATATTGTGACTGATTATAGAGGCTTAGATCGAATAAAATAGAATGTATAAACCGGCCTATAAGAATAACATATAAATCAACATCATTTGTTTTGGAAAAAATGTTCAGTAGGGAGAAAAAAAAAATTAATCCTCCTAGTTCCAACCGATTGATTTGATTAAGAAGGTTCCATCATCAGTATGATTCAGAAATAGCAGTTGATTTCATATTATTAAATCACACTAGTACGCTTAATGCACCATTCAAATTTGATATGAAATAGGGGGAAAACCAGAGTTGGGATAAATCCAACTGCATGCCACATAGTAAAAATAATCATAATTATAATCCTATCATAGACCGCATAAATGAACTATTCATTAACTGTTAATTTTAACCTGCATGGAGTAATAAAATTGATTACTAGATATAAATGATTTAAAGAGAATACCGGATACCGTATTAAATTGAATAAACTGCCCTAGTAAATAATAAATGGCACATTTTATCATCATGGTACCATGATAATGAACAGATTTACTCGCCATAACCGAATAATTGGTAAACATTTATTTTCTATTAAAGAAATTTCACAGATTTGTCAGCTAAATTGAAACAATACATAACATACTTAACGAGTAATTTTGCTAAATAATGTTATTCATATAATGTTTTTTTCTTATATAAAATTCATCCTGACACACTAACAAGACCCTCAGAATGCTTAATTGAAATAGGTTATCCTTAATATAATAAATGAAGGCTTAAAGTAGTGAATAATAAATAAATTTACTGATGGACAAGAAGACCCTTGGGGGCTGAATTTGGCTAAAGAAATCAAGCATTTGTCGGATGTAGGTTGCAATAAATCAGGATCAGCATTGGCACATGAGAACGAATATGAAATCGTGTTAGAACAAACTATGATGCCAATAAAGGAGACAACCGTGGAAAAAGAAAACCAGTGTGGCTGCAGAAAAAAAATAAAAGAGGCACGAAGAGAAAGTTGGTTCAAATGCAAGAAACATCAACGGTAGTCAAAGGGAAGGAATGGATGGAGGAGGAACGCAGGTTTGTTATTGGCTGCATGGTATAAATAATTAGGGCTTAATTATAGCCGAAAACCGACCGTATTCACACAAACAATCAAAATATCACTTACAATATACGAAATTAGTCAAATTACACAGGCCGGAAAAATTATTTTACTTTAATTGTTTACTTATAACAAATATCATTAAAGACTAATTATTGCTGGATTCATTCTAACCCACCAAATATCTTGATGCATGCATAAAAAATCAAACCTTCAAGTGAAACAGTAATTTTTTGTAGTACCAAAAGGATCACAACAAAATTCACCACAAAACCCTATAAAAATCCCCACGATTGCTTGCTTCCCAGTAATTCAAAATACGACAACCATCTCTCTAGTTGTCTTTAACTTGCCTTTGTTATCACTACATCTTGACAGTGGGGATTGGACCGAAGAAGAAATCAAGGCATTTGAAGATGCATAATATGAGGTTGATCACAGCTCTTCTGATTGGTTTGAAAAGCTGCTTATATAATTTCCAAACAAAAAACCAACACAGCTATTAGATCGGCACCTAGGTATTAAACCTAGAGCTAAAAAATCGCCTATTCATGTACGAGAAGACACTTGGGCAGTGAACCATGCAAGAGAAACAATGGGAAAAGGCAAAACTATTGTTACAGAAACAAATAGCAGAGACAGAGACAGAAGTTGGTTCAGATGCAAGAAACACAATAGGTAGGCAAATGGAAGGCATGGACCGAAGAGAAGCACAGGTCTGATAGTTGCTGAAAAAACACACATTTTGAACAGATTTTTTTAGTTTAGTCATCCACATAACAAATAATGCAAGTGGCGTATCAAATTTTAATTTATCACGTTCATCCTATACGTCAAAATCTCTCTTTTGTGTTTAGGTTGTTCTTGTTAGGCTTAAACATTTGTGGAAAAGGAGACTGGCAGAACATAGCCAAATATTATGTTCAAACAAAAACAGCTGCACAGATTGCTAGCCATGCTAAAAAAAATTTTAAACGCCAGTCGAACCCAAGACCAAAACGACGTTTTAGTATTCTCGACATTACAACCTTGCTCTAGACAACCATCTTCATCAAAACATACAGTAAAGAATATCTTGTATAATGTATTATTCCAATGTTGGAACTTCACATTTGGTACTCTAGTGCATAAACAAAAACAAATTTCAATACATAAGAGGTTGATGTTTTTAAATCGATACAACTATAGTTACATGTGTTGTTGATTTTACTATAAAGTATATTGTATATACTATATATTATACATTTTAATGTATCTACTACACACTATATTGTACAAGCTCAATTTTCAATATAGTTCAATATGTTTTTGTAAATAAATCAAAATTTTAAAATAAATATATGAACTTTTGGAATTAAAAGTGGATTGTTAAAAGCACACCACATTTGGTTAAGGGGGGTAATTTTAAGAGGACTCTAGCTTTATTTTTATTTTTATTTTTTTTGTTAAGGGGGTCTAGATTATTTTAAAAGAAAAAGAAAAGGAGACTAAATGCTTCTGGCCCATCACTTGTGTTAAAACCTAACATACTAAATTCAACACAAATTACAAACGCGTTCTTCCAGAAATTAAAAAACAATTGCAAACAAAAAAATTCATTGACAAAATAAAAAACAATACGCAGCATGTTAGATCAAAATTTTCGTTTCTGCATTTAATTTAAATTGAACATTAATTCCAATATGATATTACAATTAATTACCGAATCCGATGCCTTCCAATTTCTCATGAAACATTTTTGTGTTTCCATTACATTAATTATATCCATTTTTTATGTGCAATGTTAAATAGTAAGTATTAATTAAGGTTTAAGTTTTATGGTTTTTATTAATGAAGATTATAGGGGGTTAATATCGGAATTTTAATTTACATGTTTAAGGGGGCACTAATTTATTTTGTACCCCCCATAACAATTATACACTAAATTAAAATTGATCTCCCCCTTAATCAAATGTGGAGTCCCTTTAACAATCACCAATTAAAAATTAAAAATTAAGAAACAAAAATTGTTCCAACCCACGAAAAATGCTTTAAATGTAATAAAGAGTGAAATATTTGATAAATGAGATTGAAAGTATTATATTGGTGCATTGTTTGAAATAAGTTTCGTTAGATATGACTTTAATTTTATTTTTATTTTTTGAGAAAGATAATAAAATTTTATATATTACCTATGGAATTCTGATCCAGATTTCATATTGTAAGTTGAAATTATGTTTTTGTGGATTACAATTGATTTGTAATTTACATTTGGGGAATACAAATATGAAAGTGAATTAAAATTGTTTTTGATGAGCAAATACTGATTTAAAAATACTTTCAATTGTTAAAAATGGAAAGTTGCTATCAAAAATTGTTTTTGACTCGAATAAAATATAAGAAAATGTTCTATATAAACGGTTTAAATCTATATTATTTAATTATTCAAATTATTCTTATTTTTCCAAATTATTTTATGATATAAACTATTTTCTATTTAACTGTTTTGACTATTTACTATTTTTAAAACTATTTGAACTATTTTCAAAAATTCAAACTGGTCAAAAGGATGGAATGTTATATTTAAATCTTGGATTTAAAATATGAATTGGGTTAAAGTGAAGTTATGACCTAAATTGTAATTCGAATAAAATTTTGAAGTGAAATTGGTATATGGAACCGAATTGACATTTTGGAGTAAATATGATTTATGGACCGAATATGATGAATTCGAATGGATTTGACTTTTGAAACGAATATGATACTTTGATATCAAATGTAAATCGTTTTGAAATGTAAAAAAACCAACCGTTCTGTAAAATGACAAATGGTTGTTAAAGAAACTGGAGCCTCTTATTGACATGCTCTCTGTTAATATTGGAACCACTTTGATAACCATGTACGCGGTGTATGATATCCAAAATGTAGTGGTTGAATTGACAAACATTTACTGGAATGAAGTAAAAGAACAATGATGGATAGCCTTGACATTCATATCATGATTTTGTACTCGATAAGTGCACCCATGTTTGTTGGATTGGTCGTCGCGGTCGGTTACAGATGATTTACGATCAGCCAGAAAGGGTAAACTAGTAGAATCCTACCTTGGG
This sequence comes from Allium sativum, assembly GCA_030737875.1. Classification (NCBI taxonomy): domain Eukaryota; kingdom Viridiplantae; phylum Streptophyta; class Magnoliopsida; order Asparagales; family Amaryllidaceae; genus Allium; species Allium sativum. The sequence continues at coordinate 448,450,912 of CM060922.1, read as the reverse complement.
CATCGCCTCACGTGCGTTGTCATATTTTCCTTATATGAGTTCATTACGACTTTGGTTACTAAATGTGTCAAGGTGGATCAATGTAAAACCTTGACGTTATTTTGATATTTATTTTACTGATAGGCATTACCTATTATAGCATATACTATTATACGTAAATAGCTTAACGGACCCTTAAGAGATGGAATCTCGAACATCTCTTAAGTTATTGCATGCACGTTAGACACCGGATAGAAGATGAAAAATCTCATAAACATCTCTAAAGCTATGGCACTCATATCTACTTATTGTTGATTTAACTTACATAAGTTCTTTTAGTTCTGATCCGAGAGTTTTGTTTTTTCATTACACTCGGGTCAGTCTGAGCTTTTTCAGATATTAAAGATTATTATTTTGGAGGACGAAGTCGAAGTTTGGTATATTTTTTATATTACTACTGCATCATGTTGTTCGCTGGATTTGTTTATTTATGTATAACTCAAACATTATATAAGTGTAACCGAATGCATTTTTTATAGACGACTTCTTAGACTGCTTATTTGATTGTTATATTGTCATTCCACTTTGAGATTCCATGTGATGTCCCTTTCTATTTTATTTTATTCTTTTTCTTTTTGTTTACCCCATAACTAACCTCCCTCTTGAACAATTTGAGTTGGACATGCGTGGATTATTGTCCACTTGAATCGGTCAAAAATGTGGATCGTTACAGTTGGTATCAGAGCGAAGTTTAGCAATAATTTTGGCCCCATTGCGGTTTTACTCATTTGAGATAGGGTTATTTATACCCTAGAATGAGTTTGAGAGTATATATACGAGAGAACGTATTTGTTAGTGTTATGAAAATATTTTATATTATGCTAATTTCTTCTGATAGTATTTCGTGAAAATGAGCTATTCTGACAAAAGTGATTAACATGGTTTGAAGATAATAAATACTAAACCAAGTTAACTTTTTCAAATGTATGGATATTGGATTTGGATGGAAATTATCTTCGTACTGGATTCCGTAATTATACGGATACTGTTTTGAGAAATTTGGAAGATATTGATATCGTTATTCCCTATATGGTATCCGTTGATTTCAGATTTTGATGTTGAATATAAGTCGATACGATTTTTATTCAAAGCCTTATATTTGATATCAAATTGGATTTTGGAATTGTCGTGAATGGTGTCTTCAATTACACAGTTCTTAAACCCCGTTGTAAATGAAGTTTATGGAATAAATTTTGTAATTAAGATTTAATGCAGTTTTCCAAAGTGGAGTTTTCCAATTAATAAATTTAATTGGAATTGAATGGAAATCGATTTAGTGATAATCAAGATGAACCTCCATGGAAGAAGACTTTTACTATTTAAGGAATTTAAAAGGCTTATTTGTTATCCCGCTTATTGTATTAGTCTGATACGGAAATTTATATCCTTTGTGAACTGATATGATTTCCATGAAGATTCCATTTCTAATGGAAGTTCGAATTTGGGTTTATCCTGAACGATGTTTTAAATAACATTTGTTCTTTAACCGGGTAAAGGAAAGATAATTTCTCAACTTTGAGTAGTAATAAATATTTCAATAAAGATTTGATTAAATGAAACGGAGATTAAAACCATGTTAGAGTTTTAATAAATCTTTCAATAAAGATTTGAATAAAATGGAGATTAAAACCAAGTTAGGGTTTTAATCATTCTTTAATTAGATTTGAAATGGAAAAAGGTAATTAAACTTACCAAAACACGAGCAGTGTTAGATATGAAGTACTACCAGTTTTGCTCCATGGAATAATCGAATCTTTAATTAGATTTGAAATGGAAGAAAGTAATTAAACTTACCGAAATACGAAGGATGTTAGATACGGAGTACCACCATTTTTGCTCCATGGGATGAATAGGATGAGAATGAGATTACGGTATGAGAGATTACATTTTTGTAAAGCTCATTAATCCCTATAAGGCTTATAAACCTTAATTTAAGTTAAATTGTAAAAAGAAATTATATAATCTTTTGAAATGATTTCCAAAGAAAGATTTAAACAAGAAGTTTAAATGATGTAAATTTTGATAAGATTTATGAGAGTAATTCCTAATGTAAAGAATATTTGAATAAAAGAATATTCTGAATTGGAATGAGTCGTATGATATATTTATATCACTTGATTTTAATGATGTGATACTTATTCGGAAAGATCGGGTTTCAACCCATTCTGAATAACTAATACGACGATCATCAAAGATATTGAAGACGGTGGTTGAAGACCGAAGATGTTCACATCGTTTGGATTATTGATGATGTCTTGGGTAGCTTCCGTGATAAGGTTAAAAAGTGGTGGTCATCCAGACGTACTTAGAGATCGACCGGATATGCAAGAGTCTCTCTCCCTTAGAGGACGAGCAATAAGGTGCCTTCGGTTTTGTTTGGATCTAGAACGAACTTGTAAATGGATGTGTGTTTGACTTTGTATTTCATAACATAACTGATTAGTTGCTATTGATGATATATCTGTGGTGACGGAGAATCTATTCTCTTAGCTTAACACCCTTCTTTGAGACATATGAACTCAAAGGTCACATTATTAATGGAAACTGATTATATGTGTGAATTGACAGTGTGACATGCTAAGATGGTGATTGATCAAAGTTTTTATTGAAAAGCAGGGCTTTGTGGATGATGATCAAAGCATGGCTGATATAGCATAGCTTTGTATCGAGACGTGACTTCAACAAGCCTTACAGCTCGTGAATGGTCAAAAACAGGATGATGGACGGCTGAGATAAGGATATGCGTTCCCATCTAGCTGAAAAGTGATGTCATAGTATGGAGCCCAGGCAATTTACTTATGTGGATGATGGATCGAGATGTCTCGGATGATGGTCATTCAACGACCAGGACGACGGTCAAATGAGACTGGGGAACGTTATATTCAGAAAAGATTTTAATCAGTCGTGTACAGTGTTGGTCGGCTCAGTCGCTCCGAAGGTCACATGCTTGTGATTCCTGGACATCTTGCTAGAGGTGCTCTGAATCGGTTAAGGAAGATTATTTGTCTTAGTCATTGACGGAAATTCAACTTCCAATACGAACCTTGTGTTTCCAGTTGTAAACCTATATGGCGACATAATAGGATTGGGTATTATGCCGTCTAAGATTGATACATTTATTTTCGAAATTGAATTTCCACACTATGCACTAGTGATAATAAAAGAGAAATTTTGTATATCAAGCATGTTTGGTTATTATAAGATAATACTTTATCCTCCAGTTTGCGCTTGCATTGTGTGATGGGACCTGAGTCTTATAATAGCTTCATTTTTCAAAAATATTACGAATTTATGATTGGTATTCATGTGGAGAAAACTTGTTCCGTGATATATGGCGCGGTCCCGTGATTTACCCAACTTTAAAATAAAGCATAACAATTATTTTGGTTCTCATATCAGTTTCATGACTGACCTTAAGTTTATTGTTTCCAGCTAAACTATGGGTGCCCATATTTTCCACACGGGAGCTAGTAGTTTTGGTTTTGCAGATATTTGTAAAGCAGGATCCTGAATTTTGGCTGGACCTATACTCTGAATTATTTCGTAATCTTCTGCTATGTATTTATGTTTCCACTGTATCGTAATTTATGATTCTCTGATATTTTTTCGTTGTGAATCAATTATCTATACTCTGATATTCTATACTCTAATGTAAAATTGTTGTAATAGTAATGAAATGTTCTTTTGTGTTTTGTTCTGATGTCTCGTATCCCATAGCAATAAGCCTTTGAAAACGTTTCAAGTGGGCTAACTACCAACTTGAAGTGGGCCCAAAGGCGGGTCATTACACCATAATGCTATTTTGATATTTATTTTACATATATGCATTACTTATTATAGCGTATGCTATTATATGTAAATCGTTTAACGGACCCTTAAGAGATAGAATCTAGAACATCTCTTAAGTTATTGCACGCACGTTGGACACTGGATAGGAGATGAAAATATCCATAAACATATCTAAAGCCATGACACTCATATCTACTTATCGTTGATTTAACTTACATAAGTTATTTTAGTTCTGATCTAAGGTTTTATCTTTTCAATACGCTCAAATCAGTCTGAGCATTTTCAGATATTGAAGACTTATTCTGGAGGACGAAGACGAAGTTTGGTATATTTTTTTACTATTATTACTGCATCATGTTGTTCCGCTGCATTTGTTTATTTATCTATTGAATGCATAACTCAGACATTGTACAAACGTAACCAAATGCATTTTTATAGACAACTTCTTAAACTGCTTATTTGAGGATTATATTTTGTCATTACCATGTGAGATTCTATGTTTTGTCCCTTTCTACTCTATTCTTTTTCCTTTATTTAAACCCCATAACAATTCTCCCTCCTGAACAATTTGAGTTGGACATGCGTGGATTATTATCGACTTGAATCGGTTAAAAAGGTGGGTCGTTACACCACATATTAAATATAATCATAATTATAATCCTATCATATACCGCATAAATGAACTATTCATTAACTATTAATTTTGACTTGCACGGAATAAAATAATTGATTACTGAATATAAATGATTTAAAGAGATTACCGAATACCGTATTAAATTGAATAAACTGCCCTAGTAAATAATAAATGACACATTTTATCATCATAGGACTTGTGTAATAAAACTCATTCAACGAGACCCTCAGAATAGTTAACTGAAATCGGTTATCCTTTATATAACAAATGAAGGCTTAAGGTACTGAATAATGAACAAATTTACTGTCCATAACTGCATAATTAGCAAACATTCATTTTCCATTAAAGAAATTTCACAGATGTGTCACCTAAATTGAAACAATACACAACATCGTTAACGAGTAATTTTGCTAAATAATGTTATTCATATAATGTTTTTTCTTATATAAATTTCATCCTGACACACTAACAAGACCTTCAGAATGGTTAATTGAAATAGATTATCCTTAATGTAATAAATGAAGGCTTAAAGTAGTGAATAATGTATAAATTTACTGGCTACAACACACAATTAATCAACATTTGTTTTCTATTAAATAAATTTCACAGATGTGTCAGTTAAAATTGAAATTGTGCACATCATTACCGGGTAATTTTGCTAATAATGTTATTCATATAATATTCTTGCCTTGCATAAAATTCATCCTGACACGTTAACTGATCTTGACTAGCAAAGCCTCAACCGAATAAATTCTATAAGTTGTGCAGCTAAAATTCACCAACTATCAAATTTAAAAGTTAAATCATCAAACAATTTGACTTCTATCGTATATGGGCATCCTCAGCTTGTTATTCACATAATATTGTGCGTATACAAAAAGGAAAACTAAGGTTATAAGAATAAACAATTGTTGTGTGGTTATATCCAAAAATCATGTAAAATTAATGAACTGCGCATATAGCAAGTAGAAAGTATATAATTTCTTTTGTCAGTATTCATCAGCTAAAAAGGTAGTTAACTGATATAACTAAACATTTAATTCATAAAAGAAAATTGGTGAATAATAAACTACTTGTGGACCATAGCAAGATGCTTTGCCTGATGGTTTCACTAAATACCATTAGTAAAAGTATTGCCTAGTATAATTAATTAGCAAATATTACTTTCCTCCTTCGGATTTTATAGAATTGATGCTCACCCTATGCCTGATTCGTATATATTCCCATGAGTCCCAATGCATGATTATATAAAATATCTAGTCAAAGAGTAATGTTGTCACATTACCAAAAAGAATACATCAATGCCCTATAAAAGCCTCGCTACAACAAGCCTACCAGTAATTATAAATACAAACGGAAAAAGAAAGAAAGAAAAAACTCCCGTCTTTACCTTGCTCTCGAAACCAATGGACCCTGATAGTGGTGATTGGACTGAAGAAGAAATCAAAGAATTCAAAGAAGCAGAAAATCAGATTGATCTTAGCTCGTCCAATTGGTTTGAAAAACTTCATTCTAGATTTCCAAGTAAAAAACCAGATCAGGTATTAAACCAGTACCTGGGTATAGCCAGCTCTGCATTTACAGATGGACAAGAAGACCCTTGGGGGCTAAATTCGGCTAAAGAAATAGAGAATTTGTCGGATGTAGGTTGCAAGAAATCAGGATCAGCATTGGCACATGAGAACGAAAATGAAATCGTGTTACAACAAACTATGACGCCAATAAAGGAGACAATTGTGGAAAAAGAAAACAGCATGGCTGCAGAAACAAATAATGGAGGCACAAAGAGAAAGTTGGCTCAAATGGAAGAAACATCAAAGGTAGTCAAAGGGAAGGAATGGACGGAAGAGGAACGCAGGTTTGTTATTGGTTGCATGGTATAATTAGGGCCTAACTATAGTCCATGACCGACTGTATTTACAAAAACAATCAAAATATCACTTACTATATACGAAATTAGTCAAATTACACATGCCGGAAAAATTAGTTTACTTTAATTGTTTAATTATAACAAATATCATTAAAGACTAATGCCAGATTCATTCTAACCCACCAAATATCTCGATGCATGAATTAAAAAAAAATCAAATTTTCAAGTGAAATAGTAATTTTGTCATAGTACCAAAAGAATCACATCAACATTCACCACAAAACTCTATCACGATTGCTTGCTTCCCAGCAAAGTTTTAAAACGCGAAAGACGTACATGAGGCGTTTTCAGGTCTACGAGGCGAGGTGTTGCCTCGAAACGTTGAGGCGTAAGCTTTTCAGGTAAAAATAAAACGCATAACAAATAAAGAAATTTTGACACTTTAAATTAACCAATGCAAAAATGAAAAACAAATAATTTAAGATTCGACTTTTACCAAGTATAATTTTTACTATAGATTAAAAATAAATAATCAAAACTCATATGATTCAAATTTTGATTTTTTAAAACTATTTGAAGATTACATCAAACTCCAATTTTGATATGTTCTATCAATTCAAATCGATTTGCAAAATCTATTTTGAGATTTAATAGAGTTTATTGAAAAACATTCTTTAAATAACAATGAGGAAATTCATTACATTGCTCATGATCATTATTTCACAAACAATTTTACTTAATTATGTCGATATTGAAATTGAAAAGTAAAAAATGCTATTTTTTATTTTTATTTTTTATTTTGTCTTTTTTTTTCCATTAAATAATTAAAATTTAATGATATTTTAATTATATGTCTTAGCTGTTTGAGACGTGCGAGACGTACGCTTTATGCACTTTGTATGCCTCAAGTTGTTGAGGCGTAAGCTTTAGAGTTAAAAAGCCTTTTGGAATAAGCCTCAAGACATTTTATCTCTTATTATCTCGAGACGAGATGTAAGGCGAGCATCGAGGCCGGTTTTTAAAAACAATGCTTCCAAGTAATTCAAAATATGACAACCATCTCCTCTAGTTATCTTTAACTTGCCTTTGTTATCACTAAATCTTGCCAGTGGGGATTGGACCGAAGAAGAAATCAAGGCATTCGAAGACGCAAAATATGAGGTTGATCACAGCTCTTCTGATTGGTTTGAAAAGCTGCTTATCAAATTTCCAAACAAAAAACCAACACAGCTATTAGATCGGTACCTAGGTCTTAAACCTAGAGCTAAGAAATCGCCTATTCATGTACAAGAATACACTTGGGCAGTGAACCATGCAAGAGAAACAATGGGAAAAGGCACAATTGTTACAGAAACAAATAGCAAAGACGGAGACAGAAAGTTGGTTCAGATGCAAGAAACACAAGAGGTAGGCAAATGGAAGGCATGGACCAAAGAGGAGCACAGGTCTGATAGTTGCTAAAGAAAATACATTTTGAACGGATTATTTTAGTTTAGTCATCCACATAACAAATAATGCGTGTGGCATATCAAATTTTAATTTATCACGTTCATCCTATACATCAAAATCTCTCTTTTGTGTTTAGGTTGTTCTTGTTAGGCTTGAACATTTGTGGAAAAGGAGACTGGAAGAACATAGCCAAATATTATGTCCAGACAAAAACAGCTGCACAGATTGCTAGCCATGCACAAAAGTTCTTTAAACGCCAGTCAGACCCAAGACCAAAACGACGTTTTAGTATTCTCGACATCACAACCTTGCTCTAGACAACCATCTTCATCAGAACAAACAGAAAGAATATCTAGTATAATGTATTATTCCAATGTTGGAACTTCACATTTGGTACTCTAGTGCACAAACAAAAACAAATTTCAATACATCAAAGATCGATGTTTTTAAATTGATACAACTATAGTTACTTGTGTTGTTGATTTTACTGTACATTATATTGTATATATTATACATTTTACTGTATCTACTATACACTATATTGTACAAACTCAAATTTCAATATAATTAAATATGTTTTGTAAATGAATCGAAAATTTAAAATAAATATATTAACTTTTGGAATTAAAAATAAAAATTTGAGAAACAGAAATTGTTCCAAGCTATGAAAAATGCTTTAAATGTAATAAAGAGTGAAATATTTGATGAATGAGATTGAAAGTATTATACTGGTATATTATTTGAAATCAGTTTCGTTAAATACAACTTTGAAATTTGTTTTGAGAAAAATAATAATATATTATATTAACTATGGAATTTTGATCCAATTTTCATGTTGGAAGTTGAAATTATGTTTTTGTGGATTAAAATCGTTTTGAAATTTACATTTGGGGAATACAAATATAAAAGTGGATAAAAAAAAAATTGATGAGTAAATAATAATTTAAAAATATTTTTCAATTGTTAAAAATGGAAAGTTGCTATCAAAAGCCGTTTTCGACTCAAATAAAATATTTTATACCACCCCCAGAGCCCGGAAAGCTGTGAGAATAGTACTAGGACGGGAGACTGCCTGGGAAGTCCTCTCGCGCTTGAGTACGGGAGCCTTTGGCACTAGGTATCCACCTTAGAAAAAATTTAAATGTGCTGGGATGATTTAAAATATATTAAAAAGATTTAGCAACTTTTATAAAGGAAAAGATGCAATTTTTCTTAAAGTTGGCTTTTGTGTTGAATGAGGCCCCACACCCGCTCAATTTTCTTAAGCTAGAAGCCTAGCATAGGAGATGTTTTCTCCTTCTTTAATCCTTTCTACAACCCAGTTCTATTTAAAAAAAACAACATAATGGCAACCTAATAAAATCTTGATCATAATCCAAGATTCCAAGCTTTTTCAAGTATCAAAAGGCCAAGTAAAAGCTCCTACACCTTCCTAACACCAAGCGCTAAATTCAAGTTTTGATTCAATAGTTTCTATCATGTCAGTAAGCTAAAGGTAGAATTTTGAAGCCAAGGAGAAGGAATTTCTAGCTTCAAAATCATATTCCTGAGTGTAAGCTCCATCTCCTGCATGCTTTGATTGACGAAATATTTGTAATATGTGATTTTTATCTGAAAATGAATGAACGAAATTGATGTTGTATGTATTGGTATGTTGAATTGATGCGTTCTTTCTTAATTTTCTACAAGGAAATTTAAAAAAAAAAATGGCACGTTGAATTGATGGAACTACGTAATATTTACGTAAATTGTTAATAATTTGAATAGTAACCTTCTCAATAATCCTACAATAAGAAAAATAGAATATCTTATAAAATACAAATATCAAGTATCAGACAATAGAAATGAACTCTAGATAATATTTTAACTTAAATTGATAGGATCGTATTATGAAATTGCACATGAGTATGAAATGAATTTTACTACTATGATTTAGAAAACAAAAGTAATTTAAGAATATATTGTGACTGAGGCTTATACCAAATAAAATAAAATGGATAAACCGGCTTATAACAATAACATACAAACCAACATCATTTGTTTTGGAAAACGTGTTCAGTAAGGATAAAAAGTAAATTTTAATCTTCTTACCGATTGATTTGATTAAGAAGGTTCCATAATCAGTATAATTCAGAAATAGCAGTTGATTTCATATTATTAAATCACACTTGTAGGCTTGACACACCACTCAACTTAGATATGAAATTGGGGAGAGGGGGGGGGGAACCAGAGTAAGGATAAATCCAACTGCATGGCACATAGTAATAATACTCATAATTATATTAGTTCTATCATATACCGCATAAAAGAACTATTCATTAACTATTAATTTTGACCTGCATAGAGAAAAATAATTGATTACTGAATAATGAATATAAATGATTTAAAGAAAATACCGGATACCGTATTAAATTGAATAAACTACCCTAGTAAATAATAAATGACACGTTTTATCATCATAGTACTGATATAATAAAACTCATTCAGTGAGACCCTCAGAATAGTTAACTGAAATAGGTTATCCTTTATATAATAAAGGCTTAAGATACTGAATAATGAACAAATTTACTGGCCATAACTGCATAATTAGTAAACATATATTTTCTATTAAAGGAATTTCACAGATGTGTCAGCTAAATTGAAACAATACACAACATCCTTAACGAGTAATTTTGCTAAATAACGTTATTTATGTAATGTTTTTCTCTTATATAAAATTCATCCTGACACACTAACAAGACCTCAGAATGGTTAAATGAAACAGGTTATCCTTAATATAATAAATGAAGGCTTAAAGTAGTGAATAATGAATAAATTTCCCGGCTACGACCGCACAATCAGTCAACATTGGTGAGTAGTTTTTTTTATTAAAAAAAAAAAAAAAACTCAAATGTTGAAACCTGAATAATTTTTGCGTACGGATTCAAATTTATACAAGGTTTTCTTCGTTGCGATCGTATCAGAATTCTGGACAATATGGACGTGGTTTGAACGAATTCTGAGACAGTTCAAATTTGAACCATTATTTGGATTTCCAACGAGTTCAAAGTCAAAGGTGAGTGATTAAACTTAATCACGCTTAACTGAAATATTTGATTGTTAGATTAAAATCATGTTATGATATGATTGTATTGGTTACTGTTTGGTAGTTTAAAATGCATATTCATGTTGATTGGCATCGATAGTATAATTTAATTTAACTACAAATTTAAATTTTACGGTTAGGTTAAATTCGAAATTTAATTGCTAGTTAAACCCGAGACCTAATAATTAGTAAATTGATGTGATCTTGAACTGTTTGAATGGATTGACTTTCATGGATGCCTTGGATTGATATGGTTAATATATTGATGTTTAATGGTGTGATTCACCCATTTATTCACCATATCTACGTATGACTGTTGTTTGTGTTGATTAATCCCAACCACTTACCCTAGATGTTACCGACATCAAATAAACTCGGGATTAATCATTTAAAATGAATTAAGAACACAGGTTGAAATGATATCTATGACTCTTGATTTGGATTGAAATGATATAGATCCATTCCTGAAATACTAAAATTAAATTTAAGTATCATTTAACTAAAGTATAGAAAATTATATACAGACACCAGATTGGTTAAATTAAATGATTTTGAAAAATGATGTGAAATTATTTAAAATGATTTGACTTTAAAAGAAAATCGTATTTATGGAAATTGAATTATTTTCGAATTGGAGCTCAAACGTTGAAATTTACATTTGGTAAATGGAATTACTTAAATAATCGAAGTTGAGATTTTGAAGTTATTATCAGAATGTGATTTGAAATTCAGAAATTGATTTTTTTTAAAAGATTAGACTTTTAGTCGAACTTTGGATATTGCTAAGTAAAAGTAAGATAAATAATATTCTGAAATTTGAGCTCGAGATTGAATTACAAACGATGTTTTGGGTTCTAAATTGGATATTAAAGGAAATAAGATTTAAGTATTTTAAATCAATAAATTTGGATATCGCACTCGGAATTATATAAGTTGAAATTATTTGGAATTGAAATTAGTATGAAATTGAAATCAAAATTTATTTGGAATTGTAATTAGCTTAAATTTGAGTTGTGAAGTTAATTTGGAATTTGAAATAGGAGTTAGCTAAAAGAAATCGCTTAAAGAACTGAATTGGAAATATGAAGTTATGAATGATGTATGGATTTAATTCGGAAAATGAATTTATTTTAAAGGTTGAACTTTAAAATATAGAAATGGAATTCAATTCGATTTACGTGTTTTAAATAGTAAATTTGAAATTTGGCTTAAAATTGATACCAATCGAAATGGTTTAAAATAAGAATGGATTTTGGAATTTTAAATCATGAAAGTAAATTGTCGAGTCGAATTAAACTTTTATTGTTCCAATCGGGACTTAAGTCACGGATCTGAACTAAACTGAAATTTACTCAAAAATGAAATTGTAAGAAATCGATAATTGAGTATATTGATTTGAAATTTGGTCAGGAGTCCAGATTTGTTGGATTGGAGGAAAACAATTTGATTTGATATATTTTTAAATTTTATTATTTTAATATAAATTGTTTTAAAACTTATTTTATGAATACTCGATTTATTTTGTTTTACAAACTATTTTAGTATATAAATCATTTTTTCATGCTAGAACTATTTTAAACTATTTATTACTACTCAAACTATTTTTATAAGAATTTCAAACTGTGCAAGGTGGAATGTTATATTTAAATTGTGGATTTAAATGCGAATGTGGTTAATGAAATATAACATAAGTTGGAAATTGAAGTAATACTCCAAACATATATTTGTGATTTTGAATGAAGTGATACTTTCAAAGATGATGGTTTCAAAATGAATTTGGTTTTTGAAACGAATATGATACTTTAATATCAAATGTGAATCGTTGTGAAATGTAAAAGAACCAACCGATGTGTAATTTGCGATTAGTTGTTAAAGAGACCGGGGCCTCTTATTGGCATACTCTCTACCAATATTGGAACTACTTTGATAACCGTGTACGTGGTGGATGATATCCAGAATGTAGTGGTTGAATTGGCGAACGTTTATTGGAATGAAGTAAGAAAACGACGATGGATAGGCTTGACATTCGTTTCATAATTAAAATGACTAAAACATGAGTCTATGTTTGGCCACTGAGGTTTGCTACCTCTAACGACGTTGATCGCTCGTATTGCTATTATGATTTTGTACTCAATGGAAGCACCCTTATTCGTCGGATTGATAGTCGCGGTCGGCAACGGATGGGTTACGACCAGCCAGAAAAGATAAACTGGTAGAATCCTACCTTAGACATTGTTTCACATGTCTTGCCATATTTTTCTTATATGAGCCCATTACTACTTAGGCCAAATTAAATGTGTTAAGGTGGATCGATATAAAGCTTTAACACTATTTTGATATTTATTTTACTGATAGACACTACTTATTATAGCGTATTCTATTATATGTAAATAATTTAACGGATCCTTAGGAGATGGAAATTCCTATAACATCTCTTAAGTTATTGCACTCACGGACATATTGGATGTGAGGTGTGAATTACCGTAAGCATCTCTGATCGTGACACTTATATTGTTACATGTTTTGATTTGACAGATATGAGAATATTTTAATTTTGATCCGAGTGTTTTTATCTTTTCATTAGTGCTCGGATCATCCTGAGTTTTTTAGTTAGCGAAGACCACATTATATTGGAAGATGAAGACGGAGTTTGGTATATTATCTATTATATATTCCCACCACATCATTTTTGTTCTCCTGCATTATTATATTATGTCTTGGTATGTATAACTCTGATGATTGTTGTAAAGCATAATTAAATGTGTATTATAACAGCATATTGAACGTTATTTGATTATTATATTTTATCCTTCCGCTATGAAATTCTGTGACTGTTTTTCATCTTCTTTCTTTTTCTTATATTTACCCATAATAACTAATGTAATTTGGATTTGTTTGGGTTGACATGTGTGGATTATTGTCGACTTGAATGGTCAAAAATGCTGATCGTTGCAATTGGTATCAGAGCTTTGATTTGGCAATAACTTTGGCTCTATTTGGGTTTGACTCATTAGAGATAGGGTACTAATACCCTAGAATGAGTTTGAGTGTATATGAGAGGGCACACTTATAATTTCAATATAAAAATGGTTTTGTATTGTGTTGATTTGTTTCATTGAGTATTTATGTATTCTGGTCGATACTTGGGACGTCAGGGCATCGATAGGAATTTCTAGACATTCGAATAGGACAAATCGACATAATACTGTTTTAGATATATTTTATATATAAGAGATTATTTTGAAAATCTATTAATTTAAATTTTGTTGGTTGTTAGAAGATGAAAATATTCGATTTTTGTCCTTTATTCTTTGATTAGTCAATATTTGTAAACGACTGACTATTGAATGATTTTAAGAAAAATGAAATATTGTGAATTAATCGATAACGAAATAAAATGAATTTAAATATGTAATTGAGGATTTAAAATACTGTCCCTTTTAAAATATTGATTTGCATAAGTCTTGAAATAATACAAGTATAAGATGGAAATAGTTTCCAATAAGAATTGTTTCCAAATGAATTTTCTTAGAAGTAAGTGTATATTTCCCCTTTTGTCTCTAGCAAAAGATTTCGGTGACGAGTGCACGCATCATCGACGTTTAGTTTCGGGGGTCTAAGTAGGGAGACCACCTAGAACTTTTTATACCCTGTTTTGAGAAAACTGTACTTTATTTGAATCTTTTAAAAGTATGATTTGATATAAAAGGGTATAATATTTTTTTTTCTGGGAAGTCGATTTGGAAATGAACCTAAAGTTTGAATTCTTAAAGTTCTTGAATAATAAATGATTATCAAATTATTGAAATGAATTAAAACTTGAAATTTAGAAACCTCTGAATTGTGAAATAAGAAAAAGAACCTAAGAGAAATATAAATTAATGTAGAAACTCTTAGAAATTTGAAAATAATGAAATTGAAAACAATTGGAAGCTGTTGAACTTAGTATAATACTTACTTTTTCTCTATAGCGTAGATAACTTACCAAATATTTAAGAAGTTAACAATGTTATAGGAATAAGCAATTGAATAAATTAGAAATATTAGTATGGAAAAAGAAATGTGAAATAAATTTGACGGTTTATGAATATGAATAAAACTTAAGTTATGACAATAAATGATACTCCCTCTAATCTACAATAGATGACGTTTTAAATATGAAAAGAGCTTGCTAAATGTATGACATTTTAAACAAATCAACACTTTATTTCATTTTTTACCCTTGTTCAAAGAACTTCTATGTCCTTAATGAATACGCATGCAGCAGCTTTTCATGCTTTCATGCAGCTGTTATTTTAGCTTTCCCATGCATGCGGTCATTTTAAGTTTGGCTCCATTTGAATTTTACTTGTGGGGCTGAAGTTAAACAAACTTCATGGTTGCTTTTTTCAATGAAAAGTTAATAGTGCAGTTAATAAAGAGAGGATTAACTGAAGGGTAAAAAAGTCACTTTTTACTTGCCTTAATCTGTGTGAAGAATTACAAAACATCATCTATTGTGGATTGGAGGGAGTATATACTTAGTTAGGTTACAAAATTGAATTCAACTAAGTAAGGCAAATAAACTGAATCAATGATTAAGCTACTAAAGTGAATAGTTTGGTTATGAATTAAATGTATTGGTATTGATGGTTGGATGTTTGACAATTTAGAATAGTCGACATTTCCAAGTTGAATATGATTGTTTTACTAGTTTATGTGAAAACATAAGGGAATATGTTTATAATTTATATACTTAATAAAGGTTGAACGAAATAATTAAATTAATTAAAATGAGCTTGTCGCGTAGCGTCAGTTCGTAATTTTTTGAATTTAAGTTTAAATGAATGTATAGAATCCAAAATAAGTTGGAATTCTTTGAAATAAGAATCTTTCGGATCTATTGTAATATAGTTTTCTAATGAAAGAGAAAATTTTAGATTTCAACTTGCAGATTTTATTAAGATATATGTAAATCAAATTTTCAGAAAAATCACGGTTTGGTAGTTCGCGATTCAGAAATAAAATATTGATGAAATGGATGTTTAAAATATTGAATTTGAGAAACAAAGAGTTAAAATGTAACAACCCGCATTCTACACATAGGAGGATCGTAGAATATTTATTTCTTTCCCATATGAAGTCGTATGATCATGTAACTTTGGGAAACAACCATTAGAGTCATTTCCCATGTTCATGATTTTTGCCGATTTTTAAATGACCGTTTTGCCCTTAGCTGATCTTGTTTCGGCCATAACTTTTGATTGAAAAGGAATTTTGACCTGAAACCGCTTCCATTAGATTCGTTTGATGGTTTACCTTTCCATAGAGTGGTCACATGTGAGAAACGGACTTACCGTTTGGGAGATATGGCTGAAATGAGGTTTGGAAGGTGAAAAACTGTTTAACCGGGCCAAATAGGATGATTAGTGAATGGGCCCATAACCCATTTCGGGATTAGGGTTATGAGGAGGCTGAAAAGAGTTAGGGTTTCATTCTATTTCAGTTTTCTAGCCTCCACTTACCTCTTAGAAACCCTAAAAATGGCCTCCAACCTCTAAATCACCTTCTAATCAAGGATTAAGCTTAGCAACATCAAATCAAGGGAGATCTTCAACAAATCAAGATTTGAGCTGCTGTTTAGCATTGATACTCACGCCCAAACAGAGAATCATTTCAGTTTGAGGTTTTATTTGTGGCTAAGGTGAGTGATTTGCATAGTTCCTCACTAATTATGATTAATTAAGGGTAATTAGTGTTAATTAGCGAATTTAAACATGATAAAATTCTGGAAAAATATTTATAAAATTCGAAATGATGTCTTAGACCTCTGATATGAATTTGGGTTAATTTGGTTAAGTTTTGCTAATCATATCATTAGTTTCACCTAAACAAGCTTAAGGGAAAATATGGGGTTTTGGCTATGTTTGATCCATTTTAACCTATCATATTGTTATTTTGGTGTTTGGGGTTGATTATACATGTTGCTATGACTGTATTGTATGCTTTGTGATTGATTAGAATAGTTGGAATGGTCGAAAACGCCGTCGAGTGGCGTAAACTGCTTGCTGGAGAAAGTGCAGAAAATTGGCCGATCCGGATCGGAATGGAGGAAAGGACCCGATCCGAACCACCTCCCATGCGAGTTCAGCAGCTCCGACTCGATCCGTTCAAAGATGGTGAGCACGAACCGTTGTACTTTGCCTGGAGGAGAGTACCCCGACCCGAATCGCCAAAAGGACCCCGACCCGATCTGTTTAGCCACCTCCGAACCGATCTGTGGCGATGGAGTTTGGAGACCCGACCCGACCCGATGAGGGTGACGACGATCCGAACCGTGGCGTGCTGGAGAACCCGATCCGATCCGGAGCAGAGGGGAAGGCTTGTGCTGGAGACCCGAACCGATCCGATGGTTAGGGGGAGATCCGAACCGATCCGGTGATGACCAATAACCCGAGATGCAAAGGTAGTCCAAATGGAAGTTAGAGCTCAGGATCCAGTTGGGAACCAATGAGTTCACTTCATGGTTGGGCTTTGCTGCGGGACGTGTGCTAAGGAGTTGTCGACGTTCATAACTTCGATTCACCACTGAAAATGAATGATGGGCTACTTATCAGTGCAGTAGAGTCACTATGACTCAAGGGGCAAGGTGATGATAGCAAGACTACGTTATCAGTGCAGAAGAGTCATTATGACTCGAGAGGCAAAGTGATTGTAGTATGACTATGAGCCAGCGCAGATGGGGTGAATAACTCCATGTGGCAAGTGGACATAGTAAAGGATTGGTAAGGCTATGAGCCAGCGCAGATGAGGTGAACAACTCCATGGGGCAAGTGGACATAGCGGAGGATTAGTGGCTATGTATCAGTGCAGTGAAGCCATTTATGACTTCATGGGGCAAGGTGGTCATAGCAAAGTATTAGGGTGATCGAAGTGGTGAATATCGTATGCATTACGCACTGAGTGAGAGATGTGAGGATGGTTGTTATGCTTGATTGTTTGCCATCACTATGACATGCACACCCCCACCCCCGTATCTTTACACCATATGTTAGTGGCACCTTAGAGTGTTGTACAGTATGCAGTGCTAACTCTTTGGCTGCAGATCCAGGTTCAAGTATGGTTTAGTATACCTGTTATTGTTCTATTTATCTGCTTATCGCTCATACCAGACTTTTGTCTGACTCAGAGTTTTATGTCTCTTCTTATTACTCTGGGTGCTCACATGAGCAAACTAGAGACATGTTAGCTGGTGATGCACGAGTAGCTGATTCGGAGACGAGCAGGAGGCTCCTACGTATGATATATACATATATTCTCCCTGTGTCGTTGGTGGTCACTACTTGGGCATTAGTAATGTACCTTCCTTATCTTGCTTTTGTTTTTTTTGAGACAGTATTTTGAAGTTGAAATAAGTTGTATTTTGGATTTCCACTGCTATGATACTTAGTACTAGTTTTCAGCTTATGCACTGTCTCACCTGTTTTATGTCAAGTATGTTATTATTATATTTTGTTCTATGCGTTGTGAGACATTCTACAGGTTCTTTGCTGATTCTTCGTCTTTTTTCTTTTCTTCTGACGACCGTCCCGTGCTAATTGGACATGTGTACAGCGCACCTTTGGAGTAAATGTCGGTTGGTGCGGGGCGGGCCATCACATTTGGTATCAGAGCTCTAGGCTGCGTAATTAACCTATGGAAAGACACTAGGGAGAGATAGTACGTATATGAGAGCGCGTATTTGTGATTACTTTGAATTTCAAAAACTATATATATATATACTATTAGTAGTATAAGAATGAAGTCGTACTGCACTAGCACCACTATGGGGTCGTTAATCGTTTTCTCTTTACAAATTGAACGATGAGTCGAGACACCAGGGGTGCTGGTAGAGAGGGACCAATCATGGGAATGCTCCTGACATGAGGACAATGTTCACTAACTTCATGAGGGAGATGCTTAGGGATGTTCAGGAAGCAGTTCCCAATCCCGGAAATGGTGGTGGTCCAGTAGTGCAGGCGCCTAGGGTCGATTTCGCCAAGTTGTGCAAGGATTACACTAACCTTGGTGGGAAGCCGTTCCACGGAACGGAGTCGGCCACAGATGTTCAGGATTGGTTGGATAACTGTGATCGTATCTTCGACGACTTAGGTATCGAGGATGCAATGAAGAGAAGGCTAGCGTCTCGTCAGCTGCAAGGGCGAGCGATGAATTGGTGGAATGCCATTAGAATTGCTACTCCAAAATATCAGGTTACTTGGGATCAGTTCAAGGCTTGCTTTAGCGAGAAGTTCATTCCAGCTTCCCAGAAGTCAGTGTTGTTTAAGAGATTCTTGGAACTCAAGCAGAATGGTAGGGCAGTCTCTGACTATATTGCTGAGTTCGACACTTTGTCGAAGTATGGACTATCTTTTATCGATACTCCTGAGAAGAAGAATGAGTTCATTATTGGGTTGGATGGATACTTGGGGGAAAGGCTTATCAACCACATCGATGAGACTTTTGAATCGATTGTTGGAAAAGCTTTGAGATCAGAGAGTCTTTACCCTAAGCCAAAAACTGAGGTTGCATCTGCATAAGGGCCAAAGCCGCAAGCAAGCGGTGGAGGCAAGAATAACTCTCAGAAAAAGAGGAAGCAGAACCAAGCTAAGGATGGCCAGAAAAAGAGCAAGAAAGATGTTGAGTGCTTCAGTTGTGGTAAGAAGGACCATTATGCCAAAGATTGTCGGGTCAAGTCAGCGGATAAGAAGTGCTTCAACTGTGGCCAAGTGGGACATTTCAAAGATATGTGTCCACAACCTCCTAAAGAAAAGCAGATGGTGAAAGCATATGCCCTTAACGTCATTCCTTCTTCGTCGAATGCCCCAACTGCGGCGGAGAAAGGAAAGAATGTCGTCACTCAAGGTATGCTTTCTATTTCTGATGTACCTGTTCGGGTTTTTTTTGATACTGGGGCTTCCCGTTCCTTCATATCTAGTGACTTGGTGGATAGGTTGGGACTGGAACCCGAGATAGTCGATAGACCGTTGGTTGTGACGAACCCGATTGGTGGTTCGACTAACCTTAGTATGATTCGCCGAAATTTGGTCTTATCGAGTCATGGATGTATGTTTGTTTGTGATTGCTTTGTTTTGAGCTTTACTGGGTATGGCATTATATTGGGGGTCGATTGGCTCCAAAGATACGGGGTGGTGGTAGACTGTGAGGGCTTTTGGTGACAGTTAGGGTGGATGATGGGCGGAGGGTAGTGTTTGGTAGTCTACCTAGTGATGGGGTAATGGCTAGTTTTATAAATTCCCTCGACATTCCGCATGATGAGTTGTCAGATGTGCCCGTGGTTGGCCAGTATCCGGACGTCTTCGAGGAGGTGACCGGGCTTCCACCACACCGAAAGATTGAGTTCCGTATTGATTTAGTGAAAGATGCCAGACCTATAGTGATGTCACTTCGTCGTATGGCACCAAGGGAGCAGCGAGAGCTCGGGGTACAAGTAAGCGATCTTTTGAAGAAGGGATTTATCAGAAGAAGTGTCTCCGAGTGGGGAGCACCAGTTGTGTTTGCTACTAAGGCAGATGGTTCCCTTCGATTGTGTGTGGATTATCGCGAGTTGAATAAGGTGACGAGGAAGAATAAGTATCTTCTATCGCGGATAGATGATTTTTTTGATCAACTGGAAGGAGCAAGAGTGTTCTCCCAGTTGGACCTCGCGACAGAATTTCATCAGCTCCGAGTAGCGGATGGGAGTGTTCCGAAAACGGCATTTAGGACGCCGTCTGAATTCTATGAGTGGTTGGTTATGCCATTTGGGTTGACCAATGCACCAGCATATTTCGTGGATCTTATGAATCGGGTATTCAGAGATCAGTTGAATAAGTTTGTTCTTGTGTTCGTAGACGATATCCATGTTTATTCGAGGACAGAGGAGGAACACAAGGGACATTTGAGGATAGTGATGGAGGTGTTGAGGAAGCACCAATTGAAAGCGAAGTTTTCTAAGTGTCACTTCTGGAGAAGGGAAGTGAGATTCTTGGGCCATGTTGTTTCAGAGAATGGTATTGCCATGGACCCTGCGAAGGTGGCTACGGTACAGGATTGGTCTACGCCCAAGAATGCAACAGACGTAAGAAGTTTCTTGGGGTTAGCTGAATATTATCGTAAGATTATCCAGGACTTCTCCAAGATAGCAACGCCGTTGACTCAATTAACTAAGAAGAATCAGGCCTTCGTCTGGGACGGAGTGTGTGAGAATGCATTCAAGAGTCTAAAAGAAAAGTTGATGCGTGCACCAGTGTTAGTCATTCCTAAAGGGAATGAAGAGATGACGGTATACACGGATGCTTGTGGTACCGGACTAGGTGATGTATTCATGCAAGGAGGTAGGGTTGTAGCTTATGCTAGTCAGCAACTAAAGCCACATGAGAAAAGGTACCCTACCCATGATTTGGAACTAGCAGCGATCGTGTTTGCGCTGAAGATGTGGAGACATTTTCTCTTGGGAGAGAGATTTGAGTTGTTTACCGATCATAAATCGTTAAAGTATCTCTTCTCTTAGAAAGATCTGAATCTCCGTCAGCAGAGATGGTTAGAGTTCTTGGCTTCGTATGATTTTGATATCGCATACACACCGGGGAAAGGTAATGCGGTAGCCGATGCCTTGAGTAGGAAACATGCCAGTTTGAGGGCTATGTTTCTTGAATGGAAGCAGCTGGAGTATATCGCAGGGTTTGATTTCAGGTCAAAGTGCGAATTGGATCCAGAAATGTTAGCTAGTTTGACGATCAGACCCACTTTGATTGAGCGGATTGGTTCCAGTCAGAGGGACGATCCTAATCTATTGGAAATCATCTCCAAGTTAGAAATGAATATTGACGGTGAGGAGATGAATTTGTATGGGCTTGATCGAGAAGGATGGCTTCGAAAGAATGGAAGACTAGTTGTACCCAACGTGAATGGTTTGAGAGATGAAGTGCTTAGAGAATGT
Organism: Allium sativum; assembly: GCA_030737875.1. Taxonomy (NCBI): domain Eukaryota; kingdom Viridiplantae; phylum Streptophyta; class Magnoliopsida; order Asparagales; family Amaryllidaceae; genus Allium; species Allium sativum. The sequence continues at coordinate 448,429,086 of CM060922.1, read as the reverse complement.
CATCACTCAAAACTGACTATACACCTCGGTGGTGATAAGATGTATCGAGACATGAGACAGACTTACTACTGGGAAGGGATGAAAAGAGACGTTGGGGAGTTTATATCCAAGTGCATGAATTACCAGCTAGTTAAAGCCGAGCAAAAGAAGCCTAGTGGTTTGTTACAACCATTAGAAATTCCCGAATGGAAATGGGAGCAAGTCTCGATGGATTTCATCGATGGTTTACCGAGGACTAGATCGGGATATGATAGCATTTGGGTAATTGTGGATCGATTGACCAAGAGTGCAAGATTTATACCAGTCAAATCGACCAGAACAGCAGCTAAGTTAGCAGAATTGTATATGAAGTGAGTAGTGAGATTTCATAGAGTACCTAAAAGCATTGTGAGTGAACGAGACCCGTTGTTTACTAGTGGGTTTTGGAAGAGCTTACAAGAGGCTCTAGGATCAGAATTACATCTCAGTACCGCATATCATCCTCAGACCGACGGTCAGACGGAGAGGGTGAATCGTATATTGGAAGATCTCTTGAGAGCTTGTATATTGGATTTTGGTGGATCATGGGATGACCATTTGCATCTAGTAGAGTTTGCATATAATAATAGCTACCAATCCAGTATCGGTATGGCTCCATATGAAGCTTTGTACGGAAGACCGTGCAACTCACCATCATGTTGGATAGAGACCGGTGAGAAGTTTATGCTTGGACCAGATGTGGTAAGAGAAACCTCGGACAAGATTAAGATCATTCAACAACGAATGAAGGCTGCCCAAGATAGGCAGAAGAGTTATGATGATAAGAGGAGAAAAGACTTAAAATTCTCCGTTGGTGACTTGGTGTTTGTCAAGACTTCTCCGTTGAAGAGCGTGATACGATTTGACAGGAGAGGCAAATTGGCACCAAGATTTGTTGGTCCATTCCCAGTTCTTGAACTAGTTGGGAATTTAGCGTATAGAGTCGACTTACCAGAAAAGATGGCGGGAGTTCACAACGTATTTCATGTTTCCCAACTAAGGAAGTTCGTGCACAACCCAGATATGACTATTTCACCTGATCAGTTAGAGGACTTCGAAGTGGAACCCGAGGCGGTTGGGAACCGCAAGCCGATTCGTATTGTCGAGCACGATACGAAGCAACATAGAAGGAAGGCGGTGAAGCTAGTCAAGGTTCAGTGGGGCGAGAACGAGAATGACTGTACTTGGGAGACAGAGGAGAGCATTAGGAAGACGTATCCAGAACTCTTTGCCTGGTAAGATTTTCTTTGCGATTTAGTTATTCTGCATGCTAGGATAGACTTGTTTTGCTTGTTTTGCATGTTTGATTGTTGTTTTATGGCTGATAGGCATGCGGGACCCTTGTGTGTGTTTTGATTAGGAAATTTCGGGGGCGAAATTTCTTAAGGGGGGACAATGTAACAACCCGCATTCTACGCATCGGAGGATCGTAGAATATTTATTTCTTTTCCATATGAAGTCGTATGATCATGTAACTTTGGGAAACAACCATTAGAGTCATTTCTCATGTTCATGATTTTTGCCAATTTTTAAATGACCGTTTTGCCGCTAGCTGATCTTGTTTCGGCCATAACTTTTGATTGGAAAGGAATTTTGACCTGAAACCACTTCCATTAGATACGTTTGACGGTTTACTTTTCCGTAAAGTGGTCACATGTGAGAAACGGACTTACCGTTTGGGAGATATGGCTGAAATGAGGTTTGGAAGGTGAAAAACTGTTTAACCGGGCCAAATAGGATGATTAGTGAATGGGCCCATAACCCATTTCGGGATTAGGGTTATGGGGAGGCTGAAAAGAGTTAGGGTTTCATTCTATTTCAGTTTTCTAGCCTCCACTTACCTCTTAGAAACCCTAAAAATGGCCTCCAACCTCTAAATCACCTTCTAATCAAGGATTAAGCTTAGCAACATCAAATCAAAGGAGATCTTCACCAAATCAAGATTTGAGATGCTGTTTAGCATTGATATTCACGCCCAAACATAGAATCATTTCAGTTTGAGGTTTTATTTGTGGCTAAGGTGAGTGATTTGCATAGTTCCTCACTAATTATGGTTAATTAAGAGTAATTAGTGTTAATTAGCGAATTTAAACATGATAAAATTCTGGAAAAATATTTATAAAATTCAAAATGATGTCTTAGACCTCTGATATGAATTTGGGTTAATTTGGTTAAGTTTTGCTAATCATATCATTAGTTTCACCTAAACATGCTTTTGGGAAAATATGGGGTTTTGGCTATGTTTGATCCATTTTAACCTATCATGTTGTTGTTTTGGTGTTTGGGGTTGATTATACATGTTGCTATGACTGTATGGTATGCTTTTTGATTGATTAGAATAGTTGGAATGGTCGAAAACGCCGTCGAGTGGCGTAAACTGCTTGCTGGAGAAAGTGCAGAAAATTGGCCGATCCGGATCGGAACGGAGGAAAGGACCCGATCCGAACCACCTCCCATGCGAGTTCAGCAGTTCCGACCCGATCCATTCAAAGATGGTGAGCACGAATCGTTGTACTTGGCCTGGAGGAGAGTACCCCGACCCGAATCGCCGGAAGGACCCCGACCCGATCTGTTTAGCCACCTCTGAACCGATTTGTGGCGATGGAGTTTGGAGACCCGACCCGACCCGATGATGGTGACGACGATCCGAACCGTGGCTTGCTGGAGAACCCGATCCGATCAGGAGCAGAGGGGAAGGCTTGTGCTGGAGACCCGAACCGATCCGATGGTTAGGGAGAGATCTGAACCGATCCGGTGATGACCAATAACCCGAGATGCAAAGATAGTCCAAATGAAAGTTAGAGCTCAGGATCCAGTTGGGAACCAATGAGTTCACTTCATGGTTGGGCTTTGCTGCGGGACGTGTGTTAAGGAGTTGTCGACGTTCATAACTTCGATTCACCATTGAAAATGAATGATGGGCTACTTATCAGTGCAGTAGTCACTATGACTCGAGGGGCAAGGTGATGGTAGCAAGACTACGTTATCAGTGCAGTAGAGTCATTATGACTCGAGGGGCGAAGTGATCGTAGTAAGACTATGAGCCAGCGCAGATGGGGGTGAATAATTCCATGGGGCAAGTGGACATAGTAAAGGATTGGTAAGGCTATGAGCCAGCGCAGATGGGGTGAACAACTCCATGGGGCAAGTGGACATAGCGAATGATTAGTAGCTATGTATCAGTGCAGTGAAGCCATTTATGACTTCATGGGGCAAGGTGATCATAGCAAAGTATTGGGGTGATCGAAGTGGTGAATATCGTATGCTTTATGCACTGAGTGAGAGATGTGAGGATGGTTGCTATGTTTGATTGTTTGTCATCACTATGACATGCACACCACCACCCTCGTATCTTTACACCATATGTTAGTGGCACCTTAGAGTGTTGTACAGTATGCAGTGCTAACTCTTTTGTTGCAGGTCCAGGTTCAAGTATGGTTTAGTATACCTGTTATTGTTCTATTTAGCTGCTTATCGCTCATACCAGACTTTTGTCTGACTCAGAATTTTATGTCTCTTCTTATTACTCTGGGTGCTCACATGAGCAGACTAGAGACATGTTAGCTGGTGATGCACGAGTAGCTGATTCGGAGACGAGCAGGAGGCTCCTACGTATGATATCTACATATATTCTCCCTGTGTCGTTGATGGTCACTACTTGGGCATTAGTAATGTACCTTCCTTATCTTGCTTTTGTTTTTTTTGAGACAGTATTTTGAAGTTGTAATAAGCTGTATTTTGGATTTTCACTGCTATGATACTTAGTACTAGTTTTCAGCTTATGCACTGTCTCACCTGTTTTATGTCAAGTATGTTGTTATTATGTTTTGTTCTATGCGCTGTGAGACATTCTACAGGTTCTTTGCTGATTCTTCGTCTTCTTTCTTTTCTTCTGACGACCGTCCCGTGCTAACTGGACATGTGTACAGCGCACCTTTGGAGTAAATGTCGGTTGGTGCGGGGCGGGCCGTCACATAAAACCAGTTTTGAAATTATTGAACTAGTTGAGTCGAGTAAAATGAGCATGTTAGTGTTTGTACACTTAGCTAATATTAGAGTATGTTGAAATTTGGAATAACTGTTGAATGAATTATAAATGTATATGAAATACATTATGCCTATAATAAGGTTATTAAACTAAAATATTGACATTTGGAAATGTGAATTGCATACAAATGTAATGAACCAAACGAAATTGTATAAATAATATATCGACATTGAAAACTTGAAATTGTGCTTTGGTTGGATAAATATGATTGTTTGGATGTTTTATTTGTTTCTCTGGTTGTATTTGCTATTTTATATATGATTATCGTACGCATATCGATTTCTTTCTTTCATATATATGTTCTTATTTGGGTATTGAGTGTTTTAGTATGTACTGATGCCATTTGCATGTTTTTGAAGCCGTTTGCGCATAATATTGTTTTTGTTTGCTTAAAAGGAAGCTAAATTGTTAATAACGCTAATAAAATGTACGTATCTCGGATTGCATATCGCGTTTGAGTTATATACATTGTTTCCTCATGGTTTGGGATGCCTCATCATTGTGATGAGATGTATATTTGTGGTTATATACATGGTTATCACGGCAGTAAGTCGAGTCGAGTCGATAAAGGTCTAATTAGTCGACTAGTGGACTAGTCGTAGACTAATCGTAAATTAGTCGGTCTAGTCGATAAATAAATATATACATATATAATTTGAAATTTCTAACTAATACATATGGACAAAATTCAAATATGTACTGACATATGGTAAATCATATTTAACATGTTAAACCTAGTTTCTCAACTTTTGTTTTTCCACTTGTAGTTGGCTACATATGATCATATTTAACATGTCGACATGGGTATGTAGTTTGACAACTGATAAAAAGAGACAAACATGGTCCACATGACAGCCTGGCCTACAAATAAAAATGCCTTACCCACTCCAAATGAGATAAAAATGTCCTAGCCTACATTTGGGTTTTTATCAGCAACTGCTTTTGTCTGCTTTGTGCACTAGGGCAAAAATAAATAAATAAAACTCAAGACACTGGATCGGCAACATCCTCTTTTATCTGCGGCTCTGCCTCGTGTTTTCATCTGCCCCCAATTCGAAGCTAGAGCACTTAGTTGATCTGCAATAACGGATGATGAGAGTGAAACGACTTCCAGTACTCAAATGCGACATCGACTTCCAAATCGACTTCGAGTTCATCATTTTAGGGTTCCAAATCCGACATCGAGACTTCGATTTAAGGTTCCGGTGAGTTCGATTTCTAGGGTTTCAGTTTTCAGTCGACGTTTGGCAAGTCGACGTTTCATGTCGAGGCTTGAACCTCGACTAGACGACTAGTCGAGCGTCGTAATAACAGTGGTTATATATGTATTGCTGTTTTTCGGACCTAGTCGTACAAAGGAGACTACTGAAAATTTTCGTGAACTTCGAACTTAGAAATTTTTGTTGAAATTGGAGTGTTTTGAAATAACATATAAAACTATTTGTAAAAGTTAATGGCTCTAAGTTGAGTATAAGTTAAATTATTAGTACATCACACGATAAATTCCTTACTATGCCTTTTTAAGGACGGAAAGTTTTAAGTGAAGGAGAATGTAATGACCCATAATTTTGCGACTAGTTGAAATGTTAAATTTAATGTGATTTTTGAACAATAATAGTTTAAGTATAAAATTTAATGATTTATTTCGTAAAATCAATACGATATAAACTTAATTAAATTTATTAAGTAGTGATATTCAATAAAAGTATATGATAATAACTTGTATTTGGTGATGCAAAAGAAATTGATTGGCATTTTATAGTGAAACTTGAAATTCATATTGAATTAAGAATATATAAGATGAATTGATTATTTTTGAAATGTATATATATATTGAAATTTTTAATTATGGAAATAATATAGATAAGTTTGATTTATAATGTATTTTAAATTTTGTTTGATTCAAATGAAGTTAATGAACTTTGAAATCGAATTAAAAGTGAATAAATGAAAATTTGAAGAATATTAAATATTATTTAATCTATTAAATAGTCATTTTTCAAACGACCTCGGATTTCGATGAAATCAATTTCATTGTGTCTGAAATATTGAATTATAGCAGAATATCAATTTTCATGGCGATCAGACGGAGTATGATATCGTGTGAGCTTATAACGCTCGATGGGATTAAATGTGAATATTACATTGGAAATATCTACACCTTTCTCTCTATAAATATACGATCTAACTTCTATAACCTAAATTGTTATTTTCCGTAAAAAAAAAGTAGCCACCTCTTCCTAATCTTCAACAAATTAAATCAAAGTCAATACACCACGAAATCAAGCGATTTTGGTTCTGTTAGGATCGTATGATCGAGAGTTTTGAACTAGTATGCTATGAATTATGTGCGATCAACATCGAGGTACTTGGGTTTTTGTACAGCATGGCTAGGGCGGGCTTATCGTCGACGTGGAAGGGGATGGAGCAAGATGGAGATGGCGTTGAACTTGGGGTTGAAGGAGAGGTCGGATGGTGGAGTTTGGTGAGATTTCGTGCAAACAAGTGTCACAGGTTATAAAGTTGTGCGTGTACGATGGTGATGGACAGGAATTTTGGAGTGCTTGCGAGTTGGTTGTGATTGAGTTGAAGAGATGGCATTTGCAGAGAGAGGATCGTAGGAATCAACAGGTGTTTTCATGAAGCAAAGAAGGGAGTGAGGAGAAAAGGCACGATAATGGGTTGGAAATGCTTCTAGCGGTTTCAGATTTGAATTTGAGGACGAAGGAAAGAGGGTGTGACATGGCAAGTGAGATGGGCGAGTAGTTTTGTTTTTATTTTATTGTATTTAAAATCTCAAATGTTGAAACCTGAATAATTTTGCGTATGGATTTAGATTTACGCGAGGTCTTCCCCATTGTGATCATATTGGAATTCCGGACGATATGGATCTGGTTTGGACGAATTCTAAGATGGTTCATTTTTGAGCCTTTATTTGGATTTCCAACAAGTTCAAGGTCAAAGGTGAGTGATTAAACTCACTCACGCTTAACTAAAATATTTGAATGTTAGATTAAAATCATGTTATGATATGATGGTATTGGTTACTGTTTGGTAGTTTAAAATGCATATTTATGTTAATTGACATCAATAGTATAATTTAATTTAACTACCAATTTGAATTTTACAGTTAGGTTAAATTCAAAATTAAATTGCTAGTTAAACCCGAGACCTGATAACTAGTAAATTGATGTGATCTTGAACTATTTGGATGGATTAATTTTGATGGATGTCTTGAATTGATATGGCTGATATATCGATGTTTAATTGTGTGATTCACCAAGTTATTCACCATATTTATGGTATGACTGTTGTTTGTATTGATTAATCCCAACCACTTACCCAAGATGTTACGGGCATCAAATAAACCTTGGATTAATCATTTAAAATGAATTAAGAACATATGTTGAAATGATAAATACCTATGACTTCTGACTTGAGTTGAAATGATATATATCCATTCCTGAAATACTAAAATTAAATTCAAGTATCATTTGACCAGAGTATACAAATTTATATACAGACACCGGATTGGTTAAATTAAATGATTTTGAAAAATGATTTGACTTTAAAAAAATCGAATTTATGGAAATTGAATTATTTTCGAATTGGAGCTCAAACGTTGAAATTTACATTTGGTAAATGGGATTACTTAAATAATCGAAGTTGAGATTTTTGAAGTTATAATCGGAATGTGATTTGAAATTCAGAAATTGATTTGTTTTAAAAGATTAGACTTTTGGTCGAACTTTGGATATTGCTAAGTAAAAGTAAGATAAAATAATATTTCAAAATTTGAGTTCGAGATTGAATTATAATTGATGTTTTGGGTTCTAAATTGGATATTAAAGGAATTTTGATTTAAGTATTTTAAATCAATAAATTTGGATATCGCACTCGGAATTATATAAATTGAAATTATTTGGAACTGAAATTAATTTGGAATTGAAATTAATATGAAATTGAAATCAACCTTTATTTGGAATTGAAATTGGCTTAAATTTGAATTGAAGTTAATTTGGAATTTGAAATGGGAGTTAGTTAAAAGAAATCACTTAAAGAATTGAATTGGAAATATGAAGTTATGACTGATGTATCGATTTAATTTGGGAAATGGGTTTATTTTAAAGATTAAACTTTAAAATATAGAAATGGGATTAAATCCATTTACGTGTTTTAAATCGTAAATTTGAAATTTGTTTTAAAAATAATACCAATTGAAACGGTTTAAAATAAGAATGGATTTTGGAATTTTAAATCACGAAAGAATTTATTGAGTCGAATTAAACTTTTAAATGTATGATTTAAAGGATGGGATTTATTTGAATCGGGATTTAAGTCACGGACCGGAACTAAATTGAAATTTAGTCAAAAATCAAATTGTAAGAAATCGATAATTAAGTTTATTGATTTAAAATTTGGACACGAGTCCAGATTTGTTGGAATGTAGTAAAACAGTTTGATTTGATATATTTTCAAATTTATTATTTTAATATAAATTGTTTCAAAACTTGTTTTATGAATACTCAATTTTGGTTTTACAAACTATTTCAGTATATAAATCATTTTTTCATACTAAAAACTATTTTAAACTATTTATTACTATTCAAACTATTTTTATAAGAAGTTCAAAATGTGCAAGGTGGAATGTTATATTTAAATCATGAATTTAAATGTGAATGTGGTTAATGAAATATAACATAAGTTGGAAATTGAAGTAATATTTCAAATGTATGTATATGATTTTGAATGAAGTGATTTGAAAGATGATGATTTCAATATAAATTTGGTTTTTAAAACGAATATGATACTTTGATATCAAATGTGAATCGTTGTGAAATGTAAAAGAACCAACCGATGTGTAATTTGTGATTAGTTGTTAAAGAGACCGGGGCTTTTTATTGGCATACTCTCTGTCAATATTAGTGGTTAAATTGGTAAATGTTTACTGGAATGAAGTAAGAGAACGATAATGGATAGCATTGACATTCGTGTCATAATTAAAATGACTAAAACATGAGCCTATGTCTGACCATTGAGGTTTGCTACCTCAAGCGACGTTGATCACTCGTATTGCTATCATGATTTTGTACTCAATGGGTGCACCCTTGTTTGTCGGATTGGTAGTCACAGTCGGCCACAGATGGGTTACGACCAGCCAGAAAGAGTAAACTGATAGAACCCTACCTTGGACATTGCCTCACTTGACTTATCATATTTTCCTCATACGATCCCATTACGACTTTGATTGCCAAATTAAATGTGTTAAGGTGGATCAATGTAAAGCATTAACGCTATTTTGGTATTTATTTTACTGATAGACATTGTTTATTACAACGTATACTATTATATGTAAATAGTTTAATGGATCCTAAGGACACGGAAATTCCCGTAACATCTCTTAAGTTATTGCACTCACGAACATATTGGATATGAGATGTGAATTATTGTAAGCATCAATGACGTCATGACACTCGTATAGTTACATGGTTTGATTTAACTGATATGAGAATATTTTAGTTTTGATCCGAGTGTTTTTGTCTTTTCATTGATGCTCGGGTCAGCCTGAGTTTTTCAGTTAACGAAGACTGCATTGTATTGGAGGATGAAGACGGAGTTTGATATATTATCTATTATATATTTGCACCACATCATTTCGGTTTTGTTGCATTATTGTATTACGTATTAGTATGTATAACTCCGATAATTGTTGTAAAGCATAATTAAATGTGTATTATAACAGCTTATTGAACTGTTATTTGATTATTATATTTTATCCTTCCGTTGTGAGATTCTGTGATTATTTTTCATCTTCTCTCTTTTTCTTATATTTAATCCAATAACTATCTATATTTTAGATTTGTTTGGGTTGACATGTGTGGATTATTGTTGACATGAACGGTCAAAAATGTGAGTCGTTACACTAGGCATGCTAATATACATCCTAGCTGGACTGATTTGGGTTGCTCTCAGACTCATGACAATCTAGTCATCGTCACCAATAGTTCAAAAAATGTATTATGCCAACACATCACGATGATGGACACATGAGCCATGACAATGATGACAAGAAACGAGATGAGTAAAGGACCACAACGAGAGGCACCAACAATGACGAGATGAGAAAGATGGTGCAGCCAATAGATCATATCGAGAATTGGCAACTACTAATTGAGGGATATAAGAATGAACATGCCAGAGTATCTTGGTTTCAATGCAGCATCTAGCAGGAATATTAGTAGATTCACTAGCACTAGTTATGTACATACCTTATTTACATGAAACTTGAACAATGTGAATGGTAAAGATTGCAACTAGAAATGTGAAGGGAGTGATTTCTCAGTTGATTAGAGTTGCAGTTATGAGTTACATGATTGTTGGAATCGTAACATTGTTACATTGCATGTGCGATGAGACGTGGGCAGGATTAGACTGGAGAGTGTAATATTTTTATTTCATTGTCATATCGTGTATATACCTAATATCACAAAACTTATCATTCCATATGCACTGTTACACGCACGGCTTGTTTCTAGGCAGACTCGGGTTATACTGAGGTTGTTTGTCAGATATTTGCTTTAGGTTATATTTCCATTTTGAGACGCATACTGAGGATGGAATGGCAAAAGATGGTGTTATATCGGTCGTATTTATGTTTCGAGACATGCATCGAATATGGAACAACAGACAATGATGTTAGATCATCTTCATAACATATAATTTCTTTTTCAGGAGGATGGAAGTCATTTTGTACGCATCTGAAAATAGAATGTAGCATGGTATCTGTGTGTGTGTGAGTGTGTGTGTGTGTGTGTGCATATCATTTTGGGTTGTTTGATGTTATCAGCCATGTTATGTTTATGTACTTGTTATGTACATACTATATTATTGACCATTTATGCTCTGATGTCGTATTATGTATATGTTGTATTATTCATGGGTTATGCTTATTATATATGTTCAGATGTGTGACTAACTCGATCCTGACAACTCATGTATGTTGCTTGTGCAAAAGATGAAATATATACTATTTTTTATATATTATGATGTTGAAACATATCTATGCTAGTTCAAGGGAGTATATACGAGAGATTGCACCTATCGTGTCTTTTACTCTGTGCTACCAAACGGTTATCGCTCTCAAATAGCATAGGTACTGAGTCGGGATGTCATGAATTAAAAAATTATGCTAGTACTATAGATATCATTATTTCAAAAAAAATGTATCAGTACTCACATCGACGAGCACCTTAAAAATGGAAGATAAAACGTACAGAGACTTCCATTTAATGTTTTTTTACCTTAGTTATAAGGCTTACGCCTCAACACAACTTAAGGCATAAAAAGCGTACAAAGTGCACATCTCGCACACCTTAAACTATTGAGATACACGACTCAAGAAATTTTCAGCCATAGTTGTAAATAACGACATTGACAGAAATTATTGATTTTTAATTATTTAATGGAAAACAATAAAATAAAAAAAAATCAAAAAAAAAAAAGATCTCTCCCCGTGTCTACTGAGGCCCCAACGGGAGACGCGAACAAGAAAGTTTTCATTGATGATACTTAGGGTAGGAAATACGTCTATAGTAGTGATTTTGTGGGGTTTACAGTTTACTGCAAACCAGATACTTATCTTTTTGGGTTGTAGCTATGTATATCGACCTGTTAAGGACAAGGGACATACCCTTTCCTTCGATTAGGAGGTGTATTGTTTTTTAGTAGTTTGACACTCTGCCTAACTCCTGTACTTTAAATTTTTATTACTTGCTGTAATGAAAAGTAGAAGGACCACTATAAAAACCCATCGGCCTTGCCCAAAAAATTGGAAATTAGTGTTTTTTCCCCTCTTATTTTCAATATCGACAAGATCAAGTAAGATTGTTTCCGAAAATATAATTGAGAGCTATGTAATGAACATTTTCGTTATTATCTTAAAAACAATGAATTGAAATCATTGAATCTCCAAATAAAGTTTAGTTCTAATCTTCAAGAATAAAGAAGATATTCGAAGTTGTACAAACTATAAAGGAACAAAAATTCTTAAATTTTCACAACTACTCAAGGCAAGGGTGAACAGTGCTGGAATCAATTGAAAATATATCTGTACATGAATCGAGAAATTGTAAACATACATTCTCTTGAAATGAATTTAACTCTTTTATCACCTTCTTCTTTCGGTATTCACCATAAAAACTCTTGACTTCAAAAAACTTAGGGATAAAAGTTAAAAACAAAAGGTTGAAAATTATGTACCTATTGAAAACATCCACACAAAATGAAAATCAGCCAAAATACACGGTGTAACAAGCCCTAGCAAATAATTTAAGAAATTGTTAAAGGGGGAATTAAAATGGTTAAGGGGACTAATGGGTGGGATGGTTAAAATTGTTTAAACCAAATATTGTAATAAAAGGACATTTTTAGTATAGAATTGTGTTAAATTAAAAGAATGTTCCAATGCCTTCCCAAAATACCCCCTTCATCGTTCCCTTTTTTTACTTCTCTAAAATGCATATTGCTTCTTCAAATCCTAATTGCTTTCCAACAAGACAATATTCTCTCTAACCTCTCAATTTTGAAATCCTTTTTTGATTAAGAAAACGTCAAAATAAAAACTAATCGAGATTCAACATAAAGAATTGTATTGGTGGAGAATTTTCTCCGAATAAGGGAAAATTTTAACATAGGATATCTATTATGTTTATAAGTTTTTACGAATAAGCAAATATTCTGGCCTAAACATCCAATCAAAGTACAGTGCCTCTTTATATATGAAATGTTCTAAAAAGCAAGGAAAAAGAAGCAAACAATCTCCTCTACATATTACATTACATATTATATAAATGTTCAAATCCGGGTTTAAGGTTTCGCCCAAAACAAGAGACTTCGATCTTACCGCTCCGATTTCAATAGCGACCAAAACGAAACTTAATCGGAACACCGGTTCACCAAATAAGACAATTGAAATTCAGTTTTATAGAAGAAGAAAAAAAACTGAATTTCAAATATATGAATATTCAAATCTGAAATTATAAATTCGAAAATATGTAAAATCTCTCTCTCTCTCTCTCTCTCTCTCTCTCTCTCTCTATATATATATATATATATATATATATATATATATATATAATATATATGGTGTAATTGAAAAATAATGTGAAGTAATAAATATATCTTTCAATTAAAGATAACTTACATTTTTTGTTTCAATGAATTAAACAAACATGTGCTAATTTGTATGAAGACTAATAATGAAATCCAAAATTGAAACTTCAACTGAAATTTATGAATTGGATCGAAATTCTTAAAATTGAAAAAAAAAAAATCAAAACCGAGATCTCGAACCTTAGTCCAAACCACAAACCAATATTATTGTACCTTGTTTAATTTTCTTATCCTCCGGTACCAACAAACATTTTATCTAATATAAGAAATTGTACATGCGTATCATAATTTTTTCATATATCTATTTTTATTTTTATTTTGTGAAAACATGGTTAAAAATAATAAAGTGCAACAAAAATCAAACTAAACAAGTTAGTGGAGAATTTGTATGTGCACGGATATGGTCTTCAAGGTCATAACCATCCGTGGACATTTTTCATAAGAAAGGGTCAATTAATTTTGTGTAGTTATCAACATAAGATTGCATACATCAAGGATGCTACCTTAACATCCTAATTCATTGCCTCTATTTTCAAGTGAATGACATCAACACCTCCAAACCTATTCAACGTCATTCTGAAAAAATTGCAGCTATTAATAGTTGCAATCAGGGACGTAACTATGCTTTGGGTAAGGTGGGCAACTGCCCACCCCAAGATTTATATATATATATATATATATATATATATATATATATATATATATATATATATATATATATATATATATATATATAAAGACATCATTTCAGCTCAAACCTTGATAAAACCCATGAATTCCTCCATCCTCAAAAGCCATGTACCCCTGTCCCTACTCAGTCTCCAACTTTCATTGTTAGTTAATTAATTAATTGATTATTAATTTGACTGAATGAATGGTTATGATTGTATAGAGATAGGGGACACATGATATTTTGAGACAGGTTTTGAACTTCATTTAGTTAGAAGCGTACAACATGATATTGAGTTAAATGTTAGAAGCATACATGATACAACACATTTGGAAGCTCATACGTTAAAAAGATTATACATTTTATAACTGGAACTATAACATAACTACGTAGTTAGAAGCCATTGCTAATTTTCATTACCATACGATGAAACTGTTGAATAAACATCTAGATTCCCATAATAATATGGATGATGCTTTGTTTAGAAACTACAAGATGAAATAGAAAGCAGAAAGTGCTAAAAAAAATAAGCATGAAGTTATGGATTGATTTTCAAGAAGTTCATTAAACACAACTTAAATGAATTACTTATCGTTTAGTCATCAGTGTTTTACTCATATGGAAGCCTTTGAAAGTTATTCATATTGCGTGCAATTTATGTAAATTTTGTTGTTATTGTCTTTGCTGCTGCGAAGGTGCCAAATCCTAAAGCAAATTAGCTAAACCATAATTTTCTTTTTCATGAAATGTTCTTAGACATCTATAAAGTTATGCCCACCGCAAAACAAAATCCTAGTTACGTCACTGGTTGCAACATATATCAAATCTTTAGAAGGTACGGTACGACTGCGTGTGAATTATGTATTATAAAAAAAATAGTGGATAACAATGATGCTTCTAGATCCGTTAAGGATGTTTTATCAGTTTATTGCATACAAATCACTTATCGCCGACATATTAGTATAACGAGTAATAATTTGAATTATAACTTAACTTTCGCATATTTGAATCATCCTCTTCCTATTTTATGATCTTTATCTTGACTGACTGACAATAAGAAAAGAAAAACAAATGATTAAAAATACAATTAATATTTCTTAAACTTATGTTAAAAATAATTATTATTTTACATGTTGAATTTCATAGAAAGAAGATATAATAAACACTACTAATAAGCATGATTTCATGCAAGCCAACGTAAATTGTATAATTAAAATATACGGGGGGAAAATGCATGTATGAAAAGGAAGCTAACTGTAACTTTTCAAATAAAGCGCAACCAACAATAGTCATGCAATTGTAATACGTCTATTCACTACTTTGGGATTATCGTCTTGATCTAAATTTACAATCCGCCATAGATACTAATAAATATTTTGATGTGCAGTATAATGAACATCGAGTTATTGGCGCAATGTATACATTAAGCACTTTATAAATGTGTTAAAAAATTGCTTAGGTCATTGGCATTGCTTATTACCATATGTATAGTTTGGAAGCCACACATCATCGAGAAACCAAGATTTTACCATGATATCTAATGTCCAGCAATGGTTAAATTAATTGTTCGCGCTTTACATTCATTAATCCAATAAGTTCCAACAAAATTTTGAAATAAAGTATTAAATTTTAAGTATCAATTACGTTGCATGGATTAACATTAAAAAAATAGTTAAGAGAAGATATTAATACATAGTCAAGTGCATATTTTGGGATATATTTGGAATAAGTATGCTGACATAAAGTCAACAAATGACTAATTAGCAAATAAAACAGCAATGAAAATCAGTACAATATGCAACGAACGATATAGTATCAATCAAAATAACACTAATAGTTGGTATTTCTCATTTAGATCTAAGAAATAACAAATATAGGCTTAACAGCAACAGTTTTTTCAACTGATTAATACATTTATTATTATTATTATTATTATTATTATTAGTTAATGTAATAAAAAAATAAGGATCATTTTTATATAAATATACCGGCTGGACAAAAAAATTGAAGGAGGAACAAAATGCACATATGTGAACTTTGAAATGAAAAAAATAGAGAAATTATATAATTTAAAAAAAAAAAAAATAGTAAAAAGTATTCTTGAGAAAAAATTGGTTGATAAAACCTAAGAGCAAGATGATTAGTTTTACGGATAAATTGATCAAATCAAATCGAATCACTTCAGTTAACCTGTTATAGTTATGTATTGCTTGCTCTTTATAGTACCTGGAGAAGGAGCTTTCCATTGCTGGATGTGTAAATAAGCGTATTGGAACTTCAGACTAATAGTTTCAGTGTACTGAAAATCACAATACAAGTTTATTTTCAAATTAAATTGAAGCATACCATATGTGGCTAAGCTATTTACACAAAAACCTGATATCATTCGATGAAGGTTATATAACATTCATTAAATTGAAGTGAACAAAATATGACTCGATATGTATCTATTTACACATGCAAACCTACACCTTAGAATTACTACACTGATTAATTTTGTTTAAGTGAATTAGTGGGACAACTTACTTGATTGACTTAATTATCAACAATTAATACTATCAATATTAAATCTGATAAGTAGACTATTTTCTTATCTATCAATTGAGAACAGCCATGTCTCAACGGTTTTTATAGGTAAACCAAGTTGCACCAAATTAGAATTCAAATTGGAAACATATCGGTCCAAAATGTAAACCTACTGTAAATGCAGAATCAATCAACGCCACATAAGCTTTCTACCGTTCTATACACACATAAGAGAAAAAGCTATCTTGCAACCAAGGTTTGTGGATTCGGATCAGACCAGGTTTAAGCATGGATAACATAATTTGATCTTCACCTGATGCTGAACTGCTATTCCAGAAAGTAGTTCGATACCCACAACACATTAGTATTTTAAACAGCTAACTAATTACTCCTTATCATCGAGAATAAACATAAATATTTGTAGGTGCCAAAAAGGTTACCATCGAAGAAAAAATCATAAATGATGTTAAAAGAAATTAAAGACATGGAGGAATAACACCAATAAAAGTATCCCTCGATAAAGAAAATGAGATGTAAGCTTATATTACCTGAAAGTAAAGCCAGGAAACTTTGCAGCCCGCTGCACCGGTCCTCCGATTTAAGCTAGCCCAGCAAAGAGCATCGATCTCCGACGATGTATTTGTAACTGGACACCAAAAATGCATTAAAGATGTTCATTGTTTTTTTTTTGTTTTTTCTTTAAATTAAACAGTAAACTACCAGATTTTATTTACCTAAGGACACGACAATGTTCTGGTATCCATGTATCTATCAGCATGTACGGCGGACAAAGTTATCCATAAGACAGGCGGAGGCCTCTTAGGATCAACTTATGTAAGTTGCATTTTGGCTTTTTGAAAGCCAAAATGATCATGTGTTTAACATAATGAACAGTAAACAGATCCAACATCCACTTGACATCCTTTCTTCTCCGAGCTGAGCCTACCCCATGTACAAACATGAAACACGCTTATTTTCTCATTTAGGTAATAGAAAGAAGTATCTACATGTAAATAAATAGGAACTTATAGCAAAAAGAAAAGAAAAACGCAAGGAAACATAAACAAAAATACAAAGTAATCAAACCGCTTTAAGCATAGCAATCGAATGAAAAAGTTTGCAGACCTTTCGTCTTCACAATAAAGGAGAGATTGTTAAAGGGACTCCACATTTGGTTAAGAAAACGATAATTTTAAGGGGATTCTAACTTAACTTTTTTTTTTTTGTTACGGAGGGGTCTGGTTTTTTTTTTTTTTTTTTTTTTTTTTTTTTTTTTTTTTTTTTTTAAGGCTTAACTACCCATGGCTCGTCACTTATATGTTAAAGTGTAACTCACTAAATTTAGTGCAAGTAACAAACGTGTGAATTACTAAACATTTCAATTACACAAATTTGATGCAGCATATTAGATCAAAATTTTCTTTTCTGCATTTATTTTAAATTAACCGTATCCAATATGAAACAACAATTACTTACCTAATCCGATGCCTTCTGATAACCCACGAAACTTTCTTTTGTCTCCATTACATTAACTATATTCATTTTTTATTTCTATGTGCAGCATTAAATTATAAGTATTAATTAAGATTTAGGTTTTATGGTTTATATTAATGAGAATTATAGGGGGTTAATATCGAAATTTTAATTTATGGCAAATTCTATTTCAACCCACCGTAGCCCCCCAAATCATGAAATAATCAGTAAACCCACAAATTTAGTTAGTAGCCCCCCGTTTTAAAAAAAAAAAACCAAATATACCCTTCCACGTAGGGGGACTACGTGGTTTTTCACTGTACCTCGTAATTGCCCTACGTGGTTCATCAAAGTACCACGTAGATGATCTCCGTGGTTCATTCATGGACCACGTAGACATACTACGAGTACACCAAAAAACCATGTAATGCAACTACGAGGTGTTCAAAAAACTGGAAAAAAAATATAACAGTAAAAAGGCTGTTTGGTCATCGTATTTTTTTGATAAAATGGGGGGCTACTAACTAATTATGTGGGTTGAAATAGAATTTGCCTTAATTTATATGTTTAAGGGAGGACTAATTTATTTTGTCCTCCCTGTAACAATTATAAAATAAATAAAAATTGGTATTTTCCTTAGCTAAACGGAAGTCAATTTAACAATCTTCATATAGGGTACATAAAATGTCTTGCACAGTGGTAAACTAAGGGTGCTGTACAGAAAAGAATGCTGGGTCTTTAACAGCGTCTATAAGTGAAAGCTATTGACAATAGTAGTTACCTGAAAACCAATCGTGTTGTCAAATACGAGGGTCATGACTGGAAACAAATCAAGAGATCCTTTGGAAGACCATTACAGGGTATGAGTTGGAGGAGGAATCGCAGATTATTTGACGACAACTTGGGTGATGATAATCGAATTATCGCTTGAGTCTGTTTAACTGTCTTCGAATAGAAAGGGGTCGATCGTGAAATTAAGGGTGGTGCTAAATGCAGTAAAAATTTCTTCTATGCAGTAATCAAAAATTGGTCTAATTTACTGTAATATCCTTCACTTATTTTCTGTGCCCTTGCTAAATGCAGTAAAAATTTCCTCCATGCAGTAATCACTATCAGTGTTTTTTTGGGAAATGGTGCCGCTCAGCTGTGTACTCCGATAATGAGCCATCAGGTCATTTAATATTAGCAAGGGCTAATATGTAATTGCCGTTTACTGTATGGAGAAATTTTTTATTGCATTTAGCAGTCATGGAAATTAACGAGTTAGCGCGTGTGTCGAAGGGCACCTGGCCTTCTTCCTGATTAAATTACTAAATAATTAAAAGAATTTTATTTTAAACATAAACTTTCAAACTTTCTTAGTTTCAAGGACAAGCTTTTCAAAATTTAACCATAAAGGCAACATATATAAAATAAAATCATACAATATGATTATATGAAAAGGTTATGCAAAATTGTTTTAACCGAATTTTCGTTTTTATTGTAAATTTAGTTGAAAAGTTTGTTATTCTCACTAAAAAATTGATAATAAGTCCTTAAAGCTAAAAAATTAATCAATTTTGTCTTCCACACTATTTTCCTTTTAATTAACAGAATGTTATTTTAAAGAACAAACTTTCTTAGTCTCAAGGACAAGTTTTTCAAAATTTAGTCTTAAGGACAACATATAAGAAATGAAACCATACAGTAAGATTATATGAAAAGGTTATGCAAAACTGTGTTCTCACTGTATTTTTGTCTTTATTGTAAATTTAATTGAAAATTTTGTCCTTCTCACTAGACAAGTTTTTCAAAATTTGGTCATAAGTACAACATATAAGAAATGAAATCATACAGTATGACTATATGAAAAGGTTACGCAAAACTGTGTCCTCTTCGAATTTTTGACTTTATTGTAAATTTAGTTGATAAGTTTGTCTTTCCTTCTAGAAAATTGGGAGCATGTCCTTAAAGTTAAAAATTAATGGTTTTTGTCTTCCAAACTATTTTCCTCTTAATTAATAGAATTTTATTTTAAAGGACAAACTTTCAAACTTTCTTACATCTTAACGACAAGTTTTTCAAAATTTGGTCATAAGGATAACATATAAGAAATGAAATCATACAGCATGAATATATGAAAAGGTTATGCAGAACTGTGTCCTCACCGAATTTTTGTCTTTATTGTAAATTTAGTTGAAAATTTGTCCTTCTCAGTAAAAAAATTGAGAGCATGTTCTTAAAGCTAAAAAATTGATGAATTTTGTCTTGGGACAATTAACGACAAAGACAAAATTAAGGGCTTTTTTATTCATAAGGACAGCCCACTAAAATTTTACTCAAAAAGACAATACATTAATTATAGTTTAATTCCCTAAATCACGTGCCTGTTTCATCTTCGACGCTCCTATCTCGCGAGTTTCTCGTTCTATTTTCCTCGAACGCAGTTTTTTTCTCTCGATCTCTAATTCTCTTCTTTAGCGCGTTTTTTTCTTCTCCAGCGCGTTTTTTTCTTCTGATTCAAATTGCAAAATCACTCTCGAGCGTATTGATCTCCCGATCAGATCTGATCTCAACATTTGTCTAAAGTGCCGCAGATTTTGATTCGATAGGCAGTAAGGATTATTTCGTGATTTTGATTTTGTGAATTCGTCGTAGAAAATCGAACGAAAGAGACGAACGACAGAGATGAACGACGGAAGTTACTTTTTTGGATGGTGAATTTAGTAGCAGTTCGTAGGTATCAGTTTCCCATTTTTTAAGGTATCATTTTTCTTGTTATTACAGCGTTATGCTTCTGTGTTAATTTATTTTCATGATATATTAGTTTTGTACTTGTACTGCTGCATTAACTTTGCAACTCAATCGAAATTATGTCATTTTAATCAATCAAAGTGGGATGTAAACATTTTTATTCATTAGTTTTCCTTTAAAATATCATAGCAGTTTTAAGGTATCATTTTTATATATTTTTTAGGTATCAGTCTTATATTTTCAACATGAATTTACATCATAGCAGTTTTAAGGTATCATTTTTTTATTTTTTTAGGTATCAGTTTTATATTTTCAACATGAATTTACATCATAGAGTTTTTAGGTATCATTTTTATATATTTTTTTAGATATCAGTTTTATATTTTCAACATGAATTTACATCATAGCAGTTTTTAGGTATCATTTTTATATTTTTTTAGGTATCAGTTTTATATTTTCTAGTTGTATTTCCAGTATTATGTTGTATAAGTTTTGATTGTGTATGAAATACTTGCAGATACTGCATGTTGCTGGAGATTACTTGAATTCAAGACTGGATTGCATACAAGTAAAAGTAAATGCATGAATGCATGCTTGGAATGGGGAGCAGTGTTCTATGTACTTGGATTGTGTAGGAAAAAAAATGTACCATATTAAATCAGTTATGTATCATTGTAGGTATCATATGATACAAGTGGGTATTATTGTGTATCACTGAGAATAATCTCATTTTTGTGACAATTGAATTGAATTGGTTGCTATTGTTTTTTTAATCAGTATGTTATAAAATGAACACAGAACAGAAGAAATAAGGGAGAGAGAACATTTCTATTCATTCAGATGTGTGTTTCTTTCTATTACATTGGCTCCTTTATATATAGGCTTTGGAGCCGATTTTTAACTTTTTCTCATGATGTGGGACTAAACAGGGAACTAATAAAAGCATATTCACAACATTTATATATATATATATATGAGGGTTATATGGCACCCCATTTTTTAGCTTCCCTTTTGCCCCTCATTTATAGCCAAGTATTTATAGTTAAATAAGTTAGTGGAAGGAGAGAGAATTAGTGGGAGGAGAGAGAAACGGGAATGCGTGGTGGAAATCAGGGGGCTAAAGGGGTGTTGCACTATTTGGAGTGCTCTTGAACGCTCCTCATATATATATATATATATATATATATATATATATATATATATATATATATTACAACACTCCCCCTTGAGTATGCGTCTTCAAATACTTGAATGCTCTGCTAACTTGAAGTTGTCCCTTTTAAAACATATATGATGATTGCTCCCCCTTATTATTATCTTGCTAGCATATATCCATTCATTCGATACAACTATTGTCTGTTGCCTTCAAAACTTTATCAGGAAAACCCAATGGGAAAAACCTTGAACGAGAAAAAGAGTACAACGTCTGACATTATGAATATCATATTAAATTGATATTCCTTAAAAGAGTTTGATTCTTCAGGATCAAAACAATGCCTCATTAAAAACCTTTTTATGAAAAACTCTGTGGGAAAAATCATAAACAAGGAAAAGAGTGCAAATTCATTTCATCTTTAGGTAACATGTTTTACAATGTTATAATAAGAGTTGATACTTCATGATCAAGATAATGCCTCATTAAAAACCTTACTAACAAAAACTCGGTGGGAAAAATATTAGTAAAGGAAAAGAGTACATTATAGCATAATTTTATATGCTCCCCCTTATTTATAACTCATTATTCAATTAATCTATTAATGTAGTCGACGCATGCCAATTTTGTACATCATCTTCTGGATTGTTGATTTGGAAATTGCCTTTGAGAATGAACCTACCCGCTTTTCTTGAAACTAAATTTGTTTCTCCTCTTTTTGTTATCCTTCCATTCATGTGTGTAGAGAAATTTAGAAGAAATATGCTCCATCCTATCATCCTTGATATAATTCACTTGAATCTAAGCT
This sequence comes from Allium sativum, assembly GCA_030737875.1. NCBI lineage: Eukaryota > Viridiplantae > Streptophyta > Magnoliopsida > Asparagales > Amaryllidaceae > Allium > Allium sativum. Next base: position 448,406,486 of record CM060922.1, on the reverse strand, counting down.
ATGAAAACTGCCCTGTCTTCTTCATAAATAATTGTTTACTACATCAAAAGATGTTTGATACTTTTGGATCAAAATGTTGCCTCGTCAAAACCTTACTAAGAAAACCCCAGTGGGAAAAATCTTAGTGAAGGAAAAAGAGTACAATATACAATGTCATATTTACTACGTCAAAAGTAGTATGATACTTTTGGATCAGTGTTATGCCTCGTTAAAACCTTAATAAGAAAAACCTAGTGGGAAAAATCTTAAATAAGGAAAAAAGAGTACATTATAACTTATTTTTGTATGTTACTTTTGGGTTGATACTTCTGGATCATGACCCATGCCTCATTAAAACCTTACTAAGAAAACTCAGTAAGGAAAAACTTAGTTAAGGAAAAAGAGTGCATTATATCATACTTATGTATGCTCCCCCCTGATTTAATAATTTCCTCTGAATTCGTATTCTTCTTTCAATAACTCAAATTGCTTACAAATCCTTCTTAATGAAGTTTTTCCTTTAAAACTTCATGTGTATTTCCATGCTCCAGGCATTCTTTCTTATTTAAAACGCCTTCCTTTTGTGATTTGTATGTTACTAATATTCATTTATGAATACACTTCAAGTGCTTATAATTTTCTGTTTCAAATCGAGCTTGAATATTGCAATACACATTTGATGAATGAAACAACTTTCATTACAGCAACACTAAGCAGGAAGTAATCTACTCATCTTGAAGTATATCAAGATTTTCATTACAATAATACTTAGAAGAATGTTGTAATCTATCGGACATGTTCTTTGTATTCTTTTTGTTCTTCAGAAACTTATATATTATAATAATTTTTGCATATCGCAACTACCACTTTAATGGATATTAAGAGTTTCACTACAACAATTCTTGAAAGCAGGAAGTGATCTACTCATCATGAATTATTTCAAAATTTTCATCATAACAATACTTAAAAAAATGTTGTAATCTACATTTCTTGCTCTTTATCACTACCAAAGTTATTCAAATTCTTCTAGAATTTGTATACTTTCATCGTTTATACCTTCAGGGTATTGTAAGTGTTTTAAACACTTTCACCACTTTTGTAATAACCCAGAAAATCTGAGCCATGGCTATTTTGATGAATTTTGAATATTTAAAATTGATTATTTTAAATAATATCGACGAAAAATTTATTTTGAATATAATTCGAACGTATATATTTATATACGTCGTCGTTAGAATATAAATAATTATTTATAAATATAAAAGGAATTGAAAATGGCGCGGTAGTTCGATAATTCGATTTCAAAATTTCAAATGAATGTACAGGATTCAAAATAAACCGGATTTTAGCAAAACCAAAAATATTAGAATCTAATTGAGAATATCTTTCCAACGATTCCGAAAAGTTGAAATTTCATAGCGGGAATTAAAAGGTATGCCCAGTTGAAAATTCTGAATAGTCGTTATGGAATTGTGGCCCTTGAAAATAGCCATTTTGCAAACGACCTCGGTTTTCGATGAAACCACTTCCGTTGGGTCCGTGATGTCAAGTTATTGCTAGGTTTTAAATTTCGTAATTTTTCGAATCAATATGTGAGCGTGGCAAAGGAAAACGCGTTTGACCAGTTTTAGTTGATTTTAAACGACCGGAAATTGGCCATTTTTCAAACGGTCTCAGAATTCGACGAAACTAGTTTTGTTAGGACTGTATCGTCAATACGAAGTTAGAAAATATTTTTTGGGAATTTTTCGAGTTCGTATGTGGCCCCAGTAAATTGAAATGCGCGTTCAAATTCAATATATAGAGTTATATTTTGATTTTGACGAAAACTGATCGAAACAGTCGAATCAGCCTACAATACATATCCCATTATGTTCGGAATAGGGGTAATTAGCTATGGACGGCAGGCGGTGGGTTCGATTTCGAGGTCGAAATAAAAAGTTGCTTTTTGAAATTAATTAATTAATTAAATAAAATAAAAAACCCTTACTCATCTCCTAAACCCCCCCGTTCGATTTAATTACAAATCAGAAAACAAAAGGAAAAAAAAGGGAAAGGGGGCGACGGGGGGGGGGACCGCCGCCGCCGCCACTTCCATCGCGGCCCCCCCAGGTGGCGTCGACCACCACCGACCCCTCCCTTCCTCTCCCTCTCCAATTGACGGGCCCCCTTGCTTCCCTCCCGCGACAGCTCCACCGCGATGGGCCCTACCTCCGTTCACCGCCCCTTCCCACCGCCCTCTCTCTCGTCTTCTCCCTCTCCTCCTTCCACTTAGAAGCCCTCCTCCCCTTCGATTTGTGCAGAAATCCGCCCATCCTCTGAAAATGAACAAAAGTAAGTTTTTATTTACTTGTTTAAATTTTATTTTCAGTTTTTAGCATTATTGAAATCTGAACTGTTAATTATAGATAACAAAGAAAAGATTTTTCAGTTTATTTATATAAGGATTTTCGGTTTATGAAGACAATGGGTTTTTCCTATGTAAAGCCACGATTTTTATTCATGTGAATTGCATATAAAAAGGTGATCTTTGTTCATACGAGTTGGATAGGAGAGTATGATTTTTATTCTATATAAATCTATAATTTTCGAGATTTTTATAACAACAAAGTTTAGATTTTTGTTGAAGAGAGTTTTGATTTTTATAAAGTAGAAAGATCAAATTTTTATATAGAAGGAGGCGATATTTTTATACATATACAAAGGGATTAAAAATATGATTTTTATATAGTGGCGATAATAAAAATATGATTTTTATTCATGTAGAGTAATAAAAATATAAATTTTATTTTATTTCTAGCTAGATAAAAATATAATTTTTATCATGGAAGTAGCGTTGTAAAGGGGGTGATTTTTACATATGAAGCCGTGATATAAAAATTCGATCTTTGTATTAGAAGTAGATATAAAAATATAATTTTTATATAGAGAATGGCGTGATAAAAATATAATCTTTATTATATGAACACCGATGTAAAAATAGAATTTTTATCTATATAGTAACAATATAAAAATGTTATTTTTATATATGTAGTGAATACGGGCAACGAAAGTGTCAGACGACGAAGATTTTCTACATAAGAAGAATCGTGGCGTTGGTTTAGCTAGTCGGCGAGAACTTCTCACTTTAAATTTCCTTTTCTAGTTATAAATATATACTAGGATGCAGACGGTGCTTAGCAGCACCCGACACTTGTCGTCCATAGACCATGGACGGCTTGTTTGTCTGATTTTGATGTGTAGTTGATTGGGTGTTGTGATGTGAAATGAAATAAAATATTTAAGTAGTTAAAAATATTTTATAGTTGAAAATAGAAATTTTAATGTGTATATAAAATGAAATAAATATAAACAAATCGGATGATTTGTTTATACACACACATTTGATTGATATTGATTGGGACGATAAATTTTACACATCGCCCAACTGCACAAATGAAATCTGTGTCTGAATGTTTGAAATCTCACATGGGTATTGGGATGATAATTGGCGTACACTAATCCCAATTATTTGATTGTATGTCGATCGATTGGTCGACAGGCTGTGTAAGCGTTAATTATTTATATTTAATGCTTATGCAGTTGCGTGGTGCACTTTGGATGATGGTTAATTATTTATCGTTGCTATTATATACATATGTTGTATGGAATCCATATAATTAACATTATATGGTAATTGATTGGGCCTCATTCCAATTGAAAAAATAAAGAATATTATAAAATATAGATTCATGTGTTGACAGTGCTCATTCGTTGAGATTAGTCATGTGTTGGACGAAATATTTTAACAATAAAATTTACATCTTTATCATATGTAAAATTAGAAACTAACTGAAAAATAGATAAGATGAGTGGTCTCCTGGGTATTGATCTAATGTTGGGTTTGGCCTTCGGGGTTAATGCTTAGGGAATCGTTCTCTTACTAATTTACGGTTAGAGTCTAATTAAAAATTTAACGATAGAAATCATAATTTTATAAAATATATTAAATAATAAAAATAGTCACATGTGGACAGTACTCATTTATTGAGATTAGTCATGTGTTAAAAAAATATGGATTCATGTGTTGAATAGAATAAATATTCATTTGTTGAATAGAATAACGAAATTATTGAAAAATATATAAAGCCGTGTTGATTAGAGATGCGCTATTTTGACGCGAACGATATTAATATCGATTATATTCGTTTTTATAATGAATATCGATGGGAGATTTAAAAATTGAATTGAAAAGAAAACGAATTCGAATTGAATTGAATATAAAACGAATTCGAATTGAATTGAATATAAAATGAATTCGAATTGAATTGAATATAAAACGAATTCAAATTGAATTGAATATAAAACGAATAAAATTGAATTGAAAAGAAAACGAATTCGAATTGAATTGAATATAAAACGAATTCGAATTGAATTGAATATAAAACGAATTCGAATTGAATTGAATATAAAATGAATTTGAATTTAATTGAATATAAAATGAATTCAAATTGAAATGAATTCAAATCGAATTGTAATCGAATTGAAATCAATTGAAAACGAATTGAAATAGAATAAAAATCAATTTGAAATGAATTCAAAATTGAATCGAATTGAATTGAAAATGAATTGAAATAGAATAAAAATCAATTTGAAATGAATTCAAAATTGAATCGAATTGAATTGAAAACGAATTGAAATAGAATAAAAATCAATTTGAAATGAATTCAAAATTGAATTGAATTGAATTGAAAATGAACTGAAATTGAATTAAAAATCGATTTGAATTAAAATCAATTTGAAATGAATTTAAAATGAATTTATAGGGAAAAATTCAGTTTTGATTTGAATTTGAAATGGAAGTTGAAGTTGTTTTCGAAACGAATTTAAAACGATTTATAAAATTCGTTTTAACAAGGAAATCGACAAAATATATGTTATATATATAATATAATGGTCTGAATAGAACGCGCCGCGCCGCGGTAGTTCGTGAATTTCAACCATTGATTTCGAACGGACATTACGGGAGATCTGACCGTCGAATTCTCCTAAAACCGGAACCGTTGGGTTCGTATCGAAAAGGGCTTTCTAACGAATATTATAAATTTGAAATCTAAAGGTTGGATTTGGAGATATGTCCAAATCAATTTCAGAAAAGGTCGCTGTAAGTGCAGTTTGATGGCCGTTGTTGGAAATCGACTGTGCGGGCCTTGATAAAATTATCAAAAATATCAATAATTTGTGTAAAATCATAAGAAATGATTTGTGAAGAACTGGGATGAAAAATCCCACATTTGTAAAGATAAAAATAGATTTTTATCAAAATGAACTAGTTTTTGAACTAAATTTAAAACCCAATTATTTTTAAATAAATAAATTGGATTCGAAAGGGGTTTTAAATAATCAAAATTTCTAATATATTTGATTGGGATTGAATTAGAATTGATTTGTGGGTATCGTGAACTGTGTTTTAAATGACATTAGCTCTTTAACCCAGTAAAGGGAGTTTTAATGAATCTGCAATTAGATTGAAATGTGAATTGATAATTTAAATTATCAAATTTGGAAAATGAGCGAGAATGGAGTATCACCAGTTTTGCTCCAAGCGATAGTTAAATCTTTAATTAGATTTGAACGTGAAATGGTAATTAATTTTACCGATAACACCGTGGTATTAGATATGGAGTATTACCAGTTTTGCTCCATGGGATGAATAGCTTGGGATTGGGAAATAAAATAAATAATTACTTCGGTGTGGTTCGCTAATCCCGACTAGTTTGAAATGATATTCAAAGGAAGATTAAAGAATAAATTTAAAAGAATTTATCTTTGATAAAATTAATGGGAACCTTTCCCTAAGAATGTGAAATTTAGAAACTAACTGTAGGTTAGCTAAGAAGGATGGTTTCCTGGGTATTGATCTGATGTTGGTTTCGGCCTTCGGGGTTAATATTTGGGGAATTGTTCTCTTGCTAATTTACGGTTAGTGACTGATGAGTTGGAATGAGGCGTATGTTGTGTTTGTGTAACATTTGTTTATTATATACGCGGGTCATTCAGAAAGGTCGGGTTTATACCCATTCTGAATAACCGATTCGACGATATGTCAAAGATGAAGACGGTGGTTGAAGACCGGAAGTCTTCACATCGTTTGGGTGATTACTGATGATCTTGATTAGGATGTACACCCAAGATGAGGGAATCTGTTGGTGATCGTCCAGACGTACTAGGAGATCGATGGATATGCGAAGAAAGTGCCTCCGGTTTCGTTCAGACCCAGAACGAACTTGTAAATGGACCGTGTGTCTGACATTGGATTTTATTCTGTGCTGATTGATCTCTATTACGTATACATCTGTTTGGCGGCGGAGAATTTATTCTCTTGCTTAACGCCCTTCTCTGAGACGTACGAGCTCAGAGGTTGTATATCGATGGACATCAGTCGCATGGCATGAATTGCCCGTGTGGCTCGCCTAAGTGGCAATTGATCAAGGCTTCTGTTGAAAAGCAAAGTTTTGTGTTTGATGATCAAAGCACGGCCTGCGTGGCGCAGCTTTGTGTATAACGTGAATTCGCGAACCTCACACCTCGGTATGAGTCAAAAAGGGATAGTGACCGCTGGGAGAACACGACGTTTCTAGCTACGGTGGTGTCAGTTCTTAAACTGGCTGACATTTATATTATTTTGACCTTTGTGGTTGTTGGATGCGAGGCGCCTCGATTATATGTCTGTAAGGACTGGGAAACGTGTGTTCAGGAATTGCCAATCCTCAAACGTAAGAGAGGACCGACCCAGCCGATTCTAAGGGTTACCCAGAGTGCGTAGTCCTGGGACATTTGCTAGAGTGCCTCGAAGCGGAGAGGAGCTTGCCCCTTGCCTCGACTCATGATGGAAATCCAATTTCCAATACGATATACTTCGGTTTTATTTGTAGAGCCTAGTATGGCGACATGATAGATGGTACCCATGCCGCCTATGATTGATATTTATGATTTGAATTGTTTTGACACTATACACTTATAATAGTATCAAATGATTTGTTTAAACGTACCAAGCATGTTTGGCTATTATAAGGGAAAACCCTATCCTCCGGCTTGCGTTGCATTGTGTGATGGGACCTAGGTCTTATAATAGCTTCATTTTTTGAAAAAGCATTGCGTTGTTTATTTTAAGCACTGGTATTCTCGGGAGGAAACCCGTTCCGTGTTATACGGCGTGGTCCCTTGATTTACCTTATTTTTAAAGTAAAGTTTCAAATAACTGTTTTAGTTCTCACACCAGTCACATGACTGACCTGGAGTTTATTGTTTTAACCTAAACTCTGGGTGCCCCTATTTTCGACACGGGCAGCTAGTAGTTTTGGTTTTGCATATTTATATTCACATGATCCTGGTTTACAGCTGGAACGATATCCGGAAAGCTTTGTATCTGTATATCTCCTTCTAGTTGTGCTTTGTATTGTTTTTCCGCTACTATGTAATTTATTGTAATCTCTGAAATTTATCGAATGTATTTTATTTATTCATACTCTGTATATTCTTGTATTCTGATGGAATTGTCGTAATATACAATGAAATATTCTTCTGTTTGCGTTCTGATTTATCCTGTTCTCAGGATAATCCGGGCTTTCCTGACCGGGGAAGTTACGGGCTATCACAACTTTAATCAATTCAATTATCTCTGAAAAATACAGTGCTCATGGCACTTGACACTCTATGGTGTTTCAGTAACTTTCATGTGCTTTTGTCATTATCTATATTTCTATTTTATCTTATGAACTACAAGTTCATATCTTATGGACTACAGGTCCATATATCTTATTTAGGAGAATTTCATGATGACAATCATGTTTCTCTCTAATATAGGATTTTTAATCCATTTATAAATATAAGCACTTTATTATTTAATAATTTATCATCGATGATTATTTCTTGTCATTCTATACATAATTTATTGAGATCTCAAAACTTATCATGCTTGAGGTACCTAAACCACTTTTAGGGTTATTTTGACAATCATGTCATGGGTTTCTTTCAACGCACCTTTTGTGTTTCTTCAGGAACACTCACCTCCTTTATTTTTCATCTTTATGACTTACTCCAAAGATATTTTGAACTGACTTTTATACCACATTTTCAGCTGTGATTTACACCTTCTGATCCTTCGGGGATTCAAATGTATGTTGGAGAAAGTCTATTAGGGACATAATTGATAACTTATGCAAGTTACTTAGTACTTTGCATAATTCTATATGTTAGCAAATATTTAACATCAATGATTCCTTTATCCTCCCCCTCAATGTTGAAAAACATTGTCACTTTAAATAATAAACCTACTTTGGATTCATTTTTGATCCATTATAGCAGCATAGCTAGCAAATACATTAGATGTATTTCAATTGTAGGAGGATAATGCTCTTATTAGTTGATAAGATGCATTCATATTGTATTGCTTATTCCCTTTCATTGATCTGATGATTTGGAGGAATTTTCTATCATTTGAATATGCGCATGACTTCAGGTCAATCGACTTTCTGAAATATTAAATAATATATGCATAATTTTTAATATGAGCTCATGACAACTTCAGGTTGTTAATAAACTTTTTTTTTTGCATATATGTGTATATACATGCGTCCACGTATTACATATGTAATTGATTTGCATATTCTTTCTCATTCGAGTTACCTATTTTAGAACAAATTGTTCATAAGGCTCCAATCATTAATTTTTGCTTATCAAACAATGTCAATGTGAATCTTAAAGATCATATCATAATATCCAAAATATATGATTTGGAACTGTATTGAACTCCTGGTTCAAATAAAATGTATGAACAACTTCAAGTTGTTAATCTATATTGAACTTCTAGTTCAAATAATATATAAACAATTTCAAGTTTGTTAAACTGTATTGAACTTATGATTCCGCTGTATTGAACTTCTGGTTCCACTGTATTAAACTTCTGGTTCCACTGTGTTGAACTTCTGGTTCAAATAAAATATATAACAACTTCGAGTTGTTAAAATTTATTCTTCAATACAATATGCAAATATAAATATATAAGCAAGATACAACTCATTTTGAAAATTGTGCAATCTTTGGATGCATTATTATTGTCGCGTATGATTAAACTTCTTAAAAAGTGTAAAGTTATTATTTCATAGGATTTGAATAAAGCTTCAGGCTTTTAAATTATGAAGTATTTCAAATTTATTGATTGAGGAACTTCGAGTTCCTATGCATATATATACACATACATATGCATATCAATTTTATAAATTTATGATGAACTTCTGGTTCTCAATCTTTTAACATACTTCTATTTTAGAAGCTTTTACATTCTTGCTAATTGACAAGATTTCAAACTTGTATACTTTATCAAAAATGTTTATATATATATACATACATATACATATATATAAATATATAATTCAAGACTTCAGGTCCAAGACTTTGAGTTATACAACTTCCAGTATAAATATTTTCTTTGCACAACTTCAGGTTGTGGTTCTATCCTTTCTTCCATAACATTAGTTATTACTAGCTAAATACATCGAATAATAATACATATGTTTATTCTTATTCCAAATACAAACATACATCAATTAACTAACAATAACTAATGTATTCAATGCATTTATGACAATAAGGTAATATAATATATTATCATAACAATGCGTTCTCTAACATTCAATGCATTTTTGACAATAAGGTAATATAATATATTTTTCAATCACATAATCAACATTTTACATTCTCTAACATGAATGATTCAAAAATTTGCAGATCTATACATAAAATTCACAACTATAAACAAAAATAAACTACATATCTCATATTCAATTTTTTTTTCTCATTCTTCAATATGAATGATTTGAAAAACTTGTAAATTTTGACATAAAATTCACTAACATAAAAATTACTTTTTTTTATTCAAATTATACAACTCATATAAAGATCTTTTAGATCTTTCTTTTTATATCAAAATTGCTTCTTGCCTTTTTATAAACTGCAGGTTCTAAATTTTCCATGTAATGACAAAAATTGTTTTTGCATTCACTTCCGGTGTGCAGAGTTAAGATCAATATTTAGATCTTAACATAATATGATCTTCAGGATGCATATTCTCTTTATAAAAGTTTTTCCAAAGGAACAATAAAAACGTTTCTTCTGGAAATATAATATGCTCTAATATTACTGTAATAAAACTTCAGGTTTTATTATTATTTACATATTATTATTGTATATTTTAAATTGAAGCAACTTTTCTAGAAAGTTACATATGAGAGTCATTTTACTATTTTTCTTCAAGAAAATAGTATTTATTATAAATGTAATGATCTCTTCCAATAATAAGTTTCTTCAAGAGATTATATGTAGCATAAAGCTGTAATATAAGGCTTTTTCCTTTTTGTTGAAATTTTTCCTTTCATTGATTTTTCAAATCCTTTTCTTTTACAGGTCAGTTGCTATATGCAAATATTAAATGCAATTATATGCTTTATTTCATGTTTCTCGTTTGAATATGAACTTTGGGTTCCTTGTTTGCATATGAACTTCGGGTTCCTTGTTTGCATATGAACTTCAGTTTCCTTATTTGAAAAATTTGTATATGAACTTTAGAACATATGAGCTTCAGGTCATTTGCATGTGAACTTCTAGTTCAACGACTCTTGCTTTGTGTTTGGAAGTATGGTCGTCTTCTGGTGGTCATAATGCTCCTTCAGGGAGTTCCATAAGTGGAGAGGATCTCTTTTTCGCTTAAATATTCAAATTTTAAAGCATCATGGATATGACCTCTTAAAAATATCAGAGCCTTTGTTTTGTCCTGCTGGGACATATTATTACCATTTTTAATGGTATTCTCTAAGTATTGAGATTGTAAATGGATTTCAGTGTTTGACATTTTTGTGAACTATACAAAAAAATAATTGCAGATGCTTAATTAAACAAAATTCACATATCAGTATACATGTTCTATAATTATCAATACGAATTAACAAATTAACGAACAGAAAAAACGATGAAACTATAGTACTGTTATATCATTAAAAAAATGCAGATCTCGTAAAATAGAATAGGACTGTAGACATGCATGTAACAAATTAAATATATTATGGCATGGGATCATAAAAAATATATCCAAATTTGCAAATCTTTCTCTATACATTTACAATGAACTTCTTACAATAATGAAACAATACAAACCGTCAAGGAGCCATATACCATGTCACATAACAAAAAAAAAGGCCGCAGTAATACATATGTTGGCTAACAAGCAGCTTGCTATTTACATATATGCATACCTATTAGCAATGGCTTCTCTGTTATTAAAGAGATAAAGGAGAAAATGAAGATGTTTATGTATGGCGTATGGGGTAAAAGATCTGTATATAATGTTATAAAAAGAAAATGAATGGATCTTCCTAAAAAAGTATTTGGTATACCATAATACCAGATCAAATATGAATAGGTGGATATCTAAAAACCACTAAGTTAAAAAATAATTAGATCTAAAAAGTTTAGATACACTGGAACATAATCTAGATCTACAAAAAGTATATAGATCCATAGATCAAATATTCTCAAATAGAAATTAATTGTAGAACAAATATAGAAATCCACGAATTGATATTCTCAAATAAAAATTACTTACATGACAAATTCATAGATGTAGATATAGAAGATTTTAACAAATAACTATAATAGAATCTAATCTCGTGCTGATAACGTTTTATAAAACGAACACAAAACAGAAGAAATAAGGGAGAGAGAACATTTCTATTCATTCAGATGAGTGTTTCTTTCTATTACATTGGCTCCTTTATATATAGGCTTTGGAGCTGATGTTTAACTTTTTCCCATGATGTGGGACTAAACAGAGAACTAATAAAAGCATATTCACAACATTTATATATATATATATATATATATATATATATATTACAACACAATAGGTATTATTATCACAAATTTAGAAGTTCTTGAAAGAGAAGCTATCAACTATTTTAATGAACTATACAATGGCGAGAGCAATGATGATAACTTACCCAATGTCAAGCCCAGGAGGCTCATTAATGCTAGTGGAAGGAGGATGCTGACTGCTAATGTCACTGATGATGAGGTTACTACTGCTCTGATGTCCATTCACCGGGACTCTGCACCTGGCCCCGACGGTTTCAGATCCTACTTCTATATTCACCACTGGCGGGACCTGAAAAATTATGTTGTGTCAGTCATAAAGGAAGCTTTCAGAACTGGCAAAATCATAAAAGAAATAAATCATACTTTCCTCTGTCTCATTCCGAAAAAGGACAAACCTTCTTGCATTGCGGATTACAGCTAGATAGCTTGTTGCAATGTTATATACAAAATACTGAGCAAAGTTATATGCAACAGAATGAAAAAAGTGCTACCAGATTTGATTGCTGAATGTCAAAGTGCTTTCATTAAAGGGCGGAACATTTCAGAAAACTCGCTGCTGGCTCATGAATTGATTAGAAACTTTAATAAGAAAGGAGCAGACAAATTTTGCTTGAAAGTAGACCTTCAGAAAGCTTATGATAAAATTAGTAGAACATTCATTATTCATATGCTTAAGTGCATGGAGTTTCCGGTGAAAATTGTTGATTTAATCAGAGAATGTATTACCACGCCTACCTTTTCCATCTTGATTAATGGAGTTCCGAAAGGTTTTATTTCAAGCAACAGGGGCATCAGACAAGGGGACCCCATATCCCCCTATTTGTTTGCCGTTGCAATGGAGTATTTTTCCCTTCAGACGGAACTAGCCACACACAACAAGAGAATTCAGACCATCTACAATTTTCAGCCTTTAATCAGTCATTTGTTATATGCTGACGATCTTATCATTTGCATAAAATCAAATTATGAAGCAGCTAATGAGGTGAAAGAAATTTTTAATAATCTGGACAAGCATGTTGGACTAAAAGTCAATGAACAGAAAATCAAATGTTACTTCAATAAAGATAATTCTAGAAGAGTGGACACTTTGGGTATCCTCAATGTGACAGAGAGTGTTCTACCAGTTAAATACTTGGGAGTCCCATTGTCATCTAATAAAATTACTGACAGAGAATGTGCTTCTTTGTCACTGCAATTAGAGATAAATTGCAAAGTTGGAGTTCTAAATTGCTATCTTTTGCCGGCAGAGTTGAATTAGTACACACTGTGGTACAAGCTAAGATTTATTTTTGGCTTCAAACTTTTCAACTACCTGATGCCACTATACATAAGATCGAGTGTGTATGTGCTGATTTTATATGGAGAGGTGGCATACATAAAATAAAGTACGCAGACTTGTGCAGACCAAAGAAAGAAGGAGGAGTTGGACTCAGAAATCTAAGAGTGATGAGAGACACTTTTGCTGCTAAGTTGGGATGGAAAATTATTAATTCTGAAGGATTATGGGCTCGATGGATGAGAAAGAGATATATCAAAGAAAATTTATGGACAATGGGAGTAGATAATAACTCTTCAGCAACGTGGAAAGCAGTGATGAAATCAAGGGATATCCTTGCTGACAATTGCATGAAAGAAATAGCTAATGGCAATGACATAGATATATGGCGAGATCCATGGTTTCATGGTAAAAGTCTTATAGAGAGAATGGGATGGGATACTTATTCAGCTTACGGTTATCCAAAAAAAAAAACAGTGAATGAAATTATAAATAATGGTGCTTGGCAATTAAATCAACTCCCTATATCTACAGACATCAGAAACGATATACTTCAGACCCCTATTTATGAATATCGAAGCAATGATATCTGGACATGGAATCAAGATGATAATTTTATTCTGCACAAGGCATATGACAATATAAGGACAATCAACCCTACAGCAGAATGGTCTAAAATTGTATGGAACTCAGCCAACATTCCTAAAATGGCTAGTACAACTTATAAAGCGATCATGCAAAGACTGACTACCAAAGATAGACTGTGCAAATGGGGAGTTAATGTCGACCCTACATGTGTGCTCTGCAATACACATGAAGAATCGCACATGCACTTATTTTTTCAGTGTAATTACTCGAAACAAGTGTTACAATGCATATATGGAAATCAAAACACAAGACATAGCATGGAAGACTTAATCTCTCACCTGATCAGCATCTGGAAGGGCAAAAACGTGGTGACCAACGAAAATAGCATCATCTTCACAACTGTTACATGGTGGGTTTGGAAAGAACGCAAGAGCAGAGTGTTTCAAAAAGGAAGCAAGACAGTAGACATCATCAGTAACCTCATAAAACACGAAATTAACAACACGAAGAGAATCAGAGTGGAAAAGAGGCTTACATCGCGCCTGGGACGCAGTGAAGATGACAAGATACGCGAAGATCGAAGGGAGACAAGCGTTGAAAACCAAGATAGGTGGAGTTGCTTTCGGCCGCCATGAATTTAGGGCTTAATTGCTAAAATTTGGGGAGTAATTTGAGGACAAATGATTAGTGATGTCAGTTGCAAAGTGAAATTTCCTTTTATATGTGTTTTGGGCCGCTAATGGTCATCGGCTATGTGTAGCATCTTGGGCTGAAATGCCTAACAATAATATATACCCATTTTAAAAAAAAAAGGTATTATTACGAATAAATATTATTTTTGTGAGATTTGAATTGAGTAGGTGGGTATCTTTTTATCAATGGTTATCAGTTAAAATTAATGTTGTGTATCAAAAAAAGTCAATTGCCAAAGCAAACAACACAAATATACCTATAAGCTGCTATGATGTAAATTAAACTAGAAAATATAAAACTGATAGCTAAAAAAATATAAAAATGATACCTAAAAACTGCTACATTGTAAATTCAACTAGAAAATATAAAACTGATACCTTTAAAAAAATATAAAATGATACCTTAAAACTGCTTTAATATTTTAACAACATAAGTAATACAGAAAATGTTCAAATCACAATTTGATTGTATAAAATGAAATAAATTTGTTTGAGTAGCAAAACTGATGCATCAGTACAAGAAAAAAAGTAAAATAGCACCAAAACTATAAACAAAACAGCGTAACACTATTAATACAATAAAACTAATACCTTAAAAAATATAAAAATGATACCTTAAAACTACTGCAACGTTTTAAAGAAAAATTAATGCAAAAAATGTTTTCATCACAATTTGATTTTTTAAAATGAAATAGGTTCGACTGTAATACATAGATAATGCAACAATACAACTACAAAATAAATACAACATTAAAAACACATCAAATGAATATAAAACAGTGGTAAATAAACAAAAATGATACCTAGAGAAATATAAAAATGATGCTGAAAAGTTGAACATTAAAATTGCAAAACAAAAAAAACATGAATCACCTTGCGAAATAAAAAAAAACTAATCGGCAGAAATGAACAAAAATTATAATGATTATAGCAACAAAAAAAAAATCAGTCGAGGTTGATTGTTGAAATCGATTTCGTGCCCTAAATTTTGCTGTTTGATTTATGATTGAGGTTCGACTGTAAGGTAGTTGGTGGATTTGATTTGATTCGATTTCCAGTTGAGATGATTTCATTAATTTTGATTTGCTGATTTCATGGGAGAAGAAATCTGAGAAGAGAGAAAGGAGTGGAAGAAGAAATCAAAGAAGAGAGAAAGGGGCGACGGAAATTTTTAGGGTTATGTCCTTTTGGATAAAATTTTAAGCGTGTGTCCTTATGGATAAAATATTAATACCGTTTGTCCTTGTAAGTAGTTTCCTGTTTTGTCTTCCACATTATTTTCCTCTTACCATGTACCATATAATTTTATATTACACTCTTTCTAATACCAAACCTTTTAAAAGACTACCAAATACATTATTTTTATTTTGTATGGCAAACAAGCATTAACCAATGACGTTTTTCGCGCGATCAACTACTGAATAACACTAGTTCGATTGATAACCATGGAAAATGGTATTGATCGATGGTTGTTCGTCGTGTAAAACGATCTTGCACGATGATTGATTGTTGTGTAAAACGTGTTTGGTATTAGGAAGTACATAAAATTTATTATGTTTACAGAAATAGTGCCAAAGACAAAGTTACAGACTTTTTCAATCATAAGGACGACTTTCTGAAATTTTGCTTTAAAAGACAAAGCACTAGATTTAAGGTATTAGTTTTACAGTGCGCATGGTACCAGGATTTGACTACCAGTTTTACATTGTGTATGGTATCAGAATTTAGCTATCAGTTTTTAAGCATCAGTTTTACGGTGTGTATGGTATCAATTGCAGTGTGTATTGTCATTAGAAATAATTTTTGATGGGTTGTTCTTAGATTTAAAAAAGTTATGAAGTTTGTCCTTCATAATAAAATCCCCTTACGTTTATTATTTTTATATTTTGTATTAGGAAGTGTAAACTCGGATGCCTTTAGCAACATATTAAACTAATCACGAAGATAGCATTACGCATGATAACTCCACGTGATTATTTTGTTATGTTTTTTTACATCAAACAATCACATCTAATTTTGTTTGAATTTTATTTTAGGGTGTAATATCTAACATTTTATTAGTTTTAATATTTATTTGTATTATTAATCAATAAAGAACAATGTTACAATAAATGGTTATTTTTTCGATCGTATTTTAAGATGTTATTAAGATTTGTTAACATTTGTAGAAATGCATTTTGAATTTGAAAAAAGAGTTAACTATTACATTCTATTTTTAAGTAATTTATAAGGATAATGATATGTAAAACCAATTTTAGAAGTTTGTTGTAACAACTCGAGTTTTTGGGTACTCGAGACAGACAAGTTATAACATGTTTTGGAATTTCAAAATCAAGAAAAATAAAATACGAGTTCAAAAGCCTAACTCGTATAGTAATTTAAGTTAAGAAAATAAATTCGTGATTTATAAGAAATTGTGTATATTGGAATTATTTCATTTAATGTAATAAGAAATTTTATTCCAATATGTGTTTGCTAATTAATATTTTGGCGATTCAAATGAATATTGTAAATAGAAAATATTGATTATCAATCATTATTTAAGTGTAAGATATATTTCTAATATGAAGTGTTAAGTGGTTTTAATTATATCATTAATAATGTATAAATTTGTGCATGAAAAACATAAATTGTAGAAATTGTAGAATATAAGAAGAGTTGCGTTTAAAACCATAGTAGAAAATGGTTAAGTAAATTTTTAGAGTAATACATAATGTTGAATTGTGTCAAGATGTAATAAATTGTAAATTGTTGTTAATGTGAATTCTGGTGAAAAATAGTGATTGATGAATTTAATCGAGTATAAATAAAAATATAAAAGTGTAAATATTGATTGGAAATCAGTGTATAAGTGTGTTAAAATATTTTGGCAAAACTTGGTGTTTATCTTGACAAGAACGTGAAATTTGCATGAATTTAAACTTAAGGATGTAACTTTAGAATGTTTTGATGGAAAAAATGTGTGTTTTATAAAAATATGAAATTCTAATAAGAGTTAATTAAAAAATTATGTTTAAAGTGTTTAAATATATTTAAACATGTGTGTTTGAATTTCATAAAGTGAACATAGTATTGTTCTCTCTCTCTTTGTGTGTGTGTGTGTGTGTGTGTGTGTGTGTTTTGTTAAAATGGTGGAATAAGGTGTTAATTAGGTTATTCATGTGTTATCACCCTTAAGGGTGTGTTTGGCTCATGTCCCTATTAAGTTTCAAAATTAGGCTCACATCCGGTGCTATACTTATTATAAATTACATCCCTATTTTTCAAAATTCATTAAAAAAAATCATGTAAATTCATATTTAAATTAAACACGTAAACATAATAAAATTCATATGAAAAAACAACCAAAAAATGCATCAAAAAGAACAAAAAACAATAAAATTGCAGTAATCTGCATCAAAGGATGCATATATTTGAAATTGTAGCATACATGTATGCAACTATTGAAGTGATGCATCTGTATTGACTATTTTGCATATATGTATGCATGTAATACAGAATAAATGCATACATATATGTATATATTCATGGCCACGCATATCAGTTCATATTTATTTGCATACATGTATGCAAGTATTGAGAATAAATGCATACATATATGCAACAGTCCTTAGGCATGCATGTAACAACCCGTATTTTCAATAACCTGTAATAACATAAATCGAGGCAGAATTTAATTCTAAAATGGGAATCAAGGGAAACGGGCTATGCCATTGTGTTCGTCTCGGAAAAATACGCGAAATAGAGTCCGAGTTTTCGAAAATCGGAGTCCGTATGACCAAGATATGGCCTCGCGAAGTTTCACGAAAATTCCCAAATTAAAGTATACTTAATTAAGTGAAATGGGTTGTGTAGATATATATATATATATATTGATATATATATATATATATATATATAATTGAAAATTTAATAAATAAATATGCAAAAATGCTCAAAACAGCGAATTGGGAGAGGGGAATAACCGAACCGGCCGATTTTTGAAGTCGACCCGAGCCCGCTGGGTCGACTAGGGGTTAATCCAGGGTGTTTGGCTGTCAACCCGTGGGCCGATTCGCTCAAGTGCAGATTTTGCATTTGAATGGTTCTCATGGTCCATCTTTAATCTAAAGGCCCTAGATGGTTCCTACACTTGACTTCTTCCCCAAGACATGCTTTGATGGCTTGGATTGAATCTAGGGTTAATCCTATGGCCTAAAACACTTGCCTAATCTATAAATAAGACCCTAACCTACCCTAATTCATTCATAATTAAACCTAGTGACTAAACTATGGCAAAATGCTAGCTCTCATGGCCTCCACTAATTTTATGAAGAGGGTTGCATACTAATCACTCTCTAATCAACTTCTAATCCCTTCTTAGCATCTTAATCTTCTTCATTTGGTGTTCAAAGTTGCTAGTTGTGAGTTTCTATCACTTTGATGATCTTTTGGTAAACTAATTAGATGAGATGTGATGAGATTTATGGTTTTGTATGTGGGTTAATGAGCTTTGAATCATATGATATGATGTTAGCATTAATCTTATGTTTATGCATGTTGAGTATGTAAGCTTATGCAAGTTTAATATGATGTATGTTATGTTTGCATGATGCTAAATATGCAAGTTGTGGGCTATGTAATCATATGCATGTTATGCAAGTTCATGGTAATATGCTATGCAAGTTACATGTTTGTTAATATGCAAGTTACATGTTTGTTAATATGCAAGTTACATGTATGTAAATATGCAAGTTACATGTTTGTTAATATGCAAGTTACATGTTTGTTAATATGCAAGTTACATGTATGTAAATATGCAAGTTACATGTTTCTTTATATGCAAGTTACATGTTTGTTAATATGCGAGTTACATGTATGTAAATATGCAAGTTACATGTTTATTAATATGCAAGTTCATGATGACACATTATGCAAGTCTATAAGCTAATATGCAAGTTTGTTATGCAAAATGAATATGTAAGTTATGTGACATATTATATGCAAGTTATGTGACATGTTATGCAAGTTCATATGCAAGTTATGTGTTTGTTAATATGCAAGATGGCACCTTTGAAACATGTTCATTCATATGCAAGTTGACACCTTTTATATGTGTTATATCATGAACGAAATTACGTGGGAACGATGGGGTAATTAAATGCATAAGTTAATAAGATTGTGTGAAATTAATATAATTATGCATAACACAAAATAAATAAACATAGTATGGGAATTTGCCTATTTGGTTAGGTGTACCCATACTATGTGTTGGGAATTTACCTATTGAGTTAGGTCTACCCCATGGGAATTTACCTATTAAGTTAGGTCTACCCATGTTAAGAAAACTTGATTAATTAGGGATAATTAATATAAAATTATGAGGGTGATTAATTAGGTGTAATTAATTGACTAAGACACGAGGTTGGACTCAGTTGTAGCGTAAAACTGCCCGGACCCAACCGGCTTAACCAGTTGCTACAAATGTTAGCCCAATGTGAGAGGTCTTAGGCACAAACTAAATACGTAATTAATGTAAAGACACGAGGTTAGACTCTGTTATGACATAAGGCTGCCCGGACCCAACCGGCTTAACCAGCGGTCATAAAAGACAGTCTAATGTGAGAGGTCTTTACAAAGGTTACGTTCTTAATTAATTAATTAAGAAACACTTAACCATATTAGCATGTAGAGGGACATGAGGGGTTAAGTGGGTGCCTCGGGTGGCATGAGAAAATCTAGTGGTTGCCTTGGGTGGCAATAGAAAATACGATTAGAATACTTAACCAAAATGGAACATGTAATTAAAACATGATTAAAGGGTTAAGTGGGATATACTAGAAAAAGGGACAAGCTTAGGTGGGTAGCTTGTGGAGGCCCATTTCAACCAGTAACCCATACGTATCTTTGTGGGCTCGACCCATGTCGAGGACGGGACACGCATACTGGGCTTGACTGTAAGAGGCAAACGGGTTAGCGGTGGCAACGCAAGTCCAACGGGCTTCATATGCGTGAGTGGGCCCGGGCTGGTAGGTAAGCCGTTGTTGCATCGAGTAGATATAAGCCGTGCACCTTTAGTTCCATCAGGTTGCCACATTGGGGAATGATACATCCCACGGTGGGGCCAGCACGGGTATCTACGTTAGGGAGCCGATCGAATGGGAAGTAGTGTGTACACCTAGTGGATTGTAGGGCCCCGTGGCGCCTACTTGGTCACCTAGGGGTACGCAGGTACTAATTAGTAAATTTTATAAGTCCTTGGGTGGGATCAACCTTTAAGTTAGGAACGACTGGTGTGGTGCAGTTTAGTAATTTACCTTAGGGAGGGTAGATGCGTCTTTATCCTTTATCTTCGTTTAGTTGACTGCTTAGGGTAGCCATTCATCCCTATATGTTACCGTATATCAGTTTATGTCTTCTCTGGTTACTTTAACGATTGTATTGTTAAAGTTATAGGACTCGCTCAGACTTATGTCTGACCCTGTTGTTTTTATCTTTTTCCCAACCCTCAGGTCCTACGGTGGATCCTAGCAGTAGTGGAGCTTGATCGGATTGCTGTTCCAGTCTTTAGGAGCTTGGATAGATGTAAAGCTCCAGTTATCCAGTTATCTTTTCTTTTGTTTGGCTATTGTATGAGAGTGGGATTATGTACTTCTTTATTTTGATGGATATTGTACTTGACCTTTATTGTGGTTTTATGATGTAACCAGACATGTTTTACTTCCGCTGTTATGAGATGATGTTTTAAAATTTCAAGTACTATTTATATCTGTCTCGTTGTAATTTTTCTGTTCTATATTCACTAAAATACTCCACCGATGCTATGGCATTCCCTTAGTGAGTGATCATAGCGGGAGTGGGGTGTTACACGTGGTATCAGAGCTTAAGGTTACCAGAACAGATAAAATTTTTGAGAAAAACTACTTTCTAAGAGTATTTTCGAAGAAAGTATTTTTAAAAGCATGTCTTCTAAGAGAAAAAGTTTTTGAAAAAGAAAAGCATAATCCCCAATAGCCATATCTTTATCTTTCGGAATCTCCTTTTTGAATCTTTCCTCTTTCGTTTCAGCATGGCTGAAGATCTTAACATCCCGGAGGGTTTAGTTATACCACTATGGTATAGGAGGTTGCAAGAGGCTAGGGCCGCGGCTGCGGGTCCGGCCAATGCTACTACACCAGAGACAACCGCTCCTCCTCCTCAGCCTAGAGTGGATAATTTTGCTAAGGTTTGCAAGGAGTTCAAGGCTATAGGAGGAAAACCTTTTCTTGGTTCAGAGACTTTCGTAGAGGCTAGAGATTGGCTTAAGGAAGTGGAAGAGTTGCTAGATATCTTTGAAGTGGAAGAGGGAAAGAAAGTCAAGTTGGCGGCTTGGTTAATGAAGGGAGAGGCCTCATTCTGGTGGGAGGTCACTAATGGAGAACGCCCTGTTGACTCTTGGGCAGATTTTAAGCAAAGGTTTGGGGCTAAGTTTCTCTCAAGGGCGGAAGAGAATCTGTTTATGGAGAAGTTCTTGAATTTGAAGCAAGGGAATCTCACGGTGAAAGAATATGTCAACAAATTCAATCAATTAGCAAGGTTTGGCATAGAGTTGGTGAATACACCGGAGAAGAAGGCTTTGAGGTTCGTTAGAGGCTTGAACGAACCATTGCAAGGAATAGCTATGACTCACATTCCTATGGGGGCCACTTTTGAGAAGCTTGTCTACATGGCACTTATGCATGAGGATGATAAGAATTCTAAGGCACCAGAGAAAAAGGGGGATCAGAAGAAACCGCAACAGCAACAACAAGGCAAGGGCGGAAAAGGCAATGGTGACAAAAAGAAGACGAAGAAGAAGTGCTTCAATTGTGGAACACCAGGACACCTCAGTAAGGATTGTCGCAAAAAGAAGAAGACCGGTTGCTTTCATTGTGGTGAAGCAGGGCATCTTGTGAAAAACTGCCCAAAGAAGGGGCAGAAGACGGGGTCTACCTCAGGAGGCCAGGTGCAAGCTCTTATAGCACCACCTCAGTCAGGGGGGCAAGTTCAGGTTCTCTCAGTTCCACCGATTCAGCAGAGAGGTAGAACTATTTCCGTTGAAAGTCTGGTTTTTCTGTTTGATCATCCAGTTCGTACTTTGTTTGACTCTGGCGCATCGCATTCTTTTATCTCATCATCGTTAGTTGAGTCACTGCACTTAGACACCAGTCTAGTTGATGATCCCTTGGTTGTCTCAAACCCAATTGGGGGCTCCATATATCTGTCTATGATATGTTTGGGTTTGAAGATTTCTATACTTAGCGTTGAGTTTAGATGTGATGCTTTTGTATTGGGCTTCACGGGCTATGGGTTGATCTTGGGCATGGACTGGTTATCCAGTAATGGTGCCGTTCTTGATTGCGAAAGGAGAGTTGTCAGGCTCATGACCCGCTTGGGTAACACTCTCGAGATCTCTTGCAATCCCATGGAATCTGTTTTGCTAAGTTATCTTGAATCGCTCGATGCTTCGGTCGAAAGTTTGTGTTCTGTCAGAGTAGTCCGGGAATATCCGGATGTGTTTGAAGAAGTAAAGGGTTTGCCTCCGAAGCGGGAGATAGATTTCCGAATTTATTTGGTGGATAATGCCAAACCAGTGTCTTTGCCAGTACGCCACATGGCTCCTCGTGAGAGAAGAGAACTTCATAAGCAAGTAGGGGAGTTGCTTGAGAAGGGGTTCATAAGGCGAAGTATATCGGAGTGGGGAGCTCCAGTAGTGTTTGCCACGAAGGCGGATGGGTCCCTCAGACTTTGTGTGGATTATAGGGAACTTAATAAGCTCACGAAGAAGAATAGACACCCATTACCGAGGATAGATGATCTCTTTGATCAGTTGGTTGGCGCGTCAGTATTTTCGCAGATGGACTTAGCTACAGGGTTTCATCAGTTAAGAGTGGCGGAGGACAGTATAGAGAAGACTGCTTTCCGGACTCCGGATGGTTTTTATGAGTGGCTAGTGATGCCATTTGGGTTGACAAACGCCCCCGCATACTTTGTTGATCTCATGAGTAGAGTGTTCAGAGAGTATCTGAATAAGTTTGTAGTAGTTTTTGTGGATGACATCTTGGTCTTTTCCAAGAATGAAGAAGAGCATGCCTTACATCTCAAGGAAGTGTTGGAGACTCTTCGAGCGCATAGTCTTAAAGCTAAATTCTCTAAATGCCATTTTTGGAGAAGAGAAGTGCGATTCTTAGGGCATGTGGTCTCTAAGGAAGGGATAGCTGTGGATCCCGCAAAGATAGTATCTATCCAGGATTGGAAAGTTCCTAGAAATGCTACCGAGGTAAGAAGTTTCTTGGGGTTGGCAGGATATTATAGGAAGTTCATCAAAGACTTCGCGAAGATATCAGCCCCATTAACCCGCTTGACGAAAAAGAATCTGGTTTTCTCGTGGGATGTAGATTGTGATGATGCTTTCCGACGGTTAAAGAGAGCTTTGACCACCGCTCCAGTTTTAGTGCTTCCAGATGGGAGTAAGCCGTTTGTTGTTTATACCGATGCTTGTGGAACAGGATTAGGCGCAGTCTTGATGCAGGAGGGAAGGGTAATAGCCTATGGAGGGAGACAATTGAGAGTGCATGAGAAGAATTACCCTACCCATGATCTAGAGTTGGCCGCGATTGTTTTCGCACTTAAGTCTTGGCGCCATTATCTTCTTGGTGAGAGATTCGAGTTGTTCACCGACCATAAATCATTGAAATACTTATTCTCTCAGAAGGATTTAAACTTAAGACAGCAAAGGTGGATGGAGTTCTTAGCATCCTATGATTTCGAGATAGCGTATACCCCTGGTAAGGGTAACGTGGTGGCAGACGCCTTAAGTAGAAAAAGGCTATCTTTGAGTCCATTGTTCGTGGAACGACGAAGCTTGGAGTTTCTTTCTTTGTTTGACTTCAGACCTTCTGTTGATTTTGTACCTGGTTTGTTGGCATCCTTGGCGGTTAGACCTACTCTTTTGAGACGGATTGGCGAGGCTCAGCGAGACGACCCACAGTTGGTTGTGTTGGTAGAGAAGCTTATAAGAGGGGAGTCGTCCAGCCATTTGGGTAGATACACCATAGATGATAAGGGATGGTTGCATAGAGACGGTAGACTTTGTGTACCGCAAGATGAGGGTTTGAAGAAGGCTATTTTGGATGATGCACATCGTTCAAGAATGACTATTCATCCCGGTGGAGACAAAATGTACCAAGACATGAAGAGAGTTTTCTTTTGGGCCGGTATGAAGAAAGATGTGGCCGAGTATGTGGCTAGATGCTTAGTGTGCCAACAAGTTAAAGTGGAGCAAAGGAAACCCGGTGGGTTGCTACACCCATTGGAAGTTCCACAGTGGAAGTGGGATAGTGTCTCGATGGATTTCATCGACGGGTTACCGAGATCGAGGAAGGGCAATACGGGAATTTGGGTTGTGGTAGACAGACTTACAAAGAGTGCCCATTTTATACCCGTAAAGAGTAAGAGGACCGCTCCATGGCTTGCTTCAGTCTATGTTAGAGAGATTGTTAGATTGCATGGCGTACCATCCAGCATTGTGAGTGATCGAGATCCTATTTTCACTAGTGAGTTTTGGAGAAGTTTGCAAGAGGCGGTAGGGACTCAGTTGTGTTTGAGCACCGCATATCATCCTCAGACGGACGGTCAGACCGAGAGGGTGAACCGTATCTTAGAAGATCTTTTGAGGCTTTGTATCTTGGATTTTGGAGGTACATGGGAAGAACATCTTCCTTTGGTGGAGTTCGCATATAATAACAGCTTTCAGTCCAGTATTGGTATGGCTCCTTTCGAAGCTCTTTATGGAAGGCCTTGTCGATCTCCTACATGTTGGTGGGAATCTACGGATAAGATCTTGCTTGGGCCGGATATGGTTAGAGAGACTTCAGAGAAGATTGATTTAATTCGAAAAAGGATGAAAGCAGCGCAAGATAGACAGAAATCTTATGCGGATCGGAGAAGGACGGATCTTGAGTTTGAGGTTGGGGACATGGTTTTTGTCAAAGTATCTCCATTGAGAAATGTTGTTCGCTTTGGGTCCATAGGGAAGTTAGCACCGAGATTTGTTGGGCCGTTTCCTATTAAGGAAAGGATTGGACGGATGGCATATAGGGTGGAGTTGCCCGACAGACTTAGTGGTGTTCATGATGTATTCCATGTATCACATTTGAGGAAGTGCTTACATGAGACCGCGGAGGTGGTAGAGCCGAGCTTGCTTAGAGATGTAGAGGTAAAGCGTGATGCGACGATTCGACGAGCTCCTACTCGCATCCTTGGGTCAGAAACTAGGAAGTTGAGGAACAGAGAAGTTCAGCTAGTTAAAGTGCAATGGGGAGATGACGAAAGCAATGCTACTTGGGAGACGGAAGCAAAGATGCGTTCTTTGTATCCATTTCTTTTTGAGAGTATGTCTTTTAACTTCTCCTTTATTGCTTGTCTAGTACTTATCTTATCTTTAGTATATCCTCTCGCTAATACCTATGACCTTTAGATAGGGTAAAACCTATGGTTGAGACATGTGTTTGAAACATGTTATGGTTGATGGATGCATATGGATGCAATTGTTTGCTAGTGGTTGCTCGTGGATGCATATACACACACATTAGGCACTAGATCGGCTCAGTCACTTCATGTTGCATATTGCATAAATGGATGTGGTAGTTAGATTGATGGATGTATCATGGCTGTGTTATCATATGGATGATGCATTTTTGTGTATGGTTGTGCACGCATGTAGAAATTTGTATGTGTCAATAGGGTTTCGCATACATATTGGATGCATGGCACTATCATGGTTTGCATTAAGGAGGTTTACTGTATCAGTAACCGCCTGATTTTCGCATTAGGTAAGTACATATACACACACTTTTGCATATATCCATCCAGCATTTAGAATCTTGTAAGGACAATGATTGCTCGTGGATGATGCTTTGAGTAGATGGATGATTGGATGGTAGGATACGTTCTTCCTAACTTGAAGATTTCGGGGACGAAATCCTTTAAGGAGGGGAGAATGTAACAACCCGTATTTTCAATAACCTGTAATAACATAAATCGAGGCAGAATTTAATTCTAAAATGGGAATCAAGGGAAACGGGCTATGCCATTGTGTTCGTCTCGGAAAAATACGCGAAATAGAGTCCGAGTTTTCGAAAATCGGAGTCCGTATGACCAAGATATGGCCTCGCGAAGTTTCACGAAAATTCCCAAATTAAAGTATACTTAATTAAGTGAAATGGGTTGTGTAGATATATATATATATATATATTGATATATATATATATATATATATATATATAATTGAAAATTTAATAAATAAATATGCAAAAATGCTCAAAACAGCGAATTGGGAGAGGGGAATAACCGAACCGGCCGATTTTTGAAGTCGACCCGAGCCCGCTGGGTCGACTAGGGGTTAATCCAGGGTGTTTGGCTGTCAACCCGTGGGCCGATTCGCTCAAGTGCAGATTTTGCATTTGAATGGTTCTCATGGTCCATCTTTAATCTAAAGGCCCTAGATGGTTCCTACACTTGACTTCTTCCCCAAGACATGCTTTGATGGCTTGGATTGAATCTAGGGTTAATCCTATGGCCTAAAACACTTGCCTAATCTATAAATAAGACCCTAACCTACCCTAATTCATTCATAATTAAACCTAGTGACTAAACTATGGCAAAATGCTAGCTCTCATGGCCTCCACTAATTTTATGAAGAGGGTTGCATACTAATCACTCTCTAATCAACTTCTAATCCCTTCTTAGCATCTTAATCTTCTTCATTTGGTGTTCAAAGTTGCTAGTTGTGAGTTTCTATCACTTTGATGATCTTTTGGTAAACTAATTAGATGAGATGTGATGAGATTTATGGTTTTGTATGTGGGTTAATGAGCTTTGAATCATATGATATGATGTTAGCATTAATCTTATGTTTATGCATGTTGAGTATGT
The DNA here is from genome assembly GCA_030737875.1 of Allium sativum. Classification (NCBI taxonomy): domain Eukaryota; kingdom Viridiplantae; phylum Streptophyta; class Magnoliopsida; order Asparagales; family Amaryllidaceae; genus Allium; species Allium sativum. The sequence continues at coordinate 448,379,111 of CM060922.1, read as the reverse complement.
AAGCTTATGCAAGTTTAATATGATGTATGTTATGTTTGCATGATGCTAAATATGCAAGTTGTGGGCTATGTAATCATATGCATGTTATGCAAGTTCATGGTAATATGCTATGCAAGTTACATGTTTGTTAATATGCAAGTTACATGTTTGTTAATATGCAAGTTACATGTATGTAAATATGCAAGTTACATGTTTGTTAATATGCAAGTTACATGTTTGTTAATATGCAAGTTACATGTATGTAAATATGCAAGTTACATGTTTCTTTATATGCAAGTTACATGTTTGTTAATATGCGAGTTACATGTATGTAAATATGCAAGTTACATGTTTATTAATATGCAAGTTCATGATGACACATTATGCAAGTCTATAAGCTAATATGCAAGTTTGTTATGCAAAATGAATATGTAAGTTATGTGACATATTATATGCAAGTTATGTGACATGTTATGCAAGTTCATATGCAAGTTATGTGTTTGTTAATATGCAAGATGGCACCTTTGAAACATGTTCATTCATATGCAAGTTGACACCTTTTATATGTGTTATATCATGAACGAAATTACGTGGGAACGATGGGGTAATTAAATGCATAAGTTAATAAGATTGTGTGAAATTAATATAATTATGCATAACACAAAATAAATAAACATAGTATGGGAATTTGCCTATTTGGTTAGGTGTACCCATACTATGTGTTGGGAATTTACCTATTGAGTTAGGTCTACCCCATGGGAATTTACCTATTAAGTTAGGTCTACCCATGTTAAGAAAACTTGATTAATTAGGGATAATTAATATAAAATTATGAGGGTGATTAATTAGGTGTAATTAATTGACTAAGACACGAGGTTGGACTCAGTTGTAGCGTAAAACTGCCCGGACCCAACCGGCTTAACCAGTTGCTACAAATGTTAGCCCAATGTGAGAGGTCTTAGGCACAAACTAAATACGTAATTAATGTAAAGACACGAGGTTAGACTCTGTTATGACATAAGGCTGCCCGGACCCAACCGGCTTAACCAGCGGTCATAAAAGACAGTCTAATGTGAGAGGTCTTTACAAAGGTTACGTTCTTAATTAATTAATTAAGAAACACTTAACCATATTAGCATGTAGAGGGACATGAGGGGTTAAGTGGGTGCCTCGGGTGGCATGAGAAAATCTAGTGGTTGCCTTGGGTGGCAATAGAAAATACGATTAGAATACTTAACCAAAATGGAACATGTAATTAAAACATGATTAAAGGGTTAAGTGGGATATACTAGAAAAAGGGACAAGCTTAGGTGGGTAGCTTGTGGAGGCCCATTTCAACCAGTAACCCATACGTATCTTTGTGGGCTCGACCCATGTCGAGGACGGGACACGCATACTGGGCTTGACTGTAAGAGGCAAACGGGTTAGCGGTGGCAACGCAAGTCCAACGGGCTTCATATGCGTGAGTGGGCCCGGGCTGGTAGGTAAGCCGTTGTTGCATCGAGTAGATATAAGCCGTGCACCTTTAGTTCCATCAGGTTGCCACATTGGGGAATGATACATCCCACGGTGGGGCCAGCACGGGTATCTACGTTAGGGAGCCGATCGAATGGGAAGTAGTGTGTACACCTAGTGGATTGTAGGGCCCCGTGGCGCCTACTTGGTCACCTAGGGGTACGCAGGTACTAATTAGTAAATTTTATAAGTCCTTGGGTGGGATCAACCTTTAAGTTAGGAACGACTGGTGTGGTGCAGTTTAGTAATTTACCTTAGGGAGGGTAGATGCGTCTTTATCCTTTATCTTCGTTTAGTTGACTGCTTAGGGTAGCCATTCATCCCTATATGTTACCGTATATCAGTTTATGTCTTCTCTGGTTACTTTAACGATTGTATTGTTAAAGTTATAGGACTCGCTCAGACTTATGTCTGACCCTGTTGTTTTTATCTTTTTCCCAACCCTCAGGTCCTACGGTGGATCCTAGCAGTAGTGGAGCTTGATCGGATTGCTGTTCCAGTCTTTAGGAGCTTGGATAGATGTAAAGCTCCAGTTATCCAGTTATCTTTTCTTTTGTTTGGCTATTGTATGAGAGTGGGATTATGTACTTCTTTATTTTGATGGATATTGTACTTGACCTTTATTGTGGTTTTATGATGTAACCAGACATGTTTTACTTCCGCTGTTATGAGATGATGTTTTAAAATTTCAAGTACTATTTATATCTGTCTCGTTGTAATTTTTCTGTTCTATATTCACTAAAATACTCCACCGATGCTATGGCATTCCCTTAGTGAGTGATCATAGCGGGAGTGGGGTGTTACAATGCATGTCAGTTCACCTTTATTTGCATACATGTATGTAATAAAACAGAATAGTTGCATACATGTATGCAAGAATTCACGCAGATTTTCAGTGTAAACTGCTTCATGAATTGTTGCATACATGTATGCAACTATTGGTTTAATTGCATACATATGCAAAAAAAATTCGAGATCTTCTGGGAATATTTGTAATTATATATATATATATATATATATATATATATATATAGCAGCACATAATTTTTTGTGAAAAACACGTAACATGCAAAACAACGACCTGCTTTGAAAAATGAAACTTGGGGAGGATGCCGTTCTAAACTTTTTAAGGATGTGTGACTAATTTTCACTAAATTTAATATAGGCCTAACCCAATTACTAATAATATTTTTAGGCTTAATTAAGCCTAAACCATACATTTAGAGAGGGAATTATCAGGAAACTTGATTTTCCGGTACGTGTCTTTCCTGGAGAATTATTTCTCCTTCCTCTTGGGTTTAAGTAAAAGAGATACCTCTCTCCTCTCAAAATTTTGAAACCTAACTCCAAACTTTTATTGAAACAACTATAGAAGCTTGCAAATTGAGAAACTACAAGTAATTTAGCTAAAGCCATGAATCTATTTCAGTTTTATCTCAATTTTGATAGAATTGAATCATTGTAAACTTCTATTCTCTACATGTGTCTATAGCCTCATTTTTAGGTTGCAGAAGCTTACTACTGATTAAGTTCTTCCTCTTTTGAAGTTAAATCTACTGTAAATTGTGGCAACAAACAAGGTGATCTTGTAAAACCCACACAACTAGCTTCATGAGATTTATTTTGTGTTTGATTGTGTTTTTGGAAGAAAATCTATTCATTGTAATTTGAAACGTTTCAAATATTTCTCTATGTAAAATCTGACCTGAGTCCTTGCTTGACACTGCATATCTACTTCATTTCATGTCGAAATGTAGTGATTCTTTTTCAGTTGATAGTTTAGTTGCTCCTCTATGTGCCAGTCAATTTTCAGCTCAACTGAAGCTTGATAAGGTTGTGAAAATAGTGTATAAAGTTGGGTTCGAGCTAGGCTATGCACAAGAAAAATTTCTTGTGCCCAGGTCGACCTAACAGGAGCTAGGGTTGACCCGGCCCTTGAGAAATCGGGTCAGGTCGCACTTTACTTCCTGGATAAGGTGATGTTGGGTGAGTGTGTTTGAGACCTGGTCTTGATTTTGATGATTTCTGGCCTCCTAGTGCTTGTTTTCTAAGTCTTAATTCATATGATTTTCTACTGGTTTGATGTATTCATATGCATGCCAATATTTGTTTGAATCTGGATCTCGGATTTCTTAGTTTTTGTGTGAAGCACGTATATTATTTCTTGAGTGATTTCATGTGATTTTTGACACTATACATGTTTTATAAAATGGTTTTAGATGAAGAGTTATATATATAATTGCTTTGAGACAAAAGGCTTTCATTATTTTGTTTTATAAAAATAAACCGTCTAATATATTGTTATTTTTCGATATACAAAGATTTTTAAAGAAAGAAATCAAATGTTTTTAGAATCATTTTATAAATTTGTTTTCTCAAATCCAAGTATATTTTTCCTATATAAAATCATACATTTTTTTACCCTTAGGGAACATGAAGTTGTGATTTAATGATTTGGTAAAAACCATGTGGTATGGGACACATAGGCATATTATATCGGTTAATTTCCGACTCGATTGAAGTTATTTTTGTGTTTTTCAATGTGAGGTAGACTGACTTGTAGTGAATCGATCAGTAAAACGTGTGGTATAGGACGTTTTTGTTCACTTTTCATGTCACTGTTTGGAAGTCTGTGATGCATTCTAGTGCGGTACAGGACGTATTTTTTCACATAGGTATATTATGCCAGTATTTGCTTCGAAGTAAAGCTAGACTATATATGCATATTCACTTGACCGAGGTGGTCAAATTACACTTGACTGAAATAGGTCGTAATAAAGTTACCTTCGACCGAGATGGGTCATAGTGAAGTTGTATTGACCGGGAAGTGTCATAGCGATGGATGGTTTTGTTGATGCACATGCAAATTTGACGTTTTAGATCCACTTTATGATGTTTTGTTGATTTCGTTGCTATTTAATGCTTTGGATCCAATTTACGATGGTTTGTTGTGGTTGAAAATCTCTAATTGCCAAAGAGCTATTTTGATGCTTGTTTATATATAGTGATCACTTGTAAGTTGAATAAACTCATATACGAGATTATATGTTGTCATTTGATGAAGTGCTTGTGTTATTCTCTGATGTTTTATCTTTGTGCTTAGCTTTGATGCTTAGCACATTTTGTTGGGAATAAACTCTCACTTATGATCATCTATGGTGTTTATGAGATCATATATGTTGTGTAACAACCCGTTATTTTTAACGATTTAAATTCTGATTTAAATCGATATTTTATTTTGAAAATATTCTATGTTTTGTCGTAACGGGAATTTGGAATTTGAATTACGTACAGTGAGATATAACAGTAGTGAAAATTTCATCGGAAAATTTAATTGTTTGTCGATCGCGCAATTTTCAGTACAAAGCTGCGCATAACAGTTCAAATTTTAGTGATTTTAAAATCTCTTCGAAACCAATTCGGACAAACACGAAAAATATTCTATTCGTTGTCACGAGCCCAACGGTGAAATCCGTTTTGCGAAAACCAGACGTTTTGATCTCTGTTTAATTGTTTTCCTGTCCGAATTTTACGTTAAAAGGGGTCTATAATGCGTTTTTGAACGGAGTATCCTGACACTGCAAACTATATACCGTTGTGTCCGTCTCGTCGCGCTGATTTGCGCAATGCATTCATTTGTCAATTTAGGTGCTCGGTTCGCGCTGAAACTGCGAAAAGGTTTGTGCAGTTCATTTTTGAAACAGAGTCATTTGAGTTTGATGTCTCCCTTTTCCGATCTTGCATACTTTTCTAGCCATTTTAGGTCTGCAAAACCAATCATTTTATTTTGCTAAACCACCAGTTTAAATTTTTTTTTTCAAAAGTGTAGGAAGTGGGCACTTTTAATTATATATAACCATGCATATGCATGCCTTTTATTTCCATACGTGTGTCTTCTTATTTGGTCTTCTCACCTCTTCATATAATTGCCATGCGTTTTGTAAATTTTCTAAATGCATGTTCATTATATTTTGCAAACATTCATACAACCTATGCACCCATGTCACTTCATTTCATACATGCAACCTTCCTTATTTTCCCAAGCTTTATTCACCTCGTTCGTTCACTTGCAGTGCCCTTAGTTTTACCGTTTATTTCAATTACCAAACACCTTTTGTTTTTGTTTTTTTTTTTTTTTGAACCACGTCCTTCAGTGGAACTAGGAAAGGTAGATCCTCGTTTCCAGTAGAACGCTTCTACCAATTCAATCCATCGAGCTTCTGGTATTCGTTCAAATTCTATTGATCAGTTCAACCCACGTTTCCTTTGATACCGTAAATGCCTGGATTTAAACCAATCCACTCTATTTTATTTATATCCCATATCTTTATTCACAACTGCTCCCTTTCCACTTCAATTTCTTCCCCAACGCCTTATCATTTTCCCTTTCTCTCCCAAGAAGCAAGCCACTCCCTGAAGCCGTGATATCAACAGCGCCTCCAACTGTCCCTCACCGGATCCAAAACCGACCCCACCAAACCCGCCTGGAAGCCAAGTTCCGCCAATTCCATCGCAACCCCCCTCACAATTTCCCTCTCTGCTTGAAACCGGTGGACCCTCTTCACCAGACCTCGCCCTGCTCCTCCCCTTTAAACTGCGCCTCCCTTCCCTCATGCCAAGCTAAGCTTTTCCAGTCCAGACTACCGCCTTCAACAGCCCGCCATGCTTCGACCGACCCTCTGCCCCGAGCTCCACCTGAAAACCGCGCCTGCCGTTCTTTCCCCATGCCGACGTGAAGACCGTCGAACCCCTGGCAATCCAAGCACCCCTCTGTACCCGTATGCCCATTTTCCCCTTGCTGTCTGTGTGAACCATTGCGTGAGTTTTGTGAGTGAGTGGCTTATGCTTGCGTGATGTGTGTGTTGGGGTGTGAGAGCATGTTGAGTCATGTGTATGAGCGTGAGTTATACATTTGTGTGTGCGTGTGTGCCTTGTTATGTGACATGTATGGTGATGTGTGTATGTTTTCCGTGTGTGTTTATTTGGTGAGCGTGAGTGTATTTTATTTTGTGGAGTCCGCTTGTGTGTGTATATAGTGCTTGCTGACTTTTGGGTGTTTTATATAACTTATATATAATGGATTTTGGTGTATTAATGTGTGTAGCGTATATCATTTTGATTTATATATATATATATATTCGTGTGTTTTAAAATTATATATGTATGTGTGTGTGTGTGTGTGTGTGTGTGTTTGCTGTATGTGTTTAGTTAATGGAAGTTTTATACATTCTCATAATTTATATGGTTTAAATATATATTATTTTGTAAACTTTATTGTGTTTATTTTGTGTGAGTTTGGTGTTGAGTTCACAACTGTTCCAAACCCGTCCAAACACAATAACCGTACCGGTCCATCGACAAACTCCCTAGCCTCTTCTTGGAAAAAATAATATCATCGAGTGGAATCCAATCTGAGTCGTGCTTGAAAGTTGTTATTCTGTTCTACGTCAATCTGATCGTCGTCTTCAATCTGTGCCACGAAAGGTGAGTTTATCTCACACCTGACTCACATTTGCTTCATGGATGTTAAATCAATAATGAACTGTTATATGAAATGTATAGGATTGCTGATAGAAATTGTTTGATTTGATATATATGCACATTTCATATGTGACATGATTTATTCATATGACACGTAATTGCACTGATGATATATATGATGTGATTATTGCTATGTGATTGATGTTTGTGATTGTTGATACCCCTAGTTAGAAAAAATCACTAAGGGTTGAAACGATACATACCTGAACAGACATTAGAATAAGGAAAAATCGTTATGGGTTGAAATGATAAACCTGAACGATTTTTACGAATTTGGGATCGCGGGTTGAAATGATAGACCCGTAGAATTTTTATAAATCGCGGATTGAAATGATAAATATCCGTATTACTTGACCATAGGGTAGAAAACTATATACGGACACCGTTGGTCATGTTTTCAAAGTTAACTAATTTGAGAAATTTAAATTTATATTAATTTAAGATTTTATATTTTTATTTTAAAGATTTTAAACTTAAATTATATAAATTTTAAATTATATGTTTTAAAATGATTTTTCGAGTAAATATAAATTTAAATGTTTGTTTAAGATTTTACTTATAATTTTATCTATTTTAAACCATATAATTTATTCATAAGTATTTTAATTTTGTTTTATTATAATAAATATTTCTGTAAATCTATTTTTATATTGTTTTAAACTTATATATGTTTGTATTCTATTTTTAATTAATTTTAGAATTTTATAAACTTATATATATATATACACATATCTATTTTCAAAATTTATTTTTCTTTTATATATTTTATAACTTTAATAATAAACTCAAGATTGATAAGTAGATTTCACGATTTTCGAAGTTTAAAGATGTAAATTTTTATAACGATAACTGAATAACGAATGAACTCATATTAAGTTATGAATTCGAATTGATACGAAATTTTAGTAGAGATGAATTTGAATTGGGTATAAATATGAAATAAATTTGAATTCGAATTGATTTAAACTATAAGAAATGAACTTGAAATGTGAAATTTGTTTTTGAAATTGAATTTCCAAATTTAAGGAATGAATTTGATTATAAATCGACTTGAATCGTATATTCGAATTCGAACCAAAATGTCGAATTTAAATCAATCGACTTGAAACGATTCCTTGTGAAGGAAAATTTTGAATTATTTGAATTGTTTCGAACTTGAATATTTTTGCGAATATAAACCAAACCAAAATATTATCGAAGTTAAATGGTTTGGTATCGATTAAAATGGAAATTGAGAAATTTAAGGTATAACTTAAATATAAGTCGATTTTGGATTTGAGATTTAATATGCGAATACTTTCATAAATTTTATCGAAGTTAAAGTTATAGTATTAGTTTATACTATATTTGAAATCTTTACGATATGGTTCTAAATCGATTTGATTTAAACGATTTGAGTTGTTTCCAAATTTTAATATAATCGAAGTTAGATATTTAAATTTGATTTCAAATTCGAATATGAGAATTTGTATAAACTATTTTATAAAGTGATTTATGAAATAACGGCCACGGTGTGAAAAATGTAAACGATTGGTTGTTAAAGAGACCGGGATCGGCTATTGTCATACTCTCTGCCAATACCGAAAACCACTTTAACAACTGTATACGCGGTGGAGTTCCAGAATGAAGGGGATGATTTGGCGAACGACTCCATTTTATTTTATTTCATATTAATTACGAGACCCTGACTACCTTGAGTCAGCTTGATGTGGCTAAAACAGGAGCTATGCACGGACCAAGTGAGGTCATACCTCTTTTCGAGCACACTTCTTTGATATTATTCTATTACTGTTGAGATTCGATTTGGGCCCTTTTGATTATGGGAGTGTGTATCGAGGTGGGCGGTAGTAGCTACTATGCGTTACCACCAGTTCGGCTCTGCAAACGGTGAATCCACCCTGGCATTCCTTGTGTGCCTTGTCACATGCCTTATACGAGCCCACTACGATTTTGTTTTGTATTGTTTTATATGGAGTTCCCTCTGATCAACCTCCAGTTTACGGAGGAATTACGGTACTGTATATACTATGGGAATATATAAACGGTGTAAGGGTAATCATGGTAATCCCGCTTACGCTATTTTGATATTTTATTTTACTGATAGACACTATTGTATATAGCGTATTACAGTATATAGTATTAGTTTGACGGATCCTTAGAGGATGGTGATCCCAAACATCCTTTAAGTTACTAATTGCATTTCATCGAACATTTCATTTGAGTTGATTTACTTCCATGAGAATGTTAGTCCTGATCCGAGTTATTTTGTTTTGCATTATTGCTCGGGTCAGATCGAGTTTCCAGTTTCGAGATTTACTCCTGGAGTTTGGAGCTTATATTGGATTTTGCTCAGCAATATCTACCTATTGATCAGTTGTTCCAATCATCCTGTTTATTGTCGTCTCTGTTTCAACTGTTATTATTTATTTATGTATCTAAAATCACTGTATTAGACTTCCGCTGTATTATTTATGTAAACTCTGATGTAAAATTTTATTTAGTAGCTTCATGACCTACTATTGTATTTTGTATTTTCCGCTGCGAGATATATATTACTCTGTATCTGTGTCTGTGATCTATGATTCTGTGATTTATTCTATTTACCTCAGAAGTTAATAACAATCTGTTGTTTTGGACATTTCGAGTTGACATGTTTTGTCGATTCTGCATGGTCAAAATGGCGGGTCGTTACATGTTGTTTTAGTTCTAATTATCTCGTGAAATATTTGTTGATTTGAGCATAACTTATTCCTTTTCTATAAAAAGGAATTCTCATCTATATGACTTTATATTTCTTTTATCTCGTTATTACTAATATGTTTAAGCTAGACTGACCCGTTATTTGTACTCGGGTCAGACGAGTTGTTTCAGGTGTATAGTTTGTTATTGATTTGTATTCAGCTATTTCACCTTGGATTACCTCTCTTAAAGCTATTGCCTAAGTAGTGTAGTTGAAAATTTGTGTTATATGTATTTATTCTTTTGGGACACGTTGTATATGTATATGGGTTATGTAAAACCATTCGAGTATGTTGCACATATATTTGTTGTAATGTGTTGTTGTGTCTATATGCATTATGTTATGTGATCTGCTATATGCGATGTGTTGTTTTGAATACGATCCTTATCCACCACAGATCTATATTAGACATGAATTGAATATGCTGATCCATATCACATAAGAAAGAAAAATTGATACACCCAATAAACATATTCGATACTCATCTAATACAAGATTACAGATGGTTGCTCCTAACCTGCCATATTCTTCGGTTTAATAGACAGTGTTACTCGGTAATGCTCTTTGTTAGGTGGGTCTCGAGGTGGGGCATTATAACATGGCATCTAAGCAAAATTCGGAATGAAGTACAATAAACACATAACATAATCGGAATAGTACATGCATTACAATACAGAAGGATAACACTTGTGTCTACTTTTATCACTTTCATTGTTATCCTTAATCCATGTCCTATATCATTTGAGTCCTAATTAACTCTTAGATTCAAGGATACGTCTAGGAATGTGTTTCATTCCGTAGTATTTTGTAGCGTCCCTGAAAATTTGACACTTGAATCTTGACACTAATACATCCTGTGTCCAAAACTCAAGTACCGAAAACCCCAGAAGACTACAACAAAGAATTTAGAGGGTGAGATAAGAAAAAAAGTTAAGAATAGAAGAATAATCAGAAGATCCAAAATAACCAGTCTCACATCGCAGCGGAATAAAATATAATACAGAAATAAATCTTTATTGAGGGTTCGAAATAAAACTTACAATCATCAGAGTACATCAATAAATCTGGAAAGTTATAGCAGCTTATCCTAATATACAACACACAGTGGAATAAATACTAAATATCATACGTCTGAATACTTCCAACTCTTCTCTAGACTTCGCAACATCTGATAATCTGAACCTGTAAAACTCGGTCCGACCCGAGCATTGCAAACGCCAGGATCAGTCGGGTGAACCAGCGTGAGAAAAACTCACTAAGTTTTAGAGTTTTATCCAACTTGATTTTAAAGTAAAAATCTTTATAAAAAAGGGTAGTTGTAAGACCAAATCCACACATAAATACGGATGGTTTTTACCTTACGATAACCCAACACATTTTTGAAATCATTTATTCTCTGACATTATAACAGTGTCTGAATCAAATAAATAGCTACCAGAACGCTTGCATCTCACGCTCCATATACATAATATACCATCAAAACCGCGGGTGCTCATTGGAGATTGTATTCTAACTATGGAAAGGTATGGAACCACTTGCCGATAGAGTATTTCTAGAGGGGAATACATTGGATTCAACAAGAACATCTTGCAACTCGGCCACGCATGACTGAACACTCATTTCGCTTGAGTGTATCGAATGTATATCACCAAAAGTCGGGAGCTACCCATCGTTTCCCAAAAGGGACAACATCGATAGATTTAAGAAGGAAATGGGTTTTCTCTAGATAGGTGATATGCGCCCTAATTGGGAGCGACCCACTGAGCCATGTTGCCTGCCCGATTTCTGTCATTTTCCGGTTGTAAGTCTTGAGGTTAAATTTCCTTTATGAACATTTGGCCACCATTCACTTTGAATGTCACATCTTCATATCCGTCGAAAAATCACTAATTGATTTCCACAAAAATACACTGGTTGTTAAACTAAAGAAGCTTCCTTCTTTGCTACCAAATTCCATACGTTTGAAGAAATCAACGTACGTGATTTTTTTGGAAATACTCTGTCATCACACTCCTACCACAACCTAGGAATCACCCTATTATCAAGTTTTAACTATCATGTCTGAAATTAAAGTAGTTAAAATTCTCCTCCATATAGTGGTTACCTGAAATTCTAAATAACATTGAAGCATAGTTCTTGATTATTGCACCTCTTCACTGGAGACCATGTTTCGGTTTCAGATGAGGCAGATTGAATAACTAATGCCTAATTAGAAGCACAACTTTACGGAATATATTTCAGCTACCCATACAAAGGCAAACATTACTGTTTTTTATAACAAAAAAAGAGAGCAAAAGTTTTAGCAAGGCTTAGTTTAAAAGATCCTTAATATATTAGTGTGCAAGGAAAATCCATAACACTAGTGAACTCATGAAAAAAATGGGTGTGGAAGTTCCACTTGATTAAAAACTTAATATGTTGTGTAGTTCTGGTAGAATGCATCTCCATTCAAATATTTTTATATTTCGTTCAACTTGTAAGCTAGTCAGAGTTGCTTACGAAACCATGAAAACAGTGCCAACTGATTACATAAGGAATTGAAAATTGAAAAATACTAAAACCAGTTGATGCATATAAGTCAGAACAAAAGCGAATGATTAATTATTGATAAAAATTATAATTCTTCCATCAAAACAAGGAAAAGCTTCACTCCACTATACCTTAACTAATTTAATTTCACAGATGTGAAGCTTCTTGACCTCCATTTCCAAAACTCACTAGTAAAGATAGGACCTCGATCACTTACTGTGCTAGAGGGTATCCAATGTAGTCAAACTATCTTTCCAAGATAAACAGATGTTAAACATGATACCAAGTGTATATACTAAGATGATTAGAGGTCTATCCTCTACTTAGCTTATCCATCATGTTACAAATCTGAGGGTCTAAAGCTAAAGGTTGCTATGTACTTTTTACCTCTCTTAAGGTCAGCCTTTTTCTACTTAGGGCACCTGCCACAGCCATTTATCTCTCACGCAAACCAACATAGTCGAACTCGACATCCCTCAAGTACAAGCTCCAAAGGCCTAAACCAATATCAGACAAGCACCCAAGGAATACCTCCTCCTAATTTGGACGATCTACGTGAGATGATACTTGCAAAACAACCAAACAATTGAGCACTTAACCGACTCTGGCTATCCTCGCCAATCTTGTTCCAAATCTATTGTTGATCGCATAACTGGCTTTGCATTGTCAACTAATATATGCGGAAGTCTATCTCGTGTTTTAGGGGAAAAACCCCTAACCTAATCAAAAACATCTGCGTACTCATGGACTATTCTAACGGATCGCAAATCGTCGATAGATGCATCAAGTGATTCTAGGTAGCTAAGCTTAACTGATCCCCTTAGGATCGCGTGAAGTCTCGGAGGTATTCCCGAGGCAAGTAAAAAGTCTAACTACCTTCCTTTCACAATTACTAGCTAACCAACCCATGCCTAGAATCAACCCATAACCCATGGAACCAAAAACATAAGCATTACACTTAAACTCAATACTTAATATAGATATTCTCAAATCCTTACAAACCAAAGACAAATGAGCCGAACCACCAAACGAATTTGAGACAATAATGGGATCTTCTATTTTACTAGTACTAAGGTGCAGAGACTCAACTACGGAAGTAGATATAAGCGAATGTGAAGCGCCGAAATCAAAAAAGTACTAACAGGATGATAAAAAAGAAAAACTAAACTTTACTATCTTTCTCTCAGGTACGCTGGCGGTGAAAGCATGCACTTGCCTTCCTGAAAATCCTGTCCTTTGTCCTTGTCCTTGTCCTCTTGGAAATCCTTAATAAGATGCCCTGCCTCACCATGCTGAAAACAACCACTTGTCTTTTACTTCCTATAATAAAATGACCCGCTATACCGCAGAAAAGATACTTCCTCTTGTTGCGGGATCTATTATTTCCTCCGCCCTTCTTATATTCCAATCCCATGTTTGTGATCCTTCCCCTTTGGCCTCTTTCTCTTTACCTCCTTGGTGAACCATGTTGACAAGCCTTTCGAACGTTACCTCCATCGCACGGGAAACCCTACAAATCTTGGAAGAGAATTAGCCGCAGGTGAAACTACTACGACAATGGATGGAGGTTGGGCACTTCTTCGCCCTTTGACAGGAGTCGTAGTCTCATCGAGCCTACGGAACCATGCCGCGATGAGGTTACCTCCCAGAAAGCCAGGAGCCTTGGCGACTCAGGAAAGAAGGAAACAAGGATTCAAACAGAGGATCAAAAGATAGTGCACATGACTTTGGGGAATATGCCTTTAAACAAAACCTTTCTTTTGAAAAATGCTTCTTTTAAAACTGTTTTGAAAATAATTTTTCAAATCTTTTATCTGATCCGGTAACCTTCAGCTCTGATACCAAGTGAAACACCCCACCTCCGTTAAGGTCACTCACAAAGGTAATGCCTTAACTTCGGCGGAGCATTATTGGTAAAAGATGCAGATAAATTACAAGATAGACAAATAAAGCAGTGGAAAATAAAGTCATTTTATAAACAACTTAATTTAGTCAAGCTTTTACAACAATTGTCTCAATCATACTTAAAAGTAATACATAGGACTTCTGTCTTGATTTAAAAACATCCAAGTATAAAAGAAGCATAAAAATAACAATGATATTCCCCAATAAAGCATGAACCAGCCATAGCAGTAGAAGATAGAGTCCAAAGAAATACATCAACTATCTTCGAGCTTGGAAAGAAAACTGAGCTAAGTAGTAACATTTCCTCCTTGTGAACCTGGGGAGGGGGGGGGGGAGGGGGAACGGAAGAAAAGAGGCGAAACAGAACTAGGTCAGACATAGGTCTGGTAAGTCCAGTGACTTTCAACATATAAACAGGCCAAAGCATCATGACATGAATAAACTGAATATAAGACAATACTGTGAGAACAAGGATAACAAGATAACATATAATTAGTATAGATATGATGAGGCAAGATAAACTGAATGCGCTTCTACTCTTTCTCTGCTTCTCTACTACCTTGTTATTTTGATTTTTATATCTCTGCACCACCTAACTAGTGTCCCAACTAGTAATCTCTATAAAATGATAACGTGATCCCAATCCCCGTAATTGTGGCAGCCTTCAGGTGTACATCTATCATGAGGATTCCACCTCAGTCTGCCTAATTTCCATGAACATGTTAGATGTACCCTTACTACCCTAACGATCGGCTCCCTACTTGTATTAATTTCTCTTGTGTCTGTGTCAATCGGCCCTCTCTTGCGTGTAGATACCCTGTGCTGGTCCCACCATAAGGTGTATCAATCCTTATGATAGCAACCCGACATGATTCAAGATGCACAGTGTATAACTACAGGTACCCAGTGCCTGCTTTTTCCCACTTCGAAGTACGTGCACGCCCGTAAACCGTCGGAACCTACACTGACGTACCCCCTGCCACTATTTTGACCGCTTATAATCAGCCAAGTAATCGTGCCCCACCCTGCCTAGTTCAGGGTACCATGATACATCTATGTGGGTTACTGCTGAAATGGGTCCTCGTTACTAGGGTTTCCTACTGGTTAAGTTTGTGGGCCTATATATACAAATATTACCCACCTACACGAGATGTACTTAACCCTCCCATCGATTCAAGCATGTTTATTTAATGGTTAAGTTTTGTGGGTCTATATTTACTAATATTACTGTAACAAACCAGGATTTTCGACATTTAGAATATATATTAATTTAAAGTTTAGAGCTAAAAATAAATATTTATAGTTGGGTTTGATATAGAATTTGAAATTCTATTGTTGAACATAATTGAATAAAACCTATATTTCTTTTCTAGATCTAATTTTCAATATGAATGTTGTGTTAGATAACTTGAATTCATGGGAATATTTAAATTTTAAATTAAATTGAGATTTAAGGTTAAGATAAATATTTATATTTGGCTTCAACATAGAATTTAGAATTTGATCTACTTATATAGTATTTAAGTTTATGTTTAAATCAGAATTCTTTTGTATATTTATTTTGATATTAACATTTTGCCAATTTTATGTGATTTACTGATTTGGATACTTAACGTAAAGTTCCTTTGTTATTTCTAATTTGAACGATGTTAAAGAAACATTATTAACCAATTTATATAATATTTTAGCTTTTAAATTTTGTATTTAGTTATATTGTTTACTTTGTCTTGACTATTTATGCCTAACTATCTTACCGCAAATACGATATTTGAACTTTTTACTTAACCCTTCATCTTGTACTAAATTATTTATATTTAGTTTTAGGATTTATTAATTTAAACTATAAGTTGTAATTTAAATAAGATATAATTTCCGCTGGCAAATTTGTTTTCAAGATATAAGTTGAAGTTTTAATTTAAAAATTGATTTATTATGTGGAATATAACGCTAAGTTTTAATTTATTTTAAGCAACGCTATTGTATGGTAATGAAAATTAATTTCGATAAGAACGTTAGTTAAAGCAACCGTTATTAATAAATTTTGGGTTGTTAAAATATTCAAAAGTTAGCATTAAACTAAAATAAACTTCGAAAAATAAATTTTGTAGTTTAATGAAGAAACAGTTTATTTTAATATAAATTGATTTAATTGTTCAAGTAATAATGGAAATTTTACCGTGATAAAATACGTACACAACGTTGTCCGGTTCAACCATTTTCCACTAACGTTCAACCGTGTTCTGGCCTGATGTTTGTTCAACCGTACACTTTATTTTCAGCCCAACAATGCATTCAAACCACTTCCTTTTGTCCAGCCAACGTATGTTTGAATTCAACCATATCAGACAACAAATCTTGCTGAATATTTGGCAACAGCCCTAGAAATCTCACTCAAGATATGGGCGGTGGAGAATTTTTGCCATCTGTTGTTACCGCTCTGTTTTGTTTAACGCGTGTTCTTCCATTTCTGTCGTTGGTCGGCTTTGTTCGTATTATAAAATAAGGAACCCATCTTTTCGTTCGGACACAACTCTTCTCCTTAACCATTTTAACAGCCGAAGCTTTTTGAGTATCTTCCACCAAACTTTACAATGCCCAAGTCATTGCCTTCTTTCCCAAATCGTTTTCATCAAAATTCCGCCGCCTCCTCATGACAACTGCTCGCAGTTTCCTCCTCCTCCACCATTTTCACCACCAGTACCCCCACGAAACCACTGCTTCGCCTCTTCCTTCTCTGTTTAAACCCGTTACCTCCTATCTCAACCAACGCCATCTCCGCTCCCATCCACGCAGCCACGCACTCCAGTAGAACCACCGCCACCATCCTCCTGTCAGCTTCGCCTTTCTTTTCCGCCCTTCACTTCCACCGCTTCCACCACCTAAAACCCGTGAGCCAACCATAACCGCACCACTCAGCTCACGAGCCTCCCTCCTTCTCCATTTTTCCGAACTGTCAGCTCCTTTCCTTAAAAAAAAGGAGTTAAAGTCAGTTGGGTTCACAAATCCATTCCTTTCGTTGAGAAGAAACAAAACACAGTCCACGTTAACACCCAATCCGCCACCATCCGAACTCACAGCTCTCTCTCCTATCCAAACAGTTCGGCAGTCTTTTTCTTCTGTTTGTTCCCACATCAAAACCATCTTATCCCTCTCAGTTTCTTCTTTAAACCGTAAGCGCAAAACCACCTCAGCCTTGCATGTAAAGCACTGTCCATTCTCTCCACCTGATTGTTTTCGCGCATACAAGTTTAGTTTTCCCTTTTGTACTGAAAAAATAATAATAACAAAACAGTTCAGAGAAAAGGGGTGTCCGCAAGCCTGATCTATCATATAGAGGAGAAAGTAAGAACGTAAGTGCATGCATATAAAGATTTAAGATATATATACATGAACATTAAAGTATACCCTTAATTTTTATGTGCATGTTAATGAAAAGGGGTAGCGTGCATTTGCAGTGTCCGTAGGAAGTATTTGCGATTCATTCCAAAGCTTGGTTCGCGATTTTGAGTTAACTCTGGTTCGTGTAAGGTTCGCATTATCCGGAAGTTGTACGTGGCTGATACGAAGTTATGAAAACAAAACGAAGCGCAATGAAGGTGAGAACACGGTATTTATAAGTTTATATGATTTTCATATGCTGCATATATTAATAAATATGGTAGATTTTAAAATTTGTGCATGCATGGTTGATCCTGAGTTGTGGAAATGCCGTATAAATTCGTAGAAAATGTTGCTATCAAATGCACGTTGGTGCTCTAACGCGTATGTGTGAAATATAGTTGTATACATGAAATGGATGACATGTGCGGGAATGTTGAGCAACATTGAACATGACGCTTATGAGAAATTTATTGGTTGTTTGTTAGTTATTTTCCATGAATGTTTGGTATGGCTTTACGATCAAATAGTATGGTTAAATTCAGTTGTATGGTTTGTGTCACACACCGTAGTTGCGCGATTTTACGTATAATCGACTTGAATCTCCTTGCCACATAAATAATGTTTTGATGATAAAATCTACGCTTTGGAATTTGACTTTGAATTTTGTTTAATTTGAAGTTGGAAGTTTTAAACATTGTTTGCAAAAGACATCGGGTTTGGAAATATATATATATATATATATATATATATATATATATAAAGGATAGTTTTGTACAAGACGAAGTAATTTCCAAGGTAATTTCAGTAAGTTATATAAATTTGGTTTTTCCTAGTTTTTCTTAGTAAAGCACTTCATACATGTATATGTATAAGGTTTAAATCATTTTCTATAATCTAATTATTTTATTTTATAAACATTTTATTAAAATTATCATTTTTCCAAGTTATTTAAAATAATAGTAATTTCTTCCTAATTGAGAATTGATTTCGATTGAATTATTTATTTAAGTTGAAATTTGAAATGAATAAATTTTCTCTTTTGGATATATCTTGAGTTTGAGAAGATTTTGGTATTGTGATAAGAAAACTTGTTCTATGTTGAATATAAATCGATTTCAAACAATTATGAGATCTCGATATGAAACATATTAAATTATGGAAGTAAATTGGCTTTGAATAATTGTGATAATTGATAGGAGAAACATCTTCTATTTGAAATTAGAGTGTTGAATTATAGTGAATTGAATTTAAACCAGTTGAGATTTAGTGACTTTGGAAACGTATGAAAAAATGGCAACAATTAAAGGCATTATGTCTGAAACATAAGATTTCAAGTGGATTTTATTTCAAGAATGATAAAACGATAACAAGTTTATGAAATATGATGTAACCTCGATTATAGAAGAATTGATAATGGTATGAAAGGAGGTTTGAATCTAAACCGCGCATAATCCATAACTATTGTTTTAACAATACGCTTATTACTTGGAAAGACCGGGACCAAATATATATATATATATATATATATATATATATATATATTCGAAACCATTCCAAGTAGTAATACGACGTTGTTCGAGACTTGATCAAACGACAAATGAAGACCGACGATCTTCGAATTGCTTGGGTTGATGGCCGCCGATGTCTCGGTTGGGCTGATCACTCTATATGAGTCTATTGGTGGCATGAGGTCTGAGCGTATTTGGAGATTTTCGGATTTTGTTCCGTTCAAACCCAGAATGGACTTGGATGGATTGTGTGCCTGACATTGTAATTGACGGCAGAACACTGATTTCGTTGATATGTTTCTAGTTTGTGACGTACGAGCTCAAAGTGGTTATGTAATGATGGAAAATCAGTGGTCATGTTGTGAATGGACAATGTGACATACTTAAGATATGAAATAAGCTTGTATGATCAGGGCATTGCTTATCTAAGCATGCTTTGCGTATGACGTGACATCGACAAACCTCACACCCCGGATGATGAGAAACTAGCGGTTTGGTTGTGTATATATTTATGAATCGATGATGACCGCTGCAGCAGTGGGAAACCACTTATGACTTATTGAATAAGGTATGTTCGGGGGGCCGTGTCTGGTCGAAAATCATTGATCTACCTCGCGATTTGTATTGGTGTCCGCGTCTGGATGAAAAACCCGTGATTACATCTCATTTGTATTCTGATTGATCTTTCGTGCCAAGAATCATCAAGTTGGAAACCCAAATCTCCAATACGAGCCATATAATTGGTTTGTATATAGATATGGCGACATAATATTATGGGTATTATGCCGTCTAGGATTGATACATTTAATTGCGAAATGGTTTTCCACACTATATTAAATATTGAAAAGAGGATTTTATGTATGAAAACATGTTTGGTTATCATAAGATAAACTCGCCCATCTGGTGTGTGCTTACATTGTGTGATGTGGGACGAGCTTATGATAGCTTCATTTTCTTAAAGTCATTTGCGAATTTATATGTACGGGAGGTCACATGGAGTAAACCCGTTCCGCATTAGCGGCGTGGTCCGGTGAATTTCCCAACTTTAAATAAATCCTGTAAACAACTGTTTTATGTTCTCACACCAGTCCCATGACTGACCTGGAGTTTATTGTTCCTTCCTAAACTCTGGGTGCCCACTAATTTTTTTCACGGGCAGTTAGAGTTTAGTTTACAGTTATAGATCATTAGAGCTGGACTTGGAGTGCTTCCTGAGATTAGAGTTCAAGCTAGGATTTGGAGCATCCGCTATACCACACGTTTTCTCCCGCTGAGAGTATATTTATTTTCTTCCGCCGTGTGTGTTGTAACTCTGATATTCTATGTAACTCTGATGTAATATTGTATTGTGCCATGAAAAGTTCTGTTATTTGTTCAATATATGTTTGTACCCATAACAATTCGTCTTTATGAACGGTTTAAGTTGGTTTAATTACCAGCGAAAAAAATCAGGCAAAAAGACGGGTCGTTACAATTACCCACCAATCCGACATGTACTTAACCCTCCTTCTGGTTCAAGCATGTTTATTTAATGGTTAAGTTTGTGGGCCTATATTTACTAATATTACCCACCCAACTTGATATGTACTTAACCCTACCGCACATTATGCCATATTGGTTAAGTGTTGTCCATTCATGTTAACTTAACCCACCCATTCATCATGTCATGTTGGTTAAGTGTTTTATTATTAACTTAACCCTCCTCACTTATCACGTTGGATTGGTTAAGTGTTTCCTATTAACTTAACCCCGTTCGTCCATCAAGTTATATTGGTCAAGTGTTTCTTGTTAACTTAAACCCATGTGTTCATCATGTTGTATTGGTTAAGTGTCATCAATCAATTCAAGTTACTTAACCCACCTACTGGTCATGTTACTTTGGTTAAGTGTTGCCTTCTTGTGTCAACTTAACCCTACCACAAATCAAGTTATATTGGTTAAGTGTTGCCCTCTTGTTTTAACTTAATGTTACCACAAATCTAGTCATATTGGTTAAGTGTTGCCCTCTTGTTTTAACTAGACCTTACCGCAAATCAAGTTATATTGGTTAAGTGTTTCTTATTACTTAACCCTACCCATTCATCATGCTATACTGGTTAAGTGTTTCCTATTAACTTAACACTAGTCATTCATCTTGTTATAATGGTTAAGTGTTTCTCATTAACTTAACCTTAGTCATTCATGTTATATTGGTTAAGTGTTCCTATGAACTTAACACTAGCCATTCATCTTGTTCATTAGCATTAATTGATTTATTAATGCACCAACCTCTCACAATAGATATGTGTTGTTGCGGTTACTGGATGTGCCGGGTGGTTCCGGCCAGTTTTACACCACAACTTAATCTAACCTCGGTTTTTTCTTGAGCATGATGCACTAACCTCTCACATTAGATAGGTGTTGTTGTGGTTACTGGATGTGCCGGGCGGTTCCGGATAGTTTTACACCACAACTCAATCTAACCTCGGGTTAGGCATGTTCATCTTTAATTTACGCATTTACCATATATATACCCAAATCTAGATTTTACATGCTAATTATCCCAAATTCACAAAACTATTCATGTTCCAATTCTCAAGTTATGCCTTAACAAAGTTAATTTCAAGTTAAGCCCCACAAATTCAAATTCAAGTTATTACTCAAAATAGGTTACATCCAATTTTCCCAAATTTGTAATAATAGTCATGCCTCCAAAAAAAATCACAATATAGCACACGCCCTAAGGTTTAGTCATCTTGCTCCGTACAAAATATTCTCCCAAAAACCCCCAGTCATGATTCACAGTATAAACTATGCCAAATTATAGCCTTTAATTATAGTGCAGGCCAATTACCTAAAATCCCAATTTAGGCGTGTTCACATTTAACAATTATCCCTATCTTACTATAGGTTTTCATGCCTAAGCCATAAATCACTATACACAATAATCTCCTTCTTCCAAGTTATGAACTATCTTATATAATATGCCCCAATTTTAGGTCTTAAACAACATCATGTACTATGCCTTACATGTTTACAGTTCAATTTACGCCCCAAAATCCCAAGTCGTATGTCCAATATACTTTATGACTCAAATCTCAAGTCATATGTTCGATACACTTTATGTTTTAAATACATATGTGTTATGTCCTCAAATCCGTTACAAATCAGTTATGTCTAATTATACATAATTTAATACTTTTCCCAATTTTAGTGCTAGTCATGTCCAAATCATATATTATGCCCAATTTTAGCGCTGGCCATGTTCAAATCATATATTATGCCCAATTTTAGCGCTGGCCATGTTCAAATCATATATCATGCCCAATTTTATTTCCAACGTACATTCATCTGTTATGAGGTTTGGCTCAGGCTCGTAGTAGCCTGGCTATAAAACAAAAAGGGAAGAAGGAAAGAAGAGACAAAGAATGGACATAATATCATCAAAGAGATAGACCCAATGTATATAGAAAGACAGATAGAAATAGGCATAATCTCAGATTCAGATTTATTACAATGTCAGAATCACAATTGAATTTTACTTCTGAAAATAACATGAACTTACAAATTACAGAACGGTCTTGAATTCTAGGATCTGATTTCTGGAACTGAAAAGCGATCCCTTGACGTAGATTATCGATTCTCTAATTTAGATTTGATTCTTAGAAAATAGTTGTTGAAGTCGTTGAATTAGCCTTTGAATCTCTACTTGAATTCTAAACTTGATTCTACGAAGAACTTTAGTAGCATAACCCCGTCTTTGATTTATTTTTGATATGAATTAGGGTAGAGTATAGGCGTAATGAAGTAGTGCAGAGAAAACTGTAGCCTTAGGGGTGTTTATATAGTATAGAGATCAACGAATCTGGTCAGAACGGGCATCCAAATGCAGAAAAACGAACCTGGCCTCAGATCTGGAAATAGGGGGGAGGTCGACCTATGTGACCCAGGTCGACCCCCTGGTCGACCTGGGTCCTCGGCGGGAAATTTCCCGCCTAGCCCGCGTGTGTGATTTGAATTTCGAATTTGAATCTGAGCTGTTTTATTTTAATTAAATCCCTGAAACTTCTGAGTGCCATAACTTTCTCATACGAAGTCCGATTTACGAAAACTTGGACTCTATTCCAAGCAGAATTCCGAGACAAACGCAATGGCGTAACCCGTTTCCCTTAATTCTCAATTTAAAAATTAAGTATTCTTTAATTCATTCTTTTAATATTCTCAGAAAATACGGGGTGTTACACATAGCCTTTTAGACTGGGTGCACAACACGGATAGCTTATGTAGGTCTTGTTCACTGTAAAGGATTCCACATCATTGCACACTAGCGGAAAGAACATTCAATTCATTCCTATGGAATAATAAATTGTGTCTAGGAGCCCTTTTGGTATTTTCGGTCCTGTCCAGCTACACATGCACAAATGTGTTTACAAGTTACCATGAACGCAAATGTTTATCAAACGAAAATAATAATTGTATTTGTACCTTGTTGCATACGGCTTAGTGTTATCCACTACGGTCTCTTCATGAATACACGCCCGACTGGAAGGTAGGTCTAAGACCAAAGCTGCAAAATAATAATGTGTTGTTTTTTTGTTTTTTTCTCATACTTATAAAACATAATCATTTGCATTAATACCTGAACGTGACTCAAGCATCTACCCGTCTCCTTTTGTTGCGCCAAAGTTGTCTAAGTGAACTCTGCGTATGTGGTAGCTAGAACCACCGCACCCCCACGCATATTTTCTATACTCATCAAAGTCTGCGATCAGAGGGGGCCTAAGAAGAGGGACTCTAGATTCTGACCTGTCACAGAGCAGGAGTTGAGTAATAACGTGCAACATAATGGCACGAGCTCGATGTTGAATTTGTAGTGGAGTTGCATTTGGCAGAATATCACTCACCAATTAAGAATGATACCATGTACTCAAAACATTCTCATTCCCCTACCAAGCCTCTTTTGGTGGAGTCAGGTAACCCAAATTCTCAAGCATTATCTTGTAATTTTGTAAAGCATTAATTCTTAGAATCAGCCGTCTATTGGCAACCCGAATAATACAGCCACATCTTTCAATATTAACGTCATCTCATCGAATCGTAGATGGAATGTGGACGTCTCTGGTCTCCACCTATCAAGCAAGGCTGTGATAAAGTTTTGATCTAGTTGTGCATACCCAACCTTGTACACCACCCAAATCCGGCTCTATCTACGAGTGGCAAAACCTCCGGATGTTTAGACGTAACTTGCTTAAGAGTAGACGTGTGGTCGATAGTTCCTTCTGGGTCACAAGCCTTCATCTAGAATGAATTTAATATTATATAAGTCAAAATACGACCTTTAACATAAACAAAATTCGTAATAAATAAATCAAATTATGTTACCGCCATCAATTCATGGATACTAGTATGATGATCTGCCTGCAAGTAGAGAACGTATGGATCAACCGGTCCGGGTTCCATCTCTTAATATTCTATAAACTGTTTGGATGCACACATTAGTCCATTAATCAACCAAGAAATCCACAACTCACTTACAAAAAGTCATTCCACATTCCACATTTACATACTTATCAAATGTCACATTATCGTATTATCGCATACAAGACACAACCAAGACTCAACCATCTCATTTCGCATTCCAAAATACACATTCCACATTTTACAATAAAGAAACATAACCCTACCAAACTAGTTTAGATCACATTCTAGTATTATTGCAAAAAATTCACAATCAAAAGTCAACATATTTTGGTATTTCACAATACTTTGGGCCGCATTATCCTCTATCACATACTAGAAGTAAACATACACATACACATATGAATACTAAACATACACGTACTAAACATGAATAAATGTAACTTTATTCACCAATGTAACTTTAAATATATGCATATGAAACCCTAAATCATGAATTCATTCAGGAAAGCATCAACTTATAGGTCATACGAACTACAAATCACATCCATTTGTGATACTTACCAAATGTCGAAAATTACCAACTTTAATCCCAAAACATGAAAAACCTAAATGTTGAAAATTACCAACTTTAATCACATACAGTTTGTAATACTTACCAACAGAAGGTGGATGAGAAGAAGAGGAGGCCATTCAACTGAATTTTGGAGAAAATTATATTTTTTGGTCTAAAATTGTAATGGGAGGAAGGTTTTCGGATGAGGGAAAAAAGAAAAAAAGAAGGGTAATGTGAAAGTGTAATGTCCCTGATTTTTGGTGATTTAATAAATAATTTATTTAATTATTTTAATATGGTGTTTGGTAATTTAAATGGTGAATTTAAACATTTTAAATATTAATGGATATAAATAATGGGATAATCATATAATTATTTCTGAAATAGTCAGGAATAGTTAAATTGACAATATTATGTGAATTGGATAATATATGAGATTTAATTTAGTTTAGAATTGAATTTTATTAACGAATATACTTATATACGACAGTCGAACGTATTAGTTATAATATAAATTTTAATCGAGCTCGAAACGTCGCGGTAATTCGTAATTCGATGATTTGAACTTCAACTGCATATACAAGATTCGTTATACATCAGATTTCTTCGAAACAAGAAACGTTGGAATCTAATTAACTGTATTTTTCAAATGGAAGTGAAAAATCAAAATTTCGTGATATAAATGGTGAGTTATGTCCAAATCAAATCTTTAAATAGTCGCTATGGAATCGTTTATAAAACATAACGATTTATTAAGTATAATTAAATATTGGTTTCGAATTTGAACAAGATCTTTGAGACGTAATTATAATTTAATTTTTAGAATTTTTCATTAATTTTTATTTTGGAAAGTAAGCAACTTTTTATTTGGAGTATTTTACACCTTATATCAGCATTTTGAAATTTAACAGAATAAGTTAACTAGTCTATATTATTATATTATGGGATCATGACACATTGTTCATCTTAACGGTATTTATATTTTTGTCCGTAGCAACTCGTATGGGAACAAGGTACCCTACAACTCAAACGCCATATAACTAGAGTCCCAAAAAACAGTAGTACATCAACATGTCCTAGTAGTTCTCCTACATACGGGAATACAACAGCAAATCCAAATATCACATAAGTCAACAAATCTCCAAGTCTACCTCAGCAAGATATGCATATGCATGACAGAAGAAATACCTCTCTTGATTAGCCAATTCATCCCTTCCACTTTGCTTGACATCTGCACCAAATCTACATGCCAAGATGTCATTATGTGTACGAGCGCTGTTACCATTACATACAGCTTCCGTGGCATCAACAATGGATGCATACATCGATTTTCTGTCCCTTATAACTGAACTTTCAATACAAACAGTGGCGGAGCCAGAATTTTTTTTTGGTGAGGTCACTTATGCAAGAAATATTTTTAGAATTAATCTTTATAAAGTAAATGAAACAGAAGTTTTTTGTCGAAAGCTGAAAAATTGATATTATGATATAAAATCAAGCTCTCACGTACTGCTCTCACGTAAGCTGAACAACATATTTTTTATGCAAGCGAGTTTCACACTATAACGAAACAGAAGTCTTTATCTAATCTAAATAGGTTGAAAAGTAAAAATATTATGATATTTTTGTCTGAGTTGTAGCCTGTAGGTGGTGCCAAGCAAAGCAGGCTTGATTTGATGATAAATTTCCACTACATGATCACAATGCGTAAAGTAGGATTATTTAATTTGGACCATGTTACAACGGAAAGCATTTATGGTTGAAAAGCAAAAATATAGGTTAAAAATCAAGCTCTCACATACTGTTGGAAGTATTTATGATTCTAGCATTATTCTTTTGATATCCTGGTGAGGTCACTTGACCTCACCAGCTATAACTTGGCTCCGTCTCTGAATACAAATAAATAAATCAAAGCGAACTAAAGGGGACCTGCGAAAGGGATAAAATGGGCCATTTTGTTTCTTACAACCATTAACTAAAAGCGAAAGGTCTTAAAACGTTTTATAATGAACATAGTCATTTCTTTTCTGGTTCAATCTTTTTAATCGAATTTGTACCTAGGAGTGAGATTATAAGATTTATGTGTTGTTATATCTAGAAACTGGAGTGTGGATGACATTCCAAGACCATTTTATGGTAATGTTTATGATTAAAGAACAACAGGAATGGTAAATCATTTTCAAAACAATGAGGACGCAAGTCTATTATATAATAAAATTTAATAAAATAAAGTACGCCTGTCAAGTTTGAACCATAAGTTCCCTCCCATATTCCTAAGGGTGCGTTCGCAGCATTTTTTTGGCACACTCAACTTTTCGGACGCGTCGGACGCCAACAACTTTAACCCCTTCCAGATTCCATGATTCTCGAGGGTTGGAAAAGTAGCTGTTGGCATCTGACGCATCGGACGCCAATAGTTAATTTTCCAACGTATCGTTTCAACGGCTTTAAAAGCATCAACCCCCCCCATTTTCTTCCTTCATAACCCGAAAACCCCCACCTAAACCCCCAAATTTCGATTTTTTCGAGCAATTTCAAGCTGCAAAAACGGTAATTTTTTATACGGTTGTGTTTATTTTTCAATTTTCTATAACATATGTTTTTTTCCAGATTTTTCTGAATTTTTTTTTGGTTTATGCGGATGGCTTCCTCTTCCACCTCCGCTACCTCGCAGTCATTTGCGAATTGGACGGACGACCGGGAGTCCGCTTTCATAGATATTTGCGTTGAGTTTATAGCCTATCGCAATACAGGCGTCAGTGGGTTCTACTCAACAGTCGCGACAACAATGAATGACCGTTATAATCTGGAGTTCATAGAAACCTAGATCAAAAATAAATGGGACAATATGAAGCGCTCTTTTTGCGATTGGGACAGACTGCTACGAACACCAGGCGGTGTATGGAATGCAGAGTTCAATTATCTGGACGGTCCATATGATTTTTGGAGTGCCGGCGGTGGCAGGCCTTACAGACGGTTCAGGAGGAACTCGCCGTTGAAGTTTCGAGAGCAGGACATTATGTTCGAGGGTTGTTTGCAGAAAGATACTTGTGCGTATCCGATACTTGAGGTTGCACCTCCTACTGCACCTGCACCTCCACCAGCACCTGTGCCAGCCACTTCCTTCTTCCCTGCCGAAGTAGGTTACTATACTGGTTGGATGGCTTCAGGCGATCCCCCTTTTGGTCAGTCCTCTAGGCGCAGACAAAAAGAGCATGTAAGCTCGTTTGTGACCGACCATATGAGACAGCTTGCTACTCGTTGCTTGGAGCTTGTTCAGGGACCGGGTACACGCGTGGACCTTTAGGAGATTCTGATGATTTTCCGCAATGATCCGCGGAATGTGGATATTGTTCAGGAGCTTACTGATGAGGGCATACGTGAGTTTATTTTGGCGGAGTTGAGCTTATTGCCCCATCATCGTTTATTTTAGATTTTCATGTATTTGTTTTAATTTTAGTCCTGTTGTGTTCTTTATGTTTGTATTTCTGCTCATTTAATGAAAAATGTAGTTGTTTTGTTTTATGCAATTAGTATTTAATTAATTCAAAATAATTAATTTAACAATTAAATACACCGCTTAAATACCCCGCTCGTAGCTAAAAACAAATTCCCCGTTCGCTACAGTACCACGCTCAAATACCCCGCTCAAATGTCACGCTTAATACTCCGCTCGCGTTGGTTAAGAACGCACCTTAAGTTTTCATATATAGACTAACGTCAACAGCTATGTTGTCAACATCCACAGTCTATGAAATGATAATTCATACCCATTAAAAACAATATGCTTAACACTGAAGTGTGTAGCTACCCTATTATACAACCCATACGTGAGACCATAACCAACCATCCGTTCGGTTCAGTTATTCTCTCTCTTGTTTTTCAACTGATCCAACGAGCCGAGCAACCAGAAGGGGGGAAGAAGCCACGGGGCTAGCCACAGATGGGAATTGTAACGGCAAACAGTTTGCCGTTATAATCAAACTTCACGCATTTCATTTTATAACGGCAAACTCTTTACCGTTATAAACTTATAACGGCAAAGAGTTTGCCGTTATAAGCTTATAACGGCTTTCTCTTTGCCGTTATAAGCACTAGCCTCTGTTCAGTGAACCAGCCACGAAGGAGCTCAAAACTAGCCACAGACCAGCCACGGATGAGTGAACAAGCCACACCTGGTTGCTCCGTGGCTTGTTTAGTAACTGAACAAGCCATGGTTGGTTGTGCTCTGATGCTGAGAGGCTACTTGTCATCTATTCTAAGTAAACCTATGCAGTACGATTGCTGACCTACATCAAAGACAACACTTTAGTGTTCATCTTAACCTTCTCATCTTCAAACTTCGCCAATTCATCCTCTGTTAATTCGTAATTCAAATCATCGCTTGCTATGTTTGTTGAATCCATCACCTGATTCAAAGCCTTGCTTGTAAATATAATGGATTAATCCATCAGCTAGTGTACGTAAATAGAAACCATTTTTTACATTACAGATTAATTGATGAACGTGTAAACATGATAAGTACATAAATAAAAACTCTTTTTCACTAAATGTATGTGTAGTCCAAAATCCAAGATAGAGATTTAAATATTATGAAAGAAGGGTTAAAGTTCTCAAATAAAAAGTAGATTTTATTCAACCTGCAAAAAAAAGAAAACCAAATAAATATATTTGTTAACATATTTAAACATGCCTTCCCTGTTAAGAAATTATACCACCTACCTACGTACTTTACCACTAGTCTGAACGAAAACGTGGAGAACAATTCATGGCAGGCCTACATTAAAAACTGAGAAAAATAATACATTCAAATACTGAAACCATTCAACAATGTGTTTTCATATCAGAAATGTACATGTCCTATTCTATCAATGCAGATGCTTCATGCCGAAGTAAGAAAACTTACATCAGACCATCGAATACATGATGGCCAAGACGTCTGCTCCTATAAGACCATAACCAACCATCCGTTCTGTTCACTTTTTCTCTTTCATCCAAACAAGCCACCAAGCAACCAGCAATACAAAACTAGCCACAACCAGCCACAAACCAGTTAAAAAATATATTATATAATACGAACAGTACAAAACACCAAACACCCCTTCCATCCAATATATATCTTTTCACCGCACCAAACACCATTTGCATGTTTTTTTATTATTAAAAGTTTATAACGGCAAAGTGTTTGCCGTTATAAACTTATAACGGCAAAGACTTTGCCGTTATAAACTTATAATGGCAAACACTTCGCCGTTATAACCACTAGCCTCTGTTCACTCAACTGGACACGAACGGGTTCCAAACTAGCCACGGGGAAGTAAACAAGCCACACCTGGTTGCTCCGTGGCTTGTTTAGTAACTAAACAAGCCATTGTTGGTTGTGCTCTAAATACATAAGAGAAACCACTTCTTTTCTTGGCTCTAGGCCTTGCGTTTTAATGGTTTCACGTGTATATGAATGTCGGATTTTCCATTCTCCTATTCAAAAAAAAAGTGCGTAGCTTCATTGTAGTTACCTGTAAGTACGAACAGAGGAGGATTGCTATGAGCACCTGGTGATGGTTGCTGGAAGTTGTACTGGAGCGGAGAATATAATATAAGGGGAGGAGTACGTATTGGTTTGGCTGTTGGTTACAAATGGGAAGAAGGACATGATTTTTGGCGTTGGTTTACAGTGAAACAAAGAAAAAAAGGGGCGTGAGAAGGAATTATACGTGAAGGATGGGGAGTCTACTTGTAGGTGTTTGCAGTTGGAAATATATTGCTGGAAGATGGAGGAGGCAATACTATAGCATGTGGTATGAGTAGCGAAAAGAGGGATAAAGTTGGAAAGGGTTTACAAGCCAATCGGACCAATTCTTCTGTCCCCAAATTCAGTGTGCCCCGTGTCCTAATCAGTCAAAGCCCCCTGATTTCCACCATTTGCACTTAAACCTTTAAATTGTTTTCGTACTTAAATACAAAAAAGGGAAATGGGAAGATTTGATTGGAGGGACATGGGGGATAGGGGAAATGGATATAGAAGAATTGGTCTCTGCGAAAATCCTATCAGGAAGAGACGCGGGTTAGTTTTGTTCGAGGAAGATGAACAAACTGTGGATATGGGTTTCATCAGTAGGTTTGGACACTTGGGTAGGAAGTGAGCCCATTTTTAAAATAAAAGAACAAAAATAATAATATTTAAGGCCATGCAAGAAGCAAAGACGGCACTATTTGCTGTAACGATACTTAGGAGTTCACATTAAAGGCTTATTGGGTTAGTGTAGTTCTTTTTTGGGGAAAGACGGATACTATTTAGGAGCGTTCTTTGTTTTGGTGGGTCGAAGGAAATGGTAAGGTCCACGGTTTTTGAATGAATTTATGTTTAATTAAATTAAATAATGTATCGCATTTAAAAACTTAATATCTTATGCAAACAGACTCAGTTTTTCGAACCATTTATCACGTGGGGATCGTATGATCACTGACTACGCAATGGAGCTGGTGGAACTGTTTGGACTTCGTTTGAATTTATGGCGAATTAAAATGCCAGATTGAATCAACCAACGAAATCGTTATTTAACGATTAACGATCAAGGTGAGTAAACTCACTAATTCTGTCCAGTTTTATAATTTTATAAACATTATTTAATATTGATAAAAATGATTGAATGCTGTGTGTGATAGTTGTTTGATTGATTTGCTGATTAATTGGTTGAAATTTTAGATACAGTTACATATATAAACCATTAGTTAATTATTAATTCCATTTACTTTAATATTTCATATTGCTATGAATTAGTGTCATTATTTTTGATTAACATCTGTGGATGAAGGGAAACAGGTTGGAATGATCGAATTGGATTCCTCAACTATTGTAACGACCCAGAAAATCTGAACCAATTTAAAACTTTTAAATTGGCTAAAATAATGGATTTTAAATATTTAAAATAAATATTTTAAATAAAGGCGATGAAAACTGAGTTTGAATCGACATTTGAAAACGAATATAATTAATTATAATTATATATAGAATTGAAAATGGCGCGGTAGTTCGATAATTCGATTTCAAACTTCAATTGAATATACCGGATGCAAAACAATCCGGATTTTAGTGAAACCAAAAATAATGGAATCTAATTGATAATATCTTTCCAACGAATCTGACAAATCGAAATTTGATAGCGGGAATCAAAAGATATGTCCAGTTGAAAATTCTGAATAGTCGCTATGGAATTCAGGCCCTTAAAAATGGACATTTTGCAAATGACCTCGGATTTTGACGAAACCACTTTTGTTGGATCCGTGATGTCAAATTATTGCTAGGTTTCAAATTTCATAATTTTTCGAATCAATATGTGAGCGTGGCAAAGGAAAATGCGTTTGACCAGTTTTTGTTGAATTTAATCGACTGGAAATTGGCCATTTTTCAAACGGTCTCAGAATTCGGCGAAACTAGTTTTGTTAGGACCGTATCGTCAATACGAAACTAGAAAATATTTTTCTGGAATTTTTCTAGTTAGTATGTGACCCCGGTAATTTGAAATGTACGTTTAAAATTCAACATAAGGATTTAAATGTAAATTCAACGGAAACTGATTGTAACGATCAAATCAGCTTACGATACATATCCCATTGTGTTCGGAATGGGGGTAAAACGCTATGGACGACAGGCGGTGGGCCTCGTTTCGAGGTCGTATGTAAAAGTCAACCTTTTTGCAAAATTAAATAATTAAATAATAAAAAGGAAAAAAATATTATTTTAATTCCCTCCCTTTTCTTCTTCTTGGCCCCCCGATTTCAATAAACAGAAAAAAAAAGGAAGAAGAAGAAAGCAACAGCAGCAGCCGCCGCCTTCACCGTCGGTCAAAACCTCCACCGCGCCCTCCGATCTTCTTCCCCCCCTCTTCCTTGCTCTCGCTCCCTCCTCCTCCTTCAATCCGACCCCCCTCCCCCCCGAAGCCATCGCGAGCCCCGTTCGAGACGCCACCGCCGACGAACTGAAGGCCGTCCCTCCTCCAACACCTCCAGCGCCGCCACCTGACGCAAACCCCCCCCCCTCGCAGATCAAAGTAAGTATTTTTATTTTATCTTTAATTCTGAAAATTACTGATTTTAATTAGGATTTAAAACTGATTTCATTATGATTTAAAAACTGATTTTAATTAGAATGTAAAACTGAATTTTATAAAGATTTAAAACTGAATTATATAAGGCATATAAAACTGATTTTTTTTAAAGGAAAAGATTTAAACTTTTTAAAGGAAAAGATTTAAACTTTTTAAAGGAAAAGATTTAAACTTTATAAAGGAAAATATTTAAACTTTATAGAGGAAAAGATTTAAACTTTAGAATAGAAAAAGATTTAAACTTTAAAAAGAGAAAAGTTTGAACTTTAAAATAGAAAAGATCAGATTTTTAGAATAGAAAAGATCCTATTTTTAAAATAGAAAAGACAGAATTTTTATTAGGTAGAAGAAGTAAAATATGATTCTTATATTTTTAAAGCAATAAAAATATAATTTTTACATCATAGGAATATTAAAAATATAATCTTTATTTTTAAAATATGATCTTTATATATTGAATAGCGAAGTCAAAATTCGATTTTTATATATATTGAATAACATAGTAAAAATTCGATTTTTACATATGTAGAGAATACGGGCGAAAGCGACAAAAAGGCGAGGTTGGCGAAGATTTCTCTAAAGGAAGAGTCGTAGTAGTTGGATAGCTATTGGTGAGAATTTCTCACTCTTCAATTTCTTTTTCTATATATACATATGTGTGAAAATAAAAGTGAATTGCTATATATAAATATATATATATATACACGCCCCTCGTCCACAAACCATGGACGATATTTATTGGTTGAAATTGTTGTGAAAATTGATTGATAGCGAATGATTGTTTGGGATTGTTTGTGATTGATATTGATTTGATTGTGGTTGAAAAATACCCATTTGTGGTTGAGAAATATTTGGTTGAAACCACATAGGATTAGTTTGTGGAAATGAAATAAATATATACATGCCGCCTGCGTGCGAACTAGATGCATGATCCCCATTGTCAAAAACCGCGAGGTTTTAAGGTAGAGCGAGGAGCCGTACTAGGGACGGTCCCGGTTTAACTACCCTGCCTTTATGCTGCCGAAATTTTGAATAATATTCGTGTGTTTGAATTATTTTCATATGCTTAAACTATATTTATTCATTGAATAGAAAACCTTCATGTGTTGAATTGATATCCATTCGTTGATTAGAAATTCATGTGTTGAATGGTATTCATATTTTGAAATAAATTGTTTGATAATAAAAATCACATTTTTATCTATATATAGAAACTATAGAAAACATTCATGTGTTGAATTGATATTCATTCGTTGATTAGAAATTCATGTGTTGAATGGTATTCATATTTTGAAATAAATTGTTTGATAATAAAAATCACATTTTTATCTATATATAGAAACTATAGAAAACATTCATGTGTTGAATTGATATTCATTCGTTGATTAGAAATTCATGTGTTGAATGGTATTCATATTTTGAAATAGATTGTTTGATAATAAAAATCACATTTTTATCTATATATAGAAACTTTAGAAAACATTCATGTGTTGAATTGATATTCATTCGTTGATTAGAAATTCATGTGTTGAATGGTATTCATATTTTGAAATAGATTGTTTGATAATAAAAATCACCTTTTATCGACTATATGAACTGTGTAAAATAATCTCGTTTTAAAAGAAATCGTTTTATGATAAAAATCCCATTTTTATCACCAACTTGAACTATATAGAAAAATAGTGTTTTGAAATGAATTGTTTCACAATAAAAATCACATTTTTATTGTATGCACAAGTCGTTGAAATGTGAAGTGTTAAAAATAGCCACTTGTTCAAAATAAACATATATGAGTTGAAATATTCATTAATTAGCTAATGAAATGATTTGCACCTATTTATGTAACATTAGAATAAATGGTGTCTTTAAACCAAACAGAAGTCAAATATGAAGTTGAATAGAAAATGATAAATGATAAGAACTGTATATATATGTACATGCATATTTATTGAACAGGTTATAGCAAAGGGGCTAGAGAAGAGGAATAAAATTTTGTGCCCGACAAATAGGTTCACATTTACTGTTTTGTTTGGGTGATGGATTTTATGAGCCTGTTGGCTAGCCGCTTGGCTTTTTCTTTTTCTTTTTGAGATTAGAAGGACCGGGAAAGCTATTTGCGATTTCCCGATGCTCCCGGTGCAGGGGAGGTTATGGCGAAATTTTCCAAAATTTTAAGGTGTTAGAAAAATATTTGAAGTGGAAACGATATGGAAATCATTGAATGAACTATATTTATATAAATATATAAATATAAATAAAATTAAAACGAAACGAAGCCGTGCAGTTCGTATTTTGAAACCATGATTTCAAACAACTAGTACGGGAAATCCGACCATTGGATTTTCCCGAAACCTCAACCGTCGGGTTCGCCTTGGAATAATCTTTCCAACGACACCAACCTTGTAAAATTCCAACGGTTGGATTGTCTGGAATGTTTAAATCAAATCTGATGAAAAACAGCGCCAAAAGCGATTATATTTATATATATATATAAATAATTATATATTTAATCGAATAACGACGCTGCAGTTCGTAATTTGAAATCGAAAATTCAAACGATTGTACCGGGAGATCCGACCGTCGGATTTTCCCGAAACTGGAACCATTGGATTCGTTTTGAAAAGACCTTTCTAATGATGTAAATTTTGTGAAGATCCAACGGTTAGATTTTCAGATATGTGTAAATCAAACCTGAAGAAAAACAGCGCCACGGCCGCTTTATGGCCCGAAGCGTCGTTTTGAATAAATGGGCTATTTTAAAATAAATAAAAATAGCGATAAATCGTTATAAAATATTGGAAACAATATGGAATGGAAATAAACTGAATTTGCTTGATTTATGTGGCTTTTGATGGTTGAATGTGTTTGGTGTGAAAATTACATTAAAGAACAAAATTGGTGTTGTCGAATAATTTAACCACTGAAATAAATCGATTTGAAATTCTAAATATACGTGAATTATTTGAAAAGCCGAGTTAATTCTCATTTCGAATAATTGACCGACGATTGAAATTCGAAGATGAAAACGATGGTCGAAGACCGGAGATCTTCACCTCGTTTGGATGGTAACCGAGGTCCTGATTGGGAGGCATCCCGAAATATGCATAATGAGTGGTGATCGTCCAGACGTACGTGGTGGTCGAAGGGTTTGCGAGGTATTTAGTGCCTCCGGTTTCGTTCAGACCCAGAACGGACTTGTAAATGGACTGTGTGTCTGACATTGGAGTTTATTCTGTGTTGATTGATTTCTATTAATATACATCTGTTTGGCGGCGGAGAATTTATTCTTTTGCTTAACGCCCTTCTCTGGGACGCACGAGCTCAGAGGTTGTATATCGATGGACATCAGTCGCATGGCATGAATTGCCTGTGTGGCATGCTAAGATGCAGTGATCAGGGCTTCTGTTGAAAAGCAAAGTCTTGTGGTGATGATCGAAGCACCGCCTGTGTGGCGTAGCTTTGTGTATAACGTGAATTCGCGAGCCTCACACCCCGGTATGAACCTAAAACGGGAGAGGACATCAGGGAGGGCCTGCGTTTCTTTCTAGCTAGTGTGGTGTCAGTGACCTACCAGCCCTGACATTTATATACTTTTCACCTATGTGGTTGTTGCTGTTGCGAGGCGCCTCAGTTTGATCGGACGATCCGGGTCCGATGGAGTCATTCGTTGGCTCGTTTACACCCCAAAGGGCGGAGAAACGTAGTGTTCAGGCATAATAATCCACATCGGTGGACCGGCCCTGACGATCCAAGGGCCCACCTGAGTTTGGGCCTGAGACATGGGCTAGATTGTCTCGAATTCGGTAAGGACTATCTTTTGCCTTGGTTCATGACGGAAATCCAATTTCCAAATACGACATCGTGCGGTTTTGATTGTATATATATATGGCGACATGATATATGGTACCCATGCCGTCTATGATTGATAGTTGTGATTTGAATTTGTTTTCAAAACATATAGACACTAACAATAATATCAAATGCCTTTGTTTTGTTCGTATCAAGCATATTTTGACCGTTATAAGGTAAAACTCTATCCTCCGGTTTGCGTTGCATTGTGTGATGGGAACTGAGTCTTATAACGGTCTCATTTTTATAAAAAGCATAGCGATGTTTAAAAGAAAGATTTGTTTTAAAGCACTGGTAATCCAATGGAGTAAACCCGTTCCACGAAAGTGGCGTGGTCCTGTGATTTGCCAATTATATATGTGTTGAGTGGATTTCTCATACCAGTCCCATGACTGACTCGTAGTTTGTTTCACTCTCAAACTCGGGTGCCCCCTTTTCTACACGGGCAGCCTTGTATTCAGGTTTAGCTGGTTCTCTTTCTGGATAGCTGGAGCTGAAGATGGATTCTATCATTTATTTCTTTTTATGTTGTTCAGCTCCTATTGTACATATTTTGTTTATTTCCGCTGTAGACATTTATGTATAGCTGAACTGTATTTGTACTAAGTAAGATCCTGTATACTGTGTAACTATGATGATTACTTTTATCCAGTATATTCTATTGTTCATATCTGGTGTATTTATTTAATTCTGTTCTGCTATTATCTGTTTCTGTGTTATATTCCAAAGATAACCCTGTTTCCGTCTGAACGGGAATTCAGGTCGTCTCATCGTGGTATCAGAGCTTTGGTTAAGCTTAGTTCTGGAATATAACATTTGAACGAACTCGTCAGAAATAGAACCAGTAGTGTTCTAGGACGGGTAACTCTATACAGATAGGATCAGCAATATCCTAGTATGAGTAAAGCAGAATGAAATTACACCTCGATAAACACATTTACACTTCAAGTATATGTTTATATATTTTAAACTATCTTTTCTGTGACCTAACACTTGATCTGCTAATTGCAGAGGTACTAGAAAATGAGTGCCAGAAATAGAAGGAATACAGAACCCGATTTAGAGGCTCTATTCAAGAGATATCGAAATCTGGGTGGAGCGCAATTCTCGGGCAATGAATCTATTATTCAAACTCAAGCTTGGATGAGTTCTGTCGAAAGAATCTTTGAGCATATCCAACTGAGAGATGACCAGAAACGGTTAGTAGCATCTTGGGCGCTCAAGGAAGAAGCTTTAATCTGGTGGGAAACGATCATCAAAGGTAATCCAGAAGGTGATATCACCTGGAACAGATTCAGAGTGATTTTCCTACAAAGATTTACTCCTCCCGAAGCAACCGAGAGATTATGTGATGAATTTTCTTATCTAATACAAGGAGATATGACCATCCCAGAATATCATAAGAAATTCAATGAACTTTCTCACTTTGCCCCTCATCTAATTCAAAATCCGAAGAGGAAAAATCTGAGATTTATTCATGGGCTTCCAAGGAAATACCAGAATAAGGTATTGGGGCATGTGAAGCTTCCTTTTCCAGAAATGATATACATGGCTTATCAGTATGAAGATCTCCATAAGAAAGGAATGTTATGCGACGAAGAAGAAGTCTGTTCTAGTGACAAAGAAAAGTCGGAAACTGATATTCCTGAAGCCAGTAAGAAGCCCAGTGCCAAGAGAAAAAGGGCTAAATCTAAGAAGGAGCCAGTAACGACGGCCATATGCAATAACTGCCATAAGCAGGGGCATTTGCAAGGAAAATGCAAATCTTTAAAGAAACAAAAGAAGGAAATGACAGTATTTGGGTGATCGTAGATCGTTTCACGAAGACCGCCCATTTCATACCTGTCAAATCAAACAGAACCGCTCAGAGTCTGGCGCAGATTTACACCAGGGAAATAGTTAGACTACATGGAGTGCCCCTCAGTATAGTAAGTGATAGAGATACAATATTCACTAGCAAATTCTGGGAAGCATTTCAAGTCGAGCTGGGAACGAAGTTAAACTTGAGCACCGCTTATCATCCTCAGACAGACGGTCAGACTGAGAGGGTGAATCGCATTTTAGAAGATCTATTGCGGGCTTGTGTTCTAGATTTCGGTGGATCATGGGAAGACCATCTGCATTTGGCCGAATTCTCTTATAATAACAGCTACCGAGCGAGTCTGACAATGTCGCCATTCGAAGCATTGTATGGTAGACCGTGCCGATCTCCTGCTTGTTGGGTCGAGCCTGGAAATAGACTTGTGTTAGGGCCTGATATGATTCGAGAAGCTGCCGACAAAGTCGATTTTATTAAGAAGCGATTACTCGCCGCTCAAAGCCGACAAAAGAGCTATGCCGATAGAAGAAGAAGAGATATATCCTTTGAAGTTGGCGACTATGTATATTTGAAAGTATCGCCGATGAGAGGAGTTATCCGGTTCGGTAAAACTGGAAAGTTGGCACCCAAATTCATTGGTCCGTTTCCTATTCTGGAACGGATTGGGACTCTCGCTTATAGGGTCAAACTGCCTGACTGGTTGCCTGGAGTGCATGATGTATTTCACATATCTCAACTTCGAAAGCACGTTCATGATCCAGACTTGATCGTGGAAGAAGCAGCTCAGCAGGATATTGAAATTACTCCAGAATTAGCTGTGAGGCGAGAGCCGCTAAAGATTATCGGCAAAGAAACCAAAGAGCTGAGGAACAAGAAGGTTCACTTAGTCAAAGTGCAATGGAGTGGAGATCCGCGAGATTGTACTTGGGAAACTGAGGAGAGCATTCAGAAAGTTTATCCTAGATGCCGAGTAGATATCTCTGATTGACTCCGGTGCAAGGTACATTTGCCCTACTTTGCATTACCATTCAATTCTCTACTCTATTGTTATTTTCTTTTCATAGATGTGCACTTTTAATTATATAGTCTGAATTATTTTTAAAAGAATATAGAAGTTGATCAGAATATTTTTGAAGGTTAAAACAATTGAATTAGTTGTTGTATTGTGGGATTGTAGATTTATCAAACCACTTTCGACTTTGTTCCTTTTCGGGGACGAAAAGTTTTAAGTGGGGGAGATTGTAACGATCCAGAAAATCTGAACCAATTTAAAATTTTTAAATTGGCTAAAATAATGGATTTTAAATATTTAAAATAAATATTTTAAATAAAGGCGATGAAAACTGAGTTTGAATCGACATTTGAAAACGAATATAATTAATTATAATTATATATAGAATTGAAAATGGCGCGGTAGTTCGATAATTCGATTTCAAACTTCAATTGAATATACCGGATGCAAAACAATCCAGATTTTAGTGAAACCAAAAATAATGGAATCTAATTGATAATATCTTTCCAACGAATCTGACAAATCGAAATTTGATAGCGGGAATCAAAAGATATGTCCAGTTGAAAATTCTGAATAGTCGCTATGGAATTCAGGCCCTTAAAAATGGACATTTTGCAAATGACCTCGGATTTCGACGAAACCACTTTTGTTGGATCCGTGATGTCAAATTATTGCTAGGTTTCAAATTTCATAATTTTTCGAATCAATATGTGAGCGTGGCAAAGGAAAACGCGTTTGACCAGTTTCTGTTGAATTTAATCGACTGGAAATTGGCCATTTTTCAAACGGTCTCAGAATTCGGCGAAACTAGTTTTGTTAGGACCGTATCGTCAATACGAAACTAGAAAATATTTTTCTGGAAATTTTCTAGTTAGTATGTGACCCCGGTAATTTGAAATGTACGTTTAAAATTCAACATAAGGATTTAAATGTAAATTCAACGGAAACTGATTGTAACGATCAAATCAGCTTACGATACATATCCCATTGTGTTCGGAATGGGGGTAAAACGCTATGGAAGACAGGCGGTGGGCCTCGTTTCGAGGTCGTATGTAAAAGTCAACCTTTTTGCAAAATTAAATAATTAAATAATAAAAAGGAAAAAAATATTATTTTAGTTCCCTCCCTTTTCTTCTTCTTGGCCCCCCGATTTCAGTAAACAGAAAACAAAAAAAAAGGGAAGAAGAAGAAAGCAACAGCAGCAGCCGCCGCCTTCACCGTCGGTCAAAACCTCCACCGCGCCCTCCGATCTTCTCCCCCCCCCCCTTCCTTGCTCTCGCTCCCTCCTCCTCCTTCAATCCGACCCCCCCACCCCGAAGCCATCGCGAGCCCCGTTCGAGACGCCACCGCTGACGAACTGAAGGCCGTCCCTCCTCCAACACCTCCAGCGCCGCCACTTGACGCAAAACCCCCCCCCTCGCAGATCAAAGTAAGTATTTTTATTTTATCTTTAGTTCTGAAAATTACTGATTTTAATTAGGATTTAAAACTGATTTCATTATGATTTAAAAACTGATTTTAATTAGAATGTAAAACTGAATTTTATAAAGATTTAAAACTGAATTATATAAGGCATATAAAACTGATTTTTTTAAAGGAAAAGATTTAAACTTTTTAAAGGAAAAGATTTAAACTTTTTAAAGGAAAAGATTTAAACTTTATAAGGGAAAAGATTTAAACTTTATAGAGGAAAAGATTTAAACTTTAGAATAGAAAAAGATTTAAACTTTAAAAAGAGAAAAGTTTGAACTTTAAAATAGAAAAGATCAGATTTTTAGAATAGAAAAGATCCTATTTTTAAAATAGAAAAGACGGAATTTTTATTCGGTAGAAGAAGTAAAATATGATTCTTATATTTTTAAAGCAATAAAAATATAATTTTTACATCATAGGAATATTAAAAATATAATCTTTATTTTTAAAATATGATCTTTATATATTGAATAGCGAAGTCAAAATTCGATTTTTATATATATTGAATAACATAGTAAAAATTCGATTTTTACATATGTAGAGAATACGGGCGAAAGCAACAAAAAGGTGAGGTTGGCGAAGATTTCTCTAAAGGAAGAGTCGTAGTAGTTGGATAGCTATTGGTGAGAATTTCTCACTCTTCAATTTCTTTTTCTATATATACATATGTGTGAAAATAAAAGTGAATTGCTATATATATATATATATATATATATATATATATATATATATATATATATATACACGCCCCTCGTCCACAAACCATGGACGATATTTATTGGTTGAAATTGTTGTGAAAATTGATTGATAGCGAATGATTGTTTGGGATTGTTTGTGATTGATATTGATTAGATTGTGGTTGAAAAATACCCATTTGTGGTTGAGAAATATTTGGTTGAAACCACATAGGATTAGTTTGTGGAAATGAAATAAATATATACATGCCGCCTGCGTGCGAACTAGATGCATGATCCCCATTGTCAAAAACCGCGAGGTTTTAAGGTAGAGCGAGGAGCCGTACTAGGGACGGTCCCGGTTTAACTACCCTGCCGTTATGCTGCCGAAATTTTGAATAATATTCGTGTGTTTGAATTATTTTCATATGCTTAAACTATATTTCTTCATTGAATAGAAAACCTTCATGTGTTGAATTGATATTCATTCGTTGATTAGAAATTCATGTGTTGAATGGTATTCATATTTTGAAATAAATTGTTTGATAATAAAAATCACATTTTTATCTATATATAGAAACTATAGAAAACATTCATGTGTTGAATTGATATTCATTCGTTGATTAGAAATTCATGTGTTGAATGGTATTCATATTTTGAAATAAATTGTTTGATAATAAAAATCACATTTTTATCTATATATAGAAACTATAGAAAACATTCATGTGTTGAATTGATATTCATTCGTTGATTAGAAATTCATGTGTTGAATGGTATTCATATTTTGAAATAGATTGTTTGATAATAAAAATCACATTTTTATCTATATATAGAAACTATAGAAAACATTCATGTGTTGAATTGATATTCATTCGTTGATTAGAAATTCATGTGTTGAATGGTATTCATATTTTGAAATAGATTGTTTGATAATAAAAATCACCTTTTATCGACTATATGAACTGTGTAAAATAATCTCGTTTTAAAAGAAATTGTTTTATGATAAAAATCCCATTTTTATCACCAACTTGAACTATATAGAAAAATAGTGTTTTGAAATGAATTGTTTCACAATAAAAATCACATTTTTATTGTATGCACAAGTCGTTGAAATGTGAAGTGTTAAAAATAGCCACTTGTTCAAAATAAGCATATATGAGTTGAAATATTCATTAATTAGCTAATGAAATGATTTGCACCTATTTATGTAACATTAGAATAAATGGTGTCTTTAAACCAAACAGAAGTCAAATATGAAGTTGAATAGAAAATGATAAATGATAAGAACTGTATATATAT
Organism: Allium sativum; assembly: GCA_030737875.1. Taxonomy (NCBI): domain Eukaryota; kingdom Viridiplantae; phylum Streptophyta; class Magnoliopsida; order Asparagales; family Amaryllidaceae; genus Allium; species Allium sativum. Next base: position 448,335,826 of record CM060922.1, on the reverse strand, counting down.
GTACATGCATATTTATTGAACAGGTTATAGCAAAGGGGCTAGAGAAGAGGAATAAAATTTTGTGCCCGACAAATAGGTACACATTTACTGTTTTGTTTGGGTGATGATTTTATGAGCCTGTTGGCTAGCCGCTTGGCTTTTTCTTTTTCTTTTTGAGATTAGAAGGACCGGGAAAGCTATTTGCGATTTCCCGATGCTCCCGGTGTAGGGGAGGTTATGGCGAAATTTTCCAAAATTTTAAGGTGTTAGAAAAATATTTGAAGTGGAAACGATATGGAAATCATTGAATGAACTATATTTATATAAATATATAAATATAAATAAAATTAAAACGAAACGAAGCCGTGCAGTTCGTATTTTGAAACCATGATTTCAAACAACTAGTACGGGAAATCCGACCATTGGATTTTCCCGAAACCTCAACCGTCGGGTTCGCCTTGGAATAATCTTTCCAACGGCACCAACCTTGTAAAATTCCAACGGTTGGATTGTCTGGAATGTTTAAATCAAATCTGATGAAAAACAGCGCCAGAAGCGATTATATATATATATATATATATATAATTATATATTTAATCGAATAACGACGCTGCAGTTCGTAATTTGAAATCGAAAATTCAAAACGATTGTACCGGGAGATCCGACCGTCGGATTTTCCCGAAACTGGAACCATTGGATTCGTTTTGAAAAGACCTTTCTAATGATGTAAATTTTGTGAAGATCCAACGGTTAGATTTTCAGATATGTGTAAATCAAACCTGAAGAAAAACAGCGCCATGGCCGCTTTATGGCCCGAAGCGTCGTTTTGAATAAATGGGCTATTTTAAAATAAATAAAAATAGCGATAAATCGTTATAAAATATTGGAAACAATATGGAATGGAAATAAACTGAATTTGCTTGATTTATGTGGATTTTGATGGTTGAATGTGTTTGGTGTGAAAATTACATTAAAGAACAAAATTGGTGTTGTCGAATAATTTAACCATTGAAATAAATCGATTTGAAATTCTGAATATACGTGAATTATTTGAAAAGGCCGAGTTAATTCTCATTTCGAATAATTGACCGACGATTGAAATTCGAAGATGAAGACGATGGTCGAAGACCGGAGATCTTCACCTCGTTTGGATGGTAACCGAGGTCCTGATTGGGAGGCATCCCGAAATATGGATAATGAGTGGTGATCGTCCAGACGTACGTGGTGGTCGAAGGGTTTGTGAGGTATTTAGTGCCTCCGGTTTCGTTCAGACCCAGAACGGACTTGTAAATGGATTGTGTGTCTGACATTGGAGTTTATTCTGTGTTGATTGATTTCTGTTAATATACATCTGTTTGGCGGCGGAGAATTTATTCTTTTGCTTAACGCCCTTCTCTGGGACGCACGAGCTCAGAGGTTGTATATCGATGGACATCAGTCGCATGGCATGAATTGCCTGTGTGGCATGCTAAGATGCAGTGATCAGGGCTTCTGTTGAAAAGCAAAGTCTTGTGGTGATGATCAAAGCACCGCCTGTGTGGCGTAGCTTTGTGTATAACGTGAATTCGCGAGCCTCACACCCAGTATGAACCTAAAACGGGAGAGGACATCAGGGAGGGCCTGCGTTTCTTTCTAGCTAGGGTGGTGTCAGTGACCTACCAGCCCTGACATTTATATACTTTTCACCTATGTGGTTGTTGCTGTTGCGAGGCGCCTCAGTTTGATCGGACGATCCGGGTTCGATGGAGTCATTCGTTGGCTCGTTTACGCCACAAAGGGCGGAGAAACGTAGTGTTCAGGCATAATAATCCACATCGGTGGACCGGCCCTGACGATCCAAGGGCCCACCTGAGTCTGGGCCTGAGACATGGGCTAGATTGTCTCGAATTCGGTAAGGACTATCTTTTGCCTTGGTTCATGACGGAAATCCAATTTCCAAATACGACATCGTGCAGTTTTGATTGTATATATATATATGGCGACATGATATATGGTACCCATGCCGTCTATGATTGATAGTTATGATTTGAAATTGTTTTCAAAACATATAGACACTAACAATAATATCAAATGCCTTTGTTTTGTTCGTATCAAGCATATTTTGACCGTTATAAGGTAAAACTCTATCCTCCGGTTTGCGTTGCATTGTGTGATGGGAACTGAGTCTTATAACGGTCTCATTTTTATAAAAAGCATAGCGATGTTTAAAAGAAAGATTTGTTTTAAAGCACTGGCAATCCAATGGAGTAAACCCGTTCCACGAAAGTGGCGTGGTCCTGTGATTTGCCAATTATATATGAGTTGAGTGGATTTCTCATACCAGTCCCATGACTGACTCGTAGTTTGTTTCACTCTCAAACTCGGGTGCCCCCTTTTCTACACGGGCAGCCTTGTATTCAGGTTTAGCTGGTTCTCTTTCTGGATAGCTGGAGCTGAAGATGGATTCTATCATTTATTTCTTTTTATGCTGTTCAGCTCCTATTGTACATATTTTGTTTATTTCCGCTGTAGACATTTATGTATAGCTGAACTGTATTTGTACTAAGTAAGATCCTGTATACTGTGTAACTCTGATGATTACTTTTATCCAGTATATTCTATTGTTCATATCTGGTGTATTTATTTAATTCTGTTCTGCTATTATCTGTTTCTGTGTTATATTCCAAAGATAACCCTGTTTCCGTCTGAACGGGAATTCGGGTCGTCTCATCGTGGTATCAGAGCTTTGGTTAAGCTTAGTTCTGGAATATAACATTTGAACGAACTCGTCAGAAATAGAACCAGTAGTGTTCTAGGACGGGTAACTCTATACAGATAGGATCAGCAATATCCTAGTATGAGTAAAGCAGAATGAAATTACACCTCGATAGACACATTTACACTTCAAGTATGTGTTTCTATATTTTAAACTATCTTTTCTGTGACCTGACACTTGATCTGCTAATTGCAGAGGTACTAGAAAATGAGTGCCAGAAATAGAAGGAATACAGAACCCGATTTAGAGGCTCTATTCAAGAGATATCGAAATCTGGGTGGAGCACAATTCTCGGGCAATGAATCTATTATTCAAACTCATGCTTGGATGAGTTCTGTCGAAAGAATCTTTGAGCATATCCAGCTGAGAGATGACCAGAAACGGTTAGTAGCATCTTGGGCGCTCAAGGAAGAAGCTTTAATCTGGTGGGAAACGATCATCAAAGGTAATCCAGAAGGTGATATCACCTGGGACAGATTCAGAGTGATTTTCCTACAAAGATTTACTCCTCCCGAAGCAACCGAGAGATTATGTGATGAATTTTCTTATCTAATACAAGGAGATATGACCATCCTAGAATATCATAAGAAATTCAATGAACTTTCTCACTTTGCCCCTCATCTAATTCAAAATCCGAAGAGGAAAAATCTGAGATTTATTCATGGGCTTCAAAGGAAATACCAGAATAAGGTATTGGGGCATGTGAAGCTTCCTTTTCCAGAAATGATATACATGGCTTATCAGTATGAAGATCTCCATTAGAAAGGAATGTTATGCGACGAAGAAGAAGTCTGTTCTAGTGACAAAGAAAAGTCGGAAACTGATATTCCTGAAGCCAGTAAGAAGCCCAGTGCCAAGAGAAAAAGGGCTAAATCTGAGAAGGAACCAGTAACGACGGCCATATGCAATAACTGCCATAAGCAGGGGCATTTGCAAGAAAAATGCAAATCTTTAAAGAAGCAAAAGAAGGAAATGACAGTATTTGGGTGATCGTAGATCGTTTCACGAAGACCGCCCATTTCATACCTGTCAAATCAAACAGAACCGCTCAGAGTCTGGCGCAGATTTACACCAGGGAAATAGTTAGACTACATGGAGTGCCCCTCAGTATAGTAAGTGATAGAGATACAATATTCACTAGCAAATTCTGGGAAGCATTTCAAGTCGAGCTTGGAACGAAGTTAAACTTGAGCACCGCTTATCATCCTCAGACAGACGGTCAGACTGAGAGGGTGAATCGCATTTTAGAAGATCTATTGCGGGCTTGTGTTCTAGATTTCGGTGGATCATGGGAAGACCATCTGCATTTGGCCGAATTCTCTTATAATAACAGCTACCAGGCGAGTCTGACAATGTCGCCATTCGAAGCATTGTATGGTAGACCGTGCCGATCTCCTGCTTGTTGGGTCGAGCCTGGAAATAGACTTGTGTTAGGGCCTGATATGATTCGAGAAGCTGCCGACAAAGTCGATTTTATTAAGAAGCGATTACTCGCCGCTCAAAGCCGACAAAAGAGCTATGCCGATAGAAGAAGAAGAGATATATCCTTTGATGTTGGCGACTATGTATATTTGAAAGTATCGCCGATGAGAGGAGTTATCCGGTTCGGTAAAACTGGAAAGTTGGCACCCAAATTCATTGGTCCGTTTCCTATTCTGGAACGGATTGGGACTCTCGCTTATAGGGTCAAACTGCCTGACTGGTTGCCTGGAGTGCATTATGTATTTCACATATCTCAACTTCGAAAGCACGTTCATGATCCAGACTTGATCGTGGAAGAAGCAGCTCAGCAGGATATTGAAATTACTCCAGAATTAGCTGTGAGGCGAGAGCCGCTAAAGATTATCGGCAAAGAAACCAAAGAGCTGAGGAACAAGAAGGTTCACTTAGCCAAAGTGCAATGGAGTGGAGATCCGCGAGATTGTACTTGGGAAACTGAGGAGAGCATTCAGAAAGCTTATCCTAGATGCCGAGTAGATATCTCTGATTGACTCCGGTGCAAGGTACATTTGCCCTACTTTGCATTACCATTCAATTCTCTACTCTATTGTTATTTTCTTTTCATAGATGTGCACTTTTAATTATATAGTCTGAATGATTTTTAAAAGAATATAGTAGTTGATCAGAATATTTTTGAAGGTTAAAACAATTGAATTAGTTGTTGTATTGTGGGATTGTAGATTTATCAAACCACTTTCGACTTTGTTCCTTTTCGGGGACGAAAAGTTTTAAGTGGGGGAGATTGTAACGACCCAGAAAATCTGAACCAATTTAAATTTTTTAAATTGGCTAAAATAATGGATTTTAAATATTTAAAATAAATATTTTAAATAAAGGCGATGAAAACTGAGTTTGAATCGACATTTGAAAACGAATATAATTAATTATAATTATATATAGAATTGAAAATGGCGCGGTAGTTCGATAATTCGATTTCAAACTTCAATTGAATATGCCGGATGCAAAACAATCCGGATTTTAGTGAAACCAAAAATAATGGAATCTAATTGATAATATCTTTCCAACGAATCTGACAAATCGAAATTTGATAGCGGGAATCAAAAGATATGTCCAGTTGAAAATTCTGAATAGTCGCTATGGAATTCAGGCCCTTAAAAATGGACATTTTGCAAATGACCTCGGATTTCGACGAAAGCACTTTTGTTGGATCCGTGATGTCAAATTATTGCTAGGTTTCAAATTTCATAATTTTTCGAATCAATATGTGAGCGTGGCAAAGGAAAACGCGTTTGACCAGTTTCTGTTGAATTTAATCGACTGGAAATTGGCCATTTTTCAAACGGTCTCAGAATTCGGCGAAACTAGTTTTGTCCGGACCGTATCGTCAATACGAAACTAGAAAATATTTTTCTGGAATTTTTCTAGTTAGTATGTGACCCCGGTAATTTGAAATGTACGTTTAAAATTCAACATAAGGATTTAAATGTAAATTCAACGGATACTGATTGTAAAGATCAAATCAGCTTACGATACATATCCCATTGTGTTCAGAATGGGGGTAAAACGCTATGGACGACAGGCGGTGGGCCTCGTTTCGAGGTCGTATGTAAAAGTCAACCTTTTTGCAAAATTAAATAATTAAATAATAAAAAGGAAAAAAATATTATTTTAATTCCCTCCCTTTTCTTCTTCTTGGCCCCCCGATTTCAGTAAACAGAAAACAAAAAAAAGGAAGAAGAAGAAAGCAACAGCAGCAGCCGCCGCCTTCACCGTCGGTCAAAACCTCCACCGCGCCCTCCGATCTTCTTCCCCCCATCTTCCTTGCTCTCGCTCCCTCCTCCTCCTTCAATCCGACCCCCCCCGAAGCCATCGCGAGCCCCGTTCGAGACGCCACCGCCGACGAACTGAAGGCCGTCCCTCCTCCAACACCTCCAGCGCCGCCACCTGACGCAAACCCCCCCTGCAGATCAAAGTAAGTATTTTTATTTTATCTTTAATTCTGAAAATTACTGATTTTAATTAGGATTTAAAACTGATTTCATTATAATTTAAAAACCGATTTTAATTTGAATGTAAAACTGAATTTTATAAAGATTTAAAACTGAATTATATAAGGCATATAAAACTGATTGTTTTTAAAGGAAAAGATTTAAACTTTTTAAAGGAAAAGATTTAAACTTTTTAAAGGAAAAGATTTAAACTTTATAAAGGAAAAGATTTAAACTTTATAGAGGAAAAGATTTAAACTTTAGAATAGAAAAAGATTTAAACTTTAAAAAGAGAAAAGTTTGAACTTTAAAATAGAAAAGATCAGATTTTTAGAATAGAAAAGATCCTATTTTTAAAATAGAAAAGACGGAATTTTTATTAGGTAGAAGAAGTAAAATATGATTCTTATATTTTTAAAGCAATAAAAATATAATTTTTACATCATAGGAATATTAAAAATATAATCTTTATTTTTAAAATATGATCTTTATATATTGAATAGCGAAGTCAAAATTCGATTTTTATATATATTGAATAACATAGTAAAAATTCGATTTTTACATATGTAGAGAATACGGGCGAAAGCGACAAAAAGGCGAGGTTGGCGAAGATTTCTCTAAAGGAAGAGTCGTAGTAGTTGGATAGCTATTGGTGAGAATTTCTCACTCTTCAATTTCTTTTTCTATATATACATATGTGTGAAAATAAAAGTGAATTGCTATATATAAATATATATATATATACGCCCCTCGTCCACAAACCATGGACGATATTTATTGGTTGAAATTGTTGTGAAAATTGATTGATAGCGAATGATTGTTTGGGATTGTTTGTGATTGATATTGATTAGATTGTGGTTGAAAAATACCCATTTGTGGTTGAGAAATATTTGGTTGAAACCACATAGGATTAGTTTGTGGAAATGAAATAAATATATACATGCCGCCTGCGTGCGAACTAGATGCATGATCCCCATTGTCAAAAACCGCGAGGTTTTAAGGTAGAGCGAGGAGCCGTACTAGGGACGGTCCCGGTTTAACTACCCTGCCGTTATGCTGCCGAAATTTTGAATAATATTCGTGTGTTTGAATTATTTTCATATGCTTAAAATATATTTATTCATTGAATAGAAAACCTTCATGTGTTGAATTGATATTCATTCGTTGATTAGAAATTCATGTGTTGAATGGTATTCATATTTTGAAATAAATTGTTTGATAATAAAAATCACATTTTTATCTATATATAGAAACTATAGAAAACATTCATGTGTTGAATTGATATTCATTCGTTGATTAGAAATTCATGTGTTGAATGGTATTCATATTTTGAAATAAATTGTTTGATAATAAAAATCACATTTTTATCTATATATAGAAACTATAGAAAACATTCATGTGTTGAATTGATATTCATTCGTTGATTAGAAATTCATGTGTTGAATGGTATTCATATTTTGAAATAGATTGTTTGATAATAAAAATCACATTTTTATCTATATATAGAAACTATAGAAAACATTCATGTGTTGAATTGATATTCATTCGTTGATTAGAAATTCATGTGTTGAATGGTATTCATATTTTGAAATAGATTGTTTGATAATAAAAATCACCTTTTATCGACTATATGAACTGTGTAAAATAATCTCGTTTTAAAAGAAATTGTTTTATGATAAAAATCCCATTTTTATCACCAACTTGAACTATATAGAAAAATAGTGTTTTGAAATGAATTGTTTCACAATAAAAATCACATTTTTATTGTATGCACAAGTTGTTGAAATGTGAAATGTTAAAAATAGCCACTTGTTCAAAATAAACATATATGAGTTGAAATATTCATTAATTAGCTAATGAAATGATTTGCACCTATTTATGTAACATTAGAATAAATGGTGTCTTTAAACCAAACAGAAGTCAAATATGGAGTTGAATAGAAAATGATAAATGATAAGAACTGTATATATATGTACATGCATATTTATTGAACATGTTATAGCAAAGGGGCTAGAGAAGAGGAATAAAATTTTGTGCCCGACAAATAGGTACACATTTACTGTTTTGTTTGGGTGATGATTTTATGAGCCTGTTGGCTAGCCGCTTGGCTTTTTCTTTTTCTTTTTGAGATTAGAAGGACCGGGAAAGCTATTTGCGATTTCCCGATGCTCCCGGTGCAGGGGAGGTTATGGCGAAATTTTCCAAAATTTTAAGGTGTTAGAAAAATATTTGAAGTGGAAACGATATGGAAATCGTTGAATGAACTATATTTATATAAATATATAAATATAAATAAAATTAAAACGAAACGAAGCCGTGCAGTTCGTATTTTGAAACCATGATTTCAAACAACTAGTACGGGAAATCCGACCATTGGATTTTCCCGAAACCTCAACCGTCGGGTTCGCCTTGGAATAATCTTTCCAACAGCACCAACCTTGTAAAATTCCAACGGTTGGATTGTCTGGAATGTTTAAATCAAATCTGATGAAAAACAGCGCCAGAAGTGATTATATTTTTATATATATATATAAATATAATTATATATTTAATCGAATAACGACGCTGCAGTTCGTAATTTGAAATCGAAAATTCAAACGATTGTTCCGGGAGATCCGACCGTCGGATTTTCCCGAAACTGGAACCATTGGATTCGTTTTGAAAAGACCTTTCTAATGATGTAAATTCTGTGAAGATCCAACGGTTAGATTTTCAGATATGTGTAAATCAAACCTGAAGAAAAACAGCGCCACGGCCGCTTTATGGCCCGAAGCGTCGTTTTGAATAAATGGGCTATTTTAAAATAAATAAAAATAGTGATAAATCATTATAAAATATTGGAAACAATATGGAATGGAAATAAACTGAATTTGCTTGATTTATGTGGCTTTTGATGGTTGAATGTGTTTGGTGTGAAAATTACATTAAAGAACAAAATTGGTGTTGTCGAATAATTTAACCATTGAAATAAATCGATTTGAAATTTTAAATATACGTGAATTATTTGAAAAGGCCGAGTTAATTCTCATTTCGAATAATTGACCGACGATTGAAATTCAAAGATGAAGACGATGGTCGAAGACCGGAGATCTTTACCTCGTTTGGATGGTAACCGAGGTCCTGATTGGGAGGCATCCCGAAATATGGATAATGAGTGGTGATCGTCCAGACGTACGTGGTGGTCGAAGGGTTTGCGAGGTATTTAGTGCCTCCGATTTCGTTCAGACCCAGAACGGACTTGTAAATGGACTGTGTGTCTGACATTGGAGTTTATTCTGTGTTGATTGATTTCTGTTAATATACATCTGTTTGGCGGCGGAGAATTTATTCTTTTGCTTAACGCCCTTCTCTGGGACGCACGAGCTCAGAGGTTGTATATCGATGGACATCAGTCGCATGGCATGAATTGCCTATGTCGCATGCTAAGATGCAGTGATCAGGGCTTCTGTTGAAAAGCAAAGTCTTGTGGTGATGATCAAAGCACCGCCTGTGTGGCGTAGCTTTGTGTATAACGTGAATTCGCGAGCCTCACACCCCGGTATGAACCTAAAACGGGAGAGGACATCAGGGAGGGCCTGCGTTTCTTTCTAGCTAGGGTGGTGTCAGTGACCTACCAGCCCTGACATTTATATACTTTTCACCTATGTGGTTGTTGCTGTTGCGAGGCGCCTCGGTTTGATCGGACGATCCGGGTCCGATGGAGTCATTCGTTGGCTCGTTTACGCCCCAAAGGGCGGAGAAACGTAGTGTTCATGCATAATAATCCACATCGGTGGACCGGCCCTGACGATCCAAGGGCCCACCTGAGTCTGGGCTTGAGACATGGGCTAGATTGTCTCGAATTCGGTAAGGACTATCTTTTGCCTTGGTTCATGACGGAAATCCAATTTCCAAATACGACATCGTGCGGTTTTGATTGTATATATATATGGCGACATGATATATGGTACCCATGCCGTCTATGATTGATAGTTATGATTTGAAATTGTTTTCAAAACATATAGACACTAACAATAATATCAAATGCCTTTGTTTTGTTCGTATCAAGCATATTTTGACCGTTATAAGGTAAAATTCTATCCTCCGGTTTGCGTTGCATTGTGTGATGGGAACTGAGTCTTATAACGGTCTCATTTTTATAAAAAGCATAGCGATGTTTAAAAGAAAGATTTGTTTTAAAGCACTGGCAATCCAATGGAGTAAACCCGTTCCACGAAAGTGGCGTGGTCCTGTGATTTGCCAATTATATATGTGTTGATTGGATTTCTCATACCAGTCCCATGACTGACTCGTAGTTTGTTTCACTCTCAAACTCGGGTGCCCCCTTTTCTACACGGGCAGCCTTGTATTCAGGTTTAGCTGGTTCTCTTTCTGGATAGCTGGAGCTGAAGATGGATTCTATCATTTATTTCTTTTTATGCTGTTCAGCTCGTATTGTACATATTTTGTTTATTTCCGCTGTAGACATTTATGCATAGCTGAACTGTATTTGTACTAAGTAAGATCCTGTGTACTGTGTAACTCTGATGATTACTTTTATCCAGTATATTCTATTGTTCATATCTGGTGTATTTATTTAATTCTGTTCTGCTATTATCTGTTTCTGTGTTATATTCCAAAGATAACCTTGTTTCCGTCTGAACGGGAATTCGGGTCGTCTCAACTATTTTGTTGTTGTTTTTCATGTACTGCATTATATGATATGACAAATAATTGGTGATTGATTATTGTGTGTTTTGGGATATTTGAATAACATTGACCTGGTATAATTGGTATTTAAATACCGAAAAATATATTCGCATATATTGGGAAAGAAATTGGGGTTTAAAAAGGATAATCTATTTTTAAATAGAAATTAAATTTAAATGAATTTCTTTAATTATATTAAAACAAGTACTTGATGTTAGAAATAAAACGGAACAATTATTATTAAATAATTTGAAAAATATAAGAACGAATTTAGGAAGGAGAAATTGGGAAATCGCTTCAAACAAAAACAATGAAATTTATTCGAAAGCACGAAATACGAATAAGAACTATAAGGATTTGTAATTCGATGATGTCAAATGTTATTAAAATAGTTTATTTTTAGAAATTATATATTTTATAAGTTGGAATTTACAAGATAATTAATATTGGTTTGTAACCAATATATTTATAATCAAATATGCGATCGAGATGAAGTTTTAAACTTAATATAAAATTAATAAGGAATTGATTTATAAATAGAGTTTATGAAGTAAATTATGAATATAAATTTATAAAATAACTCGGTAAACAGGATTTGAACCTGTAAGGGTATATATAAATAAAAATGAAGATTAGATTGATATAATGAACTCAGTTTTCCGGAAAGGAATAATATTCACAATTTAAAGTGAAAAATAGTTTTGAAAGCAAACGTCTTGCAAATTGGAATGGTGATAAAAGTAAATTGGTAAACGCTGGTAGTGTTAAATTCAGAAATGAATTTAGAAATAGAGTTAACCTGAAACGGTATACTATTTCAAAGATAGGAATGGAAATTGAATGGAGAATATTCAAAAGAGAGTTATACGTTAGAATTCAATTCTATCAAATTCAGGAAAGTGCCATTTACTTTCCAGTTATAATCAAGATTTATTTATTTATCTAATTACTTGATTATTTGTTTATTTATTTAAATAAAACTATATTTTGAAATCAAATGTTTCATACATATATTATAACGTTATCGTTATAATCAAGATTTCCATAAAGAAATGGATTCATAAACTGAATACGAGAATTGTGTAAATAGTTTTATAAAATAAGAAATTAAGAAATGGAGTTAGGAAATTAGATGACTAAAAATTGTTAAGTTCAATAGCTTTCTGGGTATTGATCTGATGTTGGTTTCGGCCTTCGGGGTTGGTACTTGGGAAACTGTTCTCTTACTTGTATACAGTTAGAGACCGATGAATAGGGAAGAACAGTGATGCTTGAATAAGAAATGGAAATGTTTTCCGATGTTAATAATGTATATTTTCTAAATATAGAAAATAGATAGTTCAAAAATAGATGGAAACATTTTCCAAGGAATCGTGAGAGGATAAATGAGTTGGAGAAAATGTTGGGTAAAGATATCGAAGGGGAATTGGGAAATGAAACAATTATTGATTAAAGGGCCTCAGTGTTGATTAATGATTGATTGATATAATTTCCCTTTGGAAATAAGATCATTGTGTGTATGGATGTTTTCCTTTGATAGTTAAATCACCGGCTATCAAAGATTTTTACCATTTTTCCGTTGTCAATACGGAGAGACCAGGATCAGATTTATTATCTGAAAACCACTCTGTATGGGCAGTAGCGTTGCGAACCAAATATGATGAAGACAATTGAAGATGGAGTATTGCAAGGGCTATTCTGTAAATCCTAGGTAGAAATTGACTAAGATGGATTTACAGAATAGTGTCTTCGGTTTGTCCAGACCCAGGACAACTTGAATGGATGAATGTCTAACAGAGTATATCTAACAGATTGCGTAAGTTGATTTCTTCAAACGTATGCACGTTTGGTGGCGGAGGAATTCGTTCCTCTTAGTTTATACCCATGGTGTTTTTGTGGAAATCAATTTGTGATTTGGTGGGTATGACGATGTGGCATTCAAAGTAAATGAAGGTGTGATCTGTCAAGAGATACATTATGACCTTAAGCCTCATCAACCGGGAAATGACAAAAATCGGGCAGGCGGCATGGCTATGTGGGTCGCCCCCATTAGGGTGTATTGTCACCATCTAGAGAATATTCATATTTGTTACTTCTTTTCACTTCTGTATCTCCCGGGAATGGTTATGTTGCTAGCAACCATATGTGACAATATATTCGATACACTCAAGAGAAATGAGTGGTCGGTCATATGTGACCGGGTTGCAAGACGTTCTTGTTGAACCCAGTGTATTCCTCTCTAGGGTTACACTATCGACAGGTGGTTCCATACCTTGTCATTGTCGGAATCCAGTCTCCAATAAGCGTCCACAGTTTTGATTGTATATTATATATGTGGAGCGTGAGATGCAAGCGTTCTGTTAGATTTTATTTACTTGTGATTAGATGCTATTATAATATCAGAAAAGTACTGATTTTGAAAATGTTTTGGGTTATAGTAAGGTAAAAAATGTCCATATTTATGTGTGGGTTGGTATTACTATTATCCTTTTCTTTCAAAAGGGTTTTTCAAAGTTAAACCGAATGGTTGGAGTTTACTCACACCAGTCCCATGACTGAACCAGAGTTTATTTTGTTTTGTTTTCCCTAAACTCTTGGGTGCCCAAATTTGTACAGGCAGTCAAGTACTTATAATTTTACAGATACTTGGAGGAGCTTAGAGCAGGAGGCTTCAACACTAGTTATATATATAGAGTTCATTTCCGTTGTGATATACATGTGATGTACTCTGATGATATGTGTAAGTACAAATACTGTTTTGTATTTCAAATTTATGTTATATAATATATTTTATTCATTCCGCTGTGAGATGCGTGTTTGCTCTGATTCTGTCCAGTGCGTTCTTCTTCTTATATTCAAATTTACTTTTTTCTATTTCTCACCCTCTAACTTCTTTCTAAATGATACGATGTTTTCGATGTCTCATTAGTCAACATGGTGTTTAAATGTCGATTTTCGGGGTTGAAAATACTTGGGTCGTTACAGAAAGGGAAGAAGGGGCCGAAGGGGTAGAGGAGTCGACAGGGTTAGGAATACTAGCATTATATGGGATAATTCTAGTGTAAAATGTAAACTAGCGTTATCCCAGATAACGCCTTCGAAAAAAATTGAAAAGGCGTAATCCCGAATATTGCCTTTGTATAAAAAAAGGCATATTTCTATAATTAGTTTAGAAACTAGCTTATTTCTGTTATAACTTATCAAAACTGGCCTAATTCAAAAAAAAAAAAAAAATTATTATCTCGCTAATAAATTGTTATATATATTCTTACTAGAAAGCTTGTATCTAACTATCTTGCACGAAGATGCAACCAAAACACGCATGAGTAACAATATCACATCAAACTAATAAAGTTGCTAGAAGACAAGTAGTAAGATCAAATGCCCGAAAAGCATACATCCGGAAGATTTGGTAATCCTCGCTAACAACCGATGTAGAAGGAAAGGAACCGGTCAAAAGAAATGGACCTGAAAAATTCACTTTCCTCTTTTTGATTATTTCTTAGGTTGGTTGCAAAGAACGTGAACTGATAACCATAATCTGTACCAAATGAATACTAAGGAATTGTTCTCCAGGGATGTATGATTCCTTAACAGCTAAACCATGCAAATTTCTCTGTGTTTACTATTATTCTTGTTATCACTCTTTTGTCTTCATCAACCAACTTGCATTTTAGCAACCCGTATTTCTAGACTATTTAAATTATTAAATTTAGTATGGTTTTTGAATATTATTGTGGTTATGAATAAAATTTTATGTTTTGATTATGTAATTTTATGAGTAAACTTAATTAGATTGTTTAATTAATGAATTTCAATTATTTATAATAATGATAGCTTATATCGATTGTAATTGAAGCTATGATTTGTCTTGTATTGATAAATAGTGAAAATTGAAATTTGATATTAAAACATGTGAATGAAATTGAGTTAAAACAATTTATAAATGAAATTCAAATGAATTTGGTAAATAAACAAAATTGGGTTTATTATAAATAAAAATTTGATTTATAAAATTGATTCGAATTCTAGTTTTATTTGATTGAAGTTAATAAACTTTGGAATTTAATTTAATAATGTGAATAAATGAAAACTGGAATATAATATATTAATTTACTTGTTAAATTACCCATTTTGCAAATGATCCCAGAATTCGATGAAATCAGTTCCATCTGATCCAGAATTGTAAACTATTGTAAGCTTTCAGGTTTCGTGTCAACCGGAGTTGTTATGTGATCATGCGTGATATGAACGCGTATCGATTAACTATTTGAGATTTGAAATAGCCATCTTCGAATGACCTCGGATTTTGACAAAACTAATTACATCGAGTCCAGAATTCTCAAATATAACAGACTATCAAGTTTCATGGCTGCGACAACCGCCCATAACTCCTGCACTTAACAAGGGAAATAATGCATTGAAAGACGTGTCAGGCAGCTATAGACAATCATCAAGATAAATAAACACAAGCGAAACTTGTCGTATAACTCACAGCGTAAGGATAAAATATAATAAAACATATACAGCAGGCAAAAATAGTGAAGCAAAATTGAACAAAATCTTAACTTTTTTCATATCACTATGAAATATCCATACAACATTGGGTAACACTATAAGAGTCCGTACAAGGTGCCTCACTACAAGTCACTCAGAGAATACATCAATATAGCAGCGGAAAAAACAACAATAGTATATAGTAGAAAATAATGCGCCAGCCTCCTGATCGTCATCGCTCAACAACATCGTCCTCACCAAGATCTACTTCATGTCACCTGCTACTCAGTCTTCCCATCCACAATCGGATGATCAGTCCAAGGTAATAAGAGGGAGGCATAAAACCTTGAGTCAGACAACAGTCTTAATGAGTGATAAAACAACTAACTAACATCATCAATAAAGTATATGAGAAATAGGTAGATCAATCATCGAACCTACCAAAATCAACTGAGAAGAACCCAAACTCGTCTTCCCCACATCCGACAGTGATAGTCTTTACAACAATCAAGTAGAAACAAATAGTACATTCATGGAAATCAATTATCAAGAATAGACCATCCTAATCGATATCGACATCTCCCAAGCACAAGCCCCGAAGGCCTAAACCAACATCAAACAAGCACCCAAAAGATATCACTTTCGGCATCGAATAATCTACACAAGACAATTTAAGCAAAGCAATCATCATCCATGACTCTGGCTATCACTGCCAATCCTACTTTAAAACCATCATTAATCGTATGACTGACCCATCTGGCCATTCGTCATGGGCTAATGGTAACCCCGGTTCTAGCAAAACTCCATACGCCATCATGACTCATATCTAGGCCTTTCAATGATATCCAAAGTATACTCGACTAGCCAACCTTTAGTCTTTTGGGCTTCCCCATTATACCTCTGCTTTGAATCCGCTAGAACCTACAACAACTATAATTCCTTGACCATCAATATCTCTAGTCGTCATCACTGGAAACTATCCACAACTCAAGCGTCTTCTTGAGAAACCATTATCTAAAAACTCAACATCTTTGAGTCGTATTCACGTTCGTTGCTTTTCATCAATCAACGAACGTTTTGCAACACTTCGAGCATTCCCGCTTGAATATAACTCGAAGACACATCCATCATCGAACCAAAAACATACATCATTTCGTCGACATTCAATCACAACATTTAATCCTTTGCTATGTATAATGTTCCACAGTGTTTCAGACTCCTTTCACAGCGTTTCCAAAACGCTACGATTCCTCCTTTAAACATGCACGACCCATCAGTGCTCAACGACCTGACATGCTTGGACGACCCAACTCATAGGTGTTTGGACGACCCGACCTATGGATCACGAAGGACCTGACCTAGTGGATCACGAACGACTCGACTCAATGGATCACGAACGACCCGACTTCACAACATTGCCTTCATGTATAAATGCCACTGGCCTATCATCTTCTCGACTGACCTAACACTACGTGACCCATCCAAAGAAAACGACCTGAAGCCCTTTAACGACCTGACCCATCTTCGGACGACCCAACTTCAATGACCCGCACATTTCTTGGAGCACACTCCACCGACCCGACTCCAGATTTGAACGAGCCAACCCAAATCCGAACGACCCATGCATTACTTGACCAAATCCACTCCAAACTAGCATGATTTCAAAAAAACCATTCAACAATACGATCAAGCAATCATCAACAAACACTAGTCCCACAAATAATCATTACTTAAGAACATAAAATTTACCAAATCATTATTAAAACAATAAATGAACAAAATAGTGGATCTAAACTTGCATAAACATATGGATTAACATAAGAATTACCTATTTAAATTGCTAGACTATATCTTATGGTGATTCAAATGAGAATATACTTACCATAATGTAGATCTAGGTGAAAACAAATTGTAAATGATGAAAATAAGATCAAACAACCCATATGCTTGATTGAATCCGTGCTAGAGATGCTTATCCCTCACCAATTCTTCAAAATAACTTAAATCGCTGAATTCCCAATCCGAACAGTGAAGAATGATCTTCAAACCTCTCAATTTGATGCAATCTCCCTTCACTTGATGTTGATCTAGCTTTATTCGATGTAGATTTTCAATCTTCTCACGTAGATCTAGAATTTTAATGTAGTAAAGGTATAATTTATTGAGCAAGGAGGATCACGAGCTCAACCAAATGAGAGAATGAAGAAAGTAAACTATTCTCCATGCCTCCACCCCCTATTTATAGCCTCTAACCAGCCCACTAATGGGCCACACCAGTTCAGCCCATTAATGACTAGCCAAACATGTACAGTAATTATGCAGCACTAAAACAACGATTCCTCCCAACCCGCTGAATCAAATCTTTAATGTGACCACTCTAGGGAATTGGTAACACCATTTCCTTACCAATGAAATCATCTCAGCACCTGATTCAATCCCATTCATAAGTTATGCCATGTACAAAACTAACAGCGGCAAAATGGCTACAAATAAAAATTGGTAAAAATTATGGACATGTCTCGCATCCCCATAACCAACATATCAAAATATGAGAATGATCCAACCCTCAGGGAATTAAATAAAAATATTTTATGATCCTCCGATACGTAAAATGCAGGTTGTTACATTCTCCTCCCTTTAGGATTTTTGCCCTCAAAATTCCAAACAAATTAAGCAACCAAAAAAACCTCTGCATGCATGTTATCCACAAGCAACCAATTTACCATTCAAACTAGCATCCATCAAGCCATGCATCCATAGTCTTAGCCTAGCGTGCGGAATTCTAATGAATAGTACAAGCTACAATGATGTAAGGTGACACGATATTAATGGGTCATACCGACGAAGAGTTATGGATGGGTCATCTTTATACTCTTTTTTGTCTCTCACGTACAATTGTCACCATCCTAACTCCATTACAACTTGACTAACTTAACCTTCTTCCTCCTAAGCCATTTCATGTCATTCCCCACAATGCGAAGCAGCTTACAAGGTCTCGTAGCTATGGTCTTGGCACTAGGTCTTCATACTGCTCCAAAGATACCACCTCGTTCGAATCATGCACACACTTCTGTAGAAACGACACATGAAAAACATTATACACACTCGACATCTTCTCGGGAAAATCTATTCTATATGCGAGCTTTCCAATCCACTCAACTATCGGAAACGGTCCAACAAACCCAGGAGCTTACTTTTCTTTACTTCTGAATCGATCAATATGCTTTAACGGCGAAATCTTCACGAAAACCATATCACCTACATCGAACTCCAAATCTTTCCGACGCTTATCGACGTAACTCTTCTAATGATCTTGAGATACCTTCATTCGTTGCCGAACGATCTTGATACAATCTGACGTTTCTCTAATCATCTTAGGCCCAAGTATCGACTTATCTCCAGTTTCTAACCAACGTACCGGAGAATTACATGGTCTTCCATACAACTTCTCGTATGGTGCCATCCCAATGCTCGAATGGTAACCATTATTATTGTAACACACTGCATTTTTAATATAGTTAAAAATGTATAAATATGTATATAAGCATAGATAGGTAAATAATGGTAATGTATAATGAAAATTAATTAGTACATGGAAGAGAAGGAAAACTTCATTCGATAACAGTGTGCGTAACGAAAAAGATAATAAAAATATGGATACCTAATTTAAATATCAGGAATGAAGTAAAGCAGACATCACCATTGCGTTCATCTCAAAATTCTTCTTGGAATACAGTCCAAGTTTTCGAAAATCGGACTCTGTATGAAAGAGTTATGGCTTTCAGAAGATTCAAGAGAAATTCAGAAATTAAATAGTAAAATAACCCAGACAGGTTGACCTAGAGGTCAACCTTGTACCAACCCAGAAAATCTGAGCCAGTTTAAAAAAATTTAAATTGACTATTTTAGTGGATTTTAAATATTTAAAATAAAATATTTTAAATAATAACGACGAAAAGTATGTTTGAATTGATATTTGAAAATAAATATAATTATTTTTAATTATAAGCAAGGCCTGAAATGGCGCGGCAGTTTCAAAATTTCAATTCAAACTTTGACTGACTGTACTGGGTGCAAAATAAAACGGATTTAAGTGAAACCAAAAATATTTAAATCTGTTTATGAATATCTTTCTAATGAATCTGAAAAATCGAAGTTTCATAGAGGGAATCAAAAGTTGTGGCCAAATGAATTTTCAGAAAGGTCGCTATCTATAGCCCTTGAAAATAGACATTTTGCAAATGACCTCGGAATTCAACGAAACCACTTTTGTTGGATCCGGGATATCAAATTATTGCTAGGTTTCAAATTTCATAATTTTTGAAGTTAATATGTGAGCGTGGCAAAAGAAAATGTGTTTGGTGAAATTTTTGTTAAATTGGATCGACCAGAAAATGGCCATTTTTCAAACGGTCTTAGAATTCGACGAAACCAGTTTTTTGGGACCGTATCGTCAAAACATAGCTGGATTTATTTTTCTAGAATTTTTAGAATTAGTATGTAGCCCCGGCATATTGAAATGTACGTTCAAATCAAATATTGAATGTTTTGTATTTTAATTTGAAGAAAAACTAACTGAAACAATCGAATGGGCCTACGAAACATATCCCATTGTGTTCGAAATGGGAGTATTTAGCTAGGGATGATAGGCATTGGGTTTGGATTGGAGTTAGTATGTGAAGAGGGGTATTTTAGGATTTTGAAAATATATAAATAAAATAAAAAAATCTCATTGGCTCTCACTTTTTCTCTCTCCCCGTATACATCAGGAGCGGACGACTGAAAAGAACCCAGCCCTTCTCTCCTCCGTTCCTCCTCCTACACGCAAAATTAAATATAGGTTCTTTGGAACTTTTTGAAGAGGGTCTCGAGAGCTTCAAATAACCATCAGCCTCGCCTTCCCTCGTTTCTTCTCCGCCGAGATCTGCACCCCCGAAGTCGGGGTCTTCAAACCGCCGCCGCCGATGATAGAGACCACCGAAGTAGGTCCTTCCACCACGCGCGGGTGCGCCCCTCCTAGCGCTTCAACATGGCGCAGGCCGATCAGCCCCTAGCTACACGGATTCGAAGAAAAATCCATACCTAGTTTTGAACGAAATTTGATGGTAACGGTTTATTTTATTTCAAACTGTTCTATAGCACTTTAAAGCGCTACAGTTTTTGATTTCACTGTAAAAACCATATCTTTTTCGTTTGTGGTCGAAATTCTATGAAACAAGAGACAGTGGACTCATGCGGACGTCTTCCACATTCTAGAATAGACCGGATACTTTTCTGAGCCTTCAACAATTTTTGGTGGAGTGGAACCCAATGTGAGATTTCTAATTTATAAACGATATGGAAAACAACGATGTATAAATTATATAGTCGATGTATGAGTTATATAAGCATTGTACACCACATGTATAAGCGTTGTCTAAGTTGTATGTTCGATGTATAAGTTATATATGCGTTGTGAAAGTGATATATGCGTTGAAATAAATTGAAATGATATTGAAATGAAATCGAAATATAGTTATATACGTATATCTATATATATATATATATATATATATATATATACAATCCCCTCGTCCATAGACCATGGACAATATTTTTTTTTGTGATATTGTTCGAATTATTGGTCAATGTGAAATTTGGTGAATACCACGAATGGTTGATTTGAAATGATTGATTGTGATTGAAATCCCAATAGGATTAGTATATGGGAAAATTCGTCTGCGTACGAACTAGATATTGAAAATCCCCATTGTCAAAAACCGCGAGGTTTTAAGGTAGAGCGAGGAGCCGTACTAGGGACGGTGCTGGTTTTAACTTCCCTGCCGTTATGCTGCAGAAATTTTCAATAATATTCATGTGATAGAATTATTTTCATGTGTTGAAACTATATTCATGTGTTGAATAGGAATTCATGTGTTGAATGAAGTTCATGTGTTGAATGAAGTTCATTTGTTGAATAAATTCTTTGAAATATAAAAATAACATTTTTAACTTATGTATGAACTATATAAAATAATCGTGTTTTGAAATAAATTGTTTTACAATAAAAATCACATTTTTATTATATATATAAACTATAGAAAATATTCATGTGTTGAATAAATATTTCGATGATAAAAATATCATTTTTATCAAATATATGAAGTGAATATGGATTTGAAATCGAAGAATGGATTATATATATATACATATATATATATAATTAAAATATATTGAATAACGAAGCTGCAGTTCGTGTTTTGAAAATGTGACTTCAAACGATTAGTGCGGGAGATCCGACCATCGGATTTTCCCGAAACTGAAACCGTTGGGTTCGCCTTGGAACTATCTTTCCAACGACAACCACTTTGTAAAGATCCAACGGTTGGATTTTCTGGAATGTTTAATTCAAATCTGAAGAAACACAATGCCAGAATCGATTATATTTATATATATAAAAATATAATTAAGTTAAATCGAATAATGACGCTGCAGTTCGTATTTTGAAATCGTAACTTCAAACGATTGTACTGGGAGATCCGACCACCGGATTTTCCCGAAACTAAAACCGTTGGATACGTTTTGAAAAGATCATTCTAATGATATAAAATTTGTGAAGATCCAACGGTTAGATTTTCAGGTATGTGTAAATCAAATTTGAAGAAAATCTGCGCCACGGCCGCATTATGGCCTGAAGCGTCGATTGAGTAAATTCGCTATTTTTAAATAAATAAAAATAGCGATAAATTGTGATCAAATATTATAAACGATATGGAATGGAAATAAACTGAATTTGCTCGGTTTATGTGATATTTGATGCTTGAATGTGTTTGGCGTGGAAATTACATTAAAGAACAGAATTATTGATGTCGAATAATTTAACCATTGAAATGAATTAATTTGAAATTCTAAATATACGTAAATTATTTGAAAAGGACGAGTTAATTCTCATTTCAAATAATTAATTGACGATTGAAAGTCGAAGATATGAAGATGGTGCAAGACCGATGATCTTCATGTCGAATGGAGGGGTGCCAATGATGCTCATGATAGGAGTAGCTACCTTGAAGGAGCTGAAGTAGTAGCCGTCCGAACGTACTTGTTGATAGTACGAATATGCGAGGTATTGAGTGCCTCCGGTTTCGTTCAGACCCAGAACGAACTTGTAAATGGACCGTGTGTCTTACATTGGATTTTGTTCTGTGCTGATTGATCTCTAATAAATATATATCTGTTTGGCAGCGGAGAATTTATTCTCTTTCTTAACGCCCTTCTCTGAAACGTACGAGCTCAGAGATTATATATCGATAGAAATCAGTCGCATGGAGTGAATTGCCTGTGTGGCATGCCTAAGTGGCAGATGATCAAGGCTTATGTTGAAAAGCGAAGTCTTGTGGTTGATGATCAAAGCGCGGCCTGTGTGGCATAGCTTTGTGTATAGCGTTGTTTCGCGAGCCTCACACAACGGTATGAGCCAAAAAAGGGTGAGGACATCAGGGAGGACTTGCGTTTCTTTCTAGCTAGGAGTGGTGTTTTGGGTTTGACACGCCCGTGCATTTTACTTATGTGGGTGATGGATAGTGAGGCGCCTCGGTTAGATCGGTCTCTTTGGAGCCGATAGTTTGGTCGGTGGACGACCAATTTACGCCCCATAGGGTGGGGAAACACAGTGTTCAGGGTTTAAGTTTAATCCACATCGAGTGGACCGGCCCTGACGATCCAAGGCTTGACTAAGTACTTGCCTGAGACATGGTAGGCTAGATTGTCTCGAAGCAGTGAGGACGATCCCTGGCCTTGGTTCATGACGGAAATCCAATTTCCAAATACGACATCGTGCGGTTTTGATTGTATACCTATATATGGCGACATAGTGGTATGGGGCATTAATGTCGTCTATGATTGATACTTATGATTGAAATTGTTTTTGAAACATATAAACACTAGTAATAATATCAAATGCTTTTGTTTTATTCGTATCAAGCATATTTTGGCCATTATAAGGTAAAACTCTATCCTCCGGTTTGTGTTGCATTGTGTGATGGGAACTGAGTCTTATAATAGCTTCATTTTTTATAAAAAGCATTGCGATGTTTAAAAGATTTACTTATATTAAAGCACTAACAATCCAATGTGGTAAAATCGTTCCGCGAAAGTGGCGTGGTTTTGTGATTAGCCATATTGTAAAATATGTTAAGTAGATTTCTCATACTTGTCCCGTGACTGACTCGTAGTTTGTTTCACTTGCAAACTCGGGTGCCCCTATTTCTACATGGGCAGCCTTGTATTCAGGTTTTAGCAGGCTCTTTCTGGATAGATGGAGCTGAAGATGGATTCTATCATTTATCTCTTTTTATGCTGTTCAGCTCCTATTGTACATATTATGTTTGTTTTCCCCTGTAGACATTTATGTACAGCTGAACTATATTTTGTACTAAGTATGATCATGTATACTGTGTAACTCTGATGATTATGTTTATCCAGTGTATTCTATTGTACATTATCTGGTGTATTTATTTACTTTTGTTCTGCTGTTATCTGCGTATGTGTTATATTCCAAAGATTACACTTGCCACCGTCTTATGGGGGTTTGGGGTCGTCACAAACATGGTATCAGAGCTTTGGTTAAGCTTAGTTCTGGAATATAACATATTAACGAACTCGTCAGAAATAGAACCAGTAGTGTTCTAGGATGAATAACTCATTACAGATAGGATCAGTAATATCCTAGTATGAGTATAGCAGAATGAAATACACCTCGATAGACACATTTACATTCAAGTATATGTTTCTATGTTTTGAAATATCTTTTCTGTTGACCTGACACTTGGTTTGCTATTTGCAGACGCACTAGAAAATGAGTGGCAGAAACAGAAGAAGTAATGCAGACCCAGATATTGAAGCTCTAGTAATGAGGTATCGAAATCTGGGTGGATCACCATTCTTGGGCAAAGAATCCATTATGGAAACACAAGCTTGGATTCGTTCTGCTGAGAAAATCTTTGATGGTTTAAAGGTGAGGGATGACCAGAAAAGATTACTGGCATCTTGGGCACTCAAGGAAGAAGCTTTGTTCTGGTGGGATTCAATTATTAAGAATAATCCAGAAGGTAATATTACCTAGGATAGATTTAAAGAGATTTTCAGTGAAAGATTTATTTTTCCAGAAGCAACTGAGCGGTTATGTGATGAATTCTATTATCTGATACAAGGAGATATGACCACTCCGGAATATCATAAGAAATTCAATGAACTTTCTCATTTTGCCCCACATCTAATTCAAGATCCAAAGAGGAAGAATCTGAGGTTTATTAATGGTCTTCAAAGAAAATTACAGAATAGTGTAATGGGGCACGTGAAGCTTCCTTTTTCTAACATGATATACATGGCTTATCAGTATGAAGATCTAGATAAGCGAGTTCTTTTTGATGACAAAGAGGAAACTGGTCCGAGCAATAAAAGGAAAGCTGAAACTGATAGCCCAGAGACAAGTGCACAGTCTGAGGCCAGTATGACGTCTGGGGCCAGAAAGAAGCCTAGAATCAATAGGAAAAAGGTGAAGGCAGTCGTACATTTAAGGTGTAATCAGCAAGGACATTCGATGAGGAACTGTGAATCCTCAGAGAAAGAAAGAAATGTCAGATTTAAACCCATTATGGAGCAAAAGAAATCTCATAGTACAAGGGAATGCTATAAGTGTCACCGGGCAGGTCATCATGCTAGAAATTGTCGACTGTCAAAGAAATCTGAAATAGTACAAATAAATGAAGTGGCTGAAACTTCGGAACCCTCCGCTACTCAGAGAAAGTCAGATGTTTTAGAAGGCAAGCTGACTGTCAAAAACATTCCAGTTAAAGTACTATTTGATACAGGCGCGTCACGAAGCTTTATTGCAAAGAATGCGGTTAAGAAACTGGATTTGAATTTGAGAAAGCTCAAAACACCAACGACTGTTCATAATCCGTTGGGGGTTCCCTCAATCTTAGTTGGGTTTGTGGGGTGTCGGTTTCATTTTCCTGTTATCGGTTCCCTATTATCTCTATCATCATGAATTTTACAGAGTTTGATCTGATTCTAGGAATGGATTGGTTAACCAAATACGAAGCTGAGGTTAAATGCGCCGACAGAGTCGTAAGGGCGAAGATTAAATAAGGCAATTATATAACCATTCCATGCGAAGGACCGAATTCTGATAGAAAGGACTTTTGGTCAGCTTTAGATGTCTTTCCTGCTCAAATAGAACCTGTTCCTATCGTTCCGGAGAATATTCCGGTCGACATTGAAAATATTCCTGTCGTGAAGAACTATGTGGATGTGTTCGAAGAAGTTGTTAGCTTACCTTCGTAGAGAGAAATTGATTTCAAAATCTCTTTAGTCCCGAATGCAAGGCCAATAGTTTATGCTATTCGAAGAATGACCTTGAAGGAAAAAGAAGAGTTAGATAATCATACTCGACAGCTTGTATGGAAAGGTCTGATCAGGCCTAGTTTCTCTGATTGGGGAGCATCAGTGGTATTTGTCCCAAAGTCAGATGGTACTCTCAGATTATGTGTGGATTATCGTGACTTAAATAAGCAGACGATGAAAAACAAATATCCATTGCCGCGGATTGATGATTTGTTGGATCGGTTGAATGGCGCGCAAGTATTTTCCCGAATGGACCTAGCTACAGGTTTCCATCAGCTTCGTATTGCCGAAGAGTGTGTTCCTTTGACAACATTCAGAGGCCCAGATTTATTCTACGAGTGGTTAGTAATGCCGTTCGACTTATGTAATGCTCCAGCATATTTTGTCGATCTAATGAACCGTGTATTTAGAGAAGTATTGAATAAATTTGTTCTGATCTTCATTGATGATATTCTAATCTTCTCTAAGTCAGAAAGTGAGCACGAAAAACATTTGGAACAAGTGTTATAAATTCTGAGAAAGAATGTTTTAAAAGAAAAATTTTCCTAATGTATATTCTAGCAGGAAGAAGTCAAATTTCTTGGCCACGTCGTGTCAAAGCAAGGAATTTCAGTGGATCCAGTAAAATCACTGCTATTCAAAATTGGAAACAACCTCGTACACCCACAGAACTCAGAAGTTTTCTCGGATTGGCCAGTTATTATCGGAAGTTCGTTAAGAATTTTTCGTAGATATCCAGTCACTTAACCAAGCTTACTAAGAAACATTCGAGATTCAACTGGACTCCCGAATGTGAGGCAACTTTCCAGGAGCTGAAGTTAAAATTGATGACTGCTCCAGTACTCACAATTATTGATGGCAATCAGGATTTAAAAGTCTGGACCGATGCTTCCAAAGAGGGCCTTGGCGCAGAGTTAATGCCAAGAGGCTATGTAGTCGCTTATGCTAGCCATCAATTGAAACCACATGAAAAGAATTATGTAACTCACGATCTTGAATTGCTAGCTATTGTGTTTGCTATGAAAATCTGGAGGCATTATCTATTGGGTGAAAAGTTCAAATTATATACTGATCATCAATCATTGAAGTATTTATTCACCCAGAAAGATCTGAATATGAGGCAGCAGCGTTGGTTAGAATTTCTCGCATCTTATGATCTAGATATTTTATATACTCCGGGAAAAGCCAATGTTGTAGCTGATGCGCTCAGCAGGAAGAATGTGATCATCTCTAGTATTATCATTACACCATCGTTGATTGATAAGATAGCTGTTCTTCAGAAAGACGATAGTTTTATTAAGGAGATGATCAGAAGAATTCAAAAGGGCGAAGTCTCCAGTTTCCAAGTGGATGGCGCTGGAGTCCTAAGATTGAAAGGAAGGATTTGTGTTCCCAACAACATTGAGCTCAAAAGAGAAGTATTGGACGAGTGTCACAAGTCCAAGTTGTGTATCCACCCATGGGTTAGTAAAATGTATAATGACCTCAAGCGAACTTTCTGGTGGAAGGCAATGAAAAGAGATATCTCTGTATATGTTAACCGGTGTCCTACTTATCAACAAGTCAAAAGCGATCAACAGAAACTCGCTGGATTGTTGCAACCTTTGGAAGTTCCAGGTGGGAACAGATTTCTATGGATTTCATAGATGGTTTGCCCAGAACCAGGAAAGGAAATGACAGTATTTGGGCGATCGTAGATAGTTCACGAAGACCGCCCATTTTCATACCTGTCAGATCGAATAGAACTGCTCAGAGTCTGGCGCAAATTTATTTCAAGGAAATAGTTAGACTGCACGGAGTTCCCATGAGCATCGTTAGTGATCGTGACCCGATTTTTGCTAGTAAATTCCGGGAAGCATTCCAATCAGAATTGGGAACGAAACTGAACTTGAGCACCGCATATCATCCTTAAACAGATGGTCAAACTAAGAGGGTGAATCGTATTCTAGAAGATTTATTGTGTGCTTGTGTTATTGATTTTGGCGGATCATGGGAAGACCGTTTGAATTTGGTCGAGTTCTCATACAACAACAGCTACCAAGTGAGCCTGACGATGTCGCCATTCGAAGCACTGTATGGTAGACCATGCCGATCTCCTGCTTGTTGGGTAGAACCTGGTAATAGACTCGTATTGGAACCCGATATGATTCGCGAAGCTGCGGACAAAGTCGATTTCGTTAAGAAACAATTACTAGCCGCTCAAAGTCGACAAAAGAGCTATGTAGATAAAAGAAGAAGAGATATATCATTTTCTGTTGGCGACCACGTGTATTTGAAGGTATCTCCGATGAGAGGAGTCATTCGGTTCGGTAAAACAGGGAAATTGGCACCCAAATTTATTGGTATGTTTCCTATTCTGGAGCGGTTTGGAACTCTAGCTTATAGGGTTCAATTACCTAATTGGTTGCCTGGAGTACATAATGTGTTTCACATATCTCAACTTCGAAAGCATGTTCATGATCCAGACTTGATCGTGGAAGAAGCAGCGCAATGGGATATAGAAATTACTCTAGAATTGGCTGTGAGGAGAGAGCCGCTAAAGATTATTGGCAAAGAAACCAAAGAACTGAGGAATAAGAAGGTTCACTTAGTCAAAGTGAAATGGAGTGGAGATCCCCGAGATTGTACTTGGGAAACTGAGGAAAGCATTGAGAAAGCCTATCCTAAGTGCAGGGTGGATATCTCTGATTGACTTTGGTGCAAGGTACATTTACCATATCTTTGCATTACCATTTTTTCTCTACTTTGCTGCTGTTTTCTTTGCATGGATGTAAACTTTTAATCATACAGTCTGAATGATTTTAAAAGAATATATGAATTAATTAGTATATTTTTGAAAAGTTAAAAACAAATTGATTGTTTTTTGTGTTGTGGGATAGTGGACTTGATTAATTAAATTATTAGAAGGATAGTTAATTTAATCAATTGAGGAATGCATGGTAGATTTATGCAATTAAATCACACATTGAATAGATAGAAATATATACATGTGCATTATATATGTTTGAACAGGTAAATGGATTAGCTGTTGAGTAAAGAATTTATTTGCGTGCCCGACAAATAGGTAAACCTTAATGAGTTGGATCCGCAATTTTATTATTATATCAACTCTTGTGAATGCCATTGGATGCGGAGTGCTGGTTGTTCTATGTGTAATAATAAATGTCGCCATAGGATAGTAACAATTAATTTTGAACTACACTACATGGCATACCTCTTGAAGATAGGCATACTTCATCATATACCACATTAGCATTTGGAGCTTGTGTGACGAGGTTGAAGATTTACCATACGAGCGAGAGGCTTGTATGGCGATGACTATATTTTACAGGTTGAACTGATGACTGATATGGACTATGTAAAATGTAACGGTAAATTTAAAGATTAATAAAAACCCCACACGGGTCTGGAGATGACAATAAACACGTCTCTCTAGTCATTAAGGCACAAAAACCATTTATAGGGTGACTAGAATTTGTTCTCTGGAGTTATGATCTATACACACTCCCCTGTGGACATCGGAATATATCACTATAGATATGTGCATGCTTATTAGGATTTATTGGGTACCTAGTACGGCCCAATAAATTTCCAAACCCCTCCCCGTACAAAGGAGGTTATGGCGAAATTTTTCGAAAATTTAGGGTGTTAGCCAAATTTTTTGAAGAATTTGAAAATTCTTAGAAACTAAAAAGTTGAAGGATGGAAGCCAGACTGAAAGTAGAGTTGGTTAATTAAACCACTTTCGACTTTGTTCCTTTTCGAGGACGAAAAGTTTTAAGTGGGGGAGATTGTAACAACCCGGAAAATCTGAGCCAGTTTAAAAATTTTAAATTGGCTATTTTAGTGGATTTTAAATATTTAAAATAAAATATTTTGAATAATAACAAGGAAAAGTATGTTTGAATCGATGTTTGAAAATAAATATAATTATTTTTAATTATAAGCAAGGCCTGAAATGGCGCGGCAGTTTCAAAATTTCAATTCAAACTATGACTGACTGTACCGGGTGCAAAATAAAACGGATTTTAGTGAAACCAAAAATATTTTAATCTGTTTATGAATATCTTTCTAACAAATCTGAAAAATCGAAGTTTCATAGCGGGAATCAAAAGTTGTGGCCAAATGAATTTTCAGAAAGGTCGCTATAGAGAATCCCTTGAAAATAGACATTTTGCAAACGACCTCGGAATTCGATGAAACCACTTTTGTTGGATCCGAGATATCAAATTATTGCTTGGTTTCAAATTTCATAATTTTTGAAGTTAATATGTGAGCGTGGCAAAAGAAAATGTGTTTGGTGAATTTTTTTAAATTGGATCGACCTGAAAATGACTATTTTTCAAACGGTCTCAGAATTAAACGAAACTAGTTTTGTTGGGACCGTATCGTCAATATATAGCTGGATTTATTTTTCTGGAATTTTTAGAATCAGTATATGGTCCCGGAAAATTGAAATGTATGTTCAAATCAAATATTTAATGTTTTATATTTTAATTTGAAGAAAAACTGACTGAAACAGTAGAATGGGCCTACGAAACATATCC
The DNA here is from genome assembly GCA_030737875.1 of Allium sativum. Classification (NCBI taxonomy): domain Eukaryota; kingdom Viridiplantae; phylum Streptophyta; class Magnoliopsida; order Asparagales; family Amaryllidaceae; genus Allium; species Allium sativum. The sequence goes on along the minus strand of CM060922.1, from coordinate 448,305,527 downwards.
CATTGTGTTCGAAATGAGGGTATTTAGCTTGGGACGACAGTCGTTGGGTTTGGATTGGAGCTAGTATGTGAAGAGGGGTATTTTAGAATTTTGAAAATATATAAACAAAATAAAAAAATCTCATTGGCCCTCACTTTTTCTCTCTCCCCGTATACATCAGGAGCGGACGATAGAAAAGAACCCAGCCCTTCTCTTCTCCATTCCTCCTCCTACACGCAAAATTAAATATAGGTTCTTTGGAACTTTTTGAAGAGGGTCTCGAAAGCTTCAAATCAACACCAACCTCACCTTCCTTCGTTTCTTCTCCGCCGAGATCTGCACCTCCGAAGTCGGGGTCTTCAAACCGCCGCCGCCATTGATAGAGACCAATGAAGTGGGTCCTTCCACACGGGCGGGTGCGCCCCTCCTAGCGCTTCAATGTGGCGCAGGCCGATCGGCCCCTATCTACACGGATTCGAAGAAAAATCCATACCTAGTTTTGAACGAAATTTGAAGGTAACAGTTTATTTTATTTCAAACTATTCTATAGCACTTTAAAGCGCTACGGTTTTTGATTTCACTGTAAAAATCATATCTTTTTCGTTTGTGGTCGAAATTCAGTGAAACAAGAGACAGTGGACTCGTGCGGACGTCTTCTACATTCTAGAATAGACCGGATATTTTTTTGAGCCTTCTACAATTTTTGGTGGAGTGGAACCCATTGTGAGATTTCTAATTTATAAACGATATGGAAAACAACGATGTATAAATTATATAGTCGATGTATGAGTTATACAAGCATTGTACACCACATGTATAAGCGTTGTATGTTCGATGTATAAGTTGTATATGCGTTGTAAAAGTGATATATGCGTTGAAATAAATTGAAATGATATTGAAATGAAATCGAAATATAGTTATATACGTATATATATATATATATATATATATACGCACTCCCCTCGTCCACAGACCATGGACGATATATATTGGTTGTGATATTGTTTGGATTATTGGTTGATGTGAAATTTGGTGAATACCATGAATGGTTGATTTGAAATGATTGATTTTGATTGAAATCCCAATAGGATTAGTACATGGGAAAATTCGTCTGCGTACGAACTAGATATTGAAAATCCCCATTGTCAAAAACCGCGAGGTTTTAAGGTAGAGCGAGGAGCCGTACTAGGGACGGTGTCGGTTTTAACTACCCTGCCGTTATGCTGCCGAAATTTTCAATAATATTCTTGTGATAGAATTATTTTCATGTGTTGAAACTATATTCATGTGTTGAATAGGAATTCATGTGTTGAATAGGAATTCATGTGTTGAATGAAGTTCATGTGTTGAATAAATTCTTTGAAATATAAAAATAACATTTTTAACTTATGTATGAACTATATAAAATAATCGTGTTTTGAACTAAATTGTTTTACAATAAAAATCACATTTTCATTATATATATAAACTATAGAAAATATTCATGTGTTGAATAAATATTTCGATGATAAAAATATCATTTTTATCAAATATATAAAGTGAATATGGTTTTAAAATCGAAGAATGGATTATATATATATACATAATTAAAATATATTGAATAACGAAGCTGCAGTTCATGTTTTGAAACTGTGATTTCAAACGATTAGTGTGGGAGATCCGACCATCGGATATTCCCGAAACCGTTGGGTTCGCCTTGGAAATATCTTTCCAATGACACCCACTCTGTAAAGATCCAATGGTTGGAATGTCTGGAATGTTTAATTCAAATCTGAAGAAAAACAGCGCAAGAATCGATTATATATATATAATTAAATCGAATAACGACGCTGCAGTTCGTATTTTGAAATCGTAACTTCGAACGATTGTACCGGGAGATCCGACCATCGGATTTTCCCAAAACTGAAACCTTGGATTCGTTTTGAAAAGATCTTTCTAATGATATAAAATTTGTGAAGATCCAATGGTTAGATTTTTAGATATATGTAAATAAAATCTGAAGAAAAACAGCGCCACGACCGCGTTATAGCCTGAAGCGTCGTGTGAGTGAAATGGCTATTTTTAAATAAATAAAAATAGCAATAAATCATGATAAAATATTATAAATGTTATGGAATGGAAATAAATTGAATTTGCTCGGTTTATGTGATATTTGATGGTTGAATGTATTTAGCGTGGAAATTACTTTAAAGAATAGAATTATTGATGTCGAATAATTTAACCATTGAAATGAATTGATTTGAAATTCTAAATATATGTGAATTATTTGAAAAGGCCGAATTAATTCTCATTTCAAATAATTGATCGACAATTGAAAGTCGAAGATATGAAGACGGTGCAAGACCGATGTTCTTCACGTCGAATGGAGGGGTGCCACTGATGCTCATGATAGGAGTAGCTACCTTGAAGTGGCTGAAGTAGTAGTCGTCCGGACGTACTTGTTGATTGTATGGATATGCAAGGTATTCGGTGCCTCCGGTTTCGTTCAGACCCAGAACGAACTTGTAAACGGACTGTGTGTCTGACATTGGATTTTGCTCTGTGCTGATTGATCTATATTAAATATATATCTGTTTGGCGGCGGAGAATTTATTCTCTTGCTTAACGCCCTTCTCTGATACATACGAGCTCATAGGTTATATATCGATAGAAATCAGTCGCGTGGAGTGAATTGCCCATGTGGCATGCCTAAGTGGCAGATGATCAAGGCTTCTGTTGAAAAGCAAAGTCTTGTGGTTGATGTTCAAAGCGCGGCCTGTGTGGCATAGCTTTGTGTATATTATTGTTTCGCGAGCCTCACACACCGGTATGAGCCAGAAACGGGAGAGGACATCGGGGAGGACCTACGTTTCTTTCTAGCTAGGAGTGGTGTTTTGGGTTTGACACGCCTGGGCATTTTACTTATGTGGATGATGGATAGTGAGGCGCCTCGGTTAGATCGGTCTCTTCACAGCCGATAGTTTGGTCGGTGGATGACCAGTTTATGCCCCATATGGTGGGGAAACGCATTGTTCAGGATTTAAGTTTAATCCACATCGAGTGGATCGGCCCTGACGATCCAAGGCTTGACTGAGTACTTGCATGAGACATGGTAGGCTAGATTGTCTCGAAGTAGTAAAGGTGATCCCTGGCTTTGGTTCTTGACGGAAATCCAATTTCCAAATACGACATCGTGCGGTTTTGATTGTATACCTATATATGGAGACATAGTGGTATGAGGCATTAATGCTGTCTATGATTGATACTTATGATTGAAATTGTTTTTGAAACATATAAACACTAGTAATAATATCAAATGCTTTTGTTTTATTCGTATCAAGCATATTTTGGCCATTATAAGGTAAAACTCTATCCTCCGGTTTGTGTTGCATTGTGTGATGGGAACTGAGTATTATAATGGCTTCATTTTTTTTATAAAAAGCATTGCGATGTTTAAAAGATTTACTTGTTTTAAAGCACTGACAATCGAATGGAGTAAACCCGTTCCGCGAAAGTGGCGTGGTCCTGCGATTAGCCATATTGTAAAATATGTTAAGTAGATTTCTCATACCAGTCCCATGACTGACTCGTAGTTTGTTTCACTTGCAAACTCGGCTACCCCTATTTCTGCATGGGCAGCCTTGTATTCAGATTTTAGCAGGCTCTTTCTGGATAGCTGGAGCCGAAGATGGATTGTATCATTTATCTCTTTTTATGCTGTTCAGCTCCTATTGTACATATTATGTTTGTTTTCCGCTGTAGACATTTATGTACAACTGAACTGCATTTTGTACTAAGTATGATCCTCTGTGTAACTCTAATGATTATGTTTATCCAGTGTATTCTATTGTACATTATCTGGTGTATTTATTTATTTTTGTTCTGTTGTTATCTGTTTATGTATTATATTCCAAAGATTACCCTTGCCACCATCTTATGGGGGTTTGGGGTCGTCACAGACCTATACCAAGGCAGGTCGACCTGGAGGTTGACCTACCCCAGGCAGGTCAACCTGGGGGTCGACCTCCCTTAAAACAGGTCGACCTGGGGGTCGGCCTCCCCCCAAATTTGGGCAGAATTCATTTTCTGCATCTGGACGCGATTTCTGACCTGATACGTTGACTAAACAGCTATATAATGACCGTTAACCCACTCTTTTTCTTTACGCAAGCCTATGGCGGCCTTGGCTCTGTTCTAACTCAAATTCTTCTTCTCCAAGAGATTTCTATATCCACTTTCTTCCCCTTTTCTCTTCAAAACATTTATTCCTAAAATTAAAAGTTTAAAATCAAGACAACCTCAAAATTAAAGAGAAAAAAGGGATTCAGATCCGCAATTTACACTACGCAAGGGGGTGGAATTCAGATTCACAACTTACGCTGCGCAAAGAAATCAAAGATAGATCAGATCTATGGGTTGGGGCATAAAATCAATCAAAGTTAAATTAAATTCATGAACTGAAGATGAAAAGTAAGGTGAGTGGAATTACAATAAACTTGTTGCATAATAGTATTATTATCGTTCGTCATTCCCCAGTTATAAATTCAATTCAAGATTCATGTTATAATAATTGTTCTTTTATTCTCCTTCCCCTTTTTATTTTTGGATCTAGGTTGTCTCGAACCTAGACGAAATCTTATTATACATACGTACGATTGAAATATGGGAATATTGGGGCATAATTTGTTTTATGCAATCGAGGAATATAATCTGTAATTTGGGGATTGTAGCATAACAATTATTATTGCAAATATTGGGACAATTAGCGAATTGTATATTGGGATTATTCAATGAAATAAAGTCAAATCGGGAATTTTGGAGCGTATTTCAATAATGAATCTTTGGGTATGTTTTGGAAACATGAATCTATGCTGAATAGTGCACAACTATGAATTCCAATTTATAATGTTAACTTGAAATTGGGTAAATTTAATTGGAATTATTGAATATGGAATGGGATTGGGAAAAAGTGACTTATTTCAAATCTAATATTGCGGGATTGAGGTTTTAAACTATAAGTTTAAATTTTGGGTTTTGGAAAAACAAATCTAAAAGTAAGAATCCTAAGTTAATAAAGAAACGGATAAAACTTAGATTATGCGATTATGAGACCTCTTATGTGATTATGAAACCTAACTCATAACTTAAAATTGATGCTTAACATTTTCATAAAAAATGGTTAATTGTCTAAAGATGAAACATGACTAACTCGAGGTTAGAATGAGAACTGCAGTGTAATTCTGCCTGGAACTGCCCGGCATATCCAGTGGCCGCAAACAATAAGGTCTAATGTGAGAAGTTAGTCACAACGCACTAAAACCCGAGGTTAGATTGAGTTGTGGTGTAAGACTTCCCGGAACCGCCCGACACATCCAGCAACCGCAACAATAGGTCTAATGTGGGAGGTTGGTGCATTAATAATCAATTAATGCTAATGACACATGCTAGTATGGTAGGGTTAGTTTAACAACACTTAACCAATTTGACGTGATGCGTGGGTGGGTTAAGTCAATATGAACTGATAGACAACACTTAACCAAATATGTGGAACATACGAGTAGTCGTAAGAGCGGGAAGGTAGGGTTAAGTAAAACTTGACATATGGACAAACTTAACCAACACAGTAATGGGGAATGATAACTACCTATTATAAACCATAGTTGCGGTAATGTAAAATTAAATAATAGGTAAAATTGTCCTAGGGGCAAGGGAAAATTATGAATTAAGATGTAATACAAGACTTGAAGGGTGGGACGACTTATACTATGAAATAAGTTATTCTAAGCCAAAAATGTGGGAAAGCACCCGTACGCTATTGTTTGATAAAGAAAACTTAAGTCATTTTTGAATTCATTGGAAAACCTCAGTTAGAGAACTAAGTAAATAACGATGAAGGTAACCTAGTGTTGAACCTTAGTTAGAGAACTAAGTAAATAAAGATGAAGGTAACCAAGTGTTGAACCTTAGTTAGAGAACTAAGTAAATAAAGATAATGGCAACTGAGTAATGAACCTTAGTTAGAGAACTAAGTAAAATGGCAACTGGGTAATGAACCTTAGTTAAAGAACTATGTAAGTAACGGTAAAGATAACTAAGTAAGTAAACCTTTTTTGAAGAGGACTAAGTAATAAACCTTAGTTAAAGAGAAACTTGGTAATTAGAATTGAAGGACAACATAAACACGGATAACCAAGTTAATAAGACAAAGCAAGCGCATGATCAGAAGTTTAGACATAAGGTCTAAAAGTACGAAAGGATAAGGCGCTTGGACCAATCCATATGATAGGGGATGAATAATCAAACTCGGTAGATCATCACGGCGCCGTAGGGCGCAAGGGGGAGCGTACGTCCCTCTGATCATATAGAAGGCTCCAACGGACTGGGTTACGAAGCATGCAGCTTCGAGGGGACGTGAGGGTACTCTTGATATCCCTTTATGAGATTGCAGATGATCCGCTTGGGTTTACAGAGGTTAAGGTCTGTGTAAAAAGAACCAAGAGTATGCCTTGGTTGCAATAATAAGGCAACCTAAAGACTAGGATGGACCAACGTGAGTCGGCGATAACCAGTTGGCCCTGTGATATCACGTCGTCCGCTACCTACCATCTTGAGTCAGTCGAGCACGAAGAGTGGAAAGGTGGAGAACTCCAAAAGACCATATACTTGCTATCTAGTTATGGGTGAGGTTGGCCAATAGGTTTGTGGGGCCATAGAGGGCCTGCGTACAGTTCTCATTCTTGATATTCTTGGGTGCCTTTCATTAGTTGAGGGAGGGGTCAAGTGGGACCATAGCCACAGTAAAAACAGACCTTAGCTTCTGCATCGGTAGATAACCTAAAGCTCCCGATCGAGTTCCATATTTCTTGATTTGCCCTGCCACGGGACTCGGGTCGCACATATAGAGGACATGTGCAACTAGATATCTAGCACATTTAACGATACGATTGGGACGTAAAGTCTAGGAACGCATATCGCTCGGCGTAGTGTGTCCTAGACTAGAGGGCATTGTACGATAGGTAGCATAAACCCTAGTTGTACCTAGGTAGCGCAAACCCTGGTTGAACCTAGGAAGCGTTCGATAAAGTTAACCATAGTTGGACCTACGTAACACTCGATGGTAAACCCTAGTTGGATCTAGGTAGTAGTCGGTAACAGATCCTAGTAAGACCTAGGTTGGCAGTCCAAACGCTTACGCAATACAGAAATGGTGGTTTTACGCAGACGTAGTGAGAATATGTATATATATATACATGAAAGCTCGTACGTGTACGACATTGGATAAGGAACTGCGTACATATGACAAGATGACACGGGTTGGATAAGGGACTGCGTACACATGAAAAGAGGACACGAGTAGGGGGTAACTACATATACATTGTATTAGGTTAATCTACTAGTGGATGGATAAGTATAGCTTAAACAGCTAACATTGTTAACAACCTAATAACCTAGAAAATGTAACAGAACTGTATATGTAGGATTATACAGAAGTTCCAGTCACACAGAACTTATGTTCTGACCCCCTCCTCATTACATACTTCTAGGTTAGGTTCATGACAGAGATGGTATAGCTTTGGATACCGGTTTAGCAGTATTGTTAATAAGGTAAAGCTATATTTGAATATATTATACTTTATTTCCTTTCGTTGTGAGATACTTTACGAATTCTGACATGTTTCTTTATCTCTGTCTTTTTCTGCAGGATACCAGAGCACCCAACTCAAGTTTTGATAGATTGGGTTTTTGAAAAAAATTCAGTCTGTCGCAATCCGGGTTGTTACAGTTATGCACAAACTCGACTAAATGTAGATGGTCTTCCCATGATCCCACAAAATCCAATGCACAAGCTCTTTGGAGATCTTCCAAGACTCGGTTAACCCTCTCGGTTTGACCATCTTTATGTTAATATCTTAACATTATGAACTAGTAGGTATGTCAGAAGGCTTTCCCCTACCTATAGGAAAAGTCGTGCTAGGCGCAAAAAATTCATATAATTTGCCTTCATTATGCATGGAAGTCTGTGCTAGATGCATGAAATTCAAATTATCTGGCCCCATCGTACGAAGAAGGTCGTCCTAGGTGCATGAAATTCAAATCATCTGCCTTTATCTTGCGAGGAAGGTCGTGTTACGGAAAAGAAATTAAATTTTCCTACCCTTTCCAACTTCTCCCCTCCTTCATGCCGATGGGCAAGCCCGTGCCAGGAGCATGAAATGCAAAGTATTTTAGTAGGTAGTATCTTGAGACTGCTATACACTTCCGACATATGGGTGATTACGACACCCTTTTGTAGAGGGATAATGACCCTAAAATTTATGTTGCCTCAATCTTGTGGGGAAGGTCGTGTTTATCATAGGAAATCGACCATGCCTCAAACTAAGGGTAGGAAGATCTTTTTCTTTTAGAGAAAAAAATACGATTTCAGAGCTATGTTTTGGGTACATAAGATCATTACGAAATCTCATAAATAAAAAATGGGCATAGTAGGATATCCGCACAACCTAAACACATAAATCATGTGTTTCACAAAATCAATGAAGCATTTACATGGTAATTTATGGCTTAGATTTCGTAAAACAGTCAAGAAAGAGGTTCACAACCTATCTTTTAATGCATAGGGAGCACAATGAAAGCCTAAGTATGGAGACGTCACATCCTAAGAAAGCACGTCCAGTGTGACAAAGCATGTCTTTCTAATCAATTAAAAAAGGATTTTTTTTTTTAATTAGGCCAGTTTTGTGAAGTTGTAACAGAAATATGCCAGTTTCTAGACTAATTACAAAAATAGCTCACTTTTTGTATAATGGCATATTTTTTAACAAAGGAGTTATCTGGGATAAAGCTGGTTTACATTTACACTAGCGTTATCTAAGATAACGCTCGGTTAATTTCTCACTGCCTCTAAAAATGACAGTGAGCATATGAATTAGCGGTATCTCGGATGATGCTAGTAATCATTATTTAAGATAACACTCTGTTGATTTCTCACTGCCTCCAAAAGAGGTAGTAAGCAAATTTAGGCTGCCGCAACATAATATAACAACAAAGAAAATTGCCAAATGACTAAGCTATCAACATATACTATTTAATCAACATGACAACTACATATCCACCAAAAAAAAAATAATCATATCCAAAATACATAACGAGCAAAACAATATAACATATCCAAATTACATAATGAACATAAAAATAACATGTCCAAATTACTTACTGACCATAACGATATCGTATCCAAATTACACAATGACCATAAGTTTCAACGTAAAACATTAGAACTGCATATCCACCAAAAAATCAATAACGTATATCCAGCCAAATCAATACATCTTACGGAATAATTACATAGATAAAACCGTAGAAAATTGTTTAGTAAAAGTGTAAAACCACCTCCTAATCACCTTAATTGTCTCACAATCAGAGGCGTTTTTCTTTTTGGTCGTTGTTTAAGTTTTTCCTCCTCTATCTCTTCCTCTTCCTCTTCTTGGATGCAATCCTCTACTTATTCTGGAGGTGGTTGTGAAGGTCCGACCAGTACGAAATGCTACGAAGATGACTCACTGGACGATTGCTTCTGGACTTTCCTGCGGCTTACGTACTTCTTCCCTTATCGGGGAGCTCGAATTTGTTGAACAACATCTAATTGATCAGCTGACAACGTAGGTGGTGTAGGAGATCTTGGTATTTCCATTTTGTTTTTAGACAAGCAAGAACGCATAATTTGTTTAATCGCCAAGCACTTCCCTTTGCTTTTCTCTGGAATTTCTTGCTCCAACTCATCCACTAACTCAAGTGCGCAGTAGACATCATCCGCCTGTAAACAAATGCAAGAAGTGATATCATTTGGAAGTCTTATATACACTAGAAATTGAAAACATACTGCTTTCCTTTCAAGAGGAGCTCTAGGTTCATAGGAAGAAGGGAATGTAAGAGGGTGTGGTGGTGGTCTTGGCACCACGAACTGACGCGTAATGTTTCAGTACCATGCCATGTAATCTTTCTCGATTAGTGAGGCATCGTGTTCTTGTTCCTAACAGGCAAAACGATAACCCCATCATGGTAACATACAACTCACCCTTTACTTTAACTTGATAATGAGGAGCGGGCTGAGGAAGATGCTGCCGTAATCCAAACTGCCTCATGACTCTGTCTGGAAGATTGTATGCATAGTTTGTAAGAAAATCCAAAAGCAATCTGGCTCTCCATAGCCTTCTAGATTGGGTGGACAATATGGGTAGCTTATGTAGGTCTTGTTCGCTGTAAAGGATTCCACGTCATTGCACACCATCGGAAAGAACATTCAATTCATTCCTATAGAATAATAAATTGTGTATAGGAGCCATTTTGGTATTTTTCGGTCCGATCCATCTGCACGTACACAAATGTGTTTACAAGTTACCATGAATGCAAATGTTTATCAAACGAAAATAATAATTATATTTGTACCTTGTTGCATACGGCTTAGTGTTATCCACTACCGGTCTCTTCATGAATACACGCCTGACTGGAAGGTAGGTCCAAGAACAAAGCTGCAAAATAATAATGTGTTGTTTTTTCGTTTTTTTCCTCATACTTATAAAACATAATCATTTGCATTAATACCTGAACGAGACTCAAGCATCTATACCTAGCTCCTTTTGTTGCTCCAAAGCTGTCTAAGTGAACTCTGCGTATGTGGTAGTTAAAACCGCCGCACCCTATGCATATTTTCTACACTCATCAAAGTCCACGATCAGAGGGAGCCAATGAAAAGGGACTCTAGATTCCGACCTATCACAGAATAGGCGCTGAGTAATAATGTGAAACGTAATGGCACGAGCTCGATGTTGAATTTGTAGTGAAGTTGCATTTGGCAGAATATCACCCATCAACTAAGAACAATCGAGCTCGATGTTGAATTTGTAGTGAAGTTGCATTTGGCAGAATATCACACACCAACTAAGAACAATACCATGTACTCAAAACATTCTCATTCCCCCACCAACCCTCTTATGGTGGAGTTAGGTCAAAAAATTCTCAAGCATTAACTTGTTATTTTGTAATGCATTAATTCTTAGAATCGGCTCACCGTCGATTGGCAACCCAAATAATACAACCATATCTTTCAAAGTTATCGTCATCTCACTGAATCGTAGATGGAATGTGGACGTCTCCGGTCTCCACCTATCAAGCAAGGTCGTGATAAAGTTTCGATCTAGTTGTGCATACCCAACCTTCTACACCACCCAAATCCGGCTCTATCTACTAGTGGCAAAATCTTCGGATGTTTAGACGTAACTTGCTTAAGAGTATACGTGTGGTCGATAGTTCCTTCCGGGTCACAAGCCTTCATCTAGAATAAATTTAATATTATATAAGTCAACAACTGACCTTTAACATAAATAAAATTCGTAATAAATAAATCAAATTATGTTACTGCCATCAATTCCTGGTTACTAGTATGATGATCTGCCTGTAAGTAGAGAACATATGGATCAACCGGTCCAGGTTCCATCTCTTCATATTCTATAAACGGTTCAGATGCACACATTAGTCCATTAATCAACCAAGAAACACACAACTCACTTATGAAAAGTCATTCCACATTTACATACTTATAAAATGTCACATTATCGTATTATCGCGTACAATACACAACCAAGACTCAACCATCTCATTTCACATTCCAAAATACACATTCAACATTTTACAATAAAGAAACATCACCCTACCAAACTAGTTTAGAACACATTCTAGTATTATTGCAAAAAATTCACAACCAAAAGTCAACATATTTTGGTATTTTCACAATAGTTTGGGCCGCATTATCCTCCATCACATACTAAAAGTAAACATACACATATGAATACTAAACATACACATACTAAACATGAATAAATGTAACTTTATTCACCAATATAACTTTAAATATATGCATATGAAACCCTAAATCATGAATTCGTTCAGGAAAACATTAACTTGTAGGTCATACGAACTACAAATCACATCCATTTGTGATACTTACCAAATCCCAAAACATGAAAAACTCTAAATGTCAAAAATTACCAATTTTAATTACATAAAGTTTGTAATACTTACTAGTAGGAGGTGGACGAGAAGAAGAGGAGACCATTCAACTGAATTTTGGAGAAAAATATATTTTTTTGGTCTAAAATTGTAATGGGAGGAAGGTTTTCGGATGAGGGAAAAATGTAAAAAGAAGGGTAATGTGAAAGGGAAGAAGAGGCCGAAGGGGTAAAGGAGCCGTCAGGGTTCGGAATACTGACGTTATATGGGATAACACTAGTGTAAAATGTAAACTAGTGTTATCCCAGATAACGCCTTCGAAAAAAAATTGAAAAGGCGTAATCCTGGATTTTTGTATAGAAAGAGGCATATTTCTGTAATTAGTTTAGAAACTGGCTTATTTCTGTTATAACTTTTCAAAATTGGCCTAATTCAAATAAAATATTAAAAAATTATTATCTCACTAAAAAATTGTTATATATATTCTTGCTAGAAAGCTTATATCTAACTATCTTGACACCAAGACGCATCCAAAACACGCATGAGTAGTAATATCATATCAAACTAATAAAGTTGCTAGAAGACAAGTAGTAAGATCAAATGCCCGAAAAGCATACATAAGGAAGATTTGGTAATCCTTGTTAACAACTGATGTAGGAGGAAAGGAACCGATCACAATAAATGGACCAGAAAAATTCACTTTCCTCTTTTTGATTATTTCTTAGGTTGGTTGCAAAGAATGAGAACTGATAACCATAATTCGTACCAAATGAATACTAAGGAATTGTTCTCCAGGGATGTATGAATCCTTAACAGCTAAACCATGCAAATTTCTTTGTGTTTACTATTATTCTTGTTATCACTCTTTTGTCTTCGTAAACTAACTTGCATTTTAACAACCCGTATTTTTCGACATAGTCACGCCGAGAAGACATCAACATAGTAGCGGAAAAAACAACAATAGTAGATAGTAGAAAATAATGTGCCAGCCTTTTGCTCATCGTCGCTCAACAACATCGTCCTCATCAAGATCTACTACCTATCACCTGCTATTCAGCCTGCCCATCCACAATCGGATGAAAAATCCAAGGTAATAAGAGGGAGACTTAAAACCTTGAGTCAGACAACAATCTTAATGAGCGATAAAACAACTAACTAATATCATCAATAAAGTATATGATAAATAGGTAGATCAATCATTTAATCTACCAAAATCAACTAAGAAGAACCCGAACCCATCTTTCCCACATCTGAAAGTGATATCCTTTACAACAATCAAGTGGAAACAAACAATACATTCATGGCAGTCAATTATCAAGTGTAGACCATCCTAATCGATATCGATATCTCCCAAGCACAAGCCCCGAAGGCCTAAACCAACATCAGATAAGCACCCAAAAGGTATCTCCTATGACGTCGAATAATCTACATAAGACGATACAAGCAAAGTAATCATCATCCCTGACTCTGGCTATCACCGCCAATCCTGATTTTAAACCATTGTTAATCGTATGACCGACCCATCTGGCCATTCGTCAAGGGCTAATGGTAACCTCGGTTCTAGCAAAACTCCGTATGCCATCATGACTCGTATCTAGGCCTTTCAATGATACCCGGAGTACTCGACTAGCTAACTTATAGTCTTTTGGGTATCCCTATTATACCCTTGCTTTGAGTCTGCTAGAACCTATGACAATGATAATTCCTCGACCTTTAACATCTCTAATCGTCATCACCGACGACTATCCACAGATCAAGCGTCTACTTGAGCAACCATTATCCATAAACTCAACATCTTTGAGTTGTCTTCATATTTGTTGCTTTTCATCAATCGACGAACGTTTTGTAGCACTTTGATCGTTCCCTCTTGAATATAACTCGAAGACGCATCCATCATCCAACCAAAAACATACATCATTTCATCGACATTCAATCACAACATTTAATCCTTTGCTATGTATAACCTTCCATAGCATTTCAAACTCCTTTCACAGCATTTCCAAAATGTTGCAATTCCTCCTTTAAACATGCACGACCCATCAGTGTTCAATAACCCGACATGCCTGGACGACCCAACTCATAGGTGCTTGGATGACCCGACCAATGGATCACGAACGACCCGACTCAGTGGATCACGAACGACCTGACTTAATGGATCACGAATGACCCGACTTCCCAACATTGCCTTCATGTATAAATCCCACCGACATATCATCTTCTTGGCTGACCTAACACCACGCAACCCATCCAAAGAAAACAACCCGAAACCCTTCAACGACTTGACCTTTCTTTGGATGACCCAACTTCAATGACCCTCCCATTTCTTGGAGGAAACTCCACCGACCCGACCCCAGATCTGAATGAGCCAACTCAAATCCGAATGACACATGCATTACTTGACCAAACCCGCTCTAAACTAGCATGATTTCAAACAACTATTCAACAATACGATTAAGCAATCATCAACAAACACTAATCCAACAAATAATCATCACTTAAGAACATAAAATTTACCAAATCATTATTAAAACAATGAATGAACAAAAAAGTGGATCTAAACTTGCATAAACATATGGATTAACATAAGAATTACCAATTTAAATTTCTAGACTAGATCTTATGGTGATTCAAATGAGAGTATACTTACCATGATGTAGATCTAGGTGAAAAAACTTGTAAATGATGAAAATAAAATCAAATAACTCATATACTTAATTGAATCCGTGCGAGAGATGCTTATCACTCACCAATTCTTCAAAATAACTAGAAATCGCTAAATTCCCAATCCGGACAATGAAGAATGATCTTCAAACCTCTCAATTTGATGCGATCTCCCTTCACTTGATGTTGATCTAGCTTTATTCGACACAGATCTTCAATCTTTTCGCGTAGATCTAGAATTTTAATGGAGGAAAGGTATAATTTATTGAGCATGGACGATCACGAGCTCAACCAAATGAGAGAACGAGGAAAGTAAACTATTCTCCATGCCTCCATCCCCTATTATAGCCTCTAACCAGCCCACCAATGGTCTACACCAATTCAGTCCATTAATGACTAGCCAAACCTGTATGAAAATTGAGCAACACTTCCCAACCTGCTGAACCAAATCTTTAATGTAACCACTCTACGGAACTGGCAAACCATTTCCTGTCCAATAATCGATTCAGCACCAGATTCGATCCCAGTCAAAATTTATTCCCTATACAAAACTGATAGGTGCAAAATGGTCTCAAATAAAAATTGGTAAAAATTATGAACATGTATCACATACCCATAACCAATATATCAAAATATGAGAATGATCCAACCCTCAGGGAATTAAATAAAAAAATTACGATCCTCCGATACATAAAATGTGGGCTGTTACAATGGCAATTGAAGCTTCCTGTGTTGGTGCGAATATTAAATGTCGGATGGTAAAATGGGCGAATAAGATATAGGATAACCTATCCTATAAATATCCTCTTCTCTCTCCAACCCTAATCCATTTATTTCATTCCCTGTAGAAATAAAACAAGCCGCCATTTTGCATGGGCTATGCATTATATAGTGGATGTTGCGATTTAGAAGAATTGGAAGAGTTCCATGTGATGGTGACGTGGTAGTAGAGTTCAAGAGGAGAAGAACAACAGTGAAATTGGTTTGTGTTTTGGTTGATAGAAGAGCAATGGAGGGAGGAGAGAAGGTGAAGGCTTTTCGGACATAGATGGGTCGTTGCCTGTAGCATGCATTTGAAAGGTGGGAGAAAAAGGGTGACATGGCACAAAAGTATTAGGTA
Source organism: Allium sativum (assembly GCA_030737875.1). Taxonomy (NCBI): domain Eukaryota; kingdom Viridiplantae; phylum Streptophyta; class Magnoliopsida; order Asparagales; family Amaryllidaceae; genus Allium; species Allium sativum. The sequence goes on along the minus strand of CM060922.1, from coordinate 448,289,782 downwards.
AGATTTTCTTCTTTTTATTTTTGTGTATATTCGAAATTCCAACGTGTTAAAATGAATAACTTTATTATACGAACACAGATTCGTGCGCAATTTTCTCCATTGCGATTATATCAAAATTTTGGATGACATGGAGCTTGGTTTGGTTGGATTTGGAGACTACCAAATTTTGGGCCCTCATTTGGATTTCAAACGAGTTCGAAATCAAAGGTGAGTGATTAAGCCCACTCACTCTTAACTAACGTATTTGATTATTTGTTAAACTAAAATCATGGTATGATATGATTGTATTGGATGTTGTTTGGTAGTTAAAAATGCATATTTATGTTTATTTGCATCGATAGTATAATTTAATTTAACAATTAATTTAAATTGAACAATTAATTTAAATTTGAAATTTAATTACTAGTTTAAACCCGACACTTGATAACTAGAAATTTGATGTGATATTGAACTGTTTGGATGGACTAATGTTGATGGATGCTTTAGATTAATATGTTTGATATATTGATGTTTAATTGTGTTAATTTTACCATTATTCATATAAATTATCTATGATTGTTTGTTTGTTTTGATTAATCCCAATCATTTACCCTAGATATTACGGGCATCAAATAAATCTGGGATTGACCATTAAAATGAATTAAGAACATGGGTTGAAATAATAAATACTTATGAACCCTGATTTGGATTGAAATGATATATATCAATTCGTATAATACTAACATTTAGTATTACTTTGCCATAGGATAGAAAGTTATATACGGACATCGGTTGGTTAAATAAAATTTGTTTGTTTTAACCTTGAATCTTGAAATACTATTTAAAAGACAATATAAATGATGATAGATATTGATTTCCTTTGAATTTGAACTTTGAAATTTAATTTAAAATAAATTCGTTAACGATGTAAATTGAATTCAAAACTCGAAATGGAATGTAGATTGAATTTATTGAAATTGAATTGTTTACTCATCTTTGAAATTTCTTCATATTAGTTTGATTCAAAGTAGTATTTGAATTGTGAACTCGAGATTATCATAAATCGAAATAATTCAAAATGATAAGTCTAGTTTGGAAACTTTAAATATTTGAATCCAATGGGTTGAATTGAATTGAATTTGAAATGAGTGTCGATTTGAATTGAAATAACTAAATTGAGTCGAATTGATTTGAACTTAGAATATGATTTCCATTTTGTTTAAAATTTAGAAGAAACAATTCTAATTCAAATTATTTTATTTAAACCCATTATAAACTATTTTACTAGATAACTTGTTTCTTTATAAACTATTCTACATTGTAATTATCTTAATAAACTATTCTAATAAATAACTATCTAATTTACAAACTATTTTTAACTTATGCATATATATATATATATTCTATTTTGATAAACTATTTTAACAATAACCTACCTGTTTTATAAATTTCTTTAATATTTTAACTTTATATAACTAAATTTTGATAAAGCCTATTTTTATTTATTTTATTCAAATTATTTATATAAAATTTACTGACCTAAATATCTATTTTCAAACTATTTCAGATATATGTTTATACTATTTTAATATATTCTTCAATTATTTTAATATTCAAACTGTTTTAAACTGGAATTGTTTCAAGATTGTAAGCTTGGTTTAAATTGAAATTTTAATGCAAAAGTATATCCTGTTTATAATATGAACGAGTTTAAAGCAAATATGATATTTCGATACGAATTATGAACCGTTTAAAATGTAAAAATCTGATTGGTGTGAAAAATATAAACGTTTGGTAGTTAGAGAGTATAAGATCCTATATTGTCATACTCTCTACTAATACCGAAAACCACTTTAACAATCATGCACGTAGTGGAGAATCCAGAATGATCTAGGATGGTTTGCCGGATAATTCTGATATGACATACTAACATGACCCTGACTCCCGTGAATCATCTTGATGTGACTAAAACAGAAGCTACGCCGAAACCAAGTGAGGTCATTTCTTCTATCAAGCATACTTCTTTAATACCCTTCTATTACTTTTGTGATGTGATTTGAGGCCACCTTTCGATCTTGATTTTGGGAGTGTGTATCGAGGTCGGTGGTAGTAGATGATGTGCGTTACCACCAATCCAGCTTTGCAAATGGTGTATCCACCCTGGCATTCCTCGTGTGCCTTGTCACATGCCATATACGAACCCACTATGATTTTGGTTTGCACTGTATTATATGGAGTGCCCTCTGATATCCCTCTAGTTTACGGAGGAATTACAGTACTGTACTTACTACGAGAATATATAATAGTGTAAGGGTAATAATGGTAATCCCTCTTACATAATTTTAATACTTTACTAAGTAGACACTATTATAATAGCGAAATTATATTATATAGCATATAGTTTGATGGATCCTTAGAGATGGAAATTCCCGTAACATCTCTCATGTTATTGCACTCACGAACACGCAGGATAGGAGATGTAAACTTCCATAAGCATCTCTGACACTATGACACTCATATTGTTACATGGTTTAATTTGACTGATATGAGTATATTTTAGTTCTGATTCGAGTAGTTTTTTATTTCCATTTATGCTCAGATCAGGCGGACTTTTTAGTTATCAAAAACCTCGTTATGAAGATGACGATGGAGCTTGATAGATGTATTTGCTAGTATTATTCCGCTGCATTGGTATGTTTTGTGATAGTTTAACTCTGATTGTTGATGTAAAGTATTATCAAATGTATGTCTTTAACAGCTCGTGAACTGTTATTTATTTAATGTTGGAGAATAGAATGTTGATGATGTTTTGATGACAAAAACCTTGTTTCAATTATTAACATTATTGATTATAAAATATATACTAACACCTTTATCCAGAATATATATATATATACAGGATTTATGTGTAGGAAATAAATAATAAACACTGTACAGTTTAAGAGATTCAAGATTTCAAAGGAGATTCAAGACTCGTGAGTATCAAGATTTCAAGAGATCAAGATTATCAGAGTAATAGTGTAATAACCCGAAAATTAGAGCCAATTTAAAATTTTTATTTTTGCAATTTTGATGAATTTTGAATATTTAAAATGATTTATTTTAATTAATAATGACGAGAAATTTTTTTTGAATAGAATTAGAAGTATATATTTATATAGATCGTCGTTAGAATATAAATATTTATTTTAATTATAAAAGGAATTGAAAATGGCGCAAGAGTTCGAAAATTCGATTTCAAATTTCAAATGAATGTATAGGATTCAAAATAAACTGCTTTTAGCGAAACTAAAAATATTAGAATCTATTTGAGAAAATCTTTCCAATGAATCCGACAAATTGAAATTTCATAACGGGAATCAAAAGTTATGCCCAATTGAAAATTCACAATAGTCGCTATGGAATTCTGGCCCTTAAAAATGGAAATTTTGCAAATGACCTCGGTTTTCGACGAAGTCACTTTTGTTGGATTTGGAATGTCAAGTTATTGCTAGATTCCAAAATTTGTAATTTTTTGAATCAATGTGTGAGCGTGGCGAAAGAAAATGTGTTTTGACAGTTTCAGTCAATTTCGATCGACCAGAAAATGGCCATTTTTCAAATGGTCTTAGAATTTGACAAAATTAGCTTTGTTAGAACCGTATCATCAATATGAAGCTAGAAAATATTTTTTTGGAATTTTAGATTCCGTATATGGCCCCGGTAAATTGAAATGCACGTTCAAATTCAATATATAGATTTATATTTTGATTTTTGACGAAAACTGGTCGAAACGATCTAATTAGCTTACGATACATATCCCATTGTGTTCGGAATGGAGGTAATTAGCTAGGGATGACAGGCGGTGGGTCTCATTTGGAGATCGAAATTTAAAGTTGCTTTTTGGGGATTTAAAATAATATAAACATATATTTGGTCAACTCTCCACTCTCTCTCTCCTCCTTATACCGTTCAGCCCCCCCACGTTCACTTCTAATCTTTAAATCGAAAAAAAGAAAAAAAAGAAAAGAGAAAGGCGGGGATCGCGCTCTCTCTCAGGCGATCCATCGCCCTCGACGCTGCCGCCGCCCCCTCTCCCTTCAAGCCCGTGCCTCCATCCCCTCTTCCCCCACGCTGCAGCCCCCTACTCTTCCTCCACACTGGAACATCGACAATCAAAACCCTCGCACGTCCCCCTAAGCTGCGCCGCCCTCGACCCCCTTCAAGTCGAAGAAGTTGTAAGTTTTTTTATTATTTATATTTATTTCGGTTTACTTAACATATGATTTTCAGTTTTAATTCCCATGAATAGGAAGTGAAAAAGATTATATTTTTATGGTAAATAAAAAGCAGATTTTTATATAAGAAAAGTTTATATTTTTAGAGAATAAAAATAGGATTTTTCTTGTTGGAAAGATACGATTTTTCTAAAGGAAAAGGATTATATTTTTAACATGAAATGGTTATATTTTTCTTTTTAAATGAAAGTATATGATTTTTAATACTAAAAGATTCGATTTTTAGAATAGAAAAGGTCGGATATTTAGAATAGAAAAGGTCGGATTTTTAGAATAGAAAAGATCGTATTTTTAGAATAGAAAAGGTCAGATTTTTAATGTAGTAAAGAGATGATTTTTATATGAGTAGTTTTAAAGTAAAAATATGATTTTTAGGAGTTAAAAATATAATTTTTGTGAATGTAAAGAAGTAAAAATATATTTTCTATTATATTACTAGCAAGATAAAAATATGATTTTTATCATGGAAGTAGCGGTGTAAAGGAGAGATTTTTATATTCGTAGTAGAGATATAAAAATACAATCTTTATATATAAAAATATGATTTTTATATAGAGAACAGCGTGACAAAAATATGATCTTTATTATATGAACAGGGGTATAAAAATAGAATTTTTATCTATATAGTAGAAGTATAAAAATGTGATTCTTAGCCATATAGCGTAGTTATAAAAATGTGATTTTTATATACATAACAATAATATAAAAATGTGATTTTTATATATGTAGCGAGCACGGACGACGAAAGTGACAAAAGGCCAGCACAACGAAAATTTTCTACATATGAAGAGTCGTGGCGTTTGGGGTTTAGCTATCATTGAGAACTTATCACTTTAATCCTTGTTTTCTAGTTAAAAATATATACTAGGATGCAGACGGTGGTTAGCAGCACCCGACACCCGTCGTCCACAGACCATGGACGACTTGTTTGATTTTGTTGTGTTGTGAAAATTGATTGTGATGTGGAATGAAAGAAATATATTCATGTGTTGAAATAAATTATTTATCATTAAAAAATATAATCTTTAACGTGTATGTGAATAAAATAAATATTCATTTACAAATCGAATGATTTGTTTATGTACACCCATTTGAAGGATATTGATTGGGATGATAAATTTTACACATCGCCCAACTGCACAAGTAATATTTAGTGTTTGTGGATTGAAACCCCACACGGGTGTTGGGATGATATTTGGCGTACACTAATCCCAATTATTTAGTTGTATGTCAATCGATAGGTTGACAGACTGTGTAAGCGTTAATTATTTATGTTTAATGCTTATGCAGTTGTGTGGTGCACTTTGGATGATGGTTCATTATTTATCGTTGCTATTATATACATGTGTTGTATGGAATCCATATAATTAACATTATATGGTAATTGATTGGGCCTCATTCCAATTTGGAAAATAAAGAATATTATAAAATAAAGATTCATGTGTTGAATAGAATAAATAGTCATGTGTTGACGATACTCATGTGTTGAGAATATTCATGTGTTGAAAGAAATATATATATATATATATATATATATATATATATATTCATGTGTTGAACGAAATATTTTAACAATAAAAATTCACATCTTTATCATATATAAAATTAGAAACTAGCTGGAAACTAGTTAAGATGATTGGTTTCCTGGGTATTGATCTGATGTTGGTTTCAGCCTTCGGGGTTAATACTTAGGGAATCGTTCTCTTACAAATTTATAGTTGGAGCCTGATTAAGAATTAAATGATAGAAATCATAATTTTATAAAATATATTAAATAACCAAAATAGTCATGTGTTGACAATACTCTTGTGTTGAGAATATTCATGTGTTGAAAGAAATATATATTCATGTATTGAGGAAAATATTCATTTGTTGAATAGAATAACGAAGTTATTGAAATATATAAAGCTGTGTTGATTAGATATGTGCCATTTTGACGCGAACGATATTTATATCGATTATGTTCGTTTTTATAATGAATATAGAAAAGGAAGTGATTTCAAAATATAACATTTTGAAAATATTATCATTTATATATTACTGATATGGAATATTCAATTTTTATTTAAAATTGAATATGAAGTTGAAATCGTTTTGAAAACGAATTTAAAACGATTTATAAAATACGTTTTGAATTGAAATCGACGAAATATATAATATATATATATTAATAGGCCTGAATAGAATGCGCCGCGTCACAGCAGTTCGCGAATTTCGACCATTGACTTCGATTTGATGTTACGGGAGATCCGACCGTCGGATTCTCCTGAAACCGGAACCGTTGGGTTCGTATCGAAAAGAGCTTTCCAATGAATATTAGAAATTTGAAATATAATGGGTGGATTTGGAATTTAGTCCAAATCAAATTTGGAAAAGGTCGTTGTAAGTGCAGTTCGACGACCGTTATTGGAAATCGACTGTACGGGCCTTGACAAAATTATTAAAAATATTAATAATTTGTGTAAAATCATAATATATGAATTGGAAAGAACTGGGATGAAAAATTCCACATTTGAAAGGGTAAAAATATATTTTTATCGAAATGAACTAGTTATGAACTAGAATTATAATCCAATATTTTTGAAGAAATAAATTGAATTTGAAGTGGTTTTAAAAATAATCAGAATTTCCAATACGTGAATTGGAATGGATTTAAATCGAAATTATTTTCGGAATATTTCGATGTTGGATTTCGTGATTATACACATATGGTTGTGGAAATTTGAAAGATATATATATATATATATCATTATTTCCAATATGATATTTGTTGGGTTCAGAATTTGATATGGAATATAAGCCAATATATTTTCTATTCAGAGCCTTGTATTTAATATCAAATGGGATTTTGGGTTCGTTGTGAATGGTGTCTTAAATAACACTGTTCTTGGACCTAGTTTAGAAAAGAATAAATCTTTTAATTAAGATTTAGTGAAATTGTCCAGTTAATTAGTATTTAATTGGAATTGAATTTAAATTGGTTTTTGGGGTTTATCAGGAGCGGTGTTTTGAATAACACCTGTTCTTTAACCCGATTAACAATGGAAAGTGATTTTGGGTTTATCGTGAACCGTGTTTTAGATGATATTGGTTCTTTAACCCAGTTAAAGACAGGATATTGATTTTTGGGAAGATTAAAAATAAGTGGAGTTTTAATGAACCTTTAATTAGATTAAAGTGATCGAGAATGGAGTATCACCAGTTTTGCTCCAAGCGAAAGTTAAATCTTTAATTAGATTTGAACATGAAATGGTAATTAATATTTACCGATAACACCATGGTGTTAGATATGGAGTATTACCAGTTTTGCTCTATAGGATGAATAGGTTGGGATTGGGAAATAAAATAAATAATTACTTCGTTGTGGTTCGCTAATCCCGACTAGTTTGGAAAACCTTAGCATGGTTTGAAATGAAATCCAAAGGAAGATTAAAGAATAAATTTAGAAAAATTTATCTTTGATAAAATTAATGGGAACCTTTCCCTAAGAATGTGAATTTTTGAATAAAGAATATTTTGAATTGGAATGAGGCGTATGTTGTGTTTGTGTAACACTTGTTTATTATATACGTGGGTTATTCGGAAAGGCCGGGTTTATACCCCTTCTGAATAACCGATTCGACGATAATTCGAAGATGAAGAAGGTGGTTGAAGACCGGGGGTCTTCACGTCGTTTGGATGATTATTGATGATTTGATTGGGCTGTACACCCAAGAGGAGGGAATCAGTTGGTGATCGTCCAGACGTACTTGGAGATCGATGGATATGCAAGGAATAAGATTCCTCCGGATTCGTTCAGACCCAGAACGAACTTGTAAATGGACTGTGTGTCTGACATTGGATTTTATTCTTTGTTGATTGATATCTATTAATTATACATCTGTTTGGCGGTGGAGAATTTATTCTCTTGCTTAACGCCCTTCTCTGAGACGTACGAGATCAGAGGTTGTATATCAATTGACATCAGTCGCATGGAGTGAATTGCCTGTGTGGCATGCCTAAGTAGCAGATGATCAAGGCTTTTGTTGAAAAGCAAAGTCTTGTGGTTGATGATCAAAGCACGACCTATGTGGCACAACCTTGTGTATAGCGTTAATTCGCGAGCCTCACACCTCGGTATGATCAAAAACAGGATAAGGACCCAAGGAGTGCACGACATTTCTTTCTAGCTATGGGTGATGTCAGTGACCTACTAGCCCTGACATATATATTATTTTTACCAGTGTGGTTTTTGGATGCGAGGAGCCTCGGATATAGGTCTAATAGGACTGAGAAACCTGTGTTCAGGAATTGCCAATCCTCAAAAGTAAGAGAGGATCGACCTTGGAGGATCCAAGGATCGCTGTGTGTGGTCCTGAGACATTTGCTAGAGTGTCTTGAGCGGAGAGGAGCTTGCCCCTTGCATCAGCTCATGATGGAATCCAATTTCCAATACGTGACATTCGATTTTATTTGTAGAACCTAGTATGGCGACATAGTAGCATGGGATACTAAGCCGTCTATGTTTGATACTTATGATTGAAATTGTTTTGACATTATACACATTTAGTAATAAAAAAATAATCTATTTTTAAACGTATCAAGCATTCTTTGGCTATTATAAGGTAAAACCCTTTCCTCCGGCTTGCGTTGCATTGTGTGATGGGACCTGGGTCTTATAATAGCTTCATTTTTCTTTATTTAGCATTGCGCTGTTTGTTTTATGCACTGGTATGCTTGGGAGAAAACCCATTCCGTGTTATACGGCGTTGTCCCTTGATTCACCTAACTTTAAAAATAAAGATTAATAACTGTTTTAGTTCTCACACCAGTCACATGACTGACCTGGAGTTTATTATTTTAACCTAAACTCTGGGTGCCCTTATTTTTTCGACACGGGCAGCTAGTAGTTTTGGTTTTGCAGATTTATATTCACAGGATCCTAGTTTATAGCTGAAGTGATATTCAGAAAGCTCGAATTCAAATTCAAGTTTATAGCTGAAGTGATATTAAGAAAGCTCGAATTCAAATTATTTTAGATTCGTTTGAAAGATATTATTAAACAGAGTTAAATATTTTTGGTTTCACTAAAATCCGTTATATTTTGCATCACGTATAGTCAGTCAAAGTTCGAATTCAAATTTTCAAACTGCCCCACCATTTCAGGCCTTGTTTTATAATTAAAATAAATATATTGCTATAACTTCGATCCAAATAGATTTTTTGGTCATTATTATTTAAAATAATTTATTTTAAGTATTCAAAATTCATTAAAATAGCAAAACTAAAATTTTTAAATTGGTTCAGATTTTCCGGGTTGTTACAATCTCCACCACTTAAAATCTTTTCATCCCCGAAAAGGAACGGAGCTGAAAGTTGTTTTACTAACCAACTCAAATTTCATTCCGGCTTCCATTCTATAACTTTCCAGTTTCTAAGAATTTCTTAATTCTTCAAAAATTTGGCTAACACCCTAAATTTTTGAAAAATTTCGCCATAACCTACTTTGTACGGGGAGGGGTTTGGAAATTTATTGGGCCGTATTAGGTACACAATAAATCCTAAAAAGCATACAAATATTTATAGTGATATATTCCGGTGTCCACAGGGGAGTGTGTATAGATCATAACTCCAGAGAATAAATTCTTGTCACCCTATAGATGGTTTTTGTGCCTTAATGACTAGAGAGACGTGTTTATTGTCATCTCCAGACCAGTGTGGTTTTTTTATTAATCTGGCAATTTACCGTTACATTTTATATAGTCCATATCAGTCTTCAGTTCAACCTGTAATATAGTCCTTGCTTTACAAGACTCTTGCTCGTATGGTAAATCTTCAACCTCGTCACATAAGCTCCAAATGCTTATGTGGTATATGATAGGATATGCTATCTTCAAGAAGTATGCAATGTAGTGTAGTTCAACATTAATTGTTACTATCCTATGGTGACGTTTGTAATTTCACACAGAACAACCAACACTCCGCATCCAATGACATTCATAGGAGTTGATATAGTATTAAAATTGCGCATCCAACTCATTAAGGTTTACCTATTTGTCGGGAACGCAAATAAATTCTTTACTCAACAACAGCAAATCCATCTACCTGTTCAAACATACATAATGTACATGCATGTATTTCAATCAATTTTCAAATCGGTTCAATATTTGAATTAATTTGCATAAATTTACCATTCATTCTCTTAATGATTAGATTAATTATCATTCCAATATTATTAATTAAACTAACAATCATCCAACTCAACTAGCAATAAATTTGTTGATTAACTTTTAAAAAATATACTGATTAATTCATATACTCTTTTAAAATCATTCAGACTATATAATTAAAAACTTTACATCCATGAAAAGGAAACAACAGCAAGGTTGAAAAAAATACGGAAATGCAAAATATGGTAAATGTACCTTACACCGGAGTTAATCAGAGATATCCACCCTGCAATTGGGATAGGCTTTATTAATGCTCTCCTCAGTTTCCCAAGTACAATCTTGTGGATCTCCACTCCATTGCACTTTGACTAAGTGAACCTTCTTGTTCCTCAGCTCTTTAGTTTCTTTGCTAATAATACTTGTCGGCTCTCTTCTCACAGCTAATTCTGGAGTAATTTCCAAATCTTGTTGCGCGGCTTCTTCCGCGACCAAGTTCGGATCATGTACATGCTTTCGAAGTCGAGACATGTGAAACACATCATGTACTCCAAGCAACCAATCAGGCAGTTGAACCCTATAAGCGAGAGTTCCAATCCGTTCGAGCACAGGAGATAGACCAATAAATCTGGGCGCCAACTTCCCTGTTTTGCAAAATCGGACTACTCCTCTCATCGGAGAAACCCTTAAATACACATAGTCACCAACAGAAAAAGACAAATCTCTTCTTCTTGAATCTGCATAGCTCTTCTGTCGGCTTTGAGCTGTTTGCAATCGTTTCTTAACGAAATCGACTTTGTCTGAAGCTTCATGAATCATATCGGGTCCCAATACAAGTTTATTGCTAGGTTCTACCAAACATGCGGGAGATCTGCACGGTCTACCATACAATGCTTCGAATGGTGACATTTGCAAGCTTGCTTAGTAGCTGTTGTTGTATGAGAACTCGACCAAATGCAAGTGGTATTCCCATGATCTGCCAAAATCAATAACACATGCCCGCAATAAATCTTCTAGAATTTTGTTCCCAATTCTGCTTGGAATGCATCCCAGAATTTACTAGCAAAAATAGAGTCACGGTCACTTAAGTTACTCATAGGAACTCCATGCTGTTTAACAATTTTTTGAAATAAATCTGTGCCAGACTCTGTGCGGTTCTATTCGACCTGACAGGTATGAAATGGACGGTTTTCGTGAACCGATCTATGATCACCCAAATACTGTCGTTTCCTCTCTTGGTTATGGGAAAACCATCTATGAAATCCATAGAAATCTGTTACCACTTCCAACCTGGAATTTCCATCGGTTGCAACAATCCGGCAAGTTTCTGTTGATCTCTTTTGACTTATTAACAAGTAGAACACTGGCTAACGTACAAGGAAATGTCTCTCTTCATAGATCTCGACCAAAAAGTGCATTCGATATCATTATACATTTTACTCACTCCTGGATGGACACTAAGTTTAGATTTGTGACATTTATCAAATACTTCTCTCCAGAGCTCAGATATGTTGGGAACACAAATTCGGCCTTTTAACCTTAGAATCCCATCGTTATCAACCTGAAAACTCGTGGGCTCGCCTTTCTGAATTCTCTCTTCGATTTTCTGAATGAAGTGATCATCCTTCTGAAGAGAAGATACGTTATCAATCAATGAAGGAGTGATGATAAGATTGGCGATGATTACATTCTTTCTGCTGAGTGCATCAGCCACAACATTGGCTTTCCTCGGAGTATACAAAATATCAAGATCATATGCCGCGAGAAATTCTAGCCAACGCTGCTGCCTCATATTCAGATCTTTCTAGGTGAATAAATAATTCAATGATTGATAATCAATTTATAATTCAAACTTCTCACCCAATAGATAATGTCTCCAAATTTTCATAGCAAACACGATGGCTAACAATTCAAGATCGTGTGTTGCATAATTCTTCTCATGTGGCTTCAACTGATGGCTAGCGTAAGTGACTACTTGGCCTCTTTGCATTAATACTGCACCAAGAACTTCTTTAGAAGCATCTATCCAGACTTTCAAGTCTTGATTGCCATCGATAATTGTTAACACTGGAGCAGTTGTCAACCTTAACTTCAGCTCTTGGAAAGCTGCCTCACATTCTGGAGTCCAACTGAACCTTGAATGTTTCTTAGTAAGCTTTGTTAAGGAACTAGATATCTTCGAAAAATCTTTAACGAACTTCCGATAATAACTAGCTAATCCAAGAAAACTTCAGACCTCTGTGGGTATAGTAGGCTGTTTCCAATCTTGAATAGCAGTGATTTTACTAGGATCCACAGAAATTCCTTCTTTTGATACGACGTGACCAATGGATTTTACTTCTTCTTGCCAGAATATACATTTGGAAATTTTTTCCTTTAAAACATTCTTTCTGAGAACTTCCAACACTTTTTCCAAATGTTTTGCATGCTCGTTCTCTGATTTAGAGAAAATCAATATGTCATCAATGAAAACCAGTACGAATTTATTCAATACTTCTCTGAATACACGGTTCATTAGATCGACAAAATAAGCTGGAGCGTTACGTAGGCCGAACGACATTACTAACCACTCATAGAATAAATCTAGACCGCTAAATGCTATCAAAGGAACACACTCTTTGGCAATTCGTAGCTGATGGAAACCTGTAGCTAGGTCCATTCGTGAAAATACTTGAGCGCCATTCAATCGATCCAATAAATCATCAATTCGCGGCAATAGATATTTATTCTTTAACGTCTGCTTGTACAAGTCACGATAATCCACACATAGTCTGAGAGTACCATCTGACTTTGGGATAAACACCACTGCTGTTTCCCAATCAGAGAAACTAGGTCTGATCAGACCCTTCCATACAAGCTGTCGAGTTTAATTGTCCAACTCTTCTTTTTCCTTCAAGGCCATTCTTCGGATAGCGTGAACTACTGGCCTTGCATTTGGAATTAAAGAAATTTTGAAATCAATTTCCCTATGCGGAGGCAAGCTAAAAACTTCTTCAAACACATCCGCATAATTCTTCATGATAGGAATATTTTCAATGTCGACCGGAACATTCTCTGTAATGACAGGAACAGGTTCTAACTGAGCAGGAGAAACATCCAGAGCTACCCAAAAGTCTTTTCTATCAGAATTTGGACCTTCGCAAGGAATGTTTATATACTCCCCGAACTTTGTTTTTGCCTTAACAACTCTCTCGGTGCATTTAACCTCAGCTTCATATTTGGTTAACCAATCTAATCTAAGAATAAGATCGAATTCGGTAAAATTCATGACGATCGAGATGGTAGGGAACCGATAGCGGTAAAAAGAGACAGGCACCCCACAGATCCAATAAGATTGAGGGAACCCCCAACTGGATTATGGACAGTCATGGGTGCTTTGAGCCTTTTCAATTTCAAATCCAGTTTCTTAACTGCATTACTTGCAATAAAGCTTCGTGACGTGCCTGTATCAAACAGTACTTTAACTGGAATATCTTTGACAGTAAGCGTGCCTTCTAAAACAAATAGTCTTACTTGACTGGGATGCAGAAACCTCTACCACTTCATTTACATGTACCTCTTCGGTCGCTTTCAACAACCTGCAGTCTCGCTTTATATGACCAGCCTGATGGCAGAGATTGCATTTTCTATTCTCTTGAAACTTATTCTTGGATTTGAATTTATCCTTCTCTCGTTTCTTCCAGGATTTGTAACTTATCGCTAAGTGTCCTTGCCTATTGTAGCTTGAGCAGGTGGCAGTTGTTACTGGTCCTTCCTTAAATTTAACCTTTTTCCTATTGAATTTAGGCCTCCTATTGACCCCAGACGTCGTACTTGCCTCAGGCTGCGTACTTGTCTCTGGGCTATCAGTTTCGAATTTCCTTTTGTTGCTAGAACTGACTTCCTCTTCATCGCCCAAAAGGCCTTGCTTATCAAGATCTTCATACAAGTAAACCATATATATCATTTAAGAAAAGGAAGTTGCAAATGCGCAGTTACACTACTTTGGCACTTTCTTTGAAGCCCGTTATTAAACCTCAGATTCTTCCTCTTAGGATCTTGAATTAGATGCGGGGTAAAACGAGAAAGTTCATTGAATTTCTTATGATATTCCGGAATGGTCATATCTCCTTGTATCAGATATCAGAATTCATTACTTAACCGCTCAGTTGCTTCTGGAGGAATAACTCTTTCATTGAAAATTTCTTTAAATCTATCCCATGTAATATTACCTTCTGGATTATCCTTAATAACCGTTTCCCACCAGATTAAAGCTTCGTCTTTGAATGCCCAAGATGCCAGTAATCTTTTCTGATCATCTCTCAGCTTGAAACCTTCAAAAAATTTCTCAGTAGAGTGCATCCATGCTTGTGTTTGAATAATGGATTCATTGCCCGAGAACGGTACTCCACCCATATTTCGATACTTGTTTAATAGAGCTTAAATATCTGGTTTTGACCTACCTCTTCTACTTCTGCCACTCATTTTTCAGTGTCTGCAAATAGCAGACAAAATGTTAGGCTAACAAAAAAGGTATTTTTAAACCATAGGGACATATACTTGAATGTAAACGTGTCTATAGGGGTGTATTTCATTCTGCTACACTCATTCTAGGATATTACTGATCCTATCTGAAACGAGTTATTTGTCCTAGAACACTACTGGTTCTATTTCTGATGAGTTCGTTAATATGTAATATTCCAGAACTAAGCTTAACCAGAGCTCTGATACCACGTGTGACGACCCCAAACCCCCGTTCCACGATGGCAAGGGTAATCTTTGGAATATAACATATAAACAGATAACAGCAGAACAGAAATATATAATTACACCAGATAATGTACAACAGAATACACTAGATGAACATAATCATCAGAGTTACACAGTATATAGGATCACACTTAGTACAAAATACAGTTTCAGCTTTATATAAAATGTCTATAGCTGAATCAAACATAATATACATAACATGAGCTGAACAACATAAAAGAAGTGATAGAATCCATCTTCAGCTCCATAGCTATCCAGAGAGAGCCTGCTAAAACCTGAATACAAGGCTGCTCATGTAGAAAATAGGGCATCCGAGTTTGCAAGTGAAACAAACTACGAGTCGCTTATGGGACTGGTATGAGAAATCTACTTAACTTATAATAAGGCCAATCATAGGACCACGCCGCTAACGCAAAACGGGTTTTCTCCATTGGATTGCCAGTGCTTAAAACAAGTAAATCATTTAAACATCACAATGTTTTTAAAAAAATGAAACCATTATAAGACTCAGGTCCCATCACACAATGCAACGCAAGCCGAAGGATAGAGTTTTACCTTATAATGGCAAAAATATGCTTGATACATATAAAATTAAGGCATTTGATATTATTACTAGTGTTTATATGTTTCAAAAACAATTTCAATCATAAGTATCAATCATAGACGGCCGCGGCCATGGCGCTGTTTTTCTCCAAATTTGATTTACACATATTTTAAAATCTAACCATTGGATCTTTACAAATTTTAGATCATTGGAAAGATCTTTTCAAAACAGACCCAACGGTTCTAGTTTTGGAAAAATCCGACGGTCGGATCTCCCGGTACAATCGTTTAAAGTTACGATTTCAAAATACGAACTACAGCGTCGTCATTCGTTTTATTATATATATATAATCCATTCTGGCGCTTTTTTCATTCAGATTTGAATTAAACATTTCGCACAATCTAATCATTGGATCTTTACAAATTTGGTATCGTCGGAAAGATATTTTCAAAGCGGACCCAATGATTTCGGTTTCAGGAAAATCCAATGGTCGGATCCCCCGTAATAATCATTTAAAATCACAATTTCAAAATACGAACTACAGCGTCGTTATTCGTTTTATTTTAATTATATTTATATATATAAATATAATCCATTCTTCGATTTCCAAACCATTTTCTTTTCATATATGTGGTAAAAATAATATTTTTACCCAACAAATATTTATTTCAACACATGACTATTTTTAACACTTTATGTTTATAATAAAAATGTAATTTTTATTGTCAAAACAATTTATTTCAAACATGAATATTTTTAGCGATTCATATATATATATATATATATATATATAATAAAAATGTGATTTTTATTATTAAAACAATTTATTTTAATCATGAATAATTTTCCGACACATGAATATATTTCAACACATGAATATAAATCAAACACATGAATATTTCAGAAAATTTCGGCAATATAACAGCAGAGGGTTTAAAACCAGCATCGTCCCAAGTACGGCTCCTCGCACTTCCTTACGCCTCGCCGCGTTCCCTAAGGGGCTTATCCTTATAATCTAAATATTTCAATCATTTTCATATCCCAATGGAATTTTCCATAAACAATTCCAATTTTGTCTCAACCACAAAAATCATTATCAACCATTCGCATTTATCAATCAAATTTCACATCAATTAAAATCCAAACAATCACAACCAATATATATCATCCATGGTCTGTGGACGAGGGGAGTGTATATATATACGTATATAAATATATTTCCATTTCATTTCAACTCCATTCAACTCACATATATTTTTTACAACGCATATATATAACTTACCCATCACACATATAATTTATACAAGCTTATACATGAGGTATACAATGCTTATATAACTTATACATCGATTATATAATTTATACATCGCC
The DNA here is from genome assembly GCA_030737875.1 of Allium sativum. NCBI lineage: Eukaryota > Viridiplantae > Streptophyta > Magnoliopsida > Asparagales > Amaryllidaceae > Allium > Allium sativum. The sequence goes on along the minus strand of CM060922.1, from coordinate 448,272,716 downwards.
ATTCCATATTGTTTTGAATTTAGAAATCTCACATTGGGTTCCGCTTTGCCAAAAATTGTAGCAAGCTCTAAAAATTCCCCGGTCTCTTCTAGAATGTAGAAGACGTCACTACGAGTCCGATGACTCTGGTTTAACTGAATTTCAATAAAATATGTATCGCCCCACCTCCGCTAGGGTCACTCACAAAGGGATTGCACTAGGTTTGGTGAAGCATTATCGAGGTAAACATGCACAGAAATATTACAAGACAGAACATATATAAAACAGTGGAAGTAAAACAAATTTCATTACCTTATAAAATAAGGTCTACAGCCTTTTACATCAGAATACATCAAAACCTGTCTTGCAATAGTAAAGAAGCATAAAACCTTTTCATGTATTATCCCCCAAAATAAAAGCGGTGAAGCATCCATAGCCAAGAGAAGACCAAGCTATACATGATGACCTTCAAGCATAAGAGGTCCGAACTAAACAACATCATTTCCTCCCTGAAAACCTGGGGGGAAACGGAAGACAAAGAGGCGAAACAAAACTGCATCAGTCATAAAAACTGGTAAGTCCTATCTACTTCCAGTATAAAAACAGGTAAAGGTAACATGACATGCATAAACTGAAAGTAAACATAAGGATGATGACAAGATAGATAGGCTAAACCAAGATAACTGGATGAACTATTGTAGCAAGGTAGGCTAAGGTATCATGATAAACTATGTGTCAAGATAAATCAAGGTATCACATCATCAGGTTTCTATCAAGTATACTATCCCAAGGTATCTATCATGTATAACATCCCACGGTATCTATCATGTATAACATCCCAAGGTATTTATCATGTATATTTGCTCTGCACCTCTCGTACTAGTATCCCAACCAGCGTCATGTGTTAACTATGAATGTCCCTTGCCCAATGTCATGTAATGGTCCATGTCAACCTAATATATAACATATGTAGGTTTACCCAGCTCGTATGTTTCTTTCCATGTATAAGTTCAGTCCTTTGCCGTAGGCCGTACGGGCTTTCCCATGTAAATCTATACCACCTCAACATAGTACTATTTTATCCCTGAAGTTGTTTTGGACTGCTACCCTTGATCTGGTTATGTTTTCTTACCATGAACTATCGCGTGTTCACTTAGGATTTATGCCACCTAGGACCACCAGGGATTATGCTACCTAATGAACGTTTCCGTGTCTCGGTTTGGGTTCAGGCCACCTAGGGCCACCAGGGGTTATGCCACCCGTCAACCACGCCCTTTATCCCGCGTATGTATCGTGAATCGTTTTCCATGTCTAGACGCACATGTTCCTCAATGTGCCATCCGAGTTCCGTGCCAGGGCAAATCAAGAAATACGGAACTAGGTCGGGAGCTTTAAGTCGTCTGCTGATGCAGATGTCAAGGTCTGTTTTTGTATCCGTGGCTATGGTCCCACGTGACCCCTCCCTCAACTACTGAAAGGCAATCCAAGAAAAATCATGTATGAGAACCACATCCCGACCCCACTATAGCCCCACTTTCCTATGGGCCAACCTCACCCATGACTCGATAGCAAGAACATGGTCTGTTGGGGGTTCTCCGCCTTTCCGTTCGTACACGATTGACTAGAGATGGTAGGTAGTCGGCGACGTGCTATCCAGGGAAAAATCAAGTATCGACAACTCCACGCTAATCCATCCCAGTCTTTAGGTCGCTCGCATAGCAACCAAGGCATACTCTTGGCTCTTCTACCGCAGACCTTAACCTCTGTGAGGTCGGGTTTCATGGACCATCTGCCACCTCACAGAGGGATACCAAGAGTACCCTCACATCCCCCGAAGCTACCGCTTCGTCACCCAGTTCGTTGGAGCCTTTTTCCCGGTCGGATAATTTGCTCCTCCTTCTCGTGTGTTTAAGCGATGACCTACCGTATCGGGTTACTCATCTATCTGTGAACTGGTCCAAATCTCTTGACTAAGAATTATTACTTAGTTTTCTAAACTAAGGTTTACCACTTAGTCTCCTTTCCCGTTATCCTTGTTAATCCCGGTTTTCCACCTAGTCCCCTGAACTAGGGTTTTGTCTAATGGGTTAAGTATTGTCATTTAAGTTCATGACTTAACCTGCCTACGAATCATGTCAAGATTTGGCTAAGTATTCAAGTCCAAGACCTAGCCCTACAAGTTGGTTAAGTATACCAAGAAGCTCATGACTTAACCCTATTCAATCATCAAGTCAATTTGGTTAAGTAATTGTTTATCTTAACCCTATCAGGTTATCATGTTAGATTGGTTTAGCACAGATTATCTTAACCTCATCGGATTATCGAGTCAGATTGGTTAAGTATAGGTTAACTTAAACCCATCCACTAATCGTATTATAATGGTTAAGTATATTTAAAAGGTCTTATGACTTAACCCTATCAGGTCCGCATATTAGATTGGTTAAGTATAGGTTACTTAACCTCATCAAATCATCATGTATAATTGGTTAAGTATAAGTTACTTAACCCCATTAAATTATCTTGTTAAGTTGGTTAAGTATTGGCTACTTAACCTCATTGAATTACCAAGTTTAGATTGGTTAAGTGTTTAACTTAACCCCATCGAATTACCGTGTTTATATTAGTTAAGTGTAGGTTACTTAACCCCATCTAATTACCGTGTTTAGATTAGTTAAGTCTAAATTACTTAACCCCATCTAATTACCAAGTCGGATTAGTTAAGTGTAAATTACTTAACCCCATCCCCTAATTGTCTTGTATAGTTAAGTGTCATTAAGAAATCAAGCCCGGTCCCACTTAACCTACCCATTCGTGTCATATCGGTTAAGTGTCATTAGTCAAATTTACTTAACCTTATCATGTGGCATTAATTTAATTAATGCACTCTCAACCTCTCACATTAGACCTTGTTGTGGTTACTAGTTAAGCCGGGAGGGTCCGGGTAGTTTTACACCACAACCTAGTCTAACCTCGGGTCTTAAGCGCGACACGACCAACTTCTCACATTGGATCCTATTGTTTGTAGCCACTAGTTAAGCCGGGCGGGTCCAGGTAGATTTATGCTACAAACTCAACCCAACCTCGAGTTGTCCACTTTCATGTTTGGTCTAGTGTCTTATTACATTTACAACCCACACATGTCTAGTTCAAGTTCCATGTTTTCCTACGTGTCGTGACCACATTTAAATGTGTCATGAATATCATGTTCTCATGTAAACCCCATGTCAAGTTTTCGTGTAATATTCACGGTTTCCCTAAGCTACCCAAACGTATTTCCAACCCAAGTGGAAGCAAGTCACATGGTAAGGATACTATGCTACATATTGGCCTCAAAACATGTACGATGTCAAAAGGGGTTGGCCATAAACATGCATAGTAGCATAAGGGAAGTTGGCCACAAACATGCATAAAATCATAAGGGAATTTGGCCACAAATATGCATAGTATCATAAGGGAATTTGGCCACAAACATGCAATATAACATAAGGGGTTTGGGTTCATTTACATGCATAAGCCCCAAAGTCAAATCTTTGCCAATGTTTCACAAGTCAAATGGTTCCCAAAGGTTCATGCTAGCATTCCATAGATAAAGATTCAAACTTGCAAGATAAACTAGGTTAAGCATAACATGAGTGGCATGATTAAGTCGCTACAACTTAGCCCAAGGTCATAGATCATAGAAAAGGGCCAAAGTTAGGTTCACATAGGCTAGCATACTTATGTTTCATCTCATTTTATCCCATGTCACATTAGAACCACCATTAGAATCTACAAGTAGCTAGAACTTACATAGCGAGGCTTAGGGAAGGATCATGCATCGTCTTGACGATGAAAGGTGGCTCCTTTGTTGAAGAAGCGTCATGAAACTCGCATAGCAACGTTGATCCCTCCTCGATTTGGTGTAGCAAGCTTGCACCTTTTGATTTGGTGAAGAAAGGAGCCTCTTTTAGCATAGAACAAGCTTAGAAGACTTAAGCTTTCATGAGGAAGAAGAAGAAGGTCATGTCATGAAGATGGAGGCCATGACCAAGAAGCATTTTGGCATAGTTTAGTTGTAGGATCAAATAATGAGGGTTTAAAGGTTAGGTTAGGGGTCTTTTTATAGAGATTAGGATTAGTTTTAGCCATAGGATTAACCCCAATTCAGATCCTAGCCATCAAAATCCGTCACAAGCCAACAAATCAGGCCCAAAACATGTCTTGGGGAAGAAGTCAGGTGCACCAGGCCAAAACTGGTCTGGCTACCTGTGTCGACTCCCTAGTCGACTCTAGAGTCGACTTGGGGGGGGGGGGGTGTCGACTCTAGAGTCGACACCCCTTTGACCAGGGTTGACTTTTTGAAACTGAATCTGTTTTAAACTCTGAAAATTCTGAAAACTTCGACGGACCATATCTTGGTCATACGGACTCCGATTCTCGAAAACTCGGACTCTATTTCGCGTATTTTTCCGAGACGAACGCAATGGCACAGCCCGTTTCCCTTGATTCAGATTTTAAAATTAAATTCTGCCTTGATTCTTGTCTTAACACGTTATAAAATTCGGGTTGTTACATTCTCCCCTCCTTTAAGGATTTCGTCCCCGAAATCTCCAAGTTAGGAAGAACATATCCTACCATCCATCATCCATCTACTCAAAACATCATCCACATGCAACCATTGTCCTTAGACGATTTCTAATGCCATATGAACATATGCAAAACATGTGTGTATATGCTCCTTAGCTAATGCTAATGATCAGGCCTGAATGATCTTTCTAATGCAAAATATGTTTAGTGCCATGAGTCCAACATGTATGCAAATAGTCCTAGTCATATAAGTACTATATGCGTGCACAAACATTCATCCACATGCAACATCCACACGACAACACATTCGATTTCATCCATAACAAGTATAAATACTCGTGCATATGCAATGCAAAATGTGAGTGCGTCGATCTAGTATCTAACGTGTATTCGCGCATCCACGAGCAACCACTTGCAACCATTTGTAACCATATCAATCATATCATGTTTCAAATACATATTTACATCCATAGAGTTCTACCTAAGATTCCCAAGATAGGATCGAGAAGATAAACAAGACAAAATCCTTATGGGGTTTGCAACAGAAACCGGACCGAGAGGATATCCACCAAGCGATAACATGCAAGCAAGCTCTACAGGAGAACCAGGGATCAACGATATACTCTTAGAAAGAGACATGATGCGCGCGTCTAAGCCGCATTTCCTTGAGCTTAATTCCATTGTGCCTTGACTGCCTTTGACTTCATGATTTCGTGGCTCCTTGATTCCTATTTCCAAGATATGAGTCGGAACTCGTTTCACGGTCGCTTCTTGTTTCACTTCCACTTATTCTTTCCCTAGTATGCTCGACCCAAACATATCTGCATACTCATGCAAGCTCTCCAAAATTCACTAGTGAATTCTGGATCTTGTTTACCGATGCCAATCCATGTTACCACGTGCACTTACTAGGGTGATTCCTACAGCCCATGCTTAAGCGGAATGAACCATCCGCCTTATTGGCGAACGTTGCTTGATCGGATCAGAGGTTTTCGATAAATACATCAAGTGATTCTAGGTAACTAACCATGACAAAGCCCAAAAGGTTACACGAGGCTTCGAGGGTATTACCAAAGCAAGCCAAGAGTCTGACTACCCTCTTTTCAAAACCGAGAATGGTATCCCTTACTGGATAACCACTTTACCCCTAGAATCCATCCATACCCCAACAATAGAAGCATTGCTTCTAATCTCAACACTTGGCATAGACTTTCTCAAATCCAAACAAGTCATGAATAAATGGACCGACTCTCCAACCAGATTTTTGGGACAAAAATGGGATCCTCTACCATGCTAGTACTAAGGTGCAGAGACTTAACTATCGAGGCAGACTTAATTGATGCAATGATCAAAACAAAGTCTGGACGGAATGATAGAAAAGAAAGGCTAAACCTTTAACAGAAACGGTACCATTCCTCTTAGGTACGCTAGAAATGAGAGCATACAATTGCCCTCTAGCTAATCTTGTCCTTACCTTCCTTTGTGGATCAAGCCCGTGTCTTTTATCCTTGCTCTTATTATCCCTTCTTATAACTTCGGTAACAGGTCTCTCGAGAACTTCCTCCATCGCACGGGAAAAAACTTACGTAGCTAGACAAGGATTAGTCGCAGTTAAAACTACTGTGACTACAGATGGAGGAAAGAAAGGAAAAGAGATTCGATCAAGGAAACAAAGGATAGTGCTAATGGCTTTTGGGGAATAGCCTTTAAAAACTTTTCCTGGAAAATGCTTCTTTGTAAACGGTTTCTCAAATAGTTTTCAGAAGGTTTTAAAAAAACTTTTGCCCAGTCTGGTAACCAACCTAGCTCTGATAACAAATGTAACGCCCCACCTCCGCTAGGGTCACTCACAAAGGGAATGCACTAGGTTTGGTGAAGCATTATCGAGGTAAACATGCACAGAAATATTACAAGACAGAACATATATAAAACAGTGGAAGTAAAACAAATTTCATTACCTTATAAAATAAGGTCTAAAGCCTTTTACATCAGAATACATCAAAACCTGTCTTGCAATAGTAAAGAAGCATAAAACCTTTTCATGTATTATCCCCCAAAATAAAAGCGGTGAAGCAGCCATAGCCAAGAGAAGACCAAGCTATACATGATGACCTTCAAGCATAAGAGGTCCGAACTAAACAACATCATTTCCTCCCTGAAAACCTGGGGGGAAACGGAAGACAAAGAGGCGAAACAAAACGGGGTCAGTCAAAAAGACTGGTAAGTCCTATCTACTTCCAGTATAAAAACAGGTAAAGGTAACATGACATGCATAAACTGAAAGTAAACATAAGGATGATGACAAGATAGATAGGCTAAACTAAGATAACTGGATGAACTATTGTAGCAAGGTAGGCTAAGGTATCATGATAAACTACGTGTCAAGATAAATCAAGGTATCACATCGTCAGGTTTCTATCAAGTATACTATCCCAAGGTATCTATCATGTATAACATCCCACGGTATCTATCATGTATAACATCCCACGGTATCTATCATGTATATTTGCTCTGCACCTCTCGTACTAGTATCCTAACCCGCGTCAGGTGTTAACTGTGAATGTCCCTTGCCCAATGTCATGTAATGGTCCATGTCAACCTAATATATAGCATATGTAGGTTTTCCCAGCTCGTATGTTTCTTTCCATGTATAAGTTCAGTCCTTTGCCGTAGGCCGTACAGGCTTTCCCATGTAAATCTATACCACCTCAACGTAGTACCATTTTATCCCTGAAGTTGTTTTGGACTGCTACCCTTGATCTGGTTATGTTTTCTTACCATGAACTATCGCGTGTTCACTTAGGATTTATGCCACCTAGGACTACTAGGGATTATGCTACCTAATGAACGTTTCCGTGTCTCGGTTTGGGTTCAGGCCACCTAGGGCCACTAGGGATTATGCCACCCGTCAACCGCGCCCTTTATCCCGCGTATGTATCGTGAATCGTTTTCCATGTCTAGACGCACATGTTCCTCAATGTGCCATCCGAGTTCCGTGCCAGGGCAAATCAAGAAATACGCAACTCGGTCGGGAGCTTTAAGTCGTCTGCTGATGTAGATATCAAGGTCTGTTTTTGTATCCGTGGCAATGGTCCCACGTGACCCCTCCCTCAACTACTGAAATGCAATCCAAGAAAAATCATGTATGAGAACCACATCCCGGCCCCACTATAGCCCCACTTTCCTATGGGCCATCCTCACCCATGACTCGATAGCAAGAACATGGTCTGTGGGGGGTTCTCTGCCTTTCCGTTCATACACGATTGACTAGAGATGGTAGGTAGTCGGCGATGTGCTATCCAGGGCAAAATCAAGTATCGTCGACTCCACGCTAATCCATCCCAGTCTTTAGGTCGCTCGCATAGCAACCAAGGCATACTCTTGGCTCTTCTACCACAGACCTTAACCTCTGTGAGGCCGGGTTTCATGGACCATCTGCCACCTCACAGAGGGATACCAAGAGTACCCTCACGCCCCCCGAAGCTACCGCTTCGTCACCCAGTTCATTGGAGCCTTTATCCCAGTCGGATAATTTTCTCCTCCTTCTCGTGTGTTTAAGCGATGACCTACCGTATCGGGTTACTCATCTATCTGTGAACTGGTCCAAATCTCTTGACTAAGAATTATTACTTAGTTTTCTAAACTAAGGTTTACCACTTAGTCTCCTTTCCCGTTATCCTTGTTAATCCCGGTTTTCCACCTAGTCCCCTGAACTAGGGTTTTGTCTAATGGGTTAAGTATTGTCATTTAAGTTCATGACTTAACCTGCCTACGAATCATGTCAAGATTTGGCTAAGTATTCAAGTCCAAGACCTAGCCCTACAAGTTGGTTAAGTATACCAAGAAGCTCATGACTTAACCCTATTCAATCATCAAGTCAATTTGGTTAAGTATTTGTTTATCTTAACCCTATCAGGTTATCGTGTTAGATTGGTTAAGCACAGATTATCTTAACCTCATCGGATTATCGAGTCGGATTGGTTAAGTATAGTTTAACTTAACCCCATCCACTAATCGTATTATAATGGTTAAGTATATTTAAAAGGTCTTATGACTTAACCCTATCAGGTCCGCATATTAGATTGGTTAAGTATAGGTTACTTAACCTCATCAAATCATCATGTATAATTGGTTAAGTATAAGTTACTTAACCCTATTAAATTATCTTGTTAAGTTGGTTAAGTATTGGCTACTTAACCTCATTGAATTACCAAGTTTAGATTGGTTAAGTGTTTAACTTAACCCCATCGAATTACCGTGTTTAGATTAGTTAAGTGTAGGTTACTTAACCCCATCTAATTACCGTGTTTAGATTAGTTAAGTCTAAATTACTTAACCCCATCTAATTACCAAGTCGGATTAGTTAAGTGTAAATTACTTAACCCCATCCCCTAATTGTCTTGTATAGTTAAGTGTCATTAAGAAATCAAGCCCGGTCCCACTTAACCTACCCATTTGTGTCATATCGGTTAAGTGTCATTAGTCAAATTTACTTAACCTTATCATGTGGCATTAATTTAATTAATGCACTCTTAACCTCTCACATTAGACCTTGTTGTGGTTACTAGTTAAGCCGGGTGGGTCCGGGTAGTTTTACACCACAATCTAGTCTAACCTCGGGTCTTAAGCGCGACATGACCAACTTCTCACATTGGATCTTATTGTTTGTAGCCACTAGTTAAGCCGGGCGGGTCCGGGTAGATTTATGCTACAAAGTCAACCCAACCTCGAGTTGGCCACTTTCATGTTTGGTCTAGTGTCTTATTACACTTACAACCCACACATGTCTAGCTCAAGTTCCATGTTTTCCTACGTGTCGTGACCACATTTAAATGTGTCATGAATGTCATGTTCTCATGACAACCCCATGTCAAGTTTTCGTGTCATATTCACGGTTTCCCTAAGCTACCCAAACGTATTTCAAACCCAAGTGGAAGCAAGTCACATGGTAAGGATACTATGCTACATATTGGCCTCAAAACATGTACGATGTCAAAAGGGAAGTTGGCCACAAACATGCATAGTAGCATAAGGGAATTTGGCCACAAACATGCATAGAATCATAAGGGAATTTGGCCACAAATATGCATAGTATCATAAGGGAATTTGGCCACAAACATGCATGATAACATAAGGGGTTTGGGTTCATTTAAATGCAAAAGCCCCAAAGTCAAATCTTTGCCAATGTTTCACAAGTCAAATGGTTCCCAAAGGTTCATGCTAGCATTCCATAGATAAAGATTCAAACTTGCAAGATAAACTAGGTTAAGCATAACATGAGTGGCATGATTAAGTCGCTACAACTTAGCCCAAGGTCATAGATCATAGAAAAGGGCCAAAGTTAGGTTCACATAGGCTAGCATACTTATGTTTCATCTCATTTTATCCCATGTCACATTAGAATCACCGTTAGAATCTACAAGTAGCTAGAACTTACATAGCGAGGCTTAGGGAAGGATCATGCATCGTCTTGACGAAGAAAGGTGGCTCCTTTGTTGAAGAAGCGTCATGAAACTCGCATAGCAACATTGATCCCTCCTTGATTTGGTGTAGCAAGCTTGCACCTTTTGATTTGGTGAAGAAAGGAGCCTCTTTTAGCATAGAACAAGCTTAGAAGACTTAAGCTTTCATGAGGAAGAAGAAGAAGGTCATGTCATGTAGATGGAGGCCATGACCAAGAAGCATTTTGGCATAGTTTAGTTGTAGGATCAAATAATGAGGGTTTAAAGGTTAGGTTAGGGTCTTTTTATAGAGATTAGGATTAGTTTTAGCCATAGGATTAACCCCAATTCAGATCCTAGCCATCAAAATCCGTCATAAGCCAACAAATCAGGCCCAAAACATGTCTTGGGGAAGAAGTCAGGTGCACCAGGCCAAAACTGGTCTGGCCACCTGTGTCGACTCCCAAGTTGACTCTAGAGTCGACTTTGGGGGGGGGTGTCGACTCTAGAGTCGACACCCCTTTGACCAGGGTTGACTTTTTGAATCTGAATCTGTTTTAAACTCTGAAAATTCTGAAAACTTCGACGGACCATATCTTGGTCATACAGACTCCGATTCTCGAAAACTCGGACTCTGTTTCGCGTATTTTTCCGAGACGAATGCAATGGCACAGCCCGTTTCCCTTGATTCAGATTTTAAAATTAAATTCTGCCTTGATTCTTGTCTTAACATGTTATAAAATTCGGGTTGTTACAAAATATGTTAAAGATATGATTTTTATACCAAGATCATAAATAGCAACAATTAAAAGTGTCATAATCCATTTAAATAAATAAAGCCGTAACCTTTCAAAGAGGTCCGAAATTAGGGTTAGCAATAACTCTAAATCCGAAGCACCTGGATATAATCGGGTTGTGGCACGACGAAGAGGTTGGAAGGCGCGCAGAACGAGGGGTGGGGCTTTCAGTTCGGTGGTGGATCCAGGGTGCGGCGACGCCTTGAAGTACCTGACTTCTAGGAGGTGGCTCGACGAAGATACAATACGAAGGGGGTGAAATCGGTCTTGATTTGAAGAGGAGAGGAAGATTTTCAAAAAGTTTAACTGGCGCAAGGGCTAATGATGTGTGGATTCACCGGAATATGGCCAGGAAGGATGGAATAGTGGCCGTCATCGATAGCAGGAGGGTTACGGGGATTCGCTGATATTTTTAGAAAATAAAATAATGAATGGAAATTTATTATTGGCCGGAATTTATATTAAATTATAAAATGGGGTTTTCTAATACGAACTCCAATCCAAACCCAACGACTATCGTCCCTAGCTAAATACCCCCATTCCGGACACAAGGAAAATGTTTCGTAAGCCCATTCGACTGTTTTAGTCAGTTTTTCTTCAAATTAAAATATAAAACATTCAAATATGGATTCGAACGTACATTTTAATTTGCCGGAGCCACATACTGATTCCAAAAATTCTAGAAAAATAAATCTAGCTATGTTTGGACGATACGGTCCCAAAAAAACTAGTTTTGTCGAATTTGGAGATCGTTTGAGAAATGGCCATTTTATGGTCGATCCAAATTGACTGAAATTAACCATACACGTTTTCTTTTGCCACGCTCACGTATTAACTCCAAAAATTATGGAATTTGGAATCTAGCAATAATTTGACATTACGGATCCAACAAAAGTGGTTTCATCGAAAATTGAGGTCATTTGCAAAATGTCTATTTTCAAGGGCTATATTAATTCCATAGCAACCTTTCTAAAAATTCATTTGGCCATAAGTTTTGATTCCCGCAATGAAATTTTGATTTTTCAGATTCGTTAGAAAGATATTCTTAAACAGATTTAGATATTTTTGGTTTCACTAAAATCCATTTTATTTTGCATCTTGTACAATCAGTCAAAGTTCGAATTCAAATTTTCAAACTACCGCGCCATTTCAGGTCTTGTTTTATAATTAAAATAAATATATTCGCTATAACTTCGATCCAAATATATTTTTGGTCGTTATTATTTAAAATAATTTATTTTAAATATTCAAAATTCATTAAAATAGCCAAATTAAAAATTTTAAATTGGTTTTGATTTTCCGGGTTGTTACATATCTAGTACCAAAGGTAGACACGATGGGCCTAGATACGAGTTACGATAGAGTATGGAGGTTTGCTAGAACGGGGGTTACCATTAGCTCTTGACGGATGGCAAGATGGGCCAGTCATACGATTAGCGATCGATTCAAGGCAAGGTAGACAGTGATAGCCAAAGTCATGGATGTTGATTGTTTTTCTTGTATCGTGTTGCGTGGATTGTTTGACGTTGAGGGAGATATATCTTGGGTGCTTATCTGATGTTTGTTTCGTCTTTCGGGGTTTGTGCTCGGGAGGTGTTGAAGTCAATTAGGATGATCTACACTTGATAATTGATTGCTATGGATGTATTGTTTATTTCTTCTCTAATTCTCTGGGAAATGTTACCACTATAGGTTAAGATGGAGATGGGTTTATCTTTCTTCTCTGTTGATGTGTTGGCGGATCAGATGATTGAACTGCCTGTTTCTCATATACTTTATTGATGATGTTGTTAGCTGTTTTATCGCTCATTAAGACTGTTGTCTGACTTATGATTTTATTTTCCCCTCTTATTACCTTGGGTTGTTCATCCATGTTATGGGTAGGCAGACTAGGTGGCAAGCAATAGATCTTGATGAGGACGATGCTGTTGAGCGACAAAGAGCTGAAGGTCGACGTATTGCTTTCTACTATACATATATGTTGTTTCGATGTTTGCTACTCTGAGTGAACATGTAGTGAGGCTTATTGTACAGACTCTAATGTAACCCAATTTGATGTTTGGATATTTTCATGATGATATGAAAAGTTTAAAATTTTGTTCAATTGTGCTTCGCTACTATTGTCTGTTGTATAGTTCTATTATAATTTATCATTGCGCTGTGAGTTACACGACAGATCTCCTCATGTGATATTCTACCGTGATTATCATCCAATATCGGCTTAGCACGTCATACATCGCACTTCTCATAGGTTAGTGCAGGAGGTACGGGGCGATCGTCACATAAAGCTCATCGAGCTCTACAGTATTTTAGTTGGGAGATGATTAAATCGATGCTTGGATTTGGAGAAATTGGAGGAAGAAAATGGAACGATTCTGGCCAATCAAACGATGGTGTCAACAAATGCATAGTGATTAGTATTCTAGAGTTAAATATCTGGGAATTTATACTATATATTTATTAATATTTTATTCCAATGTGCATTAGCCTTGAAGTTTCTTGCCCGAACTCCAAACGAACCCCAACGACTAACGTCCCTAGCTAATTACCCCTATTACAGACATAATGGAATATGTTTCAGAAGCTAATTTGATTGTTTTCATCAGTTTTTTTTCAAATTTAAGTTATGCATTATTATTAATTTTGAATCGACCTTTTTGATGCTCGTTTAAATTGCGTACGCTCACATAACTCCGATTGACATGAAATTTGAAATCCTACAATAATTTAACGTTCCGGAACCGATAATTTTGGTTCCGTTGAAAATAGAAGTTGTTTGAAAAATGACAAGGCCTCCTATGTAATATTATTATAATATTATTTTACTCCAAAACTATTCATCAATTTAATAATAAAATTATTATTATTGTATATATATCCAAATAAAATATCATATAGTTCCAAAATAAACTATATTGGGTTTAAAACTTGATACTTCATTTTTCTAGCTAAATCGATATTCAATTTACTATAAAATCATTTTATATTATTTAATAAATCGTTATGGTCAATAAACTATTCCATAGCGAAGTTTTGGAAATTTGATTTGGACATAGCTTACAATCTATACGATGAAATCTCTACTTTTCACCTTCGTTAGAAAGATATAGTTAAATAGATCCTAACATTTCTTGTTACAAAAAATTCTGACTTATATTGAATTCTGTATGTAATGTCCTGTGTTTTATGGCCAATTTTTAGAAATATTTTATTTATTTAAAATATTGGTTTTAATTTAAATAATCGATTTGGACCATTTTAATTTAAATATTTAAATTATATTAATAATAAAATAATATTTTAATTTCAAAATATTTGGGAAAATGTTGAATTCGCAATATAGAGTGAGCGAACAACTTAAAATGGTTAAATATGTTTTGTATTAAAATTTTAGCGGCGATTTCATTAAAACGACGATTTGAACGTTGAATTTATAATATAATTATAAAATGAGCTGTAGTAGTGCGACAGTTTGTAATTTGGCATTTTGAACTTTAAACAGCCGTACAGGCCTCAAAATAAGTCAGATTTTCTCGAAACGGACAACCTTTTTAAATAAAAATAAAGTTAAAAAAGTTACTTCCATGCCTCCAACAGGCTCTATATTAGCTCACTTTGCAAATTCAAAAATGAAATACAACATATAATATTGCCCAAGATTGTACAGTCGAAGATATAAAGTTGATTGAGAAATATAGCGTGTGAAAACAAATATATAAACTTGTTGTGTTCAGGTTTCATTCAAGCCAATAGTGATGTGGCAATAGATGCAAGTATGTTTCCAATATTTGGCCTTGGTGGTTCACAATATGATATCAAAATTCTTATTTAGAAGGACCCAAATCAAGGAAATTGGTGGATGCAATTCGAAGACGACTATGTCTTAGGCTTACTGGCCATCGTTCCCATTCTCATATCTGGCGGAAAATGCATCGATGATTAAAGGGGGAAATGAGGCGGTGAATTCAGAATCAGATGGGCCACACATGTCGACGCAGATGGACTGTGGTCATTTCCCCAGGAAGGATTTGGCAAAGCCAATTATTTCAGAAACATACAAATCATGGACGTGTTAAATAATCTTAAATCCCTAAAGAAGTAGGGTCATTCATCGAGCAGTCGAATTACTATGATGTGAAAACTGGCAACAATGGAGATTGGGGAAGCTATTTCAACTATGGTGGTCCTGGAAAAGGTTCTAAATATCATTAATTATCAACAAATACTTGTCAAATTTCAATGCATGTCAAGTGTTGATATTTTTTTTTTGTTATTTATTAATCATCTTTGTTTAATTATATCTTTCTAACGAATGTGAAAAACTGAGATTTCATATTATAAATTGTAAGTTATGTCCAATTCAAAATTTAGAATAGTCACTATGGAATTTATATATTTTTTAATAATATATAAGCCCTTAAAAATTCAAAATTTGGAATAGTCACTATGGAATTTTTATATATTTTAATAATATATAAGCCCTTAAAAATAGCAATTTCACAAATGACCTCTGATTTCAACAAAATTAATTTTGTTGGATCTGGAACGACAAATTATTGTTAGGTTTAAAATTTCATGTCAAACGGAATTAATATGTAAGTGTGGTAAATTTAAACGCGTGTTTTAAATTCAGTTGAATTTAATAAACTAGTTAATAGGCCATTTTTCAAACGGTCTCCAAATTTGGCGAAATTAATCTTGTTAGGACAGTATCGTCAAAATATAGCGAGATTGCAAATTTCATAACTTTTGGAGTTAGTATGTGGCCCCGGTAAATTAAAATGTACGTTCAAATTCAATATTGAACGTTTTATTAATTTATATTTTAATTTTGACAAAAACTGATCAAAACAGTATAAGTGGCTTACGAAACATGCCTCCACTACGCCATAGATGGCCTATCACAACGAAAATGCATGGTGTTGCTAGCTACAATGTTGCCATTGCTATGTTGTTTTCTGTCTACTGCAACGCACACTTAAATGTGTTAGCATATATATCAACATGTGTTGCAGTAGCCTCATGAATAAAATTATCAATCTGCGTCAACACGATCCAGCGGTCCAGGTTAACGATCCGCGTGAAGAAATGTTTAGTCCAAATTAGCAATCCGCGTGTGAAATAATATCTAGGGCGGGAAGTAAAAACAAAGGGGGGAAAACTAAAAAAATATTGAAAATTTCAATCGAACTTTACCAAAGTACTCCGCTGCTCAACCTCTCACACACTCACTCTCAGGTTCAATTAGGGCTAAAAGTTCAAGTTTACAAGCTTAATTAGGGTTCGAGTAGGACAGGTTCGAGTTCAAGTTCAATTAGGTCTTCAGTTGGGGTTCTTGTATTTGTGTTATTAGTTATTAATTAGAAATGAAAAGTTGTTTATTAATTTCAGTGTGTGATGGTAATTGCTGTTATGTTGCAGTATGTTATATAATGATGCAATAGCTATGATATAATGTTGCAGTATGCAGTGTTAAATGTTGCCATAGCTATGATATGGTGTTGCCATAAATTTACATAAATGTGGGCCCCACAACAGGATTCCGTGAACCCGGCTACATAATTTAGGGGCGCAACAGGATTTCATGATCCCGATATACATAATTTAGTGGGCACCACATTTATGTAAATTTAGTGCCTGTAGCAACACCTGTAGCGATGCTTCCTTAGGATAGCAAAGTCGTTGCCTTTGACTCTAAGGCAACGCGGCAAAAGGCAACCTCAAAAAAGTGTTGCCAGAGATCATTTTTGGCCTATACCAACATTATTTTGCACTTCCTGCATCACTTCTCTGGGGTTGCCATATGCAATCTATGGCGTAGTGCTCATTGTGTCCGGAATGAGGGTATTTGGGTAGGAACGACACTCATTGAGTTTGATTTGGAGTTCAAATGCAAAATCTCATTTTTTACGAATTAAAATATTATTAATATATATATATATATGTATGTTTGTATGTATATGTAAACTAAAATTAGAAAAACCCTAGTCCTTTAAAGATTGCGCTGCCAGCTAAAACAATGGAGGGCTGAAATCATCCAAATTTCGATCCTAAATTTCGTCTATCCTACTCGGAATTAAATCCTAGTTCCAAAATGAAAATCGAAGATCTTTCTATTGATACGGCTATGATCATTTATCAATTAGTAAATTGTGCGATTTCCCTGCTTAAGGTGTTGCCGTTCGAACCCAATGGCCCACGAGACGCACACTCGAACCCAGTCAACGTGAGCACTTTAGATCCCACTCCGGTCATCTTGTTTGTTGTGCGTGAGGAAGCCCTAGGGGCCAAGGTTTTTCGAAGTGCGGCTAAACCTGGAGGAAGAAGATTGGCCTGTAGTTAACATGAAATTAGTGTATT
Source organism: Allium sativum (assembly GCA_030737875.1). Classification (NCBI taxonomy): domain Eukaryota; kingdom Viridiplantae; phylum Streptophyta; class Magnoliopsida; order Asparagales; family Amaryllidaceae; genus Allium; species Allium sativum. The sequence goes on along the minus strand of CM060922.1, from coordinate 448,255,573 downwards.
AAATTAGTTAATTAAGTTTATTAATTACTTTTAGTAAATTAATTAATATAATAAATGTATAGACAATTGTATCGCTTTTAAAAGGAAACGGAATTGGATGATTTTAGTCGCGTTGGAATCGTGACAGCGAACACTACGCCATGGAGCAGACATGTACAAAAACGGAGCAAGCTGAATTTCAAGCTAAATTAAATGTTTGTTTAATTCAGTTTAAAAATAAAATTCTTAATAAAAAGACTGATGGAGTGGAAATCAAAGTGAGAACTCTCTCACTCAATTTATTTGTACAGTTATTTATTTTTATAACTGAATATATATTTATTGCCTGTGATTATAATATTTGTTTGGTGGTTGGTGTTTGTTTACAGTTTTAATGTTATCATTATTAAACTATGACTATAATGTTTATAAATAAAACGTTTATATTATAAATCATTCTAGGATGACAATTTACCCATCAGTCTCCCAAATAATAAATAAATTCACATGGACTGTGATGTAAACCCCACATGGGTATTGGGACAATAAGTGTACACATCGCCCAAGTGTACAAATAATAATAATTGTTGTTGATGGTTGAAAAACCCACACGGGTCTGGGGATGATAATTAATTTACACATCTCCCTTGTGTTTAGTTGTGTGTCAACCGATTGATTGACAGACTGTTATAAGCGTTATTTAATTATTTAATGCATATACAGTTGTAAATTGCACTTTGGATGTGAATTGGTTATTTAATAATTGTTTATAATTATTATTGAATATATGCGATGTATGGAATCCATATATATAAAATTATATGGTAATTGATTGATTCTGATTCCAATTCAGAAATAATGAATATTTTAAATATAATATTCTGAGAAGAACCAAAACGTGATTTTGATGTCCAATTTTGGATGGATACGATAATATTGAAATATTCATAACTTAAATGAATATGAAGCCGAGTTAAGTAGATATACGCCATTTTAAGTCGAACGGAATTTTCTGTCGATTTTATTCATTTTATAATGAATATCGAAAAGATTTGATTTCAAATTCGGATATTTTGAAAATATTATCATTTTAATATTATAATGATATGGAATATTCAATTTTGATTTAAAATTGAAATGGAAATAGGAATCTCTATTAAAACGAATTTGCAAACGTTTTATACAATGCGTTTTGAATGGAAATTGTGAAATATATTATATATATTATAATGGTTTGAATAGAATGTGTCGCGCATCAACCGTTCTATTATTTCAACCATTAACTTTGAATTAACGAAATGGGAGATCTGACCATCGGATTCTCCTAAACCAGAACCGTTGGGCTCGTATTGAAAAGATCTTTTGAATGATAATAAGAGATTTGAAATGTAATGGTTAGATTTTAAGATAATTCAAATTAGTTTTGGAAAAGTTCATTATGGATTCAGTTCGGTGACCGATATTGGGAACCGACCGTAACGGCTTTGTTAAAATTGTTAAAAATATGAATAAATTATGTAAAATCATAATAAATGATTTGAAATGATTTTGGATGAAATATTCGAAGTTTGTAAAGATAAAAGATATTTTTATTAGAATAAGTTGTTTACCAATTCGAGCAAAGAATTGAAATGGTTTTAATATAGCCAGAATTTCCAACAAATGAATTGGAAAGGATTTGAATGGAAATAATCTTTGGAATATTTCAATATTGGATTCCGTGACTATACGGATATCGTTGAGGAATTTGGAAGATATAGATATCGTTATTCCTAATACGACATCTGTTGGTTTCAGAATTTGATATTGAATATAAGTTGATATGATCTCTATTTATATCCTTGTATTTAATATCAAACTGGATTTTGGGTTTGTCGACATTGTTCTTAAACCCAGTTGGGAAAATAATAAATCTTTTAATTAAGATAAATCAAGATGTCCAATTAATAAATATAATTGGAATAAAATGGAAGTTGATTTTGGGTTCATTGTGAACTGTGTTTTAAATAACATTAGTTCTAACAACCCAATAAACCATGAAATTATGATTTAGAATTTATAAAACTGTTAATTAATATTTAATGGAATTATCCAAAAGAGAAGTTTTCCAATTTAATACATTAAATTGGAATTGAGTGGAATTCGATTTATTAATAATTGAAATGAGCTTCTATGGATGAAGGCCTTTACTATTTATGGAATTTAAAAGGCTTTGCCGTTTTTCCACTTATAGTATTAGTCCAATACAGAAATTTATGTCGATTACTTACTTACTAATTGGATTTCCATGAAGATTCATTTTGATGGAAATTTTGGGTTTATCAGGAACTGTATTTTAAATGACATTGGTTCTTTAACCCAGTTACAGACTTGATTAATTTCCTAAAGTTGAATAATTATTAAGTAATGATATTTAAGATTAAAACCAACATGGGATTTTAATGAATCTTTAACTAGATTAAAATGTGAATGAGATAATTAAATTTACCGAATTCAATAAATGTTCGAAATGGAGTACCACCACTTTTACACCGTGCAATAGTTAAATTTTTAATTAGATTTGAACGCTAAATGGTAATTAAATTTACCGAAAACACAATGGGTGTTAGATATGGAGTACTACCAGTTTTGCTCCATGGGATGAATCGGTTCGGATTGGAAAAATAAAATAAAATAATTGATTACTTCGGTAAGGCTCGATATTCCAGACTAGTTTGATAAACCATAATTTGGTTTAGGATTGTTAAAAGATAATAAAAAATCTTTTGCAATGGAATTCAAAGAAAGATTTAAATAAGAAGTTTAAATGAATTAAATATTTGATAAGATTTATAGGAATGACTCCCAATGTAATAAATATTTGAATAAAAGAATATTCTGGATTGGAATGAGGCATAAGATGTGTTTTTATAGCACTTGATTATAAGATACGCGAGTTATTCGGAAAGATCGGGTTCAATCCATTTTGAATAACTGATGCGACGGCTAAAAGTCAAAGATTTGAAGACGGTGGTTGAAGACCAGAGATCTTCACATCGTTTGGATGGATACTGATGTCTTGATTGGGATGTTCACTGCGACAACCCCAATTTTGATAGACCGATTTTTTTTAATTCCAATCCATCGAAACTCGGATTGGTTTACTTTGGTATCCTGAAGAAAATACAAAGACATAAAATATGTCAGAGCTCAGAAAATATCTCACAGCGGAATGGATAAAACATAGTATAATCAAAACATAGCCTTACCATATTATTAATACTGCCTAACCAGTATCCAAAGCTATCATGCCTCTGCCACAAATCTAACCTGCGAGTATGTAATGAGGAGGGGGTCAGAACACAAGTTCTGGTGGATGGATTTAAACTATACACTTTGGATAATCCTACATATACTGTTCAATCATGTTATCTTATTTATTAGGTTACTTGGGTTATCAGCACTCAAGGCTTACACAAACGTCATACCCATTTACTTCCCAGTGGATTAACCTGATATAGTGTACATGTAGCTACCCCCAATATTGAGGTACACCCCATGGTACCCCACTCGCATGGTCTACACCGTAACACCATCGAAATATACGCAGTCCCTCATCTTACGCCATAGTGATGTACGGATAATAATATTACATTCCGCATATATCTATCACTACTATGCTACGCAAACGTACGGACTGCCACCTTTGTTCGAATTCGAATTCATACCGGAGTAATACCCTCAAGCCTACGATACACTACCTAGAGCCAACATGCATGTATCAAGACAATCCACCATATGTATCTTCAATTGTAGCTCGATGCCTCAATCGCACGTCCTCTAATGTGCACCGAGTTCCATGGCAGGGCGATACAAGGAACACGGAACTCGATCGAGAGCTTTTCCATATCTTTACAGGCCCGTCTTTAAAAATCCTCTATATATAGATATACCTCGGGTCTGTTTTCACGGTGGCTATGGCCCCACCTCGGCCCCTCCCTCAGCTAATAAAAACTACAAGAGCTAAGCGACTGCATCTAATAACAAACAATCTAAACATCCATTTGGTGTCTCCCTTCAACCCCTTACCCCGATAGTGAAGGGTGAATGGTATCTTGGGTTTAGCTCTAGTCTTTTCGCATCCCACTGGCTGCCGATGACGGGTATCCGACGATCTACTATCCTTGTTGGTCGTGACCCTCCGCCTCCCCACTGAGGCAACCGCCGAATCAACCTGGTGCCATCGCGTCACAGCATGCTAACTGCATAGCTGCTTCTGCAGTCAAGGCCCACCCACCTAGTAGTTACGCACAGACCCAACCTCTGCGAGCACAGCCTAAGACATTTGTCGCCGCAATGAGGACTACTATGAGCACCTTACATACCTCAGGAAGCCGCGTGCTTCCCTTTCCAGTCCTTTGGAGCTGTTAGAACAATCAGATGAATGTGCGCTCCCCTCGTGCCTTATAACACCTCGATATCTACCCCGTTGGGTTATTCACCCTCAAATGTACGGAATGGTCCAAGCACCTCACTTTAATATGCTGTTAGACCCTACGTCTAAACACTCTTTTACGCGCTTGCCTTACCTCACCAGGTTTCCATTTAACTTGGTTATTCCCTTTCATATTGAATTCTTATTCAAATTACCAAGTTTCTCTTGCTTATTAATTTTAGTCACATAACTTAACCCGTTTAAGTTTATTAATAAGCCCACAACATGTTATTCTCTAAATTGTGGCTCAAGGTCTGTAATCCACAATCCCTTTTATATTCTTGTTTGATTTCATGATTACAATAACATGTTTTACTTAATATGTAATTATGTATATCTCAATTCACATGTTTTCTGTTTAACATGTCAGTCGTTATTTATGATTAAATATAACTTATTTCATAAAGTTTTCCTCATTCTTTCTCATTTAATCATCATTCCATTTTACATTGTCAATACAACTTATCGTTGTTTACTTATTAAATTAGTTTTATTAACTATGGCCCATTATTAAGTTTCTCTACCCATTTATTATAACCTATGTTATAATTTCCTCTTGTCCCTAAGACAAGTCTAAACATGTTATCAGCGGGTTTCAGACCTCCAAGTTTACGAATTACTTAATTTATAATTAACAATATATTTTCCCCCTTTTCTTAACTGGTTTCAGGTTTTCCCATTTTCTGATTACTTAATTTACAACTAAGTGTCCCTTATCTCATTTCACCAGTTATCCAATTTACTTATTAGTTTATTATAACCTAAGTTATAATCCCCACTTGTCCGTAGAACAAGTCTATTTATTATACAACATTTTCATTAATGTTATTTATTTATAATAGGTGATTATCATTCACCTTTTAAACCATTTTCTTTATTTTTGTATTCCAGTATTCTTCATTCATTGCAATGTATGTTCCTTATTTTAATTAAGGAAAAAACTTCATGCACCCTATAATATTAAATAGAAGGGATCAGCGATTTATTTTCGTAACATATTCCCATCTAAATTCATGGTAGCAAGTAATTTATTTACTTTTCTTACTTTATTTACTATGGCTTACTTGCAACCACGTTCTCAGAAATAGGTCATTTAAGGAAATACATCACTTTTACATCGTATCACAGTAACTCGGTTCATTATATCCCTTCCTTTCTTATTTTCTGAGTTAGACATATTGCTATTTATTCATATCTGGTTATATACATATACATATACATATAAATATAAATATATGTATGTATGTATGTATGTATATATGTACATACATATGCCTAGACTTCTCACATTAAGCCTACACTTGTGGACGCTGGATTTGTCGGGCGGGCCCGAGCAGACTTCTAGCACAAGTCGACTTAACCTCGTGCCTTAGTACCATTTTTAGTTATGCATTTAGACCTCTCACATTATATTTACCACTTGTGAATGTTGGATATGTCGGGGGGGGGGGGGGTCCGGGCAGACTTCTATCACAAGTGCAATCTAACCTCGTGTCTAAGGCGTTATAGTTCCAAATTACTGTGTATGTAGGCATGTTCATATTTTAATAGTTATCCTTTTTTCATGTAAATTTTTGGCATATTATCCTCTTTATATGTTTACTGTAATCTGATTTACATATCTCAAGTTATACTTTTATTTTGGCGCATGTCCCTTTTAACATGTATTTAAATTTTGACATGGAAGCATTTAATCGGGTAGTTGTTCAAATCTAGCAAGCTACATGTCAATTACTCAATAATATGTCATAAGTAAATCATGTAGTTACAATCACTGAATTGGCTATTCATATCCTAACAAGTTTATTTTCTCCAACATGTAAAAATTCAATACTTTAGCCAATTCAACATAGGAATTTCGTGACATATTCATATTAACATTTCAACTCATTACAACAACAATTTATAGTTAGTTTGGCAATTTCACAATCAATAAAAAGGGGAATGCTAAACGATTAGTTACCAGTATCTAAAATAATATGGTTTCAACCACTCACCTTGTAAACTTTCCAAATCCTGGATTTGGTCCAGATCTAATCTTTCATGATTTTCCCCTAATCGTATTCAGAACCTAATAATCATGGATTTACTATTTTTCGGAAAAGAAAAAGAAGGGAAGATTGAATAGATTGGATATGGAACGTTACCTTGATTTTCTCATAATTCTGAACGCCTTTTAAAAAAAACATCAATCTCTTCTCTCCAAATCTTAGTGTAAGATTTTTTAATTTATAAATCTAAACTTCTGAATATATTCGAGGAGAGAGAGAGAGAGAATAATGGAAGAGCTCCAGCGTAGCCGCCAAATTATGAGATTTAGGGTTAGGTCTCTATGGTCTTATTTATGGATGCATGGAGCAACCAGGACCCTCATATTTGACCAAAAGCCATCAGAATCGTCCAAAAACTCAAAAACCCTAATCTGCCAAAATCTGCCGTAGGTGGGTACACCCACCCTTGAGGGGGTCGACCCCGGTGTCGACCCACCCTTGAGGGTGTCGACCCCGGTGTTGACCTACCCGTGAGCCTGACGATCCACCTGGACGGGAAATCTTCCACCTTCTAAAATTTTGAATTTTGAACCGATTTTCGAATTTCTGGACCCATTTTTGAATTTTTGAACCACATATATATATATATATATATATATATATATATATATATATATATATATATATATATATATATATCCTTCCTACGCGCGTATAAATTTCAAACCTCAATAACTTCTTCATAGGTGTCCGATTTACGCTAACCAGGTGTCTATTTTGACCAAAATTTCGAGACGAACGCAATGGCGTAGTCCGTTTTACTTAATTCTGAATATTTAATTAATTTATTCTTATTTTATTATCTTGAGTTAAGAATGAGGGGTGTTACATTCTCCCACCCTTAGGAAATTTCGTCCGAAATTGGAAAAGTGTAAAATCAATTAACCCCTCACATAATATACATCCATCATGTGTGCATCCAATTTCTGCAAACATTGTGCACTTGTGCAAAGTGAAGTACAACATAATAATGCATGTATGCCTAAGCGGTACCTCCTATGTGTATGCAAATTTTCTCAAAAACCCTTTCAAAATATGATGCTTACATCCCAAATATACTGCCAATTCTACATGAATGTAATATTTCGAAAATCAAAAAGCTTTTTCATCCAAATTTTCCCACACTCTTACTGAGTAAGAGCAGAGTTCATCCAATTATTGCATCCATAATCCTACCAACCAACTTTATTTTTCGAATTTCAGAAAAATCAGATTTTCTAAATTCGATTTCTTATGTTACAAAAAGGTGGAAAACGAAAACTTCACGTCTTCCGTTTTTCTTTTATATACCTTTTTCTAACCGTACTTGCATTTCTATGTATCTATTTATAAAGATTCCCTATTTTCTATCCAAGCACAACCCACTCAAGAGAATTTTCTTTGTTACCGATTTTCTTTTTCGTCTTATCTTGGAAGTATTTTATCTTTATCCATCTTTTCTCATAATTTTCCATTTTTGTTGATTTACTGAATTTTTTGTTTCCCTCTTAGTTGTACCTTTTCTCTTTTCTTTGCTTATTTAATCATTTGATCTTAGTTTAAATTTAAATAAGCCTTCTAGTCTTTTAACTAAAACAGGAGAACAGACACCTTACACAACTTCTTCTAAGGGATAAGAATCTCGGGACTACGTCCCCCTCAGACAGAAAAGTCGAAACTATGGGATCCGTGACAAGTTTAGGTGTTACCCTAAATTCCCAACAAGAACAATATAATGGAACGATCCCAACCGAAATGTAGTAACGGGTTTACCCCTATCATGAAAATTAGTAACTGGATCTAAACACTTACTTGCCCTTTTTACTATCTAGTAGTCACCCCTAGTCCTTGTTGTGTACCAATAATTATTTCAAACAATACCCTAGGCTTTTCAATGCTTCTGCATTCCACGGGAACTCACTATTATTCCAAGATAATTCTCGCTATTTACTTTATAGCCTCAAAACTTTTCCCGTCTTTCCTAGGCACTAATCCTTACCTACTCCATACATTTTAAAACCTGGTTTGACTTTTTTCATTTAAATTTCCTTCCAAAAATTCAAAGTGTCAAATTTTCATTTTCTCATGAAAGCTTACTTTTGCCAAACCACAAAAACAAGTCATCTTAAAAAATGCAAATCATTCATTCATTTTTTTTTCAAATCACAAAAATTGGAGTAGATAAGGGCAACTATTCCTCAATCAGGTTTACGGCTGGTTCTTACCTATAAGGTCGGTTCAGTCCTTTGCTACAAGGTGCAAACATATACTCTACTCCTACTCTCTATGACTTATTTTGTCTACCCAACAAAATCCTCTTGTTAAAATAATTTATCAAAAGGGATTTATCATAAGAACAGAGATTTCAAATCTTCCTTTTATAAAACTTCTTGTTATGAAATATAACAAGAAAACTAGCGAGCTATACATGCTCTATAATATGCACCTTTTACTAAGAGAATTTTACTTTAGATAAAATTTTCACAAGAAATCACTGTTTGCAAAATATACCCCATTTTACTTTAAAACTCAATATGTATACTTTACATATTTAAAACTTGTGGAAAATAGAGAGATGGACAAACTTAACAAAAAATTTGCTGAAAAGCATGGAAAGTTTAGAATTTAGTGAGAAGGATAAATGTTAGTGTAAATAGGAAAATGATAGTGGGCCCCCTGAATTCCACTTTTAGTGTAAATGTGTTCTTCTCCCTAATTTTGAAACTTTCCATACTTTTCACTAATTTTTTTGCATAGTTTGTCCTTTAAAAGAAAATCCTCTTAAAACTATAACTTTTAAGATTAAAACTTGAAAACACCATAAGTCATTTTGAGGTAACTAGGGAGAAGGACAAACTTTGCCGAAAAATTAGGATGAAGGACACCAAGTTTTATTTTTAGTCTGAAGGACAAACTTTGAACCAAAATTAAGCTGATGGAAAATGATAAATGTAATTAGCATTATATTCAGTTTTTTATATTACACAAAAACGATAGTTTTAACTAGCATTATTCAGTTTTACATTGCAGAAAATGCTAATTATATTTAGCATTGTCCTTCAACCTAATTTTTTTCAAAGTTTGGCCTTCAGCCTAAAAATAAAATTTGACGTCCTTCAGACTAATTTTTTTTCCAAAGTTTGTCATTATGCGTATTTTCCACCATCATTTTCCCAAAACTTTTATAATTTCAAATTCTTAAAAGCTAACAATGGGGCTAGACTCAAAGCAGGTTTCTAATTTTTTTCTAGGCTTTCCTAGACATCCCCCCAATCTCAACTATATATTTTCTTAATCCATTTTTCTCTTTCTAACGTTTTCCAATATATAAGGTTTTACAACCAAACCCACTAACCCAAAATACTAATCATATAGGATTCACTTTCCTTCCATACAAAGTATATTGTATACTCTCCACCCAAATTACATAAGGGTCTCATATTTCCTTATTCATTCCTTTAGTGTACAAAACAACATCCCATTTCTTATCATATCACGCTCTTTCTATTTAGCGGGTTCCTCTAAGGATCTAGGTATATATATATATATATATATATATATATATATTTAAAAATACAAATATGTTCCCTCACTATCTATATAGGAATCCTAAACCTAAGCTCTGATACCAGATGTGGCAACCCCAATTTCGACATACCGATTTTTTTTTTAAATATCCATCGAAACTCGGACTAGTTTGCTCTGGTATCCTATAGAAAAGGCAGAGACATAAAATATGTCAGAGCTCGAGCCATACATAGCAGCAGCTCCAGCAAAATAACTTTTATGTTGTAATGGGCTTTTATGTTTCAGACATGTGATGTTTTTGGACCACGGTATCTTATGATAAATAAAGTTTTTGTTCCGCTGTTATTCGATATATCTATCTTGTAATATTCTGTGTCTGTTTACCTATAACGCTTCACGAAACTTAATGCATCCCCTTTGTGAGTGACATTAACGGACGTGGGGTGTCGCACTTGGTATCAGAGCTGAAGGTTGCCAGATTGGATAAAGTTTTTGAAAATTATTTTCAAAAAGGCTTCAAAAGATAACATTTTCAAAAAGAAAAGTCTGTTTTGAAAATCATTCCCCAAAAGGCCATATGTTATATCTTAGATCCTTTGTCTGAATCGCTTCCTTTGAACTAGCAATCAGTTGACATCTCGGATCCAATAAAAGTGGTTTCGTCGAAAACGGAGGTCGTTTGCAAAATTTCCAATTTTAAGGGCCAAAATTCCATAGCGACTATTATGAAATTTCAACTGGGCATAACATTTTGTTCCCGCTATGAAATTTCAATTTTTTAGATTTGTTGGAAAGATATTTTCAAATAGATTCTAATATTTTTGATTTTGCTAAAATCTGATTTAATTTGAATCCTGTACATTCATTTGAAATTTGAAATCGAAATTTAAAACTACCGCGCCATTTTCAGTTCCTTTTATAATTAAAAATAATTATTTATATTCCAACGATGATTCAAATAAGTATATACGTTCTAATTCTATTCAAAATAAATTCCTCGTCGTTATTATTTAAAAAAATTCATTTTAAATATTCAAAATTCATTAGAATTGTCAAAATAAAAATTTTAAATTGGTTCTGATTTTCTGGGTTGTTACAATCTCCGCAACTTAAAATCTTTTCGTCCTTGAAAAGGAACGGAGCTGAAAGTTGTTTTACAAACCAACTCAACTTTCATTATTTTCATTATGGCTTAAGTTCTTCAACTTTTCAGTTTCTAAGAACTTTTCAAATTTTTCAAAAATTTGGCTAACACCCTAAATTTTCGAAAAATTTCGCCATAACCTCCCCTGTACGGGAGCACCAGGAAAATCCCGAAATCGCCATATAGGCATCTCCAATCCAAAACGAAAAAGAAACAGCCAAGCGGCTAGCCAATCGACTTATAAAATCATCAAAAACCCCCAAGAAATAAAATAAACATGTACCAATTTGTCGGGCAAACAATTTTATTCCTCTGCTTAGCTTCCCTGCTATGACCTGTTCAATGGATACACATGTATATGCATGCAATTTCTAACCTTTTTCAATACCATTCAATATTTGGTTCAATTTTGCCTAAATTTACCTTTCTTTTACATGTTGATTTAAATAAACAATCACATAACACAAGCAACAATCAGCCATCAATTAGTAGATTATCTTTTCAAACACATAACTTTACTATATATAAAGAAAATCATGTTTTTGATGCCAATGCACAACAATAAGCCTTATCTAGTTTGGTTCTCACACCAGTCAATTGGAAATATATAGAAATCCCACTTTCGAAACTCAAACATAAACTCTGATGAATACTAGTCGATCATCAGAATCATCTCCGGGCGACTAGAGTGTGATTCTATATCTATTCAGCATAATAAAACTTCGAATACACATGGATCAAACGTATATGCAAAGTCTTTATATATTGGATTTTCCAAATTCAATATAAAATAAACATTCAAATACGAATAATTGAATTGAATTTATCAAAATAAAATTTGTTTTCATTTTTACTTTTAAAAACAACACTCTTCACATTCGTTCTAGGATACTACTGATCCTATCTCTAACGAGTCATTCTCATTGGATATTACTAATCCAATCTCCGATGAATTCTTTTGTTCGGTTCTAACGTGTCTTATTCTCCGAGCTTTGTAAACCAAAGCTTTGATACCACTTTGAAGACCCATAACTTCCCTGGTCTCCGAGGAGAAGAGGAAGAACAGATTGCTTTGAGGACAAGGCGAATCAGAACACAAACAGAAGAACATTTCACTGTCTATTACAATAATTTCATCAGAATAAAAGAATATACAGGGTATGAATAAATATTACACATTTACTAAATATCAGAGATTTATAAATTACAATGCAGCGGAAAATAATACAAAACACAACTGAAAGGAATATAGTGATACAAAGCTTTCCGAATATCATTCCAGCTGTAAACCACGATCCTGTGAATATAAATCTGCAAAACCAAAACTACTAGCTGTCCGTGTAGAAAATAGGAGCACCCTGAGTTTAGGTTAAAATAATAAACTCTAGGTCAGTCATGTGACTGGTGTGAGAACTAAAACAGTTATTAATCATTATTCTAAAGTTAGGTAAATCAAGGGACCACGTCGTATAACACGGAATGGGTTTCCTCCCAAGAACACCAGTGCATAGAAACAACAGTGCAATGCTAAATAAAGAACCATGAAGCTATTATAAGACTCAGGTCCCATCACACAATGTAACACAAGCCAGAGGATAGAGTTTTTACCTTATAATAGCCAAGAATGCTTGGTACGTAAAATTTCATATTTTATTATTACTATAAGTGTATAGTGTCAAAACAATTTCAATCATAAGTATCAATCATAGACGACATAAGTGCCCCATACCACTATGTTGCCATATATAGGTTTATAATTAAAACCACAAATTGTCGTATTGGAAGTTGGATTTCCATCTATGAACCAACGCAAGTGATAGTCCTTACCGAATTCGAGACACTCTAGCCCGCCCCTCAGGATACAGCTGCAACTACACCTTGGATCGTCAGGGCCGGTCCACACAGAGTGGATTAAAATGCCTGAACACTGTGTTTCCCCGCCCTATGGGGCGTCAATGAGCCAAATGACTCCATCGGTCCCGGATTGACCGATATAGCCGAGGCTCCTCGCTATCCATCATCCACATAAGTAAAATGCCAGGGCGTGCAAAACGCTGACACCACTCCTAGCTAGAAGGAAACGCATGCCCTCCCTGATGTCCTCTCCCGTTTTCTGGTACACACTGGGGTGTGAGGCTCGCGAATTAACACTACATAAAGCTACGCCATAAAGGCCATGCTTTGATCATCAACCACAAGACTCTGCTTTTCAACAGAAGCCTTGATCATTCGCATCTCAGCATGCTACACAGGCAAATCACGCTATGCAACCAATGTCTGTCAATCACACAGAATGAAATCTGATGTCAGACACACATCAATTTCCAAGTCCGTTCTGGGTCTGAACGAAACCGGAGGCACCTTATTCCTCCCCCATATGTCCAATACAGGGGAGAGGCCCTCGCATATCCGTCGACCTCCAAGTACGTCTGGACAATCACCACTTATTACCTTGCCTTGGGTGTACATCCCAATCAAGACATCAGTAATCATCCAAACGATATGAAGACCTTCGGTCTTCGACCACCATCTTCATCCTCGACACATCGTCGAATCAGTTATTCAGAATGGGATAAACCTGGTCTTTCTGAATAACTCGCGTATATAATAAACAAGTGCTATAAAAACACAACATACGCCTCATTCCAATCCAGAATATTTCTTTATCCAAATATTCATATACTTTGGTAAAGGTTCCCATTAATTTTATCAAAGACAAATTCTTTAAATTTATTCTTTAATCTTCCTTTGGATATCATTTCAATCTAATTAAAGATTCATTAAAACTCTACTTGGTTTTAATCTTCCCAAAAATCAATATTAGCGGTTATTTAACTTAGGAAATCATATCCTGTCTTTAACCGGGTTAAAGAACCAATGTCATTTAAAACACGGTTCACGATAAACCCAAAATCACATTCCATACCATCAGACTTTAACCGTAAATTAGCAAGTAAACAATTCCATAAGTATTAACCCTGAAGGCCGAAACCAACATCAGATCAATACCCAGGAAACCATTCAACTTAACTAATCTCCAGTTAATTTCTGATTTTCTTAACTCCATTGGGTCTAAGAACAGTATTATTAAAGATACCATTCACGACAACCCAAAATCGCATTCCGTCGTTAATCGAGTTAAAGAATAAGTGTTTTTTAAAACACCGTTCACGATAAACCCAAATCACATTCCATTAATTATGGAATTTTCATGGAAAATCAAATCAATATATAATCAATATCAATTTCTGTATCCAACTAATAATATAAATGGAATAACGGCAAAGCCTTCTAAATTCCATGTGTATTAACAGTCTTCCTCCATAGATGTTCACTTCGATTATTATCAATCGAATTCCATTCAATTCCAATTTAATATATTAAATTGGAAAACCGTTACTTTGGAATATTACCGTTAAATCTTAATAAAAAGATTTATAAATTCCAAATCACATTTCACCATAAATCGGGTTAAAGAACGAATGTCTTTTAAAATACAGTTCACAATAAACCAATTCACATTAGCCTCTAATTGTAAATTAGTAAGAGAACAATTCCCTAAGTATTGACCCCGAAGGCCGAAACCAACATCAGATCAATACCCAGGAAACCATTCAACTTAACTAATCTCCAGTTAGTTTCTAATTTTCTTAACTCCATTCAGTTCAAGAACAGTATTATTAAAGATACCATTCACGACGAACCCAAAATCCAATTCGATATTAAATACAAGGCTCTAAATAGAAATATATTGGCTTATATTCAATATCAAATTCCATAACCAACAAATATCGTATTGGAATAACGATAGATATATCTTCCAAATTCCTCCACAATCTCCGTATAATCACGAGATCCAATATCGAAATATTCCAAGTATAATTTCGATTCAAATCCATTCCAATTCATATATTGGAAAACCTGGTAATTTTTAAAACCATTTCAAATCCAATTTATTTAATTTTAAAAAAATATTGGATTTATTATTCTAATTCAAAACTAGTTCATTTCGATAAAAAACTATTTTTATCTTTTCAAATATGGAATTTTTCATCCCAGTTCTTTCCAAATCATTTCTTATGATTTTACACTAATTATTGATATTTTTAATAATTTTATCAAGGCCAGTACAGTCAATTTTCATAAACGGCCATCGAACTGCACTTACAACGACCTTTTCCAAATTTGATTTGGACATAATTCCAAATCCAACCATTATATTTCAAATCTCTAATATTCGTTAGAAATCTCTTTTCGATACGAACCCAACGGTTCCCATTTTAGGACAATCCGACGGTCGGATCTCCCGTAATGTCCGTTCGAAGTCAATGGTCGAAATTCGCGAACTGCCGCAGCACGACGCGTTCTATTCAGGCCGTTATATAATATATATATATATTATATTTTTCGTCGATTTCCATTTAAAACGTATTTTATAAATTTTTTAAATTCGTTTTCAAAACGATTTCAACTTCATATTCAATTTCAAATCAAAATTGAATATTCCATATCATCGATATATAAATGATAATATTTTCAAAACATTATATTTTGAAATCAATTCCTTTTCAGTATTCATTATAAAAATGAATAAAATCGATATAAATATCGTTCACGTTAAAATGGCGTTAATCTAATCAACACGGCTTTATATATTGAAATATATTCGTGTCCATCCCAAATCGGACATCAAAATCAGATTTTGATCTATTACTGAATATTATTTTAAAATATTCATCATTTTAAAATATTCGTTATTTTAAAATATTCATTATTTCTGAACTGGAATCAGCACAGTCAATTACCATATAATTTGATTTATATGGATTTCATACACACATGTATACAATAACAGTCAAACATAGTCAACCATCATCCAGAGTGCATTCTACACTGCATAAGCATCAAATATAAATATTTAACGCTTACACAGCCTGTCAATCAATCGATCGACATACAGCTAATTATTGGGACTAGTGTATGTCATATATCATCTCAATACCCGTGTGGGGTTTTCAAACAACAAACACAAATTTATTTGTGCAGTTGGGCGATATGTAAAATTTATCGTCCCAATCAATATCAGTCAAATCAGTGTACATAAACAAATCGTCTGATTTGTTTATGAATATTTATTCTATTCATATCCACATTAAAAATTATATTTTTAACTATAAAATATTTTAATCCATTTCATATCACAATAAAAAATTTCACAACACATCAATCAAACAAACAAGTCATCCCTGGTATGTGGACGACGGGTGTAGGGTGTTGCTAAGCACCGTCTGCATCCTAGTATATATTTCTAAATAGAAATAAAATTAAAGTGAGAAGTTCTCACCTTTGGGATCCACTCTGTCATTCTTTCCTTCTGAACGGTATGGATTCCGTTTGAAATACCAACGCATCCTTTTCACGCTGTTCATATATAAAAATAATATTTTTATCGCTTCATTCCAATAAATAAAATCATATTTTTATTTTTACTTCATATATTTTTACAACGCTTCTTTCTATATAAAAATTATATTTTTATATTTCTACTTTTTATATAAAGATCGAATTTTTTTATTCTGCTACTTCGTATATAAAAATCTAACTTTTACATAGCTAAAAATTATATTTTTACATCGCTAAAAATCAAATTTTCTTCTTCGCTAATTTTTTTTCTATTTCGCTAAAAACTTATTTTACTTCGATAAAATGTATTAAAAAGAAAATCATATTTTTATAAAGCTATTGTATAGGTAAAAATCGATTTTTTGTCACAAGAAAACGTTATAAAAATCAAACTTTTTTCTTTATAAAAATACGAACTTTCTCTTTACAAAAATGTGATATATAAAAAAATCAGATTTAAAAACTATGTTTTTTTTTCTTTAACTAAAAAAAAGAGAAAAGAAAAATAAATAAATAAAACAAATTACTTACAACGTTTCGGCGAATGGGGTGTCCACCACTGGCGGAGGAGGCGAGTGGATGCAGTGGTGGGTGGTTAGGTGGCGGTTTCCATCCACGGTTTGGGGTTTTTGGGTGGTCACGGGATTAAATCGAAGAGGAGGAGGAACAGGGGGTCGGAAGGGGCGTCGCTGGAGCTAGGGGAGGGTCGGCTGGTCAGGGCGTGGCCGCAAGGAGTCGGTGGTGGGCCTAGTGGTCGGGTTGTGGTGGTCGGCTGCTGTTTGTGGAAGAAAGAGGGAGAACGCGAAGGAGGAGGAGAAGCGGAGGCGATGGTCGGAGGGGGACTGGGGGTGCCGGAGGGGAGGCGATGGTGGTAGGGAGGGCGGCTGGCCCCTGGCGCGGCGGCGCGTTCTGAATCGGGGGGACAACGACAATCTCGTGGTTGACCAGAGATTTTTGATTTAGGGGTTTTACCCCGGTCATACCCCTATATATAATAGTTTTTTCCTTTTAAAAATAACTTTTCCATCCAATCTCCAAATCGAACCCAACGACTATCGCCCCTAGCTAATTACCCTCATTATGAACACAATGGGATATGTTTCGTAATCCAATTCGGCAGTTACGATCCGTTTTCGCTCAAATTAAAATATAAATCAATATATATTTAATTTTAACGTACATTTTAATTTACCTGGGCCACATACGGACTCTAAAAATCTCTGAAAAATAAATCTAGCCATGTTTTGGCGATACGGCCCTAACAAAACTAGTTTCGTCGAGTTTTGAGACCGTTTGAAAAATGGCCCTTTTCTGATCGATCCAAATTGACTAAAACTACCAAAACACGTTTTCCTGTGTCGCGCTCACATATTGATTCAGAAAATTATGAATTTTGGAATCTTGCAATAACTTGACATCTCGAATCCAACAAAAGTGGTTTCGTCGAAAACGGGGGTCGTTTGCAAATTTTCCGTTTTTAAGGGCCAAAATTCCATAGCGACCATTCTGAAATTTCAACTGGGCATAACTTTTTATTCCCGCTACAAAATTTCATTTTTTCGGATTCGTTGGAAAGATATTTTCAAATAGATTCTAATATTTTTGGTTTTGCTAAAATCCGATTTATTTTGAATCATGTACATTCATTTGAAATTGAAATTTCAAACTATCGCCCCATTTTCAATTCCTTTTATAATTAAAAATAATTATTTATATTCCAACGACGATTCAAATAGATATAAACGTTCTAATTCTATTCAAAATAAATTCCTCGTCGTTATTATTTAAAAAAATCATTTTAAATATTCAAAATTCATTAAAATTGTCAAAATAAAAATTTTAAATTGGTTCTGTTTTCCGGGTGGCTACAATCTCCCCAACTTAAAATCTTTTCGTCCTCGAAAAGGAACGGAGATGAAAGTTGTTTTATAAACCAACTCAACTTTCATTATTTTCATTATGGCTTTAGTTCTTCAACTTTTCAGTTTCTAAGAACTTTTCAAAAATTTGGCTAACACCCTAATTTTTCGAAAAATTTCGCCATAACCTCCCCTGTACGGGAGCACCGGGAAAATCCTGAAATCGCCATACAGGGCTCTCCAATCAAAAAAGAAAAACAAACAACCAATCGGATCATAAAATCATCAAAAACCCCAAGAAATACAATAAACATGTACCTATTGGTCAGGCAAACAATTTTATTCCTCTGCTTAGCTTCCCTGCTATGGCCTGTGTAACTCCCCACGTCCATTAATGTCACTCACAAAGGGAATGCATCAATGTCCATGAAGCGTTATTGTTTGTATAGAACAGATAAATTACAAGAATAAATTAATGAAACAGCACAGCGGAAGATAAAATTTATTTTATTTCATCATAACTCAAAAGGAGTTTAGATAAGTAGTTTCCAAACCATTACAACAGGATTAGTAGTTTTTTCAAAAACTTCAAAGTACATAAAGAAGAAAATGCTTAAATAACATAAATGCATAAATCCCACTGAGCATAAGCAAAGCCATAAAGATGTGAGAGTCCCAAGCGATACATCTACTCTCTTCAAGCAACTGAAAGAAATCGACACTAAGCTATAGTATTCCCTCCTTGCAAACCTGGGGGGGGGGGGGGGTAGGGGGGGAAAGGAAGAAAAGAGGTGGAAAGAAAAGGGGGTCAGACATAAAGTGTGGCGAGTGCGATAACTTTAACAATATAATTATCGAAATAACTAGGCTAAGGCATAAGCAGGAAAATAAGGAAATGACGGTGAACAATTGGGTATGATAGAACAAAACGAGGAAATAAGATGAACCAAGATAACGTTAAAGGCACACCTAGTCACTATAAGATAATTACTACACTGCACCACTACTAGTCACCCTAAAGGTTGATCTCGCCTACAAAACTTAATACTGATAATTGTAGTTTAGTGTACCCCTAGCTATCTTCATAGGTGCTGTCTGCCCCTATCTCCACTAGGTATTCCCAATACCCCCATTCGATCGGCTCCCTAACTCGTAGATACCCGTGCTGGCCCCACAGTGGGGTGTATCACTCCCTAAAGTGGCAACCCAATACAACCAAAAATGCACGGCTTATATCTACACGATGCAACAACGTCTTATTTACCAGCCCAGGCCCACACAGCATATGATCCCGTTGGACTTGCGTTGTCACCGCTGACCTGTTTTGACCTTTTACAATCAAATCCAGTACGCGTGTCCCGTCCTCGACTTGGTTCGAGCCCACAAAGATACTTAATGGGTTACTGGTTTGAAAAGGGCCCTCATGCATGACACAAGCTTTCCACCTACGCTTGGTCCCCTCTAAGGTTTCTCCCCACTTAACCCCATTCTTAATCATGTCTTCTTACATGTTTCAATCTTGGTTAAGTGCATCTAATCGTATTTCAAATGCCACCTAAGGCGCCCACTAAATTCCACATGCCACCCAAGGCACCTACTTAACCCCCTCATGTCCCACTACATGTTTATCTGGTTAAGTGTTTCTTAATTCATTAAGACCGTAACCTTGTAAAGACCTCCCACATTAGACTGACATTTGTGGCAGCTGGATTTGTCGGGCGGGTCCGGGCAGTCTTACACCACAAAAGAGTCTAACCTCGTGTCTTTACAACTGTTACACATTTAATTTATGCCTAAGACCTCCCACATTAGACTGGCATTTGTGGCAGCTGGATTTGTCGGGCGGGTCCGGACAGTCTTACACCACAAAAGAGTCTAACCTCGTGTCTTAGGCGATTAATTACACCTAATTAATTACCCCCAATTTGAATTAATTTCCCTATTCAAATTGCCAATCATAGATTTACAACATAGATGATAACATCACAGCTTTACAACATAGATAATAACATCATAGAATTTACAACATAGATGATAACATCATAGAATTTACAACATAGATAATAACATATTGTCAATGATTCACAACATAACCATATAATAGAAATCATAGCTCAATCCAATTAAATTGTTAATTATCTTATTAAAGAAATCGAACTCACAAAAAGAAGGTCTTGCGTTCTGAAATTTGAGTTCTGAAATTGATTTAGCTCGCCTTTGTAGTAGATTCGTTATTGTTTAGATTAGAGTTGAATAGAACTGAGTTGATTAGCTTTGATTTCCCTCTAGTTAGTGGCGGTTACTCTAGGTTACAAGATGACAGCATAACGGCCATGATTCAGATTTCTATTTGATTTTAGGGTTTGAGTCTACCCATTATATATAGAATTTCAATTTAATTATAGCCGTCGGATGATCTTAGGGTTAATCAAAACCACTCAGTCGGGATAGGGTGACACCTCAGCCCTAATGACTCAGCAAGGAGTCAGAAAGGACTCAGCAATGAGTCACAATATGGATCAGATTGCACCAGAAAGCTGTGCAGGCTTTCTCCTCGGCCTGGGCGTACTTGGTAGGTGTGCTAGTGCCACTTTTGTACTGCTGCACTTCCCAAGTGCGCCAGTGCAAATATATATATATATATATATATATTTGATTCTTCCGCCTAACTTCATTCTTCCATATCTCCTTCATCCGGCATCCATTTCCCGCAAACTCGGACTCTGTCTCAACCAGAATTCCGAGATGAACATAATGTCGCAACCCGTTTCTCTTAATTCTCACATATGAGATTAATTATTCTTGAATTTAGTAAATTCGATTATTCAAAAATCCGGGGTGTTACATTCTCCCCTACTTAAAGGATTTCGTCCTCGAAATCTCTAAGTCAAGAAGAACGTATCCTACCATCCAATCATCCATCTACTCAACCATCAACCACTAGCAACCATGGTCCTTAAAAGATTTCTAATACTTTTCATGTACATATGCATAGTGTTTGTATATGCCCGTATACTAATGCTAAATCAGGCGGTCCACTGATTCAGTTGACCTCCTTAATGCAAATAATGATAGTGCCATGTATCCATCATGTATGCAAAGAACCCTATACATATCATTACTACATGTGTGCACCACCATTCATTTAAATGCAACATCCACATGATACACACATTCAATTTCATTCATTTTACTAAATACATCCATTTATATGCAATATGTAATATGAAAGTGACTGAGCCGATCTAGTGCCTAAAGTGTGTGTATATGCATCCACGAGCAACCACTAGCAAACACTTGCATCCACATGCATCCATCATACATAACATGTCTCAAACACATGTTTCAACCATAGGACTACCCTATCTAAAGGTCAAAGGTACTAGCGAGAGGACATACTAAGGATAAAACAAGAACAAGCTAAGTGATAAAGGAGAAATTAAAAGACATACCCTCGAAAAGAAAAGGGTACAATGAACGCATCTTCTCTTCCGTCTCCCAAGTAGCGTTGCGCTCATCATCTCCCCATTGCACTTTGACTAGCTTGACCTCTCGATTCCTCAACTTCTTAATCTCCGACCCAAGAATGCATGTAGGAGCTTGTCGAATTGACGCATCACGCTCTATCTCCACCTATCTAAGCAAGCTTGGCTCTACCACTTCTGCGGTCTCATGCAAGCACTTCCTCAAATGTGATACAGGGAATACGTCATGTACACCACTAAGTCTCTTAGGCAACTCCACTATATACGCCATCTGTCCAATCCTTTCCTTAATAGGAAACGACCCTATGAACTTTGGTGCTAACTTCCCAACGGACCCAAAGCGAACAACATTTCGTAATGGAGACACCTTGATAAAGACCATGTCCCCAATATCAAACTCACTTGTCCGCATAAGATTTATGCCTATCTTGCGCCGTCTTCACCCTCCTTCGAAACAAATCAATCTTTTCCGAAGTCTCTCTAATCATATCGGGCCCAAGTAAGATCTTATTCGTAGATTCCCACCAACGTGTAGGCGAATGACACGACCGTCCATATAGAGCCTCGAAAGTTGCCATGCCAATGCTAGACTGAAAGCTATTATTATATGCGAACTCTACCAAAGGAATATGCTCCTCCCATGTACCTCCGAAGTCTAAAACACATAGCCTCAAAAGGTCCTCTAGAATACGATTCACCCTCTCGGTCTGGCCGTCCGTCTGAGGATGATATGCGGTGCTCAAACATAATGAGTCCCTACCGCCTCTTGCAAGCTCTTCCAAAACTCGCTAGTAAAGATAGGACCGCGATCGCTCACTATGCTAGAAGGAACACCGTGCAAACGAACTATCTCTCGAATGTATACGGAGGCTAACCATGGAGCAGTCCTCTTACTCTTCACGAGAATGAAATGGGCGTTCTTAGTAAGTCTGTCTACCATGACCCAAAATCCCCGTATTACCCTTCCTCGATCTTGGTAACCCGTCAACAAATTCCATCGAGACACTCTCCCACTTCCATTGTGGGATCTCCAATGGGTGAAGCAACCCACCGGGCTTCTTTTGCTCTACTTTTACTTGTTGGAACACCAAGCATCTAGTGACAAACTCGGCCACATCCTTCTTCATACCGGCCCAAAAGTAAACTCGTCTCATGTCCATGTACATTTTGTCCACGCTGGGATGAATGGTCATCTTCGAACGATGTGCATCATCAAGAATGGTCTTCCTCAGTCTCGTGGTACACAAAGTCTACCATCCCTACGTAACCAACCCTTATCATCTAGGGTATACCTAATGAGATGGCTCGATGACTCCCCCCTTATGAGCTTCTCTACTAACTCAACCAACTGTGGGTCATCTCGCTGTGCCTCACCAATCCGTCCCAAAAGCGTAGGTCTGACCTCTAAGGATGCTAGCAAACCGAGTACAAAGTCAATGGAAGGTCTAAAGTCAAACATAGAGATGAACTCTAAGCTTCACCGCTCAACAAACAATGGACTCAAGGACAATCTTTTCCTACTTAAGGCATCTGCCACACGTTACCCTTGCCAGGTGTACATGCTATCTCGAAATCGAAGGACGCTAAGAATTCTATCCACCTTTGCTGCCTTAAGTTTAAGTCCTTCTGATAGAACAAGTATTTTAGTGATTTGTTGTCAGTGAACAGTTCGAATTTCTCGCCAGGAAGATAATGGTGCCAAGACTTAAGCGCGAAAACAATAGCGGCCAACACTAGGTCATGGGTAGGGTAATTTCTCTCATGCACTCTCAACTGCCTTCCTCCATAGGCTATTACCCTTCCCTCTTGCATTAAGACTGCGCCTAGTCCTGTCCTACAAGCATCGGTATAAACGGTAAATGGCTTACTCCCATTTGGCAACACTAAGACTGGGGCTGTGGTCAAAGGTCTCTTTAAACGTTGGAACGCATCATCACAATCTACATCCCACATAAAAACTAGGTTCTTCTTCGTCAGGCGTGTCAATGGGGCTGATATCTTTACGAAGTCCTTGATAAAATTCCTATAGTAGCCGGCCAAGCCCAAGAAACTCCTCACCTCAGTAGCATTTTTAGGGACCTTCCAATCTTGGATGGCCACCACCTTCGCGGGATCCACAGCTATGCCTTCTTTGGAAACCACGTGCCCTAAGAGTCGCACTTCCCTCCTCCAAAAGTGACATTTAAAAATTTTATCTTTAAGGTTATGCGCTCGAAGGGTCTCCAATACTTCCCTAAGATGTAGGGCATGCTCTTCCTCGCTCTTAGAAAAGACCAAGATGTCATCCACAAAGACCACCTCGAATTTATTAAGGTACCCCCTAAACACCATACTCATCAAGTCAACAAAGTATGTGGGGGCGTTTGTCAAACCGAAGGGCATCACAAGCCATTCATAGAAACCGTCCGGAGTCCTAAAGGCAGTCTTGTCTATGCTATCCTCAGCCACTCTCAACTGATGGAAACCAGTGGCTAAGTCCAACTGCGAAAACACTGAGGTGCCAACTAACTGATCGAAGAGATCATCAATCCTCGGCAGTGGTTGCCTATTCTTCTTAGTAAGTTTATTAAGCTCTCTATAGTCCACAAAAAGTCTAAGGGACCCATCCGCCTTTGTGGAAAATACTACTGGAGCAGCCCACTTCGATATACTACGTCTTATGAACCCCTTCTCAAGCAACTCCCCTACTTGCTTATTGAGTTCCCTCCTCTCACGAGGAGCCATGTGGCGTACTGGCAGAGATACTGGTTTTGCATTGTCTACAAGATAAATACGAAAATTTATCTCACGTTTTGGGAGTAGACCCCTCACCTCATCGAAGACATCAACATATTCACGGACTATACGAACAAAATGTAAATCATCATTGGATGCGTCAAATGACTCAAGATAACTAAGCATCACCGGTCCTCTAGGGTCATAAGAAATATCAAGGGTCTTTCCACTACGAGTCAACAATTTTACTACCCTTCGTTCACAATCTTGGATAGCGCCATATCGGGCTAGCCAATCCATCCCTAGAATAACCCATAGCCGATGAAACCAAGCACAAAAAGAGTACATTCAAAACCATTGCCTAAGATAGACAATCTCAAATCCCTACAAACCATGGATAAATGAGCCAACCCACCAATAGGATTTGAGACTACAATGGGATCCACAACCAGACTAGTATCTAAGTGCAGTGTTTCAACTAATGATGTAGAGATAAACAAATGTGATGCGCCAGAATCGAGTAAGGTACGGACAGGGTGATTAAATAGAAAAACTAAACTCTCATTGGAAATGTTTCTACCTCGTTCTTGCAGCGGTGGGACCGCGAGAGCCTGGACCTGCTCCCTTGCCTGCCCTGGTGCCATGAGAGCCTGAAGCTGCCCTCCAGAATATCTTTGCCCTTGTCCCTGTTTCCTTGGGCAGTCCTTAACTAGATGACCTGCCTCTCCACACTGGAAACAACCAGTCTTCTTCTTTTTCCTACAGTCTTTACTCAGATGGCCTGGTGTCCCAAAATAAAGCACTTCTTCTTTCCTTTGCCATTATTATTCTTCTCGCCTTTCTTGTTTTGTTGTTGTTGCTGCGGTTTCTTTTGATCCCCTTTCTTCTCGGGTGCCTTATTAGCATTGGCGCCCTTCTCCTCTTCATGCATAAGCGTCATATCAACTAGCCTCTCAAAAGGTGGCCCCCATAGGGATGTGGGTCATAGTTAACCCATGTAGTGGCTCATTCAAACCCTTAACAAATCTCAGGGCCTTCTTTTCGGGTGTATTCACCAAGTCCAAGCCAAATCTTGCCAACTGATTGAACTTGTTGACGTATTCTTTCACTGATAGATTCCCTTGCTTTAATGCCGAAAACCTTTCCATGTATAGAATCTCTTCTGCCTATGAGAGAAACTTTGCCTCAAACCTACGCCTGAAATCCGGCCATGTATCAACTGGATGCTCTCCATTAGTGACTTCCCACCAAAACGAAGCTTCGTCCTTCATCAACCAAGCAACCAATTGGACCTTCTTACAATCGTCCAAATCGAAGATGCCAAACAGATCCTCCACTTCTTTCAACCAATTTCTAGCTTCAATGAACGTTTCAGATACACTAAAAGATTTTCCACCCATCGAATGAAAGTCTTTACATATCTTGGAGAAAGTATCTCCACGCGGAGGAATAACTGGAGCTGGGGGAGGAGGAGGAACGTTGGCCAGTCCCGCGGCAGCGGCCCTAGCCTTGAGATATTGACGAAACCAACCGGGTACATGAACACCCTTTGGTATCTCAGATGCTCCGGACATGCTGAAAAGAAAAAGAAAGAGTTTTTAAACAAGGGAAGCGAAAGAGAGATGTATGTCCATGAAGTGTTATTGTTTGTATAGAACAGATAAATTACAAGAATAAATAAATGAAACAACATAGCGGAAGATAAAACATATTTTATTTCATCATAACTCAAAACGAGTTTACATAAGTAGTTTCTAAGCCATTAAGGATCAGTAGTCTTTTTCAAAAACTTCAAAGTACATAAAGAAGCAAACACTTAAATAACATAAATGCATAAATCCCCACTGAACATAAGCAAAGCCATAAAGATGAGAGAGTCCCAAGCGATACATCTACTCTCCTCAAGCAACTGAAAGAAATCGGCACTAAGCTGTAGTATTCCCTCCTTGCAAAACCGGGAGGGGGGAGAGAGGAAGAAAAGAGGTGGAAAGAAAAGGGGGTCAGACATAAAGTGTGGCGAGTGCGATAACTTTAACAATATAATCATAAAAATAACTAGGCTAAGGCATAAGCTGGAAAATAAGGAAATGACTGTGAACAATTGGGTATGACAGAACAAAACGAGGAAATAAGATGAACGAAGATAACGTTAAAGGCGCACCTAGTCACTATAAGATAATTACTACACTGCACCACTACTAGTTACCCTAAAGGTTGATCCCGCCAACAAAACTTAATAACGATAATGGTAGTTTAGTGTACCCCTAGCTACCTTCATAGGTGCCGTCTGCCCCTATCTCCACTAGGTGTACCCATTACCCCCATTTGATCGGCTCCCTAACTCGTAGAAACCCGTGCTGGCCCCACAGTGGGGTGTATCACTCCCCAAAGTGGCAACCCGATACAACCAAAATGCACGGCTTATATCTACAGGATGCAACAACGTCTTACCTACCAGCCCGGGCCCACACACGCATATGAACATGTTTGACTTGCGTTGCCACCGCTGACCCGTTTTGACCTCTTACAATCAAATTCAGTACGCGTGTCCCGTCCTCGACTTGGGTCGAGCCCACAAAGATACTTAATGGGTTACTGGTTTGAAAAGGGCCCTCATGCATGACACAAGCTTTCCACCTATGCTTGGTCACCTCTAAGGTTTTTCCCCACTTAACCCCATTCTTAATCATATCTTCTTAAATGTTTCAATCTTGGTTAAGTGCATCTAATCGTATTTCAAATGCCACCCAAGGCACTCACTAAATTCCACATGCCACCCAAGGCACCTACTTAACCCCCTCATGTCCCACTACATGTTTATCTGGTTAAGTGTTTCTTAATTCATTAAGACCGTAACCTTGTAAAGACCTCCCACATTAGACTGGCATTTGTGGCAGCTGGATTTGTCGGGCGGGTCCGGGCAGTCTTACACCACAAAAGAGTCTAACCTCGTGTCTTTACAAATGTTACGCATTTAATTTATGCCTAAGACCTCCCACATTAGACTGGCATTTGTGGCAGCTGGATTTGTCGGGCGGGTCCGGGCAGTCTTACACCATAAAAGAGTCTAACCTCGTGTCTTAGGTGATTAATTACACCTAATTAATTACCCCCAATTTGAATTAAATTCCCTATTCAAATTGCCAATCAATTACAAATTTAACTATGTCCATAATTGACTCAATTATGTCCATCTATTTATGGTATATGAAATTATACCAATTAACATCACATTTAAGGCATTTATGCCAATTCTCAATATTAAATATTTTAATATTATCCCTTTGCCCCCACGTTGTACGTTCGTTCGTTTAACGTAAAATATATGTTAGACTCGAATAGTCTAACTTATGGAATAAAGAGAAAACATCACAACATGCATAGAATAAAAACTAGATCTAAACATAAGGGGTGAACTTGCATGTGTGAATATGGTTTTTCATCCAAAAACTTGCATAGGCAAAAGTTACAAACTTGCAAAAACTATGGATGTCATAGATCTAATTATAAGGTGTAAACTTGCATAGGCAATGGTCACAAACTTGCATAAACTATGGGTGTCATAGATCTAATCATAAGGTGTAATCTTGCATAAGCAATAGTCACAAACTTACATTACATGATTCATACTCCAATATATATGTACTTGCATACGTGATTTATACAACATAGACTATGACGTAAACTTGCATCTAACTCACACATGTCATAGCCTAACTTTAGATCCAATTTACACATAAAACAGATGTCATGAAACATGTAAGGTTGTATATGATTCTCACTAACTTGCATATAATTCATATCTAAATTAACATCTAAACTTACATATATACATATGATTTAACATATGAATTAGTTCCAACAACATAACCAAACTAGCATATGAAACATCATTATGAATTGATTGTACATCTTGCAACCCGGCCCTCACATGACCGACCCCTCATTTCGCTTGAGAGTATCGAATGTATATCACCGACGGTTGGGATCAGCAACCGTCTCCCGACAAGGGACAGCATCGAAACATAGATGTAAGAAACAAATAGGACTTCCTCTAGATAGGTGATTATACACCCTAATGGGAGCGACCCACATAGCCATGCTGCCTGCCCGATTTTTGTCATTTCCCGGTTGATGAGGCTTGAGGCCAGAATTAACTCTTGACATCTGGTCGCCATTTACTTTGAATGCCACATCGTCAAATCCATCAGATATCACTAATTGATATCCACAAAAATACTCTAGCTGGAAGCTAAGAGAGCGGCAATTCTCCGCCAACAACCATAGCACGTTTGAAGAAATCAACGTACGTGATCCTTTGGAGATACTCTGTCAGACATTCGTCCATATATGTCATCCAGGAACAGGATGAACCGAAGGCACTCTCCTACTGCATTCAATATAGGAATCACCCCATGGATCAGTAGCGAGAAGTCCTTGCAACCCGTAGATTCCAACTACGACAGAATCACAGCTTATCTTTGCTTGCCAGGCAGAGAATATTAGTGGTTCTTCCGTTTGTGAAAACCCACGGTCTTCACAGCACCATCTCGATCATCTTCAGATATCTCCACGTATTTGTTGGTCGGAATGGTTTTCGAATATAAATTCGATCTCGGTCTTTCCGTACCAACAATCGTATTGGACATGATTTGATAGTCGGTGTTTTAACTATCAAAATATACAGTGTTTCAATCATGACACTCCAATGAGTTCACTGGTTCAGTATTCAGCATCATTTGGCCTTTGACAAACTAATTTCCTTTTTGTTAAATTGAAACTTCCAATTCTTTTAATATTCAAAAATACGATATTTGAATAACTCTAATTGATTAATTAACATTCGTCTTAATTCCATTCGCTTGACTCTAGATCACAGCGATTACAATGGTTACGCCTGATTCCCTCAGGAAACATCCGACCGCCGTAGGCTATCTGCAGCCTTGCGAATTACGCTAGCAGTCGTACGAAATGTCAACTTATCCTGAATAACAATGTTTGATTTACTCTATCTCGAATAACTATATTTTTATATACTAACGTCCTCAGAACCATTACGTTATAGTACTTAGCAAAATACTTTATAACCATATACAATTTCCACTCCATTCCCCTTTCAAAACATTCGTTGTATTATCATGAACCTCTTTTACGATCGCCAACTAATATCATCTTCAGATAATCTCGATGTCGTTCAAGTTGGGATATTTTAATTACCTCTCAGACCTTGATCAAACAACGTTCTTATCCTCAGATGAATATCAGTTGTAATCACAAAATCAATATTCCTATTTCCATCTCGAAATACATTTCATTATAACTTGGGTTTAGTTATACAACCCTATAACCCACTTCTTTAACCAGATTCATTTATTTCCAATCTTCTTTCAAATCTATTCGACCATTCCCCACTTTTGAAATCTTATTTCAAATTTCCCTTTTACTCGATCTCATTTTCAAATAACGTTAATTCAATATTAACGATTTACACCTTGAAACTCATTTATATATTCTGGTTTATCTTAAACCCTTTTTAAAACCTTATCTAAATTTAAACGATATTTAACCCAAAAACACATTAATTTGATAATCAATTCAAATTCAAAATGGTCGATTTAATTCACTCAACTTGATTATCTCGTTAGCCCATTCCAAATAAATTCTCACTTTAAATTAATTAATTTTATAATTAATTTAAATAAATCCCATTAATGGTTTTCTTAACAAAACGATTATCCAATTCTAACCATGCGATTTTATTTCCTATCTCGTACTTATCAATCTGATTTACATCGGAACTTGCTTTATAAAATCAATTAAAAATAATCTAAAGTCTTACTTAAATAAAATATTTATTTGTTTCTCTTGAATAACTTTTATTCAAAATAATATGTTCAAAAATCTATCTCCAGTTATAAAATGCATTTTATAACTTCACCTCTATTGACTCACCTGACGGTGAATCAATATCTATAAAACGATTGATTTTATTAGCCATACGCTGCCAAATACCCAATCAATATCACCCATTGTTTCTAAACTAACAGATGTTGAACATTCAATAATCAACCATCAAATCAATCACACAAACAGATCAGTTCATATATGAGAATATGAAAATAAAAATACATTTGAGGGATCCGGTTGGGTCCCTCCAACCTGTTCTTCCCTGTATTCAAATGGTTATCTCAAATCAGACGGTTCAGTTTTGTTTAACTGATAAATTAAACAACGACCATTTAACATCAACCATAAGCAATTCAAACAATTCAACCATTTAAACACGTTTATAAATAAACATGACCAACTAAGGTGAGTCACCTTTATTGGAATCAATCGTTAGAAATAACGATTTGGTATTTCACTGAAATTAAACACAGTTTAATTTCATCCGTTAAATCAACAAACAAGGGTATAACTAGCAAACAGGCAACCATCAGCAAGCAGAGCACATAAAATAAAAACCCAATTTATATAAAATATAAAAAGGGTAACTGAGTGAGTTTAACTCACCTTGATATCCTTTTGTCGAGCTAACGACCGTTTCAGTTGTATTCAAATGCGTTGGAATCGGTTCCCAAATGAAGCGCTTGTCACGATACTCCAACGTCCTCTGGTTTGGTCATATTATGATCGTTTACCGGCCACGTTGAAACAATCCCAGGTGGTTACTGGCGCTCTTCTCCCCAGCGCATTACTGCATCGCCCCTTTCCTTCTTCGGTACCATGTCTTCCCCACAGTTTTTACTTCATTGCTCACGTGTCTTCAAACTACCTTACACCTCCCTCCAGTCACGCTCCGCCCCATCCCATATTTCACGTTTTCTCCCACCATGCTTCATCCATTTCCGTGTGCCACTTTTCCCCATCCATCTTCTAACACCCATACACCCTCATCGCATTACACACTGAAGCTGTTGCCCATTTCAAATACACGGCACCACCATCCATACTGTTCTTATTTCTTCCGCCCAGTCCCCTGTTACACAGCATCACCGAGAAACATTCCCATCGTCAAGCAAAGAACTCACGCCTGCCACACTTCTGCACCAACCCAGTTGTCCCCATGACTTCTGTCCACCACCACTTCCATGTACAGTGACCCGCCAGAACTGGCCCACGAACTCTCCCCTAACAACACCCATCTCTACCTCCCCTGAACACCGACTCCCCATCGCCGCCTGTGTGAAATCTAACCTCGGCCTATTCATTCTGCATATGAACAAAACTCCATTGTCGTGCTTCGATGCTTCACTGTCCACCCTTGCGACAGTTTATACTTTGTATGATTCTTCTTTTATTTGAGTTTTGTATTAGAAAAGAGAATGGAGCTTTCGGCCAAAAATGTTTTTTTTTCTTTTTTTTTCTAGTTAATATGTTGGAAAGAAAGCTTTGACTTTCATTTTGTTAGCTTCAGGAACGAAGAGAGGGCCGTATTTATAAAATGTATTGCCTTGGCTAGCAAGGATGTAAGCTTGGCCGTCAAGGTGTTGATTGTTTGGAGGACAAGTAATAGGGGAAGTAGCTGCTGAGTTTAGATCTCCAGCTGTATTGATATTTCCTATCATCAACAGTGAAGGAAGAAGGTCCCGAGAAGAAAAAGCATGTGCGAGCTAGAATAGATATGCAGAATAGTAGATGGTAGAGTATCTGTTGGATGGGATAAATATTTGTTTATTCTTCGCGAAACTTCGCGGTAAAGTAACGCGGAAAAACACCACATATGATCTCTGTTTACTGATAAAAAGGCTAGTCTTAGTGTAAAAAGGTATTCCGGACCCAATGGGACAAGTTTCGTCGAAAACCGAGGTCGTATGAAAAAATTTCCTTTATGAAACCAGAAATAAACACGCATTTTTTTTTTTACGGTCACCAGATAAATCAAATCAACTTGAAACTGCGAACATCAACAATAACTTTTCGATACGAACCCAACGGCACTAATTTCGTCGCATTCTGAGACTGTTTGCCCGATAGGCTGTTTTTACCCCGAACCGCTATACCCCTTTTAACACCAAATTTTCCGGTCTCTAAAAATAACAAACTATATACTCATTCTGACTCTAATCGACGATACGAACTCAACGGAACTGGTTTCGTGGCCTAATTCGATCGTCTTCCCAAGTTACACTCAAATACCCCTTTATTTATTTAAATACGCGCTATAGAAATTGAACGGGCGTTTACGGCTACCGTGGTCACATACGATATCGGTTTTGCACGCAATTCACCACCGTACAATAATTTAGCGATACGGTTCTAATGAAACTGGTTTCATCGAAATCTGAGTCCGTTTGCAAAATGGTTATTTTAAAGGCCTATAATTTAATAACGATTTTCCATAGCGACTATTTCAAAATTTGATTTGGCCATAACTATCAATCTATAACACGAAATCTGGATTTTTCTCTTTTATATGAAAATTATCGTCAATACAGTCCCAACGTGTCTTGTTTCACAGAAATCCGACTTATATCGAATCCTGTATTCTCAGTTGAAGTTCAAAACTCTATATTGCGAACTGCAGCGCCATTTCAGGCTTGAATTTATATTATATATAAATTATAACGTTCAACTTCGTTTTAAATAATGAATTAAATATTAAATTCCATTAATATTCCCAATATAATATTTAAAATAAATAAATTAATTAAATATTTGATTGCCAAAAACACGGGTCGTTACATTCTTCCCCCCTTAGAATAATTTCGTCCTCGAAATTGCTAAGGTAAGAAAGAACGTTATAAACCCATTAATTTCAAATCTAATTTTATATTAAATTAGAAACCAATTCAATACCGTATATAAATATTTTCAAAAATATTGAAAATTTTCTAACACCTTAAATTTCCGAAAAATTTCGCCAGCACCTCCTCTGTACGGCTCAATCGGTACAACCACAACTCGCCCTTTCTAGGCCTTCTCCAATCCAAAAGAAAATGAAACAGCCAAGCGGCTTGCCAAATAGGCTCATAAATCACCAAACCCATATAAAAATAAACGTGTACCTTTCTGTCGGGCATATTATTTCCATCTGCTGCCCTGTCATCATATACAGATGCATTCCCAAACAAAATTCCAATTTTATCCTCAGAACCAAATCCTTTACGCGTCCAAGCCAAATCTCATTTTTAACTCAATTTCCATCCGTTATCCATTCCAACTCTTAACTTGCCAGTCCAACACCATTTCAGATTCCTGTCTCCAAATCCCAAATCTGATTCTACTTGATATATATATCTCGATTCAATTTCCAGTTAATTTGTTTCAATTCAATTCATATTTGCTTTCCTAATTTCTATTTAATTTTGTTTTTGTTCAAACAATTTCCTGGGAGTTTTCAAACAGTTTTGCTCTTTCAAAATCAAATATTCCTTTTCAGGATTCAAAACAACTTTTTTTCTCAAAGCAATTCAAAACAAGATTTTTGGTAGTAATCCGTCACTTAAAACTCGGAAATGAACACTAATGATGTGGCCAGCATCCTCAGAGTTATTTCCCAGCTATCAAAGTGAGTTCAATACTATATAACTTTTCAAAATCATATTTAACCACTTTCATTTTGAAATCTATTTCAAAATAAAATTCACGATGCTTGTAAACAATTTAAAATCTCCCAGGATTTTAAAATTTTCATATATTCAATCCAAGTTCATTTGCAAATTCCTTTCCCCCTTTTAGGAATTTTAACTCCGATTCTGATTTTGATTTTAGATTTAATTCATCTGATTCCATATTATACGAATTCTAATTGGTTATTTATATAACCATTTCAATTATAATCTTATTCGATTATAATAACAAACAAGACATCCAATATATTATAATGTTTCCAATATATATATTTCTTTATATCAAAATATACTTTGGGTAAAATTATTTCGTTTACCCTCTTCAAATCATACTATGTCGGTTTATCGTACTTGAGTGTTTAGAAACCCCTATCGATACAGTGGATCAAACTGATCGATCAGAACTCATAACAACTTAACCGATAAATCTCCACAATATAAAACAATTTTTATAAAATCTACAAATACGTTCACTCGTATATATACACTCAAACTCAATCTAGGTTATGACTAACCCCGTCTCTACTGAGTCACGCCACAGAGCCAAGGTAATTACTTAACCTTCAGCTCTGATACCACTGTAACGACCCGGGATTTTTGACTCCGAAAATCAACATCAAACTACCATGTTGACCATTCAGACATCGAACATTCCAGATCATTAATAGAAAGAAGTTAGAGGGTGAGATAAGAAAGAAAGAAATATTAGAATAGAAGAAGAAGAAGAAGAAACACCACACAGAGTCTCACATCGCAGCGGAACAAAATATAATACAGAACTAATCTTTATTGAAAGCTTTAAAATACTTACAGTATCAGAGTACATCATACCATGGGACAGTTATAATAGCCTGTTTCCATATACAACACACAGCGGAATAGTAGTAATATCATACGTCCGAAACAACTCCAGCTCGTCTCTTCATAGCAGTCGATAACCTGAACCTGTACAACCCGGTCTAACCCGAGCATTTACAAAACACCGGGTCAGTCTGGTGAACCAGAGTGAGATAAACTCGCACAGTATAAGGGTAAATCATCCAATCATGATTTTAAAGTTCAAAATCTTTTCAGAAGAAAGGATAATCGTAACACCAAATCCACACATAAACACGGACGGTTTTTACCTTACGATAACCCAAAACAGTTTGAAATCAATATCTTTTCTGATATTATAATAATGTCTAAATACAAGTAAATATCAATTTAGTGGAACGCTTGCATCTCACGCTCCACATATATAGTATACAAACAAAAACCGCGGGCGCTTATTGGAGATTGGATTCCACTTTGACAAGGTATGGGACCACCTGCCGATAGTGTATCTCTAGAGACGAATACACTGGGTTCAACAAGAACATCTTGCAACCCGGCCCTCACATGACCGACCCCTCATTTCGCTTGAGAGTATCGAATGTATATCACCGACGGTTGGGATCAGCAACCGTCTCCCGACAAGGGACAGCATCGAAACATAGATTTAAGAAACAAATAGGACTTCCTCTAGATAGGTGATTATACACCCTAATGGGAGCGACCCACATAGCCATGCTGCCTGCCCGATTTTTGTCATTTCCCGGTTGATGAGGCTTGAGGCCAGAATTAACTCTTGACATCTGGTCGCCATTTACTTTGAATGCCACATCGTCAAATCCATCAGATATCACTAATTG
The DNA here is from genome assembly GCA_030737875.1 of Allium sativum. Classification (NCBI taxonomy): domain Eukaryota; kingdom Viridiplantae; phylum Streptophyta; class Magnoliopsida; order Asparagales; family Amaryllidaceae; genus Allium; species Allium sativum. The sequence continues at coordinate 448,219,711 of CM060922.1, read as the reverse complement.
ATATCCACAAAAATACTCTAGCTGGAAGCTAAGAGAGCGGCAATTCTCCGCCAACAACCATAGCACGTTTGAAGAAATCAACGTACGTGATCCTTTGGAAATACTCTGTCAGACATTCTTCCATATACGTCATCCAGGAACAGGATGAACCGAAGGCACTCTCCTACTGCATTCAATATAGGAATCACCCCATGGATCAGTAGCGAGAAGTCCTTGCAACCCGTAGATTCCAACTACGACAGAATCACAGCTTATCTCTGCTTGCCCGGCAGAGAATATTAGTGGTTCTTCCGTTTGTGAAAATCCACGGTCTTCACAGCACCATCTCGATCATCTTCAGATATCTCCACGTATTTGTTGGTCGGAATGGTTTTCGAATATAAATTCGATCCCGGTCTTTCCGTACCAACAATCGTATTGGACATGATTTGATAGTCGGTGTTTTAACTATCAAAATATACAGTGTTTCAATCATGACACTCCAATGAGTTCACTGGTTCAGTATTCAGCATCATTTGGCCTTTGACAAACTAATTTCCTTTTTGTTAAATTGAAACTTCCAATTCTTTTAATATTCAAAAATACGATATTTGAATAACTCTAATTGATTAATTAACATTCGTCTTAACTCCATTCGCTTGACTCTAGATCACAGCGATTACAATGGTTACGCCTGATTCCCTCAGGAAACATCCGACCGCCGTAGGCTATCTGCAGCCCTGCGAATTACGCTAGCAGTCGTACGAAATGTCAACTTATCCTGAATAACTATGTTTGATTTACTCTATCTCGAATAACTATATTTTTATATACTAACGTCCTCAGAACCATTACGTTATAATACTTAGCAAAATACTTTATAACCATATACAATTTCCACTCCATTCCCCTTTCAAAACATTCGTTGTATTATCATGAACCTCTTTTACGATCGCCAACTAATATCATCTTCAGATAATCCCGATGTCGTTCAAGTTGGGATATTTTAATTACCTCTCAGACCTTGATCAAACAACGTTCTTATCCTCAGATGAATATCAGTTGTAATCACAAAATCAATATTCCTATTTCCATCTCGAAATACATTTCATTATAACTTGGGTTTAGTTATACAACCCTATAACCCACTTCTTTAACAAGATTCATTTATTTCCAATCTTCTTTCAAATCTATTCGACCATTCCCCACTTTTGAAATCTTATTTCAAATTTCCCTTTTACTTGATCTCATTTTCAAATAACGTTAATTCAATATTAACGATTTACACCTTGAAACTCATTTATATATTCTGGTTTATCTTAAACCCTTTTTAAAACCTTATCTAAATTTAAACGATATTTAACCCAAAAACACATTAATTTGATAATCAATTCAAATTCAAAATGGTCGATTTAATTCACTCAACTTGATTATCTCGTTAGCCCATTCCAAATAAATTCTCACTTTAAATTAATTAATTTTATAATTAATTTAAATAAATCCCATTAATGGTTTTCTTAACAAAACGATTATCCAATTCTAACCATGCGATTTTATTTCCTATCTCGTACTTATCAATCTGATTTACATCGGAACTTGCTTTATAAAATCAATTAAAAATAATCTAAAGTCTTACTTAAATAAAATATTTATTTGTTTCTCTTGAATAACTTTTATTCAAAATAATATGTTCAAAAATCTATCTCCAGTTATAAAATGCATTTTATAACTTCACCTCTATTGACTCACCTGACGGTGAATCAATATCTATAAAACGATTAATTTTATTGGCCATACGCTGCCAAATACCCAATCAATATCACCCATTGGTTCTAAACTAACAGATGTTGAACATTCAATAATCAACCATCAAATCAATCACACAAACAGATCAGTTCATATATGAGAATATGAAAATAAAAATACATTTGAGGGATCCGGTTGGGTCCCTCCAACCTGTTCTTCCCTGTATTCAAATGGTTATCTCAAATCAGACGGTTCAGTTTTGTTTAACTGATAAATTAAACAACGACCATTTAACATCAACCATAAGCAATTCAAACAATTCAACCATTTAAACACGTTTATAAATAAACATGACCAACCAAGGTGAGTCACCTTTATTGGAATCAATCGTTAGAAATAACGATTTGGTATTTCACTGAAATTAAACACAGTTTAATTTCATCCGTTAAATCAACAAACAAGGGTATAACTAGCAAACAGGCAACCATCAACAAGCAGAGCACATAAAATAAAAACCCAATTTACATAAAATATAAAAAGGGTAACTGAGTGAGTTTAACTCACCTTGATATCCTTTCGTCGAGCTAACGACCGTTTCAGTTGTATTCAAATGCGTCGGAATCGGTTCCCAAATGAAGCGCTTGTCACGATACTCCAACGTCCTCTGGTTTGGTCATATTATGATCGTTTACCAGCCACGTTGAAACAATCCCAGGTGGTTACTGGCGCTCTTCTCCCCAGCGCATTACTGCATCGCCCCTTTCCTTCTTCGGTACCATGTCTTCCCCACAGTTTTTACTTCATTGCTCACGTGTCTTCAAACTACCTTGCACCTCCCTCCAGTCACGCTCCGCCCCATCCCATATTTCACGTTTTCTCCCACCATGCTTCATCCATTTCCGTGTGCCACTTTTCCCCATCCATCTTCTAACACCCATACACCCTCATCGCATTACACACTGAAGCTGTTGCCCCTTTCAAATACACGGCACCACCATCCATACTGTTCTTATTTCTTCCGCCCAGTCCCCTGTTACACAGCATCACCGAGAAACATTCCCATCGTCAAGCAAAGAACTCACGCCTGCCACACTTCTGCACCAACCCAGTTGTCCCCATGACTTCTGTCCACCACCACTTCCATGTACAGTGACCCGCCAGAACTGGCCCACGAACTCTCCCCTAACAACACCGATCTCTACCTTCCCTGAACACCGACTCCCCATCGCCGCCTGTGTGAAATCTAACCTAGGCCTATTCATTCTGCATATGAACAAAACTCCATTGTCGTGTTTCGATGCTTCACTGTCCACCCTTGCGACAGTTTATACTTTGTATGATTCTTCTTTTATTTGAGTTTTGTATTAGAAAAGAGAATGGAGCTTTCGGCCAAAAATGTTTTTTTTTTCTAGTTAATATGTTGGAAAGAAAGCTTTGACTTTCATTTTGTTAGCTTCAGGAACGAAGACAGGGCCGTATTTATAAAATGTATTGCCTTGGCTAGCACGGACGTAAGCTTGGCCGTCAAGGTGTTGATTGTTTGGAGGACAAGTAATAGGGGAAGTAGCTGCTGAGTTTAGATCTCCAGCTGTATTGATATTTCCTATCATCAACAGTGAAGGAAGAAGGTCCCGAGAAGAAAAAGCATGTGCGAGCTAGAATAGATATGCAGAATAGTAGATGGTAGAGTATCTGTTGGATGGGATAAATATTTGTTTATTCTTCGCGAAACTTCGCGGTAAAGTAACGCGGAAAAACACCACATATGATCTCTGTTTACTGATAAAAAAGCTAATCTTAGTGTAAAAAGGTATTCCGGACCCAATGGGACAAGTTTCGTCGAAAACCGAGGTCGTATGAAAAAATTTCCTTTATGAAACCAGAAATAAACACGCATTTTATTTTTTTTACGGTCACCAGATAAATCAAATCAACTTGAAACTGCGAACATCAACAATAACTTTTCGATACGAACCCAACGGCACTAATTTCGTCGCATTCTGAGACTGTTTGCCTGATAGGCTGTTTTTACCCCGAACCGCTATACCCCTTTTAACACCAAATTTTCCGGTCTCTAGAAATAACAAACTATATACTCATTCTGACTCTAATCGACGATACGAACTCAACGGAACTGGTTTCGTGGCCTAATTCGATCGTCTTCTCAAGTTACACTCAAATACCCCTTTATTTATTTAAATACGCGCTATAGAAATTGAACGGGCGTTTACGGCTACCGTGGTCACATACGATATCGGTTTTCCACGCAATTCACCACCGTACAATAATTTAGCGATACGGTTCTAATGAAACTGGTTTCATCGAAATATGAGTCCGTTTGCAAAATGGTTATTTTAAAGGCCTATAATTTAATAACGATTTTCCATAGCGACTATTTCAAAATTTGATTTGGCCATAACTATCAATCTATAACACGAAATCTGGATTTTTCTCTTTCATATGAAAATTATCGTCAATACGGTCCCAACGTGTCTTGTTTCACAGAAATCCGACTTATATCGAATCCTGTATTCTCAGTTGAAGTTCAAAACTCTATATTGCGAACTGCAGCGCCATTTCAGGCTTGAATTTATATTATATATAAATTATAACGTTCAACTTCGTTTTAAATAATGAATTAAATATTAAATTCCATTAATATTCCCAATATAATATTTAAAATAAATAAATTAATTAAATATTTGATTGCCAAAAACACGGGTCGTTACACAATTTCTAACCATTTTCAATACCGTTCAATATTTGGTTCAATTTGGCCTAAATTTACGAAATTTCAGTTTTTCGGATTCGTTGGAAAGATATTTTCAAATAGATTCTAATATTTTTGGTTTCGCTAAAATCCAATTTATTTTGAATCCTGTACATTTATCTGAAATTTGAAATCGAAATTTCAAACTACCGCGCCATTTTCAATTCCTTTGATAATTAAAAATAATTATTTATATTCCAACGACGATTCAAATAAATATATAAGTTCCAATTCTATTCAACATAAATTCCTCATCGTTATTATTTAAAAAAATTCATTTTAAGTTTTCAAAAGTTATTAAAATTGTCAAAATAAAAATTTTAAATTGGTTCTGATTTTCCGGGTTGTTACAACGGGCTACAAGGAACACACCATTTTTCTTATCGATTAAAATTGCCCTAGAACTGTTGAGTAACAACTCCAAACATAGAGTATTTAATAGAGATTGAGATTGAGAATAGAAAAAGAGTGATATAATTTGTATTGAAATTGGCAGAGTATAAGTGTAGAAACTTAGAAAATTAAGAAAAATGATGGTGGTTTGATAAAGTTGGAAGAAGGAGAAGATATTTGTTGAAAAAAAATCAAAATCAGACCCTTTATATAGTGTTCTAAGGGACATAACCATTCTTGAAACGTTTTAAATATGAAAATGCACATATTTTTAAATTTAAAATTTGTGACAATTATATGTCAACATGTCATTTCTTGTATGTCAACATGTGTATTTGAAATTTGAATTTTAAATCATTTTTAGAGTACTTAAGCTAATATGTATATCGGAAATTCCTGAAACAAAACTAGTTGTTCAAAATATAGTTTCTACAGTATAAAACATATAAAATATTATTTAACCATATAATATAAAAACTATATATATAATATATGATACAAAACTATATAATATAATTATAAACATATATATAATATAATTATACAACTTTGTAATACATTAACTATATAAGAAACATATATATATTTGAAATCATAAGTAAAAAATCTTTGGATGGTTTAAAATTATTTGGGAAGGAGTTTGAAATAATTTGTAATAAATTTAAAAGAATAGTTTGAAAACAGAATTTGAGAGTGCTAATCAGAGATTTACATACTAACTAGACTCTATTTGTAAGAACCCGTAACTTCCCCGGTAATGAAAGCATGGTTTGCTTTGAGGACAAGACGAATCATAACACAAATAGAAGAACATTTTATTGTTTATTACAACAATTCCATCAGAATACAAGAATAAACAGAGTATGAATAAACATTACACATTTGACAAATATCAGAGATTTAAATTACATTCAAATACATAGCAGCGGAAAAACAATACAACACACAACTGAAAGAACTACACGGATACAGAGCTTTTCGAATATCACTTCAGTTATAAACCAGGATCCTATGAATACAAATCTGCAAAACCAAAACTACTAGCTGCCCGTGTCGATAAAATAAGGGCACCCAGAGTTTAGGTTAAAACAATAAACTCCAGGTCAGTCATGCGACTGGTGTGAGAACTAAAACAGTTATTAATCTTTATTTTTAAAGTTAGGTAAATCAAGGACCACGCCGTATAACACAGAACGGGTTTCCTCCCAAGAATACCAGTGCATAAAACAAATAGCGCAATGCTAAATAAAGAAAAATGAAGCTATTATAAGACCCAGGTCCCATCACACAATGCAACACAAGCCGTTGGATAGGTTTTTACCTTATAATAGCCAAAGAATGCTTAATACATTTAAAAACAGATTATTTTGATATTACTATAAGTGTATAATGTCAAAACAATTTCAATCATAAGTATCAATCATAAACGGCATGGTATCCCATGCTACTATGTCGCCATACTAGGTTCTACAAATAAAACCGAATGTCACGTATTGGAAATTGGATTCCATCATGAGTCGAGGCAAGGGGCAAGCTCCTCTCCGTTCGAGACACTCTAGCAAATGTCTTAGGACCACACACAGCTATCCTTGGATCCTCCAAGGCCGGTCCTCTCTTACTTTTGAGGTTTGGCAATTCATGAACACACGTTTCCCGGTCCTATCAGACCTATATCCGAGGCGCCTCGCATTCCAACTTCCATACGGGTAAAAAGTATATAAATGTCAGGGCCGGTAGGTCACTGACATCACCCATAGCTAGAAAGAAACGTCGTCCACTCCTTGGGTCCTTATCCCGTTTTTGACTCATAACGAGGTGTGAGGCTCGCGAATTAACGCTATACACAAGGTTGTGCCACATAGGCCATGCTTTGATCATCAACCACAAGACTTTTCTTTTCAACAAAAGCCTTGATCATCTTCCACTTAGGCATGCCATACAGGCAGTTCACTCCATGCGACTGATGTCAATCGATATACAACCTCTGAGCTCGTACGTCTCAGAGAAGGGCGTTAAGCAAGAGAATAAATTCTCCGCCGCCAAACAGATGTATATTTAATAGAGATCAATAAACACTGAATAAAATCCAATGTCATACGCACAGTCCATTTACAAGTTCGTTATGGGTTTGAACGAATCCGGAGGAATCTTATTCCTTGCATATCCATCGATCTCCAAGTACGTTTGGACGATCACCAACTGATTCCCTCCTCTTGGATGTACAGCCCAATCAAGATCATCAATAATCATCCAAACGACGTGAAGGCCTCCGGTCTTCAACCACCGTCTTCATCTTCGACTTATCGTCGAATCGGTTATTCAGAATGGGTATAAACCCGGCCTTTCCGAATAACCCGCGTATATAATAAACAAGTGTTACACAAACGCAACATATGCCTCATTCCAATTCAGAATATTCTTTATTCAAAAATTCACATTCTTAGGGAAAGGTTCCCATTAATTTTATCAAAGATAAATTCTTCTAAATTTATTCTTTAATTTTCCTTTGGATATCATTTCAAACCATGTTAAGGTTTTCCAAACTAGTCGGGATTAGCGAACCACATCGAAGTAATTATTTTTTTTATTTCCCAATCCCAACCTATTCATCCTATGGAGAAAAACTGGTAATACTCCATATCTAACACCACGGTGTTATCGGTAAATATTAATTACCATTTCACGTTCAAATCTAATTAAAGATTTAACTATCGCTTGGAGCAAAACGGGTGACACTCCATTCTCGATCACTTTAATCTAATTGAAGGTTCATTAAAACTCCACTTAGTTTTAATCTTCCCAAAAATCATATCCTATCTTTAACTGGGTTAAAGAACCAATGTCATCTAAAACACAGTTCATGATAAACCCATAATCACTTTCCATTGTTAATCGGGTTAAAGAACTGGTGTTATTGAAAACACCGCTCACGATAAACCCCAAAAACCAATTTAAATTCAATTCCAATTAAATACTAATTAGCTGGACAATTTCACAAAATCTTAATTAAAAGATTTATTCTTTTCTAAATTGGGTCCAAGAACAGTGTTATTTAAGACACCATTCACGACGAATCCAAAATCCCATTTGATATTAAATACAAGGCTCTGAACAGAAAATATATCGGCTTATATTCAATATCAAATTCTGAACCCAACAAATATCGTATTGGAAATAACGATATATATATATATATATATATATATATATATCTTTCAAATTTCCATAACCAAATCTGTATAATCACGAAATCCAACATTGAAATATTCCGAAAATAATTTCGATTCAAATCCATTCCAATTCATGTATTGGAAATTCTGATTATTTTAAAAACCACTTCAAATCCAATTTATTTCTTCAAAAATATTGGATTATAATTCTAGTTCATAACTAGTTCATTTCGATAAAAATATATTTTACCCTTTCAAATGTGGAATTTTTCATCCCAGTTCTTTCCAATTCATAAATTATGATTTTACACAAATTATTAATATTTTTAATAATTTTATCAAGGCCCGTATAGTCGATTTCCAATAACGGTCGTCGAACTGCACTTACAGCGACCTTTTCCAAATTTGATTTGGGCATAATTCCAAATCCAACCGTTAGATTTCAAATTTCTAATATTCATTGGAAAGCGCTTTTCGATACGAACCCAACGGTTACAGTTTCAGGAGAATCCGACGGTCGGATCTCCCGTAACGTCAATTCGAAGTCAATGGTCGAAATTCGCGAACTGCTATGGCGCGGTGCGTTCTACTCAGGCCATTTAATATATATATATATATATATATATTATATATTATATATATTTCATCGATTTCAATTCAAAACTCATTTTATAAATCGTTTTAAATTCGTTTTCAAAACGATTTTAACTTCATATTCAATTTTAAATCAAAATTGAATATTCCATATCATTAATATATAAATGATAATATTTTCAAAACGTTATATTTTGGAATCACTTCCTTTTCTATATTCATTATAAAAACAAATATAATCGATATAAATATCGTTCGCGTCAAAATGGTGCATATCTAATCAACACGGCTTTAAATATTTCAATAACTTCGTTATTCTGTTCAACAAATGAATATTTTCTTCAATACATGAATATATATTTCATTCAGCACATGAATATTCTCAACACATGAGTATTGTCAACATATGACTATTTTTGTTATTTAATATATTTTATAAAATTATGATTTCTATCATTTAATTCTTAATCAGGCTCCAACCGGAAATTAGTAAGAGAACGATTCCCTAAGTATTAACCCCGAAGGCCAAAACCAACATCAGATCAATACCTAGGAAACCACTCATCTCAACTAGTTTCCAGCAAGTTTCTAATTTTATATATGATAAAGATGTGAATTTTTATTGTTAAAATATTTCATTTAACACATGATAAGTTTCAACACATGAATATATATATTTCTTTCAACACATGAATATTCTCCACACATGAGTATCATCAACACATGGCTATTTATTCTATTCAACACATGAATCTTTATTTTATAATATTCTTTATTTTCCAAATTGGAATGAGGCCCAATCAATTACCATATAATGTTAATTATATGGATTCCATACAACACATGTATATAATAGCAACGATAAATAATCAACCATCATCCAAAGTGCACCACACAACTGCATAAGCATTAAAAATATGAAACACCCCACCTCCGTTAGGGTCACTCTCAAAGGGAATGCCCTAATTTTCGTGGAGGTTTATAAGTACAAGTCACAGATATACAAGACAGATATAAGAACACATATTTGTAAACAGCGGAAGAACAACAAACTTTATTTCATAAAGTCAAATACGTGTTACAACAACATCCTTTCCAAAAACATAACATAACACTTTCATAATCTGTCTTGAGTACATTATTTTTAAAGAAGCATAAATAAAACATAGATAAACTGCAAAAGCCCCCATAGTGGTTGTCCAAAGCCACAGTTCAAAACAGGAAAGTCCAAGCAATACATTTCTCTTCTTCAAGCTGGATGTTGAGGTAAGTCAAGCTGCTGTGTTCCCTCCCTGAGGACCTGGGGGGGGGGGACGGAATAAAGAAGACGAAAGAAAAGTAGAGTCAGACATAAAGCCTGAGTAAATCTAGTACTATTTTGTCTATAAATAAAGAACTGGGTATGATAAGTATAAACAAGAAGTGGGCATGCACTATAAACTTGGTTAAGTTGTCTAGGGTCGAATATACTATCGTACCCCATGTTGATCTCTGAACCCATATAAACTAGTTTCCAACTGGCACCCCATAATCAGGGTGAAGTGATCCATCCTATGATGATCGGCTCCTACTCGCATAGTTACATGTGTCTTACGGCCCCCGATGTCTGTAGTTACCTATGCTGGTCCCACCATGGGGTGTATCAAGTCCCATGGCAGCGGCCCGACACAACCTTAGAATGCACAGGTATGCTACTGGTGCCCAGTGCTTTATTTTTCTGCGCCGGAGTGCGTGCACGCCCGCACACCGTTAGAACCTACACTGCTACACCACCGCCGTCGCTTTGACCTCTTACAATCAGCCCAGTAATCGTGCCCCACCCTGCCTAGTTTCAGGGTATCCTGATACACCTTTTAGGGTTACTGCTAAAAAGGGTCCCCCGTTACTAGGTTTTCTATCTCTAGCCAACATGCTAAGTTGGTTAAGTGTTTCCTAACCTAACCCCCACCAGTCCGTTTAGTTTAGCATGTTCCATTTTGATTAAGTCTTTAGTTCACTTAATCCTAACAATCCTGACTCAGCCTTAATTGTCTTATTAAGGCCCTGACCTCTCACATTAGACAGGTATTGTTGTGGCTGCCTGTTGCCGGTTGGTTCCGGGCAGTCTTACGCCACAACTCAGTCTAACCTCGGGTCCTTGCTGGGCTCCATGTTTAACCTCCCACATTGGATAGGTATTGTTGTGACTACTGGACAGCCGGGCGGTTCCGGGCAGGTTTACATCACAACTCAATCCAACCTCGGGTTAAACACATCGTATGTTCTACATTTACATATTTTGTCATTCTTCTTTATTTCTTATATGTAAATATTTGCGCCCCATTATTAAGTTAATGGTGTAAAGGTTACACCAATCACGGGCCCAACCCATACTTGAATTTGGGCCCTTCTATTTTATATTTTCATTCATTAATTAATTTTAACCCAACGTTATTTTCCCCCGTTTTACACGTCCGTTCATATATATTGGGCTTAGCCTTTTAAAGCCCAATTTAGCCATGCGAAAGGGGAGGCTTAAAGCGTGATTACATACACAAAGAGGGGAAGGTGAGCGTATGAACTTGCAATATGACGATGGGAATACAAAATAGAAACTGGTGTACTTGCATAGTAGTGACATATACTTTGGTCATAAAACATAGGTGACATGAATCAAAGCATGTGAACTTATAATTGAGATATCATTATTGACATATGAACCTATATTTTTATTTAGGCAAAATGTCAAACATAAGCATGGCATAAATACTTCTAGCATAAACATGGCATAATGTCAAACATAAGCATGGCATAAATACTTCTAGCATAAACATGGCATAATGTCAAACATAAGCATGGCATAAATACTTCTAGCATAAACATGGCATAATGCCAAACATAAGCATGGCATAAATACTTCTAGCATAAACATGGCATAATGTCAAACATAAGCATGGCATAAATATTCCTAATCATGGTGTTTGCTTTAAACTTGCAAAAAGGGATTTTTGAGTCTAACCTAGCCATGTCTCACATATGTCATCATATAATTCTTTTAAACAAGATAGACTTAATCATAGATTTCAATTATGCTAAATATCATTCATAGCCTAGCCATATTCATAAGTTTTGCAAAAGCATGACTTAATACATGGATTATGGTGTCAAAATTCCAACATAGTTTCATATGAACTATAACAACCAAACTTGTTTCAATTACTTGCAAAATGATTTATGCACAAAAATATACATAATGATGGCATAATAACAAAGCCCCAAACTCGCATGAATTTCAATCAACTACATACATGTAGCTTCAACATAGATTACATAATTTGCGCAACATTCCAAACGTATACTTGCATAGAACTACCGCATGTAGTTCTTTATAATGAATAACATAATTTTGCACAAATATGAATTACTTTATTATCCCAATTCAAGCATACAAATCAATACAGTTGTTTATTCATACCAAAGTAATACTCTACTTACAATGGTTGCGGCGAATTCTCTAATTAAGAGATATGATTTCTTTGTTGAATTTATTGGCTTTAGGTTGCTTGAATTGCTTTAGGCTTTAGAACTTTCTTTCTAATTCTCTCTCTAGTCGGCGGCTACTCTTAGTCGCTCCTCAGCAACATGGCGGCTATGTTCTTAATTTGAATGAATAGATTAGGGTTTAGTCCAGGGTTGTTTATATAGAGGTTAGGAATTGATTAGGACCATTGATGTTGCTAGGTTAGATCGTAGCCATTCATTAGATAGAGAGACCAATTAGAACCCGCCACCTAGCCCTAATGACAAAGCAGACCACAGAAATTCGAACAAACACAGACCTGGCCAGCCAGGTTGACTGGGCTCGACCAGGTCGACACCCCTGTCGACAGGGCTGTCGACAGCCCTGTCGACATGGGTAGCCCAGGTCGACAGCCCAGTCGACCTGGGTGGCCTAGGCGGGTGTTTATCCGCCCTGGCCCACTGGGCCCGATTTTTAATTATTTTATTCTGTTTGAATTTTAAATTTAATTCAAAACTTCCGAAGGCCATATCTTCTTCATACGGACTCCGTTTTTCGAAATCTCGGACTCTATTTCGCGTATTTTTCCGAGACGAACGCAATGGCGTATCCCGTTTCCCTTTAGTTCTTTGATTTCAAATTAATTATACTTTAATTCATGAATTTCACAGTTATAGAATTCTCGAGGTGTTGCATTCTCCCCCACTTAAAAGGATTTCGTCCCCGAAATCTTCAAGTTAGGAGGAATGTATATCCTAACATCCAATCATCCATCTACTCATCCATTAAACACGAGCATCCATTGTCCTTAAAAGACTTCTAATGCTTCATGATCATATGCAAAGTGTGTGTGTGTACATGTACTTATCTAATGCAAAATCAGGCGGTCTACTGATTCAGTTGACCTCCTTAATGCGAATTATGTAAGTGCCATGAATCCATTATGTATGCAAATTTTCCTATTCTTGATTCTACATGAGTGCACAATCATTCAATACAGATGCAACATCCATATGACAACATTAAAATTCAACCATATACAAATACAAACATATATTCATATGCAATATGAAGTGACTGAGCCGATCTAAAACCTAGATTGTGTGTGTATATGCAACCACGAGCAACCACTAGCAATCACTTGCAACCACTTGCAACCATTCATACATAACATGTTTCAATTACATGTTTCCATCCAAAGAGTTTCTACCTAAAAGATACGGTCGAGGAAATATGCCTAAAAAGATAGATAAAAGCGCAACTTAAGGAAAAAGAAAGATCAAGGATGTACCCTCGAACAGAAAAGGGTAGGCAGTGCGGATTCTAGCTTCAGTTTCCCAAGTCGCGTCTCCCTCGGCGTCGCTCCACTGGACTTTGACGAGCTTGACTTCGCGGTTGCGTAGCCTCTTCACTTCCGTTCCTAAGATGCGGGTTGGAACTCTCCTTATGGTTGCTTCGCGTTCCACTTCGGCCTCTTCGAGGATATTTGGCTCTACCACTTCAGCTGACTCATGTAGACATTTTCGGAGATGTGAAACGTGAAAAACGTTGTGGACTCCAGCCAACTTCTCGGGTAGCTCTAATCTATAGGCCATTTTCCCAATTTTCTCGATAATAGGGAGTGGCCCTATGAACCTTGGTGCTAGCTTTCCTGTGGTTCCAAAACGAACAACGTTCCTTAGTGGTGATACCTTGAGAAAAACTCTGTCTCCAACTTCAAATTCAAGGTCGGTCCTCCTCTTGTCGGCGTAGGACTTTTGTCTGTCTTGGGCCGTCTTCATCCTTCTTCGTATTAAGTCCACTTTCTCTGAAGTCTCTCGGATCATGTCTGGTCCAAGTATGAGCTTATCCGTGGATTCCCACCAACAAGTGGGCGATCGGCACGGTCTTCCATAAAAAAGCTTCGAAGGGCGCCATTCCGATGGTTGCTTGATAGCTGTTGTTGTAGGCAAATTCCACCAAAGGAAGGTGGTCTTCCCATGTCCCTCCGAAGTCAAGGACGCATAGCCTTAAAAGGTCTTCCAAAACTCTGTTCACTCTCTCTGTTTGGCCGTCGGTTTGGGGATGATAGGCTGTGCTCAAGCATAACTGCGTTCCTACTGCTTCCTGCAGACTCCGCCAAAACTCACTGGTGAAGATGGGGTCTCGGTCACTAACAATGCTAGATGGTATTCCATGGAGTCGAACGATTTCCTTGAGGTACAGTGATGCTAGGGATGAGGCAGTTCTTTTACTTTTGACAGGTAAAAAGTGGGCGCTTTTAGTAAGCCTATCCACTATTACCCAAATGCTAGTGTTGCCTCTCCTAGACCTAGGCAGCCCATCGATGAAGTCCATTGAGATGCTATCCCACTTCCACTGCGGGACCTCCAGAGGATGTAACAGCCCGCCAGGCTTTTTCTGTTCCGCCTTAACCTGTTGGCACACCATACACTTAGAAATGAATTCTGCCACGTCCTTTTTCATGCCGTTCCAGAAGAAAGTCCTTTTTATATCTTTGTGCATTTTATCTCCGCCTGGGTGTATCGTCATCTTGGAGTGATGTGCTTCCTCGAGAACCTTCTTTATTAAATCTTTCGTCTGTTGGACGCATAGTCTTCCGTCTCGCCTTAGTACACCCTTATCGTCAATGGAGTATCTGCTGAGGTGACTTGAAGTCTCACCCCTAATTAGCCTATCAATCATTTCTACAAGCTGAGGGTCTTCGCGCTGTGCTGCCCCTACTGAATCCACTAAAGTTGGGCGTATTTCGAGAGATGCTAGCAAGCCCGGTACGAAATCGGAGGAGGGCCTAAAGTCGAAACTGGCTATGAACTCTAGGCTTTGTCTTTCAACAAACAACGGGCTTAGGGTCAATTTCTTTCGGCTCAACGCGTATGCCACTACGTTGCCTTTGCCCGGAGTATAGGAGATTTCGAAATCGTACGAGGCAAGAAACTCCATCCATCTTTGTTGCCTCAAGTTAAGATCTTTCTGCAAGAAAAGATATTTCAACGATTTATGGTCAGTGCAAAGTTCGAACTTCTCACCTAGGAGATAGTGTCGCCAAGACTTGAGTGCAAAGACGATGGCGGCTAACTCAAGATCGTGGGTTGGGTAGTTCTTTTCGTGCACCTTCAACTGCCTCCCGCCATAAGCTACTACCCTTCCTTCTTGCATTAAGACGGCGCCTAGCCCTGTCCCACATGCGTCTGTATAAATAGTGAACATCTTGCTCCCATCTGGCAGCGTCAAAACTGGGGCTATTGTGAGAGCCCTTTTGGAAAGCAAACTCGCAATCCAAGTCCCAATTGAACACTAGATTCTTCTTAGTCAATTTCGTGAGCGGAGCTGAGATTTTCGCAAAATCCCTTATAAATTTTCGATAGAAACCCGCTAGTCCTAAAAAGCTTCGGACCTCAGTTGCATTCCTTGGCGTCTTCCAATCCTGTACCACCACTACCTTAGCAGGGTCCACTGCTAACCCTTGTTTGGATACTATGTGCCCAAGGAACCTCACCTCTTCTCTCCAAAAGTGGCATTTGGAGAACTTGGCTTTTAGTTGATGGACTCGCAAAGTTTCCATGATTGCCCTTAAGTGCTGAGCATGTTCCTCTTCACTCTTTGAGAAGATAAAGATATCATCTACGAAGACCACTACGAATTTGTTGAGGAAATCTCTAAATACCCTACTCATCAGGTCCACGAAGTAAGCAGGTGCATTTGTCAAGCCGAAAGGCATGACAAGCCATTCAAAGAAGCTGTCTGGGGTTCTGAATGCCGTTTTATCGATGCTATCTTCAGCCACCCTTAGCTGATGAAAACTGGTTGCTAAATCGAGTTGGGAGAAAACAGACGCTCCTACAAGCTGGTCAAACAAATCGTCAATTCTAGGGAGAGGGTGCCTATTCTTTTTCGTTAGCTTATTGAGCTCCCTATAGTCAACACATAGACGGAGTGAACCATCTGCCTTTGTAGCGAACACCACTGGAGCGCCCCATTCTGAAATGCTCCTCCTAATGAACCCCTTTTCTAAAAGCTCTTTAATCTGTTTACTGAGCTCTTTCCTTTCTCGTGGAGCCATATGTCTAACGGGAAACGCAACGGGCTTTGCATTATCTACAAGATATATGCGGAAGTCTATTTCCCGCTTCGGAGGCAAGCCCTTCACCTCTTCGAAGACATCCGGATATTCCCGGACCACTCTAACTGATTGCAAGTTTTCAACAGAGGCATCTAGCGATTCAAGATAACTAAGCATAACCGCATACGAGGGATTACAAGAAATTTCCAAAGTATTACCGAGCTGGGTTAGGAGCCTAACAACCCTTTTCTCACAATCGAGGATGGCCCCATTACTGGATAGCCAATCCATACCCAAAATCAAACCATACCCCGAAAAGCCCAAAACAAAGGCACTACATTGAAATTCAACACTTAGAATAGAAATTTTCAATTCCAAACAGATCATAGACAAATGAGCTGGGCCCCCAATTGGGTTAGAAACAATTAAGGGGTCCTCTACCATACTAGTTTTTAGGTGCAGAGATTCTACTAAAGCAGACGAGATAAAGGAGTGTGATGCGCCAGAATCAAATAAAGTGCGAACGGGGTGATCATAAAGATAAACTACACTTTCTACAGAAGTATTTATACCTCGCTGTTGCAGAGGTGGCGCTTCTAGCACATGAACTTGTGCCCCTGGGGTGGATCCAGTCCTCTGCCCCTGTCCTCGTTTCTTTGGGCAGTCCCTAGCCCTATGGCCCATCTCACCGCAAGAAAAGCACCCACCATTCTCCTTGGCCTTCTTTTTCCGGCAGTCCTTTACTAAGTGCCCCACTTTGCCACAGAAATTGCACTTCCTCTTCTCTTTGTTGCCTTTCCCGCCCTTCTTAAAGTCTGTCTTCTTAGGCTGCAAACCCTCTTTCTTCCCATGAGAGTTTTCTGCCTTCGTCTCCTTCTTGCCCTTATCCTCTTCATTCAGCAATGCCATTTGCACCAATCCTTCATACGTGGCTCCCATGGGTATATGGGTCATGGCCAAACTGTGTAATGGCTCATTTAACCCTTTGACGAAACGGAGAGCCTTCTTGTGCGGGGTGTTGACTAGGTCAAGCCCAAACCTAGCCAGCTCATCGAACTGATTCACATACTCTCTGACTGTCTTGTCCCCTTGCTTAAGAAATAAGAATTTCTCCAACTGCAAACTTCTTTCCGCATCTGAGAGAAATTTAGTCTCAAACCTTGCCCTAAAGTCCTCCCATGTCTCCACTGGTCTTTCAGCATTTGTGACTTCCCACCAGTAGGAAGCCTCGCCCTTCAATAGCCATACCGCCAATTGTACTTTTTGTCTATCTTCTACCTCAAAGATGATGAACAGGTCCTCCGTTTCTTTCAGCCAATTTCTAGCTGCCACGAAGGACTCAGTTCCATGGAAATCCCTTCCTCCCATAGCTTTAAAATCTTTACATATCTTAGCAAAATTGTTTCCCCGAGGAGGAGGTGGAGGAAAAGGTGCTGCTGCAGCTGGATGATTCCCTGCAGCTGGGGGAGGAGGAACGGTAGGACCTGGCTGAGTGGCCCTTGCTTCTAAGAACCGTCTAAACCAACCAGGTATTGGTACCCCTTCCGGCAAGTTAAGATCTTCGGACATGCTGAAACAAAAAGGATAGATTCAAAACGAAGGATAAGAGATAGTACCTATGGCTTTGGGGAGTGGACTTTGCCTTTTCAAAATAAAATAATATTTTTCTTTTAAAAATGCTTCTTTAAATTTCCTTTTTGAAAATAATTTTTCAAAACTTTTTATCTTATCTGGTAAACCTGGCTTTGATACCAAGTGAAACACCCCACCTCCGTTAGGGTCACTCTCAAAGGGAATGCCCTAATTTTGGTGGAGGTTTATAAGTACAAGTCACAGATATACAAGACAGATATAAGAACACATATTTGTAAACAGCGGAAGAACAACAAACTTTATTTCATAAAGTCAAATACGTGTTACAACAACATCCTTTCCAAAAACATAACATAACACTTTCATAATCTGTCTTGAGTACATTATTTTTAAAGAAGCATAAATAAAACATAGATAAACTGCAAAAGCCCCCATAGTGGTTGTCCAAAGCCACAGTTCAAAACAGGAAAGTCCAAGCAATACATTTCTCTTCTTCAAGCTGGATGTTGAGGTAAGTCAAGCTGCTGTGTTCCCTCCCTGAGGACCTGGGGGGGGGGGGAAACGGAAGAAAGAAGACGAAAGAAAAGTAGAGTCAGACATAAAGCCTGAGTAAATCTAGTACTATTTTGTCTATAAATAAAGAACTGGGTATGATAAGTATAAACAAGAAGTGGGCATGCACTATAAACTTGGTTAAGTTGTCTAGGGTCGAATATACTATCGTACCCCATGTTGATCTCTGAACCCATATAAACTAGTTTCCAACTGGCACCCCATAATCAGGGTGAAGTGATCCATCCTATGATGATCGGCTCCTACTCGCATAGTTACATGTGTCTTACGGCCCCCGATGTCTGTAGTTACCTATGCTGGTCCCACCATGGGGTGTATCAAGTCCCATGGCAGCGGCCCGACACAACCTTAGAATGCACAGGTATGCTACTGGTGCCCAGTGCTTTATTTTTCTGCGCCGGAGTGCGTGCACGCCCGCACACCGTTAGAACCTACACTGCTACACCACCGCCGTCGCTTTGACCTCTTACAATCAGCCCAGTAATCGTGCCCCACCCTGCCTAGTTTCAGGGTATCCTGATACACCTTTTAGGGTTACTGCTGAAAAGGGTCCCCCGTTACTAGGTTTTCTATCTCTAGCCAACATGCTAAGTTGGTTAAGTGTTTCCTAACCTAACCCACACCAGTCCGTTTAGTTTAGCATGTTCCATTTTGATTAAGTCTTTAGTTCACTTAATCCTAACAATCCTGACTCAGCCTTAATTGTCTTATTAAGGCCCTGACCTCTCACATTAGACAGGTATTGTTGTGGCTGCCTGTTGCCGGTTGGTTCCGGGCAGTCTTACGCCACAACTCAGTCTAACCTCGGGTCCTTGCTGGGCTCCATGTTTAACCTCCCACATTGGATAGGTATTGTTGTGACTACTGGACAGCCGGGCGGTTCCGGGCAGGTTTACATCACAACTCAATCCAACCTCGGGTTAAACACATCGTATGTTCTACATTTACATATTTTGTCATTCTTCTTTATTTCTTATATGTAAATATTTGCGGCCCATTATTAAGTTAATGGTGTAAAGATTACACCAATCACGGGCCCAACCCATACTTGAATTTGGGCCCTTCTATTTTATATTTTCATTCATTAATTAATTTTAACCCAACGTTATTTTCCCCCGTTTTACACGTCCGTTCATATATATTGGGCTTAGCCTTTTAAAGCCCAATTTAGCCATGCGAAAGGGGAGGCTTAAAGCGTGATTACATACACAAAGAGGGGAAGGTGAGCGTATGAACTTGCAATATGACGATGGGAATACAAAATAGAAACTGGTGTACTTGCATAGTAGTGACATATACTTTGGTCATAAAACATAGGTGACATGAATCAAAGCATGTGAACTTGTAATTGAGATATCATTATTGACACATGAACCTATATTTTTATTTAGGCAAAATGTCAAACATAAGCATGACATAAATACTTCTAGCATAAACATGGCATAATGTCAAACATAAGCATGGCATAAATACTTCTAGCATAAACATGGCATAATGTCAAACATAAGCATGGCATAAATACTTCTAGCATAAACATGGCATAATGTCAAACATAAGCATGGCATAAATATTCCTAATCATGGTGTTTGCTTTAAACTTGCAAAAAGGGATTTTTGAGTCTAACCTAGCCATGTCTCACATATGTCATCATATAATTCTTTTAAACAAGATAGACTTAATCATAGATTTCAATTATGCCAAATATCATTCATAGCCTAGCCATATTCATAAGTTTTGCAAAAGCATGACTTAATACATGGATTATGGTGTCAAAATTCCAACATAGTTTCATATGAACTATAACAACCAAACTTGTTTCAATTACTTGCAAAATGATTTATGCACAAAAATATACATCATGATGGCATAATAACAAAGCCCCAAACTCGCATGAATTTCAATCAACTACATACATGTAGCTTCAACATAGATTACATAATTTGCGCAATATTCCAAACGTATACTTGCATATAACTACCGCATGTAGTTCTTTATAATGAATAACATAATTTTGCACAAATATGAATTACTTTATTATCCCAATTCAAGCATACAAATCAATACAGTTGTTTATTCATACCAAAGTAATACTCTACTTACAATGGTTGCGGCGAATTCTTTAATTAAGAGATATGATTTCTTTGTTGAATTGATTGGCTTTAGGTTGCTTGAATTGCTTTAGGCTTTAGAACTTTCTTTCTAATTCTCTCTCTAGTCGGTGGCTACTCTTAGTCGTTCCTCAGCAACATGGCGGCAATGTTCTTAATTTGAATGAATAGATTAGGGTTTAGTCTAGGGTTGTTTATATAGAGGTTAGGAATTGATTAGGACCATTGATGTTGCTAGGTTAGATCGTAGCCATTCATTAGATAGAGAGACCAATTAGAACCCGCCACCTAGCCCTAATGACAAAGCAGACCACAGAAATTCGACCAAACACAGACCTGGCCAGCCAGGTTGACTGGGCTCGACCAGGTCGACACCCCTGTCGACAGGGCTGTCGACAGCCCTGTCGACATGGGTAGCCCAGGTCGACAGCCCAGTCGACCTGGGTGGCCTAGGCGGGTGTTTATCCGCCCTGGCCCACTGGGCCCGATTTTTAATTATTTTATTCTGTTTGAATTTTAAATTTAATTCAAAACTTCCGAAGGCCATATCTTCTTCATACGGACTCCGTTTTTCGAAAACTCGGACTCTATTTCGCGTATTTTTCCGAGACGAACGCAATTGCGTATCCCATTTCCCTTAGTTCTTTGATTTCAAATTAATTATACTTTAATTCATGAATTTCACAGTTATAGAATTCTCGAGGTGTTACAAAATAAATAATTAATGCTTACACAGTCTGTCAACCTATCGATTGACATACAACTAAACAATTGGGATTAGTGTACGCCAAAAATCATCCCAACACCCGTGTTGGGTTTCAATCCACAAACACTGAATATTATTCGTGCAGTTGGGCGATGTGTAAAATATATCGTCCCAATCAATATCCTTCAAATGGGTGTACATAAACAAATCGTTCGATTTGTAAATGAATATTTATTTTATTCACATACACGTTAAAGATTATATTTTTAACGATAAATAATTTATTTCAACACATGAATATATATTTCTTTCATTCCACATCACAATCAATTTTCACAACACAACAAAATCAAACAAGTCGTCCATGGTCTTTGGACGACGGGTGTCGGGTGCTGCTAAGCACCATCTGCATCCTAGTATATATTTTTAACTAGAAAACAAGAATTAAAGTGAAAAGTTCTCACCGATAGCTAAACCAAACGCCACGACTCTTTATATGTAGAAAATCTTCGCCGTGCTCGCCTTTTGTCACTTTCGTCATCCGTGTTCGCTACATATATAAAAATCACATTTTTATATTATTGCTATGTATATAAAAATCACATTTTTATAACTACGCTATATTGCTAAGAATCACATTTTTATACTACTACTATATAGATAAAAATTATATTTTTATACCGCTGTTCATATAATAAAGATCATATTTTTATCATGCAATTCTCTATATAAAAATCACATTTTATATATAAAGATCGTATTTTTATACCTCTACTATATATAAAAAAATCTCTCCTTTACACCGCTACTTCCATTATAAAAAACATATTTTTATCTTGCTAGTAATATAATAAAAATTATATTTTTACTTCTCTACATACAAAAAAATTATATTTTTAATTCCTAAAAGTCGTATTTTTACTTTAAAAACTACTTATATAAAAATCATCTCTTTTCAACATTAAAAATCCGACCTTTTCTATTTTAAAAATTCGACCTTTTCTATTCTAAAAATCGAATCTTTTAATATTAAAAATCATATACTTTCATTTAAAAAGAAAAATATAACCTTTTCATGTTAAAAATATAATCCTTTTCCTTTAGAAAAATCGTATCTTTCCTACAAGAATTTTTTTATTTTTATTCTCTAAAAATATAAACTTTTCTTGTATAAAAATCTACTTTTTATTTACCATAAAAATCTAATCTTTTTCACTTCCTATTCATGGGAATTAAAACTGAAAATCATATGTTAAATAATTGAAATAAATATAAATAATAAAAAAAACTTACAACTTCTTCGATTTGAAGGGGGGTCGAGGATGTGGCGGCGCAGCCTAGGGAGACGCGCTAGGATTTTGGTAGCCGCTGTTCTCGTGTGGAGGAATAGGAGGGGGCGCTGCAGCGTGGGGGAAGAGGAGATGGAGGCGCGGGCTTGAAGGGGGAGGGGGCGGCGCTGCTCCGCCACCTGCGGTGGCGGCGAGGGCGATGGATCGCCTTAGAGAGAGCGCGATCCCCCCTTTCTCTCTTTTTTTATTTCGATTTGAAGATTAGAAGTGAACGGTATAAGGAGGAGATAGAGAGAGTGGAGAGTTGACCAAATATATTTTTATATTAGTTTAAATCCCCAAAAAGCAAATTTAAATTTCGATCTCCAAACGAGAACCACCGCCTGTCGTCCCTAGCTAATTACCCCCATTCCGAACACAATGGGATATGTATCGTAAGCTGATTCGATCATTTCGAACAGTTTTCATCAAAAATCAAAATATAAATATATATATTGAATTTGAACACGCATTTCAATTTACCGGGGCCACATACAGACTCTAAAAATTCCGGAAAAATATTTTCTAGCTTCGTATTGACGATACAGTTCTAACAAAGCTAATTTCGTCAAATTCTAAGATCATTTGAAAAATGGCCATTTTCTGGTCGATCGAAATTGACTGGAACTGTCAAAAAACATTTTCTTTTGCCACGCTCACATATTGATTCGAAAAATTACGAATTTTGGAATCTAGCAATAACTATATTTCGTCGATTTCCTTTTAAAACGTATTTTATAAATCGTTTTAAATTCGTTTCAAAACAATTTCAACTTCCATCTCAAATTCAAATCGAAATTGAATTTTTTTCTTATAAATTCGTTTTACCTTCATTTCTATTTGATTTCAATTCAAATCGATTTCAATTCTATTTCGATTCGTTTTCAATTGAATTCAATTCAATTTTGAATTCATTTTCTATTCAATTCAATTCAAATTCGTTTGCTATTCAATTCAATTCAAATTCGTTTGCTATTCAATTCAAATCAAATTCGTTTGCTATTCAATTCAATTCAAATTCGTTTTATAAATATTCAATTTTTATCTCTTTTCAATATTCATTATAAAAACGAATATAATCGATATAAATATCGTTCGCGTCAAAATAGCGCATCTCTAATCAACACGGCTTTATATTTTTCAATAACTTCGTTATTCTATTCAACAAATGAATCTGTATTTCTTTCAATACATGACTAATCTCAACAGATGAGTACTGTCAACACGCGACTATTTTTGTTATTTAATATATTTTATAAAAATTATGGTATCTATCGTTTGATTTCAAATCAGACTTCAACCGTAAATTATTAAGAGAACGATTCCCGAAATATTAACCCCGAAGGCTGAAACCAACATCAGATCAATATCCAGGAGACCACTCATCTTATCTATTTTCCAGTTAGTTTCTAATTTTATATATGATAAAGATGTAAATTTTATTGTTAAAATATTTCGTTCAATACAAGACTAATCTCAACGGATGAGTACTGTCAACACAGGAACCTTTATTTTATCATATTCTTTATTTTCCAATTGGAATGAGGCCCAATCAATTACCATATAATGTTAGTTATATGGATTCCATACAACACATGTATATAATAGGAACGATAAATAATCAACCATCATCCAAAGTGCACCACGCAACTGCATAAGCATCAAATATAAATAATTAACGCTCACACAGTCTGTCGACCAATCGATCAACATACAACTAAGTAATTGGGATTAGTGTACGCACAATATCATCCCAATACCCGTGTGGGGTTTCAAATCAACAAACACAGATTTTTATTTGTGCAGTTGGGCGATGTGTAAAATTTATCGACCCAATCAATGTCAGTCAAATCAGTGTACATAAACAAATCGTTCGATTTGTAACTGAATATTTATTTATTCACATTCATGTTAAAAAATTTATTTTTAACGACCAAATAATTTTATTCAACCTATGAATATTCTATTCGGTTCATTTATTCTATAAAATGATATTTTTATTTTTCTAACTTATTTTAGAAAATTTCGGCGGCATAACGGCACCATACTAGAAACGGGACAAGGCCTAACCTTATCCCCGGTCTAATAATGGCCCACGCCATACACATATCAATTAAATCCATTCCATTTCACCAAACAATAAAATTCAAATCAAATAATATAACCAACTACACAACCAAACAAACAAGTCCATGGTCTGTGGACGATGGTGTCGGGTGCTACTAAACACCGTCTGCATTGTAGTATATATTTATATAACTAGAAAAGAAAAGTTAAAGTGAGAAGTTCTCACAGAGGGTTCCACTCCGCCGTGCTTTGCTTTTGAACTGCTGAACCATCTGGATCTGTCTGAAACTCCAATACAGTCCTTTTCACGCTTTTCAAATAAAAATTATATTTTTATTGCTTCATTCAATAAATAAAAATCATATTTTTATTTCATATATTTTTACAACACTTATTTTTATATGAAAATTATAGTTTTATATTTCTACTTCTTATATAAAGATCGAAATTTTATTTCAACACTATAAAAATCACATCTTTATTTCCACATACATATAATAAAAATCAGATTTTTATTGTCTCTACTCTATAAAAATTACATTTTTATTCTTTACAACTTATAAAAATTATATTTTTATTCTTGCTTCTTTTATGTCCATCTGAACTATAAAAATCAAATCTTTATTTATTTAAAAAAATCTTGCTACTTCATGATAAAATCTAATTTTTTTATACTATATACATAAAGATTCAGTTTTTACACCTCTACTTCATGTATAGAAATCCAATTTCTTCATCTCTTTCAAATGTATAAAACTGATTATTTTCATTCTATTATATATATATATATAACTGATTTTTATCATTCTATTTAAATATATAAAACCAATTTAATCATCCTATTGCTTACATTAAACAAAATAATTAGTTTAAGTAAAATGATAAAAATAACACCTTTCTTCTTTGTGTCGTTCGAACCCAAGTTTGGCCATCCATTCCTCCATCTCGCCCTCCAATTCAGACTGCGGGCTGTCGATCAAGAAGTGCCACTGCCAGATTTTGTACGCCACTTGAAATGGACGGAGCGACAGTGGGAACGCGACTTCAGGTGGAGTTATGGAGATACTGACGTCGCCGCGAGGTGATTGTTCAGGGGAGGAGGTGGCGAGCAGCGGTCGATTGAGGGGAAGCGGCGGCGAAGGGACGTGGCGAACGATGGCGGCGTCGAGGTTGCGGTCAAGGGTGACTCGATCTTTCGATCGATTTGTTTTTCTTTATTGAAAATAAACTGGAGGCGGCTAAACGTTTTGGCCCAATAACTAGGGTTTAGGGAATATGAGTGGCATTTGTATTATATAATTTATTAATATTTAATTTATTTAATTACTTGTTCAACTCACAAGCTCCAAACGAACTCTAAGGACTGACGCCCCTAGCTAAATACCCCCATTCCGAACACAATGGAATATGTTCCACAAGCTGATTCGACTGTTCTATAAGTTTTTGTCAAAATCAACATATAACTCTATATAATGAATTTGAACGCACATTTCAAATTACTGGGGTCACATACCAACTCGAAAAATTCCCAATAAATATTTTCTAGTTTCGTATTGACGATACGGTCCTAACAAAACAAATTTCATCGAATTCTGAGACCGTTTGAAAAATGGCCATTTTCCAGTCGATTAAAATCAACTGAAACTGGTCAAACGCGTTTTCCTTTGCCACACCCACATATTGATTCAGAAAATTATGAATTCTGAAACCTAGCAATAACTTGACATCGCGGATCCAACGAAAGTAGTTTCGTCGAAATCCGAGGTCGTTTGCAAAATGGCTATTTTTAAGGGCCGAAATTCCATAGCGACTATTCTGAAATTTCAACTGGACATATCTTTTGATTTCCGCTATGAAATTTCGATTTTTCGGATTCGTTGGAAAGATATTATCAAATAGATTCAATTATTTTTGGTTTCACTAAAATCCGGTTTGATTTGCACTCGGTATGTTCAATTGAATTTTGAAATCGAATTATCGAACTACCGCGCCATTTTCAATTCCTTTTATAATTTAAAATAAATATTTATATTCTAACGACGACGTATGTAAATATATACGTTCGAATTATATTCAAAATAAATTTTCCATCGATATTATTTAAAATAATATATTTTAAATATTCAAAAATTCGCTAAAATTGCCAAAATAAAAATTTTAAACTGGCTCAGATTTTCGGGTTGTTACAATCTCCCCCACTTAAAACTTTTCGTCCCCGAAAAGGAACGAAGTCGAAAGTTGTTTACTAATCAACTCAACTTTCCATATTTTCATTACGGCTTAAGTTCTTCAACTTTTCAGTTTCTAAGAACTTTTCAAATTTTTCAAAAAATTTGGCTAACGCCCTAAATTTTCGAAAAATTTCGCCATAACCTCCCCTGCACCGGGAGCACAGGGAAAATCCCGAAATTGCCATACAGGCCCTCTGATCTCAAAAAGAAAAAGAAAAAGCCAAGCGGCTAGCCAATCGGCTCATAAAATCATCCTCACCCAAACAAAACAGTAAATTATAGTAAATATGTACCTATTTGTCGGGCAAACAAATTTTATTCTTCTGCTCTAGCCTCCTTGCTATGACCTGTTCAATGTAAGTACATGTATATGCAAGCAAATGCGATAAATTTTCAATACAATTCAACATGTGATTTAATTAGGCTAAATGGTTCAAAATTATCAAACAATTAAACAAACGACACAAACATCAATCAATTAGTGAATTAATGTTTCAAATTCATAATTTTGATATATAGTCAAAAATCATGTTTTTGATGCCAAATCACAACAATGTATTCTAGCTTTATTTTGGTTCTCACACCAGTCTAATGGAAATATATAGATATCACACCTTCGGCACTCGAATATAAATTCTGATGATGTACGTACTATAGTGATCATCAGAATCATCCCCGGACGACTAGAATATGATTCTATATCATCTAGTATATTAAAACTTCGAATATACGTTCATGACGCGTATATGCAAAACCTTTATATACTAGATTGTCCAAACTCAAAATAAATAAATATTCAAATACGTATAAAACGATTTAAATTTATAAAACAAAATTTGTTTTCATTTGAAAAATATACTCTTCACACTCGTTCTAGGATACTACTGATCCTATCTCTAACGAGTTATTCTAATTGGATATTATTAATCCAATATCTGATGAATTCTTTCGTTCGGTTCTAATGTGTCTTGTTCTCGAGCTCTGTAAACCAAAGCTCTGATACCAACTGTGATAGCCCGTAACTTCCCCGGTAAGGAAAGCCCGGATTACCTTGAGAACACGATAAAATAGAACGCAACCAGAAGAACATTTCATTGTTATTACAACAATTCCATCAGATACAAGAATATACAGGTTATAAATGAATATACATTCGACAAATATCAGAGATTACAATAAATTACATAGTAGCAGAAAAATATTACAAAACACAACTGAAAGTGATACACGGATACAGAGCTTTCCGAGCATCGTTCCAGCTGTAAATCAGGACCCTGTGAATATAAATCTGCAAATTCAAAACTACTAGTTGCCCGTGTGGAAAATAGGGGCACCCAGAGTTTAGGTTAAAACAATAAACTCCAGGTCAGTCATGTGACTGGTGTGAGAACTAAAACAGTTATTTAAAACTTTACTTTAAAAGAAAGTAATTCAAGGGACCACGCCGTATAACACGGAAATGGTTTCCTCCCAAGAATACTAGTGCATATAACAAAACAACGCAATGCTTTATAAAGAAAAAATGAAGCTATTATAAGACCCAGGTCCCATCACACAATGCAACGCAAGCCGGAGGATAGTGTTTTTACCTTATAATAGCCAAGAATGCTTGATACGTTTAAAATAAATCATTTGATACTATTATAAGTGCATATAGTATAAAACATCTTCAAATCATAAGTATCAATCATAGACGGCATAAGCGCCCCATCCCACTATGTCGCCATACTAGGCTCTACAAATAAAACCGAAATACACATATTGGAAAATTGGATTTCCATCATGGTGGCTCCTGATTCGAAAGATCGATCGCGTTGTGCAATTCCCCACGGCTTACGTCCCAGCAAGAGAAAACACCGTAATGCACATCCGCACTTTTGGGACCCGAGTATCACTGCGGCTTACGTCCCAGCGAGAGAAAACACCGCTTACTCTATCCCTCTGAGCACTAAGCTCATCTCGGTCGACCGAATCCACGACACCACTAAGGTGCCCATCCACTAAAAAGCATACTGATCAAACCATCCGTTGACCACCATACCGGGGTGTGAGGCTCGCGAATCAACACTACACAAAGCGAGGCCACAAAGGCCGTGCTTTGATCATCAACCACAAGACTTTGCTTTTCAACAAAAGCCTTGATCATTTGCCACTTAGGCGTGCCACATAGGTAATTCATGCCATGCGACTGATGTCCATCGATATACAACCTCTGAGCTCGTACGTCTCAGAGAAGGGCGTTAAGCAAGAGAATAAATTCTCCACCGCCAAACAGATGTATATTTAATAGAGATCAATCGGCACAGAATAAAATCCAATGTCAGACACACAGTCCATTTACAAGTTCGTTCTGGGTCTGAACGAAACCGAAGGCACTTTCCTCGCATATCCATTGATCTCCAAGTACGTCTGGACGATCAACAACTGATTCCCTCATCTTGGGTGTACAGCCCAATCAAGATCATCAGTAATCACCCAAACGATGTGAAGACTTCCGGTCTTCAACCACCGTCTTCATCTTTGACTTATCGTCGAATCGGTTATTCAGAATGGGTATAAAACCCGGCCTTTCTGAATGACCCACGTATAATAAACAAATGTTACACAAACACAACATACGCCTCATTCCAATTCAGCAGTCACTAACCGTAAATTAGCAAGAGAACAATTCCCCAAATATTAACCCCGAATGCCGAAACCAACATCAGATCAATACCGAGGAAACCATTCTCCTTAGCAAAGATAAATTCTTTAAAATTTATTCTTTAATCATCCTTTAGATATCATTTCAAACCAAATTATGGTTTTCCAAACTAGTTGGGATTAGCGAACCACACCGAAGTAATTATTTATTTTATTTCCCAATCACAACCTATTCATCCCATGAAGCAAAACTTGTAATACTCCATATCTAATACCACAGTGTTATCGGTGAAATTAATAACCATTCCACGTTCAAATCTAATTAAAGATTTAACTATCGCTTGGAGCAAAACTGGTGATACTCCATTCTCGCTCATTTTCCAAATTTGATAATTTAAATTATCAACTCACATTTCAATCTAATTGCAGATTCATTAAAACTCCTTTTACTGGGTTAAAGAATTAATGTCATTTAAAACACAGTTCACGATAAACCCAAATCACATCCTATTTATTGTCGGGTTAAAGAACAAGTGTTATTTTAAAACACCATTCACGATAAACCCACAAATCAATTCTAATTCGATTCCAATCAACTATATTAGAAATTCCTATTATTTAAAACCCCTTTCAAATCCAATTTATTTATTTAAAAATAATTGGGTTTTAACTTTAGTTCAAAACTAGTTCATCTCAATAAAAACTATTTTTATCTTTACAAATGTGGGATTTTTAATCCCAGTTCTTCACGAATCATTTCTTATAATTTTACACAAATTATTGATATTTTTGATAATTTTATCAAGGCCCGTACAGTCGATTTCCAACAACGGCCATCGAACTGCACTTACAACGACCTTTTCCAAATTTGATTTGGACATAATTCCAATTCCAACCGTTAGATTTCAAATTTCTAGTATTTGTTAGAAATCTCTTTTCGATACGAACCCAATGGTTCCAGTTTTAGGAGAATCCGACGGTCGGATCTCCCATAATGTCCATTCGAAATCAATGGTCGAAATTCACGAACTGCCGCGGCACGGCGCGTTCTATTCAGGCCATTATATTATATATATAATATATATTTCGTCAATTTCCTTTTAAAACGTATTTTATAAATCGTTTTAAATTCGTTTCAAAACAATTTCAACTTCCATCTCAAATTCAAATCGAAATTGAATTTTTTTCTTATAAATTCGTTTTACCTTCATTTCTATTTGATTTCAATTCAAATCGATTTCAAATCTATTTCGATTCATTTTCAATTGAATTCAATTCAATTTTGAATTCATTTTCTATTCAATTCAATTCAAATTCGTTTGCAATTCAATTCAATTCAAATTCGTTTGCTATTTAATTCAATTCAAATTCGTTTGCTATTCAATTCAACTCAAATTCGTTTGCTATTCAATTCAATTCAAATTCGTTTTATAAATATTCGATTTTTATCTCTTTTCAATATTCATTATAAAAACGAATATAATCGATATAAATATCGTTCGCGTCAAAATAGCGCATCTCTAATCAACACGGCTATATATTTTTCAATAACTTCGTTATTCTATTCAACGAATGAATCTGTATTTCTTTCAATACATGACTAATCTCTACAGATGAGTACTGTCAACACGCGACTATTTTTGTTATTTAATATATTTTATAAAATTATGGTATCTATCGTTTGATTTCAAATCAGACTCCAACCGTAAATTAGTAAGAGAACGATTCCCTAAATATTAACCCTGAAGGCCGAAACCAACATCAGATCAATATCCCGGAGACCACTCATCTTATCTATTTTCCAGTTAGTTTCTAATTTTATATATGATAAAGATGTAAATTTTATTGTTAAAATATTTCGTTCAACACATGACTAATCTCAACGGATGAGTATTGTCAACACATGAATCTTTATTTTATCATATTCTTTATTTTCCCAATTGGAATGAGGCCCAATCAATTACCATATAATGTTAATTATATGGATTCCATACAACACATGTATATAATAGCAACGATAAATAATCAACCATCATCCAAAGTGCACCACGCAACTGCATAAGCATCAAATATAAATAATTAACGCTGATACAGTTTGTCGACCAATCGATCGACATACAACTAAGTAATTGGGATTATTGTACGCCAAATATCATCCCAATACCCGTGTCGGGTTTCAAATCAACAAACACAGATTTTTATTTGTGCAATTAGGCGATGTGTAAAATTTATCGACCCAATCAATGTCAGTCAAATCAGTGTACATAAACAAATCGTTCGATTTGTAAATGAATATTTATTTATTCACATTCATGTTAAATTTTTTATTTTTAACAACCAAATTATTTTATTCAACCTATGAATATTCTATTCGGTTCATTTATTCTATAAAATGGTATTTTTATTTTTCTAACTTATTTTAGAAAATTTCGGCGGCATAACGGCACGATACTAGAAACGGGACAAGGCCTAGCCTTATCCCCGGTCTAATAATGGCCCACGCCATACACATATCAATTAAATCCATTCCGTTTCACCAAACAATCAAATTCAAATCAAATAATATAACCGACTACACAACCAAACAAACAAGTCCATGGTCTGTGGGCGATGGTGTCGGGTGCTACTAAACACCATCTGCATCGTAGTATATATTTATATAACTAGAAAAGAAAAGTTAAAGTGAGAAGTTCTCACAGAGGGTTCCACTCCGCCGTGCTTTGCTTTTGAACTGCTGAACCGTCTGGATCTGTCTGAAACTCCAATACAGTCCTTTTCACACTGTTCAAATAAAAATTATATTTTTATTGCTTCATTCAATAAATAAAAATCATATTTTTATTTCATATATTTTTACAACACTTATTTTTATATGAAAATTATATTTTTATATTTCTACTTCTTATATAAAGATCAAAATTTTATTTCAACGCTATAAAAATCCCATTTTTATTTCCACATACATATAATAAAAATCAGATTTTTATTGTCTCTACTCTATAAAAATTACATTTTTATTCTTTACAACTTATAAAAATTATATTTTTATTCTTGCTTCTTTTATGTCTTTCTGAACTATAAAAATCGAATCTTTATTTATTAAAAAAAATCTTGCTACTTCATGATAAAATCTAATTTTTTTTTATACTATATACATAAAGATTCAGTTTTTACACCTCTACTTCATGTATAGAAATCCAATTTCTTCATCTCTTTTAAATGTATAAAACTGATTATTTTCGTTCTATTATATATATATAACTGATTTTTATCATTCTATTTAAATATATAAAACCGATTTTAATCATCCTATTGCTTACATTAAACAAAATAATTAGTTTAAGTAAAATGATAAAAATAACACCTTTCTTCTTTGTGTCGTTCGAACCAAGGTTTCGCCATCCATTCCTCCGTCTCGCCCTCCAATTCAGACTGTGTGCTGTCGATCAACAAGTGCCGCCGCCAGATTTTGTACGCCACTTGAACTGGACGGAGCAACAGTGGGAACGCGACATCAGGTGGGGTTATGGAGATACTGACGTCGCCGCGAGGTGATTGTTTAGGGGAGGAGGTGGCGAGCAGCGGCCGATGGAGGGGGAAGCGGGGACGAAGGGACGTGGCGAACGATGGCGGCGTCGAGGTTGCGGTCAAGGGTGATTCGATCTTTCGATCGATTTGTTTTTATTTATTGAAAATAAACTGGAGGCGGCTAAACGTTTTGGCCCAATAACTAGGGTTTAGGTAAAATGAGTGGCATTTGTATTATATAATTTATTAATATTTAATTTATTTAATTACTTGTTCAACTCACAAGCTCCAGACGAACTCTAATGACTGACGCCCCTAGCTAAATACCCCCATTCCGAACACAATGGAATATGTTCCGCAAGCTGATTCAACTGTTCTATAAGTTTTCATCAAAATCAACGTATAACTCTATATATTGAATTTGAACGCGCATTTCAAATTACCGGGTCACATACCAACTCGAAAAATTCCCAAAAAATATTTTCTAGCTTCGTATTGACGATACGGTCCTAACAGAACTAATTTCATCGAATTCTGAGACCATTTTAAAAATGGCCATTTTCCAGTCGATTAAAATCAACTGAAACTGGTCAAACGCGTTTTCCTTTGCCGCACCCACATATTGATTCAGAAAATTATGAATTCTGAAACCTAGCAATAACTTGACATCGCGGATCCAACGAAAGTGGTTTCGTCGAAATCCGAGGTCGTTTGCTAAATGGCTATTTTTAAGGGCCGAAATTCCATAGCGACTATTTTGAAATTTCAACTGGACATATCTTTTGATTTCCGCTATGAAATTTCGATTTTTCGGATTCGTTGGAAAGATATTATCAAATAGATTCAATTATTTTTGGTTTCACTAAAATCTGGTTTGATTTGCACCCGGTATGTTCAATTGAATTTTGAAATCGAATTATCGAACTACCGCGCCATTTTCAATTCCTTTTATAATTTAAAATAAATATTTATATTCTAACGATGACGTATATAAATATATATGTTCGAATTATATTCAAAATAAATTTTCCATCGATATTATTTAAAATAATCTATTTTAAATATTCAAAAATTCGCTAAAATTGCCAAAATAAAAATTTTAAACTGGCTCAGATTTTCGGGTTGTTACAGTTCTGATTTTAATCAATAGACGGTATTGATTAAGGGATTGACAATAGATGACCTTAAATCCACATTTTGTTAAAACGTTGATTTACCATCAGGAGAATTGATGAAGTTAAGTTATAAAATTTATTTTTATAACTGAAGCAGGATTTTCAATTACATTTTATATGTTATATACAAATGAAGTTTGTAAATAAATTGATATTTATAATTTGGTTTTTATAATATAAAATGATTGTATAATAAGAATTGTGCATTTAAGCAAGTTTTATAAGCATATAAAGCAGTAATTAATTTACATGTTAATATTTTGGGATAATTTTTTTAAGGAAACAATCAAGTGATATTATTAGATTAATTATATTAAACTTAAATAAGAAGTAACTGAAATCGGTTAATGTTTAACTAATGACGTCTGCTGACTAAGTCAACTGTTTAAAGGAAAGTGGTTATTAGATTATTTTGTTTCAATTAATCTAATGGAAATAGTTTGGTAAATAATTATTTAAATTTTATAAGATTTCTTAAATGTAATTTACTCTTTTAATGAACGAGGTTTAAATAATTTTAATGTAGTTAGATAATTTAATGTAAAAAGTAACTGACAATCTGTTTTAGTTAATAAAGAAGTAAACTACTGTTAAAAAAATAAACTACTGTTACTTTAGTAAATGATGAAGTTAACCGTATTTGAAGCAATTACTTCTTAATCAAAGTCTATTTAAGAAGTAATAAAGTATGTGATAAGATTTAGTGAATTCTGTAATTGATTTGATCCAAGTGTCATAAACGAAGTTATAAAAGGGATGAGAGCTAACGTGATAGTTTATAACAAATATTTTATATTTGAATTGGTTAAAAAGAATTGAGATATAAAGAAGAATTTTAAAGAGGACGAAGGTATTTTAGTAAAGAGATGGTAAATGGGTTGTTAATATAATTCTAAAGTACGTTATAATAAGATGTTAATAGTTTGGGTAAAGAAGTTGATAAATGGATTTTAGTTATAATATCCGACAGTTTAATTTTAACAATATTAACTGGCTTTGATAAAGTAACTCATAAATGGATTATCATAATCTAATCCAAATTTGAAAATGTAAATGTATAAAGAGGGTTAAAGTGGAAGATTTGTATTTAGTAAATAATTTCCTTAATCGACGAATTAAGTAGAAATGGTTATAATCAACAGACATTTTCAGAAGTACGGGTATGGTTTATAAAACCATATTTAATTAAAAGAGAAATAAGGTTTGGTCGATATTAAGTAATATTGGTTTTTGAATTACGAACTTCTATCTATCTCAAGATAAGAACGTTTTCAATCAAGGTTTGAGAGGTAAATAGAATATCCAAAATTGAACGACTTCGCTATTATCAAGGGATGGTATTAATTTGTAATGGTAAAGTATACTGAGATTAGTTATTATTCCATAAGAGGAATGTGCAACGTTATTTGTTAGATTTTGAAATGTAATTAAAACTACTGGGCGTTAAAATTAACAATGTATAATTTAACATTGTTTGGCTCAAGCTAAAGTATGGTTTTATTTATATCATTTGGTTAAATATAGAGCACGATTTTCGAGATAATGGAAATGATAAGGTTTGAAGTACACGTATTTCAATAATAAGTAAACGGGTATGGTTTTTCCAAAGAAATGGAAAAGGGTTATATTGGGTTAGGAAACGAAAATGAATGTTTGAAATTTAATTTTATATTCCCATAAGTACCAGTATTTAATTGTAATCTTCGAAGCTTGAAGTTTGATAAATCCATGTAATAAAGAAGGAGTTTGGAAGGAATATGTTACGATTGATGTTTTCAAGTAATGAAAACGCAGAGTTTGGTTAAAGATAAATATAGATATTGATTTTTAAGAATGGATAAGAGTTTTAATGAATAATTTAAGTTAAAGGGTTTGAGCTGCCAATGTACTTGACAATACTGTTTGGGTTTGATAGTAGAAAACCGGGCAATCAATGAAATATCTTATTGGACTTTTGACGTGTTGTTTCGAAGAGGCCGGGTTACGAACTAGATCCAAATCCACATCGAACCTTCGTTGCGTTCGAAACAAATTCGTGGCAATGTTATGACATGGAACATTGAAGACTGTGGATCTTCATGAGCGAAAGAACTACTTGATATATTTCTCTAGGTCGCTCTCAGAGATATTTTGATGGTGATTCTATTATAGTTGAAATCTTCAAATTGCAAGAACTTCTTGCTACTGATCCCTGGAGTGACTCCCAAAGAGGAAGTGGTAGGAGGTTGCCTTCGGTTCATCCTATTCCTAGATGACTTATATGGGTGAATGTCTAATAGAGTTTTTCCTGAGGGTGGATTTTTACAAATATACCAAGTTTGGTGGCGGAGAAGACACCTTCTTTTAGCATAACACCAAAGCGTATTTGTGAATGTCAATTAGTGCTTTGATGGATCCAACGATGTGGCAATCAATTTTTTTTTGTGATGTTCTCTAAAAGGTAAATCGTGACCTCAAGCCTCATTAACCGGGAAATAGAAATCAGGTAGGCAGCATGGCTATGGGGCTCTTCCTATTAGGAGGTATTGTCACCATCTATAAAAAATTCTATTTTTTTCTTCTTTGTTTTCTGTATCTCCGCGGAATAAGGTGGTTGCGCAACCATGGGGTGACAATATGTTAGATACACTCAAGTTGAATGAGTGGTCAGTCATATATGGTCGGGTTGTAAGATGATCCTGTTGAACACCAGTGTATTTCTCTCTAGAGGTACACTATCGAAAGATGGTCCATACCTCGCCATGTTGGAAATTCAAACTCAAATACAAGCCGTGCGTTTTTAGATGTATACCAACTATGTTGGAAGTGAGATGCATGCTTTTCGGCTATATTCTTATTTATTTATTGATTGATAAACATTATTATAATATCATTAGATTTTTGATGCCAAAACTTTTTCGGTTATCGTATGGTAAAAATCATTTGTGTTTATGTGCGGATCGGTGTTACGATTATCCTTTTCTTCCAAAAGATGTTCTAAAGTTAAGCAAATTGTTTAGGTATGAGTTTATTGTTTTAGTTTTATCAATTAAAGTCTTTCAAACTAATAATCTGTGTGATTTGCATATTGCAAATAGGCTCGGTCAAGCCGAATGCATTTCCAGGTTACATCAAGATTGCTTAGAGCTTCAAGAAAGGAAATGGAGTGGAGGCGTAATTCTGTATTTTCTGGTAATAAATTAATTCGTTATGTGAGTTGTATTGATCTGACACCATAGTCAGATATTGTAATCATATATATACATTTTTCTTTTGAGTAAAGTATTGTTGATATATCATATTTTGCCCGTTCCCCCGTGGAACTCTGATCTTCTTATTCTTCACTACAACAAAATAAGGCTTTCATGGCATTTGAAAAGCACTATCATATCATAACATAGCGTTTTAGAGAACGCCATGTAAAGACATGCTATGTTAGACCTTCTACTTTAAATAGCGGAAATAAAAATGCTATGAAAAATGAATTTTGCATAGCGTTTTTGTTTGCTATCAAACAAAATGCTATACAATATATTGTCTGATACATGCTTTCTATAGCGTTTGTATTTATGCTTTTATAGCATTTGTATGTAGGCTTTTATAGCTTTTACTGTTATATTTGTTTCTAATAGCGTTTTTATTCAATAGCATTTTTAAAATGCTATTGTAAATACTATTAATTTATAGATTTCATTTATTGTCATTTTAGCTTTTTTCATGTATAAACACACGTTTAAACATTTCTTATATGCATATAAATATAACAAAATTTTACAAACAAAAAAACATTAATTACTACATTATATTTCATATATATCATTCAAACAACTTAGTATTTCATATAATCAACCTTTCCAAATCCACACGTAATATACCATACATAATGTCACATTTTTACATCAACAAGTTACTTACAAAGAAGACAAATGATAGATTTAATCTTGCTTTGCTTCTGATATTTTCTCCTTAACTACAACAATAGTGGTCCTGCTAACGTCAAATAAACCGTCAAGGTAATTGTTATGTCGTTTATTAAAGTAAAAGAAACAAAAGGGAAAAGAAAAAGTGCAGTTATGACAAACAATCTAAAGCGCTTAGCGATCTGAGCAAACCCAAGTGATACCAATAAGCAAGCCATATGTCATGTTATTTGGTTTAGAGATAACTAATCACTCAATCCCAAACTTCCTACAATTGAAAGGAGTAAACTTTGACCAATTAATTAACGAAATCAAACAAACACCACATGTGGAGCAACAAACTTCTTTTTATAAGTGGTATGCTCAAATTAATCAAAACAATAATACATTCAACAGTTTCTTTTTAAATGCAAATCTCCTAAATGGCAAAAAAAAAAAAAAACGAATTGATAACCTATATTCTAATTTAATATGGAAAACGAGAATCATCAAGTTAACTGGAATATAATTTACAAACACAAAAAAAGAGGATGACACGGATTTAAGGAACTTAAATGGCTTAGATGATGTTCTGACATGAAAATTGCAATGTAAATTCTTTCAACAAAACAACTTAGGGGCAATTTGAATAAAAAAAGCAAGTATTATATCAAGCCAATTATATTTTAAGCAAATTATATAATAACCAGACGCCATCCCAAACTCACGAATATGCCGGCAAAGCAAATGTTATGGACAATAATAAGCATTCATGAACTTCATTACGTAAAAATAATTATAACTTTGCACAATGGAAAATAGTAAATATTTCCACCAAATTAAGAGGAGAGATGCTTTTAGTTACCTTAAAAAAATGTTCTAATCCTACACTAGAATGCTCAGGCCCTTGCCCATCATAACCATGAGGAAGCAGTTAACAGGAGACCTACAAAATGACATCATGTCAAATCTCCACTTTGCAGTATGAATTGTTTGACAATGAAATTTGATTCTTACCTTTTTAAACGCATAATTCCTTTGTTTGACATCACCATAAGGTACAATGTATGCATAGCTATACTTTATATGTAAGAAAAAAAGTACAATATCCGTCCGAGTGGACAAAGAAAAACAAAGCAAACGATAACTAGACCTCGACGTTGACGTTGAAGTAGACGACCTTGGTTGCTACCAAACCCTCATTTGCATGCAATAAGCACCTAATCCACTCAAGTAGAACAAAATGCTTAAACATTTACTATTTTTTAATTATTCAACATCAAAACATACATTGTTTGAATAACCCCAAAGTCAAAACCCCAATAAAACACGAAAATAAAAGAAACTGCAACTTATCTCCTATGCATAGGAGAGCATAGCAATCTAGTGGCATCAGCAATCCAAGAATTAAAAGTAGAAAAAGAATGATTTTCAAGCATTCAAAATCAAGGAAGCCATGGAAGGTGGTTAAGGAGTGCCAAAGTTAAAATGAAATAAGAAATACAATCAAAGAACTAGGAAAATGGTACCTATACAAGAGGACAAATCAAGTTCCCAAACTGCTCCTTACTACTCAAGAATCTTGACTACCATCCCCACTTACATTAGGGGGTTGAATGGCCATATCTTTGACAGAATCCCCTAAAGGATCTTTGCAAAGATCTAGCTGTACTTTACTGCAACTATTATCCAATTTATCCCCATTTTCTTGAATATTATCTACACTTAAAATCTCAGCAAAAACCCTCCTCGCCTCCTCCTCCTCGCTGTCCTTGCCACACTCATCAATAAATACTGTGTTTTGTTTCAGCTGTTGCTGTTGTTAATGCTGTACACACAAGCTCCGTGTTTTTGCATGCTTAAGTACGGTGAACTTAGAACCTGCGAATTAGTCACAAGTACGAATATTCAACGACAATTAAACACATGACAATACAAGGCAACAATAACTAAAAAATATGACAAAAAACAATATATTCTGTACGACACTACTTATGCATATGAATTTTGCGGAAAATTTTCCATTTTTGGAGGTTTGGAAATGGAGCAATCAGGAAAGATTCTTATTTTCTTTCAAATTCAAATGTTAAGTAAATTAAAACTGTATAATGTTTATATATTTTTGCTGAACCCAGTCAGTGGTAGAAGTAAATATTTATGTGATTATGGTTATTTTTTAATTATGTGAAATAAATTTTTGTTGATTATCATTTGCTTGCAATCATCCTTTTACTTGTACCTGTACCAAAAATAGTACAGTATGAAAGATATTTGGAATTCTCGTGGATAGTTATTTTTAATATAATTTTATAAGAAAATAGGGCAGAATTTAAAAATTCGATTTATAAAACATTGCATAGGCTTTAAAAAGTAAAATTTTGCGAGCGACCTCAAAATTCGACGAGAAAGAATTTATTGGATTCGAAATAATAAATCATTGCTAGATTTCAAAATTTGCACCAAATGAAGTTAGTGTGTGGCCGTGCACGATAATTGTAACAACCCGAAAATCTGGGCCAGTTTAAAATTTTTGTTTTTGCAATTTAAGCGAATTTTGATTATTTGAAATGAATTACTTTAAATAAAATCAACGAGAAATTTATTTTGAATAGAATTCGATCGTATATATTATATACGTCGTCGATAGAATATAAATAATTATATATAATTATAAAAGGAATTGAAAATGGCGCGGTAGTTCGATAATTTGATTTCAAACTTCAATTGGATGTACCGGGTGCAAAACAATCCGGATTTTAGTGAAACCAAAAACATTAGGATCTAATTAGTGATATCTTTCCAACAAATCCGAAAAATCAAAATTTCATAGCGGGAATCAAAAGATATGTCCAGTTGAAAGTTCTGAATAGTCGCTTTGGAATTCAGGCCCTTAAAAATGGGAATTTTGCAAACGACCTCGGATTTCGACGAATCCACTTTTGTTGGGTCCGTGAGGTTAAATCATTGCTAGATTCCAAATTTCATAATTTTTCGAGTCAATATGTGAGCGTGGCAAAGGAAAGCGCGTTTGACCGGTTTCAGTTGATTTTAATCGACTGGAAAATGGCCATTTTTCCAACGGTCTCAGAATTCGATGAAATTAGTTTTGTTAGGACCGTATCGTCAATACGAAGCTAGAAAATATTTTTATGAAATTTATAGAGTTGTTATGTGACCCCGATAATTTGAAATGCGCGTTTAAAATTCAATATATAGATTTAAATGTAAATTTAATGGAAACTGATTCAAACGATCAAATCAACCTACGATACATATCCCATTGTTTTCGGAATGGGGGTAAAACGCTAGGGGCGACAGGCGGTGGGCTTCGTTTCGAGGTCGATAGAAAAAGTTACTTTATGTGAATAAAATATTGA
The DNA here is from genome assembly GCA_030737875.1 of Allium sativum. Taxonomy (NCBI): domain Eukaryota; kingdom Viridiplantae; phylum Streptophyta; class Magnoliopsida; order Asparagales; family Amaryllidaceae; genus Allium; species Allium sativum. The sequence goes on along the minus strand of CM060922.1, from coordinate 448,178,290 downwards.
AATTAAATAATATAAAAAAAAAAATATCTCCCTCCCCTTTAACCCGCTCTGGCCCCCCACTTTTCATTTTCAATCGATTTTACAGAACAGAAAAAATGAAAAAGAAAAAAGGGGGGAATCGATTTCGCCGCCCCCCTAAACCACCGCGCCGCCTCACCATCGACGCAGACCCCCTCCCTCGGCTCGCCGCCCTCCCCTTCTTCTTCTCCTCCGCCACCTCGAAGCGACACACCCCCCTTCGTCGGATTGAGAGCCCCCCCCCCCCCCCACGATGAGTCGCGCCGCTGCATCGAGAGCCCCCCTCCCCTTTTCCTCCACCGCCGCACACCCTCCCCGCTCCTCCTCCTGCCGCTGAGCCTGGCCATCACCCCCCCCCTCGCTGGTATGTTTTATTTTTATTTTATTTTCTTATTTTATTTTATTTTTTTGAATTTTCATTTTCAGTAAAATACAGATAATAATAAAAAAGAAAAAAAAACAACAATTAGGGTTTTTTGTAATAGAAAAAAATTAGATTTTTTTTTCCATAGCGGTTTATGAAGAAAAAATATATTTCTTTTATAACGAAGTAGCGAAAATAAAAACATGATCTTTACTATATAGAAGATGTAAAAATATGATTTTTATATTTTTAAAGAATTAAAAATATAATCTTTTATATTGTTAAAAGATAAAAATATGATCTTTGCATAGTAGGAACTATAAAAATATGATAAGGCGATATTTTTAAATGTAAAAAGGCGAAATCTTTATTTTTGAAAAGGCGAAGTCTTTATTTTTGAAAAGGCGAAGTCTTTATTTTTGAAAAGGCGAAGTCTTTATTTTTGAAAAGGCGAAATCTTTATATGAGGAATGGCGTGATAAAAATATAATCTTTACTATATGAACATCGATGTGAAAATATAATTTTTATCTATATAATAGCAAAGTAAAAATTCGATTTTTCTATATTGAATAGCAAAACAAAAATTCGATTTTTCTATATTGAATAGCGAAGTAAAAATTCGATTTTTATATATTGAATAGCATAGTAAAAATTCGATTTTTATATATTGCATAGCAAAGTAAAAATTCGATTTTTATATGTTGAATAGCATAGTAAAAATTCGATTTTTATATATTGAATAGCGAAGTGAAAATTCGATTTTTAAATGTATGAAGCGATTATAAAAATATGGTTTTCAAATTGAACGTGAACAAATAAAAATTTGATCTTTATTTTAAAGACATCAAAATATAAAAATATGTGATTTTTATATATGTAGTGAATACGGGCAACGAAGATGACGAAGATGCGATAACGATGAAGATTTCTATTAAAGAAGAGTCAAGATGATTGGATAGCTATTTGTGAGAATTTCTCACCTTTCAATTTCATTTTCTAGTTATATATATATACTAGGATGCAGACGGTGTTTAGTAGCACCCGACATAATCGTCCACAGACCATGGACTTGTTTGTTTGATTGCAAAAATTAGTTAGATTATTTGATTGAAATTGAATTGTTTGGTGAAATGAATTGATTTGATTGATGTGTGAATGGCGTGGGCCTTCACTAGACCGGGGGTAAGGCTAGACCTTGTCCCGTTTCTAGTATCGTGCCGTTATGCCGCCGAAATTTTCTAAAATAAGTTAGAAAAATAAAGATAACATTTTATTTGATAAATGAACCGAATAGAATATTCATAGGTTGAATAAAATAGTTTGATCGTTAAAAAATATAATTTTTAACGTGAATGGGAATAAATAAATATTCATTTACAAACCGGACGGTTTGTTTATGTACACCTATTTGAAGGACATTGATTGGGACGATAAATTTTACACATCGCCCAACTGCAATAGTAAAAATCTGTGTTGGACTGCTTGAAACCCCACACGGGTATTGGGATGATATTTGACGTACACTAGTCCCGATTGTTTAGTTGTATGTCGATCGATTGATTGACAGGCTGTTATAAGCGTTGGATATTTATATTTGATGCTTATACAGTGTAGAATCCACTTTGGATGATGGTTGATTATTCATCGTTGTTGATATATACACGTGTTGTAGAAAATCCATATAATTAACATTATATGGTAATTGATTGGGCCTCATTCCAGTTTTAAAATAGAAATATTTGAAAAAGAAATATTTGAAATAGAATATTTGAAAATAGGAATATATGAAGCCGTGTTGATTAGATTGACGCCATTTTGACGTGAACGATATTTATATCGATTTTATTCATTTTATAAGGAATATCGAAAGTGATTTCAAAATCTAATATTTTGAAAAGAATAGAAATTCGAATTGAAATTGAATATAATTGAATTCGAATTGAAATTGAATATAAATGAATTCGAATCGAAATTGAATATAAATGAATTCGAATTGAAATTGAATTGAATTGAATTAGAAATGAAATTGAATTAGAAATCAATTTGAATTGAAATCGATTTGAAATGAATTTAAAACGAATTTATATTAGAATATTCAATTTTGATTTGAAATTGAATATGATGTTGAAACCGCTTTGAAAATGAATTGAAAAACGATTTATAAAGCACGTTTTGAATTGAAATCGACCAAGTATATATTATATATATTATACATATAATATAATGGCCTGAATAGAACGCGCCGCGGCAGTTCGCGAATTTCGACCATTGACTTCGAATGGATATTGCGGGAGATCCGACCGTCGGATTCTCCTAAAACCGGAACCGTTGGGTTTGTATCGAAAAGAGCTTTCTAATGAATATTAGAAATTTGAAATCTAACGGTTGGATTTGGAATTATGTCCAAATCAAATTTGAAAAAGGTCGCTGTAAGTGCAGTTCGACGGCCATTGATGGAAATCGACTGTACGGGCCTTGAGAAAATTATTAAAAATAATAATAAATTGTGTAAAATCATAAGAAATGATTTGGGAAAAACTGGGATGAAAAACTCCATATTTGAAAAAATAAGAATAGATTTTTATCGAAATGAACTAGTTTTGAACTAGAATAGTAATTTGTTTATTTTTAAAATAAATAAATTGGATTTGAAATGGTTTTGAAAATAACCAGAACTTCCAATAATTGCATTGGAATGGATTTGAATCGAAATTGTCTTCGGAATATTTCGATGTTGGATTTCGTGATTATACAGATGTTGTTATGGAAATTTGAAAGATATAGATATATATATATATATCGTTATTTCCAATACGATATTTGTTAGTCGTAGAATTTGATATTGAATATAAGCCGGTATATTTTCTATTCAGAGCCTTGTGTTTAATATCAAATGTGATTTGGGTTTGTCGTGAATGGTGTCTTCATTATCACTGTTCTTGAACCCAGTTGAGAAAAGATTAAATCTTTTTATTTAGATTTAATGAAGGGTACCAATTAAATAATATTTAATTGGAATTGAATTGATATTGATTTTTGGGTTTATCGTGGACAGTGTTTTAAATAACACTTGTTCTTTAACCCAATAATTAATGTAATGTGATCTTGGGGTTTATCGTGAACAGTGTTTTTAAATGACACTGATTCTTTAACACCGTTAAAGATTAAAACTAAGTGGAGTTTTAATGAATCTTTAATTAGATTGAAAAGATCGAGAATGGAGTATCACCAGTTTTACTCCAGGCGATAGTGAAATCTTTAATTAGATTTGAACGTGAAATGGTAATTGAATTTACCGATAACACTGTGGTGTTAGATATGAAGTATTACCAGTTTTACTTCATGGGATGAATAGGTTGGGATTGGGAAAATTAAAATAAATGATTACTTCGGTAAGGTTCGCTAATCCCGACTAGTTTGAATTGATATTCAAAAAAAAGATTAAAGAATAAATTCAAGGAATTTATCTTGGATAAAATTAATGGGAACCTTTCCCTATGAATGTGAAATTTAGAAACTAACTGTCGGTTAGCCAAGCAGAATGATTTTTTGGATATTGATCTGATGTTGGTTTCGGCCTTCGGGGTTAATATTTGGGAAATTATTCTCTTGATTAATTTACTGTTAGTGACTGATGAATTGGAATGAGGCGTATGTTGTGTTTGTGTAACACTTATTTAAAATATACGCGAGATATTCGGAAAGACCGGGTTTAACCCATTCTGAATAACTGATACGACGATAAGTCGAAGATGAAGACGGTGGTCGTAGACCGGAAGTCTTCACGTCGTTTGGGGGATTACTGATGATCTTGATTGGGATGTACACCCAAGAAGATGGAAACAGTTAGTGATCGTCCAGACGTACTTGGAGATTGATGGATATGCGGGGTACAAGGTGCCTCCGGTTTCGTTCAGACCCAGAAAGGACTTGTAAATGGACTGTGTGTATGACATTGGATTTTAGTCCGTGTGATTGATCTCTATTAAATATATAACTGTTTGGCGGCGGAGAATTTATTCTCTTGCTTAACGCCCTTCTCTGAGACGTATGAGCTCAGGGGTTATATATTGATGGATATCAAACGCATGGAGTGAATTGCCTATGTGGCATGCCTAAGTGGCAAATGATCAAGGCTTCTGTTGAAAAGCAAAGTCTTGTGGTTGATGATCAAAGCACGGCCTTTGTGGCATAGCTTTGTGTAACGTTGATTCGCGAGCTTCACACCCGGTATGAACCAAAAACGGGAGAGGACGTCAGGGAGGGCATGCGTTTCTTTCTAGCTAGAAGTGGCGTCAGCGGTTTTACACGCCCTGACGAGTTTGACTTAAGTGGTTGTTGCTGTCGCGAGGCGCCTCGGTTTGATCGGACGATCCAAGTCCGATGGAGTCATTTAGTTGGCTCACCTACGCCCCATAGGGCGGGGAAACGCATGTTCAGGGTTTAAATTTAATCCACATCGGTGGACTGGCCCTGAGGATCCAAGGGCCCACCTGAGTCTGGGTCCTGAGGCTCGGGCTAGACAGTCTCGAATCGGTTGAGGACTATCTTTTGCCTCGGTTCATAGATGGAAACCCAATTTCCAAATACGTGACATTTGCGGTTTTAATTGTAGAACTAGTAGGGTGACATGATATATGGTACCCATGCCGCCTATGATTGATATTTATGATTGAAATTGTTTTAAACACTATACACTTATAATAGTATCAAATGTTTTGTTTTAAACGTATCAAGCATTCTTTGGCTGTTATAAGGGAAAACCCTATCCCCCGGCTTGCGTTGCATTGTGTGATAGGACCTGGGTCTTATAACAGCTTCATTTTTCTTTATTTAGCATTGCGCTGTTTGTTTTATGCACTGGTATTCTTGGGAGGAAACGCGTTCCGTGTTATACGGCGTGGTCCCTTGATTTACCTAACTTTCAAATAAAGATTAATAACTGTTTTAGTTCTCACACCAGTCACATGACTGACCTAGAGTTTATTGTTTTAACCTAAACTCTGGGTGCCCCTATTTTGACACGGGCAGCTAGTAGTTTTGGTTTTGCAGATTTATATTCACAGGATCCTGGTTTACAGCTGGAACGATATCCGGAAAGCTTTGTATCCGTATATCACCTTCAGTTGTGCTTTATATTATTTTCCGCTGCGGTGTATTTAAATGTAATTTAAATCTCTGATATTTCTGTGTAATATTTATTTGTTTATACTCTGTATATTCTTGTAATCTGTTGCATTGTTGTGATATACAATGAAATGTTCTTTTGTATGCGTTCGATTTTGTCGTGTTCTCGAAACAATTCGTTCTTTCTCTTCTCTTCGGAGGCCGAGGAAGTTCGGGTCGTTCTCATCGTGGTATCAGAGCTTTGGTTTACAAAGCTTAGAGAACAAGACACCTTAGAACCATACGAAAGAATTCATCAGATATTGGATTAGTAATATCCAATGGGAATGACTCGTTAGAGATGGGATCTGTAGTATCCTAGCATGAGTGTGAAGAGTATATTATGAAAACAATTTTTGTTTTGAAAATTTAAATCAATTATTCGTATTTGATTATTTATTCTATATTGATCGGGACAATCCAATATATAAAGATTTTTCATATATGTCTTGCAAACGTGTATTCGAAGTTTTAATATATTGGATGGTTATAGAATCACACTCTAGTTGCCCGGGGATAATTCTGGTGATGGGGTACTGTCGCCAGTATTTATTTTCGAGTAACGAAAGTGATATTTCTATATTTCCATTAGACCGGTGTGAGAACCGAAACTAGATAGGGCTTATTGTTGTGATTTGGCATCAAAAATCTGATTTTTGTATATGTATCAAAATTATGAATTTGAAACTCTAATTCACTAATTGATTGATGTTTGTGTTGTTTGTGTATTTGTTTGCTAATTTTGAACCATTTAGCCTAATTATATAAAATATTGATTTGTATTGATAATTGGTCGCATTTGCTTGCATATACTTGTACTTACATTGAACAGGTCATAGCAAGGAGGCTAGAGCAGAGAATAAAATTTGTTTGCCCGACAAATAGGTACATGTTTACTACATAATTTCCTGTTTTGTTTGGGTGATGATGATTTTATGAGCCTATTGGCTAGCCGCTTGGCTTTTTTTTTTTTTTTTTTTTTTGTGATCAGAAGGCCTATATGGCAATTTCGGGATTTTCCCGTGGCTCCCGGTGCAGGGGAGGTTATGGCGAAATTTTTCGAAAATTTAGGGTGTTAGCCAAATTTTTGAAGAATTTGAAAATTCTCAGAAATTGAAAAGTTGGAGAATGGAAGCCAGATCGAACATAGAGTTGATTAATCAAACCACTTTCGACTTTGTTCCTTTTCGGGGACGAAAAGTTTTAAGTGGGGGAGATTGTGACAACCCGAAAATCTGGGCCAGTTTAAAATTTTTGTTTTTGCAATTTTAGCGAATTTTGATTATTTAAAATGAATTATTTTAAATAAAATAAACGAGAAATTTATTTTGAATAGAATTCGATCGTATATATTATATACGTCGTCGTTAGAATATAAATAATTATATATAATTATAAAAGGAATTGAAAATGGCGCGGTAGTTCGATAATTCGATTTCAAACTTCAATTGGATGTACCGGGTGCAAAACAATCCGAATTTTAGTGAAACCAAAAACATTAGGATCTAATTAGTGATATCTTTCCAACAAATCCGAAAAATCAAAATTTCATAGCGGGAATCAAAAGATATGTCCAGTTGAAAATTCTGAATAGTCGCTATGGAATTCAGGCCCTTAAAAATGGGAATTTTGCAAACGACCTCGGATTTCGACAAAACCACTTTTGTTGGGTCCGTGAGGTTAAATCATTGCTAGATTCCAAATTTCATAATTTTTCGAATCAATATGTGAGCGTGGCAAAGGAAAGCGCGTTTGACCGGTTTCAGTTGATTTTAATCGACTGGAAAATGGCCATTTTTCCAACGGTCTCAGAATTCGATGAAATTAGTTTTGTTAGGACCGTATCGTCAATACGAAGCTAGAAAATATTTTTATGGAATTTATAGAGTTGTTATGTGACCCCGATAATTTGAAATGCGCGTTTAAAATTCAATATATAGATTTAAATGTAAATTTAACGGAAACTGATTCAAACGATCAAATCAACCTACGATACATATCCCATTGTGTTCGGAATGGGGGTAAAACGCTAGGGACGATAGGCGGTGGGCTTCGTTTCGAGGTCGATAGAAAAAGTTACTTTATGTGAATAAAATATTGAAATTAAATAATATAAAAAAAAATCTCCCTCCCCTTTAACCCGCTCTGGCCCCCCCTTTTCATTTTCAATCGATTTTACAGAACAGAAAAAAAGGGGGGAATCGATTTTGCCGCCCCCCTAAACCACCGCGCCACCTCACCATCGACGCAGACCCCCTCCCTCAGCTCGCCGCCCTCCCCTTCTTCTTCTCCTCTGCCACCTCGAAGCGACACCCCCCCTCCTCGTCGGATCGAGAGACCCCCCCCCCCGATGAGTCACGCCGCAGCATCGAGAGCCCACCCTCCCCTTTTCCTCCACCGCCGCACCCCCCCCCCCCCGCTCCTCCTCCTGCCGCTGAGCCTGGCCATCACCCCCCCTCGCTGGTATGTTTTATTTTTATTTTATTTTCTTATTTTATTTTATTTTATTGTTTTTTCATTTTCAGTAAAATACAGATAATAATAAAAAAGAAAAAAAACAACAATTAGGGTTTTTTGTAATAGAAAAAAATTAGATTTTTTTCCATAGCGGTTTATGAAGAAAAAATATATTTCTTTTGTAACGAAGTAGCGAAAATAAAAACATGATCTTTACTATATAGAAGATGTAAAAATATGATTTTTATATTTTTAAAGAATTAAAAATATAATCTTTTATATTGTAAAAAGATAAAAATATGATCTTTGCATAGTAGGAACTATAAAAATATGATAAGGCGATATTTTTAAATATAAAAAGGCGAAATCTTTATTTTTGAAAAGGCGAAGTCTTTATTTTTGAAAAGGCGAAGTCTTTATTTTTGAAAAGGCGAAGTCTTTATTTTTGAAAAGGCGAAATCTTTATATGAGGAATGGCGTGATAAAAATATAATCTTTACTATATGAACATCGATGTGAAAATATAATTTTTATCTATATAATAGCAAAGTAAAAATTCGATTTTTCTATATTGAATAGCAAAACAAAAATTCGATTTTTCTATATTGAATAGCGAAGTAAAAATTCGATTTTTATATATTGAATAGCATAGTAAAAATTCGATTTTTATATATTGCATAGCAAAGTAAAAATTCGATTTTTATATATTGAATAGCATAGTAAAAATTCGATTTTTATATATTGAATAGCGAAGTGAAAATTCGATTTTTAAATGTATGAAGCGATTATAAAAATATGGTTTTCAAATTGAACGTGAACAAATAAAAATTTGATCTTTATTTTAAAGACATCAAAATATAAAAATATGTGATTTTTATATATGTAGTGAATACGGGCAACGAAGATGACGAAGATGCGATAACGATGAAGATTTCTATCAAAGAAGAGTCAAGATGATTGGATAGCTATTTGTGAGAATTTCTCACCTTTCAATTTCATTTTCTAGTTATATATATATACTAGGATGCAGACGGTGTTTAGTAGCACCCGACACAATCGTCCACAGACCATGGACTTGTTTGTTTGATTGCAAAAATTAGTTAGATTATTTGATTGAAATTGAATTGTTTGGTGAAATGAATTGATTTGATTGATGTGTGAATGGCGTGGGCCTTCACTAGACCGGGGTTAAGGCTAGGCCTTGTCCCGTTTCTAGAATCGTGCCGTTATGCCGCCGAAATTTTCTAAAATAAGTTAGAAAAATAAAGATAACATTTTATTTGATAAATGAACCGAATAGAATATTCATAGGTTGAATAAAATAGTTTGATCATTAAAAAATATAATTTTTAACGTGAATGTGAATAAATAAATATTCATTTACAAACCAGACGGTTTGTTTATGTACACCTATTTGAAGGACATTGATTGGGACGATAAATTTTACACATCGCCCAACTGCACAAGTAAAAATCTGTGTTGGATTGCTTGAAACCCCACACGGGTATTGGGATGATATTTGACGTACACTAATCTCGATTGTTTAGTTGTATGTCGATCGATTGATTGACAGGCTGTTATAAGCGTTGGATATTTATATTTGATGCTTATACAGTGTAGAATGCACTTTGGATGATGGTTGATTATTCATCGTTGTTGATATATACATGTGTTGTAGAAAATCCATATAATTAACATTATATGATAATTGATTGGGCCTCATTCCAGTTTTAAAATAGAAATATTTGAAAAAGAAATATTTGAAATAGAATATTTGAAAATAGGAATATATGAAGCCGTGTTGATTAGATTGACGCCATTTTGACGTGAACGATATTTATATCGATTTTATTCATTTTATAATGAATATCGAAAGTGATTTCAAAATCTAATATTTTGAAAAGAATAGAAATTCGAATTGAAATTGAATATAATTGAATTCGAATTGAAATTGAATATAAATGAATTCGAATCGAAATTGAATATAAATGAATTCGAATTGAATTGAATTGAATTAAAAATGAAATTGAATTAGAAATCAATTTGAATTGAAATCGATTTGAAATGAATTTAAAATGAATTTATATTAGAATATTTAATTTTGATTTGAAATTGAATATGAAGTTGAAACCGCTTTGAAAATGAATTGAAAAACGATTTATAAAGCACGTTTTGAATTGAAATTGACCAAGTATATATTATATATATTATATATATAATATAATGGCCTGAATAGAACGCGCCGCGCCGCGGCAGTTCGCGAATTTCGACCATTGACTTCGAATGGATATTGCGGGAGATTCGACCGTCGGATTCTCCTAAAACCGGAACCGTTGGGTTTGTATCGAAAAGAGCTTTCTAATGAATATTATAAATTTGAAATCTAACGGTTGGATTTGGAATTATGTCCAAATCAAATTTGAAAAAGGTCGCTGTAAGTGCAGTTCGACGGCCATTGATGGAAATCGACTGTACGGGCCTTGAGAAAATTATTAAAAATAATAATAAATTGTGTAAAATCATAAGAAATGATTTGGGAAAAATTGGGATGAAAAACTCCATATTTGAAAAGATAAGAATAGATTTTTATCGAAATGAACTAGTTTTGAACTAGAATAGTAATTTATTTATTTTTTAAATAAATAAATTGGATTTGAAATGGTTTTGAAAATAACCAGAACTTCCAATAATTGCATTGGAATGGATTTGAATCGAAATTGTCTTCGGAATATTTCGATGTTGGATTTCGTGATTATACAGATGTTGTTATGGAAATTTGAAAGATATAGATATATATATCGTTATTTCCAATACGATATTTGTTAGTCGTAGAATTTGATATTGAATATAAGCCGGTATATTTTCTATTCAGAGCCTTGTGTTTAATATCAAATGTGATTTGGGTTTGTCGTGAATGGTGTCTTCATTAACACTGTTCTTGAACCCAGTTGAGAAAAGATTAAATCTTTTTATTTAGATTTAATGAAGGGTACCAATTAAATAATATTTAATTGGAATTGAATTGATATTGATTTTTGGGTTTATTGTGGACAGTGTTTTAAATAACACTTGTTCTTTAACCCAATAATTAATGGAATGTGATCTTGGGGTTTATCGTGAACAGTGTTTTAAAATGACACTGATTCTTTAACCCCGTTAAAGATTAAAACTAAGTGGAGTTTTAATGAATCTTTAATTAGATTGAAAAGATCGAGAATGGAGTATCACCAGTTTTACTCCAGGCGATAGTGAAATCTTTAATTAGATTTGAACGTGAAATGGTAATTGAATTTACCGATAACACTGTGGTGTTAGATATGAAGTATTACCAGTTTTACTTCATGGGATGAATAGGTTGGGATTGGGAAAATTAAAATAAATGATTACTTCGGTAAGGTTCGCTAATCCCGACTAGTTTGAATTGATATTCAAAAAAATAGATTAAAGAATAAATTCAAGGAATTTATCTTGGGTAAAATTAATGGGAACCTTTCCCTATGAATGTGAAATTTAGAAACTAACTGTCGGTTAGCCAAGCAGAATGGTTTTTTGGATATTGATCTGATGTTGGTTTCGGCCTTCGGGGTTAATATTTGGGAAATTATTCTCTTGATTAATTTACAGTTAGTGACTGATGAATTGGAATGAGGCGTATGTTGTGTTTGTGTAACACTTATTTAAAATATACGCGAGATATTCGGAAAGACCGGGTTTAACCCATTCTGAATAACTGATACGACGATAAGTCGAAGATGAAGACGGTGGTCGAAGACCGGAAGTCTTCACGTCGTTTGGGGGATTACAGATGATCTTGATTGGGATGTACACCCAAGAAGATGGAAACAGTTAGTGATCGTCCAAACGTACTTGGAGATTGATGGATATGCGGGGTACTAGGTGCCTCCGGTTTCGTTCAGACCCAGAACGGACTTGTAAATGGACTGTGTGTCTGACATTGGATTTTAGTCCATGTGATTGATCTCTATTAAATATATATCTGTTTGGCGGCGGAGAATTTATTCTCTTGCTTAACTCCCTTCTCTGAGACGCACGAGCTCAGGGGTAATATATTGATGGATATCAAACGCATGGAGTGAATTGCCTATGTGGCATGCCTAAGTGGCAAATGATCAAGGCTTCTGTTGAAAAGCAAAGTCTTGTGGTTGATGATCAAAGCACGGCCTTTGTGGCATAGCTTTGTGTAACGTTGATTCGCGAGCTTCACACGCGGTATGAACCAAAAACGGGAGAGGACGTCAGGGAGGGCATGCGTTTCTTTCTAGCTAGAAGTGGCGTCAGCGGTTTTACACGCCCTGACGAGTTTGACTTATGTGGTTGTTGTTGTCGCGAGGCGCCTCTGTTTGATCGGACGATCCGGGTCCGATGGAGTCATTTAGTTGGCTCACCTATGCCCCATAGGGCGGGGAAACGCATGTTCAGGGTTTAAGTTTAATCCACATCGGTGGACTGGCCCTGAGGATCCAAGGGCCCACCTGAGTCTGGGTCCTGAGGCTCGGGCTAGACAGTCTCGAATCGGTTGAGGACTATCTTTTGCCTCGGTTCATAGATGGAAACCCAATTTCCAAATACGTGACATTTGCGGTTTTAATTGTAGAACTAGTAGGGCGACATGATATATGGTACCCATGCCGCCTATGATTGATATTTATGATTGAAATTGTTTTAAACACTATACACTTATAATAGTATCAAATGTTTTGTTTTAAACGTATCAAGCATTCTTTGGCTGTTATAAGGGAAAACCCTATCCCCCGGCTTGCGTTGCATTGTGTGATAGGACCTGGGTCTTATAACAGCTTCATTTTTCTTTATTTAGCATTGCGCTGTTTGTTTTATGCACTGGTATTCTTGGGAGGAAACCCGTTCCGTGTTATACGGCGTGGTCCCTTGATTTACCTAACTTTCAAATAAAGATTAATAACTGTTTTAGTTCTCACACCAGTCACATGACTGACCTGAAGTTTATTGTTTTAACCTAAACTCTGGGTGCCCCTATTTTGACACGGGCAGCTAGTAGTTTTGGTTTTGCAGATTTATATTCACAGGATCCTGGTTTACAGCTGGAACGATATCCGGAAAGCTTTGTATCCGTATATCACCTTCAGTTGTGCTTTATATTATTTTCCGCTGCGATGTATTTAAATGTAATTTAAATCTCTGATATTTCTGTGTAATATTTATTTGTTTATACTCTGTATATTCTTGTAATCTGATGCATTGTTGTGATATACAGTGAAATGTTCTTTTGTATGCGTTCGATTTTGTCGTGTTCTCGAAACAATTCGTTCTTTCTCTTCTCTTCGGAGGCCGAGGAAGTTCGGGTCGTCTCAATAAAACCATTGGAGGTAATACTGACGATTAGTTTACAAAGAAACATTATTGAGATGACATCAGAATTCGACGAAACTTTTTTTCTTCGGATTCTTAGCGTCGAATAATGATTAGGTTTAGAATTTCATAATTTTTGGAGCCAGCGTATGGGCGTACGAGAAGAAAATGTACGCTAAAATCACATTTTTAAAACAAGTTAAAACTCAATCAAAAAAATAAAACGGAAGGTCAAACGAAGTCGAAATTCGACAAAACTTGATCCGTCGGATTTGGAATTACGCTTATTATCATAATTCAAAATTGTGTAGCAAACGGAACTGATTTGAGATCGTGCGATGAAAAGTGGTGAAGGCTAACTAGCACACTTTTATAAACATTGAATTATAAAACTTAAAACAAATGGAGAGCATCGAACTGGCTAAGGTGGTTTTGTTGGAACTCATGGGATCGCGCTACCTCAGCGATCCATGTGAGGCCTTGGTCATTTTGCACCAAATCCCTTCCTCCTATCCTTTCTTCGTTTTTTTTCTCTTCTATTCTGTTACACTTTACTCCCTCCTTCTCCTTCCTCCTCGTCCTTTCCATCAATGGAAAAAACACTCCTCCTCCTTTGGTCGTCGTCGCTCCCGTGCCTCCCTTTCCCCTGTGCATGCCATAACAGCCCCTCCCCCACTCTCCTCCTCCTTGCCACAGCCATTTACCTCCTCCTCCTCCTCATTTTTTTTGCAAAACACCTCTTTTCTTCACTCTAACACCTCCCACCACATCCTACCTCTTCTACACCTCCTCCTATACCCCTTAAGCACCATAAAGGTCCTCTTCCTTTGCTGTGAATTTTCGGACAGCAGAGAAAGTGAGCCCATAACCCGTTTTTGTGTCCGTTTCCCCTCTGTTTCAACTTAAACCTCCAGATCTACTTACATACGAGGTTTGGGTGATCTGGCATGTCGTTCGAGCTCCATGGACCTCCAAAAAGCCGCGTGGAAGCCCAGAAAGTGTTGCATTTCTCCGCATAAAAATTTGGTGGAGTGGAAATCTTGGTGAGAAATTTTAAACTCACATTTAAAGGGGTAGATTAGAAAACAAATTATTTGAAAGTTAATTGTTAAGTTAAACAATTAGTATTGGTTAATAAATTAAAGTTATTAAGAAGTGAAACGATGTTTATCAAATTAAAGATATTGTTTTTAACTATTATATGCGATGTTGTTTGGATGAAAGATATAAATAAAACTGTATCGATAACAAAAAGTTTTAACTTGAATTGGTTGAGTAAAATTAACGGTTAAGCGTTAATTGATGGTAATTAATAATAAAAATTAACTACAAAGTTATACGATGATTATGGAAGAAAAATAATAATTTATTATGATGTTAGTTAATGACTGGGGAAATAACAGTATTATGTTTAATCAATATGCAAGTAATTATTTGCGTTTGTGCTAAACTTGAATTTACATAATAGTGTAGTAAATTTAATTTGACTGCTAGTTGTTGATTAGAAATATTTAATCATGCTTATCATTGCTATCACAAGTTTATTGTTATATTGAATATTGATTAGTTAGATAAAAATATCATTTTTATCAGTTATATGCCATGTTTCCACGTTCAACACTTGAACTGCACACCCAGTTTATTTAAATACATTGCACCTAGAATGGCATTGGATGTAATTTATTTATTTACTATTACTATGTGTGATTTGTATGTGTTGTGATGGTTTCTTGGATGAACTAAAGATACGCCATAGGATAGTAAACATGTATGGACTACATTGCATATGATAGAAGAGCATGCTCATATAAGCATGTAACTGCTTGACGCTTATATGTTGCGAACCATATAGCATGTAATTGTGGATGTTATACGACGAGAACTGAACGACTGGAGATTAAGTAAATGGCATAATGATTCACAGATACAGACTGGACGGAGGATATGATATGGACTAAAATAAACATATAACGAAAATTGCAGGATTTAATAATAAACACCACACAGGTCTTGAGATGACAAAAATATATACGTCTTTCCTGTTGTATATATGTCACAATGATTGTTCACATGTTTTTTGAATCCCACATGGGAGTTGGGATGATTTATTTTTACACATCTCTCAATGTACACTTGTATGAATATGTGGTGATTTATTGCAGCTTGTAGAGGCGAGCTGTGGTTTTTCCGAGCACTCCATATAAAATAGGTTATGGCGATTTTTTTCGAAAATTTAAGGCATTAGCCAAATATTTAATAAATTAAATAGTTTTTAATCGTTGTATTATATTTATATACGTTAAATATAAATTAAATTAAACGAATCACGCAGCGATAGTTCACGTTTTTGACTCGTAATTTTAAACAAGTATACCGGGAGATCCGACCATCGGATTATCCTGAAACTAGAACCGTTAGATTCAATTAAGAAGGTTTTTCAATGATAATAAATATGTTATGATCAAACGGTAAGATTTTTAGAAATGTTTAATTCAAAACTGTATGAAAACAGCGCCAATGCAGTTGAATGACCTAAAACGTCGTTCGATTGAAATGAGCTATTTTTATGTTTAAAAATAGCAAAAAACCATTTTAAATTATGTTCGACAACGAATATTCCATGAATTAGAAAACCGTCGCAAAGTGTAATAAACCACAAGCGCACGACATACACTTGTAGTACGTTAGCGAGTACGAGTCGATCCATGGGGTATATTCAATCAAATTAAAATAAACTTAGGATTGATATAACTACGAAAAACTAATTAAAACTAAAAACTAAGTTAGGAGCTAAATATGAGATGAAAGCAATTTAGAGGCAACTTCCCCCTCATGACCACATAAATGAACATACAATGATTTCATGAGCTTTCATTTGATCTGTTGTGTAATTAGTTAGTTTATTTATCATAAGCACGACCTAATGTGCTATTAAAGAACACACTTAAACCGTCAAACTTTAATACACTCTCTAATCCACAATTATACTTTCATGAAATGACAACAAAGGTGAAACTAAAATTTACTTTAAGCATATTCTATTTACTATTGATTTAGTAACATAGAGTATCAAATTTTGAATCTCAATCACACTTTAATTACCATATTCATATGTAGACGAAGAGACAATCTTGTGTTTATGTTGACTAAGCATAGCCTATTTTGTTGTCAACAAACGTAGACTATCAAAACCAAAACTCAAACAGCAATGTAATTACTACTTCAATCGTTCCATTAAGCATAAAAAGAGATCATAAAAACCAAAATATGTTGCATCTAGATAATCAAGAGGGCTTCATTACCCCTAAATCAAAGGGATTAGCCTCTCATGTTTGTTGTTCTACCAACAAAAGTAGATTGCAACATAGAAGAAAAATAAAATAAAGAGAACTAAATAAAGGAAAACCTATTATACTTATATAAAATAAATCTAAGCTACTTGCATAAAAGAAAAGAACATGTAAATAAAAGACAACTAATCAAAATTGCATTAAAAAGAGAGATTACACAAAAGAAAATGGCTAAGAAGCCATATAAGAAAAAGAGTGGTTTCGATTTGAGCCTCCACACTAAACTAAACCTACTCCAAGAGGACATTTACATTAACATAAAGGGGGTGTTTACACATGAGTAAAACCCTAACTCAACCTTTAGCCTGCTACCAAAAAATGTCCTCGAAGCTTCCATTTGTCTTTAGCTACTAATGATTCAATAAAATTGTATGAAGCTTTTTTTGTCTCCACTTGCCAATTTAATAGCCTCTAATTGTTCCGCTAAAGAAAGAGGGAGAGTGGGCGGGGTCCTCCACTAATCTTCTATGTGAATCAATTCCTTCTCCATTGATTGATCTCCTCTTTGTGCATGCATATTTCTTATTAAACCACATGTATTTGTAGCCAAATTCCTACAAAACAACATGGAAAATGAACAAGTAAATGGTATCAAAAATAAATGCATTCACAAATGACCATTTTGCCTCAATATGAAGATGTATGCATGATAATTTGAGAATTTTGGGTTTTTGGTTAAAACATATAAAAATAGCCCACTTACATTATTTATTTAACAAAAACAAGAATAAATCTGTGAATAAATGTGAATTTTTATGTGCACATCAAATACTCCCACACTTATATTTTTATTCATCCTTGAATAAAGTAAAGAAACTAAGATAAAACCACTTTCGTAGGGAGCACGATTGCATTGAGTGTATGCAACAAGCCGTTAAACCTCTGGGTGTCCCCAGTAGAACGTGTGTTGTCTCGTGATGGTTTTCAACGGATACTCCCTACAAAAGCCAAAATTTAAATACAAAAATATTTACGAAATGCAGGATTTTTTTTAAAAATATTTACAAGATGAGTGCAAGTTTTTTAAGGAATATTTACAAATGGATAATTTACTTTTAAATTTTACACGAATGAGTTACATAAGTTTGGGTCGTCACTATGAAATTTAAGTCCGTTACTAAACAAAACTTCAAACAAAAGCCATGTTATCGTCAAAAATAGCTAGGCTAGTTTTTTGGTAGAAATAAAGTGCAAATATGAAATGAAATCTATAATCGATATCAACAATCGTAAAATGGCATCCCAAATTCCTTTTGGTTAACAAGTTAGGTCAAATAGTGAAGAAGGTGCTTGGATTTCAAGTGCTTACTCTCTTTTTATTATGAAAAATATTTACACTATTATTATATACAAATACCTAGGTATACCACCCCTACACTGCATTACGACTTACGTGAGGGTCGGTAATCCTTAGGTGTCCAACTCATGAAATGAGACCAAGATATAACCAACGCACTGCATTACGACTTACGTGGGAGTTGGGAAGAGTTTGGCGAGTTTGCACAGCAATGCTAGATGTTCTAGCAATGTTGGATACCATTGGATTATTATTATATATATTCTTTTTTTTTTTGCTTTTTCATCTTTTTTTTCTTTTTTTTTAACATAAGAGAGAGTTAAGCGAGAATATTTTCGCATAACTTCACTAAAAAGATCTAAAATGTTATCGCAAGTAGTTTAAATCAGCCATTCATTTAATCGGAGTACAATTTAGAAAACATTTCATACTCATCACCTATGAATCTCCCAACATCCAGTTACACTAAATTTGCTCATAATTCAAACTTTCGTTTCATTATCCATAAAGAGAAGTAAAATTCCAAGCATTTAAATCGGACAACCAAAATCGTACATTTACCTCATCCTTCCCATTTAAAAGTAAATTAAAATGCATTTTTTAAGTTTTTTTTCTATTTTTTTGAATGAAAAGAAAGAAAATATAATGCAAAACCAAAATAAAAGAAAGGAAAGAAAATATAATGTAAAACCAAAATAAATATGAAACTCCCCCGACATTTGATTTCAACTGTGTCCCCACAAGCAACCTAAGTGGAAGGAGAAAAATACGGAGGAGAAAATTTTGAAAATATGCCCTATATTTACAAAAGTTAAAAAAAATATTTACAGTATATCAGAAAATATATTAATAAGAAGTAAATGAAATGGTCATCTAAAGAAGTAAATGAAATGGTCATCTAAAGACCAATTCATTTGTCTCTTCAAGTATGAGCGACACAGTTTAAGCTTGAAAAACCAAATCGTAAAAACATTTGGTGCTAAATATTTGCTTGGAAAAATGAATGTCGTTTTATTGAATATCAAATGAGTTGAATTATTTTCAATGATTTTTGGGGTAGATTGAACAAAAGTTTGAGATTCATGTTTAAATTCACTAAATTGAATTTCAAAATTATCAATGAAAATTTGTTCAAAAATATTGATTTCAAAATCCAAATGGTGATTGAAATCTACCTCATTAAGATTCAACTCATTATCGAAAAGTCCAAGTTCATCTTCCTTTGAATTATTAACAACTTCATTACTTATATCATTTTCAAAGTCCAAAGTTGTTATTTCCAAATTTTCAGAAAAAGGAAGATCGAATTTTAAATTTTATTCCACCATCTCAAAATAATTTAAATCCAAACCAATTACCATATTATTAACAACTTATTTAAGATAATTATTTTCAGTTGAGAAAGTCATTAATTGAAAATCGTTGATTTTGGTAAAAGAAGGATTATTATTCAACTCGTCACACACTTGGATTTGATTTTATTGCTCACGAAACTTCAAGTAGTTTTCATATAACAAATATGTGTCATCATCGTCAATTTATTTCACTTGTTCAACAAAATCAAATTTAAAATTATTTATATGAAAGTTTTCAATTTGAAATTGTTGAGAACAAAAGTTTTCAGTTGTACCACAATTGAAATTATTCTCATTGCCAAAATCATTTGAAAAGTTATTCATATTTTCATTTTGAATTTAAAATTCATTTTGGAATTCGAACTTGAATCAATAAGGGTTACAATCAAAATCATTTGAATTTGGAATTAAATTTGAATTTTGGTTATTTTGAAAACTTTGACTTGAATTGTTGCACAAGTTTGAATTAAAACATTTATTATTTCTTTCAGTTTGTTCAAGCAAAGATTCAATACTTGTTTCCAAAGTTGAGGGTTGATCGTTGTTTAGAAAATTTTGTGGTGCAAAATCATGATTATTTTGAAATACCCCCACACTTATCTTTTAATTATCTTGAAAACTTTGACTTGAATTGTTGCACATTAATAAATTATAGGTTTCATTTAATCTTTGACTTGCTTTAAGTAAAGATTGAATACTTATTTCAAGACTTGCGGGTTGATCATCATTCTGAAAATTTGATGGTGTAAAATAAGGATTTTTTCAATAAATTTGAAAGTTGGTGGCATGAAATCTAAATTGTTTGTGCAATAGTTGTTATTAAAATATTCATATGAATTTGGTGTAAAGTTATATGGATTATATTGATTTTCACAACTATCATAAAATCCGTAGGAATAAGGAAATTACGACATTTTGAAGAAAGTTTTTTTTTAATTTTTTTTAAGAGAAAAAGAAATATTCACAAAAGAACATTGTTTTTTTTTAGATTTTGGATTTTTTTTTTAATATATGCATGAACCTAATGCAACTATATGAATGCAAATTACATATTTACAAATTTTCTAAAATTATATAATGACGGTTACATTAATTTCAACAAAAAATTTCTCAGCTAGTTAACAGACAAGAATTATCAGTGCACCTGGAATCACCCTAGCAATGCAACCGAAGTTTTAAGTACTTTCAGAGGAACAACTGATATAATCTTTACGAATCACCATAATATTTAAAAGTGGTTATTACTCTGTCGTAGTCTAAGCACCGAAAAATAATTTGTTGGAAATAAACCAATTTGTCAAAATATAATGATGTCCTTAGAAAATAAAAACAAAACTAAGATGAATGCAAAATAGAAATTAAACCTGAATTAACAATGCAACTACGAATGATTTTTTTTTAAAATGCAAATGAAACTAATCAACAATGCAAAAACAAGGGTTAGAACACAATATCAAAGAGTGCAGAATTGTTAACAATTTTTTTAAAGCAGAAATTTATTTATTAGCAAGCAAAGCGGTGCATAGTAAGCAAGGAAGCAATTTTCTTCCACTAAATTCTGCATTCTTGAAAAGTGACTACGATGTATATACTTGTACACACATGAACAAACAAAAACAACATATATAAGAGAAAATCAACAAAAAAACAAAAACAAATGCAATCACACACAAATGAACTTGAAGCCAGGGGAAGCAAAACAAATGATTTTTTTTAAGGAATTTAAACTCAAATAAAACAAAGAAAGAAACACACCCACAAATAAACAACACTCAAATGAACAAAAAGAACAAACACAAAATGCAACACACACAACAAAGCCTTTTTTTTAGAAGAGAGAAGAGTTGGTTTATGAGAAGAGGTGGTCTATAGTAGTGAATTTGAATCGGATGTGAGTTGTAGGATAAGGAAAAGAGGTGGTCTATGAGGATGGTAAAGGTTGACTGTTGAAAGGGAATGGTTTAAAAGGCAAGAAAATAGGAAAATAATGTTTGTAATATTTTTTTAGAAGACTTGTAAAAGAGGAAAAGAGCCAAGTGTACCAAGAACAGGAAAGAGAATAAAGAAAGGAAAGAAATAGAAAATTTGGCAAGAGATTGAAAGAAAAAGTGGCAAAAATTTTTCTCTTGTTTATAAGATTACAGTATCAATGAATAATACCAAATCTAACCAATCAAGATTTTTTTCCTATATACAAGAAAATAAAATGAAAAATAAACTTGTTCGACGACGGCGCCAAAAACTTGTTCGACAACGAATATTCTATGAATTAGAAAACCATCGCAAAGTGTAATAAACCGCAAGCACATGGCGTACACTTGTAGTATGTTAGCGAGTACGAGTCGATCCATGGGGAATGAAGTAATTTTAATTATATTCAATCAAATTAAAATAAACTTTGGATTGATTTAACTTAGATAAACTAATTAAAACGAAAAACTAAGTTGAGAGCTAAATATGAAATGAAAGCAATTTAGAGGCAACTTCCCCCTCATGACGACATAAACCAACATACAATGATTTTATGATCTCTCATTTGATATTTTATTGTAATTAGTTAGTGCATTTATCATTAGCAAGACATAATATGCTATTAGAGAACACACTTAAACCGTCAAACTTTGGTACACTCTCTAATCCACAATTATACTTTGATGAAATGAAAAAAAAAGTGAAACTAAAATTTACTTTAAGCATATTCTATTTACTATTAATTTAGTAACACAGAGTACCAAATTTTGAATTTCAGTCATACTTTAATTACCATATTTATATGTATATAAAGAGGCAATCTTGTGTTTACGTTGACTAAGCATAGCCTATTTTGTTGTCAACAAACATCGACTATCAAAACCAAAACTCAAACAACAATGTAATTGCTACTTAAATCATTCCATTAAGCATAAAAAAGATCATAAAACCAAAATATGCCGCATCTACATAATAAAGAGGGTTTCATTACCCCTAAATCAAAGGGATTAGCCTCTCATGTTTGTTATTCTAACAACAAAAGTAGATTGCAACATAGAACAAAAACAAACGAAAAGAGAACTAAATAAAGGAATATCTATTTTACTTACATAGAATAAATGTAATCTACTTGCATAAAATGAAAGAACATGTAAATAAAAGACAACTAATTAAAATTACATTAAATAGAAAGTTTACATAAAAGAAAATGACTAAGAAGCCATGGAAGAAAAAGAGAGGTTTGGATTTGAGCCTCTACTCTAAACTAAACTAACTCCAAGAGGATATTTACATTAACATAAAGGGGGTTATACATGAGTAAAACCCTTATTCAACTTTTAGCGTGCTGCCAAAAATGCCGCGAAGCTTCCTGTAACAACCCTGAATTTTGGGGTAAATTTAAAATTTTATTTTAAGTAATTTTAATGGGTTTTGATATTTAAAATAATTTATTTAAAATAATAATGATTAAAAATTGATTTAAATCGAAGTTAGAATGAATAATTTAATTTTAAATATAAAAGAAGATAGAAATAGCACGGTAGTTTGAAAAGTCAAACTTTAACTTTGACTGATCGTACGGGATGCAAAATTTAACGGATTTTAGTGAAACCAAAATTTTTAGAATTTATTTAAAAATATATTTCTAACGAATCTGAAAAATTGAAATTTCATAGCGGGAATCAAAAGTTATGCCCAAATTAAAATTTAGAAAGGTCGCTATGAAATTTACAAAGGACAAAAACACTACTTCTTGCATACGAAGGAATTTGGACTCGAAATCACTTCCATTGAGTTCAGAATGACGTTTCTGCATTGAGAAATAGTAAACACTTATATATTTCGAGTTTCGGAGATTATTTGTTTAAAAATGTATTTTTAATATTAAATATATACGCCTTGAAAATAGCCATTTTTCAAACGACCTCTGTTTTCGACGAAACCACTTTTGTTGGATTTGGAATGTCAAAATTTGGCTAAGTTTAATTTTTCATAATTTTTTGAATTAATTTGTGGCCGTATCAAAAAGATTTCAGTTTGGTCAATTTCGGTCAATTTTAATCGATTTGAAAAATGTCATTTTACAAATGGGCTCAGAATTGAAAGAAATTAATTTTCCTAGGTCCGCAGCATCAAAACATATCTAAATATATTTTTTGGGAATTTTTGAAGTTAATTTAGGGCCATGGTGAATTTATTTGTACAGTTGAATTATAAATAAATGACATAAATTTTAAATCTGAAAAACGGAGGTCAAGATTACCATTTGGGCTGACAAGACATATCCAGATGAGTTCGGAACGGGGGCTATTAGGTATGGACGAAATCAGACAAAGTTGCAAAACGGGCCTTTATTGAGAAATTAGGGAATAAAATAATATTTTATTATGTAAAGGGTACGGATGCCGCTCCTTCTTCCCGATTCATTCACGCACTAGATAACCCATAGCCGCCATACCCTTCCAAACTTCTCTTCTCCTTCTCTCCCAATCCGCAAAGATTTAGACTTAGATTATGTTGAACTTTTTGAAGCTCTTCTCTTCCTCTTCCTTCTCCGACAAGTCTCACATCAAACCGCTCCCCATAGCTCTCGAATCGCGAGCCCCAACCCGCGCTGAACGGACCCCCACCGCTCCTCCTCTTTGCAACCGCACCTCCCCATCTTCCTGGCGTGGATGCACCTCTCCTAGGCGGTCACTCTCCAACAAACGGCACCTAAAACCGTCAACCGTAGCTCGAGTTATCTCAATCCAAAGTTTTGAACAATTTCTGAGTTATACGGTATATAATTTGATCATATTTTAACATCCATAAGCGTTGCAAATTTAATATTAAATTGTAAAACTCATATTTTATTCGTACGATTTCAGAATTGAACGAATTCAGAGTCATTAGGACTGTGTCGTCGAATACAACCTTCTAGATCTAGTTTGAACAATTTCTGAGTCCTCCTTGATTTTAGTTCTGACCAAATAGCAAGGTGAGATTTCTATATCTTAAATTTTAAAATTAATTATTTATTCTACTGTGGAATTTATATTTGTTCTATTTAAAATTCATGTTAATGTTGTGTATGTAATGATTTCAGTGTTGACTGTTTTATGTTGATGATGAATTACTGAATTGCTTGTGTGCTTCATGGTAGTTATGAAAATTTACATGTCGCGTACGTTAGATTCATTTTGTTGTAATAAAAAAAAAGAGAAAGATTCATTTTGTTGTAATAATAAAAAAAAGATTCATTTTGTTGTAATAAAAAAAAGAGAAAGATTCATTTTGTTGTAATAAAAAAAAAGATTCATTTTGTTGTTATAAAAAAAAAGAGAAAGATTCATTTTGTAGTAATAAAAAAAAAGATTCATTTTGTTGTAATAAAAAAAAAGAGAAAGATTCATTTTGTTGTAATAAAAAAAAGATTCATTTTGTTGTAATAAAAAAAGAGAAAGATTCATTTTGTTGTAATAATAAAAAAAGATTCATTTTGTTGTAATAAAAAAAAGAGAAAGATTCATTTTGTTGTAATAAAAAGAAAAGATTCATTTTTGTTTTGTAATAAAATAAGAAAACATTCATTTTGTTTGTGTATTGAAAGTTAACAAACAATTTTCATTTTTAGTGAAAGTTAAAAAGAATATTTTTGATATTCTTTTGTTAAAATGGAAAATTATATTATTTATCACCGTTTTGTCAATATAAATTAGTTAGTAGCGTCAAAATTCACATTTTTGTCAATATAAATTAGCAGCGTCAAAATTCACATTTTTGTCAATATAAATTAGTAGCATCAAAATTCACATTTTTGTCAGTATAAATTAGTAGCGTCAAAATTCACATTTTTGTCGATATAAATTAGTAGCGTCAAAATTCACATTTTTGTCGACATAAAAGAGTAGCATCAAAATTCACATTTTTTGTCAATATAAACTAGTAGCGTCAAAATTCACATTTTTGTCAATATAAATTAGTAGCGTCAAAATTCACATTTTTGTCGATATAAATTAGTATCATAAAAATTCACATTTTTGTCGATATAAAAGAGTAGCATCAAAATTCACATTTTTGTCAATATATATTAGTAGCGTAAAATTCACATTTTTGTCTAAAGGAAAGAGTTGAAATAAAAAAAATGTACATTTGGTTAAATGCCATGGTTGAGAACAAAAATAATATTTTTGTTAAAAAGAGATTTGAAAAAGACAAACTTGTTGTATACATTTTTATTTATATCCTATGTGTGAATAAAAGGCAAAATTTGTAAACTTATTTTTTATTTACATGTTATATATGTAAAACAAAATATTTATTTTGTTAAATAGAACGGTATGTCATAACAAAATGTTCATTTGTTAAATAGAAAATTGTCAAAATAAAAGAAAAATAACATTTTAGATATAAAATGTTGAGATTGGTTAAAATAACAATTTAGTTATAAAATGTTAACTAGACAAAATATAACTCTTTATATATTTTGTTGTGCTAGAATTGACGACAATCAAAAGTTATCTTCTATTTGTTTATGTTAAAATGTTAAGAAGGATTTGACATAAAATATCCTTTTTATGTTAATATGAATAGTTAAAAAAAAGAAAAATATTTACATATAAAATATGCTTTTATATGATATGAGAAAACATTGAAAATGTTAACAAATAAATGTTCTTTTGTTTGATATTAGGATACATGAGAAATGACATTATTCACACCGTAATGAGAATAAGATTTAGAGTGAAGTTATATTTTTCACGTAATTGAATAAAAGTAAGAGAATTACATTTTACGTAATCAAGATTAAAAAGAACAGAGAATTACATTTTTAATGTAATTATAAGGTAAGAATTCATGGTCGTAATGGAAATTACATTTTTAATGTAATTAAAAAGAGAAAATTTGACAATGGAATCAAAATCACCATTTTAAGTAAATTAAAAAGGATAGAAATTTTCACTGTAATGTTATTCATATTTTTATGTTAACAATAGAAAATAAACATTTTATGTATAAAAATGTTTGCGTAATAAAATCTCATTTTTATGTCAGTATATACAGGAACATTTTCTTATATAAGATGTTAGCATTACAAAAGATCATTTTTATTATATAAAATGTTAGCATTGGAAAGTAGCATTTTTATTCTATAAAATGTTGCATTTAAGAATTATCATTTCTAGTCAAAAAGGTTGCATTAGAAACAAAGTTTCATTTTTGTTAAAATGTCACATTAGTATAAAAATATCATTTTTGTTAAAATGTCACACTTGTATGAAAATAACATTTTGTGACAAAAGTTTACATGTTTAATGTGAATTAGATTAAAAAGAAGAGTTACATTTTTAATGTAATTTGATTAAAAAGAAAATTTGCATTTAGGATTAAGGAGAAAGTTTACATTTTTCATGTAAAAGATTTAAAGGTAGAAATTACATTTCCATGTAAAAAGATTTTAAGTGAAAATTCATATTTTAATGAATTAGATTTTCATTTTGAAAAGGATAAGGATATGAAATTTACATTTTTATGTTAGTGGGTTTTCAATAAAGATTATAACAATGAAAATTTACATTTTAACGAATTTGATTTCATTAAAAATAGTTTAAAGACATGAAATTTATATTTTCATGTGTAAAGATTAAAGCAAGAATATCATTTTGCTTGTAAAGAAGAGAATGACACAAAATAATCATTTTTGTTGAATTAGGAATGACGCACAAGAATTTGCATGGTTGTGTAGATTGAAAATAGGGAAAATATACATTGTATGTATAGGTTGGGTATGTGAATTAAAATAAACATTCTTGTGTGTTATGTTATATATCTTTACTTGTCATGTTTACCACAATAATGAAATAGCCGAAGAAATTGTATGTATGTATATATAATCATATAAATAAACAAATTTCAATTTAACGAATCGAGCGTGGTAGTTCACTTTATAGAACTGTACTTTTAGTTGATTTTAACGAAATATCAGACCATCGGATTTTCCCAAATCTGTAACCGTTAGGTTCGCCTTGGGAAGATCTTTCCAACGTTATAAATTGTGTTAAATTCCAATGGTTAGATTTAGAGAAATATGTAAAACAAATTTGGGTGAAAACCGCGCCAAGGCCGTCCTTTGACTTGATGCGTCGTTAAATGGAATTTAATTATTTTTATATAAATTAAAATAAAGGTTGATCGTTATAAATTAATATCAATGATATGAAATGATTTTTAAATATATGCGAGGATCATTTGAAAAGTCCGAGTTCAATCTCATTTCAAATGATCATACGATGAATGAAAGTCGAAGAGTTGAAGATGGTGATTGGAGACCGACGATCTTCACATCGAATGGACACAACTGCTGATGCCCGTGATTGGAGTAGCTACCTTGAAGGGGCTACAGTGGTGGCCGTCCGGACGTAGTGTTGATTAGTACGGATTTGGCTTTTGCTCATACCCAGAGCATAAGCTTATAAATGGAATGTGTGTCTGACATTGTACTCCTTTATATTGTATTTATTGATTTTCTGTCGAATGTATGAATGTTTGGTGGCGGAGAATTTATTCTCTTGCTTAACACCCTTTCATATATTTCGGCAAAGGATTGGTAGTGTGATATGGAGTGACAGTGTGGCATACTAAGATGCAATGATCATGGTTCCTTGTTGAAAAGCAGAACCTTATGGTAACGATCAAAGCACGGCTTGTTTAGGCGTATCTTTGTGTATAGCGTAACTTCGCGAGCCTCACAACCCGGCGGAGTCTAAAACGGGAGAAGGGAACGCAGGGAGAGCAGCACGTTTCTTTCTAGCTAGAAGTGGTGTTTGGGTTTTAACACGGCCCGACATTTTACTTATGTGGATGATGGAATGAGGTGCCTCGGATGATAGATCCTATAGGAACGGGAAACGTGTGTTTAGGAATAACTAATCCGCAACTCGTATGGTGGATCGGCCCTGCAGGATCCAAGGGTAACTGCGGGGAATCCTGAGACATTAACTAGAGTGTCAATTTCCATTTAAAATGTATTTTATAAATTTGTTTTAAAAACGATTCCAACTTCCATTCCATTTTTTAAATCAAAATTGAATATTCTATATCATTATATTATTAAAATGATAATATTTTCTAAATATCAGATTTTGAAATCAATTTCTTTTTCGTATTCATTATAAAATGAATAAAATCGATTTATAACCCATTCGAGTTAAAACGGCGTTTAGCTACTTAACCCGACTTCACATTTCAATATTTTTGTGCCCAGCCAAAATCGGATATCAAAATCATAATTTAATTCTTTAGTAAATATTGTTTTTTTTAAATATTCGTTATTTTAAAATATTTGTTATTTTAAAATATTCATTATCTCTGAATTGGAATGTGACTCTATCAATTACCATACAATTTCCGTTATATGGATTTCATATATCGCATGTATTCAACAATAATGATAAATAATCATTCAACAATCAAACATCATCCAGATTGCATTTTACAACTGTATAAGCATTAAAATGAATAAATGAATCTTATCACAGCTTGTCAACCAATCGATTGACATACAACTAATTATTGGGATTAGCGTATGTCAAATATCATCCCAATACCCGTGTGGGGTTTTCAAACAACAACAGCTTATTTAAATAAATTATTGGTTAATAAATTTAACCAATTCAAATTCGGTTTGAATTATTTTCTAATTAATCACTTTTCACTATTTAAATTATAAATGGATATTTATATCTCATTTCAACAATCACAATGTGTATCCACACTGTTTGAAATACGAGTGTCGTATATTCAAACAATGCTTCTTGTGCAGATGAGTCGTGAATAGTTCAGGTGTTGAACTCAAGCAATGTCACATACAACAGATAAAAATCAACACCGGCAATTCATATATTTACAGTCAAAAAATAAATAAATAACAGTACAAATATTATAGTGAGAGAATTCTCAGTTTGGGTTCCACTTCACCATTCTTTAATTGGCGATGGTTTTAATTAAATTAAAATGGACATTTAATTTAGTCAAAAATTCTAACTACTTCCAAATTCCTCCCTATCAGTTCTAAAATGTAGGGTTTGTTGTCATGATTACATTGCAACTAAAATCATTGAATTGTGATATCGTATGAGAAAAATATCGCAGTTTATACATTGATTATAATAATAAAAGGATTAGTTACATCGTTAAATCCTAATTAACGTCATTAAGGGTTAATTTCCCTTTCTCTTTCGTCGTTCAACACTGGAACCCCCCTAAAAACCACTGCTCAACTTGGAACTGTGCTTGCGTTGGGTGCCAGAGGTCGCCGGTCGAGGGTCAGAGGTCGCCATCTCAACGGGCCGGGTTTCACTAGAGCCTCCACCACTGGCAGCGACGGCCAGCTCGGTGGTGCCACATGGCGTGAAATCAGCCTCCAACGTCTCCACTTCATGTGCAGAAATCGAGAAAATTGCACAAGTAATTCCGATCACGACCGCACAAATTAAAGACATCATATAGTACTACGATTTTGCTATTAAACATTTCCTGAATCGATTCACGTATATGGAGAATTCGAGGGAGAAAAAATTGAAGACCGCAACCATTTATTTCTTCACTGGCGGTGCATGAGAAAAGGAAATAGATTAGGGTTTTTTCGAACGGTATTTATATAAATAATTTAGTTTTATTTAATTCCCAATTCATCTAATTTTGCATTCGAACTCCAAATCAAACCCAGTGACTATCGACCCTAGTTAATTACCCCTATTCCGAACACAGTGGGATATGTTTCGTAAGCCAATTCAACTGCTTTAATTAGTTTTCATCAAAAATAAAATATAAATCAATATATATTGAATTTAAACATACATACCAGGGCCACATACTGATTCCAAAAATTACAGAAAAATTAATCTGGCTATGTTTTGATGATCCATTCCTAATAAAACTAATTTTATCGAATTTGGAGGCCGTTTGAAAAATGGCCTTTTTCCAGTCGATTAAATCCAAACTGAAATTACAAAACACATTTAAATTCACCACGCTTACGTATTAATTCCAAAAATTATGAAATTTGAAACCTAACAATAATTTGACATTCTAGATCCAACAATAGTGGTTTCGTCAAAAACGGAGGTCGTTTGAAAAATGGCTATTGTTAAGGGCTATATATTATATATAATATATATAAATTCCACATAGAGTATTTTAAATTGGCCATAACTTTCAATTTATAGCATGAAATCTGAATTTTTCATATCCATTAAAAAGATATTATTAAACAGATTCTAATATTTCTTGTTTTATCGAAATCCAATTTATTTTGAATTATGTATATTCAATTGAAATTTAAAATCGAATTTGCAAACTACCATGCCATTTCAGGCTCAAAAATCAAAATTTCAAACTACAGCGCCATTTAGGCTCATTTTATAATTAAAATAAATTATATGTTCTAACTTCGATTTAAATAAATTTTAAATCATTATTATTTAAAATAAATCATTTTAAATATTCAAAACCCATTAAAATAGCTAAAATAAAATTTTTAAATTGGTTCAAAAATTCCGGGTTGTTACAGTCTCCCCCACTTAAAATCTTTTTGTCCACGAAAAGGAACGGAGCTGAAAGTAGTTTAACTAACCAACTCAACTTTCATTCTTCCTTGAGTTCTTCAACTTTTCAGTTTCTGAGAACTTTCTAATTTCTCAAAAATTTGGCTAACGCCCTAAATTTCTGAAAAAAATCCCATAACCTCCTTTTACGGAGAGGGTTTGAAAAATTAATTGGGCTGTATCAGGTACCCGATAAATTAATAAAAAGCATACACAATTTTTGTGACCTATTTGTGTATAAGGGAGAACGTGTAAAAGTCAAAATCTCAGACCTTGCCCCAGTGTTGGAAATAAAATAATCCATGTGCCTTAATTAAAAACAAGAGAGACGTGAATTTTGTCTTCTCCTGACCCGTGTCGGGTTTTTATTAAATCCTGCCACGAGAACTATTACATGTATTCCTTAATTATATCCATAATCATTCTTCTGTTCAAACTGTAATATAGTCATTGCCATACAAGTATCTCACCCATATGGTAAATCAAACCTCGTCATATAAGAGCCAAATGCTTATATAGAATATGATACAGTATGTTGTTTTCATGCAATATGTCATGTGGTGTAGTTCATAATTTATTTGTTGCTATCCTATGGCATACGTTTATAATCTCACACAGAACAACCATTATAGCTGTTAACCGGATTTTTGGTCTGGTTCCTAGGAAAGCATCAGACACACTCAACTCAACATACCTCGTAAAGCTAAGGCCGAAAAGGAACACACAGGAGTGAAGGAAACATGATCAAGAGGGGATTACACCGCTTGCGGCCTCATGGCATGTAGAAGACATCCGCAAACCAAGGCCTTGGACCCCGAAGGAGTTACGAGCCTCGACCACATGGTCCGGGGACCCTTGGACCCCTCGGAAGGACTTCACCCAGGCATAACGCGGAATTCGCACCCAAATGGTTGCGAAATCTGTCACCCGTGTCTGGGTTCGAAATTTCGAACCTATGCCTGGGTTCGAAATTTCGAACCCAGTGCATGCGAGGTCTCGAGCCAGCGGGTGCAAAATTTTACGCCCATAGTCGGGCTCGAGATCCCGAGCCCAGCGGGTGCGAAATCTCTCACCCACAGCTGGGATTGAGATTACGAACGCAGCGGAGCGAGATTTCGCGCCTGCGCCTGGGTTTGAAATTTTGAACCCAGGTACTCGAAAATTTGAACCCAGCCCAGGATCGAAATTTCGAGGCGCGTCGATGGCGGGCTCGAATTTCCAGCATGTGGTCCCTATTTCTACCTTATCCTACCTACTCCCACTCCTATAAATAGCCAGTGGCCTCACACTTTGAAAGGGTTGGATTTTCTTCACTTGAGACCTCCCTAGAGCTAATGGCATCTGCTATTTGAGGAAGATGGAGAATTATATATTCTTTTTCCCAAATACCTAGCATATTTCAATTATGAAAGTATATGTAATGAGCAACGCTGTACCTTGTAATTTTTGAGTGATTAATAGAAGTCAAAAAACCTTCCAAAGTGGATGTAGGCCTAATCCGTGGCCGAACCACTATAAATAACTATGCCATTTACCGCTTTCTCTTACTTAGTCTTGCGACCAAATTAACTATTCCTAGTAATAGGAAACTTTGGTGTTTACGACATTTTTTGCTATCAACATTTGGTGCTTTCACTGAGAATTTGAATTCAAAATTTGCGTCTTTCTTCCACGTTATCATCTCGACTTTAACAAGCTTGAGGTTCCTTGCCTAACCTTTTGTCGAGTCCGTTTACAATGATAAATAAGTCAAAAAATGCAATAGTCGGCTCTTCAGCCGCAGCCGAGGCCGGTACCTCCCAACAACCTCAATCGGTAGATGTCCCGACCCCTAATGAAACCATCCCTTTTGTTGTGGACCTCGAAGCGCCCTTTACCCAAGCTCAAATTCACGTGCTTAATGAAAGATATGAGAACACCGTGGTCGAGCTTAACCAGGCATTAAGGAATAACATTAACCTTATGCGCTAACTTCAAGAAAGTCAGCACGTCATCGCCCGACTTCAATTGGCTCGGAACAATGCTCGACCCTGACCGACTGCATCGGAAACTTCCTCCTCCGAGTCAAGGGGCCCACACCAAAGGAGAAGGTTCACCCTCATCAACAATGTCACCGCTCGCACCGATGCCCTCGATAGCAGTAACGTCCATGCCAACGGGAATGGGAACGACAACCAAACCACAGTCACATACAAGGATGGGGCACAGTACCGAGACTGCTCTTGTTTGATTATCAATGACGGACCTGATCATACAAAACCAACCTCTTCCTCGACACAACCCAATGGTCACTAATCAGGGTGAAGGACCCGCTATCCCAACGGCCCGCGCTCCTGTAGAACAGGATCCACATCATCCCGCTCCACCTCAACGACTGCACATGGACCCGATCATAGATGTTGAGGACATGGAGGAAGATGATCCGGACATCCACCATAGAAGGCGACCTCGCAACAGGACTCCGGAACTGCGTCAAAACCCTTGGATCTCAATAGAGGATCCACATCCGACCAATCTCCCCGACATGATACGAAGGGTCATGAGAGAGATGCGAGGGGGCACACACGGTGCATGGGAAGCTCACATTATGCATAACCCCTTCACAAGAAGAATGAATGAAGCCGACTGGCCAAGGCACTTTAGCATGCCACAAATGCCACTCTATGATGGTACCACTGATCCTTTGCCTTCTTGAATCGCTATGAATGGCAAATGGACTCGAGCCGGGGCGACGATCCAGCCAAATGTAAATGCTTCCCGGTCTTCCTGTCTGGTACTGCTCTACTTTGGTTCTCCCGCCTCCCTCCCGATTCCATTAACAACTTCGGGCAACTAGCAACAGAGCTGGTCAAGCAATTCAAGGTGCATATCCCAACTCCGAAGAATGCCCTCACCTTATCCAACCTATACCAAGGGCCCGCCGACTCGTTTGGAGATACCTTTCCCAGTTCAACATAGCTCTCTCCGAGGTTGAAGATCCAGATTCTTGCACATACTCTTCTAGTTAGCAAAAGGTGTCCTCCCTACTTCAGAGTTCAGAGCCTGGATCGATCGAAAGCAGCCAAAGAGCCTTAACGCATTTTATGAGAAGGAAGACCAATACCGGTGCCAAGAAGAGGCAAGGAGGAATCGGCTATTCGCAACGAGTCGTCCCTATAACCCCCAAGCAGATACCGCCAATAACCAATTCAAAGGTAGGTGAGGCGGGGAGCCTTTCGACCAAAACAGGGGGGAAGTTCGCCAAAGGCAAAAACCTAACAATGGCAGGCCGGATGGACAAAACAACGGGCAAGCCCCGGTAGAATTAAGAAAGCCCGACCCTCGCTAAGCTTTCGAGACCTACACCTCGTTGCATGAAGATATAGAGACAATCTACTTGGAAACGTGTAACACCCTGCCATACAAGAAGCCGCGCATCAAAGAATCAACCGAGCGCGAAAAGAACACTGGGAGGTACCGTCGATACCACAACGTGTACGGGCATGACACCAACGAATGCCGCTAACCTAGGGATGCAATCAAGAAACTTATTCACGAGAAACGGTTCGAGAAATATGTCCAAGAGCCCTTTCCAGCCGTGATCAACACCATATGCGGTGGACCTTATGTAATAACCCGCATTCTACGCATCGGAGGATCGTAGAATATTTATTTCTTTCTTATATGAGGTCGTAGGGTCATGTGGCTTTGGGAAACGACCATTAGGGCCATTTCCCATGTTCATGATTTTTGCCGATTTTTAAATGACCGTTTTCCCCCTAATTGATCTTGTTTCGGCCATAACTTTTGATTGGAAAGGAGTTTTGACCTTAAACCACTTCCATTGGCTTCGGATGATGGTTTGCCTTTCCGTAGAGTGGTCACATGTGGAAAACGGACTTACCATTTGGGATAAATGGCTGAAATAAGGTTTGGAAGGTGAAAAATTGCTTAACCGGGCCAAATAGGGTGATTAGTGAAATGGGCCCATAACCCATTTCGGGATTAGGGTTGTGGGGAGGCTGAAAAGAGTTAGGGTTCCATTCCATTTCAGTTTTCTAGCCTCCACTTACCTCTTAGAAACCCTAAAAATGACCTTTAACCTCTAAATCACCTCCAAATCACTTTCTAATCAAGGATTAAGCTTAGCAACATCAAATCAAGGGAGATTTTCACCAAATCAAGATTAAAGATGTTGTTTAGCATTGGTATTCGCTCCATGTCAGAGATTTATTTCAGATCTAAGGTTTATTTTGTGGCTAAGGTGAGTGATTCACATAGTTCCTCACTAATTATGGTCAATTAAGGGTAATTAGTGAAGATTAGCGAATTTATGCATTAATAAATTCTGGAAAAATATTTTTAAATTCTTAAATAATGTTTCAAACCTCTGTTAGAAATTGGGTTTGATTTGGTTAAGTTTTGATAATCATATCAATAGTTTTGCTTAAGCACGTTTAAGGGAAAATATGGGTTTTTGGCTATGTTTGATCCATTTTAACCTATCATATTGTTGTTTTGATGTTTGTGGTTTATTATACATGTTGCTATGAATGTATGGTATGCTTTGTGATTGATTAGAATAGATGGAATGGTCGAAAACGTCGTCGAATGGCATAAAACAGCTCGCTGGACAAAGTGCAGGAATTCAGATCAGATGGGGGATTGAGGGCCGGATCGGATCGCCCTATGGGGTCGTGGAACCATATCACGAACCAAGCCATCTCCTCCGAACCGAACCATCTGTTTGAGGTCCACAAGCATCAAATGTGAACTGCCTCTCATACCTGATCCGAACCACTCGAGAGAAGGAGCTCCGACCCGATCTGCTCATGGATGGTGAGCACGAACCGTTTGTACTTGGCCTGGAGGAGCGCTTTCTCCGACCCAAACCGCTAGAAGGACCCCGACCCGAACCCATAGATGGAGATGGAATTGGAGACCCCGACCCGCTAGGGGTGTTGACGATCCAAACTGCCACCAAGTAGATGCCATGAGCCAAACCGTGTTGACGATGGAGACCTGAAGACCGAACCGAACCAATGCTTAATAGAGGGATTCGAACCGATCTAGTGATGACCAAAAACCCGAGATGCAAAGGTAGTCCAAATGGGAGTTAGAGCTCTGGATCCAGTTGGGAACCAATGAGTTCACTTCATGATTGGGCTTTGCTGCGGGATGTGTGCTAAGGAGTTGTCGACGTTCATAACTTCGATTCACCACTGAAAAGGAATGATGGGTTACGTATCAGTGCAGTAGAGTCACCGTGACTCGAGGGGCAAGTTGATCGTAGTAAGACTATGAGCCAGTGCAGTGGAGCCGTTGTGACTCCATGGGGTAGAGTAGACATAGTAAAGGATTAGTAAGGCTATGACCCAGTGCAATGGGGTGTGTACGACTCCATGTGGCAAAGTGGACATAGCGAAGGATTAGTGGCTATGGATCAGTGCAGTGAAGCCGTTGTGACTTCATGGGGCAGAGTGATCATAGCAATGTGTTGGGTGATCGAAGTGGTGGATATCGTATGCTTTACGCACTGAGTGAGAGATGTGAGGATAGTTGCTATGCTTGACTGTTTTCCATCACTATGACACGCACACCCCCACCCCCGTATGCTTGTACACCATATGTTAGTGGCACCTTAGAGTGTTGTACAGTATGTAGTGCTAACTCTTTGGTTGCAGGTCCAGGTTCAGGTATGGTTTAGTATATCTGTTATTATTCTGTTTAGCTGCTTATCGCTCATACCAGACTTTTGTCTGATCCAGAGTTTTATGTCTCTTCTTATTACTCTGGGTGCTCCTAAACGAGCAGACTAGAGACAAATTAGCTGGTGATGCACGAGTAGCTGATTCGGAGGCGAGCATGAGGCTTCCACGTATAATATATATATATATATATATATATATATATATATATATTCTCCCTGTGGTGGTCACTACTTGGGATTAATAGTGTACCTTCCTTATCTTGCTTTTAGAGACTGTTTTAAAAGTTGTAATAATGATGTTGTGGAACATAAGCTGTATTTGGATTTTCCGCTGCTATGATAGTTTGCTTTCAGCTTATGCACTGTCTCACCTGTTTCGTGTCAATTATATGTTATGATTATTTTTTATTTCATGCGCTGTGAGACATATTACAGGTTCTTTATTGATTCTTCGTCTTCTTCCTTTTCTTCTGACGACCGTCCCGTGCTAACTGGACATGTGTACAACGCACTTTTGGAGTAAATGTTGGTTGGTGCAGGGCGGGCCGTCACATTTGGTACCAGAGCTTTAGGTTGCGTAGTTAACTTAGGAAAAGTCACCAGGGAGAGATAGTACGTATATGAGAGTGCGTATTTGTGATTACTTTGGTTTTCAAAAGCTATATATATATATATATATATATATATATATACTATTAGTAGTATAAGGATGAAGTCGTACTGCACTAGCACCACTATGGAGATAGTTAATCGTTTTCTCTTTACAGATTGAACGATGAGTCGAGACACATGGGTGCTGGTAGAGGGCCCAATAATGGGAATGCTCCTGACATGAGGACGATGTTCACTGACTTCATGAAAGAGATGCTTAGGGATGTTCAGGGAGCAGTTCCCAATGCCGGTAATGGTGGTGGTCCAGTAGTGCAGGCGCCTAGGGCAGATTTCGCCAAGCTGTGCAAGGATTACACTAACCTTGATGGGGAAGCCGTTCCACGGAACGGAGTCGGCCACGGATGTTCAGGATTGGTTGGATAGCTGTGATCGTATCTTCGACGACTTGGTTATCAAGGATGCGATGAAGAGAAGGCTAGCGTCTCGTCAGCTGCAAGGGCGAGCATTACAACAAAAATACCATATTACAACTTTAATTTTACAACATTGGTAAAATCACCGTTGTAATAAATGTTTTTTTACAACTTTTTTCCAGAAAAGTTGTAATAAACTTATTTTTAACAAATGTGTTATTTTGACAGTTGTAATAAAAGCATATCACAACTTTTATTTGTTGACTGTTGTAATATATGACTACACTACAACAAAAATACCATATTAATAATTAATATAAATTCGATAATTAATAAAAATATTAATACTCAATAACTATTGTTTAATAATAATAGTAAATAGTTTATTTGAAAATATGTAATAACTAATATTAATAATTTCTTTTCGCTATATAATAATTAATAAATAATAATTATGTATTACTGTTAGAAATTAAAAATAAATAAATAAAAATTAGTTTTTAGTAATTAATAATTAATTTTAGTAATCAATAAATAAGAAGTAAGAATCACTAATTAAGTAGTAAAAATTAGTTTTTAAATAATGATTGTTAAGTATTTAATAATGAATAATTATTAGTAAAATGTACATAATAAACTTTTAATAAGTTATATTTAATTATAAATAAGAAGAAATAAGGAATAGTTAACAATAACTATTATTAATGAGCAATATCTAATGCTTAAGCAAAATATTTCCTAATACGTCCTGTGAGAACCCAAAATTTTATGACCCTAAAATTATATTTGTTTCAATTAAATCTATATAAATATTTG
This sequence comes from Allium sativum, assembly GCA_030737875.1. Lineage (NCBI taxonomy): Eukaryota > Viridiplantae > Streptophyta > Magnoliopsida > Asparagales > Amaryllidaceae > Allium > Allium sativum. The sequence goes on along the minus strand of CM060922.1, from coordinate 448,139,843 downwards.
GGGTGAATAAATAAATAAAAATCATTTGTTTGAGTATATGATGAAAATATAAAAATTTGTACATGGTTTACAATTGTGGAAAAACATACATGTTTATTTGTGTATGTGTGTAACATAAACAATTTGCTTAAGGATTATAAAGTCAAATATAACACCTAGGGGCAAAATTTTCAATTGGTAAGGAGGAAACCCTAGCCTTTGTATAGTGTAAACAAAGAGAAATATAGGCCAACCCTTTTCCATTTTTTTTCTCTCTCGTTTGAACAAATAAACCTGATAATGGCTGAATGCCCTAGAAATATAAATTGGGGGAAAATCAGAAGGGGATCGTCTCGCATCAATGAGAGTGGACACCAGAGGATGGCAATGGCGAATCTTAAGGGTTCGAGAGCATAAACGAGATCTGAAAGGGGGAAAATCAATATCAAATCTCGGTGAGAGTATTTTCTTTTCCTTAGCAATAAGTCCTTTATAGGCAGCTATTTTATCCTTGTTTCCATCATAGGATCAATATAAATAAATATGAATGTCGGTTAACTGATTCGTATGTTATTTTGGATGCTTTGTATTAATGGATGCTACACTGTTTGAATAGCATGTTGTTATGGTTAGGGATTGATGTCGATCTTAATTGTTCTCTGGTTGTAGTAGGATATATATATATATATATATATATATATATATATATATAAAAGCCAGATTTAAAATGGAATGGAGGATGGTATATATGCATGGAAATGTGTCTATATACATGTATATCAGAACCTGAGATGCCAGTTAAGGAATAAGTGGACAGATTAATATAAATTGATATAAATGCTTGAATGCCCTTGTGTTGTGATTGGTATAAATGTTAACTTATTGATTGAGTACACATAAATATAAGTGCCGAGTGCATATAACCTGATATGAAATAAGTATAAACAAAAAGGGTTAAAAATAGAGATTAAAATGGAAATCATTGGCCATTATGGTCTAGTTTGCCTTGGATGTTTGGCTGTTAATGCATGTTCTGCTTTGAATGTATTGTTTGGGGGGGTATGCTTTGATTCACGTAGATACGAATGACATGCTGACATACCCATATTTTACTGATGCAAGTGAAAATAGGACCCTAAAACTAAGTGGACACATCTTTAGTTGAAAGTGCAAGCATATATTAGAAATGCCAGTATAGGAACATAATTTGATTGAGTAATGGGAACATACATTAATGTTATGAATGTTTATGAATTCGGTCTGTCACAAATAGATGCTAGTCATTCCTAGTAAAATCAATCAAATGTTATATATATATATATGTATGTATGTATGTATGTATGTATGTATGTATGTATGTATGTATGTATGTACATACATATACAGTGATAAGCATGAATCTTGCTGTATATGTCTACTTTTAATTCAGTTTAAATATGCTAACTGAATCCGTTTTATACTCTGGCAAGTAACTCGTGACAAGTAACACACATTTGTTAATGTGTAGTATAAACTGAATGTTGATGCACTTTCCTATAACTACTTGGTGAACACATAACTGGTCACATGAATGTTTGGACAGTTTGATATAGATGTGTTTTATAAGGGAACACCTTACTTTCTATACAATTGCTTAGTCAGTTTAGTATATATGCATATTAATGTTAGACACGTGGACTGCTATGTATATATTTACTTAAATAGTAAACATTTGTGTTTTCTTGATGAACACATGACCTATTATGTAATTGTTTAGGCAATTTAATAAAAATATGCTTCGTTTAAGTAACACCTGACCTGATATACATATTTATTTAGATAGATTAATTATATGTGTAGTGCTTGGAAACATAACGAATTTTGTATAATTGTTCTTACAGTTTAAAGGTGATGTGTAGTGATCTACTTAAACTGTAAATACATTATAGAATTGTACACTAAATACTACACATTATAGATCTAAAACTATTTGTGTATGCCACATGATTTTAAATACACTCATACCAGACATGTTATGTCTGACCCTGTTGATTGCCCATGCAATCTCCTTGGGTGTCTCATTCAAAGGAGGCAGTCCGGAGATTTGTTTTTACAGGTAGGAAAGCACCTTAATAATTGGGTCTCGGGGCAAAAAGTTGGCTATTAGACTGCTTATGGTTGGTGTTAATATCCGGGTCCTTTCGGCAGGTAAGCAATTCTTAAATGTTTGGGTTGTTTATCAAGTTTTGCTAATTATTCAGGAAGAAGTTTTTCAAAAAGTGAAATTTATTAAAACATATCTAATGACTACTATATTACCTGAAAGGTTGAGCGGAAGAACGATGATTTCAATTGATAATAAGTACTTATATGCATAACTATGAAGAGATAATAGATTTTTTTTCAAATAATGCGAAAATGAATTGTTTCTGTTAAAGGCTAAATGATAAAAATCATTTTTACAAAATCATTTTTGATTCTTTGCATAACTATGAAGAGATAATAGATTTTTACAAAATCATTTTCAATCCTTTATAGCATTCTTCCCATACTCGAGCGACCAACAAAGGGTGAGCAGCGGAATTCTTACACCAAAAAGATAAATGGCGTAAAGATTTCCTTGTCTTAGACTAGTGTACTCCCGTAGGATATTCAATTTTTTGTGGATAACTTGTGCTTGTACTAAGTTGCTTTGTAACGGTCAAGTATGTAATAATGTACGAAATGTTGTCTAGAACTTATTGTTTGTAATACTGAATATTTGAGTATTTTAATAAATTAGTTTGCAAATAACTGTAATATCTGATTTGCTTATGCAGTATTGCTATATTTAGTGTATTGTTCTTTTTAGTTGCAAAAGATGTTTTTTTAAAAACCCAAATGTCAATCACAATGGCGCATAACAGTTGTAGTAGATTTTATTACAATGGTGCATAACTGTTGTAATAAAGTTTATTACAACGGTGCAGAAAAGTTGTAAAATATACATATTACAACGGTGTTACAACAGTGCAAAAAAGTTGTAAAAGATATTAGTCAATTACAACTTCTTAATACACGACGGTTTGCCCACCGTTGTAAAATGTATATTACAATTGTGCTCCATCATTGTAATAGGGTCATTTTGTTGTAGTGGAGCGATGAATTGGTGGAATGCTATTAAGACAGCCACTCCAGAGGATCAGGTTACTTGGGATCAGTTTAAGGCTCGCTTTAGCGACAAGTTTATCCCAGCTGCTCAGAAGTCAAAATTGTTTAGGAAGTTCTTGGAGCTTAAGTAGAATGGTAGGGCAATTTCGGACTATATTGCTGCGTCCGACACTTTGTCGTAGTATGGATTATCCCTTATCGATACTCCTGAGAAGAAGAATGAGAAGTTTATTACTAGTTTGGATGGATACTTGGGGGAAAGGCTTATCAACCACATCGATGAGACTTTTGAATCGACTGTATGGAAAGCTTCGAGATCAGAGAGTCTTTACCCTAAGTCAAAGACTGAGGTTGCATCTGCAGAAGGGCTGAAGCCGCAAGCAGGTGGTGGAGGCAAGAATAACACTCAGAACAAGAGGAAGCAGAACCAAACTAAGGATGGCCAGAAAAAAAGCAAGAAAAATGTTGAGTGCTTCAGCTGTGGTAAGAAGGGCCATTATGCCAAAGAATGTCGGGCCAAGCCAGCGGATAGGAAGTGCTACAACTCTGGCCAAGTGGGACATCATAAGGATAAATGTCCACAACCTCTTAAGGAGAAGCAATTTGTGAAAGCATATGCTATCAGTGCTATTTCTTCTTCGTCGAATTCCCCAACTGCGGCGGAGAAAGGAACGAATGTCGTCATTCAAGGTATGCTTTCTATTCTTGATGTTCCTGTTTGAGTTTTGTTTGATACTGGGGCTTCCCGTTCCTTTATATCTAGTGACCTGGTAGATAGGTTGGGACTGGAAACCGAGATAGTCGATAGACCGTTGGTTGTGACGAACCCGAGTGGTGGTTCGACTAACCTTAGTATGATTTGCCGAAATTTGGTCTTATCGAGTCGTGGATGTATGTTTGTTTGTGATTGCTTTGTTTTGGGCTTTACTGGGTATGGCATTATATTGGGGTCGATTGGCTCCAAAGATACGGGGTGGTGGTAGACTGTGAAGGCTTTTTGGTGACAATTAGGGCGGATGATGGGCGGAGGGTAGTGTTTGGTAGTCTACCTAGTGATGGGTTAATGGCTAGTTTTATAAATTCCCTCGACATCTCGCATGATGAGTTGTCAGATGTGCCCGTGGTTGGCCAGTATCCGGACATCTTCGAGGAAGTGACCGGACTTCCACCACACCGAGAGATTGAGTTCCATATTGATTTAGTGAAAGATGCCAGACCTATAGTGATGCCACTTCATCGTATGGAACCAAGGGAGAAGCGAGAGCTCGGGGTGCAACTAAGCGATCTTTTGAAGAAAGGGTTTATTAGAAGAAGTATCTCCGAGTGGGGAGCACTAGTTGTGTTTGCCACTAAGGCAGATGGTTCCCTTCGTTTGTGTGTGGACTATCGCGAGTTGAATAAGGTGACGAGGAAGAATAAGTATCCTCTACCGCGGCTAGATGATTTGTTTGATCAACTGGAAGGAGCAAGAGTGTTCTCCCAGTTGGACCTCGCGAGAGGATTTCATCAGCTCCGAGTAGCAGCTGAGAGTGGTCTGAAAACGGCATTTAGGACGCCGTCTGGATTCTATGATTGGTTGGTCATGCCATTTGGGTTGACTAATGCACTAGCATACTTCATGGATCTTATGAATCGGGTATTCAGAGATCAGTTGAATAAGGTTGTTCTTGTGTTCGTAGACTACATCCTTGTTTACTCAAGGACTGAGGATGAACACAAGTGACATTTGAGGATAGTGATGGAGGTGTTGAGAAAACACCATTTGAAAGCGAAATTTTCTAAGTGTCACTTCTGGAGGAGGGAAGTTAGATTCTTGGGTCATGTTGTTTCAGAAAATGGTATTGCCGTGGACCCTGCGAAGGTGGCTACGGTACAGGATTGGTCTATGCCCAAGAATGCAACAGACGTGAGAAGCTTCTTGGGGTTAGCGGGATATTATCGTAAGTTTATCCAGGACTTCTCCAAGATAGCAGCACCGTTGAGTCAGTTGACTAAGAAGAATCAAGCCTTCGTCTGGGACGAAGTGTGTGAGAATGCATTCAAGAGTCTAAAAGAAAAGTTGACGCGTACGCCAGTGTTAGTCATTCCTAAAGGGAATGAAGAGATGACGGTATACACGGATGCTTGTGGTACCGGACTAGGTGCTGTATTGATGCAAGGAGGTAGGGTTGTAGCTTATGCTAGTTGGCAACTAAAGCCGCATGAGAAAAGGTATCCTACCCATGATTTAGAACTGGTAGCGATCGTGTTCGCGTTGAAGATCTGAAGACATTATCTCTTGGGAGAGAGATTTGAGTTGTTTACCGATCATAAATCGTTAAAGTATATCTTCTCTCAGAAGGATCTGAATCTCCGTCAGTAGAGATCATTAGAGTTCTTGGCTTCGTATGATTTTGATATCGCATATACACCTGGGAAAGGCAACGCGGTAGCCGATGCCTTGAGTAGGAGACATGCCAGTTTAGGGGCTATGTTTCTTGAATGGAAGCAACTGGAGTATATCGCACGGTATGATTTCCGACCAAAGTGCGAATTGGATCTAGAGATGATAGCTAGTTTGACGATCAGACCCCCTTTGATTGAGGGGATTGGTTCCAGTCAGAGGGACGATCCTAATCTTTTGAAATCATCTCCAAGTTAGAGATGAATTTAGACGGCGAGGAGATGAATTTGTATGGGCTTGATCGAGAAAGATGGCTTCAAAAAGAATGGAAGACTAGTTGTACCCAACGTGAATGGTTTGAGAGATGAAGTGCTTAGGGAATGTCATCACTCAAAACTGACTATACACCCCGGTGGTGATAAGATGTATCGAGACATGAAGCAGACTTACTACTGCGAAGGGATGAAAAGAGACGTTGGGAAGTTTATATCCAAGTGCATGAATTGCCAGCTAGTTAAAGCCGAGCAAAAGAAGCCTAGTGGTTTGCTGCAACCATTAGAAATTCCCGAATGGAAATGGGAGCAAGTCTCGATGGATTTCAATGATGGTTTACCAAGGACTAAATCGGTACATGATAGCATTTGGTTAATTGTGGATCGATTGACCAAGAGTGAAGATTTATACTAGTCAAATCGACTAGAACGGCAACTATGTTAGCAGAACTGTATACGAAGTGGGTAATGAGATTTCATGGAGTACCTTAAAGCATTGTGAGTGACCGAGACCCGTTGTTTACTAGTGGGTTTTGGAAGATCTAACAAAAGGCTCTAGGGTCGGAATTATATCTCTGTACCGCGTATCATCCTCAAACCGACGGTCAGATAGAGAGGGTGAATCATATATTGGAAGATCTCTTGAGAGCTTGTATATTGGATTTTGGTGGATCATGGGATGACCATTTGCATCTAGTAGAGTTTGCATATAATAATAGCTACCAATCCAGTATTGGTATGGCTCCATATGAAGCTTTGTACGGAAGACTGTGCATCTCACCATCATGTTGGATAGAGATCAGTGAGAAGTTTGTGCTTGGACCAGATGTGGTAAGGGAAACTTCAGATAAGATTAAGATCATTCAACAATGGATGAAGGCTACCCAGGATAGGCAGAAGAGTTATGCTGATAAAAGGAGAAGTGTAATAACCCGGAAAATACGGGCCAATTTAAAAATTTTAAATTGGTGATTTCAAAGGAATTTGAACAATTGAAATAGAATATTTCAATAAAATAGTGAATTAGAAATAGTGGGTCAGTTTGAAAATTTCAATTCGAACTTTGACTGACTGTGCAGGGTGGAGAATATAACGGATTTTAGCGAAACCAAAAATATTTAAATCTGTTTATCAATACCTTTCTAACGAATCTGAAAAATCGAAGTGTCATAACGGGAATCAAAAGTTATGGCCGAATGAATTTTCCGAAAGATCGATATATAGAATATATAGCCCTGGAGAATTGATATTTTGCAAACGACCTCTGAATTCGACGAAACCACTTTTGTTGGGTCCGGGATGTCAAACTATTGCTAGGTTTCAAATTTCATAATTTTTGAAGCTAATATGTGAGCGTGGCAAAAGAAAATGTGTTTGGTCAATTTCTGTTAAATTGGATCGACCAGAAAATGGCCATTTTTCAAACGATCTCAGAATTCGACGAAACTAGTTTTGTTGGGACCGTAGCGCCAAAACATAGCTAGATTTATTTTTCTGGAATTTTTCGAATCAGTTTGTGGCCCTGGCAAATTGAAATGTTCGTTCAAAGTTAAAATTGAATGTTTTATACTTTAATTTGAAAAATAACTGACTGTAACAGTCGAATTGGCAAACGAAACATATCCCATTGTGTCCGAGATGGGGGTATTTAGCTAGGGGCGACAGTTGTTGGATTTGAAAAGGAGTTCGTAGGTGAAAACCCTAATTTTCTAAAATATATATATTCCGGCGAATCAGAAAATTCCATTCATTATTAAAAAAAATAAAAATAAAATGCGAAAACCCTCTTCCTTCAGCGATCTCGACGACGCACGTCGTTCTAACCTTCTCTCCTCGATTGCCGCCGCCTCCAACACCTCCAGCAAACGCCACCACTACCGTTTGCCTCGTCTCCCCTCCTCTTTAAATCCGACCCACCAACGACCGCCACCAACGCCTCCTCTGCCTGAATCGAGCGCCCAAAGTCCAACTCTTCCCAGCGCCGCCGACGACGCCACCGACCACCGAGCTGCACCAAACCACCACCGACAGGACCGCCGCTCGAAGCTCTTCCACGTCAGCACCCCCGATCGTCCCCACGTGCCACGGATTTCGCGAAAACCGCAACCCTAGTTTCGAACCATCATGAAAGGTGAGTCCTTTTTGATGTCTGGACTTTGAAAAATCATATCTTTTTGGTGGGTTGACGAAATTCGATGAAACAGGAAACATCAGGACCGCAAGGAAGCTCTCTACCACATAGAAGAAGCCGCGGATTTTTCTGAGTCATCTACGATTTTTAGCACTCCGCAAACCAAAGTGAGAAATCTAAATTAAATGAATTTGAATAGAAAATGTCGTGTATAAATTATATTAGCGAAATATAAATTACACACGTGTTGTATACCTCATGTACATGCGTGGTGTAAGCTATATAAGCGAAGTATGAATTATACATGCATAGAATAATTGATATATGTGTTGAAATGCAAGTGAAATATAGCAATTATAATATATATATATATATATATATATATATATATATATATACATACACTCCCCTCGTCCACAAACCATGGACGATATTTATTATTGTGAACTGGTGTGAAATATTGGATGAAAAACACGAATAGTTGAATAATTGTTTGTGGTTGATATTGTTTGGTTGTGGTTGAATAATACCCATTGGTGATTGAAATGAATTGGAAATATTTGTGGAAATAAAAATAAAACATGCCGCCTGCATGCGAATTAGATGCATGAATCCCCATTGTCAAAAACCGCGAGGTTTTAAGGTAGAGCGAGGAGCCGTACTAGGGACGGTGCCGGTTTTAACTACCCTGCCGTTATGCTGCCGAAATTTTGAATAATCTTTATGTGTTAGAATTATTTTCATATGTTGAAATTATCTTCATGCGTTGAAATTAAAGCCATATGTTGAAACTATATCCATGTGTGGAAATGTTCATGTGTTGAAAAGTGATGTGTGAAAATTAAATTCATTTATGAATGAATGAAGTGTTTAAACAATAAAAATTACATTTTTATAATATATATGAAGTATGAAAAATATTCGCCTTATATAAATAGTTTCAACTATAAAAATTCCATCTTTCTAATATGAACAACATAAATAAAATATCCATGTGTGGAAATGCTCATGTGTTGAGAAGTGTGTGTAGTGGAAAAGTTCATGTATTGAATAAAAAGATCGAACAATAAAAATTACATTTTTATTGAAACTATGAAGTGTTGAAAACATCCATTTGTCGAATAAATATTTTAAATGATAAAAATATCATTTTTATCATCTATGTGATATGCTAAAGATATACGGACGTTGAAATAAATATTTGTGAATGAGATATTATTTTTAACATGCATAGGAACTAAAGAAAATAGTCATGTGTTGAAATCTATTTTAGTTCGCCAAAATTATCATCTTTGAAATGTGAAGTGTTAAAAATAGCCACTTGTTCAAATAAATATGCATGAGTTGAAATATACATTAATTGGCTAATGATATGATTTTAGCCTATGCATGCAACATTGGAATGAATGGTGTTTTTAAACCAAAGTAAATCAAATATGAAGTTGAATGGGAAATGATAAGTGATAAAAATTGTATATATGCACATGCATTTATTGAATAGGTTATAGCAAAGGGGCTAGAGAAGAGGAATAAAATTTTGTGCCCGACAAATAGGTACACATTTACTGTTTTGTTTGGGTGATGATTTTATGAGCCTGTTGGCTAGCCGCTTGGCTTTTTCTTTTTCTTTTTGACATGAGACGCCCGTGTGGCTATTTGGGAATTTTCCCAGCCCCTCCCATACAAAGGAGGTTATGGCGAAATTTTCCAAAATTTAAAGGCGTTTGTGAAATAATTGAAGTGAAAACGATATAGGAATTTTTGAATGAACTATATTTATATAAATATATAAATATAAATAAAATTAAAACGAAACATGGCCGTGCAGTTCATGTTTTGAAACCGTGATTTCAAACGACTAGTGCGGGAAATCCGACCATTGGATTTTCCCGAAACCGCAACCGTTGGGTTTGCCTTGGAAATATTTTCCCAACGGCACCAACTTTGTTAAGATCCGACGGTTGGATTGTCTGGAATGTTCAATTCAAATCTGAAGAAAAACAGCGCTAGAAACGATTATATATATATATATATATAATTAAATAAAATCGAATAACGACGCTGCAGTTCGTAAATTGAAATCGTAACTTCAAATGGCTAGTGTGGAAGATCTGACCGTCGGATTTTCCCAAAACTGAAACCGTTGGATTCGTTTTGAAATGACCTTCCTAATGATATAAAATTTGTGAAGATCCAACGGTTAGATTTTCAGATATGTGTAAAACAAAATTAGTGAAAAACAGCGCCAGTGCATCGGCATGACCTGAAACGTCCTTTAATTAAATATGGCCGTTTTAAATTAAATAAAAATGGCGATATATCGTTATAAAATACTATAGACGATATAGAGTGGAAATAAACCAATTTCGTTGTTTTTGCTTGATATGTGATGGTTGAATGTATTTAACATGAGAATTATAACTAAAAAACTGAAATGTGAATGTTGAATAATCCAACCATGTGATAAGTTGATTTAAAAATCTAAATATACGTGGGTTATTTGAAAAGGCCGAGTTCATCTCAGTTCAAATAATCGATCGACGTTGAGAAGTTTAAGAGTCGAAGACAGTTGAAGACCGACGATCTTCACATTGGATGGATGGGCGCTACTGATGCTCGTGATTGGAGTAGCTACCATGAAGGAGCTGAAGTAGTAGCCGTCCAAACATACTGTTGATTGTACAGATATGCAAGGAATTGGTGCCTCCGGTTTCGTTCAGACCCAGAACGGACTTGTAAATGGACTGTGTGTCTGACATTGGATTTTGTTCTGTGCTGATTGATCTATGTTAAATATATATCTATTTGGCGGCGGAGAATTTATTCTCTTTCTTAACGCCCTTCTCTGAGACGTACGAGCTCAGAGGTTATGTATTGATAGAAATCAGTCGCATGGAGTGGATTGCCTATGTAACACGCCTAAGTGGCATATGATCAAGGCTTCTGTTGCAAAGCAAAGTCTTGTGGTTGATGATCAAAGCATGATCTGTGTGACGTAGCTTTGTGTATAACGTGAATTCGCGAGCCTCACACCACGGTATGAGTCAAAAACGGGAGACGGACCGCTGGGAGAGCATGACATTTCTTTCTAGCTAAGGTGGTGTCAGTGACCTACCAGCCCTGACATTATATACACTTTTCACCTGTGTGGTTGTTGGAATGCGAGGCGCCTCGATTATAGGTCTGTAAGGACCGGGAAACGTGTGTTCAGGAATAACTAATCCTCAAAAGTAAGAGAGGACCGGCCCAGCCGATTCCAAGGATCAGAGTGGGGTCCTGGGACATTTGCTAGAGTGTCTCGAATCGGAGAGGAGCTTGCCCCTTGCCTCGACTCGTGAAGGAACCCAATCTCCAATACGAAATATGCGGACGTGATTGTATTACTAGTATGGCGACATAGTAGATGGTAGCTATGCCGCCTAGGATTGATATTTATGATGGAATTTGCTTTTAAAAACATATATGCACTAGTAATAATATCAAACACTTTTGTTTTATGCGTATGAAGTATTTTTGGCCATTATAAGGTAAAAACTCTATCCTTCGGCTTGCGTTGCATTGTGTGATGGGACCTGAGTCTTATAATGGCTTCATTTTATAAAAAGCATTGCGATGATTTAATCATTTACTTTATTTCATGCACTAGCACTCATTGGAGTAAACCCGTTCCGCGAAAGTGGCGTGGTCCTTTGATTTTCCTTATTATTGTTGTTAATAAGTTAAGTAGATTTCTCATACCAGTCCCATGACTGACTCGTAGTTTGTTTCACCTTGCAAACTCGGGTGCCCTCATTTTCACACGGGTAGCCTAGTTACAGGTTTTTGACGCACTTTTGGCTCATGGCGAGGCTTTACTACACCGTGCTGACTTGGATTTTCTCCGCCATTATTGTATCTATATTATGATTCCGCCATTGGCGATGTAGACTGATATTTATTTTGTGTACTCTTTATGTATGATTCCGCCTCAGGCGATGGTGACTGATTATGTATCATTATGCACTAAGTTGTATCATGTACTGTTCTCTCTGATGTGATGATATCTATATGATTCCGCAGTCATATGTGTGTAAATTGTTCTATTTTCTGTTTATGCTAATGATGATTAATGTGATATATTCTAATGATTGTCCTTAGCACGATGTAACGGGGTTTTGGGATCGTCACAGCTGGTATCAGAGCTTTGGTTAACCTTAGTTCTGGAGTCTAACACATTAAACACTTCATCAAAATAGAATTAGTAGTATTCTAAAGCAAGTCACTCATTAGAGATAGGACTAGTAAAGTCCTAGAATGAGCCGAGCAGTATAGCAAAAACAATTTGATCAGTCCATCGTTATCTTTCCGTAAATTTTCTGCTTAACTATGCAATAAATTATTGTTTCTGTAAGCTGACTCTTTTCTTGCTTATACAGAACTTGAAAAATGGCTACCAGAGCAGCCGCCGCTAGAGGAGGCCGTGCCGGCCGAGGCCGAGGACGGGGAGAAGCCCCAGTTCAAGAAGGACCTTTGATACAACCTCCGGCCGCTCAATACTTCGAGCTGGACCGTGTAGCTAAGAGATATAAAAACCTAGGAGGCAAGACCTTCTCGGGAACTGGCACAGTAATAGAGGCCCTTGCATGGCTCAAAACATGCGAGAAAATTCTTGAAGGCCTAAGGCTTGGAGACCAAGATAAAGCTATTATGGGCGCCTGGCTTATGCAAGAACAAGCTGAACTATGTTGGGAATCTCTCACCGCCGGGAATAGAGAAGCGGGAAGAACATGGGATGGATTCAAAGAACTCTTCAAGGAGAAATATGTCTCGGAACAAGCACTAGAACGAATGCACGATGACTTCGCCATCCTCCAGCAGGGGGATCTTTCCGTGCAGGATTATCTGAATAAATTTACACTATTGTCACCCTATGCTCTGGAGCTCGTCGCCACTGCAAAGTCCAAAAATAAGAGGTTTATCCTTGGGTTAAGGCGACAGTATCATGATAGAGCCATGGCCCATGTCAAGCTGGAATTTAATGAACGGGTGGAAATGACATGCAACTACGAAGACCTTGACCATAGGCATCTGGAGCAGGATTGCGCTAGAAGCCAAGCCAGGAACAAACGCAAGCCTATTGCGAATCAAGCTGAGTCAAGCAAAGCAGCATCTTCAAAACCTCAGATTGACAAGCCGCCAAGAGGAAGCTGCTTTAACTGTGGCAAAGTGGGGCACTACTCTAATGTGTGCACAGCCCTGAAGAGGCAGAAGACAAATTCACAAGGTTCAAGCCAGGGTTCTCAGAACCCTCGCTCCTGCTTTAATTGCCGCAAGACTGATCATCTAGTCAAAGACTGTCCTTTGCTGAAGAAGGCCACAGTAGCTCATGTGTATGATGGGTCGAGCCCGCCTGCTGCTTCCGATGGAGCAGGTAAACCCGATGTGTTGGGAGGTACCCTTACAATTAAAAATATTCCTGTTTCTGTATTGTTTGACACGGGTGAGTCGCGTAGTTTTATTGCTAGTAACACATTGCACAAATTAAAGTTAAAACAGAGAAAGCTCAAAGAATCGGTTGAAGTACATAACCCGATAGGGGGTTCTATTACCCTCAGTTCATGTTGTAAGGTGCCTACTTCTTTCTCCCGATACCAGTTTCCTTTCAATTTAATCGTTATGGATTTTTCCGAATTCGATATCATTCTCGGGCTAGATTGGTTAACGAAATACGAAGCTGAGGTAAATTGAGCAGAAAGAATTGTTAAAATTCGAACGAAGCTTGGATATATTACAGTACCCTGTCATGGCTCGAATCCAGATAGAAAAGAATTTTGGTTGGCATTAGAACTTATCCCCACTTCCTTAGAAAAGATTCCGATTGATAGAAACTATGCGGATGTGTTTGAAGAAGTTGAAAACTTACCTCCACAAAGAGAAATAGAATTCCGAATCGATCTAATTCCCAATGCCAGACTAGTGGTACATCCAATTCGCATAATGAGTCCGAAGGAAAAAGAAGAATTAGGCGATCAAACTCGTCAACTGTTATGGAAGGGTCTAATCAGACCTAGCTTTTCTAATTGGGGTGCAGTTGTTGTGTTTGTCCCAAAGTCAGACGGTACTCTTCGATTATGTGTTGATTACCGAGACCTCAACAAACAAACACTCAAAAACAAGTACCCGTTACCCCGCATTGATGATTTGCTAGACCGATTGAATGGGGCGAAAGTATTTTCCCGAATGGACCTAGCTACAGGTTTTCATCAATTGAGAATAGCAGAAGAGTGTGTTCCTTTGATAGCTTTCAGAGGTCCATACATATTTTATGAATGGTTAGTAATGCCGTTTGGCCTGTGCAACGCTCCAGCATACTTTGTCGATCTAATGAATAGAGTGTTCAGGGGAGTTCTGAATAAATTTGTCCTCGTATTCATCGATGATATTTTAATCTACTCCAAATCAAAACCCGAGCATGAAAAACACTTAGAACAAGTATTGTAGATTCTAAGAAAGAACATCTTCAAAGCCAAATTCTCTAAATATGTCTTCTGGCAAGAAGAAGTGAAGTTTCTTGGCCATGTCGTGTCAGAGAAAGGGATTTTTGTTGACCCAAGAAAAATAACAGCGATTCAAGACTGGAAACAACCCACTACTCCCACACAGGTTAGAAGTTTTATGGGGTTGGCTAGTTATTATCGAAAGTTCGTTAAGGATTTTTCGAAGATATCCAGTCCGTTAACGAAGCTCACAAAGAAGCATGAGAAGTTTAAGTGGACTTCCGGCTGTGAAGAAGCTTTCCAGGAATTGAAATCGAAACTGACGACTGCTCCAGTGTTAACCATTATTGATGGCAATCAGGATCTAACGGTTTGGACAGATGCTTCTATAGAGGTCTTGGTGCAGTGTTAATGCATAGAGGCCAAGTAGTTGCTTATGCAAGCCGCCAACTGAAACCGCATGAGAAGAATTATGTGACTCATGATCTTGAGTTGCTAGCCATCGTTTTTGCTTTGAAAATCTGGAGGCATTATTTATTGGGCGAGAAATTTATACTGTATACAGATCATCAATCATTGAAGTATTTATACACCCAGAAAGATCTGAATTTGAGACAGCAGCGTTGGCTAGAATTTCTTGCAGCGTATGATCTTGATATCCTGTATACGCTGGGGAAGGCTAATGTTGTAGCGGATGCGCTTAGTAGAAAAACCGCAATCATGGCCAATCTTATAATTACGCCTGGATTGATTGATAAGATTTCAACCCTTCAAAAAGACGATGAATTCATTCAGAGAATCAGTCAAACGGTCAAGGAAGGTGAAACCACAAGTTTCCGTAGTGACAATAAGGGGGTTCTCAGGTTAAATAATAGGATTTGCATCCCAAATATTCCAGGCCTTCGAAGAGAAGTGCTAGACGAATGCCATAAATCCAAATTTAGCATCCGTCCTGGGGTGAGTAAAATGTACAACGATATCAAACGCACTTTCTGGTGGAGGGCAATGAAAAGGGATATTTCTTTGTATGTTAGCAGATGCCCTACTTGTCAATTGGTCAAGAGCGACCAACATAAGCTAGCTGGATTGTTGCAACCGTTGGAGGTCCCAGGTTGGAAATGGGAACAGATTTCCATGGATTTCATCAATGGCTTGCCGCGAACCAGGAAAGGTAATGACAGCATTTGGGTAATCGTAGATCGCTTCACGAAGACTGCCCATTTTATACCTGTCAGATCCAAAAGAACCGCTCAAAGTCTAGCACAGATATATGTCAAAGAAATCGTTAAGCTGCATGGAATTCCCATCAGCATAGTCAGTGATAGAGACCCGATATTTGCTAGCAAATTCTGGGAGGCTTTCCAGACAGAATTGGGAACGAAACTGAATATGAGCACCGCTTATCACCCTCAAACAGATGGCCAAACTGAGCGGGTGAATAGAATTCTAGAAGATTTATTGCGGGCTTGTATAATTGATTTTGTTGGGTCATGGTAAGATCACTTACATTTAGCAGAATTGTCATATACCAATAGCTATCAAGCAAGTTTAGGAATGTCGCCATTTGAAGCATTATATGGCAGACCGTGCAGATTTCCAGCATGTTGGGTAGAACCTGGCAACAGACTTGTGTTAGGACCCGATATGATTAGAGAAGCATCTGATAAAGTCGATTTCATCAAAAAGCGATTGAGAACCGCGCAAAGCCGACAGAAAAGTTATGCAGATTCTAGAAGAAGAGATTTGACATTTGATGTTTGTGACCATGTTTATTTGAAAGTTTCTCCGATGAGAGGAGTAATCAGATTTGGCAAAACTAGGAAGTTGGCACCGAGATTTATTGGTCCCTTTCCTATACTCGAACGAATTGGAACTCTTGCTTATAGTGTTCAATTACCAGATTGGTTGCCTGGAGTGCATGATGTGTTTCACGTATCTCAACTTAGAAGACATGTGCATGATTCAGATCTTGTTGTGGAAGAAGCAGCGCAATAGGATATAGACATAACTCCAGAATTAGCAGTCAGAAGAGAGCCATTAAAGATTGTTGGCAAAGAAACTAGAGAACTAAGAAGCAAAAAGGTTCATTTAGTTAAAGTGCAGTGTACTTGGGAGAATGAGGAAAGCATTAAACAAGCTTACCCCAAATTTAGAGTGGACATCTCTGATTAACTCCGGTGCAAGGTACCTTTACAATACTTTGCATTTACATTTTGTTTCCTACTTTACTGTTATTTACTTTTCGAGGACGAAAAGTTTTAAGTGGGGGAGATTGTAATAACCCGGAAAATACGGGCCAATTTAAAAATTTTAAATTGGTGATTTCAAAGGAATTTGAACAATTGATATAGAATATTTCAATAAAATACTGAATTAGAAATAGTTGGTCAGTTTGAAAATTTGAATTCAAACTTTGATTGATTGTGCAGGGTGGAGAATATAACGGATTTTAGCGAAACCAAAAATATTTAAATCTGTTTATCAATACCTTTCTAACGAATCTAAAAAATCGAAGTTTCATAACGGAAATCAAAACTTATGGTCGAATGAATTTTCAGAAAGATCGATATATAAAATATATAGCCCTGGAGAATTGATATTTTGCAAACGACCTCTGAATTCGACGAAACCACTTTTGTTGGGTCCGGGATGTCAAACTATTGCTAGGTTTCAAATTTCATAATTTTTGAAGCTAATATGTGAGCGTGGAAAAAGAAAATGTGTTTAGTCAATTTCTGTTAAATTGGATCGACCATAAAATGGCCATTTTTCAAACGATCTCAGAATTCGACGAAACTAGTTTTGTTGGGACCGTAGCGCCAAAACATAGCTAGATTTATTTTTCTGGAATTTTTCGAATCAGTTTGTGGCCTTGGCAAATTGAAATGTCCGTTCAAAGTTTAAATTGAATGTTTTATACTTTAATTTGAAAAATAACTGACTGTAACAGTCGAATTAGCCAACGAAACATATCCCATTGTGTCCGGGATGGGGGTATTTAGCTAGGGGTGATAGTCGTTGGGTTTGAAAAGGAGTTCGTAGGTGAAAACCCTAATTTTCTAAAATATATATATATTCCGGCGAATCAGAAAATTCCATTCATTATTAAAAAAAAAAGCGTAAACCCTCTTCCTTCAGCGATCTCGATGACGCACGTCGTTCCAACCTTCTCTCCTCGATTGCCGCCGCCTCCGACACCTCCAGCCAATGCCACCACCACCGTTCGCCTCGTCTCCCCCTCCTCTTTAAATCTGACCCACCCACGACCGCCAACATCACCTCCTCCGCCTGAATCGAGCGCCCAAAGTCCAACTCTTCCCAGCGCCGCCGACGACGCCACCGACCGCCGAGCTGCACCAAACCACCACAGACAGGACCGCCGCTCGAAGCACTTCCACGCCAGCACCCCCGATCGTCCCCACGTGCCACGGATTTCGCGAAAACCACAACCCTAGTTTCGAACCATCGTGAAAGGTGAGTGCTTTTTGATGTCTACACTTTGAAAAATCATATCTTTTTGGTGTTTTGACAAAATTTGATGAAACAGGAAACATCGGGACCGCAAGGAAGCTCTCTACCACATAGAAGAAGCCGCAGATTTTTCTAAGTCATCTACGATTTTTAGCACTCCGCAAACCAAAGTGAGAAATCTAAATTAAATGAATTTGAATGGAAAATTTCGTGTATAAATTATATTAGTGAAATATAAATTACACACGTGTTGTATACCTCATGTACATGCGTGGTGTAAGCTATATAAGCGAAGTATGAATTATACATGCATAGAATAATTGATATATGTGTTGAAATGCAAGTGAAATATAGCAATTATAATAAATAAATAAATAATAAATATATACTCCCCTCGTCCACAAACCATGGACGTTATTTATTGTTGGGAATAGGTGTGAAATATTGGATGAAAAATACCAATGGTTGAATAATTGTTTGTGGTTGATATTGTTTGGTTGTGGTTGAAAAATACCCATTGGTGATTGAAATGAATTGGAAATATTTGTGGAAATAAAAATAAAACATGTCGCCTGCGTGCGAATTAGATGCATGAATCCCCATTGTCGAAAACCGCGAGATTTTAAGGTAGAGCGAGGAGCCGTACTAGGGACGGTGCCGGTTTTAACTACCCTGCCGTTATGCTGCCGAAATTTTGAATAATCTTTATGTGTTAGAATTATTTTCATATATTGAAATTATCTTCATGCGTTGAAATTAAAGCCATATGTTGAAACTATATCCATGTGTGGAAATGTTCATGTATTGAAAAGTGATGTGTGAAAATTAAATTCATTTGTGAATGAATAAAGTGTTTAAACAACAAAAATTACATTTTTATAATATATATGAAGTATGAAAAATATTCGCCTTATATAAATAGTTTCAACAATAAAAATTCCATCTTTCTAATATGAACAACATAAATAAAATATACATGTGTGGAAATGCTCATGTGTTGAGAAGTGTGTGTAGTGGAAAAGTCCATGTGTTGAATAAAAAGATCGAACAATAAAAATTACATTTTTATTGAAACTATGAAGTGTTGAAAACATCCATTTGTCGAATAAATATTTTAAATGATAAAAATATCATTTTTATCATCTATGTGATATGCTAAAGATATGCGGACATTGAAATAAATATTTGTGAATGAGATATTATTTTTAACATGCATAGGAACTAAAGAAAATAGTCATGTGTTGAAATCTATTTTAGTTCGCCAAAATTATCATCTTTGAAATGTGAAGTGTTAAAAATAGCCACTTGTTCAAATAAATATGCATGAGTTGAAATATACATTAATTAGCTAATGATATGATTTTAGCCTATGCATGCAACATTAGAATGAATGGTGTTTTTAAACCAAAGTAAATCAAATATGAAGTTGAATGGAAAATGATAAGTGATAAAAATTGTATATATGTACATGCATATTTATTGAACAGGTTATAGCAAAGGGGCTAGAGAAGAGGAATAAAATTTTGTGCCCGACAAATAGGTACACATTTACTGTTTTGTTTGGGTGATGATTTTATGAGCCCGTTGGCTAGCTGCTTGGCTTTTTCTTTTTCTTTTTGACATGAGACGCCCGTGTGGCTATTTGGGAATTTTCCCAGCCCCTCCCGTACAAAGGAGGTTATGGCGAAATTTTCAAAAATTTAAAGGCATTAGTGAAATAATTGAAGTGAAAGCGATATAGGAATTTTTGAATGAACTATATTTATATAAATATATAAATATAAATAAAATTAAAATGAAACGTGGCCGTGAAGTTCGTGTTTTGAAACCGTGATTTCAAACGACTAGTGCGGGAAATCCGATCATTGGATTTTCCCGAAACCGCAACCGTTGGGTTCGCCTTGGAAATATCTTCCCAACGGCGCCAACTTTGTGAAGATCCGACGGTTGGATTGTCTGGAATGTTTAATTCAAATCTGAAGAAAAACAGCGGCAGAAACGATTATATTTATATATATATATATAAATATAATTAAATAAAATCGAATAACGACGCTGTAGTTCGTAAATTGAAATCGTAACTTCAAATGGCTAGTGTGGAAGATCCGACCGTCGGATTTTCCCAAAACTGAAACCGTTGGATTCGTTTTGAAATGACCTTCCTAATGATATAAAATTTGTGAAGATCCAACGGTTAGATTTTCAGATATGTGTAAAACAAAATTAGTGAAAAACAGCGCCAGTGCATCGGCACGACCTGAAACGTCGTTTAATTAAATATGGCCGTTTTAAATTAAATAAAAATGGCGATATATCGTTATAAAATACTATAGACGATATAGAGTGGAAATAAACCAATTTCGTTGTGTTTGCTTGATATGTGATGGTTGAATGTATTTAACATGAGAATTATAACTAAAGAACTGAAATGTGAATGTTGAATAGTCCAACCATGTGATAAATTGATTTAAAAATCTAAATATACGTGGGTTATTTGAAAAGGCCGAGTTCATCTCATTTCAAATAATCGATCGACGTTGAGAAGTCGAAGAGTCGAAGACGGTTGAAGACCGACGATCTTCACATTGGATGGATAGGTGCTACTGATGCTCGTGATTGGAGTAGCTACCATGAAGGAGCTGAAGTAGAAGCCATCCAAACATACTGTTGATTGTACGGATATACGAGGAATTGGTGCCTCCGGTTTCATTCAAACCCAGAACGGACTTGAAAATGGACTGTGTGTCTGACATTGGATTTTGTTCTGTGCTGATTGATCTCTGTTAAATATATATCTGTTTGGCGGCGGAGAATTTATTCTCTTACTTAACGCCCTTCTCTAAGACGTACGAGCTTAGAGGTTATGTATTGATAGAAATCAGTCGCATGGAGTGGATTGCCTGTGTGGCACGCCTAAGTGGCATATGATCAAGGCTTCTGTTGCAAAGCAAAGTCTTGTGGTTGATGATCAAAGCATGGACTGTGTGACGTAGCTTTGTGTATAACGTGAATTCGCGAGCCTCACACCCCTGTATGAGTCAAAAACGGGGGACGGACCGCTGGGAGAGCACGACGTTTCTTTCTAGCTAAGGTGGTGTCAGTGACCTACCAGCCCTGACATTATATACACTTTTCACTTGTGTGGTTGTTGGAATGCGAGGCGCCTCGATTATAGGTCTGGAAGGACCGGGAAACGTGTGTTCAGGAATAACTAATCCTCAAAAGTAAGAGAGGATCGGCCCAGCCGATTCCAAGGATCAGAGTGGGGTCCTGGGACATTTGCTAGAGTGTCTCGAATCGGAGAGGAGCTTGCCCCTTGCCTCGACTCGTGAAGGAACCCAATCTCCAATACGAAATATGCGGACGTGATTGTATTACTAGTATGGCGACATAGTAGATGGTAGCTATGCCGCCTAGGATTGATATTTATGATGGAATTTGCTTTTAAAAACATATATGCACTAGTAATAATATCAAACACTTTTGTTTTATACGTATGAAGCATTTTTGGCCATTATAAGGTAAAAACTCTATCCTCCGGCTTGCGTTGCATTGTGTGATGGGACCTGAGTCTTATAATGGCTTCATTTTATAAAAAGCATTGCGATGATTTAATCATTTACTTTATTTCAAGCACTAGCACTCATTGGAGTAAACCCGTTCCGCGAAAGTGGCGTGGTCCTTTGATTTGCCTTATTATTGTTGTTAATAAGTTAAGTAGATTTCTCATACCAATCCCATGACTGACTCGTAGTTTGTTTCACCTTGCAAACTCGGGTGCCCTCATTTTCACACGAGCAGCCTAGTTACAGGTTTCTGACGCACTTTTGGCTCATGGCGAGGCTTGACTACACCGTGCTGACTTGGATTTTCTCCGCCATTATTTTATCTATATTATGATTCCGCTATTGGCGATGTAGACTGATATTTATTTTGTGTACTCTTTATGTATGATTCCGCCTCAGGCGATGGTGACTGATTATGTATCATTATGCACTAAGTTGTATCTTGTACTGTGCTCTCTGATGTGATGATATCTATATGATTCCGCTGTCATATGTGTGTAAATTATTCTATTTTCTGTTTATGCTATTATCTGTGGTCTGCTAATGATGATTACTATGTTATATTCTAATGATTATCCTTAACACCGTGTAACGGGGTTTTGGGATCGTCACAAGAAGAGACTTAAAATTCTCCATTGGTGACTTGGTGTTTGTTAAGATTTCTCTGTTGAAGAGCATGATACGATTTGGCAGGAGAGGCAAGTTGGCACCAAGATTTGTTGGCCCATTCCTAGTTCTCAAACAAGTTGGGAATTTGGTGTATAGAGTTGACATACCCGAGAAGATGGCGGGAGTTCACAACGTATTTCATGTTTCCCAGCTAAGGAGGTTCGTGCACGACCCAGATATGACTATTTCACCTGATCAGTTAGAGGACTTCGAAGTGGAACCCAAGGCGGTTGGGAACTGCAAGCCGATTCGTATTGTCGAGCACGATACGAAACAACTTCGAAGGAAGGCGGTGAAGCTAGTCAAGGTTCAGTGGTGCGAGAACGAGAATGACTGTACTTGGGAGACAGAGGAGAGCATTAAGAAGACGTATCCAGAACTCTTTGCCTGGTAAGATTTACTTTGCAATTTATTTATTCCGCATGCTAGGATAGACTTGTTTTTCTTGTTTTGCATGTTTGATTGTTATTTTATGGCTGATAGGCATATGAGACCCTTTGTCTGTTTTGGTTAGGGAATTTTGGGGGCGAAATTTCTTAAGGAGGGGAGAATGTAACAACCCACATTCTACGCATCAGAGGATCATAGAATATTTATTTCTTTCTTATATGAGGTCGTAGGGTCATATGGCTTTGGGAAACGACCATTGGGGCCATTTCCCATGTTCATGATTTTTGCCGATTTTTAAATGACCGTTTTCCCCCTAATTGATCTTGTTTCGGCCATAACTTTTGATTGGAAAGGAGTTTTGACCTTAAACAACTTCCATTGGCTTCGGATGATGGTTTACCTTTCCGTAGAGTGGTCACATGTGGAAAACGGACTTACCGTTTGGGAGAAATGGCTGAAATAAGGTTTGGAATGTGAAAAACTGCTTAACCGTGCCAAATAGGGTGATTAGTGAATGGGCCCATAACCCATTTCGGGATTAGGGTTATGGGGAGGCTGAAAAGGTTAAGGTTTCATTCCATTTCAGTTTTCTAGCCTCCACTTACCTCTTAGAAACCCCAAAAATGGCCTCCAACCTCTAAATCACCTCCAAATCACTTTCTAATCAAGGATTAAGCTTAGCAACATCAAATCAAGGGAGATCTTCACCAAATCAAGATTAGAGCTGCTGTTTAGCATTTGTATTCGCGCCATATCAGAGATTTATTTCATATCTAAGGTTTATTTGTGGCTACGGTGAGTGATTCGCATAGTTCCTCACTAATTATGGTCAATTAAGTGTAATTTGTGAAGATTAACGAATTTATGCATTAATAAATTCTGGAAAAATATTTATAAATTCTTAAATAATGTTTTAGACCTCTGTTAGAAATTGGGTTTGATTTGGTTAAGTTTTGCTAATATATCATTAGTTTTGCTTAAGTACGCTTAAGGGAAAATATGGGGTTTTTGGGTATGTTTGATCCATTTTAACCTATCATATTGTTGTTTTGATGGTTGATTATACATGTTGCTATGACTATATGGTATGTTTTGTGATTGATTAGAATAGATGGAATTGTCGAAAACGTCGTCGAATGGCGTAAAACAGCTCGTTGGACAAAGTGCAGGAATTCAGATCGGATGGGGGATTGAGCGCTGGATCGGATCGCCCTATGAGGTCATGGAACCATATCACGAACCAAGCCATCTCCTCCGAACCGAACCGTCTATGTGAGGTCCATGACCATCAAATGTGAACTGCCTCTCATACCCGATTCGAACCACTCGAGAGAAGGAACTCCGACCCGATCCGCTCATGGATGGCGAGCACGAACCATTTGTACTTGGCTTGGAGGAGCGCTATCTCTGACCCGAACGGCCAGAAGGACCCCAACCCGAACCCATAGATGGAGATGGACTTGGAGACCCTGACCCACTGGGGGTGTTGACGATCCGAACCGCCACCAGGTGGATGACACGAGCCAAACCGTGTTGACGATGGAGACCTGAAGGCCGAACTGAACCGATGCTTAAGAGAGGGATCCGAACCGATGCTTAAGAGAGGGATCCGAACCGATCCAGTGATGACCAAAAACCCGAGATGCAAAGGTTATCCAGTTGGGAATCAATGAGTTCACTTCATGATTAGGCTTTGCTGCGGGACGTATGCTAAGGAGTTGTCGACGTTCATAACTTCGATTCAACACCGAAAAGGAATGATGGGCTACGTATCAGTGCAGTAGAGTCATTGTGACTCGAGGGGCAAGGTGATCGTAGTAAGACTATGAGCCAGGGCAGTGGAGCCATTATGACTCCATGGGGTAGAGTGGACATAGTAAAGGATTAGTAAGGCTATGAGCTAGTGCAATGGGGGTGTTTACGGCTCCATGGGGGCAAAGTGGACATAAAGAAGGATTAGTGGCTATGGATCAGTGCAGTGAAGCCGTTGTGACTTCATGGGGCAGAGTGATCATAGCAAAGTGTTGGGTGATCGAAGTGGTGGATATCGTATGCTTTACGCACTGAGTGAGAGATGTGAGGATATTTGCTATGCTTGACTATTTGCCATCACTATGACATACACACCCCCACCCCCGTATGCTTGTACACCATATGTTAGTGGCACCTTAGATTGTTGTACAGTATGTAGTGCTAACTCTTTAGTTGCAGGTCTAGGTTCAGGTATGGTTTAGTATACCTATTATTATTCTGTTTAGCTGCTTATTGCTCATACAAGACTGTTGTGTGACCCAGAGTTTTATGTCTCTTCTTATTACTCTGGGTGCTCCTAAACGAGCAGACTAGAGACAGGTTAGCTGGTGATGCACGAGTAGCTGATCCGGAGGCGAGCAGGAGGCTTGCACGTATGATATATATATATATATATTTATATAGATATTCTCCCTGTGTCGTTGGTGGTCACTACTTGGGCATTAGTAGTGTACCTTCCTTATCTTGCTTTTAGAGACAGTTTTAAAAGTTGTAATAATGATGTTGTGGAACATAAGGTGTATTTTGATTTTCCGCTGCTATGATAGTTTGTTTTCAGCTTATGCACTGTCTCACCTGTTTCGTGTCAAGTGTATGTTATGATTATATTTTATTCCATGCGTTATGAGACATATTATAGGTTCTTTATTGATTCTTCGTCTTCTTCCTTTTCTTCTGACGATCGTCCCATGCTAACTGGACATGTGTACAGTGCACTTTTGAAGTAAATGTCGGTTGGTGTAGGGCGGGCCGTCACACCTTACCCCACACATAACAGCTTTTAAAAAATGGAAGAATATGTGAGTTCCATAAAACATGCTACTTACGAAGCTTCTCCGCTCTCCTTGAGTCCATCCCATCCAAGGTACAAAAACCATGCGGGATGACATCGTCTTCCGAGAAAGAGAATCGATAAGGGTGGAAATCCCGACCACTGATCCATTAGTCATCCCTGCCCAGGCTGGTACTGCTTCCATTCGAAAGGTCTTAATCGACTAAGAAAGCTCGGTCAACATCATCTTTATGGCCGCCTACGAACAGATTAAATTGAAAACAAATGACTTGAAGCCATGTCACGCCACAATTCACGGGTTCAATGGGGTCTCATGTTTCCCCATAGGGATGATCGACCTTCCCGTAGAACTGGGCGAAGGGGACCAAAGCCGAGTCCGGATTCTCACTTTCATGGTCATAAACATCGACTCCCCTTACAACGCTTTCCTGGGGCGCCCCTTTCTCACCGAATTCCGAGTTTACATGGTACCATGGTCTCTCCTAATGAAATTCCCGATGGAAAATGGGATCAGAATCATCAAGGGTGACCAAATAAGCGCCAGGGAGTGTTACGCAATAGAATGGAAGAATGCGTGCAATAAGGACAAGGGAAAAGCCGTGCCCGCTCCTTTTTGCACCAAGAATGTCTCTGCATAGCAATCAGCGGCGTCTGGGCCCTGGCTCAGGCGCCACTTCTATCTTTCCGATGACCTTGATACACGGAAGGACGAAGAGCTTGAATACGACCTCGTCGAATCCACAGTGGACGTTCCCGACAACCTCGACGACCCAACAAGGGTGTTGAAGGTAGGGTCACAACTCTACCCAGCAGTTAAAGAAGATCTCATATGTCTCCTAAAAGTCAATTTAGACGTGCTTGCATGGACTCACTCCAACATGAAAGGCATCGACACCGTAATTGCTTGCCATTCCCTTGGATTAGATCACAGAGTACCTCCAGTTAAACTGAAACGTCGCTTTTAGGGCCTGAGAGGTCCGAGGCACTCGAAGAAGAGGTGGACCATCTGCTCAACAATAACTTCATCTGCGGAGCTGACTACTCCGAATAGGTTTCCAATCTAGTTCTGGTTAAAAAGACAAATGGTAAGTGGCGAACATGCATCGATTTCTCCGATCTGAACAAGGCATGTCCCAAGGACAGCTTCCCGCTCCCGAAGATCAATCGACTAGTCGATTCGACCGCCGGATACCATCTACTATCCTTCATGGATGCCTACTCTGGCTACAACCAGATCCCAACGAGCCTCCGTGACCAAGATCATACCTCTTTCATAACCGACCTTGGGCTCTACTACTACCGTGTTATGTCCTTCGACCTTAAAAATGCCAGCGCCACTTATCAACGAATGGTTAATCAACTCTTTAAAGATCAAATTGGAAAGTCCATGGAGGTGTACATTGACGATATGCTAGTAAAATCTAAAACATCAAGCGATCACGTCCACAACCTCTCCGAAATGTTCGGTGTCCTTAGCCAGTACGACATGAAACTCAAACCCTTGAAACGCTCCTTTGGAGTTGCCTTGGGAAAGTTCTTGGATTTCATTGTCAATTCATGGGGCATCGAAGCTAACCCAGAAAAATCCAAGCTATTCGGGACATCCGAGTCCCCGACAACATCATAGATGTTCAAAGTCTGAACGGAAAGGTCGCCACTTTAAGTCAGTTCATTTCTAAGGCTAACGACAAGTGCATCCCCTTCTTCGATTTACTCCGAAAAGGGAAACACAACTTCGAGTGGACCCCCAAATGCGTCTTCATATTTAAGGAACTTCTGGATCACTTAGAGAGACCACCTATCCTCTCTAAGCTTATAGACCATCAGAACTTATATATTTACATGGCTGTTTCTGCGCAGGAAATCAGCTTGGCATTAATACGCTTCGAAGACCGCACTCAACGACTTGTCTACTATATCAGCAAGTAGTTAACGGGGGTAGAGAAGAACTACCCGAAGCTAGAGAAGATGGCATTCTACTTATTAATTTCCTCTGGAAAGCTCCGACCGTACTTCCAGTCGCATCCCATAAAAGTTTTCACTAACCAACCACTACGTCCGGTCCTACAACGACCCGAGACGTCATGGAGATTACTAAAGTGGAGCATAGAGTTAAGCTAGTTCGGGATAACCTTCATCCCCCGATGAGCCATCCTCGGCTAACCCCTCTTAGACTTCATCGTGCAGTTCACAGCCCCCGAGAAGGAACCCACGGTGAACGCCGGAATTCCCGATGCTAAGTAAAAATTGTTTGTAGACAACTCCTCTAATAGAAAATGCTCCAGGACGGAGTCGTGCTTGCCACCCCTGAGGAACGCCTGATGTATTACGCGTTGAGGCTAAATTTCTCTGCTACTAACAACGATGTGGGGTACGAGGCCTTAATCGTTAGGCTTAGAATCGCTATCAAACTCAAGCTGGAGACTGTCCACATCTTCTCCGATTCACCGCTTATCGTCTGACAAGTACTGGGAGAGTATCAAGTGAAAGAGGGACGGCTTGCCCAATACTTGGCCCAAGATCAGGGGCTACTCATCTACCTCGAGCATTTCACCATCACCCATATCCCACGCGAACAAATTGAAAAAGCAGATTCCCTCGCCAGAATGGCAAGCTCCGAAGATCCACAACTTAACGAATTCTCCTCGATTGAAGTCCTCAACTCTTCAAGCATCAAGCAAGGGCAAGATAAGATGATTATGAACACCGAACCCGAGCTAGAGTCCTAGATGACACCGATCAGAAATTACCTGCAGCATGGGATCCTACCAAAGCACTAAAAGGAAAGGCGCGCGCTCACTCGCTAGTCAGCCCGTTACCTTCTTATGGATGGGGTGCTCTACCATAGAGGTTTTTCCATTCCCTTGCTCTAGTGCGTAGCTCACGGCGATACCCTCCGAGTACTAAGCAGTGTGCATGAAGGCGAATGTGGCGATCACAATGGGGGGCAGACCCTGGCTAGAAAGATTCTCAGACATGGTTATTACTGGCCTATGCTTGATCAAGATGCCACAGACTATGCTCGCAAGTGTGATAAGTGCTAGCGCTTCTCTAAGATTCCACGAGCCTCGCCTACCGAACTATCTCAAATGGTCAACCCATGGTCGTTCGCCATGTGGGGAAGCGACATCATCGGAACTCTTCCGATGGCCAGAGGCGGGGCATGATATGTCGTCGTCGCAGTGGACTATTTCACCTAGTGGGCAGAAGCTGAAGCTCTCGCCTCCATAACCACAAAAAATATGATCAACTTTTTTGTCCGCAACATCATTACCCACTAAGGAGTGCTTCAGGCTATCATCCCCAACAACAACACTCAATTTGAGAGCACCGAGTTTAAAGCTTTCTGTCAGTGCCACAACATTAATAAAAGATTCTCAGCGGTGGCTCATACCCAAGAAAATGTGCAAGTCGAGGCAATTAACAAGGTCATCAAATCCATCATCAAGAAATGTCTGGAAAAGGCTGGGGGCATGTGGGAAGACGAACTTCCGCTAGCTCTATGGGCCTATCGCACCGCCCACAAGACAACAACCAGTCTTACTTCTTTCGCCCTCGCATACAGATCTGAAGACGTCTTTCTCATTGAGCTCAAGCTTCAATCCCTACGAGTCACGTACTTCAATCCAAAGACGAACCAAGATTTACTTCTGGGATCACTCGACTTATTGGAAGATAAAAGGAACGAGACCGATATCAGAGCCGCCGCCCAACGACAGTGAGTAGCCCAATATTTCAACTCTAGGATCCGCCACAAGGACCTCAATGTTGGCGACCTCATTCTAAAACGAGTTTTTCTCCTTCCAGCAGGCCTCGCGCCTCGCTGGGAAGGCCCATACTCAATACATCGAAAGCTCAGCAATGGAATCTTCAGGCTCGCCACCATCGATGGAGCTGAACTCCCAAGGGCATGGAACAACGAACATCTCCGCCGCTACTTTACATAACTCAATTTAGGTTGTTTATGCTTTTCAAACAATGTTCTATTTTTTCAGAAATCCAATGAATTGTAAAGGCTATTACTGCCAAAGTTATTAGTAGAAATGATGTTCAATTTCCTATCTCCTTGATGTTTACTTCTCACGTAATGCGTCTTGTTTTCCAACAACCAACTCGATTCATGCCTTCAAAAACCGCATTGGCACCCCGGGCACGGGAGCCGGCGCGGTCATTTCAATTTCTAGGCAACATCGAGTCTAAAACACTTGGCTACGACCGACACCCCGAGCACGGGAGCCAACAACAGTACTCGAATCACAGGCCCACGGCACGACCGAGTCTAAACAACCACTAACTCGAATCCCGGCCCAGTGCCGAGGCCGAAGATAAATCATTTCGCGTCCTAGTCTAGGCAGCTTGGCGCCATTCAATGACCGACTAAGATCGATGCAAATCTCTCTTTGCCGGTTGCGGGTAACGGTTGAATCTTGGCGCAGCACCAAGACCGACCTTAAATCGTTTCTTACCCTTAGCACTCAAGGCTAGGGGCAGCCCGTGGCCATGATCGGACCTTACGAGCTGATGATCGGGGCTGAAAACTACACCGCGAAAAAATGACGTCTGGCGGCTCGCCTCAAACCGATGGACGACGGGATAGCCACCCACCTGGAAGACCGCACAACGCGACGACCTATGCCTTCGCTATACTTGGGTTTAACCTCGAGCCACACAAAACCGCTAGCGCACAACCTAGTTTCGCAAACTACGGGTTCCTTGAGCTAAGGGAAACATACTGAAACCAGCGCTCTACCTCACCTCTTTGGAATAATTTACCCAGAGACAACCCCTACTCGCTTTTGTGAAAGTATAACGATAAATAAGTTTATGCAAGTATAGGACGCTGGAAAACATAAAAAGAACATCCGAACACTTGACATAAAAGGCGATCTTTACTAATTAATATTTCCTTTTCGCACACACATGCTAAAACAAACTATGTGTCTAATACTTTTACTTTCTAATGACATGGTGTACATGAGAACCACACGTGTCTTGAAAAACCAAAAGCAAGGGCCATACTCGCGTAAACTATCGGCCTACACTACCAGAACAATGGTAACCTCTACTTAGGATACTAACACTAATCGTGTCTTTTCTTCTTTTGCTTGTGCCTTTTTGCAGATTCAGCACTCGATGGTTCGTCACTAGCACTAGACCTCTTCTGACCAGATCCCCTTCTGCTCGATCTACCCTTCGAGGGAGTAACCAACTCATGAGTGACAGAGAGGCGACGACCCCCCGCACCATCACCGATAGAAATCTTCGTGACATTAGTAATGACGGCATGCGGCGTAGGCGCGGGGACATTACTAGTGGCAGGATCTGCGATACCCTCGCTCTTCTGCAAAATCTTCTTCCCTTCCCGCTCGGCCCTCTCCGCCGCCTCCACCTTTTCTTGTTGGTCCACCATCTTGGCCTCTTGAGTTGCCCCCGTAGCTGACATCATGGATGCATCGGCATCCACTGAATCTCTGGCTAGGGAACTCTGTCCGTCGACCACCTATCCTTCCTTGTTGAGAATGTCCACCATGCTAGGAATTACTCTTATGTCAGAAAAGGTGTCAAGTTGGTCACCGCCCTCTCCAGCCTGTGTCCCTATGAGGCCCGGCCTAGTTTCAGTCACTTGGTTGATCACAGGGGCGGGATCCGCTGCCGTCGTAGACCTAGGAGGAACCGTATAGCAAAGAGACAACCTTATTAGTCCACAATTTGGCAATCACTTCATTCTCAGGGATGCAGGGTAAAAGGAGTTTACCTACGGTCAAGGGTGGAATAGTAATGATAGGAAGGGTGCTTGCGGCAATAGGTAAGGTGAGGCTGGTATCTCCCAGTGTTGGGAAGTCTGGATTGTACTCGGTAGCGGTTCGGGCCCGAAGCCTCAGGGCCACTCACCACAGCAGACCCAGGGTGTAATGACCCGCATTTTCCAAGGGTATAATTGATTTATTTAATTATTTAAAATAGTGATATAGGGAATTAAATCGAGGTTTAATTAAATAATATGGAATAATTAATTTAATTAAATAATTAAATAATATATTTAATTCAAAAATATTGGAAATCATAATATTCTGTGAATGGGGTCAACCCTAAGATTTAATTTAGCTTAGAATTGAATTAGAATAGCGTATATATTTTATTAACATCATTTTGAACGTATAATTATAATATAATTAAAATCAATCTCGAAATGGTGCGGTAGTTCGCTATTTGGCGATTTGAACTTCAACTGGATATACAGGGTTTGTTTTAAATCGGATTCCTGTGAAACAAGAAACGTGTGGAGCTGGTGGAGTATATCTTTCTAGTGGAAGAGAAAAATCGGGATTTCGTCGTAAAGATTTTGAGTTATGTCCAAATCAAATTATCAGAAATGCAGCGCCCTGACCATAACGATTTAATTATATTTTATATAACGATTTAAATAGAAATCGAACATCGATATAACTCTGACGATGTAATATCAAGTTGTAAATACATATAGGAATATTCTGGAGCTGTATGGTATCCCACTGTGAATATAGACGACAATATTTATTTTTAAATATTAAATTAAATTATATTTAAATATATTTATATATTTAAATAGGCTATTTAGAGCGTTAAAAATAGACACTTTTGCAAATGAAGTCGGAATTCGACGAAACCAGTTTTGTTGGATCCGCAATGTCAAATAGTTGTTAGATTCCAAGTTTGGTGATTTTTAGAGTCACTGTGTGGCCGTAAGGATTTTTAGAGTGAGAAACAGTCAGTGTTTTGACAGTTAAAAATACGCTGTGTGAGCATATGGAGTCGGAATTCGACGAAACTAGTTTCGTTGGGACCGTAATGTCGAGTTGTAGCTGCATGTCCATTTTCATGATTTTTGGGTATCGTGTGTGGTCACAGGAATTTTTAAATGACGAATTGAACTAACGATTCAATATAAAATGAATATAAAAATATTTAAAAACTTCCTATAAAAACCCTTTAACCTTTTCTAACCTAATTGACTTCTCTTTCTCTGGTCAACAATTCCTTTCTACCGCCGTTCTTCTTTTTCCTTCTTACAGAAAATTTCTCAAGTTGTAAAAATCAAAAGAAAAGGAAACACTCAACGGAATCGGACATCGTTGGATCCGTTGTGCTGCTGTGCTCGAGAGCTCCCTGTTGATACCCTTCGAACTGAGTGCGATCGAGTTTTTGGTGGGTCCAGTTCCTACAGGTCGACGCTAGGGTTCAGGCTAGGCTCGACTGTAGGCGGAGTTAGGCGTTTTCATGGGAGGCTTTGCGTTTGGGGTGGAAAGAACTTTCGAGTGGAAAAGTTTTGTGGTGTTCGACGATGAAATAGTTCAATGTCCTCTCTGGGATCGACTGTTTTGGGGTCTCGACGGAACTCAAGAATGGTGTTCGAATTAAGCAAAGAGGATATGAGTTTGTTGAGTTTTCAAAGGAGATTTTTATGGTGGTATTGGTATGTGATCAGGTGGCTGAACTTGAAGGAGGAAGTATGGGGAATGGCTGTCATACGGGTGGTGTTACAGAGCAGGTGATTGAGTTTTGGGGAAGAAGTGTTTTGCGGGTTAGTTTGTGGTTGGGCCGACAAAGAAAAGCTAAGCCCAATAGATTAAAATCAAGTTTTTAATTTTATTTAAATTATGTATTTAACTTGTGTAAATCATATCTTGACCGTACGATATCAGAATCATGAACGGTCAGATCCGTTGGGATCGTATGGACGGACACTACACAATGGAATGGACCGCGAGTCAATGGGAGCACGTTACAATTTATGGCAAAATAAATTGTTTGATTCAACTCAAACAACAGTTTATCGTTCTTTACCGATGAACTGCCAAAGTGAGTAAAACTCACCAACTCTGAACAGTTATATTTTTTATTGTATTCTTAGAACTGTTAATCATCTATTGATTGTGTGTTGGTTGATTGATTGAACTGCTAGTCAGTTAGTGGAAATTATATATATATATATATATATATATATATATATATATATATATAAACCGTTAAATATTTATATATTGATGCTGTTATCAAAATAATCCGTACTGAACTGAAAGTGATGTTGAATATACTGTGTAACATCTGTGATGCAGGGAAACAGGTTGGAGGGACCCAACTGGGTTCCTCAATATTTATAATTCTGTTCTATTCATATTTTGTGTTATGTGATGTGATATATAATCTGTGTTGATTATATGTGTTTGGACGATATTGAATATCGTGATTTGATATGATTGAATACCATAACATACCGGAATGTTGATAAGGAATAATTTCAAAGTGATATTGAAATGAAAATACTTATAAATGGAATATTTATAAATAAGGAATATTTATAAATTTGGAATATTTATAAATAGGAGATATTCAAAAAGGAAATAATTTCAAACCATTTTCTTTTTGAATGGAAAGGCCTGTGTGGCGGGTTTGGGGATTTTCCCGATGCTCCCGATACAAAGGAGGTTATGGCGAATTTTCCCGAAAATTTAAGGAGTTAGAATAATTTAAAGAATAAATGGGAAAACAAAATAAAAGGGGAATATTTGTGGAAACCAAATATAAAGGAAATGCTTGTGAAAATAAATAAAGGTATAAAGGAAATATTTATTTAGGAAAATAAATAAAGTTATAAAGGAAATATTTATAGGAATTAAATATAGACAAATTGAAGAGGAAAATCATTTTTAAAGTGAAGAACTGTTACTAAAAGTAAATCTTTAAAAATGAATAAACGTTGTAAAAAGGAAATCTTTTATAAAGCGAATATTAGTTATTTGAGTTAGAGTTAACTAGTTAGAGTTAACCACCAGTTAGAGTCAATCAGTTAGAGTTAATCAAATAAGTGTTAATCCAAATGAGTTGTCATCTCGTACGACTACTAGCGTAATTCACAGAGCTGTAAATAGCCTAAGGCGGTCGGATGTTTCCTGAGGGAATCAGGCGTAACCATTGTGATCGCTGCGATCTAGAGTCAAGCGAATGGAGTTAAATCGAATATTAGTTATTCGATAGGATTAAACCAGTTGGGTTAAGTAAGTCGAGTTAACCAGTCGGGTTAAGTAAGTCAAGTTAACCAGTTAGAGTAAATCATTTAGGGTTGACCAGTTAGAGTTGATCAGTTAGAGTTAACCCAAGTGAGTTAATCAGTTAGAGATGAATAGTTAGAGTAACCCAAAGGAGTTAAATAGTTAGGGTTGACCAGTTAGAGTAATCAACTAGAGTTAACCAGTTAGAGTTAGAGTTAACCATTTAGAGTTAGAGTTGACCAGTTAGAGTTATTCAAATAGAGTTAATCGAGTGGAGTTATCGAATATCACTTATTCGAAGTAGAGTTATCGAATATAATGTATTCGAAGAGAAGTGCAATCGAATATAGTTTATTCGAGAAGAGAAATCGAATATAGTTCATTCGAGAAGAATTATCGAATATTGGTTATTCGAAGTGAGATAATCGAATATAAGTTATTCGAAGTAAGGTAATCGAATATTGGTTATTCGAGAAGAAGTTATCGAATCTAGTTATTCGAGAAGAAGTTATCGAATCTAGTTATTCGAAAGGAGTTATCGAATCTAGTTATTCGAATAGATTTAGAGGAGTTAATCGAATATAGTTTATTCGAATAGAGTTAGAGGAGTTATCGAATATAGTTTATCCGACAGGAGTTAAGTGAATAGAGTAAATCAAATAGAGTTAAGCAAATAGAGTTAATCCAAAGGAGTAAATCGAATAGAGTTAATTGAAAAGAGTTAACCGGATATAGTTATTCGAAAGAAAGGTTAAGTAAGGAAGTTAGTTAAAGAAATATAAAGTGAACTTTGCCTATTTCAAGGTTAGAAGTGTTGTTCAGTTAAGGTCTGAGAGTTAGTTCTACCCCAACTTGATTGGCTTCGTTTTTAACTGAGAAATGGTTAAGGTTCGGCAGTAAACGATGGTAAAGTGAATTTAGTAATTAAAGGAAATGGTTGAGTTGGTATAGCGATGTTTTATCTAAATATCTGCTTAATCCAAACGTAGAAGTTTTGGAAATGTTTTCCCAACAAGAATCAGAATTTGTTTTCTAATATAGAAAACAAGGGATGGAAATATTTTCCAGTGTTAATAACATATATTTTCTAAATTTAGAAAATAAGAAAATGTTGAATATAGGGAAACAGGAAATGACAAATAAGATAAATAAATGATAAATTAATTAAAAGGATAAAAGTTGTTTGATGATTGATCGATATAATTTCCATCTGGAAATAATATCTTTGTTTGCACACTTGTTTTTCTTTGATAGTTAACTCACAGACTATCGAAGTTTTGACCATTTTAACGTTGTTAATATGGAGAGACCAGTTGGATTATTATCCAAAGAACCACTCTGTATTGGCATAAACGTTGCGAATCATATATGCCAAAGATAATTGAAGACGGAGTAAAATGCAAGGGCTGTCGTATAGGTCTTAGATAACAGTGACTAAGATAGATATACTGAATAGTGCCTTCGGTTTGTTCAGTCCCAGGACAACTTGTATGGACGAAGGTCTGACAGAGTATATCCAATGGATCGCGTAAGTTGATCTGTTCAAACGTTTTCACATTTGATGGCAGAGGAATTCGTTTCTCTAAGCTGTATACCCGTGTTACTTTTGGATAAATCAATTTGTGATTTGGCGGGTATGACGATGTGACATTCTAAGTGAATGAGGATGACTTGTGTTGATGAATGTCTGACAGAGTATTTCCAGAAAGGTCACGTACATTGATTTCTTCAACTGTACCAAGAGTGGAAGCGGAGAAGGAAACTTCTTTAGCTAACACGTAACGTACTGTTGTAGACGCCAATTAGTGATTTTCGATGGATCTGACAATGTGGCATTCGAAGTGAATCTGATGTAATGATAAAGCGTAGCTTCTAGCCTCATCAACCGGTAAATGACAGAAATCGGGCAGGCAGCATGGCTAAGCCGTTCTTCTTTTTCCTTCTTACAGAAAATTTCTCAAGTTGTAAAAATCAAAAGAAAAAGAAACACTCAACGGAATCGGACATCGTTGGATCCGTTGTGCTGCTGTGCTCGAGAACTCCCTATTGATACCTTTCGAACTGAGTGCGATCGAGTTTTTGGTGGGTCCAGTTCCTACAGGTCGACGCTAGGGTTCGGGCTAGGCTCGACTGTAGGCGGAGTTAGGCGTTTTCATGGGAGGCTTTGCGTTTGGGGTGGAAAGAACTTTCGAGTGGAAAAGTTTTGTGGTGTTCGGCGATGAAATAGTTTAATGTCCTCTTTGGGATCGACTGTTTTGGGGTCTCGACGGAACTCAAGAATGGTGTTCGAATTAAGCAAAGAGGATATGAGTTTGTTGAGTTTTCAAAGGAGATTTTTATGGTGGTATTGGTATGTGATCAGGTGGATGAACTTGAAGGAGGAAGTATGGGGAATGGCTATTGTACGGGTGGTGTTACTGAGCAGGTGATTGAGTTTTGGGGAAGAAGTGTTTTGCGGGTTGGTTAGTGTTTGGGCCGACAAAGAAAAGCTAAGCCCAATAGATTAAAATCAAGTTTTTAATTTTATTTAAATTATGTATTTAACTTGTGTAAATCATATTTTGACCATACGATATCAGAATCACGAACGGTCGGATCCGTTGGGATCGTATGGACGGACACTACACAATGGAATGGACCGCGAGTCAATGGGAGCACATTACAATTTATGGCGAAATAAATTTTTTGATTCAACTCAAACAACAGTTTATCGTTCTTTAACGATGAACTGCCAAATTGAGTAAAACTCACCAACTCTGAACAATTATATTTTTTTTATTGTATTCTTAGAACTGTTAATCATCTATTGATTGCTGTGTGTTGGTTGATTGAACTGCTAGTCAGTTAGTGGAAATTATATATATATATATCGTTAAATATTTATATATTGATGCTGTTATCAGAATAATCCGTACTAAACTGAAAGTGATGTTGATTATACTGTGTAACATCTGTGATGCAGGGAAACAGGTTGGAGGGACCCAACTGGATTTCTCAATATTTATAATTCTGTTCTGTTCATATATTGTGTTATATGATGTGATATATAATTTGTGTTGATTATATGTGTTTGGACAATATTGAACATCGTGATTTGATATGATTGAATACCATAACATACCGGAATGTTGATAAGGTGTAACAACCCGTATTTCTGACAACCTGTTATAACGTAAATCAAGGCAGAATTAAATTTATAAATATGAATCAAGGGAAACGGGCTATGCCATTGCGTTCGTTTCGGAAAAATACGCGAAATAGAGTCCGAAATTTTGTAAATCGGAGTCCGTATGACCCGATTAAGGCCCAAAGAAGTTTTCGGGAAATTTGAATTTCGAAACATGCAGAAATAGGGCCAGGCGGGAAAACTCCCGCCCAGCCAAGTCGACTTGGCTGTCGACAGGGCTGTCGACTTGCCTGTCGACATGCCTGTCGACTTGGCAGTCGACAGGGCTGTCGACTTGCCTTGTCGGCTGATTCTGGCCTGGGTGCACCAGGTTGAGTTTTGGGCTGGGTTGGAGGGATTGGGATGAAATCTGACGGACCTAAACTAACCTAGGGTTAATCTAAGGGTCTAAAACTAATCCTAATCTCTATAAATAAGCCCCTAACCTACCCCTAAATCATTAATATTCATTCATGCAACTAAACTATGGCAAAATTACTCCTCTCATGGCCTCCACTCTCTCTTAAAAATCTCTAAGCTTATTCCTATGAGAGATTCATGTTCATTCTAGTGATTTCAAGTTTAAATGAGCATTATTATCTTGCATTCAAGTCAAGTTACAATCTTTACATCATAAAGCAAGGGTTTTTATTGATTTGGAGCTTCATATTTGGGTTTTATGATTGCATAAGGGCTTTGTCATATTCTTGTGTCTTCATAAGCATTGTAAGCCCTATTCTACTTTCATACTTAAACTCTAAAGTTAAATGTATGATATGCAAGTTTGATATGTTATGATATGCAAGTTTATGATGTTATGTTATGCAAGTATGCCATGTTATGATATGCAAGTTTACTATGATGTGTTATGCAAGTTTACAATGATGTGTTATGCAAGTTTACTATGATGTGTTATGCAAGTTTACTATGATGTGTTATGCAAGTTCATCAAGTTATGTTATGCAAGTTTGATATGCAAGTTTGTCATATGATATGCAAGTTATGTTATGCAAGTTTGGGTTGATCCTTTTGTTCATGTTATCATGTTATGCAAGCTTATATTGGGTTTATGAGCTTAAAGCTTCAAGCTTTATGCTAAAGGTTGCATTTTGGCAACATGTAAGTTATCATATCTCTTATGATAACTTGCATGTGAGGCTAAATGCGAACTTATGGCCATTTCTACATGTCATTTATCACCATGTATCACCAATATGCTAAGTTTGGTTTTATGCATGCTTTTGAGGCCTAAAAATGTAATATGCAAGTATATGAACACATGTACATTTCATATGCCACCATGTTGAACTTGTGGCTTCAACACCTTTATGTCATGATTATGCCAAGTTCCCTCTTTCTATCCCTTATGCGCTATTGCGATATGTAAGCGATGGGATTGCGTTTCGGGTTGAGTAAACTTAAAAGACATAAAAACATAAGCTTGGGAATTTACCTATTAAGTTAGGTCTACCCTTTGGGAATTTACCTATTAAGTTAGGTCTACCCAAATGCTTGAAAACTTGTAACATGTTTTGAAAACATGATGGACATGACACTTAGAAAAGATAAGTGTGACCAACTCGAAGTTGGGTTGAGTTTGTAGCGTAAACCTACCCGGAACCGACCGGCTTAACTAGTTGCTACAAACAATAGGACCCAATGTGAGAAGTTGGTCATGTTGTACCTTGAACCCGAGGTTAGACCAAGTTGTGGTGTAAAGCTACCCGGACCCGCCCGGCTTAACTAGTAACCACAACGAGGTCTAATGTGAGAGTTTAAGGTGCATTAAACTAATTAATGTTACATGATAAGGTTAAGTAAATTTGATTTATGACACTTAACCAATTTGACATGAATGGGTAGGTTAAGTGAAACCGGGCTTGATTTCTTAATGACACTTAACCGAAAAATACGACAAGTGGTTAGGGTTAAGTTAACCTACACTTAACCAATCTAAACTCGGTAATTTAACGGGGTTAAGTTGAACTATACTTAGCCAATCCAACTTAGTAATTTGATAAGGCTGAGAACCGATTGGATACCTGGTCTGGATAA
Organism: Allium sativum; assembly: GCA_030737875.1. Taxonomy (NCBI): domain Eukaryota; kingdom Viridiplantae; phylum Streptophyta; class Magnoliopsida; order Asparagales; family Amaryllidaceae; genus Allium; species Allium sativum. The sequence continues at coordinate 448,100,303 of CM060922.1, read as the reverse complement.
TCTAACTTGATTGATAAATTAAACGAACCTGTTTTGCGGATCTGTAGGACCCACACCAAGTTAGGCAAGTTTGTAAATCTGTTATCTGATCCGTTAGTCTAAAAACTGATCGTTTGAACCTGGTATGTCTGAACTCTGTTAATAAGTTAATCTGAATCTGATAGTCTGGGGACACAAGGGGGAATACTTGTGTCATCTGTTGTTTGGGACCCATATTAGTCAGTAACCCTTTCTGGTATCAAAACTTTGACCCAACTGTAGGTAGGGTCCGGGCACGCTTACTGAACTAATTATAAGTGGTTCATTCTGATAATGGCGATGGGTGTTGATGGTGCGTTCCAACCGGGTCATGTGCGTGCATAGATCCCGGTCTGCCTCTGAGGATGTAAGACGCCGTGACATCTGTAAATACGCCTGTGCCAATTGGTTGCCACTTTAGGGAGTGATACACCCTATCGTGGGGCCGACATAGGGTATTTATGTATTAGGGAGCCGATCGCTTGGGTAGGATTTAGGGTACACTTAGCTCTGTCTGATTCTGTTGGTACCGTCTGTTTTGTTGGGTGGTAACACCCGTCTATTTCTGTGTGGTACCGTCTGTTAGGGTGGTAAAGGCCCACTACTAGTGTACACCTAATTGTAGTATTCCGTTTCTGTACTTTATCTGTTAGGGTGGTAAAGGCCCATTATTGTTAGCATTCCGTTTCTGTACTTTATCTGTTAGAGTGGTAAAAGCCCATTTTTCCCGAACTCTATCTATGGGCCATTCTGTTCCGTCATGTTTCAATGTAGACATTAGGGTAACACCTAATCCTGTTATACTAGTATTGGTACTAAGAAGTTGGATCTTGACTTAGGTTAACACCTGATATTGGGCCAAGTTTAGGCCAAGGGATGAATTCTTGTTTATACATGACATGTTAGAATGCCGGTACACCTGTGGTGAAAAACTTAACCTTGATTATGTGATGAATCCTTTGAATTATCCGTTAGATATTCACCATGCTAGTATGTAATTATCCTTATGATCATACCTGCTTCTCATGCCAGTTAACTTTATCAGTTTACATTGATTGTAGTAGGGCTTACTCAGTCTTTTTGACTGACCTCTTTTCCTTTCGCCTCTTTTCTTCCGTTCCCCCCCCAAGGTTCTCAGGGTGGGAATATTGGAGCTTAGCTTGGATTTCTGATCGCTTGCTTGTGGGATTTTAGCTCATGTACGGTCTTGACATGAAGCTAGCTATGGTTATCACTTATTTTGGGGATAGTACTTATGTATTTCAGTTTTTCAGAAATGTTGTTTTTATCTAGACTTATATATTTGAAAAGTTGACATTATGTTGTACCAGACTTGTTTTGAAATAGTTTGAAATCTTCCGTTGTTTTATTTATCTTATTTACTCTGTTTACATATATACATATGTTCTTGTTCTGCCATGATATATCATTATGCATGTTTACCTGATTCAAACGCCCCTCCAAAGTCAGAGTGCTTGCAAGAGTCACCCTGGCGGAGGTGGGGTGTTACATTTGGTATCAGAGCATATGGTTTACGAGAAGGAACAAAAAGGTTTTTAAAACTTTTGGAAAACTAGTTTCAAAACCAAGTATAAAATATTTTCCAAAGAAAAGTCTAGTTTATTTTAAAGGCTATTCCCAAAAAAAAACCATTAGCACAATCCTTAGTTATCTATTCTTAGTTCCCTCGTTCTGAATCTATCTTTTCCTTCGTTTCAGTGTGACAGATAACTTTGTTATCCCAGAGGGAGTGCATGTTCCTGTTTGGTATAGGAGACTTATGGAGGCTAGGGCGACCGAAGCCGGCCCCGCAAATGTTACTCCTCCCCCGGTGGTTAATGTTCCTCCTCCTCCTGTCGCTGAGGTTCCTCCTCCTCCTCCCCCTCAGCATCCTCCAGTAGAGTTCACGAAGATTTGGAAGGACTTCAAAGCAATGGGTGGCAAGAACTTTCTAGGTACCGAGACTTTTGTAGAGACCCGGAATTGGTTGAAAGAGACCGAGGATTTATTCGCAATCTTTGGATTAGATGATCAGAGAAAGATCTTGTTGGCGGTTTGGCTTATGAAGGATGAAGCCGCTTATTGGTGGGAGATCACCACCGCGACTAGGCCCGTTGAGACTTGGGCCGATTTCAGGACAAGATTCGGGCTCAAGTTTCTGTCTTCTGCTGAAGAGAATTTGCAAATGGAGAGGTTTATTGCTTTGAAGCAAGGAGACATGTCTGTCAAAGAATATGTAAACAAGTTCAATCAGTTAGCTCGTTTTGGCTTGGATATGGTGAGTACTACTCAGAAGAAGGCTCTTCATTTTGCTAGAGGATTGAATGAGCCGTTACAGGAGTTAGCTATGTCTCATGTGCCCATTGGGGCCACGTTTGAGAGTTTGGTAGATATGGCCCTACTCAATGAAGAGAACAAGAGTGCAAAGAAGGAGGTCAAGGTGAATGAGTCTCAAAACAAGAAAACGGGGCCCAAAAAGGAAATGCAAAAGAAGGAGGAGAAGTCTGAAGATAAGAAGGAAAAGAAGTGCTTTACTTGTGGAAGCTCAACTCATCTAAACAAGGATTGCAGAAAGAGGAAGGGTACTTGCTTTAACTGTGGAGAGATGGGACACTTCACTAGGGACTGCCTGAAGAAGAAAGGGACTACATCAGAAGGAACAGTGAATACTCGCATAGCGAGTGAATAGATTAGAGTTAGAATAATTTGTCTGTAGGATGTTTAACTTTCCTTGTCTGATTTTCAGTTTGAAACTCTTTTTCTGGTATTTTGATTCTGTAATGGAAACTCGATACTTTAATGCTAGTCTTGTTTCTGATCTGGTAATAGTCTCAAACTCCCTGAGAATTATAACTCATCTGTTTGTGATAAATTGGGGTTTGAGAGTATCTGTGTTGGGCATGAGGGTGACTATGACGAATACATTCTGGGTTTCTACCATGCTTAGTTTCCTAAGAATCATTTGGGAAAAATCTGATATGTACTGGTAGTCTATAAGTATATGTACGAAGTTTTTGTTTTATCTGTACTCGCTTCCATCACTCGACTGTATCTTGTTGAGATAGGAATCCTATGGATGTAAACATGTGTTTGAGACATGTTATGTTTGATGGTTGCAAGTGGATGCAAGTGGTTGCTAGTGGTTGCTCGTGGATGCATAAACACACACTAGGCACTAGATCGGCTTGAAATACACTCTCATATTGCATATGGACGTGTGTACATTTTCAATTCTTATGGTTGCAAGATGGTTAATTCGGCACATGGATGTTGCATATGGATGAATGTTTGTGCACACATGTACTATTATATGATTAGGACTATTTGCATACATAATGGATTCATTTCACTAACATACTTTGCACTGAGGATCTTTGCATTAGATAAGAACATATATACACACCTTTTGCATATGTTCATACCGCATTAGAATCTTTAAGGACAATGATTGCTCATAAATGATGATTTGAGTAGATGGATGATGGATGGTAGGATGCGTTCTTCCTAACTTGAAGATTTCGAGGACGAAATCCTTTAAGGAGGGGAGAATGTAACAACCCGTATTTCTGACAACCTGTTATAACGTAAATCGAGGCAGAATTACATTTATAAATCTGAATCAAGGGAAACGGGCTATGCCATTGCGTTCGTCTCGGAAAAATACGCGAAACAGAGTCCGAAATTTTGTAAATCGGAGTCCGTATGACCCGGTTAAGGCCCAAAGAAGTTTCCGGGAAATTTGAATTTCGAAACATGCAGAAATGGGGCTAGGCGGGAAAACTCCCGCCCAGCCAAGTCGACTTGGCTGTCGACAGGGCTGTCGACTTGCCTGTCGACATGCCTGTCGACTTGGCAGTCGACAAGGCTGTCGACTTGCCCTGTCGGCTGATTCTGGCCTGGGTGCACCTGGTTGAGTTTTGGGCTGGGTTGGAGGGCTTGGGATGAAATCTGACGGACCTAAACTAACCTAGGGTTAATCTAAGGGTCTAAAACTAATCCTAATCTCTATAAATAAGCCCCTAACCTACCCCTAAATCATTAATATTCATTCATGCAACTAAACTATGGCAAAATTACTCCTCTCATGGCCTCCACTCTCTCTTAAAAATCTCTAAGCTTATTCCTATGAGAGATTCATGTTCATTCTAGTGATTTCAAGTTTAAATGAGCATTGTTAGCTTGCATTCAAGTCAAGTTACAATCTTTACATCATAAAGCAAGGGTTTTTATTGATTTGGAGCTTCATATTTGGGTTTTATGATTGCATAAGGGCTTTGTCATATTCTTGTGTCTTCATAAGCATTGTAAGCCCTATTCTACTTTCATACTTAAACTCTAAAGTTAAATGTATGATATGAAAGTTTGATATGTTATGATATGCAAGTTTATGATGTTATGTTATGCAAGTATGCCATGTTATGATATGCAAGTTTACTATGATGTGTTATGCAAGTTTACTATGATGTGTTATGCAAGTTTACTATGATGTGTTATGCAAGTTCATCAAGTTATGTTATGCAAGTTTGATATGCAAGTTTGTCATATGATATGCAAGTTATGTTATGCAAGTTTGGGTTGATCCTTTTGTTCATGTTATCATGTTATGCAAGCTTATCTTGGGTTTATGAGCTTAAAGCTTCAAGCTTTATGCTAAAGGTTGCATTTTGGCAACATGTAAGTTATCATATCTCTTATGATAACTTGCATGTGAGGCTAAATGCGAACTTATGGCCATTTCTACATTTCATTTATCACCATGTATCACCAATATGCTAAGTTTGGTTTTATGCATGCTTTTGAGGCCTAAAAATGTAATATGCAAGTATATGAACACATGTACATTTCATATGCCACCATGTTGAACTTGTGGCTTCAACACCTTTATGTCAAGATTATGCCAAGTTCCCTCTTTCTATCCCTTATGCGCTATTGCGATATGTAAGCGATGGGATTGCGTTTGGGGTTGAGTAAACTTAAAAGACATAAAAACATAAGCTTGGGAATTTACCTATTAAGTTAGGTCTACCCTTTGGGAATTTACCTATTAAGTTAGGTCTACCCAAATGCTTGAAAACTTGTAACATGTTTTGGAAACATGATGGACATGACACTTAGAAAAGATAAGTGTGACCAACTCGAGGTTGGGTTGAGTTTGTAGCGTAAACCTACCCGGAACCGACCGGCTTAACTAGTTGCTACAAACAATAGGACCCAATGTGAGAAGTTGGTCATGTTGTACCTTGAACCCGAGGTTAGACCAAGTTGTGGTGTAAAGCTACCCGGACCCGCCCGGCTTAACTAGTAACCACAACGAGGTCTAATGTGAGAGTTTAAGGTGCATTAAACTAATTAATGTTACATGATAAGGTTAAGTAAATTTGATTTATGACACTTAACCAATTTGACATGAATGGGTAGGTTAAGTGAAACCGGGCTTGATTTCTTAATGACACTTAACCGAAAAATACGACAAGTGGTTAGGGTTAAGTTAACCTACACTTAACCAATCAAAACTCGGTAATTTAACGGGGTTAAGTTGAACTATACTTAGCCAATCCAACTTAGTAATTTGATAAGGCTGAGAACCGATTGGATACCTGGTCTGGATAATCTAACTTGATTGATAAATTAAACGAACCTGTTTTGCGGATCTGTAGGACCCACACCAAGTTAGGCAAGTTTGTAAATCTGTTATCTGATCCGTTAGTCTAAAAACTGATCGTTTGAACCTGGTATGTCTGAACTCTGTTAATAAGTTAATCTGAATCTGATAGTCTGGGGACACAAGGGGGAATACTTGTGTCATCTGTTGTTTGGGACCCATATTAGTCAGTAACCCTTTCTGGTATCAAAACTTTGACCCAACTGTAGGTAGGGTCTGGGCACGCTTACTGAACTAATTATAAGTGGTTCATTCTGATAATGGCGATGGGTGTTGATGGTGCGTTCCAACCGGGTCATGTGCGTGCATGGATCCCGGTCTGCCTCTGAGGATGTAAGACGCCGTGACATCTGTAAATACGCCTGTGCCAATTGGTTGCCACTTTAGGGAGTGATACACCCTATCGTGGGGCCGACATAGGGTATTTATGTATTAGGGAGCCGATCGCTTGGGTAGGATTTAGGGTACACTTAGCTCTGTCTGATTCTGTTGGTACCGTCTGTTTTGTTGGGTGGTAACACCCGTCTATTTCTGTGTGGTACCGTCTGTTAGGGTGGTAAAGGCCCACTACTAGTGTACACCTAATTGTAGTATTCCGTTTCTGTACTTTATCTGTTAGGGTGGTAAAGGCCCATTATTGTTAGCATTCCGTTTCTGTACTTTATCTGTTAGAGTGGTAAAAGCCCATTTTTCCCGAACTCTATCTATGGGCCATTCTGTTCCGTCATGTTTCAATGTAGACATTAGGGTAACACCTAATCCTGTTATACTAGTATTGGTACTAAGAAGTTGGATCTTGACTTAGGTTAACACCTGATATTGGGCCAAGTTTAGGCCAAGGGATGAATTCTTGTTTATACATGACATGTTAGAATGCCGGTACACCTGTGGTGAAAAACTTAACCTTGATTATGTGATGACTCCTTTGAATTATCCGTTAGATATTCACCATGCTAGTATGTAATTATCCTTATGATCATACCTGCTTCTCATGCCAGTTAACTTTATCAGTTTACATTGATTGTAGTAGGGCTTACTCAGTCTTTTTGACTGACCTGTTTTCCTTTCGCCTCTTTTCTTCCATTCCCCCCCCCCCCCCCCAAGGTTCTCAGGGTGGGAATATTGGAGCTTAGCTTGGATTTCTGATCGCTTGCTTGTGGGATTTTAGCTCATGTACGGTCTTGACATGAAGCTAGCTATGGTTATCACTTATTTTGGGGATAGTACTTATGTATTTCAGTTTTTCAGAAATGTTGTTTTTATCTAGACTTATATATTTGAAAAGTTGACATTATGTTGTACCAGACTTGTTTTGAAATAGTTTGAAATCTTCCGTTGTTTTATTTATCTTATTTACTCTGTTTACATATATACATATGTTCTTGTTCTGCCATGATATATCATTATGCATGTTTACCTGATTCAAACGCCCCTCCAAAGTCAGAGTGCTTGCAAGAGTCACCCTGGCGGAGGTGGGGTGTTACATTTGGTATCAGAGCATATGGTTTACGAGAAGGAACAAAAAGGTTTTTAAAACTTTTGGAAAACTAGTTTCAAAACCAAGTATAAAATATTTTCCAAAGAAAAGTCTAGTTTATTTTAAAGGCTATTCCCAAAAAAAAAACCATTAGCACAATCCTTAGTTATCTATTCTTAGTTCCCTCGTTCTGAATCTATCTTTTCCTTCGTTTCAGTGTGACAGATAACTTTGTTATCCCAGAGGGAGTGCATGTTCCTGTTTGGTATAGGAGACTTATGGAGGCTAGGGCGACCGAAGCCGGCCCCGCAAATGTTACTCCTCCCCCGGTGGTTAATGTTCCTCCTCCTCCTGTCACTGAGGTTCCTCCTCCTCCTCCCCCTCAGCATCCTCCAGTAGAGTTCACGAAGATTTGCAAGGACTTCAAAGCAATGGGTGGCAAGAACTTTCTAGGTACCGAGACTTTTGTAGAGACCCGGAATTGGTTGAAAGAGACCGAGGATTTATTCGCAATCTTTGGATTAGATGATCAGAGAAAGATCTTGTTGGCGGTTTGGCTTATGAAGGATGAAGCCGCTTATTGGTGGGAGATCACCACCGCGACTAGGCCCGTTGAGACTTGGGCCGATTTCAGGACAAGAGTCGGGCTCAAGTTTCTGTCTTCTGCTGAAGAGAATTTGCAAATGGAGAGGTTTATTGCTTTGAAGCAAGGAGACATGTCTGTCAAAGAATATGTAAACAAGTTCAATCAGTTAGCTCGTTTTGGCTTGGATATGGTGAGTACTACTCAGAAGAAGGCTCTTCATTTTGCTAGAGGATTGAATGAGCCGTTACAGGAGTTAGCTATGTCTCATGTGCCCATTGGGGCCACGTTTGAGAGTTTGGTAGATATGGCCCTACTCAATGAAGAGAACAAGAGTGCAAAGAAGGAGGTCAAGGTGAATGAGTCTCAAAACAAGAAAACGGGGCCCAAAAAGGAAATGCAAAAGAAGGAGGAGAAGTCTGAAGATAAGAAGGAAAAGAAGTGCTTTACTTGTGGAAGCTCAACTCATCTAAACAAGGATTGCAGAAAGAGGAAGGGTACTTGCTTTAACTGTGGAGAGATGGGACACTTCACTAGGGACTGCCTGAAGAAGAAAGGGACTACATCAGAAGGAACAGTGAATACTCGCATAGCGAGTGAATAGATTAGAGTTAGAATAATTTGTCTGTAGGATGTTTAACTTTCCTTGTCTGATTTTCAGTTTGAAACTGTTTTTCTGGTATTTTGATTCTGTAATGGAAACTCGATACTTTAATGCTAGTCTTGTTTCTGATCTGGTAATAGTCTCAAACTCCCTGAGAATTATAACTCATCTGTTTGTGATAAATTGGGGTTTGAGAGTATCTGTGTTGGGCATGAGGGTGACTATGACGAATACATTCTGGGTTTCTACCATGCTTAGTTTCCTAAGAATCATTTGGGAAAAATCTGATATGTACTGGTAGTCTGTAAGTATATGTACCAAGTTTTTGTTTTATCTGTACTCGCTTCCATCACTCGACTGTATCTTGTTGAGATAGGAATCCTATGGATGTAAACATGTGTTTGAGACATGTTATGTTTGATGGTTGCAAGTGGATGCAAGTGGTTGCTAGTGGTTGCTCGTGGATGCATAAACACACACTAGGCACTAGATCGGCTTGAAATACACTCTCATATTGCATATGGACGTGTGTACATTTTCAATTCTTATGGTTGCAAGATGGTTAATTCAGCACATGGATGTTGCATATGGATGAATGTTTGTGCACACATGTAGTATTATATGATTAGGACTATTTGCATACATAATGGATTCATTTCACTAACATACTTTGCACTGAGGATCTTTGCATTAGATAAGAACATATATACACACCTTTTGCATATGTTCATACCGCATTAGAATCTTTAAGGACAATGATTGCTCATAAATGATGATTTGAGTAGATGGATGATGGATGGTAGGATGCGTTCTTCCTAACTTGAAGATTTCGAGGACGAAATCCTTTAAGGAGGGCAGAATGTAACAACCCGTATTTCTGACAACCTGTTATAACGTAAATCGAGGCAGAATTAAATTTATAAATCTGAATCAAGGGAAACGGGCTATGCCATTGCGTTCGTCTCGGAAAAATACGCGAAACAGAGTCCGAAATTTTGTAAATCGGAGTCCGTATGACCCGGTTAAGGCCCAAAGAAGTTTTCGGGAAATTTGAATTTCGAAACATGCAGAAATGGGGCTAGGCGGGAAAACTCCCGCCCAGCCAAGTCGACTTGGCTGTCGACAGGGCTGTCGACTTGCCTGTCGACATGCCTGTCGACTTGGCAGTCGACAAGGCTGTCGACTTGCCCTGTCGGCTGATTCTGGCCTGGGTGCACCTGGTTGAGTTTTGGGCTGGGTTGGAGGGCTTGGGATGAAATCTGACGGACCTAAACTAACCTAGGGTTAATCTAAGGGTCTAAAACTAATCCTAATCTCTATAAATAAGCCCCTAACCTACCCCTAAATCATTAATATTCATTCATGCAACTAAACTATGGCAAAATTACTCCTCTCATGGCCTCCACTCTCTCTTAAAAATCTCTAAGCTTATTCCTATGAGAGATTCATGTTCATTCTAGTGATTTCAAGTTTAAATGAGCATTGTTAGCTTGCATTCAAGTCAAGTTACAATCTTTACATCATAAAGCAAGGGTTTTTATTGATTTGGAGCTTCATATTTGGGTTTTATGATTGCATAAGGGCTTTGTCATATTCTTGTGTCTTCATAAGCATTGTAAGCCCTATTCTACTTTCATACTTAAACTCTAAAGTTAAATGTATGATATGAAAGTTTGATATGTTATGATATGCAAGTTTATGATGTTATGTTATGCAAGTATGCCATGTTATGATATGCAAGTTTACTATGATGTGTTATGCAAGTTTACTATGATGTGTTATGCATGTTTACTATGATGTGTTATGCAAGTTTACTATGATGTGTTATGCAAGTTCATCAAGTTATGTTATGCAAGTTTGATATGCAAGTTTGTCATATGATATGCAAGTTATGTTATGCAAGTTTGGGTTGATACTTTTGTTCATGTTATCATGTTATGCAAGCTTATCTTGGGTTTATGAGCTTAAAGCTTCAAGCTTTATGCTAAAGGTTGCATTTTGGCAACATGTAAGTTATCATATCTCTTATGATAACTTGCATGTGAGGCTAAATGCGAACTTATGGCCATTTCTACATGTCATTTATCACCATGTATCACCAATATGCTAAGTTTGGTTTTATGCATGCTTTTGAGGCCTAAAAATGTAATATGCAAGTATATGAACACATGTACATTTCATATGCCACCATGTTGAACTTGTGGCTTCAACACCTTTATGTCAAGATTATGCCAAGTTCCCTCTTTCTATCCCTTATGCGCTATTGCGATATGTAAGCGATGGGATTGCGTTTGGGGTTGAGTAAACTTAAAAGACATAAAAACATAAGCTTGGGAATTTACCTATTAAGTTAGGTCTACCCTTTGGGAATTTACCTATTAAGTTAGGTCTACCCAAATGCTTGAAAACTTGTAACATGTTTTGGAAACATGATGGACATGACACTTAGAAAAGATAAGTGTGACCAACTCGAGGTTGGGTTGAGTTTGTAGCGTAAACCTACCCGGAACCGACCGGCTTAACTAGTTGCTACAAACAATAGGACCCAATGTGAGAAGTTGGTCATGTTGTACCTTGAACCCGAGGTTAGACCAAGTTGTGGTGTAAAGCTACCCGGACCCGCCCGGCTTAACTAGTAACCACAGCGAGGTCTAATGTGAGAGTTTAAGGTGCATTAAACTAATTAATGTTACATGATAAGGTTAAGTAAATTTGATTTATGACACTTAACCAATTTGACATGAATGGGTAGGTTAAGTGAAACCGGGCTTGATTTCTTAATGACACTTAACCGAAAAATACGACAAGTGGTTAGGGTTAAGTTAACCTACACTTAACCAATCAAAACTCGGTAATTTAATGGGGTTAAGTTGAACTATACTTAGCCAATCCAACTTAGTAATTTGATAAGGCTGAGAACCGATTGGATACCTGGTCTGGATAATCTAACTTGATTGATAAATTAAACGAACCTGTTTTGCGGATCTGTAGGACCCACACCAAGTTAGGCAAGTTTGTAAATCTGTTATCTGATCCGTTAGTCTAAAAACTGATCGTTTGAACCTGGTATGTCTGAACTCTGTTAATAAGTTAATCTGAATCTGATAGTCTGGGGACACAAGGGGGAATACTTGTGTCATCTGTTGTTTGGGACCCATATTAGTCAGTAACCCTTTCTGGTATCAAAACTTTGACCCAACTGTAGGTAGGGTCCGGGCACGCTTACTGAACTAATTATAAGTGGTTCATTCTGATAATGGCGATGGGTGTTGATGGTGCGTTCCAACCGGGTCATGTGCGTGCATGGATCCCGGTCTGCCTCTGAGGATGTAAGACGCCGTGACATCTGTAAATACGCCTGTGCCAATTGGTTGCCACTTTAGGGAGTGATACACCCTATCGTGGGGCCGACATAGGGTATTTATGTATTAGGGAGCTGATCGCTTGGGTAGGATTTAGGGTACACTTAGCTCTGTCTGATTCTGTTGGTACCGTCTGTTTTGTTGGGTGGTAACACCCGTCTATTTCTGTGTAGTACCGTCTGTTAGGGTGGTAAAGGCCCACTACTAGTGTACACCTAATTGTAGTATTCCGTTTCTGTACTTTATCTGTTAGGGTGGTAAAGGCCCATTATTGTTAGCATTCCGTTTCTGTACTTTATCTGTTAGAGTGGTAAAAGCCCATTTTTCCCGAACTCTATCTATGGGCCATTCTATTCCGTCATGTTTCAATGTAGACATTAGGGTAACACCTAATCCTGTTATACTAGTATTGGTACTAAGAAGTTGGATCTTGACTTAGGTTAACACCTGATATTGGGCCAAGTTTAAGCCAAGGGATGAATTCTTGTTTATACATGACATGTTAGAATGCCGGTACACCTGTGGTGAAAAACTTAACCTTGATTATGTGATGACTCCTTTGAATTATCCGTTAGATATTCGCCATGCTAGTATGTAATTATCCTTATGATCATACCTGCTTCTCATGCCAGTTAACTTTATCAGTTTACATTGATTGTAGTAGGGCTTACTCAGTCTTTTTGACTGACCTGTTTTCCTTTCGCCTCTTTTCTTCCATTCCCCCCCCCCCCCAAGGTTCTCAGGGTGGGAATATTGGAGCTTAGCTTGGATTTCTGATCGCTTGCTTGTGGGATTTTAGCTCATGTACGGTCTTGACATGAAGCTAGCTATGGTTATCACTTATTTTGGGGATAGTACTTATGTATTTCAGTTTTTCAGAAATGTTGTTTTTATCTAGACTTATATATTTGAAAAGTTGACATTATGTTGTACCAGACTTGTTTTGAAATAGTTTGAAATCTTCCGTTGTTTTATTTATCTTATTTACTCTGTTTACATATATACATATGTTCTTGTTCTGCCATGATATATCATTATGCATGTTTACCTGATTCAAACGCCCCTCCAAAGTCAGAGTGCTTGCAAGAGTCACCCTGGCGGAGGTGGGGTGTTACATTTGGTATCAGAGCATATGGTTTACGAGAAGGAACAAAAAGGTTTTTAAAACTTTTGGAAAACTAGTTTCAAAACCAAGTATAAAATATTTTCCAAAGAAAAGTCTAGTTTATTTTAAAGGCTATTCCCAAAAAAAAAACCATTAGCACAATCCTTAGTTATCTATTCTTAGTTCCCTCGTTCTGAATCTATCTTTTCCTTCGTTTCAGTGTGACAGATAACTTTGTTATCCCAGAGGGAGTGCATGTTCCTGTTTGGTATAGGAGACTTATGGAGGCTAGGGCGACCGAAGCCGGCCCCGCAAATGTTACTCCTCCCCCGGTGGTTAATGTTCCTCCTCCTCCTGTCACTGAGGTTCCTCCTCCTCCTCCCCCTCAGCATCCTCCAGTAGAGTTCACGAAGATTTGCAAGGACTTCAAAGCAATGGGTGGCAAGAACTTTCTAGGTACCGAGACTTTTGTAGAGACCCGGAATTGGTTGAAAGAGACCGAGGATTTATTCGCAATCTTTGGATTAGATGATCAGAGAAAGATCTTGTTGGCGGTTTGGCTTATGAAGGATGAAGCCGCTTATTGGTGGGAGATCACCACCGCGACTAGGCCCGTTGAGACTTGGGCCGATTTCAGGACAAGAGTCGGGCTCAAGTTTCTGTCTTCTGCTGAAGAGAATTTGCAAATGGAGAGGTTTATTGCTTTGAAGCAAGGAGACATGTCTGTCAAAGAATATGTAAACAAGTTCAATCAGTTAGCTCGTTTTGGCTTGGATATGGTGAGTACTACTCAGAAGAAGGCTCTTCATTTTGCTAGAGGATTGAATGAGCCGTTACAGGAGTTAGCTATGTCTCATGTGCCCATTGGGGCCACGTTTGAGAGTTTGGTAGATATGGCCCTACTCAATGAAGAGAACAAGAGTGCAAAGAAGGAGGTCAAGGTGAATGAGTCTCAAAACAAGAAAACGGGGCCCAAAAAGGAAATGCAAAAGAAGGAGGAGAAGTCTGAAGATAAGAAGGAAAAGAAGTGCTTTACTTGTGGAAGCTCAACTCATCTAAACAAGGATTGCAGAAAGAGGAAGGGTACTTGCTTTAACTGTGGAGAGATGGGACACTTCACTAGGGACTGCCTGAAGAAGAAAGGGACTACATCAGAAGGAACAGTGAATACTCGCATAGCGAGTGAATAGATTAGAGTTAGAATAATTTGTCTGTAGGATGTTTAACTTTCCTTGTCTGATTTTCAGTTTGAAACTGTTTTTCTGGTATTTTGATTCTGTAATGGAAACTCGATACTTTAATGCTAGTCTTGTTTCTGATCTGGTAATAGTCTCAAACTCCCTGAGAATTATAACTCATCTGTTTGTGATAAATTGGGGTTTGAGAGTATCTGTGTTGGGCATGAGGGTGACTATGACGAATACATTCTGGGTTTCTACCATGCTTAGTTTCCTAAGAATCATTTGGGAAAAATCTGATATGTACTGGTAGTCTGTAAGTATATGTACCAAGTTTTTGTTTTATCTGTACTCGCTTCCATCACTCGACTGTATCTTGTTGAGATAGGAATCCTATGGATGTAAACATGTGTTTGAGACATGTTATGTTTGATGGTTGCAAGTGGATGCAAGTGGTTGCTAGTGGTTGCTCGTGGATGCATAAACACACACTAGGCACTAGATCGGCTTGAAATACACTCTCATATTCCATATGGACGTGTGTACATTTTCAATTCTTATGGTTGCAAGATGGTTAATTCGGCACATGGATGTTGCATATGGATGAATGTTTGTGCACACATGTAGTATTATATGATTAGGACTATTTGCATACATAATGGATTCATTTCACTAACATACTTTGCACTGAGGATCTTTGCATTAGATAAGAACATATATACACACCTTTTGCATATGTTCATACCGCATTAGAATCTTTAAGGACAATGATTGCTCATAAATGATGATTTGAGTAGATGGATGATGGATGGTAGGATGCGTTCTTCCTAACTTGAAGATTTCGAGGACGAAATCCTTTAAGGAGGGGAGAATGTAACAACCCGTATTTCTGACAACCTGTTATAACATAAATCGAGGCAGAATTAAATTTATAAATCTGAATCAAGGGAAATGGGCTATGCCATTGCGTTCGTCTCGGAAAAATACGCGAAACAGAGTACGAAATTTTGTAAATCGGAGTCCGTATGACCCGGTTAAGGCCCAAAGAAGTTTTCGGGAAATTTGAATTTCGAAACATGCTGAAATGGGGCTAGGCGGGAAAACTCCCGCCCAGCCAAGTCGACTTGGCTGTCGACAGGGCTGTCGACTTGCCTGTCGACATGCCGGTCGACTTGGCAGTCGACAAGGCTGTCGACTTGCCCTGTCGGCTGATTCTAGCCTGGGTGCACCTGGTTGAGTTTTGGGCTGGGTTGGAGGGCTTGGGATGAAATCTGACGGACCTAAACTAACCTAGGGTTAATCTAAGGGTCTAAAACTAATCCTAATCTCTATAAATAAGCCCCTAACCTACCCCTAAATCATTAATATTCATTCATGCAACTAAACTATGGCAAAATTACTCCTCTCATGGCCTCCACTCTCTCTTAAAAATCTCTAAGCTTATTCCTATGAGAGATTCATGTTCATTCTAGTGATTTCAAGTTTAAATGAGCATTGTTAGCTTGCATTCAAGTCAAGTTACAATCTTTACATCATAAAGCAAGGGTTTTTTATTGATTTGGAGCTTCATATTTGGGTTTTATGATTGCATAAGGGCTTTGTCATATTCTTGTGTCTTCATAAGCATTGTAAGCCCTATTCTACTTTCATACTTAAACTCTAAAGTTAAATGTATGATATGAAAGTTTGATATGTTATGATATGCAAGTTTATGATGTTATGTTATGCAAGTATGCCATGTTATGATATGCAAGTTTACTATGATGTGTTATGCAAGTTTACTATGATGTGTTATGCAAGTTCATCAAGTTATGTTATGCAAGTTTGATATGCAAGTTTGTCATATGATATGCAAGTTATGTTATGCAAGTTTGGGTTGATACTTTTGTTCATGTTATCATGTTATGCAAGCTTATCTTGGGTTTATGAGCTTAAAGCTTCAAGCTTTATGCTAAAGGTTGCATTTTGGCAACATGTAAGTTATCATATCTCTTATGATAACTTGCATGTGAGGCTAAATGCGAACTTATGGCCATTTCTACATGTCATTTATCACCATGTATCACCAATATGCTAAGTTTGGTTTTATGCATGCTTTTGAGGCCTAAAAATGTAATATGCAAGTATATGAACACATGTACATTTCATATGCCACCATGTTGAACTTGTGGCTTCAACACCTTTATGTCAAGATTATGCCAAGTTCCCTCTTTCTATCCCTTATGCGCTATTGCGATATGTAAGCGATGGGATTGCGTTTGGGGTTGAGTAAACTTAAAAGACATAAAAACATAAGCTTGGGAATTTACCTATTAAGTTAGGTCTACCCTTTGGGAATTTACCTATTAAGTTAGGTCTACCCAAATGCTTGAAAACTTGTAACATGTTTTGGAAACATGATGGACATGACACTTAGAAAAGATAAGTGTGACCAACTCGAGGTTGGGTTGAGTTTGTAGCGTAAACCTACCCGGAACCGACCGGCTTAACTAGTTGCTACAAACAATAGGACCCAATGTGAGAAGTTGGTCATGTTGTACCTTGAACCCGAGGTTAGACCAAGTTGTGGTGTAAAGCTACCCGGACCCGTCCGGCTTAAGTAGTAACCACAACGAGGTCTAATGTGAGAGGTTAAGGTGCATTAAATTAATTAATGTTACATGATAAGGTTAAGTAAATTTGATTTATGACACTTAACCAATTTGACATGAATGGGTAGGTTAAGTGAAACCGGGCTTGATTTCTTAATGACACTTAACCGAAAAATACGACTAGTGGTTAGGGTTAAGTTAACCTACACTTAACCAATCTGAACTCTGTAATTTAACGGGGTTAAGTCGAACTATACTTAGCCAATCCAACTCAGTAATTTGATAAGGCTGAGAACCGATTGGATACCTGGTCTGGATAAACTAACTTGATTGATAAATTAAACGAACCTGTTTTGCGGATCTGTAGGACCCACACCAAGT
Organism: Allium sativum; assembly: GCA_030737875.1. NCBI lineage: Eukaryota > Viridiplantae > Streptophyta > Magnoliopsida > Asparagales > Amaryllidaceae > Allium > Allium sativum. Next base: position 448,083,342 of record CM060922.1, on the reverse strand, counting down.
TAGGCAAGTTTGTAAATCTGTTATCTGATCCGTTAGTCTGAAAACTGATCGTCTGAACCTGGTATGTCTGAACTCTGTTAATAAGTTAATCTGAATCTGATAGTATGGGGACACAAGGGGGAATACTTGTGTCATCTGTTGTTTGGGACCCATATTAGTCAGTAACCCTTTCTGGTATCAAAACTTTGACCCAACTGTAGGTAGGGTCCGGGCACGCTTACTGAACTAATTATAAGTGGTTCATTCTGATAATGGCGATGGGTGTTGATGGTGCGTTCCAACCGGGTCATGTGCGTGCATGGATCCCGGTCTGCCTCTAAGGATGTAAGACGCCGTGACATCTGTAAATACGCCTGTGCCAATTGGTTGCCACTTTAGGGAGTGATACACCCTATCGTGGGGCCGACATAGGGTATTTATGTATTAGGGAGCCGATCGCTTGGGTAGGATTTAGGGTACACTTAGCTCTGTCTGATTCTGTTGGTACCGTCTGTTTTGTTGGGTGGTAACACCCGTCTACTTCTGCGTGGTACCGTCTGTTAGGGTGGTAAAGGCCCACTACTAGTGTACACCTAATTGTAGTATTCCGTTTCTGTACTTTATCTGTTAGGGTGGTAAAGGCCCATTATTGTTAGCATTCCGTTTCTGTACTTTATCTGTTAGAGTGGTAAAAGCCCATTTTTCCCGAACTCTATCTATGGGCCATTCTGTTCCGTCATATTTCAATGTAGACATTAGGGTAACACCTAATCCTGTTATACTAGTATTGGTACTAAGAAATTGGATCTTGACTTAGGTCAACACCTGATATTGGGCCAAGTTTAGGCCAAGGGATGAATTCTTGTTTATACATGACATGTTAGAATGCCGGTACACCTGTGGTGAAAAACTTCACCTTGATTATGTGATGACTCCTTTGAATTATCCGTTAGATATTCACCATGCTAGTATGTAATTATCCTTATGATCATACCTGCTTCTCATGCTAGTTAACTTTATCAGTTTACATTGATTGTAGTAGGGCTTACTCAGTCTTTTTGACTGACCTGTTTTCCTTTCGCCTCTTTTCTTCCGTTCCCCCCCCCCCCCCCCCAGGTTCTCAGGGTGGGAATATTGGAGCTTAGCTTGGATTTCTGATCGCTTGCTTGTGGGATTTTAGCTCATGTACGGTCTTGACATGAAGCTAGCTATGGTTATCACTTATTTTGGGGATAGTACTAATGTATTTCAGTTTTTCAGAAATGTTGTTTTTATCTAGACTTATATATTTGAAAAGTTGACATTATGTTGTACCAGACTTGTTTTGAAATAGTTTGAAATCTTCCGCTGTTTTATTTATCTTATTTACTCTGTTTACATATATACATATGTTCTTGTTCTTCCTTGATATATCATTATGCATGTTTACCTGATTCAAACGCCCCTCCAAAGTCAGAGTGCTTGCAAGAGTCACCCTGGCGGAGGTGGCGTGTTACGTAAGGAATAATTTCAAAGTGATATTGAGATGAAAATACTTATAAATGGAATATTTATAAATAAGGAATATTTATAAATTTGGAATATTTATAAATAGGAGATATTCAAAAAGGAAATAATTTCAAACCATTTTCTTTTTGAATGGAAAGGCCTGTGTGGCGGGTTTAGGGATTTTCCCGATGCTCCCGATACAAAGGAGGTTATGGCCAAATTTCCCGGAAATTTAAGGAGTTATAATAATTTAAAGAATAAATAGGAAAACCAAGTAAAAGGGGAATATTTGTGGAAACCAAATATAAAGGAAATGCTTGTGAAAATAAATAAAGTTATAAAGGAAATATTTATTTAGAAAAATAAATAAAGTTATAAAGGAAATATTTATAGGAAATAAATATAGATAAATTGAAGAGGAAAATCATTTTTAAAGTGAAGAACCATTACTAAAAGTAAATCTTTAAAAATGAATAAACGTTGTAAAAAGGAAATCTTTTATAAAGCGAATATTAGTTATTTGAGTTAGAGTTAACCAGTTAAAGTTAATCAGTTAGAGTTAACCACCAGTTAGAGTTAATCAGTTAGAGTTAATCAAATAAGTGTTAATCCAAATGAGTTGTCATCTCGTACGACTGCTAGCGTAATTCGCAGGGCTGTAAATAGACTAAGGCGGTCGGATGTTTCCTAAGGGAATCAGGCGTAACCATTGTGATCGCTGCGATCTAGAGTCAAGCGAATGGAGTTAAATCGAATATTAGTTATTCGATAGGAGTAAACCAGTTGGGTTAAGTAAGTCGAGTTAACCAGTCGGGTTAAGTAAGTCAAGTTAACCAGTTATAGTAAATCAGTTAGGGTTGACCAGTTAGAGTTGATCAGTTAGAGTTAATCCAAGTGAGTTAATTAGTTAGAGATGAACAGTTAGAGTGAACCAAAGGAGTTAAATAGTTAGGGTTGACCAGTTAGAGTAATCAACTAGAGTTAACCAGTTAGAGTAATCAACTAGAATTAACCAGTTAGAGTTAGAGTTAACCATTTAGAGTTAGAGTTGACCAGTAAGAGTTATTCAAATAGAGTTAATCGAGTGGAGTTATCGAATATCACTTATTCGAAGTAGAGTTACCGAATAAAATGTATTCGAAGAGAAGAGTAATCGAATATAGTTTATTCGAGAAGAGAAATCGAATATAGTTCATTCGAGAAGAATTATCGAATATTGGTTATTCGAAGTGAGATAATCGAATATAAGTTATTCGAAGTAAGGTAATCGAATATTGGTTATTCGAGAAGAAGTTATCGAATCTAGTTATTCGAGAAGAAGTTATCGAATCTAGTTATTCGAAAGGAGTTATCGAATCTAGTTATTCGAATAGATTTAGAGGAGTTAATCGAATATAGTTTATTTGAATAGAGTTAGAGGAGTTATCGAATATAGTTTATCCGACAGGAGTTAAGTGAATAGAGTAAATCAAATAGAGTTAAGCAAATAGAGTTAATCCAAAGGAGTAAATCGAATAGAGTTAATTGAAAAGAGTTAACCAGATATAGTTATTCGAAAGAAAGGTTAAGTAAGGAAGTTAGTTAAAGAAATATAAAGTGAACTTTGCCTATTTCAAGGTTAGAAGTGTTGTTCAGTTAAGGTCTGAGAGGTAGTTCTACCCCAACTTGATTGGCTTCGTTTTTAACTGAGAAATGGTTAAGGTTCGGCAGTAAAGGATGGTAAAGTGAATTTAGTAATTAAAGAAAATGGTTGAGTTGGCATAGCGATGTTTTATCTAAATATCTACTTAATCCAAACGTAGAAGTTTTGGAAATGTTTTCCCAACAAGAATCAGAATTTGTTTTCTAATATAGAAAACAAGGGATGGAAATGTTTTCCAGTGTTAATAACATATATTTTCTAAATTTAGAAAATAAGAAAATGTTGAATATAGGGAAACAAGAAATGACAAATAAGATAAATAAATGATAAATTAATTAAAAGGATAAAAGTTGTTTGATGATTGATCGATATAATTTCCATCTGGAAATAATATCGTTGTTTGCACACTTGTTTTTCTTTGATAGTTAACTCACATACTATCGAAGTTTTGACCATTTTAACGTTGTTAATATGGAGAGACCGGTTGGATTATTATCCAAAGAACCACTCTGTATTGGCATAAACGTTGCGAATCATATATACCAAAGATAATTGAAGATGGAGTAAAATGCAAGGGCTGTCGTATAAGTCATAGATAATAGTGACTAAGATAGATATACTGAATAGTGCCTTCGGTTTGTCCAGTCCCAGGACAACTTGTATGGACGAAGGTCTGACAGAGTATATCCAATGGATCGCGTAAGTTGATCTGTTCAAACGTATTCACATTTGGTGGCGGAGGAATTCGTTTCTCTATGCCGTATACCCGTGTTACTTTTGGATAAATCAATTTGTGATTTGGCGGGTATGACGATGTGACATTCTAAGTGAATGAGGATGACTTGTGTTGATGAATGTCTGACAGAGTATTTCCAGAAAGGTCACGTACATTAATTTCTTCAACAATACCAAGAGTGGAAGCGGAGAAGGAAACTTCTTTAGCTAACACGTAACGTACTGTTGTAGACGCCAATTAGTGATTTTAGATGGATCTGACAATGTGGCATTCGAAGTGAATCTGATGTAATGATAAAGCGTAGCTTCCAGCCTTATCAACCGGTAAATGGCAGAAATCGGGCAGGCAGCATGGCTAAGTCGGTCGCACCGAAGTAGGGTGTATAATCACCTATCTAGAGAATATTCATTTGTTTCTTAAATCTATCAATGTTGTCCCGTATATATATATATATATATATATATATATATATATATATATATATATATATATACGGAAACGGTTGCCGATCCCAACCGTTGGTGATGTACATTCGATACACTCAAGCGAAATGAGTGGTCGGTCATGTGTGGCTGAGTTGCAAGATGTTCTTGTTGAACTCCAGTGTATCATTCCTAGAGTACACTGATCCGAAGGTTGTTCCATACCTTGTCATAGTTGGAAATCCATTATCCAATACGTGCTTGCGATTTTGATTGTATACTATATATGTAGAACGTGAGATGAAAGCGTTTCTGCTAGTTGATATCTATTTGTACATAGACATTATTATAATATCAAAAGGTTTTTGATATAAAGATATTTTGGATTCTCATAAGGGAAAAACCCGTTCCGTTCTGCGGCGTGGTCTTATGAGATATTGTTTACTTGTTCATATACCTGTTTAAACTGTTTTACTCACACCAGTCCCATGACTGACCCGGAGTTTACTTTGTTGTTTTCCCTAAACTCTTGGGTGCCTAAATTTGTATGGGCTGTCAAGTAGTCGGGATTTACAGATATACTTGAAGAGCTGGAGCAGGAGGCTTCTGGATCATACAGCTATAGTTTATTTCCGCTGTGTTGTAAGTGCTGTAATCTGATAAGTGCTATTGTATACATAACTGTTATATTTCAAAGTTATGTTATATATTATATGTTATTCGTTCCGCTGTGAGGTTCGTGTAACTCTGATGTTGTGTTCTTCTTCTTCTTCTTCTATTCTAAGTTTCTATCTTATCTATCCTCACCCTCTAATTTCTTTCATTAACTACCAGAATTTTTCGATGTTTTGGTTATCGACATCGAGCTTATGTCGATAACCAAAGTCGCTTAAAATCTGGGTGGTTACAAGGTGGCCAGGGGCTGACAGGAGCTCCCCCCTACGAATGTTTCTGTCACCACCACACTATCGGTCGGCACGAACTTCACCTTCTCCATAGCAAGCCTCCCCAACCTTTCACTCTCAGTATCCTCACGCAACAACCTCCTTCCTTCCTCCAGCTTCTCCCGTTCATTACTATCCAGAAGAACATTCGCAAGATGGCGCTCATCTAAAGTACGTACGTCCACTTGACTTAAGAAAGCCTCATACGGAATTAACCTCTCCCAAGTTCTAACAAGCTGCAGGGATAGTCTTTGACCCACGAAATCCCTTGGAATCTCAAAGCCTTGACGTACATACTATGAATACTTTCCTCGAAGAGGACCCAATACGAAATTTCACATCTCTCAGCTGCTCCCTCAGTAGCTCTATCTCCCTTAGATATTCCCCCTTTATACCCTCAGACTCACTCAGCACGTCCTTGTTGCTCGCTTCGGCATCCTCCTTCACCTTTCTCGTCACCTCGAGCTGCCTCTTCAACTCAACAACTTCGGCATTCTCAGCCCGCAATCTCTCATTTTCCTCCCTCAAAGCAACGTTGTTATTCTGGAATTCGGTGACCCTCGCATTGTCTTTTTCCAAAATATCGCACGCTCGCTTTAGATCTGGTTTGTCCTTTCTTAGATCCGTATTCTCGGTAGTTAGATTAACCACGGTGGCTTTATAATTCGATATGGAATGCTCTGACTCCCTCTTCAGTGTATCATAAGCCTGCGTCATCTCAGCTGCAACAGCAGAGCTAACATTAAAGTATCTGACAGAGTATAAAAGAGAACTTACAATGCGGGGAATGGGCGTACCTATACTCTTATTCAAAGCTTCGACGGTAGTCTTCTCGGCAGCAAGTTGCAGGTTCTTCCTTCTGATTAGTTCTAAAAGCCCAAAGGAATACCTATTGAACTCATTAGTTTGATAATACGAAGCTTTCACATGCTCCCATACCTCCCCTGACTGTCATTCGCGAGCCGGAAGGAGGTCGGGGACAAACTTTAACTCCTCAATGTAGCGTTGGGGAAAGTGGTGCTTCAGGAATGCCCTTTGCTCCTCTATGGATAGCTCTTGTAACTGGGGTCCTATCAAGTCTGACACCTCTATCTCGGTCCCTTTCTCCTGCCTCGATTGGCCAAGAGATGCTTCCTTTTCCCTAGCAAGATGAACGGGAGCCGGAGGGACGAACGACGAAGAAGCTGTCGAAGGAAAAGATCTAGGCAAAGATCTAGAGCCGCCTATGTTAGGCCGAGTATCTCCCACAGACATGCGATTAGGAGGAGGTGTCATTGATCAGCTAGATCGATCCCGGCTCGATGGCCGCTACCTTGTTGTAACGAAGGTGGAGCGCCATACAAGCTGGCGGATCTTGGGAATCTCTCGAAAGAAGAACTCTGGGAAGGCTAGCGATCCCCGCGCCCATAACTTCGTCCACCACTTCCTCCTACCATGACGCCTGCCAATGGAACAAGCCGAAGTTAGTTAAGTAACTCACGTAGGCAAATGCCTATGTTATGCAGTGTTATGGATATATGCCCTAAGTTTTCTCTCGACAGACCAGATTGCGGTCCGATTGACGGGGTTAACCCCTCAGCAGCGCAGGAAAGTTCTTCCAGGCTCGTCGTATTTGGCCATGGAGTCACTACTAAAGCAAGTCCACTTAAGCCATCAAACTGGCCTGCGGGTTCAAGCGAGGCAGTGGCCCCTGAGTGAGTCGCAGGAGACTACGGTCTAGCCAACACTACTTCCCATTCCCCCATCGGAGGCGGGACATGAGTGCTCGACAACCCCTCATCTCTGGCAACCTCCTCTTGACCATGAACCTTGCCTCCGCGCACATCTCCTTGAGGCAAAGTGGTCCTTTTTATTTTGCTCCCACTGGGTGTGTTTTTCTCTTCCACCCACTAGGGGTAGGACCCGCCACAACTCCTTTTGGCACAATAAGGGCAACCGCGGGCCTGATCACAAACCGGTTGTTCGGCAACAACCCAACGTGGCAGAGGCGATCCTGACTTATCATGGTGCTGGTGTCGCGGAGATTCTCTGGTATCACCCACAAAGCATTAAGGCATTGCCGGTATTCGTCTCGAGTGGACGCCTTTGGATTTCCTGTCATATTCCATTTAAAACCGTAAATAAAGGAAGGAATCTTAAAGTTACGACAAGGAAGAGAGTTAAAAAACACTTACTTCCCTCGATCCACCTTCTGGAAAATCCAGGAGGACAGAAGAACCACTCGCGCTTAAACATAGACAATCTAGGCTAAGTCCCGACAAAGAATTTTGTGCAGCTGTCACTTCCAGAAACCATTTAGAAGGGGTGGTAGTGCTCGTTTTCCTAGGTGGAATAAATATCGAATGCCATCCCCGGTGGGTTCCGTGTGCAGAAACTCGTGGAAGAGAATGTAAGGCCCCAGGAGAGAAGCATAAGCATTGGGGTGTATCTATGATGGCACAAGGCGGAAATAGAACAACATATCCCGAATGAAGTTATTAGCCGGGGGCACACACCCGGCGAGGCAATCTTGATGGTTCCAGGTAGTAAGGCCTTCGGGTGGCACATGGACTCTGTAATCTCTCTCGGGGGCGTGGGCATCACCCACCGGTATGTTAAATCGCACTACCATCTTCCTGACCACAGCAGCATCCAGGAAAGAGGATACTGAATCGACGGGAATCTCTAAAATTATCGCATCGAGCAACATGTCCGGAGCCACCAGAGGTACGATCTCGTCATTGCCCATGATATCTACATTCTTGGCCTCTTCAGTTACGACCGGGGAATATTGTCGCTCAGGTTGCTTCCCATGCTCAGACGCTTCAGGTGAGTAGGTCGAAGTCGAATGATAAGGAGTTATTCCTTCGATCGTCTCAAGCTCACTGCAAGATGAGCTACCTCCAGGGGTAGGGTTGGATGTGTGAAAGGTGGGCTGGGAAGCCTCGGATTCCATAGAGTTTCCGGTCCTTGATCTAGTTTGCAACTTTAGCTATACTTTAATGCTCCACTGTTAGAACGGGCAGTATAGTGACCTGTATCCCTCGTGTTGGTGACAACTAATATGTGCGTGTAATGGTATGCAAGGATGAGCTACATAAACAAAGTTCAGAACGATTCATAATAGTCCAAGTCCTAGTCCGGTAGTATGCTCTACCCGATGTGAATAATCCTAAACCCGATTGCGCGGTTAACAATATATCATGGACGCTAAGCATGCAAATCCAAAGGCGAATATTTGGAAGTCCAAGTCCATCGGCAGGACAAATTGGGAACCCGACAACAGTTATGTCCAAATCCATGTTGGGCTCGAAATTTCGAGCTCCAGGTTCGAAATTTCGAACCCAGAAGGGTTCAAATTTCAAACCAGCCTGGGTTCGAAAACTCGAGCCCCTCTGGGTTCAAAATATCGAACCCAGATAGGGACTCAAGAATTCGAACCTACGGGGTTCGAAAATCCGAACCCATGGGGGTTCGATGCTTCGAAACCCCTGGGTTCGAAAATTCGAATCCATGAGGATTAGAGACTTCAAACCCGATGGTTTGAAAATCCGAACCTACAGGAGTTCGAAAATTTGAACCCACATGGGTTCGAAAATTCGAACCTAGCCGGGTTCAAAGAATTGTACCTATAAGGTCTCGAGGTCTCCATCGTAGCCCTTCGACCTCATCCTTTTTCTTACGAACTCGAGTCAAGGTCTTACCTAAGCTGGTTCAAAATTTTTGGGTTCGAAGTTATCGGGTTCGAAGCTTTCAGCAATGGTGGCTAGAGAAAAAAAATTTAGGGGGAAGAAAAGTGAGGGGGCCTATTTATAGAAGGAAAAAGGGTCCCTTCATATTCCAATACGGGTTCGAAAGTTTCGAACCCAATAGGCTCGAAATTTCATACCCCTGGGTTCAAAATTTTGAACCACAAGGGTTCAAAAATTTGAGCCCCATGGGTTCGAAATTTCGAACCCCTCGGGTTCGGAATCCCGAACCCTTGGGCTTGAAATTCGACCCACTGGCTTCGAAGTTTCGATCTTAGGTGTTCGAAAGTTTTCAATATATATATATATATGAGACGATGGTGATGATGGTCACACATCTAGGACCGGGAACGCAGTAAAACGCTGGCTTATGTACATACTCCGCTCGCGCGCATGCCAACTCCTGCGCATCCATGGAGACTGCGCACTATGGACACTTAGAGATTTGAGCACGGCCTATCCTGCAAACGATGGCTCACCTGCACCGCCAGGAGGAATGAGCCCTACAACTAACACCTATTTACCTTTTGAATTACAGGAAAAATTAAATAGCTCTGCCACTCGCTCAACCTACGCAAAGCACATCATGTCAACAACAAGACGTACTTTGGGGGGCAAATGTTAACTGACTTTTTGGCCCTGTTCCCAGGAGAGCATCAGACACACTTAACTCAACATACCTCGTGAAGCTGAGGTTGAAAAGGAACACACACGAGTGAAGGAAATAATATCAAGAAGGGATTACACCGCTTGCGGCCTCGCGGCATGCAGAAGACGTCTGCAAACCAAGGCCTCGGACCCCGAAAGAGTTACGAGTCTCGACCACCCGGTCCCGTGACCCTTGCAGCCCTCGGTAGGACCTCACCCAGGCAAGACGCGGAATTCGCACCCAGCCAGGTGCTAAATCTTGCAACCATGCCTTGGTTTGAAATTTCGAACTTAGTGGGTGCGAGGTCTCGTGCCAGTTGGTGCGAAATCTTGCACCCATAGCTAGTCTCGAGAACCCGAGCCCAACGGGTGCGAAATCTCGCACCCACAGCTGGGTTCGAGATACCGAACCCAGCGGAGCAAGATTTCGCGCCTGTGCCTGGGTTCGAAATTTCGAACCCACCGGGTTCGAAATTTGAAACCCAGGTACTTGTAATTTTGAACTTATTCTCGGGTTCGAAATTTCGAGGCGTGTGGGTAACGGGCTCGAATTTCCTGCATGTGGTCCATATTTCTACTTAATCCTGCCTACTCCTTCCTACTCTCACTCCTATAAATAGCCCATGGTATCACACTTTAAAAGGGTTTGGTTTTCTTCACTTGAGACCTCCCTAGATGTAACACCCCGAATTTTAGTTAATACTAAAATTAACTAATCATAGGATAAATAATCTCAGATGTGGGAATTGGGGGTAACGGGCTGCGTCGTTGCGTTCGTCTCGGAAAAATACGCGAAATAGAGTCCGAGTTTTCGAGAATCGGAGTCCGTATGGCTCGGTTATGGCCCAAAGAAGTTTGCATAAAATTTAAAACTTAAAAATAGATTTAGAAATTTAAATTAGGATTTGAAATTAGAACCAGCGGGGCCAGGCGGGAAGATTCCCGCCCTGACCATGTCGACAGGGCTGTCGACAGGCCTGTCAACAGGGGTGTCGACTTGCCTGTCGACTTGCCTGTCGACACGGCGTGTCGAACCAGGGTGCTTGGGTGCACCAGATCTGGTTTTCTGGCTAGGGCTGGGCTTGGTTCTAGAGGTTTCCTAAATCTGACGGACCTAAATTAATTTAGGGTTAATCTAAGGGCCTAAAACACTACCTAATCCTATAAATAAGACCCTAACCCTACCCTAATTCATTCATAATTAAATCTTGTAACTAAACTATGGCAAAATGAAACTTGGTCATGGCCTCCACAAATCAATGAAGAGAGTTGCAAGCTAATCAACCCCTAATCATCTTCTTATTCATATTTGGCAACTAGTTTTACTTCATGAGTTTGCTAATCTTAGTTTTGGTGAGTTCCTATGGTTTTAATAATCAATTGTTAAATTGATTATGGTAGGATGTGATAAGACATGGCTATGTTTGTGGATAAATGTGTTTATGCAAGTTTGTATGATATGTGATTTGCAAGTTTTATGTTAAATGCAAGTTTAAGGCCATGTTTTATGGTGCAAAACACTATGTTAAACATTTATGCATATGTAACATGATATGCAAGATATGCATGTGATTTTATGCATGCTAAGTAGTTGGTGTTATGCATGCTAAGTATTTGATGTTATGCATGCTAAGTATTTGATGTTATGCATGCTAAGTATTTGATGTTATGCATGCTAAGTATTTGATTGTATGCATACTAAGTATTAGGTTTTATGCATGTTAAGTGTTTGGGTTTATGCAAGTTAAGTGGTGGGTTTATGCATAATAAGTATTTGATTTTATGCATAATAAGTATTTAATTCTATGTATGATAAGTAAGTGGTTTTATGCATGCTAAGTGTTATGCAAGTTTACCCTTTTAAATATGGTATATACATATGCAAGATGGCACCTTTATATGCTATGCATGTTTACCCTCCTTTAAGATGCAAGTCATATATGCAAGTTCGACATATTATGCAAGTTATGCTTACATGCAAGCTCAACATGTTATGCATGTTATGCAAGTTATGTGCATGATGTTATGTAAGTTATGTGCATGTTATGCAAGTTCATATGCAAGTTATGTGTATGAGGGTATGCAAGTTATGTGCATGGTGTTATGCAAGTTAAGTTTATGAGATTATGCAAGTTATGTGCATGATGTTATGCAAGTTATGTATATGCTTAAATGCGAGCTTAATGTGATATGCAAGTATGTGAATGTTTATGCAAGTATATGAATGCCCATGCAAGTATGTGAATGCTTATGCAAGTTATGTGTAGGCTTAAATGCATGTCTAACATGTTATGCAAGTTATGAGAATGCTTATATGCAAGTTCAACCTGTTATGCAAGACATGTGTATGATGATGTGCAAGTTTGGGTTAAATGTGGTTGGGTTAATATATACTCATATATGCAAATTGACATCCTCTTAACCCATGACAAAGTTGTATGCTAAACCCATGATAATTGTGATGGATCTTCCCCTTTATTATGTCATGAAATGAGGACGATTTACGTGGGGAATGATGGGGTTGGTAAATATGTTAATAAATGTAAGATTGGGTATGATTAAGCATACCATAAAAATAAATTACCATAAGTGGGAATTTACCTATTGAGTTAGGTCTACCCCATGGGAATTTACCTATTGAGTTAGGTCTACCCATGTTATGGAAAACTTGATATTAATTAGGGATAATTAATATGGGGTGGTGATTAATTAGATGTAATTAATCAACTAAGACACGAGGTTGGACTCATTTGTAGTGTAAAACTGCCCGGACCCGACCGGCTTAACCAGTTGCTACAAATGTCAGCCCAATGTGAGAGGTCTTAGCCATAAATTAAATACGTGATTAAGGTAAAGACATGAGGTTAGACTCTGTTATGACGTAAGACTGCCCGGACCCTACCGGCTTAACTAGGCGGTCATAACAGCCAGTCTAATGTGGGAGGTCTTTATGGGAGGTCACGGTCTTAATTAATTAAGAAACACTTAACCATATTAGCATGTAGTGGGACATGAGGGGTTAAGTGGGTGCCTTGGGTGGCATGTAGTAACTAGTGGGGGTGCCTTGGGTGGCATGAGGAAACTAGTGGGTTGCCTTGGGTGGCAATAGAAAATACGATTAGAATACTTAACCAAAGTGGAACATGTAATTAAACATGATTAACGGGTTAAGTAAGTGCCTTGGGTGGCATGTGGGAATCAAGTAAGCCTTGGGTGGCATGTGGAAATCAAGTAAGTGCCTTGGGTGGCATGCGGAAATCTAGTGGGTGCCTTAAGTGGCAATTGAAATATAATTGGATGACTTAACCAAACCTTAACAAGTAAGGGGGCATGATTATAAAAAGGGGTTAAGTTGGATGCACTAGATAAAATGACAAGCTTAAGTAGTAGCTTGTGGGGGCCCATTTCAACCAATATCCCAAACGTATCTTTGTGGGCTCGACCCATGTGGAGTGACGGGACACGCATATTGGGCTTGATTATAAGAGGCCAAAACGGGGTAGCGGTGGCAACGCAAGTCCAACGGGTTTCATATGCGTGTGTGGGCCCGGGTTGGTAGATAAGCCGTTGTTGCATCGTGTAGATATAAAGCCGTGCACCGTTGATATTATTATGTGGCCACTTTAGGGGAGTGATACACCCCACTGTGGGACCAGCACGGGTATCTACGTTAGGGAGCCGATCGCTTGGGAGTAGTGGGTACACCTAGTAAAGATAGGGGCAGACGGCACCTATGTTGGGGTACACGAAACTACTGGGTAAGATAACTAGGTACACCTAGTGGAGGTAGGGGCAGACGGCACCTACGTGGTCAGCTAGAAGTACCAGAAGCTATTAGTTATATTTTCTAAGTCTTTAAGTGGGATCAACCTTTAAGTAGGAATTACTCTTGGTGGGTAGAACTGGTGTGGTGCAGTGTAGGAATTACCCTTGGGAGGGTAGGTCTGGGGTGGTGTAAGCTAGTAATTATCCTTGGGTGGATAAATACGTCGTCTCGATTATCGTAGTACATCCGGTGTTTTGTGGGCTACTTATTGTAGTCATTATCCCCAGAGGTACCGTATCTTGTTTATATCATACCCTAATTACTTTAATGATTGTATTGTTAGGGTTATAGGACTCACTCAGACTTATGTCTGACCCCGTTGTTGTTTATCTTTTTTCCCAACCCTCAGGTTATCAGAGTGGGCCTAGCACTAGTGGGCTTGGACCAGACCGCTATATCTATCTTTTGGGGCTTGGACCGTAGAAGTAAAGCTCGGATTATCTTTTCTATTTTGCCTATTATCTATGTAATGGGATTATGTACTCCTATTTTATCAGGATGGATATTATGTACTTGACTCTTGTTATGGTTTTGTGATGTAACCAAACATGTTTTGATAATGAAATGATGGTTTAAATTTTCAAGTATTACTTATATCTGTCCTGTTGTAATTTTTCTGTTCTATACTCACTAAAAATGCTCCACCAAAACTAAGGCATTCCCTTAGTGAGTGACCTTAGCGGGTGTGGGGTGTTACACTAGAGCTTCATTGACTCCATTAATGGCATCTTCTATTTGAGGAAGAAGGAGAATTAAATATTCTTTTTCCCAAATACCTAGCATATTTCAATTATGAAAGTGTATCTAATGAGCATGGCTTTACCTTGTAATTCTTGAGTGATTAATAAAAGTTCAACATCCTTCCAAAGTGGACGTAGGCCTAATCCATGGCCGAATCAGTATAAATACCTGTGTCATTTACTTCTTTCTCTTACTTAGTCTTGCGACCAAATTAACTATTCCTAGTAATAGGAATATTTGGTGTTTACGACATTTTTTGCCATCAACAACAGCGCATCCAATTTCATTCACAGGAGTTGATATAATAATAAAATTGCTCAACCAACTCATTAAGGTGAACCTGTTTGTCGGGCATGCATTTTATTTCTTTACTCAATGCGAAGCCATTAACCTGCTCAACATATATATATATATATGTATGCATCTCTATCTACGTATAAATCCAATTTGAACTAAAATTTTAATTCAGTTATACCTTATCTTCGATTTGGCTTTATTTATCATTCTTTCTTTTATTTGTTTTATCAATCCAATATTTTTATTATTTCAACTAATAATCAAACAACACAACCAACAATCAATTTGTGAATTAAATTTCCAAAACATATAACTTATATATATATATATATTCAAAAATCATATTTCAATGCCAAAAATTTGTTTTGGTTCTCACACCAATCAATTGGAAATATATAGATATCCACTTCCAAAATTCGAACAAAAATGCTGATGATGCTCGAGCTATCATCAGAATCATCTCCGGCAAATGGAGTGTGATTCTATATCCATCTAGTATATTTGAGGCTTTGTATATATGCTAGCTAGAAGTATATGCAAAATCTTTATATACCCGATAATCCATGTTCAATATAAAATAAATTACTCAAATATGTATAATATGACATACTTTTCAAAACCAAATTTAATTTTATAAATAATACTCTTCAAACTCATTCTAGGGTATTACTGACCCTATCTCTAACGAGTTATTCTTATAGGACATTACTAATCCTATCTCTGATGAATTCTTTCATTTGGTTCTAATGTGCCTTGTTCTGGAGCTTTGTAAACCAAAGCTCTGATACCAAATTGAAAGGACCCAAACTTCCCCTATCCTAGAAGAGACGGAGGACCACGAATTGCTTTGGGAATACGAATCATCAGAACACAGACAATAGAACATTTCATTGCTATTACAACAATTACATCATAGTACAAGAATATATCAGAGTACGAATAAATAATATACACTAGAAAAATAAATATCATAGATTTACATATTTACATAGCAACGGAAAATAATACATAAGTAGAATGTGTAGCGAGAAAATAACAACCGACACAACTGAAAGAGATATATAAATACAAAGATTTCCGAATATAGCTCCAGCTGTAATCCAGCATCCTATGAAAAGAGGTGTCCACGAAAAACCAAAACTACTAGTTGTCCGTGTGGAAAATATGGGCACCTAGAGCTTAGGTAGAAACAATAAACTCCGAGTCAGTCATGGGATTGGTGTGAGAACTAAAACAGTTATTAAAACTTTACTTTAAAAGTTGGGAAATCATGACACCACACTGTATAACACGGAATGGGTTTACTCCACATGAATCTCTGTTTAAATTAAAACAACGCAATGCTTTTTGGAAAATGAAGCTACTATAAGACTCAGGTCCCATCACATAATGCAACGCAAGCCGGAGGATAGAGTTTTCCCTTATAATAGCCAGACATGCTTGGTACGTTTAAAACAAATCATTTTGATATTACTATAAGTGCATAATGTCAAAATCAACTTCACATATAAATGTATCAATCATAGACGACATAGGTAGCATATATTATGCCGCCATACAAAGATTTCAACTAAAACCGAAAAGTCGGGAATTCGAAATTGGATTCCATCTTTGAGTCGAGGCAAGGGATGGCTCCTCACTGATTCGAGACACTCTAGCAAATGCCTCAGGATTTGGACGCTGGCGAGCCCTTGGATCTTCAGGGCCGGTTCACACTTACTTTAGTGGATTAATTATTCCTGAGAACATATTTTCCAGTCCTATCGAACCTATCTCTGAGCCCCAAAGAGACTCAATATCTGAGGCGCCTCATTCCATCATCCACATAAGTAAAAATATCTGGGCTCCTAGCTAGAAAGAAATGTTGTGCACTCCTTGCAATCACTATCCCATTTTGACTCATACCAGGTGTGAGGATTGCGAATTAACACTATACACAAAGCTATGCTATTTAAAGACATGCTTTGATCATCAACCACAAGACTCTTCTTTTCAACAAAATCCTTGATCATTTGCATCTCAGCATGCCACACTGACAATTTATGACATACAACTGATGTCTATCAATATATAACCTTTAAGCTCGTACGTCTCAGAGAAGGGTGTTAAGCAAGAGAATATATTATATGCCACCAAACTGATATATATTTAATAGAATCAATCAATACGAAATTAAATCCAATGTCAGACACACATCCATTTACAAGTCCGTTCTAGGTCTGAACGAAACCGGAGGCATCTTATTCCTCGTCCTATATGACCAATACAAGAGAGAGGTTCTCGCATATTCAGTCGATCTCCAAGTACATCTGAATGACCCCCACTTATTACCTTGTCTTGGGTGTCCAGCCCAATCAAGAAATCAGTAATCATCCAAATGATATGAAGATCTCTGGTCTTCAACCACCGTCTTCATCGTCAATTTTTAGTCGTCGTCATAATAGTTATTCAAAATGGGATAAACCCGGTCTTTCTGAATAACTCGCGTATTTTATAATCAATAATCAAGTGCTATAAAAACACATCATACGCCTCGTTCTAATTCAGGATATTCTTTTACTCAAAAATTCACATCTTTAGGGAAAGTTTCCCATTAATTTTATCAAAGATAATTCTTTTAAAATTATTCTTTAATCTTCCTTTTGGAGATCCATTTCAAAAGATTTTATTTTACTTATCCTCAATTCTAAACCAAGTTAAGGTTTATAAAACTAGTCGGGATTATCTACCGAAGCAATCATTTATTTTTCCAATCCAACCTATTCATCCCATGGAGCAAAACTGGTAATACTCCACATCTAATACCCACTGGTTTATCGGTAAAATTAATTACCATTTCACACTCAAATCTAATTAAAGATTTATCTATTGCATGTAGTAAAACTGGAGGTACTCCATTCTCGATCATTTCGTTGAAGTCGGTAAATTTAATTACCCATTCCCCTTTCAATCTAATTAAAGATTTATTAAAATTTCAATTGTTTTATTAAATCTCAAAAATCATTCCTTTATGATTAATCAACTTTAAGAAGTTAATCTTTTCTTTACTGGGTTAAAGAACTGATGTCATTTAAAACACAATTCAGGATAAACCCTAAAATCATCTTCCATTAATTATGGAATCTTCACGGAAAACAGATCAATATATAATGGATTTAAATTTCCATATCAGACTAACAATATAAATGGAATAACAGCAAAGCCTTTTTAATTCCATAAATAGTAACAGTCTTCCTTTACAGAAGCTCATCTCGATTATTACCAAATCGAGATCCCTTCAATCCCAATTTAATGTATTAAATTGGTAAGCTTTACTTTGGAAAATTTTCATTTAATCTAAGAATAATGACTTATAAATTCCTAATCATATTTTCACTATTAATCGGGTTATAGGACAAATGTCATTTAAAACATTGTCCACGGTCAACCCCAAAATCAATTCCCATTTAAATTCCAATTAAATTAAATAAATGAGTAAATTTCTCTAAATCTTAATTAAAGGATTTATTCTATTCTCAACTTGGTTTAAGGACAGTGTTAGAAAACACCGTTCATGATGAACCCGAATCTAATTTGATACTAAACACAAGGCTTTGAATAGAAATTAATATCGGCTTATATTCAATATCAAATCCTAAAACCAACGGATATCGTATTAGGAATAACGATATCTGTATCTTCCAAATTCCTTAACCATATCCGTGAAATCACGGAATCCAATATCGAAATATTCCGAAGATTATTTCCACTCAAATCCATTCCAATTTATTCGTTGGAAAATTCTAGGTATTTTAAAACCATTTACAAATCAAATTTATTTATTTATAAAATTAATTGGACTATTATTCTAGTTCATTTCGATAGAAATATAT
The DNA here is from genome assembly GCA_030737875.1 of Allium sativum. NCBI lineage: Eukaryota > Viridiplantae > Streptophyta > Magnoliopsida > Asparagales > Amaryllidaceae > Allium > Allium sativum. The sequence goes on along the minus strand of CM060922.1, from coordinate 448,065,019 downwards.
TTTTATCATTTCAAAACTAGAATTTGTCGTCTAAAATCTTTCCAAACCAATTATTGTGATTTTACACAATTTTCCACATTTTTAATAATTTTATTAAGCCCCTTACTGTCAGTTTCCAATAACGACCACCAAACTGCATTCATAGCGACCTTTTCTTAAATTGATTTGGACGTAATTTAAAATCCACTCAAATTTAAATCTCTTATACTCTTGGAAAGATCTTTTCGATATGAACCCAACGGATCCATTTTTAGGAGAATCCGACGGGAGGATCTCCCGTTACATCAATTTGAAGTTAATAGTTGAAATTCGCGAACGGTCGCTGCACGGCGCATTATATTCTAGCCATTTAAATATATATATATATATATATATATATATATATATATGTAATATTACATCGATTTCCATTTAAAACAATTTTATAAATTTGTTTTAAAAATGACTCCAACTTCCATTTCAATTTTTAAATCAAAATTGAATATTCTATATCATTATATTATTAAAATGATAATATTTTCAAAATGTCAGATTTTGAAATCCATTTGTTTTTTTATTCATTATAAAATGAATAAAATCGATTTATAACCCGTTCGGGTTAAAATGGCGTTTAGCTACTTAACCCGACATTACATTTCAATATTTTTGTGTTCATCCAAAATTGGACATCAAAATCATAATTTAATTCTTTATTTAATATTGTTTTTTTTTAATATTCATTATTTTAAAATATTTGTTATTTTAAAATATTCTTTATCTCTGAATCGGAATGCGACTCTATGAATTAACATATAATTTCCATTATATGGATTTCGTACATCGCATGTATTCAACACTAACAATAAATAATCATTCAACAATCAAACATCATCCAGAGTGCATTTTACAACTGTATAAGCATTAAAATGAATAAATAACGCTTATCATAGCCTGTCAACCAATCAATTGACATACAACTAATTAGTGGGATTAGTGTATGTCAAATATCATCCCAATGCATGTATGGGGTTTTCAAACAACGACAGTTTATTTAAATAAATTATTGTTTAATAAATTTAACCAATTAAAATTTGGTTTGAATTATTTTCTAATTAACCACTTTTCACTGTTTAAATTATAAATGGGTATTTATATCTCATTTCAATAATTACAACGTGTATCCACGTTGTTTAAAATACGGGTGTCGTATATTCAAACAATGCTTCTTGTGCAGATGAGTCATGAATAGTTCAGGTGTTGAACTCAAGAAATGTCACATACAACCGATAAAAATCAACACTGGTAATTCATATATTACAGTTATAAATTAAATAAATAAATAACTATACAATTATTTTAGTGAGAGAATTCTCACTTTGAGTTCCACTCATCCATTCTTTAATTGGAGATGGTTTTAAATAAATTAAATTGGACGTTTAATTGTAAAAAATTCTAACTGCTTCCAAATTCCTCCCAATCAGTTCTAAAATGTAGAGTTTGTTGTCACGATCGCATTGCCACTGAAATCATTGAATTCTAATATCGTATGAGAAAAATATCACAGTTTATACATTGATGTAAAAAATAAAAGGATTAGTTACATCATTAAACCCTAATTAACGTCACTAAGGGTTAATTACCCTTTCCCTTTTGTCGTTCAACACTGGAACCCCCTCCCCAAAAACCACTTCTTGACTTGGAACTTCGCTTGCTCATGGTGTTAGAGGCCGCCGATCAAGGATTAAAGGTTGCCACCTCAACGGGCTTCACCAGAGCCTCCACCGCTGGCAGCGACGGCTTGCTCGGTGGCGCCACGTGGCATGAAATCGGCCTCCAACACTGACAATTCATGTGTAGAAATCGAGAAAATCGCACCAGTAATTTAGATCTTAACCTCACAAATTAAAGACCTCAAATAGTACTACGATTTTGCTATAAAACATTTCTTGAATCAATTCATGTATTGGAGAATTTGAAGGAGAAAGAATTGAAGATCGCAGCCATTTATTTATTTACTGGCGGCGCATGAGAAAAGGAAATAAATTAGGGTTTTTCTTTTTTTTGAATGGTATTTATATAAATAATTTTATTTTATTTTATTTAATTCCTAATTTACCTAGTTTCGCATCCGAACTCCAAATCAAACCCAATGACTGTCGACCCCAGCTAATTACTCCCATTCAGGACACAATGGGATATGTTTCGTAAGACAATTCGATTGTTTCAATCAGTTTTCATGAAAAATAAAATATAAATCAATATATATTGAATTTAAACGTACATTTTAATTTACTGGGGCCGCATACTAACTCCAAAAATTACAGAAAAATAATCTAGTTATGTTTTGACGATATGGTCCTAACAAAACTAATTTCATCCAATTTGGAGGCCGTTTGAAAAATGGCCTTTTTTAGTCAATTAAATTCAAACTAAAATTATAAAACACATTTAAATTCACCACGCTCACATGTTAATTCCAAAAATTATGAAATTTGAAAACTAATAATAATTTGACATTCCGGATCCAAAAAAACTGGGTTCGTCGAAACTGGAGGTCGGTTGTAAAATGGCTACTTTTAAAGGCTATATATTATATAAAATATATATAAATTCCACCGTGACTATTTTAAATTTTAAACTGGCCATAACTTTCAATTTATATTATGAAATCAGAATTTTTCACATCCGTTAAAAAGATATTATTAAATAGATTCTAATGTTTTTGGTTTTACTGAAATCTGATTTATTTTGAATCATGTATATTCAATTGAAATTTAAAATCGAATTTTCAAACTACCACGCCATTTCAGGTTCGTTTTATAATTAAAATAAATTATGCTTTCTAACATCGATTTAAATAAATTTTAAATCATTATTATTTAAAATAGATCATTTTAAATATTGAAAATCCATTTAAATAGCTAATTATTTTTTAAATTGGTTCAGAAATACCGGGTTGTTACACGTTTTGGGTTACAACACATCAGAACAAAACACAAAATATTTCATTGTTATTTCAATAATTTTACATCAGAGTACAAAATATGTTAGAATACATCGCAAATATCATAGAATAACACATTACTATACACAACAAAAACATAATTACATTCAGTGGAAGACTATCAAATGCTTTGGACACAGCTCTAGCATCAATCTAGAGTCATGCTCTAAGAAATATCTGCAAAACCAAAAATACTAGCTGTCCATGTGGAAATTATGGGCACCCAAAGTTTAGGTGGGAAACAATAAACTCTGAGTCAGTCATAGGACTGGTGTGACAACCAAAATAGTTATTTACATTGTTTTAAAGTTCAGTAAATCACAGGACCACGTCATATAACACGGAACGGGTTTTCTCCACATGAATACCAATCATAAAAACTCACAATACTTTTTGCAAAATGAAGCTATTATAAGAGTCAAGTCCCATCACACAATGCAACACAAACCGGAGATCAGAGTTTTACCTTATAATAGCCGAACATGCTTGATATGAAAAATTCTCTTTTGTTATTTCTAGTGTGTAGCATGGAAATAACTTTCACAAATAAATGTATTAATCTTAGAAAGCATAATTCCCCATCCCATTTTATCGTCGTATAGGTTTACAGCTAAAAATGCAAACTCATATCAGAAGTTGAATTCCATCATGATGGTTTCTGATTTATAAGATCTATCGTGGAGGTATGTATCTCGATGGTTAAGTCCAGGCATTGGATGTCACCGTAATGCACATGCACACTGCACTCCGGAATCAAGTATCACGCCCTATGGCTTTAGTCCAGGCTCGGAAAACTAATATACTCTATCCATTTAGGCATGGAGCTACCACAACCTAGATCATCTCGGTCGATTGACTCTGATTGTTCATTCTCAACCCATAAGTTGTTCATTCTCAACTTGAAAGTTATACTAATGTAACCATCAATTTACCATCATACTCGGTCGAAGTCACATTATACATAAAGCTACGCTATATCGGTCATGCTTTGATCATCATCCACAAAGCCCTACTTGCAACAAAAGCTTTGATCTATCAACATTTAGCATGCCACATTGTCAATTCACAGCATATAACTGGTGTCCATTAATATATAACCCTCTGAGTACATAAGCCTCAAAGGAGGGTGTTAAGCTAAGAGAACAAATTCTCTATCACCAACTGAAATAACATTAATAGAAACTAATCGGTTATGTTGTAAAATACAACGTCGGACACACTTCCATTTACAAGTCCATTCTAGGTCTGAATGAAACCGAAGGCACCTTATTCCTCGTCCAATAATGGAGAGAGTCCCTTGCAAATCTAGGCAATCTCCAAATACGTCTGGACGACTTCCACTTATAACTTCTTCTTAAGTTGTACAACCCAGTCGAGACATAAGAAATAATCCAAACGATGTGAAGATATACTGTCTTCAACCAATATTTTCAATTATATTCAATACTCGTCCTATAATTACTAAGAATGGGTCGAAACCCGGTCTTTCTGAAATAACTATCACATCTTTAAAATTAAGAGATATATAAACATATCATAAGTCTCATTCCATTTTGGAATATTCATTTCACTTAAAACATTCTTTATGTTTGGAATTACTCCCTTAATTCCTGTCAAAGATATACATTCTTTAAACTTCATATTTAAATCTTTCCTTTGAAATCATTTCAGAAGATTATAAAAATCTCATTTCACATATTTAACTCAAATCAAGGTTTCTAAGACCTATTAGAATTATCGAATCTTACGAAAAAGGTAATTTCTTCTCATTCCCATCCTATATATCCCAAGGAGCAAAACTGATGGTACTCCATATCTAATGCCCCTCGTGTTTCGGTAAGTTTAATTACCTTCATTCATTTCAAATCTAATTAAAGATTCATTAAAACTCTAATTTAGTTTTAATCCCCATTTCGTTTATTAAAATCTTTGTTAAAATATTTATTAATACTCTAATTTAGTTTTAATATCCATTTCATTGGTTCAAATCTTTGTTGAAAGATTTAAACTCTAACTTAAGAAATCATCTTTCCTTTAAACGGGATAAAGAAAAACATTATTCAAATCATCGTTCACGATAAATCCAAATTGACATCAAATATAAGGCTTTAAATAAAAATCAAATCGACTTATATTTAATGTCAAATTCTGAAATCAACCAATACCGTATAAGGAATAATGATATAAATATCTTCAAATTCCTTAAACAATATCCATGTAGCTATGGAATCCAATATCGAAATATCCGAATATTGTTTACATTCAAATCCGATTGAATTCATACATTCGGAAAACTCAACTTGGTTAAGTACTTATTAACTTCCAAACATTTTAATCACTATTATCAAAATAGCTAGTTTTCACAAAATAACTTTATATTATTCAAAACTAAATATATTTGGTTCAAATCACTTATAAATCATTTATTATGATTTAACAAAAAACTACTTATTTTTAGTAATTTAAAAGTAGGCCATTTCTTAAATATCTCATTTCGGGGTTCTAATGGCCCTAACGCTGTTTTTCTTCAAATTTGATTTGAATTTATCTCAAAATCGAACATATCCGGGAAACCAACTCAAAAGATAAAAATGTATCATTAATTTCTTCATGGATCTTAAAACTTTACATATCATTGGAAATCTATTTTCATTTTGAACCAAACGTTTTTTGTTTTGGGAAGATCCAACGGTCGAATCACCTAGTACATCATTTAGAAGTCAGTGGTCGAAACTCATGAATGGTCGCTGCGCGACACGTCCTATTCAAACCATATTATTATATTAAACAAAATTGTCAAATTAAATTCAAATTTATTTTATAAAACATTTATAAACTCGTTTAAAAACGATCTCAATCTCCAATTTAATTTTAGATCAAAATTGGATATTCTATATTATAATATTAAAATAATAATGTTTTTCAAAATATGGTATTTTGAAATTCAATTCTTTTTACATTCATTATAAAAATAAATAAGATCAATAGACAAATCCATTGGAATTAAAAACATCGTTTATATACTTAACTCGAATTCACTTTTTGAATTTACTATTCAAAATCTAATTTACATTAAAACAAACCATTCTTAATTCCAATCTATTTCGATCTTTTCAATAGTTGTTTAAAATCATATCAACTTCATTTTCAAATCATTTTGGATTTAAAATCCAATTTCCATTTTCTTTCCAAATTTCACTTAAAATGAATATAAAATTCATTTAAAATTCCAATGGAATGAAACTCAATCAATTCCCATATTATTTTATATTCATGGTGTAAATTTTCTTTGCGTCAACGGTATAAACACATCCATATTAATTACCATCCATCATCCAACAATGATAATATAAGTGTTTCCGTTATCAACCCTTATATTCGTAGTTTTATAATATTGATAGTAATTACTGTAAATGTCATCCACTAACCGCGAAGCAAACATTGGAACCACAGAAAATTAATTAATCATATAACGATTATAAAAACTTATCAATCAGTTGAGGGAGTTCTCCCTTTAATTGGTTTGATGAAATGACGATTTCATTTTTAAATTAAATTAAGCTCCAGTTTAATTTAACCCAAAAATCAAACTTGCTTCGTTTCTGTCCAAATCAGTTTGTTGTGAAGCTCTCGACTACATGATTCAGCGTTTCCAGATTTGTCGAATTATGAGTTCGTATGACCAAGATATAAAGGTATAAATACATAACTACATTAGTTACATCATTAACTTTAAATTAATAAAATAATTAACCTAAACCCTCTCCTTCTCCTTTGTATATCGATCGAAACACTCTCCCTCATCCTCTCTCTTCGTTGCCACCTGCACACGCTGTCGTAGCTCGATCGGAGATCACCACGTCGAAGGCTCGAGTCTCCTCTTCCACCATCTGGCCTGATATCGAACTCGCACCCCCTCATTGATCCAGAAATCACCATCGAACGTTGCACGTTTGAGCGCCCAATCCGGCCACCATGTGACAACAACGACGATCGTGACTGTCGAACTGACAAAGTGTAATGACCCGCGTTTTACGTATCGAACGATCGTAAAATATTTTTTATTTCATTCTCCAAAGGTCAGATCATTCTCAATTTTTGATACGTTGTTCATGGGGATGTGAGACATGTCCATTATTTTCATCAATTTTATTTGTGATAATTTTTCCCCTTTATTTATGTTTAGGGAATAACTTTTGACTAGGATCGAATAAGGTGCTGAGATCAATTTCATTGGATCAGAAATGGTTTTTCCAATTCCCTAGAGTGGTCATTTAAGATTTGCCTGAGCGGTTTGGAAGGAATCGTTGTTTTAATGTTGCTAGTTTGCTGGACAAATTAATTAGTCATTAGTGAGACCCATTAAGTCTAGGGGTTATTGGCTACAAATAGGAGGGTAGAGGTAGAGAGAATAGTTTAGTTTCCTCGTTCTCTCATTTGGTTGGGTGCCTCTGATTCTCCGGCTCAACCAAATACACCTGCACTTCATTTCAATTCTTAGATTTGTGAAAGGAGATTGAACATCAACATTGAGGAAGGGTAGATCACATAAATTGAGTTGATTTGGAGGCTGCTCTTAGCTGTTCTTTGCCGTGAGGATTAGAGATTCATTGGTTTCAGCTATTTTGTGGATTTGGTGAGTGGTAAGCATCTCTCACACGGATTCAATTGAGTATATGAGTTTATTTGATCATAATTTCATCATTTCAATTCAATTTCACCTATATCTAACCGATATAAGTATATTTTCAATTTGGATCACATTATAGGATCTAATCTAGTAAGTTATAATGGTTAATTCATATGTTTATGCAAGTTTAGATCCATCTATTGATTCGTTTATTGTTTTATCATGATTTGGTGAATTTCAAATGATTGTATGATGATTATTGGTGGGCTAATGTTTGTCTGATGATTATGTGTTGTGCTATTGATCGCTCTATTAAAATTGGTTGATTTAAATGAGTTGTTTGCATTGTTGGATCTAGCTTGGATCGATTAGAATAAAGTGGTTAGTTCATAGCAATTTTGGATTAGTTTGGCTTATGTGCAAATTAATCGATCGTGGATCGCATACATGTCGAGTTCGGCTCATATACATTGATGGATGATGGCTCGTTTACTAAATGGATCGATTGTATTTGATCGTGCATAAAGTATGGATCGATGGTCATAAAACATGGACCGTGGCAAGGCAAATGGAAGGAGCATTGCACAAAAAACTGGATTGACCAATGTAAAGGATAGTTAAAAGAATAAAGTGCACTCGGTGGAAATGTGGATCAGGCTGATGGCTTGGTGATGGATTGCGTATGCTTTGGATCGGCCTAAGGTGCCTGGATCGATGGATCTATGGATCGGTGAAACCATAGATCATGCAAGGGAAATGGATGGATTGGGTCGAGTGCGATCCGATGGATCGGCTAGATCGATGGATCAGCAAATGGATGGATCGGCAAGTGAAGAATGTTGCAAATCAGAGGATCAGCTCGAGTTACACACAATGGATCATGCCGATGCATGGATCGGGCCTATGTGGGGGACTATATCGGTTGAGCGCCGCATGAATGGATCATATGATCTGGTTGTGTGCACATGTGTAGATTGTGAGAGATCCATGTGGTGGATTGTGTGCGATCCATTGATTGATCTGGTACGATCCATCGATGGATCGTGTGCGATCCATTGATGAATAATGTGTGATCAATTGTTAGATCTCGTACGATCCATCAAAGTGTTGACCAAATGATGTCTTTTTTGGTTTGACGATGAGCATAACTTCGATGAGAATTCAGACAGAATGTTCGAAGCAAAGTGAAGTGTTTGTTGATCGTGATGTGATGCAACGAAGGTATGAAAACGACTCAAGATGATTTGAGATCGTGGATAATGGTTGCTCGAGAAGACGCTTGAGCTTATGAATAGTCGTCGATGATGATGGCTAGAGTTATTGAAGGACAAGGGATCATCATTCGTCAGAGGTTCCAGTGGACTCAAAGCAGTGGTATAATGGGGGCGCCCAAAGACTAGATGATTAGTCATGTGACGACCCCAAACCCCCATTCCATGGTGGCAAGGGTAATATTTGGAATATAACACATAAACAGATAACAACAGAACAAAAATATATAATTACACCAGATAATTTATAACAGAATACACTGGATAAATATAATCATCAGAGTTACACAGTATATAGGATCACACTTAGTACAAAATACAGTTTTAGCTTTATATAAAATGTCTACAGTGGAATCAAACATAATATACATAAAAGGAGCTGAACATCATAAAAGAAGTGATAGAATTCATCTTCAACTCCGTAGCTATCTAGAGAGAGCCTGCTAAAACCTGAATACAAGGCTGCCCGTGTATAAAATAGGGCACTCAAGATTGCAAGTGAAACAAACTACGAGTCAGTCATGGGACTGGTATGAGAAATCTACTTAACTTATAATAAGGCCAATCAAAGGACCACGCCGCTAACGCAGAACGGGTTTTCTCCATTGGATTTCCAGTGCTTAAAACAAGTAAATCATTTAAACATAGCAATGCTTTTTACAAAAATGAAGCCATTATAAGACTCAGGTCCCATCACACTATGCAACGCAAGCCGGAGGATAGGGTTTTACCTTATAATAGCCAAAATATGCTTGATACATATAAACAAAGGCATTTGATATTATTACTAGTGTTTATATGTTTCAAAAAAAAATTCAATCATAAGTATCAATCATAGATGGCATGAGTACCATATATCATGTCGCCGTATCTAGGTTTACAATCAAAACCACACGATGTCATATTGGGAAATTGGATTTCCGCCATGAACCAAGGCAACGGATCGTCCTTACCGAATTCGAGACGCTCTAGCCTGCCCCTCAGGCAAGCGCGCAGAAAAGCCTTGGATCTCAAGACCGGTCCTCACGGAATGGATTAAAATGTCTGAACACTGCGTTTCCCCGCCCTATGGGGCGTAAACTGGTCATATCCTGACCAAACCATCAGCCCCGAAATGACCGATATAACCGAGGCGCCTCGCTATCCATCATCCACATAAGTAAAACGTCAGAGCTTTCGAAACGCTGACACCACTCCTAGCTAGAAGGAAATGCATGTCCTCCCTGAAGTCCTCTCCCGTTTCTGGCTCATACCGGGGTGCGAGGCCCGCGAATCAACGCCAAACACAAAGCTAGCTATTTAAAGCCCTGCTTTGATAATCAACCATAAGGCTCTTCTTTTCAACAAAAGCCTTGATAACTGCATCTTAGCATGCCACACAGGCAATTCACGCCAGGCAATTGAAGTATATCAATCACACAGAATGAAATCCAATGTCGGAAACACAGTCCACTTACAAGTCCTTTCTGGGTCTGAACAAAACCGGAGGTACCTTATTCCTCGTCCCATACGTCCAATACAGGAGAGAGGTACTCGCACATCCGAACGATCAATAAGTATGTCCGGACAACCACCACTGTAACCCCTTCAGGGCAGCAACTCCCATCAAAGTCATCAACAGCCATCCATTCGATGTGAAGATCATCGGTCTTGCACCGTTTTCATATCTTCGACTTCTAATCATCGATTAATCGTTTGAAACGAGATTTAACTCGGCCTTTTCAAATAATTCAGGTATATTTATAATTCAAATCAATTCATTTCCATGGTTAAATTATTTGACATCCATAATTCAGTTCATTAATGTAATTTTCCAGTCAAACACATTCAACCATCAAATATCCAATAAATCGAGTAAATTCGGTTTATTTCCATTCCATATCGTTTATAATATTTTATAATGATTTATTGTTATTTTTATTTATTTAAAAATAGCCCATTTATTCAAACGACGCTTCAGGCCATAACGCGGTCATGTCGCTGTTTTTCTCCAGATTTGATTTACACATATTTGAAAATCTAACCGTTGGATCTTTATAAATTTTATATCATTGGAAAGATCTTTTTAAAACGGACCCAACGGTTCCAGTTTTAGGAAAATCCGAAGGTCGGATCTCTCGATACAATCGTTTAAAGTTACGATTTCAAAATACGAACTGCAGCATTGTTATTCGTTTTATTTTAATTATATGTATATATATATATAATCTACTCTAGCGCTATTTTCATTCAGATTTGAATTAAACATTTCACACAATCTAATCGTTGGATCTTTACAAATTTGGTATCGTTGGAAAAATATTTTCAAAGCGGATCCAACTGATTCGGTTTCGGGAAAATCCGATGGTCGGATCTCCCGTAATAAACGTTTAAAATAACGATTTCAAAATATGAACTGCAGTGTCGCTATTCATTTTATTTTAATTATATATATATAATTATAATCTATTCTTCGATTTCCAAACCATTTTCATTTCATATATGTGGTAAAAATAATATATTTATCCAACAAATATTTATTTCAACACATGACTATTTTTAACACTTCATGCATATAATAAAAATGTAATTTTTATTGTCAAAACAATTTGTTTCAAAAATGAATATTTTTTGCGATTCATATATATATAATAAAAATGTGATTTTTATTATTAAAACAATTTATTTCAAACATGAATATTTTTTCAACACATGAATATATTTTCAACACATGAATATAAATCAAACACATGAATATTTCAGAAAATTTCAGCTGCATAATGGCAGGGGGTTTAAAACTGGCCCTGTTCCAAGTACGGCTCATCGCACTACCTAACACCTCACGGCGTTCCCAAAGGGGCTTATCCTTGTAATCTAAATATTTCCTTCATTTTCATATCCCATTGGATTTTTCTACAAACAAGTCCAATTTCGTTTCAACCACAAACAATCATTTTCAACCATTCGCATTTATCAATCAAATTTCACGTCAACCAAAATCCAAACAATCACAACCAATATATATCGTCCATGGTCTGTGGACGAGGGGAGTGTATATATAGATATACGTATATAAATATATTTCCGTTTCATTTCAACTCCATTCAACTCACACATAATTTTACGACACATATATGCACATATAATTTATACAATGCTTATACATGAGGTGCTCAACGCTTACATAACTTATACATCGATTATATAATTTATACATCGTCGTTCTATATTGTTTTGAATTTAGAAATCTCACATTGGGTTCCGCTTTGCCAAAAATTGTAGCAAGCTCTTAAAATTCCCCGGTCTCTTCTAGAATGTAGAAGACGTCGCTACGAGTCCGATGTCTCCAGTTTCACTGAATTTCGATAACATATGTTAAAGATATGATTTTTATACCAAGTTCAAAAATAGCAACACTTAAAAGTGTCATAATCTATTTAAATAAATAAAGTCGTAACCTTTCAAAGAGGGTTCGAAATTAGGGTTGGCAATAACTCTAAATCCGAAGCACCCGGACAAAATCGGGTTGTGGCATGACGAAGAGGCTTGGAAGGTGCGCAGAACGAGGGGTGGGGCGTTCAGTTCGGTGGCGGATCTAGGGTGCGGCGGCGCGTTGCAGTTCCTGACTTCCAGGAGGTGGTTCAACGAAGATGCAACACGAAGGGGGTGAAATCGGTCTTGATTTGAAGAGGAGAGGAAGATCTTCAAAAAGTTTAACTGGGGCAGGGGCTAATGATGCGTGGATTCGTCGGAGTATGGTCGGGAAGGGTTGAACGGTGGTCGTCATCGATAGAGGAGGGTTATGGGGGTTTGCTGATATTTTAGAAAATAAAATAATGAATGGAAATTTATTATTGGGCAGAATTTATATTAAATTCTAAAATAGGGTATTCTAATACGAACTCCAATCCAAACCCAACGGCTGTCGTCCCTAGATAAATACACTTATTCAGGACACAATGGAATATGTTTTGTAGGCCCGTTCGACTGTTTCAATCAGTTTTTCTTCAAATTAAAATATAAAACATTCAAATATGGATTTGAATGTACATTTTAATTTGCCGGTTCGTTCTGGGTTTAAATGAAACCGGAGGCACTTTCCTCGTATATCCATCGATCTCCAAGTACGTCTAGACGATCACCAACTGTTCCCCTCATCTTGGGTGTACAGCCCAATCGAGATCATCAGTAATCACCCAAACGATGTGAAGACTTCCGGTCTTCAACCACCATCTTCATCTTCGACATCTCGTCGAATCGGTTACTCAAAATGGGTATAAACCCGGCCGTTCTGAATAACCCACGTATATGATAAAAAAATGTTACACAAACGCAACAAACGCCTCATTCCAATTCAGAATATTCTTTTATTCACAAAATCACATTCTTAGGGAATAGGTTCCCATTAATTTTATCAAAGATAAATTCTTCTAAATTTATTCTTTAATCTTCCTTTGGATATCATTTCAAACCATATTATGGTTTTCCAAACTAGTCGGGATTAGCGAACCACACCGAAGTAATTATTTATTTTATTTCCCAATCCCAACCTATTCATCCCATGGAGCAAAACTGGTAATACTCCATATCTAACACCACTGTGTTATCGGTAAAATTAATTACCATTTCACGTTCAAATCTAATTAAAGATTTAACTATCGCTTTGGAGCAAAACTAGTGATACTCCATTCTCGACCACTTTCCAATTTTGATAATTTGAATTATCAATTCACATTTCAATTTAACTACGGATTCATTAAAACTCCACTTAGTTTTAATCTTTCCCCCAAATCAATATTCTGTCTTTAACTGGGTTAAAGAACCAATGTGACTTAAAAAACGATTCACGATAAACCCAAAATCACTTTTGATATTCAATACAAGGCTTTGAATAGAAAATATACTGGGTTATATTCAATATCAAATTCTGAAACCAACAAATATCGTATTGGAAATAACGATATAAATATATCTTTCAAATTCCCATAACAATATCTGTATAATCACGGAATCCAACATCGAAATATTCCCAAGACAATTTCGATTCAAATCCATTCCAGTTCAATTATTGGAATTTCTGGTTACTTTTAAAACCACTTCAAATTCAATTTATTTATTTCAAAAATAAATTGATTTTAACTCTAGTTCAAAACTAGTTTATTTCGATAATTATCTTTTCAAATGTGGAATTTTTCATCCCAGTTCTTTCCGATTCACATATTATGATTTTACACAAATTATTAATATTTTTAATAATTTTATCAAGGCCGGTACAGTCAATTTCCATCAATGGCCATCGAACTCCACTTACAGCGGCCTTTTCCAAATTTGATTTGGACATAATTCCAAATCCAACCGTTAGATTTCAAATTTCTAATATTCACCAGAAAGCTCTTTTCAATACGAACCCAACGGTTCCGGTTTTAGGAGAATCCGATGGTTGGATCTCCCGTACCATCAATTCGAAGTCAATGGTCGAAATTCACGAATTGCCGCGGCGCGGCGCGTTCTATTTAAGCCATTATATATAATATATACATATATTATATAAATTTCGTCGATTTCCTTTTTAAAACATATTTTATAAATCGTTTTAAATTCATTTTCAGAACCATTTTAACTCTATATTCAATTTCAAATCAAAATTGAATATTTCATATCATTACTATATAAATGATAATATTTTCAAAACGTTATATTTTGAAAACACTTCTTTTTCTATAATCCCTATAAAAACGAATATAATCGATATAAATATCATTCACGTCAAAATAGCGCAACTCTAATCAACACGACTTTATATATTTCAATATATTCGTTATTCTATTCAACAAATGAATATTTATTCTATTCAACACATGAATCTATATTTCTTTCAACACATGACTAATCTCAACACATGAGTATTGTCAACACACGACTATTTTTGTTATGTAATATATTTTATAAAATTATGGTATCTATCGTTTGATTTTTAATTAGATTCCTACCGTAAAGTAGAATATAATCGTAAATATGATAAAGATGTAAATTATATTATTAAAATATTTTACTCAACACATGAATAGTTTCAACACATGAATATTTTTATATTCTAATATTCCTTATTTTCCCAATTGGAATGAAGCCCAATCAATCACCATATAATGTTAATTATATGGATTCCATACAACACATGTATATAATAGCAACGATAAACAATCAACCATCATCCAAAATGCACCACACAACTGCATAAGCATCCAGTATAAATAATTAACGCTTACACAACCTGTCGACCAATCGATCGACATACAATTAAATAATTGGGATTAGTGTACGCCAAATATCATCCCAACACCCGTGTGGGGTTTCAAATCAACAAACACAGATTTTTATTTGTACAGTTGGGCGATGTGTAAAATTTATCGTCCCAACCAATATCCTTCAAATAGGTGTACATAAATAAACCGTCCGGTTTGTAGATGAATATTTATTTATTCACATTCACTATATTCATATTCACATTAAAACTTATTTTTTTAACAATAATTAATTTATTTCAACCATCTACATTTTATTATCGATTTCACATCAACATCACAAACAAATTTCACAACACATCAAACAATCATACAAGCCGTCCATGGTCTGTGGACGACGGGTGTCTGGTGCTGCTAAGCACCGTCTGCATCCTAGTGTGTGTGTGTGTGTATATATATATATATAACTAGAAAAAGAAATTTAAAGTGAGAAGTTCTCACCAAAGCTATCCCAACTCCACGACACTTCAAATGTAGGAAATCATCACTGTTCCCGCCTTTTATCACTTTCGTTGCCCGTAACCTCTACATATATAAAAATCACATTTTTATATTGTTGCCATGTATATAAAAATCATATTTTTTTTAATCACTCCATATGGATAAAAAATCTATTTTTACATCAATATTCATATAATAAAGATTATATTTTTATCACGCTATTCTTCATATAAAGATTTCGCCTTTTCAAATATAAAGATTTCGCCTTTTTCAAATAGAAAGATTTCGCCCTTTTCAAATATAAAGATTTCGCCCTTTCAAATATAAAGATTTTGCCTTTTCAAATATAAAGATTTCACCTTTTCAAATATAAAGATTTCACCTTTTCAAATATAAAGATTTCACCTTTTCAAATATAAAGATTTCATTTTCATTTCATCACTATAAAAATCACATTTTTATTTCAACATATATATAATAAAAATCAGATTTTTATTTCGCTATAACTATAAAGATGATGTTTTTACTATCTATATAATATAAAAATCATATTTTTATTCTTTCTACTTCATAAAAATCGTATCTTTACATTGCTACTACTATAAAGATCACATCTATATTACTCTACATTATATAAAATCATATTTTATTCTCCTAAAAAAAATATAAAAATCATATTTTTATTCTTCATACTATACAAAAATTATATATATAATACTCTACCTAAGTAAAGATCACATTTTTGTTATGCCACTAGTATAAAAATTATATTTTTAACTTATACGTAATATAAAAATCACGCCTTTCATTATATCAAAATGTCGTCTTTCATAGATTAAAAATCACTTCTTTATATCTTTAAAAAAATCTGTTCTTTCTTTATAAATAAAAATCATAGCTTTATTCTCAAATTAAAAATCTCATCTTCCTTATATAAAAATCTAATTACATTAAATAATAATTTAATAAAGACTTACATCGTTTTGAGGAAGAGGAGGCGGTCTTTGCTGGTCAAAGGGGTGTTCGCGCGATGGAGGGGTGTTGCTTTCGCCAGGCGCCGACGTTAGGGAGGTGCTAGAGGCGGTGGATCGGGTTTTGGGCGCTGGTTCGATCGCAGGGGCTAGGGGAAGAAGGAGTGAGGCGGAGGGGGGTGTCGTGGGGCTGCGCGTCGATTTAGCAAAGGGGGCGGAGGAAGGAGAGGTGGAGGAAGAGAAGGGGAGGAGAGAGGGAACGGGGAGGAGGGTGGCAGGGTGGTGCGGCGACTGGGTGGAGGGCGGCGGCGGTGGTGCGAGATCAGAAGGGGGCGACGCGTCAGTTAGGTTTTTTTACACTTCTGAATGAATGAAAAGGAGGAGGGGTAAAAAGGAAGGTATATAAATATATATTTAATTATTAAATTTTCTAAAAAGCGACTTTTATTTTCGACCTCTATACGAGACCCACCGACTGTCATCCCTAGCGCATTACCCTCATTTCGAACACAATGGGATATGCCACATAAGCCAGTTTGGCCATTTCGATCAATTTTTGTCAAAATCCACATATAGCTCTATATATTGAATTTGAACGCGCATTTCCTTTTACCGGGGTTACATACTAACTCGAAAAATTCCAGAAAAACATTTTATAGCTTCGTATTGACGATACGGTCATAACAAAACTAATTTCGTCGAATTCCGAGACCGTTTGAAAAATGGCCATTTTCCAGTCGATTAAAATCGACTAAAACTGGCCAAACACGTTTTCCTTTGCCACGCTCACATATTGAATCGAAAAATTACGAAAATTGAAACCTAGCAATAATTTGACATCACGGATCCAACAAAACTGGTTTCGTAGAAATCCGAGGTCGTTTGCAAAATGGCTATTTTCAAGGGCTGAAATTCCATAGCGACTATTCTGAAATTTCAACTGGACATATCTTTTGATTCCCAGTATGAAATTTCGATTTTTCGGATTCGTTGGAAAGATATTCTCAATTAGATTCTAATATTTTTTGTTTCACTAAAATCCGGTTTATTTTGCACCCGGTATGTTCAATTGAAGTTTAAAATCGAATTATCGAACTACCGCGCCATTTTCAATTCCTTTTATAATTATAAATAATTATTTATATTCTAACGACGATCTATATAAATATATACTTTCGAATTCTATTCAAAATAAATTTCTCGTCAATATTATTTAAAATAATCATTTTAAATGTCCAAAATTCACTAAAATTGCCAAAATAAAAAAAAATTAAACTAGCCCAGATTTTCTGGGTTGTTACAATCTCCCCCACTTAAAACTTTTCGTCCCCGAAAAGGAACGAAACCGAAAGTTGTTTAACTAATCAACTCAACTTCCATTCTTTTCATTACGGCTTAAGTTCTTCAACTTTTCAGTTTCTAAGAACTTTTCAAAATTTTCAAAAATTTGGCTAACACCCTAAATTTTCGAAAAATTTCGCCATAACCTCCCCTGCACCGGGAGCACCGGGAAAATCCCGAAATTGCCATATAGGCCCTCTGATCTCAAAAAGAAAAAGAAAAGGCCAAGCGGCTAGCCAATCAGCTCATAAAATCATCATCACCCAAACAAAATAGTAAATTATGGTAAACATGTACCTATTTGTTGGGAAAACAAATTTTATTCTTCTTCTCTAGCCTCCTTGCTATGACCTGTTCACACATATATATGTACATGCATGCAATTGCAAATAATTTTCGATACAATTCAATATTTGATACAATTAGGCATAATGGTTTAAAATTCAAACAAATAACAAACAACACGACCATCAATCAATTAGTGGATTAATGTTTCAAATTCATAACTTTGATATATATAAAAAAATCATGTTTTGATGCCAAATCACAATAATAAATCTATCTAGTTTTGGTTCTCACACTAGTCTAATGGAAATATATAGAAATCACACCTTCGAAACTCGAATATGAATATTGATGATGATGCACCATCACCAGAATCATCCCCGGGTGTCTAGAATGTGATTCTATATCTATCCAGTATATTAAAACTTCGAATATACGTTCATGACGCGTAAATGCAAAATCTTTATATATTGGATTGTCCAAATTCAAAATAAATAAATATTCAAATACGTTTATAACGATTTAAATTTTCAAAACAAAATTCGTTTTCATTTGAAAAATATACTCTTCACATTCGTCCTAGGATACTACTGATCCTATCTCTAACGAGTAATTCTAATTGGATATTACTAATCCAATATCTGATGAATTCTTTCGTATGGTTCTAATGTGTCTTGTTCTCGAGCTCTATAAACCAAAGCTCTGATACCAAAATGAGACGACCCAAACTTCCTCATAAGGGAAGCACGGATAGATTTGAGGACAAGACAAAATAGAACGCAATCAGAAGAACATTTCATTGTTATTACAACAATTCCATTAGATACAAGAATATACAGAGTATAAATGAATAAATTACATTCAATAAATATCAGCGATTACAATAAATTACATAGCAGCGGATAATAATACAAAGCACAACTGAAGGTGATATACGGATACAGAGCTTTTCGGATATCATTCCAGCTGTAAACCAGGATCCTGTGAATATAAATCTGCAAAACCAAAACTACTAGCTACCCGTGCGGAAAATAAGGGCACCCAGAGTTTAGGTTAAAACAATAAATTCCAGGTCAGTCATGTGACTGGTGTGAGAACTAAAACAGTTATTTAAAACTTTAAAAGAGAGTAATTCAAGGGACCACGCCGTATGACACAGAACGGGTTTCCTCCCAAGAACACTAGTGCATATAACAAAACAGCACAATGCTCTTTGGAAAAATGAGGCTATTATAAGACCCAGGTCCCATCACACAATGCAACGCAAGCCGGAGGATAGGGTTTTCCCTTATAATAGCCAAACATGCTTGGTACGTTTAAAACAAATCATTTGATACTATTATAAGCGTATAGTATCAAAACATTTTCAATCATAAATATCAATCATAGGCGGCATGGGTACCATATATCATGTCGCCATACTAGGTTCTATAAAAAAACCGAATTATCACGTATTGGAAATTGGATTTCCGTCATGAGTCGAGGCAAGGGGCAAGCTCCTCTCCGATTCGAGACACTCTAGCAAATGTCTCAGGACCCCCACTATGATCCTTTGGAACCTCCAAGGCCGGTCCTCTCTTACTTTTGAGGATTAGTTATTCCTGAACACACGATTCTCCGTCCTTACAGACCTATATCCGAGGCGCCTCGCATTCCAACAAACACATAGGTGAAAAGTAGATATAAATGTCAGGGCTGGTAGGTCACTGACACCACCATAGCTAGAAAGAAACGTCATGCACTCCTTGGCTCCTTCTCCCGTTTTTGACTCATACCGGGGTGTGACGCTCACGAATCCACGTTATACACAAAGCTATGTAACACAGACTATGCTTTGATCATCAACCACAAGACTTTGCTTTTCAACAGAAGCCTTGATCAATTGCCACTTACGCGTGCCACACTGGCAATTCACTCCATGCGACTGATATCCATCGATATACAACCTCTGAGCTCGTACGTCTCAGAGAAGGGCGTTAAGGAAGAGAATAAATTCTCCGCCGCCAAACAGATGTATATTTAATAGAGATCAATCAACACAGAATAAAATCCAATGTCAGACACACAATCCATTTACAAGTTCGTTCTGGGTCTGAACGAAATCGGAGGCACTTTCCTCGCATATCCATCGATCTCCAAGTACGTCTAGACGATCACCAACTGTTTCCCTCATCTTGGGTGTACAGCCCAATCGAGATCATCAGTAATCACCCAAACGATGTGAAGACTTCCGGTCTTCAACCATCGTCTTCATCTTCGACATCTCGTCGAATTGGTTATTCAAAATGGGTATAATCCCGGCCTTTCTGAATAACCCACGTATATGATAAACAAATGTTATACAAACACAACAAACGCCTCATTCCAATTCAGAATATTCTTTTATTCACAAAATCACATTCTTAGGGAATAGGTTCCCATTAATTTTATCAAAGATATATTCTTCTGAATTTATTCTTTAATCTTCCTTTGGATATCATTTCAAACCATATTATGGTTTTCCAAACTAGCCGGGATTAGCGAACCACACCGAAGTAATTATTTATTTTATTTCCCAATCCCAACTTATTCATCCCATGGAGCAAAACTGGTAATACTCCATATCTAACACCACGGTGTTATCGGTAAAATTAATTACCATTTCACGTTCAAATCTAATTAAAGATTTAACTATCGCTTTGGAGCAAAACTGGTGATACTCCATTCTCGACCACTTTCTAATTTTGATAATTTGAATTATTAATTCACATTTCAATTTAACTACGGATTCATTATAACTCCACTTAGTTTTAATCTTTCCCCCAAATCAATATTCTGTCTTTAACTGGGTTAAAGAACCAATGTCACTTAAAACACGATTCACGATAAACCCAAAATCACTTTTGATATTAAATACAAGGCTTTGAATAGAAAATATACTGGCTTATATTCAATATCAAATTCTGAAACCAACAAATATCGTATTGGAAATAACGATATAAATATATCTTTCAAATTCCCATAACAATATCTGTATAATCACGGAATCCAACATCGAAATATTCCCCAGACAATTTCGATTCAAATCCATTCCAATTCAATTATTGGAATTTCTGGTTACTTTTAAAACCACTTCTAATTCAATTTATTTATTTCAAAAATAAATTGATTTTAACTCTAGTTCAAAACTAGTTTATTTCGATAAAAATCTATTTTTATCTTTTCAAATGTGGAATTTTTCATCCCAGTTCTTTCCAATTCACATATTATGATTTTACAAAAATTATTAATATTTTTAATAATTTTATCAAGGCCGGTACAGTCGATTTCCATCAACGGCCATTGAACTCCACTTACAACGACCTTTTCCAAATTTGATTTGGACATAATTCCAAATCCAACCGTTAGATTTCAAATTTCTAATATTCATTGGAAAGCTATTTTCGATACGAACCCAACGGTTCTGGTTTTAGGAAAATCCGACGGTTGGATCTCCCGTAACGTCAATTCAAAGTCAATGGTCGAAATTCACGAACTGCCGCGGCGTGGCGCGATCTATTCAGGCCATTATATAATATATATATATATATATATATCGTCGATTTCCTTTTTAAAACGTATTTTATAAATCGTTTTAAATTCGTTTTCAAAACCATTTTAACTCTATATTCAATTTCAAATCGAAATTGAATATTTTATATCATTACTATATAAATGATAATATTTTCAAAACGTTATATTTTGAAATCACTTCTTTTTCTATAATCCCTATAAAAACGAATATAACCGATATAAATATCGTTCACGTCAAAATAGCGCAACTCTAATCAACAAGGCTTTATATATTTCAATATATTCGTTATTCTATTCAACAAATGAATATTTATTCTATTCAACACATGAATCTATATTTCGTTCAACACATGACTAATCTCAACACATGAGTACTGTCAACACACAACAATTTTTGTTATGTAATATATTTTATAAAATTATGGTATCTATCATTTGATTTTTAATTAGATTCCTACCGTAAAGTAGATTATAATCGTAAATATGATAAAGATGTAAATTATATTATTAAAATATTTTACTCAACACATGAATAGTTTCAACACATGAATGTTTTTATATTCTAATATTCCTTATTTTCCCAATTGGAATGAAGCCCAATCAATCACCATATAATGTTAATTATATGGATTCCATACAACACATGTATATAATAGCAACGATAAACAATCAACCATCATCCAAAGTGCACCACACAACTGCATAAGCATCCAATATAAATAATCAACGCTTACACAGCATGTCGACCAATCGATCGACATACAATTAAATAATTGGGATTAGGGTACGCCAAATATTATCCCAACACCCGTGTGGGGTTTCAAATCAACAAACACAGATTTTTATTTGTGCAGTTGGGCGATGTGTAAAATTTATCGTCCCAACCAATATCCTTCAAATAGGTGTACATAAACAAACCGTCCGATTTGTAGATGAATATTTATTTATTCACATTCACTATATTCATATTCACGTTAAAAATTATATTTTTAACGATAATTAATTTATTTCAACCATCTACATTTTATTATCGATTTCACATCAACATCACAAAAAAAATTCATAACACATCAAACAAGCATACAAGCCGTCCATGGTCTGTGGACGACGGGTATTGGGTGCTGCTAAGCACCGTCTGTATCCTAGTATATATATATATAACTAGAAAAAGAAATTTAAAGTGAGAAGTTCTCAACAAAGCTATCCCAACTCCACGACACTTCAAATGTAGGAAATCATTACTGTTCCCGCCTTTTGTCACTTTCGTCGCCCGTAGCCACTACATATATAAAAATCACATTTTTATATTGTTGCCATGTATATAAAAATCATATTTTTATAATCACTCCATATGGATAAAAATTCTATTTTTACATCAATATTCATATAATAAAGATTTTATTTTTATCACGCTATTCTTCATATAAAGATTTCGCCTTTTCAAATATAAAGATTTTGCCCTTTTCAAATAAAAAGATTTCGCCCTTTTCAAATATAAAGATTTCGCCCTTTCAAATATAAAGATTTCGCATTTTCAAATATAAACATTTCACCTTTTCAAATATAAAGATTTCACCTTTTCAAATATAAAGATTTCATTTTTATTTCATCAATATAAAAATCACATTTTTATTTCAACATATATATAATAAAAATCAGATTTTTATTTCGCTATATCTATAAAGACGATGTTTTTACTATCTATATAATATAAAAATCGTATTTTTATTCTTTCTACTTCATAAAAATCGTATCTTTACATTGCTACTACTATAAAGATCACATCTTTATTACTCTACATTATATAAAATCATATTTTATTCTCCTAAAAAAATTATAAAAATCATATTTTTATTCTTCATACTATACAAAAATTATATTTATAATACTCTACCTAAGTAAAGATCATATTTTTGTTATGCCACTAGTATAAAAATTATATTTTTAACTTCTACGTTATAAAAAAAACACGCCTTTCATTATATCATAATGTCGTCTTTCATAGATTAAAAATCACTTCTTTATATCGTTAAAAAAAACTGTTCTTTCTTTATAAATAAAAATCATAGCTTTATTCTCAAATTAAAAATCTCATCTTCCTCATATAAAAATCAAATTACATTAAATAATAATTTAATAAAGACTTACATCGTTTTGAGGAAGAGGAGGCGGTCTTTGCTGGTCAACGGGGTGCTTGCGCGATGGAGGGGTGTTGCTCTCGCCAAGCGCCGACGTCAGGGAGATGCTGGAGGCGGTGGATCGAGTTTTGGGCGCTGGTTCGATCGCAGGGGCTAGGGGAAGAAGGAGAGAGGCGGAAGGGGGTGTAGTGGGGCTGCGCGTCGATTTAGCAGAGGGGCGGAGGAAGGAGAGGTGGAGGAAGAGAAGGGGAGGAGAGAGGGAACGGGGAGGAGTGTGGCAGGGTGGCGCGGCGACTGGGTGGAGGGCGGCGGCGGTGGTGCGAGATCGGGAGGGGGCGACGTGTCGATTAGGTTTTTTCCTTTTTTCTTTTTTTCCCCTTCTGAATGAATGAAAAGGAGGAGGGGTAAAAAGGAAGGTATATAAATATATATATATTTAATTATTAAATTTTCTAAAAAGCGACTTTTATTTTCGACCTCTAAACGAGCCCCACCGACTGTCGTCCCTAGCGCATTACCCCCATTCCGAACACAATGGGATATGCCACGTAAGCCAGTTTGGCCGTTTCGATCAATTTTCGTCAAAATCCACATATAGCTCTATATATTAAATTTGAACGTGCATTTCCTTTTACCGGGGTTACATACTAACTCGAAAAATTTAAAAAATATATTTTCTAGCTTCGTATTGATGATACGGTCCTAACAAAACTAATTTCGTCGAATTCCGAGACCGTTTGAAATATGGCCATTTTCCAGTCGATTAAAATCAACTAAAACTGGACAAACACGTTTTCCTTTGCCACGCTCACATATTGAATCGAAAAATTACGAAAATTGAAACCTAGCATTAATTTGACATCACGGATCCAACAAAACTGGTTTCGTCGAAATCCGAGGTCGTTTGCAAAATAGCTATTTTCAAGGGCCGAAATTCCATAGCGACTATTCTGAAATTTCAACTGGACATATCTTTTGATTCCCGCTATGAAATTTCAATTTGTCGGATTCGTTGGAAAGATATTCTCAATTAGATTCTAATATTTTTGGTTTCACTAAAATCCGGTTTATTTTGCACCCGGTATGTTCAGTTGAAGTTTGAAATCGAATTATCGAACTACCGCGCCATTTTCAATTCCTTTTATAATTATAAATAATTATTTATATTCTAACGACGATCTATATAAATGTATACGTTTGAATTCTATTCAAATTAAATCTCTCGTCGATATTATTTAAAATAATCATTTTAAATGTTCAAAATTCAATAAAATTGCCAAAATAAAAATTTTAAACTGGCCCTGATTTTCCGGGTTGTTACTGTGACATGTGATGCTTATTTGCAAAATAAATATTTATTTACTGTAGCAAAATTTTGAATATGATGGTTTTGTAAAATACATTCGGATGTAACAAATATTTAATGTTAGAGACTAGAGAGCTAGATGGTTTGCACATGTTTAAACCATAGTGCAATGAGAGGATAGCAAAGAGGATTGGTTTTTATTATATGTTGCTGGTGAGGATGAGCTTTGAGATATTTCATTATATATCCTAGTACCAAAGTGTTTGCTATATGTGTGTTATTATGTATCCTAGTACCAAGTGTTTGCTATATGTATGTTATTATGTATCCTAGTACCAAGTGTTTGCTATCTTAGTTCAAAATATGTAAATTGAACTATTAGTTCCACTCTTTTGTAAATATGCAAAGGAATCGAAATCTTGGTTTGTATTTGAGTAACATATAAGACAAATTCCTGCTCAACATACAATAAATTTCAAACGAAAAAATAGATGCAAATTACCTTAATAAATGTCTAACTTCGCCTTCGCTGTTGCTTCTTACAATCTGTGTTACTATTGAAATTTTGTGACAAAAGAATGTAATTTAACTGAACGAAACAAAATAAAAGCGATATGAATGTGTATTCTATTCCACAGAGGTAGGAGGCAATACCAAATAAACAATAAATAAGCAATATTAAAATTATAATAGATATTATGCCAAATTTGTAAAACAGAAAAAGAATGAACAGGAGGTTACGTAAGATGTAGAGTACAAAATGAAATTTGTTGCACACTCATTTAGTCGTTGATTCTTTCTACCTCCCAGCACTTATTTGCATATGAATACGAAATCGAATGAAAGGAATCTGACAATAATGCCATAACGATAAATTGTACACAATAATAACTACAGCAGTAATCAAGTTTTATGTATTAGACGTTAAACCCATTAAGGAATATAACCAAACAATTTAAACGCATGTTTGTCAATAAAAAATATATGCAAAAGTGAACAAACAAGGAAGCGTACAAGCCATAACAACAAACAACATTTACATATCTGATCTCTAAATACATCAAATTCTAAAACTAAATATTAGTTCATACATGATTTTTTGCATAGTAAATAAAAAAAAAAGTTGATCCCAAATTTCAAAATTTTCATAATTTCAGCTTCTATGAAAACCTGATTTTTCTACATCAATCTACATATAGAAGCTGGATTCAAAAGGACCTAATTATTTTACAACCAAATAACAGTCTAAAAATTTTGAACCATAAAAAAAAATTAACATGACAAATTAACAGTAAAGAGGATAAACTTCTTTAACTCTTATATAGTATTGGAATTTGGTGATACAATATTTCCAAATATCAATTGGATTTGTTGGAGATATTCATGGTAATTTCATTACCTGTTTTGTGCAAGAAATGGAAGGAATATTAATGAATAGGGGATATTGGAAATATTCGTCATTTAATTAGTTGCCATGTTTCATGAAGAAAAGAAACGAAAAGAGATTAAAATTGGAAAAGGAATTGATTGGTGGAGAAAAGGAAAAATTATCAATCAATCATATGACAATTAATTAATGGGATATTAGTTTTTTCCATAAATTGATTTATTTTACATAAATCAATTGTCTCATCCCCAAGTAATCTTTTCTCTATTTAAAGAGAGGCATAGAGGATGTTATTCCTATGAAATGATATGTGAGAACATTTGTATTTTTCATTTGTTTTGCTCTACTTTAAAAACTCTATAATCTCTTGAATATTAATAAAATCTCTTCCCCATTGAAGTGGACGTACACTATCTCGCAATAGTGAAACCACTATAAATTTGTGTGTTCTCTGTTGCTTTTATTTTTTTCTGTGATCTGAGATTTATATTCATTTCAAGATGTTTGTTCTATCACATCATTGCAAGATCCTATTGAGGTTTTTCCACTGAAAGGGATTGATCACCCCTTACAGCTGGTATCAGAGCTAGATTCGCAAAGAAGGTGTTTGGTAGAATGGTAGGAGGAGATGAAAACAATAAAAATAATACATCAGTGCCAGTAGTTGCTCCATACGTTAGTGGCTCCTATGTGGCGTCAGGATCACTGTTGACAATAGAGAAGTGGAATGGTGAAGGAGATTTTGAAAAGTGGCAGTGGATGATGAAAGCAGTTTTGAGAAGAAATCACATTCATCGGGTAGTATTTGATACAGAGACATTGCCGGATGATATTTCATCAGTGGAATTAGAAGGGATGGAAGAATGTGCCTTTACTACTCTTCAGCTTGCTATGGGAAAGAATGTAATTTCTGAAATCAGTCAGAAGACAACAGCCAGAGGCATTTGGAAGAAGTTGGAGGACCTCTACGTGAAGAAATCCCTAACCAAACGTCTGATCCCATTGAAGATTTTCTTCACTTATAAGATGAATGAAGGTTCTTCAATTAAGATACACCTAAGTGTGTTTGATGACTTGTTGATGAAGATGAAATCCGTTGAGTTGAAAATTGATGAAGAACAAAAAGCAATGGTTCTGTTATGTTCGCTTCCAGAGCGATACACTGGTTTCGCTAACAGCCTTATCTATGGTAGAGACACATTGAAATTAGATGATATGAAAACAGGTTTGCTCAATGAAAAGTTGAGAGATCAGATGAAAGAGTTTGGTGTTGGTGATAGCAGTGAAGGAAGTAGTAGTTCAGGCTTATATGTAGAGAGAGGAAGAGCAGAGAAGAAAGTGAAGAATAATAGGTGGTTTCAGTTCTAGGAAGCCTAATTTGCAAAGTAAGTCTAAAGATGGAAAGTGCTATAATTGTAAAAAAACCAGGCCATTGGAGAAGAGACTGTCCAGATTTGGAGAAGAAGACTAATGTTTCTTCATCTATTGCGATGGAGAAAGGCAGTAGCGATTTGTTGACAGCGGTTGCATCAGATGTTGCAGACCACTGGATTCTAGATTCTGGAGCATCATTTCACATGACTCTAATAAGGATTATTTTTCTTCCTTCGATGGCATAGAAGGAAGTTCTATCCTTATCGGGAACAATGCTACATGCAAGTCTATGGGAGTTGGTTCAGTTCGGATTCGCATGTATGATGGGATTGTTCGCGCACTTTCAAATGTTCGCTATGTCCCAGATCTTCGGAAGTCATTGATATCATTAGGCCAATTGGCATCATTGGGATGCAAGATAACCATTGTCAAAGATGGTTTGAGAGTTTCTAGAGAGGCACTTGTATTGATGAAGGGTGTTATGGTGCGAAATCTATATTTGCTAATAGGTACCACTGTCCATGGAGAATTATGTGTTGGAGTCGATAGTTCTAAAAGTTTGGATGCTACCAAGCTTTGGCATATGAGATTAGGTCATACTTCAGAGAAGAACTTAGAGTTGCTTCGTAAAAAGAAAAAGATCAAGGGGGAAATCTTCAACAAGTTGGACTTTTGCAAGGAGTGTGTATTGGAAAAGCAAACCAGAGTTTCTTTTGGTGATGGCATGCATACTTCTAAGAGGGTACTTGATTATGTGCATTCAGATGTTTGGGGACCATGCTCTACAACTTTTATTGGTGGAGCATATTATTTTTTCCTTCATTGATGACTACTCGCACAAGGTTTGGGTGTATGTAATGAAAGCTAAGTCAGAAGTATTTGAGAAGTTTAATGTTTGGTTAGCTCTTGTTGAAAACCAAACAGGAAAGAAATTGAAGATTCTTAGATCTGACAACGGTGGCGAATATGTCTCCAAAGAGTTCCTCGACTACTACAGACAACATGATATTAGAAGACATTTTACTACACATGGTGATCCGCAATCCAATGGGGTTGCTGAGAGAATGAATAAGACTATAAAAGTTGTGAAAAAATACGTTTATTACAACTTTAAGGAAATGATAGCTGTAAAAAACATTTATTACAACGGTGATTTTACCACCGTTGTAAAATTAAAGTTATAATATGGTGTTTTTGTTGTAGTGTGATTATTATTCGCATATATATGAATTGTTGAACCCATATGATAGGATTATTGGATTGGTTATTGATTGTTAAACCCAAATTCGACATCTGTTTGGTTATTAACCAATGGGTGATATTGGTTGAGGAATTTAGAGCAGATGTCCAAAATACAAACTGTTTTATAAAGATTGATTTACCATTAGGTGAATCGATAGAAATGAAGTTATGCTAACTGAGTATAGATTTTTAAATGAAGTGTAGAAAAAGAAATAAACCAATCATATTTATATATTGTTTGTTTAACCACTAACCACTATTTTGAAACAAAAAGTGGCCATATACGAAGCACACGCCTCATCGTAATTGTAAATGAAGCATAGATTGTTAAGCAAGTGAGCAAGGATTAAGGTAATGATTTATAAATGAGATTAATTGTTTTAAGAAACGATTAAAAAAAGATTATTATGAAATAAATTATTATTTATTTTAATAATAATCAAGGTAAATGTGGTTTTTTTTTAAAATTAATAATATTATTTATTTAAATGGAAAGACGAGTTGTCAACGGGTTAATCATGTTTTAAAATTTACCAAGCCAATTGTTTTAACGGGAATTGATTATTTAATTAGTTTGTGCCGATTAGTCTAAAACAATTTAGCTAATAGTTTTTTAACATAATAAGATTTTAAGAGAAATGTTGGATACTTATCCCAGTTAATAATAAGGTAAATTTATAATAAGTTAAAGGAATCTATTCTTAAATGAAGTTCACTTAACTAAGTAACTGAAGTTAGTAATGGATATAAATCGAATTTCAAAGTTAGTTTACGAACGGGTTCATATTTAAACCGAGTTGGGTCATTTAAGTTTTAAAAGAGATTTTTAAGCAAATGTGATAAGATTAAAATAACCGTTTGAATTAAGTAAACGAAATCAAGAAGAAAAAGAGTTTTATATTAAACCTGAGTTGTATAATCGAGTTTATAAAAAGAGATGGAAAGTTAAAGTGTTAATTTTAAATTAACGTTACTTAATGATGGTATTAAGTGAAATGGATGAGTTTTTGAAATAAGATTTCCAAAGGGAAATGATTAAAAGTTCAGAAAAAGGATTTTTGTAATTGAATTTTGTAAAAAGTCGAGTAATAGAATTTATAATAAAGATCTGGATAATTAAATGAATACTTTAAAGAAGTTAAAGTTTATAAGTTGATGTTTTATCAATCATTTACTAAATCAATGGATTTAGTAAAAATAATATATTTAAAAAGGAGATTTTAAAAGTAAAAAGGTTTTATAAAACCGTATGTTAAATAAAATAGTGAAATTGTAATTGCTGAATGAATATAGGATTTTGAATTACAATTCATATTTATCTTAAGATAAGAATGTTGTTGATCAAGGTCTGAGAGGTAATTAAAATACCCCAACTTGAACGATTTCAGGATTATCGGAGGATGATATTAGTTGTAATGGCGAAGATGTTAATAGTGACTTATTTTGGGAATTTAGTAGTGTAACGTATATAGAAGAATTTTGAAATACATACATACATATATATGTATGTATGTACCTGATGGGATTCCAAATATAAAAGGAAATAAAGAAAGCTTGAGGATATGAAACGATATTTCTATAGAAAAAGGGAATAAAAAAGAAGATTTTGTGAAAATATAACGATATTTTTTATGTAAAAAGATGAGGTTTGGAATGGGTTTATTCTAAAAATGGAAGTGACGGTTTTGGTTTTAAAAGTAATGAAACCAAGAAAGATAGCGTAATGATTGTATACGATGATAAGGTGAATCGATTTCCCAATCATAGATAATAAGTAACAAATGTTTGAATTAAATTAAAGTTATAATCTTAAGATATTTTACCAAGTACACAAATGAAATGATTGGAGAATATAAATATATTAAAACTAATATATTATTTCGGTATTATAACTAATATATTATTTTTAAAGGCTAAGTGACGTTATGCTTTGAAACGATGGATTTGTTTTATTTTTATGATTGTTTATTTTATAGTTAAATATTCGACTATCAAAATTTGAGCTAACACGTGTTGGTACGGAAAGACTGAGATCGAATTTATATTTGAAAACCGTTCTGACCAATAAATACGAATACGTGAAAGATGCTGATCGAAGATGGAGCATTTGAAGATGGTACATCTTCATGAGTGGAAGAACCATTGTTAAATATCTCTAGCTGATCCCTAGAGATAACAATGATTTTGTTGTGATTGAAATATATGGATTCAAGGGCCACTCGCTACTGATCTATAGGGTGATTCCTAGGATGTGGTAGGACGGTACCTTCGGTTCATCCTGTTCCTGGATGACTTGCACGGACGGATGTCTGATAGAGTATTTCCAAAGGAATCATGTACGTTGATTTCTTTAAACGTACCATAGTTGGTGGCAGAGGACGACGGTTCTCTTAGCTGAACAACTAGAGTATCTTTTTGTGGACGTCAATTAGTGATCACTGGCTGATCTGACGATGTGGCATTCAAAGTGAATGGTGGTCAGATGTATAAAAGGTAAATTATAACCTCAAGCCTCATCAACTAGGAAATGACAAAAATCGGGCAGTCAGCATGGCTATGTGGGTCGCTCCCATTAGATTGTATAATCACCTATCTAGAGAAATTCCATTTTGCTTCTTTAATCTATTTCGATGTTGTCCCTTTTCGGGTAACGGTGGTTTGAGGCCAACCGTTGGTGATATACATTCGATACACTCAAGCGAAATGAGTGGTTAGTCATGTGTGGGCCAGGTTGCAAGATGTTCTTGTGAACCCAGCGTATTCCCCTCTAGAGATACACTATCGGAAGGTGGTTCCATACCTTGTCATAGCCAGAATCCAATCTCCAATAAGCGCCCGCGGTTTTGTTTGTATACTATATATGTGGAGCGTGAGATGCAAGCGTTCTGCTAGATTATATTTATTTGTATTTAAACACTCTTATAATATCAGAATAAGATATTGATTTCAAAATGTTTTGGGTTATCGTAAGGTAAAATCCGTCTGTATTTATATGTGGATTTGGTCTTACGATTATCCTTTTCTTTCAAAAGGATTTTAACTTTAAAATCAAGTTCGATGATACCCTTACCCTTCTCTGGTTCACCAGACTGACCCGGTATTTGTAATGCTCGGGTTAGACCGGACTGTACAATTTCAGGTTATCGGATGTTCTGAAATCCAAAGACAAGCTGAAGGAGTGCAGAAGTATGATGCTATACCATTATTATTCCGCTGTGTGTTGAATATGAGGACAGATTATTATAACTATCCAGATGTATTGATGTACTCTGATGATTGTAAATTTTTATTTCAAAGCTCTCAACAAAGTTTATTTATATATATTATTTTGTTCCGCAGCGATGTGAGACTCTGTGT
Source organism: Allium sativum (assembly GCA_030737875.1). Lineage (NCBI taxonomy): Eukaryota > Viridiplantae > Streptophyta > Magnoliopsida > Asparagales > Amaryllidaceae > Allium > Allium sativum. The sequence goes on along the minus strand of CM060922.1, from coordinate 448,032,460 downwards.
TGCGTTGATTCTTCTTATTCTTCTATTCTTAACCTTCTTATCTCACCCTTTAATTTCTTTCTAATAACTATCTATGTTTTCGGTACTTGGGTTTTGACAAGTGATATAGGATTTGTATTAGTGTTGGAATTTGGGCTCGAATTCCCAAAGGTCATTACACATTTTGAATGTCATATCGTCAGATCCGTTAAATCAATAATTGACGTCCACAAATATACTTTGGGTACTAAAGAAGTGCCCCTCTTCGCCACCAACTTGGTATATTTGTAAAAATCAACGTACGTGGTTTATAGGAAATACTCTATCAGACATTCGTACATATAAGTCATCTAGGAACAGGTTGAACCGAAGGCACCCTCCTACCACATTCGAAGGATCAGTAGCGAGTAGTCCTTGCATATCCGTATATTCTCAACCACGATTGGATCACATAAGAATACCTCTGTTGCAATCCCAGAGAATATTCGACAAGTAATCCTTCCGCTTATGAACAACCACGGTCTTTAATTGCTCTATCTTCAATATTCACGTATTTGCTGATTGGAATGGTCTTTGAATATAAATTCGATCCCAGTCTTTCCGTATCAACAAACATATGGTAAGATTTTGATAGTTGGTGATTTAACTATCAAATAAATAGTGATGAAAATAAAATGAGTTCACTGATTCAGTACTTGGCAGTACTTGGCCTTTTTAATTAAAACAATTAACGAATGTTAATTTCAATTTCTTTAAATATTTTGATATTACGAATATTGCTTTTCATTTCCTATTCTTAAATAAATTTCAACACTATTTTAATTTAATACTTAGGAAAAATCCAATAATCATACCAAATTTCCTATTCTACTATCAATTTCAAAACATTCCCTATATCATTACTTATTAGCTATAATTGGGAAAATCAATTCATCTTACCATTCGTAAAATAATGTTACAAATCTCTTTTGTTTCATTATTTGGAACCAACAACCCATCCTTATTCTTTAGAATAGACTTATTTCAACACTTCACTTTTCATTTCCTTTTTACTTGAAAATACCGTTATAATTTATCAATCCCCTTTTATTTCTGTTACTTCGGAAATACCATTATATATATATCCTCAAATCGTTCCATTTCCCTTACTTTGGAAATTCCATTTTATATTATCAAATCTTGTCATTTCTGTTAATTTGGAAATCTCGTCATATATTCTCAAATTTTGTTTATTTCCATTACTTTGGAAATCTCATTATATTCTCAAATCTCGCAATTTTTGTTGCGTTATTATTTCTCATCTGGAAATGTTCTTAACCTCTTTTCCATTACAAACTAATATCATTATTTGATAATCCTGATGTCATTCAAGTCGGGATATTTGAATTTCCTCTCAGACCATGATCAACAACATTTTTATCTTAAGCTAGATACAAGTTGTAATTCATAAACCGATATTTATTCAAATATCAACAAATCTCATTAAACCACTTTATTTAAAATATGATTTATAAAACCTTCTTACCTTTTTTAAAATACCTCTTTTTAAATAGAACTTATTATTACTTAATATATTGATTAAATCACTGTTCAACCTTAACTTCTTTCAAAGCATTCATTCTATAGCTTGAATTTATTACTACTAAATCCCATTTTAAAATCCTTTACCGAATTCACTTACATATCTTTTCCATTATCATTCCTTTTTGGAAATCCCATTTCAATTCTTACCCGTGTACTTAATTCCATTATTAAGTATCGCCGATTCAATCATGCTTTGACTTGTCATTTCCTTGTATAAACTTTGTTATAAAATCTCAGGTTAAACCCCTTTTCATATCGTTTTCTTTTACTTAATGCAATATTAAGTAAACATTTATTTAAGCCATTGTATTTGCTTAAAAGTCTCCTTTATAACTTTATTATAAAGATTTGGATTTAATACAAACACTCGTTTATAAACTCTTTTCAAAACTCATCCATATTCCATTTCAAAAACGGTTACTTACTTAAATGTATGTCATTTAAGAAGTGATTACTTAAATTATTATTAAAATAATAATTTACTTCATCATTAACTAGAATTATTATTAAATTCCTTTTTAAAATCTTATTCAAGTTATACAACTATATTCTAAATTATTTCATTTCTAATTGGCACAAACAAATTTAATTAAATAATCAGTTCAATTAAAACAGTTGACTTATTCAACTCTAAAACATGATTAACTCGTGGATCAACATTAACTCATCTCTTCATTTAAATTAATTAATAAATTAATTTAAATAGCCTCAATTACTTCGATTAACATTAAATAAATAATATATAATCCCATTTTAATTGTTTCTTTAAAAACAATTAAACTCAGTTATAAATTGTCACATCAATTAAGGTGAGGCACGTGCTCTACACATGACTGATTTCACTTTTTATAAACTTCATTTTTAAATAATATATTTAAAAATCTAGATTCAGTTATGAAATAAATTTCATAACTTCATTTTTTTATATCGATTTACCTAACGGTAAACTAATATTTCAAACGATTGATTTATAGGCCAACTGCTGCCAATTACTCAACCATTATTGTCGATTGGTTAAAATAAAAAGATTATTGAATTTCAGGTCAACCGAATCGATCATCCAAACAAATGGGTTTAATCAGTTCATATAATGATAATATAATGATAAATAACCTCTAATATGTTTGAGGAATCCGATTGGATTCCTCCAACCTATTCTTCTCTACATCCAAATTGGTTATATCAAATAATATCATTCAATTCAATTTTTACTAATTTAGTTCTAAAATAGTAAAATAACAATAATAGAATATCAACCAATTTATTTAACACTAATAAACAATTTAGACAATTCATTAAATTAAACACGGTTATTTCGTAACCGTGACCAACAATGTAAGTTACCTCGTTCGGAGAAATAATCATCAAAAATAACGATTGGTTTTCATTTAAATTAACTAACATGCAATTCAATCAATTCAGTCAAAATATATGCAAACAGTCAACACACAACAGACAATTAGCAATTATAACACACAAAATAAAAACCAAACTTATATAAAATACAAGTAGGAATAACTGAGTGAGTAAATTCACCTTGATTTGGTTCGTTGTTTACACAACAAGTTTCAGTTAAATTAAATCAGCGTTTAATTTAATTAAAAAATCTAGTTGATTTCAATTTATTCCATTTATGTTCTAAGACGTCATGCTCGTCAACACGATCTCGACAAATCTTGTTTGGTCAGATTCTGATAATGTATTAAAAAGTTATTGATGTTTAAAGTTAATAAAATTTTTAAATCAAATTAAATCCTTAATTATAAAATTAATTAAACTGATTACTTTTAATTACTAAATTTGAACAGTACTAAATTAACTTTCAAATCGTTTTTGGTATCCTAGAAAGTGCAGAGTTCAGTTACTTGATAGTCTCAAAATCATTCATCAATTATATGTTCTAAAAATGTTGACTATAAATCCTAGTTAGGGTTATTAATAAAAACAATTACTTAACTAATTGCTGATCAATCCAAATAACAGGGCTGATAAATTTCAGTTTTTCAACTCAGGCTGAAACTCCATTTGTTCCCGGTATCCTTCGCTTCACATCTTTGATTCCATTTTTCATCTACATCGAATTAATCAAATCAATTAATTTTTAATCCCATGATATGTTTAATTAATCACCTCATAAATATGTTAATTGGATTTTAATTACAATGTTAATATCTGGTCGAACAGTATTTGCTATCCCATTCTCTCCACGCTTCCTTCATAACCCTCACAGTCAGTCCACTGCAACCGTTTCCAAAACATTGTTCAGTTACCTAACAATTTTTTAATTAAATAATGATTAAAGTTGATTACATTCAGTAACATACTTGGTCGCGATCCTCCTCTTCGTATGAACTGCTCCTTCCGTTTCCTCTTCCAAAAACCGCAGCTGATCCTCCAACCCTTCACCTGCCGTCGACCATTAACCACTAGAGCCTTCGTCGTTCTGCCACGAACCTACCCTCAGTTCAGCTCTCCACTCGATAGTGGCTTCCATTGAAAATCCCCTTGCAACCACCGCAACTTTCTGACATCATCACGGTCGCTACGTTGGACTAATTTAGATCATGGTCGTGGATTCAGTAGTACTCAAAGACCTCTTCCTTTTTGTAATAGAAAGTTTTGTATAAAGATCAACAAATTTCGAGAAAAATGAGGACAAATGAGGAAGTTTATCGGTCGTAGGAATTGTTCAGGGTGGAGGCGCATTTTTGGGTTGACCACGAAATTTCTTTTGACCGCTACTTTTAGGGTTACTGTAATAACCTGGAAATCTGAGCCAATTTAAAATTTTTATTTTGGTAATTTTAGCGAATTTTGAATATTTAAAATGAATTATTTTAAATAATATCGAAGAGAAATTTATTTTGAATAGAATTAGAACGAATATATTTATATACGTTGTCGTTAGAATATAAAATTTTTGTTTTAATTATAAAGGAATTGAAAATGGCGCGGTAGTTCGATAATTCGATTTCAAAATTCAAATGAAAGCACCGGGTGCAAAATAAACTGGATTTTAGTTACACCAAAAATAATTGAATCTAATCGAGAATATCTTTCCAACGAATCCGAAAAATCGAAATTTCATAGCGGGGATAAAAAGTTATGTCCAAGTGAAATTTCAGAATAGTCGCTATGGAATTTTGGTCATTGAAAATAGCAATTTTGCAAACGACCTCGGTTTTCGACGAAACCACTTTTGTTGGATCCGCGATGCCAAAATATTGCTAGATTCCAATTTTCATAAATTTTCGAATCAATATGTGAGCGTGGTAAAGGAAAACGCGTTTGACCAGTTTTAGTTGATTTTAATCGACTGGAAAATGGCCATTTTTCAGACGGTCTCTGTATTTGACAAAATTAGTTTTGTTAGGACCGTATCGTCAATACAAAGCTAGAAATAATTTTTCTGAAATTTTTGGGGTTCATATGTGACCCCAGTAAAGTGAAATGCGCGTTCAAATTCAATATATAGAGTTATATTTTGATTTTGATGGAAACTGATCAAAACAAACGAATTGGCTTACGATACATATCCCATTGTGTTCGGAATGGGGGTAATTAGCTAGGGTTGACAGTCGGTGGGCTCAATTTTGAGTTTGAATTTTTAAAGTAACCTTTTGGAGAATAAATGAGACGACCCGAAATCCCGTTTAGACGGAAACAAGGGTTATCTTTGGAATATGACACAGAAACAGATAATAGCAGAACAGAATTAAATAAATACACCAGATAATGAACAATAGAATATACTGGATAAAAGTAATCATCAGAGTTACACAGTATACAGGATCTTACTTAGTACAAATACAGTTCAGCTATACATAAATGTCTACAGCGGAAATAAACAAAATATGTACAATAGGAGCTGAACAGCATAAAAAGAAATAAATGAAAGAATCCATCTTCAGCTCCAGCTATCCAGAAGGAACCAGCTAAACCTGAATACAAGGCTGCCCGTGTAGAAAAAGGGGCACCCGAGTTTGAAAGTGTAACAAACTACGAGTCAGTCATGGGACTGGTATGAGAAATCCACTCAACACATATATAATTGGCTAATCACAGGACCACGCCACTTTCGTGGAACGGGTTTACTCCATTGGATTGCCAGTTCTTTAAAACAAATATTTCTTTTAAACGTCGCTATGCTTTTTATAAAAATGAAGCCGTTATAAGACTCAGTTCCCATCACACAATGCAACGCAAACCGGAGGATAGAGTTTTTACCTTATAACGGCCAAGATATGCTTGATACGAATAAAACAAAGGCATTTGATATTATTACTAGTGTTTATATGTTTTGAAAACAATTTCAAATCATAACTATCAATCATAGACGACATGAGCGTCCCATGCCACTATGTCGCCAAATATATATACAATCGAAACCGCACAGTCACGTATTTGGAAATTGGATTTCCGTCATGAACCAAGGCAAAAGATAGTCCTTACCGAATTCGAGACAATCTAGCCCATGTCTCAGGAACAGCCGCAACTGCCCTTGGAGCGACAGGGCCGGTCCACCGATGTGGATTATTATGCCTGAACACTACGTCTCCCCGCCCTATGGGGCGTAAACGAGCCAACGAATGACTCCATCGGACCCGGATCGTCCGATCAAACCGAGGCGCCTCGCAACAGCAACAACCACATAGGTGAAAAGTATATAAATGTCAGGGCTGGTAGGTCACTGACACCACCCTAGCTAGAAAGAAACGCATGCCCTCCCTGAGGTCCTTCTCCCGTTTTAGGTTCATACCGGGGTGTGAGGCTCGCGAATTCACGTTATACACAAAGCTATGCCACACAGGCGGTGCTTTGATCATCACCACAAGACTTTGCTTTTCAACAGAAGCCCTGATCACTGCATCTTAGCATGCCACACAGGCAATTCATGCCATGCGACTGATGTCCATCGATATACAACCTCTGAGCTCGTACGTCTCAGAGAAGGGCGTTAAGCAAAAGAATAAATTCTCCGCCGCCAAACAGATGTATATTTAACAGAAATCAATCAACACAGAATAAACTCCAATGTCAGACACACAGTCCATTTACAAGTCCGTTCTAGGTCTGAACGAAACCGGAGGCACTAAATACCTTGCAAACCCATCGATCACCACGTACGCCTGGACGATTACCACTCATTATCCATATTTCGGGATGCCTCCCAATCAGGACCTCGGTTACCATCCAAACGAGGTGAAGATCTCCGGTCTTCGACCACCGTCTTCATCTTCGAATTTCAATCGTCGGTCAATTATTCGAAATGAGAATTAACTCGGCCTTTTCGAATAATTCACGTATATTTAGAATTCCAAATTGATTTATTTCAATGGTTAAATTATTCGACAACACCAATATTGTTCTTTAATGTAATTTTCACCCCAAACACATTCAACCATCAAAAGCCACATAAATCGAGCAAATTCAGTTTATTTCCATTCCATATCGCTTATGATATTTTATAACTATTTATCGCTATTTTTATTTATTTTAAAATAGCTAATTTATTCAAAACGACGCTTCGGGCCATAAAGCGGCCGTGGCGCTGTTTTTCTTCAGATTTGATTTACACATATCTGAAAATCTAACCGTTGGATCTTCGCAAAATTTACATCCTTAGAAAGGTCTTTTCAAAACGAATCCAACGGTTCCAGTTTCGGGAAAATCCGACGGTCGGATCTCCCGGTACAATCGTTTGAATTTTCGATTTCAAAATACGAACTGCAGCGTCGCTATTCGATTAACTAAAATTATATTTATATTTATATATAAATATAATCGCTTCTGGCGCTGTTTTTCTTCAGATTTGAATTAAACATTCCAGACAATCCAACCGTTGGATTTTTACAAGGTTGGTGCCGTTGGAAAGATATTTCCAAGGCGAACCCGACGGTCGAGATTTCGGGAAAATCCAATGGTCGGATTTCCCGCACTAGCTGTTTGAAATCACGTTCTCAAAATACGAACTGCACGGCCTCGTTTCCTTTTAATTTTATTTATATTTATATATTTATATAAATATAGTTCATTCAATGATTTCGATATCGTTTTCACTTCAAATTTTTCACTAACACCTTAAATTTTTGGAAAATTTCGCCATAACCTCCCCTGCACCGGGAGCATCGGGAAATTGCAAATAGCTTTCCCGGTCCTTCTAATCTCAAAAAGAAAAAGAAAAAGCCAAGCGGCTAGCCAACAGGCTCATAAAATCATCACCCAAACAAAACAGTAAATGTGTACCTATTTGTCGGGCACAAAATTTTATTCCTCTTCTCTAGCCCCTTTTGCTCTAATCTGTTCAATGAATATGTATGTACATATATACACAGTTCTTATCATTTATCATTTTCTATTCGACTTCATATTTGATTTCTATTTGGTTTAAAAACACCATTCATTCTAATGTTACAAAAATAGGTGCAAATCATTTCATTAGCTAATTAATGAATATTTCAACTCATATATGTTTATTTTGAACAAGTGGCTATTTTTAACACTTCACATTTCAACGATTTATGCATACAATAAAAATGTGATTTTTATTGTAAAACAATTCATTTCAAAAACACTATTTTTCTATATAGTTCAAGTTGGTGATAAAAATGGGATTTTTATCATAAAATAATTTCTTTAAAACGAGATTATTTTACACAGTTCATATAGTCGATAAAAGGTGATTTTTATTATCAAACAATCTATTTCAAAATATGAATACGATTCAACACATGAATTTCTAATCAACGAATGAATATCAATTCAACACATGAATGTTTTCTATTCAATGAATAAATATAGTTTAAGCATATGAAAATAATTCAAACACACGAATATTATTCAAAATTTCGGCAGCATAACGGCAGGGTAGTTAAACCGGGACCGTCCCTAGTACGGCTCCTCGCTCTACCTTAAAACCTCGCGGTTTTTGACAATGGGGTTCATGCATCTAGTTCGCAAGCAGGCGGCATGTATATATTTATTTCATTTCCACAAACTAATCCTATGTGGTTTCAACCAAATATTTCACAACCACAAATGGGTATTTTTCAACCACAATCAACCAATATCAATCACAAACAATCCCAAACAACCATTCGCTATCAATCAATTTTCACAACAATTTCAACCAATAAATATCGTCCATGGTTTGTGGACGAGGGGCGTATATATATATATATATATATATATATATATATATAGCAATTCATTTTTATTTCAACACATATATATATTTTTAAATCAGAAATCTCACCGAATAGCTAATTCAATCCCACGACTCTTCTTTGCATAAAATCTTCGCTCTTTTTGTCGCTTTGTTGCCCGTACTCTCTACATATGTAAAAATCGAATTTTTACTATGTTATTCAATATATAAAAATCGAATTTCAAAAATATAGATTCCGCCTTTTCAAAAATAAAGATTATATTTTTAATATTCCTATGATGTAAAAATTATATTTTTATTGCTTTAAAAATATAAAAATCATATCTTACTTCTTCTACTTAATAAAAATTCCGTCTTTTCTATTTTAAAAATATGATCTTTTCTATTCTAAAAATCTGATCTTTTCTATTTTAAAAATGTGATCTTTTCTATTCTAAAGTTTAAATCTTTTTCTATTTTAAAGTTCTAAACTCATGCTATTTTTCTAAAAATCAAAGCCATTTTTATTTTATAAAAATCCATGTATTCTTATTTTAAAAACAACGGTCTTTTTATCTATTTTAAAACCATGCAAAATTTATATTTATAAAAATTCCATGTTTTATTCTTTGCTATTTTATTTTAGAAACTATACAATAATAAATATTTAATTAAATTCATAATTAAATAGCGTAATTATCGAGGTAATTAACTAAGAAAGGATCACCTTGTTCACTGTAAAGTCCGATAGGCTGCACCCGAACCAGGCTTCAAACTAGGGTTGGGATTTTTCGCCCAAAACCCAGCACTGGACGACGATCAGGCGTCGCCACGAGGTACGCCTCCGAAGGAGCTTCCAGGCGCCGGTGGTTATGTCGAGTTCGACAGCCTGTGGACGCCGGAATTTGCTTCGAGACGGCGGAAGTTCCCAGGCCCAGATCTCGAGAAATACGTGACAATAGCTGACGAGGCTTAGATGGATTTGTAGAGGAGCGAAAGGGATTTGAAAAGTTCCAAAGGGGCACTTGATTTCATTGAGAGTTTTGAGTGAAAAAGAGGAGAGATGATTGAGAGCTTTTCCGCCGTTCGAGCAGTGAAGAGGAGCGGACTTCGGGAGGTCAACGCGGAAATGAGAGATTGAATTTGATTGGCCCAAAATTTTATTTATATATTTAAATTCTTTAAATCCGAAAATACCCCCTACCACATACGAACTCCGATCCAAACCCAACGACCGTTGTCCCTAGTGTAATACCCCCATTCCGAACACAATGGGATATGTATCGTAGGCTGATTCAATCATTTCGATCAGTTTTTGTCAAAACAAAATATAATCCAATATATTGAATTTGAACGCGCATTTCAATTTACCGGGGTCACATACTAACTAGAAAAATTCTCGAAAAATATTTTCTAGCTTCGTATTGACGATACGGTCCTAACAAAACTAGTTTCGTCGAATTCTGAGACCGTTTGAAAAATGGCCAATTTCCAGTCGATTAAAATCAACTGAAACCGGTCAAACGCGTTTTCCTTTGCCACGCTCACATATTGATTCGAAAAATTATGAAATTTGAAACCTAGCAATAATTTGACATCACGGATCCAACAAAAGTGGTTTCGTCGAAATCCGAGGTCATCTGCAAAATGTCCAATTTTAAGGGCCTGAATTCCATAGCGACTATTCAGAATTTTCAACTGGACATATCTTTTGATTCCCGCTATCAAATTTCGATTGGTCGGATTCGTTAGAAAGATATTCACTAACAGATTTAAATATTTTTGGTTTCACTAAAATCTGGATTGTTTTGCACCCGGTACAGTCCGACAAAGTTTGAATTCAATTTTTGAAACTGCCACGCCATTTCAGGACTTGTTTATAATTATAATTAATTATATTCGTTTTCAATTGTCGATTCAAACTTAGTTTTCATCGCCATTATTTAAAATATTTATTTTAAATATTTAAAATCCATTATTTTAGCCAATTTAAAAAATTTAAATTGGTTCAGATTTTCTGGGTCGTTACAATAAAATTAAATTAAATATATATTAATATATAAGTCAATGCTTACCTTTCTCTCCCCACTCCCTTTACTCCCGTCATCCATTTTCTAAATAAAAAAAAACCTAAACCGATCGTTCCCGAGCCCCCGTCGCTGACACGCGCCAGCCGCCACCCCCCTCTGCGCCACCGCCGGTCAGGCAAGACCTCCTCCTCCAGCGCCGTCCATCGGCCATTGTCCCTTCCCGTTCAAAGAAAAAAAAACGAACCCCACCTCCGGCCAACTGTGGGCCCACCGCCGATTCTGGATGGACCCCCATTGGCTGCAGCACCCCTCCGCCCCTCCACCGACGGCCTTGACTTTGATCCCCCCCGGCTTCTCGTGTTGCACGCAAATCAGTGCCCTAGGGGCTGAACTTTCAACGTGAGTAGGTCAGAAGGGTTCAGAGAATTTAAGAAGAAAGGTAATTAAATCTAAATTGTGTTAATTCAGTTTTTATTTATAATTAAAAAGAGTATGTCTTTTTACTTAAAAAGGTTATGCTTTTATCAATAAAAAAGATAGTATTTTTAAACAAGTAAAGATAGTATTTTTAAACAAGTAAAGATGAGATTTTTAATCTATGAAAGACGATATTTTTATATGACGTAAAGGTTAAAAATATAATTTTTATAATATAGAAAGGTTAAAAATATAATTTTTATACTAGTGACATATTAAAAATACGATTTTTATATTAGATAGATAGAAAAGATTTGATCTTTGTATATGAAATAGAAATATAAAAATATAATTTTTATATAGAAATGAGCGTTGTAAAATTATACGAAGTAGAAATAAAATATGATTTTTATTTATTGAAATGAAGTGATAAAAATATAATTTTTATTTGAACAGCGTGAAAAGAACTGCATTGGAATTTCAAACAAATTCATTCGATTCAGCAGTACAAAAGCAAAGCACGGCGGAGTGGAACCCTCGGTGAGAACTCCTCACCTTTTATTTAATTTTTCTAGTTAAAATATATACTAGGATGCAGACGATGTTTAGTAGCACCCGACACCCGTCGTACACAGACCATGGACAGCTTGTATGCTTGTTTGTTTGATTTTGATGTGTAGTTGATTGTGTGTTGTGATGTGAAATGAAATAAAATATTTATATAGTTAAAAATCTTTTATAGTTAAAAATAGAATTTTTAACGTATATATGACATGAAATAAAAATAAACAAATCGGACGATTTGTTTATATACACACATTTGACTGATATTGATTGGGACGGTAAATTTTACACATCGCCCAACTGCACAAATAAAATCTGTGTTTGATTGTTTGAAACCCCACACGGGTATTGGGATGATATTTGACATACACTAATCCCGATTGTTTAGTTGTATGTCGATCGATTGATTGACAGACTGTTATAAGCGTTGAATATTTATATTTGATGCTTATACAGTGTAGAATGCACTTTGGATGATGGTTGATTATTCATCGTTGTTATTGTATACATGTGTTGTAGAAAATCCATATAATTAACATTAAATGGTAATTAGTTGGGCCACATTCCAGTTTTGAAAAAGAAATACTTGAATAAAAATATTTGAAAAAGAAATATTTGAAGTAGAATATTTGAAAATAGAAATATATGAAGCCGTGTTGATTAGATTTACGCCATTTTGATGTAAACGATATTATATTGATTTTATTTATTTTATAATGAACATCGAAAGTGATTTCAAAATCTGATATTTTGAATAGAAATGAATTCGAATTGAAATTGAATAGAAATGAATTCGAATTGAATGAATAGAATTGAAATTGATAGAATTGAAATTGAATAGAAATGAATTCGAATTGAAATGAATAGAATTGAAATTGAATAGAAATTAATTCGAATTGAAATTGAATGGAATTGAAATCGAATTATATTGAAAAGAATAGAAATTCGAATTATATTGAAAAGAATAGAAATTCGAATTAAATTGAAAAGAATTGAAATTCGAATTAAACTGAATAGAATTGAAATTCGAATTTGATTGAAATAGAATTGAAATCGTTTTGAATTGAGTTCAAAACGTATTGAAATTGAATTGAAATCAATTTGAAATGAATTTAAAATGAATTTATGTTGAAAAATTCGATTTTGATTTGAATTTGAAAAGGAAGTTGAAATCGTTTTGAAAACGAATTTAAAACGATTTATAAAATACGTTTTAAAAGGAAATCAACGAAGTATATATTATATATATTATATATATATAATATAATGGCCTGAATAGAACGCGCCGCGCCACGGCAGTTCTTGAATTTCGACCATTGATTTCGAACGGATATTACGGGAGATCCGACCGTCGGATTCTCCTGAAACCGAAACCATTGGGTTCGTATCAAAAAGAGCTTTCTAACAAATATTAGAAATTAGAAATCTAACGGTTGGATTTGGAATTATGTCCAAATCAAATTTGGAAAAGGTCGTTGTAAGTGCAGTTCGATGGTCGTTGATGGAAATCGACTGTGCGGCTGTGACAATCCCAAAATCTGAGGGGCGGTAATAAGGATAATCATAGGGAAATAACACATTAATCATCGTAGCAGAGTACAGATAATAGCAGAAACAATAAATAGAATAATTTTACATGGATATGACAGCGGAATCACAACATGTAGGAATATCAGAATAGCATAACGTGGGATATAACTTAGTAAATAAAAGGAAAGTGATCAGTCATCATCGCCAGAGGTGGAATACATACATGTAGTGGGAAATAATAAGGGTATCAGTCTACATCGCCGAAGGCGGAATACATATACATATAGTGAGAAATACGGAAAGTAAATCAGTCTGCATCGCCAGTGGCGGAATCATAATGTAAGTATAGTAATGGCGGAAAATGTCAAAGTCATCTCTGTGAAGTCAGCCTCGCCGTGAGCCAAAAATGCACTCTATGCAGCAGTGCAGAACCAAAAACAACCTGTCACCTGTGTACTAGGCTGCCCGTGTGAAAATAAAGGCACCCGCGTTTGCAAAGTGAAACAAACAACGAGTCAGTCATGGGGACTGGTATGAGGATTCTATTTAACGGTTAAACAATAGTAAATAGCAAATCATAGGACCACGCCACTTTCGCGGAACGGGTTTACTCTAGTGATTGCTAGTGCATTTAAAACAAAGTAAATTCTTTTAAAAACAACGCAATGCTTTTTGAAAGAATGAAGCCATTATAAGACTCAGGTCCCATCACACAATGCAACGCAAGCCGGAGGATAGAGTTTTACCTTATAATAGCCAAATATGCTTGATACGTATAAAGCAAAATCATTTGATATTATTACTAGTGCATATATGTTTCAAAAACGAATAGCATCATAAATATCAATCATAGGCGGCATAACTACCATATACTATGTCGTCATACTAGTTCTACAATCAAGTCCGTTATTTCGTATTGGAAATTGGATTTCCGTCATGAGTCGAGGCAAGGAGCAAGCTCCTCTCCGCTTCGAGACACTCTAGCAAATGCCTCGGGACTACACACTCTGGGTAACCCCTGGATGCTTCAGGGCCGGTCCTCTCTTACGTTTGAGGATTGGCAATTCCTGAACACACGTTTCCTGGTCCTTACAGACCTATAATCGAGGCGCCTCGCATTCCAACAACCACAAAGGTGAAAAGTAGATATATATGTCAGGGCTGGTAAGTCACTGACACCACCATAGCTAGAAAGAAACGTCGTGCTCTCCCTGCAGTCCGTATCCCGTTTTTAACTCATACTGGGGGTGTGAGGTTCGCGAATCTACGAAATACACAAAGCTAGGCTATGTAGACCTTGCTTTGATCATCATCCACAAGACTTTGCTTTGCAACAGAAGCCTTGATCACAGCATCTTGGCATGCCACATAGGCAGTCCACTCCATACGATTGATTTCTATCGATATATAACCCCTGAGCTCGAACGTCTCAGAGAAGGGCGTTAAGCAAAAGAATAAATTCTCCGCCGCCAAACAGATATATATTTAACAGAGATCAATCAGTACAGAACAAAATCCAATGTCAGACACACGGTCCATTTACAAGTTCGTCCTGGGTCTGAACGAAACTGGAGGCGTCAAATCCCTCGTATATCCGTCCAATCAACACATACGTTCAGACGGTTACTACTTCCGTCCCTCTCCGGTAGCTACTCCGGTTAGGAACTTCAGTAGCGCCCATCCAACCGATACGAAGATCGTCGGTCTTGAATCGTCTTTGCATTTTCCAATTCGAATCGCTCGATAAATTATTTGAAATGAGGGTTAGCTCGACCTTTTCAAATAATTCACGTCATTAGAATTTAAATCGATTCATTTTATGGTTATATTATTCAACATCCATCTTTCGGTTCTTTAGTGTTATTTTCATGTCATACACATACAACCATCAAATATCAAACAATTCAAGCCCAATTGGTTTATTCTCAATCAATATTGCTTATAGTATTTTATAACGATTTTTCGCCATTTTTATTTATTTAAAAATGGCCATATTTAATTAAACAACGTTTCAGGTCGTGTCATGGCACTGGCGCTGTTTTTCCCCTAATTTGTTTTACACATACCGGAAAATCTATCCGTTGGATTTCTACAAAGTCTATATCAGTGGGAAGATATTCCCAAAGCGAACCCAACGGTTCCAATTTCGTGAGAATCCGATGGTCGGATTTCTCGTACTAATCGTTTCAAATTACGATTCCGAAACGCGAATTGCACGGCCTCTATTCCTTTTAATTATAACTATATTTATATATATAAATATAGTTCATCCTATAATTTCAACTATAGTTCATTTTATATTTTCAACTTCGTTTTCACTTCAAATATTTCACTAACGCCTTAATATTTCGAAAATTTTCGCCATAACCTCCTTTGTACGGGGAGGGGTTTGGAAATTTATTGGGCCGTATTAGGTACCCAATTAATCCTAAAAAGCATTCACATATTTATAGTGATATATTCTGGTGTTTATGGGGGAGCATGTACTGATAATCACTCCAGAGAATAAATTCCCGTCACCCCATTTCCGTGTGGAAATAAATAGTCCATGTGTCGTATCTAATAACCAGAGCGACGTGATTATTGTCAACTCCAGACCCGTGTGGGGTTTTTATTAATCTGGCAATTTATCATTATAATTTATATAGTCCATATTAGTCATCAGTTCAACCTGTAATATATAGTCATCGCAATACAAGCCTCTTGCTTATATGGTAAATCTTCCACCTCGTCACACAAGCTCCAATTGCTTATGTCGAATATGATGAAGTATGCCTATCGTCAAGAAGTATGCCATGTAGTGTAGTTCAAAATTAATTGTTACTATCCTATGGCGTTATTTATTATTTCACACAGAATAACCAGCACTCCGCATCAAATGGCATTCACAGGAGTTGATATATAAATAAAATTGCGCAGCCAACTCATCAAGGTTTACCTATTTGTCGGGCATGCAAATAATTTCTTTACTCTACAGCTAATCCATTTTTCCTGTTCAACACATGTATATATATGCAGAACAAAGCTAATAATAATATTTCTAGCAAACTATTATTTATTTCAACACATGTTTATTTTTAACTAAGCCTACACATGATAAAAGGAATATTTTTATCATCAAAAATATTTATTCGACACGTGTATATTTTTTTCTAAGCATATACATGATAAAAGGAATATTTTTATCATCAAAAATATTTATTCGACACATGTGTATTTTTAACTAAGCGTATACATGATAAAAGGAATATTTTTATCATCAAAAATATTTATTCGACACATGTGTATTTTTAACTAAGCATATACATGATAAAAGGAATATTTTTATCATCAAAAATATTTATTCGACACATGTGTATTTTTAACTAAGCATATACATGATAAAAGGAATATTTTTATCATCAAAAATATTTATTCGACACATGTGTATTTTTAACTAAGCGTATACATGATAAAAGGAATATTTTTATCATCAAAAATATTTATTCGACACATGTGTATTTTTAACTAAGCATATACATGATAAAAGGAATATTT
The DNA here is from genome assembly GCA_030737875.1 of Allium sativum. Taxonomy (NCBI): domain Eukaryota; kingdom Viridiplantae; phylum Streptophyta; class Magnoliopsida; order Asparagales; family Amaryllidaceae; genus Allium; species Allium sativum. Next base: position 448,015,672 of record CM060922.1, on the reverse strand, counting down.
TTATCATCAAAAATATTTATTCGACACATGTGTATTTTTAACTAAGCATATACATGATAAAAGGAATATTTTTATCATCAAAAATATTTATTCGACACATGTGTATTTTTAACTAAGCGTATACATGATAAAAGGAATATTTTTATCATCAAAAATATTTATTCGACACATGTGTATTTTTAACACTTCATATTCACTATAAAAATATAGTTTTCATTGTCGATTCATTTTATTTTTAAAAGATGATAACATTCAACACATGAACTTCAACTCAACGAATGAATTGCAATTCAACACATGAATATTCTATATAGTTTGTATATATATAAAAATGTGATTTTTATTGCTAAGCCATTTGTTTAAATTCAAATAATATTCAACACATGAATTTCAACTCAACAAATGAATTGCAACTCAACACATGAATATTCTATATAGTTTGTATATATATATAAATGTGATTTTTATTGCTAAAGCCATTTGTTTAAATTCAAATAATATTCAACACATGAATTTCAACTCAACGAATGAATTGCAACTCAACACATGAATATTCGATATAGTTTATATAATTTGTTTCAACGAATGAAAATTATTCTAACACATGAATATTTCAGAAAAATTCGACAGCATAACGGCAGGATAGTTAAAACCGGGACCGTCCTTAGTACGGCTCCTTGCTCTACCTTAAAACCTCGCGGTTTTTGACAATGGGGATCATGCATCTAGTTCGCACGCAGGCGGCATGTTTTATTTTCAATTCCACAATCCTTTTCTATTTTATTTCAACCACAAAGGTATTTTTCAACCATAAAGGTATTTTTCAGCCATAATATCAACCACAAACAATTATTTCCAACCATTCATCATACCATATAATATCACGTCAATCACAAGCAATAAATATCGTCCATGGTCTGTGGACGAGGGGAGTGTGTGTATATATATATATATATATATATATATATATATATATATATATATAATAATTCACTTGCATTTCATCACAATTCAAAGCATATATGTTTCATTCAACGCTTGTATAATTTATACATCGCTAATATAACTTATACAACACATGTACATGAGGTATACAATGTGTATATAATTTACACTTCGCTTATATAATTTATACAACGCGATTTCATTCACACAAATAGTTTAGATTCCTCACATTGGTTATTGCAGTGCTAAAAATCGTAGGAAGGTAAGAAAAATCCGCGGCTTCTTCTAGAATGTAGAGAGCCTCCTTGCGGTCACGGTGTCTCCTGTTTCATCAAATTTCGTTAAAGAACGAAAAAGATATTATTTTTCAAAGTTTTGCAACACTTAAAAGTGTTATTTTCATTTCAGAATTTACATCAGTAAAGTTTTTAAAACCTTCGATACTAGGTCACGATTTTTCAGCCAATCCGTACCTCGATGCTTCGATCAGACCTTGCTGCGTCAAAGAGCTACGAACCACCTCCAGATCGGCGGTGGTGGCGAAGGGTTCGGCGGCTTGTGCTCCTCGCGGCGGCGCCCTGAAGGTCGTGACTTCCTCGTCGATTTCCGACGTCGATGGTTGATGGACGGGGTCGTGGGTTGGTCGGATGTGGAGAGGAGGCGAAGGCGGTCAGAAGTCCCAACTGGCGGCGGCGGTGAAATCGCCTGAGGCGGCGGCAATGTTGTCGAGAAGGTTCGAGCACTGTGCGTCGTCCAATCGTCTCTGGCGGCTAGGCTTTCGGATTTTTTTTTTAATGAAAAATTCCTATTGGTCCATTCTTTATAGGAAATTTTAAATAGTGTTTTTGCAAACGGACTCCTTTTTAAACCCAACGACTGTCGCCCCTAGCTAAATACCCCCATTCCGGACACAATGGGATATGTTTCGTTGGCCATTTCAACTGTTACCGTCAGTTATTTTTCAAATTAAAATATAAAACATTCGATATTTAATTTAAACGTACATTTCAATTTGCCAGGGCCACAAACTGAATCGAAAAATTCCAGAAAAATAAATCTAGCTTTGTTTTGACGATACGGTCCTAACAAAACCAGTTTCGTCGAATTCTGAGCTCGTTTGAAAAACGGCCATTTTTAGGTCGACCCATTTTAACAGAATTTGACCAAACACATTATCTTTTGCCCCGCTCACATACTAGCTTCAAAAATTATGAAATTTGAAACTTAGCAATAATTTGACATCCCGGACCCAACAAAAGTGGTTTCGTCGAATTCCGAGGTCGTATGCAAAATATCAATATTCAAAGGCTATATATACTATATAGCGACCTTTCTGAAAATTCATTTGGCCATAACTTTTGATTTCCGTTATGAAACTTCGATTTTTCAGATTCCTTAGAAAGGTAATGATAAACAGATTTAAATATTTTCAGTTTCGTTAAACTCCGTTACATTTTCCACCCGGTACAGTCGGACAAAGTTTGTATTCAAAATTTCAAACTGTCATACCATACCAAATTCTATATTTTATTGAAATAGGCTATTTCAACTATTCAAATTCTTTGGTAATAACCTGATTTAAAAATTTTAAATTGGTTCACATTTTCCGGGTTATTACAATCTCCCCCACTTAAAACTTTTCGTCCTCGAAAAGGAAATAACAGTTAAGTAGGAAATAAAATGTAAATGCAAAGTATTGTAAAAGTACCTTGCACCGGAGTTAGTCAGAGATGTCCACTCTGCATTTGGGATAGGCTTGTTTAATGCTTTCCTCAGTCTCCCAAGTACAGTCTCTAGGATCACTACTCCACTGCACTTTGACTAAACGAATCTTTTTCCTCCTCAGCTCTCTAGTTTCTTTGCCAACTATCTTTAATGGCTCTCTCTTGAGTGCTAATTCTGGAGTTATGTCAATATCATGTTGCGCTGCTTCTTCCACAATAAGGTCGGGATCATGAACATGTTTTCTGAGTTGAGACATGTGGAACACATCATGCATACCAGGCAACCAATTAGGTAATGAAACCCTATACGCAAGAGTTCCAATCCGTTCAAGTATAGGAAAGGGACCAATAAATCTCGGTGCCAACTTCCTAGTCTTGCCAAATCTGATTACTCCTCGCATTGGAGAAACTCTTAAATAAACATAATCGCCAACGGCAAACGATATATCCCTTCTTCTCGCATCAGCATAACTTTTCTGTCGGCTCTGTGCGGTTTTTAATCGCTTCTTAATGAAATCGACTTTATCTGATGCTTCTCGAATCATATCGGGCCCTAGCACAAGTCTGTTTCCAGGTTCTACCCAACATGCGGGAGATCTGCACGGTCTACCGTATAATGCTTCAAATGGAGACATTCCCAAACTTGCTTGATAGCTATTGTTGTAAGAGAATTCTGCTAAATGTAAGTGATCTTCCCATGAGCCTCCAAAATCGATAACGCAAGCCCGCAGTAAATCTTCTAGAATTCTATTCACCCGCTCAGTTTGGCCATCTGTCTATGGGTGATAAGCGGTGCTTAGATTCAATTTGGTTCCCAATTCTTCCTGGAATGCTTCCCAGAATTTTCTAGTGAACAGGGGATCTCTATCGCTGACTATATTGAGCGGCACTCCATGAAGTTTAACTATTTCCTTGAAGTAAATCTATGCTAGACTTTGAGCCGTTCTGTTGGATCGGACAGGTATCAAATGGGCAGTCTTCGTGAAGCGTTCTACGATTACCCATATACTGTCGTTTCCTTTCTTAGTTCGAGGCAATCCATCGATGAAGTCCATCGAGATTTGTTCCCACTTCCATCCTGGAATTTCTAAGGGTTGTAATAGTCCAGCCAATTTCTGCTGATCACTCTTGACTAGCTGGCAAGTGGGGCATCTGCTAACATATAATGAGATATCTCTTTTCATTGACCTCCACCAGAATGTGCGTTTGATATCGTTATACATTTTGCTCACACCGAGATGGATACTTAATTTGGATTTGTGGCACTCATCAAGTATTTCTCTTCTAAGCTCTGGAAGGTTTGGGATGCAAATTCTGCCCTTTAATCTTAGAACTCCTTTGTCATCGAGTCAAAAACTTGTGGATTCACCTCCTTTGACTCTCTGACTGATTCTTTGAATAAATTCATCGTCTTTCTGAAGGGTCGAGATCCTGTCTATTAATGAAGATGTGATGACAAAACTGGTGATGACTTCATTCTTTCTGCTGAGCGCATCCGCTACAACATTGGCTTTCCCTGGAGTGTATAGAATTTCAAAATCGTATGCTGCAAGGAATTCTAACCAACGCTGTTGTCTCAAGTTTAGATCTTTCTGAGTGAACAGATATTTCAAGGATTGATGATCGGTAAATAGTTCGAACTTCTCGCCCAATAAATAATGCCTCCAGATTCTTAAAGCGAACACGATGGCTAATAACTCAAGATCATGAGCTGCATAGTTTCTTTCATGCGGCTTTAGTTGACGGCTGGCATAAGCGATCACTTGGCCTTTTTGCATTAGCACTTCGCCTAGCCCTCTAATAGAAGCATCTGTCCATACAGTCAAGTCTTGGTTACCTTCTATAATGGTCAATATTGGAGCAGTTGTCAACTTCAGTTTCAGCTCCTGGAAAGCTTCTTCACATTCGGGAGTCCATTTGAATTTCTCATGCTTCTTTGAAAGCTTTGTCAATACTCCTGATATCTTTGAAAAATCCTAAATGATTTTCCGATAGTAACTAGCTAATCCAAGGAAACTCCGAACTTCAGTGGCCGTAGTAGGTTGTTTCCAGTTCTGAATCGCTATAATTTTGCTTGGGTCTACAGCAATTCCTTCTTTTGATACAACATGGCCTAGGAATTTAACTTCATTCTGCCAGAAGACACACTTAGAAAATTTAGCTTTCAAGACATTTCTCCTTAGAATTTTCAACACTTGTTCTAAATGTTTTGCATGTTCGTCTTCCGACTTGGAGTAGATTAAAATGTCATCGATGAAGACTAGAACAAATTTATTCAATACACCTCGGAACACTCTGTTCATAAGATCAACGAAGTATGCCGGAGCGTTACACAAGCCGAACGGCATTACTAACCATTCGTAGAATAAATCGGGACCCCTGAAGGCTGTCAAAGGAACACAGTCTTCCGCTATACATAATTGGTGGAAACCTGTAGCTAGGTCCATTCTGGAGAATACTGTTGCTCCATTTAATTGATCTAACAGATCATCTATACGTGGCAAAGGATATTTGTTCTTCAGTGTCTGCTTATTGAGACCTCGGTAATCAACACAAAGTCTTAGAGTACCGTCTGATTTCGGGACAAATACTACTGCTTCTCCCCATGCTGAAAAGCTCGGTCTAATTAGACCTTTCCAAAGCAATTCTCGGGTTTGACTACTTAACTCTTCTTTTTCTTTCGGGTCCATTCTTCTAATTGGATGTACTACTGGTCGGGCGTTAGGAATTAGATCTATCCTAAATTCAATTTCTCTTTGCGGCGGTAAGTTTTCTACTTCGTCAAACACATCCGCATAATTTTTCACAACCGGTATCTTTTCTAATGAAGGGGGAGTAACTTCTAAAGAAGACCAAAATTCCGCTCTATTAATTTCGGAGCCATGACATGGTATACATATAGGTCCAAGCTTCGTTTTGACTTTAACGATTCGTTCGGCACATCTAACTTTAGCCTTATATTTTGTCAACCAGTCCAGCCCCAATATAATATCAAATTCGGAAAGGTCCATAACAATCGAATCAAAAGAGAACTTATAGAAAGAGTAAGAGATAGGCACCCTACAGTATGAACTGAGACTAACAGAACCTCCTATCGGGTTTTGAACTTTAATTGCTTCCTTTAGAATTCTTCGTTTCAATTTTAACTTGTGAGCAATGTTACCAGAAATGAAGCTACATGATGCACCATTATCAAAAAGTACAGAAACAGGAATATTTTTAATGGTAAGGGTACCTCCCAAGACGTCGGGTTTACCTGATCCATCGGTGGTAGCTGGCGGGGTCTTCCCGTCATGGACATGAGCCACTTGTGCATTCTGCTTCAGAGGACAGTTCCTGCTATAGTGCCCCTTCTTATGGCAGTTGTAGCATTCGGCTGAGTCATTTGCCTTTGGCTTCCTCGGGGCTTTGCATACATTAGAAAAGTGACCTGGCTTCCCGCAGTTGTAACAATTTCCTTTCGGGATCTTTGCAGATTTCTGAGTAGCGGCCGCGGTAATGCTAGATTCCGGTTGATCTGTTGAAGCTTTGCACTTATTTCCAGCTTGGCTTTTGGCGCGGTCTTGGCAAGCATGCCTCTCATCCATGTCTTCGTAATTGCAAGCCATCTCTACTAGTTCTGTAAAGGAGAGTTTGATGTTGCTCATAGCTCTATCATGGTACTTGCGCTTCAGCCCAAATATGAATCTCTTGTTCTTTGCTTTATTGGTCGTAATCAGCTCTGGAGCATAGCGCGACAATTGGGTGAACTTATTTAGATAATTCTGAATAAAGAGATCTCCTTGCTGGAGATTAGCAAACTGCTATCGCATCCTCTCTAGAGCCTGTTCAGGTACAAACTTCTCATTGAACATAGCTTTAAATTGCTCCCAAGTCCTAACAGTACCAGCTGCATCCACTTAGGTAATGGCATCCCACCACAGCTCTGCTTCTTCTTGAAGGAGCCAAATGCCAAGTCGGGCTTTATTGTTAGTTCCCATACCCATGCCTTCAAAGATTTTCTCACAGGTTTTCAGCCCAGCTATAGCCTCGGTCACTGTGCCAGTGCCAGTAAAAGGTTTTCCCCCAAGATTTCTATACCTCTTCGCTACTTTATCTAGCTCAAAGTCTTCTGGTGCTGGTGGCTGAACAATAGGGTCTTCTACTACTACGGGGATATTCCCCCGTCCTCCTGCTGCATCTCCTCGGCCTCCACGGCTTCCTCTAGCTGCTTCTCCTCGTGTATCCATCTAAGAGAATACTGTATAAGCAAGAAAAGAGTCAAGCTCACTGATTTGATAAGTGATAAAGCAAGGGAATACAAGGAAAGATAATGATGATGTACTGATCAAATTGTTTTGCTAATCTGCTTAGCTCATTCTAGGACATTGCTAATCCTATCTCTAATGAGCTACTCGCATTAGAACACTACTGATTCTATTCTGACGAGGTGTTTAATGTGTTAGATCCCGAAACTAAGGTTAACCAAAGCTCTGATACCAACTGTGACGATCCCAAAATCCGAGGGGCGGTATTAAGGATAATCATAGGGAAATAACACATTAATCATCATAGCAGAGTACAGATAATAGCAGAAACAATAAATAGAATAATTTTACATGGATATGACAGCGGAATCACAACACGTAGGAATATCAGAATAGCATAACGTGGGATATAACTTAGTAACTAAAAGGAAAGTGATCAGTCATCATCGCCAGAGGCGGAATACATACATGCAGTGAGACATAATAAGGGTATCAGTCTACATCGCCGAAGGCGATGTATTCATATAGTGAGAAATACGGAAAGTAAATCAGTCTACATCGCCAGTGGCGGAATCATAATGTAAGTATAGTAATGGCGGAAAATGTCAAAGTCATCTCTGTGAAGTCAGCCTCGCCATGAGCCAAAAATGCACTCTATGCAGCAGTGCAGAACCAAAAACAACCTATCACCTGTGTACTAGGTTGCCCGTGTGAAAATAAGGGCACCCGCGTTTGCAAAGTGAAACAAACAACGAGTCAGTCATGGGGATTGGTATGAGGAATCTATTTAACAGTTAAACAATAGTAAATAGCAAATCATAGGACCACGCCACTTTCGCGGAACGGGTTTACTCCAGTGATTGCTAGTGCATTTAAAACAAAGTAAATTCTTTTAAAAACAATGCAATGCTTTTTGAAAGAATGAAGCCATTATAAGACTCAGGTCCCATCACACAATGCAACGCAAGCCGGAGGATAGAGTTTTACCTTATAATAGCCAAATATGCTTGATACGTATAAAGCAAAATCATTTGATATTATTACTAGTGCATATATGTTTCAAAAACGAATAGCATCATAAATATCAATCATAGGCGGCATAACTACCATATACTATGTCGTCATACTAGTTCTACAATCAAGTCCGTTATTTCGTATTGGAAATTGGATTTCCGTCATGAGTCGAGGCAAGGGGCAAGCTCCTCTCCGCTTCGAGACACTCTAGCAAATGCCTCGGGACTACACACTCTGGGTAACCCCTCGATGCTTCAGGGCCGGTCCTCTCTTACGTTTGAGGATTGGCAATTCCTAAACACACGTTTCCCGGTCCTTACAGACCTATAATCGAGGCGCCTCGCATTCCAACAACCACAAAGGTGAAAAGTAGATATATATGTCAGGGCTGGTAAGTCACTGACACCACCATAGCTAGAAAGAAACGTCGTGCTCTCCCTGCAGTCCGTATCCCGTTTTTAACTCATACCGGGGTGTGAGGTTCGCGAATCTATGAAATACACAAAGCTAGGCCACGTAGACCTTGCTTTGATCATCATCGACAAGACTTTGCTTTGCAACAGAAGCCTTGATCAAAGCATCTTGGCATGCCACATAGGCAGTCCACTCCATACGATTGATTTCTATCGATATATAACCCCTGAGCTCATACGTCTCAGAGAAGGGCGTTAAGCAAAAGAATAAATTCTCCGCCGCCAAACAGATATAAATTTAACAGAGATCAATCAGTACAGAACAAAATCCAATGTCAGACACACAGTCCATTTACAAGTCCGTCCTGGGTCTGAACGAAACTGGAGGCGTCAAATCCCTCGTATATCCGTCCAATCAACACATATGTTCAGACGGTTACTACTTCCGTCCCTCTCCGGTAGCTACTCCGGTTAGGAACATCAGTAGCGCCCATCCAACCGATACGAAGATCGTCGGTCTTGAATCGTCTTTGCATTTTCCAATTCGAATCGCTCGATAAATTATTTGAAATGAGGGTTAGCTCGGCCTTTTCAAATAATTCACGTCATTAGAATTTAAATCGATTCATTTTATGGTTATATTATTCGACATCCATCTTTCGGTTCTTTAGTGTTATTTTCATGTCATACACATACAACCAACAAATATCAAACAATTCAAGCCCAATTGGTTTATTCTCAATCAATATTGCTTATAGTATTTTATAACGATTTTTCGCCATTTTTATTTATTTAAAAATGGCCATATTTAATAAAACGACGTTTCAGGTCGTGCCGTGGCACTGGCGCTGTTTTTCCCCTAATTTGTTTTACACATACCTGAAAATCTAACCGTTGGATTTCTACAAAGTCTATATCAGTGGGAAGATATTCCCAAAGCGAACCCAACGGTTCCAGTTTCGTGAGAATCCGACGGTCGGATCTTCCACACTAGTCGTTTGAAGTTACGGTTTTAAAATTCGAACTGCAGCGTCGTTATTCGATTTAATTTAATTATATTTATTTATATATAAATATAAACGATTCTGGCGCTGTTTTCTTCAGATTTAAATTAAACATTCCGGACAATCCAACCGTTGGATTTTTACAAGGTTGGTGCCGTTGGAAAGATATTTCCAAGGCGAGCCCAGCGGTTGCGGTTTCGGAAAAATCTGATGGTCGGATTTCTCGTACTAATCGTTTCAAATTACGATTCCGAAACGCGAACTGCACAGCCTCTATTCCTTTTAATTATATTTATATTTATATATATAAATATAGTTCATCATATAATTTCAACTATAGTTCATTTTATATTTTCAACTTCGTTTTCACTTTAAATATTTCACTAACGCCTTAATATTTCGAAAAATTTCGCCATAACTTCCTTTGTACGGGGAGGGGTTTGGAAATTTATTGGGCCGTATTAGGTACCCAATAAATCCTAAAAAGTATTCACATATTTATAGTGATATATTCTGGTGTTTACGGGGGAGCATGTACTGATAATCACTCCAGAGAATAAATTCCCGTCACCCCGTTTCCGTGTGGAAATAAATAGTCAATGTGCCATATCTAATAACTAGAGCGACGTGATTATTGTCAACTCCAGACCCGTGTGGGGTTTTTATTAATCTGGCAATTTATCGTTATAATTTATATAGTCCATATCAGTCATCAGTTCAACCTGTAATATATAGTCATCGCCATACAAGCCTCTTGCTTATATGGTAAATCTTCCACCTCGTTACACAAGCTCCAATTACTTATGTGGAATATGATGAAGTATATCTATCGTCAAGAAGTATGCCATGTAGTGTAGTTCAAAATTAATTGTTACTATCCTATGGCGTTATTTATTATTTCACACAGAATAACCAGCACTCCACATCAAATGGCATTCACAGGAGTTGATATATAAATAAAATTGCGCAGCCAACTCATCAAGGTTTACCTATTTGTCGGGCACGCAAATAATTTCTTTACTCTACAGCTAATCCATTTTTCCTGTTCAACACATGTATATATATGCAGAACAAAGCTAATAATAATATTTCTAACAAACTATTATTTATTTCAACACATGTGTATTTTTAACTAAGCCTATACATGATAAAAGAAATATTTTTATCATCAAAAATATTTATTCGACACGTGTGTATTTTTTTCTAAGCATATACATGATAAAAGGAATATTTTTATCATCAAAAATATTTATTCGACACATGTGTATTTTTAACTAAGCGTACACATGATAAAAGGAATATTTTTATCATCAAAAATATTTATTCGACACGTGTATTTTTAACTAAGCATATACATGATAAAAGGAATATTTTTATCATCAAAAATATTTATTCGACACATGTGTATTTTTAACTAAGCATATACATGATAAAAGGAATATTTTTACCATCAAAAATATTTATTCGACACATGTGTATTTTTAACTAAGCGTATACATGATAAAAGGAATATTTTTATCATCAAAAATATTTATTCGACACATGTGTATTTTTAACTAAGCATATACATGATAAAAGGAATATTTTTATCATCAAAAATATTTATTCGACACATGTGTATTTTTAACTAAGCATATACATGATAAAAGGAATATTTTTATCATCAAAAATATTTATTCGACACATCTGTATTTTTAACTAAGCGTATACATGATAAAAGGAATATTTTTACATCAAAAATATTTATTCGACACATGTGTATTTTTAACACTTCATATTCACTATAAAAATATAGTTTTCATTGTCGATTCATTTTATTTTTAAAAGATGATAACATTCAACACATGAACTTCAACTCAACGAATGAATTGCAATTCAACACATGAATATTCTATATAGTTTGTATATATATAAAAATGTGATTTTTATTGCTAAGCCATTTGTTTAAATTCAAATAATATTCAACACATGAATTTCAACTCAACGAATGAATTGCAACTCAACACATGAATATTCTATATAGTTTGTATATATATAAAAATGTGATTTTTATCGCTAAAGCCATTTGTTTAAATTCAAATAATATTCAACACATGAATTTCAACTCAACGAATGAATTGCAACTCAACACATGAATATTCGATATAGTTTATATAATTTATTTCAACGAATGAAAATTATTCTAACACATGAATATTTCAGAAAAATTCGACAGCATAACGGCAGGGTAGTTAAAACCGGGACCGTCCCTAGTACGGCTCCTCGCTCTACCTTAAAACCTCGCGGTTTTTGACAATGGGGATCATGCATCTAGTTCGCACGCAGGCGGCATGTTTTATTTTCAATTCCACAATCCTATTCTATTTTGTTTCAACCACAAAGGTATTTTTCAACCATAAAGGTATTTTTCAACCATAATATCAACCACAAACAATTATTTCCAACCATTCGTCATACCATATAATATCACGTCAATCACAAGCAATAAATATCATCCATGGTCTGTGGACGAGGGGAGTATATATATATATAATATAATAATTCACTTGCATTTCATCACAATTCAAAGCATATATGTTTCATTCAACGCTTGTATAATTTATACATCGCTAATATAACTTATACAACACATGTATATGAGGTATACAATGTGTATATAATTTACACTTCGCTTATATAATTTATACAACGCGATTTCATTCACACAAATAGTTTAGATTCCTCACATTGGTTATTGCAGTGCTAAAAATCGTAGGAAGGTCAGAAAAATCCGCGGCTTCTTCTAGAATGTAGAGAGCCTCCTTGCGGTCACGGTGTCTCCTGTTTCATCAAATTTCGTTAAAGAACGAAAAAGATATTATTTTTCAAAGTTTTGCAACACTTAAAAGTGTTATTTTCATTTCAGAATTTACATCAGTAAAGTTTTTAAAACCTTCGATACTAGGTCACGATTTTTCAGCCAATCCGTACCTCGATGCTTCGATCAGACCTTGTTGCGTCAAAGAGCTACGAACCACCTCCAGATCGGCGGTGGTGGCAAAGGGTTCGGCGGCCTGTGCTCCTCGCGGCGGCGCCCTGAAGGTCGTGACTTCCTCGTCGATTTCCGACGTCGATGGTTGATGGACGGGGTCGTGGGTTGGTCGGATGTGGAGAGGAGGCGAAGGCGGTCAGAAGTCCCAACTGGCGGCGGCGGTGAAATCGCCTGAGGCGGCAATGTTGTCGACAAGGTTCGAGCACTGTGCGTCGTCCAATCGTCTCTGGCGGCTAGGCTTTCGGATTTTTTTTTTAATGAAAAATTCCTATTGGTCCATTCTTTATAGGAAATTTTAAATAGTGTTTTTGCAAACGGACTCCTTTTTAAACCCAACGACTGTCGCCCCTAGCTAAATACCCCCATTCCGGACACAATGGGATATGTTTCGTTGGCCATTTCAACTGTTACCGTCAGTTATTTTTCAAATTAAAATATAAAACATTCGATATTTAATTTAAACGTACATTTCAATTTGCCAGGGCCACAAACTGAATCGAAAAATTCCAGAAAAATAAATCTAGCTTTGTTTTGACGATACGGTCCTAACAAAACCAGTTTCGTCGAATTCTGAGCTCGTTTGAAAAACGGCCATTTTTAGGTCGATCCATTTTAAAAGAATTTGACCAAACACATTATCTTTTCCCCGCTCACATACTAGCTTCAAAAATTATGAAATTTGAAACTTAGCAATAATTTGACATCCCGGACCCAACAAAAGTGGCTTCGTCGAATTCCGAGGTCGTATGCAAAATCTCAATTTTCAAGGGCTATATATACTATATAGCGACCTTTCTGAAAATTCATTTGGCCATAACTTTTGATTTCTGTTATGAAACTTTGATTTTTCAGATTCGCTAGAAAGGTAATGATAAACAGATTTAAATATTTTCAGTTTCGTTAAAATCCGTTACATTTTCCACCCGGTACAGTCGGACAAAGTTTGTATTCAAAATTTCAAACTGTTATACCATACCAAATTCTATATTTTATTGAAATAGGCTATTTCAACTATTCAAATTCTTTGGTAATAACCTGATTTAAAAATTTTAAATTGGTTCACATTTTCCGGGTTATTACAGCGGGCCTTGATAAAATTATTAAAAATAGTAATAATTTGTGTAAAATCATAGGAAATGATTTGTGAAGATTTGGGATGAAAAACTCCATATTTGAAAAGATAAAAATAGATTTTTATTGAAATGAACAAGTTTTGAACTAGAATTATAATTCTATTTATTTTTAAATAAATAAATTGAATTTGAAAAGGGTTTTAAAAGTAACCAGAATTTCCAATAATTGAATTGGAATAGATTTGAATCGAAATTGTCTTTGGATTATTTCGATGTTGGATTTCGTGATTATACAGATATTGTTATGGAAATTTGAAAGATATTTATATCATTATTTGCAATACGATATTTGTTAGTCGTAGAGTTTGATATTGAATATGAGCCGATATAATTTATATTCAGAGCCTTGTATTTAATATCAAATGTGATTTGGGTTTGTCGTGAATGGTGTCTTCATTAACACTGTTCTTAAGCCCAGTTGAGAAAAAGATTAAATCTTTTATTTAGATTTAATGAAGTGTACCAATTAAATAATATTTAATTAGAATTGAATTCGAATTGATTCTTGGGTTTATCGTGAACGGTGTTTTAAATAACACTCGTTCTTTAACCTGATAATTAATAGAATGTGATTTTGGGTCGTCGTGAACGGTATCTTCAATAATACTATTCTTAGACCTAAAGGAGTTAAGAAAATCAGAAACTAACTGGAGGTTAGTTAAGTTGAATGGTTTCCAGGGTATTTATCTGATGTTGGTTTCGGCCTTCGGGGTTAATACTTAGGGAATTGCTCACTTACTATTTTACGGTTAGGGACTGATTGAAATGTGATGTGATTTTGGGGTTTATCATGAACCGTGTTTTAAATGACACTGATTCTTTAACCCAGTTAAAGATTAAAACTAAGTGGAGTTTTAATGAATCTTTAATTAGATTGAAAAGATCGAGAATGGAGTATCACCAGTTTTGCTCCAGGCGATAGTTAAATCTTTAATTAGATTTGAACATGAAATGGTAATTGAATTTACCGATAACACCATGGTGTTAGATATGAAGTATTACCAGTTTTACTTCATGGGATGAATAGGTTGGGATTGGGAAATTAAAACAAATGATTACTTCGGTAAGGTTCTTTAATCCCGACTAGTTTGAATTGATATTCAAAGGAAGATTAAAGAATAAATTTAAAGCAATTTATCTTTGATAAAATTAATGGGAACCTTTCCCTAAGAATGTGAAATTTAGAAACTAACTGTAGGTTAGCTAAGCAGAACTGTTTCCTGGGTATTGATCTGTTGTTGATTTCGGCCTTCGGGGTTAATATTTGGGGAATTATTCTCTTGTTAATTTACGGTTAGTGACTGATGAATTGGAATGAGGCGTATGTTGTGTTTGTGTAACACTTGTTTATTATATACGCGAGTTGCTCAGAAAGACCGGGTCTATCCCATTCTGAAAAACTGAATCGACGATAAGAAATCGAAGATGAAGACGGTGGTCGAAGACCGGAGATTTTCACCTCGTTTGGATGGTAACTGAGGTCCTGATTAGGAGGCATCCCAAAATATGGATAATGAGTGGTGATCGTCCAGACGTACGTGGGGATCGAAGGGTTTGCGAGGTATATAGTGCCTCCGGTTTCGTTCAGACCCAGAACGGACTTGCAAATGGACGGTGTGTCTGACATTGGAATTTATTCTGTGTGATTGATATCCATCAGTTGCACGGTGTTAATTGCCTGTGTTGCATGCTAAGATGCAGTGATCAGGGCTTCTGTTGAAAAGCAAAGTCTTGTGGTGATGATCAAAGCACCGCCTGTGTAGCGTAGCTTTGTGTACAACGTGAATTCGCGAACCTCACACCCCGGTATGAACCATAAATAGGAGAAAGGACCTCAGGGGGGGCGTGCGTTTTCTTTCTGGCTAGAAGTGGCGTCAGTGGTTTTTCACGCCCTGACGAGTTTGACTTATGTGGTTGTTACTGTTGCGAGGCGCCTCGGTTATATCGGTCGATCCGGAACCGATGGAGTCATTTGTTGGCTCATTTACGCCCCCAAAGGGCGGAGAGACGCATTGTTCAGGCATTATAATCCACTCCGTGTGGACCGGCCCTGACGATCCAAGGTACGGTTGCGGTTGTGCCTGAGACTCGGGCTAGACAGTCTCGAATTCGGTAAGGACTATCTTTTTCCTTGGTTCATGACGGAAATCCAATTTCCAAATACGTGATTTTTCGGTTTTAATTGTAGAACTAGTATGGCGATATGATATATGGTACCCATGCCGTCTATGATTGATACTTATGATTCGAAATTGTTTTGACACTATACACTTATAATAGTATCAAATGATTTGTTTTAAACGTACTAAGCATGTTTGGCTATTATAAGGGAAAACCCTATCCCCCGGCTTGCGTTGCATTGTGTGATAGGACCTGGATCATATAATAGCTTCATTTTTCCAAAAAGCATTGCACTGTTTTGTTATATGCACTGGTATTCTTGGGAGGAAACCCGTTCCATGTTATACGGCGTGGTCCCTTGATATATCTGATTTAAAGTAAAGTTTTAAATAATTGTTTTAGTTCTCACACCAGTCCCATGACTGACCTGGAGTTTATTGTTTTAACCTAAACTCTGGGTGCCCTTATTTTGACACGGGCAGCTAGTAGTTTTGGTTTTGCAGATTTATATTCACAGGATCCTGGTTTACAGCTGGAACGATACTCGGAAAGCTTTGTATCCGCGTATTACTTCTAGTTGTGTATTGTATTATTTTCCGCTGCTATGTAATTTATTGTAATCTCTGATATTTTATGAACTGTAATATTTATTCATACTCTGTTTATTCTTGTATTCTGATGAATCGTTGTAATATACAATGAAATGTTCTTCCGTCCGCGTCCTGATGTGGCTTGTTCTCGACTCAATCCGGGCTTTCCTCACCGGGGAAGTTCGGGTCGTTACAGTGTGGTATCAGAGCTTTGGTTTCCAAGGCTCAGAGAACAAGACATATTAGAACCAAATGAAAGAATTCATCAGATATTGGATTAGTAATATCCAATTAGAATGACTCGTTAGAGATGGGATTAGTAGTATTCCAGAAAGAGTGTGAAGAGTATATTTTTAAAATGAAAACAATTTTTGTTTTGAAAATTTAAATCAATTATTCGTATTTTATTATTAATTTATATGAATTTGGACAATCCAATATATAGAGATTTTTCATATATGTCGTGCAAACGTGTATTCGAAGTTTTAATGTATTGGATAGTTATAGAATCGCACTCTAGTGCCCGGGGATAATTCTGGTGACGGGGCACCATCGCCAGTATTTATTTTCGAGTTTCGAAAATGAGATTTCTATATATTTCCAATTGACTGGTGTGAGAACCGAAACTAGATAGGGCTTATTGTTGTGATTTGGCATCAAAACATGATTTTTTGTATATATCAAAAAGAAAAAATTATGAATTTTAAACGTTAATTCACTAGTTGATTGATGTTTGTGTTGTTTGGTTATTTGCTTGAAATTTTGAACAAACGCCTAATAGAACCAAAAAGTGAATTGTGTTGAAATTTGGTCACATTTGCTTGCATATACATGTACTTACATTGAACAGGTCATAGCAAAGAGGCTAGAGCAGAAGAATAAAATTGTTTGCCCGACAAATAGGTACATGTTTACCATAATATACTGTTTTGTTTGGGTGATGATGATTTTATGAGCCGATTGGCTAGCCGCTTGGCTTTTTCTTTTTCTTTTTGAGATCAAAGGGCCTGTATGGCAATTTCGGGATTTTTCTTGTGCTCCCGGTGCAGGGGAGGTTATGGCAAAAAATTTCGAAAATTTAGGGTGTTAGCCAAATTTTTGAAAAATTTGAAAAGTTCTTAGAAAATGAAAAGTTGGAGAACTTAAGCCGTAGTGAAAATAATGGAAGTTGAATTGATTTGTTAAACAACTTTCAGCTTTGTTCCTTTTCGGGGACGAAAAGTTTTAAGTGGGGGAGATTGTAATAACCCTGAAATCTGAGCCAATTTAAAAAATTTATTTTGGCAATTTTAGCGAATTTTGAATATTTAAAATGAATTATTTTAAATAATGTCGACGAGAAATTTATTTTGAATAGAATTATAACGAATATATTTATATACGTCGTCGTTAGAATATAAAAAATTTATTTTAATTATAAAGGAATTGAAAATGGCGCGGTAGTTCGATAATTCGATTTCAAAATTCAAATGAAAGTACTGGGTGCAAAATAAATCGGATTTTAGTGAAACCAAAAATAATTGAATCTAATCGAGAATATCTTTCCAACGAATCTGAAAAATTGAAATTTCATAGCGGGGATAAAAAGTTATGACCAAGTGAAATTTCAGAATAGTCGCTATGGAATTTTGGCCATTGAAAATAGCCATTTTGCAAACGACCTCGGTTTTCGACGAAACCACTTTGTTGGATCCGCGATGCCAAAATATTGCTAGATTCCAATTTTCATAAATTTTCGAATCAATATGTGAGCGTGGTAAAGGAAAACGCGTTTGACCAGTTTCAATTGATTTTAATCGACTGGAAAATGGCCATTTTTCAGACGGTCTCTGTATTTGACGAAATTAGTTTTGTTAGGACCGTATCGTCAATACAAAGCTAGAAATATTTTTTCTGAAATTTTTGGGGTTCGTATGTGACCCCAGTAAAGTGAAATGTGCGTTCAAATTCAATATATAGAGTTATATTTTGATTTTGACGGAAACTGATCAAAAAAAAAAATGAATTGGCTTAGGGTACATATCCCATTGTGTTCGGAATGGGAGTAATTAGCTAGGGGTGACAGTCGGTGGGCTCAATTTTGAGTTCGAATTTTTAAAGTAACCTTTTGGAGAATAAAATAAAATTAAATATATATTAATATATAAGTCAACGCTTATCTTTCTCTCCCCACCCCCTTTACTCCCGTCGTCCATTTTCTAAATCAAACAAAAAAACCTAAACCGATCGTTCCCCAGCCCCCGTTGCTGACACGCGCCAGCCGCCACCCCCCTCTGCGCCACCGCCGGTCAGGCAAGACCTCCTCCTCCAGCTCCGTCCATCGGCCATTCTCCCTTCCCGTTCAAAGAAAAAAAAACCGAACCCCACCTCCGACCAACCGTGGGCCCACCGCCGATTCTGGATGGACCCCCATTGGCTGCAGCACCCCTCCGCCCCTCCACCGACTACCACCGACGGCCTTGACTCTGATCCCCCCCGGCTTCTCGTGTTGCGTGCAAATCAGTCCCCTAGGGGCTGAACTTTCAACGTGAGTAGATCAAAAGGGTTCAGCGAATTTAAGAAGAAAGGTAATTAAATCTAAATTGTGTTAATTCAGTTTTTATTTATAATTAAAAAGAGTATGTCTTTTTACTTAAAAAGGTTATGTTTTTATCAATAAAAAAGATAGTATTTTTAAACAAGTAAAGATAGTATTTTTAAACAAGTAAAGATGAGATTTTTAATCTATGAAAGACGATATTTTTATATGACGTAGAGGTTAAAAATATAATTTTTATAATATAGAAAGGTTAAAAATATAATTTTTATACTAGTGACATATTAAAAATACGATTTTTATATTAGATAGATAGAAAAGATTCGATCTTTGTATATGAAATAGAAATATAAAAATATAATTTTTATATAGAAATGAGCGTTGTAAAATTATACGAAGTAGAAATAAAAATATGATTTTTATTTATTGAAATGAAGTGATAAAAATATAATTTTTATTTGAACAGCGTGAAAAGAACTGCATTGGAATTTCAAACAGATTCAGTCGATTCAGCAGTTCAAAAGCAAAGCACGGCGGAGTGGAACCCTCGGTGAGAACTCCTCACCTTTTATTTAATTTTTCTTGTTAAAATATATACTAGGATGCAGACGGTGTTTAGTAGCACCCGACACCCGTCGTCCACAGACCATGGACGGCTTGTATGCTTGTTTGTTTGATTTTGATGTGTAGTTGATTGTGTGTTGTGATGTGAAATGAAATAAAATATTTATATAGTTAAAAATATTTTATAGTTAAAAATAGAATTTTTAACGTATATATGAAATGAAATAAAAATAAACAAATCGGACGATTTGTTTATATACACACATTTGATGGATATTGATTGGGACGATAAATTTTACACATCGATCAACTGCACAAATAAAATCTGTGTTTGATTGTTTGAAACCCCACACGGGTATTGGGATGATATTTGACGTACACTAATCCCGATTGTGTAGTTGTATGTCGATCGATTGATTGACAGACTGTTATAAGCGTTGAATATTTATATTTGATGCTTATACAGTGTAGAATGCACTTTGGATGATGGTTGATTATTCATCGTTGTTATTGTATACATGTGTTGTAGAAAATCCATATAATTAACATTATATGGTAATTGGTTGGGCCTCATTCCAGTTTTGAAAAAGAAATACTTGAATAGAAATATTTGAGAAAGAAATATTTGAAGTAGAATATTTGAAAATAGAAATATATGAAGCCGTGTTGATTAGATTTACGCCATTTTGACGTGAATGATATTATATCGATTTTATTCATTTTATAATGAACATCGAAAGTGATTCCAAAATCTGATATTTTGAATAGAAATGAATTCGAATTGAAATTGAATAGAAATGAATTCGAATTGAAATGAATAGAATTGAAATTGAATAGAATTGAAATTGAATAGAAATGAATTCAATTTGAAATGAATAGAATTTAAATTGAATAGAAATGAATTCGAATTGAAATCGAATAGAATTGAAATTGAATAGAATTGAAATCGAATTATATTGAAAAGAATGGAAATTCGAATTATATTGAAAAGAATAGAAATTCGAATTAAATTGAAAAGAATTGAAATTCAAATTAAACTAAATAGAATTGAAATTCGAATTAGACTGAAATAGAATTGAAATCGTTTTGAATTGAGTTTAAAACATATTGAAATTGAATTGAAATCAATTTGAAATGAATTTAAAATGAATTTATGTTGAAAAATTCGATTTTGATTTGAATGAAAAGGAAGTTGAAATCGTTTTGAAAACGAATTTAAAACGATTTATAAAATACGTTTTAAAAGGAAATCAACGAAGTATATATAATATATATTATATATATAATATAATGGCCTGAATAGAACGCGCCGCGCCGTGGCAGTTCGTGAATTTCGACCATTGACTTCGAACGGATATTACGGGAGATCCGACCGTCGGATTCTCCTGAAACCGGAACCGTTGGGTTCGTATCGAAAAGAGCTTTCTAACGAATATTAGAAATTTGAAATCTAACGGTTGGATTTAGAATTATGTCCAAATCAAATTTGGAAAAGGTCGTTGTAAGTGCAGTTCGATGGCCGTTGATGGAAATCGACTGTGCGGACCTTGATAAAATTATTAAAAATAGTAATAATTTGTGTAAAATCATAGGAAATTATTTGTGAAGATTTTGGATGAAAAACTCCATATTTGAAAAGATAAAAATAGATTTTAATCGAAATGAACTAGTTTTGAACTAGAATTATGATTCTATTTATTTTTAAATAAATAAATTGAATTTGAAAAGGGTTTTAAAAGTAACCAGAATTTCCAATAATTGAATTGGAATGAATTTGAATCGAAATTGTCTTTGGATTATTTCGATGTTGGATTTCGTGATTATACAGATATTGTTATGGAAATTTGAAAGATATTTATATCGTTATTTCCAATACGATATTTGTTAGTCATAGAGTTTGATATTGAATATGAGCCGATATAATTTCTATTCAGAGCCTTGTATTTAATATCAAATGTGATTTGGGTTTGTCGTGAATGTTGTCTTAATTAACACTGTTCTTAAGCCCAGTTGAGAAAAAGATTAAATCTTTTATTTAGATTTAATGAAGTGTACCAACTAAATAATATTTAATTGGAATTGAATTCGAATTGATTCTTGGGTTTATCGTGAACGGTGTTTTAAATAACACTTGTTCTTTAAACCGATAATTAATAGAATGTGATTTTGGGCCATCGTGAACGGTATCTTCAATAATACTGTTCTTTGACCCAAAGGAGTTAAGAAAATCAGAAACTAACTGGAGGTTTGTTAAGTTGAATGGTTTCCGGGATATTTATTTGATGTTGGTTTCGGCCTTCGGGGTTAATACTTAGGGAATTGCTCACTTACTATTTTACAGTTAGGGACTGATTGAAATGTGATGTGATTTTGGGGTTTATCGTGAACCGTGTTTTAAATGACACTGATTCTTTAACCCAGTTAAAGATTAAAACTAAGTGGAGTTTTAATGAATCTTTAATTAGATTGAAAAGATCGAGAATGGAGTATCACCAGTTTTGCTCCGGGCGATAGTTAAATCTTTAATTAGATTTGAACGTGAAATGGTAATTGAATTTACCGATAACACCATGGTGTTAGATATGAAGTATTACCAGTTTTACTTCATGGGATGAATAGGTTGGGATTGGGAAACTAAAACAAATGATTACTTCGGTAAGGTTCGTTAATCCCGACTAGTTTGAATTGATATTCAAAGGAAGATTAAAGAATAAATTTAAAGGAATTTATCTTTGATAAAATTAATGGGAACCTTTTACTAAGAATGTGAAATTTAGAAACTAACTGTAGGTTAGCTTAGCAGAATGGTTTCCTGGGTATTGATCTGATGTTGGTTTCGGCCTTCGGGGTTAATATTTGGGGAATTATTCTCTTGTTAATTTACGGTTAGTGACTGATGAATTGGAATGAGCCGTATGTTGTGTTTGTGTAACACTTGTTTATTATATACGCGAGTTGCTCAGAAAGACCGGGTCTATCCCATTATGAATAACTGAATCGACGATAAGAAATCGAAGATGAAGACGGTGGTCGAAGACCGGAGATTTTCGCCTTGTTTGCATGGTAACTGATGTCCTGATTGGGAGGCATCCCGAAATATGGATAATGAGTGGTGATCGTCCAGATGTACATGGGGATCGAAGGGTTTGCGAGGTATATAGTGCCTTCGGTTTCGTTCAGACCCAGAACGGACTTGCAAATGGACGGTGTGTCTGACATTGGAATTTATTCTGTGTGATTGATAGCCATCAGTTGCACGGTGTGAATTGCCGTTGTGGCATGCTAAGATGCAGTCATCTGGGCTTCTGTTGAAAAGCAAAGTCTTGTGGTGATGATCAAAGCACCGCCTGTGTAGCGTAGCGTTGTGTACAACATGAATTCGCGAACCTCACACCCCGGTATGAACCAGAAATGGGAGAAAGGACCTCAGGGAGGGCGTGCGTTTTCTTTCTAGCTAGAAGTGACGTCAGTGGTTTTACACGCCCTGACGAGTTTGACTTATGTGGTTGTTACTGTTGTGAGGCGCCTCGGTTATATCGGTCGATCTGGGATCGATGGAGTCATTTGTTGGCTCATTTAAGCCCCCAAAGGGCGGAGAGACGCATTGTTCAGGCATTATAATCCACTCCGTGTGGACCGGCCCTGACGATCCAAGGTACGGTTGCGGCTGTGCCTGAGACTCGGGCTAGATAGTCTCGAATTCGGTAAGGACTATCTTTTGCCTTGGTTCATGACGGAAGACCAATTTCCAAATACGTGATTTTGCGGTTTCAATTGTAGAACTCGTATGGTGACATGATATATGGTACCCATGCCGTCTATGATTGATACTTATGATTTGAAATTGTTTTGACACTATACACTTATAATAGTATCAAATGATGTGTTTTAAACGTACTAAGCATGTTTGGCTATTATAAGGGAAAACCCTATCCCCCGGCTTGCGTTGCATTGTGTGATAGGACCTAGGTCTTATAATAGCTTCATTTTTCCAAAAAGCATTGCGCTGTTTTGTTATATGCACTGGTATTCTTGGGAGGAAACCCGTTCCGTGTTATACGGCGTGGTCCCTTGATATATCTGATTTAAAGTAAAGTTTTAAATAACTGTTTTAGTTCTCACACCAGTCCCATGACTGACCTGGAGTTTATTGTTTTAACCTAAACTCTGGGTGCCCTTATTTTGACACGGGGAGCTAGTAGTTTCGGTTTTGTAGATTTATATTCACAGGATCCTGGTTTACAGCTGGAACGATACTCGGAAAGCTTTGTATCCGTGTATTACTTCTGGTTGTGTATTGTATTATTTTCCGCTGCTATGTAATTTATTGTAATCTCTGATATTTTATGAACTATAATATTTATTCATACTCTGTTTATTCTTGTATTCTGATGAACTGTTGTAATATACAATGAAATGTTCTTCCGTCTGCGTCCTGATGTGGCTTGTTCTCGACTCAATCCGGGCTTTCCTCAACGGGGAAGTTCGGGTCGTTACAGTTACGTTGGACAATTTATAAAGGAGTGGGATGAAAAAGTATTATTTTATTATATTGAAACTTCATGTTGAAGTAACAAGTTAAAACAAGTCCATATGATGTCCATCCGAGATGAAATAAGCTAATCCTAGCATACAAAAATATTCCGGACCCGATGGGACAGGTTTCGTCGAATTTCGAGGTCGTCTGTGAAAAGTCCTTCATAAATATCGATGAAAAATCAAGCGTTTGAATTTCCTATAATTACAGAAAAAATCCAAAAAATATGAGACCTTGACATTTTACTTGACCTCTTCCTTATGGATCCAATGAATCTTGTTTCATTAAATCTGGAGTTTGTTTGACCCGTCGTTTATTCATTAAAAGTTACCCCTATCTAAATAATCTAAGCAATTAAATAGAATAAAGACATTTTTAGCCACCGAATTCACATATGACATCGGTTTTCCACGAAATTTGATTTTCTTAAAATAATTTGACGATACGGTTCCAATGAAACTAACTACATCGAAAACTGAGACCGTTTGCAAAAAGGCTATTTTTAACGCTTATATAATATTAATAAAATATTATATAAATTCCCAAATAAATCATAAAAATTATTTTTGTCCTATATATCCGAAAAAATATACAACTTGAAATATAATTTACACAACTCAATATCGTCAATTTTGAGTTAAAACGATTTAAATTTCGCAATTAAAATATGTTAAATAAAGGTTTTATTCTAATAACGATTTCCATAGCGACTATTTCAAATTTTGATTTGGACATAACTTATAATCTACAACATGAAATCTGGATTTTTCTCTTTCGTATGAAAATTATAATCAATTTAGATTCCAACGTTTCTTGTTTCATAGAAATTCGACTTAAATCGGATCTAGTTTTTCCGATCAAAGTTTAAAACTCCATATTACGAACTGCAGCGCCATTTCCGGCTCGTTTATAATTAAATATAATCTATATACATTCAATCGTCGTTTTATTCATGAATTCAATACTAATATCGATTAATATTCCAAATATAATATTTAAAATAATAAAATATATTAAATATTTGACTACCAAAAATACGGGACATTACAATCTTCCCCCCTTAATAGAATTTCATCCCCGAAATTACTAAGGTAGGAAAAATATTATAAATCCCATTAATTTCTGAATCCAATTTATTTTAAATTGAAAACTAATTCATTACTATAAAATAAAATTTCCAAAAATATCAAAAAAATTCTAACACTTTAAATTCTTGGAAAAATTCGGCAGATTCTCCCCTGTACGGAGTAAGATCTGCGATATCGCAGGACAAATAATATATATACATCGACCTACATGGTTGGAAAACAAAATTGAAAACCTAAAATTTATATTTTCGCATAGGCATACCTCATGCGAGCGCTATTAAGCATACTAATCAATTTATATGCGATCAAAACCTATCCTCATAACTTTCAGCGACCTATGCTCAACTCAACTCAACACCTAAGTCACAAGTACATGAAATTTAAATAACACTTCATCAATCATCAAGTATGACCATACAAATTCCAAGAACTAAACATAAACTATCAATTCACTTGTAAATACGGGGTTAAATCGTTAACTTCATCTCATATGCAATTCCATTCGAATTATTATACTGGAATTCATTTCTTTAGCATCTAATTCATTTAACTCTTCATTAAACCATTAATGAATATATACCCAACCAATATATCAAATAATCAATCAACCATGCATAACCAACCAAATCATTAATTTCAATTAATATTTAATATTAATGTTTTCCTTATCTTTCACTTAGATTTAATATCAATCAATTTATATCAGATTGATTTCCATTATTATTATTTATTCTTAACCTCATTAAACCAATTAAATTCCAATTCAGATTCAATCGACTAATTTGTTTTCAAAATTAGTTCATTTCAATTTCAAATTCCAACTTCTGATTTTATTTCATAAACCACTCATTCCACATCATTCGATTTTATCTTATCTTTAGTTAAATCTTGCTTTTCAATTTCATTTATGGATTTCATATTGAAATTCTCTTTTAGCCATATTACCATTTTAAATTTTAATCCAATTTGTGTTTCATACAAATCAAATAAACACACAATAAAACCAATTTTAATAATTTGATAAAATTATTTTTTTTCTATAAAAATATATTTTGGGCAAAAGTATTTCGTTTACCCTATTTACAAAACAATATTGTACCAACTGATAGGTCAAATGCTTCTCAACACTTGAAATAATCAAATTACACAACACAAAACATTTGTATATGAAATCTACAAATACGCTCTCTCATATATACACTCAACCCAATCTAGGATATTGCTAATCCCATCTCTATCGAGTTATACCACAGAACCAATCTTATTACTAAACCTACAGCTCTGATACCAACTGTGACGACCCAAATTTCTGGTACCTTTTGAGCTGACCAAAACAACCCAAAATGCACTGAAAACTCAGATGCCAATAGAAAGAAGTTAGAGGGTGAGATAAGAAAGAAAGAAATATTAAAATAGAAGAATAAGAAGAAGAAGAACACAACACAATCAGAGTCTCATATCACAGCGGAACAAAATATAATATAGAAATAACTTTTTACTGAGAGCTTTAAAAATACTTACAACCATCAGAGTACATCAACACTACTAGACGGTTATAACGACCTGTCCACATATACAACACATAGCGGAATAACATATCATACGTCTAGACACTTCCAGCTCGTCTCTTCACTGCATTCGATAAATTAAACCTGTATAGCCTGGTCTAACCCGAGCATTACAAACGCATGGATTAGTCGGGTGAACCAGATTATGAAAAACACATTAAGTTTATGGGTAACTTCGAAATTGATTTTAAAGTTAAAACCTTTTCGAAAGAAAGGATAATAGTAAGACCGAATCCACGTATAAATATGGACGGTTTTTACCTTACTATAACCCAAAACATTTTTGAAATCAATATATTTTCTGGGGTTATAATAATGTCTAATATCAATTAAATAGAAATCTAGCAGAACGCTTGCATCTCACGCTCCACATACATAGTGTACAATCAAAACAGAGGTGCTTATTCGAGAATGGATTTCCAACTATGGCAATGTACAAGACCACCTTCCAACAATATACCTCTGGAGATGAATACATTGGGATTCAACAAGAACATCTTGCAACCCCGACTAAACATGACCGACCCCTCACTTCGCTTGAGAGTATCGAATATATCATTACCACGGTTGGGGGCCAGCCAACCGAACCGATATCATATAAATAAAATAAAGGGACAACCGAAGGCATTTAATTTCACCAGATCAGGTAATGATATACCCTTTTGATGGGTGCGACCCACATAGCCATGCGACCTACCCTATTTTATACCATTTCCCGATTGATGAGCCTTGAAGTTATAATTAATTAATTAATTAATTTAGTTAATTATTCTTATTTGTTTAGAACATATGTCCACTATTCACTTTGAATGTCACATCGTCAGATCCGTTAAATTAGTAATTGACGTCCACTAATATACTCTGGGTACTAAAGAAGTGCCCCTCTTCGCCACCAACTCGGTATATTTGTAAAAATCAACGTACGTGGTTTTTAGGAAATACTCTGTCAGACATTCGTCCGTATAAGTCATCCACAAACAGGACGAGCCGAAGGCACCCTCCCACCACATCCAAAGGATCAGGAGCAAGTGGTCCTTGCATATCCATATATTCTTAACCATGACTGGATCACGTCAGAATACCTCTGGTTGCAATCCCAGAGAAAATTCGACAAGTAATCCTTCCGCTTATGGAGATCCACAGTCTTCAATTGCACCATCTTCAATCTTCACATATTTGCTGATTGAAATGGTTTTCGAATATAAATTCGATCTCGGTCGTTCTGTATCAACAGACGTATGGTCAGATTTTGATAGTCAGTGGTTTAACTATCAAATAAACAGTAATGAAAATAAAATGAGTTCACTGATTCGGTACTTAGCAGTAATTGGCCTTTTTAATTAAAATAATTAACGAATATTAATTTCAATTTCTTTAAATATTTTGATATTACGAATATCGCTTTACATTTCTTATTCTTAAATAAATTTCAAAACTATTATAATTTAATACTTAGGAAAAATCCTATAATCATATCAAATTTCCTATTCTACTATCAATTTCAAAACATACCCTATGTTATTACTTATTAGCTATAATTGGGAAAATCAATTCATCTTACCATTAGTAAAATAACATTACGAATCTCTTTTGTTTCATTATTTGGAACAAGCAACCCATTCTTATTCTTTAGAATAGACTTATTTCAACACTTCACTTTTCATTTCCTTTTTACTTGAAGATACCGTTATAATTTCTCAATCCCCTTTTATTTCTTTCACTTCGGAAATACCATTATAAATATATATATATATATAGACACACACACACACTCAACTCGTCCCATTTCCCTTACTTTGGAAATTCCATTTTATATTATAAATCTTGTCATTTCCGTTACTTTGGAAATCTCATCATATATTCTGAAATTCTGTTTATTTCCATTACTTTGGAAATCTCATTATATTCTCAAATCTCAAAATTTGCGTTGCGTTATTATTTCTCATTTGGAAATGTTCTTAACCTCTTTTCCATTACAAACAAATATCATTCTCTGATAATCCTGAAGTCATTCAAGTTGGGTGTTTGAATTTCCTCTCGGACCATGATCAACAACATTTTTATCTTAAGCTATATACAAGTTGTAATTCAAAAACCGATATTTATTCAAATATCAACAAATCTCGTTAAACTACTTTATTTAAAATATGATTTATAAAACCTTCTTACCTTTTTAAAAATACCTCTTTTTAAATACAACTTATTATTACTTAATATATTGATTAAATCACTTCTTAACCTTAACTTCTTTCAAAGCATTCATTCTATAACTATAATTTATTATTACTAATCCCATTTTAAAATCCTTTACCAAATTCACTTAAAATTTTTTTCCATTATCATTCCTTTTTGGAAATCTCATTTCGATTCTAAACCGTTTACTTAATTCCATTATTAAGTATCGCCGATTCAATCACGCTTTGACTTCTCATTTCCTTTCATAAACTTTGTTATAAAATTCAGGTTAACCTCTTTTCATCTCGTTTTTTTACTTAATGCAATATTAAGTAAACATTTATTTAAGCCATCGTGTTTGCTTAAATATCTCCTTTATAACTTTATTATAAAGATTTGGATTTAATATAAACACTTGTTTATAACCTCTTTTCAAAACTCATCCATATTCCATTTCAAAAACGGTTACTTACTTAAATGTATGTCATTTAAAAAGTAATTATATAAATTATTATTAAAATAATTATTTACTTCATCATTAACTAGAATTAGTATTAATTTCCTTTTAAAAATCTTATTCAAGTTAAACCACTATATTCTAAATTATTTCTTTTCAAATTGACACAAACTAATTTCATTAAATAATCAGTTCAATTAAAACAGTTGACTTGGTCAACTCTAAAACATTATTGACTCGTTGTTCAACTTTAACTAATCTCTTCATATAAACTAGTTAATGAATTAATTTAAATAGCCTCAATTACTTCGATTAATATTAAATAAATAATATATAATCCCATTTTAATTATTTCTTTAAAAACAATTAAACTCAATTATAAATCGTCACATCAATTAAGGTGAGGCACGTGCTCTGCACATGACTGATTTCTCTTTTTATAAACTTCAAATGTAAATAAGATATTTAAAAATCTAGATTCAGTTATGAAATAAATTTCATAAGTTCATTTTTTTATATCGATTTACCTGATGGTAAACTAATATTTCAAACGATTGATTTATTGGCCAACTGCTGCCAGTTACTCAACCATTATTGGTGATTGGTTAGAATAAAACGATTATTGAATTTCAGGTCAATCATCAATAATCAAATCAATCATCCAAACAAATGGGTTTAATCAGTTCATATAATGATAATATGAAGATAAATAACCTCAAATATGTTTGAGGAATCCAGTTGGATTCCTCCAACCTATTCTTCTCTACATCCAAATTGGTTATATCAGATAATATCATTCATTTCAATTTTTACTAATTTAGTTCTAAAATAGTAAAATAACAATAATAGAATATCAACCAATTTATTTAACACTAATAAACAATTTAGACAATTCATTAAATTAAACACGGTTATTTCGTAATCGTGACCAATAAGATAAGTTACCTCATTCAGAGAAATAATCATTAAAAATAACGATTGGTTTTTCATTTAAATTAACTAACTAACATGCAATTCAATCAATTCAGTCAACATGTATGTAAACAATTAACACACAACAAACAATTAACAATTATAGCATACAAAATAAAAGCCCAATTTATGTAAAATACAAGTGGGAATAAGTAAACTCACCTTGATCTTGTTCGTTGTTTTCACGACTCGTTTCACTTAAATAAATCAACATTTAATTTAACTGAAAAATCCAACTGATTTCGATTCAGTCCATTTATGTTCCAAGATTTAATTCTCATTAACGCGTCCTGACAAATCTTGTTTGTTCAGATTCTGATAATGTAATAAAAAGTTATTGATGTTTAAAGTTAATACAATTTTTAAATCAAAATTACTCTTAATTATACAATTAATTAAATTGATTACTTTTAATTACTAAATCTAAGCATTACTAAATTAACTTTCAATTCGTTTTTGGTATCCTGGAAAGTGAAGAGTTCAATTACTTGACAGTCTCAAAATCACTCATCAATTCAATGTTCTAAAAATGATGACTATAAATTTTAATTAGGTTTATAAATAAAATCAATTACTTAACTAATTGTTGATCAATCCAAATAACAAGGCTGATAAATTCAGTTTTTCAACTCAGGCCGAAATTCCATTTGTTCCCGGTATCCTTTGCTTCACAGTCTTTGATTCCATTTTTCATTTGCATCGAATTAATCTGATCAATTAATTATTAATCCAACTGTAAGTTTAATTAATCACCTCATAAGTATATTAGTTGAATTTTAATTACACTGTTAAGGTCTTGTCGAACAATATTTGCTATCCCGTTCTCTCCAGGCTTCCTTCCTCACCCACGCAGTCAGTCCACTACAACAGTTTCCAAAACATTGTTAAGTTATGTAGCGACCCGAACTTCCCCGGTAAGGAAAGCGCAGATTGCTTTGAGTTCAAGACAAATCAGAACACAAACAGAAGAACATTTCATTGTTTATTACAACAAATCCATCAGAATACAAGAATATACAGAGTATGAATAAATATTGCACATTCGATAAATATCAGAGATTGTAATAAATTACATTTAAATACATAGCAGCAGAAAAATAATACAAAACATAACTGAAAGAAATACACGGATACAGAGCTTTTCGAATATCACTTCAGCTATAAACCATGATCCTGTGAAAATAAATCTGCAAAACCCAAACACTAGCTGCCTGTGCGGAAAATATGGGCACCCAGAGTTTAGGTTAAAACTATAAACTCCAGTCAGTCATGTGACTGGTGTGAGAACTAAAACAGTTATATATCTTTATTTTTAAAGTTAGGTAAATCAAGGGACCACGCCGTATAACACAGAACGGGTTTCCTCCCAAGAATACCAGTGCATAAAACAAACAACGCAATGCTAAATAAAGAAAAATGAAGCTATTATAAGACCCAGGTCCCATCACACAATGCAACGCAAGCCGGAGGATAGGGTTTTACCTTATAATAGCCAAAGAATGCTTGATACATTTAAAAACAGATTATTTTGATATTACTATAAGTGTATAGTGTCAAAACAATTTCAATCATAAGTATCAATCATAGGCGGCATAGCTACCGTCTACTATGTCGCCATACTAGGTTCTATAAATAAAACTGAATTATCACGTATTGGAAATTGGATTCCATCATGATTCGAGGCAAGGGGCAAGCTCCTCTCCGTTCGAGCCACTCTAGCAAATGTCTCAGTACCACACATAGCAATCCTTAAATCTTCAGGGTCGGTCATCCCTTACTTTTGAGGATTAGTTATTCCTGAACACACGTTTCTCGGTCCTATAGGACTTATATAATGGTTTGTACGTCGGCTCACATAGTGCTACTTATCGACCATATATTCGAGGCGCCTCACATCCAACAACCACACAGGTAAAAAGTATATAAATGTTAGGGTTGGTAGGTCACTGACATCACCCATAGCTAAAAAGAAACGTCGTGCTCTCCCTGCAGTCACTATCATGTTTTTGACTCATACCGAGGTGTGAGGCTCGCGAGTTAACTCTATACACAAAGCTATGACACATAGGCCGTGCTTTGATCATCAACCACAAGACTTTTATTTTCAGCAAAAGCCTTGATCATTTGCCACTTAGGCATGCCACATAGGCAATTCACTCCATGCGACTGATGTCCATCGATATACAACCTCTGAGCTCGTACGTCTCAGAGAAGGGCGTTAAGCAAGAGAATAAATTCTCCGTGGCCAAACAGATATATATTTAGTAGAAATCAATCACACAGTATAAAATCCAATGTCAGACACATAGTCCATTTACAAGTTTGTTCTGGGTCTGAACGAAACCGGAGGCACTTTCCTCGCATATCCATCGATCTCCAAGTACGTCTCGACGATCACCAACTGATTCCCTCCTCTTGGGTGTACAGCCCAATCAAGATCATCAATAATCATCCAAACGTTGTGAAGACTTCCGGTCTTCAACCACCGTCTTCATCTTCGACTTATCGTCAAATCAGTTATTCAAAATGGGTATAAACCCGGCCTTTCCGAATAACCCGCGTATATAATAAACAAGTGTTACACAAACACAATATACGCCTCATTCCAATTCAGAATATTCTTCTATTCAAATTTTCACATTCTTAGGGAAAGGTTCCCACTAATTTTATCAAAGGTAAATTCTTCTCAATTTATTCTTTAATCTTCCTTTGGATATCATTTCAAACCATATTATGGTTTTCCAAACTAGTCAGTATTAGCGAACCATACTGAAGTAATCATTTAATTTATTTCCCAATCCCAACCTATTCATCCCATGGAGCAAAACTGGTAATACTCCATATCTAACACCACGGTGTTATCGGTAAATATTAACTACCATTTCACGTTAAAATCTAATTAAAGATTTAACTATCGCTTTGGAGCAAAACTGGTGATACTCCATCCTCGACCACTTTAATCTAATTAAAGATTCATTTAAACTCCACTTAGTTTTAATCTTCCCAAAAATCAATATCCTATCTTTAACTGGGTTAAAAAACCAATGTCATCTAAAACACGAACCACGATAAACCCAAAAACCAATTTTAAATTCAATTCCAATTAACTACTAATCAACTGGACAATTTCACTAAATCTTAATTAAAAGATTTATTCTTTTCTAAACTGGGTCCAAGAACAGTGTTATTTAAGACACCATTCACTACGAACCCAAAATCTCATTTGATATTAAATACAACGCTCTGAATAGAAAATATATCGGCTTATATTCAATATCAAATTCTGAAACCAACAAATATCATATGGAAATAACGATATAAATATATCTTTCAAACTTCCACAGCCATATCTGTATAATCACGAAATCCAACATCGAAATATTCCGAAGATAATTCAATTCAAATCCATTCCAATTCACGTATTGGAAGTTCTGATTATTTTCAAAACCATTTCAAATCTAGTTCAAAACTAGTTCATTTCGATAAAAATATATTTTTATCCTTTCAAATGTGGAATTTCTCATCCCAGTCCTTTTCAATTCATATATTATGATTTTACACAAATTATAGATATTTTTAATAATTTTATCAAGGCCCGTACAGTCGGTTTTCAATAATGGCCACCGAACTGCACTTACAGTGACCTTTTCCAAATTTAATTTGGTCATTATTCCAAATCCAACCATTAGATTTCAAATTTCTAATATTCACTAGAAAGCTCTTTTTGATACGAACCCAACGGTCCTTGGTTTCAGGAGAATCCGACGGTCGGATCTCCCGTAACGTCAATTCAAAGTTAATGGTCGAAATTCGTGAACTGCCGCGGCGTGGCGCGTTCTATTCAGGCCATTTAATATATATAATATATATTATAAATATTTTGTCGATTTCAAATCAACACATATTTTATAAATCGTTTTAAATTCGTTTTCAAAATAGTTTCAACTTCATATTCAATTTCAAATCAAAATTGAATATTTCACATCATTACTATATAAATGATAATATTTTCAAAATGTTATATTTTGAAATCACTTTCTTTTCTAAATTCATTACAAAAACAAATATAATCGATATAAATATCGTTCGCGTCAAAATGGCGCATATCTAATCAACACGACTTTATATATTTCAATAACTTCGTTATTCTATTCAAAAATGAATATTTTTTCTATTCAACACATGAATCTATATTTCTTTCAATACATGAATATTCTGAACGCATGAGTATCGTCAACACATGATTATTTTTTTATTTAATATATTTTGTAAAATTATGATAAAGATGTAAATTTTATTGTTTAAAATATTTTACTCAACTCATGAATAATTTCAACACATGAATATATATTTTATTCAACATATGAATATATATTTTATTCAACGCATGAATATTCTTTATTCTATTCAACACATGAATATATATTTCTTTCAACACATGAATATTCTTTATCCTATTCAAACATGAATATATATTTCTTAATATTCTTTATTTCTCTCAATTGGAATGAGGCCTAATCAACTACCATATAATGTTAATTATTTGGATTCCATACAACATATGTATATAATAGCAACGATAAATAATCAACCATCATCCAAAGTGCACCACACAACTGTATAAGCATTAAATATAACTAATTAATGCTCATACAGTCTGTCAATCAAACGATCGACATACCACTAAACAGTTGGGATTAGTGTACATCAAATATCATCCCAACACCCATGTGGGGTTTCAATCCACAAACACTGAATATTATTTGTGTAGTTGGGCGATGTGTAAAATTTATCGTCCTAATCAATATCCTTCAAATAGGTGTACATAAACAAACCGTCCGATTTGTAAATGAATATTTATTTATTCATATTCACGTTAAAAATTATATTTTTAATGATAATTTATTTATTTCAACACATGAATGTTTTATTATCCATTTCGCGTCAACATCCCAAACAAACTTCACAACACATCAAACAAGCATACAAGTCGTCCATGGTCTGTGGACGACGGGTGTCGGGTGCTGCTAAGCACCGTCTGCATCCTAGTATATATTTTTAACTAGAAAACAATATTTAAAGTGAGAAGTTTTCACCAAGAGCTAAACCAAACGCCACGACTCTTCATATGTAGAAACCTTCATCGTGATTGCCTTTTGTCAATTTCATTGTCCGTAGCCACTACATATATAAAAATCACATTATTATACCGCTGCTATATGGATAAAAATTCTATTTTTACACCGCTACTACATAGATAAAAATTCTATTTTTACACCGCTATTATATAGATAAAAATTCTATTTTTACACCGCTACTATATAGATAAAAATTCTATTTTTATAACGGTGTTCATATAATAAAGATCATATTTTTATCACGCTATTCTCTATATAAAAATTATATTTTTATGTCTCTCTTCTTCCAATAAAGATTATATTTTTATAATGCTCCTTCTTATATAAAAATTATATTTTTATATCTACTTGTAATATAAAGATCGAATTTTTATATCATCGCTATAAAAATCACATTTTTATCTCAACATATGTATAATAAAAAAAATCATATTTTTATTTCGCTACATATACAAAGATCAAATATTTACTATCCACATAATATAAAAATCGTATTTTTATTCTTTCTATACTATAAAAATCATATTTTTACATTGCTACTTCTATAAAGATCACATCTTTATTACTCTACATTATATAAAATCATATTTTTATTCTTCACATTTAATAAAATTCATATTTTTAATCTCTACATTATATAAAATTTATATTCTTATTATTTCTATAATATAAAAATCATTTCTTTCTATGATGAAAAGCCTAATCTTTTCTATAAACAAATCATACCTTTGTTTTAAAATAAAAATTAAATCTTTTTGTTGTTAAAAAGCTAGTCTTTTCTTTAGTAAAAAATCTTATTCCTAAAACAAAGTTATTTCGCTTAAAATCCCATTTCTAATTGCATTAAATAAATAAAAACCCAAATTTAAAAATAAAGCTTACAGCGGGTTGCGTAGGAGAAGAAGGGAAGGAGGGAGGAATGGCGGAGAAGGAGGCGGAAGGAGGGGGTGCGGGTAGGGTTTCAGGCGGCGGATGAGGTGGACTTGGGTACATCAGAGAAGGAATGGAGGGAGGGGGGAAGAGGCTTAAGGGAAGGGGGTGGTCGGCGGTGGGGCACGCTCGTCGGGGCGCGGTGGCGGGCGCAACAGCGGTCGCTGCTCCTTCTTTTTTTCGATCGATTTTGAAATGATTTTGAACGGGAGAGGGGGGCTTAAGAGGAAAAAGGGTTGACCAATCTATTTAATTTAGTTTTTAAGTTCCCAAAAAGGTACTTTTTATTTCGACCTTCAAACGAGACCCACCGCCTGTCGTCCTTAGCTAATTACCCCTATTCCGATCACAATGGGATATGTATCATAGACTGATTCGACTGTTTCGATCAGTTTTCATCAAAATCAAAATATAAATCTATATATTGAATTTGAATGCACATTTCAATTTACCAGGGCCACATATGAACCTTAAAAATTCCCGAAAAATATTTTCTAGCTTTGTATTGACGATACGGTTCTAACAAAACTAATTTCGTCAAATTCCGAGACCGTTTGAAAAATGGCCATTTTCCAGTCGATTAAAATCAACTGAAACTGATCAAACGCGTTTTCCTTTACCACGCTTACATATTGATTCGAAAAATTATGAATTTTGGAATCGAGCAATAACTTGATATCACGGATCCAACAAAAGTGGATTCATCAAAAACCGAGGTCGTTTGCAAAATTTCCATTTTTAAGGGCCAAAATTCCATAGCGATTATTCTGAATTTTCGATTGGACATAACTTTTTATCCCCGCTATGAAATTTCAATTTTTCGGATTCCTTGGAAAGATATTCTCAAATAGATTCTAATATTTTTGGTTTCGCCAAAATCCGGTTTATTTTGAATCCTGTACATTCATTTCAAATTTGAAATCGAATTATCGAACTACCGCGCCATTTTCAATTCCTTTTATAATTAAAAATAAATATTTATATTCTAACGATGATTCAAATAAATATATACATTCTATCTCAATTCAAAATAAATTTCTTGTCATTATTATTTAAAATAATTCATTTTAAATATTCAAAATTCATCAAAATGCAGCATTTCCTCGTCTTGATTTATTTTATATATATTATTTTACTCACTTATTTATTTATTTCTCAGAGGCAGCATAAGGATAGAAAAGAATTGTGAATAGAGAAGAAGACTAGGGCTGTTTATATAGTGTAGATGTCAACGAATCTGGTCAGAATGGCGTCCGGATAAAGAGAAACAAATCAGGTTCAGAAAGCTGGAAAAAGCGGAGGGGGGGAGGGGGTCAACTACCCAGTCGACCGGGGGGGGGGGGGGTCGACTACCCAGTCGACTCCCCAGTCGATCTGGGTCCTGGGCGGGGAATTTCCCGTCCAGCCCGCTTCTGAGTCTGTTTTGAAATTTGAACTTTGCTGAAACTTCCGGAGGCCATATCTTCCTCATACGAACTCCAATTTACGCAAACTCGAACTTTTTTCATGCAGAATTCCGAGACGAGCGCAATGGCTCAATCCGTTTCCCTTAATTTTGATTTTAACTTTTAATTCTGCCTTGATTTGTAAATCTTAGTGTTATAGAACTATGGGGTGTTACATTCTCCCCCACTTAAAAGGATTTCTTCCCCGAAATCTTCAAGTTAGGAAGAATGTGTCCTACCATCCAATCACCCATCTACTCAATCATCCAATCACAGGCATTCACTGTCCTTAAAAGATTTATAATGCTTTCATGTTTATATGCATAGTGTGTGTATATGTCTTTATCTAATGCAAAATCAGGCGGTCTACTGATTCAGTTGACCTCCTTAATGCGAATCATGTCAGTGCCATGCGTCCAATCATGTATGCAAGCCTCCCTAGTTATGTAAATATTACATGTGTGCATAACCATTCATCCATATGCAACATCCATATGATAACATATCAAGTTTACAAACAAATACATATCTGTAAATGCAATATGAAAGCGTCCGAACTGATCTAGTGCCTAATACGTATGCATATGCATCCACAAGCATCCATTAGCAACCACTTGCAACCATCAACCATAACATGTCTCAAACACATGTTTACATCCATTGGCTTCTTCCTAAGGATCGAAGATACGACCTAGAGGATATACTTTGGAAAGAGAGAAACAATTATGCGTAAAGCTCCTAAATAAAGAAATCAAGGATGCACCCTTAAGGAAAAAGGGTATGATGCTAGTATCTAGCCTTCTTGAGCTTTACTCCACCACTGTATCTTAACTAATTTAACTTCACGGTTGTGAAGTTTCTAATTTCCATTTCCAAAATAAACAGATGTCAATCACGGTACCAAGTATATGTACTAAGATGATTATAGGTCTCCCTCTTATCCACCATGCCATAACTGTAAGGGTCGAAAGGTTACTATGTGTTTTTTTTAGCGTGCTTGTCACAACTATTCACCTCTCACGCAAACCATCCTAGTCGAACTCGACATTCCTCAAGTACAAACCCCAAAGGCCTAAACCAATATTAGACAAGCACCCAAGGAATATCTCCTCCGGATTTAGACGATCTACGTGAGATGATATAAGCAAACTTGATAGCTATTCTCAAATCCCTACTAACCAAAAATAAACTGGTTGGGCCACCAATTGGATTTGAGATTCTAGTGGGATCTTTCTATTATACAAGTACTATGGTGCAGAGACTCAACTATGGAAGTGAAATGAACAAATGCGAAGTGCTAAAACCAAAGGAAAGAGTACGAACAGCAAAACTAGACTCTTCCCACAGAACTTTACTACTTTTCTCCTAGGTACGCTAGGTGGCGAAAGCATGTAATTTCCCTTCTGAAAATTTTGTTACTCATTCTTGCCCTTATCCTTACTTATATGCCATATCATACCTTAGTAAAGATACTTCCTCTTGTCTTAGGTTTTATAATTCCTTCCTCCTTTGTGAGCCAAATCTACATCCATGAATTCCTCATCCTAGGGTTGTGCTCCTTTGCCAAACTCCTCATCTCCTTCCGTGTGTAGTCATGTTGACAAATCTCTCGAAAGCTGCTTCTATCGTACAGAAAACCCTATAAGCTTGAAAGAAAACTGGCCATAGGTGAAACGACTATGGCTATGGATGGAAGCCAGGCACGACTTCGCCCATCGATGAGGTTACCTCCCAGAAAGCCGGGAGCCCCCAGAGACTCAAGAAAGAAGGAGACAAGAATTCAAACAGAGGAAGAGAAGATAGTGCGTATGGCTTTGGGGAATATGCCTTTAAAACAAATCTTTTCTTTTGAAAATGCTTCTTTTAAAACCGTTTTGAAAATAATTTTTCAAATCCTTTATCTGATCCGGTAACCTTCAGCTCTGATACCATGTGTAACACCCCACATCCATTAGTGTCACTCACAAAGGGAATGCACTAAGTTCTGTGGAGCATTTAGGGTAAAAGATGCAGATAAATTACAAGACAGACAGGAATTAAACAGCGGAAAATAAAACTTTGCTTTATTGATAAAATAGTTTGTACAATGATTTCTTTACAATATCAGAGTATCATCTGTCTTACAAAATAAAGAACCATAAAACAAAATTTATATTCCCCAATTTTAGCAAGAGCCAGCCATAGCATCTAAAAAGAGAATCCAAGCAAACTTCGACAAATCTTCAAGCTGGGAAAGAGTGACAGTCCAACTTAACTTGAGCTATACTATTCCCTCCTTTACTACCTGGGGGGGGGGGGGGGGGAACGGAAGAAAAGAAGACGAAAGAAAAACGGAGTTAGACATAAAGCCTGAGTAAGTTCAGTAACTTCTAGCACGTGAACATGGGAAAACAAAACGACATGAATTAACCGAATACAAGATAACACCATGATGGTAGGGCTGACAAGATTAACACAAGATATGCTAAGATAAGATTAAATGGATATGCTCTAATACTTCCGCCGCTTCGTTATTTCCTTGTTATACTGGTTTCTATATCTCTACACCGCCTAACTAGTGTCCCAACTAGTAACGATAACGTGACCCCAATCCCTGTATCTTTCATTGCCTTCGGGCATCCATTTATTATTTATTACCTAGATCTTAATCTAGGGTTTTCTATCAAATGCTTTCTAAATTAGAGTTTATGCTATCTGCTGAATGCTTCTCGGATTCAGGGTTTATGCCACCTAGTCCAACTAGGGATTATGCTACCTGACGAACGATGCCCCCAAGTCTAGGACACACTACCTAGAGTGGTATATGTTCCTATACTTCCCCACGCATGTATCACGAATCGCTATCGCTTGTCTAGATGCACATGTCCTGTAATGTGCGGCCCGAGTCCTGTGTTAAGGCAAATCAAGGAATACAGAACTTGGTCGGGAGCTTTCAGATATCTGTCGATGCAGATGCTAAGGTCTGTTTTTTTTCCAGTGGCTATGGTCCCACTTGACCCCTCCCTCAACTAATGAAAGGCACACCTTGAAAAATGAGAACTATACGCAGGCCGCCGGTGCCCTACTATCCTATGGCCATCCTCACCCATAACTAGATAGCAAGTATATGGTCTTTTGGAGTTCTCCGCCTTCCCGCTTCACGTATCTCGATTGACTCAACATGGATGGTAGACGACGAGTTGCTATCACAGGGCTACCGTTTTCTCGTCGAATCACGCTGGTCCATCCTAGTCTTTATGTTGCCATATTTTGCAACCAAGGCATACCCCTGGTTCTTCTACGCAGACCTTAACCTCTGTGAGCCCAGGAGGATCATCTGCAGCCTCACAGAGGGATACCAAGAGTACCCTCATGTCCCCTCGAAGCCTCGGGCTTCGTAACCCAATTCGTTGGAGCCTTCTTTTTACTCAGACGGACATTCGCTCCTTTCCGTGTTATACTAAGAGTTACTACTTAGTTCTACTAACTAAGGTTTGCCACTTTGTTTCCAGAATCGTTGTTTTCTTAACTAAGGTTTACTACTTAGTTTCCTTTCCCGTCAATTTGGGTTGGTTAAGTGTCATTAGTCAATTCAAGCCAACTTAATCCTCTTCATTTATCCTGTCAAATTGGTTAAGTGTTATCAGTACTTCATGTTGACTTAACCCCACCACAAACCAAGTTATATTGGTTAAGTATTTCTTATTACTTAACCCTACCCATTCATCCTGTATTTGGTTCAGTGTTCCTTTTTAACTTAACCTTGCCCGTCTGTTTTAACTAACATGTTATTAACGGTTAAGTATTATTCCTTCATGTTTTAGACTTAACCCTATTCCTTTATCACAATTTGATGGTTAAGTGTTCAGGTTTACTTAACCCTGTAGTCTAACCCAGCTATCATATCAAATTGGCTAAGTGTATTAAATCTTACTTAACCCCAAACTCTAGTCTAGTTAACATGTTAATTTGGCTAAGTGTATTAACGTTACTTAACCCCACCTTCTAGACTAGTTAACATGTTAATTTGGCTGAGTGTTTTCTTAGTTACTTAACCCTTACAAATCTGGTCTTGTTACCATAAGTTTGGTTAAGTTTCCCTATGGACTTAGCCCTTCCATTCTAGCTTGACTGTGTTAAGTTGGTTAAGTGTTCCTATGGACTTAACCCTCCCATTCTAGCTTAACTATGTTAAGTGTCTGTATGAACCTAACCCCACCCATTGGTTTGGTTATCTTGTTGAATTGGTTAAGTGTCTTAGTTAACTTAACCCTACCATTCTTATTCTAGCTTTAATTAAATAGATTAAAGCTGCGACCACTCACATTAGATAGATATTATTGCGAATACTGGATGTGCCGGTTGGTTCCCGGCAGGTTTACATCGCAACTCAGTCTAACCTCGGGTTAGGCATATTCGTGTTTTCTAAGTTCAAAAGGGTTTTGATTACTTTTCAAATCAGGTTTTGAAAGTAACCATCTCGTCCGTCGGATCAGTTAGGGATAGCCAGGGAGAGCAGGAAACTTGTATTTTCCAAACCCAAGCCTAGACACTATCCTCTCTGTCACCCTAGAACTTTCTGGCGTGTTATTAAAAGAGATGTCGTTAATAAACCTTTCTTTTGTCTAAATTTACCTTTTCTCATTTGGACAAATCCTATAAGTAAATTATTCCTAATTTACTTATTTCCTAATTTCTCTTTTAATGTAAATTGTCAACATTCATTCTTATGGCCCATTTCCCCCTCTAAATCATATTTATGCGTTTTGGTATGTAAACTATACCAAATTAAGTGTCATTAACCATGATTTTGCTAAACCTTCCAATTACTACCAATTATGGCCAATTTCAAATTTATGCTAATATACTTACCGTGCCAAATTAGCTAATCCAATTCTGATTTAACATTCTAATTCATGTCAAACTAGACTTATTACTCTAGTTCACAATTCATGTAAATGCTA
This sequence comes from Allium sativum, assembly GCA_030737875.1. Lineage (NCBI taxonomy): Eukaryota > Viridiplantae > Streptophyta > Magnoliopsida > Asparagales > Amaryllidaceae > Allium > Allium sativum. Next base: position 447,973,097 of record CM060922.1, on the reverse strand, counting down.
GATTTACATGCCTATGCTAGATTCAAATTACACATCCTATAATTCATGTCAAATTTATCCAATTTGCATGCCGTAATGCAGGTTCCCAATTTATGCCAATTTCCAAGTTAAAAACTAAGTTTTTAGTAAAATTCATATTTTTCCCAAATCGTATTCCCACCGTTCGTATAATCGTGATTCAATCTAGATTATAGATAAATCTAGATTCGTAGAAAATAGGGAATGAACCAAAGATGCTATGCCAAAGACAGACATAATAACTGGCATAAAAAGGGTTGAATAACGACGTAGGTTCAAGAACATGGGTAGACCTAACTTAATAGGTAAATTCCTAAGGTCTAAAATTAAAGAATACCAAGAATAGAAAGAATGGAGACGTAGGTTCATGAACATGGGTAGACCTAAATTAATAGGTAAATTCCCAAGGTCTAAAACCAAAGAAAACCAAGAATAGACAGAATAGAAAATCAGGTTTAGACCCAATTTCACAGTCAAAAACTTAAGCAACACTTTCCTAGTCATGAATCATAGGTGTTTAGTCACAATTGTCCTTGTTATGTCATAGGCAATAGTTTATGTTTCCTAATCAAAGGCATAGGCTTAGTCAGGGAAATAATTCTCATAGTCACAGTCATAGTCATAGGCAATGTCCATAGTCATAGGCAATGTTCGTAGTCATAGGCAATGTTCATAGTCAAAGAGGCATATGGTTTTAAGGTTCATAGTTTCATAGTCACAGTCTCATTTGTCCTTGACTCATAACAGCTCTTGATTAGGTCCAAGAGTATAGGCACTGATTCGAATAGAGAGAGAGATTCAGCATATTCTTTTATTCCTTTAATTTCATGTCACGAACAGAGAAAAACGTTCAAATCTAAAAATAACCGACTTATAGAGATTAGATTAGAACAGAAAGATGGCGTTGCTATGATTCGTAGAAAAACAGTCGTTGAAGTCGTTTGAACCTCCTCTTGAATCCTAGCTTGATTTGAACCTCTTCTTGAAAATCTTTTAGCAGCATTTCCTCGTCTTGATTTATTTTATATATATTATTTTACTCACTTATTTATTTATTTATTTATTTCTCAGAGGCAGCATAAGGATAGAAAAGAATTGTGAATAGAGAAAAGGCTAGGGCTGTTTATATAGTGTAGAAGTCAACGAATCTGGTCAGAATGGCATCCGGATACAGAGAAATGAATCAGGTTCAGAAAGCTGGAAAAAGCGGGGTGGGGGGGGGGGTCGACTACCCAGTCGACCTGGGGGGGAGGGGAGGTCGACTACCCACTCGACTCCCCAGTAGACCTGGGGGAGGGGGGTCGACTACCCAGTCGACCTGGGTCCTGGGCGGGAAATTTCCCGCCCAGCCCGCTTCTGAGTCTTTTGAAATTTGAACTTTGCTGAAACTTCCGGAGGCCATATCTTCCTCATATGGACTCCGATTTACGCAAACTCGGACTCGTTTTCATGCAGAATTCCGAGACGAGCGCAATGGCGCAGCCCGTTTCCCTTAATTTTGACTTTAACTTGTAATTCTGACTTGATTTGTAAATCTTAGTGTTACAGAACTACGGGGTGTTACAAATCTACTATGTTGCCATTCTAGGTTCCACAAATAAAACCGAATTATCACGTATTGGAAATTGGATTCCTTCATGAGTCGAGGCAAAGGGCAATCTCCTCTCCGTTCGAGACACTCTAGCAAATGTCTCAGGACCACACACAACGATCCTTGGATCTTCAGGGCCGGTCCTCTCTTACTTTTGAGGAATAGTCATTCCTGAACACACGTTTCCCAATCCTATAGGACCTATATAATGGTTCGTACATCGGCCCACATAGTGCCAGTTATCGACCATATATTCGAGCCGCCTCGCATCCAAAAACCACATAAGTAAAAAGTATATAAATGTCAGGGCTGGTAGGTCACTGACAACACCCATAGCTACAAAGAAACGTCGTGCTCTCCCTGCAGTCACTATCCCGTTTTTGACTCATACCGAGGTGTGAGGCTCGCAAGTTAACGCTATGCACAAAGCTATGCCACACGGGACGTGCTTTGATCATCAACCACAAGAATTTGCTTTTCAACAAGAGACTTGATCATTTTCAACTTAGGCATGCCACACAGGCAATTCACTCCATGCGACTGATGTCCATCGAAATACAACCTCTGAGCTCGTACCTCTCAGAGAAGGGCGTTAAGCAAGAGAATAAATTCTCCGCCGCCAAATAGATGTATATTTAGTAGAAATCAATTACACAGAATAAAATCCAATGTCAGACACATAGTTCATTTACAAGTTCGTTTTGGGTCTGAACGAAAACGGAGGCACTTTCCTCGCATATCCATCGATCTCCAAGTACGTATGGACGATCACCAACTGATTCTCTCCTCTTGGGTATACAGCCCAATCAAGATCATCAATAATCATCCAAACGATGTGAAGACTTTCGGTCTTCAACCACCGTCTTCATCTTCGACTTATCGTCGAATCAGTTATTCAGAATGGGTATAAACCCGGCCTTTCCGAATAACCCGCGTATATGATAAACAAATGTTACACAAAAACAACATACGCCTCATTCCAATTCAGTATATTCTTCTATTCAAATTTACACATTCTTAGGGAAAGGTTCCCATTAATTTTATCAAAGGTAAATTCTTCTCAATTTATTCTTTAATCTTCCTTTGGATATCATTTCAAACCATAATATGGTTTTCCAAACTAGTCGGGATTAGCGAACCACACCGAAGTAATCATTTAATTTATTTCCCAATCCGAACCTATTCATTCCATGAAGCAAAACTGGTAATACTCCATATCTAACACCGCGGTGTTATCGGTAAATATTAATTACATTTCACATTCAAATCTAATTAAAGATTTAACTATCACTTTGGAGCAAAACTGGTGATACTCCATCCTCGATCTGTTTAATCTAATTAAAGATTCATTAAAACTCCACTTAGTTTTAATCTTCCTAAAAATCAATATCCTGTCTTTAACTAGGTTAAAGAACCAATGTCATCTAAAACACGATACACGATAAACCCAAAACCCAATTTTAAATTCAATTCCAATTAACTACTATTTAACTGGATAATTTCACTAAATTTTAATTAAAAGATTTATTCTTTTCTAAACTGGGTCCTAGAAAAGTGTTATTTAAGACACCATTCACTACGAACCCAAAATCTCATTTGATATTAAATACAAGGCTCTGAAAAGAAAATATATCGGCTTATATTCAATATCAAATTCTGAAACCAACAAATATCGTATGGAAATAACGATATAAATATATCTTTCAAATTTCCACAGCCATATCTGTTTAATCACGAAATCCAACATCGAAATATTACGAAGATAATTTCGATTCAAATCCATTCCAATTCACGTATTGGAAGTTCTGATTTTTTTCAAAACCATTTCAAATCTAGTTCAAAAGTAGTTCATTTCGATAAAAGTATATTTTTATCCTTTCAAATGTGGAATTTCTCATCCCAGTCCTTTCCAATTCATATATTATGATTTTACACAAATTATAGATATTTTAGATAATTTTATCAAGGCCCGTACAGTCGGTTTTCAATAGCGGCCACCGAACTGCACTTACAGCGACCTTTTCCAAATTTTATTTGGATATAATTCCAAATTCAACCGTTAGATTTCAAATTTATAATATACATTGGAAATCTCTTTTCGATACGAACCCAACGGTTCCTGTTTTAGGAGAATCCGACGGTCGGATCTCTCATAACGTCAATTCAAAGTCAATGGTCGAAATTCGCAAACTGCCGCAGCGCGATGCGTTCTATTCGTGCCATTTAATATATATAATATATATTATATATATTTCATCGATTTCAATTCAAAATGTACTTTATAAGTCATTTTAAATTCATTTTCAAAATAGTTTCAACTTCATATTCAATTTCAAATCAAAATTGAATATTTTACATCATTACTATATAAATGATAATATTTTCAAAACGTTATATTTTGAAATCACTTTCTTTCTATATTCATTACAAAAACGAATATACTCGATATAAATATCGTTTGCGTCAAAATGGCGCATATCTAATCAACACGGCTTTATATATTTCAATAACTTCGTTATTCTATTCAACAAATGAATATTTTTTCTATTCAACACATGAATCTATATTTCTTTCAACACATGAATATTCTCAACACATGAGTATCGTCAACACATGACTATTTTGTTATTTAATATATTATATAAAATTATGACAAAGACGTAAATTTTATTGTTTAAAATATTTTACTCAACACATGAATAATTTCAACACACGAATATATATTTTATTCAACACATGAATATATATTTTATTCAACACATGAATATTCTTTATTCTATTCAACACATGAATATATATTTCTTTCAACACATTGTAACAACCCGAATTTTAACAACATGTTAAGATCATAAATCAAGACTGAATTAAATTTTAAGATCAGAATCAAGGGAAACGGGTTCGCCATGGCTTCCATCTCGAAATTCTGCTTGGAAACGAGTCCGAGTTTGCAAGAATCAGAGTCCGTATGAGGGAGATATGACCCTCCGAAGTTCCAGAAATATTCAGATTTCCAAACAGCTCGAATTCGAATTCAAAATTCGAATTTCAAACGCAGAACAGACTGGGCGGGAAATTTCCCGTGCAGACCCAAGTCGACTGGGGAGTCGACTTGGCAGTCGACACCCCCAGGACCAGGTCGACTTGGGTGTCGACCTGGTCCCCGAACCCATTTTTGGGCCAGTATTCGTTCTAATGTATCTAGTCCAATTTCTGTCCAGATTCATCTGCCTAAACCTATTTAAACAACCCAAACCTAGCCTTCTCTACACACAATTCTATTCTGCTTCTACTCTGCCTCTGTTCTTAATAAAAATAAAAATGGCGTCGCTACTCTGCTGGAATCAAAACTAGAAGCTAATCAACATCAACCTAACAACTCAATTCGAAACTAGAGATTAAAGCTCCAAGCAACGACGCCTAGACCATATTGAATCAAATCAGAAGATTAATAAAGTTAGACGTTTCAACGCGACAACGAATCGATTTGTCCTCTCTTAGCCAATCAATGTAAGTTCTAGTTACTTTCCGATTTAAATATTTAACTATAATATGGCCATGGAATAAAGTGGAATTGGATTTAAATATGTTTATCGATTCAGATCTATTTCTGTTGCTTCTTGAACCTTGAGTTTTGAGACTTGTTCATCTTTACTCTCATGTCTAGTTCATGGTCTATTCAACCTGTTGTAATCTTAATATGTCTGTGGTGATGTTTTTCTCTCCGATCTGATTTTGATGCAAGATTCTACCATTCCCCTATTTATTTTCTTTCGATGAACCTTGGTCAATTTCGGACCTTGGCCTAAAATCACGACTTGCGTACGATATGTATACGGGGGAATTATGGGGTTATTGCCTATATGAATATGATGGAATTATTGGCAACATGAAATTGGACATTATCATTGTATTCGCGAGTTTGGGCTTGATATGTAAATTTTGGTATAATCTTATTATGAGGAAATTTGCATAAATATTATATGCATGGAATTTGGCATAAATTTGGATCTATGTAATGTAACATGTAAATCAAATCAAAAGATTGGACAACTGGCTTGTATTGTAATAAAAAGGTTATGGTTTGGGGGTAACTACATCATGAATCACGATTTCGGTTTATTGGATATCAAACTTAATACATGTAATGTTGGCTAGATCTTGACATATGTAAAAGGGCATGAAATTTGGTATAAATGTAAATTGTCTAGGATTAGGCATATATAGATTGGCATATGTAATTTGGCATGGATCTTGATAGATGTGTAAATTGGCATAAAATTAGCGTACATGTAAAACGGCATGAATTGAACATATGTAAATTTGGTATGAATTGGGGATATGTAAAAACTGACATGTAACCTAGGACTTGGGCATATGTTAATTATGAAAAATTTGGAATAGAAACATATATGATAATTTATGACTTGGAGAAAGTTTAATATGAACGCGCCTAAGTTGGGTTTTGGGTATTTGGTTTGTATTGGACATTTAGAAGGCACGTAAACATGCTTATGAGCTTGAAACATGAATTGGTTATAAATATGAATCATTTACTTGATAATAGGCATAAGTGAAAACATGAAACTCGCCATGAAACTAGACACGAACTTGACATGAAACTTGAACATGGACATGACATTTAGAATGGACTAGAAAATGGCCAACTCGAGGTTGGGTTGAGTTTGCAGTGTAATTCTTCCCGGAACTGCCCGGAAAATCCAGTTACTGCAAACAATAGGATCCAATGTGGGTAGTTGGTCATATAGCACTTGAAAACCCGAGGTCAGACTGAGTTGTGGTGTAATTCTGCCCGGAACCGCCCGACATATCCAGCGACTAAAACAACAGGTCTGATGTGAGAGGTTGGGGTGCATAAATGAATTAATGACTTGATAGGGTTAAGTCACGAACTGCTTGAATATACTTAACCAATTTGACACGATGGTTTGGTAGGGTTAAGTCACGAACCGCTTGAACATACTTAACCAACTTGACACATGATTCGTAGGGCTAAGTCATGAACTTGAACGACAACACTTAGCCAATTTGACATGACTCGTAGACGGGTTAAGTCACGAACTTGAATGACTACACTTAACCAACTTGACATGCTAGACTGATGGGGTTAAGTCTCGAATTTAAATGACAACACATAACCTGCTGGACGGAAACCCTAGTTACGTGGTCCTTTTCAACAGTAACCCACTAGACGTATCATGGTACCTTGGAACTAGGCAGGGTAAGGCACGATTACTGGGATGATTGTTTGCGACCAGAACGATGGCTGAGTTGGTGCGCCATTGTAGGTTCAGGCGGACTATGGTCATGCACGTAGTTTGGAGTTGAAAAAGCAGGCATTGGGCACCAATAGGTTTACACTGTGCGTGCTTGGTTCGTGTCGGTGGTTGGCACCCTTGGGCTTGATATACCCTATGGTGGACCTAGCACAGGTGACTACATTCGTGATAGGGCCGTATGACACAGACACATGAACGAAATAGGACTTGTAGGGAGCCGATCGATTAATAGATCGTTTCGCGAGACCAAGTAATGGATCATTTCATGACATTGGGCAAGGGATCATTTTATAGTCAACATATGACACGGGTTGGGATACTAGTACGGTTGGTGCAGAGCAAATAGATATCATAGAGATATTTTAATGGTAAAGCAGAGAAATCTTGCGATGCTTGATCAAAATCCTGCGAAATTATACTTAATTTATCTTGAATGGAAACCTGGCGATGTTATACTTGACAAAAACCATATGAGGTTATTCTTAGTTATCTTTCCTATAGCTTATCTTGTCATCATGCTTATGTTTACTTTCAGTTTATTCATGCCATGTTATCTTTACCTGTTTTTATGCTGAAAGTCACTAGGACTTACTCAGTCTTTATGACTGACCCATTTTGTTTCGCCTCTTTTTCTTCTATAACCCCCCCGCCCCCCAGGTTCGCAGGGTGGGAATACAGCTTAGTTCGGATCTTACCAAGCTCCAAAGCTCTTTCATGTACGGCTTGGATTTCTCTTGGCTATGGATTGCTTTGCTTTATTGGGGAATGATTTATAACTATGGTTTTATGATTCTTTACTATTGCAAGACAGGTTTTGATGTAATTGACTTAATAGCATTTTGATGTAAAAGGCTTTAGACTTTACTAGATTTTAAAGCAATGAAATTTGGGTTTTCCTTCCGCTGTTTTATTTATGTTCTGTCTTGTAATATTTCTGTGTATGTTTACATAGATAATACTCCACCAAAGCTAGTGCATTCCCTTTGTGAGTGACCCTAGCGGAGGTGGGGTGTTACATTTGGTATTAGAGCAGAAGATTACCAGACTAGGCAAAAGCTTTTAAAAAAAACCTTCTGAAACTATTTTCAAAACATTTACAAAGAAGCATTTTTCTAAATAAAAGTTTTGTTTTACGAAAGGCATGTTCCCCAAAGCCATATGCACTATCTTTTGATTCTCTCCTTGAGTCTCTTCTCTCTTTCTTTTTCACCATAGTTTGTAGGCATACAACACATGTCGGAGGGCAAAGTAGTGCCCAACCTCCATCTGTAGCCGCAGTAGTTCCATCTGCAACTAATCTTATTTCAAGCTTTGTAGGGTTGCCATGCGATGGAGGTAGCTTTCGAGAAACTTGTCAACAAGCTATACAAGGATAGTAAGAACGAGGATAAAGAACACAAGCCTAAGGATGAGAAACTTGTTGATAAGGCGTAATCCACGAAGGAGGAAAAGGTGAAAGGGAAGAGGTCAAAGTAAAAGAATAATAAAACCCATGACAAGAAAGAACATCGTTGGTATGGTAAAAAGGGACATGTAGTTAAGTATCATAGGACAAGGACAAGGGCAATGAATAAGATCGTCGAGAGGGCAATTGTATGCTCTCACTACTAGCATACCTAAGAGAGGTGGTAACATTTCTGTTAAAAGTTTAGCTTCTCTTTTCTATCATACCATGGGCACTTTGTCTTTATACATCGCATCCTTTTAATTTTTCCTCGATAGTTGAGTCTCTGCACCTTAGTACTAGCGTAGTAGAGGATCCCATTTTTGTCTCAAATCCTGTTGGGGAATCGGCTCATGTATTCATGATTTGTTTGGATTTGAGAATGTCTATGCTAAGTGTTGAGTTTAGAAGTAATGCTTATGTTTATGTTTTGGGCTATGGGTTGATTCTAGCGATGGAGTAGTTATCCAGTAAGGGTGACATTCTCGGTTTTGAAAAGAGGGTAGTTAGACTCTTGACTTGCCTCGGTAATACCCTCGAAATCGCGTGTAAAATTTAGGGTTCTCTCATGATTAGTTACCTAGAATCTCTTGATACATTTATTGATTTGCTCAAGTAGTGTTCACCACTAAGGCGGATGGTTCATTTCACTTATGCATGAGTTGTAGAAAGTTACCTTAGTAAGTACATTTGGCAACATGGTTGATATTTGTTATTTTCAAGAAATAGTTCTTCTGCACGGAATACCTCCTAGTAAGTGAACGAGATCCAAGATTCATTAGTGAATTTTGGAGAGCTTGCATGAAACCATGAATACGTAGTTAAGTTTGAGCCGAGTATACTAGAAGGAGGATCAGTGAAAGTGGAACGAAAGGCAACAGTCAAATGAGTTCCAACTCATATTTTGGAAACAAGAATTAAGAATCTGTGAAGTTAAAGACGGTCAAAGCACAATGGAGTTAAGCTCAAGGAAACACGACTTAGAAGATTGAAGGCTAGATACGTGCATCATATCTCTTTTAAGAGTATATCCTTGGTCCCTCTTTTCCTGTAGAGCTTACTTGCATATTATCTTTTTCCTCTCGATCCTATTCTCAATCAAATTTCTGTTGCAAACCCCATAGGGAGTATGACTCATCTGTTAGTAATACATTTTGGGGCTTGAGGGTGTCCGTTGGGTTGACTAAACTCTTTGGATTTTATAGGATACGGGTTGGTTTTAGGAAGGGATTCCCTTGTGACCTAAAAGGAGTCTATCATGCTTAGTTTCCTCGAAATGTATATTGGTTTGATTGAGTAATTCTTTGGGTGTCAGCCTGATGTTGATTTCGGTCTCCGAGGCTAGTGCTTAGGGAGTTCTTCTCCTGATCACTGTATATGTGACATATATTTCCAGTTTTGACATGGCCTAATGGGCACAAGGTTTTTACTTGCTTCTATCATTCGGCTATACCTTTAGGTAGGAACAATTGGGTGTAAAAATGTGTTTGAGACATGTTATGATTGATGGTTGCAAGTGGCTGCAAGTGGTTGCTAGTGGATGCATTTACACATTAGGCACTAGATCGGCTCACTCACCTTTCATATTGCATATGCATGAGTGTTTATACTTGTTTATGGATGAATTTGAATGTGTTATCATATGGATGTTGCATATGGATGGATGTTTGTGCACACATGTAGTGTTATTATGACTAGGACTATTTGCATACATGTTGGACACATGGCACTAGACGTATTTTGCATTAAGAAGATCAATCAGGCCTGATCATTTTCATTAGACAAGGAACATATACACACACTTTCTGCATATGTTCATACAGCATTAGAAATCTATTAAGGATGATGGATGCCTGTGATTGATGATTGAGTAGATGGATGATTGGATGGTAGGACACATTCTCCTCAACTTGAAGATTTCGAGGACGAAATCCTTTAAGGAGGGGAGAATGTAACAACCCTAATTTTAACAACATTTTAAGATCATAAATCAAGGCAGGATTAAATTTTAAGATCATAATCAAGGGAAACAGGTTGCACCATGGCGTCCGTCTCAAAATTCTGCATGGAAACGAGTCCGAGTTTGCAAGAATCGGAGTCCGTATGAGGGAGATATGACCCTCCGAAGTTCCAAAAATATTTAGAGTTCAAAACAGCTCGAATTCGAATTCAAAATTCGAATTTCAAACATAGAACAGACTGGGCGGGAAATTTCCCGCCCAGACCTAGGTCGACTGGGGAGTCGACTGGGCAGTCGACACCCCCAGGACCAGGTCGACTGCGCAGTCGACTTGGGTGTCGACCTGGTCCCCGAACCCATTTTTGGGCCAGTATTCTTTTTGATGTATCTAGTCCAATTTCTGTCCAGATTCATCTGCCTAAACCTATTTAAACAGCCCCAAACCTAGCCTTCTCTACACACAATTCTATTCTGCTTCTACTCTGCCTCTGTTCTTAATAAAAATAAAAATGGCGTCGCTACTCTGCTGGAATCAAAACTAGAAGCTAATCAACATCAACCTAAGCAACTCAATTCAAAACTAGAGATTAAAGCTCCAAGCAACGACGCCTAGACCATATTGAATCAAATCAGAAGATTAATCAAGTTAGACGTTTCAACGCGACAACGAATCGATTTGTCCTCTCTTAGCCAATCAATGTAAGTTCTAGTTACTTTCCGATTTAAATATTTAACTATAATATGGCCATGGAATAAAGTGGAATTGGATTTAAATATGTTTATCGATTCAGATCTATTTCTGTTGCTTCTTGAACCTTGAGTTTTGAGACTTGTTCATCTTTATTCTCATGTCTAGTTCATGGTCTATTCAGCCTGTTGTAATCTTAATATGCTTGTGATGATGTTTTTCTCTCCGATCTTATTTTGATGCAAGATTCTACCTTTCCCCTATTTATTTTCTTTTGATGAACCTTGGTCAATTTCGGACCTTGGCCTAAAATCACGACTTGCGTACGATATGTATACGGGGGAATTATGGGATTATTGCCTATATGAATATGATGGAATTATTGGCAACATGAAATTGGATATTATCATTGTATTTGCGAGTTTGGGCTTGATATGTAAATTTTGGTATAATCTTGTTATGAGGAAATTTGCATAAATATTATATGCATGGAATTTGGCGTAAATTTGGATCTATGTAATGTAACATGTAAATCAAATCAAAAGATTGGACAACTGGCTTGTATTGTAATAAAAAGGTTATGGTTTGGGGTAACTTCATCATGAATCACGATTTGGGTTTATTGGATATGAAACTTAATACGTGTAATGTTGGCTAGATCTTGACATATGTAAAAGGGCATGAAATTTGGTATAAATGTAAATTGTCTAGGATTAGGCATATATAAATTGGCATATGTAATTTGGCATGGATCTTGATAGATGTGTAAATTGGCATAAAATTAGCATACATGTAAAATGGCATGAATTGAACATATGAAAATTTGGTATGAATTGGGCATATGTAAAAACTGACCTAGGACTTGGGCATATGTTAATTATGAAAATTTTGGGATAGAAACATATATGATAATTTATGACTTGGAGAAAGTTTAATATGGATGCGCCTAAGTTGGGTTTTGGGTAGTTGGTTTGTATTGGACATTTAGAAGGCACGTAAACATGCTTATGAGCTTGAAACATTAATTGGTTATAAATATGAATCATTTACTTGATAATAGGCATAAGTGAAAACATGAAACTCGCCTTGAAACTAGACACGAACTTGACATGAAACTTGAACATGGACATGACATTTAGAATGAACTAGAAAATGGCCAACTCGAGGTTGGGTTGAGTTTGCAGTGTAATTCTGCCCGGAACCGCCCGACAAATCCAGTTACTGCAAACAATAGGATCCAATGTGGGTAGTTGGTCATATAGCACTTGAAAACCCGAGGTCAGACTGAGTTGTGGTGTAATTCTGCCCAGAACCGCCCGGCATATCCATTGACCACAACAACAGTTCTGATGTGAGAGGTTGGGGTGCATAAATGAATTAATGACTTGATAGGGTTAAGTCATGAACCGCTTGAATATACTCAACCAATTTGACACGATGATTTGGTAGGGTTAACTCACGAACCGCTTTAACATACTTAACCAACTTGACACATGATTCGTAGGGCTAAGTCATGAACTCTAACGACAACACTTAGCCAATTTGACATGACTCGTAGAAGGGTTGAGTCACGAACTTGAATGACCACACTTAACCAACTTGACATGCTAGACTGATGGGGTTAAGTCTCGAATTTAAATGAAAACACTTAACCTGCTGGATGGAAACCCTAGTTACGCGGTCCTTTTCAGCAGTAACCCACTAGATGTATCATGGTACCTTGGAACTAGGCAGGGTAGGGCACGATTACTGGGCTGATTGTAAGCGACCAGAACGACAGCTGAGTTGGTGCGCCATTGTAGGTTCAGGCGGGCTATGGTCGTGCACGTAGTCTGGAGTTGAAAAAGCAGGCATTAGGCACCAGTAGGTTTACACTGTGCGTGCTTGATTCGTGTCGGTGGTTGGCACCCTAGGGCTTGATACACCCTATGGTGGACCTAGCACAGGTGACTACATTCGTGATAGGGCCGTATGACACAGACACATGAACGAAATAGGACTTGTAGGGAGCCGATCGATTAATAGATCATTTCGTGAGACCAAGTAATGGATCATTACATGACATTGGGCAAGGGATCATTTTATAGTCAACATATGACACGGGTTGGGATACTAGTACGGTTGGTGCAGAGCAAATAGATATCATAGAAATATTTTAATGGTAAAGCAGAGAAATCTTGCGATGCTTGATAGAAATCTTGCGAAATTATACTTAGTTTATCTTGAATGGAAACCTGACGATGTTATACTTGACAAAAACCATATGAGGTTATTCTTAGTTATCTTTCCTGTAGCTTATCTTGTCATCATGCTTATGTTTACTTTCAGTTTATTCATGCCATGTTATCTTTACCTGTTTTTATGCTGAAAGTCACTAGGACTTACTCAGTCTTTATGACTGACCCGTTTTGTTTCGCCTCTTTTTCTTCCGTTCCCCCCCCCCCCCAGGTTCGCAGGGTGGGAATACAGCTTAGTTCGGATCTTACCAAGCTCCAAAGCTCTTTCATGTACGGCTTGGATTTCTCTTGGCTATGGCTTGCTTTGCTTTATTGGGGAATGATTTATAACTATGGTTTTATGCTTCTTTACTATTGCAAGACAGGTTTCGATGTAATTGACTTAATAGCATTTTGATGTAAAAGGCTTTAGACCTTACTAGATTTTAAAGCAATGAAATTTGGGTTTTCCTTCCACTGTTTTATTTATGTTCTGTCTTGTAATATTTCTGTGTATGTTTACCTAGATAATACTCCACCAAAGCTGGTGCATTCCCTTTGTGAGTGACCCTAGCGGAGGTGGGGGTGTTACACACATGAATATTCTTTATCCTATTCAAAACATGAATATATATTTCTTAATATTCTTTATTTCTCCCAATTGGAATGAGGCCCAATCAATTACCATATAATGTTAATTATATGGATTCCATACAACACATGTATATAATAGCAACGATAAATAAACAACCATCATCCAAAGTGCACCACACAACTGCATAAGCATTAAATATAACTATTTAACGCTCATACAGTCTGTCGATCAAACGATCGACATACCACTAAACAATTGGGATTAGTGTACGTCAAATATCATACCAACACTCATGTAGGGTTTCAATCCACAAATACTGAATATTATTTATGCAGTTGGGCGATGTGTAAAATTTATCTTCCCAATCAATATCCTTCAAATAGGTGTACATAAACAAACCGTCCGGTTTGTAAATGATTATTTATTTATTCACATTCACGTTAAAAATTATATTTTTAATGATAATTAATTTATTTCCACACATGAATGTTTTATTATCCATTTCGCATCAACATCACAAACAAACTTCACAACACATAAAAAAAGCATATAAGTCGTCCATGGTCTGTGGACGACGGGTGTCGGGTGCTGCTATGCACCGTCTGCATCCTAGTATATATTTTTAACTAGAAAACAGGATTAAAGTGAGAAGTTCTCACAAAGAGCTAAACCAAACGCCATGACTCTTCATATGTAGAAATTTTTGTCGTGCTTGCCTTTTGTCAATTTCGTTGTCCGTAGCCACTACATATATAAAAATTACATTTTTACAATCACTCTATATGGATAAAAATCACATTTTTATACCGCTACTATATAGATAAAGTTTCTATTTTTGCACCGCTACTATGTGGATAAAAATTATATTTTTACACCGCTACTATATAGATAAAAATTCTATTTTTATAACGGCGTTCATATAATAAAGATCATATTTTGTCACGCTATTCTCTATATAAAAAATATATTTTTATATCGCTCTTCTTCCAATAAAGATTCTATTTTTATAACGCTCCTTCCTATATAAAAATTATATTTTTATATCTAATTCTTATATAAAGATCGAATTTTTATATCATCACTATAAAAATCACATTTTTATCTCAACATATATATAATAAAAAAATCAGATTTTTATTTCGCTACATATATAAAGATCAAATTTTTACTATCTATATAATATAAAAATCATATTTTTATTCTTTCTATACTATAAAAATCATATTTTTACATTGCTACTTCTATAAAGATCACATCTTTATTACTCTACATTATATAAAATCATATTTTTATTCTTCACATCTAATAAAATTCATATTTTTAATCTCTACATTATATAAAAATTATATTCTTATTATTTCTATAATATAAAAATCATTTCTTTCTATGATGAAAAGCCTAATCTTTTCTATAAACAAATCATACCTTTGTTTTAAAATAAAAATTAAATCTTTTCGGTGTTAAAAAGCTAATCTTTTCTTTAGTAAAAATCTTATACCTAAAACAAAGTTATTTCACTTAAAAATCCCAGTTCTAATTGCATTAAATAAATAAATACCAAAATTTAAAAATAAAGCTTACAACGGGTTGCGTCGGAGAAGAAGAAGGGGAGGAGGGAGGAAGGAGGAACGGCGGAGAAGGAGGCGGAAGGAGGGGGTGCGGGTAGGTTTTCAGGCGGCGGATGGGGCGGGCTTGGGTACATCGGAGAAGGAAAGGAGGGACGGGGGGAGGGAAGGAAGAGGCTGGAGGGAAGGGGGTGGTCGGCGGTGGGGCGCGCTCATCGGGGCGCGGTGGCAGGCACAGCAGCGGTCGCTGCTCCTTCTTTTTTTCCGATCGATTTTGAAATGATTTTGAACCGGGGGGGGGGGGGGGGCTTAAGAGGAAAAAGGGTTGACCAATCTATTTAATTAAGCTTTTAAATTCCCAAAAAGGTACTTTTTATTTCGACCTTCAAACAAGACCCACCGCCTGTCGTCCCTAGCTAAATACCCCCGTTCCGAATACAGTACGATATGTAAAGTAGATTGATTCGACTGTTTCGATCAGTTTTCGTCAAAATCAAAATATAAATCTATATATTGAATTTGAACGCACATTTCAATTTACCAGGGCCACATATGGACTTTAAAAATTCCCAAAAAATATTTTCTAGCTTCGTATTGGCGATACGGTACTAACAAAACTAATTTTGTCAAATTCCGAGACCAATTGAAAAATGTCCATTTTCCAGTCGATTAAAATCAACTAAAACTGGTCAAACGCGTTTTCCTTTGCCACGCTCACATATTGATTCGAAATATTACGAATTTTGGAATCTAGCAATAACTTGACATCGCGTATTCAACAAAAGTGGTTTCGTCGAAAACCGAGGTCGTTTGCAAAATTTCCATTTTCAAGGGCCAGAATTCCATAGCGACTATTCTGAATTTTCAATTGGACATAACTTTTTATCCGCGCTATGAAATTTCAATTTTTCGGATTCGTTGGAAAGATATTCTCAAATTGATTCTAATATTTTTAGTTTCGCCAAAATCCAGTTTATTTTGAATCTTGTACATTCATTTGAAATTTGAAATCGAATTATCGAACTACCACGCCATTTTCAATTCCTTTTATAATTAAAAATAAATATTTATATTCTATCAACGATTAAAATAAATATATACGTTCTATCTCTATTCAAAATAAATTTCTCGTTGTTATTATTTAAAATTATTCATTTTAAATATTCAAAATTCATCAAATTTGCCAAAATAAAATTTTCCCCAGTTATTACAAGTTACCTAACAATTCTTTAATTAAATATTGATTACAGTTGATTACATTTGGTAACCATACTTGGTCGCGATCCTCCTCTTCGTATGAACTGCTCTTTTTCTTTCCTCTTTTTGAAACCGTCGTCGATCCTCAGACCCTTCACTGCCGTCGATCATAAACCACCAGAGCCTTCGCTGTTCTGCCGCGGACTTACACTCTGTACAGTTCGCCACTCGATGCTGGCTTCCATCGAAAATGCCCTTGCAACCACCACAACTTTCTGGCATCATCACGGTCGCAACATTGAACTAACTTAGATCATGGCCATTGATTCAGTAGATCCCAAAGAGCTCTTCCTTTTTGTAACATAAGTTTTTGTATAAAGATCAACTAATTTCGAGAAAAATAAGGACAAGTAGGAAGTTTACTGGCCATAGGAATCATTCAGGGTGGAGGCGCATTTTTGGGTTAACCATGAAATTTCTTTTGACTGCTGCTTTTAGGGTTACATTGGGCAATTTATAATGAAGTGGGATGAAGAAATATCATCTTATTATATTGAAACTTCATGTTCAATTAACAATTTAAAACAAGTCCATATTATAACACCCTGAATTTTGAATGATTCTAAATTTAAGAACACTAAATTTTTAAAAAGAGGAATGAAGGGAAATGGGTTGCCCCATTGCGTTCGTCTCGGAATTCTACATGGAATAGAGTCCAAGTTTTCAAAAAACGGAGTCCGGACGAAGGAAATATGACCCTCGGAAGATAACAAGGAATATATATATATACGTGTGTGTGTGTGTGTGTGTGTGTGAGCAAGCCGACCAAGGAGGTCGACCTCCCACGATGGATGTCGACCATGGTGTCGACCTAGGTACCCCCAGGTCGACCTGGGGGTCGACCTCCCCATTAGGGAGGTCGAGCCTGGTTCGGCCAGTTTTGCTGCGTGGTGCGATTTTTGGGCCTTGGACGATTTTTGATGGTCCAGATCAGTTCTAGGGTTAATCCTAAGGCCTAAATAACTTCCTACATCTATAAATATGTCATCAACCTAACCCTAATTCATAAAATAATTTCTAAGACACCATTATACTGTCAAACTCTCTCCTAAAACCATAGCCGCCGCCTCTAATCAAATTTCAAGTGTTCATACACAATTCAAATCAAAGTTTAGAGCTTCAATAACAAATAAAGAAGATCAATCGACATCACCGCAATGTTTCTACACCAATTTCAATTCGTTAATCCTTTTCTTAAGCCACGAAAGGTGAGTACAGTTATTTTCATAAATTTACTGGGATTAAAGTAACATGAAAAGGTTGTAAAAAGGATTCATATATATGTTTGTAATGAAATCTCACCAAGTCTTCACCTTTTTGATTCATGTCATCATATGCCTATATTTCTATGTAAAGTTCATACCTTTTATCAGTTTATTCATGTTGAATCTTTTATTATGCCTCTATGCCACTCTATATGCCTCTTTATTTCATGATGATGTTTTATTCCAATTTTCTATGAATCGATTCTCTCTTCTTACCCCTATTCCTTTTATTAGTTGATATAGGCTGCCTTCGAGCCTACGTTGGAACGATGTGGAATATTGGGAATATGGGAAAATTGTAAAATTGGATATTATTGGATATTTTGGATAATTGGATAATATGTGAAATTGGCATATTTGGGTATGAATTACATGAAATTGATGAAATTGCCTAGAATTGTAAATTTGTAATTGAGTCTAATTAATGTGTAATTAGTGACAATTTCAAATAAGCAATATTATAGACATGATTATATGTTTAATTGGGTATATATGACATGAAAATTGGGTATGGGTGAAATACGATGTTATTGAACCTTTGACACGAGGTTAGGCGCAATTATGATGTAAGACTGCTCGGAACCACCCGACAAATCCAACGGTCACAATTGAATGTCTAATGTGAGAGGTCAAAGGAATGAATTGTAGGCGTAACGGTTAATGACACAAGGTTAGACCCAGTTTGTGGCGTAAGATTTCACGAAACCGTCCGGCAAATCCAGCGGCCACAAAGTGTTCGGTCTAATGTGAGAGGTCATGCACCGTTCGTCATAAGGAATGAATTAAAGAATACTAACCATAATAAGACATGGGTATGGTTAGAGGGTTAAGTGGGGTGACATGTATATTATGACATGTAAATATGGACTTAACCGGAATAAGATGGGACATGTAAATTATGACATGTAAGTATGGACTTAACCATAGCATGTGTAAGACATGGACATTTAAATTAAAATGGTTAAGTGGGAGAAAAACCTAGTGGGGACCAAGCATAGGTGGGAGGCTTGTGTCGGATGGGGACCCGTTTCAACCAGTAACCCGTTTGAGTATCTAATTGGGCCCGGTACGAGGCCGGGGTTGGGGCACACTTACTGGGCTTGAATATAAGAGGTCAACATGTTAATAGCGGTAGCAACACAAGTCCAACGGGTTCATGTGCATGCATGGGTCCGGGCTGGTAGGTAAGACGTTGTTGCATCATGTAGGTATGGATGTGCATTTCATGTTGGTATCGAGGTTGCCACTTTGGGGAGTGATACACCCCACCGTGAGGCCAGCACGGGTGCCTATGGGGTTTAGGGGGCCGATCGAATGGGTAAATTAAGGGTACCTTAGCAGTGGTAAGAGCAAGCCGGCACCTAGATAGCAGCTAGGTACAAGTAACTACCAAGTTTGTCATGTAGGTACAGTTAGTGGGAAGGGATCAACCTCTAGTAAAAAGAGACCAGTAGACGTGCGGTGTAATTAAGTAATGTGGTGTAACTTAGCAAAAGTGTGGTGTAACGAAATACATGTTGGTTGAGTTGGATAGTCCTTTGGGTGCTAGTCTGATGTTGACTTCGGTCTTCGGGGTTAGTACTTGGAGGGTTGTTCGCTTAGCCAAGGTATTGGATTGTCTTAGTACTTAGGAACGAAATCATCTTATCCATCCTTTTTATCTACCTTATCTAAGTTACAACCACATCATGATGCCTATTTATGTCTTGATCATTTACCTTACCTATTATTTGTTAAAATTACTGGACTCGCCAGACTTTATGTCTGACCCGTTTGTTTCCACCTCTTTTCTTTCCTTTCCCCCCTCATGTTTGCAAGGAGGGAATACTACAGCTTAGTGCCGATTTCTTTCAGGTGGTTGAAAAGTGTAGATGTATCACTTTGGACTCTCTCATCTTTTTGGCTTTGCTTATGCTCAGTGCGGATTCATGCATATATGTTATTTAAGTATTTGCTTCTTTATGTACTTTGAAGTTTTTGGAAAAGACTATTGATCCTATTGTAATGGTTTTGGAAACTACATATGTAAGCTTGTTTTGAGTTATAATGCTATGAAATAAGTTTTATCTTCCATTGTGTTGTTTTATTTATTTATTCTTGTAATTTATCTATTCTATACAACAATAACGCTCCATGGACATTGATGCATTCCCTTTGTGAGTGACATTAATGGACATGGGGTGTTACACGTGGTATCAGAGCTATGGTTACAAGAACAGATAAAAAGTTTTGAAAAGTGTTTTCAAAAGTATTATTTTCCTAGAAAGTATTTTGAAAAACTTGTTTTAAAGAAGCTATTTTCAAGGAAAGTTTTCTTTAAAAAGCATAATCCCGCAAGCTATACATCTCTCTTTCGCTTCTCTTGTTTTGAAACTCTTTCTTTTTCTTTTCAGCATGTCTGAAGCATCTGAGATACCAGAGGGTGTTCATGTACCCAGTTGGTTTCTTCAATATCTCGAGGCTAGGGTCGTTGCCGCGGGTCCGGCCGATGATCCTCCTCCCCCAGCTCCAGTCATTCCTCCACGTGGAGATGCTTTCTCCAAGATATGTAAAGACTTTCGTTCGATGGGTGGAAAACCTTTTAGTTGTTCTGAAACATTCCTTGTTGCTAGAAATTGGTTGAAAGAAGTAGAGGATATGTTTGTCATTTTCGATTTGGACGATTGTAAGAAGGTCCAATTGGCTGCTTGGTTGATGAAGGATGAAGCTTCGTTTTGGTGGGAGGTTTCTAATGGAGAGCGTGCTGTGGAGACGTGGGCAGATTTTAGGGGAAGGTTTGACTTGAAATTCCTTTCTCGAGCTGAGGAGAGTATGTACTAGAGAGGTTCTTGACATTAAAGCAGAAAAACTTAACCGTAAAGGAGTATGTGACCGAATTTAATAAGTTGGCGAGATTTAGGCTAGAGTTGGTGAATACGCCTCACAAGAAGGCCTTGAGGTTTGCAAAGGGCCTAAATGAACCACTTCACAGTTTGGCTATGTCCCACATTCCAATGGGGGCTACGTATGAAAACCTTGTTGATATGGCATACATACATGAAGAAGAGAAGGGTGTAAGTACTTTTAGGCCACAAGATAAGAAGGAGGATCCAAAGAAAGCCCAACAACAAAAGATAGGTGGTAAAGAAAAGAGGAAGTGCCAAACTGTGGGATACCCGGCCATTTGAAGAAAGACTTAAGGAATAAGAAGAAGTTCGCTTGTTATTATTGTGGTGATGCGGGTCATGCTGTAAAGGATTGTCCTAAGAAGCAACGGCAGAGGGCAGGTTCTACTTCGGGAGGGCAGGTTCATGCTCTCATGGCTCCGGGACAAGAAGAAGGTAGAAAAATTTCTGTCGAAAGTTTGATTTTCTTGTTTGCTCATCCTGTCCGTACTTTATTCGATTCTGGCGCATCACATTCGTTTATCTCTACATCATTAGTTGAAACACTGCACTTAAATACTAGTCTCGTTGTAGATCCCATTGTAGTCTCAAATCCTATTGGTGGGTCGGCTCATTTATCCATAGTTTATAGGGACTTGAGATTGTCTATCTCAGGCGTTGGTTTTGAATGTAATGCTTTTGTGCTTGGTTTCATGGGCTATGGGTTGATTCTAGGGATGGATTGGCTAACCAGATATGGTGCCATCCTAGATTGTGAACGAAGTGTTGTAAAATTGTTGACTCGTAGTGGAAAGACCCTTGATATTTCTTGTGACCCTAGAGGATCGGTGATGCTTAGTTATCTTGAGTCACTTGACACATGCAATGATGATTTACATTCTGTTCGTATAGTCCGTGAATATGTTGATGTCTTCAATGAGGTGAGGGGTCTACCTCCAAAACGTGAGATAGACTTTCATATTTATCTTGTAGACAATGCAAAACCGGTATCTCTGCCAGTACGCCATATGGCTCCTCATGAGAGGAGGGAGCTCAATAAGCAAGTGGGGGAGTTGCTTGAGAAGGGATTCATAAGACGTAGTATATCGGAGTGGGGTGCTCCAGTAGTATTTTCCACGAAGGTGGATGGGTCCCTTAGACTTTGTGTGGACTATAGAGAACTTAATAAGCTTACTAAGAAGAATAGGCACCCACTACCGAGGATTGACGATCTCTTCGATCAGTTAGTTGGCGCCTCAGTATTTTCGCAGTTGGACTTAGCCACTGGTTTCCATCAGTTGAGAGTGGCTAAGGATAGCATAGAAAAGACTGCCTTTAGGACTCCGGACGGTTTCTATGAGTGGCTTGTAATGCCCTTTGGTTTGATAAACGCCCCCGCATACTTTGTTGACTAGATGAGTAGGGTGTTTAGGGAGTATCTTAATAAATTCGTGGTGGTCTTTGTGGATGACATCTTGATCTTTTCTAAGAGTGAGGAATAGCATGCCCTACATCTTAGGGTGGTGTTGGACACCCTTCGAGCGCATAATCTTAAAGCTAAATTTTCTAAATGTCACTTTTAGAGGAAGGAAGTGCGATTCTTAGGGCATGTGGTTTCCAAAGAAGGGATAGTTGTGGATCCCGCGAAGATGGTGGCCATCTAAGACTGGAAAATCCCTAAAAATGCTACCGAGGTGAGGAGTTTCTTGGGGTTGGCAGGCTACTATAGGAAGTTTATCAAGGACTTCGCAAAGATATCAGCCCCATTGACGCGCTTGACGAAGAAGAACCTAGTTTTCACATGGGACGTTGATTATGATGATGCGTTCCAACGTTTAAAGAGAGCCTTGACCACAACCCCAGTCTTAGTGTTGCTTGATGGGAGTAAGCCATTTACCATTTATACCGATGCTTGTGGGGCAAGACTAGGTGCAGTCTTAATGCAAGAGGGGAGGGTAATAGCCTATGGAGGAAGGCAGTTGAGAGTGCATGAGAGGAATTACCCTACACATGACCTAGAGTTGGTCGCTATTGTTTTCGCGCTTAAGTCTTGGCGCCATTATCTTCTTGGTGAGAAATTCGAATTGTTCATAGACCACAAATCACTAAAATACTTGTTCTCTCAGAAGGACTTGAACTTAAGGCAGCAAAGGTGGATGAAATTCTTAGCGTCCTATGATTTCGAGATAGCATATACCCCTGGCAAGGGTAACGTGGTGGCAGACGCCTTAAGTACGAAAAGGTTGTCCTTGAGTCCGTTGTTTGTTGAATGACAAAGCTTAGAGTTCATCTCTATGTTTGACTTTAGACCTTCCATTGACTGTACCCGGTTTGCTAGCATCCTTAGAGGTCAGACCTACGCTTTTGGGACAGATTGGTGAGGCACAGCGAGATGACCCACAGTTGGTTGAGTTGGTAGAGAAGATCATAAGGGGGAGTAATCGAGCCATCTCAGTAGGTATACCCATAGATGATAAGGGTTGGTTACGTAGGGACGGTAGACTTTGTGTACAACGAGACGAGTACTTAAGGAAGACCATTCTTGATGATGCACATCGTTCGAAGATGACCATTCATCCCGGCTGGGACAAGATGTACATGGACATGAGACGAGTTTACTTTTGGTCCGGTATGAAGAAGGATGTGACTGAGTTTGTCGCTAGGTGCTTGGTGTGCCAACAAGTAAAAGCAGAGCAAAAGAAGCCCGGTGGGTTGCTTCATCCATTAGAGGTCCCACAATGGAAGTGGGAGAGTGTCTCGATGGACTTTGTTGATGGGTTACCGAGATCGAGGAAGGGTAACACGGGGATTTGGGTCGTGGTAGACAGACTTATTAAGAGCGCCCATTTCATTTTCGTGAAGAATAAGAGGACTGCTACATGGTTAGCCTCCGTATACATTCGAGAGATAGTCTGTTTGCACGGTGTTCCTTCTAGCATAGTAAGCGATCGTGATCCTATTTTTACTAGCGAGTTTTGGAAGAGCTTGCAAGAGGCGATAGGGACTCAGTTATGTTTGAGCACCGCATATCATCCTCAGACGGACGGCCGGACCGAGAGGGTGAATCGTATTCTAGAGGACCTTTTGAGGCTATGTGTTTTAGACATTGGAGGTACATGGGAGGAGCATCTTCCTTTGGTGGAGTTCGCGTATAATAATAGTTTTCAGTCTAGCATTGGCATGGCACCTTTCGAGGCTCTTTACGAAAGGCCTTGTCGTTCACCTACATGTTGGTGGGAATCTACGGATAAGATCTTACTTGGGCCCGATATGATTACAGAGACTTCGGAAAAGATTGATTTGATTCGAAGGAGGAAGAAAATGAAGCAAGATAGGCAGAAATCGTATGTGGACAAGAGGAGGACAGATCTTGAATTTGATATTGGGGACATGGTCTTTATCAAGGTGTCTCCATTACGAAATGTTGTTCGCTTTGGATCCGTTGTGAAGTTAGCACCAAGGTTCATAGGATCGTTTCCTATTAAGGAGAGGATGGGACGGATGGCATATAGAGTGGAGTTGTCCAAGAGACTTAGTGGTGTACACGACGTATTCCATGTATCATATTTGATGAAGTGCTTGCATGAGACTACGGAAGTGGTAGAGTCGAGCTTGCTTAGAGAGGTGGAGATAGAGCGTGATGCGATGATTCGACGAGCTCCTACATGCATTCTTGGGTCGTAGATTAAGAAGTTAAGGAATCGAGAGGTCAAGTTAGTCAAAGTGCAATGGGGAGATGATGAGAGCGACACTACTTGGGAGATGGAAGAGAAGATGCGTTCATTGTACCCTTTTCTTTTCGAGGGTATGTCTTTTAATTTCTCCTTTATCGCTTAGCTTGTACTTGTTCTATCTTTAGTATGTCCTCTCGCTAGTATCTTTGACCTTTAGATAGGGTAGTCCTATGGTTGAAACATGTGTTTGAGACATGTTATGTATGGCGGATGGATGTGGATGCATGTGTTTGCTAGTGGTTGCTCGTGGATGCATATAGACACACTTTAGGCACTAGATCGTCTCAGTCACTTTCATAATGCATATTGCATATAAACGGATGTATTTAGTAAAATGAATGTACATTGGATGTGTGTATCATATGGATGTTGCATTTAAATGAATGGTTGTGCACACATGTAGTAATGATATATATAGGGTTCTTTGCATACATGATGGATACATGGCACTATCATTATTTGCATTAAGGAGGTCGACTGAATCAGTGGACCGCCTGATTTTGCATAAGTATACGAACCTATAAACACATTATGCATATGTACATGAAAAGCATTAGAATTTTTTTAAGGACAATGGTTGCTTGTGGTTGATGGTTAAGTAAATGGATGATAGGATACGTTCTTCTTGACTTAGAGATTTCGAGGATGAAATCCTTTAAGTAGGGGAGTATGTAACACCCCGAATTTTGAATGATTGAATCAACTAAATTTAAGAACACTAAATTTTTTAAAAGTGGAATGAAGGGAAATGGATTGCGCCATTGCATTTGTCTCGGAATTCTACATGGAATAGAGTCCAAGTTTTCGAAAAATGGAGTCCAGACGAAGGAAATATGACCCTCGGAAGATAACAATGATATATATATATATATATATATATATATATATATATATGAGAAGGCCGACCAGAGAGGACGACCTCCCAAGAGGGAGGCCGACCATGGTGTCAACCTGGGTACCCCCAGGTCGACCTGGGTGTCGACCCTCCCCCTTTGGGAGGTCGAACCTGGTTCAGCCAGTTTTGCGGCGTGGTGTGATTTTTGGGCCTGGGACGATTTTTGATGGTCCAGATCAGTTCTAGGGTTAATCCTAAGCCCTAAATAACTTCCTACACCTATAAATATGTCATCAACCTAATCCTAACTCATAAAATAATTTCTAAGACACCATTATGCTGTCAAACTCTCTCCTAAAACCCTAGCCGCCGCCTCTAATCAAATTTCAAGTGTTCATACACAATTCAAATCAAAGTTTAGAGCTTCAATAACAATTAAAGAAGATCAATCGACATCATCGCAATGTTTCTACACCAATTTCAATTCGTTAATCCTTTTCTTAAGCCACGAAAGGTGAGTACAGTTAATTTCACAAATTTAATGGGATTAAAGTAACATGAAAAAGTTGTAAAAATGATTTATATATATGTTTGTAGCGAAAATCTCACCAAGTCTTCACCTTTTTGATTCATGTCATCATATGCCTATATTTCTATGTAAAGTTCATACATTTTATCAATTTATTCATGCTGAATCTTTTATTATGCCTCTATGCCAGTCTATATGCCTCTGTATTTCATGCTGATGTTTTATTCCAATTTTCTATGAATGATTCTCTCTTCTTACCCCTATTCCTTTTATTTGTGGATCTAGGCTACCTTCGAGCCTATATTAAAAATACGCGCGAACGCGAATACATGGGAACGATGTGGAATATTGGGAATATGGGAAATTTGGAAAATTGGATATTATTGGATAATT
Organism: Allium sativum; assembly: GCA_030737875.1. Taxonomy (NCBI): domain Eukaryota; kingdom Viridiplantae; phylum Streptophyta; class Magnoliopsida; order Asparagales; family Amaryllidaceae; genus Allium; species Allium sativum. Next base: position 447,946,846 of record CM060922.1, on the reverse strand, counting down.
GGATAATATGTGAAATTGGCATATTTGGGTATGGATTACATGGAATTGATAAAATTGCCAAAAATTGTAAATTTGTAATTAAGTCTAATTAATGTGTAACTAGTGACAATTTGGAATAGGCAATATTATAGACATGATTATATGTTTAATTGGATATATATGACATGTAAATTGTGTATGGGTGAAATACGATGTTAATGAACCTTTGACACGAGGTTAGGCGCAATTGTGACGTAAGACTGCCCGGAACAGCCCGGAAAATCCAGTGGTCACAATTGGACGTCTAGTGTGAGAGGTCAAAGGAATGAATTGTAGGCGTAACGGTTAATGACATGAGGTTAGACCCAGTTTGTAGCGTAAGACTTCCCGGAACTGCCCGGTAAATCCAGCGGCCACAAAATATTCGGTCTAATGTGAGAGGTCATGCACCGTTCGTCATAAGGAACGAATTGAAGAATACTAACCATAATAAGACATGGGTATGGTTAGAGGGTTAAGTGGGGTGACATGTAAATTATGACATGTAAATATGGACTTGACCGGTAAATTATGACATGTAAGTATGGACTTAACCGTAGCATGTGTAAGACATGGACATTTAAATTAAAATGGTTAAGTGGGAGAAAAACCTAGTGGGGACCAAGCATAGGTAGGAGGCATGTGTCGGATGAGGACCCGTTTAAAACAATAACCCGTTTGAGTATCTAATTGGGCCCCGTATTAGGCCGGGGTTGGGGCACGCTTACTGAGCTTGAATATAAGAGGTCAACACGTGAATAACGGTGGCAACGCAAGTCCAACAGGTTCGTGTGCGTGCATGGGTCCGGGCTGGTAGGTAAGATGTTGTTGCATCGTGTAAGTATGGCCTTGCATTTCATGTTGGTATCGGGGTTGCCACTTTGGGGAGTGATATCCCCTACCGTGGGGCCAGCACGGGTGCCTACGGTGTTTAGGGAGCCAATCGAGTGGGTAAATTAAGGCTACCTTAGCGGTGGTAGGAGCAAGCCGGCACCTACGATAGCAGCTAGCTACAAGTAACTACCAAGTTTGCCATGTGGGTACAGTTAGTGGGAAGGGAACCACTAGTAAAAAGGGACTAGTAGATGTGCGGTGTAATTAAGTAATGTGGTGCAACTTAGCAAAAAAGCGGTGTAACGAAATACATGTTGGTTGAGTTGGATAGTCCTTTGGGTGCTAGTCTGATGTTGACTTCGATCTTCGGGGTTAGTACTTTGAGGGTTGTTCGCTTAGCCAAGGTGTAGGATTGTCTTAGTACTTAGGAATGAAATCATCTTATCCATCCTTTTTATCTACCTTATCTAAGTTACAGTGACATCATGATGCCTATTTATGTCTTGATCATTTACCTTACCTATTATTTGTTAAAATTACTGGACTCGCCTGGCTTTATGTCTGACCGGTTTGTTTCCACCACCTTTCTTTCCTTTTCCCCCCTTAGGTTTGCAAGGAGGGAATACTACAACTTAGTTCCGATTTCTTTCAGTTGCTTGAAAAGAGTAGATGTATCGCTTTGGACTCTCTCATCTTTATGGCTTTGCTTATGCTCAGTTGGGATTTATGCATTTATGTTATTTAAGTATTTGCTTCTTTATGTACTTTGAAGTTTTTGGAAAGGACTATTGATCCTGTTGTAATGGTTTTGGAAACTACTTATGTAAGCTTGTTTTGAGTTATGATGCTATGAAATAAGTTTTATCTTCCACTGTGTTGTTTTATTTATTTATTCTTGTAATTTATCTGTTCTACACAATAATAATGCTCCATGGACATTGATGCATTCCCTTTGTGAGTGACATTAATGGACATGGGGTGTTACACACATAATGTCCACCCAAGACGAAACTTGTTAATCGTAGCATAAAAAAATATTCCGGACCCGATGGTATAGGTTTCATCAAATTCCGAGGTCGTCTATGAAAAATCCTTTATGAATATCGATGAAAAATCAAGTGTTTAAAATTCCTATAATTATAGGAAAAAAATCCAAAAATATGAGACCTTGACAATTTATAAGACCTTTCCTTACGGATCCAATGAATCTTGTTTCGCTAAATTTGAAGTTTGTTTGACTAGTCATTTATTCATTAAAAGTTACCCCTGTCCAAATAATCTAAACAATTAAATAGAACATAGACATTTTTGGGCACCGAAGTCGCATATGACATCGGTTTTCCATGAAATTTGATTTTCTTACAATAATTTTACGATGCGGTTCCAATGAAACTAACTACATCGGAAATCGAGACCGTTTACAAAAAAGGCTATTTTTAATGCTTATATAATATTAATAAAATATTATATAAATTCCCAAATAAATCAAATAAATGATAATAAATTATGTTTGTCCTATATATCCAAATAGAATATATATACAACTCCAAATATAATTTATACAACTCAATATCATCAATTTTGACTTAAATGATTTAAATTTCCCTATTAAAATATATTAATTAAACGTTATATTTCAATAACGATTTCCATAACGACTATTTCAAATTTTGATTTGGACATAACTTATAATCCATAACACGAAATCTGGATTTTTCTCTTTCGTATGAAAATTATAAACAATTTAGATTCCAACATTTCTTGTTTCATAGAAATCCGACTTAAATCAGATCCTGTATTTCCAATCAAAGTTCAAAATTCTATATTACGAACTGCAGTGCCAATTCGAGCTCGTTTATAATTAAATATAGTTTATATATATTCAATCGTCGTTTTATTCATGAATTCAATAATAATATCGATTAATATTCCAAATATAATATTTAAGTAATGAAATATATTAAATATCTGACTACCACAAATACGGGACATTACAAAATTATCCATTAAAACTCTTAATCAATTCTTAAAAATCGATATCTATATTCGTCTTTAACCAAACTCTCCCATTTTCATTACTTGAAAACATCAATCATAACCTATTGCTTCTAAACTCCTTTTCTCGAAATTCCACTATAATTTCAGAGACCCATTTCCATATGCTTTACTTTGGAAATATTTTCACCAAAGTCATTTTCTATTTTCTTTACTTCGAAAATTACTATATAAAACTAACCATTTGGTATAGGATTGAATATCCAACTTATTCAGGTTAGAACAAACATCGAACGACATATTCTTTATTAAAAACTCAATGACTTTATCAAACTACAAGCTTCGAAGATTATAATTTAATACTGTCACTTATGCAATATAAAATTAAATTTCAATTATTCATTTCCATTTCCCAACCCAATATAATGCTTTTCCATTTCTTTGGAAAAGCCATTGTCGTTAACTTATTATTTAAATAAGTGTATTTCAAACCATATCATCTCCATATCCCGAAATTAGTGCTTTATACTTAACTAAATGATATAAATAAAATCATGCCTTAATTTCGGCCAAATAATTTTAAATTATACAGTGTTATTTTTAAAGCCCAATGGTTTTGATTACATTTCAAAATCTTACAAATAACATTGCCACATTCCTCTTATGGAATAATAACTAATTTCAATTTCCTTTACCATTACAAACTAATACCATTCCTTGATAATAGTGAAGTCATTCAAGTTGGGGTATTCTATTTACCTCTCAGACCTTGATTGGCAACATTCTTATCTTGGATAGATAGAAGTTCGTAACCCAAAACATGTCGACCAAACCTTATTTCCCTTTTTAATTAAAATATTGTTTCATAAACCATACCCTTGGTAACACCCCGTAATTTTAAAAGACACTATTGATAAGCTAAAAAACACTCAATCAAATATTGATAATTAATAAAACAGACTACACCATTGCGTTCTTCTTGGAATTCTACTTAAGATAGACTCTGAGTTTGTGTAAAACGAACATCGTATGAGAAAGTTATTAAGCTTAGAAGTTTGTATACATATAAGAGAAATATATATTAACAAACCAAGTCCAAAATTCAAAATAGTTTAAAAATCAAAACTAGAAATCGAAGCTGGATTCTGACCCGTCGGGGGTCGACCCGCACCCTAAGGAGGTTGACCCACCCCAGATCCATCCAGGTTCATTTCAGAAAGTGGACTTGTTTCTAAACAAGATTCGTCGGCGGTAGGATATATATAGGACCTCATTTCTATTGTTTTTACACATAAAAAACAATGTAGAACAAAAAGCTGCCCGGCTTGGATTGAGTTAGCTTATTTTTCTTCAACAATAGCTTATATGAAAACAAGAAATTCTTCTGCAACATCTGCTTGTTATCCTCTGCTCTTTAGATCCAGTCTCAGTGAGTTCATGTTATTTTTAGATATAAACATTTAACAAGTAATCCTGACATGTTTATAAATCTGGATCTAAACCTTTGCCTGATAAGAAACCAATTCATATCTAAACAGATCTACCATTACATGTACACCTGATCTACTATTCAGTTCTTATATGCCTATTTCTGATATGCCTACTTCTGCTATAGTATGCCTATTCTGTTATTATGCATATTTTTGTTCTCTTCTCTTCTCCTTTCCCTTTTTATTTTTATAGCCAGGCTACCTTCGAGTTTAGTCCTATTGTCAAAATATGCGAATGAACGAAATTGGAAAGGTTTAGGAAAAGTTAAATTGGGGGCATATCTTGTATTATAAATCACGATGGGGATCTGGAGGTGTAATCTATACTGTGATATATGACTATAATCTGGGGCATATCTTATACTGTAAATCATGATATGAGGACTGGGGCATGTAAATTTGTAGGCTTAATAATTAGATTAAGTGAAACATGTAATGAAACTGTAATACTTAACCTGTTTAAATCTAGGGAGGGGGGTTACATGAGCTTTATAGATTATGTAGGGGTTAACTAAACCTATTTGAATCGGTGGGGTTAAGTAAATGTATCAAATATGTGGGGGTTTATACGAACCCGATAAATTTAACATGTTTTATATGTTGGGGTTATACGTGCTTGTTAATATGTTAGGCATATCCTGTCAAAATCCTAGTAGTTGGGGATACAAGCCTAGATGGTGGCTTATGTCTTCTGTTGCATGGGACTCGTATCAGTCAGTAACCCATTTTGGTATCATAGGGGAACCCCGAGCTAGGTAGGAGTCAGGGGCATGCTTACTAAGCTGATTATGAGAGGTTCTTATAGGTGGAGGTGTTTTGATGGCGCGTTCCAACGGAGTCATGTGCGTGCATGGGTTTGGCTTGCTTGGGAAATAAGATGTTGTAACACCAGTAAACATGGTTGTGTCTATCGAGGTTTGCCACTTTAGGAAGTAATACATCCTATTATGGGGTCGACAAAAGGTATTTACAGGATAGGGAGCCGATCGATTGGGGGTAGTAATTAGGTACATCTAGTCCTGCTTGTTTAGGTACATGTAGTTTATGGTTGGAGTAACACCCGTTATTTCTGTTAGGGTACCTATTACTGTTTGGGGTAAAACCTGTTATTAGAAGTACACCTAAGTCTGCCATATGTTCCGCTGGGATTACATCGGTTATATTAGTAATGGTGTAGAGCTTCTTGCTTATCCCGTTCACACCTGTTTTATGATATTGTTATCTCTCATCCAGTTTATATGCTTGTTATGATGCTTTTACTTATTTATATGCTAAAAGTAACTGGACTCGCCAAACTTTATGTCTGACCCATTTTGTTTCCTTTCTCTCTTTCCTTTCTCCCCAAGTTCTTAGGGTAGGAACTCTCAGGCTTGATTAAGATTCTCTCTCTGTTTCATCTTGGATTTTGGATATTGCTTAGATGTACTGCTTTGACTACTTATCTATTCTATTATGGCTCTTTTTGGGGACTATGAGTTTAAATTACTGTATTCTGATGGTTTTATTACAAGGCAGATACTTTAATTTATGTAGTTAGTTTTCATTATTTCAGACTCATGTTGTAACTAGATTTTGGACCATGATGTTTTCTGTTTGAAATTAAAGTTTTAAATTTCTACTACTATTTTTATATCTATCTTGTGGGACTCGGTTTCTGTTTACCTATAACACTTAACAGAACTTAATGCATTCTATTAAAGAGTGACACTAACAGATGTGGGGTGTCATATTTGGTATCAGAGCTGAAGGTTACAAGATCGGATAAAAGTTTTTGAAAATTTCTTTCCAAATGGTTTCAAAAAGAAGTATTTTCAAAGGAAAGCCTGTTTTTGAAAAACATATTACCCAAAGCCATATGAATTATCTTTCGATTCTCCATTTCAATCCCTTTTTCCTTTTCTTTTCAGCATGTCTGGGGAATCGAATATTCCCAAGGGCGTTCAGAAACAGGCTTGGTTTCGTAGGTATCTCGATGTTACGGTGCCTATCTGAGCCAAGCAGACGCCCATTCCCCAGCTGCAGCCGTTGTTCCTCCTCCCCTATGAGCGGATAATTTCTCCAAGATATGCAAGAATTTCTGTGCTATGGGAGGGAAGCCATTCCGTGGGACTGAGATATTTAGGGAAGCAAGGAATTAGCTTAAAGAGACGGAGGGTTTGTTTCGTATTTTCGAGGTTGACGACCGTAGGAAGATTCAGTTGGCCGTCTGGCAGCTGAAAAATGAGGCTTCGTTCTGGTGGGATGTGACGATGAAGGCTGTCCAGTAGAGACTCGTGATGATTTCTGATAGATATTTGAGTTGAAGTTTCTTTCTCAGGCAGAAGAGAGTATGCAGATGGAAAGGTTTCTGGCACTTAAGCAAGGTAGCGTGGCGGTTAAAGAATATGTCAATAAGTTCAATCAGTTGGCGAGGTTTGGTTTGGAGCGGGTGAATACTCCACGCAAGATAGATTTACGATTTGCAAGAGGATAAATCATCTCCTTCGAGCATTGGCGTCATCTCATATTCCGATGGGGGCTACTTTTGAGATATGGTTGATATGGCATTGATGCACTACAAGAAATTTGCCCTTTGCCTACCAATATTTTACCTACCAATAAATATGGGTAGGTAAAGTGTAACGATACGGATTTCGCTTGGACCTAATAGATCACTAAATCGACTAAGACTATTCAAAACCCGGATACGCTAACTCTATGCATATGTAACACCCCACATCCGTTAATGTCACTCACAAAGGGAATGCATTAAGTTTCGTGGAGCATTATAAGTAAACAGAACATAATATTACAAGATAGATACATAAAATAGTACTTGAAAATTTTATAACTTCATTGCAGTGGAAACAGAAATAAGTTTGGTTACATCCTCGAACCCGTTGCATCAAAACCAAGTATATAATATCAATCTTGTACAAAAGCCATCAGAGTACATAATTTTTAAACCCATAATCCCTAATCCAAAATGCCATATGAAAGAGAAACAAAGCTAAGCATTGCTTTTAGCACATCAAGCAGGAAAGTACGAATCAAGCTTCAACATGCCCACCCTGAGAACCTGGGGAGTGGGGAAGGAAAGAAAAGAGGCGAAACAAAAAAGGTCAAACATAAAGTCTGGTGAGTCCAGTGACTTTAACAACATAACTAGTAAAGCAACGTGATAAGAATATAAACTAGATGTAAGAGATGACAGTAAAATAAGCAGATATGACAAGGTAACAAGATGAACAGGATGTAACATTGAGTGCGCTTTTAACCCCTATAAGATATTCTCTGCACTGCACCAATACTAGTTTCATACTAAAAGATTATCCCTCTTGGCTAAATAGAATGATGATAGTTTCATGTACTTATAGCCGCCATCATAGGTAACCTTTGTGCACCTATCACCACTAGATCTACCCACTATCCTCCTTGTTTGATTATGTACTCCTAGCTGCTCTCGTAGGTGCCCCACTTGCTCCTACCACCACTAGTTGTACCCTCCCTACTAATCATAATAATGGTAGCTTCGTGTACTCCTAGCAGCTCTCGTAGGTGCCCCACTTGCTCCTACCACCACTAGTTGTACTCACTACCCTCCCCATTCGATCGGCTCCTCCCACAATAGGGTGTATCACTCCCTAAGATGGCAACCCCGATACTACTGAAATGCACAACTTATACCTACATGATGCAACAACATCTTACCTACCATCCTGGACCCATGCACACACATGACTCCGTTGGACTTGCACTGCCATCGCTAACTCTTTATTGACCTCTTACTCAACCCCAGTAAGCGTGTCCCTGTCCTCGACCTAGTTTGAGCTCATATAGATACTAAAATAGGTTATTTGTTGAAAAGGGTCCACCCACTTGATACCAGCTTCTCTCCTAAGGTTAGTCCCCACTAGGAATTCCCACTTAACCCCTCTTTATCCCCATGTCTAATCACATATCTCATCTTCGTTAAGTGCTTTTATTATGTTTCACATGCTACCCATGTCACCCACTTAACCCCTTTACTATTCCCATGTTTTAGCACATGTCTTGTCTTAGTTAAGTTTTCATTATTTACGTTATACATGCTACCCATGTCTCCCACTTAACCCTTTTACTGTTCCCATGTCTTCCCACATGTCTTATCTTGGTTAAGTGCTTTAATGATGTTTCACATGCTACCCATGTTACCCACTTAACCCTTTATTATCCCCATTTCTAATCATATGTCTTATCTTGGTTAAGTATTCATTAATTCATTATAACTGTAATCTTGCAAGACCTCCCACATTAGATTATCGTTTTACGGTTGCTGGATATGCCAGGCGGTTTCGAGGAGGCTTATACCACAAATCGAATCTAACCTCGTGTCTTTGCATTATCATGCATCTAATTTCTGCCCTTGACCTCTCACGTTAGACTACCAAATTGCGATTGCTGGATATGTTGAGTGGTTCCGGGTAGAATTCTACCGCAATCCGAGTCTAACCTTGTGTCTTAGGCGTTCATTTTCACTTTCTTGATTCAAATCCCAATTTCAAATCTTGGATTATAATATATTCCAATCACCCATAATTTCCAATCTAAATTATGTTTATAATTTTAATCCAAATTATGCCCAAATCAATTTGCGCTCATTATCTCTTCCTTAATTCAATTTCAAGCCTTTGAATATGGTGATTCCCCAGTTACCCATAAATTCCAATCCAATTTATGCTTATAATTCTAATCCAATTTATACCTAATCTCATGTATACAAGTTACTCTCAATTATGCTCAAACCAATTTCCCATATTCATCAATAATTTATGCCAAATTTCATTTTATTGCATATTTCCAAAACTTTTTCCCAATCGTTCCTACGTTATTCATATGTAAATCTCAATGCAGTATGTTAGGCTCGAAGTTATCCTAATCTCATAAAGAAAAAGGAAAAGAACAAGGGAAGAGAATCAAAACATCAAAACTAGCATAAACATAAGAACAGGCATATGAAATATAAACAGGCATATAACAATAAAACGGATCAGAAAGGCATATGATAGATTTATAGGTATGAATCTGAAAGATAATGATTTACAAGCTTGATAAGATTCATTTCAGTCACAGGCATATACATTAGATCCAATTTACAATCCTACCACATTTACTTTTAATTTAATTATATGCGAAAGTACCATAGACTCAATGCGATAGGATTCTAAGAAGAGAATTAGGCATTGTTGTAGTAAATCTAATCTTGAATAATCTCTACTTTGATTGTTTTTAGATCTGATCTTCTAATTTGAATACTCCTATTCTGATTTGCTTTGGTGGAGAAGAAAGGCTAGTTTAGATTAGAGCAGCATAGAGGCACCATGAATTAGTGTAATGAAATTAGGGTTAGGTTTAGGTGCTTATTTATAGGTGTATAGGGTGAACTAGGAACTTTAGATTAGATTAGGAGCCATCAGAACTATACAAAACAGAAAAACACGCCATGTGGACGCCGTCCAGAAATTTCTGTCCGGATCTGAAAAGGGGTCGAACCCCCTAGGGGTGTCGACACCCCCATGGGTGTCAACACCCATGTCGACACCCCCGCATGGGGTCGACACCCTTGGGCGGGATTTAGCCTGCTCTCTCTTTTTCTGGTTTTTAATTTTTATTCATTTTGATTTTGCTTATCTTTTAAATCTTCTGAGCCTCATAACTATTTCATACGGCGTCCGATTTACGCAAACTCCGACTCTATCCCAAAGAGAAGACTCTATCCCAAACAGAATTCCGAGACGAACGCAATGGCGCAACCCATTTTACTTAATTCTTCTTCCAAAAATTAAGTATTCTTAAAATTTTTTTGATCTTAATGTTTTAAAATTATGGGGTGTTACATTCTCCCCTATTTAAAGGATTTCGTCCCCGAAATATCCAAGTTAAGAAGAATGTATATCCTACCATCCAACATCCATTTACTCAACCATCAATCATAGGCATCCATTGTCCTTAAAAGATTTCTAATGCTTTTCATGAACATATGCATAGTGTGCGTATATGTCCTTACCCTAATGAAAAAATCAGGCAGTCTACTGATTCAGTCGACCTCCTTAATGCAATCATGATAGTGCCATGTCTCCATTGTGTATGCAAAAGAATCCTATTGATACATATTATTTCTACATATGCGTACAATCACTCATCCAAATGCAACGTCCATATGATAACACATCCAATTTCCGTCCATAAAATAAAAGTATGCACACACATCCATATGCAGTATGAGAGTGACTGAGCCGATCTTAGTGCCTAAATTGTGTGTATATACGTCCACAAGCAACCACTTGCAAACACTTGCATACACTTGCAACCATCAATCATAACATGTCTCAAACATATGTTCACATCCATTGGCTTCTACCTAAGAATCGAAGATATAATCAAGAGGATGTACTAAACGACAGAAACAAATATGAATAAAGTTGGTAGGAAAGGAGAAGTTAAGGGCATATCCTCAAAAAGGAAAGAGTACTATGCACGTATCTTGTCTCCCGTCTCCCAAATCGCATCCCCTGGATCATCTCCCCCTTGAACTTTGACCTCTCGATTGCGTAGCTTTTTGACCTATGATACAAGAATGCATATAGGAACACGTCTAACCGTTGCCTCTCGCTCTACTTCCATATCCCTAAGCATGCTCGGTTCTACTACTTCCACGGTATCATGCATACGCTTCCGCAAATGTGACACATGAAAAACTTCATGAACACCACTAAGTTTCTCCAGCAACTTTACTCTATAGGCTATCCGTTCAATTCTTTCTGTGATGGAGGATGGCCTTACGAACCTTGGTGCCAATTTCCCTACATATCCAAAAAGAACTACATTCCTCAATGGTGTCCCTTTAATAAAAACCATGTCTCCGACATCGAACTCGGGATCGGTTCATCTCTTATCAACGTATGACTTTTTGTCGGTCTTATGCCGTCTTCATGCGTCTTCGAATCAAGTCTATTTTCTCTGAAGTTTCCCTAACCATTTCGGGTCCAAGCAAAATCTTATCTGTAGACTCCTACCAACAAGTCGGTGATCGGCAAGGTCGTCCATATAGGGCTTCAAAAGTTGCCATGCCAATACTAGTCTAATAGTTGTTGTTGTAGGCGAACTCTACTAATGGAAGGTGTTCCTCCCATGTTCCTATAAAATCCAAGATGCATAACCTCAAAAGATCTTCTAAAATTCGATTCACTCTTTCTATTTGGCCGTCTGTCTGAGGGTGATAAGCGGTGCTCAAACACAATTGTGTTCCTACCGCCTCTTGCATATCTCCTTTTCCACTTGCACCGAAAACTGCTCCAAGCCCTGTCCTGCAAGCATCGATATACACTATGGATGGTTTACTCCCATCTTGCAAAATTAAAACTGGAACTGTCATCAATGCCCCCTTTAATCGTTGAAAAGCATCATCATAGTAAACATCCCAAGAAAAGGTGAAATTCTTTTTCGTCAACTGTGTAAGTAGGGCTGATATCTTCGCAAAGTCCTTAATGAACTTCCTATACTAGTTGGCCCAACTAAGAAAGCTTCCGTTGTATTCTTTTGAATCCTCCAATCCTGGATTGCCACTACCTTCGCGGGATTCTACTGTTATCCCTTCTTTAGAGAACCCATGTCCTAAGAATCTTACTCCCTTTCCAAAATGACGTTTGGAAAACTTTTCCTTAAGCTGATGTAGTCGAAGTGTCTCTAAGACTACCTTAAGATGTAAGGTATGCCCTTCCTTGCTTCTAAAGAATATCATGATATCATCCAAAAAGACTACCACGAATTTGTTTAGAAACTCACTAAACACCCAACTCATCAAGTTTACAAAATAGGCGGGTGCATTCGTCGAACCAAAAGGCACGACGAGCTACTCAAAGAAACTGTCTCGAGTTCTAAATGCAGTCTTATCTATACTATCCTCAGCTACCCTCAACTGATGAAAACCTATAGCTAAGTCCAACTGCGAGAAAACCGAAGCACCAACCGACTGATCGAACAAATCACCTTCTTGGAAATGGGTGCCTCTCCTTCTTCGTGTGCTTATTCAGCTCCCTATAGTCCACACACAATCTAAGCTAACCATTAGCCTTCGTAGAGAAAACAACTAGAGCGCCCCATTTCGAAGTACTTCTTCTTATGAACTCTTTCTCAAGCAGCTCCCCTACTTGTTTACTGAGTTCCTTCCTCTCTCTCGGAGCCATGTGGCATACTGGAAATGCAACTGTATTTGCATTATCTACTAAGTATATACGGAAGTCTATCTCATGCCTCGAGGTAAACCCCAAACCTCATCAAAGACGTCATCATACTCACGGACTACTCGAACAAATTGCAAATCATCAATGGATGAGTCAAGTGATTCTAGGGAGCTAAGCATCACCGAACCCTTAGGGTCACATGAAATATCAAGGGTCTTTCCGCAACGAGTCAACAGTCTAACTACCCCCCTTTCACAGTCTAGGATGGCACTATACCTGGCTAGCCAATCCATCCCTAAAATCTAACCATAGCCTATGAAATCAAGTACGTAGGCATTGCATTCAAACCCAAAGCCCAAGATAGACACTCTCAAATCCCAAAAAATCATAGATAAATGAGCTAAGCCACCAATTGGATTTGAGAGTACAACGGGATCCATGACTAAACTTGTTTCTAGGTGTAGAAGCTCATCAACAGAAGCAGATATAAATGAATGTGAAGCACCCGAATCAAACAAAGTATGTACAGGATGATCGAAAAGGAAAGTCAAACTTTTAACAGAAACTTTTCTACCTCTATCAGGTATGCCAGCCGTGAGAACACGCATCAGTCTTTTGGAAGATCCTGTACTTTGTCCTTGCCCTTGCCTTTTTGGACAATCCCTGATAAGATGTCCTGTCTCTCCGCAATGATAACAACCAGTCTTCTTCCTACAGTCTTTGGCTATGTATGGCCCACTATACCACGGTTATGGCACTTCCTCTTTTCTCGGGGTCTATAGTTCTTTCCACCCTTCTTAGGTTCCACTTCCTTATTCTATGATTCTTCAACCTTGACCTCCTTCTTTTCTCCTTTATCTTCTTTGTGCATCAAGGCTATATCCAAGAGTTTCTCATCCCTGGGCTATGATCCTTATCCGAAACCCCCTCATTCTCATTCTCATTCCCATCCTCATCCTCATCCTTGTGAAACATGTTAACAAGTTTCTCTAAAATTGCCTTCATCGCGTGGAAAACCCTACAAAGCTGGAAACAAAAATTAACCCCATGTAAAACTACTACAGCTATAGATGGAAGTTAGGCACTTCTTTGCCCTTCGACAGGCGTTGTAGTCCCATCATGCCTACAGAACCATGCCGCGATGAGGTTGCCTCCCAAAAAACCAGGAGCCCCGGAGACTCAGAAAAGAAGGAAACAAGGATTCAAACAGAAAAATCAAAAGATATTGCATATGGCTTTAGGGAATATGACTTTCAAAACAAACTTTTCTTTTGAAAATACTTCTTTTAAAATCGTTTTGAAACTAACTTTCAAAATCTTTTATCTGATTCAGTAACCTTGCTCTGATACCATATGTAACACACCACGTCTGTTAATGTCACTCACAAAGGGAATGCATTAAGTTTCGTGGAGCATTATAAGGTAATAAAACAAAATATTACAAGATAGATACGTAAAATATTACTTGAAAAATTTATAACTTTATTGCAGCGGAAACAGAAATAAGTTTGGTTACATCATCGAACCCATTGCATCAAAACCAAGTACATAATATTAGTCTTGTACAAAAGCCATCAGAGTACATAATTTTTAAAACCATAATCCCCAATCCAAAATGCCATATGAAAGAGAAACAAAGCTAAGCATTGCTTTCAGCACTTCAAGAAGGAAAGGCCCAATCAAGCTTCAACGTGCCCACCTGGAGAGCCTATGGCGGGAAGGAAAGAAAAGAGGCGAAAACAAAAGGGTCAAACATAAAGTCTAGCGAGTCCAGTGACTTTAACAATATAATTAGTAAAGCAACATGATAAGAACATAAACTTGATGTAAGAGATGACTGTAAAATAAGCAGATATGACAAGGTAACAAGACGAACAGGATGTAACACTGACTGTGTTCTAACCCCTATAAGGTATTATCTGCACCGCACCAATACTACTTTCATACTAAAAGATGATCCCTCTTGGTTAAATAGAATGATGATAGTTTCGTGTACTTCTAGCTACCATTGTAGGTAACCTTTGTGCACCTATCACAACTAGATGTACCCATTATCCTCCTTGTTCGATTATATACTCCTAGCTGATCTTGTAGGTGCCCCACTTTCTCCTACCACCACTAGTTGTACCCTCCTTACTAATCATAATAATGGTAGCTTCGTGTACTCCTAGCTGCTCTCATAGGTGCCCCACTTGCTCCTACCACCAATAGTTGTACCCACTACCCTCCCCATTCATCGACTCCCTAACCTCGTAGATACCTGTGTTGGTCCCACAATAGGGTGTATCACTCCATATGGTGGCAACCGCGATACTACCGAAATTCACAGCTTACACCTACACGATGTAATAGCGTCTTACCTACCAACCCGAACCCATGCACGCACATGACTCCGTTGGACTTGCACTGCCATCGCTAACTCTTTATTGACCTCTTACAATCAATCCCAGTAAGAGTGTCGATGTCCTCGACCTAGTTTGAGCTCATATAGATACTAAAATGGGTTATTGGTTGAAAAGGGTCCACCCATTTGACACAAGCTTCCCTCCTAAGCTTGGTGCCCACTAGGAATTCTCACTTGACTCCCCTTTATCCCCATGTCTAATCACATGTCTCATCTTGGTTAAGTGCTTTTATTATGTTTCACATGCTACCTATGTCACCCACTTAACCCCTTTACTATTCCCATGTTTTACCACATGTCTTATCTTGGTTAAGTGTTCATTATTTACGTTATACGTGCTATCCATGTAATACATGCTACCCATGTCACCCACTTAACCCTTTTACTGTTTCTATGTCTTCCCACATGTATTATCTTGGTTAAGTGCTTTAATTATGTTTCACATGCAACCTATGTTACCCACTTAACCCTTTATTATCCTCATGTCTAATCACATGTATTATCTTGGTTAAGTGTTCATTAATTCATTATAACCGTAATCTTGCAAGACCTCCCATATTAGATTATCGTTTTGCTGTTGTTGGATATGCCGGAGCTTCCGGGCAGGCTTATACCGCAATCTGAATCTAACCTCGTGTCTTTGCATTATTATGCATCTAGTTTCTACCCCTGACCTCTCACATTAGATTACCAAATTGTGGTTTCTGGATATGCCGGGTAGTTCCAGGCATACTTCTACCGCAATCCGAGTCTAACCTCATGTCTTAGGCGTTCATTTTCACTTTCTTGATTCAAATCCCAATTCCAAATCTTGGATTATAATATATTCCAATCACCCATAATTTCCAATCTAAATTATGTTTATAATTTTAATCCAAATTATGCCCAAATCAAATTTGCGTTCATTATCTCTTCCTTAATTCGATTTCAAACCTTGGATTATGGTGATTCCCCAGTTACCCATAAATTCCAGTCCAATTTATTCTTATAATTCTAATCCAATTTATGCCTAATCTCATGTATACAAGTTATACTCAATTATGCCCAAACTAATTTTACATATTCATCATCAATTTATGCCAAATTTCATTTTATTGCATATTTCCAAAACTTTTCCCAATCGTTCCTACGTTATTCTTACGTAAATCTCAACGCAATATGTTAGGCTCGAAGTTAGCATAATCTCATAAAGAAAAAGAAAAAGAAGAAGGGAAGAGAATAAAAACATCAAAATTGGCAAAATCATAAGAACATGCATATGAAATATAAACATGCATATAACAATAAAATGGGTCAGGAAGGCATACGACAGATTTATAGGTATGAATCTGAAAGATAATGATTTACAAGCTTAACAAGATTCATTTCAGTCACAGGCATATACATTTGATCAAATTTACAATCCTATCACAATTACTTTTTAATTTAATTATATGTGAAAGTAACATAGACTCACTGCGATGGGATTCTAAGAAGAGAATTAGGCGTTGTTGTAGTAAATCTGATCTTGAATGATCTCTACTTTGATTGTTTGTAGATCTGATCTTCTAATTTGAATACTCCTATTCTGATTTGCTTTGGTAGAGAAGAAGGCTAGTTTAGACTAGAGCAGCATGAAGGCGCCACGAATTAGTGTAATGAAATTAGGGTTAGGTTTAGGTGCTTATTTATAGGTGTATAGGATGAACTAGGACCTTTAGGTTAGATTAGGAGCCATCAGAACTATACAAAATATAAAGACACATCATCTGGAAGTTGTCGAGAAATTTCCGTCTGGATCTGAAAGGGGGTCGACACCCCCCTTGGGTGTGACACCCTTAGGCGGGATTTTTCCTTCTCTCTCTTTTTCTAGGTTTTGAATTTTTATTTATTTTAATACAGCTTATCTTTTAAATCTTCCGAGCGTCATAACTTTTTATACGATGTCCAATTTATGCAAACTCGGACTCTATCCATGACAGAATTCCGAGATGAACTAAATGGCACAGCCCATTTTACTTAATTCTTCTTCCAAAAATTAAGTGTTCTTAAATTTGTTAATCTTAATGTTTTAAAATTACGAGGTGTTACAGCATACAACACATCAGAACAAAAAACAGAAGACTTTTATTAACATCATAATAATGTTACATCAAAGTATATAATATATCAGAGTATATCGAAATATAATTCAGCGGAAGATTAATTTACAATAAATGTAATACAATGAAGCTGAAAAAATAAATTAACATAGTATAAGACTATCAATGCTCTGGACACAGCTTTAAGTTGCGATCAAGAATCCTACTAAATGAATTAATCTGCAAAAATAAACTATTGACTGCCCATATGGAAAATATGGGCACCCAGAGTTTAGGCGAAAACAATAAACTCCAGGTCAGTCATGGGAGTGGTGTGAGAATTCAAAACAATTATTAAATATTTACATCAAAATCAGGTAATTCACGGGACCAAGACGTATGTCACGAAACGGGTTTACCCCCATGAATGCCAGTACATAAACAACAACCAATAATATACATGTGGATCTACAATGCATCAACCAACATGCAATTTTCCAACCTACCCATTTATGCTTAACCCTAAAGATTGATTTGCCAAATCCAATTATCTTTACAGAAATTATTCCTTTGGACTTTATTCCCGTTTTCTTATTTCAAATATTTTGAAATACCTATCTAGCTTTATATCAAAGTAGATTTCACTTTGGGATCACAAACCAAATCGTTTGGAAATATGAATTCCAAAACAAAACAATGCATACAAACAAGTATGTAACCAAATATCGCGCTCCCCGTCGACATGGCAAAGGGCACGTACCTAAGCAACTCGATATATAAATGTGCACCTCCCACGATGGAGCAGGCTACACTGACGATGCACCTCCCATGCATGGAAGCATACACCACCCAAAGCCATATCAGGCTATAACAGCCATACTTTTAGTCCATGGGTTACCCGAATCTTTAGCTACATACTAAATCATCTTTATATCCCGAAGTAGGGAAAAATCATTTCACAACATAATTATCAAAAGTACTTTCCAAAATATAGTACCTTACATTAGCAATTCACACATATGATCAGTCACTATTAATCATATAACCTTTGAGCTTGTACGTCTCAAAGAAGGGTGTTAAGCAAGAGAATAAATTCTCCTCCACCAAATAGATATGTTATCAATAGCAACTAATCGAATACGCGATAAACCACGATGTAAAACCATAATATATTTCCAAATCATTTTGAAATCATCAGTTTTAGGCCTCGAAATCGTTTCTGTTTTATAAAACATTTTTATAAAACATTCCCTGTCCAAAATCGGGAAAACATTTCTTTTCACTTAAGAAAAACATATCATTTCAACACCATTCATTAAATTTGAAATGAACACAAAATCGCTAAGCACCTCATAATCAAATCATGAAGTGTTTCACAAGATGTTAGCATACACATATTCCTACCCAACTCAATGCTAAATGTAAAAGCATATTTTGCTTATAAACTGGTCGAGCACAATCCAAACAATCACAATCAATATCAGTAACCAAGTATATTTGGTTTACTCACATCACACGTTTTGGTAAATTCAATTACCTTTTATTCATTCACAATCTAATTAAAGATTTATTCAAACTCCAATTGGTTTCAATCTCTAAAATCATTTGTCATTGACTGTTCAACTCTCAGGAAATTAATCCTGCTTTGACTGGGTTAAAGAACCAATGTCATTTAAACACAGTTCACGACAAACCCAAAAGCCAATTTGATATTAAATATAAGGCCCAGAATAGAAATTATATCGACTTATATTCAATATCAAATTCTGAAACCGATGAATATCGTATTAGAATAACGATATCAATATCTTACAAATTCCCACAACAATATCCGTATATTCACGGAATCCAATATCGAATATTCCAAAGATTATTTCTACTCAAATCCATTCCAATTTATTTATTGGAATTTCTGGTTATATTAAAACCCTTTCCAAATCAAATTTATTTATTTAAAAATTATTGGATTATTAATCTAGTTAATAACTAGTTCAATTTGATAAAAATATATTTTATCTTTTAAAACTTGGAATTTTTCATCCAAAATCTTTCCAAATCATTAATTATGTTTTTACGCAATTTTTCCATTTTTTTAATAATTTTATTATGGCCCTTACAGTCGATTTCCAATATCGGCCACCGAACAACATCCATAGCGACCTTTTCCAAAATTGATTTAGACATATCTTAAAATCATAACTACTAGATTTCAAATCTCTTATTATCATTGGAAAGCTCTTTTTGATACGAACCCAATGGTTCTGGTTTTAGAAGAATCCGGCAGTCGGATCTTCCATAATGTCAATTCCAAGTCAATGGTCGAAATTCGTAAATGGTCGTTGCGCGATGCGTTCTATTCAGGCCATTAAATATATATAATATATATTATATATATATATATTTCACCGATTTCAATTCAAAACGTATTTTATAAATCGTTTATAAATTCATTTTAAAACGATTTCAACTTCATGTTCAATTTTAAATCAAAATTGAATATTCCATTACATGACAATCTTATACAGTACATATATATGTTAAAATTAATATTTGTAACCAACCAATATTTATTCCATTACCCGACAATTTTATATATCTCATATATAA
The DNA here is from genome assembly GCA_030737875.1 of Allium sativum. NCBI lineage: Eukaryota > Viridiplantae > Streptophyta > Magnoliopsida > Asparagales > Amaryllidaceae > Allium > Allium sativum. The sequence goes on along the minus strand of CM060922.1, from coordinate 447,927,237 downwards.
GCTAAAAATAATACTTTCAACCAACCAATATTTATTTCAACACATGACCATTTTATTCATCTCATATATATGTTAAAAATAATATTTTTAACAATCCAATATTTTTCACATCGCATATATATAATTTATTCGCATTTCATATATATATATATATATATTATTTTCATTTCATATATATATTATTCACATCGTGTGTATATATATATATATATTATACAACACATTATATATATGTATATATATATATATATATATTTTTATACAACACATTGTATATATAATTTATTCACATTTCATACATATATATAATTTTCATTTCATATATATATTGTTCATATTTCATATATATATATTTTATTCACTCTTCATATATATATTATATATATATATATTATTCATGCCATATATATTTATTTTATACAACACATTATATAGATAATTTTATACAACACATCGTATATATAATATTTTTTACATCGTATATGTATTTTAAGCAATGCATCATCACAACAGTGTGACGACCCCATTCCCGATAAGACGGTGGCATGGGTAATCTTTGGAATATAACACATAAACAGATAATAACAGAACAGAAATAAATAAATACACCAGATAATGCACAATAGAATACACTTGATATATATAATCATCAGAGTTACATAGTATGTAGGATCATACTTAGTACAAAATACAGTTCAACTATATATAAATGTCTATTGCGGCAAAGAAAACATAATATGTTCTACAGGAGCTGAACAGCAAAAAAAGAGATAAATAATAGAATCCATCTTCAGCTCCAGCTATCCAGAAAGAGTTTGCTAAAACCTGAATACAAGCCTGACCGTGTAGAAATAGGGGCACCCGAGTTTGCAAGTGAAACAAACTACGAGTCAGTCATGGGACTGGTATGAGAAATCTACTCAACACATTTTTAAATATGGCTAATCATAGGACCACGCCTCTTTCGCGGAACGGGTTTACTCCATTGGATTGCCAGTGCTTTAAAACAAATAGATCTTTTAAAAATCGCAATGTTTTTTATAAAAATGAAGCCATTATAAGACTCGGTTCCCATCACACAATGCAACACACACCCGAGGATAGAGTTTTACCTTATAATGGCCAAAATATGCTTGATACGAGCAAAACAAATCATTTGATATTATTGCTAGTGTATATATGTTTCAAAAACAATTTCAATCATTACTATCAATCATAGACGGCATGGGTACCATATATCATGTAGCCATATGTACATATATACAATCAAAACCGCACGCTGTCGTATTTGGAAATTGGATTTCCGTCATGAACCGAGGCAAAAGATAGTCCTCACCGAATTCGTGACAATCTAGCCCATGTCTCAGGATCAGAACGCATCGACCCTTTGGAGCCACAGGGCCGGTCCACCGATGTGGATTAAAATGCCTGAACACTGCGTTTCCCCGCCCTTTGGGGCGTAAATGAGCCCAATGACTCCATCGGTCCCGGATCGACCGATATATCCGAGGCGCCTCGCAACAGCAACAACCACATAGGTGAAAAGTATATAAATGTCAGGGCTGGAAGGTCACTAACACCACCCTAGCTAGAAAGAAAAGCATGTCCTCCCTGGATCCTTCTCCCGTTTCTGGTCCATCCCGGGGTGTGAGGCTCGCGAATTCACGTTATACACAAAGCTATGCCACACAGGCTGTGCTTTGATCATCAACCACAAGACTTTGCTTTTCAACAGAAGCCTTGATCATCTATCACTTAGGCGTGCCACACAGGCAATTCACTCCGTGCGACTGATTTCTATCGATATATAACCTCTGGGCTCATGCGTCTCAGAGAAGGGCGTTAAGAAAGAGAATAAATTCTCCGCCGCCAAATAGATATATATTTAATAGAGATCAATCAGCACAGAACAAAATCCAATGTCAGACACACAGTCCATTTACACGTTCGTTCTGGGTCTGAACGAAACCGGAGGCACTCAATACCTCGCATATCCGTACAATCAACAAGTACGTCCGGGTGGCTACTACTTCAACCCCGTCAAGGTAGCTACTCCTATCATGAGCATCAGTAGCACCCCTCCATTCGACATGAAGATCATCGGTCTTGCACCATCTTCATATCTTCGACTTTCACTTATCGATCAATTATTTGAAATGAGAATTAACTCGGCCTTTTCAAATAATTCACGTATATCTAGAATTTCAAATCAATTCATTTCAATGGTTAAATTATTCGACAACACCAATTTCGTTCTTTAATGTAATTTTCACACCAAACACCTTCAACCATCAAATATCAAATAAATCGAGCAAATTCAGTTTATTACCATTCCACATTATTTATAATATTTTATCACAATTTATCGCTATTTTTATTTATTTAAAAATAGCCAATTCATTAAACTGACGCTTCCGGCCATAACGCGGCTGTGGCGCTGTTTTTCCCCAGATTTGATTTACACATATCTGAAAATCTAACTGTTGGATCTTCACAAAGTTTATATCATTAAAAAGATCATTTCAAAACGAATCCAACGGTTTTAGTTTTGGGAAAATCCGACGGTCGGATCTCCCGCACTAATCGTTTGAAGTTATGATTTATAAATACGAACTGCAGCGTCGTTATTCGATTTAATTTAATTATATTTATATAAATATATAAATATAATCGATTCTGGCGCTGTTTTTCTTCAGATTTGAATTAAACATTCCAGACAATCCAACCGTCGGATATTCACAAAGTTGGTGCCGTTGGAAAGATATTTCCAAGGCGAACCCAACGGTTGCGGTTTCGGGAAAATCCAATGGTCGGATTTCCCGCACTAGCCGTTTGAAATCACAGTTTCAAAACACGAACTGCATGGCCACGTTTCGTTTTAATTTTATTTATATTATATATTTATATAAATATAGTTCATTCAAAAAAATTCCTATATCGTTTCCACTTCAATTATTTCACTAACGCCTTTAAATTTCGAAAAATTTCGCCATAACCTCCTTTGTACGGGAGGGGTTGGGAAAATTCCCAAATAGCCACACGGGCGTCTCATGTCAAAAAGAAAAAGAAAAGGCCAAGCGGCTAGCCAACAGGCTCATAAAATCATCACCCAAACAAAACAGTAAATGTGTACCTATTTGTCGGGCAAAAAATTTTATTCCTCTTCTCTAGCCCCTTTACTATAACCCGTTCAATAAATATGCATGTACATATATACAATTTATATCACTTATCATTTTCCATTCAACTTTATATTTGATTTGCTTTGGTTTAAAAACACCATTCATTCTAATGTTGCATGCATAGGCTAAAATCATATAATTAGCTAATTAATGTATATTTCAACTCATGCATATTTTATTTGAACAAGTGGCTATTTTTAACACTTCACGTTTCAAAGATGTAATTTTGGCGAACTAAAATAGATTTCAACACATGACTATTTTATTTAGTTCCTATGCATGTTAAAAATAATATTTCTTCACCAAGATTTATTTCAACGTCCGCATATCTTTAGCATATCACATATATGATAAAAATGATATTTTTATCATTTAAAATATTTATTCGACAAGTGGATGTTTTCAACACTTCATAGTTTCAATAAAAAAGTAATTTTTATTGTTCGATCTTTTTATTCAACACATGAACTTTTCCACTACACACATTTCTCAACACATGAGCATTTCCACACATGGATATTTTATTTATGTTATTCATATAAGAAAGATGAAATTTTTATTGTTGAAACTATTTATATATAAGGCGAATATTTTTAATACTTCATATATATTATAAAAATGTGAGTTTTATTGTTTAAACACTTCATTCATTCACACATGAATTTAATTTTCACACATCACTTTTCAACACATGAACATTTCCACACATGGATATAGTTTCAACATATTGCTTTAATTTCAACGCATGAAAATAATTTCAAAATATGAAAATTATTCTAACACATAAAGATTATTCAAAATTTCGGCAGCATACCGGTAGGGTAGTTAAAACCGGCACCGTCCCTAGTACGGCTCCTCGCTCTACCTTAAAACCTCGCGGTTTTTGACAATGGGGATTCATGCATCTAATTCGCACGCAGGCGACATGTTTATTTTTATTTCCACCAATATTTCCAGTTCATTTCAATCACCAATGGGTATTTTTCAACCACAACCAAACAATATCAACCACAAACAATGATTCAGCCATTCGTATTTTTCATCCAATATTTCACACCAATTCACAACAATACATATCGTCCATGGTTTGTGGACGAGGGGAGTATATATACATATATATATACATACATATATATATATTATTGCTATATTTCACTTGCATTTCAACACATATATCCATTATTCTATGCATGTATAATTCATACTTCGCTTATATAGCTTACACCACGCATGTACATGAGGTATACAACACGTGTGTAATTTATATTTCGCTAATATAATTTATACACGACATTCTCCATTCAAATTTTATTAATTTAGATTTCTCACATTGGTTTGCGGAGTGCTAAAAATCGTAGGTGACTTAGAAAAATCCGCGGCTTCTTCTATTTGGTAGAGATCTTCCTTGCGGTCCCGATGTTTCCTGTTTCATCGAATTTCGTCAACACACCAAAAAGATATGATTTTTCAAAGTGCAAACATAAAAAAGAACTCACCTTTCACGATGGTTCAAAACTAGGTTTGCGGTTTTCGTGAGAACCGAGGCACGAGGGGACGATCGGCGGGTTGGACGTGGAAGAGGGAGGAGAGGGCTTCCTATCGGTGGTGGTTTGGTGGCGCTCGGTGATCGGTGGCGTCGTCGGCGGCGATGGGAAGGTCGGAACTTCCTGGGGCTCGTGCTCGACGATGCGGAGGAGGGAGGAGACGAGGGTAGGTCGGATTTGAAGAGGGGAGGGAGGCGAAGCGAACGGCGGTGGTGGCGACGTCGGTAGGAGGCTGCGGCGGTCGGAAATCGCCTGGGAAGAATGGAGCTCCAGTCGTCGTCGATATCGAGGGTTTTGAGCGGTTTTTTTATGAAAGAAATAATCCTATTGGCCGATATATATATTATATTTCTAAATAGTGTTTTCTCCAATGAACTCCTTTTCAAGCCCAACGACTGTCGTCCCTAGCTAAATAACCCCATTCCGGACACAGTGGGATATGTTTCATTGGCCAATTTGACTATTACAGTCAGTTATTTTTCAAATTAAAGTATAAAACATTTAATTTTTAACTTTGAACGTACATTTCAATTTGCCAGGGCCACAAACTGATTCGAAAAATTCCAGAAAAATAAATCTAGCCATGTTTTGACGCTACGGTCCCAAAAAAACTAGTTTCGTTGAATTTTGAGATCATTTGAAAAATGGCCATTTTCTGGTCGATCCAGTTTAACAGAAATTGACCAAACGCATTTTCTTTTGCCACGCTCACATACTAGCTTCAAAAATTATGAAATTTGTAACCTAGCAATAGTTTGACATCCCAGACCCAAAAAAAGTGGTTTCGTCGAATTCCGCGGTCGTATGCAAAATATTAATTTTCTAGGGCTATATATTCTATATAGCGACCATTCTGAAAATTCATTCGGCCATAACTTTTGATTCCCGTTATGAAATTTCGATTTTTCAGATTCGTTAGAAAGGTATAGATAAACAGATTTAAATAATTTTGGTTTCACTAAAATCCGTTATATTTTCCACCCTGCACAGTCAGTCAAAGTTTGACTGACTATTTCTAATTCACTATTTTATTGAAATATCCTATTTCAATTATTCAAATTTCTTTGAAATCACCAATTAAAAATTTTTAAATTGGCTCGTATTTTCCGGGTTATTACAAATAGTATACAGTCAATCAAATCATCCATGGCTTGTACAATAAATAGTATAAGGAGCTACTAAGCCCCATCTGCAACCTATGATATAATAACTGTAAAATAATTTCAGTGAGAGAGAGTTCTCACAGTGGTTGGTTTTGAAATCGTTGAATAACGATTATTTTAATAAAATTAAACCGGTGTTTATATTTATCAAAAATCCAAAGGGCCTCTGTTTCAGTTTTAGTCTGGTCCATGTTGTAGTGCTCATCGCTGCGAATCCAACACTTTTGAAATCATTCGATTTCGTTTCTGTATGAAGAAGTTATGTTGTTTTAAAGTTTCACTTACATTAATAAATATTTTAAACCCTAATTAACTTAATAAATAATTAATTATATTTAATAAAACGCTACCCTTCTGTTGTTTTCTTTGTTATTTCGTTCTAGGTTCTAGCCGTTACTTCAAAAATAACTCAGGCGCTATGGCTTAAAACCGCTCGAAATCCAAAGCACCAGAGAGTGATTAGACCTCCTCACGACGTTGGCCTCTCCATGTTCTGCCTACCCCTGCACCACTAATGAACTCGCCGCCGCCTTGGGTTCTAAAACCCTGTTTGAATGATGGTGGTTTCAGCCCCCAAATCGAACCCTACGCTCCATTAAATTAGATCATAGCCATATCAATAGAGAGCTTGAGAAAATCTCTTCAATTTTGGTTTTGGAATGGTAATTTAATTCGTTGTATTTGGAGAGGAATCGAGAGTTGAAATATCATGCCATTCTGGCCTTTAATTTTTACGTGGTGGCTAGGGCTTTAAAGGGGGAGGGGGTTTTATAGGAATTTATTTTATAATTATTTAAATCCTTTTAATTCGAAAATACATGTATACTGATGCAAACTCCAAATCAAACCCAACGAATGTCACCCCTAGTTAAATACCACCATTCCAGACATAATGGGATATGTCCCGCAAGCCAATTCGATCTTTTCGATCAGTTTTCATCAAAATTAAAATATAAATTAATATGACATTCAAAATTGATTTCAACGTATATTTTAATTTACCAGGGCCATATACTGACTACAAAAATTCCAGAAAAATAAATCTTGCTATGTTTTGACATTATGGTCCTAACAAAACTAATATTGTCAAATTTGGAGACTGTTTGAAAAACGGTCATTTTCCAGTCGATTAAATTCAAACTTAATTGACCAAACAAGTTTAAATTCACCACGCTCTCATATTAATTCCAAAAATTCTGAAAATTGGAATATAGCAATAATTTGACATTTCAGATCCAACAAAAGTGGTTTCGTCGAAAACGGAGGTCGTTTGCAAAATGGCTATTTTAAGGGCCATATATATATTTAATATATATAAATATGTATAAATTCCATAACGACTATTTGAAATTTAAACTGGACATAACTTTCAATTCTCGTTATGAAATCTTGTTTTTTTTTACATTCTTTAGAAAGATATAATTAAACAGATTCAAATATTTCTGGTTTTACTGAAATCCAATTTATTTTGGACCATATACATTCAATTGAAATTAAAAATTGAATTTTCAAACTACCGCGCCATTTCAAGATCGTTTTATAATTAAAATAAATTTATTTGTTCTAACTTCAATTAAAATAAATTTTTAGTCGTTATTATTTAAAATAAATCATTTTAAATATTCAAAATCCATTAAATTAGCTAAAATAAAAATTTTAAATTGGTTTTGAAAATCTGGGTTGTTACAATCTCCCCTACTTAAAATCTTTTCGTCCTCGTAAAGGAACGGAGCTGAAAGTTGTTTAACTAACCAACTAAACTTTCATTCTTCAGTTTTTAGTTTCTAAGAATTCCCACAACAATATCCGTATAATCGCGGAATCCAATATCGAAATATTCCGAAGATTATTTCTACTCAAATCCATTCCACTATAAGTTTTGGAAATTTCTGGTTATATTAAAACCCTTTCCAATCCAATTTATTTATTTAAAAATTATTCGATTATTAATCTTGTTAATAACTACATTAATTTGATAAAAATATTTTTTATCTTTTCAAATTTGGAATTTTTATCCAAAATCTTTTCAAATCATTAATTATGATTTTACACAATTTTTCCATATTTTTAATAATTTTATAAAGGCCCTTACAGTCGAGTTCTAATGTCGACCACCGAACTGCATCCATAGCGACCTTTTCCAAAATTGATTTAGACATACATTAAAACATAACCATTAGATCTCAAATCCCTTATTATCATTGGATAACTTTTTTGATAGGAACCCAAAGTTCCGGTTTTAGGAGAATCCGACAGTCGGATCTCTCGTAATGTCAGTTTGAAGTCAATGGTCGAAATTCGCGAATAGTCGCTGCGCGGCGCATTTTATTCAGGCCATTAAATATAATATATATATATATATATATTTCATCGATTTCAATTCAAAACGTATTTTATAAATTGTTTATAAATTCATTTTAAAACGATTTCAACTTCATGTTCAATTTTAAATTAAAATTGAATATTCCGTTACATGACAATCTTATAGAGTACATATATATGTTAAAATTATATTTTTAACCAACCAATATTTATTCCATTACCTAACAATTTTATATATGCATATTCAAGCTAAAAATAATTTTTTTAGCCAACCAATATTTATTTCAACACAAGCCCATTTTATTCATCTCATATATATGTTAGAAATAATATTTTTAACAATCCAATATTTTTCACATCACATATATAAAATTTATTCACATTTCATATATATATATATATATATATTATTTTCATTTCATATATATATATATATATATATTATTCACATTTTTATTTTCATTTTATATATATATTTTCACATCGTATGTATATATATATATATATATATATATATTATGCAACACGTCATATATATAATTTTATGCAACACACAGGATATATAATTTATAATTTATCCACATTTCATATATATATTATTTTAATTTCATATATATATATTTTATTCACTCTTCATATATATAATTTTTCACATCATATATATATATATATATTATTCACATCGTATATATATATATATTTTATACAACACATTATATATATAATTTTATACAACACATCGTATATATAATTTTTTTTTACATTGTATATATATTTTATACAACACATCGTCACAACACAATATAGTCAAACAAATCATCCATGGAATGTACAATAAATAGTGTCATGAGCTACTAAGCCTCGTGTAACAACCCGAATTTTAATAACGCGTTAAGACAAGGATCGAGGCAGAATTTAATTTTAAAATAAGAATCAAGCGAAACGGCTTGCGCTGTTGCGTTCGTCTTGGAATTCTGGTTGGAAACGAGTCCGAAATTTCGTAAATCGGAGTCCGTATGACCGAGATATGGCCTCTAGAAGTTTCACGAAAAATCGAAAAACGAAAACAGATTTTCGAATTTCAAATTTAGCCCCAAACGGACTGGGCGGGAAATTTCCCGCCCAGCCCCAGGTCGACTGGGGAGTCGACCCCCCGGGGACCAGGTCGACTGCCCAGTCGACCTGGGTGTCGACCTGGGGGTCGACCTCCCTGGTCGAGCCAGGTCGGCCTGGGTGCACCTGCATGGTCTTTTGGCTCTGGTTTGGGGGCCTGTGACGATTTTGACGGCTTAGATCTAAACTAGGGTTAATCTAAGGGCCTAAACTAGTCCTAACTTCTATAAAAACACCCTAAGACCTAACCTAAATCACTAGAAATCATTCTAGCAACAAAGTGCTGCCCAAATCTCTCTTGATCATGGCCTCCATCTCCAACTTCAAAGGCTTGAGCATCCCAACTAGATCCAAATCAAAGAGCAACGCTTCTACAACAAATCAAGAGAGTAGATCAACATCGCTACAATGATTCTATGACGATTCTTGCTCCTAATTCACTAGCCACGCTTTGTAAGTTCTAGATGCTTTTAGATTGAAACGATAACTTGAATATGACATGTGATAAAGTTGAAATTGGATCTATGCATGATAATCGATCCATGCTCATTCTTGTTCATTTTGGATCTTGACCTTTGGGGATGTTAATTTGGACCTATGCATGTTGCAAATCACTCTTTCATATCCTTATCATGCATGTAATGATGTTTTTTTCTCTCGGATCTTGTTTTATGCAAAGCTTCTACCTTCCCCTATTTATCTACTTTTGATGAACCTTGGTCGATTTTGGACCTAGGCCTAAACTACGATTTACATGCGGTTTGTATTCGGGGGAATGTTGGGATTTCACCTATTTGGACATGGGTGCGTGGTAGAATTGATTCCATAACATGAACAAGGGGAATTTGGGGTATTGCCAATGTAATTTGCAAGTTTGGGCATACATGAATTGGTATATGAGTTAAATCACGAGTTTTGGGGACTATGTAAGTTAAATCAAGGGATTGGGCTTATGTAAATTAGGCATAAGTGGAATTGGTAACATGAACCATGATGTGGGTTTATTTGGGCATGAACGTGACAACATGTAACTTTGGCTAGAACATGATTTAGGGTAAATTGACATAAACTTGACATACATGCAAATAGGCGAGAATTGGACATATGTGAAGTGGCTAGAATTGGGTACACATTTTGATGGACATGTAATTGGGAACTTGGGGATATGCTTTGTAATATGTAAAGTGGGGATCTTGACTTAGATGACACATATGTAATTAACAATCTAACGGATGCCTTCGACACGAGGTTAGACTTGAGTTGTGGTGTAATTCTGCCCGGAATCGCCCGGCATATCCAGTGACCACAACAATAATAGTCTAATGTGAGATGTCATAGGCAAAGATTAGATTGTGGTAATGCTTGAACCCGAGGTTGGAATGGGTTTGCGGTGTAATTCTGCCCGGAACCGCCCGGCGTATCCAGTGACCGCAAATAAGTCCAATATGAGAGGTTGAGGCATTAATAAATAATAAATGAATATGACATGGACGGGTGGGTTAAGTAACCTGATTAGACTAATGACACTTAACCAATATGACATGGACGGGTGGGTTAAGTAACTTGATTATACTAATGACACTTAACCAATATGACATGGACGGGTGGGTTAAGTAACTTGATTAGACTAATGACATTTAACCAATATGACGTGGATGGGTGGGTTAAGTAAAACCGGACTTGATTTCTTGATGACACTTAACCATATAACACGATTAGAGGATGGGTTAGTTTAACCTGAATGGGTCGATAACAACTGACTAGTATAACGTGATGCATGGTAAGGTTAAGCAAACTCACAAGGGTAACACTTAACCGTTATAATTTAATGGGGTTAAGTCATGAATCGCTTGAATATACTTAACAAATCTAACATGATAACTTGATGGGGTTAAGTCATGAATCACTTGAATATACTTAACCAATCTAACACGGTAACTTGATGAGGATTAAGTCATGAGTCACTTGAATATACTTAACCAATCTAACACGGTAATTTGATGGGGTTAAGCTTGAATATACTTAACCAATCCAACACGGTAATTTGACGGGGTTAAGCTTGAATATACTTAACCAATCTGACACGGTAATTTGATGGGGTTAAGCTTGAATATACTTAACCAATCTAACATGGTAATTTGATGGGGTTAAGCTTAAATATACTTAACCAATTTAACACGATGATTTGGATAGGGTTATGTCATGAACCGCTGGAATACGCTTAACCAACTTGACATGTGATTCATAGGGCTAAGTCATGAACTTGAATGACAACACTTAGCCAACATAACATGACATGTAGACGGGTTAAGTCATGAACTTGAATGACAACACTTAGCCAACTTAACATGACATGTAGACGGGTTAAGTCACGAACTTGAATGACCACACTTAACCAACTTGACATGCTAGACTGATAAGTGTTAAGTATTGAATTTAGATGACAACGCTTAACCTGCTGGACGGAAACCATAGTTACGCGGTCCTTTTCAGCAGTAACCCTCTTGAAGGTATCACGATACCCTAGGGACTAGGCTAGGGTGGGGCACGATTACTGGGCTGATTGTAAGCGACCAGAACGACGGCTGAGTTGGTGCGCCATTGTAGGTTCAGGCGGACTATGGTCGTGCACCTGAGTCCGGAGTTGAAAAAGCAGGAATGGGCACCAGTAGTTGTACATTGTGCGTGCTTGGAATGGTGTCAGTGGCTGACACCCTAGGGCTTGATACACCCTAGGGTGGACCTAGCACAGAGTAGCTACATTCGTGATTGGGCCGTATGACACCGACACACGACGAGTTAGGACTTGTAGGGAGCCGATCGATTAGATCGTTACTTGGAAAAAGGGCGTTGTTCGATAGGTAGCATAATCCCTAGTGGTCCTAGGTGGCATAAACCCTGATCGAATCTAGAAAACGTCCAATAGGAAGCATAATCCCTAGTGGTCCTAGGTGGCGTAAATCCTAGTTGAACACACGGTAATTCATGATAAGGGAATCTGGCCAGAACAAGGATGGAAGTCCGAGCGATTTCAAGGATGGTGACACTACGTTGTAGTGGTACAGAATAACGTGATGAAACCCGTACGATATACGGCAAGGGACTATACATATACATGGAAGGGATGATACGAGTTAGGATGCTAGTACAGTTGGTGCAGAGGACGTTAGACATGCGATGCTATTCCGAGTTTATCTTGTTATCTTGTTACCTTGGTTATCCTGTTACCTTGGTTATCTTGTTACTTGAGTTTATCTTGTTATCTTAGTTTGATCTGTTTATCTTGTCATCATGTTTATGTTTACTTTCAGTTTATACATGTCATGTTACATTTACCTGTTTTTAGGCTGAAAGTAGCTAGAACTTACCAGTCTTTATGACTGACCCCGTTTTGTTTCACCTCTTTTTCTTCTGTCCCCCCCCTCCCCCAGGTTTACAGGGAGGAAATGTTGCTACTTAGTGCGGATTTTCTGCTTCAAGATCATCATCTATGGCTTGGACTTTTCTTGGCTATGGCTATTTTACTGTTTTACTTGGGGAATAATTTATGACTATGGTTTTATGCTTCTTTATTATTGCAAGACAGGTTTCGATGTAAGTAATTTAATGGAACTTTGATGTAAAAGGTTTTAGACCTTACTACTTTTATAAAGTAATGAAATCATGTTTTCTTCCGCTGTTTTTATATGTTCTGTCTTGTAATATTTCTGTGCATGTTTACCTAGACAACACCCCTCCAAAGCTAGTGCATTCTCTTGTGAGTGACCCTGGCGGAGGTGGGGTGTTACACCTCGTCTGTAACCTATGATATAATAACTGTAAAATAATTTCAGTGAGAGAGATTTCTCATAGTGGTCGGTTTTGAATTCGTTGAATAACGATTATTTTAATAAAATTAAACTGGAGTTTGATTTTATCAAAAATCCAAATGGTTTCTGTTTTAGTTTGGTCCGCTCCATGTTGAAGTGCTCGTCATTGTGAATCCAACACTTCTGAAATCGTTCGATTCCGTTTTTGTATAAAGAAGTTATGATGTTTTAAATTTTCAATTACATTAATAAATATTTTACACCCTAATTGCCTTAATAAATAATTAGTTACGTTTAATAAAACGCTATCCTTATGCTGTCTTCTTCGTTATTTCGTTCTAGGTTCCGGCTGTTGCTTCCAAAAGAACTTAGGCGCTAGGGCTTAAAATCGCTCGAAATCCAAAGCACTAGAGTGGGATCGGACCGCCTCATGACGTTGGCATTTCCATGCTTCGCCTACCCCATTGTAACAACCCGAAATTTTGGGGCCAATTTAAATTTTTTATTTTAGAAATTTTAATTGATTTTAATATTTAAAATGATTTATTTTAAATAATAACGACTAAAAATTTATTTTAATTAAAGTTAGAACGAATAAATTTAATTTAATTATAAAAGGAGTTAGAAATGGCGCGGCAGTTCGAAAATTCGATTTCTAATTTCAATTTAATATACAAAATTTATTATAAATCAAAATTGAATGAAACAAGACATATTTAAATCTGTTTAACCATATCTTTCTAACGAATGTAAGAAACTGAAATTTCACTTTAAAAATAGAAAGTTATGTCCAGTTTAAAATTCAGAATAGTCGCTATAGAATTTATATATATTTTAATATAATATTTAGCCCTTAAAAATAGTCATTTTACAAATGACCTATGTTTTCAACGAAACCACTTTTGTTGGATCCGGAATGTCAAATTATTGTTAAGTTTAGTTTTCCATAATTTTTCGAATTAATAGGTGAGCGTGGCAAATGAAAATGTTTTGTTCATTTAAGTCAAATTTAATCGACCGGAAAATAGCCATTTTTCAAACGGTCTCAGAATTCGACGAAATTAGTTTTGTTAGGACCGTATCGTCAAACCATAACTAGAAATAATTTTTCTGTAATTTTTAGAGTCAGTATGTGGCCTCGGTAATTTATAATATACGTTTGAATTTAATATAAATTGATTTATATTTATATTTTAAGAAAAACATATCGTAACAGCCGAATTGGGTTACGAAACACGGTCCATTGTGTCTGGAGCAGGGGTATTTAGCTAGGGGTGACACTCGTTGGGTTAGATTTGGAGTTCTGAACGATATACGAGGTATATTGGAATTTAAAGGAATTAATTTATTAAATAAAATAAAACATGCTCTATATATACGGTGCATACACAGTACAATTGTAATAACCCGGAAATCCGAGCCAGTTTAAAATTTTTATTTTGGCAATTTTAGTGAATTTTGAGTATTTAAAATGATTATTTTAAATAATATCGACAAGAAATTTATTTTGAATGAATTAGAACGTATATGTTTATATAGATCGTCGTTAGAATATAAATAATTATTTATAATTATAAAAGGAATTGAAAATGGCGCGGTAGTTCGATAATTCGATTTCAAACTTCAAATGAATGTACCGGGTGCAAAATAAACTGGATTTTAACGAAACCAAAAATAATTGAATCTATTTGACAATATCTTTCCAACGAATCCGAAAAATCAAGATTTCATAGCGGGAATCAAAGGTTATGCCCAGTTGAAAATTCAGAATAGTCGCTATGGAATTTCGGCCCTTAAAAATAGCCGTTTTGCAAACGACCTCAGATTTCGACGAAACCACTTTTGTTGGATCCGTGATGTCAAATTATTGCTAGGTTTCAAATTTCATAATTTTTCGAATCAATACGTGAGCGTGGCAAAGGAAAACGCGTTTGACCAATTTTAGTTGATTTTAATCGACTGGAGAATGGCCATTTTTCAAACGGTCTCAGAACTTGACGAAATTAGTTTCGTTAGGACCGTATTGTCAATAAGAAGCTAGAAAATAGTTTTCGGGAATTTTTCGAGTTAATATGTGGCCCCGATAAGTTAAAATGTACGTTCAAATTCAATATATAGATTTATATTTTAATTTTGATGAAAACTAATCGTAACAAGCGAATTGGCTTACGATACATGTCCCATTATGTTCGGAATGGGGGTATTACGCTAGGGGCGACAGTCATTGGGTTTGAATCAGGGTTTGAAATAAAAGTCAACCTAGTTGGAAATTAAGATATTAAAATAATAATATATAAAATATAGATAACCCCCCCCCCCCCGTTATAATTCTCTTCACAAATAATTGAGCCCCAAATCAGAAAATGGCGATGGCCATCGCCATCGACCGCCGTCTACCGTGCGTCGCCCCTGACTGCCGCCCCCGTCGCTCCGCCTCCCCTCCACTACGGTGGCCCCTGCCCCACTGCTCCTCCTCCCTCCGTTCAAGCCACGAAGCCGCGAATCCCCAAACCCCTCTTCCACCTGAGAACCGCCGCCGCCACCCTGAAGATCCCACAGCACCCCCTGACCTCACCGCCGACCCCACCCTCCACTTCAGACCGACCATAACCTCCACCACCCACCTGAACGTCCACCAGCAAAGGAACCCCCCCTCCCCCCGTTCCTCCATTTCGATCCGCGAAACTCCCCCCTAATGCTGCTCCTCGCTTAAACCAGATGCCGTTACCTTCAGGATCTCCTACTCCGACGCCTCTGTCTCAATCTGAAATCCTAGATCAAAACTTTGTAAGTTTTCGAATTTTTAAAACTATGAAAAATCTGATTTTTATGCTAGGAAAATATATGATTTCTAGTTTTGAAAATATTTGATTTTTAATAGAGAAAAGATCGGATTTTAGAATAGGAAAGATCAGAATTTTAGTATAGAAAATATTCGATTTTGTTATAGAAAAGAATAAGTTTTTGTTATAGAAAAGCGTAGATCTTTATAATAAGAAGGAAAGATTCGATTTTTATAAACCAAAAATAAATGATTTTTATTTTTATAAATACAAAGATCATATTTTTAATAACACAAAGATCCAATCTTTATATTTAAAAAGGTGAAATCTTTATATAGTTGTTAGAGATGTAGTAAAAATATAATTTATATTTATGTAGAGTAATAAAAAATATAATTTTTTAATTAAGTAGTGAAGTAAAAATATGATTTTTACTTCGATAAAAATAAGATCTTTATAGATGAAGTGAATGGAAAATGTGAATTTTTATTTACAAACATCGAAATGGAAATGTGATTTTTGCTTTAAAGATAGTGAGATAAAGAAATAATTTTTATAGGAGTTGTAACACCCCACACCCGCTAAGGTCACTCACTAAGGGAATGCCTTAACTTTGGTGGAGTATTTTAAGTGAATATAGAACAGAAAAATTACAACAAGACAGATATAAGTAATACTTGAAATTTAAAACATCATTTCATTGCAGCAGAAGGTAAACATGTTTGGTTACATATCAAAAACCAACAAGAGTCAAGTACAAAATATCCATCTCGTTAAAACATAAGTACATAATCCCACTACATAACTAATAGCCATAATAGAAAAGATAAGCTGAGCTTTACATCAACGGTCCAAGCTCCAAAAGATAGATAAAGCAATCTGATCAAATCCCACTAGTGCTAGGCCCACTCTGAGAACCTGAGGGTTAGGAAAAAGATAAAAACAACGGGGTCAGACATAAGTCTGAGCGAGTCCTATAACTTTAACAATACAATCATTAAAGTAATTAGGGTATGATATAAACTTGGTACGGTAATGACTGGGGATAAATGACTACACTAAGTAGCCAACTAGACATAGGATGAACTAAGATATCGGTAAAGACGCATCTACCCACCCAAGGGTAATTACTACACTGCACCACACCAGTCATTCCTACTTAAAGGTTGATCCCACTCATGGACTTAGAAAATATAACTAGTAATTTCGTGTACCCCTAGCTGACCACATAGGTGCCGTCTGCTCCTATCTCCACTAGGTGTACCCACTACTCCCCAAGCGATCCGCTCCCTAACGTAGATACCCGTGCTGGTCCCACAGTGGGGTGTATCATTCCCCAAAGTGGCAACCCGATACCAACACTGATGCACGACTTATACCTACACGATGCAACAACGTCTTACCTACCAGCCCGGGCCCACACACGTATATGAAACCCGTTGGACTTGCGTTGCCACCGCTAACCCGTTTTGACCTCTTATAGTCAAGCCCAGTACGAGTGTCCCGTCCTCGACATGGGTCGAGCCCAATAAGATACATATGGGTTACTGGTTGAAATGGGCCCCTACAAGCTACCCACCTAAGCTTGTCCCCTTTTCTAGTGTATCCCACTTAACCCTTTAATCATGTTTAATTACATGTTTCCACTTGGTTAAGTATTCTAATCGTATTTTCTATTGCCACCCAAGGCAACCCACTAGATTTCCACATGCCACCCAAGGCACATACTTGATTTCCAAATGCCACCCAAGGCACCCACTTAACCCCTCATGCCCCACTACATGCTTATCTGGTTAAGTGTTTCTTAATTGATTAAGAACGTAACCTTTGTAAAGACCTCTCACATTAGACTATCTTTTATGGCAGCTGGATTTGCAGGTCGGGTCCGGGCAGCCTTACGCCATAACAGAGTCTAACCTCGTGTCTTTACACTTGTCACGTATTTAGTTCATGCCTAAGACCTATCACATTGGGCCAACCATTTGTAGCCGCTGGATTTGCCGGTCAGTTCCGGCCAGTCTTATGCTACAAAAGGGTCCAACCTCGTGTCTTAGTCGATTAATTACACCTAATTAATCATCCTCATATTTTGAATTAATTTTCCCTAATTAATTCCAATTTAATGATGTACATAATTGACTCAATTATGTCCATCCACTCATGGTATGCAACATCATATCAATTTCACCACAATTTTGTTAACATGAATATTAACCCCATCGTTCCCCACGTAATACGCTAACATGACATACTTAAAAGGGAAGATTCATCACAAATACAATGGGTTCAACTTAGCATAACATTAGCATCACATGGGTTTTAAAGGTGTCAACTTGCATATATGACCATAGCATCAAACCCAACTAGCATAAATAATCAACCCAAACTTGCATGAATCACATATGTCATAAAGAGGGTAGCTTGCATAAGTTACTTTTGTCATACAAAGGGGTAAACTTGCATATGTATGTATGACATACAAAGGGGTTAACTTGCATATGTATGCATATCATACAAAGGTGTAAACTTGCACATGTTACTTGCATATAATCAAACACCAAACTTGCATAACATGTCATATATGAACTTGCATATAATCAAACACCAAACTTGAATAACATGGTGTCATAATGGATCAATGTTTATCATAGTGATTTGCATAACTAGCATCATGAACATATAGCATAAATTACACCCAACTTGCATAACTAGCTTCATGGGCACATAGCATCAAACTTGCATAACTTGCATCATGAACACATAGCATACAACTTGCATGACTAGCATCATGAACATATAGCATAAAACTTGCATAACTAACATCATGAACACATAGCATATGACAACATAACTTGCATTGATCCATATACATAACCATAACCTCATTATATCCTATCATAATTAGTTTAGCAATTGCTTGCCAAAGGCATAGAAACTCACAACTTGTTGATTAGCACTCCTATGAAGAAGATTTAGTTGCTAGAGTTGATTAGAAGTTGATTTGAGAAGCTATCTTCCTCTTTAGTTTGATGGAGGCTCCTTCAAGTTGCATTTTGACGGCATGATGACGTTGTATCCAATTTTAGTATGAATTAGGGTAGTATTAGGGTGTATTTATAGATTTAGGATGTAGTTTAGGCCCTTAGATTAACCCTAGATTAGGTTAGAGCCGTCAGATTTCGTCACAGCCCCAAAACACAGCCCAAACAGCCAAAACAGTGCACCCAGCCAAACTGGCCGAGCCACCTGTGTCGACAGGGGTGTCGACACTACAGTCGACACGCCCCCATGTGTGTCGACTCCCCAGTCGACACGGGGGTCAACCTGGTGCTGGCGGGAATTTTCCCGCCTAGCCCCATTTCTGCATTTGAAATCTGTTTTCCGAAATTTGAATTTTCTGAAAACTTCGTTAGGCCTTATCTGGGTCATACGGACTCCGATTTTCGAAAACTCGGACTCTATTTCGCGTATTTTTCCGAGACGAATGCAATGGCATAGCTCATTTCCCATGATTCAGATCTTAAAATTTAATTCTGCCCTTATTTATATTATAACAAGTTATTCAACATACGGGGTGTTACAGGAGTAAAGATTAGATTTTTGAAATATAAAGACGTGATTTTGGTTATATAAAGGAGTCGATTTTATATACATGAAAGTGAAATAAAAATATAATTTTTTTATATATGAACAGCGGGACAAGGACTGCAGTGGAAATTTAAACAGATTTAGTCGGTTCAGCAGTTCAAAAGCAAAGAACGGCGGAGTGGAACCCTCTATGAGAACTTCTCACTTTAAATTTCTTTTTCTAGTTATAATTATATACTAGGATGCAGACGGTGTTTAGTAGCACCCAACACCCATCGTCTACAGACCATGGATGACTTGTTTGTTTGGTTGCTATGTTGTAAAATTTGATTGTGCGATGTAGAATGAAATAAAATATTTTATAGTGGAAAATATTTTATAGTTAAAAATATAATTTTTTACGTGTATATAAAATAAATATTTATAAACAAATCGGACGATTTGTTTATATACAGTGATTTGACTGGATATTGATTTGGACGATAAATTTTACACATCGCCCAACTGCAGAAATAAAATCTGTGTTTGATTGTTTGAAATCCCACACAGGTATTGGGATGATATTTGGCGTATACTAATCCCAATTATTTAGTTGTATGTCGATCGATTGGTCGACATACTATGTAAGCGTTAATTATTTATATTTAATGCTTATGCAGTTGCGTGGTGCACTTTGGATGATGGTTGATTATTTATCGTTGCTATTATATACATGTGTTGTATGGAATCCATATAATTAACATTATATGGTAATTGATTGGGCCTTATTCCAATTGGAAAAATAAAGAATATTATAAAATAAAGGTTCATGTGTTGACCGTACTCATTCGTTGAGATTAGTCATGTGTTGAACGAAATATTTTAACAATAAAATTTACATCTTTATCATATATAAAATTAGAAACTAACTGGAAAATAGATAAGATGAGTTGTCTCCTGGATATTGATCTGATGTTGGTTTCGGCCTTCAGGGTTAATATTTAGGGAATCGTTCTCTTACTAATTTACGGTTGGAGTCTGATTTGAAATCAAACGATAGATACCATAATTTTTATAAAATATATTAAATAACAAAAATAGTCATGTGTTGACAGTACTCATCCGTTGAGATTAGTAATGTATTGAAAGAAATATAGATTCATTTGTTGAATAGAATAACGAAGTTATTGAAAAATATAAAGCCGTGTTGATTAGAGATGCGCTATTTTGACGCGAACGATATTTATATCGATTATATTCGTTTTATAATGAACATTGAAAAAAGATAAAAATCAAATATTTATAATAGGAAATTGAATTGAATTGAATAGAAAACGAATTCGAATTGAATTGAATATAAAAGAAATTCGAATTGAATTGAATATAAAAGAAATTTGAATTGAATTGAATATAAAAAAATTCGAATTGAATTGAATAGAAAATGAATTCGAATTGAATTGAATAGAAAATGAATTCAAATTGAATTGAAATTTGAATTGAGTTGAAATGAATTTAAAACGAATTTATAAGGAAAATTTCAATTTTGATTTGAATTTGAAATGGAAGTTGAAATTGTTTTGAAACAAATTTAAAACAATTTATAAAATTCGTTTTAAAAAAGGGAATCGACGAAATATATATTATATATATAATATAATGGCCTGAATAAAACGCGCTGCGCCGCGGTAGTTCGTGAATTTCGACCATTAATTTCAAACGGACATTACGGGAGATCCGACCGTCGAATTCTCCTAAAACCGGAACTGTTGGGTTCATATCGAAAAGATCTTTCTAACAAATATTAGAAATTTGAAATCTAACGGTTGAATTTGGAGATATGTCCAAATCAATTTCACAAAAGGTCGTTGTAAGTGCAGTTCGATGGCCGTTGATGGAAATCGACTGTACGGGCCTTGATAAAATTATTAAAAATATCAATAATTTGTGTAAAATCATAAGAAATGATTATTGAAGAACTGGGATGAAAAAAACCAAATTTGTAAAGACAAAAATAGATTTTTATCAAAATGAACTAGTTTTGAACTAAAATTAAAACCCAATTATTTTTAAATAAATAAATTGGATTTGAAATGGGTTTTAAATAACCAGAATTTCTAATATATTTAATTGGAATTGAATTAGAATTGATTTGTGGGTTTATCGTGAACGGTGTTTTAAATAACATTTGTTCTTTAACCTGATAATAATTAGAATGTGATTTGGGTTAATCGTGAACTGTGTTTTAAATGGCATTAGTTCTTTAACCCAGAAAAAGGAGTTTTAATGAATCTGTAATTAGATTGAAATGTGAATTGATAATTTAAATTATCAAATTTGTAAAGTGGGCGAGAATGGAGTATCCCCAGTTTTGCTCCAAAACGATAGTTAAATCTTTAATTAGATTTGAACGTGAAATGGTAATTAATTTTACCGATAACACCGTGGTGTTAGATATGGAGTATTACCAGTTTTGCTTCATGGGATGAATATGTTGGGATTGGGAAATAAAATAAATGATTACTTTGGTGGGGTTCGCTAATTCCGACTAATTTGGAAAACAATAATATGGTTTAAAATGATATCCAAAGGAAGATTGAAGAATAAATTTAAAAGAATTTATCTTTGATAAAATTAATGGGAACCTTTCCCTAAGAATATGAAATTTAGAAACTAGCTGTAGGTTAGCTAAGAAGAATGGTTTCCTGGGTATTGATCTGATGTTGGTTTCGGCCTTCGGGGTTAATATTTGGGAAATTGTTCTCTTGCTGATTTACGGTTAGTGGCTGCTGAATTGGAATGAGGCGTATGTTGTGTTTGTGTAACATTTGTTTACTATATACACGGGTTATTCAGAAAGGCCGGGTTTATACCCATTCTGAATAACCGATTCGACGATAAGTCGGAGATGAAGACGGTGGTTGAAGACCGGAAGTCTTCACATCGTTTAGGTGATTACTGATGATCTTGATTGGGCTGTACACCCAAGATGAGGGAATCAGTTGGTGGTCGTCCAGACGTACTTGGAGATCGATGGATATGCGAGAAAAGTGCCTCCGGTTTCGTTCAGACCCAGAACGAACTTGTAAATGGACTGTGTGTCTGACATTGGATTTTATTCTGTGTTGATTGATCTCTATTAAATATACATCTGTTTGGCGACGGAGAATTTATTCTCTTTCTTAACGCCCTTCTCTGAGACGTACGAGCTCAGAGGTTGTATATTGATGGACATCAGTCGCATGGCATGAATTGCCAGTGTGGCATGCCTACGTGGCAATTGATCAAGGCTTCTACCCAATACGTAAATCCTAATACTAAGACAGCCGTCGCCTCTTCTTTCTCAATGGCCAAGAACGATAGAAACAAAATCGTTAATTCCTCTTAATACAAATCAAAATGAAAGGAGAAATTTAAACAAAGTTCTAGAGATTTTCGAGGTCTTTAGATTGATAGGGTTGTGATCAGAAACCGGTTGTTGTGTTGGATGATTTTCTCCCTCAAAGGGCAGCAGTTTCAAACGAAATTCTGAGCTATTGGGGGGGCTCGAGTTTCGAAGCAAGGTGGGAGATGGAGGGCGAGGTGAATACCTTGGACGCGGTGACTTCGGATCGGCCGCCAGCAAGGGGAATGAGGCGTGTGATAGGGGGTTTGCAAGGAGCGGATGGGTTCGGTTTGTACAGGGGGTTAATTGAGGAACATAATAGAAAGGAAGAACGGACTGTATTTTTCTAAGGGTAGTTAAGGGTTTAAATATTAATTAATTATTTTAATTAAGTAATAAAAGTTTGTAATGCAATATCTTTCTCATACAGTCTCAGATTTCAGCAAACTCAGATCCGTTGGAATCACAACGATGAGATCTACGCAATGAAACAGACCAGATCTGAAATGGAGCGTTCTACAATTTTTGAAAAATTCAAAACCATCAGCGAGGTTTCTCGCTTTAAATTTAAAAAAAATGTGTATGTATGTGAACTGATTTTGATTGATCTTGATTGTTATTATAATATTATATGCATTGTATAAAATCTAGATTGATTGACTGTGTTGATGCTGATCTGTCGAATTATATTTCTGTTAGAATAAAAATATCGATTTGGTTAGAACATGTTATGTAAATAAAAAAACCATTTTTGATTGGAAATTTATTAGGTGAATAAAGACAACATTTTCATTAGAAATGTGTTATGTGAATTAAAAGGACATTTATGTTAAGAAACGTTTAATAGGATTAAAAGAACATTTTTGTTAAGAAATGTTTCTTAGGATTAAAATAACATTTTTATTAGAAACGTTGCATAGAATAAAATAACATTTTTGTATTAAATGTTTGGTTAGAATTAAATTGTCATATTTATGATAAACGTTTCATTAGAATAAAACTGTCGTTTTGTCAGTACATGTTGTGTTAAAATAAAATAGTCATTTGTTAGGATACGTTGTGTTAAAATTAACATTTTTTGTTAATTAGATTGTGGTTGAACAAAAGTTACATTTTTGTTGACTAAATTAGTTGAATTAGAAATATGTCAATTTGTTATTATAGAATTGATGAAAACAAATGTGTCAATTTGTTATTATAAAATTGATGAAAATAAATATGTCATGTTTGTTAAATTAGAATTGACAAAATAAAATGTCATGTCTATTGAATTAGAATTGACATTAAAAATATTCATGTTTATCGAATTAGAAATGTCAATATTAAAATGTCATGTTATTGAATTAGAATTGTCAATATTAAAATGTCATTCATATTATAAATGTGATATTAGATTAAAAGGACATTTGTTTGAAAATGTATATTAGAATAAAAAGGACATTTTGTTTGAAAATGTACATTAGAATAAAAAAAACATTTTGTTTGAAAATGTGTATTAGAATAAAATAAGCATTTTTGGTTAAAATGGTTGCATAGAATAAAACCAGCATTTTTGGTTAAATTATTTACATAGGATAAAAACATGATTCTTGGGTTAAAATGTTTACATAGATTAAAAATCACATTTTTGGCTGAGAAGATTCATTAGAATAAAATATCACATTTTTATAGAAAATGTTCGATAGGATTAGAATCTCATTTTTGTGTAAAATGTACATTAGAATTAAAATCTCATTTTTTTTTTAAAAAAAGGTACATTAGAATAAAATATCATTTTTAATGAAAAATGTCACTTTAGAATGAAGTTAAAATTTTTGTTACAAAATGTTACACCAGACATAAGAATAACATTTTTTGTCATAATGTGATTAGAGAATAAAATTTTATAGTGAATAAATATGACATTTTTGTCAAAACTTGATTAGTTAAAAATGAACATTTTGATTGCATTAAGAAGGATATAACAAAATTATAATATTTTGATCCCATTAAAAAGGATTAGTTAAAGATGAACATTATGACTACATTAAAAAGGATATAACCAAATTCACATTTTATTTACATTAAAACGGGATTAGCCAAATTTGTCAATTTGTTTACATTAAAAGAATTGACAAAACCAAATTGTCATTTTGTCAATTGATAAAAGAATAATGTTATTTTTGATATGAAATGTTATGTTGGAATTATAACAGCATTTTGATATGAAATGTATAAACATGTGATTTTACATTTTGATGTAAATGATACATTAGAAAGTGTACGTTCTGAGATGAAATGTATTTGTATTTGATTTTACACTTTTAATGTAAATGTTACATTAAAATATAAACACTTTGATATAAAGACGTATTCACATGTAATTCACATTTTTAAATAGAAATTGTTATGTAAATAAAAACAACCTTTTTATTAGAAATATGTTTTGCAAATAAAAATAACATTTTTGTGAAAACATGATTATAGAAAGAAAACATTCATTTTGTCACTTTGAAAGAATGAAGTAAATTCATTCATTTTTGTCACTTTAGAAAAATGAATTCGAAAACATTCATTTTGCCACTTTGAAAGAATGAAGTAAATTCATTCATTTTTGTCATTTTAGAAAAATGAATTAGAAAACATTCATTTTGCCACTTTGAAAGAATGAAGTAAATTCATTCATTTTTGTCACTTTAGAAAAATGAATTAGAAAACATTCATTTTGCCACTTTGAAAGAATGAAGTAAAAATGGACATATTTGTCACTTTAAAAGAATAAAAATAAAGATGTACATTTTTGTTACATTAGAAGAATTGGAATAAAATATACAATTTTGTTAGAAAATGAAATCTAGAGTAAAATATACATTTTTGCTAGAAAATGTATATTAGAATAAAAAGTATATTTCTGCTAGAAATGTAAATTAAAATAAAAAGGACATTCTTGTCATTTAAAAGAAATGAATTAAAAATAGGCATCCTTGGTCATTTAAAAGAGTGAATTAAAAACATACATTTTAATGTAATATAATTCTCATTAAAAGAATAGGACCAAAGGATTGCAATTTTATGTGATATTGAAAATAGACATTTTTGCTCATATAAAAAAAAGAGTTAAACCAAAATAATCGCTTTTGGTCATTAAATAGAGTTAAACCGAAATAAACATTCTTGTGCATTAAAAAGAGTTAAACAAAAATATGCATTTTTGAAAATTCAAAAGGAATTAGACAAATTTACATTTTTGTTTGTTTAAAAGAGATTAGATTTTTATTGTCGTTTGTTTACAACAAAAGGAATTGAAATAAGATATTAGATATTTATTGTCATTTGTCCATAATAAAAGAATTGAAACATATGTCTGTGATGTTGATGTGTTAAATATATTATTGGTATTATTCAAACTGAATATTATACAACCGTTTACAAGTCATCTGACTTGTTTTATGTGATTGGGTCGATAATTTTCACACATCGCCCAAGTGCACAAATAATTTATTATTTGATTGTTGGATGAAACCCCACATGGGTGTTGGGATGATATTTGATCTACACTAGTCCCAATATTTAGTGTAGAATCCACTTTGGGTGTTATTTAGATGCTGGATAATTATTTATCATGATTATTGATTACATGCAATTTATGGTTGTTGATTGAGTCGCATTCCAATAACGAATATTCTAGAAAAGAATGTTTTATAAAATATCTTAGAACCAAAAAAAGAATATACTTTAGAAAAGAATATATATTCTAGAAAAATATATCTTTAGGGAAATGAACTAGTTATTAACCAGGGTCAATCGTTAAATTTAGATTTAATAAAGTTTTCCAATTTAATATATTAAATTGGAGTTGAATGGAATTCGAATTAATAATAACCGAGATAACTTCTGTAAAAGAAGACCGATACTACATATGGAATTTAAGAGGCTTTGCCGTTATTCCATTTATATTATTGGTCGGATACAGAAATTTATAACGATTATATATTGATTTGATTTGTGTGAAGACTCCATATTTATGGAAGATAATTTCGGGTTTACCATGAACTATGTTTTAAATGACATTAATTCTTTAACCAATTAAAGATAAGATAAATTTCTTAAATTTAAATAATCATTGGATAATGATTTTTGATATTTAAAACCAAATTTGGGGTTTTAATAAATCTTTAAAGAAAGATTTAAGTATAAGTTTAATGAATTTATCTTTGATAGCATAATGTGAATATTTTATTAAAAGAATATTCTGATTTGTAATGAGGCGTTGGATGTGTTTTTATAGTACTTGATTTTCATTGTAAAAATACGCGAGTTATTCTGAAAGACCGGGTTTAACCCATTCCGAATAATCACAACGACGATGAAGAGTCGAAGATGAAGACGGTGGTTGAAGACCGACGATCTTCACATCGAATGGATGTGTTGCTACTGATGCCTATGATGGGAGTAGCAACCTTGAAGGGGCGTCAGTGGTAGCCACCGGACCATTGTTGATTGTTTTGGATATGCGAGGACCTCTTAGGTGTCTCCGGTTTCGTTCAGATCCAGAACGGACTTGTAAATGGATGCATGTCTGACATTGGGTTTCGTTCCATGTGAATTAAATTGATTTTTATTAATGTATATCTGATTGGTGGTGGATAATTTATTCTCTGCTTAACACCCTAGTATATATTTATAGTGATTGATCGCATGGCATGAATTGTCAATGTGGTACGCCAAGATGCATTTGATCAAGGCTTTTGTTGAAAAGCAGGGCCTTGTGGGATGATCAAAGTATAGCTTATTACGACAAAACTTTGTGTATATCATGACTTCGCAAGCCTCACACCTCGGTATGAGTCAAAAACGGGATTAGGACTGCAGGGAGTGCACACGTTTCTTTCTAGCTAGGAGTAGTGTCAGTGCTTAAACTGGCTGACATTTTACTTATGTGGATGATGGATTTTGAGGCGCCTCGGATTTATAGGCTGTTAGTGGTCATATGGAGGTCCAAAGGGACCGGGAAGCGTATGTTCAGGCATAACCAATCCACTGCCGATAGGCGGGGACCGGACCTGAAGATCCAAGGGTTCGCCAGCGTCCGAATCCTGAGGCATTTGCTAGAGTGTCTCTAATTGGAGAGGACGATCTCTAGCCTCGATTTCATGGTGGAAAACTAACTTCCAATACGACCTTGCGGTTTTGATTGTAGAACTAGTACGGCGACATGATATATGGTACCAATGCCGTCTATGTTTGATATATTATGATTGAAATTGTTTTTAACAAAAACATATACTCACTAATATTAAATCTGTTTTATCGTATCAAGCATCTTTTGACCATTATAAGGTAAAACCATATCCTCCGGTTTGCGTTGCATTGTGTGATGGGACTTGGGTCTTATAATGGTTTCATTTTTCTAAAAAGCATTGCGTTGTTTAACGATTTACCTTATTCTATGAACTGGCAATCCAATGGAGTAAACCCATTCCGCGTTAGCGGCGTGGTCCTGTGACTAGCCTTATTATTATTGTATAGGTTAATTTAAGATTTCTCATACCAGTCCCATGAACGACCTGTAGTTTGTTTCACTGGCAAACTCGGGTGCCCATATTTTCCACATGGGCAGTCGAGTAGCTTTTTGCAGATATATTTACAGGATCCTGGTTTACAGCTAAAGCAGTATTCGGAAAGCTCTATATCCGTGTATTCCTTTCGGTTGTATACTTGTATTATTTTCTACTGCTATATAAATGTAACTTAAATCTCTGATATTATTGTATTTCTATTGTGTAACATTTATTCATACTCCGTTATTTTCTTATACTCTGATTTAATTGTTGTAATCAGCAATAAAACGTTCTTCAGTTGGTGTCCTGATGTGTATTGTTCTCAAAGCAATCCAGTCTTTCCTTTACGGGGAAGTTTGGGTTGTTTCAGTTGGTATCAGAGCTTTGGTTTACAGAGCTCGAGAACAAGGCACATTAGAACCGATTGAAAGAATTCATCAGAGATTGGATTAGTAATATCCAATAAGAATAACTCGTTAGAGATGGGATCAGTAGTATCCTAGAACGAGTGTGAAGAGTATTATTTTTGTTAAAATGAAAATAAAAACAAATTTAGTTCTGAAAATTTTATCTAAAAATACGTATTTGAGTATATTATATTTTAATGTGGACAATCGAGTATATAAAGATTTCGAATATACGAGTAATTAATGGATATTCGAAGTTTTAATATACTGGATAGATATAGAATCACACTCTAGCCGCTCGGGAATAATTCTGGTAATGTTGCAGCATTATCAGTATTTTTTTTCGAGTTTCGAATGTGGTATATCTATATATTTCCATTGACTGGTATGAGAACCAAAACTTAGTTAGTACACATTGCTGTGGTTTGCACTAAAAATATGATTTTTGATTATATAAAAAAGTTATATATATTTGAAAAGTTAATCACATAATTGATTGCTGGTTGTGATGTTTGATTATTAGTTTAACTAATAAAAGTATAGAAATGATAATTAATTTAACTAACAAAGTTATTGAAATTGATAAATAAAAATTTAAAGTTGAGTTGGTTAATTAAACAACTTTTAGTTTCGTTCCTTTCCGAGGGCGAAAAGATTTTAAGTGGGGGAGATTGTAACAACCCGGAATTTTGAGTCCAATTTAAAATTTTTATTTTAGAAATTTTAATGGATTTTAATATTTAAAATGAATTATTTTAAATAATAACAACTAAAAAATTATTTTAATTAAAGTTATAACGAATAAATTTAATTTAATTATAAAAGGAGTTAGAAATGGCGCGGCAGTTCGAAAATTCGATTTCTAATTTTAGTTTAATATACAGAATTCATTATAAATCAAAATTGAACGAAACAAGAAATATTTAAATCTATTTAACCATATCTTTCTAACGAATGTAAGAAACTGAAATTTCACTTTAAAAATAGAAAGTTATGTCCAGTTTAAAATTCAAAATAGTCGCTATAGAATTTATATATATATTTTAATATAATATTTAGCCCTTAAAAATAGTCATTTTACAAATGACCTCTGTTTTTGACGAAACCACTTTTGTAGGATCCGAAATGTCAAATTATTGTTAAGTTTAATTTTCCATAATTTTTCGAATCAATAGATGAGCGTGGCAAATGAAAATGTGTTTTGTTCATTTCAGTCAAATTTAATCGACTGGAAAATAGCCATTTTTCAAACGGTCTCAGAATTTGACGAAATTAGTTTTGTTAGGACCGTATCGTCAAACCATAACTAGAAATAAATTTTCTGTAATTTTTAGAGTCAGTATGTGGCCTCGGTAATTTATAATGTACGTTTGAATTTAATATAAATTGATTTATATTTAAATTTTAAGAAAAACATATCGTAACAGCCGAAATGGGTTACGAAACATGTTCCATTGTGTCCGGAGCAGGGGCTATTTAGCTAGGGGCGACACTCATTGGGTTTGATTTGGAGTTCTGAACGATATACGAGGTATATTGGAATTTAAAGGAATTAATTTAATAAATAAAATAAAACATACTCTAGGTGCATACACAGTACAATACCCAATACGTAAACCATAATACTAAGACAGCTGCCGCCTCTTCTTTCTCAATGGCCAGGAATGATAGAAACAAAATTGTTAATTCCTCTTAATACAAATCAAAATGAAAGGAGAAATTTAAACAAAGTTCTAGAGATTTTCGAGGTCTTTAGATTGATAGGGTTGTGATCAGAAACCGGTTGTTGTGGTGGATGAATTTCTCCCTCAAAGGGAAGCAGTTTCGAACGAAATTCTCTGCTACTGGGGGGCTCGAGTTTTGAAGCAAGGTGGGAGATGGAGGGCGACGTGAAGACCTTGGACGCGGTGACTTCGGATCGGTCGCCGGCAAGGGGAATGAGGCGTGCGACAGGGAGTTTGCAAGGAGCTGTTGGGTTCGGTTTGTACAGGGGGTTAATTGAGGAAGATAATAGAAAGGAAGAACGACATGTATTTTTCTAAGGGTAGTTAAGGGTTTAAATATTAATTAATTATTTTAATTAAGTAATAAAAGTTTGTAATGCAATATCTTTCTCATACGGTCTCAGAATTCAGCAAACTTAGATCCATTGGAATCACAACGATGATATCTACGCAATGAAACAGACCAGATCTGAAATGGAGCGTTCTACAATTTTTGAAAAATTCAAAACCATCGGTGAGATTTCTCGTTTTAAATTTAAAATAAAAATTTATATATGTATGTGAACTGATTTTGATTGATCTTGATTGTGATTATAATATTATATGCGTTGTATAAAATCTAGATTGATTGACTGTGTTGATGCTAATCTGTCGAATTATATTTCTGTTAGAATAAAAATACCGATTTGGTTAGAACATGTTATGTAAATAAAAATAACATTTTTGATTGGAAATTTATTAGGTGAATAAAGACAACATTTTCATTAGAAATGTGTTATGTGAATTAAAAGGACATTTATGTTAAGAAACGTTTAATAGGATTAAAAGAACATTTTTGTTAAGAAATGTTTCTTAGGATTAAAATAATATTTTTATTAGAAATGTTGCATAGAATAAAATAACATTTTTGTATAAAATGTTTGGTTAGAATTAAATTGTCATATTTATGATAAACATTTCATTAGAATAAAACTGTCATTTTGTCAATACATGTTGTGTTAAAATAAAACTTTCATTTGTCAGGATATGTTGTGATAAATTAACATGTTTTGTTAATTAGATTATGGTTGAACAAAAGTTACATTTTTGTTGACTAAATTAGTTGAATTAGAAATATGTCAATTTATTTTTACAGAATTGATGAAAACAAATGTGTCAATTTGTTATTATAAAATTGATGAAAATAAATATGTCATGTTTGTCAAATTAGAATTGACAAAATAAAATGTCATGTCTATTGAATTAGATTTGACATTAAAAATATTCATGTTTATCAAATTAGAATTGTCAATATTAAAATGTCATGTTATTGAATTAGAATTGTCAATATTAAAATGTCATTCATATTATAAAAGTGACATTAGATTAAAAGGACATTTGTTTGAAAATATACAATAGAATAAAAAGGACATTTTGTTTGAAAATGTACATTAGAACAAAAAAAAATTTGTTTGAAAATGTGTATTAGAATAAAATCAGCATTTTTGGTTAAAATGGTTGCATAGAATAAAACCAGCATTTTTGGTTAAATTATTTACATAGGATAAAAACATGATTCTTGGGTTAAAATGTTTAAATAGATTAAAAATCACATTTTTGGCTGAGAAGGTTCATTATAATAAAATATCACATTTTTATAGAAAATGTTCGATAGGATTAGAATCTCATTTTTGTGTAAATTGTACATCAGAATTAAAATTTCATTTTTTTTAAAAATAGGTACATTAGAATAAAATATCATTTTTAATGAAAAATGTCACATTAGAATGAAATTAACATTTTTGTTATAAAATGTTACACCAGACATAAGAATAACATTTTTTGTCATAATGTGATTAGAGATTAAAAATGTTATAGTGAATAAATATGACATTTTTGTCAAACCTTGATTAGTTAAAAATGAACATTTTGATTGCATTAAGAAGGATATAACAAAATTATCATATTTTGATCCCATTAAAAAGGATTAGTTAATGATGAACATTATGATTACATTAAAAAGGATGTAACCAAATTCACATTTTGTTTACATTAAAAAGGGATTAGGCAAAATTTTCAATTTGTTTACATTAAAAGAATTGACAAAACCAAATTGTCATTTTGTCAATTGATAAAAGAATAATGTTATTTTTGATATGAAATGTTATGTTGGAATTATAAAAGAATTTTGATATGAAATGTATAAACATGTGATTTTACATTTTAATGTAAATGATACATTAGAAAATGTACATTCTGAGATGAAATGTATTTGTATTTGATTTTACACTTTTAATGTAAATGGTACATTAAAATATAAAAACTTTGATATAAAGACGTATTCACATGTAATTCACATTTTTAAATAGAAATTGTTATGTAAATAAAAACAACCTTTTTATTAGAAATATGTTTTGCAAATAAAAATATCATTTTTGTGAAAACATGATTATAGAAAGAAAACATTCATTTTGTCACTTTGAAAGAATGAAGTAAATTCATTCATTTTTGTCACTTTAGAAAAATGAATTAGAAAACATTCATTTTGCCACTTTGAAAGAATGAAGTAAATTCATTCATATTTGTCATTTTAGAAAAATGAATTAGAAAACATTAATTTTGCCACTTTAAAAGAATGAAGTAAATTCATTCATTTTTGTCATTTTAGAAAAATGAATTAGAAAACATTCATTTTGCCACTTTGAAAGAATGAAGTAAAAAATGGACATTTTTGTCACTTTAAAAGAATTAAAATAAAGATGTACATTTTTGTTACATTAGAAGAATTGGAATAAAATATACATTTTTGTTATAAAATGAAATGTAGAGTAAAATATACATTTTTGTTAGAAAATGTATATTAGAATAAAAATTACATTTCTGCTAAAAAATGTAAATTAAAATAAAAAGGACATTCTTGTCATTTAAAAGAAATGAATTAAAAATAGGCATCTTTGGTCATTTAAAAGAGTGAATTAAAAACATTCCTTTTTTTGTAATATTATTCTCATTAAAAGAATAGGACCTAAGGATTGCAATTTTATATGATATTGAAAATAGACATTTTTGCTCATATAAAAAAAAGAGTTAAATCAAAATAATCACTTTTGGTCATTAAATAGAGTTAAACCTAAATAAACATTCTTGTGGATTAAAAAGAGTTAAACAAAAATAGGCATTTTTGTATATTCAAAAGGAATTAGACAAATTTACATTTTTGTTTGTCTAAAAGAGATTAGATTTTTATTGTCGTTTGTTTACAACAAAAGGAATTGAAATAAGAGATTAGATTTTTATTGTCATTTGTCCACAATAAAAAGAATTGAAACATATGTCTGTGATGTTGAAATGTTGATGTGTTAAATATATTGTTAGTATATCCAAACTGAATATTACACACCCATTTACAAGTCATCCGACTTGTTTTATGTGATTGGGTCGATAATTTTCACACATCGCCCAAGTGCACAAATAATTTATTATTTGATTGTTGGATGAAACCCCACACGGGTGTTGGGATGATATTTGATCTACACTAGTCCCAATATTTAATGTAGAATCCACTTTGGGTGTTATTTAGATGCTGGATAATTATTTATCATGACTATTGATTACATGCAATTTATGGTTGTTGATTGAGTCGCATTCCAATAAAGAATATTCTAGAAAAGAATGTTTCAGAAAATATCTTAGAAACAAAAAAGAATATATACTAGAAAAATATATCTTTAGGGAAATGAACTAGTTATTAACCAGGGTCAATCGTTAAATTTAGATTTAATAAAGTTTTCCAATTTAATATATTAAATTGGAGTTGAATGGAATTCGAATTAATAATAACTGAGATAACTTCTGTAAAAGAAGACCGATACTACATATGGAATTTAAGAGGCTTTGCCGTTATTCCATTTATATTATTGGTCGGATACAGAAATTTATAACGATTATATATTGATTTGATTTGTGTGAAGACTCCATATATATGGAAGATGATTTCGGGTTTACCATGAACTATGTTTTAAATGACATTAGTTCTTTAACCCAGTTAAAGATAAGTTTAATTTCTTAAATTTAAATAATCATTGGATAATGATTTTTGATATTTAAAACCAAATTAGGGTTTTAATAAATCTTTAAAGAAAGATTTAAGTATAAATTTAAGGAATTTATCTTTGATAGAATAATGTGAATATTTTATTAAAAGAATATTCTGATTTGGAATGAGGCGTTGGATGTGTTTTTATAGTACTTGATTTTCATTATAAAAATACACGAGTTATTCTAAAAGACCGTGTTTAACCCATTCCGAATAATCACTACGACGATGAAGAGTGAAGATGAAGACGGCAGTTGAAGACCGACGATCTTCACATCGAATGGATGTGTTGCTACTGATGCCCATGATGGGAGTAGCTACATTGAAGGGGCTTCAGTGGCAGCCGCCAGACCATTGTTGATTGTTTTGGATATGCGAGGACCTCTTAGGTGTCTTCGGTTTCGTTCAGACCCAGAACGGACTTGTAAGTGGATGCGTGTCTGACATTGGGTTTCGTTCCATGTGAATTAAATTGATTTCTATTAATGTATATCTGATTGGTGGTGGAGAATTTATTGTCTGCTTAACACTCTAGTATATATTGATAGTGATTGATCACATGGAGTGAATTGTCAATGTGGCACGCCAAGATTCAATTAATCAAGGCTTTTATTGAAAAGCAGGGCCTTGTGGGATGATCAAAGTATAGCTTATTACGACATAGCTTAGTGTATATCGTGACTTCGCGAGCCTCACACCCCGGTATGAGTCAAAAACGGGATTAACACTGCAGGGAGTGCACACGTTTCTTTCTAGCTAGGAGTAGTGTCAGTGCTTAAACTGGCTGACATTTTACTTATGTGGATGATGGATTTTGAGGCGCCTCGAATTTATAGGCCGTTAGTGGTCCTATGGAGGTCCAAAGGGACCGGGAAGCGTGTGTTCAGGCATAACCAATCCACTGCCGATAGGCGGGGACCGGCCCTGAAGATCCAAGGGTTCGCCAACATCCGAATCCTGAGGCATTTGCTAGAGTGTCTCTAATCGGAGAGGACGATCTCTAGCCTTGATTTTATGATGGAAAACCAACTTCCAATATGACCTTGCGGTTTTGATTGTAGAACTAGTATGGCGACATGATATATGGTACCGATGCCGTCTATGATTGATATATTATGATTGAATTGTTTTTAACAAAAACATATACTCACTAATATTAAATCCGTTTTATCGTATCAAGCATCTTTTGACCATTAAAAGGTAAAACCCTATCCTCCGGTTTGCGTTGCATTGTGTGATGGAACCTGGGTCTTATAATGGTTCCATTTTTCTAAAAATCATCGCGTTGTTTAACGATTTACCTTATTCTATGCACTGGCAATCCAATGGAGTAAACCCGTTCCGCGTTAGCAGTGTGGTCCTTTGATTAGCCTTATTATTATTGTATAGGTTAAGTTAAGATTTCTCATACCAATCCCATGACTGATCTGTAGTTTGTTTCACTGGCAAACTCGGGTGCCCATATTTTCCACACGGGCAGTCGAGTAGCTTTTTGCAGATATATTTACAGGATCCTGTTTACAGCTGAAGCGGTATTCGGAAAGCTCTGTATCTGTGTATTCCTTTCGGTTGTATACTTGTATTATTTTCCGCTGCTATTTAAATGTAACTTAAATCTCTGATATTATTGTATTTCTATTGTGTTACATTTATTCATACTCCGTTATTTTCTTGTACTCTGATGTAATTGTTGTAATCAACAATAAAAAGTTCTTCAGTTGGTGTCCTGATGTGTTTTGTTCTCAAAGCAATCCAGTCTTTCCTTTATGGGGAAGTTTGGGTTGTTTCACCCTGCGCCACTGATGAACTCGCCGCCACCTTGAGTAGTAAAACCTTGTTCGAACAATGGCAGTTTCATCCCCCAAATCGAACATTACGCTCCATTAAATTAGATCATAGCCGTATCAATAAAGAGCTTGAAAAAATCTCTTCAATTTTGGCTTTGGAGTGGTAACTTAATTCGTTGTATTTGAAGAGAAATCGGGAGATGCAATATCGTACCATTCTGGCCTTTAAGTTTCACATGGCGGCTAGGGTTTTGAAAGGGGGAGGGGGGTTTTTATTGGAACTTATTTTATTTATTATTATTTAAATCCTTTTAATTTGAAAATATATGTACACCGATACGAACTCCAAATCGAACCCAACGACAGTCGCCTCTGGCTAAATACCCCCATTCTGGACACAATGGGATATGTCATGCAAGCCAATTCGACCGTTTCAGTCAGTTTTCATCAAAATTAAAATATAAATTAATATAACGTTCAAAATTGATTTCAACGTACATTTTAATTTATCGGGGCCAAATGCTGACTCCAAAAATTCCAGAAAAATAAATCTAGCTACGTTTTGACGTGTCGATCCTAAAAAAACTAATTTCGTCAAATTTGGAGACCGTTTGAAAAACAGTCATTTTCCAGTCAATTAAATGCAAACTGAATTGACCAAACACGTTCAAATTACCATGCTCACATATTAATTCGAAAAATTCTGAAAATTGGAATCTTGCAATAATTTGACATTTCGGATCCAACTAAAGTTGTTTCGTAGAAAACGGAGGTCGTTTGCAAAATAGCTATTTTTAAGGCCTATATATTTAATTAAAATATATAAATATATATAAATTACGTAGTGACTATTTTAAATTTTAAACTGGACATAACTTTCAATTCTCGTTATGAAATCTGGATTTTTCACATTCGTTAGAACGATAGAATTAAAAATATTCAAATATTTTTGGTTTTATTGAAATCCGATTTATTTTGAATCATATACATTCAATTGAAATTAAAAATCGAATTTTCAAACAGGCGTGCCATTTCAGGATCGTTTTATAATTAAAATAAATTTATTCATTCGAACTTCGATTAAAATAAATTTTCAGTTGTTATTATTAAAATAAATCATTTTAAATATTCAAAATCCGTTAAATTAGCTAAAATAAACAAATTTAATTGGTTATAAAAATCCAGGTTGTTACATAAAGAGAACCTTTATCTACTAATATTTAATGGTAAAATTTATTGTTAGGCAAATATTGTCAATGTTATAAAATTGTTGAAGGATGATTATCTACCAATAATTATAGGTAGGTAAAATGTATTATCTACAGATATACATAAAGGGAAGAATTTTTGCGATTAGCCCCAACATTTTTCTCATATCATTTTAAACTTTCGATAAAGTTAATGCTAAGTTATGTGATGATGTGTCAAAAAGGTATATTCTAGCAAATTTTTGAATTGAAGATTTCGTTTACATCTCCAAGCAATGTTTTTGGTATAATCATTTCTTTATTAATTATTAATAATTATTTTGAAATATGAAATAATTAATAATTAATGAATTGATAAACAATTATTAAATTTTAAATAATTAATATTAAATAATCATTTATTAATAACTTATCATGCATTGTTATTTTTTTCCAAACAATTGACTACAAAAGTTTTAACTCTAAATTTTTCTTAAATGGTTCACAATTTCATACTTATATGCCATCATCTAAAATGACTTAAACATATTTTGTCTAATTGATTGCAGAGACGCAATCCATACCATCCTCTCCGGCCATAAATTTACAGCTTATTTAAATCAAATCTAACCATATAAATCTCAATCCGTGTGATCTCTTTTGTGGCCTTAATCCACATAGTCTCTCTTGATTGGCCACCTGCAGAATAAGATATTAGAAACAAAGATAGCATAAAATTGCATTAATAATGAAAAATCAAATTTTGGCATAAATTGGATTTCGGTCATTTTAATTTCAAATATTCGAAGAAATGGAATATTCCAATCGTTTCCTTTGTGTTCAAAGTATATGTGAAGGCTTTTTTTTGGCAAATTCTATTCATACATCAAAAATTACCTAATGTACACCACTATTTTGCTAAAAACTATATTATTAAATTACCCTTCTATTTTATTGCATTATTACTTTTTTAATTATAACCCATTAAATTAAAAATTGCAATTAACGATACTTACTAAATCTATTTAAAAAAATTGAAGAACTTAATGTTTATTTAAAAAATGAAACTTGAAATTTGAATTAGGGAACTTTAACAAGTAAGTGCTTAAATTATAAATCATTTAATTTATGAATAGGCTCTTTTATTGAAATTAAGAATTTTTTGTAGCATAATAAATTGGTTACCATATATCCAAAAAATTGAATTTCATTTTGCTGAACTTAAACTTTATTTAGTATTGTAAATTTTATTTTCTGTAAATAAGTTTAAAGTTTTAAAGAAATAAGAAGATGTTGAATAAAATAAGGCTTTGTAAAAGTGACGGTGTATGTAAAGTAATTTTTGGTGCATGGTAGTTCATTTTATTTTATGGTGTATGTTAAGAGATTGTTGGTGTACGAATAGAATTAGCCTTTTTTTTAAGTATCACAGTCTATCAGTCTTATATGTGATAAGCATGTTTATTGCCTAATAAGTACTACAAACTGCCAGTCTTATATATGATAAGTAAATATTTATTACTTAATATTGCTGATTGCGATAACATATTCACACAAAGTAAATATTCTGATAAAATCTTCAGTAAATATTTACTTATTACAGTCTGTCAGTCTTATATATGATAAGTAAAATCTGCAGTAAATCTTTACTTCAATATTAAAATTTTCGATAAATCTTTACTTATCATAGTTTGTCAGTCTTATATATGATAAGTAAAATCTGTAGTAAATCTTTACTTTAATATTGCTATATTTATTATTTATACAAATGTTGCCAATTTTTTCCGACTCTATAAATTTTAATATATGTTGGAACAATTGCAGCCAAAATTCGGTATTATATTTGCAGGATCTCCACTTCGCTGACGCGTAAAATCCTTACCGCAGTATTTCAAAATTGCTAACTTCTAACTGACTTCATTGTTTTCTCATATTCCTCCTCCAACCATTCTGTCCCTCTTTCGTTTTCTAATTTTACGCAACGTACTTCGTTTTCCCCTAAATTTTCCCTTCTGCCATAGCTAACCTCAAATTTTTCCTCCTCTTATCCAACTGCTCTTCTCTTCCTTCAATTTACAAAACCCTCCTTCCACCATCCATATTCGTCTTCATATACGTCCCACTCATTTTGATACAAGCTTCTGCTCAACGTACCTCTTCCTTCCTCCCACTTCACTTTCACTGTCGCTATCGTTCGTTTACTACTCACATCACAATCCCGCTGGCTATCCGTCTGACAAATGACCGCTGTGAATGCTAACCGGTATAAAAGCCAAGAAATCGTTGTGCGCAACCAATATAAAACTCTTTTGATGTTCGTTGGTCCTATTCATACTGTAAGAATTTTTTATTCAAGTGATATTTCTACTATCTCGACTAACTTCCAGGATTTAATTACCTGAGAGGATTACTAAAATGTTACATCTTATCACTGATGGTAAAGGTAATAATTCATCTAACCTTATCTTAATGTGAGGCATTCCGTAGGCTTAAACTATATCCCATTCTCCTGCTTTTTTCCCATTTGAAGCATGATTTTTCTATTAATGTGTGCATAGTAAAAATACATTGCTATTTGTAGTCATATGATTAGCCAACCTACATGCATAATCCCTTTGGAGTGTTATGTATGTCTACTTCACAGTGGAGATGATTTCATTTGTCTACCGTAACTTATCTGATTTTTTATTTTTTCTACAACTAATTTAGAAAAAAAAACAGTGATTGCGATTTGTTACAACTTGGTTTATGTTTTATTTTACAATAAAGATGTATTATTTGTTAGCAGCTCAAGTACATATCACATTGGTTTAGTAAATAAAAGTATTATTTGTTAGCAGCTCAAGGGCATATCACTTTGGTTCAGTAAATAAATGTAGAATTCAAAAAAAATCGGGATTTGTTACAGCTTGATTTATGTTTTAGTTTACAATAAAGATGTATTATTTGTAAGCAGATCAAGTATATATCACTTTAGTTCAGCAAATAAAAGTAGAATTTAAAGTACTATTTTTCTGTCCAATAACTAAATGTAACGCATGCATGGTTTGTGTAGTATTCAATTCAATAGTATCTAAAGGCATATAATTGACCATGTTACATGAAAAGTCACATAAAACTGTATGTATATCTGCTTTCTACTGGAATTAATTTTATTCGTTTAGTCTAATTCCTCCAGATTTGTATGTGGTCTGAGATATTTTTTCAAACAGTTTAGTATGGAAATAATAAGCGGAATTCGCAAGTTGTTTCACTTTGATTTATCTGTTATTTTCCACTAAACATGTATTATGTTTTAGCAGTTCAAATACATATCTCTTCGATTCAGTAAATTAAAAGTAAATTACAGAAACCATTATATTTCATCTTTCACATGTAAAAAACCATTTCAGTCATGGACGTGTGTATTTTTTTATACTCTCCCCTAGAAGATAATTTAATTTGTCAGTTTATATGTCAACTTATTAACCAAATGTTTACTGGTGCTATTATTTTTTTTCCAATGCATTTTATTTAGACTTATTTCTTTAGGAAAGAGCATTAAGGAACACTATCAACCAATCAAAGAGGAAATAGAAGTCAGAAAATGGTTCAGTCCCTACACCGTGACATCACATTCTCCATGGAATGTTCTTAACTTTTACTATTGGTCAAATTGAGACATGGCATCTAAAGCATTATGATGCTGAGAAAGGTTGGACTAGAGCAGAGCTCGAGCCTTCATATGTAAATATTTAAAATTTTATTTTTAAATTTAATAAAGGTACTTTAATACTTACTATAATGAAATATATTATTAGGATAAAATGACGGAGTTGAGAAATCAACAATCTGTAGAAGAATTGTTTGCTAAAGAGATTACGGAGCGTGTACTTAGACATGATTTTGTATACTTAAGAGGATAGGGGAGATCTTCTAATTTCACAGCTTCTACTTCACATCAGGAAAATACTATGGATAATCAATCAACTTATGAAGAATTAGTTGAATGACTTAATGACATAACTCCTGGCTTAATGTTACTGAACAACTTAGTGTGGTTGTAGGTATACTTTGTTTTAACAATTTATTGGAACTACCTTCACCACGTCCAACAGACCAAGCTGCATATATAGATTTGAGAGGGTCACCATCTTGTTCGGTTCGACAGTCATAAGATGATTCTTAGTTTATTAACATTAATTTGCTATGTAATAAACAATATGAATGTTTTAATTTTGTTGGCGTAACCTTTAAAGTTTAACTTTATGACTTATTCTAGTATTGAACATTATATGTAATCTTAGCGTTGAATATTTTATTATTGTATGTTTTTCAGTTGATTTCTGATATAGAATAAGTCATAAATAACTGTTATTATCTTTTACCTATACATAACCATCAATTTGACCAAAATATGAATCGTCTAATAAACTAATAAAATGATGCCATGAATGCTATTGCAATAATGCGATGTGGTACAATAACGTTAGATAATGTAGATCAATGACATAATGTCACGTGGCAATTCAGATAATGCCACAATGACTAATCAAATGATGTCATGTGGCATAAAAAATGATGTCATATGCCCTAATCAAATGATGAGACATGGACAGATTATTGTTTGACACATCAACCAACCATTAATTGCCAAGTGTCGGCATTAATATACGCTATGTGTACAGTACGACAAGCATGTCAGCAGCCATGTAGGATGACACATCATCAGCCATGAAGGATGAAACATCATCATACACATCAGTTGATGACTCATCATTTGAGTCATAACGTAGTGAGGTCCATTGATTCTTTTACCTACCAATATCAATAAGTATAAGTAAAAGCACTTTCTCTACTAACCTTTACCTACATATTTCTACCAATTCAATATTGGTAGCTAAAATATATTACCCACCATAATGTTAGTTTTACCTACGCTTATAATTGGTAGATAAAGACCCCATTTTTTTATAGCGATGCATGAAGATGGAAAAGAGGAGAAGAAAGAGGCTAAGACTGATGAACAAGAAAGTGTGGCCCCAAAAACAACAGCAAAAGAAAGAATGAAAGAACGGCAGAACTCAAGGTAAGAAGAAGTGTCATAGTTGTGGACGCGTGGGTCATTTGAGCAAAGATTATAGAAAATAGAAAATTTCTTATTTCTTCTGTGGTGAAGTCGGACACTATTTTAGAGAGTGCCCGAAGAAGCAAGGACAGGGCCAAAGGGCAGGATCTTCTGGAGGGCAGGTGCATGCTTTCGAGGCCAGTGTACCACACAGAGGTAGGAATGTATCTATTGAAGGTATGATTTATCTTTCCGATCATCCTGTTAGGACTCTTTTTGGTTTTGGCGCTTCACATTCTTTTATATATGATTTTATGGTTGAGTCTCTGCTCCTCTGTAACAACCCGGAAAATCTGAACCAATTTAAAAAAAAAAATTTTTTTGGCAATTTTAGAGAATTTTGAATATTTAGAATGAATTATTTTAAATAATAACGACGAGAAATTTATTTCGAATAGAATTGGAACGTATGAATCGAAGTTAGAATATAAATATTTATTTTAATTATAAAAGGAATTGGAAATGGCACGGTAGTTCGAAAATTTGATTTCAAATTTCAAATGAATGTACATGATTCAAAATAAACCAGATTTTAGCGAAACCAAAAACATTA
Organism: Allium sativum; assembly: GCA_030737875.1. NCBI lineage: Eukaryota > Viridiplantae > Streptophyta > Magnoliopsida > Asparagales > Amaryllidaceae > Allium > Allium sativum. Next base: position 447,883,992 of record CM060922.1, on the reverse strand, counting down.
GAATCTAATTGAAAATATCTTTCCAACGAATCCGAAAAATTGAAATTTCAAAGCAGGAATAAAAAGTTATGCCCATTTGAAAATTCAGAATAGTCGCTATGGAAATATAACCCTTAAAAATAGCCATTTTGCAAACGACTTCCCTTTTCGACGAAACCACTTTTGTTGGATCAGAGATGTCGAATTATTGCTAGATTCCAAAATTCATAATTTTATGGATTAATATGTGAGCATGGCGAAGTAAAACGTGTTTTGACAGTTTTAGTCAATTTGGATCGATCAGAAAATGGCTATTTCTCAAAAGATCTCCAAATTTGACGAAACTAGTTTTGTTAGAACCGTATCGTCAATACAAAGTTAGAAAATATTTTTCGAGAATTTTTAAAGTCCGTATGTGACCCCGGTAAATTGAAATATGCGTTAAAAATTCAATATATAGAATTATATTTTGATTTTAGCGAAAGCTGATCGAAACAACCAAACTGGCTTACGATACATATCCCATTGTATTCGGAATAGGGGTAGTTAGTAATGGACGACAGTCGGTGGGTCTCATTTGGAGGTCGAAATAAAAGTTACTTTTTGGAATTAAAAATAATAAAAAATATATATAATAATATCCTCACCCCTCTCTACCCTCTCTCTCTTCAGTTTATATCGAAATAAAAAAAATCCGAAACCCCCCCGATGCCTCTCGATCTCACCGCCGCCGTCGCAGGTGGCTGGTGCACCACCGCTGCGACCTCGGCCAGCCACCGCTTGCGCGAGGCGCCCCCCTTCTCCTTCGATCCCCCTTCTTCCTCCTCCCCGATTTAAAAAGCCCGAAAACCCTAGGATCCGCCACCACCAGCTGCTTATGGCCAGCCTCCCCTAGTTCCAGCGCCACCTGACGTGCCTCCCCCACCACCCATGTAACACCCCACCTCCGTTAAGGTCACTCACAAAGGGAATGCCTTAACTTTGGTGGAGCATTTTAGTAAATAGAACAGAAACTTACAAGACAGATAAAACAGTACTTGAAAATTTTTAACTTTATTACAGCCGAAACAGAAATCAATATGGTTACACCCTTTCAAATCTCAAAGTTCAAGTACAAAATATCAGTCTTGTACAAAAGCCTTCAAAATGCATGGTTTAAAATCATAATCCCCATAGAACGGAAGCTATACAGAGCCAAGCCATACTTTAAGCACTTCAAGCAAAGAGAAATCCGGATCCAGCTAAAGTATTCCCTCCTTGGATAACCTGGGGGGGAAACGGAAGAAAGGAGGCGAAACAACAAGGGTCAGACAAAAAGTCTGGCAAGTCCAGTGACTTTCAGCATATGAACAGATAATAATAATATGACATGAGCATAAAACTGGATGAGAGATAACTGTAACAGGTGTAGCAGATATAACAGAAGAACAGAATGACATAAACTATTGCTTTACACTTCTCTGCACTAATACTAGTATAAGAGAATTAGGTGTCACCCTAATGTCTAAACTGAAACAGGAACGGGTACAGAATAATTTAACAGAAACAGAATGCTAATAATGGGCCTTTACTACCCGATCAGAAACAGACAGAAGCAGAAACAGATTTATCCCTACGGAAACAGAATGTAGAATTAGGTGTACACTAGTAATGGGTCTTTACCACCCGAACAGACGGTACCACACAGAAACAGACAGGTGTTACCACCCAACAGAAACAGACGGCACCAACAGAAACAGACAGAACTAAGTGTACTCTAAAACCCTACCCCAAGCCATCGGCTCCCTAATACATAAATATCATGTGTCGGCCCCACAGTAGGGTGTATCACTCCCTAAAGTGACAACCAATTGGCACAGACCTATTTACAGATGTCACGGCGTCTTACATCCTCAGAGGCAGACCGGGATCCATGCACGCACATGACCCGGTTGGAACGCACCATCAACACCCCTCGCCATCATCAGAATGAACCGCTTATAATTAGTTCAGTAAGCGTGCCCGGAACCTACTTACTGTTGGGTCAAAGTTTTGATACCAGAAAGGGTTACTGACTAATATGGGTCCCAAACAACAGATGACACAAGTAATTCCCCTCCTAACCTTGTGTCCCCAGACTAACAGATCTTAGATTAACTTGTTTACAAGTTCAGACATACAGAATTCAGATTTACTAGTTCACAGATTAAGTTAACAAGTTTTCAGACTAACAGATCAGATGTACAGATTTTTCAGATTTGTCTAACTTTGTATTGGGCCTACAGATTCATGGACGGGTTTACTACACCTATTAATCCAGTTGGTTTAACCCTATTTCCCCCAATACATTTTAGACGTCATTCTTATCTTAGATTTGCATTAATTAATTATTAATGCCAGAACCTCTCACATTAGGTCGCTAGCTTGTGGCCGCTGGATGGGCCGGGCGGTTCCGGGCAGACTTCTGCCACAAGCCAGACCTAACCTCGTGTCTTAAGCAGGTTATGACTAACTTCTCACATTAGAACCTATTGTTTGCAGCCACTGGATGTGCCGGGCGATTCCGGGCAGAATTACGCCACAAACTCATTCTAACATCGAGTTAGTCACGTTTATCTTTGCGGCCAATTAATTAATAATTTACCGTTTATGCGCACGCCCAATATATATGCCAATTCAGATTATATCAATAACAGGATGATTATATCAACACAGCAGATAACAGATTTTAGCAAATAACAGATTTTGAAGATTATATGACTTAACGGATTTAACAGATTTAGCAACTTAGCAGATTTTGGCATATAACAGGTTAGGCATTTCAACCGACAAATTTAACAGATTAGGCACTTCAATCTAATTAACAGTCCAGGCAATATAGCAAAACTAGCAGTTTAGGCAACTTGGCAAATTAGCAGATTTAGCAAATTTAATATTTCTAAAGGTTCTATTTACATGCCTTGCCTAATCATAAATTAGGCCTAAATTCATATGCCTACATAATTGTCATGATTCACAATATGAACATATACTCCATGTTTGCATAAATTTACATAGCGCAGAATATGGACATAATTTACCATATAACATATGTTCCAATTTTTTTGTTAAACTAGCATTTTACAACAGATTCACATATAAATTATACCAAATATAACCGTTAATTACAATGCATGCCATATATCCAAAAATCCCTATTTAGGTGTAATCGCAATAATAGATATCCTAATTAATGTAAATCTTTACACCTAAGTTTCCATATCTTCTTCTTTTTAAGTAATGAATCATTATGCAAACTATACCCAACAATCTAAATCTTTAAATCATATCTTCTAAAAATCAGATCTTGACCTTTATATGCATTTTGTCCATAGTCTCAAATCATATGTAATCTTACAATGGTTCCTCTCTTCTTTTATCACAGAATATGCATAGGTCTAAAACTAGTTTACAACATATGCTTATTTTTCTAATTAATTACAGATCTAAATAACATATGTTCATTTCTCTAATTAGTTACAGATCTAGATTACAACGTACACTATGCATACAACATATATAAATTACATGTTTACAGTCAAATTCATGCATCCAATCCCAAGTCATATGTCAATATATTTTATGCCTCAGATCTAAAGTCATACGTTCAATTCAGTCTTGTCAAATTTCGCATCATTCATTATTTGTCCCAAAATTTGCGTTCATACATTAATCTCTTATGAGATTAGGCACAGGCTCGTGGTAGCCTGGCTATAGAAACAGAAAGGAAGTAGAAAGGGATACAGAACAGTCACAGAAAAACAGATCTGACAGATATACAATCTCAGATTCAGATTTAAAAGCATATCAAAATTATAATTAATGTTTATAGCAGAAAATAACTGTACTTGCCTTGATTGGATTAAAGAAAGAACTTTAGTTGTTACAGAATTGTTGCAGAAGCTTTTATCTCAAATTTGAATTTAGGATGATGTTGATTGGCTTCTAGTTTTGATTCTAGCAGAGTAGCGACGCCGTTTTTATTTTTATTTAGAACAGAGGCAGAGAAGAAGAAGAATAGAATTGTGTGTAGAGAAGGCTGGGTTTGGGGCTGTTTAAATAGGTTTAGGCAGACGAATCTAGACAGAAAACGAGACCAGATACATCAGAACGCACCCAGGCAGAAAAGCAGATTCGGGAGGCAGGTCGACCCCCAGGTCGACACTAGGGTCGACTCTAGGGTCGACACCCTAGGGGCAGGTCGACTCTAGGGTCGACCCCCTGGGGCAGGTCGACTCTAGGGTCGACCCCTGGGGGCAGGTCGACTCTAGGGTCGACTCCCCAGTCAACCTGGTATGTGCTGCTTAATTTTTTTTCTGAACTTTGGAAGGCCATAACTTGGTCATACGGACTCCGGTTTATGAAATTTCGGACTCTATTTCGCGTATTTTTCCGAGGCGGTCGCAATGGCACAGCCTGTTTCCCTTGATTCTGATTTTATATTTTAATTATACTCAGATTTGTAATCCTTATGTTCACAGAAAATACAGGGTGTTACATTCTCCCCTCCTTAAAGGATTTAGTCCCCGAAATCTTCAAGTTAAGAAGAATGTGTCCTACCATCCAATCACTCATCTACTCAGTCATCATCCACAAGCATCCATTGTCCTTAGAAATTTCTAGTGTTGTATGACCATTTGCAAAAGTGTGTGTATATGCTCCTTATCTAATGCAAAGATCAGGCGGTCTACGGATTCAGTTGACCTCCTTAATGCGAATTATGTCAGTGCCATGAGTCCAATATGTATGCAATTTTCCTATTTGATACATATCATTTCTATATGAATGCACAACCATCCACTCATATGCAACATCCATGTGCTGATTCAACCATTTTGCATCCATAAAAATTTAAAATGCTCACACATCCATATGCAGTATGAGAGTGTTTTCGAGCCGATCTAGTGCCTAGTGTGTGTATATGCGTCCACGAGCAACCACTTGCGTCCACTTGCAACCATCAAACATAACATGTCTCAAACACATGTTTACACCCATTAGGATTCCTATCTATAAGTTGAACACTCGATCGATAGGATACAGTCGAGTGATGGAAGTGAGTACAGATAAAACAAAAACTTGATTCCTATCAGACATTGGTTGAGAAAATAATTCCCCAAAGTTTCAACCCCGAATACCGAAATCAACATCAGATTGACACCCAGAGGGTTACCCTCTTTAGACAATGTCAAAACTGGAAATCTTATCAGAAGTATTCAGATATTTACAGACTACTGGTACATATCAGGTTCCCTAATGATTCTTCGGAAGCTAAGCATGATAAAATCATATCCCACAAAAACTCAGAATATATGCGTCATATTTGACGCCTAACACAGATATCCCTCAAACCTTAACTTAAAACAGATGAGTCATAACCTTTATGGTTCTGAGTCTACAGCAGAATCAGAAACAATACTAGTATTCAAGTGCAGGGTATCAAGTACAGAATCAGAAAGAGTCTTAACTCCATAACCAGATAAGAAAATTAAACCTTCTACAGAAATTTTTCCTATTTCTATCCTATCCACTAGCCTTGAGAGTGTTTGCCTGCCCTCCAGAAGTTGGTCCTGTCCTCTGTCCTTGCCTTCGTTTCTTCGGGCGGTCCCTAGTAAAGTGCCCCATCTCACCACAGTTGAAGCAAGTGTCTTTCCTTTTTCTGCAATCCTAGTTCAGATGAGTCGAGCTCCCACAAGTAAAGCACTTTTTCCCCTTCTTATCTTCAGTCTTTTCATCCTTCTTTTGTGTTTCCTTTTTGGGCGCCGCTTTCTTATTCTGTGGTTCTTCCTTCTTTGTCTATTTCGGGCCCTTGTCTTCCTCGTGCAGTAGTGCCATGTCCACCAATTTCTCGTAAGTCGCTCCCATGGGTACATGGGTCATGGCTAGGCTGTGCAGTGGCTCGTTCAATCCTTTAACAAAACGGAGAGCCTTTTTATGCTGAGTGTTGACTAAATCCAATCCGAACCTAGCTAGTTGGTTGAACTGGTTGACGTATTCCTTGACCGTCATACTTCCTTGCTTAAGAGATAAGAACTTCTCCAGTTGTAAACTCCGTTCAGCTTGCGAGAGAAATTTTGTCTCAAACCTTGTTCTGAAATCCATACATGTCTCAACCAGCCTCTCGGCGTTAGTGACTTCCCACCAGTAGGAAGCTTCGTCTTTGAGCAGCCATACCGCCAACTGTACCTTCTGCCTATCGTCCACCTCGAAGATAACGAATAGATCCTCAGTTTCTTTGAGCCAATTCCTCGCTTCTACGAATGATTCAGTTCCTTTGAAATCCTTCCCACCCATGGCCCTAAAATCTCTACAGATCTTTGAGAAAGCAATTGCACAAGGAGGAGGTGGGGGATGGGGATCATTTGCTGGACCTGCAGCTGTGGTTCTAGCCTCAAGATATTGACGAAACCAACCGGGTACATGAACACCCCCTGGTATCTCAGATGCTTCAGACATGCTGAAACGAAAAAGGAAAGGTTCAATACAAAAAGGACTGAAAGAAAGATATATGGCTCTTGGGGATTATGTTTTTCAAAATAAGCTTTATTTTTGAAAATACTTCCTTTCAAAACCCTTTTTTTTTTTGAAAATAGTTTTCAAAACTTTTTATAAAATCTGGTAACCTTCAGCTCTGATACAAAGTGTAACACCCCACCTCCGTTAAGGTCACTCACAAAGGGAATGCCTTAACTTTGGTGGAGCATTTTAGTAAACAGAACAGAAACTTACAAGACAGATAAAACATTACTTGAAAATTTTTAACTTTGTTACAGCGGAAGCAGAAATCAATATGGTTACACCCTTTCAAATCTCAAAGTTCAAGTACAAAATATCAGTCTTGTACAAAAGCCTTCAAAATGCATGGTTTAAAATCATAATCCCCATAGAACGGAAGCTATACTGAGCCAAGCCATACTTTAAGCACGTCAAGCAAAGAGAAATCTGGATCCAGCTAAAGTATTCCCTCCTTGGATAACCTGGGGGGGAAACGGAAGAAAGGAGGCGAAACAACAAGGGTCAGACAAAAAGTCTGGCAAGTCCAGTGACTTTCAGCATATGAACAGATAATAATAATATGACATGAACATAAAACTGGATGAGAGATAACTGTAACAGGTGTAGCAGATATAACAGAAGAACAGAATGACATAAACTATTGCTTTACACTTCTCTGCACTAATACTAGTATAACAGAATTAGGTGTCACCCTAATGTCTAAACTGAAAGAGGAATGGGTACAGAATAATTTAACAGAAACAGAATGCTAATAATGGGCCTTTACTACTCGATCAGAAACAAACAGAAGCAGAAACAGATTTATCCCTACGGAAATAGAATGTAGAATTAGGTGTACACTAGTAATGGGCCTTTACCACCCGAACAGACGGTACCACACAGAAACAGACAGGTGTTACCACCCAACAGAAACAGACGGTACCAACAGAAACAGACAGAACTAAGTGTACCCTAAAACCCTACCCCAAGCCATCGGCTCCCTAATACATAAATATCCTGTGTCGGCCCCACAGTAGGGTGTATCACTCCCTAAAGTGACAACCAATTGGCACAGACCTATTTACAGATGTCACGGCGTCTTACATCCTCAGAGGCAGACCGGGATCCATGCATGCACATGACCCGGTTTGAACGCACCATCAACACCCCTTGCCATTATCAGAATGAACCGCTTATAATTAGTTCAGTAAGCGTGCCCGGACCCTACTTACTGTTGCGTCAAAGTTTTGATACCAGAAAGGGTTACGGACTAATATGGGTCCCAAACAACAGATGAAACAAGTAATTCCCCTCCTAACCTTGTGTCCCCAGACTAACAGATCTCAGATTAACTTGTTTACAAGTTCAGAGATACAGAATTCAGAATTACTAGTTCACAGATTAAGTTAACAAGTTTTCAGACTAACAGATCAGATGTACAGATTTTTCAGATTTGTCTAACTTTGTATTGGGCCTACAGATTCATGGACGGGTTTACTACACCTATTAATCCAGTTGGTTTAACACTATTTCCCCCAATACGTTTTAGACGTCATTCTTATCTTAGATTTGCATTAATTAATTATTAATGCCCAGACCTCTCACATTAGGTCGCTAGCTTGTGGCCGCTGGATGGGCCGGGCGGTTCCGGGCAGACTTCTGCCACAAGCCAGACCTAACCTTGTGTCTTAAGCAGGTTATGACTAACTTCTCACATTAGAACCTATTGTTTGCGGCCACTGGATGTGCCGGGCGGTTCCGGGCAGAATTACGCCGCAAACTCATTCTAACCTCGAGTTAGTCACGTTTATCTTCGCGGCCAATTAATTAATAATTTACCGTTTATGCGCACGCCCAATATATATGTCAATTCAGATTATATCAATAACAGGATGATTATATCAACACAGCAGATAACAGATTTTAGCAGATAACAGATTTTCCAGATTATATGACTTAACGGATTTAACAGATTTAGCAACTTAGCAGATTTTGGCATATAACAGGTTAGGCATTTTAACCGACAAATTTAACAGATTAGGCACTTCAATCTAATTAGCAGTCTAGGCAATATAACAAAACTAGCAGTTTAGGCAACTTGGCAAAGTAGCAGATTTAGCAAATTTAATATTTCTAAAGGTTCTATTTACATGCCTTGCCTAATCATAAATTAGGCCTAAATTCATATGCCTACATAATTGTCATGATTCACAATATGAACATATACTCCATGTTTGCATAAATTTACATAGTGCAGAATATGGACATAATTTACCATATAACATATGTTCCAATTTTTTTGTTAAACTAACATTTTACAACAGATTCACATATAAATTATACCAAATATAACTGTTAATTACAATGCATGCCATATATCCAAAAATCCCAATTTAGGTGTAATCGCAATAATAGATATCCTAATTAATGTAAATCTTTACACCTAAGTTTCCATATCTTCTTCTTTTTAAGTCATGAATCATTATGCAAACTATACCCAACAATCTAAATCTTTAAATCATATCTTCTAAAAATCAGATCTTGACCTTTATATGCATTTTGTCCAAAGTCTCAAATCATATGTAATCTTACAATGGTTCCTCTCTTCTTTTATCACAGAATATGCATAGGTCTAAAACTAGTTTACAACATATGCTTATTTTTCTAATTAATTACAGATCTAAATAACATATGTTCATTTCTCTAATTAGTTACAGATCTAGATTACAACGTACACTATGCATACAACATATATAAATTACATGTTTACAGTCAAATTCATGCATCCAATCCCAAGTCATATGTCAATATATTTTATGCCTCAGATCTAAAGTCATATGTTCAATTCAGTCTTGTCAAATTTCGCATCATTCATTATTTGTCCCAAAATTTGCGTTCATACGTTAATCTCTTATAAGATTAGGCACAGGCTCGTGGTAGCCTGGCTATAGAAACAGAAAGGAAGCAGAAAGGGATACAGAACAGTCACAGAAAAACAGATCTGACAGATATACAATCTCAGATTCAGATTTAAAAGCATATCAAAATTATAATTAATGTTTATTGCAGAAAATAACTGTACTTGCCTTGATTGGATTAAAGAAAGAACTTTAGTTGTTACAGAATTGTTGCAGAAGCTTTTATCTCAAATTTGAATTTAGGATGATGTTGATTGGCTTCTAGTTTTGATTCTAGCAGAGTAGCGACGCCATTTTTATTTTTATTTAGAACAGAGGCAGAGAAGAAGCTGAATAGAATTGTGTGTAGAGAAGGCTGGGTTTGGGGCTGTTTAAATAGGTTTAGGCAGACGAATCTAGACAGAAAACGAGACCAGATACATCAGAACGCACCCAGGCTGAAAAGCAGATTCGGGAGGCAGGTCGACCCCCAGGTCGACACTAGGGTCGACTCTAGGGTCGACCCCCTGGGGGCAGGTCGACTCTAGGGTCGACCCCCTGGGGTAGGTCGACTCTAGGGTCGACCCCTGGGGGCAGGTCGACCCCTGGGGGCAGGTCGACTCTAGGGTCGACTTCCTAGTCGACCTGGTCTGTGCTGCTTAATTTTTTTTCTGAACTTTGGAAGGCCATAACTTGGTCATACGGACTCCGATTTACGAAATTTCGGACTCTATTTCGCATATTTTTTCGAGACGAACGCAATGGCACAGCCCGTTTCCCTTGATTTTGAATTTATATTTTAATTATACTCAGATTTGTAATCCTTAAGTTCACAGAAAATACGGGGTGTTACATCCCAAATCCCCCCTCTAAAAATGCAAAAGTGAGTATTTTATTATTTATTTAATTTTCTTTTCAGTTTTTACATAGATTAAAATTCGATTTTATGTATGTAGATTAAACATAAAGGTTAGACTTTTGATTAGAAGAAGATTAGATTTTTGATATGATAAAGTTACGATTTTTATGGAAGTAAAAATACGTTTTTTATATTGTTTACATCGAAGTAAAAATACGATCTTTATATTGTTTACATCGAAGTAAAAATACGATCTTTATATTGTTTATATCGAGATAAAGATATAGTTTTTATCGCTTGTTTGAAATATTTTTATGAAAATAAAAACATGATTTTTATCTATATAGATTTGAAATAAAAATTTGATTTATATATATATATATATACGAAGTAGCGATAAAAATTCGATTTTTATATATATGAAGTAGCGATAAAAATAGCAATTTTATTATATAAGGGGCGTTATAAAAATATGATTTTTAACTTATAAATCGTATGAAGCAGATTGCGTTGGAACTATATTGAAGAATACAACGCGATGGAAAAGAATCAAATCCAAACCATTCAGGAATAAAACTGACGGAGTGGATCCCTCTGTGAGAACTCCTCATTTTTATTTTATTTTCTAGTTAAAATGTATACTAGGATGCAGACGGTGCTTAGCAGCACCCGACACCCGTCGTCCACAGACCATGGACGGCTTGTTTGTTTGATTGTATGTTGTTGTGAAAATTGGTTGTGATGTGGAATGGATAAATAAAATATTCATAAATGGAAATAAAATATTTTATAGTTAAAAATATGATTTTTAATGTGTATATGAATAAAATAAATATTTATAAACAAATCAGACGATTTGTTTATGTACCATATTTGGCTGATATTGATTGGGACGTTAAATTTTACACATCGCCCAACTGTACAAATAAAATTCATTATTTGTTGATTGAAACCCCACATGGGTATTGGGATGATAACTAGTCCCAATAATTAGCTGTATGTCGATCGAGTGATTGACAGGCTTTATGAGCGTTGAATATTTATTTTAATGCTTATATGGTTGCAGAATGCAATCTAGATGTTGTATGAATTTCTAATGATTGTTTTTCATTATTATTGTATACATGTGATTTTGAAATCCATATAAATAACATTATATGGTAACTGACTAAGTCTGATTCCAGTTCAGAATTATCGAATATTTTAAAATAATATTCAGAAAACATTGAAATGTAACACGAACGGAAATTTGGTCGATTTTATTCATTTTGTAATGAATATCGAAAAGGGATTTCAAAATCTGATATTTTGAAATGAATTTGAAATTCGAATTAAATTGAATGGAAATTCAATAGAATTGAAATCGATTGAGATGAACTGAAATTGAATTGAAATCGATTTAAAATGAATTCAAAACGAGCTGAAATTCAAAACGAACTGAAATTGAATTGAAACCGATTTAAAATGAATTCAAAACGAATTGAAATTAAATTAAATTAAATGGAAATTAAATTGAAATCAAATAGAATTGAAATCGATTGAAATGAACTGAAATTGAATTGAAATCGATTTAAAATTAATTCAAAACGAACTGAAATTGAATTGAAATCGATTTATAATGAAATCAAAATGAATTGAAATTGAATTGAATTAAAATTGAAATTGAATTGAAATTGAAATTGATTTGAAATCAATTTGAAATGAATTTAAGGTGAATTTATAATGGAAAATTAAATTTTGTTTTGGAATTGAAGATGAAGTTGAAACTGTTTTGAAACCAAATTCAACATGATTTATAAAATACATTGCAAATGGAAATCAACGAAATATATATTACATATATAATATAATGGCCTGAATAGAACGCGCCGTGCTGCGGCAGTTTGCGAATTTCGACCATTGACTTCGAATGGACATATCGATAAGAGCTTTCTAACGAATATTAGGGATTTGAAATCTAACGGTTGGATTTGGAATTATATCCAAATAAAATTTGGAAAAGGTCACTGTAAGTGCAGTTCGACGACCGTTTATGGAAATCGACTGTACGGGCCTTGAGAAAATTATTAAAAATATCAATAATTTGTGTAAAATCATAATAAATGATTTGGAAAGAATTGGGCTGAAAAAATCCATATTTGAAAAGATTAAAATATATTTTTATCGAAATGAACTAGTTTTGAAATAGCATAATAAATCCAATATTTTTAAAATAAATAAATTGGGTTTGAAATGGTTTTAAAAATAATTAGGATTTCCAATATATGAATTAGAATGGATTTGAATCGAAATTATCCTCGGAATATTTCGATATTGGATTTCGTGATTATACGTATATTGTGGAGGAATTTGGAAGATATATATATTGTTATTCCAATATGATATTTATTGATTTCAGAATTTGATATTGAATATAAGCCGATATATTTTCTATTCAGAGCCTTGTATTTAATATCAAATAGGATTTTGGGTTTGTCATGAATGGTATCTTTAATAATACAGTTCTTGAACCGAATGTAGTTAAGAAAATTATAAACTGACTGGAGGTTAGTTAAGTTGAATGGTTTCCTGGGTATTGATCTGATGTTGGTTTCGGCCTTCTGGGTTAATACTTAGGGAAGTGCCCTCTTACTAATTTATGGTTAGAGACTGATTGGATTTTGGGTTTGTTGTGAACTGTGATTTTAACGACATTCATTCTTTAACCCGATTTATAGTGAAATGAGATTTGGAATTGATAAATCTTTTTATTAAGATTTAACGGGAATTTTACAAAGTAAAGTTTTCCAATTTAATATATTTAATTGGAATTGAATTGAAAATGGTCTTTGGGTTTATTGTGAATGGTGTTTTAAATAACACTGGTTCTTTTACCCGATTAACAATGGAGTTAAGAGAATCAGAAACTAACTGGAGATTAGTTAAGTTGAATGATTTCCTGGGTATTAATCTGATGTTGGTTTCGTCCTTCGGGGTTAATACTTAGGGAATTGTCCACTAGCTAATTTACGGTTAGAGGCTGATGGAATGGAATGGGATTTTGGGTTTATCGTGAACCGTGTTTTAAATGACATTGGTTCTTTAACCCAGTTAAAGACAGTATACGGTTTGAATTGAAATCCAAAGGAAGATTAAAGAATAAATTTTAAAGAATTTATCTTTGATAAAATTAATGGGAGCCTTTCCCAAGGAATGTGAATACGTGAATAAAAGAATATTCAAAACTGAAATGAGGCATATGTTGTGTTTTTATAGCACTTGTTTATAATATACGCGAGTTATTCGGAAAGGCCGGGTTTATTCCCATTCTGAATAACTGATTCGACGGTAAGTCGACGATGAAGACGGTGGTTGAAGACCGGAGGACTTCACATCGTTTGGATGATTACTGATGTCTTGATTGGGCTGTACACCCAAGCCGAGGTAATAAGTGGTGATCGTCCAGGCGTACTTGGAGATCGACGGATGTGGGATGTATAAGGTGCCTCCGGTTTTGTTCAGACCCAGAATGGACTTATAAATGGATTGTGTGTCTGACATTGGATTTTATTCTGTGCAGATTGATTTCTATTAAATATATATCTGTTTGGCGACGGAGAATTTATTCTCTTACTTAATGCCCTCCTATAAGATGTACGAGCTCAGAGTTTATATATCGATAGATATCAGTCGCATGGCATGAATTGTTTATGTGGCATGCTGTGATGCAGTGATCAAGGCTTTTGTTCAAAAACAGAGTCTTGGGGTTGATGATCAAAGCACGGCCTTTGTAGTGTAGCTTTGTGTATAGCGTTGATTCGCGAGCCTCACACCTCGGTATGATTTAAAAATGGGATAAGGACCGCTGGGAGAACACGATGTTTCTTTCTAGCTATGGGTATTGCCAGTGTTTTGTTAGCCTTGACATCGTTGATTATTATACCTTTATGGATGTTGGAATGCGAGGCGCCTCGGATATATCGGTCTCTTCGGAGCCGATGGATAGGTATGATAGGACCGGGAAACGTGTGTTCAGGAATAACTAATCCTCAAACGTAACGGAGGACCGGCCCAGCCGATTCCAAGGGCTACCCAGAGTGTGTAGCCCTGGGGCATTTGTTAGAGTGTCTTGAAGCGGTGAGGAGCTTGCCCCTTGCCTCGATTCATGACGGAAATCCAATTTCCAATACGTGATATTTCAGTTTTATTTGTAGAGCCTAGTTTGGCGACATAGTGGGATGGGGCACTATGTTGTCTATGATTGATACATTTATATTTGAAGTTGTTTTCATACACTCTACATTATAATAGTATCAAAATGATTTGTTTTAAACGTACCAAGCATGTTTGGCTATTATAAGGTAAAACTCTATCCTCCGGCTTGCGTTGCAATGTGTGATGGGACCTAAGTCTTATAATAGCTTCATTTTTCAAAAATGCATTGCGTTGTTTATTCTATGCACTAGTATTCTGGGAGGAAACCCATTCCGTGTTATACGGCGTGGTCCTTGGAATTACCCTTTTTTAAAGTAAAGTTTTAAATAACTGTTTTAGTTCTCACACCAGTCACACGATTGACCTGGAGTATATCATTTTAACCTAAACTCTGGGTGCCCCTATTTTCCACACGGGCAACTAGTAGTTTTTGGTTTTGCAGATTTATATTCACAGGATCCTGGTTTACAGTTGGAATGATATTCGGAAAGCTCTGTATCCGTATATCTCTTTCAGTTGTGTTTTGTATTATTTTCCACTGCAGTAATGTATCGTAATCTCTGATATTTTTTTCTATTGTGTAATATTTATTCATACTTTGTATATTCTAGTATTCTGATTGAATTGTTGTAATAAACAATGAAATGTTCTTCTGTTTGTGTTCTGATTCGTCTTTTCCTCAATTCAATCCGTTCTTTCCTTCACGGGGAAGTTCGGATCGTCTCATTTTAGTATCAGAGCTTTCGTTCACAGAGCTCAAGAATAAGGCACATTAGAACCATACGAAAGAATTCATCAGAGATTGGATTAGCAATATCCAATGAGAACGACTCGTTAAAGATGGGATCAGTAGTATCCTAGAACGAATGTGAAGAGTAGTGTTTTTAAAATAAAAATGAAAACAAATATTGTTTTGAAAATTTAAACCATTTCATACGTATTTGAATATTTATTTATATTGAATTTTGGACAATCCAATATATAAAGATTTTGCATACATGCCTTGCAAACGTGTATTCGAAGTTTTAATATACTGGATAGATATAGAATCATACCCTAGTCGCCCGGAGATTGTTTTGATGATCGCTATAGTACGTACATCATCAAAATTTATGTTCGAGTGACGATAGTGTGATTTCTATATGATTCCAATTGACTGGTATGAGAACCAAAACTAGATAGGGCTTATTGTTGTGAGTTGGCACCAAAAATGTGATTTTTTGACTATATATCAAAGTTATGAATTTGAAATGCTAATCAACTAATTGATTGATGATTGTGTTGTGTGACTATTTATTTAAATCAACATGTGAATAAATGGTAATTTAGGCAAATTGAACCAAGTATTGAACTGTATTGAAAATTGTTTGAAATTGCATGCATATACATGTGTATCCATTGAACAGATCATTGCAAAGAGGCTAAAGTAGAAGAATAAAATTGTTTGCCCGACAAACAGGTACATGTTTATTGTATTTCTTGGGGTGTTTGATGATTTTATGAGCCAATTGGGTAGCTGCTTGGTTGCTTCTTTTTCTTTTTGGATTGGAGAGGCCTGTATGGCGATTTTGGGATTTTCCCGATGCTCCCGTACAGGGGAGATTATGGCCAAATTTTTCGAAAATTTAGGGTGTTAGCCAAATTTTTGAAAAGTTTGGAAAGTTCTTAGAAACTGAACAGGTTAAGAACTTAAGCCATAATTAAAATAACGAATGTTGAGTTGATTAGTAAAACAACATTCACCTTCGTTCCGTTTTGAGGACAAAAAGATTTTAAGTGGGGGAGATTGTAACAACCCGAAAAATCTGAACCAATTTAAAAAAAAATATTTTGGCAATTTTAGTGAATTTTGAATATTTAAAATGAATTATTTTAAATAATAACGACGAGAAATTCATTGCGAATAGAATTAGAACGTATGAATCGACGTTAGAATATAAATATTTATTTTAATTACAAAAGGAATTGGAAATGGCGCGGTAGTCCGAAAACTCGATTTCAAAATTCAAATGAATGTACAGGATTCAGAATGAACCGGATTTTAGCGAAAACAAAAACATTAGAATCTAATTTAAAATATCTTTCCAATGAATCCGAAAAATTGAAATTTCATAGCGGGAATAAAAAGTTATGCCCAGTTGAAAATTCAGAATAGTCTATATCCCTTAAAATAGCCATTTTGCAAACGACCTCCGTTTTCAATGAAACCACTTTTGTTGGATCCGGGATGTCGAATTGTTGCTAGATTCCAACATTCATAATTTTTGCAATTAATATGTGAGTATGGCGAAGTAAAACGTGTTTTGACTGTTTTAGTCAATTTGGATCGACCAGAAAATGGCCAATTTTCAAACGGTCTCCAAATTTGACGAAACTAGTTTTTTAGAACCGTATCGTCAATACGAAGCTAGAATTTTTTTTGGAGATTTTTAAAGTGCGTATGTGGCTCCGGTAAATTGAAATATGCATTAAAAATTCAATATATAGAATTATATTTTGATTTTAGCAAAAGCTGATCGAAACAGCCAAACTGACTTACGATACATATCTCATTGTGTTCGGAATGGTGGTAATTATTAATGGACGACAGTCGGTGGGCCTCATTTGGAGGTCGAAATAAAAAGTTACTTTTTGAAATTAAAAATAATAAAAAATATATAATAATATCCTCAACCCTCTCTCTCTTCAGTTTATATCAAAATAAAAAAATAAAATCTGAAGCCCTCCACCCTGATGCATCTCGATCTCACCGCCGCCGTTGCAGGTGGCTAGCGCACCACCGCGGCGACCTCGGCCAGCCACCGCCTGCGCGAGGTGCCTCCCCCCTCTCCTTCGATCCCCCTTCTTCCTCCTCTCTGATTTATAAAGCCCCAAAACCCTAGGATCCGCCACCACCGGCCACCTATGGCCAGCAGCCGCCTCCCCTAGTTCTAGTGCCACCTGACGCGCCTCCCCCACCACCCAAACCCGACGGTGAACCCCTCTCCCCCTGAAAATGCAAAAGTGAGTATTTTATTATTTATTTAATTTTCTTTTTAGTTTTTATGTAGATTAAAATTCGATTTTATGTATATAGATTTAAAATAAAGGGTAGACTTTTGATTAGAAAACGATTAGATTTTTTATATGATAAAGTTACGATTTTTATGGAAGTAAAAATACAATCTTTATATTGTTTACATCGAAGTAAAAATACGATTTTTATATTGTTTACATCAAAGTAAAAATAAGATCTTTATATTGTTTACATCGAGATAAAGATATTTTATTTATCGCATGTTTGAAATATTTTTATGAAAATAAAAATATGATTTTTATCTATACAGATTTGAAATAAAAATTTGATTTTTATATATATGAAGTAGCGATAAAAAATCGATTTTTACATATATGAAGTAGCGATAAAATACGAATTTTATTATATAAGGGGCGTTATGAAAAATATGACTTTTAACTTATAAATCGTATGAAGCAGACTGCGTTGGTACTATGTTAAAGAACACAACACGATGGAAAATAATCAAATCCAAACCATTCAGAAATAAAACTAACGGAGTGGATCCCTCTGTGAGAACTCCTCACTTTTATTTTATTTTCTAGTTAAAATATATAATAGGATGCAGACGGTGCTTAGCAGGATCCGACACCTATCGTTCACAGACTATGGACGGCTTGTTTGTTTGATTGTATGTTGTTGTGAAAATTGGTTGTGATGTGGAATGGATAAATAAAATATTCATAAATGGAAATAAAATATTCTATGGTTAAAAATATGTTTTTTAACATGTATGTGAATAAAATAAATATTTCTAAACAAATCAGACGATTTGTTTATGTACACATATTTGGCTGATATTGATTGGGACAGTAAATTTTACACATCGCCCAACTGCACAAATAAAATTTGTTATTTGTTGATTGAAACCCCACACGGGTATTGGGATGATATATGACATACACAAGTCCCAATAATTAGTTGTATGTTGATCGATTAATTGACAGGCTGTATGAGCATTGAATATTTATTTTAGTGCTTATACGGCTGTAGAATGCACTCTAGATGTTGTATGAATTTTTAATGATTGTTGAAACACCCCACCTCCGTTAGGGTCACTCTCAAAGGGAATGCCCTAATTTTGGTGGAGGTTTATAAGTATAAGTCACAGATATACAAGACAGATATAAGAACACATATTTGTAAACAGCGGAAAAACAACAAACTTTTATTTCATAAAAGGAAATGCGTGCTACAACAACATCACCATAATTGTCTTACATCTTTTTCCTAAAACATAACATAACACTTTCATAATCTGCCTTGAGTACATTATTTAAAGAAGCATAAATAAAACATAGATAAACTGCAAAAGCCCCCATAGTGGATTGTCCAAAGCCATAGTTCAAATGAAAAGGTCCAAGCAATACATTTCTCTTCTTCAAGCTGGAAGTTAAGGTTAGTCAAGCTGCTGTGTTCCCTCCCTGTGGACCTGGGGGGGGGGGGGGAACGGAAGAAAAGAAGACGAAAGAAAAGTAGAGTCAGAAATAAGCATGAGTAAGTCTAGTACTATTCTGTCTATGAATAAAGAACTGGGTATGATAAGTATAAACAAGAAGCGGGCAAGCACTATAACTTGGTTAAGTTGTCTAGGGTCGAATATACTATCGTACCCCATGTTAATCTCTGAACCCATATAAACTAGTTTCCAACTGGCACCCCATAATCAGGGTGATGTGATCCATTCTATGATGATCGGCTCCTACTCGCATAGTTACATGTGTCTTACGGCCCCCGATGTTGTAGTTACCTATGCTGGTCCCACCATGGGGTGTATCAAGTCCCGTGGTGGCGGCCCGACACAATCCTAGAATGCACAGGTATGCTACTGGTGTCAAGTGCCTTATTTTTCTGCGCCGGAGTGTGTGCACGCCCGCACCCCGTTAGAACCTACACTGCTACACCACCGCCGTCGATTTGACCTCTTACAATCAGCCCAGTAATCGTGCCCCACCCTGCCTAGTTTCAGGGTATCCTGATACACCTTCTAGGGTTACTGCTGAAAAGGGTCCCCCGTTACTAGGTTTTCTATCTCTAGCCAACATGCTAAGTTGGTTAAGTGTTTTCTAACCTAACCCCCCACAAGTCCGTTTAATTTAGCATGTTCTATTTTGATTAAGTCTTTAGTTCACTTAATCCTAACAATCCTGACTCAGCCTTAATTGTCTTATTAAAGCCTTGACCTCTCACATTAGACAGGTATTGTTGTGGCTGCCTGTTGCCGGTTGGTTCCGGGCAGTCTTACGCAACAACTCAGTCTAACCTCGGGTCCTTATTGGGCTCCATGTTTAACCTCCCACATTGGATAGGTATTGTTGTGACTACTGGACAGCCGGGCGGTTCCGGGCAGGTTTACATCACAACTCAATCCAACCTCGGGTTAAACACATCGTATGTTCTACATTTACATATTTTGTCTTTCTTCTTTATTTTTTTATATGTAAATATTTGCGGCCCATTATTAAGTTAATGGTGTAAAGGTTACACCAATCATGGGCCCAACCCATACTTGAATTTGGGCCCTTCTACTTTATATTTTCATTTATTAATAAATTTAACCCAACGTTATTTTCCCCCGTTTAACACGTCCGTTTATTATATATATATATATGTTGGGCTTAGACTTTTTAAGCCCAACTTAGTCATGAGGAAAAGGGGAGGCTTAAAGCGTGATTTCATACATAAGAAGGGGAATGTGAGCGCATGAACTTGCAACATAACGTTGGAATTGCAAAATAGAAACTGGTGTACTTGCATGGTGGTAACATATACTTTGTCATAAAGCATAGGTGACATGAATCAAAGCACGTAACTTGTAGTTGAGATAAGAATATCATAGGCTTAACTACAACATAAACCTATATTTTTATTTAGGCATAATGTCAAATATAAGCAAATCATGTTCATAAGATTACTAGGTGTTTACTTTTGTTACTAACACAAAAGTATAGTTCAAACTAATCATGATTTTAAATCTATTCACATGGCATAAATATTTCTAACATGAAATCATGATTTTTACTTTAGTCTTGCAAAAGGGGTTTTTGAATCTAACCTAGCTACGTACCACATATGTCATCATATAATTCTTGTTAACAATATGGATTTCAATTATGCAAAATATCAATCATAGCCTAATCATATTCATAAGTTTGCAAATAAGTTTTCTAGTATAAAAGCATGGCTTAATACATAGATCATGATGCCAAATTTTCAACATAATTTCATATGGATTATGACAACCCAAACTTATTCCAATTACTTCACAAAAATGATGTTTGCATAAAAATACACATTATGATGGCATAGTAGCAAAGCCCCAAACTTGCATGAATTTCAATTAATCAACTACATACATGTAGCTTCAACATGGATTACATAATTTGCGAATATTCCAAACGTATACTTGCATAAAACTACCGCATGTAGTTTTTATAATAAATAACATGCTTTGCGAATATCCAAACGTATACAATATTCCAAATCGATAAGAATCATAGTAACGCACAAATATGAATTACTTTATTGCCACAAATCAAGTATACAAACCAACACAATTATTTGTTCATACCAAAATAATACTCTACTTACAATGGTGTGGCGAATTCTCCAATTTAGGGGTTTGGAGACGCAATTCCTTGTTGATTTGATTTGTTTAGGTTGCTTTATGCTTTAGAATTTTCCTCCTAATCCTCTCTCCAATTGGTGGCTACTCCTAGTCGTTCCTCAGCAACATGGCGGCTTTGTTCTTATTTTTGAATGAATAGATTAGGGTTAGTCTAGGGTCATTTTTATAGGGTTTAGGAACTGATTAGGACCATTGATGTTGCTTGGATTGATCGTAGCCATTCATTCGCAAGAGAGACCAATTAGAGCCTGCCACCTAGCCCTAATGACAAAGCAGACCACAGAAAATCGACCAACATAGAATAGGCCAGCCAGGTTGGTCTGGGCTCGACCTGGGTCTGGACCAGGTCGACATGCCTGTCGACAGCCTTGTCGACCTGGCTAGACCAGGTCGACAGCCCAGTCGACCTGGGTGCATCAGGCGGGATTTTCCCCGCCCTGGCCAATTGGGCCCGGTTTTAATTTTAAACTGTTTTATTCTGTTCGAATTTTAAACTTAATTCAGAAACTTCCGAAGGCCATATCTTCTTCATACGGACTCCGTTTTTCGAAAACTCGGACTCTATTTCGCGTATTTTTCCGAGACGAACGCAATGGCGTATCCCGTTTCCCTTAGTTCTTTGATTTCAAATTAATTATACTTTAATTTGTTAATTTCACAGTTATAGAATACACGGGGTGTTACATTCTCCCCCACTTAAAAGGATTTCGTCCCCGAAATCTTCAAGCTAGGAGGAATGTATATCCTAACATCCAATCATCCATCTACTCATCCATCAAACACGAGCATCAATTGTCCTTAAAAGACTTCTAATGCTTCATGATCCTATGCGAAGTGTGTGTGTACATGTACTTATCTAATGCAAAATCAGGCGGTCTACTGATTCAGTTGACCTCCTTAATGCGAATTATGTAAGTGCCATGAATCCATTATGTATGCAAATTTTCCTATTCATGATTCTACATGAGTGCACAATCATTCAATACAAATGCAACATCCATATGACAACACATTAATGTTCAACCATATACGAATGCAAACATATATGCATATGCAATATGAAGTGACTGAGCCGATCTAAAACCTAGATTGTGTGTGTATATGCAACCACGAGCAACCACTAGCAATCACTTGCAACCACTTGCAACCATCATCTATAACATGTTTCAATTACATGTTTTCATCCAAAGGGTTTCTACCTAAAGGATAAGGTCGAGGAAATATACCTAAAAGATAGATAAAAGTGCAACTTAAGGAAAAAGAAAGATCAGGGATGTACCCTCGAACAGAAAAGGGTAGGCAGTGCGTATTCTAACTTCAGTTTCCCAAGTCGCGTCTCCCTCGTCGTCACTCCACTGAACTTTGACGAGCTTGACTTCACGGTTGCGTAGCTTCTTCACTTCCGTTCCTAAGATGCGGGTTGGAACCCTTCTTATGGTTGCTTCGCGTTCCACTTCGGCCTCTTCGAGGATATTTGGCTCTACCACTTCAGCAGACTCATGTAGACATTTTCGGAGATGTGAAACGTGAAAAACGTTGTGGACTCCAGCCAACTTCTCGGGTAGCTCTAATCTATAGTCCATTTTCCCAATTTTCTCGATAATAGGGAATGGCCCTACGAACCTTGGTGCCAGTTTTCCTGTGGTTCCAAAACGAACAACGTTCCTTAGCGGTGATACCTTGAGAAAAACTCTGTCTCCAACCTCAAATTCAAGGTTGGTCCTTCTCTTGTCGGCATAGGACTTTTGTCTGTCTTGGGCTGTCTTCATCCTTCTTCGTATTAAGTCTACTTTCTCTGAGGTCTCTCGGATCATACCTGGTCCAAGTATGAGCTTATCTGTAGACTCCCACCAACAAGTGGGCGATCGGCACGGTCTTCCATATAAAGCTTCGAAGGGCGCTATTCCGATGGTTGCTTGATAGCTGTTGTTGTAGGCAAATTCCACCAAAGGGAGGTGGTCTTCCCATGTCCCTCCGAAGTCAAGGACACATAGCCTTAAAAGGTCTTCCAAAACTCTGTTCACTCTCTCTGTTTGGCCGTCGGTTTGGGGATGATAGGCTGTGCTCAAGCATAACTGCGTTCCTACTGCTTCTTGCAGACTCCGCCAAAACTCACTGGTGAAGATGGGGTCTCGGTCACTAACAATGCTAGATGGTATTCCATGGAGTCGAACGATTTCCTTGAGGTAAAGTGATGCTAGGGATGAGGCAGTTCTCTTACTTTTGACAGGTAAAAAGTGGGCGCTTTTAGTAAGCCTATCCACTATTACCCAAATGCTAGTGTTGCCTCTCCTAGATCTATGCAGCCCATCGATGAAGTCCATTGATATGCTATCCCACTTCCACTGTGGGACCTCTAGAGGATGTAGTAGTCCGCCAGGCTTTTTCTGTTCCGCTTTAACCTGTTGGCACACCATACACTTAGAAACGAATTCTGCCACGTCCTTTTTCATGTCGTTCCAGAAGAAAGTCCTTTTTATGTTTTTGTACATTTTATCTCCGCCTGGGTGTATCGTCATCTTGGAGTGATGTGCTTCCTCGAGAACCTTCTTTATTAAATCTTTTGTCTGTGGGACGCATAGTCTTCCGTCTTGCCTTAGTAACCCCTTATCGTCAATGGAGTATCTGTTGAGGTGACTTGAAGTCTCACCCCTAATTAGCCTATCAATCATTTCCACAAGCTGAGGGTCTTCGCGTTGTGCTGCCCCTACTGAATCCACTAAAGTTGGGCGCACTTCGAGAGATGCAAGCAAGCCTGGTACGAAATCGGAGGAAGGCCTAAAGTCGAAGCTGGCTATAAACTCTAGGCTTTGTCTTTCAACAAACAACGGGCTTAGGGTCAATTTCTTTCGGCTCAACGCGTCTTCCACTACGTTGCCTTTGCCCGGAGTGTAGGAGATTTCGAAATCGTACGAGGCAAGAAACTCCATCCATCTTTGTTGCCTCAAGTTAAGATCCTTCTGCGAGAAAAGATATTTCAACGATTTATGGTCAGTGTAAAGTTCGAACTTCTCACCTAGGAGATAGTGTCGCCAAGACTTGAGTGCAAATACGATGGCGGCTAACTCAAGGTCGTGGGTTGGGTAGTTCTTTTCGTGCACTTTCAACTGCCTCCCGCCATAAGCTACTACCCTTCCTTCTTGCATTAAGACGGCGCCTAGCCCTGTCCCACATGCATCCGTATAAACAGTGAACATCTTGCTCCCATCTGGCAGCGTCAAAACTGGGGCTGTTGTGAGAGTCCTTTTCAGTCGTTGGAAAGCAAACTCGCAATCCAAGTCCCAATTGAACACTAGATTCTTCTTGGTCAATTTCGTGAGCGGAGCTGAGATTTTCGCAAAATCCCTTATGAATTTTCGATAGAAACCTGCTAGTCCTAGAAAGCTTCGGACCTCAGTTGCATTCCTTGGTGTCTTCCAATCCTGTACCGCCACTACCTTAGCAGGGTCCACTGCTAACCCTTGTTTGGATACTATGTGCCCAAGGAACCTCACCTCTTCTCTCCAAAAGTGGCATTTGGAGAACTTGGCTTTTAGTTGATGGACTCGCAAAGTTTCCATGATTGCCCTTAAGTGCTGAGCATGTTCCTCTTCACTCTTTGAGAAGATAAGGATATCATCTACGAAGACCACTACGAATTTGTTGAGGAAATCTCTAAATACCCTACTCATCAGGTCCACGAAGTAAGCAGGTGCATTTGTCAAGCCGAAAGGCATGACAAGCCATTCAAAGAAGCCGTCTGGGGTTCTGAACGCCGTTTTATCGATGCTATCTTCAGCCACCCTTAGCTGATGAAAACCGGTTGCTAAATCGAGTTGGGAGAAAACAGATGCTCCTACAAGCTGGTCAAATAAATCGTCAATTCTAGGGAGAGGGTGCCTATTCTTTTTCGTTAGCTTGTTGAGCTCCCTATAGTCAACACATAGACGGAGTGAACCATCCGCCTTTGTAGCGAACACCACTGGAGCGCCCCATTCTGAAATGCTCCTCCTAATGAACCCCTTTTCTAGAAGCTCTTTAATCTGTTTACTGAGCTCTTTCCTTTCTCGTGGAGCCATGTGTCTAACGGGCAACGCAACGGGCTTTGCATTATCTACAAGATATATGCGGAAGTCTATTTCCCGCTTCGGAGGCAAGCCCTTCACCTCTTCAAAGACATCCGGATATTCCCGGACCACTCTAACTGATTGCAAATTTTCAACAGAGGCATCTAGCGATTCAAGATAACTAAGCATAACCGCATACGAGGGATTACAAGAAATTTCCAAAGTATTACCGAGCTGGGTTAGGAGCCTAACAACCCTTTTCTCACAATCAAGGATGGCCCCATTACTGGATAGCCAATCCATACCCAAAATCAAACCATACCCCGAAAAACCCAAAACAAAGGCACTACATTGAAATTCTACACTCAGAATAGAAATTTTCAATTCCAAACAGATCATAGACAAATGAGCTGGGCCCCCAATTGGGTTTGAAACAATTAAGGGGTCCTCTACCATACTAGTTTTTAGGTGCAGAGATTCTACTAAAGCAGACGAGATAAAGGAGTGTGATGCGCCAGAATCAAACAAAGTGCGAACGGGGTGATCATAAAGATAAACTACACTTTCTACAGAAGTATTTATACCTCGCTGTTGCAGAGGTGGCGCTTCCAGCACATGAACCTGTGCCCCTGGGGTGGATTCAGCCCTCTGCCCCTGTCCTCGTTTCTTTGGGCAGTCCTTAGCCCTGTGGCCTGTCTCACCGCAAGAAAAGCACCCACCATTCTCCTTGGCCTTCTTTTTCCGGCAGTCCTTTACTAAGTGCCCCACTTTGCCACAGAAATTACACTTCCTCTTCTCTTTGTTGCCTTTCCCGCCTTTCTTAAAGTCCGTCTTCTTAGGCTGCAAACCCTCTTTCTTCCCTTGAGAGCTTTCTGCCTTTGTCTCCTTCTTGCCCTTATCCTCTTCATTCAGCAATGCCATTTGCACCAATCTGTCATACGTGGCTCCCATGGGTATATGGGTCATGGCCAAACTGTGTAATGGCTCATTCAACCCTTTGACGAAACGGAGAGCCTTCTTGTGCGGGGTGTTGACTAGGTCAAGCCCAAACCTAGCCAGCTCATCGAACTGATTCACATACTCTCTGACTGTCTTGTCCCCTTGCTTAAGAAATAAGAATTTTTCCAACTGCAAACTTCTTTCTGCATCTGAGAGAAATTTAGTATCAAACCTTGCCCTAAAGTCCTCCCATGTCTCCACTGGTCTTTCAGCATTAGTGACTTCCCACCAGTAGGAAGCCTCGCCCTTCAATAGCCATACCGCCAATTGTACTTTTTGTCTATCTTCTACCTCAAAGATGATGAATAGGTCCTCAGTTTCTTTCAGCCAATTTCTAGCTGCTACAAAGGACTCAGTTCCATGGAAATCCTTTCCTCCCATAGCTTTAAAATCTTTACATATCTTAGCAAACGTGTTTCCCCGAGGAGGAGGTGGAGGAAAAGGTGCCGCTGCAGCTGGATGATTTCCGGCAGCTGGGGGAGGAGGAACGGTAGGACCTGGCTGAGTGGCCCTTGCTTCTAAGAACCGTCTAAACCAACCAGGTATTGGCACCCCTTCTGGCAAGTTAAGATCTTCGGACATGCTGAAACAAAAAGGATAGATTCAAAACGAAGGATAAGAGATAGTACCTATGGCTTTGGGGAGTGGACTTTGCCTTTTTAAAATAAAATAATATTTTTCTTTTAAAAATGCTTCTTTAAATTTCCTTTTTGAAAACAATTTTTCAAAACTTTTTATCTTATCTGGTAAACCTATGCTCTGATACCAAGTGAAACACCCCACCTCCGTTAGGGTCACTCTCAAAGAGAATGCCCTAATTTTGGTGGAGGTTTATAAGTATAAGTCACAGATATACAAGACAGATATAAGAACACATATTTGTAAACAGCGGAAAAACAACAAACTTTTATTTCATAAAAGGAAATGCGTGCTACAACAACATCACCATAATTGTCTTACATCTTTTTCCAAAAACATAACATAACACTTTCATAATCTGTCTTGAGTACATTATTTAAAGAAGCATAAATAAAACATAGATAAACTGCAAAATCCCCCATAGTGGATTGTCCAAAGCCATAGTTCAAATGAAAAGGTCCAAGCAATACATTTCTCTTCTTCAAGCTGGAAGTTAAGGTTGGTCAAGCTGCTGTGTTCCCTCCCTGTGGACCTGGGGGGGGGGGAGGGGGGGGGGAAACGGAAGAAAAGAAGATGAAAGAAAAGTAGAGTCAGACATAAGCCTGAGTAAGTCTAGTACTATTATGTCTATGAATAAAGAACTGGGTATGATAAGTATAAACAAGAAGTGGGCAAGCCCTATAACTTGGTTAAGTTGTCTAGGGTCGAATATACTATCGTACCCCATGTTAATCTCTGAACCCATATAAACTAGTTTCCAACTGGCACCCCATAATCAGGGTGATGTGATCCATTCTATGATGATCGGCTCCTACTCGCATAGTTACATGGGTCTTACGGCCCCCGATGTTGTAGTTACCTATGCTGGTCCCACCATGGGGTGTATCAAGTCCCGTGGTGGCGGCCCGACACAATCCTAGAATGCACAGGTATGCTACTGGTGTCCAGTGCCTTATTTTTCTGCGCCGGAGTGTGTGCACGCCCGCACCCCGTTAGAACCTACACTGCTACACCACCGCCGTCGATTTGACCTCTTACAATCAGCCCAGTAATCGTGCCCCACCCTGCCTAGTTTCAGGGTATCCTGATACACCTTCTAGGGTTACTGCTGAAAAGGGTCCCCCGTTACTAGGTTTTCTATCTCTAGCCAACATGCTAAGTTGGTTAAGTGTTTTCTAACCTAACCCCCCACCAGTCCGTTTAATTTAGCATGTTCTATTTTGATTAAGTCTTTAGTTCACTTAATCCTAACAATCCTGACTCAGCCTTAATTGTCTTATTAAAGCCTTGACCTCTCACATTAGACAGGTATTGTTGTAACTGCCTATTGCCGGTTGGTTCCGGGCAGTCTTACGCCACAACTCAGTCTAACCTCGGGTCCTTATTGGGCTCCATGTTTAACCTCCCACATTGGATAGGTATTGTTGTGACTACTGGACAGCCGGGCGGTTCCGGGCAGGTTTACATCACAACTCAATCCAACCTCGGGTTAAACACATCGTATGTTCTACATTTACATATTTTGTCTTTCTTCTTTATTTTTTTATATGTAAATATTTGCGGCCCATTATTAAGTTAATGGTGTAAAGGTTACACCAATCATGGGCCCAACCCATACTTGAATTTGGGCCCTTCTACTTTATATTTTCATTTATTAATAAATTTAACCCAACGTTATTTTCCCCCGTTTAACACGTCCGTTTATTATATATATATATGTTGGGCTTAGACTTTTTAACCCCAACTTAGCCATGAGGAAAAGGGGAGGCTTAAAGCGTGATTTCATACATAAGAAGGGGAATGTGAGCGCATGAACTTGCAACATAACGTTGGAATTGCAAAATAGAAACTGGTGTACTTGCATGGTGGTAACATATACTTTGTCATAAAGCATAGGTGACATGAATCAAAGCAAGTAACTTGTAGTTGAGATAAGAATATCATAGGCTTAACTACAACATAAACCTATATTTTTATTTAGGCATAATGTCAAACATAAGCAAATCATGTTCATAAGATTACTAGGTGTTTACTTTTGTTACTAACACAAAAGTATAGTTCAAACTAATCATGATTTTAAATCTATTCACATGGCATAAATATTTCTAACATGAAATCATGATTTTTACTTTAGTCTTGCAAAAGGGGTTTTTGAATCTAACCTAGCTACGTACCACATATGTCATCATATAATTCTTGTTAACAATATGGATTTCAATTATGCAAAATATCAATCATAGCCTAATCATATTCATAAGTTTGCAAATAAGTTTTCTAGTACAAAAGCATGGCTTAATACATAGATCATGATGCCAAATTTTCAACATAATTTCATATGGATTATGACAACCCAAACTTATTCCAATTACTTCACAAAAATGATGTTTGCATAAAAATACACATTATGATGGCATAGTAGCAAAGCCCCAAACTTGCATGAATTTCAATTAATCAACTACATACATGTAGCTTCAACATGGATTACATAATTTGCGAATATTCCAAACGTATACTTGCATAAAACTACCGCATGTAGTTTTTATAATAAATAACATGCTTTGCGAATATCCAAACGTATACAATAATCCAAATCGATAAGAATCATAGTAACGCACAAATATGAATTACTTTATTGCCACAAATCAAGTATACAAACCAACACAATTATTTGTTCATACCAAAATAATACTCTACTTACAATGGTGTGGCGAATTCTCCAATTTAGGGGTTTGGAGACGCAATTCCTTGTTGATTTGATTTGTTTAGGTTGCTTTATGCTTTAGAATTTTCCTCCTAATCCTCTCTCCAATTGGTGGCTACTCCTAGTCGTTCCTCAGCAACATGGCGGCTTTGTTCTTATTTTTGAATGAATAGATTAGGGTTAGTCTAGGGTCATTTTTATAGGGTTTAGGAACTGATTAGGACCATTGATGTTGCTTGGATTGATCGTAGCCATTCATTCGCAAGAGAGACCAATTAGAGCCTGCCACCTAGCCCTAATGACAAAGCAGACCACAGAAAATCGACCAACATAGAATAGGCCAGCCAGGTTGGTCTGGGCTCGACCTGGGTCTGGACCAGGTCGACATGCCTGTCGACAGCCCTGTCGACAGCCCTGTCGACCTGGCTAGACCAGGTCGACAGCCCAGTCGACCTGGGTGCATCAGGCGGGATTTTCCCCGCCCTGGCCAATTGGGCCCGGTTTTAATTTTAAACTGTTTTATTCTGTTCGAATTTTAAACTTAATTCAAAAACTTCCGAAGGCCATATCTTCTTCATACGGACTCCGTTTTTCGAAAACTCGGACTCTATTTCGCGTATTTTTCCGAGACGAACGCAATGGCGTATCCCGTTTCCGTTAGTTCTTTGATTTCAAATTAATTATACTTTAATTTGTTAATTTCACAGTTATAGAATACACGGGGTGTTACAATTGTTTATCCTTATTATTGTATACACGTGATGTTGAAATCCATATAAATAAAATTATATGGTTATTGACTGAGTCTGATTCCAGTTCAGAATTATCTAATATTTTAAAATAATATTCATAAAACATTGAAATGTAAAGCCGCGTTAAGTAGCTAAATGCCATTTTAACACGAACGGAAATTTGGTCGATTTTATTCATTTTGTAATGAATATCGAAAAGGGATTTCAAAATCTGATATATTGAAATGAAATTGAAATTCAAATTAAATTGAAATGAATTTGAAATTCGAATTAAATTGAAATGAATTTGAAATTCAAATTAAATAGAATTGAAATCGAATAGAATTGAAATCGATTGAAATGGACTGAAATTGAATTGAAATCGATTTAAAATGAATTCAAAACAAACTAAAATTCAAAAGGAACTGAAATTGAATTGAAATCGATTTAAAATGAATTCAAAACGAATTGAAATTGAATTAAATTGAATCGAAATAGAATTGAAATCAATTGAAATGAATTGAAATGAATTGAAATTGAATTGAAATCGATTTAAAATGAATTCAAAACCAATTAAAATTGAATTGAACTAAAATTGAAATTGAATTGAAATCAATTTGAAATGAATTTAAGGGGAATTTATAATGGAAAATTAAATTTTGATTTGGAATTGAAGATGAAGTTGAAATTGTTTTGAAACCGAATTCAAAACGATTTATAAAATACATTTTAAATGGAAATCGATGAAATATATATTATATATATAATATAATGGTCTGAATAGAATGCGTCGCGCTGCAGCAGTTCGCGATTTCGACCATTGACTTCGAATGGACATTACGGGAGATCCGGCCGTCGAATTCTCCTAAAACTGGAACCGTTGGGTTCGTATCGAAAAGAGCTTTCTAAGAAATATTAGGGATTTGAAATCTAATGGTTGTATTTGGAATTATGTCCAAATCAAAATTTGGAAAAGGTCGCTGTAAGTGCAGTTCGACGACCGTTTATGGAAATCGACTGTACGGGCCTTGATAAAATTATTAAAAATATCAATAATTTGGGTAAAATCATAATAAATGATTTGGAAAGAATTGGCCTGAAAATTCCATATTCGAAAAGATAATAATATATTTTTATCGAAATGAACTAGCTTTGAAACAGAATAATAAATCCAATAGTTTTAAAATAAATAAATTGGGTTTGAAATGGTTTTAAAAATAACCAGGATTTCCAATATACGAATTGGAATGGATTTGAATCAAAATTATCCTCGGAATATTTCAATATTGGATTTCGTGATTATATGGATATTGTGGAGGAATTTGGAAGATATATATATATATATATATATATATTATATATATAATTTCGCTGTTGGCGCTGTCTTAGGACAACGTATCGATAAAATTCTTCATGTCATTTACTACGCGAGTAAGACTCTGAACGATGCCCAAATCAATTATACGACCACTGAAAAAGAACTTTTGGCAGTTGTTTTCGCTCTAGAAAAGTTCAGGCCTTATCTAGTTGGCTCACACATCACGGTTTATACCGATCATTCCGCACTTAGGTATTTTTCTCTAAAAAGGATGCTAAGGCTCGTCTCATTCGTTGGATCCTTCTACTTCAAGAATTTGACCTTACCATTAAGGATAAAAAAGGATCTGACAACGTTATTGCGGACCACCTGTCTCGTCTTCCAAATGCCCCGTCTTCTTCTCTTCCGATCAACGAGAATTTCCCCGATGAACAGTTGTTTTCTCTATCCACTGATCCTTGGTTTGCCGACATTGTCAACTACTTAGTCACTAAGCAGACCCCTTCTTTTTGGTCTAAGAAGGATAAACACAAATTCTTTTCCCAAGTGAAACATTTTTATTGGGACGACCCCTATCTTTTCAAGTATTGTCCCGATCAAATCATTCGAAGGTGTGTTCCCGACACCGAAACTCACAGTGTCGTCTCTTTCTGTCATGACCAAGCCTGCGGTGGTCACTTCGGTCCCAAAAAGACAGCCGAAAAGGTTCTCCAATCGGGTTTCTACTGGCCCACCCTTTTCAAAGACGCGTACGAATTTTTCAAAACTTGTGATCGATGTCAATTCTTAGGGAAAATTTCTAAACGGAATATGATGCCCCTAAACCCCATTCTAGAGGTCGAAATTTTTGATGTGTGGGGTATAGACTTCATGGGACCCTTCCCTAATTCTTTTGGGAACATTTACATTCTCTTGGCTGTTGACTATGTTTCTAAATGGGTAGAAGCTGTACCATGCAAAACAAACGATAACAAGGTTGTTGTGCGCTTCTTGAAAGAAAACGTCTTTTCTAGGTTTGGCACACCTCGCACAATAATCAGTGATAATGGTACACACTTCTATAATCGTTCTTTTGAAGCTCTCATGAGAAAGTATTCGATAACCCACAAGTTATCTACTCCTTACCATCCTCAAACTTGCGGGCAAGTTGAAGTATCGAATAGGCAGATTAAACAAATTCTTGAGAAAACTGTGAATCGAAATCGTAAAGATTGGTCCCAAAAGTTAACCGACGCTCTTTGGGCTTACCGCACCGCTTTCAAAACCAACTTAGGTATGTCCCCTTATCGGTTGATTTTTGGTAAGCCATGTCACTTGCCAGTTGAACTAGAACATAGGGCGTTATGGGCAATAAAAACTTTGAATCTTGATTTAGAGCAAGCAGGTGAACATAGGAAGCTTCAACTTAATGAACTTGATGAAATTCGAAATGATGCCTATGAAAATGAACGAATTTACAAGGACAAAACAAAAGTTTTTCATGATAAATCAATTTTACGTAAAACTTTCATGCCAGGTCAGAAAGTTCTGTTGTATGACTCAAAACTGCATCTATTTCCGGGTAAGCTAAAATCTAGATGGACAGGACCTTACACTGTACGGACTGTTTTTCCGTATGGTGCGGTAGAAATTGAGAATCCAACTGATGGATCACCCTTTAAGGTCAATGGTCAACGCCTTAAACCTTACTTGGAACCAATACCCAACCAAGAGGAAGAGCTCATGGTCCTCCATGAGCCACATTACATTCGGTAAGACGCACTAACCCTCTTTTGTACATATGTAAATATTCTCTTATTTGTTTTTCCCTTTCACTAAGGTATGTCTGATTAAGACTGTGAGGACACAGTCACACTCAAGTGTGGGGGGAATTTACATTACATCAGCAATCAAATTTTATGAAGTAGGTCATTCATTGAACAAGGATTAACTTAAATTCATAAATAACACCTTGGTTCTTGTTTGATAAGTTGAATTGTTGGGTGATGGGAATGAACATTATTTATTCATTGAATCGTAATGTGTCTTTTTAAGATGCTAGCTTGAGACTGTGCAGACGTTAGTCGTGTTCTGGAGTAAGCGTGTCAACCTTTGTTATACATGTTAGAATGTGCAAGTAAAAATAATCAAAAAAAAAATCATGAAATAAAAGGATTTTGCACCTACATTTGTTGGATTTTCTGAGTTCGTTTTCATGCATAATATTTTCTTTTCACTCAAATTTTCAAAATTGTAAGTTCTAAAATCCACTTGGCCCAATTAAGGAGAAATGACTCATTGTAGCGTTCTTCTTCGATACCCCACATTATCCAAACCCAAGATTTAGTCGAATTACATCCATGTTTCGACAAGTTTATCTTATATTGGTATACTCAAGAACCTTTGTTTAAAGGTCAAAAACGTCACTTTTTATACCAATATTACACAGTACTTGTTTTAAGGTAGGATAACCATATACCACATCTTATTTTATATGGGTTATCTATCTTACGAAACTTTGCTTATCATTCCTTTCAGCTTTTTGTATAAGAACAATCTAGACTTGTGTGTTGAATTAAGGTTATAGAAGTAGAGTAACTAGGGCACAAAACTTTCCTTTCATGAAGTGTTGGCTTAGTAGATGAGGAATCAAATGAAATAATGTACGGTATCATTCCATTCCATCTCCACTCATCATTCATCATGCAAAAAAAAAATGAAAAGGGAAAAGAAAAGAAAAAAAAAGAAGAAAAAAAAATGAAATAAAGAGAGAGTCTCTCTGAATAAAACAGTCTTCATCAGTCTTGACTATGAAGCATCCATTTCCATTCCATCCACATCCATCATACCGTACTTGGAAGTGAGGATTGTAGTTGAGGAGATGAAAGGAAACAAAATGTCCATATGTGCCTTAGTATTACTTTATCTTTTGTAATTTGAAGTTCAACTAATACACTTGCCCTCTTATCTAGAATATTTTTAGAACTTACAAAATTTTCCTTCATCTATGCATAACTCACATCCAATACATTACAGTTACGGTGGTGCAAAATTATTTAAAAATAATAATAATAAAGAAATGATTGGGTGCACATTGTCGATGTGTAGAACTTTGGTTGACACCACGCTCTTAACCTTCAAGACAATTACAGTGTTATCAAGGAATTACGATTCAGCTTGAAAAATTTTGTTCATTTTTGCACTAATTATGGGATGGACAATTTGGGGCTAAACCGTTATTATTGAAGTTAGGTGAAATCCTTGGAATGTGAAAGACTTTAAATATATTGTTTGATTAATCTGCGTACATAAGACGCTTTGGATTTTGTGGGTAGTATCCGCTGAAAACCCTCACGAGACAACACTCGTCCTACTGGGGACACCCAGAGGTTTAACGGCTTGTTGCATATGCTAAATGCAATCGTGTTTCCTACGAAAGTGTGACATATCTTAGTTTAGTTTATTCGAGGACGAATAAAAAGATAAGTGTGGGGGTATTTGATATACACGTAAATGTGTATATTTTATCCGCTTATTTATCTTATTTTCCCTTTAAAATAATTGATACTTTGTATTTATAGCTGTATTTTCAGATTGTTGACAAGAAGCATGGTTTAGAGCATTTGAGGGATAAAGCATGAAGAATTTGTTTAAAAAGAGGGAAGTTTAAAATTGCTAAAGCTTGAAGAACAGTTGCAATTATATTTCAGTTAAGGAGATTTGGCTCAATAAAGACTCAAACTGCATTCACATTAGCTCATTTGGAAGGCCTCTTACTCATGTTGCGTTCACACTAGCCTATTTGCTAAACCACTCACTCTAAAGCTGCGTTTACACTGGCTTATGTGTTATTTGGGTTATTTCTTTAGTCCCACATTATGTTATTAGCTAGCTAGCCTTTGTCATATCAGCTATAAATACCTTGTATCTCACTCATTGTAAAAACACATTGGGTTTTATTCTGTAATTCTCTTCTTGGAATAAAATCATTCTTCTTCCTCTTTTCTATTTAGTTTTAGTTTTATTTATGTTCTTGTTATTTAATTTCTGTTTTTCTTCTTCTTTAGCTATGTCTAGCTAATTCCCTTTGATTAGGGGGTGATGACGCTGATAGTATGATTCAATATGAATTACATAGCCAAAAGATGAGGACTGTATACATGTAGATCTGGATCTGAATTAAGGGTTAGATCTGAACCTTCATACCCTGTGTCGTTTAAGAGCTGTGCTCCTTCACATGGTATATTCGAGTTCAATCTAACACTTATCAGATTTAGATTTAATATTTAGGGTTTTAGAAATAAAATAGTGAATCTGTCCTGATAGCCTACGGTTGTAGAGCTGAGCTCCTGCATAGGCTATGCTTGTCGTTATTTACATATTTGTTTCTAAAAACCTATTATCGTTGATTCATGTTTGTGACAGAAACATGTATTAGATCTCGTTAATCTTTTGGCTGTTGATGATTATGAATCTGATCTATGTCATTATCCCCTAATTGCTTTCACTTATTGTTAAAACTCTCTTTTATTTAATTTCTGCTATTTTCTTTGTTTTCCACCAATCAAAAGTTAGGGATAACTTGATTGGATTTATTAATAAAATAATTTGGTCCCAGAGTTCGACACCCTCTACAACAATCCTTGTTGTTTAGGAAAGACGAACGAATTTTACAGTTGTTTACAATTGTATAATTTGTTCGCAAACAAATTTTATATATATATTGTTATTCCAATATGATATTTATTGATTTCGGAATTTGATATTGAATATAAGCCAATATATTTTCTATTCAAAGCCATGTATTTAATATCAAATTGGATTTTGGGTTTGTCGTGAATGGTATCTTTAATAATACTGTTCTTGAACCGAATGTAGTTAAGAAAATTAGAAACTGACTGGTGGCTAGTTAAGTTGAATGGTTTCCTGGGTATTGATCTGATGTTGGTTTCATCCTTCGGGGTCAATACTTAGGGAGGTATCCTCTTACTAATTTACGGGTAGAGACTGATTGGATTTTGGATTTGTTGTGAACTGTGTTTTTAATGACATTCGTTCTTTAACCCAATTTACAATGAAATGGGATTTGGAATTTATAAATCTTTTTATTAAGATTTAATGGGAATTTTTCAAAGTAAAGTTTTCCAATTTAATATATTTAATTGGAATTGAATTGAAATAGGTCTTTGGGTTTATCGTGAACGGTGTTTTAAATAACACTGGTTCTTTAACTCGATTAACAACGGAGTTAAGTGAATCAGAAACTAACCGAAGATTAGTTAAGTTGAATGGTTTCCTGGGTATTGATCTAATGTTGGTCTTGGCCTTCGGGATTAATACTTAGGGAATTGTTCACTTGCTAATTTACGTTTAGTTGCTGATGGAGTGGAATGGGATTTTGGGTTTATCATGAACCGTGTTTTAAATGACATTGGTTCTTTAACCCAGTTAAAGACAGGATACGGTTTGAATTGAAATCCAAAGGAAGATTAAAGAATAAATTTTAAAGAATTTATCTTTGATAAAATTAATGGGAACCTTTCCTAAGGAATGTGAATATGTGAATAAAAGAATATTCAAAATTGAAATTAGGCGTATGTTGTGTTTTTATAGCACTTGTTTATAATATACGCGAGTTATTCGGAAAGGCCGGGTTTATTCCCATTCTGAATAACTGATTCGACGGTAAGTCGACGATGAAGACGGCAGTTGAAGACCAGAGGTCTTCACATCGTTTGGATGATTACTGATGTCCTAATTGGGCTATACCCACAAGTCGAGGTAATAAGTGGTGATCTTCTAGGCGTACTTAGAGATCGATGGATATGCGAGGACTTCTCCCCTGTATTGGACATCTGGGGGAGGAATAAGGTGCCTCCGGTTTCGTTCAGACCCAGAACTGACTTATAAATGGATTGTGTGTCTGACGTTGGATTTTATTCTACGCTGATTGATTTCTACTAAATATATATTTGTTTGGTGGCGGAGAATTTATTCTCTTGCTTAATGCCCTTCTCTGTGACGTTCGGGCTCAAAGGTTATATATCAATAGATATCAGTCGCATGGCATGAATTGCCTGTGTGGCATGCTGAGATGCCGTGATGAAGGCTTTTGTTGAAAAGCAGAGTCTTGTGGTTGATGATCAAAGCACGGCCTTTGTGGTGTAGCTTTGTGTATAGCGTTGGTTCGCGAACCTTATACCTCGGTATGAGTTAAAAACGGAATAAGGACCGCTGGGAGAACACGACGTTTCTTTCTAACTATAGATGGTGTCAGATTTTTACTAGCTCTTACATCGTTGATTATTATACCTTTGTGGATGTTGGAATGCGAGGCGCCTCGAATATATCGGTCTCTTCGGAGCCGATGGATAGGTCTGATAGGACCGGGAAACGTGTGTTTAGGAATAATTAATCCTCAAACGTAACGGAGGATCGGCCTAGCCGATTCCAAGGGCTACCCATAGTATGTAGTCCTGGGGCATTTGTTAGAGTGTCTCTAAGCGGTGAGGAGCTTTGCTCTTACCTCGACTCATGGCAGAAAACCAATTTCCAATACATGATATTTCTCTTTTATTTGTAGAGCCTAGTATGGCGACATAGTGGGATGGGGCACTATGCCATCTATGATTGTT
Source organism: Allium sativum (assembly GCA_030737875.1). Lineage (NCBI taxonomy): Eukaryota > Viridiplantae > Streptophyta > Magnoliopsida > Asparagales > Amaryllidaceae > Allium > Allium sativum. The sequence goes on along the minus strand of CM060922.1, from coordinate 447,845,819 downwards.
ACATTTATATTTGAAGTTGTTTTCATACACTTTACATTATAAAAGTATCAAAATGATTTGTTTTAAACGTACCAAGCATGTTTGGCAATTATAAGGTAAAACTCTATCCTCCGGCTTGCATTGTGTGATGGGACCTGAGTCTTATAATAGCTTTATTTTTTGAAAAGCATTGTGATATTTATTCTATGCACTAGTATTCTTGGGAGGAAACCCGTTCCGTGTTATACGGCGTGCTCCCTTGAATTACTCTCTTTTAAAGTAAAGTTTTAAATAACTGTTTTAGTTCTCACACCGGTCACATGACTGACTTGGAGTTCATTGTTTTAAACTAAACACTGGGTGCCCCTATTTTCCGCACGGACAGCTCGTAGTTTTGATTTTGTAGATTTATATTCATAGGATCTAGATTTATAGCTGGAATGATGTTCAGAAAGCTCTGTAACCTTGTTTCTCTTTCAGTTTGTGCTTTGTATTATTTTCCGCTGCATAATGTATTGTAATCTCTGATTTTTTTGTTGTGTAATATTTATTCATACACTGTATATTCTTGTATTCTAATGGAATCATTGTAATAAACAATGAAATGTTCTTATGTTTGTGTTCTGATTCGTCTTGTCCTCAATTCAATCTGTTTTTTCCTTCACGGGGAAGTTCGGGTCGTCTCAACCTCAGTACTAGTATTGTTTCTAATCCTATTATTGTCTCAAACCCCATTGGGGGTATGGCTCATCTGTCTATGATATGCCGAGGTTTGAGGATATTTGTGTTGGGCATGGAGTTCGAGTGCAACGCATATGTGCTTGTTTTCATGGGCAGCGGTTTGATTCTACGGATGGATTGGCAAGCCATGTATGGTGCCATTCTAGACTGTGAGAGGAGGGTCATTAGACTTTTGACTTGCCGAGGAAGGACTCTTGAGATTTCTTATCACCAAAAGAGGTTTGTCATGCTTGGCTTCTTAGAACCACTTCATGCTTCTTTCGATGACTTGCGATCTACACATGTTGTCTATGATTATCCAGATGTTTTTGATGAGGTTAAGGGCTTACCTCCGAGGCACGAGATTGATTTCCGTATATATTTCGTGGATAATGCAAAGCCAGTCACATTTTCTATGCGCCGCATGGCTCCTAGGGTAAGAAGGGGGCTCAGCAAGCAAGTAGGGGAGCTACTTGAGAAGGGGTTTATTAGGCAAAGCATATCTGAATGGGAGTGCTCTAGTCGTCTTTGGAACTAAGGCGGATGGATCGCTTTGCTTGTGTGTGGATTACAGGGAGTTGAATAAACTTACTAAGAAGAATAGGCACCCACTCTCGAGGATAGATGATCTGTTTGACCAGCTTGTTGGTGCATCTATTTTCTTTTAGTTAGACTTGGCCACAGGTTTTCATCAGTCGAGGGTGGCCGAGGACAATATAGACAAGACCGCTTTCAAAACTCTAGATGGTTTCTTTGAGTGGCTAGTCATGCCTTTTGGCTTGAAAAATGCATCTGCGTACTTTATGGATCTGATGAGTAGGGTGGAGTTCTTGAATAAATTCGTTGCGATCTTTATGAATGACATTTTGATATTCTCGAAGAGCAAGGAAGAGCATGCCCTACATTTGGGGAAGTTTTTGAAGACTCTCCAAGCGCACCATCTCAAGGCGAAATTCTCCAAAAGTTAGGAGAAAGAAAGTGAGATGTCTAGTGATTGTGGTCTCCAAGGATGGGATAGCAATGGATCCTACGAAAGTAGTTGCAGTTCAAGATTGGAAGATTCCGAAGAATGCAACGGAGGTGAGGAGTTTTCTTGGTTTAGCGGGCTATTATAGGAAGTTTATTAAAGACTTCGCAAAGATATCATTTCCACTCACCAGACTGATGAAGAAGAATCTGACATTTTTTTGGGGATATAGACTGTAAGGATGCTTTCCAGCGATTGAAGAGGGCTCTGACAACAACCCCAGTTTTGACATTACTGGATGGGAACATGATGTTCACAGTGTATATGAATGCATGTGGTACAGGGCTTAGTTCCGTCTTGTTGCAAGAGGGAAGGATAGTATGTTATGGTAGTAGACAGCTGAAAATTCATGACAAGAACTACCTACCCATGATTTGGAATTAGCTGCTATCATATTTTCACTTAAGACTTAGCAAAATTATTTTCTTGGAGAGAGGTTCGAGTTGTACATGGATCACAAATCTCTCAAGTATTTGTTCTCGCAGAAGGATCTCAATTTGAGATAGCACAAGTGGATGGAGTTCCTAGCGTCCTATGACTTCAAGACTGCTTATACCCCTAGCAAGGGTAATGTGGTGGAGGACGCATTGAGTAGGCAGAGAATGACTTTGAGTCCTCTATTCGTAGAGAGGCAAAGCTTAGGGTACATATCGACCTTTGATTTTAGGCCTTCTACGGATTTTACACTCGGTTTATTGGCATCCTTAGAGGTGCGATGTGCTCTTATGGATCAAATAGGATCTTCGCAGTGTGAAGACCCACAGATGGCAGACATCTTAGATAGGATCGGTAGAGGAGAGACTTCTAGTCACCTTAGTAGATATTCCACAGATGATAGAGGGTGGTTGGGACGGGACGGAAGGCTGTTTGTTCCCCATGTTGGAAGTTTGCTGAAGACAATCCTTAAGGAAGCCCATCATTCTAGGATGACTATCCATTTTAGCTGTAACAACCCTGGAAATGCGAGCCAATTTAAAAAATTTATTTTGGCAATTTTAGCGAATTTTGAATATTTAAAATGATTATTTTAAATAATATCGACGAGAAATTTATTTTGAATAGAATTCGAACGTATATATTATATAGATCGTCGTTAGAATATAAATATTTATTTTAAATTATAAAAGGAATTGAAAATGGCGCAGTATTTCGATAATTCGATTTCAAACTTCAAATGAATGTACAGGATTCAAAATAAACCGGATTTTAGTGAAACAAAAAATATTTGAATCTAATTGAGATTATCTTTCCAACGAATCCGGAAAATCAAAATTTCATAGCGGGAATCAAAAGATATGCCCAGTTGAAAATTCAGAATAGTCGCTATGGAATTTCGGCCCTTAAAAATAGCCATTTTGCAAACGACCTCGGTTTTCGACGAAGCCACTTTTGTTGGATCCGCGATGTCAAATTATTGCTAGGTTTCAAATTTTATAATTTTTCGAATTAGTATGTGAGCGTGGCAAAGGAAAACGCGTTTGACCAGTTTTAGTTGATTTTAATCGACTGGAAAATGGCCATTTTTCAAATGGTCTCAGAATTCGACGAAACTAGTTTTGTTAGGACCGTATCGTCAATACAAAGCTACGAAATATTTTTCTGGAATTTTTCGAGTTAATGTGTAGTCCTGGTAATTTGAAATGTGCGTATAAATTGAATATATAAAGATTTATATTTTAATTTAAATCAAAACTGGCCGTAACGATCGAATTGGCATGTGACATATCCCATTGTGTTCGGAATGGGGGTAATTAGCTAGGAACGACAGTCGGTGGGTGCGATTCGGTGTTCGAATAAGAAGTCAACTCTTTAGAGGATTAAATAAATAAATTTATATAAATCTTTTCTCACTTAACACCTCCCCCACTCTCCTTCTTTCTTCACCGTCACTTTTCAGATATAGATAAAAAAAGAGAAAATCGCGCCCACCTCCACAGCCGCCACCATCGTGCTCCGCCGCCGATGCGGTCCACCGCTCCCCTCCCCTCCGATGCCTCAGCTGCCCTCGAACGTTGGCGCCTTCCTCTCCGTCGAGCGCGCGAGCCCCCTTCTCAACCCTACCCAAATCGAACCCTTCCACCGCCCAGACTTCACCGCCTCCCTCCTGATGGCCACCGCCGCCGCCGCTCCACGCCAGAGGAGCAACACCTCCCTCGCCGACCCCTCCTTCATCCCCTCCTCCTTCAACTTCTACCCTCATTCGCTGTAAGATTTTATTTTATTCTATTTTATTTGTTTTATTTCAGATTTTCTCATGATAATCTTTAAATAAAATTCTATTTTCAGTTTAGATAAAGATAGGATTTTTTAATGCATGATAGAAAGGTTAAAATAGAAAGACGAGATTTATAAACGTGTAAAGATTAGATCTTTAATTTAGAAAAGATTTTATTTTTAAATATAAAAGATTGATTTTTAGTAGATAACGAAATGATTTTTTTTTATAATTATAGGTATTAAAAATATAATTTTTATTATAGCAGAGCATTAAAAATATAATTTTTATATAGGTATGATAATAAAAATATGATTTTTGGTAGATGTGAAGAATAAAAATTCGATTTTTATATTATATAGATAGTAAAAAATTGATCTTTATATATGTAACGAAATAAAAATCTGATTTTTATTATATATACGATGAAATAAAAATTTGATCTTTATATATGAAGTAGAAATATAAAAATATAATTTTTATACAGAAATAAGCGTTGTAAAAATATAGGAAGTAGAAATAAAAATAGATTTTTATTTATTGAAATAAAGAGATAAAAATATAATTTTTATATTTGAACAACGTGAAAAGAACTACATTGGAATTTCAAACAGATCCAGACGGTTCAGCAGTTCAAAAAGCAAAGCACGGCAGAGTGGAACCCTCGGTGAGAACTTCTCACTTTTAATTTATTTCTAGTTGAAATATATACTAGGATGCAGATGGTGTTTAGTAGCACCCGACACCCGTCGTCCACAGACCATGGACGGCTTGTATGCTTGTTTGTTTGATTTTGATGTGTAGTTGATTGTGTGATGCGATGCGAAATGAAATGAAATATTTTATAGTGGAAAATATTTTATAGTTAAAAATATAATTTTTAATGTGTACATAAAATAAATATTTATAAACGAATCGGATGATTTGTTTATATAGACACATTTGACTGATATTGATTGGGACGATAAATTTTACACATCGCCCAACTGCACAAATAAAATCTGTGTTTGATTGTTTGAAACCCCACACGGGTATTGGGGTGATATATGACATACACTAATCCCAATAATTAGTTGTATGTCGATCGATTGATTGACAGACTGTTATGAGCGTTGAATATTTATATTTGATGCTTATATAGTGTAGAATGCACTTTGGATGATGGTTGATTATTTGTCATTTGATATATACATGTGTTGTATGGAAATCCATAGAAATAAAATCTATGGTAATTGATTGGGCCTCATTCCAGTTTAGAAATAGGATATTTGAAATAGAATATTTGAAAGCAGAAATATTTGAAGAAGAAATATCTGAAATAGAATATTTGAAAGTAGAAGTATTTGAAGTAAAAATATTAGAAATAGAGTATTTGGAAATAGAAATATATAAAAGCCATGTTGATTAGATTGACGCCATTTTGACGTGAACGATAATTATATCAATTTTACTCATTTATAATGAATATCGAAAGTGATTTCGAAATCTGATATTTTGAAAAGAATTGAAATTCGAATTAAATTGAATAGAAATGAATTCGAATTAAATTGAATAGAAATGAATTTGAATTTAAATTGAATAGAAATGAATTCAAATTGAAATTGAATTGAACTGAATTAGAACTGAAATTGGATTAGAAATCAATTTGAATTGAAATCGATTTGAAATGAATTTAAAACAAATTTGTAAGGAAAAATTGAATTTTGATTTGAATTTGAAAAGGAAGTTGAAATCGTTTTGAAAACTAATTTAAAACGATTTATAAAATATGTTTTAAAAGGAAATCGACGAAGTATATATTATATATATAATATAATGGCCTGAATAGAATGCGTCGCGCTGCGGCAGTTCGCGAATTTCGACAATTGACTTCGAATTGACATTGCGGGAGACCCTACCGTCGGATTCTCCTAAAACCGGAACCATTGGGTTCATATCGAAAAGAGCTTTCTAACGAATATTAGAAATTAGAAATCTAATGGTTGGATTTGGAATTATGTCCAAATCAAATTTGGAAAAAGTCGCTGTAAGTGCAGTTCGATGGCCGTTGATGGAAATCGACTGTATGGGCCTTGATAAATTATTTAAAATAGTAATAATTTGTGTAAAATCATAAGAAATGATTTGGGAAGAATTGGGATGAAAAACTCCATATTTGAAAAGATAAAAATAGATTTTTATCGAAATGAACTAGTTTTGAACTAGAATTATAATTCTATTTATTTTTAAATAAATAAATTGAAATTGAAAAGGGTTTTAAAGGTAACCAAAATTTCCAATAATTGAATTGGAATGGATTTGAATCGAAATTGTCTTTGGAATATTTCGATGTTGGATTTCGTGATGATACAGGTATTGTTATGGGAATTTGAAAGATATGTTAATATCGTTATTTCCAATACGATATTTGTTGGTCGTAGAATTTGATATTGAATATAAGCCAATATATTTTCTATTCAGAGCCTTGTATTTAATATCAAATGTGATTTGGGTTTGTCGTGAATGGTGACTTCATTAACACTGTTTTAAAGCCCAGTTGAGAAAGAGATTAAATCTTTTTATTTAGATTTAATGAAGTGTACCAATTAAATAATATTTAATTGGAATTGAATTTGAATTGATTTCTGGGTTTATCGTGAACGGTGTTTCAAATAACACTGGTTCTTTAACCCGATAATTAACGGAAGGTGATTTTAGGTTTATCGTGAGCCGTGTTCTAAATGACATTGGTTCTTTAACCCCGTTAAAGGCAGGATATTGATTTCTGTGAAGATTAAAACTAAGTGGGGGTCTTAATGAATCTTTAATTAGATTGAAATGGTCGAGAATGGAGTATCACCAGTTTTGCTCCGGGCAATAGTTAAATCTTTAATTAGATTTGAACGTGAAATGGTAATTGAATTTACCGATAACACCGTGGTGATATATAAGAAGTATGACCAGTTTTACATCATGGGATGAATAGGTGGGGATTGAGAAATAAAATAAATGATTACTCCAGTGTGGTTCGCTAATCCCGACTAGTTTGAATTGATATTCAAAGAAGATTAAAGAATAAATTTAAAGAATTTATCTTTGATAAAATTAATGGAAACCTTTCCCAAAGTATAAGAATATTTGAATAAAAGAATATTCTGAAATGGAATGAGGCGTATGTTGTGTTTGTGTAACACTTGCTATTATATACGCGAGTTATTCAGAAAGACCGGGTTTATCCCATTCTGAATAACAAATTCGACGTGGTGTCGAAGATGAAGACGGTGGTTGAAGACTGGAGGTCTTCATGTCGTTTGGATAATTATTGATGATCTTGATTGGGCCGTACACCCAAGAGGAGAGAATCAGTTGGTGATCATCCAGACGTACTTGGAGATCGATGGATATGCGGGGTACTAGGTGCCTCCAGTTTCGTTCAGACCCAGAACGGACTTGTAAATGGATTGTGTGTCTGACATTGGATTTTAGTCTGTGTGATTAATTTCTATTAAATATATATATCTGCTTGGTGGCGGAGAATTTATTCTCTTGCTTAACGCCCTTCTCTGAGACGTACGAGCTCAGGGGTTATATATCGATGGATATCAAACGCATGGAGTGAATTGCCTGTGTGGCACGCCTAAGTGGTGATATAATCAAGGCTTATGTTGAAAAGTAGAATCTTGTGGTGGATGATCAAAGCACGACCTGTGTGGCATAGCTTTGTGTAACCTTGATTCGCGAGCCTCACACCCCGGTTGTGAACCAGAAACGGGAGAGGACATCAGGGAGGGCATGCGTTTCCTTCTAGCTAGAAGTGGCGTTAGTGGTTTTACACGCCCTGACGAGTTTGACTTATGTGGTTGTTGTTGTTGCGAGGCGCCTTGGATATATCGGTCGATTCGGGACCGATGGAGTCATTGGACTCATTGACACCCCATAGGGTGGGGAAACGCAGTGTTCAGGCATTTTAATCCACATCGGTGGACCGGCACTTACGATCCAAGGCTTGTCTGCGCGCTTGCCTGTGACAAGGGCTAGAGCGTCTCGAATCGGTAGAGGACTATCTTTTGCCTCGGTTCACAGATGGAAATCCAACTTCCAAATAAGTGATTTTGCGATTTTAATTGTAGAACTAGTATGGTGACATGATATATGGTACCCATGTCGTCTATGATTGATACTTATGATTTGAAGTTGTTTTATACACTATGCACTTATAATAGTATCAAATGATTTGTTTTAAACGTACTAAGCATGTTTGGCTATTATAAGGGAAAACCATATCCCCCGGCTTGCGTTGCATTGTGTGATAGGACCTGGGTCTTATAATAGCTTCATTTTTCTTTATTTAGCATTGCACTGTTTGTTTTATGCACTGGTATTCTACGGAGGAAACCCGTTCCGTGTTATATGGCATGGTCCCTTGATTTACCTAACTTTAAAATAAAGATTAGTAACTGTTTTAGTTCTCACACCAGTCCCATGACTGACCTGGAGTTTATTGTTATAACCTAAACTCTGGGTGCCCTTATTTTGACACGGGCAGCTAGTAGTTTTGGTTTTGCAGATTTATATTCACAGGATCCTGGTTTACAGCTGGAACGATATCCGGAAAGCTTTGTATCCGTATATCTCCTTCAGTTGTATTTTGTATTATTTTCCACTGCTATGTAATGTATTGTAATCTTTGATATTTATCGAATGTATATTATTTGTTTATATTCTGTATATTCTTGTATTCCGATGAATTGTTGTAATAAGCAATGAAATGTTCTTCTGTCTGCGTTCTGATGTGGCTTGTTCTCAACTCAATCTGTGTTTTCCCGCAAGGGGGATTTCGAGTCGTTTCATCGTGGTATCAGAGCTTTGTATACAAAGCTCAGAGAACAAGACACGTTAGAACCAAACGAAAGAATTCATCAGAAATTGGATTAGTAATATCCAATGGGAATGACTCGTTAGAGATAGGATCAGTAGTATCCTAGAATGGGTGTGAAGAGTATATTTTTAAAATAAAAACAAATTTTGTTTTGAAATTTAAATCGTTTTATACGTATTTGAATAATTATTTGTATTGAATTTGGAAAATCCAGTATATATAGATTTTGCATATACGTCTGATCCATGGGTATTCGAAGTTTTAATATACTGGATAGATATAGAATCACACTCTAGTCGTCCGGAGAAAATACCGATGATTGAGATCTCATCATCAGTGTTTTTGCTCGAGTTTCGAAAGTGGGATTTCTATATATTTCCATTAGACTGGTGTGAGAACCAAAATTAGATAGGGTCTATTGTTGTGATTTGGCATCAAAAATGAGATTTTTGACTATGTATCAAAATTATGAATTTGAAAAGCTAATTCACTAATTGATTGATGGTTGTGTTGTTTGATTATTGGTTGATTAATTAAAATTGGAACCATTTAGCCAAATTGTATCAAATAGTGAATTGTATTGAAAATTAGTCGCATTTGCATGCATATGCATGTACTTACATTGAACAGGTCATTGCAAAGAGGCTAGAGCAGAAGAATAAAATTGTTTGCCCGACAAATAGGTACATGTTTACCATAATTTACTGTTTTGTTTAGGTGATGATGATTTTATGAGCCGATTGGCTAGCCGCTTGGCTTTTTCTTTGTCTTTTTGAGATCAGAGGGCCTATATGGCAATTTCGGGATTTTCCCGGTGCTCCCAGTGCAGGGGAGGTTATGGCGAATTTTTTCATAAATTTAGGGTGTTAGCCAAATTTTTGAAAAATTTGAAAAGTTCTTAGAAACTGAAAAGTTGAAGAACTTAAGCCGTAACGAAAATAATTAAAGTTGAGTTGGTTTGTGAATCAACTTTCGGCTTCGTTCCTTTTCGGGGACGAAAAGTTTTAAGTGGGGGAGATTGTAACAACCTGGGAAATGCGAGCCAATTTAAAATTTTTATTTTGGCAATTTTAGCGATTTTTGAATATTTAAAATGATTATTTTAAATAATATCGACGAGAAATTTATTTTGAATAGAATTCGAACTTATATATTATATAGATCGTCATTAGAATATAAATATTTATTTTAAATTATAAAAGGAATTGAAAATGGCGCGGTAGTTCAATAATTCGATTTCAAACTTCAAATGAATGTACAGGATTCAAAAGAGACCGGATTTTAGTGAAACCAAAAATATTTGAATCTAACTGAGATTATCTTTCCAACGAATCCGGAAAATCAAAATTTCATAGCGGGAATCAAAAGATATGCCCATTTGAAAATTCAGAATAGTCGCTATGGAATTTCGGCCCTTAAAAATAGCCATTTTGCAAACGAATTCGGTTTTCGACGAACCCACTTTTGTTGGATCCGCGATGTCAAATTATTGCTAGGTTTCAAATTTCATAATTTTTCGAATCAGTATGTGAGCGTGGCAAAGGAAAACGCATTTGACCAGTTTTAGTTGATTTTAATCGACTGGAAAATGGCCATTTTTCAAACGGTCTCAGAATTCGACGAAACCAGTTTTGTTAGGACCGTATCGTCAATACGAAGCTACGAAATATTTTTTTGGAATTTTTCGAGTTAGTGTGTAGCCCCGGTAATTTGAAATGTGAGTTTAAATTGAATATATAAAGATTTATATTTTAATTTAAATCAAAACTGGCCGTAACGACCGAATTGGCCTATGTGACATATTCCATTGTGTTCGGAATGGGGGTAATTAGCTAGGAACGACAGTCGGTGGGTGCGATTCGGTGTTCGAATAAGAAGTCAACTCTTTAGAGTATTAAATAAATTAATTAATTTATATAAATCTTTTCTCACTTAACCCCTCCTCCGCTCTCCTTCTTTCTTCACCGTCACTTTTCAGATTTAGAAAAAAAAGAGAAAATCGCGCCCACCTCCACAGCCGCCACCATCGTGCTCCGCCACCGATGCGGTCCACCACTCCCCTCCCCTCTGACGCTTCCGCTGCCCTCGAACCTTGGCCCCTTCCTCTCCGTCGAGCGCGCGAGCCCCCTTCTCAACCCTACCCAAATCGAACCCTTCCACCGCCCAGACTTCACCGCCTCCCTCCTGATGGCCACCGCCGCCGCCGCTCCACGCCAGAGGAGCAACTCCTCCCTTGCCGACCCCTCCTTCATCCCCTCCTCCATCAGCTTCTACCCCCATTCGCTGTAAGATTTTATTTTATTCTATTTTATTTGTTTTATTTCAGTTTTTCTCATGATAATCTTTAAATAAAATTCTATTTTCAGTTTAGACAAAGATAGGATTTTTTAATGCATGATAGAAAGGTTAAAATAGAAAGACGAGATTTATAAACGTGTAAAGATTAGATCTTTAATTTAGAAAAGATTTTATTTTTAAATATAAAAAGATTGATTTTTAGTAGATAAGGAAATGATTTTTATTTATAATTATAGGTATTAAAAAAATAATTTTTACTATAGCAGAGCATTAAAAATATAATTTTTGGTAGATATGAAGAATAAAAATCCGATTTTTATATTATATAGATATTAAAATTCTGATCTTTATATATGTAACGAAATAAAAATCTGATTTTTATTATATATACGATGAAATAAAAATTTGATCTTTATATATGAAGTAGAAATATAAAAATATAATTTTTATATAGAAATAAGCGTTGTAAAAATATAGGAAGTAGAAATAAAAATAGATTTTTATTTATTGAAATAAAGGGATAAAAATATAATTTTTATATTTGAACAGCGTGAAAAGAACTACATTGGAATTTCAAACAGATCAAGACAGTTCAGCAGTTCAAAAAGCAAAGCACGGCGGAGTGGAACCCTCGGTGAGAACTTCTCACTTTTAATTTATTCTAGTTGAAATATATACTAGGATGCAGATGGTGTTTAGTAACACCTGACACCCGTCGTCCACAGACCATGGACGGCTTATATGCTTGTTTGTTTGATTTTGATGGTTAGTTGATTGTGTGATGCGATGCGAAATGAAATGAAATATTTTATAGTGGAAAATATTTTATAGTTAAAAATATAATTTTTAACGTGTATATAAAATAAATATTTATAAACGAATCGGACGATCTGCTTATATACACACATTTGACTGATATTGATTGGGATGATAAATTTTACACATCGCCCAACTGCACAAATAAAATATGTGTTTGATTGTGTGAAACCCCACACGGGTATTGAGGTGATATATGACATACACTAATCCCAATAATTAGTTGTATGTCGATCGATTGATTAACATACTGTTATGAGCGTTGAATATTTATATTTGATGCTTACACAGTGTAGAATGCACTTTGGATGATGGTTGATTCTAACACCCCGCCTCCGCTAGGGTCACTCGCAAAGGAATGCACTAGCTTTAGAGGGGCATTATTGGTAAACATGCACAGAAATATCACAAGACAGAACATATAAAATAGCAGAAGTAAAATCAAACTTTCATAACATGAATAAATAAGGTCTAAAGACTTTTACATCAGAGTACATCAAAACCTGTCTTGCAATAGTAAAGAAGCATAAAGACATTTTCATAAATTATTCCCCAAGTAAAAACAGTAAAGTAGCCATTAGCCAAGAAAAGTCCAAGCCATCCATGATGACCTTCAAGCAGAAGAAGTCCAAACTAAACAACAGTATTTCCTCCCGGTAACCTGGGAGGGAAACGGAAGAAAAGAGGCGAAACAAAACGGGTCAGTCAAAAAGACTGAGTAAGCCCTATCTACTATTAGCATAAAAACTAGTAAAGTTAACTGACATGAGAAACTGAGATGAACATAAGCATGATAACAAGATAGATAAGCTAAATCAAAATAACAGGATGAACTACTGAACTCAGATAAACTAAGGTGTCATGATAAATTACGATGTCAAGATAAAACAAGGTATCACATCGTCAGGTTTCTATCAAGTATAATATCCCCAAGATATCTGTTACGTATAACGCCCCGTGATATCTATCCTGTATTTTAGCTCTGCACCGACCGTACTAGTATCCCCACCGTGTCATGTGTTAACCAAGAATGACCCTCACTCAAAAGTCGTGTAATGGTCCATGTCAACCTAATATATCGCATATATAGTTTACTCAACTTGTATGTTTTATTCCATGTAAATGTTCAGTCCCTTGCCGTAGACCATACGGGCTTTCCCATGAGATTCTATATTACTTTAACATAGTTCCATGATCCTTAAGATCGGTTTGGACTGTTACCCTAAACCTAGCTAGGGTCTTCCAACATGAATTATTGTTTGTACAACTAGGACTTATGCTACCTAGGGCTGCTAGGGATTATGCTTACCTATTGCACGTTTTCGTATCTCGGTTTGGGTTCAACCACCTAGGGCCACTAGGGATTACGCTAACCGCCAACCGCGCCCTTTTTCCCACGCATTCATCGTGAATCGCTTTTCCATGACTGTATGCACATGTATCACATCGTGCCATCCGAGTCCTGTCACAGGGCAAATCAAGAAATACAAGACTCGGTCGGGAGCTTTCGATTTATCTGCCGATGCAGATGCTAAGGTCTGTTTTTCTTATACGTGGCTATGGTCCCACGAGACCACTCCCTCAACTAGTGAAAGACAAGACAGGATAAATCCTGTATGAGAACACAACACTGGCCAACCCACTTCCAAGCCTTACCGCAACCATAATTAGATAGCAATTATGGTCTTTTGGGTGTTCTCTGCCTTTCCGTACGTACACGCTTGACCAAAGATGGTAGGTAGCCTGACGAAATGCTATCTAGGGTACGACCGTGTATCGTCGACTATCCCCTATCCATCCCCGTCTTTAGGTCGCTCGTATAGCAACCAAGGCATACTCTTGGTTCTTCTAACGCAGACCTTAACCTCTCATGAGCCTAGTATAATCACCTGGCAGCTCATAGAGGGATACCAAGAATATCCTCACGTTCCCCGAAGTCGCTGCTTCGTTACCCAGTTCGCTGGAGCCTTTATCTAAATCAGATACTTGCTCCTACTCGCATACTTAAACGATGACCTGCCGTATCAGGTTACTCATCTATCTATGAACTGGTCTAAATTTCCTTGACTAAGAATCATTACTTAGTTATTCTTCAACTAAGGTTTACCACTTAGCATTGTTCCCGTTATCCTTGTTAACTACGGTTATCCACCTAATCCTCAGAACTAGGGTTTACATAATGGATTAAGTGTCACTTAAGTTCATGACTTAACCCGTCTACAAATCCTGTCAAAATTGGCTAAGTATCCAAGTTCAAGGCTTAACCCTACAAACCATGCTCAAGTTGGTTAAGTATATTAAGCAATTCACGACTTAACCTCGTCCAATTATCATTCTAGATTGGTTAAGTATATATTAACTTGACCCTATCAATTTACTTAGTCAAATCGGTCAAGTGTATTCAAGCGATTCGTGACTTAGCCTTATCATGTTTTCACGTTATATTGGTTAAGTATTGGTTAACTTAACCACAATAAATTAACGAGTTAGATTGGATAAGTATAGGTCACTTAACCACATCAATTCATCATGTTTAGATTAGTTAAGTGTTTAACTTAACCACATTAAACAACCAAGTGGGATTAATTAAGTCTAGGCTAACTTAACCCCATCCGATTTCCATGTTTAGACTAGTTGAGTCTAATCTTAACCCCATTCGTTAACCGTATTTTTCGGCTAAGCGTCATTAAGAAAACTTACTTAACCTTACCAAGTTATCGCGTTGGATTGATTAAGTGTTGGTTAACTTAACCCCATCCACTAGTCATATAAAAATGGTTAAGTGTCATTAGGCAAATCAAGTTACTTAACCTACCCAACCTTGTCATGTTTTGTTAAGTATCATTAGCCTAATCAAATTACTTAACCCATTTGTCCATGTCATATTTGGTTAAGAGTCATTAATCAAATTAACTTAACCCTATCATGTGGCATTAATTACTTAATGCACCTTCACCTCTCACATTAGACTTTGTTGTGGTTACTAGTTAAGCCGGTCGGTTCCGGGTAGCATTACACCACAACTTGGTCTAACCTCGGGTTCAAGCACAACATGACCAATTTCTCACATTGGGTCCTATTGTTTGCAACTACTAGTTAGGCCGGTCGGTTCCGGGTAGTTTTACGTTGCAAACTCAACCCAACCTCGAGTTGGCCACACTTATATTATCTAAGTGTCATGTCCATCATGTTTCCCAAAACATGTTACAAGTTTTCAAGCATTTGGGTAGACCTAACTTAATAGGTAAATTCCCAAAGGGTAGACCTAACTTAATAGGTAAATTCCCAAGCTTATGTTTTTATGCATACTTACATGTCAACTTCCATGTTATATTTCAAGTCATGTTTTCAAGTTGTATTTTCATGTCATTAGAAATTACACATAACATAACCCAACGCTTTTAAACTCGCATATACGTTCGCGACAACGTAATGGATTAAAAGAAGAGACTTGGCAAAGGCATGACAAAAATGGATATTAAGCCACAAGTTAATCATGGTGGCAAATGAGGCACAAATGTGTTCATTAACTTGCATGTTACATTCTTAAGCCTCAAAACATGCATAAACCCAAACTTGGCACATAAGCGAATCATGGTGACAAAAGATATGGAATGATGACTAGTAACTCGCATATATCATCATATAAGGGTTATGACTTCATATGCAAGTTGACATAAAGGTTATGAGGGTTCTCATGTTGCCTAATGCAACATTTCAACATAAAGGTTGTAGCTTTTAGCTCACAAGATCAAGATAATGACTTCATAAACTTGCATGACATGATAGCATGTATCATACTCAATGATCAAACCCAAACTTGCAACATGAACATTTAACTTCATAGTTAATATCTAGGAGTAGGGAAAGGGCTTACATTGCTATGAAGGCACAAAAGATATGACAAAGCCCTTATGCAATCAAATAGACCCAAAATGCAAGCTCTAACATAAAAACCCTTGAGCCAAAATGATCAAAACCCTTGCTTTATGATGCAAAGATAGAAACTTGACTTGAATGCAAGCTAATGACACTCATACAAGCTTGAAAACACTTGTATGCATGGAAAATCTCTCATAGAAACCATTTAGAAATTTTATGAAGAGAGTGGAGGCCATGAGAGGTAAAATTTTGCCATAGTTTAGTTGCATGAATGAATAATGAGGATTTAGGATAGGTTAGGGTCTTATTTATAGATTAGGCAAGTGTTTTAGGCCATAGGATTAAACCTAGATTCAATCCAAGCCATCAAAGCATGTCTTGGGGAAGAAGTCAAGTGTAGGAACCATCTAGGGCGTTTAGATTAAAGATGAACCATGAGAACCATCCAAATGCAAAATCTGCATTTGAGCGAATCGGCCCACGGGTTGACAGCCAAACACCCTGGATTAACCCCTAGTCGACCCAGCGAGCTTGGGTCGACCTCAAAAATCGGCCGGTTCGGTTATTCCCCTCTCCCAATTCGCTGTTTTGAACATTTTTGCATATTTATTTATTTAATTTTCAATTATATATATATATATATCAATATATATATATTTCTCTGCGCAACCCATTTCACTTAATTAAGTATACTTTAATTTGGGAATTTTTCGTGAAACTTCGCGAGGCCATATCTTGGTCATACGGACTCCGATTTTCGAAAACTCGGACTCTATTTCGCGTATTTTTCCGAGACGAACGCAATGGCGTAGCCCATTTCCCTTGATTCAGATATTACAGTTTAATTCTGCCTCCATTTATGTTATAACAGGTTATTGAAAATACGGGTTGTTACATTGATTATTTGTCATTTGATATATACATATGTTGTATGGAAATCCACAGAAGTAAAATCTATGGTAATTGATTGGGCCTCATTCCAGTTTAGAAATAGGATATTTGAAATAGAATATTTGAAAGTAGAAATATTTGAAAAAGAAATATATGAAATAGAATATTTGAAAGTAGAAATATTTGAAGAAAAAATATTTGAAATAGAATATTTGGAAATAGAAATATATAAAAGCCGTGTTGATTAGATTGACGCCATTTTGACGTGAACGATATTTATATCAATTTTACTCATTTTATAATGAATATCGAAAGTGATTTCGAAATCTGATATTTTGAAAAGAATTGAAATTCGAAATAAATTGAATAGAAATGAATTCGAATTAAATTGAATAGAAATGAATTTGAATTGAAATTGAATAGAAATGAATTCAAACTGAAATTGAATTGAATTGAATTGGAACTGAAATTGGATTAGAAATCAATTTGAATTGAAATCGATTTGAAATGAATTTAAAACGAATTTGTAAGGAAAAATTCAATTTTGATTTGAATTTGAAAAGGAAGTTGAAATCGTTTTGAAAACGAATTTAAAACGATTTATAAAATACGTTTTAAAAGGAAATCGACGAAGTATATATTATATATATTATATATATAATATAATGGCTTGAATAGAACACGCTACTCTGCGGCAGTTCGCGAATTTCGACCATTGACTTCGAATTGACGTTGCGGGAGATCCGACCGTCGGATTCTCCTAAAACTGGAACCGTTGGGTTCGTATCGAAAAGAGCTTTCTAACGAATATTAAAAATTAGAAATCTAACGGTTGGATTTGGAATTATGTCCAAATCAAATTTGGAAAAGGTCGCTGTAAGTGCAGTTCGATGGTCGTTGATGGAAATCGACTGTACGGGCCTTGATAAAATTATTTAAAATAGTAATAATTTGTGTGAGATCATAAGAAATGATTTGGGAAGAATTGGGATGAAAAACTCCATATTTGAAAAGATAAAAATAGATTTTTATCAAAATGAACTAGTTTTGAACTAGAATTATAATTCTATTTATTTTTAAATAAATAAATTGAAATTGAAAAGGGTTTTAAAGGTAACCAAAATTTCCAATAATTGAATTGGAATGGATTTGAATCAAAATTGTCTTTGGAATAATTCGATGTTGGATTTCGTGATGATACAGGTATTGTTATGGGAATTTGAAAGATATGTTAATATCGTTATTTCCAATATGATATTTGTTGGTCGTAGAATTTGATATTGAATATATGCCGATATATTTTCTATTCAGAGCCTTGTATTTAATATCAAATGTGATTTGGGTTTGTCGTGAATGGTGTCTTCATTAACACTGTTCTTAAGCCCAGTTGAGAAAGAGATTAAATCTTTTTATTTAGATTTAATGAAGTGTACCAATTAAGTAATATTTAATTGGAATTGAATTTGAATTGATTTCTGGGTTTATCGTGAACGGTGTTTCAAATAACACTGGTTCTTTAACCCGATAATTAACGGAAGGTGATTTTGGGTTTATCGTGAGCCGTGTTCTAAATGACATTGGTTCTTTAACCCCGTTAAAGGCAGGATATTGATTTCTGTGAAGATTAAAACTAAGTGGGGGTTTTAATGAATCTTTAATTGGATTGAAATGGTCGAGAATGGAGTATCACCAGTTTTGCTCCGGGCGATAGTTAAATCTTTAATTAGATTTGAACGTGAAATGGTAATTGAATTTACCGATAACACCGTGGTGATATATATGAAGTATGACCAGTTTTACTTCATGGGATGAATAGGTGGGGATTGAGAAATAAAATAAATGATTACTCCAGTGTGGTTCGCTAATCCCGACTAGTTTGAATTGATATTCAAAGAAGATTAAAGAATAAATTTAAAGAATTTATCTTTGATAAAATTAATGGGAACCTTTCCCAAAGTATAAGAATATTTGAATAAAAGAATATTCAGAAATGGAATGAGGTGTATGTTGTGTTTGTGTAACACTTGTTATTATATGCGCGAGTTATTCGAAAAGACCAGGTTTATCCCATTCTGAATAACTAATTGGACGTGGTGTCGAAGATGAAGATGGTGGTTGAAGACCGAAGGTCTTCACGTCGTTTGGATAATTATTGATGATCTTGATTGGGCCGTGCACCCAAGAGGAGAGAATCAGTTGGTGATCATCCAGACGTACTTGGAGATCGATGGATATGCGGGGTACTAAGTGCCTCCGGTTTCATTCAGACCCAGAACGGACTTGTAAATGGACTGTGTGTCTGACATTGGATTTTAGTCTGTGTGATTGATTTCAATTAAATATATATCTGTTTGGCGGCGGAGAATTTATTCACTTGCTTAACGCCCTTCTCTGAGACGTACGAGCTCATGGGTTATATATCGATGGATATCAAACGCATGGAGTGAATTGCCTGTGTGGCACGCCTAAGTGGCGATATAATCAAGGCTTCTGTTTAAAAGCAGGGTCTTGTGGTGGATGATCAAAGCACGGCCTGTGTGGCATAGCTTTGTGTAACATTGATTCGCGAGCCTCACACCCTGGTTGTGAACCAGAAACGGGAGAGGACATCAGGGAGGGCATGCGTTTCCTTTTAGCTAGAAGCGGCGTCAGTGGTTTTACACGCCCTGACGAGTTTGACTTATGTGGTTATTGCTGTTGCGAGGCGCCTCGGATATATTGGTCGATCCGGGACCGATGGAGTCATTGGACTCATTGACACCCCATAGGGTGGGGAAACGCAGTGTTCAGGCATTTTAATCCACATCGGTGGACCGGCCCTGACGATCCAAGGCTTGTCTGCGCGCTTTCCTGAGACACGGGCTAGAGCATCTCAAATCGGTAGAGGACTAACTTTTGCCTTGGTTCACAGATGGAAATCCAACTTCCAAATACGTGATTTTGTGGTTTTAATTGTAGAACTAGTATGTCGACATGATATATGGTACCCATGCCGTCTATGATTGATACTTATGATTTGAAGTTGTTTTATACACTATGCACTTATAATAGTATCAAATGATTTGTTTTAAACGTACTAAGCATGTTTGGCTATTATAAGGGAAAACCCTATCCCCCGGCTTGCGTTACATTATGTGATAGGACCTGGGTCTTATAATAGCTTCATTTTTCTTTATTTAGCATTGCGCTGTTTTTTTTATGCACTGGTATTCTTGGGAGGAAAACCGTTCCATGTTATAAGGCGTGTTCCCTTGATTTACCTAACTTTAAAATAAAAGTTAATAACTGTTTTAGTTCTCACACCAGTCCCATGACTGACCTGGAGTTTATTGTTTAAACCTAAACTCTGGGTGCCCTTATTTTGACACGGGCAGCTAGTAGTTTTGGTTTTGCAGATTTATATTCATAGGATCCTGGTTTACAGCTGGAAAGATATCCGAAAAGCTTTGTATCCGTATATCTCCTTCAGTTGTATTTTGTATTATTTTCCGCTGCTATGTAATGTATTGTAATCTCTGATATTTATCGAATGCATATTATTTGTTTATACTCTGTATATTCTTGTATTCTGATGAATTGTTGTAATAAGCAATGAAATGTTCTTCTGTCTGCGTTCTGATGTGGCTTGTTCTCAACTCAATCCACATTTCCCGTAAGGGGGATTTCGGGTCGTTTCATTGGCATAGATAGGATGTATAGAGATATGAAGAGGGTTTTCTTTTGGGCTGGAATGAAGAAAGACGTAGTGGAGTTTGTGTCTCTATTTTTAGTTTGCTAACAAGTCAAAGCTGAGCAAAGGAAGCCCGAAGGTTTACTTTATCCTTTGGAGGTCCCACAGTGGAAGTGAGAGAGCGTCTCCGTGGATTTCACAGATGGTTTTCCTAGATCGAGGAAAGGCAACACCAGCATTTGGGTTACAGTATACTGGCTTACTAAGAGTGCTCATTTTATTCTTGTTAAGAGTAAGAGAACGACAACATGATTGATATCAGTTTATCTTCATGAGATAGGCCGTCTACATCGAGTACCTACTAGCATAGTGAGCGATTGTGACCCCATCTTTCCTAGTGAGTTCTAAAGAGCCTACAAGAGGCATTAGGCACAAAGTTATGTCTAAGCACCACATATCACCCTCAGACAGATGGATAGACCGAGAGGGTAAGTAGAGTTCTGGAGGATCTTTTGAGGCTGTGTATCCTAGACAATGGATGGACTTGGGGGGAGCATCTTCCATTGGTTGAGTTCGCCTACAACTACAGTTATAAGGCTAGTATTGGTATGACACCTTCAAGGCACTGTACGGATGACCTTGTAGATCACTGACTTGTTGGTGGGAGTCTACAGATAAGCTTCTACTTAGACATGAGATGATTAGAGAATCTTCAAAGAAGATTGACCTTATCCATAGACGGATGAAGACAGCTCAAGACAGGAAAAAATTGTACGTAGATAAAAGAAGGAATAAAATTGAGTTTGAGGTGGGAGACATGGTTTTCATCAAAGTATCACCTTTGATGAATGTGGTTCTCTTTGTATTTATAGGGAAATTGGCGCTAAGGTTTGTAGGGCCATTTTCCATTGTGGAAAGGATAGGTCATATGGCTTATTGAGTAAAGCTACTAGAGAGGTTGGCAGGTGTTCATGATGTTTTCCATGTTTCTCATTTGCAGAAGTTTCTGCATGTTACCGTAGAAGTAGTTGAGACGAGTATGCTTGAGGAAGTAGAGGTACAATGGGAGGCAACAGTTAGACGAGTTCCTACCCATATTCTTGGATTAGAGGTTAAGAAGCTTCGCAACCGAGAGGTCAAGTTGATGAATGTTCAATGGAGAGAAGACAGTGAGGATGCAACTTGGGAGACTGAAGAAAAGATTCATGCTTTGTACTCTTTTCTTTTCAAGGGTATGTTCTTAACTTCTTTTTCCAAGCTTTTATTCATTCTTGTTTCTATCATTCGTATGTACCCTATCGATCGTGTCTTCGACCTTTAGGTAGAAAGCCAATGGGTGTAAACATGTGTTTGAGGCATGTTATGCTTGATGGATGCAAGTGGGTGCAAGTGTTGCTAGTGGATGCATATACACACACATTAGGCACTAGATCGGCTCAATCACTTATATTTCATATGGATATGTGTGCATTTTAAATTTTTATATATGAAAATGACTATGTCATCATATAAATGTTGCATTTGGATGAATGATTGTGCACAAACTTACATGCAACAATAGGATTGTTTGCATATATTATGTACATAAATTGCATTAATAAGGTCAACTAAATCAGTAGGCCGCCTGATTTATCGCATTAGTATAAGGACATATACACACACTTTTGCATATGTTCATATAACCATTAGAAATATTTTAAGGACAAGGGATGCCAGTGATTGGTGGATGAGTAGATGACTGTGTTTGTTAGGATAAACATTCTTCTTGGCTTAGAGATTTCGGGGATGAAATCCTTTAAGTAGGGGAGAATGTAACACTCTGTAATTTTAAAAGACACTATAATTATAAACTAAAGAATATTCAATCAAATATTGGAAATTAAGTAAAACTGACTGCACCATTACGTTTGTCTCGGAATTCTACTTAAGATAGAATGCGAGTTTGCGTAAAATGGACATCGTATGAGAAAGTTATTAAGCTTAGAAGTTTGTACACATATAAGAGAAATATATATTAACAAATCAAGTCTAGAATTCAGAACAGTTTAAAAATCTAAGCGGGATTCTGACCCGTTGGGGTCAACCCACTAAGAGGGTTGTCGACCCCGGGGTCGACCCACCCCAGATCCATCCAGGTTCATTTCTGAACCTGGACTTATTTCTGAACAAGATTCGTCAACGGTTGTCTATATATAGGACCTCATTTCTATTGTTTTTACACATAAAAAACAATGGAGAACGAGATGTTGCCCTTGCTTGGATTGAGTTAGCCTATTTTCCTTCAACAACAGCCTATACGCAAACAAGAAATTCTTCTGCAACATGTGCTTGTTATTCTCTTCTCTTTAGATCCAGTCTTTATGAGTTCATATTATTTTTAGATATAAACATTTAACAAGTAATCCTGACATGTTTATAAATCTGGATCTAAACCTATACCTATTAAGAAACCAATTCATATCTAAACAGATCTGCCATTACATGTACACCTGATCTACTATTCAATTCTTATATGCATATTTCTGATATGCCTACTTCTACTATCGTATGCCTATTCTATTATTATGCATATTTCTATTCTCTTCTCTCCTCCTTTCCCTTTTTATTTTTATAGCCAGGATTCCTCCGAGCCTAGACCTATCGTTGAAATATGCAAACGAATGAAATTGGGAAGTGCTGGGAAAGTTAAATTTGGGCATATCTTGTATTATAAATCATGAAAGGGATTTGGGGGAATAACCTATACTACGATATATGACTATAATGTAGGGCATATCTTATACTGTGAATTATGACATGAGGATTGGGGCATGTACATCTGTATGCTTAATATTTAGATTAAGTGAAACATGTAATGAAACTGTAAAACTTAACCTGTTTAAATATGTGGGGGAGGGGGGATACATGAACCTTATATATCATGTAAGGGTTAAGTAAGCATATCTGAATCGGTGGGAGTTAAGTAAATGTATCAAATATGTGGGGGTTTATACGAACCCGATAAACTTAACATGTTTAATATGTTAGGGTTATGCGGGATTGTTAATCAGTTAGGCATAACCTGTTAAAATCCTAGTAGTTGGGGGTACAAGCCTAGGTGGTGGCTTGTGTCATCTATTGTGTGGGACCCGTATCAGGCAGTAACCCATTCTGGTATCATGAGGGGACCCCGAACTAGGTAGGGGTCAAGGGCACGCTTACTGAGCTGATTATAAGAGGTTCATGTAGGTAGAGGTGTTCTGATGTCGTGTTCCAACGGAGTCATGTGCGTGCATGAGTTCGGCTTGCTCGGGAAAATATGATGTTGTAACTCCAGTAAATATGGTTGTGTCTATCGGGGTTGCCACTTTAGGAAGTGATACGTCCTACTATGGAGCAAGCACATGGTATTTACAGGATAGGGAGCCGATCGTTTGGGAGTAGTAATTAGGGTACATCTAGTCCTGCCTGTTTAGGTACCTGTAGTTTATGGCTGGGGTAACACCCGTTATTTCTGTTAGGGTACCCGTTATTACTATTTGGAGTAAAACCCGTTACTAGAAGTACACTTAAGTATACCATATGTTTCTGTTGAGATCACATCGGTTATACTAGTATTGGTGTAGAGTAAAGTAATTATGAAGCGTAATCTATTCAGTTCGTCCTACTTGTCTCGTTCACACTTATTTTATGATACTGTTATCTCTCATCCAGTTTATATGCTGTTATGGTGCTTTTACTTATTTATATGCTAAAAGTAACTGGACTCACCAAACTTTATGTCTAACTCATTTTGTTTCCTTTTCTCTCTCTACCCATCCCCTAGGTTCTCAGGGTGGGAACGCTTAGGCTTGATTAGGATTCTCCCTCTGTTTCAGCTTGGATTTTGGTTTTTGCTTAGATGTACCGCTTTGACTATCTACTTTGTAATGGCTCTTTTTAGGACTATGATTTTATACTAGTGTTCTCTGATGGTTTTAGTACAGGAAAGATACTTTAATTTGATGTAGTTGGTTTTTGATATTTCAAACTCATGTTGTAATTTGATTTTGGATCACGATGTTTTCTGTTTGAAATTAAAGTTTTAAATTTCTGCAGCTATTTTTATATATATCTTGTGAGACTCTGATTCTATTTCTATTTACCTATAATGCTTCGTGAAACTTAATGCATTCTATTAAAGAGTGACATTAACGAACGTGGGGTGTCACGCCCTTTCTTTTGAAATTCTATGTCGATTATTATAACCATTTCTACTTAATTCGTTGATTAAATAAATTATTTACTAAACACAGATCTTCCACTTTAACCCTCTTTATACATTTCCATTTTCAAATTTGGATTAGATTATGATAATTCATTTATCAAATACTTATTCAAAACCAGTTAATATCATATAATACTAAATTGTCATATTTTATAACTAAAACCCATTTATCAACTTCTTTACCCAAAACTATTAACGTCTTATTATAGCTTACTTTAGATTTATATTAGAAACCATTTATCATCTCTTTACTAAAATACGATAAGTATATTCCTTTGCCTTTTTGAAAAGTCTTCTTTGTATCTCAATTCTTTTACCTGATTAAAATATAAAATATTTACTATAAACTATTGCATTAGCTTAAATCCCTTTTATAACTACGACATTTGGATCAAATTGCTTTATAAATCCCTTTCAAATTTAGATAAATCTCATCACATACTTGATTACCTCTTAAATAAACTTCGTTTAAGAAGTAATTACTTTAAATCTGGTAAACTTCATCATCTACTAAAGTAATAGTAGTTTGCTTCTTTATTAACTAAAATAAATTAGTTAATTATTTTTTACATTAAAATTATCTAACTACATTAAAAAAAATAAACATCATCCATCAAAAGAGTAAATTACATTTAAGAAATCTTATTAAATTTAAATATTATTTACCAAACTATTTCAATTAGATTAATTGAAACAAAATAATTCTATTAACCACTTTCCATTAAATAGTTGACTTAGTCATCTGACATCATCTATTAAATGTTAACTGATTTCAATTACTTGTTCCTTCTAGATTAATATAATTGAAAGTGTGAGTGCATGTAATTGTCTGGTAATAGTACACTCGGATCGTGTAATATGGAATAACACACAACTATTTGTCTAATACAATAGTTATGCAAATAAATATGAAATAGAAAGATCTCACAGAAACAGTATCACAGATATGTAAATGCAGTAAAAGGAAAATCACACCAGGGATTTTTATACTGGTTCGGAGCACCGTCCTACGTCCAGTCCCAGACCTCTCTCTAGATTTTCACTAATCAACTACCTCGCTTCACCCGGAGGAACAGGTTCACAATACCCGAGCAGACAAACGGGATTTCACGCCTCTTACAACACGAGGACTTCACAACTTTTCCTCTCACAACACGGAGGACTTCACACAAGATGAGTAGACTTGTAATTTGACAATGCGTGTTCTTAATAACACGAATTTGTCAATTCTTGTACAACCTTCCTATAATCTTATCCTCAAATAGAATTTGAATTCGTGAAGATCTGGAAGATGATATCGTATTTGAATCAAAAGAATAGTATGTAGATTCTAGGATTCAATAGCGATATAAGAAGATTATGAGCTTTTGAATGCTTTGAATGATCAAGAATGAAATCAGCAATAGATAGAATATATAGAAGGAATTAGTTATTGGAATTGATGATTTCATGTTGTATTTATAGAGGATAAAGAGTTGCAATCATTGGTGAAGAGAAGTATTGAATAGAAATGATTTTTGATGAAAGGAAAAGGAAGCAACCATTGATGAATGAAGATGTCTGTATGAAGAGTTGCTTTCAGTTCGAAGACCAGTCGACAGGTAAAAAATAACCAGTAGATTGGTATTTGAATATATATACGTTATATACATGTGTGCACGTTCATTGTGCATTTCTTCCCAGAAACGGTCAACCACACGTATTGAAACTGGTCGACCGGTTTCTGGGATTATGCACAATAAATGTGCATTCATATATATATATATATACATATATATATATTCATATATATATATACATACATATATATATATTCAAACTACTGAGGTATATGATTATTTGAGGATAGATTTTAACATTTTTAACACAACTAAATTACTAAATAATTAACCTCTAACTTTCAATACCATTGGATCTCTTCTGTTTGTCGATCTTGAAACTTCTCCTTGTCATTAATCAAAATGCCATGAATTCCTTAATTCAACATTCTCCCCCTTTTTGATTGATGACAACATGCTCTGAAAGTGTGTCTAACTCCCCCTGAATATGTACTCCCTTGAAATATATATTAAACAAATCTGCCAAACATATTATTAGTAACATTTTTCTCCCCCTTTGTCATCGACAAAAAAGAGTAGATATCATACAAATCCCATAACTTAAGCTTGAAATGCACAAGGATTGTAGCATACAATACATACCAGACATAGCCAAACAAGTTGAGTTAATATGTACAAACCCAAAATGAAATACAACACTATTTATGTACAAGTGCTGAGTTAAGTATTGCGTAAAAAATATATTATAATAAAAGACGTGGATGAAAAGAACCACTGAGGCGCAGAATCGGATTCAGTTGTATCCCAATCTATTTCTTTGTTTCCTTTTTCTTCCTTGTCTCCTTCGTCTTGAACATCTTTTTCCTCAGTCTCGCTTTCCCCACGACCACGTCCAACAGTTGCTCCAGAACTTGTGCCTTACTCTTAAGATGACCATGTAAAAGTAGGAGGCATTGGGCGTTTTCCTGGGTATTGTATGTGCATAGAGGAGGATGACGATGCACATGAAATTGCATCCCAAAGAGTACCAAAGAAAGACTTAAGTTTTGAGAAGCGCTTATCAAGCTTTATAACTAAACGTTCGATTTTGTTGTCGGTACGCTTGAGTCTTGCTTCAAGAAGGAATTGATTCCGTGCAATTTGTTCAAGTGAATCTTTAGTCGACGAGGATGGTTGAAGGAGTTTAACCTCTTCTGGTTTAGGTTTGGAGGCTTTTGATGAAGTGCTTTCTTGGGGACCTTGTTGTTGATATTGTTCGAAGGGTATGATATTCAAACAAGGTTCAGGAAGCTTAATTCTCTTTCTCGTTGCTTTGTCGATATATTTTGGTTTGGAGATTTTAGATTAGGGAGACTTGAGACCACAACCGAGTAGAAGTCTCATGATATATTCATTGTAGAATAAGTGTGGTCTTGTACGATTATTCACAAGCAGAATCTCATCAAACATCATGCTTATCCAGTTAATTTATATATCTCCATATATCGCATACAAAGCCTTAAAATTCTCTTTATATATGGCATCAAAATTACCAACTCTCGGCAATAAAGAGTGTGTGATAGTATGATGTAATATTCTAGCAGTAGGATGTAGGTTAATTGCTTTTTTACTAATTTTATGATCTTCAATAAAAAGGTGACTGACCTTGTCTCGAGTATGAACAGTACAAAAATCGGTAGAGAATTCTCTTCCATTATTAGGCGAACTGAGAACCATGGCCATTCGTTCCTTTGAAATAAAATGTGCTCACCACATACAACGGACCATAGATAATGAGCAACATTCTCTGGTTTAAATTTGTCTAAGTTAAGATTAGCATAGAACAACTTGATCATAATATGATTGATTTCCACGTTGTTCTTATCATAGTCTAGGAGATTTTGAAAACGAGCTTGTTTTGCTAATTCTTTAACATCGTAGAGAATAAAATCAGAGAAATTGATGAAATAACCTTTGTGAATCGTATAATCTTTCATAGCATTCCATCTTCTCATTGCTATTGGATCCATTAGCCATTGTTTGATATTGGAATCAATAGGTTGGAGTTAAGTAGAACTTGATTTCTTTAATCTCTTTTGTGGTGGAGCCATTGATTTTGTAGGAGAAAGAAATTTGGGGATTTTTTGGTTTTCAAAGAGTTTGAGAGTATGAGAGAGATAAAAAGGAAGTTAATGGGTGAGTTTGATAGAACCGACGTTTTGATTGGGATTTTAAAAACATAAAGTCATGTAACCTGTCGACCGTTGAGTTTTCATAGGTCGACTGGTTTCAAACAGAAACATTTTTGGTCGACTGGTGAAAATTTATCCGGTCGACTTGTTGATGAAA
Organism: Allium sativum; assembly: GCA_030737875.1. Classification (NCBI taxonomy): domain Eukaryota; kingdom Viridiplantae; phylum Streptophyta; class Magnoliopsida; order Asparagales; family Amaryllidaceae; genus Allium; species Allium sativum. The sequence continues at coordinate 447,817,330 of CM060922.1, read as the reverse complement.
AGGCATATTTTTCCCGAGACTTAAACGGTCACCGTTAACTTTATACCGGTCGACCGGTATATGAAAAATATGTTTTCCAGGGACTTTTCCGGTCGACTGGTGGATTTCTGGCGGTTGACCGTTTCATCTGAGCTTTGTTTTTCCTGTTTTCTGAGATTTTTCGAAGCTCTATAATAATTTATTTCAAAATAAGAAAGAATCAAACAAAATATATGAAAAACAAACAATGGAAATCTTATTGAAAAACACTTAGTATCCAACAAAGTAATAACGATATAAGATCAATGGGAGGTGGATGACTTGTCTTCGGAAATTTCTTTGATATTGGTAACTCTCGGAGTCCATGGCGACCAAGTTTCCTTTGCTCCTTCATTTCTCATGTAGTTATGATCTCAGGATTTAGGACTCCTAGATGAAGATGGAGCATGTGACATTGGTTCATGAACATCGTGTTTATCTGTGCTATAGAAAAGTGATGCCATGCGTTCTAAGAGAGTTAAACGGTCGGACGTAAGTTTTTGTTCGTAATGAAGTAGACGCTGGAGATCCATCTTATGTTTCTGGTATTGGTGAATCTCACTTATCTTTTATCTAATCCGTGTGGAGCAAAATAATGCTTTCTTAGCACGTTTGGACTTTGGTGTATATCTGGGGGTATGCGAACATTCTGGTCCACTTTTAGGTGTCTCCGGAGAGTAGTATTCCTCCGGTTCAGAACTAGTGACCAAGATATGTGATCTCTGAGCACATTCGTCATAGATGTGTGCCATTTTGGATATAATTAAACTCGTTTATGAATAATAAAATGGACTCAAAGGTTGTAGTTGCAGAAAAAAGAAGGAAAGATCATATATATATAGGATTTTCTAAATAAGGAGTAATGGTTAAAAACATTCAGATCATATAAACCATAAAAATTTAAAGCTCATAATTTTTCACTAATAATAGCAAAAGATAATTAATAGCTAAGATATATATAAATGAAAGCACCGTTTAGAAAAGAACTTATCACTGTTTATGTACGTTTATACGTTAAACATCAAGTTCAGTTGTAGAAATCAATCCAAGCTCCCTACGCAAAGAAATAAAACTTGATTCAAGTAGAGGCTTAGTAAAAATATCCGCTAGCTGATGCTCAGTCTGGACATATTCGAGACATATTGTTCCTTTTTCAATATTATCTCTTAAGAAATGATGTCGAATATCAATGTGCTTTGTTCGAGAATGATGGACTGGGTTTTTTTGATAAGTTGATCACACTTGTGTTATCACAGTATATGATGGAGTTTGATAAATGAATATCAAAATCACGAAGTGTTGGTTGCAAATATTGTACTTGAGTACAAGCTAGAGCTGCTGATATATACTCAGCTTAACATGTCGAGAGTGAAACGCAATTTTGTTTCTTACTAAACCAAGAGACAAGTGATCTTCCAATAAAATGGCACGTACCACTTGTACTCTTTCTATCTGTACGAGAGCCGCCGAAATGAGCATCACTATAGGACACTAATTCGAATGGACAATCTTTTGGGTAGAAAAGACCAAAGTCTTTGGTTTTATTAAGATACTGTATTATACGTTTTACAGCTCATAAATGTGATTCTTTAGGATTTCCTTAAAACCTTGCACACAAACAAACACTCATCATTATATCAAGATGACTTGCGGTAAGATAATGAAGAGAACCAATCATGCTTCAATATAACTTCTGGTCAACATTCTTACAATGTTCATCTTTTTCAAGATGTGTAGTCGTACTCATAGGAGTCGGTTTACCAGATGTATTTTCTAAACCGAAGCGCTTGATAAGATTTCCATAGTATTTTTCTTGATTAATAAAAATACCGTTAGAATGCTATTTGATTTGAAGACCAAGAAAATACGATAGTTCTCCCATATGAGACATTTCAAATTTTTTGGTCATAATATTTGCAAACTCTTTGCAGAGTTTATCGTTTGTTGAGCCAAAGATAATATCGTCTACATATATTTGGATAACTGATATATCTTTTTGAGACTGTTTGATGAATAAAGTCTGATCGACTTTACCAATTTGAAATCCAGAATCAGTAAGATAACTTCTTAAACATTCATACCAAGCACAAGGTGCTTGTTTTAGTCCGTATAAAGCTTTCTTAAGTTTATATACGTGATCTGGATGTTTCTCATGTACAAACAAGGGAGGTTGTTCGACATATACATTCTCTTTGATAAACCCATTTAGAAAAGCACTTTTGACATCCATTTGATAAAGTTTGAAATTATGATGACAAGAAAAGGGCAATAAGATTCTAATAGCTTCTAGTCAAGCAACAGGTGCAAAAGTTTCTTCGTAATCGATACCTTCTTCCTGATTGTATCCTTATGCTACTATTCTTGCTTTATTACTGGTTATATTTCCTTGTTCGTTGCCCTTATTTTTATAGACCCATTTCATACTAATAACTGACTGATCAGTTGGTCTTGGAACAAGTTCCCAGACATCATTGCGCTCGAACTGATTTAGTTCTTCCTGCATGGCAATGATCCAGTAATCATCAGTAGCAGCTTCTTCCGGATTCTTAGGTTCGACATTTGAAAGAAACGCGACATGACCTATTTGATTGAGTTGACTCCTTGTTCTTATTTGATATGTTACTTCTCCAATAACATTTTGAACCGGATGATCTCTTAGAATTCTCGGAGGAGATCGAAATCTTGGTGGAGAAGGTATCACAACAGGCTGAGGAATATCCTCAACAATTTCTGAGTCAGAGTCATTATTTGTGATGATAGGATTATCAGTGACTATAGTTTCCTCGTCATCTGATAAATTATGAGACAATTTATAGAATTCATCGAAAGAGATATGAAGTGATTCTTCAATAGTTTTAGTTCTCTTATTAAATATACAATAGGCCTTGCTTCGTTCTGAATATCCGACAAATATACCTTCATCGGATTTTGGATCAAATTTTCCAAGATGGTCATTCGTATTTAAAATAAAACTTTTAGAACCGAAAACTTTGAAGTATGAGATATTTGGCTTTCTTTGATTAAATAACTCATAAGGTGTATTCTTGGTAAGAGGTCGAATGGATACACGATTGAAAACATAACACGCAGTTGCAACAGCTTCTACCCAAAAATGTTTTGGTAAGGTGGATCCATTTAATAATGTGCTTGCACATTCTTGTAATGTCCGATTTTTCCGTTCTACAACTCCATTTTGTTGTGGAGTTCTATGAAACGAAAAATTATGATTTATACCTTTCTTTGTACTAAAATGTTCAAATTCATTATTTTCGAACTCTCTGTCGTGATCACTTTTTATATTCTTAACCTTAAGCTCTTTTGATTTTCGAATTCTCTTAACAAAGGATTTGAAATGATTAAAGTGTCACTTTTGTTTTTCAAGAAAATCAACCATGTATAATGAGAATAATCATCAACAATTACAAATACAGATCTGATTTATTGACTGAACCTGTGTTGGTCCGAATAAATCCATATGTAATAGCTCAAGCGGTTGTAATGTTGATACGACTTTCTTGGATTTGAATGATGATTTAGTCAACTTTCCTAATTGACATGCATCACAAATATTATCAACCGTAAAACTTATTTTGGGTAGTCCTCTAACTAGATCATTTCTGGTTAGCTTGTCGATAGTTCTGAAGTTTATATGACAGAAACGTTTGTGCCATAGCCATGGATCATTATCATTTGCTACAAGACACATATCTGAATTATGATTAATAGTCATATTCAGAATATAAATATTTCTGTCTCTATAACCTTCGAAAACTAAATTACGATCTTTATCTAAAATACTACATTTGTTATCCGAAAAAGAAATGGTAAAACCTTTGTCACATAGTTGACTGATACTAAGTAAATTGTGTTTTAAATTTTTGACTAGCATGACATTTGTAGTAAGAGGTAAGTTAGATGTACCGCAATTGCTCACATCGCCTTTGCCGATGATATAACTTTTTGAATTATCTCCAAAAGTGACGGAGCCACCATCTTAATAAGTGATATTTGTCAATAAGCTCTTGTCTCCAGTCATATGCTTCGAGCAACCACTGTCTAGTATCCACTTTCCTCTTTTCTTAAGTGGGACCTGCAAAAAATAAAATTAAGTTCATGGTACCCACCTTTTCATAGGGTCCTAAGAGTTAGGTCTTAGGAGTCCAAACCCATACGGGTCCGGTATCCCCTTTATATAAATAATTGGAATTATGATGCATAGTATTCAAAAAATTCTGAATGTATTTGTTCCTAATCAAATTGCTATTTGTTTTAGGAACCCATTTTTTGATAGTCTTGACATTTTTTTTTGAAATTTCACAACTGGTTTTGGTTTGGAATATAATAAACTAAGATTTTTCTTAGCTTCAGTTTCTTGTACTTTTTTATTTTTTCTTTTTCTTTTATTGCCAAGATGTTTCTTGATATCTTGTTTTTTATATCCCAAACATTGTTTATTCGTAGAAGATTGTGAAATTTCAATATTTTTTGTCAAATTTTCTTGACCTTTGCTGAGGTTACAAACATTTTGAGTGATGTTGTCTAACTTAGTTTGTAAACTAGCTTTTTCTAGGTCTAGAATTTTGATTTTCGCCTTAAGCTCATGATTTTCAGTAGTAAGAGCATCATTTTTCTCATTTTGAGTTTCAATTTCTTGACTTAAAAGAGATAATTGAGAATCAATATTAGATGATGATTCTTGAACTTTTTCAGGTTCCTCTTCTAATATTTTCTTCTCGTCTTTTAACATATCTCATTCAGATTCTGCTCTACTTAAATCTGCTTGAGCTTTCTTGCATTGTCGTTTCATATCTTTAAATTTAAATATTAATTCAGAATTTATATCAAGAACTTCTTCTAAAGAAGGAATTTGTACCTCATCTTCTATCGCCAAGAAACATACATTAGCTTGTTCATTGTCTGAGCCACTTTCACTATCAGAAAAAGATGAGTCTGAATCATCCCATGTCACTGGGAATGCTCGTTTCTTTGACTTGTCCTCCTTATGTTTGAATTTTTCATTTTCTGACTTCTTCTTTTGCTCCGGACAATCCTTTTGCATATGTCCCTTTTTGTGACAATTGAAGCATTCTATATTTGATGACGATGGTTTGTTTGAACTGAACTTTTTTTGTTGTATCAACTAGCTTTTCGTTGCTTTAAGAATTTCTTGAATCCTTTTGCAATGAACACTAGATCTTCATCTTCGGAATCTGAGATGTCTTCATCTTTTTCAACATGAAAGGCTACATTTTTCTTTTCTTCTTTTTGTTCTTTTCTAGACTGCAAGTTAGCTTCATAGGACATAAGATTTCCTATCAATTCATCTGGCTTCATGGTGGAAAGATCATTAGCTTTTTCTATTGCTAATACTTTTCCTTCCCATTCATTAGTCAGAGAATGTAGGACTATTGAAACTACATCAAAATCAGAATATTTTTGCCTTGATCCGATAAGTGCATGATGAATGGTTTGAAACCGTGAATACATCTCATTGATTGTTTCATTCGACTTTATTTTGAAATTGACTTTTCAACAATGCTATTTTTGCTTGTTTAACCTTGTTAGTACCTTCATGAGTGGTTTTTAGCGTTTGCCAAATTTGATATGCAGTGGTATAGATGCTAACACGATTATATTCATTTTGATCTAATGCACAAACCAAATATTTATTGCTTTTGCATTTATAGTTGCTACCGTTTTCTCAGCTGGTGTCCATTCTGAATACTCAGTTGTTGGATTCACTATTTCTTTTTGTGTAGCATTCCAAGCATCATAATTAGTTGACTGCATGTAAAATGACATACGTGTTGCCCAATAACTATAATAAAGACCATTGAAGAAAGGAGATCTTTGTGTCGATTGACCTTCAGTGTAAGTGGTGTTAGTGCTACTACTTGGATTATTTGCCATATTACAAGAATATATCAAATAACTCTGTTACGGTTATAAGATGACAGTGCTCTAAGACCAATCGAAAGTGTTAGTGCGTGTACTTATCAGGTAATAGTACACTCGAATCGTGTAATATGGAATAACACACAACTATTTGTCTAATACAATAGTTATGCAAATAAATATGAAATAGAAAGATCTCACAGAAACAGTATCATAGATATGTAAATGCAGTAAAAGGAAAATCACACCAGGGGTTTTTATACTGGTTCGGAGCACCGTCCTACGTCTAGTCCCAGACCTCTCTCTTTATTTTCACTAATCAACTACCTCGTTTCACCCGGAGGAACAGGTTTACAATACCCGAGCAGCCGAACGGGATTTCACGCCTCTTACAACATGAGGACTTCACAACTTTACCTCTCACAACACGGAGGACTTCACACAAGATGAGTAGACTTGTAATTTGACAATGTGTGTTCTTAATAACACGAATTTGTCAATTCTTGTACAACCTTCCTATAATCTTATCCTCAAATAGAATTTGAATTCGTGAAGATTTGGAAGATGATCGTGTTTGAATCAAAAGAATAGTATGTAGATTCTAGGATTCAATAGCGATATAAGAAGATTATGAGCTTTTGAATGCTTTGAATGATCAAGAATGAAATCAGCAATAGATAGAATAGATAGAAAGAATTAGTTATTGAAATTGATGATTTCATGTTGTATTTATAGAGGATAAAGAGTTGCAGACATTGGTGAAGAGAAGTATTGAATAGAAATGATTTTTGATGAAAGGAAAAGGAAGCAACCATTGATGAATGAAGATGTCTGTACGAAGAGTTGCTTTCAGTTCGAAGACCAATCGACAGGTAAAAAATAACCAGTAGACTGATATTTGAATATGTATACGTTATATACATGTGTGCACATTCATTGTGCATTTCTGCCCAGAAACGGTCGACCGCACGTATTGAAACCAGTCGACCGGTTTCTAGCATTATGCACAATGAATGTGCACTCATATATACACATATATATATATATTCAAACTACTGAGGTATATGATTACTTGAGGATAGATTTTTAACATTTTTAACATAACTAAATTACTAAATAATCAACCTCTAACTTTCAATACCATTGAATCTCTTCTTTTTGTCGATCTTGAAACTTCTCCTTGTCATTAATCAAAATTCCATGAATTCCTTAATTCAACAATAATTAATATAATAATAGCACTTAATTATTTCCTTAAAATTATTATCCCAAAATATTAACCCGTATGTTAATTATTGCTTTATATGCTTATGAAACTTGCTTAAATACACAATTCTTATTATATAATCATTTTATATTATAAAAACCAATTTATAAATATAGATTTATTTATAAACTTCATTTGTATATAACATATAAAATGAAAATGAAAATTCTGCTTCAGTTAAAATAAATGAATTTCATAACTTAACTTCGTCAATTCGCCTAACGACAAATCAACCTTTTGCCAAAAGGTGGATTTAAGGCCAATTGTTGTTAATCCCTCAATCAATATCGTCTATTTATTAAAATCTCAAAAATGTTGAATTTTAATTCAACATCCAACATACAAATAGGTTTTAACATCACTAGGGTTAAACGGTTCATATACAAATAATATAAAAATAAACAGCGTACAAAATATTTAAGGAATCTAGTTGGATCCCTTTAACCTGTTCTTCTCTGCATCACAGCTCATTGTAAAATTTTATAATAACATATGAAATAGAAATTTCATTCAATGCATTTAAATTACGTAAATATAATTAACATCAACCAATAACAACAAATAGCATCCAAGGCATCCAATCAACCAATTTATACTGTCAATAATAAATATGAATTTTATCACATATTAGGATTCCAGAAAGAGTGAGATAACTCTCATTTATTTTGGATTCATCGATTGTCGCGTTGTTTCATTTAATTTTAAACAATCATTTAAAATTAAATGAAAATCCAATTGCTTCTGATTTCTTCTAAACTAGCTCAATTGTGTAGGCTTTGTCCATACAATCCCAATGGACCTTGTTTCGTTTGATTCTGTTTAAATAGAACAACTTATCACGATTATCACATTTAAATAAAATTAAAATAGCTTTAACCTTACATTATAATAATTAGTTAACCTTAATTTCTTTAATTTCCTTCTAATCGCTTTGTTAATCTCCCTCAATCACGCGTTTTCTTTCTTTATTAACGAATACCCTTAATCCCCTTTCACCAACCTATAAACAAATCACACCACCCATACTTCATCCCCGTCGATGCCACAGCCACCCAGAGCCCATCGCCATCCCCTCCCTCGAACTGCCTGACCGAAGCGCTCCACTACAACCAGCGCTAGTCACTTACTTCACCTGCATTGTCCCAAAAATTATATCGACTGGAAGCACTTTGAACTACCCCCACGAACGCCTCATGCCACCGCCTATTGCTGCGCCACCATCAAACTGACCACCGCCCTCCTGCCCTCTATTCTCCTTCAGACTTCCGATTGTGAAACTCCCTCCAACCTTCTCAATTGATCGAAATCTGATCAACACCAAAAAATTGCAATCATCTATTGATTATGGCCGACACCAACATTGATATCCTCTTTAACCAATGCGAAAGTTGTCGAATTTCCTCTCCTCTACAACTTCCCTTTAGGGTACACCACGAGAAATGGCCTCCACCCCCTCGAAAACACGAAAATTCGACACTCCCTAATTCTCGGTGATTGCCGATTTCCGGCTACCATAGGCACCCAACCATCACCAAAATAAAATGAAGGTAGAACTTATCACCTCCATCAATTTCTTAGTTGGAAGCTTTGCCTAATTTGCGATGGATTTGGAGTAGAAAATGGACTTATTTGCAAAAGTAGGCAACATGATTTGAGGGTATGAGATTTAAGCTGAAATATGGCGTAGATATAGGGTAGCTTTAAATTATTTTATCTTGAAGTGACTAACGACATTTTATTAAAAATGACTAATGATATTTATTCATGCCTACCGCCATTTCCGATCGGTGTTTATCGATTCGTATGATCACATATGAACTCCATTCGCGAGAAAAATGGACATCAAGCTATGGTTCGACATAACGAACCTAATAATACTTGTTTCATCGAAATTCGAGTCCGTTTACCCAAATGATGCTAGTTTGAGTTCAAATGGTCAATTTATTCACATTTAATTTGCGTATGCTCACAAAATAACTCCGATTGGCGCAAAACTTGAAATCTGGCAATAATTGGTTATTATGGATTTAATAAAACAAATCATTGGAATCCAATGTCATTTGAATAATTTTCCTTTTTATGGGTCTAAATTAAATTAATATAAATCAAAATTAAAATACCTCAATACAATAATAGTAAAAAAATATTATTATTGAATATATTCAAGTAGAATTTCATATAGTTTCAAAATGAATTACTTCGGGTTGAGTAACACGCTAAATCGATATTCAATATATTAAAAACTCTTTTACTTTATTATATAAATCGTTACGGTTTATAAACGATTCCATATCGACATTTTTAAATTTTGATTTGGACATAACTAAAAATCTATAAGATGAAATCTCGATTTTTCTCTTTCATTAGAAAATTATAATCCAATAGATTCAGACATTTCTTGTTTTAAAGAATTCCGACTTATAATGGATCTTGTACATTCATTTAAAGTTCAAAATGTAAAACTCTGACCTACCGTGACGCTGCAGCTCATTTTATAATTAAATTATAAATTATACGTTCAAATGTCATTTAATAAACCAATTTGTTAATATAATTTCAATATAAACAGCATTAAATCCTTTAATGTTTCCAATTCACACAATAATGTCAATTCAACTAATTCCAACTATTTCATAATTAAATTACTATTTTATTATTAATATTAATAAATATTCAAAACCATTAAATTCAAGGTTTTTAAATTCCAAATCTACATTTAAAACTATTTTTAAATGTTTAACTTAACAGTTAAAAATCTGGGTCCCTACAAGGGGAAAGCCTTAGTTTTATATGGGTTGCTCCCATTAGAATATTATCATCCAAAATCTAGAGTCGATATCTCTGTATGCTTCAGGCCCCGTTATGTTTGTTAATCAATCAAGGCAATCATATTTGCTATCCAGTTTTTAAGGATGGTTTTGGTCCAAAATAGCTAATGTGCAAATTAACGTACCCTTTCGTACATTTCATTTAGAGATGTAAGGATTTAGCAAGTAGACCCTTATGCTTTAATAATTGGAATTCATTCTCCAATATGAATATTCGATTTGATTGTATGCCTATCATGTTGGAATGTGAAATGCAAGCATTTTGGCTATTTTTATATATTTATTCATGGATTCTAGACATTATTATAATATCATTTATTTTATAATAAAATGTTTTATCTATTGTATAGTAAAAAATCTTCTATATTTACGTGCGATGTGGTCTTACAAGATACCTTTGATTTCAAAGGTTTATAAGTTAACGAATCAATTCCTTATGATTTGAGTTTTCCCATGTTTGTATATCGGACTGGTCTGGCTATTATTTTATTATAACACTTTGATCAAACTGAATATATTTCTAGGCCATTTTAGACTATTTCATTGCTTTGAGAAAGGAGTTACAACCCAAGACGTATTCTCGTATTTCTTTGTTTTGCTTCTATGTTTACTTGTTATATTCTTCAACATTTGTAATAGCAGTTGTTATGACTATCTAAGCTGATTTTGTTATTAATTCTCGAATGTATATCTGGTATGTTATATATATAAATATTTCTAATTGTTAATGATTATTGTTTATATTATAGATTATTCATTCCACTATGAGATACTATTATGTATCTTCTTTCTATTACCCAACAATGCATCTTTTCAGCACTTAAATGATTGGAACACGAATAAAATGGATGTATTAGTATCGACTTTTGAGAGTCGAAAAGGCGGGTTGGAGCACTTGGTATTATAGAGTAGGTTGAACTAACATCTAGGCTTAGGTAGGGATTACTAATTTGAGATAGGGCAAGCGAGACCCTAAGCTGAGCCTGAGTGTATTATATTTAAAAACATTTAAAAACACATACTTGTTTGTGACATAAAAATTTACTTATGTCAATTGATTTGATAAATCTGAATTTTAGATTTGTGGTCGATATATGGGATGCCATGTTATTAATAAAGATTCCAAAACATTTGAATAGAAAATCGACAAACGAATTTTAAAATTTTAGTAAATAAAATAACTTTCCCATGGTTTTTTATTTTGTATATAAATGAAAACTTTTATATACTAGATATGATTATCTACGATGTGTTGATTGTCAGAAAATGATATTATTCTATTATTATTGGTTATTGTTTGATTGGTTGTGTTCACCTAGTTAGGAGCATTGGCTATGGTTTGTTGCATATATTATTTGTTGATAAAGTAATTTTGCCTATCCAATTTATGCGTAATGAATATTGTGTTTAATTAGGTGCAATTTTTTTTCTTTTTACTACATATGTAAGTTAAAATAGAAATATAGGATCATTAACAATGAACCTAATTCAGTTTCACAATTCGGCTATAAGGCATTTGGCGTCGATGTTGGGTTGAAATTTAATTTTAAATCAGTTTGTTTAAAATAAATCTAACAGATTCAATTAGGAAATTATTTGCATAACAAATAAGATATATTTAGATTTAATTTCAAAAGTTAGTTTAAAATAGAAAGCGATTTAACTAAGTTGAGAATTTAAGTCCAGAAGTTTGAATTTTTTTTTTGTTTTTTTTTTTGAAAGAAACAGTTAAATTGTTTGGTAGTAACTATGAGAACATGTGAACTCTAAAGAATTTTAAAAGAACTGAACTCACCACGATTGCTCTAAAATGACTCAAACGATGATTGTTGCATCATTAGTCTTCATTTTCGAGTTTCTAAGTAGGAGGTTGCCACAATGTAAATTTATTGAGAATTGTTCGGATTAAACCAAAATTTCATTTTGGAAATTTTAAAAATATGATTTGACATATAAGGATATGCCTATATTTTATGCTTCGAAATGTTTAAAATAAGATCAGCGAATTGAATTTTGAAGTTCCTAAATTATTGTTATGGTAGCATATATATTAGGGTACGCTAATTTTTGCATAACATCTTGAATTTGATGTTTGGTAAGTTTTTTATTTATATAAATAAAATGAAATTTATGACAATGTTGGAGAGTTTGAAATCTAGAGTTAAATTTGAAATTTTGTTTTTTACTTTGAAACCTAAGAAAATTTTGTAACACCCTATATTTTTAATAATTAAATAATAAAGTAAGTCTATAAAATCATCATAATTTAGTTAGGGGAGTTGCATCATTGTGTCTGTGGCAATTTTCTGATCAATTTACATTTATAGTTCGCAGAAATCGAAGTTAAAACGAAAAAGTTACTATAGAAATAAATATAAGCTTCGTTGACCCTCTATGGTCGGGTTGATCCGCCATTTTTCCTCGGCGCAATTGCATCCAAATACAAGAGCATAACAAGTTTTTTACATTTTTAGATGATTTAGCTTCATTCGGTTGGTGGATTTCAAAATACAGAGGCTTTGATTGGCAGAATGACATGTCTAGATAAGATTAAATCTTAAAGTCTAATGGTCTGAGATCCCTTGCCTACGCTATAAATAGAACCCTAGGCCTAGCACTTCAGTTACAATACAATCATTTCCCTCTCTGGGTTATCTCTTCTAAGATGGACCTAAACTTAAATTTTACTAAGGAAAGATTTATAAAATAAAATATTTATAATCAACTTAGAAGATGGGATCTGCAGAAGATTTTTGAGAAGAGATTACAAATGAGTGGATTTAAATTATGTCTTTTTAAGTAATGTTATATTGCAACTTTTGATTCCAACTATAGTTATTTTCGACATAGTTTAATTAGAATTATTTACTATAGTTTGGTTCCTATTATAATTAGTTAGATTTGAGATAGTTCAATTAGAATTATGTACAGTGGTTCAATTCTTGTTATAACTAGTTAAAATTTACATAGTTTAATCGGAATTATTTAAAGTAATTGTTAAGTATATTTAAACTGTAATTTGGGAAAATTTATACTTATATGTAAAAGTTTTTTGTTGAAATTTGAACTTGAATAAATATAAGAATTATTGGGACAAGATAATTGCAGAAAAAGGACTAAGCCCAAGTACTATAAATTTATAGAAATTATGTCAAAAATTTAGGAATGAAGTAGAATAGGAATTAAAATATACCATTTAAATTGGAAGTTTGAAATAAGCTAGACTGGTTGATTAAGGAAAAAAGGATATAGTTCCATAACTTGATTTATAAAAAAGAAAATAAATGTAATTGCATGAATAAAAGTAAAACAAGATGGATAAGTGTAAAATAAGGATTTAGCCATATTTTGCACCGTCTAGTAGTTTAGAAATAAGTAAAAGAAATGACTTGCAATTATCGATTTCTGTTTGTTGAATTGTTTTATCTTAAATTATTGAAATAAATTTTAGTACATTTTTAGTAACCAACCAAATAGAATATATAAAATTCCAAATTATAAAACTTATGAAGGCGGCAAGTAAAAGAGTAATATAACTGAAAGGTGTTACAAAATGAAGAAGAGTAAGAAATCAAGTTAGACCTTGATAGCCTAGAAATAGCATATAAAGGACATAATTAAGATCTGCTATTACAGTGTGGAAAATAGAAGGAAACAAGATAATTATGATAAATAATTTATAGCGTATAGACGTAGCTTCAGGACGGAGATTGTCATTAAAAGAAGTTAAGAGAAAGTAAGAAACAATATCATAATAAAGCAATAAAGCAGATTAAGAAAGGTTAGAGAATTAAACGCATAAGAAAAGATTTAGACATATGGTCCAATAAGAAATGTGAGATGTGTTTGGAGTAGTCTAAAGCGAATCTGAAGGAATATGCCTAGCTGCTGAGACGACCCGAACTTCCCCGGTAAGGAAAGCCCGGATTGAATTGAGGACAAGCCACATCGGAACGCAAACAGAAGAACATTTCATTGCTTATTAGAACAATTTCATCAGAATACAAGAATATACAGAGTATGAATAAATATTACATAGAAAATATTAGAGATTAGAATACATTACATTATATAGCAGTGGAAAAATAATACAAAACACAACTGAAAGAGATATACGGATACAAAGCTTTCCGGATATCATTCCAGCTATAAACCAGGTTCCTGTGAATATAAATCTACAAAACAAAAACTACTAGCTGCCCATGTCAAAATAAGGGCACCCAGAGTTTAGGTTAAAACAATAAACTCCAAGTCAGTCATGTGACTGGTGTGAGAACTAAAACAGTTATTAATCTTTTTATTTTTAAAGTTAGGTAAATCAAGGGACCACGCCGTATAACACGGAACAGGTTTCCTCCCATGAATACCAGTTCATAAAACAAACAGCGTGATGCTAAATAAAGAAAAATGAAGCTATTATAAGACCTAGGTCCCATCGCACAATGCAACACAAGCTGGAGGATAGGATTTTACCTTATAATAGCCAAATCATGCTTGATACGCTAAATTTCATCTTTTAATACTATAAGTGTATAGTGACAAAACAATTTCAATCATAAATATCAATCATAGACGGCATGGGTACCATATATCATGTCGCAACACTAGGCTCTACAATCAAAACCGCAAAGTCACATATTGGAAGTTGGATTTCCATCTATGAACCGAGGCAAGGGATCGTCCTCTACCGAATTCGAGACGCTCTAGCCCGCCCCTCAGGAACAACCGCAACTGCCCCTTGGATCGTCAGGGTCGGTCCACCGATGTTGATTATAATGCCTGAACACTACGTTTCCCCGCCCTTTGGGGCGTAAATGAGCCAAATGACTCCATCGGCTCCACACAGTCACCGATATATCCGAGGAGCCTCGCAACAGCAACAACCACACAGGTGAAAAGTATATAAATGTCAGCCAGTTTAAGCACTGACGCCACCCTAGCTAGAAGGAAACGCATGCCCTCCCTGATGTCCTCTCCCGTTTCTAGTTCACAACCGGGGTGTGAGGCTCGCGAATCAACGCTACACAAAGCTATGCCATACAGGCCGTGCTTTTATCATCAACCACAAGACTTTTCTTTTCAAAAGAAGCCTTGATCAATTGCCACTTAGGCATGCCACACAGGCGATTCACTCCATGCGATTGATATCCATCAATATATAACCCCTGAGCTCGTACGTCTCAGAGAAGGGCATTACGAAAGAGAATAAATTCTCCGCCGCAAAACAGATATATATTTAATAGAAATCAATCACACAGAATAAAATCCAATGTCAGACACACAGTCCATTTACAAGTTCGTTCTGGGTCTGAACGAAACCGGAGGCACCTTGTACCTCGCATATCCATCGATATCCAAGTACGTTTGGACGATCACCAACTGATTCCCTCCTCTTGGGTGTACAGCCCAATCAAGATCATCAGTAATCACCGGGACGACGTGAAGACTTCCAGTCTTCGACCACCGTCTTCATCCTCGACACCACGTCAAATCAGTTATTCAGAATGGGATAAACACGGTCTTTCTGTATAACTCGTGTATATAATAAACAAGTGTTACACAAACACAACATACGCCTCATTCCAATTCAGGATATTCTTTTATTCTAATATTCTTATACTTTGGGAAAGGTTCCCATTAATTTAATCAAAGATAAATTCTTTAAATTTATTCTTTAATCTTCTTTTGAATATCGATTCAAACTAGTCGGGATTAGCGAACCACACCGAAGTAATCATTTATTTTATTTCCCAATCCAAACATATTCATCCCATGAAGTAAAACTGGTCATACTTCATATCTAACACCACGGTGTTATCGGTAAATTCAATTACCTTTTCACGTTCAAATCTAATTAAAGATTTATCTATCGCCTGGAGCAAAATTGGTGATACTCCATTCTCGATTATTTCAATCTAATTAAAGATTCATTAAAACCCCACTTAGTTTTAATCTTTACAGAAATCAATATCATGTCTTTAACTGGGTTAAGAACCAATGTCATCTGAAACATGGTTCACTATAAACTCAAAATCACATTTCATTATCGGGTTAAAGAACAAGTGTTATTTAAAACACCGTTCACGATAAACCCAAAAATCAATTCGAATTCAATTCCAATTAAATAACATTTAATTGGTACACTTCATTAAATCTAAAAAAAGATTTAATCTTTCTCTCAACTGGGTTTAAGAACAGTGTTAATGAAGACACCATTCACGACAAACCCAAACCACATTTGATATTATATACAAGGCTCTGAATAGAAAATACATCGGCTTATATTCTATATCAAATTCTACGACCAACAAGTATCGTATTGGATATAACGATTTAAATATATCTTTCAAATTTCCATAATAATATCTGTATAATCACGAAATCCAACATCGAAATATTCCAAAGACAATTTCGATTCAAATCGACTCCAATTCAATTATTGGAAATTTCTGGTTATTTTTAAAACCATTTCAAATCCACTTTATTTATTTTAAAAATAAATAGAATTATAATTCTAGTTCAAAACTAGTTCATTTCGATAAAAATTTATTTTTATCTTTTCAAATATGGAGTTTCTCATCCCAATTCTTCAAAAATCATTTCTTATGATTTTACACAAATTATTACTATTTTTAATAATTTTATCAAGGCCCGTATAGTCGATTTCCATCAACGGCCATCGAACTGCACTTACAACGACCTTTTTCAAATTTGATTTGGACATAATTTCAAATCCAACCGTTAGATTTCTAATTTCTAATATTCGTTAGAAAGCTCTTTTCGATACAAACCCAACGGTTTCGGTTTTAAGAGAATCCGACGGTCAGATCTCCCGTAAAGTAGATTCGAAGTCAATCGTCAAAATTCGCGAACTGCCGCAGCGTGGCGCGTTCAATTCAGGCCATTCTATATATATATATTATATATATTTCATCGATTTCCTTTCAAAACATATTTTATAAATCGTTTAAATTCATTTTCAAAATGATTTCAACTTCCCTTTCAAATTCAAATCAAGATTGAATTTTTCAATATAAATTCATTTTAATTTCATTTCAAATCGATTTCAAATCAATTTCAATTTAATTCGAATTTCAATTCATTTCAATTTAATTTGAATTTCAATTCATTTCAATTTAATTCGAATTTCAATTTATTTCAATTTCATTCGAATTTCAATTCATTTCAATTTTGAAATTACTTTCAATATTCCTTGAAAAATGAATAAAATCGATATAAATATCGTTCACCTCAAAATGGCGTCAATCTAATCAACACGGCTTTTATTCAACACATGAATATTTATCCTATTCAACACATGAATTTATTTTCTATTCAACACATGAATTTATTTTCTAAATTGGAATGAGGCCCAATCAATTGCCATATAATGTTAATTATATGGATTTTCTACAACACATGTATATAATAGCAACGATAAATAAACAACCATCATCTAGAGTGCACCACACAACTACATAAGCACTAAATATAAATAACTAACGCTTACACAGTCTGTCAACCCATCGATTGACATACAACTAAATAATCGGGATTAGTGTACGTCAAATATCATCCCAATACCCGTGTGGTGTTTCAAATCAACAAACACAGATTCTATTTGTACAGTTGGGTGATGTGTAAACTTTATCATCACAATCAATTATCAGTCAAATCATTGTATATAAACAAATCGTCCGATTTGTTTATAAATATTTATTTTATATACACATTAAAAATTATATTTTTAACTATAAAATATTTACCACTATAAAATATTTTATCTCATTCCACATCATACAATCAAATTTCACAACACAACAATCAAACAAACAAGTCATCCATGGTCTATGGACGACGGGTGTCCGGTGCTACTAAGCACCGTCTACATCCTAGTATATATTTCAACTAGAAAATAAATTAAAAGTGAGGAGTTATCTCCGAAAGCTAAACCAAACGCCACGACTCTTCATATGTAGAAACCTTTGTCGCTCGCCCTTTGTCACTTTCATTGCCCGTATTAACTACATATATAAAAATCACATTTTTATATTGTTGCTATGTATATAAAAAATCTTATTTTTATACGGCTACTATATAGATAAAAATTCTATTTTTACACCGCTACTATATAGATAAAAATTCTATTTTTATAACGGTGTTCATATAATAAAGATCATATTTTTATCACGCTATTCTCTATATAAAAATTATATTTTTATATCGCTCTTCTTCCAATAAAATATATATTTTTATAACGCTCCTTCCTATATAAAAATTATATTTTTATATACTTCTAATATAAAGATCGAATTTTTATATCGCTATAAAAATCACATTTTTACCTCAACATATATATAATAAAAATCAGATTTTTATTTCGCTACATATATAAAAATTATATTTTTATATCTTCTATATAATAAAAATCATATCTTTATACTTTCTATAATACAAAAATCATATCTTTATACTTTCTTCATATAGAACTGGTTTTCATCTCCTTTAAAATTAACTACTGTAAATAAATGAAAATAAATAACTAAAGAAAATGAAATCAAAAACTTACAGTCGGTTTTGGGGTGTTTTCGAAGAGGGAGAAGGAGGTGGGGTCGGAGTTGGTGCTTCAGGCAGCGGAGAGGGGTGCGAGGGGGGTCGGCGGTTTTGGGTGGTTGAAGTCATGGTGGCAGAAACGAGGGGGGTCTCGCAGGTTCGGATTCGCGATTGGGAGGGGAGCTGGGGGAAAAAGGAAGGCGGAGGAGGAGAAAGAAGAAGAAGCAGCGACGGCGGCAACAAATGGGGGGGCGACGGACATTTTATGGGTTTTTTTTCTTTGAAATGTCGGGGAGAGAGAACCAGAAAGGGGGGTAATATGATAATATATTATTTTATTCTATTAATTTCAAAAAGAAACTTTCTATTTCGAACTCGAAACGAAACCCACCTCCTGCCGCCCATAGCTGATTACCTCCATTCCGAACACAATAGGATATATATCGTAGGCTGATTCGATCGTTTTGATTAGTTTCCGTCAAAATCAAAATATAAATCTATATATTGATTTTGAACGCACATTTCAATTTATTGGGGCCACATACTAACTCAATAAATTCCAGAAAAATATTTTCTAGCTTCGTATTGACGATACAATCCTAACAAAACTAGTTTCGTCAAATTCTGAGATCGTTCGAAAAATGGCCATTTTCCTGTCGATTAAAATCAATTAAAACTGGTCAAATGCATTTTCCTTTGCCACGCTCACATATTGATTCAGAAAATTATGAATTTTGGAATCTAGCAATAACTAGACATCGTGGATCCAGCAAAAGTGGTTTCGTTGAAAACTGAGGTCATTTGCAAAATTTCTATTTTTAAGGGCCAGAATTCCATAGCGACTATTCTGAATTTTCAACTGGACATAACTTTTTATCCCCGCTATGAAATTTCGATTTTTCGGATTCGTTGGAAAGATATTCTCTAATAGATTCAAATATTTTTGGTTTCACTAAAATCCAGTTTATTTTGAATCCTGTACATTCATTTGAACTTTGAAATCAAATTATCGAACTACCGTGCCATTTTCAATTCCTTTTATATTTAAAATAAAATATTTCCATTCTAACGACGATTTATATAAATATAAGCGTTCTAATTCTATTCAAAATAAATTTCTCATCGTTATTATTTAAAATAATTCGTTTTAAATATTCAAAATTCACTAAAATTGCCAAAATAAAATTTTTAATTGGCTCAGATTTCCGGGTTATTACAGCGATGCAGTCCACAGTAGATTCATCAGAGCATTTTGATCTCATGAGATGCATTTATATAATCACTCCCTATCAATCGAGGACTGATGATCTCTAGAAGATTGGGATCAGCCATGCTAAAGATATGTTGCGTAGACTTCTAAACAAGGATAACCCGAGGATGGCCCTCCGGTGTAGGCATAGTTAGGCAGCACATTTTAGTCAGTTATGTAGTTCCATCAAGAGGGCATGCCTTGACCCAAAAAGAGTAGTAATCATCGGATGTTTGTCATCGTCGGCCAATAACAAGCATGGGTAAGATGTGAGTTAAACCAATAGGCCAGTGATTCTTCGCTTTTGGGATGCTAAACGAGGTGGCAATACCAATTAGATGCTTAGTTTGTTTATTTTAGGGCAATCCTTAACCAACCAAAGTGTCTTCCTACTAAAAGGGACCGCTACGTAAAACCTTAGCTATGCTAGAAAATAGATAGATCCAATTTAACTTTTGTGGGCCCTAGTAGCTGCCCTTTTAGATTGTAGTAAATCCCTTACTGAGTTTCATAGTGAGTCCAATCGGGCCACTTATTGGCAAAACTAATAGGATTAATAGAATGATTACGTGTAAATTCTCAATGTACACACCGAATGGTACATTATGGATGTTCCAAGCACTGGACAGTCCAATGTCGACAAAGTTTCATGTTTTTATCAGATGATGGAACATATGTATTGTATACTTTACAAAGTAGCCTTTACATGTAGTAGCATAACGATTGAGACATATCAAGGAGGATATGATACGGTACTTTGGGCAGTACCTAGGTATGTTGGGCATATAGCTGTATATGTTATTATTAGGTTTGGTCTACTTAGGGGTAAATGGGTACGATTTGCACATAGAGGTGAGAGTATTGTAAACTCTAATAACCTAATAAAGATTAAGATAAATATATAGCAATAAAAGTAGTGTTATTCATAAAAGAATATAATTTTCTCTTTACCAGAGCATTAGTTCTGACCCCATCCTCATAACAAACTTGCAAGTTAGATTGATGACAGATATTTTCCAACTTAGAGGCATTTTCTTAGTCGATGTCATTATGGTGGTAAATATTTACTTGTCATCATATTTTATTCAGTACCACTGTGAGACTTATTTATGCTCTAATATATTTAACTTTTTCTTTTTGCAGGATACTAGATTACAAACTTGGATTTCACTGGACTTGCATTGTTGTGTTTTGTGAAAAATTTGTACCTGTTGGTATTTGGTTGTCACAACTTTTAAATTTGAGAAATAGCAGCTAAACATGTAAAATTTGTTGAACTTATTGAGTTAAGTTGCTCTTAAAAAGTAGAAGAGTAAATTTGAAATATAAACTTACGTTTTATGTTATCGAATCATATAAGTTCAGTGATAATACATTAGGAACTTAAGCAATGGTTGATGGGAATAATTCTATAACTTGAATATTAAATGGATTAGTAGTTGTAACGAGTTTTAAAATTCTCGAACATTTAACTTAAGAAAAAGTAGATGAAGAATTTTTGTGTATATATTTTTAGATTGTAACCAAGTGTATACAAATATGGATTTAGGTTTGAGGAATGATTAAGAAACAAAAGTTCTCGATAAATGGTTATTAAAACTTAAGCATGAAGGAATTACAGAAAATTTAAAGTGTGGTTTGTGATATTTTGTTAAAGTTGAGATAGGAAATGAATATTAACTTAAGTTATGAGCATTTAAATCCTTAAGAAATGTCTTATAAAGAAAATCAAGATTTGTTTTAAATAATTTAACTTAGATTATGATGTTATTAATTGAATTTTAAATTGTGATATAAGCGTGGATTGGAATGTTGAAAAATAAACGTTAGCTTGAGCTTTTGCTTTTAAGGTGGTTAATCTACCTAAGCATAGTTGTCAATAATTACATAATATAATTTGTAAATTAATTTTCATGGAAAGTTTAAACTTAGGTAGTAGTAAGGATGTTAATTGTGTAATTGTTGGCATTCAGGTGATTAAACTGAATTTGAATTAAAATGAATTGAATTGGATTATTATTAAATATGATGTAGTATGGATTTGAGTTTTAGCTTGACTGATTCTCATAAGTTGAGAACTCAAATAATGGCTTGTATGAAATAATTCATATATAGTTTTAGTATAGAAAGAAATATACATAATATGAGAATGAATGTGAATTAAATAAAGAGCTTGGTATAAACCAATAAAAATAATAAATAGTAACTGTTTTTGATCCAGACTCGATGTAAAATCCCGGGAGATTCGACCCCGAAAATCGGCATACAAACATTCACCACATAACATGCCGAACTTCAAGTACCGAAAATATTGGAACGTTGATAGAAATAGTTAGAGGATGAGAAATAGAAATAAAGAAAAGTTAGAATAAAAGGAGAAGAACATAAATAAAACAGAAACAGAGCAGACACAAATCTCACGGGGGAACGGATAAAATATATTATTTAACATAACTTTGAGATACAAATCTGTCTATATATACATAACAATATCAGAGTACAACACATCGGAAATAAACAATAGCTATCTAATGTTGAAGCCTCCTGCTCCAAGCTCCTACAAGTTTCTTTAAAAAAAAACCCGACTACTTGACTTCCCGTACAAATTTGGGCAACCAAGAGTTTAGGGTAAAACAAAACAAAGTAAACTATGGGTCAGTTATAGGATTGTTGTGAGTAAACTCCAACCACTTGGTTTAACTTTTAAAAATCCTTTTAAAGGAAAGGATCATCGTAATCCCTATCCATACATAAATATATATGCGTTTTACCTAACGATAACCCAAAACATTCTCTGAATTGATACTATTCTGATACTATAATAGAGTCTAAATCAAATAAATAACCATCTACAAAAACACTTGCATCTTACGCTCGACATACATAGTATACAATCAAAGCTTGGGGAGATTATTGGGTAATGGGTTTCCATATGACAAGGTATGGAGCCACCTTCCGATAGTGTATCTCTAAATAGGAATACACTGGGGTTCAACAAAAACAACTTGCAACCCAGTCCATACATGACCAGCCACTCACTTCCTTTGAGTGTTCCGAATGTATTATCATCAACGGTTTGGATCAACAACAGCTCCAAAGCATACAATGGTATATAATAAAGAAGAAAATGATTTTTCTCTAGATTAGGTGACAATACACCCTAATGAGAGCAACCCACTTAGCCATGACGTCTGCCCGGTTTTTGTCATTTACCGGTTGTGAGGCTTGAGGCCATACTTACCTTTTTAATATCACAGCATCATTCACTTTGAATGCCAAATCTTCAAACCCGCCAAATCATTAATTGATTTCCCCAAAAATATCATGAGCATAAAGCTAAGAGAAATGAATTTCTCCGCCACTAACGAAAGTACGTTTGGAGAGATAAATGGAGATGATCTGTTAGGCATACTCTGTCAGACATTTGCCCATACAAGTTGTCCTGAAAACTGAAGGCACCATCCCATTAATCCATCTTAGGCAATTTTTACCTAAGATTAACTGAACAGCCCTTTCACTTTACTTCGTCTTCAATTATCTTCACCATATTTTGAATCGCAACACTTATGCCCATACAAAGTGATTTTCTGATAATAAACCTGATCCTAGTCTCTTTGTATTGACAACAGAAATATATAATGGGCCAAAAACTTTGATTGTCGGTTCTTTAATTATCAAATGAAACATCTATATAACCAATGATCCTATTTCCAAATGGAAATTCTACTGATCAAGCATCAAGCAAAACCGATCCCTCATAAATTAACTTCTTATTAATTTACCATTTCCAAATTTCTCGTTTTCATATCTCGGTTCTTTAATTATCAAAGGAAACATCTATATAACCAACGATCCTTTTCCAAATGGAAACTCTACTGATCAAGCATCAAGCAAAACCGATCCCTCTTAAATTAATTTCTTATTAATTTGTTAATTCCCAATTTCTCATTTTCATATCTATCCCTAGGTATTTCTCAAAGCCCGTTTGCCCTCTCAAACATTTCCATATATCATACACTGTTTATTGTCCATCTTCTAGAAAATATACGTTATTAACTTCGGAAAGTATTTCCATCTCTTCACATTTCTTATTTTCTATATTTAGAAAATATGAGCTATTAACTTTGGAAAACATTTGCATATATTCACATTAACTTACCTTGTCGCTGACCAATCATCGCTATTGAACTATAATAATTCCTTCATCAAAAATGAAATCAATCAAGCTGATGTATAATTACCTCTCAGACCTTAACCGAACAACATTCTTAACTTTGAATTAGACGAAGCTCACAACTTCAGTCTTTAACAAACATTTATTGCATAATTCTCGGATTCAGTTTACGAATCCACTTCTTTTACAGAAAACATTGGTTATAACGATAGCATTATAATCCCTGCTTCCGAAATATTTAACTTTAAAATATAACTTTTGCTTATTAATTTGAATAAATAAATAATTCTTGATTAAAACGGAAAGTAAATAGTACTTTCCCGAATTTGATATGATCGAATTTCAATAAATAACTCTCTTCAATTAATATGTATTTGATTAGCGTTCTGAAATTTGGAATAAATTTCCTATTTTCATTATAATTTAACTTTGGGATTTATCACTTCCAACATTTACCAAATTCCCTTATAATCATTCTGATCTGCAAAACATTTGCTTTAAAACCATTATTCACTTTAAAATGTGAATATTATTTCTTTTCAAAAAATCTGGACTTATTATATCAAATCAATCTTGATTCTAATTTATAAATATTATTACAGGTAAAAATTCCATTTATCGAGTCATTTTATAACTTCTTATTTATATTCCCTTTTTTCTCAATCTTGTTTACACATCAACTTTCTGGTTAATTTTATCTAACAAGTTTATAATTCTATATCGCCTTTACATTCGATTATAAAATATCAGTTTCAAACCAAGTATCAATTATCTTGTAAGGTTCTAAATTATATAATATATAATTTCTTGAAAATAGATTATTTATATACGTTTTGACATAGTCGAATTCAAACTATAAATCATTACGGATTTATTTTAATTCTGTTCACATTTCGAACATCGAAATAAATTTCATTGTTTTTTTTTAAATGAATTCCAATTTTCCTTTTTAAGTCACTCTTGAATTTACATTTCCAAATTATTCAATGATAATTATTACACTTCATTTATAAACATCGTTTATAAATTACACCACTTGTTTTTATTGTTAAAACAATTTATTTTTTCTAGTCTATTCAAAATTCAAATTCTATTTTAAAATATATTTTTCCTTCTAAAACCCAAATTCATTTTTCATTTCATTTGAATGTATTTTTATGTATTTAAACACCAGTTATTTTAAAGTCGGTGTTATCAAGCATCTAAACACAACAAAATTTATCGTGGAACACTTAACACATCACATATCACAATATATGAAAACAAACAATAATAAATTTTGAGGAATCCAGTTCGATCCCTCCAACCTGTTTCCCTGCATTCACGTATGTTAAACAACGTAAATAACGTCAATTTTGTTTGAATATGAGATATCATGATAAACAGAATCGATATTTGACCAATGATTTATATATAAAGCTATATCTATAATTTCAACCAATTTATTTGTAGTTCATCCAAACAACCATTACACAACATTCAATCATCATTTATCAATTCTAAAATATGTTTATAAAATCATAAAACTGGACAGAGTTAGTGAGTTTACTCACATTGGTTGTTAATCGTTGATAACGGTTAATGGTGGACTAACCCAGTCAACCATTTTATTTTTCCAAAAATTGTAAGCTCCAAATGGATCCAAACTAGTTTTATTATGTAGCCTACAAACATACGATTCCAACGTGACAGACCGTTCATAAATTTGACCATGTATGAGCGAGATATAATAATTACAAGTTAATACATGAATTAAATTAATACAAACTTAATTTTATTAATTTACTTGGACCTTACCTATAATCAAATCCGGCCCAGTGCCACTATTCCAAATCCGCTACTACAGTATTCGTCTTCTCCAAATTATCCTGATGCTTCATATTTTTTTCCTGGACATAACCGTGTTCTTCGTTGATCCCTCCTTCTATTCCACTCCCTCATTTCACAAACATAAAATACCATGCTACTCCCCATCTCATGCTCAACCATCTCCATCCGACAACTTCGAGCTTGGTCTTCCTGCTACATATCGCATCCAACACCACCTCGTGCTATTCTATAGGAGGTGTGAATTTATTTTCATTAAAACCTCTTGGAACTTTGCCATCTTATTCCTCTCGCCACCTCGAGCACACCCGCACCACCCATCTACCCTCGAGTCTCCTCTAGCTTTGGCAAAAGCCATCACGGCCCCACACCCTAGTTTTGGTGCGACAGAAAATATGAGGGAACACAATATAAATCATACCATCGTGAAACTAATGCTTACAACAATCCAATGAACCAAGAATCGATTTATTTTGTTAGGTTTCTGATTTGATATGATCTTTTTATGCCATTAGAAAGTCATGATATTGGCTTTGTTTGAACGAGAAAAGAAAACAGAAGCTACGTACTTGTAGAACTCATTTCCTTGGCACGCACAGGATGAATAGCTTGGCAGGGAAGGAACGAAACATATAGAGTGGTGCTTAGACTAGGATAGCTCTACAAAGCATGAGAGAGTTGTACGTGATGGCATGTGCAAGTAGGTTTGCAGGCATGTGCGTGAGAAATATCAGGGTGGCAGCTTTAACTTTGAAATGTGAAATGTAAAATAAGTTAGCATGGTTTAATCACTCATGCATATACCCAGAAAGTATGGTTACCAACTTAGCTTTCAACTTTGCTCGTATGTGTAGAGCATGCATGTGCAAAAATATTTATCTATTGACAAGGTTGGCAGAAGGATAAGAAGGAGTGCAGATAACATGTTTTAATTTATAGAGTTTTGGGTTCACGTACGTGCTGCAATGGGAAAAATTAAAAATACCATCGTGTCAAGCAATGTGCCTTGATTCCAAAATGATAATTAAATAAACATGTTAACTTATTTTGTAAAGTTCCAAAAATGCTTATATATGGCGTAATATATGTCAAACGAAACTTTATTTATCAAATTGAAAATTAAAGAAAAATTCTAAACATAAATACGAACTCAATTTGGAACTTGACTCACGTATTGATTCTATCGTTTGCTCAAGTGATGCACAAATATTCATTTAATTTAATTTAATTAATCGCTACGCAAAATAGTTGTGCATTTTAGGCTACAGTGGTAACATTTGACATCGGATTGCAATGAAATTTGGTTTTGTGCAATACTATAAAAATATGGATCCACTGAAACTAATTTCGTTGAAATCCGTGACTATTTCAGAAATGGCTATTTTATAGGCTTAAATAAAACCAGATAAATATTAGTTAATTCAAAAACAATTCAATTCAATAATAATAAATTAATATTATTGTGCATATCAAAATCGAATATCATATAGCTCCAAAATAGACACATTAGGATTTATAACACGATATTTCAAAATTTCGGGTTAAATCGATATTGAATTTATATCAAATCCCTTTTATTTTAATAATAAATTGTTATGGTTTATAAACGATTCCATAGCGAGTTTCCAAAAATTAGATTTGTACATAAATCACAATCTATAATACGAAATCTTGATTTTTCACTTCCATTAGAAAATTATAGCTCAATAGATTCGAATGTTACTTGTTTCAAAGAAATCCGACTTAAAAGCAATCTTGTATAGTCGCTTAAAGTTCAAAACGTAAAACTACAAATTACTGCGATGTTATGAGCTCATTTTAAATTATAATATAATTAATACATTTAAACGCTGTTTAAATAATAATTCGTTACCATAATTTGAATCTAAACTCAATTAAATTTCTTAAATTATCCAATACACACAAGATTGCAAATCCAACAATTTTGGAAATTAATTATATTGTTCCACTACTTATATCCATAAAATAACAAAAGTGGTTTAATTTAAGCCATCTAAATCTCTAAATCAATATTTGAATAAATAAATAAATAAATTATTAAATCGCAAAACTCTGGGATGTTACACTTGACTGCATGATTTAAAATAATTTATATCATTTCGAATATGGATTTTTCACTTCATTCTTGACAAATACTGGATGCAGTTTTTGAAAAGATTTTATAATTCTCTATCATAGTATAAGATTATTCAAGGAGAATGACGGTTTCTAATCAAAAAACTGGATTATTGCCCACTACAGTGATGAAGTAAGCGATATAGCTTAGAAGTGAAATTGTGCAATTGAGTGAGGGTCTAACTAGATATGGCATTCGAATGATCTACAGACATCATATGAGTTATGAATAAAATTATATGCTTTCAACATTTAGAATTCATGATTTCGTGTTTGAATCTGACATATTTATTTATGTTAAATTTTTATGTATATATCAGAATGTCTAGTTTCATGTTATATGATTGTTGTGCTTTCATATTATTTTGATTTTCATGTCTATTCTATCACTTATGTAAAAATGGGTTTATGAAAGCGAATGACACAGGTCTCTTTTGGTTTCATAAATAGATGTTTTCCTAACAAATAATACACATTTATGTTTTATTTTGGTATGGGTGATTTTATGTCCTAAATATGGGTAGCCGCTTAGTTTTTTTATTTTCTTTTTATTGATTCGAGGCCTAGTGTGGCATTGAGGTTTTTCGAATTAAGCCTTGCAAAGGGGGTAATGTCAAAATTTTCCATAAATGTAGGATTTAGAAAATTTGTAACCCTTTCTAAATAACTAGTTTCCAAATTTAATGGGCTTGAAAGCATTTTCTTACCTTGCGAATTTCGATGATGAAATTATTTTAGGGGAAAGAGTGTAACAACCCGGATTTTTAGTGATTAAAAGTTAATTAATTGTAAGTATTAAAATATTGATTTGGAAAAATAAATAACTTGAATTCAAATGTTTTAACTAATTTAATCCATTTGGATAGTGAAATGGTAATCTCAATTCTGGAATTTTAGTGAATATATTGGATTTTGATTCTAATATGAATTAGTATAGTTTTGAAAAGCTTATAGTCGGGCTAGAGCAATTTAAAATTATTTAATAATAAGTCATTTTAACTAACGAGTGATATTAGCAAATTTTCAATGTCTAGGATTTCAGACGAAACCAGTTTCAACGAACTATGAATAGTGAATTATAGTAAGATGCTAAGTTTTGCAACTATCTTACGTATGATGCGATCGTGCTTGCTAAAAACATGTAGTGTTTGACAATTTGAAATTATAATATTATAATGGGATTTCAAAAGTTGACTTCTATATATGACTCAACTGAGTCCCAAAACTAGTTTAGTTGAGTTCAGAATAAGGATATTTAGTTACAAACACAATTGAACATACGTTGATGGAAGATTGGAAAATATCTAAGACGACCAGTGATGAATAGTCTTTTATACGTCTATATAAGGACTCAGACTCCATTCTCTATCTTTATGCCTTATATTTTTTTCAATTAGCCGCCATTTTCTCAAATCCTCTTTATATGGTCGGGAAAGCACATATCTATCTGAACAAAAATAAAAAACTCCCAAAAAAAAAGATGCAAGCTGGTTAGATGGGCACATTAATAGTGATCATTCATCAATTAGTGTGGTGGATAGGCGGAATTATCTAGGAAATGTAATAGACCAGAAATTTCGATAATTGAAAAATGAAATTAATTGAAGATTTAACTACCAACAATTAGTTTTATGTTGATATTTAGGTTAGAAATAAAAGTCAAGTATATGAATTGAATTCAATATATATTTCAGAATGGTTGGTTGGAAATCAAATCTTTATTGTTGAATATTTGAATTAAATTTTATTGAATATTTGAATTAGAAGTGAAATTTGACTGAGAATATAAATGATTAAATTTAGAAATAAGCATAGTCGACGTTAAACAAATTGGAAATATTATTTGTTTAAAATATATGGAAAATGGCTTTGTTATGGGTATATCTAAAGAATTAAAAACTTAACATTCTGAATTTGGAATTGAACTGAACTGTTTTGTGAACAAATGATGAACCGTTAAATGATATAAATTTAAAATAACGACATCGTGCAAATGAAGTCAGAATTCGTCCAAACATTTTTTTGTTGAATTCAGAACGTCGAGTTGTAGGCGCACATCAAATTTTATTGCGTTTGGAGTACATTTGGGGCGGGAAAATAAATAAAACATTTAACAAAATCTGCATTAGAATAAAATTATATAGGGATCGCTCTTTTAACTTAAACACCGCATTGTGAATTCCTTCATGCTCAAGTCATCGAAAGCTACCTACCTCAAAAAAATATGAGTACTTATTTCTGTAAAATGCATAGCTACCCTAACTTTGTTGACATTACTTCATTTCTATCCCTTTCTTTTTATTTTATAAATCAATGTATTCTTCCCCTATTTCAGTGAGCAAAATCATGTTTTCCATTCTTTTCCAGTTTTAATCCATGGCCGAAGCCTAAATTCTAAATCATAAATTCCTCCAATCAAAACCCTAATTCGCTCTTTCTCCGATCGAAATGTCTCCATCCTAAAACCGAAGCAGCCTTCGCTCCGTTATGGGAAAAAGCCACCATCTTGATCCAATTGAAGGCCGAGCCTTCATAGCTCGTCGCTTCAGTAACTTGAAAGCCGCTGCATCAATCGAAACTTTTCCTTCCAAAAATTTGTGTGCCACCCACTTCAGTATCATCGCTAAAATTATCATTTTCTCCTCTTCGCCACTTCCGTTCTAAGGTAAGTATTCACTCTTGATTGATCTTTGATTCAAGTTCAATAAATACGGTAATATATTTGAATACAATAGTTGATTTGGGCTGCTCAGGTTGGATTTCCTCACTACACGTTTGTTGCCTTGTTGATTGTTGTTATTCGGTAGTTTATATATGTACATATACATATTTTTGCATCTGAGTATATATGTGTTAACAAGATAATAGTCATGTTGATAGTATTGTGATTTGCGAGTATGGAAGCATTTGGATCTGTACTCCATGGAATCACTTAAATAAGTCCATTTTGATTTGATAATTTGACTACAGAATGACAACACGCAGTTTGAAGAAAACCGAGTCTAGTCTATTTCAGTAACTAAGTGGATTGATCCTATGTGAGACGACCCGAACTTCCCCGTGAAGGAAAGCACGGATAGAATTGAGGACAAGACAAAACAGAGCGCATACGGAAGAACATTTCATTGTTATTACAACAATTCCATCAGATACAAGAATATACAGAGTATAAATGAATAAATTACATTCGATAAATATCAGAGATTACAATAAATTACATAGCAGCGGAAAATAATACAAAATCACAACTAGAAGTGATACACGGATACAGAGCTTTCCGAGCATCGTTCCAGCTGTTAGTCAGGACCCTGTGAATATAAATCTGCAAAACCAAAACTACTAGCTGCCCGTGTGGAAAATAGGGGCACCCAGAGTTTAGGTTAAAACAATAAACTCCAGGTCAGTCATGGGACTGGTGTGAGAACTAAAACAGTTATTTAAAACTTTACTTTAAAAGAGAGTAATTCAAGGGACCACGCCGTATAACACGGAACGGGTTTCCTCCCAAGAATACCAGTGCATAGAATAAACAGCGCAATGCTTTTTCGAAAAATGAAGCTATTATAAGACCCAGGTCCCATCACACAATGCAACGCAAGCCGGAGGATAGGGTTTTCCCTTATAATAGCCAAACATGCTTGATACGTTTAAAACAAATCATTTGATACTATAATAAGTGTATAGTGTCAAAACAATTTCAATCATAAATATCAATCATAGACGGCATGGGTACCATATATCATGTCGTCGTACTAGTTCTACAATTAAAACCGCAATACACGTATTGGAAATTGGATTTCCGTCATGAGCCGAGGCAAGGGGCAAGCTCCTCTCCGCGTTCGAGACACTCTAGCAAATGCCTCAGGACCCCACTATGATCCTTGGATCTTCAGGGCCGGTCCTCTCTTACTTTTGAGGATTAGTTATTCCTGAACACACGTTTCCCGGTCCTTACAGACCTATATCCGAGGCGCCTCATATCCAACAACCACACAGGTGAAAAGTATATAAATGTCAGGGCTGGTAGGTCACTGACACCACCCTAGCTAGAAAGAAACGTCGTGCTCTCCCTGCAGTCACTATCCCGTTTTTGACTCATACCGAGGTGTGAGGCTCGCGAATTCACGTTATACACAAAGCTACGCCACACAGGCCATGCTTTGATCATCAACCACAAGACTTTGCTTTTCAACAGAAGCCTTGATCAATTGCCACTTACGCATGCCACACAGGCGATCCACTCCATGCATTTAATATCCATCAATATATAACCCCTGAGCTCGTACGTCTCAGAGAAGGGCGTTAAGCAAGAGAATAAATTCTCCGCCGCCAAACAGATATATATTTAATAGAGATCAATCACACGGACTAAAATCCAATGTCAGACACACAGTCCATTTACAAGTCCGTTCTGGGTCTGAACGAAACCGGAGGCACTTTCCTCGCATATCCATCCATCTTCAGGTACGTCTGGACGATCACCGACTGTTTCCCTCATCTTGGGTGTACAGCCCAATCAAGATCATCAGTAATCACCCAAACGATGTGAAGACTTCCGGTCTTCAACCACCGTCTTCATCTTCGACATCTCGTCGAATCGGTTATTCAGAATGGGTATAAACCCGGCCTTTCTGAATAACCCACGTATATAATAAACGAATGTTACACAAACACAACAAACGCCTCATTCCAATTCAGAATATTCTTTTATTCACAAAATCACATTCTTAGGGAAAGGTTCCCATTAATTTTATCCAAGATAAATTCTTCTAAATTTATTCTTTAATCCTCCTTTGGATATCATTTCAACTAGTCGGGATTAACGAACCACACCGAAGTAATTATTTATTTTATTTCCCAATCCCAACCTATATATCCCATGGAGAAAACTGGTAATACTCCACATCTAACACCACGGTGTTTCGGTAAAATTAATTACCATTTCACGTTCAAATCTAATTAAAGATTTAACTATCGCTTTGGAGCAAAACTGGTGATACTCCACTCTCGATCACCTTTCAGATTTGATAATTTAAATTATCAATTCACATTTTAATCTAATTAAAGATTCATTAAAACTCTACTTAGTTTTAATCTTTTCAAAAATCAATATCCTGCCTTCAACTGGGTTAAAGAACCAATGTCATCAAAACACGATTCACGACAAACCCAAATCACATTTGATATTAAATACAAGGCTCTGAATAGAAAATATATCGACTTATATTCAATACCAAATTCTGAAACCAACAAATATCGTATTGGAAATAACGATATAAAATATATCTTTCAAATTCCCATAACAATATCTGTATAGTCACGAAATCCAACATCGAAATATCTCGAAGATAATTTCGATTCAACTCCATTCCAATCCACGTATTGGAAATTATCGATTATTTTTAAAATCACTTCCAAATTCAACCTATTTATTTTAAAAATAAATTGATTTCAATTCTAGTTCAAAACTAGTTCATTTCGATAAAAATCTATTTTTACCTTTTCAAATGTGGAATTTTCCAGCCCAAATCTTTCCAATTCACATATTATAATTTTACACAAATTATAGATATTTTTAATAATTTTATCAAGGCACGTACAGTCGATTTCCAACAACGGCCATCGAACTGCACTTACAGCGACCTTTTTCGAATTTGATTTGGACATAATTCCAAATCCAACCGTTAGATTTCAAATTTCTAATATTCAATGGAAAGCTCTTTTCGATACGAACCCAACGGTTCCGGTTTTAGGAGAATCCGACGGTCGGATCTCCCGCAATGTCCGTTTGAAATAAATGGTCGAAATTCACGAACTACCGCGGCGCGGCGCGTTCTATTCAGGCCATTATATATATAATATATATATATTATATATATTTCGTCGATTTCCTTTTAAAACGAATTTTATAAATCGTTTTAAATTCGTTTTCAAAACCCTTTCAACACTACATTCAATTTCAAATCGATTTGATTTCAATTCAATTCGAGTTCATTTCAATTCAATTCAAATTCTAACTCGTTTCAATTCAATTCAAATTCAAATCCAAATTCGTTTCAATTCAATTCAATTCGAATTTACTTTCTATTTGATCTCATTCGAATTCGTTTCAAATTGATTTCAATTCACTTTCAGTTCGTTTTAAATTTCAATTTCAATCTAATTCAATTTGAATTCATTTCAAAATATTTAATTTTGAAATCACTTTTCAATATTCATTATAAAACGAATAAAATCGATATAAATATCGTTCACGTCAAAATGGCGCAAAACTAATCAACACGGCTTTATATTTTACACCACTTCTTTATTCTATTCAACAAATGAATATTTATCCCATTCAACACATGAATCTATATTTCTTTCAACACACGACTAATCTCAACACATGAGTCCTGTCAACACCTCACTATTTTTGTTATGTAAAATATTTTATAAAACTATGGTATCTATCGTTTGATTTTAATTAGACTTCTACTAGGAAGTAGTTCTAATTTTAAATATGATAAAGATATAATTTATTTTATTTAAAATATTTCACTCAACACATGAACATCGTCAACACATGACTATTTTCTTTATATTCAACCCATGAATTTTCTTTTATAATATTCATTATTCTCCCGATTGGAATGAGGCCCAATCCATCACCATATAATGTTAATTATACGGATTCCATACAACACATGTATTTAATAGCATCAATAAACAATCAACCATCAACCAAAGTGCACTACGCTGTATAAGCATCAAATATAGATATCTAACGCTTATAACAGCCTGTCAATCAATCGATCGACATATTTAATCAATCAGGATGAGTGAACTTCAAATTTCATCCCAACACCCGTGTGGGGTTTCAAACAATCAAACACAGATTTTATTTGTGCAGTTGGGGGATGTGTAAAATTTATCGACCCAATCGATATCAGTCAAATCAGTGTA
Source organism: Allium sativum (assembly GCA_030737875.1). Classification (NCBI taxonomy): domain Eukaryota; kingdom Viridiplantae; phylum Streptophyta; class Magnoliopsida; order Asparagales; family Amaryllidaceae; genus Allium; species Allium sativum. Next base: position 447,782,438 of record CM060922.1, on the reverse strand, counting down.
TATAAACAAATCGGCCGATTTGTTTATAAATATTTATTCACTTTCACTTTCACGTTAAAAATTCTATTTTTAACGATAAAATATTCTATTTTAACACTTGAATTCTATCCAGTTCATTTACACAATAAAAATGATATTTTTATTTTTCTAACATATTTTAGAAAATTTCGGCGGCATAACGGCACGATACTAGAAACGGGACAAGGCCTAGCCTTATCCCCGGTCTAGTGAAGGCCCACGCCATTCACATATCAATTTTAATCAATTTCCAATTCAACCAATCAATCAAATCCAATCAAATAATCTAACCAACTACACAACCAAACAAACAAGTCCATGGTATGTGGACGGGTGTCGGGTGCTTCTAATAAGCACCGTCTGCATCCTAGTATATATATATATATAACTAGAAAAATAGAATTTGAGTGAGAAGTTCTCACCGATAGCTATCCACTTCACGACTCTTCTTTTATAGAAAATCTTCATCTTCATTGTATCTTCGTCATCTTCGTTGCCCGTAGTCACTACATATATAAAAATCACACATTTTTATATTTTGATGTCTTTAAAATAAAAATCACATTTTTATTTATTCACTTTCAATTTAGAAATCATATTTTTATAATCACTTCATATGTTTAAAAATCGAATTTTCCACAACGCTACTGTATGGATAAAAATTATATTTTTATCTCGCTATTCTTCATATAAAGATCTCGCCTTTTCAAAAATATAGATTTCATCTTTATAAAAATCATCACTTTATTTCAACGTATATAAAATAAAAATCAGATTTTTATTTCGTTACATGTACAAAGATGATATCTTTATATTCTCTATCCTATAAAGATTATATTTTTAATATTTTAAAAATATAAAAATCATATTTTTAATATTGCTATATAGTAAAGATTATATTTTTAATACTTTAAAAATGTAAAAATCATATTTTTATCACTTTAAAAATATAATGATCATACCTTTTTCCAAATAAAAATCCTATCTTTCACCTTTAAAAATACCGTCTTTTCTACTTTAAAAATATCGTCTTTTCTCTTTTTAAAGTTTAAACCTTTTAAAATAAAAATCAATTTTAAAATTCCTTTTTAAATCAGTTTTTAAAACAAATAAAATTCAGATTTTAAGATAAAATAAAATCAGTTTTAACTTCAAAATAAAAATCAGAAATAAAATATTAATAAATAAATAAAATCAGTTTTAAACTTAAATTAAAAATCAGTTTTTAAAATCATTATAAATCAGTTTTTAAAACTCAAAAAAAAATCAGATAAAAACTGACCTTTTCCTTGTCTGAACGTCGAGAGCAGGGGGGGGGGGTTCGCTGGTGGTGCTCGCCAGTGGTGCGGTCGGTTTGCAGAGGAGGAGGGTGATGCGTGGTGGGCTGAGGCGGCGGCGGTTTTGTCCAGAGGGGGGGTTTCTTGCCTCACGGTTTCGAAGAGGAGGAAGGGAAGAAGGGAAGAAGGGAGGAAGCGGCGGCTCTGGGGGGCGCGAAGTGGCGGCGGTGGTTGGACGGTGGGCGCGCGCCTCCGTCTTCTTCTTTTCTCTCTTTTTTTTTTACTTTGAAAATCGATCTGAATAGGAATGATCGGGGGGGGGCAAAGGAGATAAGGGGGTTTTATTTTTTATTTTATTTTAATTTAATTATTTAATTCAATTTAAAGTTGACTTTCTGTTTTAACTCGAAATCAAGCCCACCGAATGTCGCCCCTAGCTAATTACCCCCATTCCGAACACAATGGGATATGTATCGTAAGCTGATTCGGCTGTTACAATCAGTTTTCGTTAGATTTACATTTAAATCACTATATTGAATTTTAAACGTACATTTCAAATTACCGGGGTCACATACTAACTTTAAAAATTCCAGAAAAATATTTCCTAGCTTCGTATTGACGATACGGTCCTAACAAAACTAGTTTCGTCGAATTCTGAGACCGTTAGAAAAATGGCCAATTTCCAGTCGATTAAAATCAACTGAAATGGTCAAAACGCGTTTTCCTTTGCCACGCTCACATATTGATTCAGAAAATTATGAAATTTGAAACCTAGCAATAATTTGACACTGCGGATCCAACAAAACTGGTTTCGTCGAAATCCGAGGTCATTTGCAAAATGTCCATTTTTAAGGGCCTGAATTCCATAGCGACTATTCAGAATTTTCAACTGGACATATCTCTCAATTTTTAAAGTGAAATCTCAGTTTCTTACATCCGTTAGAAAGATATCATCAATTAGATCCTAATGTTTTTGGTTTCACTAAAATCCGGTTTGTTTTGCACCCGGTACATTCAATTGAAGTTTGAAATCGAATTATCGAACTACCGCCCCATTTTCAATTCTATTTATAATTATATATAAATATTTATATTCTAACGACGACGTATATAATATATACGTCGAATTCAATTCAAAATAAATTTCTCGTCGATATTATTTAAAATAATTCATTTTAAATAATCAAAATTCGCTAAAATCGCCAAAATAAAAATTTCAAACTGGCTCGCATTTTGCGGGTTATTACACTATGCATTTGCTTTATTATTCTTGAATTACAAAAATAAATGTGAGTCACACAAACATAATAGAAGAATTCGATTATAGGTTGAACTCCTTTAAAAGATTAACAACAAACGAATACTAAAGAATGTATTGACATAGAAAAAAATAAACACAGTGATTTTATTTGGTTAATTAATTTTATTGAAAAATTGAATTTTTGAAAATTAACACTATATGTTGTAATAAGTGTGATTGCTTACTAATGACTGATATCATTCAACACTGGTAATATTTGTTACTTATTTGTTGTCAGCTGGGTTTAAAATTTTATTGGTCGTCTCTACATTGCATGTAAAGTAAGTATACACATTTGATATCAATAGTATAATGTTGAAGCCTGCATGTTTCATCTTATACATTCTGTAAACATGAGTACAAGGAAGCTAAATAATAAAATCATCAATCGTTACCACAAGTTTCTAAACTCTAGTGGTTGCATCAAGAAGGGTGTGGGTTTTCATTTTATAATGTAACCAAGTCACATGCACTGTAACTTTCCTTCATTTGAAATCTAGAATATATTTATGTTTTAGAAACATATACCATTTATGTGTTTTAAACCGATGCAGACTCAGGCAGTGATTATCATACTGAGTGTCCTTTCCATGCTCTAAACCCATGTAGTTTTAGATATGGCACAAATTACTTTTACCTGGAAAATGTATACATGCACTCATTTTAATTGTATGCACCCTTGTGAAAAGAAAAATCTGAGAAGCATCCTGTCTTGATTTCATGCTGACGTGAATATTTGGAAAAATTTATTATCGTTGTATTGAAATGCTAAGCTTACATAGAGCAAAAAAAAAGGATAAGTTGAGATTACTTATGCTAATGAATTTTCTTGTAATGTGAATATATATATTTGCTCAGAATGTAGCATATACTTGTTTTATTGGATTTTGTATTTGTGTTAGATTGCTTATACAAAAGGAATTAATTTTGATCTGAAAACAAATCACTAGTTTCTCACTATTAAGTCACCATACTCATATATATGTCGCAGTATCCCTGAAATGTTGGCACCTTTTTTTGTTGGACTTGTGTATGCTAAATCATACATATGCATATACGTATTTTCGTATGTGTATACATGTATTTAATGGTGGACTAAACTGATATTGCCATATAGTATTGGATATAACAATTTGCACTTTCACAACCTGCATGTGTTGAAGTCCTTGCATGTGTAGTTGGGCAAACATTGTACTTGTGTAGTTGGGCAAACACTGTACTTTGTCATTAAGGTGAAATAACTTGTGTCTTCTTACTATTGAGAAACGCATATCCATGTTGTCTTGAAATCCAAAACATTCGGTTGGTTTAATATAATTACCTTGAATTCCCTTGGTTCACAATTTGGTTGTGCTATTTGTTCGTACCATGCCTTTATCATCGCATTTGTGCTATTGTCGATCACCATGCTGTCTTGAAATTGAAAATACATGTTGCATTGTTATGCTTTGCTGATGCACTTAGTTACTTACCCTGCATGTTACACTGATCATCAGTGCAATGCATCTGTGTCCTTCGAGCCTTACACTATGATATGGATTAGCTTTAAGTTTGCTCCTAATTGTAAGCATTTATCATTTTGTATTAGCCATATTGTATATTCTATCTCGTTTCCCTTTGTGAATTCTTATTTATTCGAAGCATGAATTTGATATATATTCGTGGTGGCTGGTGTATATATGTATACATATACTATCGTATGTGTGTATATATACCATCGGTATATGTGTATACATATACACATACCGTCCAAATTTCTTTCGTCCCAAGTTGCTGATCTCATGTTTGGTATGGCAAGCTGAGGCCATCCATACGTGTATACACATGTGGATAGGTAAGCTCTCTTAACCACTAGTCCCTGAAGATATAACTGATAGAAACAGATACCACACCTGATCTTGTCATTTACTAAGTTAGGATTAACTATTGTATTTCAGTTTCTAACGAAGTTAATTAACTTGAACTATGATTAATCCTTACTCGAGTGTTTCATGTTTTTGCATGGAATGCTCGGGTCAGATCCGAGTGTTACAGATTTTAAGATTTCAGCTTAGTATTCGAATATTGGCAAAAACCGAGGATTTTGAGGATATGCGCGCTCTGAAGTTTTTTTTTAAAACAGTAAATAATTTCTTGTATTCAAATGATATTTCCTGTGACGGCACGCCCCGCACCAGCCGACATTTCCTCCGAAAGTGCGTTGTACACATGCCAACTAGCACGGAACGGTTGCCAAAGAAAGGAAAGAAGAGAATGAACTAATCGAAAACCTGTAGAATGTCTCATAGCGCATGGAATAAAATATAATAATAATATACTTGACATAAAACAGGCGAGACAGTGCGTAAGCTGATAACTAAAACCAACATCATCATCAGAGTAGCGGAAGTCTAAATACAGCTTATTACAGCTTTTCAAATTACTGTCTCTAAGCAAAAGAAAGCTAAAGCAGAAGATGCACTACTAATGCCCAAGCAGTGATCTTCAACAACACAGGGAGAATATCTATATGTATCATACGTGGAAGCCTCCTGCTCGTCTCCGGATCAGCTACTCGTGCACACCCAGCTAACCTGTCTCTAGTCTGCTTGTGAGAGCACCCAGAGTAATAAGAAGAGACATAAAACTTTGGTTCAGACAAAAAGTCTGGTATGAGCGATAAGCAGCTAAACATAACAATAGCAGGTATACTAAACCATACCTGAACCTGGACCTACAACCAAAGAGTTAGCACTACATGCCGTACAATACCTTAAGGTGCCACTGAACAGATGGTGTAAAGATAACGGGGGTGGGGGTGTGCATGTCATAATGATGGCAAACAAATCAAGCATAGCAACCATCCTCACATCTCTCACTCAATGCGTAAAGTATACGATGTCCGCCACTCTCAATCACTATACCCATTGAAGTAGTGACGGAGTTCGACTTGTACAACTACTACTACCACCAAGCTTACCACATGGAGTCATGATCAACCCTTTTACAAATGACCCCACTTCATTGGTCTATAGCTCTTTGGTCGTACCTAGGCCATTGTGGCCCTGAATCCGTTCATATACTCCCTACACATAGTGATTCAAAGTTACAGACATCGACAACCCATTAGCACACGTCCCGCAGCGTAGTCCAATCATGAAGTTAATTCGTTGGTTCCCAACTGGATCCTGAGTACAAACTTCCCATTTGGACTACCTTTGCATCTCGGGTTATTGGTCTTCTTCGGATCGGTTCTTCACTTCAGTTTATACTTCAAATTCGGATCGTGATTCACGCCTCTTGTCCAAGCATCTCGGTTCGGATCGATCGAGCTACCTCCATCGGATCGAGTCGAGGTCCACATCTCTTGGCGGTTCGGTCCTCCTTCCCAAACACTCTGGATTGGGTCAAGTCTCTCGAGTCCATCCATAGTGCATCGATTCGGATCGGGTGCCTTCGGGTCGTGCCACCATGCTCAGGTCAGATCGTGGACCTCAGGCTGAAGCGGCTCGGGTCGGGCTCCTTCTCTCGAGCGGTTCATGGAACATCATATCATGGTGCATCGGAGTCTACACGTGGCAGTTCGTATCGGGTATCACGATCGGGTCGGGTTAGGAGGGGCGATCTGATTCGGTCCTCTGCATTTTCCTACACTTTGTCCAGCGAGCTGTTTACACCATTCGACGGTGATTTCGACCAATCTAACATTTCTATACAACCACAAAGCATACCATACAGTCATAGCAACATGTATAATCAACCATAAACACCAAAACAACAATTTCAATAAGTTAAAATGAATCAAACCTACCCAAAACCCATATTTTCCCTAATCATGTTTAAGCACGACTAATAATAGGATTAACAAAACTTAACCAAACTAACCCAAATTTCTAACAGAGGCATAAAATGATGTTTTAGAATTTTACAAATTTTTCCAGATTTTTCTAAGCCATAATTTCGCTAATTATCACTAGTCACCCATAATTAGCCGTAATTAGTGTAAAAACAGTGCTAATCACTCATCTTTGCCACAATTAAACTTTAGAACTGAAATAATCTACTGTATGGGTCGAATTCCAATACCTAACAGCAGCTCCAACTCTGATTTGGTGCTATTTCTCCTTGATTTGATATAGTTTAAGCCAAAACTTGATTAAGAAGTGATTAGGGATGATTCTAGATGTTGGAGGTCATTGTTAGGGTTTTCTAAAACGCATATGGCGGCTGGGAAATGAGAAAAACCGAAATCCCTAACCCTAACAGTCCTTAAATACTCTAGATCCCGAAATCCCACTTTGGGCCTAGCTGTTAACCACCCGGTTAAGCCCAATTAAGCTGTTTTTCACCATCTGAAATTTGTTTCAGCCATATCTCCCAAACGGCGAGTCCGTTTGGCTAATGTGACCACTCTACGGAATTGTAAACCATCATCCGAAGCCAATGGAAATGGTTACAGGTCAAAACTCCTTACCAATCAAAAGGTATGGCCAAAATAAGATTAGCTAGGGGCAAAATGGTCATTTAAAAATCAGGAAAAATCATGAACATGGGAAATGACCTCAGTAGTCGTCTCCCAAAGTTACCTGACCATACGACTCCATATGTGAAAGAAATAAATATTCTACGATCCTATGATGCGTAGAATGTGGGTCGTTACACTCTCTCCCCTTAAGAAATTTCGTCCCCGAAATTCCTTAACCCAAAACATACAAAGGATCCCGCATGCCTACCAGCCACAAACAACAATCAAACATGCAAAAATAACAAAACAAGCCTATCCTAGCATGCAGAAAACTAAATCGAAGTTAAAATCTTACCAGGCGAAGAGTTCTGGATACGTCTCCCTAATGCTCTCCTCTGTCTCCCAAGTACAGTCATTCTCATTCTTGCCCCACTGAACTTTGACTAACTTCACCGCTTTCCTTCGAAGTTGCTTCGTATCGTTCCCAACAATACGCATAGGCTTGCGTTTCCCAACCGCCTCGGGTTCAACTTCGATATCATCCAACGGATCAGGTGAAATAGTCACATCTGGGTCGTGCAAGAACTTCCTTAACTGGGAAACATGAAATACGTTGTGAACTCCTGCCATCTGCTCTGGTAATTCAACTTTGTATGCCAAATTCCCAATTTGCTCAAGGACTGGGAATGGACCAACAAATCTTGGTGCTAACTTGCCTCTCCTGCCAAATCGTATCACGCTCTTCAATGGAGAAATCTTGACAAACACCAAGTCGCCGATGGAGAACTTTAATTCTCTTCTCCTCTTATCAGCATAACTCTTCTGCCTATCTTGGGCAGTCTTCATTTGCTGCTGGAAAACCTTAATCTTAGCTGAAGTTTCTTTTATCACATCGGGTCCAAGTACAAACTTCTCACCAGTTTCTACCCAACATGACGGTGAGTTGCACGGTCTTCCATACAAATCTACAAATGGAGCCATACCATACTGGATTGATAGCTATTATTATATGCAAACTCTACTAGATGCAAATGGTCATCCCATGATCCACCAAAATCCAATACACAAGCTCTCAAGAGGTCTTCTAACATTCGATTCACCCTCTCTGTCTGTCCGTCAGTTTGAGGATGATACGTGGTACTGAGATGTAATTCCGATCCTAACGCCTCTTTTAAGCTCTTCCAAAATACACTAGTGAACAACGGATCTCGGTCACTCACAATGCCCTTGGGTATTCCATGAAATTTCAATACCCACTTTATATACAGTTCCGCTAACTTAGCTGCCGTCCTGTTTGACTTGACGGGTATAAACCTTGCACTTTTGGTCAATCGGTCCACAATCACCCAAATGCTATCATGGCCTGATCTAGTCCTTAGTAACCCATCAATGAAATCCATTGACACTTGTTCCCATTTCCATTCTGGAATTTCTAATGGTTGTAGCAAACCAGTAGGCTTCTTTTGCTCAAGTTTAACTAGCTGGCAGTTCATGCATTTGGATATAAACTACCCAATGTCTCTTTTCATCCCTTCCCAGTAGTAGGTCTGCTTCATGTCTCGGTACATCTTGTTACCACTGGGGTGTATAGTCAGTTTTGAGTGATGACATTCTCTAAGCACTTCATCTCTCAATCCATTGACATTAGGTACAACTAGTCTTCCATTCTTTCTAAGCCATCTATCTCGATCAAGCCCATACTTGTTCATCTCTCCATCGATTCCCATTTCTAACTTTGAGATGATCTCCAATAGGTTAGGATCGTTCCTCTGACTGGAACCAATCCGCTCAATCAAAGTGGGTCTGATCGTCAAACTTGCTAACATTTCAGGATCCAATTCGCACTTTGGTCTGAAATCATACCCAGCGACGTACTCCGGTTGCTTCCATTCAAGAAACATAGCCCGCAAACTGGCATGGCTTTTACTCAATGCATCAGCTACCGCGTTGCCCTTTCCTGGTGTATACGTGATGTCGAAATCATAGGAATCTAAGAATTCTAACCATCTTTGCTGTCGGAGATTTAGATCTTTCTGAGAGAAGAGATAATTTAACGATTTATGATCGGTAAACAACTCGAATCTTTCTCCCAAGAGATAATGTCTCCACATCTTCAATGCGAATACGATCGCAGCCAATTCCAAGTCATGGGTAAGGTACCTTTTCTTATGCGGTTTCAGTTGCCGACTTGCATAAGCTACAACCCTACCTCTTTGCATCAATACAACACCTAGTCCGGTACCACATGCATCCGTATATACTGTCATCTCTTCATTCCCCTTAGGAATGACTAACATTGGTGCGCGCGTCAACTTTTCCTTTAGGCTCTTGAGTGCATTCTCGCACTTTTCGTCCCAGACGAAAGCTTGATTCTTCTTGGTCAACTGAGTCAATGGTGCTGCTATCTTGGAGAAGTCTTGGATAAACTTACGATAATATCCAGCTAATCCCAAGAAACTTCTTATGTCCGTTGCATTCTTGGGCGTAGACCAATCTTGTACCGTAGCCACCTTCGCAGGGTCCATGGCAATACCATTCTCTGAAACAACATGGCCCAATAATCTCACTTCTCTCCTCCAGAAGTGACACTTAGAAAACTTTGCTTTCAATTGGTGTTTTCTCAACATCTCCATCACTATTCTTAAATGTTCCTTGTGTTCTTCCCCTGTCCTCGAATAGATCAAAATGTCGTCCATGAACACAAGGACAAACTTATTCAACCGATCTCTGAATACCCTATTCATAAGATCCACAAATTATGCTGGGGAATTGGTCAGCCCGAATGGCATGACCAACCACTCATAAAATCCAGACGGCGTCTGAAAGGCCGTTTTAGCTATACTCTCAGCTTCCACTCTAAGATGATGAAATCCTGTTGCGAGATCCAACTGGGAGAATACTCTCGCGCCACTCAACTGATCAAACAAATCATATATCCGCGGTAGAGGATACTTGTTCTTCCTCGTCACTTTATTCAACACGCGGTAGACTACACACAAACGAAGGGAACCATCCGCCTTGGTAGCAAACACAACTGGTGCTCCCCATTCAGAAACACTCCTTCTGATAAATCCCTTCTTCAAAAGATCTCTTAATTGCAACTCGAGCTCTCGCTGCTCCCTTGGTGCCATACGACGATGTGGCATCACTATAGATCTGGCATCTTTCACTAAATCAATACGGAACTCAATCCCTCGGTGTGGTGGAAGCCCGGTCACTTCCTCGAATACGTTCGGATACTGGCCAACCACAGGCAACCCTGACAACTCACTATGCGAGATGTCGAGGGAATTTAGAAAACTAGCCATTACCCCATCACCGGGTAGACCACCAAACACTACCCTTCACCCATCATCCTCTTTAGCTGTCACCAAAAATCCCTCACAGTCTACCACCACCCCGTATCTATGGAGACAATCGACTCCCAAAATAATGCCAAACCCAGTAAAGCCCAAAACAAAGCAATCACAACCAAACATGCATCCATGACTCGATCAGACCACATTACGACAAATCATGCTGAGGTTAGTTGAACCACCAATCGGGTTCGTCACTACTAAAGGCCCATCGACAATCTCGGGCTCCAATCCCAACCTATCTACCAGGTCACTAGATATGAAAGAACTGGAAGCCCTGGTATCAAACAAAACTCTAATAGGAACATCATAAACAGAAAGCATACCTTGAATAACGACATTCTTTCCCTTCTCCGCCGCAATTAGGGCATTCGACGAAGAAGGAATAGCATTAAGGGCATATGCTTTCACCATCTACTTTTCTTTAGGGGGTTGCGGACACTTGTCCTTGTGATGTCCCACTTGGCCACAGTTGAAGCACTTCCTATCTGCTGGCTTGGCCCGACACTCTTTGGCATAGTGGCCCTTCTTACCACAGCTGAAGCACTAAACATCTTGCTTATTCTTTTTCTTCTGACCATCCTTGGTCTGATTCTGCTTTCTCTTATTCTGAGAACCATTCTTGCCTACACCGCTTGCTTGCAGTTTTGGCTCCTCTGCAGATGCGACCTCAGTCTTCGACTTAGGGTAAAGACTCTCTGACCTCAATGCTTTCCCCACAGTCGATTCAAACGTCTCATCGATGTGGTTAATAAGCCTTTCCCCCAAGTATCCATCCAAACCAGTTATGAACTTCTTGTTCTTCTTCTCGGCAGTATCAATAAGAGATAACCCATATTTCGACAAAGTGTCGAATTCGGCAATATACTACGAGACAACTCTACCATTCTGCTTGAGTTCCAAGAATTTCTTAAACAGTACTGACTTCTGAGAAGCTGGAATGAACTTATCGCTAAAGCGAGCCTTAAACTGATCCCAAGTAACCTGATCCTCGGGAGTACCTGCCATTATAGCATTCCACCAATTCATTACCGTCCTTGCAGCTGACGAGATGCTAACCTTCTCTTCATCGCATCCTCGATACCCAAATCTTCGAAAATACGCTCACAGCTATCCAACCAATCCTGAACATCCGTAGCCAACTCCGTTCCGTGGAACGGCTTCCCTCCAAGACTAGTATAATCCTTGTTCAGCTTGGCGAAATCGGCCCTAGGCGCCTGCACTGTTGGACCACCACCATTACCATTATTGGGAGCTGCCCTCTGCACATCCCTAAGCATCTATCTCATGAGGTCAGTAAACATCGTCCTCATGTCAGCAACATTCCCATTATTGGCTCCTCTACCGGCACCTCTTGCGTATCGGCTCATCGTTCAATCTGTAAAGAGAAAACGATTAACCATCTCCATAGTGGTGCTAGTGTAGTGCGACTTCATCCTTAACTATACTAATAGTATATATATATAGCTTTTAAAAACCAAAATAATCACAAATATGCGCTCTCGTATACGTATACTATCTCTCCCTGATGACTTCCCTATGTTAACTACGCAACCTAGAGCTCTGATACCAATTGTGACGGCCTGCCCCGCACCAGCCGACATTTCCTCCGAAAGTGCGTTGTACACATGCCAACTAGCACGGAACGGTTGCCAAAGAAAGGAAAGAAGAGAGTGAACAAATCAAAAACCTGTAGAATGTCTCACAGCGCATGGAATAAAATATAATAATAATATACTTGACATAAAAACAGGCGAGACAGTGCATAAGCTGATAACTAAAACCAACATCATCATCAGAGCAGCGGAAATATAAATATAGCTTATTACAACTTTTCAAATTACCGTCTCTAAGCAAAAGAAAGCTAAAGTAGAAGATGCACTACTAATGCCCAAGCAGTGATCTTCAACAACACAGGGAGAATATCTATATGTATCATACGTGGAAGCCTCCTGCTCGTCTCCGGATCAGCTACTCGTGCACACCCAGCTAACCTGTCTCTAGTCTGCTTGTGAGAGCATCCAGAGTAATAAGAAGAGACATAAAACTCTGGGTCAGACAAAAAGTCTGATATGAGCGATAAGCAGCTAAACAGAACAATAGCAGGTATACTAAACCATACCTGAACCTGGACCTGCAACCAAAGAGTTAGCACTACATACCGTACAATACCCTAAGGTGCCACTGAACATATGGTGTAAAGATAACGGGGGTGGGGGTGTGCATGTCATAATGATGGCAAACAAATCAAGCATAGCAACCATCCTCACATCTCTCACTCAGTGCGTAAAGTATACGATGTCCGCCACTCTCAATCACTAGACCCATCGAAGTAGTGACGGAGTTCGACTTGTACAACTACTGCTACTACCAAGCTTACCACATGGAGTCATGACCAACCCTTTTACAAATGACCCCACTTCATGGGTCTGTAGCTCTTTGGTCGTACCTAGGCCACTATGGCCCTGAATCCGTTCACATACTCCCTACACATAGTGATTCAAAGTAACTGTAACACCCCGCAAATTCTATAACTGTGAAATTAACAAATTAAAGTATAATTAATTTGAAATCAAAGAACTAAGGGAAACGGGATACGCCATTGCGTTCGTCTCGGAAAAATACGCGAAATAGAGTCCGAGTTTTCGTAAAACGGAGTCCGTATGAAGAAGATATGGCCTTCGGTAGTTTCTGAATTAAATTTAAAATTCAAACAGAATAAAATAACTCAGAAAAATCAAGTTTAAAAATTAAAACCGGGCCCAATGGGCCAGGGCGGAAAAACACCCGCCTGATGCACCCAGGTCGACTGGGCTGTCGACCTGGTCTAACCAGGTCGACAGGGCTGTCGACAGGCATGTCGACCTGGTCCAGAGACAGGTCGAACCCAGTCTAACCCGGCTGGCCTATTCTATGTTGGTCGACTTTCTGTGGTCTGCTTTGTCATTAGGGCTAGGTGGCAGGCTCTAATTGGTCTCTCTATCGAATGAATGGCTACGATCAATCCAGGCAACATCAATGGTCCTAATCAGTTCCTAACCTCTATAAAAACAACCCTAGACTAACCCTAATCTATTCATTCAAAAATAAGAACAAAGCCGCCATGTTGCTGAGGAACGACTAGGAGTAGCCACCAAATTGGAGAGAGGATTAGGAGGCAAATTCTAAGGCATAAAGCAACCTAATCAAATCAATTCAACAAAGGAACCTCATCTTCAAATCCCTAAATTAGAGAATTCGCCACACCATTGTAAGTAGAGTATTGTTTTGGTATGAACAAATAATTGTGTTGGTTTGTATGCTTGAATTGTGGCAATAAAGTAATTCATATTTGTGCGTTCTTATCGATTTGAAATATTATATATGTTTGGATATTCTTGAATTATGTTATTCAATTATGAAAAACTACATGCGGTAGTTTTATGCAAGTATACGTTTGGAATATTCGCAAATGATGTAATCCATGTTGAAACTACATGTATGTAGTTGATTAATTGAAATTCATGCAAGTTTGGGGGTTTTGCTACTATGCCATCATAATGTGTATTTTCATACAAACATCGTTTTTGTGAAGTAATTGGAATAAGTTTGGGTTATCATAATTCATATGAAACTATGTTGAAATTTTGGCACCATGTATTAAACCATGCTTTTGTACTAGAAAACCTATTTGCAAACTTATGAATATGACTAGGCTATGATTGATAATTTGCATAATTGAAATTGTTTACAAGAATTATATGATGACATTTGTGGTACATAGCTAGGTTAGATTCAAAAATCCCTTTTTGCAAGTTTGCATGACTAAAGTAAAAATCATGATTTCATGTTAGAAATATTTATGCCATGGTTATGTGAACAAGTTTAACTATACTTTTGTATTAGTCACAAAAGTAGGCACCTTTGTAAACATGTAGTAGTCTTATGAACATGATTTGCTTATGTTTGACATTATGCCTGAAATAAAAATATAGGTTTATGTTATAGTTAAGCCTATGTGTCAATAGTGATATTCTTAACTTAACTACAAGTTTACATGGTTTGATTCATGTCACTTATGCTTTATGACCAAAGTATATGTCACTACTATGCAAGTACACCAGTTTCTATTTTGTATTTCCAACGTCATATTGCAAGTTCATGCGCTCACATTCCCCTCTTTGTGTATGTAATCACGCTTTAAGCCTCCCCTTTTCGCATGGCTAAGTTGGGCTTTAAAAGGCTAAGCCCAATATATATATAATAAACGGACGTGTTAAACGGGGGAAAATAACGTTGGGTTAAAATTACTAATGAATGAAAATATAAAATAGAAGGGCCCAAGTTCAAGTATGGGTTGGGCCCATGATTGGTGTGACCTTTACACCATTAACTTAATAATGGGCCGCAAATATTTACATATAAGAAAATAAAGAAGAAAGACAAAATATGTAAATGTAGAACATACGATGTGTTTAACCCGAGGTTGGATTGAGTTGTGATGTAAACCTGCCAGGAACCGCCCGGCTGTCCAGTAGTCACAACAATACCTATCCAATGTGGGAGGTTAATCATGGAGCCCAATAAGGACCCGAGGTTAGACTGAGTTGTGGCGTAAGACTGCCCGGAACCAACCGGCAACAGGCAGCCACAACAATACCTGTCTAATGTGAGAGGTCAGGGCCTTAATAAGAAAATTAAGGCTGAGTCAGGATTGTTAGGATTAAGTAAACTAAAGACTTAATCAAAATGGAACATGCTAAACTAAACGGACTGGTGGGGGTTAGGTTAGAAAACACTTAACCAACTTAGCATGTTGGCTAGAGATAGAAAACCTAGTAACGGGGGACCCTTTTCAGCAGCAACCCTAGAAGGTGTATCAGGATACCCTGAAACTAGGCAGGGTGGGGCACGATTACTGGGCTGATTGTAAGAGGTCAAATCGACGGCGGTGGTGTAGCAGTGTAGGTTCTAATGGGGTGCGGGCGTGCACACACTCCGGCGCAGAAAAATAAGGCACTGGACACCAGTAGCATACCTGTGCATTCTAGGATTGTGTCGGGCCGCCACCACGGGACTTGATACACCCCATGGTGGGACCAGCATAGGTAACTACAACATCGGGGGCCGTAAGACACATGTAACTATGCGATTAGGAGCCGATCATCATAGAATGGATCACATCACCCTGATTATCGGGTGCCAGTTGGAAACTAGTTTATATGGGTTCAGAGATTAACATGGGGTACGATAGTATATTCGACCCTAGACAACTTAACCAGGTTATAATGCATGCCCACTTCTTGTTTATACTTATCATACCCAGTTCTTTATTCATAGACAGAATAGTACTAGACTTACTCAGGCTTTATGCCTGACTCTACTTTTCTTTCGTCTTCTTTCTTCCGTTCCCCCCCCCCCCCAGGTCCTTAGGGAGGGAACACAGCAGCTTGATCAGCCTTAACATCCAGCTTGAAGAAGAGAAATGTATTGCTTGGACTTTTTCGCTTTGAACTATGGCTTTGGACAATCCACTATGGGTCTTTTGCAGTTTATCTATGTTTTATTTATGCTTCTTTAAATAATGTAATCAAGACAGATTATGAAAGTGTTATGTTATGTTTTTGGAAAGGATGTAAGACAATCATGGTGATGTTGTTGTAACACGTATTTGACTTTATGAAATAAAGTTTGTTGTTTTTTCGCTGTTTACAAATATGTGTTCTTATATCTGTCTTGTATATCTGTGACTTATACTTATAAACCTCCACCAAAATTAGGGCATTCCCTTTGAGAGTGACCCTAACGGAGGTGGGGTGTTTCAGTAACAGACATCGACAACCCCTTAGCACACGTCCCACAGCATAGTCCAATCATGAAGTTAATTCGTTGGTTCCCAACTGGATCCTGAGTACAAACTTCCCATTTGGACT
This sequence comes from Allium sativum, assembly GCA_030737875.1. Taxonomy (NCBI): domain Eukaryota; kingdom Viridiplantae; phylum Streptophyta; class Magnoliopsida; order Asparagales; family Amaryllidaceae; genus Allium; species Allium sativum. The sequence goes on along the minus strand of CM060922.1, from coordinate 447,766,131 downwards.
ACCTTTGCATCTCGGGTTATTGGTCTTCTCCGGATCGGTTCTTCACTTCAGTTTATACTTCAAATTCGGATCATGATTCACGCCTCAAGTCCAAGCATCTCGGTTCGGATCGGTCGAGCTACCTCCATCGGATCGGGTCGGGGTCCACATCTCTTGGTTGTTCGGTCCTCCTTCCCAAACACTCCGGATCGGGTCGAGACTCTCAAGTCCATCCATGGTGTATCGGTTCGGATCGGGTGCCTTCGGGTCGTGCCACCATGCTCAAGTCGGATCGTGGAGTTCAGGCTAAAGCGGCTCGGGTCGGGCTCCTTCTCTCGAGCGGTTCATGGAACATCAGATCGTGGTGCATCGGAGTCTCCACGTGGCAGTTCGGATCAGGAATCACGACCGGGTCAGGTTCGGAGGCGCGATCCGATCCTCTGCATTTTCCTACACTTTGTCAAGCGAGCTGTTTACCCCATTCGACGGTGTTTTCGGCCAATCTAACACTTCTAGACAATCACAAAGCATACTATACAGTCATAACAACGTGTATAATCAACCATAAACGCCAAAACAACGATTTCAATAAGTTAAAATGGATCAAACCTACCCAAAACCCATATATTCCCCTTAATCATGTTTAACCACGACCAATGATAGGATTAACAAAACTTAACCAAACTAACCCAAATTTCTAACAGAGGCATAAAATGATGTTTTAGAATTTTAAAAATTTTTCCAGATTTTTCTGAGCCATAATTTCGGTAATTATCACTAATCACTCCTAATTAGCCGTAATTAGTGTAAAAACAATGCTAATCACTCACCTTTGCCACAATTAAACTTTAGAACTGAAATAATCTACTGTATGGGTCGAATTCCAATGCCTAACAACAGCTCTAACTCTGATTTGGTGTTATTTCTCCTTAATTTGATGTAGTTTAAGCCAAAACATGATTAAGAAGTGATTAGGGATGATTCTAGATGTTAGAGGCCATTGTTAGGGTTTTCTAAGATGATATAGCAGCTGGGAAATGAGAAAAACTGAAATCCCTAACCCTAACAGTTCTTAAATACTCCAGATCCCGAAATCCCCCTTTGGGCCTAGTTGTTAACCACCTGGTTAAGCCCAATTAAGCTGTTTTTCACCGTATGAAACTTGTTTCAGCCATATCACCCAAACGGTGAGTCTGTTTGGCTAGTGTGACCACTCTACGGAATTATAAACCATCATCCGGAGCCAATGGGAGTTGTTTCAGGTCAAAAATCCTTTCCAATCAAAAGTTATGGCCAAAATAAGATTAGCTAGGGGCAAAATGGTCATTTAAAAATCGGGGAAAATCATGAATATGGGAAATGTCCTCAATAGTCGTCTCCAAAAGTTACATGACCATACGACTCCTTATGTGAAAGAAATAAATATTCTACGATCCTATGATGCATAGAATGCGGGTCGTTACATTTCCATTCCGCTGTATAGGAAAATCTTTGTATGAAAAATTTTGATTGATATAAATAAAGTTTTATTCTGTTGTTCAATATTATGTTATTTATTTATTCTATATTTTCTGTGTTGACTCTATTTTAAACTCTGTAAGCTAATAAAGATCCATCGATTTTGATGTTTTAAGTTGATTTAATCACTGGTTTAAAGCAGTCAAAATGGCGGGACGTTACAAGTGGTATCAGAGCCTTGGTTTATTCAAAGCATAGCTTAACAGGTTTAAAAGGAGTAGAATCAACACTAGAAAATAAATGTTGAAAATAAAAAGGTTTTGAAAATAAATTTTAAGGTAAATTTTGGGAAAAAGAAAATATTTTGGAAATATCATATATTTTGAAAATTAGTATTTTGAAATGGATACAACAGAAATAAAATTTATTTTGATATTTAAAATTTTTCATAATACCCAGTCTTCGGATCCAGGCTCGCGAGAGCTAATCTTCGATAAGGTCTCCTTAGGTTTGAATCTCGAATCAATTATGGAACAATATCTAAGGAGAATAAGTATAATAGAATCAAAGAATCAATTTCTGCAGTTGTGTATTTTAGAAATCAGAGACGATTGAAATTTATCGGAAACGAGAATTCCGATGGTAATGTGAATGAAAGGGGAAATTTGAAATCGACGAAACGATGAATTTTATTTCGAAATCCGAAATATAAATTAATGAAAATAAAATCAAAATGGGTTATAATTGGAATTCGATCGTGTCAAAGGATATTTACTAACTTATTTAAATAATTTAGAACATGGAAAGATGAATTATAATTAGGTTCAAACTAATAATGTATAATCGAATACAAAATTCGATGGTGAAGTATAAACTTGTTAATAAATTAACAAGAGGTGAATAGTGAACGAGAGTTGTAAATGGAACGGAATGTGAATGAAGATTTGAATCGATGTTCAAGTGAAATCAAAGCTAATTTGATGTGACGAGTCTAGATTTTGATAAAAGGAATAATATTTACTTATTGGAAGTAAATAATGATTAAAAGCAAAAATGTTGTAAATAAAATGGAGGATAAGGGAAATGAAGCGATCGGGACGGTGAGATTATTCTGAAGTTCAGAATATAAATTAATGGGAATTTTCCGAAGTTCGGAATAAATCATCGAATAAGAGGTTATTCGAAGGAAGTTATTTGTGGTAATCAATTATGTCGAATTCAGGAGAGTACTATTTACTTTTCTCTTTAAATTAAAATTTAATATATTATCTATAAATTATTTATTCAGAATAAAGAATATTTTAAAGTTAAATATTTTAAAGGCGTGAATTACTGTTATAATTAACGATTTATTGTAAAAGAAGAAAACGCTTAACTTGAATTCAGAAGACGTAACTTGATCTATTTCGAAGTTAATAATGTTGTTCAATTAAGGTCTGAGAAGTAAATATACCCCAACTTGATTGACTTCATTGTTTACTAAGAAATGGTTAAGATTCAATAACAAGAGTTGGTTAATAGAAGTAAGTAAATGAGTGTCAGCAGTTAAGTGGAAATAGCGGTGTTTATTTATATAATATTTGTTTTAATTCAAATAACGAATTAGAAATATTTCCCTTGAGAATAAAGTATATTTCTATTGAAATTAAGAATTTTCAAATGGAAATGTTTTCCAATGATAATAGGAGATTTTCTAGAATTATAGAAAATGAATATGAATTGGTTTCAAGGATTGTGAGAAGTTAACGAGTTTTGACAAAATGGTGAGAACTGAAGAACAAAAAGCAGCACGTCGAGAACAAAGGGCAGTAGAATGTAAAAGAAGGGAAGAATTTTTATTGGAATACGAGGAGAGGGTTAAGGAAAAATAGACAGCTGGCCCCAATGACCATGTCGTCTGTTGCAGAAAAAGGACATTATGCGGCTACGTGCGGAGAGAGAGACGAGGGAATGAAGAAAGAAGGAAAAATTTACCAATCCAAGATTTTATGTTTTAGATGTCGAGAGAGGGGACTTTTCTCCAGTCGTTGTCTTAAGATGAAAAAGAAAAACCCTCCCATCTCTGGGAAACCCGATGAACCAATCATTTGTTATCATTGTAAACAAGTGGTACATATAGCTCGGAACTGTTCCTAGAGACAACAAGGAAGACAGGCAGTGTTGCGCCCTGTTAGAGAGAAAACAGTGAGGTGCGTAGATGAAGATGGCTCCATCTCGTATTATTGTACAAACTACGAGGAGTGGTGTCATGTGGATGAAGATTGCATTAATCCTTTTTGTGGAGACTCTAGAATGATAAGTGAAGCAGTCGATTATGGATCGAAAAGCAAACAATCATTGACGATTATAGATCCTAGTTAAGTTAACTTTGTACTGTCCTTTGTAATCTCCTATGTATGGTTTTGAATAAGTTGAGACTATGTATAATTATTTAACTAAAATGGGTATGGAAAATTTTGATTAGTATTTTAATCGCAGTATATGAAGTGTTCGAGAATCTGGAATAAGGAAGACCGATATTTGTTTGATAAACCAAGTTGGTAAATAAGATAATATTGATGAGATGAGTTTATAATTGAATTTAAATTTATAAAATAAATAACAGGGAATTAAGGAAATTAAGAATGCAATTAAGAAATTTAGAAATGGATTGGAGATTAATTAAGTTGAATAATTTCCTTGAGTGTTGATTTGATTGATACCTAGGAAGTTGTCCACTTGCTAACTGACGGTCGAATGATGTGAATATAAAAAAAAATATAATAATAATAATAATGTATATGAGAATGAAAGAATTCTTGAATTTTAGAAGTGTAAAATTTTGAATTAAGTGATGAATTGAATGGTTGGGAAACTTGAGTAACTGGAAATTTGGAAGAAATTTGGGTTTATAACCAATAGATTCAGAAAGCTGAGTTTAAAAACTTATCAAATAGCTGAATTGATTAGGAGACCAAAACCTGAAATTTTGAAATTGGAATAGATTTTGACGATATTCGATTTGAGATATTGGATACTAAAATTTCCGAAGCTTATATGAAAAAATATATAAGAATTCAGTGAATTTGGAAATTAGCGATTTGGAAGGTAATCAGTTTGAAATGAAATTTTATGGAGTTTATACGAGATATTTGAAATATTATTGGGAAAGAAAATTTTACGTATGATTTATGGAGAGTTTGGAAGGAAATACTATATGTACATAGTACTATATGTTTTCAAAGCAAAATAAGGAAAGTACCTAACTTCGAGCTTAACTGAGACGTGTTGCTAGTGGTAGTAGGTTATCCGGACATAAAACTCGAGTTTTCTAAAAGAACATGACCGTGTAGCGTAATTCACAGGGCTGTAGACGGCCTACGGCGGATGAATGTTTCTTGAGGGAATCAAGCGTAACCATTGTTGCGATCTACATCGTGGTGATGGCATAATTGCAGAGCTGTGAAAGCTTACGAGTATGGATTTTTCCTGGGGGAACCAGGCGTAACCATTGTATACCTGCGATCCACATGGCATATCTAAAAGTGAAAGAGACGTAACCGTTAGAGTTACTAAAGGTAGAATGGAGCCATGCGATGTGAGATATCTTAGTGATGTGTAACCATCTGTTTGATGCAGCACTGTGTCTTCATGACTTGATGGGTCTTCGTGACCAGAATTGTCTTCGTGACTTGATTTGTCTGGGGACTTGATTGATCCTTGTATCTTGATCTATTTTCATGATTTGTTTTTGTGCCCCTGAGATAGAGCAGTCGAACGCTCAGTGACCACAGATTATCTTTTGATTCTTAAATATTTTTCTGTTGATCTGTCCATGACGAAATTCGCAGGGAAGTGACTTCCTACGGATACAGATGTTTTCTGGGGGATCCAGATAGAACCATTATGTATTTGCGACTCATGAACAATCAACATGTCAACTTCGCATTGGTACATTCCGTATCTGTTTTTAAAGGAGATTTTTGAAATGATTTTTCATTGGGAGTTGAAACAAGAATATTTAGTACTTGGAGATTTTAGTCGTGCGCCTGGCCAACCTATGCCTAACATCTATGAGAATGACAATAGACTTGTAAAACTTAGAGTTATCAAATATTTTCAAATCAATATTTTGATATCTAATTACACTTAATTAAATAAGTTAAGAAAAGAAGTATTTTCAGGTCCATAGCTTTCAATTAATGATACAAATATTTTCTTCATGATTTTCGTGTTAAGTATAAAAGTTATAAAAGATTTCGAATTTTGAAAATTTTCAAGTTGGCAATTTGAGACTGAAAAAAAGAGATGTTATTTACACTGTTTAATGAGTTTGGGAAAAGATTAAATGGATTGAATGTAAGGAGGTTGGTTGAGGGTCCCTAAGCCTAGACTCATTACAGTTGCAACGAGGGATAAGTAACGTTAACAAATGATGTTTATAATGAAATTTGGAATAGTTTGAGATGTATAAATCCAACTTATGCAGAAATTGGAATTTAAAAAGAAATGGTTTTGAGAAGAAATTATACAATTTCGAATCTCTTAGAAGATTGGATAGAATGAGAAATTGGGAGATATCTCAAAATTATTTAAGACAAAAATTTGTTTACGAAAGAATTAACATGGTTTAAAAAGCATGGAAATAAATAAAATCTGATTCAGAAGATAAAGAAAAATCATTTTTATAAGAAAGAAAATTCGATTTTTCAGGATAATTTGGACATGATGGATAAACAAAGAAGATTGATGACTTAAATGCCAATATTTAAATTATTTATGGAAAATTTGAAGCAAACATTGGTATAAGCATAATGATCTCTCCTTTTTAGGGACGAAAAGTTTTAAAGGGAGGAGATTGTAACACCCCACCTCCGTTAAGGTCACTCACAAAGGGAATGCCTTAACTTTGGTGGAGCATTTTAGTAAACAGAACAGAAACTTACAAGACAGATAAAACAGTACTTGAAAAATTTATAACTTTATTACAACAGAAACTGAAATAAGCTTGGTTACATCCTTTCAAATCACAATATCAGAATTCAAGTACAAAATATCAGTCTTGTACAAAAGCCTTCAGAATGCATAGTTTAAAATCATAATCCCCACAGAAGAAGACAAGCCATACTTTAAGCACTTCAAGCGGAAGAAATCTGGATCAAGCTAGAGTACTCCCTTCTACAAAACTGGGGGAAACGGAAGAAAGGAGGCGAAACAACAAGGGTCAGACAAAAAGTCTGGCAAGTCCAGTGATTTTCAGTTATGAACAGATAATAATAACATGACATGAAAATAAAACTGGATGAGAGATAACAGTAACAGGTGTAGCGGATATAACAGAATGACATAAGCTATTTCTTTACACTTCTCTGCACTAATACTAGTATAACAGAATTAGGTGTCACCCTAATCTCTAAACTGAAATAGAAACGGGTACAGAATAATTTCCACAGATTAGAGTGCTAGTAATGGGCCTTTACCACCCGAACAGAAACAGACAGAAGCAGAAACAGATTAATCCCTATGGAAACAGAATGTAGAATTAGGTGTACACTAGTAATGGGCCTTTACCACCCCAACAGATGGTACCACGCAGAAACAGACAGGTTTTACCACCCAACAGAAACAGACGGTACCAACAGAAACAGACAGAACTAAGTGTACCCTAAAACCCTACCCCAAGCGATCTACTCCCTAATACATAAATACCCTGTGTCAGCCCCACAGTAGGGTGTATCACTCCCTAAAGTGACAACCAATTGGCAAAGACCTATTTACAGATGTCACGGCGTCTTACATCCTCAGAGGCAGACCGGAATCCATGCACGCACATGACCCGGTTGGAACGCACCATCAACACCACTCGCCATTATCAGAATGAACCGCTTATAATTAGTTCGGTAAGCGTGCCCGGACCCTACCTACTGTTGGGTCAAAGTTTTGATACCAGAAAGGGTTACTGACTAATATGGGTCCCAAACAACAGATGACACAAGTAATTCCTTTCCTATCCTTGTGTCCCCAGACTAACAGATTTCAGATAAACTTGTTTACAAGTTCAGACATACAGAATTCAGATCAACTAGTTCACAGACAAGTTTTCAGACTAACGGATCAGATATACAGATTTAACAGACTTACCGATTAATCAGTTACAAATTAACAAACTTACAGATTTGTCTAACTTTGTAATTGGGCCTACAGATTCATGGAACAGATTTATTAAATTCACCAGTCTAGTGGGTTTAACCCTATCCGCCCAACACGTTTTAGACATCATATTTATCTCAGATTTTCGTTAATTAAATATTAATGCCCATCCCTCTCACATTAGACTGACAGTTTGCGGCTACTGGTTAGGCTAGTTGGTTCCGGGAAGATTTCTACCGCAAACTGAGTCTAACCTCGGGTTTCAAGCACGTTATGACTAACTTCTCACATTAGAACCTATTGTTTGCGGCCACTGGATGTGCCAGGTGGTTCCGGGAAGAATTACGCCGCAAACTCATTCTAACCTCGAGTCAGCCATGTTTATCTTTACGGCCAATTAATTAATAATTTACCATTTATGCACACGCCTAATATACATGTCAATTATTCATAGCTAATTCAGATTATGTCAATAACAGACTGAATATATCAACTTAACAGATATAGCAGATAACAGATTTTCGCATATTAGGCGACTTAACGGATTCAGCAGATTAAGTAATTTGGCAGATTTAGCATATAACAGATTTGGCATTTTCACCAGACTTAGCGGATGACAGATTTGGCAGATGAACAGATCTAGCAGACTAGGCAATAGAGCAAAACTAGTGGATTAAGCAATATAACAGAACTAGCAGATTAGGCAATATAACAGAACTAGCAGATTAGGCAAATATAGCAGAACTAGCAAATTAGGCAAATATAACAGATTTAATCATTCCTTAAAGTTTCACAAACATATCTTGCCTAATTATAAATTTGGCCTAAGTTTGCATGCCTAAATAGTTATCATGATTCACACTATGATCATATACCCCACGTTTGCATTGAATTTACATGTCACAGATTATGGTCATAATTTACATGTCCCAATTTAGTTCAACTTGCCTAGTACAAAAGATTCGCATGTAAATTATACCAAATATTGCCATCGATTTCAATGCATGTCATATATTCAAAAATCTCCTACTTAGGTGTTATTCACATTTGATAGTTATCAAATCTTAATATAGATCTTCACACCTAAGTCATATTCTCTTTCAAATCATGAATTGTTATATAAACAATATGCCCAACAATAAAGTTATAACAGATCTTAATTCAAAATATGCGTTATGTCCAATGTCTCAAGTCACATGTTCACATACCATGGTTCCTCTTCTTCCAATTCACAGAATATGCATAGATCTAAATCTAGTTTACAACCTATGTCCTTTTTCTTAAATCAGTCACAGATTAGCCATGTCCAATTATGCCACATTCATTATTTGTCCCAAACATTTTAGCGTTCATGCGTTAATCTCTTAGGAGATTGGCGCAGGCTCGGTGTAGCCTGGTTATAGAACAGAAGGAAGAAAGAGATACATAATAAAATAGATCAGAACAGGACATACACAACCTCAAATTTAGATTTACAATCATGTCACAATTATGATTAAAGTTTATATCGGAAAATAATTGTACTTTCCTTGATTGGTTTAAAGAAGAAGAAGAGTTGCAGTTGTTCTCTTTTAATTCTATTCAGTTTGGAAGAAGATGCTTTAGTCCTAGTTCCAGTTCAGATTTCAGTAGAGTAGTGACGCCATTATTTTATTTAATTAGAACAAAGGCAGAGTATAGGCAGAATGAAATGGTGTAGAGAGAATGAGGCTAGAGGGATGTTTATATAGGGTTAGGCAGACGAATCTAGGCAGAAAACGTGACCAAATACATCAGAACGAACCAGGTTCAAAAACTGGATTTCGGGAGCAGGTCGACCCCCAGGTCGACTACCCAGTCGACCTGGTCAGGAAGGGTCGACTACCCAGTCGACTCCCTAGTCGACCTGGTCGGGGGGGGTTGACTACCCAGTCGACTCCCCAGTTGACCTGGGTCCTGGGCGGGAAATTTCCCGCCCAGCCCGCTTCTGGGTTTGAATTCGAATTTTGAGTTGTTTTCGATTCTGAAAATTCCTGAAACTTCGGATGGTCATATCTCCCTCATACGGACTCCGATTCTTGCAAACTCGGACTTGTTTCCAAGCAGAATTCCGAGACGAACGCAATGGCGCAACCCGTTTCCCTTGATTCTTATTTTAAAAATTAATTATCCTCTGATTTGTTACTTATACATTCACAGAAAATACGGGGTGTTACATTCTCCCTTCCTTAAAGGATTTCGTCCCCGAAATCTTCAAGTTAAGAAGAATGTGTCCTACCATCCAACATCCATCTACTCAATCATCAATCACTGGCGTCCATTATCCTTAGAAACTTCTAATGTTGTATGAACATATGCAAAAGTGTGTGTATATGTTCCTTATCTAATGCAAAGATCAGGCGGTCCACTGATTCAGTTATGCCAGTGCCATGAGTCCAACATGTATGCAATTTTCCTACTCGATACATATCATTTCTATATGAGTGCACAACCATTCAGTCATATGCAACATCCATGTGCTGAGTCAATCATTTTGCATCCACAAAAATTGAAAATGCTCACACATCCATATGCAGTATGAGAGTGTTTTCGAGCCGATCTAGTGCCTAGTGTGTGTATATGCATCCACGAGCAACCACTAGCAACCACTTGCATCCACTTGCAACCATCAAACATAACATGTCTCAAACACATGTTTACATCCATTAGTTTCTACCTAAATTTTGAAGATTCGATCGATAGGATACAGTCGAATGATGGAAGCGAGTACAGATAAAACAAAAACTTGGTTCCCATTAGACATAGGTCCTAAGTATCGGCCCCGAAGACCGAAACCTACATCAAATTGACACCCAAAGGATTACCCTCTTTAGATAATGTCAAAACTGGAAATCTTAACCTTATCGGGAATATTCAGATATTTACAGATTACTGGTACAGATCAGGTTACCGAACTAAGCATGATAAAACCCAGAATGTATGCGTCCTACTTAACGCCTAACACAGATATCTCTCAAACCCCAATCTATCACAAAAAGATTAGTCATAACCCTTATAGGTTTGAGTCTACAGCGGAATCAGAAACAATACTAGTATTAAAGTGCAGAGTATCGATTACAGAATCAAAATGCCAGAATCAGAAAGAGTTTTAACTCAACAATCAGATAAGAAACTTAAACCTTCTACTCAAATTTTCTTATTTCTATCCTATCCATTCGCTTGTCCTCCAGAAGTGGGTTCTGCCCTCTGTCCTTGCCCTCGTTTCTTCGGGCAGTTCCTAGTGAAGTGTCCCATCTCACCACAGTTGAAGCAAGTTCCCTTCCTTTTTCTGCAATCCTTGTTCAGATGAGTCGAGCTTCCACAAGTAAAGCACTTTTTCCCCTTCTTATCTTCAGACTTCTCATCCTTCTTTTGTGTTTCCTTTTTGGGCCCTGCTTTCTTATTCTGTGGTTCTTCCTTCTTTGTCTCTTTCTGGCCCTTGTCTTCCTCGTGCAGTAGTGCCATGTCCACCAATATCTCGTAAGTCGCTCTCATGGGTACATGGCTCATGGCTAGGCTGTGCAGTGGCTCATTCAATCCTTTAACAAAGCGGAGAGCTTTTTTATCCTGAGTGTTGACTAAATCCAATCTGAATCTAGCCAGTTGGTTGAACTAGTTGATGTATTCCTTGACCGTCACACTTCCTTGCTTAAGAGATAAGAACTTTTCCAGTTGTAGACTTCGTTCAGCTTGCGAGAGGAATTTTGTCTCAAATCTTGTTCTGAAATACATCCATGTCTCAACCGGCCTCTCGGCGTTAGTGACTTCCTACCAATAGGAAGCTTCGTCTTTGAGCAACCATACTGCCAACTGTACCTTCTGCCTATCGTCCAACTCGAAGATAACGAACAGATCCTCAGTTTCTTTGAGCCAGTTCCTCGCTTCTACGAATGATTCAGTTCCCTTGAAATCCTTTCCCCCCATGGCCCTAAAATCTCTACAGATCTTTGAGAAAGAAATTGCACGAGGAGGGGGTGGAGGAGGGGGATCATTTGCTGGACCTGCGGCGGCGGTCCTAGCCTCAAGATATTGACGAAACCAACCGGGTACATGAACACCCTCTGGTATCTCAGATGCTTCAGACATGCTGAAACGAAAAAGGAAAGATTCAATTACAAAAAGGACTGAAGGGAAGGTATATGGCTCTTGGGGATCATGTTTTTCAAAATAAGCTTTATTTTTGAAAATATTTCCTTTCAAAACCTTTTTTTTAAATAGTTTTCAAAAACTTTACCCAATCTGGTAACCTTCAGCTCTGATACCAAGTGTAACACCCCACCGCCATTAAGGTCACTCACAAAGGGAATGCCTTAACTTTGGTGGAGCATTTTAGTAAACAGAACAGAAACTTACAAGACAGATAAAACAGTACTTGAAAAATTTATAACTTTATTACAACAGAAACCGAAATAAGCTTGGTTACATCCTTTCAAATCACAATATCAGAATTCAAGTACAAAATATCAGTCTTGTACAAAAGCCTTCAGAATGCATAGTTTAAAAAATCATAATCCCCACAGAAGAAGACAAGCCATACTTTAAGCACTTCAAGCGGAAGAAATCTGGATCAAGCTAGAGTACTCCCTTCTACAAAACCTGGGGGGAACGGAAGAAAGGAGGTGAAACAACAAGGGTCAGACAAAAAGTCTGGCAAGTCCAGTGATTTTCAGTTATGAACAGATAATAATAACATGACATGAAAATAAAACTGGATGAGAGATAACAGTAACAGGTGTAGTGGATATAACAGAAGAACAGAATGACATAAGCTATTTCTTTACACTTCTCTGCACTAATACTAGTATAACAGAATTAGGTGTCACCCTAATGTCTAAACTGAAACAGAAACGGGTACAGAATAATTTCCACAGAAGAGAGTGCTAGTAATGGGCCTTTACCACCCGAACAGAAACAGACAGAAGCAGAAACAGATTAATCCCTACGAAAACAGAATGTAGAATTAGGTGTACACTAGTAATGGGCCTTTACCACCCCAACAGATGGTACCACGCAGAAACAGACAGGTTTTACCACCCAACAGAAACAGACGGTACCAACAGAAACAGACAGAACTAAGTGTACCCTAAAACCCTACCCCAAGCGATCGGCTCCCTAATACATAAATACCCTGTGTCGTCCCCACAGTAGGGTGTATCACTCCCTAAAGTGACAACCAATTGGCACAGACCTATTTATAGATGTCACGGCGTCTTACATCCTTAGAGGCAGACCGGGATCCATGCACGCACATGACCCGGTTGGAACGCACCATCAACACCCCTCGCCATTATCAGAATGAACCGCTTATAATTAGTTCAGTAAGCGTGCCCGGACCCTACCTACTGTTGGGTCAAAGTTTTGATACCAGAAAGAGTTATTGACTAATATGGGTCCCAAACAACAAATGACACAAGTAATTCCCTTCCTATCATTGTGTCCCCAGACTAACAGATTTCAGATTAACTTGTTTACAAGTTCAGACATACAGAATTCAGATCAACTAGTTCACAGACAAGTTTTCAGACTAACGGATCAGATATACAGATTTAACAGACTTACCGATTAATCAGTTACAGATTAACAGACTTACAGATTTGTCTAACTTTGTAATTGGACCTACAGATTCATGGAACAGATTTATTAAATTCATCAGTCTAGTGGGTTTAACCCTATCCGCCCAACACGTTTTAGACATCATATTTATCTCAGATTTTCGTTAATTAAATATTAATGCCCAGACCTCTCACATTAGACTGACAGTTTGCGGCTACTGGTTAGGCCGGTTGGTTCTGGGCAGATTTCTGCCGCAAACTGAGTCTAACCTCGGGTTTCAAGCACGTTATGACTAACATCTCACATTAGAACCTATTGTTTGTGGCCACTGGATGTGCCGGGTGGTTCCGGGCAGAATTACGCCGCAAACTCATTCTAACCTCGAGTCATCCATGTTTATCTTTGCGGCCAATTAATTAATAATTTACCATTTATGCCCACGCCTAATATACATGTCAATTATTCATAGCTAATTCAGATTATGTCAATAACAGACTGAATATATCAACTTAACAGATATAGCAGATAACAGATTTTCGCAGATTAGGCGACTTAACGGATTCAGCAGATTAAGTAATTTAGCAGATTTAGCATATAACAGATTTGGCATTTTCAGCAGACTTAGCGGATGACAGATTTGGCAGATGAACAGATCTAGCAGACTAGGCAGTAGAGCAGAACTAGCAGATTAAGCAATATAACAGAACTAGCAGATTAGGCAATATAACAGAACTAGCAGATTAGGCAAATAAAGCAGAACTAGCAAATTAGGCAAATATAACAGATTTAATCATTCCTTAAAATTTCACAAACATATCTTGCCTAATTATAAATTTGGCCTAAGTTTGCATGCCTAAATAGTTGTCATGATTCACACTATGATCATATACCCCACGTTTGCATTGAATTTACATGTCACGGATTATGGTCATAATTTACATGTCCCAATTTAGTTCAAATTGCCTAGTACAAAAGATTCACATATAAATTATACCAAATATAGCCATCGATTTCAATGCATGTCATATATTCAAAAATCTCCTACTTAGGTGTTATTCACATTTGATAGTTATCAAATCTTAATATAGATCTTCACACCTAAGTCATATTCTCTTTCAAATCATGAATTGTTATATAAAAAATATGCCCAACAATCTAGTTATAACAGATCTTAATTCAAAATATGCATTATGTCCAATGTCTTAAGTCACATGTTAACATACCATGGTTCCTCTTCTTCCAATTCACAGAATATGCATAGATCTAAATCTAGTTTACAACCTATGTCCTTTCTCTTAAATTAGTCACATATTAGCCATGTCCAATTATGCCACATTCATTATTTGTCCCAAACATTTTAGCATTCGTGCGTTAATCTCTTAGGAGATTGGCGCAGGCTCGGAGTAGCCTGGCTATAGAACAGAAGGAAGAAAGAGATACAGAATAAAATAGATTAGAACAGAACATACACAACCTCAAATTCAGATTTACAATCATGTCACAATTATGATTAAAGTTTATATCGTAAAATAACTGTACTTGCCTTGATTGGTTTAAAGAAGAAGAAGTAGAGTTGCAGTTGTTCTCTTTTAATTCTATTCAGTTTGGAAGAAGATGCTTTAGTCCTAGTTCCAGTTCAGATTTCAGCAGAGTAGCGACGCCATTATTTTATTTAATTAGAACAGAGGCAGAGTATAGGCAGAATAAAATGGTGTAGAGAGAATGAGGCTAGAGGGCTGTTTATATAGGGTTAGGCGGACGAATCTAGGCAGAAAACGTGACCAAATACATCAGAACGAACCAGGTTCAAAAACTGTATTTCGGGAGCAGGTCGACCCCCAGGTCGACTACCCAGTCGACCTGGTCAGGGGGGGTCGACTACCCAGTCGACCTGGTCGGGGGGGTCGACTACCCAGTCGACTCCCCAGTCGACCTGGGTCCTGGGCGGGAAATTTCCTGCCCAGCCCGCTTCTGGGTTTGAATTCGAATTTTGAATTCGAATTTCGAGCTATTTTCGATTCTGAAAATTCCTGAAACTTCGGAGGGTCATATCTCCCTCATACGGACTCCGATTCTTGCAAACTCGGACTCGTTTCCAAGTAGAATTCCGAGACGAACGCAATGACGTAACCCGTTTCCCTTGATTCTTATTTTAAAAATTAATTATCCTCTGATTTGTTACTTATACGTTCACAGAATATACGGGGTGTTACAGAGATTGTAATAATCTAGAAATTTCAATAGTTGAAAAATAAAATTAATTGAAGATTTAACTAAGAACAATCAGTTTTATGTTGATATTTAGGTTAGAAATAAAAGTCAAATATATGAATTGAATTCAATATATATATATATATATATTAGAATGGTTAGTTAGAAATCAAATCTTTATTGTTGAATATTTGAATTAGATGTGAAATTTTACTGAGAATATAAATGGTTAAATTTAGAAATAAGCGTGGTCGATATTAAATGAATTGGAAATATTATTTGTTTAAAATATATGGAAAATGGCTTTGTTATGGGTATATCTAAAGAATTAAAAACTTAACATTTTGAATTTGAATCGAACTGAATTGTTTTGTAAACAAATGATGAACTGATAAATGATTTAAAATTTAAAATAACGACATTATGCAAATGAATTCAGAATTCATCCAAACATTTTTTGTTGAATTTAGAACGCTGAATTGCAGCAGTACATCAAATTTCGTTGCGTTTGGAGTTCATTTAAGGTGGAAAAATAAATAAAACATTTAATAAAATCTGCGGTAGAATAAAATTATATAGGGATCGCTCTTTTTTACTTAAACACCGCATTGTGAATTCCTTCATGCTCAAGACATTGAAAGCTACCTACCCCAGAAAAATAAGCGCAGATCTATATCTGTGAAATGCGCAACTACCCTAACTCTGTTGACGTTACTTTGTTTCTATCCCTTTCTTTTTATTTTATAAATCAATGTATTCTTCCCCTATTTCAGTGTGCGAAATCACGTTTTTCCTTTCTATTATAGTTCTAAATCCATGGCCGAAGCCCATATCATAAATTCCTCCAATCGAAGCCCTAATTCGCTCTTTCTCCAATCGAAATGTCTCCATCCTAAACCCGAAGCCGCCATCGCTCCACTATGGGAAAAAGCCGCCATCCTATTCCAATTGAAGGCCAAGCCTTCACTGCTCGTTGCCACTGTAGCCGCTTTAGCAACTTGAAAGCCGCTGCATCAATCGAAATTGTTCCTTCCAAAAATTCATGTGCCACCCACTTCAGTATCATCGCTAAAATTGTCGTTTTCTCCTCTTCGCCACTTCCATTCTATGGTGAGTATTCACTCTTGATTAATCATTGCTTCAAGTTAATTAACCTCTGTAATATATCTGAATATAGTAGTTAATTTGGGCTGCTCGGGTTGGATTTCCTCACTACACGTTTGTTGTCGTGTTGATTGCTGTTATTGGGTTGTTTATATATGTAAATATACATATTTCTGCATCTGAGTATATATGTGTTAACAACATAATAGTCATGTTGAGAGTATTGTGATTTGCGAGTATGGAAGCATTTGGATCTAGACTCCACGGAATCACTTAAATAAGTTCATTCTGATTTGATAATTTGACTATAGAATGACAACACGCGGTTTGGAGAAAACTGGGTCTAGTCTATTTTGGTAACTATTGATCCTGTGCATTTTTTTTATTATTCATGAATGATGAACATAAATGTGAGTCACACAAACATAATAGAAGAATTCGATTACAGGTTGAACTCCTTTAAAAGATTAACAGCAAATGAATACTAAAGAATGTATTGACATGAAAAAAAACAGTGATTTTATTTGGTTAATTAATTTTATTGAAAAATTGAATTTTCGAAAATAAATACTATATGTTGTAATAAGTGTGATTGCTTACTAATGGCTGATATCATTCGACACTGGTAATATTTGTTACTTATTTGTAGTCAGCTGGGTTGAAATTTTATTGATCATCTGTACATTGCATATAAATTATGTATACACATTTGATATCAACACCATAATGTTGAAGCCTACATGTTTGATTTTCTACATTCCGTAAACATGAGTACAAGGAAGCTAAATAATTAAATCATCAACCGTTACCATAAGTTTCTAAACTCTAGTGGTTGCATCAAGCAGGGTGTGGGTTTTCATTTTATAATCTAACCAAGTCGCGCACATTGTAACTTTCCTTCATTTGAAATCTTGAATATATTTACGTTTTAGACACATATACCATTTATGTGTTTTAAACATATGCAGACTCAGGCAGTGATTATCATACTGAGTGTCCTTTCTATGCTCTAAACCCATGTACTTTTAGACATGGCACAAATTACTTTTACTTGGAAAATTTATACCTGCACTCATTTTAATTGTATGCACCCTTGTGAAAAGAAAAATCTGAGAAGCAACATGTCTTGATTTCATGTTGACGTGAATATTTGGAAAAAAATTATTAGCATCGTATTGAAATGCTAAGTTTACATAGAGAAAAAAAGGATATGTTGAGATTATTTATACTAATGAATTTGCTAGTAATGTGAATATATATATATTTGCTCAAAATGTTGCATATACTTGTTTTACTAGATTTTGTATACATGTATTTAACGGTGGACTAAACTGATATTTCCATACAATATTGGATATAACAATTTGCACTTTCACAACCTGCATGTGTGTTGAAGTCCCTGCATATGTAGTTGGGCAAATACTGTACTTTGTCATTAGGGTGAAATAACTTCTGTTGCCCTACGGTTGAGAAACGCACACCCTTGTTGTATTGAAATCCAAAACATTCGGTTGGTTTACTAATAATTACCTTGAATTCCCTTGGTTCACAATTTGGTTGTGATATTTGTTCGTACCATGCTTTTATCACCGCATTTATGCTGTTTCCGATCACCATCCTATATTGAAACTAAAAATACATGATGTCTTGTTATGCTTTGCTGATGCACTTAGTTACTTACCCTGCAAGTTGCACAGATCATCAGTGCAATGCATCTGTGCCCTTCGAGCCTTACACAATGAAATGGATTAGCTTTAAGTTTGCTCCTAGTTGTCAGCATTTATCGTTTCGTATTTTCCATGTTGTATATTCTATCTCGTATCCCTTTGTGAATTCTTGTTTATTCGATGCATGACTTTGATATATATACGTGGTGGCCGGTGTACATATGTATACATATGCAATCATATGTGTATATATATATCATCGGTATACGTGTGTACATATACACCTATCGTTCGAATTTCTTTCATCCCAAGTTGTTGATCTCACGTTTGGTATGGCAAGCTGAGGCCATCCATACGTGTTTATACATGTGGATAGGCAAGCTCTCTTAACCACTGGTCCCTGAAGATATAACTGATAAAAACAGATACCACACCTGATCTCGTCATTTACTAAGTTAGGAATGACTATTGTATTTAAGTTTCTATTGAAGTTAATTTACTTGAATTATGATTAATCCTGACTCAATTGTTTTAAGTTTTTGCATGGAATGCTCAGGTCAGATCCGAGTGTTACAGATTTCAAGATTTCAGCTTAGTACTCGAAGATTGGCAAAAACTAGGGATTTTGAGTATGTGCACGCTCTAGAGTTTTTTTTAAAACAGTAAATATTTTCTTTTATTCAAATGATATTTCCAATCCGCTGTATCGAAAAAAAATTGTATGAAAAATTATGGTTGATGTAAATAAAATTTTTATTCTGTTATTCAATATTGTGTTATTTATTTATTCTATGTTTTCTTTGTTGACTCTATTTTAAACTCTGTAAGATAATAATGATCCGTCGATTTGGACGTTTTAAGTTGGTTTAATCAACAGTTTAAAGCGGTCAAAAAGGCGGGACGTTACAGGAAACATGTGATTTTTTTGAAGGAATGCATGATAGAGGCTACGTTATTCAGGTCGACTCTAGCGGCTTGCAGGTGAGACGACCCGAACTTCCACATGAAGGAAAGCCCAAATTGCTTTGAGGACAAGACTGATCAGAAAATAAACAAAAGATCATTTCATTGCTTATTACAACAATTCCATCAGAATACAAGAATATAACAGAGTATGAATGAATATTATACATTAGAAAAATATTAGAGATTTAAACTACATTTAAATACATCACAGTAGAAAATTAATACAAAACACAACTAAAAAGAATATACGGATACAGAGATTTCCGAATATCATTCCAGTTGTAAACCAGGATCCTGTGAATATAAATCTGCAAAACCAAAACTACTAGCTGCCCGTGTGGAAATAGAGGCACCTAGAGTTTAGGTTAAAACAATAAACTCTAGGTCAGTCATGTGAGTGTTGTGAGAACTAAAACAGTTATTTAAAACATTACTTTAAATCAGATATATCAAGGGACCACGCCGTATAGCACAGAACGGGTTTCCTCCCAAGAATACCAGTGCATGTAACAAAACAGCGCAATGCTTTTTAGAAAAATGAAGCTATTATAAGACCTAGGTCCTATCACACAATGCAACGCAAGCCGGGGGATAGGGTTTTCCCTTATAATAGCCAAACATGCTTGGTACGTTAAAACAAATAATTTGATACTATTATAAGTGCATAGTGTATAAAACAACTTCAAATAAAAATGTATCAATCCTAGGTGGCATGGGTACCATTTATCATGTCGCCAATACTAGGCTCTACAATAAAAACTGCAAATGTAATGACCCGCATTTTTAGCAGTCGAATAATTTATTTATTTAATTATTAATTATCGATTTAACGATATCGATAACTGAAACTAAATAATATTTGTATTTAACTAATATAAATAATAGAAAAAAATATTTTTGGAATAATCGGAAATAACAGAATTCATGATATGGTGTGAATTGGACGATATAAAATATATAATTCAGTTTATATTGAATTATATTGACGAATATATTATTTAAAAGAAGTCTAAACGTATAATATATATTATAATTAAAATCGAGCTCGAAATGGCGCTGCAGTTCGTAATTTGGCGATTCGAACTTTAAACAAATATACAGAAGTTGTTTTAAGTCGGATTTCTGTAAAACAAGAAACGTTCAGAGCTGGTGAAGTTTATTTTTTAATGGAAGAGAAAAATCGAGATTTTGTCATGTAGATTTTTATTAATGTCCAAATCAAATTTTAGAAAAGTTGCTGTGGAATTCCTTTATAATTTATAACGATTTATTTATATTTTAAAAAAGGAATTTCATTATAAATCGAATGTCGATTTATATCGGGGTTTGAAATATCGAGTTAGAAATTCATATAGGAATATTCTAGACCTGTATGATATTTTGTTGTGAATATATACAATAATATTTATTTTTAAATATTAAATTTAATTGTTTTAAATATATTTAACATTTAAAAGGGTTATTTAGAGCTTTAAAAATAGTCAGTTTTGCAAATGACCTCAGAATTCGACGAAACTAATTTTGTTGGATCCGCAATATTAAATTATTGCTAGATTTCAATTTCCGTGATTTTTGAAGTCAGTATGTGACCGTACGGGATTTTAATGTGAAATACAGTCGATATTTTGACGGTTAAAAATACGTTGCGTGATCAAATGGAGTCAAAATTCGACGAAACCAGTTTCGTTGGGACCGTAATGTCGAACTGAAGGTGTATGCCAATTTTCATGATTTTTGGGTGTCGTGTATGATCACATGGATTTTTAGAAGGCAAAACGAATAGAAAATGATGAAAATAAAATATCTAAAAAAATCCTAAAATATCTAATTTAAATATCTAAATCCCACTCCTTATAAATGCACCTCCTAACAAATTCTTCTAACCTAATTTCAATTTCATTTTCTACCGTCACTCTGTTCATTCCAAACATGAAAACATCCATCTTCATAAATCCATAGAAATAGAAACAAAAATTCTATAAATCGTATTGCAAATATATTTACACTCTTATCAACTTCCTCTTGAATCTGGTATAACTCTTATAGAGTTCGACCTCCCTGTTCATCGCTGTATATTGTACAATGTTCTTTTTCAAAGGGTAGGGTTCCATGTTTTGCGTTATTGGAGCATCAATTCGAGTTTCCATAGGTATAATTGAAATCGTTGCAATGTTTAGCACCTCATATGGATTTTTGGGAGGTTTTGGTGTTGCTCGATGTCGCATGTGTACAGTGTTGAGGCGGAGAAGGGAATGCGAACTAGGGGTGTTAGATGGTTGACTTTGGCGTCGAGAGGAAGAGTGGTTAACAGGAAGAAGATTGGTGGAATCGAATTGAAGAATCGTGAAAAAGGGCGGAGGAATTGGTCAGAGGAAGGAGCCGCAATGGCATGAATGGTTTCAGAGTCAGGTTTCTGAGTTGGTGAAGGAAGAAAAAGGGAATGGTGTGGATCAGTTTTTGAGAGGGTATGGGCTTTGCGTAGAAGAGAGTGGGCCAAGGAAATATAAAGGTGAAAGGCCCGTTTAAGGATAAAAGCTTAGTTAAATTAGATTTAAATATGTATTAACTTCGTAATAGCATAATTTTCTCATACGTAATCAGAATTGGACAAAACAAGATCCTTTGGGGTCGTAGGGACGGACACTACAACATGGAACTGACTGGGAGTGGATTCGAGCTCATTACAATTTATAGCGAAATAAATTGTCCGTTTGAATCAATAGATGCAAATCGTATTTAACGGTTAACGCGAAATGTGAGTAAAACTCACCAACTGTGAACAGTTATATTTTTATAACGTATTCTTAGAACTAATAATTATTTGTTGATTGATGTGTGTTAACTGTTTGGTTGAATTGCTTATGTGTTGGTTGAAATTATAGATAACGATATTTATATAAATCGTTAATCAAATATTGATTCTATTTATCAGAATATTCCATATCAAAAAGAAATTAATGTTATTATGTTGATTAACATCTATGATGCAGGGAAACAGGTTGGAGGGACCCAACTGGGTTCCTCAAATATTTAAATACTGTTTTGTTTCATATATTGTGATATATGATGTGAATTTGTTGATGATTATGTGCGTTTAAATGATATCGATCATTGTGATTTGGCATTTTAAATACCGTAAGAAATACTAGGATGTAAAAAAGAAATTTTCAAAGTATATATTTGAAAAGAAATTTATTTATGAAATCAAAGGATTTTATAAATGGAATATTTATCATTTGATAAATAAATAAAAGGGATATTTATTTAGAAAATTAATTGAATTATAAATGGAATATTTATTTAGAAAATAAATAGAAGTATAAAAAGGGAACTGATGAGATATAATAAGGGTTAATCAAATTAGCAAATCGAATTTGAGTTAACCAAAGTAGAGTTAGTCGAATGTTGGTTAATCCCATTAGTTATTTGGAAGTTAGTTAATTGAATCGAGTTATGTCGAGTTAATCGAATATGGTCAGATCGAGTCGAGTTAATTGAATATGGTTAGTCGAGTCGAGTTAATCGAATATGGTTAGTCTAGTCGGGTTAATCGAAAGGAGTTAATCGAACATAGTTAATCAAAATGGAGTTAAACAAAAATTAGAAGCTGACTAGAGATTAATAAGTTGAATGGTTTCCTAAGTATCGATCTGATGCTGGTTTCGGCCTTCGGGGTTTATACTTAGGAAGTTGTTCTCTTGTTAGTTTATAGTTAGAGTCTGATAGATGTGGAAGAATAGTGATATGTAATGAAGCCATGGAAATGTTTTCCAGTGTTAATAACATATATTTTCTAATTATAGAAAATAAGGAAATATGAATATATATATATATATATAATTGTTGATGATTGGATCGATAATTCCATTTGGAAGTAAGATCGTTGTGTGCACACAGACATGTTTTCTTTGATAGTTACTCACCGACTGTCGAAGTTTTTGACCATTTTAACGTTGTTAATATGGAGAGACCGGTTGGATTATTATCCGAAGAACCACTCTGTATTGGCTTAAGCGTGCGAATCATATATGCCAAAGATAATTGAAGATGGAGTAAAGTGCAAGGGCTGTTATATAAATCTTAGGTAAAGCTTGCCTAAGATGGTTGTACTGGATAGTGCCTTCGGTTTGTCCAGTCCCAGGACGACCTGTATGGAAGAATGTCTGATAGAGTATATTTAGTAGATCGCATAAGTTGATCTCTTCAAACGTATTTACGTTTAGTGGCGGAGGAATTCGTTTCCCTTAGCTGTATACCCGTGGTATTTTTGGGGAAATCAATTTGTGGTTTGGCGGGTATGACGATGTGACATTCAAAGTGAATAAATGTGTGGTCTGTCAGAGATAATCATAGCTTCTAGCCTCACATCCGATAAATAATAAAAATCAGGCAGGCAGCATGGCCATGTAGGTCGCACCTATTAGGGTGTATAACCACCTGATTTAGAGTTTCATTTACTTCTAAAAATCTATTGTCGATGTTGTCCATTCGGGAAATGGTTGATGATCCCAACCGTTGGTGATATACATTCGATACACTCAAGCGAAATGAGTGGTTGGTCATGTGTGGCCGGGTTGCAAGACATTCTTTTTGAACCTAGTGTATTCCTCTCTAGAGGTACACTAGCGAAAGGTGGTTCCATACCTTGTCATAGTTGCAAATCCATTACCCAATACGTGCTTGCGGTTTTGGTTGTATACTATATATGTAGAACGTGAGATGAAAGCGTTTATGCAATATGATTATTATATTGTGGTTGATAGACACTATTATAATATCAATGAGTTTTGATATAAAGATTATTTAGGATTCTCATAAGGGAAAAACCCGTTCTGTTATACGGCGTGGTCTTATGAGTTATTGTTTAATGGCTCAAACTGTTTTAAACTATTTTACTCATACCAGTCACATGACTGACCCGTAGTTTATTTTGTTTTGTTTTACCTAAACTCTTGGGTGCCCAATTTTTTATGGGCAGTCAAGTAATTGGGATTTACAAATACTTGAAGATATGGAGCAGGAGGCTTCAGGATCATATAGCTATTGTTTATTTCTGCTGTGTTGTAATGCTGTACTTTGGAAATGATGTGTATATTCAAGTACAGATTTATATTTCAAAGTTATGATATATATTATATGTTATTCGTTCCGCTGTGAGGTTCGTGTTACTCTGAAGTTGCATCTTCTTCTTCTTCTATTCTAAGTTTCTATCTTATCTATTCTCACCCTCTAACTTCTTTCATTAACTACCGGTATTTATCGATGTTTGGTTAGTCATCATTGAGTAATGTCGATAACTAAAGTCGCTAAAAACTGGGTCATTACAATTGGTATCAGAGCATAAGGTTAAGCAATTTACCTTGGCTTTGTGGCGTGACTCGGTAGAGATGGGGTTAGCAATACCGTAGACTGAGTTGAGTGTATATATACGAGTGAGCGTATTTGTTACTGATATAAAAAAAAATTATATTGTGGAGATTTATTGGTTGAGTTGTTTATGTGTTCTGATTGGTCAGTTTGATCCACTGTATCGGTAGGAGCTTCTAAACACTCGAATACGATGAACCATCATGGTATGTTTTGAAAGGAGGGTAAACGAAATAATTTTCCCCAAAGTACATTTTGATATAAAGGGTTTATATTGGAATGATTATAATATATTGGATATATTGGTTGTTATTATAATCGAATAAGATTATAAAAATGTGAAATGGTTATGTAAATAACCGATCAGAATTCAGGTAAGCATAATGAATTGAATTAAATCTGAAGTTAAATCAGAGTTAAAATTTAAACCCTTGAATTGGAAAGGTGTTTGTAAATGGATTTGGATTAAGTATATGAGAATTTTAAAATCCTAGGCGATTTTAAATTTGTTTTACAGCATCATGAATGATATTTTGAAATGTATTTCAAAATAGAAGTTTTTATAAATGATTTTGTAAAGTGATATGAACTCACTTCAGTAGCTAGGAAATAACCCCAATGATGCTGGCCACATCATCAGTGTTCATTTTCGAGTTTGTAAGTGACGGATTACTATCAGAGATACTGTTTTGAATTTGTTTTGGGAAAAACAAGTTGTGTTGAATTTCAAAAAGGACATATATGATTTTGAAAAGCAAAGCTATTTAAAATTCCCAGGAAGAGATTGTTCGAATTAAAAACCAGATTATATAGAAATTTGTGAAAGCAAATTGGAATTAAAAATAAAGCCAGTTAAGTGGTAACTAAATTGGATTAGAATGATATCAAGTAAGTTGGGTTGATAGGAATTTGGAATCAAGGATAATACTTGAATTTGAAATGAAGTGTGGCTAGGATAAAACCAAACGATTGAATTGAAAATGGAATTTGGCTTAGTTAAAAGTGAATGGTTGTATTGAGATAAAAGTGATTGGAGTTTGACCGCAAGGACTTTGGTATATGCTAAATTGGTAGCTGGTGTAAAGGATATAACGATATGCCCGACAAAAAGGTACAAGTTTATATTCGATATAAGCATGAGATTTATGAGCCGAATTGACAAGCCGCTTGGCTGTTTGATTTACTTTTAGGTTGGAGAAGGCCTAGAGAGGCGAGTTGTGGTTTTACCGATAGGGCTGTACAAAGGAGGTTATGGCGAAATTTTCTGAAAAATTAAGGCGTTAGAAAATTTTCAAAATTTTTGAAAAATTTAGTTAGTCGGAATAAATTAATATTTTAGTCGATATTAATTGGTTCAGTTGAAACTGAAGTTAAGGGGTAAACCGATAAATATCTACCCAGTAGATAGGGTCATCTTCTAGCTTAGCAATTTCGAGGACGAAATTATTTTAAAGGGGAAAGATTGTAATGACCCGCATTTTCAGCAGTCGAATAATTTATTTATTTAATTATTAATTATCGATTTAACAATATCGATAACTGAAATTAAATAATATATATATTTAATTAATATAAATAATAGAAAAAAAATATAATCGGAAATAACAGAATTCATGATATGGTGTGAATTGGACGATATAAAATATATAATTTAGTTTATATTGAATTATATTGACGAATATATTATTTAAACGAAGTCAAAACGTATAATATATATTATAGTTAAAATCAAGCTCGAAATGGCGCTGCAGTTCGTAATTTGGCAATTCGAACTTTAAACGAATATACAGAAGCCGTTTTAATTCGGATTTATGTGAAATAAGAAACGTTCAGAGGTGGTGAAGTATATTTTTCTAATGGAAGAGAAAATTCGAGATTTCGTCATGTAGATTTTTATTTATGTCCAAATCAAATTTTAGAAAAGTCGTTGTGGAATACCTTTATAATTTATAACGATTTATTTATATTTTAAAAAAGGAATTTCATTATAAATCGAATATCGATTTATATCGGGATTTGAAATATCGAGTTAGAAATTCATATAGGAATATTCTAGAGCTGTATGATATTTTGTGGTGAATATATACGATAATATTTATTTTTAAATATTAAATTTAATTGTTTTTAAATATATTTAATATTTAAAAAGGTTATCTAGAGCTTAAAAATAGCCAGTTTTGCAAGTACCTCAGAATTCGATGAAACTAATTTTGTTGGATCTGCAATATTAAATTATTGCTAGATTTCAATTTCCGTGATTTTTGAAGTCAGTATGTGGCCGTATGGGATTTTAATGTGAAATACAGTCGATATTTTGATGGTTAGAAATATGCTGCATGAGCAAACGGAGTTGGAATTCGACGAAACCAGTTTCATTAGGACCGTAATGTCAAACTGAAGGTGTATGCCAATTTTCATGATTTATGAGTGTCGTGTATGATCACATGGATTTTCATAAGGCAAAAACGAATAGAAAATGATGAAAATAAAATATCTAAAAAAAAATCCTAAAATATCTAACTTAAATATCTAAATACTACCCCTTATAAATAAACCTCCTAACAAATTTTTCTAACCTAATTTCAATTTCATTTTCCGCCGTCACTCTGTTCATTCCAAACATGAAAACATCCATCTTCATAAATCCAGAGAAATAGAAACAAAAATTTGCATAAATCGTATTATAAATATATTTACACTCTTATCAACTTCCTCTTGAATCTGGTATAACTCTTGTAGAGTTCGACGTCCCTGTTCATCGCTATTGCACAGTGTTCTTTTTCAAAGGGTAGGGTTCCATGTTTTGCGTTATTGGAGCATCAATTCAAGTTTCTGTAGGTATAATTGAAATCGTTGCAATGTTTAGCACCTCGTATGGATTTTTGCGAGGTTTTGGTGTTGGTAGATGTCGAACGTGTATAGTGTTGAGGCGGAGAACGGAATGCAAACTAGGGGTGCGAGATGGTTGACTTTGGTGTCCAGAGGAAGAGTGGTTGATGGGAAGAAGATTGGTGGAATCGGTTTGAAGAATCGTGAAGAAGCGTGGAGGAAATGGTCGGAGGAAGGAGCCGCAATGGCCATGAATGGTTACGGAGTCGGGTTCCTGAGTTGGTGAAGGAAGAAAAGGTGAATGGTGCGGATCGGTTTTTGAGAGGGTATGGGCTTTGCGTAGAAGAGAGTGGGCTAAGGAAATATAAAGGTGAAAGGCCCATTTAAGGATAAAAGCTTAGTTAAATTAGATTTAAGTATGTATTAACTTCGTAATAGCATAATTTTCTCATACGTAATCAGAATTGGATAAAACAAGATCCGTTGGGATTGTAGGGACGGACACTTCATCATGGAACTGATTGGGAGTGGATTCGAGCATGTTACAATTTATGGCGAAATAAATTGTCCGTTTGAATCAACAGATGCAAATCGTATTTAACGGTTAACGCGAAATGTGAGTAAAACTCACCAACTCTGAACATTTATATATATTTTTAAAACGTATTCTTTGAACTGATAATTATCTGTTGATTGATGTGTGTTAACTATTTGGTTGAATTGCTTATGTGTTGGTTGAAATTATAGATAACAATATTTATATAAATCATTAATCAAATATTGACTATGTTTATCAAAATATTTCATATCAAAATGAAATCGATGTTATCATGTTGATTAACATCTGTGATGCAGGGAAACAGGTTGGAGGGACCCAACTGGGTTCCTAAAATATTTAAATACTATTTTGTTTCATATATTGTGATATATGATGTGATATATAATCTGTTGATGATTATGTGTTTAAATGATATCGATCATTGTGATTTGGCATTTTAAATACCGTAAAAAATACTAAGACGTAAAAAGGAAATTTTCAAAGTATATATTTGAAAAGAAATTTATCTATAAAATCAAAGGATTTTATAAAAGGAATATTTATCATTTGATAAATAAATAGAAGGGATATTTATTTAGAAAATGAATTGAATTATAAATGGAATATTTATTTAGAAAATAAATAGAAGTATAAAAAGGAAATTGATGAGATATAATAAGGGTTAATCAAATTAGCAAATCGAATTTGTGTTAACCAAAGTAGAGTTAGTTGAATGTTGGTTAATCCAATTAGTCATTCGAAAGTTAGTTAATCGAATCGAGTTAAGTCGAGTTAATCGAATATGGTTAGATCGAGTCGAGTTAATCGAATATGGTTAGTCGATCGAGTTAATCGAATATGGTTAGTCTAGTCGGGTTAATCGAAAGGAGTTAATCGAACATAGTTAATCAAAATGAAGTTAAACAAAAACTAGAAACTGACTAGAGATTAATAGGTTGAATGGTTTCCTAAGTATCGATCTGATGTTAGTTTCGGCCTTCGGGGTTTATACTTAGGAAGTTGTTCTCTTGTTAGTTTATAGTTAGAGTCTGATAGATGTGGAAGAATAGTGATACGTAATGAAGCCATGGAAATGTTTTACTGTGTTAATAACATATATTTTCTAATTATAGAAAATATGGAAATATGAATATATATATATATATATATCTGTGTGTGTGTGTATACATATATATATATATATAATTATTGATGATTGGATCGATAATTCCATTTGGAAATAAGATCGTTGTGTGCACACAGACATGTTTTCTTTGATAGTTAACTCACCAACTATCGACGTTTTTGACCATTCTAACATTGTTAATATGGAGAGACCGGTTGGATTGTTATTCGAAGAACCACTCCGTATTGGCATAATCGTGCGAATCATATATGCCAAAGATAATTGAAGACGGAGTAAAGTGCAAGGGCTGTTGTATAAATCTTAGGTAAAGATTCCCTAAGATGGTTGTAATGGATAGTCCCTTCGGTTTGTCCAGTCCCAGGACGACCTGTATGGAAAAATGTCTAACAGAGTATATTTAATAGATCGCGTAAGTTGATCTCTTCAAACATATTTACGTTTGGTGGCGGAGGAATTCGTTTCTCTTAGCTGTATACCCGTGGTATTTTTGGGGAAATCAATTTGTGATTTGGAGGGCATGACGATGTGACATTCAAAGTGAATAAATGTGTGATCTGTCAGAGATAAGCGTAACTTCTAGCCTCACATCCAGTAAATGTAATGACCCGCATTTTTCAGCGATATAATAATTAATTTATTTAATTATTTAATCGTGAATTAGAGAATTTAATGGTTTAAATTAAATAACTTTGAATATTTAATTAAAATAATAATTAAATGATATATTAAATTCTGAAATAATCAGAGTTGGCTGAAATGGCGATATGGTGTAAACGGGATCATCTGTGATATTTAATTCAGTTTAGAAATGAATTAGAAAAACGAATATAATATTTGAATGATAGTTTGAACGTATAATTATAATATAATTATAATCGAGCTCGAAATGGCACGGCAGTTCGCGATTTAGCGATTTGAACTTCAACTGAATGTACAGGATTCATTTTAAGCCGGATTTCTGTGAAACAAGAAATGTGTGGAGCTGGTGGAGTATATTTTTCTAGTGGAAGAGAAAAATCGAGATTTCTTCATGTAGATTTTGATTTATGTCCAAATCAAATTTTAGTAAAGTCGCTGTGGAATTCCTTTATAATTTATAAAGGAATTATTTATATTTTTAAAAGGAATTTCATTATAAATCGAATATCAATTTAATCGGGATTTGAAATATCGAGTTAGAAATTCATATAGGAATATTCTAGAGCTGTATGATATTCTGTTGTGAATATATATGATAATATTTAATTTAATTATATTTAAATATATTTATATATTTAAATGGGTTATTTAGAGCTTTAAAAATAGCCACTTTTGCAAACGAAGTCAGAATTCGATGAAACCTGTCTCGTTGGAACCGTACTGTCGAACGGTAGCTACATGTCCAATTTCGTGATTTTTAGATATCGTGTGTGATCACACGAATTTTTAGAAGGCGAAATGGATATTAAAAACTAAAATATCCTAAATGTTTGTGAACCAAAACGAGCCATCGGTTCAAGTTTTCAACCACACAACAAAATATGATTTCCTATAAAATCGTTCTCAACCGCCAAACCTTTTTTTTTATGAAAACTCAAAACACAGTGAAAATAAATCAAAGGAAAATCCCAAACAAATCTATGAAAAATCCATAAATTATCAAACAAGTAATTTTGGACAACTAGGGACTTGCTCTTCGTGGCTATGTGGTTTTTGTTTGGCTCGAGCGTATTCCTGTTCGTTGGAAATACACACAGCAACCCATAGGGTTTACGATTTCTAAGTGTCGAAGGCTCAATTCACAAAATAAGGCTTGTAGTTGGATTGGTGAGGTCGTTTTGCATTTGTGCGCAGCTTTTTGAGGAGACCAATGAGATTTAGGTTCGGTAGCCGATGGACTGGGGTAAGGGACGGAACTCCATTGGCAAGATCGAGTTTAACAAAAGTAGTATGGGAAGAAGGAGAATCGAAAGAGAAGATTTATGGTGTATTTACTTTGATTTTAAGTAGGAGGATGATGGACAGTTTGAGGAGGAAGATCGGAAATTGGTGGAGGGATTACTAGAGTATCGAGCGCATGAAATTAGGGAAGAAGGCAAACGAACGGGTTTTGGTTTAAGGGCATGGGCTGTGGGTGTTAATGGGTCGGTAAAGAACTAGGGTGAGGCCCATTTGAAATTTTTTGGGTTTAATTCAAAGCTAAATATCTATGTAACTTGTAGTCTTAATATCTTGATCATACGATATCAGATTGACGAACCGTAAATTGCATTGGGATCGTATGGACGGATAAAACCTAATGAAGATGACTAGAAGTCCATTGGAGCTCGTTTGAATTTATGGCGAAATAAGTTGTTTGATTCAGATCGAACAACAGTTTATCGTTCTTTAACGATGAACTGCCAATGTGAGTAAAACTGACCAACTCTGAACAGTTCTATTTCTATAATGTATATTTAGAACTGATAAATGATGACTGATTGTTGTGTGTTAACTGTTGGTTGAGTTGTTTGTGTATTGATTGAAATCATAGACAACGATAGATATATATATAAATCGTTAATCAAATATTGATTCTGTTTATCAGAATATTTTATATTTGTGTTGTCTAACCTCTGTGAAGCGGGGAAACAGGTTGGAGGGGTCCAACTGGACTCCTCAATATTTATAATACTGTTCTGTTCATATATTGTAATATATAATGTGATATATAATCTGTTGTAAACTATGTGTGGTTGGATGATATTGGCCAACGTGATTTGATATGTTAAATACCATAACATACTGGAATGTTGATAAGGGAAATTTCATAGTGATATTTGAAAATAAATTATTTATAAAATCCAAGGATTTTATAAAAGAGAAAATATTTATAAAATCAAAGAAGATTTTATAAAAGGAATTTATTTATAAATGGGATATTTATAAAGGTGGATATTTATAAACTCATAAGATTTTATAAATGACATATTTATTTGTTGCATAAATAGGAGATATTAAATGAATTATTTATTTAGTAAATAAATAGGATATCATAAACGAATTATTTATTTAGAAAATAAATAAAGATATACAAGGAAATATTTGTGAAAACAAATATACAAGGACATATTTATGAAACAGGAATTGAAAGAGAAATATTTGTAAAACATTTACAAATCGAAAAGGAAAATATTTGTGAAATCAAATATAAAGGAAAATATTTGTGAAATCAAATGTAAAGGAAAATATTTGTGAAATCAAATATAAAGGAAAATATTTGTCATATCAAATATAAAGGAAAATATTTGTCAAATCAAATATAAAGGAAAATATTTATGAAATCAAATATAAAGGAAAATATTAGTGAAATCAAATATAAAGGAAAATATTAGTGAAATTAAATATTAAAGAAAATATTTGTTAAATAAATAGAAAAGATAAAAGAAATATTTATTTGTTAAATAAATAGAATTGGAAAGGGAATAGTTATTTGTTAAGTAAACAAATAGAAAAGGAATAGAAAAGGAGTTAATTCAAATGAGTAAATCGAATATTAGTTATTCGATTAGAGTTAATCGAATAGAGTAAATAGGTTAGAGTTAACCAGTTAGAGTTAATCAGTTAGGGTTAACCATTTAGAGTTAATCAGTTAGAGTTAACCAGTTAGAGTTAACCGGTTAGGGTTAACCAGTTAGAGTTAATCAGTTAGAGTTAACCAGTTAGAGTTGATCAGTTAGGGTTAACCAGTTAGAGTTGATCAGTTAGAGTTAATCAGTTAGGGTGAACCAGTTAGAGTTGATCAGTTAGAGTTAACCAGTTAGAGTTAATCAATTTGGGTTAACCAGTTAGAGTTGATCAGTTAGAGTTAACCAGTTAGAGTTAATCAATTAGGGTTAACCCGTTAGAGTTAAATAGTTAGAGTTAACCAGTTAGAGTTAATCAGTTAGAGTTGACCAGTTAGAGTTGACCAATTAGAGTTAAACATTTAGAGTTAACCAGTTAGGGTTAATCACTTAGAGTTGACCAGTTAGAGTTAACCAGTTAGCGTTAAAGTTAAACAAATAGAGTAATTAAATAGAGTTAATCGAATTAGAATAAATCGATTATAGTTAGTCGAATAAAGGAGTTATCGAATATTAGTTATTCTAATCGAGTTAAGAGGAGTTATCGAATATAGTTATTCGAAAGGAGATTATCGAATATAGCGTATTCGAAAGAAAGTGATCGAATATAGTTCATTCGAAAGAGTAAGTTAATCAAATATAAGCTATTCGAAGTGAGTTAATCGAATATAAGCTATTTGAAGTGAGTAAATCGAATATAAGCTATTCAAAGAGAGATAATCGAATATAAGCTATTCGAAGAGAGATAATCGAATATAAGTTATTCGAAGAGAGAAAATCGAATATAGGATATTCGAAGAAGAGTTAATAAAATAGATATTACTCGAAGAGAGTTAGTCGGCGAATTCGATTATATCGATCCGGTGTTTAAATCAAGATTTTATTTATTTATAAATTAGGGGTTTATTTATTTATTCACATTAAAGAATAAAAGTTATAATGGAAGTTAGATATTTCGAAAGTAGGGATTATAATGTTTTCGTTATAACCAATGTTTTATAAAAAGAAGTGGATTCGTAAATAGAATCCGAGAAGTACGGAAGGGAGGTTGTTAAAGATTTAAAAGACAAACTTTGACTATTTAGAAGTTAAAACGTTGTTCAGTTAAGGTCTGAGAGGTAATTATACCCCATCTTGATTGACTTCCTTCTTAACTAAGGAATGGTAAGGTTTGATAGTGAAGGATGGATAAGTGAATTTAGTAAATGGTTTGAGTTGGCATAGCGATGTTTTATTTAAACATCTATTAAAAACCAAATGAATGAGATTTGGAAATGTTTTCCAAATAAGAATCAGAAATTTTTTCTAATATAGAAAACAAGAAATGGGAATGTTTTCCGTTATTAATAACGTATATTTTCTAAATTTAGAAAATAAGAAATGTTGAATACATGGATACAGGAAATGAATAGGTTAAATAGAGAGATAAATGTTAAATGATGATTGATCGATATAATTTCCATTTGGAAATAATATCGTTGTTTGCTCACGTGTTTTTCTTTGATAGTTAACTCACCGACTATCGAAGTTTCGACCATTATAACGTTGTTAATATGGAGAGGCCGGTTGGATTATTATCCGAAGAACCACTTCATATTGGCACAAACGTTGCGAACCATATATGCCAAAGATAGTGAAGGCGGAGAATAATGCAAGGGCTGTTCTATAAATCTTAGGTAAAGATTGCCTAAGATGGATGTACTGAATAGTGCCTTCAGTTTGTCCAGTCCCAGGACAACCTGTATCGAAGAATGTCTGATAGAGTATATTTAATAGATCGCATAAGTTGATCTCTTCAAACGTATTCACATTTGGTGGCGGAGGAATTCATTTCTCTTAGCTGTATACCCGTGTTATTTTTGGATAAATCAATTTGTGATTTGGCGGGTATGACGATGTGACATTCTAAGTGAATGAAGATGTGGCATGTAAAAGATAAGCGTAGCTTCTAGCCTCACATCCGGTAAATGACAAAAATCGGGCAGGCGGCATGGCTATGTAGGTCGCACCTATTAGGGTGTATAATCACCTGATCTAGAGTTTCATTTACTTCTAAAAATGTATTGTCGATGCTGTCCCATTCGGGAAACGGTTGCTGATCCCAACCGTTGGTGATATACATTCGATACACTCAAGCGAAATTAGTGGTCGGTCATGTGTGGCTGGGTTGCAAGATGTTCTTGTCGAATCCAGTGTATTCCTCTCTGGAGTTACACTAGCGAAAGGTGGTTGCATACCTTGTTATACTTGGAAATCCATTACCCAATACGTGCTTGCGGTTTTGATTGTATACTATATATATGTAGAACGTGAGATGAAAGTGTTTCTGCTAGATGATTATTATATTGTGGTTGATAGACATTATTATAATCTCAAATGGTTTTTGATATAAAGATAATTTGGATTGTCATAAGGGAAAACCCGTTCCATTATACGGCGTGGTCTTATGAGATATCGTTTACATGTTCAATTGTTTTACTCATACCAGTCCCATGACTGACCTGGAGTTTAGTTTATTTTGTTCCCTAAACTCTTGGGTGCCTAATTTTATACGGGCAGTCAAGTAGTCGGGATTTACAGATACTTGGAGAGCTTGGAGCTGGAGGCTTCAGGATTATATAGCTATTGTTTATTTCCGCTATTGTTGTAAGTGTTGTACTCTGCAATGTTATTGTATACATATACTGTTTGTATTTCAAAAGTTATGTTATATTTTATTCGTTCCGCTATGAGATTCGTGTTTACTCTGATGATGATGTTCTTCTTCTTCTTATATTCTATAAGTTCTATCTTATATATTCTCACCCTCTAACTTCTTACATTAACTATTCGGTTATTTTCGATCCTTGGATGTTCGATATTTTTTGTATATCGGATAACCAAGATCGTCAAAAACTGGGTCGTTACAGTTGGTGTCAGAGCTTAAGGTTTAGTGAATTACCTTGGCTCTGTGGCGTGACTCGGTAGAGATAGGGTTAGTAATACCCTAGATTGAGTTTGAGTGTATATATACGAGTGAACGTATTTGTAGATGATATAAAAATAATTTTATATTGTGAAGATTTATTGGTTGAGTAGTTTATGAGTTCTGGTCGATCAGTTTGATCCACTGTATCGGTTGGAGTTTATAAACACTCAAATACGATGGGTTGGCACGATATGTTTTGAAAAGAGGGTAAATGAAAATAATTTTACCCAAAGTATATTTTGATACATATTGGATATATTGGTTGATATTATAATCGAATAAGATTATAAAAATGTGAAATGGTTATGTAAATAACCAATCAGAATTCAGATAAGTATAATGAATTGAATTAAATATGAAATTTAAATCAGAATTGAAATTGAAACCCTGGAAATTGGGAAAAGTATTTGTAAATGGTTTTGGATTAAAAATAAGAAAATTTTAAAATCGTAGGAGATTTTAAATTGTTTTACAAATAGTGTGAATGGTATTTTGAAATGAATTTCAAAATGGAAGTGTTTAGATATGGTTTTGAAAGTGATATAGCATTAAACTCACTTCGATAGCTGGAAATAGATTCCGATGATGATCTAGACATCATCGGTGTTCATTTTCGAGATGTAAGTGACGGATTACTACCAAAGAAATTTGTTTTTGAATTTTTTTATAAAAATAAGTTGTTTGAATCCTGCAAAGGAAAGTTTGGTTTTTGAGGAAAACAAAGCAGTTTAAAACTCCCTGGAAAGAGATTGTTTGATTTAAAACCAAATTGAATTGGAATTTGGAAAAGCAAATTGGAATTGAATTGGATTAGAAGGATATCGAGAAATTTGGATTTGTGGGATAGAAATACAAAATAAGATTCGGTTTGGATAAAAGAGAATGGTTGGGTTAAAAATAAAAACTGATTGGAAATTGGTTGAGACGACGTTGGCATATGTGGAGTGATAACAGGTGAAAGTGATAGAGTTGATATGCCCGACAAAAAGGTTCAAGTTTATATTTGATATAAGCATGAGATTTATGAGCCGAATTGGCAAGCTTCTTGGCTGTTTGATTTTCTTTTGGGTTGGAGATGGCCCAGAGAGGTGAGTTGGATTTTGAGCTATTGATCAGTACAAAGGAGGTGCTGGCGAAATTTTGCGAAAAGTTAAGGTGTTAGAAAATTTTTAGGATTTTTGAAAATTTTCGTTGGTAAGAATTAAAGAATAATTTTAATTGAAATTTAATTGGTTCAATTGAAACTGAGGTTAAAAAGTGAGCAAATAAGTTCTAACTAGTTAATAGGGTTTGTTTCCTACCTTAGCAATTTCGAAGACGAAATTATTTTAAGTGGGAAAGAATGTAATGACCCGCATTTTTCAGCGATATAATAATTAAATTATTTAATTATTTAATCGTGAATTAGAGAATTTAATGGTTTAAATTAAATAACTTTGAATATTTAATTAAAATAATAATTAAATAATATATTAAAATATGAAATAATCATAGTTGGTTGAAATGGCGATATGGTGTGAACGGGATCATCTGTGATATTTAATTCAGTTTAGAAATGAATTAGAATAACGAATATATTATTTGAACGACAGTTTGAATGTATAATTATAATATAATTATAATCGAGCTCGAAATGGCGCGGCAGTTCGTGATTTGGCGATTTGAACTTCAACTGAATGTACAAGATTAAATTTAA
Source organism: Allium sativum (assembly GCA_030737875.1). NCBI lineage: Eukaryota > Viridiplantae > Streptophyta > Magnoliopsida > Asparagales > Amaryllidaceae > Allium > Allium sativum. The sequence goes on along the minus strand of CM060922.1, from coordinate 447,728,917 downwards.
GCCGGATTTCTGTGAAACAAGAAACATGTGGAGCTGGTGGAGTATATTTTTCTAGTGGAAGAGAAAAATCGAGATTTCGTCATGTAGATTTTGATTTATGTCCAAATCAAATTTTGGAAAAGTCGCTGTGGAATTCCTTTATAATTTATAAAGGAATTATTTATATTTTTAAAAGGAATTTCATTATAAACCGAATATCGATTTAATCGGGATTTGAAATATTGAGTTAGAAATTCATATAGGAATATTCTAGAGCTGTAAGATATTCTGTTGTGAATATATACGATAATATTAAATTATTAATATTTAATTTAAATATATTTATATGGGTTATTTAGAGCTTTAAAAATAGCCACTTTTGCAAATGAAGTCGGAATTCGACGAAACCTGTCTCGTTAGGACTGTACTGTCGAATGGTAGCTGCATGTCCAGTTTCGTGATTTTTAGATATCGTGGGTGATCACATGGATTTTTAGAAGGCGAAATGGATATTAAAAACTAAAATATCCTAAATGTTTATAAACGAAAACGAGCCATCCATTCATGTTTTCAATCACACAACAAAATATGATTTCCTATAAAATCGTTCTCAACCGCCAAACCTTTTTTTTTCTGAAAACTCAAAACACAGTGAAAAGCAATCAAAGGAAAACCCCAAACAAATCTATGAAAAATCCATAAATTATCAAATAAGTAATTTTGGATAGCTAGAGACTTGCTCTTCGTGGCTATGTGGTTTTTGTTTGGCTCGAGTGTATTCCTATTCGTTGGAAATACACACAGCAACTCCTAGGGTTTACGATTTCGGAGTGTCGAAGGCTCAATTCACGAAATAAGGCTTGTAGTTGGATTGGTGAGGTCGTTTTGCACTTGTGTGCAGCTTTTTGAGGAGACCGGTGAGGTTTGGGTTCATTAGCCGACGGACTGGGGTAAGGGACGGAACTCCATTGGCAAGCTCGAGTTTAACAAAAGTAGTATGGGAAGAAGGAGAATCGAAAGAGAAGATTTACGGTGTATTTACTTTGATTTTTAAGTAGGAGGAGGATGGACGGTTTGAGGAGGAAGATCGGAAATTGGTGGAGGGATTACTGGAGTATCAAGTGCATGAAATTGGGGAAGAAGACAAACGAATGGGTTTTGGTTTATGGGCGTGGGCTGTGGGTGTTAATGGGCCGGTGAAGAACTAGGGTGAGGCCCATTTGAAATTTATTTGGGTTTAATTCAAAGTTAAATATCTGTGTAACTTTAGTCTTAATATCTTGATCATACTATATCAGATTGATGAACTGTAAGTTGCGTTGGGATCGTATGGACGGATACAACCCAATGGAGCTGACTAGAAGTCCATTGTAGCTCGTTTGAATTTATGGCAAAATAAATTGTTTGATTCAAATCAAACAACAGTTTATCGTTCTTTAATGATGAACTGCCAATGTGAGTAAAACTCACCAACTCTGAATAGTTCTATTTTTATAACGTATATTTAGAACTGATAAATGATGACTGATTGTTGTGTGTTAACTGTTGGTTGGGTTGTTCATGTATTGATTGAAATCATAGATAACGGTAGATATATATATAAATCGTTAATCGAATATTGATTCAGTTTATCAGAATATTTCATATTCGTGTTGTCTAACCTCCGTATTGCAGGGAAACAGGTTGGAGGGGTCCAACAGGGCTCCTTAATATTTATAATACTGTTCTGTTCATATATTGTAATATATGATGTGATATATAATCTGTTGTAAATTATGTGTGGTTGGACAATATTGGCCAACGTGATTTGATATTATAAATAGCATAACATACTGGAATGTTGGTAAGGGAATTTTCAAAGTGATATTTGAAAATAAATTATTTATAAAATCCAAGGATTTTATAAAAGAGAAAATATTTATAAAATCAAAGAAGATTTTATAAAAGGAATTTATTTAAAAATGGAATATTTATAAAGGTGGATATTTATAAACTCATAAGATTTTATAAATGACATATTTATTTGTTAAATAAATAGGAGATATTAAACGAATTATTTATTTAGTAAATAAATAGGATATCATAAACGAATTATTTATTTAGAAAATAAATAAAGATATATAAGGAAATATTTGTGAAAACAAATATACAAGGACATATTTGTGAAACAGGAATAGAAAGAGAAATATTTGTAAAACATTTACAAATCGAAAAGGAAAATATTTTTGAAATCAAATATAAAGGAAAATATTTGTGAAATCAAATACAAAGGAAAATATTTGTGAAATCAAATATAAAGGAAAATATTTGTCAAATCAAATATAAAGGAAAATATTTGTGAAAACAAATATAAAAGAAACTATTTGTTAAATAAATTGAAAAGATAAAAGAAATATTTATTTGTTAAATAAATAGAATTGGAAAGGGAATAGTTATTTGTTAAGTAAACAAATAGAAAAGGAATGGAAAAGGAGTTAATTCAAATGAGTTAATCGAATATTAGTTATTCGATTAGAGTTAATCGAATAGAGTAAATAAGTTAGAGTTAACCAGTTAGAGTTAATCAATTAGGGTTAACCAGTTAGAGTTAATCAGTTAGAGTTAACCAGTTAGAGTTGATCAGTTAGAGTTAACCAGTTAGAGTTAACCAGTTAGGGTTAACCAGTTAGAGTTAATCAATTAGGGTTAACCAGTTAGAGTTAATCAGTTAGGGTTAACCAGTAAGAGTTGATCAGTTAGAGTTAACCAGTTAGAGTTAATCAGTTAGGGTTAACCAGTTAGAGTTGATCAGTTAGAGTTAATCAATTTGGGTTAACCAGTTAGAGTTGATCAGCTAGAGTTAACCAGTTAGAGTTAATCATTTAGAGTTAACCATTTAGAGTTAATCAGTTAGAGTTGACCAGTTAGAGTTGACCAGTTATAGTTAACCAGTTAGGGTTGATCAGTTAGAGTTGATCAGTTAGAGTTGATCAGTTAGAGTTAGAGTTAAACAAATAGAGTAATTAAATAGAGTTAATTGAATTAGAATTAATCGATTAGAGTTATTCGAATAAAGGAGTTATCGAATATTAGTTATTCGAATCGAGTTAAGAGGAGTTATCGAATATAGTTATTCGAAAGGAGATTATCGAATATAGCATATTCGAAAGAAAGAGATCGAATGTAGTTCATTCGAAAGAGTGAGTTAATCGAATATAAGCTATTCGAAGTGAGTTAATCGAATATAAGCTATTCGAAGTGAGTTAATCGAATATACCATATTCGAAAGAAAGAGATCGAATGTAGTTCATTCGAAAGAGTGAGTTAATCGAATATAAGCTATTCGAAGTGAGTTAATCGAATATAAGCTATTCGAAGTGAGTTAATCGAATATAAGCTATTCAAAGAGAGATAATAGAATATAAGCTATTCGAAGAGAGATAATCGAATATAAGTTATTCGAAGAGAGAAAATCGAATATAGGTTATTCGAAGAAGAGTTAATCAAATAGAGATTACTCGAAGAGAGTTAATCTGCAAATTCGATTATATCGAATTCGGGAAAGTACTTATACTTTCCGATGTTTAAATCAAGATTTTATTTATTTATAAATTAGGGGTTTATTTATTTATTCACATTAAGGAATAAAAGTTATAATGGAAGTTAGATATTTCGAAAGTAGGGATTATAACGTTTTTGTTGTAACCAATGTTTTGTAAAAGAAGTGGATTCGTAAATAGAATCCGAGAGGTAAGAAAGGGAGGTTGTTAAAGATTTAAAAGATGAACTTTGACTATTTCGAAGTTAAAACGTTGTTCAGTTAATGTCTGAGAGGTAATTATACCCCAACTTGATTGACTTCCTTCTTAACTAAGGAATGATAAGGTTTGATAGTGAAGGATGGATAAGTGAATTTAGTAAATGGTTTGAGTTGGCATAGCGATGTTTTATTTAAACATCTGTTAAAAACCAAATGAAGGAGATTTGGAAATGTTTTCCAAATAAGAATCAAAAATGTTTTCTAATATAGAAAACAAGAAATGGGAATGTTTTCCATTATTAATAACGTATATTTTCTAAATTTAGAAAATAAGAAATGTTGAATATATGGATAAATCAATTTGTGATTTGGCGGGTATGACGATGTGACATTCTAAGTGAATGAAGATTTGGCATGTAAAAGATAAGCGTAGCTTCTAGCCTCACATCCGGTAAATGACAAAAATCGGGCAGGCAGCATGGCTATGTAGGTCACACCTATTAGGGTGTATAATCACCTGATCTAGAATTTCATTTACTTCTAAAAATTTATTTTCGATGTTGTCCCATTCGGGAAACGGTTGTTGATCCCAACCGTTGGTGATATACATTCGATACACTCAAGCGAAATGAGTGGTCGGTCATGTGTGGCCGGGTTGCAAGATGTTCTTGTTGAACCCAGTATATTCCTCTCTAGAGGTATACTAGCGAAAGGTGGTTCCATACCTTGTTATAGTTAGAAATCCATTACCCAATACGTGCTTGCGGTTTTGATTGTATATTATATATACGTAGAACGTGAGATGAAAGCGTTTCTGCTAGATGATTATTATATTGTGGTTGATGGACATTATTATAATATCAAAAGGTTTCTGATATAAAGATAATTTGGATTCTCATAAGGGAAAATCCCGTTCCGCTATACGGCGTGGTCTTTTGAGATATCGTTTACATGTTCAAACTGTTTTAAACTGTTTTACTCATACAAGTCCCATGACTGACCCGTAGTTTATTTTGTTTTGTTCCCTAAACTCTTGGGTGCCTAATTCTATACGGGCAGTCAAGTAGTCGGGATTTACAGATACTTGGAGAGCTTGGAGCAGGAGGCTTTAGGATTATATAGCTATTGTTTATTTCCGCTGTTGTTGTAAGTGTTGTACTCTGCAATGTTATTGTATACATATACTGTTTGTATTTCAAAAGTTATGTTATATTTTATTCGTTCCACCCTCTATAAGTATATTTTATCTATTCTCACCCTCTAACTTCTTACATTAACTATTCGGTTATTTTCGATCCTTGGATGTTCGTTATGTTTTGTATATCGGATAACCAAGATCGTCAAAAACTGGGTCATTACAGTAAATGACAAAAATCGGGCAGGCAGCATGGCTATGTAGGTCGCACCGATTAGGGTGTATAATCACCTGATCTAGAGTTTCATTTACTTTTAAAAATCTATTGTCGATGCTGTCCCATTCGGGAAAAGGTTGCTGATCCCAACCGTCAGTGATATACATTCGATACACTCAAGCGAAATGAGTGGTCGGTCATGTGTGGCCGAGTTGCAAGATGTTCTTGTTGAACCTAGTGTATTCCTCCCGAGAGGTACACTAGCGAAAGGTGGTTCCATACCTTGTCATAGTTGGAAATCCATTACCCAACACGTGCTTGCGGTTTTGATTGTACACTATATATGTCGAACGTGAGATGAAAGCGTTTCTGCTAGATGATTATTATATTGTGGTTGATAGACACTATTATAATATCAATGAGTTTTGATATAAAAGATTATTTAGGATTCTCATAACGGAAAAACCCGTTCTGTTATACGGCTTGGTCTTATGAGATATTGTTTAATGGCTCAAACTGTTTTAAACTGTTTTACTCAAACCAGTCCCATGACTAACCCGGAGTTTATTTCGTTTTGTTTTCCCTAAACTCTTGGATGCCCAATTTTGTACGGGCAGTCAAGTAGTTGGGATTTACAGATACTTGAAGAGATGGAGCAGGAGCCTTCAGGATCATATAGCTATTGTTTATTTCTGTTGTGTTGTAAGTGTTGTACTTTGGAAATGATATGTATATTCAAGTACAGATTTATATTTCAAAGTTATGGTATATATTATATGTTATTCGTTCCGCTGAGAGGTTCGTGTTACTCTGATGTTGTATCTTCTTCCTATTCTATTCTAAGTTTCTATCTTTTCTATTCTAACCCTCTAACTTCTTTCATTAACTGTTGGTATTTTTCGATGTTTGGGTAGTCGTCATTGAGTTATGTCGATAACTAAAGTCGCTAAAAACTGGGTCGTTACAGCAAATGTCACGTATTTGGAACTTGGATTTCCGTCTGTGAACCAAGGCAAGGGATCGTCCTTACCGCTTCGAGAGGCTCTAGCCCGCCCCTCAGGAACAGCTGCAACTGCCCCTTGAATTGTCAGGGCCGGTCCACTCGATGTGGATTATAATGCCTGAACACTGCGTTTCCCCACGCTATGGGGCGTCAATGAGCCAAATGACTCCATCGGTCCCGGATCGACCGATATAACCGAGGCACCTTGCTATCCATCATCCACATAAGTAAAATGCCAGGGCGTGCAAAATGCTGACACCACTCCTAGCTAGAAGGAAATGCATGCCCTCCCTGAGGTCCTCTCCCGTTTCTGGTTCACACAGGGGTGTGAGGCTCTCGAATTAACGCTACACAAAGCTACGCTATATTAAAGTTGCGCTTTGATCATCAACCACAAGACTTTGCTTTTCAACAGAAGCCTTGATCATTTGCATCTCAGCATGCCACACGGGAAATTCAAGCTATGCAACCGATGTCTATCAATCACACAGAATGAAACCCGATGTCAGACACACAATTTACAAGTCCGTTCCGGGTCTGAACGAAACCGGAGGAACCTTATTCCTCGCATATCCATCAATCTCCAAGTACGTCTGGACGATCACCAACCGATTCCCTCCTCTTGGGTGTACAGCCCAATCAAGATCATCAGCAATTATCCAAACGATGTGAAGACCTCCGGTCTTCAAACACCGTCTTCATCCTCAACATATCCTTGAATCAGTTATTAAGAATGGGGTAAACCCGTTCTTTCTAAATAAATCGCGTATATAATAAACAAGTATTATAAAAACACAACGTACGCCTCATTCCAATTCAGAATATTCTTTATTCACATATGCACATCTTTAGGGAAAGGTTCCCATTAATTTTATCAAAGATAAATTCTTTTAAATTTATTCTTTAATCTCCCTTTGGATATCGTTCCAAACCAAATTAAGGTTTTCCAAACTAGTCGGAATTAGCGAATCTTACCAAGTAATCATTTGTTATATTTCCCAATCCCAACCTATTCATCCCATGGAGCAAAACTGGTAATACTCATTATCTAACACCATAGTGTTATTGGTAAATATTAATTACCATTTCACGTTCAAATCTAATTAAAGATTTAAGTATCATCGGGAGTAAAACTGGTGGTACTCCATTCTCGATCATTTATTGAATTTGATAATTTTAGTTATCAAATTCACTTTTAAATCTAATTAAAGATTCGTTAAAACTCCACTTGGTTTTAATCTTCCCAAAAATCATATCCTGTCTTTGACTGGGTTAAAGAACCAATGTCATTTAAAACACGGTTCACTATAAACCCCAAAATCACATTCCATTCCATCAGCCTTTAACCGTAAATTAGCAAGTGAACAATTCCCTAAGTATTAACCCCGAAGGCCGAAACCAACATCAGATCAATACCTAAGAAACCATTCAACTTAACTAATCTCCAGTTAATTTCTGATTTTCTTAACTCCTTTGGGTCTAAGAACAGTATTATTAAAGATATCATTCACGACAACCCAAAATCACATTCCATTAATGATGGAATCTTCATGGAAAACAAATTTATATATATAATCGATATAAACTTCCATATCCGACTAATAATATAAATGGAATAATGGCAAAGCCTTTTAAATTCCATATATATTAGCAGTCCGCACCCACAGAAATTCACTTTGATTATTATCAAATCGAATAGCATTCCATTCCAGATTATTTTATTAAATTGGAAAACTTTACTTTGGAAAATCTCCTTTAAATCTTAACAAAAGATTTATAAATTCCAAATCACATTTTACTGTAAATCAGGTTAAAGAACGAATGTCATTAAAAACACAGTTCACGATAAACCCAATTCACATTCCATTAATTATCGGGTTAAAGAACAAGTGTTATTTAAAACACTGTTCACGATTAACCCAAATCCCAATTCCAATTAAATATTAATTAATTGGTATACTTCATTAAATATAAATAAAAAGTTTTAATCTTTACTCATCTTGGTTTAAGAACAGTGTTAATGAAGACACCATTCACGACAAACCCAAATCCCATTTGATATTAAATACAAGGCTCTTAATAGGAAATATATCGGCTTATATTCAATATCAAATTCTATGACCTACAAATATCGTATTGGAAATAAGGATATAAATATATCATTTAAATTTTCATAACAATATTTGTATAATCACTAAATCCAACATCGAAATATTGAAAAAACAATTTCGATTCATATCCATTTCCAATTTATATATTGGAAATTCTGGTTATTTTTAAAACCATTTCAAATCCAATTTATATATTTTAAAAATAAATGAATTATAATTCTATTTCAAAACTAGTTCATTTCAATAAAAATCTATTTTTATCTTTTCAAATATGGAATTTTTCATCCCAATTCTTTCCAAATCACTTCTTATGATTCTTCACTAATTATTGATATTTTTAATGATTTTATCAAGGCCCGTACAGTCGATTTCCATAAACGGCCAACGAACTGCACTTACAACGACCTTTTCCAAATTTGATTTGGACATAATTCCAAATCCAACGGTTAGATTTCAAATTTATTGTATTCGTTAGAAAGCTTTGTTCAATACGAACCCAACAGTTCTGGTTTTAGGAGAATCCAACGGTCGGATCTCCCGTAATGTCCATTCGAAGTCAACGGTCGAAATTTGCGAACTGCCGCGGCGCAGCGCCTTCTATTCAGGCCATTATATTGTATATATAATATATATTTCATCGATTCCTATTTATAATGTATTTTATAAATCATTTAAAAATCGTTTTCAAAACTGTTAACCCATAAAAATGTGTGTTCAATATGTGGGCAAAACCATGACGTTATTCGATATGTCTTGGGGCTTGATGCGTAAATAGCAGATCGTTCTAAAGCCATGTCATAGAGATAGGAAGGAACCATGCCGTCTTCAGCTGTGGCATATCAGTTAGGTCGTCATACTGCGTATCAAGTCATAAAGCTAAGTTATGTTCCTCCGTGTAGCAACCAAGACTCTTCTAAATCGTATCGCAACTCGTCAAGTCGTTCCCTAGGTCAAGGCGAAATATCGTAAGATAGGGTTGAACTTCATGTCGGTCAGCGACATGAAGCTACATCACTGTTATCCATGTCGTTCGGCCGCATGATCTACGAGTAATTCGTGTTAGCTTAAGACCATGTTAACTGAGCCAAGTCGGATTCAGGAAACATACCATATCGCCCCGAGGAAACCAGGTTTGCCCCCAAATCATGCCACATTTCATTCATGGCGACAGAGTAAAGTAAAAGCATTTGGCAATCATGTCGTCCATCCATCGTGTCATTTAGCGACATAAGGAACAAGTGAACGACATAAGGAGCAAACTGCTACTGAACATCTCAATACAGACCATGTTGTGACCTACCTATTCCACAAGATATGAAAGCCAAGCCGTTAGAGTCATGTCGCAAAGGAGGAGGGTCATCCATACTACATCGGGTCGCTTGCAATCATGTCGTGCCCTTCCATGTCGTGCACCACTCATAACATCGAGGCTAAGTTGTCATGCAACATGGCACCATGGCGTGCTATAAGCCTAAGGCACAAAGAAACATAAAGTCACACGACATAAGTCATGTCGTTCAGCCTTCATATCGTTTAACGACATAAAGGAGTAGTTTCCATTCAAAGTCCGAAGCTAAACAATGCCGCGTCTTATTCATGTCGCCTCCAACTAATGTCGAATCACACCAACGATACGAGCCATGATAGTGAAAGTCATGTCGTGTCGAGAGTTCAAGACGCCAGGGACTTAACCCGCCATATGACATACATCATGTCGCTGACGACATGAGTAAGAGTCCGAGTCGTGTCGGGGGGCAACATGAATCAAGTGATTTTCTGCATAATTACAAAACTGCCACCTGGTCTTGAAAACTCCTATAAATACCCCCCTCATTTCTTCATGAAGGGGAATCGAATCTTGAGACCACGAAGTGCCGCCGGAAATATTCCACAACATTTCTAACACTTATCCAACACGAATCCAACATGATAAAGGGAAGATTAATCCATGGATCATGATCCCTATCAAGCACATCCAAATGATTCAAGAGTTGAAGATTGATTGAGCAAGCCTACATTGAAGAGCGATTCCTTTCAATTCTACCACATCTACATCAAATCTCCGCGGAATAATTCACTTCTCAATCATCTTAAGTAGATTAAGTGTGATTCATGAGTGAGGGGGTGATAAAGTTGATGTAAGAGAAAAGTTAATCTTGTAATTTGCATATTGGCAGTGAAATTTCTTATGAAAGTGGATGTAAACCCTTATTGGGTTGAACCACTATTAAACTTGGTGTCTTTTTCTTATATTTCAATTGTTGTAAGGCTCCACTTTTCATTTTTGTGAGACATTTCTTCGCATTTTTGGTGTTTTGCCCAATTTTGGGGTAAACATTTGGCGCCCACCGTGGGGCCCGAATTGCCAATCCATTTCTCGCTCTTTCACAAGGTAGAAGGCCTTGCATTGGAATTCTGAATCCACTCTGATCGTCTAAGTTCTCCAAGTTGTAGTACTTATCTCAAAGGCCATGGGAAAACCAGGTAGACCATCAAAGAAAGTTACAAGTAAAAGCCTCGAGGATGTCAATAATGCCACTAACACAGAAGATACCCTACCTACTAGTCAGTTTGAAGTCGGTGAAAGTTCTAAAGCTGGAACTGCCGTAACAAGGAAGGAGTTGGATGAAGTGGCAGCAGGACTAACAAGTCGAATGGATATTGCGAATGAAGCCATGATGAAGAAGCTTGACACCATGTTCTCCATGTAAGCCGCAACGGCCAAAGTTACCATGAGTGCAAGCCATCTCAAAACTGCTAAAACTACTGGAACGAAAGATACTGGGTCTTCTTCCTCGAGTCCAAATAGAGGAAACTCTGTCTGGGAGATTGCAAACCCTAGTCATAGGGAAATGAAGCCACCTACTCATAACCACTTTGGAAAACCAACTTTTCAACAAGCGTTTGGTTTCGCCAAAGGGGCACTTCCTCATGCAGGAGGTCCAGGACCCCGGAATCCGAACCGTGACCGCTTGCGTAGGCAAGCATCCGGTAAAGAGGAAGACGTCCGCCCCGTGGACCAACCCAATGAGGAGGAGCGAATATTTGTAATGGTATGTAAGATCATGAATGAGAGCCAGAAAAAGGTGGATGATGAAAAGGAATGGGGATTTTCTCCTACAAAGACCCCACTTACAGAAAGAATAAAGATGATATCCAAATAAATTCAAATCCCCAGTTTTACAAGCCTACAATGGAACTGGCGATCCAAACGTGTTCCTATTCAGATACGATCAGCACATGGATGGGGCACGCGCCATTGATGAGCTCATGTGTTTATACTTCCCTACCTACTTGGAGGGAGTAGCCTCACTCAGGGTCACAAAACTCCCGTCGAAATCCATGGATGACTTTACTACCTTGGCTAAACTGTTCAGACAGCAATTTAGGCTCCAAGCAACCAAGGTGCATGATGTAATGGAATTGAAAGAACTGGAACAAGGGCCAGGGAAGTCCATTAAATCCTTCCTTTCTCGCTTTAATACAGCCGCGGCCGAAGTCGGGAACTATGAGCCACGTTTGGCTTTGATGGCTCTAAAGGGAGGCATAAGTAAAAAGACCAAACTTGGGCGGTGGATCAAGAAGAAGAAGCCTTCCACACTCGAAGAGCTATTCGACAAGGCAGAGGAGTATATAGGCATGGATGAGGATCCGGCCTACACAATGGAAGCTACAGAAAATAAGGAGCCATCAGAAAAGAGAGATATAAACATGCAAGGAGGACAGAAAAACACCGGAGGAAATCAAAAAAGGGGGATTGAAGGGAAGGATGGCCGAAACAACAAAAAGCTTCGTTTCTTCAAGAATTCCGAAATGACTCCTCTTAATGATACCATAGAGAACATTTATATGGCGACCAAAGATACTGAAGAGTACCCAGAGCCCGGGAAACTCAGAGTCACTGATAACGCAATAAAGTCCGGCAGGTTCTGCCGATTTCACAACCAGCCGGGCCATAGCACGAACGAATGTAGACATTTGAAAAGCTTAATCAAAGAAATGATAAGGAAAAACAGGCTTCAACAGTACACAAAGAACTCCCAGAATGCTCAGGGAACTCAAGACCAAGGAGCCTCTATAGGACAACCTAAACAGAATGAAAACGCCTTAATTGCTGTTATACCAAGGATGATCATAAACACCATTTCAGGAGGCCCCTACCCGGATGGGAAAAGCTGGGGGGATATGGTGAAGTACGCTCAAGAGGTGTAGGACTTTTCGAAAAAAGCTGAACTCATGACTATAGATGAAGTTTTATCGACAAAAGTACCAAGAATCCTGCGAGACGATATCACATTTAAAGATGAAGACCCGACTGGGATCATAACACCTACAGAGGATCCAATGGTGATAATCGTTGGTCTGGGCCCAGCCATAGTAAGAAGGGTGTTAGTCGATAGCGGAGCCTCAGTTAATATCCTTTTCTTTAGCACATTCCATAGGATGAAGCTTTCCATGGGTGATGTAAAAGCCTGCCGGAACAAGGTCCATGGATTCGTCGGTCAAGCTGTTCAACCAATTGGTGTCATCAGTCTGCTGGTGGAGCTTGGGGAAGGAGAGCAGAAAGCCACACGGATACAAGACTTTGTTATAATCGATGAACCCTCTACTTGCAACGCCTTCTTGGGAAGACCTACCCTTGCAGCATTCAGAGTAACCATGGCTCCGTGGTGCCATACAGTGAAATTCCCAACAGAAAATGGAGTTGGTACAGTCATAGGTGATCAGCAAGCAGCAAGGGAGACTTATTTGATGGAGCTGGCAGAGGCAAGAAGGAAGGAATTGAAGAAGGATGTAGAGCCACTGCTTTGCATCCAAAAACCCCTCTTATAGCAACTAAAGCAAAAACCCCATACTGGTGAGCACAGTGGCGCTCGAAAAGCAATTGATCCACGGAAGAATAGTATGGGGGAAAATAGAGCAGCGCCGGCCGAAGATTATATCCCCGTCCCAGTGTCCGATAAAGATCCTAACCGAGCCTTGAAGATAGGATTCCAGCTGGGCATGAAGCTACGGAAGGAATTAATTTTGTTCTTGAAAGCAAACCTAGATGTATTTGCTTAGGAACACTCAGATATATGTGGGATCCCATCAAATGTAATTGTTCAAAAGTTAAATATAAATCAAAATTGACTCCTGTAAAACAAAAAAGACGAATGCAGGGATTTGAGAGATCTAAGGCTTTAAAAGAAGAAGTAGATTGACTACTCAAGAATAATTTCATACGGGAAGCTACATATCCTGATTGGGTTTCTAAACTAGTTCTTGTTAAAAAGTCCAGTGGAAAATGGAGAGTGTGCATAGACTACTCAGACCTTAATAAAGCATGCCCAAAAGACCGCTTTCCTTTGCCGCGAATTGACCAACTAATAGATGCTACAGCAGGTCATGGGTTATTATCTTTTATGGAAGCATATTCCGGATATAATCAAATTATGATGCACAAACCAGACGAGGAGAATACTAGTTTTATAACGGATAGAGGACTATACTACTATAGGGTCATGCCGTTTGGGCTAAAAAACGCAGGGGCAACCTACCCACATCTTGTAAACTCCATGTATAAATCTCAAATAGGGAATACGATGGAAGTATATGTAGATGATATGCTAGTCAAATCAAAGAAGGCTGAAAATCATCTCGAGGATTTGGCGGAAATGTTTCACATACTCAGGAAATACGAGATGAAATTAAACCCGTTAAAATGTTCATTCGGAGTCTCTTCGGGGAAGTTTCTCGGTTTTATTGTCAATGCCAGGGGCATCGAAGAAAATCCCTCTCAAATTGCGGCTTTAAGGGAAATGCGGGCCCCAAGGACGAGAAAGGAGCTACAAATCTTACATGGAAAGGTAGCAGCATTGAACCGGTTCGTTTCCAAAGCAACAGATCGATGCATTCCGCTTTTCGATGCTTTGAAAAAAAGGAAAGAAGGACTTCCAATGGACCTCAGAATGCCAGGAAGCTTTCGAGGAGTTGATAAGACATATGGAATCACCACCAATGTTATCGAAACCTGGGGATGGGGAGGATTTATTTTTATATCTAGCCGTTTCATCACATGCATTGAGTGCAGCACTAATCCGAGAAGAGGCAGGAGTACAATTGCCAGTATATTACATCAGTAAGAGGTTTGCCGGGGCAGAATTAAATTACCCTAGGATGGAGAAGCTCGCATATTGCCTCCTCATTGCATCATAGATGTTGAGACCGTATTTCCAATCTCACCCTATCAAGGTCCTTACCGATCAACCATTAAGACAAGTCCTCTTTATCCCAGAGAATTCAGGAAGGTTATTAAAATGGAACATTGAGTTAAGTCAATATGACATTACCTACCATCCTCGAAGGGCTATTAATGGCTAGGCCTTAGCAGATTTTATCGCTAAGTTCACCAACATAGGGGAAGAGGTTAAGGAACCAGCGGAAACAAAAGTTACTTGGAAGCTATACTTATATGGATCCAGAAACAGTTGTTGCTCAGGGGCTGGAATTGTCTTGGAAACCCCAGAGGGTCACTCTTTATGCTATGCATTGAGATTAGAATTTCCGTCAACTAATAAAGAGGCTGAATACGAAGCATTAATAACAGGATTAAAATTGGCAAAAGAATTAAACCTAAAAACTTTGCAGATTCTTAGCGACTCCTAGTTGGTGGTGGGTCAAGTGCGCGAAGAGTTCCAAACCAAAACTGGGAATCTCCCCTCTTATCTAATCAATGCTATGGAACTTCTAAACAACCTCGATCACTATGTTATATCTCACATCCCAAGAGAACAGAACGCAAAAGCGGATTCTCTTGCCAAGTATGCCAGTTCATCAGATGCTCAACTGTTAGGTTTAATCCTCGTCGAAGTCCTATCTGCCCCTACCATTAAGGAAGCAAGTGTTGACTGGATAATGGAAACCACTGAGGAACCTACGTCATGGATGACTCCAATCAAAGAATATATCCTCAACGGGACACTTCCTGAAGAATAGAAAAGCAGAAGGAGGATATTGCGCAAGGCCCCTTTGTACCTCATTCAAGACGGAAGGTTATACCAACGTGGATTTTCCATGCCACTGCTGCGATGTGTGACCAAGAAGGAATCTAGAGCAATTTTGGCAGAATTGCACGAGGAGAATGCGGAGGACACACCGACGGTCAAACGTTAGCCAAAAAGGTCCTGCGATATGACTATTTCTGGCCTGACGTAAACCTAGATGCCATGACTTATGTAAAGAAATGCGACAAGTGCCAAAGATTCTCTAAGATTCCAAGGGAACCTCCCACGGAACTAACTCAAATGGTCAGTCCACGGCCATTCGCCGTTTGGGGCATAGATCTGATTGGGATGTTACCAACCACAAAAGCAAATATGAGATACGCCATAGTAGCTGTCGACTACTTTACCAAATGGGCTAAAGCAGAACCTTTAGCTACTATCACATCAAAGAAAGTGATTAATTTTGTCTTAAAAAACATCATTTGCAGGTTTGGAGTACCGCAGAAGATCATTACCGATAATGGAACCCAATTAGAAAGCGATGAATTCTTGGACTTCTGTGCTAAATATAAGATCAAAAAGAGTTTTGTAGTTGTGGCCCATCCACAAGCAAACAGGCAAGTGGAAGCCATCAAAAAAATACTAAATTCAACCATCAAGAAGCGTCTTGAGAAAGCCAAAGGCAACTGGGTTGATGAACTTCCCTTTGCATTATGGTTATAACGGACAACTCATAAAACTGCCACAGGCCACACCCCATTCTCACTTGCATTCGGGTCAGAAGCTATGATCCCAGTGGAATTAGAAGTGCCAACTCACCGCAGAATCCACTTCAATCAGGAGAAGAATGAAAAGCTGAAGTTGGAGGCGCTTGATTTACTCGAGAAAAAGCGGAAAGAAGCAAAGCTTAAAATAGCGGCCCATCAACGGAAAATTGCTAGATATTTCAATACAAAAGTCAAGCAAAAAACTTTTCAAATCGGAGACCTCGTCTTGAAGAGAATTATGATAGGAACCGGGGTATTTGGACCCAATTAGGAGGGACCATACATGATCAGCCAGAAATTCGCAGATGGAACATTCGAGCTAAAAACGACAGATGGAATCGCACTCCCTCGAGCATGGAATAGCATTCACCTTCATCATTATTTTGTTTGAAATTTCTTTCACATATTTCGCATTATAAATACATCATGAAATGTAAATACATCATGCGTTGTGATTATCGTGCAAAGTTTGTACAAATTAATGAAAGAAACTACTTTACCTGTTTATAATCGTACAATTGCAAGCTTTTATATCAAGTTGATAACGTTGATCTTGATTACAGGCCTTTTTAAGTGGATAAAAGCACACTTTAAGCCAGACAAAGCTTGATTAATGCTACAGCGCACCTCCTATCTAGGGAGCACAAATATCCTTGCATCTCGTGTCACATAGGGTATAAAATATGATGCTATAAATGAGAGGTATCAAGAACTTTAAACCTAAACGATGTGACATCCAGGTTATGGACCAAGTTCTGAATTTCACAATAGGGGCATGCTCTTAATAACAAAGCTCGAAGTTCCAATTCTAACCAGCCACAATAAGAACTCGGCGAGTAAACTAAAAATCAGCCCTCAAGAGTAATGTAACAGTTAACCCAAGACCTCCCCGAGGGGCACCCGGTTCATCACCGACGCCATTAAGATATGGCTGGATTGCGATATAAACACCGGGCTATGAAACCAAGACCTCCCCGAGGGGCACCCGGTTCATCGCCGACGCCATTAAGATATGGCCGGATAGCGATATAAACACCGGGCTATGAACCCAAGACCTCCCCGAGGGGCACCCGGTTCATCGCCGACGCCATTAAGATATGGCCGGATAGCGATATAAACACCGGGCTATGAACCCAAGACCTCCCCGAGGGGCACCCGGTTCATCGCCGATGCCATTTACACATGGTCGGATAGCGATATAAACACAGGATTTTCAAAGACCTCTTCGGAGGCATCCGCTCAGATGCTGGGTCTTCCAAATCCAGCTATTGATTTTGGGTCCTTCAAACCCAATTACTGACGGACCCAAAGACCTCTTTGGAGGCATCCGACAAGTTCAAAAAGTGTCTAAATTATTCAGATCCAACGAACAACGGATCAAAGATCCTTTCAAGGACATCCGGTTATAAGCCGAATCTTCAAAATTCAGTTAATAATAGAACCAAAAACTTCCCTCAAAGTTATCGGGTAAAAACCACAAGTAATTGGCCCACTCAGTTACTAGAAACAACAGATTCCTTTATCAAGATATTAAAACCATGCCTAATTTTCAAAATATTAAAACCAATTGTGGTATGGTGGCATTACCATCACATTAACGAAATTTAATGACGCTCCCTTAAACATACTACAATCCGGTCATAATTTCATGAAAACCTGGCATTAGGTCACTCCGACCAGCAAGACTGGATTTTCCAAAATAACTAAGATGAAATTAAAAGATCCTAATAAAACGGTTATCCACGTGAAAGGGTTGTGAGCATCGTCTTAGTCAAGATCAGGAAAATCCAATAAAGTTGGCCTGTCATAACAAATAACTTGTAATGCAGAATTTGTGTTGCAAGTATGAATCAAGCGCGAAATGTGAAAATATAAAAGCACAGCGAAACCTATGTGGCAAAACTTAAAGCATAAAAAGCGGGGTACAATTTCCTGACAAGCAAAATAGGAGGATACAACAAGTAAAAGCTTAAGTGCAAGAGCAGAGCACAACTTCATTCTAACATCGTTAGATAGCATAACATACACACAGCGAAAATTACATCATCCACCTGACAGGTCTAATGCAGGGTAAGCCAAAGTCATAAGTGAGGACTGGCACTTGCATAAAACAATCCAGTCTAATAATTTACATGCGTAAGATGGCACCTCAAAAAGCAGAACAAGAAAGTCATGAAAGTCACGATTCCTTCCCATCAGGAAATCACCCCCTAAGCAGAAGGAGAGGGGGCGAATCAATCTTTTCCTCCTGACCCAGAAGCTCGGCAATGACCCTATCTCTAGACTTCAAGGCTCGAATAAGCACTGCTTTGTCATCCTCCAGAACAGAAATTCGTTCAAGATTTTCTCTGTTCAACCTCTGGAGATCACAGGTGAGCATGTTCCAACCAATCATCTTCTTTGCAGTATAATTCTCAAGGAGATTGGTATGCTTCTCAAACCAGTCTCCGGTATTATCAAGCTATGCAAGCGCACTACGTTGTATGACATCTATATCATCAGGAACATCTTGTTTATCGGACGGGTATATATCCACCTCCACGCGCGCAACTTGTAAGCACCATCCTTTGAATCGGCTAGCAAGTTCAGGATGACATGGTTCAGAAACGTAGCGAGGTTTATCCATGATGACTCGCAGGTCTTCAAGAGACGGAGCATTATAGGCAGGGGGATCTGAGGAGGAAAAAGCATCTGTTTCAAGCAGCTCACTCGATTTACGTCGTTTTCGAAAATCATCCTCCTTCAAAGGACCCTTCATCTTGTTATGGCTAGAAGACATCCTGCATGAGCAATTGCACTTAAAAAAAGAGAGAGAGAGAAGAGGAAGGGGGATGACAAACATTAAAGCAGGGCATTTGTTAACATCGGGGTCAAGTCGTAATGGTGTGGTCATTCATGTCGTAGCAACGACATGACGACCTGATCACATTACCGCCGCGACTTGGGGTTCATGTCGGAGCCATAACCTGAGTCCCATATCGGTTAGCAGCAGGAGGACCATGCCAATTCATGACATAAAAACTTAAATCGTGTATACTACATAAAATTGAGGTTGTAAGAAAATCGAAAGATTCCTAAGCCCTTATGCACATTATACCCGATCAAATCCAACTCATTTTCAATTCATAACACAAAATATTCAAATTCAGCCCGTAAAATCTTCACTTTATCTAAAGTAAGTGAGAATCTTAGAAGTTCTGCACAAGTCTTAAGCATTCAGAGAAATAAAGAAGGGAATTTAGAATCACACCTGATTTGTGAAGACCAAAAGCTTTAGAATCTGATTATTAAACTGAGGGATTACTTGGACTTGAATCGCTATGATAATAATGATGATCGGAGGGTTAATTGAAGACGACCGCCATTAATGAGGTTTCTAGCTTAAAAGAGAATAGTATAAAAGTGATGGTTTAATTAAAAAATAATAGAAAGGAAGATTAAAATAGATAAACAAAATTTACTGGGGCCCCAACGAACCAGTATCAAGGGAAAGCCAACGGGCTTTAGTCAGACCGCAACCAAGAAGTCACAATGACTCTGGTTCAGTACACGACCTAGGAAGCTGGACGACCTAAAGCCCACTGATAATTCAGAGGCGCACGACTCACGACATGATAATGAAGAGGGATTGATTTTTCAAAAGCTTCAGAGAATTTAATTAAAGTGCACGAAAAAGGTATTAGGAATATCATGGCTCGAAGCCCATGTCATTTTCAATAACACGAACTTCGATGGGCAAATGTTAACCCATAAAAATGCGTGTTCAATATGTGGGCAAAACCGTGACGTTATTCAATATGTCGTGGGGCCTAATGCATAAATACCAAATCATTCTAAAGCCATGTCGTAGAGATAGGGAAGAACCATGTCGTCTTCAACTGTGGCATATAAGTCAGGTCGTCATACTGCATATCAAGTCATAAAGCTAAGTCATGTGCCTCCGTGTCGCAAACAAGACTCTTCTAAATCGTATCGCAACTCATCAAGTCATTCCCTAGGTCAAGGCGAAATATCGTAAGATAGGTCTGAACTTCATGTCGGTCAGTGACATGAAGCTACATCACTGTTATCCATGTCGTTCGGCCGCATGATCTACGAGTAATTCGTGTTAGCTTAAGACCATGTTAACTGAGCCAAGTCGGATTCAGGAAACATACCATATCGCCCCGAGGAAACCAGGTTTGCCCCCAAATCATGCCACATTTCATTCATGGCGACAGAGTAAAGTAAAAGCATTTGGCAATCATGTCGTCCATCCATCGTGTCGTTTAGCGACATAAGGAACAAGTGAACGACATAAGGAGCAAACTGCTACTAAACATCTCAATACAGACCATGTTGTGACCTACCTATTCCACAAGATATGAAAGCCAAGCCGTTAGAGTCATGTCGCAAAGGAGGAGGGTCATCCATACTACATCGGGTCGCTTGCAATCATGTCGTGCCCTTCCATGTCGTGCACCACTCATAACATCGAGGCTAAGTTGTCATGCAACATGGCGTGCTATAAGCCTAAGGCCCAAAGAAACATAAAGTCACACGACATAAGTCATGTCGTTCAGCCTTCATATCGTTTAACGACATAAAGAAGTAGTTGCCATTCAAAGTCCAAAGCTAAACAATGCCACATCTAATTCATGTCGCCTCCAACTAATGTCGAATCACACCAACGATATGAGCCATTATAGGGAAAGTCATGTCGTGTCGAGAGTTCAAGACGCCAAGGACTTAACCCGCCATACGACATACGTCGTGTCGCTGACGATATGAGTAAGAGTCCGAGTCATGTCGGGGGGAAAAATGAATCATGTGATTTTCTGCATAATTACAAAACCACCACCTAGTCTAGAAAACTCCTATAAATACCCCCCTCATTTCTTCATGAAGAGGGATCGAATCTTGAGACCATGAAGTGCTGCCGGAAATATTTCACAACATTTCTAACACTTATCCAACACGAATCCAACATGATAAGGGGAAGATTAATCCATGGATCATGATCCCTATCAAGCACATCCAAATGATTCAAGAGTTGAAGATTGATTGGGCAAGCCTACATTGAAGAGGGATTCTTTTCAATCCTACCACATCTACATCAAATCTCCGCTAAATAATTCTCTTCTCAATCATCATAAGTAAATTAAGTGTGATTCATGAGTGAGGGGGTGATAAAGTTAAAGTAAGAGAAAAGTTAATCTTGTAATTTGCATATTGGCAATGAAATTTTTTATGAAAGTGGATGTAAACCCTTATTGGGTTGAACCACTATAAAACTTGGTGTCTTTTTCTTATATTTCAATTGTTGTAAGGCTCCACTTTTCATTTTTGTGAGACATTGCTTCACATTTTTGGTGTTTTGCCCAATTTTGGGGTAAATAAAAACGATTTCAACTTCATATTCAATTTCAAATCCAAATTGAATATTCCATATCATCGATATACAAATGATAGTATTTTCAAAATATTGTATTTCGAAATCAATTCATTTTCAATATTCGTTATAAAAATGAATAAAATCGATATAAATATTGTTCACGTCAAAATGGCGTTAATCTAATCAACATGGCTTTATATATTTAAATATGTTCGTGTCCATCCCAAATCGGACATCAGAATCAGATTTTGATTCTTTTCTGAATATTATTTTAAAATATTCATTATTTTAAAATATTCATTATTTTAAATTGTTCGATCATTCTGAATTGGAATAAGACACAGTCAATTACCATATAATTTGATTTATATGGATTTCATACACACATGTATACAACAACAATCAAACACAGTCAACCATCATCTAAAGTGCATTCTACATTGCATAAGCATCAAATACATATATTTAACGCTTATAACAGCCTGTCAATCCAACGATTGACATACAACTAATTATTGGGATTAGTGTATGTCAATATCATCCCAATACCCGTGTGGGATTTTCAAACAACAAACAATGAATTTATTTGTGCAGTTGGGCGATGTGTAATTTGTCGTCCCAATCAATACCAGTCAAATGTGTGTACATAAACAAATCATCCAATTTGTTTACAAATAATTATTTTATATACATGTTAAAAATTATATTTTTAACTATAAATATTTTTAACTACATAAAATATTTATTTCATTTCACATCACACAATCAGTTTCACAACACAGTCAAACAAACAAACAAGTCGTCCATGGTCTTTGGACGATGGGTGTCGGATGCTGCTAAGCGCCGTCTGCATCCTAGTATATATTTCTAACTAGAAAATAAATTAAAAGTGAGGAGTTCTCACTTAGAAGCTAAACCAAACGCCACGACTCTTCATTTGTAGAAAATCTTTGTCGTGCTCGCCTTTTGTCACTTTCGTCATCCGTATTCGCTACATATATAAAAATCCCATTTTTGTATCCTTTATTATATAAAAATCATATTTTTAATTCGCTACATATAACAAAATCACATTTTTATATTCTATATTATATAAAAATCATATTTTTAATTCACTATATATTTAAAAATCACATTTTTATATTCTCTATTATACAAAAATTATATTTTTATTATCTCTACTATAATACAAAAATCATATTTTTATTATCTCTATAATATAAAAATCATATTTTTATTATCTCTATAATATAAATATCATATTTTTATTCTCTCTATAAATAATTTCACATCATCTCATATAAAAAGTATATTTTTTTACTCCAAATCATTTCATATCAAAATTATATTTTTCTCCCAAATCATTTCACATAAAAATTATAATTTTCTTCTCTAACATTTCGTATAAAGATTATATTTTTCTTTTGTAACTTTTCATATAAAGATTATATTTTTACTTTCTAAATTTTCATATAAAGATTATATTTTTACTTACAAACTTTTCATATAAAGATTATATTTTTTACTTTCTAACTTTTCATATAAAGATTATATTTTTACTTTCTAACTTTTCATATAAAGATTATATTTTTACTTTCTAACTTTTCATATAAAGATTATATTTTTACTACTTTAAAAGATCGTATCTTTATTGTAATAAAAATCAAAGCCTTAATGTATAAAAAATCAAAATTTTATACCATATCTATATAAATAAAAGTCATATACATTTTTCACAATGTCATAATATACATAAAACTAATTTTAAAACCTATTTACCTTTAAACAAATACAAATAAATCAAATAGGAGAAGCTTACATGATTTTTCTATGGAGAGGGGGGTTTCCCATCGGCATTGGTGGCAGAGTGGGTGAGGGGGAGGCGCAAGTGGTCGGGTGACGGCCGAGGGTGGCGGTAGGCGGCTAGGGCAGTGGCGATTTGGGGGATTGGGGCGTTTGGATCGGGTTTGGCGAAGCAGGGCTTGGGGATTGGAGATGGACGGAGGGGAGGTCAGGGAGGCGCGGGGGTGCTGTCGACGTGGGGGGGGAGGCGGCGGCTCTGCCTAACGCAGCGGCTTCTGACTCCGTCGAGTTCCCCTTTTTTTACTTACTTCGATTTTGTTTTTCTAAATGGGGAGGGAGAATGGGAGAAAAGGGGTTGAATTATAATTCATTTATATTATATTTAATTACCCCAAAAAGTAATTTTTATTTCGACCACAAAACGAGACCCAGCGACTGTCGCTACCCTCATTTTGAACACAATGTGATATGTTTCATAAGCCAGTTCGGACGTTTCGATCAGTTTCTGTTAAAAATAAAATATAAATCATTATACTGAATTTTTAACGCACATTTCAATTTACTGGGGTCACATACAGAATCCAAAATTTTCTGAAAAATTATTTTTGGCTTTGTATTGACGATACGGTCCTACCAAAACTAATTTCGTCAAATTTGGAGACCGTTTGAAAAATGGCCATTTTCTGATCGATCGAAATTGACTAAAACAACCCAAACATGTTTTCCTTTGCACACTCACATATTGATCCCAAAAATTACGAATTTTGGAATCTAGCAATAATTTGACATCCCGGATCCAACAAAAGTGGTTTCGTCGAAAACGGAGGTCATTTTGCAAAATTTCCATTTTTAAGGGCCAAAATTCCATAGCGACTATACTGAATTTTCCACTGGACAAAGCTTTTAATTCACGCTATGAAATTTCAATTTTTCGTATTCATTGGAAAGATATTTCCAAATAGATTCTAATATTTCTGGTTTCGCTAAAATCCGGTTTATTTTGAATCTTGTACATTCATTTGAAATTTGAAATCGAATTTTCAAACTACCGCGCCATTTTCAATTCCTTTTATAATTAAAAAATAATTATTTATATTCTAACATCGATTCAAATAAATATATACATTCTAATTCTATTCAAAATAAATTTCTCGTTGTCATTTTTAAAATAATTCATTTTAAATATTCAAAATTCATTCAAATTGCCAAAATAAAATTTTAAATTATCTCAGATTTCCGGGTTGTTACAATCTCCCCCACTTAAATCTTTTCGTCCTCGAAAAGGAACGAAGCCGAAAGTTGTTAAACTAACCAATTCAACTTTCATTATTTTAATTTTGGCCTAAGTTCTTCAAATTTCCAGTTTCTAAGAAGTTTTCAAATTTTTCAAAAATTTGGCTAACACCCTAAATTTCAAACAATTTCGCCATAACCTCCCCTGCAAGGGAGCACCGGGAAAATTCCAAAATTGCCATATAGGCCTCTCCAATCCAAAAAGGAAAGGAAACAGCTAGCCAATCAGCTCATAAAATCATCAAAAACCCCAGAAATACAATAAACATGTACCTATTTGTCGGGCAAACAATTTTATTCCTTTTCTGTAGCCTCCTTGTAATAACCTGTTCAATGAATACATATGTATATACATGCAATTTCAAACAATTTTCAATACAGTTCAGTATTTGGTTCAATTTGGCCAAATGGTTAAAAATATCAAACCACTAATCAACCAACACAACCAGCAATCAATTTGTTGATTAGCTTTTCAAATTCATAGCTTTGATACATAGTCCAAAAATCAGATTTTTGATGCTAAATCACAACAATAAGCCCTATCTAGTTTTGGTTCTCACACCAGTCAATTGGAAATATATAGATATCCCACTTTCGAAACTCGAACATGAATGCTGATGACGACTAGTCAATCACCAGAATCATCTCCGGGCGACTAGAGTGTGATTCTATATCTATCCAATATATTAAAACTTCAAATACACACGGATCAGACGTATACGCAAAATCTTTATATACTTGATTGTCCAAATCAATATAAAAATAATATTCAAATACGAATAATTGATTTAAATTTTCAAAACAAAATTTGCTTTCAATTTTATTTTAAAAATATCACTCTTCACACTCGTTCTAGGATACTATTGATCTCATCTCTAACGAGCCATTCTTATTGGATATTACTAATCCAATCTCTGATGAATTATTTCATTTGGTTCTAACGTGTCTTGTTCTCTGAGCTCTGTAAACCAAAGCTCTGATACCAAACTGAGACGACCCGAACTTCCCCGTGAAGGAAAGCCCGGATTGCTTTGTGGACAAGACTAATCAGAACACAAATAGAAGAACATTTCATTGCTTATTACAACGATTCCATCAGAATACAAGAATATAACAGAGTATGAATGAATATTATACATCAGAAAAATATCAGAGATTTAAATTACATTTAAATACATCGCAGCGGAAAACTAATACAAAGCACAACTAAAAAGAATATACGGATACAGAGCTTTCTGAATATCATTCCAGCTGTAAACTAGGATCCTGTCAATATAAATCTGCAAAACCAAAACTACTAGCTGCCCATGTGGAAATAGGGGCACCCAGAGTTTAGGTTAAAACAATAAACTCCAGGTCAGACATGTGACTGGTGTGAGAACTAAAACAGTTATTTAAAACATTACTTTAAATCAGATATATCAAGGGACCACGCCATATAACACGGAACGTGTTTCCTCCCAAGAATACCAGTGCATATAACAAAACAACGCAATGCTTTTTGGAAAAATGAAGCTATTATAAGACCCAGGTCCTATCACACAATGCAACGCAAGCCAAGGGATAGGGTTTTTTCTTATAATAGCCAAACATGCTTGGTATGTTAAAACAAATCATTTGATACTATTATAAGTGCATAGTGTATAAAACAACTTTAAATATAAATGTATCAATCCTAGGCGGCATGGGAACCATATATCATGTCGCCAATACTAGGCTCTACAATCAAAACCGCAAATGTCATGTATTTGGAAGTTGGATTTCCGTCTGTGAACCAGGGCAAAGGATCATCCTTACCGCTTCGAGACACTCTAACCCGCCCCTCAGGAACAGCCGCAACTGCCCCTTGGATCGTCAAGGCCAGTCCACTCGATGTGGATTATAATGCCTGAACATTGTGCTTCCCCGCACTATGGGGCATCAATGAGCCAAATGACTCCATCAGTCCCGGAACGACCGATATAACCGAGGCGCCTCGCTATCCATCATCCACATAAGTAAAATGCCAGGGTGTGCAAAACGCTGACACCACTTCTAGCAAGAAGGAAATGCATGCCCTCCCTGAGGTCCTCTCCCGTTTCTGGTTCACACCGGGGTGTGAGGCTCGCGAATTAACGGTACACAAAGCTACACTATATTAAAGCCGTGCTTTGATCAATAACCACAAGACTTTGCTTTTCAACAGAAGCCTTGATCATTTGCATCTCATCATGCCACACAGGAAATTCACGCTATGCAACCGATGTCTATCAATCACACAGAATGAAATCCGATGTCAGACACACCTCCATTTACAAGTCCGTTCTCGGTCTGAACGAAACCGGAGGTACCTTATTCCTCGCATATCCATCGATCTCCAAGTACGTCTGGACGATCATCAACTGATTCCCTACTCTTTGGTGTACAGCCCAATCAAGATCATCAGCAATTATCCAAATGATTTGAAGACCTCCAGTCTTCAACCACTGTCTTCAACCACTGTCTTCATCCTCGACATATCGTCGAGTCAGTTATTCAGAATGGGGTAAACCCTGTCTTTCTGAATAACTTGCGTATATAATAAACAAGTGTTATAAAAACACAATATACGCCTCATTACAATTCAGAATATTCTTTATTCAAATATTCACATCTTTAGGGAAAGGTTCCCATTAATTTTATCAAAGATAAATTCTTTTAAATTTATTCTTTAATCTCCCTTTGGATATCGTTCCAAACCAAATTAAGGTTTTCCGAACTAGTCGGGATTAGCGAATCTTACCGAAGTAATCATTTGTTATATTTCCCAATCCCAACCTATTCATCCCATGGAGCAAAACTGGTAATACTCCATATCTAACACCACAGTGTTATCGGTAAATATTGATTACCATTTCACGTTCAAATCTAATTGAAGATTTAACTATCGTCTAGAGTAAAACTGGTGGTACTCCATTCTCGATCATTTCTTGAATTTGATAATTTTAGTTATCACATTCACTTTTCAATCAAATTAAAGATTCATTAAAACTCCACTTGGTTTTAATCTTCCCAAAAATCATATCCTATCTTTGACTGGGTTAAAGAACCAATGTCATTTAAAACACGGTTCACTATAAACCCCAAAATCACATCTATTCCATCAGCCTTTAACCGTAAATTAGCTAGTGAACAATTCCCTAAGTATTAACCCCGAAGGCCGAAACCAACATCAGATCAATACCCAAGAAACCATTCAACTTAACTAATCTTTAGTTAATTTCTAATATTCTTAACTCCGTTGGGTCTAAGAAGAGTATTATTAAAGATACCATTCACGACAACCCAAAATCACATTCCATTAACGATGGAATCTTCATGGAAAACAAATTGATATATATAATCGATATAAACTTCCATATCCGACTAATAATATAAGTGGAATAACGACAAAGCCTTTTAAATTCCATATATATTAGTAGTCCTCACCCACAGAAATTCACTTTGAGTATTATCAAATCGAATTCCATTCCATTCCAAATTATTTTATTAAATTGGAAAATTTTACTTTGGAAAATCTCCTTTAAATCTTAACGAAAGATTTATAAATTCCAAATCACATTTACTGTAAATCGGTTAAAGAACGAATATCATTAAAAACACAGTTCACGATAAACCCAATTCACATTCCATTAATTATCGGGTTAAAGAACAAGTGTTATTTAAAACACCGCTCGCGATTAACCCAAATCCTAATTCCAATTAAATATTAATTAATTGGTATACTTCATTAAATCTAAATAAAAAGATTTAATCTTTTCTCAACTTGGTTTAAGAACAGTGTTAATGAAGACACCATTCACGACAAACCCAAATCTCATTTGATATTAAATACAAGGCTCTGAATAGGAAATATATCAACTTGTATTCAATATCAAATTCTACGACATACAAATATCGTATTGGAAACAACGATATAAATATATCTTTCAAATTTCCATAACAATAACTGTATAATCAATAAATCCAACATGGAAATATTCGAAAGACAATTTCGATTCATATCCATTTCCAATTTATATATTGGAAATTCTGGTTATTTTTAAAACCATTTCAAATCCAATTATTTATTTTAAAAATAAATGGATTATAATTCTAGTTCAAAACTAATTCATTTCGATAAAAATCTATTTTTATCTTTTCAAATATGGAATTTTTCATCTTAATTCTTTCCAAATCACTTCTTATGATTTTTCACTAATTATTGATATTTTTAATTTTTTATCAAGGCCCGTACTGTGACAACAAGGAATTTCGCTCGATCTGAATCAGTCGCTAAACCGATCTAGACCGTTCGAAACGCCTGATTGTTTTGAGAACACGAAACAAATCAGAACGCAGACGGAAGAACATTTCATTGTATATTACAACAATTCATAAGAATACAAGAATTTACAGAGTATAAACAAATATTACACAACAGAAAATATCAGAGATTACAATAAATTACATAGCAGCGGAAAATAATACAATACACAACTAGAAGAGATATGTGGATACAAAGCTTTCCGGATATCGTTCCAGCTGTAAACCAGGATCCTGTGAATATAAATCTGCAAAACCAAAACTACTAGCTGCTCGTGTCAAAATAAGGGCACCCAGAGTTTAGGTTAAAACAATAAACTCCAAGTCAGTCATGGGACTGGTGTGAGAACTAAAACAGTTATTTAAAACTTTACTTTAAATTAGATATATCAAGGGACCACGCCGTATAACACGGAACGGGTTTCCTCCCAAGAATACCAGTGCATATAACAATACAGTGAAATGCTTTTTGGAAAAATGAAGCTATTATAAGACCCAGGTCCTATCACACAATGCAACGCAAGCCGGGGGAGAGGATTTTCCCTTATAATAGCCAAACATACTTAGTACATTTAAAACAAGTCGTTTGATACTATAATAAGTGCATAGTGTATAAAACAACTTCAAATCATAAGTATCAATCATAGACGGCATGGGTACCATATATCATGTCGCCATACTAGTTCTACAATTAAAACCGCAAAATCACGTATTTGGAAGTTGGATTTTCATCTGTGAACTGAGGCCAGGGATCGTCCTCAACCGATTCGAGACTCTCTAGCCTGAGCCTCCGGAACAGCCGCAACTGCCCCTTGGAGCGACAGGGTCGGTCCACCGATGTGGATTATAGTGCCTGAACAATACGTCTCCCCGCCCTATGGGGCGTAAATGAGCCAACGAATGACTCCATCGGACCCGGATCGTCCGATCTAACCGAGACGCCTCGCAACAGCAACAACCACATAAGTCAAACTCGTCATGGCATGTAAAACCACTGACGCCGCTTCTAACTAGAAAGAAACGCATGTCCTCCCTGAGGTCCTCTCCCGTTTTTGGTTCACCATCGGGTGTGAAACTCGCGAAGTAAACGTTACACAAAGCTACGCCACATAGGCCGTGCTTTGATCATCAACCTCAAGACTCTGCTTTTCAACAGAAGCCTTGCTCATTTGCATCTTAGCATGCTACACAGGCAAACCACTTCATGGAACCGATATCAATCACATAGAATGAAATCCAATGTCAGACACACAGTCCATTTACAAGTCCGTTCTGGGTCTGAATGAAACCAGAGGCACCTAGTACCCCGCATATCCATCGATCTCCAAGTACGTCTGGACGACCACCAACTGTTTCCATCTTCTTGGGTGTACATACCAATCAAGATCGTCAGTAATCACCCAAACGACGTGGATACCTCCGGTCTTCGACCATCGTCTTCATCTTCGACTTATCGTCGTATCAGTTATTCCATATGGGATAAACCCGGTCTTTCCGAATAACTCGCGTATATTATAAACAAGTGTTACACAAACACAACATACGCCTCATTTCAATTCAATTTAATTCGAATTTCAATTCCTTTCAAAATATCAGATTTTGAAATCACTTTCGATATTCATTATAAAATAAATAAAATCGATATAAATATCGTTCACGCCAAAATGGCGTCAACCTAATCAATACGGCTTCATATATTTCTATTTTCAAATATTTCTTTTTCAAATATTCATTATTCAAATATTCTATTTTAAAATTGGAATGAGTCCCAATCAATTACCATATAATGTTAATTATATGGATTTTCTACCACACGTATATAACAACAACGATAAATCATCAACCATCATCCAAAGTGCGTTCTACACTGTATAAGCATCAAATACAAATGTTTAATGCTTATAACAGTCTGTCAATCAATCGATCGACATACAACTAACTATTGGGATTAGTGTATGTCATATATCACCCCAATACCAGTGTGGGGTTTTCAAACAATCAAACATAGATTTTATTTGTGCAGTTGGGCGATGTGTAAAATTTATCGTCCCAATCAATATCAATCAAATGTGTGTATATAAACAAATCGTCCGATCTGTTTATTTTTATTTCATTTCACATACACGTTAAAAATTCTATTTTCAACTATAAAATATTTTAACTATATAAATATTTTATTTCATTTCACATCACATCACACAATCAACTACACATCAAAATCAAACAAACAAGCATACAAGCCGTCCATGGTCTGTGGACGACGGGTGTCAGGTACTACTAAACACCGTCTGCATCCTAGTATATATATTTTAACTAGAAAATTAAATTGAAGGTGTGAAGTTCTCATCGATTAGCTAAACCATACGCCGCGACTCTTCATATGTAGGAAATCTTCACCGCTCGCATTTCGTCACTTTCGTCGCCCGTGTTCACTACATATATAAAAATCACATTTTTTTATCCTCTAATATATATAAAAATCATATTTTTAATTCGCTACTTCGTTATAAAAATTATATTTTTATAACACTCTTCATCTAATAAAGATTATATTTTTATAACGCTACTTCATATATGTAAAAATCGAATTTTTACTTCACTTTTGTATATGGAAAAATCTCACTTTTTACTTCACTTTTCTATATGGAAAAATATCGTCTTTTCTATTTTAAAAATCCTGTCTTTTCTATTGTAAAAATCCTATCTTTTCTATTTAAAAAAAATCACTTCTTTCTCTTGTTAAAAATCACTTTTCATTAAAATGCAACTTATATAATAAGGATTATAATCGTATAAATAAAAATCAACATTTATAGTAACAAACAGAAATTAGATCTTTATATAGAAAAAAATTCTAACTTTATATAAATAAATAAGAGATCAGATTTTATTTAATAACTAAATTAATCTAACTAAGTATATAAAACTAAATTAATTAAAACTGGAAAAACTTACTATTGTTGTGCGAAGAGGGAGAAGGACGGGCGCAGTACGCCGGGGAGGAGGTAGGGGGTCGCGGTGTCGGGTAAGGTGTTCTGGCCGGCGGCGGAATGATGGTGGTGGTCTTCAGGGCGGTGGCGGCTTTAGGGTTGGGGCGATGGCTGTGTCGATTTTTGGGTGTCGGGGTCTCGAAGGAGGGAGGGAGGGTGCTAACGCGAGGAGGGGGAGGGATGTGTCAGAGGGCGGCGGAGCGATGGAGGTCGAAGGCTGGTGGCGTGCGGTTGAGGGCTAGGTGCGATTTAATTGAGCGGTTTCCTCCCCTTTTTTTTTAATAACAGGCGTTGACTTGATTTGAAGAGGAAAGGGGGTTAAGGGAAAGATTATATAATATCATATATTAATTTAATTTGTTTTCCAAAAAGCAACTTTTTCCTTCAAACTCTGATTCAACCCCAATGAATGCCGCACCTAGCTAATTACCCCCATTCCGAACACAATGGGATATGTTTCATAAGATGATTCGATCGTTTCGATCAGTTTTCGTCAAAATCAACATATAACTCTATA
This sequence comes from Allium sativum, assembly GCA_030737875.1. NCBI lineage: Eukaryota > Viridiplantae > Streptophyta > Magnoliopsida > Asparagales > Amaryllidaceae > Allium > Allium sativum. Next base: position 447,696,680 of record CM060922.1, on the reverse strand, counting down.
TATTGAATTTGAATGCGCATTTCAATTTACCGGGGTCACATATGGACTCTAAAAATTCCAGAAAAATATTTTCTAGCTTCGTATTGACGATACGGTCCTAACAAAACTAGTTTCATCAGATTCTGAGACAGTTTGAAAAATGGCCATTTTCCAGTCGATTAAAATCAACTGAAACTGGTCAAATGCGTTTTCCTTTGCCACGCTCACATATTGATTCAAAAAATTACGAAAATTGGAATCTAGAAATAACTTGACATCACGGATCCAACAAAAGTGGTTTCGTCGAAATTCGAGGTCGTTTGCAAAATTTCCATTTTTAAGGGCCGAAATTCCATAGCGACTATTCGGAATTTTCAACTGGACATATCTTTTGATTCCCGCTATGAAATTTCGATTCTTCAGATTCGTTGGAAAGATATTCTCAATTAGATTCAAATATTTTTGGTTTCACTAAAATCCGGTTTATTTTGCACCCGGTACATTCATTTGAAATTTGAAATCGTTTTGAAAACGAATTTAAAACAATTTATAAAATACATTTTAAAACCTCCCCCACTTAAAAATTTTCGTCCCCGAAAAGGATCGAAGCCAAAAGTTGTTTAACAAACCAACTCAACTTTCAATATTTTCTTTATGGCTTAAGTTCTTCAACTTTTCAGTCTGTAAGAACTTTTCAAAATTTTCAAAAATTTGGCTAGCACCCTAAATTTTCGAAAAATTTCGCCATAACCTCCCCTGCACCGGGAAAATCCCGAAATTGCCATACAGGCCCTCTGATCTCAAAAAGAAAAAGAAAAGGCCAATCGGCTCATAAAATCATCATCACCCAAACAAAACAGTAAATTATGTTAAACATGTACCTATTTGTCGGGCAAACAATTTTATTCTTCTGCTCTAGCCTCTTTGCTATGGCCTGTTCAATGTAAGTACATGTATATGCAAGCAAATGCAACCAAATTTCAATACAATTCACCTTTTGGTTCAAATTGGCTATATGGTTCAAATTTAATCAATCCAACAATAATCAAGCAACACAACCATCAATCAATTAGTTGATTATCATCTCAAATTCATAACTTTGATACATAGTCAAAAATCACATTTGTGGTGCCAAATCACAACAATAAGCCCTATCTAATTTTGGTTCTCACACCAGTCAATAGGAAATATATAAATATCACACCTTTGAAACTCGAATACCAATTCTGATGATGTTCGAACTATAATCAGAATCATCTCCGGGCGCCTAGAGTGTGATTCTATATCTATCCAGTATATTAAAACTTCGAATACACGCGGACCAGACGTATACACAAAATCTTTATATAGCGGATTGTCCAAATTCAATATATAATAAATAATCACATATGCATAATTGATTTAAATTTTCAAAACAAAAATTCGTTTTCATTTCAAAAATATACTCTTCACACTCATTCTAGGATACTACTGATCCCATCTCTAACGAGTCATTCTCGTTGGATATTACTAATCCAATTCTGATGAATTCTTTCGTTTGGTTCTAATGTGTCTTGTTCTCTAGCTTTGTAAACCAAAGCTCTGATACCAAATGTGACAACAAGGAATTTCGCTCGATTTGAATCAGTCGCTAAACCGATCTAGACCGTTCGAAACGCCTGATTGTTTTGAGAACACGACACAAATCGGAACACAGACGGAAGAACATTTCATTGTATATTACAACAATTCATCAGAATACAAGAATATACAGAGTATAAACAAATATTACACAACAGAAAATATCAGAGATTACGATAAATTACATAGCAGCGGAAAATAATACAATACACAACTAGAAGAGATATGAGGATACAAAGCTTTCTGGATATCGTTCCAGCTGTAAACCAGGATCCTGTGAATATAAATCTGCAAAACCAAAACTACTAGCTGCCCGTGTCAAAATAAGGGCACCCAGAGTTTAGGTTAAAACAATAAACTCCAGGTCAGTCATGGGACTGGTGTGAGAACTAAAACAGTTATTTAAAACTTTACTTTAAATCAGATATATCAAGGGACCATGCCGTATAACACAAAACGGGTTTCCTCCCAAGAATACTAGTGCATATAACAAAACAGCGAAATGCTTTTTGGAAAAATGAAGCTATTATAAGACCCAGGTCCTATCACACAATGCAACGCAAGCCAGGGGATAGGGTTTTCCCTTATAATAGCCAAACATGCTTAGTACGTTTAAAACAAATCGTTTGATACTATAATAAGTGCATAGTGTATAAAACAACTTCAAATCATAAGTATCAATCATAGACGGCATGGGTACCATATATCATGTCGCCATACTAGTTCTACAATTAAAACCGCAAAATCACGTATTTGGAAGTTGGATTTCCACCTGTGAACTGAGGCCAGGGATCGTTCTCAACCGATTCGAGACTCTCTAGCCCGAGCCTTTGGAACAGTCGCAACTGCCCCTTGGAGTGACAGGGCCGGTCCACCGATGGATTATAGTGCCTGAACAATACGTCTCCCCGCCCTATGGGGCGTAAATGAGCCAACGAATGACTCCATCGGACCCGGATCGTCCGATCTAACCGAGATGCCTCGCAACAGCAACAACCACATAAGTCAAACTCGTCAGGGCGTGTAAAACCACTGACGCCACTTCTAACTAGAAAGAAACACATGTCCTCCCTGAGGTCCTCTCCCGTTTTTGGTTCACCACCGGGTGTGAAACTCGCGATGTAAACGTTACACAAAGCTACGCCACATAGGTCGTGCTTTGATCGTCAACCACAAGACTCTGCTTTTCAACAGAAGCCTTTCTCATTTGCATCTTAGCATGCCACATGGGCAAACCACTCCATGCAACCGATATCAATCACATAGAATGAAATCCAATGTCAGACAAACAGTCCATTTACAAGTCCGTTCTGGGTCTGAACGAAACCGGAGGCACCCAGTACCCCGCATATCCATCGATCTCCAAGTACGTTTGGACGATCACCAACTGTTTCCATCTTCTTGGGTATACATCCCAATCAAGATCGTAAGTAATCACCCAAACGACGTGGAGACCTCTGGTCTTCGACCATCGTCTTCATCTTCGACTTATCGTCGTATCAGTTATTCAGAATGGGATAAACCCGGTCTTTCCAAATAACTCACGTATATTATAAACAAGTGTTACACAAACACAACATATGCCTCATTTCAATTCAATTTAATTCGAATTTCAATTCCTTTCAAAATATCAGATTTTGAAATCACTTTCGATATTCATTATAAAATGAATAAAATCGATATAAATATCGTTCACGCCAAAATGGCGTCAATCTAATCAACACGGCTTCATATATTTCTATTTTCAAATATTCTATTTCAAATATTTCATTTTCAAATATTCCTTATTCAAATATTCTATTTTAAAACTGGAATTAGTCCCAATCAATTACCATATAATGTTAATTATATGGATTTTCTACCACACGTATATAACAGCAACGATAAATCATCAACCATCATCCAAAGTGCGTTCTACACTGTATAAGCATCAAATATAAATGTTTAACGCTTATAACAGTCTGTCAATCAATCGATCGACATACAACTAACTATTAGGATTAGTGTATGTCATATATCACCCCAATACCCGTGTGGGGTTTTCAAACAATCAAACACAGATTTTATTTGTGCAGTTGGGCGATGTGTAAAATTTATAGTCCCAATCAATATCAATCAAATGTGTGTATATAAACAAATCGTCCGATCTGTTTATTTTTATTTCATTTCACATACACGTTAAAAATTCTATTTTCAACTATAAAATATTTTAACTATATAAATATTTTATTTCATTTCACATCACATCGCACAATCAACTACACATCAAAATCAAACAAACAAGCATACAAGCCGTCCATGGTCTGTGGACGACGGGTGTCGGGTGCTACTAAACACCGTCTGCATCCTAGTATATATATTTTAACTAGAAAATTAAATTGAAGGTGAGAATTTCTCACCGATTAGCTAAACCATACGCCGCGACTCTTCATATATAGGAAATCTTCACCGCTCGCCTTTCGTCACTTTCGTCGCCCGTGTTCACTACATATATAAAAATCACATTTTTAAATCCTCTAATATAAATAAAAATCATATTTTTAATTCGCTACTTCATTATAAAAATTATATTTTTATAACGCTCTTCTTCTAATAAAGATTATATTTTTATAACGCTACTTCATATATGTAAAAATCGAATTTTTACTTCACTTTTCTATATGGAAAAATCTCACTTTTTACTTCTCTTTTCTATATGGAAAAATACCGTCTTTTCTATTTTAAAAATCCTGTCTTTTCTATTTTAAAAAAAAATCACTTCTTTCTCTTGTTAAAAATCACTTTTCATTAAAATGCAACTTATATAATAAGGATTATAATCATATAAATAAAAATCAACATTTATAGTAACAAATAGAAATTAGATCTTTATATAGAAAAAAATATTCTAACTTTATATAAATAAATAAGAGATCAGATTTTATATAATAACTAAATTAATCTAACTAAGTATATAAAACTAAATTAATTAAAACTGGAAAAACTTACTGTTGTTGTGCGAAGAGGGAGAAGGAGGGGCGCAGTACGCCGGGGAGGAGGTAGGGGGTCGCGATGTCGGGTGAGATGTTTTGGCCGGCGGCGGAATGATGGTGGTGGTCTTCAGGGCGGTGGCGGCTTTAGGGTTGGGGCGATGGTTGCGTTGATTTTTGGGTGTCGGGGTCTCGAAGGAAGGAGGGAGGGTGCTAACGCGAGGAGGGGGAGGGATGTGTCAGAGGGCGGCGGAGCGATGGAGGTCGAAGGCTGGTGGCGTGCGGTCGAGGGCTAGGTGCGATTTAATCGAGCGGTTTCCTCCCCTTTTTTTTTAATAACAGGCGTTGACTTGATTTGAAGAGGAAAGGGGGTTAAGGGAAAGATTATATAATATTATATATTAATTTAATTTGTTTTCCAAAAAGCAACTTTTTCCTTCAAACTCCTATTCAACCCCAACGAATGCCTCCCTTAGCTAATTACCCCCATTCCGAACACAATGGGATATGTTTCGTAAGCTGATTCGATCGTTTCGATCAGTTTTCGTCAAAATCAACATATAACTCAATATATTGAATTTGAACGCGCATTTCAATTTACCGGGGTCACATATGGACTCTAAAAATTCCAGAAAAATATTTTTTAGCCTCGTATTGACGATACAGTCCTAACAAAACTAGTTTCGTCAGATTCTGAGACAGTTTGAAAAATGGCCATTTTCCAGTCGATTAAAATCAAATTAAACTGGTCAAACGCATTTTCCTTTGCCATGCTCACATATTGATTCGAAAAATTATGAAAATTGGAATCTAGCAATAACTTGACATCACGGATCCAACAAAAGTGGTTTTGTTGAAATCCGAGGTCATTTGCAAAATTTCCATTTTTAAGGGCCGAAATTCCATAGCGACTGTTCGGAATTTTCAACTGGACATATCTTTTGATTCCCGCTATGAAATTTCGATTCTTCGGATTCGTTGGAAAGATATTCTCATTTAGATTCAAATATTTTTGGTTTCACTAAAATCCGGTTTATTTTGCACCCGGTACATTCATTTGAAATTTGAAATCGAATTATCGAACTACCGCGCCATTTTCAATTCCTTTTATATATACAAATAAATATTTATATTCTAACGACGATTCGAATAATTATATACGTTTGAATTCTATTCAAAATAAATTTCTCGTCGATATTATTTAAAATAATCCATTTTAAATATTCTAAATTCACTAAAATTTCCAAAATAAAATTTTTAAATTGGCTCGGATTTCCGGGTTATTACACGTACAGTTGATTTCCATAAACGGCCATCGAATTGCACTTACAACGACCTTTTCCAAATTTGATTTGGACATAATTCCAAATCCCACCGTTAGATTTCAAATCTCGTGTATTCGTTAGAAAGCTCTATTCGATATGAACCCAACGGTTCCGGTTTTAGGAGAATCCGACCGTCGGGTCTCCCGTAATGTCCATTCGAAGTCAATGGTCGAATTCGCGAACTGCCGCGGCATGGTGCCTTCTATTCAGGCCATTATGTAAATATATATTTCGTCGATTTCTATTTAAAACGTATTTTATAAATCGTTTTAAATTCGTTTTCAAAATGATTTCAACTTCATATTCAATTTCAAATCAAAATTGAATATTCTATATCATCGATAAATAAATGGTAGTATTTTCAAAAATATTGTATTTCGAAATCAATTCCTTTTCGATATTCATTATAAAAATGAATAAAATCGATATAAATATCGTTCACGTCAAAATGGCGTTAATCTAATCAACATGACTTTATATATTTAAATATATTCGTGTCCATCCCAAATCGGACATCAGAATCAGATTTTGATTCTTTTCTGAATATTATTTTAAAACATTCATTATTTTAAAATGTTCATTCGTTCTGAATTGGAATTAGACACAGTCAATTACCATATAATTTGATTTATATGGATTTCATACACATATGTATACAACAACAATCAAACACAGTCAACCATCATCCAAAGTGCATTCTACACTGCATAAGCATCAAATACAAATATTTAACGCTTATAACAGCCTGTCAATCCATCGATCGACATACAATTAATTATTGGGATTAGTGTATGTCCAATATCATCCCAATACCCGTGTGGGGTTTTCAGACAACAAATAATGAATTTATTTGTGTAGTTGGGCGATGTGTAAAATTTATCGTCCCAATCAATATCAGTCAAATGTGTATACATAAACAAATCGTCTGATTTGTTTATAAATATTTATTTTATATACACGTTAAAAATTACATTTTAAATATAAAATGTTTTTAACTATATAAAATATTTATTCATTTCACATCACACAATCAGTTTCACAACACAGTCAAACAAACAAATAAGTCGTCCATGGTCTGTGGACCCTGCTAAGCACTGTCTGCATCCTAGTATATATTTCTAACTAGAAAATAAATTAAAAGTGAGGAGTTCTCACCTAGAAGCTAAACCAAACGCCACAACTCTTCATATATAGAAAATCTTTGTCGTGCTCGCCTTTTGTCACTTTCGTCATCCGTATTCGCTACATATATAAAAATCACATCTTATATCCTCTATTATATAAAAATCATATTTTTAATTCGCTACATGTATAAAAATCACATTTATATATTCTCTATTGTATAAAAATCATATTTTTAATTCGCTACATATATAAAAATCACATTTTTATATTCTCTATCATGTAGAAATCATATTTTTATTATCTCTACTATAATATAAAAATCATATTTTGATTATCTCTATAATATAAAAAATCATATTTTTATTATCTCTATAATATAAAAATCATATTTTTGTTCTCGCTATAAATAATTTCATATCATCTCATATAAAAGGTATATTTTTTTACTCCAAATCATTTCGTATCAAAATTATATTTTTTTCTCCCAAATCATTTCACATAAAAATTATAATTTTCATCTCTAACATTTCGTATAAAGATTATATTTTTCTTTTGTAACTTTTCATATAAAGGTTATATTTTTACTTTCTAACTTTTCATATAAACATTATATTTTTACTTTCTAAATTTTCATATAAAGATTATATTTTTACATTCTAAATTTTCATATAAAGATTATATTTTTACTACTTTAAAAGATCGTATCTTTATCACAATAAAAATCAAAGTCATATACATTTTTCACAATGTCATAATATGCATAAAACTGATTTTAAAACCTATTTACCTATAAACAAATACAAATAAATCAAATAGGAGAAGCTTACATGATTTTTCTATGGAGAGGGGGGTTCCCATCGGCATTGGTGGCAAAGTGGGTGAGGAGGAGGCGCAGGTGGTCAGGGTGACGGCCGAGGGTGGCGGAAGGTGGCTAGGGCAGTGGCGATTTGGGGGTTTGGGGCGTTTGGATCGGGTTTGGCGAAGTGGGGCTTAGAGATGGACGGAGGTGGGGAGGCCAGGGAGGCGCGGGGGTGCTGTCGATGTGGGAGGGGAGGGCGGCGGCTTTTGGCTCCGTCGAGTTCCCCTTTTTTTTACTTACTTTGATTTTTTTTTCTGAATGGGGAGAGAGAATGGGAGAAAAGGGGTTGACTTATAATTTATTTATATTATATTTAATTACCCCAAAAAGTAACTTTTTATTTCGACCACCAAACGAGACCCACCGACTGTCGCTTATAGCTAATTACCCATATTCCGAACACAATGGAATATGTTTCACAAGCCAATTCGGCCGTTTCGATCAGTTTCTGTTAAAAATAAAATATAAATCATTATATTGAATTTTTAACGCACATTTCAATTTACTGGGGTCACATACGGACCCCAAAAATTTTAGAAAAATTATTTCTGGCTTCGTATTGACGATACGGTCCTAACAAAACTAATATCGTCAAATTTGGAGACCGTTTGAAAAATGCTCATTTTCTGATCGATCGAAATTGACTAAAACTGCCTAAACATGTTTTCCTTTGCCACGCCCACATATTGATCCCAAAAATTATGAATTTTGGAATCTAGCAATAACTTGACATCCCAGATCCAACAAAAGTGGTTTCATCGAAAACGGAGGTCGTTTTGCAAAATCTCCATTTTTAAGGGCCAAAATTCCATAGCGACTATTCTGAATTTTCCACTGGACATAACTTTTTATTCCCGCTATGAAATTTCAATTTTTCGAATTCGTTGGAAAGATATTTCCAAATAGATTCTAATATTTTTGGTTTCGCTAAATTCCGGTTTATTTTGAATCCTGTACATTCATTTGAAATTTGAAATCGAATTTTCAAACTACCGCGCCATTTTCAATTCCTTTTATAATTAAAAAATAATTACTTATATTCTAACGTCGATTCAAACAAATAAATACATTCTAATTCAATTCAAAATAAATTTCTCATCATCATTATTTAAAATAATTCATTTTAAATATTCAAAATTCATTAAAATTGCCAAAATAAAATTTTAAATTAGCTCGGATTTTCGGGTTGTTACAGGAGGAAAGGAGGACCGGGGCTTCCTTCGATCAAGATGTGGTGGTCCATCATGGACCGTGGTGGCCGGAGTATTGATGACTGCAGTCCGTTTGAATGGGTTTTTTAGGCGATAGAGGGGTCGTTGACATCGAGGATCTATAGGTGCGTAGGGGTTTAGGCTAATTTTAATGGTAGGCATGGCGGTAGTTCAAGGGCAAAGGCGACATTAGGAGTTTGATGACTGAAGATGTTAACTTCGGTCTGAATTTTGAACGCAAAGTAGTTTTTGAAATGTTATTAAAGTGTTAATCCAATAATAAAAGTTAATTAGTTATTAACTAATTCATATATTTTATAAAACTTAATATAGTATTCATTTTAGGCCCAAATCCAATGCGGTCGATCGTGTTGGGTTCGTAATGATGTTATTTATGCTATGAAACTGGACTAATTGAATTGTGAGTTTGCTCGAATTTCAATTATTTCAAATGAAAAGGTGGTAAGTAAAACTCACCTTTCTAAATAATCAGTGTAGTATAAAATAGATTAAACTATTATTATCTACTTGATTATATAAATTATTGGTGGATTGGTTTTATTGCTTATCATATTATTGATTTCATGTTTGAACTAATAAATTGATCAATTATTTAAAATTGATCTACTGCTATAGCATCTTAAAATGCTATTATTTATTTTAAATCTCATTTAGTATCACGATATAGAATCTCGAATTACTATTAGAAATTCTTCAGAAATATTATATTCAAAATTATTTTCTATGATTAAACAAGTGTAAATTGACGGATAATATTGTTTTACTTACGATGTTTATTATAGTGTAAGTAAATGAAATAATTGTTGGTGTTCTCTATTTGACCAAATAAACACCATTTAGAAATGGATTAAACTTATTCTATTTGATATAACTCTCATGCTGCTATTATATTAATTTGTACATTTTGTTTATGCCAGATAATTTACATTGAGTAATTGTTATATGAGATGTTCACTTCTAATCGTTTATTTATTTACATATGCATGTTAATGTAAGTACCATGTTTTGTTTGGAAGGACAAATTGAGTGTATGGTACCTTATTTAAATACCACTATGATTGCTAAGCCCTTTTGAATAGATGTTTCTTGTAGATGTTGGCTATAGTTTCTTATGGCTTCTCTCATATGGAGATGTGACCATGGTGCAATTACATTCAACAAACTCATTTGATAATAAATGCTTCAAATCATTTGTTATTTTACTTATGACGTTTTAAAGATAATCAATCTTATTTAATAATATCTTTAAAGAAGTAAAATAACTGTTTATTTAAGAGGTTATAAAGAAAAGTTTATTACATCGATAATGTTTAAAGTTAATTAATTTTTATTCTAAAAGAACATTAAATAATTTAAATTATTTATTATTTATTTAAAGGTTAAATTATATTTTGTAGTAAGATTTGAAGTTGTAATTGTCTTATAAATAGTTTTTTAAGTTTAATAATTATAAATTAATAATATTGTGTGATTAATTATTACATGTTTGATAATGATTTAAAGAATTAGTATAAACATGTATAATAATGAGTGTTTAGTTATTTAATTTAAATTTAATAATCATTTTTAAAAATGGCCAATAATTTAATTAATTATTCATTAACGATGCTTTAAATTAAATGATTTATTTTATTTATATTAGTTTTAAAATAAGCAATCAATTATCTATGAGGTCTTGAAAGTGTTTTTAGTATTCAATAAAAACGGATTACTCTATTAACATGGGTTTTAAGTAAATTATTTACTTATTTATATGTCTTATTGTTATAAAACATTTAAGTAAAGTATTTATAAAAACAGATTATTTTTATAAATATTTTACTTTATAAATAATACTACATAAAGAAGTTCTATTACTGAAATATTTGGAAAGAAGATTTGAAATGAGATTTTGTTTAAATATTTAAGAGTTCCAACAAGGATCTTGCTTTACAAATGATATTTATACATAAACTTTTTATATATAATAAATATTTTGAAATAAGATTTTATAGATGAACAATTCATTCCAAAAAGGCTTAGTGATTGTTATGGAAAATTAAATCCTTACATGATGGTTGTATATATTGGATAGTTAAATAACCAACTATCAAATCTAGCCAGTTTAACTTTGGAAATTTATACGACAAATGATGAGTGAACCGATTCACGTAAACAATGAGGAGATGAACTCCCCACTTGGTTTATTCCTAAAGATCCATAGTTTAGTTTTTCATAAACTATTAATTGTTATTTCGAAGAGACTGAAATCAGACCTAGTTGTATGAAACCACTACGATCCGGTTGGTTTCAAGCTGAAAATATCTTGAAGATGATTAAAGATAGAGTTATTCGGTTTCAATCAGGCCCAGAACGAACTTGTATGGATGAATGAGCACATTGCATATCTCCTTTGATGGAAATGTTAACATTCAAATATATTTTCTATTCATGAGACAAATGTAACATTTAGACTCATCACCCTGTAAATGACTAAAGCAGGGGAAAGTCGCATGGCTATATGAGTCGCTCCCATTATGATATGGTCATCCCATATCTAGATTCGGTATCTTTGTATGCTTTGGGGACAATTATGGTTGTTAATTGACAAAGGTGACCATATTCGGCATTATCCCAATTTTAAGGATGGTTCCGCTCCTGAGTAGCTAAGGTGCAATTAATGCAGTCTCTCGTACATTTTATCTACAGATGTACGGATTCATTAGGTAGAGCCTTATCTTTTTATAATTGGAATCAATTCTCTAATATAAAATGTCAGATTTGATTGTATACCTATTATATTGGAACGTGAGATGCAAGCATTTTGGATATATTTATTTGTGGACTCTAAACATTACTGTTATAGTTTGTGCCCTAGAAGCAATCCATTTGATGTGATTAATAACATTGCTGATGTTATAATTTATTTTGAATAAAAGATTTTGTTGTATTATATTTACTCCGTAATATAAATATTAACATAATAGAAATCCTTAAAATAATAACATAGAACTATATAGTTTCAAGTAAGTGACCTAAACATGAGATTATTTGATGTAGTAAGTATTATGATTCTTAAATATCCCTAGTCAAGTTTTATTGTATATATATAGGACAACAATGAAACGTTAAGACTAGTATGTTGATTGACTGATGATCATATCTCATTGATCATTAATATATGTGATATTAATGTCAATACATAAATATGTATTAGAGAATAGTGTATTGGACTGACCCAACTTGAAAAAATTCATGGAGCATAATTAATAGCGTCATAAGTAATTCTCATAGTGATTGTGATGTAATGGTCCTCAGACCTGAAATCACTATATGTTTTATTCGAGGATATTTGTGTTTTGATATCATCAAAAGTTACTTTTAACCGAGTTGAAGATAAAGGTGATTATCAGATACGTCTCAAATCAATTAAATAATATGAATGATCTAGATGGAATTTAACCCTACAACATAAGTAGTGATATCCATGGGGCCTCTTGATTGAGTATGATTATAAAATACATGGTCGTTCTCAAATATAGATTTGTTTTATATAATTTGCCCATCAATCAAGATAAAAGGATTAAATTATAAAGAGGATGACATGTTGCATGCCTCGAGTTTAATCCTTGATAAAATGGTTAAAAGGATTTAATTACATTAATACACTGGTCATAGAAAATGTTGTATCGTATCGTTGATTTTATTATAATTTGGGTAATATCACTGTATCATTAGATGCTGCTCATTGTTTATAAGTTATATATGATTCAAATTATTGCCATTGTTGTAATAACCTATAGGGTCACACAATTAGAACGTTGTAAAAAGGGGAGAACCGTTCTTAAGCTAATATATATATATATATATATATCAAATGTTGATATGTATTCATTTTATTTGAATTGGTATAACCAAGTTTTTAGTTTTCTTTTTTAGGATCTCGTTTGTTTTAAAAGGGGTTGACCCTTTCTTTTTCTATACACACATATATCTGAGATCCAAACAAAAAAGAGGGAAATTCGAGATTTGGTTAGTACCCATCATCTCTCTTCCCTGATTTCATTTGACGATCTTAAGGCAATGGTCGTGGACACCGATAGAGGCACCGCAGTCCAACAATATTAAAATTTGACTCTTTTAGTTTTCGTTCGAATTCGTTAATTCACAAAGCTACAAAAAGGTACACAGTTGCTCGATTCTTTGTTACATGGCTTAGATATGGTTATTATGGTTGTTAAATTTTGGGTTATACTGATGATTTGATCGCATAAAACCTAACAATTACTACAATATCAATGTTTATATAGTAAAAGTGCTTTGGTCATCGTAAGATAAATTTATGTGCGCCATGGTCTTACAAGACAACTTTGGTTTCAAAGATTTGTAAGTTCATAGATTGATTATTTATGATTTGAGTCTTCTTATACTGGTTTCCCGGATTGATTCAGGTGTTATATTATTGTAATGCTTGGGTCGGACCGAATATATTTCCAAGTCAGAATAGATTATTTCGGATTAGAAGAGAACTTGAAGTCCAAGACGTATTCTCGTATTTCTTTGTTTTCACATCATGTCTATTTGTTGCATTTTTCAACATCAATAGGGGCAAACTATTATAACTATCCAAGTTGATTTTGTGATTATTTCTCTAACGTTTTTTTCTATGTTGTATGTAAATGTCTTTCTATTTAGTAAAGATTAATATTATTCATTCTGTTTTGAGATTCTATTTTGTATCTTCTTTCATTTATCAACCAAATAACCTAGTTTTCAAACCGTTGATTGATCGACATACAAATACCATGGTTGTATTAGTGTTGACTCTTAATAGTCGAAAAGGCTAGACAGTATAATGTCCTTATCGCCTATATCCATTCGTTATTTTAAATGACAACCTCTCCATAATGGTTTGTCACCTTCGTACATAAGCAGTAATCTTATAGTTATAGTACAAAGATAATATGATGATTTTCTTATGTAAAATTAAGGCTTATCGCCTATTTTTGAGTCTTATCGATGTTATCGCCTTTATACCTTATCGGCTATGTCGATAAGTCATGTTTCTTAATTTATTTTCAAAGAGCTTTGAGGGTTACCACCTTAATAACCTCGTCGACACTAATGTAATTGACAAGGCTTATTTTCAAACTTATTTTCTACAAAGCTTGAGACTTACCTCATTTATCCTTGTCGTCACTGACATGGTCGACAAGATTGGGTTTCAAACTTGTTTAAATCTTGAGACTTATCATCTCTAAACACTTGGCATCATTGTCCATGTTGACAAGCTCTATTTTTAACCTACTTTCAAAAAGGATTTGAGGTTGTCTCCTTTATTCCTTAACATCATCAAATTGGTCCGCAAAGCATGGTATAAAACTTTTTTTATAAAATGTTTTGGGGGTATTGCCTCTAATGCTTTTCATTCATCAGCTTTGTGGACAAAGTCGTCAAAAACCTTATTTTCAAAATATTCCAAATTCTATGAGTTGTTAGCCTATATATGTGGTTGATGGAGCTTTGACTGTCGATGCAGTTATTTTTATTGGCATCGACAGATAGTTCAAGAGTCAATAAGGAAATGGTCAATAAGCCTTGTCGAGCCTGTTGATTTTATGTATTGTCGGTGGTAAATCACGTATAGTTTGCACATGTTTTCAAACCCATTGAAGGAAGTTGTCTTCTCTTTCTTGGTTATTAGAGTAAGCATATTATTAAATGTTGTGTTATTAATGCGGGCACCATTGGTTGTTGTTAATGTTTGTATTGAAGCACATGAATAACATATATTGGGGACACTAATGGGGGTTAAAAATCATGTTTATTTTGGGTATACCAATAGGAATTGAATAATCATGTTACATTAGGGCTACCAATGGAGATTCAATAATTATGTCACACTAGGGATACCATTGGGGCATAAAATGAGCATGTAAATATTAGGGTTAACAACAAATATTAAATATTCTTAAAATACTTGATCAAACATGTCTTATAGTTTCATATTTACCCTATTGGTAAAATTATGGTATGTGTTTCATAGTAATACTAAAGATAAAACAATGGATATGTGGTTGATAGCCCATGTACAATGATGGGTTACCTCATAAACTTAACTTATATATATATATATATATATATATATATATATATATATATATATATATATATATATATATTTATATATATATATTACCAAGAGGGTTGTTATCCTGAATGGTCGAAGATGGGTAGTCCTGATATATGAGTTGGGATGAGTAATCTCAATTTGAACAAGTAGATAACTTGTAGATAACCAGGTAACTTGCTAATGTGATGGCCAATCATAAAATCGTTAAGATAGTTAGTCAGGAGAATAAGGGATGTGTAACAACCCTGAATTTTGGGGCCAATTTAAAATTTATTTTAAGTAATTTTAAATGAGTTTTGATATTTAGAATAATCTATTTTAAATAATAATGATCACAAATTTGGTTCAAATCGAATTTAGAATGAATAAATTAATTTTAATTATAAAAAGAGTTAGAAATAGCGCGGTAGTTTGAAAAGTCAAACTTGAACTTTGACTGACCGTACAGGACGCAAAATTTAACGGATTTTAGTGAAACCAAAAATATTAGAATCTATCTAAATATATCTTTCCAACGAATCCGAAAAATCGAAATTTCATAGCGGAAATCAAAAGTTATGGCCAATTCAATTTTTAGAAGGTCGCTAGGTAATTTGCATAGGTCAATAAAGCTACTTTTCACATACGAAGGAATTTTAACTCGAAACCACTTCCATTGAGTCCGGAATGATGTTTCTGCATTTAAAAAGTATAAACACTTATATATTTGGAGTTTCGAAAATTATTTGTTTAAAAATGTATTTTTAATATAAAATATATAGCCATAGGAAATAGTGATTTTTCAAACAGTGTCCGTTTCTGACGAAACCACTTTTGTTGGATTCAGAATATTAAATTATTGCTGGGTTTCAAATTTTAGAATTTTCCAAGCTAGTACGTGAGCGTGGCAAAAGAAACAGTATTTAGTCAGTTTCGGTCAAAATTAATTGACTGAAAAATAGCTATTTTTCAAAATGTCTCAGAATTCAATGAAATAAATTTTGTTGGATTCGTATCATCAAAACAAAGCTAAAAATGATTTTTTGGTAATTTTTAGAATTAAAATATAATTATAATTGATTTTTCAGTGTAAACGGGCAAATTTTTTACTTTAAAAATTCATACGGGCTCAGAATTGAACAAAATTAATTTTCATATGTCCACAGCATCAAAACATAGCTAAATATAATTTTTGAGAATTTTTGAAGTTAATTTGTGATCTCGGTGAATTTTCATGTACGGTATACATTAAAATATCAATAAAATAATATAATTATTCCAAAACTCATAATAAATTTTGTAATTGGGTCCTGTAACATGTTCCATTGCGTTCAGAAGGCCTCAAAACCTTAAGAACGACAGTAAGCAGGCCTAAATCGGAGTTCGGACCAAAACGGGCCTTAATGGGCTAATTAAATTGTTAACTAATGATTAGGAAAACCTAATATAATATTATTTAAACCCGAATTCACTGTTCATCACCTTCTTCCCGTCATTTTCTGCAGCCACCAAAACCCATTACCCTTCAAAACTTCAAACCTTGATTTCTCTCTCATTTCTCAACGAAATTTAGCGTGTGAGTACTCGTTTCGAAGCTCTTCCCGAGCTCTTCGATCTCCGACAAGTCCCAGCACCTCTCGTGCATCGTAGCGCCGCCACCAGGGCCGAGAAGCCGCCGCCGTTCGCTGCAAACCGGGATCACCACGTGCGTGCGCACCTCCTCCAATTCCTGGCGCCGATAGCTCTCTCCAAGGCGGTCATTCTCCAACAAACGGCACCTAAAACCGTCAACCGTAGCCTGAGATATCTTGATCCAAAGTTTTGAACAAATTCTGAAAATAAGGTATGCTTTAGATTTTGCGACGCTTTTAAACGTTGCTGCAGCAGTTATTAAAAGTCAGAATTATTCAAACATTGATAACTAATGCGTATGAACCCCGAATCTGAAAATTTCAGATCCGACAGGACCGTGGCGAAGAGTAGGCTTTGCTGAGACTGATTAGAGTGAATCCTGAATTTATTTGGCATTTTAAATTCTTATCCAATCAAGGTGAGAATTCATTTTAAGTTAAATTTAATTAGTTTAATTGTTATGCTTGCGTTATGAGAAGTTGAAAATCAATAATGGATGTTATTATGGATTATAGATTTGGATTGCTTTGCGATGTTAGGATGCTAGATCTGAAACTTTAAGTGATTAGATATGTGAGAATTTATTTTTAATTTAATTTAATTTATTTAATTATTAATTCTTAGTGATTAAAGAATATCTCTTGATAAATCCGCTATGTATTAATATTTTGAATACGGATCTAAGTTGTTTATGTCTGTATGATGTTAGATCTATGAACCTAGATATTAGATCTGAATTCGTTGACTAATTAAAATGATTATTTGTTAATTCATTTACATCATCCCTCGTTGATTTGTCATATGCCATCAAAAATATCACCTTGTGTAAAATTTGGATGTAAAGTGTCAGATCTATGTTGGTTGATTTATTTAATTTTCTTTTTCTGTTGTTGATTGTGATGATTTATATTTTAGTATGCAAATCAAACATTTAGAATTTGCGATGATTTACATTTTACTATGTAAACCAAAGATTTGGCATTTACGATGATTTACAATTTAGTATGTAAATCAAAATTTTAGAATTTGCGATGATATACATTTTAGTATGTAAATTAAATGTTAGATTTGGCGTTGACATGAATTTACATTTTATTTTGTAAATTCAATATTAAGATTTGGCGTTGACATGAAATTTACATTTTACTTTGTAAATTAAAAGTAGAATTTGGCGTTGACATAAAATTTACATTTTATTATGTAAATTAAAGTTAGAATTTAGCGATGACATGAAATTTTCATTTTTATTATGTAAATTATAAAGTGAAATTATACTGTATGTTAAAATTACATTTTTCTTGGTAATTAAAAGGTGAATTTACATCTGATGAATTAAATTATATTTTATTAAGTAATTTATGAATGAATTTACACCGCATGTTAGAAATATACATTTTTCTGTGTAATCAAAATGTGAATTTATGTTGTATGATAAAAACTACATTTTTTTTATGTAATTACAATAGAAGTTTGTATTGTATGATAAAAATTACATCGTTGTATGTAATCAGAGATGGGGATTTGGCGATGTAATTAAAATTTACATTTTTATGTAATGTAAATAAAAGTGGGAATGTGTTATGTATAAAAAATTTACTTTATTTAAGGTTAATGGTATAGAAATATTCGCCATAGGAAAATTTACATTTTTTTTTTATGTAAATACTATAGTAATTTTGATCGTAGGAAAATTTACACTTTAATGTAATTATTATAGTCATTCTTCTCCGTAGTAAACTTACATTATTTTTAGTGTAAATGTAAATATATAGGAATTCACCGTATGTTAAAATTTACATTTATTATTAATGTAATATGTATAAGAATTTCACCGTAGGGAAAAGTCCACCTTTTATTTAATAAATAAAATAAGAATGTGACATGGAATATAAATATACACTTTTATTAATGTAAATAAATAGAATATTCACCATAGTTAAAGTTTACATTTTCATTGATGTAAATAAGAATGTGACATAGAATATAAATTTACATTTTTGTTAATGTTAAAATAGGAATTTACATTGTATGAGAAATTAACATTATTTTTGGTGTTACTAATAGGTAATTTACAATGCATGAAAAATTAACATTTTTAATGTTAATTAAATAGTAAGTTCACCGTATGATGAAATTAACATTTTTAATGTTAATATTATAAAAATTATAACGTATGATGTAATTAACATTTTTAAAGTTAATATTAATAAGTAATTTTACCGTGGGATAAAATTAACATTTTATGTTAATAATGAGTAATTTCACCGTATGTATGAATTTACATTATTGTCAATGTAAATTAAACAGTAAATTTAACCGTAGGATGATTAACATTATTTTTAATGTTAATAAAGGGTAATTTAACCATAGGATAAGTCAACATTATCTTTAATGTTAAAATTAAGAAAATATGCATCGTAGGATGAGTTAACATTATTCTAAATGTTAATATAAAAAATGTATATACCATAGGGAAAAATTTACATTATTTTAATGTAAAAATAAAGGAATTCCACCGTAGGATGAGTTTACATTTTATTCAATGTAAATAGGTAAGAATGCGACATGTAAATGCAAGTTTACGTTTTATTCAATGTAAATAAGTAAGAATGTGACATGTAATTGCAAGTTTACATTTTATTAAATGTAAAGAAAACAAGAATGCGATATGTAATGAAAGTTTACATTTTAATTAATGTAAATAAAAATATGATTTTGAGAATGCGTCGTTAAATAAGAAGTTTGACTATTTTAAATGATTAAAATAGAATGAATTGTTAATAAAAATATTATTAACGAATAAGAAGGATTTTCAAAATATATATATATGTATATATATACGAGGATTGTTTGGGAAGTCCGAGATATTCTCATCCCAAATTAATCCAGCGGCATTAAAGATCGAAGTAAGAAGACGACGCATGAAGACCGTAAATCTTCCCTCGAATGGACAGCGATCGAGACCCTGAATTGACTTGCTACCAATTCATGGGTCAAGGTCATTGCCCAGACGTACGTGTTGGTTTCACGGATTTGACTTTCATTCAGACCCAGAGCATAAGTTTAAATGGATGGTGTGTCTGACATCGTACTTCGTTATATATCATATTGTTGATTTTCTGTTAATATATAAATATTGGTGGTGGAGAATTTATTCTCTACTTAACACCCATTTATGTATTGATGGAGAAGCAATGGTATGGTATGGAGTGACAGTGTGGCATACTAAGATGCAATGATCAAGGTTTCTTGTTGAAAAGCATGCCTTGTGGGATGATCAAAGCATAGCCTGTTTAGGCATAGCTTTGTGTATGACGTGACTTCACGAGCCTCACACACCGGCGGAGTCTAAAACGGGAGAAGGGAACGCAGGGAGTGCACACGTTTCTTTCTAGCCAGAGTGGTGCCAGGGACCTACCAGCGATGGCATTTATTCATTGTGGTTGTTGGATTTTTCGAGGCCTCGGTTTTATACGGTCGCCACTGGCCGTATTATAGGTCCAAAAGGACTGGGAAGCGTGTGTTCAGGAATTGCCAATCCATTAAGCGTTAACGTATGGACCGGCCCTGCAGGATCCAAGGGTTGGACAGAGTACCAATCCTGGGGCATTGCTAGAGTGTCTCGAATCGGTAAGGAGCTCCTCCCTAGCCTTGACTCAGATGGAAATCCAAATTCCAAATACGACCCTGCGGTTTTGATTGTATTACTAGTATGGAGATATAGTAGGATGGGGTACTATGTTTCCTAGGATTGATACATTTATTTTGAAATGTTTTATTATACATTAATAATAATAATGTAATGACCCACATTTTCTGCGATATATGATTAATTTATTTAATTATATAATTGGTGATTTAGAGAAGTTAATGATCGTTTAATTAAATAATATTGAATATTTAATAAATAATTATAATATAATAATATATTATAATGTCGAAATAGTTGGAAATAGTGAAATTCACGGTATCGTGTGAATTGAATAGCATACGAGATTTGGTGGAGTTTCAATTCGAAATATAATAACGATTATATTGAATCGACGACAGTTGAGCGTATAGTTTATAATATATTTATAAACGAGCTTGAAACGGCGCTGTAGTTCGCTATTTGGCGATTCGAACTTCAACTGAATATACAGGATTCGTTTTAAGCCGGATTTCTGTGAAACAAGAAACGTGTGGAGCTGGTGGAGTATATCTTTCTAGTGGAAGAGAAAAATCGGGATTTCGTCGTGTAGATTTTGATGTATGTCCAAATAAATTTTAGAAAAGTCGCTGTGGAATTCCTTTATAATTTATAAAGGAATTATTTATATTTTTAAAAGGGATTTCAATATAAATCAAATATCGGGTTGACCCAGAAGTGAATATCAAGTTGTAAATACATACAGGAATATTCTAGAGCTGTGTGGTATGCCACTGTGAATATAGACGATAATATTTAATTTTAAATATTTAATTTAATTATATTTAAATATATTTATATATTTAAATAGGCTATTTAGAGCGTTAAAAATAGCCACTTTTGCAAACGAAGTCGGAATTCGACGAAACCAGTTTTGTTGGATCCGCAATGTCGAGTAGTTGCTAGATGTCAGTTTCCGTGATTTTTGAAGTCACTGTGTAGTCGTACGGATTTTTAGAGTGGAAAACATTCAGTATTTTATCAGTTACAAATATATTGTGTGAGCATACGAAGTCGGAATTCGACGAAACCAGTTTCGTTGGGACCGTAATATCGGACTGTAGCTGCATGCCAGTTTTCGTGATTTTTGGGTATCACGTGTGATCATAGAAATTTTTAGAAGACGAATTAACAAAAGAATATTCCGAGAATATTCCCTACCTCAAAATATCTAGATATTTTCCAACACTATAAAATACCCTTAACTTTCCTCTAACCCTAATATCCTCATTTCAGATTTTCCGTCGTAAGTTTCCTCCTGGAAACAAATAACGTGAGAAATCATCTTTAGAAAATCATAAGAAATGGAAATAAATTTCTATAAATCCTAAATCGAGTTGGGTTGAGTTTCTTTTGCAACGAGCTTCCTTCCTTTACTGATTTAAAGGGGTGCGATTCACGTTGGGGAGTTCGACGATTTACAGTAGTTCCTAGGGTTCGGAAATCAAATGGATGTGAAGCATCGAGCGTTGGTTGATGGGTATATTCGGATTTAACAGGATGAATAGCATCTGCAGTGAATGGTTGGAGGGATTTCGTCATTTTTTGGTTCGATGGTCACACAGTTTTGACGCAGTGAAAAACAGGAACCGCATCCTGTAATGGAAGTTCGAATGCTTCCTTTTGGAGATGGTGAGATGCGGTTTGTGATGAGCAACAAAATGGCGGTACTAATGTGAGAATCGGTCGATTTATGGGGAGTTGAAGATGGAAATGGCGATGGGTGAAATACTGGGAGCCACGCATTTGAGTTACGGGGAAGGAGTGAGTTGGCGGGTTCATGAGTAACAGGAAATGAGGAAGCGGGATTGTTTCATACTGGGGAAGCTCGAGTCTTTGTTTGGATACGGTCTTGATTTTTAGCTGACCGGAGGTGGAAGTAAGGTGTCATGATATTTGGGAAGATGATGAATAATGTAGTGGAAACGGTGGTGTTTTCCAGTGGGCTTCCGGGCCAAACAGTTCAAATTAAAAAGAGAATGGAAGTTTGAAGGAAATAAGGGGCCAACGTATTATGGTTGGAAGGAAATGGAAATGTCCGGGCCTGGTAATTTAAAATGGCGATGGGCCTAGTTGAAGAAGTTAAGCCCAATTAGAAAATAAAAAGGAAAGAAAAGGGAAGCAGGGAAGTTCGAAAATGTCTGTGAATGGATGGAGCTACCATCGCGAGTTTCATCTGAAAGAAGAAGGTATAGCGGGTCAAATGAATTGAGTGGGCCGAGTTTTGAAAAGGTTAAGCCCGCTTTAAATTAAATAATTTAGCCTAGTTTAATTTCAAATCCATTTAAATATTTGTATAGAATTGTAATAACAGTAACTTGCTCATACGGTGTCAGAATCAAGTGAAAACAAGATCCGACAGGATCGTATGGACGAACACTACAACATGAGACCGACTGGAAGTAATTCTGAGCTCGTTACAATTTATGGCGAAATAAATTGTCCGTCTGAACCAAACGATGGTTATTGTTATTAACGATGATCGTCCAATGTGAGTAAAACTCACCAACTCTGAACAGTTATATTTTTATAATGTATTTTTAGAACTGTTAATCATCTGTTGATTGCTGTGTGTTGGTTGATTGATTGAACTACTAGTCAGTTAGTGGATATTATATATATATATAAACCATTAAATATTTATATATTGATTCTGCTATCAGAATAATGTATATTGAACTGAAAGTGATGATAATCATATTGTGTAACATCTGTGGATGCAGGAAAACAGGTTGGAGGAATCCGATGAGATTCCTCAACAGTTATTTTATTGTTTTTCATATATTGTTATATGATGTGATATAAAATCTGTGGGCGATTATATGTACTTGGACGATATTGAACATCATGATTTGATATGATTGAATACCATAACACACCGGAATGTTGATAAGGGAATTTTCAAAATGGAATATTTATAAATAAGAGATATTTATAAAGTGGAATATTTATAAATAAGAAATGTTTACAAATTGGAATATTTATAAATAGGAGATATTTGAAAAGGAAATAAATTCAAAACATTTCTTTTTGAATGGAAACGCCTGTGTGGCGAGTTTGGGGATTTTCCCGATGCTCCCGATACAAAGGAGGTTATGGCGAATTTTTCAGGGAATTTAAGGAGTTAGAATATTTCAAGAATAAATTTGAAAAGGAAATATTTGTAAACCATTTACAAATAGAATTGGAAAGGGAACATTATAAAAAGGAAATCTTTATAAAGTTAATCGAATATGGTATTCGAAGTTAGTTAATCGAATATGGTATTCGAAGTTAGTTAATCGAATATGGTATTCGAAGTTAGTTAATCGAATATGGTATTTGAAGTTAGTTAATCGAATATAGACATTCGAAAGGAGTTAATCGAATATGGTATTCGAAGTTAGTTAATCGAATATGGTATTCGAAAGTTAGTTAATCGAATATGTTATTCGAAAGGGGTTAGTCAAGTCGAGTTAGTCAAATAGAGTTAACCAATTAGAGTTAATCAGTTAGAGTTAGCCAGTTGGAGTTAATTAGTTAGTGTTAATCGATTAGAGTTAAAACGAACTAGAGTTAATCAAATATAGTTATTTGAGACAGAGTTAGTCAAACATAGTATTCAGGGTAAGTTGCCATCTCGTACGACTGCTAGCGTAATTCGCAGGGCTGTAAATAGCCTACGGCGGTCGGATGTTTCCTGAGGGAATCAGGCGTAACTATTGTGATCGCTACGATCTAGAGTCAAGCGAATGGAGTTTAATCGAATATTAGTTATTCGATAGGAGTTGATCGAGTTGAGAAATAAGTCAAGTTAAATAAGTTGAGTTGATCGGGTGGTTCGACCAAGTTAGTCGAGCCTAGTTAATCGAATCAAATTGGTCGAACCAAGTAAGTCGAGTTAAGTTAGTCAAGTTAGTCGAGCCTTGTTAATCGAATCGAATTGGTCGAACCAAGTAAGTCGAGTTAGTCGAGTCAAGTTAAGTTAGTCGAGTTAAGTTCGTCGGGTTAAAGTTATCGATGTTAGTTTCATCGAAAGAATTTATCGATGTAAGTTTCATCGAAAGAAGTTATCGATGTAAGTTTCATTGAAAGAAGTTATCGATGTTAGTTTCATCGAAAGAAGTTATCGATGTTAGTTTCATCGAAAGAAGTTATCGATGTTAGTTTCATCGAAACAAGTTATCGATGTTAGTTTCATCGAAAGAAGTTATCGATGTTAGTTTTATCGAAAGAAGTTATCAATGTTAGTTTCATCGAAAGAAGTTATCGATGTTAGTTTCATCAAAGGGAGTTATCGATTATAGTTTAATCGAAGTGAGATTTTCAAATATGAGATATTTGAAAAGGAAGAGTCATCGAATATTAGTTATTCGAAGAGAGATTATCGAATATCGTTTATCGAGAAGGAGTTAGTCGAATATAGGTTATTCGAAGAAGAGTTAATCCAATAGAGATTTCTCGAAGAGAGTTAATCGGCAAATTCGATTATATCGAATTCGGGAAAGTACTTATACTTTCCAATGTTTAAATAGAGATTTATTTATATTTAAATAAATAAGTGTTAGGTTAATTATTCACTAATAAGAATAGAAGTTATAATTAAAGTTAGATAATTCGAAAGTAGGGATTATAACGTTATCGTTATAACCAATATTTTAAATATAGAAGTGGATTAGTAAAATTGAATCCTAGAAAGGCGTAAAGAAGTTGTTAAAGATTAAAAGATAAACTTTGACCATTTCGAAGTTATAACGTTGTTCAGTTAAGGTCTGAGAGGTAATTATACCCCAACTTGAGTGACTTCCTTCTTAACTAAGAAATGGTCAGGTTTGATCGTAAAGGAGTTTTGGAAATGTTTTCCAAGCGAGAATCAGAAATGTTTTTTGATAAAAGAAAAATAAGAATTTAGAATATAGGGAAACAGAAGATAAGTAAATAAACGAACTAAAGAGATTTATGTTAAATGATGTTTGTTCGATATAATTTCCATTTGGAAATAATATCGTTGTTTTGCACACTTGTTTGTCTTTGATAGTTAACTCACCGACTATCGAAGTTTTGACCATTTTAACGTTGTTAATATGGAGAGACCGGTTGGATTATTATCCATAGAACCACTCTGTATTGGCATAAGCGTCGCGAATCATATATGACAAAGATAAATGAAGACAGAGTAAAATGCAAGGGCTGTTGTATAAGTCTTAGATAACAGCGACTAAGATGGATATACGGAATAGTGCCTTCGGTTTGTCCAGTCCCAGGACAACTTGTATGGACGAAGGTCTGACAGAGTATATCCAATGGATCGCGTAAGTTGATCTGTTCAAACGTATTCACGTTTGGTGGCGGAGGAATTCGTTTCTCTTAGCTGTATACCCGTGTTATTTTTAGATAAGTCAATTTGTGATTTGGCGGGTATGACGATGTGATGTTCTAAGTGAATGAAGATGGATGTCTGACAGAGTATTTCCAGAAAGGTCACGTACATTGATTTCTTCAACTGTACCAAGAGTGGAAGCGGAGAAGGAAACTTCTTTTAGCTGACACGTAATGTACTGTTGTAAACGTCAATTAGTGATTTTCGATGGATCTGATAATGTGGCATTCGAAGTGAATCTGATGTGATGATAAAGCATAGCTTCTAGCCTCATCAACCGGTAAATGACAAAAATCGGGCAGGCAGCATGGCTAAGTCGGTCGCACCGAAGTAGGGTGTATAATCATCTATCTAGAGAATATTCATTTGTTTCTTAAATCTATCAATGCTGTCCCATAATATATACGGGAACGGTTGCTGATCCCAACCGTTGGTGATGTACATTCGATACACTCAAGCGAAATGAGTGGTCGGTCATGTGTGGCTGAGTTACAAGATGTTCTTGTTGAACTCCAGTGTATCGTTCCTAGAGTACACTGATCAGAAGGTGGTTCCATACCTTGTCATAGTTGGAAATCCATTATCCAATACGTGCTTGCGATTTTGATTGTATACTATATATGTAGAACGTGAGATGAAAGTGTTTCTGCTAGTTGATATCTATTTGTACATAGACATTATTATAATATCAAAAGGTTTTTGATATAAAGATATTTTGGATTCTCATAAGGGAAAAACCCGTTCCGTTCTGCGGCGTGGTCTTATGAGATATCGTTTACTTGTTCATATACCTGTTTAAACTGTTTTACTCATACCAGTCCCATGACTGACCCGGAGTTTACTTTGTTGTTTTCCCTAAACTCTTGGGTGCCTAAATTTGTACGGGCAGTCAAGTAGTCAGGAATTTACAGATATACTGGAAGAGCGTGGAGCAGGAGGCTTCAAGATCATATAGCTATAGTTATTTCCGCTGTGTTGTAAGTGTTGTACTCTGATAAGTGCTATTGTATACATAACTGTTATATTTCAAAGTTATGTTATATATTATATGTTATTCGTTCCGCTGTGAGGTTCGTGTTACTCTGATGTTGTGTTCTTCCTCTTCTTCTATTCTAAGTTTCTATCTTATCTATTCTCACCTTCTAATTTCTTTCGTTAATTACCGGGATTTTTCGATGTTTTGGTTATCGACGTCGAGCTTACGTCGATAACCAAAGTCCCTCAAAATTCGGGTCGTTACAAATATTAAACTCGTATTTGCCGTATTTAGCATGTTTAATCACCATAAGGGAAAAATTTATCCTCTGGTGTGCGTTGCATTGTGTGATGGGACTTGAGTCTTATGGTGATTCCATTTTTCTAAAAAGCATTGCGATGTTGAACGTTCTAACACTTTAAATTATGCACGACAATCCATTGAGTAAACCCATTCCGCATTAGCGGCGTGGTCTTTGGATTTGTCATATTATTATTGCTAAACTAGTTATGAATTCTCATACCAGTCCCACGACTGACCCGTAGTTTGTTTCACCTTTTTGCAAACTCGGGTGCCCTCTTTTCTACATGGGCAGCCAAGTAAACAGGTTCATTCTTTGCTTGGAGTCTTCTTGGAGTTGCTCATTATCTTTGCTTGGATTTGCTTTTGCGGAGAGGTGATGACTTGGAGCTTTGAGGACAGCTATCATTTACTTCTATTGCATTTTTCTATCTTTAAGTTCAGTCATTAGACTTGTTTCTTTCGTATTGCTTATTTTGAGAGTTGGAACTTATTTCCATTTCTGCAAACTTGATGTAATAATTTGGAATTCTGTGACTGTTGGGATTCTGTGGTTTATGACATTATATTTCCGCTGCTATATTGTTATTATTCTATGGTTTTTCCTCTGCTATGTTGTATCAGTGATATGTATTGTTATATTTATGTTGTATTCCATATGAATATTCCTTACTTTCACCTAGTGGAAGTTTGGGGTCATCACGGTTGGTATCAGAGCTTTGGTTAAACTTAGCGTTGGAATATAACATATTTATAACAAATTCGTTTACATAGAATCACAATATTCTATGGCGAACATTTCATGTGATACATAATAGCCAGTCACTTTCGTTATCTTTTCATTCATCCTTCGATCTTTTCTATCTCTTAGAATCACCATTACGGTTGTTTTGACTCTTCCCTTGATCATACATTCGAAAAAGACTAAAGAAAGTGGCGATGCTCAAGTGGCACATGTTTACGAAGGAGCGAAAGGACCAACTTCTTCAGCGCCAGTTTCTACTGAAGGAGGAGGGAAGTCTAATGTTTCTATAGGTACGCCTAGAATAAGTTACATCTCCCATATTGCTTTTATTTCCTTTTGAGTTTGATTTTATGAGTCGTTGCTTGGCTTTCTCTCTCTCCTATCCTCTTTCTTCCTTTTCTTTTCCTTTTCGAGGACGAAAAGTTTTTAAGTGGGGGAGATTGTAACAACCCTGAATTTTGGGGCCAATTTAAAATTTATTTTAAGTAATTTTAAATGAGTTTTGATATTTAGAATAATCTATTTTAAATAATAATGATCACAAATTTGGTTCAAATCGAAATTAGAATGAATAAATTAATTTTAATTATAAAAAGAGTTAGAAATAGCGCGGTAGTTTGAAAAGTCAAACTTGAACTTCGACTGACCGTACAGGACGCAAAATTTAACGGATTTTAGTGAAACCTAAAATATTAGAATCTATTTAAATATATCTTTCCAACGAATCCGAAAAATCGAAATTTCATAGCGGATATCAAAAGTTATGGCCAATTCAATTTTTAGAAGGTCGCTAGGTAATTTGCATAGGTCAATAAAGCTACTTTTCACATACGAAGGAATTTTAACTCGAAACCACTTCCATTGAGTCCGGAATGACGTTTCTGCATTTAAAAAGTATAAACACTTATATATTTGGAGTTTCGAAAATTATTTGTTTAAAAATGTATTTTTAATATAAAATATATAGCCATAGGAAATAGTGATTTTTCAAACAGTGTCCGTTTCTGACGAAACCACTTTTGTTGGATTCGTAATATTAAATTATTGCTAGGTTTCAAATTTTAGAATTTTCCAAGCTAGTACGTGAGCGTGGCAAAAGAAACAGTATTTAGCCAGTTTCGGTCAAAATTAATTGACTGAAAAATAGCCATTTTTCAAAATGTCTCAGAATTCAACGAAATAAATTTTGTTGGATTCGTATCATCAAAACAAAGCTACAAATGATTTTTTGGTAATTTTTAGAATTAAAATATAATTATAATTGATTTTTCAGTGTAAACGGACAAATTTTTGACTTTAAAAACTCATTAAAAATTCATACGGGCTCAGAATTGAACGAAATTAATTTTCATATGTCCACAGCATCAAAACATAGCTAAATATAATTTTCGAGAATTTTTGAAGTTAATTTGTGACCTCGGTGAATTTTCATGTACGGTATACATTAAAATATTAATAAAATAATATAATTATTCCAAAACTCATAATAAATTTCGGAATTGGGTCCTGTAACATGTTCCATTGCGTTCAGAAGGCCTCAAAACCTTAAGAACGACAGTAAGCAGGCCTAAATCGGAGTTCGGACCAAAACGGGCCTTAACGGGCTAATTAAATTGTTAACTAATGATTAGGAAAACCTAATATAATATTATTTAAACCCGAATTCACTGTTCGTCGCCTCATTCCCATCATTTTCTGCAGCCACCAAAACCCATTACCCTTCAAAACTTCAAACCTTGATTTCTCTCTCATTTCTCAACAAAATTTAGCGTGTGAGTACTCGTTTCGAAGCTCTTCCCGAGCTCTTCGATCTCCGACAAGTCCCAGCACCTCTCGTGCATCGTAGCGCCGCCACCAGGGCCGAGAAGCCGCCGCCGTTCGCTGCAAACTGGGCCCACCACGTGCGTGCGCACCTCCTCCAATTCCTGGCGCCGATAGCTCTCTCCAAGGCGGTCATTCTCCAACAAACGGCACCTAAAACCGTCAACCGTAGCCTGAGATATCTTGATCCAAAATTTTGAACAAATTCTGAAAATAAGGTATGCTTCAGATTTTGCGACGCTTTTAAGCGTTGCTGCAGCAGTTGTTAAAAGTCAGAATTATTCAAACATTGATAACTAATGCGTATGAACCCCGAATCTGAAAATTTCAGATCCGACAGGACCGTGGCGAAGAGTAGGCTTTGCTGAGACTGATTAGAGTGAATCCTGAATTTATTTGGCATTTTAAATTCTTATCCAATCAAGGTGAGAATTCATTTTAAGTTAAATGTAATTAGTTTAATTGTTATGCTTGCGTTATGAGAAGTTGAAAATCAATAATGGATGTTATTATGGATTATATATTTGGATTGCTTTGCGATGTTAGGATGCTAGATCTGAAACTTTAAGTGATTAGATATGTGAGAATTTATTTTTAATTTAATTTAATTTATTTAATTATTAATTCTTAGTGATTAAAGAATATCTCTTGATAAATCCGCTATGTATTAATATTTTGAATACGGATCTAAGTTGTTTATGTCCGTATGATCTTAGATCTACGAACCTAGATATTAGATCTGAATTCATTGACTAATTAAAATGATTATTTGTTAATTCATTTACATCATCCCTCGTTGATTTGTCATATGCCATCAAAAATATCACCTTGTGTAAAATTTGGATGTAAAGTGTTAGATCTATGTTGGTTGATTTATTTGATTTTCTTTTTCTGTTGTTGATTGTGATGATTTATATTTTAGTATGCAAATCAAACATTTAGAATTTGCGATGATTTACATTTTACTATGTAAACCAAAGATTTGGCATTTACGATGATTTACAATTTAGTATGTAAATCAAAATTTAAAATTTGCGATGATATACATTTTAGTATGTAAATTAAATGTTAGATTTTGCGTTGACATGAATTTACATTTTATTTTGTAAATTCAATATTAAGATTTGGCGTTGACATGAAATTTACATTTTACTTTGTAAATTAAAAGTAGAATTTGGCGTTGACATAAAATTTACATTTTATTATGTAAATTAAAGTTAGAATTTAGCGATGACATGAAATTTTCATTTTTATTATGTAAATTATAAAGTGAAATTATACTGTATGTTAAAATTACATTTTTCTTGGTAATTAAAAGGTGAATTTACATCTGATGAATTAAATTATATTTTATTATGTAATTTATGAATGAATTTACACCGCATGTTAGAAATATACATTTTTCTGTGTAATCAAAATGTGAATTTATGTTGTATGATAAAAACTACATTTTTTTTATGTAATTACAATAGAAGTTTGTATTGTATGATAAAAATTACATCGTTGTATGTAATCAGAGATGGGGATTTGGCAATGTAATTAAAATTAACATTTTTATGTAATGTAAATAAAAGTGGGAATGTGTTATGTATAAAAAATTTAATTTATTTAAGGTTAATGGTATAGAAATATTCGCCATAGGAAAATTTACATTTTTTTTATGTAAATACTATAGTAATTTTGATCGTAGGAAAATTTACACTTTAATGTAATTATTATAGTCATTCTTCTCCATAGTAAACTAACATTATTTTTAGTGTAAATGTAAATATATAGGAATTCACCGTATGTTAAAATTTACATTTATTATTAATGTAATATGTATAAGAATTTCACCGTAGGGAAAAGTCCACCTTTTATTTAATAAATAAAATAAGAATGTGACATGGAATATAAATATACATTTTTATTAATGTAAATAAATAGAATATTCACCATAGTTAAAGTTTACATTTTCATTGATGTAAATAAGAATGTGACATAGAATATAAATTTACATTTTTGTTAATGTTAAAATAGGAATTTACATTGTATGAGAAATTAACATTATTTTTGGTGTTAATAATAGGTAATTTACAATGCATGAAAAATTAACATTTTTAATGTTAATTAAATAGTAAGTTCACCGTATGATGAAATTAACATTTTTAATGTTAATATTATAAAAATTATAACGTATGATGTAATTAACATTTTTAAAGTTAATATTAATAAGTAATTTTACCGTGGGATAAAATTAACATTTTATGTTAATAATGAGTAATTTCACCGCATGTATGAATTTACATTATTGTCAATGTAAATTAAACAGTAAATTTAACCGTATGATGATTAACATTATTTTTAATGTTAATAAAGGGTAATTTAACCATAGGATAAGTCAACATTATCTTTAATGTTAAAATTAAGAAAATATGCATCGTAGGATGAGTTAACATTATTCTAAATGTTAATATAAAAAGTGTATATACCATAGGGGAAAAATTTACATTATTTTAATGTTAAAATAAAGGAATTCCACCGTAGGATGAGTTTACATTTTATTCAATGTAAATAGGTAAGAATGCGACATGTAAATGCAAGTTTACGTTTTATTCAATGTAAATAAGTAAGAATGTGACATGTAATTGCAAGTTTACATTTTATTAAATGTAAAGAAAACAAGAATGCGATATGTAATGAAAGTTTACATTTTAATTAATGTAAATAAAAATATGATTTTGAGAATGCGTCGTTAAATAAGAAGTTTGACTATTTTAAATAATTAAAATAGAATGAATTGTTAATAAAAATATTATTAACGAATAAGAAGGATTTTCAAAATATATATATATGTATATATATACGAGGATTGTTTGGGAAGTCCGAGATATTCTCATCCCAAATTAATCCAGCGGCGTTAAAGATCGAAGTAAGAAGACGACGCATAAAGACCGTAAATCTTCCCTCGAATGGACAGCGATCGAGACCCTGAATTGACTTGCTACCAATTCATGGGTCAAGGTCATTGCCCAGACGTATGTGTTGGTTTCATGGATTTGACTTTCGTTCAGACCCAGAGCATAAGTTTAAATGGATGGTGTGTCTGACATCGTACTTCGTTATATATCATATTGTTGATTTTCTGTTAATATATAAATATTGGTGGTGGAGAATTTATTCTCTACTTAACACCCATTTATGTATTGATGGAGAAGCAATGGTATGGTATGGAGTGACAGTGTGGCATACTAAGATGCAATGATCAAGGTTTCTTGTTGAAAAGCAGGCCTTGTGGGATGATCAAAGCATAGCCTGTTTAGGCATAGCTTTGTGTATGACGTGACTTCACGAGCCTCACACACCGGCGGAGTCTAAAACGGGAGAAGGGAATGCAGGGAGTGCACACGTTTCTTTCTAGCTAGAGTGGAGCCAGGGACCTACCAGCGCTGGCATTTATTCATTGTGGTTGTTGGATTTTTCGAGGCCTCGGTTTTATGCGGTCGCCACTGGCCGTATTATAGATCCAAAAGGACTGGGAAGCATGTGTTCAGGAATTGCCAATCCATTAAGCGTTAACGTATGGACCGGCCCTGCAGGATCCAAGGGTTGGACAGAGTACCAATCCTGGGGCATTGCTAAAGTGTCTCGAATCGGTAAGGAGCTCCTCCCTAGCCTTGACTCAGATGGAAATCCAAATTCCAAATACGACCCTGCGGTTTTGATTGTATCACTAGTATGGAGATATAGTAGGATGGGGTACTATGTTTCCTAGGATTGATACATTTATTTTGAAATGTTTTATTATACACTAATAATATTATTAAACTCGTATTTGCCGTATTTAGCATGTTTAATCACCATAAGGGAAAACTCTATCCTCTGGTGTGCGTTGCATTGTGTGATGGGACTTGAGTCTTATGGTGATTCCATTTTTCTAAAAAGCATTGCGATGTTGCACGTTCTGACACTTTAAATTATGCACGACAATCCATTGAGTAAACCCGTTCCGCATTAGCGGCGTGGTCTTTGGATTTGTCATATTATTATTGCTAAACTAGTTATGAATTCTCATACCAGTCCCACGACTGACCCGTAGTTTGTTTCACCTTTTTGCAAACTCGGGTGCCCTCTTTTCTACACGGGCAGCCAAGTAAACAGGTTCATTCTTTGCTTGGAGTCTTCTTGGAGTTGCTCATTATCTTTGCTTGGATTTGCTTTTGCGGAGAGGTGATGACTTGGAGCTTTGAGGACAGCTATCATTTACTTCTATTGCATTTTTCTATCTTTAAGTTCAGTCATTAGACTTGTTTCTTTCGTATTGCTTATTTTGAGAGTTGGAACTTATTTCCATTTCTGCAAACTTGATGTAATAATTTGGAATTCTGTGACTGTTGGGATTCTGTGGTTTATGACATTATATTTCCGCTGCTATAATGTTATTATTCTATGGTTTTTCCTCTGCTATGTTGTATCAGTGATGTGTATTGTTATATTTATGTTGTATTCCATATGATTATTCCTTACTTCCACCCAGTGGAGGTTTGGGGTCATCACAGGATGGATGATCCACTGTATATCAAACGTTTGCAAATTATCATTATTTATTGTTATAAACATTGTGAGTGTAGGAGCCCATTATTGGTTATTATATAACATGATATTAGTGAGAGAGATACCTGTTTCGTTGAACGACGTAGTCTCACTGGATATCTATTGGTTTTGGAATAGTAATTATTACTCAAGCTAGTCTGTCGACTGATCTGAAGTTTTTGTTTTCCCATTAAACTCTCGGGTAATAATTTGAGTATACTGAAAGTTTAGATTTCCAGTTCTTCTTCAACAAACAAGCTTTAGGAGATATGCAACAGGCAGTTAGCTATTTTAGGAGTTTTCCTTTATGTTTTATTTCTTTGGATGGACGTAAAGGCAAAGTTGTTTACTGTCTAATATTTGACTCTGACCAACCGAAGAGGCATCTTCATATGTTGTTGTTGGAGTAATGTAATAATTATTTTTGATATGGTCATGAGTTTTACAGTGGGAAAAGTAGTGAAAGTTGTTTTAAAAAAGTTCCCTACTCTGATATTCTCTGATGTTAATGCATAAATATATATGTTTTCTATTACCCAAAGTCAGCCTTGGGTCTAAGAGAATGGGGTGTTGCATAAATAATATGTCATAATATTAATAAATTGAACTATAGAACATTATAAAATTAACTATATTAGGTGATATTTTAGAGACTTTATATATACCTAGTTGTGTGGCTCACAAGCATGAACCCACTCAGCGATTTGTATTGAAAAATCTGATAATGTCTACATATTGGAGTGATTGTTTGACTGAATTCAATGCTTGTAGATCTTTATCGGGATTTAAATCGATCTAGTTAGCACCTTTTGGCAATGATATATTATACACAATTCTCTTTATCATCGTCATATGACAATAGCTATTTGGGATTGTCATGAGTAAAACTCCAGTAGTATCTATAATCCACCTTCAGCAATATATGTATATAGCTTCTTGTCGTGGTGCCTACATAATTGATGTAATATCCATATATGGAGTTAAAATAAAATAAATGTATAATAATCGAATTTAGAATTTAACCAATTGTTTAAATTATGAATTAAACTATTTAAATATAAAATGTGGAATTCAGATTTAAAATAAGTTAAATGTAGGATTTATCCTTCATCTTTGATTGAAATATGTAGATAAAAAATAAAATTAACAAGCAAATACAAATTTCTTTTAACTAGCAAAGTGATTCTACAATATGTTAGACAAAATCAGGTTAAGTGGATGCAAACTTGAGTGAATGAACATAAGATGAAAAATTAAAGTGGAGTTGTTCCAAGATACATTAGATATAAGTATAATCGATGAGACTTGAACTTATGATCAACTCGAGAGTATAATAAACCAATGAAAGTTGAGTTTTTAAAGGCCCAAATTATTAGCAAATGAAAAGGAAATATCATGAGTATACCCTACTTTAATGTATAATATAAGATTTCTAAAATTTGTTTATCAATGAAAGTTATTTTTTATCTAATAAAATTATGAAGCCTTATCAAAGGATGATTATGTGACTTTTACCATTGACTACTGTACAACCACATAATGGCAGGTAAACCAATCGTTCGACTGCATAATTCTAAAAAAATGTTAGCCGTTTTCCGTTACCTTTCATTAAACACCAAATGTCAATATGTTAGATTTATTTTCCAATTTAGATTTAAAATTTGAAATTCAAAAATGTGAAAATATAATTTTAAAAGTAAACATTTGAGTTCAGATTTGGATATTGGAATTCAAATTCAAAATTTAGTCAGAAAAATCAAAACTGAAGATTTGAATTTGAAATCACAGAAATTGAAAATAAAAATCCAAATTTTAGACTTAAATATAAAAATCTAAAATTGGAAGATTTAAATGATGAATCCTTAAAAGAATATTTTGAATCTGAAATTGAATATGAAAAATTCATATATGAAAATTTTATTTGTTTTTCAAATCTGAATTTTTTTCAAATATAGAAAGTTCAGTTGCAACC
Source organism: Allium sativum (assembly GCA_030737875.1). NCBI lineage: Eukaryota > Viridiplantae > Streptophyta > Magnoliopsida > Asparagales > Amaryllidaceae > Allium > Allium sativum. The sequence goes on along the minus strand of CM060922.1, from coordinate 447,660,415 downwards.
TTCTTCTAAGAGAAAAAAGGTCAATAGGGATTTAATTTTAGAGAATTTGGCTTTTTACCTATAATTTTGAATTTTCAAAATTGAAGAACTTTCTTATTTTTCAATTTAAAATTTGAATTTTAAAGTGTCATTTTTTGATGCTAAAATTTTGAATTTCAAACTATTAAATTTAATTTTTTTTTTTTGAGTTAAATTTTCAATACTGCATTTGGAATTTCAAATTTTGAACCATGGTATCCATAAATCGATAAAACACATTTAAATAAATTCAGTTATTGACTTCTGTAAATTTGAGAATTAAACATTTTTAGAAGTCAAAACCTTATAAGAAATCCTGTCATTAAAATATTAAAGCAAATAAATTGAATTTAGATGTTCATGCAGAGTGCTTGACAAACGTTAAATAGCACAGAGGGATATTTATGGAGACATACGAAGAGATATGTTAAGCACAATATTTTTAGTGTAACTTTTGTTTAGATTCACAAAATTTGAATTTTTAATGAATGCTACTATCCATGTCAAAATTTTCATTTGCTATTATCCAGATTTCAAATGGTAACAACATGTTGACCATAATTTAGGATAGTCGACATTTTGTTGATGTTTATGACGAATAAATTGAGTAATTTATTCATTACAAACAACACCAAGATGCTAACTATTTTTAGTCATAATTAACATTTTGTTGCTCCCTGAAATACTAGTGTGTAACCCGTGTGTTATACATGAAAATATTATTAAAAAAAGTATTCATTATTTTAATGCTAACATGAGTCGTTTGTTATGCAATATATGATTACATAAATTGTTAAGTAAAATTATTATTATTGTTTGTGTGTAATTTCTATTCTACAACCTACACAAACAATATGTATGTGTACGTATTTGAGAACCTTTTTAAATCATTTTTTTAATATAGATATAATTTTTAAATTGATGTATGTTAGTAATTTATTCGATGAATTAGCAATATTATTTAATGAAATTTGTTTAAATAAGTTAAATGTAAAATTACAAAGTAGTTCATTTGTATAGCATAGCAGGAAATATTGAAAAGAAATTTGCAAAAATAAGTATAAATTTGTTGTGGAGTTGTTAATGTTCAAAAAGATTTTTATGACATGATATATGGTAAATTGTCGATATAAATGAATCATAAATAATTTTTACATTAACTTTGTCATTATTGTTAATATACATAGTTTATGTTATGTGATTTATATATCTTTATATTTATATGGAAAACTACCTTTTTCTAATATGAAATATACAAAAAAAATTGGTGTATATTTTTAGGAGCTATTAGAAAAATGGACTAAACACTGTTTAAGATTATTTAAATAATTAAATTTAAGATTTCATGAATATTTTAAATATATGGATTGAATTATAAAACATCACGAAAGAATTGAGAAGATTCAACAAATAACTGTAAAAATGTTAAAATGTTGGTATTCAAAGCGGAAATTGTTTTCTTCAACGAATTTTCTTTATTGAGACAAGTGTATAATATATATAAAAAAAAAAAATTAAGTAGATTATTTAAACTATGTGACTTATTTAACTTCATATTTGAAAGAAAAACTATTTTTGTCCTTTTTGTTGATATGAACATGGTGTACATTTTAAAACATCACTTATCGTTAATTAGATGAATTAATAACAATCTATTTGTTGAATTCATTTGGTAAATTCAAAATCACATAACTGATTTAAACATATTGACTTCAATATACAATGTTAATGATATTGTGTAGTGTTTTGTAAATAATTAACTAAATTCTAAAATGCAGGCATTTGACATTAATACCGCAATGTAATACCCAATAAATATATTGACATAAATGAGTTCAAATATGAACTTATGATAATTATTTATGTGTATAATTTATATAACATGGTTGACGTGTCTATATATTTGATTATTCTTTCATTTTTGTTAAAAATGGAAATGAATATAGCAAATCTTAATGTTATTTATGAACCGAGTCAATGAATAATAGTTTGCTAAAGTTATTTAAGTAGTTTTAATATTATATAATTTATTATAAAATATTGTATTAGACGTAAAATATTTCGAGAGAGACTTAAATGATTATAGAAAATTTGAAGTGTAGGTATCTGATGGAAAAAAACATAATTTTATCATTTTGAGTATTTAAAATAATATTAGTTAATTAAATTTAGATAAATTACTTAAATTTTGGGTTTTGTAATTAATTAAAATACGTGGACTTGAATATTAAATGTTATGAGCTAGCTGTTAATAAATAATTGTGTAAACTTTGAAATGTTCGTATAAAAATGTAAAATGACGGTAAAGGTAAAATAATGTACGAAAAATAGTAAATAAGCATAAAGTAATAAACTAATTTGAAAATATAATATCTGGTTATAACAAAGGAGAAAAACGAAAATTCTTAAAATCAAGTGGAGAGCTTTAAAAAATTCTGCTATTAGATGGAGAATATAAAATGTAAAATTTCTTATCTAAAGCAACGTTTTTCCAATTCTAGATAGAAGACCTATCTAATGTAGGTTTTATGGTATCTTGTGTAATTAATCTACATGGAATGAAAATCTTGATGAATAATCCAAAATTAAGTTCAAAGTCTACCTTTGAAAGATTGTTCATACTTGGTTTGTAGCTTACAAGGGCCAGAACGCGTTTTACAAACTTAAAAAAGACCTATCCCCTCACCAAGTATTTGCTTGACCTTGACTTCAAGTTCTTACTTAGTCAACTACACTGCCATCGTCTTAATCCCTGAACCCTGACTCAAAATTAAATGATTTGATCCCAAATTCAAAATGAACGGCGTCCTCACAGCCCTGATCTCTGCCACAGTCAGCTTCGTAGTACTCATTTGCATCATCATGTTCATCAGCCTCCTCTGCAGCCGGCGCCCGACCCCCAAACCCGCAACGTTATCTCCATCAAGCCAACCACGCGTCCCATCCACCTTCTCCTCCTTCTCACCCTCCCTTCCCCGCGTCTCCCTCTCCACCATCGCTGCCGCCACCTTCAACTTCTCCTCTTCCCTCATTGTCGGCGACGGCGCCTTCGGCTATGTCTACAAAGCCACCCTTCCCACCAACCTCACCGTCGCCGTCAAAAAACTCGAACCCACCTTCGCCTTCAACCACGACGGCGACCGCGAGTTCCGCGCCGAACTCGAAACCCTAGCGAAGATCCGCCACTCGAACCTCATCAAACTCCTCGGATTCTGCTCCTCCGGCCCAGATCGCGTCATCATCTACGAGTTCATCCAAAACGGTAGCCTGGATTCCTGGATCCACGAAACGGAGCGAAATCCAAGCCCGCTAACTTGGGAAACCCGGCTCCAGATAATTCTAGGAATAGCCAGAGGTTTGTCTTTCCTTCACCATGATTGCACGCCATGTATTATACACAGGGACATAAAGACAAGCAACGTGCTATTGGATGAGGGTTTTGAACCCAAGATTGCGGATTTTGGGCTTGCGAGGATGGTCGGACCCGAGAAGTCCCACGTGTCGACTCAAACGGCCGGGACTGTAGGGTACCTTCCCCCCGAGTATATGGAAGGGTTCAGGGTAGCGAGTGTTAAGGGAGATGTATATAGTTTTGGGGTCTTGATGCTTGAAGTGGTTAGTGGACGGAGACCGAATTGGCCGGTTAAGGGGGATGATGGGAAGGAGGTTTCTATGGTGAGGTGGGCCCGCAGGTTGGTGGATGAGGGTCGGGGTAATGAGGTTTTGGACCCGGGTTTGGGTGACGTCGAGGCTGGGTTTATCATGGACGTGGCACATAGGTGCACGGATGACGATGGGAGAAGAAGACCAGTCATGAGGGAGGTGGTTTCTATGTTGGAAGCGGGGGTGAGTATGCAATGATATATCAGGCTGTGTTGCTTAAGATTTGTGTATAATACTTCTTACAGATGGGAAATAAGGTAGGCACGTTATGTTTTTTATGTACATATATACGTAAGGTGTTGGTAAGATGAAATCGATAAAAGGTTGAGTATCAATGAGTCTGCTAAGATGTTAAAGGGGAGGCGATGATTGTGAGTATTTATGTGTGAATGCTCGAGTTAATGATTGGTGGTGATGACAATGGTAAATCTGATCTTGATGGTTGGAGGAGAGCTTGATCATACAACCGTGCCTTATGGTCCATGTTTCCAAATTGAAATTTACTTGCTTTGTGATTATGTAAATGGTGGAATAAGTATAGAAGGATTGTATAAAACGAATGTAGTGGAAGTTTTACTACTGTGTTAAAGAAAGAAAGAAAAATAAAATCATCCATTTGCCATCTAACAAAGGTGAAATTAGATGAGCAAATTGATTTGTATTAGTTGACTAGTAAAAGGAGAAACAAGCTTTTATTGTAATTGAAAGTTTTTACAATGACTGAATGTATATCTGCCGCAGTATACACTTGTATTTATATTGTTGTATTTATAATGTTATACAGGTGTAGCGTGGACTTCTATGTACAAAATGAACGTTGGACTACTAAAGGCCCATGCAGCTACTAATGTAATTATAAAACACTAATGTAATTATAAAACAATGAATACATATTTCTGGAACATTTACTTAGGGCCCGTTTGGATGCGTACAAATAAGCTACTTTTCAGCTTTTAAAAGTCCAAAGCAAAAAAGCCCATAGGTTTCATAGATTACTTGGGCTTATAGAAGTAGCTTTTCTCCTTACAGCAGAAGCCAAATTTTTTTGCTTTTGGCTTTTCCAACAGAACGACTTTCAGGCCGCACAACATCGAATTAGGTTTTAGGCGATTTTCGTTTTTTCGGCACTTGTTCTTCTTTCTGAAATTCTTGACAAAGGTAATATTTTTTTTCTTTTATTTGCCTTCAATCCTTTCGATCTATTCTTAGATCACGAACTTGTTTCATAGTTTTCAGATTTTTGGCGTTTGTTTGCTTGTAACGTAGAAACCCAAATCTATTTGTGTTTAAACCCTAATTTGTTTCGATCGATTTCACTGTTAATTTTTCCGTCTTCTATTCTATTTGAATTTAAACCCTAATCTATTTGTGCATACTGTGTGTTGTCTTCATGAGCGATTTTGTTAGAGAAATTATAAATGGAACAAGTTCGTGAACAAAAAAACATGTTTTTTTATTTGATTATTAGTTGAGTTATTTTGACGATTCACAGAGCAAGCATGTGAGGAGAACAGAAAAAACCAAACATAAATTTTAGAATGTTTGGATTCAATGTTTTTTATTAGCCTTTTTATTGTGTAAAAAACATGAATACTGTAAGGAGGTACATAAAAGCAAAACGAAAATATATGAACACTCCATGGTAAAAAAATATCCTTTTTCTTCATCAAAGGATTTTTATACCCGACGTGTATGACCAAACTGCACCAAAAGTCAGAACTCATTGTATAATAAATTAAGAGTACTAAAATTTTCTTAGGAAATAAACAAATATTTTTGAAGTTCGAATTGAGAATGAAGCAAAAAAAAATTATCTATAAATTTCCTGTGAAACAAAATGGGAAAGATGGATTATTGGTAATTATGGGAAAATGCAAATTTCTTGAAATTCAAACGCTTTATGTTTTTTTTTTTTTTCATGTAAATATTTATATTATCACTTTCCTTGTGCCTGCATTTCTTATGTCAGTTTTATTGAGTGTATATGGTAGACTTGTCACAAAAACAATCCATTGCCTTGTGTTATGCAACTGTAATTTTTTGTCCGTGCAATAACATGTGTTCTACCGACTGGAAAAATATGCTGTGCATTAATTTATGGCATAATATAATTGTGATTATAAGTTGGAAAACGTAGATGGTATATGGTTGTGATTATAAATTGGTATTCATCTCCATAAATCATTGCATATTAGTCTGAATTAGTTGTGATTATTGGCTGAATCATTTGATTAGCATATTGGATCAAGAATGCTGTGAAAGTTTTGCATTATACCATTTAAGTTTTGCATTACACCATTTAAGTTTTGCATTATATCTTGTCATTCAATGCCAACACTTGCTTTGTTGTTGGTTTCCATATTCAATACCAACATGTAATCGATGATTTGAAATAAAAATGAATGATGAGCTTGGAACATGAAGAAACATGATATTGTTTAAACAAATGTCACATGAAAATTAGCATTTATTTTTATTTAAGATTAATAAAATAACTGCTGCAAACAAATGAAATAAACTGTATGCAAGGGCCAGCATAGTTTAATTGATTAATGACAGTGTAGCATGAAAATTGGAGGCATAGGTGACTCGCATTTCTGTATTGTATTTATGGTAGTCTTTCATGTTTTATTTTTATGCTACTTTCTTCCACATTAGGCATCCTTGAAAAGAAATGCTGTTTGTACAAATGGCATATGTAAAGAGTTTTTATCTGTACCAATACACCAAAAAAGAGGGAAAATTTCAGAGGACCTAACATGCTAGTAGGATGCACTATATTAATTTTTCCTGTCATTTGTGAGGTAAAACATGTACACTGCAGCTTCAGATTTGGATTACTCGAGTATTAGGCGATTTGGTTGGTTGAATCAAAATTATCCATTTATTTTTTAACTATGAAGTGTCGATGGTTATTCAAAAATTTGATGTCCATGAATATAAATATCTGCCTTCAATATCTGAAATAGATTTTAAATATAACACAAATGTATCACTATCTAAATTCTCCTGACTCCGTTGCCGTTTCACTTGTAGGTGTTCATAATTGCCCGCCTAGGTTTGTTTTGGTATGATAAAATAGTATGATATCACATTTCTGTATTATATTTATGGTGGTCCTTCATGTTTTATTTTTATGCCACTTTCTTCCACATTTAATGGTGACTTACACTTCTGTATCTTTGAATGAAGAACAATGAGCAAAGAACATGGACACATAGGATACAAGATCAAATATATTTGAAATGTTTTTAGACATGATATCAAAGTATTATCATTGTGTCTGGTATAGTATTGTCATGTTAGAAGGTTAGCAGCTAATGTTTATAAGTTGATTTCCATTTGCTGACATTGGTAGGATCAATTCCCTTTTACAGCATAGGGTTTAACAATGTCTAGTGTTTTCTACATGTTTTCATCTAGCGACGTCAGGTGGATTAATAAAACATTTTAATTTTTGTAGATTTACCATATCAAGCAAACAAGCATGTGAAGAAGAAGTTGTCCTCTACTCTACTGTTGCAGCCAATGGTCTGCTGAACTGTGTGAAGTACAGTACACTCATATGTATGCATCCTTTTTGCTTATTGTTATCATTGTAATATTGTCATAGCTGCATGTGTAATTCACAATTACATTAGAAAACATGCTTTGGATGATAAGATTTTTAAAGAATTTCAAATTGATGATTTATTTCTTTTTGAAGAAAACAATCTTGATTCTAATCAAAGTTTAGTCGGAGTGGATTCAACTCAAGGAGGAAGGCAAGATTTCAACAAAAGACAAGAAATCCGACGAAGCATGACCGCGTTTTATCATTTTCCATTTTAGATTCTGTATGATTTTAGAAGTTTTTAATATTTCGATTGTAATACTTGAAATTTGTGTAAAAGATCAACTTTTATCTATTATGTGGTTTGTTATTTGATTTTGTAAGCTAAAATGGACTTAGCTGGTTGGATTATATGCGAATAACATGCAAGTTTTTATGTCATATTTCCATTCAATATCTTATGATTTATATTTTGTCATCTTTAGTTAACTAGTTGTAATATATACTTTTAAAAATCTAAATGATCTTACATTTTATTTCAATATTCTTACGCAGTAGTCAAAAAGCTATTATGAAATAAAAATTCTATCCATGCTGGCTTTTCATCTTTTTGACTTATAAGTCGTTATCGTGCCAAACAAGCTTTTTGACTTTTTAACTTTTTAGAAGTAAAAGCACTTGTCAAATAAGCATAAGTACTTCTACTTTGAGTTGCCAAACAGGCCGTTATTCTATTACCCCCACTCGAATAGAGCCAGGGTTGTCTCCTCTCTTCATGTCGCCGCCTTCATCTTCAACCTTTAACTCTCTTCTTAATGTGTCAAAATTCTTGAGAGATAATGCCTTGGTTAACGCGTCTGCATTCTGGTAAAAAGGCAACGACGTGATTCATAGTGAGTTCTCCCCTTTCAGTTTTCTCACGAACGAAATGTAGATCTAGTTCAATGTGGTTCGTTCGTGAGTATTGTGATGGAGCATTTGATAGAGATATGGCGTTGAGGTTGTCGCATCATATTGTCGGCTTCTTTGGCAATTTGAACCCTAATTACCAAATTAGGGTTTTAACCTAGATAATCTCGGCTGTGGTGCTGGTAATACAGGGATACTCTGCTTCAGTACTTAAACAAGAGATTATATTCTGCTTTTTCGTGCACCATGAGATGGGATTTTCATCGAGGAATACACAGTAACCAGATATTGATCCCCGGTCGTCTGGATCATTAGCCCAATCAGCATTGTTGTAAGCTTGTAAATTCAACTCTTTGCTTGCTTTAAAAGTTAATCCATATTTTGCATTTAGCTGCTCTCCAATGATCACTTAAAGGCTTCTGCATATGTTGACTGTAACGACCCGAATTTTTCGGAATAGTCAAAATTACCGAAATATCCGTCCGCTCTAAAACTACAAATGAAAACTACCAACTTAATACACAATATTTGATAAATATTCGACATTCTAAATGAGTAGGATACAATTTTTAATTAACAAACTATCAGAGATCAACTAATACACTAGATGTGCTATAATACAAGAAAATTTAAATAAATAAATCTACCGCTGTGCCACTCTGATGAGATAGAAATCAATAGTCACTCCTACAAACTCAACAAACAAGTCAAATGCGAAATAATATAGTAAGCAAGAAAGATACAACAATACTAGATGCATAATAATAAACAACAAACAGAAAAGGGTTATGTTATTTAAGAGGCTGCATCACTACCACTTGTGACTGCCTACGTACCCTTATCTAATTGGGTACCCAATTAGATACATGATCAAGCCAACGTAGTTCTCCTATTTTCAAATAGGACTCATCGAACCTACGATGCGCAAACAACAATGCAATTCCCAAACTACCCTTCAGGCTTAATCTTTACACTTAGATTTATCAAATCTAATCATCTTTATTATTTCTAAATCCATTCTCCTTGAAAATAATCTCTTCGATCTTAAAATCCCGATTTCATTTCAAATTCTTGAAATAATATATTCCTTTTATATCAAATTATACTTCACTTCGGGATTTAGAAACAAATCACTTATGAAAATCTCAAATATCTATAATACAATCATATCAACATATATGCCACCAAATTGAGATGTTTTCCCCCAATGACAAGGCCACTAGGCACGACCTTTACACGTATCAATACCAATAAATGATGTCTCTCCTTAGAGCAAATCATCTTCTGGAAGTTTAACCCATCTCATACCCTTCTTTAGTCAAGGGTTACTCGATCTTGGTAACATAACAAACCATTTAATATCCCAAAGATATAAATAATTTCACAACAATAATTTACAAATACTTTCAATCATACTATTGTTGCTTTCAAATATCTTTTAAATATCGGGATTTAAGTCGCCGAAATTCTCTTCATTTACAAAGCACTTTTATAAACCATTTAACATCTTCAAAATATTTATTTCCAAATATTTTATATGTCTCTAAAACCAAACATTTCGTTTCATATTGTTTTATGAAAACAATCTTTCAAAATCTTTTATCTAAATTTACATTCACAAATTAAATGAATCAATATTGTCGTTAAACACCTTTTAGTCAAATCGTGAGATAGACCACAAGGCGTTTAGCGCATAACTATTTTCTACCCAACCTAATGCTAAATATAAAAGCATACTTGCTCATAAACTGGTCGAGCGTAAATCACATAATCAATCAAACAATAGTAACCTATGGTAAATGACAATCAATAAATGAAACAACACTTATCATTATTCGTATACTTAACTCGTTTCGACATTATCAACTTAACTATTCCTTACCCAGTTTTGAGGCCAGGTGAGCCAGGGCACTGGTTGCTCCTGAACATCTCCTTAGTTTAAGCACCTCGAACCGAATCTCAGAAAAATATAAGCCTACCCATCGGCTTATTAGAGTTATGCAACATAATATAAAGTTTCATTTGCTTTCAAAAGCAAAAAGGGTCTAAAGTTAATAACTTTACTTAGTTAATGTCACTTTAACTTTATACTTCAAACATAACACATATATAAACAATAGATAACTAAGAGATAACTTAGATCCATACCTAACCAAGCATAAATCCATAAGAACAAAAGAACCACTTACTTTCACCACCACTAGCCTAAAGATCCAATCTTTAGCACTTTCAAACCAAGCCAAAACCAATCCTCCTTCTCCTCCACCACTTCTCACGGCCCTTCCTTGGAACCACTTCTTCCTCCATCCTTCCTCCACTTCTTACTTGCTAATCATGCCTTCCATGATGTCTTAGGCCCAAAGCCAAAGTTTAAAAGAGATTAGAGAAGATTTGATTAAGATATGAGGAAGTTAAAGAGTAATTAGCAGATTAGTGCTTAAGCACTTCCACCATTTTTAACCCTCCTACTTCACTCAAGAAGAAGCCATTAAAATAGCTTAGGAAGAAGAAGAAGAAGAAGAAAAGAAATTGTGTAGATATTCCTAAGGGTATGCCTCCCTTTATATTGCCTTAGGAATGTGATGGGTAAAGACTAAAAGCCCCTTAAAACCCTTATCTTACAAATGAAGTATTACCATTTTTGCTCATTTTCCTTATTTTCTCATTTCTTAAATATCTTTGCTTATGTCATGCATGATATCATCCAGATATTTAGTTAACCATAAATACTAAAATATTTTTATTAGCTAATTACTTTCCTAATGTATAATTAGACACTCGTTTAAATTTTCAACAACTTTTATTGAGAAAATAACTATATATTGATAAAACGATTTTCAGTAATTTTATCAATATTTTTGAAAGATTTTTTCCAAAATGAGTATAGCATCATTGGTTACCACTTAAATGATGTTTAACAAGGTTATAATATCGTATTTATAACATTTAACAATATTCTAAATAGTTACGATATTTGAATATAAAGTATTCGAATTTTTCGGGTCTTTACATTGACAAACTTTATTCACGCTATAGCAAATATCTGGTCTGGGTATTGTCGCATACTATAGGGCTCCCACTATGCTTCTATATTGTTTCACATTCTCTATTGCTTCACCTTTGTATTTGGAAAGTTGTAGATTGATTACTACAGCAGTAGGTAAGGTTTAGCTTGATCCATTTTGGCCCTCACAAGTATTTCATTGATATATTTCTTCTATGATAGGAATATCTTTGTGTTAGATTTCCTGTTTATCTGAATACCTAGAAAGTAATCTAATTCACCTATATCTTTTATAGCAAAGCTTATGTCAAGATATTGTATGACTTTGTTGATTTCAGTGTCATTGTTGGCTGTGATGAGAATATCATCAACATACACCAGGATGTAAGTAGTATCATAATTTTGCATCTTCATGTATAAAGAGTTGTCTAACTTTGTAGTTGTAAATCCTAGTTTGTTTAGAGCAAGCTTAAGTTTGTTACACCATGCCTTGAAGCCTGTTTTAGCCAATAGATGGCTTTATGTAGTTTTCATACTTTCCCTTTGTCTTTGTGGCTTTATGTAGTTTGCATACTTTCCCATTGTCTTTGTCTTGACAATATCCCATTGGTTGTTGCATGTATGCTTCTTTACGTAATTCACCATTCGAAAATGCATTCTGAACATCTAACTGTCTGATTTTCTAGTTTTTATTTAATGCAATGCACAAAATGATTCGAATAGTGGTGGGTTTAACTACTGGTGAAAAAGTCTCAGAGAAATCGAAATCAAATTGCTAAGAATACCTTTTTGTCACCAATCTGGCTTTATATTTTGATATACTCCCATCACTGTTTCTCTTGATTTTGGAAGTCCATTTACATCCTACTACATTTTTGTGCTTTGGTGGGTCTACTAAACTCCAAGTCTGATTTCTAATAAGTGCATCAAATTCATTATTGTAATAACCCGGAAATCCGAGCCAATTTAAAAAATTTAAATTGGCAATTTTAGTGAATTTTGAATATTTAAAATGAATTATTTTAAATAAAAACGACGAGAAATTTATTTTGAATCGAATTCAAACGTATATATTTATTTGAATCGTCGTTAGAATATAAATATTTATTTATATATATAAAAGGAATTGAAAATGACGCGGTAGTTCGATAATTCGATTTCAAAGTTCAAATGAATGTACCGGGTGCAAAATAAACCGGATTTTAGTGAAACCAAAATTATTAGAATCTAATTGAGAATATCTTTCCAACTAATCCGGAAAATCAAAATTTTATAGTGGGGACAAAAAGTTATGCTCAGTTGAAAATTCAGAATAGTCGCTATGGAATTCTGGCCCTTAAAAATAGTCATTTTGCAAACGACCTCGGTTTTCGACGAAACCACTTTTGTTGGATCCGTGATGTCTAGTTATTGCAAGGTTTCAAAATTCGTAATTTTCTGAATCAATATGTGAGCGTGGCAAAGGAAAACGCGTTTGACCAGTTTCAGTTGATTTTAATCGACTGGAAAATGGCCATTTTTCAAACGGTCTCAGAATTCGATGAAATTAGTTTTGTTAGGATTGTATCGTCAATACGAAGCTAGAAAATATTTTTCTGGAATTTATAGAGTCATTATGTGGCCCCGGTAAATTGAAATGCACGTTCAAATTCAATATATAGATTTATATTTAGATTTTGAAGGAAACTGATCGAAACGATCGAATCAGCTTACGATACATATCCCATTGTGTTCGGAATGGGGGTAATTAGCTATGGACGACAGTCGGTGGGTTTGATTTTGAGTTCGAAAATAAAAGTTGCTTTTTGGAATTTTAAAATAATAGAAATTTTCATAAACTCCCCACCCCTCTATTTTCTTTCCATCTCCTTAACACCCCCCTCCCCCGTTCATTTCGACTTCAGAAAAAAAGGGGTAAAAAGAAAAAAAAACGACTCCTCAGGTCGAGGGCGGCCATCGCCATCGCCGCCACAGGCGCACCCCCTTCTTCGCCTAGCTCGCCTCTACCCCAGTCGCCTTCCTCCGTTCGCACCACCACAGCCCCCAAAACCCTAACCCGTTCGAGTCTCCCCCCAATCGAGCCCCACATCGCCTGAACCGCCCAGCGCCGCGCCTCCTCCACCCCCTGCTGACCCCGACGCGCTGACGAACCCCCCTCCAGCCATCTCCTTCCCCCTCCGACGCCGTTACTCATCCCCTCCGATTGATGAATGCGGTGAGTTTTTATTTAAGTTAATTATTTAAAAGTCTGATTTTTATTACTATATATATAACGTTATATATATAAATAGCATGGTTTTATATGTAAAGATATGGTTTTTAATTTATAAAGTTTTAATTTTGATTTATAAAAAGCGTATATTATTCAATATGTAAAGGCGAGATGTTTAACATTGTAAAGGTGAGATTTTTAACGTATAAAAGAAATGATTTTTAAAATATAGAAGGTTCGATTTTTAACTTCAAAAAGGTTAAATTTTTCTATGTGAAAAGATTAGATCTTTCTATATGAAAAGATAGGATTTTGTATTTGGTTGAAAAGCGAATAAAAATATGATTTTTATATTATATAGATAATAAAAATTCGATCTTTATATCATAGAAAGAATAAAAATGTGATTTTTATTCATGTAGAGTAATAAAAATATAATTTTTATTATATTACTAGCGGTGTAAAAATAGAATTTTTATCTGTGTAGTAGCGGTATAAAAATATAATTTTTATCTATATAGCAGCGGTGTATAGTAGTGGTATAAAAATAGAATTTTTTTATCTATATAATAGCAGTGTAAAAATGTGATTTTTATATACATAGCAACAATATAAAAATGTAATTTTTATATATGTAGTGGCTACGGACAACGAAATTGACAAAAGGCGAGAACGACGAAGATTCCTACATATGAAGAGTCGTGGCATTTGGTTTAGCTAGTCGGTGAGAACTTCTCACTTTTTATTTAATTTTCTAGTTAAGATATATACTAGGATGCAGAAGGTGTTTAATAGCACCCGACACCCTTCGTCCACAGACCATGGACGGCTTGTTTGTTTGTTTGTTTGATTTTGATGTGTAGTTGATTATGTGATGTGGAATGAAATAACAATATTTTTATAGTTAAAAATAGATTTTTTAACGTGTATATGAAATGAAATAAATTAATATAACCAAATCGAACGATTTTTTTATATACACACATTTGAATGATATTGATTGGGGCGATAAATTTTACACATCGCCCAACTGCAAAAATAAAATATGTGTTTGATTGTTTGAAACCCCACACGGGTATTGGGATGATATACGACATACACTAATCCCAATAATTAGTTGTATGTCGATCGATTGATTGACAGACTGTTATAAGCTTTAAATATTTATATTTGATGCTTATACAGTGTAGAATGCACTTTGGATGATGGTTGATTATTTGTCATTGTTGATATATACATGCGTTGTATGGAAATCCATAGAAATAAAATCTATGGTAATTGATTGGGCCTCATTCCAGTTTTGAAATAGAATATTTGAAGAGAAATATTTGAATAGAATATTTGAGAAGAAATATTTGAAACGAAATATTTGAATAGAATATTTGAAATAGAAATATATAATGCTGTGTTGATTAGATATGCGCTATTTTGACGCGAACGATATTTATATCGATTATATTCGTTTTTGTAATGAATATTGAAAAGTGATTTCGAAATCGAATATTTTGAAATGAAATTCGAATTAAATTGAATTGAAACGAATTAGAATTCGAATTGAATTGAAAATAAAATGAATTCGAATCGAATTGAAATTGAATGGAAATCAATTTGAAATGAATTCGAATTGAATTGAAATTGAATAGAAATCGATTTGAAATAAATTCAAAATCGAATGGAAATGGAACTGCAATTGAAAGCGAACTGGAATTGAATTGAAATCGATTTGAATTGAAATCAAATTGAAATGAATTTAAAACGAATTTATAAGGAAAATTTTAATTTTGATTAGAAATTGAATGTGAAGTTGAAATCGTTTCGAAAACGAATTCAAAACGATTTATGAAATATGTTTTGAAAGGAAATCGACGAAATATATATAATATATATATATATTATATATATAATGGCCTGAATAGAACGCACCGCGCCGCGGCAGTTTGCGAATTTCGACCGTTGACTTCGAATGAATATTACGGGAGATCCGACCGTCGGATTCTCCTAAAACTGGAACTGTTGGGTTCGTATCGAAAAGAGCTTTCTAAAGAATATTAGAGATTTGAAATCTAACAGTTGGATTTGGAATTATGTCCAAATCAAATTTGGAAAAGGTTGCTGTAAGTGCAGTTCGATGGCCGTTGATGGAAATCGACTGTACGGGCCTTGATAAAATTATTAAAAATAGTAATAATTTGTGTAAAATCATATGAAATGATTTGTGAAGAATTGGGATGAAAAACTCCAAGTTTGAAAAGATAAAAGTAGATTTTTATCGAAATGAACTAGTTTTGAACTAGAATAATAATTTATTTATTTTCAAATAAATAAAGTGGATTTGAAATGGTTTTAAAAGTAACCAGGATTTCCAATAATTGAGTTGGAACGGATTTGAATCGAAATTGTGTTGGGAATATTTCGATGTTGGATTGCGTGATTATACAGATATTGTTCTGGAAATTTGAAAGATATACTAATATCGTTATTTCCAATACGATATTTGTTGGTCGTAAAATTTGATATTGAATATAAGCCGATATATTTTCTATTCAGAGCCTGGTATTTAATATCAAATGTGATTTGGGTTTGTCGTGAATGGTGTGTTCATTAACACTGTTCTTAAACCCAGTTGAGAAAAATATTAAATTTTTTTATTTAGATTTAATGAAGTGTACCAATTAAATGATATTTAAATGGAATTGAATTTGAATTGATTCTTGGGTTTATCATGAACGGTGTTTTAAATGACACTTGTTCTTTAACCCGATAATTAATGTAATGTGATTTTGGGTTGTCGTGAACGGTATCTTCAATAATACTGTTCTTAGACCCAACCGAGTTAACAAAATCAGAAACTAACTGGAGATTAGTTAAGTTGAATGGTTTCTTGGGTATTGATCTGATGTTGGTTTCGGCCTTCGGGGTTAATATTCAGGGGATTGCTCACTTGCTATTTTACGGTTAAAGGATGATAGAATGGAATGTGATTTTGGGTTTATCGTGAACCGTGTTTTAAATGATATCGGTTCTTTAACCCAGTTAAAGATTAAAACTAAGTGGAGTTTTAATGAATCTTTAATTAGATTGAAAAGATCGAGAATGGAGTATCACCAGTTTGGCTCCAGGCGATAGTTAAATCTTTAATTAGATTTGAACGTGAAATGGTAATTGAATTTACCGATAACACCGTGGTGTTAGATATGAAGTATGACCAGTTTTACTTCCTGGGATAAATAGGTTGGGATTAGGAAATAAAATAAATGATTACTTCGGTGTGGTTCGCTAATCCCGACTAGTTTGAAGTGATATTCAAAGGAAGATTAAAGAATAAATTTAAAAGAATTTATCTTTGATAAAATTAATGAGAACCTTTCCCAAAGAATGTGAAATTTAGAAACTAATTGAAAATTAGTTAAGATGAATGGTTTCCTGGGTATTGATCTGATGTTGGTTTCGGCCTTCGGGGTTAATACTTGGGGAGTTGTTCTCTTACTAGTTTACGGTTAGTGACTGGTGAATTGGAATGAGGCGTACGTTGTGTTTGTGTAACACTTGTTTATTATATACGCGAGTTATTCGGAAAGACCGGGTTTATCCTATTCTGAATAACTGATACGACGATATGTCGAAGGTGAAGATGGTGGTTGAAGACCGGAGGTCTTCACGTCGTTTGGATAATTACTGATGATCTTGATTGGGTCGTACACCCAAGAGGAGGGAATCAGTTAGTGATCGTCCAGACGCACTTGGAGATCGATGAATATGCGGGATACTAGGTGCCTCCAGTTTCGTTCAGACCCAGAACGAACTTGTAAATGGACTGTGTGTCTGACATTGGATTTTAGTCTATGTGATTGATTTCTATTAAATATATATCTGTTTGGCGGCGGAGAATTTATTCTCTTGCTTAACGCCCTTCTCTGAGGCGAACGAGCTCAGGGGTTATATATAGATGGATATCAAACGCATGGAGTGAATTGCCTGTGTGGCATGCCTAAGTGGCAAATGATCAAGGCTTCTGTTGAAAAGCAAAGTCTTGTGGTTGATGATCAAAGCACGGCCTGTGTGGCATAGCTTTGTGTAGCGTTGATTCGCGAGCCTCACACCCCGGTTGTGAACCAGAAATGGGAGAAGGACCTCAGGGAGGACATGCGTTTCTTTCTAGCTAGAAGTGGCGTCAGTGGTTTTACACACCCTGACAAGTTTGACTTATGTGGTTTTTGCTGTTGCGAGGCGCCTTGGATATATCGGTGACTATGTGAAGCCGATGGAGTCATTCGTTGGCTCATTTACGCCCCAAAGGGTGGGGAACGCAGTGTTCAGGCATTTTAATCCACATCGGTGGACCGGCCCTGACGATCCAAAGGCTTGACTGAGTACCTGCCTGAGACTCGGGCTAGACAGTTGTAACAACCCGAAAATCTGGGCCAGTTTAAAATTTTTATTTTGGCAATTTTAGCGAATTTTGATTATTTAAAATGAATTATTTTAAATAATATTGACAAGAAAATTTCTTTTGAATAAAATTCAATCGTATATAGTTATATAGATCGACGATAGAATATAAATATTTATATATATTTATAAAAGGAATTGAAAATGGCGCGGTAGTTCGATAATTCGATTTCAAACTTCAATTGAACGTACCGGGTGCAAAACAATCCGGATTTTAGTGAAACCAAAAATAGTAGGATCTATTTGATAATATCTTTCCAACGAATCCGAAAAATAAAAATTTCATAGCGGGAATCAAAAGATATGTCCAGTTGAAAATTCTGAATAGTCGCTATGAAATTCAGGCCCTTAAAAATGGAGATTTTGCAAACGACCTCGGATTTCGACGAAACCACTTTTGTTGGATCCGTGATGTAAAGTTATTGCTAGTTTTCAATTTTCATAATTTTTCGAATCAATATGTGAGCGTGGCAAAGGAAAACACATTTGACCAGTTTTAGTTGATTTTAATCGACTGGAAAATGGCCATTTTTCAAACGGTCTCGGAATTCGACGAAACTAGTTTTGTTAGGACCGTATCGTCAATACGAGGCTAGAAAATATTTTTCTGCAATTTTTAGAATTCGTATGTGACCCCGGTAAATTGAAATGCGTGTTCAAATTCAATATATAGAGTTATATGTTGATTTCGACGAAAACCAATCGAAACGATCGAATCAGCTTACAGTACATATCCCATTGTGTTCGGAATGGGGGTATTTAGCTATGGACGATAGTCGGTGGGCTTAATTTCGAGTTCGTGTTGAAAAGTTAACCTTTTGAAAATAAAATAAATTAAATATTAAAATATAATATATACCCTCTCTTTCCCTCTTAGCCCCACCCCCTTTTCATTTTATCGTTCAACAAAAAAAAACCCATTGACCTCGTATCCCTCCCCCAGATCGAAGCTCGCGACGCCGCCCTCCCCTTCCAGCCACCGCCGCCATCGTCCCGAAGCCCGGCGCCGCACCTCCCCTCCCATCGCTCCCCAGCTCTCCCCCCCACACGCTTCTCTCTCCTCCTGAACGCAGCCCAAATCCAAACCCTCGCCGCACCCCTATGGGCCCGCCGCTGGCCATGGCGCCCCCACTGCAAGCTCCGACCCACCCTCCCCTTGCTCCACCTCCCTCCGACGCAGCCCCATCCGCCTTCATCAACAAATGTGAGTTTTTAATAATTATTTTTATATTTTCTTGCTGTGAAATTAAATCAGTGATTAAAACATTGTTTTAAAAAGGTAATATATACGTGTTAATAGATTGGTATTAAAAATATGATTTTTACATTTTTAGAAGAATAAAAATATGATTTTATATAATGTAGAGTAATAAAGATGTGATCTTTATAGTGGTAACAATGTAAAGATATGATTTTTATAGTATAGAAAGTATAAAAATACGATTTTTATATTATGTAGATAGCAAAAAAATATCATCTTTATATGTGTAGCAAAATAAAAATGTGATTTTTATAATATTATATTTTTGAAAAGGCGAAATCTATATTTTTGAAAAGGCGAAATCTATATTTTTGAAAAGGCGAAATCTATATTTTTGAAAAGGCGAAATCTTTATGTAGAGTGTAGCGAAGTAAAAATGGGATTTATATATATTGAATAGCATAATAAAAATTTGATTTTTATATAATGAATAATATAATAAAAATTCGATTTTTATATATTGAATAGCATAGTAAAAATTCGATTTTTACATATTGAATAGCGAAGTGAAAATTCGATTTTTAAATGTATGAAGCGATTATAAAAATATGATTTTCAAATTGAAAGTGAACAAATAAAAATGTGATTTTTATTTTAAAGACATCAAAATATAAAAATGTGTGATTTTTATATGTAGTGAATACGGACAACGAAGGTGACAAAGATGCGATAACGATGAAGATTTCTATCAATGAAGAGTCGTGGTATTGGATAGCTATCGGTGAGAATTTCTCACCTTTCAATTTCTTTTTCTATATATATATATACTAGGATGCAGACGGTGTTTAGCAGCACCCGACACAATCGTCCACAGACCATGGACCTGTTTGTTTGATTGCAAAAATTAGTTAGATTATTTTGTTTGAATTGAATTGTTTGGTGAAATGAATTGATTTGATTGATGTGTGAATGGCGTGGGCCTTCACTAGACCGGGGATAAGGCTAGGCCTCGTCCCGTTTCTAGTATCGTTCCGTTATGCCGCCGAAATTTTCTAAAATAAGTTAGAAAATAAAAATATCATTTTATTTAAAGAATGAACTGAATAGGAATTCATATGTTAAAATAAAATGTTTTATCGTTAAAAATATAATTTTTAACGTGAATATGGATATAGTGAGTGTGAATAAATAAATATTCATTTACAAACCGGACGGTTTGTTTATGTACACTGATTTGATTGACATTGATTGGGTCGATAAATTTTACACATCGCCCAACTGCACAACTAAAATCTGTGTTTGTTGATTTGAAACCCCACACGGGTGTTGGGATGAAATATGAAGTTCACTCATCCTGATTTATTAAATATGTCGATCGATTGATTGACAGGCTGTTATAAGCGTTAGATATCTATAGTTGATGCTTATACAGTGTAGTGCACTTTGGTTGATGGTTGATTATTTTTCAATGCTATTGTATACGTGTGATGTATGAAAATCCATATAATTAATATTATATGGTAATTGATTGGGCCTCATTCCAATTTAGAAAATAAAGAATATTATAAAATAAAGGTTCATGTGTTGACCGTACTCATCCGTTGAGATTAGTCATGTGTTGAACGAAATATTTTAATAATAAAATTTACATCTTTATCAATATAAAATAAAGGTTCATGTGTTCACAGTACTCATCCGTTGAGATTAGTCATGTGTTGAACGAAATATTTTAAAAATAGAAATATTTGAAATAGAAATATTTGAATAGGAAATATTTGAAAAAGAAATATTTGAAATAGAATATTTGAAAATAGAAATATATGAAGCCGTGTTGATTAGATTGACGCCATTTTGACGTGAACGATATTTATATCGATTTTATTCATTTTAAAATGAATATTGAAAAGTGATTTCGAAATCGAATATTTAGAAAACCAATTTGAATTAAATTGAATAGAAAACCAATTTGAATAGAATAGAAAATCAATTGAATTGAATTGAAAACGATTTCGAAATGAATTAAATTGAAAACGATTTCGAAATGAATTAAATTGAAAACGATTTCGAAATGAATTGAATTGAAAACGATTTCGAAATGAATTAAATTGAAAACGATTTCGAAATGAATTAAATTGAAAACGACTTTGAAATGAATTAAATTGAAAACGAATTTGATTTCAATTGAATATATAACCAATTTGAATTCAAAATGAATAGAAAACGAATTGAATTCAAATTGAATAGAAAACGAATTGGATTTAAATTGAATTGAAAACGAAATGAATTCGAATCGAATTAAAATCGATTTGAATTGGAATCAAGTAGAAATGTAAGTAAAAAGGATTTATAATAGAAAATTCAATTTTGATTTGAATTTGAAATAAAGGTAGAAATTGTTTTTGAAACGAATTCAAAACTATTTATAAAATTCGTTTTAAATTGAAATCGACGAAGTATATATTTATATATATATAATATAATGGCCTGAATAGAACACGCCGCGCCGCGGTAGTTCGCGAATTTCGACCATTGACTTCGAACGGGTATTGCGGGAGATCCAACCGTCGGATTCTCCTAAAACCAGAACCGTTGGGTTCGTATCGAAAAGAGATTTCTAACGAATATTAGAAATTAGAAATCTAACGGTTAGATTTGGAATTATGTCCAAATCAAATTTGAAAAAGGTCGCTGTAAGTGCAGTTCGATGGCCGTTGATGGAAATCGACTGTACGGGCCTTGATAAAATTATTAAAAATAGTAATAATTTGTGTAAAATCATAAGAAATTATTTAGAAAGGATTGGGATGAAAAACTCCATATTTGAAAAGATAAAAATAGATTTTTATCGAAAGGAACTAGTTTTGAACTAGAATTATAATTCTATTTATTTTTAAATAAATAAATTGAATTTAAAAAGGGTTTTAAAAATAACCAGAATTTCCAATGATTGCATTGGAGTGGATTTGAATCGAAATTGTCTTCGGAATATTTCGATGTTGGAATTCGTGATTATACAGATGTTGTTATGGAAATTTGAAAGATATATATTTATATCGTTATTTCCAATACGACATTTGTTAATCGTAGAATTTGATATTGAATATAAGCCGATATATTTTCTATTCAGAGCCTTGTATTGAATATCAAATGTGATTTGGGTTTGTCGTGAATGGTGTCTTCACTAACACTGTTCTTGAACCCAGTTGAGAAAAGATTAAATCTTTTTATTTAGATTTAATGAAGTGTACCAATTAAATAATATTTAATTGGAATTGAATTGATATTGATTTTTGGGTTTATCGTGGACAGTGTTTTAAATAACACTCGTTCTTTAACCCGATAATTAATGAATGTGATTTTGGGTTTATCGTGAACCGTGTTTTAAAATGACACTGATTCTTTAACCCAGTTAACAATTAAAACTAAGTGGAGTTTTAATGAATCTTTAATTAGATTGAAATGATCGAGAATGGAGTATCACCAGTTTTGCTCCAGGCGTTAGTTAAATCTTTAAGTAGATTTGAACGTGAAATGGTAATTGAATTTACCGATAACACCGTGGTGTTAGATATGAAGTATAACCAGTTTTACTTCATGGGATGAATAGGTTGGGATTGGGAAATTAAAACAAATGATTACTTCTGTAAGGTTCGTTAATCCCGACTAGTTGAATCGAAATTCAAAAGAAGATTAGAGAATAAATTCAAGGAATTTATCTTGGATAAAATTAATGGGAACCTTTCCCTATGAATGTGAAATTTAGAAACTAACTGTCGGTTGGCCAAGCAGAATGGTTTTCTGGATATTGATCCGATGTTCTTTTCGGCCTTCGGGGTTAATATTTGGAAAATTATTCTCTTGATTAATTTACGATTAGTGACTGATGAATTGGAATGAGGCGTATGTTGTGTTTGTGTAACACTTATTTAAAATATACGCGAGTTATTCGGAAAGGCCGGGTTTATCCCATTCTGGATAACTGATACGACGATAAGTCGAAGATGAAGACGAGGGTTGAAGATGAAGACGAGGGTCGAAGACCGGAAGTCTTCACGTTGTTTGGGTGATTACTGATGATCTTGATTGGGCTGTACACCCAAGAAGATGGAAACAGTTGGTGATCGTCCAGACGTACTTGGAGATCGATGGATATGCGGGGTACTAGGTGCCTCCGGTTTCGTTCAGACCCAGAACGGACTTGTAAATGGACTGTGTGTCTGACATTGGATTTCATTCTCTGTGACTGATATCGGTTGCATAGAATGGTTTTCCTGTGTGGCATGCTAAGATGCAAATGATCAAGGCTTCTGTTGAAAAGCAAAGTCTTGTGGTGATGATCAAAGCACAGCCTGTGTGGCACAGCTTTAAGTAACGTGAATTCGTGAGCCTCACACCCCGGTATGAACCAAAAACTAGAGACGGACTTCAGGGATATGGACATATGCTGGTTTCTAGTTAGGAGTGGCGTCAGTTCTTGAACTGGCTGACGAGTTTGACTCATGTGGTTGTTGGAATTGGAGGCGCCTCGGTTGTATCGGTCGTTCTCGAACCGATGGAGTCATTGGACTCATTTATGCCCCATAGGGCAGACTAGCATATAGTTCAGGCATTTTAATCCACTCCGTGTGGACCGGCCCTGACGATCCAAGGGCCCACCTGAGTCTGGGTCCTGAGGCTCGGGCTAGAGAGTCTCGAATCGGTTGAGGACCATCTTCTGCCTCGGTTCATAGATGGAAATCCAATTTCCAAATACGTGCCATTTGCGGTTTTATTTGTAAACCTATTTATGGCGACATAGTGGCATAGGACGCTCATGTCGCCTATGATTGATACTTATGATTTGAAGTTGTTTTATACACTATGCACTTACAATAGTATCAAATGATTTGTTTTAAACGTATCAAGCATTCTTGGCTATTATAAGGTAAAAACCCTATCCCCCGGCTTGCGTTGCATTGTGTGATAGGACCTGGGTCTTATAATAGCTTCATTTTTCTTTATTTAGCATTGCGCTGTTTGTTTTATGCACTGGTATTCTTGGGAGGAAACCCGTTCCATGTTATACGGCGTGGTCCCTTGATTTACCTTACTTTGGAAATAAAGATAATAACTGTTTTCGTTCTCACACCAGTCACATGACTGACCTGGAGTTTATTGTTTTGACCTACACTCTGGGTTCCCCTATTTTGACACGGGCAGCTAGTAGTTTTGGTTTTGCAGATTTATATTCACAGGATCCTGGTTTACAGCTGGAATGATATCCGGAAAGCTTTGTATCCGTATATCTCTTCTAGTTGTGTATTGTATTATTTTCCGCTGCTATGTATTTAAATGTAATTTAAATCTCTGATATTTCTGTGTAATGTTTATTTATACTCTGTATATTCTTGTAATCTGATGCATTGTTGTAATATACAATGAAATGTTCTTTTGTATGCGTTCTATTTTGTCATGTTCTCGAACGATAGGGCGTTTCGAACGGTCTGGGTCGGTATAGCGACCGATTCGGATCGAGCGAAATTCCTTTTCGTCACAACAGTCTCGAATCGGTGGAGGACTATCTTTTGCCTCGGTTCACAGATGGAAATCTAACTTCCAATACGTGACGTTTCGATTTTGGTTGTAATCCTATATATGGCGACATAGTGGGATGGGGCGCTCATGCCGTCTATGATTGATACTTGTGATTGAAATTGTTTTGACACTATACACATATAGTAATAATAAATGATGAAATTTAGCGTATCAAGCATTCTTGGCTAAACCCTATCCTCCGTCTTACGTTGCATTGTGTGATGGGACCTGGGTTTTATAATAGCTTCATTTTTCTTTATTTAACATTGCGCTGTTGTTATATGCACTGGTATCCTTGGGAGGAAACCCGTTCCGTGTTATACGGCGTGGTCCCTTGATTTACCTAACTTTAAAATAAAGATTAATAACTGTTTTAGTTCTCACACCAGTCCCATGACTGACCTGGAGTTTATTGTTTTAACCTAAACTCTGGGTGCCCTTATTTTCCGCACGGGCAGCTAGTAGTTTTGGTTTTGCAGATTTATATTCACAGGAACCTGGTTTACAGCTGGAATGATATCCGGAAAGCTTTGTATCTATATATCTCTTTCAGTGTGTATTGTATTATTTTTCCGCTGCTATGTAATGTATTGTAATCTCTGATATTTTGTGATGTATATTATTTATTCATACTCTGTATATACTTGTAATCTGATGACATTGTTGTAATTAACGATGAAATGTTCTTCTGTCTGCGTTCTTTTGTGTGTTGTTCTCAATTCAATCCAGGCTTTCCTTACCGGGGAAGTTCGGGTCGTTTCATTTTGGTATCATATCTTTGGTTTACAAAGCTCAGAGAACAAGACAAGTTAGAACCAAACAAAAGAATTCATCAGAATTGGATTAGTAATATCCAATAAGAATGACTCGTTAGAGATAGGATCAGTAGTATCCTAGAACGAGTGTGAAGAGTATATCTTTAAAATGAAAACAAATTTTGTTTTGAAAATTTAAATCAAATTATTCGTATTTGAATATTCATTTATATTGATTTGGACTATCCAGTATATAAAGATTTTGCGTATACGTATGATCCGCGTGTATTCGAAGTTTTAATATATTGGGTAGATATAGAATTACACTCTAGTCGCCCGGGGGTGATTCTGATGATTGATATATCATCATCAGAATTTATATTCGAGTGACGAAGGTGTGATATCTATATATTTCCATTAGACTGGTGTGAGAACCAAAATTAGATAGGGCTTATTGTTGTGATTTGGCATCAAAATGTGATTTTTTGATTATATATCAAAATTATGAATTTGAATAGCTAATCAACAAATTGATTGCTGGTTGTGTGGTTTGATTATTGTTTGATTAATTAAAATGTTGAACCTTTAGCCAAATTGTACCAAATATTGTGTTGTGTTGAAATTTTTTCGCATTTGCATGCATATACATGTACTTACATTGAACAGGTCATAGCAAGGAGGCTAGAGCAGAGAAATAAAATTGTTTGCCCGACAGATAGATATGTTTATTGTATTTCTTGGGTTTTGGATGATTTTATGAGCCGATTGGTTAGCCGCTTGGCTGTTTCTTTTTCTTTTTGGATTGATGAGAGCCATGGGAGGCTATTTGAAATATCCCGAAGTCCCCGGTGTAGGGGAGGTTATGGTGAATTTTTTCGAAAATTTAGGGTGTTAGCCAAATTTTTGAAAAATTTGAAAAGTTCTTAGAAACTGAAAAGTTGAAGAACTTAAGCCGTAAAGAAAACAATGAAAGTTGAGTTGATTTGTTAAACAACTTTCGGCTTTGTTCCTTTTCGGGGACGAAAAGTTTTAAGTGGGGGAGATTGTAATAACCCTGAAATCCAAGCCAATTTAAAAATTTTAAACTGGCAATTTTAGTGAATTTTGAATATTTAAAATGAATTATTTTAAATAAAACTGAAGAGAAATTTATTTTGAATAGAATTCGAACGTATATATTTATTTGAATCGTCGTTAGAATATAAATATTTATTTATATATATAAAAGGAATTGAAAATGGCGCGGTAGTTCGATAATTCGATTTTAAAGTTCAAAAGAATGTACCGGGTGCAAAATAAAACCGGATTTTAGTGAGACCAAAAATATTAGAATCTAATTGAGAATATCTTTCCAACGAATCCGGAAAATAAAAATTTTATAGCGGGGATAAAAAGTTATGCCCAATTGAAAATTCAGAATAGTCACTATGGAATTCTGGCCCTTAAAAATAGCCATTTTGCAAACGACCTCAGTTTTCGACGAAACCACTTGTTGGATCCATGATGTCTAGTTATTGCTAGGTTTCAAAATTCGTAATTTTCTGAATCAATATGTGATTGTGGGAAAGGAAAACACGTTTGACCAGTTTCAGTTGATTTTAATCGACTAGAAAATGGCCATTTTTCAAACGGTCTCAGAATTCGATGAAATTAGTTTTGTTAGGACCGTATTATCAATACGAAGCTAGAAAATATTTTTTTGGAATTTATAGAGTCATTATGTGGCCCCGGTAAATTGAAATGCACGTTCAAATTCAATATATAGATTTATATTTTGATTTTGAAGGAAACTGATCGAAACGATCGAATCAACTTATGATACATATCCCATTGTGTTCGGAATGAGGGTATTTAGCTATGGATGACAGTCGGTGGGTTTGATTTTGAGTTCGAAAATAAAAGTTGCTTTTTGGAATTTTAAAATAATAGAAATTTTCATAAACCCCCTCTCTATTTTCTTTCCATCTCCTTAACCCCCCTTCATTTCGACTTCAGAAAAAAAAGGGGTAAAAAGAAAAAAAAAATGATTCTCAGGTCGAGGGCAGCCATCGCCATCGCCGCCACAGGCGCACCCCCCTTCTTCGCCTGGCTCGCCTCTACCCCAGTCGCCTTCCTCCGTTCGCGCCACCACAACCCCCAAAACCCTAACCCGTTCGAGCCTTCCCCCAATCGAGCCCCACATCGCCTGAACAGCCCAGCGTCGTGCCTCCTCCACCCCCTGCTGACCCCGACACGCTGACGAACCCCCCTCCAGCCATCTCCTTCCCCCTCCGACGCCGTTACTCCTCCCCTCCGATTGATGAATGCGGTGAGTTTTTATTTAAGTTAATTATTTAAAAATATGATTTTTATTAATATATATATATATATATAATGTTATTTATATATATATAAATAGCATGGTTTTATATGTAAAGATATGGTTTTTAATTTATAAAGTTTTAATTTTGATTTATAAAAAGCGTATATTTTTCAATGTGTAAAGGCGAGATGTTTAACATTGTAAAGGTGAGATTTTTAACGTATAAAAGAAATGATTTTTAACATATAGAAGGTTCGATTTTTAACTTCAAAAAGGTTAAATTTTTCTATGTGAAAAGATTAGATCTTTCTATATGAAAAGATAGGATTTTGTATTTGGTTGAAAAGGGAATAAAAATATGATTTTTATATTATATAGATAATAAAAATTTGATCTTTATATCATAGGAAGAATAAAAATGTGATTTTTATTCATATAGAGTAATAAAAATATAATTTTTATTATATTACTAGCGGTGTAAAAATAGAATTTTTATCTGTGTAGTAGCGGTATAAAAATATAATTTTTATCTATATAGTAGCGGTGTATAGTAGTGGTATAAAAATAGAATTTTTTTATCTATATAATAGCAGTGTAAAAATGTGATTTTTATATACATAGCAACAATATAAAAATGTAATTTTTATATATGTAGTGGCTACGGACAACGAAATTGACAAAAGGCGAGAACGACGAAGATTCCTACATATGAAGAGTCGTGGCATTTGGTTTAGCTAGTCGGTGAGAACTTCTCACTTTTTATTTAATTTTCTAGTTAAGATATATACTAGGATGCAGAAGGTGTTTAATAGCACCCGACACCCGTCGTCCACAGACCATGGACGGCTTGTTTGTTTGTTTGTTTGATTTTGATGTGTAGTTGATTATGTGATGTGGAATGAAATAACAATATTTTTATAGTTAAAAATAGATTTTTTAACGTGTATATGAAATGAAATAAATTAATATAACCAAATCGAACGATTTTTTTATATACACACATTTGAATGATATTGATTGGGGCGATAAATTTTACACATCGCCCAACTGCAAAAATAAAATATGTGTTTGATTGTTTGAAACCCCACACGGGTATTGGGATGATATACGACATACACTAATCCCAATAATTAGTTGTATGTCGATCGATTGATTGACAGACTGTTATAAGCTTTAAATATTTATATTTGATGCTTATACAGTGTAGAATGCACTTTGGATGATGGTTGATTATTTGTCATTGTTGATATATACATGCGTTGTATGGAAATCCATAGAAATAAAATCTATGGTAATTGATTGGGCCTCATTCCAGTTTTGAAATAGAATATTTGAAGAGAAATATTTGAATAGAATATTTGAGAAGAAATATTTGAAACGAAATATTTGAATAGAATATTTGAAATAGAAATATATAATGCTGTGTTGATTAGATATGCGCTATTTTGACGCGAACGATATTTATATCTATTATATTCGTTTTTGTAATGAATATTGAAAAGTGATTTCAAAATCGAATATTTTGAAATGAAATTCGAATTAAATTGAATTGAAACGAATTAGAATTCGAATTGAATTGAAAATAAAATGAATTCGAATCGAATTGAAATTGAATGGAAATCAATTTGAAATGAATTCGAATTGAAATTGAATAGAAATCGATTTGAAATAAATTCAAAATCGAATGGAAATTGAACTGAAATTGAAAGCGAACTGGAATTGAATTGAAATCGATTTGAATTGAAATCAAATTGAATTGAATTTAAAACGAATTTATAAGGAAAAAATTAATTTTGATTAGAAATTGAATGTGAAGTTGAAATCGTTTCGAAAATGAATTCAAAACGATTTATAAAATACGTTTTGAAAGGAAATCGACGAAATATATAATATATATATATATTATATATATATAATGGCTTGAATAGAACGCGCCGCGCCGCGGCAGTTCGCGAATTTCGACCATTGACTTCGAATGAATATTACGGGAGATCCGACCGTCGGATTCTCCTAAAACCAGAACCGTTGGGTTCGTATCGAAAAGAGCTTTCTAACGAATATTAGAGATTTGAAATCTAACTGTTGGATTTGGAATTTTGTCCAAATCAAATTAAGAAAAGGTCGCTGTAAGTGCAGTTCGATGGCCGTTGATGGAAATCGACTGTACGGGCCTTGATAAAATTATTAAAAATAGTAATAATTTGTGTAAAATCATATGAAATGATTTGTGAAGAATTGGGATGTAAAACTCCAAGTTTGAAAAGATAAAAGTAGATTTTTATCGAAATGAACTAGTTTTGAACTAGAATAATAATTTATTTATTTTCAAATAAATAAAGTGGATTTGAAATGGTTTTAAAAGTAACCAGGATTTCCAATAATTGAGTTGGAACGGATTTGAATCGAAATTGTGTTGGGAATATTTCGATGTTGGATTGCGTGATTATATAGATATTGTTCTGGAAATTTGAAAGATATACTAATATCGTTATTTCCAATACGATATTTGTTGGTCGTAGAATTTGATATTGAATATAAGCCGATATATTTTCTATTCAGAGCCTGGTATTTAATATCAAATGTGATTTGGGTTTGTCGTGAATGGTGTCTTCATTAACACTGTTCTTAAACCCAGTTGAGAAAAATATTAAATTTTTTTATTTAGATTTAATGAAGTGTACCAATTAAATGATATTTAATTGGAGTTAACAAAATCAGAAACTAACTGGAGATTAGTTAAGTTGAATGGTTTCTTGGGTATTGATCTGATGTTGGTTTCGGCCTTCGAGGTTAATATTCAGGGGATTGCTCACTTGCTATTTTACGGTTAAAGGTTGATAGAATGGAATGTGATTTTGGGTTTATCGTGAACCGTGTTTTAAATGACATCGGTTCTTTAACCCAGTTAAAGATTAAAACTAAGTGGAGTTTTAATGAATCTTTAATTAGATTGAAAAGATCGAGAATGGAGTATCACCAGTTTGGCTCCAGGCGATAGTTAAATCTTTAATTAGATTTGAACATGAAATGGTAAATGAATTTACTGATAACACCGTGGTGCTAGATATGAAGTATGACCAGTTTTACTTCATGGGATAAATAGGTTGGGATTGGGAAATAAAATAAATGATTACTTCGGTGTGGTTCGCTGATCCCGACTTGTTTGAAGTGATATTAAAAGGAAGATTAAAGAATAAATTTAAAAGAATTTATCTTTGATAAAATTAATGAGAACCTTTCCTTAAGAATGTGAAATTTAGAAACTAATTGAAAATTAGTTAAGATGAATGGTTTCCTGGGTACTGATCTGATGTTGGTTTCGGCCTACGGGGTTAATACTTGGGGAGTTGTTCTCTTACTAGTTTACGGTTAGTGACTGATGAATTGGAATGAGGCGTATGTTGTGTTTGTGTAACACTTGTTTATTATATACACGAGTTATTCGGAAAGACCGGGTTTATCCCATTCTGAATAACTGATACGACGATAAGTCAAAGGTGAAGACGGTGGTTGAAGACTGTAACACCCCGCCTCCGCTAGGGTCACTCGCAAAGGAATGCACTAGCTTTAGAGGGGCATTATTTGTAAACATGCACAGAAATATCACAAGACAGAACATATAAAATAGCGAAAGTAAAATCAAACTTTCATAACATGAATAAATAAGGTCTAAAGCCTTTTACATCAGAGTACATCAAAACCTGTCTTGCAATAGTAAAGAAGCATAAAGACATTTTCATAAATTATTCCCCAAGTAAAAACAGTAAAGTAGCCATTAGGCTAGAAAAGTCCAAGCCATCCATGATGACCTTCAAGCAGAAGAAGTCCGAACTAAACAACAGTATTTCCTCCCTGTAACGTGGGGGGGGGGGGGGGAACGGAAGAAAAGAGGCGAAACAAAATGGGTCAGTCAAAAAGACTGAGTAAGCCCTATCTACTATTAGCATAAAAACTAGTAAAGTTAACTGACATGAGAAACTGAGATGAACATAAGCATGATAACAAGATAGATAAGCTAAATCAAAATAACAGGATGAACTACTGAACTCAGATAAACTAAGGTGTCATGATAAATTACGATGTCAAGATAAAACAAGGTATCACATCGTCAGGTTTCTATCAAGTATAATATCCCCAAGATATCTGTCACGTATAACGCCCCGTGATATCTATCCTGTATTTTAGCTCTGCACCTACCGTACTAGTATCCCCACCGTGTCATGTGTTAACCAAGAATGACCCTCACTCAAAAGTCGTGTAATGGTCCATGTCAACCTAATATATCGCATATATAGGTTACTTAACTTGTATGTTTTATTCCATGTAAATGTTCAGTCCCTTGCCGTAGACCATACGGGCTTTCCCATGAGATTCTATATTACTTTAACATAGTTCCATGATCCTTAAGATCGGTTTGGACTGTTACCCTAAACCTAGCTAGGGTCTTCCAACATGAATTATTGTTTGTACAACTAGGACTTATGCTACCTAGGGCTGCTAGGGATTATGCTTACCTATTGCACGTTTTCGTATCTCGGTTTGGGTTCAACCACCTAGGGCCACTAGGGATTACGCTAACCGCCAACCGCGCCCTTTTTCCCACGCATTCATCGTGAATCGCTTTTCCATGACTGTATGCACATGTATCACATCGTGCCATCCGAGTCCTGTCACAGGGCAAATCAAGAAATATAGGACTCGGTCGGGAGCTTTCGATTTATCTGCCGATGCAGATGCTAAGGTCTGTTTTTCTTATACGTGGCTATGGTCCCACGAGACCACTCCCTCAACTAGTGAAAGACAAGACAGGATAAAACCTGTATGAGAACACAACACTGGCCAACCCACATCCAAGCCTTACCGTAACCATAATTAGATAGCAATTATGGTCTTTTGGGTGTTCTCTGCCTTTCCGTACGTACACGCTTGACCAAAGATGGTAGGTAGCCTGACGAAATGCTATCTAGGATACGACCGTGTATCGTCGACTATCCCCTATCCATCCCCGTCTTTAGGTCGCTCGTATAGCAACTAAGGCATACTCTTGGTTCTTCTAACGCAGACCTTAACCTCTCATGAGCCTAGTATAATCACCTGGCAGCTCATAGAGGGATACCAAGAATATCCTCACGTTCCCCGAAGCCGCTGCTTCGTTACCCAGTTCGCTGGAGCCTTTATCTAAATCAGATACTTGCTCCTACTCGTATACTTAAACGATGACCTACCGTATTAGGTTACTCATCTATCTATGAACTGGTCTAAATTTCCTTGACTAAGAATCATTACTTAGTTATTCTTCAACTAAGGTTTACCACTTAGCATTGTTCCCGTTATCCTTGTTAACTACGGTTATCCACCTAATCCTCAGAACTAGGGTTTACATAATGGATTAAGTGTCACTTAAGTTCATGACTTAACCCGTCTACAAATCCTGTCAAAATTGGCTAAGTATCCAAGTTCAAGGCTTAACCCTACAAACCATGCTCAAGTTGGTTAAGTATATTAAGCAATTCATGACTTAACCTCGTCCAATTATCATTCTAGATTGGTTAAGTATATATTAACTTGACCCTATCAATTTACTTAGTCAAATCAGTCAAGTGTATTCAAGCGATTCGTGACTTAGCCTTATCATGTTTTCACGTTATATTGGTTAAGTATTGGTTAACTTAACCACAATAAATTAACGAGTTAGATTGGATAAGTATAGGTCACTTAACCACATCAATTCATCATGTTTAGATTAGTTAAGTGTTTAACTTAACCCATTAAACTACCAAGTGGGATTAATTAAGTCTAGGCTAACTTAACCCCATCCGATTTCCATGTTTAGACTAGTTGAGTCTAATCTTAACCCCATTCGTTAACCGTATTTTTCGGTTAAGCGTCATTAAGAAAACTTACTTAACCTTACCAAGTTATCGCGTTGGATTGATTAAGTGTTGGTTAACTTAACCCCATCCACTAGTCATATAAAAATGGTTAAGTGTCATTAGGCAAATCAAGTTACTTAACCTACCCAACCTTGTCATGTTTTGTTAAGTATCATTAGCCTAATCAAATTACTTAACCCATTTGTCCATGTCATATTTGGTTAAGAGTCATTAATCAAATTAACTTAACCCTATCATGTGGCATTAATTACTTAATGCACCTTCACCTCTCACATTAGACTTTGTTGTGGTTACTAGTTAAGCCGGTCGGTTCCGGGTAGCTTTACACCACAACTTGTGTAGCGACCCGGAAAATTCGACACTCGAATTATCGACATTTACACAAACTGTGTCCCACTCGAGTATCGAATCTCCAGAAAGCTAGAAGAAAGAAGTTGGAGGATGAGAAAGATAAGATAGAAATATTAGAATAGAAGAATAAGAAGAAGAACACACATTATACAGAGTCTCACATCGCAGTGGAACAAAACATAAAACATAAATAACTTTATTGAAAGCTTGGAGTAATACACTTACATACATCAGAGTATCACAGCCAGTCTGGACAGTTATAACAACCTGTCCTCAAATACAACACAGCGGAATAATATTTTGTCTAAATCATACGTCTGGGCCTCTCCAGCTCGTCTCTGAACTTTAGAGCATCTGATAACCTGAACCTGCAACCCGGGCTAACCCAAGCATTTCAAATACCGGGTCAGTCTGGTGAACCAGAGTGAGAATAACTCGCACAGTTTAAGGGGAACCATCCAGCTTGATTTTTAAGTTCAAATTCCTTTTAAAAGAAAAGGATAATAGTAAGACCAGCCCACACATAAACACAGACGGTGTTTACCTTACTATAACCCAAAACAGTTTTGAAATCATATCTTACTCTGATATTATAATAGTGTCTAAATACAAATAAATAACAATCTAGTGGAACGCTTGCATCTCACGCTCCACATATATAGTATACAATCAAAACCGCAGGCGCTTATTGGAGATTGGATTCCAACTCTGACAAGGTATGGGACCACCTGCCCGATCGTGTATCTCTAGAGACGAATACACTGGGTTCAACAAGAACATCTTGCAACCCGGCCTTCACATGACCGACCACTCATTTCGCTTGAGTGTATCGAATGTATATCACCGACGGTTGGGATCAGCAACCGCCTGCCCGAAAAGGGACAGCATCGATAGATTAAAAAAGCAAAAGGAATTTCTCTAGATAGGTGATTATACACCCTAATGGGAGCGACCCACATAGCCATGCTGCCTGCCCGATTTTTGTCATTTCCCGGTTGATGAGGCTTGAGGTTATAATCGACTTTTGGAACATCTGGCCACCATAAACGTCATCCAGGAACAGGATGAACCGAAGGCACTCTCCTACTGCATCCAATATAGGAATCACCCCATGGATCAGTAGCGAGTAGTCCTTGCAATCCGAAGATTCCAATCACGACAGAATCACAAGTCATCATAACTCTGGTAGCTAGCCAGAGAAATTTAACGAGTAGTTCTTCCGCTTATGAAGTTCAACGGTCTTCAATGCTTCATCTTGACCATCTTCTGATATCTTTAACGTTATGTATTTGCTGGTCGGAATGGTTTTCGAATATAAATTCGATTCCGGTTTTTTCGAACCAACAATCGATTTGGCCAGATTCTGATAGTCGGTGTTTTAACTATCAAAACAACAATCACCCATATAAAAATAAAGTGATTCTATTGGTTCAGTATACGGCGTCACTTGGCCTCGTTTAGTCAAACATTCATTTATAACTCTTTCGATATTTGAAGTACGCCCGTTCACTTCTTATTCCCAAATCAATTTACTCAACCCTTCAAATTATAGTTTATCATATCCTTCGCAGAAATATCATTTTAATTCCCTCAGCTACCTTCGTCTCTAAACTAATATCACCCTTGGATAATCATGAAGTCGTTCAAGTTGGGGTATTTTATTTACCTCTCAGACCTTGAGCCGACAACATTCTTATCTTCGGGCTAGGTAGGAGTTTATTAACGAAATCTCATTTCAATAATTAACCCAATCATCTCCATATAACCCCATTTATGACCACTTTGATTCAATTAACTCTATTCTACATCTAAAACAGTTATCCCCATATCTCACCATTTTATCTTTACTTTTATAGTAAAATTCAATCTGCTCAACCTTTTGTTCGATTTCAACTCATATGAAAATTTGTTTAAAACTTTCTTTTTTGTAAAATTCCCTTCAAGGGATAAATCAAATTCTAACTCATATAAATATGAGTAAACTTACTAAAATGCCCTTTTGTTATAAACAAGAGTTTTATTCAACAAATCTCCTTTACCATTTCCATTTCAAATTTGGTTCCTTTCATTATTCACCTTAAAGGTTAACATTTTTCTTTTTATAGAAAGCTCGACTCGATATATCAAAAATACTTGGTTCCATTAGAAAACATTATTACATATATATTCAAATCTTGTTTATCGAGTCTCTTATAAATTCATGTACTATTCTTTTACAATCCCTTTACAGTTCGATTCCTTGCCAATTTTCTACCGTTATTCACATCAATTGGTTTACTACAAAAATAATTCATCTTCCTCAAAAGGTTATTATAAAAAAAAAATGGTACTTAATTTCAATGATAATCACCAATCAAATGAATAGTTTAAAATAACAATTCTCATTCAAGTGGTTGACTTGGACATTTCAACACGGTTACTTTGTTAACCATTATCACTTGGTTAAATAAAGAAGATTAATTTAAATACTTTCATTTTGATTTAATTAACAATCTAGTTAGGTTAAATAAACCCATTTAACCATTACATTCAATCTTAAACATTTGGTAAATCGCTTCATATTTGCTGCAAAACTCGCTAACATGCAAATCTTCCTTTGTATACTTCTTTGTAAGTTCAAAACAAAAATAATCATTTATTTTTAATCACTTCATTTAAAATAATCTATACAAAATAGATTTCAAAACTAACTTTAGTTATAAACAACTTTATAACTGTATTTCTATCGCTTTTCATGACGATAAACCAATTTCCATAAAATGATTCATTAACGGGCCATCTGCCGATAAATACTTAACCAATGTCACCCATTGGTTAAAATCAAACAAGCGTTGGATTTGGTTTCAACAACAAATGATCAATCAAACTGATTAACGGTTCATATAAATAACAACATATTTTGAGGAATCCGGTTGGATCCCTCCAACCTGTCCCTCCCTGCATCAAAATGGTTACCTCAATTTTAACACAACCATACAGTTCAACCAATAACGGTTAACAAACAACCATCAGCAAACATTGCACACAAAATAAAATAAAACCCGGTTTATATAAAATATAAACGGGTAACTGAGTGAGTAAACTCACCTTGATTCTCGTTTGGCGTTGAATTAATTCGTTGAAATTTGCGACTGCTTCCAACTCTGTTCAAACCAGCTATACACTGCTGCTCTTGCCGATACGATTCTGATGTCACTGGTTCGTTCCATTCTGGTAACATGATCATGTGTTATAAATTTTTTACCTTATTAAATTATATTATTATAATTGTAATTATAATATTTTACTTAATCTAATTACTATTTAATGTTTTAATAAACCTTTGATTGGCCATATTGAAATCCGCCTAGGCACATTAGGATACTATTCTAATTCTTATTATAAAAATGCTATCTGTAGACATCAGCATTTCTACCGTTTGTCTAAATCTGTGTTGTCATCCGATGTAACCATAAACTAATATACCACGTTTTTTCCAGTTCTAGTGAGCAGCTAGCGGTAGGAATACTAGACACATATATGACTCGTTCTATATGTAAAATAGCTTACATTCGCTGTATGCTAAGTAAAACAATAGACCGAAGTCCATTTGGAAAACAAAACATGTCTCCCTAACTTAAATTTACAACTGGCTTTGTATATAATAGTCAATGATGATTATGAACATTAATATTGGGACTAGACACTCCTCACCGCATTCAGGTGCATATTACAGGAATTTGGGTATAATATAAACATTGGAAGTCTATGTTCTATATGTTATTACGTAACACTAAACCAATGTTATTTAATCGATTCTTAAGCCTAGGTTACGGTCATTAGGTATATTATAGAATGGTTCAACAAAATCCTTGCTCATACAAACCGTGCACACTTCTTCTCGTATTTACTTCAGCAAACACACGCACAACCAAAAATCCATGCAAACCTGATGCCTTCCTTGTTCAAGACCATGGCGCACCTCTCTTCCTACATGGATCCAACGTAACTTCCTGTTACCGCAATAGACACAGTCCTCACCGTGTTCTTCTCTTCATCAACACAGACTGCTCCACGCCCCCTTTTCTTGCAATAGTTTCGGTTTTGTTCTTCTTTTTTTTTTTTCTTCTTTTTTTCTCTTTCTCTACTCACGTTACTGCTGCTCATTCATCCCTCCTTCAAACAATTATATTCTTCTTCCCATGCAACGCGTCACACGTTCTATTCCCCTCAAAATGAACAGCAGCACCTCTTATTACTCCATCCCCTATCCTTCTTTTCCACTTCCTTCCCATTTGTTCTCTTTACCGCACCAATTTCTAGCTACCTCTACTTCACCCATGCAAACTCACACACACCGTACCCCCTCCACCGTGCTTGCCCTGACCAACACCACCATACGAACAATTACGAATACTACTGCAACAGCATCAATCTCGCCCGGTACCAGTCAAGGAACAAAACAGCAGAGGCGGCCACAGCTGTGCCGGTAGCATCGGGAGAAATGAAACGGGTGAAGGGGGTGCTTACTGCAGAGATAGCCTGACAGCGAGGCGGAGTAGGAAGCAATGGGTTTGATGATTTCATTTTAGTGGGGAGGACGTCTTCTTGTTTTGCTGAAAGGTAGCAACGGGTAGGGGTATTTATACAGGAGGATACGTGGGGACGAAGGCTTTTTGGTGTGGCGAGCACGTAAACGTGGGTATCACGGCAACGTAGCGTGCAAGGAAAAAAATCAATGAAGTGTGGCGACCAAGTAATCCATTTCCTACCTTACCGAGAAAGGAGTTGCTTTTTGCAGTGGTTACATCTGGGGAGGGAAGGATATTAGTCTGTCCCCTTACATTTACACATGAATATATTTATTTGTTAGGCCCTGCTTTGCTTCGAGTATATATTAGATAGCTGTGCACTTCATTAAATTCGAAAAGAAAGGTTACGATAGCCCAGCTGTGTACCTAACTTAAGCCCTATTAATTTAACCTTTTATTTATGCTGTACCGTCCAAGTTGGACATTATTCAGTGTAGTTCTCAACTAAGGAAGCTTTGCGCAGAACCAACTAGTAAAATATCCTTCTGATTTGTGCTTCGGATATTGCTTGGGTGGAGATTACAAGCGTAGCACCTGTTTCCATTTAGGCATGTGCGCCGCGATGTTTCATTTGATGGGAAGGCCTCGAGTACATGTTTTAGCGGATAGGGGTAGGTTTCAGTTCCTTGATCATGAAGTTGTTTTATTTTTATTTTTATTTATTTACTGAGGTTTATATGGTACCGTATAATTCTATTTATTTATAGACCACTACGGACAGAAGTAAAGATACAGTAGTGTCCAGCGAGGTGCCACGGTCCCAAAAATATAATAATATCGGTAGGTTAACTTATATTGTGAAACCCCGAAATACTGATACAGGGTGCACAATACTCCAAATAAAAAGTTGCTTATTTAATTTATTAAAAATTACGGAAAAATTCTAAAAATTAAATTATAACTACGCCTCAAAAGAACCTTGTCCAGATTCGAAACCAGTATGCAGTTATTTCAAATAAACTATTACGGTCGATGAACGATTCTATAGCGACCATCGGAAATTTTAATCTGAATATATCTTACAATTTACACGATGAAATCATGATTTTTCTCTTTGATCAGAAAAATATAATCAAACCGATCCGGACGATTTTTGTTTCACAGAATTCTGACTTAAAATGGATTCTGTATATTCAATTAAAGTTCAGATCGAAAATTACGAACTACCGCGTCGTTTTCGAGCTCGTTTTAATTATATTATACATTATATATTTTTGAACTCGATTTTATAAAAATAAATTCGATATAAAATTTGCTAATATTGCTAAACCAATATTTAAACAAATTTAAATATTCTTAATCAACGTTCAAAAATCTGGGACATTACATTCTTCCCCCCTTAAAAGAATTTCGTCCCCGAAATTGCATGGTAAGAAGAATGTTCTGAACACGATTATTTTAAAATAATTATTACCAAAACCAATTCAAACTTTTTAAACGTTCCAAAAATTTCGCCAACACCTCCACTGCACGGTTCGATCACAACAACTACAAATGCCACTCCGAGCTCAACTTTCCCAAAAGAAAACCAAAAGCCAAATGGCTACCCAACTCAGGGGTATAAATCAATAACTCCCATCAATATTTTAAGGTTTACCTTTTTGTCGGGCAACTCAATTTCCCATTTCCAATTTCGAAGTAACTTAACTGACAGCTCTTTGTCTTCCATTATGTGCTTCCAACCTGTGGAACCAAGTCATCTCCACAAATATCTACTCTTAACTCTACTTACAATGCAAATCACAAATACAGGGTAAAATAATCCTGTTTCATATCATAAATGATTATCTTTCCAGTTTCTTATACTTGAAATTTTATTTTCATTCATTCAACTTCTTTATTGGCCCGTTCGGCGGGTTTTATTCGACCAATCCAACATCCAAATAACAAACAACTAAAGTATTTGAATTCTATCCAACGTTAATTCTTACTATTTCTATTCACTCTGGTTTAACATATATTGATATATCCAATTGATTTCCACTAGTATCTATTTGATTTTCAAATAATTGCATTTGATTTTTAAATCTCAAATTTCTCTTATTCCACACTATTTCTCAAGTTACTTTAAATTTCAAACAAATCAATCAAAAAAACCAAACAGCCAATATTACCATACTATAGAAATTTATTTCTTTTTTCTATATAAAAATGTAATTTGGGGTAAAATTATTTCATTTACCCCTTTTACAAAATAATTTAAAATAAATATATACTCAATTACAAATACGCGCTCTCGTATATATACTCAACTCAATCTAGGGTATTACTAACCCTATTTCTATTGAGTTACACCACAGAGCCAAGGTTATTACTAAACCAATAGCTCTGATACCAACTGTAGCGACCCGGAAAATTCGACACTCGAATTATCGACATTTACACAAACTGTGTCCCACTCGAGTATCGAATCTCCAGAAAGCTAGAAGAAAGAAGTTGGAGGATGAGAAAGATAAGATAGAAATATTAGAATAGAAGAATAAGAAGAAGAACACACATTATACAGAGTCTCACATCGCAGTGGAACAAAACATAAAACATAAATAACTTTATTGAAAGCTTGGAGTAATACACTTACATACAACAGAGTATCACAGCCAGTCTGGACAGTTATAACAACCTGTCCTCAAATACAACACAGCGGAATAATATTTTGTCTAAATCATACGTCTGGGCCTCTCCAGCTCGTCTCTGAACTTTAGAGCATCTGATAACCTGAACCTGCAACCCGGGCTAACCCAAGCATTTCAAATACCGGGTCAGTCTGGTGAACCAGAGTGAGAATAACTCGCACAGTTTAAGGGGAACCATCCAGCTTGATTTTTAAGTTCAAATTCCTTTTGAAAGAAAAGGATAATAGTAAGACCAGCCCACACATAAACACGGACGGTTTTTACCTTACTATAACCCAAAACAGTTTTGAAATCATATCTTACTCTGATATTATAATAGTGTCTAAATACAAATAAATAACAATCTAGTGGAACGCTTGCATCTCACGCTCCACATATATAGTATACAATCAAAACCGCAGGCGCTTATTGGAGATTGGATTCCAACTCTGACAAGGTATGGGACCACCTGCCCGATCGTGTATCTCTAGAGACGAATACACTGGGTTCAACAAGAACATCTTGCAACCCGGCCTTCACATGACCGACCACTCATTTCGCTTGAGTGTATCGAATGTATATCACCGACGGTTGGGATCAGCAACCGCCTGCCCGAAAAGGGACAGCATCGATAGATTAAAGAAGCAAAAGGAATTTCTCTAGATAGGTGATTATACACCCTAATGGGAGCGACCCACATAGCCATGCTGCCTGCCCGATTTTTGTCATTTCCCGGTTGATGAGGCTTGAGGTTATAATCGACTTTTGGAACATCTGGCCACCATAAACGTCATCCAGGAACAGGATGAACCGAAGGCACTCTCCTACTGCATCCAATATAGGAATCACCCCATGGATCAGTAGCGAGTAGTCCTTGCAATCCGAAGATTCCAATCACGACAGAATCACAAGTCATCATAACTCTGGTAGCTAGCCAGAGAAATTTAACGAGTAGTTCTTCCGCTTATGAAGTTCAACGGTCTTCAATGCTTCATCTTGACCATCTTCTGATATCTTTAACGTTATGTATTTGCTGGTCGGAATGGTTTTCGAATATAAATTCGATTCCGGTTTTTTCGAACCAACAATCGATTTGGCCAGATTCTGATAGTCGGTGTTTTAACTATCAAAACAACAATCACCCATATAAAAATAAAGTGATTCTATTGGTTCAGTATACGGCGTCACTTGGCCTCGTTTAGTCAAACATTCATTTATAACTCTTTCGATATTTGAAGTACGCCCGTTCACTTCTTATTCCCAAATCAATTTACTCAACCCTTCAAATTATAGTTTATCATATCCTTCGCAGAAATATCATTTTAATTCCCTCAGCTACCTTCGTCTCTAAACTAATATCACCCTTGGATAATCATGAAGTCGTTCAAGTTGGGGTATTTTATTTACCTCTCAGACCTTGAGCCGACAACATTCTTATCTTCGGGCTAGGTAGGAGTTTATTAACGAAATCTCATTTCAATAATTAACCCAATCATCTCCATATAACCCCATTTATGACCACTTTGATTCAATTAACTCTATTCTACATCTAAAACAGTTATCCCCATATCTCACCATTTTATCTTTACTTTTATAGTAAAATTCAATCTGCTCAACCTTTTGTTCGATTTCAACTCATATGAAAATTTGTTTAAAACTTTCTTTTTTGTAAAATTCCCTTCAAGGGATAAATCAAATTCTAACTCATATAAATATGAGTAAACTTACTAAAATGCCCTTTTGTTATAAACAAGAGTTTTATTCAACAAATCTCCTTTACCATTTCCATTTCAAATCTGGTTCCTTTCATTATTCACCTTAAAGGTTAACATTTTTCTTTTTATAGAAAGCTCGACTCGATATATCAAAAATACTTGGTTCCATTAGAAAACATTATTACATATATATTCAAATCTTGTTTATCGAGTCTCTTATAAATTCATGTACTATTCTTTTACAATCCCTTTACAGTTCGATTCCTTGCCAATTTTCTACCGTTATTCACATCAATTGGTTTACTACAAAAATAATTCATCTTCCTCAAAAGGTTATTATAAAAAAAAAATGGTACTTAATTTCAATGATAATCACTAATCAAATGAATAGTTTAAAATAACAATTCTCATTCAAGTGGTTGACTTGGACATTTCAACACGGTTACTTTGTTAACCATTATCACTTGGTTAAATAAAGAAGATTAATTTAAATACTTTCATTTTGATTTAATTAACAATCTAGTTAGGTTAAATAAACCCATTTAACCATTACATTCAATCTTAAACATTTGGTAAATCGCTTCATATTTGCTGCAAAACTCGCTAACATGCAAATCTTCCTTTGTATACTTCTTTGTAAGTTCCAAACAAAAATAATCATTTATTTTTAATCACTTCATTTAAAATAATCTATACAAAATAGATTTCAAAACTAACTTTAGTTATAAACAACTTTATAACTGTATTTCTATCGCTTTTCATGACGATAAACCAATTTCCATAAAATGATTCATTAACGGGCCATCTGCCGATAAATACTTAACCAATGTCACCCATTGGTTAAAATCAAACAAGCGTTGGATTTGGTTTCAACAACAAATGATCAATCAAACTGATTAACGGTTCATATAAATAACAACATATTTTGAGGAATCCGGTTGGATCCCTCCAACCTGTCCCTCCCTGCATCAAAATGGTTACCTCAATTTTAACACAACCATACAGTTCAACCAATAACGGTTAACAAACAACCATCAGCAAACATTGCACACAAAATAAAATAAAACCCGGTTTATATAAAATATAAACGGGTAACTGAGTGAGTAAACTCACCTTGATTCTCGTTTGGCGTTGAATTAATTCGTTGAAATTTGCGACTGCTTCCAACTCTGTTCAAACCAGCTATACACTGCTGCTCTTGCCGATACGATTCTGATGTCACTGGTTCGTTCCATTCTGGTAACATGATCATGTGTTATAAATTTTTTACCTTATTAAATTATATTATTATAATTGTAATTATAATATTTTACTTAATCTAATTACTATTTAATGTTTTAATAAACCTTTGATTGGCCATATTGAAATCCGCCTAGGCGCATTAGGATACTATTCTAATTCTTATTATAAAAATGCTATCTGTAGACATCAGCATTTCTACCGTTTGTCTAAATCTGTGTTGTCATCCGATGTAACCATAAACTAATATACCACGTTTTTTCCAGTTCTAGTGAGCAGCTAGCGGTAGGAATACTAGACACATATATGACTCGTTCTATATGTAAAATAGCTTACATT
The DNA here is from genome assembly GCA_030737875.1 of Allium sativum. Lineage (NCBI taxonomy): Eukaryota > Viridiplantae > Streptophyta > Magnoliopsida > Asparagales > Amaryllidaceae > Allium > Allium sativum. Next base: position 447,616,054 of record CM060922.1, on the reverse strand, counting down.
CGCTGTATGCTAAGTAAAACAATAGACCGAAGTCCATTTGGAAAACAAAACATGTCTCCCTAACTTAAATTTACAACTGGCTTTGTATATAATAGTCAATGATGATTATGAACATTAATATTGGGACTAGACACTCCTCACCGCATTCAGGTGCATATTACAGGAATTTGGGTATAATATAAACATTGGAAGTCTATGTTCTATATGTTATTACGTAACACTAAACCAATGTTATTTAATCGATTCTTAAGCCTAGGTTACGGTCATTAGGTATATTATAGAATGGTTCAACAAAATCCTTGCTCATACAAACCGTGCACACTTCTTCTCGTATTTACTTCAGCAAACACACGCACAACCAAAAATCCATGCAAACCTGATGCCTTCCTTGTTCAAGACCATGGCGCACCTCTCTTCCTACATGGATCCAACGTAACTTCCTGTTACCGCAATAGACACAGTCCTCACCGTGTTCTTCTCTTCATCAACACAGACTGCTCCACGCCCCCTTTTCTTGCAATAGTTTCGGTTTTGTTCTTCTTTTTTTCTTTTTTTTTCTTTTCTCTTTCTCTACTCACGTTACTGCTGCTCATTCATCCCTCCTTCAAACAATTATATTCTTCTTCCCATGCAACGCATCACACGTTCTATTCCCCTCAAAATGAACAGCAGCACCTCTTATTACTCCATCCCCTATCCTTCTTTTCCACTTCCTTCCCATTTGTTCTCTTTACCGCACCAATTTCTAGCTACCTCTACTTCCCCCATGCAAACTCACACACACCGTACCCCCTCCACCGTGCTTGCCCTGACCAACACCACCATACGAACAATTACGAATACTACTGCAACAGCATCAATCTCGCCCGGTACCAGTCAAGGAACAAAACAGCAGAGGCGGCCACAGCTGTGCCGGTAGCATCGGGAGAAATGAAACGGGTGAAGGGGGTGCTTACTGCAGAGATAGCCTGACAGCGAGGCGGAGTAGGAAGCAATGGGTTTGATGATTTCATTTTAGTGGGGAGGACGTCTTCTTGTTTTGCTGAAAGGTAGCAACGGGTAGGGGTATTTATACAGGAGGATACGTGGGGACGAAGGCTTTTTGGTGTGGCGAGCACGTAAACGTGGGTATCACGGCAACGTAGCGTGCAAGGAAAAAAATCAATGAAGTGTGGCGACCAAGTAATCCATTTCCTACCTTACCGAGAAAGGAGTTGCTTTTTGCAGTGGTTACATCTGGGGAGGGAAGGATATTAGTCTGTCCCCTTACATTTACACATGAATATATTTATTTGTTAGGCCCTGCTTTGCTTCGAGTATATATTAGATAGCTGTGCACTTCATTAAATTCGAAAAGAAAGGTTACGATAGCCCAGCTGTGTACCTAACTTAAGCCCTATTAATTTAACCTTTTATTTATGCTGTACCGTCCAAGTTGGACATTATTCAGTGTAGTTCTCAACTAAGGAAGCTTTGCGCAGAACCAACTAGTAAAATATCCTTCTGATTTGTGCTTCGGATATTGCTTGGGTGGAGATTACAAGCGTAGCACCTGTTTCCATTCAGGCATGTGCGCCGCGATGTTTCATTTGATGGGAAGGCCTCGAGTACATGTTTCAGCGGATAGGGGTAGGTTTCAGTTCCTTGATCATGAAGTTGTTTTATTTTTATTTTTATTTATTTACTGAGGTTTATATGGTACCGTATAATTCTATTTATTTATAGACCACTACGGACAGAAGTAAAGATACAGTAGTGTCCAGCGAGGTGCCACGGTCCCAAAAATATAATAATATCGGTAGGTTAACTTATATTGTGAAACCCCGAAATACTGATACAGGGTGCACAATACTCCAAATAAAAAGTTGCTTATTTAATTTATTAAAAATTACATAAAAATTCTAAAAATTAAATTATAACTACGCCTCAAAAGAACCTTGTCCAGATTCGAAACCAGTATGCAGTTATTTCAAATAAACTATTACGGTCGATGAACGATTCTATAGCGACCATCGGAAATTTTAATCTGAATATATCTTACAATTTACACGATGAAATCATGATTTTTCTCTTTTATTAGAAACATATAATCAAACTGATCCGGACGATTTTTGTTTCACAGAATTCCGACTTAAAATGGATTCTGTATATTCAATTAAAGTTCAGATCGAAAATTACGAACTACCGCGTCGTTTTCGAGCTCGTTTTAATTATATTATACATTATATATTTTTGAACTCGATTTTATAAAAATAAATTCGATATAAAATTTGCTAATATTGCTAAACCAATATTTAAACAAATTTAAATATTCTTAATCAACGTTCAAAAATCTGGGACATTATAACTTGGTCTAACCTCGGGTTCAAGCACAACATGACCAACTTCTCACATTGGGTCCTATTGTTTGCAACTACTAGTTAGGCCGGTCGGTTCCGGGTAGTTTTACGTTGCAAACTCAACCCAACCTCGAGTTGGCCACACTTATATTATCTAAGTGTCATGTCCATCATGTTTCCCAAAACATGTTACAAGTTTTCAAGCATTTGGGTAGACCTAACTTAATAGGTAAATTCCCAAAGGGTAGACCTAACTTAATAGGTAAATTCCCAAGCTTATGTTTTTATGCATACTTACATGTCAACTTCCATGTTATATTTCAAGTCATGTTTTCAAGTTGTATTTTCATGTCATTAGAAATTACCCATAACATAACCCAACGCTTTTAAACTCGCATATACGTTCGCGACAACGTAATGGATTAAAAGAAGAGACTTGGCAAAGGCATGACAAAAATGGATATTAAGCCACAAGTTAATCATGGTGGCAAATGAGGCACAAATGTGTTCATTAACTTGCATGTTACATTCTTAAGCCTCAAAACATGCATAAACCCAAACTTGGCACATAAGCGAATCATGGTGACAAAAGATATGGAATGATGACTAGTAACTCGCATATATCATCATATAAGGGTTATGACTTCATATGCAAGTTGACATAAAGGTTATGAGGGTTCTCATGTTGCCTAATGCAACATTTCAACATAAAGGTTGTAGCTTTTAGCTCACAAGATCAAGATAATGACTTCATAAACTTGCATGACATGATAGCATGTATCATACTCAATGATCAAACCCAAACTTGCAACATGAACATTTAACTTCATAGTTAATATCTAAGAGTAGGGAAAGGGCTTACATTGCTATGAAGGCACAAAAGATATGACAAAGCCCTTATGCAATCAAATAGACCCAAAATGCAAGCTCTAACATAAAAACCTTGAGCCAAAATGATCAAAACCCTTGCTTTATGATGCAAAGATAGAAACTTGACTTGAATGCAAGCTAATGACACTCATACAAGCTTGAAAACACTTGTATGCATGGAAAATCTCTCATAGAAACCATTTAGAAATTTTATGAAGAGAGTGGAGGCCATGAGAGGTAAAATTTTGCCATAGTTTAGTTGCATGAATGAATAATGAGGATTTAGGATAGGTTAGGGTCTTATTTATAGATTAGGCAAGTGTTTTAGGCCATAGGATTAAACATAGATTCAATCCAAGCCATCAAAGCATGTCTTGGGGAAGAAGTCAAGTGTAGGAACCATCTAGGGCCTTTAGATTAAAGATGAACCATGAGAACCATCCAAATGCAAAATCTGCATTTGAGCGAATCGGCCCACGGGTTGACAGCCAAACACCCTGGATTAACCCCTAGTCGACCCAGCGGGCTTGGGTCGACCTCAAAAATCGGCCGGTTCGGTTATTTCCCTCTCCCAATTCGCTGTTTTGAACATTTTTGCATATTTATTTATTTAATTTTCAATTATATATATATATATATCAATATATATATATATATTTCTCTGCGCAACCCATTTCACTTAATTAAGTATACTTTAATTTGGGAATTTTTCGTGAAACTTCGCGAGGCCATATCTTGGTCATACGGACTCCGATTTTCGAAAACTCGGACTCTATTTCGCGTATTTTTCCGAGACGAACGCAATGGCATAGTCCGTTTCCCTTGATTCAGATTTTACAGTTTAATTCTGCCTCCATTTATGTTATAACAGGTTATTGAAAATACGGGTTGTTACAAAGACCGGAGGTCTTCACGTCGTTTGGATAATTACTGATGATCTTGATTGGGCCGTACACCCAAGAGGAGGGAATCAGTTAGTGATCGTCCAGACGCACTTGGAGATCGATGGATATGCGGGGTATTAGGTGCCTTCGGTTTCGTTCAGACCCAGAACGAACTTGTAAATGGACTGTGTGTCTGACATTGGATTTTAGTCTGTGTGATTGATTCCTATTAAATATATATCTGTTTGGCGGCGGAGAATATATATCTATATATCTATTTCAGTTGTGTATTGTATTATTTTTCCGCTGCTATGTAATGTATTGTAATCTCTGATATTTTGTGATGTATATTATTTATTCATACTCTGTATATTCTTGTAATCTGATGACATTGTTGTAATTAACGATGAAATGTTCTTCTGTCTGCGTTCTTTTGTGTGTTGTTCTCAGTTCAATCCAGGCTTTCCTTACCGGGGAAGTTCGGGTCGTTTCAATTATCCATAGCTCTTTTCCATTGTTCACACTTCACTGCTTCCTCGTATGTATGTGGTTCAGTATTGATCAAATTTACTGAGTAGACTTTTGGCTTAAAAATAACCCTCTTTGATCTAGTAATCATATGATGTTGACTTCTGGTATTTGACGGTGGCTCTTCTACATATTGATTGCTTTCGTGATTATTATCATTGTCACCTGCTCTGCTAATTTGAGGTGTTGTGTCAAATGCTTGATTGTCCTCATGTTCTGTTAGCTCATCTGTGCTAAAATCCATTTAGTGCTTGCCACAGAGCTGCTACCATCATTTTTATTCTGTTGCTGCAGTTTGTTGGAAATATCAAACCATTCTGGTATTGCTGGCATAGTAGGCAAAATCAACTTGGTGTCATGTTTTTCCTTATTGCTAATTTTATTGCATCTATCTGCAAAAGGAAAAACATTTTCATTAAACATAACATGCCTAGAAACAATTATTTTCCCTTTATTGTCTATGCTTTTGTACCCTTTTTGGCTGCTTGCATAACCCAAAAATGTACAAGCACTAGATCTTAAGTTTAACTAGTGTTTGTTTTATGACCTAAAACATGGAAATCATAAACAACCAAAAATTCTCAAATAATTATAATCTGGCTTGTACCCATAAAGTTTCTCATGTGGACATATATATTTTAGGACTTTAGTGGGTAATCTATTAATTAAATATACTACTGTCTCAAACACGTCTATTTGCCAAGCTGACAGTGTGTGCATAGTTGTGGAACAGGTAAATCTTTATATGAAATATCATTTGAAATTTGAAATTTGTTTAACAGTATTAAAACTGGGATGCCCAAGTTTACAATGCCACAAATTGATCACATTAAGGTCTTTGTTACATGTATTACTAATGTTAACATAATTGTAGTAATTCCCAGTCATAGTAGAATTTCTAGACTTCATGTTGGAGAATATGTACAGTCCATTATTCAACCTACCCTATAGTAATATTTCTTTACTCAGTAAATATTTAACTAAACATGATTTTGGGTGAAACTCAAATTATACCTGATTATCACTAGCAAATTGTGATACACTTATTAAATTTCTTTTAACATCAGGCACCCTTGATAAATTATTTAAATAAAGTTACCTTCTACCTGTTATACTGCCAGTGCCAATACATGAGATACTAATACTTTCACCATTACACATATGTAAAGAATGAGTACCTAAGTAGTTTTTGTTGCCAAGATTTAGGTTTTGCAAGTTGTTAGTGATATGATTAGTCACACATGAGTCTAAAAACCAATTTTCACTGCTAATATCTTCGTTTTTCATATTGTCATCATTATTACTGCTCTATCCCTAATTATTATCACTGTTGTTTCTGGATTGATTGCTAACTTGGGCTAGATTTGCATTTTCCCCTCTTTGAACACCCTGACTCTGCTGTTGAACATTGAACTCAGAGTTAAATCGAAAATAGCACACGTTGGCCGTGTGTCTGGATTTTTCACAAATCTGGCATTTCATTCGGTTGTTATAGCTCTACCTGCCTCTGCTATGACCCCTTTGTGGTTGACTAGTATTCTGGTAAGTATTCTCGGTTTTAGTTTGATTGTTACCTTGCTTGTTTTGACCTTTATTCTTTTGATGCTGATGCATAATTTTCTCTGAATTCACCTTGTAGTGTTTTTCTTTGATCCACACTGCCTTTGTGAGCGAGAAGTGTAGAGTGCACAAATTGTAGATCTGGTAGTTTCTGTTGAGTAGCAAGATATGTCACCAAAGATTCATATACTTCATCCAATCCATTAGTTATGATCAATACTTGTTCACTATCAGAAATATTGTTCCCTACAACCTTTAATTTTTCACAAAGACCCTTAATCTTGGTAAGGTAGTCCCTCATAGACGTCTCCTCTTTCCTTGAATTTTATAATTCTCTTCTATAATGCATCATTCTTGGCGAAGATTGAGAATTAAAAATTTCTTCTATAAATGACCAGATTTCATGTGAAGTATTACACACAATAATTTGTGATAACAAACTTGCAATTATTGAGGATAGTAACCAAATGAAAGTAAATTATCCTGTTTATGAAATTTTGTGAAATCTGGGTTAACAAAGGTGTTACCATCTTTGTCTTGAATCATCGTAGTTGGGGTGTTGATTGTACCTTTGACAAAGTCGAGCAATCCAGAACCTTTTAATGCAGTCTCTACTTGATATTTCCACAATATGTAGTTGTCTTCATCTAATGGTATGGTAATCACTTGACTTTTTTGTTTTATCAGGTCAAAACTGATCTGGGTCGAGACATTGGGTTGTACAACAGAGGATTCAATGGTGGTTCCATCATCATTTCGAGCCATGTTGGTTCAAGAACTCTTGAATTGCTGGTTCTTGATGATAATATGGACATGAGAACACTTGGTGAGGCAGTGAGAACTGTAGCCAGTGTCAAGATCAGGAGTGGCAACGATGATATGTGTGTATTACTATTGTAGTAATGCACATAGTCTGGAAATCGATGATATGTGTGTATTGCTATTGCAGTAATGCACGCAATTTGGAAATCGAGGATGCACGATGAAAATCAGTGCAAAATGGAGCCAAGAATCATGAAAATAAACTTGCAGCTGGTGGAAGATGATGATATACTATCGGATTCCACGAAGCAGGGCAAGAAAAGCAAAGAGAAACTGATGAACATGGCACTTGATCTATGAGAAAGGTATACCCTCCTATGATGAAGTTTCTCTAAGGAGGTAATGGTACACTTCCAGCCTTGTCTTCAGTTTCGATGATTTGCAATGGATCTTGTCCATCCGTTAGGCGTTTTCTTGCTCTGATACCATAAAAGGAGAAATAAGCTTTTACTGTAATTGAAAGTTCTTACAATGACTGAATGAATATCTACAGCAGTATACACTTTTATTTATGATGTTATACAGGTGTAACGTGGGCTTCTATGTACAAAATGAACATTGGGCTACTAAAGGCCCATGTGGCTACTAATGTAATAATAATACACCGAATACATATTTCTGGAACATTTACTTATTCTATTAACTAGTACAATTACACAACAGTGGATCATTGGACCACTGATCGAAAATATGTTTGCACTACTTGAAATAAACATTATAAACACCGACATAATCATACAAACATGGAGGAATCAACCGTTAAGTTATGCAACTTTAAAAAGCATTTGGTGCAACTTCTTAACTAATACAACTGCATAATGATGGGGAACCGACTGTTAGATTGCAGAATTTAAAAAATAGTTTTTTTTATTAATTTTAGTGAAACATCAAAAATTATGTGATAGAAGTAATTTAAAATTAGAAAGATCTATGAAGACAAAAGTGGAAAGAACTAAATGAATTAAATTGAAGAGATTTAAAGAGACATGTTGTAGACATGTTTTATGTTTTTTGTTTTGAAAAAGCAGATTTTGGACAAGTGACAGTAAACAAACCTCTTTATTCTTCGGTTTGGCTAGTCGTTATCGTTTTGATCCATCAAATTATGTGTAATGACCAACTTTAAAACAAAAAAGAGACATTTGAGATATCTAATTTATTTATCACTTTTTCCTCGTCTGAGATTGTTTAAAGGATAAAAACTTGAATAGGGGGGTGTATCCCAACAAGTGGTGGTAGAAAAAATTATAACGTGCACCACAAAAGGAAAAGAAAACATATTGTCTAAATTAATCAAAGCACCACTACATATATAAGACGACCTCATTGCACAGATGAATGACCATAATAAGCATGGATATTTAGTAACCGTCGGTGTACATATAATATATTTATGTGCCATTAATATTATATTATGCATATATCAATACTTAACTAGTTGAGGAAGAAGAAAGAAGACAGAGATCAAATAAACTAAAGATGTTTTTAGAATTGGGAATATTGGTCGTAACTTTCACATTTGTTCATGCACTACTAAGTCGGTTGGTTGGTCATATGGTCGGTTTGATCGGATCTTTACTGCATTTTTCATCGTCTAAACCCGACCCGAGATCCGTCGGATTTGGTTCGGATCGGGTGGGATCGGTCTGGTTTTTCGATTCTCGGTTCTAATTGTCAACTCTACCAGTAATGTTATGTTCTCATGTGGACCTGTAAAGAGGATCTTAATCCGCTGAGCCTCGCTTGCCGCTATTTGCTTGTGATACTTGTCGCTTCAAGGACCTCAACTCCGCAATCAACTATTTATTCTTCGAAAAGAATTTGAAATTATGTTGCAAGTTTCTATGATATAACTTAAATGCATGATAAATATCTAAAACATCCAGAAATCAGATTTGCAACTTGTATGGGATGCATTTTGTATGTTGATAACTGATTTTAAACTTACATGATTAGTTTAAAATTACATTTCCGTTATAAATAAATTGCTAATGTATTAATATATGTTGACACTAGGGCTGTTATGGTAATTGTAAATTTACCATTACCATTCCAATAACAGACAATCGGTTACCAATTTCGAGCATCATTGGTATACCAGTATAATCAGTATGGTAATGGTAAATTTATCATTGTTTATGGTAAAACATCGGTAATATTTCCTCAAAACCAGGGGCAACGGTGATTTACCAGTCATTTTACAATACATGAATATTCATATAATGCATTTTATTATAGGTAATTAAAAGCAAGAAAATAATTAAATTAAATTCAGCTTCAATTCAGATGAAGCTAAAATCCCTTTTTTTCATTTTTCATTGATATATTTTCTTAAACAACACGATAAAATGTATAATAAGACATCGTTACAATGTGAATATATGTCAAATTGTTTCTTTTTCATAAATGGTAATTTACCATTACCAGTGTAGTGGTCACTAGTTTATCGGTATACTAGTCAATCGATAAAGGTAACAGAAAGCTATTTTAGTTTACCAATAAAAACAGAATGATAATGTCGGTAATTATTACCATAACAACCCTAGTTGATACTACCATCCTTTTTGTTACGATATGTATTTTTTAACATTAAAATGTTAAATTAATAACAAATTTTGAATGTAATAGCTAGAAATTGAAATTTTATTGATTTAAATTGTATTTAGATTAATTTAATTGCAATAATGTGAAACAATTATCAAATCAGTAATATATAATCATTCTTGAATTACTAGAATGAAATTTGAATCTATGATAATTTCAAATATTAATTTGTTTGTAACTTGTTGTTAAATTTAAAATAATAGAAATGTAATTTGAAATTAACAAGTTAATGTTAGAAAACATATGTTTTATGTTAAATATAACGAGTGTTTTATTGTAATTAAAATAATATTTTGAGAAAAATAAATTGAAAGTTTTATTCTTTATGTAAGTACGATTAAAAATAGATTTCAAAATAATAATTTAGGACCATTAAAATTGCAGTTGTGAATGTTAACTTGTAATTTATTTAATAGCAAAAATTAAAATTTGAATGGAATTGTATTTTTGAAATTTTTGACAGTGTCGAAAGCCTATATTTCAATATATGGGGTGATGTATTCCAACATCGTAACGAAAATCGATCGTTAAATATTTAATATAAAACATACAATTATATGCTTCTAATGATATAATTGCAATAAATCAAATATTAAGAAGAAGGATAATTGTTGATGGGCCTTTCGGGCAGCCCATCAAGGCATAACGATGTGACAGGCTCACACTCGAAGTACTCGAATTCGACCGATCAATAAAGCCCGACGTCTCAGCTCGTTCCCCTCGCCGGACGCGGCCCAGAAGGAGTCCGATATGACCAAGCATGATTAGCTGTGTTGCGTTCGGTTGAGGTCCGGAAAACTAGCCTAAAGACTAGCTCGTTCCAAATATTTTCTTTCAAATTATCTGAGTTAGAAGGATCTAGTTCCAATTCACGCCAATAACTCAACAAGAATACCAATTCTTTAGGAGATGCCATTCATTCAACAACGACTATTCTTTTGGATATTACAGCACGTGTCCAAGATGACCAACTACTGTATCATCTATAAATACCCCTTTTTTAGTTCAAGGAAGGAATCTTTTTTGAGAAAAAGAAGAATTGCGAAAACTTTAACGATTTGCATGTCTCTAATTCTCTCATTCCGCCATTGTAATTATTATGCCTGATATTGGAGATAATATATAAAAGCTTATAAAGTGGACGTACGCAACGCTGAACCACTATAAATTTGTGTGTGATTTCTTCCATTTTTCGCTTCTTATCATTATTAATCTTCACTTATTCTCTACACAATCTTCTCTTTGGGTGTTGTACCAATTTTTGGTGTCAACATTTTGGTGCTTTCACTGAGAATTTGACATTATCAGACCAGTTCGGATTTTTGCTCTACTTTCGGATCACCAAGTCCAGGAAGAAAATCCCATTTTCATTTCTGCGTTAATTAAACTATGACTAGAAAATATGTTTGCAATACTGGAAAAAATCTATAGGTAGGAACATCTGCAGCAGCTGGCGGGTCGACCGTCCCTAAAGTTGCTCCAGATCAGCTCGCACTACCCGCGGGATATACTCAGCTCCATCTTCCGCTTTTGCCAGCCGAGACAAGTTTATGGCTGCAATAAATCGATTTAAGGAAACTGCGGATGGCCTAAAAGCCCATGCTCAAGAGAATGCCGCGATGCGGCAGGATATGACTTGCATGACAAGACAATGGGAGGAGTTCAGAAACCAAGCCCAAGAGGTCCGGAACCATCAACTCCTTCCTCCTCAACTGGATCAAGTGTTAGATGGCTCCTCCTCATCTGGGGAAAGTAGAAACCCGTGTCGGTCTCGGCGCCCATTAGAGAGAGCTGAAAATGTTCGGCAATTGCGTCTTGAGAGATGCTAAGACCCATTGGGGGAAGGCGACCAAGTGCAAGATGACCGGACGGAGGTGGAAATTGTTGATCCCGTAGCTCCACCAAACAAAGAGGCTTCTCCTCCTGCGAATCCAAATATTGCTCAGGAAGATCGGGCCCCTATCCATCCCCTTCAGAATCTTGTGATTAACCGAGATATCCAAGGAGGAAGAAGAAACACCCGGATGGCGTTGCCTCCCGAAGGGGCCAGAAGAGGCCGGCCTGTTGAGGAGGTTGACCCAGACACATTCATCCCGCCCAATCTAACTGCCATGGTGTGGCAGATCATGAACAATAGCCGCGGACACAGGAATGAAGACTGGGGGGTCGACCGAAGCCATACACCGTTCGCTGACAACATTTTACAAGCGGAGTTCCCCAGGAGATTTAATATGCCCCAGATGAACCAGTATGATGGAACCTCCAACCCATAACAGCATCTAATGAGATATTCCTGGCACATGGAAGTAGCAGTGGCCTCCGACACTATCATGTGCAAGGCTTTCCCAGTCTTTTTAAGCGGAATAGCACTCATGTGTTTTATATGCCTGCCCGCGAGGTCGGTTCCTAGCTTTGAAGATCTAAGTGAAAATTTTCTGATTTAGTTTCTCCTCCACGCTAGCAAGTCGAAGCATGTTATGGCTCTTTTAGCGGTCAAGCAGGGAAGAGGTGAATCCCTGAGGAATTATCTCAATCGATTCAATCGGGTTGCAACTGAAGTTAGCAACTCTAATCATGAAATTGTTTTAATGGCCATGGTCGATGGCATCGATAAGCGGGTGGAGTTCAAAAAGTATTTAATTGGGAAGCCGCCAACAATGTAGAGGCTTTTTATGAAAAAGCCCATATCCGCTTGAGACAAGAAGATGCGCAATTAGAAGAAGAAGATGGGTTGAAAACTAGTTTTACCCTGATGACCCAGAACAATGTCGCAATCAAACAATCTGGGGATAACTTGAGGAATGTGGAAGTAAATTTTGAAAACCGCGGCAAGTGAAACAACTAAGGATCAAAGGAGACCAATGGAAGTTCGAGGCAAAGGGGGAGCGCCCGGAAGAGCCCACAGTTTCAGGTATTTGATGCATAGACGGCCTTGAACAACACATTGGAAATTATCTATCTTGATACCTGTAGTACGATGCAATATAAGAAACTGCCCCCATGAGTGCCTATGGAGAAAGAACGAGCGACCGAGAAATATTGCTTATTCCATGATATTTACGGGCATACGACCAATGAATGTCGACATATAAGGGACATCGTTGAAAAGTTGATTCGAGAAGGAAAGTTTGATGAGTACAAGGCGGCTCTGAGGGACAGGGAGCAAGGAACGGCGGTTCCCAAACAAAACCAAGGTACATCTCGCGCAACCCCCCAGCAGAAAGGAAAGGGGATTGTTATAAACACCATTGTTGGAGGACCGATAGTGTTAGAGCCATGGAACGATATGTTAACTCAGCAAAACACTTTGATGTTGAAGAAACAAACCCCCATGAGGCTTCAAGTCCCTAAAAACAAAGAAGAACGATGGGCGATGATATTGTATTCCCCGATCGGAAATCGATCGGCATAGAAATCCCGACGGTTGACCCGTTGTTGATAACAGCTGTCATCGGCCCGCCCACGGTCCAAAGGTTCTGGTTGACAATGGAAGCTCAATGAACATCCTATTCAAGCAGGCCTACGACCAAATGAAATTGGAACTAAAGGACTTGGAGCCGTATGATGGCCAAATACGTGGTTTCAACGGAGCTTCCACAGAACCCATTGGTCAGGTCAAGTTTCCTGTAGAATTGGTGGACGGAGATCACCGAATAGCCAGAATTTTGCCGTTTGTTGTAATGAATATCAACTCGTAATATAATGCCTTTTTGGGACGACCCACCCTGGCTGTATTCAGGGCATGTATCGCCCCCTAGTGTTTTCTTTTGAAGTTTCCGACTAATAGTGGAATAGGAACGGTACGAGCAAACCAAGTAACAGGTCGAGCATGTTACTTGGCAGAATGGAAGGAGTTATGAGGCAGTGGTAGAAAAGAGCCTGAAGAATCCTCTCCCCCTGGTGAGGCGAAAGAAGCGTAACAACTACAGAGAACACCCCAGTCAGGACCGTCCATCTGTGTGGTCGAAGACATCGACCCATAAGAGGACGATGAGCCGGGGTGCAGAAAGGCGACCCCAAATGAGGCCACTATGGAAATTCCGATCGACAAGGACGACCCCACTAGGGTCCTAAATATTGGATCCCATCTTGATTCCTTATGGATGAGGGAACTAACTGAATTCCTCCGAGAAAACTTATGCGTGTTTGCCTGGACCCACGCTAACATGCGTGGGATCTCACCCTCAATTATAACTCATTCCCTTAGCATCGACCCAAAATATACTCCGATAAAACAAAAGAGGCGAATGCTTGGCCCTGAAAGGTCGATGGCCCTGAAAGAGGAAATCGGGAAGTTGCAAGCCAACAGATTTATCTGGGATTCGACCTATCCCGATTGGGTAACCAACCCAGTACTTGTGAAGAAGGCTAATGGGAAGTGGAGAACCTGTATTGATTTTTCCGACTTAAATAAAGCCTGCCCTAAGGACAACTTACCACTACCTAGGATTGATCAATTGGTCGATTCAACTGCTGGGCATGAGCTACTTTCAATTATGGATGCCTACTCGGGATACAACCGGATCGCCATGCATGTCCCCGACCAAGAACATACCAGTTTCATCACTGAACTTGGGCTATACTGTTATGTGGTAATGTCCTTTGGCCTGAAGAACGCAGGGGTGACCTATCAAAGGCTAGTCAACCAGATGTTCCATGACCAGATAGGAAAAACAATGGAGGTATATGTGGACGATATGTTAGTAAAGTGGATATGTTAGTAAAGTCAAAACAATAGTTCGAACACGTGAATTATCTCTCGAGGATGTTTGGCATTCTCCGGAAGTATGGCATTAAACTAAATCCTTTAAATTGCCCCTTTGGAGTAGCCTCGGGCAAGTTCCTGGGTTTTATTGTGAGTTCCTGCAGAATTGAAATTAACTTTAACCAGATTTCGGCCCTCATGGGAATCTAAGAACGTCGACGGATCAAGGATGTTCAAAGCCTAACGGGTAAGGTAGCAGCAATGGGACGGTTCATTTCAAAAGCAACTGATAAGTGCCTACCCTTCTTTGAATTAATTAAGAGAGGGAAGCGAAACTTTGCTTGGACGCCTGACTGCGTCGGAGCTTTCTAGAATCTAATCAATCATTTGGAAAAACCTCATATTCTCTCTAAGCCATTCGATCATGATGACTTATTTGTTTTTTTCATAGTAACTGCACATGCGATCAGCTCGGTCCTGATCTGCGAAGAAGAATGAGTACAACAGCTGGTTTACCATGTGAGCAAAAAATTGACGGGGGCCGAACGCAATTATCCGAAGATCAAAAAGCTCGCTTACAGCTTATTGATCGCATCAAGGAAGCTTCGACACTATTTTCAAGCCCATCCAATTAAGATATTTACCGACCAACCTCTTCGGCAAGTCTTGCAACGACTTGAGGCAAGTGGAAGATTACTAAAATGGAACATTGAATTGAGCCAGTTTGACCTGACTTTCATTCCACGAAAATCAATCTGGGGGCAGGCCTTAGCCGACTTTATAGCGGAATTTACTACCCCGGAGGATGAAGATCGGAGCGATGGCTCCAAGCCCTTAATGGTCGGACCGGAACTAGTCGTTTGGGAGCTATATATAGATGGAGATCGATACAAACGGCGCTCGGGAGCCGGCATAGTATTGTTATCTCCCGAGGGACAGTCGGTTTACTATGCTTTGAGGTTAGACTTTCTAGCGACCAATAATGATTCCGAGTATGAGGCCTTGATTTCTTGACTTAAACTCGCAAGAGATTTGAAGATAACCGCGCTTGAGATTTTTTTGATTCATAACTTGTGGTTCGCCAAGTTCGAAAGGAATTTCTCAACAAAGGAGACCGGCTAACCTCTTATCTTAAGGAAGTCGAGAAATCATTGCAAGGTTTCAACCGGTATAGTATTTCCCATATTCCAAGGGGGAGAACCAGAAGGCCGATAGGTTAGCAAAGCTAGCTAGTTCAGACCACCGGGCGAGACATAGCCGGTTCATATATAAACCCTGAGTGTACCAAGTATCGAGCGGATGGAAGTCGACCAGGCTGATGTTGAACCCGAAGGAGAATCATGGTTGACTCCCATAAAAAATTTCCTCCTCCACGGCGCATTACCTGAAAGGAAGAACGATAGACGAGCATTAGTGCGACAGGCTTCTAGGTACATTATTCAACAAGGCCGACTATACAAAAGAGGATTCTCTGTCCCTATGTTTAGGCGTGTGGCCAATGATGATATTAAGAGAATACTAAAAGAAGTGCACGAAGGAGATTGTGAGCGCACACAGGGGGGAAAACCTTAGCCAGAAAGATATTGCGCTATGGATATTTATGGCCGACTATCAATAAAGACGCCGCTAATTATTCCAAAAGATGTGACAAATGCCAGAGGTTCGCGCAGATCCTACGAGCTCCCCCAGCGGAGATCTTCCAAATGGCTATTCCTTGGCCATTCACCGTTTGGGGAATAGATATTATTGGAACTTTGCCTATTTCGAAGGGAGGTGCCAGATATGCGATCCTGGCAGTATACTACTTTACAAAATGGGTAGAGGTCGAATAGATGACTACGATCACTAGAAGAAGGTCATCAACTTTATCGTCAGACACATTATATGCCGATATAGGGTATCCCGAACCATTATCACAGACAATGGAACCCAGTTCGATAGTCTGGAGTTCAGAGATTTTTGTGAGAAATATCACATCGAGAAGAAATATACCGCAGTCGCACATCCCCAGTCTCATGGTCAAGTCAAAGCGGTTAATAAGATCATTAAAACCATTTTGAAAAAGCGATTAGAGCAGGCTAAAGGGAAATGGATTGATGAGTTTCTTTTGGCCCTATGGCAATATCGTACCACCCATAAGACCGAAACAGGTCATACTCCTTTCGCTTTATCATATGGTTCGGAAGCAGTTCTTCCGATAGAGCTTGAAGTCCCGTCCCATCTGACGACGTACTACGATCCCTTGTCTAATACGGCACTTCTCCTGACATTGTTAGATACGATTGATGAAAAAAGAGAAGAGGCAAACCTTCGCGCAGCAGCCCACAGGCAAAGGGTCGCATGATATTACAATAAAAAAATCATGCCAAAAACTTTCGAAGTGGGCGAACTTGTTTTAAAGCGGATCTTCCCGGTCCCCGTCCATATAGGCCCTTGATGGGAAGGATCCTACGTCATTCAACGAAAGCTTAATAATGGACGTTTTAGGCTAACAACTGTGGATGGCGAGCCATTCCGAAGAGCATGGAATGCAGAACATTTACGACTTTATCTTTCCTAAAAAATATCTGAAACATTTTTATTAGTTCACTTGTTTTTAGCATTAAAATAAGCGATCTTTCGTACATTGCAGTATCATATGAATAAAAGTCTCCTTTCTTGCCTTATTTTGTTATTGTCGTAAAATCTAAGGGCTGTGACTTAACCAACCATGGCCTACGCCCCGATGCTCTAACAGGACGGACAGAGACGTAGCAGGTCGACCTAGTTGAAGGAATAAGGGCTCGACCACATCGATGGTACCAACTTCAGACTTTGACTGATCGACCAATTTTCTGACCTCCACTTTGATTGAATCAAAGTAAGACCGATCCCCATTCTATGCCACTGACTGACTATCGGGATTCAACTCTTAAACTCACGACTTGAGGATGAGTATAAACGACGAAAGAGCATGAATGGTGCACCCTGACAAAGACCGCTTGATCCCTAAAAACTCTACCCTTTAACGACTAAAAGATGAGTATAAAATACTAAAAGCACTCCTGCTCAACTACGCTCGATCCCTAATCAAGGTTGGAGCCACTTGGGTATGGCTGGGGAGACCGCTACTCGAACAACTTACCCTGGCACCGGGGACGAGAGGATTGACCGATACTCTCGACTAGAGTAGCGTTCAAATCATCATCGATTACTAACACGAGACAAGAAATTCACAAGACATTTTTTGCACATACATGACCTAAGTATTTGCAAAACAAGTAGATTTTAATTTAAAATACCATAGCATGATTACAAAATATTACTGCATGACAGGTACAATCCAAAACATCATCTCCAGAAATATAGAATTTAGTGATTACAAAAGAGCGAGGGCCGCACTCGCATGAAACTTTCCAGAGGGAATTAAAGAAACATGCAAAAAGAACGTCTAAAAAGGAGGTGGTGTTAGTCCTTGCTCTACCATTTCCACCAGCTCTTTTTGCCTGATCATCTCCAGTGCTTCCTCGGTATTCAACCTACGTCTCGATCCCCCAAGCGTGCTTCCAAAAGAATGAGAAGCTGGTATTGGGGCTTGTGGATTGATAAGAGCCATGGGAGCTGGTGTAGTGACTGAAGAAAGGTTGGTTGGGGTAATGGCTCGGCTAGGTTCAACGCTCAAAGGGTCTTCGAATGGTTCGGGTTTTGCAAAAAAAAAATCTTATCATTCCAGGCTTTGATCTTGGCCAAATACGGATGATACTTTCTCTCAGACTCCCCTATGATTGCGACGTCCTTGTCCTTCGACGATGCAATATTAATCCTCTCCTCCCTCAAGACTTTGTTGCTTCTTCATCTTTTCCCTTCTCTCTGGCAGCAGGTTCTACCTCCATTCTCTCATTCACTAATGAGGCACCTGTCATAAAAAATACGAATCGGGAACGAACAGGTAAACTCAAGGTTAGTGAAAAAGCTTACCTCCAACATTGGGATTGATCAACTTCTCTCCTGCGACTTTGTCTGACTCGGATGAAGGAGCGGATGATGAATCCTTTTCAACAACCACATATGAGGAAGAAGTGGATGCTTTAGGTCGACTGCTACTAACCTCACTCTCGAAGACCGACTTCCCCTTAATTCTGCGGCATTCTGCCTCTGCCGCACTTTTTCTCGAATCCTCGCCTCTACCACGATTGCTCATTCCTTATCATTTAAAATTTGGGTCATCAACAATGCCTCATCCACTGGTTTCCCCTTTGCTGCTTTACTCTCTTCCCACAAAACTATCTTCCATGTATCAGTCAATAGCCTGGAATACCCTGGCATCCAAGACAAATCCCTATGATGAAGGAAGCTAGAAAACGAAAGGGTCTGACGAGCATGCCCTTTTTTCAGTTCATCTTTCTTCTGAACATGATCGGCTTTAATGGCCTCAATATCAATGTCGTGCTGAAGTTTCAGGTTGTTAGCGGACTCAATCGCTGCTGCGTCATTTTCGTCAGCCTGGTTTTTGGCTTGCTCGGACGAATGAAGGGTAGATTTGAGATTCTGTATTTCAAGCTCCAACCGAGCCCTATCCTTCTTCAAAAATTGGATCTCTCCTCTCATTGAGTCTCATTCCCGACCTCTCTGTTGGACTTGGACATTCAGGTCCTCGATTTCTTTTCCGTATTTTTCTTTGTCGGTGCAGCCTGCAGCTCCTGATCCTTGATTTTCTTCTCAAGAAATCCAAAGGTTTTCTTTTCACTAGCAGTGTCCCTTTTTAGACCGGCAATTTCATTCAGCCTTTCCTTCAATACTTTGCTTACTCTCTCGGCATACTCGTGCATTGCGTCGTATTAGGAAAGAGCGTATTTGGGGTTACTGCGCATAAGGCGGTGTAAGCTGCGCGATAATGGTTGTAGCTCAGGGGCAGGCTCGATGCCTGAAAAAAATGAGATCTGGGAAATCCTATTCCAACTCTTGGATTCGATCAACTGAAGAAGGCTCGAGCGAAGGCCTAAGGTGACTCAGCACCGCCCGAGAGTGTTCGGCTTCCTCTCCTCCTTTTGACTTGAGGGACTCGTCTCCTTTCCTCTTTTTTGGTATGCCCCCCGATTCTTCCATGTCTTCCGGTGCTCGATCATGTTTCCTCAAGCGTTTTTTCTTCTGTTTACCATGATCCTGGGTCAACCCTTCACTTTTCTCTCCCTTCCCTTCGCTCCTTCTCTCCTCCTCTTTCTCTTTCTCTTTCCCTTTCTCTTTCTCTTTCTTTTTCTCTTTCTCTTTCTCTGTCTCTTTCTCCTTTTCTTCTCTCCTTCTCTCACTGTCTTTGTCCCTCTTCACGTCCTCTGCCCTCGTCTCCTCCTCCTTCTTATTGTTTTCATCTTTGTCATCGTTTCCTCTCCCAACATGCGACACAGTGGGCTTGTCCAGCCTAATGTTCATCGGGAGAGAGGCGAAAAGGTCACCATAGAACTCTTCATTAATGTCCTCTGCAAAAAACAAAAGTCGTGAGTAAGACAAACGACCTTCAATTTATACATGAGAAAAATGTTATTGTGATGTGGATAAACCTCACTCCAAGGAGAGGATAATACCTTCGATATATTTCTGTTTAGCTGGGAAAGTCATTCACTCAAATTGGCTAGCAAAAAATCGGTTTGGGTCTAAGGTTTGTGATGAAATGATAATGTCAGACATTTGTAGTTTTTCTAAATTTGGAAGAGGGGATGCATCAAGCTACCCCTGCAGATTATGGACCATAGGAAAGTCTCTCTCGGCCTTCAAATCTTTCGGGCGAGTCTAAGGAAAGTCCTCTTTGCTTGTTTCTCCTTGCACTATGTTTGGGGCATTCTCAGCAGTAAACATCTCTCCTTTTTGGTTCGACTTTCTATGCTCGGCCTCTCGGCGCTTGGCCTCTCGGACCAACCTTTAGGAAGCAGGCTTCTTTGAACCAAGTTTCTTTTTCCTCCCGGGCGAGGGATGAGTAGAACATCCCCCAATCGAGTGGGTCGTTTGTGCATCCCCCGATTTCTTCGTAACTAGGACACCACGTCCTGGTCCAATGCTGTTGATTCAGACCCCTCTCCCACTAAGCCGATGGTCCTACTTTGGTTAAGGAGAGCATATTGGTGTAGATTCTCATCAGCCAGACATTTCTAGAACGACCGTTGCTTCAGATCCAGCTTAATCAACCGCTTGTAACGATTCTCAAACACCTCTTCCACATACCTTGTAAGGTCATCCCCTACAGAAAGAAAGAAATATAGCGGTCAACATAAAAAATCTTAATATAAAGAGTGTTGGAGTGTGGAGAAACTCACTACATTGAAGCCAGTGTCGGGCGCACCCTAGCTGTCCTTTAATCCAAAACCACTCCTGCCTTACCTTGCCCACCTTGCTCGGAACATCTTCAATAATCTTCCAACCCCGAACAACCTCAAAGTAAAGCAGGGAAGGGGACTGCCTCTCATTTTGTTCAAAGTGAAAAAGGAAAGCCAGGTCCTCGAAGGATGGAGGATAACCCAAGTATCTCATATACAGGCAGTAAATCGACAAAAAGTTTCCATAAGCAATTGGATGAAAGTGCATTGGAACTAAATTCATCCGACATAAGAAGTCTATAACAAATGAAGAGATCGGGGGAATGGCCTCCACATTGCACATTGGGATGGAAATCGTCATGTAACCGTCCGGGGGGTTGTGAGGTCGGTCGGTTTTCTTGGGAATAAGAACGTCATCAAAAGAAATATTATGTTTTGCTATCAAATGTTGCAGCCGTTTATAAGTGATCGTAAACATTTCTACATCTGGAGGATTATAAAACTTCTGCACCTGGAAGCATGTCAGGTGCCATAGTAATGGGTATGGCTTCAGTTAGCTCGATCGCCATTGGAGGAATAGTTAGGGGATCTGATGATCGACTTCGAGGGTCCCTATCAAGAACCGGCCCCGACCAATCCAATGAGTCGGAAGAGCTGCCTACCCTGACCGAAAAAGATAATTCTTTGTCTAAATTCTCCTTATGGATGTCGCTTGCTTTAACCATTGGAATGTGATGGGATTATCGAGTTAAAAAAAGAGAGAAAAAAAGAATAGAAGTTAGGGCCTCTGTACTGTAACACACCACGTCCATTAATGTCACTCACAAAGGGAATGCATTAACTTCTATGGAGCGTTTTAAGTAAGTATAGAGCAGAAACTTAACAACAAGACAGATATAAACAGTACTTGAAAATTAAAACTTTATTTCATTGCAGCGGATAAACCCATATGTTTGATTACATCATCAAAACCATAAACCAAAGTCAAGTACATCATATCCATCTTGATAAAACAAAGTACATAAACTGAAAGACATAATCCCCAACATCAAAATAGCCATAAATAAAGGGAAGCTGAACTTTACTTCAGCGATCCAAGCAATCTTCTAAAAGCAGTCCAAAATCAAGCTCCACTGGTGCTAGTTCCAACCTGAGCACATGGGGGGGGGGGGGGAGGAAAGAGATGGAAAAAGGGGGCTCAGACATAAAGTCTGGCGAGTGCGATAACTTTAACAATATAATTAACAAAGTAACTAGGCTAAGGCGTAAGTTGGAAAATAAGGAAATGATAATGAACCATAGAGTATGGCAGAGTAAACAAGGAAACAAGATGAACGACGATATCGTTTAAGCGCACCTAAACCACTATAGGATGATTACTAAACTACACCAACACTATAGGATAATTGCTATACAGCACCGCTACTAGTATACTGCACCACCACTAGTCACCCTAAGGTTGATCCCGCCTACAGACTTAATAATGATATTGGTAGTTTCGTGCACCCATAGCTGCCTTCATAGGTGTCGTCTGCCCCTATTTCCTCTAGGTGTACCAACTACCCCCAAGCGATCGGCTCCCTAACTCGTAGATACCCGTGCTGGCCCCACAGTGGGGTGTATCACTCCCCAAAGTGGCAACCCGATACCACCAATGATGCACGGCTTATACCTACACGATGCAACAATGTCTTACCTACCAGCCCGGGTCCACACACGCATATGAACCCGTTGGACTTGTGTTGCCACCGCTAACCCGGTTTGGCCTCTTACAGTCAAGCCCAGTATGCGTGTCCCGTCCTCGACTTGGGTCGAGCCCACAAAGATACGTATGGGTTACTGGTTGAAACGGGCCTCCATTACTTGACACAAGCTATCCACCTAAGCTTGGTCCCCTCTATTACATCCCACTTAACCCACTTCTTATTCATGTTTCAATTACATGTTTCAATTTTGCTTAAGTATTTCTAATCATATTTCCAAATGCCACCCAAGGCACCCACTAGATTCCACATGCCACCCAAGGCACCCACTTAATCCCCTCATGTCCCACTACATGCTTATCTGGTTAAGTGTTTCTTAATTCATTAAGACCGTAACCTCATAAAGACCTCTCACATTAGACTGGCATTTGTGGCAGCTGGATTTGCCGGGCGGGTCCGGGCAGTCTTACACCACAAAAGAGCCTAACCTCGTGTCTTTACAATTGTTACGTATTTAGTTTATGCCTAAGACCTCTCACATTAGACTGACATTTGTGGCAGCTGGATTTGCCGGGCGGGTCCGGGCAGTCTTACACCACAAAAAGAGCCTAACCTTGTGTCTTAGACGATTAATTACTCCTAATTAATCATTCCCCAATTTGAATTACTTTCCCTATTCAAATTATCAATCAATTCCAAATTTAACGATGTCCTTAATTGACTCAATTATGTCCATCCATTTATGGTATGTAAAATCATACCAATTTCACCACAATTTTATTTTATGCCTTTTAAGGCATTTATGCCAATTAAATCTTTTTAATATTATCCCCTTTTCCCCATGTAGTACGTTTGTTCGTTTAACGTAAAAATATACGTTAGACTCGAATAGTCTAACATGAAATAAAAGAAAACATCACAATATATACACGTAATCAAAACATAGATCTAACATAGGGGTGAACTTGCATATGTGAATGATGTTCTACATCTAAAACTTGCATAGGCCAAAGTTACAACTTGCATAAACAACATATGTCATGGATCCAAATCTAAAGGTGTGAACTTGATGAGATAATGGCCACAAACTTGCATAAACATCATATGTCATGGATCCAAATCTAAAGGTGTGAACTTGATGAAATAATGGCCACAAACTTGCATAAACAACATATGTCATAGATCTATATCTAAAGGGGGTAAACTTGCATAGGTAATAACATAACATGATTCATATCCAACTCATAAACTCACATATGTGATTTATACATCGCAACAATGGTGTAAACTAGTATCTAACATGTAAAGTATCATGTAGAATTTAGCATATGTCATAGCCTAACTTTCAATTAAATTCTCACATAAACTAGGTGCCATAGCCATGTAAGGTCACATATAATTCTACCCAAACTTGTATATGGTTTCATGTTTGAATCAACATCTAAACTTTCCTACATATGATTTATCATATGAATCAACTATCATATTAAACATGATGATTTGGTTGTATATAAGATTACAACATGGTTGATAGCAACATAACTTTACATCATAAATGATAGCATCAAAACATAACATCATAGAGATTTCAATCACAATCCTACAACATAATTACAACATGAAATCAATACTTCATATCACATCCATACAATCCGCATTATAACTTAATCTAATTAAATTACTAATTATCTTGTTAAAACTATCGAACTCACAACTCAAAAGCAGTCTTGAGTTCTAAATTCTGATTTCTGGAGTTGAATTAGCTCTCCTTTGATGATGATTCGCTGTTAGGGTTGAGTAGTTCTGATTTGGTTTGCTGTTCTCCCTCTTTAATTTGGTGGCGGCTGCTCTAGGGTTCAAGACAACAGCATGACGACCATAGTTTTAGTTTTAATTCCGATTTAGGGTTTGAGTCTATGGGTCTTTTTATAGAGTTATGAATTAACTTAAGCCGTCGAATGATCTTAGGGTTAATCTAAACCATTCAATCATGATAGGGTGACAAGTCAGCCCTAATGACTCAGCAAGGAGTCAGAAAGGACTCAACAACATGGGTCAGCCTGAACCAGAAAGCTGTGCAGGCTTCTGCCTCGGCCTGGGAGCACTTGGCAGGTGCGCCAGTGTTAATTTGTACTGGCGCACTTCCCAAGTGCGCCAGTGCAATCTTTTTTTTCTTCTTCTTTTGCCACCAATCTTCGTTCGTCCATAACTCCTTCATCAGGTACTCGTTTCCCGCAAACTCGGACTCTATTTCAACCAGAATTCTGAGACGAACACAATGGTGCAACCCCATTCCTTTAATTCTCACGTCTGAGATTAATTATTCTTTATTTTAGTTAATTCGATTATTCAAAAATCCGGGGTGTTACATTCTCCCCTCCTTGAAGGATTTCGTCCCCGAAATCTCCAAGTTTAAGTAGAATGCATATACTACCATCCAAACAACCATCTACTCAACCATCAAACACGGGCATCCATTGTCCTTATAAAATTTCTAATGCTCTATGAACATATGCAAGAAGTGTGTGTATATGTTCCTTATCTAATGCAAAATCAGGCGGTCTACTGATTCAGTTGACCTCCTTAATGCAAACCATGATAGTGCCATGCGTCCATTATGTATGCGAAAGAACCCTATCGATACATATTATTTCTACATGTGTGCACAACCATTCACCAAAATGCAACATCCATTACTTAAATATGTACACACATTTATATACAATATGCAACATGAAGTGACTAAGCCGATCTAGTGCCTAAAGTGTGTGTATATGCATCCACGAGCAACCACTAGCAACCACTTGCATCCACATGCATCCATCATACATAACATGTCTCAAACACATGTTTCATCCATAGGACTACCCTATCTAAAGGTCAAAGATACTAGCGAGAGGACACACTAAAGATAAGATAAGTACAAGGTAAGCGATAAAGGAGAAATCAAAAGACATACATCCCAAAAGAAAAGGGTACAATGAACGCATCTTCGCTTTCGTCTCCCAAGTAGCATTGCTCTCATCATCTCCCCATTGCACTTTGACTAGTTTGACCTCTCGATTCCTCAACTTCTTAATCTCCGACCAAAGAATGCACGTAGGAGCTCGTCGAATCGTCGCATCACGCTCGATCTCCACCTCTCTAAGCAAGCTCGGCTCTACCACTTCCGCGGTCTCGTGCAAGCACTTCCTCAAATGTGATACATGGAATACATCCTGTACACCACTAAGTCTCTCGGGTAACTCCACTCTATACGCCATCTGCCCAATCCTCTCCTTAATAGGAAACGGCCCTACGAATCTTGGTGCTAACTTACCAACGGACCCAAAGCGAACGACGTTCCGTAATGGAGACACCTTGACAAAGACCATGTCCCCAACATCAAACTCAAGATCTGACCTCCTCATGTCCGCATAAGATTTCTGTCTATCTTGCGCCGTCTTCATCCTCCTTCGAATCAAATCAATCTTTTCCCAAGTCTCTCTAATCATATCGGGTCCAAGCAAGATCTTGTCTGTAGACTCCCACCAACATGTAAGCGAACGACACGACCGTCCATAAAGAGCCTCGAACGGTGCCATGCTAATGCTAGACTGAAAGCTATTATTATATGCGAACTCTACCAACGGAAGATGTTCCTCCCATGTACCTCCGAAATCTAAGACACACAACCTCAATAAGTCCTCTAGAATACGATTCACCCTCTCGGTCTGGCCGTCCGTCTGAGGATGATATGTGGTGCTCAAACATAACTGAGTCCCTATCGCCTCTTGCAAGCTTTTCCAAAATTCGCTAGTGAAGATAGGATCGCGATCGCTCACTATGCTAGAAGGAACACCGTGCAAACGAACTATTTCTTGAATGTATATGGAGGCTAACCATGGAGCGGTCCTCTTACTCTTCACGGGAATGAAATGGGCGCTCTTAGTAAGTCTGTCTACCACGACCTAAATCCCCATATTACCCTCCCTCGATCTTGGTAATCCGTCAAAAAAGTCCATCGAGACGCTTTCCCACTTCCATTGTGGGACCTCCAATGGGTGAAGCAATCCACCGGGCTTCTTTTGCTCTGCTTTTACTTGTTGGCACACCAAGCATCTAGCGACATACCCAGCCACATATTTCTTCATGCCGGCCCAAAAGTAAACTCGTCTCATGTCCATGTACATCTTGTCCCCGCCAGGATGAATGGTCATCTTCGAACGATGTGCATCTTCAAGAATGGTCTTCCTCAGATTCTCGTCCCGTGGTACACAAAGCCTACCGTCCCTACGCAACCAACCCTTATCATCTAGGGTATACCTACGGAGATAGCTCGATGACTCCCCTCCTTTGAGCTTTTCTACTAACTCAACCAAATGTGGGTCGTCTCGCTGTGCCTCACCAACTCGTCCCAAAAGCGTAGGTCTGACCTCTAAGGATGCTAGCAAACCGGGTACAAAGTCAATGGAAGGTTTAAAGTCAAACATAGAGATGAACTCTAAACTTCGCCGCTCAACAAACAATGGACTCAAGGACAACCTTTTTCTACTTAAGGCGTCTGCCACCATGTTACCCTTGCCAGGGGTATATGCTATCTCAAAGTCGTAGGATGCTAAGAACTCCATCCACCTTTGCTGCCTTAAGTTCAAGTCCTTCTGAGAGAATAAGTATTTTAGCGATTTGTGGTCAGTGAACAATTCGAATTTCTCGCTAAGAAGATAATGACGCCAAGACTTAAGCACGAAAACAATAGCGACCAACTCTAGGTCATGTGTAGGTAAATTTCTTTCATGCACTCTCAACTGCCTTCCACCATAGGCTATTACCCTTCCCTCTTGCATTAAGACTGCGCCTAGTCCTGTCCCACAAGCATCGGTATAAACGGTAAATGGTTTACTCCCATTTGGCAACACTAAGACTGGGGCTGTGGTCAAAGCTCTCTTTAAACGTTGGAACGCATCATCACAATCTACGTCCCAGGTGAAAACTAAGTTCTTCTTCGTCAAGCGTGTTAATGGAGCTGATATTTTTGCGAAGTCTTTGATAAAATTCCTATAGTAGCCGGCCAACCCTAAGAAACTCCTCACCTCGGTAGCATTTTTAGTAACCTTCCAATCTTGGATGGCCACAACCTTCGCGGGATCCACAGCTATCCCTTCTTTGGAAACCACTTGCCCTAAGAATCGCACTTCCTTCCTCCAAAAATGACATTTAGAAAATTTAGCTTTAAGGCTATGCGCTCGAAGAGTCTCCAACACTTTCCTAAGATGTAGGGAATTCTCTTCTTCTCTTTTAGAAAAGATCAAGATGTCGTCCACAAAGACTACCACGAACTTATTAAGGTACTCCCTAAACACCCTACTCATCAAGTCAACAAAGTATGCGGGGGCGTTTGTCAAACCGAAGGGCATCACCAGCCACTCGAAGAAACCGTCTGGAGTCCTAAAGGCAGTCTTGTCTATGCTATCCTCAGCCACTCTCAACTGATGGAAACCAGTGGCTAAGTCCAACTGCAAAAACACTGAGGCGCCAACTAACTGATCGAAAAGATCGTCAATCCTCGGCAGTGGGTGTCTATTCTTCTTAGTAAGCTTATTAAGTTCTCTATAGTCCACACAAAGTCTAAGGGACCCATCTGCCTTCGTGGCAAATACTACTGGAGCACCCCATTCCGATATACTACGTCTGATGAACCCCTTCTCAAGCAATTCTTTCACTTGCTTACTGAGTTCTCTTCTCTCTCTTGGAGCCATGTGGCGCACTGGTAATGCAACTGGCTTTGCATTATCTACTAGATATATTAGAAAGTCTATCTCATGTTTTGGGGGTAAACCCTTCACCTCATCGAAGACATCAGCATATTCACGGACTATGGGAACATAATGTAAATCATCGTCGGATGCATCAAGGGATTCTAGGTAGCTAAGCATTACTGGACCTCTAGGGTCACAAGAAATATCAAGGGTCTTTCCAGAATGAGTCAACAATCTAACTACCCTTCTTTCACAATCTAGGATGGCCCCATATCTAGTTAGTCAATCCATACCTAGAATTAAACCGTAGCCAATGAAGCCAAGAACAAAAGCGTTGCACTCAAACTCAACGCCCAAGATAAACACTCTCAAATCCCGACAAATCATAGAAAGATGAGCCGAACCACCGATAGGATTTGAGACTACTAAGGGATCAGTAACAAGACTAGTATCTAGGTGCAGTGTTTCAACTAATGATGTAGAAATAAACGAATGCGATGCGCCGGAATCGAATAAAGTACGGACAAGATGATCAAACAGAAAAACTAAACTTTCGACGGAAATTGCTCTACCTCGTTCTTGCAGCGGTGGGACCACAAGAGCCTGAACTTGTCCCCTTGCCTGCCCGGGTGCCATAAGAGCTTGCACCTGTCCTCCCGAGGTAGACCCTGCCCTCTGCCCTTTCTTTGGGCAGTCCTTAATAAGATGTCCCGCTTCGCCACAGTGGAAACAACCAGACTTCTTTTTCTTCCTACAATCTTTTCTTAGATGGTCGGGTGTCCCACAGTTAAAGCATTTCTTCTTCCCCTTAGCATTGTTGCCTTTGCCACCTTTCTTGTTCTATTGTTGCTGTTGCGACTTCTTTTGACCCCCTTTCTTCTCGGGTGCCTTATTAGCATTGGCGCCCTTCTCCTCTTCATGCATGAGTGCCATGTCAACTAGTCTCTCGAAGGTAGCCCCCATGGGAATGTGGGTCATGGCTAACCCATGAAGCGGTTCGTTTAAACCCTTAACAAATCTTAGAGCTTTCTTTTCTGGAGTGTTCACCAAGTCTAAGCCAAACCTTGCCAATTGGTTGAATTTGTTGACGTACTCTTTCACCAATAGATTCCCTTGCTTCAGTGCCAAAAACCTTTCCATGTATAGATTCTCTTCAGCCCGCGAGAGAAACTTCGCCTCAAACCTCTGCCTAAAATCTAGCCATGTATCGACTGGACGTCCCCCATTAGTGACCTCCCACCAAAACGAGGCCTCATCCTTCATTAGCCAGGCAGCTAGCTGGACTTTTCTTCCATCATCCACTTCAAAGATTCCAAATAATTCTTCCACCTCCTTTAGCCAGTTACGAGCTTCAACAAATGTCTCCGTCCCGTGAAAAGGTTTTCCACCCATTTCTCTAAAGTCCTTACATATCTTTGCGAAATTATCGACACGAGGAGGAGGAGGAGAAGGAGCATTTGCTGGACCTGCGGTGGCGGCCCTAGCCTTGAGATATTGACGAAACCAACCGGGTACATGAACACCCTCTGGTATCTCAGATGCTTCAGACATGCTGAAACGAAAAAGAAAAGATTCAATACAAAAAGGACCAAAGGAAGGATATATGGCTATTGGGGTTATGCTTTCCAAAATATACTTTTCTATTGAAAATACTTTCCTTAAAACATACTTTTGAAAGTACTTCTTTACAAAAATTATTTTGAAAAATAGTTTTTCAAAAATTCATATCTGTTCTGGTAACCTTCAGCTCTGATACCACGTGTAACACCCCACGTCCATTAATGTCACTCACAAAGGGAATGCATTAATTTCTATGGAGCGTTTTAAGTAAGTATAGAGCAGAAACTTAACAACAAGACAGATATAAACAGTACTTGAAAATTAAAACTTTATTTCATTGCAGTGGATAGACCCATATGTTTGATTACATCATCAAAACCATAAACCAAAGTCAAGTACATCATATCCATCTTGATAAAACAAAGTACATAAACTGAAAGACATAATCCCCAACATCAAAATAGCCATAAATAAAGAGAAGCTGAACTTTACTTCAGCGATCCAAGCAATATTCTAAAAGCAGTCCAAAATCAAGCTCCACTGGTGCTAGTTCCAACCTGAGCACCTGGGGGGGGGGGGGGGGGGGGAGGAAAGAGATGGAAAAAGGGGGTCAGACATAAAGTCTGGCGAGTGCGATAACTTTAACAATATAATTAACAAAGTAACTAGGCTAAGGCATAAGTTGGAAAATAAGGAAATGATCATGAACCATTGAGTATGGCAGAGTAAACAAGGAAACAAGATGAACGACGATATCGTTTAAGCGCACCTAAACCACTATAGGATGATTACTAAACTACACCAACACTATAGGATAATTGCTATACTGCACCGCTACTAGTATACTGCACCACCACTAGTCACCCTAAGGTTGATCCCGCCTACAGACTTAATAATGATATTGGTAGTTTCGTGCACCCCTAGCTGCCTTCATAGGTGTCATCTGCCCCCAATCTCCACTAGGTGTACCCACTACCCCCAAGCGATCGGCTCCCTAACTCGTAGATACCCGTGCTGGCCCCACAGTGGGGTGTATCACTCCCCAAAGTGGAAACCCGATACCACAAATGATGTACGGCTTATACCTACACGATGCAACAACGTCTTACCTACCAGCCTGGGTCCACACACGCATATGAACCCGTTGGATTTGCGTTGCCACCGCTAACCCGGTTTGGCCTCTTACAGTCAAGCCCAGTATGCGTGTCCCGTCCTCGACTTGGGTCGAGCCCACAAAGATACGTATGGGTTACTGGTTGAAACGGGCCCCCATTACTTGACACAAGCTATCCACCTAAGCTTGGTCCCCTCTAGTACATCCCACTTAACCCACTTCTTATTCATGTTTCAATTACATGTTTCAGTTTTGGTTAAGTGTTTCTAATCGTATTTCCAAATGCCACCCAAGGGACCCTCTAGATTCCACATGCCACCCAAGGCACCCACTTAACCCCCTCATGTCCCACTACATGCTTATCTGGTTAAGTGTTTCTTAATTCATTAAGACTGTAACCTCATAAAGACCTCTCACATTAGACTGGCATTTGTGGCAGCTGGATTTGCCGGGCGGGTCCGGGCAGTCTTACACCACAAAAGAGCCTAGCCTCGTGTCTTTACAATTGTTACGTATTTAGTTTATGCCTAAGACCTCTCACATTAGACTGGCATTTGTGGCAGCTGGATTTTCCGGGTGGGTCCGGGCAGTCTTACACCACAAAAGAGCCTAACCTCGTGTCTTAAACGATTAATTACTCCTAATTAATCATTCCCCAATTTGAATTACTTTCCCTATTCAAATTATCAATCAATTCCAAATTTAACGATGTCCATAATTGACTCAATTATGTCCATCCATTTATGGTATGTAAAATCATACCAATTTCACCACAATTTTATTTTATGCCTTGTAAGGCATTTATGCCAATTAAATCTTTTTAATATTATCCCCTTTTCCCCACGTAGTACGTTTGTTCGTTTAACGTAAAAATATACGTTAGACTCGAATAGTCTAACTCATGAAATAAAAGAAAACATCACAATATATACACGTAATTAAAACATAGATCTAACATAGGGGTGAACTTGGATATGTGAATGATGTAAAACTTGCATAGGCCAAAGTTACAACTTGCATAAACAACATATGTCATGGATCCAAATCTAAAGGTGTGAACTTGATGAGATAATGGCCACAAACTTGCATAAACATCATATGTCATGGATCCAAATCTAAAGGTGTGAACTTGATGAAATAATGGTCACAAACTTGCATAAACAACATATGTCATAGATCTATATCTAAAGGGGGTAAACTTGCATAGGTAATAACATAACATGATTCATATCCCACTCATAAACTCACATATGTGATTTATACATCGCAACAATGGTGTAAACTAGTATCTAACATGTAAAGTATCATGTAGAATTTAGCATATGTCATAGCCTAACTTTCAATTAAATTCTCACATAAACTAGGTGCCATAGCCATGTAAGATCACATATAATTCTACACAAACTTGTATATGGTTCATGTTTGAATCAACATCTAAACTTTCCTACATATGATTTATCATATGAATCAACTATCATATTAAACATGATGATTTGATTGTATATAAGATTACAATATGGATGATAGCAACATAACTTTACATCATAAATGATAGCATCACAACATAACATAATAGAGATTTCAATCACAATCCTACAACATGATTACAACATGAAATCAATACTTCATATCACATCCATACAATCCGCATTATAACTTAATCTAATTAAATTACTAATTATCTTGTTAAAACTATCGAACTCACAACTCAAAAGCAGTCTTGAGTTCTGAATTCTGATTTCTGGAGTTGAATTAGCTCTCCTTTGATGAAGATTCGCTGTTAGGGTTGAGTACTTCTGATTTGGTTTGCTGTTCTCCCTCTTTAATTTGGTGGCGGCTGCTCTAGGGTTCAAGACAACAGCATGACGGCCATAGTTTTAGTTTTAATTCTGATTTAGGGTTTGAGTCTATGGGTCTTTTTATAGAGTTATGAATTAATTTAAGCCGTCGAATGATCTTAGGGTTAATCTAAACCATTCAATCATGATAGGGTGACAAGTCAGCTCTAATGACTCAGTAAGGAGTCAGAAAGGACTCAACAACATGGGTCAGCGTGAACCAGAAAGCTGTGCAGGCTTCTGCCTCGGCCTGGGCGCACTTGGCAGGTGCGCCAGTGTTAATTTGTACTGGCGCACTTCCCAAGTGCGCCAGTGCAATCTTTTTTTTTCTTCTTTTGCCACCAATCTTCGTTCGTCCATAACTCCTTCATCCGGTACTCGTTTCCCGCAAACTCGGACTCTATTTCAACCAGAATTCCGAGACGAACACAATGGCGCAACCCCATTCCTTTAATTCTCACGTCTGAGATTAATTATTCTTTATTTTAGTTAATTCGATTATTCAAAAATCCGGGGTGTTGCATGTACATTGCAATCAGGAACTATGGTCCAAATTATACATAAATTGACATCTTTTCACCATCCTACAAAGCACTATCATGTGCCCTAAGGTTCAAAGACACCCTGATGCACAGAGTGCCTCGAATGGGTGGTAAACCCTTTTTACATCCACGATATTGTCAAATCATTGGATCTGACATCAACAAGTCCTACCCAAAGGATACTAGTATCACCATAGACAACAGCATCACCGATGACTCCGACAACCCTATGCTGATGAACTCCACCATTGCGTCGAATCAACCTCTAACTATGGCAAGGTAAAGAAGGATCTCGTACAAAAGTGATATGTCAATATGGGAGAACAATTGATACCTGGAGAAGATAGCTTTGGGGGAGGATGGTGTTTGTTAATCGCCCTTCTTTTAGAGCAGTAAAATAGTCTCCGCAATAGTAAAAGTAAAAAGGAACGGATAAGGGGAATTTTCCTTTTATAACGAGGAGTGGCTATTCAAATTCGGCTGATGCCATTGGACCTGACGCGTAAAGAAGTTGAGTAGCGAAGGACCAGTCGTTGAGATGGAAGACAGTAAGGCATCATCATTGTCTGAAATCATTTATACTCTCAAAGCGGTTGATGGGATTTAGTGCGGTTTACGAGACTCATTAAATGAACATATTAATCCATCCCGTAAAAATTCTTCATGTGATATGGAGATGTTTTGTTCAAGATGTATGATCACAAAGTGTGCCCCATTTTCCAATGAACCATACTTTGGAGGGAAAAGTGTTGATGGGCCTTTCGGGCAGCCCATCAAGGCATAACGGTGTGACAGGCTCACACCCGAAGTACTCGAATTGGACCAATCAATAAAGCTCGACGTCTCAGCTCATTGCCCTCGCCGGGCGCGACCCAGAAGGAGTCCGATATGACCAAGCATGATTAGTCGTGTTGCATTCGGTTGAGGTCTGGAAAACTAACCTAAAGACTAGCTCGTTCCAAATCTTTTCTTTCAAATTATCCGAGTTAGAAGGATCTAGTGCCAATTCATGCCAATAATTCAAAGAGAATACTAACTCTTTAGGAGATACCAATTCATTCAACAACAACTATTCTTTTGGATATTGCAGCACGTTTCCAAGATGACCAACTATTGTATCATCTATAAATCCCCACCCCTTTTTTAGTTCAAGGAAGAGATCTTTTTTGAGAAAAAAAGGAGAATTGCGAAAACTTTAACGATTTGTGTGTCTCTAATTCTCTCATTCCGCCATAATATATAAAATCTTATAAAGTGGATGTAGGCTCATTAATGCCGAACCACTATAAATTTTTGTGTGATTTCTTTCGTTTTTCATTTCTTATCATTATTAATCTTCACTTGTTCTCTACACAATCTTCTCTTTGGATGTTGTACCAATTTTTGGTGTCAACATCGTTACTGTGACACGATACACAATCTTCACTTTGATTGTTCTAAAACGTAAGATATTTTTTTTACAATCCCAACACTAACTATTGAAGAAAGAAAAACATTAAACGACACCTTTGCAATATAAGTTTGTCAGGGTAATGAGTGTGCATCAAATTTACAGATAAATAATTCAACAGTTCACTTTTAAACATAGAGCAATCAAAGGAGCAACACCTACCTACGATAAATGCACACATAAGTACAGAATTAGGAAACAAAAGAAAGAAGCATAAGCATATATAACAATGTCATCATAGGAGTAATTGTGCATGTGTTAGCAGTGTCATCGATGACTAACCGTGCACGCACATCATAGAAAAGGTACCTAATTGATGCTTACTTTAAAATAAATTTCTTACACGTTGGTCTATGCTACTTATTTTCTTTCCTTAATGAAGATGTTCATATACCCCGGTTTCTTCTCATCACATGAGTCAATGTTAATCCTCGTCATCCTTCTACATCTGGTTGGAGTAATTTGCATTTGCCATTACTTGACTTTGCGACATAGTTATTGATTGGCCATCGACGTGTGAATTAGCGCTACAAGGGTTATAAGGTCACATGAGTTGATAGTGCTAGTTGATTATGAAAATTTTCTTTTAAAGAGTCGCATAACTACCAAAATGCATTGTGGAAGCAAAAGAATGTGGGCGTGCACTCAAAGTATACTTTTGGCTTGGGTACAACTAGCACATGTTAGATATTGGAACATAATGGATCTCGAGATATTGAAATGATTCTCAAAATGTCGATGATGAATGAGAATATTAGTAGCTATAACGTATAATAAAAAAGAAGCATATACTGGATGCTCTGGTGAGGGTGAGGATGATGATGACATATTTTTATTTTGAACAGCACTTGATTGATTTTTTTAAGGCAAAATAAAAATAAAGATGAAAAAATTTCTAGAGTTAATTGTAGTTCAGAGCTTGAAGCAAAAGCATAAGGTGTTGATGTCATGTTAGTTGGATAATTGTGCTTGTCACTAGAAATCATGATTCACTATTGTGGGTGGTGGACCTCATGAATTGATGTTGGGACATGAAGACCACGCCATACTATCATTCTGGCAAAATAGCTTTTACAACACTGGTTAGAAAATCAAAAGCGGCACTAAAAATAATGGTTCTCATTCATACATTCAGCAACCCATCTCGATCATTGTTTCCTTAAAAAGAAAAGAAATTAGAGGGTCCAAAGTCTTTATTGATGGCTGGATAAAAAGAAGACCGCATCAAAACTGCTAGCTTCAAGACCCTTGTAAATAAATTAGCAATCTCATGACTGTAAATAAAATTATCGGCAGAACTTTGTTAAGAAGGGAAAATTGTGAATAACACGTAAATTTTGTTGGATATGATATCATCAACAATCTTATAATCTTAATCAACATTGCAATAAGTGGCTAAGTCAACAGTTGCAACTCATCAAATCATCATATTAAATCAAAAATTTATAAATGATAACTACTCTAAAGTAAATATTAAGCTTATGGATTGCAACAAAAATTCATCCAAAAATCAGGAATCGTACGGTCATCATTTGATAAATAGTGCTAGAAAATAACGATCAGAGTGATACTTGTACTGGAGATTTTATTGTGAAGGACAAATTTCATAAATTTTTCAAGCTTAAGGACAACTCATTGAAAATTTATTCCCAAGGTCAATTCATACGGTAAAACTGTTACCATACACATCGTAAAAATGACATTTAAAAACTGATAGCTAAATTCTGATACTATACACACTGTAAAACTAATACTTAAAAATAGTAGTCAAATTCTGATACCATACAAACTGTAAAACTGATACCTAAAATCTAATGCTTTGTCCTTTAGAATAAAATTTCAGCAGGCTGTCCTTACGGCTGAAAAAACTCATGACTTTGTCATTGACACTATTTTCCTGTTTTATTTTCATCATTATTTTCTTTTATGAAAGAAAGTGGCCATGATATTAACTTCTACTTACCTTGAATTTTGTATTTAAGATGATTCTTGGTGCTCACTGATGGCCACTTATAAGTGATTCAAAACTTGGATAGTTTAGAAATGACTGAAAGAATATTAGTTATTGATTAGAAGATTTAGTTTAATGTACTGAAAAGGAATCCTTTTCTTTAGTTAATCAAATATCCCAGGATAACGGTGCAGCACATATAAATACTCATGAAGTATTTCTCCCATGTAAAAACATGGGGCGACTACTATTAATATCTATCATATCTATGTTACATAGGATGCAACACAACTATCTGCATGGTTAATCCTTACTCCCATTTCTATGTTTTTTTTTCTAAATTAAAAACAAACAATCAGTAACTGTTATAACATCAAGTTTATGGAAAAAATTCAAAAGAAAAAGAAAGGTGCAACCTATACCAACAGTTACGAAATTTTACAAAATAATGAAGATCGGTCTGTCTATTAGCACCCCGCTATTTTCTCTTTGCACCCCGTTGAGTAGAAAATAAAACGAACACCCCATCGTTTTCTTTTCCCACCCCGTTTTCTCCTAAAAATGCCCTTATTTTATTTTCATTCTTACTGGTTTTTTTTTTCATTACTCCAACTTGCAAATTGTTAGTGCTGCTCTCTTTAAAACCTTGATCGAATTAATTAACGTTTGTAAGTGATGTCATTGATTGTCTAACGTTGGTTATGAAAATTAACGTTGTATAGTTGCTATTCAATCTTTGTAATTCGTGTGCACTATTAATTTACTCGGTCCTAAAATACATAATCATATAAGCTGCTGACTTTACAATTTTCAAATTTTTAATCATTATTTGTAATTTTAATGGTTGTTTTAATCATTGTTTGTAATTCTTGTATTAACTTTAAAAAAAATCACTTATACTATTTTTTGATTTTAATTATTGTGTGCAATTTAATCTCAAACTGATTTTATTATTATTTCTAATCGCCGTATAACACTAGACAAATTATTAAATCAATTATTAAAGGAAATAATTGGAAATAAAATTTTAAAACTTCGGTCGGGGCGTGAAGAGAAAATAATGGGGTGTTAATAGTCGGACCCAATGAAAATTGATGACATTATTCAGGGTGGAAAAAACGCAAGGTAATAAATGACAGTTTCTAGTCGGAAAGTTAGAAAAATAAGAATTATTTCACCTGGGAAGGAAGGAAACAACATTCTGTTTTTACAAAAGCATTCAAATCGAAGCATTAAGAAATGAGATTCAGAATTCAGAATTCAAATCAGCAATACCTTCAAGTTTCAGCAACTAAATTTTTGAGTTGTTGCCAGTCTCCTCCGCAGTCATTGGTTGTTGTTCCCTAGCCGATTCGCCATCGAGGTTTTTTTAAAGAATCGGTAAATAAAGGAGATAAGATCAGTAATTTTAGATTTTTGTTGGATCTATAGAATCAGAGGAGAAACGATATCCATGAGGAGAGACAGAGGTCATCTGATCTGAATGCGAGAAAACAACGAAGAAAAGGGAGCTTTATGTTGGCTTCTGAAAATCAAGGGCATTGTTATTGAACCTACATTTTCTGGAGCTTTATTTTAGCTTTGAAAATCAAGGGCATTGTTATTGAACCTCCATTTTCTATTGGGGGGCCAAATTTTAAGTACACTCCACTTTTTTTAATTTGTTAAAGGAGGTCAATGTAGATGATTAATTTTTTTACTTCTTACGCATTTAGCCTTACTTTCAAAAATTACTCACACTAAAATCATTAGTCCCGTAAGTCAAAAAAATCATAAAATCATCAGTACTCAGAAACCGTTTCCATAATCGGCATAAAGAATGAAAACGAATTCGCTGTTAAAATCATACACGTCCAAAAATTATACTCGATACTCTATTGAAGATGTATATATATTACATATATAGTCATGGTTGGAAATTATAACTCAATAGTTAAAATATATCTAATTGAATTTAAGGTTTATATATAATTTAGTTATGTATTTTTATTGCAATTTTAAATTATATTGAATTAATAATAAAACAATTAAACATTGTGTATATACGTATGATAAACATATGTATTAATAAAATGTATGTTTATGTTTTTATGTGTGTGTGTGTATAAAGTCTATTTAGACACAAAAATTTGACATAAAATCATAGTCTTTGGATTTCCCTCTGATTGGTGTTGATTAACCATTAAAAAATAGATTAATGAACATAAGAGTGAAATTAAGCCTAAATGGGTAACACGGTAAAAATTACATTTATTTGTTAAGGGGCTACTTTCCTCATTGCTACTCCCCTTAACAAATTTTTTTAAAGTAAAAAAATGACCTCCCCTTAACAATATTTGGAGTGTCAATAACAATGCCCACAATTAGCACCCGTTCAAAATATTAAATTAATAATTTCAATTTTACACTTAAGCAGTTAATTATATATTTCGTTAAATATAATTAATAATTCTAATTAGTGTTCACTATGGAATTGATCGAAATCGACCAACATTTCAAGGACGAGTTGATTTAATCAACACAGTCCTCCAATGCAACTCAGTAAATTTGTTTCCTTACTTCGACCAAAATGAAAAACAGATTAAAAACCATTATGATGCCGCTGTTTTGATCTTCTTTTTGCATATTTATTTCCTGTTGGTTTCATTTTTTTCATTGCAGATAATAGATCGTAAAGTTGTTAGGGTTTTGATGGAGAAACTAAAAACTGTGGATGGAAAGTAAAAAGAATGAAATGAAACATATATAATGAAAGAGCAAGGGTAGTTTAAGAATAAACGGGGTGAGAAAAGAAAAAATCAAAGTGAAGATTATTTTTTAAAATTACCGGGTTAGAAAAGCAGATTGTGAGGTAGAAATAGATGGAGCCAAATTAATATTGGTAATCAAGCCTCTCTAATGGTTGGTTTGATTATGTCATATAAAACATTAGTTTTAGAAACATAAATGGGACCCACACTTCGATTTAGAAGACTTTTTGGAAAATGATGGTATCTTTATCACTTGTTTTGACATGTTGTAGCTATTTTAGGTAGCGTTCGCCCGACCAAAATGATTAGGTTTTCTAATGGATAGAAAATCAAACGTTGGCATCCGCGTCGAACACCAATGGTTGTTTTTCTCTTATAAATGATGCCTCCCTCCCTCCCAATTCCCCCACCGAACCACCAAATCCAGCCTCCTCCTTGCCCA
Source organism: Allium sativum (assembly GCA_030737875.1). Lineage (NCBI taxonomy): Eukaryota > Viridiplantae > Streptophyta > Magnoliopsida > Asparagales > Amaryllidaceae > Allium > Allium sativum. The sequence continues at coordinate 447,576,370 of CM060922.1, read as the reverse complement.
GTTCTTGAATTTTTATAGCCCATTTAGCGATATTTTTAGGTAAATCATTCCACTATTATGCTTAGCATTTTGTTATCTATCACATATATTTTTCTTTCAAAATTTTCCCCTTTTGAGTTTTTGGCTTTTTAGAATGTCAAACCATCAAAAGCACCACTGGTCTCCAAAATGCATCTGACTTCCACTACGAATTGTCGTTGCTTATATGTCAAAAGCAGTGCGAATAAGAAAAGTGTGCACAAACCTATTACTAACCAAGCGGTGGAGGTAATCAACATTAAGAGACATAATGATTTTGTAGAATTGACAGATGATACCAAAGTTCGATACAAATATGAAAGTCTTAGAAGGGAGTGAGTGAAATTAGAACATTTGAATAAAAAAATTGGTGTTGGTTTGGATTCTGATAGACAAACTGTTTCAGGTAGCAAATACTGGTGAAGTGATAATATAAAGGCATTTTTTTATAAATTCAAATTTCATATGTTTGAAATTGTTTCGTACTTATTTTTTTATTTGTAGAAATTTTGTCTAACTATTTTGAAATATAAAAGAGCACCGATTGATAATTTAGATCAACATCAATAATTGTTCCAAGGGACTCAAACAACCAATCAAAAGTCCTTATACGTCTGTTCAAACTCAAGAACAATTCACTACAATTCCAGCATCTTCCCCTTTTAACAATCCATAGGGTTTACGGGATTTCATGATCCCCTAGATGATATCGAAGATCAAAATCAGTATATTCTAAATTTAAATTCATCAACCAATACCCCATCATACCAAATATCAACCACAACAAACTCCAGTGCATCAAATTACAATGCAACAAACTCGACACATTAGTTTTTCTTCTGGTGCATGTAGCAACTCGAGAAGATGTCACAATGAAAATGATGATAAACTAACTGAAATAGTTGACACTATACACGAGTTACAAATTAAGAAGTCTCGTACGAACTTAGATAGTCCAAACACAAGCAATGCATATTCAATAGAAAATTCATTAAGCTACGTTGATATTGTTACCCGCGTTTGACTTCTAGCAGAAGGAGCAGATTTTACTTTTGCTAAAACGTTACACATTGATACAAATAATACACATTTATTCAATATGCTTAACGATGATCATGCTAAAGAATGATTGTCATATACAACAAATGTCGAACGTGTTTCTACGAGCTACAAATCTTTTCTGATCCGAGGTGGTAATGGAAACAATTAGAATTGCCATCAAACTGTATTTCTATATCAATTATTTCTGCATTCCATCAAATGTATTTGTTAATATGTTTTTATTAGTAAGCATGTATTTCAATTTCTGTACCGTAGTTCCATTTCACTCAAACGCATGTTACACAACAAAATAAACAAATAAATAACTATAAAAAAATTAAGTCAAAACTCACAAACTAAACTACTCCGCTTAAATGTCTCTTTTAAATGCTCCGCTTGAAAACACAAACACATGTCCCATTTAACTTCCATCTCCGTATAAATGTCCCACTTAAATACATTGCTAAAATGCCTTATTACCGTTATGCGTAAACACACTCTTAGTTTGTTGGTTCAATTAAATTGTGTAATGCAGTGTTGATTTCATTTGTATTCAGAATTTATATTGTAATTATCCATTGGATCAACATCAACGTGCAACAACTTAGATGAGTGAATTGCATTATTTTTTTCATTTTGAATCTTATTAGCGAAATGAAGTCTAAATTAATTTAGAGCTTATCAAAATTAATTTTAAATAAAATCACTATTTTATTGAACTGATTAATAAAATATTTTATTTGTTCATATAAATGATATACAATCTGTACGTATGTATCAAATATACGTATATATGTACATCTCCATATAATGTGTACATGATTTAACATATACGTTTCTAAGTGCTATGATATATACACTAACGCGCATGTTAGCCCCTTTATATACATATTTAGTATCTATTTACATTAATATAAGTTGAAGCAGACTTATATATGTATGTATTCACACACAATTGTACGCATACATATATAATAGTAACCTTATTTGTGTGTTTGGCCAGGTTCACTATCACAATAGTTAGGGCTTCGACTTTGGTGCGAGATGTCATGTATGCGAAACTTGCACGTCGTGATTAGAACTTTGTGACTTATTTTAACATGTGGTATATTTTGTTTATCACCCCAGACTTGTAGTGCAAATATATACTACAATCTAAATACCCAAACTCAAAATAAACAAATAATATAAAAAAAAATTTTAACTCGAAACTAAAATCTTCAAGAAATGCTCAAATTTGAATTAGATCTGAAATTAAAATATATTTTCAAAATTAAATTTAATTATGTTATAATTAATTCATAAATTTATATATGTTACGATCATATTTGTTATGGTTTTCCAACAGATGTAGGCGTTTGAATTTGACGAATAAATGATGAAGAAATAACCCTAGGGCATTGAAAAAAACGTAAAAAGGAAAATAAAATATAAAAATTGATCAAAAGTTGAAAATTCAAAAATTCAGGTTCTTTGATTAAAATCCTTTGGATGGACTAAAAGCAGGAGAGAAAACCTCAAAGCACATTCTTCTTGCGAAATTCAAAGCAAGACCCAAAAGCGTATCGTCTCATAAGATCCCATAATTTTTTTACTTAATCGATCACGAATACGATATGATCAACCACTTCAAAAAACACGTGATCAATCCAAATCGATCACTAAATTCTCATGGATCAACATATAGAACTAGCGCCTGGCATTTACCCGATCCCTGTAAGGGATCGGAGCTGTACTAAAATCGTAGGATCGATCCCATGATCATAGCCTTAGATCAGGCCAAAACGATGAATCAGTCCAATCCAGCACTTGCTCAATTATCTCAAAAAAAAAAATGGATTGGTACAAGAAATATGGAAGGATCGGCATAACACGATTATAAGAAAAGCATGGATCCGCATGAAGAATCTTACACCAAGTACTTGCCTATCATTCAATACATCGGATTAATATCACTTAAAAAATAGGTGGATCGATATTACTCTAATTGTCGGTTTGGTATAAAGAATTGGAGCAGATCAGATTCACCATACTTATTTAGAGCAGCTAAAAACTAATGATCGACACGCAAAATCAGAACAGAAACAAAATGATCAAGCAAAAGAACTGAAAAACTTGGCATTTGCTCAAGCAGAGGATCAGATACGAAAAACTATACCGATCCCTTCATGGGCTCGGTACTGACTAAATCAGGGAAAATATCCGAAATTTCCATGATGTTGTCAAACTTCTAATCCACTTTTCCCTCTTTATTTCATGGACAATCCGGGCCCTTCTACATCTATGAATAGGACATCGAATGGCTCATTTTTCTAGATATTTTCTTGGCTTTTGGACCTTACCACGCAATGATGCTTCTAGAACCTAACAAATACTATTTTTTTCTCTACATTCTTAAGATCAAACCAAACTGTATTTGTAATCAAACAATAACAATCGATTACACTTCAGTGGATTGGCACACTTTTCGAACCATTATAAACCCTGTATCTTCATTTTGTGACTGCTTTGCAATTATTATTCGATTTACATACAAATCAGATGTTGGCATTCGACTGACCAAAATCAAGCATCAACATAAAGAAAATGATGTTATAAAATTACAAGGGGAGTAATCTTATAAAAATTAAATACAACATGAACATTAAGCACGTCACCATACTTGGCTTGACCTGTGTAGGTTGACCGCCCTTGGGTTGGGTCAACCCTAGCGGTTGACCGCCCAAAGGGAGGGTTGGCCCTAACACGGTTAGGGTCGTATTTTGAAGACATGGTTGAAAGAACGGATGTTGATCGTTTTGAATTGAACGTACCTTGTTAGTTTAATCCTCTATAAATAAACGTTCAGGATTAGCCTTCAAATTCATTTTATTCTAAATAGACGCGGAATCCCTGTCACTTTTCTTTCTCATCCAAGGCATAAAAAAATCTACATTTAGGCTTTCTGATTAGCAATTAGAGGAAGAAGATTGTAGATCTAGGACATGGTTCACTTTGAAAGGTCGTGCATACGAAATAAGGTTTTAGATCTGATTGTATTTAGTTAATTTAGTTTATTTATATCCAGATTTGTAGTTCGTACATGGAGGCTAGCTGCAATAGAAAGGAACAAACTACAATTTCTAGTAAATCCAGATAGAGTTTTGTACAGAGTAGGCATTAGCGTCTTCTGTGAAAGGATTTCAAAAATATAGGCAGAATGTTTCCGTGAAAGTCCACAATGTAGTCATAGTGAGGCAGTCCATTGTAGATATCCGCAATGTAGGCATAGAGGAGTAGTGCACTACGAATGCAGTTCACTGCTTTTCGTAATAGATAACTATACTTCTATAGTGTAGGCAATTTTGGGTGGTCCGTTAATGATGTAGTTTCAATGCTTTCACAGCCAGATGGTGGAAATCCTAGAGAGGGGGATATGAAAGTTATTCTGGGTGATATCTAGAATCGAGGCGACCTAAGGACATACACACACACACACATTATAACACTTTTTATTAGGTCAAATTTACTGAGGGGTGGATGGATGCAAATTACAAAGTAGAGAGTTTTGAAACCTTAACAAACCTAACATACTAAAGATGGTAATATAATGATATATGTTGTACTGTGACTAAAAGTATATAATTTATCAATCACCAGAACATTAACTCTGACCTCCTCCTCAAAACAACCCGTGGTTAAATATAAGGCAAAGATTGTTCAGCTTAGAGACATTAGATCTAGAAAGTATCATTCCCTAGGTGAATATTTATTTATTATCATATTATAAATTATTTTCGATGTGAGTTATTTGCTTGAGCTTTGATGTATTATCTTTGCCTATTTGTAGGATGCCAAACACATAAATGATGCTTCAATGAACTTGGATTTTAGTTTTTTTCTGAAAATTCAAGCCCGTTCGGGGGTGCGGGTTATTATATTTTGTACCAAGGCCTAAGGTTTACTAGTTACTATAAAATAGAGAGTGAACAAAACTGTATTTTTAATATAAATATTATATATATATGCACCAAGATCCAGAGGAACACGCTTATAAAGGAATAACATATGGAAAGTTTTTTAGACTAGTTTCGTACATCAAGACGGGATTAAGAAAATCCAAGAGTAGTGCGTCATATACTGACAGTAAGATAGGAAATACAATGGTTATAAAGTTGAGCATCAATATGTTAAGTAATAGTAATGGAGAATCTGTATGAGAATAGTGGGAAAGGCGATAATGTTTTAGTAGGACGAAATGGATTATGTGTATATATATTGAGTATTGATGGCCCCTAGAGATAGATTTCAGTGTTGAAGTATACTCAGCCATGAACGAATTTAATTGTAGAGTAATTTGATTGGGTAAACAAGCTGTTGACATGAAGAAATGTGTTAAGTAAGAATAAGAAACTACTTTGAGTCTAGCTCTATAAATGGATTTTGAAATTTAAAAAGAATTTTGATTTTACGAGTTTTGGATTTAAAACCCGTGACTTTTGAAAAGTATGGAAATTTTCAGAAATAATTTTGAATAGGACTAAGAATAAATTTGTTTGAAAAAAAGGAAAAAAAATTGGGACTGGAAAATATAAGGAGAAAAGGATAAAGGGTTAGGAATGGAAAGGGAAAGACATAGATTTTACGCACAAATATAGTTGAAGATGTAAAGGCCCTATTTGAAGGTAGAGAAAACCCGGAGTTTTCAATTGAAGTCGTAATAATGACCGGACTATACGGAGTGGGTTAGAGCAGTCTAGGGTTTAGACAAAGTCGGACGAACTTAGGGTCAAGAACAAAAAAACATCAAAAGCAAGTCGACCCATGGATCAAGGCGGTCATTGCTCCGAATACGGTTTGACCTTCCTAATATGTTTCTTTCATAAAAGAGTGAACAAAATGTTGCCTCGTTCATTCCTTCATCCTCCCCTGCTCCACTACTTCCCGCATGACGCCACCCAACAACTGAAAATCGCCCCTTCTTCAACTAAGTCAGCTCTAAAACTCCACTGTTTGCCCTAAAAATTACGCCAAATTAAAGCATTGCTCCCCTTTTGTCAGGTTTGGAGGAGTATTGTCATGGCTTATAAAGAGATGGGTCGTCTATCATGTTGGATTGAAGAAGAGGAGAGAACAATATTAAAATTTTATTATCTTTAATTTATTTCTCCCTTGCTTTCAGTTTCTCTTTTTTTTTCTCTTTTTCTCTTTCCTCTCACTCCCTCTCTTACAATACTCACTCTCACTTTTTCTCACTCATTCCCTCTTACTTCCTTACAAAATAATAGGCTTTATATAGATAGCCTTACATGACCCTTCAACTTAAGAGACACACCAATTCACAATAGACACCACATTAAACTAAGAGACACATACTTATTTAATAGACACACTAACTTCTATAAGACTCTTGAAACTAAATGACACAACTAATCACAAACCAACACTTTTGACTCTCTTTTTTCATTTTCCAACAATAAAGCATTAATGTTTACCCAACAAAACTCCCCCGTAAACTTTAAATGCTTTATTCTTCCAAGGTGGTTTGTATACGTCACCGACCAAATCAACATATGGAGGCATCTCCTCCTTAGCAACATCCATAATACCCTCAGTCCTTCCTACTCCAAGCACCAAATGTATCTCATCAATGAACAATACCACTTTCCCATTTAAATCCTCATAGACCGGGACCTTCAATTCCATCTCAGGTGCAAATCTAGCATTGTAACCCTTCTTGAAATTGCTCTCTCTAAAGAACTTTCCAGGCTCCACCAACCACTTATTTGCAACTTTACTACTCGGCCTCTTCGTCTTCACCTTCTCTACTTTAACCCCATCAGAATGTGGCACCGTAGACGCATTCACATAAGACTTAAAATTAAACTCATTCTCACCCTTCACATTGATGTCCTTCTCAGCCTGGCGTCTCTTCCTTTCTTCAGCCTCTTTAGCTTTTAACTTCTGTTCCAATATCAGCTTCTCTTTTAGCTCCACGGCCTCCTTTTCCTTTCTCAATTTTTCTTGCTCAGCGGCTTTTTCTCTTATTCTTTCCTCTTCTTTGGCAGCTTCTTCTCTCGTCAGCTCTTCTTCTTTTCTCTCCTTCTCCTCTTCCTCAGGTTCTTCGACTTCCTCTTCATCTTCTTCTTCTTTTATTTTTGTTTCATCCTTTCCATACACCTCTCTCAATAATTCCCACGAATCTTTCGCGGTTTTCTCTCCATTTATATGGTTCCATGCTTCTCTATCAACGTTCTCACTCATCAAAACACGAGCTTGATGATCTCTCCGTCTCAAGCTTACAAATTCTTTACGCTCTTTCTCTGTCATGTTTTTAACATCCTTTGGCCATTCGTAGCCATTCTCAACAATCTCCCATAGACCTTTGGAGATCAACGCTTTTTTTTTTCTGTTACTCCATCTTTCATAATTTTCCTTTGTGAGAACGAACGGCATAAAGAATAGAAATCCCATTATTTCGACCTAGCTCTGATACCAATTTGTTGGATTGAAGAAGTGGAGAAAACAATATTAAAATTTGATTATCTTTAATTTATTTCTCCCTTGCTTTCACTTTCTCTTTTTTTTCTTCTCTTTTTCTCTTTCCTCTCACTCCCTCTCTTACAATACTCACTCTCACTTTTTCTCACTCATTCCCTCTTACTTCCTTACAAAATAATAGACTTTATATAGATAGCCTTACATGACCCTTCAACTTAAGAGACACACCAATTCACAATTGACACCACATTAAACTAAGAGACACATACTTATTTAATAGACATACTAACTTCTATAAGACTCTTGATACTATATGACACAACTAATCACAAACCAACACTTTTGACTCTCTTTTTTCATTTTCCAATAATAAAGCATTAACGTTTACCCAACATATCACACTTTGCAGATCAGGTTTAGCAACTTTGAGGCTATTTAATTGAAGCTATTTTTCATAAATGTGATGTTCATTCAGATTCTCCGCCATGACTCTTTTGAGAGGGTAACTTACTTGTGGTTAATATTCCTTTTTATGCTAATTTAGATTCTAATTTTACTACCAAGAGGCCACCTTCTAGTTACAGGTCAAGGACGTTAGAGTTGCTTTCACTGATGCCTAGCTAGGGATCATACAAGGTATTTGTTGGCACGGTCTAGATCAGGATGATGTCCGAAGAAAGAATGATGCCTTCTTAGGACATATTTTTATATAGCCTGAAACGACCCAAACTTCCCAGTAAAGGAAAGACTGGATTGCTTTGAGAACAATACACATCAGAACACAAACTGAAGAACATTTTATTGCTGATTACAACAATTACATCGGAGTACAAGAATATAACAGAGTATGAATACTTATTACAGAAATAGAAATACAATAATATCAGAGTTTTAAATTACATTTAAATAGCAGCGGAAAAATAATACAAATACACAACCGAAAGGAATACAAGGATACAGAGCTTTCCGAATAGCGCTTCAGCTGTAAGCCAGGATCCTGTAAATATATATGCAAAAAGCTACTCGACTGCCCGTGTGGAAAATAAGGGCACCCGAGTTTGCCAGTGAAACAAACTATAGGTCAATCATGGGACTGGTATGAGAAATCTTTACTTAACTATCTAATAATAAGGCTATCACAAGATCACGCCGCTAACACGGAACATGTTTACTCCATTGGATTTCCAGTGCATAAATAAAATAAATCGTTAAACAACGCAATGCTTTTTAGAAAAATGAAACCATTATAAGACCCAAGTCCCATCACATAATGCAACGCAAACCGGAGGATAGGGTTTTACCTTATAATGGTCAAAAGATGCTTGATACGATAAAACGGATTTAGTATTAGTGTGTATATCTATGGGTATATATATATTTCAAAAACAATTTCAATCATAATGTATTAATCATAGACGGCATAGTACCCCATCCTACTATGTCGCCATACTAGTTCTACAATCAAAACTGCAAGGTTGTATGGGAAATTGGATTTCCATCATGAGTCGAGGCTAGGGGCAAGCTCCTCTCCGATTCGAGACACTCTAGCAAATGCCTGAGGATTCCCAGCAGTGAACCCTTGGCTCTTCAGGGCCGGTCCCTACCTAAGGGTAGTGGATTAATTATGCCTGAACACACGCTTCCCGGTCCCTCTGGACCTATAGTATGACCACTAACGGCCTATAAAATTCCGAGGCGCCTCAAAATCTATCATCCACATAAGTAAAATGTCAGCCAGTTTAAGCACCGACACCACTCCTAGCTAGAAAGAAACGTGTGCACTCCCTGCAGTCCTAATCCCGTTTTTGACTCATACCGGGGTGTGAGGCTCGTGAAGTCACGCTATACACAAAGCTATGCCGTAATAGGCTATACTTTGATCATCCCACAAGGCCCTTCTTTTCAACAAAAGCCTTGATCATTTGCATCTTGGCGTGCCACATTGACAATTCACGCCATGCGATCAATCACTATTAATATATACCAGGGTGTTAAGTAGAGAATAAATTCTCCACCACCAAACAGACATACATCAATAGCAATCGATTTAATTCACATGGAACGAAATCTAATGTCAGACACACATCCATTTACTAGCTTATGCTCTGGGTCTGAGCGAAAACCAAATCCGAACAATCAACAATAGTCCGGACGGACACCACTGAAGCCCCTTCAAGGTAGCTACTCCCATCAAGGGTCTCCATAGCAACACATCCATTCGATGTGAAGATCGTCGGTCTTCAACCACCGTCTACATCTTCGACTCTTCATCGTCGTAGTAATTATTCGGAATGGGTTAAACCCGGTCTTCCCGAATAACTCACGTATTTTTATAATTAAAAATCAAGTACTATAAAAACACATCCAACGCCACATTCCAATTCGGAATATTCTTTTAATAAAATATTCAAATTATTCTATCAGAGATAAATTCTTTACATTTACTCTTAAATCTTTCTTTTAAAGATTTATCTAAAACCCCAATTTGGTTTTTAAAAACAAAAAAAAATCATTCTTTAATGATTATTTAAATTTAAGAAATTAATCTTACCTTTAATTGGGTTAAAGAACTAATGTCATTTAAAACATAGTTCACGGTAAACCCAAAATCGTCTTCCATTAAATATGGAATTTCACAGAAATCAAATCAATGTATAATCGTTATAAATTTCTGTATCCAACCAATAATATAAATGGAATAACGGCAAAGCCTCTTAAATTCCATATGTAGTATCGGTCTTCTTTTACAGAAGCTTATCTCGGTCATTATTAATTCGGATTCCATTCAACTCCAATTTAATATATTAAATTGGAAAACTTTACTTATGGAAAATTCCCATTTAAATCTTGATACAAGATTTATAAATTCCAAATCATGTTTTCACTGTTAGTTGGGTTAAAAAACAAATGTCGCTTAGAAACACAGTTCACAATAAACCCAACTCACATTTCATCTTATTTCAATAACTAAATATAATTGAAAACTTTAATAACCTAAATAAAGAATTATTCTTTTCATACGGGGTTTAAGAACAGTGTTATTTAAGAAACTATTCACGATAAACCCAAAATCCAATTCATCTAATTAATTTCAATTAAATATTAACAAGTTGGAAAAACTTCATTAAACTAAGATTTAATGATTTATTCTAGTGAATAACTAGTTTATTTCAATAAAAATATAATTTTCTAAAATATGTTCTTTTTCTAAAATATTTTCTAAAATATTCTTTATTGGAATGTGACTCAATCAACAACCATATACTGCATGAAATCAACAAGCATGATAAATAATTATCAATCATCCAATTAATCAACCAAAGTGGATTCTACACTAAATATTGGGACTAGTGTAGGTCAAATATCATCCCAACACCCGTGTGGGGTTTCATCCAACAAACAAATAATAAATTATTTGTGCACTTGGGCGTGTAAGAATTATCGACCTAATCACATAAACAATTCGGACAACTTGTAAATCAAAGTGTAATATTCAGTTTTGAATACAATAACATTATATTAAATAAATCAACACTTCATCAACACATACATATATTCCAAGCCATCATTAACATCATATTTTAACACATGATATTTTTATTGTGACTAATCGTCAAATAAAAATATTAACTTTCCTATCTTTGTGTAATCCTTTTTCAATGACCAAAAGTATAAATGTATATTTTGGTGAAATCCTTTTAAATGACCAACAGTGAATATTTTGGTCACATTCTTTTAAGTGTGACAAAAATGTCTCTTTTATTCATTCTTTTAAATATGACAAAAATGTAATTTTGCCTAATTCCCTTTAATGTACAAAATGTGATACTTTTGTTTAATTCTTTTCTAATGTACAAAATGTGATAATTTTTCTAATCTTCTCAAGTAAACAAAAATGTTAATTTTGTCTTCATTCTTTTTAATGTATAAAGAATATACATTTCAAGTTCATTCTTTTTAATGTATAGAAAGTATACATTTTCATTTGATCCTTTTTAATATATAAAAATGTCATTCTTATATAATTCTTATTTAAGGACAAAAATGTGATTTTTGTAAAATCCTCATTAAGTGACAAAAATGTATGTTTTTCTCAAACTCTTTTTTATATATACTAAAATGTTCATTTTAGTCTATTTCACTTTTAATATACAAAAAAATATTCATTTTTGGTTAATCCCTTTTTTTTTAATGTATAAAAGGATTCATTTTTGGTTAATCCCTTTTTAATGTATAAAAGTATACATTTTCTAATCATACTTTTTTTTATGTATAAAAGTATACATTTTCTAACTATTCCTTTTTAATGTATAAAATTACACATTTTCTAACTATACTTTTTTTTAATGTATAAAAGTATACATTTTTATTTCACTAATAATCCTTTTGACAAAAATGTTATTTTCTTTGCTAATCTTCCTTTTATTTCTTTTATTTCTTTTATTACATGAAAATGTAACCCTTTTCTTTTCATTCTTTGATTACATTAAAAATGTAATCTTTTTATTTCATTTATTGATTACACACAAAAATTGTAATCTTTTATTCTTTTCTTTGAATACATATAAAAATGTACTTTCCTATTTCTTTCTTTGAGTACACATAAAAATGTGCTTTTTTACTCTTTTCTTTTGAGTTCATATAAAAATGTATTTTTATATTCTTTTCTTTGAATATAAGATTTTAATGTTAACATATTTTGCTTTGTCAAAATATGAACATTCCTCTAATATTCTATTTTACATTAAAAAGTAGATTTTTAAGGTCAACATATTCTACTTGTAAAAATATGGTCATTTTGCTAATTCATTCTTAATAAACAAAATGTCCATTTTGTCTAACAATGAGATTTTATTCTAATGTACATTTTGTACTAACAATGGGATTTTATTCTAATGTACATTTTCATAACAAAAATGTGATTTATATTTTTATGCAACATTTTCTAACAAAAAGGTATTTTTATTTTAACGAGGCATTCCTAACAAAAATGACATTTTTATTTTAATAAACATTTCCTAATAAAAATGACATTTTTATTATAATAAACATTTCCTAATAAAAATGGCATTTTTATTTTAATAAACATTTTCCTAATAAAACGTTCTTTTTATCCTCGTGTGTATTTTCTAGGGCTGTTATGGTAACGGTTACCGTTACCATTATAGAAATACCGTTACCATACCGTTTTATTCGGTAAATCAAAAATGCATACCGTTACCGTTACCAATACGTCGGTAACCGTTTTGTCGGTATACCGATATGTCGGTAACCGTTTTGTCGGTAACGGTAAATTACCGTTTTCAAAAAATAATATGAACCTACAACTATTATATTTCAATCTAACAAACATGCTAATATAATGTAATTTCAGCAGTTTCAGCTCTCATTGAGTGAAAATCATCGACATAAATATTAAAATTATCAACATAAATATTAATAGAACCTTCACTTAAAATCTAAAAACAACCAACAATTCATTACAGCCTTACAGAGTACTTCATCAAAGTCTTACAGAGTTTTAACTTAGCAAAAAAATAACCATTGTTATGCTGCATAAATATTACAGTCTTTAGAGCATAAATATTACAGTCATTAGAGCATTTCATTACATATTAAAATTAAAGACGTGGAAAATGAAAGATGTGGAATATCCTTCAAAGTAAGCAACCTAATCCAAAGCCTGCACAATGAAAATCAAACCATCAGAACAACAATGAATATCCTTCCCAGTAAACTTTGGAACCTCCAGATTTCTCAAAAGTTAATTATATCATAAAATAGAAACAACAAAGAATTAAACTGAAGGTGAAAAAAACATGAGGTATAATCTAGGTACATATAAAAAAAAGGGCACATTGTTATCTTGCATCATTCTGTAAAAATTGTTCCCTACATGCATTTTCCTACATGCATTTCCAGTAAAAACTTTGTAAAAACAGTAAGGACTTTGTAAAAATTAGAAGTACTACCACAAATGGCTACGGAGATTCTTGTTGGGTTTTCAGTAAGAGATCTTTTTATCTCATCCTAGAATTTGACAGAGATTATAGATGACGATAATCTCAAGCAGGGATGACATATAAAAGCACTAGTACTAAAACATTTGTGTGTTAAATCTGAAATATTGAAACACTCTATTAAAACATTTGCAGTATGAATTAACATGTTCTATTAAGATAGCACTTCTAATTTACTTGCGTCTGCGTCAAAGTGAAAATGAAAGAGAGAAATTAAAAAACTCCTTAGACAAAACAAAACAATTTATTTGAAAAAAAAATTAACTATTTAACTGTGAGTAGCATATATGACTACTGACTACATAGTGAAAAAATAATTTGCTAACTGATTTGTTTCAGCCACCTAATCTCTCGTCTTCTCACTGACTACTGACTACATTATCTCGGAATGATTAAAATAATTCGCAAACTATTAAAACAACGATCACATAATTCTCAAGTGCCTCCATCACATTATTCTCCAGGTAATTTAATAGGTCAACATATTTTTGGATTTGACTAAATTTGTGTAAGCTTATTTCTTTTATTATGATGATCAACTTCGCAAACTATTAAACATCCCAAACTTGCCATGGCTTTGGTTACTTCCATACATAAGGCAAAGCACATGTTGTTTCTTTTGTTGAAGGAACAGAGAAAGCCATTTGTAAAAGTAAAACTGATGATAAAAAATTAAGAAAGCAAGCTAAGGGATCTAATAAATTGTCTATCAATGGATAATGTAAACTAATTAATTTATCAGCTCATGACCACCTGCCATGGCTTTAAAAATGGTTGCATCGTTATCAACAGTCAACACATACTGGATTATAAAATTTGAGACATTTCCTTCAAAAAATGTCAAAGCTGAAGATGTTACATTAAAATTTTAAATCGGTCAGTTACATTAAAACCTAACTACACTTTTTATTTAAATGAAGTTATAGCAGAATTGAAACATTGATTTTGCTTAGGCTTGAAACCACCAAGTTCACTGTTGAAACATGAAAGTTCACTGTTGATTTTGCTTAGGCTTGAAACCACCAAGTTCACTGTGAATCGCATGGTAAATAATAATATAAAAATTATTATGTGTAATAAAATTACCGCAGCTGAAGTTAGTGCTCGAATTTCGTTCGAGCTTGAGATCTGAAATCAATTGGTCGTCATCAGCTCTTGAGTCGGAAGAAGAAAGGGAAACGAGGAGGAGGAGATGCGTAACCGTCACCTCTGGACCAAGAAATCGAGATCTTCTTGGAAGGAGACTAGAGTATTACGGTTAAATTTTCATTTGGTAGAAATAAAAGTGAAAGTAAAAATGACGGCTTGGCTCCTGTATGTTTTCAAATTACTAACCCTAAGGAACAAGCACCGAACGATCTAAATCCAGCGCCCCAAAATTATCAACAGTGTACCCTATCGGTAATTTACCGATACCGACGGTATGAATTTTTTTTTACCGAACTTTTACCATGTAGATCGGTAAAATTACCGTTACCGTACCGATTGATTCGGTATACCGTTCTGTTTTGTAATCGGTAACCGATTTGTCGGTAACGGTACGGTAACGGTAAATTTACCGTTACCATAACAGCCCTAGTATTTTCAAACCAAAACGATCCTTTTAGTTACATAACATAATCTAATATAAATGTTATTTCATTTCAAGGTAACATTTATAAGAAAATGTTATTTTATTTCAAGGTAACATTTATAAGAAAATGTTATTTTATTTCAAGGATCATGTTTAATAAAAATACTATTCTTTATATACTCCTTGTTTAATGACAAAAATGTGATTTTTGTAAAATCCTTATTTAATAACAAAAATGTGTATTCTTGTGCAATTCTTATTAAATGACCAAAATATCTCTTTTGGTTTCATTCTTTTAAAAGTGACAAAATTATTTCTTTTTAATTTATAAATGTTTTCCTTTCACTAACATGTTCTAATTACCCAATATGTTACTTTTGTCTAACAAAATCTAAAAATGTCAATTTTGTCTAACTTAATCTAATTAACAAAAAGTGTTAATTTTGTTCTTAATAATCATGTTTTGACCAATCCTTTTAATGGAAACAAAAATGCATATTTTTGTTTTAATCTCTTTTCTTATGCACAAAAATGTTCATTTCTAATTTAATCTTTTTAATGACACAAAAATGTTCATTTATAATTAAATCGTTTTAATGACACAAGAATGTTCATTTCTATCTTCATTCTAATAATGTGAACAAATATGTCAAATTTTAACTAAAATGTAAATCTTGTTCTAACATGACAAATGTAAATTTTGAATTAACATGAGATGTTGGTTTCAACAACACAACCATCATTCAACACAACAATCATCACATCACTAGATATACAAAACAATGACAATCAATTAGAATTTAACAATGGATCGGAAAGAAAGAATAAAAACCACACAATTGGTTATTTCTAATTTAAATAATTAAATAGAATTCTCACTTTTATTTTACTCCTTCTGAATTCATATCTAGATTCGTTTCTGTTCCAATCAGTACTGAAATGTCGGTCTTGGATTTACGGTCCCAACGCTTTCAGTTTCATCAAAATTTGAGTTAGTATGACAAGGATATGAATTTTTATACATTTGATTACATAATAATAATAAACCATAATTAATTAATTAATTAATTTGCTAATTACATCACAAAGATCGTGGCCGTTGAAACATTGAATCCAAGGACCGTTGTGCTTCTCTCCCTTTCACGATGCTGCTCCTATCACGAACCATGCTCCAAATAAACTTCTACCACCGTGCGCCTCTCCAAGCATCTCGAGTTTGATCGGAGATTCCCACACGGATCGCCATGGCGTCGCCTTCCATTGGTGGGTATGCGGCGAACTCAAGCTTCAGATGGTGCCAGAAAATGGCGGAGATGGCGACAACTTTAGGATGAAATTCAGGCCAAATTTAGGTCGAGATTTCTGATAATATCCGTATGGAATGAAAAGGGATGAGTGATGTACGAATTTTGCTTTGGAATTGAGTAGAAATTTGGACTGGATGGAGAATGGTAATATAAGAAATGAGAAAATGTAAATAAGACACGTTAAAATATAGTGAAGAGAAATAAATTAATAGAAATAAGGGAAGTAATTAGTAGAATGATGGAAAGAGATAAATGCGTTATTAATGAAGAAATAAAGTGGAGAGAATGGAGGTAGTGAGTTTAGGGAAAGAAAATAAATGATAGATTTTAAACGCATGCATTGAATACATGTTAAAATAAGGATGGATGCGTGATTAATGAGGACAATGGAGGACAGAGAAAGGAGGCGATGAATTTGAGGAAAGTAGAAAAGAAAGATGAAATAGTTTGTCTATCATGTGAATTTACAATGTTGCAAGTTTCTCAGATTTTTCTATGATTTGGTTTACAATTACCGTTGCGTTTGATTTCATAAAAGAGTGTTAATTTGTTATAATTTAAGCAATTTCTTAAATTAGGAAATTATTACAATATTTTTTTTTTTGTAATTTATTCCATCTATGCTTGTCCATGTTGTCTTTCTAATGCCATTCTAATTTATGTTGAGCCTTCAGGTGTGAAATCTAAATATAATATTGTGGATTATTTTTCTCCAGTTTTGACACTATCAAAATATATAAAAGAACGCCAACAATATAATATTTGTGAGCAAAGAACTAGAAGCTAGATATGCTCTTATTCAAAATAAGATGATGTTGGTTGTTTCACTAAGAAAATAGCAAAACCCTTATGATTTACTAGACAAATTTGGAATGAGAATTAATGTGATGATATTCTTTACCATGTAAGCAATATTGGCTTTAATATGGCTGTTGATTTTAATTTGTCTTATCATGCAATAAATTTAGCAGTTTGTTTAAAACAATATTAATCACTATTTATATTAATCTTCAATTTGAAATTGCCAGCGATAAAAATTTCCTTCTTAATATACTACTCTCTTTAATTCAAAGTTTAAATTACATATAAAGTTAGAACGTTTTATAATTGAAAAAAAAATTATTCGTTCTAACTTTAATTAAAATAAATTTTTAGTAGTTATTATTTAAAATAAATAATTTTAAATACCCTAAATCCATTAAAATTTCTAGAATAAAAATTTTAAATCGGCCCCAAAATTCCGGGTTGTTACAATCTCCCCCACTTAAAATCTTTTCATCCTCGAAAAGGAACGAAGCTAAAAAGTTGTTTAATTAACTAATTTAACTTTAAATTTTTATTTATTGGTTTCAATAATTTTATTAGTTTATCCAATAATCAAACATCACAACCAGCAATCAATTAGGTGATTAACTTTTAAAATATATATAGCTTTTATATATAGTCAAAAATCATATTTTGAGTGCAAATCACAGTAATGTGTCTTAAATAAGTGTTGGTTCTCATACCAGTCAATGGAAATTTATAAAAATCCCACTTTCGAGACTCGAACATAAACTCTGATTGTAATGACCTGTCATTTTTCCCGTCCAAAATCGGTAATTAAACCAACTCGGAACGTCCAAAACACCAGATTGTTATTGGCTTACACGGTTTAAACAGAATTAACACTGAATCACAGAGTACAATAATTGCAGCGGAATAAAATAAATTTCTATATAAATATCAGAGTTTTACAAATTTGTACAGCGGAAGTTTGAAATGAAATATGTATACATGAACTTTTTCAAAATAAATATAATGTTGGTCGAGCCTAGCGCGCGTGAGCGTCTCCACGTCTTCACGTCCTCTCTAGTGTGCGAGCTATTATCTTTAAACCTGGAACACTTAGGACCTGACCCTAGCGTTCCATGCAAAACACAAAACACTCGAGTCAGGATTAAACTTATTTCAAGTTAGCAAACTTCGATAAACACTAAATGTTTAATCCCTACAATATCAAGAAATTCGAGCACAATAACCTTTGAAATTCCGACAAAATACGGAGTGTAGCAAAGCAAGATAACATGCATGTAGGGAAAATGTCATGCATGAATAGTGACGTCATAAAGGTGGAAGTTGGGCGTAAATGTGCAAGCAAGCGTGTACAACGCGACTCGTTTCAGAATAGTAGAAAGCACATGTAGTATGGTGCATGTGTGCCAGCGAGAAGGGCGCAATACATAACTGCTACGACAAACTCAAGACTAAGATACCCCACACAAAAGAAAATATTAATTACTTGCTTCATATCAAATATTTAGTTATGTTGCAAATTTTTTTTTTTTGAATCCAATATTTTATATACTCGAGTGCTTAAATTTTATGGACTACAGTCTTAAATTTTCCTTTCTAACAATCTCTTGTGTGTTAACTGGAAAGATCAACTATGTGAAATATTAATATACCCCACATTAGTGGCCATGAGGCACTACAAGTACAGCTAAAAAAAAAAGAAAAAAGAAGTGGTGCAGGGAATAAATGAATGCGCAGGCATGGATAAAGTGATATTCATGACACTTAAATGGTAAGACCAGGCAATGTAAAACCAAATTATGAAATAGTATGCAAATGTCCAAGGTCAGGTGAGTAAAAATTGCATGCATTAATAAAGGACGGGACAGTAAATAATGTTATGAGGAAATGGTTCCATGACCTGCAGCACTACATATATGGATCAAAATAGACTGTATACATGAATTGTTATATGAACCCAAAGAGACTAACAAAGGAATGTACTCCCAAGAATGGCACAGCAGTATTAAAATATGCAAAAGGGCTTAGCTGAATTTTAGCATGCGCATGCATCGAATAGAAATCAAAAGCAATAGCATAAGTTTATTTGGATAGCATGCATGCATGAAGTATATTACATTTTCAAAGTGTATGTGTGTAAACAAATAGAACAACAGCATGCATGAAGTAATACATATGTATTAAGATATACTTAGATGTATACAAGGTCATAAACAATATTTCGGCAAAGCTGCTAGATTCCAAGCATGAATGCACAACTAACTCTACTACAAGCTTCAAGATACCCAAGACCTATGTGTTTCGACTACAGTCTTAACAGTGGTGGAGTTTTATTTTTGCAGTTCGACAGACACTAATTGCTAAAAGAAATATGGTATCATCATAACATAATATGGGTGTCAGAGATCAAGTTGCGCCTCGGGTGTTTCCTTAACCGTATATGACTCAAAATAGCGTACCTACCCACAAAATGCTACAGCAAACAAAGAGTTATGCAATGTCACAATTTATACTTCCAGTTTCAGAACAAAGCATGCTTGAGAAAAGTTGTGCAGACTCTAAGTAAGGCGGGTACTTAACATTTCATGGAAACTAAGCAACATTAATACATATCTATAGATATGTTTCAACTTGTCAAAGTAAGGAAATGGCACAGTCAGTGAACACGGTTTATCTACTTTCCTAAGCAATGTGTGGAAACAAGTAATATCCACCAAATGAATGCATGAGAACAGTTTCTAAGGCAATGCGTGCAACATATAACCAGCGGCCGTGTATACCCACAAAAAAAATGACATAATATGATAAATAAGGCGATCAACCAACGAGATGTACTAGCAAGCAATCCACACTAATTATTTTTAGTGTAAACCGAAGTCGAACAACATGAAATAGTTTAATCGTAAGTAAACTTACTTTGCGTCGAAGGAAGAACAGGACTAGGCAACGGTTTGGGTGCGGCTGGTGCGCGTCTTCGGCCTTGGCTCGCGGTCGAAGTGGTTTGAGGTGGACAGGCAGTGACGGCGCAAGGTGGTGCAAAGTAGGTGCTCGATTTAAAGGAGAAGAGGGCGAGCACAGCTAGGAGGGCGACGAGATGATTGGCAACCATGATTTCTCGAATTTGGTATAAAGATGGATTTGGGGAAAGAAAGGATTTTCGGTGGAACAAAACAGGAAGAAGGGAGAATGAAGAATGAGAATAAAAGGGGAGGCACCGTTCAGAATAAGGAAGGACACGTAGAAAATAAGGGACACGCGGTGAAAATTCTTCCAGCAAAGTAAAAACGTGGTAGAACGTTGATTCAAAATTTGAACAAGTGGCAAAGTTAACATATAAATATTTGATTTTCCAAAGTATACCATATATATACCAAAATACTAAGTGTGTATATATATATATATATATTCAAAATTCCAGTCTTTAATTATAATAAACCAAATTAAAATTATATTAAATTATACAACCAATTAGAAGCATGCTTATACATCTCAATCAACCAACAAATTTAATTACTTAAAATGCTAATACCGCTAAAATCTATAAAACAAATTTAGAACCAAAATATTATTTAAAATACCACTTAAGAAAATAAATCTAAAACTATATAAATAGACTAAATTTCAAAATTATAAACGAATATCAAATTCTTATTTACTAAATCCAAATAAATTTCATATTTAAACGTTAAAAATCTTGGTTCGTTATAACCTCCCCCCCTTAAAGCTTATCGTCCTCGAAAAGGAGAGATTGTAAAATGAAATCAAAGTATGAAATAGTTCCTTCGACTTAAGATCCCGTTTTCATTTCAAATCATTTGAAAGTCTATATTTCTTTCCATATCGAATTGTATTCGCTTCGGGATTTTAAAACCAAATTGCTTTCGAAAACTTCAAACATATTATGATAAAAATCATATCAGCAAATATGTTCCATTTCCTCAAGAAGTTTTCCCCCTATGACAAGGTCACTAGGGACGACCTATCGCAAGAAATATTATATATATGATGTCTCTCCTTTCCTTAGAGCAGACCATCATAAGGACTCTTCAAGTCCCAAATCATACACCCTTTCTTTAGTTATGGGTTACCCAATTCCATGGTTCATACCAAATCATTTCATATCCCGAAGGTATAAATTATTTCGCAATAATAATTCGCACATACTTTCAATCATAATATTATTGTTTCAAGCATTTCAAATATCGGGATTCAAGTCGTCGAAACTTCTTTTGCTTATAAACCACTTTCCCATATCCAAAATAACTTGGAAATCAAATTCAATCAATACGATTTTCTTAATAACTTCTCAAATCAAGTAAGCTTTTCAATTTTCACATCAAAAGCTCTTTATAAAAATCGTATAAATTCATTAGATCAAATATTATTTACATAGCTTCAAAACATTTCCAAGATAAAATGTTCAAGAGCTTCAAATCGATATCTTAGTAATCATTTACAAGTCATATAGTCGAATAACACTTTCTATCATCCAAAATTCTTTTCACAAAATATAGGACTTCATATTCATTCTCATTTCAAATATCATGTCTTGTTGAAAAGGTTACATTATCAACTAGTCGAAAGAAAAGCTCTTGAAACATTTCTACAAAAAAAAAAAAATACCATCACGCTTCCGCTACGCACTCTGATTAAGCATATGTATGTTTCAAACTTGCATTATTTCAATTATTAATCCAAAACATTAGAAAATCCATATCAAATTTTCGGAACCAAATCCTCCAAATTAATATTTCAA
Source organism: Allium sativum (assembly GCA_030737875.1). Classification (NCBI taxonomy): domain Eukaryota; kingdom Viridiplantae; phylum Streptophyta; class Magnoliopsida; order Asparagales; family Amaryllidaceae; genus Allium; species Allium sativum. The sequence continues at coordinate 447,554,380 of CM060922.1, read as the reverse complement.
AATCAATTTTTCCCGCATAAGTTGGATTTTATATTTCAAACACTTTCAATTCTCATTTGTAGCGGTTCCATTAGCATAACATCTTGATTAAACAGAAGTCATCTTAGTTGAACTCAAATCTTGGTTTCATTCGACACACGACACAAAGGGGTATACATACATGGATCCAATCAAATCGAGATGTGTAAACAGAAGTTTGATATCAAAATGAGCATCACAAAGCACGACGGTTCAAATCAAAATACTTATCCCAGTCCAAGATAAAGGGTATGAATGAGATTACTCAAGAACAAACAGTTCGAGCGATGTAACTATCCTAAGCCAAGATGGGAAAATCGGATGCACACAAAGATACAAGTATTGCAGTTCAATCATGGAATGCTCGATTTTTTTCTTTACTAATTTTTCACTTAAGTAATTCTTATTTCAAAATCTCATTTTCTTTGTCTCGCAAATGATTACTTGTTAAGTAAATTACGTCCAATTCAACCATAACAATTTCAAGTGGGGTAATTAAACCTTCTCCCCCACTTAGATCATTTGTTAAAATTTGATTAAATTCGATTGTCAAACTTTGAAGTAAGGGGTTATTCTCAACATACGTTTTTTTTTCTTTTCATTTTTAAATATATCTCGACGTCTTAACTGGAAAGATACATCTTCCTCACTTCTGAAACTTGAAAACAAACACTGATGATGTCCGGCTCATCAACAGAATCATTCTCAAATAACTAAAGTGTGAATCTATATCAAATAACTAAAGTGTGAATCTATATTTATTTAGCACACAAAGAATTTAGCACATACGTTAGCTAGGCGTATGTCCATAAAATCTTCATGTACTCAATAGTCTAGCCTTGACATCAAATAAAATTCTTGCAACTATTTTCATTACACTTTAATTTCTTTTCAAATCAAAAATTTCTGAATTAACTACATCCTTATATGTATCTTCCATAAAGTTTCGAAAACTTTCATTTCAATTATCCTGAAATTTTCGAAATTTTCCTTTATTTTCCCTTATACTTCCGAACACTCAACGAACGGCTTCGAGAGACCTTTACCACAAAGAGCCCAAAGAAGTTTTATTTTCGAAAATATTTCTTTAAAATACTCTATTTCCAAATCTTTTTTTTTTTAAAAAAAATACCTTATTTTCGAAAATCCTTTCAAAAATATTTATTCTTCGAAATCCGCTGATTCTAGTGTCAATTCGACCTTAAACCGGATAAGCCAAGCTTTGTATGAACCAAAGTTCTGATACCAACTGTAACGACCTGTCATTTTGCCCGTCCAAAATCGGTAATTAAACCAACTCGGAACATCCAAAACACCAGATTGTTATTGGCTTACACGGTTTAAACAGAATTAACACTGAATCACAGAGTACAATAATTGCAGCGGAATAAAATAAATTTCTATATAAATATCAGAGTTTTACAAATTTGTACAGCGGAAGTTTGAAATGAAATATGTATACATGAAATTTTTCAAAATAAATTTAATGTTGGTCGAGCCTAGCGCGCGTGAGCGTCTCCACGTCTTCACGTCCTCTCTAGTGTGCGAGCTATTATCTTTAAACCTGGAACACTTAGGACCTGACCCGAGCGTTCCATGCAAAACACAAAACACTCGAGTCAGGATTAAACTTATTTCAAGTTAGCAAACTTCGATAAACACTAAATGTTTAATCCCTACAATATCAAGAAATTCGAGCACAATAACCTTTGAAATTCCGACAAAATACGGAGTGTAGCAAAGCAAGATAACATGCATGTAGGGAAAATGTCATGCATGAATAGTGACGTCATAAAGGTGGAAGTTGGGCGTAAATGTGCAAGCAAGCGTGTACAACGCGACTCGTTTCAGAATAGTAGAAAGCACATGTAGTATGGTGCATGTGTGCCAGCGAGAAGGGCGCAATACATAACTGCTACGACAAACTCAAGACTAAGATACCCCTCACAGAAGAAAATATTAATTACTTGCTTCATATCAAATATTTAGTTATGTTGCAATTTTTTTTTTGAATCCAATATTTTATGTACTCGATTGCTTAAATTTTATGGACTACAGTCTTAAATTTTCCTTTCTAACAATCTCTTGTGTGTTAACTGGAAAGATCAACTATGTGAAATATTAATATACCCTACATTAGCGGCCATGAGGCACTACAAGTACAGCTAAAAGAAAAGAAAAAAGAAGTGGTGCAGGGAATAAATGAATGCGCAGGCATGGATAAAGTGATATTCATGACACTTAAATGGTAAGACCAGGCAATGTAAAACCAAATTATGAAATAGTATGCAAATGTCCAAGGTCAGGTGAGTAAAAATTGCATGCATTAATAAAGGACGGGACAGTAAATAATGTTATGAGGAAATGGTTCCATGACCTGCAGCACTACATATATGGATCAAAATAGACTGTATACATGAATTGTTATATGAACCCAAAGAGACTAACAAAGGAATGTACTCCCAAGAATGGCACAACAGTATTAAAATATGCAAAAGGGCTTAGCTGAATTTTAGCATGCGCATGCATCGAATAGAAATCAAAAGCAATAGCATAAGTTTATTTGGATAGCATGCATGCATGAAGTATATTACATTTTCAAAGTGTATGTGTGTAAACAAATAGAACAACAACATGCATGAAGTAATACATATGTATTAAGATATACTTAGATGTATACAAGGTCATAGACAATATTTCGGCAAAGCTGCTAGATTCCAAGCATGAATGTACAACTAACTCTACTACAAGCTTCAAGATACCCAAGACCTATGTGTTTCGACTACAGTCTTAACAGTGGTGGAGTTTTATTTTTGTAGTTCGACAGACACTAATTGCCAAAAGAAATATGGTATCATCATAACATAATATGGGTGTCAGAGATCAAGCTGCGCCTCGGGTGTTTCCTTAACCGTATATGACTCAAAACAGCGTACCTACCCACAAAATGCTACAGCAAACAAAGAGTTATGCAATGTCACAATTTATACTTCCAGTTTCAGAACAAAACATGCTTGTGAAAAGTTGTGCAGACCCTAAGTAAGGCGGGTACTTAACATTTCATGGCAACTAAGCAACATTAATACATATCTATAGATATGTTTCAACTTGTCAAAGTAAGGAAATGGCACAGTCAGTGAACACGGTTTATCTACTTTCCTAAGCAATGTGTGGACACAAGTAATATCCACGAAATGAATGCATGAGAACAGTTTCTAAGGCAATGCGTGCAACATATAACCAGCGGCCGTGTATACCCACAAAAAAATGACATAATATGATAAATAAGGCGATCAACCAACGAGATGTACTAGCAAGCAATCCACACTAATTATTTTTAGTGTAAACCGAGGTCGAACAACATGAAATAGTTTAATCGTAAGTAAACTTACTTTGCGTCGAAGGAAGAACAGGACTAGGCAACGGTTTGGGTGCGGCTGGTGCGCGTCTTCGGCCTTGGCTCGCGGTCGAAGTTGTTTGAGGTGGACAGGCAGTGACGGCGCAAGGTGGTGCAAAGTAGGTGCTCGATTTAAAGGAGAAGAGGGCGAGCACAGCTAGGAGGGCGACGAGATGATTGGCAACCATGATTTCTCGAATTTGGTATAAAGATGGATTTGGGGAAAGAAAGGATTTTCGGTGGAACAAAACAGGAAGAAGGAAGAATGAAAATAAAAGGGGAGGCACCGTTCAGAATAAGGAAGGACACGTAGAAAATAAGGGACACGCGGTGAAAATTCTTCCAGCAAAGTAAAAACGTGGTAGAACGTTGATTCAAAATTTGAACAAGTGGCAAAGTTAACATATAAATATTTGATTTTCCAAAGTATACCATATATATACCAAAATACAAAGTATATATATATATATATATATATATATATATATTCAAAATTCCAATCTTTAATTATAATAAACCAAATTAAAATTATATTAAATTATACAACCAATTAGAAGCATGCTTATACATCTCAATCAACCAACAAATTTAATTACTTAAAATGCTAATACAGTTAAAATCTATAAAACAAATTTAGAACCAAAATATTATTTAAAATATCACTTAAGAAAATAAATCTAAAACTATATAAATAGACTAAATTTCAAAATTATAAACGAATATCAAATTCTTATTTACTAAATCCAAATAAATTTCATATTTAAACGTTAAAAATCTTGGTTCGTTACACTGATGATGATGCATCAATCGTCAGAATCATCTCCGGGCGACTAGAGTGTGATTCTATATCTATCCAGTATATTAAAACTTCGAATATCCGTTAATTACTCGTATATTCGTAATCTTTATATACTCGATTGTCCACATTAAAATATAATAATATATTCAAATATGTATTCTTAGATAAAATTTTCAAAACTAAATTTGTTTTTACTTTATTTTTATTTTAAAGAAAATAATACTCTTCACACTCGTTCTAGGATACTACTGATCCCATCTCTAACGGGTTATTCTCATTGGATATTACTAATCCAATCTCTGATGAATTCTTTCGTTTGGTCCTAATGTGTCTTGTTCTTGAGCTCTGTAAACCAAAGCTCTGATACCAACTGAAACGACCCAAACTTCCCAGTAAAGAAAAGACTGGATTGCTTTGAGAACAATACACATCAGAACACAAACTAAAGAACATTTTATTGCTGATTACAACAATTACATCGGAGTACAAGAATATAACAGAGTATGAATACTTATTAAAGAAATAAAAATACAATAATATCAGAGTTTTAAATTACATTTAAATAGCAGCGGAAAAATAATACAAATACACAACCGAAAGGAATACACGGATACAGAGCTTTCCGAATATCGCTTCAGCTGTAAGCCAAGATCCTGTAAATATATCTGCAAAAAGCTACTCGACTGCCCGTGTGGAAAATAAGGGCACCCGAGTTTGCCAGTGAAACAAACTACAGGTCAGTCATGGGACTGTTATGAGAAATCTTAACTTAACTATCTAATAATAAGGCTAATCACAAGACCACGCTGCTAACGCGGAACAAGTTTACTCCATTGGATTGCCAGTGCATAAATAAAATAAATCGTTAAACAACGCAATGCTTTTTAGAAAAATGAAACCATTATAAGACCCATGTCCCATCACACAATGCAACACAAACCGGAGGATAGGGTTTTACCTTATAATGGTCAAAAGATGCTTGATACGATAAAACGGATTTAGTATTAGTGTGTATATCTATGGGTATATATATATATATATATATATATATATATATATATATATTTCAAAAACAATTTCAATCATAATGTATTAATCATAGACGGCATAGTACCCCATCCTACTATGTCGTCATACTAGTTCTACAATCAAAACCGCAAGGTTGTATGGGAAATTGGATTTCCATCATGAGTCGAGGTTAGGGGCAAGCTCCTCTCCGATTCGAGACACTCTAGCAAATGCCTCAGGATTACCCGCAGTGAACCCTTGGATCTTCAGGGCCGGTCCCTACCTAAGGGTAGTGGATTAATTATGCCTGAACACACGCTTCCCGGTACCTCTGGACCTATAGTATGACCACTAACGGCCTATAAAAATCCGAGGCGCCTCAAAATCCATCATCCACATAAGTAAAATGTCAGCCAGTTTAAGCACAGACACCACTCCTAGCTAGAAAGAAACGTTTGCACTCCCTGCAGTCCTAATCCCGTTTTTGACTCATACCGGGTGTGAGGCTCGTGAAGTCACGCTATACACAAAGCTATGCCGTAATAGGCTATACTTTGATCATCCCACAAGGCCCTTCTTTTCAACAAAAGCCTTGATCATTTGCATCTTGGCGTGCCACATTGACAATTCACGCCATGCGATCATTCACTATTAATATATACCATGGTGTTAAGTAGAGAATAAATTCTCCACCACCAAACAGACATACATCAATAGCAATCGATTTAATTCACATGGAACGAAATCCAATGTCAAACACGCATCCATTTACTAGCTTATGCTCTGGGTCTGAGCGAAAACCAAATCTGAACAATCAACAATAGTCCGGACGGACACCACTGAAGCCCCTTCAAGGTAGCTACTCCCATCAAGGGTCTCCGTAGCAACACATCCATTCGATGTGAAGATCGTCGGTCTTCAACCACCGTCTACATCTTCGACTCTTCATCGTCGTAGTAATTATTCGGAATGGGTTAAACCCGGTCTTCCCGAATAACTCACGTATTTTTATAATTAAAAATCAAGTACTATAAAAACACATCCAATGCCGCATTCCAATTCGGAATATTCTTTTAATAAAATATTCAAATTATTCTATCAAAGATAAATTCTTTACATTTACTCTTAAATCTTTCTTTTAAAGATTTATCTAAAACCCCAATTTGGTTTTTAAAAACCAAAAAAAAAAATCATTCTTTAATGATTATTTAAATTTAAGAAATTAATCTTACCTTTAATTGGGTTAAAGAACTAATGTCATTTAAAACATAGTTCACTGTAAACCCAAAATCGTCTTCCATTAAATATGGAATTTCACAGAAATCAAATCAATATATAATCGTTATAAATTTCTGTATCCAACCAATAATATAAATGGAATAACGGCAAAGCCTCTTAAATTCCATATGTAGTATCGGTCTTCTTTTACAGAAGCTTATCTCGGTCATTATTAATTCGGATTCCATTCAACTCCAATTTAATATATTAAATTGGAAAACTTTACTTGTGGAAAATTCCCATTTAAATCTTGATACAAGATTTATAAATACCAATCATGTTTTCACTGTCAGTTGGGTTAAAGAACAAATGTCGCTTAGAAAAACAGTTCACAATAAACCCAACTCACATTTCATCTTATTTCAATTACTAAATATAATTGAAAACTTTAATAACCTAAATAAAGGATTATTCTTTTCATACGGGGTTTAAGAACAGTGTTATTTAAGAAACTATTCATGACAAACACAAAATCCAATTCATCTAATTAATTTCAGTTAAATATTAACAAGTTGGAAAAACTTCATTAAACTTAGATTTAATGATTTATTCTAGTGAATAACTAGTTTATTTCAATAAAAAAATATTTTTCTAAAATATGTTCTTTTTCTAAAATATTTTCTAAAATATTCTTTTTCTAGAATATTCGTTATTGGAATGTGACTCAATCAACACCATATACTGCATGAAATCAACAAGCATGATAAATAATTATCAATCATCCAATTAATCAACCAAAGTGGATTCTACAGTAAATATTGGGACTAGTGTAGGTCAAATATCATCCCAACACCCGTGTGGGGTTTCATCCAACAAACAAATAATAAATTATTTGTGCACTTGGGCGATGTGTAAGAATTATCAACCCAATCACATAAACAAGTCGGACAACTTGTAAATGGAAGTGTAATATTCAGTTTTGAATACAATAACATTATAATAAATAAATCAACACTTCATCAACACATAGATATATTCCAAGCCATCATTAACATCATATTTTAACACATGATCTTTTTATTGTGACTAATCGTCAAATAAAAATATTAACTTTCCTATCTTTTTGTAATCCTTTTTCAATGACCAAAAGTATAAATGTATATTTTGGTGAAATCCTTTTAAATGACCAACAATGAATATTTTGGTCACATTCTTTTAAGTGTGACAAAAATGTCTCTTTTATCCATTCTTTTAAATATGACAAAAAATATAATTTTGCCTAATTCCCTTTAATGTACAAAATGTGATACTTTTGTTTAATTCTTTTCTAATGTACAAAATGTGATAATTTTTCTAATCTTCTCAAGTAAACAAAAATGTTATTTTTGTCTTCATTCTTTTTAATGTATAAAGAATATACATTTCAAGTTCATTCTTTTTAATGTATAGAAAGTATACATTTTCATTTGATCCTTTTTAATATATAAAAATGTCATTCTTATATAATTCTTATTTAAGGACAAAAATGTGATTTTTGTAAAATCCTCATTAAGTGACAAAAATGTATGTTTTTGTCAAACTTTTTTTTTTATATACTAAAATGTTCATTTTAGTCTAATTCACTTTTAATATACAAAAAATATATTCATTTTTGGTTAATCCCTTTTTTTTAATGTATAAAAGGATTCATTTTTGGTTAATCCCTTTTTAATGTATAAAAGTATACATTTTCTAATCATACTTTTTTTTATGTATAAAAGTATACATTTTCTAACTATTACTTTTTAATGTATAAAAGTACACATTTTCTAACTATACTTTTTTTTAATGTATAAAAGTATACATTTTTATTTCACTAATAATCCTTTTGACAAAAATGTTATTTTCTTTGCTAATCTTCCTTTTATTTCTTTTATTACATGAAAATGTAACCCTTTTCTTTTCATTCTTTGATTACATTAAAAATGTAATCTTTTTATTTCATTTATTGATTACACACAAAAATTGTAATCTTTTATTCTTTTCTTTGAATACATATAAAAATGTACTTTCCTATTTGTTTCTTTGAGTACACATAAAAATGTGCTTTTTTACTCTTTTCTTTTGAGTTCATATAAAAATGTATTTTTCTATTCTTTTCTTTGAATATAAGATTTTAATGTTAACATATTTTGCTTTGTCAAAATATGAACATTCCTCTAATATTCTATTTTACATTAAAAAGTAGATTTTTAAGGTCAACATATTCTACTTGTAAAAATATGGTCATTTTGCTAATTCATTCTTAATATACAAAATGTCCATTTTGTCTAACAATGAGATTTTATTCTAATGTACATTTTGTACTAACAATGGGATTTTATTCTAATGTACATTTTCATAACAAAAATGTGATTTATATTTTTATGCAACATTTTCTAACAAAAAGGTATTTTAATTTTAATGAGGCATTCCTAACAAAAATAACATTTTTATTTTAATAAACATTTCCTAATAAAAATGACAATTTTATTATAATAAACATTTCCTAATAAAAATGGCATTTTTATTTTAATAAACATTTTCCTAATAAAACGTTCTTTTTATTCTCGTGTGCATTTTCAAACCAAAACGATCCTTTTAGTTACATAACATAATCTAATATTAATGTTATTTCATTTCAAGGTAACATTTATAAGAAAATGTTATTTTATTTCAAGGTAACATTTATAAGAAAATGTTATTTTTATTTCATGGATCATGTTTAACAAAAATACTATTCTTTATATACCCCTTGTTAAATGACAAAAATGTGATTTTTGTAAAATCCTTATTTAATAACAAAAATGTGTATTCTTGTACAATTCTTATTAAATGACCAAAATATCTCTTTTGGTTTCATTCTTTTAAAAGTGACAAAAATATTTCTTTTTAATTTACAAATGTTTTCCTTTCACTAACATGTTCTAATTACCCAATATGTTACTTTTGTCTAACAAAATCTAAAAATGTCAATTTTTTCTAACTTAATCTAATTAACAAAAAGTGTTAATTTTGTTCTTTGTAGTCATGTTTTGACCAATCCTTTTAATGGAAACAAAAATGCATATTTTTGTTTTAATCTCTTTTCTTATGCACAAAAATGTTCATTTCTAATTTAATCATTTTAATGACACAAAAATGTTCATTTATAATTAAATCTTTTTAATGACACAAGAATGTTCATTTCTATCTTCATTCTGATAATGTGAACAAATATGACAAATTTTAACTAAAATGTAAATCTTGTTCTAACATGACAAATGTAAATTTTGAATTAACATGAGATGTTGGTTTCAATAACACAACCATCATTCAACACAACAATCATCACATCACTAGATAAACAAAACAATGACAATCAATTAGAATTTAACAATGGATCGAAAAGAAAGAATCACAACCACACAATTGGTTATTTCTAATTTAAATAAATAAATAGAATTCTCACTTTGATTTTACTCCTTCTGAATTCATAGCTAGATTCGTTTCTGTTCCAATCAGTACTGAAATGTCGGTCTTGGATTTACGGTCCCAACGCTTTCAGTTTCATCAAATTCTGAGTTAGTATGACAAGGATATGAATTTTTATACAATTGATTACATAATAATAATAAACCATAATTAATTAATTAATTAATTTGCTAATTACATCACAAAGATCATGGCCGTTGAAACATTGAATCCAAGGACCGTTGTGCTTCTCTCCCTTTCACGATGCTGCTCCTATCACGAACCATGCTCCAAATAAACTTCTGCCACCGTGCGCCTCTCCAAGTACCTCGAGTTTGATCGGAGATTCCCACACGGATCGCCATGGCGTCGCCTTCCACTGGTGGGTACGCGGCGAACTCAAGCTTCAGATGGTGCTAGAAAACGGCGGAGACGGCGACAACTTTAGGATGAAATTCAGGCCAAATTTAGGTCGAGATTTCTTATAATATCCGTATGGAATGAAAAAGGATGAGTGATGTACGAATTTTGCTTTGGAATTGAGTAGAAATTTGGACTGGATGGAGAATGGTAATATAAGAAATGAGAAAATGTAAATAAGACACGTTAAAATATATTGAAGAGAAATAATTTAATAGAAATAAGGGAAGTAATTAGTAGAATGATGGAAAGAGATAAATGCGTTATTAATGAAGAAATAAAGTGGAGAGAATGGAGGTAGTGAGTTTAGGGAAAGAAAATAAATGATAGATTTTAAACGCATACATTGAATACATGTTAAAATAAGGATGGATGCGTGATTAATGAGGACAATGGAGGACAGAGAAAGGAGGCGGTGAATTTGAGGAAAGTAGAAAAGAAAGATGGAATAGTTTGTCTATCACGTGAATTTACAATGTTGCAAGTTTCTCAGATTTTTCTATGATTTGGTTTACAATTACCGTTGTGTTTGATTTCATAAAAGAGTGTTAATTTGTTATAATTTAAGCAATTTCTTAAATTAGGAAATTATTACAATATTTTTTTTGGTAATTTATTCCAGCTATGCTTGTCCATGTTGTCTTTCTAATGCCGTTTAATTTATGTTGAGCCTTCAGGTGTGAAATCTAAATATAATATTATGGATTATTTTTCTCCAGTTTTGACACTATCAAAATATATAAAAGAAGGCCAACAATATAATATTTGTGAGCAAAGAACTAGAAGCTAGATATGCTCTTATTCAAAATAAGATGATGTTGGTTGTTTCACTAAGAAAATAGCAAAACCCTTATGATTTACTAGACAAATTTGGAATGAGAATTAATGTGATGATATTCTTTACCATGTAAGCAATATTGGCTTTAATATGGCTGTTGATTTTAATTTGTCTTCTCATGCAATAAATTTAGCAGTTTGTTTAAAACAATATTAATCACTATTTATATTAAACTTCAATTAGAAATTGCCAACGATAAAAATTTCCTTCTTAATATACTACTCTCTTTAATTCAAAGTTTAAATAACATATAAAGTTAGAACGTTTTATAATTGAAAAAAAAATTATTCGTTCTAACTTTAATTAAAATAAATTTTTAGTAGTTATTATTTAAAATAAATTATTTTAAATACCCTAAATCCATTAAAATTTCTAAAATAAAAATTTTAAATCGGCCCCAAAATTCCGGGTTGTTACATAGCCCCAGCACTAGGCCCAACGTGTTGGACATTTTCACCTCATAGCTAGGCTGGTTATATGCATCCTATATCATAACCTTATCACTAAGACGGGGAGTTACAGTCAGATTTACCCAGCGATCAGGTGAGTCACTTATGCTATCTTTAGGGGCATTCAGGTGAACTGATACAAAGCTATCATGGCCCATTACAAAGGAGCAAATGTTGCTCGTAGGTCTTCCCTCTCTATTTACTACCTTTGGACTAAGTGTTCAGATAATGGGAGTTGACCTTTCCAAAAAGGTCCATATAGATTTTGGTCACCCATTAGTTGATGCCTCTAATTTATGGAGGATGGGTATGGATTTAGAGGCACAATAGCCTCCACAGCAGCAGCCACACTAGCTGCATTCCCCATGATATCATGTCGCACAGTACTTTTCACCTGAGCATGCCTTCGAGCCACCGCTATATGGAGGAGGTACAAAGCCATGGCCTTGGACTCCCTGACCTTATAACCAAGCCTTACAAGCCTGATGACATAGACCATAGTGAGAGGGATCCTCTTAAACAGTAGAACCAGATGATATAAGGGAACAGGCTAGGGCTATAGCAGCGAGCAAGGAGTAGATGAACCACGATCAGTAAGAGATCCTTCGTGTGCAATGCGAACTAATAGAGAGCGGTGGGAGATAGGATGAGCGATTAGTTTTCCTTGACTCAATTATTAGGATCCTTCTTTGTGGAGGTGGGCACAGTTCTAGGCCTCCTAGCTCCAGAGTGTAGTTGTATCTAATAGTAGTATCACTTTGCAGTAGGCTTTGTGTTTTTCTTTCAGTTAGTCGTATGTACTATTATGATAGGGCTACATATTAATTGTTGAAAAATCAATGTTTATGACTATGTTGTTATTTTCGGTGTTTCTATGATGATCACTATAAAAGAATATATATATATAGACCTTGACTATTAAGTGAAAAATAAAAGAAAAAGGTAAACTAAAAAGAAAAATGTTAATCTAAATAAAGAGATAAAGACAATTACAGTAATATGAAATGAGAAACTAGAAAAAAACGAATCCTTTCATACAAAAATTTAGGGGATTTGAAGAGAAAACCTTTCTTATGTAAACTATACATAGGAATATAAGGTTGTAGCTAGAGCACTAAGAAAAGTTTCAAGTACATGGAAGAAGGATAAGTAAAAATGTAATGGAAAATATAGAATTATCCATTCCATATATTTTTCTAACATGAGGAATTAAGTTTTGAAAATTAAAAAAAAATTGTAAATTGGATTGATAGAAACTGTGAGATACAGTTTTTAGATGCAAAAATTAGTTGAACTAAGCTTTTATTCAAAAGAAATATAGGAAAATTTGGTTGAAAAGTTGTTTTTGATTTTTAAAAGATTTCATTCATGTATAACTGCCAGTATAGCTAGGGTGTTTGCATCATGTTTTGAAAAAAAAAATTAAGAAGGAGCATTCATATAGCAAGCATCACTAAGAAATTCATGTGGGTTCATATTATTCATGATTTGATGCACTGTACACAATGTCATAAATGGTTGCCAAATTAGGTGTACACAAAATGGATTTTATTATGTATATAAGTGTGGGGGATTACATAGTTTTATCCTTCTCGAATTTGAAGGATAAAATTCCTAAAAGGCAAGAGAATTAACACCCTGCTCTTTTAGAAATGAAAATTAATGTAAATTAATTATCAAATTAAGAAAATAAATAATTTTAGAATTGTTGGAACTTGTTCATGAAACTTATACCATTTTTTTCATAGCGATTTTCTGATCAATTTACATATATAATATGCTTCGAGCAGAGTTCGAACAGAAAAGTTATTAACGCTTAAGTTTTATGTCAGAAAATAATTATATGCATAAACTTATGCGAGATATGTATATTTTAATGTGTATGCATATATAAGAATTCCATAAATAAACATACATTTGAATTTGAAAATTGAACGCGCGTTAAAAATAGGAAATCAAATAATAAAGTAATTTAAGGAAGGAATTAACATTATAAAACATTTATAGGGGAGGGTCGATCCGAACATGGTCATGGACTGAGTTTTGGGGGCGTGCTTGAATGAACGGATGTTGATCGTTTTGAATCGAAAATACCATGTTAGCTTAAACCCCTATAAATGAAGATTTAGGGCTAGTCTCAAAGCTAATTTTATTATGAATAGGTGTGGAAGCCCTGTCACTTTGCTTTCTCCTCCAAGGCCTAAGAAATTATATAATCTACATTTAGGCTTTCTGATTAACAAGTGGATGAAGAATATTGTACATCTAGGATGGGGTTCAAACTAAAAGGTCATTTATATGAGAAAAGGTTCCATCTGATTTTCTATTTATTTAATTTAGTTTATCTAGATCCATATTTGTGGTCCATATGAATTCGAATTTGTGATTCCATATAGGGGTTACAAAGAGAGAGAGTAGGGATAATTGGACTGGATTTTAATCATGTCTATAATTTGGAATGCTTTTATAGGTAAGTATATTAAATTATATATATTTTATGATAACGATATATGGTGTTGTTAAATTTCTATTGAGTTATTTAATACAAATTGTTGTGTTTAAACTAATTATAGATATTGGTTATTTAAAGCTATTCATATTAAATTGTATATTTTAAAATGGAATTGTACTTAGGAACAAAATTGATCCAAACTAGAGTAAATTGAATCTGTAAGTATACTTAAATATGGAAGAAAAGGCATAAGCCTTAAAGAGAAGAGAATTTTCGATAGTCATATTAAAAGTATAAAGTGAATCAAATGAAATTTAACTTATAATTTGGTTTGGGAAACCAGTAAAAAAAAAAAGCTGGTTGAAAAGAATAGATTTCCATATTATGCTTTTTGAAAGATGTGATGGAAGTAATTACAAGAGTTAGGATAGAAGAAAATGGATCAGTAGAAAATAGAAGTGGTTACTATATTTTGTACTACTTACCGAATGAAAAGGAAAGATATCTTGTAATCATGGAAAGTTGCGCAAGTTTTATAGTAAATATAGGAATAGATTTCAGTAAATCCTCAGTAGCTAATCTACTAGAATATGGTTAGCCCACAAGGATAAGACTTAGGATAATAAAAAGAGAAGTAGAAAACGTAACACTTAAGATAAAGATAAAAGAAAAGTTAGTACCCTAGTCTAATACTTGGTGAGCAAGAGAAAATATAATGCCTAGATAAAAAATGATGTAAAGATAGAAAAAGAAGAAAATAATATAATTGTTATGATAAGTAGTTCATGATAAATAGACAGGTTCAAATAGTGACTACCATGAAATAAAAAAGAGCCTAAAAAGAGTTAAGTATCATATTAATATAGAATAACATCATTGGGTCCCATACTATCGATGAATAAGATATTCGTCGGAGCGGTAAATAAGTGACCTATTGTAACAGAATAAAGTAAGCAAAGGATAAGTTAAATGCATAAGAAAAAAAATAGACATAGGGTCAAATAAAGAATGAGATTATAATAGTAATCTCATAAATGCATTTACATCAATTTAAAGGAAATATGGATGTTGGTATTTAGGTGTGGCCCATCACAGATCCTTTAAAATATAAGGAAGATTATAGTAACGACGATTTCATCATAGCGGTAAATAAGCAAGTCCAAAAGAGATGCAGAGATACTCTAAGATAGCCCCCCGATTTAGGCATAGAGGTGGTCCACCAGAGGAAAGGTCGGTATTGTTCTTCAAGGGGTATTGCCTTGATTGCATTCGACAATGTAAAGGCTAATGGATGACTAGGTAGTTATGCGACCTTCAAATCATCTCTTGCAATAGGGAAACCCAAAAAGATAGTCGTTACATAAGTACTGGCCATCATCAATCAGTAGTGAGAACGAGAAAGGGCATGGGTTAGACCTCTATAGGGTATGCGATCTTTGACTACCTGGACAATGGATTAGGGTTATGCAATTCCACATTATTGTTTTAACTTGTTGTTTAGAGCAAGGCTACTAAACCATGTGACACCCCACATCCCTTAATGTTACCCTTATGAGGATAAGTTAAATTTTGTGAAGCGCAATAGGTATAAAGTAATAATACAGATACTAAAATTCACAAGGCAATATAAAATATAGCGGAGACTTTCAAAGCATTTATTATTATTAATCAGTCACAACCTTACAATTTGAAATACCATTAAAACATAATCATAAAACATCTGTCTCATGAAAAGTAATTCATCAGAGTACAAATATAAAAAAAAAAAAAAAAAAAATATCCCTCATGAGTCATAACAATGTCATAGAATAGGTATCAAAGCAATACATGAAGTAGGAAATAATCCAAGTCCAAGCAGAATCAGAAGGTCACAGTCACTGCTGAAATCCACCGCCCTGAGTACCTGAGGGGTGTGGGAAAGGAAAAGCGAGAGAGAGACAAACTAGGTCAGAAAATAAGTCTAGTGAGTTCCATTTATTTTTAGCATAAACATAAGCATAAGCATAAGATAAGAAGTATTTAGACAGATGAATTGTACTGGCCATGAAAATAAAGTAAAGTACGAAATACAGAAACAAGATAAGATAAGCTTATCATTCATATCCTAGAATTTCTGCAGCAACTATCATAACGTAAAGATTATGTTTACCTAATTTCTATCCAGTGGTCGGCTTCTTAAATAGGATGTGAATAATCTATGTCGGCTATGACATTCGGGGTTATCGGTCCCGAATGCATCAACTGAAAAAAAACGTAGCCTTAATCACAGGCACTACAACGTCTTATCTTCAACTTTCAGACCCATGCACGCTCATGACTCTACCAGAGCGCGTTTGTACCCACCTCTTGTTTGGACTTCTTACTACCAAGTTCAGTATAAGCGTGCGTTGACCTCTACATAGTGCGAGGCCCTGTTGATAACCAAGGAAAACTGACTGATACAGGCCTCATACAAAATGCATATGATATAAGTCTCCCCGAGACTTGGTCCCCAAGTTAACTATGATTTCTACGAGCCTGTTATGTCTCAAAGGAATGGATGCCTCTCCGCTTATTAATCATGCGGGTTTAACTTAACATGATTTATGTTCATAAATAAGCCTAGTGGCACAACATGTTATTTCTTAGACTATAATTAATGAAAGTAATCTACAACCTATTATCCCCAGATTGTAATTAATGAAAGTAATTTACAACCCCCTTTATCCCTTTTATTAATCATACAGGTTTAACTTAACATGATTTAAGTTCATTCATAAGCCCAGTGACATAAAATGTTATTTCTTAGATTGTAATTAATGAAAGTAATCTACAACCTGTTACCCCCGGATTGTAATTAACGAAAGTAATCTACAACCCCTTTTATCCCGCTTATTAATCATATAGGTTTAACATAACATAATTTATGCTCATTAATAAGCCCAGTGACACATCATGTTATTTATTGTCCAATTAGAAGTTACAAGTTACAATAGCATGTTTTACTTAATGTATAATTAAGTATATCTTATGCAAATTGACATGTTTTCTACTGACATGTCTACTTAATATATAATTAAGTACAACCTATTCTGATTCGCATGTTTGCATATTCTTCCTTTTTATTTTACCCTAATTTATAGTCCATGATTCACAAATTCCAATATTCCCAATTCCATCTTTTAACATTATTACATATTATTCCAATATTACGCTACTCAAACGGTAAAGGCCTAAGCTCTCGTTAGCCTAGGCTCAGCGCAAAACAAAGGAAAAAGGAGAAATAGATCTAGCCTAAAAATGAACAAAATGAATAAATAAGCATAATGAGGCTGTAAATAAAACAATGACAGAATCGGGATAAGGAAGAAGAATGTACATATAAACAAATATTAATTGAAAAATGAACAGGTAATTGATAGTAATTAAAATGAATAATAACATGTAAAAGATGAACTTATAAACATTGTAACTTTCAAATCCGATATATTTTATTATCAAAACCATTTTTATTTATATTGTTAATCTAAATATAATATATAACTCACAAAGATTTGTTATATATCCATGAAAGGCCTTTGAAAAAGAAGAAGAAAAGTATCCTTTCAGAACTATATTTTGACAGCACCCAAACATTTCCCCTAATTTTATTTCTAGAACATAATATAGTGGAGGTAGAAGATGAAGAAATATTTGTGTAGGAAAAGAGTAGGGGTTGCTGGTCTATTTATGGGTGTGATAGGATAGTCTAGGCCATAGGATATTAGGGTTTTGATCCAATCCATAGAAAACACATCAACATGAGTCAACAAAAGAATTATCTAGAAGCAGGCTAGTCTGGCCAGGCAGAGGTCATGCCTTGTCTCAAAGTGGGTCGACCCACCTCCTATATGGATCGACACATGTGTCAACCCAGGGGTCGACACATGTGTCGACCCAGCGGTCGACCCATATAGGGCCTGGGTCACCCATTTACAGTTGCACTATTATGAATTTATTAATTAAATTATTTAATTTAATTCAAACTTCGATTGATCATATCTTGTTCATACTTAGTCCGATTTTTGCAAACCAAAAGTCTATCTGAACCAGAATTTCATAACGAACGCAATGGTGAAGTCCATTTTATCCAGTTATGAATATTATATTAATTACTATTCGATTTATTAATCTTCTTCATATAATTATTGTCTATTAAAATTGGGGGGTTTTACATTCTCTCTTCCTTAAAGGATTTCGTCCCCAAAATCTCCAAGACTAGAAGAATATTATTAATGTTATCAACCGTTACCTACACCCATCTACTCATCCATCAGCCACAGGCATACATTGTCCTTAAAATTTCCAATACTTGTATGAACATATGCAAAGGTCTTGTGTATATGTCCCTAATCTAATGTGGAACTCATGCGATTATGCAATTCATGTTTGTGCCATGTATCCAATATGTATGCAAAAGAGTCCTAATGATAAATATAAATTCTATATTCATGCAACAACCATTCACCAAAATGCAACATCCGAGTGATGATTCACCATTTCCATCCATATTTAAAGTAAATTAAAATGTGCACACATCCATATGCAATATGTAAGCGCTCTAGTTAAGTTGATCCCTAATCTAGTGCCTAGTGTGTTTATATGCATCCACTAGCAAACACTTGCATCCACTTGCAACCATCAAATGTAACATGTTGCAAACATATGTTTTCAACCATTTCCATCATTCATAGGCTTCTACCTAAGAATCGAGATTCAAACAATAGGTAAAATAGATTCAAACTCAAAATCGTAGAAAGGAATTAAGAACGTACTCTCAAAGAGAAACATAAAAGAGGCGCGAATCTTATCTTCGGGTTCCCAAGTCGCATCATCATGATCTTCTCCCCATTGTACCTTAACCATCTTGAACTCCTTATTTCATAGCTTCTTGACTTTAGATCCAAGTATCCGGGTAGGAACTTTTATGACTGATGTCTCCTTCTTTATCTCTACATCCTCAAGGGTACTCGGATCTACTACCTCTACAGAATCATGTAGACACTTCTTCAAGTGTAAGACATGGAACACATCGCGAACTCCAACCAGTCTCTCTGGTAGTCTAATTCTGTAGGTCGTCTGACCTATCCTCTCTACTATGGGGAATGACCCTACAAACCTTGGCGCCAACTTCCCAACTGAGCCAAAGCGAACAACGTTCCTCAAAGATGACACCTTGATAAAGACCATATCTCCTACCTCAAACTCTAAGTTAGTCCTCCTCCAATCAGAAAACAACTTCTTCATGTCCTAAGCTACTTTCATCCGTCTCCGAATCAGGTATAACTTCTTTGAAGTTTCCCTAACCATCATAGGTCCAAGTAGAAGTTTGTCCGTAGACTCCCACAAACATGTAGTTGATCTGCAGGATCGTCCAGAAAGTGCCTCGAAGGGCGCCATACCAATACTCGTCTGTTAACTCTTATTATAGGCAAAGTCTACTAATGGGAGATGCTCCTCCCAAGTCCCTCCGAAGTCTAGGATACACGGTCTCGTTAAATCTTCGAGAACCCTATTTGTTTATCCCTAAAAAAGCATATGTATGTTGGTAAATTAAATCTTTGTAGGGTCCACGGGGCGACCGCTACAAGGATCAGTTGAGCATCTATAATCCAAGACACTCGAATCGTTCATACAAGGCAAATGACAACCCCACATAACCAAGGCTAAGAAAATCAAGAAGGATTGAGCACGATAAGGAAGGACACCCACATCAAAACAGATGGGTCGCACACCAGTTGTACAACATCGTTTGATCATACAAAGAGACGATATGGCCAAGGCGAGTTTAGTAAGCTCATACCGGATATAGGAGTCGCCCATTTCAATATCAAAGGGTCGTCCGAACCTAAACAGGGATAGAGCATAAACCGAAAGTCGAGCACGGCTCAAGGGACCGGTCATTCATATCTGAAGAGGTCGGTTGCTCATATCAGAAAAATTATTCACCTCTACATCAAGAGAAGGTGCTCGAGCATCAGGAAACTCGGGTGCGAAGCGACTTAAATGCTCTAAGGGATCTCTCACACGTAAAAGAAAGCTCACTCCAACTATCAGAATAGTTAGGTTGTCCGTTCATCAAAACTGGTCAAGCATAACAGATTAACTCGACCATACAGAGTGGTCATATATACGAGACAAGTCTAACAGTGACGCGATGAGACTACACATCTTAAAGTGAGTCGCTCGTTCGTATTTCATTAGTCGGTCGTACACCACTATTGGGCAGGTAACCCAAAATGCCAGGGCTCACACATCCATCCTCGGTCCACTCGACTGCATTTATCGGTCGGTCACCCTCACACCAGTCCCGAAGCTATGATCAGTCTTTTAACACCCCTAAGTCCCACATCGTGTAAGCCTGTGTGAAGTGGGTACTTATATAGTAGAGCCCATCTCTTACTAACGCCGAGGCCTAGTGATGGAAAACCCTACACCTGAGAGGTGGCAAAGTAGGGACAATATCGGTGTTGGTAGGGAGGTTGGCTCAGCTTGTGTGGCAACGCCATGTGGCGGATCTCGAAACTTAGCCGAGGCCTTTTGAGAAACAAAACCCCACACCTATGCGGTGGCTAAGTTGGGAACAATATCTTGCATGAACGGAGGTACGGGTTGTTACAGTGGTATCAGAGCCAATACCCAGCCGGAATTGTGGCTCCTATGTGGACCACAGCGCCTGGGTGAGGTGTTTATGAGCCAACGGGGACGTTGGGCTCTGTAGGAGGGGAGAATTTAACACCCCTAAGTCCCACATCATGTAAGCATGTGTGAAGTGGGTACTTATATAGTAGAGCCCATCTCTTACTAACACCGAGACCTAGTGATGGAAAACCCTACACCTGAGAGGTGGCAAAGTAGGGACAATATCAGTGTTGGTAGGGAGGTTGGCTCAGCCTGTGTGGCAATGCCATGTGGCGAATCTCGAAACTTAGCCGAGGCCTTTTGAGAAACAAAACCCCACACCTATGCGGTGGCTAAGTTGGGGACAATATCTTGCATGAACGGAGGTACGGGTTGTTACAAGTCTCCTGAACCTTCATCGCCTGCCTGCCCATTCAACCCGCTCAGATCTAAACAATCGTCCGGTCTCTAATTAGCTGCTATTGCTTCAAACAGATACTGCCCACCGGTCAGTCAGATATCAACTCCTGAACGGTCATACTAATATCTGCTCTACAAGTCTTGATCAGTCGCCCAACATCCATTCATCCGATATGCCCATCCGCGTGCATAAAGGTCGCCCGCACAAGACAACCAGACACAGTTATCACCAGTTGGCTACATATAGGCGGTGGAATTTTCGTAATTAAAGGGGATGAATGACCCATGACCTGCATATATGAATTTCAATTCATTTCTTCATGAAAGCGCACCTATAAATAGGCCATGGTTTTCACCACAAAGGGGAGGGGGGAAGGACAGGGTGGTGACCACGAAGTGCTATCGGATTCTCTCCTCCACCATTCCTAAAGCATTTTCAACCATCATCATGATCTCCGCTTGAAGATTATTCATCCATTCGTCCATGGCATCCGTCAGAATCTTCTAAGTAGAAAAGACATCGAAGGTCTTCCTCCATTCTCCTCTCAAACGAATACATCCTCCTTATCCACCGCTCACCTATCCTTCTACTCCACGAATTTCACCATCCCGCCATTGAATTCTATGAATTTAAGTTAGATTTGTATATGAGAAAGAGAATATGTTGAGTGAATGAGAAATTGTATGAACAAAGTGTCATGATAATGCAAGCTACCTTCATAGTGGATGTAGGCCTAACTTAGTGCCAAACCACTCTAAAACCCTTGTCTTCATTTTATTTTCCCCATTTTCCCCTTTAATTCATGTTGATTGCGGCTCCATCTAATTTCCAACCACATTGGTGAAGTACGATTCTCGTACCATTGGTGTTTGAGCCATTTTTGGTTGAAAACATTTGGCGGCCACCGTGGGGCTGTATTCACACTTCCTTCCTTAACACTCCCCTCCAATTTCAATAACCCACTGTTGAAGTCCTAATCCGCCTCCTTCCTTGAAGTTATGGCCGGTTTGAAGAAAAACAATAAGTCCATTAGAGCGAGTACAAGTATATGCCCATGATAATAAAGTTACCCCACAAACTTTGAACCGAGAAGTTGGAGACTCTTCCAATCCATCTATAACTCGAGATGAGTTGAACGTGGTTGTAACCGGCTTGAATGAGAAAATGGATGCTATGACGAAAGTGATGATGGACAAGCTTGATGCTTTGCTTAATGTTCAAGCTAATCCCCCGCCTACAAATATCATGGACAATGTTGATGAAAAAGAGGATTCCTCTGTCTCAGACCCTAGTCTATCCCACTTCTCAGTGGAAGACAAGGGGGACCGACGTTGAGGGCTCTAAAGTCAAAACACCACAACACGATGATAAACGTGCAACTCGGGGCACCACAAGTCCCACAAAAGGGACACCTCCGAGAAGATGTACAAGGCTTCGGAACTTGAACCGCGATCGTGCCAGTAAAAGGACTAATGTTTGTCCCGTGGAACAAGCTGGTAATGAGAAGCTCATTTCGGATATGATCCAACGAATAATGAATAAAAACATGGCCCATCAGGATGATGAAACACAATGGGAGTTTTCACCCAGCAAGAACCCATTCACAGAAAAGATTCGTTAGGCAAAATTCCCTAAGAAGTTCATTTGACAATAGCACCATACAGTGGGATAGGAGATCCAAACATCTTCCTGTTCAAGTATGATTAACACATGAATGGAGCTAGGGCCACCGACGAGATAAAATGCTTATGCTTCCCCATGTGCGTGGAAGGTGTGGCTTCACTATGCTTCACTAGACACCCGCCTGAATGAATCGATCAATTTGCTGATTTGACAAGAAGATTCCAAGACCAGTTCCGTCTGCACACTACTAAAGTAAGGGATGTAATGTCGCTTAACAAAATGGAACAAAGGCCTGGAGATACCATCGAATCTTTTCTTACAAGACTCCACACTGCAGTAGCTGAAGTCATAGGACCAGAACCTTGGTACTTATTGGCAGCTGTGAAAGGAGCTATTCACAAGAAATCGTAATTTGGGAGGTGGCTCAAGGTAAATAAAAAAAACCAAAACTATAAAGAAGTTCTGCAAGAAAGTTGAAGAGTACATGTGCATGGAAGATGATCCACCCGCTGCTCGGAGGTCTATAGAAGATAGTGAGGTCCAAATCAAGCAAAAGAATGGCTCTGGGCAGAAAAGGGGAAATGAAGGAAAGGATAGAAAAACCCATAAGAAGTCATGACTCTACAAGCATTCAGAGTTGACTCTCCTGAACGAAACCCTAGAGAGGATTTACTCATCTATAAAGGATTCAGGCATTTTTCCTTAGGTTGACCCGTAGAGGAATACAGCAGCAAGCCAACTCTGGCAAATTTTGCCGATTTCATAACCAACCGGGGCATAGCACTAAAGAATGTAGACACCTGTAAAGTTTGATTGAAGAACTCATCAGAAATTATAAACATCAACAGTAGGTGAAGAATGCTCAAAACACTCCAACTGCCTAGGGGAAAACCAATACTACTTATCAGTCCGAATTAGGTAAGAAGTTTCAAGCAATTGTCGATCCAAGATCAGTAATCAACATGATTTTTGGAGGGCCCGACCCAGCTGGGAGAAGCTGGGCAGATATGGAGAGATATGCTGACGAAGTGAAGGGCATCTCAAGCAACGAGTTTCCAATAAAGATGCCTAGAACTTTAGCCGATGATGTGGTATTCAGAGATAGAGATTCTGACGGACTATTTATACCGACTATTGATGCCATGGTGATCACAGTTGGTCTTGGCCCTGCAGTCATGAAAAAAGTTCTAGTTGACACGGGGGCATATGCTAATGTGATCTTCATAAATACATTTTAGCAAATGAACCTCTCTATGGTAGAAGTGCAAGCCTATCTAAACAAAATCCATGGGTTTACTGGACAATCTACACAACCCATCGGTACAATTGACTTACTCGTGGAATTAGCTAACGGAATCCAGATTTCTCGAGCTTGAAGTAGCGAGCGCATCCGTCGTTACTCTCTATAATGCGTTGTTCAAATTTATTATAAAAGTTGTGAATTTTTGCAAACTTTGCATTAAAACTATATACATATAATGAGTGAGAAGCCCTGCTTGCTTGCACGAATCGTGTATTTGCAAACTTTTGCTAAAAGTTGACTTTTTCATGTAGGAAAAACAAGAACAATCACTTTTCAAAATCCAACTATAGCCGGAAGCTTCCTAAGCATATCCCAGTTGGAACAACTCAAGCGTTAAATGCCAGAAGCATCATGCAAACTAAGCAAGATGATTAAAACACACCACCTTGCAAAGCTCAAAAGGAAGAGCTACCCTGAGTCAAATGGTGAAAAGCACAGAAAATAAACACCAAACCCTTAGTAAGCATCCAACAGAAGAATTGGTGCCAAACTGTGAAAATAATGCAAAGGTGGAAGCAGCCAAATTTGTCCTATGAATAAAAGATTGTAAGTCCCAAAATAGGCACCTTGTTAGGTGCAGGACACGAGTTCTTTAAATCAAAATAAAACTCGATGAGACGAACTAGTGTCCACCTCTCGGGATGAAGCATAAAGTCGGAAGGACCGATAAAACCTAAGCTGGAAGTACCAGTCCTAGTGCCGGAAGGACCGACAAAAAAGCTGGAAGAACCAGCAGTCGGAAGGACCGCCAAACCTAGGCTGGAAACAACAGCCCTAGTGCCGGAAGGTCCGACAAACATGCTGGAAGGACCAGCACAAATAGAAATCCTAGTCGAAAGGGGGTAACGGAAATCCTGGGCGAAAGTAGGTAACAGAAATCCTAGCCAAAAAGGGGTATCCAATTTAGGTCTTTTTTTATTCTGAAATAACCAGATCAAACAGGACCAAAATTGGATCGAAACTTAAAACTCAAGTCCTCCCTTGGGGGCACGTACTCAAAACCAGTCTCTGAAGGACTTGGGCCACCGAGTTAGTGAGATATGGTGTTGAATACATTCTAATAAAAAACAACCAAGGTTTTAAATCTTGGATATCAACCGCGTCTCGTCTCGGGGATTTTATAGATTCGGTCTCGTATCGGGGGAGATCTCGGACGAGATGAGTCGAACTCGGGAATTCATCTTAGATTTTCATCTCGGGTCTGAAAGTTCATAAAGGAACAATCTCGGGGTACATGATATGTTAAAACTGATACTTTAACAAAATGATTTTTATGAATGTTATTAAAAACATAGTAACTTAAACTTAAAATGCAAAATAACTTTATTATTCTTTAATTTGCGAAAGATCATTCATACTCTAAATCATAATATGCTTAAAACAAAAATATTGTTAGACATGAAATATTAAAAGGATCTAAAACATTAAAAAATTCAGCGTAAATAGACCATAAAATACATAATTTCATAAGTAACATGTATGTAAAAAGATGAATATGAAAATCATAAGCATTGTAAAACATAAACAAACATACAATATAGTCATTTACCATGCAAAATGTAAAATAAAAAAAGATTGTTATGGCTAGATTTGAGTTTTTTAATTATTGTTCCAGTTCAGGCAAAATTTAATTTTTAACCCAAAAAAAAGATCTCGGATGATATTCCACTATTTCGTCTCGGTCGATATATCGTTCGATATTGCAATATCTCGGGCGATATATTCGAAAGGAGATTTAGAGTGATATTTGCTGTTTCGTTTCAGAATGAGCCCAAAACGAGATCTCGGGTGATATTTGTGAGATTTGAAACAGTGAAAACAACAATATGTATATATATACACAAATATGTGTTTAACCAAGTCTCCGAAGGGCTTGGGTCACCAGGTCGGTGAGAAACGTGGTTAAATACATCAAGAACAGAAACATGTGTTTTAATTGAGTCTCTAAAGGGCTTGGGTCACCAGGTCAGTGAGAAACACGACTAAATGCATTATAGGGTATATAAACCTCTTCAGAGGGGGTGGGGGCATGAATTCGAGTCCAAACTTCGAGGGGCTTGAATTACCAAGTTATTGAAAATATGAGTAAATGCATGATAAGAGTAAAACCCCTTGAAGGGGAACAATAAGAATGAGATTCTAAGATTACAACGAACACTGATCCAGGGGTCTAACCATAGCGCTAAAGCAAACCAATGATACTAACTTTACACACTAAGTCAGTCATAGTCGTACGATTAACAAAGTGTTTTTCGATACAAATGAATTGTGATAAAGGTGTAACTTGCGGCATACCAGTGAAAAGGTAGCAAAGCTGAATAAAAAGTTGAAGTACGACAAACTAGGTCGATAAGTCATAAAGTCACCGACATAAACATATAACCGGGGACTGGCACCCGCATATACAAACCAGTCTATACACAACACATAGAAGAGGAATAACGAGAATAATGAAAGGTAAAGCTAGCCAATCATAGCCTCCTAGTATGAAAGGCAATGACCTTATCCCGGGATTCAAGAGCCTTGATAGGCTCAAACTTGTCTTTCTCCAAAGTATGAATTCGGTCGATGTTCTCCCTATTCAACCTCTGGAGATTGCCAGCAAAAGTATGCCAAGCACTCAGTCGCCTCACAATGTAGTCCCTAACTTTCACGATAAGGTCTCTAACCAAATTTGGCCATGCCTCTAACTGATCAAATTCTGCCAGTATGCAGTCTTTCATAGCATCCATCTTACCAACGATAATCCACGTGTCATACAGGTCTATATTCAAGTAGAAGCTTATGCCTTGTAGACACCAACCCTCGAATCGTTCAACAAGTTCAGGGTGGAATGGATTAGAAACATGAAAAGGCCTCCGTATAGTCATTTGAAGATTAGTAGAATTTGAAGTGATGGATGGAGAAGCTGAAGATAGTTGGTCGGAAGTAGTCTGAATATCTGGAACGAGAGTTTCGTCTAGTGTACGACATCTTTGAGGGGCACCTTTGCCCAAATTCTTTTTACTCTTCAGCCTGCTTTTCTTACCAATCTTGTTCATTGCCTTCCTCTTCAGTCTTCTTAACAAAAGGAATTTCATCCTTGGACCTAAGGAAAAGACCAAAAGATAATTTAGTATGTGTTGAGCACCAAAGGACTGTTTCAGTTTGAAGTTTGAATATTGATTAAAGCAGGTAATTCTGGGCATGAGGAGAGGTCGTGCACTACCAAAAACAACTCAACCAGATTTAGGCAGGAACACACTAGTAGGAGCCATGCTTGATTTAAACCAAGAATGCCAAGATATGGTCATGTACTCGAATTAAATCAAGCATGAATGACATAAATCTGGTCGGTTACACATGACCCATGAACGACCGTTCATGGAGAGTTCGGTCCGTTGTATAGGCCGGTCGAGCATTCCTCGCAAATCCTAGACGTGCATCGTCTGTACACGCTTAACCCAAGGTAATCGCTCATACTCAACCAAAGTGGGTTCGTTCGAGACTAACCCCATATAGGAATCAGACAGGAATGACCCTTGTCGAGTCAGACCTGGGTAACTGAAACCTTCTAAACCAAGTAAAAATTTGAGCAATAATCAAGCAAAAATCCAAAAGCTATATTAGCGACAGCATGATTATGCAGCTATGCAGCAAAGAAGTTTCTAAGGCATTCCAGGGAACAACTTATAGGCAATATTGAAACTAAAATTTCAAAAGGTTTCATGTGACTCAGATTCATCAAATTGTTACATATACAATACCTTCACTAAACAGACCTAATTATCACCAAAATCCCAGTCCATACTCAAATCATCCAAACCACACTTGAAACACCCTAGTTCAAAGCTATCTACAACGTCGGCAGCTGCTAAACCAAATTAAGGCAAAGTAAAAAGTAAAAAACTCACATAAAAAAATCATGGTGCTTCAGATCCGAAGAAAAGTTGTTCTAATTCAAAAAATCAGTTAGGTATTGCTGGAAGCATCAGACAAAATAATGAGTTGGAAAAACTGAAAATTTTAAAGAGAAGTCTGGTTGAAAATGAAAGGATGCAGATTACCTTAGAAGATTCTCTAGAACATTGCCATCATCAAGGAGGTTCTTTGAGGAAAAGAGGTGAAGTGAGGGTCGAAGAAAGGATAAAAAGGCTAGTCCACAATGTTCTTGCCATGTCGGCCTAGTCAAAATCAAACCTGCCTAGTTATACAAATATAATGACCCACCAAAATCAACTTGCTCGAACCTCTATAATGTGAATGACTTGGGGCGACCTCAACCTTATTCAACCCTAAACGGCCGAAAGTCATATGCGACCACCCCTTTATAAAAAAAATAATAATTTACCAAACTACGCCATGATCAATTATTACAAAGCCCATAATTTTCTACTAATAAGAAAAATTACAAACTTCGAGGGGCAAATGTTTATCCCTAAAAAAGCATACGCATGTTGGTAAATTAAATCTTTGTAGGAACTACGGGGCGACCGCTACAAGGATCAGTTAAGCATCTACAATCCAAGACACTCAAATCATCCATACAAGGTGAATGACGACCCCACATAACCAAGGCAAAGCAAATCAAGAAGGGTTGAGCACGGCAAGGAAGGACGCCCACATCAAAACAGATGGGTCGCACACCAGTTGTACAACATTGTTCGATCATACAAAGAGACGATATGGCCAATGCGAGTTTAGAAGGCTCATACCGAATATAGGAGTCGCCCGTTTCAATATCAAAGGGTCGCTCGCACCTAAACAGGGATAGAGCATAAACCAAAAGTCAAGCACAGCTCAAGGGACCGATCATTCATATCTGAAGAGGTCGGTCGCTCATATCAGAAAAATTATTCACCTCTACATCAAGAGAAGGTGCTCGAGCTTCAGGAAACCCAGGCGCGATGCGACTTAAACACTCCGAGGGATTGATCGCACGTATAGAAAGCTCACTCCAACTATCTGAACAGTTAGGTCGTCCGTTCATCAAAACTGGTCAAGCATAACAGATTAGCTCGATCGTACAGAGAGGTCATATATATGAGACAAGCCTAAGAGCAATGCGATGAGACTACACATCTTATAAAGATTCGCTCATTCGTATTACATTGTTCGGTCGTACACCACTATTGGGCAAGTAACCCAAAATGCCAGGGCTCGCACATCCATCCTTTGTCCACTCGACTGCATTTATCGGTCGGTCACCCTCACACCAGTCTCGAAGCTATGACCAGTAACCCGAACCTTCATCGCCTGCCTGCCCATTTAACCTGCTCGTATCTAAGCAGTCGTTTGGTCTCTAATTTGTTGCTATTGCTTCAAACAGATACCGCCCACTGGTCGGTCAGATATCAACTCCTGAACGGTCACACTAATATTTTCTCTACAAGTCTTGATCGGTCGCCCAACATCCATTCATCCGATCATCCCATCCGCGTGCATAAAGGTCGCTCGCACAAGACAGCCGGACACAGTTATCACCCGTTGGCTACATATAGGCGGTGGCATTTTCATAATATAAGGGGACGAATGACCTGAGACCTGCATATACGAATTTCAATGAGTTTCTTCATGAAAGCTCACCTATAAATAGGCCATGGTTTCCACCACAAAGGGGGGGGGGAGGGGTGGGTGGAGGTGACCACAAAGTGTTGTCGAATTCTATCCTCCACCATTCCTAAAGCATTTTCAACCATCATCATGATCTCCGCTTGAAGATTATTCATCCATTCGGCCATGGCATCCGTCAAGATCTTCTAAGTGGAAAAGAGATCAAAGATCTTCCTCCATTCTCCTCTCAAACGAATACATCCTCCTTCTCCACCGCTCACCCATCCTCTTCCTCCGCGGATTTCACCATCCCTCCATTGAATTCTATGAATTTAAGTTAGATTTGTATATGATAAAGAGAACATGTTGAGAGAATGAGAAATTGTATGAACAAAGAGAGTTTATATGCTTTGTAATCATTGTCATGATAACGCAAGCTACCTTCATAGTGGACGTAGGCCTAGCTTAGTGCCGAACCACTCTAAAACCCTTGTCTTCATTTTATTTTCCTTATTTTTTTCCTTTAATTCCTGTTTATTGCGACTCCATCTAATTTCCAACCATATTGGTGAAGTACGATTCTCATACCATTGGTGTTTGAGCCCTTTTTTTGGAGAAAACACTATTGACCCTCTCTGTCTGTCCATCCATTTGTGGGTGATAGGCGGTGCTAATTCGTAACTGTGTCCCTAGTTCTTTCTACAAGCTCCTCTAAAACCCACTCGTAAAGATGGGTTCACGGTCACTGATAATAATGGAGTGTACCCTATAAAGTCGGACGATCTCTCTAAGATATACTGATGCTAACCAAGCCGTCGTCCTCTGCTCTTGACTGGGATAAAGTGAGTGCTCTTGGTCAATCTGTCAACTATAACCCAAATACTTGTGTTGCCCTTCCGCGATCTGGGCTCACCATCTATAAAATTCATAGAGACACTCTCCCACTTCCACTATGGTATCTCTAAGGGGCTGAAGCAATCCACCAGGTTTCCTTTGTTCAGCCTTTACTTGCTGACAAGTCAAACATCGGGCTACATACTCTGCCACATCCTTCTTCATTCCAGTCCAAATGAAAAATTCTCTTCTTTATAACTGATCTCAACAAATCATCAACTATGGGAACATACAGCCTTCCATCTCGACGTAGCCACCCTCTCTCAACCACCGAATACCTAGCAAGGTGGCTAGAGAACTCTCCTCCACTAAGTCGATCCATGAGATCAACTGATTGCTGATCCTCACACTGAGTGGATCTAATGCGCTTCAAAAGAGTAGGTCGAACCTCCAATGATGCTAACAATCCAGGTGCAAAATTCGTAAATGGTCTAAAATCGAATGACGAGGTAAACTCCAAGCTCTACCACTCAATGAATAATGGACTCAAGGCCATCCTCTATCTAGTCAATGTGTCTGTAACCACATTCGCCTTCCCTGGGGTATACGCTATCTCAAAGTCATAGGATGCAAGGAACTCCATCCATAGGTGCTTTCGCAAATTGAGATCTTTATGCGAGAACAAGTACTTAAGCGACTTATGATTTGTATAAGGGTCGAACCTCTCTCCTAGTAAATAGTGTCTCTAAGACTTAAGTGCAAACATTATTTCTGCCAACTCTAAATCATCGGTAGAGTATTTCTTCTCATGTATCCTCAACTTCCTACTCCAGTAGAAGACAACCCTACCTTCTTGCATCAACACTGCACCCAAACCAATGCCGCAAGCATCCATGTAGACGGTAAACATCTTGGTACAATCAGGAAGAGTCAAAATTGGATCTGATGTAAGAGCCTTCTTTAATCTCAAGAATGCATCCTTGCAATCTACATCCCAAGCAAAAACTAGGTTTGTCTTCGTCATATGGGTAAGCGGAGCTGAGATCCTTGCAACGTCCTTAATAAACTTCCTATAATAACCCGTCAACCCCAGGAAACTCCTAACCTTCATTGCATTTTTAAGGGCTTTCCAATCTTGAACTACGACAAGCTTAGTGGGGTCCACGGCTATTCCATCCTTGGAGACAACAGTCCCTAGGAACCATACTTCCTTCTGCCAGAAATGACACTTAGAAAACTTAGCCTTCAGATGATGTGACCGGAGAGTGATGAGAACTTTTCCTAAGTGTGTGGCATGCTCTTCCTCGCTCCTAGAGAAAAACAGGATATCATCAACAAAAACCATTGCAAACTTATTCAGGTACTCCCTAAATACCCGACTCATCAAATCCACAATGTACGCTAGTGCATTGGTTAGCCCAAAAGGCATAACAAGCCACTCAAAGAATCCATCGAGAGTCCTAAAATCAGTCATGTCTATGCTGTCATATGCTACCCTAAGCTGATGAAAACCTATGGCTAGATCCAACCATGAGAAAACTGAACCGCCAACTAATTGGTCAAACAAGTCATCTATTCGTAGGAGTGGGTGGTTGTTCTTCTTAGTGAGCTTATTAAACTCCCTATAGACCATGCATAGAAAGAGAGAGTCATCTTCTTCCCTGGTCGCAAAGACGACTGGTGCCCTCACTCAGAAATGCTCTGTCTAATAAATCCCTTCTCTAATAACTCACCCACTTGCTTACTGAGCTCCCCCTCTCTAGGAACTATGTGGTGCACTGGTAAAGCAACATGCTTAGCATTCTCCACCAAGTATATCCGGAAATCTATCTCCCGCCTACGAGGTAATCCTCTTACCTTATCGAACATTTCCGGAAAGTCCCTGACTATGGTTACCAAACTGTGATTGTCAACAGAAGCATTTAGAGAATTTAGGAAACCTAGCATAATTATGCCCCATGGGTCACAAGAAATCTCAAGAGTTCTACTGTGGCATGTTAAAAGCCTAATAACTCTCCTCTCACAATCGAGGATGGCACCATACATGGCAACCAATCCATCCTTAGAATAAGCCCATAACCCATAAAACCCAAAACATATGCATCACACTCAAACTCAACACCTAGAAAACAAATTCTCAAACCCCTACAAATCATAGACAGGTGAGTCGTACCTCCTATGGGGTTTGAGACCACTATAGGATCAGAAACTATACAAGTATCTAGGTGTAGACTATCAACAACAAAATTGGATATGAAAGAATGGGAAGCACCAAAATTGAACAAAGTCATAATAGGAGAGTCACAAAGAGAAATCAAACCTTCAAAGGTGAATTTCCTACCTCGGCCTTGACTACCAATCTGAGTCGTCTCAAGCACATGAACCTGTGCTCCGGATGATCCTTCCCATGACCTTGTTTCTGAGGGCATTGCTTGCTTAAGTGTCCCTTATGTCTGCAATCGAAACAAGCATTCTTAGTCTTCTTACGCTCTCTGACAAAGTACCCACCCTTCCATAGCTATGACACTTAACCTCGGTCTTGATATGTGCTTTCTCTCCTTTTTTCGCTGCACCTTTCTTGGGCCACCACTATTTCTTTCAGTCTTGGCCTTGTCCTTTTTGGTCTTAACTTCTTGTTTGTCAACTTTCCCATCCTCATGCATCAAAGAAATATCCATAAGCCATTCAAATGTAGCTCCCATAGGGATATAGGTCATAGCCAATCCTTGGAGAGGTAGGTTTAACCCGCTCGCAGATCTCAAAGTCTTCTTGTGAGGTATGTTTACTAAATCCAATCCAAACCTTGCCAACTTATCAAAGTTATCCACATACTCCTTCACCATTATATTTTCTTGCTTCAGGCTTAAGAACTTCTCTAGTTACAATCCTTCCTCAACTTGTGATAAGAACTTCATTTTGAATCTTTCCTTGAACTCATCCCATGTTGCCACCGTCTGCCTTGTCGGAGTTATCTCCCACCAATATGATGCTTCCTCCTTCATCTGCTAAGCGGTCAACTTAATCTTCCTCCTATCATCTAACTCCAATAATCTAAACACATCTCTGTCTCCCAAATCCAATTGCGTGCCTCCACGTAACTCTCCTTCCACGAAACGGCTTGCCTCCCATCGCAAAAATATCCTTATAGAGCTTAGAGAAGCTAACTACTGGATTAGGCGGAACTACTATGGCTACAGCTGGGTGTGGGACATTTCCTTGCACTTTGGTGGGTGTCGTAGCTTCTATATATCTACAGAACCATGTCGGAATGGTAATGCCCTATGGAAAATTATGAGCCCCAGACATTCTGAAAAAAGAAGAGACAAGGATTCAAAAAGGGATCAAAGGAATATTGTAATTGACGTGAGGAGTATATTTTTCAAAGATAGGTTTTTACTTGAAAATCTTTTGCTTTGAAAACACTTTCTCAAAAAAAATTCTCTTATCTTGTAACTTTAGGCTCTAATACCAAATGCGGCACCTCACATCCCTTAATCTTACCCATATGAGGATGCATTAAATTTTTTTTTTTTTTGAAAGGCAAAAGAAAATTTTATTTATCACAAGGGAACAAGGTTCAATACAATCAAACTATACACGTGAGGAAACATAATGACAACATTATTAGGAAAGTTTACAAAAGGTAACAAAAGAATGCCTAAAACTGCAAAAATAAACACCAAAGGATGCATTAAAGTTTGTGAATCACAGTAGGTATAAAGTAATAGTATAGAGACTAAAATTCAAAAGATAGAATATAAAATACATCGGAAACTTTCAAAACATTTATTATTATTCAATCAATCACAACCTTACAATTTGAAATACCATAAGACCATAATCATAAAACATCTGTCTCATGGAAAGCAAGTCATCAAAGTACAAATAAAAAACCATAAAAATCATGTCCCTCATGAGTCATAACAATAGTCCTAGAACATGTATCAAAGTAATACATGGAGTAAGAAATGGTCCAAGTCCAAGTTGAATCAAAAAAGTCAACAATCCACCGCCCTGAGAACCTAGGGGAGGGGGAAAGGAAGAGAGAGAGAGAGAAAGATAAACTAGGTCAGACAATATGTCTAGCTAGTTCCAGTGATTTTTAGCACAAGCATAAGATAAGAAATATTTAGACAGATGAATAATACTGGACATGAAAATACAGTAAAGTGGGAAATACATAAATAATATAAGATAAGCTTCTCATTTATATCCTAGAATTTCTGCACCAACAATCTTAATGTAAAGATTAGGTTACCCTAATTTCTACCTAGTGATTGACCTCTTAAACAGGATGTGAATAATATGTGTTAGCTATGGCATTCAGTGTTATCCGTCCCAAACCCATCAACTAAAGAAAGCCACAGCCTTAATCACAGGCGTTATTGCGTCTTATCGTCCACTTTCAGATAAATTCACGATCATGACTCCGTCGAAATGCGCCTGTACGCACCTCTTCTTTGGACTTCTTACTACCCAGTTCAGTATAAGCATGCCTTGACCCTACCTAGTGCTAGGCCCCGTTAATAACCAAGAAATACTATTTGATGCGGGTCCCATACAAAATGCATTTGACACAAGTCACCCCGAGCTTGGTCCCTAAGTTAACTAGGATTTCTACGAGCCCCTTATATCTTAAAGGAATAGACTCCTCCCCGCTTATTAATCATACAGGTTTAACTTAACATGATTTAAGTTCGTTATTAAGCCCAGTGACACAAGATGTTACTTCTTAGATTGTAATCAACGAAAGTAATCTACAACCTATTATCCTCGGATTGTAATTAACAAAAGTAATCTACAACCCCCTTTATCCCGCTTATTAATCATATAGGATTAACTTAACATGATTTAAGTTCATTAAGCTAGTGACATAACATGTTATTTCTTAGATTGTAATTTACGAAAGTAATCTACAACATGTTACCCCCGGATTGTAATTAATGAAAGTAATATACAACCCCTTTTATCCCGCTTACTAATCATATAGGTTTAACTTAACATGGTTTAAGTTCATTAATAAGCTTAGTGACACAACATGTTATTTATTGTCCAATTACAAGTTACAATAACATGTTTTACTTAATGTATAATTAAGTATATCTTATGAAAATTCACATGTTTTCTACTGACATGTCTACTTAATATATAGTTAGGTACAACCTATTTCGATTCACATGTTTTCATATTCTTCCTTTATATTTTACCCCATTTTACAGTCCATGATTCACAAATTTCGATATGCCTAATTTCTTTTTTTTAACATTATTATAAATTATTCTAATTTTACGCAACTAAAACGGTAAAAATGCAAGCTCTCGTTGGCCTAGGCTTAGCGCAAAATAAAGGAAAAAGGAGAAATAGATCTAGGCTAAAAACTGAATAAAATGAATAAATAAGCATAATAAGACTGTAAATAAAACAGCGACAGAAAGAGGATAAGGAAGAAGAATGTACATACAAAAAAATAATAGCTGAAAAAGGAACAGTTAATGTATAGTATTTAAAATGAATTATAACATGTAAAAAATGAACTTATAAACATTGTAACTTTCAGATCCAATATATTTTACTATCAAAAACCTTTTTATTTAGATTGCTAATCTAAATATAACATAGAACTCATAGAGATTTTTTATAGATCCTAAAAAGGCATTTTAAAAAGAAGTAGATGCTAAATATCCTTTCCGATCAATATTTTGATAGCACACAAAATTTTGCCCTAATTTATTTCTAGAACATAATAGAGTGGAGGAAGAAGATGAAGAAATATTTGTGTAGGAAAAGAGTTAGGGTTGCTAGTCTATTTATAGGTGTGATAGGATAGTCTAGACTATAGATTATTAGGGTTTCAATCCAAACCATTGAAAAAACATCAGCATGAGTCAACAAAAGAATTATCTAAAAGCAGGCTAGTCTGCCCAGGCATAGGTCGTGCCCGGTCTCGAAATGGGTCGGCCCACCTCCTATGTGGGTCGCCACATGTGTCGACCTAGGGGTCGACGTAAGGGTCGACCCATAATGGGCCTGGATCTCCCATTTTCCATTGCACTGTTCATAATTTATCAATTAAATTATTTGATTTAATTCAAAGTTCGATTAATCCTATCTTATTCATACTTAGTCCGATTTACGCAATCTAAAGGTCTATGTGAATCAGAACTTCGTAACAAACGCAACGATGAAGTCCATTTTATCCAGTTCTGAATATTATATTAATTAATGTTCGATTTATTAATATTCTTCATATAATTATTGTCTCTTAAAATTTGGGGTGTTACACAACTAGTAAGTGGTGGCTACGTAGATCTTATCTACGATATAAAGGGACATACTATAGTTATCAGTAAATCCTCGAATGAGTTTCGTACAGAGTAGGCATTAGCACCTTTTATAAGCGAAACGCAAAGTATAGGAAGAACGATCATGTATAGATTCATAATGTAGGCATAGTAAGGTGGTTCATTGTTGATATATGCAATGTAGGCATAGAGGAGGGGTCCATTACAAAGATACAAAAAATTTCATACTAAACGATCGAACATTTCTAGTGTTGGCATTCTTAGAGTGTCCATTATGGATGCAGCTTAAGCGCTTTTGTAGCGAGATGGCGGAAATCCTAGCGAGGAGGATACAAAGGTACCATGGATATTATGTAGGATCGAGTCGGTCTAAGGACACATAGCTATACACATATACGAGAATTTTTTATTAGGTTACCTCTACTGGGGAGTAGATGAGTGCGAATTATGCATAGAGTAAAGAGTTTTCAACCTTAGCAAACCTATTATTACAAAGATGGTAATAGAATGGTATATATAGTACTATGATTAAAAGTATATAATTCACTAGTCATCAGAACATTAGTTGTGTCTCTCATCAAAACAATTCGAAGGTTAGATATAAGACAAAGGTTGTTATCTTAGAGACACTTGATCTAGAAAGTGCCACCTCTTTGATGAGTATTTACTTATTATCACATTTTAAATTATTTCAGTTGTTATTTACTTAAGCTTGGATATATTTATCTTTTCCTATTCGCAAGATACCAAATACACAACTCATGTTTAATGGACTAGGATTTTAGCTTTTTACAAAAATACCAGACTTGTTGAGGTATAGGTTGTCGTAGATACACAGTTTGTGAAATTCTGCTAATTTGGTTAAAATTGATGTAGACTAGAGCATTTATTGAACCACTATGTTTTCTTTTATGCTATTTCTTTTTTTTCCATAATTTTTACATTTATTAATTTATTGATGTTTATGCAATCTTTGTCGCAAACATTTTGGTTTTTCAATTGAGAAACCTAAAATTTAACAACTTGAAATGTGAATTCAAAGAAGTGAAAAGGCCCAACCTAAAGTACGTAATTAGAGGAAATTAGAAAGAACTCAATGACTCTAAGGAGTATCATGAGGACACGAATTTTCTTTTGAATAGTGTTTCAATTTCAATACTTCAACTTAGACCAACCTAGGTGTGGCAATTAGACGCGACCCGATGGACCCGGACCCGACCCGATGGACCCGGACCCGACCCAATAGGTCATGGTTCTAGGCGGGTCGGGTTTTTTCAGGTCTAAACTATACATTTCTAAAATCTAGACCAGACCCGAACTTCGGTTTGGGTGGGGTCGGGTTCGTTTGAATAGTAACACTAAAAATACATATATTTCAATACTTTTTGGTTGGGTCTTTCGGGTCGGGTTTGATCGGGTCTAAATTGTATTTTCATCATTCAGACCCAACCCTTGATCCATCGGGTTCCGTTCGGGTTTGGTTCGAGTATGGTTCTTGTCGGGTCGGGTCGGTTTGGGTTTTCAGTTATCGATTCTAATTGCCAGCCCTTGACCAACCTATAGTTTTCGGTGGATGTCATGCCATAATTAAAATATAATCAAAGTGGAGTATCCATGTTAAAGTTCACTAGTATTCTCAAGTCGAGAGAATTTTGTATTATCATCGATGTCATATTCCTTGTTTGACCATTATGTTAACCAACAGTAAGCTCTCGAGCGACTCATTACATAGTTATCCATTGATGATTAGAACGTAATCGCTTGGTGCCCTACCATTCATGAGTAATATATTATCATTAATTTGGAGAGTGTTACATACTATAGTCTTAACGAATGAATCTATATCTATTCATGATACATCTTGACTAGGAATATTTACAGTAATATTTAATTTTAATACAATAAATTTTGTGTTATTATAATATATTGTAATTACTACCACATAACATATCATTTAAGGAATCCCTATTTAATATAGTTAATGTTGACCCGCCTTTTAGCAAGGCCATCATGATTCACTAATACTTCACATAAATGATGCCCTAGACCCGAATGAAGCATATTCAGGCAACAACAAAGTAAAATAAGGCAGATTCAATTAAGCACCACTCTCGGATCGATTAGGGATCGACTTGACTAAGTGGGTGAGAGTAGGCCTCGGTTTGATAAAGACACAGGCGAATGCTCTGATTCGACATATTACCACTTCGACTAGGTAGTAAAGAAGTAGGCCATGGTTTGGTGAAGATTCAGATGCTAACTCCGGAAAGGCAGTCAGTTGGTTTGACTATGCCAATTTGGACCTGGTCGAACTGAATAAAGATCTTCCTGAAGACTCGCTTCAACCATGAACTGGCCACTTCCACGAACTCCGGAGTTGTCAGATCGACCTCCATATGGCCCGATCGAATCTGCTACGACCCTCAACTATAAAAAGCTTTCAAGAGCAACAAAGAAGGGACTTTTAATCTCTTTTTGCTCTTTATTTTCAGCAACATTACTGTAACCGAGATTGTGATAATCTTTGCCATTGTAATCATTTGTCTTGAGTAATAATAAAGAGATTTATAAAGTGGACATAGGCCATTCAATGCCGAACCACTATAAATTTTGTGTGCTCGTCTTTTTCCATGTTTTCATATATTGTTCTTCGTTTTATCTCTTCATAATCTCTATTTGGCTATTTGTGCCATTTTTTGATTAAGCATTTTGGTGCTTTCACTGGGAACAACTCGATTTCTCAATACGTAGGATTTTTTTAATCTACTTTCTGGATCACCAAGTCCAAAGAGAAAGTCCTACAATTCCTTCATTTTCTGTATTTTCCTTCATTTCCGTCAAATTTTGCAACAATGGTTTCAACTAGGGTTGAATCTCAGCAAGAAGCAGCAAGGGCTGCGGAACCACCAGTGCCCGCTTCAACCTTGAGCCGATCCAAGAATGTTGTTGACAGTACCACTGTTCCATCTGAATGGGCTCCTGCTACATCCTTCACCACTTGAGACGATTTCATGCTACCATTGACTAAGTTGGACAAGAGAACTTCAACGCTAAACCCTTAGATGCACATGAATGCAACGTTAAGGCAGGACGTGAACATGATGGCTAGGAAATGGGACGAGTTCAGAAGTTAGAGAGCTACTTTCCCATCACACTATCATACTGGTAAAGCCTTTTCATTGTCTAGAAAAAGTGGGGTTGCAATGAAGTAGAGACAACAGTTCATTAGGCACAAAACGAGCAAGAACTCTGGTTCGGTCCATGTCGGCTTGACATGTCGAACCATCGTGGTTCGACAATATCGAACAAACTAGATCGAACTAGAGCTTCATCCAACCGACCAAGCTCCTCCCCTAGGAAATCCCAATGCATCCAGATCCACTCACACTCCCATGCTTCATCCCTCACATCCTGTGATCGGCCAGGACAACAGGGGCCATATAAGTACCAGTCGGACGACTGCCTAAGCGACTTTTCCTGTTGAGGGGGAAGAGAGGGCCCAACGAGCTGAAAATTCAGAACCTGAGCATATGCTTACTAGTGTAAAGGTGGATGTAATGGTGAAACATATCACGAACGACAACATAGGGGTATAAGAATTAGGAATGAAGGCTTTATCATAGCCACACTTCGCTCACCGACGATATTTTATGAGCGGAGTTCTCCATAAAGTTCATTCTATCTCAAATAAGTCACTATATAGGAAGGACTGATCCTTTGCAGCATTTAATGAGGTACTCATGGTATATGGATATCGCCATAGTCCCAGATGCAATAAAGTGCAAAGCCTTCCCTACTATCTCGATAGGGTCACACTTATGTGGTTTACTCGGCTACCTCCCCAACCAGTTCCAAATTTCGAAGATTTAAGTAGGAAGTTTCTAAATCAATTTTGCCTCCATGCCTCTAAATCCAAACAAGTGATGTCCCTTTACCGAATAAGCTAGTATCCAGGTGAAACGCTTAAAGACTACCTAGACTGTTTCAACACGGCTATCACCAAAGTCAGCAATCCTAACCACGAGACTATCTTGATGGCGTTAGTCAAATGACGTATATCCTAAGTCTAATTTTGGGAAGTATTTGACTTGGAAGCCTCCCTCGACACTCGACGTGTTTTATGAAAAGGCCAATTAGAGTATCTCGCGATAAAATAGTCAGTTGAGAATTTCGGAAAGGTTCAAGTAAATGTGCATAACCGAAATAAGAAGAATGGAAACCAGCGTAAGAAAGATGGTGTAGTAAGCCAAAATCAAAGCGGAACATTCAGAAACACTCTAGATTTCCGATGTTTGATAGTTACACACCATTGAATGATACCCTGGAAAAAAATCTATGTGCATACTTGTAGTACAATGCAGTATAAAAAGCCACCACTGCACGAGTTGATTGAGAAGGAGGTTTAGATATGAATGTTTTGCTTGTTTCGTGAAAATATATGACCACATAATGAATTAGTGTAGTCATCTCAGGTATATCATTGAGAAGTTATTATCAATATAATAGTCGGAGGACCGCATCCAACCGATTTCAGCATAAGGTCCATGGAACAATAGGTTAACGCAGTGAAGCACATGGAGGTTGATGAGTGCAATACCATAGAAGAAGCTGGTCTGATAAAACAAAGAAGGACAATGGCGGATGATATCTTCTTAAAAAAAGAGATGAGGAGGGTGTGGAAGCCCCCAGTATTGATCCATTGGTAATCCGGGCTACAATCGGGTCGGTGCTGGTACGGAAAATCCTTGTGGATTGTCGGAGTTCCATAAACATTTTTAAGAGAGCTTATGACCAAATGTGGTTGGAAGCGAAAGACTAGAAGCTGTGCAAGGAAAGGATACATAGCTTCAATGGCACGACAAGTGAACCGTTAGGGATGGTCTAACTATTGGTAGAATTAGGTGAGGGGGGCCGTTGGAGAATGTGGATTCTTCCGTTGCTAGCTGTGGATGGTGACTCTCCATACAATGCCTTTTTGGGCCGACTGGCCCAAGCTGAATTTCGATCATGCATAGCTTTTTGGTGCTTTCTCCTAAAGTTTTCGACAGAGGAAGGAGTCAGATTCATGCAAGTAGACCAGGTAGCAGGCCGAGCATGCTACTTGGCTGAATGGAACCTGTTTGAGAATATTGATCCGAGACAGGACGAGGAGCCAGGATGTCGAAGGGAAACATCTAATGAAACCATGGTGGTGTTCCTGATCGATAACGACGACCATGTAAGGTCATGATGATGGAATCCTACCTTGTCTCCCTCTGCATGAGAGAACTAACTACATTCCCCCATGCAAATCTTGACGTGTTTGCGTGGATCCATTCTAATATGTGTGGCATATCTCTGAACATCATGAACTATTCACTCAACATTGACCTAAAATACGTCCAAGTGATGTAGAAAAGGCGTATGCTTGGTCCCGACAAGTCGACAACTTTGAAGGAGGAAGTAGAAAGGCTGAAAGCAATGGATCGATTCGAGACTCCCTCTACCCCAAGTGGATATCTAATCCAGTGGTCATAAAGAAATCCAACGGGAAGTGACGTACATACAGTTACTTTTCATACTTGAATAAAGCTTGCCCCAGGGATAGCTTTTCGCTTCCCTGGACAGATCAGCTTATCGACTCAACAACTGGACACGAACTTCTCTCCTTCATAGATGCTTATTCAAGATGTAACCAGATTGTGATGCATGTTCCAGACCAGGAACATACTATCTTTATAACATATCTCGGGCTATATTGGTATGCAGTCATGCTACTTGGACTGAAGAATGTTAGGGCAACGTACAAGCGGTTGGTTAACCGCATGTTCCAAAATCAAATTGCGAGGTCAATGGAGGTGTACGTAGATGACAATATTCTGAAGTCGAAGCAATCAAACAATCATATCATAGACTTGGAAGAAATGTTTAGTATTATCTGTTAGCATAGGATGAAGCTCAACCCTTTGAAATGCTCTTTCCACATTGCATCAGGGAAGTTCGTGGGTTTCATTGTCAGCTCTCGGGGCATCAAAGTCAACCTCGACTAGCTAAAATCTATCCATGACATTCAAGAACCGCGAAAGACTAAAGATGTGTAGAGCCAAATGGGAAAGTAGCAGCCTTGAGTAGTTCATATCTAGGGCCACAGACAAGTGTATTCCTTTCTTCGGCTTGATAAAGAGGGAAGCGCAACTTCGTTTGGACGCCAGATTATGTCGAAGCCTTCCAGAACTTGTTTCATCATTTGGAGAGACCTCTTCTTTTGCCAAAGCCCATTGATCATACGGACTTATTTGTGTATTTGGAAGTATCATTGCATGCGATCATCTTTGCACTCATCCATGAAGAAGATCGTGTTCGACAACTAATGTACTAGGAAAGCAAGAGGTTGATAGGAGCGAAATGCAACTACTCCGAACTCGAAAAGCTTGCGTAAAATCTTTTAATAGCCTCGAGAAAGCTAAGACATTACTTCCAAGCTCATCCAATTAAAGTGTACACTGAGCAGCTGCTACGATATATCCTTCAACAACCTGAGTCGTTAGGAAGGTTACTCAAAT
Source organism: Allium sativum (assembly GCA_030737875.1). Classification (NCBI taxonomy): domain Eukaryota; kingdom Viridiplantae; phylum Streptophyta; class Magnoliopsida; order Asparagales; family Amaryllidaceae; genus Allium; species Allium sativum. The sequence continues at coordinate 447,511,114 of CM060922.1, read as the reverse complement.
AGAATATTGAACTTATTCAAATCAATATTGCATACATCCCAAGGCAAATAATTCAGGGGCAGGAACTAGCTGACATTATAGTAGAGTTTACGGCTCCAGATGACGATGACGAGGTAAAGCGCAGTTCGTTAGTCGTCAAATGGAAGTTATACACGGATAGAGCCTGAATTGATCAACGTTCTAGCGTCGGAGCCATTTATTAACTACTGAGGAACGTCCGATCTATTATTCACTAAGGATTGAATTTTGGGCCATAAACAATGAAGCCGAGTATGAAGCCCTAATTGTCGGGATGAGACTCGCAAAGGAAATCAGAGTAAAAGTAGTTGATATTTTCTATAACTCACAGGTTGTTGTATTTCAGGTCAGGAGGGAATTCCAAACAAAAAGGGAACGACTTACCACCTATCTTAACCCGTTGGAAGGGCTATTGGGTTGGTTTGAATGCTACAACATCTCTTGCATCCTATGAGAGCAAAATGAGAAAGCTGACTATTTTGTAAAGCTGTGTAATTCCGAAAATCCAGTGTAGACGGAGTTGATCCTGATAGAGATGTTGACAATGCCCAACATCTATCAGATGGAAATTGATGAGGCGCTATACATCAATACTGAAAAAGGATCATGGACAACTCCAATTAACAACTTTATCATGACTGGAACTCTCCATAGCAAAAGAATGAAAGACGTGCTATAGTGTGTAAAGTTTCAAGATACATCATCCAAGGAGACACACTTTATCGAAAGGGCTTCTTGGTTCCTCTACTCAGGTATATACCCAATGACGATGCAAAATGTGTGTTGCAAGAATTGCATGAGGGAGAATGCAGCGATAATACCGGGGGTCAAACTTTGGTAAAGAAGATACTTCGATATGACTACTTCTGGCCTACTGTAAACCAAGATACGGTTGATTATTCATGACACTACAGCAAGTGCCAGAGATTTGCAATGATTTCCAGAGCTATGCTAAATCAACTCACTTAGATGGTTAGTCCTTAATCATTTGTAGTTCGGGGGATAAACATCACCGGCAGCCTCCAGATTTCAAAGGGTGGAGCGAAGTATGCGATCATAGCAGTTGACTATTTCACGAAGTGAGCCAAAGCCGAACCGCTTATCACGATCTCGGCGAATCGGGTGATCAACTTCATCGTCAGAAACATCATATGTTGATTCAGACTTCCCAGGACTATCATAACTGATAATGAGGCCCAATTCGATAGCACAGAGTTGAAAGAATTCTATTGACAAAATCACATCGAGAAGAGATATACTGCTTTTGCACACCTGCAATCAAATGGATAAGTCGAAACTGTCAGTAAAATCATCAAGTCCATTTTGAAGAAGTGATTAGAGCGGGATAAGGCTAAGTGGGTTGATGAGCTTCCTTTTGGCTTTTGGGAATATTGAACTACCCACAAGTCAGCAACTGGGCACACTCCATTTGCGCCTTCCTATGGCACCAAAGCAATCAACCCAGTAGAGCTTGAAGTCCCCTCTCACGAGCAACATACGACGATCCTTTGACCAACAAGGCACTTCTCCTCGAATCCTGCTTCCAAACAGAGCAGCTTTGCGACTGAAAACTTGACACACCTTGAATCAGATTGGATTAGGGTAGGAGCAGATCCGATCTAGCTTCGCCCTAGAACACTTCGGCAAGCTTACTTCGCATCGGCTCGGTTCGGATAGAGGACCCGACCCGAACGAACCTGCTTCTACATGCGAGTGTTGACCTTTTCCCTTGGTTATTTTAGCTCCTATTAACCCAATCAACTTACACTTGGCATAACATGACTTAGAGAGGCTTTCTCCACATTTTCCACCTCATTTCGAAATTAAAGGGATTCCCACCACGTGGCATCCAAACCAAAGCCCCTATACGGCTATAAATACACCACTGCATGGCATTTTGAAAGGATCTTTGGCCAATTTCACTCTCAGCCTCCATTACAACAACGCAAGGACATTACGCTTCATTCAAAAACTAAATATACACGCGGACTACGTGTATAAACTCTTGTATTCTCATTCAACACATGGATTGTGTGTCCTCTTGTAACTGATTCTTGTAATATGTCGTATAACAATTAGATTATAAAGTGGACGTAGGTTAGTTTGAGCCGAACCACTATAAAAACTTCGTGTTTCTCCTACTGTTTACTATTTTCTGCATTCTGCGATCTGTGATTTGTGATTGTGAGGACTTCACACTGCATTTGGGTGTTAGTACCAAATTTTGGTTTAACACAAACGATCTCAGAATTTGATGAAATAAATTTTATTGGATCCGGAATTGTAAATTATTGTAAGATCTAAAATTTTCTAGCCATCGAGGTTATCGTTCGATCGTAAGAAATTGAAATGTGTAGAAATTTGCGCATATAGTTTAATTAATAATCGAGTTTTAGAAGAAACAACTGGAGACTTTGGAATTGGGATATGAAACCTATTCTATTGTGTTCAGAAGACGTCAAAACCTATCGGTAGGATGTAAGCAGGCCTGATTTGGACATAGTCCAACTTTTGACCTAAATACACCAAATCGATAATTAAATTAATTAAAAATTCCAAAACCCTATTTTAATTCAGGCCGCCACCGTTTATAATTTCCATGGCGAGAATTCTTCAGTTCTTTGTCCCTTATTTTCTTATGATCCTATCAATGAAATTGAAAAATTACAAAATGAAAATCGAAGACCTTCAAGAGATATTTCCATCTATACGGTGGATCATGATTGATGGTGCCTAGAATCGCAAGAATTTGGACATGAAGGCGGTGCGGTTTTCAATGAATTGGTGGCCGATGGCGGGACCGGAGATGGTCAGATTTGGGGCGAGGCGTGATTAAGGATGGCGCACGTTCCTCTAGCGTTCGATCGGAGTATGGGACATCGGAGGGGGTTGTGTTCTGATGGTGTAAAGGGTGGTTTGGGTTTAGTTTTCTCAGGAATGATGCATGCATGAAGGAGAAGAAGATGCGCATTAGGTGATGACATGGCCGAATTTGAATGGCGAGAGAAGTTTGGTTATTTATTTTATATAATTTAAATTTCAAATGCTTAAACGTTTATAACTTTCTGTTACGAGGTCGGTTTTGGATGAAATAAATTGTGTCAGAATCGTATCGACGAGCTCTTCACGATGCCGCTGGTTTGGACTGATTCAGAGACAGTTGATTTTTGGGCCTATTTTGGACTCAAAAAGCGTTCAGAACTAAAGGTGAGTGATTAAATCCAGTGACACCTAATTAAAGTATTCTAATATTAGTTAAATTAATATTATGTCTTGATATGATTGTACTGATTGATGTTTAGTAGTTTAAATTGGATATTTTTGTTAATTTGCATCGATAGTGTAGTTTAAATTTGATTGTTAGATTTTATTTTACAATTAAGTTAAAATTCAACATTTAGTTACTGTTTAAAACCTGACATCTGATAATTAGTAAATTTATGCGATATTGAATTGTTGTATGTATTGATGTGATGTATGGTTTAGATTTGATATATATGAGATATTGATGTTTGTTGTGTGAATTTATCCGTTATTCACCTTGATTTTGATATAACCATTGTTTATGTTAATTAATCCCAATCATTTAACATAGATGTTATGGGCATCGAATAAACCCGGGGTTAATCATTAAATAAATAAGAACATAGGTTGAAATGATAAATACCTATGACCCTGATTTGGATTGAAATGATATGTATCATTTCCCAAAATACTAAAATTAAATTTTAAGTATTACTTGGCCATAGGATAGAAAATTATATACGGACACCGGTTGGTAAAATAAAAGTTGTTTTTAACCTTGAATTTTGGAATATTGTTTTAAAGACAATATAAATTGTGACAATCCCAAAACCCCGTGACACGGTGTTAAGGATAATCAGTGGAATATAACACATTAATCATCATTAGCAGATCACAGATAATAGCATAAACAGAAAATAGAATAATTTACACACATATGACAGCGGAATCATATAGATATCGTCACATCAGAGAAACACAGTACATGATACAACTTAGTGTATAATGATACATAATCAGTCACCATCGCCTGAGGCGGAATCATACATAAAGAGTACACAAAAGGAATATCAGTCTACATCGCCAGTGGCGGAATCATAATATAGATACAATAATGGCGAAGAAAATCCAAGTCAGCACGGTGTAGTCAAGCCTCGCCATAAGCCAAAAGGTGCGTCAGAAACCTGTAACTAGGCTGCCCGTGTGAAAATGAGGGCACCCGAGTTTGCAAGGTGAAACAAACTACGAGTCAGTCATGGGACTGGTATGGGAAATCTACTCAACTTATTAACAACAATAATAAGGCAAATCAAAGGACCACGCCACTTTCGCGGAACGGGTTTACACCAATGAGTGCTAGTGCATGAAATAAAACAAATGATTAAATCAACGCAATGCTTTTTATAAAATGAAGCCATTATAAGACTCAGGTCCCATCACACAATGCAACGCAAGCCGGAGGATAGAGTTTTTACCTTATAATGGCCAAAGATGCTTCATACGAATAAAACAAAGGTGTTTGGTATTATTACTAGTGCATATATGTTTCAAAAGCGATTTCAATCATAAATATCAATCATAGGCGGCATAAATGACCCATACCACTATGTCGCCATACTAGTAATACAATCACGTCCGCATATTGCGTATTGGAAATTGGATTCCTTCATGAGTCGAGGCAAGGGGCAAGCTCCTCTCCGATTCGAGACACTCTAGCAAATGTCCCAGGACCCCACTATGATCCTTGGATCTTCAGGGCCGGTCCTCTCTTACTTTTGAGGATTAGTTATTCCTGAACACACGTTTCCCGGTCCTTACAGACCTATATCGAGGCGCCTCGCATTCCAACAACCACACAGGTGAAAAGTATATATAATGTCAAGGCTGGTAGGTCACTGACACCACCTTAGCTAGAAAGAAACGTCGTGCTCTCCCTGTAGTCACTCTCCCGTTTTTGACTCATACCGAGGTGTGGGGCTCACGAATTCACGTTATACACCAAGCTACGTCACACAGACCGTGCTTGGATCATCAACCATAAGACTTTGCTTTGCAACAGAAGCCTTGATCATATGCCACTTAGGCGTGCCACACAGGCAATCCACTCCATGCGACTGATTTCTGTCAATACATAACCTCTGAGCTCGTACGTCTCAGAGAAGGGCGTTAAGCAAGAGAATAAATTCTCCGCCACCAAGCAGATATATATTTAACAGAGATCAATCAACACAGAACAAAATCCAATGTCAGACACACAGTCCATTTACAAGTCCGTTCTGGGTCTGAACGAAACCGGAGGCACCAATTCCTCGCATATCCGTACAATCAACAATATGTTTGGACGGCTACTACTTCAATTCCTTCATGGTAGCTACTCCAATCACGAGCATCAGTAGCGCCCATCCATCCAATGTGGAGATCGTCGGTCTTCAGTCGTCTTCAACTCTTTGACTTTTCAACGTCGATCGATTATTTGAAATGAGATAAACTCGGGCTTTTCAAATAACCCACGTATATTTAGATTTTCAAATCGATTATTCACATGGTTGGACTATTTAACATTCACATTTCAGTTATTTAGTTATAATTTTTATGTCAAATACATTCAACCATCCCATCTCAAGCAAACACAACCAAATTGGTTCATTTTCACTCTATATCGTCTATAGCACTTTATAACGATATATCGCCATTTTTATTTAATTTAAAACGGCCATATTTAATTAAACGACGTTTCAGGTCGTGTCGATGCACTGGCGCTGCTTTCCACTAATTTTGTCTTACACATATCTGAAAATCTAACCGTTGGATCTTCCCGAATTTTACATCATTGGGAAGGTCTTTTCAAAACGAATCCAACGGTTTTAGTTTTGGGAAAATCCGACGGTCGGATCTTCCACACTAATCATTTGAAGTTACGATTTCAATTTACGAACTGCAGCGTCGTTATTCGATTTAATTTAATTATATTTATATATATATATAAATATAATCGTTTCTGGCGCTGTTTTTCTTCAGTTTTGAATTAAACATTTCAGACAATCCAACCGTCGGATCTTCACAAAGTTGGTGCCGTTGGAAAGGTATTTCCAAGGCGAACCCAACGGTTGAGGTTTCGGGAAAATCCAATGGACGGATCTTCCGCACTAGTCGTTTGAAATCACGGTTTCAAAATATGAACTGCACGGCCACGTTTCGTTTTAATTTAATTTATATTTATATATTTATATAAATATAGTTCATTCAAAAATTCCAATATCGTTTCCACTTCAATTATTTCACTAACGCCTTTAAATTTTGGAAAATTTCGCCATAACCTCCGTTGTACGGGAGGGTCTGGGAAAATTCCCAAATAGCCACACGGGCGTCTCATATCAAAAATAAAAATAAAAAGCCAAGCGGCTAGCCAACAGGCTCATAAAATCATCACCCAAACAAAGCGGTAAATGTGTACCTATTTGTCGGGCACAAAATTCTATTTCTCTTCTCTAGCCCCTTTTGCTTTGACCTGTTCAATAGATATGCATGTACATATATACAATTTCTAACATTTATCATTTTCCATTCAATTTCATATTTGATTTGCTTTGGTTTAAAATCACCATTCATTCGAATGTTGCATGCATAGGCTAAAATCATATCATTAGCTAGTTAATGTATATTTCAACTCATGCATGTTTATTTGAACAAGTGGCTATTTTTAACACTTCACATTTCAAAGATGATAATTTTGGCGAACTAAAATAGATTTCAACACATGACTATTTTATTTAGTTCTTATGCATGTTAAAAATAATATTTCTATCACAAATATTTGTTTCAACGTCCGCACATCTGTAGCATATCACACATATGATAAAAATGATATTTTTATCATTTAAAATACTTATTCAACCAATGTATGGTTTCAACACTGCATAATTTCAATAAAAATGTAATTTTTATCGTTCAATCTTTTTATTCAACACATGAACCTTTCCACTACACACACTTCTCAACAAATGAGCATTTCCACACATGGACATTTTATTTATGTTGTTCTTATTAGAAAGATGAAATTTTGATTGTTGAAACTATTTATATAAGGCGAATATTTTTCATACTTCATATATATATAAAAATGTGATTTTTATTGTTTAAGCACTTCATTCATTCACAAATGAATTTAATTTTCATACAACACTTTTCAACACATGAATATTTCCACACATGGACATAGTTTCATATATGACTTTAATTTCTATGCATGAAAATAATTTCAACATATGAAAATAATTCTAACACACAAAGATTATTTAAAATTTTGGCAGCATAACGGCAGGGTAGTTAAAACCGACACCGTCCCTAGTACGGCTCCTCGCTCTACCTTAAAACCTCGCGGTTTTTGACAATGGGGATTCATGCATCTAATTCGCACGCAGGCGGCATGTTTATTTTTATTTCCACAAATATTTCCAATTCATTTCAATCACCAATGGGTATTTTTCAACCACAACCAAACAATATCAACCACAAACAATTATTCAACCATTCGTATTTTTTTCACCCAATATTTCACACCAATTCACCACAATAAATATCGTCCATGGTTTGTGGACGAGGGGAGTATATATATATAATATAATATGTATATCACTTGCATTTCAACACATATATCAATTATTCTATGCATGTAAAAATTCATACTTCGCTCATATAGCTTACACTACGCATGTACATGAGGTATACAACACGTATGTAATTTATATTTCGCTTATATAAATTATATACGACATTTTCCATTCAATTTCACGTTAATTTAGATTTCTCACCTTGGTTTTCTGAGCGCTAAAAATCGATACGATGTCAGAAAAATCCGCGGCTTCTTCTATTGGGTAGAGAGCTTCCTTGCGGTCTCGCTGTTTCCTGTTTCATCGAATTTCGTCAACACACCAAAAAGATATGATTTTGCAAAGTGTAAAGATCAAAGAAAAACGCACTTTCAGAAAGCTTCAAAACTAGGTCAGCGATTTTCGCGAGAACCAGGACACGAGGGGACGATCAGGAAGTTGGAGGTGGAAGAGCTTCGAGAGAGCTACAGGCGCGCGGTGGTTTGGTGGGACTCGGTGGCGCAGAACGGCGACGGCGACGGCTTGAAGGTCGGAAGTTTGGAGGCGGATATCTCGGCGGAGAGGCGACGATAGGGGGAGCTCCTTATATGGATTTGAAGAGGGGAGGGAGAACTACAAAAAGTTGAACTGGAGGAGGGGCTAATTCTGGCCGTGGCGATCGGAAATCGCCTGGGAAGGTGACGAAGGCTTTTCGCCGTCGATGTCGGGGTCGGGGGGGGGGGGGGTTTCTGTTATTTTTTCTTTAATTATGAATGGAGAAATATGATTGGCCGAGACTATATTAAAATTTTTAAATAGTGTTTTATTAAACGAACTCCTTTTTAAACCCAACGACTGTCGCCCCTAGCTAAATACCCTCATTCCAGACACAATGGGATATGTTTCGTAGGCCAATTCGACTGTTACAGTCATTTATTTTTCAAATTAAAGTATAAAACATTTAATTTTTAACTCTGAACGCACATTTCAATTTGCCAGGGCCACAAACTGATTCGAAAAATTCCAGAAAAATAAATCTAGCTATGTTTTGACGCTACGGTCCCAACAAAACTAGTTTCGTCGAATTCTGAGGTCGTTTGAAAAATGGCCATTTTCTGGTCGATCCAATTTAACAGAAATTGACCAAACACATTTTCTTTTGCCACGCTCACATACTAGCTTCAAAAATTATGAAATTTGAAACCTAGCAATAATTTGACATCCCGGACCCAACAAAATTGGTTTCGTCGAATTCCGAGGTCGTATGCAAAATATCAATTTTCCAGGGCTATATTCTATATACCGACTCTTCTGAAAATTCATTCGGCCATAACTTTTGATTCCCGTTATGAAACTTCGATTTTTCAGATTCGTTAGAAAGGTATTGACTAACAGATTTAAATATTTTTGGTTTCACTAAAATCCGTTATATTTTCCACCCTGCATAGTCAGTCAAAGTTTGAATTCAAATTTTCAAACTGACTCACTATTCTTAACTTACTATTTTATTGAAATATTCTATTTCAATTGTTCAAATTCCTTTGAAATAATCAATTTAAAAATTTTAAATTGGCACGTATTTTCCGGGTTATTACAATCTCCCCTACTTAAAACTTTTCGTCCTCGAAAAGGAAACAACAGTAAAGTAGGAAATAAAATGTAAATGCAAAGTATTGTAAAGGTACCTTGCACCAGAGTTAGTCAGAGATATCCACTCTGCATTTGGGGTAAGCTTGCTTAATGCTCTCCTCAGTTTCCCAAGTACAGTCTCTAGGATCACTGCTCCACTGCACTTTAACTAAATGAACCTTTTTGCTTCTGAGTTCTCTAGTTTCTTTGCCAACAATTTTTAATGGCTCTCTTTTGAGTGCTAATTCTGGAGTTATCTCCACATCCTGTTGCGCTGCTTCTTCTACAACAAGATCCGGATCATGCACATGTCTCCTCAGTTGAGATACGTGAAAAACATTGTGCACTCCAGGCAACCAATCTGGCAATTGAACCCTATATGCAAGAGTTCCAATTCGCTCAAGTATAGGAAAGGGACCAATAAATCTCGGTGCCAACTTCCCAGTCTTTCCAAATCTGATTACTCCTCTCATCGGAGAAACCTTTAAATAAACATGATCACCAACAGCAAATGTCAAATCTCTCCTTCTAGAGTCTGCATAACTTTTCTGTCGGCTTTGGGCGGTTTTCAATCGCTTCTTGATGAAGTCCACTTTATCAGATGCTTCCCTAATCATATCGGGTCCTAGTACAAGTCTGTTGCCAGGTTCTACCCAACATGCTGGAGATCTATAGGGTCTGCCATATAATGCTTCAAATGGTGACATTCTCAAACTTGCTTGATAGCTATTGTTATATGAGAACTCTGCCAAATGCAAATGATCTTCCCACGACCCACCAAAATCGATTATACAAGCCCGCAATAAATCTTCTAGAATTCTATTCACCCGCTCAGTTTGGCCATCTGTTTGTGGGTGATAAGCGGTGCTCATATTCAGTTTCGTCCCCAATTCTGTCTGGAAAGCCTCCCAGAATTTGCTAGTAAATAGGGGTTCTCTATCACTGACTATGCTGATGGGAATTCCATGCAGCTTAACAATTTCTTTGAAATATATCTGTGCTAGACTTTGGGCAGTTCTATTGGATCTGACAGGTATAAAATGGGCAGTCTTCGTGAAGCGATCTACGATTACCCAAATGCTGTCATTACCTTTCTTGGTTCGCGGCAAACCATCTATGAAATCCATGGAAATCTGTTCCCATTTCCAGCCTGGGACTTCCAACGGTTGTAACAGTCCAGCTAGCTTCTGTTGGTCACTCTTGACCAATTGACAAGTAGGGCATCTGCTAACATACAAAGAAATATCTCTTTTCATTGCCTTCCACCAGAAAGTGCGTTTGATATCGTTGTACATTTTACTCACCCCAGGATGGATGCAAAATTTGGACTTATGGCATTCGTCTAGCACTTCTCTTTTAAGCTCGGGAATGTAGGGAACACATATTCTTCTATTCAGCCTCAGAACTCCTTCTGTATCCACTTGGAAACTGGAGCCTTCGCCCCTTTGAATCCTTTTTACCATCTCTTTCACAAAATTGTCACTCTTCTGAAGAGCAGATATCCTATCGATCAATCCAGGTGTAATTATAAGATGGGCAACGATTGCGGTCTTTCTACTAAGTGCATCCGCTACTACGTTAGCTTTCCCCGGCGTATACAGGATATCAAGATCATACGCTGCAAGAAACTCTAGCCAATGCTGCTGTCTCAGATTCAGATCTTTTTGGGTATATAAATACTTCAATGATTGATGGTCTGTATACAGTATAAATTTCTCGCCCAACAAGTAATGCCTCCAGATTTTCAAGGCAAATACGATGGCTAGCAACTCAAGATCATGAGTCACATAATTCTTCTCATGCGGTTTCAATTGGCGGCTTGCATAAGCGACTACTTGGCCTCTCTGCATTAACACTGCACCAAGACCTCTAATAGAAGCATCTGTCCAAACCGTTAAATCCTGATTGCCATCAATAATAGTTAACACTGGAGCGGTGGTCAGCTTCGATTTCAATTCCTGGAAAGCTTCTTCACAGTCGGAAGTCCACTTAAACTTCTCATGTTTCTTGGTGAGCTTCGTTAATGGACCGGATATCTTCGAAAAATCCTTAATGAACTTTCGATAATAACTAGCTAACCCCATAAAACTTCTAACTTCTGTGGGAGTAGTGGGTTGTTTCCAGTCTTGAATCGCTGTTATTTTGCTTGGGTCAACAGAAATTCCTTTCTCTGACACGACATGGCCAAGAAATTTAACTTCTTCTTGCCAGAAGACACATTTGGAGAATTTGGCTTTGAAGACGTTCTTCCTTAGAATCTCCAATACTTGTTCTAAGTGTTTTTCATGCTCGGGTTTTGATTTGGAGTAGATTAAAATATCATCGATGAATACGAGGACAAATTTATTCAGAACTCCCCTGAACACTCTATTCATCAGATCGACAAAGTATGCTGGAGCGTTACATAGGCCAAACGGCATTACTAACCATTCATAAAATATGTCTGGGCCTCTTAAAGCGGTCAAAGAAACATACTCTTCTGCTATTCTCAATTGATGAAAACCTGTAGCTAGGTCCATTCGGGAAAATACTTTCGCCCCATTCAATTGATCTAGCAAATCATCAATGCGGGGTAGTGGATATTTGTTTTTAAGTGTCTGTTTGTCGAGGTCTCGGTAATCAACACATAATCTAAGAGTACCGTCTGACTTCAGGACAAACACAACAGCTGCACCCCAATTGGAAAAACTCGGTCTGATTAGACCCTTCCACAATAGTTGACGAGTTTGATCGCCTAATTCTTCTTTTTCTTTCGGAGTCATTCTACGAATTGGATGCACCACTGGTCTGGCATTGGGAATTAGATCGATTCGGAATTCTATTTCTCTTTGCGGAGGTAAGTTTTCAACTTCTTCAAACACATCCGCAAAGTTTCTAACAATCGGAATCTTTTCTATGGAAGTAGGGATAATTTCCAATGCTGACCAAAATTCTTCTCTATTCGGATTCGAACCATGACAGGGAACCGTAATATATCCAAGCTTCGTTCGAATTTTAACGATTCTTTCCGCACAATTCACTTCGGCTTCATATTTCGTTAACCAATCTAGCCCGAGAATAACATCGAATTCGGGAAAATCCATAACGATTAAATTGAAAGGAAACTTGTAGGAAGAATAAGAGATTGGCACTTTACAACAGGAATTGAGAGTAATAGGACCCCCTATCGGGTTATGAACTTCAACTGATACTTTAAGTTTTCGCTGTTTTAACTTTAATTTGTGCACTGTGTTTCTAGCAATAAAACTACGCGATGCACCTGTGTCAAATAATACAGAAACAGGAATATTTTTAATTGTAAGGGTACCTCCCAAAACATCGGGTTTACCTGCTCCATCGGAAGCAGCTGGCGGGCTAGACCCGTCATAGACATGAGCTACAGTAGCTTTCTTCAACAAAGGACAGTCTTTGACCAGATGATCGGTCTTGCGACAGTTGAAGCACGAGCGAGGGTTCTGAGAGCCTTGGCTCGAGCCTTGAGAATTTGTTTTCTGTTTCTTCGGAGCTGTGCAGACGTTTGAGTAGTGCCCCGGCTTACCACAGTTAAAGCAACTTCCTCTTGGCGGCTTGCCAGTCTGAGGTTTTGAAGATGCTGCTTGGCTTGACTCGCCTTGATTTACAGCAGGCTTGCGCATGTTTCCGGCTTGGCTTCTGGCGCGATCCTGATCCAGATGCCTTTGATCAAGGTCTTCATAGTTGCATGTCATTTCCACCAGCTCGTTGGAATCCAGCTTGACATGGGCCATGGCTCTATCATGATATTGTCGTCTTAGTCCAAAGATAAACCTCTTATTTTTGGATTTCGCAGTAGCGACGAGTTCTGGAGCATAGGGCGACAACATTGTAAATTTGTTCAGATAATCTTGCACGGAAAGATCCCCTTGCTGGAGATTGGCGAAGTCATCGTGCATCCTTTCTAGGGCTTGTTCTGGGACATATTTCTCCTTGAAGAGTTCTTTAAATCCATCCCAGGTTCTTCCAGCTTCTCTATTCCCGGCGGTAAGAGATTCCCACCATAATTCGGCTTGTTCCTGCATAAGCCAGGCGCCCATAATAGCTTTGTCTTCATCTCCAAGCCTTAGGCCTTCAAGAATTTTCTCGCATGTTTTGAGCCATGCAAGGGCCTCTATTACGGTGCCAGTTCCCGCGAAGGTCTTGCCTCCTAAGTTCTTATATCTCTTAGCTACACGGTCGAGCTCGAAGTATTGAGCTGCCGGAGGTTGTATCAAAGGTCCTTCTTGAGCTGGGATTTCTCCCCTTCCTCGGCCTCGGCCGGCACGGCCTCCTCTAGCAGCGGCTGCTCTGGTAGCCATTTGTCAAATTCTGTATAAGCAACGAAAAAAGTCAGCTAACAGAAATGATAGTCTATTGCATGGTTAAGCAGAAATTTCTACGGAAAGATAACGATGGACTGATCAATTGTTTTTGCTAATCTGTTCAGCTCATTCTAGGAATTTACTAGTCCTATCTCTAATGAGCGACTCGCCTTAGAATACTACTGATTCTATTTTGACGAAGTGTTTAATGTGTTAGACTCCAGAACTAAGGTTAACCAAAGCTCTGATACCAGCTGTGACGATCCCAAAACCCCGTCACACGGTGTTAAGGATAATCAGTGGAATATAACACATTAATCATCATTAGCAGATCACAGATAATAGCATAAACAGAAAATAGAATAATTTACACACATATGACAGCGGAATCATAGAGATATCGTCACATCAGAGAAGCACAGTACAAGATACAACTTAGTGTATAATGATACATAATCAGTCACCATCGCCTGAGGCGGAATCATACATAAAGAGTACACAAAAGGAATATCAGTCTACATCGCCAGTGGCGGAATCATAATATAGATACAATAATGGCGGAGAAAATCCAAGTCAGCACGGTGTAGTCAAGCCTCATCACGAGCCAAAAGGTGCGTCAGAAACCTGTAACTAGGCTGCCCGTGTGAAAATGAGGGCACCCGAGTTTGCAAGGTGAAACAAACTACGAGTCAGTCATGGGACTGGTATGAGAAATCTACTCAACTTATTAACAACAATAATAAGGCAAATCAAAGGACCACGCCACTTTCGCGGAACGGGTTTACTCCATTGAGTGCTAGTGCATGAAATAAAACAAACGATTAAATCAACGCAATGCTTTTTATAAAATGAAGCCATTATAAGACTCAGGTCCCATCACACAATGCAACGCAAGCCGGAGGATAGAGTTTTTACCTTATAATGGCCAAAGATGCTTCATACGAATAAAACAAAGGTGTTTGGTATTATTACTAGTGCATATATGTTTCAAAAGCGATTTCAATCATAAATATCAATCATAGGCGGCATAAATGACCCATACCACTATGTCTCCATACTAGTAATACAATCACGTCCGCATATTGCGTATTGGAAATTGGATTCCTTCATGAGTCGAGGCAAGGGGCAAGCTCCTCTCCGATTCGAGACACTTTAGCAAATGTCCCAGGACCCCACTATGATCCTTGGATCTTCAGGGCCGGTCCTCTCTTACTTTTGAGGATTAGTTATTCTTGAACACACATTTCCCGGTCCTTACAGACCTATATCGAGGCGCCTCGCATTCCAACAACCACACAGGTGAAAAGTATATATAATGTCAGGGCTGGTAGGTCACTGACACCACCTTAGCTAGAAAGAAACGTCGTGCTCTCCCTGCAGTCACTCTCCCGTTTTTGACTCATACCGAGGTGTGAGGCTCACGAATTCACGTTATACACCAAGCTACGTCACACAGACCATGCTTGGATCATCAACCACAAGACTTTGCTTTGCAACAGAAGCCTTGATCATATGCCACTTAGGCGTGCCACATAGGCAATCCACTCCATGCGACTGATTTCTGTCAATACATAACCTCTGAGCTCGTACGTCTCAGAGAAGGGCGTTAAGCAAGAGAATAAATTCTCCGCCGCCAAGCAGATATATATTTAACAGAGATCAATCAACACAGAACAAAATCCAATGTCAGACACACAGTCCATTTACAAGTCCGTTCTGGGTCTGAACGAAACCGGAGGCACCAATTCCTCGCATATCCGTACAATCAACAATATGTTTGGACGGCTACTACTTCAATTCCTTCATGGTAGCTACTCCAATCACGAGCATCAGTAGCGCCCATCCATCCAATGTGGAGATCGTCGGTCTTCAGTCGTCTTCGACTCTTCGACTTTTCAACGTCGATCGATTATTTGAAATGAGGTAAACTCGGCCTTTTCAAATAACCCACGTATATTTAGATTTTCAAATCGATTATTCACATGGTTGGACTATTTAACATTCACATTTCAGTTATTTAGTTATAATTTTTATGTCAAATACATTCAACCATCCCATCTCAAGCAAACACAACCAAATTGGTTCATTTTCACTCTATATCGTCTATAGCACTTTATAACGATATATCTCCATTTTTATTTAATTTAAAACGGCCATATTTAATTAAACGACGTTTCAGGTCGTGTCGATGCATTGGCGCTGCTTTCCACTAATTTTGTCTTACACATATCTGAAAATCTAACCGTTGGATCTTCCCGAATTTTACATCATTGGGAAGGTCTTTTCAAAACGAATCCAACGGTTTTAGTTTTGGGAAAATCCGACGGTCGGATCTTCCACACTAATCATTTGAAGTTACGATTTCAATTTACGAACTGCAGCGTCGTTATTCGATTTAGTTTAATTATATTTATATATATATATATAAATATAATCGTTTCTGGCGCTGTTTTTCTTCAGTTTTGAATTAAACATTTCAGACAATCCAACCGTCGGATCTTCACAAAGTTGGTGCCGTTGGAAAGGTATTTCCAAGGCGAACCCAACGGTTGAGGTTTCGGGAAAATCCAATGGTCGGATCTTCCGCACTAGTCGTTTGAAATCACGGTTTCAAAATATGAACTGCACGGCCACGTTTCGTTTTAATTTAATTTATATTTATATATTTATATAAATATAGTTCATTCAAAAATTCCAATATCGTTTCCACTTCAATTATTTCACTAACGCCTTTAAATTTTGGAAAATTTCGCCATAACCTCCTTTGTACGGGAAGGTCTGGGAAAATTCCCAAATAGCCACACGGGCGTCTCATATCAAAAAGAAAAAGAAAAAGCCAAGCGGCTAGCCAACAGGCTCATAAAATCATCACCCAAACAAAGCGGTAAATGTGTACCTATTTGTCGGACACAAAATTCTATTTCTCTTCTCTAGCCCCTTTTGCTTTGACCTGTTCAATAGATATGCATGTACATATATACAATTTCTAACATTTATCATTTTCCATTCAATTTCATATTTGATTTGCTTTGGTTTAAAAACACCATTCATTCGAATGTTGCATGCATAGGCTAAAATCATATCATTAGCTAGTTAATGTATATTTCAACTCATGCACGTTTATTTGAACAAGTGGCTATTTTTAACACTTCACATTTCAAAGATGATAATTTTGGCGAACTAAAATAGATTTCAACACATGACTATTTTATTTAGTTCTTATGCATGTTAAAAATAATATTTCTATCACAAATATTTGTTTCAACGTCCGCATATCTGTAGCATATCACACATATGATAAAAATGATATTTTTATCATTTAAAATACTTATTCAACCAATGTATGGTTTCAACACTGCATAGTTTCAATAAAAATGTAATTTTTATCGTTCAATCTTTTTATTCAACACATGAACCTTTCCACTACACACACTTCTCAACAAATGAGCATTTCCACGCATGGACATTTTATTTATGTTGTTCTTATTAGAAAGATGAAATTTTGATTGTTGAAACTATTTATATAAGGCGAATATTTTTCATACTTCATATATATATATAAAAATGTGATTTTTATTATTTAAGCACTTCATTCATTCACAAATGAATTTAATTTTCATACAACACTTTTCAACACATGAATATTTCCACACATGGACATAGTTTCATATATGACTTTAATTTCTATGCATGAAAATAATTTCAACATATGAAAATAATTCTAACACACAAAGATTATTCAAAATTTCGGCAGCATAACGGCAGGGTAGTTAAAACCGGCACCGTCCCTAGTACGGCTCCTCGCTCTACCTTAAAACCTCGCGGTTTTTTACAATGGGGATTCATGCATCTAATTCGCACGCAGGCGGCATGTTTATTTTTATTTCCACAAATATTTCCAATTCATTTCAATCACCAATGGGTATTTTTCAACCACAACCAAACAATATCAACCACAAACAATTATTCAACCATTCGTATTTTTTTCACCCAATATTTCACACCAATTCACCACAATAAATATCGTCCATGGTTTGTGGACGAGGGGAGTATATATATAATATAATATGTATATCACTTGCATTTCAACACATATATCAATTATTCTATGCATGTAAAAATTCATACTTCGCTCATATAGCTTACACTACGCATGTACATGAGGTATACAACACGTATGTAATTTATATTTCGCTTATATAAATTATATATGACATTTTCCATTCAATTTCACGTTAATTTAGATTTCTCACCTTGGTTTTCTGAGCGCTAAAAATCGATACGATGTCAGAAAAATCCGCGGCTTCTTCTATTGGGTAGAGAGCTTCCTTATGGTCTCGCTGTTTCCTGTTTCATCGAATTTCGTCAACACACCAAAAAGATATGATTTTTCAAAGTGTAAAGATCAAAGAAAAACGCACTTTCAGAAAGCTTCAAAACTAGGTCAGCGATTTTCGCGAGAACCAGGACACGAGGGGACGATCAGGAAGTTGGAGGTGGAAGAGCTTCGAGAGAGCTACAGGCGCGCGGTGGTTTGGTGGGACTCGGTGGCGCAGAACGGCGGCGGAGACGGCTTGAAGGTCGGAAGTTTGGAGGCGGATATCTCGGCGGAGAGGCGACGATAGGGGGAGCTCCTTATATGGATTTGAAGAGGGGAGGGAGAACTACAAAAAGTTGAACTGGAGGAGGGGCTAATTCTGGCCGTGGCGATCGGAAATCGCCTGGGAAGGTGACGAAGGCTTTTCGCCGTCGATGTCGGGGTCGGGGGGGTGGGGGGGTTTCTGTTATTTTTTTTTTTAATTATGAATGGAGAAATATGATTGGCCGAGACTATATTAAAATTTTTAAATAGTGTTTTATTAAACGAACTCCTTTTTAAACCCAACGACTGTCGCCCCTAGCTAAATATCCCCATTCCGGACACAATGGGATATGTTTCGTAGGCCAATTCGACTGTTACAGTCAGTTATTTTTCAAATTAAAGTATAAAACATTTAATTTTTAACTCTGAACGCACATTTCAATTTGCCAGGGCCACAAACTGATTCGAAAAATTCCAGAAAAATAAATCTAGCTATGTTTTGACGCTACGGTCCCAACAAAACTAGTTTCGTCGAATTCTGAGGTCGTTTGAAAAATGGCCATTTTCTGGTCGATCCAATTTAACAAAAATCGACCAAACACATTTTCTTTTGCCACGCTCACATACTAGCTTCAAAAATTATGAAATTTGAAACCTAGCAATAATTTGACATCCCGGACCCAACAAAAGTGGTTTCGTCGAATTCCGAGGTCATATGCAAAATATCAATTTTCCAGGGCTATATTCTATATACCGACTCTTCTGAAAATTCATTCGGCCATAACTTTTGATTCCCGTTATGAAACTTCGATTTTTCAGATTCGTTAGAAAGGTATTGACTAACAGATTTAAATATTTTTGGTTTCACTAAAATCCGTTATATTTTCCACCCTGCATAGTCAGTCAAAGTTTGAATTCAAATTTTCAAACTGACTCACTATTCTTAACTTACTATTTTATTGAAATATTTTATTTCAATTGTTCAAATTCCTTTGAAATAATCAATTTAAAAATTTTAAATTGGCTCGTATTTTCCGGGTTATTACATAAATGATATTATTAAACGATTTTCTTTGAATTTTAACTTTGAGCTTTGAAATTTTAAATTTTAACGAATTCATAAATGTGGATAACTGAAGTTAAACTGAATTGAATATGAAATAAATTGATCGAAATTTAATTGTTTATCCATCTTTGATATTTACTTTAAATTAATTTTATTTATAGTAATAATTGAACCATGAACTCGAGATTTTTATAAATGAATAATTCAAAGTGAAAATTATAATTGAAATTCAATTATTTGAATCGAATTATTAAATCAAATTGTTTGAAATCAAACTATTGAATCGAATTGAAATATAAATGGGAAGTCAAATCCTTTTGAATTAAGATATCGAAATTTAGTCGAATTGATTTGAAACTGGAATATGATTTCCAGTTTTGTTAAATTTTGAAGAAATGATTTTTATTCCAACTATAGTATTTTAAACCATTTTATAAACTATTTTAATAATAATTACTTTTCTTTATAAACTATTTACCTTATAACTATTTTATTTTTATTAATTATTTTAAATAAACCATTTAAATAATTAAATATTTATTTTATAAATTATTTTATATTTGAACTATAGATTTTGCTAAATCTGAAAATTCTATTTTAAATACAAGTTATTTATTTTCAAAATATTTCAATTATTTATCTAAACTATTTTAAATACATTTAACTATTTTAATATTCAAATTATTTTAAAGTTGGAATTGTTTCGAGATTTAAATTTGGTTTTAAATGGAGATTTTAATATGAGATATTCTATCTCGACCATTGAAATGAGTTTTAAAGAAAAATATGATATTTTGATATGAAGTATGAATATCTTTGAAATGTAAAATAACTGATCGGTGTGAAAAATGAAAACGTTTGGTTGTTAAAGCGACCGGGATCAGATATTGTCATACTCTCTACCAATACCGAAAACCACTTTAACAACTGTGTACGTGGTGGAGAATCCAGAATGAAGTAGGTTGGTTTGGCAAATGCCACTGGAATGAAGTAAGAGAACGATGATGGATGTCCTTGAACTTAAGGTCATAATTAAAATGACTAAAATAGGGCTATTGTAACAACCCAGAAAATCATAGCCAATTTAAATTATTTAATTTGGCTATTTTAATGAATTTGGAATATTTGAAATAATTTATTTTAAATAATAATTACTAAAAATTTATTTTAATCGAAGTTATAAGGAATATATTTATTTTAATTATATAACGAGCCTGAAATGGCCCGGTAGTTTGAAAATTTAACTTTGAACTTTGACTGAATGTACAGGATTCAAAATAAAGCGAATTTTAGTGAAACCATAAATATTTAAATCTGTTAAAAAATATCTTTCTAACGAATCTGAAAAATCGAAATTTCATAGCGGGAGTCAAAAGTTATGGCCAGTTCAATATTCAAAGTAGTCCCTATGGAATAAATATAGCCCTTAGAAATAGACAATTTGCAAACGACCTCCGTTTTTGACGAAACCACTTTGGTTGGATCCGGAATGTCATTTAATTGATAGATTCCAAATTCCATAATTTTTGAAGTTGATATGTGAGCGTGGAAAAGGAAAACGCGTTTGGTAATTTTAGTTTGAATTGGACCGACCAGAAAAAGTCCAATTTTTCAAACTGTCTCCAAATTCGACGAAATTAATTTTGTTGGGACCGTATCGTCCCAACATAGCTAGATTTATTTTTCGGGAATTTTTGGAATCAGTATGGGGTCCCGGAAAATTAAAATGTACGTTCAAATCCAAATTTGAATGTTTTATATTTTAATTTGAAGAAAAAATGATTGAAACAGTCAAATGGGCTTACAAAACCTATTCCATTGTGTCCGGAATGGGGGTATTTAGCTAGAGGCGTCAGTCGTTGGGTTTGATTTGGGGTCCGTATGAAAAAACACTATTTTTGGAAATATATGTAAATATCGACCAATAAAATAATTCCTTTCATTAATTAAAATTTCCAAAAAAATTAGACCCCCTCCCCGTAACCCAATATCGAACGACGAAAACCGCTTCCCCACTTCCAGCCCCGATTCCGGCCAAATTACTCTGTAAAATCACTCGACCCAGTTGAAGTTTTTGTAGATCTCATCGAGGGCTTCAAATCCATACTAGGTTTGCCCTACATCGTTCAGTAATCGTTGAGATCCAACGATACAAAGTTTCGACCTTCAAACCGCCGCCCAACCTCGAATCCTCCACCGAGCTTGACCTTGTGGGTTGCGCCAGACGCGCCTCTCCACCCCCAATAGCGTGGCGTGGGCCGATCATCTTCAAGCTTCACGGTTTAGTGGCAAATCGGTGACCTAGTTTTGAACTAATCGCTGAAGGTAACGGCTTACTTATATTTAATTGTTTACAACACTTTAAAGCATTACAATTTATGATTTTAGAATAAAAATCATATCTTTATCATATGTTGTCGAAATCCAGTGAAACCGGAGACATCGGACTCGTGACGACGTTCTCTACATTCTAGAAGAGACAGAAGAATTTTTGGAGCTTCCTACGATTTTAGAAGGAGTCGAACCCAATGTGAGATTTATAAATTCAAATTGGATTGAAATAGCGATGTATAAGTTATATAAGCAATGGATAAATTATATACGCGTTGTATACCTCATATATGAGCGTTGTATAAATTATATGAGCGATGTATAAATTGTACATGCGTTGTATATACCATATATAACAATATGGAATTGAAATGGAAATATATATTTATATATATATATATATTGAAACACCCCACCTCCATTAAGGTCACTCACAAAGGGAATGCCTTAACTTTGGTGGAGGTTTATAGTACAAGACACGGAAAAATTTACAAGACACATAGAGATAAGCAGCGGAAATCAAACATTTATTGCATACGTGGTTCAATACAAAAGCATTACAACAAATTGTCTCAAAATAACTTCCAAAACATTACATCATATTTTATGTCTTGATTATTTAATAAAGAAGCATAAACCATAAATAAAAGTGTATAAATCCCCAAGTGTAGTGCCCAAAAACCATAGCCAAGGTAAGAGAGTCCCAATCATACATCTACTTTCTTGAAGCTTGCAAAGAGTCTGACTAAGCTGGAGTATTCCCTCCCTGTGGACCTGGAGGGGGGAACAGAAGAAAAGAGGACGAAAGAAATTGGGTCAGACAATAAGTCTGGTAAGTTCAGTGATTACTAGCATTTAAACAAGGAAAGGGATCATGATAGTAATAACAGAACATAGGACAATACCCAAATATAAGATAAGATGAACATGTGATCGCACTAATTACTATAGTCTCTGCACCTGCTAACGATTGGTTCAATCAGTCTCACGTGTTCCTAACGAACGATCCCCTTAATGATCGGCTCCTACTCGCATGCATTCATATCCTGTGTCATTCGGCCTCGCTTGACTGTAGATACCTGTGTTGGTCCCACCATGGGGTGTATCAGTCCCTCTGGTGGCAACCCGACATGATTCAAGATGCACAGTGTACACTACTAATGCCCAGTGAGTGTTTTTTTCCACTCCGGAGTACGTGCACGCCCGTACTCCGTCAGAACCTACATTGACGCACCAATCCACCGACGTTTTTGACCGCTTATAATCAGTCCAGTAATCGTGCCCTACCCTGCCTAGTTCAGAGTACCATGATACATTTATGTGGGTTACTGCTGAAATGGGTCCCTGTTACTAGGGTTTTCTAATCAACATGTTTATTTGGTTAAGTGTCAAAATTTACCTAACCCCACCCATTAGTTTAGTTAACATGTTGGACCAGTTAAGTGTCTCCCTAATTGACTTAACCCTACCAATCTTGACTTAGCTTTAATTTATTCATTAAAGCACCAACCACTCACATTAGACAGGTCTTGTTGTGGTCACTGGATGTGCCGGTTGGTTCCGGGCAGTTTTACACCACAACTCAGTCTAACCTTGGGTCCTTTTTGGGCTTGATGCACTAACCACCCACATTAGACAGGTCTTGTTGTGGTCACTGGATGTGCCGGTCAGTTCCCGGCAGTTTTACACCACAACTCAGTCTAACCTCGGGTTAGGCGTATTCGTCTTTTCTAAATTCACATATTTTCTATATATGTCTAATTTTATATGTAAATTAATCTTAATTAATCATGCCATAACTATCCTTTTGATTATGCTCACAATAAATGGTATACCAAATATACCATTTCATGAACCAATCTATGCCATGAAATTTTCATGTTTTCCCAACGCTACCCCCGTGGTAAGATCGCATAAATTACACAAAATGTTGGGCTAGTAAATTAGCCCAAACCCATAAACAAAAAGGGTAACAAACAAGGGACATGAAATAAGCATACAATAACATACTTTTAACTTATCATATGTAACTTGGCATAGAAGCATCACTAACTTAATTAAACAGATAAGGGTAAACTTGTGACTAAGTTGGATCTAATTATCATGCAAACTGGATATAGGTTTAACATGGAGGTTTAACATATAAACACACTTTTAAACCACAAATTAGCATATTAACTTATGTATGTGAAAACATAAGAAAGCTACTATAAACATATTTAAATCACAACTTAGCATGATAACTTATGTGTATTAAAACATAAGAGAACCCCAATCCAACTTGCAACATAAATAGATTCAACTTAACAAAGTTCTAAATATACATAAGTGTTGATCTAAACATGTAGGCATGTGAATTAGATCATAAACTTGCAAGTATCTACCAAATTATAACATGACATGTTCATCACTAAGGTGGCATAATATGTTCATCGTCCAATAGATTCCAATAATACCATACAATTTGGTATGTTCATCACCACAAACATATAGGCATAATCAATCGCAATGGTAATTTCAGATAAATGAGAATCAAACTTTATTTATCTTATACATAAGCATCATTCTATATTCGAGTTACAACATGTCATGATTTCATTTAAGAGAACATTTAAATCTACGTAATAACCAACTTACAAACTAAAAGGAATTCTTGATTTCTGGAATCTAAATTCTGAAGTTGAAATGCTCGCCTTTGATGTAGATCGTTGAATTAGATTAGTTTTAATTTGATTTTGATGTAGGCTTCTATCTCGTCTTTGAATTGAAAGCGGTCACGGCTACTCCAAGTTCTCTATTGATGGCATGACAGTTCCAAAATTATTTTTGTGTGATTTTAGGTTGAGTATTAGGTTGTTTATTTAGAATTTCAATTTAATTAGAGCCGTCAGATGAACCTAGAGTTAACCACAACCATTCAGACCAGATCAGAACTATCCAGAAACCCTAGTGACTCAGCAACAAGTCATAAGTCGTCAAAAATTCAGATCTGGCCGGGGAGTAATTCGACCCCCAGGTCGAACCCTAGGTCGACCTGTAGGGGGGAGGTCGACACTAGGGTCGACCCCCTGGTCGACCTGGGTTCTGCGCGGGAATTTTCCCGCCCAGCCCGCTTCTGACTTCTGTTTTGAATTTTGAATCCGGTTTCAAGCTGTTTGAATTTATTTGAATTTCTGAAACTTCTGAAGGCCATAACTTCTTCATACGAAGTCCAATTCACGCAAACTCGGACTCTATCTCAAGCAGAATTCCGAGACGAACGCAATGGCATAACCCGTTTCTCTTAATTCTCACATTTGAAATTAAGTATTGTTTAATTCGTTACTATAACGTTAACAGAAAAATACGGGGTATTACATTCTCCCCTCCTTTTAGGATTTCGTCCCCGAAATCTTCAAGTAGAGAAGAACTTATATCCTACCATCCAATCACCCATCTACTCAACCATAAAACACAGGCGTCCATTGTCCTTAAAAGACTTCTAATGCTTCATGATCATATGCATAGTGTGTGTACATGTCCTTATCTAATGTAAAATCAGGCGGTCTACTGATTCAGTTGACCTCCTTAATGCAAATTATGTCAGTGCCATTGTCCATTATGTATGCCATTTTTTCCTACTCAAAATTTGCTACATTGGTGCACATCATTCATACAAATGCAACGTCCATATGATAACACATCAAATTTCAATCCATATACAAATACATATATGCATATGCAATATGAAAGTGACTGAGCTGATCTAATACCTAATGTGTGTGTATATGCATCCACGAGCAACCACTAGCAATCCACTTGCAACCACTTGCAACCATCAACCATAACATGTTTCAATTACATGTTTACATCCAAATAGGTTTCTACCTAAGGATAAGGATAAGGTCGAGGAGATATACCTAAAAAGATAGATACAAGCATAAACTTAAGGAAAAAGAGGTCAAAGATGTACTCTCAAAAAGAAAAGGGTAGGCTGCACGTATTTGGTCCTCAGTTTTCCAAGTCGCGTCTTCCTCGGCGTCGCTCCACTGAACTTTGACAAGCTTGACTTCACGGTTGCGTAGCTTTTTGACTTCTGTTCCCAAGATACGAGTTGGAACTCTCCTCACAGTTGCTTCTCGTTCAACTTCTACTTCCTCCAGCACGTTTGGTTCCACCACTTCCGCAGACTCATGTAAGCACTTTCGTAGGTGAAAGACATTATGAACCCCAGCCAATCTTTCGGGCAGCTATACCCTATAAGCCATCTTCCCAATCTTCTCAATGATAGGGAACAACCCTACAAATCTTGGTGCTAACTTTCCTGCGGATCCAAAGAGAACGATGTTTCTTGTAACACCCCACATCCGTTAAGGTCACTCACAAAGGGAATGCCTTAACTTCGGTGGAGAGTTATAGGTAAAAGATACAGATAAATTACAAGACAGACAAAATTAAAACAGCAGAAAGTAGAACTTTACTTTATTGATAAAATAGTTTGTACAACAATTGTTTTCCGATGCCAGGATATCTGTCTTACAAAATAAAGAAGCATAAAAATATATTTATATTCCCCAGCGTAGCGTGAGCCAGCCATAGCAATGGAAAAGAGAATCCAAGCAAAACTTCGACTAACATTTAGCTTGGAAAGAAAACTGGGCTAAGTAGTAATATTCCCTCCCTGCGAACCTAGGGGGGAGAAATGGAAGACAAGAAAGCGAAAGAAAACAGAGTCAGACAAAAAGTCTGGTAAGTTCAGTAACTTTCAGCATGTGAACAGGTAAATAGCAACATGGCATGAATTAACTGTATACAAGACTACACCATGATGATAGGAATCATAAGGTTAGCACAAGATATGATAAGGTAAGATAAACTGGATGCACTTCTATACTTTCTCTGCTTCGCCACTACCTTGTTATTCTAATTTCTATATCCCTGCACCACCTAACTAGTAATCTGTATAAATTGATAAGAACAGATACGTGATCCCAATCCCCGCAATTTTGGTTGTTTCAAGTGTACATCTATCATTTATTACCTAGGTCTAACCTAGGGTTTTATATCGAGCGCATCCTAGATCCAACTAGGTTTTTCGCTACCCAGGGCTACTGGGGTTTATGCTACCTATTGAACGGTTCTCGGATTTTAGGGTTTACGCGACCTAGGTCCAACTAGGGATTATGCTACCTATCGAACGATGCCCCTAATCTAGGACACACTACCCAGAGTGGTATATGTTCCTAGACTTTCCCCATGTATGTGTCGTGGATCATTATCGCTGTCTAGATGCACATGTCCTCTATATGTGCGACCCGAGTCTCGTGGCAGGGCAAATCAAGAAACACAGAACTTGGTCGGGAGCTTTCAGATATCTGCCGATGCAGATGCTAAGGTATGTTTTTCTAGTGGCTATGGTCCCACTTGACCCCTCCTTCAACTAATGAAAGGCACACCTTCAAAAATGAGAACTATACGCAGGCCCTCTATGCCCCCACTAACCTATGGCCATCCGCACCCATAACTAGATAGCAAGTATATGGTCTGTTAGAGTTCTCCGCCTTTCCGCTTCACGTATCTCGATTGACTCAAGATGGTAGGTAGACAACGAGTCGCTATCACAGGGCTACTGGTCTTGCCGAATCATGCTAGTCCATCCTAGTCTTTAGGTTGTCTTATTGCAACCAAGGCATACCCTTGGTTCTTCTAACGCAGACCTTAATCTCTGTGAGCCCAGGAAGATCATCTACAGCCTCACAGAGGGATACCAAGAGTACCCTCACGTCCCCTCGAAGCCGCGTGCTTCGTAACCCAGTTTGTTGGAGCCTTCTTTAAGATCAGATGGACGTTCGCTCCTTCTCGTGTTGTACTAAGGTTTACTACTTAGTTCCCTTAACTAAGGTTTACTACTTAGTTCCTGAATCGTCATTTTCTTAACTAAGGTTTACAACTTAGTCCTCTTAACTAAGGTTTACTACTTAGTTCTTTTTTCTCGTCAAGTTGGATTGGTTAAGTGTCATTAGTCCATTCAAGTTAACTTAACCCATTCATTTGTCACGTTAAAATCGTTAAGTGTTATCAGTAGTTCATGATTGACTTAACCCTACCACAAATCAAGTTATATTGGTTAAGTATTTCTTATTACTTAAACCCACCCCTTCATCTTGTATTGGTTAAGTGTTCCCTTAGTTAACTTAACCCTAACATCTGTATGCTTCACATGTTCTAATGGTTAAGTGTTGCCCCTTCATCTTTTAACTTAACCTTGTTCGTTTGTCACACTATGATGGCTAAGTGTTCTAAGCTTACTTAACTCCACCTTCTAGTTAAGATGTTAAATTGTCTAAGTGTATTTTACTTAACCCCACCTTCTAGTCTAGTTAACATGTTATAACAGTTAAACCTTTTCTTAACCTCACCCACTTGTCTAGTCAACATGTTATAACGGCTATTTAACCCCTACAAGTTTTGTTAACATGTTAAGTTGGTTATGTGTTCCTATGGACTTAACCCTCCCATTCTAGCTTAACTTTTTCTTAGCTTTAGATTATTTTTTAAAGCACCAACCACTCACATTAGACAGATATCGTTGCGGTTACTGGATGTGCCGATCGGCTCCGGGCAGATTTACACTGCAACTCAGTCTAACCTCGGGTCCTTTTGAGCTCAATGCTCTAACTACCCACATTAGATAGGTATTGTTACGGTTGCTGGATTTGCCGGGCGGTTCCGGGCAGTCTTATACCGTAACTCAATCTAACCTCGGGTTAGGCATATTCGTCTTTCCCTAGATTTACATATCTATTCTTTTTGTCTATATGTAAATTGCTAACAACTCTTTTAAACAAATTTGGCCTATGTCATATTCATTTGTCATACCCACTAACATAACTATATTCTAGGCCCAAATCTTGATTTACCTATCAATTAACCCAACTTGCAGTTTTATGCCAATTTATTCTGGTATTCTCATTTACAGTTCATGTCAAAACTAGATTTGGTACTCTAGTTTATAGTTTATGCCCAAAACTTGGCTTACATGCCAATTACATACTTTGCGGCCAATTAACAATTTACCATTATATGCCCAAGTCTAATATGCATGTAATATTTACTATTATAGCCAATTCAGATTTATATCAACATGTTTATTATGCCAAATTAAGCTACGCCCAAATTCCCCTGCCGTAGTCGTACGTATAACTTGATTTCACAAGTTTCTAAGTACTTATGAAATGAAACTAACAAAAGGAACAGGGGATAAGCACGAGAATTTGACATAAAAGAATAGGCATGCGAAAGCGAACCAAATACAAAGGTAATGGTTCCAATAGGTTTGATGTACATAACAGTGAATATGAATAAACTAGACAAGCTACATCATAAATATAAGATCAACATAATTTAGGGAATAGGTATAAGTGATTTGGTCCAACATAATGCCAGTTCGGTGTACAACATGATTTGTAACTATAGTGTTATGGGCATAAACAACTAACCATAATAGTCTTAGGCAATTAACCACAATAGTCATAGTCATGGTCATAGGTAGAAATCTCATAGTTATGAATCATAGGCGATTAACCACAATAGTCATGGATAATTAACCAAAGTAATCCTAGACAATTACCCTAAATAGTCATAGGCAATTAACTGTAATAATTTCAAAGTCATGGTCATAGACAATAGTCTTATGTTCATAATCATAGGCAATAATCTCATAGTCATGAGTCATAGGTGATTAGCCACAATTGTCCTTGTCATAGTCATAGGCAATGTTCATAGTCATAAGCATAGGCATAGTCTTATGTTCACAGTCATAGGCATAGGCTATTAACAATAGTTTCAACGTCATAGGCATAGGCACAGTCTCATTGGTAATTAATCACAATAGTTCTTAACTAGATCCAAAGGCGTATACAAGCACAGATTCAAATGAGAGGATTAGGCATATTCTTACATCCATTTAATTACATGCCACAAATAGATCTAGACGTTCAAATCTAAAAAGTAACTAACTTACATTGATCGGAGAAAGGGTAATCAAATAGCGTTGTGATGATTTTGCTAGGATTTGCACGAAGTTGCCCGAAGCCGCTGAATTAGCCTTTGATTCTTTTCTTAAAGCTTTAATCTTGATTTGAATCTCTAATTTGCAACTCCTAGCCATAGTCTTCAAGAAATAGTCTTCGTATTTTATTTTAATTTATTTATTTCAATTATTCTAGAGGCAGCATAAGAAGAGAATGAAATGGTGTAAAGAGAATGAGGTTAGGAGGCTGTTTATATAGGATTAGGCGGACGAATCTAGATAGAAAACGAGACCGGATACATCAGAATGAACCCAGGCTCAGAACTGGGTTCTGGCACTAGGTTGACCCCCAGGTCGACCATATGGTCGACCTGGTCCCTGGGAGGTCGACCATAGTGTTGACACCCAGGTCGACCTGGTCCTGAGTGGGAAAATTCCCGCCCAGTTTGCGCTGGCGTTTGAATTCGAATTCGAATTACGAGCTGTTTTCGATTCTGAAAATTCTTGAAACTTCGGAGGGTCATATCTCCCTCATACGGACTCCATTTTTTGAAAACTCGGACTCGTTTCCAAGAAGAATTTCGAGACGCACGCACTGGCGCAACCCGTTTCCCTTGATTTTTATTTTTAAATTTATTCTGCCTTGATTTATGGTTTTTAACATGTTATAAAAATACGGGTGTTACATTTCTCAAAGGAGATACTTTAAGGAATACCTTGTCTCCAACTTTGAAATCAAGGTCGGTTCTTCTTTTGTCTGCGTAGGACTTCTGTCTATCTTGGGCAGTCTTCATTCTTCTTTGTATCAAGTCTACTTTCTCTGAAGTTTCTCTAATCATGTCTGGTCCAAGTATGAGCTTGTCTGTGGACTCCCACCAGCAAGTTGGTGACCGACACGGTCTTCCATATAAAGCTTCGAAGGGTGCCATGCATATGGTGGCTTGGTAACTATTGTTGTAATCGAACTCCACCAAAGGTAAATGATCTTCCCATGTACCTTCAAAGTCAAGAATGCATAGTCTCAATAGGTCTTCTAGTACTCTGTTCACCCTTTCCGTCTGACCATCGGTTTAGGGGGTGATAGGCCGTGCTTAAACATAGCCGTGTGCCTACAGCCTCTTGTAAACTCTTCCAAAACTCGCTCGTGAAGATAGGATCTCGATCACTCACTATGCTGGAGGGTATCCCATGGAGTCTAACTATCTCTTTAGGGTGCTAGAGATGAGGCAGTCCTTCTACTCTTGACGGGTATAAAGTGGGCGCTCTTTATGAGCCTGTCCACTATTACCCAAATACTGGTATTGTCCCTCCTTGACCTAGGCAACCCATCAACAAAGTCCATTGAAATGCTATCCATTTCCACTGTGGGACCTCTAGAGGATGAAGCAAACCTCCAGGCTTCTTCTATTCCACCTTGACTTGCTGGCATATCATGCACTTGAAGACGAATTCAGCTACATCTCTTTTCATGCCACTCCAAAAGAAAACCCTTTTTATGTCTTTGTACATTTTGTCTCCACCAGGGTGTATGGTCAACTTGGAATGGTGTGCCTCTTCGAGAACCTTCTTTACCAAATCCCTTGCTTGTGGGACGCATAGTCTTCCATCCCGTTTCAACCATCCCTTATCATTGATGGAGTATCTATTGAGGTGACTCGAAGTCTCACCCCTAATCAGTTTATCTATTATCAACTAGCTGAGGGTCTTCACGTTGTCCTATTGAGTCCAAAAGCATAGGCCGCACTTCCAATGTTGCTAATAGGCCAGGTACAAATTCAGAGGAGGGCCTAAAGTCAAAGTTGGCTATGTACTCCCGGCTTTGCGTTTCTACAAAGAGAGGGCTTAAGGTCAGTTTCTTTCTACTCAAGGCGTCTGCTACTGCATAGCCCTTGCCAGGAGTGTAGGAAATCTCAAAATAATATGTGGCAAGAAACTCCACCCATCTTTGCTGCCTCAAGTTGAGATCTTCCTACGAGAAAAGGTATTTCCACAATTTATTGTCAGTAAACAATTCAAACTTCTCACCTAGGAGATAATGGCGCTAAGACTTAAGCGCAAAAACGATGGCTGCCAACTCTAGATCGTGGGTTGGGTAGTTTTGCTCATGTACTTTCAACTGCCTTCCTCCATAAGCCACTACCTTCCCTTCTTGCATCAGAACAGCGCCTAGACCCGTGCCGCATGCATCTGTGTATACTATAAACATCTTGCTTCCATCAGGCAGTGTCAAAACTGGGGTTGTTGTCAGAGCCCTTTTCAAACATTGGAAAGCAATATCGCAATCCAAATCCCAAGCGAAAACTAGGTTCTTCTTTTTAAACCTTGTAAGTGGAGCTGAGATTTTTGCAAAATCTTTGATGAATTTTTGATAAAAGCCTGCCAGCCCGAGAAAGCTTCGGACTTCGGTTGCGTTCCGCAGAACCTTCCAATCTTGCACAACAACCACTTTTGCGAGGTCCACAGCTAACCCCTCTTTGGATACCACATGTCCAATGAACCTAAATTCTTCTCTCCAAGAATGGCATTTGGAGAATTTGGCTTTCAACTGATGTGCACGGAGAGTAGCTATGACTTCCTTTAGATGCTGAGCATGCTCTTCCTCATTCTTGGAGAAGATCAAAATATCATCTACGAAGGCCACGACAAACTTATTGAGGAACTCCCGGAACACCCTGCTCATTAAATCAACGAAGTAAGCGGGTGCATTTGTCAAGCCGAAAGGCATGACAAGCCACTCGAAGAAACCATCTGGATTTCTGAACATAGTCTTATCAATGCTGTCTTCAGCTACTCTTAGCTGATGAAACCCGGTAGCTAGATCTAGTTGGGAGAAAACCGATGCACCTACAAGCTGATCGAACAAATCATCTATTCTTTGGAGTGGGTGCCTATTCTTCTTGGTCAACTTGTTTAGCTCCCTATAATCAATGCACAGGCGAAGCGAACCATCCGTTTTAGTTGCGAACACTACTGGAGCACCCCATTCAGAAACACTCCGCCTTATAAACCCGTTCTCAAGAAACTCTTTAACTTGCTTGCTGAGTTCTTTCCTTTCCCTTGGAGCCATGTGCCTAACGGGTAAGGCAACGGGTTTTGCATTGGCAACGAGGTATATGCGGAAATCTATCTCCCGCTTCGGAGGTAAGCCCTTTGCCTCTTCAAACACATCCGAGTATTCACGGACTACCTTTACAGACTGCAAGTTCTCAACAGACGCATCAAGAGATTCTAGATAACTAAGCATAACAGAGTTCATGGGATTACAAGAAATTTTGAGAGTGTTACCGAGGCGAGTCATGAGTCTAACCACTCTCTTTTCACAATCGAGGATGGCACCATTACTGGATAGCCAGTCCATGCCTAGAATCAACCCATAGCCCGTGAAGCCCAAAACAAAGGCATCACATCTAAACCCAACACTTGGAATAGAAATTTCCAAATCCAAACAAACCATTGACAAATAAGCTGAGCCCCCAATTGGATTTGAAACAACCAAGGGATCCTCTACTATACTGGTGTCTAGGTGCAGAGATTCAACTAAGGCAGTAGATATAAATGAGTGCGATGCGCCAGAACCAAATAGTTTACGAGCAGGATGATCAAACAAATAAACTAAACTCTCGACAGAAACATTTCTACCTCGTTCTTGCGGAGGTGCCGTGAGAGCGTGAACTTGTCCTCCAGAAGAAGGTCCAGCTCTCTGCCCTTGCTTCCTTGGGCAGTCCTTAGTCATGTGTCCTGTTTCTCCACAATGGAAACAGCAACCCATCTTCCTTTTCTTCTTCCTGCAGTCTTTGACCAGATGTCCAGGAATGCCACAAAAATTACACTTTCTCTTGTCATGGGGTTTGTTGTTCTTCCCGCCTTTCTTTGAATCAGCCTTCTTGTTCTGTGACCCCTCCACCTTCTTATCTTGAGGTACTTCCACTTTTGCCTCTTTCTTGCCCTTGTCTTCGTCATGTAAGAGTGCCATGTCCACTAACCTCTCGTAAGTAGCCCCCATAGGTACATGGGTCATATCCAAGCTGTGAAGTGGCTCATTCAATCCCTTGACAAAACGGAGAGCCTTCTTATGAGGAGTATTCACTAAGTCTAGTCCATATCGGGCCAGCTGATTGAATTGGTTGACGTACTCCTTGACCATCATACTTCCTTGCTTAAGAGATAAGAACTTCTCCACTTGTAAGCTTCATTCAGCTTGTGAGAGGAATTTCATCTCAAACCTTATCATGAAATCCATCCATGTTTCAACTGGTCTTTCAGCGTTAGTGACTTCCCACCAATAGGAAGCTTCGTCTTTGAGCAATCATACAGCCAGTTGTATCTTCTGCCTATCGTCCACCTCGAAGATAACGAATAGATCCTCAATTTCTTTGAACCAGTTCCTTGCTTCTATGAATGATTCAGTTCCCTTGAAATCCTTTCCACCCATGGCCCTAAAGTCTCTACAAATCTTTGAGAAAGCATTTGCACGAGGAGGAGGAGGAGGAGGAACCGCTGCAGGTGGAGGAGGAGGAATATCTGCTGGGCCTGCGTCATTGGCCCTAGCCTCTAAGTACCTCCTGAACCAGCCAGGTATCGGTACACCCTCTGGAAGTTTAAGATTCCCAGACATGCTGAAACGAAAAAGAAAAGATTCAAAACAAAGGATAGAAAGATAGGGCATATGGCTTTGGGGGATTATGCCTTTAAAATAATATAACACTTTTTCTTGTAAAATGCTTCTTTATATTTCTTTTGAAAATAGTTTTCAAAAACTCTTATCTGGTTTGGTAAACCTCTGCTCTGATACCAAGTGAAACACCCCACCTCCATTAAGGTCACTCACAAAGGGAATGCCTTAACTCTGGTGAGGGTTATAAGTACAAGACATGGAAAATTTTACAAGACAGATAAAGATAAGCAGCGGAAATCAAACATTTATTGCATATGTGGTTCAATACAAAAGCATTACAGCAAATTGTCTCAAAATAACTTCCAAAACATTACATCATAATTTCTGTCTTGATTATTTAACAAAGAAGCATAAACCATAAATAAAACTGCATAAATCCCCAAGTGTAGTGTCCAAAAACCATAGCCAAGGTAAGAGAGTCCCAATCATACATCTACTTTCTTGAAGCTTGCAAAGAGTCTGACCAAGCTGGAGTATTCCATCCCTATGGACCTAGGGGGGGAACGGAAGAAAAGAGGACGAAAGAAATTGGGTCAGACAATAAGTCTGGTAAGTTCAGTGAATACTAGTATTTAAATAAGGAAAGGGATCATGACAATAATAACAGAACATAGGACAATACCCAAATATAAGATAAGATGAACATGTGATCGCACCCATTACTATAGTCTATGCACCTACTAACCATTGGTTCAATCAGCCTCACGTGTGCATAATGAACGATCCCCTTAATGATCGGCTCCTACTCGCATGCATTCATATCCTGTGTCATTCGACCCCGCTTGGCTGTAGATACCTTTACTGGTCCCACCATGTGGTGTATCAGTCCCTCTGGTGGCAACCCTACACGATTCAAGATGCACAGTGTATACTACTGATGCCCAGTGCCTGCTTTTTCCACTCCGGAGTACGTGCACGCCCGTACTCCGTCGGAACCTACACTAACGCACCAATCCACCGACGTTTTTGACCGCTTATAATCAGCCTAGTAATTGTGCCCCACCCTACCTAGTTCAGGGTACCATGATACATCTATGTGGGTTACTACTGAAATGGGTCCCTGTTACTAGGATTTTCTAATCAACATGTTTATTTGGTTAAGTGTCCAAGTTTACCTAACCCCACCCATTAGTTTAGTTAACATGTTGAACCGGTTAAGTGTCTCCCTAATTGACTTAACCCTACCAATCTTGACTTAGCTTTAATTTATTCAATAAAGCACCAACCACTCACATTAGACAGGTCTTGTTGTGGTCACTGGATGTGCCGGTTGGTTCCGGGAAGTTTCACACCACAACTCAGTCTAACCTCGGGTCCTTTTTGGGCTTGATGCACTAACCACCCACATTAGACAGGTCTTGTTGTGGTCACTGGATGTGCCGGTCGGTTCCGGGCAGTTTTACACCACAACTTAGTCTCACCTCAGGTTAAGCATATTCGTATTTTCTAAATTCACATATTTTCTATATATGTCTAATTTTATATGTAAATTAATCTTAATTTAATCATGCCATAATTATCCTTTTGATTATGCTCACAATAAATGGTATACAAAATATACCATTTCATGAACCAATCTATGCCATGAAATTTTCATGTTTTCCCAACGCTACCCCCATGGTAAGATCACATAAATTACATAAAATGTTGGGCTAGTAAATTAGCCCAAACCCATAAACAAAAAGGGTAACAAACAAGGGACATGAAATAAGCATACAATAACATACTTTTAACTTATCATGTGTAACTTGGCATAGAAGCATCACTAACTTAATTAAACAGGTAAGGGTGAACTTGTGACTAAGTTGGATCTAATTATCATGCAAACTTGATATAGGTTTAACATGGAGGTTTAACATATAAACACGCTTTTAAACCACAACTTAGCATATTAACTTATGTATGTGAAAACATAAGAAAGCTACTATAAACATATTTAAATCACAACTTAGCATGATAACTTATGTGTGTTAAAACATAACAGAACCCCAAATCCAGCTTGCAACATAAATTGATTCAACTTAACAAAGTTCTAAATATACATAAGTGTTGATCTAAACATGTAGCCATGTGAATTAGATCATAAACTTGCAAGTATCTACCAAATTTTAACATGACATGTTCATCACTAAGTTGGCATAATAAGTTCATCGTCCAATAGATTCCAATACTACCATACAATTTGGTATGTTCATCACCACAAACATATAAGCATAATCAATCGCAACGGTAATTTCGGTTAAATGAGAATCAAACTTTATTTATCTTATACATAAGCGTCATTCTATATTTGAGTTATAACATGTCATGATTTCATTTAAGAGAACGTTTAAATCTACGTAATAACCAACTTACAAACTAAAAGGAATTCTTGATTTCTGGAATCTGAATTCTGAAGTTGAAACGCTCGCCTTTGATGTAGATCATTGAATTAGATTAGTTTTAATTTGATTTTGATGTATGTTTTATCTCGTCTTTGAATTGAAAGCGGTGATGGCTACTCTAAGTTCTCTATTGACGGTATGACAGTTCCAAGATTATTTTTGTGTGATTTTAGGTTGAGTATTAGGTTGTTTATATAGAATTTCAATTTAATTAGAGATGTCGGATGAACCTAGAGTTAACCACAACCATTCAGACCAGATCAGAACTATCCAGAAACCCTAGTGACTCAACAACAAGTCATAAGTCGTCAAAAATTCGGATCTGGCCGGGGGGCAGCTCGACCGCCAGGTTGACCCCCAGGTCGACCTGTAGGGGGGAGGTCGACACTAGGGTCGACCCCTTGGTCGACCTGGGTCCAGGGCGGGAATTTTCCTGCATAGCCCTCTTCTGAATTCTGTTTTGAATTTTGAATTCGGTTTCGAGCTGTTTGAATTTATTTGAATTTCTGAAACTTTTGAAGGTCATAACTTCTTCATACGAAGTCCAATTCACGCAAACTCGGACTCTATCTCAAGCAGAATTCCGAGACGAACGCAATGGCTTAACTTGTTTCCCTTAATTCTCATATTTGAAAATAAGTATTGTTTAATTCGTTACTATAACGTTAACAGAAAAATACGGGGTGTTATATATACATATATATATATATATACACACACATTCCCCTCGTCCACAGACCATGGATGATATATATTGGTTGTGTTGTGGAAAAATGATTGTGATTGTTTGGATTGTGGTTTGGAATGACAGATTGTGATTGAAACAAAGTTGTTTGGGTTTGTGGTAAATTCACATTGCAGTGAAATGCATTAGGCAAATAAAACCCCTTGTAAACGCTATGAGGCCTAAGGTAGCGCGAGGAGTCGTACTCGGGACGGTGCCGGTTTTAATTACCCTACCGTTATAATGCCGAAATTTTTCTGAAATATTCATGTGTCTGAATTTTATTCATGTATTAAAATATATTCATGTGTTGATAATATATCCATAATTGAAATAAAATGTTTAGATAACAAAAATCACATTTTTATTATGCATATGAAGTATATAAAATATTGGAATGCTAAATTTACATTTTTATCATGTATGCAAAGTTCTAAAAATATTCATATGTTGAATAAATCGATTGAACGATAAAATTAACATTTTTATTGTAAGTATGAACCTTTAAAAATAGTCATTGGTTGAAATAAATATTAGAACATTAAAAACATCATTTTTAATGTGTTAACGAACTATATAAAATTGTCGTGGGTTGAAATAAATATTTATTCATTGAAATTAACATTTTTAACATGTATATGAAGTGTTAAAAATAACGATTTGTTAAAATAAATATTTGTTCATTGAAATTAACATTTTTAACGTGTATATGAAGAGTTAAAATCGATGTGTTGAAATAAATATTTTGTAACAACCCGAATTTTAATAACATGTTAAAACCATAAATCAAGGAAGAATTAAATTTTAAAATAAGAATCAAGGGAAACGGGTTGCGCCATTGCGTTCGTCTCGAAATTCTACTTGGAAAGGAGTCTGAGTTTTCGAAATGGGAGTCCGTATGAGGGAGATATGACCCTCCGAAGTTTCAGGAATTTTCAGAATAAAAAACAGCTCGAAATTCGAATTCAAAATTCGAATACAAACTCCAGCGCAAACTAGGCGGCAATTTTCCCGCCCAGGACCAGGTCGACCTGGGGGTCGACACTATGGTCAACCTCCCAGGGACCAGGTGACCTGGGATCGACCTGGTGCTGAAGCCCAGTTTTGAGCCTGAGTTCGTTCTGATGTACCTGGTCTCGTTTTCTGTCTAGATTCGTCTGCTTAATCCTATATAAACAGCCTCCTAGCCTCATTCTCTTTACACCATTCTTCTCTAACGTTATGCTACACAAATTCTTGATGGACATGGCTTCTTCTTCTTCCTCTAAATTAAATTAAATTAAATTAATTTAAAACGCGAAGACTATTTCTTGAAGACTAAGGCTATGAATTTCATATTGGGGATTTGCTTCTACAATCAAAGCAAGATTCAACGATTCAACAAATCGACGACTAGTTTTTAGATTCAACTTCTGCATCTCAATTTCTTAGACCACGATCTGTAAATCCAAGTTACGTTCAGATAAAAACTATAAACTTAATACGGACATGTTATAAATTGGAATTGATCTATGTATGAAAATTGATTCATATCTATTCTTGTTCATCTTGGATCTTGACTTTTGGGAATATTGCTATGAGGTTAATTTGGGCCTATTCATGTTATAAATTGGAATTGGATCTATGTATGATAATAGATTCATATCTATTCTTGTTCATCTTGGATCTTGACTTTTGGGAATATTGCTATGAGATTAATTTGGGCTTATTCATGTTATAAATTGGAATTGGATCTATGTATGATAGTAGATTCATATCTATTCTTGTTCACCATGGATCTTGACTTTTGGGAATATTGCTATGAGATTAATTTCGGCCTATTCATGTTGTAAATCGAATCCTTTCATGTCCATAATATTATCATGCCTGTGATGTTGAATCAGTTATTACTCACAAGTTTGGGACTATCACCTTATGTCAACTTTTATCATGACTATCACCTTAACATACTAGATTTGAAATCATAATGTTTTGAGGCTATTATTCCATATGCCAGTGATGTTGTAACCAATTATCTAAAGTTATATCATGCTAGACTTGTAATCCCTTTTATCACTTTATGCTCGTCCTTTTTGCCTATCATAGTTTTGATGTTATTCCCTTTATTTCAGGATTGGGATTTACTTGTAATATAGATCGATTCACGTTTACATACGATGGGAATACGATCTGGGTAGATTAGGCAAAACATGAATTGGTTATGAACAAGAATCATGAACTTGATAATAGGCATAAATTGAAACATGAACATTGTTATAACTTGAATCTGGATATGGACATGAAACTTGCCTTGAAACATGACACGAACTTGATATGAAATTTGAACATGGCCATGACACTAGAATGAACTTGAAAATGGCCAACTCGAGGTTGGGTTGAGTTTGAAGTGTAATTCTGCCCGGAACCACCGGGCAAATCCAATTACTGCAAACAATAGGATCCAATGTGGGTAGTTGGTCATATCGCGCTTGAAACCCGAGGTCAGACTGAGTTATGGTGTAAATCTACCCGGAACCGCCCGGCATATCCAGCGACCACAACAACAGGTCTGATGTGAGAGGTTGGGGTGCATTAATGAATTAATGCCACATGATAGGGTTAAGTCATGAACATGAAAGACAACACTTAACAAACTTGATACATGATTCGTAGGGCTAAGTCATGAACTTGAACGACAACACTTAGTCAAATTTGACATGACACGTAGGCGGGTTAAGTCACGAACTTGAATGACAACACTTAACCAACTTGACATGCTAGACTGATAAGGGTAATGTCACGAATTTAAATGACAACACTTAACCTATTGGACGGAAACCTTAGTTACGCGGTCCATTTCAGCAGTAACCCACTAGATGTATCATGGTACCCTGGAACTAGGCAGGGTGGGGCACTATTACTGGGCTGATTGTAAGCGACCAGAATGACGGCTGAGTTTTTGCGCCAGTGTAGGTTCAGGCGGACTATGGTCGTGCACGTAGGTCGGAGTTGAAAAAGCAGGCATTGGGCATCAGTAGGTTTACCTGTGCATGCTTGACTCGTGTCGGTGGTTGGCACCCTAGGGCTTGATACACCCTATGGTGTACCTAGCATAGGTGACTACATTTGCGATAGGGCCATATGACACAGACACACGACAAGCTAGAACTTGTAGCAAGCCGATCGGTTAGTGGATCGTTCCGTTGGACCTAGTAATGGGTCATTCATGATATTGGGCCAAGGGATCACTTCATGGTTAACATTTGACATGGGTTGGGATACTAGTACAGTCGGTGCAGCGAACCTTGAACATTCGATGCTATACTTGATTTATCATGTTATCTTAGTCTAACTTGCCCATCTTGTCATCATCCTTATGTTTACTTCTAGTTTATACATGTCATGTTACCTTTACCTGTTTTTTTGCTGAAAGTCACTAGGACTTACCAGTCTTTATGACTGACCCGTTTTCTTTTGCCTCTTTTCCTTTCATTTCCCCCCAGGTTCTCAGGGAGGAAACTCTAGCACTTAGCTTGGATTTCGCTTGCTTTCGGTTCAGCTCATGTACGGTTTGATCTTGAGCTATGCTATGGCTGCATTTCTGCTACCTTTGGGGAATTAAGCTACTTTTATTGTTTTAAGTTTATGCTTCTTTATTTATGCAAGACAGAATTTGTCGTAATGGAAAATAATGACTTTGGCTATTTGGTACTTTGGATGCAAAAGGTTTTGACTCTTTTTTAAAGTAATGAAATTTATCTTTTGATTCTTCCATTGTTTTATCTATGTTCTGTCTTGTAATATTTCTGTGTTTGTTTACCTTGATAACGCTCCTCCAAAACTAGTGCATTCTCTTTGTGAGTGACCCTAGCGGAGGTGGGGTGTTACACTTGGTATCAGAGCAGATGGTTACCAGACTGGGCAAAAAATTTTAAAAACCTTCTAAAACTATTTTCAAAAACCGTTTACAAAGAAGCATTTTTCAAGAAAATTCTTGTATTATTTAAAGGCTATTCCCCAAAAGCCATCAGTACTATCCTTTGTTTCCTCGTTTGAATTTCTTCTTTTTCATTTTAGCATGTCTAGGAAACTTAACCTTCCAGAGGGCGTGCCAATACCTGGCTGGTTCAGGAGGTACTTAGAGGCTAGGGCCAATGATGCAGGCCCAACAGATATTCCTCCTCCAGCTGCAGCGATTCCTCCTCCTCCGCCCCCTCCTCGTGCAATTGCTTTCTCAAAGATCTGTAAAGATTTTAGGGCCATGGGTGGAAAGGATTTCAGAGGAACTGAATCATTCGTAGAAGCGAGGAACTGGCTCAAAGAAACTGAGGATCTGTTCGCTATCTTCGAGGTGGACGATAGGCAGAAGGTACAGTTGGCAGTATGGTTGCTCAAAGACGAAGCTTCATATTGGTGGGAAGTCACTAACGCTGAAAGACCTGTTGACACATGGATGGATTTCAGGATAAGGTTTGAGATGAAATTCCTCTCACAAGCTGAACAAAGTCTACAACTGGAAAAGTTCTTATCTCTTAAGCAAGGAAGTTTGACTGTCAAGGAGTACGTTAATCAATTCAATCAGCTGGCCCGATTTGGACTGGACTTATTGAATACTCCTCATAAGAAGGCTCTCCGTTTTGTCAAGGGATTGAACGAGCCACTTCACAGCGTGGCTATGACCCACATACCTATGGGAGCTACTTAAGAAAGTTAGTGGACATGGCGCTCTAAAATGAAGAAGACAAGAATGGCAAGAAGGAGGTCAAGGCGAATGAGTCTCAAAACAAGAAGGTAGACTCCGAGGAAGGAGGCAAGAACAACAACAACAATAATGATAACAAGACACGTGAGAAAATAAAATGCCACTTCTGTGGTATTGAGGGGCATATAGTCCAGGATTGTAGAAAGAAGAAGATGAAGATGGGAGCATGCTTCCAGTGTGGTGATACTGGACATATCAGCAAGAACTGCCCTAAGAAGCAAGGGCAAGCCCCGCAAGCAGGACCTTCTAGGGGTACATCTTTAACTTCTTCTCCTTGATGCTTTGTTTTATCTTTCTTATCTTCTCAATCCTATCTTGAGAACCTTAGGTAGAACCCTTTTGGATGTAAACATGTGATTGAAACATGTTATGGTTGATGTTTGCAAGTGGTTGCAAGTGGTTGCTCGTGGTTGCATAACACACATTAGGCACTAGATCGGCTCAGACACATTTTCATATTGCATATGCATGAGTGTTTATACTTGTTTATGGTTGAAATTGAATGTGTTATCATGTGAGTGTTGCATATGGATGGATGTTTGTGCACACATATAGTGTTTATGTGACTAGGACTATTTGCATACATGTTGGATTCATGGCTCTAAACATATTTTGCATTAAGCAGATCAATTAGGCCTGATCATTTGCATTAGATAAGGAACATATACACACACTTTTTGCATATGTTCATATAGCATTAGAAATATTTTAAAGACAATGGTTGCTTTTGGATGATGGTTGAGTAGATGGTTGATTGGATGATAGGATGCATTCTTCTTAACTTGAAGATTTCGGGGACGAAATCCTTTAAGGAGGGGAGAATGTAACAACCCGAATTTTAATAACATGTTAAAACCATATATCAAGGCAGAATTAAATTTTAAAATAAGAATCAAGGGAAACGGGTTGCGCCATTCCGTTCGTCTCAAAATTCTGCATGGAAACGAGTCCGAGTTTTCGAAAATTGGAGTCCGTATGTGGGAGATATGACCCTCCGAAGTTTCAGGAATTTTCAAAATAAAAAACAGCTCAAAATTCGAATTCAAACTCCAGCGTAGACTGGGCTAGAATTTTCCCGCCCAGGACCAGGTCGACCTGGGGGTCGACACTATGGTCGACCTCCCAGGGACCAGGTCGACCCGGGTCGACCTGGGGGTCGACCAGGTGCTGAAGCCCAGTTTTGAGCCTGGGTTCGTTCTGATGTACCTGGTCTCGTTTTTTGTCTAGATTCGTCCGCCTAATCCTATATAAACAGCCTCCTAGCCTCGTTCTCTTTACACCATTCTTCTCTAACCTTATGCTGCACAAATTCTTGATGGACATGGCTTCTTCTTCTTCCTCCAAATTAAATTAAATTAAAACGCGAAGACTATTTCTTGAAGACTACAGCTAGGAATTTCATATTGGGGATTTGCTTCTACAATCAAAGCAAGATTCAACGATTCAACAAATCGACGACTAGTTTTTAGAT
This sequence comes from Allium sativum, assembly GCA_030737875.1. Classification (NCBI taxonomy): domain Eukaryota; kingdom Viridiplantae; phylum Streptophyta; class Magnoliopsida; order Asparagales; family Amaryllidaceae; genus Allium; species Allium sativum. The sequence goes on along the minus strand of CM060922.1, from coordinate 447,467,553 downwards.
TCAACTTCTGCATCTCAATTTCTTAGACCACGATCTGTAAGTCCAAGTTACTTTTAGATAAAAACTATAAACTTAATATGGACATGTTATAAATTGGAATTGGATCTATGTATGATAATTGATTCATATCTAATCTTGTTCATCTTGGATCTTGACTTTTGGGAATATTGCTATGAGATTAATTTGGGCTTATTCATGTTATAAATTGGAATTGGATCTATGTATGATAATAGATTCATATCTATTCTTGTTCATCTTGGATCTTGACTTTTGGGAATATTGCTATGAGATTAATTTGGGCCTATTCATGTTATAAATTGGAATTGGATCTATGTATGATAATAGATTCATATCTATTCTTGTTCACCTTGGATCTTGACTTTTGGGAATATTGCTATGAGATTAATTTCGGCCTATTCATGTTGTAAATCGAATCCTTTCATGTCCATAATATTATCATGCCTGTGATGTTGAATCAGTTATTATTCACAAGTTTGGGACTATCACCTTATGTCAACTTTTATCATGACTATCACCTTATCATACTAGATTTGAAATCCTAATGTTTAGTGGCTATAATTCCATATGCTAGTGATGTTGTAACCAATTATCTCAAGTTATATCATGCTAGACTTGTAATCCCTTTTATCACTTCATGCTCGTCCTTTTTGCCTATCATGGTTTTGATGTTATTCCCTTTATTTCAGGATTTGGATTTACTTGTAATATAGATCGATTCACGTTTACATACGATGGGAATATGATTTGGGTAGATTAGGAAAAACATGAATTGGTTATGAACATGAATCATGAACTTGATAACAGGCATAAATTGAAACATGAACATTGTTATAACTTGAATCTGGATATGGACATGAAACTTGCCTTGAAACTTGACACGAACTTGATATGAAATTTAAACATGGACATGACATTAGAATGAACTTGAAAATGGCCAACTCGAGGTTGGGTTGAGTTTGCAGTGTAATTCTTCCCGGACGGCCCGGCAAATCCAGTTACTGCAAACAATAGGATCCAATGTGGGTAGTTGGTCATATCGCGCTTGAAACCCGAGGTCAGACTGAGTTGTGGTGTAAATCTGCCCGGAACCGCCCGACATATCCAGTGACCACAACAACAGGTCTAATGTGAGAGGTTGGGGTGCATTAATGAATTAATGCCACATGATAGGGTTAAGTCATGAACATGATAGGGTTAAGTCATGAACATGACAACACTTAACCAACTTGATACATGATTCGTAGGGCTAAGTCATGAGCTTGAACGACAACACTTAGTCAAATTTGACATGACACATAGGTGGGTTAAGTCACGAACTTGAATGACAACACTTAACCAACTTGACATGCTAGACTGATAAGGGTTAAGTCATGAATTTAAATGACAACACTTAACCTATTGGATGGAAACCCTAGTTACGCGGTCCATTTCAGCAGTAACCCACTAGATGTATCATGGTACCCTGGAACTAGGCAGGGTGGGGCACGATTACTGGGATGATTGTAAGCGACCAAAACGACGGCTGAGTTGGTGCGCCAATGTAGGTTCAGGCGGACTATGGTCGTGCACTTAGTCCGGAGTTGAGAAAGCAGGCATTGGGCATCAGTACATTTACCTGTGCATGCTTGATTCGTGTCGGTGGTTGGCACCCTAGGGCTTGGTACACCCTATGGTGGACCTAAAACAGGTGACTACATTCGTGATAGGGCCGTATGACACAGACACACGACGAGCTAGAACTTGTAGCGAGCCGATTGATTAGTGGATCGTTTCGTTGGACCTAGTAATGGGTCATTCATGATATTGGGCCAAGGGATCACTTCATGGTTAACATTTGACATGGGTTGGGATACTAGTACAGTCGGTGCAGCGAACCTTGAACATGCGATGCTATACTTGATTTATCATGTTATCTTAGTCTATCTTGCCCGTCTTTTCATCATCCTTATGTTTACTTTCAGTTTATACATGTCATGATACCTTTACCTGTTTTTATGCTGAAAGTCACTAGGACTTACCAGTCTTTATGACTGACCCATTTTCTTTCGCCTCTTTTCCTTTCGTTTCCCCCCTATGTTCTCCGGGAGGAAACTCTAGCACTTAGCTTGGATTTCACTTGCTTTCAGTTCAGCTCATGTACGGTTTGATCTTGAGCTATACTATGGCTGCATTTCTGCTACCTTTGGGGAATTAAGCTACTTTTGTTGTTTTAAATTTATGCTTCTTTATTTATGCAAGACAGAATTTGTTGTAATGGAAAATAATGACTTTGGCTATTTGGTACTTTGGATGTAATGGGTTTTGACTCTTTTTGAAAGTAATGAAATTTATCTTTTGATTCTTCCGTTGTTTTGTCTATGTTCTGTCTTGTAATATTTCTGTGTTTGTTTACCTCGATAACGCTCCTCCAAAACTAGTGCATTCCCTTTGTGGGTGACCCTTGCGGAAGTAGGGTGTTACATATTTGTTCGTTGGAAATAATATTTTTAACATGTATATGAAGTGTTAAAAATAGCCATGTACAGAAATAAATGTTGTTCGCTAAAAATATTAGTTTTACCTTAGTTATGCATATGCATACATATGCTAAAAAGGAAAATGGATTAGCTGTCGATTAAAGAATTTATTTGCATGCCTGACAAATAGGTACGTGTTTACTAAATTTCCTTTTCTTTTAAAGGTTTATGAGCCAAAGGCTGGCCGCTTGGCATTTTCCTTTCCCTATGAGGGCTCTGCAAGGCGAGTTACGATTTTTCAAACCCCTCGTCGTACAAAGGAGGCTATGGTGAAATTTTTCGAAATTTAAAGGCGTTAGCTGAAATTTTGAAGTGAAAACGGTTTGAAAACCATCAATTGAATTATATATATAAATATAATTAAAATAAAATGAATAATGACGCTGTAGTTCGCGTTTTGAAATCGTAATTTTAAACGATTATTACGGGAGATCTGGCCATCGGATTTTCCCGAAACCGGAACCGTTGGGTTTGCTTTGGAAAGATCTTTCCAATGATATAAAATTTGTTAAGATCCAACGGTTAGATTTTGCAAAATGTTAAATTCAAATTCGGATGAGAGCAGCGCCTAGGCCATCGAATGACCTGAAATGTCGTTCGATGGAAATGGGCTATTTTTAAATAAATAAAAATAGCGAAAAATCATTATAAAATATTATAAGCGATATGGAATGGAAATTAACCGATTTAACTTGGTTTATTGGATATTCTGATGGTTAGATATATTTGACACGAAATATTATATCGAATTGGAACGTGAATGTCGAATAATTTAACTATGGAAAAGAATTGATTTGAATTCTATGTATATGCGAATTATTTGAAAAGGACGAGTTAATTCTCATTTTAAATAATTGATTGACGATAAAAAGTCAAAGATATGAAGACTGTGCAAGACCGGTGATCTTCACATCAAATGGATTACTACTAATGCCCTGGATCGGTTAGCTCTCAGGAGGGGTTACACTGGTAGTAGTCTGGACGCACTTGTTGATTGTCCGGATGTGCGAGGGCCTCTCTCCTGTATTGGACATATGGGATGAGGAATAAGGTGCCTCCGGTTTCGTTCAAACCTAGAACGAACTTGTAAATGGACTGTGTGTCTGACATTGGATTTCATTCTGTGTGATTGATAGACATCAGTTGCATGGCTTGAATTGCCTGTGTGGCATGCTGAGATGCAAATGATCAAGGCTTTTGTTGAAAAGTAGAGTCTTGTGGCTAATGATCAAAGCACGGCTTTAATATATCTAGCTTTGTGTATGGCGTTAATTCGCGAGCCTCACACCCCGGTATGAGCCAGAAACGGGAGAGGACCTCAGGGAGGACATGCGTTTCTTTATAGCTAGGAGTAGTGTCAGGGTTTTGCAAGCCCTGACGTTTTACTTATGTGGATGATGGAAAGCGAGGCGCCTCGGTTATGTTGGTCTCTGCGGAGCCGATGGATGGTTTGGTCGATATATGACCAGTTTACGCCCCATAGGGCGGTGAACGTATTGTTTAGGCATTTAATCTACTTCGTGTGGACCGGCCCTGATGATCTAAAGGCTTGACTGAGTACTTGCCTGAGACATAATAGCTAGATTGTCTCGAAGTCGTTAAGGATGATCCCTTGCCTTGGTTCATGGTGGAAATCCAACTTCCAATGCGACATGTGCAGTTTTAATTGTAAGCCTATATATGGCGACATAGTGGCATGGGATGCTCATGTTGTCTATGATTGATAGATTACGATTGAAATTGTTTTTGAAACATATATGTACTAGTAATAATATCAAATGATTTTGATTTATACGCATCAAGCATATTTTTGCCATTATAAGGTAAAACTCTATCCTCCGGCTTGCGTTGCATTGTGTGATGGGACCTGAGTCTTATAATGGCTCCATTTTCTATAAAAAGCATTGTGTTGTTTAAATGATTTACTTTATTTATGCACTGGCCATCCAAAGGAGTAAACATGTTCCACGTTAGCGGCATGGTCCTGTGATTGACCTTATTGTTAAATAGGTTAAGTAAGATTTCTCATACCAGTCCCATGACTGACTCATAGTTTGTTTCACTTGCAAACTTTGGTGCCCTATTTTCTACATGGGAAGCCTTGTATTTAGGTTTTAGTAGGCTCATTCTGGATAGCTCTGGAGCGGAAGATGGATTCTATCATTTCTATTATGCTGTTCAAACTTTGTTATGTATATTATGTTTGATTCCGCTGCAGACATTTTATATAAAGCAGAAATTGTATTTTGTACTAAGTATGATCCTGTTATACTGTGTAACTCTGATGATTATATTTGTTCCAGTGTAATTTATTGTACATTATCTGGTGTAATGATATATTTCTGTTCTGTTGCTATTGTTTATGTGTTATATTTCAAAGATTATCCTTTCTTCCGTGGCACGAGAGTTTAGGGTCATCACAGCTATACCAGACCAAGTGGGTTAGCTACCTCCATCGGCAACACTTCTTCCTTTATTACTATAATCCCTCAGTTTGATTGATTTGATGTGCATCCTTGATTTGGGAGTGTCCTGTGATTGACCTTATTGTTAAATAGGTTAAGTAAGATTTCTCATACCAGTCCCATGACTGACTCGTAGTTTGTTTCACTTGCAAACTCGGGTGCCCTATTTTCTACATGGGCAGCCTTGTATTCAGGTTTTAGTAGGCTCACTCTGGATAGCTTTGGAGCTGAAGATGGATTCTATCATTTCTATTATGCTGTTCATACTTTGTTATGTGTATTATGTTTGATTCCGCTGCAGTCATTTTATATAAAGAAGAAATTGTATTTTGTACTAAGTATGATCCTGTTATACTATGTAACTCTGATGATTATATTTGTTCCAGTGTAATTTATTGTACATTATCTGGTGTAATGATATATTTCTGTTCCGCTGCTATTGTTTATATGTTATATTCCAAAGATTATCCTTGCTTCCGTGGAACGGAACTTTAGGGTCATCACAGCTATACCGGACCAAGTGAGTTAGTTGCCTCCATCGGCAACACTTCTTCCTTTATTACTATAGTCCCTCGTTTTGATTGATTTGATTTGATGCGCATCCTTGATTTGGGAGTGTTATTCTAGGTGGACGATAGTCACAGCTATGCGTTACCACCAGTCCGGGCGTACAACTAGTATATTCCTACTCTGGGCATTCCTCGTGTGCCTTATCATTTTATCCTGATCGAGCCCACTATGACTTTGATTTGTACCGTACCTATGGAGTGCCCTCTGATAGCCACTAGTTTATAGTGGACTTTACGGTATCTGTATAGACTACGGTATTAAAATGATGTAAGGGTAAAATTGTAATCCCCCTTACGCTATTTTAATATTTTATATTTAACCATAGACACTATTATAATAACATTTGTATTATATAGTATATTGTTGATGGATCCTTAGGAAATGGAAATACCTGTAACATCTCTTAAGTTATTGCACTCATATTATCACATGAATTTGATTTAACTGATATGAGAATATTTTGGTTTTGATCCGAGTATTTTTGTCTTTTCTTTTGAGCTCAGGTCAGCCTGAGTTTTCAGTTATTGAAGACAACGTTATGAAGATGAAAATGGAGCTTGACAGGTACATTATTATTATTTCGTTGCAAATTTTGGTATGTTGTATGATAGTTAACTTTGATAATCATTGTAAGTGTATAATCAAATGTATGTTTTTAACAACTTCATGAACCGTTATCTATTTATTATATATTTTCCTTCTGCTGCGAGATTCTGTATTTTGTTTCTTCTTTTTCTTATATAAATCCTAATAACTATATATATTTATGATTTGTTTAATTCGACATTTGAGGATCATCGTCAATTTGAATGGTAAAAAATAATTGTCGTTACAGATAAATTCTAAAATCTGTGTTATGGAAATTCGTACGCATACAATTTATGCATTTATATATATATATATATATATATATATATATATATATATATATATGCCTATAGAAATGAAAGTCCATTGTATTTATGTAAATGTTTTGACCTATTTGGGCCTAGAAAAAAAATGAATGTAGCTTTGTATAATTCACGATTAATTGGCTCAAAGTTTATATTATATACACTACTTGGCCTGAATCTAAATATACTTCTGTCTGAAATATGGGCTATACAAAGTTAACAAAAATTTATATAATATGCACATAGCCACTTTGAATGTTATAAAAGTACTGATCACTTGTTTGACATTAACAAAAGTTTGTACAAAGAAAATAGTGATTATATTTGAAATGTTCAAAAGCCTATGGTAAGCATATGTATATATAAATAATTTTATATACTCAATATATAATACATGAGTATTGAGTTCTCATTTCAAGTTTTAAAATCCTTCAAACCAATTTTTTTTACTAATTCATGGTGACATCTTCCAATAAATACACTCATCAATGCCAGAATCAATAGATGTGGGTAATGCCAAAGCATTGGTATACTGTTTCTGTTGGTTATATGCGATAGAGTAAATGTGATACTCAATTGTATAATTGGGTCTGACTTAACTAGGGTGCATAATAAGATTATGGGCCTAGAGAGACGGAGCATGAAATATTTAATATTTGAAATGAACAAAACTGTTCATCATGCTATCCAAGAATTATATATGTGATATAGTTAACATAAGATGTCTATCTAAAAGATTATGTTTTGGAGATTAGCCAAAACTAACTCAAGGCATGATTAGATATGGATCTTGGACTACTAATATATGTATGTGTATATATATATATATGTATATGTGTGTGTATATGTAAAGGGATGTTAATTTGAGTGGGAGCATATTTGAGTTTAAATTATACAGTTATATTGATATAAATTTTGATTGTCAAAATTTGTGTTTATATTATATATATATATATATATATATATTTATATTGCAAAATTAGTTATTATCGTTTTATTATTTATTATCTACAGTAGAATTAAATAGAAAACAACTCCAATAATTTGTTATCAAATTAATTCTTAAGAAGGATAAATTGAATTAAATCAAATTTCTTCACTAATGTCGAAATTTGAGGATTGTCCTCAAATGAATTGAATTGTAATTGTTTTAGAAATAAAGAAGATCCAAAAGGGGAAATTTGAAATGTGACTTCAACCAAATAAGGTATAAATGTTATAACTATCTACTTATACTTCTCTAGTATTAGATACTGTTAGACCAAAATCTGGGCCTAACACCCAAATGCAGTATGAAGTCCTCAAAATCACAAATCTCATATCATAGAATGTAGATAAAGCAGTAAAATCGAGGAACATACGAGGTTTTTATAGTGGTTCGGCTCAAACCAAGCCTACGTCCACTTTATAATTCCTTAAATCCTAAGAAATTACAATTACAATGCCATCTCACAATCCGTGAGATCCTATTACATACAACATCCTTGTATTTTTATGAAGAAGAGGAGAAAAGAGAATGATTTTATACACGAAATCCTCGTGTTAAACTGAGTTGAATTGACCTTGTTAAGCATGCAAAGTCCTTATGTTGTTAATGGTGGATGCTGTGAAGAAGAATGGCCAAAAGTCCTCGGAAAATCCTCCAAATGGTGTATTTATAGCCGTTTGCAGCAGACGGTTCATGAGACACATGGCACGCATCCCAAAAATCTCGAAATGCGGTGGAAAACATCCAGAAATCCTCTCCAAGTCGTGATATGACACGTGTAATAAGATCCATACAAGTTGGAGTGAAAATAGCCTTTAGAACAGGTCAAAACTGAGTGCAACGAGCGCAGGCCCAGGCGGTTTGTGACCATGGTGTGCACCACGAACCGGTTTGAGGAGCTGGAGTGGAGAGGTTGGACCTGACCATCACGAGCATGTCGTGGTCCAGGTGTGCATCACGAGCGGGTCGTGGTCCGGGGGGCCACCATGAGCCAGGTTGGTTCACGAGCAGGAAATGAGGGCGAGCCCTGGGGGGTGAGCCGAGTTGATCCCACGAGCCGAGTTGGGTCCCACAAGTCGGTCCATGATCCAAGCTAATGACGCTTCGTCACTTCATCCAAGTGATTGCCAGTTGATGTTAAATTACACCCATTTATGGAAACGGACGTAACTTCCAAACCGTAAGTCCGATTGAGCCAAACGAAAGCTCTACCCGAAGCTAATTCAGAGGGTTACAAGGTTTATCATGCAAGACACCATAATTGCTATTTTCGGGACCAAAAAAGGTTGTCTGATAGGAGTTTCGGACCATTCTTTGTTTGTGATGTGACTTCAACCAAATCGCCTCCTATCTTCTGACGATGTCCTCAATACTTAACGTATTGTTAACCAGAGATTTCACGTGTGACAGCTTTTATCAAAAAAAGTGTGTCAACAGATACTAGATATGAATCATATGTATGTATGTGAATTTGTAGGAATTGGAATCGAGAAAATTTCCACACAAGTCCCTGAAATTTGTTAATGGCGTCCATGCAAGTCCCCTTTTTGTTCTTCTTCCACCTCCTTTACATCAGCTTTCCCTCCTCTTCCCTCTCTTAATTCTCTACCTATTCTCCCTGATCCTCCTCCAGCTGCTGTCAATCCATCCTCAGCAAATCCCTCTAATGAAATTTTTGGTGTTAAATCTGTTCTCCTAGATCCAAGAATTTCGACTATTAGATCTAAGAGTTTCATTGAATTCCCTCCTGATGCTTACTATCCTAATGTCAATTCGGCAAACATCTCTTTCTTTGTTAATCATAATTCGTCAAATGCATCTTTTCCCTCTTTTACGAAAAAGGATTATGCATCCCTTTTTAATTCACTCCGCGAAATGCTGGCGTTTTCCAAAATCAACATTTTGATATCCCTAGGGATGGTATACTGAAGAAAATTCCAAATTTGGTCAGGACCGAAGGTTTGAAGCTCTAGAGTAACTTATTGATAGGTTTCTTTTTGGATGGCACCTCTTTTTACTCTTCTGTGGTAAATTTCTTAAATCATTTTTGGAAATTAGATGGTGAAGTCAATATTAAATCAGATAGTATTCATTTCTATTTCAATTTTTCTAATGAATCAGATAGAGAAAGAATTTTAAAATCTGGTCCTATTTTAGTAAGAGAACGTATGTTCATTATAACCAGATGGGATCCATCAATAGGAAACACACAAGCTTAGATTAAAAAAGTACCAATTTTGGGTTCATTTTTATAGAATCTCTATTATTCTTTGGACTTTATTGGGCATAAACTGGCTTGCATGTCATATTGGGAGATTAATTTGTGTTGACAATACTACAGAAAAGCTTCAGCGTTTTAGATATGCAAAAGCCTTGATTGAGATTTCTTCTGAGTTTAATCTTCTGGACAAAATAGTGGTAGATGGTTTAGGTAAATATTGTCCTTTAGTTAGATTAAACTACGATTGGAGGGCCAAAATTTGTACCATTTGCAAGGCTTTTGGCCATGAGACGGGAAATCGTGAATTCAATGCTAAGGAAGATTTGAATTGTGAGGACCATGTTGAGGGTTTTGATAACAGCAACCAATTCAGATTTAATGATCAAGCTAGACAATATTATGGGATGCCCTCTTCAAATGCCAAACTTAATAATTAGACTTCTGTTAATTCAAGAAAAAAAATATTTGGAGGAAGAAGGGTGAGCATAATAATATGACTAATGATGGTGTTGACAATGACATGTCTGATGCTGATGTTAATCCGTTTGTTGTTTTAGAAGCTGAGAACTTTGAAAACTGTTCTTCTGAAGTGATTAGTGAAGTGGACAGATTAAATCCTAAAGAGAAAGATAGTAGTATGGTGGTTGATCATATAAATGGAAATAATTATGGTTAAATACCTAGTCTGGATGTAAATGTCAACATGGGGAATAAGTTTGATAATGTGGATCTATTTGTTGAGGAAGAAACATTGACTGGTAACCTATTTGATGAACCTTTAGTTAATGTTAATAACACCTTTAAAACAGCAGAAGCTATATCTGTTTCATCTATTGCTGCATCTTCTACTTTGTCATGCTCTTCATCAGCTACATATGCTTCGTATTCATCAACCTTCCCATCTAGCTTGAGTAGCTTTGCTTCTTCTTCTGTTAATAAGGCTTCGTCGAGTTCTTCTGCATATGCTACTTTGTCATGTGCATCTACTTTCAGGAATTCTGCATCTTCATCTTTTAGTAACAAGTTGTGTAGTTCTTCTGCTTTATCTAGTTCAACCTTATCATCACCCACTATGTCAAAACCTTCCCCTTACGCACATTTGAAGCCACCTCCTCAAATTCACCTTCCACATGTATCTGGATTGACTTTTCCAACTGTGAACATTTCGTTGTCTTTCTTATAATCCGTTGTACCTACTAGTGCTTTACCTTCATATAAATCTAAGTGCAATAAGCTTAGAGGCAAATTTCGGTAGGATACTAATCAGGGTCATTATTTGTATGAGGGCCATGATTTCAAACTAGAAGATGTATTGCCATTAAGTAGTGGTTTGAAATCAGGCAAGAGGCATATGAGAAGGAACCCAATTCAATCGAATTTTTATTTGTTGATACTGATGAGTAAGACTATCCTTCTTTGTTTAATTTCGTGACATGCATGGGTTTATGGCATTTCTTTTTGGATAGTTTGGTGCCGTGCTAAAATGTCTTTCAGATGATGATTGCTAGTGGATGAAGGTTGCCAGATGACATACAATATCGAGTTTTTTTTATGGGTATCAACACTACAATTTTCATTGTTTTTTCCCCTTACTCTATAGTTCAGATAAAATGTGTTATATAGTTATTGTAGTTTTTGTATTTTTTTTATACATTCTTTGTAATTGTTGTTGTGTGAATAAAAGATTACTTGCCTTACAAAAAAAAAAAAAAATTTGCAGGAATTGCAAAAAATGTGGAAATTTGGCAAAATAAGATATGGACTTATGAATGGATATGAAGCAAATGTTGCTACATTATCCATAGGAAGCTACCTCTTATTCTAACCACTGACTTAATTAAAGAATTAAAATGTTATTGTTATATAATTTCCGTTTAAATAAATGCTATTCTATATCTTGTTTAAACAAGTTTGGATTTTTATTTATAATAAAATACAATTGCTGTTCATTTTATTTAAATGAAATAACTTATTGAAATGTGCAGTTAGTTAACAATTTTATGAATTCTTAACTATAATATGCTTGATTATTACATAAATATTGGGTGGATTAAATCTAATGATCAAACATACCTTGCCATTGTCGGTTAGGCCACATAAACAAAAAACGCATGTCAAAACTCCATAATGATGGAATTTTGAGGTTGTTTGATTTCGAATCAAATAAGGAATGTAATACTTATTTATAAAAGAAAATGACTAAAACATCTTTCACTGGACACAATGAACAGGCTACCGATGTATATGTGGACCAATGAGAACATCAGTTAGATGTAGATTTTACTTCATTACATTTACTGATGATACCAGTAGATATGATTGTGTGTCTTATGAAACACTAATCAAATTCCTTAAAAAGTTCAAAGAATACAATAATGAAGCTCAAGATTAATTTTGAAAGAAAATAAAGACTCTTTGAATAGATTAAAGAGTATAGTTAAGCCAATAATTTAGTGACTATCTAAAAGAGTGCGAAATTGTCTCACAACTAACTCCATATAGAACACCACATTGGAATGGTTTGTGTGAAAGAAGAAGTTGCACCTTATAAGATATGGTACGATCAATGATGAGTCATATAGATATTATAATCAAATTTGGGGTTATCCCCTTGAAACAACCGCATTCATAATTAATTATAGTCCCACTAAAACCATTTTGAAGATGCAATATAAGAAATAGATTAGGAAACGTCCTAGTGTCTCTTATGAAGATTTGGGATATGAGACATTTGTTAAATGTATCACCTCCAACAAGTTTGGAGCCATATTTGATAAATATTATTTTGTGGAATATCTGAAAGAAGCAAAAGATATTAATTTTACAAACCCTTTGAGAATAATGTGTTTACTGCTCGAATTGGTACCTTTTTGAAGGGGGAATTTGTCTTTGAAATACTGATGGGAATAAATTAAATGTCTCGGGAACTTGTGTGGAAAAGGAATTGAGTAGGAGTGACACAATAATTCTAATGTTATGTGTTGATAACATATTACTTTTTGTGAATGATGTTAATTTAAAAAATAAGAGAAAGATACTGATTCTAAGATAGATGATGTTTGGATTAAGAAGTACATTGTTCAACTTAATCAATGGCTGATCCAATGATTTTACATTGTGATAACAATGGAGCTATGATCAGGCCAAGAAACCTTGATCTCATTATCGATCCAAACATATATTTAAGGAATATAATTTCATTTGTGAAATTATTCACAGAGGAAATACACATATCTGCAAAGTACTGATCGATAGTAATGTTGCAGACCAACTAACTTAAACTCTGTCGCAACAGAAGAATGATAGTCACGCTAGTTTCATATGTGTACGATACATGAATGATTGACTCTAGTGCAAGTGGGAGATTGTAAGAGTTTATGCCCTAGAGGCAATCCATTTGATGTGATTGATAACACTATTGATGTTTTTATTTTATTTTTAATAAAAGATTCTATTATGTTATATTTACTATGTAATATAAATATTAATATAATAGAAGTCCTTAAAATAATAATACCGAATTATATAGTTCAAGTAAGTGACTTGAACATGAGATTATATAATATAATAATAAGTATTATAATTCCTAAATGTCCCTAGTCAAGTTTTATTCTTTATATAGGACGATAATAAAACGTTGAGACTAGTATGTTGATTGACTGATGACCATCTCTCATTTATCATTAATATACGTGATATTAATGTTAATACATAAATACGTACTGGAGAATAGCTTATTGGACTGACCAACATGAGAAAACTCCATGGAATATAATTAATAGTATCATAAGTTATTCTAATAGTGACAGTGATGTAATGGTCCTTAGACTGAAATCATTATAATTTTATTCGAGGATATTTGTGTTTTAATATCTCAAAATTTACTTTTAACCAAGCAGACGATAGAGGTGATTATCAGATATATCTTGTATCGATTGAAAATTATGAGTGATCTAGATGGAATTTAACCCTACAATATAAGTAGTGATATCCATAGTCCTCTTGATTGAGTGAGTCCACAAAAGTCAAACATGAGTTCATAACAACCAAAAGTGAAAAGGACAAATAAACCTGATCCTACCATGTGGGACACTGTACAAGACATATTAATGACTCCTCCTACGAAAGCAAAAACAATAATAGAAAATCTTAATAAGTTAAGAGCTCTGATACAACTTCCTCATGCTCTGCCCAGTTTCCCAACTACAATTGTTCTCACTTTCGCTCCTCTGAACCATTAATAACTTCACTACTTTCCTCCTCAATTGCTTCGTATTGTGTTCAACAATGCGAATTGGCCTATGAGGTCTCGAAGATTCTAGCTCAATCTCGATGTCATCTAATTGATCTGGTGTGATGGTCATATTAGCGTCATGTACAAATTTTCGCAATTGATAAACATAGAATACGTTGTGTATTGCTGCAATCTTCCGAGGTAAGTCTATTCTATAAGCAAGGTTCACAATCCTCTCCAAGATCAGAACAGGACCTACAAATCTTGGTATTAACTTTCCTCTTCTATCAAATCGAACATTTCTCAAGGGAGAAATCTAGAGAAACACCATATCATTGATAAAGAATTCCAAATCCCTACGCCTACTATCAACATAACTGTTCTGTCTTGAACGGCCTTTGTCCGCTGCCGAATAAGCTCAGTCTTCCTGGAAGTCTCCTTCATCATCGCTGGCCCAAGTATCAATTTCTCACTCACTTTCAACCAGCATGAAGGAGAGTTGCACGGTCCTCCATACAATGCCTTAAATTGTTCCATACCTATGCCAGACTGATAACCATTTCTCAAATTCCATAATATGAAAATGGTCATCCCACGGGACTCCAAAGTCTATTATGGAAGCATGGAGAAGATCTTCTAAGATAAGATTCACTCTGTTGATCTGACCGTCGGCTTGAGGGTAATAAGATGTACTAAGATGCAGCTCAGTCCCTAGTGTCCCTTGTAACCTTCTCCAAAACCTACTAGTGAATAACAGGTCTCGGTCACTCACAATTCTCTTCGGTATAACATTGAATCGAACTATCTATTTCACATACAAATCGATCAGCTTGGCTTCCTTTCTATTCGATTTAACGGGAATAAATCTAGTGCTCTTGTCAACCAATAAACTATTACCCAAATATTATCGTATCCTAAACGGGTTCTTCGCAATACGTTGATGAAGTCCATCGACACCTGTTCTAGCGGCTGCATCAACCACTCGGCTTCTTCTGTTCTACCTTAACCAGTTGTCAGTTTATGCAAATTGAGATGAATAACTCAGTACCCTTATTTATTCTTTCCTAATAATAGATCTACTTCATATTACTGTACATCTTGTTATCGCTTGTGTAACGACCTACATTCTACGCATCGAAGGATCGTAGAATATTTATTTCTTTCACATACAAAGTCGTATGGTCGTGTACTTTTAGGGAACGACTATTGGGGTCATTTCCCATGTTCATGATTTTTGCCGATTTTTAAATGACCGTTTTGCCCCTAGCTGATCTTGTTTCGGCCATAAATTTTGATTGGAAAGGATTTTTGACGTGAATCCACTTCCATTAGATCCGGATGATGGTTTACCTTTCCATAGAGCGGTCATATGTGAAAAACGGACTTAGCGTTTGGGAGATATGGCTGAAATAAGGTTTAGAAGGTGAAAAACTGCTTAACCGGGCCAGATGAGGTGATTAGTGAATGGGCCCATAACCCATTTCGGGATTAGGATTATGGGGAGGCTGAAATGAGTTAGGTACTCATTCCATTTTAGTTTTATAGCCGCCATTTACCTCCTAGAAACCCTAACAATGGCCTCCACCTTCTAATTTCATCCCAAATCGCTCTCTAATCAAGGATTAAGCTTAGCAACGCCAAATCAAGGAAGATCTTCACCAAATCAGTGTTAGAGCCACTGTTAGACATCAGTATTCGGCCAACTCACCGAAGTTTCATTTCTGAAAATTTTAATTGTGGCAAAGGTGAGTGATTTGCATTGTTTTTCACTAATTACGGCTAGTTATGGGTGATTAGTGATAATTAGCGAAATTATGGCTTAGAAAAATCTAGAAAAATTTGTAAACTTCTTAAATATTATTTCAGGGCTCTGATAAAAATTTGGGTTAATTTGGACATGTTTTACTAATTGTATGGTTAAGTCATGATTAAGGGGATTAAGGGGAAAATCATGCTTTTTGGGTATATTTGATCTAAAATATTTCGTGTGAATGATGTTTTAATGTTTTTGATTGATTCTATATGTTGTTATCGTTGTTTGGAATGTTTTGTGATGTCATAGAAAGGTTAGAATGGTTGAAAACGCCGTCGTTTGGCGAAAATAGCTTGCTGGAAAAAGTTGCAAATTTTCAGAACCGGTTAGGAGGAACACCCGATTCGATCCGGATAGGAGCAAGACACCCGATCCGATCCGGATCGGAGAAAGACACCTGAACCGATCCAGATAGGAGAAAGACACCCGAATCGATCCGGATAGGAGAAAGACACCCGAACTGATCCGGATAGGAGGAAGACACCCGAACCGAACCGGATAGGAGGAGGAGACCCGAAACGAACCGGATAGGAGAAGGAGAGAAGGAGACCTGAACCGAACCGGATAGGAGGAGGAGACCCGAAACGAACCGGATAGGGGGAAGAAACCCGAACCGAACCGGATAGGAGGAAGACCCGAACCGAACCAGATAGGAGAATGAGACCCGAACCAAACCGGATAGGAGGAAGAGACCCGAACCGAACCGGATAGGAGGAAGACCCAAACTAAACCGGATAGGAGGAGGAGACCCGAACCGGATAGGAGGAGGAGACCCGAACCGGATAGGAGGAGGAGACCCGAACCGATCCGGAGGAGACCAAAACCCGAGATGAAAGTAAGTCCAAATGGGAAGTAGAACCCAGGATCTAGTTAGGAACCAACGAGTTAACTTCATGAGTTGGGCTTTGCTGTGGGACGCGTGCAAAGGGGTTATCGACGTCTATAGCTTTGACTCACCACGGAAAGACGGATATTGGTTACGGATCAGTGCAGTGAAGTTGTCATGACTTCATGGGGAAGAGTGATCGTAGCAAGACTATGAGCCAGTGCAGTAGAGCCATCATGACTCCATGGGGGCAGCGTTGACATAGAAAAGGATTAGTGGCTATGGATCAGTGCAGTGGTGTCATTACGACTCCATGGGGAAAAATGATCATAGCAAGGAATGGGGTGGTCAAAGTGGTAGATATCGTATGCTTTACGCACTGAGTGAGAGATGTGAGGATGGTTGCTATGCTTGATTGTTTTCCATCACTATGACATGCACACCCCCACCCCCGTATCTTTACACCATATGTTAATGGCACCTTAGAGTATTGTACAGTATGTAGTGCTAACTCTTTGGTTGCAGGTCCAGGTTCAGATATGGTTTAGTATACCTGTTATTGTTCTGCTTTGTTGCTTATCGCTCATCCCAGACTTTTGTCTGACCCAGAGTTTTATGTCTCTTCTTATTACTCTGAGTGCTCTTAAACGGGCAGACTAGAGACAGGTTAGGTGGTATGCATGAGTAGCTGTACCAGAGACGACCAGGAGGCTCCTACGCATGACATATATAGATATTCTCCCTGTGTTGCTGCTGATCACTACTTTGGCCATTAGTAGTGTACCTTTCCTTTACTTTGCTTTAGAGACAGTTTTCAAAAGTTGTAATAATGATGATGTGGAACATAAGCTGTATTTGGATTTTCCGCTGCTATGATGTTTAATTTTCAACTTATGCACTGTCTCGCCTGTTTATGTCAAAGTATGTTATTATTATATTTTATTCCAAGCGCTGTTAGACATTCTACACGTTCCTTATTAGTTTAAATTCCTTTCTTTTTCTTTCTTTGGCGACCGTCCCGTTCTGGTCGGGCATTGGTACAGCGCACTTTCATTGGAAATGTCGTCTGGTGCGGGGCGGGCCATCACATTTGGTATCAGAGCTCTAGGTTGCGTAGTTAACCTAGGGAAAGACACCAGAGAGAGATAATATGTATATGAGAGTACATATTTGTGATATTTTGGTTTTCAAAAAGCTATATATATACATATATGTATATATATACTATTAGTATATCTAAGGCTGAAGTCGAACTGCACTGGCACCACTGAAGAGATGGTTAATCGTTTTCTCCTTACAGATATTGAACGATGAGCCGACATACGAGGGGTACTGGTAGAGGAGCTAGTAATGGGAATGCTGCTGACATGAGGATGATGTTCACTGAATTCATGAGGGAGATGCTTAGGGATGTTCAGAGGGCAGTTCCCAATGCTGCTAATGGTGGTGGTGTAGAGATGAAGGTGCCTAGGGCCGATTTCACCAAGCTCTCTAAGGATTACACTAGCCTTGGTGGGAAGCCGTTCCACGGAACGGAGTCGGCTATGGATGTTCAGAATTGGTTGGATAGCTGTGAGCGTATCTTCTAAGAATTGGGTATCGAGGATGTGATGAAGAGAAGACTAGCATCCCATCAGCTGCAAGGACGGGCTATGAATTGGTGGAACGCTATTAAGGAAGCTACTCCAGAGGATCAAGTTTCTTGGGAACAGTTTAAGGCCCGATTCAGTGATAAGTTTATCCCAGCTGCCCAGAAGTTAGAATTGTTTAGGAAGTTCTTGGAGCTTAAGCAGAATGGTAGGGCAGTCTCGGAATATATTGCTGAGTTCGATACTTTATCGAAATATGGACTATCTCTTATTGATACTGCTGAGAAGAAGAACGAGAAGTTCATAATTGGTTTCGATGGATATTTGGGGGAAAGGCTTATTAACCACCTCGATGAGACGTTTGAATCGATTATGGGGAAAGCATTGACGTCAGAGAGTCTTTACCTTAAGCCGAAGACTGAGGTTGCTGCTGTACCTGCAGTGGAGCCAAAACCGCAAGTAGGCGGTGGAGGCAAGAATAACTTGCAGAATAAGAGAAAACAGAACCAAGCTAAGGATGGCTAGAAAAAAAGTAAGAAAGATGTTGAGTGCTTCAGCTGTGGTAAGAAGGGCCACTATGCCAAAGAGTGTCGTGCCAAGCCAGCAGATAGGAAGTGCTTTAACTGCGGCCAAGTGGGACATCACAATGACAAGTGTCCGCAACCCCCTAAAGAAAAGCAGATTGTGAAAGCATATGCTATCAATGTTGTTCCTTCTTCGTTGAATGCCCCAACTGCGGCGGAGAAAGGAAAGAATGTCATTATCCAAGGTATTTTTTCCATTTATGATGTTCCAGTTAGAGTATTGTTTGATACCGGAGCTTCCAGTTCCTTCATATCTAGTGACCTGGTAGATAGGTTGGGATTGGAACCTGAGATAGTCGATAGGCCATTGACAGTAACGAACCCGATTGGTGGTTCGACAAGCCTTAGTATGATTTTCTGTAATGTGGTCTTGTCGATTCATGGATGTATGTTTGTTTGTGATTGCTTTGTTTTGGGCTTTACTGGGTTTGGCATTATTTTGGGAGTCGATTGGCTCCAAAGATATGGGGTGGTGGTAGACTGTGAGGGCTTTTTGGTGACAGTTAGAGAGGATGATGGGCGGAGGGTAGTGTTTGATGGTCTACCCAATGATGGGGTAATGGCTAGTTTTCTAAATTCCCTCGACATCCCGCATGATGAGTTGTCAGATGTGCCCGTGGCTGGCCAGTATCCAGACGTCTTCAAGGAAGTGACCAGACTTCCACCACACCGAGAGATTGACATTCATATTGATTTGGTGAAAGATGCCAGACCTATAGTGATGCCACTTCGTCGTATGGCACCAAGAGAGCAGCGAGAGCTCGGGGTGCAAGTGAGCGATCTTTTGAAGAAGGGATTTATCAGAAGAAGTGCTTCTGAGTGGGAAGCACCAGTTGTGTTTGCTACCAAGGCCGATGGTTCCCTTCGATTGTGTGTGGACTACCACGATCTGAATAAGGTGACGAGGAAGAATAAGTATCCTCTACCATGGATAGATGATTTGTTTGATCAGTTAAGTGGTGCGAGAGTGTTCTCCCAGTTGGATCTCGCGACAGGTTTTCATAAGCTTAGGGTGGAAACTGAGAGTATAGCTAAAACGGCATTTCGGACGCTGTTTGGATTCTATGAGTGGTTGGTCATGCCATTCGGGTTGACCAATGCACCAGCATATTTTGTAGATCTTATGAATAGGGTATTCAGGGATCAATTGAATAGTTTGTTCTTGTGTTCGTGGATGATATCTTGGTTTATTCAAGGACAGAGGAAGAACACAAGGAACATTTGAGGGTAGTGATGGAGGTGTTGATAAAACACCAATTGAAAGCAAAGTTTTCTAAGTGTCACTTCTGGAGGAGGAAAGTGAGATTCTTTGGCCATGTTGTTTCAAAGAATGGTATTGCCATGGACCCTGCGAAGGTGGCTACAGTACAAGATTTGTCTACGCCTAAGAATGCAACGGACATAAGAAGTTTCTTGGGATTAGCTGGGTATTATTTTAAGTTTATCCAAGACTTCTCCAAGATAGCAGCACCGTTGACTCAGTTGACCAAGAAAAATCAAGCTTTCGTCTGGGACGAAAGGTGTGAAAATGCATTCAAGAGTCTAAAGGAAAAGTTGACGTGTGCACCAGTGTTAGTCATTCCTAAAGGGAATGAAGAGATGACGGTATACACAGATGCATGTGGTACCAGACTAGGTGTTGTATTAATGCAAGGAGGTAGGGTTGTAGCTTATGCAAGTCGGCAATTAAAACCGCATGAGAAAAGATATCCTACCCATGATTTGGAATTAGCAGCGATCGTGTTCGCGCTGACGATGTTGAGACATTATCTCTTGGGAGAAAGATTTGAGTTGTTTACCGCTCATAAATCGTTAAAGTATCTCTTCTCTCAGAAGGATCTAAATCTCCGACAGTAAAGATAGTTAGAGTTCTTGGCTTCCTATGATTTTGATATCGCATATACACCAGGAAAGCTCAATGCGGTAGCTGATGCATTGAGTAGAAGACATGCCAGTTTAGGGGCTATGTTTCTAGAATGGAAGCAACTGGAGTACATCACTGGGTATGATTTCAGACCAAAGTGCGAATTAGATCCAGAAATGTTAGCAAGTTTGACGATCAGACCCACTTTGATTGAGCAGATTAGTTCCAGTCAGAGGGACGATCCTAACCTATTGCAAATCATCTCAAAGTTAGAGATGGGAATCGATGAAGAGATGAACAAGTATGGGCTTGATCGAGATGGATGGCTTAGAAAGAATGGAAGACTAGTTGTGCCCAATGTCAAGGGATTGAGAGATGAAGTGCTTAGAGAATGTCATCACTCAAAACTGACTATACACCCCAGTGGTAACAAGATGTATCGAGACATGAAGCAGACCTACTAGTGGGAAGGGATGAAAAGAGACGTTGGGAAGTTTATATCTAAATGCATGAATTGCCAGCTAGTTAAAGCTAAGCAAAAGAAGCCTAGTGGCTTGTTACGACCATTAGAAATTCCAAAATGGAAATGAGAACTAGTCTCAATGGATTTCATTGATGGGTTACCTAGGACCAGATCGGGCCATGATAGCATTTGGGTGATTGTGGACCGATTGACTAAGAGTGCAAGGTTTATACCTGTCAAGTCGAATAGAACGACAGTTAAGTTAGCAGAACTATATATGAAGTGGGTAGTGAGATTTCATGGAATACCCAAAGGCATTGTGAGTGACCGAGATCCGTTGTTCACTAGTGGATTTTGGAAGAGCTTACAAGAGGCGTTAGGATCAGAATTACATCTCAGTACCGTGTATCATCCTCAAACCGACGGTCAGACAGAGAGGGTGAATCGAGTATTATAGGATGTCCTGAGAGCTTGCATATTAGATCTTGGTGGATCATGGGATGACCATTTACATCTAGTGGAGTTTACCTATAATAACAGTTATCAATCCAGTATTGGTATGGCTCCATTTGAAGCTTTGTATGGAAGACCGTGTAACTCACCATTATGTTGGTTGGAAACCGGTGAGAAGTTTGTGCTTGGGCCAGATGTAATAAGAGAAACCTCAGAAAAGATCAAGATTATCCGAAGGCTGCCCAAGATAGGCAGAAGAGTTATGCTGATAAGAGGAGAAGGGAATTAAAGTTCTCCATTGGCGACTTGGTGTTTGTCAAGATTTCTCCGTTAAAGAGCGTGATTCGATTTGGCAGGAGAGGCAAGTTAACACCAAGATTTGTTGGTCCATTCCCAGTTCTTGAGCAAATTGGGAATTTGGCATATAAAATTGAATTACCAGAGAAGATGGAAGGAGTTCATAACGTATTTCATGTTTCCCAGTTAAGGAAATTCATGCACGACCCCGATGTGGCTATTTCACCAGACCAGTTGGATGATATCGAAGTAGAACCCGAGGCGGTTGGGAACCACAAGCCGATTCGTTTTGTCGAGCATGATACGAAGCAACTTCAAAGGAATGCGGTGAATCTAGTCAAAGTTCAGTGGGGCGCGAATGAGAATGACTGTACCTAAGAGACAGAGGAGAGCATTAGAAAGGCGTATCCAGAACTCTTTGCTGGTAAGATTCTAATTGCGATTTAGTTATCGGCATGCTAGGATAGACTTGTTTGTTGTTTTGTATGCTTGATTGCTGTGAGTGGTTGGTAGGCATGTGAGATCCTTTGTTTGTTTCTTAGTTAAGGAATTTCGGGGGCGAAATTTCTTAAGGTGGGAGAATGTAATGACCCACATTCTACGCATCGAAGGATTGTAGAATATTTATTTCTTTCACATATGAAGTCGTATGGTCGTGTACTTTTGGGGAACGACTACTGGGGTCATTTCCCATGTTCATGATTTTTGCCGATTTTTATATGACCGTTTTGCCCCTAACTGATCTTGTTTCGGCCATAACTTTTGATTGGAAAGGAGTATTGACCAGAAACCACTTCCATTAGATCCGGATGATGGTTTACCTTTTCGTAGAGTGGTCATATGTGAAAAACGGACTTACCGTTTGGAAGATATGGCTGAAATAAGGTTTAGAAGGTGAAAAACTGCTCAACCGGGCCAGATGAGGTGATTAGTGAATGTGCCCATAACCCATTTCGGGATTAGGTTATGGGGAGGCTGAAATGAGTTAGGTATTCATTCCATTTCAGTTTTCTAGCAGCCATTTACCTCCTAGGAACCCTAACAATGGTCTCCACCTTCTAATTTCATCCCAAATCGCTCTCTAATCAAGGATTAAGCTTAGCAACGCCAAATCAAGGAAGGTCTTCACCAAATCAGTGTTAGAGCCTCTGTTAGACATCATTATTCGCCAAAATCAGCGAAGTTTCAGTTCTGAAAATTTCAATTTTGGCAAAGGTGAGTGATTTGCATTATTTTTCACTAATTACGGCTAATTAGGGGTGATTAGTGATAATTAGCGAAATTATGGCTCAGAAAAATCTGGAAAAATTTGTAAAAATCTTAAATATTATTTCAGGGTTTTGATAAAAATTTGGGTTAATTTGGACATGTTTTACTAATTGTATGGTTAAGTCATGATTAAGGGGATTAAGGAGAAAATCATGCTTTTTGGGTATATTTGATCTAAAATATTTCATGTGAATGATGTTTTAATGTTTTCGGTTGATTCTATATGTTGTTACCTCTATTTGGAATGTTTTGTGATGTCATAGAAAGATTAGAATGGTTGAAAATGCCGTCGTTTTGTGAAAATAGCTTGCTGGAAAAAGTTGCATATTTTCAGAACCGGTTAGGAGGAACATCCGATCCGATCCGGATAGGAGCAAGACACCCGATCCGATCCGGATAGGAGAAAGACACCTGAGCCAATCCGGATAGGAGAAAGACACTTGAACCGATCCGGATAGGAGAAAGACACCCAAACCGATCCGGGTAGGAGGAAGACACCCGAACCGGATAGGAGGATGAGACCCAAACCGAACCGGATAGGAGAAAGAGAGAAGGAGACCCGAACCGAATCGGATAGGAGGAGGAGACCCAAACCGAACCATATAGGAGGAAGAGACCCGAACCGAACCGGAAAGGAGGAAGACCCGAACCGGATAGGAGGAGGAGACCCGAACCGGATAGGAGGAAGAGACCCGAACCGAACCGGATAGGAGGAAGACCCGAACCAAACCGGATAGGAGGAGGAGACCCAGACCGAACCGGATAGGAGGAGGAGACCCAAACCGATCCGTAGGAGACCAAAACCCGAGATGCAAAGGTAGTCCGAATGGGAAGTAGAACTCAGGATCTAGTTGGGAACCAACGAGTTAACTTCATGAGTTGGGCTTTGCTGCGGGACGCATGCAAAGGGGTTATCGACGTCTATAGCTTTGACTCACCACGGAAAGACGGATATTGGTTACAGATCAGTGTAGTGAAGTTGTCATGACTTCATGGGGCAGAGTGATCGTAGCAAGGCTATGAGCCAGTGCAGTGGAGTCATCATGACTCCATGGGGCAGAGTGGACATAGCAAAGGATTAGTGGCTATGGATCAGTGTAGTGGTGTCATTACGACTCCATGGGGCAGAGTGATCATAGCAAGGCATGGGGTGGTCAAAGTGGTAGATATCGTATGCTTTATGCACTGAGTGAGAGATGTAAGGATGGTTGCTATGCTTGATTATTTGTCATAACTATGACATGCACACCCCTACCCCCATATCTTTACACCATATGTTAGTGACACCTTAGAGTATTGTACAATATGTAGTGCTAACTCTTTGGTTGCAGGTCCAGGTTCAGGTATGGTTTAGTATACCTGTTATTGTTCTGTTTTGCTGCTTATCACTCATACCAGACTTTTGTCTGACCCAGAGTTTTACGTCTCTTCTTATTACTCTGGGTGCTCTTAAACGGGCAGACTAGAGACACGTTAGGTGGTATGCACGAGTAGCTGTACCGGAGACGAGCAGGAGGCTCCCACGCATGACATATATAGATATTCTCCCTGTGTCACTGCTGGTCACTGCTTTGGGCATTAGTAGTGTACCTTTCCTTTACTTTGCTTTAGAGACAGTTTTCAAAAGTTGTAATAATGATGATGTGAAACATAAGCTGTATTTGGATTTTCCGCTGCTATGATGTTTAGTTTTCAACTTATGCACTGTCTCGCCTGTTTATGTCAAAGTATGTTATTATTATATTTTATTCCAAGCGCTGTGAGACATTCTACAGGTTCCTTGTTAGTTCAAATTCCTTTCTTTTTCTTTCTTTGGCGACCGTTCCGTGCTGGTCGGGCATTGGCACAACGCATTTTCATTGGAAATGTCGATTGGTGCCGGGCGGGCCGTCACAGCTTGTATGTATGGTCAATTTTGAGTGATGACATTCTAGAAGTACTTCATCTCTCAAACCATCCACCTTTGGAATAACCACTTTCCCTTTTTTATGGATCCAACCATTTTGGGCAAGTCCATACTCCTTTACATCCTCGGACTCGCTTACGGTCTCGAATTTAGCAATGATCCCAACCAACTTAGGGTCATGCCTTTGATTATCTCCAACCCTATTAAACAAAGTAGGTTTAGTAGTGAAACTTGACAACATCTCTAGTTCCAACTCACAATTTGGTTGGAAATCATAATCTGCAATATAGTCCAACTGCTTCCATTCACATGGACCCTGAACGAGCATGTCTTCAATTTAAAGCATCAACGATTGCATTACCCTTTTCTAGCTTGTGCGCAATTCCAAAGTCATTGAAAGCTAAAAACTCTAACCACTGCTGCTAGCAAAGGTTGAGATCTTTTTGTGAAAAGGGTACTTTAACGACTTATGATTAGTAAATAACTCAAACCTCTCTCCAACAAGAATTGCCTCTATATCTTAAGTGCAAACACAAATGTTGTTAATTCCAAATCATAGGTAGGATGGTTCTTCTCATACGGTTTTAACTATTTGCTATCATAAGCTTCAACCTTACCTTTCTTCATCATCACCACTCGCAATCTAGTACAATGAGCATTTGTGTATACCGTTATCTCCTCGTTCCTACCCAAAATAACCAACACTGGTGCACTTATCAACCTTTCTTTCAGTCACACAAATGCATGCTCACATCTGGCATTCCAAGTAAAATCCTGATTCTTCTTGGTCAAGTTGTCCAATGGTGCTTCTATCTTAGAGAAGTTGTGGAAGAACTTCCAATGATATCCTACCAATCCAAAGAAAATCCTTACATCCGTAGCACTCCTTGGTGTAGTCCAATACTGTACCGATGCGACCATCATAGGATCTACAGCGATACCTTATTCCAAATAACATGACCCAAGAGTCTCACCACTCTCCTCTTGTCTCCAGAAGTGACATTTGAATTTTTTTGCCTTCAACTGGCGTTCCTTTAACACCTCAAGATCAATCTACAAATGTGTTTTATATTCCTACTCCGACCAAGAATAGATCATGATATCATAAATGGACATAAGCATAAACTTATTTAACTAGTCTCTGAAGACACGGTTTATAAGATCAACAAAGTAGGCAGGTGGATTGGTTATCCCGAACGGCATAACCAAACACTCATAAAATTTAGATGGCGTTTGAAACCTCGTTATTGGCACACTCTCTGTAGCCGCTCTTAGCTAGTGAAATCCAGTAGTAATATCTAAATGAGAAAACATCCTTACTGAGAAAACACCCTTACACCATCAAGCTAATCAAATAAATCATCATTACGCGGGAAAGGATACTTATTCTCCCTTTTTACCTTATTTGGATCACGGTAATCAACACACGAAATAAGGGAACAATCATCTTTCTTCGCAAACACTACTTGCACACCCATTCGAATGCAATCCTACGAATGAAGCCTTCCCCAAAAGACCCTTTACTTGCACTTCAAGCTCTCTCCGCTCTCAGATTATCATCCTTCTCAAAGGCATCACTATCGGTTTGACATCCTTTATTAGGTGAATACAGAATTTGATCTCCCTTTGAGATGGAAGTCCGGTCACTTCTTTGAATACCTTTGGATACTCCCTAGTGACTAGCACTGTCATAACTCATCGTTTGTAACCTTGAGCGACTGAAGACAAATGGTCATTATGTCCTCAACTAGTAAATAGCCTACCACTACTCTTTACTCATCATTTGTCCCTATTGTCACCGACATCCTCTCTAATGCACTACACTCTAACTTACGTAGCCACTCCATCCCAACTATGATATAAAACCCCGCAAACCCCAAAACAAATGTAACAACCCGCCTTTTGGGACAGTTGAAGGTGACAATAAACCATACATATCCAACTCAAACCATTCTAAAATGATGAACTATTAATCAGGATTAAATGCAAGAAGAGAAAATAAGATGAAAATGAACTAAAACAATACACAGAATCTCACAATGGAATGATAAAATATAATCTCACAATTCATGAAACTATTAAATAATATATGTCTGATTTCAGTTACAACATCAGAGTTATACATTTTAACAAACCAATAACGCAATAAAAATAACATAGTAATGAATATGGTCTACGAACTCTAACTTCATCTTCAGAATAAGGTCTTCAAAATACTGAAATACTCGGTTTGACCTGAGTGTAAAGTGAAATAAAACACTCGAGTCAGGAAAAAAATTCTTGTACAGTTAAATTAAATCAAGTGATATGTACAAGTAACTCAATAAATGGAATGCACAATCTAAATAAACACCATATTTCATGGTATAAGTCGATTCAGTGTAAACATTGATTTTCATTATAATTCCAATTCACTTCAATATTGAATTCAATTTCAAAGTAAATTTTCCATATCACGAGATAGCTCATTATCAAAACTTCAAATTTGATTTTAGACATCCTAGTCATAATTTATTTTGAATTGAATTTAAATGATTTAGATTAAAAATAATTTTTTTAATCAGTGTATATTAATATAACAGTCAAATTTAGTACATAATAGTTAATTAACATCAGTATAAAATAATAATAGTTTAAAAATTAATTTAGAATAGTATAAAATAGAAATTGTCAAATTTTATAAAAATAGATTAATTGTATATAGTTATAGAAATAGTAGTATGAAAACAATAGGAAAAGAGAAATTTGTTCAATTAAATTAATTAATATAAAATAATGTTAATTTAAAATAATTTTAATTTAATAATTCCAAGAAAAAGAATTTATTTTCTGTTAAACCATTTTGAATTCAACTTTAGGTATTAAGTTCCATATTCCAATCCAAACAATGTGTCACACATTCAAAATTCTGACTAAAAACCAATTCAGACACACATGGAAACAATAATCATAGCAATCATACATCAATCATTATCATTTAATTTACCACTATCGCCTTATGTAACACGACAAGTTATCTAATGACCCCAAACTCCCGTAGTGCGAAAGCAAGGATAATCATTGGAATATAACACATAAACAATAACAACAGAATAGAAATATAGAATTACAACAGATAATGTACATCAAATTACACAGAAAATAATATATCATCAGAGTTACACAGCATAATAGGATCATACTTAATACATAATACAGTTTTCAACTTAATATATAATGTCTGTAGTGGAATCAAACATAATATACTAAATGAAGTCTGACCAGCATAATAGAAATGGTAAAATCCATATTCAGCTCCATAGCTATCCAGAATGTGTTTGCTAAAACCTAAACACAAGGCTGTCCGTATGGAAAGAGGGCACCGGAGTTTGCAAAGTGAAACAAACTACGAGTCAGTCATGAGACCGGTATGAGAAATCTTATTTAACATATACTAATAATAAGGCTAATCACAGGACCACGCCGCTAACGCGGAACGGGTTTACTCCATTGGATTGCCAGTGCATAAATAAAGTAAAACGTTAAACAATGCAATGCTTTTTAGAAAAATGAAACCATTATAAGACTCAAGTCCCATCACACAATGCAATGCAAACCAGAGGATAGAGTTTTACCTTATAATGGTCAAAAATGCTTGATACGATAAAGCGGAATTGATATTATTATTAGTGTATATATGTTTCAAAAACATTCCAATCATAAAGTATCAATCATAGACGACATAGCTACCATATACTGTGTCGCCAAATATAGGTTTATAATCAAAACCGCATGGGTCGTATTGGAAGTTGGATTTCCACCATAAACCAGGGCAAGGGATCGTCCTTACCGAATTCGAGACACTCTAGCCCGTTCCTCAGGACTAAGACTTAGGTGATCCCTCAGGAGCCACAGGGTCGGTCCACAACTAATGTTAGTGGATTATATATAATTCCTGAACAATACGTCTCCCCCCTATAGGGCGTAAATAAAGAGCCACTAGGGACTCCAATCCGAGGTACCTCGCTTTCCATCATCCACATAAGTAAAAATGTCTGGGATCCATACCATGACACCACTTCTAGCTAGAAAGAAACGCATGATCTCCCTGGATCCTTCTCCTGTTTCTGGTTCATACCGGGTTGTGAGGCTCGCGAAGTAATGCTATACACAAAGTTATGCTAAATAAAGCTGTGCTTTGATCATCAACCACAAGGCTCTGCTTTTCAACAATAAGCCTTGATCATTTGCATCTTGGCATTCCACATTGACAATTCACGCCATGCGACTGATGTATATCAATATATAACCTCTGAGCTCGTACGTCTCAGAGAAGGGTGTTAAGCAAGAGAATAAATTCTCCACCACCAAACAAATATATATTAAAAAGAAATCAATCAGCACAGAACAAAATCCAATGTCAAACATACATCCATTTACAAGTCCGTTCTAGGTATGAACGAAACAGGAGACACCTTATTCCTCATTTCATATGTCCAATATGGAAGAGAGGCTCTCGCATATCCAGACAATCAAGTACGTCCGGACAACTACCACTGTAACCCTTTCAAGGCAACAACTGCAATCAAAGGCAATAATGGTCATCCATTCGATGTGAAGATCGCTGGTCTTCAATCACCGTCTTCAGATCTTCGACTTCCAATCGTTGTATAATTATTTGAAATGAGATTTAACTCGGCCTTTTCAAGTAATTTGCGAATATATATAATTTAAATCATTTCTTTTCATTCCATATCGTTTATAATATTTTATAACGACTTATTACTATTTTTATTTATATAAAAATAGCCATTTTTAATTAAACAACGCTTCGGGTCATTACATGGCCCTGGCGCTGTTTTCATCAAAATTTGATTTACATATTTCTCAAAATCTAACCATTGGATCTTAGCAAATTTTATATTGTTGGAAAGATCTTTCCAAAATGAACCCAAGGTTCTAGTTTTGGAAAATACGACGATCAGATCTTTCGGTATAATCGTTTGAAGTTACGATTTAAAATCGTGAACTGTAGCAACGCGATTCGTTTATTTAAATTTAAATTTATATATATATATATATATATATATAAATTGATTCGTTCGACAATTTCAAACCATTTTCATTTCAACATTGATTTCTTTTATGTGAAATCATATATTACATTAAAATGTAAATTTTTTATGTCATGAATATTTTCATTAAATCATAGTCTTTTTATATGAATCCTCTTTACATTAAAAATTTTAAAAAAAATTATGTTTAACCTTTCATCAAACTATAAATATTTTTCTCAATCCTTTTTACATCAAAAATGTAATTTTTTAATGTTTAACTCTTTCATTTCAAAAATGAATATTGCTAATGATTCATACTTTACATTAAAAATGTGATTCTTGGTAATGGTTCATACTTTACATTAAAAATGTGATTTTTAATGTAAGAACATTTTTATCAAAATGAATATTGTAAATGAATCACTATTTACATTAAAAATATAATTTTCAATGTTACAACATAATTCCAAACAATAAATCTTGAATCTTTTTCTATGATTCATCTATACATTAAAAATGAAATATTTTTAATGTAAACACAATTTTATGCAACTTAAATCTTTTTAAACATTCTATCTGACATAAAATAAAATGTAATCTTTTTAATCATTCACCTATTACATTAAAAATGTAATCTCTTTATTCCTTCTTTTATTACATTAAAAATGTAATATTTTTATTCATTTCTTTTATTACATTAAAAATATAATCTTTTTATGTAATCCTTTATTACATTAAAAATGTGATTTTTCTTATGAAATCTTTTATTACATTAAAAATGTGAATTTCTTATGTAAACACATTTTATATAACAATGGTCATTTTTAATGTTTTCATTTACAATAAAAATGATATTTTCAATGTAAACATTTTTATTATTGCAATGGCTATTTTTAAAAGGTTCATTTACATAAAAATGTAAATTTCAATGTAAAATATTTGTTATAACAATGTTTATTTTTAAGGTTTCATATACATTAAAAATTTAAAATCCAATGTGAATACATTTTTATTTAACAATGTTATTTTTTAATGTTTCATTACATTCAAAATGTAAAATCCAATGTGAATACATTTTTATTTAACTAATAATCATTTTTTAAAGTTTCATTTACATTAAAAAAAATTAAACTTTAATGTAACACATTTTTATTTAACAAATGATCATTTTTAAAGTTTCATTTACATTAAAAAAATGTAAATTTCAACGTAACACATTTTTATTTAACTAATGATCATTTTTAAATTTCATTTACATTAAAAAAATGTAAATTTCAATGTTACACATTTTTATTTTACTAATGATCATTTTTAATTTTATATGTACAATAAAAATCTAATTTTTATTTTTCAAACAATTTTATATCATAACATGAATATTTCACAACACATAAATATTCCGAAAATTTCGGCAGCATAACGACAGGGTAATTAAAACCGGCACCGTCCCTAGTACGGCTCCTCGCGCTAATAAGGCCTCGCGGCTATACAAGGGTTTATTTTTTCTAATACAATTTTTTTCTACACAATTGAATTTTCCACAAACACAATCAATTTCGTTTCAATCACAATCAATCACCAAAAATCAGCCAATTCCACATCACAATACAATCAAGTCGTCCATGGTCTGTGAACGACAGTGTCGGGAGTTTCTAAACTCCGTCTGCACCCTAATATAATTTTAATTAATTTAGATTCAGAAATCTCACATCGCTTTGTATTTCTTCCAAAATTGTAGAATGCTCCAAAAATTCTACAGTCCCTTCTGAAATGTAGATCTCGATTTAAGGATTCCAACGCATCTTGAATTATTGAATTTTAATTCAAAATGGCCAAGTTATGACAGTTTGAAGCTTAATCATATTAATAATATAATTAAATATATAATTAAATTTTTAATTACATTGGTTAATGAAATAACGGCCTCTTCTTCCTCGTTCAATACTGATATCGTCGTGAACCCAAACTCCACCAAGCCTCCCCCTATCGCACGCCACTCAAAAGCCTTTGATCCCGATCCAACACCGCCACTTCGTAGCCCTGACCACGAGCTACTATCGCCGGGAAGAATGCCCATCTCGCACCCCTCCACTGCCTCAAAATCTGCTCCAAACTCATGCCCTTCCTAGTCTAATTTCATTTGTATCATCAGAAATTCAAAAATAGAGCTAGCGGTTCGGGATTGGATTCATTCCAACGTGTAGTGTTCTCGAGCTCTGTAACCAAAGCTCTGATACCCAATGAAACGACCCAAACTTGCCCTTATGGGAAAGCCCGGATTGAGTTGAGAGCACGACAAATCAGAACTCAAACAGAAGAACATTTCATTGCTTATTACAATAATTACATCAGAGTACAAGAATATAATAAAGTATGAATAAATAATATACATTGGAAAATATCATAGATTTAAATTACATTGTATAGCAGCGGAAAAATAATACAAAACAACTAGATAGATATATAATATTTTAATGAAAGGAACCATTTTAATGAAAAGAATATTTTAATGAAAAGAACATTTTTAATGTAACAGAACATTTTAATGTAACAGAACATTTAAATGTAAAGAATATTTTAAATAAAGAATATTTTAAAAAATCTTTTAAAATAAAGAATATTTTAAACAACGAATATTTTAAAATAATATTCAGTGAAGAATAAAATTATGATTTTGATGTCCGACTTTGAATGGACACAAAAATATAAAAATATAAAGACTGGGTTTAACCCATTCTGAATAATCAATAGGACGACCAAGAGTCGAAGATGAAGACAATGGTTGAAGACCGGAGATCTTCACATCGTTTGGATGATTACTAATGTCTTGATTGGGCCGTACACCCAAGACAAGGTAATAAGTGGTGATCGTCCAAACATACATGGAGATCGACGGATATGCGAGGACCTCTCTCCTGTATTGGACATATAGGACGAGGAATAAGGTGCCTCCGGTTTCGTTCAGACCCAGAACGAACTTGTAAATGGATGGGTTCTTTGACGTTGTATTCCTTTATGCTATATTCATTGATCTCTGCTTAATATATATCTGTTTGGTGGCGGGGAATTTATTCTCTTTCTTAACACCCTTCTCTGAGACGTACGAGCTTAGAGGTTATATATTGGCAGAAATCAGTGGTATGGTATGGACTGACAATGTGGCATGCTAAGATGCAAATGATCAAGGCTTTTGTTGAAAAGCAGAGCCTTGTGGTTGATGATCAAAGCAAAGCTTATTTAGGCATAGCTTTGTGTATAGCGTTACTTTGCGAGCCTCACACCTCGGTATGAACCAGAAACGGGAGAAGGATCCAGGGAGAACATGCATTTCTTTCTAGCTAGAAGTAGTGTCATGGTATGGAGCCCAGACATTTTACTTATGTGGATGATGGAATGAGGCGCCTCAGTTATTGAGTCCTTAGTGGCATAGATTTTATGCCCCATGGAGCAGGGAAACATATTGTTTAGGAATTATATATAATCCACTAACATAGGTTGTGGTATAACCCTGTCGCTTCTAGGGCTCACCTAAGTCTAAGTCCTGAGGCACGGGCTAGAGTGTCTCGAATTCGGTAAGGACGATTCCTTGCCTTGGTTCATAGATGGAAATCCAACTTCCAATACGACATCATGCGGTTTTGATTGTAGAACTAGTATAGCGACACGATATATGGTACGCATGCCGTCTATGATTGACACATTTATATTTGAATTTGTTTTAAACACTATGCACATATAATAATATCAAAATAATTTGTTTTATACGCATCAAGCATATTTTGGCTATTATAAGGGAAAAATCTATCCTCTGGATTGCGTTGCATTGTGTGATGGGACCTGAGTCTTATAGTAGCTTCATTTTTCCAAAAAGCATTGTGTTGTTTTATTTTAAACTAAGATTCATGTGGAATAAACCCGTTCTGTGTTATACGGCGTGGTCCCGTGATTCACCCAACTTTAAAATCAAGCTAATAACTGTTTTAATTCTCACACCAGTCCCATGACTGACTTGGAGTTTATTGTTTTAACCTAAACTCTGGGTGCCTATATTTCCCACACGGGCAGCTAGTAGTTTTGGTTTTGCATATATTATATTCATAGGATCCTGGTTTGCAGCTGAAGCGATATTCGGAAAGCTCTGTATCCGTGTATTCCTTTCAGTTGTTTTGTATTATTTTTCCGCTGCTATACAAATGTAATTTAAATCTCTGATACTTTCTAATGTATATTATTTATTCATACTCTGTTAACTTCTTGTACTCTGATGTAATTGTTGTAATAAGCAATGAAATGTCCTGATTTGTCGTGTTCTCAACTCAATCTGGGCTTTCCCGTAAGGGCAAGTTTGGGTTGTTTCATTTGTATTTTTAAAACAATGAATATATTTAAAGTTGTTTTGCAGATATTTATTTATTAAGCAGGATCCTGGATCGAAGCTTAAAGTTGTGTCCAGAGCATTGATAGTCTCCAGCTGCGTTGTGTTAAATTGGTTGTAAATTTATCTTCTGCTGTATTATATTCGATGTACTCTGATATTTTGTACTCTGATGTAACATTATTATAATGTTTATAAAAGTCTTCTGTTATTTGTTCTGCTGTGTTGTATGCCCAAAGTTAGCGTATGCGGGATTCGAACGGTCTTGGTCGATTTAGCGATCGATTAGGTCCAGACAAACCCGTGTCGTTACAAGTTATTATTTCATGTAAACTCGATTGCCATGAACTGAAATTTCACTTAATTCACTTTAACTTCAACATAATGGTTTTAATTCAATTTTAATTTAACAATCAAGTATATACCAACAACCAAACAACCATCAATCACTTACATCAATTTAATTCCAATGTTTGAATGTCAACTAGAAATGGTGTCAAAATGGCAATGTTAATTTAAATTCCTACACTACAATCTAACAAATTAACTTACATAAAATATATATGTTGAAAAATTAATAAATTTATTGCACAAAAATGTAAGTCATGAGAAACTCAACTTTCGAGGATTTCAAATATGACAATCAAAGAACCCGAGCAGCGACAAACCAAGACAACAACTGGATAAATAAAACAAATCAACTTTGTTAGTTTTGTTTTTTCAAAAGAGGATGAAAGATTGGTCAGGATGGAGATTAGGTCTATGTTTAGATTTAGAGAGGAAGAGAGATAGGTATCTACAAAGAAAAAAACTGATAGAGAAAGAGAAACATGAGAAATGAGGGGAAGGAATTGACAAGAGGTTGAAGATTTGTTAATTTGAGGAAAATATAAAGGCGAATGAAAACGTAAATAAGGAAAGTCAGGTTGCATGAAAAAAATGAGATAGAGAAATGAATGCGTGATAGCTTCCCTAAGATGTCTATTGAATTAGATAATGTTATAAAGAAAATTAAATGTGGTTTACTCAGCGTTAAGATGTCATCCCATTCAGTATTTATTTCATATCAAAAATTCAAAGGTAAATCACTGAGCATAAGAGATAACAAGAACACAAACTAAGAGAACGATAGGTTATATCAGGGAAGGGAAAACAATAAAATGAGATGGTAGGGTGTAAATGAGAAAGTAACGTAGATGGAAGATTAAAAGGAACGACGCATGAAATGGAAAACAAAAGATAATTAGAATATAAATCAAATAAATAAGGGACAAGCAATTAATATCCTAAACTACTATATACAAATTTATACTCATTTGTTTTTTTTTATTTCTATTCATATAGACATAAACATATGTTTCTCTTTTTAAACCATTGATTAGGTTATTTTCGATTTTTTTAAACTAAATAATCTCAACATTAAATTCTAAAACAAAAATATAAATTACTAAAAAGATTATAAAAAGGTTGTATTCTAATTATACTAATTCAAACATTTTTTTACGATGTATAGATAATTGGTACGAATTTCTAATTTAATAAATGTTTCATTATTTCAGCAACCAATATAGTTAAAGTACATATTTGTATTATCAAAATTTTCCCTGATAAATGTTACACTTATTACCCTAATTCAATCCATGTTATTAATAGCATTCCAGATATATTTATTTTGAGAAAGATTCTCTTTAGTCGAGTACGTAGAGATAAGGTAATAATTAGGAAATTTGTGCGTTGATTAATTAAATACTTATTTCTTTTCAAAATTCAAAGAAACAATTCACAGTTAAAGAGGGAAAGAGATAAGGGACAACACATGCAAATAAACTAAGTGTTCGTTGAGTAATTAAAAAGGTAATTAAGTATTTATTTCTAATTCAAAAATCAAAAGGGAATATTTAATTATTTTTCTAGTAAATTTTCCTTTGCAATACTTAGTAAAACATATTTCAATATCAAATTTTGGTAACTAAATTTAATTGTAAATTTTTATATTATATTTCCGTTAGCTATGCTATTTTAATCGTGCATCATTTAAATCGTTTAAACTTCCCACTCTTACTAACGATTGATTTAATTTATTTAAATTTAAAAAAACACATGCAACCCAAATCTCAAATCCAAAATTAAAATTTTAAAGTTTAAATTTAACATCAAAACAATTTCTTCGACGCTACAGCTATTATTTCACAAGTGTAAAATATCATTTCAAAATTACTATTATTCTCCTTATAAAATTATATTTATGTTTATAAATGAACATGTAAAATTTATTTGATTAATAATGTTAACGTTAATTTTCATTAACTACGATAGTTAGAATGTGCATTATATACGAGTGACACTCTATTTTGTTAAAATTCTTCCTATACAAAATTAAACTGGAAATGTTCATTAATTTATTTTCAATTATCACATTAATTACTATATTGAACCTTTAAACTAGTTCAAAGTTAGCAAGTCCAAATGCAGAAACAGTTTAATAATTTCCATTGTTAGCAATCACAGTTCATCTCAATGTAAATTATTGTTTATCAAGAATAAATTTTGGAATTATAAATTAATGACATCATAAATTTGGTTTTAATAAAAAAATTAATTTAATAATTAAATTAAATCCTATATTTAAATGGATGCAATTTATGGGATGTTACAACAAAGCGATCACAAACAAAAGAGAATCCATAACTCGATAAAACAAGATTATGACAAACCATACTAAGATTGGCGAGGCCATCGACGGGGTTTGTTACTGTTAAAGTTCTGTCAATGATTTCGAGTTCCAGTCCTAATCTATCTACAGGTACCTAGATATAAAGGAATGGAAAGCCCAATTATCAAACAATAAACGAATAGGAACACTTGAAAATGTAAAGCAAATCTTGAATAACAACGCCCTTTTCTTTTCCTTTGCTGAAGGTGAGTTCGACGAACAGGGACAATATTGATAGCATATGTTTCACATCCTTATTAGCAGCCACTGGGCAATCCTCCTTGAGATGTCCAGTCTTGTGATAGAGATAACACTTTTTGTCACCAACAGGACACTGATTCTCACAATGGCCTTTCCACTCCTTAGTTAAAGCAAGTTAGTCTAGAATTGGCCTCCTTCTCTTATGTTCCTTAATTCTAAGATGACTTCCTCTTATGTAACGACCCGCATTCTACGCATCATAGGATCGTAGAATATTTATTTCTTTCACATACGAAGTCATATGGTCATGTAACTTTGGGGGACGACTATTGGGGTCATTTCCCATGTTCATGATTTTTCCCGATTTTTAAATGACCATTTATCCTTAGTTATCACTGTTTTGGCCATAACTTTTGACTGGAAAGGAATTTTGATCTGAAATCACTCCCATTGGCTCCGGATGATGGTTTCTCTTTCCGTAGAGTGGTCACATTAGCCAAACGGACTTACCGTTTGGGAGATATGGCTGAAACAAGTTTCAGATGGTGAAAAACAGCTTAATTGGGCTTAACCGGTTGATTAGCAGCTAGGCCCAGAGGGGAATTTCGGGTTTAGGGACATATAGGGGCTGATTAAGGTTAGAAAACATTTCTTTAGACATTTTCCAGCCGCCACTTTCATTCCTCTTAACCTAGCCATGGCCTCCACTCTTTAGATCTCTCTAAAAACACCCAAAATCACTTCCTAATCAAGGATTAGGGCTTAGAGGCATCAAATCAAGGAGGATTAGCACAAGGACCGAGGTAGAACTGTTGTTGTATATTGGAATTCGTGCAAATCAGAGGTTCACTTCAGATCTGAAAGTTTTATTATGGCAAAGGTGAGTGATTTGCATAGTTTTTGCACTAATTACGGTAATTAAGGGGTAATTAGTGAAGATTAGCGAATTTATACACTAATAAATTCTGGAAAAATGTTTAGAAATTCTTAAATAATGTTTTATGCCTCTGGTTGAAATTTGGTTCGATTTGATTAAGTTTTGTTAACCCTATGATCAGTTTTACTTAAATATGCTTAAGGGGAAAATAAGGAGTTTTGGCCACTTTTGATCCATTTTGATTCATTTGAATGGTTGTTTGTTGTTTGTGGTTGCTATTACATACTGCTATGACTCTATGGTGTGTTTTATGATTGATTAGAAGTGTTAGATTTGTCAAAAACGCCGTCGAATGGCGTAAATTGCTCGCTGGAAGAACTGCAGGAAATCATCCGAACCGGACCGATGGTGCGATCCGATCCGATGGGGCGATCCGATCCGATGGTGCGATCCGATCCGTCGATGTTTGAAGACTCCGATCCGACGGCGCGATACGATCCGACCCGATCACAGCTCCGATCGCCACGTACTGATGAACCACGAACCGATTCGCCTATGGATGGTGACCACGAACTGATCCACTTCTGAAGTCCACGATCCGATCCGATGGAAACTGGAGACCACGATCCAAATAGAAGGCACGAACTGAACTGGCTTTCCGACCCGATCCACTTCAGAAGCACGACCCGAACCAGTGGGAGTGCCTCGACCCGATCCGACCTGGTGAAGGCGATGCGATCCGCGAACCGATCCGAGGTGGAGCACGATCCGACGATGGCGACCCGACCTGGAGAGTGTGCCACGATCCGAGCTGGGGGAGGAGGTTATTCACGGTCCGACGGTGATGACTACGAACTGAATGAAGACCGATCCGGATAAAGATGGTGACCAAAACCCGAGATGCAAAGGTAGTCCAAATGAGAAGCTAGAGCTCAAGATCCAGATGGGAATCAACGAGTTTGCTTCATGATTGGGCTTTGCTGCGGGACGAGTGTTAAGGGGTTATCGATGTCTATAGCTTTGGACCACTATGGTAGGAGGTACGAGGGAGGATTCAGGGCCATTATGGCATCGGTGGAACCAAGGGCTACGACCAATGAAGCGAGTCATTGAAATGTTTGGTCATGACTCCATGCGTTTAGCTTGGTCACACCAGGGTTTCTACAAGTCGGGATTCGTCGTTACCTCAATTTTTCTAGTGTTCCAAAGTGGTAGATGTCGTACGCTTTACGCACTGAGTGAGTGATGTGAGGATGGTTGCTATGAATGGTTTGTTTGCTATCATTATGACGTACACACCCCACCCCCGTATCCTTACACTATTTATTATGGCACCTTAGAGCATTGTACGGTATGTGGTACTAACTCTTTGGTTGCAGGTCCAGGTTCAGGTATGGTTTAGTATACCTGTTATCATTCTGTTTAGATGCTTATCGCTCATACCAGGCTTTATGTCTGACCCAGAGTTTTATGTCTCCTCTTATTACTCTGGGTGCTCACACGAGCAGACTAGAGACAGGTTAGCTGGTGATGCACGGGTAGATGATCCGGAGACGAGCAGGAGGCTTCCACGTAACATATATATAGTATTCTCCCTGTGTTGTTGAAGATCACTGCTTGGGCATTGGTGGTGTATCTTCTATTTTGGCTTTCTTTTGTTTAGAGACAGTAAATTTGGAAAATTGTAATAAGCTGTATTTGAATTTCCGCTGCTCTGATGATGGATGTTGATTTTAGTTATCAGCTTATGCACTGTCTCACTTGTTTTATGTCAAGTATGTTATTATTATATTTTATTCCATGCGCTGTGAGACATTCTACAGGTTTCTTGATTAATTCCTTCCTTTCTTTCTTTTCTTCTGACGACCGTTCTGTGCTAGCTGGGCATGTGTACAGCGCACATTCGGAGGAAATGCAGGCTGGTGCAGGGCGGGCCGTCACACTTGGTATCAGAGCTCTAGGTTGCGTAGTTAACCTAGGGAATTGTCAGGGAGAGATAATATACTTATACGAGAGAGCGTATTTGTGATTATTTTGATTTTTAAAAGCTATATATATATACTATTAGTAGTATATGGATGAAGTCGTACTGCACTAACACCACTATGGAGTCGTTAATCATTTCCTTTTTCAGATTGACGATGAGCCGATATGTTAGAGGTACCGGTAGAGGGGCCAATAATGGGAATGCTGCTGACATGAGGACGATGTTTACTGACCTCATGAGAGAGATGCTTAGAGATGTACAGAGGGCAGCTCCCAATGGTGGAAATGGTGGTGGTCCAATGGTGCAGGCGCCAAGAGTCGACTTCGCCAAGCTGAATAAGGATTATACTAGTCTTGGTGGGAAGACGTTCCACGGAACGGAGTCGGCCACGGATGTTCAGGATTGGTTGGATAGTTGCGAACGTATCTTCGAGGATTTGGGTATCGAGGATGCAATGAAGAGAAAGCTAGCGTCCCGTCAGCTGCAAGGGCGGGCAATGAATTGGTGGAATGCTATAAAGGCAGCTACTCCCGAAGATCAGATTACTTGGGAGCAGTTTAAGGCTCGCTTTAGCGAGAAGTTCATTCCGGCTGCTCAGAAGTCAGTGCTGTTTAAGAAATTCTTGGAGCTCAAGCAGAATGGCAGAGCTGTCTCGGAGTACATTGCTGAATTCGACACTTTGTCGAAGTATGGGTTATCTCTTATTGATACTGCCGAGAAGAAGAATGAGAAATTCATAACTGGTTTGGATCAGTACTTAGGGGAAAAGCTTATTAACCACATCGATGAGACGTTTGAGTCGATTGTGGGGAAAGCATTAAGATCAGAAAGTCTCTACCCTAAGTCGAAGACTGAGGTTGCATCTGCAGATGAGCCAAAGCCACAAGCTAGTGGTGGAGGTAAGGGTGGTTCCCAGAATAAGAGAAAGCAGAACCAAGCTAAGGATGGCCAGAAGAAAAAGAATAAGCAAGACGTTGAGTGCTTCAGCTGTGGTAAGAAGGGCCATTATGCTAGTAATTGTCGGGCCAAGCCAGCGGATAGGAAGTGCTTCAACTGTGGCCAAATGGGACATCACAAGGACAAGTGTCCACAGCCCCCTAAGGAAAAACAAATGGTGAAAGCCTACGCTCTTAATGCTATTCCTTCTTCGTCGAATGTCCCAACAGCGGTGGAGAAGGGAAAGAATGTCGTCATTCAAGGTATGCTTTCTGTTTACGATGTTCCTGTTAGAGTTTTGTTTGACACCGGAGCTTCCAGTTCTTTCATATCTAGTGACCTGGTAGATAGGTTGGGATTGGAGCCCGAGATTGTCGATAGACCTTTAGTAGTGACGAACCCGGTTGGTGGTTCGACTAGCCTTAGCATGATTTGTCGTAATGTGGTCTTATCGAGTCATGGATGCATGTTTGTTTGTGATTGCTTTGTTTTGGGCTTTACTGGGTTTGGCATTATTTTGGGAGTAGATTGGCTCCGAAGATACGGGGTGGTGGTAGACTGTGAGGGCTTTTTGGTGACAGCAAGAGCGGATGATGGGCGGAGGATAGTGTTTGGTGGTCTACCCAGTGAGGGGGTATTGGCTAGTTTTCTAAACTCCCTCGACATTCCGCATAGTGAGTTGTCAGGTTTGCCCGTGGTTGGCCAGTATCCGGATGTTTTCGAAGAAGTGACCGGACTTCCACCACACCGAGAGATTGAGTTCCGTATTGATTTGGTAAAAGATGCCAGGCCTATAGTGATGCCACTTCGTCGTATGGCACCAAGGGAGCAGCGAGAGCTCGAGGTGCAAGTCAGCGATCTTTTGAAGAAGGGATTTATCAGAAGGAGTGTTTCTGAATGGGGAGCACCAGTTGTGTTTGCTACCAAGGCGGATGGTTCCCTTCGTTTGTGTGTAGACTACCGCGAGTTGAATAAAGTGACGAGGAAGAACAAGTATCCTCTACTGCGGATAGATGATTTGTTTGATCAGTTGAGTGGCGCGAGAGTATTTTCTCAGTTGGATCTCGCGACAGGTTTTCATCATCTTAGAGTGGAAGCTGAGAGTATAGCTAAAACGGCATTTCGGACGCCGTCTGGGTTTTATGAGTGGTTGGTCATGCCATTCGGGCTGACCAATGCCCCAGCATATTTTGTGGATCTTATGAATAGGGTATTCAGTGAT
The DNA here is from genome assembly GCA_030737875.1 of Allium sativum. NCBI lineage: Eukaryota > Viridiplantae > Streptophyta > Magnoliopsida > Asparagales > Amaryllidaceae > Allium > Allium sativum. Next base: position 447,425,234 of record CM060922.1, on the reverse strand, counting down.
CAGTTGAATAAGTTTGTCCTTGTGTTCGTTGATGATATTTTGGTCTATTCGAGGACAGAGAAAGAACACAAGGAACATTTAAGAGTAGTGATGGAGGTGTTGAGAAAACACCAATTGAAAGCAAAGTTTTCTAAGTGTCACTTCTGGAAGAGGGAAGTGAGGTTCTTGGGCCATGTTGTATCAGAGAATGGTATTGTCGTGGACCCGGCAAAGGTGGCTACGGTACAGGATTGGCCTACGCCCAAGAATGCAACAGATGTAAGAAGTTTCTTGGGGTTAGCGGGATATTATCGTAAGTTTATCCAAGGTTTCTCCAAGATAGCAGCACCATTGACCCAGTTGACCAAGAAGAATCAAGCTTTTGTCTGGGATGAAAGGTGCGAGAATGCATTCAAAAGTCTAAAGGACAAGTTGACAAGCACACCAGTGTTAGTCATTCCTAAGGGGGATGAAGAGATGACGGTATACACGGATGCCTGTGGTACCGGACTGGGTGCTGTATTGATGCAAGCCGGTAGGGTTGTAGCTTACGCAATTCGGCAATTGAAACCGCACGAGAGAAGATACCCTACCCATGATTTAGAATTGGCAGCAATCGTGTTCACGTTAAAGATGTGGAGACACTATCTCTTGGGAGAAAGATTTGAGCTGTTTACGGATCATAAGTCGTTAAAGTATCTCTTCTCCCAGAAAGATCTGAATCTCCGTCAGCAGAGATGGTTAGAGTTCTTAGCTTCCTATGATTTTGACATCGCACACACACCAGGAAAGGGCAATGCAGTGGCTGATGCATTGAGTAGAAAACATGCCAGCTTAGGGGCTATGTTCCTTGAATGGAAGCAACTGGAGTTTATCGCGGGGTTTGATTTCAGACCAAAGTGCGAATTGGATCCAGAAATGTTAGCAAGTTTGACGATCAGACCCACTTTGATTGAACGGATCGGCTCTAGTCAGAGGGACGATCCTAACCTATTGGAAATCATCTCCAAGTTAGAGATGGGTATTGATGAGGAGATGAACAAATATGGGCTTGATCGAGATAGATGGCTTAGAAAGAATGGAAAGCTTGTTGTACCCAATGTCAATGGATTGAGGGATGAAGTGCTTAGAGGATGTCATCACTCAAAGCTGACTATACACCCCGGTGGTAATAAGATGTATCGAGATATGAAGCAGACCTACTACTGGGAAGGAATGAAAAGAGACGTTGGGAAGTTTATATCCAAATGCATGAATTGCCAGCTAGTTAAAGCCGAGCAAAAGAAGCCTAGTGGTTTGTTACAGCCATTAGAAATTCCCGAATGGAAATGGGAGCAAGTCTCGATGGATTTCATCGATGGTTTACCAAGGACTAGATCGGGACATGATAGCATTTGGGTGATTGTGGACCGATTGACCAAAAGTGCAAGATTTATACCAGTCAGATCGATCAGAACGGCAGCTAAGTTAGCAGAATTGTATATGAAGTGGGTAGTGAGATTTCATGGAGTACCCAAAAGCATTGTGAGCGACCGAGACCCGTTGTTCACTAGTGGGTTTTGGAAGAGCTTACAAGAGGCTCTAGGGTCAGAGTTACATCCCAGTACCGCATATCATCCTCAAACCGACGGTCAGACGGAGAGGGTGAACCGTATCTTGGAAGACCTCTTGAGAGCATGTATATTGGATTTTGGTGGATCATGGGATGACCATTTGCATCTAGTAGAGTTTGCATATAATAATAGCTACCAATCCAGTATCGGTATGGCTCCGTTTGAAGCTTTGTACGGAAGACCGTGCAACTCACCATCATGTTGGATAGAGACTGGCGAGAAGTTTATGCTTGGACCAGATGTGGTGAGGGAAACTTCAGATAAGATTAAGATCATTCAACTTCGAATGAAGGCTGCCCAAGATAGGCAGAAGAGTTATGCTGATAAGAGGAGAAGAGACTTAAAATTCTCCGTTGGCGACTTGGTGTTTGTCAAGATTTCTCCGTTGAAGAGCGTAATACGATTTGGCAGGAGAGGCAAGTTGGCACCAAGATTTGTTGGCCCATTCCCTGTTCTTGAACTAGTCGGGAATTTAGCATACAGAATTGACTTAGCGAAGAAGATGGCGGGAGTTCACGACGTATTTCATGTTTCCCAACTAAGGAAGTTCGTTCACGACTCAGATATGACTATTTCACCTGATCAGTTAGAGGACTTCGAAGTAGAACCCGAGGCGGTTGGGAACCGCAAGCCGGCCCGTATTGTCGAGCACGACATGAAGCAACTTCGAAGGAAGGCGGTGAAGCTAGTCAAGGTACAGTGGAGCGAGGACGAGAATGATTGTACTTGGGAGACAGAGGAGAACATTAGGAAGTCACACCCAGAACTCTTTGCCTGGTAAGATTTTGACTTCGATTTAGTTTTCCGCATGCTAGGATAGGCTTGTTCGCTTGTTTTGCATGATTGATTGTTGTATGGGGTTGTTAGGCATGCAGGATCCTTTGTATGTTTTGGGTTAAGGAATTTCGGGGGCGAAATTTCTTAAGGGGGGGAGAGTGTAACGACCCGCATTCTACGCATCATAGGATCGTAGAATATTTATTTCTTTCACATACGAAGTCGTATGGTCATGTAACTTTGGGGGACGACTATTGGGGTCATTTCCCATGTTCATGATTTTTCCCGATTTTTAAATGACCATTTTACCCTTAGTTATCACTGTTTTGGCCATAACTTTTGACTGGAAAGGAATTTTGACCTAAAACCACTCCCATTGGCTTCGGATGATGGTTTCTCTTTCCGTAGAGTGGTCACATTAGCCAAACGGACTTACCGTTTGGGAGATATGGCTGAAACAAGTTTCAGATGGTGAAAAACAGCTTAATTGGGCTTAACCGGGTGATTAGCGGCTAGGCCCAGAGGGGAATTTCGGGTTTAGGGACATATAGGGGCTGATTAGGGTTAGAAAACATTTCTTTAGACATTTTCCAGCCGCCACTTTCATTCCTCTTAACCTAGCCATGGCCTCCACTCTTTAGATCTCTCTAAAAACACCCAAAATCACTTCCTAATCAAGGATTAGGGCTTAGAGGCATCAAATCAAGGAGGATTAGCACAAGGACCGAGGTAGAACTGCTGTTGTATATTGGAATTCGTGCAAATCAGAGGTTCACTTCAGATCTGAAAGTTTTATTGTGGCAAAGTTGAGTGATTTGCATAGTTTTTGCACTAATTACGGTAATTAAGGGGTAATTAGTGAAGATTAGCGAATTTATACACTAATAAATTCTGGAAAAATGTTTAGAAATTCTTAAATAATGTTTTATGCCTCTGGTTGAAATTTGGTTCGATTTGATTAAGTTTTGTTAACCCTATGATCAGTTTTACTTAAATATGCTTAAGGGAAAAATAAGGAGTTTTGGCCACTTTTGATCCATTTTGATTCATTTGAATGGTTGTTTGTTGTTTGTGGTTGCTATTACATACTGCTATGACTCTATGGTGTGTTTTATGATTGATTAGAAGTGTTAGATTTGTCAAAAACGCCGTCGAATGGCGTAAATTGCTCGCTGGAAGAACTGCAGGAAATCATCCGAACCGGACCGATGGTGCGATCCGATCCGATGGGGCGATCCGATCCGATGGTGCGATCCGATCCGTCGATGTTTGAAGACTCCGATCCGACGGCGCGATACGATCCGACCCGATCACAGCTCCGATCGCCACGTACTGATGAACCACGAACCGATTCGCCTATGGATGGTGACCACGAACTGATCCACTTCTGAAGTCCACGATCCGATCCGATGGAAACTGGAGACCACGATCCAAATAGAAGGCACGAACTGAACTGGCTTTCCGACCCGATCCACTTCAGAAGCACGACCCGAACCAGTGGGAGTGCCTCGACCCGATCCGACCTGGTGAAGGCGATGCGATCCGCGAACCGATCCGAGGTGGAGCACGATCCGACGATGGCGACCCGACCTGGAGAGTGTGCCACGATCCGAGCTGGGGGAGGAGGTTATTCACGGTCCGACGGTGATGACTACGAACTGAATGAAGACCGATCCGGATAAAGATGGTGACCAAAACCCGAGATGCAAAGGTAGTCCAAATGAGAAGCTAGAGCTCAAGATCCAGATGGGAATCAACGAGTTTGCTTCATGATTGGGCTTTGCTGCGGGACGAGTGTTAAGGGGTTATCGATGTCTATAGCTTTGGACCACTATGGTAGGAGGTACGAGGGAGGATTCAGGGCCATTATGGCATCGGTGGAACCAAGGGCTACAACCAATGAAGCGAGTCATTGAAATGTTTGGTCATGACTCCATGCGTTTAGCTTGGTCACACCAGGGTTTCTACAAGTCGGGATTCGTCGTTACCTCAATTTTTCTAGTGTTCCAAAGTGGTAGATGTCGTACGCTTTACGCACTGAGTGAGTGATGTGAGGATGGTTGCTATGAATGGTTTGTTTGCTATCATTATGACGTACACACCCCACCCCCGTATCCTTACACTATTTATTATGGCACCTTAGAGCATTGTACGGTATGTGGTACTAACTCTTTGGTTGCAGGTCCAGGTTCAGGTATGGTTTAGTATACCTGTTATCATTCTGTTTAGATGCTTATCGCTCATACCAGGCTTTATGTCTGACCCAGAGTTTTATGTCTCCTCTTATTACTCTGGGTGCTCACACGAGCAGACTAGAGACAGGTTAGCTGGTGATGCACGGGTAGATGATCCGGAGACGAGCAGGAGGCTTCCACGTAACATATATATAGTATTCTCCCTGTGTTGTTGAAGATCACTGCTTGGGCATTGGTGGTGTATCTTCTATTTTGGCTTTCTTTTGTTTAGAGACAGTAAATTTGGAAAATTGTAATAAGCTGTATTTGAATTTCCGCTGCTCTGATGATGGATGTTGATTTTAGTTATCAGCTTATGCACTGTCTCACTTGTTTTATGTCAAGTATGTTATTATTATATTTTATTCCATGCGCTGTGAGACATTCTACAGGTTTCTTGATTAATTCCTTCCTTTCTTTCTTTTCTTCTGACGACCGTTCTGTGCTAGCTGGGCATGTGTACAGCGCACATTCGGAGGAAATGCAGGCTGGTGCAGGGCGGGCCGTCACATCTTATTATTCCATTTCTTCTTGCCTCACCCGCTCGCCTGCGGCTTTAGCTCTTCTTTAAGCGAAACATTTGCTACAGCTTTCGATTTAGGATATAATCTCATGCCCTAGTGCCTTCCCAACCACTGAATCAAAGGTCTCCTCAACATAATTCAAGAGCTTCTCCCCTAGAGATCATCTAAGCTAAGAATAAATTTCTCAATTTTCTTCTGTATAGTGTCGATGAGAGACGTTCGTACTTCAACAAAGTATCCAACTTAGCCGTATACTCGGAGATGGTCATGTCCCACACCTCAACTCCGTAAACTTCCTAAATAAAGCCGACTTATGGGAGGCCTGAATGAACTTCTCTTTAAAACAGGTCTTGAATTGACTCCAAGGGAGCTCCTCCTCTGGTGTAACAACTTTTACCACGTTCCATCAATTCATCGGTTGCCCATGAAGTAAATGCGAAGCCAACATCCTCTTCATAGCATCCTCTAGATTGAGATCATCAAAGATTCTCTCAGCAGTGTCGGACCAATCCTGCACTTCTATCGCCAACTCCAATCTCACAAAATGTTTGCCTCCAAATTTGGTGACGCCATTATTTATCTTAGAAAAATAAGCTCTGGGCACCTACGATCGAGCACCGTTACCAAAGATAGCATTACGGGCAGTTGCTTGAGCATTTTGTAGCATGTTCTACATGAAGGTATTAAACATGGTTTGCAAGTCGCGATTAGCAGCTCCCAAACCATTTCATTCCTCAGCTATTGAACTCTGAGTCCCTGTAGCATTTCTCGTCTAGCAACTCATCATATAATAAGGAGTAAAGATGATGAGTCTTCTTGAAAGAAATTGTGCCTAGCTAGTGCTCGTGCAATGCGACTTATACTATATATATATATATATTATAATACAGTTTTGAAAACCAAATATTTTTACAAGTACGCGCTCAAATATGTGTATATATATTAAAAATAAACGGGTATATATTTATAGATATATATACAATTTTGATTCATCCTTATGGTTAACAATGCAACCTAGGCACTGATACCAAACGAAATGACAACCTTGCACTTTCGACACTAAAAATCGGAAATTACACTGCATTAGTACTTGTACAATGCAAGGGGACCATTCACGTAGTAAATAACTAAAAACTGCACATAAAATTTCATATATCTCACAGGGTATGGAATGAAATATAATAGTAAATCATACTGATTTTAAATAGGCAAGATAGTAAATGATCGAAATGAATCCCAAAAATCTAAGTAAAATACAAAACAGCATATCACAATCTCAATGGGTATAATCATTTTCCTTTGCTTATCTTTGTGGCCTCCACTACTCGATGGAATGAGTGGTACAGTGCGGTTTATATTATACTATGAGCTAGTGCTAGTGCCCGCTTATCTCTTCCTTCTCTTTTGCTGAAGACATTATCATTTTCATTAATGGTAGCTGTCGCTCTATCCATCATCTTTAGCCTCATTCTACAGTACAAGAGGTGCTTTGGCCAACTCGTTGATTCTTAACCGGTTTCAAGGCTGCCTCCCTTCCCTTGCCATACCTCAGTATTTTCCTTTACAAAGGAAGGAAGCTCAACACCATTTTCGATCCCTTGACTGACAAAGTAAGGGGTAAGATCATTTGTTGGAATGCGTCTCTTCTTTCTTAGGCAGGTAGGTTGGTTCTCATAAAGTCTTTTCTAGACTCTATAAAATCGCATGTCTTTGCTGCTATGACTCTTCTTCTTCATTTTTCCACTCCTATCGATCGTTGGCTTCGTTCTTTTTCTGGGGTAAAAAGGACAATGCTTATCGACACCATTGGATTTCTTGGGACATCATTTGTCATGCCAAAAGTGAGGGGGCTTTAGTCCTCTAAAGTCGAAAGGATATCTGTACTGCATTTGCTTGCAAGTTATGGGAACATTTTGGAGTGAATGATTCCTTATGGGCAATGTTCCTCCATGCTAAGTACCATAGGATTTCAAACGCGAATTACTCTAGTGTCCCGTATTACGCCAGTGGGACGTGGAAACATATGCAATCCGTGAAGTCTTTTTTGGATTCACCTGGGGATGGATCCGGATGGGATGGTAGTCCTTTCTCGGTTAAGGCGGCGTGGAGTTTGGCGCGGACCTGGACTCCACGTCTCCCTCGTTTTTCTTTCATCCGCGATGTCCAATTACCTCTGAAAGTTTCTCTGTTTATGTCAAGAACTCTGCATGAAGGGTTACTAATAGACGAGAACCTTCAAAGAATTGGCATCCCAACTGTGTCCCGTTGCAGGTGTTACGGATCTGGTGATTTGGAAACCATCGCTCACTTGCTTTTTCGAGGGTATTCTACTTGGTTGTTTGGAATTACTTCGGGAATTTGGTTGGTCTCCGAGGTAATGCCACTACTTTTGCTGATTTACTGAGATTTTGGTGGGCTGGTATCTCAGGTAAATCTATTCGTTCGATACTTTTTTGGCCGATTCCTTGTCTTATCTACTAGCATATTTGGTGCATGTGGAATAAGGAAATATCTGAGGAATTACCAATAGATCCTCCTACTATCATTCTGTGGGTAAGGAACGGTGTTTTTTCGTGCGTTTTGAGGTAGGCCGTCTAAGGGATTTATTGGCTCGCGCTTGAGAAGGTTGGCGGGTATTTTTGTTGTTTCCACTGTCCCGTCGACCCCTAGGGACAGGATTGGTTGATCCCTTACTTATTTAGAGAGTAGACTTTCCCCCGCTCTCCTCTCCACATCCACACCTCATCCCCCGTTTTAGTTCTTATGTTGTTTTCTAGTGCTATAGGTCTTGGATTTACATATAATTTTCGGATCCAGTCTCTTTTGGTTTCATTGGGTCTCTCAGTAGTGGGCGTTGCAGCTTTGGAGCTAGAGCATAACACTGTAGATGTTTGGTTTGCTTGTTGGATTCTTTACTTGGCTCGGTCATTCTGATGTTTCAACTTTGATATGTGGAGCACTGGACGCTTGGACTTGGTCATTATGATTGGCGAGAGGCAGGTCAAAGTTCGCTTGTTTTTTTTACTCTGGGTTTGATGGTCTGCAATTGTATTTATATCCTTTCATTATTGTTTTGTGTATGCGCAGATTCAGTAGCCATTTCTACGAATCTGTTTTTCTGAGCCATTGGAGAATGGCTAGATTCTCCCTTTTGTTATATATATGTTTATCTTTAAAAGAGAGTTATAGGAAGGAAATAACTGCAATGGAAACTGTCTCAAAACCAAAATGATACAGATACTAATGATCCCCTTAGTAGTGAACAATGAAATGAGATAGAGTACATGTAAATAATACATGGATAGCTTCCTGCTCATCTCTCGATCAACTACTCATGCTCACTCTTAACCCGCCTCTAGTATGCTCATGTGAGAGCATGCAAAGTAATAAGAAGAAAAGTGTAAAATTCTAAGTCAAACATAGTTTGGTGTAAGCCATAAAATCTTAAGACAAAAAATAAATGGAACACACAGTATGGTAAACTGTAACTGACTTTTTCCTACATCCAACATGTTTGCACATAGAATTATATATCATTCTTTAGAATTAGCAATATGGGTGTACTCTACATTTGAGAACTAGTGTGTCTAATGTCTGCATCTACACTGTTAATATCTATGTCAATGACTCCTACAACTAATGACATCACTGAGGGTGATAAATGTAACACCCTACACTGCTTAGCATTCCAAAAATAGGAAATACCAAGGTTTGAAGGGCGTTACTGGTAAAATTGAATGTAATTCACAGGGACCAAGCATACTAGATATATTAAAATATAAATATTACATAATGGAAAAATATTGGAGATTCATAACATAGATTATTTCATTTCATACAATAATGTCAAGTCGTCTTCATATGTCATAAACTTTCAAATACAAAGTTCATATCCCTCAGCTTCACCCATATCAATGTAAAACTACAATAATACCCCTCTCAAATTCAGATAAAATCCAACCAACACGAAATTGAGGAAAATAGAAGGAAACATCTGATGAAGAAGAGGTCCAAAAATACTCCAAGAAGAAATCTAAGATGTCCAAGTCAAACATACAAACCTAAACGGGGAAAATGGAGAAAGTGGACTGGGTGAAACTTTTAAGTCTAGTGATTGAGTTAATTACAAGCATATTCTGTCTCAGATGTAATCAGAAATATAAAATTTCTGATCTTTAATTATTTTCTATGAAGTTACTCTTTTATTCTGAATCTCTGTTCCTAGAATTTGTTTCCTAATTCTTCTTATCTTTAGCCGTAGCTCCTTAGTGTTTTACCACAAGTCCTTAGTGGTATTATGCCTCTTCCTAATTCTACCCACTGATTGGCCCTTTCTTATCTTTAAAACAATTCCTTAGTGGTTTACCACAAATCCTTAGTGGTATCTCCCAACGCATGAATGGTATAATAGTTTTTAGACGAAATCTACATGCTTAGATCACCGAAACGTCCCACTATACAACTAAAGTGATCTCTTATGACAACTAGTCCACATCAGTGTGCTTGGCTAACTCCTTAGACCATCAGCCAACCCCTTAGACTGAAAGGGAATGAGGTCTGAATAGGTCCTATTAAACAATAGCTAATTCGTGCACCCAAAATCCCAATCTTTTTACGTTGACCAATTCAACAAAAACATGCCCTTAGCCAACTCCTTAGACTTAAAAGGAATGTAGATATTTATTGGTTCTAGTTGATTTTAATGTTTTCTTTAGCTTAACCTTTTCCTGTTGATCAATTCCAAAAAAATGTACCCTTACCCAACTCCTTAGACTGAAAGGGGGTGTGGATATTTATTGGTATCAAATGTCTATGTTTCTTTTTAGCCTAATCTTAGATCTGGACCGTAACCTATTTGTTGTGTTCTTGATTGAGTATGATATCTTAGTATCATAGTAGATTCTGCTTTATTTCTCTTATTATTATGATTTTATGTCTTTTTTTTAATCATCATAATCTTTGATAAAACTTCTAGTTCTAACAGATTATGAAAATTAGTCACCAACTACTGCTTTTTTTTGAACTAAAGGGTATTTATATTGCATAAACAAGTTACATAGAAGGATCAAGCTGTTCATAAATGACAACAACATACTGGACCAAATACTATACAAACCATAAATAAACAACAACTCGACCCAAAAGAACACAGCAAGATATACAAACTAAAAACAACAAAATAAAACAACTTGCAGAAGCTCCAAACTACACTGAAGAAATCAAAAATGAAGAAAATGATCAGGTACTACCGAACCAAGGAAAAAGTAGTTCCTTGCTCCCAACATAGAAGTAAAATGAAACCAGGAACAGCTCCATAAAAATAACAAACACCAGTTACTAGCTGACTCCCGAAAGCAAAACATAAGAATCCACCATAGATCTGAAATCCACAACTTCAGGTGGTTACAACAACACCAAAGATTAAAATACCATATATAGATCATCCTTGAAAAAGAAAGAGAGACATAGACCAACCAAAACCATAGAAGAGAAATCCCAAAAGCTTCAACGTAACCACACCAAATAAAAAAGAAACAACTAACAAACACCACAACTAAACAAACCAAGATAACACCCAATTCTGAAAAAGAAATAAACAAGAAAATCTCACAAATCCAGATAAAATGAATAGATAGAAATCTCACTTTTTTGAAATTCCTCTTTTTATAACACCAACTGGGGAGTTTCTTTCTTCCTTGGCTTTCTTTGACTTCGATCTTGTTTGAATTTGGGAGATTAGTTTTACCCATTCAGGATTGATTTCCACTAAAGGTTCATCATTCAAAACTTTACTACCTCCTTTTAACTTACTTATCTTAACTTTTGATCTCCTTCTCTTACAACTACTAGAACTGCTATCAGATTCTTCAATAATTATATCCTTATAACTTGCTTAACCTGCTACTTATAGCCCATTATAATCCTCTATATCTAACATTCCATCATCTTTAATATTAGAACTAAAAATCCCCATAACATTAAAATCCACCTTATCTTGTTCACCAGTATCCTGCACGTCAGAATTAGAACTTGCATGCCTATCTTCATGATTAGAAATTCCAGTGACATTGTATTGATACATTTCCTTATCAAAATTTGAAACAGCATTCACACCAGACAGGTACGAAGCCAGGAATCTGGTTAAGGGGGGTAGATTCAAAGGGGGGCAATTTTTTTTTTACACCGATTTACCCTAAATTTGTCTTATTTTCAACCTACACATTCTTGTATCATCGAGTTTTAGACAAAAACATTGTGTAAATATTGATAAAAATGCCTTAAAATAGTAATTTTTATACTAACAAGGTTAAATCTATATAATTTTTTTGTAATAATATTTTAAACTCATGGGGGGACCACCGCCCCTACTTGCCCCCCTCCCCCCGGCTTCGCTCTTGACACCAGAAGCCTTAGATGATTTGGACTGATTACTACCATTATCATTTTCACACGTAGCAGAAGTGTTTTTCTATGTTAACATATGCTCACCAACTTCAACATTCAATTGCTTATCTTGGCAATCTGTAACATCATCAATTTCCATAACGTTATCTTTCTTAGAACTATTCTTTGACATCCAGACCCTATTCGACTTACAAAAAGCTTCAGAGTAACCAAACACTCTACGGTTTAAACAAGTAGAAGGAATCCACTCATATTGATTATTCTACCAAACAACATCCCCATTATAACACTGAATAGGCACCATCTCAGTGAATTTAAAGTCGATATTAACGTAAATCAGTACTTTAGCATATGAAATATGAGAAATACCCTCTGTAGCACTATCTAATCTAACGGGATGACCTAAGGTAGAGGCTGTCCTACTAATAACTTCCAAAGAAATGAAATTCAAGTCTAGATTGGGTACCTAATCCAAATAGGAACAATATTATGTATTTCTTTTGTTAATTTCATTCAAGTTCCCATTTTTTCATAAAAATCAATCTTTTACCATGGAAGTACGACCTAGAAAGTAGAATTTTATCACAGTCTTCGATCAATTCACATTTAATGATGAATAATCCATTGTCTCTAGAAAATAGACTATAATTACTTTTTAAATTCTAATTCGTTCAATGTAGTCATTCAAGTAATTATATTAAGGTTTACTACCATGAACATAGAAAACAATAGCATTCGACCATCTTTCCCTAGCTAAATTAACCAGAACCTCACTAATAACCGCTAATTTAAGACAAATTTTAATTAAAGGCTCATAGTAGGTAATTTAGACAACATTTTGATGTAATTTATACTATCTAACAACATAGTTCCAGGAAATAGATTGAAGAAAATTAGTCGTAGAACACTTACCTGATAATTCGACACTAGATCTGGAAAATCTAGTTTGGATTCCAGATTTGGAATATGGATCTTTCCTTAATTAAAAGAACGCAGACGACTTGCATGCACCTTAGAAGAGTTGTAATCATGAGGTATAAACGATCATTGATCAGAATACAAGTTTGATTCCTTTCTTGGTTGTAATTTTGGATTAAGAAGAGACAAAGTCACCATTTTCCATCTTAACTTTTATGTAATTTTAATCAATTCTTCTTTTTGATGTAATTTAGCTATTTTTAGTCCATTTTCCCTTTTATGTAATTCTATCAATTTTACCGTAATTTTAATACTAAATTTACCAATTACATATTTTTAGTTTGTGCAATTATTCTAATATTAAGCATACGAAAGAGAAAGAAAAGCTGTGCTAAATTAGAAATTATAGTAATCAGGAAAAGGAATAAATGCATAAGTATTGAACAAAAATATTATTAAGAAAAACGACTAAATAAAACCAATTACAAAATAAAATAGAAGACTGTAAGTAACAAGAAGAAAGTTTAAATGTAGAAATAAAAAAGTAAATCTTTTCTGAATAATAAAAATTGAACTAAAAAGAAGAACGGTAGAAAAATGTCGTAACACCCCGCATATTTCTATAAATATTTAATTGTTCGTATATGTAAATATATGCATGGTCATTGATAATAAAAGAAATGTTATAAAAGTTTATAAAAAAAGGATTCATCCATTTGGAGAAGATTCATGCATTTGAAAAAGAATAATGCATTAAATGTGCAAGTAAAAGAAGAAAGGATTTGAAAAAAAATGCATGCGCTAAAATAGGTAAATGATAGAAGAATTAATGCAATGCAACTAAGCGCATGTAATAATAAAAAAAAAGATACATTAATAAGAAGAAAAAAAACATTAATATAATTGATGCAGTTAAAGGAAGGCTTGCATAGAAAAGGTATAGAAAGAGAGGGTTAATGAATCAATTGAAATGTATGAAATGCATACATAGAGAAGAAAATAGAATGCATTAATAAAGGTGAAACATGGTAAATTTCAATGAATTAATGAATTAAAGATAGAAGGTATAATGTATGCAAATATATATATATATATATATATATATATATATGGATATAAGCAATGAATTAACGAAGTAAATTGCAATGCAACATTGAAAATAAAAGTAGATGTATATTTTGGCGTTTGAAATTCAAAATTATTGAATTAACTGCATGCAATATGAAAGGATTAAGGCATGCCATAAAACATGCAATTAATTTAGGGAAGGAAAAGTGGCACATTTAATTTAAAATAAAGGCAATTGAACGTTTTAAAAAACTAAACGTTAAAAATAGAAAACAATGCATTCTTAGTTGGCTTGATCCTATTAGTTCAGTTCAAATTTTTACGACATGACAATTTCTGATTATTGAATCCAGATCTGGAAGAGAGAATCAATGTTAATAAAAGATTATTGAATCATGAAAGCAAGGTAAACTTCTAAGAACTAATCTATTTAAATTATTTCTCTTTCCCTCCTCTTTTCAAGAAATAATAAATCCATGATCGATAGGTTGTAAATCCGATTAAGGGAAACCATGGATGATAGAACGGATCGGACCCAAAATTTGGGGAAAGCATGAAAGGTGAGTGGGTTTAAAATATACTTTTTGAATAATAGTACCTCTATTGTTTGGCATATCCCATAATGAACATATTGGAAGGTTTAAATTGATGAAATGCATTATTGCGCTAAAATGGATAATATGTTCAATTAGTTAATATGTTGAGATGTACATTTACTTGAATGTTTAAGAAAAATGAATACCGTTGTATAGATCCATTTTATGAACCTATGAATTGGGTAAATGATACAATATTGGAGAACTACATGTTATTTTAAATAAAGTTAATTACATGTAGGAAGACACGCGACATATATTGGGATTTGGGGAATAATTTGAAATGGGATTTTGGAACATAACATATATTATGTTTTGAGACTTTAATTTGGAGGCGTAATCTGATATAAACATAAATGGTTGAAAATTCATACATAAGATTAGTTGAAATATTAGAAACGTTTATATGTTATAGACTTGTTAAAAGTATTGGCAGTAACTACCGCTGTTCATATTACATATTGATGTGTCCCATCTATATACCAGAGCCCTTACCTGTGTGAATTAGAATGGTCGTATGATTATATACATAGAATTGAATAAATGAAGATGAATGCCTAGGATTACGATTAGAAATTGTAATTGCACTTATGACACGAGGTTAGGTTGCATTAGTGGTGGAAATCTGCCCAGACCCGACCGAAATATCCAGCAGCCACTAATGTTGAACCAAATGTGAGAGGTCTAAGTGCACAAATACGAGATGGGCTATGACACAAGGTTAGGCCCAGCTTGTGGAAGAAGTCTGCATAGATCCGACCGACATATCCATCATCCACATGTTATAGGCCTAATGTGGGAGGTCTAGCCCATTATAAACCATAAATGGACATGGTAATGAATTGGACTACTTAACCTAATATAATCCATAAGGATTGTATGAATATAAACTAAAGTTAGGGTTAAGTAAAATTGGTTGGATAGTGGGTGGGTAATATTTACATATAGGCCTGCAAACATAGCCCGATAAGGTTATGTAATTAAAGACACCTAGTGGTATACGTAACCGATAGGAATAATAAAGTTATGTAATTAAAGACACCTTTTAGGGTAAGCATAACTTGTAGGAATGATAATCACCTATCATAAATAAATAACATTAATGAAAATGTTGCATAATAGTTAGACTTGTCCCAGGGACAAGTGAAGATTATAACTTAGGTTATAATAAACTAATAAGGAAACGGGATAACTAGTGAAATGAGATAAAGGACACTTAATTGTAAATTAAATAATCAGTAAATGGGGAAAGTCGGAAACCAGTTGAGAAAAGCAGGAAAATATATAAAATATAAGAAGTTGTACTTAATTATAAATTAAGAAACCTGTAAGCTTGGAAGTCTGAAACCCGTCAATGAGAATGGTTAGACTTGTCCTAGGGACAAGAGGAAATTATAACATAGGTTATAATAACGGGTAGAGAAACTTATTAATAGGCCTTAGTTAATAGAACTAAGTTAATAAGTAAACAACATAAGTTGTATTGACAATGTAAAATGGAATTATGATTAAATGAGAAAGAACGAGGAAAACTTATGAAATGAAATAAGTTATATTTAATCATAAATGATAAGTGACATGTTAATTAGAAAACATGTGAATTGGATATACTTAATTACATATTAAGTAAAACATGTTATTGTAATGATGAAATCAACAAGAAGATAAAAAGGGGTTGTGGATTACAGACCTTAGGCCATAACCTAGAGAATAATATGTTGCGGGCTTATTAATAAACTTAAATGGATTAAGTTATATGACTAAAATTAATAAGCAAGAGAAACTTGGTAATTTGAATAAGAATTCAATATGAATTGGAATAACCAAGTTAACTGGAAACCTTATGAGGTGAGATAAGCGTGTAAAAAGAATGTTTAGACATAGGGTCTAACAACATACTAAAGTAAGGCGCTTAGACCAGTCCATACGGTTGAGGGTGAATAACCTAACGGGGTAGATCATCGAGGTGTTATAAGGCACGAGGGGAGCGCACATTCATTTGATTGTTCTGACAGCTCCGAAGGACTGGAAGGGGAAGCACGTGGATTCCTGATGTACGTAAGGTGCTCATAGTAGTCCTCTGTGCGGCGGTAGATATCTTAGGCTATGCAAGCAGAGGTTGGGTCTGGGCGTAACTACTAGGTGGGTGGGCCTTGACTGCAGATGTAGCTAAGCAGTCAGAATGCTGTGACGAGGCGACACCAGGGTGGTTCGGCAGTTGCCTCACGAGGAGGCAGAGGGACACGATCAACAAGGATAGTAGACCGTCGGACACCTGTCATCGGCAGCCAGTGGGATGCGGAAAGACTCGAGCTAAACCCAAGATACCATTTCACCCTTCACTATCGGGGTAAGGGGTTGAGGGTAGATGCCACATGGATGTTTAGATTATTTGCGTAGGGGTAGTCATTTAGCTCTGGTAGTCTTTACTAGTTGAGGGAGGGGCCGAGGTGGGGCCATAACCACCACAAAAACAGACCCTAGGTATATTTGTATATAGAGGCTCTTTAAAGACGGGCCTGTACAGATATGGAAAAGCTCCCAATCGAGTTCCGTGCTTCTTGTATCGCCCTGCAATGGAACTCGGTGCACATTAGAGGATGTGCAATTGAGGCATTGCGCTATAATTGAAGATACGTATGGTGGACAGTCTAGATACATGCATGTCGGCTCTAGGTGGTGTATCGTAGACTTGAGGGCATTACTCTGGTATGGAGTCTGATTTGAACAAAGGTGGCAGTTAGTACATTTACGTAGCATAGTAATGATAGATATATGCAGAACGTAATTTTGTTATCCGTATGTCACTACGACGTAGGATGAGGGACTGCGTATATTCTGATGTTGTTACGTTGGAGACCGTCCGAGTGGGGTAACATGGGGTGTACCTTAATATTGGGGGTAGCTACATATATACCATATCAGGTTAATCCACTGGAAAGTAAATGTACGATGTGTGTGTAAGCCTTTAGTGCTGATAACCCAAGTAACTTAATAAATAAGAAAATATAATTGAACGGTATCTATAGGATTATCCAAAGTGTATAGTTTAAGTCCAGTCACTAGAGCTTGTGTTCTGACCCCCTCCTCATAACATACTCGCATGTTAGATTTGTGGTAGTGACATGATAGCCTTAGATACTGGTTAGGCAGTATTATTAATATGGTAAGGCTATATTTTGATTACATTATATTTTATCCATTCCACTATGAGATAATTTCTGAGCTCTAAAATGTTTTATGTCTCTGTCTTTTTCCGTAGGATACCAAAGCAAACCAATCCGAGTTTCGATAGATTGGAGTTTTGAAAAAAAAACCGGTATGTCGAAATTGGGTTGTCACAACTGCAAATAAAAACTATTAAAAACACTAATTACTTTAATTTACCAATTTCTAAAATAATTAAAACACTCACCTTGGTCCTAAACAAGGAAATCCGTAACTTTAGCAGAATATACATAGATAAATATTTTATTTATTCTCTTCTTTAGAATTTTTTGTTTAAGGTTCCTCTCAGTGAAGCATAAACCCTAAGGAGAAAAGATTGGTGTGATTTGAGAGATTGGTCCAGGGTTTATTTATAGTTTTAGGTCAGACATTTTAAATCGTCAGATCTAGATTAAACCTATGCTAGCCACATCACCTGACCAATCAGGGCATAGGATTTTTAAATTGGACCAATGGGGAACTGCCATGTTAGCAAAGATTTGAAAACTAACCAATGGAAATGTGCCAAGTTAGAAAAAATTATAACTTCGATATCCCGAATTATTCCTAATCTTTAGGAAAAAAATTCTCTATGAGATCATACTGATTAACTATGTGTCAATCAATGCCCAAATAGTTCCTAACGTGCATAATTAATTCTCTATGGCATATGAACTTAAAGACATTTCTATATATTTGTATTAACCCGGAATTTTGGAAATAAATAATTTTTTTATTTAATTAGATTTTCAAAAAATAGGAATTTCCACAAATGATGGAATTTGACCATGAAAATTTAACTTTTGCGTTCGCCACGGAATTCTATCAACTTTCCTGCTTGGAGTTTGGCGAAGGAACCCATGTGAAATAGTTACGGGCGAAATACGAAAAACGAACAAAAATAATAAAATATAATATATAAATATTTAATACCATTTATAAACCTACCTTCATTGGGCGATTTTGCTTAAGGGAGGTCGACACACTAGATAAAATGGTCGACCGCTTAGGGTAATTTCAGCCCAATGGCGGTTAGGGTTATACAGGTTTTAGTGTATAAAATTATTAAACGGACGGACGGATGTTAATTAAATTATATCTAACGATCTGGGGTCTTTCTAACACATATAAACAATGAGTTAGGCCTCCATTCTTTTCCACATATTTTCGAGAGCAGCACCAAAGCTCTGCCATTTCCCTTTCTCCTCAAACAAATCCTAAAATAAAAATATTTTCATTTACAATCAAAATCAAACATAAACTATATAGATTTGAACAGGTTAATCAGATTCAAGTGGAAAAGAATACGGATTAGCGTTTAGGTTCTTCTTCACTAGATTTCTCCCTTCTTTTCTTATTTTTATTTTTTTTGCAAATCTACAAATTTGAATGTATCCACTTTTTAGAATTGTTGTAGATCTGTAATAATTTAGGAATTGTAGGCCTAAAAGATTCAGAGTTGGATGCTTTCAAGTGAGTGGAAAATTTATATACAAATTATACAATAACTAATTACCTCGTTTGTATTAAATCTGAAATGTATGCCTAAAAATTTATCAAATTTGTTTGTAATTATGTTAAATTTGAAATAATGTCTATCAGGCATGTTTATGAATGTTATTAAATCTGAAAGAATAAAATTGTGGCTAGAATAATATTATTATTATCTTGTGGGCTTACATTATTGTTCATACCATTGCCTACAATCATATTTAGGAATATTGGATTGTTGCAAAACCATAGATCTGGAAATCAGTCCCAAATCACTTTTAAGAAGTAGTTTTATTCCAGATCTATAGTTTTGGTGTTGAACTATAATTTATGTAAAATTTGTTAAAAAGATATAAGCATGTTTGTGTTCAGTTTTGTTTAGATTTTAACTTAGTTATTGTAAATATGCCTTTTTGCCCTTTTCAATAAAAAAACATTATTCGAAATCAACAAGAAATATGTGCAAAAAAAAGGAAAGAGTTGTGTAAATTCATGTACAAATATAATTTTTTATGTGTTTGTGCATAGTTTACATAAACCTTTCCCAAAACATACATATTATATATTTCTTGTAATTTGGAATATGTTTATTCCTCTTTTAGATACTCAGGCATACTTTACAATAATTACAGTTAAAACCTTTCTGTAAGATTTAGAATCTTACTATCGAATTGAATGTTAAAAGGAATGTTTGGTTGTTAGCTTAAATCAAAACAATTAATATAATAATAATAAAAGGAAAAGAATAATAGCTATGTCAATTGCGCGAATATATATACACACATATATATAAGGATATAGTATAGGTTGAAATGGCGGAAGCAAATCCTATGAATAAGGAGATCAGATATTCATCAGAAAAGGCAACAGATCCACTGGATCCAGCAACAGGAAACACATCTAACATTGCAAAAACAACAACTGCTACATGGGCAGATAAAGTAAGGGCGGAACCTGTAACAATCCGGATTTTCAGAACCAATTTAAATTTTTTATTTTAGCTATTTCAATGGATTTTGGATATTTAAAATGATTTATTTTAAATAATAACAACTAAAAATTTATTTTGAATGAAGTTTGAACGAATAAATTTATTTTAATTATAAAACGGGCCTAAAATGGCGCGGTAGTTTGAAAATTCGATTTCAAATTTTAAATGAATATACAGGATTCAAAATGAATCGAATTTCATTAAAAATAGAAATATTTGAATTTGTTTAATAATATCTTTCTAACAAATGTGAAAAATCCAGATTTCATAACGAGAATTGAAAGTTGTGTCCAGATTAAAATTTAAAATAGTCGCTATGGAATTTATATATATATATATATATATATATATATATATTATATAATATATAGCCCTTAAAAATAGCCATTTTGCAAACGGCCTCCATTTTCGATGAAACCACTTTTGATGGATTCAGAATGTCAAATTATTGCTAGATTCCAATTTTCATAATTTTTGGAATTGATATGTGAGCGTGGGGAATTTAAACGCGTCTGGCACTTTTAGTTTGCATTTAATTGACTGGAAAGTGACCATTTTTCGAACGGTCTCCAAATTCGATGAAATTAGTTTTGTTAAGACCATATCATTAAAACATAGCTAGATTTATTTTTATAGAATTTTTTGAGTCAGTATGTTGCCCCGGTAAATTAAAATTATGCGTTTAAATTTAATATATATTGATTTATATTTTAATTTTGATAAAAACTTATCGAAACATCAGACTTAGCTTATGAAACATATCCCATTGTGTTCGAAATGAGGGTTTTATCAAGGGGAGATAGTCGTTGGGCTTGATTTGGAGTTCGTATACAAAAACACATTTTAGGAATTTAAAATAATTTAAAATATATATTATATATCCTAGTCAAAGGGGGTCAAACCGCTACACTTTCTCCAAAACGCGTTCAACCTGTGAATGAGCCTCGTCGAGCGATTACGGGTCAGGAAAGCATGAAAATTAATCCTTCAGTTTCTCTTAATATATATCGAATTAAAACCAGGTTCTCTTATGAAAAGCAAAGAGATTTCCAACGCCTTTCAATCCATACCGGTTTGAAGAAATTATTTTGCGTGAATCAAGGGGAATCTCGCCTGAAAGTCTCGTCATTTCAACTGATTTTTGCGCCGCTACCAGTGATCGAGTTCGTCATGGCTTAGCATCGGGGTCGGGGGCAGGAAGCTCGACGCCGTGGCATGAGCTGATCCATCTCCGGCGGTCTCTGGAACAAGCAGCGGTGGTGGGAATGATTTGAGCGAGCTTCGGTTTTATCAGAAGGAGGAAGACGTAATTAAGGGGATTAAAAGGGTAACTAATTTTAAATATTTAATTAATTACTTCATTTAACTATCCAACGTGTTAAAATCCGTATCTTTTGCATACGAGGTCCAAATCATGCGAAACTGGATCCGTTGCGATCGTGTGGACGAGAGCTTCACAACAAGACTAACCGGGGTCCAAAACGGAGAAACTTAGAATTTCAGGCAAATTCAAATCCGAACGATGCTGAATTCACCAGATAAACACTGACGGAGTGGAAACGAACATGAGGACTTCTTCTCACTCTAGTTATTTTATAGTTAAATATATACTAGGATGCAAACGAGGCTTAGAAGCCCTCGACACTACTTTTAGTACAAACCATGGTTAATTGTTTGTTTGGATTTTATTGTGGATTATAATTGATTGATATTTTTATATATAAAATTATTTATATATAAAATGTATATAATTATCATGAAAAGAAAAGAAAATAAATATTCATTTACAAGTCGGATGGTCTGTTTATGTACACATATTTAACTGATGATTGGGACGATAATATTTTACACATCGCCCAACTGCACAAATGTTAATTAGTATTTGTTGTTTGAAAACCTCACATGGGTATTGGGACAATATTTGACATACACTGATTCCAATAATTAGTGGTATGTCAATCGATGGGTTGACAGATTTTATAAGCATTATTTATTTATTTTAATGCTTATGCAGTTGTGTAATGCACTCTGGATGATGGACGATTGTTTATGACTATTGTTATATACGTGTGTTGTATGAAATCCATATAAATAACATTATATGGTAATTGACTGGGTCTGATTCCAATTCAGAAAGAACGAATATTTTAAAATAATATTCAGTAAAGAATTAAAATGTGAATTTGATGTCCGATTTTGGATGGACACGAAAATATTAAAATATATGAAGCCGTATTGTTTAGATTTGCGCCATTTTAACACGAACGATATTTATATTGATTTTATTCATTTTTATAATGAATATTGAAAAAGAAATGATTTGAAAATCTGATATTTTGTAAAATATTATATTTAAATAATATAATGATAAGGAATATTCAATTTTGATTTAAAATTGAAAATGAAGTAAAAATACGTTTTAAACGAAAATTAACGAAATATATATAATATATATTATATGTATTAAATGGCATGAATAGAACGCACCGCGTCGCGACCGTTCGCGAATTTCGACCATTGACTTCGAATTGGCGTTACAGGAGATCCGACTATCGGATTCTCCTAAAACCTGAAATGTTGAGTTCGTTTCGAAAAGTGCTTTCCAAAGAGTACAGGAGATTTGAAATCTGACGGTTGGATTTGAAATTATGTCCAAATCAAATTTGGAAAAGGTCATTGTAAGTGTAGTTCGGTGACCGTTTATGGAAATCAACTAAAAGGGCCATAATAAAATTATTAAAAATATTAATAATTTGTGTAAAATCATAATAAATGATTTGGAAAGAATTTGGATGAAAAATTCCACGTTTGTAAAGATAAAAATATATTTTTATCAAAATGAACTAGTTATTAACTAGAATAATAATCCAATATTTTTAAAGAAATAAATTGGATTTGAAATGGTTTTAAAAATAACCACAATTTTCCAATGAATAAATTGGAATGGAAATAACCTTCGGAATATTTTGATATTGGATTCCGTGGTTATACAGATACTGTTATGGGAATTTGGAAGATATAGATATCGTTATTTACAAGATGATATCCGTTAGTTTCAGAATTTGATATTGAATATAAGCCAATATAATTTCTATTCAGAGCCTTGTATTTAATATTAAATTGGATTTTGGGTTTGTCGTGAACGGTGTCTTAAATAACACTTCTCTTAAACCCAGTTGAGAAAAGAATAAATCTTTTAATTAAGATTTCCAAGATATTAATATTTAATTGGAATTGAATAAAAGAATTGGATTTGGGTTTGTCGTGAACGGTGTCTTAAATAACACTGTTCTTAAAACCAGTTGAGAAAATAATAAATCTTTTAATTAAGATTTAGTGAAGTTTTCCAATTAATTAATATTTCATTGGAATTGAATAAAAGAATTGGATTTTGGGTTTGTCGTGAATGGTGCCTTAAATAACACTGTTCTTAAACCCCGTGTGAGAAGAATAAATCTTTTAATTAAGATTATTAGAATTTCTATTTAATTAACATTTAATAGGAATAAAATGGAATGTGAATTTGGTTTATTGTGAACTGTGTTTTTAACGACATTTGTTCTTTAACCCGATTAATAGTGAAATGAGATTTGGAATTTATAAATCTTTTAATTAAGATTAATGGGATATTCCAAAGTAAAGTTTTCCAGTTTAATATATTAAATTGGAATAGAATGGAATTCGATTTGGTAATAATCGAAGTGAGCTTCTGTGGAGAAAGACTGTTAATATATATGGAATTTAAAAGGCTTTGTCATTTTATATTATTTGTAACAACCGGGAATTCTGGAACCAATTTAAAAAATTTATTTTAGTAACTTTGAATGGATTTTAATATTTAAAATGATTTATTTTAAATAATAACGATTAAAAATTTAATTAAATCGAAGTTAGAATGTATATATTTATTTTAATTATAAAAGCAGTTAGAAATAGCATGGTAGTTTGAAAATTTGAATTTGAACTTTGACTGAGTGTACAGGTTTCAAAATAAATCGGATTTTAGTAAAACCAAAAATATTTAAATCTGTTTAAAAATATCTTCCCAACGAATCTGAAAAATTCAAATTCATAGCGGGAATAAGAAGTTATAGATAGTTAAATATTCAGAATAGTCGCTGTGGAATTTTTATACATATTTTAATATAAAAAATAGCCATTTTGCAAATGACCTCCGTTTTCGACGAAACCACTTTGGTTGGATCCAGAATGTCAAATTATTGCTAGATTCCAATTTTCATAATTTTTGGAATTAATATGCGAGCGTGGCAAAAAAAACGTGTTTTGTCAATTTTAATCAATTTGGATCAACCAAAAATTGACCATTTTTCAAACGGTCTCCAAATTCGATTTGTTAGGAACGTATCGTCAAAACATAGCTAGATTTATTTTTCGGGAATTTTTGGAGTCCGTTTGTGGCCCCTATAAATTCAAATGTACGATCAAATTAAATAATTTATATTTTAATTTAAAGAAAAGTGGGCTGAAACGATCGAATGGCTGATGAGACCTAGCCCATTATGTCCGGAAGGGGGATATTTGGTTGGGAGCAACCCTTGTTGGGCTGAATTGGAGTTATTAAGAAGTAACGAGTTTTTTTTGTAAATTGGAACATTTAATAATATAATATTATAAATAGAAAACCCTAATTCACCAAAACACAGTTGACACCCTCACTTTTGAATAACCGAAATGCTCCACCTTTCTCTTCATAATTTCGTCTTCCACATTAAGAATTAATTCAAACGCCTAAAACTAAAATGATGGAGATTACCGAGCTCTTCAGTTTTGTACGGGTATGATCGTCCCTGGTTGCAAAAATCGAGAGAAATAAGGGCTGAAAGTCGCAATGTTTGCGCGTCGTTCTAGGAGGACTGGAGCTGGCGAGTTTGACGGGGGTGCCGACGTTGGGGGAGTAGGGAACGGGTTTTGTTGTGGTAGTGTCGGATCTAACTCTGGTGGCCGAAATCGTGGGCCGCAGATGGATGATTGGTGTGTGATTTGTTCAGGAAGAAGGAGCGGCAATGATAAGGAAGAAAGCAAAAAAAAAAGGCAAACGTTTTGTTTGTGTAATTAAAAAGTTAATTATATGTTTAATTAGTCTAGTTAATGTAATTAACATTCAAACTATTATAACTTCTGCAAATCTTATCAGAAGTTGACGAAACAAAGTTCGTTGGAACCGCAAAATTTAGATCTACATTCTAGAACAGACTAAAACATATTTGGAGCTGACTGCAAATTAAGGAGGTGCAAAACCAAAGTGAGAATTATATTTTTTAAATAATTAAAATTAATTAATTATGATTATGTTATTACCAATATGTTGTTAAATTCTATTGGTTGTTATACGTGATTTGATCTGGGATTAGTAATTGATGTTGTTATGAAGATCTCTTAATTTGATGATTATTGTGTTGAAATAAAATTGTTGAAAACAAATATATCATGTTTGTTATAATAAAATAGTTGAAAACAAATATATCATGTTTGTTATAATAAAATAGTTGAAAAAAAATATCATGTTTGTTATAATAAAATGGTTGAAAACAGATATATCATGTTTGTTATAATAAAATTGTTGAAAACAAATATTTGTTATAATAAAATAGGTGAAACAAATATATCATTTTTGTTGTAGCAAAATGGTTGAAAACAAAAATATCATTTTTTTGTTGAAACAAAATAGTTGAAACAAATATATCCTGTTGGTTGAAACCAAATAGTAGAAATAAAAAGGACATTTTTGTTGAAACAAAATAGTTGAAACAAATATATCATATCTGTTAAAACCAAATAATAGAAATGAAAAGGGCATTTTTGTTATAACAAA
Organism: Allium sativum; assembly: GCA_030737875.1. Taxonomy (NCBI): domain Eukaryota; kingdom Viridiplantae; phylum Streptophyta; class Magnoliopsida; order Asparagales; family Amaryllidaceae; genus Allium; species Allium sativum. Next base: position 447,399,598 of record CM060922.1, on the reverse strand, counting down.
ATAGTTGAAACAAATATATCATGTTTGTTGAAACCAAATAGTAGAAATAAAAAGGACATTTTTGTTGTAACAATGTAACAACCCGAAAATCTGGGCCAGTTTAAATTTTTTTTATTTTGGCAATTTTGGCGAATTCTGGATATTTAAAATAGATTATTTTAAATAATATCGACGAGAAATTTATTTTGAATAAAATTCAAACGTATATATTATATGCGTCGTCGTTAGAATATAAATATTTATATACAATTATAAATAGAATTGAAAATGGCGCGGTAGTTCGATAATTCGATTTCAAACATCAATTGAATGTATCGGGTGCAAAACAATCCGGATTTTAGTGAAACCAAAAACATTAGGATCTAATTGATGATATCTTTCCAACGAATCCGAAAAATCAAGATTTCATAGCGGGAATCAAAAGATATGTCCAGTTGAAAATTATGAATAGTCGCTATGGAATTCAGGCCCTTAAAAATGGGAATTTTGCAAATGACCTCGGATTTCGACGAAACCAGTTTTGTTGGATCCGCAGTGTCAAGTTATTGCTAGATTCCAAATTTCATAATTTTTCGAATCAATATGTGAGCGTGGCAAAGGAAAACGCGTTTGACCAGTTTCAGTTGATTTTAATCGACTGTAAATTGGCCATTTTTCCAACGGTCTCGAAATTCGACGAAACTAGTTTTGTTAGGACCGTATCGTCAATACGAAGCTAGAAAATATTTTTCGGGAATTTTTCTAGTTAGTGTGTGACCCCGGTAATTAGAAATGTACGTTTAAAATTCAATATAGTAATTTAAATGTAAATTCAACGGAAACCAATCGAAACGGTCAAATCAGCTTGCGATACATATCCCATTGTGTTCGGAACGGGGGTAATACGCTATGGACGACAGGCAGTGGACCTCGTTTCGAGGTCGTATGTAAAAGTCAACTTTTTGAAAATTAATTAATTAAATAAAAAAAGAAAACCCTCCTCCCCTTATAACCGATGGCCCCCCCCTTTCCCTTTAGAATCGATTTCAACAGAAAAAAAAAAAAGAACGCGTCGATCCTCCACCGCAGCGGCCTCTGGCGCCACCGCGCCTCAGGCGAAACCCCCTCCGCACCCGATCCTCTGCCATCCTCTTCCTCCCCGATTCGAACTCCGCTACCCCCCCTCTACCCTAAATCAGCACCGCACCCCCCCTGAAGACCTGACCCCGCCGCCGTGGGCTCCAGGCCACCCGACCTCGCCTGAAACCTCCCCCTCCGACGAAGCCCGCCTGCCCTAACCCCCTAGGTCCGCCGCGACAGCTCTCCACCTCCAGCAGCCACAAACCTCCCCTTCTACGAAGAAAACCCTGTAAGTTTTAATTGCTAACCTAATTTTATTTTCAGTTTTAATTAAAATTAGCACAAGTAAAAAAAAAACTGATTTTTATCTTTATATAGAGAAGTTTGAAATATAGTGTTTATTATATAGAAAGGTTAAAGATATAATCTTTATATTTTTAAAGTAATAAAAATATGATTTTTATATTTTTAAAGTATTAAAAATATAATTTTTACATGATAGGAATATTAAAAATATCATCTTTGTATATGTAGCGAAATAAAAATCTGATTTTTATTATATATACATTGAAATAAAGTGGTATTTTTATAATGGTGAAATCTTTATTTTTATAAAGGTGAAATCTTTATTTTTTTAAAGGTGAAATCTATATTTTTGAAAAGGCGAAATCTATATTTTTGAAAAGGTGAAATCTATATTTTTGAAAAGGAGAAATCTATATTTTTGAAAAGGCGAAATCTTTTTATATAATAGCGAAGTGAAAATTCGATTTTTATATATTGAATAGCGAAGTGAAAATTCGATTTTTATATATTGAATAGCGAAGTGAAAATTTGATTTTTATATATTGAATAGCAAAGTAAAAATTCGATTTTTATATATTGAATAGCGAAGTAAAAATTCGATTTTTATATATTGAATAGCGGGGTAAAAATTCGATTTTTATATATGTAGTGGCTACGGGCGACGAAGCTGACGAAGATGCGAAAACGGTGAAGATTTCTATCAAAGAAGAGTCAAGATGATTGGATAGCTATCGGTGAGAATTTCTCACCTTTCAATTTCTTTTTCTAGTTATATATATATACTAGGATGCAGACGGTGTTTAGTAGCACCCGACACAATCGTCCACAGACCATGGACTTGGTTGTTTGGTTGCATAAATTAATTTGATGACTTGATTTGAATTGGTTGTTTGGTGAATTTGATTGATGTGTGAATGGCGTGGGCCTTCACTAGACCGGGGATAAGGCTAGGCCTTGTCCCGTTTCTAGTATCGTGTCGTTATGCCGCAGAAATTTTCTAAAATATGTTAGAAAAATAGAAATATCATTTTATTGAATAAATGAAACGAATAGAATATTCATAGGTTGAATAAAATGTTTTATCGTTAAAAATATAATTTTTAACGTGAAAGTGAATAAATAAATATTTATAAACAAATCGGCCGATTTGTTTATATACACTGATTTGACTGATATTGATTGGGTCGATAAATTTTACACGTCGCCTAACTGCACAACTAAAATCTGTGTTTGATTGTTTGAAAACCCCACACGGGTGTTGGGATGAAATATGAAGTTCACTCATCCTGATTGATTAAATATGTCGATCGATTGATTGACAGGCTATTATAAGCGTTAGATATCTATATTTGATGCTTATACAGTGTAGTGCACTTTGGTTGATGGTTGATTATCTATCGTTGCTATTATATACATTTGTTGTATGGAATCCATATAATTAACTTTATATGGTAATTGATTGGGCCTCATTCCAATTTAGAAAATAAAGAACACTATAAAATAAAGGTTCATGTGTTGACTTTACTCATCCGTTGAGATTAGTCATGTGTTGAACGAAATAATTTAACAAAAATAGTCACACGTGGACAGCGCTCATTCGTTGAGATTAGTCGTGTGTTGGCAAAAATAAATATTCATTTGTTGAATAGAATAAAGGAATATATGAAGCCGTGTTGATTAGATTGACGCCATTTTGACGTGAACGATATTTATATCGATTTTAAACGATTTCGAAATAAATTGAATTGAAAATGATTTCGAAATAAATTGAATTGAAAACGATTTCGAAATGAATTGAATTGAAAACGATTTCGAAATGAATTGAATTGAAAACGATTTTGAAATAAATTGAATTGAAAACGATTTCGAAATGAATTGAAAACGAATTCAAATTGAATTGAAAGCGAATTGAAATGAATTCAAATTGAATTGAAATTTGAATTGAATAGAAATGAATTTTAAAACGAATTTATAAAGAAGAATTCAATTTTGATTTGAATTGAAATGGAAGTTGAAATTGCTTTTGAAACGAATTTTAAAACTATTTATATAATTCGTTTTAAATAGAAATCGACGAAATATATATTATATATATTATATAATGGCCTGAATAGAACGCGCCGCGCCGCGGCAGTTCGTGAATTTCGACCATTTATTTCAAATGGACATTACGGGAGATCCGACCGTCGGATTCTCCTAAATCCGGAACCGTTGGGTTCGTATCGAAAAGAGCTTTCTAACGAATATTAGAAATTTGAAATCTAACGGTTGGATTTGGAATTATGTCCAAATCAAATTTGGAAAAGGTCGTTGTAAGTGCAGTTCGATGGCCGTTGATGGAAATCGACTGTACGGGCCTTGATAAAATTATTAAAAATAGTAATAATTTGTGTAAAATCATAAGAAATGATTTGTGAAGATTTGGGATGAAAAACTCCATATTTGAAAAGATAAAAATAGATTTTTATCGAAATGAACTAGTTTTGAACTAGAATTATAATTCTATTTATTTTTAAATAAATAAATTGAATTTGAAAGGGGTTTTAAAAATAACCAGAATTTCCAATGATTGCATTGGAGTGGATTTGAATCGAAATTGTCTTCGGAATATTTCGATGTTGGAATTCGTGATTATACAGATGTTGTTATGGAAATTTGAAAGATATATATATATATCGTTATCTCCAATACGACATTTGTTAATCGTAGAATTTGATATTGAATATAAGCCGATATATTTTCTATTCAGAGCCTTGTATTGAATATCAAATGTGATTTTGGGTTTATCGTGAACTGTGTTTTAAATGACACTGATTCTTTAACCCAGTTAACGATTAAAACTAAGTGGAGTTTTAATGAATCTTTAATTAGATTGAAATAATCGAAATGGAGTATCACCAGTTTTGCTCCAGGCGATAGTTAAATCTTTAATTAGATTTGAATGTGAAATGGTAATTGAATTTACCAATAACATCGTGGTGTTAGATATGAAATATAACCAGTTTTACTTCATGGGATGAATAGGTTGGGATTGAGAAATTAAAACAAATGATTACTTCGGTAAGGTTCGTTAATCCCGACTAGTTGAATTGAAATTCAAAAGAAGATTAAAGAATAAATTCAATGGATTTATCTTGGATAAAATTAATGGGAACCTTTCCCTATGAATGTGAAATTTAGAAACTAACTGTCGGTTAGCTAAGCAGAATGGTTTTCTGGATATTGATCTGATGTTGGTTTCGGCCTTCGGGGTTAATATTTGGGGAATTATTCTCTTGATTAATTTACGGTTAGTGACTAATGAATTGGAATGAGGCGTATGTTGTGTTTGTGTAACACTTATTTAAAATATACGTGAGTTATTTGGAAAGACCGGGTTTATCCCATTCTGAATAACTGATACGACGATAAGTCGAAGATGAAGACGGTGGTTGAAGACCGGAGGTCTTCACGTCGTTTGGGTGATAACTGATGATCTTGATTGGGCTGTACACCCAAGAAGATGGAAACAGTTGGTGATCGTCCATACGTACTTGGAGATCGATGGATATGCGGGGTACTAGGTGCCTCCGGTTTCGTTCAGACCCAGAACGGACTTGTGAATGGACTGTGTGTCTGACATTGGATTTTAGTCCGTGTGATTGATCTCTATTAAATATATATATCTGTTTGGCGGCGGAGAATTTATTCTCTTGCTTAACGCCCTTCTCTGAGACGTACGAGCTCAGGGGTTATATATTGATGGATATCAAACGCATGGAGTGAATTGCCTGTGTGGCATGCCTAAGTGGCAATTGATCGAGGCTTCTGTTGAAAAGCAAAGTCTTGTGGTGATGATCAAAGCACGGCCTTTGTGGCGTAGCTTTGTGTAACGTTTACTTCGCGAGTTTCACACCCGGTATGAACCAAAAATGGGAGACGGACCTCAGGGAGGGCATGCGTTTCTTTCTAGTTAGAAGTGGCGTCAGTAGTTTTACACGCCCTGACGAGTTTGACTTATGTGGTTGTTGCTGTTGCGAGGCGCCTCGGTTAGATCGGACGATCCGGGTCCGATAGAGCCATTCGTTGGCTCATTTACGCCCCAAAGGGCGGAGAGACGTAGTGTTTAGGCATAATAATCCACACCGGTGGACCGGCCCTGACGATCCAAGGCTTGTCTGCGCGCTTGCCTGAGACTCGGACTAGACAGTCTCGAATCGGTTGAGGACTATCTTTTGCCTCGGTTCATAGATGGAAATCCAATTTCCAGATACGTGACATTTGCGGTTTTAATTGTAGAACTAGTATGGCGACATGATATATGGTACCCATGCCGCCTATGATTGATACTTATGATTTGAAGTTGTTTTTATACACTATGCACTTATAGTAGTATCAAATGATTTGTTTTAAACGTATCAAGCATTCTTTGTCTGTTATAAGGGAAAACCCTATCCCCCGGCTTGCGTTGCATTGTGTGATAGGACCTGGGTCTTATAACAGCTTCATTTTTCTTTATTTAGCATTGCGCTGTTTGTTTTATGCACTGGTATTCTTGGGAGGAAACCTGTTCCTTGTTATACGGCGTGGTCCCTTGATTTACTTAACTTTAAAATAAAGAATAATAACTGTTTTAGTTCTCACACCAGTCCCATTACTGACCTGGAGTTTATTGTTTTAACCTAAACTCTGGGTGCCCTTATTTCGACACGGGCAGCTAGTAGTTTTGGTTTTTGCAGATTTATATTCACAGGATCCTGGTTTACAGCTGGAACGATATCCGGAAAGCTTTGTATCCGTATATCTCTTCTAGTTGTGTATTGTATTATTTTCCGCTGCTATGTAATTTATTGTAATCTCTGATATTTCTATGTAATATTTATTCATTTATACTCTGTATATTCTTGTAATCTGATGCATTGTTGTAATATACAATGAAATGTTCTTTTGTATGCGTTCTGTTTTGTCTTGTTCTCAAACGATAGGGCGTTTCGAACGGCCTGGATCGGTTTAACGACTGGTTCGGACCGAGCGAAATCCCTTCCCGTCACGGTTGGTATCAGAGCTTTGGTTTACAAAGCTGAGAGAACATGGCACATTAGAACCGTACGAAAGACTTCATCAGATATTGGATTAGTAATATCCAATTAGAAGGACTCGTTAGAGATGGGATCAGTAGTATCCTAGGACGAGTGTGAAGAGTATATTTTTAAAATGAAAACAATTTTTGTTTTGGGAAATCTAAATCAGCTATTCGTATTTGATTATTTATTTCATATTGATTAGGACAGTCCAGTATATAAAGATTTTGCATATATGTCTTGCAAACGTGTATTCGAAGTTTTAATATACTGGATAGTTATAGAATCATACTCTAGTGCCCGGGGATAATTCTGGTAACGGGGCACCGTCGCTAGTATGTATCTTCGAGTAACGAAAGTGAGATTTCTATATATTTCCATTAGACTGGTGTGAGAACCAAAATTAGATAGGGCTTATTGTTGTGATTGGCATCGAAAACATGATTTTTGTATATGTATCAAAATTATGAATTTGAAACTCTAATTCACTAATTGATTGATGTTTGTGTTGTTTGTTTATTTGTTTGGTAATTTTAACCGTTTATGCCTAATTGAATCAAATATTGAACTGTATTGAAAAGTGGTTGCATTTGCTTGCATATACATATACTTACATTGAACAGGTCATAGCAAGGAGGCTAGAGCTGAAGAATAAAATTTGTTTGCCCGACAAATAGGTACATGTTTACTACATAATTTACTGTTTTGTTTGGGTGATGATGATTTTATGAGCCTATTGGCTAGCCGCTTGGCCTTTTCTTTTTCTTTTTGAGATCTGAAGGACCGGGGAAGCTATTTGAGATTTCCCGATGCTCCCGTTGCAGGGGAGGTTATGGCGAAATTTTTCGAAAATTTAGGGTGTTAGCCAAATTTTTGAAGAATTTGAAAATTCTCAGAAACTGAAAAGTTGGAGAATGGAAGCCAGATCGAATGTAGAATTGATTTATCAAACCACTTTCGACTTTGTTCCTTTTCGGGGACGAAAAGTTTTAAGTGGGGGAGATTGTAACAACCCGAAAATCTGGGCCAGTTTTAATATTTTTTATTTTGATAATTTTGGCGAATTCTGGATATTTAAAATAGATTATTTTAAATAATATCGACGAGAAATTTATTTTGAATAAAATTCGAACGTATATATTATATGCGTCGTCGTTAGAATATAAATATTTATATATAATTATAAATAGAATTGAAAATGGCGCGATAGTTCGATAATTCGATTTCAAACTTCAATTGAATGTACCGGGTGCAAAACAATCAGGATTTTAGTGAAACCAAAAACATTAGGATCTAATTGATGATATCTTTCCAACGAATCCGAAAAATCAAGATTTCATAGCGGGAATCAAAAGATATGTCCAGTTGAAATTTCTGAATAGTCACTATGGAATTCAGGCCCTTAAAAATGGGAATTTTGCAAATGACCTCGGATTTCGACGAAACCAGTTTTGTTGGATCCGCAGTGTCAAGTTATTGCTAGATTCCAAATTTCATAATTTTTCGAATCAATATGTGAGCGTGGCAAAGGAAAACGCGTTTGACCAGTTTCAGTTGATTTTAATCGACTGGAAATTGGCCATTTTTCCAACGGTCTCGGAATTCGATGAAACTAGTTTTGTTAGGACCGTATCATCAATACGAAGCTAGAAAATATTTTTCGGGAATTTTTCTAGTTAGTGTGTGACCCCGGTAATTAGAAATGTACGTTTAAAATTCAATATAGTAATTTAAATGTAAATTCAATGGAAACCAATCGAAACGGTCAAATCAGCTTGCGATACATATCCCATTGTGTTCGGAACGGGGGTAATACGCTATGGACGACAGGCAGTGGACCTCGTTTCGAGGTCGTATGTAAAAGTCAACTTTTTGAAAATTAATTAATTAAATAAAAAAAGAAAACCCTCCTCCCCGTATAACCGATGGCCCCCCCTTTCCCTTCAGAATCGATTTCAACAGAAAAAAAAAGAAGAACGCAGCGGCCTCTGGCGCCACCGCTGGCCCACCGCGCCTCAGGCGAAACCCCCTCCGCACCCGATCCTCTGCCATCCTCTTCCTCCCCGATTCGAACTCCGCTACCCCCCCCCCCCTCTACCCTAAATCAGCACCGCACCCCCCCTTGAAGACCTGACCCCACCGCCGTGGGCTCCAGGCCACCCGACCTCGCTTGAAACCTCCCCCTCCGACGAAGCCCGCCTGCCCTAACCCCCTAGGTCCGCCGCGACAGCTCTCCACCTCCAGCAGCCACAAACCTCCCCTTCTACGAAGAAAACCCTGTAAGTTTTAATTGCTAACCTAATTTTATTTTCAGTTTTAATTAAAATTAGCACAAGTAAAAAAAAACTGATTTTTATCTTTATATAGAGAAGTTTGAAATATAGTGTTTATTATATAGAAAGGTTAAAGATATAATCTTTATATTTTTTAAGTAATAAAAATATGATTTTTATATTTTTAAAGTATTAAAAATATAATTTTTACATGATAGGAATATTAAAAATATCATCTTTGTATATGTAGCGAAATAAAAATCTGATTTTTATTATATATACATTGAAATAAAGTGGTATTTTTATAATGGTGAAATCTTTATTTTTATAAAGGTGAAATCTTTATTTTTATAAAGGTGAAATCTATATTTTTGAAAAGGCGAAATCTGTATTTTTGAAAAGGTGAAATCTATATTTTTGAAAAGGCAAAATCTATATTTTTGAAAAGGCGAAATCTTTTTATATAATAGCGAAGTGAAAATTCGATTTTTATATATTGAATAGCGAAGTGAAAATTCGATTTTTATATATTGAATAGCGAAGTGAAAATTCGATTTTTATATATTGAATAGCGAAGTAAAAATTTGATTTTTATATATTGAATAGCGAAGTAAAAATTCGATTTTTATATATTGAATAGCGGGGTAAAAATTCGATTTTTATATATGTAGTGGCTACGGGCGACGAAGCTGACGAAGATGCGAAAACGATGAAGATTTCTATCAAAGAAGAGTCAAGATGATTGGATAGCTATCGGTGAGAATTTCTCACCTTTCAATTTCTTTTTCTAGTTATATATATATACTAGGATGCAGACGGTGTTTAGTAGCACCCGACACAATCGTCCACAGACCATGGACTTGGTTGTTTGATTGCATAAATTAATTTGATGACTTGATTTGAATTGGTTGTTTGGTGAATTTGATTGATGTGTGAATGGCGTGGGCCTTCACTAGACCGAGAATAAGGCTAGGCCTTGTCCCGTTTCTAGTATCGTGTCGTTATGCCGCAGAAATTTTCTAAAATATGTTAGAAAAATAGAAATATCATTTTATTGAATAAATGAAACGAATAGAATATTCATAGGTTGAATAAAATGTTTTATCGTTAAAAATATAATTTTTAACGTGAAAGTGAATAAATAAATATTTATAAACAAATCGGCCGATTTGTTTATATACACTGATTTGACTGATATTGATTGGGTCGATAAATTTTACACATCGCCCAACTGCACAACTAAAATCTGTGTTTGATTGTTTGAAAACCCCACACGGGTGTTGGGATGAAATATGAAGTTCACTCATCCTGATTGATTAAATATGTCGATCGATTGATTGACAGGCTGTTATAAGCGTTAGATATCTATATTTGATGCTTATACAGTGTAGTGCACTTTGGTTGATGGTTGATTATCTATCGTTGCTATTATATACATTTGTTGTATGGAATCCATATAATTAACTTCATATGGTAATTGATTGGGCCTCATTCCAATTTAGAAAATAAAGAACACTATAAAATAAAGGTTCATGTGTTGACTTTACTCATCCGTTGAGATTAGTCATGTGTTGAACGAAATAATTTAACAAAAATAGTCACACGTGGACAGTACTCATTCGTTGAGATTAGCCGTGTGTTGGCAAAAATAAATATTCATTTGTTGAATAGAAAAAAGGAATATATGAAGCCGTGTTGATTAGATTGACGCCATTTTGACGTGAACGATATTTATATCGATTTTAAACGATTTCGAAATAAATTGAATTGAAAACGATTTCGAAATAAATTGAATTGAAAACGATTTCGAAATGAATTGAATTGAAAACGATTTCGAAATGAATTGAATTGAAAACGATTTCGAAATAAATTGAATTGAAAACGATTTCGAAATGAATTGAAAACGAATTCAAATTGAATTGAAAGCGAATTGAAATGAATTCAAATTGAATTGAAATTTGAATTGAATAGAAATGAATTTTAAAACGAATTTATAAAGAAGAATTCAATTTTGATTTGAATTGAAATGGAAGTTGAAATTGCTTTTGAAACGAATTTTAAAACTATTTATATAATTCGTTTTAAATAGAAATCGACGAAATATATATTATATATATATTATATAATGGCCTGTATAGAACGCGCCGCGCCGCAGCAGTTCGTGAATTTCGACCATTTATTTCAAACGGACATTACGGGAGATCCGACCGTCGGATTCTCCTAAAACCGGAACCGTTGGGTTCGTATCGAAAAGAGCTTTCTAACGAATATTAGAAATTTGAAATCTAACGGTTGGATTTGGAATTATGTCCAAATCAAATTTGGAAAAGGTCGCTGTAAGTGCAGTTCGATGGCCGTTGATGGAAATCGACTGTACGGGCCTTGATAAAATTATTAAAAATAGTAATAATTTGTGTAAAATCATAAGAAATGATTTGTGAAGATTTGGGATGAAAAACTCCATATTTGAAAAGATATAAATAGATTTTTATCGAAATGAACTAGTTTTGAACTAGAATTATAATTCTATTTATTTTTAAATAAATAAATTGAATTTGAAAGGGGTTTTACAAATAACCAGAATTTCCAATGATTGCATTGGAGTGGATTTGAATCGAAATTGTCTTCGGAATATTTCGATGTTGGAATTCGTGATTATACAGATGTTGTTATGGAAATTTGAAAGATATATATATATATATATCGTTATCTCCAATACGACATTTGTTAATCGTAGAATTTGATACTGAATATAAGCCGATATATTTTCTATTCAGAGCCTTGTATTGAATATCAAATGTGATTTTGGGTTTATCGTGAACTGTGTTTTAAATGACACTGATTCTTTAACCCAGTTAACGATTAAAACTAAGTGGAGTTTTAATGAATCTTTAATTAGATTGAAATAATCGAAATGGTGTATCACCAGTTTTGCTCCAGGTGATAGTTAAATCTTTAATTAGATTTGAACATGAAATGGTAATTGAATTTACCAATAACACCATGGTGTTAGATATGAAATATAACCAGTTTTACTTCATGGGATGAATAGGTTGGGATTGAGAAATTAAAACAAATGATTACTTCGGTAAGGTTCATTAATCCCGACTAGTTGAATTGAAATTCAAAAGAAGATTAAAGAATAAATTCAAGGGATTTATCTTGGATAAAATTAATGGGAACCTTTCCCTATGAATGTGAAATTTAGAAACTAACTGTCGGTTAGCTAAGCAGAATGGTTTTCTGGATATTGATCTGATGTTGGTTTCGGCCTTCGGGGTTAATATTTGGGGAATTATTCTCTTGATTAATTTACGGTTAGTGACTAATGAATTGGAATGAGGCGTATGTTGTGTTTGTGTAACACTTATTTAAAATATACGCGAGTTATTCGGAAAGACCGGGTTTATCCCATTTTGAATAACTGATACGACGATAAGTCGAAGATGAAGACGGTGGTTGAAGACCGGAGGTCTTCACGTCGTTTGGGTGATAACTGATGATCTTGATTGGGCTGTACACCCAAGAAGATGGAAACAGTTGGTGATCGTCCAGACGTACTTGGAGATCGATGGATATGCGGGGTACTAGGTGCCTCCGGTTTCGTTCAGACCCAGAACGGACTTTTGAATGGACTGTGTGTCTGACATTGGATTTTAGTCCGTGTGATTGATCTCTATTAAATATATATATATGTTTGGCGGCGGAGAATTTATTCTCTTGCTTAATGCCCTTCTCTGAGACGTACGAGCTCAGGGGTTATATATTGATGAATATCAAACGCATGGAGTGAATTGCCTGTGTGGCATGCCTAAGTGGCAATTGATCGAGGCTTCTGTTGAAAAGCAAAGTCTTGTGGTGATGATCAAAGCACAACCTTTGTGGCGTAGCTTTGTGTAACGTTTACTTCGTGAGTTTCACACCCGGTATGAACCAAAAACGGGAGACGGACCTCAGGGAGGGCATGCGTTTCTTTCTAGTTAGAAGTGGCGTCAGTGGTTTTACACGCCCTGACGAGTTTGACTTATGTTGTTGTTGCTGTTGCGAGGCGCCTCGGTTAGATCGGACGATCCGGGTCCGATGGAGCCATTCGTTGGCTCATTTACGCCCCAAAGGGCGGATAGACGTAGTGTTCAGGCATAATAATCCACATCGGTGGACCGGTCCTGACGATCCAAGGCTTGTCTGCGCGCTTGCCTGAGACTCAGACTAGACAGTCTCGAATCGGTTGAGGACTATCTTTTGCCTCGGTTCATAGATGGAAATCCAATTTCCAAATACGTGACATTTGCGGTTTTAATTGTAGAACTAGTATGGCGACATGATATATGGTACCCATGCCGCCTATGATTGATACTTATGATTTGAAGTTGTTTTTATACACTATGCACTTATAATCGTATCAAATGATTTGTTTTAAACGTATCAAGCATTCTTTGGCTGTTATAAGGTAAACCCTATCCCCCGGCTTGCGTTGCATTGTGTGATAGGACCTGGGTCTTATAACAGCTTCATTTTTCTTTATTTAGCATTGCGCTGTTTGTTTTATGCACTGGTATTCTTGGAAGGAAACCCGTTCCTTGTTATATGGCATGGTCCCTTGATTTACCTAACTTTAAAATAAAGAATAATAACTGTTTTAGTTCTCACACCAGTCCCATGACTGACCTGGAGTTTATTGTTTTAACCTAAACTCTGCGTGCCCTTATTTCGACACGGGCAGCTAGTAGTTTTGGTTTTTGCATATTTATATTCACAGGATCCTGGTTTACAGCTGGAACGATATCCGGAAAGCTTTGTATCCGTATATCTCTTCTAGTTGTGTATTGTATTATTTTCCGCTGCTATGTAATTTATTGTAATCTCTGATATTTCTGTGTAATATTTATTCATTTATACTCTGTATATTCTTGTAATCTGATGCATTGTTGTAATATACAATGAAATGTTCTTTTGTATGCGTTCTGTTTTGTCTTGTTCTCAAACGATAGGGCGTTTCGAACGGCCTAGATCGGTTTAACGACTGGTTCGGACCGAGCGAAATCCTTTCCCGTCACAAACAAAATAGTTGAAACAAATATATCATGTTTGTTGAAACCAAACAGTAGAAATACAAAGGGCATTTTTGTTGTAACAAAATTGTTGAAACAAATATATCATGTTTGTTGAAACCAAACAGTAGAAATAAAAAGGACATTTTTGTTGTAACAAAATGGTTGAAACAAATATATCATGTTCGTTGAAACCAAATAGTTGAAATGAAAAGGACATTTTGTTGTAAGAAAATAGTGAAACAAAATTATCATTTTTAATAGTTGAATTAAAATTGTCATTTTTGTCAAAATATAGTAGTTGAATTAAAATTGTCGTTTTTATCAAAATATAGTAGAAGCAAAACTGTCATATTTGTCAAAATATAGTTGTTGAAGCAAAATTGTCATTTTTGTCAAAATATAATTGTTGAAACAAAAATGAACATTTTTGTTTAAATAAAATTGTCAAAATAAAAATGAACATTTTTCATTGTCAAAATAAAAATGAACATTGTTAAAATCAAATAATCACAACAAAAATAACATTTTTGTCAAATAGATTTGAGTTAAAACAAAAGTTACATTTTTGTCAAATAGATTTAAGTTAAAACAAAAATAACATTTTTGTTAATTAGATTGGTGTCAAAACAAAAATAACAATTTTTGCTAATTAGATTTGTGTTAAAACAAAAATAACATTTTTGTTAATTAGATTGGTGTAAAAAAAATAACATTTTTGTTAAAGAGATTTATGTTAAAACAAAAATAACATTTTTGTTAAATAGATTTGTGTTAAAGCAAAAATATTAATTTTGTTAAAATAGAAATGTTAACAAAAATGAAAAGGTCATCCTTATTCATTTTGTTAAACTAGAATTGTTAACAAAATGAAATTATCATTTTTATGCATTCTGTTAAAATAGAATTATTTACAAAATGAAATTACCACTTTTATTCATTTTGTTTAACAAGAATTGTCAACAAAAATGAGATTGTCATTTTTATTCATTTTGTTAAACTAGAATTGTTATCAAAATGAAGTCGTCACTTTTATTCATTTTGTTGAAATGTAATTTTAGATAAAATGAAATTGTCATTTTTATTCATTTTGTTAAACTAGAATTGTTAACAAAATGAAGTCATCACTTTTATTCATTTTGTTGAAATGTAATTTTAGACAAAATGAAATTGTCACTTTTATTCATTTAGTTAAACTAGAATTGTTAACAAAATGAAGTCGTCACTTTAATTCATTTTGTTGGAATGTAATTTTAGATAAAATGAAATTGTCATTTTTATTCATTTTGTTAAACTAGAATTGTTAACAAAATGAAGTCGTCACTTTTATTCATTTTGTTGAAATTAAATTGTCAACAAAGAAGAAATATCATTTTTATTTCTGTTGTTGAAATAGAATGGTCGACAAAATAAAAATATCAATTATTGTTAGAATTAGATTTGTATGCAAATGAAATAACATTTTTATCGCTATGTTATATATTAGAATTTGTATACAAATTAAGAGGACATTTTTATTGTCAAATTATACATTAGAATTTGTATATAAATTAAGAGGACATTTTTAATGTAACAACCCGTATTTTCAATAACCTGTTATAACATAAATGGAGGCAGAATTAAACTGTAAAATCTGAATCAAGGGAAACGGGCTATGCCATTGCGTTCGTCTCGGAAAAATACGTGAAATAGAGTCCGAGTTTTCGAAAATCGGAGTCCGTATGACCCGATTAAGGCCCAACGAAGTTTTCAGAAAAATTCAAAGTAAAAACAGATTTCAAATTCAAGTTTGAATTTGGAAATTAGGTCAGATTGGGCTAGGCGGGAAAATTCCCGCCAGAGCACCCAAGTCGACAGCCCTGTCGACTTGGGAGTCGACTTGGTTGGACCCAAGTCGACAGCCCTGTCGACTTAGCTGTCGACTTAGCTCAGCCGGGCAGTTTTGCCTGGTGCACCATCTTGGAGTTGTGTTGAGTTTGGGGGCCAGATTCGGTTTTGAGGGCTGAGATTGGAACTAGGGTTTAATCCTAAAGCTAGAACTAATCCTAATCTCTATAAATAAGACCCTAACCTAACCCTAAATCATCATTATTCATTCATACAACTAAACTATGGCAAAATCATTCCTCTCATGGCCTCCACTCTCTTCATAAAATTCTAAATAAATTTCTATGAGAGATTTTCCATGCATACAAGTGTTTTCAAGCTTGTATGAGTATCATTAGCTTGCATTCAAGTCAAGTTTCCATATTTACATCATAAAGCAAGGGTTTTGATCATTTTTGCTCAAGGGTTTTTCTATTGGAGCTTGCATTTTGGGTTTATTTGATTGCATAAGGGCTTTGTCTCAATCTTACATTTGCTTATACTCATTTGAGTCTTCATAAGCATTGTAAGCCCTTTTCTACTTTCATATTTAAACTCTAAAGTTAAATGAATGATGCAAGTTCGGTTGATCATTATGATATGCAAGTTTATCATGTTATGTTATGCAAGTATGCCATGTTATGATATGCAAGTTTATCATGTTATGTTATGCAAGTATGCCATGTTATGATATGCAAGTTTACCATGTTATGCTATGCAAGTTTGCCATGTTATGATATGCAAGTTTACCATGTTATGCTATGCAAGTTTTCCATGTTATGATATGCAAGTTTACCATGTTATGCTATGCAAGTTTGCCATGTTATGATATGCAAGTTTATCATGTTATGTTATGCAAGTTTGTCATGTTATGATATGCAAGTTTATCATGTTATGTTAGGCAAGTTTGCTATGTTATGATATGCAAGTTTGCCATATGATATGCAAGTTTGGGTTGATCATTTTGCTCATGTTATCATGTTATGCAAGCTTATCTTGGGTTTATGAGCATAAAGCTTCAAGCTTTATGCTAAAGGTTGCATTTTGGCAACATGTAAGTTATCATATCCCTTATGATAACTTGCATGTGAGGCTAAATGCGAACTTATGGCAACTTCTACATGTCATTTATCATCATGTATCACTTATATGCTAAGTTTGGTTTTATGCATACTTTTGAGGCCTAATGATGCAATATGCAAGTATATGGACATATGTACATTTCATATGCCACCATGTTAAACTTGTGGCTTCAACACCTTTATGTCATGATTATGCCAAGTTCCCTCTTTCTATCCTTTATGCGCTATTGCAATATGTAAGCGATGGGATTGCGTTTGGGGTTGGGTAAACTTAAAAGACATAAAAACATAAGATTGGGAATTTACCTATTAAGTTAGGTCTACCCATTGGGAATTTACCTATTAAGTTAGGTCTACCCAAATGCTTGAAAACTTGTAATATGTTTTGGAAACATAATGGACATGACACTTAGAAAATATAAGTGTAACCAATTCGAGGTTAGGTTGAGTTTGTAGCGTAAACCTACCCGGAACCGACCGGCTTAACTAGTTGCTACAAACAATAGGACCCAATGTGAGAAGTTGGTCATGTTGTACCTTGAACCCGAGGTTAGACCAAGTTGTGGTGTAAAGCTACCCGGAACCGACCGGCTTAACTAGTAACCGCAACAAAGTCTAATGTGAGAGGTTAAGGCACATTAATTAATTAATGCCTCATGATTAGGGTTAAGTCATGGTCCACTTAATACTTAACCAATTTGGGCTTGGTAGATTAATCAGGGTTAAGTCGTGAACTCATCGTTACACTTAACCAAGTTAATCCATGATTAGCAAGAGGGTTAAACCGTACTTAACCCACTAGAAAATCCTAGCAATGGGGGTCCACTCCAGCAGTAATCCCAAGTTTGTATCATTATGACCCTAGGGACTAGGCTAGGGTAGGGGAACGATTACTGGACTTGAGGTAAGTGACCAAAAACGACGACAGAGTGGTACGCCGGTGTAGTTCCGGGCGGACTATGGTCGTGCACATAGTCCGAAGCCGGGGAAAACATGCACGGGTACCAGTAGATCGAGACTGTGCACTTATGTTTATGGTGTCCAGGGGTTGACACCCTAGGGCTTGATACACCCGACGGGAGACCCTGCACAGTCTGACTACAATTATGTTTGGGCCGTATTGACACCAACACGTGACGAGTTAGGCTTATAGGGAGCCGATCGACTAGACCGTTTGGTTGGACCGCGTATTAGGGTCACTTCATGTTATTGGGCCAAAGCTTGGGCCAAGGGATCAATACTTGTTTATTCAAGTCATGTTAGTTTGCTAGTACACCTGTGGTGCAAAAACCTTAAACCTGATTATGCGATGACACCTTTATCTACCTTGTTAGTTAATCATCATGCTAGTATGTTGTTATCCTTATGTTCATCCCTGCTTCTCATGCCAGTTAACTTTATCAGTTTACATTGATTGTAGTAGGGCTTACTCAGTCTTTTTGACTGACCTGTTTTCCTTTCGCCTCTTTTCTTCCGCCCCCCCCCCCCCCCCCCAGGTTCTCAGGGTGGGAATATTGGAGCTTAGCTTGGATTTCTGATCGCTTGCTTGTGGGATTTTAGCTCATGTACGGTCTTGACATGAAGATAGTTATGGTTATCACTTATTTTGGGGATAGTACTTATGTATTTCAGTTTTTCAGTGATGTTGTTTTTATCTAGACTTGTTTATTTGGAAAATTGACATTATGTTGTACCAGACTTGTTTTGAAATGGTTTGAAATCTTCCGTTGTTTTATCTATTTTATTTACTCTATTTACATATATACATATGTTCTTGTTCTGCCTTGATATATCATTATGCATGTTTACCTGATTCAAACGCCCCTCCAAAGTCAGAGTGCTTGCAAGAGCCAACCTAGCGGAGGTGGGGTGTTACATTTGGTATCAGAGCATATGGTTTACGAGAAGGAACAAAAAGGTTTTAGAAAATTTTTGGAAAACTATTTTCAAAACCAAGTATAAAGTATTTTCCAAAGAAAAGTCTAGTTTATTTTAAAGGCTATTCCCCAAAAAGCCATTAGCAAAAATTCCTTCGTTCTTCTCCATTCTGAATCTATCTTTTTCTTCGTTTTCAGTATGGCCAATAACTTTGCCATTCCGGAGGGAGTACACGTACCTGTTTGGTATAGGAGACTTTTGGAGGCTAGGGCGACCAAAGCCGGCCCCTCAGATGTTCCTCCTCCTCCTCCGGTAGTTAATTTTCCTCCTCCTCCTGTCGCTGATGTTCCTCCTCCTCCTGTCGCTGAGGTTCCTCTTCCTCCTCCCCCTCAGCATCCACAAGAGGATCTCGCGGTGATTTGCAAAGACTTTAAGGCGATGGGTTGCAAGAATTTCATTGGAACGGAGGCTTTTGTAGAGGCAAGGAATTGGTTGAAAGAAACCGAAGATCTTTTTGCCTTCTTTGATATAGATGACCGTAGGAAAGTTTTATTGGCAGTATGGTTGCTAAAGGAAGAAGCTGCACGTTGGTGGGTGGTCACCACCGCTACCAGGCCAATTGAGACTTGGGATGACTTTCGGGGAAAGTTTGGACTAAGGTTCCTATCACTGAAGCAAGGGGACATGACTATTAGGAAATACATAGATAAGTTTAATCAACTGGCTCGGGTCGGTTTAGACTTGGTTAACACAGCTCAGAAGAAGGCCCTATACTTTTCTCTAGGATTAAACGAGCCATTACATGGTTTAGCCATGTCTCATATACCCTTGGGGGCAACTTTCGAGAGTTTGGTGAATATGGCCCTACTCAATGAAGAGAATAGGAGTGACAAGAAGGGGGTCAAGATGAATGAGTCTCAAAACAAGGAAACGGAGCCCAAAAAGGAAATGAAAAAGAAGGAGGAGAAGTCTAAAGATAAGAAGGAAAAGAGGTGCTTTACTTGTGGAAGCTCGACTCATCTAAACAAGGATTGCAGAAAAAGGAAGGGCACTTGCTTTAACTGTGGAGAAATGGGACACTTCACTAGGGATTGCCCGAAGAAGCAAGGGCAAGGCCAGGGTCAGACCCAACGTGCTGGACCTTCGGGAGGGCAAGTTCATGCTCTCAATGCCGCTCCAGTTCCCGATCGAGGTAGTATTTCTGTTGAAAGTCTTGTTTACATTTCTGATTTTCCTGTTCGTACTTTGTTTGATTCTGGTGCATCGCATAGTTTATTTCATCTGGTTTAGTTGGAAGTTTGCACCTAAGTACTAGTCTAGTTAATGATCCCGTGTGTGTTTCAAATCCAATTGGGGGTTCCGCCCATTTGTCCATTATCTACGTGGATTTGAAAATCTCTATCTTAAGTATAGAGTTCTCGCGTGATGCTTATATTCTCGGTTTCATGGGGTATGGGTTGATTTTGGGCATGGATTGTTTGTCCAGTTTTGGAGCCATTCTTGATTTTTGAGCCTAGGGTTGAGAGGCTCATGACTCGCCTCGGTAATACCCTAAAAATTTCTAGTAACCCTACGTGTCCCGTCATGTTGTGTTATCTTGAATCCCTCAACTCGTCTATCGATAGTTTGTAATCGGTGAGGGTGGTCCGAGAATATCCTGATATCTTGGGTGAAGTGAAGGGGGTTACCCCTAAACGAGAGATAGATTTCCGCATTTATCTGGTTGATAATGCCAAGATAGTTTTGTGGCCGGTTAGGCACATGGCCCCGCAAGATGAGAGTTAAGAAAGCAAGTCAAGGAGTTGCTTGAGAAGAACTTCATTAGATGAAGTATATCTGAATGGGGAGCGCCTGTAGTATTTACTACCAAGGCAGATGGTTCTCTTCGACTTTGTGTTGATTATCGTGAGTTAAACAAGGAGAATAGACAACCATTGCCAAGGATCGATGATTTGTTTGATCATCTTGTAGGAACATCTGTTCCATCAGCTCAGAATAGCTGAGGATAGTATAGGCGAAACTGCGTTCAGAACTCCAGATGGATTCTTAGAATGGCTGGTCATGCCATTCGGTTTGACTAATGCACCCGCCTACTTCGTGGACTTGATGAGTAGGGTGTTCAGGGAGTTCTTGAACAAGTTTGTCGTGGTCTTCGTAGATGATATTCTGATCTTCTCTAAGGATGAGGAAGAGCACGCAAGGCATCTCGTGGAGGTGATGGATACGCTTAGAGCGCATCAGTTGAAGGCCAAGTTCTCAAAGTGTCATTTTGGAGAAAAAGGAGATAGATTTCTTGGGCACATAGTTTCTAAGCAAGGCTTATCAGTGGATCCCGCTAAGGTAGTTGCAGTTCAGGATTGGAA
Source organism: Allium sativum (assembly GCA_030737875.1). Classification (NCBI taxonomy): domain Eukaryota; kingdom Viridiplantae; phylum Streptophyta; class Magnoliopsida; order Asparagales; family Amaryllidaceae; genus Allium; species Allium sativum. The sequence goes on along the minus strand of CM060922.1, from coordinate 447,378,660 downwards.
GACTCCAAGGAATGCAACCGAAGTAAGAAGTTCTCTCAGTTTAATTAATTAGTTAGCGTCCCTTGAGCTTAGACCTACCCTTCTGGATTAAGTAGGGACTTCACAGAAAGAAGACCCGCAGTTAGTTGAGATCATGGACAAGTTGATTCGAGGCGAGATGGTAAGTCACCTCGCTATAGATGACAAGGTATGGCTAAGACGCGATGATAGAAAGAAGGTTCTTGAAGATGCACATCACCCGAGGAGGTGGCCGAGTTTGACCCAAGGTGCATGTTGTGCCAACAGGTTAAAGGCCGAGTCATAGAAGCCCGGTGGGCTATTACATCCATTGGAGGTCCCCGCAATGGAAGTAGTAGAGCGTCACGAAGGATTTCGTGGATGGACTGCCTAGATCAAGGAAAGGGAATACGAGCATGTGGGTCATAGTAGGTAGACTCACGAAGAGTGCTCATTTCACTCCGGTAAAGAGCGAAAGGACTGCATCATAGCTAGCGACAGTTTACTTTCAAGAAATAAAGCGGTTGCACGAGGTTCCCTAAAGTATAGTTAGTAACCATGACTCAATCTTCACTAGCCAGTTTTGAGATAGTCTACGGGAAGTCAGGGTCAAGCGACTGAATCTAAGTACGGCTTATCACCCACAGACGGACGGTCAAACCGAAAGGTTGAATAGGGTACTCGAGGATCTGTTGAGGCTTTGTATTCTGGATTTTGGTGGTACTTGGGAAGACCATCTTCCTCTTGTTGAGTTTGCATATAATAACAGTTATCAGGCAAGCATAGGGATGGCACCATTTGAAGCTTTATATGGGAGGCCGTGCAAGTCGCCTACATGTTGGTGGGAGACTACAGATGAGCTTATACTTGGGCCTGATATGATCAGAGATACATCCGAGAAGGTCGAGTTGATTCGGGGATGGATGAAAGCGGCCCAAGACCGACAGAAATCCTATGCTGATAAGCGAAGAACTGATTTGGAGTTTGATGTTGGGGATATGGTTTTCGTGAAGGTTTCTCCTTTGCGGAATGTGGTCCGATTTGGAGCCGTTGGGAAGTTAGCACCGAGGTTTGTTGGACCATTCCCTATTATAGAGAGGATCGGGCAGATGGCTTATAGAGTGGAGTTGCCCGAGAAGCTTGCCGGAGTACACGATGTTTTTCATGTCTCGCATCTCCGGAAGTGTTTATATGAATCAGCAGAGGTTGTTGAGCCAAGTGTTCTGAAAGATGTAGAAGTGGAGAAAGAGGCTACCTTGAGGAGAGCTCCGATTCGTATCTTGGGGACGAAGACCAAGAAGCTAAGGAATCGAGAGGTCAAGTTGGTGAAGGTTCAATGGGGTGAAGCCGAAGAAGATGCAACTTGGGAAACCGAGGAGAAGATGCGTGGGCTTTATCCATTCCTTTTTGAGGGTAACTCTCAATCTCTTTTCTTTGTTAGCATATCTTTCTCTTTGCTATCCATGTTTATCTAGTATATCGTGTTAATCTTGTCATGAGAACCTTAGGTAGAAACCCTTTGGATGAAACATGTGTTTGAAACATGTTATGCTTGATGTTTGCAAGTGGTTGCAAGTGTTTGCAAGTGGTTACTCGTGGATGCATTATACACGTTAGGCACTAGATCGGCTCACACACTCCTCATATTGCATATGCATGAGTGTTTACGCTTATTCATGGATGAAAATTTTTGTGTTATCACATGGATGTTGCATATGGATGTATGTTATGTGCACGCATATAGATGTTATACATTATGTTAGGAATTGCATACATATGGATTCATTTCACTAACATAATTTGCATTGATGATATTTGCATTAGATAAGTACATATACACACACCTTTGCATATGTTCATACAACATTTAGAATCTTGTAAGGACAATGATTGATCGTGGATGATGTTTTGAGTAGATGGATGTTGGATGGTAGGATACGTTCTTCCTAACTTAGAGATTTCGGGGACGAAATCCTTTAAGGAGGGGAGAATGTAACAACCCGTATTTTCAATAACCTGTTATAAAATAAATCGAGGCAGAATTTAATTTATAAATCTGAATCAAGGGAAACGGGCTATGCCATTGCGTTCGTCTCGAAAAAATACGCGAAATAGAGCCCGAGTTTTCGAAAATCGGAGTCCGTATGACCGGATTAAGGCCCAACGAAGTTTTCAGAAAAATTCAAAGTAAAAACAGATTTCAAATTCAAGTTTGAATTTGGAAATTAGGTCAGATTGGGCCAGGCGGGAAAATTCCCGCCAGAGCACCCAAGTTGACAGCCCTGTCGACTTGGGAGTCGACTTGGTTGGACCCAAGTCGACAGCCCTGTCGACTTGGCTGTCGACTTGGCTCAGCCGGGAAGTTTTGCCTGGTGCACCATCTTGGAGTTGTGTTGAGTTTGGGGGCCAGATTCGGTTTTGAGGGCTGAGATTGGAACTAGGGTTTAAACCTAAGGCTAGAACTAATCCTAATCTCTATAAATAAGACCCCAACCAAACCCTAAATCATCATTATTCATTCATACAACTAAACTATGGCAAAATCATTCCTCTCATGGCCTCCACTCTCTTCATAAAATTCTAAATAAATTTCTATGAGAGATTTTCCATGCATACAAGTGTTTTCAAGCTTGTATGAGTATCATTAGCTTGCATTCAAGTCAAGTTTCCATATTTACATCATAAAGCAAGGGTTTTGATCATTTTTGCTCAAGGGTTTTTCTATTGGAGCTTGCATTTTGTGTTTATTTGATTGCATAAGGGCTTTGTCTCAATCTTACATTTGCTTATACTCATTTGAGTCTTCATAAGCATTGTAAGCCCTTTTCTACTTTCATATTTAAACTCTAAAGTTAAATGAACGATGCAAGTTTGGTTGATCATTATGATATGCAAGTTTATCATGTTATGTTATGCAAGTATGCCATGTTATGATATGCAAGTTTATCATGTTATGTTATGCAAGTATGCCATGTTATGATATGCAAGTTTACCATGTTATGCTATGCAAGTTTGCCATGTTATGATATGCAAGTTTACCATGTTATGCTATGCAAGTTTGCCATGTTATGATATGCAAGTTTACCATGTTATGCTATGCAAGTTTGCCATGTTATGATATGCAAGTTTATCATGTTATGTTATGCAAGTTTGCCATGTTATGATATGCAAGTTTATCATGTTATGTTATGCAAGTTTGCTATGTTATGATATGCAAGTTTGCCATATGATATGCAAGTTATGTTATGCAAGTTTGGGTTGATCATTTTGCTCATGTTATCATGTTATGCAAGCTTATCTTGGGTTTATGAGCATAAAGCTTCAAGCTTTATGCAAAAGGTTGCATTTTGGCAACATGTAAGTTATCATATCCCTTATGATAACTTGCATGTGAGGCTAAATGCGAACTTATGGCAACTTCTACGTGTCATTTATCACCATGTATCACTTATATGCTAAGTTTGGTTTTATGCATACTTTTGAGGCCTAATGATGCAATATGCAAGTATATGGACATATGTACATTTCATATGCCACCATGTTAAACTTGTGGCTTCAACACCTTTATGTCATGATTATGCCAAGTTCCCTCTTTCTATCCTTTATGCGCTATTGCGATATGTAAGCGATGGGATTGCGTTTGGGGTTGGGTAAACTTAAAAGACATAAAAACATAAGATTGGGAATTTACCTATTAAGTTAGGTCTACCCATTGGGAATTTACCTATTAAGTTAGGTCTACCCAAATGCTTGAAAACTTGTAATATGTTTTGGAAACATAATGGACATGACACTTAGAAAATATAAGTGTAACCAACTCGAGGTTGGGTTGAGTTTGTAGCGTAAACCTACCCGGAACCGACCGGCTTAACTAGTTGCTACAAACAATAGGACCCAATGTGAGAAGTTGGTCATGTTGTACCTTGAACCTGAGGTTAGACCAAGTTGTGGTGTAAAGCTACCCGGAACCGACCGGCTTAACTAGTAACCGCAACAAAGTCTAATGTGAGAGGTTAAGGCACATTAATTAATTAATGCCTCATGATTAGGGTTAAGTCATGGTCCACTTAATACTTAACCAATTTGGGCTTGGTAGATTAATCAGGGTTAAGTCGTGAACTCATCGTTACACTTAACCAAGTTAATCCATGATTAGCAAGAGGGTTAAACCGTACTTAACCCACTAGAAAATCCTAGCAATGGGGGTCCACTCCAGTAGTAATCCCAAGTTTGTATCATTATGACCCTAGGGACTAGGCTAGGGTGGGGGCACGATTACTGGACTTGAGGTAAGTGACCAAAAACGACGGCAGAGTGGTACGCCGGTGTAGTTCCGGGCGGACTATGGTCGTGCACATAGTCCGAAGCCGGGGAAAACATGCACGGGTACCAGTAGATCGAGACTGTGCACTTATGTTTATGGTGTCCAGGGGTTGACACCCTAGGGCTTGATACACCCGACGGGAGACCCTGCACAGTCTGACTACAATTATGTTTGGGCCGTATTGACACCAACACGTGACGAGTTAGGCTTATAGGGAGCCGATCGACTAGACCGTTTGGTTGGACCGCGTATTAGGGTCACTTCATGTTATTGGGCCAAAGCTTGGGCCAAGAGATCAATACTTGTTTATTCAAGTCGTGTTAGTTTGCTAGTACACCTGTGGTGCAAAAACCTTAAACCTGATTATGCGATGACACCTTTATCTACCTTGTTAGTTAATCATCATGCTAGTATGTTGTTATCCTTATGTTCATCCCTGCTTCTAATGCCATTTAACTTTATCAGTTTACATTGATTGTAGTAGGGCTTACTCAGTCTTTTTGACTGACCTGTTTTCCTTTCGCCTCTTTTCTTCCGTTCCCCCCCCAGGTTCTCAGGGTGGGAATATTGGAGCTTAGCTTGGATTTCTGATCGCTTGCTTGTGGGATTTTAGCACATGTACGGTCTTGACATGAAGCTAACTATGGTTATCACTTATTTTGGGGATAGTACTTATGTATTTCAGTTTTTCAGTGATGTTGTTTTTATCTAGACTTGTTTATTTGGAAAACTGACATTATGTTGTACCAGACTTGTTTTGAAATGGTTTGAAATCTTCCGCTGTTTTATCTATGTTATTTACTCTGTTTACATATATACATATGTTCTTGTTCTGCCTTGATATATCATTATGCATGTTTACCTGATTCAAACGCCCCTCCAAAGTCAGAGTGCTTGCAAGAGCCACCCTGGCGGAGGTGGGGTGTTACAACATCATAAAAGGCAAGTATGACAAGATAAACATGATAGATTGTACACGCTTCTCTAAGGATGACTGCACCGATACTAGTATAACCAGAATGAGATGATCCTAACAACTACCACATGGTAGACTTAGGCATACGTCTAGATGTACCCTAAATACTACCCTAATCGATCGGCTCCCTATTCCGTAGATACCCTGTGCTGGCCCCGTAGTAGGGTGTATCATTCTCTAAAGTGGAAACCCTTCATTTTCTGGATGTGCACAACCATATCTACTGGTGCCACGGTCGTCTTGTCCCCATCTGCCTAGACCATGCATGCACATGACCCCGATCGGTTTGCGCCGCCCACAACATCCTCCACGTTTGGATCTCTTACAATCAGCTCAGTAAGCATGCCCCGACTCCGACCTAGCTCGGAGTACTCGTTTGATACATATTTATGGGTTACTGACTGAAACGGGTCCCACACACAAGATGATACAATCTCTCCCCTTTTTCTTATATCACCACTAGGATTTCCACAGTTTATGCTTACCTAACGGTGTTTTTAATACATAGCCCCATTAAATTAAGTTTGTGGGCCTATATATAAATATAACCCACCCAACACAGATTTACTTAACCCATCCACTATTTCAAACAAGTTTACTTAACCCCTAATCAGGTTCATGCTCATACAATCCCTATGGATTCAACTAGGTTAAGTATTCCAATTCATTACCATGTTCATTTATGGTTATAATGTGCTAGACATCCTACATTAAGCCTACCACTTGTGGATGCTGGATATGCCGGTCGGTTCCGGGCAGACTTCTTCCACAAGTCGGGCGTAACGTCGTGTCTTAGCACGTCTCGTGTTTGTGCATCTAGACCCCTCACATTAGATTCACCACTTGTGGTCGCTGGATAAGTCGGGCGGTTCCGGGCAGAATTCCACCACAATTGTAATCTAACCTCGTGTCAAGGCGCGGTTACAGTTACTAATTACTGTAATCCTAGGAATTACAAGTATTAACCAAATTTACCTATGTCGTTATAGGTTTCCATGCCCCTTTTTCCCCAATCATGTTCATAGTGAACTATATGCTCGAATTCATATTCATACATTTTATTCAGGTTATGCCCAAATTCCCAATTACAAGTTATGCCCAATTTTAATGTTTTTCCCTCGTTCCCCGTTTAACGCATTCACATATTTCAACGGCTTGCTAGGCTTGAAAGTAGACAAGCTATATGAAATAAAAAGGGAAAGATGAAGGGAAGATGATAGTAATGATCATACTAACTAGATTGACATATAATGGCATAAACATATAGTGGCATAATGACAAGATAGGCACATAGGAACAGATCTGATGAACATATGATAATAGAACTGATTATAACATAATAAGGATGTCATAACAGGCATGATAAGATCTAAACAATGGTTTAGATATCCAACTAATGACAAATCCAATTTAACTAATTTAACCACAAACATGATAGAGACAAGTATAAGGTGATCTAAACAGTGAAACAATGGCAGATCTGACATGATAAATAGGTGAAGGTTTAAATCTAGGTCATAATCATGTCATAACATCATAGATACACAGGTTATAGCAGATCTGATTTGATTCAAATAGTCATGGGCATAGATTCAAGTTGATGTCATATCAAGTTTTACTTTTAATTATTTATATCTAAAATTAACACGGACTCATAGTTTTTGGATCTAGAAAAATAGAAGGAGAGTAGCAGATGTTGAATCACAGATCTACACTTGAATAACTTGATTATAGAGGAAGAAAAAGACTGGATTTGGGCAGAGGCAGCATCTAGTTCTCCATTATTTCCAGTATGAGAAAATAGAGAAATGAGGCCATATTTATAGCCGAACCCCAAAACCCTAATCTGTCCATATCTGCGTAGGGGGGTCGACCCCCATATGGGGTCGACCCATGGGTCGACACCCCCTTGAGGGGTCAACCCAGGGGTCGACACCCCCTTAAAGGGTCGACCCCCTAGGTAGAAAATTTGCCGCCCACAGAATTTTTGATTTTCGAATTGAGATTTGATTATATATATATATATATATAATTCTCTTACATGTATAGAAACTTCAAACCTTCATAACTTCTTCATACGGTGTCTGTTTTACGCTAACCAAGTGTCTGTCTTGACCAGAATTTCGAGACAAACGCATTGGCGTAGCCCGTTTCCCTTAATTTTGAATATTAAATTAATTTTTCTTTAATTTTTCCTCTTTAATGTTGTTGAAATTACGGGGTGTTACATTCTCTCCTACTCAAAGGATTTTGTCCCCGAAATCTCCATGTTAAGAAGAATGTATATCCTACCATCCATCACCCATCTACTCATCCACAATCACAGGCATCCATTGTCCTTAAAGACTTCTAATGCTTTTATGAACATATGCAAAGGTGTGTGTATATGTCCCAATACTAATGCGAAGATCAGGCGGTCTACTGATTCAGTTAACCTCCTTAATGCAATGTATGTTAGTGCCATGAATTCAACATGTATGCAACAATCCTATTATAACATGTAAGTTCTATATGTGTGCACAATCATCCGTCCAAATGCAGCATCCATATGATGATACATCCATTTACATTCATTAAAAAAAGAAAAATGCACACACGTCCATATGCAGTATGAGAGTGATTGAGCCGATCTAGTTCCTAATGTGTTCGTATATGCATCCACGAGCAACCACTAGCAAACACTTGCATCCACTTGCATCAATCAAACATAACATGTCTCAAACACATGTTTACATCCATGGGATTCCTACCTAAAGGTCGAAGATTCGATCGATAGGGCATACTTAAATGATAGAAATAAGCATAAATAAAAGCTTTGGAAAGGAAGTTAAAAACATACACTCGAAAAGAAAAGGGTATGAAGCACGAATCTTGTTTTCGATCTCCCAAGTTGCATCCTCTAGGTTATCTCCCCACTGAACTTTCATTAACTTGACTTCTCTATTGCGTAGCTTCTTAACTTCTGATCCAAGAATACGGGTAGGAACTCGTCTGACTGTCGCCCCCCGTTCCACCTTTACTTCCTCCAATATACTCGGCTCAAATACTTCCGTAGTATCATGCAAGCACTTTCGCAAATGAGAAAGGTGGAAAACATCATGAATGCCAGATATTCTCTCTGGTAGCTCTACTCTATAGGCCATTTGGCTAGTCCTTTCTGTAATGGGAAATGGCCCTACAAATCTTGGAGCCAATTTCCCTATAGATCCGAAGCGAACCACATTCCTCTAAGGTGACACCTTAATGAAAACCATGTCTCCTACTTCAAATTCAATGTCAGTCCTTCTCTTGTTAGCGTATGATTTCTTCCTATCTTGAGCGGTCTTCATTTGTCGTCTAATAAGATCAATCTTCTCGGATGTTTCTCTAACCATATCTGGACCAAGTAATAGCCTTTCTCTAGATTCCCACCAACAAATTGGTGATTTACAAGGTCGTCCGTATATTGCTTCGAAGGGTGCCATGCCAATGCTAGCCAGATGACTGTTGTTGTAGGCGAACTCTACTAAAGTAAGATGCTCTTCCCAAGTCCCTCCGAAGTCTAGGATACATAGCCTCAAAAGATCCTCAAGAATTCTGTTCACACTTTTGGTCTGTCCATTGGTCTGTGGGTGATAAGCGGTGCTCAAACACAACTGCGTACCTAATGATTCTTGCAAGCTCCTCCAAAATTCATTGGTGAAGAAGGGGTCACGATCACTGACGATGCTGGAAGGTACTCCATGAAGGTGGACTATCTCACGAACGTAAATTGCTGCTAATCAAGCTATCGTCCTCTTACTCTTAACTGGAATAAAATGAGCGCTCTTAGTAAGTCTATACACTACAACCCAAATACTGGTATTGCCTTTCTTTGATTTAGGCAAACCATATACGAAATCCATAGAGACGCTCTCCCACTTCCACTATGAAACCTCCAAAGGATGAAGTAAACCACCGGGCTTCTTCTGCTCAGCTTTGACTTGCTGACAAACTAAACATTGAGAAACAAACTCTGCTACATCTTTCTTCATCCCAGCCCAAAAGAAAACCCTCTTTTTATCTCTTTACATCTTATCACCGCCTGGACGAATAGTCATCTTAGAGTGATGGGCTTCTTCTAGGATTGTCTTTAACAAATTTCCAGTTTGGGGAAAACAAAGCCTTCCATCTCGTCGCAACCACCCTTTATCGTCTAAGGAATATCTATCGAGGTGACTAGAAGTCCCCCCTTTACTGAGCCTATCCAAGATGTCTGAAATTTGTGGATCATCTCGCTGCGAAGCTCCTATGCATGTCATCCAAAAGAGTAGGTCGTATCTATAGCGAAGCAAACAAACCAGACAAAAACTCGGTGGAGGGTCTAAAATCAAAAGTTGATATGAACTCAAAGCTTTTCCTCTCCATAAACAGAGGCCTTAAGGCCATCCTTTTCCTACTTAGTGCATCTGCCACCACATTACCTTTGCCAGGGGTATATGCAATCTCGAAATCATAAGAAGTTAGGAACTCCATCCACCTTTGTTGCCTTAAATTTAGATCCTTCGGTGAGAAGAAGTACTTGAGAGATTTATGATCGGTTTACAACTCGAACTTCTCTCCAAGCAAATAATGGCACCACATTTTAAGCGTGAATACTATGGCAGCTAGCTCTAAATCATGGATAGGGTACTTCTTCTCATGAACCCTTAGTTGTATACCCCCATAACGCACTACCTTTCGCTCTTGCATCAGAACCACACCAAGCTCTGTACCACATGCATCAGTGTATACCGTAGCACTTTATTCCCATCAGGCAAGGTCAAGACTGGGGCTGTTATCAGAGCCCTCTTCAATCGTTGGAAAGAAACATCACAATCTATATCCCATGAAAACGCCAAATTCTTCTTTGTCAGCCAAGTGAGTGAGGCTGATATCTTTGCAAAGTCCATAATGAACTTCCTATAATAGCCTGTCAATCTAAGAAAAATTCTCACCTCCGTTGCATTCATTGGGATCTGCCAATCAAGAACTGCAACCACCTTTGCGGGATCTACTACTATCCCTTCTTTAGAAACCACGTGCCTTAGGAATCTCACCTCTTTTCTCCAAAAATGGCATTTGGAGAACTTTTCCTTAAGCTGATGTGCATGGAGAGTTTTCAAAAATTCTGTCAAATGTTGGGCATGCTCTTCCTCCCTTTTTGAGAAGATCAAGATATCATCAACAAAGACCATGACAAATTTATTTAGAAACTCCCGAAATACCCTACTCATCAGATCAACAAAATAGGCGGGTGCATTTGTCTACCCGAAAGGCATAACTAGCCATCCAAAGAAACCATCTGGAGTCCTGAAAGTGGTCTTGTCTATACTGTCCTCGACCACCCTCAATTGATGAAACCATGTGGCCAAGTCTAATTGAGAAAATACCGAGGCACTAACAAGCTGGTCAAACAAGTCCTCTATCTCCTTAAGCCAATTCCTTGCCTCTACGAACGTCTCGGTTCCATGGAATGGCTTTCCTTGCATAGCATGAAAATCTTTGTAGATCTTAGAGAAGTTGTCTGCACATGGGGGAGGAGGAGGAACGACGGGTGCAGTTGTGGGAGGAACGCTAGCTTGACCACCGTCAGGCACGGTGGCCTCTAGATACCTACAGAACTAGCCTGGTATCGTACCGCCCTCAGGAATATTATGTAACAACCCGAGAAATCAGAACTAATTTAAATTTTTTATTTTGGCAATTTTAATGAATTTTGAATATTTAAAATGATTTATTTTAAATAATAACGACTAGAAATTTATTTTGAATAGAATTAGAATGTATAAATTAATTTAAATAAAATTTAGAATATAAATAACTATTTTAATTATAAAAGGAATTGGAAACGGCGTGGTAGTTTGAAAATTAGATTTCAAATTTTAAATGAAAGTACAGGATTCAAAATAAACCGGATGTTAGTAAAACCAGAAATATTTGAATCTGTTTGAAAATATCTTTCCAACAAATGTGAAAAATCCAGATTTCATAATGGGAATAAAAAGTTATGTCCAGTTGAAAATTCAGAATAGTCGCTATGGAAATTGTTGATGGGCCTTTCGGACTGCCCATCAAGGCATAGCAGCGCGGTAGATCCGTATACAAAGTCTTCGAAGTAAATGGGGAAAGCCCATTCTCCTAGGCTACTTTGTCCGTAGAGTGCGGCCCAGAAGGAGCTTGAGATGACCAAGCCTGATCAGTTGCGATTCGTTCATTTAAAGTTCAAAAAGCTAGCATAAACAATAGTTCATTGGCAGATCTTTCCAGTTCAAATCGCCCAAAGCAGACGGATCGCAGGCCGCCTCATACCAGATATTTAGGAAGGAGCACCGATTCTTCAGCAGATACTGAATCATTCATCCATAACTATTCTTTTGGATCCAGTGACACGTGTAGATAACGGCTAAATGTTGTATCATCTATAAATACCTGTGTTTCAATTTAGAACATGGTAATTCTAATAAAAATAATAATAATATATAAAGTGGACGTTGGCACCGTCTTAGCCGAACCACTATAAAAACTCTGTGTGTGATCTTTTCAATTCCTGTGCATTGTTTATTGTTATTAATCTTCACCTATTCTCTACAAAGTTCTTTTCTCTGGGTGTTGAACCGGTTTTTGGTATCAACATTTTGGTGCTTTCACTGAGAATTGAACTTAGGTCAATCTGGATTTTCGCTCTACTTTTGGATCACCAAGTCCAAGATGGAAATCTCGTTTTTGTCGTTGCATTGATTTAGCAATGGCTGGAAAAATAGTTCGCAATACCAGAAAGAATCCACAAGTTGGAACATCGACCGAAGCAGCTGGCAGGATGACCCTGAAGCTACTTCGAATAAGCCTACATTACCCCCTGGAGGGGATATAGCTCCATTTTCTGCTTTCGCCACTCGAGACGAATTCATGGCTATAGTAATCGACTTAGGGAAACCATAGATGCCCTAAGGGACCACTCTCAAGAGAACGCCGCTATGCGTGAAGACATGACTCGCATCGCGAGGCAATGAGAGGAATTCAGGAATCAAGCTCAGGATGATCTGGGTCATCATCTCCCTTCCCCTCAGCTGGATCGAGTGTCAGGAAGCTCATCTTCATCGGAAGAAGACAGAGACCCACGCCGACTTCGACGTCCGTTAGAGAGAATTGACAACGTCCGACAACCACAGACGGAAGAACCTCAGTATCCGCCAGATGAACGTGACCAAGGGCATGCTGATCAGGCCGAGTTAGAGGTTGTTGATCCCATAGCCCCACGTCATCGGGAGGCGTCCCCACTTGCAAATCAAAATGCTGGTCGAAGAAATCGGGCCCCTGTACATCCTCCCCGGAATCTTGTGATTAACCAAGGAAACCGGAGGAGAAGAAACGCCCAGACGACATTTCCTGATGGAGGGGGTAGAAGAAGTCCATCGGTTGATAAGGTCGACCCAAATACGGTGGTCCCACCAAATTTAGCTGCTATGGTACGACAAATCATGAACGATAGTCGTGAGCATAGGACCGAAGACTGGGGAGTCGACCGAAGCCATACGCCATTCACTGATGACATTTTGCAAGCTGAATTTCCCAGGAGATTCAATATGCCCCAAATGAATCAATATGATGGAACTACAGACCCACAACAACACCTGATGAGATATTCTTGGCACATGGAAGTAGCAGTTTCTCCTGACACAATTAAACGCAAGGCTTTTCCAATCTTCTTAAGCAAGATTGCCCTTATGTGGTTTGTCCGTTTACCCGCAAAGTCAGTTCCTAGCTTTAAAGACTTGAGTGAAAAATTCCTAACTCAATTCCGCCTTCACGCTACCAAATCGAAACATGTCATGGCTTTGTCAGCAGTTAAGCAGGGAAGAGGTGAATCCCTAAGGAATTATCTCAATCAGGCGGCAACCGAGGTCAGCAACCCCAACCATGAAACTGTTTTGATGGCCATGGTCGATGACATCGACAAACGAACCGAGTTTGGAAAATATTTGATTGGAAAGCCACCTACCACGATTGAAGCTTTCTATGAAAAGGCTCACATCCGATTAAGGCAAGAAGATGCACAGCTAGAGGAAGGAGATGGTCAGACGGGCGCTATCGATCCGTCAGCTCGAAACAACGTCGCTGTTAAACAATCTGGGGATAACTCGGGGAAAGTCGAGGTGAATGTTGAAAACTGTGGCAAGCGCAACGGTGAAGGGTCGAGAGAAAATGTCGGAAATTCAAAGCAAAGAGGGAACTCCCAAATGCGCCCTTGCTTCCAGGTGTTTGACACGTATACTACATTAAATGATACGTTAGAGAACATATATCTCGATACCTGTAGTACGATGCAGTATAAGAAGCCGCCCCCACGAGAGCCTACGGAGAAGGAATGAGTAACCGGGAAATACTGCTTATTCCATGACATTTACGGGCATACGACCAATGAGTGCCGACATCTTAGGGACATTGTTGAAAAGATGATTTGAGAAGGGAAACTCGACGAATACAAAATAGCTCCAAGGGACAGGGGGCAAGGAACTTCATTACCCAAGCAAAGTCAGCCAGCACCTCATGCTACTCCTTAAGAAAAAGGGAAAGGAATTGTTATTAACGCCATTGTTGGAGGACCACATCCGGCGGGGCATAGCATTAGGGCCATGGAACGATATGTCAATGCCGCGAAGCACCTCGACATCGAAGAAGTAAACCCCCACGAGGCCGCGAGTCCCGTCAAACAAAGGAGTAAAATGGGCAAGGATATTGTCTTTCGTGACCGCGATCCAGTTGGTATAGAAACCCCAACGGTCGATCCATTGGTGATAACTGCCATCATCGGCCCAGCTATTGTCCGAAAGGTTCTGGTAGACAATGGAAGCTCAGTGAACATCATATTCAAACAAACCTACAACCAAATGAAGTTAGAAACAAAGGACCTAGAGTTATATAAAGGTCAAATACATGGTTTCAACGGAGCGTCCACCGAACCTATCGGCCAAGTCAGACTATCGGTGGAGTTAGGAGATAGAGAAAGACGAAGAGTTAGGATTCTACCATTTGTGGTAATGAATATCAACTCGCACTATAATGCCTTTTTGGGACGACCTACCCTGGTGGTATTCCGAGCCTGTATCGCTCCTTGGTGTTTGCTTTTGAAGTTTCCTACTGACAGTGGGATCGAAACTGTGCGAGGAGACCAAGTAATAGGCCGAGCCTGTTATATAGCAGAGTCGAAGGAGTTAAGGAGCAGCGGCAACAAGGAATCTGAAAAATCTTCTCCCCTAGGGGAGAGGAAGGAAGCATAGCAATTAAAGGAAACACCTCGGTCAGGACCATCGTCCTATGAGGTCGAAGACATCGACCCACAGGATGACGATGAGTCGGGGTGTAGAAAAGCGGCTCCAGATGAGGCCACTATAGAAGTCCTGATCGATGACTGTGATCCTATTAAAGTTCTAAAGATCGGGTCTCATCTTGATCCCTTCTAGATAAAGGTGCTAAGTGAATTCCTCTGGGAGAATTTATACGTATTCGCCTGGACCCATGCTGACATGTGTGGGATATCTCCGTCAATTATAACTCACTCCCTCAACATCGACCCAAAGTATAATCCTGTAAAACAGAAAAGGCGAATGTTGGGCCCTGCAAGGTCAAGAGCTTTAAAAGAGGAGATCGGGAAGTTACAAGCCAATGGATTCATCCTATCCCGACTGGATAGCCAACCCAGTATTGGTGAAGAAGGTTAATGGGAAGTGGAGAACCTGTATTGAATTTTCTTATTTAAATAAGGCCTGTCCTAAGGACAGCTTCCCGTTGCCCAGAATAGATCAGTTAGTCGACTCCACCGCCGGGCACGAGCTACTTTCATTCATGGATGCATATTCCGGATACAACCAGATCGCCATACACGTCCCTGATAAAGAACATACCAGATTCATAACTGACCTCGGACTATATTGTTATGTGGTGATGCCTTTTGGACTAAAAAAACGCAGGAGCTACCTATCAAAGGCTAGTTAATCAAATGTTTCATGATCAAATTGGGAAAACGATGAAGGTGTATGTAGATGATATTTTGGTAAAGTCGAAATAATCATCCGAGCATGTGAGCGACCTGTCAAGGATGTTTAACATCCTTCGAAAATACGGAATGAAACTAAATTCGTTTAAATGTTCTTTTGGAGTGGCATCGGGCAAATTCCTCGACTTCATCGTAAGTTACCGTGGAATCAAGATCAATCCTGATCAAACTGTAGCCCTTAAGGGAATTCAGGAGCCTCGCTGGATAAAGGATGTTCAGAGTTTAGCTGGAAAGGTAGCAGCTATGGGACGATTCATCTCAAAAGCCATTGATAAATGCCTGCCCTTATTATTAAAAAGTGGGAAACAGAACTTTGCTTGGACGCCCGACTATGTCGAAGCCTTCCAAAATCTACTTGACCATCTTGAAAAGCCTCCTATTCTATCCAAACCTGTCGACCATGAAGACTTGTTCGTTTATTTAGCAGTATCCGCACATGCAATTAGCTAAGTTCTGGTCCGCGAAGAGGATCAAGTGCAACGACCGGTTTATTATGTGAGTAAGAAATTGACCGGAGCCGAACTTAATTATCCTAGAATCGAAAAATTGGCCTATAGTTTACTAATCACGTTGAGGAAGCTTCGGCACTACTTCCAGGCCCATCCAATTAAAATATTCACTGATTAGCCTCTTCGACAAATCTTACAACGACCCGAAGCAAGTAGGAGACTGCTAAAATGGAATATTGAATTAAGCCAGTTCGACCTAATGTTTATTCCTCGGAAGTCAATCCGAGTACAAGCCTTAGCTGATTTCATAGCAGAATTTACGACCCCGGAGGAAGAGTGTCAAGATGATGACCCCGAGCCTATGAAGGTCGATCAGGAGCCAATCAGCTGGAAGCTTTACACGGATGGGGTCTGAAATAAACAGCGTTCGGGGGCCGGCATAGTACTTTTGTCCCCTGAAGGGCGCTCGATTTATTATGCTCTGAGGTTAGAGTTTTTGGCAACCAATAACGACTCTGAGTACGAAGCCCTGATTGGTGGGCTCAAACTAGCGAAAGACCTGAAGATAACATCGCTCGACATCTTTTGTGACTCACAGCTTGTAGTCTGCTAAGTCCTAAAGGAATTCGTTACCCGAGGAGAACGACTGAATTCTTACCTCAAAGAAGTCGAGAAGTTTCTGCGGGACTTTGATCAATACAGCATTTTCGATATTCCTCGGGTAGAAAACCAGAAAGCAGATAGGCTAGCAAAACTGGCCAGTTCAGACTATCCGAACGAGACAGAGTTAGTTCCCATAGAAATCTTGAAAGTAACAAGCATTGACCACATGGATGCCGATCAGACGGATGTCGAGCCCGAAGAAGAATCATGGATGACTCCTATCAAAAATTTCCTTCTCCACGGGCAGTTGCCAGAAAAGAAAAACGAAAGGCGAGCTTTGGTACGACAAGCTTCCAGGTATCTTGTTCAGCAAGGCCAACTCTATAAAAGAGGGTCTTCTGTTCCTATTTTCCGATGTGTAGCCAACAATGACATCAAAAGAATACTGCAGGAATTACATGAGGGGGATTGTGGAGCACACATCGGGAGGCAAGCCCTGGCCCGGAAAATACTGTGCTATGGATACTTCTGGTCGACCGTTAATAAAGACGCCGCCAACTATGCCAAAAAGTGCGATAAGTGCCAGAAGTTTGTGCAAATCCCACGGGCGCCCCCAACGAATATTACCCAGATGACAAGCCCTTGGCCGTTCGCTATGTGGGGAATTGACATCATCAGAACTTTGCCTATTTCGAAAGGGGGTGCTAGGTACGCGATTGTGGCGGTAGACTACTTCACAAAATGGGCAGAAGCCGAGCTAATGACTACGATTACAACAAAGAAGGTTATCAACTTTGTCGTCAAGAACATTATATGTCGGTATGGAGTACCTCGAACCATTGTCACGGATAACGGAACTCAGTTTGATAGTCTGGAAATTCGAGATTTTTGTGAGAAATATCATATTGAAAAGAAATACACCGCTTTCGCGCATCCTCAATCCAATGGTTAAGTTGAAGCGGTCAATATGATAATTAAAACCATTTTAAAGAAACGACTGGAACGCGCTAAAGGAAAATGGGTCGACGAGTTACGCTTTGCATTATGGGCGTATCACACTACCTATAAGACCGCTACAGGGCATACCCCCTATGCTTTGTCATACGGGTCCGAAGCAGTCCTTCCGATCGAGCTTGAAGTCCCGACTCACCGGACGACCTACTATGATCCACTGACTAATAAGGCACTTCTCTTGACGTCCTTGGACATGGTCGACGGAAAAAGAGAGGAAGCGAACATTCGTGCCCAGGCCCACAGACAAAGAGTCGCTCGATATTATAACAAAAAAGTCCAACCAAAGCCCTTCGAAGTAGGCGACCTGGTCTTGAAACGAATCTTTCCAGTCCCCGTGCATATGGGCCCGAGGTGAGAAGGACCTTACATCATTCAGAGAAAGCTCGATAATGGAAATTTTAGATTAACAACTGGAATGCAGAGCATTTACGACATTATCTCTCGTAGAATTTATGTTTTTGCTTTCTTTCTGCATTTAGATTGTTGATTTATTTGTTTCTTAGCATTTTGATAAGTGAACAACATTAATCGCGCTAGCATATTAATAAGAGTATCCGTTCCTGCTCTGATTTGTTGTAATTATAAAGAGCTAGTGATTGCGATTGAATGACTTATCTTACAACTTTTACCTTGAATAAATCTAGGATAAAAGTCGACATCCATCCGGGCATACTGATCGGCCATCAGGACTCAACTCCCGACCTCATTGACTTGAGGAAGAGTATAAACGACAATCGAGCGTGAATGGTGCACCTTGACAAAAGACCGCTCAAACAATAAAACTTTACCCTTTGTTGACCAAAGGATAAGTATAAAAGCCTGATGGCGCCCCTGCTTAATTGAACCCAAACCTCGATTAAGGATGGGACTTCTTGAGTTCGACGGGGAGATCATCACTCAAGTATCTACCCAACATTTGGGGCAAAAGAAATAGCAAGCACCCCTGACAAGGGTAAAGGATGACTCACCCTTAACATTGAAAACATAACCATGAGATTCACACGACATCTATGTTACACATGTTATCATTACTTACGAAATAAGTTGACTTTCATTCATAATACCTTGATATCATCACAAAATATTACTACATGACAGGTACCATTCAAACAACGATATCAGAGATACATCATTAGACAGTTACACAGAAAAAGAAAGTCCTAAACGGGAGGTGGCATTAGTCCTTGCTCCACGATTTAAGCTAACTCTTTCTGCCTGATTATCTCCAGCATTTCTTCGGTGGTCGTCACACGTCTCGACCCTCCAAGTGTGCTACCAAAGGGACGAGGAGTCGAAGCAGAAGCCTGTGGATTCATCGAGGTAGCAAGGAATGGAGCTGCGGAAAGAATGGTCGGAGGAACAAACTGTAGAGGCCTGGCGATCACATAATCTTCGATAGGTTCTGGTTTTGCAGCAGAAATTCCCTTGTCTTCCTAATCCTTGATCTCGGCCATGGATGGGCGATCCTCTCTTTTGAACTCCTCGACGATCTCGACATCGGGAGATACCAAGTCGATCTCCTCCACTCCTGCAGTCTTGTCCGTTTCATCCGTGGTTCCTTTCTTCTCAACAGTAGATCCTTCATCTCCACTGTCAGCAACTGGAGAAGTCCCTATAGAAAAAAGGAAATATAAACAGATTAGGAGGAGATGATGGATTTTAAAAAAGAGGGGGAAGGGGGGCTTGCCTTCCATGTTAGAGCCGACCACCTGTCCTTTCGCGGCCTTGACTTTGTCGGACGAAAAAGTAGAAGACGAACCCTTTTCCATAACCGTGTGCGCAAAAGATGCGGGAGCATAGGGCCAACTGTCACTAGCTTCGGTTTGGGAAACCGATTTTCCTTTCGCCTTGCGACGTTCAGCTTTTGCTATTCTCTTTTCTTGATTTTATGCCTCCACCACGATGGCACGTTCCCTATCATTCAGAATATGGGTCATTAATGATGCCTCATCCACTAGACGTCCATGTGCTGTCTTCTTCTCTTCCCATAAGAGTACCTTCCATATGTCGACCAATAACCTGGGAAATCCCGGCATCCAAGACAAATCCCTGTGGCGAAGGAAATTTGCGCAAAACAAGAGAACTTGGCGAGCATGTCCCTTCTTCAACTCAACTTTCTCTCGGGCGTGCTCAGCCTTAAGGGTCTCGATTTCAACATCATGTTGAAGCCTCAAATTGCTAGCAGACTCGATCGCTGCGGCAGTATTCTTCTCAGCCTGATCCTTGGCTAACTCGGATGAATGAAGGGCAGCCTTCAAATTCTGAATTTCAAGATCAAGTCGAGCTCTATCCCTCTTCAAGGTTTCAATCTCTTCTCTCATAGAATTGCATTCCTGTCCTCTCTGTTGAACCTGAATGTTTAAATCTTCGACCTCTCTCCCATGATTTTCTTTATCTGTCGCCGCCTGTAGCTCTTGATCCTTGATTTTCTTCTCTAGGAACCCTGCCACTGTCAACATCCCTTTTTAAATCTGCGATCTCGGCAAGCTTACCCTTTAATGCTCTACTCACTTGCTCAGCATATTCCAGCATAGCGTCATATTGAGATAGGGCATATTCCAAATTATTGCGCATGCAGCGACGAAAGCAATGGGTTAATGGTTGTATTTCGAGGGGGGGGGGTGGGTGGTCCAATCTCAGAAAAATGAGATCGGGGAAATTTCGTTCCAATTCTTGGAATCGATCGGCGGAAGAAGTTCCAACTCTAGGACTGGGACGAAGTGTCACTGTTCGAGAGGGCTCGGCTCCTTTTCTCTCCGCGGGATTGTGAGAATTATCTTTTTTTCTTTTCTTGGGCGCACGATCCAACTCTTCCGTATCTCCCGACGTTCGATCGTGTCTTCTCAAGTGTCTCTTTTTCTGTCCATCCTGATCCTCTGGCAGTTCGTCCTTTCCTTCTTCCCTCGATTCTTCCTTTTTTCCTTCCTCGTCTCCTCTCACGTCTTCTGTCTCCCTCCTTTTTCTATTATCATCTTTTTCGTTGCCACCTTTTTCAGTGCGTGGCAAAGTAGCCTCCCCCAACCCAGTGTCCATTGGGAAGGAGGCAAACAGATCTCCATAAAACTCTTCATCGATACCTGCAAGGAAAGCAAAATGAAGCAAGCGATCCTCGATTTAAACATAAGCATTTGATGTTGTGACACGCAATAAACCTTATAATCATGACAAGATTATACCTTTGATACCGCCTTGTCTGTCTGGAAAGGACATTCCTTCAGATTGGTTGGCAAAGAATCGATTTGGGTCTAAGCTTTGAGGTGAGAGAATAATGTTAGGCATTTGAAGATTTTCCAACCCTGGAAGAGGTGTTGCTTCAAGCCCCGCTTGTAACTCATGAGTCGAGGGGAAGTCATCCTCAACTCCGGAATCTTTCGGATGAACCCCAATAGTTTCCTCTTCGTTAGTTCCCCTTTGAGCCTCCTTGGGAGTTCTCTTGGCAGCAACCTTTTCTTTTTGTCGACGACCGACCTCATCACGAGCAACTTCTTGAAACTTGACCTTTCGAATCCGCCTTTTGAAAGCGGGCTTCTTCAAACTGGATTTCTCTTTCTTTCCAGACAGAGGGCGAGTGGGGGATTTTTCAGTCGAACGAATCGCCTGTTCATTCTCCGACCCCTTCGTGGCTGGGGGCACCTCCTCTTGAGCTGATACTGTAGGCTCAAGTCCGTCTTTTGCCGATCCCCTTGTCCTACTTCGGTCGAGTAAGGCATATCGGTGCAAGTTTTTACCGGTCAGGTAGTTCCAAAAATGTCGTCGCTCCTTCTTTATCCTGATCAATCGCTCATGGTGCTCTTTAAAAATTTCATCCTCAGGTCTTACAGGCTCGGCCTCTATATAAAAAGTAGGATGATCAGAAAGAAAAATCTTTATGGAATAGGAGTGTATAAAGAAAAGGGGAAAACCCACCACATTTGAGCCAGCATCGAGCACACCCCGGTTGCTGCTTAATCCAAAACCAATCTCGTTTGGGATCACCCGCCTTGTTTGGGACATCCTCGATAATCTTCCAGCCCCGAATAGCTTCAAAATAGAGTAAAGAGCGAGAATGTGTCTTATTGTGTCTAAAGTTAAAGAGAAAGGCTATGTCATCAAAGGTCGGAGGATAACCCAGATATTTCAGATATAAATAGAAGGTCGATAGCAAAATTCCATAGGCTATTGGATGAAATTGCATCGGAGCTGAATTCATCCGACACAGAAAATCGACAATGAAAGAAGGAAAGGGGGAATGGCTCCCACGTTGCACATCGGAAGGGAGATCGCCGTGTAGCCATATGGGGGATTGTGAGATCTTGCAGCCTTCTCAGGAGCAAGAACATCGTTAAATGAAATATTGTTCTTTGCGGTTGAATGCTGAAGTCGTTTGAGGGTAATTTTGGATTCTTCTGCTTCTGGAGGATTCCTCAAAATCTCCACACCTGGGAGCATATCGGGTGCCATCGGAATGGGCACCGCTTCAACTAGCTCGACTGCTATTGGAGGAACAGACAATGGATCCATCGACCGACTTTTAGGGTCGTTGCCAAAAGTAGGCTCTGATTACCCGAAGACTCTAAAGAACTGTCCATTCTCATAGAAAAAGGAATCTCTCCACCAGATTCTTGCTTACGGGTATCACGTGTTATAACCATTGACCTACGAAGAACTTGTGGCATAAAGATAAAAGAAAAGCACAAAAGAAGAAATAAAGTCAGGATTTCTTTCTATAAGCATAGCCTTAATAAACCGTGAATAAACAAGTGATGCAGTTTAGATTATGCAGGAATCGGTATCCCTTACGTTGCCCTTTTTAGCATGGTCACGTGTCTTAGGGTTCGAAGACACTTCGATTCACAAAAATGCTTGGAAAAGGTGGGATCTTTTTGACCTACCATCAAAATCAGGGTTTCGTCATCAGCGGTTCTTATCCAAAGGGCGGAATCCTTTCCTTGCGGAACCGCACCACCGCTGACTCCGGCAGTTTGATGCGGAAGCCTCCGACGATTGGACCCAATCGAACCCTAAATTATAACGAACGAGTAGGGGAGACTCCGTGCAAGAATGGCATTTGATATTAAGGATGATTCATACCTAAAAAGATGACTTTAGGTGGAGGTGCTGATCGCTAATCGTCTCTCTTTCTGGAACGGTAAATTAGCCTCTGTAGAGATTAAAAGTAAAAAGAAAAAGGTAAATAGGATTTTACTTTTGTAATAAAAAAAGAAGAGCGACTATTCCAATTCAGCCAATATGATTGGACCAAGTGGACGTGTAAAGAAGTTGGAGGGCTGGAGACCAATTGATAAGACGGGAAGATTGGGAGGCGTCATCATTATCTGAACTAGTTCATAGTTTTGAAACAGTTGATGGGACTCGATGCAATTTACAATGACCATTGAATGAAAATTAAAATAACCGGTGAGACAATCGGCATACAGAATCTGACTTGAGATATATAACAACAAAGTATGTTTCTTACTAAACGAACCATACTTTGGGGGGGCAAAGTGTTTATGGGCCTTTCGGACTGCCCATCAAGGCATAGCAGCGCGGTAGATCCGTATACAAAGTCTTCGAAGTAAATGGGGAAAGCCCATTCTCCTAGGCCACTTTGTCCGTAGAGTGCGGCCCAGAAGGAGCTTGAGATGACCAAGCCTGATCAATTGCAATTCGTTCATTTAAAGTTCAAAAAGCTATCCTGAAGAATAGTTCATTGGCAGATCTTTCCAGTTCGAATCGCCCAAAGCAGACAGATCGCAGGCCGCCTCATACCAGATATTTGGGAAGGAGCACCGATTGTTCAGAAGATACTGAATCATTCAGTCATAACTATTCTTTTGGATCCAGTGACACGTGTAGATAACGACTAAGTGTTGTCTATAAATACCTGTGTTTCAATTCAGAAAAAACATGGTAATTGTAATAAAAAAGAAAGAAATAATATATAAAGTGGACATAGGCACCGTCTTCGCCGAACCACTATAAAAACTCTGTGTGTGATCTTTTCAATTCCTGTGCATTGTTTATTGTTATTAATCTTCACCTATTCTCTACAAAGTTCTTCTCTCTAGGTGTTGAACCAGTTTTTGGTATCAACAGAAATATAGATATTAAAAATAGCCATTTTGCAAACGACCTCCGTTTTCGATGATACAACTTTTGTTGGATCCGAAATGTCAAATTATTGCTAGATTTCAATTTTCAAATTTTTTGGAATTAATATATGATCATGGCAAAAGAAAACGTGTTTTGATAGTTTCAGTCAATTTGGATCAACCAGAAAATGGTCATTTTTCAAACGGTCTCCAAATTTGACGAAATTATTTTTATTAGGACCGTATCATCAAAAAAAAGCTAGATTTATTTTTTTGGAATTTTTGGAGCTAGTATGTGGCCTTGGTAAATTAAAATGTACGTTCAAATTCAGTTTTAATTGATTTATTTTTTAATTTAAAGAAAAACTGATCAACGTTGGTGAGCTATGGCGCTCGATTTTCGAGCTGGAACTGGCAGGCTTCGAAGTGGATTTCCGGAACAATAGCAGGCACGAGTTTAACGTGGTTCTTGGTGAAGGAGCGGTCTTCGATAGCGAGCACTACGGCTGGGTTGGATCGGCGGTAAGTCACCTGAACAGGCGGCGCAACTTGGTTGAAGGGGACGAGGGTTTTGGGCTCAACATCGAACGAGTTTCCATAGATGAAGATGGTAACATTTTTTATTTCATTTTTGATTTAAATAATTATACGTTTAATTTTCCGATGGTTAAAAATCAATAACTTTGTCATACGAGGTCCAAATCGCGCGAAACTGGATCTGTTGCGATCGTGGAGCCGAAAGCTTCACAACAAGACTAACCGGGCCCAATTTGGAGCTAGTTAGAATTTCGGGCACTTTCAAATCCAAACAGTTCAGAAATTTAGAAATAAAACTGGCGGAGTGGAAACTGACTATGAGAGCTCCTTCCCACTCTATTTATTTTCCAGTAAAATATATACTAGGATGCAGACGGTGCTTAGCAGCACCCGACACCATTGATTTTACAAACCATGATATTTTGTTTGAATTGAATGGATTGTATTGTGATTGTTGATTGTATGGTATGGAATAAAATATTTGAATAATAAAAATATCATTTTTATTGTATATATGAACTGAATAAAATACTCATGTATGGAATAAAATATTTGAAAAATAAAAATATTATATTTATTGTATATATGAACTGAATAAAATATTCATGTATGGAATAAAATATTTGAACAATAAAAATATGATTTTTATTGTATATATGAACTGAATAAAATATTCATGTATGGAATAAAATATTTTAACAATTAAAATATCATTTTTATTGTATATATGAACTGAATAAAATATTCATGAGTTGAAATAAATATTCATTTATAAATCAGACAATTTGTTTATGTACACCCATTTAACTGACATTGATTAGGACGTTAATATTTTACACATCGCCCAACTGCACAAATAATAATCAGTGTTTGTTGTTTGAAAACCCACACGGGTATTGGGATTATATTGGACATATACTAATCCCAATATTTAGTTGTATGTCAATCGATTGGTTGACAAACTGTTGTACGCGTTAATTATTTATATTTGATGCTTATGCAGTTGTGTGATGCACTCTGGATGATGGTTGACTGTGTATAGTTATTGTTGTGTACATGTGTGTATGAAATCCATATAAGTAACATTATATGGTAATTGACTGTGTCCGATTCCAATTCAAAAATAACGAATATTTTAAAATAATGAATATTTTAAAATAACGAATATTTTAAAATAATGAATATTTTAAAATAACGAATATTTTAAAATAATATTCAGTAAAGTATTGAAATCTTATTTGATGTCTGATTTGGGATGGACATGGAAATATTGAAATATATAAGCCGTGTTGATTAGATATGCGTCATTTTGATGCAAACCATATTTATATCGATTTTATTCATTTTTATAATGAATATCGAAATGGAAATCATTTCAAAATTAAATATTTTGAAAATATTATAATTTTAATATTATAATGATAAGAAATATTCAAATTTGATTTGATATTTAAAATGGAATTGAAATCGTTTTAAAATGAATTTAAAACGAATTTATTAAGGAATATTCAAATTTGATTTGAAATGAAATTGAAATCATTTTAAAATTAATTTAAAACAAATTTATTAAGGAATATTCAAATTTGATTTGAAATTTGAAATTAAAATGAATTTAAAATGATTTATAAAATACGTTTTAAATGGAAATCGATAAAATAAATATAATATATAAATTATATATATTTAATGGCCTGAATAGAATGCGCCGCGCCGCCGTAGTTCGTGAATTTCGACCATTGACTTCGAATGGACATTACGGGAGATCCGACAGTCGGATTCCCCTAAAACCGGAACTGTTGGGTTCGTATCGAAAAGAGTTTTCCAACGAATATAAGAGATTTGAAATCTAATGGTCGGATTGGGAATTATGTCCAAATCAAATTTGGAAAAGTCGTTGTAAGTGCGGTTCAATGACCGTTTATGGAAATCGACTGTGCGGGCCTTGATAAAATTATTAAAAATATCAGTAATTTCTGTAAAATCATAATAAATGATTTGGAAAGAATTGGGATGAAAAATTCCATATTTGAAAAGATAAAAATATATTGTTATCAAAATGAACTAGTTTTTAACTAGATTTGAAATTTAGTAATTTTTAAATAAAATAAATTGGATTGGTGAATGGTTTTTGTGACGACCCCATTTCTCGTACAGACGGAGACAAGGGTAATCCTTGGAATATAACACATAAACAGATAATAGCAGAACAGAAATAAATAAATACAGCAGATAATGTACAATAGAATACACTGGATAAACGTAATCATTAGAGTTACACAGTATACAGGATCATACTTAGTACAAAACAGTTCAGCTATACATATATGTCTACAGCGGAAAAACAAACATAATGTACAATAGGAGCTGAATAGCATAAAAAGAGATAAATGATAGAATCCATCTTCAGCTCCAGCTATCCAGAAAGAACCAGCTAAACCTGAACACAAGGCTGCCCGTGTAGAAAAAGGGGCACCCGAGTTTGAAAGTGAAACAAACTACAAGTCAGTCATGGGACTGGTATGAGAAATCTACTCAACACATTTATAATATGGCCAATCACAGGACCACGCCACTTTCATGGAACGGGTTTACTCCATTGGATTGCCAGTGCTTTAAAACAAATCTTTCTTTTAAACATCGAAATGCTTTTTATAAAAATGAAGTCATTATAAGACTCAGTTCCCATCACACAATGCAACGCAAACCGGAGGATAGAGTTTTTACCTTATAACGGCCAAAATATGCTTGATACGAATAAAACAAAAGCATTTGATATCATTACTAGTGTTTATATGTTTCAAAAACAATTTCAATCATAACTATCAATCATAGACGACATTAATGCCCCATACCACTATGTCGCCATATATAGGTATACAATCAAAACCGCACAGTCACGTATTTGGAAATTGGATTTCCGTCATGAACCAAGGCAAAAGATAGTCCTTACCGACTTCGAGACAATATAGTCCATGTCTCAGGGTCAGAGCGCATCGACCCTTGGATCGTCAGGGCCAGTCCACCGATGTGGATTAAAATGCCTGAACAATGCGTTTCCCCGCCCTTTGGGGCGTAAACGAGCCAACGAATGACTCCATCGGACCCGGATCGTCCGATCAAACCGAGGCGCCTCGCAACAGCAACAACCACATAAGTCAAACTCGTCAGGGCGTGTAAAACCACTGACGCCACTTCTAACTAGAAAGAAACACATGTCCTCCCTGAGGTCCTCTCCCATTTCTGGTTCATACCGGGGTGTGAGGCTCGCGATTACACGTTATACACAAAGTTACACCTCACATGCGGTGCTTTGATCATCACCACAAGACTTTGCTTTTCAACAGAAGCCTTGATCACTGCATCTTAGCATGCCACACAGGCAATTCACACCGTGCAACTGATAGCTATCAATCACACAGAATAAATTCCAATGTCAGACAAACTATCCATTTGCAAGTCCGTTCTGGGTCTGAACGAAACCGGAGGCACTATATACCTCACAAACCCATCGACCACCACGTACGTCTGGATGATCACCACTCATTATCCATATTTCGGGATGCCTCCCAATCAGGACCTCGGTTACCATCCAAACGAGGTGAAGATCTCCGGTCTTCGACCACCGTCTTCATCTTCGATTTCTTATCGTCGATTCAATTATTCAGAATGGGATAAACCCGGTCTTTCTGAACAACTCGCGTATATAATAAACAAGTGCAACACTAACATACACACGCATCATTTCAATTCATTAGTCACTAACCGTCAATCAGTAAGAGAACGATTTCCCAAATATTAACCCCGAAGGCCGAAACCAACATCAGATCAACACCCAGGAAACCATTCGACTTAGCCAACCTTCAGTTAATTTCTAAATCACATCCATATCGTTTATAATATTTTAGAACGATTTATCGCTATTTTTATTTATTTTAAAATAGCCAATTTATTCAAAACGACGCTTCGGGCCATAACGCGGCCGTGGCGCTGTTTTTCTTCAGATTTAATTTACACATATCTGAAAATCTAACCGTTGGATCTTCACAAAATTTACATCAATAGAAAGATCTTTTCAAAACGAATCCAACGGTTCTAGTTTTGGGAAAATCCGACGGTCGGATCTCCCGGTATAATCGTTTGAAGTTTCGATTTCAAAATACGAACTGCAGCGTCGTTATTCGATTTAATATAATTATATTTATATATATATATAAAAATATAATCGATTCTGGCGCTGTTTTTCTTCAGATTTGAATTAAACATTCCAGACAATCCAACCGTTGGATTTTTACAAAGTTGGTGCCGTTGGAAAGATTTTTCCAAAGCGAACCCAACGGTTGCGGTTTCGGGAAAATCCGATGGTCGAATCTCTCGGTATAATCGTTTGAAGTTTCGATTTCAAAATACGAACTGCAGCGTCGTTATTCGATTTAATATAATTATATATATATATATATATATAAATATAATCGATTCTGGCGCTGTTTTTCTTTAGATTTGAATTAAACATTCCAGACAATCCAACCGTTGGATTTTTACAAAGTTGGTGACGTTGGAAAGATTTTTCCAAAGCGAACCCAACGGTTGCGGTTTCGGGAAAATCCGATGGTCGGATCTCTCGTTATAATCGTTTGAAGTTTCGATTTCAAAATACGAACTGCAGCGTCGTTATTCGATTTAATATAATTATAACTATATATATATATAAATATAATCGATTCTGGCGTTGTTTTTCTTCAGATTTGAATTAAACATTCCAGATAATCCAACCGTTGGATTTTTACAAAGTTGGTGCCGTTGGAAATATTTTTCCAAAGCAAACCCAACGGTTGCAGTTTCGGGAAAATCCGATGGTCGGATCTCTCGGTATAATCGTTTGAAATCACGGTTTCAAAATACGAACTGCAGCATCGTTATTCGATATATTTCAATTCTATTTATATATATATATCGATTCTTCGATTTCAAAACTATATTCTTTTCATACATTGGATAAATATGATATTTTTATCCAACTGTCTTCTATTTCAACACTTCACTATTTTTTAACAATTCATGTATATAATAAAAATGTGATTTTTAATGTAAAACAATTTATTTCAAAACACGACTATTTTATATAGTTAATATAGGTGATAAAAATAGGATTTTTATTATAAAACAATTTATTTCAAAACAAGATTATTTTATACATTTCATATTGATGTTAAAAATGGGATTTTTATTATAAAACAATTTCTTTCAAATTATGAATACCATTCAACACATGAATTTCAATTCAATGAATGACTATCGATTCAACACATGAAGGTTTTCTATAGTTTATATAAATCGATAAAAAGGTGATTTTTATATTTAAAACACGAATACCATTCAACACCCGAATTTCAATTCAACGAATGAATATCGATTCAACACATGAAGGTTTTCTATGGTTTGTATATATAGATAAAAATGTGATTTTTATATTTAAAAACACGAATACCATTCAACACATGAATTTCAATTCAACGAATGAATTACGATTCAACACATGAAGGTTTTCTATAGTTTGTATATATATATATAAAAAGGTGATTTTTATATTTAAAAACACGAATACCATTCAACACATGAATTTAAATTCAATGAATGAATATCGATTCAACACATGATGGTTTTCTATTCAACGAATAAATATAGTTTCAACAAATGAAAATAATTCAAACACATGAATATTATTAAAAATTTCGGCAGCATAACGGCAGGGTAGTTAAAACCGGGGCCGTCCCTAGTACGGCTCCTCGTTCTACCTTAAAGCCTCGCAGCTTTTGACAATGGGGATTCATGCATCTAGTTCGCACGCAGGCGGCATGTATATTTATTTCATTTCCACAAACTAATCCTATGTGGTTTCAACCAAATATTTCAACCACAAACGGGTATTTTTCAACCACAAACAATTCCAATCAACCATTCGCTATCAACCAATTTTCACACCAATCACAATCAATAAATATCGTCCATAGTTTGTGGACGAGGGGTGTGTGTGTATATATATATATATATATATATATATATATATATATATATATATATATATATATAGCATTTCACTTCTATTTCAACACATATATAATTTTTACAACGCATATACAACTTATACATCGAACGTACAACTTATACAACGCTTATACATGAGGTGTACAACGCTTATATAACTCATACATCGACTATATAATTTATACATCGTCGTTTTCCATATCGGTTATAAATTAGAAATCTCACATTGGGTTCCACTCCACCAAAAATAGCAGAAGGCTCAGAAAAATATGCAGTCTCTTCTAAAATGTAGAAGACGTCCACACGGTCACGATGTTTCCTGTTCATCGAATTTCGTCAAGAAACGAAAAATATATGATTTTTCAAAGTTCAGATGTAATAAAGGACCCACCTTTCACGATGGTTCAAAACTAGGTTTTGATCTTTCGATCAAACTGTTGCGCGATAGGAGAATCAGCTCACACAGCGTCGAAGAGCTTCGAACCACCTTCCCGGCGCTGCTGGTTTCGCTTCGTTCGGTGGCGCCCCGAAGGCTCGGCGGCGCTCCAAAGTCGTTGACTTTGAGGACTCGTATTCTTCTCCACACTTGATGATAACTAGCAAACCTTAGATGGATTTAAAGAGGAGACGTAGAGCTTTGAAATGAATCAAGAATCACTCGATTTCATTGTGAAACATGGGAGAAATCGAAGAGAGAAGGTGGCGACATCATTTCCGTCGTGCGCAGTATCCATCGGGGAGAGAGAAAATGGTAACTGGCCAATGAATTTTTTTTATTTTTTTTATATATTTTCAAAATTCTAAAATACACCTTTCACACACGAACCCCAATCCAAACTCAATGACTGTTGCCTCCAACGTTTTACCCCCATTCCGAACACAATGGGATATGTTTCGTAGGCCCATTCGACTGTTTCAGTCAGTTTCCATTCTATTTAAAATATATAACATTCAATATTCGTTTTGAACGTACATCTCAATTTGCCAGGGCCACAAACTAATTCGAAAAATTCCAGAAAAATAAATCTGGCTATGTTTTGACGATATGGTCCCAACAAAACTAGTTTCGTCGAATTCTGAGACCGTTTGCAAAAAGGCCCATTTCTGGTCGATCCAATTTAACTGTAATTGACCAAAACACGTTTTCCTTTTCCACGCTCACATACTAGCTTCAAAAATTATGAAATTTGAAACCTAGCAATAACTTCTCATCCCGGATCCAACAAAAGTGGTTTCGTCAAATTCCGAGGTTGTATGCAAAATGGCCAATTTCACGGGTTATATAAATTCCATAGCGACCTTTCTGAAAATTCATTTGGCCATAACTTTTGCTTTCCGCTATGAAACTTTGATTTTTCAGATTCGTTAGAAAGGTTTTCACTAACAGATTTAAATATTTTTGGTTTCACTCAAATCTGTTTTGTTTTGCACCCGGTACTGTCCGACAAAGTTTGAATTCTATTTTTGAAACTGCAGCGCCATTTCAGGCCTTGTTTATATTTAGAAATAATTATTTTCATTTTCAACATTGATTCAACTTACTTTTCATCATTATTATTTAAAATATTTATTTTTAATATTTAAAATTCATTATTTTAGCCAATTTAAAATTTTTAAATTGGTTCAGCTTTTCCGGGTCATTACAGTTATAAAATAACCAGAAATTTCCAACAAACAAATTGGAATGGAAATCATCTTCGAAATATTTCGATATTGGATTCCGTGATTATATGGATATTGTTATGGGAATTTGGAAGATATATATATATATATCGTTATTCCCAAAACGATATTTGTTGGTTTCAGAATTTGATATTGAATATAAGGCGATATAATTTCTATTCAGAGCCTTGGATTCGATATCAAATTGAATTTTGGGTTTGTAGTGAATGGTGTTTTCATTAGAACTGTTCTTAAAACCCGTTGAAAAAGAATAAATCTTCTAATTAAGATTATTAGAGTTTCCAATTACATTTGGTAATTGGAATAAAATGGAATGTGAATCGGGTTTATCGTGAATTGTGTTTTTAACGACATTCGTGCTTTAAACCGATTAACAGTGAAGTATGATTTGGAATTTATAAATCTTTTAACTAAGATTTAGGGGAAATTTTCCAAAGTAAAGTTTTCCAATTTAATAAAATAAATAGGAATGGAATGGAATTCGATTTGGTAATAATCGAAGTGAACTTCTATGGAGGAAGACTATTATTATATATGGAATTTAAAAGGCGTTATCGTTATTCCATTTATATTATCGATTGGATAGGGAAGTTTATATCGATTATATATATTGATTTGTTTTCCGTGAAGATTCCATTGTTAATTGAATGGGATTTTGGGTTTATCGTGAACTGTGTTTTAAGTGACATCAGTTCTTTAACCCAGTTAAAAATAAGATTAATTTCTTAACCTTGAAGAAAATCATTAAGTAATGATTTTTAGAGATTAAAATTGAATTAGAGTTTTAATGAATCGTTAATTAGATTGAAATGTGAATCTGATAACTAAAATTATCAAATTCAAGAAATGATCGAGAATGGAGTATCACCATTTTTGCTCCATGCGATAGTTAAACCTTTAATTAGATTTGAACGTGAAATGGTAACTAAATTTACTGATAACACCGTGGTGTTAGATATGGAGTATGACCAGTTTTGCTCCATGGGATGAATAGGTTGAGATTGGGAAATTAAACTAATGATTACTTCGGTAAGGTGCGCTAATCCCGACTAGTTTGGATAAACCTTAATTTGGTTTGAATTGATATCGAAAGGAGGATTAAAGAATAAATTTAAAGAATTTATCTTTGATAAAATTAATGGGAACCTTTCCCAAAGGATATGAATATTTAAATAAAAGAATATTCAGAATTGGAATGAGGCGTATGCTGTGTTTTTATAGCCCTTGTTTATTATATATGCGAGTTATTCGGGAAGGTCGGGTTTATACCCATTCTGAATAACTGATTCAACGATATGTTGATGATGAAGACCTTGATTGAAGATCGGAGGTCTTCATATCGTTTGGATGATTACTGATGTCTTGATTGGGATGTACACCCAAGACGAGTTAATAAGTGGTGATCGTCCAGACGTACTTGGAGATCGACCGGATATGCGAGGACCTCTCTCCTGTATTGGTCATATGGGACGAGGAATAAGGTGCCTCCAGTTTCGTTCAGACCCAGAACAAACTTGTAAATGGATATGTGTTTGACATTGGATTTTTTTCAATTTTGATTGATCTCTATTAAATATATATCTGTTTGGCGGCGGAAAATTTATTCTCTTGCTTAACGCTCTTCTCGGAGACATACGAGCTCAGAGGTTATATATCAATAGACATCAGTCGCATGGCGTGAATTGCCTGTGTGGCATGCTGAGATGCAATTGATCAAGGCTTCTGTTGAAAAGCAGAGTCTTGTGGTTGATGATCAAAGCGCGGCTTTAATATAGCATAACTTTGTGTATAGCGTTAATTCGCAAGCTTCACACCCCGGTATGAACTAGAAATGGGATGAAGGACGACAGGGAGGACATGCGTTTCTTTCTAGCTAGGAGTGGTGTCATGGTATGGAGCCCAGACATTTTTACTAATGTTGATGATGGAAAGCGAGGCGACTCAGATATATCGGTTACTATGGAGCCGATGGATATTGAGTCATCTTGCTCATTTATGCCCCATAGGGCGGGGAAACGTATTGTTCAGGGATTACAAATCCACTTAAAATATGGACCGGCCCTAAATTTTCCTAGGTGCAGTTTCGAATGTAGCCTGAGAGATGGTAGGCTAGATTGTCTCGAATTCGGTAAGGATGATACCTTGCCTTGGTTCATGATGGAAATCCAACTTCCAATACGTGACTTTGAGGTTTTGATTGTAGAGCCTAGTATGGCGACATAATAGCATGAGATGATATACCATCTATGATTGATACATTTATATCGAAGTAGTTTTATACACTATGCACTTATAATAGTATCAAAATGATTTTTAAACGTACCAAGCATGTTTGGCTATTATAAGGTAAAATTCTATCCTTCAGCTTGCATTGCATTGTATGATGGGACCTCAGTCTTATAATAGCTTCATTTTTCAAAAAGCATTGCGTTGTTTATAACTGTTTATGCACTGGTATTCTTGGGAGGAAACCTGTTACGTGTTATATGGCGTGGTCCCTTGATTAACTCCATTTTAAAGTAAAGTTTTAAATAACTGTTTTTGTTCTCACACCAGTCACATGACTGACCTGGAGTTTATTGTTTTAACCTAAACTCTGGGTGTCCCTATTTTCCACACGGGCAGCTAGTAGTTTTGGTTTTGCAAATATTATATTCACAGGATCCTGGTTTACTGGTGGAGCTATATTCGGAACGCTCGGTATCTGTGTATTTCTTCAAGCTGTGTTATATATTATTTTCCGTTGCTATGTAATGTATTTAAATATCTGATATTTATCAAATGTGTAATATTTATTCATACTCTATATATTCTTGTACTCTGATGTAAACTGTTGTAGTAAGC
This sequence comes from Allium sativum, assembly GCA_030737875.1. Classification (NCBI taxonomy): domain Eukaryota; kingdom Viridiplantae; phylum Streptophyta; class Magnoliopsida; order Asparagales; family Amaryllidaceae; genus Allium; species Allium sativum. Next base: position 447,344,063 of record CM060922.1, on the reverse strand, counting down.
AATGAAATGTTCTTCTTTTTGCGTTCCGATTAGTCTTGTTCTCAACTCAATCCAGGCTTTCCATTACGGGGAAGTTCGGGTCGTCACACGTGGTATCAGAGCTTTGGTTTACAGAGCTCGAGAACAAGACACATTAGAATCGAACGAAAGAATTCATCAGAGATTGGATTAGTAATATCCAATGAGAATGACTCATTAGAGATAGGATCGGTAGAATCCTAGAACGAGTGTGAAGAGTAGTGTTTCTAAAATAAAAATGAAAACAAAATTTTGTTTTGAAAATTTATATTATATTATATGTATTTGAATATTTATTGTAACACCCCATGTCCATTAATGTCACTCACAAAGGGAATGCATTAACTTCCATGGAGCATTTTAAGTGAATATAAAACAAAAAATCACAAAAAGACAGATATAAAGCAGTACTTGAAAATTTAAAACTTTATTTATTGCAGTAGAAGGTAAATATGTTTGGTTACATCATCAAAACCAAAGACTAGAGTCAAGTAAAAAATATCCATCTTGACAAAATCAGAGTATATAAAAATAAAAAGCATAATCCCAACTTTAATAGCCATGATAAAAGATAAGCTGAACTTCACTTCAGCAATCCAAGTACTTCAGAAAAGATCCAAGTCAAGTTCCACTAGTGCTAGTCCCACCCTGAGAACCTGAGGGGGGGGGGAAGGAAGAAAAGAGGGGAAAACAAAGGGGGTCAGACATAAAGTCTGGCGAGTATCATAACTTTAACAATATAACTTTTAAAGTAACTAGGATAAGCTATAACTGGAAGATAAGGTATGACTGTGAAATAAATGACAGAGTCAAACAGGACAAATAAGATAATGATAAGTCGCGCTTCCACGTACTTAAGGGTAATTACTAAGTTATACCGAACTAATACTAAGTGCACCAATACTAGTCACTCTAAAAGTTGATCCCGCCTACTGAACATAACAGATGTGATAATGGTAGTTTCGTGTACCCCTATTTGTTGTCATAGGCGCCGCCTGCTCCTATCTCCACTAGTTGCACCTACTACCCACCCCATTTTAATTACAATATTTATAATATGGTAGTTGTACTCCTAGCTGCTGTCATAGGTGCCGCCTGCTCCTATCTCCACTAGTCGTACCCACTACCTTCCCCATTCGATCGGCTGCCTAACTCGTAGATACCCGTGCTGGCCCCATAGTAGGGTGTATCACTCCCCAAAGTGGCAACCCGATACCACCCAGCATGCACGGCTTATACCTACACGATGCAACAACGTCTTACTACCAGCCCGGGTCCACACACGCATATGAACCCGTTGGACTTGCGTTGCCACCGCTAACCCGATTTGGCCTCTTACAGTTAAGCCCAGTATGCGTGTCCCGTCCTCGACTTGGGTCGAGCCCACAAAGATACGTATGGGTTACTGGTTGAAACGGGCCCCTATTACTTGATACAAGCTATCCACCTAAGCTTGGTCCCCTCTAGTACATCCCACTTAACCCACTTCTTATTCATGTTTCAATTACATGTTTCATATTTTGGTTAAGTGGTTCTAATCGTATTTCCAAATGCCACCCAAGGCACCCACTAGATTCCACATGCCACCCAAGGCACCCACTTAACCCCCTCATGTCCCACTACATGTTTATCTGGTTAAGTGTTTCCTAATTCATTAAGACCGTAACCTCATAAAGACCTCTCACATTAGACTGGCATTTGTGGCAGCTGTATTTGCTGGGCGGGTCCGGGCAGTCTTACACCACAAAAGAGCCTAACCTCGTGTCTTTACAATTGTTACGTATTTAGTTTATGCCTAAGACCTCTCACATTAGACTGGCATTTATGGCAGCTGGATTTGCCGGGCGGGTCCAGGCAGTCTTACACCGCAAAAGAGCCTAACCTCGTGTCTTAGACGATTAATTACTCCTGATTAATCATTCCCCAATTTGAATTACTTTCCCTATTCAAATTATCAATCAATTCCAAATTTATGTCAATAATTGACTCAATTATGTCCATCCATTTATGGTATGTAAAATCATACCAATTTTCACCCCAATTATATTTTATGCCTTTTAAGGCATTTATGCCAATTAAATCTTTTTAATATTATCCCCTTTACCCCACGTTGTACGTTTGTTCACTTAACGTAAAATATACGTTAGACTCGAATAGTCTAACTCATGGAATAAAAAGAAAGCATCACAATATACACATAATTAAAACATAGATCTAACATAGGGGTGAACTTGCATATGTGAACGATGTTCTACATCTAAAACTTGCATAGGCCAAAGTTACAACTTGCATAAACAACATATGTCATGGATCCAAATCTAAAGGTGTGAACTTGATGAGATAATGGCCACAAACTTGCATAAATCATGTATGACATAGATCCAAATCTAAAGATGTGAACTTTATGAAATAATGGCCACAAACTTGCATAAACAACATATGTCATAGATCTATATCTAAAGGTGTGAACTTGATGAAATAATGGCCACAGACTTGCATAAACAACATATGTGCTAGATCTATATCTAAGGGGGTAGACTTGCATAGGTAATAACATAACATGATTCATATCCAACTCATAAACTCACATATGTGATTTATACATCGCAACAGTGGTGTAAACTAGTATCTAACATGTAAAGTATCATGGAGAATTTAGCATATGTCATAGCCTAACTTTCAATTAAATTTTCACATAAACTAGGTGCCATGGCCATACAAGGTCACATATAATTCTACCCAAACTTGTATATGGTTCATGTTTGAATCAGCATCTAAACTTTCCTATATATGATTTATCATATGAATCAACTAACATATGAAACATGATGATTTGATTGTATATAAAATTACAACATGGATGATAGCAACATAACTTTACATCATATATGATAGCATCACAACATAACATCATAGAGATTTCAATCACAATCCTACCACATAATTACAACATGAAATCAACACTTCATATCACATCCATACAATCTGCATTATATCTTAATCTAATTAAATTACTAATTATCTTGTTAAAACTATCGAACTCACAACTCAAAAGCAGTCTTGAGTTCTGAATTCTGATTTCTAGAGTTGAATTAGCTCTCCTTTGATGAAGATTCACTATTAGGGTTGAGTAGTTATGATTTGATTCGATGTTCTCCCTCTTTAATTTGGTGGCGGCTGCTCTAGGGTTCAAGACAACAGCATGACGACCATAGTTCCAGTTTTAATTCGGATTTAGGGTTTGAGTCTATGGGTCTTTTTATAGAGTTTTGAATTAATTTAAGCCGTCGGATGATCTTAGGGTTAATCAAAACCATTCAGTCATGATAGGGTGACAGGTCAGCCCTAATGACTAAGCAAGGAGTCAGAAAGGACTCAGCAACATGGGTCAGCCTGAACCAGAAAACTGTGCAGGCTCACTGCCTCGGCCTGGGCGCACTTGGAAGGTGCGCCAGTGTTAATTTGTATTGGTGCACTTCCCAAGTGCGAAAGTGCATTTTATTTTATTATTATTTTCCTTCTTTTGCCACCAATCTTCGGTCGTCAATTCATCCGGTACCCGTTTCCCGCAAACTCGGACTCTATTTCAACCAGAATTCCAAGACGAACACAATGGCGCAACCCCATTCCCTTAATTCTCACGTCTGAGATTAATTATTCTTTATTTTAGTTAATTCGATTATTCAAAAATCCGGGGTGTTACATTCTCCCCTCCATAAAGGATTTCGCCCCCGAAATCTCCAAGTTTAGGAGAATGCATATCCTACCATCCAAACAACCATCTACTCAACCATCAAACACGGGCATCCATTGTCCTTATAAAATTTCTAATGTTGTATGAAAGTATGTAAGAAGTGTGTGTATATGTTCCCTATCTAATGCAAAATCAGGCGGTTTGCTGAATCAGTTGACCTCCTTAATGCAAACCATGATAGTGCCATGCATCCATTATGTATGCGAAAGAACCCTATCGATACATATCATTTCTACATGTGTGCACAACCATTCACCAAAATGCAACATCCATATGATGTTACAACCATTATACATCCATTACTTAAATATGTACACACATTTATATGCAATATGCAATATGAAGTGACTGAGTCGATCTAGTGCCTAATGTGTGTGTATATGCATCCACAGGCAACCACTAGCAAACACTTGCAACCATCAAACATAACATGTCTCAAACACATGTTTACATCCATGGATTTCCTATCTAAAGGTCAAAGATTCGGTCAATGGGATACAAACAAACGATACAACTAAAACAAAAGCTCTGTCCCCATTTGACATCGGTTAAGAGAATAATTCCCTAAGCCTCAGCCCCGAAGACCGAAATCAACATCAGACTGCCACTCATAAAATTACCCCCATTAAACAATGTCAAAACTGGAAATCTACTTCATGCTTCGAGTAGAAACCCCTATCCTTCAGAAATATTCAGATACTTACAGACTACTGGTACAGATTAGATTACATAATGATTCTCAGAAAGCTAAGCATAACAGACCCTTGCGGGTTACAAGAAACTTTGGGGGTCTTCCCACGACAAGTTAGAAACTTAACGATCCTCTACATAGAAAGCTGGTCCATTTAGACCCAACCCATAGCCCATAAACTTGAGCACACAAATGTCACATTTAAAATTTTGAAGCCTAACACAGATAATTTCAAACCCCTACAAATCACTAACGATTGAGCCAAACCACAAATGGGGTTTGAAACAACTACGGGATCAGAAACAAGACGAGTATTAAAGTGCAGAGTATCAATTACAGAATCAAAATGCCAGAATCAGAAAGAGTTTTAACTCAACAATCCGATAAGGAAATTAAACCATCTTCAGAAATTTTTCTTATTTCTATCCTATCCACCAGCCTCGAGGGTATTCGCCTATCCTCCAGAAGTAGGTCCTGCCCTATGCCCTTTCCTTGGGCAGTCCTTAATTAGATGTCCCGCTTCGCCACAGTTGAAGCAAGTGCCCTTCCTTTTCCTGCAATCCTTGTTCAGATGGGTCGAGCTTCCACAAGTAAAGCACTTATTCTCCTTCCTATCTTCAGACTTCTCATCCTTCTTTTGTGTTTCCTTTTTGGGCCCCGTTTTCTTGTTTTGTGGTCCTTCGAGCTTTTCTTCTTTTTTCTCACTTCTGGCTTCCTCTTCATGCATTAACGCCATGTCAACCAATCTCTCGAAGGTAGCCCCCATGGGAATGTGGGTCATAGCAAACCCATGAAGCGGCTCGTTTAAACCCTTAACAAATCTTAGGGCCATCTTTTCTGGTGTATTCACCAAGTCCAAGCCAAATCTTGCCAACTGATTGAATTTGTTGACGTACTCTTTCACCGATAGATTCCCTTGCTTCAGCGCCAAAAACCTTTCCATGTATAGATTCTCTTCAGCCCGCGAGAGGAACATCGCCTCCAACATCTGCCTAAAATCTGGCCACGTATCGACTGGACGTCCCCCATTAGTGACCTCCCACCAAAACGAGGCCTCATCCTTCATTAGCTAGGCAGCTAGCTGGTGTAACACCCCGTGATTTTATAACATTAAAATTCACAAATTAAAGTATACTTACTTTTTAGAAAAGAATTAAGTGAAATGGGTTGCGTAGAGAAATATATATATATATATATATATATATTCATATATATATATATATATAAATTAAAAAATAAATAAATAAATGTGCGAAAAAGTTCAAAACAGCGAATTGGGAGGGGAAAATAACCGAACCGGCCCATTTTTGAGGTCGACCCGAGCCTCGCTGGGTCGACTAGGGGTTAATCCAGGGTGTTTGGCTGTCAAGCCGTGGGCCGATTCGCTCAAATGCAGATTTTGCATTTGATTGGTTCTCATGGTTCAGGGTTAATCTAATGGTCCTAAATAACTTCCTACACCTATAAATACATCCAAATGCTAACCCTAAACCTAATTAAAATAGAATAGTTACCGTCACCATGGAAATCAATGGAGCCGCCGCCAACTAAGAAAGAAGAAAAGAAAATTCAATTCTAATTCTCTCAACCCTAAAGCAAAGCAAAACTCTCTCTTTTCTTCTCTAAATTGTGAGTATGATGATCTTAACAAGATTATTATCATTTTAATTAGGTTGAGTTATGAATGGATTATGAGTAGATGATGTGAATTATCATATATGTTGTTGTAAACCCCTTTTGCTATCATGTATATTGTAAATCCAATGTTATGTGATGATGATATCTTATATGTTGTAAATCATGCTATGATGACGTTATGTATGTTGAAAGTTTCTATGCTAAGTTGTGATGAATCATACATGTTAAAAAGGCCATGATGTTACCATCTATGCTAGTTAGTTCATATTAATTAAATCATCATGTTTGGGTTATGTTGATTTATATGACAAGTCACATATGCAAGTTAGATTGATTAGAAAAGTTATGAACATATGCCAAGACATCTATTATGACATCTAGAATTATGCTATGACATATGTGATATCCTATGCTAGTTCACACCATCATTATGTTGCCTAAAAACCCCATATGCAAGTTTATGTATAGATTTGGGCTATGATCATATCATGTAAATTGAGACATTTAACAAGTTGACACCTTTTGATCCTTAACATGTGTAGTTTATGCAAGTTTCACCCCTAATATGATTAGATTTAATTTAATTGTCTATATGTTGTGATAATTTATCTTTGTGCTAGGTGTTAGACTATACATGTCTAGCTTATATTATGCGTTGAATAAGCGAACGTATAAACGTGGGGTAGGGGTAATATTAAGGATTTAATATTAAAAAGTTAGGGTGCAATTGATATGATTTTGCATGCCATAAGTGGATGGCCATAATTGAGTCAATTATGGACATCATTAAAAGTTGACTTAATTAATAATTTGAATAGGGAATTATTAAAACTAGGGTAAAAGAATTTAAGTGTTAATCAATGCTTAGGACACGAGGTTGGACTCGTTTGTGACGTAAACCTTCCCGGACCCGCCCGGCAAATCCAGTGGTCACAAATGTCAGCCCAATGTGAGAGGTCCTAGGCCTAAACTAAAGCATAACAGTTGTAAAGACACGAGGTTAGACTCTTTTATGGTGTAAGACTGCCCGGACCCGCCCGACAAATCCAGCTGCCATAAATGCCAGTCTAATGTGAGAGGTCTTTATGAGGTTATGGCCTGAATGAATTAAGAAATACTTAACCAGATAAACATGTAAGGTGGGACATGGGGGTTAAGTAGGTGCCTTGGGTGGCATGAGGAATCTAGGGGGTGCCCTTAGTGGCATGTGAAATACGATTAGTAAGACTTAACCAAACACACATGTAAATGAACATGACTAAGAGGGTTAAGTGGGATATACTAGTGACAAGCTTAGGTGGGTAGCTTGTGGGGGCCCATTTCGACCAATATCCCAAACGTATCTTTGTGGGCTCGACCCAAGTCGAGGATGGGACACGCATGCTGGGTTCGACTGTAAGAGGCTAAAACGGGGAGTGGTGGCAACGCAAGTCCAACGGGTTTCGTATGCGTGTGTGGACCCGGGCTGGTAGGTAAGACGTTGTTGCATCGTGTAGGTATAAGCCGTGCAGTCTCAAGTTGTATCGGGTTGCCACTTTAGGGGAGTGATACACCCCACTGTGGGGCCAGCACGGGTATCTACAAGTAGGGAGCCGATCAAAAGTGGGTAGTGGGGTACACCTAGTGGAGATAGGGGCAGACGACACCTATGTAGTCAGCTAGGGGTACGTAAGGCTATTTATAAAGTTTCTGTGTGAAGCAAGTGGGATCAAACAATAGGGTGACTGGTGTGGTGCAGTGTAGTAATGTGCGATGCAGTGTAGTAATCATTCGTTAGTAATTAGGTGTGCCTTTACCGTTATCTTTAACGTTATCTTAAACGCTATCTTTATCTTCCTAAGAGTTCATAGACATTTACTTGTCTTCCAGCTTATGCCTTAGTCTAATTATTTTGATAATAGTATTGTTAGAATTATCATACTCGCCAGACTTTATGTCTGACCCCCTCTATTTCTATCCTTTTTTCCCCCTCCAGGTCCTCAGGTTGGGCCCAGCTCTAGTGGAGTTTGATTGAATTGCTTCATCTCTCTTTGGAAAGCTTGGACCGTTGAAGTAAAGTCCAACTTGTTATCTTTTTAATGGCTATTTATGTAATGGGATTATGTATTTTGTTTTTATGAAGATGGATATTGTACTTGGTTATGATCTATGGTTTTATGATGTAACAAACATGTTTAATTTCCGTTGCAATAAAATGAAGTTTTAGATTTCCAAGTACTATTTATTATCTGTCTTGTTGTAATTTTTTTGTTCTATATTCACTTATAACCTCCATGGAAGTTAATGCATTCCCTTTTTGAGTGACATTGATGGACGTGGGGTGTTACAGCTGGACTTTTCTTCCATCATCAACTTCAAAGATTCCAAACAATTCTTCCACCTCCTTTAGCCAGTTACGAGCTTCAACAAATGTCTCCGTCCCTTGGAAAGGTTTTCCACCCATTGCTCTAAAGTCCTTACATATCTTTGCGAAATTATCAACACGAGGAGGAGGAGGAGGAGTAGCATTTGCTGGACCTGCGGTGGCGGCCCTAGCCTCGAGATATTGACGAAACCAACCGGGTACATGAACACACTCTGGTATCTCAGATGCTTCAGACATGCTGAAACGAAAAAAAGGAAAGATTCAATACAAAAGGACCGAGGGAAAGATATATGGCTCTTGGGGTTGTGCTTTCTAAAATATACTTTTCTCTCGAAAATACTTTCCTTAAAACATACTTTTGAAAGTACTTCTTTATAAAAATTGTTTTGAAAAATAGTTTTTCAAAAATTCATATCTGTTCTGGTAACCTTCAGCTCTGATACCACGTGTAACACCCCACGTCCATTAATGTCACTCACAAAGGGAATGCATTAACTTCCATGGAACATTTTAAGTGAATTTAGAACAGAAAATCACAACAAGACAGATATAAAGCAGTACTTGAAAATTTAAAACTTTATTTATTGCAGCAGAAGGTAAATATGTTTGGTTACATCATCAAAACCAAAGACTAGAGTCAAGTACAAAATATCCATCTTGACAAAATCAGAGTATATAAAAATAAAAAGCATAACCCCAACTTTAATAGCCATGATAAAAGATAAGCTGAACTTCACTTCAGCAATCCAAGTACTTCAGAAAAGATCCAAGTCAAGTTCCACTAGTGCTAGTCCCACCCTGAGAACCGGAAGGGGGGGGGGGGGGAAGGTAGAAAAGAGGCGAAAACAAAGGGGGTCAGACATAAAGTCTGGCGAGTATGATAACTTTAACAATATAACTTTTAAGTAACTAGGATAAGCTATAACTGGAAGATAAGGTATGACTGTGAAATAAATGACAGAGTCAAACAGGAGAAATAAGATAATGATAAGTCGCGCTTCCACGTACTTAAGGGTAATTACTAAGTTATACCGAACTAATACTAACTGCACCAATACTAGTCACTCTAAAAGTTGATCCCGCCTACTGAACATAACAGATGTGATAATGTAGTTTCGTGTACCCCTAGTTGTTGTCATAGGCACCGCCTGCCCCTATCTCCACTAGTTGCACCTACTACCCACCCCATTTTAATTACAATATTTATAATATGGTAGTTGTACTCCTAGCTGCTGTCAAAGGTGCCGCCTGCTCCTATCTCCACTAGCCGTACCCACTACCTTCCCCATTCGATCAGCTCCCTAACTCGTAGATACCCGTGCTGGCCCCACAGTGGGGTGTATCACTCCCCATAGTGGCAACCTGATACCACCAAGCATGCACGGCTTATGCCTACACGATGCAACAACGTCTTACCTACCAGCCCGGGTCCACACACGCATATGAACCCGTTGGACTTGCGTTGCCACCGCTAACCCGGTTTGGCCTCTTACAGTCAAGCCCAGTATGCGTGTCCCTTCCTCGACTTGGGTCGAGCCCACAAAGATACGTATGGGTTACTGGTTGAAACGGGCCCCCATTACATGACACAAGCTATCCACCTAATCTTGGTCCCCTCTAGTACATCCCATTTAACCCACTTCTTATTCATGTTTCAATTGCATGTTTCATATTTTGGTTAAGTGTTTCTAATCGTATTTTCAAATGCCACCCAAGGCACCCACTAGATTCCACATGCCACCCAAGGCACCCACTTAACCTCCTCATGTCCCACTACATGTTTATATGGTTAAGTGTTTCTTAATTCATTAAGACCGTAACCTCATAAAGACCTCTCACATTAGACTGGCATTTGTGGCAGATGGATTTGTCGGGCGGGTCCAGGCAGTCTTACACCACAAAAGAGCCTAACCTCGTGTCTTTACAATTGTTACGTATTTAGTTTATGCCTAAGACCTCTCACATTAGACTGGCATTTGTGGCAGCTGGATTTGCCGGGCGGGTCCGGGCAGTCTTACACCATAAAAGAGCCTAACCTCGTGTCTTAGACGATTAATTACTCCTAATTAATCATTCCCCAATTTGAATTACTTTCCCTATTCAAATTATCAATCAATTCCAAATTTAACGATGTCCATAATTGACTCAATTATGTCCATCCATTTATGGTATGTAAAATCATACCAATTTTCACCAAAATTATATTTTATGCCTTTTAAGGCATTTATGCCAATTAAATCTTTTTAATATTATCCCCTTTACCCCACGTTGTACGTTTGTTCGCTTAACGTAAAATATACGTTAGACTCGAATAGTCTAACTCATGGAATAAAAAGAAAGCATCCCAATATACACATAATTAAAACATAGATCTAACATAGGGGTGAACTTGCATATGTGAATGATGTTCTACATCTAAAACTTGCATAGGCCAAAGTTACAACTTGCATAAACAACATATGTCATGGATCCAAATCTAAAGGTGTGAACTTGATGAGATAATGGCCACAAACTTGCATAAATCATGTATGACATACATCCAAATCTAAAGATGTGAACTTGATGAAATAATGGCCACAAACTTGCATAAACAACATATGTCATAGATCTATATCTAAGGGGGTAAACTTGCATAGGTAATAACATAACATGATTCATATCCAACTCATAAAATCACATATGTGATTAATACATCGCAACAATGGTGTAAACTAGTATCTAACAAGTAAAGTATCATGTAGAATTTAGCATATGTCATAGCCTAACTTTCAATTAAAATTTCACATAAACTAGGTGCCATGGCTATGTAAGGTCACATATAATTCTACCCAAACTTGTATATGGTTCATGTTTGAATCAACCTCTAAACTTTCCTACATATGATTTATCATATGAATCAACTAACATATGAAACATGATGATTTGATTGTATATAAAATTACAACATGGATGATAACAACATAACTTTACATCATAAATGATAGCATCACAACATAACATCATACAGATTTCAATCACAATCCTACCACATAATTACAACATGAAATCAATACTTCATATCACATCCATACAATCCGCATTATATCTTAATCTAATTAAATTACTAATTATCTTATTAAAACTATCGAACTCACAACTCAAAAGCAGTCTTGAGTTCTGAATTCTGATTTTTGGAGTTGAATTAGATCTCCTTTGATGAAGATTCGATGTTAGGTTTGAGTAGTTCTGATTTGATTCGCTGTTCTCCCTCTTTAATTTGGTGGCGGCTGCTCTAGGGTTCAAGACAACAGCATGACGACCATAGTTCCAGTTTTAATTCTGATTTAGGGTTTGAGTCTATGGGACTTTTTATAGAGTTTTGAATTAATTTAAGCTGTCGGATGATCTTAGGGTTAATCAAAACCATTCAGTCATGATAGGGTGACAAGTCAGCCCGACTCAGCAACGAGTCAGAAAGGACTCAGCAACATGGGTCATCCTGAACCAGAAAACTGTACAGGCTCACTGCCTCGGCCTGGGCGCACTTGGCAGGTGCGCCAGTGCATTTTTTCCCTTCTTTTGCCACCAATCTTCGTTCGTCCATAACTCCTTCATCTGGTACCCGTTTCCTGCAAACTCGGACTCTATTTCAACCAGAATTCCGAGACGAATACAATGGTGCAACCCCATTCCCTTAATTCTCACGTCTGAGATTAATTATTCTTTATTTTAGTTAATTCGATTTTTCAAAAATCCGGGGTGTTACATTTATTTTAGATTGATTTGCACAAGCGAGTATATGAAGATTTTGCATATACGCCTAGCTAGCGTGTATTCGAAGTCTCAAATATACTAGATAGATATGGAATCACACTCTAGTCACCTGGATACGACACTGATGATAGCAGCTGCATCATCAGTATATATGTTCGAGTTTCGAAAGAGGGATCTTTATATATTTCCAATTGATTGGTGTAAGAACCAAAACTTAGATAGGATCTATTGTTGTAAATTGGCAACAAAAAACTAATTTTTGACTATGTATTAAAGTTATGTGTTTGAAAAGCTAATCACCTAATTGATTGCTGGCTGTTTTGTTTGATAATTAGTTCACTAATTAAAGCATTCAAACCCATATGATAATATAAGGTAAATTTATTCAAATTTGAACTGAATTGCAAACTATTTAGAAAAAATTGCATACATGTACATGCATATATATTGGACAGGTCATAGCAAGGAGGCTAGAGAAGAGGAATACAATTGTATGCACGACAAATAGGTACATGTTTACTATATTTCTTGGGTTTGGATGATTTTATGAGTAGATTGGCTAGCCGCTTGGCTTTTTCTTTTTCTTTTGGATTGATGAGGGCCCTGCATGGCTAGATGCGGTTTTAAATGTCTCCCCGTACAATGGAGGTTATGGCAAAAAAAAATCAAAAATTTAGGGTGTTGGCTGTAACGTCCCGTATTTTTGGTAGTCAAATATTTAATTTAATTTATTATTTTAAATATTATATTTGGAGTATTAAAGGATTTTTATATTTAATTCATTATTAAAAACAGAGTTTAAACGTTATATATTTATATAATTATAAAACGAGCTTGAAATAACGAGGCAGTTTATAATATTTGGTTTTGAAGTTCAACTGAGAATACAGGATCCGATATAAGTCGAATTTCTGTGAAACAAGAAATGTTAGAACCGTATTGATGATAATTTTCATATAGAAGAGAAAATTCCAGATTTCGTATTGTAAATTGTAAGTTATGGCCAAATCAAATTTTTAAATAATCACTATGGAAATCGTTATTAAAATATACGCGTTAAAATAGCCATTTTGCAAACTAACGCCGTTTTCGACGAAATTAGTTTCATTGGAACCGTATCGTTAAATTATTGCAGGGTGTTAAATGGCGGGGCAAACCGATGTCGTATGTGGCCACGGTAGGCGTAAACGCCCATTTAATTTCTATAGCATGTAATTAATTTAATAAATGGTTATTTGGGTATAACTTGAACAGACGATCAAATTAGCCACGAAACCAATTCCGTTGAGTTCGTATCGTCGATTATATTCAGGATAGATATATAGTATGTTATTTTTGGAGACCGTGTAATTTGGTGTCCAAAATGGCATTGCGGTGCGCGTAAAAATAGCCTACCGGGCAAACAGTCTCAGAATGCGACGAAACTGCTGTTGTTGGGTTCGTAATTAAGAATTATTATAGGATTGCAAGGTTTCAAGTTGATTTGATTAATCTGGTGATCGTGAAAAAATTAAACGCGTGTTTATTTCTGGTTTTATAAAGGAAATTTTTTCATACGACCTCGGATTTCGACGAAACTTGTCCTATTGGATCCGGAATATCTTTTTACACCAAGATTAGCTTTTTTATCAGAAAACAAAAGTCATTTGTGGTGGTTTCTATGTGATACTTCGTCCCTAAGTTTCATTAAGAATAAAATATAAATAAATTCCATTCTATTTCTTTCAAGCCGAAGGACCCTGGTATAGCCAACCCCAAATCTTTATTTCAAATTGATCTAACAATACACTGAAAAACCTATTCATACATATCTTACAAAATTTGAAAGGGACAACTCAAATCAACTATGACAACACCGTATGTAGACGTTTGAAATATACACGCCTACCCCAACCATTTTTCCCAACTAGCCTTTCTCTTTCTTCATGTTTCCTTCTGCAGGCCTAGACAAGAGTCTGAAACCATGTACACACCTAGCTAACAGCTATGACATGGTATTTAAATCAATAAACAGCTAATGGAAGAAAAGAAACTTACAGCTAACTCGTACTTATCATTTTCTACATGATCTATACAACGTCCCTTCCCTCTGTAAATTGATAACGGACAACACACACAGCTGCTACCCTCTTTTCTTTCCTTCGCTCAGCCCAAGCACATGGAAACTGTATCCATCTATGTGCTAACCTATGCAATATTGCACTAGCGACGAAATGACGTTGTGCTAATCTTCAATTCGTTACACTATAAATTGAGCATGCTACATACCGCTAAACCATACTAGATTCCATGTAAAATGCCGCAAGCTTCCACAAAGTATAAATCTCAAACATCATCTTCTCGTGTGCAGCCACCGGGTGATAGTAAGCTTAGGGCTGATGGTTTGAGTTTTGAGTGAAGAGGGTCAGGTTAGTACGCGGGTCTCAGGTGCTGAACGGAGCATCATATGTTGATGGAGTGGTCTGGATAGGAAGCATGCGGGTTCATCTTGTACTGGGAGTGGGAACCGAAGCTGTATAAGAGAAGAAAATAGAAGGGGTGCAGTCAGAAGGTGCTGCATGTGAAACTGAATGGGGGAAGGTCTGGAGGAACGGTTTTAGCATGGGGAAGACTACAAGCTCAACGTGAGCATGCACTGGAGAAAGGAAGTGGAGATGGGTTCATTTTGTTTTGAAGTGGGGTGACGTAAAAAAGGTGGACTGTTGTTGCAAATTAGGGGTACTGTGCGGTTTTTGGAAAGAAAAATAAAAACAAATTGAAGGGGAGATGACGGAAATAAATACAACGTGGAGTATGTTGAACGATGGCGGCATGGGAATGAATCAATAAGGATGCGGTATAGAAAGGTGGTATGGTAGCATGCCTGGGATGAAGGCTTTGAGAGATACGGGATGAAGTAAGATTTCGTGGGGTTTGCCTGGGAAAATGGGGGTAATGAATGTGGACACAGTGGCGGATTGATCATGCATGGGGAGGGAACTCAAAGTGGTTCAGCGTTCTGTTAAGAAGAAGCACAGTAGCCTGGTAAATATAAGTATATACCAAATCAGTATTTTATTTGCCTAATCACTGATTTATAAAATGTAAGCTAATATATGCAATGAACAGTAAGTGCTTTTGTGCCCAATAGGATTCCACCCGTGCTTAAAATGGTTAAGGGTGCCTAGGTACATATATAATATTGTAACGCGAAGAAATGATGTACGATAAATGTTGAAATGCCTAATGATGCTCCAGAACGACTTAATAACAATTAACAATGCTAAGTTAATTAATGTCTAATGTGCCTAACATGACCATTTTATATAAGTAACGTGATATACATGTGTATTTAATTTAGATATCTAATTAACTTAAATTAGACGAAATTTGTAAAAATGACAACCGGCTCGTTCACTGACAGAATCAGACAAGCCAGTGGACGCTGAAATCATCATGATGAGAACTTTAGTTGGAACAGAATTGAATACATTCAGAGGCAACTAGAATTTCCAGTCAAATTAAACGCATATTTAATTTAACTGAAATCAATCGTTATATCAACAAATGGAAAATCAAGGTGAGTTAAACTCACTCAGTTTTCCCATTTATATTTTTTATAAATTGGGTTTTTATTTTGTGTGCTCTGTTTGCTATGGTTGACTGTTCACTAGTCAAATATTTATTTATTTAACTGATGAAATTAAACCGTCGTTTAATTTCAATGAAATACCAAATCGTTATTCTAACGTTTGGCTCCAATAAAGGTAACTTACCTTGTTGGTCACATTTATAAAAATAAACGTGTTTAATTGGTTGAATTGTTTGAAATTGCTTATGGTTGGATTAAATGGTTGTTATTTATTATTATCAGTTAAATGGTTGAATGATCCGATTTGAGATAACCATTTGTATACAGGGAAAAACAGGTTGGAGGGATCCAACCAGATTCCCCAATATATTATTTATTTCATATTATCAAGATATGAACTGTCCTGCTTGGGGTGATTGATTTGATTGTTGATTATTAACTGAAAATTTAACATCTATCTTGTTTAAACCAATGGGCAATATTGGTTGAGTATTTGGCAACATATGGCCTATAAAATCAATCGTTTCATGAATATTGATTCACCGTCAGGTGAGTCGATAGAGATGAAGTTATAAAATTTATTTTATAACTGGAGATAGATTTTGGAATATATTATTTTGAATAAAAATTTGTTAAAAAGGGAAATAAATATTATTAATTATTATTTAAATTTAGAATTAATTTTTAATTGATTTTATAAGGAAATTTCTGATGTTAATCAGACTTGTAAACCAGTGAGTAGAAATTAACCTAACGTTTAAATTTGGTTAACTGTTTATTTAAGAAGCAAGTAAATGGAATTATTTAAAATTAATTATATTTTAATTAATTTAAAGGGAGAACGAGATGGGAATCGGTTAAGGAGATAACCCTGTTCTGAGTTAACTAAAGTCGACCGTTTTAACTGGAGTTGAATATTAAATTAGTTTGTTTGGATTAATCTAATTAAATAGTTTAAAGAATATTTGTTTGAATTTAATAAGGGTTTAACAAGGGAATTACCATTTACTTTAGTTAATAAAGAAATTAACTACGGAAGTAGTTAATGAATTAAAGTAAATTATTATTTTAAATTAATAATAATTTAGGGAATTACTTTTTAATTGAGGTTCATCTAAAAGTAATCGATGTTGAAATGAATTCAAGTTGAATGGTGAACGAAGTGTATGAACGGGTTTATATTTAAAATCGAATTTTTATAATGAAGTATTAAAAAGAGAATTTGTTAAAGAATAATCTTATGTTAAATAAGATGCGAGAAAACTATATTTTTAATATTGAGAGATTTAAGAGTTTTGAATTTACACTTGTTTTAATTAAAAGGCCAAGTGAGACCAAATACTAAACCAGTGAACTCACTGGATTGTCATGATTGGAACAATGTTTTTTTTTATAGTCAAGTCACCGACTATCAAATCTGTCCAATACGATTGTTGGTACGGAAAGACCGGGATCAAATTTATATTCGAAAACCATTCTGACCAACAAATACATGAAGATATTAGAAGATGATCGAGATGGAGCATTGAAGACCGTAGATTTTCATAAATGGAAGAACTGCTAATAATCTCTGGTTTAGCGGCCAGAGATAAACTGTGGTTCTGTCGTGGTTGGAATCTACGGGTTGCAAGGACTTCTCGCTACTGATCCATGGGGTGATTCCTATATTGTATGCAGTAGGAGAGTACCTTCGGTTCATCCTGTTCCTGGATGACTTGTTATGGACGAATGTCTGACAGAGTATTTCCTGAAACCACGTATGTTGATTTTACAAATATACCGAGTGGTGGCAAAGAGGGGCACTTCTTTTATACCCAGAGTATATTTGTGAACGTCAATTAGTGACTTGACGGATCTGATGATGTGGCATTCAAAGGGAATGGTGGCCAAAAAGTTAATCTAAACCTCAAGCCTCATCAACCGGGAAATGACAGAAATCAGGCAGGCGGCATGGCTATGTGGGTCGCTCCCATTAGGGTGTACAATCACCTATCTAGAGAAATTCTATTTCATTCTTTAATCTATTTCGATACTGTCCATTTTCGGGAAACGGTGTGTCGCACCCAACCGTTGGTGATATACATTCGATACACTAAACCGAAATGAGTGGTCGGTCATGTGAGGGCCGGGTTGCAAGACGTTCTTGTTGAACCCAGTGTATTCGCCTTTAGAGATACACTATCGGCAGGTGGTCCCATACCTTGTCATAGTCGATAACCAATCTCCAATAAGCGCCCGCGGTTTTGATTGTATACTATATATGTGGAGCGTGAGATGCAAGCATTCCACTAGATTGCTATTTACTTGTATTTAGACATTATTATAATATCAGACAAGCTATTGATTTCAAAACTGGTTTGGGTTATCGTAATGTAAAAAAAACGTCCGTATTTATGTGTGGATTTGGTCTTACGATTATTCTTTTCTTTTGAAAGGATTTTAACTTTAAAATCAAGTTGTGTGATACTTTAATACTGTGCGAGTTTATCTCACTCTGGTTCACCAGACTGACCCGATGTTTTGTAAATGCTCGGGTTAGCCCGGGGTGTACAGGTTCAGGATTATCGAAGGTTGTGAAGTCCAGAGACGAGCTGGAGATGTTCAGACGTATGATATTATATAACTACTATTCCACTGTGTGTTGTATATGGGAACAGGTTATTATAACTGTCCCGTTGTGTTATGTACTCCGATATTGTAAGTATTATTAAAGCTCTCAATAGAGATTTATTTTTGTATTATATTTTGTTCCCCTGCTGAGACGACCCGAGCTTCCCCGTGAAGGAAAGCACGGATTGAATTGAGGACAAGACGAATCAGAACACAAACAGAAGAACATTTCATTGTTAATTACAACAATTCCATCAGATACAAGAATATACAGAGTATAAATGAATAAAATACATTTGATAAATATCAGAGATTTCAATAAATTACATAGCAGCGGAAAACCGATACAAAACACAACTGAAAATAATACATGGATACAGAGCTTTCCGAGCATCGTTCCAGCTATAAATCAGGATCCTGTGAATATAAATCTACAAAACCAAAACTACTAGCTGCCCGTGCGGAAATAAGGGCACCCAGAGTTTAGGTTAAAACAATAAACTCCAGGTCAGTCATGTGACTGGTGTGAGAACTAAAACAGTTACTATTTTAACTTTAAAAGAGAGTAATTCAAGAGACCACGCCGTATAACATGGAACGGGTTTCCTCCCAAGAATACCAGTGCATATAATAAAACAGCGCAATGCTTTTTGGAAAAATGAAGCTATTATAAGACCCAGGTCCCATCACACAATGCAACGCAAGCCGGAGGATAGGGTTTTCCCTTATAATATCCAAACATGCTTGATACGTTTAAAAACAAATCATTTGATACTATTATAAGTGTATAGTGTCAAAACAATTTCAATCATAAATATCAATCATAGACGGCATAAGTGCCCCATACCACTATGTCGCCATACTAGGCTCTACAAATAAAACCGAAAGTCACGTATTGGAAATTGGATTCCATCATGAGTCGAGGCAAGGGGCAAGCTCCTCTCCGCTTCGAGACACTCTAGCAAATGCCTCAGGACTACTCTCCCTGGGTAACCCTTGGAATCGGTTGGGCCGGTCCTCTCTTACGTTTAAGGATTGGCAATTCCTAAACACACGTTTCCCGGTCCTATCAGACCTATATCCGAGGCACCTCGCATTCCAACAACCATAAAGGTGAAAATAATATAAATGTCAGCCAGTTTAAGCACTGACACCACCGTAGCTAGAAAGAAACGTCGTGTCCTCCCAGCTGTCACTATCCCATTTTTGACTCATACCGAGGTGTGAGGCTCGCTAATTAACACCATACACAAAGCTATGCCACACAGGCCGTGCTTTGATCATCAACCACAAGACTTTGCTTTTCAACAGAAGCCTTGATCATTTGCCACTTAGGCATGCCACACTGGCAATTCATGCCATGCGACTGATGTCCATCAATATACAACCTCTGAGCTCGTACGTCACAGAGAAGGGCGTTAAGCAAGAGAATAAATTCTCCGCCGCCAAACAGATGTATATTTAACAGAGATCAATCAACATAGAATAAAATCCAATGTCAGACACATAGTCCATTTACAAGTTCGTTATGGGTCTGAACGAAACCGGAGGCACTTTCCTCGCATATCCATCGATCTCCAAGTACGTCTAGACGATCACTAACCGTTTCCCTCATCTTGGGTGTATAGCCCAATCAAGATCATCAGTAATCACCCTAATGATGTGAAGACTTCCGTTCTTCAACCACCGTCTTCATCTTCGACTTATCGCCGAATCGGTTATTCAGAATGGGTGTAAACCCGGCCTTTCCGAATAACCCGCGTATATTATAAACAAGTGCTACACAAACACAACATACGCCTCATTCCAATTCATCAGTTACTAACCGTAAATTAGCAAGAGAATGATTCCCCAAATATTAACCCCTAAGGCCGAAACCAACATCAGATCAATACCCAGGAAACTATCCTTCTTAACTAACCTACAGTTAGTTTCTAAATTTCACATTCTTAGGGAAAGGTTCCCATTAATTTTATCAAAGATAAATTCTTCTAAATTTATTCTTTAATCTTCCTTTGGATATCATTTCAAACCATGTTATGGTTCTCCAAACTAGCCGGGATTAGCGAACCACACCGAAGTAATTATTTATTTTAATTCCCAATCCCAACCTATTTATCCCATGGAGCAAAACTGGTAATACTCCATATCTAACACCACGGTGTTATCGGTAAATATTAATTACCATTTCACGTTCAAATCTAATTAAAGATTTAACTATCGCTTTGGAGCAAAACTGGTGATACTCCATTCTCGATCTTTTCAACCTAATTAAAGATTCATTAAAACTCTAATTCAGTTTTAATCTCGAAAATCATTTCTTAATGATTATCCCAAGCTAAGTAATTAATCTTATCTTTAAATGGGTTAAAGAACCAATGTTCTTTAAAACACGGTTTACGATAAACCCAAAATCACATTTCATTCTATCAGCCCTTAACCGTAAAATAGCAAGTGTGCAGTTCCCTAAATATTAACCCCGAAGGCTGAAACCAACATCAGATCAATACCCAAGAAACCATTCAACTTAACTAATCTCCAGTTAGTTTCTGATTTTCTTAACTCAGTTGGGTCTAAGAACAGTATTATTAAAGATACCATTCACGACAACCCAAATCACGTTCCATTAATTATCGGGTTAAAGAACAGGTGTTATTCAAAACACCGCTCACGATAAAACCAAAAACCAATTTAAATTCAATTCCAATTAAATACTAATTAACTGGACAATTTCACTAAATCTTGATTAAAAGATTTATTCTCTTCTAAACTGGGTTCAAGAACAGTGTTATTTAAGACATCATTCACGACGAACCCAAAACCCCATTTGATATTAAATACAAGGCTCTGAATAGAAAATATATCGGCTTATATTCAATATCAAATTCTGAAACCAACAAATATCGTGTTGGAAATAACGATATAAATATATCTTTCAAATTCCCTTAACCATATCTGTATAATCACGAAATCCAACATCGTAATATTCCGAAGATAATTTCGATTCAAATCCATTCCAATTTATATATTGGAAATTCTGGTTATATTAAAACCATTTCAAATCCAGTTTATTTATTTCAAAAATATTGAATTTATAATTCTAGTTCAAAACTAGTTCATTTTGATAAAAATATAATTTTATCTTTTCAAATATGGGATTTTTCATCCCAGTTCTTTCCAAATCATTTATTATGATTTTACACAAATTATAGATATTTTTAATAATTTTATCAAGGCCCGTACAGTCGATTTCAAATAACGGCCATCGAACTGCACTTAAATCGACCTTTTCCAAATTTGATTTGGACATAACTCCAAATCCAACCGTTAGATTTCTAATTTCTCATATTCATTGGAAAGCTCTTTTTGATACGAACCCAACGGTTCCGGTTTTAGGAGAATCCGACGGTCGGATCTCCTGTAATGTCCGTTCGAAGTCAATGGTCGAAATTCATGAACTGCGGCGGCGCGACGCGTTCTATTCAGGCCATTATTATATATATATATATAATATATATAATATATATTTCGTCGATTTCCATTTAAAACGAATTTTATAAATCGTTTTAAATTCGATTCAAAAACAATTTCAACTTCCATTTCAATTTCAAATCAAAATTGAATTTTTCCTTATAAATTCGTTTCAAATTGATTTCAATTAAAATCGATTTTTAATTCAATTTCAGTTTGTTTTCAATTCAATTTCAGTTCAATTTCAATTCAATCTGAATTTCAAATTTATTCAATTTCAATTCGAATTCAAATCTATTCAATTTCAGTTCGAATTCATTTCTGTTCAATTTCAATTCGAATTTAATTCTATTCAATTTCAATTCGAATTCATTTCTATTCAATTTCAATTCGAATTCAATTCTATTCAATTCGAATTCGAATTCATTTCAAAATATTCGATTTTGAAATCAATTTCAATATTCATTATAAAATAAATAAAATCGACAAAATTCTCGTTCGTGTTAAAATGGCGTTTGACTACTTAACACGGCTTCACATTTCAATATTCAATGCATATTATTTTTAAATTATTCGATAATTCTGAACTGGAATCAGGCACATTCAATTACCATATAATTTCAGTTATATGGATTTCATCCAATTATATATACAACAATGATGATAAATAATCAACCATCATCCAAAGTGCGTTCTACACTGGATAAGCATCAAATATAAATATTTAAGGCTTATAACAACCTGTCAATCTATCGATCGACATACAGCTAATTATTGGGACTAGTGTATGTCATATATCATCCCAATACCCGTGTGGGGTTTCAATCAAACAAACACAGTTTTTATTTGTGCAGTTGGGCGATGTGTAAAATTTATCGTCCCAATCAATATCAGTCAAATGTGTGTGTATAAACAAATCGTTCGATTTGTTTATATTTATTTCATTTTAAATACACGTTAAAGATTCTATTTTCAACTATAAAATATTTTATTTCATTCCACAACACACATTCAATTTTCACAAAAAAATCAAACAAACAAGCATACAAGTCGCCCATGGTCTGTGGACGACGGGTGTCGGGTGCTACTAAACACCGTCTGCATCCTAGTATATATTTTTAACTAGAAATTTAAATTAAAGGTGAGGAGTTCTCACCGACTAGCTAAACCAAACGCCATGACTCTTCTTATGTAGAAATCTTCGTCGTGCTCGTGTTTTGTCAATTTCACTGTCCGTAGACACTACATATATAAAAATCACATTTTTATATTGTTGCTATGTATATAAAAATCACATTTTTATAACTACGCTATATGGATAAAAATCACATTTTTACACCGCTACTGTATAGATAAAAATTCTATTCTTACACCGCTACTATATAGATAAAAATTCTATTTTTACATTGCTACTATATAGATAAAAATTCTATTTTTACATTGCTACTATATAGATAAAAATTCTATTTTTACATTGCTACTTTTATAAAGATCACATCTTTATTACTCTACATGAATAGAAATTATATTTTTATTCTTCCTATGATATAAAAATCTTATCTTTATACCTTCTATAAATTAAAAATTGGATTTTTATTCTCTCTAAAATATAAAAATCCTATTTTTATTTATATAAAATTCGAATCTTCCCTAATGTAAAAAAAAATCGAATCTTTACCAATCCACTTTCATATATAAAAATTCTATTGTTTATTTCGCCTTCATTCTTGTAAAAATCAATTTTTTAGGTTGCTAACTTCGTAATAAAAAATCAAATCTTTATCAATTTACAAAATCTTATCTTTTTAACAAATAAAGATCTTGCCATTCATCACTTAAAAATCTCGCCTTTCATCACTTAAAAATCTTGCCTTTCATTAAAATAAAAATCAGATTTTTAATGCTTAAAAAGAAAACAAAAATCAAAGCTTACATCCATTCGAAGAAGGAGGGGGCTTCAGTGCTTCGCTGCACTGACCGACGGTAGCAGAAATGGGGCCCACAATCGCTGTTTTGGGGGTTTGAAGGGGTTTGGCTCGAGTTGGAGGAAAGGAGCGAGCGGGGGTGGTGCTGTGGCGGTCGGAGGACTTGACTGGGGTGGCGGCGCTGACCTTCGACAGAGCAGGGGTCCACGGTGGCCGCGTGTGGCTTCGGGGTGGCTTCATTCGAAGCTGGAGGGAAGAGGAGGGAGGAGAAGGGGATCGAAGGCTGAGGGGTGCGGCGGTGGGGGTTCTCGCGCTGGTCGGCGGTGGCAGTAGGGGGAGGGTGGCGAGCTCCTCCGATCGGAGGCGCTTCCTCCTTTCTTTCTTTTAATCTCTGTTAAAAATGAAATCGGGGGGGGGGGGGGGGGGGCTGAGAGGGAATAAGGGGAAAGAGAGAGGGTTTTCTATTCTTTTTTTTAAATTATTTCAAAAAGCAACTTTTAATTTTGACCCACATTCCGAACACAATGGGATATGTATCGTGTAACACCCCGAATTTCAGTTAACACTGATATTCACTAATTACAGAATTAATAATCTTAGATTTGAGAATCAGGGGAAACGGGTTACATCATTGTGTTCGTCTCGGAAAAATACGCGAAATAGAGTCCGAAATTTTGTAAATCGGAGTCCGTATTACCCGGTTAAGGCCCAAAGAAGTTTTCGGGAAATTTGAATTTCGAAACATGCAGAAATGGGGGGCCAGGCGGGAAAACTCCCGCCCAGCCAAGTCGATTGGCTGTCGACAGGGCCGTCGACTTGCCTATCAACATGCCTGTCGATTTGGCAGTCGACAGGG
Source organism: Allium sativum (assembly GCA_030737875.1). Taxonomy (NCBI): domain Eukaryota; kingdom Viridiplantae; phylum Streptophyta; class Magnoliopsida; order Asparagales; family Amaryllidaceae; genus Allium; species Allium sativum. Next base: position 447,319,411 of record CM060922.1, on the reverse strand, counting down.
CTGTCGACTGGCCCTGTCGGCTGATTCTGCCCTGGGTGCACCTGGTTGATTTTTGGGCTGGGTTGGAGGGCTTGGGACGAAATCTGACGGACCTAAACTAACCTAGGGTTAATCTAAGGGTCTAAAACACAACCTAATCCTATAAATACACCCTAAGACTACCCTAATCCATACTAAAAATAGAATCTATGCCATCATGCCGCCAAAATGCAACTTAGAAGGAGCCTCCACTAATTTGTGAAAAGGATTGCAAGCTATTCAACTACTAATCCACCTCTACTTCAACTCTAGCAACTATCTAAGGAGCTAATCTTGGAGTTTGTGAGTTTCTATCACTTTAATAACCAATTGCTAAACTAAGTAGATGAGATATGATGAGATCATATGGTTTTGCTTGCGGATCAATGGGTTTTAGGTCATATGTTATGATGCTAGTTTGCTAATCACTATGTTTAACACTTATTCATGATGACACTATGTTTATGCAAGTTAAGTGTTTGGGTTTATGCATGTTAAGTGGTGGGTTTTATGCATACTAAGTGTTTGGTTTTATGCATGCTAAGTGTTTGGTTTTACGCATGCTAAGTATGTGGTTTTATGCAAGTTAAATGCTTGGTTTTATGCTAGAATCATGTGTGAAATAAGTGACATGACATGCAAGTTTGACCTATGGGTTTGGATCTATAATATGCATAATCTATGCAAGTTGTTTGGATTAGTGATATGCATAACATATGCGAGTTTACCTTTGTATGTCATACATACATATGCAAGTTCATATGTAACATGTTATGCAACTTTGGTGGTTGATTTTATGCAAGTTCATATGTAACATGTTATGCAAGTTATGTGTTTGGTTATATGCAAGTTATGTGCATGATTATATGCAAGTTCATATGTAACATGTAATGCAAGGTATGTGCATGATTATATGCAAGTTCATATGTAACATGTTATGCAAGTTATGTGTTTGGTTATATGCAAGTTATGTGCATGATTATATGCAAGTTCATATGTAACATGTTATGCAAGTTATGTGTTTGGTTATATGCAAGTTAACATGTGACATGCTATGCAAGTTCACACCTTTGTATGACATAAGAATCATATGCAAGTTACCCCCTTGTGACATATGTGCTTCATGCAAGTTTGGGTTAAATGCTAGTTGGGTTTAATGTATGCTCATATATGCAAGTTGACACCTTTTAAACCCATGATAAAGTTATATGCTATGTTGGTTAAACCCATGACATTTGTGATGAATCTTCCCTTTATTATGTCATGTTATGAGAACGAATTACGTGGGGAACGATGGGGTTAATATGCATGTTAATAAAATGGTGTGAAATGGGTATGCTTAAGCATAACATAAAGTGAATGGACATAATTGGGAATTTACCTATTAAGTTAGGTCTACCCATATTATGGAATTGGGAATTTACCTATTAAGTTAGGTCTACCCATATTATGGAGTTGGGAATTTACCTATTGAGTTAGGTCTACCCATATTCTTGAAATTTGTAATTAATTAGGGATAATTAATACAAATTATGGGGGTGATTAATTAGGTGTAATTAATCGACTAAGACACGAGGTTGGACCCTTTTGTAGCATAAGACTGCCCGGAACCGACCGGAAAATCCAGCGGCTACAAATGATTGGCCCAATGTGAGAGGTCTTAGTCATAAACTAAATACGTGACAAGTGTAAAGACACGAGGTTAGACTCTGTTATGGTGTAAGGCTGCCCGGAACCAACCGGCATATCCAGCTGCCATAAAAGACAGTCTAATGTGAGAGGTCTTTACAAAGGTTACGATCTTAATTAATTAAGAAACACTTAACCAAATTAGCATGTAGTGAGGCATGAGGGGTTAAGTGGGTGCCTTGGGTGGCATGTAGTAACTAGTGGGGGTGCCTTGGGTTGCATAAGGAAACTAGTGTGGTTGCCTTGGGTGGCAATAGAAAATACGATTAGAATACTTAACCAAAGTGGAACATGTAATTAAACATGATTAAAGGGTTAAGTAAGTGCCTTGGGTGGCATGTGGGAATCAAGTAAGTGCCTTGGGTGGCATGTGGAAATCTAGTGAGTGCCTTAAGTGGCAATTGAAATATGATTAAATGACAAACTTAAGTAGTAGCTTGTGGGGGGGCCTTGAGTGGCAATTGAAATATGATTAGATGACTTAACCAAACCTTAACATGTAAGTGGGCATGATTTTAAAAAGGGGTTAAGTGGGATGCACTAGATAAAATGACAAGCTTAAGTAGTAGCTTGTGGGGGCCCATTTCAACCAATATCCCAAACGTATCTTTGTGGGCTCGACCCAAGTCGAGGACGGGCACGCATATTGGGCTTGAATGTAAGAGGCCAAAACAGGGTAGCGGTGGCAACGCAAGTCCAACGGGTTTCATATGCGTGTATGGACCCGGGCTGGTAAATAAGACGTTGTTGCATCGTGTAGGTATAAGCCGTGCACCATTGATATTATTAGGTTGCCACTTTGGGGAATGATACACCCCACTGTGGGGCCAGCACGGGTATCTACGTTAGGGAGCCGATCGCTTGGGAAGTAGTGGGTACACCTAGCGGAGATAGGGGCAGACGGCACCTATGTAGTCAGCTAGGGGTACAAGAAGCTACTGGGTAAAATTACTAAGTACACTTAGTGGGATCAACCTTTAAGTAGGAATTACCCTTGGTGGGTAGAACTGGTGTGGTGCAGTGTAGGAAATACCCTTGGGTGGGTAGATCTGGGGTGGTGCAGTGTAGTAATTATCCTTGGGTGGGTAAATGCGTCTTTACGGTTATCTTAGTTCATCCTAAGTCTAGTTGGTTGCTTAGTGTAGCCATTTATCCCCAGTCGTTACCGTATATCAAGCTCATGTCTTACTCTGGTTACTTTAATGATTGTATTGTTAAATTTATAGGACTCGCTCAGACTTATGTCTGACCCCATTGTTTTTATCTTTTTTTCCCAACCCTCAGGTTATCAGAGTGGGCCTAGCACTAGTGGGCTTTGATCAAACCGCTTTATCTATCTTTTGGAGCTTGGACCGTGGATGTAAAGCTCAGTTTATCTTTTCTATTATGGCTATTAAGTTATGTAGTGGGATTATGTACTTTTGTTTTATCAGGATGGATATTATGTACTTGACTCTTGTTTATGGTTTTGGTGTAACCAAACATGTTTTACTTTCCGCTGTAATGAAATGATGTTTTAAATTTTCAAGTATTCTTATATCTGTCTTGTTGTAATTTTCTGTTTTATATTCACTAAAATACTCCACCGATGCTATGGCATTCCCTTAGTGAGTGACTGTAGCGGGCGTGGGGTGTTACACGTGGTATCAGAGCTTAAGGTTACCAGAATAGATAAAATTTTTAGAAAAACTGTTTTCTAAGAATATTTTTGAAAGGAGTATTTTCAAAAACATGTCTTTTAAGAGAAAAGTTTTTGAAAGAAAAGCATAATCCCCGATAGCCATATCTTTATCTTTCGAATTCCCCGTTTTGAATCTCTTCCTCTCTCGTTTTGAGTTTCCCCTCCGTGTATAGATGATCTTTCTAAGATAGATAAGAATGGAAAACCACTTCAAGGGACTTAGACATTTGTCGGATTAGAAGTTGGTAAGAAGGAGGAGGACTTGTAGGTACCTATGAGATAGACGATGGGAGGAAGGCTCAAATAGTTGTTTGGTTAATGAAGGACGAAACCTCATTTTGATGGGAGGTTACGAGTGCAGAATGGGAAGAAGAGGGCTAGTAGTTATCCTTTTGGAGGAATAGGACACCTTATTAGGATTGTCCAAGGAGGCAAGGGCAAGGTACGGAATCTTCTGGAGGGTAGTTGTATTCCCTCACGGCTAGTGTACCAGATGGGGATAGGACCGTCTAGGTTGGAATTTGGATTTCTTTATTATCCGGTTCGAACTTTATTTGATTCTGACGCATCGAGTTCGTTTATCTCATCATTGTTAGTTGAGTCACTGCACTTAGACACCAGTTTAGTAGATGATCCCTTAGTTGTTTCAAACCCAATTGGGGCTCCATGATGTGTTTGGGTTTGAAAGTTTCTATACTTAGCGTTGAGTTTAGATGTGATGCTTCTTGGGCTTCACGGGCTATGGGTTAGTTTTGGGCATGGACTGGTTATCTAGTAATGGTGCCGTTCTTGTTTGTGGAAGGAGAGTTGTTAGGCTTACGACCCGCTTGGGTAACACTCTCGAGATCTCTTGTAATCACATGGAATCTGTTATGCTAAGTTATCTAGAATCGCTTGACACGTCGGTCGAGAGTTTGCGATCTGTTAGAGTGGTCCGGGAATACTCGGATATGTTTGAGGAGGTGAAGGGCTTACCTCCGGAGCGGGAGATTGACTTCCGAATATATCTGGTAGACAATGCCAAACCAGTATCTTGGCCAGTGTGCCACATGGCTCCTCGTGAGAGGAGGGAACTCCATAAGCAAGTAGGCGATTTGCTTGAGAAGGGGTTCATAAGACGAAGTATATCGGAGTGGGGTGCTCCAGTAGTTTTTGCCACGAAGGCGGATGGGTCCCTCAGACTTTGTGTAGATTATAGGGAGTTTAACAAGATAACAAAGAAGAATAGACACCCATTGCCGAGGATTGATGATCTCTTTGATCAGTTAGTAGGCGCCTCAGTATTTTCGCAGTTGGACTTAGCCACGGGGTTTCGTCAGTTGAGAGTGGCTGAGGATAGTATAGAGAAGACTGCCTTTAGGACTCCGGATGGTTTTTTTTTAGTGGCTGGTGATGCCATTTGGTTTGACGAACGCCCCCGCATACTTTGTTGATTTGATGAGAAGGGTGTTCAGGGAGTACCTAAATAAGTTCGTGATGGTCTTTGTAAATGACATCTTGGTCTTTTCTAGGAGCGAAATAAGTTTTCGTATGTGCTCAATAGGTTGAGCAAAGCCAGTTATGGGATAAACGGTGGTTTTGGAGCGAGACTGGCGAGGACATCCGGAGTTGGACAAGGGCTTAATTATTTAGCCGTTTTTACTAGTATCATCTCATGTAGGTCGTCTGAATTCGAAGGAGGTATCCCTTGGGTGTTTGTCTGATATTGGTTTAGGCCTTTGGGGCTTGCATTTGGGGGATGTCGAGTTCGACTAGGGTGGTCTGCGTGAGAGATGGACAGTTGTGATGATTTTTGAAGGGGTAATATCCTGGTTTTCTCTAAAAGTGGAGAAGAGCATGCCCTACATCTTAGGGAAGTGTTGGAGACTCTTCGAGCGCATAGTCTTAGGACAGCAAAAGTGGATGGGATTCTTAGCATCCTATGAGTTTGATATAGCGTATACCCCTGGCAAGGGTAACGTGGTAGCGGACGCCTTAAGTAGAAAAAGGTTGTCCTTGAGTTCACTGTTCGTTGAACGACGGAGCTTAGAGTTTATTTCTATGTTTGACTTTAGACCTTCCGTTGACTTTGTACCCGGTTTGCTAGCCTCCTTGGAGGTTAGGCCTACTCTTTTGGGACGGATTGGAGAGGCACAGCGAGACGACCCACAGTTGGTTGAGTTAGTAGAGAAGCTCATAAGGGGGGGGGGGGAGTCGTCCAGCCATTTGAGTAGGTACACCCTAGATGGTAAGGGGTGGTTGTGTAGAGACGGTAGACTTTGTGTACCGCAAGACGAGGGTTTGAGGAAGGCTATACTTGATGATGCACATCGGTCGAGGATGACCATTCATCCCGGTGGGGACAAGATGTACCAAGACATGAAGCGAGTTTTCTTTTGGGCCGGTATGAAGAAAGACGCGGCCGAGTATGTTGCTAGATGCTTGGTGTGCCAACAAGTAAAAGCGGAGCAAAAGAAACCCGGTGGGTCGCTTCACCCATTGGAGGTTCCGCTATGGAAGTGGGATAGTATCTCGATGGATTACCAAGATCGAGGAAGGGTAATACGGGAATTTGGGTTGCGGTAGACAGACTTACTAAGAGCGCCCATTTTATACCCGTGGAGAGTAAGAGAACTGCTCCATGGCTAGCTTCAGTTTACATTCGAGAGATTATTAGATTGCATGGTGTACCTTCCAGTATAGTGAGCGATCGAGGTCCTATCTTCACTAGAGAGTTTTGGAAGAGTTTGCAAGAGGCGGTAGGGACTCAGTTGTGTTTGAGTACCGCATATCATCCTCAGACGGACGGCCAGACCGAGAGGGTGAATCGTATTTTAGAAGACCTTTTGAGGCTATGTATCTTAGATTTTGGAGGTACATGAGAAGAGCATCTTCCATTGGTGGAGTTGCCCGGCAGACTTAGTGGTGTACATGATGTATTCCATGTGAGGAAGTGCCTACATGAGACCGCAGAGGTGGTAGAGCCGAGCTTGCTTAGAGAAGTAGAGATAGAGCGTGATGCGACTATTCGACGAGCTCCTACACGCATCCTTGGGTCAGAGATTAAGAGGTTGAGAAACAGGGAGGTTCAACTAGTCAAAGTGCAATGGGGAGAAGATGAGAGCAACGCTACTTGGGAGACGGAAGCGAAAATGCGTTCATTATACCCATTCCTTTTTGAGGGTATGTCTTTTAACTTCTCCTTTATCGTTTGTCTAGTACTTATCTTATCTTTAGTATGTCCTCTTGTTAGTGCCTTTGACCTTTAGATAGGGTAAACCTATGGTTGAAACATGTGTTTGAGACATGTTATGATTGATGGATGCATGTGGATGCAAGTGTTTGCTAGTGGTTGCTCGTGGATGCATATACACACACTCTAGACACTAGATCGGCTCAGTCGCTTCATATTGCATATTGCATATAATTGTGTGTAAGTAGCTATATTTATGGATGTATAATGATTGTGTTATCATATGGATGATGCATTTTGGTGAATGATTGTGCACTCATGTAGATATTGTATGTGTCGATAGGGTTCTCTCGCATACATAATGGATGCATGGCACTATCATGGTTTGCATATGTTCATACATTAGATAGGGAACATATACACACACTTTTTGCATATGCTCATACATCAGTAGAAATTTTTTTAAGGACAATGGATGCCCGTGTTTGATGGATTGAGTAGATGGTTGTTTGGATGGTAGGATATGCATTCTCCTTAACTTGGAGATTTCGGTGACGAAATCCTTTAAGGAGGGGAGAATGTAACACCCCGAATTTCAGTTAACACTGATATTCACTAATTACAGAATTAATAATCTCAGATGTGAGAATAAGGGGAAACGGGTTACGTCATTGTGTTCATCTCGGAAAAATACGCGAAATAGAGTCTGAAATTTTGTAAATCGGAGTCCGTATGACCCGGTTAAGGCCCAAAGAAGTTTTCGGGAAATTTGAATTTCGAAACATGCAGAAATGGGGGGCCAGGCGGGAAAACTCCCGCCCAGCCAAGTCGACTTGGCTGTCGACAGGGCTGTCGACTTGCCTATCAACATGCCTGTCGACTTGGCAGTCGACAGGGCTGTCGACTTGGCAGTCGACAGGGCTGTCGACTGGCCCTGTCGGCTGATTCTGCCCTGGGTGCACCTGGTTGAGTTTTGGGCTGGGTTGGTGGGCTTGGGACGAAATCTGACGGACCTAAACTAACCTAGGGTTAATCTAAGGGTCTAAAACACAACCTAATCCTATAAATACACCCTAAGACTACCCTAATCCATACTAAAAATAGAATCTATGCCATCATGCCGCCAAAAAGCAACTTAGAAGGAGCCTCCACTAATTTGTGAAGAGGATTGCAAGCTAATCAACTACTAATCCACCTCTACTTCAACTCTAGCAACTATCTAAGGAGCTAATCTTGGAGTTTGTGAGTTTCTATCACTTTAATAACCAATTTCTAAACTAAGTAGATGAGATATGATGAGATCATATGGTTTTGCTTGCGGATCAATGGGTTTTAGGTCATATGTTATGATGCTAGTTTGCTAATCACTATGTTTAACACTTATTCATGATGACACTATGTTTATGCAAGTTAAGTGTTTGGGTTTATGCATGTTAAGTGGTGGGTTTTATGCATACTAAGGGTTTGGTTTTATGCATGCTAAGTGTTTGGTTTTATGCATGCTAAGTATGTGGTTTTATGCAAGTTAAATGCTTGGTTTTATGCTAGAATCATGTGTGAAATAAGTGACATGACATGCAAGTTTAACCTATGGGTTTGGATCTATAATATGCATAATCTATGCAAGTTGTTTGGATTAGTGATATGCATAACATATGCGAGTTTACCTTTGTATGTCATACATATATATGCAAGTTCATATGTAACATGTTATGCAAGTTTGGTGGTTGATTTTATGCAAGTTCATATGTAACATGTTATGCAAGTTATGTGTTTGGTTATATGCAAGTTATGTGCATGATTATATGCAAGTTCATATGTAGCATGTAATGCAAGTTATGTGCATGATTATATGAAAGTTCATATGTAACATGTTATGCAAGTTATGTGTTTGGTTATATGCAAGTTATGTGCATGATTATATGCAAGTTCATATGTAACATGTTATGCAAGTTATGTGTTTGGTTATATGCAAGTTAACATGTGACATGCTATGCAAGTTCACACCTTTGTATGACATAAGAATCATATGCAAGTTACCCCCTTGTGACATATGTGCTTCATGCAAGTTTGGGTTAAATGCTAGTTGGGTTTAATGTATGCTCATATATGCAAGTTGACACCTTTTAAACCCATGATAAAGTTATATGCTATGTTGGTTAAACCCATGACATTTGTGATGAATCTTCCCTTTATTATGTCATGTTATGAGAACGAATTACGTAGGGAACGATGGGGTTAATATGCATGTTAATAAAATGGTGTGAAATGGGTATGCTTAAGCATAACATAAAGTGAATGGACATAATTGGGAATTTACCTATTAAGTTAGGTCTACCCATATTATGGAATTGGGAATTTACCTATTAAGTTAGGTCTACCCATATTATGGAATTGGGAATTTACGTATTGAGTTAGGTCTACCCATATTCTTGAAATTTGTAATTAATTAGAAATAATTAATACAAATTATGGGGATGATTAATTAGGTGTAATTAATCGACTAAGACACGAGGTTGGACCCTTTTGTAGCATAAGACTGCCCGGAACCGACCGGCAAATCCAGCGGCTACAAATGATTGGCCCAATGTGAGAGGTCTTAGTCATAAACTAAATACGTGACAAGTGTAAAGACACGAGGTTAGACTCTGTTATGGTGTAAGGCTGCCCGGAACCAACCGGCATATCCAGCTGCCATAAAAGACAGTCTAATGTGAGAGGACTTTACAAAGGTTACGATCTTAATTAATTAAGAAACACTTAACCAAATTAGCATGTAGTGAGGCATGAGGGGTTAAGTGGGTGCCTTGGGTGGCATGTAGTAACTAGTGGGGGTGCCCTGGGTGGCATAAGGAAACTAGTGGGTTGCCTTGGGTGGCAATAGAAAATACAATTAGAATACTTAACCAAAGTGGAACATGTAATTAAACATGATTAAAGGTTTAAGTAAGTGCCTTGGGTGGCATGTGGGAATCAAGTAAGTGCCTTGGGTGGCATGTGGAAATCTAGTGGGTGCCTTAAGTGGCAATTGAAATATGATTAAATGACAAGCTTAAGTAGTAGCTTGTGGGGGGGCCTTGAGTGGCAATTGAAATATGATTAGATGACTTAACCAAACCTTAACATGTAAGTGGGCATGATTTTAAAAAGGGGTTAAGTGAGATGCACTAGATAAAATGACAAGCTTAAGTAGTAGCTTGTGGGGGCCCATTTCAACCAATATCCCAAACGTATCTTTATGGGCTCGACCCAAGTCGAGGACGGGACACGCATATTGGGCTTGACTGTAAGAGGCCAAAACGGGGTAGCGGTGGCAATGCAAGTCCAACGGGTTTCATATGCGTGTGTGGACCCGGGCTGGTAAGTAAGACGTTGTTGCGTCGTGTAGGTATAAGCCGTGCACCATTGATATTATTAGGTTGCCACTTTGGGGAATGATACACCCCATTGTGGGGCCAGCACGGGTATCTACGTTAGGGAGCCGATCGCTTGGGAAGTAGTGGGTACACCTAGTGGAGATAGGGGCAGACGGCACCTATGTAGTCAGCTAGGGGTACAAGAAGCTACTGGGTAAAATTACTAAGTACACTTAGTGGGATCAACCTTTAAGTAGGAATTACCCTTGGTGGGTAGAACTGGTGTGGTGCAGTGTAGGAAATACCCTTGGTTGGGTAGATCTGGGGTGGTGCAGTGTAGTAATTATCCTTGGGTGGGTAAATGCGTCTTTACGGTTATCTTAGTTCATCCTAAGTCTAGTTGGCTGCTTAGTGTAGCCATTTATCCCCAGTCGTTACCGTATATCAAGCTCATGTCTTACTCTGGTTACTTTAATGATTGTATTGTTAAAGTTATAGGACTCGCTCAGACTTATGTCTGACCCCGTTGTTTTTATCTTTTTTTCCCAACCCTCAGGTTATCAGAGTGGGCCTAGCACTAGTGGGCTTTGATCAGACCGCTTTATCTATCTTTTGGAGCTTGGACCGTGGATGTAAAGCTCAGTTTATCTTTTCTATTATGGCTATTAAGTTATGTAGTGGGATTATGTACTTTTGTTTTATCAGGATGGATATTATGTACTTGACTCTTGTTTATGGTTTTGGTGTAACCAAACATGTTTTACTTTCCGCTGTAATGAAATGATGTTTCAAATTTTCAAGTATTCTTATATCTGTCTTGTTGTAATTTTTCTGTTCTATATTCACTTAAAATACTCCACCGATGCTATGGCATTCCCTTAGTGAGTGACCATAGCGGGCGTGGGGTGTTACATATCGCAGGCTGATTCGACTGTTTCGATCAGTTTTCGTCAAAATCAGAATATAACTCTATATATTGATTTTGAACGCACATTTCAATTTACTGGGTCACATACTAACTAGAAAAATTCCCGAAAAATATTTTCTAGCTTCGTATTGATGATACGGTCCTAACAAAACTAATTTCATCAAATTTCGAGACCGTTTGAAAAATGGCCATTTTCCAGTCGATTAAAATCAACTAAAACTGGTAAAACGCATTTTCCTTTGCCACGCTCACATATTGATTCGAAAAATTATGAATTTTGGAATCTAGCAATAATTTGACATCCCGGATCCAACAAAAGTGGTTTCGTCGAATTCTGAGGTCGTTTGCACAATTTCCATTTTTAAGGGCCAGAATTCCATAGCGACTATTCTGAATTTTCAACTGGACATATCTTTTGATTCCCGCTATGAAAATTCAATTTTTCAGATTCGTTGGAAAGATATTCTCAATTAGACTCAAATATTTTTGGTTTTGCCAAAATCCGGTTTATTTTGAATCCTGTACATTCATTTGAACTTTGAAATCGAAATTTCGAACTACCGCGCCATTTTTAATTCCTTTTATAATTATAAATAAATATTTATATTCTAACGAAGACGTATATAAATATATACGTTCTAATTCTATTAAAACTAAATTTTTCGTCGTTATTATTTAAAATAGTTCATTTTAAATATTCAAAATCCATCAAAAATTGCCAAAATAAAAATTTTAAATTGGCCTAGAATTTCTGGGTTGTTACAATCTCCCCTACTTAAAACTTTTCGTCCCTAAAAAGGAATGAAGCTGAAAGTTGTTTAACTAATCAACTCAACTTCCATTATTTTCTTTACGGCTTAAGTTCTTCAACTTTTCAGTTTCTAAGAACTTTTCAAATTTTTCAAAAATTTGGCTAATACCCTAAATTTTCGAAAAATTTCGCAATAACCTCCCCTGCACCGGGGACTTCGGGATATTTCATATAGCCTCCCATGGCCCTTATCAATCCAAAAAGAAAAAGAAACAGCCAAGCGGCTAGCCAATCAGCTCATAAAATCATCCAAACCCAATAAATTAGTAAACATGTACCTATTTGTCGGGCAAACAATTTTATTCTTCTGCTCTAGCCTCCTTTCTATGACCTGTTCAATGTAAGTACATGTATATGCATGCATTTTCAAACAATTTTCAATACAGTTCAATATTAGGTTCAATTAGGCTAAACGGTTCAAAATTATCAAACCAATAATCAAACAACACAACCATTAATCAATTAGTGAATTAACGTTTCAAACTCATAATTTTGATGTATAGTCAAAAATCACATTTTTGGTGCCAATTCAGAACAATGTATTCTAGCTATATTTTGGTTCTCACACCAGTCTAATGGAAATATATAGAAATCTCACTTTCGAAACTTGAAAATAAATACTGGCGATGGTGCCCCATCACCAGAATTATCCCCGGGCAACTAGAGTGCGCATCTATAACTATCCAGTACATTAAAACTTCGAATACACGTTTGCAAGGCGTATATGCAAAATCTTTATATATTGGATTGTCCAAATCAATTTAAAATAAATATTCAAATACGTATAATACGATTTAAATTTCAAAACAAAATTGTTTTCATTTTAAAAGTATACTCTTCACACTCGTTCTAGGATACTATTAATCCCATCTCTAACGAGTCATTCTCATTGGATATTACTAATCCAATTTCTGATGAATCCTTTCGTATGGTTCTAACGTGTCTTATTCCCGAGCTCTGTAAACCAGAGCTCTGATACCAAACTGAGACGACCCGAACTTCCCCGTGAAGGAAAGCACGGATTGAATTGAGGAAATGACGAATCAGAACACAAACAGAAGAACATTTCATTGTTAATTACAACAATTCCATCAAATACAAGAATATACAGTATAAACTAATAAAATACATTCGATAAATATCAGAGATTTCAATAAATTACATAGCAGCGGAAAAACAATACAAAACACAACTGAAAATAATACACGGATACAGAGCTTTCCGAGCATCGTTCCAGCTGTAACTCAAGAACCAGTGAATATAAATCTGCAAACCAAAACTACTAGCTGCCCGTGTGAAAATAAGGGCACCCAGAGTTTAGGTTAAAACAATAAACTCCAGGTCAGTCATGTGACTAGGGTGAGGATTAAAACAGTTACTATTTTAACTTTAAAAGAGAGTAATTCAAGGGACCACGCCGTATAACACGGAATGGGTTTCCTCCCAAGAATACCAGTGCATATAATAAAACAACGCAATGCTTTTTGGAAAAATGAAGCTATTATAAGACCCAGGTCCCATCACACAATGCAACGCAAGTCGGAGGATAGGGTTTTCCCTTATAATAGCCAAACATGCTTGATACGTTTAAAAACAAATCATTTGATACAATTATAAGTGTATAGTGTCAAAACAGTTTCAATCATAAATATCAATCATAGACGGCATAAGTGCCCCATACCACTATGTCGCCATACTAGGCTTTACAAATAAAACCGAAAGTCACGTATTGGAAATTGGATTCCATCATGAGTCGAGGCAAGGGGCAAGCTCCTCTCCGCTTCGAGACACTCTAGCAAATGTCCCAGGACTACTCTCCCTGGGTAACCCTTGGAATCAGCTGGGCCGGTCCTCTCTTACGTTTGAGGATTGGCAATTCTTGAAAACACGTTTCCCGGTCCTATTAGACCTATATCCGAGGCGCCTCACATTCCAACAACCACAAAGGTGAAAATAATATAAATGTCAGCCAGTTTAAGCACTGACACCATCGTAGCTAGAAAGAAACGTCGTGTCCTCCCAACTGTCACTATCCCATTTTTGACTCATACCGAGGTGTGAGGCTCGCGAATTAACGCCATACACAAAGCTGTGCCACACAGGCCGTGCTTTGATCAGCAACCACAAGACTTTGCTTTTCAACAGAAGCCTTGATCATTTGCCACTTAGGCATGCCACACTGGCAATTCATGCCATGCGACTGATGTCCATTGATATACAACCTCTGAGCTCGTACGTCTCAGAGAAGGGCGTTAAGCAAGAGAATAAATTCTCCGCTGCCAAACAGATGTATATTTAATAGAGATCAATCAACACAGAATAAAATCCAATGTCAGACACACGGTCCATTTACAAGTTCGTTCTAGGTCTGAACGAAACCGGAGGCACTTTCCTCGCATATCCATCGATCTCCAAGTACGTCTGGACGATCACTAACTCTTTCCCTCATCTTGGGTGTACAACCTAATTAAGATCATCAGTAATCACCCTAACGATGTGAAGACTTCCGGTCTTCAACCACCGTCTTCATCTTCGACTTATCGCCGAATCGGTTATTCAAAATGGGTGTAAACCCGGCTTTTCCGAATAACCCGCGTATATTAAAAACAAGTGCTACACAAACACAACATACGCCTTATTCCAATTCATCAGTTACTAACCGTAAATTAGGAAGAGAACGATTCCCCAAATATTAACCCCGAAGGCCGAAACCAACATCCGATCAATACCCAGGAAACCATCCTTCTTAGCTAACCTACAGTTAGTTTCTAAATTTCACATTCTTAGGGAAAGCTTCCCATTAATTTTATCGAAGATAAATTCTTCTAAATTTATTCTTTAATCTTCCTTTGTATATCATTTCAAACCATGTTATAGTCCTCCAAACTAGCTGGGATTAGCGAACCACACCGAAGTAATTATTTATTTTAATTCTCAATCCCAACCTATTTATCCTATGGAGAAAAACTGGTAATACTCCATATCTAACACCATGGTGTTATCGGTAAATATTAATTACCATTTCATGTTCAAGTCTAATTAAAGATTTAACTATCGCTTTAGAGCAAAACTGGTGATACTCCATTCTGGATCTTTTCAATCTAATTAAAGATTCATTAAAACTCTAATTAAGTTTTAATCTCGAAAATCATTTCTTAATGATTATCCCAAGCTAAGAAATTAATCTTATCTTTAAATGGGTTAAAGAACCAATGTCCTTTAAAACAAGGTTCACGATAAACCCAAAATCACATTCCATTCTATCAGCCCTTAACCGTAAAATAGCAAGTGAGCAATTCCCTATAAATAAACCCCGAAGGCCGAAATCAACATCAGATCAATACCCAAGGAATGATTCAACTTAACTAATCTCCAGTTAGTTTCTGATTTTCTTAACTCAGTTGGGTCTAAGAACAGTATTATTAAAGATACCATTCACGACAAACCAAATCACGTTCCATTAATTATCGGGTTAAAGAACAGGTGTTATTCAAAACACCGCTCACGATAAGCCCAAAAACCAATTTAAATTCAATTCCAATCAAATACTAATTAAGTGGACAATTTCACTAAATCTTAATTAAAAGATTTATTCTCTTCTAAACTGGGTTCAAGAACAGTGTTATTTAAGACACCATTCACGACGAACCCAAAACCCCATTTGATATTAAATACAAGGCTCTGAATAGAAAATATATCGGCTTATATTCAATATCAAATTCTGAAACCAACAAATATCGTATTGGAAATAACGATATAAATATATCTTTCAAATTCCCTTAACCATCTGTGTATAATCAAGAAATCCAACATCGAAATATTCCGAAGATAATTTCAATTCAAATCCATTCCAATTTATATATTGGAAATTCTAGTTATATTAAAACCATTTCAAGTCCAATTTATTTATTTCAAAAATATTGAATTTATATTTCTAGTTCAAAATTAGTTCATTTTGATAAAAATACAATTTTATCTTTTCAAATATGGGATTTTTCATCCCAGTTCTTTCCAAATCATTTATTATGATTTTACACTAATTGTAGATATTTTTAATAATTTTATCAAGACCCGTACAGTCGATTTCCAATAACGGCCATCGAACTGCACTTACAACGACCTTTTTCAAAATTGATTTGGACATAACTCCAAATCCAACCGTTAGATTTCTAATTTCTCATATTCATTGGAAAGCTCTTTTCGATACGAACCCAACGGTTCCGGTTTTAGGAGAATCCGACGGTCGGATATCTCGTAATGTCCGTTCGAAGTCAATGGTCGAAATTCACGAACTACCGCGGCGCGGCGCGTTCTATTCAGGCCATTATATTATATATATAATATATATTTCGTCGATTTCCATTTAAAACGAATTTTATAAATCATTTTAAATTCTTTTCAAAAACAATTTCAACTTCCATTTCAAATTCAAATCAAAATTGAATTTTTCCATATAAATTCGTTTTAAATTCATTTCAAATTGATTTCAATTCAAATTGATTTTTAATTCAATTTCAGTTTGTTTTCAATTCAATTTCAGTTCAATTTCAATTCAATTTGAATTTCAAATTCATTCAATTTCAATTCGAATTCATTTCTATTCAATTTCAATTCGAATTCATTTCTATTCAATTTCAATTCGAATTCATTTCTATTCAATTTCAATTCGAATTCAATTCTATTCAATTCGAATTCGAATTCATTTCAAAATATTAGATTTTGAAATCACTTTCAATATTCATTATAAAACAAATAAAATCGACAAAATTCCCTTTCGTGTTAAAATGGCGTTTGACTACTTAACACGACTTCACATTTCAATATTCAATGCATATTATTTTTAAATTATTCGATAATTCTGAACTGGAATCAGACACAGTCAATTACCATATAATTTCAGTTATATGGATTTCATCCAATTCATATATACAACAATGACGTTAAACAATCAACCATCATCTAAAGTGCATTCTACACTGGATAAGCATCAAATATAAATATTTAACGCTTATAACAGCCTGTCAATCTATCGATCGACATACAGCTAATTATTGGGACTAGTGTATGTCATATATCATCCCAATACCTGTGTGGAGTTTCAATCAAACAAACACAGTTTTTATTTGTGCAGTTGGGCGATGTGTAAAATTTATCGTCCCAATCAATATCAGTCAAATGTGTGTGTATAAACAGATCGTTCGATTTGTTTATATTTATTTCATTTTAAATACACGTTAAAGATTCTATTTTCAACTATAAAATATTTTATTTCATTCCACAACACACATTCAATTTTCATAACAAAATCAAACAAACAAGCATACAAGTCGACCATGGTCTGTGGACGACGGATGTCGGGTGCTACTAAACACCATCTGCATCCTAGTATATATTTTTAACTAGAAATTTAAATTAAAGGTGAGGAGTTCTCACCGACTAGCTAAACCAAACGCCATGACTTTTCTTATGTAGAAATCTTCGTCGTGCTTGTCTTTTGTCAATTTCACTGTCCGTAGCCACTACATATATAAAAATCACATTTTTATATTGTTGCTATGTATATAAAAATCACATTTTTATAACTACGCTATATGGATAAAAATCACAAATTTACACCGCTACTGTATAGATAAAAATTCTATTTTTACACAGCTACTATATAGATAAAAATTCTATTTTTACATTGCTACTATATAGATAAAAATTCTATTTTTACATTGCTACTATATAGATAAAAATTCTATTTTTACATTGCTATTTCTATAAAGATCACATCTTTATTACTCTACATGAATAGAAATTATATTTTTGTTCTTCCTATGATATAAAAATCTTATCTTTATACCTTCTATAAATTAAAAATCGGATTTTTGTTCTCTCTAAAATATAAAAATCCTATTTTTATTTATATAAAAATCGAATCTTCCCTAATGTAAAAAAAAATTTGAATCTTTACCAATCCACTTTAATATATAAAAATTCTATTGTTTATTTCGCCTTCATTCTTATAAAAAACAAATTTTTAGGTTGCTAACTTCATAATAAAAAATCAAATCTTTATCAATTTACAAAATCTTATCTTTTCAACAAATAAAGATCTCGCCATTCACCACTTAAAAATCTCGCCTTTCATCGCTTAAAAATCTCGCCTTTCATTAAAATAAAAATCAGATTTTTAATGCTTAAAAAGAAAACAAAAATCAAAGTTTACATCCATTCGAAGAAGGAAGGGGCTTCAGTGCTTCGCCGCACTGATCGGCGGTAGCAGAAACGGGGCCCACAATCGCTGTTTTGGGGGTTTGAAGGGGTTTGGCTCGAGTTGGAGGAGAGGAGCGAGCGGCGGTGGTGCTGTGGCGGTCGGAGGACTTGACTGGGGTGGCGGCGCTGACCTTCGACAGAGAAGGGGTCCACGGTGGCAGCGTGTAGCTTCGGGGTGGCTTCGTTCGAAGCTGGAGGGAAGAGGATGAGGAAGGAGAAGGGGATCGAAGGCTGAGGGGTGCGGCGGTGGGGGTTCTCGCGCTGGTCGTCTGTGGTAGTAGGGGGAGGGCGGCGAGCTCCTCCGATCGGAGGCGCTTCCTCCTTTTTTTATCTCTATTAAAAATGAAATGGGGGGCCTGAGAGGGAATAAGGGGAAAGAGAGAGGGTTTTCTATTTTTTTTAATTATTTCAAAAAGTAACTTTTAATTTCGACCTCGATATCGAACCCACCGCCTGTCGTCCACAGCTAATTACCACCATTCCAAACACAATGGGATATGTATCACAGGCTGATTCGACTGTTTCGATTAGTTTTCGTCAAAATCAAAATATAACTCTATATATTGAATTTGAGCACACATTTCAATTTACTGGGGTCACATACTAACTAGAAAAATTCCCGAAGAATAATTTCTAGCTTCGTATTGACGATACGGTCCTAACAAAACTAATTTCATCAAATTTCGAGACCATTTGAAAAATGGCCATTTTCCAGTCGAATAAAATCAACTGAAACAGGTAAAACGCGTTTTCCTTTGCCACGCTCACATATTGATTCGAAAAATTACGAATTTTGGAATCTAGCAAAAATTTGACATTCCGGATCCAACAAAAGTGGTTTCGTCGAATTCTGAGGTCGTTTGCATAATTTCCATTTTTAAGGGCCAGAATTCCATAGCGACTATTCTGAATTTTCAACTAGACATATCTTTTAATTCTCGCTGTGAAATCTCAATTTTTCGGATTCGTTGGAAAGATATTCTCAATTAGACTCAAATATTTTTTGTTTTGTCAAAATCCGGTTTATTTTGAATCCTGTACATTCATTTGAACTTTGAAATCGAAATTTCGAACTACCACGCCATTTTCAATTCCTTTTATAAATATAAATAAATATTTATATTCCAACGACGACGTATATAAATATATACGTTCTAATTCTATTAAAACTAAATTTTCGTAGTTATTATTTAAAATAGTTCATTTTAAATATTCAAAATCCATCAAAAATTGAAAAAATAAAAATTTTAAATTAGCCCAGAATTTCCGGGTTGTTACAATCTTCCCCACTTAAAACATTTCATCCCAGAAAAGGAACGAAGCTGAAAGTTGTTTAACTAATCAACTCAACTTCCATTATTTTCTTTACGGCTTAAGTTCTTCAACTTTTTAGTTTCTAAGAACTTTTCAAATTTTTCAAAAATTTCGCTTACACCCTAAATTTTCGAAAAATTTCGCCATAACCTCCCATGCACCGGGGACTTCGGGATATTTCATATAGCCTCCCATGGCCCTTATCAATCCAAAGAGAAAAAGAAACAGCCAAGTGGCTAGCCAATCGCCTCATAAAATCATCCAACCCCAATAAATTAGTAAACATGTACCTATTTGTCGGGCAAACAATTTTATTCTTCTGCTCTAGCCTCCTTGCTATGACCTGTTCAATGTAAGTACATGTATATGCATGCATTTTCAAACAATTTTCAATACAGTTCAATATTAGGTTCAATTAGGCTAAACGGTTCAAAATTATCAAACCAATAATCAAACAACACAACCATCAATCAATTAGTGAATTAACGTTTCAAACTCATAATTTTGATATATAGTCAAAAATCACATTTTTGGTGCCAATTCACAACAATGTATTCTAGCTATATTTTGGTTCTCACACCAGTCTAATGGAAATATATAGAAATCTCACTTTCGAAACTCGAAAATAAATACTAGCGATGGTGCCCCATCACCAGAATTATCCCCGGGCAACTAGAGTGTGCTTCTATAACTATCCAGTACATTAAAACTTCGTATACACGTTTGCAAGGCGTATATGCAAAATCTTTATATATTGGATTGTCCAAATCAATTTAAAATAAATATACAAATACGTATAATATGATTTAAATTTCAAAACAAAATTGTTTTCATTTTAAAAGTATACTCTTCACACTCGTTCTAGGATACTACTGATCCCATCTCTAACGAGTCATTCTCATTGGATATTACTAATCCAATTTCTGATGAATCCTTTCGTATGGTTCTAACGTGTCTTGTTCCCGAGCTCTGTAAACCAGAGCTCTGATACCAAACTGAGACGACC
The DNA here is from genome assembly GCA_030737875.1 of Allium sativum. Classification (NCBI taxonomy): domain Eukaryota; kingdom Viridiplantae; phylum Streptophyta; class Magnoliopsida; order Asparagales; family Amaryllidaceae; genus Allium; species Allium sativum. The sequence continues at coordinate 447,299,178 of CM060922.1, read as the reverse complement.
CAAACTTCCCCGTGAAGGAAAGCACGGATTGAATTGAGGACAAGACGAATCAGAACACAAACAGAAGAACATTTCATTGTTAATTACAACAATTCCATCAGATACAAGAATATACAGAGTATAAATGAATAAAATACATTCAATAAATATCAGAGATTTCAATAAATTACATAGCTGCGGAAAAACAATACAAAATACAACTGAAAATAATACACGGATACAGAGCTTTCCGAGCATCGTTCCAGCTGTAAATCAGGATCCTATGAATATAAATCTGCAAAACCAAAACTACTAGCTGCCCGTGCGGAAATAAGGGCACCCGGAGTTTAGGTTAAAACAATAAACTCCAGGTCAGTCATGTGACTGGTGTGAGAACTAAAACAGTTACTATTTTAACTTTAAAAGAGAGTAATTCAAGGGACCACGCCGTATAACACGGAACGGGTTTCCTCCCAAGAATACCAGTGCATATAATAAAACAGCGCAATGCTTTTTGGAAAAATGAAGCTATTATAAGACCCAGGTCCCATCATACAATGCAACGCAAGCCGGAGGATAGGGTTTTCCCTTATAATAGCCAAACATGCTTGATACGTTTAAAAACAAATCATTTGATACTATTATAAGTGTATAGTGTCAAAACAATTTCAATCATAAATATCAATCATAGACGGCATAAGTGCCCCATACCACTATGTCGCCATACTAGGCTCCACAAATAAAACCGAAAGTCACGTATTGGAAATTGGATTCCATCATGAGTCGAGGCAAGGGGCAAGCTCCTCTCCGCTTCGAGACACTCTAGCAAATGTCTTTGGACATCTCTCCCTGGGTAACCCTTGGAAAAGGCTGGGTCGGTCCTCTCTTACGTTTGAGGATTGGCAATTCCTGAACACGCGTTTCCCGGTCCTATCAGACCTATATCTGAGACGCCTCGCATTCCAACAACCACAAAGGTGAAAATAATATAAATGTCAGCCAGTTTAAGCACTGACACCACCGTAGCTAGAAAGAAACGTCGTGTCCTCCCAGCGGTCACTATCCCGTTTTTTACTCATACCGAGGTGTGAGGCTCGCGAATTAACGCCATACACAAAGCTGCGCCACATAGACTGTGCTTTGATCATCAACCACAAGACTTTGCTTTTCAACAGAAGCCTTGATCATTTGCCACTTAGGCATGCCACACTGGCAATTCATGCCATGCGACTGATGTCCATCGATATACAACCTCTGAGCTCGTACGTCTCAGAGAAGGGCATTAAGCAAGAGAATAAATTCTCCGTCACCAAACAGATGTATATTTAATAGAGATCAATCAACACAGAATAAAATCCAATGTCAGACACACAGTCCATTTACAAGTCCGTTCTGGGTCTGAACGAAACCGGAGGCACTTTCCTCGCATATCCATCGATCTCCAAGTACGTCTAGACGATCACTAACTGTTTCCCTCATCTTGGGTGTACAACCCAATCCAGATCATCAGTAATCACCCTAACGATGTGAAGACTTCCGGTCTTCAACCACCGTCTTCATCTTCGACTTATCGCTGAATCGGTTATTCAGAATGGGTGTAAACCCGGCCTTTCCGAATAACCCGCGTATATTATAAACAAGTCCTACACAAACACAACATATGCCTCATTCCAATTCATCAGTTATTAACCGTAAATTAGCAAGAGAAAGATTCCCCAAATATTAACCCCGAAGGCCGAAAAACATCAGATCAATACCCAGGAAACCATCCTTCTTAGCTAACCTACAGTTAGTTTCTAAATTTCACATTATTATGGAAAGGTTCCCATTAATTTTATCAAAGATAAATTCTTCTAAATTTATTCTTTAATCTTCCTTTGGATATCATTTCAAACCATGTTATGGTCCTCCAAACTAGCCGGGATTAGCGAACCACACCGAAGTAATTATTTATTTTAATTCGCAATCCCAACCTATTTATCCCATGGAGCAAAACTGGTAATACTCCATATCTAACACCACGGTGTTATCGGTAAATATTAATTACCATTTCACGTTCAAATCTAATTAAAGATTTAACTATCTCTTTGGAGCAAAACTGGTGATACTCCATTCTGGACCTTTTCAATCTAATTAAAGATTCATTAAAACTCTAATTCAGTTTTAATCTCGAAAATCATTTCTTAATGATTATCCCAAGCTAAGAAAATAATCTAATCTTTAAATGGGTTAAAGATCCAATGTCCTTTAAAACACAGTTCACGATAAACCTAAAATCACATTCCATTCTATCAGCCCTTAACCGTAAAATAGCAAGTGAGCAATTCCCTAAATATTAACCCCGAAGGCTGAAACCAACATCAGATCAATACCCAAGAAACCATTCAACTTAACTAATCTCCAATTAGTTTCTGATTTCCTTAACTCAGTTGGGTCTAAGAACAGTATTATTAAAGATACCATTCACGACAACCCAAATCACGTTCCATTAATTATCGGGTTAAAGAACAGGTGTTATTCAAAACACCGCTCACGATAAACCCAAAAACCAATATAAATTCAATTCCAATTAAATACTAATTAACTGGATAATTTCACTAAATCTTAATTAAAAGATTTATTCTCTTCTAAACTGGCTTCAAGAACAGTGTTATTTAAGACACCATTCACGACGAACCCAAAACCCCATTTGATATTAAATACAAGGGCTCTGAATAGAAAATATATCGGCTTATATTCAATATCAAATTCTGAAACCAACAAATATCGTATTTGAAATAACGATATAAATATATCTTTCAAATTCCCTTAACCATATCTGTATAATCACGAAATCCAACATTGAAATATTTCGAAGATAATTTCGATTCAAATCCATTCCAATTTATATATTGGAAATTCTGGTTATATTAAAACCATTTCAAGTCCAGTTTATTTATTTCAAAAATATTGAATTTATAATTCTAGTTCAAAACTAGTTCATTTTGATAAAAATACAATTTTATCTTTTCAAATATGGGATTTTTCATGCCAGTTCTTTCCAAATCATTTATTATGATTTTACACAAATTATAGATAGTTTTAATAATTTTATCAAGGCCCGTACAGTCGATTTCCAATAACGGCCATCGAACTGCACTTACAACGATGTTTTCCAAATTTAATTTGGACATAACTCCAAATCCAACTGTTAGATTTCTAATTTCTCATATTCGTTGGAAATCTCTTTTCGATACGAATCCAACTGTTCCAGTTTTAGGAGAATCCGACGGTCGGATCTCATATAATGTCCATTCGAAGTCAATGGTCGAAATTCACGAATAGCCGTGGCGCGGCGCGTTCTATTCAGGCCATTATATTATATATATATATATATATATAATATATATATATAATATACATATAATATATATTTCGTCGATTTCCATTTAAAACGAATTTTATAAATCGTTTTAAATTCTTTTCAAAAACAATTTCAACTTCCATTTCAACTTCAAATCAAAATTGAATTTTTCCTTATAAATTCGTTTTAAATTCATTTCAAATTGATTTCAATTAAAATCGATTTTTAATTCAATTTCAGTTTGTTTTCAATTCAATATCAGTTCAATTTCAATTCAATTTGAATTTCAAATTTATTCAATTTCAATTCGAATTCATTTCTGTTTAATTTCAATTCGAATTCATTTCTATTCAAATTCAATTCGAATTTAATTCTATTCAATTTCAATTCGAATTCATTTCTATTCAATTTTAATTCAAATTCAATTCTATTCAATTCGAATTCGAATTCATTTCAAAATATTCGATTTTGAAATCACTTTAAATATTCTTTATAAAACAAATAAAATCGACAAAATTCTCTTTCGTGTTAAAATGGCGTTTGACTACTTAACACGGCTTCACATTTCAATATTCAATGCATATTATTTTTAAATTATTCGATAATTCTGAACTGGAATCAGACATAGTCAATTACCATATAATTTCAGTTATATGGATTTCATCCAATTCATATATACAACAATGACGATAAACAATCAACCATCATCCAAAGTGCGTTCTACACTGGATAAGCATCAAATATAAATATTTAACGCTTATAACAGCCTGTCAATCTATCGATCGACATACAACAAATTATTGGGACTAGTGTATGTCATATATCATCCCAATACCCGTGTGGGGTTTCAATCAAACAAACACAGTTTTTATTTGTGCAGTTGGGCGATGTGTAAAATTTATCGTCCCAATCAATATCAGTCAAATGTGTGTATATAAACAAATCGTTCGATTTGTTTATATTTATTTCATTTTAAATACACGTTAAAGATTCTATTTTCAACTATAAAATATTTTATTTCATTCCACAAGACACATTCAATTTTCACAACAAAATCAAACAAACAAGCATACAAGTCGCCCATGGTCTGTGGACGACGGGTGTCGGGTGCTACTAAACACCGTCTGCATCCTAGTATATATTTTTAACTAGAAATTTAAATTAAAGGTGAGGAGTTCTCATCGACTAGCTAAACCAAACGCCACGACTCTTCTTATGTAGAAATCTTCTTCGTGCTCGTCTTTTGTCAATTTCACTGTCCGTAGCCACTACATATATAAAAATCACATTTTTATATTATTGCTATGTATATAAAAATCACATTTTTATAACTATGCTATATGGATAAAAATCACATTTTTACACCACTACTGTATAGATAAAAATTCTATTTTTACACCGCTATTATATAGATAAAAATTCTATTTTTACATTGCTACTATATAGATAAAAATTCTATTTTTACATTGCTACTATATAGATAAAAATTCTATTTTTACATTGCTACTTCTATAAAGATCACATCTTTATTACTCTACATGAATAGAAATTATATTTTTTTTCTTCCTACGATATAAAAGTCTTATCTTTATACCTTCTATAAATTAAAAATCGGATTTTTATTCTCTCTAAAATATAAAAATCCTATTTTTATTTATATAAAAATCAAATCTTCTCTAATGTAAAAAAAATCGAATCTTTACCAATCCACTTTCATATATAAAAATTCTGTTATTTATTTCGCCTTCATTCTTATAAAAATCAATTTTTTACGTTGCTAACTTCATAATAAAAAATCAAATCTTTATCAATTTACAAAATCTTATCTTTTCAACAAATAAAGATCTCGCCATTCATCACTTAAAAATCTCGCCTTTCATCACTTAAAAATCTCGCCTTTCATTAAAATAAAAATCAGATTTTTAATGCTTAAAAAGAAAACAAAAATCGAAGCTTACATCCATTCGAAGAAGGAGGGGGCTTCAGTGCTTCGCCTCACTGACCGGCGGTAGCAGAAATGGGGCCCACAATCGCTGTTTTGGGGGTTTGAAGGGGTTTGGCTCGAGTTGGAGGAAAGGAGCGAGCGGAGTTGGTGCTATGGCGGTCGAGGGCTTGACTGGGGTGGCGACGCTGACCTTCGACAGAGCAGGGGTCCACGATGGCAGCGTGTGGCTTCGGTGTAATGACCCGGATTTTTAGCGACTTTGGTTATCGACATAAACACGATGACGACTAACCAATCATCGAAAAATCCCGGTAATTATTGAAAGAAATTAGAGGGTGAAGATAGATAAGATAGAAACTTAGAATAGAAGAAGAAAAGAAGAACTTACATCATCAGAGTAACACGAATCTCACAGCGGAACGAATAACATATAATATATAACATAACTTTGAAACATAACAGTTATGTATACAATAGCACTTATCAGAGTACAACACTTACAACACAGCGGAAATAAACTATAGCTATAGAATCTTGAAGCCTCCTGCTCCAAGCTCTCCAAGTATATCTGAAAAATCCTGACTACTTGACTGCTCGTACAAATTTAGGCACCCAAGAGTTTAGGAAAAACAAACAAAATAAACTCCGGGTCAGTCATGGGACTGGTATGAGTAAAACAGTTTAAAACGGTTTGAACAAGTAAACGATATCTCATAAGACCACGCCGTATAACGGAACAGGTTTTTCCCTTATGAGAATCCAAAATAATCTTTATATCAAAACTCTGTTGATATTATAATAATGTCTATCAACCACAATATAATAATCATCTAGCAGAAACGCTTTCATCTCACGTTCTACATATATAGTATAAAATCAAAACCGCAAGCACGTATTAGGTAATGGATTTCCAACTATGACAAGGTATGGAACCACCTTCCGATCAGTGTACTCTAGGAACGATACACTGGAGTTCAACAAGAACATCTTGCAACTCAGCCACACATGACCGACCACTCATTTCGCTTGAGTGTATCGAATGTACATCACCAACGGTTGGGATCAGCAACCGTTCCCGTATATATATATATATATATATATATATATATATATATATATATATATATATATATATGTATATGGGGCAACATTGATAGATTAAAGAAGCAAATGAATATTCTCTAGATAGGTGATTATACACCCTACTTCGGTGCGACCGACTTAGCCATGCTACCTGCCCGATTTCTGTCATTTACCGGATGTGAGGCTAGAAGCTACGCTTATCTTTTCACATACCACATCTTCATTCACTTAGAATGTCACATCGTCATACCCTCTAAATCACAAATTGATTTTCCCAAAAATACCACGGGTATAAGCTAAGAGAAATGAATTCCTCCGCCACCAACGTAAATACGTTTGAAACGATCAACTTACGTGATCTACCAGATATACTCTGTCAGACCTTCGTCCATACAAGTTGTCCTGGGACTGGACAAACCGAAGGCACTATTCAGTATATCCATCTTAGGCACTGTTATCTAAGACTTATACAATAGCCCTTGCACTTTACTCCGTCTTCAATTATCTTTGGCATATATGATTCGCAACGCTTATGCCAATACGGAGTGGTTCTCTGGATAATAATCCAACCGGTCTCTCCATATTAACAACGTTAAAATGGTCAAAACTTTGATAGTCGGTGATTTAACTATCAAATGAAAACACGTGTGCAAACAACGATATCATTTCCAGAAGGAAATTCTATCGATCAATCATCAATCTCTACCATTCTATAACTATCAGACTCTAACTGTAAACTAATAAGAGAACAACTTCCCAAGTATAAACCCCGAAGGCCGAAACCAACATCAGATCGATACTCAGGAAACCATTCAACTTATTAATATCTAGTCATTTTCTAATTTTGCTTAACTCTATTTCTTTAACTCTATACGGTTAACTCTAGTTCGTTTTTAACTCTAATCAATTATCTCTAATTGATTACCTCTAACTGGTTAACTCTAACTGATTAACTCCTTTCAAATAAACTATATTCGATTAACTCCTTTAACTCTATTCGAATAAATTATATTCGATTAACTCCTTCTGATTAACTAAATTCGATTAACCCTTCGAATAACTAAATTCGATTAACTCTTTTATATCTAGTCAACTTCCTTTTATAATTCTATTTATTTTCTAAATAAATACTCCTTTGATTTAATTCTATTTATCTCCTAGATAAATAAATAACCCTTTTATTTTATTTGTAAATGTTTTACAAATATTTCTCTTCCTATTTGTTTGACAAATATTTTCCCTTTCCTATTTGATTTACAAATATATTTCTTTTATTCAAAATCCTTTTTCTTTTATAATATAAATCCATTGATTTTATATAAATAAATTATTTTCAAAATATACTTTGAAAATCCCCTTTCCACATCTGGTATTTTTTATGGCATTTAACATACCAAACAACGGTGATCGATACCATTCAAACACATATAATCAACACAGATTATATATCCCATCATACATCACAGTATATGAAAAACAGAAAAATATATGTTGAGGAATCCAGTTGGATTCCTCCGACCTGTTTCCCTGCATCCACAGATGTTAAACAATATAATAACATTGATTTCACTTCGATATGAGATATTCTGATAAACAGAATTGACATATAAATATTTAACGGTTATATATATATATACACACATATATATATATAATTTCTACTAACTGACTAGCAGTTCAATCAAACAGTCAACACACAGTCAAACAGACAATATTTAACAGTTCTAAGAATACGTTGTAAAAATAGAATCGTTCAGAGTTGGTGAGTTTTACTCACAGTTGCGCGTTAATCGTTAAATAATGGTTTGCGTTTATTTGACTGCAACAGACAATTTATTTCGCCATAAATTGTAACGAACTCCAATGGACTTCCAACCAGTCTCATTGTGTTGCTCCCGTCCATACGATCCCAACGGATCTTGTTTCGCTTGATTCTGATATTGTATGAGCGAGTTATGAATTTTACAACGTATAACAAATTAACGGTATATATAAAATTAATTTATAATTAAAGTTAGTGGACCTTATCCTATCCACGTCATCACCCCTCAACCACACGCCTCATTCCCCTTCTTCTCCCACGACATCTCGCCCCAGGCAAAAACTAATGCCATTTCCATAGTTCGACTCCAACAAATCTCCGTCCATACTCCATTAAATCGAAAACCCATAGCACCAAACTCGTCCTCTCCACGTACTCGACAACTCAAACCCCTTTTCATCCAACTCGTGGCAGCCTTCCCCTTCCGTCGACAGCAGCTCGCTCACGAACCCATTAGAAAGTTCGACAGTTTTTGTCATGGAATTGCCAAAAGAAAAATCAATCTACTCGAAATGGCGCCACCAACATCACTGCATTATCCACTTCGTTTATTACTACCTTAACTCCTCACAAATCCGGAACCCTAGCATCTCGCTGTGTCGGCAAAACCACATCGCACCGACCCAAACTAGTATAGGATCGAAGCTCGTTGCTACCAGAACTCAATGGAACTTGATTTAGGATTATTAGATTTTTCCTTGATTTGTTTTATTTTGTTGAAGATCTCGAAATGGGTTTTGAGGTAGAAACAGTGCGGCGGATTCTCCTTTGACCCCAAATGAGAAATAGTTAGGGTTAGAAAATTAAGTAGTGTATTTATACACAAATTAGATTTTTTTTTTGAATATTATATTAATTTATAGTCAACCGCTGTGTTTATTTGTCCTTTAAAATTCCTGAAATCACACATGACCTCTAAAAAACACGAAACTGGACATGCAGGTACAGTTCGACATTACGGTCCCAACAAAACTGGTTTCGTCGAATTCCGACTCCGTATGCTCACACAACGTATTTTTAATCGTCAAAATACTGACTGTTTCTCACTCTAAAAATCCGTACGGCCACACATTGACTCTAAAAATCACCAAACTTGGAATCTAACAACTATCTGACAATGCGGATCCAACAAAATTAGTTTCGTCGAATTTTGACTTCGTTTGCAAAACTAACTATTTTTAACGCTCTAAATAACCTATTTAAATATATAAATATATTTAAATATAATTAAATTTAATATTTAAAAATAAATATTATCGTCTACATTCATAGTGGGATACCATACAGCTCCAGAATATTCCTGTATGTATTTACAACTCGATATTACATCGTCAGAGTTATATCGATGTTCGATTTCTATTTAAATCCTTATATAAAATATAATTAAATCGTTATGGTCAGGGCGCTGCATTTCTGAGAATTTGATTTGGACATAACTCAAAATCTACACGACGAAATCCCGATATTTCTCTTCCACTGGAAAGATATACTCCACCAGCTCCACACGTTTCTTGTTTCACAGAAATCCGATTTAAAACGAACCCCGTATACTCAGTTGAAGTTCGAATCGCCAAATAGCGAACTACCGCGCCATTTCAAGCTCTATTTTTGTTATATTATAATTCTACGTTCAAACTGACGTCGATTGAATATATTCGTCAATATAATTCAACTCTAAGCTGAATTAAATCTTAGGGATGACCCAGTTCACAGAATATTGTGATTTTCAATATTTTTGATTATTTTTGAATTAAATATATTATTCTATTAATTAATTTAATTAAATATTCCGTATTATTTAATTAAACGACGATTTAATTACCTATATCGCTATTTTAAATAATTAAATAAATAAATTATAATACCTCTGACAATGCGGGTCATTACATTCGGGGTGGCTTCGTTCGAAGCTGGAGGGAAGAGGAGGAGGGAGGAGAAGGGGATCGAAGGCTGTGGGGCGTGGCGGTGGGGGTTATCGCGCTGGTCGGCGGTGGCAGTAGGGGGAGGGCGGTGAGCTCCTCCGATCGGTGGCGCTTCCTCCTTTTTTTCTCTGTTAAAAATGAAATCGGGGGGGGGGGGGGGGGGCTGAGAGGGAATAAGGGGAAAGAGAGTGAGTTTTCTATTTTTTTATTTATTTAATTATTTCAAAAAGCAACTTTTAATTTCGACCTCGAAATCGAACCCACCGCCTATCGTCCATAGCTAATTACCCCCATTCCGAACACAATGGGATATGTATCGCAGGCTGATTCGACTGTTTCGATCAGTTTTCATCAAAATCAAAATATAACTCTATATATTGAATTTGAACGCACATTTCAATTTACTGGGGTCACATACTAACTAGAAAAATTCCCGAAAAATATTTTCTAGCTTCGTATTAACGATACGGTCCTAACAAAACTAATTTCATCAGATTTCGAGACCGTTTGAAAAATGGCCATTTTCCAGTCGATTAAAATAAACCGAAACTGGTAAAACGCGTTTTCCTTTGCCACGCTCACATATTGATTTGAAAAATTACAAATTTTGGAATCTAGCAATAATTTGACATCCCGGATCTAACAAAAGTGGTTTCGTCGAATTCTGAGGTCGTTTGCACAATTTCCATTTTTAAGGGCCAGAATTCCATAGCGACTATTCCGAATTTTCAACTAGACATATCTTTTGATTCCCGCTATGAAATTTTAATTTTTCGGATTCGTTGGAAAGATATTCTCAATTAGACTCAAATGTTTTTGGTTTTGCCAAAATACGGTTTATTTTGAATCCTGTACATTCATTTGAACTTTGAAATCGAAATTTCGAACTACCGCGCCATTTTCAATTCCTTTTATAATTATAAATAAATATTTATATTCTAACGACGACGTATATAAATATATACATTCTAATTCTATTAAAACTAAATTTTTCGTCGTTATTATTTAAAATAGTTCATTTTAAATATTCCAAATCCATCAAAAATTGCCCAAATAAAAATTTTAAATTGGCCTAGAATTTCCGGATTGTTACATCTGCGATGTGCGACTCTGTGTTGTGTTATTTCTTCTTCTTCTTCTATTCTAATATTTCTTCCTTTCTTATCTCACCCTCTGAATTCTTTCTATAAACGTTTTAGTGTTTTCGGTGTTTGGAAGGTCGGCATGAGTTACGGTAAAGATATTTATGTCGATTTTCGTTACATTAGCCAAATTTTTGAAGAATTGGAAAATTCTTAGAAACTGAAAAATTAGGAAATGAAAGCCAAACTGAAAGTTGAGTTGATTAGCTAAACAACTTTCAGCTCCGTTCCTTTTCGAGGACAAAAAGATTTCAAGTGGGGGAGATTGTAACAACCCGAAAAATCGGAACCAATTTAAAATTTTTATTTTGGCAATTTTAATGAATTATGAATATTTATAATGATTTATTTTAAATAATAACGACTAGAAATTTATTTTGAACGTATAAATTAATTTAAATCGAAGTTAGAATATAAATATTTATTTTAATTATAAAAGGAATCTGAAAAGGCGCGGAAGTTTGAAAATTCGATTTCAAATTTTAAATGAACGTACATGATTCAAAATAAACCGGATTTTAGTAAAACCAGAAATATTTGAATTTGGTTGAAAATATATTTCCAATGAATGTGAAAAATCCAGATTTCATAACGGGAATAAAAAGTTATGTCCAGTTGAAAATTCAGAATAGTCGCTAAGGAAATATAGCCCTTAAAAATAGCTATTTTGCAAACCACCTCCGTTTTCGACGATACCACTTTTCTTGGATCCGGAATGTCAAAATATTGCTAGATTCCAATTTTCATAAATTTTGGAATTAATATGTGAGCGTGCCAAAAGAAAACGTGTTTTGAAAGTTTTAGTTAATTTGGATCAACCGAAAAATGGTCATTTTTCAAACGGTCTCCAAATTTGACAAAATTAGTTTTGTTAGGATCGTATCATCAAAAGAAAGTTAGATTTATTTTTCTGGAATTTTTGGAGCCAGTAGGTGGCCCCGGTAAATTAAAATGTACGTTCAAATTCAGTTTTAATTGATTTATATTTTAATTTAAAGGAAAACTGATCAACGTTGGTGAGCTATGGCGCTCAATTTTTGAGCTAGAACTGGTGGACTTCGAAGAAGATTTCTGGAGCAATGGCAAGCACAAGTTTAATGTGGTTCTTGAGGAAGGAGTGGTCTTCGACGACGAGCACTGTGGTGGGGTTGGATCGGCGGTCAGTCACCTGAAGAGGCGGCGCGACTTGGTTGAAGGGGACGAGGGTTTTGGGCTCAACGTCGAACGAGTTTCCAGAGATAAAGATGGTAATGTTTTTTATTTCGTTATTAATTTAAATAATTACACGTTTAATTATCCGATTGTTAAAAATCAATAACTTTGTCAAACGAGGTCCAAATCGCGCGAAACTAGATCCGTTGCGATCGTGGAGCCGAGAGCTTTGCAAAAAGATTAACCGCACCCAATTTGGAGCTAGTTAGAAATTCGAGCACTTTCAAATCCAAACTGTTCAGAAATTCAGAAATAAAACTGGCGGAGTGGAAACCGACTATGAGAGCTCCTTCTCAGTCTATTTATTTTCCAGTGAAGTATATACTAGGATGCCGATGATGCTTAGCAACACCCGACACCATTGATTGTACAAACCGTGATAGTTTGTTTGAATTGAATGGACTGTATTGTGATTGTGGATTGTATGGTATAGAATAAAATATTTGAATAACAAAAATATCATATTTATTGTATATATGAACTGAACAAAATATTCATGTATGGAATAAAATATTTGAATAATAAAAATATCATTTTTGTTGTATATATGAACTGAATAAAATATTCATGTATGGAATAAAATATTTGAACAATAAAAATATCATTTTTATTGTATATGTGAACTGAATAAAATATTCATGAGTTGAAATAAATATTAATTTACAAATCCGACGTTTTGTTTATGTACACCCATTTAACTGACATTGATTGGGACGATAATGTTTTACACATTGCCCAACTACACAAATAATAATCAGTGCTTGTTGTTTGAAAACCCCACACGGGTACTGGGATAATATTGGACATACACTAATCCCAATATTAGTTGTATGTCAATTGATTGGTTGACAGACTATTGTAAGCGTTAGTTATTTATATTTAATGCTTATGCAGTTGTGTGATGCACTCTGGATGATGGTTGACTGTGTAAAGTTATTGTTGTGTACATGTGTGTATAAAATCCATATAAATAACATTATATGGTAATTGACTGTGTCTGATTCCAATTTAGAAATAACGGATATTTTAAAATAATGAATATTTTAAAATAACGAATATTTTAAAATAATATTCAGTAAAGGATTAAAATTTGATTTGATGTCTGATTTGGGATGGACACGGAGTATTGAAATATATAAGCCGTGTTGATTCGATATGCGCTATTTTGACGTGAATGATATTTGTATCGATTTTATTCATTTTTATAAAGTATATCGAAAAGGAAATCATTTCAAAATTAGATATTTTGTAAATATTATCATTTTAATATTATAATGATAAGAAATATTCAAATTTGATTTGAAATTTGAAATGAATTTGAAATCGTTTTAAAATGAATTTATTAAGGAATATTCAAATTTGATTTGAAATTTGAAATGGAATTGAAATCGTTTTAAAATGAATTTAAAATGAATTTAAAACGAATTTATTAAGGAATATTCAAATTTGATTTGAAATATGAAATGAAGTTGAAATCGTTTTTAAAACGAATTTAAAATGATTTATAAAATACGTTTTAAATGGAAATTGATGAAATATATATAATATATAAATTATATATATTTAATGGCCTGAATCGAACGCGTCGCGTCGTGGCAGTTCGCGAATTTCGACCATTGACTTCGAATGGACATTACGGGAGATCTGACCGTCGGATTCCCCTAAAACCCGAACCGTTGGTTCGTATCGAAAAGAGATTTCCAACAAATATAAGAGATTTGAAATCTAACAGTTGTATTTGGAATTATGTCAAATCAAAATTGGAAAAGGTCGCTGTAAGTGCAATTCGATGACTGTTTATGGAAATCGACTGTACGGGCCTTGCTAAAATTATTAAAAATATCAATAATTTGTGTAAAATCATAATAAATGATTTGGAAAGAATTAGGATGAAAAATTCCATATTTGAAAAGATAAAAACATATTTTTATCAAATTGAACTAGTAATTAACTAGATTTGAAATCCAATAATTTTTAAATAAAATAAATTGGATTGGTGAATGGTTTTAAAATAACCAGAAATTTCCAACGAAAAAATTGGAATGGATTTGAATGGAAATCATCTTTGAAATATTTTGATATTGGATTCCGTGATTATACAGATATTGTTATGGGAATTTGGAAGGTATATATATATATGTATATATCGTTCTTCCCAAAACGATATTTGTTGGTTTCAAAATTTGATATTGATTATAAGTCGATATAATTTCTATTCAGAGCCTTGTATTCGATATCAAATTGGATTTTGGGTTTGTTGTGAATAGTGTTTTCATTAACACTGTTCATAAAACCCGTTGAAAAGAATAAATATTTTAATTAAGATTATTAGAGTTTCCAGTTACATTTGGTAATTGGAATAAAATAGAATGTGAATCGGGTTTATCGTGAACCATGTTTTTAACGACATTCGTTCTTTAACCCGATTAACAGTGAAGTATGATTTGGATTTATAAATCTTTTAATTAAGATTTAAGAGAAATTTTCCAAAGTAAAGTTTTCCAATTTAATATAATAGATTGGAATGGAATGGAATTCGATTTGGTAATAATCGAAGTGAACTTTTGTGGAGGAAGACTGTTACTATACATGGAATTTAAAAGGCTTTGTCGTTATTTCATTTATATTATCGGTTGGATATGGAAGTTTATATCGATTATATATATTGATCTATTTTCCATGAAGATTCCATTGCTAATGGAATGGGATTTTGGGTTTATCGTGAACTGTGTTTTAAATGACATTAGTTCTTTAATGCAGTTAAAGACAAGATTAATTTGTTAACTTTGAAGAAAATTGAATTAGAGTTTTAATGAATCTTTAATTAGACTGAAATGTGAATCTGATAACTAAAATTATCAAATTCAAGAAATGATCGAGAATGGAGTATCACCAGTTTTGCTCCAAGCGATAGTTAAATCTTTAATTAGATTTGAACGTGAAATGGAAATTAAATTTACCGATAACACCATGGTGTTAGATACGGAGTATGACCAGTTTTGCTCCATGGGATGAATAAGTTGGGATTGGGAAATTAAACAAATGATTACTTCGGTAAGGTGCGTAATCCCAACTAGTTTGGATAAACCTTAATTTGGTTTGAACTGATATCCAATTGAAGATTAAAGAATAAATTTAAAGAATTTATCTTTGATAAAATTAATGGGAACCTTTCCCAAAGGATACGAATATTTAATTAAAAGAATATTCAAAATTGGAATGAGCATATGTTGTGTTTTATAGCACTTGTTTATTATATATGCGAGTTATTCGGAAAGGCCAGGTTTATACCCATTCTGAATCGCTGATTCGACGATATGTCGATGATGAAGACGGTGGTTGAAGACCGGAGGTCTTCACATCATTTGGATGATTACTGATGTCTTGATTGGGCTATACACCCAAGACGAGGTAATAAGTGGTGATCGTTTAGACGTACTTGGAGATCGACCGGATATGCGAGGACCTCTCTCCTGTATTGGACATATGGGATAAGGAATAAGGTTCCTCCGATTTCGTTCGGACCCAGAACAAACTTGTAAATGGATGTGTGTCTGACATTGGGTTTTGTTCTATGTTGATTGATCTTTATTAAATATATATATATATATATCTGTTTGGCGGTGGAGAATGTATTCTCTTACTTAACGCCCTTCTATGAGATGTACAAGCTTAGAGGTTATATATCAATAGACATCAGTCGCATGGCGTGAATTGCCTATGTGGCATGCCGAGATGCAAATGATCAAGGCTTCTGTTGAAAAGCAGAGTCTTGTGGTTGATGATCAAAGCACGGCTTTAATATAGCATAGCTTTGTGTATAGCGTTAATTCGTGAGCTTCACACCCCAGTATGAACCAGAAATGGAATGAAGGACAGCAGGGAGGACATGCATTTCTTTCTAGCTAGGAGTAGTGTCATGGTATAGAGCCTAGACATTTTTACTTATGTGGATGATGGAAAGCGAGGCGCCTCAGATATATTGGTTACTACGGAGCCAATGAATATTGAGTCATCTGGCTCATTTACAACCCATAGGGCAGGGACACGTATTGTTTATGGATTACTAATCCACTTAAAATGTGGACCGGCCCTGCATTTTCCTAGTTGTAGTTGCGACTGTAGCCTGAGACATGGTAGGCTAGATTGTCTCAAATTCGGTAAGGATGATCCCTTGCCTTGGTTCTTGATGGAAATCCAACTTCCAATACGTGTCTTTGCGGTTTTGATTGTAGAGCCTAGTATGGCGACATAGTAGCATGGGATGCTATGCCGTCTATGATTGATACATTTATATTTGAAGTTGTTTTATACACTATGCACTTGTAATAGTATCGAAATGATTTATTTTAAACGTACCAAGCATGTTTGGCAATTATAAGGTAAAACTCTATCCTCCAGCTTGCACTGCATTGTGTGATGGGACCTGAGTCTTATAACAACTTCATTTTTCAAAAAGCATTGCGCTATTTATAGTTGTTTATGAAATGGTATTCTTGGGAGGAAACTTATTCCATGTTATACGGCGTGGTCCCTTGATTTACTCCATTTTAAAGTAAAGTTTTAAATAACTGTTTTAGTTCTCACACCAGTCACATGACTGACCTGGAGTTTATTGTTTTAACCTAAACTGTGGGTGCCCCTATTTTCCACATATGCAGCTAGTAGTTTTGGTTTTGCAAATATTATATTCACAGGATCCTGGTTTACAGTTGGAGCTATATTCGGAACACTCTTTATCCGTGTATTTCTTTAAGCTGTGTTATGTATTATTTTCCGCTGCTATGTAATTATTTAAATCTCTGATATTTATCAAATGTGTAACATTTATTCATACTCTATATATTCTTGTACTTTCATGTAAACTGTTGTAGTAAGAAATGAAATGTTCTTCTGTTTACGTTCCGATTAGTCTGATTCTCAACTCAATCTGGGCTTTCCTTTACGGGGAAGTTCGGGTCGTCACATATTAGGTTCCCCGGACTTGTTGAAAAGAAAAGGAAAGGGATTCAGGCAATGGATCGAAAGATATTACAAATGGGTTTACGGAATATGTCATTCAAAACAGACTTTTCTTTTTGAAAACGCTTTCTTTTAAAACCTTTTTGAAAAGAGTTTTCAAAAACTTTTACCTAATCTGGTAACCTTCTGCTCTGATACCAAGTGTGACACCCCACGTCCGTTAATGTAACTCATTAAGAGCATGCATTAAGTTTCGTGAAGCATTATAGGTAAAAAGAAATAGAAACATTACAAGACAGATATAAAATAATAGCGGAATTAAAGAGTTTATTAATCATAAAGCATCGTGGTTCAAAACATCAAATGTCTAAAATACATAAAACCAGTACATCATTAAAATTAATGTCTTGTACTTAAAACATCAGAGTACAATAATAAAAAAAGCATAATTCCCCAAAAGAAACATAGCCATAGTAGCAAAGATAAAAGCTTGAGCAACACATCTAAGCAGCTCCAGCAAAATGATAACAGAATCCTGATCAAGCTTGAGTATTCCCACACTGAGAACATTTGGGGAGGGGGAGGAAACGGAAGAAAGAAGAGGAAACAAAAAGGGTCAGGCATAAAGTCTGGTGAGTCCAGTTACTTTTAGCACATAGATAAGTAAAAGTATCATGATAGGCATATAAAGTGGATTAGAAAAATAACATCATAGAAGCTAGGTATGACAAGGTAAACATGATAGAGTGTATACGTTTCTCTAAGGATTACTCTACACCGATACTAGTATAACCAGAATGAGATGATCCCAACAACTACCAAACGGTAGACTTAGGCATATGTCTATATGTACCCTAATTACTACCCTAATCGGTCAGTTCCCTACTCCGTAGATACCCTGTGCTGGCCCTACAGTAGGGTGTATCATTCCCTAAAGTGGCAACCATTCATTTTCCGGATGTGCACAACCATTTCTACTGGCGTCACGGTCGTCTTGTCACCCTTTGCCCGGACCATGCACGCACATGACCCCGGCCAGTTTGCACCGCCTACAATGTCCTCCATGTTTGGATCTCTTACAATCAGCTTAGAAAGTGTGCCCCGACTCCGACCTAGCTCGAAGTACTCGTTTGATACCTATATATGGGTTACTGACTGAAACGGATCCCACACACAAGATGATACAAGCTCTCCCCGTTGTCTTGTATCTCCACTAGGATTTCCACAGGTTATGCTTACCTAACGATGTCTTTAATTACATAACCTCAATAGGATAAGGTTGTGGGCCTATATATAAATATTACCCACCCAACCCAGATTAACTTAACCCACCCACTGTTTCAAACAAGTTTACTTAACCCTTAATCAGGTTCATGTTAATACAATCCCTATGGATTCAACTAGGTTAAGTATTCCAATTCATTACCATGTCCATTTATGGTTATAATGTGCTGGACCTCCCACATTAAGCCTACTACTTGTGGATGTTGGATATGCCGATCGGTTCCGAGCAGACTTCTTCCATAAGTCGGGCTTAATCTCATGTCTTAGCACGTCTCGTGTTTGTGCATCTAGACCCCTCACATTAGATTCACCACTTGTGGTCGTTGGATATGTCGGGCAATTCTGGGCAGACTTCCACCACAAGTGTAATCTAACCTCGTGTCTAGGCACGGTGACAGTTTCTAATTACTGTTATCCTAGGCATTACAAGTATTAACCAAATTTATCTATGTCGTTATAGGTTTCAATGCCCCCTTTTCCCCAGTCATTTTCATAGTGAACTATATGCCCCAAATTCATATTCATACATTTTATTCAGGTTATGCCCAAATTCCCAATTACAAGTTATGCCCAGTTTCAATGTTTTTCCCTCATTCCCTATTTAACGCATTCGCATATTTCAGCGGCATGCCTAGGCTCGAAAGCAGCCAGGCTATATGAAATAAAAAGGGAAAGATGAAGGGAAGATGATAGAAATGATCATACTAACAAGATTGACATATAATGGCATAAACATATAGTGGCATAATGACAAGATGGGCTCATAGGAACATATCTGATGAACATATGATAATAGAACCGATTCTAACATAATAGGGATGTTATAACAGGAATGATAAGATCTAAACAATGGTTTAGATATCCAACTAATAACAAATCCAATTTAACCACAAACATGATAGGGACAAGTATAAGGTGATCTAAACAGTGAAACAATGGCAGATCTAACATGCTAAATAGGTGAAGGTTTAGATCTAAGTCATAATCATGTCATAACATCATAGATAAACAGGTTATAGCAGATCTGATTTGATTCAAATGGTCATAGGCATAGATCCAAGTTAATGTCACATCAAGTTTTACTTTTAATTATTCAAATCTAAAATTAACATGGACTCACAGCGTTTGGATATAGAAAAATAGAAGGAGAGTAGCAGATGTTGAATCACAGATCTACACTTGAATAACTTGATTGCAGAAGAAGAAAAAACTGGATTTGATCTGGGCAGAGGCAACATCTAGTGCTCCATTATTTTCAGTGTGAGAAAACTAGAGAAATGAGACCATATTTATAGCCGAACTCCAAAACCCTAATTTGTCCATATCTGCGCAGGGGGTCGATGTAACAACCTGGTAATTTTCAATATTAATGTTCACAAATTAAAGAATAACTAATCTCAGATGTGAGAATTAAGGGAAATGGGTTGCGCCATTGTGTTCGTCTCGGAATTCTGGTTGAGATAGAGTCCGAGTTTGCGTGAATTGGACTTCGTATGAAGAAGTTATGGCCATCGGAAGTTTCAGAAAATTCAAAACAGATTTCGAAAATTCAAATTTCAGAGTCAGATAGGCTAGGCGGGAAATTTCCCACCAGGGCTAGGTCGACCATAGGGTCGACCTACCCTCACCAGGTCGACCATAGGGTCGACCTGGGGGTCAACCTGCCCCCCTCCCCCCCGGGCAGATTTGATTGATGACCTGTTTATGACTATATGCTGACTCATTAGGGTTTCTGATCTGCTCTGAATGGCTGGGGTTAATTCTGGGTTGATCAGACGGCCTAAACTAATCCTAAACTCTATAAAAAGACATGTAGACTCAAACCCTAAAATCAAATTAAAATTAGATTCAAGGCCTCCATGCCGTCACCTTGCAACCTAGAATAGCCGCCACCAATTAGAGAGGAAGAAAGCTAATCAAATTCAACTCTAATCTAAACCGCAACAACGAATCTACTTCAAACGAAAGATAATTCAACTTCAGAACTCAGAATTCAGAATTTAAGACCTTCTTTGAGTTGTGAGTTCGATTTCTTTAATAAAATAATTAGCAATTTAATTAGATTGCGTTATGATGCGGATTATATGGCTATGTTGTGAATTATTGACCGCATGTTATCATTTATGTTGTAAAATTGTGATGTTATCATTTATGTTGTAAATTCTATGATGTTATCATTTATGTTGTAAAGTTGTAATGTTATCATCCATGTTGTAATTCTATGATTGGCTTATGTATAATCAATTCATAATGATGTTCATATGCTAGTTTGGTTATGTTGATTCATATGATAAATCATATGTATGTATGCAAGTTTAGGTGTTGATTTAGATATGAATCATATGCAAGTTAGTGAAAATCATATACAACCTTACATGTTTCATGACATCTATTTTATGTAAATGGGATCTAAAGTTAGACTATGAAATTCTATATGCTAGTTTACATGTTTAGATGTAAGTTTACACCATCGTTTATGTTGCATAAATCACATATGCAAGTATATACATATATGTTGTTTTGAAGTATGAATCATGCCTATGCAAGTTTACCCCTTATGGTTAGATCCATGACATAGATGTTTTATGCAAGTTTGTGACTATTATCTAAACAAGTTTACACCTTTAGATTTGGATCTATGACATATGCAGTTTTATGCAAGTTGTGACTTTGGCCTATGCAAGTTTTAGATGTAGAACCTCATTCACACATACAAGTTCATCCTTATGTTTAGATCTAGTTTTATTTCTATGTATGTTGTGATGTTTTCTCTTTATTCTATGAGTTAGACTATTCAAGTCTAACGTATACTTTATGTTAAACGAACGAACGTACAACGTGGGGTAATGGGATAATATTAAAAAGATTTAATATTAAGAATTGGCATAAATGCCTTAAATGGCATAAAATTAATTTGTGATGAAAATTGGTATGATTTTGCATACCATAAATTGATGGACATAATTGAGTCAATTATGTCCATAGTTAAATTTTGAATTGATTGATAATTCGAATAGGGAAATTAATTCAAATTGGGGAATAATTAATTTGGTATAATTAATCGTCTAAGACACGAGGTTAGGCTCTTTTGTGGTGTAAGACTGCCCGGACCCGCCTGGCAAATCCAGCTGCCACAAATGCCAGTCTAATGTGGGAGGTCTTAGGCATAAATCAATACGTAACAATTGTAAAGACACGAGGTTAGGCTCGTTTGTGGTGTAAGACTGCCCGGACCCGCCCGACAAATCCAGCTGCCACAAATGCCAGTCTAATGTGGGAGGTCTTTATAAGGTTACAGTCTTAATGAATTAAGAAACACTTAACCAGATAAACATGTAGTGGGACATGAGGGGGTTAAGTGGGTGCCTTATGTGGCATGTGGAATCTAGTGGGTGCCTTGGGTTGCATTTGAAATATGATTAGAAACACTTAACCAAAATTGAAACATGTAAGTGAACATGAATAAGAAGAGCGTTAAGTGGGATGTACTAGAGGGGACCAAGCTTAGGTGGATAGCTTGTGTCAAGTAATGGGGGCCCGTTTCAACCAGTAACCCATACGTATCTTTGTGGGCTCGACCCAAGTCGAGGACGAGACACGCATACTGGGCTTGACTATAAGAGGCCAAAACGGGTTAGCGGTGGCAACGCAAGTCCAACGGGTTCATATGCGTGTGTGGGCCCGGGCTGGTAGGTAAGAAGTTGTTGCATCGTGTTGGTATAAGCCGTGCATTGTTGGTGGTATCGGGTTGCCACTTTGGGGAGTGATATACCCCACTGTGGGGCCAGCACGGGCATCTACGAGTTAGGGAGCCGATCGCATGGGGGTAGTGGGTACACCTAGTGGAGATAGGGGCAGGCGTCACCTATGAAAGCAACTAGGGGTACACGAAACTACCATTATCATTATTAAGTTCTGTAGGCGGGATCAACCTTAGGGTGACTAGTGGTGGTGCAGTATAGTAATTATCTTATAGTGGTTTAGGTGCGCTTTAACGTTATCTTTGTTCATCTTATTTCCTTGTTTACTCTGTCATACCCCATTTGTTCACAGTCATTTCCTTATTTTCCAACTTATGCCTTAGCCTAGTTATTTTGGTAATTATATTGTTAAAGTTATCGCACTCGCCAGACTTTATGTCTGACCCACTTTGTTTCCACCTCTTTTCTTCCTTCCTCCCCCCCAGGTGCTCAGGGTGGAACTAGCAACATTGGAGCTTGATTTTGGACAGCTGTATCGCTTGCTTTTAGAAGATTGCTTGGATCGCTAAAGTAAAAGTTCAGCTTATCTTATTTATGGCTATTTTGGATTGGGGTTATGTCTTTCAATTTATGTACTTTGATTTAGTCAAGATAGATATTATGTACTTTGACTCTGGTTTTTGATGATGTAATCAAACCTATGTGTTTACCACTGCAATGAATAAAGTTTTAAAATTTTAAGTACTATTTATATCTGTCTTGTTGTTAAGTTTCTGTTCTATACTCACTTAAAACGCTCCATAGAAGTTAATGCATTCCCTTTGTGAGTGACATTAATGGACGTGGGGGTGTTACACGTGGTATCAGAGATGAAGGTTACCAGAACAGATATGATTTTTGAAAAACTGTTTTTCAAAAACACTTTTATAAAGAAGTACCTTCAAAAGTACATTTTAAGGAAAGTATTTTCAAGAGAAAAGCTTATTTTAGAAAGCATACCCCCAAGAGCAATATATCTTTTCTTCGGTTCTTTTGTATTGAATCTTTCCTTTTTCGTTTTAGTATGTCTGGAATTCCCGAGATACTCGAGGGGATACCAATACCAGGATGGTTTAGGAGGTATTTGGAGACTAGGGCCACCACCGCTGGTCCAGTAAATCCTCCTCCCCCTCCTCCTCCTCCTCCTCATGTCGATACTTTCACAAAGATATGTAAGGACTTTCGGGCAATGGGTGGAAAACATTTTCACGGGACGGAGACATTTGTTGAAGCTCGAAATTGGCTAAAGGAGGTGGAAGAATTGTTTGGGATCTTTGAAGTGGAAGATGGGAGAAAGGTCCAGTTAGCCACCTGGCTAATGAAGGATGAGGCCTCGTTTTGGTGGGAGGTCACTAATGGAGAGCGTTCAGTTGATACATGGCCAGATTTCAGGCGGAGGTTTGAAGCAAAGTTTCTCTCACGGGCTGAAGAGAATTTATACATGGAAAGGTTTTTGGCGTTGAAGCTAGGGAATATAACAGTGAAAGAACACGTCAACAAATTCAATCAGTTGGCGAGATTTGGCTTGGACTTGGTGAATACACCAGAAAAGAAGGCCCTGAGATTTGTTAAGGGTTTGAACGAGCCGCTTCATGGGTTAGCTATGACCCACATCCCAATGGGGGCTACCTTTGAGAGGCTAGTTGACATGGCGCTTATGCATGAAGAGGTGAAGGGCACCAATGCTAATAAGGCACCCGAGAAGAAAGGGGATCAAAAGAAGCCGCAACAGCAACAACAGAACAAGAAAGGTGGAAAAGGCAACAATGGCAAGGGAAAGAAAAGATGTTTTAACTGTGGGACACCCGGCCATGTAAGCAAAGATTGTAGGAATAAAAAGAAGATTGGTTGTTTCCACTGTGGCGAAGCAGGAAATTTGATTAAGGACTGCCCAAAGAAAGGGCAGAGGGCAGGGTCTACCTCGGGAGGACAGGTGCAGGCTCTTATGGCACCAAGGCAGGCAAGGGGGCAAGTTCAGGCTCTCGTGGTCCCACCACTGCAAGAACGAGGTAGAGCGATTTCCGTTGAAAGTATAGTTTTTCTGTTTGATCATCCTGTCTGTACTTTATTCGATTCTGGTGCATCACATTCGTTTATCTCTACATCATTAGTTGAAACACTGCACCTAAATACTAGTCTAGTTACAGATCCCTTAGTAGTCTCAAATCCTATTAGTGCTTCGGCTCATCTTTCTATGATCTGTCGGGATTTGAGAGTGTCTATCTTGGGCGTTGGGTTTGAATGCAACGCCTTTGTTCTTGGCTTCATGGGCTACGGCTTGATTCTAAGTATGGATTGGCTAACTAGATATGGGGCCATCCTAGATTGTGAAAGAAGGGTAGTTAGATTGTTGACTCGTTGTGGAAAGACCCTTGATATTTCTTGTGACCCTAGAGGTCCAGTAATGCTTAGCTACCTAGAATCCCTTGACGCATCCGATGATGACTTACATTCTGTTCGTATAGTCTGTGAATATGTTGATGTCTTCGATGAGGTGAGGGGCTTACCCCCAAAACGTGAGATAGACTTTCGAATATATCTAGTAGATAATGCAAAGCCAGTTGCATTGCCAGTGCGCCACATGGCTCCAAGAGAGACAAGAGAACTCAGTAAGCAAGTGAAAGAATTGCTTGAGAAGGGGTTCATCAGACGTAGTATATCGGAGTGGGGTGCTCCAGTAGTATTTGCTACGAAGGCAGATGGGTCCCTTAGACTTTGTGTGGACTATAGAGAACTCAATAAGCTTACTAAGAAGAATAGACACCCACTGCCGAGGATTGACGATCTCTTCGATCAGTTAGTTGGCGCCTCAGTGTTTTCGCAGTTGGACTTAGCCACAGGTTTCCATCAGTTGAGAGTGGCTGAGGATAGCATAGACAAGACTGCCTTTAGGACTCCAGACGACTTATTCGAGTGGCTTGTGATGCCCTTCGGTTTGACAAACGCCCCCGCATACTTTGTTGACTTGATGTGTAGGGTGTTTAGGGAGTACCTTAATAAATTCATGGTAGTCTTTGTGGATGACATCTTGATCTTTTCTAAGAGCGAGGAAGAGCATGCCCTACATCTTAGGGAAGTGTTGGGGACCCTTCGAGCGCATAGTCTTAAAGCTAAATTTTCTAAATGTCACTTTTGGAGAAAGGAAGTGCGATTCTTAGGGCACGTGGTTTCCAAAGAAGGGATAGCTGTGGATCCCGCGAAGGTAGTGGCCATCCAAGATTGGAAGGTCCCTAAAAATGCTACCGAGGTGAGGAGTTTCTTAGGGTTGGCTGGATACTATAGGAAGTTTATCAAAGACTTCGCAAAAATATCAGTCCCATTAACACGCTTGACGAAGAAGAACCTAGTTTTCACATGGGACGTAGATTGTGATGATGCATTCCAACGTATAAAGAGAGCTTTGACCATAGCCCCAGTCTTAGTGTTGCCAGATAGGAGTAAGCCATTTGCCATTTATACTGATGCTTGTGGGACAGGACTAGGCGCAGTCTTAATGCAAGAGGGAAGGGTAATAGCCTATGGCGGAAGGCAGTTGAGAGTGCATGAGAAAAATTACCCTACACATGACCTAGAGTTGGCTGCTATTTGTTTTCGCGCTTAGGTCTTTGCGGCATTATCTTCTTGGCGAGAAATTCGAATTGTTCACTGACAACAAATCACTAAAATACTTGTTCTCTCAGAAGGACTTGAACTTAAGGCAGCAAAGGTGGATGGAATTCTTAGCGTCCTACGATTTCGAGATAGCGTATACCCCTGGCAAGGGTAACGTGGTGGCAAACGCCTTAAGTAGGAAAAGGCTGTCCTTGAGTCCGTTGTTTGTTGAGCGGCGAAGCTTAGAGTTCATCTCTACGTTTGACTTTAGACCTTCCATTGACTTTGTACCCGGTTTGCTAGAATCCTTAGATGTCAGACCTACGCTTTTGGGACGGATTGGAGAGGCACAGCGAGATGACCCACGGTTGGTTTAGTTAGTAGAAAAGCTCAAAAGGGGGGAGTCATCGAGCCATCTCAGTAGGTATACCCTAGATGATAAGGGTTGGTTACGTAGGGACGGTAGACTTTGTGTACCACGGGACGAGAATTTGAGGAAGACCATTCTTGATGATGCACATCGTTCGAAGATGACCATCCATCCAGGCGGGGACAAGATGTACATGGACATGAGACGAGTTTACTTTTGGGCCGGCATGAAGAAGGATGTGGCTGAGTTTGTCGCTAGATGCTTGGTGTGCCAACAAGTAAAAGCAGAGCAAAAGAAGCCCGGTGGGTTGCTTCACCCATTGGAGGTCCCACAATGGAAGTGGGAAAGTGTCTAGATGGACTTTATTGATGGGTTACTGAGATCGAGGAAGGGTAATACGGAGATTTGGGTCGTGGTAGACAGACTTACTAAGAGCGCCCATTTCATTCCCGTGAAGAGTAAGAGGACTGCTCCATGGTTAGCCTCCATATACATTCGAGAGATAGTTCATTTGCATGGTGTTCCTTCTAGCATAGTGAGCGACCGCGATCCTATCTTCACTAGCGAGTTTTGGAAGAGCTTGCAAGAGGCGGTAGGGACCCAGTTATGTTTGAGCACCGCATATCATCCTCAGACGGACGGCCAGACCGAGAGGGTGAATCATATTCTAGAGGACCTATTGAGGTTGTGTGTCTTAGATTTCGGAGGTACATGGGAGGAACATCTTCCGTTAGTGGAGTTCGCATATAATAATAGCTTTCAGTCTAGCATTGGCATGGCACCGTTTGAGGCGCTTTATGGACGGCTGTGTCGTTCGCCTACATGTTGGTGGGAATCTATAGATAAGATCTTGCTTGGGCCCGATATGATTAGAGAGACTTCGGAAAAGATTGATTTGATTCGAAGGAGGATGAAGACGACGCAAGATAGGCAGAAATCTTATGCGGACAAGAGGAGGTCAGATCTTGAGTTTGATATTGGGAACATGGTCTTTGTCAAGGTGTCTCCATTACGGAATGTTGTTCGCTTTGGGTCCATTGGGAAGTTAGCACCAAGGTTCGTAGGGCCGTTTCCTATTAAGGAGAGGATTGGACAGATGGCATATAGAGTGGAGTTGCTCGAGAGACTTAGTGGTGTACACGATGTATTCCATGTATCACATTTGAGGAAGTGCTTGCATGAGACCGCGGAAGTTGTAGAGCCGAGCTGGCTTAGAGAGGTGGAGATAGAGCGTGATGCAACGATTCGACGAGCTCCTACGCGCATTCTTGGGTCGGAGATTAAGAAGTTGAGGAACCGAGAGGTCAAGATAGTCAAAGTGCAATGGGGAGGATGATGAGAGCAACACTACTTGGGAGACGGAAGAGAAGATGCGTTCATTATACCCTTTTCTTTTCAAGGGTATGTCTTTTAATTTCTCCTTTATCGCATAGGTTGTACTTATCTTATCTTTAGTATGTCCTCTCGCTAGTATCTTTTACCTTTAGATAGGATAGTCATATGGTTGAAACATGTGTTTGAGACATGTTATGTATGATGGATGCATGTGGATGCAAGTGTTTGCTAGTGGTTGCTCGTGGATGCATATACACACACTTTAGGCACTAGATCGGCTCAGTCACTTCATATTGCATATAAATGTGTGTGCATATTTAAGTTAATGGATGTATAATGGTTGTACTATCATATGGATGCTTCAGTTTGGTGAATGGATGTGCACACATGTAGAAATAATAAGTATCGATAGGATTCTTTCGCATACATAATGGACGCATGGCACTATCATGGTTTGCATTAAGGAGGTTAACTGAATCAGTAGACCGCCTGATTTTGCATTAGATAAGGAACATATACACACACACTTCTTGCATATGTTCATACAGCATTAGAAATTTTATAAGGACAATGGATGCCTGTGTTTGATGGTTGTTTGGATGTTAGGATATGCATTCTCCTTAACTTGGAGATTTCGGGGGTGAAACCCTTTAAGGAAGGGAGAATGTAACACCCCATCATTTTCAATATTAATGTTCACAAATTAAAGAATAACTAATCTCAGATGTGAGAATTAAGGGAAACGGGTTGCGCCATTGTGTTCGTCTCGGAATTCTGGTTGAGATAGAGTCCGATTTTGTGTGAATTGGACTTCGTATGAAGAAGTTATGGCCATCGGAAGTTTCAGAAAATTCAAAACAGATTTCGAAAATTCAAATTCCAGAGTCAGATAGGCTAGGTGGGTAATTTCCCTCCAGGGCCAGGTCGACCATAGGGTCGACCTACCTTCACCAGGTCAACCATAGGGTCGACCTGCCCCCCCCCCCCCCCCCCCGCGGGCAGATTTGATTGATGACCTGTTTATGACTGTATGCTGACTCATTAGGGTTTCTGATCTGCTCTGAATGGCTGGGGTTAATTCTGGGTTGATCGGACGACCTAAACTAATCCTAAACTCTATAAAAAGACATGTAGACTCAAACCCTAAAATCAAATTAAAATTAGATTCATGGCCTCCATGCCGTCACCTTGCAACCTAGAATAGCAGCCACCAATTAGAGAGGAAGAAATCTAATCAAATTCAACTCTAATCTAAACCGCAACAACGAATCTACTTCAAAGGAAAGCTAATTCAACTTCAGAACTCAGAATTCAGAACTCAAGACCTTCTCTGAGTTGTGAGTTCAATTTCTTTAATAAAATAATTAGCAGTTTAATTGGATTGAGTTATAATGTGGATTATATGGCTATGTTGTGAATTATTGATCGCATGTTATCATTCATGTTGTAAAATTGTGATGTTATCATTTATGTTGTAAATTCTATGATGTTATCATCTATGTTGTAAAGTTGTAATGTTATCATCCATGTTGTAATTCTATGATTGGTTTATGTATAATCAATTCATAATGATGTTCATATGCTAGTTTGGTTATGTTGATTCATATGATAAATCATATGTATGTATGCAAGTTTAGGTGTTGATTTAGATATGAATCATATGCAAGTTAGTGAAAATCATATACAACCTTACATGTTTCATGACATCTATTTTATGTAAATGGGATCTAAAGTTAGGCTATGAAATTCTATATGCTAGTTTACATGTTTAGATGTAAGTTTACACCATCGTTTATGTTGCATAAATCACATATGCAAGTATATACATATATGTTGTTTTGAAGTATGAATCATGCTTATGCAAGTTTACCCCTTATGGTTAGATCCATTACATACATGTTTTATGCAAGTTTGTGACTATTATCTAAACAAGTTTACACCTTTAGATTTGGATCTATGACATATGCAGTTTTATGCAAGTTGTGACTTTGGCCTATGCAAGTTTTAGATGTAGAACCTCATTCACACATACAAGTTCACCATTATGTTTAGATCTAGTTTTATTTCTATGTATGTTGTGATGTTTTCTCTTTATTCTATGAGTAAGACTATTCGAGTCTAACGTATACTTTATGTTAAACGAACGAACGTACAACGTGGGGTAATGGGATAATATTAAAAAGATTTAATATTAAGAATTGGCATAAATGCCTTAAATGGCATAAAATTAATTTGTGATAAAAATTGGTATGATTTTGCATACCATAAATTGATGGGCATAATTGAGTCAATTATGGCCATAGTTAAATTTGGAATTGATTGATAATTCGAATAGGGAAATTAATTCAAATTGGGGAATAATTAATTTGGTATAATTAATCGTCTAAGACACGAGGTTATGCTCTTTTGTGGTGTAAGACTGCCCGAACCCGCCTGGCAAATCCAGCTGCCACAAATGCCAGTCAAATGTGGGAGGTCTTAGGCATAAATTAAATACGTAATAATTGTTAAGACACGAGGTTAGGCTCGTTTGTGGTGTAAGACTGCCCGGACCCGCCCGGCAAATCCAGCTGCTACAAATGCCAGTCTAATGTGGGAGGTCTTTATAAGGTTACAGTCTTAATGAATTAAGAAACACTTAACCAGATAAACATGTAGTGGGACATGAGGGGGTTAAGTGGGTTCCTTGGGTGGCATGTGGAATCTAGCGGGTGCCTTGGGTGGCATTTGAAATACGATTAGAAACACTTAGCCAAAATTGAAACATGTAAGTGAACATGAATAAGAAGAGGGTTAAGTGGGATGTACTAGAGGCGACCAAGCTTAGGTGGATAGCTTGTGTCAAGTAATGGGGGCCCGTTTCAACCAGTAACCCATACGTATCTTTGTGGGCTCGACCCAAGTCGAGGACGGGACTCGCATACTGGGCTTGACTGTAAGAGGCCAAAACGGGTTAGCGGTGGCAACGCAAGTCCAACGGGTTCATATGCGTGTGTGGGCCCGGGCTGGTAGGTAAGACGTTGTTGCATCGTGTAGGTATAAGCCGTGCATTGTTGGTGGTATCGGGTTGCCACTTTGGGGTGTGGGGCCAGCACGGGTATCTACGAGTTAGGGAGCCGATCGCATGGGGGTAGTGGGTACACCTAGTGGAGATAGGGGCAAGCGGCACCTATGAAGGCAACTAGGGGTACACGAAACTACCATTATCATTATTAAGTTCTGTAGGCGGGATCAACCTTAGGGTGACTAGTGGTGGTGTAGTATAGTAATTATCTTAAAGTGGTTTAGGTGCGCTTTAACGTTATCTTTGTTCATCTTATTTCCTTGTTTATTCTGTCATACCCCATTTGTTCACAGTCATTTCCTTATTTTCCAACTTATGCCTTAGCCTATTTATTTTGGTAATTATATTGTTAAAGTTATCGCACTTGCCAGACTTTATGTCTGACCCACTTTGTTTCCACCTCTTTTCTTCCTTCCCCCTAGGTTCTCAAGATGGAACTAGCACCAGTGGAGCTTGATTTTGGACAGCTGTATCGCTTGATTTTAGAAGATTGCTTGGATCGCTGAAGTAAAAGTTCAGCTTATCTTATTTATGGCTATTTTGGATTGGGGTTATGTCTTTCAATTTATGTACTTTGATTTAGTCAAGATGGATATTATGTACTTTGACTCTGGTTTTTGATGATGTAATCAAACCTATGTGTTTACCGCTGCAATGAATAAAGTTTTAAATTTTTAAGTACTGTTTATATCTGTCTTGTTGTTAAGTTTCTGTTCTATACTCACTTAAAACGCTCCATAGAAGCTAATGCATTCCCTTTGTGAGTGACGTTAATGGACGTGTGGGTGTTACATCCGACCCCCCCATATGGGGTTGACCCATGGGTCGACACCCCGTTTAAGGGGTCGACACCCCTAGGCGGGAAATTTGC
Organism: Allium sativum; assembly: GCA_030737875.1. Taxonomy (NCBI): domain Eukaryota; kingdom Viridiplantae; phylum Streptophyta; class Magnoliopsida; order Asparagales; family Amaryllidaceae; genus Allium; species Allium sativum. The sequence continues at coordinate 447,267,513 of CM060922.1, read as the reverse complement.
CGCCCATTGAATTTTTGATTTTCGAACTGAAATTTGATTTTCTGAATATAATATATATATTTATAATTCTCTTGCGCATGTACAAACTTCAAACCTTCATAACCTCTTCATACGGTGTCTGTATTATGCAAACCAAGTGTCTATCTTAACCAGAATTTCGTGACGGATGCAATGGCGAAGTCTGTTTCCCTTAATTCTGAATATTAAATTAACTATTCTTTAATTTGTGCTCTTCAATATTGTTAAAATTACGGGGTGTTACATTCTCCCCTACTCAAAGGATTTCGTCCTCGAAATCTCCAAGTTAAGAAGAATGTATATCCTACCATCCATCACCCATCTACTCATCCACCGATCACAGGCATCCATTGTCCTTAAAGACTTCTAATGCTTTTATGAACATATGCAAAGGTGTGTGCATATGTCCCAATACTAATGTGAAGATCAGGCAGTCTACTGACTCGGTTTACCTCCTTAATACAATGTATATTAGTGCCAAGAATTCAACATGCATGCAACAATCCTTTTATAACATGTAAGTTCTATATGTGTGCACAATCATCCCTCCAAATGCAACATCCATATGATGATACATCCATTTCCATCCATTAAAAGAAGAAAAATGCACACACATCCATTTGCAGTATGAGAGTGATTGAGCCGATCTAGTGCCTAGTATGTTTTTATATGCATCCACGCGCAACCACTAGCAGACACTTGCATCCATCAAACATAACATGTCTCAAACACATGTTTACATCCATGGGATTCCTACCTAAAGGTCGAAGATTCGATCGATAGGACCTACTTAAATGACAGAAAAAATCATAAATAAAAGCTTTGGGAAGGAAGTTAAGAACATACCCTTGAAAAGAAAAGTGTACGAAGCACGAATCTTGATTTCGGTCTCCTAAGTTGCATCCTCTGGGTTATCTCCCCACTGAACTTTCATCAACTTGACTTATCTATTGCGTAGCTTCTTAACTTTTGATCCAAGAATACGGGTAGGAACTCGTCTGACTGTCGCCTCCGTTCTCTACTTCCTCCAATATACTCGGCTCAACTACCTTCGCAGTATCATGCAAGAACTTTCGCAAATGGGAAACGTGGAAAACATCATGAACGCCATATTGTATGTATGGTAGCTTTACTTTATAGGCCATTTGGCCAATCCTTTCCGTTATGAGAAATGGCCCTACAAATCTTGGTGCCAATTTCCCTATAGATCCGAAGAGACCACATTCCTCAAAGGTGACACCTTAATGAAAACCATGTCTCCTACTTCGAATTCAATGTCAGCCCTTCTCTTATCAGCGTAGGATTTCTTCCTATCTTGAGCGGTCTTCATTCGCCGTCTAATAAGATCAATCTTCTCAGACGTTTCTCTAACCCTATGTGGTCTAAGTAATAGCCTTTCTCTAAATTCCCACCAACAAGTTGGTGATTTACAGGGTCGTCCGTATAATGCTTCGAAGGGTGTCATTCCAATGCTAGCTTGATGACTGTTGTTGTAGGCAAACTCTACTAAAGGAATATGCTCTTCCTAAGTCCCTCCGAAGTCTAGGATACACAGCCTCAAAAGGTCCTCAAGAATAATGTTGACCCTTTCCGTTTGTCCATCGGTATGTGGGCTATAAGCATTGCTCAAAAACAAGTGTGTACCTAATGCTTCTTGCAAGCTCCTCCAAAATTCATTGGTGAAGATGGGGTCACGATCGCTTACGATGATGGAAGATACTCCATGAAGACGGACTATCTCACGAACGTAAATTACTGCTAACCAAGCTGTTACCCTCTTATTCTTAACTGGAATAAAATGAGCGCTCTTAGTAAGTCAATCTACTACAACCCAAATACTGGTGTTGCCTTTCTTTGATCTAGGCAAATTATCTACGAAATCCCTAGAGACGCTCTCCCACTTCCACTGTGGAACCTCCAAACGATGAAGTAAACCACTGGGATTATTTTGCTCTGCTTTGATTCATTGACAAACTAAACATTGAGAAACAAACTCTGCCACATCTTTCTTCATCCCAGCCCAAAAGAAAACCCTCTTCATATCTCTATACATCTTATCACCACCTGGATGAATATCATCTTAGAGTGGTGAGCTTCTTCAAGGACCATCTTTAACAAACTTCCAATTTGGGGAACACAAAGCCTTCCATCTCGTCGCAACCACCCTTTATTGTTTAAGGAATATCTATTGAGGTGACTAGAAGTCCCCCTTTATTGAGCCTATCCAAGATGTCTGAAATTTGTGGATCATCTCGCTGCGAAGCTCTTATCTGATCCATAAGAGTAGGTCATATCTCTAGCGATGCAAACAAACCAGGCAAAAATTTGGTGGAGGGTCTAAAATCAAAAGTCGATATGAACTCCAAGCTTTTCCTCTCCACAAACAGAGGCCTTAAGTTCATCCTCTACCCACCTAGTGCATCTGCCACCACATTACCCTAGCCAAGGGTATAACCAATCTCGAAATCATAAGAAGCTAGGAACTCTATCCACCTTTGAGTTGTCGACCAAGGGGTCGATACCCCTAGCAAGAAATTTGCCGCCCACGGAATTTTTGATTTTCGAACTGAAATTTGATTTTCTGAATATAATATATATATATATATATATATATATATAACTCTCTTGCGCGTACATAAACTTCAAACCTTCATAACTTCTTCATACGGTGTCTGTTTTACGCAAACCAAGTGTCTATCTTGACCAGAATTTCAAGATAGACGCAGTGGCATAGTTCATTTCCCTTAATTCGGAATATTAAATTAATTATTCTTTAATTTTTCCTCTTTAATGTTTTAAAATTACGGGGTATTACAACGATAGATTATTCTTATTTCTTTTTTTTATTCTCTGAATCTATTATCCTCAAGTTGTCCGTTCATCTACATTTTGAGCACTCATGACCGCCTACGGCACTAAAACAAGTATGCCTATTACATTTTTTAGCACTCATGATGCACACACGATGCAGGTATAGAGAGATAAATGGCATACCTGGACATGCATCACAAAGAAAGATGTTAGTGTCATGAAACCAACGTGTAAAATGGAAGGAAGAACTAAGATTGAGTGATATCCTTTGAACTTTCTCGGAGAACACCTTGACAGATGTGCTGCAATCCTTGTACATGTCTCTTGTTCCTTCTTTTCCTTATTGCTTCATCCCCTACACAAAGCAAGCTTTTGAATTAGTAAATCAATAGAGCATGTCATATAAAGTGTTCATACAGAACTGCCACAACTTGATGCAAATAAATCTGGCATGAATAATTGATTCACGTTATATATTGGGTTTGAGGCAAAATAAAATATAATTGGACCTGTTATGTAGACATAGCAGAGTAAGTATTACCAACAAAAACATGGAGAAAGTCAAGTTATATTTATAATACTCACTAGTTACAAATAAGATGAATAAACAGAAGGTAAAAGGCTAGAAGTTATAAATACGGTTCCACCCAATAAAGTATGAAGTGTGATAAGCTGTGTAACATAAAACTAATCCATAGATATAAAAATACCAGCAATGGCTCTGAAGAAAACTATACAGAAGAGGGATACTTGCTCTGCACCAGTGCCTTAACTCACGAGCAACATTACCATGACACATCTTCATGTAACCATATGATTGGAAAAGAATGAATGGAGAAAATATAAAAACTGATCGAATTATAGTAGCAATTATAGTCCGTACAACCAACTATGAAGGAAAGTAAATATCATCAGTTTTGCATCTAAGACCATGCATATGCAGTCTGTAAAATATATTAATCAATCATGGACTATCAATAATTTACATCATGCACCTAGCGCAGATTCATAAGAACTTATAAAACTTTGATTCTACACAAGATTCTTAAATACAAATGTATCATTTTTAACAATAAAACAAGTGTTATGTACATATTAGGCCAACCTTGCTAAGGTATATAACACCGTAATGGTGCTCTGGTGTACAGATAAATTTGAATCACATGTTATATACCGAACTATATGATTCTGAACAAATCCATATGACTCAAGCAATTCATGTATTTTCAATCCAATGATACAAAATAACAATCTTCCCCATCGAAGAAAGACAATTAGAAAAGCAAGCAAGGGTGAGTCAATTACAACAAAAAAATGTTAACATTTAATTATTGTTTTGATCAAACAAATTCTTTTTGAAGCTCGGTTAATACTATGGGTTAATTTTGGCCGTATACAATTTGTTTTTGTTTTTTTTAGCAAATATCACATGTTAAAATGTACTTTTGACATGCGCACAAGTAAAATAACCCATCATAAGAAATTGTGATTAAACATATCCATGGAAGGTTTAACCAAGTCAATCTCATGCATTTTCACAAAAAATGAAAAATAAAACTTTTGCAGCGGGATTTTCCTTCTGCACAATGGCATTGTAAAGCTTGAGAACTGCAAGAAAGCAGAAATAGCCAGCATTAGTGCTCCATTTGACCTAGCTGCATCGGAAAGAGCAAGTATGACCATGGCCACATTATGAAAACCAGAAAATAAGAAGAATAATCCTCCAAATGAAGTTAAAGCATATAGACTCTCTAAATACCTGAGAAAGAGACATTTAATCTCTATAACTACTCTAATGTGGTTGAAGTGGGCATTATCTTTTAAATACAACTTACATAGAGAAATAAAAATTGAAGCTGGATTATAAGAAAAGAGCACACAAGCTCGGTAGGATGTCGTAGAGTCCTTCAGAATTAGAATTGATAGCCTGTACGTGATAAACAAATTCCAAAAGTGTTACATATTGATTTAAGGAAACATAAAAGGAGGATCCCTGGCCAAACATCATGAGTTTAAACATGAAAATATACAAAAGAGTGTTCACTATCTCCCAAAAATTATATAGGAAGATAAAAGATATATCAAAAACCAAATTGGCCCTTAAGTTTAGAATATAGCTTTCTTAGCTTCTATATTCTACAAAATAAACGGTGATTTTGGAACGAGCTAGGAGCCATCTGATATGAATGTCCTATACAAGTAATGATAAACTAGTTCAATTTCTTTGGCAGTTTCTGATTTTTTAACACCAATACAAGTATGTGATACTGATTTCACATTTTGTACATGGTTTCATATATTGCAAGCATGCAAAAAGTTAGTATGTTTGGAAATATTAGTATAACTTGGAAACCCACTGATCAATGCGCGCATAACTTTGATTAGACGTGTAAAGAGGGTGAGGTAGGGTCATATTTGGGTCAAGTAAAATTTGACCCGATCCTTTAGCTACATACAATAGCTTGACCCTTTTTGACTTCCTTGATTAAAGGGTTAACCCATAACAACTCTTATAACCCTTATAACACTAATAATAAATGAAAGTTTTTAAATTTGATTTAGCTAATAAAAACAAAAGCTAAATTTTTTTATATTCAAAACATTCCATAAAATTGTGAACTTGCAAAATCTAAAATTTAGGTGTCGAATTATTCAAAATAAAAGTTAATAAAAGAATAATTCAAAAATAATAATTTTTAAAGTTAAAAAGGCCAAAATTACGAAAATACCCTTCATGTTGAAAAAAGTAAAAAAAAATCAAAAACAAAAATTCCAAAAAATTATGAAATGAAAAGTAAAATAAGAATTATTCTAAAATAATGATTTTTAAAGCTAAAATGCTAACATTACGAAAATACCCTTCATTTTTAAAAAAGTGAAAAAAATAAATAAATTTCAAAAAATCTAGAAAATTACGAAATGAAAATTAAAAAAAGAATTATTCGAAAATTACGATTTTTAAAGCTAAATATGCCAAAATTACGAAAATAAAGGGTATTTCATTTAGTAATTTTAGCAAAACCTGTAATAAATATCACTTTTTCCAAAATAAAGGTTATTTTTGTAATTTTAGCTTTAAAAATTGTTATTTAAAAAAAAATACTTTTCATTTAGTAATTTTTTGGATTTTTATTTTTTTTTCACTTTTTTCAATATGAATGGCATTTTCATAATTTTTTCCTTTTTAAGTTTAAAAATTATTATTTTCGAATAATTCTTTTATTACTTTTCATTTCAAAATTTTCTAAATTTTTTCCACTTTTTCCAATATGAAGGGTATTTTCGTAGTTTTTGCATTTTTAGCTTTAAAAATCTTAATTTTTGAATAATTCTTTTTTTACTTTTAATTTTGTAATTTTCTGGATTTTTTTAAATTCACTTATTTTTTCACTTTTTCAAAATGAAGGGTATTTTCGTAATTTTAGCATTTTTAGCTTTAAAAATCGTTATTTTAAAATAATTCCTTTTTTGCTTTCCATTTCGTAATTTTCTGGATTTTCTGATTTTTTTTTCATTTTATTCACCTGTTCCAATATGAAGGGCATTTTCGTAATTTTGGTTATTTTAGCTTTAAAAATCATTATTTTCGAATACTTCATTTTTTAATTTTCATTTCATAATTTTCTGGATTTTTTTGATTTTTTTTTTCACTTTTTCCAAAATAAATGGTATTTTCGTAATTTTGACATTTTTAACTTCAAAAATCGTTATTTTAAAGTATTACTTTTTTTTTTACTATTTGGGTAAGTGGGTTACCCATTTGTAACCTTTTTAAAATGGGTCAAACCTATTGTGACCCTTTTAATAAAAAATCATAATTGGGTTGACCCAATAGGGTTGTAATTAGGGTAAAATGGGTTGGGTAAATGGGTAGGGTCATATTTTCACAGGTCTAACTGTGATAAAGAAAAAGAACAAACCTGAAATTCTTGTCTAGCTTCACCAATTCTTTCCCTGTCCATGGAATCAGCAACATACATTTGTAATATATGTCGTAAATAACATTTACAACAATTTTGCATTGTATATTTTAGATGATAACTGAATGGACCAAGGATAGAAATAAATTTCAGCAACCATTTAGATGTTTTTTTACCATATACACATCAAGGTTCACAGCTTGTAGTCCCTTCAGCCGATTATGAAATATGGTCTAAGATAAACATTCAACAAGTATCAGAATAAAATACTAGGGGTAATACAAAAAAGCTCACCAGTTTCGACGAGTCAAAGCCTTCACATTTTTCTCCTTTCTGAAACAAATCGAAGCAATTCAACGTCTTCGCCTTTGTAATTCCTTTCCCCATCTCTAAATGTCGCAACTAAATTAAAGCCTAGCCTTCGTTAATTCTGCCATTCCAAACCCACGAAAACAATTTGAGGCTTTCGACGTTCTAAAAAGCCAATAAGGGGGATTCTTAATTAAAACCAGAAGCGAAGGATGAAGGAAAACGTGGTTTTTGGTGCATGCGAATTGAAATTGAAATTGAGAGGAAAGAAAATGAAAATGGACGAAGGGGGAAATAGATCGGTGATTAAAATGAACGAAGGGGGAAATGAATTTTTAATGGCCGAAATTCGTAGAAGTGGAGGGAAATAAAATAATTTCCCACTTTAATTTATCTTAGTGTTTTTGACGTGAAAACCACATATTAACCTTTTTATTTAACAACATTGAGGCCAAAATATTAGTTCTGGTGTTGTAAATAGGCATATTTGTTGTAGTGAACCATCGTTAATTGGAGAAAATAAGTTGAATTTGGTAGTTAGGTCTAATGGTTACAATTTTAAAACAATGATTTGTAATAAGAATTTTAACTCCAATTAAGTAAGTAAATATTTCTTATAACAAATAATATACATACACAAAATAAATCAAATCAAAGTAAGATAGAAATGTTTAAGGAGTTACAATAATTAGATTAGAAATCTAAAGGGACTGATATAATAAGGACATTTCATTGTTAATTAATGTCTTAGAAAAATTATGACCGTTAGGTTCATAAATGACATTAATTATAATTAATGGAAATAAATCATATATAAGGGTAAAATTAGCGCCTTAGGAGAATTATGACCATTATGGCCATAAATGGCAATAACCCTAATGAATAGAAATAAATGAAATTAAAAAGGAGATTAATGGGTATTGGTTGTCGTTACAAAAACTAAGCCCAGTGAGGAAACAATTAATTAAGTATTCTAGGATAGGAAGGATATAACTTTCCTTATTTTATACTAGTTAATCTAGAATTAATAATTAATAAAATTTGACTTGGTACGTTTATGATGTGAGGTCAGTTGCCTTATTCGATAGAAGGCTGCACTTTCCACCAGTCGAATATATGTCCAACTGATGTGAGACATCATTGACTATAGGACCTCGTAACGAAAGTTAGTTGTGTACGTAGATTATTTCCATTAGGAGAAACTAAACAAGAATTACTTAATATCGTAGCATGCTTTGGGGATAAAGATCTTAAGTGGTTAAATCCACCTATAAAAATGTATTAAGCGATCGCATAGCTCAGCTCCCATAAATGAAAGCATTAAAGGATAATTGCGTACGAGTTCGATAATATTCATTAACAGTCAGCTTCCTCGGGTCTTAAGTAGCTTGGGTCGAGGGGCCTACCTGGGAATAGGTCTTAAAATGACCTGTATGTTATTGCCATATGTCTACCTATCCTACGGGAAGTATTAAGCGACTAGGAGATTATCCAATAAGGCTTGCTAGATAGTAACAAGGAGGTCCACCACCAGGTGGTCTTAAATTGCATGCTACGTCTACCTAATCAACTGGTCTTAAGTGGCTGCTTACTTTCTCTCGCCTTAGGTGGGATATGAGTTTATGTTCACAAATGACGGAAGTCTTAATTAGTAGGACCTATTGCAAGTGTCCTCTAATTTATATTAGCATTGAGTAAACCATCGAAAGGACATTAAGTTACCAATAGATCCGCCTAGGGCCTTAAATGATCAGGAGGATCCACCTTATCTATCATCTGATGTGATATATATATATAATTAACATCCGTACGATTTGTGAGTAGTTGAGAACCCACCTCTTAGTTTTTGGTAATTATTTAAATGGTGATTTAAAGACTTCATAAATATACGCGTAAATGTTCTATCTCAGTGTCGTTATCATTGGGAATGCGATCTTGGGTAAGGTAGTGCAGCGCCCCGCCTCTATACCCACTATCGTCCAGTTCATTTCAGAGAAATGTCGTAGACCATAATGGAGAATGAGGTTTGTGAAGAGCGACTGATTGTATGATTACTCCATGTGAGGAACACACATCGAATTCTGATACCGATTAAAATTTCGACATGACCATTCGACACATAGGGCAACTACACAATGGCTATATGCAATCTGGAAAGCAGTATAAAATAGACAACAACAATAATATAATATGGTATATCTCAAAGCCAGACCCAGAATAAACATATCACAAAGGTGAAATAGATATGATTAACCAAGAATGCGTACAATAAGCTAGTGGTTAACAAAGATCCACTAATACATGTACCATGATCTAAATAAAAGAATATGTACACAACGATAGATAATTTCGTAGGTACAAAAGTACATAACGATGCGGAGACAGAGTAGCAAGCTGAAAGCGTAAGATTAATCCTGCGATGAGACCCAATGGAGCACCTAAAATGACTTGGCCTGACCCGAGTATTATTTATAAGAAAATAAACAATAAACGGATCAGTCTAGCTGTACTTATCAAATAAATTGAGATAATAAGAGATATAACGTAGAATGACATGATTCTAATGATAATATCTAATAATAAACAAATATGAAACATGGCATGTCAACACAATCAGGAAATGACAATGGAATGTGTAACAACCCTGAATTCTGGGGCTAATTTAAAATATTATTTTAAGTTATTTTAATGAGTTTTGGTTAATTAAAATAATTTATTTTAAATAATAACAATTAAAAATTTTATTTTTTTAGTTGTTGAAAATGAGTCCAGATTTAAAATTTCTAATTTTAAATAATTATTAAACAATAAAAGAAAATATATATATAATTTGACTAAAAAGTTTTACAGTAAAAATACAATTTTAGAGTTGATATTTTACAAAATAAAAAAGGGCTTAAATTAAAAAGTTACATTGTCATTTTGTTAAAATGAAAAGATTTCATTTTCAAGGTAATAAAAGTTTGCATTTTTGTCATATAAACAAGTTTGCATTTTTGTCATATAGGCAAAATAAAACCATTGTTGTGTCGCATTAATTTACACAATTGAAATATAATGTATCATTTCGTTTACATTAAAAAGTTTGCATTGTAATTTTTGTTTACAATAAAGAGAATGAAATGTATCATTTTTATTTACATTAAAATGTTTAAAAGAAAAAAAGTATTATTTTTGTTGCAAAACAAAATATTCATTTTTGTTAGAATTAGAATGACGCACAAAATATCCATTTTGTTGAATAGTAAATGTCACATAGAATTACAACTTTTGTGAATTGAAATGAATTGGGCCTGAATAGGAGAAAGTGGTTTAATGGGTCTTTAATGTGACTAAGGGATTGGAACATATTATATATATATATATATATGTATGTATGTATGTACATAAAAAAATAAAAAAATGGTCCATCCCTATTTCTCCATTATTATGTTTCCTTTTTATATTCACACATTACATAATTCCAATTTCAAAACGTATGTATCTTAAACCACTCAATTTATTAATTAATGTCATTCATTTCATAATTAATTTTTCTTAATGGATTTCTTACTCAATTTAACTATTATCTCTATTAATTCTTCTCCATTTGCAACGTTCATTTATAAATTGTATCATTCTCCTTCCATTGCTTCCATTATAAATTTACTATTTACACATGTATTCTTATTTCTTAAACATCCTTCTATTTTCTTTGTTCTTCCTTTCCTTTCATTATCTCTCCTAAAAAACAAATCAACTCCATTTATGTATATTCATTTATTTATTCTTGCATAAGCATTGAATAGGTTGATTTGAAATAATATGTAGATTCTAAATAAATTATGACAACATGTCATTATGTTATAATATGTAAACATGTCATTACGTTATTTAATATTGCATGTTTTGAAATTTAAAAGGTTGCATAACTTAAACAATTAGAAAAAAAAGGCAATCATTTAATTTGTTATAAATACAAAGAGGCATATAAGGGAAATAACTTGTGCATTTATTCTCTACCCTCTCTCCTCTTCTATTTATCATTCAAATTCATTTTTAGATATGAAACTATTCCTTTTATTCCCATTTTGTTCTCTCTTCTTTTTATATATTTATAATCTTCAGACCTCATATGTAAATAAATAAAAATATTAATTAAATAAAGGGAAAAATAATTTCCTCCACTATATAATATCATTTTTACTTCCTTAACCCAAATCCCATTTCTTATCAGCCGCCGCCCTAAACTAAATCAATGGCCGCCGCTCATTTCTAATGGAAGGCCAGCGATCTCCAATTTTGATTCCACATTTTCTCTCAATCCACAAATGATTTCATGAATTCTATAAAACAAAAATAAAAGAGCACGTCAAGATCAATATATTCAGCGGCCATGATCATCTCTGGTGGCTCCGTTCGACTGTGGCGGGTTTGCAAAAGCGGCGTTTTTCTGGTGAATGACGGGTCGAATGCTTTCTGGAAGTATAAACGAGGAAGAGGAAGGATATGTAATGTAACAACCCGGATTTTTACAATGTGCTAAGACAAGAATCAAGGCAGAATTTAATTATAAAACCTGAATCAGGGGAAACGGGCTGTGCCATTGCGTTCGTCTCGGAAAAATACGCGAAATAGAGTCTGAGTTTTCGAGAATCGGAGTCCGTATGACCCAGTTATGGTCCGTCAAGGTTTTCAGAAAAAATTTCAAGTTCAAAAACAGTTCGAAATTCAAATCTGGAGCCAAACAGATTGGGCGGGAAAAATTCCCGCCCAAGCCCCAGGTCGACAGGGGTGTCGACTGGGGAGTCGACACGCCCAGGGGCAGGTCGACTGCCCAGTCGACACGGGTGTCGACCTGGGTGGTCCGACCACTTTGGGCTGGGTGCACCTGCTTGGCCTTGTGCTCTGTTCTGATGGCCTATGATGGATTTTGAGGGTTCAGATCTATCCTAGGGTTAATCTAAGGGCCTAAACTACTCCTAATCTCTATAAAAACACCCTAAGACCTAACCTAAATCAGTAAAAATCATTCTAGCAACTAAGTGCCGCCAAAATCTATCTTGATCATGGCCTCCATCTCCAACTCCAAGAGCTTATGCATTCAAATCGGATTCAAATCAAAAGGTGCAAGCTTTCTACATCAAATCGGGGAAGTAGATCAACATTTCTACGCAAATCCTATGACGATTCATGCCCCTATGTCTCTAAGCCTCGCTATGTAAGTTCTAGCTACTTGTAGATCTAAACGATAGTTCTAATGTGACATGGAAAAAATGCGATGAACATAAGTATGCTAGCCTATATGAACCTTGTCATGCCTCTTTTGCTTGAACCTATGACTTTAGGCTATGCTTAGTGACTAAATCAAGTTACTCATGTTGCATTGGACTTAGTTTGCCATGCAAGATTGAACCTTTATTTGTGGGATGTTGGCATGAACACTTGGAACCATTTTGACTTGTGAAATATGTGCATGAATTTGACTTGGGGCTTATGCATGTAAAAGAACCCAAAACCCCTTATGATTTCATGTTTATGTGAGGCCAAACCTCTTATGATATTATGCATGTTTGAGGCCAAACCCCTTATGATACCATGCATGTTTGTGGCCAATCCCTTTATGACATCGTGCATGTTTTGAGGCCAATATGCAATATGCTAGTTATGTGAACACCTTTGCCTCAATTTTCACCATGTTTAACTTGTGATTCATCTTTGCCATCTTGTACCCATCTTTGTCATATTATTCCAAATATGTTGATTCGCTTTCATGTGCGTTGGGGACACGTTTTGGGTAGCTTAGGCAAACTTGAAAATGGGCTACGAACTTGACATGGAATTACATGGAACGTGTAATGATAATAAACGTGAATAGGACACGAAAACTTGACATGGGGTTACATGAAAACATAGACTTAAAAAGGGGTCTAAACTTGACATGAACATGACACGTAGAAGAACATGGAAGTGGCCAACTCGAGGCTGGGTTGAGTTTGTAGCATAAATCTGCCCGGACCCGCCCGACAAATCCAGTGGCTACAAACAATAGGACCCAATGTGGGTAGTTGGTCATATCGCGCTTAAAACCCGAGGTTAGACTAGGTTGTGGTGTAAATCTGCCCGGACCCGCCCGGCGTAACCAGTAACCACAACAACGTCTAATGTGAGAGGTTGAGAGTGCATTAATTCAATTAATGCCACATGATAAGGTTAAGTAAATCTGACTAAAGACACTTAACCGATTTGACATGAATGGGTAGGTTAAGTGAAACCGGACTTGATTTCTTAATAACACTTAACCGTAAAATATAGTTAGGGGATGGGGTTAAGCTAATCCATACTTAACTTATCCAACTCAGTAATTAGATGGGGTTAAGTAACCTACACTTAACTAATTTAAACACGGTAATTAGATGGAGTTAAGTTAACCTAGACTTAACTAATCTAGACACGGTAATTCGATGCGATTAAGTTAAACACTTAAACAATCTAAACATGATAATTCAATGAGGTTAAGTAACCAATACTTAACCAATCTAGCATGACAATTTAATGAGGTTAAGTAACTTATACTTAACCAATTATACATGATGATTTGATGAGGTTAAGTAACCTATACTTAACCAATCTAATATGAGAACTTGATAGGGTTAAGTCATAAGACCGTTTAAATATACTTAACCATTGTAATATGATTAGTGGATGGGGTTAAGCTAACCCATACGTAACCAATCCGACTCGATAATCTGATGGGGTTAAGATAATCTATGCTTAACCAATCTAACACGATAATCTAATAGGGTCAAGACAAACTAATAACTTAACCAATCTGACTTGATAATTGAATAGGGTTAAGTCATGAGCTTCTTGGTATACTTAACCAACTTGTAGGGCTAAGTCCTGAGCTTAAATCCTTAGCCAATCTTGACATGATTCGTAGGCGGGTTAAGTCATGAACTGGAATGGAAACACTTAACCCATTAGGCAAAACCCTAGTTCAGGGGACTAGGTGGAAAATCGTAGCTAACAAGGATAACGGGAAAGGGAAATAAGTGATAAACCTTAGTTTAGGATAACTAAGTAATAATTCTTAGTCAAGGGATTTGGACCAGTTCACAGATAGATGAGTAACCCGATACGGTAGGTCATCGCTTAAACACACGAGGAGGAGAAAATTATCTGAGTTAGATAAGGGCTCCAACGAACTGGGTGACGAAGAAGTAGCCTCGGGGGATGTGAGGGTACTCTTGGTATCCCTCTGTGAGGTTGCAGATGATCCGCTTGGGCTCACAGAGGTTAAGGTCTGCGGTAGAAGAACCAAGAGTATGCCTTGGTTGTTGTGCGAGTAACCTAAAGACGGGGATGGATTAGCGTTGAGTCGACGATACTTGATTTTTGCCCTGGATAGCGCGTCGTCGACTACCTACCATCTTTAGTCAATCGTGTACGTATACGGAAAGGCAGAGAACTCCCAACAGACCATATACTTGCTATCGAGTTATGGGTGAGGTTGGCCAATAGGTAAGTGGGGCATAGGGTGCCGGAGTATAGTTCTCGTGCATAATTTTTCTTGGATTGCCTTTCAGTAGTTGATGGAGGGGTCACGTGGGACCATAGCCATGGATACAAAAACAGACCTTGATATCTGCATTCGGCTGACGACTTAAAGCTCCCGACCGAGTCTCGTATTTCTTGATTTGCCCTGGCATGGGACTCGGATGGCACATTGAGATACATGTGCAGTTAGACATGGAAAAATGATTCACGGTGCTTACGTGGGAAAAAGGGGCGCGGTTGACGGGTAGCATAATCCCTTGTAGCCCTAGGTGGCTAAAACCCAAACCGAGTTACGAAAACGTTCATTAGGTAGCATAATCCCTAGCGGTCCTAGCTGGCATAAATCCTAGGTGAACACGCGATAGTTCATGGTAAGAAAACATAACCAGATCAAGGGTAGCAGTTCAAAACAACTTCAAGTATAAAATGGTACTACGTTGAGGTGGTATAGATTTACATGGGAAAGCCCGTACGGCCTACGGCAAAGGACTGAACTTATACATGGAAAGAAACATACGAGTTAGGAAAACCTATGTACGTGATATATTAGGTTGACATGAACCATTTCATGACTTTGGTCAAGGGACATTTTATAGTTAACTCATGACACGGGTTGGGATACTAGTACGGGAGGTGCAGAGCAAATATACATGATAGATACCTCGGGATTTTATACTTGATAGAAACCTGACAATGTGATACCTTAGTTTATCTTGACACAGTGGTGTATCCTGTTATCTTAGTCTAGCTTATCTATCTTGTCATCATCCTTATGTTTACTTTCAGTTTATGCATGTCATGTTACCTTTATCTGTTTTTATGCTGGAAGTAGGTAGGACTTACCAGTCTTTATGACTGACCCCGTTTTCTTTCGCCTCTTTGTCTTCCATTCCCCCCCCCCCCCAGGTTTACAGCGAGGAAATGTTGTTGTTTAGTTCGGACCTCTTATGCTTGAAGGTCATCATGTATAGCTGGTCTTCTCTTGGCTATGACTGCTTCACCGCTTTATTATGGGGAATAATTTATAAAAAGGTTTTATGCTTCTTTACTATTGCAAGACAGGTTTTGATGTGTTCTGATGTAAAAGGCTTTAGACCTTATTTTATAAGGTAGTGAAATTTGTTTTACTTTCGCTGTTTTATATATGTTCTGTCTTGTAATATTTCTGTGCATGTTTACCTCGATAATGCTTCACCAAACCTAGTGCATTCCCTTTGTGAGTGACCCTAGCGGAGGTGGGGTGTTACATTTGGTATCAGAGCAGAAGGTTACCAGACTGGGCAAAAGTTTTTAAAACCTTCTGAAACTATTTTCCAAACTGTTTGCAAAGAAGCATTTTTCAAGAAAGGTTTTATTTTTAAAGGCTATTCCCCAAAGGCCATTAGCACTATCCTTTGTTTCCTTGATTGAATCTCTTTTCCTTTCTTTCCTCCATCTGTAGTCACAGTAGTTTGAACTGCGACTAATCCTTCCCTAGCTACCTAAGTGTTTTCCGTGCGTGGAGGTAGTTCTCGGGAGACCTGTTGCCGCGTTATAAGAAAGGATGGTAAGAACAAGGATAAAGGATATGGGCTTAAGGATAAGCAACTTGTTGGTAGGGCTCAACCCATAACGAGGGAGTATTCTTGGTATTGTAAAACGGGACGCATAGTTAAGAGTTATGGGACAAGGACAAGATCATCGAGAGGGCAATTGTATGCTCTCATTTCTAGCGTACCTAAGAGGGATGGTACCGTTTCTATTGAAGATTTAGCCTTTCTTTTCTATCATCCCGTCTAGACTTTGTCTTGATCATCGCATCATTTAAGTCTACTTCGATAGTTGAGTCTCTGCACCTTAGTACTAGCATGGTAGAGGATCCCATTTTTGTCTCAAATCCTGTTGGAGGATCGGTCCATTTATTCATGACTTGTTTGGAATTGAGAGTGTAAATGCCAAGTGTTGAGATTAGAAGCAATGCTTATATTGTTGAGCTATGGATGGATTCTAGGGATGAAGTGGTTATCCAGTAAGGGTTGCCATTCTCGGTTTTGAAAGGAGGATAGTTAAACTCTTAACTTGCCTTGGTAATACCCTCGAAGTCTCGTATAACCTTTTGGGTTTTGTCATGGTTAGTTACCTAGAATCTCTTGATGCATTTATCGAAAATCTCTGATTCGATTGAGTAACGTTCGCCAATAAGGCGGATGGTTCATTCCGCTTAAGCATGGGTTATAGGAATCACCCTATTAAGTGCACGTGGTAACATGGATTGGCATCGGTAAACGAGATCCAGAATTCACTAGTGAATTTTGGAGAGCTTGCATAAGTACGCAGATACGTTTGAACCGAGCATACTAGGGAAAGAATAAGTGAAAGTGAAACGAGAGGCAACAGTGAAATGAGTTCCAACTCATACCTTGGAAATAGGAATCAAGGAGCTACGAAAATCATGAAGTCAAAGGTGGTCAAGGCACACTGGAATTAATCTCAAGGAAATGCGGCTTAAACACGCGCACCATATCTCTTTTTAAAAGTAAATCGTTGATCCCTGGTTCTCCTGTAGAGCTTGCTTGCATGCTATCGCTTGGTGGATGCCCTCTCGATCCTGTTTCCGTTGCAAACCCCATGAGGAGTTTATCTTGTTTATCTCCTCGATCCTATCTTGGGAACCTTAGGTAGAACCCTATGGATGTAAACATGTATTTGAAACATGTTATGATTGATATGGTTGCAAATGGTTGCAAGTGGTTGCTCGTGGATACGCGAATACACACTAGATACTAGATCGACTCAGTCACATTTCATGTTGCATATGCACGAGTATTTATACTTGTTTATGGATGAAATTGGATATGTTATCATGTGGATGTTGCATGTGGATGAATGGTTGTGCACACATATAGTGTTTATATGACTAGGACTATTTGCATACATGTTGGACTCATGGCACTAAACCTATTTTGCATTAGAAAGATCATTCAGGTCTGATCATTAGCATTAGCTAAGGAACATATACACACACTTTCTACATGTGTTCATAAAGCATTAGGAGTCTTTTAAGGACCATGGTTGCCTGTGGATGATGTTTTGAGTAGATGGATGATGGATGGTAGGATACGTTCTTCCTAACTTGGATATTTCGGGGACGAAATCCTTTAAGTTGGGGAGAATGCAACAACCCGGATTTTTACAACGTGCTAAGACAAGAATCAAGGCAGAATTTAATTATAAAATCTGAATCAGGGAAAACGGGCTGTGCCATTGCGTTCCTCTCGGAAAAATACGCGAAATAGAGTCCGAGTTTTCGAGAATCGGAGTCCGTATGACCCAGTTATGGCCCGTCAAAGTTTTCAGAAAAAATTTCAAGTTCAAAAACAGTTCGAAATTCAAATCTGGAGCCAAACAGATTGGGCGGGAAAAATTCCCGCCCAAGCCCCAGGTCGACAGGGGTGTCGACTGGGGAGTCGACACGCCCAGGGGCAGGTCGACTGCCCAGTCAACACGGGTGTCAACCTGGGTGGTCCGACCACTTTTGCCTGGGTGCACCTACTTGGCCTTGTGCTCTGTTCTAATGGCCTGTGACGGATTTTGAGGGTTCAGATCTATCCTAGGGTTAATCTATGGGTCTAAACTACTCCTAATCTCTATAAAAACACCCTAAGACCTAACCTAAATCACTAAAAATCATTCTAGCAACTAAGTGCCGCAAAAATCTATCTTGATCATGGCCTCCATCTCCAACTCCAAAGGCTTATGCATTCAAATCGGATTCAAATCAAAAGGTGCAAGCTTTCTACATCAAATCGGGTAAGTAGATCAACATTGCTACACAAATCCTATGACGATTCATGCCCCTAAGTCTCTAAGCCTCGCTATGTAAGTTCTAGCTACTTGTAGATCTAAACGATAGTTCTAATGTGACATGGAATAAAATGCGATGAACATAGGTATGCTAGCCTATATGAACCTTGTCATGCCTCTTTTGCTTGAACCTATGACTTTAGGCTATGTTTAGTGACTAAATCAAGTTACTCATGTTGCATTGGACTTAGTTTGCCATGCAAGATTGAACCTTTATTTGTGGGATGTTGGAATGAACACTTGGAACCATTTTGACTTGTGAAATATGTGCATGAATTTGACTTGGGGCTTATGCATGTAAAAGAACCCAAAACCCCTTATGATTTCATGTTTATGTGAGTCCAAACCCCTTATGATATTATGCATGTTTAAGGCCAAACCCCTTATGATACCATGCATGTTTGTGGCCAATCCCTTTATGACATCGTGCATGTTTTGAGGCCAATATGCAATATGCTAGTTATGTGAACACCTTTGCCTCAATTTTCACCATGTTTAACTTGTGATTCATCTTTGCCATCTTGTACCCATCTTTTTCATATTATTCCAAATATGTTGATTCGCTTTCATGTGCGTTGGGGACACGTTTTGGGTAGCTTAGGCAAACTTGAAAATGGGCTATGAACTTGACATGGAATTACATGGAACGTGTAATGATAATAAACGTGAATAGGACACGAAAACTTGACATGGGGTTACATGAAAACATAGACTTAAAAAGGGGTCTAAACTTGACATGAACATGACACGTAGAAGAACATGGAAGTGGCCAACTCGAGGTTGGGTTGAGTTTGTAGCATAAATCTGCCCGGACCCGCCCGACAAATCCAGTGGCTACAAACAATAGGACCCAATGTGGGTAGTTGGTCATATCGCGCTTAAAACCCGAGGTTAGACTAGGTTGTGGTGTAAATCTGCCCGGACCCGCCCGGCGTAACCAGTAACCACAACAACGTCTAATGCGAGAGGTTGAGAGTGCATTAATTCAATTAATGCCACATGATAAGGTTAAGTAAATCTGACTAAAGACACTTAACCGATATGACATGAATGGGTAGGTTAAGTGAAACCGGACTTGATTTCTTAATAACACTTAACCGTAAAATACAGTTAGGTGATGGGGTTAAGCTAATCCATACTTAACTAATCCGACTCGGTAATTAGATGGGGTTAAGTAACCTACACTTAACTAATCTAAACACGGTAAGTAGATGGAGTTAAGTTAACCTAGACTTAACTAATCTAGACACGGTAATTCGATGGGGTTAAGTTAAACACTTAAACAATCTAAACATGATAATTCAATGAGGTTAAGTAACCAATACTTAACCAATCTAGCATGACAATTTAATGAGGTTAAGTAACTTATACTTAACCAATTATACATGATGATTTGATGAGGTTAAGTAACCTATACTTAACCAATCTAATATGAGAACTTGATAGGGTTAAGTCACAAGACCGTTTAAATATACTTAACCATTGTAATACGATTAGTGGATTGGGTTAAGCTAACCCATACTTAACCAATCCGACTCGATAATCTGATGGGGTTAAGATAATCTATGCTTAACCAATCTTACACGATAATCTGATAGGGTCAAGACAAACTAATAACTTAACCAATCTGACTTGATAATTGAATAGGGTTAAGTCATAAGATTCTTGGTATACTTAACCAACTTGTAGGGCTAAGTCCTGAGCTTAAATACTTAGCCAATCTTGACATGATTCGTAGGCGGGTTAAGTCATGAACTGGAATGGCAACACTTAACCCATTAGACAAAACCCTAGTTCAGGGGACTAGGTGGAAAATCATAGCTAACAAGGATAACAGGAAAGGGAACTAAGTGATAAACCTTAGTTTAGGATAACTAAGTAATAATTCTTAGTCAAGGAATTTGGACCAGTTCACAGATAGATGAGTAACCCGATACGGTAGGTCATTGCTTAAACACACGAGGAGGGGCAAATTATCTGAGTTAGATAAGGGCTCCAACGAACTGGGTGACGAAGCAGTAGCTTCGGGGGACGTGAGGGTACTCTTGGTATCCCTCTGTGAGGTTGCAGATGATCCGCCTGGGCTCACAGAGGTTAAGGTCTGCGGTAGAAGAACCAAGAGTATGCCTTGGTTGCTGTGTGAGTAACCTAAAGACGGGGATGGATTAGCGTGGAGTCGACGATACTTGATTTTTGCCCTAGATAACGCGTCGTCGACTACCTACCATCTTTAGTCAATCGTGTACGTATACGGAAAGGCAGAGAACTCCCAACAGACCATATACTTGCTATCGAGTTAATGGTGAGGTTGGCCAATAGGTAAGTGGGGCATAGGGGGCTGGAGTATAGTTCTCGTGCATGATTTTTATTGGATTGCCTTTCAGTATTTGAGGGTGGGGTCACGTGGGACATAGCCACGGATACAAAAACAGACCTTGATATCTGCATTCGGCAGACGACTTAAAGCTCCCGACCGAGTCTCGTATTTCTTGATTTGCCCTGGCACGGGACTCGGATGGCACATTGAGATACATGTGAAGTTAGACATGGAAAAACGATTCACGGTGCTTACGTGGGAAAAAGGGGCGCGGTTGACGGGTAGCATAATCCCTAGTAGCCCTAGGTGGCTAAAACCCAAACTGAGTTATGAAAACGTTCATTAGGTAGCATAATCCCTAGCGGTCCTAGGTGGCATAAATCCTAGGTGAACACGCGATAGTTCATGGTAAGAAAACATAACCAGATCAAGGGTAGCAGTTCAAAACAACTTCAAGGATAAAATGGTACTACGTTGAGGTGGTATAGATTTACATGGGAAAGCCCGTACGGCCTACGGCAAAGGACTGAACTTATACATGGAAAGAAACATACGAGTTAGGAAAACCTATGTACGCGATATATTAGATTGACATGGACCATTTCATGACTTTGGTCAAGGGACATTTTATAGTTAACTCATGACATGGGTTGGGATACTAGTACGGGAGGTGAAGAGCAAATATACATGATAGATACCTCGGGATTTTATACTTGATAGAAACCTGACAATGTGATACCTTAGTTTGTCTTGACACAGTGGTGTATCCTGTTATCTTGGTCTAGCTTATCTATCTTGTCATCATCCTTATGTTTACTTTCAGTTTATGCATGTCATGTTACCTTTATCTGTTTTTATGCTGGAAGTAGGTAGGACTTACCGGTCTTTATGACTGACCCCGTTTTCTTTTGCCTCTTTGTCTTCCGTTTCCCCCAGGTTTACAGGGAGGAAATGTTGTTGTTTAGTTCGGACCTCTTATGCTTGAAGCTCATCATGTATAGCTAGTCTTTTCTTGGCTATGGCTGCTTCACCGCTTTATTATGGGGAATAATTTATAAAAAGGTTTTATTCTTCTTTACTATTGCAGGACAGGTTTTGATGTGTTCTGATGTAAAAGGCTTTAGACCTTATTTTATAAGGTAATGAAATTTGTTTTACTTCCGCTGTTTTATATATGTTCTATCTTGTAATATTTCTGTGCATGTTTACCTCGATAATGCTTCACCAAACCTAGTGCATTCCCTTTGTGAGTGACCCTAGCGGAGGTGGGGTGTTACATGTAATATATTGTAATTATAAAATTAATAATATTATTTATGTAATTCAATTTTGTAAAAACCATAACTTGTTCGTTTGAAAACAAAATTCAGAAATTCCAGTTGCGTTAGAATCGCAGAAACGAGATCTACAAGATGGAACTGACCAGGACCAGAACAGGGCACTTTGAAAATCCAACCAAATTTGAACACGAACGATTTCTGAAACTCGATCAATGTGAGATTTCTATATTTAATTATTATCCCTCGCCATGTGAATTCTATATATGTATATTATGAAATTCATATTGTTGATTACTATGAAATCCGAATTGATTGATGTTGTTCTGTCGATGTGTTGAGGTTATGATATTTGTTGAAACACAATTGTTAAATCAAAATATACCCTTTTCTTGAGGATTGATTTGTCAACGATAAAACCATTATGGTTATAGAAATTAAAAAGCGAAATTTTCAATGTTAAATTTAGTTGAAAATAAAATGGAATAGTATGTGTTGATTCAATTTATTGTTAAATTATTGTTGTAGAAATTATGATGTTTACACAAGATTGTTTCTATTAAAAAGATTCAATTTTTAAATGGACTAGTATGTGTTGATGTGAATTATATTGTGAATGTCGACATCAAGATTTAGAATATTGTTACATGTAGTATTATGGAATTTACACCATACGTTGGAATTGTCATGAAAATATTGACACCAAAATATTAGTTGTTGTCATAGATAGTAATATGGAATTGTCATGAAAATATTGACACCAAAATATTAGTTGTTGCCATATGTAGGAATCGTTATGGAAACATTGACACCAAAATATTAGTTGATATCATATGTAGAAATATGAAGGTGATATGAAATTGACATAAAATAAACATATCTTTAGTGTCGTTAAGTTTCATGAAAAGTGAATATAATTTTTAGTGTAACTAAGTTTTATGAAAAATGAACATAATTTTACTGTCATTAAGTTTCATCAAAAATGAAACATAAATTTAGCGATATGTTAATTCATTAAAAATGGACATTATTTTTAGTTTCAAGTTATGTCATTAAAATTGTAACATAAATTTAGTGTTATGTAGAATCATCAAAAATGAAACATAAATTTAGCGATATGTTAATTCATTAAAAATGGACATTATTTTTAGTTTCAAGTTATGTCATTAAAAATGTAACATAAATTTAGTGTCATGTAGAATCATCAAAAATGAAACATAAACTTAGTGATATGTTAATTCATTAAAAATGAATATTATTTTTAGTGTCAAGTTATGTCATTAGAAAAGTAACATTTCTAGCGTATGAAAAATTAACATAATAAAATCTCATTTTTTTTAATGTATAAAATATTAACATAGGAAAAAGTAACATTTTTATTTTATAAAATGTTAAGATTAGAAAAATCACATTTATGTATGAAATGTTAACATTATAAAATCATCATTTTTTTTTCTCTTTAAGATGTTAGCATTAGAAAAGATCATTTTTATTATATGAAATGTTAGCATAGAAAAGTAACATTTTTATTTTATAAAATGTTGCATTTGAAAGAATTAACATTTTTAGTGTAAAATGTGGCATTAGAAAAAGAATTACATTTTTAGTCAAAAATGTTGCATTAGAAAAGTAATAACATTTTTAGTCAAAAATGTTGCGTTAGGAATAAAGTTACATTTTTGTTAAAAATGTCACATTAGTATAAAAATATCATTTTTGTTAAGATGTCTCACTAATATGAATATCATTAATATTAGATATGTATTGTCTAAATATGAATATCATTAATATTAGATATGTATTGTCTAAATATGTATATCATTAATGTTAGAAATGAATTGTCTAAATATGTATATCATTAATGTTAGAAATGAATTTTCTAAATATGTATATCATTAATGTTAGAAATGAATTGTCTAAATATGTATATCATTAATGTTAGAAATGAATTTTCTAAATATGTATATCATTAATGTTAGAAATGAATGGTCTAAATAAAAATATCATTAATGTTAGAAATGTATGGTCTAAGTAAAAGACGTGAATTAAGAAAGTATATTTTATTCACATTTTAGATGTGAATAAAAACTTAGAATTATTTCTGTGGCATGCATGATATGTTGTGAATTGATGTTTGGATGTGACACAATGTTTGAATTTTGAAAATAGGTAGCATGCTAATTAATGTTAATTTATTATTATTTATGATAATTCAAATATGTTACACTGCCATATACAAGTTGCCTGACTTGTACATGTTGATTGGGCTGATATTTTCACACATCGCCCAAGTGCACAAATAATATATTATTATTTGGATTTTGTTTGAATGTCATTTGAATGTGGTGTGAATGTTATCTGAATGTTATTGGAATGTTATTTTGGTGATAAAGGAATGTTTACCATTATTTCACAAATGCGTTGTATGAAATCCATTAATTAATGGTATTTGATTTGGGTCTCGTTCCAATTTAGGATAAAAAATATATTTTAATCTAATATTCAATTAGAATGTTTTAAAATAATAATTCCCAATGAAATAATTATAATTATAAATTATAATTGTGCTTGGACACGAGGTTAGGTTACATTTGTGGTGGAAGTCTGCCCGGAACCGACCGGCATATCCAGCAGCCACAAATGTTGGGCCTAATGTTAGAGGTCCAAGTGCGCAAATACAATTTGGGCCAAGACACGAGGTTAAGCCCAACTTGTGGGAGAAGTCTGCCCGGAACCGACCGGCCTATCCAGCATCCACAAGTTGTAGGCCTAATGTGAGAGGTCTGGCCCATATTAAAATATAAATGGATAACTTAGAAATTGACGTTATTTTCACACCGTTATGTGTTAATAATGAAATAAATATTTTCACCTCCAAGTTTTTTATAAAAGAAAGTAACATTTTTAATGTAATAAGATAAGGATTATAAAAGTTTTACATTTTTCTTAATGTAAATAAGAATTAGAAAAGTTACAATTTTCTTAATGTAAATAAAAGGAAAATAGGAAGTTACATTTTTATATGTAATTGGTGTAATATAGAAACCGACATTTTTCAATGTAAATAAGGATGAAATAGAAATTATATTTTTATATGCAAATAAAAGAGTTTACATTTTTCAATGTAAACAAAAGAATGATTAGGAATTTATATTTTCCAATGTAAATAGAATATGAAATAAAGGTTACATTTTCAATATAATAATAAATTGAAATATAAGTTTACATTTCTCAATGTAAATAAAATAGAAATAGAAATTTACATTTTTCAATGTAAATAATAAGATTAGAAATTTACATATCTAGGAATGGATTTTCATTAGAAAAAAAATGAAACCAAATATACATTTGGTGTAAATTGAAAAATGGAAGAGTAAAATATACATTGTTATGTTTAGGATGTGTATGCAAAGTAAAAATAGCAATAGATCGTTATAAATTATTAACAACGATTTGAAATGGTTTTCAAATTTATATATGCGAGAATTATTTGGAAAGTTCGAGTTTACTCTCATTCCAAATAATGATACGACGTTCGAAGAATTGAAGACGGCGATTAAAGACCGACGATCTTCACATCGAATGGGTAACTAGTGTTGAGGCCCTTGATTGATTTGCTCCCAAGACGGGGCTAAAATGGTAGTTATCCGGACGTAGTGCTGATTTGTATGGATTTGGCTTTCGCTCAGACCCAGAGCATAAGCTTATAAATGGAATGTGTGTCTGACATTGTACTCCTTTATATTGTATTTATTGATTTTCTGTCGAATGTATGAACGTTTGGCGGAGAATTTATTCTCTTTCTTAGCACCCTTTCATATATTTCGGCAAAGGATTGGTAGTGTGATATGGAGTGACGATGTGGCATGCTAAGATGCATATGATCAAGGCTTTGTTGAAAAGCAGGCCTTGTGGGATGATCAAAGCATAGCCTGTTTAGGCATAGCTTTGTGTATAGTGTCACTTCGCGAGCCTCACACAACGGCGGAGTCTAAAACGGGAGAAGGGAACGCAGGGAGAGCAGCACGTTTCTTTCTAGCTAGAAGTGGTGTTTGGGTTTTAACACGGCCCGACATTTTACTTATGTGGATGATGGAATGAGGCACCTCGGATGATAGGTCCAATAGGACTGGGAAACGTGTGTTCAGGAATAACTAATCCGCAACTCGTATGGTGGACCGGCCCTGCAGCTTTCCAAGGGTTCACTGCGGGGGATCCTGAGACATTAGCTAGAGTGTCTCGAATCGGTAAGGAGCTCCACCCTAGCCTTGGCTCATGATGGAAACCAAATTCCAAATACGACCCTACGGACTTGATTGTATTACTAGTATGGAGGCATAGTAGTATGGGATACTATTCTTCCTAGGATTGATACATTTACTATGAAATGTTTTTGAAACATATACACACTAATAATAATATCAAAATCCGTTTTTATTGTATCAAGCATTTTTGACCATTATAAGGTAAAACCCTATCCTCCGGTTTGCGTTGCATTGTGTGATGGGACTTGGGTCTTATGATGGTTTCATTTTTTCAAAAAGCATTGCGTTGTTTAACGATTTACTTTAATTTATGCACAGCAACCCATTGGAATAAACCCGTTCCGCGTTAGCGGCGTGGTCCTTGGATTTGCCTCATTACTTTTAGTTAAATTAGTTAAGAATTCTCACACCAGTCCCATGACTGACCCGTTGTTTGTTTCCACCTTTGCAAACTCGGGTGCCCTCTTTTTCCATATGGGCAGTCGAGTAGCTTTTTGCAGATATTTACTTCTTGAGAAGGATTCTGGATTGAAGCTTAAAGGTGTATCCAGAGCATAGTTGTCTTCCGCTGTATCTATTTTATTTCCGCTGCACTGTATTAAATTTATTGTAAAATTTTCTTCTGCTGTATTTTAATTTCGATGTACTCTGATATATTCTGTACTCTGATGTTATATTATCATGATGTAATAAAAGTCTGTTGTTATTGTTGTATTCCAAAAGTTAACGTATGCGGATTTTGAACGGTCTTGGTCGATTTTGCGATCGATTAAGGTCGGGCGAAATGCGTAACGTTACAGAATGTCAGCACACAACTATCTCTAAATAATCTCCTAGCTAATATAGAATGCAACATTCAAACATTAGAACGCAATAGGAAATGATAGAGGAACTAAAATAATCAAGAATTAGAAATCGTTTATCAAATTAATGTGCATCGCGTCAAAGTAATCAAAAATCATTTATCAAATTAACGCGCATCGCGTCAAAGTAATCAAGAGTCAGAAATCATTTATCAAATTGTAGCGCCTCGCATCAAAGTAATCAAGAGTCAGAAATCATTTATCAAATTGACGCGCAATACGTCAAAGTGGTCAAATTGACACGCAATGCATCAAAGTGGTGAGATACGATCTCTAGGTAGTGAACCCATTTTTTGAGCCGAAGTTCCCCATGGAGCCGGGTCGTGACCTCGGATGATGAAAATACATAAATCAAAGAAAATCATAGAAAGTTGGACCGAAGTCCCATAGATGAAGGTCCCAAATCGTAAATTCCCTCTGGGGCGATTGCGAACCAAACAGCTATGTTGGGAGGCGGATACCAACGATCCGGGTGAGTATGAATTACACCGAGATAGTTAATATAAGAAAATGGCTAAATGTCCCATAACCACTCGCTATTCTCGAATATTACGAACCCGTTGTTAGTTCATTCTCAATACATCAAGATTAATCATAAAACGGATCACATCGATCCGGGTGAATAGAAATTACTCCGAGCTAGTTAATATAAGAAAATAGAGACATGTCCCATAACCACATGCTATTCTCGAATATTTAGGAACCCGTAGTTGGTTTCTATTCAAAAAGAGAGAATCACCACACATGTTCGAACACACGAGTCCAAGAGTTATTCACTGAAGTAAACATATAAGGGGTCATAGTCCTCTATTTTACTAAGGTAAATAAACTAAATTTCTCGTCCGATCGATAGGATAAGGAATCGTATATAACTCAATAGAATCAGAACCGGGTTTAGAAACCGAATTTATTTTAAAAGGATTTGAATTTAAAAACCGATTAAACATTAGTTCGATGCCTATTGACAATATAAAACCCCATTATCCATTGTGGTTCAAATATTCATGAAACCCCGTCGTCGTAGCGAAGAGAACTCAAAAATCATAAAACATAAACTCATATTACAACAACATACAGGAAATCAAGGGATAACGTCTGTAATTTCGATCAACGAACGAATCGAAATCCCAAACTAGCACCCGAAGGTTTTTAAACCATATCAGAATAGGCTCGAAGGACATCGAGTCTGTAATTCACATTTTAATGGCACGAATCATATTAACAAGAGTGTCAAATAAATTCGATCTATCAAATAGAGCGCACGAGCTTTAGAATGATCACTTATTCAATTCACATCTTAAACAATGTGAATCGGCCAAAAAGAATCAATATTGGAATAATCAAATGAGAAACAAAGTCGATGAATCAAGTTGTTGGAATATGTGAATTCATGAAGCTGAATTTCACAAACGAAGTCCAAACGGCCCGAGCTCCGGCCGGAGAAGAGCCTGGATAGGGGTAGACTGTGGACCGAGATTTCTCCGGTCCACAGCAGAAAAACAGATTCAGACATCTGAATCATTTAGGTCAGACGTCTGAACTAGGATTTTCAGAAACCAGCAAGGATTTAGTTCATTTTGGACCCCTTTCAGACGTCTGAATTATTCCGGCCAGACGTCTGAATTACAATTCAGACGTCTGAATAAAATAATTCAGACATCTGAATTGCTCTTCTGATTTTCATAATTATTTGAAGCAGGTCAGACGTCTGACCTATAATATTCAGATGTCTGGAACCTGTTCTAGAGCACAATTTGCCTTGAAAACATGCTCAAAACGATATCGGCGAATGCCCGAAGGCCTATGATGTTATGCACATATATATGAGGCTTCACGGGCTTGCCGAAACAACTTATAATACCCAAATACGCATGCACAAACATTCATACAAGAGATTAACAATGGCTATGATTATAAATTCTAAAATGGACGAATTTTCTAACCAAAGCAATCAAATACGATTCAAGCGACTTGTGAAGACTTAGAACTTTATCGAGGGACAACGGAGCTTCACAACATCACGAAATCAACTCATAGCATATGCATTAGATTGTGTAAAAAATCCTACTTATAATTTCAATTCAATGGAACATAAATACATGAAATCGGCTAAGTTACACTAACATAACCAATTCACTAGCACATGCAACCTCATATGAACACTAAATTACATTTGTACAAGCCAATGGCTTGTGGCATAGATGTGAGTTCAAAAACAACTCACCTTAGTTTCAAATGATGAAGAAGAAGCTCCAATTCGAGAAAAGCTCCTCTCTTTCATCATTTTCTCCTCCGAAATCACCTCATACATTCACGTACAAAAATATATGAATTAGGGTTGTGGAAAAATCCAAAATTGAGAGGAGTTTAAGGTAGAGAGGGAAAGTAGATAGTTTAGCCATGCCATAGAATTGGATTTGCACAAGAATTGAGCTCTAGATTGAAGGCCCTAGCTTAGGGAATTTCTATTTCCCATTCCCTTCCCCATTTTCTATTTTCTTTGAAGTGAGAATGAATGAAGGAGGAGAGAGCTAGGTGGAGCTCTTAAGTGAATGAGCTAGGTTGGATAACTAAGCCCTAGCCAAGGTGCTAAAATTCCGAAGCTCGGAATATATCGAAGTTTATACTTTTCGAACTCCTAAATGACATTTTGAACTCAATGTAAGTGGTTTCGAGTCAAAATTCGTCCATATACAAAAAGTATTATTTTGGTCATACATCAAATGAAAATGACCAAATTCGCCCAACTCAAAAGGTATCGATGCTTATAGTCAAAAAGTTTTTAAGGATGATCCGGACCCAATGGAAGTGGTCCTGAATCCTAATTTTATCATTTGTAAAAAAATGACATTTTGAGTGACACATCGGATACGACGATATATTTAAATAAAATATTTAAATCTGTTATCATGAAATGAGCGGGTTATTACAGACTTCCCCCTTAAAAGAATTGTGTCCTCGCAATTCTTAAGATTGAAGTAATAGGTAACAACTAAAAATTATACCACGAAGTGGTACAACAAGAACCGACACGAAATGAAAAGATCACACCAACGGCTAGGTGAGATCCAAATTTGTCTCGCAAGATCATAAAAATTAGAGTTCAATCTCGTACTTCATTACCCATGAAGGTAGTCATCCTAAATGGGCAAAATAATTCCAGAAAAATTTATAAACACTATTGGTTTGCCTCTCTTATTACAATTCTCAAAGGAATGAGAATTTGTATAATACATAAGAGTCTTGCAAATCAAATTTATAATTTTCAAGAAGCAACAAGACTGGGTCCCACAGACGTAGAATATCGATAGTAGATATTTCTCTTAGGATATGAGATGGGAAATTACGGTGGTTGACTATTCCATTCTCAAAACTCAATCATGACGATGTAGCGAACATTG
Organism: Allium sativum; assembly: GCA_030737875.1. Classification (NCBI taxonomy): domain Eukaryota; kingdom Viridiplantae; phylum Streptophyta; class Magnoliopsida; order Asparagales; family Amaryllidaceae; genus Allium; species Allium sativum. The sequence goes on along the minus strand of CM060922.1, from coordinate 447,236,950 downwards.
AACTTCAGCACTTTAGTCTTGCGACAAGGTGGCTTACGCCCACAAAAGAATGACTCAGAGATTCCAACGAAGTTAGCTAAAGAGAGCCATTCTCGAAGGAATAACCAATTCTAGAAAATCGGAAACATCGAGAAGATGATGGATAAGTAGTGCACAACTTACCACTTCGGAACAACGTGATTTAAGATAATTTTAGGCCAAAAATCTCAAATCGCAAAAACATCAGTAGTTAATCAAAGAAGCAGTAGACAATTTCTCTAACAAGATGAGATTAAACCAAAAAGGTCGTGATCCCCAAAAATTTGATTGACAAGGGTTAACAAACACGCGGAGACAATTGTCAATCCAAATGATTCAAACAAACAAAAGAAGAATATCAAAAGAGCTCACCCTTTCGATATTCATTTCAAAGAACAACGCAAGGCTAAGTCCATAAGTGAATTGACTATAGCACTTCCAGATGATCGACTAAATCATAGACTCGAAGAAAGGAATTATTGAGTTTGCCGACGATCGCAAAACCCAAATCTGCCTTCCCTACGGGATTCTCATTTCCTCGAGTGATCGTTCACTAGAGAAAATAAGGATACCCATGGAATCACAAGAATACTAAATTCTCTTTCGCAAATTGAAACAAGGATTAGGAATTACGCGAGATTTCTTATTGATTGGGAATCTCGAAAATAAAAGATCTAAAATCCGGAAACAAGAGACATAAATAAATAACTTTTTGGGTTTTTCCTGGAGTTATTTAATTTACTCAAAGAAAAGATTCAAGATAATTTCTAATTAAAAATCTTGAACCACTCAAATTCTTGGAATAGCTCCAAGGAAATCTAGAAATAAATTATCCAGAAAAATAACAAACGATTACGAAAAAATCGCAAAAATCCGAAATATTATTAATTTGATTAACTTATTAGGAAAATTTTAATTTTAGGAATCATTTCGAATGTCGAATTGTCACATAATGGTGTTTAGGAATTCCGAAGTACAACATAGCGTCCCATATCTCGTTCGAGATCGTTAATGCACCCGATGGACAAGTTAACACAAGAAAGTCCTCACAATTTCTAACATTCACGCAGATCTCGCAAAAATATAAAAATTCAATAAATAATTCGGGACGGCATAAAAGAAATAAAATTCCTTTATCAAATTACGAATAAAACACAACTGATATCTTTTGATAACGAAGAACACGGTCGACGTATATCAAAAGAACATAAATAAAATAATCTATGAACAAGGTAATTGACATAAGGAATTAATGACACATACCTTGACTCAAGAAGAGGGATCACAAGAAGTGGGATGTTTTCCCTCTTTCTTGATCTTGAGTTTGGAATGCAATGATACATTTGTTGAGTTAATTTAGCACAAATGCTTGGTGACTCACACTGGCACAACGAGGTAACAATTGAGTTGTTTTAGCTTGAAGGCTTGGTGATCTCACACCGAACTAGAATTATATAGATGATAACAAGGGAGTAGATTTAGTCACAAAGACATGGTATCCCCATACGGACCTATAAGTGATCAATAGACCATGCCAGGTACGTAACGACGTACGAAATAATCTTAACTAGAAATCAAGAAATATCAGGATCAAAGGCACTTACAACGTGCATAATGACGTATGGGCAAGATATCCAATGATCAATTGACTACAAGGATATTAAAAGACATCGATTAGCAACTCGAGTCAAAGAATGAAACAGAAGCACCACTAGAACACACGGGCCCTAGATGGACTATAGAAATCATCCCGAAGAGGACGAGTTGAAAATTATTCAAAAAGACTAAAAATAGGCCACTTGAGACATAATCACCCCTCCTGTAGGAGGTACACTAGGTGAACCGGCACTTGCATCGCTTCTTTAAGGAAAAAGAAGGAGTAAAAAGTTAGTCTCAAGTTGAATTCAAATGATGCGAATTCAATTAAAATTGAATCGTATAGGAAGATAAGCTATGACGGGTCTTAAGACTCTAACTAAAACCCTAATGAATGATTCCCGAGAGAGGCTTAAGACAATACCATCGTCATACTATCTTACACTGTTCCAGAAAGTGGCTCTAATACCAACTGTAGCGCCCCGCCTCTATACCCCCTATCATCCAGTTCATTTCAGAGAAATGTCGTAGACCATAACGGAGAATGAGGTTTGTGAAGAGTGACCGATTGTATGATTACTCCATGTGAGGAATGCACATCGAATTTTGATACAGATTTTCGACTTGACCATTCGGCACATAGGGCAACTACACAACGACTATGTGCAATCCGAAAAGCAGTATAAAATAGACAACAACAATAATATAAATATGGTACTCTCAAAGCTAGAGCCAGAATAATCATATCACAAAAGTGAAATAGATATGATTAACCAAGAATGCGTACAACAAGCTAGTGGTTAACAAAGATCCACTAATACATGTATCACGATCTAAATAAAAAAATATGTACACAACGGTAGCTAATTTCGTAGGTACAAAAGTACATAAAGATGTGGAGACAGAGTAGCAAGTTGAAAGCGGAAGATCAGTCCTGCGATGAGACCCAACGGAGCACCTGAAATGACTCAGCCTGACCCGAGTATTATTCATAAGAAAATAAACAATAAACGGATCAGTCTAGATGTACTTATCAAATAAACTGAGATAATAAGAGATATAACGCAGGATGACATGATTCTAATGATAATATCTAATCGTAGACAAATATGAAACATGGCATGTCAACACAATCAGGAAATGATAATGGAATGTCAGCACACAACTCTTTCTAAATAATCTCCTAGCTAATGTAGAATGCAACATTCAAACATTAGCACACAACAGGAAAGGACAAAGGAACTAAAATAATCAAGAATCATATATCGTTTAAGAAATTAACGCACATCACATCAAAGTAATCAAGAATCAAAAATCATTTATCAAATTAACGCACATCACGTCAAAGTAATCAAGATTCAAAAATCATTTATCAAATTGACGCGCATCGCATCAAAGTAATCAAGAGTTGGAAATCATTTATCAAACTGACGCGCAATGCGTCAAAGTGGTCAAATTGTCGCGCAATGCATCAAAGTGGTGAGATACGATCTCTCTAGGTAGCGAACCCATTTGTTTGAGCCGAAGCTTCCCACAGAGCCGGGTTGTGACCCCGGAAAATATATAAATCATAGAAAATCATAGAAAGTCGGACCGAAGTCCCATTGATAAAGGTCCCAAATCGTAAATTCCCACTAGGGCGCTTGCGAACCAAACAACTATGTCTGGTGGCGGATACCAACGATCTGGGTGAGTATGAATTACACCGAGATAGTTAGTATAAGAAAATAGCTAACTGTCCCATAACCACTCGCTATTCTCGAATATTTACGAACCCTTGTTAGTTCATTCTCAATACATCAAGATTAAACATAAAACGGATCACATCGATTAGGGTGAATAGAAATTACTCCGAGCTAGCTAATATAAGAAAATAGCGACATGTCCCATAATCGCATGCTATTATCGAATATTTACGATCCCGTAGTTGGTTTCTATTCAAAACAAAGAGAATCACCACACATGTTCGAACGCACGAGTCCAAGATTTATTCGCCGAAGTAAACATATAAGGGGTCATAGTCTTCAGTTTTACTAAGGTAAATAAACTAAATTTCTTGTCCGATCGATAGGATAAGGAATCGTATATAAATCAATAGAATCGGAACCGGGTTTAGAAACCGAATTTATTTTAAAAGGATTTGAATTTAAAAACTGATTAAACGTTGGTTCGATGCCCATTGACAATATAAAACCCCATTATCCATCTTGGTTCAAATATTCATGAAACCCCATCGCCGTAGCGAAGGGAACACAAAAATCATAAACTCACATTACAACAACGTACAGGAAATCAAGGGATAATGGTTGATTTTGACCAACGAACGAATTGAAATCCCAAACCAGCACCCGAAGGTTTTTGAACTATAACGGAATAGGCTCGAAGGACATCGAGTCGATAATTCACATTTTAATGGCACGAATTATATTAACAAGAATATCAAATAAATTCAGTATATGAAATAGAGCGCACAAGCTTTAGAATGATCACTTGTTCAATTCACATCTTAAACAATGTGAATAGGCCAAAAAGAATCAACATTGGAAGAATCAAATGAGAATCAAAGTCGATGAACCAAGCTGCTGGAATCTGTGAATTCGTGAAGCCGAAGTTCACAAACGAAGTCCGAACGGCCCGAGCTCCGGCTAGGAAAGAGCTTGAATGAGGGTAGATTGTGGACCAAGTTCCCTCCAGTCCATAGTAGAAAAATAAATTCAGACGTTTGAATCATTTAGGTCAGACGTCTGAACTGGGATTTTCAAAAACCGGTAAGGATTTAGTTCATTTTGTCCCCCTTTCAGACGTCTGAAAGATTCCGGCCAGACGTCTGAATTACAATTCAATCGTCTAAATAAAATAATTTAGATATCTGAATTGCTCTTCTGATTTTCATAATTATTTGAAGCAGGTCAGACGTCTGACCTATAATATTCAGATGTCTGGAACCTGTTCCAGAGCACAATTTGCCTTGAAAACATGTTCAAAACGATATCTATGAATGCCCGAAGGCCTATGATGTTATGAACATGTATATGAGGGTTCACGGGCTTGCCGAAACAACTTATAACATCCAAATACGCATGCACAAACATTCATACAAGAGATTAACAATGGCTATGATTATAAATTCTAAAATGGATGAATTTTCTAACCAAAGCAATCAAATACGATTCAAGCGACTTGTGAAGACTTAGAATTTTGTCGAGGGACAACGGAGCTTCACAACATCACGAAATCAACTCATAGCATATGCATCAGATTGTGCAAATAATCCTACTTATAATTTCAATTCAATGGAACATAAATACATGAAATCGGCTAAGTTACACTAACATAACCAATTCACTAGCACATTCAAACTCATATGAACACTAAATTACACTTGTACAAGCCAATGGCTTGTGGCATAGATGTGAGTCCAAGCCTTGGTTGGTTTATGTTTTTAAGTGGGATACGTCTGTGTGTTGTTGACTGTGTTATACTGTTTCTATTCACCATAACTTATTGTTCTGACCTGCTTCCTCATTATAGTCTACCAAGTTTTCTCGAGAAGGTCTTGTTCTCATAGGTGTTTCAGTCTGATCTTCGGTTCTCGTTCTCTCTCATGCTCGATATTGACATGGTGACTCACTCTTATAAGGCAGTTATCCGAGTTGATACTAGTCTACCCTATTTTGTTTTCGTTATGAGTTATTTTATCGTACTCAGATTATGCTCATGCTCATTTATTTACAATACCAGATATACATGCTTCATGCTTGAATGGGTTTAAGTTTCGATTTTTATCGAAATTTGGGCTTAGAAAAGGGCGGGGTGTTACATTTGGTATCAAAGCATAGTTTAGACGATCCAAGGATAAATTAGGAATCGTAAGGGAATGTTTTCAATTTTCTTTTCTATTTCTCTTCATCTTTCTTACTTGACTTTAAGTTATTTCAATAATAAAATAGTTGTGGTTCTATTTACATAGAATGGGTCTTAAGCGACTAAGAGTTGAAATATGTTGAGTTCGATTTTTTAGCCAATTCTGTCATACCCCACAGTACGTTGGCGATTTTGTTGTGAAGAGCATGAGGACGACATACAGCGAATCCCGTGGATTTTAGTTTGGAGACTAGACAAAAATCTAGCCACAATCGAGATAGTCGCGATTTCTAGTTTTGGTTTTGTTGGTGGTTCCAATCAATGACCATTTCTTGGTCTGAAACGGGAAATTCATGATTATATGTCATATCCATTCGGAAATATAATTATGAGGTATATCCATTCGATGCATTGTTAAAATTCCAGATATTCTTTTGTTGAAAATATTCATTTGAGTTCTTCTTCCTATATTCGAGGGAATTTTTGGTATTAAAACAGTTTTGGGAAATAAAGTGGATTCAAAAGTTTTGAAACTATGGTTTAGGAAAAATAGTTTTATAAAAATATTTTAAAATTTTGAATCTATTCGTGTTTCAAAATTGTTCTGACTTTGTTTGATTTTAATAAATAATGCAGTTGGTAAAAAGAAAGAATTGGAAATGATAGGGAATATGCCTCGAAACTTAAAAATAATTAACACTTATTCCTTGTGATTTTTAGTATCCTTTTATATATATATATATATTAGATGATTTATCGAAATTACAACAACTAATCTTCGAGATTTTTATAATCCGACATTTTGGAACACGAAAAGGTTTTCCAATTAGAAATATAAACAATAATAATAAATTAGATTTATAATTACGGAACCTTTAGTTTATAATAAATCAATTTCGATAAGTTTTAGATTTTCCTTTGAAAAGGATAAGGAAAAATCTTTTGTCCTGATTTTGGGGTATTTGACTTGCGAATCGTCTATTTATTTGTTTGTCAACTAGGTAAAGGGAAATTTTACAACTTTTAATCTTTAGAGATGGTTCGGAGTTTGACTGCAGTCTTGGATACCATCGTGATGTGGATTATTGTTTTTTGATTTCGTTAAATCTTAAAAGATGACATGGGACGATTAATATTTTAATCTGACCTAATAAGGTCAAGGCTTAGCCTTTTCCCTAATCCCATTTGACATATAACCGTTTAGCGTTATATCTAGAGTGGTTAACTTGTTGATGAGTTTTGTTACAACTTGGACTTAGGACTCAATCGTAAAAGTTGTGTCCAAATCACCCCTTTAACTTCATTCTTTCGTGCTTCCTTCCTCATCTAGCTGAAATATTCTTATCCTTCTTCTCCTTCTTTTTCGTCGCCTCATCTCCTCCTTTTCCGTATTAGATTGCGCATTAGATCTTGCCCCACTAGTACTCCAAGATCTAAATTCATTTCTTCTCTCCGATCATTTCTTAGTCCATAATACCTCTTTGTGCTATCTGATCTTGATCGTGCCATTTAAGTCTCATCCTTAGGGAGAAAGATCAATTAGTTGGATTAGAATGAGCATAAGGTCTCACCGTTTTAGAGCTGAAAAAATTTGTCGTGGTAGTTAGACTTGCACCGGTCCTTTGCTTCGAGATCTTTGTATAGGATTATTGTTTGTGCTGCATTCTCCTTTATCATATCTTATTAGAATATATTTTGATGAAGGCAATTGTTGTCTCGGAGATGAAGATTAAGCTATCTTTGATGGTTTTTCTGAGGAGAATCTCGATGAGATTTTAGACGCATTTGTGTTTTATGCGGACTCGAACAGTCTTTTTGCTGACTGGCTTTGGTGGTTTTGCAGCAAATCTCTTTTTCTTAATGTTGGTTTTTAAGTTCGGAAATCTATGTTCAAACTGCCCATGTAGGTGTGTGACTAATTCAGCACATTATTCTATAGATAGGATGTTATGACTAGATTTGTCTCATGATGCGGAAATTAATCTTTTGCTTGATCGATGGCATAACCATCATTTAGTGCCACATCATATTTGATTCAGCTTGTTGTCCTTGTGTGTTGTTTCACAGAGTTATTTTCTGTATCTTCACCTATCCATGTTATTGTTAGATAATGTTAGGTGAATCGCCATGAAGTGTAGCTTTGTGATAGGTTTCTTTTGTCATCTGTAATTCTCTTTTGTAAGAGATTGTGATATGGGAACCTCCAGCAACGTTTGTAACACGAGATTGAGCATTTTTCTATCATGGTATGGTTAATTAAAGGTCATAAAAATGGTTTGAGCTCTAGTCGTGAAGCAAGACATCTCATTGTTTATTGGAATTATTTTGGGAGTTTCGGTGTTGTTGTTTTGTTGTCATCTTTGTTGATTTCCTTTCCAGTATTTGGTTCTTTGCTTTGTGGTAATTCGTGCTTCTAACTATTAATGTTGTTTTAAATCACACGACTTTTGATGAGATTTCTATGTTTAGAAATATTTGTGTCATTCACACATATTTTGAATGAAATCTCATTGTTATTATCTAACTAACACTTGTCTTAGGGCTGGAAAGAATAGAATTCTGTGTTGAATAATTTTTTGCAAAGGACAGGTTATTGCGTTGCTTTCGTCACAGTATATTAATCACCTGTTCCTTGTTAAACTAAAATTTATTGCATCATTTTGTGCGTAATTCCAGTTTTTGCATTTTTCACGTAACTGACTTCCTTTTTTGGTAATATGTGACATAAATTGTTTAAGTTTCCGCAAAATATATTTTGAAGCTTTTGCAAACGTTGGTTTTAATAAAAGGAAAAAAAAATCTTTTATCCTTTTTAAAGTTTACATTTTTACTAATTTACTTTCTTTCATTTCTTGCGCGGAAATGTGGACTTGAGTACGATATTTTGCGCATATTTAAACGTCTATTTTGCATTAAAATATATGATTTGGATGGCGCAAAACACATGTTACCAAAATTTTAGTTTCCATGCCAATCCCATATAAAAAGTGAAACGGTGTTGAAAAGAAATTTTCCAATTTCATAAAAGAAATTTTAAAGCAAAATTTTATTTTTGTGAAATATTTCAGTTTTTGATCACATGAAAGGCGTAAGGAATATTTTGGATGGTTTGTGTGCGCGTTTTAGCGGTGTAGTAGGGGCGATGATGTGATAAAACGTTAACGACAACAAGGAAAAGGCTGGTTTAGCCTTGGAAATGTTGTTTCCATACCTCGTCAACGATGCGTATGAGTTGTTAATTAACTCATTTAACGTTTTGGAGATTGTTTTAAGCCTCATTTACAGTCCACTGATGGAGATTTTTGGAGTATTTTGGGGAATTAATGTAAATTTCCACTGTAGGACGGAAGGTGGAATATTTATAAGCGAAGGGAACATTAAAATTATTCGCTTTGATTTCCTTTTTTTGGTTTAGGAGAAATTTAACAAGAATTGCATTGGCGTTTTGGACTGTACAATTTTTATGCAAAATTGGTTGCTTCACATTTCTTCGCAGTTGTGTGAGGGTTATGGATGAAAAAAGGCTTTCAAAAATTTTCATTTATATAGAACTGCCTACATATTTAGAATTCTTTCCATCATGTTTCAAAAGCATTATAAAATTTGAACGCATACATATAGGATGATCCGATTTAGAACCATTGTGCATACATGTTTTGTGTTGAAATGCATTACGTACACTATGCACATGCGTGGTCGCAAATTGGTTGTGCAAGATAGGATAAGTAATTGTCAAAATTTCGAGATGAAATTCCTTTTTAGGAGGGAAGATTGTAACAACCCGGAATTTTGACAATAAATAAATTAGTTATTTAATTAGATTTTCAAAAAATAGGAATTTCTACAAATAATGAAATTTGACCATGAAACTTTAACTTTTTCATTCACCACGGAATTCTGGTCAACTTTCATATATCGAGTTTAGCGAACAGAGTCTGTATGAAAACGTTACGGACGAAATACGAGAACCAGATGGAAACAATAAAATAAATATATAAATATTTAATACCATTTATAACCTTCCTTCACTAGGCAATTTTGCTTAAGCGTTGTCGAAACCCTTGATGAAACGGTCGTCCTCTTCGGGAGATTCAGCGCAGTGGCGGCTAGGGTTATACAGGCTTTAATATATAAAACTAATAAACGGATGGACGGATGTTAATTAAACTAAATCTAATGGACTGGGGACTTTCTAACACCTATAAATAAAGGGTTAGGCCTCCATTCTTTTTCACATATTTCTTAAAGCAACAACAAAGCTCGGCCATTTTCCTTTCTCCTCAAACAAATTTAAAAAAAAATGTTTATTTATAATCAAAATCAAACATAAACAATATAGATTTGAAAGGGTTAATCAGATTCAAGTGGAAAAGAATATGGATTGCTGTTTAGGTTCTTTTTTATCAGATTTCTCCCATCTTTTCTTATTTTCTTGCTAATCTACAAATTTGAAAATATCCTCTTTTTAGAATAACTATAGATTTAGGAATTGTAGCTCTAAAAGATTCAGATTTGGATGCTTTCAGGTGAGGGGGAAATTTATATACAAAGTATACAATAATTCGATCACTTTGTTTATAATAAATCTTAAATGTATGCTTAAAGATTTATCTGTTCTATTTGTAATTTTGTTAAATCTAAAATAATATCTATCGTGTCTGTTTATGAATATTATTAAATTTGAAAGAATAAAATTGTGGTTGGAATAATATTATTATCTTGTAGGCTTACCTGATTGTTCATACCATTGGTACAATTATATTTAGGAACATTAGGATTATCGCAAAACCGTAGATCTAGAACACTACGCAATAAATGGCCTTTTGCAACAGTTTTGCTAGGTGTTGCCAGATAAAATGTGGCGACAAATTTTGGTCCTACTGCAACGTTCTATCTTTGGTGTTACCTTAGCAATAAAAATGTGTTGCTCTAGCTAAAGAAGCGTAACACGATGCAACATTTTGATACAGTGTTGCCATAACAGACTTTCCATGTCTTACGTGGTGATCCACACCATTAGTTAAAAAAATATCAACTGTTCATCCACACCATTAGTTAAAAAAAATCTCAACCGCTCATCCACACCATCAGTCCACACATCGACTATTTTTATTTGCCAATTTTATTTTCATTCAACGAGTAAGAAAAATTAGGGTTTGATCTTTTCTCCTATATTTTACCCTCAGATCGATTGCGCCCCAAATCAAAAAACGCACTTCAACTAATTAAAATATGGAAGAATGTTGTGATGTTTGACAAGATCAAGCCACCAAAGTACCAAGTGTTTTCAACGAAAATCATTCTCCATTTTCCAACTCCTCTGTTGACTCACTGTGTTTTTCTAATCAATCTTTGTTAAGATGAAAGTTTGAAGCTTCAGTTCGATTTTAGAAAGGGTAAGTATTTGGTTCAACGTTTCTATTTGGGGTTGTTTATCTTTCTTTATAGCTTATGAGCTCCTCTTAGATAATATCTGGGCCTTCTAGAAATTAATTGCCACAAATGTTTTTTTTGGTTATCAAATGTATGCCTAACGACAAAGCCGCATTACCGTCTTTTCTTCAAAGTTCAAAAAGCAAGGTTAAGATGGACTCTACAAATACGACCCCTGAATCTCATTTTAGAAGGCAGTTACTATGATAATTTTCCCAAACTTGCACTCCAAAATTCAGTTACCCTGGTCTACTGCAATGTACTGTTGAAATTGGTTCATATAAACTGATAATCACATTAAGGAAAAGGTCGTGTTATATCTTCCGTTCAAAGAATAAAGATTAAGGTCATAAGAGGAATCAGCTTCAGTATCTTCACCTGATTTACAGCTATATATTAAAAACATGTTTTTATGTTTTTAACCTATAGCATTTGAATCATGTTTAGAAGATGATTATAGTTCGGTTCTCTTATGGGCCGAGAATTAGTTCAAAGTTTCAAGAATAGGTAGCCATATAGTCCTGTATGAATCGGTTCTCTGGCAGTTTGCTTTGGATTGCATGTTTGAAATTAAGTGTTGCTAGGAAAAAAAATCTTTTAATTCAATTGGAGATGTACCAAAAAACATTGTGTGTGTGTGTGTTCCTATAATTGACAGGTGTGCTGATGGTTGTCCCAGAAATCGAACAGGACGTAATTGTGTTATAGATTTGCTTATATTGCTCATCTGATGGTCGTTTGTATAGTATATGATTCTTTGTATATATATATATATCGAATGATAGTCTGCGTTCTATATTTGAAATTCCCGGTGCAAAAGAAGTCGGCTTAATCTTTTATTCTTATTGGCACTCATATAAGATAATCCAGTGGATGTTTCATTATTATGGTGCTTGTCTTTACACTAATTTATCAACAATACATTTGTGACCTTTTCATTAAACTGTCAACTGGATGTTATCTCATGCAATGATGCTTCGTGCCTCATAATACATGTAATATGACTTTTAAGTTTTCTCTACATCTTTATTTACTGAATTTCATTAAATATAGATTCACAAAAGTCCACTCTATCAAGAAATTAAGTCACCACATACTAGGTCATTGGGTCAATTCCTAGTGACATAAAATGCTTATTGCCCAAAAGTTTGTACTTGCTAAAGTTGTTGATCTTGTGAAAATTGTAGTCGTCACACACACGCACGTGCACACGTCTATGAGTCACCACATAATATCTTATTTGATCAATTCCCAGTGACATAAAAAGATTATTGGTAAGTTTGTAATTGACAAAGTTGCTTATCTTGTGCAAACTGTAGCTGTATTATATACACACTTTATATAATGCTTTACAGGTATAATTAATAATTTCATGAAATCCTTGATTTTTTATAGGTGTACCCAGGTGCATGGACATCACTATTAGTATCATTGGATAACATTAGTATATGGAATGTGAGAACAGAAAATCTGAACACTAGGTACCTCGAGAAAGAAGTATATGTAAAGGTGGTTTCACGAAAATTTGGAAACTTAGTACATCATTTCAAAGAAGGCTTGGTCTTTTGAAATCGGTTGAATCGGGCAGTGCCTAAGTCGATCCCCACCGGGACTGCGGGGCCCCGGACCCTCGCCGATGCTGCACTTGGACCCGCTACTCGGCTCGCCTTCGGCTCAGCATATATTTGTCAATGTCAGTGTTTGTATAAATTGAAACTGCATATGTAATGAGTGAAATGAGTGATGTAGTGAGGCATGTCCGAGCCACCTCACATCCATCATCCACATAAGCAAAAATGTCTGGGCTTCATACCATGACACCACTTCTAGCTAGAAAGAAACGTATGCACTCCCTGCTTCCCTGATCCAGTTTTAGACTCATACCGGGGTGTGAGGCTTGCGAATTAACACTATACACAAAGCTATGATAATTAAGGTCGTGCTTTGATCATCGTCCACAAGACACTGCTTTTCAACAATAAGCCTTGATCATTTGCATCTTAGCATGCCACACTGACAATTCATGCCATACAACTGATATCTATCAATATATAACCTCTAAGCTCGTACGCCTCAGAGAAGGGTGTTAAGCAAGAGAATAAATTCTCCGCCACCAAACAGATACATATTTAATAGAAATCAATCAATACATAATGAAATCCAATGTCAGACACACATCCATTTACAAGTCCGTTCTGGGTTTGAACGAAACCGAGGCACCTTATTCCTCGTCCCATATATCCAATACAGGAGAGAGGCCCTCGCATATCTGGTCGATCTCCAAGTACGTCTAGATGATCACCACTTATTACCTTGTTTTGGGTGTACAGCCCAATCAAGACATCAGTAGTCATCCAAACGATGTGAAGATCTCCGGTCTTCAACCACCGTTTTCAAATCATCGACTTTTAGTCGTCGTATCAGTTATTCAGAATGGGATAAACCCAGTCTTTAAGAATAACTCATGTATTTTATAATCAATAATCAAGTGCTACAAAAATACATCATATGCCTCATTCCAATTCAAAATATTCTTTTGTTCAAATATTCACATTTTTAGGGAAAGGTTCCCATTAATTTTATCAAAGATAATTCTTTCAAACTTATTCTTAAATCTTCCTTTGGATATCATTTTCAAAAGATTTTATTTTATCCTTTAACTATTCTAAACCAAATTAAGGTTTATAAAACTAGTCGGGATTATCAAGCCTTACCGAAGTAATCATTTATTATATTATCCCAATCCCAACCTATTCATCCTATGGAGCAAAACTGGTAGAACTCCATTTCTAATGCCCATCGTTTTATCGATAAATTTAATTACCATTTCACATTTCAAATCCAATTAAAGATTTAACTATCGCATGGAATAAAATTGGTGATACTCCATTCTTAATCATTTCTTAAATTCGGTGAATTTAATTACCTCCTTCACATTCCAATCTAATTAAAGATCCATTAAAACTCCAACTTGGTTTTGATCTCAAAAATCATTATTTTATAATTATTCAACTTTAAGAAATTAATCTTGTCTTTAACTAGGTACCAATGTTATTAAAAACACAGTTCACAGTAAACCCAAATCAACATCCATTAAATATGGAATCTTCGCAGAAAACAGATCAATATACAATTGATATAAATTTCCATACCAGACTAATATTATAAATGGAATAATGACAAAGCCTTTTAAATTCCATATATAGTAACGGTCTTCCTTTACAGAAGCTTATCTCGATTATTACCAAATCGAATTCCATTCCATTCCAATTTAATATATTAAATTGGAAAATTTACTTTGGAAAATTCCATTAAATCTTAATTAAAAAATTATAAATTTCAAATCCTAACTTCACTGTTAATTGGGTTAAAGAATAAATGTTATTTAAAACATTGTTCATGATAAACCCAAATTCAACAAACATTGTTCATGATAAACCCAAAATCATCTTTCGTGTAATTCCAATTATATTTATAAATTGGAAAACTTCATTACTCTTAATTAAAAGATTTATTCTTTTCTCAACTGGGTTTAAGAACAGTGTTATTAAAGACACCATTCGCGACGAACCCAATATCCAATTTGATATTAAATACAAGGCTCTGAATAGAAATCATATCGGCTTGTATTCAATATCAAATTCTGAAACCAACGGATATCGAATTGGGAATAACGATATCTATATCTTCCAAATTCCTCAACAATATCCGTATAATCACGGAATCCAATATCGAAATATTATGAAGATTATTTCCATTTAAATCCTTCCCAATTCATACAATGGAAAATTTTGGTTATTTTAAAACCATTTCAATTCCTTTCTGATCTTTACTCAAATCAATAAATAACTTATTCAGATAAAAATATATTTTACCTTTACAAACTTGGAATATTTCATCCAAAATCATTTCAAATCGTTTTTATGATTTTACATAATTTTCCATATTTTCAATAATTTTAATAAGGCCCTTACAGTCGGTTTCCAATATCGGTCACCGAACTGCATTCATAGCGACCTTTTTTGAAATTGATTTGGACATATTTTAAAATATAATTGTTCAAATTTAAATCTCATATATTTATTCGAAAGATCTTTTAGATACGGACCCAATGGTTCCAGTTTTAGGAGAATCTGATGGTTGGATCTCCCGTTACATCAATTTGAAGTCAATGGTTGAAATTCGCGAACGGTCGCTGTTTCGGTGCGTTCTATTCAAACCATTTAAATATATATAATATATTTCATTGATTTCCTTTTGAAATGTAATTTATGAATCGTTTCTAAATTCATTTAAAAAACCGATTCCAACTTACATTTCAATTCTAAATCAAAATTGAATATTCTTCTCATTATAACATTAAAATAATAATATTTTCAAAATATAATATTTTGAAAGCAAATCTTTTCGATATTCATTATAAAATGAATAAAATCGACAGAATATTATGTTCGAGTTAAAATGGCATATATCAACTTAACTCGGCTTCATATTCATTTCAGTTATGAATATTTCAACATTTTTGTGTCCATCCAAAACCGGACATCAAAATCATATTTTGATTCTTCAATGAATATTATTTTAAAATATTCGTTTATATTCCAAATTGGAATCTGACTCAGTCAATTACCATATAAGTTTATTTATATGGATTCCATACATTGCATGTGTTCAAAAATAGTGATAAACAACTACTAAACAGTCAATTAACATCCAGAGTGCAATTTACAACTGTATAAGCATTAAATAACGCTTATCACCACCACTACAAAAGTGGGCATATTCGATACTATTTTACTGTGGCCGTAGATCAGAAAAGCGTTGCCATAGGCCCTTTTTTCAAATAGGCAACACCAAGGGGGCGTGGCATCCGCGGTCGTTGCATTAGCCTTCTAAGGCAACGCTTTTGCACATCTAAGGCCACAGACAGAAAGTGTTGCATTATAAACCTATTGCAACAGTATATGCATGTAATGCAACAATGTACAGCATTGCCTTAAGTAGAAGCCAGAGCCTGGCTTCCAGGTCATGGTAATGGGAGCCACATGCACTTTCCACGTTAGTTGCCAACGTGTCGCATGCCACGACATCTATCCATGTCAGCTGCACATGTGTCACATGCCACGTCAGCTATCCCCGTGGCACCACGTAAGGTGTGGGCCCCACGTGCCGTACCATTGTGAAATTAATAATAGTACACTTAATGCAACACCACAGCATAGTCTAATGCAACACCACAGCACAGTCTAATGCAACACCATAGCACATTCTGATGCAACACCACAGCACAGTCTAATGCAACACCAGAAAACATCAACTGCAATGGTAAAAAAATCAAATGCAACACCAGAATAAAATCAAATGCAGCTGTAATACAACCCTGTAATTACAATCTGCAGTACATATATTCAATCCAAAACATTGTCCCACTTTCATACATATATACCAAAATATTCATACAATAAATCCTCCCAAAACTTTCATAACCACAGTCAGACCAACCAATTATATATACCCACTCACTAGTGTCATCACCAACACATACCACAAGTGCCATCATCCAAACATACCAAAAGTATCATCACAAACACATACCACAATGCCATAATTCAAAAGAACAGAACATAACACAAGTGCTAACACATACCATCCAAATACTTCAGTCAGTTTCCGGGGTTACAGGGGTAACAAGGTCATCTTCATCACTTGTTATGGTGACACAAAAGTCTCCGACGTCTAAATTAAGATCTGGATTGGCTTCCCTAAGCTTTTTTTTAACACCAATGACACATTCTCTTTCACTTTTCTGTTCACCTTTTCTTCCAAATCCGTCTCAAGCTCTTGCCTTATTTTTTGGACCAGCTCTTGCACATAACTGTCCGAAGAACCAGGAGTTGTCAGAGACTTTTCGGCCATTTTTCCTCGCCTTCCTACAAGCCAGTTCCACGTGTGGCTCTTCCCACCAGAAACAAGTGCATCTACCTCAGCAATGTTCCCTGCATCCACCATTGCTTGAACCTTCGCCTACAAAACGAAAACCAGGCAAGCATATATATATAAATAGGCAGCTGGCAGGAATGAATTTATTAATAGAACTTGTTTTCTTTCAAACTAACTATGTGTTCGATTTAATAAGCAGCTGCAACAAATGTACAATGTCCCAATTATACTGACACAAGTATTGCTATTTCAGTATCTAATTATATATGTACTCACGTATTTGGCTTTAGTTCATCCGTGTTAGTCTTGTAACTTCTACCCGGTTCTCGTTTATATGTTTGCAAATAAACCAAGGCAACGGATGGGGAGGCTATTTCTGGGTCCTTCTTTCTCTGTCAAGTATTACGATTACCATCAATTAAACACAATTTTTAACATTCAATGTTAAGTATTTACAGATTTAGCTGCTGCCTATGAACATTAAGACAATGATATATAAAATATAAATCATGTGATATAACAAATTAGAATTATCATGCGGCCAATTCAACTCAATCACACAAAAAATAACTTAAATTCAAAAAAAAACATACTATCTTTTCTTTGGCTACTGCATGAGTTTTGGGACCCATGGTATGTGTCTCATTTAGTGAATTATGATGCGCGGAATTAGAATCAGCTAGGGCCTGGAAATCCAAAAAAAAAATATTGCCACTAAACAAGGATAATGCAAACTACTAAAGAATCGATTAGCACTAAACAAGATAATTTGACCTACTAAACATTATACAAATGTGAATATCATTAAAGCCGTACCTGAACTGCTTCATCCCCCAAGTATTCCAAGAGCATTTTAAAATCCTCTAACAGAATTGTACTCGGCCTATTTGCAAGCCTTTCCTCATCAGTTGAATATTTTTTATAATACCTTGCTTTGATGCGAGACTTGTACTGCCTCCAAGAGTCGTTAAGCGTGTTCAAGACCCACTTGTGTCCTTCCGGAATGACATACCTAGCCTACAATATATCAATTACAAAATTCAGGAAACAAACTAATTAATTAAAACCAAACATTTAGGAAGTCAGTTGATATGGTTAAGGAAATTAGATTGTACCAAAGCATAATCCAACATTTGTCGCTTTAATGAATCTAGAACAACATGCCAATTGATGTAAGTTAGAGACACATTATCCTTTGCTATTGTCCCAAGAAAATTGCTTAACTCTGTAATATTATCAGATACTGGCTGACCATCCTCATTCAACTCAATGATTACTTTATCATTAGGGGTTCTAGCATGCACCTTGGTCATTTTTGACTTCCCTCTAGGTTTTTTTAGACCTTGTACTTTATCTACTAGGTTCAAAAATAATAATAGAAAATAGACACAGTCAACAGTGTAGTGCAGTGCACAGATAAAGAAACATTATATTGTACCTGTACCTGCTTCATCTTCCTGTGCAATCCCTTCCTCCTCTAATCGATCGGTAAGATTTCCCATTGTTTCAGGCACTTCAACATTCTGCTTTTGACGTTTCCGCATCACTAAGTAAGAATCAACTGAACCAGCAGCTTCACATGAAGTGGTTGTTTGTTTGAACAATTTGCTACATGTAGGTTTTAAAATGGATGGACGAGACGTTATAGGTTTTAAAACTCCTGAAAAAGACGGTGTAATTTTCTTCAAGTTCGTTAATGTTTCTGTGATTTTTGCCCGGTCACTCATTTTTTTTGGAGTGAGAGTGTGTTTCTTGATCAACTCTCTATTTGAACCAGATTTCTTTGGAGAGGGGGTGCAGGTCATCGCTTCCTTCTCAATTTCAATGGCTGCATTGGTTCGCGAACGAGTTCTTGGTCCAGGTAAAGGCTCGTTTGACTTTACAATTTTGATTCGCTACAATTAAGTTGAAGGTCAAGATTTTTTTATGTTCATAAAGGCAAAGACAATATGTAATAAACAAATAACTTCTTTATACCTCCGAAATCGATGAATCATCAGTGACGTCTTCGCCAGCATTTTCTGGGATGTATTCATCACGTCCAGCAACATCTTTACCTTTATCTTTCTTATTTCGTGCGGCAGCCTCTTGCATACAATTAAAGAATGAAGGCACCCCAAGTTATCTACTAATTGCATCGTTTTCTTGCATTCGCGTGATTCGCCCTTGTTCATACTTCGTAAAAACTGATGGTTGTGAGAACTGCAAGCAGATTAGCATTATTACGCACCATCGATGATAAATTTAAGCTAGTTAACCAAATAGAGTCGACGTATAAACAATTCTCGCTATTTTAACAGAATGTATGCACAAAGAACAAATAGTTACTTGAATTAGCTGCAACCTTCATGGTCAGAATAGGACATCGACACAGTAATAGAAAACAACTAAAATCCAGTTCTTGCTTTAACGTGCAGAATTTTAATAAAAAGTAGTTTGAAATAAAAGATTTCATCCGAATTAATAAAACTGAAATGAAAACTGAAAAATACCTGAACAACAGCTTCATTCTCTCGGGTATCATCATCATTATCTGTTTCATTTTCTACATTTAATTTCCTCCTGGTTCCTTTGTCCGTCACAGTAACATCTTCTTCATCCTTATTCATATCATCAGGCTCCGACGATAGTTTCTTCTGACCAACTTGAGTTGGGATGTTTTTCATCATTTTGTGATGCTGCTGAAGTCTATGTGCAGTAGTATACCTGCGCTTTGCAATCGGCTTCTTAGCAGAACCTGGAACAAAAAAAAACGTAACGATGGCCTCCTTCGTAGTTCTTTACACACACAGAGATATATATATAAGAATGGATCTATATTACATATACTATATACCTTGAATTATGTTTTTCCTTGGCCGTATGATTACATGTGGCTACAGTTGAGTCACCGGCTCAATGTCTTTGTCAATGGTGTTGTCGATGTAAAAAACCACTTCTTCTTGCTTATCAATGCAGCCCTGTACGTACTCGTTTACATCCTTGTCATTCAATATTAGCTGCCATCCATCCCTCGTTCGTTTGCTGATGATATAGACTCCTCCTATTTCAGTGTAATGGAGAGCATCTTCAATAAAGTTCATAAGCACACTATAAGAAAAGCGGTCTACATCATAATTTGATACTACGATGGGATCTCCACCAATGTAACATGTCTTTCGAAACTGTCCGCCATGTTGCAGTCGGATAGTAATAAGTTCATCCATCCTGTATAAAATAAATGCATTAGAACAAGGTACATGCTTGTTTAAGTAGATAAAAAACAACAACTATAACATTTTGGTCTATAAACATAGTCAGATGACAGTAAAGAAAGACATTTAATCATAAAACATGTGAACAGTGTAGATTGCATTATGAGAAAAGAGTGACAAATACATTCATCAAAGATAATAGTTCCCAGCTAAAACAATAAGTGCCAAATACATCATAAATTAGATCAAATTAAAGCAAGAAGAAAGAGGAATTTTTTATCCTAATGAGACGGAACAGGATCAGGAACTTCTGCTTCTATTTCTAGTTGTATTATGGGGACATCATCCCTAATCCAACCCACATCAACAACTTCTGGTTCTAGTTCACCACCTATTCCCATATCATGTGATTGCGTATTGCTCATGTCTTCTTCCGTTGCATTCTGATTTTCAGTATCACACCAATCTCGCGGCAAAATTTTAATAACGTAATGACTGTTCTTTTCAACTGCATCTTCTATATAAAATACTTGCTACACTTGCGAAGACAGGACATAAGGCTCAGTTTTATGGCACTTGCTAAAATTTAATCGAGTAAGACCATATGAATCTTTTTCCTCTTGGTACCAGCAACACTTAAAAAGGACCACGGTGAAAGCTCCCCAATAATCAAGCACAAAAATTTCTTCGATTGATCCATAGTAATTGACATCACCCACTATTGGGTTTTGGTCTTTCGAACTTGCAAAGCTGGTGGTTTTGGCACTCAAAAATACACCACTATTTTGTGTGGTACATTGAGAATCTCTAAATTTTGTGTGGAATCTGTATCCATTTACTATATAACCGGTAAACTTCCTAGCTACTCGATTAGGACCTAATGCAAACAACTTTAAATTTGTTGAAATATTGCCCTTTTTCAGAACCTCTTCTTTAAGCCAATTCCAAAACTCTTTGAAATGTTCTCGTTCCCTCTTGTATCTTCTTGGATTTGGAAGACCATCCAAAATAGCTCGATGAACCCTAAATAATAATTAAGGTCAAAAAACTACGAAATGCAGATGTTAATTTATAGTTAACGAAAATGATATAGGAACTTAAGAACTTACTCAATCAAACTCTCAATTTCTTGATTACCAGAATTGAACAGAATATAGCGATGCGTTGCCTTCCACTCTGCATCTTTCAAATTGAACATCTTCCCATCTTTATTCTTCTTTGTTCCAATATGATATTCCAAATCTGTTGGACATCTTTCAAAATCAATCGATGTGTTTTCTGTTCCTCCATCAATGCTTAAAAATCTTGAACAGAAGGTCACACACTCTTCTGCCAAGTAACCTTCTGCAGTCGAACCTTCCAGTCTATTTCTATTTCGCACATAAGATCTCAACTTTCCTAGATATCGCTCAATGGGATACATGCATCTAAGATGTTTAGGCTCGCCGTATTCGATTTCTCTGCATAAATGAACAGGCAAGTGTACCATTATATCGAAAAAAGCCTGTGGAAAAATCATTTCAAAATGACAAAGTATCTCGACAATTTCTTTTTGCAGTCTCTTGATATCATCCACTTCGATAACCTTGCTCCATAGTCCTCAAAGGAATGCACTAAATCTGATCATTGATAACGCAACCTCGGGTTTCGACGCTTTCTTCACGGCAAATTGTAACAAATAGTGGAGTGTGAAATGAGCATCATGGCTCTTATATCCCACAACCCTTCTCTCTTTCATGTGCATGTACCGACTAACATTTGAGGCACAACCGTAGGGCAGTTTGGCGTTCTTCAATATAGAGCAAAAGATTTCTTTTACCTTGTTTGTCATATCAAATATTGCAGCTCTAATTTCAACATGCTTTCCGTCACCACATTCAACAGGATGAAGTTCCTTCCTTATGCCCAATTCCTGTAAATCCAAACAAGCATTTAGGTGATCCTTCGACATGCGACCTATATTAAGTAAAGTACCCAATATTTTGTCGCATATGTTCTTCTCTATGTGCATGACATCCAGGTTATGTCGAAGGGGATTATGATAACAATATGGTAAGTCAAACAGTATTGACCTTTTTTTAAAAGGGCCATCGCTTTTACCAGGTTTCTTCGTCTTATCCCCAAACCTATTTTTGAACCCCCGCAATAACTCTTCAATATCAGTTCCTGATAGTATTTCTGGAATGCTCCCCATTTCAGTTTCGCCAATAAATCTCCTCTTATCCAGCCTCCACTTATGTGTCGGATCAAGAAACTTTCTATGGTGCATATAACACATTTTTTTGCTATGCTTCAAATAATTTGAAGAAGTTTCATAATGGCATACTGGACACGCTAGTTTCCCCTTCGTGCTCCAACCTGACAACATGGCATATCCCGGAAAATCACTAATGGTCCATAAGACGTTTGCACGTAAATTAAAATTCCCATCAATCAAGGAATCATATGTTTCGACGCCAACATTCCATAACGCTTTCAATTCCGCAATTAAAGGCTGCATATATACGTCAATACTGTTCTTTGGAGAATCTGGACCAGATATTAATGTTGAAAGAATCAAATTATCTTGTTTCATGCATAACCAAGGCGGAAGATTGAAGTTTACCAACAGAATTGGCCATTTACTGTAACTTGAATTCATTGAAAGATATGGATTAAATCCATCAGATGCTAGACCCAATCTAACATTACGATTTTCTGATGAAAAATCAGGCTAGCGAGCATCCATCATCTTCCATGCCACACCATCAGCCGGATGTCATAGTTTTCCATCTTCTTTTCGTTCCACTTGGTGCCTTCTCATGAGTTTGGAAAATTCTTTGCACATAAACATCCTTTGTAACCTTGGTCTTAGAGGAAAGTACCTCATAACATTTGCCGGCACTTTGGGAATCGACTTTGGTGGATCATTATTATCAACAATGTCTTCTTTTTCTTTTATAGCCCACCTCGAAAAACCACAAATGTCACAAGCCTCTTTATCTTTATTCTCTGCCCAATATAACATGCAATTGTTTGGGCAGGCATGTATTTTATGGTAATCAAGACCTAAGTCCTTAATTACATTCTTTGCAGCGTAGGAAGACAAAGGCAACTGGGCATCAGGAAAGGCTTCTTTTATAAGCTTTAGTAATTCCCCAAACACAGACTCGATAATTCCATAAGCACTTTAAATGATAAAGCCTGATCAAGAAACGTAGTCGAGAAAATTTAGTGCAGTCAGGATATAATGGTTTTTTTTCCTTCTTTAACATGCCGATAAAATTTCTCGGCCTTTGGATTTGGTTCTACTACAAAGTCCCTGGGATTTTGACCAAATTTGTAACCCGCACATTTGAACATCACATCCAAATTATCCTCAAAATCCATCTCCGTTGCACAATCCATATGGTCATCAACTCCTAATAATTTTGTCATGAAACTTCACAAATCCACCCGGTATGTAATGGAGAAGGGCCATTAAAAATAAGATGATCGTATATGACATTTTCACAATACCAATTACGTTCTGTACAATTTTTGCAGGGGAACTTCATCTCATCACCTACTTTATAAATGGGAAATGCATTTCTTAGAAAAGTTGTTACCCCTCTTACATATTCTGCACTTGATCTCGGAAGTCTTATCCATATGTAATACTCACTATCCATTATTACAATCTAACCACGGCCTAGCAAGACCAAATTTGATTCCACTAATAGTTTCAAGACACGAACAAGGGCTACCCTGTAAGGTTTTACTAAATTAGGAATAAAAACAAAACAAGTTAATAATTTACAAATATACATAATCAGTATGATGATACAAAGACGATTGTTTTGATATGAATTAACACTAACTTTTGGAACTGAGTTATATGGATAATACATAAAACAAGCAACTAAGGATACTGACCACAAATTCATAACATTACATGACTGCACCAAAACAAAACAGTACAGATACAAAGACCATACAGGTGACACAAAGACGATGCAGTTGTACCTAATACAAAAAACGATGCAATAATTTATTTTTGTCTTCTAATGTTTAGCCCTTGAAGCTAGTCGTTAAGTCTACTAACGTCAGTTCGAAAACCAATAACTCGATTTTGCAGCGTTGTAAGTTGATGTTGTAATTCATTTGCGTACTCAGCGGCTCGACTTGGAAACTGTTGGTCAATCCACTGCCAAAAGGTACACCCTGTGGGATAAACACGACATCTAAAATAACGACGACCAATGTTGAATGCAATCGAAATAACATCTTCTACAGTAGCATACCCACAATCACACTTTATGATTGGTAAGTCAGCTTGCTGTTCGTTAACCACTTGGTTGTTTTGATGCTGACGACGCAAGGCAGCATGACCATGCCGTCGCATCGCCCTTTCTTCATGTCGTTCTTCTTCTAGCCATTGTCTTCGAAGTTCTTCTTGCTCTAGTTCATACTCAAGTAAATCATCGTAGTGCCTTTCTTGCATCTCTATATAAAAATCAATAGGAGTTTCTGGTGATGATGGGTTTGACAATCCTAGATCACCCATGCCCAGGGTATCTTCGTAGTCATATGATGTAGGAAGAGAAATAGGCATTATTTGACAACAAACAGAAATAGACATTTAATCATTTAAATTGGATTTCTTTTGTCCTCTAAATTTTGTTTCCACTTGTCGAAATAAGCATTATTTACCAATACATCAATGGTTTGGCAAACATAAAAATACAGAACTTGCATAATTTCAACACATGCAAACATATAAATGCAACACTTCAAGTATAAAAAACCCTAATTTAAGTCAATCGGTATAACCAAATCACCCAGAGACTTTGAACGTACACCAAAAAAAGTTAGTGACGAAATCAACAAAATAAAAACGAAATGATGAAGCCCTAACTACCTGTAATTGTCCTAAATGATCCAAATTGGAGGTGTAAAGTTTGTAAAATAGGAGCAATCGAAGGTTTATAGTTTGTAACCGGAGGTACAGACTTACAGTAGCAATCGGAGGTGTTCTTGGACGGATTTCGTGGAGAGAGAAACGGATCGAAGGAGGAGTACGGGAGAAATTTGTTTTGGGGGGAAGTATTTCGTGAATGGGGAAACTATCGCGCCAAATTTTCACTAAGCTGTAGCAAGGATCGGCTTGAACCGTTAGATTAATCTACATCTAGGGTTCTTTATTTTTTTAAACTGATAATGTGGATCGCTGACTTGGCATGTATTTATCTAATGCAACACTTTGAACTGGTGTAGCAAGGATCGGCTTGAACCGTTGGATTAATCTACATATACGGTTACATATTTGTTTAAACTGATAACGCGGATCGCTGACTTGGCATGTATTTATGTAATGCAACACTTTGACCTAGTGTTCCACGTCACAGTACAAGAATTCCAATCGCAACACTGCTTTCACGTCTAATGCAACAACAAATGAATGTTGTTGCAGAAGATCAAAGAATGCATAGCTATCGCCACACTTTTCATGCAACGCACACAAATTAGTGTCGAATATGCCCACTTTTGTAGTAGTGCACTGTCTATCAATCAATCGGTTGACATACAATGAAATCCAAGGGAGATGTGAGTTAATTATCATTCCTAGGCCTGTGTGGGGTTTACTACCAACAAACAAATATTATTATTTGTACCTTGGGCGATGTTTAAAATTATCGTCCCAATACCCATGTGTGGTTTACATCACAATCCATGTGAATTTATTTATAGTTTAATAATAATGACATTAAAACTGTACACATCCATCATCCACAAAACAAATATTACAACCACAGGCAATCAATATATATTCAATTATAAAAATAAATAACTGTACAAAATTTTGAGTGAGTGAGTTCTCACATTGGTTTCCACTCCGTTAGTCTTTAATGGAGGATTTTTTTTAAAACTAAATTAAACGAGCGTTTAATTTAGCTAAAAATTAAACTTGCTCCATTTCCGTTCTTGTCAGTTCCATGTTGTAATGTTCGTTGTCATGATCGCACTGCAACTTGTTTCGCTGATTCTGATGTCAGATGACAAAGATACAAAAATTTAAACATTGAATATTTTAGTTACATCATTAGCAAATTAATTAAGGTTTTAATTAAACCTTAATACTTCATCTTCTTTCCTCGTTCAGCCGAAACCTGCTTCACTGCTTAGTGCATCCTCTCGCCGCTGCTACACTTGACCGGACCGAAACCAGAGGGTCCCACGTTGACCACTGTCCAGACCTCCACCAGCTCCCCCAAGCTCGGCTAACTCAGCCACCTCCTCATCACCAAATACTTAACTAAAAATAATCACTCCCGTTGGATATGAAGATCTTGTGGAGCTCTACAATATTCATTCATAAATTTTATTGTATGGGTGAGTGGATTTGAAGATCGAATAGGAAATTGTTTCGAAACGTTTTCCCTTTAATCATTTGAGCGGCGCGGGTTTATTTTCTGGAAAAATGAATTAGGTTTAGGATTTTCTGATTGTCCCACTATGTATATATTTTACATTATTTAATTCCCAAAAGTTAGATTTTACAACTGAACTCTAAACGAATCCCAACAACTATGGCCCCTAGCTAAATACCCCCATTTCGGACACAACGAAATATGTTTCATAAGTCAATCGATCGTTTTGATCATTTTTTTTCAAAAATAAAATATAAATTAATATAACATTCAATAATAAATTCCAATGTACATTTTAATTTACCGGGGCCACCTACTGACCCTAAAAATTATGAAAATTGAAATCTAGCTATGTTTTGACGATATGGTCTTAACAAAATTAATTTCGTCGAATTTGGAGACCGTTTGAAAAATGGCCTTTTAACTGGCTTATTAAATTCGATTGAATTTACTAAACGCGTTTAAATTCACTACGCTCACATGCTAACTCCAAATAACTTAAAATTTTAAACCTGACAACAATTTGACATTCCAGGTCCAACAAAAGTGGTTTCGTTGAAAACGAAGATCATTTGCAAAATGGCTATTTTTAAGGGCTGAATATAATATATAAATTCCACAGCGACTATTTTAAATTTTAATTTAGCCATAACTTACAATTTATAATATGAAATCTAAATTTTTTATATTCATTAGAAAGATATAATTAAATAGATTCTAACGTTTCTTGTTTAACTGAAATCTGATTTATTTTGAATTCTATACGTTCATTTGAAACTAAAATCGAATTTTCAAACTACCGCGGCATTTCAAGCTCGTTTTAATTAAATTTTAAATTTATACGTTCTAACTTCGATTCAAATATATTTTAAATTGTTAATTCTCAAAATAAATCATTTTAAGTTCTTAAATCCATTAAATTAATTAAAAATAAAAATTTAAATTGGTTCCAAAATCTAGGTTGTGACAATAATATCCTAGGATAGCAAGTACATAACTTTCCTTATTTTTCACTAGTTAATCTAGAATTAATAATTAAGTTAGAATTGGACTTAGTAGGTTAATGATGCAAGGCTTGTGGCCTTATTCGACAGAAGTCTGCACTTTCTAGTAGTCGAATATATATCCAACTTATTTGAGACATCATTAACCATAGGAACCCATAATGAAAGTTAGTTGCATATGTAGATTATTTCCGTAAGGAGAAACCAAACGGGAATAACTCAATAACGAGGCCTACTTTGGGGATTAAGGACTTAACTGGTTAGATCTACCTATAGAAAGGTATTAATCGATCGCGTAGCCCGCCTCCCATAAATGAAAGCACTAAAGGATAATTGGGTACGAGTTTGATAATCTTCACGAATAGTCCGCTTCCTCGGGTCTTAAATGGCATGAGTCAAGGGGCACACCTGGGAATAGGCCATAAAATCATCGGTATAGTAAAATATTAGGCAACTAGGAGATTATCAAATAAGGCCAGCCAAATAGTAATGAGGGAGTCCACCACCGGGTGGTCTTAAATGGCGTGCTACGTCGGCTACATACTAACTCACGCCTTATGCGGGGCTTGGGTTTATATGCGTGAATAACGAAGCTAAATTAGTAAGACCTATAGTTAGTGTCCTCTAATTTATATTATTATTGAGTAAACCATTGAAAGGGCATTAAGTGACCAATAGGTCCGCCTAGGGTCTTAAGTGAATAAGAGGACCCACCCTTATCTATCATTGATAGTAAGGTTTTAAGTGGCTATATATATACATATAATTAACCTTTGTATGATTTGTAAGTAATAGAGAGCCCACCACTTAGTTTTTAATAATTAGTTAAATGATGATTTAAATGATACATAAATTTATGCATAAACGTTCTATCTTAGTATCGTTGTCATTGGGAATGCAACCATGGGTAGGGTAGTTAGATTCGTGCGTCAATGTTTATAAGTTTAGGTTAGAATTACTAGCCTTGGTAGGCGTATATCTTTGGTTGAACCAAGCAGGATACATATGTATATTGTAGACCATGTTATACTCTTTCAGTTCATCAGAACTTATTGTTCTGACCCCTCCTCATTACGATCTCTCAGGGTTTCTCAAGAATGTCTGGTTCTCGTAGCTGTTTAAGTTTGGTCTTCGGTTCTCGTTCTCTCTCATGCTTGGTAATGACATGGTGGCTCACTCTTATAAGATAGTTACCCGAGTTGATACTAACCTATACAATTTTGTTTGTGCTGTGAGTTATTTTACCATACTCTGCTTATGCTTATGCTCATTTATTTTTAGGTACCAGATATACACGCTTCATACTTAGATGGGTTTATGTTTCGATTTTATCGAAATTTGGGCTCAGAATAGTGTGGGGAGTTACAATATACATATTTAGGGCAATTCAAATTCATAATAAATAATTACAAGAATATGCAAACAACCTTCCATAAAGTTAATGAAATAGAAACCTTACATAAATGTCTAATATATAGAAACATTAAACACAAAATTTCTATTTTATTTTAACACATATAGTCAATGTACAATTAAATTATATATATACACACACACATACATATGTCTTTTATTTATATATGAAACAACTTATACCCCAAATATATATATATACACACACACACACACATACACATATTTATATGCAAATATATAATCTTTCCTTATATGTACATTTTTATCTTATATGTCTTTTATTTATATATGTACGACACACATACTTCCCACTTGGAACATTCATCTTATTGTTTGATCTTCTTAAACTTTAAAAATGTGTCCACCGACGGGAATCAAACTCCTGATTTCTCATATAAAAGTTTACTCGCCTAACCACTACACCAAACATAGGTTTTGTTCTTAAAATTAGAAAATTAAAAATTATTGGTTTTATGTGCATATCTTTTAAATTTACAAAGTCAATATTTTCTAAACCATTACTTCAAATATACCAAATTTATATACCAAACTGGTCGTCTTGGAAAGATCTTCGCAATGGATATAAATGTGACATCCATTTTATCACATACTAAAAGTTAGTTCTTAATTGTTGTTTTATTAGATGCATTACTTTTTCAAATTCAAATGCACATGTTAAAATTTGTGAATTAATTTATTTATTGGTTTTTAATGTTATGGTTGTAATTAATTCCTCCATTATTATTTTATTCTTAATGTGAACGTAGTTATTACTTTTTTAATGTTTTATTTCCATAGCATTTACTTTTTTACATTTGAATTTCTTAATTAATTATACCTTAAATTTTGAGTTGTTACAATGAATGGCTAAACAAACATTTCAAACATCGTCCATCCTCACCTTCACACACTCAGTGCATTGGACATACAATATGTTTAGTCCCCTTATAAATGTACGCTATCAGAGCTGAAACAGTCGACATCTAACCGACAACCCTTGTCAAGTTGAGAATGAGAATAAGTGGTGTTCATGAGACCCCCCCCCCCCATGGATAAACAACCTGTAATCTGGTCAGATATCTCATGAGCATCCTTTGAACTAGCTTACAACCAACGACTGGTCGAGGACTCGATAAATTCTCAAGCATTAGCTCACTATGTACCCATCCGAAAGTAGATATTAACATCCTTTTTTCATACGTATCTCCGCTACAAAGCTGCTCTGGGACTGTTATCTTACTCTATTAGAAGCCTTCTGATTGGGAACAACCTAGAAATCTACGTCTGTAGTTTCGACTCTTCTCCTAAACCCTCCTGATATCTTCCCCACCTTGATCCATAGTTTATTGCTCTGCTCCTAGGAGCTCAACTAATCATTGTTGGGGTCGTGCATTTCAAGCTGAATGGCCCTAAGAATTACTAAAATATGAAATCTTCATGTAGGTGTCGCCGCAAAGTAAACCTTCATAAACTATACCCATCCACCAGAGAAGTTGCACTAAAGAAGTACGTCACTCGCATAGGGGCACAAGACACCAAAACCTCCCCTATTCGGATCAGTACTGATCCCCATAATTGGGATCGATACCTAAACGATCCATCCTGGATAACTGTAGTTACACCGATCCAGCTCGGCCTATTTGGATCGGTGTAGTTACATCGATCCGGCTTAGCCTATATACTTGGTCGATTCTAAGTTCCCTAACCATTTATGATCTAAAATTCCACCCTTTCGCCAATTCTAAGCCCCAACCTTCTACCAATATGAACCATTGCCTTATACCAATCTGACCCTTGAAGCTCCATACAGATCTGAACCATTTCCGTCATATCTTTTCATTTCTGGGCACTATGAGTTTTGGCCGATTTGAACCCTTCTGGCCATAACTCCACTGTACGAACTCCAAACGACTCCAAACTTTTCATACAAATACTTGGTACCTTCCAGCTCACCTCCTTTCAGTTTAGTGTGATTCTGATTAACTATGGTGTAAGTATTTTTCCATAAAATTGAAGTTCTATGACGCCATTCATAGGCATTTCTAAACATTCAAACACAAAACCATGCATAAAAATCATCCAAAATAACATAAAAAACAATCAATTATTCCAACTAAATTTTAGAATCCAGATCTAAAATAAAAGTCATAGATTGGCATTAATATATAAGTGTTTTCTGAGAAAATGTAGCAGTATAATTCCTAACCATTAAAATTCATAATTTTAACCTAAATTGTAAATTCCTAACATAATTAGCTTTCCAGAATTATTTTGAGACTTAGAATTTAAAATTCTTATGATAAGATTAGCACCACTCATTTATTCCCATGAAATTTTAAATCTGTATAGAATTACTGAGTTCGAATAGGTCTCCCCTCCAAATAGGTGTAGATATGACTTTTTAGTCTGATCTATAAATCTTCATATTTTGATTTAAGTTTTATGGAGAATTTTAGTTTTAGATGAACAAAATTTTGCTGTAGTGGCTGGAAATGGGCCTACTTGAAATCCCAAAATCATCCCGCTAATCCTGTAATCCTTCAAACAACCATATCTCCTAAACCGTTTGTTCGTTTTTAATCGGTAACCAATCAAAGAAAAGTGAAAACATCATTCTGATCCAATGGAAGTGGTTTGGATTGAAAATTCCATCTATTCTATAGTTATTGGCAAAATAATATTTCGTTAAGGGTAAAACGATCATAGAAAAACCTAAGAAAAATTTTAAAAGTGAGAAATGCCTCTAATAGCTATCTCTCAAAATTATAGATTGAAAAGAACTAATATGAAAATAATTTTTCTTATGTACGCATTGAAAATGTGTAAAACTATGGGTTGCTACAATTTTCTTTTTCCATTTCTTTTCTTTTCATCTATTTCTTTGCTTGGCTATTGTCCTATATCATTTATGAGATAATACATGCACTATTATGTTACATAGGCACTAATGATGAAGGGAAGTCATCACACTGGTATCAGAGCATAGATTTCAGTATTTAACCTAAGAGATACTGATATCGAGAGTGTGTATATACGAGAGAGTGTGTATTTGTTACATATTTTAGTTTCCAAAACGAAATAATATCGTGTATATGTTAGGGTTTGCAGATTAAGGATCTTAAGCATAAACTAACACGAGAAGTGGGTGAATAGTGTTTTAAAGTGATTATGGAAAATTTAAACAATCTTGAATTACTATGTGAATTACACAATGATAATCACACCAGAAATAATCACAAACACAGAAACAATCACAAACACAGATGTAAATATAAAATGCAGAAAAGGAAAGAACACACCTGATTTTATACTGGTTCGGATTACTCCTACGCCCACTTAACGCTGGATGCGCAGATTTTTATTAATACTAGTATCAGTCTTACAACACCCTTGATTTCATGACTACAAAAGTTAACACTGATTCAACCACCTATGATTTCAAGGCTACAAGGTTCACACTGCTCCCTTTCCTTGATTTCCAAGCTACAAGGAACACACCCTTTCCCAAACAATTCCCAAATGATTACAACAGCCCTAGAACTCTAGAATAGCACTTTCAAACATATAGTAGCTGTTAGAGATTGAGAAGAGAAAGAGAATAATATAATTTTTGTTGAAATCGGCAGAGCATAAGTGTAGAAATCAAGAAATTAAACAATAATAATGGTGGTTAGAGATAGGATGAAGATGAAGTAATAAAATAAATCGAATTTAACCCCTATTTATAGTGTTTGAAAGGTTGCAACATTTATGAAACGTTTCAAATATGAAAATACACTTCCTTTGAGAATTGAAAATCTGACAATTATATGTCGGCATGCGCAAACATGTATGTCAACATATACTTATTATTTTGATTTTTAAAATCATTTTTCAAGTGTTAAAACGAATATATATATTCTAGAAATTCTTGAATCAAAGCTAATGTTTCAAAATGAATTTTCTAAAGTGTAAAAACATATAAAAACATAGTAATATATAATTTAAACATATTTATAAAATTAAATAATATAAGTCTATAAAACATATATTATAATATATTATAAAACTTAATAAATTATAAATACACACACATATATATATATATATATTAGAAATCATAAGTAAAATCTTAATAATTTGAAATCATTTTAGAAAAGGAGTTTGAAATTATTTTGAAATTGATTTGAAAAGGAATTCGAAAACAGACTTTAAAAACAGAATTTGAAAGTGGTAATCGGAGTTTTACATATAAACTAGATTCTATTACTTAACAATCTTGAGCTCTTGAAATCTTGATATTCTTGATTCCCATGAGTCTTGAATTCCTTGATATATTGAATCTCTAATATTGTACAGTCTTCTATATTTTATATCATGGATATATATATATATATATATATATTATGGACAAAGATGTTAGTATACATTTTATAGTTAATAATGTTATTAATTGAAACAAGGTTGTTGTCATCAAAATTCCATTCTCTAACAATCTCCCCCTTTTTGATGATGACAACCTTAGTTTATAAAATATTCATACCTGATATTACTTGTTGATCTGATTCCTTGAATACTCCCCCTTTCACAATGAATCTTTTTTGATTCCCTCTTAAACTATGCATATTTCTTATTTTATAATTTCTCCCCCTTTGTCATTATCCAAAACTAACTTAAACTATATTATATTTTACCTATAACATCCTAAATTAAACTAAATTGCACTCCTCCTAAACCTATGTATACTAAACTATATCTAAATAACTCCCCTTTACTCTATGGTATATCTGATCTAATAACTTAATCTATGATATTAAATCTATACTAAAAAATAATGAACACTGAATAAATTGGGTAATTCAAATAATGTTTACAAACGAGTTAAATATGTACAAAGTAATTAATTAAAGTATTTATGATTACATGTATTTACAACGAATATACATTTTACAATGCATGTACGAATAAACAAAAATCTAAACGTCTAATGCTTCTTGACGATTGGGGATTTATGAATTGGGCATTGGGGATAATGAATACAGAATTCCCCACTTTGCTCAACTATATTCCCTTCTCTGTCAGAACATACTTTGCCTATGCATATCACTTGGTCGTCTTCTTCTGCGCCCTCAGTTTGTAATTCTTCTTCTTCTACCATTTCTTCCTCTCAGTCTTCTTCCTCTTCCTCCATTTGATTATCATCTTCGATGATAATTAGATTAGTGTGGTTATCCATGACAAACTGTTGCAAATTTCTTACTATCTTCCCTTGTTTCTCATTCTCCTTATTCATCTTGATTTATGGAACGTGAATATTAGTAAGCATTTGCAAAACGTCCTTCATCGATTCCTCTAGTTTCATAACTCTAACGAGTATAGATCGTTGAAATGGACCTTCGGATGGTTCGACGACCAAAATGGTGGTGGTTTGGTTGTCATGATTACTGGAGGCCATTGTTTTATTTAGTTTAGAATTTTTCCAGAAATGAAATGAGAAGATGGACAAGAAAATTTGAAATAAGAATTTGAAATTGCACATGCTGACACATATATAATTTTATTTTTATTTTTCTTATTTTTTGTTATATTATTAATATATATAATTACTCTATTTCACTTAAAGAACAAATGCCTAATGTAACGACCCGCATTTAACGTAGCGGAGGATCATAAAATATTTTTATTTAGTTCCCCGTGGGTCGGATCATTCTCATAGTTTGATATGTTGTTTATGGGGATAAGAAACATGTCCATAATTTTTACCAATTTTATTTGCGACCATTTTCCCCTGTCAGTTTTGTACAGGGAACAACTTTTGATTGGGATTGAATGGGATCTATTTCATTGGAAAGGAAATGATGTTTATAATTCCGTAAAGTGGTCACATTAAAGATTTGGTTCAGCAGTTTGGAAGAAAACGTTGTTTTAGTGTTACAAAATTTCTGTCCAGGCTAATTGGTATTTAGTGTGTTGATGTATGGGACCCGCTAAAGCTTGGGCTGTTGGCTATAAATAAGGGGGTAGAGGCATGAAAATAGTTTAGTTTTCTTTATTTCTCTCATTTGGTTGAGCTCCTCATCCTCCTTGCTCAATCAAATACCTCTCTCCTTCATTAAAATCATAGATCCAGATTAGAGGATCGAAGATCAACATCGAATAAAGGTAGATTGTATGAAAGTGATTGATTCGAAGGTTGTTCTTCTTCGTTCTTCGATGTCCGGATTAGAGATTAGTGGTTTTCAAGCTATTTTGGAGTGATGGTGAGTGATAAGCATCTCTCGCACGGATTCAATTGAGTGTATGGGTTGTCTGATCTTATATTCATCACTTCAAGTTGTTTTCATATAGATCTAATCAATGTAAGTATGATTTCAATTCCAAACACCATAGGATCTAATCTAAAAACTTATAAAAGGTAATTTCATATGTTAATTATATGATTATGTCCATTTATTGATTTTATTAATTTTTAAATCATTGCTTTAATGAATGTTGAGTACTGGTTGTTGATTTTTTGATATTTTATTGACTGGATCTGTTGAAAATGTTGAAATCGAATTGGTTTTCTAGTAAGAAATCAAGTTGTATTCAAGTGTGAAATTGGTTGGAGTTTTGGGTGCGCATCATGTATGGATTGGGCAATTTCATTGTATGGATCGGGCAAAAAGTATTTTATGGATTGGACGAAAACCAAGTGTATGGATCGAGCACAAAAAATTTGCCATGGCAATGTGCGCAACACGGTAGAATGGGTTATCAGCCCGTGTGTGTATCGAAGGATCATGCGGATTTCAGGATTTGCAAAGTACCAGTTTGGCACTACCAGTTTTATGAATCCAGTAGTACCAGTGTATGGATCAGGCAGTACCAGTTTTATGAATCTGGCAGTACCATTTTATGGATCGAGCAATGCCAGTACATGGATCGGGCAGTACCACATTTTCCTGTGCACGAGCAAAATGATTATCTGACAAGGCACGTCTAATGGGATTCATGAGATTTTTCAGGTTTGGCACTACCACTTTTCTGGATCGGGTGAATGCTAGAGTATCAAGTGCCAGAATACCAAGTACCAAGTGCCATAGTACCAAGTAACAGTTCATGGATCGAGCTAAATGCTAGAGTGCCATAGTACCAGAGTAACAAGTGCCGGAGTACCAAGTTCCAGAATACCAAGTATCAGAGTACCAAGTACTAATTCATGGATCGGGCTGAATTCCAGGGTGCTAGAGTACCAAAGTGCCAAAGTACCATATGTCAGAGTACCAAGTGCTCGAGTACCAAATGCCAATGCAGGTCCAGACTTGAACACACAGATTTGGTAGCATTTCCAAAACGCTATAAAAGGCAGTTTAAATGCTGTGCTTGGTTTTTCATAGCGAAGAAGCTGGAAACGCTATGAAATGTAATATCTACAAAATGATGTTTGTTTTTGGCTCGATGGTGGTTGTAGCTTCGAAGTGAATTCAAGTTGGAATGTTCGAATTATTGTGAAGTGTTCGTTGGTCGGGAGATGCAACGAATGTGAAGATGACTCAAGTGTGATTTGAGTTTGTGGATAATGATTGCTCAAGAACGTTTCTGAGCTTGTGGATAGTCGCCAGTGATGACGACTAGAGATATTGGGTGCTGAGGGATTATCATTAATCGGAGGTTCTAGAGGACTCAAAGCCGGGCTATAATAGGGACGTCTAAAGACTAGTTGGACTAGTCGAGTACCCTGGGTACATGAATGGCTTAGTTGTCTTCTGGGAAGACAAACATACGACCGTGTATGGTGTATGGAGTTTTGCTAGAACCGGGGTTACCATTAGCCCTTGATGGGAATGGTGTGTAATAGCCAGTCATATGATTAACGATTGTTTCATGGAAAGGTTGGCGGTGATAGTCTGAGTCAAGGATGTCAATTGCTTGTTTGTATTGTCTTATGTGGATTGTTCGATGCCGAGGGAGATATCTCTTGGATGCTTGTATGATTTTGGTTTAGGCCTTCGGGGCTTGTGCTCGGGGAATGTCGAACTCGATTAGGATGGTTTGCACTTGATAATTGGTTGCCTTGGATGTATTATTTGTCCTTCTTTAGTTTTCTGGCAAAGTCTGTCACTGTCAGATGTGGAGAAGATGGGTTTGAATTTCTTCTCTGTTGATGCTGGTAGATTGCACGATTAATCTTCCTATTCCTCATATATGATGTTAGATATTTGTTTATCGCTCATTAAGACTATTGTCTGACTTAAGGTTTTATGTCTCCCTCTTATTACCTTGGGCTGTTCATCCATGTTTTGGATGGGCAAACTGAGTAGCAAGTAACAGGTAGCAGATCTTAGTGGACGATGTTGCACATCAATGACGAGCTAGAGGCATATGTATAGCTTTCTAATATTATCTTCTTCTACTATCATGGTTGATATGATACTCTGAGTGATTTTGCAGTGAGGCGGATTATACAAATTTATGTTGATGTATTCCAGTTTGATGTTTGGATAATTCATGATGATACGAAAGGTTGAATTTCTGCCTCACTATTATTACCTATTTATATAATCTGTTATATTTTATCCTTGCGCTGTGAGTTAGACGACAGTTCCTTCTTGTGTTATTCGACCTTGATGATCGTCAATAGCTGCCTGGAACATCTTCCAGCGCATTATTCCTCTTGTTAAGTAAAGCAGTTATGGGCAGTCTTCACATTTGATATCAGAGCTCTGGTTAATCGATTTTAGCTGAAGTTTGAGGACGTAATAAGTATGAGAGATGTATTTGTAGATTTCTGATGGATGTATACTATAAACTAGTGTATAATATAATAACGCTTGAACTCCATTTGTAGTTTTCTCATGTGTGGGATAATCATTCTATTTTAGATGAATGAGTCGTTGATCTTTGAGATATACTGCAAGGGAGGAGTCTGTTCCTGCAGGGGGAAATGGCGGCATACCAGATTACTTAGCTATGCTCGAGGCCATGGCAGCAGCGATCATGAGGAGGGTACCCACACCATAGACAGTTGCGGTAGATGTGGGGGTTCAGGGCTAGGTGCCTAGGGTAGTGGACTACATGAACCTATGTTCGATTGTAGAGATTCAAGGGTGGCTTGATACATGCATTCAATTTTTTTTTGGAGAATTAGGAATTGACGATGTGACTATGAGGAAGCTTGCATCAAGACAGCTACAGGGAAGAGCTATGAATTGGTGGAACTTTGTCACTCTAGAGACTCCTAAAGATGAGATTTCATGGGATCAGTTCCAAGTCAAGTTTAAGACGAAGTTCATTTCTACCGTCCAGAACTCAGTTTTGTTTAAGTAGTTTATTGGGCTAAAACAGAATGGTCACCAGTATTGGATTCTGTTTCTGATTTTTAAGCTTTGTCCAAGTATGCTCGTTTGTATGTTGAGACTCCCTACAAGAAGAACGAGAAATTCAACATAAGCTTGTGTGTCGTTGGGATTGGAACCCAAGATATGTGATAGACCTTTGATTGTGACTAATCCAGTTGAGGATTCGTCCATTTTGTGTATGATTTTTCGTGGTCTAGTGTTGTCGAGTCATGGTTGCTACTTTGTGTGTGATTGTTTTGTTTTGAACTTCGTTGGGTTTGGGATTATTTTGGGTATGGTCTGGCTCAAGAAGCATGCAGCAAAAGTGGATTACGAAAAGCTCGTGGTGACAGTCGGGAATATGGAAGGGCAAATGGTTGTAATTCAATGTAAGCCCGAAGATGGTGTCTTCATAAGCTATTTATATTCGATTCCACGGGAAGACCGGTCATCGGTGCTGATCGCAAGTGAGCTAACAATGTCTTTGACGAGGTCAAAAGGTTGCCGCCGCATCGCGAGATTGTGTTCAGAATCGATTTGGTTAAGTGTGCTAGATCAATCATCATGCCTCTTAGGCGGATGGCGCCTAAGGAATAATGAGAGTTAAAGGTGCAAGTACGTGACCTTTTGGGAAAATGGTTTATTTGGGGAAGTGTATCTGAATGGGCTGCACCAGTTGTGTTTGCAACCAAGACTGACGGATCTTTTAGATTGTGTGTGGATTATCGTGAGCTGAGTAAGGTGACCAAGAAGAAGAAGTATTCGTTGCTGAGGATAGATGATTTGTTCAATCAGCTTCACGAGGCCAAGATGTTTCCTCAAATGGATTTGGTGACGGGATTTCACTAGCCGAGAATAGCAAAGGATAGAGTTGTGACCTATGCGAGTCAACTACTGAAGCCACACAAGAGGAATTATCCAACTCATGGATTGGAGTTGACAACAATCGTGTTTGCTTGGAAAATATGGATACATTACCTATTGGGAGTTCGATTCGAGTTGTTTATAGATCACAAGTCGTTGAAGTATACTTTTTTCTCAAAATGATTTGAATCTTCGGCAACAACGATGGTTAGAGTTTCTGGCATCGTTTGATTTTGGTATAGCCTATAATCCTGGTAAAGGTAACGCAGTGGCAGATGCGTTGAGACGAAGACATAAAAGTTTGGGAGGAATGTTTTCGGAATAGAAGCACCAAAAGTATTTAGCAGGATTTGATTTCAGGCCTTGGTGTGAGTTAGAGCTTGAGATGTTGGCGAGCTCATCGATAGGACCTACTCTCACCGAAAGGATTGGTGAAAGCCAGAAGCGTGATACAAAGATTATCGAGATCATCTAGAAGCTGGAACCAAAAGATATGGAATTCTAGGTCGATCAAGATGGTTGGCTTCGGAAGTAAGAGAAAGTTAGCACCAAGGTTAGTTGGACTGTTTCCAATAGTCGAGCGATTTGAAAAGCTCGCATATAGATTGGATTTACCTGAGAAGATTTCGAATGTGCACAATTCGAATGTGATGGTATCTCTGGAATAGTACGAAGACCTGGAAGTCGAGTCCGTAGTTACGAGACCTCGTACGCCGCATCACATTGTGGGGAATGACATGAAACAACTTAGGAGGAAGACGGTTAAGCTAGCCAAGGTACAATGGAGTGGGGATGATGACAATTGTACATGGGAAACAGAAGAGAGTATGAAGACGATCCATCTAGCACCCTTCGTTAATGTGACCCATTAATGTCGTGTCACCTTACACCATTGTAACTTGTACTGTTGTCGTTAGTATTCCACATGCTAGGTTAAGGCTATAGATGCATGACTTGATATGTAACACTCCGTAATTTTATAACATTAAAATTCACAAATTAAAGTATACTTAATTTTTAGAAAAGAATTAAGTGAAATGGGTTGCGCTATTATGTTCGTTTCAAAATTTTGGGCCAAGATAGACATTTGGTTTGCACAAAACGGATACCTTATCAAGATGTTATTAAGCCTTGAAGTTTGTATGCATATGAGAGAAATATATATATATGTATATAAATTAAATAAATAAATATGCAAAAAAGTTCAAAACAGCGAATTGGGAGGGGGAATAACCGAACCGGCCCATTTTTGAGGTCGACCCGAGCTCAGCTGGATCGACTAGGGGTTGATTCAGGGTGTTTGGCTGTCAACCCGTGGGCCGATTCGCTCAAAGGAAAATGTGGCATCTGATTGGTTCTCATGGTTCAGGGTTAATATAATGGTCCTAAATAACTTCCTACACTTATATATACACCCTAAGACCTAACCCTAATTCATAAATATTATCTATGACACCATTATGCTGTCAAACTCTCTCTTAAATCCTAGCCGCCGCCTCTAAATCAAATCTCAAGTATTCAACTTCAACTCAAATTAAAGATTAGAGCTTCTACAACAATTCAAGAAGATAAATCAACAACACCGCAACGTTTCTACACCGATTTCAGTGCATAATTCTATTCTTTAACCACGAAAGGTGAGTACGGTGATTTTCACAATATAATGGGATTAAAAGTAACATGATGAAGTTGTAAAGAGGATTCATATGTATGTATGTAATTTAAATCTCATCCAAGTCTTCACCTTTTTGATTCATGTCATCATATGCCTATGTTTCTACGTAAAGTTGATGCATTTATCAGTTTATTCATGTTGAATCTGTCATTATGCCTCTATGCCAGTTTACATGCCCCTTTATTTCATGATGTTGTGTTAATTTCAATTTTTTGTGATTTGATTCTCTCTTCTTATCCCTATTCCTTTTATTTTTGGATCTAAGCTACCTTCGAGCCTATGTTAAAAATACGCGCGAATGCAAATACATGGGAACGATGGGAATATGTGAAATATGGAAAATTGGATATTATTGGATATTTTGGATAATTGGATAATATGTGAAATTGGCATATTTGGGTATGAATTACATGGAATTGATGAAATTGCCTATAATTGTAAATTTGTAATTGAGGCTAATTAATATGTAATTAGTGACAATTTGAATAGGCAATATTATAAAAATGATTATATGTTTAATTGGATATACATGACATGAAAATTGGGTATGGGTGAAATACAATTATTAATTAATAAACCTTTGACACGAGGTTAGGCGCAATTGTGGCGTAAGACTGCCCGGAACCGCCTGGCAAATCCAGCTGCCACAATTGGACGTCTAATGTGAGAGGTCAAAGGAATGAATTGTAGGCGCAATGGCTAATGACACGAGGTTAGACCTGGTTTGTGGCGTAAGACTGCCCGGAACCACCCGGCAAATCCAGCGACCACAAAACATTCGGTCTAATGTGGGAGGTCATGCACCGTTCGTCATAAGGAATGAATTAAGGAATACTAACGATAATAAGACATGGGTATGGTTAGAGGATTAAGTGGGGTGACATGGAAAGTATGACATGTAAGTATGGACTTAACCATAGCATGTGTAAGACATGGACATTTAAATTAAAATGGTTAAGTGGGAGAAAAACCTAGTGGGGATGAAGCATAGGTGGGAGGCTTGTGTCGGATGGGGGACCCGTTTCAACCAGTAACCCGTTTGAGTATCTAATTGGGCCCGGTACTAGGCCGGGGTTAGGGCACGCTTACTGGACTTGAATGTAAGAGGTCAAAACGTGAATAGCGGTGGCAATGCGAGTCCAACGGGTTCATGTGCGTGCATTGGTCAGGGCTGGTAGGTAAGACGTTGTTGCATCGTGTAGGTATGGCCGTGCATTTTATGTTGGTATCGGGGTTGCCACTTTGGGGAGTGATGCACCCCACTGGTGCCTACGGGGCTTAGGGAGCCGATCGAATGGGTAGGGTAAGGATACCTTAGCGGTGGTAGGAGCAAGTCGGCACCTACAATAGCAGTTATGTACAAATAACTACCAAGTTTGTCATGTGGGTACAGTTAGTGGGAAGGGATCAACCTTTAGTAAATAGAGACTAGTAGATGTGTGGTGTAATTAAATAATGTGGTGTAACTTAGCAAAAGTGCGGTGTAACGAAATACATGTTGGTTGAGTTAGATAGTCCTTTGGTTGGTAGTCTGATGTTGACTTCGGTCTTCGGGGTTAGTACTTGGAGGGTTGTTTGCTTAGCCAAGGTGTAGGATTGTCTTTGTACTTAGGAACGGAATCATCTTGTCCATCCTTTTTATCTATCTTATCTATGTTACAGCCATATCATGATGCCTATTTATGTCTTGATCATTTACCTTACCTATTATTTGTTAAAATTACTGGACTCGCCAGACTTTATGTCTGACCCGTTTTGTTTCCACCTCTTTTATTTCCTCTTCCCTCCCCCTTAGGTTTGCAAGGAGGGAATACTATAGCTTAGTGCCGATTTCTTTTAGTTGCTTGAAAAGAGTAGATGTATCTCTTTGGACTCTCTCATCTTTATGGCTTTGCTTATGCTCAGTGGGGATTTATGCATTTATGTTATTTCAGTATTTGCTTCTTTATGAACTTTGAAGTTTTTGGAAAAGACTATTGATCCTGTTGTAATGGTTTTGGAGACTACTTATGTAATCTTGTTCTGAGTTATGATGCTATGAAATAAGTTTTATCTTCCGCTGTATTGTTTTATTTATTTATTCTTGTAATTTATCTGTTCTATGCAACAATAACACTTCACGGACATTGATGCATTTCCTTTGTGAGTGACATTAATGGATATGGGGTGTTACATGTGGTATCAGAGCTATGGTTACAAGAACAGACAAAAAGTTTTGAAAAGTGTTTTCAAAGGTATTATTCTCCTAGAAAGTATTTTCAAAAAAAAAAAACTTGTTTTAAAGAAGCTATTTTCAAGGAAAGTTTACTTTAAAGAGCATAATCCCCGCAAGCCATACATCTTTCTTTCACTTCACTTGTTTTGAAACTCTTTCTTTTTCTTTTTAGCATGTCTGGAGCATCTGAGATACCAGAGGGTGTTCATGTACCTGGTTAGTTTCGTCAATATCTCGAGGCTAAGGCCGCTGCCGCGGGTCCGGCCGACGTTCCTCCTCCTCCTCCCCCAGCTCCAGTCATTCCTCCTCATGGAGATGCTTTCTCCAAGATATTTATAGACTTTCGTTCGATGGGTGGAAAACCTTTTAGTGGGTCTGAAACGTTTGTTGAAGCTAGAAATTGGTTGAAAGAAGTGGAGGATCTATTTGGCATTTTCGATTTGGACGATTGTAGGAAGGTCCAATTGGATGCTTGGTTGATGAAGGATGAATCTTCGTTTTGGTGGGAGGTTACTAATGGAGAGCGTGCTGTAGAGACGTAGGCAGATTTTAGGGGAAGATTTGAGTTGAAATTCCTTTCTCAAGCTATGGAGAGTATGTACATGGAGAGGTTCTTGACATTGAAGCAGAAAAACTTGACCGTGAAGGAGTATGTGACCGAATTTAATAAGTTGGCGAGATTTGGACTAGAGTTGGTGAATACGCCTCACAAGTAGGCCTTGAGGTTTGCAAAGGGCCTAAATGAACCGCTTCACAGTTTGGCTATGTCCCACATTCCAATGGGGACTACGTATGAAAAACTTGTTGATATGGCATACATGCATGAAGAAGAGAAGGGTGTAAGTACTTTTAGGACTAGATAAGAAGGAGGATCCAAAGAAAGCCCAACAACAAAAGAAAGGAGGTAAAGAAAAAAGGAAGTGTCACAACTGTGGGATACCCAGCCATTTGAAGAAAGATTGTAGGAAGAAGAAGAAGTTCGCTTGTTATCATTGTGGTGATCCAGGTCATGCTGTCAAGGACTGTCCTAAGAAGCAAAGGCAGAGGGCATGTTCTACTTCGAGAGGGGTGGTTCACGCTCTCATGGCTCCGGGACATGAAGGAGGTAGAAAAATTTCTGTCGAAAGTTTGATTTTCTTGTTTGATCATCCCGTCCGTACTTTATTCGATTCTGGCGCATCACATTCGTTTATCTCTACATCATTAGTTGAAACACTGCACTTA
This sequence comes from Allium sativum, assembly GCA_030737875.1. Lineage (NCBI taxonomy): Eukaryota > Viridiplantae > Streptophyta > Magnoliopsida > Asparagales > Amaryllidaceae > Allium > Allium sativum. Next base: position 447,192,819 of record CM060922.1, on the reverse strand, counting down.
AATACTCGTCTCGTTGTGGATCCCATTGTAGTCTCAAATCCTATTGGTGGGTCGGCTTATTTATCCATGGTTTGTAGGGATTTGAGATTGTCTATCTTAGGCGTTGGTTTTGAATGTAATGCTTTTGTGCTTGGTTTCATGGGCTATGGGTTGATTCTAGGGATGGATTGGCTAGCGAGACACGGTGCCATCCTAGATTGTGAACGAAGGGTAGTAAAATTGTTGACTCGTAGTGGAAAGACCCTTGATATTTCTTGTGACCCTAGAGGATCGGTGATGCTTAGTTATCTTGAGTCACTTGACGCATCCAATGATGATTTACATTCTATTCGTATAGTCCGTGAATATGTTAATGTCTTCGATGAGGTGAGGGGTCTACCCCCAAAATGTGAGATAGACTTTCGTATTTATCTTGTAGACAATGCAAAACCCGTATCTCTGCCAGTACGCCACATGGCTCCTCGTGAGAGGAGGGAACTCAATAAGCAAGTAGGGGAGTTGCTTGAGAAGGGGTTCATAAGACGTAGTATATCGGAGTGGGGTGCTCCAGTAGTATTTGCCACGTAGACGGATGGGTCCCTTAGACTTTGTGTGGACTATAGAGAACTTAATAAGCTTACTAAGAAGAATAGGCACCCACTACCGAGGATTGACGATCTCTTCGATCAGTTAGTTGGCGCCTCAGTGTTTTTGCAGTTGGACTTAGCCACTGGTTTCCATCAATTGAGAGTGGCAGAGGATAGCATAGACAAGACTGCCTTTAGGACTCCGGACGGTTTCTATGAGTGGCTTGTGATGCCCTTCGGATTGACAAACACCCGCTCATACTTTTTTGACTTGATGAGTAGGGTGTTTAGGGAGTACCTTAATAAATTCGTGGTGGTCTTTGTGGATGACATCTTGATCTTTTCTGAGAGCAAGGAAGACCATGCCCTACATCTTAGGGAAGTGTTGGAGACCCTTCGAGCGCATAACCTTAAAGCTAAATTTTCTAAATATCACTTTTGGAGGAAGGAAGTGCGATTCTTAGGGCACGTGGTTTCCAAAGAAGGGATAGCTGTGGATCCCGCGAAGGTGGTGGCCATCCAAGATTGGAAGGTCCCTAAAAATGCTACCCAGGTGAGGAGTTTCTTGGGCTTAGCTGGCTACTATAGGAAGTTTATCAAGGACTTCGCAAAGATATCAGCCCCATTGACACGCTTGATGAAGAAGAACCTAGTTTTCACGTGCGACTTAGATTGTGATGATGTGTTCCAACGTTTAAAGAGAGCTTTGACCATTGCCCCAGTCTTAGTGTTGCCAGATGGGAGTAAGTCGTTTACCGTTTATACCGATGCTTATGGGACAGGACTAGGTGCAGTCTTAATGCAAGAGGGGAGGGTAATAGCCTATAGAGGAAGGCAGTTGAGAGTGCATGAGAGAAATTACCCTACACATGACCTAGAGTTAGCCGATATTGTTTTCGCGCTTAAGTCTTGGCACCATTATCTTCTTGGCGAGAAATTCGAATTGTTCACAGACCACAAATCGCTAAAATACTTGTTCTCTCAGAAGGACTTGAACTTAAGGCAGTAAAGGTGGATGGAATTCTTAGCGTCCTACGATTTCAAGATAGCATATACCCCTGGCAAGGGTAACATGGTGGCAGACACCTTAAGTAGGAAAAGGTTGTCCTTGAGTCCGTTGTTCGTTGAGTGGTGAAGCTTAGAGTTCATCTCTACGTTTGACTTTAGACCTTCCATTGACTTTGTACCCAGTTTGCTAGCATCCTTTGAGGCCAGACCTACGTTTTTGGGATGGATTGGTGAGGCACAACGAGATGACCCACAGTTGGTTGAGTTAGTAGAGAAGCTCATAAGGGGGGAGTCATCGAGCCATCTCAGTAGGTATACCCTAGATGATAAGGGTTGGTTACGTAGGGACGGTAGATTTTGGTTACCACGAGACGAGATTTGAGGAAGACCATTCTTGATGATGCACATCGTTCGAAGATGACCATTCATCCCGGCGGGGACAAGATGTAATAACCCGGAAAATCTGAGCCAGTTTAAAATTTTTATTTTGGCAATTTTAGCGAATTTTGAATATTTAAAATAGATTATTTTAAATAATATCGATGGAAAATTTATTTTGAATATATTCGAACGTATATTTTATATACGTCGTCGTTAGAATATAAATAATTATTTATAATCATAAATAGAATTGGAAATGGCGCGGTAGTTCGATAATTCGATTTCAAACTTCAATTGAACATACCGGGTGCAAAACAATCCGGATTTTAGTGAAACCAAAAATAATAGGATCTAATTGATAATATCTTTCCAACGAATCCGAAAAATCGGAATTTCATAGCGGGGATCAAAAGATATGTCCAGTTGAAAATTCTGAATAGTCGCTATGGAATTCAGGCCCTTAAAAATAGACATTTTGCAAACGACCTCGGAATTCGACGAAACCACTTTTGTTGGGTCCGTGATGTAAAATTATTGCTAGGTTTCAAATTTCATAATTTTTCGAATCAATATGTCAGCGTGGCAAAGGAAAACGCGTTTGACCAGTTTCAGTTGATTTTAATCGACTGGAAAATGACCATTTTTCCAACGGTCTCAGAATTCGACGAGACTAGTTTTGTTAGGACCGTATCGTCAATACGAAGCTAGAAAATATTTTTCTGGAATTTTTCGAGTTAGTATGTGACCCCGGTAAATTGAAATGCGCGTTCAAATTCAGTATATAGAGTTATATGTTGATTTTGACGAAAACCGATCGAAACGATCGAATCAGCCTACGATACATATCCCATTGTGTTGGAATGGGTGTAAAACGCTATGGACGACAGGCGGTGGGCCTCGTTTAGAGGTCGTATGTAAAAGTCAACTTTTTGAAATTAAAATAATAAAAAACCTTCCTCTCCCTATTACCCGCTGGCTACCCCCTTCGATTATTAATCGACATTCAGAAAAAAAAAAAGACAAATCGCTCCACCAGCGATCGAACACCACGACGCGCCGCCCACCTCCCTGCCCGCCGCCGGCGACGAGCACCTTCCCCTCCCCTTCTCCTTCTCCTCCCGCTCCCTCTTCCTCCCACTGCGAGAAACCCTAGCGCCCCAAACTCACGCAAGCCCTAGCCAACCGGACCGCCGCGCCCCCCCTCCATCTTCCCCAACCTCGAGCGTCTCCACCTCCTTCTCCTCCGCCTGCATCGAAGACCACCGAAACCCACTGTAAGTTATAATTAGTTTATTTTTATTTTTTTTCTTGCTATATGAAATTCATGGTTAAAAATAAAAATGAAAAGGCAAGATTTTTAAAAATGAAAAGGCAAGATTTTTATAATGATGAAAGGAAAAGGCGAAATATTTATTTTAGAAAAGGCGAAATCTTTATATAAATAATAGCGTGATAAAAATATAATTTTTATCTATATAGTAGCGTTAGAAAAATATAATTTTTATCTATATAGTAGCATTAGAAAAATATAATTTTTATCTATATAGTAGCGTTAGAAAAATATAATTTTTATCTATATAGTAGCGTTAGAAAAATATAATTTTTACCTATATAGTAGCGGTGGAAAAATTCGATTTTTATATATTGAATAGCGAAGTAAAAATTCGATTTTTATATATTGAATAGCAAAGTAAAAATTCGATTTTTATATATTGAATAGCGAAGTAAAAATTTGATTTTTATATATTGAATAGCGAAGTAAAAATTCGATTTTTATATATTGAATAGCGAAGTAAAAAAATTCGATTTTTATATATTGAATAGCGAAGTGAAAATGTGATTTTTATATATAGTGGCTACGGGCAACGAAAGTGACAAAAAGGCGAGAATGGCAATGATTTCTCTAAATGAAGTGTCGTGGAGTTGGAATAGCTATTGGTGAGATCTTCTCACTCTTCAATTTCTTTTTCTAGTTATATATATATATACTAGGATGCAGACGGTGTTTAGTAGCACCCGACACAATCGTCCACAGACCATGGACTTGTTTGTTTGGCTGTGTAGTTGGTTAGATTATTTGGGTTGAATTGAATTGTTTGGTGAAATTAAATTGATTTGATTGATGTGTGAATGGCGTGGGCCTTCACTAGACCGGGGATAAGGCTAGGCCTTGTCCCGTTTCTAGTATCGTACTTATGCCGCCGAAATTTTCTAAAATAAGTTAGAAAAATAAAAATATCATTTTTATTTTGTAAATGAACTGAATAAAAATTCATGTGTTAAAATAAAATATTTTATCGTTAAAAATATAATTTTTAACGTGAATGTGAATAAATAAATATTTATTTACAAACCGGACGGTTTGTTTATGTACACCTATTTAAAGGACATTGATTGGGACGATAAATTTTACACATCGCCCAACTGCACAAATAAAATCTGTGTTTGATTGTTTGAAACCCCACACGGGTATTGGGATAAAATACGACATACACTAATCCCAATAATTGGTTGTATGTCGATCGATTGATTGACGGGCTGTTATAAGCGTTTGATATTTATATTTGATGCTTATACAGTGTAGTGCACCTTGGATGGTGGTTGATTATTTGTCGTTGCTATTATATTCATGTGTTGTATGGAATCCATATAATTAACTTTATATGGTGATTGATTGGGCCTCATTCCAATTTAGAAAATAAAGAATATTATAAAATAAAGGTTCATTGTTGACAATACTCATCCGTTGAGATTAGTCATGTGTTGAACGAAATATTTTAAAAATAGAAATATTTGAAATAGAAATATTTGAATAGGAAATATTTGAAAAAGAAATATTTGAAATCGAATATTTGAAAATAGAAATATATGAAGCCGTGTTGATTAGATTGACGCCATTTTGACGTGAACGATATTTATATCGATTTTATTCATTTTAAAATGAATATTGAAAAGTGATTTCGAAATCGAATATTTTGAAATGAAATTTGAATTAAATCGATTAGAAAACAAATTTGAATTGAATCGATTAGAAAACAAATTTGAATTGAATCGAATAGAAAACAAATTTGAATTGAATCGAATAGAAAACCAATTTGGATTGAATCGAATAGAAAACGAATTCGAATTGAATTGAAAACGAATTGAAATGAATTCAAATTGAATTGAAATTTGAATTGAATAGAAATGAATTTTAAAACGAATTATTAAGGAGGAATTCAATTTTGATTTGAATTGAAATGGAGGTTGAAATTGTTTTTGAAACGAATTTAAAACTATTTATATAATTCGTTTAAAATAGAAATCGACGAAATAAATATTATATATATTATATATATATATAATATAATGGCCTGAATAGAACGCGCCGCGCCGCGGCAGTTCGTGAATTTCGACCATTTATTTCAAACGAATATTACGGGAGATCCGACCGTCGGATTCTCCTGAAACCGGAACCGTTGGGTTCGTATCAAAAATAGCTTTCTAACGAATATTACAAATTTGAAATCTAACGGTTGGGTTTGGAGATACGTCCAAATCAAATTTGAAAAAGGTCGCTGTAAGTGCAGTTCGATGGCCGTTGATGGAAATCGACTGTACGGGCCTTGATAAAATTATTAAAAATAGTAATAATTTGTGTAAAATCGTAAGTAATGATTTGGGAAAATTTGGGATTAAAAACTCCATATTTGAAAAGATAAAAATAGATTTTTATCGAAATGAACTAGTTTTGAACTAAAATTAAAACCCATTTATTTTTAAATAAATAAACTGGATTTGAAATGGGTTGTAAATAGAATTGATTTGTGGGTTTATCGTGAAGGGTGTTTTCAAATGACACTTGTTCTTTACCCGGTAATAAATAGAATATGAATTGGGTTTGTCGTGAACTGTGTTTTAAATGACACTTGTTCTTTAACCCAGTAAAGGAGTTTTAATGAATCTGCAATTAAATTGAAAATGTTAATTGATAATTTAAATTATCAAATTTAGAAAGTGAGCGAGGATGGAGTATTACCAGTTTTGCTCCAAAGCGATAGTTAAATCTTTAATTAGATTTGAACGTGAAATGGTAATTAATTTTACTGATAGCACCACGGTGTTAGATATGGAGTATTACCGGTTTTGCTTCATGGGATGAATAGGTTGGGATTCGGAAATAAAATAAATAATTACTTCGATGTGGTTCGCTAATCTCGACTAGTTTGGAAAACCATAATTTGGTTTGAAATGACATCCAAAGGAAGATTAAAGAATAAATTTAGAAGAATTTATCTTGGATAAAATTAATGGGAACCTTTCCCTAAGAATGTGATTTTGTGAATAAAAGAATATTACGAATTGGAATGAGGCGTATGTTGTGTTTGTGTAACATTTGTTTTTAATATACGTGGGTTGTTCGGAAAGGCCGGGTTTATACCCATTCTGAATAATCGATTCGACGATATGTCGAAGATGAAGACGGTGGTTGAAGACCGGAAGTCTTCATATCGTTTGGATAATTACTGACGATCCTGATTGGGCTGTACACCCAAAAGGATGGAAATAGTTGGTGGTCGTCCAGACATACTAGGAGATCGATGGATATGCGAGGAAAGTGCCTCCGGTTTCGTTCAGACCCAGAACGAACTTGTAAATGGATTGTGTGTCTGACATTGGATTTTATTCTGTGTTGATTGATTTCTGTTAAATATATATCTGTTTGGCGGCGGAGAATTTATTCTCTTGCTTAACGCCCTTCTCTGAGACATACGAGCTTAGAGGTTATATATCGATAGATATCAATCGCATGGCATGAATTGCCTGAGTGGCACCCTGAGTTGCATGGATCAAGGCTTCTATTGAAAAGCAAAGTCTTGTGGTTGATGATCAAATCACGGCCTTCGTGGTGCAGCTTTGTGTATAGCGTGGATTCGCGAGCCTCACACCTCGGTATGAGTTAAAAACGGGATACGGACCGTTGGGAGAACACGACGTTTCTTTCTAGCTTTGGTGGTGTCAGTGACTTACCAGCCCTGACATTTATATATACTTTTCACCTATGTGGTTGTTAGAATGAGGCGCCTCGATTATAGGTCTGTAAGGACCGAGAAACATGTGTTCAGGCATAATTAATCGTCAAACGTAAGAGAGGACCGGCCCAACCGATCCAGTGGCTGCCCAGAGTGTGTAGTCCTGAGCATTTGCTAGAGTGTCTCGAAGAAGAGAGGAGCTTGCCCCTTGCCTCGACTCATGACGGAAATCCAATTTCCAATTCGTGTATTGCGGTTTTAATTGTAGAACTAGTATGGCGACATAGTAGATGGTAGCTATGCCGCCTATGATTGATGTTTGTGATTGAAATTGTTTTGACACTATACACCTATAATAGTATCAAATGATTTGTTTTAAACGTATCAAGCATGTTTGGCTATTATAAGGGAAAACCCTATCCTCCGGCTTGCGTTGCATTGTGTGATGGGACCTGGGTCTTATAATAGCTTCATTTTTCGAAAAAGCATTGCGTTGTTTATTCTATGCACTGGTATTCTTGGGAGAAAACTCGTTCCGTGTTATATGGCGTGGTCCCTTGAATTACTCACTTTTAAAGTAAAGTTTTAAATAACTGTTTTAGTTCTCACACCAGTCACATGACTGACCTGGAGTTTATTGTTTTAACCTAAACTCTGGGTGCCCTTATTTTCGACACGGGCAGCTAGTAGTTTTGGTTTTGCAGATTTATATTCACAGGATCCTGGTTTACAGCTGGAATGATATCCGGAAAGCTCTGTATCCGTATATCACCTTCAGTTGTGCTTTGTATTATTTTCCGCTGCTATGTAATTTATTGTAATCTCTGATATTTATCGAATGTAATTTATTCATTTATACTCTGTATATTCTTGTATCTGATGGAATTGTTGTAATATACAATGAAATGTTCTTCCGTCTGCGTTCTGATTTGTCCTGTTCTCGAACGATCAGGGGTTTCAAACGGTCCAGATCGGTTTAACGACTGATTCGGATCGAGCGAAATTCCCGGACGTCACACAAGATGTACATGGACATGAGACGAGTTTACTTTTAGGCCGGTATGAAGAGGGATGTGGCCGAGTTTATCGCTAGATGCTTGGTGTGCCAACAAGTAAAAGCAGAGCAAAAGAAGCCCGGTAGGTTGCTTCACCCATTGGAGGTCCTATAATGGAAGTGGGAGAGTGTCTCGATGGACTTTGTTGATGGGTTACCAAGATCGAGGAAGGGTAATACGGGGATTTGGGTCGTGGTAGACAGACTTACTAAGAGCGCCCATTTCATTCCTGTGAAGAGTAAGAGGATTGCTCCATGGTTAGCCTCCGTATACATTCGAGAGATAGTTCGTTTGCACGATGTTCCTTCTAGCATAGTGAGCGATCGCGATCCTATCTTTACTAGCGAGTTTTGGAAGAGCTTGCAAGATGCGGTAGGGACTCAGTTATGTTTAAGCACCGCATATCATCCTCAGACAGACGGCCAGACCGAGAGGGTGAATCGTATTCTAGAGGACCTTTTGAGGCTATGTGTTTTAGAGTTCGGAGGTACATGGGAGGAGCATCTTCCTTTGGTGAGTTCGTGTATAATAATAGTTTTCAGTCTAGCATTGGCATGGCACCTTTCGAGGCTCTTTATGGAAGGCCGTGTCGTTCACCTACATGTTGGTGGGAATCTACGGATAAGATCTTGCTTGGGCCCGATATGATTAGAGAGACTTCAGAAAAGATTGATTTGATTCGAAGGAGGATGAAGACGACACAAGATAGGCATAAATCGTACGCGGATAAGAGGAGGACAGATCTTGAGTTTGATATTGCGGACATGGTCTTTATCAAGGTGTCTCCATTACGGAATGTTGTTCGCTTTGGGTCCGTTGGGAAGTTAGCACCAAGGTTCGTAGGGCCGTTTCTTATTAAGGAGAGGATTGGACAGATGGCGTATAGAGTGGAGTTTCCTGAGAGACTTAGTGCTGTACACGACGTATTCCATATATCATATTTGAGGAAGTGCTTACATGAGACCGCGGAAGTGGTAGAGCCGAGCTTGCTTAGAGATGTGGAGATAGAGCGTGATGCGACGATTCGACGAGCTCCTACATGCATTCTTGGGTCGGAGATTAAGAAGTTGAGGAATCGAGAGGTCAAGCTAGTCAAAGTGCAATGGGGAGATGATGAGAGCGACGCTACTTGGGAGATGGAAGAGAAGATGCGTTCATTGTACCCTTTTCTTTTCGAGGGTATGTCTTTTAATTTCTCCTTTATCGCTTAGCTTGTACTTGTTCTATCTTTAGCATGTCCTCTCGCTAGTATCTTTGACCTTTAGATAGGGTAGTCCTATGGTTGAAACATGTGTTTGAGACATGTTATGTATGGTGGATGCATGTGGATGCAAGTGTTTGCTAGCGGTTGCTCGTGGATGCATATACACACACTTTAAGCACTAGATCAGCTCAGTCACTTTCATATTGCATATTGCATATAAATGGATGTATTTAGTAAAATGAATGTACATTGAATGTGTGTATCATATGGATGTTGCATTTAAATGAATGGTTGTGCACACATGTAGTAATGATATGTATAGGGTTCTTTGCATACATGCTGGATACATGGCACTATCATTATTTGCATTAAGGAGGTCGACTGAATCAGTGGACCGCCTGTTTTTGCATTAGTATACGGACATATACAAACACTATGCATATGTACATGAGAAGCATTAGAAATCTTTTAAGGACAATGGATGATGGTTGAGTAGATGGATGATCGGATAGTAGGATACATTCTTCTTAACTTGGAGATTTCGGGGACGAAATCCTTTAAGGAGTGGCGAATGTAACACCCCGTAATTTTATAACGTTAAAATTCACAAATTAAAGTATACTTAATTTTTAGAAAAGAATTAAGTGAAATGGGTTGCGCTATTATGTTTGTTTCAAAATTTTGGGTCAAGATAGACATTTGGTTTGCACAAAACGGATACCTTATGAAGATGTTATTAAGCCTTGAAGTTTGTATGCATATGAGAGAAATATATATATATATATATATATATATATATATATATATATATGTATATAAATTAAATAAATAAATATGCAAAAAAATTCAAAACAACGAATTGGGAGGGGGAATAACCGAACCGGCCCATTTTTGAGGTCGACCCGAGCCCAACTGGGTCGACTAATGGTTGATTCAGGGTGTTTGGCTGTCAACCCGTGGGCCAATTCGCTCAAAGGCAGATGTGGTATCTGATTGGTTTTCATGGTTCAGGATTAATCTAATGGTCCTAAATAACTTCCTACACCTATATATACACCCTAAGACCTAACCCTAATTCATAAGTATTATCTATGACACCATTATGCTGTCAAACTCTCTCTTAAACCCTAGCAGCCGCCTCTAAATCAAATATCAAGTATTCAACTTCAACTCAAATTAAAGATTAGAGCTTCTACAACAATTCAAGAAGATAAATCAGCAACACCGCAACGTTTCTACATCTATTTCAGTGTGTAATTCTATTCTTTAACCACGAAAGGTGAGTACGGTGATTTTCACAATATAATGGGATTAAAAGTAACATGATGAAGTTGTAAAGAGGATTCATATGTATGTATGTAATTTAAATCTCATCCAAGTCTTCACCTTTTTGATTCATGTCATCATATGCCTATATTTCTATGTAAAGTTCATACCTTTATCAGTTTATTCATGTTGAATCTGTCATTATGCCTCTATGCCAGTTTACCTGCCACTTTATTTCATGATGTTGTGTTAATTCCAATTTTCTGTGATTTGATTCTCTCTTCTTATCCCTATTCCTTTTATTTTTGGATCTAGGCTACCTTCGAGCCTATGTTAAAAATACGCGCGAATGCAAATACGTGGAAACGATGGGAATATGTGAAATATGGAAAATTGGATATTATTGGATATTTTGGAAAAGTGGATAATATGTGAAATTGGCATATTTGGGTATGAATTACATGGAATTGATGAAATTGCCTATAATTGTAAATTTGTAATTGAGGCTAATTAATATGTAATTAGTGACAATTTGGAATAGGTAATATTATAAACATGATTATATGTTTAATTGGATATACATGACATGAAAATTGGGTATGAGTGAAATATGATTATTAATTAATAAACCTATGACACGAGGTTAGGCGCAATTGTGGCGTAAGACTGCCCGAAACTGCCCGGCAAATCCAGCTGCCACAATTGGACGTCTAATGTGAGAGGTCAAAGGAATGAATTGTAGGCGCAACGGTTAATGACACGAGGTTAGACCAGGTTTGTGGCGTAAGACTGCCCAGAATCACCCGGCAAATCTAGCGGCCACAAAGCGTTCGGTCTAATGTAGGAGGTCATGCACCGTTCGTCATAAGGAATGAATTAAGGAATACTAACCATAATAAGACATGGGTATGGTTAGAGGGTTAAGTGGGGTGACATGTAAATTATGACATGTAAGTATGGACTTAACCATAGCATGTGTAAGACATGGACATTTAAATTAAAATGGTTAAGTGGGAGAAAAACCTAGTGGGGACCAGGCATATGTGGGAGGCTTGTGTCGGATGGGGGACCCGTTTCAACCAGTAACCCGTTTGAGTATCTAATTAGGCCCGGTACTAGGCCGGGGTTGGGGCACGCTTACTGGACTTGAATGTAAGAGGTCAAAACGTGAATAGCGGTGTCAATGCGAGTCCAACGGGTTCATGTGCGTGCATGGGTCCGGGATGGTAGGTAAGACGTTGTTGCATCGTGTAGGTATGGTCGTGCATTTTACATTGGTATTGGGGTTGCCACTTTGGGGAGTGATACACCCCACTGTGGGGCCAGCACGTGTGCCTATGGGGTTTAGGGAGCCGATCGAATGGGGAGGGTAAGTGTACCTTAGCAGTGGTAGGAGCAAGCCGGCACCTACGATAGCAGCTAGGTACAAGTATCTACCAAGTTTGTCATGTGGGTACAATTAGCGGGAAGGGATCAACCTTTAGTAAATAGAGACTAGTAGATGTGCGGTGTAATTAAGTAATGTGGTGTAACTTAGCAAAGTGAGGTGTAACGAAATACATGTTGGTTGAGTTGGATAGTCCTTTGGGTGCTAGTCTGATGTTGACTTCGGTCTTCGGGGTTAGTACTTGGAGGGTTGTTCGCTTAGCCAAGGTGTAGGATTGTCTTAGTACTTAGGAATGTAATCATCTTGTCCATCCTTTTTATCTACCTTATCTATGTTACAGCCATATCATGATGCCTATTTATGTCTTGACCATTTACCTTACCTATTATTTGTTAAAATTACTGGACTCGCCAGACTTTATGTCTGACCCGTTTTGTTTCCACCTCTTTTCTTTCCTTTCCCCCCCCCCTCAGGTTTGCAAGGAGGGAATACTACAGCATAGTGCCGATTTCTTTTAGTTGCTTGAAAAGAGTAGATGTATCGCTTTGGACTCTCTCATCTTTATGGCTTTTCTTATGCTCAGTGGGGATTTATGCATTTATGTTATTTAATTATTTGCTTCTTTATGTACTTTGAAGTTTTTGGAAAAGACTACTGATCCTGTTGTAATGGTTTTGGAGACTACTTATGTAATCTTGTTCTGAGTTATGATGCTATGAAATAAGTTTTATCTTCCGCTGTGTTGTTTTATTTATTTATTTATTCTTGTAATTTATTTGTTATATACAACAATAACGCTTCATGGACGTTGATGCATTCCCTTTGTGAGTGACATTAATGGACATGGGGTGTTACATGGTGGATGCTAGTTTGGATGGTAAATTGGCTGCTTATGGAGGATATGCATGAGGAATTGCTTTGGCTGCTTGTGTTTGTTTGGAATTTCGAGGATGAAATTTCTAAAGGAGGGAGAATGTCCGCATTTTACATATCGGAGGATCGTAAAAAAAATTATTTAATTTCCCGAGGGTCGGATTATTCTCATATTTTGACATGTTTTTTATGGAGATGTGAAACATGTCCATAATTTTTACCAATTTTATTTGTGACCATTTTTCACCTATCAGTTTTGTACAGGGCATAACTTTTGGCTGGGATCGATTCAGGTGTAGGGATTGATTCCATTGGAAAGGAAATGATGTTTGTGATTCGGTACAATGGTCACATTAAAGATTTGGTTTAGCGGTTTGGGAGAAATCGATGTTTTAGTGTTATATAATTTCTGTCAAGGATTATTGGTAATTAGTGGGCTGATTTGCGAGGCCCGCTAAGGCTTGAGTTGTTGGTAATAAATAGGGGGTAGAGGCATGGAGAATTGTTTAGTTTTCTTCATTTCTCTCACTTGGTTGACCTCGTGATCCTCCTTGTTCAATCAAATACCTCTTTCCTCCATTAAAATCATAGATCTAGATTAGAAGATCGAAGATCAACATCGAAGAAAGGTAGATTGAATCAAAGTGATTGATTCGAAGGTCGTTCTTCATCGTTATTCGTTGTTCGATTAGAGATTAGCGGTTTTCAAGCTATTTTGGAGTGTTGGTAAGTTATAAGCATCTCTCGCATGGATTCAATCAAGCATATGGGTTGTTTGATCTTATGTTAATCACTTTAAGTTGTTTTCATATAGATCTAATCGATGTAAGTATGATTTCAATTCCAAACACCATAGGATCTACTCTAGAAACTTATAAAAGGTAATTTCATATGCTAATTCTATTATTAGATCCATTTATTGATTTGAATTTTTGTTAATTCGTTGCTTTAATGATTGTGGAGTATTGGTTGTTGATTGGTTGACAATTGCGTGATTTGTTGATATTTTGTTACCTGAATCATTATTGAAAATGTTGAATTGAATTGGTTTTCGAGTATGAAATAAAGTCGTATTCAAGTGTGAAATTGGTTGGAGTTTTAGGTGCGTAACTTGTATGGATCGGGCAATTTTATTGTATGGATCGGGCAAAAACCAATTGTATGGATCGAGCATAAAAATATGCAATGGCAATGTGCTCAACACGGTAGAATGGGTGATCAGCCCGTGTGCATGTCGATGGATCACGCGAATTTCAGGATTTTGCTAAGTACCAGTTTGGCACCACTAGTTTGGCACTACCAGTTTTATGCATCTGGTAGTACTAGTGTATAGATCGGGCAGTACTAGTGCATGGATCGGGCAGTACCACATTTTCCTATGGACGAGCAAAATATTGATCTGCCAAGGCGCGCATCATGGGATTCACGAGATTTTCCGGATTTGGCACTATCACTTTTCTGGATTGGGCAAATGCTTGAGTACCGAGTGCCAGAGTACCCAGTACCAGAGTACAAAGTGCCATAGTACCAAGTATCAATTGATGGATCGGGCTAAATGCCAGAGTGCCAGAGTAACATAGTACCTAGTGCCAGAGTACCAAGTGCCAGAATACCAAGTACCAGAGTACTAAGTACCTTTCATGGATCGGGCTAAATGCCAGAGTGCTAGAGTGCCAGAGTACCAAGGTCCAAAGTACCAAATGCCAGAGTTCGAAGTGCCCGAGTACCAAATGGCAGTGTCAAATGCCAGTGCAGGTCCAATCTTGAACGCATGGATTTGGTAGCATTTCCAAAATGCCGTAAAAGGCAGTTTAAATGTTGTGCTTAGTTTTTCATAGAGAAGAAGCTGGAAATGCTATGAAATGTAATATTGACCAAATGATGTTTGTTTTTGGCTCAATGGTGGTAGTAGCTTCAAAGTGAATTTAAGTTAGAATGTTCGAAGTGTTGTGTAGTGTTCGTTGGTCCGGGAGACGCAACTATTGTAGTCAACTCAAGTGCGATTTGAGTTTGTGGAAAATAGTTGCTTAAGGAGGTTTCTGAGCTTATGGATAGTTGCCAATGATGAATACTAGAGATATTGGAGGCTGAGGGATCATCTATAATCAGAGGTTCTAGCGGACTCAAAGCAGGGGTATAGTAGGGATGCCTAAAGACTAGTTGGACTAGTCGAGTACCCTGGGTACATGAATGGCCTAGTTATCTTATGGGATGACAAAAATACGACCGTGTATGGCATATGGAGCTTTGCTAGAATCGGGTTACCATTACCCCTTGATGGAAATGGTGTGTAATTGCTAGTCATACCGTTAACGATGGTTTCGAGGCAATGTTGGCAGTGATAACCAAAGTAATGGATGTTGATTTCTTTTCTTTATCATCTTGCGCGGATTGTTCGACGTTAAGGGAGATAACTCTTAGGTGCTTTTCTGATTTTGGTTTAGGTAATCGGGGCTTGTGCTCGGGGAATGTGGAACTCAATTAGGATGGTCTGCACTTGATAATTGGTTGTCTTGGATGTACTTTGTCCTTCTCTAATTTTCTGGTAAAGGCTGTCACTATCAGATGTAGAGGAGATGAGTTTGGATTTCTTCTCTGGTGATATTGGTAGATTGTACGATTAATCTGCCTATTCCTCATATACTTTATTGATAATGCTAGATAGCTATTTATCTCTCATTAAGTCTATTGTCCGACTCAAGGTTTTATGTCTCCCTCTAATTGCCTTGGGCTGTTCGTCCATGTTTTAGATGGGAAGAATGAGTAGCAGAGCTGATTTTAGTGGTTGATGCTGCAGATCGATGAAGAGCTGGAGGCTTACGTATCAGTTTTCTACTATTATTTGTTTCCAGTGTCATGGTTGATATGATACTCTGAACGATTTTGTAGTGAGGCTGATTGTACAGATTTCTATTGATGTTGTCCAGTTTGATGTTTGGATAATTCATGAGGATATGAAAGTTTGAATTTCTGCCTTACTATTATTACCTATTATATATGTTCTATTATATTTTATCCATGAGCTGTGAGTTATAAGATAGGTTCTTCTTGTGTTATTCTACCCTGATGATCGTCCATAACTATCTGGCATGTCTTTCAGTGCAATACTCCTCTTGTTAAGTCCAGGAGTTATGGGCGGTTATCACACCTAATTCCCTTCTAAATTTAGTAAAAGTTTCTTCGTTTTAATTTTTTTTTTACTATATATGCTATTTGTTTTTCTGTTTCTATGAATTCAAGTGAAATTTTCTGTTTACTTACGTTAGCTCTTAAGAAATGATGTCTTATATCTATATGTTTTGTTCTCGAATGATGAGTTGGATTTTTAGATATATTTATGGCACTCGTATTATCGCAATAGATTGGTGATTTATTTATATTTAAACCAAAATCATTTAGAGTTTGTTGCATATATATTACTTGTGAACAAACCAAAGCAGCAGATATATATTCTGCTTCAGTTGTTGATAAAGGTACTGTATTTTGCTTTTTACTAAACCAAGAAACCAGTGAATGTCCTAAGAAGTGACATGTTCCACTAGTGCTTTTACGATCGGATTTACATCCCGCATAATCAGCATCACAATAAGATATTAAATCGAATGAATCATTTTTAAAGTAAAATAATCCAAAATCTAATATATGTTTTACATAACTTAGAATACGTTTTACGAATTTTAAATGATTTACCTTAGTTTTCGATTGATATCTTGCATAAAGACATACACTGTGCATTATACCCGGTCTACTAGCGGTTATATATAATAACGATCCTATCATTCCTCTATATAATTTTTTATTAATGCCTTTTGACATATCATATTTACTTAAGGCCATATTAGTTGCCATAGGTGTAGGTCTTACATTGTTAAATTGTGTTTATTCATTAGATCTCTTGCGTATTTTTCTGAAATAATAAATATTCCATTTTTTAGCTATCGGATTTGTAAGCCTAAGAAAAATGTGAGTCCACCCATGTGACTCATCTCGAATTCCTGGGTCATAATATCTGAGAATTCTTTATTCATTTGATCATTGGTTGATCCGAAGATTACGTCATCAATGTATATTTATACTAATTGAATATCATTTTTATTTCTCTTAATAAACAGTGTATTATCTACCTTTCCAATCTCGAAGTTTGATTGTAATAAATACGTTCTGAATCGATCATACCATGCTCTAGGAGCTTGTTTTAATCCATATAATGCTTTCTTTAATTTATATGCATGATTTGGATGTTTTTCTTCTTCAAAAAGAGGTGGTTGCTCTACATATACGTCTTCTTTAGAAAATCCATTTAGAAAGGAACTTTTAACATCCATTTGATATAATTTGAAATTATTATGATTAGTGAAGGCTAGTAAAATTCTAATTGTTTCTAATCTTGCTACAGGAGGGAAGGTTTCATCGTAATCTATACCTTTCTCTTGACTATATCCTTGTGCAACTAGTCGAGCTTTATTTCTTACAACCTCACTGAGTTCGTTCATTTTATTTCTATAAACCCATTTAGTTCCAATTAAAGTTTTATCCTTTAGTTTGGGAACAAGTTCCCATACATCATTCCTAGTAAACTGATTCAATTCCTCTTGCTTAGCAAGGATCCATGAATCATCGGATGAGGCTTCCTTTGGATTATTAGGTTCAATAGTAGAAATAAACGTTGAATTACTCATATTATTTAATTAGTTTCTAGTCCTTACAACAGATTTAATATCCCCTAAGATATTTTCTACAGGGTGGTCTCTTAGAAGTCTAATTCTTTTATTTGGTTGATTACTTTTATTATTTACTTCATCGATCTCATCTTCATTATTTTGAGTTATGTTCTTATAGTTTTCGTCAAAGGATATATTTAAGGATTCTTCTATAGTCTTAATTCTTTAATTGAAAACTCTATATGCCTTACTTCTTTCTAAATATTTAATAAATATTCCTTTATCAGATTTAGAGTCAAATTTGTCTAAATTTTCTTTGGTGTTAAGAATAAAACATTTACTTCCAAATATTTTAAAATACGATACTTTTGGTTTCTTATTATACAAAAGTTCATATGGTGTTTTTTAAGTTAAAGGTCTTATCAAGATTCTATTTAATATATAACAAGCTATTGCAATTGCTTCAGCACAAAAATTTCTTGGTAAGTTACTATCTGATAACATGGTTCTCACACACTCTTGAATTAATCTATTTTTACATTCAACTGCTCCATTTTGTTGAGGAGTTCTGGGGAAGTCATAATTATGAGTTATCCCCTTTTTATTACAATTTTTTTTCAAAATTTTCATTTTTAAACTCTCCACTATGGTCATTACAAATTATTTTGATTTTTAACGATAATAAAATTTGAATTCTTTTAGCAAAGGTTTTAAATTGGTCAAACTCATCATTTTTATTTTTAAGAAACATAGCCCAAGTAAATCTAGAAAAATCGTCAATCGTTATGTAAACATATCTATTGTGATTTATTGATTGAATTTGAGATGGACCGAATAGATCCATGTGAATTAAATCTAATGATTTCGAGGTTGTAATTTCTTCTTTTGATTTAATTGAACTTCTTTTCAATTTTCCGAACTGGCTGACGTTGCATAAATTATTTACTTTAAATTTCATTTTAGGTAAACCTCTAGTTAATTCTAATTTTGAAATCGTAGAAACGTGTTTCAAATTTATATGACTGGATCTCTTATGCCAAATCCAAGGATCACTTTCATTGGCCATGAGACATAAATTATCGCTAGAAATTTTCATACTTAGTATATAGGTATTTTTCTTTCTATCTCCTTCGAATATTATTTTTGAATTCTTATCTTCTATAAAGCATTATTCTTTTTCAAAATTGATTTTATAGCCTTTATCGCAAAGTTGACTTATACTTAGTAAGTTACGTTTTAAATTCCTAACTAATAAAACATCAGAAATAGTAGGAGTTTAAGAATTACCGATATTGCCAATGCCAACTATATATCCTTTAGAGTTATCTCCGAAGTTGACCATTCCACCTTCTTTATATACTAAATTATTCAGTAATCCTGGATTTCCCGTCATATCTCTCGAACAACCACTATCCAATATCCATTTGTCCTTTTTGATCTCCATCATTTGCCCATCAGAATTTGAATATTCAATAACCATGTAACACACCTTTTCATAATTCGAATTTCCAATAGCCATGTAATACATCTTTTCCTATACTGGATAACAATTCAATAGATCACTTGATTTTTCAACATAATTGAATGCAGACTCTTCTGGCATTGATGCAATGCATGAATTAAGACTAGTGTTATAAATCATTCCAAATTTTTCCATTTAATATTTCCAAAATTCAGATGATGAACTTTTGAAAACCTGTGCTCTTATACCAATTGTTTGGGATTGCGGATTAAGGATCCTAAGGCAAAACTAACACTAGAGGGGGGTGAATAGTGGTTTAAAGAGATTAAGGAAAAATTAAACAATCTTGAATTACTGTATGAATTACACAATGTTTCGAAATGAATTTTCTAAAGTATAATAGCATATAAAAACATGGTACTATATAATATAAACATATTTATATAATTTTATGATATAAGACTATAAAACATATATTATATATATATATACATATATATTATAAAACTTTATAAATTATTAACACACACATATATATAAATATTTGAAATCATAAGTAAAATCTTAATAATTTGAAATCATATTAGAAAAGGGGTTTGGAATTATTTTGAAGTTGATTTGAAAAAGAATTTGAAAACAGAGTTTGAAAACATAATTTGAAAGTGTTAATCAGAGTTTTACATATAAACCAGCCTCTGTTACTAGATAATTTGGAGCTTTTGAAATCTTGATATTCTTGATTCTCATGAGTTTTGAATTCCTTGATATCTTGAATCTCTAATACTGTACAGTCTTCTATATATCCTGCATATATATATATATATATATATATATATATATATATATATATATATATATATTCTGGACAAAGATGTTAGTATATATTTTATAATTAATAATGTTATTAATTGAAACAAGTTTGTTGCCATCGAAATTCCATTCTCCAACAGTATATAGTATTTGAGTTATTTTACACACAAGGGCCATTGAGTAGATTTTCCCTGTGAGCAATTAATGTTATTAACCTAAGATGATATAGAATGATAAATAATGCTATTAACCTATCTTTGGAGTTGAGAATTGGGACAGATTGATGTTCGCTAGACGCAATTTATAGAATATATCCTCTATGTTGGTCCAAAATATTTTTTAGATATCATAATCTCTCTAAATGATAGTGGTGCTCAAGTTTAGGTAGTCGACTATGCTAAGCTATATAGGGATTGCAAGTGACTATGGAACAAACCATTCCTTCGAACAGTTCGACTGTTGTAATGCTAGTTTGGTTTGGTTTCTTTTAAGAAGGACTTTGATGACTTGGAGTTAGATGGTGCAATAAGTGAAAATTTTGCCTCTAGAAAACTCTAAGGATGAACTTAGATTGGTTGTGAGCGTTATAGCTTTAATTTCCTAAAGATTGGTTCGCTTGAGATTAGTTTACATTTTACTTCAATGAAATTTCTCTCGACTTCTTAGAAGTCTGTATTGAGCGAGGGGTTAGTCAATTTAAGTAAGGCAATATATCAATGTTGCGGTATGTGTAATGACCCGGCTTTTTGCTCGGTTTTCGCCGGTAATTAAACCAACTTAAACCGTTCATAAAGACGGATTGTTATGGGTACTTACACATTTGCACAAAAATAAAATGAACTCTTCCTTTATCATTACAATAATATTACATTAGAGTTAATGGGGAAACATCAGAGTAAATCGATTACACAACGGAAAAGATACTAAACTCAGTGGAAGAATATGCATGCTCCAAGATATAATAGCTCCAGCTAAATCAGCATCCTGCTCTAACCAATTCCAAGACTAAATCTATGAACCAAACTAATAGGTTGCCCGTGCAAAAATTATGGGCACCCAGAGTTTAGGTGTAGGAACAATAAACTCTAAGTCAGTCATGGGACTGGTGTGAGAACTCAAAACAGTTGTCTTTAGGGTTAAATTTAAAGTTAGGTAATTCACTAGACCACGTCGCTAAAACGGAACGGGTTTACTCCATGTGAATACCTGTGCATAGAAATTCGCAATGACTTTTTGAAAAATGAAACTAACATAAGGTCTCGCGGCACACACAATATGAAAACGCACACATAGGTGAGGTTTCTCCTTATGCAGTCCAAAATTCTTGATTTGTGAAAATCCTCTTTCAATACTATAATATAGTGTGAAAACAATTTCGAAAGTAAATGTATCAATCCTAGCCAGCATAGGTAGCATATACTATACTGACGTATGGTACACAATCAAAACAGTACGGGCTCGTAGCGGAGATTGGGTTTCCAACAACGATAGGAAAAGTAACTTCCTTCCGAACCGAATTTTGAACACCTCTAGAGGGATGTCTGAGGATCAACTCAAGCTCCTCATGCCAACACAAGGTCGGGTTACCTCTATAACTAGGTAACTTAGTGTACGCCTGAGTATGTCATCTCTCGGTCGTTACCGACCTTTTCGAGCATGCGCCAACAACAACCACAAAAGTAGATGCTTTTACCACATAGGTTAATACTTGGGCTCCATACCAGTACACCATTTATCTAGAAGGAGGCAACACCTCATAACCTTGCCGTATTTCTTCCTGTTTTGGCCATTTACCGGGATGTAGGCTTGCCGAGGTCACGATATACACAAATCTACGCTTAAATAATCCATGCTTTGATCATCCAAAGCTCACCACATAACTTAAGTATGCCACATTGTCCATTCACAACGCATCATTTATTTCTATCGATATATAACCTCTAAGCTCATACATATTAGAAAAGGGTGTTAAGCAAGAGAATAAATTCTCCACCACCAAACAGATATATATTTAACAGAGATTAGTGCTACGCAGTCAATAACAATGTCAGACACACAATCCATAAATGTCCGTTTTGGGTCTGAACGAAACAACTATCCGAAATTCCTTCGCACACATTTGGGCTTCTTGTCACTTAGCTGATATAAAATCCATATGCAAATGAGAGATACCCATTTGAGACAGTCAGCAAGCCTTCCTTATGATATGAAGGGTCCCGGTCTTCAATAATGTCTTCAATTGTTCCACAATGTCGTATTATTACTTGGAATGGTTTTCGGATATAAATCTGATCCCGGTCTTCCCAAATAATAAGCGTAATTTTTAAAACACAATTAAGGAACACACAGACTTTCAACTAAATCTCTTTTCATCTTGGATTGTGTTAAATTAAATTTATTTATACCCATTCTCAAATTATCTTCAACATAATCCATATTTTAACCCTTCTTCTTTAAAACACATCCCTTAAATCAAAGATAATCTAGCCCCAGAGCCTTAATTAATTTTCCGTTTGATAACCAGTTATCAAAACACGGTTTCCTTTGAAAATCCATTAATCCATATTTCAACAATAGTTTCCAATTAAATCGATTTTCCAACATTCAATTCTTTAATCTTAACTAAAAGATTATACTTCCCTCCCAATTCCTTATTTTTAATTTTCTCAAATCAAAGATTTGATTAAATCCGCATATTACGATAAGAATTTCTATAACTCAATCACATTGAGTTTCAAGAATGATATTATTGAAGATATGATTCACGACAAAACCCAAATCAATCGATATTGAACATAAGTTACACAAAAATTATATCTACTTTTATTCGATATCAATTCTCATAATCAGCGAACACTATAAGTGCAATAACGATATAATAATTATCTTCCAAATTCCACAAATAGTATACGTTTACACCACTGAATTTTCATATCAAATATCCAAAGATTATTTCTATCCAACTTATCTCAATCCGATTGGGAAACCCGTATCTTAATTAAAAAATTTACCCAAATCTTTGACATTAGATCTAGATAGAAATACCATCAACTTGTCCTCAATATTAATCTCCATATCCAACTCATACTATAAGCGGAATAACAGTGAACTACCTTTTAAATTCCTCAAATAGTAAGAGACATCATCTACCGAATTAATATCAAACATCCGAAGATTTATCTCTAACCATATCTAATTATTTAAAATTGAAAACTCATATTAATATCAATTTAAATTCCATATAAAATATTTCTAATACTTTTAAACCTTTGAAAACATTCCACAAATCATTACCTATAGTTCAGAAAATAGTTTATGGGTTAAAACTTCAAAATAGATTATTTTCAAAGAAAGCGTTGCAATAGCATTTCAAAAGTGTTACAAAAGCGTTACAAAACAGCTATCTTAACTATTTTGATCAAAATATCGTTTACCCTAGCCAAAACGTAACCTTTACAATTCAAAACACCTTTTCATAATTTGTAATGATATTGCAAAAAATTTCCATATTTTTAAACATTTAAAAATAGCTGTTTATAGTTATGGTCAACAATTGTTCTTACAACGATCTTTTCCAAAACGGTTTCAAACATAACTTGAAAATTTTAACTCGAATTTAAAATCTGCTTTCACTCATTCGAAAGTTCTTGTTAATGGAAATCAAACTTTTTTATTTCATGGAAATACGATTTGAATTGCAAAATGTAACGACCTGCATTCTACGCATCAGAGAATAGTAGAATATTTATTTCATTTTCGTATGAGGTCGTGTAGTCGTGTAACTTTGGGGAACAACTATTGGGGTCATTTCCCATATTCATGAATTTTTGCCGAATTTTAGATGACTGTTTGCCCCCAAACGAATCTTGTTTCTCCTATAACTTTTGATTGGTAAGGAGTTTTAACCTGAAACCACTTTCATTAGATTCAGATGATGGTTTACCTTTCTGTAGAGTGGTTACATTAATCAAACGGACATACCGTTTGGGAGATATGGCTGAAATAAGGTTTGGAAGTTGAAAAACAGCGTAATTGGGCTTAACCGGGTGATTAGTAGCTAAGCTCATAACTCATTTCGGGATTAGGGCTATGGGAGGGCTGACAGGGTTTGGGAAATCAGTTTTGTTTATTTTTCTAGCTGCCATTTACCTCCCTCTAGCCCTAGCAATGGCCTCCACCTTCTAAATTCATCTCTAATCACTTCTTAATCACTAATTAACCAAAACTACAACAAATCAAGAGAAATTAGCATCAAATCAGAGATAGAGCTGCTGCTATACATTGGAATTCGTGCTATATCAGTCATAGTTTCAGATCTAATGGCTAAGGTGAGTGATTTGCATTGACTTTCACTAATTACGGCTAATTAGGGTTGATTAGTGATAATTAGCGAAATTATGCATGTTAAAATTCTGGAAAAATATGTAAAAATTCTTAAATATTATTTTAGGGCTCTGGTAAAAATTTGGGTTAATTTGGGTATGTTTTGTTAATCCTATCATTAGATACGGTTAAACATGATTAAGGGGAAAACCATGGGTTTTGGGTATGTTTGATTTAAAATAACCTATATGCTTGATGTTTTGACATTGTTGATTGATCCTATATGTTACTATGACTGTTTGGAATATTAAGTAATCTTGTAGGAAAGTTAGAATTGTTGAAAATGTCGTCGTATGGCGAAAATGGATGATATATGCTCACTGGAAATGCTGCAGAGATCCGGATCGGATCGGATAGGGGGATTGGATCGGACATATCCGAACCGAACCGGAGTAGTGGCAAGATTGTGCATGGCAAAAAGGAAGTCCACCTATGTTGAATTGGAACTGGGATCAGACCGGAGCTTGCGTGGGGATCGGATCGGAATAGAACCAGGATTGCAAGCAACCGAACAGAACCGAATGGAGGATGGCACCCGAACCGAGTTGGAGGATGGCACCCGAACCGAACCGAATGGAGGATGGCACCCGAACCAAACCGAATGGGGGAACTTGAGCACTATACAACCAAAACGAACCGGGCATGTACTTCTATTTCTACGCAGTGACTCTTTGAAGACCAACTCCAATTCGACCAAAACCCGAGATGCAACGGAAGTCCAAATGGGAGGTTATTACTCAGTATCCAAATGGGGATCAACAAGTTAACTTCATGAGTTGGACTTTGTTGTGGGATATGTGCAAAGGGGTTATCGATGACTATATCTTTGATTCACCACTGAGAGACGGATATTGGCTATGGATCAGTGCAGTGGAGTTGTCATGACTCCATGGGGCAGAGTGATCGTAGCAGGGCTATCATCCAGTGCAGTGGAGTTGTTATGACTCCATGGGGCTGAGTGGACATAACAAAGTATTAGTGGTTACGGATCAGTGCAGTGGAGCCGTCATGACTTCATAGGGTAGAGTGATCGTAACAAAGAATTGGGTGGTCAAAGTGGTGGATATCGTATACTTTACGAACTAAGTGAGAGATGAGAGGATGATTGCTATGTTTGATGTTTGCTATCACCAAGACATGCACACCGCCTCCCCATTATTTTCACACCATGTGTTAGTGTCACCTTAGAGTATTTTACATCCTATTGTGCTAACTCTTTGGTTGCAGGTCCAGGTTCAAGTATGATTATTTATACAAGTTATTTTTTTATTTTTGCTGCTTATCTGTAACACCCCGCCCCCGCTAGGGTCACTCACAAATGGAATGCCCTAGTTTTGGAGGTGTATTATCTAGTAAACAGGCACAGAAACATCACAAGACAGAACATAAATAAAAATAGAGTATATAAAGCAGCGGATATAAACTTTAAAACCAAATCTCATTACTGAAAAATAGAGTCAAAACCTCTTACATCAAAATGACAAGTCATTATTTCATCACAATAAGTTCTAAAGAAGCAAAGTACTTAAAAAAACATTAGTAAAATATTATTCCCCAAAAAGAGCATGAGTGCAGCCATAGCATAGCTCAAGACCAAACCGTACATGAGCTGTCAGAAAGCAAGCAAAGTCCAAGCTAAGAGCTAGAGTTTCCTCCCTGAGAACCTGGGGGGAAACGAAAGACAAAGAGGCGAAAGAAAACGGGTCAGTCAAAAAGACTGGTAAGCCCTAGTGACTATCAGGATAGAAACTAGTAAAGTTAACAAGACATGAATAAACTGGAATTAAACATAGGAATGATGATAAGTCTGGCATGATAACTAAGCTAACAAGATAACTCAAGTATAACATTGCGTGTTCAAGATTTGCCGTACCAACTATACTGGTAACTAATCCCGTGTCAACTATAAATCAAGAAATAATCCCTTGGCCCAAAATCGTGAAGTGACCCAATTCAGGGTCCAACTGTACGATCTAACCAATCGGCTCCCTACAAGTCTAGCTCATCGTGTGTCTGTGTCATACGGCCCTATCACGAATGTAGTCACCTGTGCTGGGTCCACCATAGGTGTATCAAGCCCTAGGGTGCCAACCCCCGTCACGAATCAAGAATGCACAGATAATCCTACTGATGCCTAATGCCTACTTTTTCAACTCCGGACTAAGTGCACGACCCTGGTCCGCGTGAACCTACAATGGCGCACCAACTCAGCCGTCGTTTTGGTCGCTTACAATCAGCCCAGCAATTGTGCCCCACCCTGCCTAGTCCCAGGGTACCGTGATACATCTAGTGGGTTACTGCTGAAAAGGACAGCGTAACTAGGGTTTCGTTCAGCAGGTTAAGTTGTCATTTAAAATCGAGACTTAACCCCATCTGCGTGTCATGTCAAATTGACTAAGTGTGTCGTTCTAGTTCAAGACTTAGTCCTACGAATCATGTGTCAGGTTGGTTATGTGTGTTCAAGCGGTCCATGACTTAACCCTATCCAGTGGCATTAATTTACTTAATGCACCCCTAACCTCTCACATTAGACTTGGTTATGGTTACTGGATGTGTCGGGCGAGTCCGGGCAGTTTTACACCATAACCTAGTCTAACCTCGGGTTTCGAGTGCGATATGACCAACTACTCACATTGGGTCCTATTGTTTGCAGTTACTGGATTCGCCGGGCGGTTCCGGGCAGATTTATACTGCAAACTCAACCCAACCTCGAGTTGGCCACGTTCAAGTTATCTAAGTTTCATGTCCCCAATTCATATTTTCAAGTATAATTTCATGTCAAGTTCATATTCATATCCAAGCTAAAGTTATAACAATATTCATGTTTTCAAGTTCATACTAAATTCAGGTTCTCCTAAATTACCCAAATCGCATCCCCAACGCTCGTGAATTCGAATCAAGGCAATAGATATAACTAGGGAATAACATAACAAGGATGGGCATAAAGTGGCAAAGGTGCTTTCAAGGCAAGCATGATGTAACTTGAGATATGATCATAACATCACTGGCATATGAAATAGGGTGATAAACATAGCAATAAATGACATAAGATGATAATCCTAAACTTGGGACTAGCAATAGTTTCAACATCACAACATCACAGGCATGTTAAAATAATGGACATGATAGGGTTTAGGTTATGACATGAACAGGCCCCTAAATCAAGTTCTTATCAGTATTCCACAAATCAAGGTTCACTATGAACGGTACTAGGTTCAAGGTGAATATATATTGGGTGAACAAGAGTAGATCTAAAATAATAGATCAAAAAGGAATAGTCATAGATCAAAGATATACAAGAATAGGTCTCAAGTAGTTATCATGTTTATGTTCAACTTCAATTTACACATGTCCATATTAAGTTTAGAGTTTAGATCTAAGAGTAACTGGGGCTTACAGATCGTGGTTTTAAAGAACTAAGAACATAAATTGTCGTTGGATCGTTGTTGAGATGTTGATCTATTCCCTTGAATTGTTGTAGAAACGTTGGCCTTCGATTTGGATCTAGTTTGAATGTTTAAGCTTCAAGTTGGAGGCGGCGGCCATGGTTCAAGAACAGCATAATGGTGTCATATGAATTTGTAATAGAGAGTCTAGGGTTACGGGCTATTTATATAGGGTTTAGGGAGTGAACTTGGACAGAAAATCGAACCAGAAACACCAAAAAGGATTCTGGCCCAAAAACAGATTCGGGGACCAGGTCGACACCCAGGTCGACTGCGCAGTCGACCTGGTCCTCGGGGTGTCGACTGCCCAGTCGACTCCCCAGTCGACCTAGGGTGCTGGGCGGGAAATTTCCCGCCCAGTCTGTCTGGGTTTTGAAATTCGAATTTTAACTCGAATTCGAACTATTTTGAACTCTGAAAATTTCTGAAACTTCGAGGAGCCATAACTTGGTCATACGGACTCCGATTTTCGAAAACTCGGACTCGATTTCATTCAGAATTCTGAGACGAACGGAATGGCGCAACCCATTTCCCCTGATTCTTATTTTAAAATTTAATTCTGCCTTGTTTTCTTGTTTTAACATGTTATAGAAATTCGGGTTGTTACATTCTTCCCTCCTTAAAGGATTTCGTCCCCGAAATCTTCAAGTTAAGAAGAATGTGTCCTACCATTCAATCATCCATGTACTCAATCATCAATCACAGGCATCCATCATCCTTAAGAGATTTCTAATGATGTATGAACATATGCATAAAGTGTGTGTATATGTTCCTTGTCTAATGCAAATGATCAGGCCTGATTGATCTTTCTAATGCAAAATATGTTTAGTGTCATGAATCCAACATGTATGCAAATAATCCTAGTCATGTAAGCACTATATGTGTGCACAAACATTCATCCATATGCAACATTCATATGATAACACATTCAATTTCATCCATAATAAGTATAAACACTCATGCATATGCAATATGAAAATGTGTCTGAGCCGATCTTGTGCCTAATGTGTGTTATGCAACCACGAGCGAACACTTGCAACCACTTGCAACCATTGGCAAACATCAACCATAACATGTTTCAATTACATGTTTACATTCATAGGATTCTACCTATGTTTCTCAAGACAGGATCGAGAAGATAACAAGACAAACATGGATAGAAAAAGAAAGGTATGTAAACTTATAGGAAAATAGATCGAGAATGTACCCTCAAAAAGAAATGGGTATAGCGCGCGTATCTTTTCTTCGATTTCCCAAGTTGCGTCTTCTTGGGCTTCACTCCACTGTACTTTAACTAGCTTGACTTCTCGATTCCTTAGCTCCTAGATCTCCGTTCCTAAGACACGAATCGGAACTCGCCTCAATGTTTCCACTTTTACGCCTTCAAGGATGCTTGGCTCAACCACTTCGGCAGACTCATCCGCCTTATCTTCATTCTTATCACTCATACCTTTCCTATATAACATGTTAACAAGCCTCACGAAAACTATCTCCATCGTACGGAAAACCCTCTACGAAGCTAGAAAGAAGATTAGCCGCAGGTAAGACTACTGCGACTATAGATGGAGAAACGAAAGGAAAAGAGACTCAAACAAGGAAACAAAGGATAGTGCTAATGGCTTTTGGGGAATAGCCTTTTCTTAAAAATAAAACTTTTCTTGAAAAATGCTTCTTTATAGACGGTTTTGAAAATAGTTTCAGAAGGTTTTTAAAACTTTTGCCCAGTCTGGTAACCTTCTGCTCTGATACCAAATGTAACACCCCACCTCCGCTAGGGTCACTCACAAAGGGAATGCCCTAGTTTTGGAGGGGTATTATCTAGTAAACAGGCACAAAAACATCACAAGACAGAACATAAATAAAATAGAGTATATAAAGCAGCGAATATAAACTTTAAAACCAAATCTCATTACTGAAAAATAGAGTCAAAACTTCTTACATCAAAATGCCAAGTCATTATTTCATCACATCAAGTTCTAAAGAAGCAAAGTACTTAAAACAACATAAGTAAAATATTATTCCCCAAAAAGAGCATGAGTGCAGCCATAGCATAGCTCAAGACCAAACCGTACATGAGCTGTCAGAAAGCAAGCATAGTCCAAGCTAAGAGCTAGAGTTTCCTCCCTGAGAACCTGGGGGGGGACGAAAGACAAAGAGGCGAAAGAAAACGGGTCAGTCAAAAAGACTGGTAAGCCCTAGTGACTATCAGCATAGAAACTAGTAAAGTTAACAAGACATGAATAAACTGGAATTAAACATAGGAATGATGATAAGTCTAGCATGATAACTAAGCTAACAAGATAACTCAAGTCTAACATTGCGTGTTCAAGATTCGTCATACCAACTATACTGGTAACTAATCCCGTGTCAACTATAAATCAAGAAATAATCCCTTGACCCAATATCGTGAAGTGACCCAATTCAGGGTCCAACGGTACGATCTAATCGATCAGCTCCCTACAAGTCTAGCTCATCGTGTGTCTGTGTCATACAGCCCTATCACGAATGTAGTCACCTGTGTTGGGTCCACCATAGGGTGTATCAAGCCCTAGGGTGCCAACCACCGTCACGAATCAAGAATGCACAGATAATCCTACTGATGCCCAATGCCTGCTTTTTCAACTCCGGACTAAGTGCACGACCCTTGTCATCCTGAACCTACAATGGCGCACTAACTCAGCCGTCGTTTTGGTCGCTTACAATCACCCCAGCAATCGTGCCCCACCCTACCTAGTCCCAGGGTACCGTGATACATCTAGTGGGTTACTGCTGAAAAGGACCGCGTAACTAGGGTTTCGTTCAGCACGTTAAGTTGTCATTTAAAATCAAGACTTAACCCCATCTACGTGTCATGTCAAATTGACTAAGTGTGTCGTTCTAGTTCAAGACTTAGTCCTACGAATCATGTGTCAGGTTGGTTAAGTGTGTTCAAGCGGTCCATGACTTAACCCTATCCAGTGGCATTAATTTACTTAATGCACCCCTAACCTCTCACATTACACTTGGTTATGGTTACTGGATGTGCCGGGCGAGTCCAGGCAGTTTTACACCATAACCTAGTCTAACCTCGGGTTTTGAGTGCGATATGACCAACTACTCACATTGGGTCCTATTGTTTGCAGTTACTGGATTCGCCGGGCGGTTCCGGGCAGATTTATACTGCAAACTCAACCCAACCTCGAGTTGGCCACGTTCAAGTTATCTAAGTGTCATGTCCCAAATTCATATTTTCAAGTATAATTTCATGTCAAGTTCATGTTCATATCCAAGCTCAAGTTATAACAATATTCATGTTTCCAAGTTCATACTAAATTTAGGTTTTCCTAAATTACCCAAATCGCATCCCCAATGCTCGTGAATTCGAATCAAGGCAATAGATGTAACTAGGGAATAACATAACAAGGATGGGTATAAAGTGGCAAAGGTGCTTTCAAGGCAAGCATGGTGTAACTTGAGATATGATCATAACATCACTGGCATATGAAATAGGGTGATAAACATAGCAATAAATGACATAAGATGATAATCCTAAACTTGTGACTAGCAATAGTTTCAACATGTAACACCCCACCTCCGTTAAGGTCACTCACAAAGGGAATGCCTTAACTTTGGTGGAGCATTTTAGTAAACAGAACAGAAACTTACAAGACAAATAAAACAGTACTTGAAATTTTTTAACTTTATTACAGTAGAAACAGAAATCAATATGGTTACATCCTTTCAAATCTCAGGATTCAAGTACAAATATCAGTCTTGTACAAAAGCCTTCAAAATGCATGTTTTAAAATCATAATCCCCATAGAACGGGAGCTATACAGAGCCAAGCCATACTTTAAGCACTTCAAGCAGAGAGAAATCCGGATCAAGCTAAAGTATTCCCTCCTTGGATAACCTTGGGGGGAACGGAAGAAAGGAGGCGAAACAACAAGGGTCAGACAAAAAGTCTGGCAAGTCCAGTGACTTTCAGCATATGAACAGATAATAATAATATGACATGAACATAAAACTGGATGAGAGATAACCGTAACAGGTGTAGCAGATATAACGGAAGAACAGAATGACATAGACTATTGCTTTACACTTCTCTGCACTAATACTAGTATAACAGAATTAGGTGTCACCCTAATGTCTAAACTGAAATAGAAACGGGTACAGAATAATTTAACAGAAACAGGATGCTAATAATGGGCCTTTACTACCCGATCAGAAACAGACAGATTCAGAAACAGATTAATCCCTATGGAAACAGAATGTAGAATTAGGTGTACACTAGTAATGGGCCTTTACCACCCGAACATACGGTACCACGCAGAAACAGACAAGTGTTACCACCCAACAGAAACAGACGGTACCAACAGAAACAGACAGAACTAAGTGTACCCTAAAACCCTACCCTAAGCGATCGGCTCCCTAATACATAAATATCCTGTGTCGGCCCTACAATAGGGTGTATCACTCCCTAAAGTGACAACCAATTGGCACAGACCTATTTACAGATGTCACGGCGTCTTACATCCTCAGAGGCAGACCGGGATCCATGCACGCCCATGACCCGGTTGGAACGCACCATCAAAACCCCTCGCCATTATCAGAATGAACCGCTTATAATTAGTTCAGTAAGCGTGCCCGGAACCTACTTCCTGTTGGGTCAAAGTTTTGATACCAGAAAGGGTTATTGACTAATATGGGTCCCAAACAACAGATGACACAAGTAATTCCCCTCCTAACCTTGTGTCCCCAGACTAACAGATTTCATTTTAACTTGTCTACAAGTTTCAGACATACAAAATTTAGATTAACTAGTTCACTGATCAGGCAATCAAGTTAACAGGTTTTCAGACTAACGGATCAGGTGTTCGGATTAACAGGCTTACAGATTAACTGGTTCCAGATTATATAACTTTGTATTGGGCCTATGGATTCACGAAACGGGTTTATCATATTCATTGTTCCAATTGGTTTAACCTTACCCAACACGTTTTAGACATCACAGTTATCTCAGATTTTCATTAATTAAATATTAATGCCCAAACCTCTCACATTAGACTGACAGTTTGCGGCTACTGGTTCGGCCGGTTGGTTCCGGGCAGGTTTCTGTCGCAAACTGAGTCTAACCTCGGGTTTCAAGCACGTTATGACTAACTTCTCACATTAGAACCTATTGTTTGCGACCACTGGAATATGCCGGGCGGTTTCGGGCAGAATTACGTCGCAAACTCATTCTAACCTCGAGTTAGCCATGTTTATCTTTGCGGCCAATTAATTAACGATTTACCATTTATACCCATGCCTAATATACATGTCAATTATTCATAGCTAATGACAACAACAGACTGAATATATCAACTTAACGGATATAGCAGATAATAAGTTTTGCAGATTAGGCGACTTAACGGATTTAGCCGATTAAACAAACTAGCAGATTTTAGCATATAACAGATTAGGCATCTCAACAGACAAATTTAACAGACTAGGCATCTCAATCTAATTAGCAGTTTAGGAAGAATTGGCAGATTGGAACTAGCAAATTAGGCAAATATATTAGATTTAATCATTCCTTAAGGTTTCACAACATATCTTGCCTAAATATAAATCTTGCCTAAGTTCACATGCATAAATAATAGTCATGATTCCCAATATGATCATTTATCCCATGTTTGCATTAAATTCACATAGCACAGATTATGGTCATAATTTACCATATATCATATGTTCCCCTTTTTATTAAACTTGCAAAGTACAGAAGATTCATATATAGATTATACCAAATATAACCATAGATTACTATGCATGTCATATATCCCAAAGATCCCTTACTTAGGTGTTTATTTACACAATAGATATCCTACTTCCATGTAAATCTTTCTACCTAAGCCATATTCCCTTTTTTTTAAAGTCATACTCCGTTATATAAAATATGCCCAAGGATCTAGATCTAACCTGTATTATGTCTTTCTATTCAGATCTTAATTTTTAACATGCCTTATATTCCAGATTTACAAGTCATATATTATCATATGATAATCCCAAATTGTCATATATGCATAGATCTAGATCTAGTTTACAACCTATGTCCTTCACTCAAATCAGTCACAAATCAGTCCAATTATGCATCATTCATTTTATTGTCCCAAATATTTTAGCGTATGTTAATCTCTTATGAGATTGGC
This sequence comes from Allium sativum, assembly GCA_030737875.1. Classification (NCBI taxonomy): domain Eukaryota; kingdom Viridiplantae; phylum Streptophyta; class Magnoliopsida; order Asparagales; family Amaryllidaceae; genus Allium; species Allium sativum. The sequence goes on along the minus strand of CM060922.1, from coordinate 447,159,135 downwards.
TCAGGCTCGTGGTAGCCTGGCTATAGAACAAAAAGAGGAAAGAGATAAGATAGATCCAAACTGAACAGAAAAGAACAGATATAATCTCATATTCAGATTTACAATTCATGTCATAATCAGAATTAACGTTTATATCGGAAAATAACTGTACTTGCCTTGATTGGATTAAAGAAAGAACTTTAACTTGTTGTAGAATCTTTGCAGAAACTTTAATCTCTAGTTTGAATTGAGTTGCTTAGGCTGATGTTGATTATCTTCTAGTTTTGATTCCAAGAGAGTAGCGACGCCATTATTTTATTTTAGTTAGAATAAAGGCAGAGTATAGGTAGAATGAAGTTGTGTGGAGAGAAAGTGAGGTTTGGGGGTGTTTTTATAGGAGAATAGGGTGATTTAGAGCCTTCAGATCAGTCCAGAAGTCATCAGAATCGTACAGCTCGAATACACATCATCTAGCCACTCAAAAGAAGACACGTCACCTCAGAACACTCCAGAATTCGGTGCTGGATTTGTATGGGCGCACTTGGCAGGTGCGCCAGTGTATTTTTGTACTGGCACACTTCACAAGTGCGCCAGTGTATTCTGGTCTGTTTCCGGTTTTTCTGCCTAACTTCGTTCGTCCATATCTTCTTCATACGGACTCCGATTTACGCAAATTCAGACTCTATTTCGCGTATTTTTCTGAGATAAACACAATCGCGCAACCCGTTTCCCTTATTTCTTCACCTAAAAATTAATTTTACCTTGATTTTTAACTCTTATGTTTACAGAAAATAAGGGGTGTTACATTCTACCCTCCTTAGAGGATTTCGTCCCCGAAATCTTCAAGTTAAGAAGAATGTGTCCTACTATCCAATTACCCATCTACTCAACCATCATCCACAAGCATCCATTGTCCTTAGAAAACTTCTAATGTTGTATGAACATATGCAAAAGTGTGTGTATATGTTCCTTATCTAATGCAAAGATCAGGCGGTCTACTGATTCAGTTGACCTCCTTAATGCGAATTATGTCAGTGCCATGAGTCCAACATGTATGCAATAGAATTCTAATGATATTTATTATTTCTATATGAGTGCACAATCATTCACTCAAATGCAACATCCATGTGTTGAATCAATCATTTTGCATCCACAAGAATTGAAAAATGCTCACCCATCCATATGCGGTATGAGAGTGTTTTCGAGCCGATCTAGTGCCTAGTGTGTGTATATGTATCCACGGGCAACCACTAGCAACCACTTGCATCCACTTGCAACCATCAAACATAACATGTCTCAAACACATGTTTACACCCATTAGTTTCTACCTAAAGTTCGAAGATTCGATCGATAGGATACAGTCGAATGATGGAAGCGAGTACAGATAGAACGAAAATTTGGTTCCCATTAGTCATGGGTCCTAAGTATCGGCCCCAAAGACCGAAACCAACATCAAATTGACACCCAGAGGATTACCTTCTTTAGACAATGTCAAAACTGGGAATCCTATCAAAAGTATTTAGATATTTACAGACTACTGGTACAGATCAGGTTCCCTAATGATTCTTAGGAAGCTAAGCATGATAAAATCATACCCCACGAAAACTCAGAATGTATGCGTCATACTTGACGCCTAACACAGATATCCCTCAAACCCCAATCTCAAACAGATGATCCATAACCCTTATGGGTCTGAGTCTACAGCGGAATTCAGAAATAATACTAGTATTAAAGTGTAGAGTATCAATTACAAAATCAAAATACCAGAATCAGAAAAAGTCTTAACTCCATAGTCAGATAAAGAAATTAAACCTACTATAGAAATTTTCCTATTTCTATCCTAGCCACTAGCCTCAAGAGTGTTCGCCTGCCCTCCTTGTCCTCGTCTCTTCGGGCAGTCCCTAGTGAAGTGTCCCATCTCCCCACAGTTGAAGCAAGCGCCCTTCCTTTTTCTGCAATCCTTGTTCAGATGAGTCGAGCTCCCACAAGTAAAGCACTTTTTCCCCTTCTTATCTTTAGACTTCTCATCCTTCTTTTGTGTTTCCTTTTTTGGGCCCCGCTTTCTTATTCTGTGGTTCTTCCTTCTTTGTCTCTTTCGGACCCTTGTCTTCCTCGTGCAGTAGTGCCATATCCACCAATTTCTCGTAAGTTGCTCCCATGGGTACATGGGTCATGGCTAGGCTGTGCAGTGGCTCATTCAATCCTTTAACAAAGCGGAGAGCCTTTTTATGCTGAGTGTTGACTAAATCCAATCTGAATCCTGCTAGTTGGTTGAACTGGTTGACGTATTCCTTGACCGTCATACTTCCTTGCTTAAGAGATAAGAACTTTTCCAATTGTAAACTTCGTTCAGCTTGCGAGAGGAATTTTATCTCAAACCTTGTTCTGAAATCCATCCATGTCTCAACCGGCCTCTCGGCGTTAGTGACTTCCCACCAGTAGGAAGCTTCGTCTTTGAGCAGCCATACTGCCAACTGTACCTTCTGCCTATCGTCCACCTCGAAGATAACGAATAGATCCTCAATTTCTTTGAGCCAATTCCTTGCTTCTACGAATGATTCAGTTCCTTTGAAATCCTTCCCACCCATGGCCCTAAAATCTCTACATATCTTTGAGAAAGCAATTGCACGAGGAGGGGGTGGAGGAGGGGGATCATTTGCTGGACCTGCAGCGGCGGTCCTAGCCTCAAGATATTGACGAAACCAACCGGGTACATGAACACCCTCTGGTATCTCAGATGCTTCAGACATGCTGGAACGAAAAAGGAAAGGTTCAATACAAAAAGGACTGAAAGAAAGATATATGGCTCTTGGGGATCATGTTTTTCAAAATAAGCTTTGTTTTTGAAAATACTTCCTTCCAAAACCTTTTTGAAAATAGTTTTCAAAAACTTTACCCAATCTGGTAACCTTCAGCTCTGATACCAAGTGTAACACCCCACCTCCGTTAAGGTCACTCACAAAGGGAATGCCTTAACTTTGGTGGAGCATTTTAGTAAACAGAACAGAAACTTACAAGACAAATAAAACAGTACTTGAATTTTTTTAACTTTATTACAGTAGAAACAGAAATCAATATGGTTACATCCTTTCAAATCTCAGGATTCAACTACAAATATCAGTCTTGTACAAAAGCCTTCAAAATGCATGTTTAAAAATCATAATCCCCATAGAACGGGAGCTATACAGAGCCAAGCCATACTTTAAGCACTTCAATCAGAGAGAAATCCGGATCAAGCTAAAGTATTACCTCCTTGGATAACCTTGGGGGGAACGGAAGAAAGGAGGCGAAACAACAAGGGTCAGACAAAAAGTCTGGCAAGTCGAGTGACTTTCATCATATGAACAGATAATAATAATATGACATGAACATAAAACTGGATGAGAGATAACTGTAACAGGTGTAGCAGATATAACGGAAGAACAGAATGACATAGACTATTGCTTTACACTTCTCTGCACTAATACTAGTATAACAGAATTAGGTGTCACCCTAATGTCTAAACTGAAATAGAAACGGGTACAGAATAATTTAACAGAAACAGGATGCTAATAATGGGCCTTTACTACCCGATCAGAAACAGACAGATTCAGAAACAGATTAATCCCTATGGAAACAGAATGTAGAATTAGGTGTACACTAGTAATGGGCCTTTACCACCCGAACAGACGGTACCACGCAGAAACAGACAAGTGTTACCACCCAACAGAAACAGACGGTACCAACAGAAACAGACAGAACTAAGTGCACCCTAAAACCCTACCCCAAGCGATCGGCTCCCTAATACATAAATATCCTGTGTCGGCCCCACAATAGGGTGTATCACTCCCTAAAGTGACAACCAATTGGCACAGACCTATTTACAGATGTTACGGCGTCTTACATCCTCAGAGGCAGACCGGGATCCATGCACGCACATGACCCGGTTGGAACGCACCATCAACACCCCTCGCCATTATCATAATGAACCGCTTATAATTAGTTCAGTAAGCTTGCCCGGACCCTACTTCCTGTTGGGTCAAAGTTTTGATACCAGAAAGGGTTACTGACTAATATGGGTCCCAAACTACAGATGACACAAGTAATTCCCCCTAACCTTGTGTCCCCAGACTAACAGATTTCAGTTTAACTTGTCTACAAGTTTCAGACATACAAAATTTAGATTAACTAGTTCACTGATCAGGCAATCAAGTTAACAGGTTTTCAGACTAACGGATCAGATATTCGGATTAACAGGCTTACAGATTAACTGGTTCCAGATTATCTAACTTTGTATTGGGCCTATGGATTCACGAAACGGGTTTATCAGATTCATTTTTCCAATTGGTTTAACCTTACCCAACACGTTTTAGACATCACAGTTATCTCAGATTTTCATTAATTAAATATTAATGCCCAAACCTCTCACATTAGACTGATAATTTGCGGCTACTGGTTAGGCCGGTTGGTTCCGGGCAAGTTTCTGTCGCAAACTGAGTCTAACCTCGGGTTTCAAGCACGTTATGACTAACTTCTCACATTAGAACATATTGTTTGCGACCACTGGAATATGCCGGGCGGTTCCGGGCAGAATTACGTCGCAAACTCATTCTAACCTCGAGTTAGCCATGTTTATCTTTGCGGCCAATTAATTAACGATTTACCATTTATACTCATGCCTAATATACATGTCAATTATTCATAGCTAATGACAACAACAGACTTGATATATCAACTTAACGGATATAGCAGATAACAAGTTTTGCAGATTAGGCGACTTAACGGATTTAGCCGATTAAACAAACTAGCAGATTTTAGCATATAACAGATTAGGCATCTCAGCAGACAAATTTAACAGACTAGGCATCTCAATCTAATTAGCAGTTTAGGCAGAATTGGCAGATTAGAACTAGCAAATTAGGCAAATATATTAGATTTAATCATTCCTTAAGGTTTCACAACATATCTTGCCTAAATATAAATCTTGCCTAAGTTCACATGCATAAATAATAGTCATGATTCCCAATATGATCATTTATCCCATGTTTGCATTAAATTCACATAGCACAGATTATGGTCATAATTTACCATATATCATATGTTCCCTTTTTTATTAAACTTGCAAAGTATAGAAGATCCATATATATATTATACCAAATATAACCATAGATTACTATGCATGTCATATATCCCAAAGATCCCTTACTTAGGTGTTTATTTACATAATAGATATCCTAGTTCCATGTAAATATTTCTACCTAAGCCATATTCCCCTTTTTTTAGAGTCATAGTCCCTTATATAAAATATGCCCAAGGATCTAGATCTAACCTGTATTATGTCTTTCTATTCAGATCTTAATATTTAACATGCCTTATATTCCAGATTTACAAGTCATATATTATCATATGATAATCCCAAATTGTCTTATATGCATAGATCTAGATCTAGTTTACAACCTATGTCCTTCACTCAAATCAGTCACAAATCAGTCCAATTATGCATCATTCATTTTATTGTCCCAAATATTTTAGCGTATGTTAATCTCTTATGAGATTGGCTCAGGCTCGTGGTAGCCTGGCTATAGAACAAAAAGAGGAAAGAGATAAGATAGATCCAAACAGAACAGAAAAGAACAGATATAATCTCATATCCAGATTTACAATTCATGTCACAATCAGAATTAACGTTTATATCGGAAAATAACTGTACTTTCCTTGATTGGATTAAAGAAAGAACTTTAACTTGTTGTAGAATCTTTGTAGAAACTTTAATCTCTAGTTTGAATTGAGTTGCTTAGGCTGATGTTGATTATCTTCTAGTTTTGATTCCAGGAGAGTAGCGACGCCATTATTTTATTTTAGTTAGAATAAAGGCAGAGTATAGGTAGAATGAAGTTGTGTGGAAAGAAAGTGAGGTTTGGGGGTGTTTTTATAGGAGAATAGGGTGATTTAGAGCCTTCAGATCAGTCCAGAAGTCATCAGAATCGTACAGCTCGAATACACATCATCCAGCCACTCAAAAGAAGACACGTCACCACAGAACACTCCAGAATTCGGTGCTGGATTTGTATGGGCGCACTTGGCAGGTGCGCCAGTGTATTTTTGTACTGGCGCACTTCACAAGTGCGCCAGTGTATTCTGGTCTGTTTCCGGTTTTTCTGCCTAACTTCGTTCGTCCATATCTTCTTCATACGGACTCCGATTTACGTAAATTCAGACTCTATTTCGCGTATTTTTCCGAGATGAACACAATGGAGCAACCCGTTTCCCTTATTTCTTCTCCTAAAAATTAATTATACCTTGATTTTTAACTCTTATGTTTACAGAAAATACGGGGTGTTACACAACATCACAACATCACAGGCATGTTAAAATAATGGACATGATAGGGTTTAGGTTATGACATGAACACGCCCCTAAATCATGTTCTTATCAGTATTCCACAAATCAAGGTTCACTATGAACGGTACTAGGTTCAAGGTGAATAGATCTAGGGTGAACAAGAGTAGATCTAAAATAATAGATCAAAAAGGAATAGTTATAGATCAAAGATATACAAGAATAGGTCTTAAGTAGTTATCATGTTTATATTCAACTTCAATTTACACATGTCCATATTAAGTTTAGAGTTTAGATCTAAGAGTAACTAGGGCTTACAAATCGTGGTTTTAGAGAACTAAGAACAGAAATTGTCGTAGGATCGTTGTTGAGATGTTGATCTATTCCCTTGAATTGTTGTAGAAACGTTGGCCTTCGATTTGGATCTAGTTTGAATGTTTAAGCTTCAAGTTGGAGGCGGCGGCCATGGTTCAAGAACAGCATAATGGCGTCATATGAATTTGTGATAGAGAGTCTAGGGTTAGGGGCTGTTTATATAGGGTTTAGGGAGTGAACTTGAACAGAAAATCGAACCAGAAACACCAGAAAGGATTCTGGCCCAAAAACAGATTCGGGGACCAGGTCGACTGCGCAGTCGACCTGGTCCTGGGGGTGTCGACTGTCCAGTCGACCTGGGGTGCTGGGCGGGAAATTTCCCGCCCAGTCTGTCTAGGTTTTGAAATTCGAATTTGAACTCGAATTCGAACTGTTTTGAACTCTGAAAATTTCTGAAACTTCCGGGAGCATAACTTGGTCATACGGACTCCGATTTTCGAAAACTCGGACACGATTTCATGAAGAATTCCGAGACGAAAGCAATGGCGCAACCCGTTTCCCCTGATTCTTATTTTAAAATTTAATTCTGCCTTGTTTTTTTGTTTTAACATGTTATAGAAATTCGGGTTGTTACATTATCGCTCAAACCATACTTTTTGTCTGACCCAGAGTTTTATGTCTCTTCTTATTACTCTAGGTGGTCCTAAACGAGCAGACTAGAGACAGGTTAGCTGGTTATGCACGAGTAGCTGTCCGGAGATGAGCAGGAGGCTTATACGTATTGGTCCCATATATTCTCCCTGTGTTGTTGATGGTCACTACTTTGGGCGTTAGTAGTGTACCTTCCTACTTTGCTTTAGAGACAGTTTTAAAAGTTGTAATAATGATGGTTTAGATCATAAGCTGTATTTTGAATCTTTCCGCTGCTATGGTGGTTTAGTTTTCAGCTTAAGCACTGTCTCGCTTGTTTTATATCAAGCTTTGTTATTATTATATTTTGTCCCATGCGTTGTGAGATATACTACAGGTTCTTTGATGATTCATAGTTTCAAATTCCTTTCAAATCCTTTTCTTTTGACGACCATCCATGCTTGTCAGACATCGGTACAACGCATTTTAGGGAAATGTCGGCTGGTGCGAGGTGGGCCGTCACACTTGGTATCAGAGCAAGGTTGCGTAGTTAACCTAGGGAAAGACACCAGGAAGAGATAGTACGTATATAAGAGCACTTATTTGTGATATTTTGGTTTTCAAAAACTATATATATACACTATTAGTATATCTAAGGATGAAGTCGCACTGCACGGACACCACTAAGGAGGTGGTTAATCGTTTTTCTGTTTACAGATTGAACAATGAGCCGATACACGAGGAGTATGGGTTCAGGGGCCAACAACGGGAATGTCCCTGATATAAGGACGATGTTTCCTGTCTTCATGCCAGAGATGCTTAGGGATGCTCAGGGAGCAGTTCCTAATGCTGCTAACGGTGGTGGTGTAACGGTGTAGGCGCCTAGGGCCGATTTCGCCAAGCTCAGCAAGGATTATACTAATCTTGGTATAAAGCCGTTCCACGGAAAGGAATCGGCTACGGAGGTTCAAGATTGGCTTGATAGTTATGAGTGCATCTTCGAGGATTTGGGGACCAAGGATGCAATGAAGAGAAAGTTAGCATCGCATTAGCTTTAAGGACGAGCTATGAATTGGTGGAATGCTATTAAAGCGGCCACTCCCGAGGATCAAGTCACTTGGAATCAGTTTGAGACCCGTTTCAGTGTCAAGTTTATCCCAGCTGCTCAGAAATCAGAATTGTTGAGGAAGTTTTTGGAGCTTAGGCTGAATGGTGGGGCAGTATAAGAGTATATTGCTGAATTCGATACCTTACCAAAATATGGATTGTCCCTTATTGATACTGCCGAGAAGAAGAACGAGAAGTTCATAACTGGCCTAGATGGGAACTTAGGGGAAAGACTCTTAAACCATATCGATGAGACATTCGAATCTATTGTGGGAAAGGCATTGAGGTCTGAGAGCCTTTACCCTAAATCAAAAACCGAGGTTGTTGTTACATCTGCAGAGGAGCCAAAATCGTAGGCAAGCGGTGGAGGCAAGAATAATTCTCAGAATAAAAGGAAGCAAAGTCAGACCAAGGATGGTCAGAAAAAGAAGGATAAGAAAGATGTTGAGTGCTTTAGCTGTGGCAAGAAGGGCCACTATGCCAAAGAATGTCGAGCAAAGCCAGCGGACAAGAAGTGCTTCAACTACAGCCAAGTGGGACATCACAAGGATAAATGTCCACAGCCTCCTAAAGAGAAGCAGATTGTGAAAGCATATTCTATTAATGTTGTTCCTTCTTCGTCGAATGCCCCAACTGCGGCTGAGAAAGTAAAGAATGTTGTCATCCAAGGTATGCTTTCTATTTATGATGTTCCTGTTCGAGTATTGTTTGATATTGGAGCTTCCCATTCCTTCATATCTAGTGACCTGGTAGATAGCTTGGAATTGGAACCCGAGATAGTCGATAGACCTTTAGTGGTGGCGAACCCGATTGGTGGTTTGATTAGCCTTAGTATGGTTTGTCGAAATTTGATCTTAACGAGTCATGGATGTATGTATGCTTGTGATTGCTTTGTTTTTGGCTTTACTAGGTTTGGCATTATTTTGGGAGTCGATTGGCTCCAAAGGCATGGGGTGGTGGTAGATTTTGAGGGGTCTTTGGTGACCATTAGAGCGGATGATGGGCGGAAGATGGTAATGGGTTGCCTACCTAGTGATGAGGTGATGGGTAGTTTTCTACATTCCCTCGATATCCCGTAGGATGAGTTATCAGATATGCCTATTGCTGGCAAGTATCCGGACATCTTCGAGGAAGTGACCGGACTTCCACCACACCGAGAGAATGAGTTTCGGATTGATTTAGTGAAAGATGCTAGACCTATAGTGTTTCCTCTTCGTCGAATGGCGCCAAGGGAGCAGCGAGAGCTCGAGGTGCAAGTGAGCGACCTTTTGAAGAAGGGATTTGTCCGAAGGAGTGTTTCCAAGGGGGGAGCACCAGTTGTATTTGCTACCAAGGCCAATGGTTCCCTTCGTTTATGTGTAGACTACCGTGAGCTGAACAAGGTGACTAGGAAGAATAAGTATTCTCTTCCATGGATAGATGATTTGTTTGGTCAACTGAATGGAGCAAGAGTATTTTCCCAGTTGGATCTCGCGATAGGATTTCATCAGCTCCGAGTAGCAGTTGGGAGTATACCTAAAACGACATTTCGGACGCCGTCTGGATTCTATGAGTGGTTGGTCATGCCACTTGGGTTGACCAATGCACCCGCATATTTTGTGGATCTTATGAATAGAGTATTCCGAGATTAGTTGAATAAGTTTGTTCTTGTGTTCGTGGACAATATACTTGTTTATTCGAGGACAGAGGAAGAATACAAGGAACATTTGAGAGTAGTGATGGAGGTGTTGAGAAAACACCAATTGAAAGAGAAATTTTCTAAGTGTCAAATCTGGAGGAGGGAAGTGAGATGCTTGGGCCATGTTGTTTCATAGAATGGTATTGCCGAGGACCCTGCGAAGGTGGCTACGGTACAGGATTGGTCTACGCCCAAGAATGCAACGGAAGTGAGAAGTTTCTTGGGGTTAGCTGGATACTATCTTAAGTTTATCTAAGATTTCTCGAAGATAGCAGCACCGTTAACTCAGTTGACCAAGAAGAATCAAGATTTCGTTTGGGACGAAAGGTGTGAGAATGCATTTAAGAGCATAAAGGAAAAGTTAACGTGTGCACCAGTTTTAGTTATTCCTAAAGGGGACGAAGAGATGACAGCATACACGGATGCATGTGGTACCGGACTAGGTGCTGTACTGATGCGAGGAGGTAGGGTTGTAGTTTATGCTAGTCGGCAACTGAAATTGCATGAGAAAAGATATCCTACTCATGATTTGGAATTGGCAGCGATCGTGTTCGCGTTAAAGATGTGGAGACACTATCTCTTGAGAGAAAGATTCATGTTGTTTACCGATCATAAGTCATTAAAGTGTCTTTTCTCTTAGAGGGATTTAAATCTTCGTCAACAGAGTTGGTTAGAATTCTTGGCTTCATATGATTTCAATATCGCATACACACCCTGGAAGGGCAATGCGGTAGCTGATGCATTGAGTAGGAGACATGCCGGTTTAAGGGCTATGTTTCTGGAATGGAAGCAACTAGAATATATCACGGGATATGATTTCAGACCTAAGTGTGAACTAGATCCAGAGATGTTAACAAGTTTGATGATCAGGCCAACCTTAATTGAACGGACTGGTTCCAGTCAGAGGGACGATCCTAGTCTATTGGAAATCATCTCCAAGGTAGAAATGGGTATCGACGCAAGAGAATGAACAAGTATGGTCTTGATCGAGAAGGATGGCTTAGAAAGAATGCGAGTCTAGTTGTGCCCAATGTTAATGGATTGAGAGATGAAGTTCTTAGAGAATTTCATCACTCAAAACTAACTATACATCCCGGTGGTAAAAAAAATGTATCGAGACATGAAGAAGACCTACTACTGGGAAGGCATGAAGAGAGACGTCGGGAAGTTTATATTCAAATGCATGAATTGCCAGCTAGTTAAAGCTGAGCAAAAGAAGCCTAGTGGTTTGCTGCAACCATTAGAAATTCCAGAATGGAAATGGGAACAAGTCTCAATGGGTTTCATTGACGGTTTGCCAAGGACTAGATCAGGTCATGATAGTAATTGGGTGATTGTGGACCGATTGACCAAGAGTGCAAGGTTTATACCCGTCAAGTAAAATAGAACAGCAGCTAAGTTAGCAGAACTATACATGAAGTGAGTAGTGAGATTTCATGGAGCACAAAACGGCATCGTGAATGACCGAGATCCGTTGTTTACTAGTGGATTTTGGAAGAGCTTACAAGAGGCTTTAGGGTCAGAATTACATCTTAGTACTATACCAACCTCAAACTGCCGGTCACAGAGAGGGTGAATCGAGTATTAGAAGATCTCTTGAGAGCTTGCATATTAGATTTTGGAGGATCATGGGATGACCATTTACGTCTGGTTGAATTCTCATATAATAATAGTTATCAGTCCAGTATTCGTATGGCTCCATTTGAAGCTTTGTACGGAAGACCGTGCAGCTCACCATCATGTTGGTTGGAAACCGGTGAGATATTCATGCTTGGGCCAGATGTGATAAGAGAAACTTCAGACAAGATCAAGGTTATCCAACAACGAATGAAGGCTGCCCAAGATAGGTAGAAGAGTCATGCTGATAAGAGGCGAAGAGATTTAAAATTCTCTGTTGGCAACTTGGTGTTTGTCAAGATTTCTCCGTTAAAGAGCGTGATTCGATTTGGTAGGAGAGGAAAGTTAACACCAAGATTTGTTGGTCCATTCCCAGTTCTTGAACAAGTTGGGAATTTAGCATATAAAGTTGAATTACCTTACAAGATGGCGGGAGTTCACGACGTATTTCATTTTTCCCAGTTAAGGAAGTTCGTGCATGACCCCGATATGACTACTTCACTGGATCAGTTGGATGACATCGAAGTAGAAACCGAGGTGGTTGGGAACGGTAGGCCGATCCATATTGTCGAGTACGACACGAAGCAACTTCGAATGAAGGCAGTGAAACTGGTCAAGGATCAGTGTGGCGAGATTGAGAATGACTGTACTTGGGAAACAGAGAAGAGCAAAAGGGAGACGTATCCAGAACTCTTTGCCTGGTAAGATTTTAACGACCATTTAGTTATCCTCTTGTTAATAAACCGCATGCTAGGATAGGCTTCTTATGTTGCTATGTATGTTTGATTGTTGCAAATGATTGATAGGCATGCAAGACCCATTGTTGTCTCTTAGTTAAGGAATTTCGGGGGCGAAATTTCTTAAGGGGGGAGAATCTAACGACCCGCATTCTATGCATCGGAGGATCGTAGAATATTTATTTCATTTTCATATGAGGTCGTGTAGTCGTGTAACTTTGGGGAATGACTATTGGGGTCATTTCACATGTTCACAATTTTTGCCGAATTTTAAATGATCGTTTTGCCCCTGGCGAATCTTGTTTCGCCTATAACTTTTGATTGGTAAGGAGTTTTAACCTGAAACCACTTCCATTGGATTTGGATGATGTTTTACCTTTCCGTAGAGGGGTTACATTAATCAAACGGACATACCGTTTGGGAGATATGGCTGAAATAAGGTTTGAAAGGTGAAAACATCATAATTAGGCTTAGCTGGGTGATTAGCAGCTAAGTCCATAACCCATTTCAGAATTAGGGTTATGGGAGGGCTGATAGGGTTTGGGAAATCAGTTTTGTTCATTTTTCTAGCCGCCGTTTACCTCCCTCTATCCCTAACAATGGCCTCCACCTTCTAAATTCATCTCTAATCACTTCCTAATCACTAATTAACCAAAACTACACCAAATCAATAGAAATTAGCATCAAATCAGAGATAGAACTGCTGCTATACATTGGAATCATGCCATATCAGTCATAGTTTCTGTAACACCCCACCTCCGTTAAGGTCACTCACAAAGGGAATGCCTTAACTTTGGTGGAGCATTTTAGTAAACAGAACAGAAACTTACAAGACAGATAAAACAGTACTTGAAAATTTTTAACTTTATTACAGCGGAAACAGAAATTAATATGGTTACATCCTTTCAATTTCAGAATTCAAGTACAAAATATCAGTCTCGTACAAAAGCCTTCAAAATGCATAGTTTAAAATCATAATCCCCATGGAACGGAAGCTATACAGAGCCAAGCCATACTTTAAGCACTTCAAGTAAAGAGAAATCCGGATCAAGCTAAAGTATTTCCCTCCTTGGATAACCTGGGGGGGAAACGGAAGAAAGGAGGCGAAACAACAAGGGTCAGACAAAAAGTCTGGCAAGTCCAGTGACTTTCAGCATATGAACAGATAATAATAATATGATATGAACATAAAACTGGATGTGAGATAACTGTAACAGGTGTAGCAGATATAACAGAAAAACAGAATGATATAAACTATTGTTTTACACTTCTCTGCACTAATACTAGTATAGCAGAATTAGGTGCCACCCTAATGTCTAAATTGAAGCAGGAACGGGTACAGAATACTTTAACAGAAACAGAATGCTAATAATGGGCCTTTACTACCCGATCAGAAACAGACAGAAGCAGAAATAGATTTATCCCTACGGAAACAGAATGTAGAATTAAGTGTACACTAGTAATGGGCCTTTACCACCCGAACAGACGGTACCACACAGAAACAGACAGGTGTTACCACCCAACAGAAACAGACGGTACCAACAGAAACAGACAGAACTAAGCGTACCCTAAAACCCAAGCGATCGGCTCCCTAATACATAAATATCCTTTGTCGGCCCCACAGTAGGGTGTATCACTCCCTAAAGTGACAACCAATTGGCACAGACCTATTTACAGATGTCACGGCGTCTTACATCCTCAAAGGCAGACCGGGATCCATGCACGCACATGACCCAGTTGGAATGCACCATCAACACCCCTCGCCATTATCAGAATGAACCACTTATAATTAGTTCAGTAAGCGTGCCCGGACCCTACCTACTGTTGGGTCAAAGTTTTGATACCAGAAAGGGTTACTGACTAATATGGGTCCCAAACAACAGATGACACAAGTAATTCCCCTCCTAACCTTGTGTCCCCAGACTAACAGATTTCGGATTTATTTGTTTACAAGTTCAGACATACAGAATTCAGATTTACTAGTTCACAAATTTAGTTAACAAGTTTTCAGACTAACGGATTAGATGTACAGATTTTTCAGATTTGTCTAACTTTGTATTGGACGGGTTTACTACACCTATTAACCCCGTTGGTTTATCCCTATTTTCCCCAATACGTTTTAGACGTCATTCTTATCTTAGATTTGCATTAATTAATTATTAATGCCCAGACCTCTCACATTAGGTCGCTAGCTTGTGGCCGCTGGATGGGCCGGGCGGTTCCGGGCAAACTTCTGCCACAAGCCAGACCTAACCTCGTGTCTTAAGCAGGTTATGACTAACTTCTCACATTAGAACCTATTGTTTGCGGCCACTGGATGTGCCGGGCGGTTCCGGGCAGAATTACGCCGCAAACTCATTCTAACCTCGAGTTAGCCATGTTTATCTTTGCGGCCAATTAATTAATAATTTACCGTTTATGCGCACGCCCAATATATATACCAATTCAGATTATATCAATAACAGGATGATTATATCAACACAGCAGATAACAGACTTTAGCAGATAACAGATTTTATATGACTTAACGGATTTAACAGATTTAGCAACTTAGCAGATTTTGGCATATAACAGGTTAGGCATTTCAACCGACAAATTTAACAAATTAGGCATTTCAATCTAATTAGCAGTCTAGGCAATATAACAAAACTAGCAGTTTAGGCAACTTGGCAAATTGGCACATTTAGCAAATTAAATATTTCTAAAGGTTCTATTTACATGCCTTGCCTAATCATAAATTGGCCTAAATTCATATGCCTAAATAATTGTCGTGATTCACAATAAGATCATATACTTCCATGTTTGCATAACTTTACATAGCGCAGAATATGGACATAATTTACCCTATAACATATGTTCCAATTTTTGTTAAACTAACCTTATACAGCAGATTCACATATAAATTATACCAAATATGATCATTAATTACAGTGCACGCCATATATGCAAAATTCCCTATTTCGGTGTAATCACAATAGTAGAGATCCTAATTAATGTAAATCTTTTAAACCTACGTTTCCATATCCTTCTTCTTATTAAGTCATGAATCATTATGCAAAATATACCCAACAATCTAAATCATATCTTCTAAAAAATCAAATCTTGACTTTTATATGCATTTTGTCCAAAGTCTCAAATCATATGTAATCATACAATGGTTCCTCTTTTCTTCTATCATAGAATATGCATAGATCCAAATCTAGTTTACAACATATGCTCATCTTTTTTTTTCTAATTAATTACAGATCTAAATTACAACATAACTATGCATACAACATATATAAATTATATGTTCATAGTCAAATTTATGCATCCAATCCCAAGTCACATGTCCAATATATTTTATGCCTCAGACCTAAAGTCATACATTCAATTCAGTCTTGTCAAATTTCGCATCATTCATCCCAAAATTTGCGTTCATACGTTCATCTCTTATGAGATTAGGCACAGGCTCGTGGTAGCCTGGCTATAGAAACAGAAAAAAAGAAAAGGGATACAGAACAGTCACAGAAAAACAGATCTGACAGAAGAGAATATATATACAATCTCAGATTCAGAATTAAAAACATATCAAAATTATAATTAACGTTTATAGCGGAAAATAACTATACTTGCCTTGATTGGATTAAAGAAAGAACTTTAGTTGTTACAGAATTGTTGCAGAAGCTTTTATCTCAAACTTGAATTTAGGATGATGTTGATTGACTTCTAGTTTTTTATTCTAGCAGAGTAGCGACTCCATTTTTATTTTTAATTAGAAGAAGAGAGCAATGGAGGCTAGAGAATTGTGTTAGAGACTTAGGTTAGCTAGAGTGTAGGGTCATTTTTATAGAGTTTATGAACTGATTAGGACCATCGATGTTGCTTGGATTGATCGTAGCCATTCATTCGAAAGAGAGACCAATTAGAGCCTGCCACCTAGCCCTAATGACAAAGCATGCTTCTAAAAATCGACCAATATAGACTAGGCCAGCCAGGGTGGACTGGGTTCGACCTGGGTCTGGACCAGGTCGACAGCCCTGTCGACCGCCCTGTCGACAGCCCTGTCGACCTGGCTAGACCAGGTCGACAGCCCAGTCGACCTGGGTGCCTTAGGCAGGAATTTTTCCGCCCTGGCCAATTGGGCCCGATTTTTAATTTTAAACTTGTCTTTCTGAGCTGTTCGAATTTTAGACTTAATTCAGAAACTTCCGGAGGCTATATCTTCTTCCTACGGACTCCGTTTTTCGAAAACTCGGACTCTATTTCGCGTATTTTTCCGAGACGAACGAAATGGCGTATCCCGTTTCCCTTAGTTCTTTGATTTCAAATTAATTATACTTTAATTTGTTAATTTCACAGCTATAGAATACACGGGGTGTTACATTCTCCCCCACTTAAAAGGATTTCGTCCCCGAAATCTTCAAGTTTAGGAAGATGTATATCCTAACATCCAATCATCCATCTACTCATCCATCAAACACGAGCATCAATTGTCCTTAAAAGACTTCTAATGCTTCATGATCATATGCGAAGTGTGTGTGTACATGTACTTATCTAATGCAAAATCACGCGGTCTACTGATTCAGTTGACCTCCTTAATGCGAATTATGTCAGTGCCATGAGTCCAACATGTATGCAATAGAATTCTAATGATATATTTTATTTCTATATGAGTGCACAATCATTCACTCAAATGCAACATCCATGTGCTGAATCAATCATTTTGCATCCACAAGAATTGAAAAATGCTCACCCATCCATATGCAGTATGAGAGTGTTTTCGAGCCGATCTAGTGCCTAGTGTGTGTATATGCATCCACGGGCAACCACTAGCAACCACTTGCATCCACTTGCAACCATCAAACATAACATGTCTCAAACACATGTTTACACCCATTAGTTTCTACCTAAAGTTCGAAGATTCGATCGATAGGATACAGTCGAACGATGGAAGCGAGTACAGATAGAGCGAAAATTTGGTTCCCATTAGACATGGGTCCTAAGTATCGGCCCCAAAGACCGAAACCAACATCAAATTAACACCCAGAGGATTACCTTCTTTAGACAATGTCAAAACTGGAAATCCTATCAAAAGTATTTAGATATTTACAGACTACTGGTACAGATCAGGTTCCCTAATGATTCTTAGGAAGCTAAGCATGATAAAATCATACCCCACGAAAACTCAGAATGTATGCGTCATACTTGACTCCTAACACAGATATCCCTCAAACCCCAATCTCAAACAGATGATCCATAACCCTTATGGGTCTGAGTCTACAGCGGAATTCAGAAATAATACTAGTATTAAAGTGCAGAGTATCAATTACAAAATCAAAATACCAGGATCAGAAAAAGTCTTAACTTCATAATCAGATAAATAAATTAAACCTACTATAGAAATTTCCCTATTTCTATCCTAGCCACTAGCCTCAAGAGTGTTCGCCTGCCCTCCTTGTCCTCGCCTCTTCGGGCAGTCCCTAGTGAAGTGTCCCATCTCCCCACAGTTGAAGCAAGCGCCCTTCCTTTTTCTGCAATCCTTGTTCAGATGAGTCGAGCTCCCACAAGTAAAGCACTTTTTTTTCCCTTCTTATCTTCAGACTTCTCATCCTTCTTTTGTGTTTCCTTTTTGGGCACCGCTTTCTTATTCTGTGGTTCTTCCTTCTTTGTCTCTTTCGGGCCCTTGTCTTCCTCGTGCAGTAGTGCCATATCCACCAATTTCTCGTAAGTTGCTCCCATGGGTACATGGGTCATGGCTAGGCTGTGCAGTGGCTCATTCAATCCTTTAACAAAGCGAAGAGCCTTTTTATGCTGAGTGTTGACTAAATCCAATCCGAATCTTGCTAGTTGGTTGAATTGGTTGACGTATTCCTTGACCGTCATACTTCCTTGCTTAAGAGATAAGAACTTTTCCAATTGTAAACTTCGTTCAGCTTGCGAGAGGAATTTTGTCTCAAACCTTGTTATGAAATCCATCCATGTCTCAACTGGTCTCTCGGCGTTAGTGACTTCCCACCAGTAGGAAGCTTCGTCTTTGAGCAGCCATACTGCCAACCGTATCTTCTGCCTATCGTCCACCTCGAAGATAACGAATAGATCCTCAGTTTCTTTGAGCCAATTCCTTGCTTCTACGAATGATTCAGTTCCTTTGAAATCCTTCCCACCCATGGCCCTAAAATCTCTACAGATCTTTGAGAAAGCAATTGCACGAGGAGGGGGTGGAGGAGGGGGATCATTTGCTGGACCTGCAGCGGCGGTCCTAGCCTCAAGATATTGACGAAACCAACCGGGTACATGAATACCCTCTGGTATCTCAGATGCTTCAGACATGCTGGAACGAAAAAGGAAAGGTTCAATACAAAAAGGACTGAAAGAAAGATATATGGCTCTTGGGGATCATGTTTTTCAAAATAAGCTTTATTTTTGAAAATACTTCCTTTCAAAACCCTTTTTTTTTGAAAAATAATTTTTCAATTTTTTTTTTTTTTTATAAAATCTGGTAACCTTCAGCTCTGATACCAAGTGTAACACCCCACCTCCGTTAAGGTCACTCACAAAGGGAATGCCTTAACTTTGGTGGAGCATTTTAGTAAACAGAACAGAAACTTACAAGACAGATAAAACAGTACTTGAAAATTTTTAACTTTATTACAGCGGAAACAGAAATTAATATGGTTACATCCTTTCAATTTCAGAATTCAAGTACAAAATATCAGTCTCGTACAAAAGCCTTCAAAATGCATAGTTTAAAATCATAATCCCCATGGAACGGAAGCTATACAGAGCCAAGCCATACTTTAAGCACTTCAAGCAAAGAGAAATCCGGATCAAGCTAAAGTATTTCCCTCCTTGGATAACCTGGGGGTGGAAACGGAAGAAAGGAGGCGAAACAACAAGGGTCAGACAAAAAGTCTGGCAAGTCCAGTGACTTTCAGCATATGAACAGATAATAATAATATGATATGAACATAAAACTGGATGTGAGACAACTGTAACAGGTGTAGCAGATATAACAGAAAAACAGAATGATATAAACTATTGTTTTACACTTCTCTGCACTAATACTAGTATAGCAGAATTAGGTGCCACCCTAATGTCTAAATTGAAGCAGGAACGGGTACAGAATACTTTAACAGAAACAGAATGCTAATAATGGGCCTTTACTACCCGATCAGAAACAGACAGAAGCAGAAACAGATTTATCCCTACGGAAACAGAATGTAGAATTAGGTGTACACTAGTAATGGGCCTTTACCACCCGAACAGACGGTACCACACAGAAACAGACAGGTGTTACCACCCAACAGAAACAGATGGTACCAACAGAAACAGACAGAACTAAGCGTACCCTAAAACCCAAGCGATCGGCTCCCTAATACATAAATATCCCGTGTCGGCCCCACAGTAGGGTGTATCACTCCCTAAAGTGACAACCAATTGGCACAGACCTATTTACAGATGTCACAGCGTCTTACATCCTCAAAGGCAGACCGAGATCCATGCACGCACATGACCCAGTTGGAACGCACCATCAACACCCCTCGCTATTATCAGAATGAACCACTTATAATTAGTTCAGTAAGCGTGCCCAGACCCTACCTACTGTTGGGTCAAAGTTTTGATACCAAAAAGGGTTACTGACTAATATGGGTCCCAAACAACAGATGACACAAGTAATTCCCCTCCTAACCTTGTGTCCCCAGACTAACAGATTTCAGATTTATTTGTTTACAAGTTCAGACATACAGAATTCAGATTTACTAGTTCACAAATTTAGTTAACAAGTTTTCAGACTAACGGATTAGATGTACAGATTTTTCAGATTTGTCTAACTTTGTATTGGACGGGTTTATTACACCTATTAATCCCGTTGGTTTATCCCTATTTTCCCCAATACGTTTTAGACGTCATTCTTATCTTAGATTTGCATTAATTAATTATTAATGCCCAGACCTCTCACATTAGGTCGCTAGCTTGTGGCCGCTGGATGGGCCGGGCGGTTCCGGGCAGACTTCTGCCACAAGCCAGACCTAACCTCGTGTCTTAAGCAGGTTATGACTAACTTCTCACATTAGAACCTATTGTTTGCGGCCACTGGATGTGCCGGGCGGTTCCGGGCAGAATTACGCCGCAAACTCATTCTAACCTCGAGTTAGCCATGTTTATCTTTGCGGCCAATTAATTAATAATTTACCGTTTATGCGCACGCCCAATATATATACCAATTCAGATTATATCAATAACAGGATGATTATATCAACACAGCAGATAACAGACTTTAGCAGATAACAGATTTTATATGACTTAACGGATTTAACAGATTTAGCAACTTAGCAGATTTTGGCATATAACAGGTTAGGCATTTCAACCGACAAATTTAACAAATTAGGCATTTCAATCTAATTAGCAGTCTAGGCAATATAACAAAACTAGCAGTTTAGGCAACTTGGCAAATTAGCACATTTAGCAAATTTAATATTTCTAAAGGTTCTATTTACATGCCTTGCCTAATCATAAATTGGCCTAAATTCATATGCCTAAATAATTGTCGTGATTCACAATAAGATCATATACTTCCATGTTTGCATACCTTTACATAGCGCAGAATATGGACATAATTTACCCTATAACATATGTTCCAATTTTTGTTAAACTAACCTTATACAGCAGATTCACATATAAATTATACCAAATATGATCATTAATTACAGTGCACGCCATATATGCAAAATTCCCTATTTAGGTGTAATCACAATAGTAGAGATCCTAATTAATGTAAATCTTTTACACCTATGTTTCCATATCCTTCTTCTTATTAAGTCATGAATCATTATGCAAAATATACCCAACAATCTAAATCGTATCTTCTAAAAAATCAAATCTTGACTTTTATATGCATTTTGTCCAAAGTCTCAAATCATATGTAATCATACAATGGTTCCTCTTTTCTTCTATCATAGAATACGCATAGATCCAAATCTAGTTTACAACATATGCTCATCTTTTTTTTTTCTAATTAATTACAGATCTAAATTACAACATAACTATGCATACAACATATATAAATTATATGTACATAGTCAAATTTATGCATCCAATCCCAAGTCACATGTCCAATATATTTTATGCCTCAGACCTAAAGTCATACATTCAATTCAGTCTTGTCAAATTTCGCATCATTCATCCCAAAATTTGCGTTCATACGTTCATCTCTTATGAGATTAGGCACAGGCTCGTGGTAGCCTGGCTATAGAAACAGAAAAAAAAGAAAAGGGATACAGAACAGTCACAGAAAAACAGATCTGACAGAAGAGAATATATATACAATCTCAGATTCAGAATTAAAAACATATCAAAATTATAATTAACGTTTATAGCGGAAAATAACTGTACTTGCCTTGATTGGATTAAAGAAAGAACTTTAGTTGTTACAGAATTGTTGCAGAAGCTTTTATCTCAAACTTGAATTTAGGATGATGTTGATTGACTTCTAGTTTTTGATTCTAGCAGAGTAGCGACGCCATTTTTATTTTTAATTAGAAGAAGAGAGCAATGGAGGCTAGAGAATTGTGTTAGAGACTTAGGTTAGGTAGAGTCTAGGGTCATTTTTATAGAGTTTATGAACTGATTAGGACCATCGATGTTGCTTGGATTGATCGTAGCCATTCATTCGAAAGAGAGACCAATTAGAGCCTGCCACCTAGCCCTAATGACAAAGCATGCTTCTGAAAATCGACCAACATAGACTAGGCCAGCCAGGGTGGACTGGGTTCGACCTGGGTCTGGACCAGGTCGACAGCCCTGTCGACAGCCCTGTCGACCTGGCTAGACCAGGTCGACAGCCCAGTCGACCTGGGTGCCTTAGGCGGGAATTTTCCCGCCCTGGCCAATTGGGCCCGATTTTTAATTTTAAACTTGTTTTTCTGAGCTGTTCGAATTTTAGACTTAATTCAGAAACTTCCGGAGGCTATATCTTCTTCCTACGGACTCCGTTTTTCGAAAACTCGGACTCTATTTCGCGTATTTTTCCGAGACGAACGAAATGGCGTATCCCGTTTCCCTTAGTTCTTTGATTTCAAATTAATTATACTTTAATTTGTTAATTTCACAGCTATAGAATACACGGGGTGTTACAGTTTCAGACCTAATATTCATTTGTGGCTAAGGTGAGTGATTTGCATTGTTTTTCACTAATTACGGCTAATTAGAGGTGATTATTGATAATTAGCAAAATTATGAATGTTAAAATATTGGAAAAATATTTGAAAATTCTTAAATATTATTTTAGGGCTCTGGTGAAAATTTGGGTTAATTTGGATACGTTTTGTGAAACCTATCATTAGACATGGTTAATGTTACGACACGAACTTCCCCGTGAAGGAAAGCCCAGATTGTACTAAGAAAAAACCACATCGGAACACAAACAGAAGAACATTTCATTGCTTATTACAACAATTTCATCAGAATACAAGAATATACAGTGTATGTAACACCCCACATCCGTTAGTGTCACTCACAAAGGGAATGCACTAAGTTCTGTGGAGCGTTTAGGGTAAAAGATGCAGATAAATTACAAGACAGACAGAAATTAAAAAGCGGAAAATAAAACTTTGCATTATTGATAAAATAGTTTGTACAATGGTTTCTTTACAATATCAGAGTATCATCTGTCTTACAAAATAAAGAAGCAAAAAACAAAAACATTTATATTCCCCGATTTTAGCAAGAGCCAGCCATAGCATCTGAAAAGAGAATCCAAGCAAACTTCGACAAATCTTCAAGCTGGGAAAGCGTGGCAGTCCAACTTAACATGAGCTAAACTATTCCCTCATTTACTACCTGGGGAGGGGGGGGAACGGAAGAAAAGAATACGAAAGAAAAACAGAGTCAGACATAAAGCCTGAGTAAGTTCAGTAACTTCTAGCATGTGAACATGGAAAAACAAAACGACATGAATTAACTGAATACAAGATTACACCATGACGATAGGGTCAACAAGATTAGACAAGGTAGTCACAAGATATGCTAAGATAAGATAAACTGGATATGCTCTAATACTTTCGCCGCTTCGCTATTTCCTTGTTATACTGGTTTCTATATCTCTGCACCGCCTATCTAGTGTCCCAACTAGTAAATATAACGTGATCCCAATCCCTGTATTTTCCATTGCCTTCCGGCATACATTCATTATTTATTACCTAGATCAAATCTAGGGTTTTCTATCAAGTGCTTTCTAGATTTAACTAGAGTTTACGCTATCTGCTGAACGCTTCTCGGATTCAGGATTTATGCCGCCTAGTCCAACTAGGGATTATGCTACCTGTCGAACGATGCCCCCAAGTCTAGGACACACTACCTAGAGTGGTATATGTTCCTATACTTCCCCACGCATGTATCGTGAATCGTTATCGCTTGTCTAGATGCACATGTCCTGTAATGTGCGGTCCGAGTCCTGTGATAGGGCAAATCAAGGAATACAGAACTCGGTCGAGAGCTTTCAGATATTTGCCGATGCAGATGCTAAGGTTTGTTTTTATTCCAGTGGCTATGGTCCCACTTGACCCCTCCCTCAACTAATGAAAGGCACACCTTGAAAAATGAGAACTATACGCCGGCCCCCGGTGCCCCACTATCCTACGGCCATCCTCACCCATAACTAGATAGCAAGTATATGGTCTTTTGGAGTTCTCCGCCTTTTCGCTTCACGTATCTCGATTGACTGAAGATGGATGGTAGACGACGAGTTGCTATCACAGGGCTACCGTTTTCTCGCTGAATCACGCCGGTCCATCCTAGTCTTTAGGTTGCCATATATTGCAACCAAGGCATACCCCTGGTTCTTCCACGCAGACCTTAACCTCTGTGAGCCCAGGAGGATCATCTGCAGCCTCACAGAGGGATACCAAGAGTACCCTCACGTCCCCTCGAAGCCTCGGGCTTCGTAACCCAATTCGTTGGAGCCTCCTTTTTACTCAGACGGACATTCGCTCCTTCCCGTGTTATACTAAGAATTACTACTTAGTTTTACTAACTAAGATTTACCACTTAGTTTCCAGAATCGTTGTTTTCTTAACTAAGGTTTACTTAGTTCTCTTTCCCATCAATTTGGATTGGTTAAGTGTCATAGTGAATTTAAGCTATCTTAACCTTCCTCATTTACCCTGTTAAACTGGTTAAGTGTTATCAGTAACTCATGTTGACTTAACCCTACCACCAACCAAGTTATATTGGTTAAGTATTTATTACTTAACCCTACCCATTCACCATGTGTTGGTTAAGTGTTCCTTTTTAACTTAACCTTGCCCGTCTGTTTTAACTAACATGTTATTATTAATGGTTAAGTATTATCCCTTCATGTTTTAGACTTAATCCCATTCCTTTATCACAACTTGATGGTTAAGTGTTTAAGTTTACTTAACCCTACGGTCTAGCCCAGCTAACATATCAAATTGGCTAAGTGTATTAGATTCTACTTAACCCCAACCTCTGGTCTAGTTAACATGTTAATTTGGCTAAGTGTATTAACTTTACTTAACCCCACCATCTAGTCAAGTTCACATGTTAATTTGGCTAAGTATTTTCTTAGTTACTTAACCCCTACAAATCTTGTCTTGTTACCATGTTAAGTTGGTTAAGTGTCCCCATGGACTTAGCCCTCCCATTCTAGCTTAACTGTGTTAGGTTGGTTAAGTGTTCCTATGGACTTAACCCTCCCATTCTAGCTTAACTACATTAAGTGTCTACCTGCACCTAACCCCACCCACCGGTATGGTTAAATTGGTTAAGCGTCTTAGTTAACTTAACCCTACCCTTCTTGTTCTAGCTTTAACTAAATAAATTAAAGCCACAACCACTCACATTAGACAGATATTGTTGTGAATACTGGATGTGTCGGTTGGTTCCGGGTAGGTTTACATCGCAACTCAGTCTAACCTCGGGTTAGGCATATTCGTGTTTTCTAAGTTCAAGGGGTTTCAATTTATTTTCAAATCAAGTTTTGAAAGTAACCATCCCGTTCGTCGGATCAGTTAGGGATAGCCAGGGAGAGTAGGAAACTTGTATTTTCCAAACTCAAGCCTAGACACTATCCTCTCTGTCACCCTAGAACTTTCTGGTGTGTCATTAAAAGAGATGTCGTTAATAAACCTTTAATTTGTCTAAATTTACATTTCCTCATTCAGGCCAAATTCTATAAGTAAATTATTCCTAATTTACTTGTTTCCTAATTACTCTTTTAATGTGAATTGTCAGCATTTATTCTTACGGCCCATTCTCCCCTCTATATCATATTTATGCCCTTTTGGTATGTAAACTATACCAAATTGAGTGTCACTAACCATGATTTTGCTAAACCTGACAGTTATTCCCAATTATGGCCAATTTCACATTTATGCCAATATATTTACCATGCCAAATTAGCTAATCCAATTCCGATTCAACATTCTAATTCACATCAAACTATACTTATTACTCTAGTTCACTATTCATGTAAATGCTAGATTTACACGTCAACACTAGATTCAAATTACACATCTTATAATTCATGTCAAATTTATCCAATTTGCATTTCTATGAACATGCCATAATACATGTTCCCAATTTATGCCAATTTCCAAGTTAAACTACGTTTTTAGTAAATTTCATATTTTGCCCAAACCGCATTCCCACCGTTCGTATAATCGTGATTCGGTCTAGATTATAAATAAAGCTAGGTTCGTAGAAAATAGGGAATGAACTAAAGATGCTATGCAAAAGATAGACATACTAACTGGCATAAAAAGGGTTGAATAACGACGTCGGTTCAAGAACATGGGTAGACCTAACTTAATAGGTAAATTCCCAAGGTCTAAAACCAAAGAAAACCAAGAATAGACAGAATAGGGACGTAGGTTCAAGAACATGGGTAGACCTAACTTAATAGGTAAATTCCCAAGGTATAAAACCAAAGATAACCAAGAATAGACAGAATAGATGATCCGGTTTAGACCCAATTTCATAGTCACAAAACTTAAGCAACACTTTCCTAGTCATGAATCACAGGTGTTTAATCACATATGTCCTTGTTATGTCATAGGCAATAGTTTATATTTCCTAATCAAAGGCATAGACTTAGTCAAGGAAATAATCCTCATAGTCATAGTCACAGTCATAGGCAATGTTTATACTCATAGGCAATGTCCATAGTCATAGGCAATGTTCGTAGTCATAGGCAATGTTCATAGTCATAGGTAAATGTTCATAGTCATAGGCATATGGTTTTAAGGTCCATAGTTTCATAGTCACGGTCTTATTTGTCCTCGAATCATAACAGTTCTTAATTAGGTTCAAGAGTATAGGCACTGATTCGAATAGAGAGAGAGAGAGAGATTTGGCATATTATTTTATTCCTTTAATTTCATGTCATGAACAGAGAAAACGTTCAAATCTAAAAAGTAACTGACTTACAGAGATTTAGATTAGAAAAGAAAGATGGCGTTGCTATGATTCGTGCGACGTTGCTCGAAACCATTTGAGCTAGCCTTTGATTCTTCACTTGAAATCCTAGCCTGACTTGAACCTCTTCTTGAAAGTCTTTGAGCAGCATCTCCTCGTCTTGATTTATTTTATATATATTATTCTATTTATTATTCTTTTAAGAGGAGGAGAAGAAGCCATATTCACTAAGAATCTTTGCAGCATAAGGGTAGAGAAGAATTGTGAATAGAGAAGGAGACTAGGGCTGTTTATATAGTGTTAGGCGGACGAACCTAGGCAGAGAACGTGACCAAATATATCAGAACGAACCAGGTGCAAAAAGCTGGAAAAAGGAGAGGGGTCGACCCATAGTCGACTACCCAGTCGACCTGGGTGACCCAGGTCGACTACCCAGTCGATCTGGGTGCCTTGGGCGGGAAAATTCCCGCCCAGCCCAATCTGGGTCCGATTTGAATTTTGAACTTGACCTGTTTTGAAATTTGAACTTCACTGAATCTTCCGGAGGCCATATCTTCCTCATACGGACTCCGATTTACGCAAACTCGGACTCGTTTTCATGCAGAATTCTGAGACGAACGCAATGGCGCAGCCCGTTTCCCTTGATTTTGATATTAACTTTTAATTCTGCCTTGATTTGTGGATCTTAGTGTTACTGAATTACGGGGTGTTACATTCTCCCCCACTTAAAAGGATTTCGTCCCCGAAATCTTCAAGTTAGGAAGAATGTGTCCTACCATCCAATCACCCATCTACTCAACCATTCAATCACAGGCATTCATTGTCCTTAAAAGATTTCTAATGCTTTCATGTTCATATGCATAGTGTGTGTATATGTCTTTATCTAATGCAAAATCAGGCGGTTTACTGATTCAGTTGACCTCCTTAATGCAAATCATGTCAATGCCATGCGTCCAATCATGTATGCAAGAATCCCTAGTTATGTAAAT
The DNA here is from genome assembly GCA_030737875.1 of Allium sativum. NCBI lineage: Eukaryota > Viridiplantae > Streptophyta > Magnoliopsida > Asparagales > Amaryllidaceae > Allium > Allium sativum. Next base: position 447,131,351 of record CM060922.1, on the reverse strand, counting down.
ACTACATGCGTGCACAGCCATTCAGCCATATGCAACATCCATATGATAACATATCAGGCTCAACTTACAAACAAATACATATCTGTAAATGCAATATGAAAGCGTCCGAACTGATCTAGTGCCTAATATGTATGCATATGCATCCACGAGCAACCATTTGCAACCACTTGCAACCATCAACCATAACATGTCTCAAATACATGTTTACATCCATTGGTTTCTGCCTAAGGATCGCAGATACAACCCAGAGGATATAAGAGAGAAACAATTATGTGTAAAGCTCCTACCAATAAAAGAAATCAAGGATGCACCCTTAAGGAAAAGGGTATGATGCTAGTATCTAGCCTTCTTGAGCTTTACTCCTTTGTATCTTAACTAATTTTATTTCACGATTGTGAAGTTTCCGATCTCCATTTCCAAAATAAACAGATGTCAATCACGGTACCAAGTGTATGTACTAAGATGTTTAGAGGTTTCCCTCTTATCCGCCATGCCATAATTATAAGAGTCGAACGGTCACTACGTGCTCTTTGGAGTGCCTGCCACAACTATTCATCTCTCACGCAAACCATCCAAACCGAACTCGACATTCCTCAAGTACAAGCCCCAAAGGCCTAAACCAATATCAGACAAGCACCCAAGGAATATCTCCCCCGAATTTAGACGATCTACGTAAGATGATATAAGCAAACTCGATAGCTATTCTCAAATCCCTACTAACCAAAAATAAACTGGTCGGACCATCAATTGGATTTGAGACTCTAGTGGGATCTTTCTACTATACAAGTACTATGGTGCAGAGACCCAACTATGGAAGTGGATATGAACAAATGAGAAGCGCTAGAACCTAAGGAAATAGTATGAACAGAAAACTAGACTCTTCCAACCGGACTACCTTTCTCCTAGTTACGCTTGGTGGCGAAAGCATGTACTTGTCCTTCTGAAAATCTCGTCCTCGTTCTTGCCCTTGTCCTTTTAATTATATGCCCTATCCTGCCCTAGTAAAAATACTTCCTCTTGTCTTAGGTTTTATAATTTCTTCCTCCTTCGTGAGCTAAACCTACATCCATGAATTCCTCATACTAGGGTTATGCTCCTTAGCCAAACTCCTCATCCTCTTCCGTATGTTGACAAATCTATCGAAAACTGCTTCCATCGTACGTAAAACCCTATAAGCTTGAAGGAAAACTGGCTATAGGTGAGACAACTACGACTATGGATGGAAGCCGTGGCATTACTTCGCCCATCGAAGAGGTTACCTCCTAGAAAGCCAGGAGCCCCAGAGACTCAAGGAAGAAGGAGACAAGAATTCAAACAGAGGAAGAGAAGATAGTGCGTATGGCTTTGGGGAATATGCCTTTTAAAACAAATCTTTTCTCTTGAAAATTCTTCTTTTAAAACCGTTTTGAAAATAATTTTTCAAATCCTTTATCTGATCCGGTAACCTTCAGCTCTGATACCACGTGTAACACCCCACATCCGTTAGTGTCACTCACAAAGGGAATGCACTAAGTTCTGTGGAGCATTTAGGGTAAAAGATGCAGATAAATTACAAGACAGACAGAAATTAAACAGCGGAAAATAAAACTTTGCATTATTGATAAAATAGTTTGTACAATGGTTTCTTTACAATATCAGAGTATCATCTGTCTTACAAAATAAAGAAGCAAAAAAAAAAACATTTATATTCCTCGATTTTAGCAAGAGCCAGCCATAGCATCTGAAAAGAGAATCCAAGCAAACTTCGACAAATCTTCAAGCTGGGAAAGAGTGGCAGTCCAACTTAACCTGAGCTAAACTATTCCCTCCTTTACTACCTGGGGGGGGGGGGAACGGAAGAAAAGAAGACGAAAGAAAAACAGAGTCAGACATAAAGCCTGAGTAAGTTCAGTAACTTCTAGCATGTGAACATGGAAAAACAAAACGACATGAATTAACTGAATACAAGATTACACCATGACGATAGGGTCAACAAGATTAGACAAGGTAGTCACAAGATATGCTAAGATAAGATAAACTGGATATGCTCTAATACTTTCGCCGCTTCGCTATTTCCTTGTTATACTGGTTTCTATATCTCTACACCGCCTATCTAGTGTCCCAACTAGTAACGATAACGTGATCCCAATCCCTGTATTTTCCATTGCCTTCCGGCATACATTCATTATTTATTACCTAGATCAAATCTAGGGTTTTCTATCAAGTGCTTTCTAGAATTAACTAGAGTTTACGCTATCTGCTGAACGCTTCTCGGATTCAGGATTTATGCCACCTAGTCCAACTAGGGATTATGCTACCTGTCGAACGATGCCCCCAAGTCTAGGACACACTACCTAGAGTGGTATATGTTCCTATACTTCCCCACGCATGTATCGCGAATCGTTATCGCTTCCCTAGATGCACATGTCATGTAATGTGCGGTCCGAGTCCTATGACAGGGCAAATCAAGGAATACAGAACTCGATCGGGAGCTTTCAGATATCTGCCGATGCAGATGCTAAGGTCTGTTTTATTCCAGTGGCTATGGTCCCACTTGACCCCTCCCTCAACTAATGAAAGGCACACCTTGAAAAATGAGAACTATACGCCGGCCCCCGGTGCCCCACTATCCTATGGTCATCCTCACCCATAACTAGATAGCAAGTATATGGTCTTTTGGAGTTCTCTGCCTTTCCGCTTCACGTATCTCGATTGACTGAAGATGGATGGTAGACGACGAGTTGCTATCACAGGGCTACCGTTTTCTCGCCAAATCACGCCGGTCCATCCTAGTCTTTAGGTTGCCATATATTGCAACCAAGGCATACCCCTGGTTCTTCCACGCAGACCTTAACCTCTGTAAGCCCAGGAGGATCATCTGCAGCCTCACAGAGGGATACCAAGAGTACCCTCACGTCCCCTCGAAGCCTCGGGCTTCGTAACCCAATTCGTTGGAGCCTCCTTTTTACTCAGACGGACATTCACTCCTTCCCGTGTTATACTAAGAATTACTACTTAGTTTTACTAACTAAGATTTACCACTTAGTTTCCAGAATCGTTGTTTTCTTAACTAAGGTTTACTTAGTTCTCTTTCCCGTCAATTTGGATTGGTTAAGTGTCATAGTCAATTCAAGCTATCTTAACCTTCCTCATTTACCCTGTTAAACTGGTTAAGTGTTATCAGTAACTCATGTTGACTTAACACTACCACAAACCAAGTTATATTGGTTAAGTATTTAATACTTAACCCAACCCATTCCCCCTGTGTTGGTTAAGTGTTCATTTTTAACTTAACCTTGCCCTTCTGTTTTAACTAACATGTATTATTAATGGTTAAGTATTATCCCTTCATGTTTTAGACTTAACCCCATTCCTTTATCACAACCTGATGGTTAAGTGTTTAAGTTTACTTAACCCTATGGTCTAGCCTAACTAACATATCAAATTGGCTAAGTGTATTAGATTTTACTTAACCCCAACCTCTGGTCTAGTTAACATGTTAATTTGGCTAAGTGTATTAACTTTACTTAACCCCACCTTCTAGTCAAGTTCACATGTTAATTTGGCTAAGTATTTTCTCAGTTACTTAACCCCTACAAATCTTGTCTTGTTACCGTGTTAAGTTGGTTAAGTGTCCCCATGGACTTAGCCCTCGCATTCTAGCTTAACTGTGTTAGGTTGGTTAAGTGTTCCTATGGACTTAACCCTCCCATTCTAGCTTAACTACGTTAAGTGTCTACCTGCACCTAACCCCACCCACCGGTCTGGTTAAATTGGTTAAGCGTCTTAGTTAACTTAACCCTACCCTTCTTGTTCTAGCTTTAACTAAATAAATTAAAGCCACAACCACTCACATTAGACAGATATTGTTGTGAATACTGGATGTGCCGGTTGGTTCCGGGCAGGTTTACATCGCAACTCAGTCTAACCTCGGGTTAGGCATATTCGTGTTTTCTAAGTTCAAGGGGTTTCAATTTATTTTCAAATAAAGTTTTGAAAGTAACCATCCCGTTCACCGGATCAGTTAGGGATAGCCAGGGAGAGCAGGAAACTTGTATTTTCCAAACTCAAGCCTAGACACTATCCTCTCTGTCACCCTAGAACTTTCCGGTGTGTCATTAAAAGAGATGTCGTTAATAAACCTTTAATTTGTCTAAATTTACATTTCCTCATTCAGGCCAAATTCTATAAGTAAATTATTCCTAATTTACTTGTTTCCTAATTACTCTTTTAATGTGAATTGTCAGCATTTATTCTTACGGCCCATTCTCCCCTCTATATCATATTTATGCCCTTTTGGTATGTAAACTATACCAAATTAAGTGTCACTAACCATGATTTTGCTAAACCTGACAGTTATTCCCAATTATGGCCAATTTCACATTTATGCCAATATACTTACCGTGCCAAATTAGCTAATCCAATTCTGATTCAACATTCTAATTCACGTCAAACTATACTTATTACTCTAGTTCACTATTCATGTAAATGCTAGATTTACACGTCAACACTAGATTCAAATTACACATCTTATAATTCATGTCAAATTTATCCAATTTGCATTTCTATGAACATTCCATAATACATATTCCCAATTTATGCCAATTTCCAAGTTAAACTACGTTTTTAGTAAATTTCATATTTTGCCCAAACCGCATTCCCACCGTTCGTATAATCGTGATTCAGTCTAGATTATAAATAAAGCTAGGTTCGTAGAAAATAGGGAATGAACCAAAGATGCTATGCAAAAGATAGAAATACTAACTGGCATAAAAAGTGTTGAATAACGAAGTCGGTTCAAGAACATGGGTAGACCTAACTTAATAGGTAAATTCCCAAGGTCTAAAACCAAAGAAAACCAAGAATAGACAGAATAGGGACGTAGGTTCAAGAACATGGGTAGACCTAACTTAATAGGTAAATTCCCAAGGTCTAAAACCAAAGATAACAAAGAATAGTAAAAATAGATGATCGGGTTTAGACCCAATTTCATAGTCACAAAACTTAAGCAACACTTTCCTAGTCATGAATCACAGGTGTTTAATCACGGATGTCCTTGTTATGTCATAGGCAATAGTTTATATTTCCTAATCAAAGGCATAGACTTAGTCAAGGAAATAATCCTCATAGTCACAGTCACAGTCATAGGCAATGTTCATACTCATAGGCAATGTCCATAGTCATAGGCAATGTCCATAGTCATAGGCAATGTTCATAGTCATAGGCAAATGTTCATAGTCATAGGCATATGGTTTTAAGGTCCATAGTTTCATAGTCACGGTCTTATTTGTCCTCGAATCATAACAGTTCTTAATTAGGTTCAAGAGTATAGGCACTGATTCGAATAGAGAGAGAGATTTGGCATATTCTTTTGTTCCTTTAATTTCATGTCACGAACAGAGAAAACGTTCAAATCTAAAAAGTAACTGACTTACAGAGATTTAGATTAGAAAAGAAAGATGGCGTTGCTATGATTCGTGCGACGTTGCTCGAAACCGTTTGAGCTAGCCTTTGATTCTTTACTTGAAATCCTAGCCTGACTTGAACCTCTTCTTGAAAGTCTTTGAGTAGCATCTCCTCGTCTTGATTTATTTTATATATATTATTCAATTTATTATTCTTTTAAGAGGAGGAGAAGAAGCCATATTCACTAAGAATCTTTGCCGCATAAGGGTAGAGAAGAATTGTGAATAGAGAAGGAGACTAGGGCTGTTTATATAGTGTTAGGCGGATGAACCTAGGCAGAGAACGTGACCAAATACATCAGAACGAACCAGGTGCGGAAAGCTGGAAAAAGCAAGGGGGTCGACCCCTAGGTCGACTACCCAGTCGACCTGGGTGCCCAAGGTCGACTTCCCAGTCGACCTGGGTGCCTTGGGCGGGATAATTCCCGCCCAGCCCAATCTGTGTCCGATTTGAATTTTGAACTTGAACTGTTTTGAAATTTGAACTTCGCAGAATCTTCCGGAGGCCATATCTTCCTCATATAGACTCCGATTTACGCAAACTCGGACTCGTTTTCATGTAGAATTCCGAGACGAACGCAATGGCGCAGCCCGTTTCCCTTGATTTTGATTTTAGCTTTTAATTATGCCTTGATTTGTGGATCTTAGTGTTACTGAATTACGGGGTGTTACAGAGTATGAAAAAATAATATACATCACAAAATATCAAAGATTACAATACATTACATAACAGCGGAAAAATAATACAATACACAACTGAAAGAGATACACAGATACAGAGCTTTCCGGATATCATTCCAGCTGTAAACCAGGTTCCTGTGAATATAAATCTGCAAAACCAAAACTACTAGCTGCCCGTGTGGAAAATAGGGGCACCCAAAGTTTAGGTTAAAACAATAAACTCCAGATCAGTCATGTGACTGGTGTGAGAACTAAAACAGTTATTAATCTTTTTTTTAAAGTTAGGTAAATCAAGGGTCCACGCCGTATAACACGGAATGGGTTTCCTCCCAAGAATACTAGTGCATAAAATAACAGCGCAATGCTAAATATAGAACAATGAAGCTATTATAAGACCCAGGTCCATCACACAATGCAACACGAGCCGGAGGATAGGGTTTTACCTTATAATAGCCAAAGAATGCTTGATACGCTAAATTTCATCTTTTATTATTACTATAAGTGTATAGTGTCAAAACAATTTCAAATATAAATGTATCAATCGGCATGGGTACCATATATCATGTCGCCAATACTAGGCTCTACAATCAAAACCACAAATGTCACGTATTGGAAGTTGGATTTCCATCTATGAACCGAGGCAAGGGATCGCCCTCACCGCTTCAAGATGCTCAAGCCCGCCCCACAGGACCTAGAGTCAGGTGGGCCCTCGGATCGTCAGGGCCGGTCCACCGATGTGGATTAAAATGCCTGAACACTACGATTCCCCGCCCTTTGGGGCGTCAATGAGCCAAATGACTCCATTCTCTCCACATAGTCACCGATATATCCGAGGCGCCTCGCAATCCAACAACCACACAGGTGAAAATAATATAAATGTCAGGGCTGTTAGGTCTCTTACACCACCCTAGCTAGAAGGAAACGCATGTCCTTCCCGAGGTCCTTTCCCGTTTCTGGTTCACACCGGGGTATGAGGCTCGCGAATTAACGCTACACAAAGCTATGCCACACAGGCCGTGCTTTGATCATTAACCACAAGACTCTTCTTTTCAACAGAAGCCTTGATCATTTTCATCTTAGCATGCCACACAGGAAAATCGCTCCATGCAACCGATATCCATCAATCACACAGAATGATATCCAATGTCAGACACACAGTTCATTTACAAGTCCGTTCTGGGTCTGAACGAAACCGGAGGCACCTGGTACCTCGCATATCCATTGATCTCCAAGTACGTCTGGACGATCACCAACTGATTCCCTCCTCTTGGGTGTACAGCCTAATCAAGATCATCAGTAATTATCCAAACAATGTGAAGACCTCCGGTCTTCGACCACCGTCTTAATCCTCGACACATCATCGAATCAGTTATTCAGAATGGTATAAACCCGGTCTTTCTGAATAACTCGCGTATATAATAAACAAGTGTAATACAAACACTCGTACGCCTCAATCCAATTCAGAATATTCTTTTATTCAAATATTCTTATACTTTAGGAAAGGTTCCCATTAATTTTATCAAAGATAAATTCCTTAAATTTATTCTTTAATCTCCCTTTGAATATCAAGTCAAACCAAATTAAGGTTTATCCAAACTAGTCGGGATTAACGAACCATACCGAAGTAATCATTTGTTTTAATTTCCTAATCCCAACCTATTCATCCCATGAAGTAAAACTAGTAATACTTCATATCTAACACCACGGTGTTATCGGTAAATTCAATTACCATTTCACGTTCAAATCTAATTAATGATTTAACTATCGCCTGGAGCAAAACTGGTGATACTCCATTCCCGATCATTTCAATCTAATTAAAGATTCATTAAAACTCCACTTGGTTTTAATCTTCCCAAAAATCAATATTAATGATTGTTTAACTTGGGAAACCATATCCTGTCTTTAACTGGGTTAAAGAACCAATGTCATTTAAAACACGGTTCACGATAAACCCAAAATCACATTTCATTCCATCAGCCTTTAACCGTAAATTAGCAAGTGAACAATTCCCTAAGTAATAACCCCGAAGGCCGAAACCAACATCAGATCAATACCCAGGAAATCATTCAACTTAACTAATCTCCAGTTAGTTTCTGATTTTCTTAACTCCGTTGGGTCTAAGAACAGTATTATTAAAGATACCATTCACGACAACCCAAAATCACATTCCATTAACGATGGAATCTTCATGGAAAACAAATCGATATATAGCCGATATAAACTTCCATATCCGACTAATAATATAAATGGAATAATGGCAACGCCTTCTAAATTCCAGATATATTAGCAGTCTTCCTCCATAGAAATTCACTTTGATTATTACCAAATCGAATTCCATTCCAATTTATTTTATTAAATTGGAAAACTTTACTTTGGAAAATCTCCTTTAAATCTTTACAAAAGATTTATAAATTCCAAATCACGTTTCACTGTAAATCGGGTTAAAGAACGAATTACGTTAAAACACAGTTAACGATAAACCCAATTCACATTCCATTAATTATCAGGTTAAAGAACAAGTTTTATTTAAAACACCGTTCACGATAAACCCAAAAATCAATTCAAATTCAATTCCAATTAAATGCCATTTAATTGGTATACTTCATTAAATCTAAATAAAAAGATTTAATCTTTTTCTCAATTGGGTTTAAGAACAGTGTTAATGAAGACACCATTCACGACAAACCCAAATCCCATTTGATATTAAATACAAGGCTCTGAATAGAAAATATATCGGCTTATATTCAATATCAAATTCTACGACAAAAAATATCGTATTGGAAATAATGATATAAATATATCATTCAAATTTCCATAACAATATCTATATAATCTCGAAATCAAACATCGAAATATTCCAAAGACAATTTCGACTCAAATCCATTCCAATTCAATTATTGGAAATTCTGGTTACTTTTAAAACCCTTTCAAATCCGATTTATTTATTTAAAAAATAAATTGATTATAATTCTAGTTCAAAACTAGTTCATTTCGATAAAAATCTATTTTTATCTTTTAAAATATGGAATTTTTCATCCTAATTCTTTCCAAATCATTTCTTATGATTTTACACAAATTATTACTATTTTTAATAATTTTATCAAGTCCCGTACAGTCGATTTCCATAAACGGCCATCGAACTGCACTTACATCGACCTTTTCCAAATTTTATTTGGACATAATTCCAAATCCAACCATTAGATTTCAAATCTTTAATATTCGTTTGAAAGCTCTTTTCGATACGAACCCAAGGTTCCGGTTTTAGGAGAATCCGACGGTTGGATCTCCTGTAATGTCCATTCGAAGTCAATGGTCGAAATTCACGAACTGCCACAGCGCGGCACGTTCTATTCAAGCCATTATATACATATATAATATATATATTATATATATTTCGTCGATTTCCTTTTAAAACGTATTTTATAAATCATTTTAAATATGTTTTCAAAACGATTTCTACTTCATATTCAATTTCCAATCAAAATTGAACATTCCATATCATCGATATATAAGTGATAATATTTTCAAAACATTATATTTTGAAATCAATTCCTTTTCGATATTCATTATAAAAATGAATAAAATCGATATAGATATCGTTCACGTCAAAATGGCGTCAATCTAATCGACACGGCTATATATATTTAAATATATTCGTGTCCATCCCAAATCGGACATCAAAACCAAATTTTGATCCTCTTCTGAATATTATTTGAAAAATATTCATTATTTTAAAATAATCGTTATTTTAAAATATTCATTCTTTCTGAACTGGAATCAGACACAGACAATTACCATACAATGTGATTTATATGTATTTCATACACACACGTACACTACAATAAACAAACATAGTCAACCATCACCCAAAGTGCATTCTACACTGCATAAGCATCAAATATAAATATTTAACGCTTATAACAACCTGTCAATCAATCGATCGACATACAGCTAATTATTGGGACTAGTGTATGGCCAATTTCATTCCAACCCCTATGTGGGGTTTTCAAACTATCAAACACAGGTTTTATTTGTGTAGTTGGGCGATGTGTAAAATTTATCGTCCCAATCCATATCAGTCAAATGTGTGTACATAAACAAATCGTCCGATTTGTTTATAAATATTTATTTTATATACACGTTAAAAATTATATTTTTAACATAAAACATTTTAATTCCATTCCACATCACACAATCAATATTCACACCACAAACAACAAACAAACAAGTCGTCCATGGTCTGTGGACAACGGGTGTCGGGTGCTGCTAAGCACCGTCTGCATCCTAGTATATATTTCAACTAGAAAACAAATTAAAAGTGAGAAGTTCTCACCTTGATTTTATTCTAACACATTTTCTGACTTTATGAATTGTTGTTCGAGTTCCAGACTTCATATACAAGCTCTAATCTTCACTCCATTATTTTTTCTAGCGTAAGCACGCCGTTCTGGACAACTTTCGTCTAATGGACTTTTTACCGAAAACGCTCCAATTTGCCAAAATTCGCGAAAGTACACGATTTGGACTGCAGACTTCGCGTGCGCTTTACGGACGGCTACACAATCCAAATCGTGACTTCCATATAGTCAAATCGTAGAGGACGGAGTGCTCTTCGACTTTGGTCATGTGGTGGTTGAGCCATGAGTGCACGGTTTGGGAGTTATTGGGTTTGGAAGCTCTGGGACTGAATGTACGCTTGAAAAATAATAAAAATCAGATTTTTAATTAAGGGGGGGCACTGGTCAAGGTTGGTGGTCGGAGGGGAGGCGCCTGGGGTCGGGGTTGGAGGCTGGGAGGTGGGCCAAGCGTGGGTGGCCGGAAATGGACTGTGGCGGCTCTATTTGGGGGTGTTGGTGCATTGGGGTTCGATTCTCGAAGAGGGGGCGGGAATGGGCCGTCGGAGGGGAGGGGAGGTGCAACTGGAGGTGGGGAGGCTGGGGATGAGGCGCGGCGGCGCCTAGAGGGTTGGGAGGCGACGAAACCAAGGGCGACGGGGGCTAGGGTTCGTGAATGACGGTTTGGGGGAGGGTTTTGTTTTCCCTTTTTTTTTATTAATGAAATTATGGCCCCTTAAAATCTTTATACAAGTTCCACATTCCACCACCAAATAAAACCCACTGACTGTCGTCCCTAACTAATTACCCCCATTCCGAACACAATGGGATATGTTTCGTAAGCCAGTACTACTGTTTCGATCGGTTATTCTTCAAATTAAAATATAAACATTTAATTTTAGATTTGAACGTACATTTTAATTTGCTGGGGCCACATACTGATTCTAAAAATTCCAAGAAAATTATTTCTAGCTTTGTATTGAAGTTATGGTCCTAATAAAACTAATTTCGTCAAATTTGAGGACCGTTTGAAAAATGGCCATTTTCCAGTCGATTAAATTCAACTAAAATTGGTCAACCACGTTTTCTCCTGCGACGCTCACATATTGATTTCAAAAGTTATGAATTTTCGAACCTAGCAATAATTTGACATCCTGGATCCAACGAAAGTGGTTTCGTCAAAAACGAAGGTCGTTTGCAAAATTTCCATTTTTAAGTGCCAGAATTCCATAGCGACTATTCTGAATTTTCAATTGGGCCTAACTTTTTATTCCCGCTATGAAATTTCAATTTTTCGGATTCGTTGGAAAGATATTCTCAAATAGATTCAAATATTTTTTATTTCGCTAAAATCCGGTTTGTTTTGCATCCTATACATCCATTTGAACTTTGAAATCGAATTTTCGAACTACCGCGCCATTTTCAATTCCTTTTATAATTTAAAATAAATTTTTATATTCTAACATCGATTCAAATAAATATATACGTTCTATTTCTATTCAAAATAAATTTCTCGTCGTCATTATTTAAAATATACCATTTTAAATATTCAAAATTCATTAAAATTTCCAAAATAAAAATTTTTAAATTGGCTCAGATTTCCAGGTTATTAAAATCTCCCCCACTTAAAACTTTTCGTCCCCGAAAAGGAACGAAGCGGAAAGTTGTTTTACAAACCAACTCAACTTTCATTAATTTCATTATGGCCTAAGTTCTTCAACTTTTCAATTTTCAAAATTTTCAAAAATTTGGCTAAGACCCTAAATTTTCAAAAAATTTCGTCGTAACCTCCTTTGCATGGGAGCACCGGGAAAATCCCGAAATTTCCATACATGCCTCTCCAATCCAAAAAGAAAAAGAAACAGCCAAGCGGCTAGCCAATCGGCTCATAAAATCATCCAAAACCCAAGAAATACAATAAACATGTACCTATTTGTTGGGCAAACAATTTTATTCCTCTTCTCTGGCCTCCTTGCTATGACCTGTTCAATGGATACACATGTATATGCATGCAATTTCAAACAATTTTCAATTCAGTCCAATATTTGATACAATTTGGCTAAATGGTTCAAATTTTAATTAATCAACAAATAATCAAACAACACAACCAGCAATCAATTTGTTGAATAGCTTTTCAAATTCATAACTTTGATACATAGTCCAAAAATCAGATTTTTGATGCCAAATCACAACAATAAGCCCTATCTAGGTTTGGTTCTCACACCAGTCAATTGGAATCATATAGAAATCCCACTTTCGAAACACGAAAGTAAATACTGGCGATGGTGCACCATTACCAGAATTATCCCCGGGCGACTAGAGTGTGATTCTATATCTATCCAGTATATTAAAACTTCAAATATACGCGGATCAGACGTATATGCAAAATCTTTATATATTGGATTGTCCAAATTCAATACAAATAAATATTCAAATACGTCGAATAAGGTTTAAATTTTCAAAACAATATTTGTTTTCAATTTTATTTTAAAAACATTACTCTTTACACTCGTTCTAGGATACTACTAATCCAATCTCTAATGAGTCATTCCCATTGGATATTACTAATCCAATCTCTAATGAATTCTTTCGTATGGTTCTAATGTGCCTTGTTCTCCGAGTTCTGTAAACCAAAGCTCTGATACCAGGCTGTTACGACCCGAACATCCCCGTGAAGGAAAGCCCGGATTGTACTGAGAACAAACCACATCGGAACACAAACAGAAGAACATTTCATTGCTTATTACAACAATTTCATCAGAATACAAGAATATACAGAGTATGAATAAATAATATACATCACAAAATATCAGAGATTACAATACATTACATAGCAGCAGAAAAATAATACAATACACAACTGAAAGAGATATACGGATACAGAGCTTTCTGGATATCATTCCAGCTGTAAACCAGGTTCCTGTGAATATAAATCTGCAAAACCAAAACTACTAGCTGCCCGTGTGGAAAATAGAGGCATCTAGAGTTTAGGTTAAAACAATAAACTCCAGATCAGTCATGTGACTGGTGTGAGAACTAAAACAGTTATTAATCTTTATTTTAAAGTTAGGTAAATCAAGGGACCACTCCGTATAACACGGAATGGGTTTCCTCCCAAGAATACCAGTGCATAAAACAAAAGCGCAATGCTAAATAAAGAACAATGAAGCTATTATAAGACCCAGGTCCATCACACAATGCAACACAAGCCGGAGGATATGGTTTTACCTTATAATAGCCAAAGAATGCTTGATACGCTAAATTTCATCTTTTATTATTACTATAAGTGTATAATGTCAAAACAATTTCAAATATAAATGTATCAATCCTAGGCGACATGGGTACCATATATCATGTCGCCAATACTAGGCTCTACAATCAAAACCGCAAATATCATGTATTGGAAGTTGGATTTCCATCTGTGAACCGAGGCAAGGGATCGTCCTAACCGCTTCGAGATGCTCTAGCCCGCCCCTCAGGACCCGGACTCAGGTGGGCCCTTGGATCGTCAGGGCCGGTCCACCGATGTGGATTAAAATGCTTGAACACTGCGTTTCCCCGCTCTTTGGGGCGTCAACGAGCCAAATGACTCCATCGGCTCCACATAGTCACCGATATATCTGAGGCGCCTCGCAATCCAACAACCACACATGTGAAAATAATTTAAATGTCAGGGCTGTTAGGTCACTGACACCACCCTAGCTAGAAGGAAACGCATGTCCTCCCTGCGGTCCTCTCCTGTTTCTGGATCACACCGGGGTGTGAGGCTCGCGAATTAACGCTACACAAAGATATGCCACACAGTCCATGCTTTGATCATCAACCACAAGACTCTGCTTTTCAACAGAAGCCTTGATCATTTGCATCTTAGCATGCCACACAGGAAAACCACTCCATGCAACCGATATCCATCAATCACACAGAATGATATCCAATAACAGACACATAGTCCATTTACAAGTCCGTTCTGGGTCTGAACGAAACCGGAGGCACCTGGTACCTCGCATATCCATCGATCTGTAAGTACGTATGGACGATCACCAACTGATTCCCTACTCTTGGGTGTACAGCCCAATCAAGATCATCAGTAATTATCCAAACGATGCGAAGACCTCTGGTCTTCGACCACCGTCTTCATCCTCGACACATCGTCGAATCAATTATTCAGAATGGGATAAACCTGGTCTTTCTGAATAACTCGTGTATGTAATAAACAAGTGTTACACAAACACTACATACGCCTCAATCCAATTCAGAATATTCTTTTATTCAAATATTCTTATACTTTGGGAAAGGTTTCCGTTAATTTTATCAGAGATAAATTCCTTAAATTTATTCTTTAATCTTCCTTTAAATACCAATTCAAACCAAATTATGGTTTATCCAAACAAGTCGGCATTAACGAACCTTACCGAAGTAATCATTTGTTTAAATTTCCTAATCCCAACCTATTCATCCCATAAAGTAAAACTGGTAATACTTCATATCTAACACCACGGTGTTATCGGTAAATTCACTTACCATTTCACGTTCAAATCTAATTAAAGATTTAACTATCGCCTAGAGCAAAACTGGTGATACTCCATTCTCGATCATTTCAATCTAATTAAAGATTCATTAAAAGTCCAATTGGTTTTAATCTTCCCAAAAATCAATATTAATGATTGTTTAACTTGGGAAACTATATCCTATCTTTAACTGGGTTAAAGAACCAATGTCATTTAAAACACGGTTCACGATAAACCCAAAATCACATTTCATTCCATCAGCTTTTAACCGTAAATTAGCAAGTGAACAATTCCCTAAGTAATAACCCCAAAGGCCGAAACCAACATCAGATTAATACCCAGGAAACCATTCAACTTAACTAATCTCCAGTTAGTTTCTGATTTTCTTAACTCCGTTGGGTCTAAGAACAGTATTATTAAAGATACCATTCACGACAACCCAAAATCACATTCCATTAACGATGGAATCTTCATGGAAAACAAATCGATATATATATATATATATATATATATATGTATATGTATGTATAACCGATATAAACATTCACATCCGATTAATAATATAAACGGAATAACGGCAACGCCTTCTAAATTCCAGATATATTAGCAGTCTTCCTCCACAGAAATTCACTTTGATTATTACCAAATCGAATTCCTTTCCATTCCAATTTATTTTATTAAATTGGAAAACTTTACTTTGGAAAATATCCTTTAAATCTTTACAAAAGATTTATAAATTCCAAATCACATTTCACTGTAAATCGAGTTAAAGAACTAATGTCGTTAAAACACAATTTACGATAAACCCAATTCACATTCCATTAATTATCGGGTTAAAGAACAAGTGTTATTTAAAACACCGTTCACGATAAACCCAAAAATCAATTCAAATTCAAATTCAATTCCAATTAAATACCATTTAATTGGTATACTTCATTAAATCTAAATAAAAAATTTAATATTTTTCTCAACTGGGTTTAAGAACAGTGTTAATGAAGACACCATTCACGACAAACCCAAATCCCATTTGATATTAAATACAAGGTTCGGAATAGAAAATATATCATCTTATATTCAATATCAAATTCTACGACCAACAAATATCGTATTGGAAATAACGATATAAATATATCTTTCAAATTTCCATAACAATATCTGTATAATCACGAAATCTAACATCGAAATATTCCAAAGACAATTTCGATTCAAATCCATTCCAATTCAATTATTGGAAATTCTGGTTACTTTTAAAACCCTTTCAAATCCGATTTATTTATTTCAAAAATAAATTGATTATAATTCTAGTTCAAAACTAGTTCATTTCGATAAAAATCTATTTTTATCTTTCCAAATATGGAATTTTTCATCCTAATTCTTTCCAAATCATTTCTTATGATTTTACACAAATTATTACTATTTTTAATAATTTTATCAAGGCCCGTACAGTCGATTACCATAAACGACCATCGAACTGCACTTACAGCGACCTTTTCCAAATTTGATTTGGACATACTTCCAAATCCAACCATTAGATTTAAAATCTTTAATATTCGTTAGAAAGATTTTTTCGATACGAACCCAACGGTTCAGTTTTAGGAGAATCCGACGGTCGGATCTCCCGTAATGTCCATTCGAAGTCAATGGTCGAAATTCACGAACTGCCGCAGCGCGGCACGTTCTATTCAGGCCATTATATATATATATATATACATATATACATACATATATATATAATATATTATATATTTCGTCGATTTCCTTTTAAAACATATTTTATAAATCGTTTTAAATTCGTTTACAAAACGATTTCAACTTCATATTCAATTTCCAATCAAAATTGAATATTCCATATCATCGATATATAAGTGATAATATTTTCAAAAAATTATATTTTGAAATCAATTCCTTTTCAATATTCATTATAAAAATGAATAAAATCGATATAGATATCGTTCACGTCAAAATGGCATCAATCTAATCGACACGACTATATATATTTAAATATATTCGTGTCCATCCCAAATCGAACATCAAAACCACATTTTGATCCTCTTTCGAATAATATTTGAAAAATATTCATTATTTTAAATTAATTGTTATTTTAAAATATTCATTCTTTCTGAACTGGAATCATACACAGTCAATTACCATACAATGTGATTTATATGGATTTCATACACACATGTACACTACAATAATCAAACACAGTCAACCATCACCCAAAGTGCATTCTACACTGCATAAGCATCAAATATAAATATTTAACGCTTATAACATCCTGTCAATCAATCGATCGACATACAGCTAATTATTGGGACTAATGTATGGCCAATTTCATTCCAACACCCGTGTGGGGTTTTCAAACAATCAAACACAGGTTTTATTTGTGCAGTTGGGCGATGTGTAAAATTTATCGTCCCAATCCATATCAGTCAAATGTGTGTACATAAACAAATCGTCTGATTTGTTTATAAATATTTATTTTATATACACGTTAAAAATTATATTTTTAACTATAAAACATTTTTATTCCATTCCACATCACACAATCAATATTCACACCACAAACAACAAACAAACAAGTCGTCCATGGTCTGTGGACAACGGGTGTCGGGTGCTACTAAGCACCGTCTGCATCCCAGTATATATTTCAACTAGAAAACAAATTAAAAGTGAGAAGTTCTCACCTTGATTTTATTCTAACACGTTTTCTAACTTTCTGAATTGTTGTTCGAGTTCCAGAATTCGTATACAAGCTCTAATCTTCAATCCATTCTTTTTTCTAGCGTAAGCACGCCATTCTGAACAACTTTCGCCTAGGACTTTTTGCCGAAAATGCTCCAATTCGCCAGAATTCACAAAAGTACACGATTTGGACTGTTGACTTCGCGTGCGCTTTACGGGCGGCTACATAATCCAAATCGTGACTTACATATAGTCAAATCGAAGAGGACGAAGTGCTCTTCGACTTTGGTCGTGCGGAGATTGAGCCATGAGTGCACGGTTTGGGAGTTATTGGGTTTGAAAGCTCAGGGACTTAATGTACGCTTGAAAAATAATAAAAATCGGATTTTTAATTAAGGGGCCCCACTGGTCGGGGTTGGTGGTCGGAGGGGCGGCACCTGGGGTCGGGGTTGGAGGCTAGGAGGTGCGGCCAAGCGTGGGTGGCCGGAAATGGACTTTGGCGGCTCGATTTGGGGGTGTTGGATCATTGGGGTTCGATTCTCGAAGAGGGGGACGGGGATGGGCCGTCGGAGGGGAGGGGAGGGGAGGCCGAGGCTGAGGCGCGGCGGCGCCTGGAGGGTTGGGCGGCGACGAAACCAACGGCGACGGGGGCTAGGGTTCGTGAACGACAGTTTGGAGGAGGTTTTTGTTTTCCCTTTTTTTATTAATGAAATTATGGCCCCTTAAAATCTTTATATAAGTTCCACATTCCACCCCCAAATTGAACCCACCGACTGTCGTACCTAGCTAATTACCCCCATTCTGAACACAATGGGATATGTTTTGTAAGCCAATTCTAATATTTTGATCAGTTATTCTTCAAATTAAAATATAAACATTTAATTTTAGATTTGAACGTACATTTTAATTTGCCAGGGACACATACTGATTCTAAAAATTCTAAGAAAATTATTTCTAGCTTCGTATTGATGATATGGTCCTAACAAAACTAATTTCGTCAAATTTGAAGACCGTTTGAAAAAATGGCCATTTTCCAGTCAATTAAATTCAACTGAAATTGGTCAACGACATTTTCTCCTGCCACACTCACATATTGATTTCAAACATTTTGAATTTTGGAACCTAGCAATAATTTGACATCCCGGATCCAACAAAAGTGGTTTCGTTGAAAACGAAGGTTTCGCTAAAGTCCGGTTTGTTTTGCATCCTACACATTCATTTGAACTTTGAAATCGAATTTTAGAACTATCGCGCAATTTTCAATTCCTTTTATAATTTAAAATAAATATTTATATTCTAACATCGATTCAAATAAATATATACATTCTATTTCTATTCAAAATAAATTTCTCGTCGTGATTATTTAAAATATACCATTTTAAATATTCAAAATTCATTAAAATTGCCAAAATAAAAATTTTAAATTGGCTCAGATTTCTGGGTTATTACAGTTAAACATAATTAAGGGGAAAACTATGGGTTTTGGGTATGTTCGATTTAAAATAGCCTATATGCTTGATGTTTTGACATTGTTGATTGATTCTATATGATACTATGATTGTTTGGAATGTTAAGTAATCTTGTAGGATAGTTAGAATGGTTTAAAACGCTGTCTTATGGCGAAAATGGACGATATATGCTCGCTGGAAATGCTGTAGAGATCCGGATCGGATCGGATTGGACATATCCGAACCAAACCGGAGTAGTGGCAAGATTGTGCATGGAAAAAAGGAAGGCCACCTGTGTTGAGTTGGAACTGGGATCGGACCGGAGCTTGGTGAGGGGATCGGATCGGATTAGAACCAGGATTGCAAGCAACCGAATCGAACCGAATGGAGGATGGCACCCGAACCGAACCGAGTTGGAGGATAGCACCCGAACCGAACCGAATGGAAGATGGCACACAAACCGAACCGTATGGGGGAACTTGAACGCTGTACAACCGAAATGAACTGGGCGTGTACTTCTATTTCTATGCCGTGACTCTTTTGAAGACCAAATCCAATTCGACCAAAACCCGAGATGCAAAGGAAGTCCAAATGGGAGGTTATTACTCAGGATCCAAATGGGGATCAATGAGTTAACTTGATGAGTTGGACTTTACTGCGGGACGCGTGCCAAGGGGTTATCAATGTCTATATCTTTGACTCGCCACTGAGAGACGGATATTGGCTACGGATCATTACAATGGAGTTGTCATGACTCCATAGGGCAGAGTGATCGTAGCAGGGCTTTGAGCCAGTGTACTAGAATTGTCATGACTCCATGGGGCAGATTGGACATAGCAAAGTATTAGTGGTTACGTATCAGCGCAGTGGAGCCGTCATGACTCCATGGGGCAGAGTGATCGTAACAAAGAATTGGGTGATCAAAGTGGTGGATATCATATACTTTACGCACTGAGTGAGAGATGTGAGCATGATTGCTATGTTTGATGTTTGCTATCACCATGACATTCACACCCCCTCCCCATTATTTTCACACCTTGTGTTAGTGTCACCTTAGAGTATTGTACATCCTATTATGCTAACTCTTTGGTTGCAGGTCCAGGTTCAGGTTTGATTATTTATACCTGTTATTGTTTTATTTTTGCTTCTGATCGCTCATACCAGAATTTTGTCTGACCCAGGGTTTTATGTCTCTTTTTATTACTCTAGGTGCTCCTAAATGAGCAGACTAGAGACAGGTTAGCTGGTTATGCACGAGTAGCTGTCTGGAGACGAGCAGGAGGCTTATACGTATTGTTCCCATATACTTTCCCTGTGTTGTTGAGGGTCACTACTTTGGGCATTAGTAGAGTACCTTCTTATTTTGCTTTAGAGACAGTTTTAAAAGTTGTAATAACGGTGGTTTAGATCATAAGCTGTATTTTGAATCTTTCCGCTGCTATGATGGTTTATTTTTCAGCTTATGCACTATCTCGCCTATTTTATATCAAGCTATGCTATTATTATATTTTGTTCCATGTGTTGTGAGATATACTACAGGGTCTTTGATGATTCATAGTTTCAAATCCCTTCCAAATCCTTTTCTTTTGACGACCGTCCCGTGCTGGTCGGACATCGGTACAGCGCATTTCAGGGAAATGTCGGCTGGTGCGAGGTGGGGCGTCACACAAAAGTTATATCATTTATAGTTTATAACTAAAATACGCTAATTTGCCATTGTGCGACAAGCTCTATTTTGGCCGAAATAGAAATTATTCTTCAATACTTCAAAATACCTTAGAAAACCATTATATACTTATATAAACATTTTAAAATCATTTAAAGTAATTTACATTGACTTTAAATTTTATTTTGGGTTCAAAATTCAACTTTTATTTTTTACTCAATAAATCAAATTCCAATTCATTTCTAAATTCAAATAACTTCAAATTAACCATCCCATTCGTTGGATCAGTTAGGGATAGCCAGGTAGTGCAGGAAACTTTATTTCCTAACCCAAGCTTAGACACTATCCTCTCTGTCATCCTAGAATGTTCCGGTATTTATTTATTCAATCAAGAAACTTTATCAATGTATATGAATTTATACATATGTGTCTTTTCTAGTTATTAACCTTCAATTTCAATAATAATATTGCTTCTAATTACGAAGAAGATTTGTCGATCAGCAATGTGGTACCATAATTGTTGTGTCATAGTGTGTGCGCAACAGCATCAACAACTATTATAACCATTCATAGCAACCATCATCAACATAATTAAATAAATCATAATTGTGCACAAGTGTTATATCATTAACGCTTAATAGTGTGTGTGTTCTAAACTACGCATCCATCATCCATCACAACAAATATCAATCATCATTAACCACTAATAATACATCACTATATTTAAATTAGTCTAACTACTAATTAAATATATAAACCGTGGTTAAAGAGTTCTCACCAAACAACTTTGCAAATTTCCTGGTAGGCGATCCTAGCTGAGCGAACCGTCGGACAGTATTTCGACGCAACGTCTTCTTCACCAATATATATATATATATATATATATATATATATATATATATATATATATATATATATATATATATCATAAGAGGAGGAGGAGGAGGACGACGAACTTTGGCAAGGTGATAGTGGAAAAGAAGAAGACTTATGCCATGGAAACCATGGCCATAAGCTTTAAGAAGAAGATGAAAAGGAGAAAATGGAGTGCAATGGTTAAATAATGGAGAAAAGGCCTCCTTATATAGGAATGGAGGGTTAAGGAGGTAATGACACATAAGGGGGCAAGTGTAAAACACGCATGAAAGGAGGCATGCAAAAATACAAGTGTCCTTACACTTGTCTTAAGGAGGGAAAGTGAACTTTTGGTAGCATTTTCTTTAAAATGCTATGAAAACTAAGGACAATGCTTAGTTCTAATGCTACTAATTCATGTTATAGTTTGAAAAATCCGATCGAACGACAAATAGTATCATTAAATCAAAACTTATTAATAATCATTCTCATTTATACTTCAAATAAATTCTATCATTTAACTTATACTTCAAATAAAATCTATCATTTAACATATCAAAATTATTAAATATTCTTAACCATATATATGTATGTCAAACTCAAATTTAAATTCAAATTGAGTAATATAAATTCCAATTTTAAATTGGTTAAAAATTCTGGATCGTTACATTCACCCCCCCCCCCCCCCCCCTTAAAACTTTTCGTCCTCGAAAAGGAAAAGGAATCGCAACTACTCATTCGACATCTTGTAGATTTTCAAGCTCAAGATTAAAATTCTTTATACCAAAGCTCATTGTTCCCATAATGAATATACCAGGTAGAATATTCTATTGGACAACCATATCTATCATTTCCTCCAGCGATAACTTCCAATTGCCCGTTATATTCAGTTCATCATTTACTGGACGAATTACTTATACTTAACCATTTACTGCCTTCCAGAAAATTTAGAGGTTTAAATTATTCTCTTTGATCTTATCTTGCAAATACAATGGTTATTTGACTTATTCCCTTTCAATTCCCCAAACTTACTATTATTATTTACACGTAAAACTCGATCCTCAAAACTCAACTTATCTAAACGTTTTAGTTTAGGTAATTTCTTCTTACTATTCCCGTTTGTTAAATATTCTTTAATCAAATTGTGAAACTTAATTCACAAGGTACTCATGCTTACTTAAACAGTTCCTTCTTGTAACCACAATATACTTTAGAACTTATCATCTGTCCAAAATTGTCGATAATCCCATATTTTAATTCCTTATATAGTTTTTGTTATTCTCATTAATTATTCCAAATTCAAGGTTACAAAACTTATTTCCTTCAAACTTTAGGGAAACCATTTAGATATATTTTTATCAACATCTTAACGATCATAGTCTTTAACCAAAATATCGTCAAATATCTTGTAGTCATATTGTGAAACTGAATTCTCAAGATATTTCCATTTTAAATTTAATTAGTTGGGGAGGACTGATTATCAGATATCCTGATTGATTAATTCCAACTTAGCCTTTAAATCATGCCCAAACTACCTTTTATATTTGGATTGCTTAAGTAAATTACAACTTTACATATACGTCTTTTAATCAACTAAAAAATTCCAATCACAAGATGTCCATGCTCAAATTTTTACTTTCAAAATATTTTCAAAGATCTTTTTCCTTTATATTCAAAATATATTCTTTCAAAATCAATTCCAATGTAACTGCCAATTCATACTCAAAATTTTGATTTGATTTTTCAAATTATACATCTTTACAAAACCTTTTTTATATATCACAAATGCACTTTCTCAAAACTCTTTATTGGCTTATCCCTTACTAACATGTTTACTGGTATAATTCTTATAACCCAATCAAATTTTTACTTTTCTATTTAAGTTCACATCAATTTACCAAGCAATTTCAAACACTAATCTAAATGGATTTAAGTATATATTGATTAGTTTCTTTAGAGGAGAAATTACCTTAGCAATTTTTACCCAAGTTTTTCTCTTAATATGAATTCTAATATATTATAATCGCAAACTTAATTAATTTTACTTGGAAGGCGCTCTCTCAAATGTAGTACTCCAAAATCTCATACTAGGTCATTACTAACCTTATCTCTAATGAGATATTATAACTCTGATGAGTCTTTCCTCTTTTCAAATGAGTCATACCCCATAGCTTTGTATAAATCAAAGCTCTGATACCACAATGTAATGACCCGCTTTTTGCTCGGTTTTCGCCGGTAATTAAACCAACTTAAGTCGTTCACAAAGACAAATTGTTAGGGGTACTTACACATTTTCACAAAATAAAAAGAACTTTTCCATTATCATTACAATAATATTACATCAGAGTTACTAGAGAAACATCAGAGTACATCGATTACATAGCAGAAAAGACACTAAACTCAACGAAAGAATATGCATGTTCCAAGATATAATAGCTCGAGCTAAACTAGCATCCTGCTCTAACCAATTCCAAGACTAAATCAGTGAACCAAACTACTAGGCTTCCCATGAAAAAATTATGGGCACCCAGAGTTTAGGGGTGCGAACAAT
The DNA here is from genome assembly GCA_030737875.1 of Allium sativum. NCBI lineage: Eukaryota > Viridiplantae > Streptophyta > Magnoliopsida > Asparagales > Amaryllidaceae > Allium > Allium sativum. The sequence goes on along the minus strand of CM060922.1, from coordinate 447,107,179 downwards.
GAACTCTTGGTCAGTCATGGGACTGGTGTGAAAACTCAAAACAATTGTCTTTAGGGTTAATTTTAAAGTTAGGTAATTCACCGGACCACGCCGCTAAAGCGGAACGGGTTTACTCCATGTGAATACCAATGCATAGAAATTCGCAACGACTTTTGAAAAATGAAACTAACATAAGGTCTCGCGGCACACACACACAATGCAAATGCACACATGGGCGAGATTTCTCCTTATGCAGTCAAAAATGCTTGATACATGAAAATCCTCTTTCAATACTATAATATAGTGTGAAAACAATTTTGAAAGTAAATGTATCAATCCTAGCCAGCATAGGTACCATATACTATACTGACGTATGGTACACAATCAAAATCGTATGGGCTGGTAGCAGAAATTGGGTTTCCAACAATGACCAGGCAAAGGAACTTCCTTCCGAACCGAATTTTGAACAACTCTAAAGGGATGTCCGAGGACCAACTCATACTCCTCATGCCAACACAGGGCCGGATTACCTTTGTAACTAGGTAACTTAGAGTGCGCCTGAGTATGTCATCTCCTGGTCGTTACCGACCTTTCCAAGCGCGCGCCAACAACAACCACAAAAGTAGATGCTTTTACCACATTGGTTAATACCTGGGCTCCATACCATAGTATGCCTTTTATCTATAAGGAGACAACACCCCATTAACCTTGCCGCATTTCTTCCTGTTTTGGCCATTTACCGAGGTGTGAGGCTTGCCAAGGTCACGATATACCCAAAGCTACACTTAAATAAGCCATGCTTTGATCATCCAAAGCTCACCACATAACTTAAGTATGCCACATTGTCCATTCACAACGCATCACTGATTTCTATCGATATATAACCTCTAAGCTAATACGTCTTAGAGAAGGGTGTAAAGCAAGAGAATAAATTCTCCGCCACCAAACAGATATATATTTAACAGAGATCAGTGCTACGTAGTCAATTACAACGTTAGACGCACAATCCGTAAATGTCCATTCTGGGTCTGAATGAAACAACAATCCGAAATTCCTTCACATACGTTTGGGCTTCTTGCCACTTAGCTGATATAAAATCCATCTGCAAATGGGAGCTACCCATTTGGGACATTAAGCAAGTCGTCCTTACGATATGAAGGGTCCTGGTCTTCAATAACGTCTTCAATTTCTCCACAACGTTGTATTATTACTTGGAATGGTTTTCGGACATAAATTTGATCCCTGTTTTCCCAAATAATAAGCGTAATTTTTAAAACACAGTCATGGAACACATAGGCTTTCAACCAAATCTCCTTTCATCTTGGATTTTGTTGAATTAAATTTCTTTAAATCCATTCTCAAATTATCTTCAACATAATCCATATTTAACACTTATTCTTTAAAACACATCCCTTAAATCAAAGCTAATCTAGCCCCAAAGCCTTAATTAATTTTCTGTTTGATAACTCATTATCAAAACCCTGTTTCCTTTGAAAATCCTTTAATACGTATTTCAACCATAGTTTCTAATTAAATCAATTTTCCAACATTCAATTCTTTAATCTTAACTAGAAGATTATACTTCCCTCTTAATCCTTATTTTTAATTTTCTCAAATCAATGATTTGATTAAATCCCCATATTACGATAAGAATTTCCATAACACTATCTCATTGGGTTTCAAGAACGATATTATTGAAGATATGATTCATGACAAAACCCAAATCAATCGATATTGAGCATAAATTACACAGAAATTGTGTCTACTTATATTCGATATAAACTCTCATAATCAATGAATACTATAAGTGGAATAACGATATAATAATATCTTCCAAATTCCACAAATAGTATACGTTTGCACCACTGAATTTCATATCAAATATCCGAGGATTATTTCTATCCAACTTAACTCAATCCGATTGGAAAACCCGTATCTTAATTAAAATATTTATCCAATTCTTTGACATTAGATTTGGATAGAAATACCATCAACTTGTCCTCAATATTAATCTCCGTATCCAACTCACACTATAAGTGGAATAAAGTGAACTACCTTTTAAATTCCTCAAATAGTAAGAGTCATCATCTAACGAATTAATATCAAACATCCGAAGATTTATCTCCAACCATATCCAATTATTCAAAATTGAAAACACGTATTAATGTCAATTTAAATTCCATATTAAATATTTTAATACTTTTAAACCTTTGAAAACATTACACAAATCATTACTTATAGTTCGAAAAATAGTTTATGTAACAACCCGGAATTTCAGAACCAATTTAAAAATTTTATTTTGGCAATTTTGATGAATTTTGAATATTTAAAATGATTTATTTTAAATAATAACAACGAGAAATTTATTTTGAATAGAATTAGAACGGAAATATTTATTTGAATCGAAGTTAGAATATAAATATTTATTTTAATTATAAAAGGAATTGAAAATGGCGTGGTAGTTTGAAAATTCGATCTAAAATTTCCAATGAATGTACAGGATTCAAAATAAACCGTATTTTAGCGAAACCAAAAATATTAGAATCTATTGGAAAATATCTTTCCAACGAATCCGAAAAATTGAAATTTCATAGCGGGAATAAAAAGTTATCCCCATTTGAAAATTCAGAATAGTCGCTATGGAAATATGACCCTTAAAAATAGCCATTTTGCAAACGACCTCCGTTTTTGACAAAACCACTTTTGTTGGATCCGAGATGTCAAGTTATTGCTAGATTCCAAAATTCATAATTTTTGGGATCAATATGTGAGCGTGGCGCACTTAAAAGTGTTTTAACAGTTTAAGTCAAATTGGATCAACTAGAAAATGGCCGTTTTTCAAACGGTCACCAAATTCGACGGAATTAGTTTTGTTTGGACCATATCGTCAAAACATAGCTAGATTTATTTTTCGGGAATTTTTAGAGTTAGTATGTGACCCCGGTAATTTAAAATGTATATTCAAATTGAATATATACTGAATTATATTTTAATTCTAGCGAAAACTGATCGAAATGATCGAATTGGGTTACGAAACATATCCCATTGCATTCGGAATGGGGGTAATTAGCTAGGGGCGACAGTCGTTGGGTTCGAATTGGAGATCAAATGAAAAGGCAATTTTATTGGAGAATAAAATAATTAAATATATAAATATATATATATATACACACACACACCCTTGTTAGTCAAACCCTAGAATTTTAAAACCTACGGTCAACGAGATAAACCGCGCCCCCCCAAATTAAACCTCGTCACCACTTTCTGAAGCCACCACCAGCGTCGACCCGCCTGCTGCAGCCCTCACCCACGATCGCTGGCCTCCCCCTTCATCTCCGGCAAACCCAACGCCCTCTTCTCTCTCTTCTCCCGTTCAAATACCCTAGAACCACCCAAACCCGTAACCCACTATCGCCTTAGACCAAGAGCCGACCGCCATCGCCACCTACAACATCTCTGCCCCCGCCTGCGCCCCTCAGACCATCCACCGGCGCACCATTCTACCCCCCCCCCCCACCCCCTCCGCTGGAAAAAAAATGCAGTGAGTTTTATTTATTTATTTCTCCTTTGAAATAAGAGTTTTATTTGTTTAAAATACGATTTCTATTTGTTTAAAGTAGGATTTTTGTTTATTTAAAAGCATGAATTTTTATATTAGAAAAGCTTTGATTTTTTTTTCATATAATATAAAAGCTTTGATTTTTGAATGTGAAACGAACAATGATTTATTTTGATAAAAACGGAAAGACATGATTTTTGTGAAGTATAAAAATACAATTTTTAATCGTATGAAGATAGGATATTTAATCGTATAAAGTTAAGATTTTTATATAGAAAAGGTTATGATTTTTAAGCATGAAAAGGATATGAAAAGATTGGATTTTTATTTATATTTCTAGATAATAAAAATATAATTTTTATTTTTGTAGAGAGATAAAATTATAATTTTTATTTATGTAGAGAGATAAAAATATGATTTTTATTTATGTAGAGTAGTAAAAATATGATTTTTATTATCTAGGAAGCGAAGTAAAAATAGGATTTTTATACGTATAAAAGGTAAATTAAAATACGATTTTTATTGTTTGAATGGTTAAATAAAAATGTGATCTCTTATATATATTGCGATATAAAAATATAATTTATATATGGAAAGTAGCATTGTAAAAATATAATTTTTACATAAACATCATTATAAAAATATGATTTTTACATAGGAAGTAGCTATACAAAAAAGTGATTTTTTTAATACAAACATCATATTAAAAATGTGATTTTTACTATGAACAGCGGGAAAAGATAGGGATGGTATCAACGGAAATCAAAACGAAACCCGAACCGTTCAGAAATAGAGAATGGAGGAGTGGATCCCAAAGGTGAGAACTTCTCACTTTAATTTTATTTTCTAGTTAAAATATATACTAGGATGCAGACTTTATACGTATAAAAGGTAAATTAAAATACGATTTTTATTGTTTGAATGGTTAAATAAGAATGTGATCTCTTAAATATATTGCGATATAAAAATATAATTTATATATGGAAAGTAGCGTTGTAAAAATATAATTTTTACATAAACATCATTATAAAAATATGATTTTTACATAGGAAGTAGCTATACAAAAAAGTGATTTTTTTAATACAAACATCATATTAAAAATGTGATTTTTACTATGAACAGCGGGAAAAGATAGGGATGGTATCAACGGAAATCAAAACGAAACCTGAACCGTTCAGAAATAGAGAATGGAGGAGTAGATCCCAAAGGTGAGAACTTCTCACTTTAATTTTATTTTCTAGTTAAAATATATACTAGGATGCAGATGGTGCTTAGCAGCACCCGACACCCGTCGTCCACAGACCATGGACGACTTGTTTGTTTATTTGATTGTGTTTTGAAAATTGATTGTGTGATATGAAATGAAAATAAATATTTTATAGTTAAAAATATAATTTTTAACTTATATATGAAATAAACAAATATTTATAAACAAATCGAACGATTTGTTTATGTACACACATTTGACTGATATTGATTGGGACGATAAATTTTACACATCGCCCAACTACACAAATAAAATTCATTATTTGTTGATTGAAACCCCACACAAGTATTGGGATGATACATGACATACACTAATCCCAATTGTCAGTTGTATGTCAATCGATTGGTTGACAGACTGTTATAAGCATTAAATATTTATATTTAATGCTTATGCAGTGTAGAATGCACATTGGATGATGGTTGGCTGTGTTTGATTGTTGTTGTGTACATGTGTATATGAAATCCATGTAATAACATTATATGGTAATTGACTGTGTCTAATTCCAGTTCAGAAACAATGAATATTTTAAAATAACGATTATTTTAAAATAACGAATATTTTAAAATAATATTTAGTAAAAGATCAAAATCTGATTTTGATGTCCGATTTGGGATGGACACAAATATATTTAAATATATATAGCCGTGTTGATTAGATTAACGCCATTTTGATGTGAACGATATTTATATCAATTTTATTCATTTATATAATGAATATCGAAAAGGAAATGATTTCAAAATCTAATGTTTTGAAAATACTATCATTTATATATCGATGATATGGAATATTCAATTTTGATTTGAAATTGAACATGAAGTTGAAATCGTTTTCAAAACGAATTTAAAACGATTTATAAAATACGTTTTAAATGGAAATCGGTGAATTGTAATATATATATACATACATATATATATACACACACACACACACACACATATATATATATATATATATATATATATATAAAATGGCCTGAATAGAACGCGCTGTGCCACGGCAATTCGCGAATTTCGACCATTGGCTTCAAATGGACATTACGGGAGATCCGACCATCGGATTCTCCTAAAACCAGAACTGTTGGGTTTGTATTGAAAAGAGCTTTCTAACAAATATGAGGAATTTGAAATCTAATGGTTGGATTTGGAATTATTTCTAAATCAAATTTGGAAAAGGTCGCTGTAAGTGCAGTTCGATGGCCATTTGTGGAAATCGACTGTACGGGACTTGATATAAATAATTAAAAATATCAATAATTTGTGTAAAATCATAAGAAATGATTTAGAAAGAATTGGGATGAAAAATCCCATATTTGAAAAGATAAAAATAGATTTTTATCGAAATGAACTAGTTATTAACTAGATATGAAATCCAATAATTTTTAAATAAGATAAATTGGATTTGAAATGGTTTTAAAAATAACCAGAATTTCCAATATATGAATGGGAATGGATTTGAATCAAAATTATCTTCGGAATATTTTGATATTGGATTCCGTGATTATACGGGCATCATGGAGGAATTTGGAAGGTATATTTATCGTTATTCCAATATGATATTTGTTGATTTCAGAATTTGATATTGAATATAAGCCGATATATTTTCTATTCAAAGCCTTGTATTCAATATCAAATGGAATTTGGGTTTGTCGTTAATGGTGTCTACATTAACACTGTTCTTAAACCCAGTTGAGAAAAGAGTAAATCTTTTTATTTAGATTTAATGAAGTATACCAATTAACTAAGGTTTAATTGAAATTGACTTAGAATTGATTTTTGGGTTTATCGTGAACGGTGCTTTAAATAACTCTTGTTCTTTAACCCAATAATTAATGGAATGTGAATTGGGTTTGTAGTGAACTGTGTTTTAACGACATTCATTCTTTAACCCGATTTACAGTGAAATGGGATTTGGAATTTATAAATATTTTTGATAAGATTTAAAGGAGATTTTCTAAAGTAAAGTTTTCCAATTTAACATATTAAATTGTAATCGAATGGAATTCGATTTGGTAATAATCGAAGTGAACTTCTGTCGAGGAAGACTGTTATTATGTATGGAATTTAAAAGGCTTTGTCATTATTCCATTTATATTATCGGTTGGATATGGAAGTTTATATCGATTATATATATTGATTCGTTTTCCGAGAAAATTCCGATGTTAATGGAATGTGATATTGGGTTTATCGTGAGCTGTGTTTTGAATGACATTAGTTCTTTAACCCAGTTAAAGATAAGATTTATTTCTTAACTTTCAATAATCATTAAGTAATGATTTTTGGAAATTAAAACTGAATCAGAGTTTTAATGAATCTTTAAATGGATGGAAAGGTGAATTTGATAACTAAAAATATCAAATCCAAGAAATGATCGAGAATGGAGTATCACTAGTTTTGATCCAAGCGTTAGTTAAATCTTTAATTAGATTTGAATGTGAAATGGTAATTAATTTTACCGATAACACCGTGGTGTTAGATATGAAGTGTTACCAGTTTTACTACATGGGATGAATAGGTTGGGATTGGTAAATTAAAACAAATGATTACTTCGGTAAGGTTTGCTAATCCCGACTAGTTTGGATAAACCATAATTTGGTTTGAATTGAAATCCAAAAGAAGAATAAAGAATAAATTTAAAGAATTTATTTTTGATAAAATTAATGGGAACCTTTCCCAAAGTATAAGAATATTTGAATAAAGGAATATTCTAGATTGGAATAAGGCGTATGTTGTGTTTTTATAGCACTTGTTTATTATATATGTGAGTTATTCAGAAAAATAGGGTTTATCCATTCTGAATAATTGATTCGACGATGTGTCGATGATGAAGACGGTGGTTGAAGACCGGAGGTCTTCACATCGTTTGGATGATTACTGATGTCTTGATTAGGCTGTACACCCAAGATAAGGTAATAAGTGGTGATCGTCTAGACATACTTGGAGATCAACCGGATATGTGATGACCTCTCTCCTGTATTGGACATACGGGACGAGGAATAAGGTGCCTCTGGTTTCGTTCCGACCCAGAACGAACTTGTAAATTGATGTGTGTCTGACATTGGATTTCATTCTGTGTGATTGATATACATCGGTTGCATAGCGTGAATTGCCTGTGTGGCATGCTGAGATGCAAATGATCAAGGCTTCTATTGAAAAGCAGAGTCTTGTGGTTGATGATCAAAGCATGGCTTTAATATCGCATAGCTTTGTGTAGCGTTAATTCGCGAGCCTCGAACCCCGGTGTGAACTAGAAACGGGAGAGGACTTCAGGGAGGACATGCGTTTCCTTCTAGCTAGGAGTGGTGTCTGGGTTTTGCACGCCCAGGCGTTTTACTTATGTGGATGATGGATAGCGAGGCGCCTCAGTTATTTCGGTCTCTGCGGAGCCGATTGATGATCTTTATACAAACCAGATTTATGCCCCATAGGGCGGGGAATTGTAGTGTTCAGTCATTTTAATACATATCGAGTGGGCTGGCCCTGACGATCTAAAGGTCACTCGAGCTCTGACCTGAGACATGGGCAAGATTGTCTCGAAGCGGTAAGGATGATCCCTTGCCTTGGTTCACAGACGTAAATCCAACTTCCAATACGTGACATTTCGGTTTTATTTATAGAGCCCAGTATGGCGACATAGTGGGATGGGGCATTATGCCGTCTATAATTGATACATTTATATTTGAAATTGATTTCTTCACTTATAGTAATAATAAAAGATGAAATTTCACGTACAAAGCATATTTGGGTATTATAAGGTAAAACTCTATCCTCCGGCTTTCGTTGCATTGTGTGATGGGACCTGAGTCTTATAATAACTTCATTGTTCTTTATTTAGCATTGCGCTGTTGTTTTTATGCACTGGTATTCTTGGAAGGAAACCTGTTCCGTGTTATACGGCGTGGTCCCTTGATTTACCTTACTTTAAAACCCAGATAATAACTGTTTTAGTTCTCACACAAGTCACATAACTGACCTGGAGTTTATTGTTTTAATCTAAACTCTGGGTGCCCCTATTTTCCACACGGGCAGCTAGTAGTTTTGGTTTTGCAGATTTATATTCACAGGATCCTAGTTTTCAGCTGGAATGATATTCGGAAAGCTCTGTATCCATATATTCATTTCAGTTGTGATTTTGTATTATTTTCCGTTGCATTGTAATTTGTAAATCTCTGATATTTATCGAATGTATAATATTTATTCATACTCTGTATATTCTTGTATTCTGATGGAATTGTTGTAATAAGCAATGAAATGTTCTTCTGTTTATGTTCTGATTTGTTGTGTTCTCAGCTCAATCCGGGCTTTCCTTCACTTGGAAGTTCGGGTCGTTATATTTGGTATCAGAGCTTTGGTTTACAGAGCTCGAGAACAAGACACATTAGAACCGAACGAAAGAATTTATCAGAGATTGGATTAGCAATATCCAATGAGAATGACTCGTTAGAGAAGGGATCAGCAGTATCCTAGAATGAGTGTGGAGAGTATATTTTAAAAAAATGAAAACAAATATTGTTTTGAAAATTTATTCCATTTCATATGTATTTGAATGTTTTATTTGTATTGAATTTGGACAATCCAATATATCAAGATTTTGCATATACACCTTGCAAACATATATTCAAATTTTAATATACTAGATAGATATAGTATCGCATTCTAGTCGCCCGGAGATGATACTGATGATTACTAGTATCATCAGTGTTTATGTTCGAGTTTCGAAAGTGGGATATGTATATGATTCTAATTGACTGGTGTGAGAACAAAACTAGATAGGGTCTATTGTTGTGATTTGGCACCAAAATGGATTTTTTGTATATATATCAAAATTATGAATTTGAAAAGATAATCAACTAATTGATTGTTGATTGTGTTATGTGATTATTTATTTAAACCAACATGTGAATGAACGGTAAATTTAGCCAATTGTGTCAAATATTGGATTGAATTGAAAATTGTTTGGAAATACATGCATGTACATATATATATATATATATATATATATATATATATGTGTGTGTGTGTGTGTGTGTGTGAATAGGTCACAGCAAGGAGGATTGAGAAGAGGAATAAAATTGTATGCCCGACAAATAGGTACATGTTTACTAATTTATCGAGTTTGGATGATTTTATGAGCCGATTGGCTAGCCGCTTGGATTTTTCTTTTTCTTTTTGAGATGAGAGGGCCTGTGTGGCGGTTTGGGGATTTTCCCAATGCTCCTGTACAAAGGAGTTTATGGCGAAATTTTTTCGAAAATTTAGGGTGTTAGCTAAATTTTTGAAAAAATAGGAATTCTTAGAAACTGAAAAGTTGAAGAATGAAAGCCAAACTGAAAGTTGAGTTGATTAGTTAAACAACTTTCAGCTTCGTTCCTTTTTTAGGACGAAAAGATTTTAAGTGGGGGAGATTTTAACAACCCGGAAAATCAGAACCAATTTAAAATTTTAATTTTGGCAATTTTGATGAATTTTGAATATTTAAAATGATTTATTTTAAATAATAACGACGAGAAATTTATTTTGAATAGAATTAGAATGGAAATATTTATTTGAATCGAAGTTAGAATATAAATATTTATTTTAAGTATAAAAGGAATTGAAAATGGCGCGGTAGTTTGAAAATTCGATTTAAAATTTGAATGTACAGGAATGAAAATAAACCAGATTTCAGCGAAACCAAAAATATTAGAATCTATTGGAAAATATCTTTCCAAAGAATCCGAAAAATTGAAATTTCATAGCGGGAATAAAAAGTTATGCCCAGTTGAAAATTCAGAATAGTCGCTATGGAAATATGGCCCTTAAAAATAGCCATTTTGCAAACGACCTCCGTTTTCGACGAAACCACTTTTGTTGGATCTGGGATGTCAAGTTATTGCTAGATTCCAAAATTCATAATTTTTGGGATCAATATGTGAGTGTGGCGCACTTAAACGTGTTTTAACAGTTTAAGTCAAATTGGATCAACCAGAAAATGGCCGTTTTTCAAACGGTCACCAAATTCGATGGAATAAGTTTTGTTAGGACCGTATCCTCAAAACATAGCTGGATTTATTTTTCAGGAATTTTTAGAGTTAGTACGTGACCTCGGTAATTTAAAATGTACGTTCAAATTGAATATATACTGAATTATATTTTAATTCTAGCGGAAACTGATTAAAACAATCGAATTGGGTTACGAAACATTTCCCATTTGGTTGGGAATGGGGTTAATTAGCTAGGGGCGACAGTCGTTGGGTTCGAATTGGAGATCAAATGAAAAAGCAATTTTATTGGAGAATAAAATAATTAAATATATAAATATATATACACACACCCCCTTGTTAGTCAAACCCTTGAATTTTAAAACCTACGGTCAACAAAATAAACCATGCCTCCCAAAATTAAACCTCGTCGCCACTTTCTGAAGCCGCCACCATCGTCGATCGGCCGGCTGCCGCCCTCACCCACGACCGTCGGCCTCCCCCTTCATCTCCGACAAACCCCCACACCCTCTTCTTTCTCTTCTCCCCTTCCAATACCCTAGAACCATCCAAACCCGTAACCCACTGCCGCCTCAGGCCAAGAGCCGACCGCCGCCGCCACCTACAACATCTCTGCCCCCTCCCGCGCCCCTCATACCATCCACCGGTGCACCATTCTATCCCACCCTCAGCTAGAAAAAAAATGCATTGAGTTTTTTTAATTTAATTCTCCTTTGAAATATGAGTTTTATTTGTTTAAAATATGATTTCTATTTGTTTAAAGTAGGATTTTTATTTATTTAAAAACATGAATTTTTATAATAGAAAAGCTTTGATTTTTTTTATATAATATAAAAGCTTTGATTTTTGAATGTGAAATGAACAATGATTTATTTTGATAAAAAAGGAAAGACATGATTTTTGTGAAGTATAAAAATACAATTTTTAATCGTATGAAGATGGGATTTTTAATCGTATAAAGTTAAGATTTTTATACAGAAAAGATTATGATTTTTAAGCATGAAAAGGATATAAAAAGATAGGATTTTTATTTATATTTCTAGATGATAAAAATATAATTTTTATTTTTGTAGAGAGATAAAAATATAATTTTTAATTATGTAGAGAGATAAAAATATGATTTTTATTTATGTAGAGTAGTACAAATATGATTTTTTATTATGTAGGAAGCGAAGTAAAAATAGGATTTTTATATGTATACAAGGTAAATAAAAGTACGATTTTTATTGTTTGAATGGTTAAATAAAAATGTTATCTTTTATTTATATATTGCGATATAAAAATATAATTTTTATATAGAAAGTAGCATTTTAAAAATATATTTTTTATATAAACATCGTTATAAAAATATGATTTTTACATATGAAGTAGCGATACAAAAACGTGATTTTTTTTATACAAACATCATATTAAAAATGTGATTTTTACTATGAACAGCGGGAAAAGATAGCGATGGTATCGAAGGAAATCAAAACGAAACCCGAATCATTCGGAAATAGAGAATGGAGGAGTGGATCCCAAAGGTGAGAACTTCTCACTTTAATTTTATTTTCTAGTTAAAATATATACTAGGATGCAGAAGGTGCTTAGCAGCACCCGACACCCGTCGTCCACAGACCATGGACGACTTGTTTATTTGTTTGATTGTGTTGTGAAAATTGATTGTGTGATGTGGAATGAAAATAAATATTTTATAGTTAAAAAATATAATTTTTAACTTATATATGAAATAAACAAATATTTATAAACAAATCGGACGATTTGCTTATGTACATACACTTGACTGATATTGATTGGGACGATAAATTTTACACATCGCCCAACTACACAAATAAAATTCATTATTTGTTGATTGAAACCCCACACGGGTATTGGGATGATACATGACATATACTAATCCCAATAGTTAGTTGTATGTCAATCGATTGGTTGATAGGTTGTTATAAGCATTAAATATTTATATTTAATGCTTATGCAGTGTACAATGCACTTTGGATGATGGTTGACTGTGTTTGATTGTTGTTGTGTACATGTGTGTATGAAATCCATATAATAACATTATATGGTAATTGACTGTGTATAATTCCAGTTCAGAAAGAATGAACATTTTAAAATAACGAATATTTTAAAATTACGAATATTTTAAAATAATATTCAGTAAAAGATCAAAATCTGATTTTGATGTCCGATTTGGGATGGACTCGAATATATTTAAATATATATAGCCGTGTTGATTAGATTAACGCCATTTTGACATGAACGATATTTACATTGATTTTATTCATTTATATAATGAATATCGAAAAGGAAATGATTTCAAAATCTAATGTTTTGAAAATACTATCATTTATATATCGATGATATGGAATATTCAATTTTGATTTGAAATTGAATACGAAGTTGAAATCGTTTTGAAAACGAATTTAAAACGATTTAAAAATACGTTTTAAATGGAAATCGACAAAATATATATAATATATTATATATATATATAATGGCCTGAATAGAACGCGCCGCACCGCAGCAGTTCGCGAATTTCGACCATTGGCTTCAAATGGACATTACGGGAGATCCGACCGTCGTATTCTCCTAAAACCAGAACCGTTGGGTTCCTATCGAAAAGAGCTTTCTAGTGAATACAAGGAATTTGGAATCTAATGGTTGGATTTCGAATTATGTCCAAATCAAATTTGGAAAAGGTTGTTGTAAGTGCAGTTCGATGGCCGTTTATGGAAATCGACTGTACGGGCCTTGATAAAATTATTAAAAATATCAATAATTTATGTAAAATCATATGAAATGATTTGGAAAGAACTGGGATGAAAAATCCCATATTTGAAAAGATAAAAATAGATTTTTATCGAAATGAACTAGTTATTAACTAGATAAGAAATCCAACAATTTTTAAATAAAATAAATTAGATTTGAAATTGTTTTAAAAATAACCAGAATTTCCAATATATGAATGGAATGGATTTGAATCGAAATTATCTTCGGAATATTTCGATATTGGATTCCGTGATTATACGGGCATTGTGGAGGAATTTGGAAGATATATATCGTTATTCCAATATGATTTTGTTGATTTCAGAATTTGATATTGAATATAAGCCGATATATTTTCTATTCAGAGCTTTGTATTTAATATCAAATGGGATTTGGGTTTGTCGTGGATGGTGTCTTTATTAACAATGTTCTTAAACCCAGTTGAGAAAAGATTAAATCTTTTTATTTAGATTTAATGAAGTATACCAATTAATTAATATTTAATTGGAATTGAATTGGAATTGATTTTTGGGTTTATCGTGAAAGGTGTTTTAAATAATACTTGTTCTTTAACCCGATAATTAATGGAATGTGAATTGGGTTTGTAGTGAACTGTTTTTTAACGACATTCGTTCTTTAACCCGATTTACAGTAAAATGGGATTTGGAATTTATAAATATTTTTGATAAGATTTAAAGGAGATTTTCTAAAGTAAAGTTTTCCAATTTAACATATTAAATTGGAATTGAATGGAATTCGATTTGGTAATGATCGAAGTGAACTTCTGTCGAGGAAGACTGTTATTATATATGGAATTTAAAAGGCTTTTCCGTTATTCCATTTATATTATCGGTTGGATACAGAAGTTTTTATCGATTATATATATTGATCTATTTTCCATGAAGATTCCATTGTTAATGGAATGTTGTTTTGGGTTTATCGTGAGCTGTGTTTTAAATGACATTAGTTCTTTAACCCAGTTAAAGATAAGATTTATTTCTTAACTTTGAATAATCATTAAGTAATGATTTTTGGAAATTAAAACTGAATCAGAGTTTTAATGAATCTTTAAATGGATTGAAATGTGAATTTGATAACTAAAATTATCAAATCCAAGAACTGATCGAGAATGGAGTATCACCAGCTTTGCTCCAAGGGTTAGTTAAATCTTTAATTAGATTTGAACGTGAAATGGTAATTAATTTTACCGATAACACCGTGGTATTAGATATGAAGTGTTACCAGTTTTACTTCATGGGATGAATAGGTTGGGATTGGGAAATTAAAACAAATGATTACTTCGGTAAGGTTCGCTAATCCCGACTAGTTTGGATAAACCATAATTTGGTTTGAATTGAAATCCAAAAGAAGATTAAAGAATAAATTTAAAGAATTTATCATTGATAAAATTAATGGGAACCTTTCCCAAAGTATAAGAATATTTGTATAAAGGAATATTTTGGATTGGAATGAGGCGTATGTTGTGTTTTTATAGCACTTGTTTATTATATACGCAAGTTATTCAGAAAGACTGGGTTTATCCCATTCTGAATAACTGATTCGACGATGTGTCGAGGATGAAGACGGTGGTTGAAGATCGGAGGTCTTCACATCGTTTGGATGATTACTGATTCTTGATTGGGCTGTACACCCGAGACAAGGTAATAAGTGGTGATCGTCCAGACGTACTTGGAGATCGAACGGATATGCGAGGATCTCTCTCCTGTATTGGACATACGGGCCGAGGAATAAGGTGCCTCCGGTTTCGTTCAGACCCAGAATGAACTTGTAAATGGATGTGTGTCTGACATTGGATTTCATTCTGTGTGATTGATATACATCGGTTGCATAGCGTGAATTGCCTGTGTGGCATGCTGAGATGCAAATGGTCAAGGCTTCTGTTGAAAAACAGAGTCTTGTGGTTGATGATCAATGCACGGCTTTAATATTTCATAGCTTTGTGTAGCCTTAATTCGCGAGCCTCGCACCCCGGTGTGAACCATAAACGGGAGAAGACTTCAGGGAGGACATGCGTTTCCTTCTAGCTAGGAGTGGTGTCTGGGTTTTGCACGCACAGGCGTTTTACTTATGTAGATGATGGATAGAGAGGTGCCTCGGTTATTTCGGTCTCTGTGGAGCCGATGGATGGTCTTTATACAGACCAGATTTACACCCCATAGGGTGGGGAAACGTAGTGTTCTGGCATTTTAATCCATATCGAGTGGACCAACCCTGATGATCTAAAGGTCACTCGAGCTCTGACCTGAGACATGGGCTAGATTGTCTCAAAGCAGTAAGGATGATCCCTTGCCTTGGTTCACAGACGGAAATCCAATTTCCAATACGTGACATTTCGGTTTTATTTGTAGAGCGTAATATGGCGACATAGTGGGATGGGGCACTATGCCGTCTATGATTGATGCATTTATATTTGAAGTTGATTTCTTCATTTATAGTAATAATAAAAGATGAAATTTGACGTACCAAGCGCATTTGGATATTATAAGGCAAATCTCTATCCTCCGGCTTGCATTGCATTATGTGATGGGACCCGAATCTTATAATAGCTTCATTGTTCTTTATTTAGCATTGCGCTGTTGTTTTTATGCACTGGTATTCTTGGGAGGAAACCCGTTCCGTGTTATACGGCGTGGTCCCTTGATTTACCTTACTTTAAAACCAAGATAATAATTGTTTTAGTTCTTACACCAGTCACATGACTGACCTGGAGTTTATTGTTTTAACCTAAACTCTGGGTTCCCCTATTTTCCACACGGGCAGCTAGTAGTTTTGGTTTTGCGGATTTATATTCATAGGATCCTGGTTTACAACTGGAATGATATTCGGAAAGCTCTGTATTCATATATTCCTTTTAGTTGTGATTTTGTATTATTTTCCGTTGCATTGTAATTTGTAAATCCCTGATATTTATCGAATGTATAATATTTATTCATACTTTGTATATTCTTGTATTCTAATGGAATTGTTGTAATAAGCAAAGAAATGTACTTCTGTTTGTGCTCTGATTTGTCGTGTTCTCAACTCAATCCAGGCTTTTCTTCACGGGGATGTTCGGGACGTTATAGTTTACGGGTTAAAACTTCAAAATAGATTGTTTTCGAAGAAAGCATTACAATAGCATTTCAAAAGTGTTACAAAAGCATTACAAAACAGTTATCTAAACTATTTTGGTCAAAATATCGTTTATCTTAGCTAAAACGTAAACTTTACAATTCAAAACACCTTTTCATAATTTGTAATGATTTTACAATTTTTTTCCATATTTTTAAACATTTAAAAATAACTGTTTATAGTAATGGTCAACAATTGTTCTTATAACGACCTTTTCCAAAACGGTTTCAAACATAACTTGAAAATTATAACTTAAATTTAAAACCTGCTTTCACTCATTTGAAAGTTCTTGTTAATGGAAATTAAACATTTTCATTTCATGGGAATCCGATTTTAATTGCAAAAGTTATAGCATTTACAGTTTATAACTAAAACACGCGAATTTGCCATTATGCGACAAGCTCTATTTTGACCGAAATAGGAATTATTCTTCAATACTTCAAAATACCTTAGAAAACCATTATATACTTATATAAACGTTTTAAAATAATTTAAAGTAATTTACATTGACTTTCCAAATTATTTTGGGTTCAAAATTCAACTTTTATTTTTTACTTAATAAATCAAATTCCAATTCATTTCTAAATTCAAATAACTTCAAATTAACCATCCCATTCGTCGGATCAGTTAGGGATAACTAGGGAGAGCAGGAAATTTATTTCTAAACCCAAGCCTAGACACTATCCTCTCTGTCATCCTAGAATGTTCCGGTATTTATTTATTCAATCAAGAAACTTTATCAATGTATATGAATTTATACACATGTGTCTTTTCTAATTATTAACCTTGAATTTCAATAATAATATTGCTTCTAATTACGAAGGAGATTTCTCGATCACCAATGTGGTACCATAATTGTTGTGTCATAGTGTGTGCGGAGCAGCATCAACAACTATTATAAACATCCATAGCAACCATCACCAACATAATTGAATAAATCATAACTGTGCACAAGTGTTATAACATTAATGCTTAATAGTGTGTGTGTTCTAAACTACACTTCCGCCATCCATCACAACAAACATAAATCATCATTAACAACTAATAATTCATCACTATATTTAAATTAGTCTAACTACTAATTAAATGTATAAACCGTGGTTAAAGAGTTGTTATCAAATAGCTTTCCAAATTTCCTGGTAGGTGATCCTAGCTGAGCGACCCGTCAGGCAGTATTTCGGCGCAACGTCTTCTTCACCCAAAAACTATATATATACTAATCTCTCTCTCTCTATCATAAGAGGAGGAGGAGGATGACGACGAACTTCGGCAAGGTGATGGTGGAAAATAAGAAGACTTATGCCATGGAAACCATGGCCATAATCTTTAAGAAGAAGATGAAAAGGAGAAAATGGCGTGGAATGGTTAAAAAATGGAGAAAAGGCCTCCTTTTATAGGAATGGAGGGTTAAGGAGGTAATGACACATAAGGGGGTAATTGTAAAAAATGCATGAAAGGAGGCATGCAAAAATACAAGTGTCCTTACACTTGTCTTAAGGAAGGAAAGTGATGTTTTGGTAGCATTTTGTAACAACCCGTATTTTTAATAACCTGTTATAACATAAATCGAGGAAGAATTTAATTCTAAAATCTGAATCAAGGGAAACGGGCTATGCCATTGCGTTCGTCTCGGAAAAATACGCGAAATAGAGTCTGGGTTTTCGAAAATCGGAGTCCGTATGACCCAGTTAAGGCCCATAGAAGTTTTCAGAAATTTCCATATTAAAAACAGATTTGAATTTCAAGTTCAAAGTTGGAAATTAGGGCAAACTGGCGCAGGCGGGAAAAATCCCGCCAGGACCCCCATGTCGACAGGCATGTCGACAGGGTCCCCAGGGTGTCGACAGCCCTGTCGACACAGGGTGGCCGGGCAGTTTTGCCTGGCGCACCATTTTGGGTCTTGGTCTGGTCTTGTGGCTTGGTTCTAGAGAATTCCGAAATCTGACGAACCTAAACTAACCTAGGGTTAATCCTAGGGCTAAAACCACTCTAATCTTCTATAAATAAGACCCTAATCCTACCCTAAAACCCCATTATTCATTCTAGCAACCAAACTATGCCAAATTGATTTCTCAAATGGCCTCCACTTAAAAACCCTAGCCTCTACCCTCTTCTTGAATCATTCCTATGAAGATTATGATGTTCATACAAGCATTTCTAAGTTGTATG
Source organism: Allium sativum (assembly GCA_030737875.1). Taxonomy (NCBI): domain Eukaryota; kingdom Viridiplantae; phylum Streptophyta; class Magnoliopsida; order Asparagales; family Amaryllidaceae; genus Allium; species Allium sativum. Next base: position 447,088,330 of record CM060922.1, on the reverse strand, counting down.
AATGATCATTAGCTTGCATACATCATCAAGTTGCAAGTTTTATTTGCTAAGCTAGAGTTTTTGGGATTTTTGTTCAGGATGTTGCTTATTGGAGCTTTGTTTTGGGTTTTTATATGCTTGCATAAAGGGCTTCTCAATCTTTATTAGTAGATTTGTGTCTTCATAATATTTGTAAGCCCTCTTACCTTCATTTTAGAAACTCTAAAGTTAATATGTGATGCAAGTTGGGATTTTTGCAAGTTTATTGAGTTATGCATGTTTATGCAAGTTCACTATGCCATGATTTGCAAGTTTATTGAGTTATGCATGTTTATGCAAGTTCACTATGCCATGATTTGCAAGTTTATTGAGTTATGCATGTTTATGCAAGTTCACTATGCCATGATTTGCAAGTTTATTGAGTTATGCATGTTTATGCAAGTTCACTATGCCATGATTTGCAAGTTTATTGAGTTATGCATGTTTATGCAAGTTCACTATGCCATGATTTGCAAGTTTATTGAGTTATGCATGTTTATGCAAGTTCACTATGCCATGGTTTGCAAGTTTATTGAGTTATGCATGTTTATGCAAGTTCACTATGCCATGATTTGCAAGTTTATTGAGTTATGCATGTTTATGCAAGTTCACTATGCCATGATTTGCAAGTTTATTGGGTTATGCATGTTTATGCAAGTTCACTATGCCATGTTATGCATGTTTAATAAGTTATGCATGCTTATGCAAGTTCACTATGCCATGCTATGCATGTTTAATAAGTTATGCGTGTTTATGCAAGTTCCATATGCCATGTTAGGCAAGTTTAACATGTTATGCATGTTTATGGTAGTATGCAAGTTCACTATGCTAAGTTATGCAAGTCTAACATGTTATGCATGTTTGTTGTGATATACAAGTTCATCATGTATGTTATGCCAAGTTCCCTCTTCCTATCCTTTATGCGTTGTTACGAATATGTAAGCGATAGAATGACGTTGGGGGGTTTGGGTAAACTTAAAATACATGAAAATATAAGATTGGGAATTTACCTATTAAGTTAGGTCTACCCCTTGGGAATTTACCTATTAAGTTAGGTCTACCCAAGTATTTGTTGACTTGTAATTATGTTTTGAAATAAAGTGGACATGACACTTAGAGAACATAAGTGTGGCCAACTCGAGGTTGGGTTGAGTTTGTAGCGTAATTCTACCCGGAACCTACCGGCATAACTAGTGGCTACAAACAACAGGACCCAATGTGAGAAGTTGGTCATGTGGTGCCAAGACCCGAGGTTAGACCAAGTTGTGGTGTAAATCTACCCGGAACCCACCGGCTTAACTAGGTAACCACAACAAAGTCTAATGTGAGAGGTTAAGGTGCATTAAACTAATTAATGCCTCATGATTAGGGTTAAGTCAGGGTCCACTAATACTTAACCAATTTGGGGGTTCGAGGGATTGAAATGGGGTTAAGTTGTGAACTGTCGGTTAAACTTAACCAATTTAATCCATTTGGGGGTTTGAGGGATTGAAATGGGGTTAAGTTGTGAACTGTCGGTTACACTTAACCAATTTAATCCATGATTAGTAAAGGGTTAAATCGCACTTAACCCTCTTAGGAAACCCTAGCAACGTGGTCTGTTCCAGCAGTAATCCCAGTTTGGTATCATCACAACCCTAGAGGCTAGGCTAGGGCGGGGCACGATTACTGGACTGATGTAAGCGACCAAAGCGACGGCTGAGTGGTACAGCGGTGCGGGTCCAGGCGGGCTACGGACGTGCACGTAATCCGGTTTTGGACAAACTCGAGGCACGAGTACCAGTAGGTTTAGACTGTGCATTATTGCTTCAGTGTATGGGGTTGACACCCGAGGGCTTGATACACCCGAAGGTGGACCCAGCACAGTCTGACTACATCCATATGTGGGCCGTATGGACACCAACACTTGACGTGTTAGGCTTATAGGGAGCCGATCGACTAGACCGTTTGGTTGGACCTTATGTTAAGGTCACTTCATGTTATTGGGTCAAAGCTTGGGCCAAGGGATCAATACCTGTTATGTTGGTTTGCTAGTACACCGTGGTGCAGAATTTAACCTTGTTTATGCGACGACACCTCTATCTATCTTGTAGCTAATTTATCATGCCAGTATGTTGTTATCTATGATCATCTCAGTTTCCATCATGCTGTTAACTTTATTAGTTTATAGACTAATCGTAGCAGGGCTTACTCAGTCTTTTTGACTGACCTGTTTTCTTTCGCCTCTTTTCTTCCGTCCCCCCCCCCCCCCCCCAGGTTCTCAGGGAGGGAAATACAGGAGCCTAGCTTGGATCTTAGCTGCTTTCTTGGATAGCTCATGTATGCTTTGGACTTGAGCTCGCTATGGTTTTTCCACTTTGGGGATAGCTATTTTTATGTTTTCCTTTTCAGTTCAGATGATGTTATTTTATATACTAGACTTGTTTATTTGGGAAATTGACATTTTGATGTACCATACTTGTGTTTTGAAATGGTTTAAAAATCTTCCGCTGTTTTATCTACTTACTCTGTTTATTTACATATATATATATATATATATATATATATATATATGTCATGTCCTGCCATGTTATATCATTATGCATGTTTACCTTGTTTTAAAACGCCCCACCAAAGTCAGAGTTGCTTGCAAGAGCCACCCTGGCGGAGGTGGGGTGTTACATTTGGTATCAGAGCATATGGTTTACGAGAAGGGATAAAAAGGTTTTTAAAAACTTTTGAAAAACTATTTTCAAAACTAGGTATAAAGTATTTTCCAAAGAAAAGTCTAGTTATTTTTAAAAGGCTATTCCCCAAAAGCCATTAGCACTATCCTTTGACCCCTCGTTTGAACTCTTTTCTTTTCGTTTCCAGCATATCTGATAATCTCATCTTGCCCGAAGGAGTAACAATACCCGATTGGTTTCGTCGGTACTTGGAAGTCACGGCACCGGTCCCGGGTGTCTCTAATGTTGTCTTTCCAGTCAAGGCCGCTGTTCCTCCTCCTCCTTCCGTAGCTGATATTCCTCTTCTCCCTCAGCCTCCACAAGCGGATTTTGCGGAAACTTGTAAGAACTTTAAGATGATGGGTGGCAAGAATTTTAGTGGAACAGAGACTTTTGTAGAGGCAAGGAATTGGTTGAAAGACCCCGAAGTTCTTTTAGCCACCTTTGATATAGGTGACCGCGGGAAGGTTTTATTAGCAGTATGGTTGCTAAAGGAAGAAGCTGCACGTTGGTGGGTAGTCACCACCGCTACTAGGCCAATTGAGACTTGGGATGATTTTAGAGGAAGGTTTGGACTGAGGTTCTTATCACTGAAGCAAGGGGACATGACTATTAGGGAATACATAGATAAGTTAAATCAACTGGCTCGAGTCGATTTAGACTCGGTTAATACAGCTCAGAAGAAGGCCCTACACTTTGCTCTAGGATTAAACGAGCCATTACATGGTTTGGCCATGTCTCATATACCCTTGGGGGCGACTTTCGAGAATTTGGTGAATACGGCCCTACTTCAAGAAGAAGATAACAATGACAAGAAAGAGGTCAAGGCGAATGAGTCTCAAGGCAAGAGGGTAAATTCCGGGAAACGAGGCAAGAATAACAACAACTGCAAGGAAAAGCCAAGAGAGAATAGGAAATGCAACTTCTGTGGTAAAGTTGGACATATATCCAGGGAATGTAGGAAGAAGAAGAGAAAGCGGGGCGAATGCTTTCATTGTGGTGAGTTTGGACATCTCAGCAAGGATTGCCCGAAGAAAACAAGGGCAAGGTCAGACTCAGTGTGCGGGACTATCTGGAGGGCGAGTTCATCCCCTCAACACCGTTCTTCCAGCTCATGATAGAGGTAGTGTTTCTGTTGAAAGACTTGTTTACATTTACTGATTTTCCCTGTTCGTACTTTGTTTGATTCTGGCACATCGCATAGTTTTATTTCATCTGATCTAGTTGAAAGTTTGCACCTAAGTACTAGTCTAGTTGATGATCCCGTATGTATTTCAAATCCAATTGGGGGTTCTGCCCGTTTGTCTGTGGTCTGAGTGGATTTGAAAATTTCTATCTTGAGTATAGAATTCTCGTGGGATGTTTATATTCTCGGTTTCAGGGGATATGGGTTGGTTTTGGGCATGGAATGGTTGTCCTGTTTTGGAGCCATTCTTGGTTTTTGTATATAGGGTTGTGAGGCTCATGACTCGCCTCAGTAATACCCCAGAAATTTCTAGCAACCCTATGGGTCCCGTCATGTTATGTTATCTTGAATCCCTCAACTCGTCTATCGATAGTTTGCAATCTGTGAGGGTGGTCCGAGAATATCCTGATATCTTGGGGGGAAGTAAAGGGGTTACCTCTAGACGTGGGATAGATTTCCGCATTATCTGGTTGGTAATACCAAGCCAGTTTTGTGGCCGGTTAGGCACATGACCTCACGAGATGAGAGTTAAGAAAACAAGTCAAGGAGTTGCTTGAGAAGAACTTCCTGAGACGAAGCATTTTCGAGTAGGGTGCTCCAGTAGTATTCGTTACTAATATGGACAGTTTGCTTTGTTTATGTGTTGATTATCGTGAGGAGAATAGACAACCGTTACCAAGGACTGATGATTTGTTTGATCAGCTTGTAGGAGCATCTGTTTTCTTTTGATCTAGCTACCGGATTCCATCAGCTTAGGATGGCTGAGGATGGAATTGACAAGACTGCGTTTAGGACTCTAGATGGATTTTTTTTAGAATGGCTAGTCATGCTATTTGGTTTGACTAATGCACCCGCATATTACGTGAACTTGATGGGTAGGGTGTTTAGGGAGTCCTTGAACAAGTCTGTCGTGGTCGTCGTAGACGATATTTTGATCTCCTTAAAAGAACGAGGAAGAGCATGCTAGACATCTCAAGGAGGTGATGGATACGCTTAGAGCCACCAGTTGAAGGTCAAGTTCTCCAAATGTCACTTTGGAGGAAAGAAGTTGGATTTCTTGGGCACATAGTTCCTAAGTAAGGCTTAGCGGTGGATTCCGCTAAAGTGGTTGCGGTTTAAGACCGAAAAACTCTGAGGAGGGCAATTGAAGTAAGAAGCTTTCTCCGTTTGGCTAGTTAGTTAGCATTCCCTGAGCTTAGACTTACTCTTCTGGACCAAGAAGGGGGTTTCACAGGAAGAAGACCCGCAGTTAGTCAAGAACATGGACCAGTTGATTCGAGGCGAGATTTTAAGTCACCTCGCTAGATATATTATAGATGATAAGGGATGACTAAGGCGCGATGAGAGATTATGCGTCCCTCGAGTGGAAGACTTGGTAAAGAAGATTCTTGAAGATGCGCATCACTCGAGGAGGTGGCCGAGTTGGTCTCAGGATGCATGTTGTGCCACCAGGTTAAGGCCAAGTCATAGAAGCCCGGCGGGCCATTACCTCCATTGGAGGTTCCGCAAGGGAAGTGTGAAAACATCTCGATAGATTATGTGGATGGACTACCTAGATCAAAGAAAGGAATATGGGTATGTGGGTCATAATAGGTAGACTCACGAAGAGTGCTCATTTCAGTCCGGTGAAGAGCGAGAGGACTGCATCATGGTTAGCAACGGTTTACCCTCAAGAAGTTGGCCAGTTTTGAAATAGCCTACGGGAAGCCATGGGTAGGCAACTGAATCTAGGTATGGCCTATCACTCATAGGCGGATGGTTCATTTCGATTAAGCATGAGTTATAGAAAATCACGTTTGTAAGGGCAATTGGCAACGTGGATTGGTATTTTCAAGAAAAGTTCTGCTGCGTGGAATACTTTATAGTAAGTAGACGAGATCCAGGATTCACTAGTGAATTTTGGAGAGCTTGCATGAAATCATAAGGTTACAGTTATGTTTAAGCCAAGTATACAGAAAGAAGAATAAGTGGAAAAGGAAGACGAGAGGCGATAATGAAATGAGTTCCAACTCGAATTTGGGAAATAGGAGTTAGGAAGCCAAGAAATCATGAAGTAAAAGACGGTCAAAGCACAGTGGAGTTAAGCTCAAGGAAACGTGACTAAGAAGAGTGAAGACTAACATACACGCATCATATCTCTTTGTAAGAGTGCATCCTTGATCCTTGTTTTCCTGTGGAGCTTACTTGCAAGTTATCTTTTGTATATATATCCTCTCGGTCCCATTCTCGATCTTATTTCTGTTGTAAACTCCATAATGGGGTTATGACTCATCGGTTAATACTATATGTCAGAGTTTGAATGGAATTCTTGTAATCCAAAAAGGAGTTTATCTTGCTTATCTTCTAAGATCTCTTTTTAGCATATCTCTCTGTCCATGTTTATCTAGTTTATCTAGTTTATCGGGTTTATCTTGTCATGAGAACCTTAGGTAGAAACCCTTTGGATGAAACATGTATTTGAAACATGTTATGCTTGATGTTTGCAAGTGGTTGCAAGTGTTTGCAAGTGGTTACTCGTGGTTACTCGTGGATGCATTATACACATTAGGCACTAGATCGGCTCACACACTCTTCATGTTGCATATGCATGAATGCTTACATTTATTCATGGTTGAAACTTGTTGTGCTACCACATGGATGTTGCAAATGGATGAATGTTATGTGCACTCATATAGATACTATGAATTATGTTAGGAATTTGCATACATATGGATTCATTTCACTGACATACATATGCATTAAGGAGGTTTACTGTATCAGTAACCGCCTGATCTTTGCATTAGATAAGTACATATACACACACTTTTGCATATGTTCATACCACATTTAGAATCATGTAAGGACAATGATTGCTCGTGGATGATGCTTTGAGTAGATGGATGATTGGATGGTAGGATACGTTCTTCCTAACTTGAAGATTTCGGGGATGAAATCCTTTAAGGAGGGGAGAATGTAACAACCCGTATTTTTAATAACCTGTTATAACATAAATCGAGGCAGAATTTAATTCTAAAATCTGAATCAAGGGAAACGGGCTATGCCATTGCGTTCGTCTCGGAAAAATACGCGAAATAGAGTCCGGGTTTTCGAAAATCGGAGTCCGTATGACCCAGTTAAGGCCCATAGAAGTTTTCAGAAATTTCCATATTAAAAACAGATTTGAATTTCAAGTTCAAAGTTGGAAATTAGGGCAAACTGGCGCAGGCGGGAAAAATCCCGCCAGGACCCCCATGTCGACAGGCATGTCGACAGGCATGTCGACAAGGTCCCCAGGGTGTCGACAGCCCTGTCGACAGCCCTGTCGACACAGGGTGGTCGGGCAGTTTTGCCTGGCGCACCATTTTGGGTCTTGGTCTGGTCTTGTGGCTTGGTTCTAGAGAATTCCGAAATCTGACGGACCTAAACTAACCTAGGGTTAATCCTAGGGCTAAAAACACTCTAATCTTCTATAAATAAGACCCTAATCCTACCCTAAAACCCCATTATTCATTCTAGCAACCAAACTATGCCAAATTGATTTCTCAACTGGCCTCCACTTAAAAACCCTAGCCTTTACCCTCTTCTTGAATCATTCCTATGAAGATTATGATGTTCATACAAGCATTTCTAAGTTGTATGAATGATCATTAGCTTGCATACATCATCAAGTTGCAAGTTTTATTTGCTAAGCTAGAGTTTTTGGGATTTTTGTTAAGGGTGTTGCTTATTGGAGCTTTGTTTTGGGTTTTTATATGCTTGCATAAAGGGCTTCTCAATCTTTATTAGTAGATTTGTGTCTTCATAATATTTGTAAGCCCTCTTACCTTCATTTTAGAAACTCTAAAGTTAATATGTGATGCAAGTTGGGATTTTTGCAAGTTTATTGAGTTATGCATGTTTATGCAAGTTCACTATGCCATGATTTGCAAGTTTATTGAGTTATGCATGTTTATGCAAGTTCACTATGCCATGATTTGCAAGTTTATTGAGTTATGCATGTTTATGCAAGTTCACTATGCCATGAATTGCAAGTTTATTGAGTTATGCATGTTTATGCAAGTTCACTATGCCATGATTTGCAAGTTTATTGAGTTATGCATGTTTATGCAAGTTCACTATGCCATGATTCGCAAGTTTATTGAGTTATGCATGTTTATGCAAGTTCACTATGCCATGATTTGCAAGTTTATTGAGTTATGCATGTTTATGCAAGTTCACTATGCCATGATTTGCAAGTTTATTGAGTTATGCATGTTTATGCAAGTTCACTATGCCATCATTTGCAAGTTTATTGGGTTATGCATGTTTATGCAAGTTCACTATGCCATGTTATGCATGTTTAATAAGTTATGCATGCTTATGCAAGTTCACTATGCCATGCTATGCATGTTTAATAAGTTATGCGTGTTTATGCAAGTTCCATATGCCATGTTAGGCAAGTTTAACATGTTATGCATGTTTATGGTAATATGCAAGTTCACTATGCTAAGTTATGCAAGTCTAACATGTTATGCATGTTTGTTGTGATATACAAGTTCATCATGTATGTTATGCCAAGTTCCCTCTTCCTATCCTTTATGCGTTGTTACGAATATGTAAGCGATAGAATGACGTTGGGGGGTTTGGGTAAACTTAAAATACATGAAAATATAAGATTGGGAATTTACCTATTAAGTTAGGTCTACCCCTTGGGAATTTACCTATTAAGTTAGGTCTACCCAAGTATTTGTTGACTTGTAATTATGTTTTGAAATAAAGTGGACATGACACTTAGAGAACATAAGTGTGGCCAACTCGAGGTTAGGTTGAGTTTGTAGCGTAATTCTACCCGGAACCTACCGGCATAACTAGTGGCTACAAACAACAGGACCCAATGTGAGAAGTTGGTCATGTGGTGCCAAGACCCGAGGTTAGACCAAGTTGTGGTGTAAATCTACCCGGAACCCACCGGCTTAACTAGGTAACCACAACAAAGTCTAATGTGAGAGGTTAAGGTGCATTAAACTAATTAATGCCTCATGATTAGGGTTAAGTCAGGGTCCACTAATACTTAACCAATTTGGGGGTTCGAGGTATTGAAATGGGGTTAAGTTGTGAACTGTCGGTTACACTTAACCAATTTAATCCATTTGGGGGTTTGAGGGATTGAAATGGGGTTAAGTTGTGAACTGTCGGTTACACTTAACCAATTTAATCCATGATTAGTAAAGGGTTAAATCGCACTTAACCCTCTTAGGAAACCCTAGCAACGTGGTCTGTTCCAGCAGTAATCCCAGTTTGGTATCATCACAACCCTAGAGGCTAGGCTAGGGCGGGGCACGATTACTGGACTGATGTAAGCGACCAAAGCGACGGCTGAGTGGTACAGCGATGCGGGTCCAGGCGGGCTACGGACGTGCAAGTAATCCGGTTTTGGACAAACTCGAGGCACGGGTACCAGTAGGTTTAGACTGTGCATTATTGCTTCAGTGTCTGGGGTTGACACCCGAGGGCTTGATACACCCGAAGGTGGACCCAGCACAGTCTGACTACATCCATATGTGGGCCGTATGGACACCAACACTTGACGTGTTAGGCTTATAGGGAGCCGATCGACTAGACCGTTTGGTTGGACCTTATGTTAAGGTCACTTCATGTTATTGGGTCAAAGCTTGGGCCAAGGGATCAATACCTGTTATGTTGGTTTGCTAGTACACCGTGGTGCAGAATTTAACCTTGTTTATGCGACGACACCTCTATCTCTCTTGTAGTTAATTTATCATGCCAGTATGTTGTTATCTATGATCATCTCAGTTTCCATCATGCTGTTAACTTTATTAGTTTATAGACTGATCGTAGCAGGGCTTACTCAGTCTTTTTGACTGACCTGTTTTCTTTCGCCTCTTTTCTTCCGTTCCCCCCCCCCCCCAGGTTCTCAGGGAGGGAAATACAGGAGCCTAGCTTGGATCTTAGCTGCTTTCTTGGATAGCTCATGTATGCTTTGGACTTGAGCTCGCTATGGTTTTTTCACTTTGGGGATAGCTACTTTTATGTTTTCCTTTTCAGTTCAGATGATGTTATTTTATATACTAGACTTGTTTATTTGGGAAATTGACATTTTGATGTACCAGACTTGTGTTTTGAAATGGTTTAAAAATCTTCCGCTGTTTTATCTACTTACTCTGTTTATTTACATATATATATATGTCATGTCCTGCCTTGTTATATCATTATGCATGTTTACCTTGTTTTAAAACGCCCCACCAAAGTCAGAGTTGCTTGCAAGAGCCACCCTGGCGGAGGTGGGGTGTTACACATTTCCTTTAAAATGCTATGAAAACTAAGGACAACACTTAGTTCTAATGCTACTAATTCATGTTATAGTTTGACAAATCCGATCGAGTGACAAATAGTATCAACAAATCAAAACTTATTAATAATCATTCTCATTTATACTTCAAATAAAATCTATCATTTAACTTATACTTCAAATATAATCTATCATTTAACTTATCGAAATTATTAAATATTCTTAACCAAATATATTTATGTCAAACTCAAATTTAAATTCAAATTGAGTAATAAAAATTCCAATTTTAAATTGGTTAAAAATTCTGGATCATTACAGTTTGTGACCATATTCGACGTGCTATTGTACTGCATTTACTTTCCCACAGATGCTCATAGAAAGGAAGGAAGTCTAACATTGGTTTTAATGGTTTACCTAGAAATTAGTTCATTTCATTTGAAGAGAGGATAAAGGCTTTGAGGAATTGATCAAGAAGGCTCATGATGTTTGAACTTGTACCCAGTGTAGGAGTAGGACAAATCATCGAAGCATATGCATTGGTTATCATTTTTTTGTAAAGTGCTCCCTCGATGAAAGAGAAGAGAATTGAAATCATCGTTTGTGATATACTAATGTGCATCCATATGTGTTTTATTTTGACAATGATGGTTCATTATTCCATCTAATCTTGTGGTTTGAAAGTTGGAATAGGGATTAGAACTTAAAGTAATTAATTATTCTATTTGGTTATGACGTACCTTGTTGAGGGCTAAGTTAGGCTACATATGCATAACATTCTATGTTTTGTTGTCAGAGATTAATATTGTCGATGACTACAACATCCGTACCATTTAGTTTCGAGACTCAAAGTGGGAAAATCACTACAAGAAAACAGGCTTTTGACAGCAATATAGAATAACGTGTAGTTGTAAATTGCTATTATTAAACCTTTCATAAATTGGAAAACCCAGTAGAAACTGTAGATAACACACAAGAACGCTGATATCTTCAAGCAGTAAATTTATACATATCGTTTCCTCTAAAATTTTCATTGATGCGTCTAATTTATTTCCCTATTCTCCCCCAAAACTTTCGTTGTCGCATCTAATTTATTTCCCTCTTCTCCTCCAAAACTTTCATTGCCTCGTCTAATTTATTTCCCTCTTCTCCCCCAAAACGGAATCCCTAAATTACTTGCCACTTCAAATCTTGCCTTTGCTTTGCAAATATTTTGAAAAGGCTCCTATCTAAATCTTTACTTCCTCTTCTCAACAAATCCTTTAAAATGCCTTCTTCTGATTTACTGAATATTTTTTGACAATTTTCTAAGCTATTTGTTTTTCTCCTTCTAGTCTTTTAACTATTCTATTATTATTAGGTTGGCTATACAGACAAAACATGTACGGGTGCTTTTCTTGGAGGGATGAAGTGAAAATTACCAATTGGAACTGCTCTGGTATGGAATAGCATGGTGCAGTCGCCTTTACTTTCTCATATGTATTTATGCTAGTGAAAATTATCTCCTACTTACCCAAATTCTGGGTTATATTTTATGACATTCATTTATTTACTATCGACTTTTTGCACTCCAGATTTGATTTTCTTATTAAACAGCAGATCAACGAACATAGTTATCATATTTATGATTTTGGTTTGATACTAGAATTGGTAGCTAGCTTCGAAAAGTTATTGCGTAATTGAAGATGGACATTAGCATAGGAACACATTAAGAAATAGTTGTTAATTCGAAGGTTAGAGTTTCACAAGTTATAATCAATTGATTTTTGAGTGTAATTTTGTTTTGTGGGGAATGTATTTTGTATTCGTGGTCTCAATTTTAGGCTATTTCATTAAAACAGATGGTATGATAGAAGTTTTTACTTTTTTCAGCCAATCCAAAAGCCTGAGATATGTGCATGGAAATTTATTTCGTTTCCAACTTAACAACAAATTTTAACCTTCATTTTGTTTATAGTGCAATATAAATAAAGTTTAGGCAACCAATGCTCCATGTCATATCAGCTACACCTACTTATGGTTGTGAAGTTTTTTACATCATTGACCCAACAAATAGATTTAAGATAGCATAAATGGATGATACCGCGGACATAGTAATAAAGATCTTCATTCATCCACCGTAGATAGAATATTTTCAATTTTTTTCATGGTTAACTCTACGTTCTTGACTTTATGGTAATTGAGTATGAATACAAATTGATTAAAGTTTTATTTCTGGTTCACTTAACTATGATAATTTATCCCACTGAATTGTTTTAATTGTTACTTTCATTTATTAGGTTTTAATGAATCTGAGTTTTATGCTGTATAATGTAATTCAATACTTACATGGAAATCTACTTACTTGATAGTGGACCAATATGAAAGCTTGAAAATCAGATAATTTGTTTGGTTGCGATGAACAAAAATTATAGCCATTTTTTTGGCGTTTCACTTAATATTTGGTTTTATGCAATTTCAAGTGTATTATTAACATTCCTAATTTTTTATTTTCTAAAGAAACATCATTAGAGAAACAAAACGTTCAACTTATTCTAAAGGCATCGTCGGTAGATATGTACGCATGCTGTTCTCTTTGAATATATTATCAGCTGAAGTTTATGCATGAAGTTTTTAAGTACTGTGATCACTCATGATACTTGATGATAGAAGTTACTAGAATATTTCTAAACTCATCCTACTGGACGACATTTGGATGCATCAAACGTGCTTATTTGCATTTGGTAATAATCTTTTCTCCATAAGAATGGACAAATTTGTCCAATTTGCAATTTTCTCCTTTGAGCGACTGATTGGTTTACTTGAGTTAAAATATATATGCCTTTTTTTTAGTAAAAAAGGAATAAAAGTGTTAAATATAGGTGCATGTTGTTGATCTTAATTATCTTCGAATACATTTAGATAATTAAGTTGATCGTTGGATGTTCCTTCCTCGATCATGTAATATTTCTAATGCGTGTACTTTTTAGTTCTTGTAAAAAGTTATCGTAAATTCTTTTTTTTCTTTCTAAACATGGCGCTATATTATTACTTGATATCAACTTTACTTTCTTAACGTAAAAACATAAACAAATAAAAGGTAATCGGATGAGTTAAAAACATGTAAATTTTCTATAGGAACAAAAAGGTCTGCCAATATGAGAAACATGTAAACGGTACTCGGATGAGTTAGAAACATGTAAACATGATGATGAAGAACCCGGTGCTTACTGATGTTTGGATTGTAAAATCTAATTATAAAAATCATCACATGATGCATGTTGAAGTCTATATAAATGCTACTCTAAAATTTTGTTTTATTTGCACCTTTTAAAAACTTACACTCTCGATCATAATATCTACTTACTTGTCTTGATTGGGAATTACTGAACTGGTTTATAAAATTGTAGTTATTGGATTGCACTTCTTCGTATGTATGTGCGTGTATAACATTCTTTTGTCATACTATATGTCCAACCTGAAATGTAGATGGCTAAACAATACCTAAATTCCTATGCAAAGGCAGTTAAGCATTTAGACCACTGCATTAGTGTACTACACTATAGGGGTGAAAATGCACCACGGTCGTGTAGTGCACCAATATGGTGCATTTGCACATAGCAGTGGTGTTGATGCACCACTGCAGCAGTTGCACATAGCAGTGGTGTTGATGCACCACCGCAGCAGTTGCACCACTATGTGGTGCATTGCACCGTCGTTGTGTGCAAATGCAACATGTTGGTGCACTGCACCATTCAATGGTGCAGCAGGATCACTCTGTGGTGCAACTAATTTATGCAAACATCTAATTTAAACTTTCTGTTCTAAAATTTGATGAACTTGGTTTAGTAATTTATGCAAACATCTAATTTAAACCTTCTACTCCAAAATTTGGTTTCCTTGATGGATGCTTATATGTTTTTTTGTTAGGCAAAGGAGACGGAAGAAGTGGGGATAAATTGATACACAAGCATTCTGTATTTTCACGATGGTCATTTTTTTAATAAAGCAACTTTTTTGGCTTCATTTTAAGAAGAAAAGAAAGGTTCATGTTGAGAGTGCACAAGCGATCAATGATATTACTCAAAGATTCAGCATGGCGGTAGGTTACATGTAAACCAGAGGTAAGCTAAGGTGTATTTTAATGAAATATTAAAAATTCTACAATTGCAATAGTATATCTTTACTAGTGAAATATTTGTGGGTCCTTCTATTTATTGACCAATAAAGATTATTTGGCCTTATAACACCAATGATAATATATTTGTTATTATTTTATCACATGTTCGTGGCTACACTTATTAAATTAGATATTGTGCTTTAGATACAAGCTTTTCCAAACTTCTAACATATAATCTGTAGTGACTTTTCCTTATGTAAGTTGTAACGATATCTTTGCTTTAAATTCTTCTTCAACGTTTAGTACTAAGTGAACTTGGTGCAATTGTTAATCACTGGACAAATTTGATGTGTCATTTGACATATAATCACATGTATGTGATTTTTTCTAGCATCATGAGAGTTCATCTTATATATGCAGTTGTTACATATTTCTTACTTATCCATTAGTAACATTAAACCTTGTCCAATGTTTTGACCTGCATTAAGTGCATAAATGTATTCTTTGATTTTGCCTGCATTTTTTTCCTAATGCATTATACTATCATGTAAGTGCATACCAATTATGACTACTGTTCAACTATTATATACTTAGATGTAGTTCTAATTAGGTATTCACTTAGTCTCCTAAAAATTTCTTGATAAATTAGGTGTAAGTGTTAACATTATATGATATCCTATAAAGAGCAAAATGATACATTTATTCCAGTTTGTGTCAATCTTTCTTATATATGGGACCACTGATCCTTACAGAAAGGGCAACCCTATGTTTTTAGAGTTGGTTTTTGGCTAGTTAAACCTGATATATGTAATCATCAACCGTTAGAATTTATTTCCTTTCGTTTTCTTATCTCTTGGATAGAAGAATCTTTCCAGTTCTTGAACTGAGATAAAATAAATAAAAGATGGGAGAAGTTGTCTGTCTGTGCACGTCATTTAGTAGTTACTGGCAATAATATAGAAAAATATATTGTAAGTGGCTAATAAATAAGTGTATGTGCACGTCATTTAATATTGCATGTTATTTGAACTCCGGATTGGTGCATATGAACTGAGTAGTGTATATGAACCGAGTAGTGCATATGAACATGCGTATTGGCTGTCCGTGAGTCTAATAGACATGATCACACTGTTCTTAAGTCAGTACATTTCTAACTGTATAGGTGAAACCATACACATTTTTTTACAAGTTATCTTACAATTAAGGCTATCAAATTTACAACTTACGTTGTTGTCGATGCTCCTAGAGGATATCGAGTTTCTTGCTTATAGCAGTTTCTGTTAGGATTTCAATATCCTTTAACAGGTCCAATTGTGAAACCCTATGTAACAACCCGCATGTGATGACCCAAACTTCCCCGTAAAGGAAAGCCCGGATTATAATGAGAACACAACAAATCAGAACACAAACATAAGAACATTTCATTGCTTGTTACAGCAATTTACATCAGAGTACAAGAATATACAGAGCATGAATAATTTACACCTTGTAAAATATCAGAGATTAAAATACATTACATAGCAGTGGAAAATAATACAAAACACAACTAAAATAGATAAACGGATACAGAGCTTTCCGAATATCATTCCAGCTGTAAACCAGGATCCTGTGAATATAAATCTACAAAACCCAAAACTACTAGCTGCCCGTGTGAAAAATAGGGGCACCCAGAGTTTAGGTTAAAACAATAAACTCCAGGTCAGTCATGTGACAGGTGTGAGAACTAAAACAGTTATTTAAAACTTTACTTTAAAATATAGTATATCAGAGGACCACGCCGTATAACAGAGAATGGGTTTCCTCCCAAGAATATCAGTGCATAAACAATTATAAACAGCGCAATGCTTTTTGAAAAATGAAGCTATTATAAGACTCAGGTCCCATCACACAATGCAACGCAAGCTGGAGGATAGAGTTTTCCCTTACAAATAGCCAAACATGCTTGGTACGTTTACAACAAATCATTTTGGTACTATTATAATGTAAAGTGTATGAAAACAACTTCAAATATAAATGTATCAATCATAGACGGCATAGTGCCCTATCCTACTATGTCGCCATACTAGGCTCTACAAATAAAATCGAAATGTCACTTATTGGAAATTGGATTTTCGTCATGAGTCGAGGCAAGGGATATAATCCTCTCTGCTTCGAGACACTCTAGCAAATGCCTCAGGACTACACACTTTGGGTAAACCTGGATCGGTTGGGCCAGTCCACACATACGTTAGTGGATTGGCAATTCCTGAACACATGTTTCCCGGTCCTATCGGACCTATCCATCGGCTTCGTAGAGACCGATATATCTGAGGCGCCTCGCAATCCAACAACCCATAGGTAAAAATATAACAATGTCAGGGTGTGCAAAACCCTGACACCACCCATAGCTAGAAAGAAACGTCATGTTCTCCCAACACTCTTTATCCCCTTTTTGACTCATACCAAGGTGTGAGGCTCGCGAATTAAAGCTATACACAAAGCGACGCTATATTATAGCTATGCTTTGATCATCAACCACAAGACTCTGCTTTTCAACAAAAGCCTTGATCACTACATCTCAACATGCCACACAGGCAATTCACGCCATGCGATTGATATCTATCGATATACAACCTCTAAGCTCGTACGTCTCAGAGAAGGGCGTTAAGCAAGAGAATAAATTCTCCGCCGCCAAAAAGATATATATTTAATAGAAATCAATCAACATAGAATAAAATCCAATGTCAGACACACATCCATTTACAAGTTCGTTCTGGGTGTGATCGAAACCGGAGGCACCTTATTCCTCGTCCCATATGTCCAATACAGGAGAGAGGTCCTCACATATCCGGTCACTCTCTAAGTACATCTGGACTGTAACACCCCGTATTTTCTATGAACATATGAGTAACAAATCAGAGAATAATTAAATTGTAACAAAATAATTAAGGGAAATGGGTTGCACCATTGCGTTGGACTCGAAATTCTGCTTGGAATAGAGTCCAAGTTTGCGTAAATCGGACTCCGTATGAAGAAGTTATGGCCTTCAGAAGTTTCAGTAAAAATCAGCCCGGAATTCAAAATTTCAGATTCGAAATTCAAAAACAGACACCCGGGCTAGGCGGGAAAATTCCAGCCTTGGGCCCAGGTCGACACTAGGGTCGACCTGGCTAAACAGGTCGACACTAGGGTCGACCCTAGGGTCGACCTCCCCACCCTTTTCCAGATCTGTAGACAGATCCATTCTTCTGCACCTGGACGCCTTTCTGACCGGATTCATGAGCTCTAACCTATTTAAACACCCCCAAACCCAGCTTTCTCTCCACACAATTTCATTTTGCCTAAACTTTGCCTCAGTTCTAATTAAAATAAAATAATGGCGTCGCTACTCTGTTGGAATCAAAACTAGAACTAGTGCATCTTCTTCCAATTCTGACTAAGATTAAAAGAGAACAACTGCAACTCTTCTTCTAGAATCCAACCGAGGCAAGTACAGTTATTTTCCGATATGAAGTTTAATCATGATCTTAACATAATTATAAATCTGAATCTGAGACTAGGCCCTTTTTCTACTTATCAGATCTATTCCTCTGTTTTATTATTCTGTTTGTTCTGTATTTCTTCCTCCTTTCTTTCTTTTTGTTTGATAGCCAGGCTACCACGAGCCTGAGCCAAGTCTCATAAGAGATGAACGCATAAACGCTAAATTTGGGAAGAATATTGAATGAGGCATATTCGGGCAAAATTGATTTGTAACTAATTTGAGGACAGAATGCATGTTGTAATTCTGGACATAAATTTGAGACATATTGCATAAGATGATCTATGACTTGGAAGAAGAGGATTATAGTGACTTAGAACATAAAGAACATATGTCATAATTTAAGATTTGGATCTGGCATATTAAATCTGATAGTTTGTCATTTGGAAGTAGCAGAATTAATTTGCATATGACTTAGGTGTAAAAAATCTATATTAAGATTTGATGACTATTAAGTGTGAATACACCTAAGTGGGGATGAGGTTGACATGCATTGTAATCAATGGCTATATTTGGCATAATTTATATGTGAATCACGATTAGGGTTTTTGGGGAATATTCTGAACTATGCAAGTTTAACTAAAATTTGGGACATATGTTATATGGTGAATTATGACCATAATGTGGGCATTTAAGTTTAGGCTTACTTTATGATTAGGCAAGATATGTGAATAGGACTTTAAGGAATGTTTAAATCGGCTAAAACTGTTATCTGCTTAATATGTTAAATTGCCTAATCTGCTAAATCTGTTACCTGTTTAATCTGTTGAATTGCCTAAACTGCTAAAAATGTTGAATCGCCTAATCTGCTAATTATGTTAAACTGCCTAATCTACTAAATCTGTTGAGTTGCCTAATCTGTTAAATCTGTTGAACCGCCTGAGCTGCTAAATCTGTTAAATCTGTTGAAAAGCTGAATGAATGTAATTTGTGTATGAAAATCCGTAGGCTCGATTTAAGATTGAGTAAAACATGTTAATTTGATTAATCTGCTGCGACTTGAAAAGAAGTCAAATTTTTTAAATGGACATAATTAGTCTGATATTTGTATAATTTGTAATGGAATAAACTGGTTATAATAAAAATGCTGAGACACGAGGTTAGACTCATGTTTGCGGTAGAAGCCTGCCCGGACCCAACCGGCTTAACCAGCAACCGCAAACTGCTAGTCTAATGTGAGAGGTCGTAGGCATAACTAAGATATGCTTAGACACGAGGTTAGGTATTGCTTGTGGCAGAAGTCTGCCCGGAAGCGCCCGACATATCCAGCAACCACAAGCTACCGACCTAATGTGAGAGGTCTGCGCATTAATATTTAATTAATGCAAATCTGAGACAAATATGATGTCTAAAACGTGTTGGGTGGATAGGGCTAAACCAACTGGACTGATGAATTTAATAAACCTGTTTCGTGAATCTGTAAGCCCAATACAAAGTTAGACAATCTGTAAGTCTGTTAAAACTGAACATCTGATCCGTTAGTCTGAAAACCTGTTAACTTGATTTTCTGATCTGTGAACTAGTTGATCTGAACCCTGTAGGTCTGAAAACTTGTAAACAAGTTAATCTGAAATCTGTTAGTTTGGGGACACAAGGTTAGGAGGGAAAATACTTGTGTCATCTGTTGTTTGGGACCCGTATTATTCAGTAACCCTTTCTGGTATCAAAACTATGACCCAACAGTAGGTAGGGTTCGGGCACGCTTACTGAACTAATTATAAGCGGTTCATTCTGATAATGGCGAGGGTTGTTAATGGTACGTTCCAACCGGGTCATGTGCATGCATGGATCCCGGTCTGCCTCTAAGGATGTAAGACGTCGTGACATCTGTAGATAGGTCTGTGTCATTCAAAGGTTGAAACTTTAGGGAATGATACACCCTTCTGTGGGGCTGGCACATGGTATTTATGTATTAGGGAGCCGATCGCTTGGGGTAGATTTAGGGTACACTTAGTTCTGTCTATTTCCGTTGGGGTACCATCTATTTCTGTTGGGTGTTAACACCTGTCTTTTTCTGCGTGGTACGTCTGTTGGGGTGGTAAAGGCCCATTTACTAGTGTACACCTAATTCTAACATTCTGTTTCCGTAGGGATTATTCTGTTTCCGTCTCTGATTCCGTTTATGTACCTTCTGTCTGTTGGGGTGGTAAAGGCACATTACTAGCATTCTATTTCTGTGTAGATTATTCTATTCCATTTCTGTTTCAGTTTAGACATTAGGGTAACACCTAATCATGTTATACTAGTATTAGTCCAGAGAAGTAAGATATAAGTAAGAAGCATAACTTGGGCTATATCATTCTGTTTCTTCTGTTTAGCTTAAGTATACCAGTTACTCCTGTTGCTGTTGTCTCTTATCCAGCTTTATTTTCATGTCATTATATTATTATCTGTTCATATGCTGAAAGTCACTGGACTTAACAGACTTTATGTCTGACCTTGCTTGTTTTTGCCTCTTTTCTTTCGTCCCCCCTAGGTTTCCAAGGAGGGGATACTCTAGCTTGATCCGGATTACTTTTTCTTGAACTGCTTGAAGTACTTAAAGTATGGCTTGACTTCTTATGGCATATTTTGTGGGGATTATGATTTTAAAGTTTTTCACTCTGAGGGCTTTTGAACAAGGCTGATATATATGTACTTGAGTCTTGGTAAAGTGATTTTGAAAGATGTAACTAAACTGATTTATGTTTTCCACTGTAATAAAGTTATAAAATTTTCAAGTATTGCTTTACGTATCTGTTCTTGTAAAATTCTGTTCTGTCTACTAAAACGCTCCATCAAAGTTAAGGCATTCCCTTTGTGAGTGACCTTAACGGAGGTGGGGTGTTACACTTGGTATCAGAGCTGAAGGTTACCAGATTTGATGAAAAGTTTTGAAAACTATTTTCAAAAAAAAGGTTTAAAAAGAAAGTATTTTCAAACGTAGAGTTTATTTTGAAAAACATAATCCCCAAAGCCATAGCCTATCTTTCTATCCTTTGTTTTTGAATCTTTCCTTTCCTTTCGTTTCAGCATGTCTGGGGATCTTAATCTTCCGGAGGGCGTACCGATACCTGGCTGGTTCAGGAGGTACCTAGAAGCTAGGGCTAATAATGTGGGCCCAACAAACGTCCCTCATCCCCCAGCTGCAGCGGTTCCTCCTCCTCCTCCGTGCATGAATGCTTTCCCGAAGATATGTAGAGACTTTCGAGCCATGGGTGGGAAGAACTTTAATGGAACTGAATCCTTCGTGGAGGCAAGGAACTGGCTCAAAGAAACTGAGGATTTATTCGTTATCTTCGATGTGGACGATAGGCAGAAGATACAATTGGCTGTATGGTTGCTTAAGGACGAAGCTTCATTTTGGTGGGAGGTCACAAATGGAGAGCGTCCGGTAGAGAGGTGGATGGATTTCAGGCAGAGGTTCGAGATGAAATTTCTCTCATGAGCAGAAGAGAGTCTATACCTAGAGAGGTTCTTGGCATTGAAGCAGGGGAATTTATCAGTGAGAGAGTACGTCAACAAGTTTAATCAGTTGGCAAGATTCGGCTTAGATTTGGTAAATACACCGCATAAGAAGGCACTAAGGTTTGCTAATGGTTTGAATGAGCCGCTACACGAATTGGCGATGTCCCACATTCCTATGGGGGCAACCTTCGAAAAATTGGTGGACATGGCGTTAATGCATGAAGAGGAAGCCGAAAGTAAAAATAAAGAGGAAAAGCTTGAAGGACCACAGAACAAGAAGGCGGGGCCCAAAAAGGAAACACAAAAGAAGGATGAGAAGACTGAAGATAAGAAGGAGAAGAAGTGCTTCACTTGTGGAAGCTCGACCCATCTGAACAAAGATTCCAGAAAAAGGAAGGCACTTGCTTCAACTGTGGAGAAATGGGGCACTTCACTAGGGACTGCCCAAAGAAACGGGGGCAAGGGCAGAGGGCAGAACCCACTTATGGAGGACAGGTGAATGCTCAAGTGACTGGTAGATAGGGTAGAAATAAGAAAATTTATGTAGAAGGTTTAATTTCCTTATCTGATTGTGGAGTTAAAAACTCTTTCTGATTCTGGCATTTTGATTCTGTAATTGAAACTCTGCACTTTAATACTAGTCTTGTTTCTGGTTCCGTTATAGTCTCAAACCCCATGAGGGTTACGACTCATCTATTTGTGATAAGTTGGGGTTTGAGGGTATCTGTGTTGGGCGTTAAGTTGACCATGACGCATATATTCTGAGTTTTTAGCATGCTTAGTTTCCTAAGAATCATTTGGTAATCTGATCTGTATCAGTAGTCTATAGGTATCTGAATATTTCTGAAAAGGATAGGAGTTTTTACTCAAAGCGTGAAATAGATTTCCATTTGGGCATTTTTTTAATGGGAGTAATTCTCTGAGTGTTAATCTGATGTTGATTTCGGTCTTCGGGGTTGATACTTAGGGGGTTATTCTCTTAAACCGATGTCTAATGAGAACCTAGCTTTAGTTTTAATTATACTTGCTTCTATCACTCGACTTTATCCTATCAACTGAATCTTCGACCTTTAGGTGGAAACTAATGGGTGTAAACATGTGTTGAGACATGTTATGTTTGATGGTTGCAAGTGGATGCAAGTGGTTGCTAGTGGTTGCTCGTGGATGCATATACACACACTAGGCACTAGATCGGCTCAAAAACACTCTCATACTGCATATGGATGTGTGTGCATTTTTCAGTTTTGTGGATGAAAAATGGTTGACTCAGCACATGGATGTTGCATATGAATGAATGGTTGTACACTCATATAGAAATGATATGTATCAAATAGGAAAATTGCATACATGTTGGACTCATGGCACTGACATAATTCGCATTAAGGAGGTCAACTGAATCAGTGGACCGCCTGATCTTTGCATTAGATAAGGAACATATACACACACTTTTGCATATGTTCATACAACATTAGAAGTTTTCTAAGGACAATGAATGCTTGTGGATGATGGTTGACTAGATGGGTGATTGGATGGTAGGACACATTCTTCCTAACTTGAAGATTTCGGGGACGAAATCCTTTAAGGAGGGGAGAATGTAACACCCTGTATTTTCTGTGAACTTAAGAGTAACAAATCAGAGAATAATTAAATTGTAACAAAATAATTAAGGGAAATGGGTTGCGCCATTGCGTTCATCTCGAAATTCTGCTTGGAATAGAGTCCAAGTTTTCGTAAATCAGACTACATATGAAGAAGATATGGCCTTCAGAAGTTTCAGTAAAAATCAGCCCGGAATTCAAAAATTCAGATTCGAAATTCAAAAACAGACACCCGGGCTGGGCGGCAAAATTCCCGCCCAGGGCCTAGGTCAACACTAGGGTCGACCTGGGGGTCGACCTGGCTAAACAGGTCAACACTAGGGTCGACCCTAGGGTCGACCTCCCCGCCCTTTTCCAGATCTATAGACAGATCCATTCTTCTGCACCTGGACGCCTTTCTGACCGGATTCATGAGCTCCAACCTTTTTAAACGCCCCCAAACCCAGCTTTCTCTCCACACAATTTCATTATGCCTATATTCTGCCTCCGTTCTAATTAAAATAAAATAATGTCGTCGCTACTCTGCTGGAATCAAAACTAGAACTAGTGCATCTTCTTCCAATTCTTACTAAGATTAAAAGAGAACAACTGCAACTCTTCTTCTAGAATCCAACCGAGGCAAGTACAGTTATTTTCCAATATGAAATTTAATCATGATATTGACATAATTATAAATCTGAATCTGAGACTAGGCCCTTTTTCTATTTATCAGATCTGTTCCTCTGTTTTATTATTCTGTTTGTTCGGTATTTCTTCCTCCTTTCTTTCTTTTTGTTTGATAGCCAGGCTACCACGAGCCTGAGCCAAGTCTCATAAGAGATGAACGCATAAACACTAAATTTGGGAAGAATATTGAATGAGGCATATTTGGGCAAAATTGATTTGTAATTAATTTGAGGACACAACGCATGTTGTAATTCTGGACATAAATTTGATACATATTGCATAAGATGATCTATGACTTGGAAGAAGAGGATTATAGTGACTTAGAACATAAAGAACATATGTCATAATTTAAGATCTAGATCTGGTCATATTAAATCTGTTAGTCTATCATTTGGAAGTAGGAGAATTAATTTGCATATGACTTAGGTGTAAAAAATCTATATTAAGATTTGATGACTATTAAGTGTGAATACACCTAAGTGGGGAGGGGGGTTTTGGATATGTGACATGCATTGTAATCAATGGCTATATTTGGCATAATTTATATGTGAATCACGATTAGGGTTTTTGGGGAATATTCTGAACTATGCAGTTTAACTAAAATTTGGGACATATGTTATATGGTGAATTATGACCATAATTTGGGCATGTAAGTTTAGGCTTACTTTATGATTAGGCAAGATATGTGAATAGGACTTTAAGGAATGTTTAAATCGGCTAAAACTGTTATCTGCTTAATATGTTAAATTGCCTAATCTGCTAAATCTGTTACCTGTTTAATCTGTTGAATTGCCTAAACTGCTAAAAATGTTAAATCACCTAATCTGCTAATTATGTTAAATTGCCTAATCTGCTAAATCTGTTGAGTTGCCTAATCTGTTAAATCTGTTGAACCGCCTGAGCTGCTAAATCTATTAAACCTATTGAAAGGCTGAATGATTGTAATTTGTGTATGAAAATCCGTAGGCTCGATCTAAGATTGAGTAAAACATGTTAATTTGATTAATCTGCTGCGACTTGAAAAGAAGTCAAATCTGTTAAATGGACAGAATTAGTCTGATATTTGTATAATTTGTAATGGAATAAACTGGTTATAACAAAAATACTAAGACACGAGGTTAAACTCATGTTTGCGGTAGAAGCCTGCCCGGACCCAACCGGCTTAACCAGCAACCACAAACTGCTAGTCTAATGTGAGAGGTCGTAGGTATAACTAAGATATGCTTAGACACGAGGTTAGGTCTTGCTTGTGGCAGAAGTCTGCCCCGAACCGCCCAGCATATCCAGCGGCCACAAGCTACCGACCTAATGTGAGAGGTCTGCGCATTAATATTTGATTAGTGCAAATCTGAGACAAATATGATGTCTAAAACGTGTTGGGTGGATAGGGCTAAACCAACTGGACAGATGAATTTAATAAACCTGTTTCGGGAATCTGTAAGCCCAATACAAAGTTAGACAACCTGTAAGTCTGTTAAAACTGAACATCTGATCCATTAGTCTGAAAACCTGTTAACTTGATTTTCTGATCTGTGAACTAGTTGATCTGAACTCTGTAGGTCTGAAAACTTGTAAACAAGTTAATCTGAAATCTGTTAGTCTGGGGACACAAGGTTAAGAGGGAAAATACTTATGTCAACTATTGTTTGGGACCCATATTAGTCAGTAACCCTTTTTGGTATCAAAACTATGACCCAACAGTAGGTAGGGTCCGGGCACGCTTACTGAACTAATTATAAGCGGTTCACTCTGATAATGGCGAGGGGTGTTGATGGTGCATTCCAACCAGTTCATGTGCGTACATGGATCCCGGTCTGCCTCTGAGAAAGTAAGACGCCGTGACATCTGTAAATAGGTTGTGTCATTCAAAGGTTGCCACTTTAGGGAATGATACACCCTTCTGTGGGGCTGGCACAGGGTATTTATGTATTAGGGAGCCGATCGCTTGGGGTAGATATAGGGTACACTTATTCTGTCTGTTTCCGTTGGGGTACCATCTGTTTTTGTTGGGTGTTAACATCTGTCTGTTTCTGCGTGGTACCATTTGTTGGGGTGGTAAAGGCCCATTTACTAGGTACACCTAATTCTAACATTCTGTTTCTGTAGGGATTATTCTGTTTCTGTCTCTGATTCCATTTATGTACCTTCTGTCTGTTGGGGTGGTAAAGGCCCATTACTAGCATTCTGTTTCTGTATAGATAATTTCGTTCCGTTTCTGTTTCAGTTTAGACATTAGGGTAACACCTAATCCTGTTATACTAGTATTAGTCCAGAGAAGTAAGATATAAGTAAGAAGCATAACTTGGGCTATATCGTTCCGTTTCTTCTGTTTAGCTTAAGTATACCAGTTACTCCTATTGCTGTTGTCTCTTATCCAGCTTTATTTTCATGTCATGATATTATTATCTGTTCATATGTTGAAAGTCACTGGACGTGCCAGACTTTATGTCTGACCTTGCTTGTTTTCGCCCCTTTTCTTTTGTCCCCCTCCCCCAGGTTTCCAAGGAGGGGATACTCTAGCTTGATCTGGATTACTTCTTCTTGAAGTACTTTAAGTATGGCTTGACTTCTTATGGCATCTTTTGTGGGGATTATGATTTTAAAGTTTTGTACTCTGAGGGCTTTTGAACATGGCTGATATATATATGAAACACCCCACCTCCGTTAGGGTCACTCTCAAAGGGAATGCCCTAATTTTGGTGGAGGTTTATAAGTATAAGTCACAGATATACAAGACAGATATAAGAACACATATTTGTAAACAGCGGAAAATCAACAACTTTTATTTCATAAAAGCAAATACGTGCTACAACAACATCACCATAATTGTCTTACATCTTTTCCAAAAACATAACACAACAACTTTCATAATCTGTCTTGATTACATTATTTAAAGAAGCATAAAAAAAACATAGATAAACTGCAAAAGCCCCATAGTGGTTGTCCAAAGCCATAGTTCAAAACGAAAAGGTCCAAGCAATACATTTCTCCTCTTCAGGCTGGATGTTAAGGCTGGTCAAGCTGCAGAGTTCCCTCCCTGTGGACCTTGGGGGGGGGGGGGGACGGAAGAAAAGAAGACGAAAGAAAAGTAGAGTCAGACATAAAGCCTGAGTAAATCTAGTACTATTCTGTCTATGAATAAAGAACTGGGTATGATAAGTATAAACAAGAAGTGGGAAAGCACTACAAACTTGGTTAAGTTGTCTAGGGTCGAATATGCTATCGTACCCCATGTTAATCTCTGAACCCATATAAACTAGTTCCCAACTGGCACCCCATAATCAGGGTGATGTGATCCGTTCTATGATGACCGGCTCCTACTCGCATAGTTACATGTGTCTTACGGCCCCCGATGTTGTAGTTACCTATGCTGGTCCCACCATGGGGTGTATCAAGTCCCATGGTGGCGGCCCGACACAATCCTAGAATGCACAGGTATGCTACTGGTGTCCAGTGCCTTATTTTTCTACGCCGGAGTGTGTGCACGCCCGCACCCCGTTAGAACCTACACTGCTACACCACCGCCGTTGATTTGACCTCTTACAATCAGCCCAGTAATCGTGCCCCACCCTGCCTAGTTTCAGGGTATCATGATACACCTTATAGGGTTACTGCTGAAAAGGGTCCCCGTTACTAGGTTTTCTATCTCTAGCCAACATGCTAAGTTGGTTAAGTGTTTTCTAACCTAACCCCCACCAGTCCGTTTAGTTTATCATGTTCCATTTTGATTAAGTCTTTAGTTCACTTAATCCTAGCAATCCTGACTCAGTCTTAATTGTCTTATTAAAGCCTTGACCTCTCACATTAGACAGGTATTGTTGTAGCTGCCTGTTGCCGGTTGGTTCTGGGCAGTCTTACGCCACAACTCAGTCTAACCTCGGGTCCTTATTGGGCTCCATGTTTAACCTCCCACATTGGATAGGTATTGTTGTGACTACTGGACAGCCGGGCGGTTCCGGGCAGGTTTACATCACAACTCAATCCAACCTCGGGTTAAACACATCGTATGTTCTACATTTACATATTTTGTCTTTCTTCTTTATTTTCTTATATGTAATATTTGCGGCCCATTATTAAGTTAATGGTGTAAAGGTTACACCAATCATGGGCCCAACCCATACTTGAATTTGGGCCCTTCTACTTTATATTTTCATTTATTAATAAATTTAACCCAACGTTATTTTCCCCCGTTTAATACGTTCGTTTATCATAATATATGTTGGGCTTAGGCTTTTAAGCCCAACTTAGCCATGAGAAGAAGGGGAGGCTTAAAGCGTGATTACATACACAAAAAGGGGAATGTGAACGCATGAACTTGCAACATAACGTTGGAATTACCAAACAGAAACTAGTGTACTTGCATAGTAGCATAAGTGACATGAATCAAAGCATGTAAACTTGTAGTTAAGTTAAGAATCTAAATTGGATATCATTATTGACACATAGTCTTAACTACAACATAAACCTATATCTTTATTTAGGCATACTGTCAAACATAAGCAAATCATGTTCATAAGATTACTACATGTTTACAAAGGTGCTTGCTTTTGTTACTAACACAAAAGTATAGTTCAACTTAATCATGATTTTAAATCTATTCACATAACCATGGCATAAATATTTCTAACATGAAATCATGATTTTTACTTTAGTCATGCAAACTTGCAAAAAGGGATTTTTGAATCTAACCTAGCTATGTACCACATATGTCATCATATAATTCTTGTTAACAATATAGACCTAACATGGATTTCAATTATGCAAAATATCAATCATAGCCTAGCCATATTCACAAGTTTGCAAATAGGTTTTCTAGTACAAAAGCATGGCTTAATACATAGATCATGGTGCCAAAATTTCAACATAGTTTCATATGAACTATAATAACCCAAATTTGTTCCAATTACGTACAAAATGATTTATGTACAAAAATATACATTTTGATGGCATAGTAGCAAAACCCCTAACTTGCATGAATTTCAATTAATCGACTACATACATGTAGCTTCAACATGGATTACATAATTTGCGAATATTCCAAACGTATACTTGCATAAAACTACCGCAAACATGTAGTTTTTTATAATGAATAACATAATTCGAGAATATCCAAATGTATACAATATCCCAAATCGATAAGAATCATAGTAACGCACAAATATGAATTACTTTATCGCCACAAATCAAGTATACAAACCAACACAATTATTTGTTCATACCAAAATAATACTCTACTTACAATGGTGTGGCGAATTCTCCAAATTAGGAATTTGGAGATGCGATTCCTTGTTGATTTGATTTGATTAAGTTGCTTTATGCTTTAGAATTTGCCTCCTAATCCTCCCTCCAATTGGTGGCTACTCTTAGTCGTTCCTCAGCAACATGATGGCCTTGTTCTTATTTTTGAATGAATAGATTAGGTTGAGTCTAGGGTCATTTTTATAGGGTTTATGAACTGATTAGGGCCATCGATGTTGCTTGGATTGATCGTAGCCATTCATTCGAAAGAGAG
The DNA here is from genome assembly GCA_030737875.1 of Allium sativum. Classification (NCBI taxonomy): domain Eukaryota; kingdom Viridiplantae; phylum Streptophyta; class Magnoliopsida; order Asparagales; family Amaryllidaceae; genus Allium; species Allium sativum. The sequence continues at coordinate 447,059,314 of CM060922.1, read as the reverse complement.
ACCAATTAGAGCCTGCCACCTAGCCCTAATGACAAAGCAGACTTCTGAAAATCGACCAACATAGAATAGGCCAGCCAGGTTGGGCTGGGTTCGACCTGGCTCTGGACCAGGTCGACAGCCCTGTCGACAGCCCTGTCGACCTGGCTAGACCAGGTCGACAGCCCAGTCGACCTGGGTGCATTAGGCAGGAGTTTTCCCGCCCTGGCCAATTGGGCCCGATTTTGGAATTTAATCTTGTTTTTCTGAGCTGTTTTATTCTGTTCGAATTTTAAACTTAATTCAGAAACTTCCGAAGGCCATATCTTCTTCATACGGTTCCGTTTTTCGAAAACTCGGACTCTATTTCGCGTATTTTTTCGAGACGAACGCAATGGCGTATCCCGTTTCCCTTAGTTCTTTGATTTGAAATTAATTATACTTTAATTTGTGAATTTCACAGTTATAGAATTCGCGGGGTGTTACATTCTCCCCCACTTAAAAGGATTTCGTCCTCGAAATCTTCAAGTTTAGGAAAATGCATATCCTAACATCCAATCATCCATCTACTCATCCATCAAACACGAGCATCCATTGTCCTTAAAAGACTTCTAATGCTTCATGATCATATGCAAAGTGTGTGTGTTCATGAGCTTATCTAATGCAAAATCAGGCGGTCTACTGATTCAGTTGACCTCCTTAATGCGAATTATGTAAGTGCCATGAATCGATTATGTATGCAAATTTTCCTATTCATTATTCTACACGAGTGCACAATCATTCAATATAAATGCAACATCCATATGACAACATATTAGAGTTCAACCATATACGAATGCAAACATATATGCATATGCAATATGAAGTGACTGAGCCGATCTAAAACCTAGATTGTGTGTGTATATGCAACCACGAGCAACCACTAGCAATCACTTGCAACCACTTGCAACCATCATCCATAACATGTTTCTATTACATGTTTCCATCCAAAGGGTTTCTACCTAAAAGATAGGGTCGAGGAAATATACCTAAAAAGATAGATAAAAGCGCAACTTAAGGAAAAGGAAAGATCAAGGATGTACCCTCGAACAGAAAAGGGTAGGCAGTGCGTATTCTAGCTTCAGTTTCCCAAGTCGCGTCTCCCTCGGTGTCGCTCCACTGAACTTTGACGAGCTTGACTTCGCGGTTGCGTAGCTTCTTCACTTCCGTTCCTAATATGCGGGTTGGAACTTTTCTTATGGTTGCTTCGCGTTCCACTTCGGCCTCTTCGAGGATATTTGGCTCTACCACTTCAGCAGACTCATGTAGACATTTTCGGTGATGTGAAACGTGAAAAACGTTGTGGACTCCAGCCAACTTCTCGGGTAGCTCTAATCTATAGGCCATTTTCCCAATTTTCTCGATGATAGGGAACGGCCCTACGAACCTTGGTACCAGTTTTCCTGTGGTTCCAAAACGAACAACGTTCCTTAGCGGTGATACCTTGAGAAAAACTCCGTCTCCAACCTCAAATTCAAGGTCGGTCCTTCTCTTGTCGGCATATGACTTTTGTCTGTCTTGGGCCATCTTCATCCTTCTTCGTATTAAGTCTACTTTCTCTGAAGTCTCTTGGATCATATCTGGTCCAAGTATGAGCTTATCAGTAGACTCCCACCAACAAGTGGGCGATCGACACGGTCTTCCATATAAAGCTTCGAAGGGCGCCATTCCGATGGTTGCTTGATAGCTGTTGTTGTAGGCAAATTCCACCAAAGGAAGGTGGTCTTCCCATGTCCCTCCGAAGTCAAGGACGCATAGCCTTAAAAGGTCTTCCAAAACTCTGTTCACTCTCTCTGTTTGGCCGTCGGTTTGGGGATGATAGGCTGTGCTCAAGCATAACTGCGTTCCTACTGCTTCTTGCAGACTCCGCCAAAACTCACTGGTGAAGATGGGGTCTCGGTCACTAACAATGCTAGATGGTATTCCATGGAGTCGAACGATTTCCTTGAGGTAAAGTGATGCTAGGGATGAGGCAGTTCTTTTACTTTTGACAGGTTAAAAGTGGGCGCTTTTAGTAAGCCTATCCACTATTACCCAAATGCTAGTGTTGCCTCTCCTAGACCTAGGCAGCCCATCGATGAAGTCCACTGAGATGCTATCCCACTTCCAGTGCGGGACCTCCAGAGGATGTAGCAGTCCGCTAGGCTTTTTCTGTTCTGCCTTAACCTGTTGGCACACCATACACTTAGAAACGAACTCTGCCACGTCCTTTTTCATGCCGCTCCAGAAGAAAGTCCTTTTTATGTCTTTGTACATTTTATCTCCGCCTGGGTGTATCGTCATCTTGGAGTGATGTGCTTCCTCGAGAACCTTCTTCACTAAATCTTTTGTTTGTGGGACGCATAGTCTTCCGTCTCGCCTTAGCAACCCCTTATCGTCGATGGAGTATCTGTTGAGGTGACTTGAAGTCTCACCCCTAATTAGCCTATCAATTGTTTCCACAAGCTGAGGGTCTTCGTGCTGTGCTGTCCTACTGAATCTACTAAAGCTGGGCGCACTTCGAGAGATGCTAGCAAGCCTGGTACGAAATCGGAGGAAGGCCTAAAGTTGAAGCTGGCTATAAACTCTAGGCTTTGTCTTTCAACAAACAACGGGCTTAGGGTCAATTTCTTTCGGCTCAACGCGTCTGCCACTACGTTGCCTTTGCCCGGAGTGTAGGAGATTTCGAAATCGTACGAGGCGAGAAACTCCATCCATCTTTGTTGCCTCAAGTTAAGATCCTTCTGCGAGAAAAGATATTTCAACAATTTATGGTCAGTGTAAAGTTCGAACTTCTCACCTAGGAGATAGTGTCGCCAAGACTTGAGTGCAAAGACGATGGCGGCTAACTCAAGATCGTGGGTTGGGTAGTTCTTTTCGTGCACCTTCAACTGCCTCCCGCCATAAGCTACTACCCTTCCTTCTTGCATTAAGACGGCGCCTAGCCCTGTCCCACATGCATCCGTATAAACAGTGAACATCTTGCTCCCATCTGGCAGCATCAAAACTAGGGCTGTTGTAAGAGCCCTTTTCAGTCGTTGGAAAGCAAATTCGCAATCCAAATCCCAATTGAACACTAGATTCTTCTTAGTCAATTTCGTGAGTGGAGCTGAGATTTTCGCAAAATCCCTTATAAACTTTCGATAGAAACCTGCTAGTCCTAGAAAGCTTCGGACCTCAGTTGCATTCCTTGGTGTCTTCCAATCCTGTACCGCCACTACCTTAGCAGGGTCCACTGCTAACCCTTGTTTGGATACTATGTGCCCAAGGAACCTCACCTCTTCTCTCCAAAAGTGGCATTTGGAGAATTTGGCTTTTAGTTGATGGACTCGCAAAGTTTCCATGATTGCCCTTAAGTGCTGAGCATGTTCCTCTTCACTCTTTGAGAAGATAAGGATATCATCTACGAAGACCACTACGAATTTGTTGAGGAAATCTCTAAATACCCTACTCATCAGGTCCACGAAGTAAGCAGGTGCATTTGTCAAGCCGAAAGGCATGACAAGCCATTCAAAGAAGCCGTCTGGGGTTCTGAACGCCGTTTTATCGATGCTATCTTCAGCCACCCTTAGCTGATGAAAACCGGTTGCTAAATCGAGTTGGGAGAAAATAGACGCTCCTACAAGCTGGTCAAATAAATCGTCAATTCTAGGGAGAGGGTGCCTATTCTTTTTCGTTAGCTTGTTGAGCTCCCTATAGTCAACACATAGACGGAGTGAACCATCAGCCTTTGTAGCGAACACCACTGGAGCGCCCCATTCTGAAATGCTTCTCCTAATGAACCCCTTTTCTAGAAGCTCTTTAATCTGTTTACTGAGCTCTTTCCTTTCCCGTGGAGCCATGTGTCTAACGGGCAACGCAACGGGCTTTGCTTTATCTACAAGATATATGCGGAAGTCTATTTCCCGCTTCGGAGGCAAGCCCTTCACCTCTTCGAAGACATCCGGATATTCCCGGACCACTCTAACTGATTGCAAATTTTCAACAGAGGCATCTAGCGATTCAAGATAACTAAGCATAACCGCATACGAGGGATTACAAGAAATTTCCAAAGTATTACCGAGCTGGGTTAGGAGCCTAACAACCCTTTTCTCGCAATCAAGGATGGCCCCATTACTGGATAGCCAATCCATACCCAAAATCAAACCATAACCCGAAAAGCCTAAAACAAAGGCACTACATTGAAATTCTACACTTAGAATAGAGATTTTCAATCCCAAACAGATCATAGACAAATGAGCTGGGCCCCCAATTGGGTTTGAAACAATTAAGGGGTCCTCTACCATACTAGTTTTTAGGTGCAGAGATTCTACTAAAGCAGACGAGATAAAGGAGTGTGATGCGCCAGAATCAAATAAAGTGCGAATGGGGTGATCATAAAGATAAACTACACTTTCTACAGAAGTATTTGTACCTCGCTGTTGCAGAGGTGGCGCTTCCAGCACATGAACCTGTGCCCCTGGGGTGGATCCAGCCCTCTGCCCCTGTCCTCGTTTCTTTGGGCAGTCCTTAGCCCTGTGGCCTGTCTCACCGCAAGCAAAGCACCCACCATTCTCCTTGGCCTTCTTTTTCCGGCAGTCCTTAACTAAGTGCCCCACTTTGCCACAGAAATTGCACTTCCTCTTCTCTTTGTTGCCTTTCCCGCCCTTCTTAAAGTCTGTCTTCTTAGGCTGCAAACCCTCTTTCTTCCCTTGAGAGCTTTCTGCCTTTGTCTCCTTCTTGCCCTTATCCTCTTCATTCAGCAATGCCATTTGCACCAATCTTTCATACGTGGCTCCCATGGGTATATGGGTCATGGCCAAACTGTGTAATGGCTCATTCAACCCTTTGACGAAACGGAGAGCCTTCTTGTGCGGGGTGTTGACTAGGTCAAGCCCAAACCTAGCCAGCTCATCGAACTGATTCACATACTCTCTGACTGTCTTGTCCCCTTGCTTAAGAAATAAGAATCTTTCCAACTGCAAACTTCTTTCCGCATCTGAGAGAAATTTAGTCTCAAACCTTGCCCTAAAGTCCTCCCATGTCTCCACTGGTCCTTCAGCATTAGTGACTTCCCACCAGTAGGAAGCCTCGCCCTTCAATAGCCATACTGCCAGTTGTACTTTTTGTCTATCTTCTACCTCAAAGATGATGAATAGGTCCTCCGTTTCTTCCAGCCAATTTCTAGCTGCCACGAAGGACTCAGTTCCATGGAAATCCTTTCCTCCCATAGCTTTAAAATCTTTACATATCTTAGCAAAAGTGTTTCCCCGAGGAGGAGGTGGAGGAAAAGGTGCCGCTGCAGCTGGATGATTTCCGGCAGCTGGGGGAGGAGGAACGGTAGGACCTGGCTGAGTGGCTCTTGCTTCTAAGAACCGTCTAAACCAACCAGGTATTGGCACCCCTTCTGGCAAGTTAAGTTCTCCGGACATGCTGAAACAAAAAGGATAGATTCAAAACGAAGGATAAGAGATAGTACCTATGGCTTTGGGGAGTGGACTTTGCCTTTTTAAAATAATATTTTTCTTCTAAAATTGCTTCTTTAAATTTCCTTTTTGAAAATAAATTTTCAAAACTTTTTATCTTATCTGGTAAACCTATGCTCTGATACCAAGTGAAACACCCCACCTCCGTTAGGGTCACTCTCAAACGGAATGCCCTAATTTTGGTGGAGGTTTATAAGTATAAGTCACAGATATACAAGACAGATATAAGAACACATATTTGTAAACAGCGGAAAATCAACAACTTTTATTTCATAAAAGCAAATACGTGCTACAACAACATCACCATAATTGTCTTACATCTTTTCCAAAAACATAACACAACAACTTTCATAATCTGTCTTGATTACATTATTTAAAGAAGCATAAAAAAAAACATAGATAAACTGCAAAAGCCCCATAGTGGTTGTCCAAAGCCATAGTTCAAAACGAAAAGGTCCAAGCAATACATTTCTCCTCTTCAGGCTAGATGTTAAGGCTGGTCAAGCTGCAGAGTTCCCTCCCTGTGGACCTTGGGGGGGGGGACGGAAGAAAAGAAGACGAAAGAAAAGTAGAGTCAGACATAAAGCCTGAGTAAATCTAGTACTATTCTGTCTATGAATAAAGAACTGGGTATGATAAGTATAAACAAGAAGTGGGAAAGCACTACAAACTTGGTTAAGTTGTCTAGGGTCGAATATGCTATCGTACCCCATGTTAATCTCTGAACCCATATAAACTAGTTCCCAACTGGCACCCCATAATCAGGGTGATGTGATCCGTTCTATGATGATCGGCTCCTACTCGCATAGTTACATGTGTCTTACGGCCCCCGATGTTGTAGTTACCTATGCTGGTCCCACCATGGGGTGTATCAAGTCCCATGGTGGCGGCCCGACACAATCCTAGAATGCACAGGTATGCTACTGGTGTCCAGTGCCTTATTTTTCTGCGCCGGAGTGTGTGCACGCGCGCATCCCGTTAGAACCTACACTGCTACACCACCGCTGTCGATTTGACCTCTTACAATCAGCCCAGTAATCGTGCCCCACCCTGCCTAGTTTCAGGGTATCATGATACACCTTATAGGGTTACTGCTGAAAAGGGTCCCCCGTTACTAGGTTTTCTATCTCTAGCCAACATGCTAAGTTGGTTAAGTGTTTTCTAACCTAACCCCCACCAGTCCGTTTAGTTTAGCATGTTCCATTTTGATTAAGTCTTTAGTTCACTTAATCCTAGCAATCCTGACTCAGCCTTAATTGTCTTATTAAAGCCTTGACCTCTCACATTAGACAGGTATTGTTGTGGCTGCCTGTTGCCGGTTGGTTCCGGGCAGTCTTACGCCACAACTCAGTCTAACCTCGGGTCCTTATTGGGCTCCATGTTTAACCTCCCACATTGGATAGGTATTGTTGTGACTACTGGACAGCCGGGCGGTTCCGGGCAGGTTTACATCACAACTCAATCCAACCTCGGGTTAAACACATCGTATGTTCTACATTTACATATTTTGTCTTTCTTCTTTATTTTCTTATATGTAATATTTGCGGCCCATTATTAAGTTAATGGTGTAAAGGTTACACCAATCATGGGCCCAACCCATACTTGAATTTGGGCCCTTCTACTTTATATTTTCATTTATTAATAAATTTAACCCAACGTTATTTTCCCCCGTTTAATACGTTCGTTTATCATAATATATGTTGGGCTTAGGCTTTTAAGCCCAACTTAGCCATGAGAAGAAGGGGAGGCTTAAAGCGTGATTACATACACAAAAAGGGGAATGTGAACGCATGAACTTGCAACATAACGTTGGAATTACCAAACAGAAACTAGTGTACTTGCATAGTAGCATAAGTGACATGAATCAAAGCATGTAAACTTGTAGTTAAGTTAAGAATCTAAATTGGATATCATTATTGACACATAGTCTTAACTACAACATAAACCTATATCTTTATTTAGGCATACTGTCAAACATAAGCAAATCATGTTCATAAGATTACTACATGTTTACAAAGGTGCTTGCTTTTGTTACTAACACAAAAGTATAGTTCAACTTAATCATGATTTTAAATCTATTCACATAACCATGGCATAAATATTTCTAACATGAAATCATGATTTTTACTTTAGTCATGCAAACTTGCAAAAAGGGATTTTTGAATCTAAACTAGCTATGTACCACATATGTCATCATATAATTCTTGTTAACAACATAGACCTAACATGGATTTCAATTATGCAAAATATCAATCATAGCCTAGCCATATTCACAAGTTTGCAAATAGGTTTTCTAGTACAAAAGCATGGCTTAATACATAGATCATGGTGCCAAAATTTCAACATAGTTTCATATGAACTATAATAACCCAAATTTGTTCCAATTACGTACAAAATGATTTATGTACAAAAATATACATTTTGATGGCATAGTAGCAAAACCCCAAACTTGCATGAATTTCAATTAATCAACTACATACATGTAGCTTCAACATGGATTACATAATTTGCGAATATTCCAAACGTATACTTGCATAAAACTACCGCAAACATGTAGTTTTTTATAATGAATAACATAATTCGAGAATATCCAAACGTATACAATATCCCAAATCGATAAGAATCATAGTAACGCACAAATATGAATTACTTTATCGCCACAAATCAAGTATACTAACCAACACAATTATTTGTTCATACCAAAATAATACTCTACTTACAATGGTGTGGCGAATTCTCCAAATTAGGAAATTGGAGATGCGATTCCTTGTTGATTTGATTTGATTAAGTTGCTTTATGCTTTAGAATTTGCCTCCTAATCCTCCCTCCAATTGGTGGCTACTCTTAGTCGTTCCTCAGCAACATGATGGCCTTGTTCTTATTTTTGAATGAATAGATTAGGTTGAGTCTAGGGTCATTTTTATAGGGTTTATGAACTGATTAGGGCCATCGATGTTGCTTGGATTGATCGTAGCCATTCATTCGAAAGAGAGACCAATTAGAGCCTGCCACCTAGCCCTAATGACAAAGCAGACTTCTGAAAATCGACCAACATAGAATAGGCCAGCTAGGTTGGGCTGGGTTCGACCTGGCTCTGGACCAGGTCGACAGCCCTGTCGACAGCCCTCTCGACCTGGCTAGACCAGGTCGACAGCCCAGTCGACCTGGGTGCATTAGGCGGGAGTTTTCCCGCCCTGGCCAATTGGGCCCGATTTTGGAATTTAATCTTGTTTTTCTGAGCTGTCTTATTCTGTTCGAATTTTAAACTTAATTCAGAAATTTCAGAAGGCCATATCTTCTTCATACGGACTCCGTTTTTCGAAAACTCGGACTCTATTTCGCGTATTTTTTCGAGACGAACGCAATGGCGTATCTCGTTTCCCTTAGTTCTTTGATTTGAAATTAAATGTACTTTAATTTGTGAATTTCACAGTTATAGAATTCGCGGGGTGTTACAATATATGTACTTGAGTCTTGGAAAAGTGATTTTGAAAGATGTAACCAAACTAATTTCTGTTTTCCGCTATAATAAAGTTATAAAATTTTCAAGTACTGCTTTATGTATCTGTTCTTGTAATATTCTGTTCTTTCTACTAAAACGCTCCATCAAAGTTAAGGCATTCCCTTTGTGAGTGACCTTAACGGAGGTGGGGTGTTACATGGACGATCACCACTTATTACCTTATCTTGGGTTTACAGCCCAATCAAGACATCAGTAATCATCCAAATGACATGAAGACCTCCGGTCTTCAACCACCATCTTCATCGTCGACTTGTCGTCGAATCAGTTATTCCGAATGGGTATAAACCCGGCCTTTCCGAATAACTCGCTTATATAATAAACGAGTGCTATAAAAATACAACATATGCCTCATTCCAATTCAGAATATTCTTTTATTCAAATATTCATTTTCTTAGGGATATGTTCCCCTTAATTTTATCAAAGATAAGTTCTTTAAAATTTATTCTATAATCTTCCTTTGGATATCATTCAAACCATATTAAGGTTTTCCAAACTAGTCGGGATTAACGCACCTTACCGAAGTAACCATTTATTTAATTTCCTAATCCCAACCTATTCGTCCCATAGAGCAAAACTGGTATTACCCCATAACTAACACCACGGTGTTATCGGTAAATTTAATTACCATTTCACGTTTAAATCTAATTAAAGATTTAACTATCGCTTATAGAAAAACTGGTGATACTCCACTCTTAATCATTTCTCAAATTTGATAATTTAAATTATCAATTCACATTTCAATATAATTAAAGATTCATTAAAACTTCACTTGGTTTAAATCTTACCAAAAATCAATATTAATGATTATTTAACTTTGGAAACACAAACATGCCGCATCGACAATCTACACCGTACTATTGATTTCTGCCGATATATATCCTCTAAGCTCGTACGTCTTAGAGAAGGGTGTTAAGCAAGAGAATAAATTCTCCGCCACAAAACAGATATATATATATAGCAGAGATCAACCATAAAGTTCGAAATACAATGTTAGACATATAATCCTGTCTTTAACTGGGTTAAAAACTTATGTCATTAAAAACGCAGTTCACAATAAACCCAAATCATATTCCATTAATCATGGAATCTTCACCAAAAAATAAATCAATATATAATCGATATCAATTTCCGTATCCGACTAATAATATAAATGGAATAACGACAAAGCCTTTTAAATTCAATATGTATTGACAGTCTTCCTCCACAGAAGTTCACTTCAATTATTATCCAATCGAATTCCATTCAATTCAAATTTAATATATTAAATTGGAGAACTTTACTTTGGAAAATTCCCGTTAAATCTTAATAAAAAGATTTACAAATTCTAAATCACATTACACTATAAATCGTGTTAAAGAACGAATGTCGTTAAAAAAACTCAGTTCACAATAAACCCAATTCACATTCCACTTTCAGTTCCAATTAAATGTTAACTAATTGAAATTTCTTCTTTAAATCTTAATTAAAAGATTTATTCTTTTCACCCGGGGTTTAAGAACAGTGCTACTAAAGAACCCATCCCATCAATCTCTAACCGTAAATTAGTAAGAGAACAATTCCCTAAGTATTAATCCCAAAGGCCAAAACCAACATCAGATCAATACCCAGGAAACCATTCAACTTAGCTAATCTTCAGTTAGTTTCTAATTTTCTTAATTTCATTAGGTTTAAGAACAGTATTATTAAAGATACCATTCACGAAAAACCCAAAATCTCATTCCATTGTTAATCGGGTTAAAGAATAAGTGTTATTTAAAACACTGTTCACAATAAACCCAAAAACCAATTTGATATTGAATACAAGGCTCTGAATAGAAAATATATCGACTTATATTAAATATCAAATTCTGAAACCAACAAATATCGTATTGGGAATAACGATATATATATATATATATATATATATATATATATATATATCTTTCAAATTCCTCCACAATGTCCGTATAATCACGGAATCCAATATCGAAATATTTCGAAGATAATTTCGATTCAAATCCATTCCAATTCATATGTCGGAAATTTTGGTTGTTTTTAAAACCATTTCAAATCATTTTATTTATTTAAAAATATTAGGTTTATAATTCTAGTTCATAACTAGTTCATTTCGATAAAAATATATTTTTATCTTTTCAAATATGGAATTTTTCATCCGAATTCTTTCGAAATCATTTATTATTATTTTACACAAATTATTGATATTTTTAATAATTTTATCAAGGCCGGTACAGTCGATTTCCATAAACGGTCATCGAACTACACTTACAACGACCTTTTACAAATTTGATTTGGACATAATTCCAAATCCAACCATTAGATTTCAAATCTCTTATATTCGTCGGAAAGCACTTTTCGATACAAACCCAATGGTTCCAATTTTAGGAGAATCCGACGGTCGAATCTCCCGTAATGTCCGTTCGAAGTCAATGGTCGAAATTCGCGAACCGTCGTGGCGCGGCGCGTTCTATTTAGGCCATTATATATATAATATATATATATTATATATATTTCGTCAATTTTCATTTAAAACATATTTTATAAATCGTTTTAAATTCATTTTCGAAACGATTTCAACTTCATATTCAATTTCAAATCAAAATTGAATATTCCATATCATCGATATATAAATGATAGTATTTTCAAAACATTAGATTTTGAAATCACTTCCTTTTCGATATTCATTATAAAAATAAATAAAATCGATATAAATATCCTTCACGTCAAAATGGCGTTAATCTAATCAACACGGCTTTATATATTTAAATATTTTCGTGTCCATCCTTAATCGGACATCAAAATCAGATTTTGAACTTTTACTGAATATTATTTTAAAATGTTCATTATTTTAAAATAATCATTATTTTAAAATATTCATTCGTTCTGAACCGGAATCAGACGCAGTCAATTACCATATAATGTGATTTATATGGATTTCATACAACACATGTATATAACAACAATGATAAACAATCAACCATCATCCAGAGTGCACTACACTGCATAAGCATTAAATATAAATATTTAACGCTTACAACATTCGGTCCACCCATCGATTGACATACAACTAAGCAATTGGGATTAGTGTACGTTAAATATCATCCCAACACTCGTGTGGGGTTTCAATCAAAAAACACTAAATACTATTTGTGCTATTGGGCGATGTATAAAATATATCATCCCAATCAATATCAGTCAAATGGGTGTACATAAACAAATCATTCGTTTTGTAAATGAATATTTATTTAATTCATTTACACGTTAAAAATTATATTTTTAATGATAAGAAATTTTATTTCAACACATGAATATTTTGTACAGTCCATTTCACATCACAAACAATTTTCACAACACAATCAAATCAAACAAATCGTCCATGGTCCGTGGACGACGGTGTCGGGTGCTGCAAAGCACCATTTGCATCCTAGTATATATTTTAACTAGAAAATAAAATTAAAGTGAGAAGTTCTCACCTTTGGGATCCACTCCTCCTTTCTTTGATTTTCGATCTAGATTGCGTACCTACGTTAAAAATCATATTTTTAACCCATTAATAATTATTTCTTTGTATGACTATTTTATAAATAACATACACAAGCTAAAAATAATATTTTTAACTTACTAAAAAAATATTTCCATAGCTTAACTATTTTTAAAATAGCATACGTAAGATAAGAATTATATTTTTAGCTTTCTAAAAATATTTCCATAGCTTATACTCGTTAAAAATCATATTTTTAACTTATAAAAATATTTTCTTTAATATGATAAAAACAAAGAAAACATATTTTTCGAATCAAAGAAAACGTATTTTTCAAATCTAAGGAATTCTAATTCTATTTCAAAGAAAATCATATTTCTATAACACTAAAAATCATATATTCATACAATGAAAAATCATATATTTAATTAAGGAAAAATCGTATTTTTAATCCAAGAAAGTTCATATTTTTGTATTCCTACCACTCATATAAAAATCACATTTTTATAAGTTCACTTTCATGTTAAAAATCAAATCTTTATACGTTCACTTTCATGATAAAAATCAAATCTTTATACGTTCGCTTTCATGATAAAAATCAAATCTTTATTTTCTACTAATCATATAAAAATCATATTTTTATATTTTATTTTCTACTAATCATAGAAAAATCATATTTTTATGTTTTAGAAACCATGTTATTATCGCTTTGCTATTTTGCTACTTTATAAATAAAGATCACATTTTTATTTTGCTAAAAATCACATCTTTATATAATTAAAAATCTCAACTTTATATGATTAAAAATCTCCTTTCTATCTTTTGTTTTTTATATAAGGATTACATTTTTAAAACAAAGCTATATGTTTTTCATACGAATAAAAATCTAATTAAAAGCTCGCATCGATTGGTTCGGTGGAGGTTCAACAACCCTGTCGGTCTGAGCTCGCGATCATCGTCGTCGTGTTGGGTGTTGCGCGGTTCATCGGAGGTGGAGGACGACTGCGGTTTGATTTGGGGCCTAGAGTTAACGGTTTGGGGGTTCATGGCGGCTCGAGTTGGGGAAAGGGGGCCACGATCTGCGACGGTGGCAGGGGGTGCGGCGCCGATAGCCAGCCGCCTAGGGGAGGTAGCGACGGAGGCGGCATGGCCAGGGGGTGGCGATGGGGATCGTTCCTCGCGGTTTTTTTTAATTATTTTTTATCTCCTATTTGACTGAGGGAAGAGAGAGAGGGAGTGGTGAGGGAGAGATATACAATATATATATATATAATTATTTAATTATTTTTATTTCTTCAAAAAGTAAATTTTAATACGAACTCCAAACGACACCCAAAAGACTATCGCTCCTAGCTAATTACCCCATTTCGAACATAATATGATATGTTTCGTAACCTAATTCGGTTGTTACGATCAGTTTTTATTTAAATCACAATATAAATCAATATATATATTTAATTTAAATGTACATTTCAATTTATTGGGGCCATATACGGACTCCAAAAATACCAGAAAAATAAATCTGGCTATGTTTTGATGATACGGTCCTAACAAAACTAACTTCATCGAATTTGGAGACCGTTTGAAAAACGGTCATTTTTCAGTCGATTAAATTCAAACTGAAATTACCAAATACGTTTAAATTCACCACGCTTACATATTGATTCCAAAAATTATGAAAATTGGAATCTACCGAAAATTTGACATTCCGGATCCAACAAAAGCGGTCTCGTCGAAAAAAGAGGTCGTTTGCAAAATCGCTATTTTTAAGGGCTATATTTCCATAGCGACTATTCTTAATCTTCAACTGGAGATAAATTTTTATTCCCGCTATGAATTTCAATTTTTCGGATTCGTTGGAAAGATATTTTAAAACAAATTCAAATATTTTGGTTTCGCTAAAATCCAGTTTATTTTGTATCATGTACATTCATTTAAAATTTGAAATCGAATTTTTAAACTACCGCGCCATTTTCAATTCCTTTTATAATTAAAATAAATATTTATATTCTAACTTTGATTCAAATAAATATATACGTTCTAATTCTATTCAAAATAAATTTCTTGTCGTTATTATTGAAAATAAATCATTTTAAACATTCAAAATTCATTAAAATTGCCAAAATAAAAATTTTAAATTGGTTCTGATTTTCCGGGTTGTTACACTGCACCTCTGTTCACGCAAGATATTGTCCCCAACTTAGCCACCGTATAGGTGCGGGGTTTTGTTCCTCAAAATAGCACGGCGTTAGTAAGAGATGGGCTCTACTATATAAGTACCCACTTCACACAGGCTTCCATGATGTGGGACTTAGAGATATTACATTCTCCCCTCCTACAGAGCCTAACGTCCCCGTTGGCTCACTAACACCTCACCCAGGCATTGTGGTCCACACGAGGTAGCCAATCCATTCCTAAAATCTTATTAGTAGAGTTCGCCTGCAACAACAGCTATCAGACTATTATTGGCATGGCACCTTTTGAAACTCTATATGGACGACCTTGCCAATCACCTACTTCTTGGTGGGAATCTATGGATAAGATTTTGCTTGGGCCTGAGAGATTAGGGAAACTTTAGAGAAGATAGACTTGATTCGAAGACGCACAAAGAAGGCACAACAACAATAAAGAGTTGGCGATGGCAACGCAAGTCCAACGGAGTCATGTGCGTGCATGGGTCCGGGCTAGTAGGTAAGACGTTGTTGCATCGTGTAGGTATAAGTCATGCATTTTTAGTAGTATCGGGTTGCCACTTTAGGGAATGATACATCCTACTGTGGGACCAACACGGGTATACGAGTTAGAGAGCCGATCGAATGGGGAAGGTAGTGGGTACAACTAGTGGAGATAGGAGCAGGCGACACCTATGACAGCAATTAGAGTACACGAAACTACCATTATTATTATTATTATTAGTAAGTGGGATCAACTTTTAGTATAGGACTAGTAATGATGCAGTGAAATTTAGCATTGGTGCGGTGTAGGAATTATCTTATAGTGATTAGAAGCGCAATCAACGTTATATCTTGTTTACCTTGTCATACTTGCTTATGTTACAGTCATTTCTTATATCCAGTTTATGTCCTTATCTTGTTACGTTACTAATTATATAGTTAAAGTCACTGGACTCACCAGACTTTATGTCTGACCTGTTTTGTTTTGCCTCTTTTCTTTCCTCCTCCCCCCCCCCCAAGGTGCTCAGGGTGGGACTAGTGGAGCTTGACTTGGATTTCTTTCTTCCTGAAGTACTTGGAAGTGTTGAGAGTAGTGCTCAACTTTATCTCTTTTCCATTATGGCTATTTGGAGTGGGATTATGATTTTACTTTTATGTGCTCTGATAATAAGTTCGTTCAAGATGGATACTTATGTACTTGACTCTAGTATGTGGTTTTGATGTTGTAACCAAACATGTTTTTCTTTTCCGCTGCAATGAATAAATTTTGAATTTTCTTAGTTACCATTTTATATATTTGTCTTATGATATTATATTCTATACTCTTAAAATACTCCATGAAATTTAATGCATTCCCTTAGTGAGTGACATTAATGGACATGGGGTGTTACACCCTAGATCCAAATATGTAACCCATATTGATTTAATTGAGAACAAATTAGACAACAGATAAATAGATTAGCAGAAGCGTACCTGGATCCGTAGTTAATTATATTTGAATTCCATAATCGGTGGCTAAGGAGAAGATAAATTTGGTTCGGTCTTCCAAATTGACACAAACCCTAGATCTGAAAATAGCTCTCCGTAGAAGAGGTTAGAGAGTTGCTAAGGCATGTTTAATTCGGGGACAATCACCCCTTATTTATAGAGTTGGCATTTTGTAATTCGGCCCTTCAACAAATTATAAAATATCCCAGTATCTGCACATTAGGCCCATGACAACTTAAACTTTAAGCCTATTAATTCTAATCTAAAATTAGATCACTTTAATTAGGCTTTACACCAAAATAACACAACACATTTTATTTTACGTATGTGACCCAATTGTCGAAATATTCCAACAATCTCCCCCTGGGCCACATATGAAATAACCTTAAAATTTGTTTAACTTTATGAGCTCCAAAATTTGCTATTTATAACATATGATGTATCTGAAACAATCTCGTCCATTAATTGTGTTGACAAAGGATCAAAGCAGCATTTGTTACATTTATCGTAACTAAACCCATCAATGGTCATATATATCAATACAATCAAACAAGATAGATCAATCATGGATGCGTAGGATGGAAATTACATGAAATGTGATCTATACATGTCTATTTTCAATTGGTCCTTCTTTAGTGAGATCAAAGCGTTTAATATCTAAACAACCTGAGTGCAAAGAAAAATTCATTACATTATTTCTGATCAGAAAAAGAACTTTATATAGATATATCTGTAACTGAAACATAGAGCAATAAATCACGACAATACCAAATACAAACTCCCCCTAAACCAAAATATCCTTACATATAAGTTACACCAATTGAGCTACATGCCCATGAAAGACCTTAAGTGGTTACCTTTTGGTACGTGGATCCGCCATAATTGAGTTTGTGTAAGTATGCTCTATGAATTACAATATATTTTGCACTCTTCCCTTATTGGAAAATAATATGTTCTTTAATGTCACAGTATTACTTGGTCTTTCAATTCATTATCAATAACTGGAGTCTTGTGACAAAATTTCATCATTATTTTCCATAGTTAGATGTCTTATAATTAACCGAAGACGATATTTTCAAAGTTGTGAAAGCTACAAGTGTTTAAATGACACTTTTCCATATAGTTTCACGCATAAAATATATTATCATTTCCTATAGTGGATCTTTTATAGTAATGACATCCGAAATATTTGGATCTTAATTCTGTATGATCTCCAACCAATCCGATCTTTTATCTATAAGCATATAATCTTTTATTTTGTCTCTTAAAGATATCTTATAACCATTTTGGCAACTTAATAGTGATCCACTTTTAATATCAGCAAGGTATCTGCCAAATAATACACACGTATCCAAATGTGTAGATACAAGAGTACGCATTAGAATTCACAATGCAAATGCATGAGAAATCTTTTTCATTTCTTTCGTTTCAAGGATGGTAGCATTTATCTGTTTTGGTAAAAGAAAAACAACTGAATCATAGTTTACATACCTAACCTTTTAAGCATTTGTCTTTGTAATTCTTTTGTAATATTCCAAATATCACCTGTAACGACCCATCTTTTTGTCCAATTCTCGTTGGTAATTAAACCAACTTAAATCGTTCATAAAGACGAATTGTTGTGGGTACACACATATATTGAACAAAATAACCGAACTTTTCATTGCACAATACAATATTACATCAGAGTTACATAAAATATCAGAGTTATAACATATACAGCGGAAGAAAAGAAAATATACTCTCAGCGGAAGAAACCATATGATATAGAGGAAGCTCCAAACTCTAGCGTGAACTCCAACACTAAAAGCCCTCTGAATCCTGCTCCAATGATCTTTAACTGCAAAACTAAACTACTAGCTGCCCGTGTGGAAAATTAATGGGCGCCCAGAGTTTTGGAAGAAACAATAAACTCCAGGTCAGTCATGGGACTGGTGTGAGAACATAAAACATTTTCTTTTTGGATATATTTTAAAGTTGGGAAATTCACAGGTTCACACTGCTAAGGCAGAACGGGTTTACTCCATGTGAATGCCCGTGCACATAGATTCGCAATGACTTTTTGGAAAATGAGGCTACCATAAGCTCGTCCCACATCACACAATGCAAGCGCACACCATATGGGTGAGTTTTATCTTATGATAACCAAACATGCTTTCATACGTGAAAATCCTCTTTTAATTATTATATACAGTATGGAAATCATTTCGCAAATATATATAAAATCATAGCCCCCATAACCCCAATTGGTTATATTAACATATAGGTATGCAATCAAAATCTGTATGGCTCGTATTGAAGATTTGGGTTTCCAACTTGATGATTCCTGGCACGAAAGATCAATCAGGGATATGAAGCAAAGTGTAACACGGCTTTTTCGTCCATCTCGGACACCAACAACAAATCACAATGTAGATCAACGGTTTTCGACCAGACACGACCCCCCGAACATACCCCATTTCCCCAAGTTCATAAGTGGTTTCCCACTATTGTAGATTCATTATCAATCATATATAAGTATACAACCTAACCACCAGTTTATCATCAATCCGGGGTGTGAGGTTTGTCGATGTCACGTCATACATAAAGTATGCGTTAATAGGCAATGCCATGATCATACAAGCTCATTTCATATCTTAAGTATGCCACATTGTCCATCCACAATATGTCACTGATTTCTATTCATACATTACCACTTTGAGCTCATACGTCACAAATCAGATACATATCCATCGAAATCAGTGCTACGCTGTCAATTACAATGTCCGACACACCATCCATACAAGTCCATTGTAGGTCTGAATGGAACAAAATCCGAAAATTTTCCAAATACGTTCGGACTTTCTGCCACTCCGGTAATACGGTCATCTCTCTACTGTAGCTATTCAGTACAGAAATCAATCAGCAGGCATTCCGTTCGATGTGAAGAACCACGGTCTTCAATTGTCATCTTTATATCTTCATTTATTACGTCGTATGGTTATTTCGAACGGTTTTCGGAAAATAAATTCCGATCTCGGTCTCTCCAAATAACAGCGCTTCATATTCCAAAACAAGTGCTTTCCATCATATATATACACATACATCACTTAATCCTTTCTAAATCTAGAAATGGTCGTTTTAGAGATGATCGATTTTAAAAAGTCTTCCTTTTAACTCCTTACTTCCGAACAATCATTTATAAACCAAGGATCACGATTTCAATATTTCTTAAATCCAAATTCATTGTAATCATTCAAAATGGATTCATTATACTCAAATCAAAGGATTCAGGACTGAAAACAATTCCAATTTAATTAAATAAATTATTTGAAAATAATACATTTGTTAAAACTAATTATATATATAGACTAACTTTAACATAGAAATGTTTAAAATAATTGCTTAACATATATTTAACTTTGAAGAAGTATACAAATATAATACTTTAAACATATACATATCTTTAAAACAATAAGTTTTTATTTAAATATTTTTGAAATTAACATATCATGATTAAATAGTTGAAAACCTATATAATTATACAAATACGATAAATTGGAATAGTTTCCTTTCCATTTCGATGACTTGAACTTATATTCACATTCATACTCGAAGAGTATAACTAGTTCCAAAGATCTTGAGTTAATCTAATTGATTCGAAGACATTCAACTTTTCTCTTTCATCCACTTAGACCCATATTAATTTCCAAAACTTAACTCAAACCTTACTTGGTTAAAACGATGTTATTACCATATCATTCAACTTATTCCAAACGATACATACTAGATATATGTGTACGATTGGTTAGAAATCGAACTTCTTATATCCAATATATGTTTCTATATTAAACCAATGTTATAGGCGGAATTATGATATTTCTATTGTTTAATTCCACAAATAGTATTAGTTATCATCCACAGAAATTATATCAAATATCTAAAGATCGCTTCATATAAACCAATTTACCCAAATTTTACATTGGAAACTAGTTATTATATTTAGGTTTCAAATTTACATTATACACCATACTTGATTCACAAGATGATTATCATTGACTTAAGACTTAACTCACAAAATAATTAACACTTCTTAATATTCAATTTACAATTTTTATTTACAAATATTTAATTCACAAAATAATCCTCATTACTTAATATTCGATTTACGATTTTGTTCACAAAATATTATATTGAATCCATTAAATTGGCACTTAAATATAGAATTGCTCCGCCAAAGTTCTACCAAATTTATAAAATAATATTAAACATTTTCAACATACATAAGCTAATAACATTTTAAGATAACAACATATTATTTTATATTTTAAAATTTATAAAATATCATCATAAAGTATCCTTTAAATAATATTTTAATCAATTAACTAATATAAATTATTCTTTGATGGAAATCAACTTAATTATTCATCGCTATTCTGCGGAAAATCAAAGTGGCACACAAATATACTATCACGATTACAACAATCCGTGCATCCATAAAAACAATAATTATTCAATACACGTTACACACTAACGCGTATCAATATGTGGTTTATATCGACAACTATACTCGTTCACAACCATCGCATACAAAACAAGGTCTGTGATTGCACTATCATCAACCAATACCAGCACACATTATTTAAAATACCCAATAATCTATATAATTAAATATTAAATAATAATTTTAAATTCAGGTGTTCTCACCGCAATGCTTTCCAGCAGATGACCGCGTTTTCTGTCTTGGTACGAAAGCGTTTCAGTCTCTCTACGTCACTCCTTCTTGCGCTCTGTCTCCCTTTCTTCCCTCTCTCTTTCGTTTTCTCCTTTTCTACTCTCTCTCTTTCCCTTTCGTTTTTTTTATTTTTTTCTCCTTTTTTTTCCTTGAGCAGTTATTTGCGGATGCAGCCCGAAGTGGGAAAAGCAAATGAGAAAGTAGAAATTTTGTAGAAGGCGGACATGATGTATTGGTGCAGAGGTTTTCACATTTCAAAATTTGTTTTGTTGAGCGTGAAGAGGGAATTTTTGCTGTTGATAAGCTAAGAGATGAGAGCTATTATTCCTAAAGAAGATTAAATGACTATGGTGTGGAAAGAAAGAGTAGGAGCAAGGTTCTATACGGTGGAAGAATGCATGTAGTTCACGTTGATGGGGGTGCACTGATGAAGGAGGTTCGGTGGAAGGGTCTGAGTGGACTGAATTTGTGTGTGATGAATGGACTAAGGTGGCAAATGGGTTGATGAATGATCTGAGTGCACAATTGAGTGGACTAACATGTATGCCTATAGCGGACTGACTGGTGGAAGTTGCTAAAGAAGGAGAGCCAACAGTTTTAGCCAAGGGGAAAGAGTCAGCGGCTTGGAGTTGTGTCCAGGCTTTCATGATTTCAATCACTTTTTTCCCTTTAATGGTTAATGGTGGAAGCTTGAAGTTGAAATGGGAGAGGAGAAGCAAGTTTTTTACAGACATGTTTAAAAAGTAGAGGAGAAAACATGAGATTGGAACATTAGCACGTGTAAACATTGTTTACACTTTTCCCACTTTACTCATATATGCATGCCATGTTTTAAATTACATTTTTCTTTCTCATTTTCGCATGCATCAGCTTGGCGGATGAAGTATGCATCCTTTCCGTGTTCTTGTTTATCAACAGATTGTGTTAACCTTGTTATTTCTTAAGGCCGATAACTAGTGATATACTTTGCTACCTTTGTGCTTGCATTTCTTTTATTTTATAAATATCGACCGCGAATGTTTAACAAATTAAAATATAATCGCCTACCACAATGTACCATGGTCCCAAAACAAAGATAAAATAGACCGGTTGACTAGTTTTGTAAAGTGTCAAAAGTGACCACAGTTACCCCAAAATACATTAGAAATATATATACTTATTTTCCAAAATAAAATTAACAATAAATTCCTATAAAATATTTTAAGGCTATGCATACAGAAACTGAACACAAATTTGAAACGAATATTTAATTATAATTTAATTTCAAATTATGATCGTTTTTATCCATTAAATTACAATTTGTTTTAATAATTCGACTAACGACGAAACATTTTTCCAAAACGAACATTGTTTTAACTAAATTACACAATAAAATTTAATTTCAATGATAATCTTTAATTAAATTTTTATATATTTAAGCGTCGAAATTCTTAGGTTGTTACAATCTCCCTTACTTAAGGCTTTTCGTCCTCGAAAAGGAAAGCTCGTAAAATTAAACATAAGTAAAATAAGTCTTACATAAAATTTGTTAAATTTACAAATTCTTATATTAAGTCTAAAGCTTATTAAATCAACTTGTAGGAATTTTTTTTTATATGATTACATTTGCCAAAACCCTTTTAAATCCAAGCTTAATTAAACTAAATTTAAATCGTTATGTTAGAAAGATAAAATGTCGGAAAAGTTAATTAAAGAAGTTTGAGTTTATATTCTGATTACAAGTCATAGTTTGCAATCCATTTGAAAATCTCAAAATGATTTCTCTGACTTAGAATCCCATTTTCATCCCAAACCATTGAAATATTATATATTTCTTTCATATAGATAATCATATTTTACTTCGGTATTTCAAAACCAAATTTGCTTTCAAAGTTTCAACAAACTATGATCAAATCTATATGTTATTAGTTCGAGAAGTCCATCCTCATGATAGGGCCACTGAGTACCACCCATCATACAAAATCCAATCCCTCATCACAACCCTGTTTTAGTCACGGTTACTCAAACAACCAAATCATTTCATATCCCGAAGTTGTAAATCATTTCGCAATCCATAATTTACAAATACTTTAACCATAATTTTGTTGTTCCCAATATTTCAAATTATCGAGATTCAAGTCGTCGAAATTTCCTTTATAAACCATTCATCACATCTAGACTAGTTGGAAAACTAATTTGTTTAATAAAATTTTCGACTTCCAAGTATGCAACTTATGTTTCGTATTTCGAAATCAATGATCGTATTTAAACCATTCAAGCCTTTCAAATTCACTAAGTCATGATTTTAAGAGTCATCATATCAAACTTCATAAATTTCAATTTATTTTGAAACATCCAACTATTATCCCTAAGTTGATATTCATAAAACTTTCTTTCAACAATCAAGTTTGATACAAATTTAAAACTTCCTACATTCTAGAGTTTTAGATAATCATTTACACTTAGTCAGTCATTTTAACTTTCTTTAGCTCAAATTTCAATATGTTTCAAGCATTTCCAAGATTTCCGAATAATTTCTATATTCTTATAATATCTTAAAGAGTTGGATTTCATATTTTAGTTGACATTCATATAATCGAATAATCCTTTCTTTCTAAATCGACTTAAAATCCAAAATATATAACTCTTTCATTCTTGTTTAAATATCAAATCTTGTTTAGAAAGTTTTCCTTACTCAACTTAGTCGGAAAATCATTTGAAACAGTTTTATTCAAAATACCATCACGCTTCCACTACGTTTCTCTGATTTAGCATATGCATGTTCGAGCTAGTGTTGTTTCAAACTGTAACACTCCACCTCCGTTAAGGTCACTCACAAAGGGAATGCCTTAACTTTGATGGAGCGTTTTAGTAGACAGAACAGAAACTTACAAGACAGATAAAATAGTACTTGAAAAATTTATAGCTTTATTACAACAGAAACCGAAGTAAGTTTGGTTACATCCTTTCAAATCACAATATCAGAATTCAAGTACAAAATATCAGTCTTGTACAAAAGCCTTCAGAAGGCATAGTTTTTAAAATCATAATCCCCAACATAAACTGCCATGCCAAAGCAACACGATACTTCAAGAAGAGAAGATCCGAATCAAGCTCCTAGATTTCCACCCTACAAACCTGGGGGGAAACGGAAGAAAAAGGGGAGAAAACAAGCAAGGTCAGACTTAAAGTCTAGCAAGTCCAGTGACTTTCAGCATATGAACAGATAATAATAATTATGACATGAAAATAAATCTGGATGCGAGATAACAGTAACAGGTGTAGCGGATATAACAGAAGAACAGAATGATATAAGCTATTGCTTTACACTTCTCTGCACTAATACTAGTATAACAGGATTAGGTGCCACCCTAATGTCTAAACTGAAATAGAAACAGGTACAGAATAATTTCCACAGAAGAGAATGCTAGTAATGGGCCTTTACCACCCCAACAGAAACAGACATAAACATAATGCTAATGATGGGCCTTTACCACCCCAACAGAAGGTACAGAAACAGATTAATCCCTACGGAAATAGAATGTAGAATTAGGTGTACACTAGTAAATGGGCCTTTACCACCCGAACAGACGGTACCACGCAGAAACAGACAGGTGTTACCACCCAACAGAAACAGACGGTACCAACAGAAACAGACAGAACTAAGTGTACCCTAAAACCCTACCCCAAGCGATCGGCTCCCTAATACATAAATACCCTGTGTCAGCCCCACAGTAGGGTGTATCACTCCCTAAAGTGACAACCAATTGGAAAAGACCTGTTTACAGATGTCACAGCGTCTTACATCCTCAGAGGCAGACTGGGATCCATGCATGCACATGACCCAGTTGGAACACACCATCAACACCCTTCGCCATTATCAGAATGAACCACTTATAATTAGTTAAGTAAGCGTGCCCGGACCATACCTACTGTTGGGTCAAAGTTTTGATACCAGAAAGGGTTACTGACTAATATGGGTCCCAAACAACAGATGACACAAGTAATTTCCCTCCTAACCTTGTGTCCCCAGACTAACAGATTTCAGATTAACTTGTTAACAAGTTCAGACATACAGAATTCAGATCAACTAGTTCACATATTAGACAAGTTTTCAGACCAACGGATCAGATATACGGATTTAACAGACTTACAGAATAACCGGTTACAGATTAACAGACTTACGGATTGTCTAACTTTGTATTGGGCCTACAGATTCATGAAACGGGTTTATTAATTTCATTAGTCCAGTTGGTTTCACCCTATCCACCCAACACGTTTTAGACATCATATTTATCTCAGATTTTCATTAATTAAATATTAATGCCCAGACCTCTCACATTAGACTGACAGTCTGCGGCTACTGGTTAGGCCGGTTGGTTCCGGGCAGGTTTCTGTCACAAACTGAGTCTAACCTCGGGTTTCAAGCTCGTTACGACTAACTTCTCATATTAGAACCTATTGTTTGCGGCCACTGGATGCGACGGGCGATTCCGGGCAGGATTACGCCGCAAACTCATTCTAACCTCGAGTTAGCCATGTTTATCTTTGCGGCCAATTAATTAATAATTTACCAGTTATGCCCATGCCTAATATACATGTTAATTATTCATAACTATAGCCAATTCAGATTATGTCAATAATAGACTAAATATATCAACTCAACAGATATAGCAGATAACAGATTTCTTAACGGATTTAGCAGATTAAACAATTTAGCAGATTTAGCATATAACAGATTAGGCATTTTCAGCAGACTTAGCAGATGACAGATTTAGCAGATTAGGCAATATAACAGATCTAGCAGATTAGGCAATATAACAGAACTAGCAGATTAGGCAACAGAACTAGCAGATTAGGCAATATAACAGAACTAGCAGATTAGGCAACAGAACTAGCAAATTAGGCAATATAATAGATTTAATCATTCCCTAAAGTTTCATAGACATATCTTGCCTAATTATAAATTTGGCCTAAGTTTGCATGCCTAAATAGGTTTCATGATTCACAATATGATCATATACCCCACGTTTGCATTGAATTTACATGGCACAGATTATGGTCATAATTTACCATATAACACATGTCCTAAATTTAGTTAAACTTGCCTAGTATAAAAGATTCACATATAAATTATACCAAATATAGCCTTCGATTTCAATGCATGTCATATATTCAAAAATCTCCCACTTAGGTGTTATTCACATTTAATAGTTATCAAATCTTAATATAGATCTTCACACCTAAGTCATATTCTCTTTTTATCTCAGGTCATGAATTGTTATATAAACAATATGCCCAACAATCTAGAACTTTAAATTATAACAGATCTTAATTCAAAATATGTGTTATGTCCAATGTCTCAAGTCACATGTTAACATACAATGGTTCTTCTTCTTCCAATTCACAGAATATGCATAGATCTAAATCTAGTTTACAACATATGTCCTTTCAGTCACAGATTAGCCATGTCTAATTATGCCATCATTCATTATTTGTCCCAAAGTTTAGCGTTTGTGCGTTAATCTCTTATGAGATGTGGCGCAGGCTCGTGGTAGCCTTGCTATAGAACAGAAAGGAGAAAGAGATACAGAATAAAATAGATCAGAACAGAACGTACACAACCTAAAATTCAGAATTACCATCATGTCACAATTATAACTAAAGTTTATATCGGAAAATAAGTGCACTTGCCTTGATTGGATTAAAGAAGAAGAAGAGTTGCAGTTGTTCTCTTTTAATTTTATTCAGTTTGGAAGAAGATGCTTTAAATCCTAGTTCCAGTTCAGATTTCAGCAGAGTAGCGACGCCATTTTTATTTTAATTAGAACAGAGGCAGAGTATAGGCAGAATGAAATGGTGTAGAGAGAATGAGGCTAGGGGGCTGCTTATATAGGATTAGGCAGACGAATCTAGACAGAAACGAGACCGGATACATCAGAATGAACCAGGTTCAAAAACTGGGTTTCGGGAGCAAGTTGACCCCCAGGTCGACTCCCCGGTCGACCTGGCCGGGGGGGTCGATTACCCAGTCGACTCCCCAGTCAACCTGGTCAGGGGGGGGTCGACTACACAATCGAGTCCCTAGTCGACCTGGGTCCTGGGCGGGAAATTTCCCGCCCAGCCTGCTTCTGGGTTTGAAATCGAATCTTGAATTCGAATTTCGAGTTGTTTTCGATTCTGAAAATTCCTGAAACTTCGGAGGGTCATAACTTGGTCATACGGACTCCGTTTTTCGAAAACTCAGACTCGTTTTCAAGCAGAATTTCGAGACGATCGCAATGGAGAAACCCGTTTCCCTTGATTCTTATTTTAAAATTAAATTCTTCCTTGATTTGTTATTTATACAATCACAGAAAATACGGGGTGTTACATTCTCCCCTCCTTAAAGGATTTCGTCCCCGAAATCTTCAAGTTAAGAAGAATGTGTCCTACCATCCAACATCCATCTACTCAATCATCAATCACTGGCGTCCATTGTCCTTACAAACTTCTAATGTTGTATGAACATATGCAAAAGTGTGTGTATATGTTCCTTATCTAATGCAAAGATCAGGCGGTCCACTGATTCAGTTGACCTCCTTAATGCGAATTATATCAGTGCCATGAGTCCAACATGTATGCAATTTTCCTATTTGATATCATTCTTATATGAGTGACAACCATTCATTCATATGCAACATTCATGTGATGAGTCAATCATTTTGCATCCACAGAAATTGAAAATGCTCACACATCCATATGCAATATGAGAGTGTTTTTGAGCCGATCTAGTGCCTAGTGTGTGTATATGCATCCACGAGCAACCACTTGCATCCACTTGCAACCATCAAACATAACATGTCTCAAACACATGTTTACACCCATTGGTTTCTACCTAAAGTTCGAAGATTCGATCGATAGGATACAGTCGAATGATGGAAGCGAGTACAGATAAAACAAAAACTTGGTTCCCATTAGACATTGGTTGAGAGAATAATTCTCCTAAGTATCGGCCCCGAAGACCGAAATCAAGATCAGATTGATACCCAGAGGATTACCCTCTTTAGACAATGTCAAAACTGGAAATCTTAACCTTATCAGAAATATTCAGATATTTACAGATTACTGGTACAGATCAGATTACCGAATGATTCTTAGGAAACTAAGTATGATAAAACCCAGAATGTATGCGTCCTACTTGACGCCTAACACAGATATCTCTCAAACCCCAATCTATCACAAACAGATGAGTCATAACCCTTATGGGTCTGAGTCTACAGCGGAATCAGAAACAATACTAGTATTAAAGTGCAGAGTGTCGATTACAGAATTAAAATGCCAGAATCAGAAAGAGTTTTAACTTAAAAATCAGCTAAGAAAATTAAACCTTCTACATAAATTTTCTTATTTCTACCCTATCTACCAGTCACTTGAGCATTCGCTTGTCCTCCAGAAGTGGGTTCTTCCCTCTGCCCTTGTCCTCGTTTCTTCGGGCAGTCCCTAGTGAAGTGTCCCATCTCACCACAGTTGAAGCAAGTGCCCTTCCTTTTTCTGCAATCCTTGGTCAGATGAGTCGAGCTTCCACAAGTAAAGCACTTTTTCTCCTTCTTATCTTCAGACTTCTCATCCTTCTTTTGTGTTTCCTTTTTAGGCCATGCTTTCTTGTTCTGTGGTTCTTCCTTCTTTGTTTCTTTCTCGCCCTTGTCTTCCTCATGCAGTAGTGCCATGTCCACCAACCTCTCGTAAGTCGCTCCCATGGGTACATAGGTCATGGCTAGGTTGTGCAGTGGCTCGTTCAATCCTTTAACAAAGCGGAGAGCCTTTTTTATGCTGAGTGTTGACTAAATCCAATCCGAACCTAGCCAGTTGGTTGAACTGGTTGACGTATTCCTTGACCGTCATACTTCCTTGCTTAAGAGATAAGAACTTTTCCAGTTGTAGACTTCGTTCAGCTTGCGAGAGGAATTTCGTCTCAAACCTTGTTCTGAAATCCATCCATGTTTCAACCGGCCTCTCGGCGTTAGTGACTTCCCACCAATAGGAAGCTTTGTCTTTGAGCAACCATACCGGCAACTGTACCTTCTGCCTATCGTCCACCTCGAAGATGACGAATAGATCCTCAGTTTCTTTGAGCCAGTTCCTCGCTTCTACGAACGATTCAGTTCCCTTGAAATCCTTTCCACCCATGGCCCTAAAATCTTTATAGATCTTTGAGAAAGCAATTGCACGAGGAGGGGGCGGAGGAGGGGGATCATTTGTTGGACCTGCGGTGGTGGTCCTAGCCTCAAGATATTGACGAAACCAACCGGGTACATGAACACCCTCTGGTATCTCAGATGCTTCAGACATGCTGAAACGAAAAAGGAAAGATTCAATACAAAAAGGACTGAAGGAAAGATATATGGCTCTTGGGGACTATGTTTTTCAAAATAAGCTTTATTTTTGAAAATACTTCCTTATAAAACCTTTTTGAAAATAGTTTTCAAAAACTTTACCCAATCTGGTAATCTTCAGCTCTGATACCAAGTGTAACACTCCACCTCCGTTAAGGTCACTCACAAAGGGAACGCCTTAACTTTGATTGAGCGTTTTAGTAGGCAGAACAGAAACTTACAAGACAGATAAAATAGTACTTGAAATTTTTATAGCTTTATTACAACAGAAACCGAAGTAAGTTTGGTTACATCCTTTCAAATCACAATATCAGAATTCAAGTACAAAATATCAGTCTTGTACAAAAGCCTTCAGAATGCATAGTTTTTAAAATCATAATCGCCAACATAAACTGCCATGCCAAATCCAGATGATACTTCAAGAAGAGAAGATCTGAATCAAGCTCCTAGATTTCCACCCTACAAACCTGGGGGGAAACGGAAGAAAAAGGGGCGAAAACAAGCAAGGTCAGACTTAAAGTCTGGCAAGTCTAGTGACTTTCAGCATATGAACAGATAATAATAATTATGACATGAAAATAAAACTGGATGCGAAATAACAGTAACAGGTGTAGCGGATATAACAGAAGAACAGAATGATATAAGCTATTGCTTTACACTTCTCTGCACTAATACTAGTATAACAGGATTAGGTGTCACCCTAATGTCTAAACTGAAACAGAAACAGGTACAGAATAATTTCCACAGAAGAGAATGCTAGTAATGGGCCTTTACCACCCCAACAGAAACAGACAGAAACAGAATGCTAATAATGGGCCTTTACCACCCCAATAGAAGGTACAGAAACAGAAACAGATTAATCCCTACGGAAACAGAATGTAGAATTAGGTGTACACTAGTAAATGAGCCTTTACCACCCGAACAGACGGTACCACGCAGAAACAGACAGGTGTTACCACTCAACAGAAACAGACGGTACCAATAGAAACAGACAGAACTAAGTGTACCCTAAAACCCTACCCCAAGCGATCGGCTCCCTAATACATAAATACCCTGTGTCGGCCCCACAATAGGGTGTATCACTTCCTAAAGTGACAACCAATTGGCACAGACCTATTTACAGATGTCACGGCGTCTTACATCCTCAGGGGCAGACAGGGATCCATGTGCGCACATGACCCAGTTGGAACGCACCATCAACACCCTTCGCGATTATCAGAATGAACCACTTATAATTAGTTCAGTAAGCGTGCCCAGACTCTACCTACTGTTGGGTCAAAGTTTTGATACCAGAAAGGGTTATTGACTAATATGCGTCCCAAACAACAGATGCCACAAGTAATTTCCCTCCTAACCTTGTGTCCCCAGATTAACAGATTTCAGATTAACTTGTTAACAAGTTCAGACATACAGAATTCAGATCAACTAGTTCACAGATTAGACAAGTTTTTAGACCAACGGATCAGATATACGGATTTAACAGACTAACAGATTAACCGGTTACAGATTAACAGACTTACAGATTGTCTAACTTTGTATTGGGCTTACAGATTCATGAAACGGGTTTATTAATTTCATTAGTCTAGTTGGTTTCACCCTATCCACCCAACACGTTTTAGACATCCTATTTATCTCATATTTTCATTAATTAAATATTAATGCCCAGACCTCTCACATTAGACTGACAGTCTGTGGCTACTGGTTAAGCCGGTTGGTTCCGGGCAGGTTTCTGCCACAAACTGAGTCTAACCTCAGGTTTCAAGCACGTTATGACTAACTTCTCACATTCACTACAAGAAAATGATACATTGATAGCAACAGGGATTGCATTGAAAACTGACCTTGCTATCAGTACTCTCGTTAAAAATTAAATAAAACAGGAGGGCGTTACTTTACGCCATAAAATTGAGAGACGTCAAAATTACACGTCATCTAAGGTTCCCGGTTATCTCCGCCAAATTTCAATGAAATATTTTCAAGGCCGCCCATTCCTTTATTTCAACGCTTCTTCCCAGAAAACAAGAAAACCCTCATCCACCATCGTTGTTCCTTGTTCTCTTCTTCTACAAATTATTTCACAATTTCGCTCTGTAACAAGTAACCACTTTTCGCACAAATTTCTCGCTCGATGATTTAACAAACGGAAGCTTCAATTAATCAAGTGGTGATGGACAAAAACAGCACTTCAATATTTACTCCGAGATCCGCTTGCGAACCCTGAGGTAATAATTATAGAACCAGTGCATTTTATTATGCATATTCAGTCATTGAATTTCTATTCGATCTTATGTTTCAATGGGCCATTGTTTTCATGCTGGCAGTTGTCTACCGCCGAGGGTTTTAGTGATGCCCTTATTCTTATACCCTTACCGTAGTTGACTTTGTTGTTGGCTTTATACCCCTACTGTAGTTTATATTATATAAAAACTGACTTTGATGTTGGATTTATATATATTATACTAAATTTGACATTTAGACCATGATTAATTTACTGTGTTTTCTCATGGCTAAGTTTAATTATAAATGTCACTTCTGTCATGCAGGGAAACATCGCAACAAGATAATGTTGTTGGAGTTCCATGCTTGAGCTGGACCAAATTTAACCTAGTATTTCACAAAGGCTCCTGCCTTTTAATCTAATGTATGAATCTTGTTTCAGAAGCAATAAATTTAAAGGAGTTGAATTTACTGTTAAAGAAGGTTGACAGTAGCTAAAAAGGATTGTACACATGTGGGCTTGATGTGAGTGTGGATTATGTGTAGGTTTAATACCTGGTTAGATGATGATGAATTGAATGCTAGCTACAGGTAGCTTGAATACTGGCTGACTTAACAAAATAGCACGAGGGATTATTGAATGATAAGAGCAAGGACTTGGAGTAACATTTCAGCTAAGGGTTGGCTTCTTTTTGGCTTGAGATCAATGCATGTGATCCCATTGACCAGGACAGAGTATAAGGGTGTTATGTCAGCTTGAGGCAGAATGTCAAAAGGAGCACAAAGGCCAAGATTTCAATACTCATGTCATTGGCTGTAATTTTTTTCTATTCCATTTTTATGCTTTAAGCTAGCTCGTAATTTGTCTTGAGGAAACAACTCAGCAACGCTGCAGAGAAAATGCCTTACAAAAAAATAAAGAGGGACATCTTAGCCTCTTTGTAAATCTGTCTATGCTTCTTTTTGGAATATATCTGTTTGTGTGACACTAATAGTGTAGTATGTTTGATTATTATTGCATAAACTGTACATAAGGGCTGTCAACTTAGGATGAGACAGTGCAATAAAATGTTTGCTTAGTCTATTAAATTTAATCTGGCATTTTTCTAGTTGGTGGATTAAATTAAACTGACTGGTTGGAAATAAAATGGAGTTGATAAATAAACAGAAAGTTCTGGCATTAACTAATTTTGCCTTATCTCCATTTGATGATTTAGTTTTGTCTTCGTTCGGGTTCAAATTGTTTCTGTAACTATTTTAAAGCTCTGAAAAAGCAGAGTTTCTTCTACTATGTTGTCAAAGGATGAAGCATATCTAGGAGCAGTAAATATCTTTAGATATGCTGCATAATATTCTTTATGTATGCAGTAAATATTCTTTTATGACCGTGACAATCAATATGTATGCTGCATAATGAAGGCAAAATACAAAAATGTTTTGAGCATACAACTTGGTAAAGCAAGATTGATTACCTTCTGTTCCTAAATTCACAACTTAATTATGTCTATATTTCATCATCATGTTGCTGTGTGTTATTTTTTCGAATACATCAACCTTCTCCATCAACTTATAAAACATGCAATAACGAATATATTACCCATATTCTCTTTATGCTGATAATTACCATTCAAAGAAAAAGAGATATTGAAGCGACAGGTAATGTTAAGATACTAATAAAAGATGGGAATCAAAGTAATCAAAGATACCGGATCAGAAAATAAATACCATGTTTTGCAGAATTTAGTAGTTGTCCTTCTCTATCTAACTTCAATGGTTATTTTAAGGAATGTACTGATCCTTAGGGCGACTTATTAGTGACATGCACGAACAAACACCCATGCCTCTTATACTCATTAGCAAATAACTCCAGCAAAGAAGTCTTCTCCAAGACTTCATGATCCGTATTAAACATCCCTAAAATTTCTTTGGTCTGAGCTGTCCTTCCTCAGATGCATAATAACACCAGTAACACAACAAGCATAATAAACCAAGTTATCTTGTTTAATAATATACTTGAGCTTTTTTCATATGGTAGAATGATTTGCTCAGCATAGTCTCCTCTTATTTTCTTTTTGGACTATCTACTACAAGAAATATTGCATAATATGGCATAAATGAACAAGGTATATTAAGAACCATCTCTTCTAATTTTTACCACAAAAATCTACTGGTAAATCTCTTTATTTATATAAATGATTTTGGAATTTGAGTTACTTTTGTTTATATTGCTCCCAAATGCGTAGGATTTCTTCATGGTTAGTCTTGTTGGACCATGCGCTATGTTCATATTATCAAATTTACCAATACTAATGTTTATAATGTTCATGTTATAAAAAATTATCATATTCATGGTTAGTAATGTTGAACTATGCACTATATGTATGTTTTCAAATTTATGAATATTAACATATAAAATGTGTTTATTTGTTGATTGTGCAGGCATTGCAAATTCATTTGGAACATTGGATGTAGTGATTAGTACTGCAGGAGTTGGTTACTTTGTTGAATGGTTAGGCTCTTTCCAAGCATTCATTACTCTTACTGCAGTAATGTACTTCTGTGGCACTATTTTTTGGAACTTTTATGCAACTGGAGAGCAAGTTTTCTTTAAGGTAAATTCCTTTTTTGCTATTGATTGTTCTATTTTTGTCTTGCTTCCACAAAGAGCAACATGAAGGATAGTCTTCATGTATACGTAGAGTTACAGATGTATTAATTCTTTTGACTAGCAGGGTAAATTGTTTGTAGTACATTTCTATTAGTTGCTTATAATTTATTTTTTTAAAATGTTGTTCTGAAATCCTTATAACCATAGAAGGAGCGTAGTATTTGGATGTATATTGTCAAAGTTAATTGAGATGGATACTGCTCTTTGTTTAACAGAAAATTGTCTGAAACTTCTATGCAATTGCATATAGATAAATTCTGTCATCTATGCTATATATTTTAGGTTGGTTTGTTGTACTGTTTTTAGAATGAACTATTTCATGTTAAAAAGAAACTGTTTCCCCCCCCCCCCCCCCCAATATTGGGATTTATAGTTATTCTAGCACGGACCATGTGGAAACAGTATGAGAATATACGATTAACCTTTTAAAGTTGTTTGATGGTGGAATGCACTTGTGTCAGTATTTTTTGAATTTTGAGTTGAACGTTATACCATTTTTTTCTATTAGGTTGTCAGTATTTTGATGGTGGAACGCACTTGTGTGTAAAAAAAAATCCTGAACAAAATACATATATACTCAAAATTCAAAATAGTCATTCTTTTGCATGTTACATTCTGTTCGTATCCAAATTGATAAACAAGTTGTTGGAAAACATATGGACTACAAAAATACACGTGTGTGTGTACCTGTAAAAATAATCTACAATAAAATAAGCCTAAGCTGTCTTAATACTACAAAAACACGTGTCTCATCGTTAATTTGAAGAGATAGTGTATCAAAAATAAAATTTTCATGGATTAGTAAGCCGTACAAATTTGAAGAGACAGTGGAAAACAGGGAACGCGTCTTTTTTTGCTTTAGTAAATTTGGATATCTAAGCAAACCTCCCTTAATGATTATTTTTCTTACTGCCTTTTGTTATAGTAACTTTCGAATTATATGAGCAAATAGAATAAGCGAAAAATACAAGTTCCTTAGTCATTATAAATTGAATTAAATAAAAAATAAAACCATAAATAAATTTTTATAAAATAAGAGCTTCTGTGCTGGATATGGTGATCGCTAAGACAGTTTGGTAGGCACATAGACGGTACCATCATAAACCGTTGGTACCTAACTGCATGTTACGAACATATAGTTAATGAAAAATATGCATGTAGACGTACCATCATATAGTTAACGATCTAATATAGCGTTCAGTTAATGAAAATGTATATGCTACGTGAACTTTGCAGTTACTTTGATAGCTACGGTATTATTAGATACATTATGCAGAATCACCTCCTTCAGATATTGGCTTTGTTTGCCATGGAGACACCTGTTAGTTAAGACTCAGAAGACATTAGAAACGAAAAGGTTTGTCTAATCATGATATTTCAGTCCAGCCATTTTATTTCTATAGGTTCCTATAGCCTATTAAGTGTGCACATGAATCAAATGCTTCTAATTAAACATTTATACCCAGGTTAAGGTCTTAAGATCTAAGGCCATAAAAAGGGAGGAACATCGTACCCTTCCTATACAGATGACCCTACAGTGCCAAATGATAGTCTTACTCCAACATTTGCAGCTGCGGCTCTTTTTATTGACAATGCAAGATGGGATGGAGTTTCTTTTCTGATGAAAGCAGGAAAAGCACTACATAAAAGAGGTAAATATGGTTTGCTTAACATGTATGTTTTATCCATTTCTCGTATTATCCGGAATATTAGTAAGAATTTTACTTATTTTACCTGGAGTACAGAGCAGATATTAGAGTTCAGTTCAGGCATGTACCTGGAAACTTATACAAGGGGATATACGAATGCGATTTGGACAAAGCGACTAATGAGCTTGTGATTCGTGTGCAACTCGATGAAGCTATATATTTAAAAATCAATAATAAAGTCCCAGGACTTGGCATGAGGCTCGATCGTAGTAATCTTAATCTTCTTTACTCATCTAAGTAAGAACCTTTTAGCCTTTTGTTCATCAGCTTAGTTTTTAACTGCTCATTTTCTTTCTTCTTCTTACTGAAAAATTAAACTTATTGCACATATTTTGAAACCCTTCTGTAGGTACTCAGTAAAGAAACCAGATGCATATGAGATGCTGCTTTTGGATGCAACTAAAGGGGAGAGGTCTTTTCATCAGAAGCGATGAACTTGATGTTGCTTGGGCTCTCTTCACTCCTGTACTGAAGAACTAGAAGAGAAAAGGATTGCATGCGAATTATATCCTTATGGAAGTAGCGGACCAGTTGGAGAGCATTATCTCACAGCTAAATATAATGCAAGATGGGGGCGATTCAAGCAGTGACGATCTATAAATATAATGCCAGATGGGTTAGGTCCAATTTAGTCATGGTAATAGGTAATCACTTGCTTGATACCTAACCAATTTATTGCTTGCAATCAACTAGTGTTTCACTGCCTTCTGTGAGTTGGCACACATGCTAATCACCATGAAATCAGCTGTTCTCCATATATCTGGATTTTGACTGCAAGTTCTTGTGTTGAAGTTTCTAGTTTAATTTTCTATGCTCTTGTATCTTGATACTTGAGAAGCAGTATAAAGCAGCATAACTGCAGCTGCAGCAACAACAGTTTAGTCAATAAAGAAAAGGTTTAATATTGTAAAAAAGAAGAAGAGAGAGGCTGCTACTGTTAGCAATTGCAGCAGTAAAAAAAAAGGGAAAAAAAATCCAGAGTCTGTGCATTTGTTATAATTTGATCAAGAAATGAATCCAGGGTCATGTGTCATACAAGCATTCTGGCTTGCCTCGAAACTCAAGCGTACTTGTTATAATTTATCACTTGAAACTAATGTTTAAAACTAAGTGCAGCATAGGTGCTTCAAAGCTTATTTGGATTTGTTGCAGGAATGGTTCACTTTTGCTTGTGTTATGATAAGAAAATTCTTTATAATGCTAAAAGAAAGGTATGTTTCCGGATTAAATACTGCAAAATTAGAAAAAAAAAATATACATATTGTGTTACCGACCGTGTGGATCTATGTATATTATACGTTTTGCAATTGTGAAATTGTAAATGTCCCCCCGTACAAAGGAGATTTTGCCGAAATTTTTCAAAATTTTGGGTGTTAGAAAAAATTTCACGAAAATTTAATAGTATGGAGAATATAAAAGACTGAAACTAATTCGTTTTGGAATTTGATGCATATGGAAATATGTGAGGCCACATAAAGAAATGGTGTTTGGTAGTAATCTGAACTGTTTAGGAATTGTTAGAGCTTCTGAATTATTGACGTACTGTAGTGCACTTCTAGGAGTATTTCTTGCTGACTGAAATTTTCATATCATTTCATATAACACACATGCAAGTATGCAACTCATCGCTACAGAATTACAAGTGACCTGTAGTGCAACTCATTGGAGACTAAAAAACTCATTATACTAGTATTAGTTGTTTAGTATGGTTAATATCATCTTGAGTTCACAACTTATAAATAGGTATCCATGGTACAGTTCCTAAATACTAGGTCTGTAATTTGGCATTATTTGTTTCCAAGCACAGTTGATGTTAAGTCGATAATGTAATACATGCTCCATTAATCAGGACTGATGGAGTTACGGTTTTACAGGAAGGGAAATCAAACCTTATTTGTGATGGAGTTGCAAGCGTGATCATGTTCACCTACCACGTGTCATGCTATTCCACTGATTTTCAGCAAAATTAAATCGAAATTATGGTTTTACAGTTGATGCAAGAACATTTGGTTTTCCTAAACCTTATGGGGGACAAAATGATATCCTTTCTAGAAGGTATGCTGAATACTTATCATTTTCCATTAATCAATTTTCATACACGACATTCAGCTTAGCCAAAAAAAATCCATAGAAAAGTTAACAGTTGATTATGTTAGATAAGTTTTCTTAAAATTGAACACTATTATAAATGCAAAACAAAATTATAAAAAATAATTAAGTTTTTAAAATTTTTAAGTAAGTTAACAACGTTTTATTAAGGAATAATTTAAAATAATAATAATAATTATTAAGTATTATGAAAATATCACTAAGCTTATAAAATTTAACTAAGTTAACCAAGATTTATAAAAAATAAATACTATCCTAAAAGTTAACCACGTTTTATAAAGCATATATATTAAGAATATAACTAAGTTAACTAAGTATTAAAATAAATAAACTTGTCCAAATAATTAAGTTTAAAAAATTAACTAAGTTTATAAAAATAACTAGGTTAATAAATATAGCTAATTAGTAAACCGAGTATTAAAAACATTTAACTAGTTAACAAGATTTGTTATATTTAGATAATTTTACAGCATTAACTATTTATAGATCTGCAACCATTTTTTAAAATAATTCTATATATTTGGAAATCTCATATGCCTTGAAAGGATTATTTGTACATGAGTCTTTTCATTTAGTTTAGACTATTTATTTTAATTTTACACCCGTGTACAATAAAGGCCCTGGTAATAATTTGGAATCAGGTTACTTGTGGGGTTAAATATGCAATCTGTAATTTAGTTTACAAAATTTAACTAAAAGTATATAAAAATAGTGCACATTTTTATATGCAATCTATAGATGCCATTGGTATCAAAGTCGCATGGCCTGAATCAAAAGTAGTTATTGATATAGTCAACACTTCATCATCGGATAATCATATGAGTGATGTCGGAGTTGTCGAAAGGTAAACTTATTTATAATCAACATTGCATTATTTGTTTCATCGTACAAATTGTTGATGCACATAATAATATAACCT
The DNA here is from genome assembly GCA_030737875.1 of Allium sativum. Lineage (NCBI taxonomy): Eukaryota > Viridiplantae > Streptophyta > Magnoliopsida > Asparagales > Amaryllidaceae > Allium > Allium sativum. The sequence continues at coordinate 447,020,502 of CM060922.1, read as the reverse complement.
ATTTGTTTAATTGACAGAGTCCAAATTTTATTCCAAATGATAAATGCAAGCTGATCGATTGGTTGGGAAAGAGAGAAATAGTTCCATTAGGACGCATGTCTTCGACCGATCCAACCGCAATGGTTCATTATGTTCCTTTGGGAAGAAATGCAATCAAAGTTTGGGTAGATATTGTAAAAATTCCAAAAGCACCTCTATGGAGAACAACATCCGATTTAGAAGTCATTGAAGATGCTCTTGGTACTACGATAGCTTGGCCTGCAGCGAACGTTGTAATGGAATCAACTTCTAGTAAGTATAACTCAAATTTTGTTTAGACGCGGCATTTTTTTTCTTGTTTTTCTTGGAATCTTTGTTGTCTTCTTCATAAGGCTAGAATTAGAAAGTGCACTGCAATCTAGATTAAAACAGCGAGTACTATGTCCACTTCACCTGTCTGTCCATCATTTTCAAGTACGTTTTTTTTGCCCTTTGTGTTATCCACTAAGTTCTACCTCAAACAGTAGCTTCTACCTCGATAAGGAGGAGAGCGCCTGGGAGGAGATCTATGGCTCCCATAGTACTCCTCTACGATAGCCTGCTACGATAAATTTACAACAATGTAAGGAACCCTCCAAGAGTTAATATCTGTAACAAGTCCCTTCCCTCCATGATAACTATCATATTGTCAAATTAAATCAAATTAAATCACCTAGTAAACAAAAAAACAAATTAAATCAAACGTGAAAATATCAAAATCAAGATCAGTAGGACTGTCAACTTGTTTTCATTTTTTAAACCTGAAAGCTGAACAAAAAATCAAATTAAATCAAACCTGAAAATATCAAAATCAAGAGTTGAATCTTCACCGATCCGAGTTGGCGGATTTTCCGTGAGCTGTAATGGAGTTCAACGTGAGAGATACAGTGTCGAATAGTAAGGCATTTGGTTCAGTGGCGAACAGTTTCAGGGATATGGAAGAGGAGTATGTGGAGCACTACGAGAAATCATGTAGTGATAAGACTTGGCTGGTGGGGCATGTCTCGTTGGCGAGATGTGGGGATGAAAAGGATCAGGTGGTGCGTGGAGGTGGAGATGAGAACTACCGGAAGTGCATGGAGTGGCTGGATAGGAAACCGGCCGCTTCGGTTGTGTACTTGTGTTTTGGGAGCTGGTGCCCTTTTGATGAGGAGCAGATAATGGAGTTGGCGTTGGGTTTGGAGAGATGTCGGTATGGTTTTATGTGGGTGGGGAGGGAGGAGGAGCTGCCGGAATGGTACGAGGAGAGGGTGAAGGGCAGGGGGCTGGTGGTGAGAGGGTGGGTGCCACAGGTGGCCGTGCTGGGGCATGAGGCTGTGGGAGGGTTCGTGTGCCACTGCTGTTGGAACTCGATGTTGGAAGGGGTGTGTGCTGGAGTGCCGATGGTGACGTGGCCACTGTTCATAGAGAAGATTATAAGCGAAAGGCTGATGACAGACGTGTTGAGGACGGGGTTCAGGAATTGGGATGGGTTCAGGAGCACGACTTTGGAGGAGAAGGTGACGACGGAGGACGTTGCGAGGGCGATAGGGAGGATTATTGTGATATCCGCTTATCCATTGTTTCGACGCCAAATAGAAATGTATGACTAAAATTATGTGCAGTCACGTAGTCATTGGGTTGAATGATTTATAATGTCATATTCAAATATAGTTGTTGAATTTTGCCATTGGACTGGAATCATTGCGTCAAGCGTGAATGAATGCATAAGGAGCATGGATTTTTGTCTGGAAGACATACTAAATTCTCCAGTCATTGACCGGTAAATGTTTGTGTGAAACAAATATTTACTTGACAATTTTTTTCTTGGGAAGCTGTAACTTGTTTCAGTCTGTCATATTACAAATATAACATAAATGTACTTGGAGCAATTAGACCACGCCTGAGGTTAAGCAGCATAAGGAGCATGAATTTTTAGATGTGATACAATCATTCCAAAATCGTTTAATGGAGTTCAGGTCAAATGGTTGGGTATGAAGCATGATTATCATGCTTATGCTGTCGTGTTATCCGAGCAGCAAGTGCTAATACATGCTAGATTTTCAAGAACTCAGGTCAAGATGACTTAGACGCTTAAAAAGAACAGTAAGTATACTATATATATAGAGGGAAAGGTCCATAACCCTCCTGATTTTAGCTTATTAGTAGTTTTTTCATGTTGTTTGGTGGATTCAGGAAATCAGCACTGGATTCATAATGAATAGAAAATATGATTAAGAGAGATTCTTTATGCTAATTTATGTAATCCAATACCAAATATAGAAGTGATTCACTGGCCTTAAAAATAGAGAAGTGATGGATGGATGCATACATATATGTATGCATCTATTTTGTACATGGATAATAGGATGAAGAAATAAGAAACTATAATTAAATAAATGAGAATATGCTGTGAAAATCAAAGAGTATTTCAAGGGCAGTGAAAATGATTTGTAGCCAATGTTTGGCGTATGTAGCATTTTACATGTACTTCACCTTTGCTACAACTTAAATATGTAGAATGTAGAGATATAGACAAAAATGTAGTACTTTAGGTTTTAAAATTGGTTCAGTTGCTTTCTTTTGTTGATTGGGTCGTGGCTTTTTAAATGGGTTCAGTTTCCTTATATTCTAATTTGAAGTCATGGTTGTAATGTTTCTAAATTTAAGGATTTAGACCTTCACATGAACCAAACTGTATATTGGCATGATACAGTTTGAGTATATGATATAATATTGAACTGTATATTAGTAATAATCTTAAATTAACTTTGCTTCATCTCAGGTGACTTCCGACTGTGATAGCGATCATTTCTTGCCGGACAGCATACACTAGACTGGTAAGCACTTCAACGCACATTGGTAAATTTTATCTATTTTAATTACCTTCAGTACAGGGATCTCTCTTTGTATAGTTATCCCCCACTGTCTCACATGAACATGGCCTTGTATCATTCCAAGACTTTAATAGTTTGCAGTTTATGGGAAATACAGAACAATTGTGCCCCCCATTTGCATATTTTACAAATCAGTTCACAGATAATATGGAGATTAAACCTTATGATCCCACTGTTCCAACAACAATTTTCAGTGTTCCAGTGTATTGTGTTTATTGTTTGTATGTTGTTATATGCACATGTTGAAAAAAAAGGTTGTATTGGTGTTTTGATTTTTTGTATTTATGACTAATAGATGTATGTTTTTTTTTTTGGACAGGCGTTGTATGATACTCTAGGTCTATGATATGGTGAAAGGCATGAAAAAATATGTTGCCGCATTCATGTATCGTTTTGATTAGCTACGGTTGTATGGATTGTTCTTTTTAGTATATGTATTGTTTTTGGTTAGCAACGATTGTAAGAATTGTTATTTTGATCACAAATATTTATATGCTTCGAACTTTATATGACATACTTTTTGATCATAAGTATTTTGTATGAAATATGTAATAAAAATATTCTGCAACAGCTTTCATGGCAAGTAAATAATGCTATAAAATGCAAAATTAAACTCTCTATAGCGTTTCTATAGCATTTATGGTTGCTATAATAATAAGACTACTATATTTCTATTGCTTTTGTACTTGCTATAATAATCAGGTTATGAAATTTCTATAGCGTCTGCACTAGCTATAATAATCAACCAATATTTATCTATAGCGTTTATTGTTGCTGTAAATAGCAGATAAATGATGTCATAAATATTGACAGTATAAACCACAACACTGCATAAAAGTTTTATAGCAAGCAAAACACGCTATAGATACGATTTGTATGTTACAAATCGATCATTTAATAGCAATTTTGAAATGCCTAAAGTAACATCATTTATAGCATGTTTTTTATAGCGACTTTTTGGTTGTTGTTATAGACTCCTGACATATTACAACATGCTGATATATAGCGTTTCTAAAAACGCCATTGTATCCTTTAATAGCGTTTTTTACACGCTATAAAAAGGTATTTTTCTTGTAGTGATTAGAACCTATTATTTGCGGCCACTGGATGCGTCGGGCGGTTCCGGGCAGGATTACGCCGCAAACTCATTCTAACCTCGAGTTAGCCATGTTTATCTTTGCGGCCAATTAATTAATAATTTACCAGTTATGCCCATGCCTAATATACATGTCAATTATTCATAACTATAGCCAATTCAGATTATGTTGATAACAGACTAAATATATCAACTCAACAGATATAGCAGATAACAGATTTCTTAACGGATTTAGCAGATTAAGCAATTTAGCAGATTTAGCATATAACAGATTAGGCATTTTCAACAGACTTAGCAGATGACAGATTTAGCAGATTAGGCAATATAACAGATCTAGCTGATTAGGCAATATAACAGAACTAGCAGATTAGGCAATAGAACTAGCAGATTAGGCAATATAACAGAACTAGCAGATTAGGCAACAGAACTAGCAGATTAGGCAATATAACAGATTTAATCATTCCCTAAAGTTTCATAGACATATCTTGCCTAATTATAAATTTGGCCTAAGTTTGCATGCCTAAATAGTTGTCATGATTCACAATATGATCATATACCCCACGTTTGCATTGAATTTACATGGCACAGATTATGGTCATAATTTACCATATAACACATGTCCTAAATTTAGTTAAACTTGCCTAGTATAAAAGATTCACATATAAATTATACCAAATATAGCCTTCGATTTCAATGCATGTCATATATTCAAAAATCTCCCACTTAGGTGTTATTCACATTTAATAGTTATCAAATCTTAATATAGATTTTCACACCTAAGTCATATTCTCTTTTTATCTCAAGTCATGAATTGTTATATAAACAATATGCCCAACAATCTAGAACTTTAAATTATAACAGATCTTAATTCAAAATATGCGTTATGTCCAATGTCTCAAGTCACATGTTAACATACAATGGTTCCTCTTCTTCCAATTCACAGAATATGCATAGATCTAAATCTAGTTTACAACATATGTCCTTTCAGTCACAAATTAGCCATGTCCAATTATGCCATCATTCATTATTTGTCCCAATGTTTAGCGTTTGCGCGTTAATCTCTTATGAGATGTGGCGCAGGCTCGTGGTAGCCTGGCTATAGAACAGAAAGGAGAAAGAGATACAGAATAAAATAGATCAGAACAAAACGTACACAACCTCAAATTCAGAATTACCATCATGTCACAATTATAACTAAAGTTTATATCAGAAAATAACTGCACTTGCCTTGATTGGATTAAAGAAGAAGGAGAGTTACAGTTGTTCTCTTTTAATTTTATTCAGTTTGGAAGAAGACGCTTTAAATCCTAGTTCCAGTTCAGATTTCAGTAGAGTAGCGACGCCATTTTTATTTTAATTAGAACAGAGGCAGAGTATAGGCAGAATGAAATGGTGTAGAGAGAATGAGGCTAGGGGGCTGCTTATATAAGATTAGGCGGACGAATCTAGACAGAAACGAGACCGGATACATCAGAATGAACCAGGTTCAAAAACTGGGTTTCGGGAGCAGGTCGACCCCTAGGTCGACTCCCCAGTCGACCTGGCCAGGGGGGTCGACTACCCAGTCGACTCCCCAGTCGACCTGGTCGGGGGGGGGGGGGTCGACTACACAATCGACTCCCCAGTCGACCTGGGTCCTGGGTGGGAAATTTCCCGCCCAGCCTGCTTCTGGGTTTGAATTCGAATCTTGAATTCGAATTTCGAGCTGTTTTCGATTCTGAAAATTCCTAAAACTTCGGAGGGTCATAACTTGGTCATACGGACTCCGTTTTTCGAAAACTCGGACTCATTTTCAAGCAGAATTTCGAGACAAATGCAATGGCGCAACCCGTTTCCCTTGATTCTTATTTTAAAATTAAATTCTGCCTTGATTTGTTATTTATACGATCACAGAAAATACGGGGTGTTACACAAACATTACTCTTAACATTTTCAAAACCCACTTCTTATATTTTATATTTTAAAGATCCAATTTTTCCTTGCCTACTTACTATGTAAAGCCCATTTGTTGAGGTTTCGTTAACACAATTTATTGGATAAACAAAGCTATCTAGTTTGAATTAAATCTTAATCTCATTCTACAAGAGACACAAAGGGGTATACATATATGAGACAAATCAATTTGCACGTGCTCAAATCAAGTAGAGATGTATAAAAAGGGGTTCAATATCAACACGGGTACCAGAAGTATGACAGTTGAGTTACAATACTAGACCAAGTTAATAAGATAAGAAGGTATGAACGACGCTACCCACTAATAAATGGTTTGAATTTAGAGATGAAGCTAACTTAGATCAAGGTAGGAAAGTAGAGCACATATAAGGATACAATTATAAGTTATTTATTCTTGGAATACTCAATTTCCAATAATTTCCTCTTAAGTAAGTCATACTTCAAATTTCGTTTTTCTATGCATCATAAGAGATTACCCTTTAAATTTTCTTCTATTTGAATTACTCATACAGTTTCAATAGGGAAAGAGCAATTTTCTCCCTACTTGGATGTTTGTTACAATTTAATCATCTTTTTAAACACTTAACTTAAGTCAAAATTACTTACCAACTACTTAAGGGTGGTTTTGTGTAAGGACCCGTAACTTCCCCGGTAAGGAAAGCCCGGATACTTTGAGAACACGACAAATTAGAACGCAGATAAAAGAACATTTCATTGTTTATTACAACAATTCCATCAGAATACAAAAATATACAGAGTATGAATGAATAAAATACATTCGATAAATATCAGAGATTACAATAAATTACATAGCAGCGGAAAATAATACAAAACACAACTGAAAGTAATACACGGATACAGAGCTTTCCGAGCATCGTTCCAGCTGTAAATCAGGATCCTGTGAATATAAATCTGCAAAACCAAAACTACTAGCTGCCCGTGTCGAAAATAAGGGCACCCAGAGTTTAGGTTCAAACAATAAACTCCAGGTCAGTCATGTGACTGGTGTGAGAACTAAAACAGTTATTAACCTTTATTTTAAAGTTCGGTAAATCAAGGGACCACGCCGTATAACACGGAACGGGTTTCCTCTCAAGAAAACCAGTGCATAGAATAAACAATGCAATGTTTTTTTGGAAAAATGAAGCTATTATAAGACCCAGGTCCCATCACACAATGCAACGCAAGCCGGAGGATAGGGTTTTCCCTTATAATAGCCAAACATGCTTAGTACGTTTAAAACAAATCATTTGATACTATAATAAGTGTATAGTGTCAAAACAATTTCAATCATAAATATCAATCATAGACGGCATGGGTACCATATATCATGTCGCCATACTAGGCTCTAAAAATAAAACCGCAATATCACGTATTGGAAATTGGATTTCCGTCATGAGTCGAGGCAAGGGGTAAGCTCCTCTCCGTTCGAGACACTCTAGCAAATGTCCCACTATGATCCTTGGAATCGGTTGGGTCGGTCCTCTCTTACTTTTGAGGATTGGCAATTCCTGAACACAAGTTTCCCGGTCCTAACAGACCTAATATCGAGGCGCCTCATCCAACAACCACACAGGTGAAAAGTATATAAATGTCAGCCAGTTTAAGCACTGACACCACCCATAGCTAGAAAGAAACGTCGTGTTCTCCCAACGGTCCGTATCCCATTTTTGACTCATACCGAGGTGTGAGGCTCGCGAATTCACGTTATACACAAAGCTGCGTCACACAGGCCGTGCTTTGATCATCAACCACAAGACTTTGCTTTTCAATAGAAGCCTTGATCAATTGCCACTTACGCATGCCACACTGGCAATTCACTCCATGCGACTGATGTCTATCGATATACAACCTCTGAGCTCGTACATCTCAGAGAAGGGCGTTAAGAAAGAGAATAAATTCTCCGCCGCCAAATAGATGTATATTTAATAGAGATCAATCAACACAGAATAAAGTCCAATGTCAGACACACAGTCCATTTACAAGTTCGTTCTGGGTCTGAACGAAACCGGAGGCACTTTCCTCGCATATCCAACGATCTCCAAGTACGTCTGGATGATCACCAGCTGTTTCCCTCATCTTGGGTGTACAGCCCAATCAAGATCATCAGTAATCACCCAAACGATGTGAAGACTTCAAGTCTTCAACCACCGTCTCCATCTTCGACTTATCGTCGAATCGGTTATTCAGAATGGGTATAAGCCCGGCCTTTCTGAATAACCCACGTATATAATAAACAAATGTTATACAAACACAACATACGCCTCATTCAAATTTAGAATATTCTTTTATTCACAAAATCATATTCTTAGGGAAAGGTTCCCATTAATTTTATCAAAGATAAATTCTTCTACATTTATCCTTTAATATTCCTTTGGATATCATTTCAAACTAGTCGGGATTAGCGAACCACACCGAAGTAATTATTTATTTTATTTCCCAATCCCAACCTATATATCCCATAGAGCAAAACTGGTAATACTCCATATCTAACACCATGGTGTTATCGGTAAAATTAATTACCATTTCACGTTCAAATCTAATTAAAGATTTAACTATCGCTTTGGAGCAAAACTGGTGGTACTCCAATCTCGATCACCTTTCAGATTTGATAATTTGAATTATCAATTCACATTTCAATCTAATTAAAGATTCATTAAAACTCCACTTAGTTTTAATCTTTTCAAAAATCAATATCCTGTCTTCAACTGGGTTAAAGAATCAATGTCATCTAAAACACGATTCACGATAAACCCAAAACCAATTTAAATTCAATTCCAATTAAATACTATTTAATTGGTACACTTCATTAAATCTAAATAGAAAGATTTAATCTTTTTCTCAACTGGGCTTAAGAACAGTGTTAATGAAGACACCATTCACAACAAACCCAAATCACATTTGATATTAAATACAAGGCTCTGAATAGAAAATATATCGGCTTATATTCAATATCAAATCAAAAGTGAATTTTCCATTATAAATTCGTTTTAAATTCATTTCAAATTGATTTCAATCCTGTTCAATTCAAAATGTTCGATTATGAAATCACTTTTCAATATTCATTATAAAACGAATAAAATCGATATAAATATCGTTCACGTCAAAATAGCGCAACTCTAATCAACACGGCTTTATAAATTTCAGTAATTTCGTTATTCTATTCAACAAATGAATATTTATTCCATTCAACACATGAATCTATATTTCTTTCAACACTTGACTAATCTCAACGAATGAGTACTGTCAACACAACTATTTTTGTTATTTATAATATTTTATAAAATTATTGTATCTATCGTTTGATTTTCAAATCAGACTCCAACTGTAAAGTAGTAAGAGAATGATTTTAAATATGATAAAGATGTATATTTTATTGTTAAAATATTTCTTTCAACACATGATTAATTTCAACACATGATAATTTATTCTATTCAACACATGAATATATACTTCATTCTATTCTTTATTTTCCCAATTGGAATGAGGCCCAATCAATTACCATATAACGTTAATTATATGGATTCCATACAACACATGTATATACTCGCAACAATAAATAATCAATCATCATCCAAAGTGCACCACACTGTATAAGCATCAAATATAGATATCTAACGCTTATAACAGCCTGTCAATCAATCGATCAACATACAACTAATTATTGGGATTAGTGTATGTCATATATCATCCCAATACCCGTGAGGGGTTTCAAACAATCAAACACAGACTTTATTTGTGCAGTTGGGCGATGTGTAAAATTTATCATCCCAATCAATATCAGTCAAATCAGTGTACATAAACAAATCGTTTGATTTGTAAATGAATATTTATTTTATTCACATACTCGTTAAAAATTATATTTTTAACGACCAAAATATTTTATTCAACCTATGAATATTCTATTCAGTTCATTTATTCAATAAAATGATATTTTTATTTTTCTAACTTATTTTAGAAAATTTCGGCAGCATAACGGCACGATACTAGAAACAGGAAAAAGCCTAGCCTTATCCCCGGTCTAATAATGGCCCACGCCATACACATATCAATCAAACCAATTTCAATTCAGCAAACAACCAAATTTAGATCAAATAATCTAACCAACTACACAACCAAACAAACAAGTCCATGGTCTGTGGACAATGGTGTTGGGTGCTACTAAACACCGTCTGCATCCTAGTATATATTTATAACTAGAAAAGGAAATTTAAAGTGAGAAGTTCTCACCGACTAGCTAAACCAAACGTCACGACTCTTCTTATGTAGAAATCTTCGTTGTTCTCTCCTTTTGTCACTTTCGTTGCCCGTAGCCACTACAAATAAAAATCACATTTTTATATTGTTGCTATGTATATAAAAATCATATTTTTATAATCACTCCATATGGATAAAAATTTTATTTTTACATCGCTACTATATAGATAAAAATTCTATTTTTACATCGCTACTATATAGATAAAAATTCTATTTTTACCACGCTATTCTCTATATAAAGATTTCGCCGTTTCAAATATAAAGATCTCGCCTTTTCAAATATAAAGATCTCGCCTTTATTATCTATATAATATAAAAATCGTATTTTTATTATCTCTACTATATACAAATCATATTTTTATTCTTTCTATAATATAAAAATCATATTTTTATATACTACATTCTTCAAAAAACATAGAAGCTTTAAAACGGAGTAAACTCACATATTTTCTGTCGCCCGGATTTGTTGTTCTGGTTCCAGAATTTGCAAATGAGCTTCAATCTTCACACCATCTTATTTCTAGCACAAGCACGCCATTCTGAACAACTTTTACCTAAGGGTTTTTTTGTCGAAAATGCTCCAATTCGCCAGAATTCGCGAAAGTACACGAATTTTTCCGCTTTTGAACAGCAGACTTCGAACGCGTTTTCCCGACAACTCCGCAATGCAAAATATGACTTATCATATACCAAATCGAAGAGAAAATCGTGCTCCTCGACTTTGGTCTTGAGGAGCTTTGGCTAGAAACGCACGGTTTGGGAGTTATTTGCGAAATAAGAACAGGGTGTTTTATGCAAAACGGGAATTTTGGTGAAAATGAGTTTTTGAGTGTAGCGGGGCCCACGGCCGGAGTTGGGTGGCCAGCGGGCGGTGGAGGACCTGATTGGACGTGGGGAGGCGGCTAAGGGGCGGCGGCGGTGGTGGTGGCCGTGGTGGTGGTGGTGGCTCCTAGGGTTTGCAAAATTACATAAAAGAGAGGAGAGAGAGAGGAGGAGGAAGAGGAGGAGGAGGGGAGGAGGAGGAGGGGGTGCGGCGGCTCGGCGGAGGCCGGTGGTGGCCGATGGAGGAGGGGCAGCGGCGGTGGGAGGGTGGAGGCCATTTTTGAGTTTTTGAAGAGGAAGAGGAAAAGTGAATTTATGAAATAGAAAAGGAGGAAAAGTGATTATATGCTAGTTTCTCGCGTATCGCATGAACGCTAACGAACTCCAATCGCCGCGGATTTCGGACACGAGATAGTAGACGTGAAGACGAGTCCAACGAAACAAGTTTCGTCGAATTCCGAGTTCGTTTGACCATTCAAAAAAAATCACGAATATGCTCAGATATTGCTCAAAAATGCGATTTTGGCGCACCTTTTCTTCTCGCACGCTCACACACTAACTCCAAAAATCATGCCCTCTAAGATTTAACCATTATTAGACGATACGAATCCATAAAAAAAGTAGAATTGAATTCTGAGGTCGTATCAGTAATGTTCCTTTGTAAAATGACTGCTCGTTTTACCCTGAACTGTTTTAGCTCGCACGACCACATACTGACTCCGTTCGACGCGCCCTTTGGAACTCAACAATAATTTGTCATTATGAATCCATAAAAATTTATCTTGTCGAATTCTGAGCTCGTATACAAAATTTCACTTTTTAAGGGCTATGTATTGTTAACCGAACAACTCCAGTCCATAACCACTATTCCGGATAACGGAATATATCGAAGCTTATACTTTTCGGAGTTCTAAACGGCATTTTGAACTCAATGGATGTGGTTTCGAGTCCAAATTCATTCGTATGCAAAATTTGACTTTTTGGGGCTATATTTCTATAGCGACTATTCTGAATTTTCAACTGGACATAACTTTTGATTTCCGCTATGAAATTTCGATTTTTCAGATTCGTTGGAAAGATATTCTCAACTAGATTCTAATATTTTTGGTTTCGCTAAAATCCGGTTTATTTTGAATCCTGTACATTCATTTGAAGTTTGAAATCGAATTATCGAACTACCGTGCCGTTTTCAATTCCTTTTATAATTATAAATAAATATTTATATTCTAACGACGATCTATATAAATATACACATTCTAATTCTATTCAAAATAAATTTCTTGTCGTTATTATTTAAAATAATTCATTTTAAATATTCAAAATTCATTAAAATTGCCAAAATAAAAATTTTAAATTGGCTCAGAATTTCCGGATTGTTACATTCTCCCCCACTTAAAACTTTTCGTCCCCGAAAAGGAACGAGCCGAAAGTTGTTTTAAAAACCAACTCAACGTTCATTCTGGCTTCCATTCTCCAACTATTCAGTTTCTGAGAATTTTCAAATTCTTCAAAAATTTGGCTAACACCCGGAATTTTCGAAAAATTTCGCCATAACCTCCTTTGTACGGGGAGGGGTTTGGAAATTTATTGGGCCGTATTAGGTACCCAATAAATACTATAAAGCATACACATATTTATAGTGATATATTCTGGTGTTTACAGGGGAGCGTGTATAGATAATAACTCCAGAGAATAAATTCTCTTCACCCTGTCAAAGCCTGAGGGAGTGTGTATTTTAATTGCTCCAAGAATAAATTCTCGTCACCTCGTCCCGTGTGGGAAATAAATAATCCATGTGCCATATCTAATGACTAGAGAGACGTGATTATTGTCAACTCCAGACCCGTGTGGGTTTTTATTAATCTGGCAATTTTACCGTTACAATTTTATATTGTCCATATCCGTCGTCAGTTCAACCTGTAATATATAGTCCATATCTGTCATCAATTCAACCTGTAATATATTGTCATCGCCATACAAGCCTCTCGCTCGTATGGTAAATCTTCCACCTCGTCACACAAGCTCTAAATGCTTGTGTGGTATATGATGAAGTATGCGATATTAAGAAGTATGCCATCTTCAGGAAGTATGCCATGCAGTGTAGTTCAAAATTAATTGTTACTATCCTATGGCGACATTTATTAATTACACACAGAATAACCAGCACTCCGCATCCAATGACACTCACTGGAGTTGATATAATAAAAAAAAGTGCGCATCCAACTCATTAAGGTTTACCTATTTGTCGGGCACGCAAATAAATTCTTTACTCAACAGCTAATCCATTTACCTGTTCAAACATATATATGTATATGCATGCATTTGCAAATAATTTACAATACAATTCAATATTTGGTTCAATTAGCCCTAAATTCACCGTTCATTCACATAATGGTTTAAATAAATAATCATACAACACAACCATCAATCAATTAGTGAATTAGCTTTTCAAATTCATAATTTGATATATATACAGAAAAACATGTTTTTGATGCCAAATCACAATAATAAACCTATCTAGTTTTGGTTCTCACACCAGTCTAATGGAAATATATAGATATCACACCTTCTTCACTCGAAAATAAATACTGGTGATGGTATACTTCATCATCAGGACCATGTCCGGGCGACTAGAGTGTGACTCTATATCTATCTAATATATTAAAACTTCGAATATACGTTCCTGACGCGTATATGCAAAACCTTTATATACTAGATTGTCCAAATCAATATAAATAAATTATTCAAATACGTATAAGATGGTTTAAATTTCAAAACAAAATTGTTTTCATTTGAAAAATATACCCTTCACACTCGTTCTAGGATACTACTGATCCTATCTCTAACGAGTCATTCTAATTGGATATTACTAATCCAATATCTGATGAATTCTTTCGTATGGTTCTAATGTGTCTTGTTCTCGAGCTCTGTAAACCAAAGCTCTGATACCACTGTAAGGACCCGTAACATCCCCGGTAAGGAAAGCCCGGATACTTTGAGAACACGACAAATTAGAACGCAGACAGAAGAACATTTCATTGTTTATTACAACAATTCCATCAGAATACAAAAATATACAGAGTATGAATGAATAAAATAGATTAGATAAATATCAGAGATTACAATAAATTACATAGCAGCAGAAAATAATACAAAACACAACTGAAAGTAATACACGGATACAGAGCTTTCCGAGCATCGTTCCAGCTGTAAATCAGGATCCTGTGAATATAAATCTGCAAAACCAAAACTACTAGCTGCCCGTGTCGAAAATAAGGGCACCCAGAGTTTAGGTTCAAACAATAAACTCCAGGTCAGTCATGTGACTAGTGTGAGAACTAAAACAGTTATTAACCTTTATTTTAAAGTTCGGTAAATCAAGGGACCACGCCGTATAACACGGAACGAGTTTCCTCTCAAGAAAACCAGTGCATAGAATAAACAACACAATGTTTTTTTGGAAAAATGAAGCTATTATAAGACCCAGGTCCCATCACACAATGCAACGCAAGCCGGAGGATAGGGTTTTCCCTTATAATAGCCAAACATGCTTAGTACGTTTAAAACAAATCATTTGATACTATAATAAGTGTATAGTGTCAAAACAATTTCAATCATAAATATCAATCATAGACGGCATGGGTACCATATATCATGTCGCCATACTAGGCTCTACAAATAAAACCGCAATATCACGTATTGGAAATTGGATTTCCGTCATGAGTCAAGGCAAGGGGCAAGCTCCTCTCCGTTCGAGACACTCTAGCAAATGTCCCACTATGATCCTTGGATTCGGTTGGGCCGGTCCTCTCTTACTTTTGAGGATTGGCAATTCCTGAACACAAGTTTCCCGGTCCTAACAGACCTAATATCGAGGCGCCTCATCCAACAACCACACAGGTGAAAAGTATATAAATGACAGCCAGTTTAAGCACTGACACCACCCATAGCTAGAAAGAAACGTCGTGTTCTCCTAACGGTCCGTATCCCGTTTTTGACTCATACCGAGGTGTGAGGCTCGCGAATTCATGTTATACACAAAGCTGCGCCACACAGGACGTGCTTTGATCATCAACCACAAGACTTTGCTTTTCAACAGAAGCCTTGATCAATTGCCACTTACGCACGCCACACTGGCAATTCACTCCATGCGACTGATGTCTATCGATATACAACCTCTGAGCTCGTACATCTCATAGAAGGGCGTTAAGAAAGAGAATAAATTCTCTGCCGCCAAACAGATGTATACTTAATAGAGATCAATAAACACAGAATAAAATCCAATGTCAGAAACACAGTCCATTTACAAGTTCGTTCTGGGTCTGAACGAAACCGGAGGCACTTTCCTCGCATATCCATCGATCTCCAAGTACATTTGGACGATCACCAACTGTTTCCCTCATCTTGGGTGTACAGCCCAATCGAGATCATCAGTAATCACCCAAACGATGTGAAGACTTCCGGTCTTCAACCACCGTCTCCATCTTCGACTTATCGCCGAATCGGTTATTCAGAATGGGTATAAACCCGGCCTTTCTGAATAACCCACGTATATAATAAACAAATGTTACACAAACACAACACACGCCTCATTCCAATTCAGAATATTCTTTTATTCACAAAATCATATTCTTAGGGAAAGGTTCCCATTAATTTTATCAAAGATAAATTCTTCTACATTTATCCTTTAATCTTCCTTTGGATATCATTTCAAACTAGTCGGGATTAGCGAACCACACCGAAGTAATTATTTATTTTATTTCCCAATCCCAATCTATATATCCCATAGAGCAAAATTGGTAATACTCCATATCTAACACCACGGTGTTATCGGTAAAATTAATTACCATTTCACGTTCAAATCTAATTAAAGATTTAACTATCGCTTTGGAGCAAAACTGGTGGTACTCCATTCTCGATCACCTTTCAGATTTGATAATTTGAATTATCAATTCACATTTCAATCTAATTAAAGATTCATTAAAACTCCACTTAGTTTTAATCTTTTCAAAAATCAATATCCTGTCTTCAACTGGGTTAAAGAATTAATGTCATCTAAAACACGATTCACGATAAACCCAAAACCAATTTAAATTCAGTTCCAAATAAATATTATTTAATTGGTACACTTCATTAAGTCTAAATAGAAAGATTTAATCTTTTTCTCAACTGGGCTTAAGAACAGTGTTAATGAAGACACCATTCACAACAAACCCAAATCACATTTGATATTAAATACAAGGCTCTGAATAGAAAATATATCGGCTTATATTCAATATCAAATCAAAAGTGAATTTTCCATTATAAATTCGTTTTAAATTCATTTCAAATTGATTTCAATTCAATTTCAATCCTGTTTAATTCAAAATGTTCGATTATGAAATCACTTTTCAATATTCATTATAAAACGAATAAAATCGATACAAATATCGTTCACGTCAAAATAGCGCAACTCTAGTCAACACGGCTTTATATATTTCAATAAATTCATTATTCTATTCAACAAATGAATATTTATTCCATTCAACACATGAATCTATATTTCTTTCAACACTTGACTAATATCATTGAATGAGTACTGTCAACACAACTATTTTTGTTATTTAAAATATTTTATAAAATTATGGTATCTATCGTTTGATTTTCAAATCAGACTCCAACTGTAAAGTAGTAAGAAAATGATTTTAAATATGATAAAGATGTATATTTTATTGTTAAAATATTTCTTTCAACACATGATAATTTATTCTATTCAACACATGAATATATACTTCATACTATTCTTTATTTTCCCAATTGGAATGAGGCCCAATCAATTACCATATAATGTTAATTATATGGATTCCATACAACACATGTATATACTCGCAACAATAAATAATCAATCATCATCCAAAGTGCACCACACTGTATAAGCATCAAATATAGATATCTAACGCTTATAACAGCCTGTCAATCAATCGATCTACATACAACTAAATATTGGGATTAGTGTATGTCATATATCATCCCAATACCCGTGAGGGGTTTCAAACAATCAAACACATATTTTATTTGTGCAGTTGGGCGATGTGTAAAATTTATCGTCCCAATCAATATCAGTCAAATCAGTGTACATAAACAAATCGTTCAATTTGTAAATGAATATTTATTTTATTCACATACTTGTTAAAAATTATATTTTTAACGACCAAAATATTTTATTCAACCTATGAATATTCTATTCACTTCACTTATTCAATAAAATGATATTTTTATTTTTCTAACTTATTTTAGAAAATTTCAGCGGCATAACGGCACGATACTAGAAACAGGAAAAGGCCTAGCCTTATCCCCGGTCTAATAATGGCCCACGCCATACACATATCAATCAAACCAATTTCAATTCAGCAAACAACCAAATTTAGATCAAATAATCTAACCAACTACACAACCAAACAAACAAGTCCATGGTCTGTGGACAATGGTGTTGGGTGCTACTAAACACCGTCTGCATCCTAGTATATATTTATAACTAGAAAAGGAAATTTAAAGTGAGAAGTTCTCACCGACTAGCTAAACCAAACGTCACGACTCTTCTTATGTAGAAATCTTCGTTGTTCTCTCCTTTTGTCACTTTCGTTGCCCGTAGCCACTACAAATAAAAATCACATTTTTATATTGTTGCTATGTATATAAAAATCATATTTTTATAATCACTCCATATGGATAAAAAATTTATTTTTACATCGCTACTATATAGATAAAAATTCTATTTTTACATCGCTACTATATAGATAAAAATTCTATTTTTACCACGCTATTCTCTATATAAAGATTTCGCCGTTTCAAATATAAAGATCTCGCCTTTTCAAATATAAAGATCTCGCCTTTATTATCTATATAATATAAAAATCGTATTTTTATTATCTCTACTATATACAAATCATATTTTTATTCTTTCTATAATATAAAAATCATATTTTTATATACTACATTCTTCAAAAAACATAGAAGCTTTAAAACGGAGTAAACTCACATATTTTCTGTCGCCCGGATTTGTTGTTCTGGTTCCAGAATTTGCAAATGAGCTTCAATCTTCACACCATCTTATTTCTAGCACAAGCACGCCATTCTGAACAACTTTTACCTAAGGGTTTTTTTGTCGAAAATGCTCCAATTCGCCAGAATTCGCGAAAGTACACGAATTTTTCCGCTTTTGAACAGCAGACTTCGAACGCGTTTTCCCGACAACTCCGCAATGCAAAATATGACTTATCATATACCAAATCGAAGAGAAAATCGTGCTCCTCGACTTTGGTCTTGAGGAGCTTTGGCTAGAAACGCACGGTTTGGGAGTTATTTGCGAAATAAGAACAGGGTGTTTTATGCAAAACGGGAATTTTGGTGAAAATGAGTTTTTGAGTGTAGCGGGGCCCACGGCCGGAGTTGGGTGGCCAGCGGGCGGTGGCGGACCTGATTGGACGTGGGGAGGCGGCTAAGGGGCGGCGGCGGTGGTGGTGGCCGTGGTGGTGGTGGTGGCTCCTAGGGTTTGCAAAATTACATAAAAGAGAGGAGAGAGAGAGGAGGAAGAGGAGGAGGAGGGGGTGCGACGGCTCGCCGGAGGCCGGTGGTGGCCGGTGGAGGAGGGGCAGCAGCGGTGGGAGGGTGGAGGCCATTTTTGAGTTTTTGAAGAGGAAGAGGAAAAGTGAATTTATGAAATAGAAAAGGAGAAAAGTGATTATATGCTAGTTTCTCGCGTATCGCCTGAACGCTAACGAACTCCAATCGCCGCGGATTTCGGACACAAGATAGTAGACGTGAAGACGAGTCCAACGAAACAAGTTTCGTCGAATTCCGAGTTCGTTTGACCATTCAAAAAAAATCACGAATATGCTCAGATATTGCTCAAAAATGCGATTTTGGCGCACCTTTTCTTCTCGCACGCTCACACACTAACTCCAAAAATCATGCCCTCTTGGATTTAACCATTATTAGACGATACGAATCCATAAAAAAAAGTAGAATCGAATTCGGAGGTCGTATCAGTAATGTTCATTTGTAAAATGACTGCTCGTTTTACCCTGAACTGTTTTAGCTCGCACGGCCACATACTGACTCCGTTCGACGCGCCCTTTGGAACTCAACAATAATTTGTCATTATGAATCCATAAAAATTTATCTCGTCGAATTCTGAGCTCGTATGCAAAATTTTACTTTTTAAGGGCTATGTATTGTTAACCGAACAACTCCAGCCCATAGCCACTATTCCGGATATCAGAATATATCGAAGCTTATACTTTTCGGAGTTCTAAACGGCATTTTAAACTCAATGGAAGTGGTTTCGAGTCCAAATTCATCCGTATGCAAAATTTGACTTTTTGGGGCTATATTTCTATAGCGACTATTCTGAATTTTCAACTGGACATAACTTTTGATTCCCGCTATGAAATTTCGATTTTTCAGATTCGTTGGAAAGATATTCTCAACTAGATTCTAATATTTTTGGTTTCGCTAATATCCGATTTATTTTGAATCTTGTACATTCATTTGAAGTTTGAAATCGAATTATTGAACTACCGTGCCGTTTTCAATTCCTTTTATAATTATAAATAAATTTTTATATTCTAACGACGATCTATATAAATATACACGTTCTAATTCTATTCAAAATAAATTTCTCGTCATTATTATTTAAAATAATTCATTTAAAATATTCAAAATTCATTAAAATTGCCAAAATAAAAATTTTAAATTGGCTCAGAATTTCCGGGTTGTTACATTTTGATTTGCTAAAATATACTTTCAAGCAATATAGTTTAACTTGCATTTTATCCTTTACTATTCATGTTAGGTATCGACTCAAACCTTTTCTTATATCAGCTTACTTAACATTCCTCGAGAGGTATAATATCTTTTCTGACTACAACTTATTAGATCATATTCAATCAATTGTCATGACTTTGCTTATCTTGAAGGTTAGGTGGTATTTTAATATAATCTCTTAATGAATTTTCAAGCTTACGTGTTCTTCTAATTCTTAAGTATGGTTTACTTCTAAAATAAAATAGTTGTTTTTGCATTTATAACACATTTACCTTACTTTAAATTCCTTCTTATAGTTCCAACATATTGAAATAGTTCAAGTATCCCTCGACGTTTTAGCTGGAGTCATATAGTCATCCCACTTTCGAAGCCTGAAAATGAGTACTGATGATGTTGCAATCATCATCAGATCATCCCCGAGCGACTAGAGTGTGACTCTATATCCATCCAGTATATACATAAGACTTCGTACATACACTGGCCAGGCGTATATTCGAAATCTTCTCATATTGATAGTCCAATTTTGACGTCGAATAAAATATTCGAAAATTCTTGATAACAGATATCTTTCAAAATGATTACAATCTTTAAAACACTTCACTTTATTTCAAAAATCTATAGAGTACGCTTCCTCGATCATAATACTCCGGAACCTCATTCTAGGGCATTTCTAACACTATCTCTAATGAGAAACTATAACTCTGATGGGTCCTATTCTTTTGTCCAAAAATGTAAGTACCCAATAGCTTTGTATAACCAAAGCTCTGATACCAACTGTAACGACCCATCTTTTTGCCCGATTCTCGTCGGTAATTAAACTAACTTAAATCGTTCATAAAGACGAATTGTTATGGGTACACACATATATTGAACAAAATAACCAGACTTTTCATTGCACAATACAATATTACATCAGAGTTACATAGAATATCAGAGTTACAACATATACAGCGGAAGAAAAAAAAATATACTCTCAGCCGAAGAAACCATATGATATAGCGGAAGCTCCAAACTCTAGCGTGAACTCCAACTCTAAAAGCGCTCTGAATCCTGCTCCAACGATCTTTAACTGCAAAACTAAACTACTAGCTGCCCGTTTGAAAAATTAATGGGCACCCAGAGTTTAGGAAGGAACAATAAACTCCAGGTAAGTCATGGGACTGGTGTGAGAACATAAAACAGTTGCTTTTAGGATATATTTTAAAAGTTGGGAAATTCACAGGACCACGCCGCTAACGCGGAATGGGTTTACTCCATGTGGATGCCCGTGCACATAGATTCGCAATGATTTTTTGGAAAATGAGGCTATCATAAGCTCGTCCCATATCACACAATGCAAGCGCACACCAGATGGGCGAGTTTTATCTTATGATCACCAAACATGCTTTCATACGTGAAAATCCTCTTTTAATTATTATATACAGTATGGAAATAATTTCACAAATAAATATAGAATCACAGCCCCCATAATCCCAATTGGTTATATTGACATATAGGTATACAATCAAAATCTGTATGGCTCATATTGGAGATTTGCGTTTCCAACTTGATGATTCTTGGCACAAAAGATCAATCAGGGATACGAAGTGAAGTGTAACACGGCTTTTTCGTCCATCTCAGACACCAACAACAAATCGCAGGGTAGATCAACGATTTTCGACCAGACACGGCCCCCCGAACATACCCGTTTCCCCAAGTTCATAAGTGGTTTCCCACTGATGCAGCTTCATCATCAATCATATATAAGTATACAACCTAACCGCCATTTCTCATCAATCCGGGGTGTGAGGTTTGTTGATGTCACGTCATACACAAAGCATGCCTAGATAGGCAATGCCAAGATCATACAAGCTCATTTCATATCTTAAGTATGCCACATTGTCCATCCACAACATGTCACTGATTTCTATTCATACATAACCACTTTGAACTCATATGTCACAAATCAGATATATATCCATGGAAATCAGTGCTACACTGTTAAATACAATGTAAGACACACCATCCATACAAAGTCCATTCTAGGTCTGAACGGAACAAAATCCGAAAATTCTCCAAATATGTTCAGACTTTCTGCCACTCCGGTAATAGGGTCATCTCTCTATTGTAGCTATTCAGTACAGAAATCAATCAACAGGCAGTCCGTTCGATGTGAAGAACCACGGTCTTTAATTGTTGTCTTCATATCTTCATTTATTATGTCGTATGGTTATTTCGAATGGTTTTCGGAAAATAAATTCCTATCCCGTTCTTTACAAATAACCAGCACTTCATATTCCAAAACAAGTGTTTTCCATCATATATATACACATACATCACTTAATCCTTTTTAAATCTAGAAATGGTCGTTTAAGAGATGATTATTTTTAAATAGTCTTCCTTTTAACTCCTTACTTCCGAACAATCGTTTATAAACCAAGGATCACGATTTCAATATTTCTTAAATCCAAATTTGTTGTAATCATTCAAAACGGATTCATTATACTCAAATCAAAGGATTCAGGACCGAAAACAATTCCAATTTAATTAAATAAAATATTTGAAAATAATACATTTGTTAAAACTAATTATATATAGACTAACTTTAACATAGAAATATTTAAAATAATTGCTTAACTTATATTTAACTATGAAGAAGTATACAAACATAATACTTTAAACATATATGTACCTTTAAAACAATAAGTTTTTATTTAAATATTTTTGAAATTAACATATCATGTTTAAATAGTTGAAAACCTATATAATTATACAAATACTATAAATTGGAATTGTTTCCTTTCCATATCGATGAATTGAACTTATATTCACATTCATACTCAAAGAGTATAACTAGTTCCAAAGATCTTGAGTTGATCTAATCGATTTGAAGACATTCAACTTTTCTCTTTCATCCGCTTAGACCTATATTAATTTCCAAAATTAACTCAAACCTTACTTGGTTAAAACAACGTTATTACCATATCATTCAACTTATTCCAGACGATACATACTAGATATATGTATACGATCGGTTAGAAATTGAACTTCTTATATCCAATATATGTTTCCATATTAAATCAATACTATAAGCGTAATTACGATATTTCCACTATTTAATTATACCAATAGTATTAGTTATCATACACAGAAATTATATCAAATATCTGAAGATCGCTTCATATAAACCAATTTATCCAAATTTTACATTGGAAACTTGTTATTATATTTAGGTTTCAAATTTACATTATACACCATACTTGATTCACAAGATGATTATCATTGACTTAAGACTTAACTCACAAAATAATTAACATTTCTTAATATTAAATTTATAATTTTTGTTCACAAATATTTAATTCACAAAATAATCCTCATTACTTAATGTTCGATTTACGATTTTGTTCACAAAATATTATATTGATTCCATTAAATTGGCACTTAAATATAGAATTGCTCCGCCACATTTCTACCAAATTTATAAAATAATATTAAACATTTTCAACATACTTAAGCTAATTACATTTTAAGATAACAATATATTATTTTATGTTTTAAATTTATAAAATATCGTCATAAAGTATCCTTTAAATAATATTTTAATCAATTAACTAATATAAATTATTCTTTGATGGAAATCAACTTAATTATTTACCGCTATTCTACGGAAAAATCAAAGTGGCACACAAATATACTAACACAATTACAACAATCCATGCATCCATAAAACAAATAACTATTCAATACGCGTTACACACTAACGCGTATCAATATATGGTTAATATCGGCAACTATACTCGTTCACAACCATCGCATACAAAACAAGGTCCGTGATCACACTATCATCAACCAATACCAGCACACATTATTTCAAATACCCAATAATATATATAATTAAATATTATATAATAAAGTTTAAATTTAGGTGTTCTCACCGCAATGCTTTCCAGTAGATGACCGCATTTTCTATCTTGGTACGAAAGCGTTTCAATCTCTCTGCGTCACTCCTTCTTGCGCTCTATCTCCCTTTCTTTCCTCTCTCTTTCGTTTTCTCCTTTTCCGGTCTCTCTCTTTCCCTTTCGATTTTTTTATTTGAGCAGCTATTGGCGGATGCAGCCCGAAGTGGGAAAAGCAAATGAGAAAGTAGAAATTTGGTAGAAGGCGGACATGATGTATTGGTGCAGAGATTTTCACATTTCAAAATTTGTTTTTTTTTAGCGTGAAGAGGGAAGTTATGCTGTTGATAAGCTAAGGGAAGAGAGCTGTTATTCCTAAAGAAGAGAAAATGACTATGGTGAGGAAAGAAAGAGGAGGAGCAAGGCTCTATATGGTGGAAGAATGCATGTAGTTCACGTTGAAGGGGGTGTACTGATGAAGGAGGTTCGGTGGAAGGGTCTGAGTGGACTAAATTTGTGTGCGATGAATGGACTAAGGTGGCAGATGGGTTGATGAATGATCTAAGTGCACAGTTGAGTGGACTAACGTGTATACCTATAACGGACTGACCGGTGTAAGTTACTAAAGAAGGAGATCCAACAATTTTAGCCAAGGGGAAAGAGTCAACGACTTGGAGTTGTGTCCAGGCTTTCACAGTTTCAATCACTTTTTTTCCCTTGAATGGTTAATGGTGGAAGCTTGAAGTTGAAATGGGAGAGGAGAAGCAAGTTTTTTACAGACACGTTTAAAAAGTAGAGGAGAAAACATGAGATGGGAACATTAGCACGTGTAAACATTGTTTACACTTGTCCCACTTTACTCAAATGCCACGTTTTAAATTACATTTATCTTTCTCATTTTTGCATGCATCCGGTTAGCGGATGAAGTATGCCTCCTTTCCGTGTTCTTGTTTATCAATAGGTTGTGTTAACCGTGCTATTTCTTATGGCCGGTAACTAGTGATATACTTTGCTACCTTTGTGCTTGCGTTTCTTTTATTTTATAAATATTGACCGCGAATGTTTAGCAAATTAAAATATAATCGCGAACCACAATGTACCATAGTCCCAAAACAAAGATAAAATAGACCGGTTGACTAGTTCTGTAAAGTGTCAAAAGCGACCACAGTTACCCCAAAATACATTAGAAAAATATATACTTATTTTCCAAAATAAAATTTACAATAAATTCCTATAAAATATTTTAAGGCTACGCATACAGAAACTGAACAATAATTTGAAATGAATATTTAACTATAATTTAATTTCAAATTATGATCGTTTTTATCCACTGAATTACAATTCATTTTAATAGTTCAACTAATGACGAAACATTTTTCCAAAACGAACATTGTTTTAACTAAATTACACAATAAAATTTAATTTCAACGATAATCTTTAATTAAATTTTTATATATTTAAGCACCGAAATTCTTAGGTTGTTACATCACCCATGAACAATAACAGTGTATTTGAATCCCAAATGCAAAAGACTAATCAATAAATGGGTTTCTTAAGTAATTTCACCAATGTCTCCATTGAGAAACATAACTTTAAGATAATGCTCAAAAGCACAAAATGTAGTAAGCTCCAAAGTGATCAATTCTAAAGAATCGTTTACTAAGACCAAAAATGAAACATTCTTTAAAGAAAATAAAATTTCCTTTTAATAATGGTGATTTCAATAAAAGTTTCTTATAAAATTCAATATTACCCACTTGATCCCTTTTGGCTTTGAATAGTTATTTATAACCAATGTTCTTATTGCTTAAGTTAGAGGGAAATTTCAAACTTTATTATCCATATTGATTTATACTATATGTTCATTTCTTAAACCACATTTTAAATTAGTACCTTACATGGATTGATGTAAGTCCATAGCATTATCTTTATCAATCCATTATTTATCTTTAGGAAGAAATACTACACAATCATCTGAAATAGCATTTTTTTCCCATTTAGGTGGATTTCCTTATTGATCTTGCATTTTGAGGTTGTTGAGTTTGTTTTCTTGAAGCAGTAACCTTATCTTAAAGGGGAATTTTCTTTAACATCATCTTATTATAATTCTTAATTTACTTCTTAATGGAAGAAAACAAATCTTAAACTTTAGCCGAAAAAATAACCGTAGTTGAATCAAAGATAATGATTCTCTCTAAAGACAATGACAATACTCTATTTCTCCCCCAAACTCAACATCCTAAAAAAAATATTGCATTTCCCGCTTTAAAACTTTTCCTTAGTGTGGGTTTATTAAACTTTAACTCGCTTAGAATATCAATAAAGTATTTTCTATCTTTATGATATCTCAATCTATAATTCCATTGTAAAATGAAACAAATAACTATATTAATCACCAAATCAAAATTTGAGATATAACTACCCAAGCTATTTAGCATAAGTAGTCATAACTTATATATCAGACATTAATAGCTTCAATTACATAAAATTTTGAATTTATTCATAAATCAACATTATTATTTCTTGATGAACAATAATAACCTAATATGTTCATACTAGAAATATAAAACCAAAATCTGTCTAAATGACAGCATAAAAAAATTAAATAAATTCAAACAGTTTGACTTAAATCTTAATAATGACTTTGAAACATCCAGTATACTTTACTTTATATGACTGTATATCTTATTAAAGAAATAACTATAAGATATCTGCATGTTATTTCTTTTCTTCTAAATCCTTAGCAACTTCTTCATCTTTATTGATACAAAAAACGTATATCGAAGGAGTACTTTGAATCTTTAAAAAAAAAACTTCAATCTCTCTATCAATTACTAAAGCGCTAAATTATCCCAATAAGATGTCATTTTATTCTTAAAATAATATTAATTTTTGAATGAATATACCGAAGATAGCACCAAAAATAACAATAACATGAGCTTCTTTAGCTTTCGAAGCAATATCTTTTTCCGTATAGTACTCACTTATATTTCTTTACTTTGACTTTATGTAATCAAGCACCACAAAGAGTGCTTGATTTCCTTTATTGTTTTCGCAAAAATCGTTTCCATTCTCAGTAGATATCTTATAAAAAAATTAGTTATCGTTACATATAGTACATCCTTGAAAACTTATGAAGTATTTACTTAATGATCCCTTAAATCTTGCCTTTTGAATTATATCACCATTCATTATTCTTCATAACATTATAATAATATATAATCGTAGTAGGGCTGGTTGTAACCCTTCTAATTGCAAGAGTTAAATCTATAAAGTCAAGAACAAACTATATGCTCTCTTACAAATCTTTATATTTATCCCAAAACAAGATGGGAGTATTCTTTAAATTGGCAGGTAATTCAGTTAAATTAGCTGAAAATGAACAAAATAAAAATAAAATGAAGATTGATCGTATATGCTCATAGCCAAATATCAACCATAGTAAACTCAAATGATTGGTAAGTCTCTTCTCAAGAAACCTAGTACACATTAATATCAAGTCTTTGGACAATAATATTAACTGTAATTGGTACTTTTGTTGTAATGATCAAACATTGACAATAAATTCAAGTCAAATAACAACCTTCCTTTGGGCCAATTAATTATTCACTCAAAAAACCTTATAATTGTCATGTATTTATCATCATATATGTGTAAGTGATTCAGCCAAATATTAGTCTTCCTTTGGGCCGGCTAATACTCGCATGAATAAATACACACAATTATAAAACATTTTCATGAACCACCAAAATAGGAGAGATCACTTTGGTGACATTTTATTTCAGTAAGTTCACTATTAATGTAAAATATTTACAGCTGTAAAGAGACACCAAAAAAATTTTGAATTTAGTTCATAGTATATATATTATATATTTTGAGTGTTATAAAACAGTTCGCTTTAGGTCCATATGACAACTGAAATATCAAAATTATAACATAACATAATTTGTCTCAACTATAACTGGAATAATCTTTTGCTTTAGATATGTATAGTTATATATTCATGACATTATCTTAATGTATATGATATAAAATATCATAAAAACATATATGAATGTCACTATTAACTGTCATATGTACAATTGACATAATAAATGTTGCACTGAATAATATGAGTGCACATAGTAGTTTTGATGGATATCTGGACCGTAATGTAGCTACCCATAATGCTACTTTGCCATTTTATTTTTAATTTATAATTTGAATACTTACTTAAGCCCACTAATTATGCAATAAACTCAAGTTTTTCAGGACCTTAATCATTGAAGAATTGATGCATTTAAATTGCATACAAATTATAGTCAACCCTCAAATTACTAGAGCGTAACAAAATTCTGAAACCAAGTGTCAATACAATGTTCTATTTGTGTTGATACTTTAATAGTTTCATCAAAAATTCTAAACGACTGATGTTTGTCTAGCCATATGAAAAGCAAACCATACTTCTTAGAGGAAATTTAACACACTAATTACGCCACCACATATATCTTTCCCTCATGGAGCAAAAAATAATAATAATAGCCCACATGAAAACATAACATGTTCCTTTGAACAAAGAATGAAATGTGTTAGAACATCATAATTAACGCATGAAGAGCTTCAGTTTTATATCTGCACGTATAAATGACTTCGAATTATTATAATATATGTATGAATAGTATATTACCGTGGACCAAATTAAAGACGTCAATTGTTGAACCAATTTTTTTTTCCAAATAGTCACAATAGAATTTTTGAAAAAATTCTGAATCCATATACATCACGGAGCATGTTGACTAAATCATCAGCTCATAGATAAGAAAGATACTTAGGTCTTCATATCCATAAGGAATGAAAAAGGTGGAAAAAAATTATTGTATGACTTAATGAGCATGTTTCGTTTACAATGATCATGCAATATCTATAGTGATCTGTAAAAGATTCTTAAAATTTGTGATAGAAAAATAACTAAATATTGACACCATAATGAATAATGTTTGTGCCATCCTATATTATTACTTAGTTATGCCATATCCATATGCAATAATATTATGTTAGTTATTGCATGTCCTTTTATCTATTGTATTGTAGTACACATGGAAATATCCAGAAAATGACTTCATGTCAAATTCTCTCTAAAAAAGGCTGACTAACTATCAATAACTGGCAGCGAAGTAGGAAATAAAAAATAGTATAGACTGATTTGTCATGTTTTATTGAAGAGAAAAAATAATGCTGCATGCATTATATCCATGTAGTAAGCAATCATTTGAAAACAAAACAGTAAAAGACATTTAAATCTTAAAAAATATTAATAGGCCAACCAGATATGACGTTGAAAACCAAGCACGATTTTAGGAAATAAAGACCAAATCTTTAGATAATTCCACCTTTATATATTCTTGATCGCTAATTTCAGAATATGTACACAACATTTTAAACCTCTAAATTTCTCAATTATACCAATGATGAGTGACTCTGATATCACTTGTTAGGATTTCAATATACTTTAACAAGATCCAATTGCGAAACCCTAGATCCAAATATGTAACCCATGTTGATTTGATTGAGAACAAATCAAAAAACAGATAGATAGATTAGCGGATGCGTACCTGAATCTGTAGTTAATTATTGTAGTACTTGAATTCCATAATCAGTGACTAAGGAGAAGATAAATTTGGTTCGGTCTTCCAAATTAACATAAACTCTAGATTTGAAAATAGCTCTCCGCAGAAGACGTTAGAGAGTTGCTAAGGCTTGTGTAATTCGGGGACCATAACCCCTTATTTATAGAGTTGGCATTTTGTAATTCGGCCCTTCAAGAAATTATAAAATGCCCCGGTATCTACACATTAGGCCCCATGACAACTTAAACTTTAAGCCTATTAATTCTAATATAGAATTAGATCACTTTAATTAGGCTTTACACCAAAATAGCACAACACGTTCTATTTTTCAGATTTGACCCAATTGTCAAAATATTCCAATAGTTTCGAGTTCCAAAGTCTATAGTATGCTGAAGTAATGATGTCAATAGGAGGGAGACCTTAAAACTCGATGCCATTGTATTCAGTATCCCGGATACTGGTCTGGCTACCTGATGCAGAGAAATGCGAGAACCATGTCACCAAAATTAGATTCTTTCGAGGATGAAGGCACTCATGTCGCATCGAACAATATGATTTATGCAGGGAGCGGCCCTTTAACCCAATGGTAATGCCTTCTCCTTTGTATTTCTCATAACTGTATTAACGTCTGTAGTAGCAACACTAACACCTTAAACAAAATATGTACATGCCCAAAATGTTCCTGAAACAGTAAACCCGGACTTTTCTTCCGCATAGCAAACATGCGCTGTTTCGAAATAGCAAGCGCAAGTTTGTAGTTTCGAAACAGCGCATGCTTGCTGTTCGGATAGCAAGCTCAAGCTTGTTGTTTGGACAGCAAGCTCAAACTTGTTGTTCAAGTTGTTGCATCCTCACCTGCAAAAGTTAAATAACATGCATAGTCTCTAGACTGTAAACCTTTTCAACACTCATGCTCAAATATTATTCTCATTAGTGCATCCTCACCTGCAAAAGAGTTTGATTAGTTGAATAGTTTATCATTAGACATAAATAAATTCAACTTTAATCCTAGTATAAAAACACACTATTAGTGCATCCTTACCTACAAAAGAATCTGATTAGTTGAAATAAAGCGAGCTTGTTGTCCCTATTTGGTCATAATATACATTAGTTTTATTTGGTATACCATTTACTACAGAAGCTTCAAGCATTCTATTATGAACTGGTGTGTTAACATCAATCATAGATGTTGTCACTGTGGTATAAAATCTAAATGATATTGATGAGGCAATAGTTGAATAGCATAAAAATTGGGAAGATTCCTAAATTTAATGCTATTCAACTCTTGCCTTATCAATATCATAGGTAATCTGAAGATTATGGACTTTGGTTAAGCGCCTTTGCTGGGCTGGATGTGTTGCTTCCATCATCGCGCTATTCGCGTTTATGTATTTTTCTTCTCTTGCAATCTCCAAGATCTAGTTTTAGGTGGTCATTGGTTAATTTGTTGATTGAGCGAATGATTTAGAGCATTCCATTTAAGTAACCGTTGGAAGCAAATTCTTTTTTTGGATATTTGTATTGGTTGCTGGTTTACCCTATATTTTTCTCGATGAATGATATATAATTGATAGAATATGGAGCTTCCATTGCCACTTTATATTTTTGAAAAGTATAGCAAGCCTGCATATGATAATTGATTACCACCATTGCCACTTTACGTAGAATTATTGTGTTAATAGTAACAAATTATTACATCTACATGTACATCTAGTAAAAAGTGAAATATCATTTTTGCATTAAGTTTTGGTCATTAAATTATTTTATTTAGTTTTAACTTCATAACTTTTTGATTATCTTTGAATAGCATTAAAAGGAAACTAAATTGATGCAGAACCTGGACTATGAACAGTGTTCTGCTTTACGTGGATGAAATTCAATAGCCAATGCGGTGAAGCAATTGCAGGTGAAAGTGGCAGGTAATTTTTTTTTTTTGAAGCTGATGCATTGGTGCCGACTAGGCTTGTTAAGCTTGGTTACAAATATATGAACATTGGTAACTTATTTAGAATTTTCACTCTATTGTATTGTGTTAAGCAAATTCTTTATTAGTATTATTATGGAGAATCATCAAATATAATGATTTTGGATTTTGTAGATGATTGCTTGGCAGAATATGAAATTTAAAGGTGTATTTTTTTGCTATATTTTGTTCTAAGATGCTATTGTGTTAAAAAAAAGCTTTTGAAAACTTATTTGTATAACTAGGGATGATTATTTAAATGAAGTCATACTGGCAATTATTGTTATTGAAGTTCCATATATGCATGAAGAAATATGTCTACTTAATTCCATACCGTTGTTTCATTTCAAATTGGGCCCGCCTCCTTCAATTTCTATCCTTATTCTAATGTTGATATCTAATGGGCTGGGTTTTATGCTCCTTTCTTTCCTTAGTGGGCCTATTTTAGAGCCTGAATCATATGATTCCACATTAAATGAACATGCATGTCTACTAATTGTAGATGGTGCAAGTCCTTGTCAGCTAAAATAGACTTTCTCTAATAGTGATATACTGGTTAAGTTAGTAGTGAAATAGTGTTCCCCAATCCCTAGATTTAAATGCAAGGGACTGAATTCGCATGTGTGAATTGGGTGACAATTGGAAATAATATTAGTCACTATCTCATATTTTTTTAATAATCCTTATAATAATTGTGATTCTGAATTGATTATGATTTAGGGATTTTTACATGTACAATCAATATGTAATGTCAATTTGGCCGTTGCATTAAAAAAAATCTCATTATTTGCGTATATGCATTAGGTGACAGAAATTATAACCAAAATTCATTATTTCACTAATAGATGTTATGAAACTAATAGGTAAGTTTTAGTGTATACTGTATCATAGTTTTAAATGGCAGTCTAATTGCATTTAATCTTGGTTGTGTAGTGGAATACTGATATAATTGGAGTACATAACTCCTTTTGTAAATTGATGAAAGTGCACGTGTAACACCCCATAATTTTAAATATTAAAATTAACAATTTTGAGAATACTTAATTGTTAAAGTGCGAATTAAGGGAAATAGGTTACGCCATTGCATTCGTCTCGAAATTCTGCTTGGAATAGAGTCCAAGTTTCCATAAATCGGACTTCGTATGAGGAAGTTATGGCCCTTGGAAGTTTCAGGAATTTTATATAAATTAAAACAGTTCAAAATAAAAAATTCGAAATTCAAATTCAAACAAGGAAGCGGGCTGGGCGGGATTTCTCCGCCCAAGGCCAGGTCGACCAGGGGGTCGACCTCCCATATAAAAGTCGACCAGGGGGTCGACCTACCCCCGGGGAAGATCTGAAATCAGACAATTCTGACTTGTTGTTGAGTCTTCCCTGACCTGTTGCTAAGTCACTAGGGCATAGGTGGCAATTCTGGATAACTCTATCTAGTCTGGACGGTTGTGATTGCTCCTATGATAATATAACGACTTATGTTGATTTAAATTTCTATATAAACACAAATAGACTCAACCCCTAAACCTAAACTAAATTAGTCTCTTAGCCTCCATGTTGCTGCTAGGATAGTTCTTCTTCCTAAAGCTTAGGGATTTGCAAGTTAGAATCCTAATACAAACCGACGAATGAATTATCCTCTTCTCTAACCTGTCTTTGTGGGTACAATTTCTTTCACAAAATAATAAATTAATTATGATGAGTTATAATTTGGATTATGAGAACATGTCTGTTGAATCATGTGATTGTTACTTAACTTTGTTATTGTCTGTTGGTGAACATATGACTGTTTTGTTAATTTATGTTGGTAGATCTATTTCATATGTCCAATCACATATGTTTAACTTGATTCATTTTATGACATCAGTTTATATGCAAGTTTGGGATGTAAATCATATTCTAGTTTTAATGTGAACCTTATGCAAGTCTGTTCTTACATATGTTAGTTCGTATGTGAATCTTATGCAAGTCTGTATGCGAATAATACACAAGTTTATATGTGAATCAATTATATACATATGCTAGTTTATATGCAAAACATGTGATAAATTCATATGCAAGTTGTAGAAATCCATATGCAAGTTTAGGTGAAAACTATATTCACATATGCAAGTTTAGGTGAAAAACCATTTTCACATATGCAAGTTTAGGTGAAATCCATATTCATATATGCAAGTTCACAATTTCATGTTTAGATCTGTATTTAGATCTATGGCAGTACATATTTTATGCAAAATTCATGTTCTATATGTTCATTGCCTATGCAAGTTATTGGCTATGCTAACTTATGTTATAATTGTTAATTGCAAGTTAGATCTATTTTATGTGTTATGCAAGTTGTGATGTTTCTTTTCTTTTTATGAGTTAGACTATTCGCAAGTCTAACATATTTCATATTAAAACGTACGAATAGCATGGAGACAATGGGAAAATATTAATTATGCAAATTGTGAATTGGCATAAAATGGCTTTAAAGGCATATAATTAAATTGAGACATTGATTGGTATAATTTATATACCTAAAAAGTATGGACATAATTTAGGTGACAATTATGGACATACTTTAATTTGGAAATTATTGACAATTTGAATAGGGATTATTAATTCATATTGGGGTGAAATAATTATGTGTAATAATAAACGCCTAAGACACGAGGTTAGACTCGTTTGTGGTGTAAGACTGCCTGGACCCGCCAAGCAAATTGTAAGGACCCGTAACTTCCCCGATAAGGAAAGCCCGGATACTTTGAGAACAACACACAAAAGAACGCAAACAGAAGAACATTTCATTGTATATTACAACAATTCCATTAGAATACAAGAATATACAGAGTATGAATGAATAAAATACATTCGATAAATATCAGAGATTCCAATAAATTACATTTAAATACATCGCAGCGGAAAAATAATACAATACACAACTAGAAGTAATACACGGATACAGAGCTTTCCGAGTATCGTTCCAGCTGTAAATCAGGACCCTGAGAATATAAATATGCAAAACCAAAACTACTAGCTGCCCGTGTCAAAATAAGGGCACTCAGAGTTTAGGTTAAAACAATAAACTCCAGGTCAGTCATGGGACTGGTGTGAGAACTAAAACAGTTATTAATTTTTAGTTTAAAGTTAGGTAAATCAAGGGACCACGCCGTATAACATGGAACGGGTTTCCTCCCAAGAATACCAGTGCATAAAACAACAGCGCAATGCTAAATAAAGAAAAATGAAGCTATTATAAGACCTAGGTCCCATCACACAATGCAACGCAAGCCGGAGGATAGGGTTTCGCCTTATAATAGCCAAAGAATGCTTGATACGCTAAATTTCATCTTTTATTATTACTATAAGTGTATAGTGTTAAAACAATTTCAATCATAAATATCAATCATAGACGGCATGGGTACCATATATCATGTCGCCATACTAGGCTCTACAATCAAAACCGCAAATGTCACGTATTTGGAAGTTGGATTTCCATCTATGAACCGAGGCAAAAGATAGTCCTCAACCGATTCGAGACGCTCTAGTCCGCCCCTCAGGAACAACCGTAACTGCCCCTTGGATCGTCAGGGCCGGTCCACCGATGTGGATTATTATGCCTGAACACTACGTTTCCCCGCCCTTTGGGGCGTAAACGAGCCAGCAGATGACTCCATCGGCTCCACATAGTCACCAATATATCTGAGGTGCCTCGCAACAGCAACAACCACATAAGTCAAACTCGTCAGGGCGTGTAAAACCACTGACGCCACTTCTAACTAGAAGGAAACGCATGCCCTCCCTGAGGTCCTCTCCCGTTTTTGGTTCACAACCGGGGTGTGAGGCTCGCGAATCAACGCTACACAAAACTATGCCACACTGGCCGTGCTTTGATCGTCAACCACAAGACTCTGCTTTTCAACAAAAGCCTTAATCATATTGCCACTTAGGCATGCCACACAGGCAATTCAGTCCATGCGTTTGATATCCATCAACATATAACCTCTGAGCTCGTACATCTCAGAGAAGGGCGTTAAGCAAGAGAATAAATTCTCCGCCGCCAAACAGATATATATTTAATAGAAATCAATCACACAGAATAAAATCCAATGTCAGACACACATTCCATTTACAAGTTCGTTCTGGGTCTGAACGAAACCAGAGGCACCTAGTACCCCGCACATCCATCGATCTCCAAGTATGTATGGACGATCACTAACTGATTCCCTCCTCTTGGGTGTACGGCCCAATCAAGATCTTCAGTAATCACCCAAACAACGTGAAGACCTCCGGTCTTCAACCACTGTCTTCATCTTCGACACCACGTCGAATTAGTTATTCAGAATGGGGTAAACCCGGTCTTTCTGAATAACTCGCATATATAATAAACAAGAGTTACACAAACACAACTTACGCCTCATTCCAATTCATCAGTCACTAACCGTAAATTAACAAGAGAATAATTCCCCAAATATTAACCCCGAAGGACGAAACCAACATCAGATCAATACCTAGGAAACCATTCTGCTTAGCTAACCTACCGTTAGTTTCTAAATTTCACATTCTTAGGGAAAGGTTCCCATTAATTTTATCAAAGATAAATTCTTTTAAATTTATTCTTTAATCTTCTTTTGAATATCAATTCAAACCAAATTATGGTTTATCCAAACTAGCCGGGATTAACGAACCTTACCGAAGTAATCATTTGTTTTAATTTCCCAATCCCAACCTATTCATCCCAAGTAAAACTGGTAATACTTCATATCTAACACCACGGTGTTATCGGTAAATTCAATTACCGTTTCACATTCAAATCTAATTAGAGATTTAACTATCGCCTGGAGCAAAACTGGTGATACTCCATTCTCGATCTTTTCAATCTAATTAAAGATTCATTAAAACTCCACTTAGTTTTAATCTTTAACTGGGTTAAATAATCAATGTCATTTAAAACACGATTCACGATAAACCCCAAAATCACATCACATTTCAATCAGTCCCTAACCGTAAATTAGCAAGTGAGCAATTCCTTAAGTATTAACCCCGAAGGCCGAAACCAACATCAGATCAATACCCAAGAAACCATTTGACTTAACTAATCTCCAGTTAGTTTCTGATTTTCTTAACTCCATTGGGTCTAAGAACAGTATTATTTAAGATACCATTCATGACAACCCAAAATCACATTCCATTCATTATCGGGTTAAAGAACAAGTGTTATTTAAAACACCGTTCACGATAAACACAAAAATCAATTCAAATTCAACCCCAATTAACTACCATTTAATTGGTACACTTCATTAAATCTAAATAAAAAGATTTAATCTTTTTCTCAACTGGGCTTAAGAACAGTGTTAATGAAGACACCGTGCACGACAAACCCAAATCCCATTTGATATTAAATACAAGGCTCTGAATAGAAAATATATCGGCTTATATTCAATATCAAATTCTACGACCAACAAATATCGTATTGGAAATAACGATATAAATATATCTTTCAAATTTCCATAACAATATCTGTATAATCACGAAATCCAACATCGAAATATTTCAAAGACAATTTCGATTCAAATCAATTTCCAATATATATATTGGGAATTTTGGTTATATTTTAAAACCATTTCAAATCCACTTTATTTATTTCAAAAATAAATGAATTCTAATTCTAGTTCAAAACTAGTTCATTTCGATAAAAATCTATTTTTATCTTTTCAAATATGGGGTTTTTCATCCCAATTCTTCATAAATCATTTCTTATGATTTTACACAAATTATTACTATTTTTAATAATTTTATCAAGGCCCGTACAGTCGATTTCCATCAACGGCCATCGAACTGCACTTACAGCGACCTTTTCCAAATTTGATTTGGACATAATTCCAAATCCAACCGTTATATTTCTAATTTCTAATATTCGTTAGAAATCTCTTTTCGATACGAAGCCAACGGTTCCGGTTTCGGGAGAATCCGACGGTCGGATCTCCCGCAATATCCATTCGAAGTCAATGATCGAAATTCACGAACTACCACGGCGCGACGCGTTCTATTTAGGCCATTATATATATATAATATATATATAATATATATATTATATATTATATATTATATATTTCGTTGATTTCCTTTTAAAACGTAGTTTAAAAATCGTTTTAAATTCGTTTTCGAAACGATTTCAACTTCATTTCAAATTCAAATCAAAATTGAATTTTTCCTTATAAATTCGTTTTAAATTCATTTCAAATTGATTTCAATTCAAATCGATTTTTTTAATTCAATTTCAGTTCGTTTTCAATTCAATTTGAATTTCAAATTAATTCAATTCCAATTGGAATTCATTTCTATTCAATTTCAATTCGAATTCAATTCTATTCAATTTCAATTCGAATTCAATTCTATTCGATTTCAATTCGAATTTAATTCTATTCGATTTCAATTCGAATTCAATTCTATTCGATTTCAATTCGAATTCAATTCTATTCAATTTCAATTCGAATTCAATTCTATTCAATTTCAATTCGAATTCATTTCTAAATATTCGATTTTGAAATCACTTTCAATATTCATTATAAAAACGAATATAATCGATATAAATATCGTTCGCGTCAAAATAGCGCATATCTAATCAACACGGCTTTATATATTTCTATTTCAAATATTCTATCCAAATATTTCGTTTTAAATATTTCTTCTCAAATATTCTATTCAAATATTTCTCTTCAAATATTTTATTTCAAAACTGGAATGAGGCCCAATCAATTACCATAGATTTTATTTCTATAGATTTCCATACAACGCTTGTATATATCAACAATGACAAATAATCAACCATCATCCAAAATGCATTCTACACTGTATAAGCATCAAATATAAATATTTAACGCTTATAACAGTCTGTCAATCAATTGATCGACATACAACTAATTATTGGGATTAGTGTATGTCATATATCATCCCAATACCCGTGTGGTGTTTCAAACAATCAAACACAGATTTTATTTGTGCAGTTGGGCGATGTGTAAAATTTATCGTCCCAATCAATATCAGCCAAATGTGTGTATATAAACAAATCGTCCAATTTGTTTATATTTATTTCATTTTAAATACACGTTAAAAATTCTCTTTTCAACTATAAAATATTTTTAACTATATAAATATTTTATTTTCATTTCACATCACACAATCAACTACACATCAGAATTAAACAAACAAGCATACAAGCCATCCATGGTCTGTGGACGACGGGTGTCGGGTGCTACTAAACACCGTCTGCATCCTAGTATATATTTTTAACTAGAAATTTAAATTAAATTTAAACTAAAGGTGAGGAGTTCTCACCCAAGCTAAACTAAACGCCACGACTCTTCATATGTAGAAATCTTCGTCGTGCTCGCCTTTTGTCAATTTCATTGTCCGTAGCCGCTACATATATAAAAACCACATTTTTATATTGTTGCTATCTTTATAAAAATCACGTTTTTATAATCACTCTATATGTAAAAATCATTCCTTTACAACGCTACTTCCATGATAAAAATTATATTTTTATCTTGCCAGTAATATAATAAAAATTATATTTTTATTACTCTACATGAATAAAAATCATATTTTTAATACACTACCTAAGTAAATATCATATTTTTATTATCTATACTATATAAAAATTATATTTTTATTATCTATACTTTATAAAAATTATATTTTTATACAAACAAAGATTATAATTTTATTCTAAAGAAAAAATGTATAATTTTCTATTCAAACAAGTGTTAATTTTCTTTTCAAAACAAATGTTAATTATACTTCAAAGACAATTAACAAGGTATATGATTGTAAATAATAATAATAAAAGAAGAAATAAACCACCTTCTTCCCCGGTTATCACGCTTCATACGTTTGCTTCGAAGAACTCATCCACTAGGGCTTCAACCCTCTCGCAATCCGAGGTGCCGAAGTCTGATCGGAGGCATCCCCCCTCCTACGCCTCGACGGTGATTGTCAGCACTGGCCACCGCTGCCAGTTCGACGGTCCTCAGGCGAAGGAAATCGAACTCGAACATCGATTTGGGCATTGGGGGGGAGGGGTGGTGTTGTTTACACGGGGGAGGAGGAGAGAGGGGGAGTGAGGCCTGACGGGGTGGGGTCCGTGGGTGGTGGCGCGGTCGGATGGAGGTGGGCGGCGGTTGTACGTCGATTAGGTTTCTCTTTTTTTTCCTTTTTCGGGTTTTGACTGTAAGGGAAAGGGTGAGGGTATAGAAAATTATATATATATATATATATATTAATTAGTTATTTAATTATTTCAAAAAGGTACCTTTTTATTTTGACCTCGAAACGAGACCCACCGCCTATCGTCCCTAACTAATTACCCCCATTCCGAACACAATGGGATATGTATCGTAAGCTGATTCGATAGCTTCGATCAGTTTTCGTCAAAATCAAAGTATAACTCTATATATTGAATTTGAACGCACATTTCAATTTACCGGGGCCACATACCAATTAGAAAAATTCCCGAAAAATATTTTCTAGCTTCGTATTGACGATACAGTCTTAATAAAACTAATTTCATCGAATTCCGAGACCGTTTGAAAAATGGCCATTTTCCAGTCGATTAAAATCAACTTAAACTGGTCAAACGCGTTTTCCTTTGCCACGCTCACATATTGATTCAGAAAATTACGAATTTTGGAATTTAGCAATAATTTGACGTCCCGGATCCAACAAAAGTGGTTTCGTCGAAAACTGTGGTCGTTTGCAAAATTCCCATTTTTTAGGGCCAGAATTCCATAGCGACTATTCTGAAATTTCAACTGGACATAACTTTTTATTCCCGCTATGAAATTTTTATTTTTTGGATTCGTTGGAAAGATATTCTCAAATAGATTCTAATATTTCTAGTTTCGCCAAAATCCGATTTATTTTGCACCCTGTGCATTCATTTGAAATTAGAAATCGAATTTTCGAACTACCGCGCCATTTTCAATCCCTTTTATAATTTAAAATAAATTTTACATTCTAACGATGACGTATATAAATATATACGTTCGAATTCAATTCATTTTAAATTTCTCGTCGTTATTTTTTAAAATAATTCATTTTAAATATTCAAAATTCACTAAAATTGCCAAAATAAAATTTTTAAATTGGCTCGAATTTCCGGGTTATTACACAAATCCAGCAACCACAAACGGTGGTCTAATGTGAGAGGTCGAAGGCATAAATTAAATGCGTAATAATTGTAAAGACACGAGGTTAGACTCATTTGCGGTATAAGACTGCCCGGACCCACCCGGCAAATCCAGCAACCGCAAACGGTAGTCTAATGTGGGAGGTCTTACAAGGTTACGGTTATAATGAATTAAGTAACACTTAACCAAGATAAACATGTGGTGGGACATGGTGGTTAAGTGGGTGACATTGGTGACATGTGAAATACGATTAGAAACACTTAACCAAATTGAAACATGTAAGAAGACATGAATAAGAAGGTGTTAATTGGGGAATCCTAATGGGGACCAAGCATAGGTGGAAAGCTTGTGTCAAGTGTGGGGACCCTTTTCAAACCAATAACCCATTAAGTATATTTGTGAGCTCGAGTTAGATCGAAGACGGGACATGCTTACTGGGTTTGATTGTAAGAGGTCAAAACGGGTTAACGGTGGCAACGCAAGTCCAACGGGGTCATGTGCATGCGTGGGCCCAAGCTGGTAGGTAAGACATTGTTGCACCGCGTAGATATAAGCCGTGCATCTTTAGTGGTATCGGGTTGCCACTTTGGGGAGTGATACACCCCACTATGGGACCAGCACGGGTATCTATGAGTAGGGAGCCGATCGCATGGGGGTAGTGGGTACAACTAGTGGAGATAGGGGCAGGCGGCACCTATGAAGACATGTAGGGGTACATTAAACTACCATTATGATTATTATGTTCAGTAGGTGGGATCAACTTTTAGGGTGAATAGTAATGGTGCAGTATAGTAATTATCCTATAGAGATTAGGAGCGAGATTAACGCCAGAATATTCCTCTTATTTGTTTTGCCTTGCCCACTTGTTTCACAGTCATTCCTTGTTTTACCAGTTATGCCTTATCCTAATTACTTTAATAATTATGTTGTTAAAGTTATTGGACTCGCCAGACTTTATGTCTGACCCCCTTTGTTTTCTCCTTTTTTCTTCATTCCCCACCCCCTCCAGGTTCTCAGGGTAGGACTAGTGCTAGTGGAGCTTGATTTGGATCTCTTTCTCTCTCTTTTGAAAGTGCTTGGTTTGCTGAAAGTAAAGTTCAGCTTATCTCTTTTATGACTACTTATGTTGGGGTTATGCTTTTTACTTTATGTACTCAGAAAATAATTTGTCAAGATGGATATTAAGTGTACTTGGTTTTGTTGTTGGTTTTTGATGTTGTTGTAACCAAACTATTTCTCCGCTACAATAAAAGTTGTTTTAAAATTTTCAAGTATCAATATATCTATCTTGTAATATTATGTTCTATACACCAATAATACTCCATGAAAGTTAATGCATTCCCTTTGAGAGTGACATTAATGGACGTGGGGTGTTACAGCATGGTATCAGAGCTGAAGGTAACAGAACAGATAAGAAATTTTGAAAAACTGTTTTTCAAAAGCATTTTATAAAGAAATACTTTCAAAAGTATGTTTGAAGAAGAGTATTTTCAAGAGAAAAGTTTTTTAAAAAAACATAACCCCGTAGAGCCATATATCTTTCTTTCGATTCTCTGTTTTGAATCTCTTCCTTTTTCTTTTCAGCATGTCTGGGTTACCCGAGATACCCGAGGGAATACCGATACCAACCTGGTTCAGACAGTATCTGGAGGCTAGGGCCACCGCCACAGGCCCAGCAGACATCCCTTCTCCCCCAGCTGCAGTCGCTCCTCCTCCTCCCCCTCCCCGTGTTGATACTTTTTCAAAGATATGCAAAGACTTTCGAGCAATGGGCGGAAAACCTTTTCATGGATCAGAGACGTTTGTTGAAGCTCGAAATTGGCTTAAGGAGGTAGGAGATTTGTTTGGTATCTTCGAAATAGAAGATGGAAGGAAGGTCCAATTGGCTGCTTGGTTAATCAAGGACGAAGCCTCGTTTTGGTGGGAGGTCACGAATGGAGAGCGTCCAG
This sequence comes from Allium sativum, assembly GCA_030737875.1. NCBI lineage: Eukaryota > Viridiplantae > Streptophyta > Magnoliopsida > Asparagales > Amaryllidaceae > Allium > Allium sativum. The sequence continues at coordinate 446,978,115 of CM060922.1, read as the reverse complement.
TAGAGAAATGGGTGGATTTCATACATAGGTTCGAGATGAAATTTCTCTCACGAGCAGAAGAGAATTTATACATGGAGAGGTTCTTGGCGTTGAAGCAGGGAAATTTATCGGTAAAGGAGTACGTCAACAAGTTCAATCAGTTGGCGAGATTTGGCTTAGACTTGGTAAACACATCTGAAAAAAGGCCCTGAGATTCGTTAAAGGTTTGAATGAGCCGCTACATGGGTTAGCTATGACCCACATTCCTATGGGGGCTACCTTTGAGAAACTGGTTGACATGGCGCTTATGCATGAAGAGGAGAAAGACGCTAATGCTAATAAAGCACCGGAAAAGAAAGGGGATCAAAAGAAGTCACAGCAGCAACCTAAGAAAGGTGGTAAGGATAACAATAGCAAAGGAAAGAAAAGGTGCTTTAATTGTGGAACACCGGGCCATCTGAGCAAGGACTGCAGGAAGAAGAAGAAGACTGACTGTTTCAACTGTGGTGAGGCAGGACATTTGATTAAAGACTGCCCGAGAAGACAAGGGCAAGGGAAGAGGGCAAGGTCTACTTCTGGAGGGCAGGTTCAGGCTCTCATGGCACCAAGGCAGGCAAGAGGGCAAGTTCATGCTCTTATGGCACCAGGACAGGAGAGAGATAGAAACATTTCTGTTGAAAGTTTGGTTTTTCTGTTTGATCATCCTGTTCGTACTTTGTTTGATTCTGGCGCTTCACACTCGTTTGTATCTGCTTCGTTAGTTGAAACACTGCACCTAAATACTAGTCTAGTTACGGATCCCATAGTAATCTCAAATCCTATTGGTGGTTCGGCTCATCTTTCAATGATTTGTCAGGATTTGAGTGTCTATCTTGAGCATTGAGTTTGAATGCAACGCCTTCATTCTTGGCTTCATGGGCTATGGGCTGATTCTAGGCATGGATTGGTTATCCAGTAATGGTGCCATCCTCGATTGTGAAAAGAGAATGGTTAGATTTATGACTCGCCTTGGCAACACTCTCGAAATCTCTTATAATCCCATACATTTTGTTATGCTTAGCTACCTATAATCTCTTGATGCGTCTGTTGAAAATTTGCAGTCTGTTAGAGTAGTCCGTGAATATTCAGATGTATTTGAAGAGATTATGGGCTTACCTCCGAAGCGGGAGATTGACTTCCGCATATACCTTGTTGATAATGCAAAACCCGTAGCTCTACCCATTAGACACATGGCTCCAAGGGAGAGAAAAGAGCTCAGTAAGCAAGTCAAAGAGTTGCTCGAAAAAGGGTTTATAAGGCGGAGTATTTCTGAATGGGGCGCTCCAGTAGTATTCGCAACCAAAGCGGATGGTTCACTTCGCCTATGCATTGATTATAGGGAGCTAAACAAGCTGACCAAGAAAAATAGGCACCCACTTCCAAGAATAGATGACTTGTTTGATCAGCTTGTAGGTGCGTCGGTTTTCTCCCAACTAGATCTGGCCACCGGGTTTCATCGGCTAAGAGTGGCTAAAGACAGCGTTGATAAGACCGCATTCAGAACCCCGGATGGTTTCTTCGAATGGCTTGTCATGCCTTTCGGCTTGACAAATGCACCCTCTTACTTCGTTGATTTGATGAGCAGGGTGTTCAGGGAGTTCCTTAATAAGTTTGTGGTGGTCTTCGTAGACGACATTTTGATTTTCTCGAAGAATGAAAAAGAGCATGCTTTGCATTAAAGGGAAGTCATGGATACTCTTCGTGCACATCATCTGAAAGCCAAATTCTCCAAATGCCATTTCTGGAGAGAAGAAGTTAGGTTTCTTGGACATATGGTGTCCAAAGAGGGGATAGTTGTGGACCCCGCAAAAGTAGTTGTGGTGCAAGATTGGAAGGTTCCACGAAATGCAACCGAAGTCCGAAGCTTTCTCGGGCTAGCGGGCTTTTACCGAAAGTTCATTAAAGACTTTGCAAAAATCTCAGTCCCACTCACAAGATTGACAAAGAAGAACCTAACTTTCGCTTGGGATTTGGATTGCGATATTGCTTTCCAACGTTTGAAAAGGGCTCTAACAACAGCCCCAGTTCTGATATTGCCTGATGGGAGAAAAATGTTTACCGTATACACAGACGCATGCAGTACAGGGCTGGGCGCTGTCTTGATGCAAGAAGGCAAGGTGGTTTGTTATGGGGGAAGGCAATTGAATGTACATGAGAAGAACTACCCAACTCATGATTTGGTGCTAGCTGCCATTGTTTTCGCTCTAAAGACATGGCGTCATTACCTACTAGGAGAAAGGTTTGAATTGTTTACTGACCATAAATCATTAAAGTACCTTTTCTCACATAAAGATCTTAACTTAAGACAACAAAGGTGGATGGAATTTCTGGCCCCATATGATTTTGAGATTTCCTATACCCCTGGCAAGGGCAATGTGGTAGCAGACACCTTGAGTAGAAAGAAGCTGACCTTGAGTCCTCTCTTTGTAGAAAGGCAAAGCTTGGAGTACATAGCAAACTTTAACTTTAGACCCTCCTCTAAAATTGAACCTGGTCTGTTAGCATCGCTAGAGGTGCGGCCTACTCTTTTAGACTCAATAGGAACCGCGCAACAAGAAGACCCTCAGCAAGTTGACATGATGGATAAGCTAGTTAGGGGTGAGACTTCTAGTTACCTCACTAGATACTCCATCGATGATAAGGGTTGGTTGAGACGGGATGGAAGACTATGCGTCCCACAAGTAAGGGGTTTAGTGAATACGGTTCTCGAAGAAGCACACCATTCTAAGCTGACCATACACCCGGGCAGAGACAAGATGTATAAGGATATAAAAAGGTTTTTTTTTGGAATGGCATGAAGAGTGATGTAGCTGAGTTCGTCGCTAAGTGTTTGATATGCCAGCAAGCCTGGTGGTCTGCTTCATCCTCTGGAGGTCCCACAGTGGAAGTGGGATAGCATTTCGATGGACTTTGTTGATGGGTTGCCTAGGTCAAGAAGGGGCAATACCAGTATTTGGGTAATAGTGGACAGGCTCACTAAAAGTGCTCACTTTATACCTGTTAAGAGTAGAAGGACTGCCTCGTTCCTAGCATCCATTTACCGTAAAGAGATAGTTCGACTCAATGGGATACCCTCCAGCATAGTGAGTGATCAAGATCCTATCTTTACGAGCGAGTTTTGGAAGAGTTTGCAAGAGGCTGTAGGCACACAATTATGCGTAAGCACGACCTATCACCCCCAAACCGATGGACAGACGGAAAGGGTGAACATAGTATTGGAAGACCTCTTGAGATTGTGCATTCTTGACTTTGGAGAGACATGGGAGGATCAACATCCTTTGGAGGAATTCGCCGACAACAATAGCTACCAAGCCACCATAGGCATGGCGCCCTTCGAAGCTTTATATGGAAGACCATGTCGATCACCAACTTGTTGGTGGGAGTCTACAGACAAGCTCGTACTTGGGCCAGACATGATTAGAGAAACCTCAAAAAAGGTGGACTTGATAAGAAGAAGGATGAAGGCTGCATAAGATAGACAAAAGTCCTACGCAGACAAAAGAAGGACCGACCTTGAGTTTGAGGTTGGAGATAGGGTGTTCCTTAAAGTATCTCCTTTGAGGAATGTCATTCGCTTTAGGTCCGTAGGAAAGCTAACACCAAGATTTGCAGGACCATTTCCTATCATTGAAAGGATTGGGACGATGGCTTACAGAGTAGAGCTACCCGAACGGCTGGCTGGAGTTCATAATGTTTTTCATATTTCTCAACTACGAAAGTGCTTACATGAGTCTACAGAAGTGGTGGAGCCAAGTATACTAGAGGAAGTAGAAGTGGAACGAGAAGCGACCGTGAGAAGAGTTCTAATTCGTATCTTGGGTACAGAAGTCAAAAAGCTACGCAACCGTGAAGTCAAGCTTGTTAAAGTTCAATGGAGTGACACTGAGGAAGACGCGACTTGGGAAACTGAGAGGAAAATACGCGCAACCTACCCTTTTTATTTTGAGGGTACCTCCTTGATCTCTTTTTCCATAAGTTTATTCATTCTTATATCTATCTTTTAAGGTATATCTCCTCATTCCTACTCTTTATCCTTAGATAGAAACCAATGGATGTAAACATGTATTTGAAACATGTTATGATTGATGGTAGCAAGTGGTTGCTAGTGGTTGCTCGTGGATGCATGTACACATACATTAGGCACTAGATCAGCTCAATCACTTTCATATTGCATATAAATGTGTGTGCATATTTAAATTAATGGATGTATAATGGTTTTGTTATCATGTAGATGCTGCATTTTGATGAATGGTTGTGCACACATGCAGAAGTAATATGTATCGTTAGGACTCTTTCGCATACATAATGGACGCGTGACACTATCATGATTTGCAGTAAGGAGGTCAACTGAATCAGTGGACCACCTGATTTTGCATTAGATAAGAAACGTATACACACACTTTTTGCATATGTTCATACGGCATTAGAAATTTTAAGGACAATGGATGCCTGTGTTTGATGGTTGAGTAGATGTATGATTGGATGTTAGGATATACATTCTCCTCAACTAGGAGATTTCGGGGGCGAAATCCTTTAAGGAGGGGAGAATGTAACAACAACAACAAAGCCATATATCCCAAACAAGTTGGGGTTGGCTAGATATGGAATCCAAAATTAAAATAAAATAAAATTAATAATGATGATAATAATATATATATAAAGGGTTTAAAATAACCAAACAAATAAAAAGTCGTCCGATAAAGGTTTTTTTTAAATAATAATAATAATAATAAGTAAAAAGGTTCAATAAAAGTGAAATAAAATCTAAAATAGTAATAAAAAGTAAAAAGGTTCAGTAAACGTGAAATAAAGTCTTAAAAAAAAGAACCCTAAGGTTCTGGTACATGGATTGCCAGTTTCCATGCACTCCTATCAACTACAGCTCTTCCGATAAACTCCAGTTACTTAAATCACTCTTTATTATCTCCTCCCATGTCATTTTAGGTCGACCACTACCTCTTTTTGGGCCTTCAGTGCGGTCTAGAATTCCAATGCGTACAAGTGCATTGTATGGTCTACGTTGGATATGTCCAAACCATCTCAAGCGGTATTGGACTAATTTCTCTTCAATAGGTGCAACTCCAACTTTTTCCGAATATCCTCATTTCTAATCCGATCTCGTCTGGTATGCCCACAGCTCCAACGCAGCATCTGCATCTCTGCTACGCTTATCTTCTGGATGTGTTGCCTCCTAGTAGGCCAACATTCTGCACCATATAACATTGCAGGCCAGATTGTTGTCCTATAGAACTTTCCTTTAAACTTCTGAGGAATCTTCCGATCACAGAGAATACCAGATGCTAGTCGCCATTTCACCCATCCTGGTTGAATTCTAAAACTAACATCCTTATCAATCTCTCCATCAAACTGCAACATAGATCCTAAGTATCGAAACGATTCCTTCTTGGGTACTACTCTACCGGCCAGGGTAACATCTCCGTCATCTGACCTGACACTGCTAAACTCACACTTCATATACTCTGTTTTAGTTCTGCTAAGCCTGAAACCCTTTGATTCCAAGGTCTCCCTCCATAACTCCAGTTGTCGATTAACCCCTATTCTACTTTCATCAATCAGCACAACATCATCAGCAAAGAGCATACACCAGGGAATCTCCCTTTGTATATCTTCTGTGATTTCATCCATCACTAATGCAAAAATATAGGGGCTCAAAGCCGAACCTTGATGTAACCCTATGTTAATTGGAAAGTCTCTGGTCTCACCATCGCATGCCCTAACACTAGTCACAGCCCCCTCGTACATATCCTTAATAAGGGTAATATATTTTGATGGCACTCTCTTCCTTTCTAGCGCCCACCACATAACCCTCCTCAGCACTCTGTCATAAGCTTTCTCCAGGTCAATAAAAACCATGTGGAGATCTTTCTTCTGCTCCCTGTATCTCTCCATAAGTTGCCTAACCAAGAAAATCACCTCAGTGGTTGACCTTCCAGGCATAAAACCAAATTGATTCCTAGAGACACTTGTCAACCTCCTCAAACGCTGCTCGCAAACACTCTCCCAAAGCTTCATTGTATGACTCATAAGCTTAATTCCTCTATAGTTTGTGCAACTTTGAATATCTCCTTTATTCTTGAAGATTGGAACTAAAATGCTTCTCCTCCACTCATCTGGCATTTTGATTGATTTGAAAATATTATTGAACAACTTAGTTAGCCATCTTATCCCTGCATCTCCAAAGCATCTCCACACCTCAATAGGAATGTCATCAGGTCCTACCGACTTGCCTGATTTCATACGTTTCAACGCCCCCTTTACCTCAGCTTCTTGAAATCTCCGCACAAAATGTCTATTGGTGCTGTCGGCTAAGTCTTCCAACTCGATCGAAGAGCTATCACTTTCTTTGTTGAAAAGCTTATCAAAGTACTCTCTCCACCTATTCTTTATCTAATCGTCGCAAAAGTCTATCATTCTCATCCTTAATGCATTTTACCTGATTGAAGTCCCTTGTCCTCCTCTCGCGTAGCCTAGTTATTCGGTAAGCGTCTTTTTCACCCTCCTTTGTACTTAGCCTTTGATACAAATCTTCGTACGCTCGTCCCCTTGCTTCACTCACTGCACTCTTTGCAGTCTTCTCTGCCACTTTGTACCTGTGCATGTTCTCTTCGCTTCTATGACGGTACATGCATTTGTAGCATTCCTTCTTCTCTTTGATAGCCTCTTGCACCTCGTCATTCCACCACCACGAATCCTTGGGTTCTCGCTTGCTTCCTCTTGTTATCCCAAATACCTCAGTGGCGACTCTCCGAAGGGGAGAATGTAACACCCCGTAATTTTAAATATTAAAATTAACAATTTTAAGAATACTTAATTGTTAAAGTGATAATTAAGGGAAATGGGTTACGCCATTGCATTCATCTTGAAATTCTGCTTGGAATAGAGTCCAAGTTTTCGTAAATCGGACTTCGTATGAGGAAGTTATGGCCCTCGGAAGTTTCATAAATTTTTTATAAATTAAAACAGTTCAGAATAAAAAATTCGAAATTCAAATTCAAACAGGGAAGTGGGCTGGGCGGGATTTCTCCCGCCCAAGGTTAGGTCGACCAGGGGGGTCGACCAGGGGGGGACCTAGGGGTCGAGCTGGGGGTCAACCTACCCTTGGGGAAGATCTGAAATCAGACGATTCTGACTTGTTACTGTGTCTTCCCTGGCCTGTTGCTGAGTCACTAGGGCATATGGGGCAATTCTGGATAACTTTATCTAGTCTGGACGGTTGTGATTGCTCCAATGATAATCTAACGGCTTATGTTGATTTAAATTTCTATATAAACACTCATAGACTCAACCCCTAAACCTAAACTAAATTAGTCTCTTGGCTTCCATGCTGCTGCTAGGATAGTTCTTCTTCCTAAAGCTCAGGGATTTGCAAGTTAGAATCCTAATACAAAACGACGAACGAGTTATCCTCTTCTCTAACCTGTCTTTGTGAGTACAATTTCTTTCACAAAATAATTAATAAATTAATTATGATGAGTTATAATTTGGATTATGAGAACATGTCTGTTGAATCATGTAATTGTTACTTAACTTTGTAATCGCCTGTTAGTGAACATATGACCGTTTTGTTAATTCATGTTAGTAGATCTATTTCATATGTCCTATCACATATGTTTAACTTGATTCATTTTATGACATCGGTTTATATGCAAGTTTGGGATGTAAATCATATGCTAGTTTTTATGTGAACCTTATGCAAGTCTGTTCTTACATATGCTAGATTGTATGTGAATCTTATGCAAGTCTGTATGCGAATAATACACAAGTTTATATGTGAATCAAGTATATAATATGCTAGTTTATATGCAAAACATGTGATAAATTCATATGCAAGTTCTAGAAATCCATATGCAATTTTAGGTGAAAACTATATTCACATTTTTAGGTGAAAACTATATTCACATATGCAAGTTTAGGTGAAAAACCATTTTCACATATGCAAGTTTAGGTGAAACCCATATTCATATATGCAAGTTCACAATTTCATGTTTAGATCTGTATTTAGATCCATGGCAGTACATAGTTTATGCAAATTCATGTTCTATATGTTCATTGCCTATGCAAGTTATTGGCTATGCAAACTTATGTTATAATTCTTAATTGCAAGTTAGATCTATTTTATGTGTTATGCAAGTTGTGATGTTTCTTTTCTTTTTATGAGTTAGACTTTTAGCGAGTCTAACATATTTCATATTAAAACGTACGAATATCGTGGGGACAATGGGAAAATATTAATTATGCAAATTGTGAATTGGCATAAAATGGCTTTAAAGGCGTATAATTAAATTGAGACATTAACTGGTATAATTTACATACCTAAAAATTATGGACATAATTTAGGTGACAATTATGGACAAAGTTTAATTTGGAAATCATTGACAATTTGAATAGGGATAATTAATTCATATTAGGGCGAAATAATTATGTGTAATAATAAACGCCTAAGACACGAGGTTAGACTCGTTTGTGGTGTAAGACTGCCTGGACCCGCCCGACAAATCCAACAACCACAAACGGTAGTCTAATGTGAGAGGTCGAAGGCATAAATTAAATGTGTAACAATTGTAAAGACATGAGGTTAGACTCGTTTGCGGTATAAGACTGCCCGGACCTACCCGGCAAATCCAGCAACCGCAAATGGTAGCCTAATGTGGGAGGTCTTATAAGGTTACGGTTATAATGAATTAAGTAACACTTGGCCAAGATAAACATGTGGTGGGACATGGGGGTTAAGTGGGTGACATTGGTGACATGTGAAATACGATTAGAAACACTTAACCAAATTGAAACATGTAAGAAGACATGAATAAGAAGGGTTTAAGTGGGGAATCCTAGTGGGGACCAAGCATCGTTGGAAAGCTTGTGTCAAGTGTGGGGACCCTTTTCAAACCAGTAATCCATTAAGTATCTTTGTGAGCTCGAGTTAGATCGAGGACGTGACACGCTTACTGGGTTTGATTGTAAGAGGTCAAAACGGGTTAACGGTGGCAACGCAAGTCCAACGGGGTCATGTGCGTGCGTGGTCCCGGGCTGGTAGGTAAGACGTTGTTGCATCGCGTAGATATAAGCCGTGCATCTTTAGTGGTATCGGGTTGCCACTTTGGGGAGTGATACACCCCACTGTGGGACCAACACGGGTATCTACGAGTTAGGGAGCCGATTGCATGGGGGTCGTGGGTACAACTAGTGGAGATAAGGGCAGGCGGCACCTATGAAGACAGCTAGGGGTACACGAAACTACCATTATGATTATTATGTTCATTAGCCGGGATCAACTTTTAGGGTGACTAGTAATGGTGCAGTATAGTAATTATCCTATAGTGATTAGGAGCGAGATTAACGCCAAAATATTCCTCTTGTTTGTTCTGCCTTGCCCACTTGTTTCACAGTCATTCCTTGTTTTACCAGTTATGCCTTTTCCTAATTACTTTAATAATTATGTTGTTAAAGTTACTGGACTCGTCAGACTTTATGTCTAACCCCCCTTTGTTTTCGCCTCTTTTCTTCCTTTCCCCCCCTAGGTTCTCAGGGTGGGACTAGTGCTAGTGGAGCTTGATTTGGATATCTTTCTCTCTCTTTTGGAAGTGCCTGGATTGCTAAAAGTAAAGTTCAGATCATCTCTTTTATGACTACTTATGTTGGGGTTATGCTTTATGTACTCAGAAAATAATTTGTCAAGATGGATATTAAGTGTACTTGGTTTTGTTGTTGGTTTTTGATGTTGTTGTAACCAAACTATTTCTCCACTGCAATAAAAGTTGTTTTAAAATTTTCAAGTATCAATATATGTATCTGTCTTGTAATATATTGTTCTATACACCAATAATACTCCATGAAAGTTAATGCATTCCCTTTGAGATTGACATTAATGGACGTGGGGTGTTACAGCATGGCACTTGCAGGTTGTTGCAATGTGCTTTTTTGGGAATGTCAGGACATTATGGCCTTGGTAATGCAGTAGCTTGACTACGATTGATGTTGCTGGAGCATTCATTGTTAGTTTTACAGCCAGACAGCTACTTTTTCCCCATATGTTAGTTGTACATAATAGTCTCATCTAATCGAACATAGAGTATTAGTTGCTTACTAGGAAAACCATGGGGTATTAGTTTTACAGATCTAATTGAACATAATAGTCTCATATAATTTCCTTTTTCATTTAACTTACATTATTAGTCTATATATAGGGAGAGAAACAGTGTAATTACCAAAAGATACAAATCCTCCATTAGTATCTTGATGCTGGAAAGCTTCTCCATGCAACTTTGGCGGAGGAATCGGTAACCACGAGCAGTTTGGTGCTTTGGAACGACGTGCATCCATAAATTCCTTTCCCGAGCACATGGTAATTTTTTAATATGACCATCATGATTCAACTTTATCAATATGTTTAAGATAATCGCTTGAAAAAGAGATGTCACAAACGCTACGTCGGAATCTTCTTTGAAATGCATTAGGAATATTGTGACTGCCTTTTCTTGCTGCAAAATATAATATATTTACATTTATTTTCTAGCCAGTAACTAGTAAGGTATGAAATTTTGGAAGATGAATTATTGAACGTATGGTGCCTGTCTAATGACGAAAAAGGTTCTTGTGAATGGTGGACAAAATCATATTGTTGGATAAATATACGAGGCCTATTAATGACGTAAAATCGAGCAGTTGAATGACACATAAATGTGTAAATCTGCGGCTCATATACGTAGATCTAACCATATCAGTTGTATTACCATATATTATATACAAATTTGTGTATTATGAGTTGCAGATGGTCTTAACCTGCTATGCTAATACGTAATTGCTTTTTTCTTTATTTTGTACTATGAATTACTTTAGAAGATATCTTTTACTATTACGTTCAATATATAATAAGCAACGGTCCGATTACTATCAATTTACAGGTTGAGGGTCTTAGATGTTGTAGCGTGGATCTAATATGCAACTGCTAAAGTACATATGAAAATTTGTAACCTACTTAATACGGGTTGGCTTATCCTACCTCTTGCATAACCAGGTTATCTTTTTTTCCTGTCACTCTAAAAATCTTTCTCACTCAACCAAGTTAACTAATTTTACTAAGTTCATAATATTAACAAGTTAACTAATTTTATAAAAAATTAGTAGGTTCATAATAATGATAATTTAACTAAATTAACTAAGTACTATAAGTAATAATAACTAATTAATTAAGTTTATATAAAATTTAACTAAATATTGTAAGATCTATTTTTAATATTAACCAATTCAGTCACTTTCGTATAACATTGCTTGGTTGGATCATATATGCAATTAATAATGAGAATTGATCGAGCTTCTACCATATCAGCTTGCTTTTATCCATGTTTCTTTTCTTATATTGAGACTGCCTAATCCTACAATGTTGAAGCTTAAGTGGACTTGAAGCATTAAAGAGACAAACAATGAAGCAATCTGCAGTGTGGACTAAAAGAAAGGAATAAACGACATGCTTAAGCGGTATGTGTCAGAACCAAAGGTTGAAGGGAGAAATATGTTTGTTTTTAACATGCATCATAAATAGGTTTGTTTTCATAAGTTTATCTAATGTTGTATAATGTTTATTTATGAATTTATGTAAATTTTATCTACAAATATTGCATTCATATTACTTTATGAAAATGATGATTAATAATTATATTTTCAAATGGTAGTTTCTAGTTTGATACGATGTTATGTATATTGTTTAGTTGAAATATGATGAAATGAGTGTAGATTATTTATTTAAATATTGCATTGGAACGTGACAATGGTGGAGTAGAAATATCAGGAACTAACGACAGCGTTTATATAACGCTGTTAGTTCTATGAAAAGACAAAGCATATTCACTATAACGCATAAGAACAACGCTGTGAAATATTAGTAATATCGTTTATAATCCGCTGTTGAAAATGGGAGCAACACAAACTTGAAAACTATTAACAGCTCATTATAAACGTTGTGCATAAAGTATTAACAGCTCAGACAAAACGCTGTGAAACTCATTTTTTAACACCGTTTATTTCTTACTATCGAAAATCATGGGTCTACGACCGCATGTTTTTACAACGTTTATACTAACATTGTTATAACTTTTAACAGCGTTTTCGAACCGCTGTTAAAAGCCTTTTTGTTTTAGTGAGTGTTACTGCACGCTTTTCTACACTTAGCAGTATACATGGTTCAAAAGTTTATCTCACTGAGCCATGGTTGTTTGTCTATTTTTTGCTTGCTACTGATTGTAATAGATTTAATATTAGAGTCTAGGAATTAATAAGTTGGATGGATAAGGGATGGAAGTGAATTAAGAGAGGCCGATAAAAGGATCAGTTGATGAACAAAGGGTTGTTTTGGGATGCAAACATAATAATGGGATGGCAACTATATTTCTATGTTCACTCAACTTTCTACACTATAACTTGTCATTTGATCCTATAACTTGAGGGCGTTTAGGAAGATTCAATGAGGTAAACTGATTACCATTATTCGATGACGAATATTCTATCAATTAAAAATTCTTCGGAAGTGTATTAAACTGTAAGCGCACGGCGTACACTTGCAATACGTTGCGAATATGGGTCAATCCATGAAGAAAGAAATAATTTTAATTCTATTCAATCAAATTAAACCAAATTTAAGATTATGATAACAAACTACAAACTAACTACTACGAATGTTGAATGAAACTATGAGATTAAATGACAACTTAGGAAGAAATCCACTCTCTAGATCACATGAATCAACATAAAGTGAAACCGTGATCTCTTTAATTTGGTCATAAGGGTGATTAGTTGGATTGTTTATTCTAACCTTGGTGTATATGTGATATTGATTAGCCCAACATAAGCCATCAAAATTCAACACAACCACTAACCCACTTGTTTAACTCTCATGAAAATGACAAAAAGATGAGAATCAAATCTATTTTAAGCTTGGCCTATTAACTATTTTTTAGAAATATAGGCCATCAAATTTCAATTTAAACAATCACTTCTTCGCCATAATCATATTTCCATTAAGCACAAAAAGAGAACACAAAATCAAATAATTTTGAAGCTACATGATTAGAGAGCTTCAATACCCCTAAGTTGAAGGGGTTTAGCTACACATGTATGTTATCATATCAACAATTATAGCTTGCAACATGAAACAAGAAACGAAAAAAAGAGCACAGTAAAGGGAAAAACTAATTAACAAGACAAAATAACTCTAATCTACTTGCATGAAATGTAAATCTACACTTCTAACATAAAGAAATAAACGTGAAATAAAATTTTCTTGAATTAAAATTGCACTAAAAACAATTACATAAGAGGTAAATTGGCTATGTAGTCATGAAAGAGAAAGAGAGCTTTAATCCTCTAACAAAAACTAACTAAAAAATAAAGGATCCATTTACATGACCATAAGGGGGTATATATATACATGTTTCAAAATCCTAACCCTAATCCATTTTGTTGGGACTACCAACAATGCCCTCTTCATAAAGCTTCCATTTGTCTTTATCCACTAATGAATCATTACAAGTGCATAAAGCTTGTTTTGTCTCCATTAGCCAATACATTAGCCTTTAAATATAGCATTAGAGAAAGAGGGATAATGGGTGGGTCCTCCACTAAGCTATGTGTGAATTAATTCCATCTCCATTCACTACAACAAAAAACACTTTTCACAACAGGCGATATCTGTTGCAGTAGACCTATTGCAACAGGCCTGCGCCTGTTGGTACAGCCAAAGTTGCAAAAAGCCCGCAACATTTTCTGCCTGTTGCAATAAGATGTTGCGGTATACTTTTTTGCAACATGCTTTTGCTGTTGCAACAAATCATTTTGCAATAGTATATGCCTGTTGCAATAGATCCATAAATCTATAAAAATATATATTATTACAGCTTATAGATATTACATATTAAATATATTCGTTTTAGTAATAGTGTATATCGCAAAATAAAATAAACAAATAAAAATTTTATCTTAACAAAATTTTAATAGTACAAACAATTACAACAAAAATTTCTACAATTTTCATACACCACTCATGTATAAAAATTTCTTCTCCCACACAACACATTTTTTTCAAATAGAATATTTTCTAATAATTACTTATGATAGAACAAATCTGCAATTCATGCTCCAAGTTTGTTGTCGCTCATGAACGGGCATATGCTTGTCATAGCTCCCATCTTTGTCTGCTTGCCAAACACGAATGGTCTGCATTTAAGTAGGCATATAAAATTATTCAAGTTAAATTGAAACCTCATGCAAATCAAATTTCGTATACTAAGTACTGAATGTTGAATTATAACCACAAATTACTACTATAAATGGTTCGCCTAACACATCTACTGACCAAATTACATATCTCTGAATTTGAAAATAGTAAAGACAGAGTCATGAGTTCATTTGCCAAGTTGTGTTCATCCATTGTCGCTGTATCATGGAGGCTCAAGTTGTATTCATTTGCCAAGTGTAGGAGACATATGAAGAAACAAATGTGGAAAAATATCACCATGATAAATACCATTTTGGCAGAACTTTGCTCCAGAATTGGTGCAGTACCTCCCTCAACGATACAGTAGCCTCGTTCTCCTGATTTCAGAAAATAACTAGTGAGTGGCCCATGCTTCGCACATGGGCAGAGCATATTTATTTGTTAATATCATTATTTTTTTTTTAAAGAAATAGCATCATGGATACACGATGGTAATGTGTGGATACCTGCTATTGAGCATGGAAAGTGATGAGCATGAATAAGTTGATTTATCAAAGCAAGTTAACAGCAAAATTTTAGCCGTAGTCAGTATTTACAAATAATGTGGTAAGAGTGTAGTTTGCAAGAAGAATAACATTATGATTTCATGGCAAGCACGAGCAATCATTGAGTGTTTTGCGATGAACCTCAATTTCTCCGATGAAAAAGACGGGCCTCTTTGGTCAATTAGTGTTTAGGACTCGTTCGACTCGTTGAAAACAATAGTCCAAAATTCATCAGTAGCCGACACCTAAGAGGAGGTTATGTTGATCACTCCTGTCAGATCACCCAAAATGCATGGATTGAACCTTAAATTCAGAACTACCTATATTTTTGCATGAGAAGATATAAATAGAAAACCATGGAAATTATTATGCTTGTTGAACGGCCTAAGCAGTGTATAAACCCAAAAAATCAAAAACTCAAAGGAAGGTGAAATTGGCAACAAAATTGAAGACTTATTTACCAAACAGCAGATAGCTAATGTCTAGCATGTGGACAGGGTTAAATAACGAAAATAGTTATAAATGAGGTCATTGCTTGTATATGAACGCACACATGAATACACACCTGATAATTATGCCTTAGACTGCTAATTTTCGTTTTGAAACAAAAGTATCTATACTGATATAATTCACTATTCCGTTTTTTGTCAGGGAGGAAATATGCAATATTTTGTAAAATTAGTCATACTCAACCAAACAACCATCATAGAACATTAAGTTCAAATATACCATCCTCTACAGCATAGAAATTTTCATAAGAAATCTAATATCTTGGATACTACTGTATGTTAAATATGGGTAATACAAGGCAATCTGATATAAAAGCATAGAACATTTTTATTACAATATTCAAAGTCTATTTGAAATAGGTTACAGTGCAGTTAAAATAGTAAATATTCATTGCATACAAGGTCAGATGCATCGACATAATGATTATCATAAACAGATCATATGTTAAGGTTGCACTAATTGACCAAGTGACAAAGTGAAGATTCCATGACTCATTGCTGTAAGCAATTTGATTGAGAAACATTTTGTTACGTCTGTACAGTCCCTCCGCGATAATTCTTATTAGTTGGTTGGATGTATAAATTTATAAAAGCAACCTGGCACCAAAAAGAGTGGAGTACACACAGACAAAACAATTGTCACAAAGAACCTACAAAATTTCAAACCATCAATCCCCTTCTACTATCAATAATCCTCTTCCAGTCCGCAGTACTCCAATAATAAAGGTAGAAACAACCTTAATTTCCAATTATAACATAAACTAATATAACAACCTGATCACCCTTAACCCTTTTCCTACACAATCCATTATCCTAATACTATTCAAGTAAGAATAACTCAACACTTTAACTTTCACTCCTCACAAACTGTCGTAACTATGCATTTGTATTATCTATTTATTCTTTTATTTATACTTCTTCTATAAATTTTGGTCATCATATCTAAGCTTATTCAATTATGTAAATTCAATTATTCTTATAGAAGTCAATCAGGTTTCGTTGTGATGTATTTATGGCAAATCATCCATGAAGAAGAAAAAGTAGACTATACAATAGGTTAAGTTAAATTCATCTATCACATTTGATTGTAAGGTGATCTTAGCAATGTTTCATCAAAGAGTAGTACATAATATATATGTTATAGTTTCAATAACAGATAAGTAGTATAAATAAATAAATGAATTAGTGTTACTTGCCTGAATTTGTCTCAAATCCTCTATCTTTGTGCGTTTCACAGCGTCATCTTTTCATTAACTTGCAGATAAACCAATAACAGGGTGATTAGAAGGTCGGAATTCAGCAATTGAAAAGTGACAATTCACCCAGATTAGCACATTCGGTCTACATCAGCACAACATGACAAACTTCTTTGTGTTGGGGTAATTTTGCCAAATTAAAATCATAAATATCAAAGAGTACCAAAGTTAGTCCACATCAGGAGATGACATCCAAAATAAATTCAAATCTGAGTAATGCGTGTTTGAAGTGTGTATTAACATTTCGTTGGCTTTGTCACATATTCGTTGGCTTCTTATGTCTAATCTTATAAACAAATAAAAGTATTGCAAGCAGCAGGTACGGAAGGCCAAACATAGTATAAGTTAAATGACAAATGGTTTGTTTGTCTTAGAAAATCGTTGACAGAGGAATGAAAAAAAAACATCATTCGTACAGAATTTGATAGTCATACATCGTAACCATAAGTTTCTAGTTTATAATTGGGTGTATGTATACATACACTACAGTAATGAAACATGTTGGACAAAGTGTATAATTTATAGGAAAACCAGGATTCAAAGTTAATCAAACATATAGTATACATTATTACTTAGAAACAATGGTATTCAAGTGAGATGTTGGACCGATGAGAAGTAAGACTCAGTAATTCAAACTTAAAAAACAGAACATAAAAAAGAAATTTGATCATGCAATTGTATTTTTACCTTTTTCTTTTTGATGCATAGGTTTGCCAGTAATTGATGCTTGGTTTCTTCTTCTGCAGTTAGTTCATCATTTCTTTGCACTTCATAGTCTGAGAAATAGATGAGTAAGCTAGTAAATAAAAAATAAAATTTGAAGATTTTTAAGATATAGAATGAAACAAATCATTGAATAACAAATATAACAAAAGAAATTTTGTGTATACTACATCTGGATTATCTTAATGTTAATGCCTTGACATTTAATCTTATTAGCATCAATCAAACCCAAAATAAATAAATTAAAATATGTGTATTGACAGACCCAATCAAATTAGTGAAATACAAACTAGAACAAATTGTGCACGTTATTAGCTAATGATACATAAAGCAAATCAAATTACTGCATATACAATGTGAAAATACACCATTAATTTACTATGCGTAATTTTTATACAACTGGGCTACTCAATTGAGAAATGGGTTAGCATACTTTGTTGTTGGAGTTTCAAAAAACAAATTTTAGGGCTCAACAGAGAATCACGGAGAAACATATATAATTTTGGGTTGACTACTGGCAATGGGAAGTCAGGTCGATGACAAATGCAGACAATTCAATGAATCCAGTTTATTTTAGCTTCTGTTTGTTTTTTACTTGTGAATATTTAGAAACCAAACTTAGTTTAGATTAATAAAAATTGCATCCTCAGTCAAATACCTATAGCATAATCGATTGTTAATAATCCAATTATTGAATATTAAAGTTTCAGGAAATAAATTATAAAGGATGTATGTCTAACTCCAGCTTATAATTCAATGGGCGCATATCTTGAATTATGCACATTTCGTTTCTTAATGGTCGGTTATTTGATGAACCACAGGACCATGATAATCCAACATATGCATACAATGAAATAACAAACACAGGACCACAAGACGGTTTTTGAACACACTTCTAGTAGCTAAGAGCCTGTGAGGTTTTCTTTAAGAAAATAACAACTGAACCTTTAAACCATTACATGAATTAAGGTCAAGGAAACAAAAGATAGAATACAGTTCTACATTAAGTTCACTTCTAAATCATAAGAAAGAAACTAACTACTAAACAAAAATCAATAATGAATCTACAATCTTCATCATTAATGCTCAAAATATTGTTTTGGAGTTGTAAACATGATTTATTAGATTATCAGTAATGAAGTATAGACCAAATATCTAAATTTACTTGTGGTTTCCCCCAAAAGATAATCTGAATCACTGTGGATCTTTAAACCAAATAAATGACCAAATCCTAAAAACCGATTTTTGTTTGTAAGAATCTTGCCCGACCAGATCTTGGATGCTAGATCTGTAATCACATTCAAATTGCATAAATTAGGGAGGAATTAGCATAAGATGCTCTTGCAAATCACCCTGCTCTAGCAAATCACGAGGTCGGTTTCACGATTATACCAACAGAGAAAAAACTGTATGATTTATCGACATACCTTT
This sequence comes from Allium sativum, assembly GCA_030737875.1. Lineage (NCBI taxonomy): Eukaryota > Viridiplantae > Streptophyta > Magnoliopsida > Asparagales > Amaryllidaceae > Allium > Allium sativum. The sequence continues at coordinate 446,959,406 of CM060922.1, read as the reverse complement.
CACTTTCAGATCTTGGTGGCAGTGGAAGCAAGGGATGCATGTTTCGGACAACGACGAGGAACAGTCATGGATTTCTATTTGCAAACATCAAATTGTCTGACCAAAGAAATGAGTATTTTTTTGGTGTAGTGGATCTAGGGTTAGTCGAAATGGAATTTTTTGGTTTAGTGGATTAGGGTTAAACGAAAAGGAGGAGGCGTATTATTGGGCGCGTGTGGAAGCGGGAAAATGAAATTTCTTAGCAAAATTATGAGGATATGGCCCTGGGTGCCCCTAATCCTTACCTTTTAAAATGTTATTACAAGATTTTAATTATTAATTATTAGGTTTGGTTATTAATCAGTATTTATTTATTAATAACTATTAATTACTAGCTATTATTTATTAAATATTACTCTATATTATAATTATTAATCATTGCTTGTTATTTATTAATTATTTGTTGCAACAAATAAAAAAAACTATTGATTACTATTTAATGGTAATTATTCATCAATTACATCTATTATTATTTATTATTTGAACAAATTATTTCATATTTCAAATAAATTATTATCCAATATTTGTTTAATTATTAATATTTAAAAATAATATTTTTTTAATTAATCATTCATTATTTAATTAATTAATCATTCATTATCACTATTTGGTTATAATTAGTATTTACTATTTATCAAATATTCATTGCATTGGATAAACTAAATAAAAAGGTTGTAATATGTATCTATTACAATTATTAAAGTATTAATTTATATTAATTAATTATTATTGCTCAATCCTTACTATATTATAACTAAATATTACTTATTACTTCGTATTTTTGTATTTAATGGTAATTATGTTTACCAAAGATCGGAAAAAAAATCATTTTTAATAGTATGTTTTTCGCAACTGGCTTTACCAGTTGTAAAAAAATACAGTTATTGCAAGTCGCGAAAACACTTGCTAAAGGTACTTATTCGCAACTGGCTTGGAAGCTCAGTTGCAAATAATTTGTTTGTTGCAACAGTTATAGAAGTACAGTTACTAAAAGCATGCTTTTGCAACAGGAAGAGAAGCACAGTTGCAAAAAAAATGTTTTTCGCAACAGAAACAAAAGGCCTGTTGTGGAATATCATCTATTGCAACTGTCATAATAGGCCTGTTGCAAAATATCACTTATTGCAACTATCATGTGTCTCCTGTTGCAAATAACTAGTTGCAATAGGGTATTTTTCTTGTAGTGATTCCTTTGTTTCCACTTTGTGCATGCATATCTCCATGTAAACTTCTTTATATTTGCACCCTAATTTCTACAAAACAATATGAAAATGAACATGTAAATTTTATCAAAAAATAATACATGCACAAATGATCGTTTTCCCCAATATGAAGATGAATGCATGATAATTTGAAAATTTTAGTTTTTGGTTAAAACATGTAAAAATAGCCCAATATGTTACTTGTTTAACTAAAATAAGAATAAATGTATGAATATAAATGTACACATTTACGTGCACATCAAATACCACCACATTTATCTTTTTATTCGTCCTCGAATAAACAAAACAAAAAACTAAGATAAATATGTTTATGTAGGGAGCACGATTGCATGGAGCATATGCAACAAGCCATTATACCTCTGGATGTCCCCAGTAGGACGAGTGTTGTCTCGTGAGGGTTTCCAGCAGATATTACCCACAAAATCTGAATATAATGATAAAATTTCCTAAATTGAAGTTTATTTACTAGATGAGTGCAAGTTTTCAAAAGAATATTTACTAATCAAAACTTTAGTCCATTACTAATCAAATTTTACATGAATGAGTTGAATACAGTTTGGGTCGTCACTATGAAATTTTAGTCCATTACTAATCAAAACTTAAAACAAAAGTCTGGTTATCGTTACAATCTCCTCGAACTTGGCCAGTTGTTTTGGTTGAAACATAGTGCAATTATGAAATGATTTCTATAATCGATTATCAATAATCGTAAAACGCCATCTTTATTTCCTTTTGGTTAAAAAGTTAGGTCAAATAAGTGAAGATAGTGCTTGGATTACAAGTGTAATAACCCGCAAAATCTGGGCCAGTTTAAAATTTTTATTTTGGCTATTTTAGCGAATTTTGATTATTTAAAATGAATTATTTTAAATAATATCGGCGAGAAATTTATTTTGAATCTAATTAGAATGTATATATTATATACGTCGTCGTTAGAATATATAATAATTATATATAATTATAAATAGAATTGAAAATGGCGCGGTAGTTCGATAATTCGATTTCAAACTTCAATTGAATGTACCGGGGGCAAAACAATCCGGATTTTAGTGAAACCAAAAACATTAGGATCTGATTGATAATATCTTTCTAACGGATGTAAGAAACTGAGATTTCACTTTAAAAATTTAGAGATATGTCCAGTTGAAAATTCTGAATAGTCGCTATGGAATTCAGGCCCTTAAAAATGGACATTTTGCAAATGACCTCGGATTTCGACGAAACCAGTTTTGTTGGGTCCGTGATGTCGAATTATTGCTAGGTTTCAAATTTCATAACTTTCTGAATCAATATGTGAGCGTGGCAAAGGAAAACGCGTTTTGACCATTTCAGTTGATTTTAATCGACTGGAAATTGGCCATTTTTCTAACGGTCTCAGAATTCGAGGAAACTAGTTTTGTTAGGACCGTATCGTCAATACGAAGCTAGAAAATATTTTTCTGGAATTTTTCTAGTTAGTATGTGGCCCCGGTAATTTGAAATGTACGTTTAAAATTCAATAAAAGGATTTAAATTGTAAATTCAACGGAAACTGATTGTAACGATCAAACCAGCTTACGATACATATCCCATTGTGTTCGGAATGGGGGTAAAATGCTATGGACGACAGGCGGTGGACCTCGTTTCGAGATCATATGTAAAAGTCAACCCTTGTGCATAATTTAATAATTAAATAATAAAATAAATAAAATATAAAAACCCTTTTCTCCTCCTTAACCAATCAGCCTCCACCCCATTGACCAATTCAACCGATTTATAAAAAGGAAAAAAAAAAAACCCACACGATCTCGTCGACCGCCCCCCCCCCCCCCCCCAGGATCCGTCGCCAGAGCCACCCAACGCCGCCATCGCTGGCATACCCCACCCTCCGTCCTCCGCTTCGCTACAGCCCCCCCAGAAGCCGCCTCTTCTCCAATCGACCGCCGTATTCCCCCAAATCGCCCACGAAACCCTAGGCGCCGCGCTCGGCCACTTCCGCTCCCCGTTGATGACCCCCTCCCTCCTAGCTCAGCGAGAAAAGGTGAGTTCTTCTGATTTTTATTTTACTGTAGAAAACTGATTATTTAGTTTACTGTTTTTTTTCCTGATTTTTATCTTACTGAAAAACTGATTTTAAATAGAAAATATTTAGATTTTAAATAAAAAAAAAAGATTTAGATTTTAAATAGAAAAGATTTAAACTTTAGAATAGGAAAAGATTAGAACTTTAGGAAAAAAATAAAGATCATATTTTTAAAAACAGAAAAGATGGAATTTTTGTTAAGTAGAAATAGTAAGGTATGATTCTTATATTTTTAAAGCAATAAAAATATAATAGTTGCATCATAAGAATATTAAAAATATAATCTTTATAGGATAGAGAATATAAAAATATCATCTTTGTGTATGTAACGAAATAAAAATCTGATTTTTATTTTATATACGTTGAGATAAAGTGATGATTTTTATAAAGGCGAAATCTATATTTTTATAAAGGCGAAAACTTTATTTTTGAAAAGACTAAATCTTTATTTTAGAAAAGGCGAAATCTTTATATGGAAAATAGCGTGATAAAAATATAATTTTTATCTATATAACATAGTAGAAAAAAAAAAAAATTCGATTTTTATATATTGAATAACATAGTAAAGATTCAATTTTTATATAAAGTATAACGAAGTGAAAATTCTATTTTCACAATATGAAATTAGCGATAAAAAAATATGATTTTTATATAATAGAAAATATAAAAATGTGATTTTTATATATATAGTGACTACGGGCAATGAAGATGACGAAGATCTCTACAATAGGAGTATCGTGAAGTTGGATAGCTTTCGGTGAGAACTTCTCACTCAAAATTTCTCTTTTGCTAGTTATATATATATATATATATATATACTAGGATGCAGACGGTGCTTAGTAGCACCCGACACCCGTCCACATACCATGGACTTGTTTGTTTGGTTGTGTAGTTGGTTAGGTTTTTTGATTTGGATTTGATTGATTGGTTGAATTGGAAATTGATTAAAATTGATATGTGAATGGCGTGGGCCTTCACTAGACCGGGGATAAGGCTAGGCCTCGTCCCGTTTCTAGTATCGTGCCGTTATGCCGCCGAAATTTTCTAAAAATATCTTAGAAAAATAAAAATATCATTTTATTTAATAAATGAACTGAATAGAAATTCATATGTTGAAATAAAATGTTTTATCGTTAAAAATATAATTTTTAACGTGAAGTGAATAAAATAAAATATTCATTTACAAACCAGACGGTTTGTTTATGTACACCTATTTGACTAATATTGATTGGGTCGATAAATTTTACACATCGCCCAACTGCACGAATAAAATCTGTGTTTGATTGTTTGAAACCCTACACGGGTGTTGGGATGAAATATGAAGTTCACTCATCCTAATCGATTAAATATGTCGATCGATAGATTGACAGGCTGTTATAAGCGTTAGATATCTTTATTTGATGCTTATACAGTGTAGTGCACTTTGGTTGATGGTTGATTATTTTTCAATGCTATTATATACATGTGATGTATGAAAATCCATATAATTAATTTTATATGGTAATTGATTGGGCCTCATTCCAATTTGAAATATAAAGAATATTATAATATAAAGGTTCATGTGTTGACTATACTCATCCGTTGGGAATAGCCATGTGTTGAACGAATTATTTTTATAATAAAATTTACATCTTTATCAATATAATATAAAGGTTCATGTGTTGACTATACTCATCCGTTGGGAATAGCCATGTGTTGAACGAATTATTTTTATAATAAAATTTACATCTTTATCAATATAATATAAAGGTTCATGTGTTGACTATACTCATCCGTTGGGAATAGCCATGTGTTGAACGAATTATTTTTATAATAAAATTTACATCTTTATCAATATAATATAAAGGTTCATGTGTTGACGGTACTCATTCGTTGAGATTAGTCATGTGTTGAACGAAATAATTTAACAAAAATAGTCACACATGGGCGGTACTCATTCGTTGAGATTAGTCGTGTGTTGACAAAAAGAAATATTTGAAATAGAATATATAAAGCCGTGTTAAATAGTGATGCGCCATTTTGACGCGAACGAGATTTATATCGAATAAAACGATTTCGAAATGAATTGAATATAAAACGATTTCGAAATGAATTGAATATAAAACGATTTCGAAATGAATTGAATATAAAACGATTTCGAAATGAATTGAATATAAAACGATTTCGAAATGAATTGAATATAAAACGATTTCGAAATGAATTGAATATATAACGATTTCGATTTGAATTGAATATAAAACGATTTCGAAATGAATTGAATATATAACGATTTCGATTTGAATTGAATATAAAACGATTTCGAAATGAATTGAATATATAACGATTTCGATTTGAATTGAATATAAAACGATTTCGAAATGAATTGAATATAAAACGATTTCGAAATGAATTGAATATAAAACGATTTCGAAATGAATTGAATATAAAACGATTTCGAAATGAATTGAATATATAACGATTTCGATTTGAATGGAATAGAAAACCAATTTGATTTCAAATTGAATATATAATGAACTTGATTCAAATAGAAAACGAATTCGAATTGAATTGAATAGAAAACGAATTCGAATTGAATTGAATAGAAAACGAATTCGAATTGAATTGAATAGAAAACGAATTCGAATTGAATTGAATAGAAAACGAATTCGAAATGAATTGAATTGAAAACGAATTCAAATGGAATTGAAATTTGAATTGAATAGAAATGAATTTTAAAACGAATTTATAAGGAAGAATTCAGTTGTGATTTGAATTAAAAAGGAAGTTGAAAATGTTTTTGAAACGAATTCAAAACTATTTATATAATTCGTTTTAAATAGAAATCGACGAAATATATATTATATATATTATATATATAATAAATGGCCTGAATAGAACGCGCCGCGCCGCGGCAGTTCGTAAATTTCGACCATTTATTTCAAATGGACATTACGGGAGATCCGACCGTCGGATTCTCCTAAAACCGGAACCGTTGGGTTCGTATCGAAAAGAGCTTTCTAACGAATATCAGAAATTTGAAATCTAACGGATGGATTTGGAGATACGTCCAAATCAAATTCGAAAAAGGTCGCTATAGGTGCAGTTCGATGGCCGTTGTTGGAAATCGACTGTACGGGCCTTGATAAAATTATTAAAAATAGTAATAATTTGTATAAAATCATAAGAAATGATTTGGGAAAATTTGGGATGAAAAACTCCACATTTAAAAAGATAAAAATAGATTTTTATCGAAATGAACTAGTTTTGAACTAAATTTAAAACCTAATTATTTTTAAATAAATAAATTAGATTTAAAAGGGGTTTTAAATAATCGGGATTTCTAATATATTTGATTGAATTTGAAATGGGTTTATCGTGAATGGTGTTTTAAATAACACTAGTTCTTTAACCCGATAATAAATGGAATGTGATTTGGGTTTGTCGTGAACTGTGTTTTAAATAACACCTAGTTCTTTAACCCAGTAAAAAGAGTTTTAATGAATCTGCAATCAGATTGAAATCCGAATTGATAATCTAAATTATCAAATTTGACAAATAAGCGAGGATGGAGTATCACCAGTTTTGCTCCAAAGCGATAGTTAAATCTTTAATTAGATTTGAACGTGAGATGGTAATTAATTTTACCGACAACACTGTGGTGTTAGATATGGAGTATTACCAGTTTTGCTTCATGGGATGAATAGGTTGGGATTGGGAAATAAAATAAATAATTACTTCGTTACGGTTCGCTAATCTCGACTAGTTGGAAAAACCATAATTTGGTTTTAAATGACATCCAAAGGAAGATTACAGGATAAATTTTAAAGAATTTATCTTGGATAAAATTAATGGGAATCTTTCCCTAAGAATGTGGAATTTAGAAACTAGCTGTAGGTTGGCTAAGAAAATGGTTTCCTGGGTATTGATCTGATGTTGGTTTCGGCCTTCGGGGTTAATGCTTGGGAAATTGTTCTCTTGCTAATTTGCGGTTAGTGACTAATGAATTGGAATGAGGCGTATGTTGTGTTTGTGTAACATTTGTTTTAATATACGCGGGTTGTTCGGAAAGTCCGGGTTTATACCCATTCTGAATAACCGATTCGACGATAAGTCGAAGATGAAGACGGTGGTCGAAGACCGGAAGTCTTCACATCGTTTGGGTAATTACTGACGATCCTGATTGGGCAGTACACCCAAGAGGATGGAAATAGTTGGTGGTCGTCCAGACGTACTTGGAGATGGATGGATATGCGAGGAAAGTGCCTCCGGTTTCGTTCAGACCCAGAACGGACTTGTAAATGGATTGTGTGTCTGACATTGGATTTTATTCTGTGTTGATTGATTTCTATTAAATATACATCTGTTTGGCGGCGGAGAATTTATTCTTTTGCTTAACGCCCTTCTCTGAGACGTACGAGCTCAGAGGTTGTATATCGATGGACATCAGTCGCATGGCATGAATTGCCTGTGTGGCATACTAAGATGCAATGATCAAGGCTTCTGTTGAAAAGCAAAGTCTTGTGGTTGATGATCAAAGCACGCCTACGTGGCAGCTTTGTGTATAGCGTGTATTCGCGAGCCTCACACCTCGGTATGAGTTAAAAACGGGATACGGACTGCAGGGAGAGCGCACGTTTCTTTCTAGCTTTGGTGGTGTCAGTGACTTACCAGCCCTGACATATATACTTTTCACCTTTGTGGTTGTTGGATGAGGCGCCTCGATTATAGGTCTGTAAGGACCGGGAAACGTGTGTTCAGGAATTGCCAATCCTCTAACGTAAGTGAGGACCGGCCCTGAAGCATCCAGGGGTTACCCAGTGTGCGTAATCCTGAGGCATTAGCTAGAGTGTCTCGAACGCGGAGAGGAGCTTGCCCCTTGCCTCGACTCATGACGGAAATCCAATTTCCAATACGTGTATCGCGGTTTTAATTGTAGAACTAGTATGGCGACATGATATATGGTACCCATGCCGTCTATGATTTATACTTATGATTGAAATTGTTTTGACACTATACACTTATTATAGTACCAAATGATTTGTTTTAAACGTACCAAGCATGTTTGGCTATTATAAGGGAAAACCCTATCCTCCGGCTTGCGTTGCATTGTGTGATGGGACCTGGGTCTTATAATAGCTTCATTTTTCGAAAAAGCATTGCGCTGTTTATTCTATGCACTGATATTCTTGGGAGGAAACCCGTTCCGTGTTATACGGCGTGGTCCCTTGAATCACTCTCTCTTAAAGTAAAGTTTTAAATAATTGTTTTAGTTCTCACACCAGTCACATGACTGACCTAGAGTTTATTGTTTTAACCTAAACTCTGGGTGCCCCTATTTTCCGCACGGGCAGCTAGTAGTTTTGGTTTTGCAGATTTATATTCACAGGATCCTGGTTTACAGCTGGAATGATATCCGGAAAGCTCTGTATCCGTATATCACCTTCAGTGGTGCTTTATATTATTTTTCCGCCGCTATGTATTTAAATGTAATTTAAATCTCTGATATTTCTGTGTAATATTTATTCATTTATACTCTGTATATTCTTGTAATCTGATGCATTGTTGTAATATACAATGAAATGTTCTTCTGTTTGTGTTCTGGTTTGTCCTGTTCTCAACGTTCAGGGGTTTCGAACGGTCTAGATCGGTTTAACGACTGATTCGGATCGAGCGAAATTCCAGGCCGTCACATTTGGTATCAGAGCTTTGGTTTACAGAGCTTGAGAACAAGACACATTAGAACCATACGAAAGAATTCATCAGATATTGGATCAGTAATATCCAATTAGAATGACTCGTTAGAGATAGGATCAGTAGTATCCTAGAACGAGTGTGAAGAGTATATTTTCCAAATGAAAACAATTTTGTTTTAAGAATATAAATCGTTTATACGTATTTGAATATTTAATTAATTTGAATATGGACAATCCACTATATAAAGGTTTTGTATATACGCGTCATGAACGTATATTCGAAGTTTTAATATATTGGATAGATATAGAATCATACTCTAGTGGCCCGAAGATGATTCTGATGATTGACTAGTCGTCATTAGTATTCATGTTCGAGTAACGAAGGCGTGATACTTATATATTTCCATTAGACTGGTGTGAGAACCAAAACTAATATAGTTAGAACACATTGTTGTGAATTGGCATCAAAAACCTGATTTTTTGTATATGTATCAAAATTATGGATTTGAAACTCTAATTCACTAATTGATTGATGTTTGTGTTGTTTGTTTATTTGTTTGCTAATTTTGAACTATTATGCCTAATTGAATCAAATATTGAATTGTATTGAAAATTGGTCGCATTTGCTTGCATATATATATACTTATATTGAACAGGTCATAGCAAAGAGGCTAGAGCCAGAGAATAAAATTTGTTTGCCCGACAAATAGGTACATGTTTACTACATAATTTCCTGTTTTGTTTGGGTGATGATGATTTTGTGAGCCTATTGGCTAGCCGCTTGGCTTTTTCTTTTTCTTTTTGAGATCTGAAGGACCGGGGAAGCTATTTGAAATTCCCCGATGCTCCCATTGCAGGGGAGGTTATGGCGAAATTTTTCGAAAATTTAGGGTGTTAGCCAAATTTTTGAAATTTTGAAAATTCTCAGAAACTGAAAAGTTGGAGAATGGAAGCCAGAATGAATGTAGAGCTGAATAATCAAACCACTTTCGACTTTGTTCCTTTTCGGGGACGAAAAGTTTTAAGTGGGGGAGATTGTAATAACCCGCAAAATCTGGGCCAGTTTAAAATTTTTATTTTGGCTATTTTAGCGAATTTTGATTATTTAAAATGAATTATTTTAAATAATATCGGCGAGAAATTTATTTTGAATCTAATTAGAACGTATATATTATATACGTCGTCGTTAGAATATATAATAATTATATATAATTATAAATAGAATTGAAAATGGCGCGGTAGTTCGATAATTCGATTTCAAACTTCAATTGAATGTACCGGGGGCAAAACAATCCGGATTTTAGTGAAACCAAAAACATTAGGATCTGATTGATAATATCTTTCTAACGGATGTAAGAAACTGAGATTTCACTTTAAAAATTTAGAGATATGTCCAGTTGAAAATTCTGAATAGTCGCTATGGAATTCAGGCCCTTAAAAATGGACATTTTGCAAATGACCTCGGATTTCGACGAAACCAGTTTTGTTGGGTCCGTGATGTCGAATTATTGCTAGGTTTCAAATTTCATAACTTTCTGAATCAATATGTGAGCGTGGCAAAGGAAAACGCGTTTTGACCATTTCAGTTGATTTTAATCGACTGGAAATTGGCCATTTTTCTAACGGTCTCAGAATTCGAGGAAACTAGTTTTGTTAGGACCGTATCGTCAATACGAAGCTAGAAAATATTTTTCTGGAATTTTTCTAGTTAGTATGTGGCCCCGGTAATTTGAAATGTACGTTTAAAATTCAATAAAAGGATTTAAATTGTAAATTCAACGGAAACTGATTGTAACGATCAAACCAGCTTACGATACATATCCCATTGTGTTCGGAATGGGGGTAAAATGCTATGGCGACAGGCGGTGGACCTCGTTTCGAGATCATATGTAAAAGTCAACCCTTGTGCATAATTTAATAATTAAATAATAAAATAAATAAAATATAAAAACCCTTTTCTCCTCCTTAACCAATCAGCCTCCACCCCATTGACCAATTCAACCGATTTATAAAAAGGAAAAAAAAAACCCACACGATCTCGTCGACCGCCCCCCCCCCCCCCCCCAGGATCCGTCGCCAGAGCCACCCAACGCCGCCATCGCTGGCATACCCCACCCTCCGTCCTCCGCTTCGCTACAGCCCCCCCAGAAGCCGCCTCTTCTCCAATCGACCGCCGTATTCCCCCAAATCGCCCACGAAACCCTAGGCGCCGCGCTCGGCCACTTCCGCTCCCCGTTGATGACCCCCTCCCTCCTAGCTCAGCGAGAAAAGGTGAGTTCTTCTGATTTTTATTTTACTGTAGAAAACTGATTATTTAGTTTACTGTTTTTTTTTTCCTGATTTTTATCTTACTGAAAAACTGATTTTAAATAGAAAATATTTAGATTTTAAATAAAAAAAAAAGATTTAGATTTTAAATAGAAAAGATTTAAACTTTAGAATAGGAAAAGATTAGAACTTTAGGAAAAAAATAAAGATCATATTTTTAAAAACAGAAAAGATGGAATTTTTGTTAAGTAGAAATAGTAAGGTATGATTCTTATATTTTTAAAGCAATAAAAATATAATAGTTGCATCATAAGAATATTAAAAATATAATCTTTATAGGATAGAGAATATAAAAATATCATCTTTGTGTATGTAACGAAATAAAAATCTGATTTTTATTTTATATACGTTGAGATAAAGTGATGATTTTTATAAAGGCGAAATCTATATTTTTATAAAGGCGAAAACTTTATTTTTGAAAAGACTAAATCTTTATTTTAGAAAAGGCGAAATCTTTATATGGAAAATAGCGTGATAAAAATATAATTTTTATCTATATAACATAGTAGAAAAAAAAAATTCGATTTTTATATATTGAATAACATAGTAAAGATTCAATTTTTATATAAAGTATAACGAAGTGAAAATTCTATTTTCACAATATGAAGTTAGCGATAAAAAAATATGATTTTTATATAATAGAAAATATAAAAATGTGATTTTTATATATATAGTGACTACGGGCAATGAAGATGACGAAGATCTCTACAATAGGAGTATCGTGAAGTTGGATAGCTTTCGGTGAGAACTTCTCACTCAAAATTTCTCTTTTGCTAGTTATATATATATATATACTAGGATGCAGACGGTGCTTAGTAGCACCCGACACCCGTCCACATACCATGGACTTGTTTGTTTGGTTGTGTAGTTGGTTAGGTTATTTGATTTGGATTTGATTGATTGGTTGAATTGGAAATTGATTAAAATTGATATGTGAATGGCGTGGGCCTTCACTAGACCGGGGATAAGGCTAGGCCTCGTCCCGTTTCTAGTATCGTGCCGTTATGCCGCCGAAATTTTCTAAAAATATCTTAGAAAAATAAAAATATCATTTTATTTAATAAATGAACTGAATAGAAATTCATATGTTGAAATAAAATGTTTTATCGTTAAAAATATAATTTTTAACGTGAAGTGAATAAAATAAAATATTCATTTACAAACCAGACGGTTTGTTTATGTACACCTATTTGACTGATATTGATTGGGTCGATAAATTTTACACATCGCCCAACTGCACGAATAAAATCTGTGTTTGATTGTTTGAAACCCTACACGGGTGTTGGGATGAAATATGAAGTTCACTCATCCTAATCGATTAAATATGTCGATCGATAGATTGACAGGCTGTTATAAGCGTTAGATATCTTTATTTGATGCTTATACAGTGTAGTGCACTTTGGTTGATGGTTGATTATTTTTCAATGCTATTATATACATGTGATGTATGAAAATCCATATAATTAATTTTATATGGTAATTGATTGGGCCTCATTCCAATTTGAAATATAAAGAATATTATAATATAAAGGTTCATGTGTTGACTATACTCATCCGTTGGGAATAGCCATGTGTTGAACGAATTATTTTTATAATAAAATTTACATCTTTATCAATATAATATAAAGGTTCATGTGTTGACTATACTCATCCGTTGGGAATAGCCATGTGTTGAACGAATTATTTTTATAATAAAATTTACATCTTTATCAATATAATATAAAGGTTCATGTGTTGACTATACTCATCCGTTGGGAATAGCCATGTGTTGAACGAATTATTTTTATAATAAAATTTACATCTTTATCAATATAATATAAAGGTTCATGTGTTGACGGTACTCATTCGTTGAGATTAGTCATGTGTTGAACGAAATAATTTAACAAAAATAGTCACACATGGGCGGTACTCATTCGTTGAGATTAGTCGTGTGTTGACAAAAAGAAATATTTGAAATAGAATATATAAAGCCGTGTTAAATAGTGATGCGCCATTTTGACGCGAACGAGATTTATATCGAATAAAACGATTTCGAAATGAATTGAATATAAAACGATTTCGAAATGAATTGAATATAAAACGATTTCGAAATGAATTGAATATAAAACGATTTCGAAATGAATTGAATATAAAACGATTTCGAAATGAATTGAATATAAAACGATTTCGAAATGAATTGAATATATAACGATTTCGATTTGAATTGAATATAAAACGATTTCGAAATGAATTGAATATATAACGATTTCGATTTGAATTGAATATAAAACGATTTCGAAATGAATTGAATATATAACGATTTCGATTTGAATTGAATATAAAACGATTTCGAAATGAATTGAATATAAAACGATTTCGAAATGAATTGAATATAAAACGATTTCGAAATGAATTGAATATAAAACGATTTCGAAATGAATTGAATATATAACGATTTCGATTTGAATGGAATAGAAAACCAATTTGATTTCAAATTGAATATATAATGAACTTGATTCAAATAGAAAACGAATTCGAATTGAATTGAATAGAAAACGAATTCGAATTGAATTGAATAGAAAACGAATTCGAATTGAATTGAATAGAAAACGAATTCGAATTGAATTGAATAGAAAACGAATTCGAATTGAATTGAATAGAAAACGAATTCGAAATGAATTGAATTGAAAACGAATTCAAATGGAATTGAAATTTGAATTGAATAGAAATGAATTTTAAAACGAATTTATAAGGAAGAATTCAGTTGTGATTTGAATTAAAAAGGAAGTTGAAAATGTTTTTGAAACGAATTCAAAACTATTTATATAATTCGTTTTAAATAGAAATCGACGAAATATATATTATATATATTATATATATAATAAATGGCCTGAATAGAACGCGCCGCGCCGCGGCAGTTCGTAAATTTCGACCATTTATTTCGAACGGACATTACGGGAGATCCGACCGTCGGATTCTCCTAAAACCGGAACCGTTGGGTTCGTATCGAAAAGAGCTTTCTAACGAATATCAGAAATTTGAAATCTAACGGATGGATTTGGAGATACGTCCAAATCAAATTCGAAAAAGGTCGCTATAGGTGCAGTTCGATGGCCGTTGTTGGAAATCGACTGTACGGGCCTTGATAAAATTATTAAAAATAGTAATAATTTGTATAAAATCATAAGAAATGATTTGGGAAAATTTGGGATGAAAAACTCCACATTTAAAAAGATAAAAATAGATTTTTATCGAAATGAACTAGTTTTGAACTAAATTTAAAACCTAATTATTTTTAAATAAATAAATTAGATTTAAAAGGGGTTTTAAATAATCGGGATTTCTAATATATTTGATTGGATTTGAAATGGGTTTATCGTGAATGGTGTTTTAAATAACACTAGTTCTTTAACCCGATAATAAATGGAATGTGATTTGGGTTTGTCGTGAACTGTGTTTTAAATAACACCTAGTTCTTTAACCCAGTAAAAAGAGTTTTAATGAATCTGCAATCAGATTGAAATCCGAATTGATAATCTAAATTATCAAATTTGACAAATAAGCGAGGATGGAGTATCACCAGTTTTGCTCCAAAGCGATAGTTAAATCTTTAATTAGATTTGAACGTGAGATGGTAATTAATTTTACCGACAACACTGTGGTGTTAGATATGGAGTATTACCAGTTTTGCTTCATGGGATGAATAGGTTGGGATTGGGAAATAAAATAAATAATTACTTCGTTACGGTTCGCTAATCTCGACTAGTTGGAAAAACCATAATTTGGTTTTAAATGACATCCAAAGGAAGATTACAGGATAAATTTTAAAGAATTTATCTTGGATAAAATTAATGGGAATCTTTCCCTAAGAATGTGGAATTTAGAAACTAGCTGTAGGTTGGCTAAGAAAATGGTTTCCTGGGTATTGATCTGATGTTGGTTTCGGCCTTCGGGGTTAATGCTTGGGAAATTGTTCTCTTGCTAATTTGCGGTTAGTGACTAATGAATTGGAATGAGGCGTATGTTGTGTTTGTGTAACATTTGTTTTAATATACGCGGGTTGTTCGGAAAGTCCGGGTTTATACCCATTCTGAATAACCGATTCGACGATAAGTCGAAGATGAAGACGGTGGTCGAAGACCGGAAGTCTTCACATCGTTTGGGTAATTACTGATGATCCTGATTGGGCAGTACACCCAAGAGGATGGAAATAGTTGGTGGTCGTCCAGACGTACTTGGAGATGGATGGATATGCGAGGAAAGTGCCTCCGGTTTCGTTCAGACCCAGAACGGACTTGTAAATGGATTGTGTGTCTGACATTGGATTTTATTCTGTGTTGATTGATTTCTATTAAATATACATCTGTTTGGCGGCGGAGAATTTATTCTTTTGCTTAACGCCCTTCTCTGAGACGTACGAGCTCAGAGGTTGTATATCGATGGACATCAGTCGCATGGCATGAATTGCCTGTGTGGCATACTAAGATGCAATGATCAAGGCTTCTGTTGAAAAGCAAAGTCTTGTGGTTGATGATCAAAGCACGCCTACGTGGCAGCTTTGTGTATAACGTGTATTCGCGAGCCTCACACCTCGGTATGAGTTAAAAACGGGATACGGACTGCAGGGAGAGCGCACGTTTCTTTCTAGCTTTGGTGGTGTCAGTGACTTACCAGCCCTGACATATATACTTTTCACCTTTGTGGTTGTTGGATGAGGCGCCTCGATTATAGGTCTGTAAGGACCGGGAAACGTGTGTTCAGGAATTGCCAATCCTCTAACGTAAGTGAGGACCGGCCCTGAAGCATCCAGGGGTTACCCAGTGTGCGTAATCCTGAGGCATTTGCTAGAGTGTCTCGAACGCGGAGAGGAGCTTGGTCCTTGCCTCGACTCATGACGGAAATCCAATTTCCAATACGTGTATCGCGGTTTTAATTGTAGAACTAGTATGGCGACATGATATATGGTACCCATGCCGTCTATGATTTATACTTATGATTGAAATTGTTTTGACACTATACACTTATTATAGTACCAAATGATTTGTTTTAAACGTACCAAGCATGTTTGGCTATTATAAGGGAAAACCCTATCCTCCGGCTTGCGTTGCATTGTGTGATGGGACCTGGGTCTTATAATAGCTTCATTTTTCGAAAAAGCATTGCGCTGTTTATTCTATGCACTGATATTCTTGGGAGGAAACCCGTTCCGTGTTATACGGCGTGGTCCCTTGAATCACTCTCTCTTAAAGTAAAGTTTTAAATAATTGTTTTAGTTCTCACACCAGTCACATGACTGACCTGGAGTTTATTGTTTTAACCTAAACTCTGGGTGCCCCTATTTTCCGCACAGGCAGCTAGTAGTTTTGGTTTTGCAGATTTATATTCACAGGATCCTGGTTTACAGCTGGAATGATATCCGGAAAGCTCTGTATCCGTATATCACCTTCAGTGGTGCTTTATATTATTTTTCCGCCGCTATGTATTTAAATGTAATTTAAATCTCTGATATTTCTGTGTAATATTTATTCATTTATACTCTGTATATTCTTGTAATCTGATGCATTGTTGTAATATACAATGAAATGTTCTTCTGTTTGTGTTCTGGTTTGTCCTGTTCTCAACGTTCAGGGGTTTCGAACGGTCTAGATCGGTTTAACGACTGATTCGGATCGAGCGAAATTCCAGGCCGTCACAACAAGTGCTTACTTTCTCTTTATTTTAAAAAATATTTATATTTTTATTATTTACAAATACCTAGCTGAAAAGATCAAGGTATACCACCCATACACTACCTCGCGGACTGACGTGAGAGTTTGGGACAGAGCTTGGCGGATTGTGCCGACCGACGCTGACTTTGTCAACAAGATGTCAGTAATCCTTAGGTGCCCAACTCATAAAATGAGACCAAAGTATACCACCAATTCACTGCCTCGTGGACTGACATGAGAGTTAGGACAAAGATTGGTGGGTTTGCACACCAACGCTAGATTTACAAGCAATGTTGGATACCCTTGGATTGTTTATTATTATAATATATATAACTTTTTTTTTTTTGAAAGAGAAAGAGAGAGTTAAGTGAGAATATCTTAGCATAACTTCACTTAAAAGATCTTAAATGTTACCGCAGTTACTCTAAATCAACCACTCTTTTAATCGAAGATTACAATTTAGAAAACACCTCCTAATCTTCCTGTATACCAATTACACTAAATTTTCTCATAATTCAAACTTTCCTTAAGTGATTTTCCAAACATTTTAATTGTATGACCAAAATTGTATTTTTACTTCATCGTGCCCATTTAAAAATAAATTAAAATGCATTTTTTTGTATGAAAAAAAAAGAAAATTTAATGCAAAACCAAAATAAATATGAAACTCCCCCATATTTGATTTGGACTGTGTCCTTATACGCACTCCATGCGGAAGGAGATTTTTTTTTTTTTTTTTTGAGAATATGACCTATATTTATAAGAAACATTTATTATTTACACAATATCAGAAAGAATACAACTAAGAAGTAAATGAAACGCTCTTCCAAAGACCAATTAATTTGTCACTTCAAGTATGAGAGACACAACTTAAGCTTGAAAAACCAAATTGTCAAAGATTTCGAAGTTGAATGTTTATTTGGAAAAAAAATGTCGTTTTATTAAAAATCGAATGAGTTGATTTGTTTTCGATGGTTTTTAGGATAGATTGAATAAATGGTTGAAATTTATGTTTAAATTAACCAATTTGAATTTCAAATTTATCACGGAAATTCTGTTTAAAAATATCGATTTCAAAATCCAAATGGTGATTCAAATCTACTATTTCACAATTCAACGTATCTTTGAAAAGACCACAAAATTCACGTTCATCAAATTCGTCTTCCTTTGAATTATTCACAACTTCATTGCATATATCATTTTCAAAGTCTAAAGTTGTTATTTTGAAATTTTCAAAATCAGGACAAGGAAGATCGAATTTTGATTTTGTTTTCAAAGTCTCAAAAGAATTGAAATTCAAATCAATTACCATGTTTTCAACAACTTCATTAAGATTATGATTTTCAATTTTGAAACTCGTTATTTGAAAATCATTGATTTTGGTAAAAGATGGATTATTATTTGACTCGTTACAAGTTGAAACTTGATTTTTTTGTTCACGTTGTTTCAAATAGGTTTCAAAAAACAAATCCTTGTGATTATCATAAATTTCGTTCATTTGCTCAACAAAATCAAATTTATAATTATCTACATGAGAATTTTCAATTTGAAATTATTGAGAACAAAATTTTTCATTTGCATCACAATTGAAATTATTTCCATTGCCAAATCATCTAAAAAGTTATTCACATTTCCATTTTGAATTTGAAATTCATTTTGAAGTTCGAAGTTGAATTCGTAAGGGTTATAATTGAAATCATTTAAATTTGGAAGTGATTTCAATTTTTGATCATGTTGGAAACTTTGACTTGAATCGTTGCATAAGTATGAATTACACCATTCATTTATTCCTTCATTTTGTTGTGTGCTCATTTCGAGTAAAGATTCAATATTTGTTTCCAAAGTTGAGGTTTGATCGTTAGTTTGAAAATTGTGCGGTGCAAAATCCAAATTGTTTGTACAGTAGTTGTTATTAAAATATCCAAATGAATTTGGTGTGAATTCTTATGGATAAAAATGATTTTCATAACTATCGTAAAATTTTATCGAGTGAGGAAATCCGGACATTTTCAAGAAAATGTTTTTTTTCTTTAAAGGGGAAAAGAAAAAAGATATTTACAAAAGAAAATCAGTTTCTTTTTTTTGTATTTAATTTTTGATGTTTTTTTAATATATGCATGAACCTAATGCAACTATATGAGCAAATTACCTATTTACAATTTTTATAAAATTATATAATGACTCTTAGATTAATTTAAATAAAATATTTCTCAACTAGTTAACGGACAGGAGTTATCGGTGCACCAGGAATCACCTTAGCAATGCAACCGAAGGTTTAAGTACCTTCAGAGAAACAATTGCTATAATATTTACAAATCACCGTAATATATATAAATGACTATTGCTCTATCGTGGTCTAGACAACGAGAAATAATTCGTTGGGAATAAATCAGTTTGTCAAAATATAATAACGCCCTTAGAAAATAAAATGAGATGAATGCAAAACAAAGATTAAACATGAATTATCAATGCAACTATGAATGAATTTTTGTTTTGATTTTGGATTTTTTTAATGAAAATGGAAGCAAACAACAATGCAATTAATTAAGAACGGGGTTGAGAGCACAATACCAGAGCATGCAGAATAATTATTAATTTTATTTAGCGGCGATTTTTTTAAAGCAAGCACAAGCAAAGCAGTTTTCCAGCGAGTAGTCTATTTCCTTTTGATTTTCCTGTGATTTGAACCAACCTAAAACCAAACTACTCAAAGCAAAGAAAAGAAAACAAAATGTTTTTTTTCTTTTGAAAGGAGATTAATGACAACTAAAATGAGGAATGTACACAAACTAGTTATAACAGAAAATGGAAGCAAGTTTTCTTTAACTCAAAAAATAAATAAAGGAATTAAAATTCCAAACCAAAATTAACGCAAAAGATTCACAAACACAAAAGTTTAACCACATTTATTCTTTTCTAAAACAAGAACGCATCCAAGAGAGCCCATTTGAGCCCAAAAATGACCTAAAACTAAATACAGCCCATCACTAAAGAAAATATCTTCTCTCTTTAAAACAAACCGAACTCTACTATACCAATCCAGAAAACACCAAAATTAAATCAGAAAATTGCAACTAAAAAAATCGATTTCAAAATGAATTAGCAGTCAGATTTCTGGAGGTTAAACGCGGACCGGAGTTGGGGATTCTTGGTTGTTCGATGCAAGGTGGAGATTCTGGTGTGGCGCAATCGTTCAGGGGATTTTGGGAATTTGATTTAGGGTTGTTTGAATTGAATTTGGAGAAGGAAATTTTGTGGCTTAGTTAATGGAAGTAGGGGGCTGTGGTAATAGAGGAAGAGGTGAGATGCGTTCGAAAGGGATTTTATCTAGGGTTTGGGGGTACGATTTGCGTGGTTGGGAGGATTTTAAAGTTGTGGATGGTGCAGCGGCTTTGGGATGGTGAAGGAGTTCCAATTGGGCAGTAACTGGTGATGGTGGTGGCTTAAAGCAGTGTGGATGGGGACTACACTGGGTTGTAGAAGTTTTTGTTGATGGGTAATTTGCGTTGAGGAGGAATGAACTGAGGGGTTGGCAGTATTGTTTTGAATAGTGATGGTGTAGGAATTGGTTTGAGGATTAGGTGGGCTCAGCAGGGTTATTGTGAATGGTAGGAAGAACAAGAATGAAAATAAACAGAAATGTAACGTAACATAATGTATGAAAAACAAAATTGCAATGTAACAGAGACTATTATCAATCTTGAAATGCATAACCTATTGAAATATATATTATATATAACTGATGCACTTTTTTTCAAAAGAAAGAAAACAAAGTAAACACAAGTAACAAATGCAAATAAACACAAGCTAACAAACTATAAAATGAAAAAACCCTTTTTTCAAAGAACAACGAACAAGAAAATTAATTTGAAAATAAATCCAAAATTAAATTCCTTCCCCAGCAACGGCGCCAAAAACTTGTTCGACTATGAATATTCTATCAATTAGAAATCCATCGCGAAGTGTATTAAACTGCGAGCGCACGACGTACACTTGTAGTACGTGGTGAATATGGGTCGATCCATGGAGAAAGAAATAATTTTAATTCTATTCAATCAAATTAAACCAAATTTAATATTATACTAACAAAATACAAACTAACAACTACAAAAGTTGAATGAAACTATGAGATTAAATGACAACTTAGGAATAAATCCACTCTCAAGATCACATGAATCAACATAAAATGAAACCATGATCTCTTTAATTTGGCCATAAATGTGATTAGTTGATGTGTTTATCCTAAGCATGGCGTATTTGTGGTGTTGATTAACCTAACATAAGCCATCAAACTTCAACATAACCACCAACCCACTTGTTTAACTGTCAATAAAATGATTAAAAAAATGAGAATCAAATATATTTTAAGCATGACCTATTAACTATTGTATAAAAATATAGGCCATCAGATTTCAATTTAAACAATGACTTCTTGGCCATAATCATATTTCCATTACGCATAAAAAGATAACACAAAATCAAATAATGTTGAAGCTACATGATTAGAGAGCTTCATTACCCCTAAGTTGAAGGGGTTTAGCCACTGATGTATGTTATCATATCAATAATTATAGCTTGCAACATGAAACAAGAAACAAAGAAAAAAAGAGCAAAGTAAAGGGAAAAATTAACTATCATAAAATAAATCTAATCTACTTGCATGAAATGTAAATCTACACTGTTAACATAAAGAAATAAACATGAAATAAAAATTGCTTGAATTAAAATTACATTAAAAATAATTATATGAGAGGGAAATTGGATATGTAGCCATTACAGAGAAAGATAGCTTTGATCCTCCAACAAAAAACTAACTAAAAAAGAGAGGATCCATTTACATGACCATAAGGAGGTATATACACATGTTTTAAAACCCTAACCCTAATCCATTTTGTTGCGGACTACTAAAAATGTCCTTTTCATGAAGCTTCCATTTCTCTTTATCCACTAATGAATCATTAAAAGTGCATGAAGATTGTTTTGTATCCATTATCCAATACATTAGCCTTTAAATATAGCATTAGAGTAAGAGTGATAATGGGTGGGATCCTCTGCTAAGTTTTGTGTGAAATAATTCCATCTTCATTCCTTTGTATCCACTTTGTGCATGCATATCTCCATGTAAACTTCTTCATATTTCCACCCAAATTTCTACAAAACAATATGAAATGAATAAATAAATTTTATCACAAAATAGTACATGCACAAATGACCGTTTTGCCCCAATATGAAGATGAATGCATGATAATTTAAGAATTTTACTTTTTGGTTAAAACATGAAAAATAGCCTAATATGTTATTTATTTGACTAAAACAAGAATAAATGTGTGAATATAAATGTACACATTTAGTCGCACATCAACCACCATAATTAGTTGAGTTCTATGCCGATCTGGTTGTTGTGTTAAACTAGTGATTATGCCTAAAGTGCATATGGTATCCAAAGAGCGGGGGATCAACAATTACCAATCCTTGTTTCCAAACGGGTTGTCTAATTAGTAACAGGGTATGAGGGTATTCTCTGAGTTAAGCTTTTTAAGGTGATTTTTTCCTATTAAGAACCCGGTTATATTGCCTCACACGTCACTTTGGTTTTTATTGGATACTTATGCCATTTAGCCTAATTAACAAGTTGATGTATTTTGTTGATTTCTTGGACTATGTTCTGGGATATCACTTAGATGAATTATGCTTGCACTATTTGGTAATATTTTAACCTTTTCGTTGATGAATTGAAAGCATAAGGCACGACTGATAATTATGTTATAGGTTTTCATAAAACAGCAATTGATGGGCATATCTTTTAATTATCACTGGGAGATGAGGGAAATTAGGTGTTTAACTCCATTGTTTCAAAGTAGATGTCGCTGGAGAGCCTACAATAGTTACAAAAAATTGGAATCTGAATTGAATCAAGGGTGCTGTAGTTTTTAAGATTTCTTTAAATTAGTGAGATGCTATGTTAATTCTACTAAGTACTACTGTGAAGTAGCACCACCATTGACTAATAAGTTGTTAGTGGAATCATTCTGTTATTTGGGATGCGAGGTACAGTTATTTGTAACAGTGAGTACAAATGAGGGGTTAACAGTGCATCTACATCACTCATTTCGAGAAAAATAGGGATTAGATTTCTTACACATATTTGTTGTACTTGATTAAGTATGGTATTGGTACCGAAAGGAAAGGTTGTCATAGCTAGTCTACAATTGAAATAATAAGAGAAGGAGTGTCCAATTTTCACAATTAGAGTCGTTAGTGATAGAATTTTCATTCGGAATTTGGAGGTACAATTGGTTAGAAGAAATTAGTTCTATTCAGTGAGGTCACATCACAAGAGTATCTCTTTTATGAAAGGGATCTTGACCTTTGCTTTCCATGATGGTTACTTTTCCTTTCCTCCAAGTGCTGTTGTTGATGTTCAAGTGGAGATGTACTTGGTTTGCAGCAGTATTCTTTAAGGGGGTATTACTCGCATTAATACTAGTATCCTAAACATAAAATGATGTAGCGTGGACTTGATTGGGAAGATGGCTTTGTATGGAAGAGGTGTTGTTATTACTAATACCATTGGTTGAGGATAATTGAGCATTCACCTCAAGATGAATAAATTATTGGCTAGCTAATATTGAATGGGATGAGTGAAGTGGTTCCCTATAACCACCAGATATTCTCTAATGGAAGTGGGAATAGGTGTCAATGGATTTCATTGTTAGACCAAAAAGGAGTCGAGTAGGGTATGATAGAATTTGGGTCATTGGAACACATCACACCCCTTAACATTACCCAAAACAGGATCCCATTAAGAAATAAAAGGTACTATATATATAAAGACATAAACACATCACAGAGACTCAGATTCACAGGACATAAATAATTAAAACACAGCGGAAGAAGAAGATAATTTACATAAATGAAAAAACCATTTATTTCAGAAAAACAAATCGTGACAAAATACCATGTCTCATGAAGATAAAATCTCTGTCATAAGAATACCATCAAAGTACATAAATATCATCCCTTAAGTAGTCAATATATACAACCAAGACGTGGAAAATAAATAACACAGAGCAATACATCTACTACAAAAAAAATCCTCCAAGATGGAATTAGCTAAATAATCCGAGCTATGCATTTCCTCCCTACGGGCCTGAGGGGAAGAAAATGGAAAGAAGGAAGGAAAATGGATCAAACATAAAGTATGGCGAGTTGTTATGATTACTAGCATGATTGATGAGGAAAAGGGAAACAATTAAAATAGTAGTTCTAAAGTCAGGTAAGGTAAGTGTTCGTGTACACCTAATGCAGACATATAGGAAAACTATTCTCATTCAATTTTTGATTGTTTGCACTTCTACTAATTCATAACATAATATAACAAAGAAAATATTCCTAATACTACCCATCGATCGGCTACCAAAACCATAGGGTGATAACCAATGCCTACTATTGGACTTTGGATTATCAGGTCCAACCCATCATCAAAAAGACATACCGTTCATCACAGGTGTCGTAGTGTTTTATTTTCCCAAGTCAGGTCAATGCACGCACATGGAATCGCCGGAATGCACCATACCCACCTTAATTTGGACCATCTTACTACCTCCCATAGCGTGATGCATGCCCCCGCCTCCAATATGACATCAAATGTGATAAAAAGTGTATGTTTTACGGTATAGATCCTGAAAAAACAATACTCGGCTTAAATCTCCACTGTTTTGTCCCTGCATAAATTAACTGTAGAATTTTAGGCTTGTAACTTAACCCTTGTAAATCAATATGTTCATATTAAACCCTAATTGTCCTTTCAACTATTTCTTGTCATATTCATATTTGCAAATAAACTATGCTCGTTTATTATGATTCCCCAATTATCAAACTTATGCAAATATAGGTTATAGTTCATTTTTTGATCACAATCTGCACCATCGTCATTTTACAAACTTAATCAAGTTTGTATATTATCAGTCCAATGTTCGCTTTTATTATAGTTTTACAACATAGATTCAATCAGCCCCAAATTATCCAGTCATCACAATTTAATCAAATTTCCTAAACGTGTGCATAACAAAGGATGATTGATAAGCATATCAATCTATGCTTAAATTAGCCATATATTTATGACTTTTATGCATACTTTGGTCATAACCAAAATAAACTATAAAAATCCGATGAAGAATGGGGGAAAAGAAGATAAAGAATATAATTTACAATAATCTGAATATTAATTAAACAAAAACTGTAAGAAAATACAGAAAACTACTAACACAAAGAAATTACAGAAAACAGGAATGAACAAAAAATGTAAATAAACTATAAGTAAAAGAACTGTAAACAAAACTACAACTATTATTATTCCTATTTACCCTAAAATTTAATGAAAAATCTTGGTAGAAGTTAGAACCTTCTCCAAAAGAAAATAAAATGAAAAATATTTTTATTGAATCTCGACCCTTAATATTTAGATTAAGTGGCCTATCTCCAAAAAGTAGACTTGCATAAAATTTAAAATTAGAGTTGCCTGTTTCCAAAAGAAGACTAGCCTAGGCGGGGAAGAGATGAGTTTTGAGAACATGGGGAGGGGTTGGGGGTTTATTTATAGGTGGAGAAAAGACCCTTAGCCATTAGATTTAGGTTTTAACTCTGAACCGCATATCCTTAGGTCAATACGGAATAGCCACATTAGCCCAAAAAACCAAACACAATAGCATAAAAATCTCAAAATAAATTTCATATATCCGCTGCGTTTCATGCCTAGCAAATAAATGGGTCGGGCACGCCTGAGCTGACCTAGTACCCAACAGAGCCGACACAAGGGTCGACTTGGCCACGAACTAGGTCGTCCTAAGTAACACATAATATTTTTTGTTTTAAATTCCTGTTTGAATTTCGAATTTTGATTCGCTGTACCTCCTTCGTTTTAAGTATGTTTTACGTAAACTAAATATGCATTTGAACCATAAAATCATAATGGACACAATGGCACAAACCCGTTGCAAATACCCACAATTTTCAACTTATTCTTTAATTAATTATTGGTCGTTAAATTTTAGGTTGTTACATTCTCCCCTCCTTAAAGGGTTTCATCCCTGAAATCTCTAAGAGTGGGAATATAGGATAAATGTTTTCACACAAATATCTACAATCATCTACTCACACATCATCCATTAACAACCATAGTGTAACGTCCCGTATTTTTTGGCCAATTATTTGAGTTATTTTAATATTGATTTGAATTTAAATAATTGAATTTAACCATATTATTTTGAATAGGTTATTAATACAAATAATATAGTAATATTTTATTTCCAAAATATATGGGAAATGTTGAATTTACAATATAGTGTGAACGGGCAGTTTAAAATGATGTAATATTGTTTATTTTGAAATTATGATAATGATTTCGTTTATTTAACTGCGTTATAACGTTTAATTTATAATTATATTATAAAACGAGCTGTAGCGGCGCGACAGTTCATAATATGGCATTTTGAACTTTAATTGGTTGTATAGGATCCAATATAAATCGGATTTTCTCGAAACAAGAAACGTCCGGATCTATTGGATAATATTTTTCTAATGGAAGAGAAAAATCGAGTTTTCATAGTGTAGATTTGGCTTTATGTCCAAATCAAATTTTAAAATAGTCGCTATGGAATTCGTTTATAAATTATATCGATTTATTATATAAAAATAGGGATTTTTAAATATTTTTAATATCGAATTGGCTTGGATTTCAATCCATAATATTTTGTTTTGGTAATATATAAAAATTTTGTCGTGTATGGCCAATTATAATATTACTATATTCAGGTATTTTTAAATTGGTTTATTTTAATGTAATTTGGACTTTTAAAAATGAACTTTATTCAAACGACCTCCGTTTTCGATGAAACAAATTTTATTGAGACAATAATAGCTAATTATTGCTAGGTTTCAAGTTGCACGTCAATCAGAGTTATTTTGTGAGCGTGGAAAAATTAAATGCAAATAAAACGATCTTTTGGACGTGAACGAACGTCGTTTGAGCAAATGGACTCGGAAGTCGACGAAACAAGTTTCATTATAACTGTAGTGTCAAATTATAGCATGCCGTCCATTTTCGTCTCGAATGGAGTTTGTATGTGAGCACAGAAACGAATAAATGACGTTCTGAATAGCGATAGACACGAAATAAAATATCGTTCGTCACATCAGCTTAAAATATTATTATACACCATTATATATACATCTAAACAACTCAGCCTAAATCAGAAATTCCATTAGAAAATTTTTCCACTAGCCAAAATTTGCAGAAAAGTCCCTGTTCTGTAAATAATTTTTATCTTCTGTCATGAATTAGCCATGGAAATCTAAAGCAAATATGTAGATCGGGTCGATATCTATCTGCTGTAAAAAAATTAGGGTGATCGGACACCTGAGGTGTCCGGAAATCGTGATGAAACACGTAAATCTGACTTCGTTTTTGATTGTTTTCTAGCGATTTGGTTTGCTAATTGATGACCGGGTCTAAAGCGAAGTTGAAGAGGGGAAGGAGAGGGGCATTTTTTTCTTTGATTGCATCACCTGAAACTGACCGTGGTGATCATGGTGGTAAGTTGATCAGAAATGGTGATTTGGGAGTTTTTATGCATAGCTCGAATCGCATTTCATGGTTTTGGCGGTGACAGAGGCAGATCTGGGTGGAGCACTTGAAGGAAAAATGGAGGGGGTTGCAGCGCCATCCATATGGCGGTGGTCTGGTGGTCAAACGTTTCCTATGGCGGTGGCTTTTTGGTGTTAACCCTATGCTAGTCGAAGCGGTTTATTGGTGGCTGGAGTTCACCTGGGAGGCTGGCGGTTCTGGCGTAGGGGGTCTGAGGCAAGGGGGTGCCGGTGGTGGCATTCGCAGGTGGGTCAAGTTTCGTTAGGGCCGATGTGACGTGGGTTTCTGGTGATGGTATTATTTTGTCCGTGAGAAGTAAAGTCGATGTCGGGTTTTTTGTAACAACCCGAAAATCTGGGCCAGTTTAAAAATTTTATTTCGGCGATTTTAGCGAATTTTGAGTATTTAAAATAGATTATTTTAAATAATATCGACGAGAAATTTATTTTGAATATAATTCGAACGTATATAATGTACGCGTCGTCGTTAGAATATAAATATTTATATATAATTATAAATAGAATTGAAAATGGCGCGGTAGTTCGATAATTCGATTTCAAACTTCAAATGAATTTACCGGGTGCAAAACAATCATGATTTTAGTGAAACCAAAAATGATAGGATCTAATTGATAATATCTTTCCAACGAATCAAAAAAATCAAATTTTCATAGCGGGAATCAAAAGATATGTCCAGTTGAAATTTCTGAATAGTCGCTATGGAATTCAGGCCCTTAAAAATGGACATTTTGCAAACGACCTCGGATTTCGACGAAACCAGTTTTGTTGGGTCCGGGAGGTGAAGTTATTGCTAGATTCCAAATTTCATAATTTTTCGAATCAATGTGTGAGCGTGGCAAAGGAAAACGCGTTTGACCAATTTCAGTTGATTTTAATCGACTGGAAAATGGCCATTTTTCAAACGGCCTCAGAATTCGACGAAACTAGTTTTGTTAGGACCGTATCGTCAATACGAAGCTAGAAAATATTTTTCGGGAATTTTTCTAGTTAGTATGTGACCCCGGTAATTGGAAATGTACGTTTAAAATTCAATATAGTGATTTAAATGTAAATTCAGCAGAAACTGATTGTAACGATCGAGTCAGCTTGCAGTACATATCCCATTGTGTTCGGAATGGGGGTAAAACGCTATGGACGACAGGCGGTGGGCCTCGTTTTGAAGTCGAAAATAAAAGTTGCTTTTTGTGGAAAATTAAATAATAAAATAAAATAAAAAACCTTTTCTTCCCCGTTAACCCGCTCTGCCCCCCCCCCCTCTCCTTTTAATCGATTCAGAAGATGAAAAAAAAAACTCCGATCCACATCGTTCAACGCCCCCCCCCAACCTCACGCCGTCGCCCTCGTCGGCCTCACCACCAGAGCCCCCCCTTCCTTTCCTTGCGCGCGAAGCCCTAGCCCCATCGAAAACCGTGCCATCTCAACCCCAGTCGCGCCGCCACCGAATCAACCGCCGAGCGCCGTCCTCCGCCTGCCCTTGCCAGCGTCAACGCCCTGCGAGCCACCACCACGCGGAAACCCCCCTCCCTCTGTGGAAAATCGCCACCCACGTCCATTCGAGCGCGCAACTGGAGCACCTCCCAGCGATGGGTTTCTGGATATCAAAAATAGCGAGGTGATTTATTTACTGATTTTGAAATTAATAAGTGTTGATTTATTTTCGATTCCTTTTTAAATAAAACTCCATCGTTTGTTTTCAGATTTTAAAATGAAACTGGCATTGTCTTGAAACTGAAATTATATATATGGTAATTAAGTTTTAAAAGGAAATCAGCACAGTTTTTATTATATAAACTTTCATTGTTTAAAATCAGTTTGTTTAGAGAAATAAAATTAGTTTATTTTAAAAATATAAATAATCATTGTTTTAAAAATGTAAAATAGGATTGTTTTAGAAAATAGAAATAGAAAAACAGTGATGTTTTTGAAGATATAGAATAGCAATGTTGTTGAAAAATATAAAGACTTGATTTTAAAAAATATAAAGACTTGATTTTGAAAAATATAAAGACTTGATTTTGAAAAATATAAAGACTTGATTTTGAAAAATATAAAGACTTGATTTTGAAAAATATAAAGACTTAATTTTGGAAAAATTAAAGATACGATTTTTGAAATTAAAAAACGAGATTTTTATGCAGATAGTATAGAAATAAAAATAGGATGTTTATTTATAAATAGTATCAAAGTAAAAATGTGATTTTTATATATTGAACATCAAAGTAAAAATGTGATTTTTATATATTGAATAGCATAGTAAAAATTCCATTTTTACATATGTAGTGAATACGGGCAACGAAAGCGACAAAAGGCGAGATTGGCGAAGATTTCTGTAAAAGAAGAGTCAAGATGATTGGATAGCTTTCAGTGAGAATTTCTCACCTTTCAATTTCTTTTTCTAGTTATATTTATATACTAGGATGCAGACGGTGCTTAGTAGCACCCGACACAACCGTCCACAGACCATGGACTTGTTTGTTTGGTTGAGAAAAAATTTAGTTAGATGATTTGGTTGTAATTTGGTTGTTTGGTGAATTTGATTGATGTGTGAATGGCGTGGGCCTTCACTAGACCGGGGATAAGGCTAGGCCTCGTCCCGTTTCTAGTATCGTGTCGTTATGCCGCCGAAATTTTCTAAAATAAGTTAGAAAAATAAAGATAACATTTTATTTGATAAATGAACTGAATAGAAAATTCATAGGTTGAATAAAATAGTTTGATCGTTAAAAATATAATTTTTAATGTGAATGTGAATAAATAAAATATTCATTTACAAACCAGACGGTTTGTTTATGTACACCTATTTAAATGACATTGATTGGGACGATAAATTTTACACATCGCCCAACTGCACAACTAAAATCTGTGTTTGATTGTTTGAAAACCCCACACGGGTGTTGGGATGAAATTTGAAGTTCACTCATCATTATTGATTAAATATGTCGATCGATTGATTGACAGGCTGTTATAAGCGTTAGATATCTATATTTGATGCTTATACGGTGTAGTGCACTTTGGTTGATGGTTGATTATTTTCAATGCTATTATATGTGTGTAATGTATGAAAATCCATATAATTAACATTATATGGTGATTGATTGGGCCTCATTCCAATTTGATAAAATAAAGAATAATATAAAATAAAGGTTCATGTGTTGACAGTACTCATCCATTGAGATTGGTCATGTGTTAAACGAAATATTTTGAAAAAGAAATATTTGAAATAGAATATTCAAAAATAGGAATTTATGAAGCCGTGTTGATTAGATTGACGCCATTTTGACGTGAACGATATTTATATCGATTTAAAACGATTTCGAAATGAATTGAATTGAAAACGATTTCCAAATGAATTGAATTGAAAACGATTTCGAAATGAATTGAATTGAAAACGATTTCGAAATGAATTGAATTGAAAACGATTTCGAAATGAATTGAATTGAAAACGATTTCGAAATAAATTGAATTGAAAAACGATTTCG
Source organism: Allium sativum (assembly GCA_030737875.1). Taxonomy (NCBI): domain Eukaryota; kingdom Viridiplantae; phylum Streptophyta; class Magnoliopsida; order Asparagales; family Amaryllidaceae; genus Allium; species Allium sativum. The sequence continues at coordinate 446,928,251 of CM060922.1, read as the reverse complement.
AAATGAATTGAATTGAAAACGATTTCGAAATGAATTGAATTGAAAACGATTTCGAAATAAATTGAATTGAAAACGATTTCGAAATGAATTGAATTGAAAACGATTTCGAAATGAATTGAATTGAAAACGAATTCAAATTGAATTGAAAGCGAATTGAAATGAATTCAAATTGAATTGAAATTTGAATTGAATAGAAATGAATTTTAAAACGAATTTATAAAGAAGAATTCAATTTTGATTTGAATTGAAATGGAAGTTGAAAATGTTTTTGAAACAAATTCAAAACTATTTATATAATTGTTTTAAATAGAAATCGACGAAGTATATATTATATATATTATATAATGGCCTGAATAGAACGCGCCGCGCCGCGGCAGTTCGTAAATTTCGACCATTTATTTCAAACGGACATTACGGGAGATCCGACCGTCGGATTCTCCTAAAACCGGAACCGTTGGGTTCGTATCGAAGAGAGCTTTCTAACGAATTTTAGAAATTTGAAATCTAACGGTTGGATTTGGAATTATGTCCAAATCAAATTTGAAAAAGGTCGTTGTAAGTGCAGTTCGATGGCCATTGATGGAAATCGACTGTACGGGCCTTGATAAAATTATTAAAAATAGTAATAATTTGTGTAAAATCATAAGAAATGATTTGTGAAGATTTGGGATGAAAAACTTCATGTTTGAAAAGATAAAAATAGATTTTTATCGAAATGAACTGGTTTTGAACTAGAATTATAATTCTATTTATTTTTAAATAAATAAATTGAATTTAAAAAGGGTTTTAAAAATAACCAGAATATCCAATGATTGCATTGGAGTGGATTTGAATCGAAATTGTCTTCGGAATATTTCGATGTTGGAATTCGTGATTATACAGATGTTGTTATGGAAATTTGAAAGATATATATTTATATCGTTATTTCCAATACGACATTTGTTAGTCGTAGAATTCGATATTGAATATAAGCCGATATATTTTCTATTCAGAGCCTTGTATTGAATATCGAATGTGATTTGGGTTTGTCGTGAGTGGTGTCTTCACTAACACTGTTCTTGAACCCAGTTGAGAAAAGGTTAAATCTTTTTATTTAGATTTAATGAAGTGTACCAATTAAAGAATATTTAATTGGAATTGAATTGATATTGATTTTTGGGTTTATCGTGGACAGTGTTTTAAATAACACTCGTTCTTTAACCCGATAATCAATGGGATGTGACTTTGGGTTTATCGTGAACTGTGTTTTAAATGACACTGATTCTTTAACCCAGTCAAAGATTAAAACTAAGTGGAGTTTTAATGAATCTTTAATTAGATTGAAAAGATCGAGAATGGAGTATCACCAGTTTTACTCCTGGCGATAGTTAAATCATTAATTATATTTGAACGTGAAATGGTAATTGAATTTACCGATAACACCATGGTGTTAGATATGAAGTATAACCAGTTTTACTTCATGGGATGAATAGGTTGGTATTGGGAAATAAAATAAATGATTACTTCGGTGTGGTTCGCTAATCCCGACTAGTTTGAATCGATATTCAAAGGAGATTAAAGAATAAATTTAAAGAATTTATCTTGGATAAAATTAATGGGAACTTTTCCCAAAGTATAGGAATATTTGAATAAAAGAATATTCTGAATTGGAATGAGGCGTATGTTGTGTTTGTGTAACACTTTTATAATATATACGCGAGTTATTCAGAAAGACCGGGTTTATCCCATTCTGAATAACTGATTCGACGTGGTGTCGAAGATGAAGACGGTGGTCGAAGACCAGAAGTCTTCACATCGTTTGGGTGATTACTGATGATCTTGATTGGGCTGTACACCCAAGAAGATGGAAACAGTTGGTGATCGTCCAGACGTACTTGGAGATCGATGGATATGCGGGGTACTAGGTGTCTCCGGTTTCGTTCAGACCCAGAACGGACTTGTAAATGGACTATGTGTCTGACATTGGATTTTAGTCCGTGTGATTGATCTCTATTAAATATATATCTGTTTGGCGGCGGAGAATTTATTCTCTTGCTTAACGCCCTTCTCTGAGACATACGAGCTCTGGGGTTATATATTGATGGATATCAAATGCATGGAGTGAATTGCCTGTGTGGCATGCCTAAGTGGCAATTGATCGAGGCTTCTGTTGAAAAGCAAAGTCTTGTGGTGATGATCAAAGCAAGGCCTTTGTGGCGTAGCTTTGTGTAACGGTTACTTCGCGTGTTTCACACCCGGTATGAACCAAAAACAGGAGACGGACCTCAGGGAGGGCATGCGTTTCTTTCTAGTTAGAAGTGGCGTCAGTGGTTTTACACGCCCTGACGAGTTTGACTTATGTGGTTGTTGCTGTTGCGAGGCGCCTCGGATTGATCGGTCGTTCTCGAACCGATGGAGTCATTTAGTTGGCTCACTTACACCCCATAGGGTGGGGAGACGTAGTGTTCAGGCATAATAATCCACATCGGTGGACCGGCCCTGACGATCCAAGGGGCAGTTGCGGCTGTTCCGGTGGCTCGGGCTAGAGAGTCACGAATCGGTTGAGGACTATCTTTTGCCTCGGTTCATAGACGGAAATCCAATTTTCAAATACGTGACATTTGCGGTTTTAATTGTAGAACCTAGTATGGTGACATAGTGGGATGGGGCGCTCATGCCGCCTATGATTGATACTTATGATTTGAAGTTGTTTTATACACTATGCACTTATAATAGTATCAAATAATGTGTTTTAAACGTATCAAGCATGCTTTGGATGTTATAAGGTAAAAATCCTATCCTCCGGCTTGCGTTGCATTGTGTGATGGGACCTGGGTCTTATAACAGCTTCATTTTTCTTTATTTAGCATTGCGCTGTTTGTTTTATGCATTGGTATTCTTGGGAGGAAACCCGTTCCGTGTTACGGCGTGGTCCCTTGATTTACCGAACTTTAAAATAAAGAATTATAACTGTTTTAGTTCTCACACCAGTCCCATGACTAACCTGGAGTTTATTGTTTTAACCTAAACTCTGGGTGCCCCTATTTTGACACGGGCAGCTAGCAGTTTTGGTTTTGCAGATTTATATTCACAGGATCCTGGTTTACAGCTAGAACGATATCCGGAAAGCTTCGTATCCGTATATCTCTTCTAGTTGTGTATTGTATTATTTTCCGCTGCTATGTATTTAAATGTAATTTAAAACCTCTGATATTTATTTCTGTGTAATATTCATTTGTGCTCTGTATACTCTTGTAATCTGATGCATTGTTGTAATATACAATGAAATATTCTTTTTATATGCGTTCTATTTTGTCGTGTTCTCAACGATAGGGCGTTTCGAACGGTCTGGGTCGGTTTAGCGACTGGTTCGGACCGAGCGAAATCCCTTTTCGTCACATTTTTGGGAAGAGAAAGGGAAAACGCGTTGGTGAACAGTAACAGAGAGCTGACGTGGACAAGGATTTACCTAATAACGAGGATCTAGCGTTTTTAACGGGTAATTAGTGATAATATTAATTAATTAATATGGTTTAAAATGGTAAATTTATATAAACTTTAAACAGTCATAACTTTCACATACGTTAACGAAATCTTAAGAAATAGGATTCATCGGGATCGTGGCGACGAGCACTACGCTGTCTAGTAGAAATGGTTGGAAAAAGAAGCTGTTGGATTTTTGTATAATTTCAAACACTCATTGAAATTATATAAACAAACATATCAACCGTCAACCGTATTTAATGGTGAGTTAATTCTCACTCTTTTCTGGACTACTATGATGTGATAAATCCATATAAAAATACAAATTGGTTAATTGGCTGCTTTGGTTGCTAATGGTTGATTTAATGGTTGTTGTTAATTATATTATCGTCATTAATTTATTTATTTAAAATTATCTACTGTCATGAAATGTTATAATAACCCATGGTGCAGGGAAGAACAGGTTGGAGGGACCCGACCGGATTCCTCAAATATTTCGTATATTGTTTATCCATGAACTGATTGAACCCCCAATCGACATTAAACCCTGTTCAGATAGTGATGGTTGAATGGATATTAATCATTGTTGTGATTTTAAATCAATCGATAGTATTGATTGAGTAGTTGGCAGTGAGGGCATAAAATTTACTGTTTTAAGATGTTCTGCCATCAGGCGAATTGATATAATATTTAGTTACAATTTATTATTATAACTAATTTGAAGTTTAAATTTATTTTATATAAATCAATTAAAATGGGAATTTTATAAATATATTTATGTTTAAATCATATTTTACAAAAGGGATCATTAAATATTTTATATAACATATTCTATATCATTTTCTGAATAGAAAATCAGAAACTAATCTACGAGTTAGTAAAAATGGAATGATAGGTTTTTATAAATGATTAAATAATGTTTTTAAATTAATTTATTTAATTAATTTAAATGAAAAGAAAATTGAAAATCAGTTAACAATTTAACTGAGGTTTACAGTGGACAAAATCGACTGTTAAAAATTGAAATTGGCGATTGGATCAATTTGATTAATACTGTCAATGGTCTTCTTAGTATTCGTTAAATTTAACAATTGGCGTTAATTGTTAGTTAATCTTCGATTAACTATATTTTATAGTAATTATCGAATTGTTTGGCGTTAATAAAGTTATTTACTATTTAATAAGCTTTTAAAATGATAATTATTCTATTTTGTAGTCAGTGTCAAAGTTAATAATTTTTATATAGTTAATAATAAATTTAATTATTATTTTAATTAATAATAATTAAAGAGAATGCTTTTTATTGAAATTCAAATTAAAAAGTGATCAAGTGGCGATAAGATTTGATTAAGGTCTAGTACGAGTTTAATAAAAGGGTCTTGTTGTAAATTCTAAAATTTTATAAACATAAGTTTATAAAAGACTCTCGAGCTAAGTTAATATTGAAAACAAGCTTTGAACATAATTAAAGCGATGACTTTTAATTGGAATTAAATTGAGAAGTGATTAAGTGGCGATAGGGTTTGATAAAAACCTAATAGGAGTTTTATACAAGGATTATAATCCGAGTTTACAAACGAAGTTTTTAAAAGTGATTTATAAGCTAAATGCGAGCACTGCGACAAAGTTTATTTAGTAGAAAGGGAGGTGATTATAATAGGAAGATTAAATGGATTTGTGCAAAGGAATATTGGTTAGTAGCGTAATTGGAGAGATTGTAAGGAATTACAAATATATGATATGGTTTCTAAAAATCATATTGGGATTGAATGGTAAATAAGATTTGGGGAGTTTACTCGATGAAGTAAAAAAAGAATTAACTTGTAAAGTGGGTTCTCAAGTAGAAGGAAATGGGTTATAAAACCATAATAAATGGAAATGGAATAACAGGTGTTTGAGTGGCAAACTTATAATCTCTTAAGATATGAGCATCGTCGGTCAAGGTCTGAGAGGTAATTAGAATACCCCAACTTGAACGGCTTCACTTTTATCGAGAGATAATATTAGTTCTAATGGGTAGGAAAGTGATTATTGAGTTAATTATCATTAATAAAATTTATCATTTATTTAAATAACCTTTTAAAAGAATTAACTGTGCTAGTTCAGTTAATCGTAAATTATACTACTTTTATTGAATAATAACTAAAGTGAGTGTTTGATAGTTAGAATTTCTTTTATTTGAAACAAAATAAAGGATCATGGAAAGGATTTGAAGTTTAATTCGAACAAAGTTATAAAAAGAGTTTTAACCAAGACAGTGATTTTAAAAATAACGTTCACCTGAGAGTTGGATCAAGTGAAATGTTTTAAATGGAAATAAGGGGGAATTTGGTAATTAAACAAGGTCATTGATGAAATAGAAATATTAACGATATTTCCAATGATAAAGGAAATGAAAGGAGGGTTATAAACTATGGTGATATTTTCAAGAATAAGAAGTACGAAAGGGTTTTGAGAATGTAAATGATGTACCAAGTGAAAAAGGGTAATACAAGACGTTTTATAAAAGATATCAATGTTCCCTGACAAAGGAAATAAGAGTGATGTTCAATGAATTCGTTATTCCAAGGAGATATTGATTAATACTTTCAAAGTAATGAACCGGCAAATTCGTATCGATATAGAATTTAGGAAATCGATAATAAAAATCGATGGAATAGTTTTTAAATGAAATATGTTTACATAAATGACCTGAGTTGCCAATGTACTTAACAGTATTGTTAACATTTAATAGTTAAACCACAGACTATCAAATGAATTATTCTATTGAACCTTTTGACGTGTTGTTTCGAAGAGACCGGGATGGGAACTAGATCCAAAACCACTTCGAATCAACTGTGCGAACGCGGCTAACTTGCAGGAGACAAAGACGGAGTAAATTGAAGACCGTAGATATTTATAAAATGGAAGAACTACTTAAACCTCTGACTCATGACCAGAGATATACTTTGGTTCTGTCGTGATTAAAATCTGCAGATCGCAAGGACTACTCGCTACTGATCTATAGGGTGATTCTTAGGATGCAGTAGGAGAGTGTCTTCGGTTTATCCTAATCCTGGATGACTTGTATGGACGAATGTCCGACAGAGTATTTCCGAAGGGAATTGCATACGTTGATTTCTCCAAACGTACCAAGTTGGTGGCATAGAAGGGAAACTTCTAAAGCTTAACAACTAGAGTATTTTTGTGGAAATCAATTAGTGATTTCTGGAGGATCTGACAATGTGGCATTCAAAGTGGATGGAGATATACTGTTCTGAACGATAAACATAACCTCTAGACTCATCAACCGGGAAATGGCATAAAATCAGGTAGGCAGCATGGCTATGTGGGTCGCATCCATTAAAAGGGCATGTCATTACCCGATCTGGAGAAATCAAATGCCTTCGGTTGTCCCTTTTTATTTTTATAATTATGCTATCGGTTAGGTTGGCTGGCCCCCAACTGTGGTAATGATATATTCGGTACTCTCAAGAGAAATGAGGGGCCGGTCATGTGTGAGCCGGGTTGCAAGACGTTCTTGTTGAACCCCCAATGTATTCATCTCCGGAGGTACATTGTCGGAAGGTGGTCCCATACCTTGCCAGAGTTAGAATCCATTCTCCAATAAGAGCCCATGATTTTGATTGTATACTATTTATGTAGAGCGCGAGATGCAAGCGTTCTGCTAGATTGCTATTTATTTGTGGTTTGATAGACATTATATTATAATATCATAAAGGTATTGATTTCAAAAATGTTTTGGAATATAGTAAGGTAAAAACCGTCTGTGTTTACGTGTGGGCTGGTCTTACTATTATCCTTTGATTTCAAAAAGGATTTTTCAAAATTAAACAAATTGCTTGTGCTGTGAATTTATCACTGAAAGTATTCCAGACTAATCCGGGTGAATTTGCTTTGCTTCAAATGTGCTCAGGTCAGACCGAGTATATTTACAGGTTAGGTTTCGCTAGAGTTCAGGAGCAAGAAGCAGGAGGCTTCACCGTTAGATAAATAAAGTGTATTTTCGCTGTGACAGATATATGTCGTACTATGATGATTGGTATGTATATACAGTTTCTTTTGTATAAAGAGATTTGATATATCATATTTTATTCGTTCTGCTGTGAGATTCTGATGTGTTCTTCTTTATCTTGTATTATTTCTTTCTTTTCTCACCTTCTAATTTCTTTCTAATAACTATCTGGTGTTGTTCGATGCTTGGGTTTGGCAAGTAATACTGGTTTTAGGTATTATTGTCAAAATTCGAGCATCAAATTTCTTGTCGGGTCGTTACAGTGGTATCAAAGCTATTGGTTTAGTAATAACCTTGGCTCTGTGGCGTAACTCGATAGAGATAGGATCAGTAATATCCTAGATCGAGTTGAGTGTGTATGTGAGAGCGTGTATTTGATATAAATTATTTTGAATTTTAATTTTGCCCACTATATTTTATAAAGCAGTAAAGGTAATAAATTTTATAATATGGGCAATTAGATTTACCAGCGTTGATTGGAATGGGTTGATTATGAGGATGGATTAAACCAACGAGAAGACATTTCATATTTGAAATGTGAAAATACGAAACATTTAACTTAAGTTGAGTTACAATGAATTATATAAGTTAAGATTTGGATTGGAGTGTCGAAATGAAATTTAACTTAAGTCAGTAGGTATTTGACTTGAATTGGGAATAGAAATACTCCCCAATATTAATTTGATATGAAATGTTTGGATTGTCTGGATGGATGGTTGCATAAATATAGACTTGAAAATAAATAAACTTGATTGAAATCATTCTGAAATGAATAAGTCGGATTATTGAAATAAAAGTCTACTGGCTCTGAATGAATTGACATTGATTGGCTATTAAGGAATTTCATGAGAGCTGAATAATATGAAATGGATGATATGATTGAACTGTGTAGTGGATTGCTTGAATATAAACCTGGAATGATTAAACTTGGTAGAAAACCAATCAGAATAAATAAGTCAATCCAAGATGACTTAATCGGAATGGATAAATGGGTTACCAAGTCTTGGTTATCATTTGATACATGAGAATTGGATAAAGTGGTATGCTTATTTCAAACTGGTCGGTATGAATGATATAGATGATATGGATATTTAAATCTTATTGAACTTGTTTTGGAAACTAATGAAGCTACTCAGAGTTGAGAACAGGTGCAGGAAAGCTAGTTCAACTTTAAAATTCATCCAAGGGAATTCTGGTGTAAACTAAATCCAGTTTGAATAGAGCTGCATAAAAATTTAGCAAGCGCAAGAATAATGTAACAACCCGGAAAATCAGAACCAATTTAAAAATTTTAATTTGAAAATTTTAGTGAAGTTTGAATATTTAAAATGAATTATTTTAAATAATAACGACGAAAATTGATTTTAGATGAAGTTAAAACAAAAAATTTATTTTAATTATAAAAGGAGTTTAAAATGGCGCGGTAGCTTGAAAATTTGATTTCAAATTTCAAATGAATGTACAGGATTCAAAACAAATCGGATTTTAGTACAACCAGAAATACTAGAATCTGTATGAAGATATTTGTAACACCCCACTCCCGCTATGGTCACTCTCTAAGGGAATGCCATAACATCGGTGGAGTATTTTGAGTGAATATAGAACAGAGTAATTACAGCAAGACAGATATAAGTAATACTTTGAAAATTTAAAACATCATTTCAATTGCAGCGGAAAATAAAACATGTCTGGTTACATCACAAAACCATAATAGAAGTCAAGTACAAATATCCATCCTGCTAAATAAAAATACATAATCCCAATACATGAACTGATAGCCATAAAAGAAAAGGGTAAACTGAGCTCTACATCTAGGGTCCAAGCTCCAAGAGAGAAATAAAAGCAGCCTGATCAAAGCCCACTCGTACTGGGCCCACTCTGAGAACCTGAGGGTTGGAAAAAAAAAAAGATAAAAACAACGGGGTCAGACATAAGTCTGAGCGAGTCCTATAACTTTAACAATACAATCATTAAAGTAACCAGAGAAGACATAAACTTGACATACGGTAATGTCTGGGGATGAATGGCTACACTAAGCAGCTTGGCAGACTTAGGATAAACTAAGATAACTGTAGAGACGCATTTACCCACCCAAGGATAATTACTACACTGCACCACACCAGTCATTCCTTTTTAAAGGTTGATCCCTCCCAAGGACTTAGAAAATTTACCCAGTAGTTTCGTGTACCCCTAGCTGACTACATAGGTGCCGTCTGCCCCTATCTCCACTAGGTGTACCCACCACTCCCAAATGATCGGCTCCCTACCGTAGATACCCGTGTCGGCCCCACAGTGGGGTGTATCACTCCCCAAAGTGGCAACCCGATATAATTAACGGTGCACGGCTTATATCTACACGATGCAACAACGTCTTACCTACCAGCCCGGGTCCACACACGCATATGAAACCCGTTGGACTTGCGTTGCCACCGCTAACCCGTTTTGGCCTCTTATAGTCAAGCCCAGTACGCGTGTCCCGTCCTCGACATGGGTCGAGCCCAATAAGATACATATGGGTTACTGGTTGAAATGGGCCCCCACAAGCTACCCACCTAAGCTTGTCATTCATCTAGTGTAACCCACTTAACCCTTTTTATAATCATGTTCACTTACATGTTTAAAGTTTGGTTAAGTCATTTAATTATATTTCAATTGCCACCCAAGGCACCCACTAGATTTCCACATGCCACCCAAGGCAACCACTAAATTTCCACATGCCATCCAAGGCACCCACTTAACCCCTCATGTCCCACTACATGCTAATATGGTTAAGTGTTTCTTAATTAATTAAGACCGTGATTTCCCATAAAGACCTCCCACATTAGACTGGCTGTTATGACCGCCTGGTTAAGCCGGTAGGGTCCGGGAAGTCTTACGTCATAACAGAGTCTAACCTCGTGTCTTTACTTTAATCACGTATTTAATTTATGGCTAAGATCTCTCACATTGGGCTGACATTTGTAGCAACTGGTTAAGCCGGTAGGGTCCGGGCAGTTTTACACTACAAATGAGTCCAACCTCGTGTCTTAGTCGATTAATTACACCTAATTAATCACCCCCATATTAATTATCTCTAATTAATATCAAGTTTTTCATAACATGGGTAGACCTAACTCAATAGGTAAATTCCCATGGGGTAGACCTAACTCAATAGGTAAATTCCCACTTATGTTAATTTATTTTTATGGTATGCTTAATCATACCCAATCATACTTTTATTAACATATTTATTAACCCCATCGTTCCCCACGTAAATCGTTCTCATTTCATGACATAATAAAGGGAAGATCCATCACAAATATCATGGGTTTAACCAAATCTTAGCATATAACTTTGTCATGGGTTAAGAGGATGTCAACTTGCATATATGAGCATATATTAACCCAACTACATTTAACCCAAACTTGCATATTATCATACACATGACTTGCATAACATGTTGCATACGAACTTGCATATTATCATACATATGACTTGCATAACATGTTGCATATGAACTTGCATATTATCATACACATATCTTGCATAACATGTTGAACTTGCATATAAGCATTCTCATAACTTGCATAACATGTTAAACATGCATTTAAGCATACACATAACTTGCATAAGCATTCACATTCTTGCATAAGCATTCACATACTTACATAAGCATGCATAACTTGCATTTAAGCATATACATAACTTGCATATGAACTTGCATAACAACCTACACATAACTTACATAACATCATACACATAACTTGCATATGAACTTGCATAACTCACTTGTTAAACATGCATAAACCCACTTATTAAATATGCATAAACCCACTTATTAAACATGCATAAACCCACTTGTTAACATGCATAAACCAACTTATTAAATATGCATAAACCCACTTATTAAACATGCATAAACCCACTTGTTAACATGCATAAACCAACTTATTAAATATGCATAAACTCACTTATTAAACATGCATAAACCCACTTGTTAAACATGCATAAACCAACTTATTAAACATGCATAAACCCACTTATTAAATATGCATAAACATAGGAAAACATAGAGTAGCATATCATTACAAATGATTCAAACTCATTAATCCGCATTTAAGACCATAAGTCTCATTACACCTAATCTACTTACTTTAGCAATTGATGTTAAAGTGATAGAAACTCACCAAAACCAAGATTAGCAAACTTATGAAGTAGAACTAGTTGCTATATTTGAAGATGGTGATGATTAGAGGTTGATTAGCTTGCAACTTTCTTCATAAACTAGTGGAGGCTCCTCTTAAGTTTGATTTTGGCGGCATGAGGCCATCATTTCTATTTTTAGTATGGATTAGGCTTGCATTAGGGTGTATTTATAGGATTAGGGTGTGTTTTAGACCATAGGATTAACCCTAGGTTAGATTAGGTCCGTCAAATTTAGGAAATCTCTAGAACTCAGCCCAGCCCTAGCCAGAAAACCAGACCTGGTGCACCCAGGCCCTCTGGCTCGACACGCCGTGTCGACAGGCAAGTCGACAGGCAAGTCGACCCCCCAGTCGACAGGCCTGTCGACAGCCCTGTCGACATGGTTAGGGCGGGAACTTTCCCGCCTGGCCCCGCTGGTTCTATTTTAAAATCTAAATCAGAATTTTTAAATCTGTTTTTAGCTTTAAATTTTCTGCAAACTTCATTGGGCCTTAACTGGGCCATACGGACTCCGATTTACAAAATTTCGGACTCTATTCTGCGTATTTTTCCGAGACGAACGCAATGACGCAGCCCGTTTCCCCCAATTCTCACATCTGAGATTATTTATTCTGCAATTAGTGAATTTTAGCTTTAACTGAAATATGGGGTGTTACATTCTCCCCTCCTTAAAGGATTTCGTCCCCAAAATCTCTAAGCTAAGGAGAATGCATATCCTACCATCCAAACAACCATCTACTCAATCCATCAAACACGGGCATCCATTGTCCTTAAAACAATTTCTAATGATGTATGAGCATATGCAAAAAGTGTGTATATGTTCCCTATCTAATGTATGAACATATGCAAACCATGATAGTGCCATGCATCCATTATGTATGCGAGAGAACCCTATCGACACATACAATATCTACATGAGTGCACAATCATTCACCAAAATGCATCATCCATATGATAACACAATCATTATACATCCATAAATATAGCTTCCTACACACAATTTTATGCAATATGCAATATGAAGTGACTGAGCCGATCTAGTGCCTAGAGTGTGTGTATATGCATCCACGAGCAACCACTAGCAAACACTTGCATCCACTTGCATCCATCAACCATAACATGTCTCAAACACATGTTTCAACCATAGGTTTACCCTATCTAAAGGTCAAACAGTACTAACGAGAGGACATACTAAAGATAAGATAAGTACTAGACAACGATATAGGAGAAAGTAAAGACATACCCTCAAAAAGAAATGGGTACAATGAACGCATCTTCGCTTCCGTCTCCCAAGTTGCGTTGCTCTCGTCTTCTCCCCATTGTACTTTGACTAGTTGAACCTCTCGATTCCTCAATTTCCTAGTCTCTGACCCAAGGATGCGGGTAGGAGCTCGTCGAATAGTCGCATCACGCTCTACTTCCACTTCTTTAAGCAAGCTCGGCTCTACCACCTCTGCCGTCTCATGTAAGCACTTCCTCAAATGCGACACATGGAATACATCATGTACACCACTAAGGCTGTCGGGCAACTCCACTCTATATGCCATCCGTCCAATCCTTTCCTTAATAGGAAACGGTCCCACGAACCTTGGTGCTAACTTCCCAACAGATCCAAAGCGAACCACATTTCGTAACGGAGACACTTTGACAAAGACCATGTCCCCAACTTCAAACTCAAGATCCATCCTTCTCTTGTCCGCATAAGATTTTTGCCTATCCTGCGCTACTTTCATCCTTCTTCGAATCAAGTCAATCTTCTCAGAAGTCTCCCTAACTATATCAGGCCCAAGCAAGATCTTATCCGTAGATTCCCACCAACATGTAGGTGATCGACAAGGCCTTCCATAAAGAGCTTCGAAAGGAGCCATACCAATACTGGACTGAAAGCTGTTATTATATGCGAACTCCACCAATGGAAGATGCTCTTCCCATGTACCTCCAAAATCTAAGATACAAAGCCTCAAAAGGTCTTCTAGGACACGATTCACCCTCTCAGTCTGGCCGTCCGTCTGAGGATGATATGCGGTGCTCAGACACAATTGAGTCCTTACTGCTTCTTGCAAACTTCTCCAGAACTCGCTAGTGAAGATAGGATCTCGATCACTCACTATGCTAGAGGGTACCCCATGCAATCGAACTATCTCTCGAAGATATACTGAAGCTAGCCATGGAGCAGTCCTCTTGCTCTTCACAGGTATGAAATGGACGCTTTAGTAAGTCTGTCTACCACAACCCAAATTCCCGTTTTACCCTTTCTTGATCTGGGTAACCCGTCAATAAAATCCATCGAGACGCTATCCCACTTCCATTGCGGAACTTCCAATGGGTGAAGCAACCCACCAGGTTTCTTCTGCTCCGCCTTCACTTGTTGGCACACCAAGCATCGAGCGACATACTCGGCCACATCTTTCTTCATACCGGCCCAGAAGAAAACCCTCTTCATGTCTTGGTACATCTTGTCCCCACCGGGATGAATGGTCATCCTAGAACGGTGTGCATCATCAAGAATAACCTTCCTCAAACCCTCGTCTTGCGGTACACAAAGTCTACCGTCTCTACGCAAGCACCCCTTATCGTCTAGGGTGTACCTACTCAAATGGGTGGACGACTCCCCCCTTATGAGCTTCTCCACCAACTCAACCAACTGTGGGTCGTCCCTCTGTGCTTCTCCAATTCGCCCCAAAAGAGTAGGTCTGACCTCCAAGGATGCTAGCAAACCGGGTACATAATCAATGGAAGGTCTGAAATCAAACATCGAGATAAATTCCAAGCTTCTTTGTTCCACGAACAATGGACTAAAGGACAACCTCTTTCTGCTCAAGGCGTCTGCCACCACGTTACCCTTGCCAGGGGTATACGCTATCTCGAAATCATAGGATGCTAAGAACTCCATCCACCTTTGCTGTCTCAAATTCAAATCCTTATGAGAAAACAAGTACTTCAATGATTTGTGGTCAGTGAACAATTCGAATCTCTCACCAAGAAGATAATGGCGCCAAATGTTAAGCGCAAAAACAATAGCGGCCAACTCTAGATCATGGGTAGGGTAATTTTTCTCATGCACTCTCAACTGCCTTCCACCATAGGCTATTACCCTTCCCTCTTGCATTAAGACTGCGCCAAGTCCTGCCCCACAAGCATCGGTATAGACAACAAATGGCTTGCTCCCATCTGGCAATACTAAAATTGGAGCAGTGGTTAAAGCTCTCTTTTACCGTCGGAACGCATCATCACAATCTACGTCCCATGCGAAAACAAGATTCTTCTTCGTTAAGCGGGTTAATGGGGCTGATATCTTCGCGAAGTCTTTAATAAACTTCCTATAATAACCCGCCAACCCCAAGAAACTTCTTACTTCGGTAGCATTCTTCGGAACCTTCCAATCCTGAATTGATACTACCTTCGCGGGATCCACAGCTATCCCTTCCTTGGAGACCACGTGCCCCAAGAAACGCACCTCCTTCCTCCAGAAGTGACATTTAGAGAATTTAGCCTTAAGGCTATGTGCTCGAAGAGTCTTCAATACCTCCCCAAGATGTAGGGCATGCTCTTCTTCACTCTTAGAAAATACTAAGATATCATCCGCAAAGACCACCACGAATTTATTAAGGAACTCCCTGAACACCCTACTCATCAAATCAACAAAGTATGCAGGGGCGTTCGTCAACCCAAATGGCATCACCAGCCACTCATAGAAACCATCCGGAGTCCTAAAGGCAGTCTTGTCTATGCTATCCTCAGCCACCCTCAACTGATGAAACCCCGTGGCTAAGTCCAACTGAGAAAATACTGAGGCGCCAACCAACTGATCAAAAAGATCATCAATCCTCGGCAATGGGTGTCTATTCTTCTTTGTGAGCTTGTTGAGTTCTCTATAATCTACACAAAGTCTGAGGGACCCATCCGCCTTCGTAGCAAAAACTACTGGAGCACCCCACTCCGATATACTTCGTCTTATGAACCCCTTCTCAAGCAACTCCCCTACTTGCTTATGGAGTTCCCTCCTCTCACGAGGAGCCATATGGCGCACTGGTAAAGATACAGGTTTAGCATTATCCACCAGATATATTCGGAAGTCAATCTCTCGCTTCGGAGGTAAGCCCTTCACCTCCTCAAACACATCCGAGTATTCCCGAACCACTCTAATAGATTGCAAACTCTCGACCGAAGCGTCAAGCGATTCAAGATAACTTAGCATAACAGAATCCATGGGATTACAAGAGATCTCGAGAGTGTTACGCAAGCGGGTCATGAGCCTAACAATTCTCCTTTCGCAATCAAGAACAGCACCATTACTGGATAACCAGTCCATGCCCAAAATTAACCCATAGCCCGTGAAGCCCAAAACAAAAGCATCACATCTAAACTCAATGCTAAGTATAGAAATCTTCAAACCCAAACATATCATGGATAAATAAGTGGAGCCCCCAATTGGGTTTGAAACAACCAAGGGATCATCTACCAGACTGGTGTCTAAGTGCAGTGACTCAACTAATGATGATGAGATAAACGAATGCGATGCGCCAGAATCAAACAATGTACGGACAGGATGATCAAATAGAAAAACCAGACTTTCAACGGAAATAGTTCTACCTCTTTCCTGAATCGGTGGAACCGCGAGAGCCTGTACTTGCCCCCTAACCTGACCTGGTGCCATAAGAGCTTGCACCTGTCCTCCTGAGGTAGATCCCGTCCTTTGCCCCTTCTTAGGGCAATCCTTCACTAGATGCCCTGCTTCGCCACAGTGGAAGCAGCCAGTCTTCTTCTTCTTGCGACAATCCTTGCTTAGGTGGCCAGGTGTCCCACAATTGAAACACTTCTTCTTCTTGTCCTTGCCACCGTTGCCTTTCCCACCTTTATTTTGCTGTTGTTGCTGAGGTCTCTTTTGATCTCCCTTCTTCTCGGGTGCCTTATTAGCATTGGGACCCTTCTCTTCTTCATGCATGAGTGCCATGTCAACTAGCTTCTCGAAGGTGGCCCCATAGGGATATGAGTCATAGCCAACCCATGCATCGGTTCATTCAAGCCTTTCACGAACCTCAAAGCCTTCTTCTCCGGTGTATTCACCATGTCTAGGCCAAACCTTGCCAATTGATTAAACTTGTTGACATATTCCTTCACTGAGAGATTTCCTTGCTTTAGAGTCAAAAATCTTTCCATATACAAGTTTTCCTCCGCCCTTGAGAGAAACTTTGCCACAAATCTTTGCCTAAAATCCGCCCAAGAGTCAACGGGGCGTTCTCCATTAGTGACCTCCCACCAGAATGAGGCCTCTCCTTTCATTAACCAAGCAGCTAACTTGACTTTCTTTCCTTCTTCCATCTCAAAGATATCTATCAACTCTTCCACCTCCTTAAGCCAATCTCTAGCCTCCACAAAAGTTTCAGATCCTTGAAAAGGTTTCCCTCCCATAGCTTTAAATTCCTTGCAAGTCTTAGCAAAAGTATCCGTGCGAGGAGGAGGGGGAGGAGGAAGATCGGGTGCTACGGTTGGTGGAGGAACATTTGCTGGACCTGCAGTGGTGGCCCTAGCCTCCATCAATCTCCTATACCATACTGGTATCGTCACACCCTCCGGAAAGTTAAGATCCTCAGCCATGCTGAAACGAAAAAGGAAAGATTCAAAACGGAGAATTCGAAGGATAAAGATATGGCTATCGGGGATTATGCTTTTCTTTCAAAAACTTTTCTCTTTTAAAGACATGTTTTTGAAAATATCTCTTCCGAAAATGTTTTTAGAAAAATAGTTTTCTAAAAATTTTATCTGTTCCGGTAACCTTTGCTCTGATACCACGTGTAACACCCCACTCCCGCTATGGTCACTCTCTAAGGGAATGCCATAACATCGGTGGAGTATTTTGAGTGAATATAGAACAGAGTAATTACAGCAAGACAGATATAAGTAATACTTTGAAATTTTAAAACATCATTTCAATTGCAGCGGAAAATAAAACATGTCTGGTTACATCACAAAACCATAATAGAAGTCAAGTACAAATATCCATCCTGCTAAATAAAAATACATAATCCCAATACATGAACTGATAGCCATAAAAGAAAAGGGTAAACTGAGCTCTATATCTAGGGTCCAAGCTCCAAGAGAGAAATAAAAGCAGCCTGATCAAAGCCCACTCGTACTGGGCCCACTCTGAGAACCTGAGGGTTGGAAAAAAAAGATAAAAACAACGGGGTCAGACATAAGTCTGAGCGAGTCCTATAACTTTAACAATACAATCATTAAAGTAACCAAAGAAGACATAAACTTGACATACGGTAATGTCTGGGGATGAATGGCTACACTAAGCAGCTTGGCAAACTTAGGATAAACTAAGATAACTGTAGAGACACATTTACCCACCCAAGGATAATTACTACACTGCACCACACCAGTCATTCCTTTTTAAAGGTTGATCCCTCCCAAGGACTTAGAAAATTTACCCAGTAGTTTCGTGTACCCCTAGCTGACTACATAGGTGCCGTCTGCCCCTATCTCCACTAGGTGTACCCACCACTCCCAAATGATCGGCTCCCTACCGTAGATACCCGTGCCGGCCCCACAGTGGGGTGTATCACTCCCCAAAGTGGCAACCCGATATAATTAACGGTGCACGGCTTATATCTACACGATGCAACAATGTCTTACCTACCAGCCCGGGTCCACACACGCATATGAAACCCGTTGGACTTGCGTTGCCGCCGCTAACCCGTTTTGGCCTCTTATAGTCAAGCCCAGTACGCGTGTCCCGTCCTCGACATGGGTCGAGCCCAATAAGATACATATGGGTTACTGGTTGAAATGGGCCCCCACAAGCTACCCACCTAAGCTTGTCATTCATCTAGTGTAACCCACTTAACCCTTTTTATAATCATGTTCACTTACATGTTTAAAGTTTGGTTAAGTCATTTAATTATATTTCAATTGCCACCCAAGGCACCCACTAGATTTCCACATGCCACCCAAGGCAACCACTAAATTTCCACATGCCATCCAAGGCACCCACTTAACCCCTCATGTCCCACTACATGCTAATATGGTTAAGTGTTTCTTAATTAATTAAGACCGTGATTTCCCATAAAGACCTCCCACATTAGACTGGCTGTTATGACCGCCTGGTTAAGCCGGTAGGGTCCGGGCAGTCTTACGTCATAACAGAGTCTAACCTCGTGTCTTTACTTTAATCACGTATTTAATTTATGGCTAAGACCTCTCACATTGGGCTGACATTTGTAGCAACTGGTTAAGCCGGTAGGGTCCGGGAAGTTTTACACTACAAATGAGTCCAACCTCGTGTCTTAGTCGATTAATTACACCTAATTAATCACCCCCATATTAATTATCTCTAATTAATATCAAGTTTTTCATAACATGGGTAGACCTAACTCAATAGGTAAATTCCCATGGGGTAGACCTAACTCAATAGGTAAATTCCCACTTATGTTAATTTATTTTTATGGTATGCTTAATCATACCCAATCATACTTTTATTAACATATTTATTAACCCCATCGTTCCCCACGTAAATCGTTCTCATTTCATGACATAATAAAGGGAAGATCCATCACAAATATCATGGGTTTAACCAAATCTTAGCATATAACTTTGTCATGGGTTAAGAGGATGTCAACTTGCATATATGAGCATATATTAACCCAACTACATTTAACCCAAACTTGCATATTATCATACACATGACTTGCATAACATGTTGCATACGAACTTGCATATTATCATACATATGACTTGCATAACATGTTGCATATGAACTTGCATATTATCATACACATATCTTGCATAACATGTTGAACTTGCATATAAGCATTCTCATAACTTGCATAACATGTTAAACATGCATTTAAGCATACACATAACTTGCATAAGCATTCACATTCTTGCATAAGCATTCACATACTTACATCAGCATGCATAACTTGCATAACATCTTAAACTTGCATTTAAGCATATACATAACTTGCATATGAACTTGCATAACAACCTACACATAACTTACATAACATCATACACATAACTTGCATATGAACTTGCATAACTCACTTGTTAAACATGCATAAACCCACTTATTAAATATGCATAAACCCACTTATTAAACGTGCATAAACCCACTTGTTAACATGCATAAACCAACTTATTAAATATGCATAAACCCACTTATTAAACATGCATAAACCCACTTGTTAACATGCATAAACCAACTTATTAAATATGCATAAACCCACTTATTAAACATGCATAAACCCACTTGTTAAACATGCATAAACCAACTTATTAAACATGCCTAAACCCACTTATTAAATATGCATAAACATAGGAAAACATAGAGCAGCATATCATTACAAATGATTCAAACTCATTAATCCGCATTTAAGACCATAAGTCTCATTACACCTAATCTACTTACTTTAGCAATTGATGTTAAAGTGATAGAAACTCACCAAAACCAAGATTAGCAAACTTATGAAGTAGAACTAGTTGCTATATTTGAAGATGGTGATGATTAGAGGTTGATTAGCTTGCAACTTTCTTCATAAACTAGTGGAGGCTCCTCTTAAGTTTGATTTTGGCGGCATGAGGCCATCATTTCTATTTTTTAGTATGGATTAGGCTTGCATTAGGGTGTATTTATAGGATTAGGGTGTTTTTTAGACCATAGGATTAACCCTAGGTTAGATTAGGTCCGTCAGATTTAGGAAATCTCTAGAACCCAGCCCAGCCCTAGCCAGAAAACCAGACCTGGTGCACCTAGGCCCTCTGGCTCGACACGCCGTGTCGACAGGCAAGTCGACCCCCCAGTCGATAGGCCTGTCGACAGCCCTGTCGACATGGTTAGGGCGGGAACTTTCCCGCCTGGCCCCGCTGGTTATATTTTAAAATCTGAATCAGAATTTTTAAATCTGTTTTTAGCTTTAAATTTCTGCAAACTTCATTGGGCCTTAACTGGGCCATACGGACTCCGATTTACAAAATTTCGGACTCTATTCTGCGTATTTTTCCGAGACGAACGCAATGACGCAGCCCGTTTCCCCCAATTCTCACATCTGAGATTATTTATTCTGCAATTAGTGAATTTTAGCTTTAACTGAAATACGGGGTGTTACAATATCTTTCCAACGAATATGAAAAATCCAGATTTCATAGCGGGAATAAAAAGTTATGTCCAGTTGAAAATTCTGAAAAGTCGCTGTGGAATTTATATATATTTTAATATATAAATAGCCAGCCCTTAAAAATAGCCATTTTGCAAACGACCTCCATTTTCGATGAAACCATTTTTGTTGGATCCGGGATGTCAAATTATTGCTAGATTCCAATTTTCATAATTTTTGAAATCAATATGTGAGCATGGCAAATGAAAACGTGTTTTGATAGTTTCAGTCAATTTGGATCGACCAGAAAATGGCCATTTTTCAAACGTTCTCCAAATTTGACGAAATTAGTTTTGTTAGGACCGTATCGTCAATGCGAAGCTAGAAATGATTTTTCTGGAATTTTCAGAATTAGTACGTGGCCCCGATAAATTGAAATGTGTGTTCAAATTCAATATACATTGATTTATATTTTAATATGAACGGAAACTGATCGTAACAGTCGAGTTGGCTTATAAAACATATACCATTGTGTTCGGAATGGGGGTATTTAACTAGTGACGACAGTCGTTATGTTTGAAGTGGAGTTCGTGACATAAAACAAATTATTTTCGAATTAAAAGAATTTAAATAATAATATAATATAAAATAATTAACTGTAAAACCCCCCTCCCCCCCCATCTCGTTACAGAACCCTAGCCGCCATCTAAACAAACCGATGGCCAAAACGTTCGAATCTTGCTCCTCACTTTTCTCATGATCCGCGAAGTAATCAAAGGTGTCTCCCACGGGAAAACTCTTCGTCTTGATGAGTTCTACCTTGTCAACGGTAGTGATCAAATTCCAATCAGTGGGGCACTCGAATTCTTGGCACAAAGTCACGTCGGTTGGAGCCAAATTTCGGCTGACGTGGACCCGCGAGCTCAACACGGTCTCGGGAGGGGGGAAGGCGCCTCTTAGGCGCACGCTGGGGAACCCTCTGATCGACGTCCGGCATCATCATTTGACGTGCGTGGATGGGTTGAACGGTGGAAGAATGGGTTGCGATGTCGGGTGTTCTACAAAGGGAAGAAGACGATGGCCAGATTTTAATTAAGGGTAAAGAGGGAAATAAATAATTTATTTAATTTTAATTAACTCGAAATGTAATCAAAAGCGTTTACACTCATATCTCTTCCATACGAGGTCGAAATCGCGCGAAACTGGATCCGTTGCGATCGTGGGGATGAGGGCTTCACAACAAAACTGGCCGCGTCCAAAACGGAGCATGTTTGAATTTCAGGCAAATTCAAACCTGAACCGAACCAGAAATTCAGATAAAACTAAAGGAGTGGATCCCACTGTGAGAATTTCTCACTAAAAGTATTTATGTACAGTTATTTATTTTGTGACTGCACATATGAACTGCTCCCCATCGTCCAGAGACCATGGACGACTTGTTTGATTGTATTGTGATGTAGAAATTGATTGTCATGTATCGTTATTGATGCATGTAAAAATTATTTATATAAAATAAATATATAATTTATTGTGAAATGAAAATTAAATAAATATTCATTTACAAACCGAACAGTTTGTCTACGTACACGCATTTATCTGATATGGATTGGGACGATAAATTTTACACATCGCCCAACTGCACAAATAATAAACAGTATTTGTTATTTGAAAACCCCACATGGGTATTGGGATAATATTTGACATACACTGATCCCAATAATTAGTGGTATGTCAAATGATGGGTTGATAGCCTGTATAAGCGTTATTTATTTATTTTAATGCTTATACAGTTATAGAATTCACTCTGAATGTTGTTTGAATTTTTAATGATTGCTTATCATTATTGTTGTATATATATGATGTTGAAATCCAGATAAATAAAATTATATGGTAATTGATTGAGTCTGATTCCAGTTCAGAATTATCGAATATTTTAAAATAATATTCTGTGAATATTAAAATGTGAAGCTGTGTTAAGTAGTTAAACGTCATTTTAACACTAACGGGAAATTGGTCGATTTTATTCATTTTATAATGAATATCAAAAAGTGATTTCAAAATGTGATATTTTGAAAATATTATCATTTTAACATTGAAATGATATGGAAAATTAAATTTTGATTTAAAATTGACATCGTTTTGAAATTAATTTAAAACGAATTAGAATTGAATTGAAATCGATTTGAAATGAATTTAAAACGAATTTATAATGGAATATTCAATTTTGATTTGATTTTGAAATGGAAGTGGAAATCATTTTTGAAACGAATTTTAAACGATTTATAAAATTTGTTTTAAATGGAAATCGACGAAATATAATATATATATATATATATATATATATATATATATATTAAAATGGCCTGAATAGAGCGGCAGTTCGCGAATTTTGACCATTAACTTCAAATGGACGTTACGAGAGATCCGACCGTCGGATTCTCCTAAAACCGGAACCGTTGGGTTCGTATCAAAAAGAGTTTTCCAATGAATATAAGAGATTTGAAATCTAACAGTTGGATATGGAGATATGTCCAAATCAATTTCAGAAAAGGCCGATATGGATGCAGTTCGGTGGCCGTTATTAGAAACCGACTGTACGGGCGATAATAAAATTATTAAAAATATCAATAATTTGTGTAAAATCATAATAAATGATTTGGAAAGATTTTGGATGAAAAATTCTAGTTTTTAAAAGATAAAAATATATTTTTATCGAAATGAACTAGTCATTAAGTAGAATAATAATTTATTTATTTTTAAAATAAATAAATTGAATCAGAAAATGGTTTTAAAATAACCAGAATTTTCCAAAGAATAAATTGGAAATGGATTCGGAATGGAAATAATCTTCGGAATATTTCGATATTGGATTCCGTGATTAAACAGATATTGTTAAGGAATTTGGAAGATATATATACATCGTTATTCCAATACGATATCCGTTGGTTTCAGAATTTGATATTGAATATAAGCCGATATATTTTCTATTAAGAGCCTTGTATTTGATATCAAATTGGATTTTGGGTTTGTCATGAATGATGTCTTCATTAACACTATTCTTGTAACACCCCGTATTTTCTGTAAATGTTAATGTAACAAATCAAAGTATAATTATTTTTTAAAAGAAGAATTAAGGGAAACGGGTTATGCCATTACGTTCGTCTAGGAATTCTGCTTGAGATAGAGTCCGAGTTTGCGTGAATCGGACTTCGTATGAAGAAGTTATGACCTTCGGAAGTTTTAGCTCAAATTTAAAAACAGCTCGAAACTGAATTCAAATTCAAATCAGAAGTCAGAAGCGGGCTGGGCGGGAAAATTCCCGCCCAAGTCCCAGGCCGACCAGGGAGTCGACCCTAGTGTCGACCTCCCACCTACAGGTCGACCTCCCACCTACAGGTCGACCTGCCCTGTTTATCCAGATCCGAGGTAGAATTCATTTTTATGTATGCGGGCTGATTTCTAGACCAAATTCATGAGTTCGACGCTATAAAAATGAACCCAAACTTCACTTTCTCCACACAATTTCATTACGCCTATACTTTGCCTCAATCCTAATTAAAATAAATCTTATTCTCCACTAAAACAAGTTATAGTTCTTCTTCAAATTGGAGATTCAAATCAAGTGAAAGCTTCAAGAAGGGAATCAAATGCTAATTCAGCGGCTTCGAGCAACGTCACGCGAATCATAGCAAATCACCATAATGCTATCTTATTATCCTTTTCTAAACTGATCACTGTAAGTTCGGTTATTCCTTAGATTTGAACGTGTAATTGGAATTGTGAATGTAATGAATCAAAATATAGAACTATACCAATTTGCAAGTTAATTATCTTTGATTCGTGCTTATGTCAAATCGAAAGTTATCTATGACTTTATATCTGATTTACGACTATGACTATGAGACTTTTGCCTAAGACTATGACTATGAGACTTTTGCCTAAGACTATGACTATGAAACTGTTGCCTATGAAGCTATTGCCTATGACTATGACTATGACTATGACTATGACTATGACTATGAGACCTTTGTCTAAGACTATGGCCATGAACTGTTGCCTATGAAATTATTGCCTACGACTATGAATCATAACTATGAGACTATTGCCTATGACATTGATTAAGAAATTATTTTGATTAGTCACCCATGACTATTGTGGTTAATTGCCTATAACTATTGTAGTTAGTTTCTTATGACTATTCCCATTGTTACAATTAACCGATCATGTTGTACCTTGAACTGGCATTATGTTGGACCAAATCACCTATGCCTATTCCCTTGATTATGTGGATCTCATATTTAGTGTGTAACTTGGCTAGTTTATTCCTATTCACTATTATGTACATAGAACCTGTTAGAGCCATTATTTTTGCATGCCTAATCTTTTATATCAATTCTTGTGCTTATCCCCTATTCCTTTTGATTAGTGCCATTTCATGAGTACACAAAAAACTGGCGAAATCATGTTATAGGTACGATAATGATGCGAGGATTGGGCGTAGCTTAATTAAGTTAATTTGGCATAATAAATATGTTGGCATAATCTAAATTTGCTATAATAGTGAATGAATTTACATGCATATTAGACTTGGGCTTAAATTGATAAATTTAATTGGCCGTAATGTGTGTAATTGGCGTGTAAACCAAGTTTTGGACATAAACAGTAAACTAGAATATTTGTAACAACCCGTATTTTCAATAACCTGTTATAACGTAAATCGAGGCAGAATTTAATTCAAAAATCTGAATCAAGGGAAACGGGCTATGCCATTGCGTTCGTCTCGGAAAAATACGCGAAATAGAGTCCGAGTTTTCGAAAATCGGAGTCCGTATGACCCGATTAAGGCCCAATGAAGTTTTCAGAAAATTTCAAAGTAAAAACAGATTTCAAATTCAAGTTTGAATTTGGAAAATTGGGTAAGATAGGGCCAGGCGGGAAATTTCCCCCCAGAGTACCCAAGTCGACAGCCCTGTCGACTTGGGAGTCGACTTGGTTGGACCCAAGTCGACAGCCCTGTCGACTTGGCTGTCGACTTGGTCCAGCCGGGCAGTTCTGCCTGGTGCACCATTTTGGGTTTGTGTTGAGCTTGGGGGCCAGATTCGGTTTTGAGGGCTGAGATTGGAACTAGGGTTTAATCCTAGTGTTGAAACTAGTCCTAATCTCTATAAATAAGGCCCTAACCTAACCCTAAATCATCATTAATCAATCTTACAACTAAACTATGGCAAAATCAATCCTCTCATGGCCTCCACTCTATTCATAAAATTCCTAAATAAATTTCTATGAGATTTTCCATGCATACAAGTGTTTTCAAGCTTGTATGAGTGTCATTAGCTTGCATTCAAGTCAAGTCTCTATATTTGCATCATAAAGCAAGGGTTTTGATCATTTTGGCTTAAGGGTTTTTCTATTGAAGCTTGCATTTTGGGGTTTAATTGGTTGCATAAGGGCTTTGTCATATTTTTGTGTCTTCATAAGCATAATAAGCCCTTTTCTACTTTCATATTTAAACTCTAAAGTTAATGAATGATGCAAGTTGTGTTTGATCATTATGATATGATATGCAAGTTTATTATGATATGCAAGTTTGTTATGATGTGCAAGTTTAGTATGATGTGTTATGCAAGTTCATCATGTTATGTTATGCAAGTTTGATATGCAAGTTTGTCATATGATATGCAAGTTGTGTTATGCAAGTTTGGGTTGATCCTTTTGTTCATGTTATCATGTTATGCAAGCTTATCTTGGGTTTATGAGCCTAAAGCTTCAAGCTTTATGCTAAAGGTTGCATTTTGGCAACATGTAAGTTATCATATCTCTTATGATAACTTGCATGTGAGGCTAAATGCGAACTTATGGCCATTTCTACATGTCATTTATCACCATGTATCACCAATATGCTAAGTTTGGTTTTATGCATGCTTTTGAGGCCTAAAAATGTAATATGCAAGTATATGAACATATGTACATTTCATATGCCACCATGTTAAACTTGTGGCTTCAACACCTTTATGTCATGATTATGCCAAGTTCCCTCTTTCTATCCTTTATGCGCTATTGCGATATGTAAGCGATGGGATTGCGTTTGGGGTTGGGTAAACTTAAAAGACATAAAAACATAAGCTTGGGAATTTACCTATTAAGTTAGGTCTACCCTTTGGGAATTTACCTATTAAGTTAGGTCTACCCAAATGCTTGAAAACTTGTAACATGTTTTGGAAACATGATGGACATGACACTTAGAAAAGATAAGTGTGACCAACTCGAGGTTGGGTTGAGTTGTAGCGTAAACCTACCCGGAACCGACCGGCTTAACTAGTTGCTACAAACAATAGGACCCAATGTGAGAAGTTGGCCATGTTGTACCTTGGACCCGAGGTTAGACCAAGTTGTGGTGTAAAGCTACCCGGACCCGCCCGGCTTAACTAGTAACCACAACAAGGTCTAATGTGATAGGTTAAGGCACATTAATTAATTAATGCCTCGTGATTAGGGTTAAGTCATGGTCCACTTAATACTTAACCAATTTGGGCTTGGTAGATTAATCAGGGTTAAGTCGTGAACTCATCGTTACACTTAACCAAGTTAATCCATGATTAGCAAGAGGGTTAAACCGTACTTAACCCACTAGAAAAATCCTAGCAATGGGGGCCCACTCCAGCAGTAATCCCAAGCTCGTATCATTATGGCCCTAGGGTCTAGGCTAGGGTGTGGGGCACGAATTACTGAACTGGAGGTAAGTGACCAAAAATGACGGCAGAGTGGTACGCCGGTGTAGTTCCGGGTGGACTTATGGTCGTGCACATAGTCCGAAGCCGGGGAAAACATGCACGGGTACCAGTAGATCGAGACTGTGCACGCATGTTTATGGTGTCCAGGGGTTGCCACCCTAGGGCTTGATACACCCGACGGGAGACCCGGCACAGTCTGACTACAATTATGTTTGGGCCGTATGGACACCAACACGTGACGAGTTAGGCTTATAGGGAGCCGATCGACTAGACCGTTTGGTTAGACCTTGTATTAGGGTCATTTCATGTTATTGGGCCAAAGCTTGTGCCAAGGGATCAATACTTGTTTATTCAAGTCATGTTAGTTTGCTAGTACACCTGTGGTGCAAAACCTTAAAACCTGATTATGCGATGACACCTTTATCTACCTTGTTAGTTAATCATCATGCCAGTATGTAGTAATCCATATGTTCATCTCAGCTTTCATCAAGCCAGTTAACTTTATCAGTTTACATTGATTGTAGTAGGGCTTACTCAGTCTTTTTGACTGACCTGTTTTCTTTCGCCTCTTTTCTTCCGTCCCCCCCCCCCCCCCCCCAGGTTCTTAGGGTGGGAACGTTGGAGCTTAGCTTGGATTTCGGATTGCTTGCTTGTGGGATTTCAGCTCATGTACGGTTTCGACGTGAAGCTAGCTATGGTTATCACTTATTTGGGGATAGTACTTATGTATTTCAGTTTTTCAGTTGATGTTGTTTTTATCTAGACTTGTTTATTTGGAAAGCTATGTTGTACCAGACTTGTTTTGAAATAGTATGAAATCTTCCGCTGTTTTATCTATGTTATTTACTCTGTTTACATATATACATATGTTCTTGTTCTGCCTTGATATATCATTATGCATGTTTACCTGATTCAAACGCTCCTCCAAAGTCAGAGTGCTTGCAAGAGCCACCCTGGCGGAGGTGGGGTGTTACAATATTAAATCTATTTTTGACATGAACCGTAAATTGGAATATTAATCTAGACTGGGCATGAATTGAAAAAGGGGAATATTAAATCTAAATTGGTATAAACTGCAAGTTGGGTTAATTGATTGGTAAATCAAGTTTTGGGCATGGAATATAAGTATGTTAACTTGCATGACAGTTGAATATGATCTAGGCTAAATTGGTTTACGGAAAAATTTACATAAATAGTAAATATGTAAATCTAGTAAAAGACGAATATGCCTGACCCGAGGTTAGACTGAGTTGTGGTGTAAAACTGCCCGGAACCAACCGACACATCCAGTGACCACAACAATATCTGCCTAATGTGGGTGGTCAGTGCATCAAGCCCGGAAAGACCCGAGGTTAGACTGAGTTATGGTGTAAACCTGCCCGGAACCGACCGGCACATCCAGTAACAACAACAGTATCTGTCTAATGTGAGTGGTTGGTGCTTTAATTAATTAATTAATTAATTAAGGCTCATGAATAAATCAAGCTAGAAATGGTGAGGTTAAGTAATTAGGGAAACACTTAACCATAATAACATGTTAACTAGACAAGTGGGTGAGGTTAAGTAAATTTAGAACACTTAACCGTTGTAACATGTTAATTAAGAAAATGATAGGATTAAGTTAACTAAAATAACACTTAACCAATATATAATGACATGTGGTGGGGGTTAAGTAATACAAGAGGAAAACACTTAACCAATTATTTAACACGATGTATGTGAAGGGTTAAGTTAACACGAGAGGGCAACACTTAACCAATATAACATGGTTTGAGGGAGGGTCAAGTTAACACCAGAAGGAAACACTTAACCAACATGACGTGACGAGTGGGTGGGTTAAGTTAACTTAAATTTATTAATGACACTAAACCAATATAACTTGATGAACGAATGGGGTTAAGTTAAATGGGAAATACTTAACCAATATAACCTGATGAATGAACAAGGTTAAGTTAATAAATCACACTTAACCAATCCAACATGATAAGAAAGATATGTTAAGCGAATAAGAACCACTTAACCAACACAACTTGACGAGTAGGAGGTTAAGTACACATCGGGTAGTTGGGTAATATTAGTAAATATAGGCAAACAAAACTTAACCATTTTATAAACATGCTTGGATCAATGGGAGGGTTAAGTACATCTCGTGTAGGTGGGTAATATTAGTACATATAGGCCCACAAACTTAACCGTTAAGAAAACATGCTAGAATCGGTGGGAGGGTTAAGTACATCTCGTATAGGTGGGTAATATTTGTATATATAGGCCCACAAACTTAACTAGCAGGAAACCCTAGTAACGGGGACCCATTTCAGCAGTAACCCACATAGATGTATCATGGTACCCTGAAACTGGGCAGGGTGGGGCACGATTACTGGGTTGATTATAAGCGGTCAAAAATAGCGGCAGGGGGTACGTCAGTGTAGGTTCCGACGGTTTACGGGCATCCACGTACTCCGGAGTGGAAAAAGCAGGCACTAGGTACCAGTAGTTATACACTGTGCATCTTGAATTGTGTCGGGTCGCTATCATAAGGCTTGATACACCTTATGGTGGGGCCAGCACAGAGTATCTACACACAAGAGAGGGCCGACTGACACATACACAATACAAGTAGGTAGCATAATCCCTAGTTGGACCTAGGTCGCGTACACCCTGAATCCGAGAAGCGTTCAATAGGTAGCATAAACCCCAGTGGCCCTGGGTAGCGTAAAACCTGGTTGAATCTAGTAAGCGCTCGATAGTAAACCCTAGATTAGATCTAGGTAATAAACGGAATCCCCATAATAGATGTACACCTGAAGGCAACCGCAAATATAGGGATTGGGATCACGTTATCATATGATCATAGATTACTAGTTTGGACACCAGTCAGGTAGTGCAGAGATATAGAAATCAATATAAACAGGGTAGTTGCGAAGCAGAGAAGGAGTAGAAGCGCATTCAGTTTATCAGTACATTCAGTTTATCGGTACATTTAGTTTATCTTGCCATATCCCATGCTTATCCTATATTATCTTGTTACTATGGTTTAGTCTTACATTTAGTTTATTCATGTCATGACCCTTTTCCTCGTTTAAATACTAAGAATCACTGGACTTGCCAGACTTTATGTCTGACCTAGTTTGCTTTCGCCTCTTTTCTTCCGTTCCCCCCCAAGTAGTCAGGGAGGGAATAGCTCAGGTTCGTTTGGACCGTTACTCTTTCCAAGCTTGAAGACTCTTTGACGTGGACTCTCTCTTCTACTGCTATGGCTGGCTCGTGCTTTATTTGGGAAAATCATTCTATGCTTCTTTATTTTTGTAAACAAGACATGATACTTTGGTATTGTAAAACAATCTTTGTACAAGCTGTTTATCAATGAAATAAAGTTTTATTTATTTACCGCTGCTTTAATTGTCTGTCTTGTAATTTATCTGCATCTTTTACCCAACGAAATTAAGGCATTCCCTTTGTGAGTGACCTTAACGGAGGTGGGGTGTTTCACTTGGTATCAGAGCTGAAGTTACCGGATCAGATAAAAAGATTTGAAAAATTATTTCAAAATGGTTTTAAAAGAAGCATTTTCAAAAGAAAAGTTTTGTTTTAAAGGCATATTCCCCAAAGCCATATGCACTATCTTTTGATCCTCTATTTGAATCCTTGTTTCCTTCTTTCCTAAGTCTCCGGGGCTCCTGGCTTTCTGGGAGGTAACCTCATCGCGACATGGTTTCGTAGGCTCGACAAGACTACGACACTTGTCAAAGGGCAAACAAGTGCCCAACTTCCATCTGTAGCCATAGCAGTTTCACCTATGGCTAATTTTATTTCGAGCATTGTAGGATTCTCCGTACGATGGAAGCAGCTTTCGAGAGACATGCCAACAAGTTAAACAAGGATGGCAAGGTTGAGAATGAGGGGGGTCTAGCTACGGAGCACAACCCAAGGATGAAGAACTTATGGATATAGATTTGGTTCACAAAGAAGGGGAGGAAAGAATAGTAAAACCTAAAAATAAGAGGATGTATCTTTATTATGGTATAACGGGTCGTATAATTAAGGGCAAGGGCAAGAACTAATGAAAGGATTTTCCGGAAGGCGAGTGCATGCTCTCACCGCCAGCATACCTGAGAGAGAGGCAGTAAGATTTCGGTTGAAAGAGTTTTTCCTTTTTGATTATCCTGTTAGTACTCCTTCCGATTTTAGCGCTTCACATCCGTATATATCTGCTTCCATAGTTGAGTCTCTTCCCCCTAGATATTGTGTAGAAGAGGATCCCATTATAGTCTCGAATCCAATTGCTAGTTCGGCCCATTTATCTTTGACTTGTGAGGATTTGAGAATAGCTATATTTATGCTTATGTTTTTTTTGGGCTATGGGTTGATTCTAGGCATTGATTGGTTAGCTAGTAATTATGAAACAAGGGTAGTTAGACTTCGACTTGCCTCGAGAATACCCTTGAGATTTCGTACGATCCTAAGGGATCAGTTTGTCTTAGCTACCTAGAATCACTTTACTTATCTATCGACGATTTTCGATCCGTTGGAGTAGTCCATGAGTACGCAAGATGTTTTGATTAGGGTAGGGGTTTTCCCCCTAAAATTCGAGATAGACTTCCGCATGTATCTAGATGACACGGCAAAGCCAGTTATGCGATCAACGATAATTCTGGAGCAAGAATGGCAAGGATAGCCAGAGTCGGTAAAGTGCTCAATTGTTTGGTTGTTTTGTTAGTATCATCTCACATAGATCATCCAAATTCGAAGGAGGTATCCCTTGGGTGCTTGTCTGATATTGGTTTAGGCCTTTGGGGCTTGTACTTGAGGGATGTCGAGTTCGACTAGGATGGTTTGCGTGAGAAATAAATGGTTGGGGTTTGGCACCTTAAGTTAGACTTACCATAAGATTGGTAATAAGCACATAGTAACCATTAGCTTTAGACCCTCAGACTTGCAGCAAGATGGATAAGCTACGTAGAGGAGAGACCTCTAATCATCTTAGGTATATACACTTGGTATCATGATTAACATATATTTTTCTCGGGAGGATAGTTCGACTACATTGGATGCCCTCTAGCATGGTAAGTGATCGAGGGCCTATCTTTACTAGTGGGTTTTGGAAATGGAGGGCAAAAAGCTTCGCAACCATGAAGTTAAATTAGTTAAGGTACAGCGGAGTGAAGCTCAAGAAGATGCGACTTCAAAGACGGAAGACTAGATACGCGCATCACACCCTCTTTCTTGAGGGTATATCCCTGATCTCTTTTACCAGGAATTTTAGGCATTCTTGTTTCCATCTTTTTAAGTATATCCTCTAGGTCCAATCTTCGTGGTCCTTAGGTAGAAACCAATGGATATAAACATGTTATGATTGATGGTTGCAAGTGGTTGCTAGTGGTTGCTCGTGGATGCATATACACACATTAGGCACTAGATCGGCTCAGTCACTTTCATATTGCATTTGCATATATGTATTTGTTTATGGACCGAACTTGATGTGTTGCATTTGAGTGAATGGTTGTGCACTCATATAT
Organism: Allium sativum; assembly: GCA_030737875.1. Classification (NCBI taxonomy): domain Eukaryota; kingdom Viridiplantae; phylum Streptophyta; class Magnoliopsida; order Asparagales; family Amaryllidaceae; genus Allium; species Allium sativum. The sequence goes on along the minus strand of CM060922.1, from coordinate 446,895,241 downwards.
AAATGATATGTATCGTTATGATTGCATACATATTAGACGCATGGCACTGACATAATCCGCATTAAGGAGGTCAACTGAATCAGTAGACCGCCTGATTTTACATTAGATAAGGACATGTACACACACTATGCATAGAATCATGAAAGCATTATAAATCCTTTTAGGGACAATGGATGCCTGTGATTGAATGGTTGAGTAGATGGATGCTGGATGTTAGGATACATTCTTCTTAACTTGAAGATTTCGGGGATGAAATCCTTTAAGGAGGGGAGAATGCAACACTCCGTATTTTCTGTAAACGTTAATGTAACAAATCAAAGTATACTTAATTTTTAAAAGAAGAATTAAGGGAAACGGGTTATGCCATTGCGTTTTTCTCGGAATTCTTCTTGAGATAGAGTCCGAGTTTGCGTGAATCGGACTTCGTATGAAGAAGTTATGGCCTTCGGAAGTTTCAGCTCAAATTTAAAAACAGCTCGAAACTGAATTCAAATTCAAATCAGAAGTTAGAAGCAGGCTGGGCGGGAAAATTCCCGCCCAGGACCCAGGTCGACCAGGGGGTCGACCCTAGTGTCGACCTCCCACCTACAGGTCGACCTGGGGGTCGACCTGTCCTGTTTTTCCAGATCCGAGGGAGAATTCATTTTTATGTATCCGGGCTGATTTCTGGACCAAATTCATGAGTTCTACGCTATATAAACACCCCCAAACTTCACTTTCTCCACAAAACTTCATTACGCCTATACTCTGCCTCATTTCTAATTAAAATAAATCTTATTCTCCACTAAAAAAAGTTATAGTTCTTCTTCAAATTGGAGATTCAAATCAAGTGAAAGCTTCAAGAAGGGAATCAAAGGCTAATTCAATGGCTTCGAGCAACGTCACACGAATAATAGCAAATCACCACAATGCTATCTTATTATCCTTTTCTAAACCGATCACTGTAAGTTTGGTTATTCCTTAGATTTGAACGTGTAATTGGAATTGTGAATGTAATGAAGCAAAATATAGAACTATACCAATTTGCAAGTTAATTATCTTTGATTCGTGATTATGTCAAATCGAAAGTTATCTATGACTTTGGATCTGATTTACGACTATGACTATGAGACTTTTGCCTAAGACTATGACTATGAGACTTTTTCCTAGGACTATGACTATGAAACTGTTGCCTACGAAGCTATTGCCTATGACTATGACTACGAGACCTTTGTCTAAGACTATGGCCATGAACTGTCGCCAATGAAATTATTGCCTACGACTATGAATCATAACTATGAGACTATTGCCTATGACATTGATTAAGAAATTATTGTGATTAGTCGCCCATGACTATTGTGGTTAATTGCCTATGACTATTGTAGTTAGTTGCTTATGACTATTCCCATTGTTACAATTAACCGATCATGTTGTACCTTGAACTGGCATTATGTTGGACCAAATCAGCTATGCCTATTCCCTTGATTATGTGGATCTCATATTTAGTGTGTAACTTGGCTAGTTTATTCCTATTCACTATTATGTACATCGAACCTGTTAGAGCCATTATTTTTGCATGCCTAATCTTTTATATCAATTCTTGTGCTTATCCCCTATTCCTTTTGATTAGTGCCATTTCATGAGTACACAAAAAACTGGCGAAATCATGTTATAGGTACAATAATGATGCGGGGATTGGGCGTAGCTTAATTAAGTTAATTTGGCATAATAAATATGTTGGCATAATCTAAATTTACTATAATAGTGAATGAATTTACATGCATATTAGACTTGGGCTTAAATTGATAAATTTAATTGGCCGTAATGTGTGTAATTGGCGTGTAAACCAAGTTTTGGACATAAACGGTAAACTAAAATATTAAATCTAGTTTTGACATGAACCGTAAATTGGAATATTAATCTAGACTGGGCATGAATTGAAAAAGGGGAATATTAAATCTAAATTGGTATAAACTGCAAGTTGGGTTAATTGATTGGTAAATCAAGTTTTGGGCATGGAATATAAGTATGTTAACTTGCATGACAGTTGAATATGATCTAGGCTAAATTGGTTTACGGAAAAATTTACATAAATAGTAAATATGTAAATCTAGTAAAAGACGAATATGCTTGACCCGAGGTTAGACTGAGTTGTGGTGTAAAACTGCCTGGAACCAACCGGCACATCCAGTGACCACAACAATATCTGCCTAATGTGGGTGGTCAGTGCATCAAGCCCAGAAAGACCGGAGGTTAGACTGAGTTATGGTGTAAACCTTTTCGGAACCGACCGGCACATCCAGTAACCACAACAATATCTGTCTAATGTGAGTGGTTGGTGCTTTAATTAATTAATTAATTAATTAAGGCTCATGAATAAATCAAGCTAGAAATGGCGAGGTTAAGTAATTAGGGAAACACTTAACCATAATAACATGTTAACTAGACAAGTGGGTGAGGTTAAGTAAATTTAGAACACTTAACCGTTGTAACATGTTAATTAAGAAAATGATAGGATTAAGTTAACTAAAATAACACTTAACCAATATATAATGACATGTGGTGGGGGTTAAGTAATACAAGAGGAAAAAACTTAACCAATTATATAACACGATGTATGTGAAGGGTTAAGTTAACACGAGAGGGCAACACTTAACCAATATAACATGGTTTGAGGTAGGGTCAAGTTAACACCAGAAGGAAACACTTAACCAACATGACGTGACGAGTGGGTGGGTTAAGTTAACTTGAATTTATTAATGACACTTAACCAATATAACTTGATGAACGAATGGGGTTAAGTTAAATGGGAAATACTTAACCAATATAATCTGATGAATGAACAGGGTTAAGTTAATAAATCACACTTAACCAATCCAACATGATAAGCAAGATATGTTAAGCTAATAAGAACCACTTAACCAACACAACTTGACGAGTAGGAGGTTAAGTACACATCAGGTAGCTGGGTAATATTAGTAAATATAGGCCCACAAAACTTAACCATTATATAAACATGCTTGGATCGATGGGAGGGTTAAGTACATCTCGTGTAGGTGGGTAATATTAGTACATATAGGCCCACAAACTTAACCGTTAAGAAAACATGCTAGAATCGGTGGGAGGGTTATGTACATCTCGTATAGGTGGGTAATATTTGTATATATAGGCCCACAAACTTAACCAGCAGGAAACCCTAGTAACGGGGACCCATTTCAGCAGTAACCCACATAGATGTATCATGGTACCCTGAAACTAGGCAGGGTGGGGCACGATTACTGGGTTGATTATAAGCGGTCAAAAATAGCGGCAGGGGGTACGTCAGTGTAGGTTCCGACGGTTTACGGGCGTCCACGTACTCCGGAGTGGAAAAAGCAGGCACTAGGTACCAGTAGTTATACACTGTGCATCTTGAATCGTGTCGGGTCACTATCATAAGGCTTGACACACCTTATGGTGGGGCCAGCACAGAGTATCTACACACAAGAGAGGGCCGACTGACACAGAAACAATACAAGTAGGTAGCATAATCCCTAGTTGGACCTAGGTCGCGTAAACCCTGAATTCGAGAAGCGTTCAATAGGTAGCATAAACCCCAGTGGCCCTGGGTAGGGTAAACGCTGGTTGAATCTAGTAAGCACTCGATAGTAAACCCTAGATTAGATCTAGCTAATAAACGGAATCCCCATAATAGATGTACACCTGAAGGCAACCGCAAATACGAGGATTGGGATCACGTTATCATATGATCATAGATTACTAGTTTGGACACCAGTTAGGTAGTGCAGAGATATAGAAATCAGTATAAACATGGTAGTTGCGAAGCAGAGAAGGAGTAGAAGCGCATTCAGTTTATCAGTACATTCAGTTTATCGGTACATTCAGTTTATCTTGCCATATCCCATGCTTATCCCATATTATCTTGTTACTATGGTTTAGTCTTATATTTAGTTTATTCATGTCATGACCCTTTTCCTCGTTTAAATACTAAGAATCACTGGACTTACCAGACTTTTTGTCTGACCTAGTTTGCTTTCGCCTCTTTTCTTCCGTCCCCCCCCCCCCCCGGTAGTCAGGGAGGGAATAGCTCAGGTTTGTTTGGACCGTTACTCTTTCCAAACTTGAAGACTCTTTGACGTGGACTTTCTCTTCTACTGCTATGGCTGGCTCATGCTTTATTTGGGGAAATCATTCTATGCTTCTTTATTTTTGTAAACAAAACAGGATACTTTGGTATTGTAAAACAATCTTTGTACAAGCTGTTTATCACTGAAATAAAGTTTTATTTATTTGTCGCTGCTTTAATTGTCTGTCTTGTAATTTATCTGCATCTTTTACCTATAATGCTCCACCGAAATTAAGGCTTTCGCTTTGTGAGTGACTTTAACGAAGGTGGGGGTTTCAGTTCTTAAACCCAGATGAGAAAAGAATAAATCTTTTAATTAGGATTTAGTGAAGTTTTCCAATTAATTAATATTTAATTGGAATGGAATAAAAGAATTGGATTTTTGGGTTTATCGTGAACGATGTTTTAAATAACACTTGTTCTTTAACCCAATTAAAAGTGAAGAATATGATTTGGAATTTATAATCTTTTAACTAAGATTTATGGAATTTTCCAAAGTAAAGATTTCCAATTTAACATATTAAATTGGAATTGAATGGAATTCGATTTGGTAATAATCGAAGTGTGTTTCTGTGGAGGAAGACTATTAATATATATGGAATTTAAAAGGCTTTGTCGTTATTCCATTTATATTAATAGTCGGATATGGAAATTGATATCGATTATATATTAATATTGATTTTCTGTGAAGAGTCCATAATTAATGGAATGTGATTTTGGGTTTATCGTGAACCGTGTTCTAAATGACATTGGTTCTTTAACCTAGTTAAAGTTAAGATTAATTTTTTAGCTTTGAATAATCAATAATATTGATTTTTTGGAAGATTAAACCTAAATGGAATTTTAATGAATCTTTGATTAGATTGAAAAATGAATGTGATAATTAAAATTATCAATCCAAGAAAATGATCGTGAATGGAGTATCACCAGTTTTTCTCCAAGCGATAGTTAAAATTTTAATTAGATTTGAACGTGAAATGGTAATTAATATTTACCGATAACACAGAGGTGTAAGATATGGAGTATTACCAGTTTTTCTCCATGGGGTGAATAGGTTGGGATTGGGAAGTAAAATAAATGATTACTTCGGTGTAGTTCGCTAATCCCGACTAGTTTGTAAAACCTTAATATGGTTTGATATCCAAAGGAAGATTAAAGAATAAATTTAAAGAATTTATCTTTGATCAAATTAATGGGAATCTTTCCCAAAGGAAAAGAATATTTGAATAAAAGAATATTCTGGATTGGAATGAGGCGTAGGATGTGTTGTTATAGCACTTGATTATAAGATACGCGAGTTATTCGGAAAGGTCGGGTTTATACCCATTCTGAATAACTGATTCGACGATAAGTCGTAGGGATTGAAGACAGTGCAAGACCGACGATCTTCACATCGAATGGATGGGTGCTACTGATGCTCATGATTGGAGTAGCTACCTTGAAGGGGCTAAAGTGGTAGTCGTTCGGACGTACTTGTTGATTGTACGGAAATGCGAGGGCCTCTCTCCTGTATTGGACATACGGGATGAGGAATAAGGTGCCTTCAATTTCGTTTAGACCTAGAATGGACTTGTAAATGGATAGTGAGTTTGACATTGTATTCCTTTATACAGTATTCGTTGATCTCTGCTAAATATATATCTGTTTGGTGGCGTAGAATTTATTCTCTTGCTTAACACCCTTCTCTGAGACGTACGAGCATAGAGGTTATATATCGGAAGAAATCAGTGGTACGGTATGGATTGATAGTGTGACATGCTGAGATGCAATGATCCAAACTTTTGTTGAAAAGCAAAGTTTGGTGGATGATGATCAAATCGCAGCTTTGATATAGCACAGCTTTGTGTAGCGTTAATTCGCGAGCCTCACACACCAGTATGGCAGTAAACTGGTGGTTAGATCAGTATGCTTTTTAGAAAATGGGCACCTTAGTGGTGTCGTGAATTCGGTCGACCGAGGTGAGGAATAGGGCACACCCCCCAATTCCCATATTGGATATGGTATACGGCGTTTTCGCATGCCTGCGACGTAAGCCGTTGAGATACTTGGTTTCCAGGATAGTGCGAAAGTGCATTACGGCGTTTTCGCATGCCTACAACGTAAGACATTGGAAATTGTACTACGCGATAGATCTTTCGGATCAGGTGCCACCAGTATGGAAATCAAAACTTCCAATGCGACATTTTGCGGTTTCGATTGTATACTATATATGGCAACATAGTGGTATGGGACATTCATGCCGCCTATGATTGATACATTTATATTTGAAGTGTTTTCTTCACTTATATTAATAATAAAAGATTAAATTTCGCGTATTAAGCATTATTTGGCTATTATAAGGTAAAACCCTATCCTCTGTCTTGCGTTGCATTGTGTGATGGGACCTGGGTCTTATAATAGCTTCATTGTTCTTTATTTAGCATTGCGTTGTTTGTTATATGCACTGGTATTCTTGGGGTTAAACCCGTTTCGTGTTATACGACGTGGTCCCTTGATTTACCTAACTTTAAAAATCAAAATAATAACTGTTTTAGTTCTCACACCAGTCACATGACTGACCTAGAGTTTATTGTTTTAACCTAAACTCTGGGTGGCCTTATTTTCCACACGGGCAGCTAGTAGTTTTGGTTTTTGCAGATTTATATTCACAGGATTCTAGTTTACATCTGTACCGATATTCGGAAAGCTCTATATCCGTGTATCTGTTTTCAGTTCTGCTTTGTATTGTTTTTCTGCTGATATGTATTTAAATGTAATTTGAAACTTTGATATTTCCTGTTGTATAATATTTATTCATTTATACTTTGTTATATCGAAACGACCCGAACTCCCCCGGTCTCCGAAGAGAAGGGAAAGAGCGGATTGTCTTGAGAACAACACACAAATGAACGCAGACGGAAGAACATTTCATTGTATATTACAACAATGTATCAGATTACAAGAATATATAGAGTATAAATGAATATTACACATTTATCAAATATCAGAGATTTAAATTACATTTAAATACATAGCAGCGGAAATAATACAATACACAACTAGAAGAGATATACGGAAACAAAGCATCCCGGATATCGTTCCAGCTGTAAACCAGGATCCTGTGAATATAAATCTGCAAAACCAAAACTACTAGCTGTCCGTGTCGAAAATAGGGACACCCAGAGTTTAGGTTAAAACAATAAACTCCAGGTCAGTCATGTGACTGGTGTGAGAACTAAAGCAGTTATTAATCTTTATTTTTAAAGTTAGGTAAATCAAGGGACCACGCCGTATAACACGGAACGGGTTTCCTCCCAAGAACAACAGTGCATAAAACAACAGCGCAATGCTAAATAAAGAAAAATGAAGCTATTATAAGACCCAGTTCCCATCACACAATGCAACGCAAGCCGAAGGATAGGGTTTTTACCTTATAATAGCCAGGAATGCTTGATACGTTTAAAACAAATCGTTTGATACTATTTCAAGTACATAGTGTATAAAACAACTTCAAATCATAAGTATCAATCATAGACGGCATGGGTACCATATATCATGTCACCATACTAGTTCTACAATTAAAACCGCAAATGTCACGTATTTGGAAGTTGGATTTCCATCTATGAACCGAGGCAAAAGATAGTCCTCAACCAATTCGAGACTGTCTAGCCCAAGCCTCAGGAACAGCCGTAACTGCCCCTTGGATCGTCAGGGCCGGTCCACCGATGTGGATTATTATGCCTGAACACTATGTTTCCCCGCCCTTTGGGGTGTAAATGAGCCAACGAATGACTCCATCGGACCCGGATCGTCCGATCAAACCGAGGCGCCTCGCAACAGCAATAACCACACAAGTGAAAAGTATATAAATGTCAGGGTTGGTAGGTCACTGACACCACCCTAGCTAGAAAGAAACGCATGCCCTCCCTGAGGTCCTTCTCCCGTTTTTGGTTCACAACCGGGGTGCGAGGCTCGTGAATCAACGTTACACAAAGCTATGCCACACAGGCCTTGCTTTGATCATCACCACAAGACTTTGCTTTTCAACAGAAGCCTCGATCAATTGCATCTTAGCATTCCACACAGGCAAACCACTCTATGCAACCGATATCAGTCACACAGAATGAAATCCAATGTCAGAAACACAGTCCATTTACAAGTCCGTTCTGGGTCTGAACGAAACCGGAGGCACTTTCCTCGCATATCCATCGATCTCCAAGCACATCTAGACGACCACCGATTGATTCCCTCATCTTGGGTGTACAGCCCAATCAAGATCATCAGTAATCACCCAAACGATGTGAAGACTTCCGGTCTTCAACCACCGTCTTCATCTTCGACTTATCGTCGTATCAGTTATTCAGAATGGGATAAACCCGGTCTTTCCTAATAACTCGCGTATATTTTAAATAAGTGTTACACAAACACAACATACGCCTCATTCCAATTCATCAGTCACTAACCGTAAATTAATCAAGAGAATAATTTCCCAAATATTAACCCCGAAGGCCGAAACCAACATCAGATCAATATCCAGAAAACCATTCTGCTTGGCTAACCGACAGTTAGTTTCTAAATTTCACATTCATAGGGAAAGGTTCCCATTAATTTTATCCAAGATAAATTCCTTGAATTTATTCTTTAATCTTCTTTTGAATTTCGATTCAACTAGTCGGGATTAACGAACCTTACCGAAGTAATCATTTGTTTTAATTTCCCAATCCCAACCTATTCATCCCATGAAGTAAAACCGGTAATACTTCATATCTAACACCACGGTGTTATCGGTAAATTCAATTACCATTTCACGTTCAAATCTAATTAAAGATTTAATTATCGCCTGGGGTAAAACTGGTGATGCTCCATTCTCGATCTTTTCAATCTAATTAAAGATTCATAAAACTCCACTTAGTTTTAATCGTTAACTGGGTTAAAGAATCAGTGTCATTTAAAACACGGTTCACGATAAACCCAAAATCCCATTCCATTAATTATCGGGTTAAAGAACAAGTGTAATTTAAAAACACTGTTCACGATAAACCCAAAAATCAATATCAATTCAATTCCAATTAAATATTATTTAATTGGTACACTTCATTAAATCTAAATAAAAAGATTTAATCTTTTCTCATCTGGGTTCAAGAACAGTGTTAATGAAGACACCATTCACGACAAACCCAAATCACATTTGATATTAACCATAAGGCTCTGAATAGAAAATATACCGGCTTATATTCAATATCAAATTCTACGACCAACGAATATCGTATTGGAAATAACGATATATAAATATCTTTCAAATTTCCATAACAACATCTGTATAATCACGAAATCCAACATCGAAATATTCCGAAGACAATTTCGATTCAATTCCATTCCAATGCAATTATTGGAACTTCTGGTTATTTTCAAAACCATTTCAAATCCAATTTATTTATTTAAAAATAAATAGAATTATAACTCTAGTTCAAAACTAGTTCATTTCGATAAAAATCTATTTTTATCTTTTCAAATATGGAGTTTTTCATCCCAATTTTCCCCAAATCATTTCTTATGATTTTACACAAATTATTACTATTTTTAATAATTTTGTCAAGGCCCGTACAGTCGATTTCCATCAACGGCTATCGAACTGCACTTACAGCGACCTTTTCTAAATTTGATTTGGACGTATCTCCAAATCCAACCGTTAGATTTCTAATTTCTTACATTCGTTATAGAGCTCTTTTCGATACGAACCCAACGGTTCTGGTTTTAGGAGAATCCGACGGTCGGATCTCCCGCAATGTCCGCACGAACTGAATGGTCGAAATTCACGAACTGCCGCAGCGCGGCGCGTTCTATTCAGGCCATTATATTATATATATAATGTATATTTCGTCGATTTCTATTTAAAACGAATTTTATAAATCATTTTAAATTCGTTTTCCAAACGATTTCAACTTCATATTCAATTTCAAATCAAAAATGAATATTCCACTATAAATTCGTTTTAAATCCATTTCAAATCAATTTCAACTCAAATCGATTTCAATTCAATCCTATTCAATTCGAATTTCTATTCAATTCTATTCAATTCGAATTTCTATTCAATTCTATTCAATTCGAATTTCTATTCAATTCGAATTTCTATTCAAATCTATTCATTTCGAATTTCTATTCAAATCTATTCAATTCGAATTTCTATTCAATTCTATTTAGTTTGAATTTCTATTCAAATCTATTCAATTCGAATTTCTATTCAATTCTATTTAGTTTGAATTTCTATTCAATTCTATTTAATTTGAATTTCTATTCAATTCTATTTAATTTGAATTTCTATTCAATTCTATTTAATTTGAATTTCAATTCAATTCGAATTCAATTTGAATTTCTATTCAATTCTATTTAATTTGAATTTAAATTCAATTCGAATTCAATTCATATTCAGTTTAATTCGAATTCATTTCTTTTCAGTTTCAATTCGAATTTCAATTCTTTTCAAAATATCAGATTTTGAAATCACTTTCGATATTCATTATAAAATGAATAAAATCGATATAAATACCGTTCACGTCAAAATGGCGTCAATCTAATCACACGGCTTCATATATTTCTATTTCCAAATATTCTATTTCAAATATTTCTTTTTCAAATATTTCTATTCAAATATTTCTTTTTCAAATATTTCTATTCATATATTTCTTTTTCAAATATTTCTATTTAAAACTGGAATGAAGCCCAATCAATTACCATATAATATTAATTATATGGATTTTCTACACCACAGGTACACAATAACAACGATGAATAATCAACCATCATCCAAAGTGCATTCTACACTTTATAAGCATCAAATATAAATATTTAACGCTCATAACAGTCTGTCAATCAATCGATCGACATACAACTAGCTATTGGGATTAGTGTACGTCAATTATCATCCCAATACCCGTGTGGGGTTTCAAACAAATCAAACACAGATTTTATTTGTGCAGTTGGGCGATGTGTAAAATTTATCATCCCAATCAATATCAGTCAAATGTGTATATAAACAAATCGTCCGATTTGTTTATTTTATTTCATTTCATATATACGTTAAAAATTCTATTTTTAACTATAAATTATTTTTAACTATATAAATATTTTATTTCATTTCACATCACGTCACACAATCAACCACACATCAAAATCAAACAAACAAGCATACAAGCCGTCCATGGTCTGTGGACGACGGGTGTCGGGTGCTACTAAACACCGTATGCATCCTAGTATATATATATAACTAGAAAATAAAATTAAAAGGTGAGAAATTCTCACAGATTAGCTAATCCAACGCCACGACTCTTCTTATGTAGAAATCTTCGCCGTTCTTGCCTCTTGTCACTTTTCACTGCCCGTATTCTCTACATATATAAAAAATCACATTTTTTATTTCGCTATTCAATATATAAGAATCGAATTTTTACTTTGCTATTCAATATATAAAAATCGAATTTTTACTTTGCTATTCAATATATAAAAATCGAATTTTTACTTTGCTATTCAATATATAAAAATCGAATTTTTACTTTGCTATTTAATATATAGAAATCTCGCCTTTTCAAATATGAAGATTTAATTTTTATTTCATCACTATAAAAATCATCTCTTTATTTCAACATATATACAATAAAAATCAGATTTTTATTTCGCTATATATATAAAGATAATATTTTTATATTCTCTATTATATAAAAATCATATTTTTACTACTTCTACTTTTATAAAAATCATATTTTTACTATCTCTACTTTATAAAAATATGATTTCTTTTATAAGGTTATTTATAAAACCCCCACCTTTTTATCTATAACTATTTATAATTAAATCTGAAAAACAGAAATAAAAATCGTATTTGAATTTATTAGAAAAAAAACTGAAATATAAATCTAACTAAAATAAAAATAAAGAAGGGCAAGGTCATTTACCTCACGGGGGAGGCGTGGCGGTTCCATCTGACTTGGGGGGGGGGCGCTTTTTGAACTAGAGGAGGGAGAGGACGAGGTGCGAGAGGAGGAGGTGGAAGGTGTCGGTCGGAAGAGGGGGGTCTGCACCTGCTCCGATTTGCGTGCGATGGGTTTCAGGGCGTGGGGCTCGGTAGCGGTTCGATTTGGGGACGTCGAGATGGGGCTTCGCGTTGAGGTGGGGCGTCGGAGGCGAGAGGGTAGGGAGCGAGAGGGTGGAGGCGCCGGAGGCGGAGCTCGGCGGTGGGCAGGCCGACCCGCGATGGTCGTTCGCTGGTGGAGCGATTTCTTTTTTTCTCTCTTTTCGTTTTAGAAATGAACGGGGGGGCCTGAGAGGAAGTAAGGGGGAGAGGGGTATTTTTTAATTTTTTTAATTTATTTATTTTCCGAAAGTTGACTTTTTTTATTCGACCTCTAAATGAGGCCCACCGCCTGTCGTCCATAGCGTTTTACCCTCATTCCGAACACAATGGGATATGTACCATAAGCTGATTCGATCATTTCGATCAGTTTTCGTCAAAATCAACATATAACTCTATATATTGAATTTGAACGCACATTTCAATTTACTGGGGTCACATACTAACTCGAAAAATTCCAGAAAATTATTCTCTAGATTCGTATTGACGATACGGTCCTAACAAAACTAATTTCATCGAATTCTGAGACCGTTTGAAAAATGGCCATTTTCCAGTCGATTAAAATCAACTGAAACTAGTCAAACGCGTTTTCCTTTGCCACGCTCACATATTGATTCGAAAAATTATGAAATTTGGAACCTAGCAATAACTTTACATCACGGACCCAACAAAAGTGGTTTCGTCGAAATCCGAGGTCGTTTGCAAAATTTCCATTTTTAAGGGCCTGAATTCCACAGCGACTATTCAGAATTTTCAACTGGACATATCTTTTAATTCCCTCTATGAAATTTCAATTTTTCAGATTCATTGGGAAGATATTCTCTATTAGATTCCATTATTTTTTGTTTCACTAAAATCCTGTTTATTTTGCACCCGGTACATTCAATTGAAGTTTGAAATCGAATTATCGAAGTACCGCGCCATTTTCAATTCTATTTATAATTATATATAAATTTTTATATTCTAACGACTATTCGAATAAATATATACGTTCGAATTCTATTCAAAATAAATTTCTCGTCGATATTATTTAAAATAATTCATTTTAAATGTTCAAAATTCGTTAAAATTGCCGAAATAAAAATTTTAAACTGGCCCAGATTTTCGGGTTGTTACAATCTCTCCCACTTAAAACTTTTCGTCCTCGAAAAGGAACAAAGTCGAAAGTGGTTTGATTAATCAACTCTACGTTCGATCTGACTTCCATTCTCCAACTTTTCAGTTTCTAAGAATTTTCAAATTCTTCAAAAATTTGGCTACCACCCGGAATTTTCGAAAAATTTCTCCATAACCTCCCCTGCACCGGGAGCCACGGGAAAATCCCGAAATTGCCATACAGGCCTTCTGATCTCAGAAAGAAAAAGAAAAAGCCAAGCGGCTAGCCAATAGGCTCATAAAATCATCATCACCCAAACAAAACAGTAAATTATGGTAAACATGTACCTATTTGTCGGGCAAACAAATTTTATTCTTCTGCTCTAGCCTCTTTGCTATGACCTGTTCGATGTAAGTACAAGTATATGCAAGCAAATGCGACCAAATTTCAATACAATTCAATATTTGATTCAATTTGGCTAAATGTTACACATTTTATTAATCATACAATAATCAAACAACACAACCATCAATCCATTAGTTGATTAGCTTTTCAAATTCATAACTTTGATATATAGTAAAAAAATCACATTTTTGATGCCAAATCACAATAATAAGCCCTATCTAGTTTCGGTTCTCACACCTGTCAATAGGAAATATATAGAAATCTCACTTTCGTTACTCGAAAATAAATACTGGCGATGGTGCCCCGTTACCAGAATTATCCCCAGGCACTAGAGTATGATTCTATAACTATCCAGTATATTAAAACTTCGAATACACGTTTGCAAGACATATATGCAAAATCCTCATATATCGGATTGTCCCGATCAATATAGAATAAATAATCAAATACGAATAGTTGATTTAAATTTTCAAAACAAAATTGGTTTTCATTTTTAAAAATATGCTCTTCACACTCGTTCTAGGATACTACTGATCCCAACTCTAACGAGTCATTCCCATTGGATATTACTAATCCAATATCTGATGAATTCCTTCGTATGGTTCTAATGTGTCTTGTTCTCTGAGCTTTGTAAACCAAAGATCTGATACCACGATGAAACGACCCGAACTCCCCCGGTGTCCGAAGAGAAGGGAAAGAGCGGATTGTCTTGAGAACAACACACAAACGAACGCAGACGGAAGAACATTTCATTGTATATTACAACAATGCATCAGATTACAAGAATATACAGAGTATAAATGAATATTACACATTTATCAAATATCAGAGATTTAAATTACATTTAAATACATAGCAGCGGAAATAATACAATACACAACTAGAAGAGATATACGGATACAAAGCTTCCCGGATATCGTTCCAGCTGTAAACCAGGATCCTGTGAATATAAATCTGCAAAACCAAAACTACTAGCTGCCCGTGTCGAAAACAGGGGTACCCAGAGTTTAGGTTAAAACAATAAACTCCAGGTCAGTCATGTGACTGGTGTGAGAACTAAAGCAGTTATTAATCTTTATTTTTAAAGTTAGGTAAATCAAGGGACCACGCCGTATAACACGGAACGGGTTTCCTCCCAAGAACACCAGTGCATAAAACAACAGCGCAATGCTAAATAAAGAAAAATGAAGCTATTATAAGACCCAGTTCCCATCGCACAATGCAACGCAAGCCGGAGGATAGGGTTTTTACCTTATAATAGCCAAGAATGCTTGATACGTTTAAAACAAATCATTTGATACTATTACAAGTGCATAGTGTATAAAACAACTTCAAATCATAAGTATCAATCATAGACGGCATGGGTACCATATACCATGTCGCCATACTAGTTCTACAATTAAAACCGCAAATGTCACGTATTTGGAAGTTGGATTTCCATCTATGAACCGAGGCAAAAGATAGTCCTCAACCGATTCGAGACTGTCTGGCCCGAGCCTCAGGAACAGCCGCAACTGCCCCTTGGCTCGTCAAGGCCGGTCCACCGATGTGGATTATTATGCCTGAACACTACGTTTCCTCGCCCTTTGGGGCGTAAATGAGCCAACGAATGACTCCATCGGACCCGGATCATCCGATCAAACCGAGGCGCCTCGCAACAGCAACAACCACACAGGTGAAAAGTATATAAATGTCAGGGCTGGTAGGTCACTGACACCACCCTAGCTAGAAAGAAACGCATGCCCTCCCTGAGGTCCTTCTCCCGTTTTTGGTTCACAACCGGGGTGCGAGGCTCGTGAATCAACGTTACACAAAGCTATGCCACACATGCTTTGCTTTGATCATCACCACAAGACTTTGCTTTTCAACAGAAGCCTCGATCAATTGCATCTTAGCATGCCACACAGGCAAACCACTCTATGCAACCGATATCAGTCACACAGAATGAAATCCAATGTCAGACACACAGTCCATTTACAAGTCCGTTCTAGGTCTGAACGAAACCGGAGGCACTTTCCTCACATATCCATCGATCTCCAAGTACATCTGGACGACCACCAATTGATTCCCTCATCTTGGGTGTACAACCCAATCAAGAACATCAGTAATCACCCAAACGATGTGAAGACTTCCGGTCTTCAACCACCGTCTTCATTTTCGACTTATCGTCGTATCAGTTATTCAGAATGGGATAAACCCGGTCTTTCCTAATAACTCGCGTATATTTTAAATAAGTGTTACACAAACACAACATACGCCTCATTCCAATTCATCAGTCACTAACCGTAAATTAATCAAGAGAATAATTTCCCAAATATTAACCCCGAAGGCCGAAAACAACATCAGATCAATATCCAGAAAACCATTCTGCTTGGCTAACCGACAGTTAGTTTCTAAATTTCACATTCATAGGGAAAGGTTCCCATTAATTTCATCCAAGATAAATTCCTTGAATTTATTCTTTAGTCTTCTTTTGAATTTCGATTCAACTAGTCGGGATTAACGAACCTTACCGAAGTAATCATTTGTTTTAATTTCCCAATCCCAACCTATTCATCCCATGAAGTAAAACTGGTAATACTTCATATCTAACACCACGGTGTTATCGGTAAATTCAATTACCATTTCACGTTCAAATCTAATTAAAGATTTAACTATCGCCTGGAGTAAAACTGGTGATACTCCATTCTCGATCTTTTCAACCTAATTAAAGATTCATTAAAAATCCACTTAGTTTTAATCGTTAACTGGGTTAAAGAATCAGTGTCATTAAAACACGGTTCACGATAAACCCAAAATCCCATTCCATTAATTATCGGGTTAAAGAACAAGTGTTATTTAAAAACATTGTTCACGATAAACCCAAAAATCAATATCAATTCAATTCCAATTAAATATTATTTAATTGGTACACTTCATTAAATCTAAATAAAAAGATTTAATCTTTTCTCAACTGGGTTCAAGAACAGTGTTAATGAAGACACCATTCACGACAAACCCAAATCACATTTGATATTAACCACAAGGCTCTTAATAGAAAATATACCGGCTTATATTCAATATCAAATTCTACGACCAACAAATATCGTATTGGAAGTAACGATATATAAATATCTTTCAAATTTCCATAACAACATCTGTATAATCACGAAATCCAACATCGAAATATTCTGAAGACAATTTCGATTCAATTCCATTCCAATGCAATTATTGGAACTTCTGGTTATTTTCAAAACCATTTCAAATCCAATTTATTTATTTAAAAATAAATAGAATTATAACTCTAGTTCAAAACTAGTTCATTTCGATAAAAATCTATTTTTATCTTTTCAAATATGGAGTTTTTCATCCCTAATTTTCCCAAATCATTTCTTATGATTTTACACAAATTATTACTATTTTTAATAATTTTATCAAGGCCAGTACAGTCGATTTCCATCAATGGCTATCGAACTGCACTTACAACGACCTTTTCTAAATTTGATTTGGACGTATCTCCAAATCCAACCGTTAGATTTCTAATTTCTTACATTCGTTAGAGAGCTCTTTTCGATACGAACCCAACGGTTCCAGTTTTAGGAGAATTCGACGGTCGGATCTCCCGCAATGTCCGCACGAACTGAATAGTCGAAATTCACGAACTGCCGCAGCGCGGCGCTTTCTATTCAGGCCATTATATTATATATATAATATATATTTCATCGATTTCTATTTAAAACGAATTTTATAAATCATTTTAAATTCGTTTTCAGAACGATTTCAACTTCATATTCAATTTCAAATCAAAAATGAATATTCCACTATAAATTCGTTTTAAATCCATTTCAAATCAATTCAAATCGATTTCAATTCAATCCTATTCAATTCGAATTTCTATTCAATTCTATTCAATTCGAATTTCTATTCTATTCAATTCTATTCAATTCGAATTTCTATTCAATTCTATTCAATTCGAATTTCTATTCAAATCTATTCAATTCGAATTTCTATTCAATTCTATTTAGTTTGAATTTCTATTCAAATCTATTCAATTCGAATTTCTATTCAATTCTATTTAGTTTGAATTTCTATTCAATTCTATTTAATTTGAATTTCTATTCAATTCTATTTAATTTGAATTTCAATTCAATTCGAATTCAATTTGAATTTCTATTCAATTCTATTTAATTTGAATTTCAATTCAATTCGAATTCAATTCATATTCAGTTTAATTCGAATTCATTTCTTTTCAGTTTCAATTCGAATTTCAATTCTTTTCAAAATATCAGATTTTGAAATCACTTTCGATATTCATTATAAAATGAATAAAATCGATACAAATACCGTTCACGTCAAAATGGCGTCAATCTAATCTTACGGCTTCATATATTTCTATTTCCAAATATTCTATTTCAAATTTTTCTTTTTCAAATATTTCTATTCAAATATTTCTTTTTCAAATATTTCTATTCAAATATTTCTTTTTCAAATATTTCTATTCAAAACTGGAATGAAGCCCAATCAATTACCATATAATATTAATTATATGGATTTTCTACACCACAGGTACACAATAACAACGATGAATAATCAACCATCATCCAAAGTGCATTCTACACTGTATAAGCATCAAATATAAATATTTAACGCTCATAACAGTCTGTCAATCAATCGATCGACATACAACTAACTATTGGGATTAGTGTACGTCAATTATCATCCCAATACCCGTGTGGGGTTTCAAACAAATCAAACACAGATTTTATTTGTGCAGTTGGGCGATGTGTAAAATTTATCGTCCCAATCAATATCAGTCAAATGTGTATATAAACAAATCGTCCGATTTGTTTATTTTATTTCATTTCATATATACGTTAAAAATTCTATTTTTAACTATAAATTATTTTTAACTATATAAATATTTTATTTCATTTCACATCACGTCACACAATCTACCACACATCAAAATCAAACAAATAATCATACAAGCCGTCCATGGTCTGTGGACGACGGGTGTCGGGTGCTACTAAACACCGTCTGCATCCTAGTATATATATAACTAGAAAATAAAATTAAAAGGTGAGAAATTCTCACAGATTAGCTAATCCAATGCCACGACTCTTCTTATGTAGAAATCTTCGCCGTTCTTGCCTCTTGTCACTTTTCACTGCCCGTATTCTCTACATATATAAAAAATCACATTTTTTACTTCGCTATTCAATATATAAGAATCGAATTTTTACTTTGCTATTCAATATATAAAAATCGAATTTTTACTTTGCTATTCAATATATAAAAATTGAATTTTTACTTTGCTATTCAATATATAAAAATTGAATTTTTACTTTGCTATTTAATATATAAAAATCTCGCCTTTTCAAATATGAAGATTTAATTTTTATTTCATCACTATAAAAATCACCTCTTTATTTCAACATATATACAATAAAAATCAGATTTTTATTTCGCTATATATATAAAGATAATATTTTTATATTCTCTATTATATAAAAATCATATTTTTACTACTTCTACTTTTATAAAAATCATATTTTTACTATCTCTACTTTATAAAAATATGATTTCTTTTATAAAGTTATTTATAAAACCCCCACCTTTTTATCTATAACTATTTATAATTAAATCTGAAAAACAGAAATAAAAATCGTAAACTGAAAGATAAATCTAACTAAAATAAAAATAAATAAATAAATAAATAAGGGCAAGGTCATTTACCTCACGGGGGAGGCGTGGCGGTTCCATCTGACTTGGGGGGCGCTTTTTGAACTAGAGGAGGGAGAGGACGAGGTGCGAGAGGAGGAGGTGGATGGTGTCGGTCGGAAGAGGGGGGATCTGCACCTGCTCCGATTTGCGTGCGATGGGTTTCAGGGCGTGGGGCTCGGTTGCGGTTCGATTTGGGGCCGTCGAGATGGGGCTTCGCGTTGAGGTGGGGCGTCAGAGGCGAGAGGGTAGGGAGCGAGAGGGTGGAGGCGCCTGAGTCGGAGCTCGGCGGTGGGCAGGTCGACCCGCGATGGTCGTTCGCTAGTGGAGCGATTTCTTTTTTTTTCTCTTTTTGTTTTAGAAATGAACGGTGGGGGGGGGCTGAGAGGAAGTAAGGGGGAGAGGGGTATTTTTTTAATTTATTTATTTTCCGAAAGTTGACTTTTTTTATTCGACCTCTAAACGAGGCCCACCGCCTGTCGTCCATAGCGTTTTACCCTCATTACGAACACAATGGGATATGTACCATAAGCTGATTTGATCATTTCGATCAATTTTCGTCAAAATCAACATATAACTCTATATATTGAATTTGAACGCACATTTCAATTTACTGGGGTCACATACTAACTCGAAAAATTCCAGAAAAATATTTTCTAGCTTCGTATTGACGATACGGTCCTAACAAAACTAATTTCATCGAATTCTGAGACCGTTTGAAAAATGGCCATTTTCCAGTCGATTAAAATCAACTAAAACTGGTCAAACGCGTTTTCCTTTGCCACGTTCACATATTGATTCGAAAAATTATGAAATTTGGAACCTAGCAATAACTTTACATCACGGACCCAACAAAAGTGGTTTCGTCGAAATCCGAGGTCGTTTGCAAAATTTCCATTTTTAAGGGCCTGAATTCCACAACGACTATTCAGAATTTTCAACTGGACATATCTTTTAATTCCCGCTATGAAATTTCAATTTTTTGGATTCATTGGGAAGATATTCTCTATTAGATTCCATTATTTTTTGTTTCACTAAAATCCGGTTTATTTTGCACCCGGTACATTCAATTGAAGTTTGAAATCGAATTATCGAAGTACCGCGCCATTTTCAATTCTATTTATAATTATATATAAATTTTTATATTCTAACGACTATTCGAATAAGTATATACGTTCGAATTCTATTCAAAATAAATTTCTTGTCGATATTATTTAAAATAATTCATTTTAAATGTTCAAAATTCGTTAAAATTACCGAAATAAAAATTTTAAACTGGCCCAGATTTTCGGGTTGTTACATATATTCTTGTATTCTGATGAAATTGTTGTAATAAGCAATGAAATGTTCTTCTGTTTGTATTCTGATTTGTCGTGTTCTCGAAGCAATCCGGGCTTTCATTCACGAGGAAGTTTGGATCGCCATATTTGGTATCAGAGCTTTAGTTTACAGAGCTAGAGAACATGACATATTAGAACTGAACGAAAGAATTCATCGGAGTTTGGATTAGTAATATCCAATGAGAATGACTCATTAGAGATGGGATCAGTAATATCCTAGAATGAGTAAGAAGAGTGTTGTTTTTAAAAAAAAAATGAAAACAAATTTT
This sequence comes from Allium sativum, assembly GCA_030737875.1. Lineage (NCBI taxonomy): Eukaryota > Viridiplantae > Streptophyta > Magnoliopsida > Asparagales > Amaryllidaceae > Allium > Allium sativum. Next base: position 446,874,222 of record CM060922.1, on the reverse strand, counting down.
GTTTTGAAAATGTATCGGTATTGTATAATATAACTAATGTAAGAAAATGTTGAACTAAGTTGAATTTAGCACCAAACATTGAACTGAATTGAAAATTTATTGCATCTGCATATATGTACATATATATACATTGAATAGGTAAATGGATTTGCTGTTGAGTAAAGAATATATTTGCGTTCCCGAAAAATAGGTAAGCCTTAATGAGTTGGCTGCGCAATTTTATTATTATATAAAAACTCCTGTGAATGCCATTGGATGCGAAGTGCTGGTTGTTCTATGTGAAACCATAAACGTCGCCATAGGATAGTAACAATTAATTTTGAACTACACTACATGGCATACTGCGTGAAGATTGCATACTCTATCATATACCTAAGGCTGTCAATGGATATCCGAAAAATCTGAAATTTGTCCGCATCCGCATCCAAAAAGCGGATAAATATACGATATCCGGAAAAGCGAATGTGGATGCGAATGTAGGCATATCCGCATCCAAAAATTATCCGTTCGCTTTTTTCACAATTATAGCTTAAATTATTTGTATTTTAACATAATTATGTATATTAATATATTATTTTGCTAAATTAAAAGTTTACTAAACTCATGCATATTGCTCAAAATTATAAATTATCATCGTATTTATTTATTTTTAGCACTTTAGTAGTCAATTAGGTTGAAATGGTTTAATATTAACTTAAAAAATTCATTTATGTCCATTGATTTATCGATTGTTGGCGGAGCGGATAATTATCCGATATCCGTCCCTATCCGCAGATGCGGATATCCGATATCCGAAAATTGTTTCGGATGCGGATGCGGATATGGCACTATCCGCATCCGAAAGTATCCATTGATAGCCCAACATATACCACATAAGCACTTGGAGCTTGTGTGACGAGGTTGGAGATTTACCATACAAGCGAGAGGCTTGTATGGCGATGACTATATTTCAGGTTGAACTGAAGACTGGTATGGACTATATATAAAATGTAATGGTAAATTTCAGATTAATAAAAAAACCCATATGGGTCTGGAGATGATAATAAACACGTCTCTCCAGTCATTAAGGCACAAAAACCATTTATAGGGTGACCAGAATTTATTCTCTGGAGTTATGATCTATACACACTCCCCTGTGGACACCGAAATATATCACTATAAATATGTGCATGCATTTTAGGATTTATTGGGTGCCTAATACGGCCCAATAAATTTCCAAACCCCTCTCCGTACAAAGGAGGTTATAGCGAATTTTTTCGAAAATTTAGGGTGTTAGCCAAATTTTTGAAGAATTGGAAAATTCTTAGAAACTGAAAAGTTGAAGAATGAAAGCCAGAATGAAAGTTGAGTTGATTAGTAAAACAACTTTCAGCTCCATTCCTTTTTGAGGACGAAAAGATTTTAAGTGGGAGAGATTGTAACAACCCGAAAAATCAGAACCAATTTAAAATTTTTATTTTGGAAATCTTAGTGAAGTTTGAATATTTAAAATGAATTATTTTAAATAATAATGACGAAAATTGATTTAAAATGAAGTTAAAACGAAAAATTTATTTTAATTATAAAAGGAGTTTAAAATGGCGTGGTAATTTGAAAATTTGATTTCAAATTTCAAATGAGTGTACAGGATTCAAAACAAATCGGATTTTGGTAAAACTAGAAATATTAGAATATGTTTGAAGATATCTTTCCAACGAATATGAAAAATCCAGATTTCATAGCGGGAATAAAAAGTTATATTCAGTTGAAAATTCTGAAAAGTCGTTGTGGAATGTATAAATATTTTAATATATAAATAGCCCTTGAAAATAGCCATTTTGCAAACGACCTCCGTTTTCGACGAAACCACTTTTGTTGGATCCGAGATGTCAAATTATTGCTAGATTTCAATTTTCATAATTTTTGAAATCAATATGTGAGCGTGGCAAAGGAAAACGTGTTTTGAAAATTTCAGTCAATTTGGATCGACCAGAAAATGGCCATTTTTCAAATGGTCTCCAAATTTGACGAAATTAGTTTTTTTAGGACTATATCGTCAATACGAAGCTAGAAATATTTTTTCTGGAATTTTCAGAATCAGTATGTTTCCCCATAAATTGAAAGGTGCGTTCAAATTCAATATACATTGATTTATATTTTAATTTGAACGGAAACTGAACGTAATAGTCGAGTTGGCTTACGAAACATATCCCATTGTGTTCGGAATGAGGGTATTTAGTTAGTGACGATAGTCGTCGGGTTTGAAGTGGAGTTTGTGACATAAAACAATTTATTTTCAAATTAAAAGAATTTAAATAATAATATAATATAAAATAATTAACTATAACCCCCCCTCTCGTTGCAGAACCCTAGCCGCCATCTAAACCAACCGATGACCAAAACGTTCGGATTTTGCTCCTTACTTTTCTCATGATCCACGAAGTAATCGAAGGTGTCCCCTATGCGAAAACTCTTCGTCTTGATGAGTTCTACCTTGTCAACGGTAGTGATCAAATTCCAGTCAGTAGGGCGCTCGAATTCTTGGCACAAAGTCGCGCCGGTTGAAGCCAAATTCTGGCTGACGTGGACCTGCGAGCTCAATGCGGTCATGGGAGGGGGAAGGCGCCTCCTAGGTGCACACTGGGGAACCCTCTAATCGACGTCCGGCTTCATCATTTGGTGTGCGTGGATGGGTTGAACGGTGGAAGAATGGTTTGCGATGTCGGGTGTACTACAGAAGGAAGAATACGATGACCATATTTTAATTAAGGGTAAAGAGGTAAATAAATAAATAATTTAATTTTAATTAACTCGGAATGTAATCAAACGCGTTTACACTCATATCTCTTCCATACGAGGTCAAAATCGCGCGAAACTGGATCCGTTGCGATCGTGTGGATGAGGGCTTCACGATTAAACTGACCGCGTCCAAAATAGAGCATGTTGAATTTCAGGCAAATTGAAACCCGAACCGAACAAAAAATTCAGATAAAACTGAAGGAGTGGATCCCACTGTGAGAATTTCTCACTAAAATTATTTTTGTACAGTTATTTATTTTGTAACTGCACATATGAACTGCTCCCCGTCGTCCACAGACCATGGACGACTTGTTGGTTGTATTGTGATGTAGAAATTGATTGTGATTGTCATGTATTGTTGTATATAAAAATTATTTATGTAAAACAAATATATAATTTATTATGAAATGAAAATGGAATAAATATTCATTTACAAACTGGACGGTTTGTCTACGTACACGTATTTATCTGATATTGATTGGGACGATAAATTTTACACATCGCTCAACTACACAAATAATAAGCAGTATTTGTTGTTTGAAAACCCCACAAGGGTATTGGGATAATATTTGACATACACTGATCCCAATAATTAGTGGTATGTCAAACGATGGGTTGACAGCTTGTATAAGCGTTATTTATTTATTTTAATGCTTATACAGCTATAGATTGTACTATGGATGTTGTTTGAATTTTTAATGATTGCTTATCATTATTGTTGTATATATATGATGTTGAAATCCATATAAATAAAATTATATGGTAATTGATTGAGTCTGATTCTAGTTCGGAATTATCGAATATTTAAAATAATATTCCGTGAATATTGAAATGTGAAGCCGTGTTAAGCAGTTAAACGCCATTTTAACACGAACGGGAAATTGGTCGATTTTATTCATTTTATAATGAATATCGAAAAGTGATTTCAAAATGTGATATTTTGAAAATATTATCATTTTAATATTGAAATGATACGGAAAATTAAATTTTGATTTAAAATTGAAATCGTTTTGAAATGAATTTAAAACGAATTAAAATTGAATTGAAATCGATTTGAAATAAATTTAAAATGAATTTATAATGGAATATTCCATTTTAATTTGATTTTGAAATGGAAGTGGAAATCGTTTTTGAAACGAATTTAAAATGATTTATAAAATTCGTTTTAAATGGAAATCGGTGAAATATATAAAATATATTACATACATTATAATGGCCTGAATAGAACGCGCTGCGCCGCGCAGCGGCAGTTCGCGAATTTCGACCATTAACTTCAAATTGACGTTACGGGAGATCTGACCGTCGGATTCTCCTAAATCTGGAACCGTTGGGTTCGTATCAAAAAGATCTTTCCAATGAATATAAGAGATTTGAAATCTAACGGTTGTATTTGGAGATATGTCCAAATCAATTTCAGAAAAGGTCGCTATGGATGTAGTTCGTTGGCCGTTATTGGAAACCGACTGTACGGGCGATAATAAAATTACTAAAAATATCAATAATTTGTGTAAAATCATAATAAATGATTTGGAAAGATTTTGGATGAAAAATTCCAGTTTTGAAAAGATAAAAAAATATTTTTATTGAAATGAACTAGTTATTAACTAGAATAATAATTTATTTATTTTTAAAATAAACAATTTGGATCAGAAAATGGTTTAAAAATAACCAGAATTTTCCAAAGAATAAATTGGAAATGGATTCGGAATGGAAATAATATTCGGAATATTTCGATATTGGATTCCGTTATTATACGGATATTGTTGAGGAATTTGGAAGATATATATATATATGTATGTATATATATATATATATATATATATATATATATATATATATATATATCGTTATTCCAATACGATATCCGTTGGTTTCAGAATTTGATATTGAATAGAAGCCGATATATTTTCTATCCGGAGCCTTGTATTTTGATATCAAATTGGATTTTGGGTTTGTTGTGAATGGAGTCTTCATTAACACTGTTCTTAGACCCAGTTGAGAAAAGAATAAATCTTTTAATTAAGATTTAGTGTAGTTTTCCAATTAACTAATATTTAATTGGAACGGAATAAAAGAATTGGATTTTTTGGTTTATCGTGAACGGTATTTTAAATAACACTTGTTCTTTAACCCAATTAAAAGTGAAGAATATGATTTGGAATTTATAATCTTTTAATTAAGATTTATGGAATTTACCAAAGTAATGATTTCCAATTTAACATATTAAATTGGAATTGAATGGAATTCGATTTGGTAATAATCGAAGTTAGTTTCTATGGAGGAAGACTATTAATATATATGGAATTTAAAAGGCTTTGTCGTTATTCCATTTATATTATTAGTCGGATACGGAAATTGATATCGATTATATATTAATATTGATTTTCCGTAAAGAGTCCGTAATTAACGGAATGTGATTTTGGGTTTATCGTGAACCGTGTTCTAAATGACATTGGTTCTTTAACCTAGTTAAAGATAAGATTAATTTCTTAGCTTTGAATAATCAATAATATTGACTTTTTGGAAGATTAAAACTAAATGGAGTTTTAATGAATCTTTGATTAGATTGAAAAATGAATGTGATAATTAAAATTATCAATCCAAGAAAATGATCGTGAACGGAGTATCACCAGTTTTGCTCCAAGCGATAGTTGAATCTTTAATTAGATTTGAACGTGAAATGGTAATTAATATTTACCGATAACAAAGTAGCGTTAGATATGGAGTATTACCAGTTTTGATCCATGGGGTGAATAGGTTGGGATTAGGAAATAAAATAAATGATTACTTCGATGTAGTTCGTTAATCCCGACTAGTTTGGAAAACCTTAATATGGTTTGATATCCAAAGGAAGATTAAAGAATTAATTTAAAGAATTTATCTTTGATAAAATTAATGGGAACCTTTCCCAAAGGAAAAGAATATTTGAATAAAAGAATATTCTGGATTGGAATGAGGCGTAGGATGTGTTGTTAAAGCACTTGATTATAAGATACGCGAGTTATTCGGAAAGGTCGGGTTTATACCCATTCTGAATAACTGATTCAACGATAAGTCGTAGAGATTGAAGACGGTGCAAGACCGACGATCTTCACATCGAATGGATGGGTGCTACTGATGCTCAAGATTGGAGTAGCTACCTTGAAGGGGCTAAAGTGGTAGCCGTCCGGACGTACTTGTTGATTGTACGGATATGCGAGGGCCTCTCTCCTGTATTGGACATACGGGACGAGGAATAAGGTGCCTCTGGTTTCGTTCAGACCTAGAACGAACTTCTAAATGGATGATGTGTTTGACATTGTATTCCTTTATACTATATTCTTTGATCCCTACTAAATATTTATCATTTTGGTGGCGAAGAATTTATTCTCTTGCTTAACACCCTTCTCTGAGACGTACGAGCTCAGTAGGTTATATATCGGTACGGACTGATAGTGTGACATGCTGAGATGCAGTGATCCAAACTTTTGTTGAAAAGCTAAGTTTGGTGGATGATGATCAAAGTGAAGATTTGATATAGCACAGCTTTGTGTAGCGTTAATTCGCGAGCCTCACACACCGGTATGGTGGTAAGCTGATGGTTAGATCAGTATGCTTTTTAGAGGATGGGCACCTTAGTGGTGTCGTGGATTCGGTCGATTGAGGTGATGGTTAGGGCACACCCCCCGATTCCCATATTGGATAGGGTATATGGCGTTTTCGCATGCCTGTGACATAAGCCTTTGAGATACTTGGTTTCCAGGATAGTGTGAATGTGCATTACGGCGTTTTCGCATGCCTGCAACATAAGCCGTTGGGAATTATACTACGCAATAGATCTTTCGGATCAGGAGCCACCAGTATGGAAATCCAAACTTCCAATACGACATTTTGCAGTTTTGATTGTATACTATATATAACGACATAGTGGTATGGGACATTCATGCCGCCTATAATTGATACATTTATATTTGAAGTTTTTTTCTTCACTTATAGTAATAATAAAAGATTAAATTTCGCGTATCAAGCATTATTTGGCTATTATAAGGTAAAACAATATCCTCCGGCTTGCGTTGCATTGTGTGATGGGACCTGGGTCTTATAATAGCTTCATTGTTCTTTTTTTAGCATTGCGCTGTTTGATATATGCACTGATATTCTTGGGGTTAAACCCGTTCAGTATTATACGGCGTGGTCCCTTGATTTACCTAACGTTAAAAATCAAAATAATAAATGTTTTAGTTCTCACACCAGTCACATGGCTGACCTGGAGTTTATTGTTTTAACGTAAACTCTGGGTGGCCTTATTTTCCACACGGGCAGCTAGTAGTTTTGGTTTTGCAGATTTATATTCACAGGATCCTGGTTTACAACTGAAGCGATATTCGGAAAGCTCTGTATCCATGTATCTGTTTTCAGTTGTGCTTTGTATTGTTTTTCCGCTGCTATGTATTTAAATGTAATTTAAAACTCTGATATTTCCTGTTGTATAATATTTATTCATTTATACTCTGTTATATTCTTGTATTCTGATGGAATTGTTGTAATAAGCAATGAAATGTTCTTCTGTTTGTATTCTGATTTGTCGTCTTCTTGAAGCAATCCGGGCTTTCCTTCATGGGGAAGTTTGGGTCGCCACAGTAATAATTTAGCAAGCACAAGAATAATTTATCGCTCGCAAAAAAGGCAGGCCTATGCAAAGTATAAAATTTTGGTTTTTATTTGGGTTTTAAGTTTGGATTTTAATTTTTCCGATCGTGTTGGTCGATGTATATATATTTCTTGAACCTGCAATATTGCAGATGTCCCTCCGTACAAGGGAGACTCTGCTAAAAAAAATTCAAAATTTAAGGCGTTAGAATGTTTTTGAAGATTTTTTGAACATTTTTTTATTTTAAATAAATTGGTTTTAAAACTAACAGGATTAATTTTGAAAATAAAACTGATTTTTAATTAAATATTTTTGAAAAGATAATGGGTTGAAGCTTTTCTTCTACCTTAGCAATTTCGAGGACGAAATGCTTTTAAGGGGGAAGGAATGTAACATCCCGTATTTTTTGGCCAAATATTTGAGTTATTTTAATTATTTAAAATATTGATTTGAATTTAAATAATTGAATTTAACCATATTATTTTGAATAGGTTATTAATACAAATAATATAGTAATATTTTATTTCCAAAATATTTGGGAAATGTTGAATTTACAATATAGTGTGAACGGGCAGTTTAAAATGATGTAATATTGTTTATTTTGAAATTATAACAACGATTTCGTTTATTTAACGGCGTTATAACGTTTAATTTATAATTATATTATAAAATGAGCTGCAGCGGCGCGGTAGTTCATAATATGGCATTTTGAACTTTAATTGGCTGTACAGGATCCAATATAAGTTGGATTTTCTCGAAACAAGAAATGTTCGGATCTATTGGGTAATATTTTTCTAATGGAAGAGAAAAATCGAGTTTTCATAGTGTAGATTTTGTTTTATGTCCAAATCAAATTTTAAAATAGTCGCTATGGAATTCCTTTATAAATTATACCGATTTATTATATAAAATAGGGGTTTTTAAATATTTTTAATATCGAATTGGCTTGGATTTCAATCCAGAATATTTTATTTTGGTAATATTTAAAATTTTGGTCGTGTATCGCCAATTATAATATTTTAATATTATTATATTGAGGTATTTTTAAATTGGTTTATTTTAATGTAATTTGGACCTTTAAAAAGGAACTTTATTCAAATAACCTCCGCTTTCGACGAAACAAATTTTATTAAGACCGTAATAGCTAATTATTGCTAAATTTCAAGTTGCACATCAATTGGAGTTATTCTGTGAGCATGGCAAAATTAAATGCAAATAAAACGGCCATTTGGATGTGAACGAGTGCCATTTGAACAAATGGACTCAACATTCGACAAAACAAGTTTCATTAGGACTGTAATGTCAAATTATATCATGCCGTCCATTTTCGTCTCGAACGAAGTTCGTATGTGAGCGCAGAAACGAATAAACGGCGTTCTTAATTGCGATAGACACGAAATAAAATATCGTTCGTCACATTAGCTTAAAATATTATTATCTACCATTATATATACACCTAAACATCTCAGCCTAAATCAGAATTTCCGTTCAGAAAAATTTTCCACTAGCCAAAATTTGCAGAAAAGCCCCTGTTGTCTAAATAATTTATATCTTCCATTCTGTCATGAATTAGCCATGGAGATCTGAAGCAAATATGTAGATCAGGCGGATATCTATCTGCTGTAAAAAAAATTGGGGTGATCGGACACCAGACGTGTCCAGAAATTGCGATGAAACACGTAAATCTGACTTCGTTTTTGATGGTTTTCCGGCGATTTAGGTTGCTGATTGATGACTGGGTCTGAAGCGAAGTTGTAGAGGGGAAGGAGAGGGACATTTTTGTCTTTGGTTGCAACACCTGAAATTGACCGTGGCGATCGTGGTGGTGAGTTGATCAAAAATGGTGATTTGGGGTTTTTTATGCATAGCTCGAATCAGATTTCATGGTTTTGGCGATGATAGAGGCGGATCCGGGTGGAGCACCAGAAGGAGAAATAGAGGGGGTTGTGGCGTCGTTCATATGGCGGTGGTCCGGTGGTCAAACGTTTCCTGTGGCCGTGGTTTTTTGGTGTTAATCCTATGCTGGTCGAACCGGTTTATTGGTGGCTGGAGTTCACTTGGGAGGCTGGCTGCTCTAGCGTAGGGGGTCTGAGGCAAGGGGGTGCCGGTGTGGCGTTCGCAGGTGGGTTAGGTGTAACAACCCGGAAAATCTGAACCAGTTTGAAAATTTTAAATTGGCTATTTTAGTGGATTTTAAATATTTAAAATAAAATATTTTAAATAATAAAGATGAAAGGTATATTTGAATTGACGTTTGAAAATAAATATAATTATTTTGAATTATAAACAAGGCCTGAAATGGCGCGGCAGTTTCAAAATTTCATTTCAAACTTTGACTGACTGTACCAGGTGCAAAATAAAACAGATTTTAGTGAAACCAAAAATATTTAAATCTGTTAGTGAATATCTTTCTAACGAATCTGAAAAATCGAAGTTTCATAGCGGGAGTAAGAAGTTATGGCCAAATGAATTTTCAGAAAGGTCGCTATAGAATATATATAGCCCTTGAAAATAGACATTTTGCAAACGACTTCAGAATTCGACGAAACCACTTTTGTTGGAACCATGATGTCATATTATTGCTAGGGTTCAAATTTCATAATTTTTGAAGTTAATATGTGAGCGTGGCAAAAGAAAATGTGTTTGGTGAATTTATGTTAAATTGGATCGACCAGAAAATGGTCATTTTTCAAACGGTCTCAGAATTCGATGAAACTAGTTTTGTTGGGACTGTATCATCAAAACATAGCTATATTTAATTTTCTGGAATTTTTAGAATCAGTATGTGGCCCCGGCAAATTGAAATGTACGTTCAAATCAAATATTGAATGTTTTATATTTTAATTTGAAGAAAAACTGACTGAAACAGTCGAATGGGCCTACGAAACATATACCATTGTGTTCGGAATGGGGGTATTTAGCTAGGGGCGATAGTCGTTGGGTTTGGATTGGAGTTCGTATGAGATGAGGGGTATTTTTAGAAATTTAAAAATATATAAATAAAATAAAAAACCCCTCATTGGTCAGAATACTTTCTCTCTCCCCGATATACCTTCGACCGACGACGGAAATCATTCAAATCCTTCTCTCCTCTATTCCTCTTAATCCACTCAAAATTAGACCTCCGTTCTATTGAGGATTTTGTAGAGCTAGTTAAGATCTTCAAATCCATAGCAAGTTTGGATTTTTTTCAGTGAGTAATTTGGGAGATCCACCGCCGTGAACATCCGACGTTCAAGCCGCCGCCGCCGCTTCCTGGCCAGATCGAACTGGACCCCACCACCCTACGCCTGAAGCTCTCTCCTCCCTCTTCCTCGTGGTGAAGACCGATCGACGAATCGCTGCACGGTTTGGTCGCAAATCGAAAACCTAGTTTTGAAGAATATTGAAAAGATAACGGCTGATTATTATTTAAACTATTTAATAGCACTTTAAAGCGCTACGGTTTATGATTTTACAATAAAAATCATATCTTTTTGCTATGTTGACGAAATTCAGTGAAACAAGAAACGGTGGACTTGTGTGGACGTCTTCAACATTCTAGAAGAGACCGCATATTTTTCTGAGCCTTCTGCTATTTTTGGTGGAGTGGAACCCAATGTGAGATTTCTAATTTATAAACGATATAGAAAACAACGATGTATAAATTATATAGTCGATATATGAGTTATATAAGCGTTGTACACCTCATGTATAAGCGTTGTATAAGTTGTATGTTCGATGTATAAGTTATATATGCATTGTAAAAATTATATATGCGTTGAAATAAATTGAAATGATAATTGAAGTGAATGGAAATATATTTATATACGAATATATATATATATACTCCCCTCGTCTACAGACCATTGACGATATTTATTGTAACACCCCGTAATTTTATAACATTAAAATTCACAAATTAAAGTATACCTAATTTTTAGAAAAGAATTAAGTGAAATGGGTTGCGTAGAGAAATATATATATTGATATATATATATATATATATATATATATATATATATAAATTAAATAAATAAATATGCGAAAAAGTTCAAAACAGCGAATTGGGAGGGGGAATAACCGAACCGGCCCATTTTTGAGGTCGACCCGAGCCATGCTGGGTCGACTAGGGGTTAATCCAGGTTGTTTGGCTGTCAACCCGTGGGCCGATTGGCTCAAATGCAGATTTTGCATTTGATTGGTTCTCATGGTTCAGGGTTAATCTAATGGTCCTAAATAACTTCCTACACCTATAAATACATCCTAATGCTAACCCTAAACCTAATTAAAATAGAATAGTTATCGTCTCCATGGAAATCAATGGAGCCGCCGCCAACTAAGAAGGAAGAAAAGCTAATTCAATTCTAATTCTCTCAACCCTAAAGCAAAGCAAAACTCTCTCTTTTCTTCTCTAAATTGTGAGTATGATGATCTTAACAAGATTATTATCATTTTAATTAGGTTGAGTTATGAATGGATTATGAGTAGATGATGTGAATTATCATATATGTTGTTGTAAACCCCTTTTGCTATCATGTATATTGTAAATCCAATGTTATGTGATGATGATATCTTATATGTTGTAAATCATGCTATGATGATGTTATGTATGTTGAAAGTTCTATGCTAAGTTGTGATGAATCATACATGTTAAAAAGGCCATGATGTTACCATCTATGTTAGTTAGTTCATATTAATTAAATCATCATGTTTGGGTTATGTTGATCTATATGACAAGTCACATATGCAAGTTAGATTGATTAGAAAAGTTATGAACATATGCCAAGACATCTATTATGACATCTAGAATTATGCTATGACATATGTGATATCCTATGCTAGTTCACACCATCATTATGTTGCCTAAAAATCCCATATGCAAGTTTATTTATAGATTTGGGCTATGATCATATCATGTAAATTGAGACATTTAACAAGTTGACACCTTTTGATCCTTAACATGTGTAGTTTATGCAAGTTTCACCCCTATTACGATTAGATTTATTTTAATTGTCTATATGTTGTGATAATTTATCTTTGTGCTAGGTGTTAGACTATACAAGTCTAGCCTATATTATGCGTTGAATAAGAGAACGTATAAACGTGGGGTAGGGGTAATATTAAGGATTTAATAATAAGAAGTTGGGATGCAATTGATATGATTTTGCATGCCATAAGTGGATGGCCATAATTGAGTCAATTATGGACATCATTAAAAGTTGACTTAATTAATAATTTGAATAGGGAATTATTAAAACTGGGGTAAAAGATTTTAAGTGTTAATCAATGCTTAGGACACGAGGTTGGACTCGTTTGTGATGTAAACCTGCCCGGACCCGCCCGGCAAATCCAGTGGTCACAAATGTCAGCCCAATGTGAGAGGTCCTAGGCCTAAACTAAAGCAAAACGGTTGTAAAGACACGAGGTTAGACTCTTTTATGGTGTAAGACTGCTCGGACCCGCCTGGCAAATCCAGCTGCCATAAATGCCAGTCTAATGTGAGAGGTCTTTATGAGGTTATGGCCTGAATGAATTAAGAAATACTTAACCAGACAAAAATGTAAGGTGGGACATGGGGGTTAAGTAGGTGCCTTGGGTGGCATGAGGAATCTAGGGGGTGCCCTTAGTGGCATGTGAAATACGATTAGTAAGACTTAACCAAACACACATGTAAATGAACATGACTAAGAGGGTTAAGTTGGAAATATTAATGACAAGCTTAGGTGGGTAGCTTGCGGGGGCCCATTTCAACCAGTATCCCAAATGTATCTTTGTGGGCTCGACCCAAGTCGAGGATGGGACACGCATACTGGGTTTGACTGTAAGAGGCCAAAACGGGGAGCGGTGGCAACGCAAGTCCAACGGGTTTCATATGCGTGTGTGGACCCGGGCTGGTAGATAAGACGTTGTTGCATCGTGTAGGTATAAGCCGTGCATTCTCAAGTTGTATCGGGTTGCCACTTTAGGGGAGTGATACACCCCACTGTGGGGCCAGCACGGGTATCTACGAGTAGGGAGCCGATCGAAAGTGGGTAGTGGGGTACACCTAGTGGAGATAGGGGCAGACGGCACCTATGTAGTCAGCTAGGGGTAAGTAAGGCTATTTATATGTTTCTGTGTGAAGCAAGTGGGATCAACCTTTAGGGTGACTGGTGCGGTGCAGTGTAGTAATGTGCGGTGCAGTGTAGTAATCATTCGTTAGTAATTAGGTATGCCTTTACCGTTATCTTTAACGTTATCTTAAACACTATCTTTATCTTCCAAATAGTTCATAGACATTTACTTGTCTTCTAGCTTATGCCTTAGTCTAGTTATTTTGATAATAGTATTGTTAGAATTATAATACTCGCCAGACTTTATGTCTGACCCCCTCCATTTCTATCCTTTTCCCCCTCCAGGTCCTCAGGTTGGGCCCAGCTCTAGTGGAGTTTGATTGGATTGCTTCATCTCTCTTGGCAAGCTTAGACCGTTGAAGTAAAGTCCAGCTTGTTATCTTCTTTAATGGCTATTTGTGTAATAGGATTATGTATTTTGTTTTATGAAGATGGATAATGTACTTGACTCTGATAAATGGTTTTGTAATGTAATAAACCTGTTTCCGCTGCAATAAAATGAAGTTTTAGATTTCCAAGTACTACTTATTATCTGTCTTGTTGTAATTTTTCTGTTCTATATTCACTTATAACCTCCATGGAAGTTAATGCATTCCCTTTGTGAGTGACATTAATGGACGTGGGGTGTTACACTTGGTATCAGAGCTTAAGGTTACTAGAACAGATAAAAATACTTTAGAAAAATAGTTATTTTTGGAAGAAGTGCTTTCAAAAACATGTTTTAATGAGAAATTTAAAGAGAAAAGTTTTTAAGAAAAAAAACATAATCCCCAATAGCCCATATCTTTATCTTTCGAATTCTCCATTCTGAATCTTTCCTTTTTCGTTTCAGCATGGCTGAAGATCTTAATCTAGCCGACGGTGTAACGATACCAGGATGGTATAGGAGGTTATTAGAGGCTAGGGCCGCTGCAGGTCCAGCCAATGTTCCACCACCAGTTGCACCCGTTCCTCCTCCTCCCCCTCGCGTAGATACTTTTGCAAAGACGTGCAAGGAATTCAAGGCTATGGGTGGAAAACCATTTCAAGGGTCAGAAACGTTTGTGGAAGCTAGAGATTGGCTTAAGGAGGTGGAAGAATTGCTAGAAATCTTTGAAGTAGAAGAAGGGAAGAGAGTTCGTTTAGCAGCTTGGTTGATGAAGGGAGAGGCCTCGTTTTGGTGGGAGGTCACTAATGGGGAGCGTCCTGTTGACTCTTGGGCGGATTTCAGACGTAGGTTCGAGGCGAAGTTTCTCTCAAGGGCAGAAGAAAATCTATATATGGAAAGGTTCTTGACATTGAAGCAAGGAAGCTCATCAGTGAAATAATATGTCAATAAATTTAATCAGTTAGCAAGGTTTGGCTTGGACTTAGTGAACACGCCGGAGAAGAAGGCGTTGAGGTTCGTGAATGGCTTGAATGAACCATTGCAAGGGTTGGCTATGACCCACATCCCTATGGGGGCCACCTTTGAGAAGTTAGTAGAAATGGCGCTCATGCATGAGGAGAAAAACGCTAAAGCTGAAAAGGCACCCGAGAAGAAGGGGGATCAGAAGAAACCACAACAGCAAAACAAGAAGGGTGGTAAAGACAATAATGGCAAAGGAAAGAAGAAATGTTTTAACTGTGGGACCCCAGGCCATCTCAGCAAGGATTGCCGAAAGAAAAAGAAGACAGGTTGTTTTCATTGTGGCGATGCGGGACATTTAGTGAAGGACTGCCCAAAGAAGGGGCAGAGGGCAGGAGCTAACTTGGGAGGACAGGTGCAGGCTCTTATGGCACCAGGGCAGGCAAGGGGACAAGTTCAGGCTCTCGCGGTCCCACCGCTGCAAGAACGAGGTAGAACCATTTCTGTTGAAAGCTTAGTTTTTTCTGTTTGATCATCCTGTCCGTACCTTATTCGATTCGGGCGCATCGCATTCGTTTATCTCTACATCATTAGTTGAATCACTGCACTTAAACACCAGTTTAGTAGAGGATCCCTTAGTTGTTTCGAATCCAATTGGGGGCTCAGCTTATTTGTCTATGATGTGTTTGGATTTGAAAATTTCCATACTTAGCGTTGAATTTAGATGTGATGCTTATGTGTTGGGCTTCACGGGCTATGGGCTAATTTTAGGAATGGATTGGCTGTCCAGAAATGGGGTCGTTCTTGATTGTGAAAGGAGAGTAGTTAGGCTCGTGACTCGCCTTGGCAACACTCTCGAAATCTTTTGTAATCCCATAAATTCGGTTATGCTAAGTTATCTAGAATCGCTTGACACGTCTGAGGAAAATCTATGATCTGTTAGAGTGGTCCGAGAATATTCGGATGTGTTTGAGGAGGTGAAGGGCTTGCCTCTGAAGCGCGAGATAGATTTTCGAATATATCTTGTGGATAATGCGAAACCAGTATCTTTTCCAGTACGCCACATGGCTCCACGTGAAAGGAGGGAACTCGGTAAGCAAGTGAAGGAGTTGCTTGAGAAGGGGTTCATAAGACGAAGTATATCGGAGTGGGGTGCTCCAGTAGTATTTGCCACGAAGGCGGATGGGTCCCTTAGACTTTGTGTGGACTATAGAGAACTTAATAAGCTTACTAAGAAGAACAGACACCCACTGCCGAGGATTGACGATCTCTTCGATCAGTTAGTTGGCGCCTCAGAGTTTTCGCAGTTGGACTTAGCCACTGGGTTCCATCAGTTGAGAGTGGCTGAGGATAGCATAGACAAGACTGCCTTTAGGACTCCGGATGGTTTCTATGAATGGCTAGTGATGCCCTGCGGTTTGACGAACGCCCCCGCATACTTTGTTGATTTGATGAGTAGGGTGTTTAGGGAGTACCTTAACAAATTTGTGGTAGTCTTTGTAGATAACATCTTGATCTTTTCTAAGGATGAAGAAGAGCATGCCCTACATCTTAGGGAAGTGTTGGAGGCTCTTCGAGCGCATAAGCTTAAAGCTAAATTTTCTAAGTGTCACTTTTGAAGGAAGGAAGTATGGTTCTTAGGACACGTGGTTTCCGAAGAAGGGATAGATGTGGATCCCGCGAAGGTGGTGGCCATCCAAGATTGGAAGGTTCCTAAAAATGCTACCGAAGTGAGAAGTTTCTTGGGGTTGGCTGGCTACTATAGGAAGTTTATCAAAGACTTCGCAAAGATATCAGCTCCATTGACACGCTTGACGAAGAAGAACCTAGTTTTCACATGGGACGTAGATTGTGATGATGCGTTCCAACGTTTGAAGAGAGCTTTGACTTCAGCCCCAGTCTTAGTATTGCCAGACGAGAGTAAGCCGTTTACCGTTTATACTGACGCTTGTGGGACAGGACTAGGCGCAGTCTTAATGCAAGAGGGCAGGGTAATAGCCTATGGTGGAAGGCAGTTGAGAGCGCGTGAGAAGAATTACCCCACACATGACCTAGAGTTGGCTGCTATTGTTTTTGCGCTTAAGTCTTGGCGTCATTATCTTCTTGGCGAGAAATTCGAACTATTCACTGACCACAAATCTTTAAAATACCTATTCTCTCAAAAGGACTTGAACTTAAGGCAACAAAGGTGGATGGAGTTCTAGCGTCCTACGACTTTGAGATAGCATATACCCTTGGCAAGGGTAACGTGGTGGTCGATGCCTTAAGTAGAAAAAGATTATCCTTAAGTCCTTTATTTGTTGAGCGGCGAAGTTTAGAATTCATTTCGATGTTTGACTTTAGACCTTCCGTTGACTTCGTACCCGGTTTGCTAGCATCCTTGGAGGTCAGACCTACGCTTTTGGGACAGATTGGCGAGGCACAGCGAGACGACCCACAGTTAGTTGAGTTAGTAGAAAAGCTCAAAGGAGGGGAGTCATCAAGCTGTCTCCATAGGTATACCCTAGATGATAAGGGTTGGTTACGTAGGGACGGTAGACTTTGTGTACCAAAAGACGATGACCTAAGGTAGACTATTCTTGACGAAGCACATCGTTCGAAGATGACCATTCATCCCGGCGGGGACAAGATGTACAAAGACATGAAGAGAGTTTACTTTTGGGCCGGCATGAAGAAAGACGTGGCCGAGTATGTCGCTAGATGCTTGGTGTGCCAACAAGTAAAAGCGGAGCAAAAGAAACCCGGTGGGTTGCTTCACCCATTGGAGGTTCCACTATGGAAATGGGAAAGCATCTCTATGGATTATGTGGATGGATTACCGCGATCGAGGAAGGGTAATACGGGAATTTGGATTATAGTAGATAGACTTACTAAGAGCGCCCATTTTATTCCCGTGAAGAGTAAGAGGACTGCTCCATGGTTAGCTTCTGTATACGTTCGAGAGATAGTTCGTTTGCACGGTGTTCCTTCTAGCATAGTGAGCGACCGCGATCCTATTTTCACTAGCGAATTTTGGAGAAGCTTACAAGAGGCGGTAGGGACTCAGTTATGTTTGAGCACCACATATCATCCTCAGACGGACGGCCAGACTGAGAGGGTGAATCGCATTCTAGAGGATCTGTTGAGGCTATGTATCCTAGACTTTGGGGGTACATGGGAAGAGCATCTTCCATTGGTTGAGTTCGCATATAATAATAGCTTTCAGTCCAGCATTGGTATGGCACCATTCGAAGCTCTATATGGACGACCTTGTCGCTCACCTACATGTTGGTGGGAATCTACGGATAAGATCTTACTTGGGCCCGATATGATTAGGGAGACTTCGGAGAAGATCAACTTGATTCGAAGGAGGATGAAAGCAGCGCAAGATAGGCAGAAATCTTATGCGGATAAGAGGAGGACAGATCTCGAGTTTGAAGTTGGGGACATGGTCTTTGTCAAAGTGTCTCCATTACGGAACGTTTTTCGCTTTGGGTCCGTTGGGAAATTAGCACCAAGGTTTGTAGGGCCGTTTCCTATTAAGGAGAGGATTGGACGGATGGCGTATAGAGTGGAGTTGCCCGAGAGACTTAGTGGTGTACATGACGTATTCCATGTGTCACATTTGAGAAAGTGCTTGCACGAGACCGCGGAAGTGGTAGAGCCGAGCTTGCTTAGAGAGGTGGAGATAGAGCGTGATGCGACAATTCGACGAGCTCCTACGCGCATTCTTGGGTCGGAGATCAAGAGGTTGAGGAATCGAGAGGTCAGACTAGTCAAAGTGCAATGGGGAGATGATGAGAGCAACGCTACTTGGGAGACGGAAGAGATGATGCGTTCACGATACCCTTTTCTTTTTGAGGGTATGTCTTTTAATTTCTCCTTTATCGCTTAGCTTGTACTTATCTTATCTTTAGTATATCCTCTCGCTAGTATCTTTGACCTTTAGTTAGGATAATCCTATGGTTGAAACATGTGTTTGAGACATGTTATGTATGGTGGATGCAAAGTGGATGCAAGTGGTTGCTAGTGGTTGCTCGTGCATGCATATGCACACACTATTAGGCACCAGATCGGCTCAATCACTTCATATTGCATATTGCATATATATGGATGTATTTAGTAAAATGGATGTATAATGGTTGTATTATCATATAGTTGCTGCATTCGGGTGGATGGTTGTGCACGCATATAGAATTAATATGTATCATTAGGAATCTTTTGCATACATATTGGACATATGGCACTATCATGAATTGCACTAAGGAGGTCGACTGAATCAGTAGACCGCCTAATTTTGCATTAGATATGGACATATACACACACTATGCATATAAACATTAAAGCATTAGAAGTCTTTTAAGGACAATGGATGCTGGTGTTTGATGGTTGAGTAGATGGACGATTAGATGGTAGGATATACATTCTTCTTGACTTGGAGATTTCGGGGACGAAATCCTTTAAGGAGGGGAGAATGTAACACCCCGTAATTCTATAACATTAAAATTCACAAATTAAAGTATACTTAATTTTTAGAAAAGAATTAAGTGAAATGGGTTGCGCAGAGAAATATATATATATATTGATATATATATATATATAAATTAAAAATTAAATAAATAAATATGCGAAAAAGTTCAAAACAGCGAATTGGGAGGGGGAATAACCGAACCGGCCCATTTTTGAGGTCGACCCGAGCCGTGCTGGGTCGACTAGGGGTTAATCCAGGTTGTTTGGTTGTCAACCCGTGGGCCGATTCGCTCAAATGCAGATTTTGCATTTGATTGGTTCTCATGGTTCAGGGTTAATCTAATGGTCCTAAATAACTTCCTACACCTATAAATACATCCTAATGCTAACCCTAAACCTAATTAAAATAGAATAGTTACCGTCTCCATGGAAATCAATGGAGCCGCCGCCAACTAAGAAGGAAGAAAAGCTAATTCAATTCTAATTCTCTCAACCCTAAAGCAAAGCAAAACTCTCTCTTTTCTTCTCTAAATTGTGAGTATGATGATCTTAACAAGATTATTATCATTTTAATTAGGTTGAGTTATGAATGGATTATGAGTAGATGATGTGAATTATCATATATGTTGTTGTAAACCCCTTTTGCTATCATGTATATTGTAAATCCAATGTTATGTGATGATGATATCTTATATGTTGTAAATCATGCTATGATGATGTTATGTATGTTGAAAGTTTCTATGCTAAGTTGTGATGAATCATACATGTTAAAAAGGCCATGATGTTACCATCTATGCTAGTTAGTTCATATTGATTAAATCATCATGTTTGGGTTATGTTGATCTATATGACAAGTCACATATGCAAGTTAGATTGATTAGAAAAGTTATGAACATATGCCAAGACATCTATTATGACATCTAGAATTATGCTATGACATATGTGATATCCTATGCTAGTTCACACCATCATTATGTTGCCTAAAAACCCCATATGCAAGTTTATTTATAGATTTGGGCTATGATCATATCATGTAAATTGAGACATTTAACAAGTTGACACCTTTTGATCCTTAACATGTGTAGTTTATGCAAGTTTCACCCCTATTACGATTAGATTTATTTTAATTGTCTATATGTTGTGATAATTTATCTTTGTGCTAGGTGTTAGACTATACAAGTCTAGCCTATATTATGCGTTGAATAAGAGAACGTATAAACGTAGGGTAGGGGTAATATTAAGGATTTAATAATAAGAAGTTGGGATGCAATTGATATGATTTTGCATGCCATAAGTGGATGGCCATAATTGAGTCAATTATGGACATCATTAAAAGTTGACTTAATTAATAATTTGAATAGGGAATTATTAAAACTGGGGTAAAAGATTTTAAGTGTTAATCAATGCTTAGGACACGAGGTTGGACTCGTTTGTGATGTAAACCTGCCCGGACCCGCCCGGCAAATCCAGTGGTCACAAATGTCAGCCCAATGTGAGAGGCCTAGGCCTGAACTAAAGCAAAACGGTTGTAAAGACACGAGGTTAGACTCTTTTATGGTGTAAGACTGCCCGGACCCGCCCGGCAAATCCAACTGCCATAAATGCCAGTCTAATGTGAGAGGTCTTTATGAGGTTATGGCCTGAATGAATTAAGAAATACTTAACTAGACAAAAATGTAAGGTGGGACATGGGGGTTAAGTAGGTGCCTTGGGTGGCATGAGGAATCTAAGGGGTGCCCTTAGTGGCATGTGAAATACGATTAGTAAGACTTAACCAAACACACATGTAAATGAACATGACTAAGAGGGTTAAGTTGGAAATATTAATGACAAGCTTAGGTGGGTAGCTTGTGGAGGCCCATTTCAACCAGTATCCCAAATGTATCTTTGTGGGCTCGACCCAAGTCGAGGATGGGACACGCATACTGGGTTTGACTGTAAGAGGCCAAAACGGGGAGTGGTGGCAACGCAAGTCCAACGGGTTTCATATGCGTGTGTGGACCCGGGCTGGTAGATAAGACGTTGTTGCATCGTGTAGGTATAAGCCATGCATTCTCAAGTTGTATCGGGTTGCCACTTTAGGGGAGTGATACACCCCACTGTGGGGCCAGCACGGGTATCTACGAGTAGGGAGCCGATCGAAAGTGGGTAGTGGGGTACACCTAGTGGAGATAGGGGCAGACGGCACCTATGTAGTCAGCTAGGGGTACGTAAGGCTATTTATATGTTTCTGTGTGAAGCAAGTGGGATCTACCTTTAGGGTGACTGGTGCGGTGCAGTGTAGTAATGTGCGGTGCAGTGTAGTAATCATTCGTTAGTAATTAGGTATGCCTTTACCGTTATCTTTAACGTTATCTTAAACACTATCTTTATCTTCCAAATAGTTCATAGACATTTACTTGTCTTCTAGCTTATGCCTTAGTCTAGTTATTTTGATAATAGTATTGTTAGAATTATCATACTCGCCAGACTTTATGTCTGACCCCCTCCATTTCTATCCTTTTCCCCCTCCAGGTCCTCAGGTTGGGCCCAGCTCTAGTGGAGTTTGATTGGATTGCTTCATCTCTCTGGCAAGCTTAGACCGTTGAAGTAAAGTCCAGCTTGTTATCTTCTTTAATGGCTATTTGTGTAATGGGATTATGTATTTTGTTTTATGAAGATGGATAATGTACTTGACTCTAATAAATGGTTTTGTAATGTAATAAACCTGTTTCCGCTGCAATAAAATGAAGTTTTAGATTTCCAAGTACTACTTATTATCTGTCTTGTTGTAATTTTTCTGTTCTATATTCACTTATAACCTCCATGGAAGTTAATGCATTCCCTTTGTGAGTGACATTAATGGACGTGGGGTGTTACATTTATTGGTTGTGATATTGTTTCGGTTATTGGTTGATGTGAAATTTGGTGAATATCTTGAATGGTTGAATTGAAATGATTGATTGTGATTGAAATCCCAATAGGATTAGTATATGAGAAAATTCGCCTGCGTGCGAACTAGATATTGAAAATCCCCATTGTCAAAAACCGCGAGGTTTTAAGGTAGAGCGAGGAGCCGTACTAGGGACGGTACCGGTTTTAACTACCCTGCCGTTATGCTGCCGAAATTTTCTAAAATATTTCATGTGTTGAAATTATTTTCATGTGTTGAAACTATATTCATGTGTTGAATAGAAATTCATGTGTTGAGTGACATTCATGTGTTGAATAAATTCTTTGAAAAATAAAAATCATATTTTTATCATCTATTTGAACTATATAAAATAATCGTGTTTTGAAATAAATTGTTTTATAATAAAAATCACATTTTTATGATCTATTTGAACTATATAAGATAACCGTGTTTTGAAATAAATTATTTTACAATAAAAATCACCTTTTTATTATATATATAAACTATAGAAAATATTCATGTGTTGAATAAAGGACTAGAATGATAAAAATCATATTTTTATCGTATGTGTGAAGTCGAAAATGTTCATGTGTTGAATATATTGGTTGAACAATAAAATCTACCTTTTTATTGTGAATATGAAGTGTTAAAATATTCATGTGTTGAATAAATATTTTTGATGATAAAAATATCATTTTTATCATGTGAACGACTCGCTAAAATACACAAGTGTTGAAATAAATATTTGTTTGATAGGAATATTATTTTTGACATGTGTATGAACTAAATAAAATAGTCATGCGTTGAGAGATATTTGTGTTCGCTAAAAATATCATTTTTATGCGAAATATGAAGTGTTAAAAATGGTGATGTGTTGAATAAATATTGTTGATGATAAAAATAGCATTTTTATCAAATATATGAAATGTATATAGTTTTGAAATCGAAGAATCAATTATATTTATATATATATATATATAATTAAAATAAATCGAATAACGAATCTGCAGTTCGTGTTTTGAAACCGTGATTTCAAACGATTAGTGCGGGAGATCCGACCATCGGATTTTCCCGAAACCGAAACCGTTGGGTTCGCCTTGGAAATATCTTTCCAACGACACCCACTGTGTGAAGATCCAACGGTTGGATTGTCTGGAATGTTTAATTCAAATCTGAAGAAAAACAGCGCCAGAATCGATTATATTTATATATATAAAAATATAATTTAATTAAATCGAATAACGACGCTGTAGTTCGTATTTTGAAATCATAACTTCAAACGACTAGTGCGGGAGATCCGACCATTGGATTTTCCCAAAATTGAAACCGTTGGATTCGCTTTGAAAAGATCTTTCTAATGATATAAAATTTGTGAAGATCCAACGGTTAGATTTTCAGATATGTGTAAATCAAATCTAAAGAAAAACAGTGCCACGGCCGCGTTAAGGCCTAAAGCGTCGTTTGAATGAATTGGCTATTTTTAAATAAATAAAAATAGTGATAAATCGTGATAAAATATTATAAACGATATGGAATGGAAATAATCTGAGTTTGTTCGGTTTATGTGATATTTGATGGTTGAATGTGTTTGGCCTGAAAATTACATTAAAGAACCGAATTAGTGATATCGAATAATTTAACCATTGAAATGAATTGATTTGAAATTCTAAATATACGTGAATTATTTGAAAAGGCCGAGTTATTTCTCATTACAAATAATTGATCGACGAGTGAAAGTCGAAGATATGAAGACGGTGCAAGACCGATGATCTTCACGTCGAACGGACGGGTGCTACTGATGCTCATGATGGGAGTAGCTACCTTGAAGGGGCTGAAGTAGTATCCGTCTGGACGTACTTGTTGATTGTACGGATATGCGAGGTATTGAGTGCCTCCGGTTTCGTTCCGACCCAGAACGAACATGTAAATGGACTGTGTGTCTGACATTGGATTTTGTTCTCTACTGATTGATCTCTATTAAATATATATCTGTTTGGCGGCGGAGAATTTATTCTCTTGCTTAATGCCCTTCTCTGAGACGTACGAGCTCAGAGGTTATAGATCTATAGAAATCAGTCGCATGGAGTGAATTGCCTTTGTGGCATGCCTAATTGGCAGATGGTCAAGGCTTCTGTTGAAAAGCAAAATCTTGTGGTTGATGATCAAAGCACGGCCTGTGTGGCATAGCTTTGTGTATAACGTGAATTCGCGAGCCTCACACCCCGGTATAGACCAGAAACGGGAGAAGGATCCAGGGAGGACATGCGTTTCTTTCTAGCTAGGGTGGTGTCAGTGACCTACCAACCCTGACATTTATATTATTTTCACATGTGTGGTTGTTGCTGTTGCGAGACGCCTCGGATATGTCGGTCGATCCGGGACCGATGGAGTCATTGGGCTCATTTACGCCACAAAGGGCAGGGAAACGCAGTGTTCAGGCATTTTAATCCACATTGGTGGACCGGCCCTGTGGCTCCTAGGTGCAGTTGCGGCTGTTCCTGAGGCATGGTAGGCTAATTTTCTTGAATTTGGTAAGGACTATCTTTTGCCTTGGTTCATGACGGAAATCCAATTTCCAAATACGATACCGTGCGGTTTTGATTGTATACCTATATATGGCGACATAGTGGTATGGGGCATTAATGCCATCTATTATTGATACTTATGATTTGAAATTGTTTTTGAAACATATATACACTAGCAGTAATATCAAATGATTTGTTTTGCTCGTATCAAGCATATTTTGGCCATTATAGGGTAAAACTCTATCCTCCGGTTTGTGTTGCATTGTGTGATGGGAACTGAGTCTTATAATGGCTTCATTTTTATAAAAAGCATTGCGATGTTTTAAAGATTTACTTGTTTTGAAGCACTGGCAATCCAATGGAGTAAACCCGTTCCGCGAAAGTGACGTGGTCCTGTGATTAGCCAAATTATAAAATGTGTTAAGTAGATTTCTCATACCAGTCCCATGACTGACTCGTAGTTTGTTTCACTTGCAAACTCGGGTGCCCCTTTTTCTACATGGGCAGCCTTGTATTCAGGTTTTAGCAGGCTCATTCTGGATAGCTGGAGCTGAAGATGGATTCTATCATTTATCTCTTTTTATGTTGTTCAGCTCCTATTGTACATATTATGTTTGTTTTCCGCTGTAGACATTTATGTATTGCTGAACTATATTTGAACTAAGTATGATCTTGTATACTGTGTAACTCTGATGATTATGTTTATCCAGTGTATTCTATTGTACATTATCTGGTGTATTTATTTATTTCTGTTCTGCTATTATCTGTTTATGTGTTATATTCCAAAGATTACCCTCGCCACCGTCCTACGGGGTTTGGAGTCGTCACAAACGTGGTATCAGAGCTTTGGTTAAGCTTAGTTCTGGAATATAACATATTAACGAACTCGTAAGAAATAGAACCAGTAGTGTTCTAGGACGAGTAACTCATTACAGATAGGATCAGTAATATCCTAGTATGAGTATAGCAGAATGAAATACACTTCGACAGACACATTTACATTCAAGTATATGTCTCTATTTTTTAAAATTGTCTTTTCTGTTGGCCTAACACTTTGTCTGCTATTTGCAGACATTGAAAAATGAGTGACAGAAGTAGAAGAGGTAGGTTGGAACCAGATGTTGAAGCTCTACTTAAGAAATATAGAAATATGGGTGGAGTACCATTCTTGGGCGAAGAATCTATTATTAAAACACAAGCTTGGATTCGTTCTGCTGAGAAAATCTTTGAAGGTTTAAAGCTGAGGGATGACCAGAAAAGATTACTGGCATCTTGGGCACTCAAAGACGAAGCTTTGTTCTGGTGGGATTCGATTGTTAAAGATAATCCAGAAGGTGATATCACCTGGGATAGATTCAAAGAGTATATGAATTAATTAGTATAATTTTGAAAAGCTAAAAGCAAATTGAGTGATGTTTGCGTTGTGTGATTGTGGATTTGATTAATTGAATTATTAAGATGATTGTTAATTTAATCAATAAGAGAATGAAGTTAAATGTATGAAATTGAACAAGTATTGAACTGAATTGAAAATATATACATGTGCATTATATATGTGTGAACAGGTTATGGATAAACAGCTAAGCAGAGGAATAAAATTGTTTGCCTGACAAATAGGTACATGTTTATTGTATTTCTTGGGATTTGATGATTTTATGAGCCAATTGGCTAGCCGCTTGGCTTTTCCTTTTTCTTTTGGACTGGTGAGGGCCATGGGAGGCTATTAGAAATATCCCGAAGTCCCCCGTACAAAGGAGGATATGGCGAAATTTTTCGAAAATTTAGGGTGTTAGCCAAATTTTTGAAGAATTTGAAAATTCTTAGAAACTGGAAAGTTGGAGAATTGAAGCCAGAAGGAAAGTAGAGTTAGTTCATCAAACCACTTTCGACTTTGTTCCTTTTCGGGGACGAAAAGTTTTAAGTGGGAGAGATTGTAACAACCCGGAAAATCTGAACAAGTTTGAAAATTTTAAATTGGCTATTTTAATGGATTTTAAATATTTAAAATAAAATATTTTAAATAATAAAGATGAAAGGTATGATTGAATCGACGTTTGAAAATAAATATAATTATTTTGAATTATAAACAAGGCCTGAAATGGCGCGGCAGTTTCAAAATTTCATTTCAAACTTTGACTGACTATACCGGGTGCAAAATAAAACAGATTTTAGTGAAACTAAAAATATTTAAATCTGTTAGTGAATATTTTTCTAACGAATCTGAAAAATCAAAGTTTCATAGTGGGAGTCAGAAGTTATGGCCAAATGAATTTTCAGAAAGGTCGCTATAGAATATATATAGCCCTTGAAAATAGACATTTTGCAAACGACCTCGGAATTCGACGAAACCACTTTTGTTGGATCCAGGATGTCAAATTATTGCTAGGTTTCAAATTTCATAATTTTTGAATTTAATATGTGAGCGTGGCAAAAGAAAATGTGTTTGGTGAATTTTTGTTAAATTGGATCGACCAGAAAATGGCCATTTTTCAAATGGTCTCAGAATTCAACGAAACTAGTTTGGTTGGGACCGTATCGTCAAAACATAGCTAGATTTAATTTTATGGAATTTTTAGAATTAGTATGTGGCCCCGGCAAATTGAAATGTACGTTCAAATCAAATATTGAATGTTTTATATTTTAATTTGAAGAAAAACTGACTAAAACAGTCGAATGGGCCTACGAAACATATCCCATTGTGTTCGGAATGGGGGTATTTAGCTAGGGGCGATAGTCGTTGGGTTTGGATTGGAGTTCATATGAGATGAGGGGTATTTTTAGAAATTTAAAAATATATAAATAAAATAAAATAAACCTCATTGGTCAGAATACTTTCTCTCTCCCCGATATACCTTCGACCGACGACGGAAATCATTCAAATCCTTCTCTCCTCGATTCCTCACAATCCGCTAAAAATTAGACCTCCATCCTGTTAAGGATTTTGTAGAGCTAGTCAAGATCTTCAAATCCATAGCAAGTTTGGATTTTTTTCATTGAGTAATTTGGGAGATCCACCGCCGTGAACATCCGACGTTCTAGCCGTCGCCGCCGCTTCCTGGCCAGATCGAACTGGACCCCACCACCCTGCGCCTGAAGCTCTCTCCTCCCTCTTCCTCGTGGTGAAGACCGATCGACAAATCGCTGCACGGTTTGGTCGCAAATCGAAAACCTAGTTTTGAAGAATATTGAAAGGTAACGGCTGATTATTATTTAAACTGTTTAATAGCACTTTAAAGCGCTACGGTTTATGATTTTACAATAAAAATCATATCTTTTTGCTATGTTGACGAAATTCAGTGAAACAAGAAACAATGGACTCGTGTGGACGTCTTCTACATTCTAGAAGAGACCGCATATTTTTCTAAGCCTTCTGCTATTTTTGTTGGAGTGGAACCCAATGTGAGTTTTCTAATTTATAAACGATATGGAAAACAACGATGTATAAATTATATAGTCGATATATGAGTTATATAAGCGTTGTACACCACATGTAAAGCGTTGTATAAGTTGTATGTTCGAGGTATAAGTTATATATGCGTTGTAAAAATTATATATGCGTTGAAATAAATTGAAATGATAATTGAAGTGAATGGAAATATATTTATATACGAATATATATATATACTCCCCTCGTCCACAGACCATGGACGATATTTATTGGTTGTGATATTGTTTGGGTTATTGGTTGATGTGAAATTTGGTGAATATCTTGAATGGTTGAATTGAAATGATTGATTGTGATTGAAATCCCAATAGGATTAGTATATGGGAAAATTTGCATGCGTGCGAACTAGATATTGAAAATCCCCATTGTCAAAAACCGCGAGGTTATAAGGTAGAGCGAGGAGCCGTACTAGGGACGGTGCCGGTTTTAACTACCCTGTCGTTATGCTGCCGAAATTTTCCGAAATATTTCATGTGTTGAAATTATTTTCATGTGTTGAAACTATATTCATGTGTTGAATAGAAGTTCATGTGTTGAGTGACATTCATGTGTTGAATAAATTCTTTGAAAAACAAAAATCACATTTTTATCATCTATTTGAACTATATAAAATAATCGTGTTTTGAAATAAATTGTTTTATAATAAAAATCACATTTTTATCATCTATTTGAACTATATAAGATAACCGTGTTTTGAAATAAATTGTTTAACAATAAAAATCACCTTTTTATTATATATATAAACTATAGAAAATATTCATGTGTTGAATAAAGGACTAGAATGATAAAAAACATATTTTTATCGTATGTGTGAAGTCGAAAACGTTCATGTGTTGAATATATTGGTTGAACAATAAAATTTACCTTTTTATTGTGAATATGAAGTGTTAAAAATATTCATGTATTGAATAAATATTTTTGATGATAAAAATATCATTTTTATCATGTGAACGACTCGCTAAAAATACACAAGTGTTGAAATAAATATTTGTTTGATAGGAATATTATTTTTGACATGTGTATGAACTAAATAAAATAGTCATGTGTTGAGAGATATTTGTGTTCGCTAAAAATATCATTTTTATGCGAAATATGAAGTGTTAAAAATGGTGATGTGTTGAATAAATATTGTTGATGATAAAAATAGCATATTTATCAAATATATGAAATGAATATAGTTTTGAAATCGAAGAATCGATTATATATATATATAATTAAAATAAATTGAATAACGAAGCTGCAGTTCGTGTTTTGAAACCGTGATTTCAAACAATTAGCTCGGGAGATCCGACCATCGGATTTTCCCGAAACTGAAACCGTTGGGTTCGCCTTAGAAATATCTTTCCAACGTCACCCACTATGTGAAGATCCAACGGTTGGATTGTCTGGAATGTTTAATTCAAATCTGAAGAAAAACAGCGGCAGAATCGATTATATTTATATAAATATATATATAATTAAATTAAATCGAATAATGACGCTGCAGTTCGTATTTTGAAATCGTAACTTCAAACGACTAGTGCGGGAGATCCGACCGTCGGATTTTCCCAAAACTGAAACCGTTGGATTTGCTTGGAAAAGATCTTTCTAATGATATAAAATTTGTGAAGATCCAACGGTTATATTTTCAGATATGTGTAAATCAAATTTGAAGAAAAACAGCGCCACGGCCGCGTTAAGGCCTGAAGCGTCGTTTCAATGAATTGGCTATTTTTAAATAAATAAAAATAGTGATAAATCGTGATAAAATATTATAAAAGATATGCAATGGAAATAAACTGAGTTTGTTCGGTTTATGTGATATTTGATGGTTGAATGTGTTTGGCGTGAAAATTACATTAAAGAACAGAATTAGTGATATCGAATAATTTAACCATTGAAATGAATTGATTTGAAATTCTAAATATACGTGAATTATTTGAAAAGGCCGAGTTAATTCTCATTACAAATAATTGATCGACGAGTGAAAGTCGAAGATATGAAGACGGTGCAAGACCGATGATCTTCACGTCGAACGGACGGGTGCTACTGATGCTCATGATGGGAGTAGCTACCTTGAAGAGGCTGAAGTAGTAGCCGTCCGGACATACTTGTTGATTGTACGGATATGCGAGGTATTGAGTGCCTCCGGTTTCGTTCCGACCCAGAACGAACGTGTAAATGGACTGTGTGTCTGACATTGGATTTTGTTCTGTGCTGATTGATCTCTATTAAATATATATCTGTTTGGCGGCGGAGAATTTATTCTCTTGCTTAACGCCCTTCTCTGAGACGTACGAGCTCAGAGGTTATATATCGATAGAAATCAGTCGCATGGAGTGAATTGCCTATGTGGCATGCCTAAGAGGTAGATGATCAAGGCTTCTATTGAAAAGCAAAGTCTTGTGGTTGATGATCAAAGCACGGCCTGTGTGGCATAGCATTGTGTATAACGTGAATTCGCGAGCCTCACACCCCGGTATGGACCAGAAACGGGAGAAGGATCCAGGGAGGACATGCGTTTCTTTCTAGCTAGGGTGGTGTCAGTGAACTACCAGCCCTGACAATTATATTATTTTCACCTGTGTGGTTGTTGTTGTTGCGAGACGCCTCGGATATGTCGGTCGATCCGGGACCGATGGAGTCATTGGGCTCATTTACGCCCCCAAAGGGCGGGGAAACGCAGTGTTCAGGCATTTTAATCCACATCGGTGGACTGGCCCTGTGGCTCCTAGGTGCAGTTGCGACTGTTCCTGAGGCATGGTAGGCTAGATTGTCTCGAATTCGGTAAGGACTATCTTTTGCCTTGGTTCATGACGGAAATCCAATTTCCAAATACGATATCGTGCGGTTTTGATTGTATACCTATATATGGCGACATAGTGGTATGGGGCATTAATGTCGTCTATGATTGATACTTATGATTTGAAATTGTTTTTGAAACATATATACACTAGCAGTAATATCAAATGATTTGTTTTGCTCGTATCAAGCATATTTTGGCCATTATAAGGTAAAACTCTATCCTCCGGTTTGTGTTGCATTGTATGATGGGAACTGAGTCTTATAATGGCTTCATTTTTATAAAAAGCATTGCGATGTTTTAAAGATTTACTTGTTTTGAAGCACTGGCAATCCAATGGAGTAAACCCGTTCCGCGAAAGTGGCGTGGTCCTGTGATTAGCCATATTATAAAATGTGTTAAGTAGATTTCTCGTACCAGTCCCATGACTGACTCGTAGTTTGTTTCACTTGCAAACTCGGTTGCCCCTTTTTCTACATGGGCAGCCTTGTATTCAGGTTTTAGCAGGCTCATTCTGGATAGCTGGAGCTGAAGATGGATTCTATCATTTATCTCTTTTTATGTTGTTCAGCTCCTATTGTACATATTATGTTTGTTTTCCGCTGTAGACATTTATGTATTGCTGAACTGTATTTGAACTAAGTATGATCCTGTATACTGTGTAACTCTGATGATTATGTTTATCCAGTGTATTCTATTGTACATTATCTGGTGTATTTATTTATTTCTGTTCTGCTATTATCTGTTTATGTGTTATATTCCAAAGATTACCCTCGCCACCGTCCTACGGGGTTTGGGGTCGTAACATCATTAGGGCCGGCGCGACATGGGTTTTTGGTGATGGTATTATTTCGTCCGTGAGAAGTGAAGCCGATGTCGGGTTTTTGGGAGGAGAAAGGGAAAACACGTTGGTGAACAGTAACAGAAAGCCGACATGGACAAGGATTTACATAATGATGAGGATCAGCGTTTTTAACTAGTAATTAGTGATAATATTAATTAATTAATATGGTTTAAAATGGTTAATATATATAAACTTTAAACAGTCGTAACTTTAACATACATTAACGAAATCTGACGAAACAGGATTCATCGGGATCGTGGCGACAAGCACTACGTTGTTGAGCAGAAATGGTTGGAAACAGAAGCTGTTGGATTTTTTTATAACTTCAAACACTCGATGAAATTATATAAACAAACAAGTCAACCGTCAACCGTATTTAATGGTGAGTTAATTCTCACACTTTTCTGGACTACTATAATGTGATAAATCCATATAAAAATACAAATTGGTTAATTGGCTGCTTTGGTTGCTAATGGTTGAATTAATGGTTGTTGTTAATTATATTATTGTCATTAATTTATTTATTTAAAATTATCTACTGTCATGAAATGTTATAATAACCCATGGTGCAGGGAAGAACAGGTTGGAGGGATCCAACCGGATTCCTCAAATATTTCGTATATTGTTTATCTTTATGTTGTTTATCCATGAACTGATTGAACCCCCAATCGACATTAAACCCTGTTCAGATAGTGATGATTGAATGGATATTAATCATTGTTGTGATTTTAAATCAATCTACAGTATTGATTGAGTAGTTGGCAGTGAGGGCATAAAATTTACTGTTTTAAGATGTTGTTCTGCCGTCAGGCGAATTGACGCAATATTTAGTTACAATTTATTTTTATAACTAATTTGAAATTTAAATATATTTTATATAAATCAATTAAAATAGGAATTTTGTAAATATATTTATGTTTAAATCATATTTTACAAAAGGGATCATTAAATGTTTTATATAACATATTCTATGTCATTTTATGAATAGAAAATCAAAAACTAATCTACGAGTCAGTAAAAATGGAATAATGGGTTTTTATAAATGATTAAATAATGTTTTTAAATTAATTAATTTAATTAATTAATTTAAATGAAAAGAAAAATGAAAATCAGTTAACAATTTAACTGATGTTTACAGTGGGCAAAGTCGACTGTTAAAAATTGAAATTGGCGATTGGATCAATTTGATTAATACTGTCAATGGTCTTCTTAGTATTCGTTAAATGTAACAAATGGCGTTAAATGTTAGTTAATCTTCGATTAACTATATTTTTATAGTAATTAGTGAATTATTTGGTGTTAATAAAGTTATGTATTATTTAATAAGCTTTTAAAATGATAATTATTCTATTTTGTAGTCAATATCAAAGTTAATTATTTTTACATAGTTAATAATAAATTTAATTATTATTTTAATTAATAATAATTAAAGAGAATACTTTTAATTGAAATTCAAATTAAAAAGTGATCAAGTGGCGATAAGATTTGATTAAGGTCTAGTACGAGTTTTATAAATGGATCTTGTTGTAAATTCTAGAATTTTATGAACATAAGTTTATAAAAGACTCTCGAGCTAAGTTAATATTGAAAACAAGCTTTGAACATAATTAAAGAGATGACTTTTAATTGGAATTAAATTGAGAAGTGATTAAGTGGTGATAGGGTTTGATAAAAACCTAATAGGAGTTTTATACAAGGATTATAATCCGAGTTTACAAACGAAGTTTGTAAAAGTGATTTATAAGCTAAATGCGGGCATTGAGACAAAGTTTATTTAGTAGAAAGGGAGGTGATTATAATAGGAAGATTAAATGGATTTGTGCAAAGGAATATTGGTTAGTAGCATAAGTGGAGAGATTGTTAGGAATTACAAATATATGATATGGTTTCTAAAAATCATATTGGGATTGAATGGTAAATAAGATTTGGGGAGTTTACTCGATGAAGTAAAAAAGAATTAACTTGTAAAGCGGGTTCTCAAGTAGAAGGAAATGGGTTATAAAACCATAATTAATGGAAATGGAATAACAGATGTTTGAGTGGCAAACTTCTATTATCTTAAGATAAGAGCATCATCGGTCAAGGTCTGAGAGGTAATTAGAATACCCCAACTTGAACGGCTTCACTTTTATCGAGAGATAGTATTAGTTCTAATGGGTAGGAAAGTGATTATTGAGTTAATTATGATTAATAAAATTTATCATTTATTTAAATAACATTTTAAAAGAATTAACTATGCTAGTTCAGTTAATCGGAAAATATACTACTTTTATTGAATAGTAACTAAAGCGAGTATTTGATAGTTGGAATTTCTTTTATTTAAAACAAAATAAAGGATTATGGAAAGGATTTGAAGTTTAATTCAAACAAAGTTGTAAAAAGAGTTTTAACCAAGACGATGATTTTAAAAATAATGTTCACATGAGAATTGGATCAAGTGAAATGTTTTAAATGGAAATAAGGGCGAATTTGGTAATTAAACTAGGCCGTTGTTGAAATAGAAATATAACGATATTTCCAATGATAAAGGAAATGAAAGGAGGGTTATAAACTATGGTGATATTTTCAAGAATAAGAAGTACAAAAGGGTTTTGAGAATGTAAATGATGTACCAAGATAAAAAGGGTAATACAAGACGTTTTATAAAAGATATTAATGTTCCCTGACAAAGGAAATAAAAGTGACATTCAGTGAATTCGTTATCCCAAGGAGATATGGATTAATACTTTCAAAGTAATGAACCGGCAAAGTTGTGTCGATATAGAATTTAGGAAATCGATAATAAAAATCGATGGAATAGTTTTAAAATGAAATATGTTAACATAAATGACCTGAGCTGCCAGTGTACTTAACAGTATTGTTAACAATTGATAGTTAAACTACGGACTATTAAATGAATTATTCTATTGAACCTTTTGACGTGTTGTTTCGAAGATACTGGGATGGGAACTAAATCCTAAACCACTTCGAATCAACTGTGCGAACGCGGCTAACTTGCAGGAGATAAAACGGAGTAAATTGAAGACTGCAGATATTTATAAAACTGAGGAACTACTTAAACCTCTAACTCATGACCAGAGAAATATTGTGGTTCAGTCGTGGTTAAAATCTACGGATCGTAATGACTACTCACTACTAATCTATAGGGTGATTCTTAGGATGTAGTAGGAGAGTGTCTTCGGTTCATCCTGTTCCTGGATGACTTGTATGGACGAATGTCTGATAGAGTATTTTTGAAGGAATCGCGTACGTTGATTTCTCCAAATGTACCATGGTGGTGGCATAGAAGGGAAACTTCTTTAGCTTAACAACTAGAGTATTTTTGTGGAAATCAATTTGTGATTTCAGGAGGATCTGACAATGTGGCATTCAAAGTGGATGGAGATATACTGTTCTAAATGATAAACGTAACCTCTAGCCTCATCAACCGGGAAATGGCATAAAATCGGGTAGGCAGCATGGCTATGTGGGTCGCACCCTTTAAAAGGGTTTGTCATTACCTGATCCGGAGAAATGAAATGCCTTCGGTTGTCCCTTTTTATTTTTATATTTATGCTATCGGTTTGGTTGGTTGGCCCCCAACCGTGGTAATGATATATTCGGTACTCTCAAGAAAATGAGGGGCCGGTCATGTGTGAGCCGGGTTGCAAGACGTTCTTGTTGAACCCCAATGTATTCATCTCCGGAGGTACACTGTCGAAAGGTGGTCCCATACCTTGCCTTAGTTAGAATCCATTCTCCAATAAGAGTCGGTGATTTTGATTGTATATTATTTATGTAGAGAAGGAGATGCAAGCATTTTGCTAGATTGTTATTTATTTGTGGTTTGATAGACATTATATTATAATATCAGAAAAGATATTGATTTCAAAAATGTTGTGGGTTATAGTAAGGTAAAAACCGTCCGTGTTTACGTGTGGGCTGGTCTTACTATTATCCTTTGATTTCAAAAAGGATTTTTCAAAGTTAAAAAAATTGCTTGTGCTGTGAATTTATCACTGAAAGTATTCCAGACTGATCCGGGTGAATTTGCTTTGCTTCAAATATGCTCGGGTCAGACCGAATATATTTACAGGTTAGGTTTCGCTGGAGTTCAGGAGCTAGAAGTAGGAGGCTTCACCGTTAGATATATAAAGTGTATTTCTGCTGTGACAGATATATGTTGTACTCTGATGATTGGTATGTATATACAGTTTCTTTTGTATAAAAAGATTTGATATATCATATTTTATTCGTTCCGCTGTGAGATTCTGATGTGTTCTTCTTTATCTTCTATTCTATTATTTCTTTCTTTCTTTTCTCACCTTCTAAATTATTTCTAATAACTATCTGGTGTTGTTCGATACTTGGGTTTGGCAAGTAATAATGGTTTTATGTATTATTGTCAAAATTCGAGCATCGAATTTCTTGCCGGGTCGTTACACATAGTCCCTATATTTTCTAATACTTTCCATGTACTTATGTAATAGTGTAGTGTATATGTCTCTAACTAATGCAAAAGATTAGGCGGTCTATTGATTCAGTTCACCTCCTCTTTATGCAATTATGTGTCATGCATCCAAATGTATGCAAACGTTCCTAATGATAATAGATAGTTATACATGTGTGCTTCAACCATCATTCATATGCAACAACCATATGATAACACACATTTATATCATCCATAAAATAATATAAAATGAGCACACATCCATATACATATGCAAGTGTCCTACTACCTGATCATTAGTGCCTAGTGTGTATTCATTCATCCGCTTGCAAACACTTGCATCCATTTGCAAACATCAAACATAACATGTTCCAATCATATTCTACCATCTATGGCTTAAATCCTAAGATTAAAGATTCGAAGGAAAGGAAAGGTGGAACTTATTCAAAACTAACAATGAAAAAGGAAGATCGAAGCATACTGTCAAAAAGAAAAGAATAAGAAATGGGTATCTTATCCTCTACTTCCCACGTAGCCTCGCTGTCATCATTTCCCCATTGGACCTTTACAAGTCATGCTTCCTTGTTCCTTAGTTTCTTGGTCTCGAATTCTAGGATTCGCGTAGGTGCTCGTCGAATAGATGCATCTCGCTTAACTCCATACCCTCTAACAAGTTAGGCTCTATAACTACTGTTGAATCATGTTGGCACTTTCGCAAGTGCAAAATATGAAAGACATCGTGAACAACCGAAAGCCTATCTGGTAGCTGGACCCTATATGCCATCTGCCCCACTCTCTATGTGATTCGAAATGGTCTGATGAACCGCGGTGCTAACTTATCTACAGAGAAAAATCTCACTATATTCCTCAATGGTGATACCTTGATGAATACCAAGTCCTCACTAAAAGACTCAAGATCAGTCCTCCTCTTATCTACATACAACTTTTGTCGATCCTGTGCTACCTCATCCTCCTCCTAATCAAATCAATCTTATCGAAGGACTCTCTAATCATATTTGTTCCAAGAATAGTCTATCCGTCGAGTTCCACCAACATGAGAGAGATATGCAGGGTTGTCCACATATATCTCCGAAGGATGCCATGCCGATGTTAGTCTGCAAACTATTATTTTACGAAAACTCCATTAGGGGTAAATGCTCCTTCCATGTCCCTCTGAAATCCAATATACATAGCCTTAGTAGATCCTCTAAAATCCGATTAATCCACTCAATTTGTCCATCATTCTGAGGGTGATAAGATATGCTTAATCTGAGTTGTGTCCCTAGAGCCTCCTCCAAAACTCACTATGAAAATCAGGTCTCTATCACTTACAATACTCGTGGGAACACCGTGGAGTTGGACTATCCCTCACACATAGACAGAAGTTAACCACAAAGTCATTCTCTTACTCTTAAATAGGATGAAATTAGCGCTCTTCGTTGGCCGGTCTACAATAACCCAAATACTAGTGTTGTCTTTCCTCAATCTAAGCAACCCATCAATAAAATCCAAAGATACGCTCTCCCATTTCCAAAGCGGCACATCCAAAGGTTGGAGCAATCCACCAGGTTTCTTTTGTTATGCCTTTACCCTTTGGAATGTCATACATCTTATCATAAATTCGACAATTCCCTTTTTCATACCGGCACGGTAAATTACTCGCCTCATATCACAGTATAGATAGTCATCCGAGAGTGATGTACCTCATCCAATACCGCACTCGTTAGGTCACTCGTGCAGGGAACACAAAATTTGTCATCGGTTGGCAACCATCCTCTACAATCCACAATATATCTAAGGAGATGTCAGGAGGTATCTCCAGTACCAAACCTATCCAAAATATCCACTAGCTCAGAATCCTCATGCTTCCTTGAGTCAATCCGCTCTAACAAGGTAGGTTGCACCTCCAAGGATGCTAACAATCCTTGAGTATAATCCGTAAATGGTCTACAATCAAATGTAGATATGAACTCTAAGCGTTGTCACTCTATGAACAAAGGATTCAACGATGCCCTATGCTTACTCAAAGAATTCGCCACCACATTCCCCTTGCCCAATTATAAGAAATGTCAAAGTCATACGATGCTAGGAACTCCATCCAGTGTTGCAGCCTCATATTAAGGTCCCTCTATGAGAACAAATACTTTAGAGACTTATGTTCCATGTAGGCTCAAATCATTCACCTAGTAGATAATTCTGCCAAGACTTAAGAAGTTAAGTGCAAGCACTAACACAGCTAGCCCCAAATCGTGAGTACGTTAATTTCTCTCATGAAGTCTCAGTTGTCTACTACTATAGCATACTACCCTACCCTATTGCATCAACACTGGGCCTTAGCCAGTCTCACACGCATCGGTATATACAACAAATGCCTTATAGACATCACGAAGTACCAATACCGATGTAGTAGTGAGAGCCCTCTTTAACCTTAAGAAAGAATCCTCACAATCAAAATCCTAAGAAAATACCAAATTCTTCTTGGTAAGACAGGTGAGTGGTGCAGAGATCCATTCTGAGTCCTTAATGAACTTCCTACAGTATCACGCCAAACCCAGAAAACTCCAAACCTCTATTGTGCTCTTGGAGGTCTTCCAATCCTGCACTGCCACCATCTTGGCGAGATCCACAGCTAATCAACCCTTGGAACCAATGTGCCTCAAGTAAGGCACTTCCCTACGCTAAAAATGGCACTTGGAAAATTTTGCCTTCAGCTGATGCGCACGCAGAGTACGAAGAACCTCTCCCAAATGCAAGGCATGCTCATTCTCGCTCAACGAGAATACAAGAATATCACCCACAAAGACAACCACAAACTTATTTAGGACATCCGTGAATACCCTTCTCATAGTGTCCATGAAGTATGCATGTGCGTTGGTTAACCCAAAAGGCATGACCAAACACTCAAAGAAACTATCAGGAGTATGAAATAATGTCTTATCAATACTATCATCTGCCACACACGACTAATGAAAACCAGTGGCCAAATCCAATTATGAAAATACATATGTGCTCACCAGCTAGTTAAACATCATCTTCTATCTGAGGGGTGGGTAATGATTCTTATTCTTGAGCTTATACAATTCTTTGTAATCTACACAAAGTCAAAGGGAACCAACCGCCATAATAGTAAAGATGACCAGTGCTCCCCACTCAAAGATATTGAGACTGATAAATTCTTTCTCTAAAAGCTTACCCACTTGCTTTCTTATTTCCTCCGTACCCACGAAGATATATAACGAGCAGATAATGCAACAGGCTATGCATTCCTACACAATAGATCCATAAATCGATCTCTCCCTTAGAGGGT
Source organism: Allium sativum (assembly GCA_030737875.1). NCBI lineage: Eukaryota > Viridiplantae > Streptophyta > Magnoliopsida > Asparagales > Amaryllidaceae > Allium > Allium sativum. Next base: position 446,834,718 of record CM060922.1, on the reverse strand, counting down.
AGTGTCCTAGCGTCCTCAAACACGTATGGATACTCATGCAAAATGGATACATAATTGATGTCGTTAACAGAAGAATCTATGAAATATAGAAAACTCAACATGACTGACCACCGCGGGTCGTAAGAAATCTTGAGGGTCCTACCACTATAAGTCATCAATCTAACAACCCTCCTCTCGCAGTTAAGGATATCCCTGTGCATGACTAACTAGTCTATCCCTATGATCATACCGTACCTAGAAAATCCCAACACATAGGAATCACAATCAAACTCAACGCCTAGAATAGAAATTTTCAAACCCCTACAAATCATAGATAAGTGCACCGAACCACCTACGGGGATTGAAACTACTATAAGATTGGTAATAAGAGAAATATCTATGTGCAAATAGTCAACCAAGATACTAGAAATAAAAAATAACAAGAGCTCAAATCACAGAGAGTATGTATAGGAAAGTCAGAAATTGAGACCAAACCTTCTTCAGCTACTTTCCTACCTCTATCCGGACCACTACTAGTTGGAGTCGCCTCTAAAACATGAACCTGTGTTGCTGATGTACAGTACCTTGTCCGGTTTTTGTGGGCATGCCCTACCATAGTGCTCAGTTTGCTCATAGGTAAATCGATTGCCTTTCGACTTTCTGCGATTCTTCACGAAATGGTCTGCCATCCCACAACCATGACACTTGATTTCAGTCTTGATCAACCCTTTCTTAGAACTACTAACTTGCTTCTTCTTTCCTCTCTTATTTTCCAACCATTTCATCTTAGAATTAGAAATCTTTGGGACTTCTCCCTTAACATCCTTAACCTCTTCCTATTTTCCCTTATGCATCAAATCCATCTCTACCAAAGTGTAAATTGTAGCTCCCATCAGAATATGAGTCATAACCAATCATTTGAGAGGTTGATTTATCCCTCTCACAAATTTAATAGCTTTCTTATTAGCAGTACCAACTAAATCCATCCTAAATTGCGATAACTCATTACATTGGTTGATTAATTCCTTGGCAAAAAGGTCCACTTGCTTAAGATTGATAAACCGATCTAACTTCATACCCTCATATGTTTGCGACATAAATTCTACTTCAATCTAACTCAAAATCCCACTAAATCCATAACCCTTCCTTTGGCCTCAATAATCTCTCAGCAAAATGTTGCCTCGCCATTAAGCCGCCGAGAAGCTACCCGAACTCTATACTGATTCTTAAGCCCTAATACTGCAAAGACCCACCCTGTGCCTCTAAGCCAAGTGTGGCCGTCCACAAAAGTCTGTGTGCCCATAAAAGACTTACTGCCTAAATTAGAGAAATCCTTGCAAAGCCTGAAAAAGTCAAGAACTTCTGGTGCATTAAGAGGAACTACCATAGCTGGTGTTGGAGCTTTCTCATGTTCCTATCCTTCAGCTGGTGTCGTAGCCTCTAAGTGTCTACGAAACCACCTAGGAATAGAGACCCCCTTAGGAAGATTAAGGGCACCTAACATACTGTGCAAGAGAGAGTAGGTAAAGATTTTAGAATTCGAGAGAGTTAAAGGACGGTTGTAATTAACTTGAGGGGATACCTTTTTTAAGTAACTTTGATTTTGAAAATATGTTTTCTTCAAAAAGGTTTTATAAAACAAAATTTTAGTAATCTTGTAACCTTAGGTTCTGATACCAAATGAAACAACTCACATCCTTTAACGTTACCGAAAATAGGATCCAATTAATAAATATGAGGTGTTATAGGTACAAAAACATAAATACATCATGGAGAATAAGATTCGTAAGATATAAATAATTAATACACAGTGGACGAAGAAGATAATTTATATAAGTGACAAAAACATTTATTTGAAAAGAAACAACCGTCATGAAATACCATGTCTCATAAAGACAAAATCTCAATCACAAAAATAATATCATAGTACATAAATAACATCCATCAAGCAATTAATATATACAACCAGACCGTAGAAAAGAAATAACAAAGAGCAATACATTGTTGCAAAAAAAAAAATTCCACTATGATAGAATCAACCGAATAAGCCAAACTACGCACTTCCTCCTTACGAGCCTATGGGAAAGAAAAAAGAAGGAAGGAAAATAGGTTAGACATAAAGTCTGGTGAGCTTTTATGATTATTAGCACGATTGATAAGGAAGAGAGAAACATATAAAATAACAGTTCTAGTGTCAGGTAGGGTATGTGTTCGTGTACATCTAAAGTGGAGATATAGGATAACTATTCTCATTCAACTTTTGACTGCTTGCACTTTTACTAATTCAGAACATAATATGTTAGGAAAATCTTCCTAATACCACCATCGATCGACTACCAAAACCATAGAGTGATAACATATGTCTACCATGGGACTTGGGCTTATCAGGCCCAACCCATTAGCAAAAATACATAGCATTCATCACAGGTGTCAATGTTTTATTTTCCCTAGTCGGATTAATGCAGGCACATGGAATCGTTGGAACGCACCCGTACCACCTTAATTTGGACCATATTACTACCTACCATAACATGATGTGTGCCTCGCTACCTATAAGAGACCTTATGTAATAATAAGTGTATGTTATATGGTATGGATTTCTAGCAAATAATACTCGATCCAAATCCCCACTGATTTGACCCACCTTAGATTAAACACAAAATTTTAGTCTCGTAACTTAACCCCTGTAAATCAATATGTTCATATTAAATCCTTACGCCTAATTATAAGGCCACCATAGAATTTTAGGCTCACAAATTAACGCCTTATATGTTAATATGTTTATATTAAAACCTAACTATCATGTTAACCATTTCATGTCATATTCGTGTTTGCAAATAAACAATGTTCATTTATTTTGATTTCCCAATTATCATATTTATGAAAATATAGATTATAGTTAAAAAAAAAATATGACAACCTGCATCATAGTCATTTACAAACTTAATCAACTTTGTATATTATCAGTCCAATGTTCCCTTTTATTAATGTTTTACAACATAGATCCAATTAGCCACAAATTATCCAATTATCCCAATTTAATCAAATTTCTCAAAAGTGCGCATAATAAAAGATAATAATCAATCGTAGGTTAGGCTGCCTAAATCAATCATATACATATGCCTTTTAGGATTGTTTCATGCATAGCCAAAATAAACTGCAAAAATTCGATGAAGAATGAGGGAAAAGAAGACGAAGAATATAATTTACAATAATCTGAATATTAATTAAACAGAAACTGTAGGAAAAGAGAGAAAAATACAAAAAAACTACTTATAGAAAGAAATTACAAAAACAGACATGAACATAAACTGTAAAATAAACTTTAAGTAAAAGATCTATAAACAAAACTACAACTATAATTACTATTATTCCTATTTACCGTGAACTTTAGTCAAAAATCTAAATAATCATAAAAACTCACAAGAAAGCTTGCCCTCGTAAATCTGGCAGAAGATCCCCCTACAAGAAAATAAAATATAAAATATTTTTATTTAATCTCAACCACTGGTATTTATAGAGAACCAGAGACATGGAGTCAGAAGTCAGACTTCCACATACAGCAAAGTCCAGAGAGAGGATTATTATTGCACAACGGAGCTCCAAAGGCCACAAGCTTGCAAAACAACTCAACATCAAGTCATTTGACTCAACACCAACCTATTTTAATTGATGAATGGGTTAACTTCCTAATTTATATGCTCTTCAATATCCCTTTTAAGTTGTACTTCACTCCTTTCTACTGTTTTTAAGTTGTTTTGTTTCATGCGATCTTTCTAAATCACTTGAGTTGTCATGTTTTCTCTATTTTTTTCTCATCAATCCTGCGAACTACTCATCTGAATTTTGAGAGAACCACTTAACAACGAGTTACCAGAGTGGTATGAAAGATGTATGGTGTTTAGATGAAAAAAGTGGAGACGATAGAACTTGTTATGCGAGTTAAATGACTTGACATGGATATATACAACCAAATTCTTTTGAAAATTTACCAGGTTATTTCAGTTTTTCTTCTCGTTGTGTTCCCATCATGTCACTGAATAATTCTATCCTCATCTTAATCTTCTGAGTGCGGTCATAATCTACTTTAGCTAAAAACCGAATTAACAATTAAATAAACCTAAATTTTAATTATAATGGGAGCAGTACTAATTAAAGTACGTTTAATCTTTTAAAAGAGGACAAATTCCTTGGGATGGCATTTGATTTATGTTAGAAACCAATCACTAGAAACGCCTATAAGCGTCAACAATACCGATTCAATGATATTGCAAATTGCAACAGCAAAGTTTAGCCACAAGCATGCAAGGGAATGCACTGGAACAGTAAATATTCAGAGAAAGAGAAGAAGACAGTACCGAATAATGTCTGAGTCCAGCGAGTGCTGTTCCCTTGAAACGAAATTGCTCCCTCTACGACGCGTAAGGTTTTCGAGCAATCGTCTCCCAAGGGTGAAACGGAACCGTCCCTGCGATGGTGCGCTACACTCGTAGAGTCTCGATGAACGCAAGGTAGTTGTTTGATTGTAGAACAGAGTAACGAGGAGGAAGATAAAGAGTGGAGAAAGCAGAATTAAAAACTGTGTTTTGATTCGAATTCTGCAGGCCTTTATATATGGTGGAAGAGGCACTTTTTCATGAACAGGGGCTTCTGTTTGAACTGCAACGGCGATGACTGTTGGAAAGGTTGCGACCCTTTACCAACAGAAATCACCGTTGGCATTTGCGCGGCTGATTTCAAAAATACGACGTTTTCCGCAGCACAGCCCATCGGAGGCCCAATTGATTACCAAGAGGCCCAAGGGCCAGGGCCTTTATCTTTGACCCTTTAAATATTAACATGAATTTTTATCATGCCATAGTTCATGTCATTGCCTCTTTCTTCCATCTCCTCTTTCTTTTGTAATAACATATCAAGCCTTAGTATAAGTAGTGACAAATGTGTTAGTTTTCCCTGATGTGGGACTAAATGAATTTTGTCAAAACCTACTCATTCATTTCCAACAATTTATAAATGACAAAAGACTAAATTAAAACTCCTACATTTTGCAACTAGGATTCCATAATTGAACATTATGTATGGTATTTGTACTGTAGGAAATTGATACAAATGCTTTGTATCATGATGCGATGCTCTAAAAAACACATGGCCTACATTACGACATGATGCCCCAATGAGGGATGCTACTCGAAATTTACTTAGAGGTAAAACTATATATAAAAATTGTTATGACAATTCTATTATGTCTTTATATATTGATACTCAGGTTCGCTCATGCTATATCTTTAATATGACAAATTTATTGTAAAGTTGAACAATTTATAACAATTTCCATTTTATTTCTATTCATGATTGAATCTTTTATAAAGTTGCTTTATTTGTTCAATTTACACTATTTTAACATATCATGTGTATAGCATAGGCTCGTTCTCGTTTTAGCATATAAATTATAAAGTTACATGCTTTTAGGTTTATGACAATATTCTATTTTAATTCAACCAGTATGTTTTCATTATGCATTTATGAAAATTCACTGTTTTTAAATGATAATCCTATATACGTTTGTTTCCAATAAAAGGACAACCAATTTTTTTTTTTTTTTTTTTTTTTAATCATGCGCCCTAAGGACACATATGAAGGTTGGTGAAATTACATAAATGACTCAATCAATTCTTCCTGTTCTTTATGTTGTAAGGCCAGATTAGACAACTAAAATATTTTTGAGCTGAGTCCATTTATACACCCTATTTTGCTATACACACATCAATTTTTGTACAAAATAATGTATGTCATTTTTTTGCTTTATATAAAACATAGAATTTACATAATTATTCATCATTAACTTTATTGTTTACCACTATCGACATTTCTTTGTTGTCTGTCATGGTCAAAATTCGTAGGAGACCAACTATTGGATAATAACATACATTTAGGGGAGCTTCTTTAAGTAAATAGTAAAACCGTTCATTGGTCATACTATCCGTTTTGTGTACATATTGGAGGGTATGCAAAAGTTTAAAACATGTTATGTATCTAGTTAAAATTCAAAGAGCTAGCTAATAAAATCCAGGGTTTTCTTTCAACCACTTGGGAAAACCAAAATCCTGTTTCTTCCAACTTAGTAGTTGGACCGCCTAATAATAATCGATTCTCTCATATCTAAAAGCTGTTAGGGGCATCATCATTAATAACGATGGATTCAATTGGTTCAGAACATAACCAAAGGAAGGGAGAAAGCCAGGTAACGCCATGTATCATAGGTGCCGTTTAAGTGTAGAATAAAGTGATGGGAAAAGAAGACAATTGTCCTTCTTTCCATAATCTAAGAATTGTAAATCTGAATATAACAAATTTTACAACGAGGCAGAAAATGGTTGCCTTCACGTTGGGAATACAAGGTCCAAAATCTTAGTTAGTGTTTGGTTTGTTTTATGTTTTTTGTTTTTAGGGTTAGTTATGAAAGTTAGGAAGCTTTGAAGTATAACGGATCAAAGATGGAAGGATGACGGAGGGGACCGCGGGATGGTGGATAGATGAATTTGTTATCATTCTTCCGTTGTTTCTCAAAATATGAAAAATAATAAGAAGTTGTTTCTAGTCTTGTGTGTTATCTTCGTTTTGTAAAATAATCGTTTTTCACGATTTGTGTGCGTCGTAGTACTTTTGTATATGCGAAAACTCAAAATAAAAAAATGTAAATCAAACGCATCCTAAAATGGCGATGGAGGAACAAGAATAAAATAAGGAGAGTGCATGCACTGCAAACTCAAACAAATTGCGCATATGAGGATCAATTATAGAAGGTGTGATTTGGTTAAAGAAGTTGGTTACAAGAGAACCGATTCGTGCTTGAGTAATTTGATTCTTCTTTATATAGTAGGAGCCAAACTACGCGTCCACTATTTCAGGTATATATAAAGAGTTTGGATACCACAAGGCGAATTCGAAATGTATTCAAGATGGAATGGTTTTTCTTGTTATGATTATCTGACATATTGTTAAGGTAGAAATGACGGATTCTATTTGTTACAAGGATTTGTATGTCAACTCCTATGCGTGCGCCCTACGCAGGAAGAAGGAGAGCTTTGTTCGGACCGTGGTTAGATAACATTTCTTTTATTAAGTTCAAAGAAGGTAATGATTATGAATATATTGTAACAAAAGGTTCATAAATAAAATGGTATACTCATTATAATGATAAAACAGTCTAATTCACTAAAGTTGGAAAGAGTTATTTTAACTATATTGTAAATATGGATCATTTTATCAAGCACTTGTCTCAAATTATGGGACGGAAAAGCTTTCAGCGTTACTGCAAATATAACCGAACAACCATAAAAATGGATGTAGCCGTTGCTTCGAAAAAGGATTGAATTGAGCTCGCCATCCAGCAGAAGTGGCTGCGTAAGTTGATCCCTAGAAGAAATCTATCTTCTATGTAATGAAGAAATCTATCTTCTATATATACACACACACACATACATACATACATACATACATACATATATCAATGGATTCCTCCTAAGTGCAAACAGTGGTGGAGCCAGGTTTGTAAACCAGGTAGAGCCATTTATTTTTTGTCCCACGGCAGTAAAATACAAGTAGTTATCCTATATATATATATATATATATATATATATATATATATATAAACACTGTAAAAGCATGTTGAAGAGATTGTATGCAAGGCAGTTTGGGCTAAAACAATGATGTTGGCCTCTCAATTTGACGTCTTCAAGCATGTTTTGGCCACCAGCTAGGGCAAGTCTGGAAGTTCAGCTGGGGCAAAGGGCTCAAATCTCATTTTTCTTGCTGGGTTTCCAGAATGTCAGGTGGGGCGGTGGCCCTAGCTCACCTATGAGTGCCTCCGCCCCTAAGTGCAAACGTATGTAAATGCATTGGTATAACAAGGAGCAATGCATTACAAAGAGAGCATGGGTGCAGAAATCAGATACTCGGCCTAATCAGAATAATGCTCCAAGAAATCGATGTAAGGGTTGGAATGTTGCAAACGAAACATAGCTTAGGGAAAACATAAATACAACATTGAAATAATCGTATATTAATTCGTTCTTTCAATCTACCAAACTGTGGAATTTAAGCGCTCAGCGGATCTAATGCAACGAATACACAAAAATTATAGCGTGGAAATAACGGAATATAGCGAATGAGTCTAAAATACCATATAAAACCCATATTTAATGCTTTTACAAATATATAAATGATAAATATATAGAAAATTAATATTGAATTTAATTATAATTAGTACATTCTTAATTTTAACAAAAGCAGGTGCAAATATATGTAGATAAATGAAAATTTTATTTAGCATGATTAAATTTTGTAGAGTACTATAGTGTTCTCTATTCTGAAGAATATATGTTAAAAATTCTATTAAAACGCTAATTTTATATAAAAAAAAGTATAAATGTCCTTTAATTCATTTCTTTTATAGAAGATATAGCAAATATAGCGGAATATAGTTGAAATAATGGGATATATTGAGAATATCGGAATATACAGTGCTTAAAGCGGAAAGGCTATTTCAAAGCTGTTTGAAAATAGCGTAGCGATAGAAATCCGCAACACGATATACCGGGGAATAATTACACAACTACTAAGAAGGTATCATTTCGTGAAAAGTAACAATCGAGAACAACTCTATGATCACCAGGATCAGAATATCGCTATAGAATATTTTCTCCCAAAAAACAGTAAGCATGATCAAGAAACGAAGAAGACATGTAATACTACGATAGGGGTTCGAAATAATAAAGAGGTATTATAATTTGAAACTCCTTATGTTTCGAATCCTTTTTTAGTTACAGATATGAATGATATAGTAATAAACGAATATATTCAAGTAGATGATGAAATCATGTTTGATGAAATGGAAATAATCCTTTGATCAGAAAACGTTATAGATACTACCTACAGGGTAGCATTGACCTAGTTTTGCCTCTTACATTTGAAGAAATTGATATTTCTGAACTATACATTATCAAGAAATGGTATAATAACTCGTAAATTTGATAGATCTTAAACGTGTTATATTTCAATTTAAGTTGAACTTTCGAAATCAAAATTTAAACAACGGATTTATATTGTTAAGTATTGTGTTTGACCAAATGTATCAAAATAAGAAAATGTATCAAAAGTCCATTTTTGCCTATTCTGGTCAAAGTTTGAATTAAAGCTGTAAATTTAAAGTTTTGAAATCTGAACTTTTTCCTTTATGATTCTAGATAAAATTCTAATATGGTCAAAACATTTCATTTAGTTAAAATCAGAGTTTTATTGCTCCAAATTTATGATTGAGATTTGTGAAAATGCGCGAAAACGATGGTGTTTGTGCACATTTGCTTATGTTACTTCTCCGTCTCATTTTCTAAATTATTCCCTAGCTCCTTAGGAAAGCTTTGATCACTAACGCATCGTTCCTCGTCATAAATGTTACATTTGAATTTCAAAAGTTTTCTAGAGAAATAAATGTATGTATTTCTTTTTTAGATTTCTCGTTTCTATAACCGAAGCTTTTGTCGACCATTCCTACTTCTTTCTCTATAAAAAAATTGTTCTTTGTAATCTAAAAACTTCCTCTTCTCCATAGATATAAATTTGTAAGTAAATTATATTTTTATTTTTATATTACTGTTCTTCCTTTCTCTTTTTTTTTTCTTTTACCTACCAAAATCTTCAAACCTTTACGTAAAGTCAATATGGACCGTATCTATAGTATATGTCAAGTATATACGTAATAGTATGAGTAACACAGTATAATAAAATAGATAAAAAATAATAATCTCATCAGAGTTATTATACTGGTTCGGACCTAATGTCCTACGTCCAATCCTGAAGCTCCTCTTCGGCCTTTCACTAACAAAACACCCTCACTTCTCTCGGTGGAATAGACTTCAATACAAAAAGATTTCTTTGACAGTAGTATGTTCTAAACAACACAAGTTTTGACTAGTAGTACAATGGTCTTCCTATATCTCTCTTGAGAATTATAAACTTAATAGTATAGAAGAATACGAAAGAATATAAGATCGAGATTACAGACTATGAAATCAAGAAGCAATAGATCTAAAATACAAGATAGAATAAAGAATTATAAGTTCAGAAGTTGTCTCTTTTGATCTTTGTCATATACTATTTATACTTGTTGTAGAGTTGCTTCGAATAATTGCTTATGTTTCTCTTTAGCTCTGAGTTGTTTAATTCATTGCTCATGATGTTTGGTGAAGAGACAAAGAGGCACCTACTCAAAAATGAGTGTTGCTTTTTTTTTTTAAATTCCGGAACTAGGTTTCATATTCTGCTCATGATCCTCAAATGTCTGACCTAGGTATAAAAAAAATCTAAAGAGCCGGGTCAGATGTCTAATGCTCTAGTGCTAGACGTCTCACCTAGGTTAATTTATGTATATGCCCTTGTTACTTCATCTTGAGTCTTTTGATCACGTTCTATGATGCCTGTATAAGAACAATATGTGTGCATATATATATATATATATATATGTTTATATATATATTTGAAAATTGGTATGCTTCGTTAGATAATTTTCAAAACATGGTTTAGGGCGTGGGGTTTTGTTTTGGAAGAGGGAAGAAAGAAGGAAGAATGAATGGGAAAATGTATTTGTCGCACATTGTGGAGAATATGAAAGTATGCAAATTATATCAATAGCCTTCTCATAAAGGTGTTGGGGCCTTGGGGCACCTAAATGTTTACTTTTTTGTGAAGAGGGTGACCATGCATAACTATATCACATATGCGCGTCGCCGCCGTCGTCCGACCGAACCGGGCAGGTTTGGGTTTTGGGTTCGGGTCTTGATCCAATAAATATATTTTTTGGGTAGAATTTACAAGTGATAACGGGCCAAATTATTCCCATTATGGACCCGAATGAAAATTAAAAGTGGATGGGCGCGAAATTCAAACTTGCAACGGTCAGAAGCGTTGCAAACGAAAGGGCGCGTCGTTTGAATTTATAACGCTTCGGAATGTTGCAAACGAAGAGATGCGACTTTTACAAACGGTAAGGACGCTTGGCCAATGGACGCCTCCTCCCACCACCTATAAAAAGGCATGCCGAATTCATTTTAAAAGGTATTCTAAAATTCTTCTTCTTCTACATTTTGCACTCTACCATTACTGACAATTGAGAAGTGTTGTGAATTTCGTAATTTGCGACGCTTAAAAGGTGTTACAGAAATGTCTTTCTTCCTCCTGTTCATTCTCTACTATACTTGCATCATCAGAGATAAATTTCAAGAGTGTTCTTAGCCAGATCAAAGTCGTACAAACTTTGAATTCGATTTCATTGTTCCAAAGGCTTAATTGAATCCTGAAAGTCGATAGTTCGATAACCCGTTTGTACCTGGTAGGTTAAAACATTGTCTGAAAGAATCTATCATATAGATCCTTAAAGTCTAAAATATGGAAATTATTCTTCCTCCAATAGTCTCAAACCACAAAATCCCCAACAAATTTTTAGATAATAACTTCAATCATGGAAGGTTTGAACGCGTTATAAGTGATGATCGGCATTTAACTAAATTGGAGCGATTTAAAGGCGAAAATTTCACTCGTTGACAAGAGACAATGAAATTCTTTCTGATCACCATCAAATTGTTCTACATCTTGAAAGACGGACTGAAAGTGATACCAGAGGAAACCATTGAAGAAGATGCTGCTCTAAAGGCAAAATGTGCAAAGCGCAAAGCGGATGATTTTCTATGCAGAGGACACATTCTGAATGCATTGTCTACTTCAGTCTACAACACTCACAGGACCTTGGAAACTGCATAGGACCTCTGGACTACATTGGAAAGAAAGTATCGCATATCTGAGGCAAGTAACAAAAAATTTCTTTTTTGTAATTTTATGGATTTCAAAATGGTTGCCAACAAGTCCATAGTTGGACAAGTAAGTGAAATACTACTGTTGGTGAATCAACTTAAAGATGTCGGTATTGATCTCCTTGAATCTTTTGTTATTGGAGTTATCACTTTGAGACTCCCAAATTCTTGGAATGATTATAAGTAAAAATTGAAACATGCGGAAATGGATTATAATTTATGTGGTTTACAATGTCATCTTCGCATTGAAGAGGATTCTCGTAAACGTGAACTAGATGATAATCCGCAAACTGTGTCCCAATCTAGGTCAAATAATGTTGAAATTACTGATAAATTGAAGCCTAAGAATGAGACATAGTTTAAAAAAAAAATTCCAAGAACAACAAAAATAAGGGTGCCAGTTATTATTGTAAGAAACCTAGCCACTATGCCCGAGACTGTCGTTTTCGGAAGAAACAACAAAAAGCGAATGTGGTCGAAGAAAAGCTTGTGGCAGTTGTACAAGAGATCTTTTTTAGAGGCAATGATAATGATTGGTGGCTCGATACGGAGTAACCATTCATGTTTGCAAAGACCATAATCTGTTCAAGACTTACGAAGAGAATAATGGAGAATCCAGTGAAGTTACTGGCGCAAACAAAGCTACAAGCAAAATTCTGGGAAAATGCACAATTGAACTTACATTCACCTCTGGGAAAGTTGTTACATTAGTCAATGTATCTTATGTACCCTCTATGTGTAAGAATTTGGTTTTTGGATACCTTCTTCACAAAGGAAGATTCAAGATGGTGTATGAGTCTGATAAGTTAGTATTGTCCAAGAAAAACAAATTTATTGGACAGGTATATTCTTGTAATGACATGATTAAGTTGAATCTAGTAAAGAAATCTTCTGCTTATTGTTGATTCTATTAATTTATGGCATGCTAGATTAGAACATGTTAATTATAAATCTCTTAAAAATATGCATAAATTAGGATTAATTTCTGATTGTGGTTTCATTCTATCTCTAAATGTGAAATATGTGTTCAAGCAAAAATACACCAGAAATCCTTTAATTGTATAGAAAGAAGAACTGGTTTGCTTGATTTGGTATATAGTGATGTGGGTGACTTAAAAAGTCATATCACTTATGGTGGTAACCAATACTATATAACATTTATTGATGATCGTACTAGATATGCATATGTATATCTAATGAAATCAAAAGATGATGCCTTTGATTAATTCAAAATTTACAAAGCAGAAGTCGGAACACAGTTAGGAATTAAAATTAAAGTGCTACATTCAGATCATAGCAGTGAATATTTTTCAAATGAATTTACTTTGTTTTGCAAACAAAATGGTATAGTTCACCAGTGTACCCCCCACCCCCAGTATACACTACAACAAAATGGTGTTGCTGAAAGGAAAAATAGAACTTTAATAGAAATGGTTAATGCCATGCTCATAAGTTTAACTTACCTTATAAGCTATGGGGTGATGCTATGCTATCTGCATGTTACATTTTAAATAGAGTACCACTTAAAAAGAATAATATTTTCCCTTACGAATTATGGTTTAATAGAAAACCTAAATTTACTAGACTTAAATTTTTGGGTTGCTTAGCATATGTTAGAAAACCTGATTTAAATGACCAAAGTTAGGTAATAGGACATTTAAGTGTGTTTCACAGGATATTCTCTTAATAGTATTACTTGTAGGTTCCTTATACTTGATACCTTAGCAGCTATATAATCTGCAGATGTAGAATTTTTTTAAATCAAACTATTGAGAATCCATTGAGATCATCTAGTCCCAAACCAACTGAGACTAATGATATCAATGATGATGAAAATGCTTCTGGTCAAAACAAAAAGGAAGTGTCAGTACCAGATAATAGTACTGAACATAGGAGAAGTAAGAGAACGAGAATAGAGAAGGACTATGGTCCTAATTTCATAACATATTTCATAGAATGCAATAAGGACGAAGTCCTTAATGTGACAAGATATGTAATGAACGTCGATGATGATCCCAAAACTTATTATGAAGCTGTGAGTTCCAGAGACTCTAATTTCTGGACAGAAGCTATCAATGATGAAATGAATTCCATAATGTTAAACCAAACATGGGTTTTAACTGATTTACCTCCTAGTGCTAAACCTATAGGATGTAAATGGATATTAAAGAAAAACATAAATACAAATGGATCCGCTGATAAGTTTAAAGCCAAATTAGTTGCTAAGGGAAACAAGCAAAGGAAAGGAATAGATTATTTTGATACATATGCTCCATTTGCTCGCATATCTTCCATAGGCTGTTTAATAGCACTTGCATCAATACGTAATCTAGTCATACATCAAATGGATGTAAAGTCAACTTTTCTAAATGGAGATTTAGAATAAGAGATAGATACGGAACAACCTGAAGATTTCATAACCCCAGGCCAAGAAAAGAAAGTTTGTAAATAAGTCAAATCTCTTTATTGCCTGAAGCAAGCTCCTATGCAATGGCATAAGAAGTTTTATAAAGTAGCATTGTCATAAGGATTTATTGTTAATGATGCTGATAAATGTATCTATAGCAAATCAGATAATAATGATTATGTTATAATATGTTTATACGTTGATGACATGCTAATATTTTGTTCCAGAGTGTCATGTGTGAGTGAAACTAAGCAGTCTCTATCTTCCAAAATTAATATGAAAGATCTAGGAGAGGCTGATGTAATTTTAGGAATTAAAATCATTACGAAAGCGGGGGAGTTATTACTAACTCAATCTCATTCCATTGAGAAGTTCCTAATGAAGTATGGTCATTACAATGACAAAACAACACCAACTCTTTTAGATCCAAGTATCAAATTAGAAAAGAACACTGGATGTACCATTTCTCAACTAGAGTATTCTAGTGTGTTTGGGAGTCTTGTGTATGTTGTGTATTGCACTAGACCAGACATCATGCGTGTTATAAGTGTATTGTGTTAATTTACGAGTAATCCAGGTTTCAAACACTAGAAATCCATTTCCAGAGTTTTAGCTTATTTAAAAGGAGCCATTAACTATGGTTTATCTTATAAAGGATATCTTGTTGTAATATAAGTATATAGTGATGCAACCTGGAACAATGTAGAATCCAAATCCAAGTCTATGACTGGATGGATATTTACATTAGGAGGCGCTGCTATGTCTTGGGCTTCCAAGAAGCAGACTTGTATATCTGACTCAACTATGTTGTCAGAACTGATTCCATTAGCAGGAGCATGTAAGGAAATGGAATGGCTTAGAAATTTATTAATAGAAATCCTATTGTCGAAGAAGTCATCTCCAGCAGTCTTGATTAATTGTGATAATCAAGCAACAATATATAGTGTCTCTAACGTAAAATGGAAAGTCAAGACATGTGAGTCTAAGACATCAGATGGTAAGACAGTTACTCAAAAGTGGAGTTATAGCTGTTGACAACATAGAAACAAAGAAAAACTTGGCTGACCCACTTCACTTACAAAGGGTCTTCCAAAGGCAATATTTTCTACAAAGTCAAAAGAAATAGGACTAAGGTCTATGAATGAAGACTAGTCATCCTTAATAGAAACCCGACTTGTGCCTTGAAAAGGATAGAAAAAGTTCAATGGGTACCAACAAGTTAAAAGTATGATTATGGAACACTAAATCAATAATCCCATAATGTTTAGTGTTGCATTCTGCATGAACAAAGGATGGATAAATGTCCTTAATTAGTCTAAAAATCTTAAAAGGTGTATTAGAGAAACACCTTAAGATAGTTACGTATATGAGTATGGAAATCAGGTCGGTTCCTAGGAAAGTAAGATTGCTTTCTAAAGTTGACTCATGAACCAGGATTAAAGCACATGGTTGTAAACGCGTTAAGCAATACATAACACTATTACTAAGGAAATCAACATGTGTGATTGTTACGGTTTTATCATTAATGGATACTTGGTTCAAGATTCGTTCACCATAGAATCTCGATAGAACTTTAAATGGTTTACACTAAGTAAATGTTCAAATCCAAACGATACCTTTTATTTATGTGTTGTTTCCACGATGATGCAAAACTTTATCTTAGAACTACATAGGCTTGATCCCACTTGGTTATGTAGGAAGTCACACTAGTGATTCAGCCGTCCATTTTATTTCTTTATTTTGAAAGTTGAGGGAGATTGTTAGAAATTTTTCAAAACAAGGTTTTGGGCATGGGGTTTTGTTTTTTTAGAGGGAACAAAGAAGGAATGGGAAAATGTATTTGTCGCACATTGTGGAAAATATGTAAGTATGCAAAGTATATCAATAGCCTTCTCATGAAGGTATTGGGGCCCCCAAATATTTACTTTGTTGTGAGGAGGGAGACCATGCATAACTATACCACACGCGCGCGCCGCCGTCGCCGTCCGTCCGACCGAACCGAATATGGGTTTGGGTCTTGATCCAATAAATATATTTTTTGTACAGAATTTACAAGTGGTAACGGGCCAAATTAGGCCCATTACGGACCCGAACGAAAATTAAAACTGCACGGGCGTGAAATTTAAACTTGTAACGGTTTAGGAGTGTTTCAAATGAAAGGGCGCGTCGTTTGAATTTGCAACGCTATGGAACGTTGCAAACGAAGAGATGCAACCGTTACAAATGGTTGCGACGCTTGGCCAATGGACGCCTCCTCCCACCGCTTATAAAAAGGCTTGCCGAATTCATTTTAAAAGGTATTCAGAAATTCTTCTTCTTCTACATTCTGCAACGCTCTATAATTACTTACACTTGAGAAGTGTTGTGAATTTCTTAATTTGCGACGCTTAAAATGTGTTGCAAAATTGTTTTTCGCCTCTTCATTCTCTACTATACTTGCATCATCAAAGATAAATTTCAAGAGTCTTCTTGGTCGGATCAAGGTCGTACAAACTTTGAATCCAATTTCGCTGTTCCAAGGCTTTATTGAATCCTGAAAGTCAATAGTTCGATAACCCGTTTGTACCTGGTAGGTTGAACTATTGTCAGAAAGAATCTATCATATATATCCTTAAAGTCTGAAGTATGGCAATTATTCTTCCTCCAGTAATCTCAAACCACAAAATCCCCAAAATGCTTTTATTACTAACCAGTAACATTAAAAAGCTATAACCACAAACATGCGAAAAAAACATAGAAGACATTAAACTAAAATACAAGCATAATAGAAATGCTAAACTAAATAAGACCCATGATGAGTTCAAATCTTCTACATCTAAAGATGTGCTCTACTCGCTCCACGTCTAACACAACATAGTATATTATATATCATGCCATTTTCCTCACATGTGAAATATCTGACCAAAGAATTTCTATCAGCAGTAAATTACGCTGGCATCTAGTAGGATGCTTTAACCTTCCATATGAAATCTTGGTTGCATACGCAGTTACATCCCATCCCACGTTTTCCAACGTTTTCATCCATAACTGCACATCTTCCATTTGAGAACTCTGTAAGCTTGTAAAAAGCTACCACTAAATCACGTTTTCCAACTGCTATGGTGATTACATATTTCCATGTGAGATAATTGTTTAGTAACTTCTATTCGACTGTAAATTCCATACTCTAATCGAATTATTTGATCAGGACCACATATATTTTGTATTCTGAAATCTGTTTGGGAATCTATGTTAGCCATTGTAAACCGTAAACATCTGATGCATCAACAGTTTGTAAATCCAGAGAATGATAATATTACCAATACCTCATAAAAACTATCAATTCACCATTTATAATTTCTGATCTTTACTTCCCAAATCAATAATTGGGTACACATGAATATGAAGAGCAATTGTTGAAATAAAGAAACCGTAGAATTGATTGCGTTAGTTTAGAGGGTGCATGCTTGAAGTTGATTCACATAAACTTCTAATCAATTAGTTTCGTGTATGACCAGTTTATCAAAATAAAATCTTTCTCAATTGGCTTACAAAATTAACAATGCTAACCCAAATTGAAGTTTCTTTCAAAATGTTGTTGTACAAACTCTAGAATGAAGTATTCAAGTGAGCCTTTGGACAGTTAAGTCGATTTGGTCTACAGCTGAAAATTAAAATTGAAGAATGAAATTAAACACGTTACGAAACAACCAATTTGAAATTGGATTTGAAACTCCTTGGCTATCCAAAACAATGTTATCCTAAATCTTTATCATATAGAACCAATTTCAGGATTCTAACTGTATGTAGATCAATCCTACTTCAACATTTGTATTTTGGATCGATTGAAAGGATATGTTATTGGGACATTGAGTTTTAGCTTTTTGGTGAGGCCTTTGAATTCCCCGATGGCTTGATCCCGCCTAGATTGGAGAAAACGTTGAACTTGTAAGATCTAATCAATCGTGAAAAAGGACGAAACCCTCGATTTTTCTTGAACTTTACAGATCGTGAAAAGGAAGAAATCCATAAAACTGATTTTACTTCCAAAAGGATAAGGTTGGGAAATTTTTATGGAGGCTTACCAACGATTCCAGGGATACAAAAATTCCCGTATTCATTGATGTTTTTGTTTGTGGCTTATCAACAATAGTTAAATCGCTGATATTTGTTCTACGGCTCGGAACCGGGGCGGATTCATTAATTTTAAGGGTCGCCTATTCCTCTCTCCATGAGAGAGATAAGGGAAGAAAGCGATATATATATAGGGAGCGTCTATATGAACACAAAAGTTTGACACAAATCAGGAGACATGTTTATCCATAAAGGATCAAGCACATATCGATATGCTAAATTTAACGTAAGGGTCGGTCGTGCATCACCCAAGAGGTCGGTCATCCTTCAAGAAATGTGTGGGGTCGAACAAGATTACAAACTATGTAGGAAGACAGCTCAAGCAACATGTGGGCCAAGCCAGAAGTGGCTCGAACCAGCTTTAAACCTGGGCGAACAGTCTTCAGGGTCGGACATCGTCCAGGGTCGGACAAGTACAAATCTTTATGTTTCATCAGGGTCGAACATGGTGAAAAGAGCAGGGTCGGTCGAACATGATGACTTGCTCATGCACTTCTTAGGCCGGTCGAACAGATGGAACACAAAGGGTCGGTCGAACATTATGACAAGAGTAGGGTCGGTCGAACATGGTGACAAGATCAGGGTCGGTCGAACATTTGACTGAGCAAACTGCTGAATACAACTGTCAATAGCTGGCAGTGGCATTTATGTAATTACTTGCATGTTCGACACATAGCCTGCATATACAAATTTCAGCTCACCATTTCATTCCAACTCCTCCTATAAATAGGCCATGTCTTTCATACTTTGAGGGATCGATTTCCACAACCCCGAAGGGCTGCCAAATTGCTTTCTCTCCCATTTCAAGTGATCCTAACATCATCTACCTTCTCAAAGAAAAAATCTAGCATTGAATTCATCATGTAATTCGCCAAAATTGCTCTAGTATCTTAGAGATTAGAGATCCTCCACCATTTTCCTTGCATTAGTGAATTTCGCCTAATTCTTCGCTGATTTGCATAGATTAGAGTGAAATATTTGTGTAAAGGAGAAGATGAATGTACTTATGAATGATTCTAAGCTTGTAATTCTTGAATTTCTAATGGAAATCCTTGCCAAAGTGGATGTAGATCTTTCCTAGATCGAACCACTATAAAAAATCTTTGTGTTTTTACCTTTTTGTTGCGATTGTGGTCTCATTCTTACCGATTAGTGAAGTGCATTTATGTCATATTTTTTGTTTGAACTAATTTTGGTTTAAATAGTTGGCACCCACCATAGGGCCCATTCGCACTTCCTTTTTCAAAGTCATTCGCGAAAGTAAAGGTTGGAGGTCGTTCCTCCTATAGATTCTTTAAATCTAGAGTCCGAGCTATTCAACAAATTCGCTTACAAGTTTAAGGCCTTGTTTAAGCTATGAGTAGACCATCGAAGAATAAAGCTAGTTAGACCACCGAAGAGACTGAAAACCTCACCAATAATACCAACAATGCTACACCACCCACCAACCTCTTTGAAGTTGGCGAATCTTCTAGAGCTGGAGCGGCTGTAACAAGGAAGGAGTTGGATGAAGTTGTTGAGGGTCTAACAAGTCAAATGGACATCGCAAACAATGCTATGTCAAAAAAGTTAGAATCCATATTCACTATCCAAGCTGCAACAGCAAAAGTCACCATGAATGTTGCCCGTGCTAAATCTGCTCAAATCGATCGTATGGAAAATAAGGGTTCTTCCTCTTCAAGTCCAAATCGAGAAAATTCTGTCTAAGAGGTTGCAGATCCTAATCATAAGGAAATAAAACCATCTACCCACAACCATTTTGATAAAGCAACTTCTAAACAAGTGCTTGGTTCCACCAAAGGGGCACCTCCCCAAGAGGGAGGCCCAGGGCCTCAAAATCCAAACCATGACCGTTTGCTTAGGAAGACATTCGGCAAGGAGGATGGCGTCTGCCCCATGGACCAGCACAATGAAGAGGAGTGCATATCGGAAATAGTCCACAAGATCATCAAGAAAATATTGAAAAAGCAGGATAATGAGAAAGTGTGGGGATTCGCTCCTACGAAGACCCCACTCATGGAGAGAATCAAGATGGCTCCATATCCAATGAAGTTCAAACCTCCACTGGTACATGCCTATAATGGAACCGGTGATCAAACGTGTTTCTATTCAAGTATGACCAACACATGGATGGAGCGCATGCCAAGGATGATCTAAAATGTCTTTACTTCCTAACTTATCTTGAAGGGGTGGGTTCTCTCTGTTTCATGAAGTTGCCGCCAAAGTCTGTGGATGATTTCGCTTCCTTAGCCATGTTAGCCAGAGAGCAATTCAGGTTCTAAGCCACCAAGGTACGGGACGTCATGGAGTTAAACGAGCTTGAACAAAGACCTGGAGAATCCACCAAGGCTTTTCTCATTGACTTCAATGCGGCTGCAGCCGAAGTTGGAAATCATGAACCCCGCCTGGTTCTAATGGCTTTGAAGGGAGCAATATGCAAAAAGACCAAGTTTGGGAGATGGATCAAAAAGAAGAAGCCAACCACACTCGAGGAACTATTCTATAAAGCTGAAGAATACACGAGTGTTGATGAAGATCCAGCCTATGCCTTAGACATTCCCGAAAGTAGTGCACAACCTAAACAGAAGGACGTTAATGTACAGGGCGGATAAAAGAATCTTGGTGGTCAGAAAAGGGGCAACGTGGGAAAGGATAACCGGACTAACAAGAAACTCCCCTTCTTTAAGAATTCTGAGTTGACTCCTCTCAATGACACTGTGGAAAATATCTTCATAGCAACTAAGGATACCGAGGAATATCCAACACCAAGGCAAATAAAGGTCAATGGTGCTGCAATAAAGTTAGGCAGGTTTTGTAGGTTCCACAATCAACCAGGCCACAATATGAATGAATGTAGGCATTTGAAGAATCTGATTGAAGAGTTAATAAGGAAGAATAGACCCCAACAATATACGAAAACCCGCAGAACACTCAAGCTGCTTAAGGGCAGGGAACATCTGCGGGACAGCCTAGACAGAGCGAGAGTACTCCAGTTGCTATTATTCCAAGACCGATCATCAACACAATTTCAAGAGGACCCCACCCAGCCGAAAGAAGCTGAGAGGACATCGTGAAGTATACTTAATAGATGAAAAGCCTTCCTAATGAAGAAAGATTTATGGTCATGAACAATGCCTTTCCTGCAAAAATACCAAAGACTTCATGGAATGAAGTTGTGTTCAAAGATAGAGACTTAGATGGACTGCAAACACCAACGGTTGATCCCATGGTTGTTACCATTGGTCTGGGTCCTTCCATAGTGAGAAGAGTCTTGATTGACAGTAGGGCCTCTATCAATGTTCTTTTCATTAATGCATTCAACAAGATGAATCTTTCTATGGATGATGTGAGAGCAAGCCAGAACAAGATCCATGGTTTCACGAGGCAACCCACTCAGCCGACTGGCATCATCAACTTGCTCGTCGAACTCGGAGAAGGAAAACAGAAGGTTTCCATGAAGAAAGATTTTGTCATAGTTGATGAGCTTTCGGCCTACAACGCCTTCCTTGGGAGACCAGCTCTGGCCTCATTTAAGATAGCAATGGCTCCATGGTGCTTGACCACGAAATTCCCTACCGAAAATGGAATCGGCGTGATTATGGGTGACCAGAAGGTAGCAAGGGAGTGCTATATAGTTGAGCTAGTTGAGGCTAGGAAGAAGGAGAAGAAAAAGAATGGGGAGGCTCCGTTCTGCTCCGTATTCATGACTCCCCCTTATAGCAATTAGGGCGGGGCCCTCACAACGGCGAGCACAGCAGAGCCCAAAAGGAGATGGACCCTAGAAAATCCAGTGTGGCGGAAAATAGAGTGGCACCAGCTGAAGACACAATCTCAATCCCAGTGCATGACGAAGATCCGGATAAAGTATTGAAAATAGGTTCTCAACTAGGCCTAAAGTTGCAGGAAGAATTAATTGTGTTTTTAAAAGCAAATTTAGATGTTTTCGCTTGGACACATTCTGACATGTGTGGAATTTCATGTGATGTAATAGTGCATAAATTGAATGTCAATCCAAGTTTAACTCCAATAAAGCAAAAGAGATGAATTCAAGGACATGAAAGATCTGTAGCATTACAAGAAGAAGTAGATAGGTTGTTCAAGAATAACTTTATACTAGTGTCCACATATCCTGATTGGGTTTCCAATCCTGTCCTTGTTGAAAAGTCCAACGGGAAATGGAGAGTGTACATAGATTATTTAGACCTCAACAAGGCGTGTCCCAAAGACAGTTTCCCATTGCCCAAAATTGATCAAATTGTTGATGCAACAACGGGGCATGAACTATTATCCTTTATGGACGCGTACTCCAGATACAATCAGATTATGATGTATAAGCTGGATGAGGAAAACATGAGTTTCATAACAGATAGAGGCATGTATTGCTACAAAGTCATGCCGTTTGGAATGAAAAATGCAGGAGAAACGTACCAGCGCCTTGTGAATTCCATGTTTAAATCCCATATCGGGAATACAATGGAAATTTATGTAGATTATATGGTGGTGAAATCAAAGAAAGCTGAGGATCATCTTGAAAATATGGCTGAAATGTTTCATATCCTCAAAAATTATGGGATGAAGCTAAATCCGCTTAAATGCTCATTTGGAGTTGTGTCCAGAAAGTTTCTTGGATTCATAGTCAATGCCAGAGCATTGAAGCAAATCCTTCTCAAGTCACAGCCTTATGGGAGATGCATGATTCAAGGGCAAAGAAAGAGCTTCAAAGCCTAAATGGGAAAGTAGTTGCACTTAACCGATTCATTTCCAGTGCATTCCACTCTTCGATGCTTTGAAGAAACAAAGGAAGGAATTCCAGTGGACTCTTGAATGCCAAACAGCCTTCGAAGAGTTGATCAAGCACATGAAATCACCACTGAGGCTATCAAAGCAGAAAGACGGAGAGGAACTATTCCTATATCTGGTTGTCTCATCTCATGCATTAAGCGCTACACTTGTCCAGGAAGATGCCAAGGTTCAATGGCCAGTTTACTATATCAGTAAAAGGCTCACTGGGGCAAATTAAACTATCCTAAATTAGAGAAACTTGTGTACTGTCTTCTTATTGCCTCAAAAAAGCTAAGTTCGTACTTCTAAGCCCATCCTACAAAGGTTCTCACTGACCAATCGCTAAGACAAGTTCTCTTTCACCCATAAACCTCGGGGAGATTACTGAAGTGGAACATAGAGCTTAGCCAATATGACATCACTTATCATCCTCGAAGAGCTATTAATGGGAAAGCCTTAGCGGATTTTATCGCCGAGTTCATGGATAGGGGGGAAGAAATAGAAGAACCAGCAGAGCCGGTGGCTAGTTGGAAGCTATTCATTGATGGATCTAGGAATGATTAGTGCTCGGGGGGAGGAATAGTCCTGGAAACTCCTGAAGGTCACTCCCTATGCTACGCCCTAAGGTTGGAATTCCCATCAACCAATAATGAAGCTAAACATGAAGCATTAATCACAGGGTTAAAGTTGGCAAAAGAATTGAACCTGAAAACCTTGCAAATTCTCAGTGACTCGCAGCTGGTAGTATGTCAAGTTCGAAAGGAATTCCAAACCAAACTTGGAAACCTTCCTGCTTATCTTACCAAAGCTTTGGAACTTCTCAACGATCTTGACTACTACATTATATCTCATATTCCTAGGGAAGAAAATTCAAAGGAATATTCTCTAGCTAAGTACGCCAGTTCCTCAGATGCACAGTTGCTCGGTTTGATACCCGTCGAAGTCCTTTCAACTCCCGCTATTGAAGAAGCAGATGTTGACTGAATTATAGAGGCAGTTGAATAGCCTGTATCTTGGATGACCCCAATCAAGGAATATATCCTTAATGGAACACTTCTAGAGGAACCAAAAAAGCTATGAAAAATATTGCACAAAGCTCCATTATACCTTATCTAGGATGGAAGATTATATAGATGAGGTTTCTCAATGCCATTGCTGCGATGTGTAACCAAAGAGGAGTCCAAAGCAAGCTTGGCAGAATTACATGAGGGAGAACGCGGAGGTCACATGGTGGTCAAATGCTAGCCAAGAAAATTCTGCGATATGGCTATTTTGGCCCGATGTGAACCTGGATGCAATGACCTATGCTAAAAAGTGTGATAGATGCCAAAGATTTGCAAATATTCCAAGAGCACATCCCACAAAATTGGCTAAGATGTTTAGTCCATGGCCATTTGCCATCTGGGGCATAGATTTGATCGGAGCATTGCCTACATCTAAATCAAGTATGAGATATGCAATCGTGGTCGTTGACTATTTCACTAAATGGGCCAAAGCTGAGCCATTAGCTACTATTACATCGAAAAAGTGATTAACTTTGTCTTAAAGGACATTATCTGCCGATTCGAGATACCGTAGAAAATAATCACTGATAATGGAACTCAGTTCCAGAGCAGTGAATTCTTAAATTTCTGTGCTACATACAAAATCAAGAAGAGTTTTGCAGCCGTTGCTCATCCGCAAGCCAACGGGCAAGTTGAAGCGATTAATTAAGTTTTAAAGTTAACCATTAAGAAGCGTCTCGAAAAAGCCAAAGGTGGTTGGGTAGACGAGCTTCCTCTTGCACTATGAGCATATCGCACAACTCACAAAATTGCAATAAGGGACAATCCGTTCTTGCTTGCATTTAGATCCGAGGCTATGATCCCGGTGGAGCTGGAATTTCTCATTCACCGTAGAATCCATTTTAATCAGGAAGAGAATGAGAAAATGCAACTCGAAGCACTTTATTTGCTTGAAAGAGAGATAAAAGAAGCTGAAATTAGAATTGTTGCTCATCAGAGAAGGGTGGCCTGACATTTTAATGCTAAATTCAAATGGAGAACCTTCAAAATTAGGGACCTTGTTCTGAAGAGAATCATGACAGGAAATGGAGTATTTGGACCCAATTGGGAAGGGCCATATATGATAAGTCAAAAATTCTCAGATGGCACCTTCGAACTGAAAACAACGGACGAGATCTGACTTCCTAGAGCCTGGAATAGCATACACCTCCGTCACTACTTTGCTCAATGTTTCATTAATACATCTTGAAAATTGTAAATGTCATGCATTGTAAATACCATGCGACATTGTTACAAGCTTTTAACATATTGATGAAAGAAATTGTTTTACTTGCCTAAATTGTACATTTGCAAATTCTGGTTTACAAGTTGCTAAAATTCGATTTTGATTGAAAGTCCCCTAAAAGAACGTCGACGCGTCCATAACCTAGTAAAGCTTGGTAATCGTTACAGCACATCCCAGCTAGGATAGCTCAAGCGCCCATTGATCAATGCTCAAAACATCATTTGCAACAAGTACGAAGGTTTGGAGCACAACATTGCAAATGAGGGACACTAGGAACTGAACGGTCAAATGATGTGGCGTTTAGACTACAAAGAGGTTGTAGGTTTCCCCGTAGGGGCACCTTCTTAATTGCAAAGTCCAGGATCCTAGTTCTAACAAATCTTGGTGAAACCAATAAATGGAATAGCGTATGCCCAATGAAACAATGCAACTCTAAACCAAAGACCTCCCCGAGGGGCACCCAGTTGATCGTCAGTTTCATTGATACATGGCCCGATTGTGACAAACACTGGGTTTCTAAACCAAAGACCTCCTCGAGGGGCACCTGGTCAATCATCAGTGTTATTAATACATGGCCAGATTACGACAAACCCTGGGTTTCTAAAGACCTCTTCGGAGACATCCGATCAGATGCTGGGTTCTTTAAATCCAGTTACTAATGCTGGGTCTTCCAAATCAAGTTACTAATGGACTTATAAAGACCCCTTCGGGGCATCCGATCGTAAGGCTAGTCTTCCAAATTCGGTTAGTGGCGAACCCAATGACCTTTTCGAAGGCGTCTGACCAATCTACAAGTGACTGACTCATTTAGTCACAACGAATATCGGATTTTCCAAGACCTCTCCAGGGTCATATGTTCAAATCTAATCTCCGCAGGACCTGGATTGCCAGGTTAGCGTGAAACATGATTGAATATACTAAAAACATAAGACCTCTCAAGAAGGGGCGCAGTAGCAAAGACTCCTCTCCACTAAAAGGTATGAGCTTGATCGACTAAACCGAAAAACCTTGGGTCATGAGCAAGCAAGAAAATTTTAAATGTGATGGAGAAAACACATGACCAGGAGATTCCAAATGAAGTCGATCACAAATATCATGCCTAACCTTTAAAGTTTGTGACGGATTTTGGTATGGTGTATTACCATCGAATTAAGGAAATTCGATAACGCTCACTTAAACATACCATAAAGTTGTCACAACTTTACATTAAAGGCTTGGCACCTACAAGGATTACTCTGACCAACAAAGTTGAATCCCTTGAAATGGCTAAGGCAAACTCGAGAACTTAAATACAGTGGTAAACACAAAAATGGTTGTTAATAGAGAAGAAGTCTCAAATACTGCCCTAACCAAAATCAAGGGAATTCAGTAAAATTGGTCAAGTAAATCCGACTAATAAAGATCCGTGGCTACAACTGAAAAATCATTATTTACAATAACGTACCACGAGGTCATTATAATACCATGCATTGCAATGACAAATGACTTGTAATATAAAAGAATTTGTGTTGTAAGCGTGAAAAGGAAACAGGTGTGGAATGCAAAACAAGAAAGTACGAAAAAGCTTTAGTACAACAAGCAGAACACGGTTTCATTACAGCAACACAGAACCAGATCATAGAATCACAAGTCAAGTACAAAAGTACTAGACATAAATGTGCGTAAACTAACAAGATTAGAGTAGTGAGTGAGGGCCGGCACTTGCATATACAACCGGTCCGAATAGAGTAATCAGAAACTAAAACAAAGTCATGAGTACTACTGCTTCTTGCTACCTGGCCTCAAAGAAGGCTTAGTGGAAGGAGAAGGGCCATTAGCTTGTTCTTTCCCCGGCCTACTGGGACTTTCCTGAGAAGATAATTATATCTTTCTTCTTGTGAGTGGCATGCTTTCTTCCTTTATGTCCTGAAATTGATGAGCTTTTGGATTTTTGCTGTTTCAAAACCTCGGCCTCCTTGCCCGGGGTCTCACCAGTTTGCTCTGAGTCCTCCTCACTCGGAATGTAATCCACATCACCACCTAAGTTAGAAATTGTAGAAATTCGAGTATCCTCAGAACCCGAAGTGGTAAAAGCAAGAAGGGATTGATCACCGAGGGGAGGAGTAGAAACTGGGGCAAGAGGAACTAACGCCAAAGTTGAATCAATTATGATGGCTTCAGTCGTCATTGTCTTTCCTGTAGCAGGAGAGGGTGATGGTGAGATTAGACCTAAAGCAGATGAACAGTGAGAATGAAATGCAGATGTCTTAGGTGAAGGGCATAGGCAGTCTAAGTACAACAAAGTTTCGAAAATTTCAAGTTTACCTGCAGCTATAAGACTAGCCTGAAGATCTCTGTGCTTTCGACCTCAAATATGTTTGCATAAGTATCATCATCAATCTCGTCATCCTTGGTATGCTCCTCTGCTAAGTTTTCCTCAACATTGTGCTCCTCAAATGTTGTGTCTTTTTCTTTTGAAGAAGCGGGAGGATTGACTGGGGTTTGTGAACCAGAAGCCTCAGCATTAGCATAGAGAGTAGGTGTAACAACCCGGAAAATCAGAGCTAATTTAAATTTTTTATTTTGGCTATTTTACTGAATTTTGAATAGTTAAAATAATTTATTTTAACTAATAAGGACAAAAATTTGTTTAAATCGAAGTTAGAACGAATATATTTATTTTAATTTTAAAAGGAATTAGAAATCGCACGGTAGTTTGAAAATTTGGATTCGAACTTTGAATGAATGTACAGGATGCAAAATAAATCAGATTTTGGTGAAACAAAAAATATTAGAATTTGTTTAAGAATATCTTTCCAATGAATCTGAAAAATTGAAATTTCATAGCGCGAATAAAAAGTTATGGCCAGTTGAATATTCAGAATAGTCGCTATGAAAATGAATATAATATATAGCCCGTATAAATAGCCATTTTGCAAACAACCTCCGTTTTCGATGAAACCAACCTGGTTGGATCTGGAATGTCAAATTATTGCAGGATTCCAGTTTTCATAATTTTTGGAATTAATATGTGAGCGCGGCAAATGAAACGTGTTTTGTCAATTTCAGTCAATTTCGATCGACCAGAAAATAGCCATTTTTCAAACGGTCTCCAAATTCGGCGAAACTAATTTTATTAGACGTATCGTCAAAACAAAGCTAGATTTATTTTTTGGGAATTTTTGGAGTCAGTATGTGGCCCCGGTAAATTAAAATGTACGATAACATTAAATAATTAAATGTTTTATATTTAAATTTAAAGAAAAACATATCGAATCAGTCGAATGGGCCTACGAAACATATCCCATCGTGTCTGAAATGGGGGTATTTATTTAGGCTCATCACTCGTTGGGTTTGATTTGGAGTTAGGAGCGATACAAAATTAAAAGAATTAAATAAAATAAAAATACGTATACGTGTAAATACGCCGTATATACTAAACCCTATACATCGTTATGCACCGCCCCGTTTACTGTTGAACGGCGGAAACCATTCCTTCCTTCTCTCCTCTTTTTCTTCCAAACCGCTCAATAAAATCACGAGCTCATGTTGAGGATTTTGGAGAGCGTCTCTCAAGCTTCAAAACTATATAAGGTTTGTAAGTATCATCGCGTATCGAGGGAGAATCACCTCCGTTAAGTCGCCACCTTCACGGCGCCGCCGCTCAGAACAGCCAACACCGCACCTCACCGCGCCACCATCGGACGGAGTGCCACTCCGAGGTCTTCGACGTGGTGCTGGTGGATCGTCATCCCGTGCAACTGTTTGGAAGAAATCAATAAACCTAGTTTTGAACGATTTCAAAAAGGTATGGCTGTTTCTAAATTAAATGGTTATAACATCTAAAAGTGTTGCGAAACTGAATTCAATCATATAAAAATCATATCTTTTTTGTATGTTGTCCAAATCCAGTGAAACAAGAGACATTGGGACCGTGACATCGAGCACTACATTTCAGAAGAGACCGCATAATTTTTGGGGCCTTCTACAAATTTAGAAGAAATAAATAGAAAAGTGAGATTTCTAAATCTGAATTGATTAAATAAAATTATATTAGGATGCAAATGGAGTTTAGAAACTCCCGACACTCATCGTCAACAGACCATGGATGACTTGATTGTTTTGTGGTATGTAATTGGTTGATTTTTGGTGTTTGATTGTGGTTGAAAAATGAATTTGATTGGTATTGTGGCATTAGACTACCTAGAAAAATGTATTAGAAAATTAAACCCCTTGTAAACGCCACAAGGCCTAAGGTAGTGCGAGCAGCCATACATCGGGATGGTGCCGGTTTTAATTACCCTGCTGTTATGCTGCCCAAATTTTCTGAAATATTTTTGTGTTATTAAATATTCTTGTTATTATATATTAATTGCTCGAATAATATGAAAAATTAGATTTTTAATATATATATGAATATGTAAATGATCATTATAGTCAACATAAAATTTATATTTTTTGTTGTAAATCAAAATTGGTCATTGTGTTATAAAATGAATTTATATTTGATTTTACATTTTTAATGAAAATGAGACATTAAAAATAAACATTTAGATATAAAAAAATGAATTTATATTTAATTTTACATTTTTATTGTATATACAACATTAAAAATAAAACATTGAGAAATGAAAATGTTGTGACATTGGAATTACATTTTTAATGTAAATGAAACATTAAAAATAAGTAGTGATAAATGAAAATGTGTTTGCCTTGAAAACTTACATTTTAATGTAAATAAAACATTTAAAAATAAACATTTTTGAATAAAAATGTATTTACAGTGGATTTTACCTTTTTAATGTAAATCAACATTAAAATAAAACATTACTATATAAAATGTATTTACATTGGAATATTACATTTTATTGTATATGGAAACATTTAAAATACCACATTGCTATATAAAATGTATTTACATTAGATTTTACATTTTAAATGTTTTACATTAAATGAACATTGTTATAATAATAATGTTTTTACATTAAGTTTTTACATTCTTATGTAATTGTTATATTAAAATGTCTTTATTTTAAAATATATATTTTTAATGTAACCTAACAATAAAAATAGTCATTTGTTAAACATAAATACATTTATATTAAAATATACATTTCTAATGTAATGCAAGATTAAAAATAGATGTTGTTAAATAGAAATGTATTTATATTGAAATATACATTTTTATGTAATGAAACATTAAAAATAGTCATTTGTTATATAGAAATGTATAGATATTGAACTATACATTTTTAACTAGTGGGAACCCGTGCTTCGCACACGGCCATTGTAAAATCAGTGTATTGATATAATGCAATGCAAAATTTAATGGATGTGCGACCTAGGCAATATATATTATTTTCAGAGGTTTTGTTTTGTTAATCAATAAAAATAATGGGGATTTAAATTATAATTTGTTTTGGCAAGGCTGTATTTTCATTTGTCCATTTACTTTAAAATATTCTTGTCATCCTCTCTGTTAGGCATGAGACATTGTAGCAGTTGAATAGAAGAGGATTTTTTTTTGAAGAACAGTGGATGTTGTTCGGAAAATAGTATGTTCTTATGGTATAATGTTGTATATATACCTCAGATTAAGCATTAGCCTGTTGCAACTTATTTACAGTTCAATTTCCTTTTCCAAATAAAAAACACGTCCCCATAACCATCCATATTGATATAATATAACGTCTGCTCATCAATAGTTATTTGTTTCAGCATGGTCTTCCAAGATTATTTTGTTTTATATGAATATATCCTCAAAATCAAACTATGTAACACATATTTTAACTTTTACTTTACAGTTAGTGTTCATTCCGTATAAGTTAATGAACCTGCGCGGCAAATTATGCAAAATTATATCAAAAGTCGCTTCTGGAAAGTAGAATTTGATATAACACCACAGAATTTCACAACCGTGGCATTATGCATGCCTAAAAAACCACTGGTATTTAGTTTATTAATTATATTATACAACCAGTATAGTTCCAAATGACATAGCACATAAAGATCAATACATCAAAACTGGGACTATAGTGAAATTGTGCCAGGAAATTTAATCAACGGCAGTGCTTATATCTTCAAGAACTTGTTGACATTTCTTCTTGAGCCAATGGCTAAACTTATAATATATAAAATATTAGTAGCCTAGTACTCAGTAGTTAATCCGTGATGCAAAATATAAACATTAGTCAGTACATACATTAATAAATCATGAGATCAATGCATAATAAATCATAAAAAAATCAGACCATAATCAGTGCATACAGAAATGAATAATATTATTAATGAAATAGAAAATTTTGAATTGAAGATAGTAGAATGCAAATACCGTTGAAGCGTTGAAACTATATGGCAGTTGTCAATGATCTATAGGGTACATGCATTGTTAATGTTAGTTTTGATGGTGGAGAAAGATGTATTCTGTTGAAGAGAAAAAGCATACAAATAAAAAAGTGCATATGTGTAAAGGTCTGCAAATCCGTACTATCCGAGTTGACTAATAACACCACACGTCCAACCCAAATTGTACAGAATTACGAATCATTATTAGAAAGAAGTTAGAGGATGAGAAATTGAAAGAAATATTAGAATAGAAGAAAACGAAGATCACAAACTCCCCGCCCGTTCATTTCTATACTCAGGAGATAATTATTATTATATTTCTAAATTTCCACTTACTTGGGTTAAAACGAATGTTGTGTAAACATTGTTACAACAACCCAAACCACTGCATTCAACTAACTCTTATTCAAACACTTCTCTTCGAGACTGGATCATGCTATTTATAAATTAATAATGAAATCAATCAAGTTGGGGTATAATTACCTCTCAGACCTTGACTGAAAACATCCTCAACTTCAAAACGGACAAAACCACTTCTCCTCGAATAATCAACATCATAAAACTAATTATTCATTTTTACCTGTATACGCTTCTCTTTCTAATTTTACCAGATTTGGTTATAGATTTTCTATTTGTTTATAATATTCTATTTTAATTTCGTTTCCTTATCGAATTCTATATATATCGATACATTGATTTCTAACTATCAAATTTTCTTAAAAATATTCTAACTCCTTAAATTTGCGGAAAAATTCGCCATAACCTCCTTTGTACAGGGAGCATTGGGAAAATCCCCAAACTGCCACATAGGCCTTTCCAATCAAAAAAAAAAGCTAAACGGCTAGCCGATTCGGCGCATAAAACCTCATATGGAATTTAAACGTGTAACTTTTTGTCAGGCACTAAATTTATAAACTTCATTCTCTTCATATACTTCACTCCATATCTGCCTAACACATGTTCACCTGTTTTCAATTCAATTTAACTCAATCCAATCGTTTGAATTCAGTGTCGCCCATTTATTCTTTAATTAGCTATTTTGCCTATTCCACTTCTTTGTTTGAACATAACATGTTCATATAAAATATTTAACTTGCTCATTACAAAATTGAATTCCAATTTCAATTCAAGTTTCTTTTCAATTTTTAATATAAATTTCCAAATTGAATTCACCTATTCAAAGCCCAATATCAATTCAAAATCTCATTAACTAATTACTATTTAAATTAGTTAATTCTATTCAATAATCAAAAATATGATTTCTGTTTCAAAAATCAATTCATTTCTCCACTTGAGTTCACATATAATTCACAACTCAAAATCTGAAATTTTCTAAATAGAAATTCGGATTTTATTAGCTTAAAATCCTTTTACAGAATTAAATAAACCGTTATAGTTTTTTAAATGGTTCTAGCGCTGTTTTTCTGAAAATTTGATTTTGACATAACTCAAAATATATACGACGAAATTCTGAATTTCCTCTTTCATTAGAAAACTATTATCAAATCGGTACTGACGTTTCTTGTTTCAAAGAATTCCGACTTCAATTGAGTTCTGTATACTCAATTGAAGTTCGAATCGCCAATTTACGAACTGCACCGTTGCAGCAAGTTCGTTTTAATTATATTAATATATAAAAATGTTTAAACCATGTTTATAATAATCCAACTCCATTCTGATATATTTTTAATATATATCAAATCAGTTTTCCCAATTCAACATAATATTTTTGATTTTCTAAAATTGTCGATTTTCCCTAACTCGAAAATAAATTTATTTATACTTCGATCTTATATATTCAAATTCCATTTCAATTCTATTTAAATTTCCTATATTCAATTTCCATTTCAACTTTATTTGAATTCTATATTCAAATTCCCCTTTCAACTCTTTTTGAATTTCCTATATCCCCATTTCAACTCTATTTGAATTCTATATTGAAATTCTATTTCAAATTCTCGATATTCAAACTCCATTTGAATTTCTATATTCAAATTCTATATTTTAAAATTTCTTTATTCAAATTCCATTTCACTTTCTATATTCAAATTCTATATTTGAATTTCCTTTATATTTTTTATATTCAAATTCTATATTTGAACTCCATTTGAATTTCTATATTAAATTTCTATTTGAATTTTCTTTATTCATTCTTAAACAAGTCTCAATTTCAATTCCTTTTGAAATCGATATTTCTACTTTTGGAAAATAGATATCCCTTTTCAATTTCACACTTGTATTTTTATTTTCGAATTATCCAATGATAATTCTTTTCACTTCATTTATAAGCTTCGTTTATAAAAGAACTATTTGTTTTTATTCTTTTAAAACAAGTTAATATTTTTATTCTATTCAAATTTCAAATTCTATTTTCAAAAAATAGAATTTCCCCTTTTAACTCTGGAAATTTCCTTTCCCGATATTTTTAAAATATCAACATTTAAGACCCAGTGATATTTCAAACTATCAAAACAACCAATTAAAATTAATAGGTTTTCTAACACATCATATATGACAGTATAGGTGCAAACAAACAAACAAACAAACAGATAATATATTTTTGAGGAATCCAGTTGGATCCGTCCAACCTGTTTTTCCTGCATCCACAGACGTTAGTCAACATAAATAATACCCATCCTGCTTCGAGGCAGAATATCGCGGTATAGAAGGTCATCCACTATCATAGCGTGGGGCGTATAAGGTAATCATCCGCTAATGATACTGCGGGAATCCAACCAATCACCAATATATAGATAATAGCACACCAAGCCTAAATAACTAATTTATTTTTATAATAGCCATAAAAATATTTTAATGCAACCAAGCAACCATCAAACAATTATTTTAAAGAATAAAATAATTCAAAATAAAAATGAGTGAGATTTACACACCGAAATTGCAGTTGTTGAATATCTTGTTGATTTCCAAATCAACGGCTGCGAATCTTCTCGAATGAATTCGCACCTACGATAATTTGATTAATTTAACATTTATTTATTTAAATTAACGAATAAATAAATTTCTTATATATATATATATCTTTTTACATTTAATTTAATCATTACATTATTTTAAATTAATATCTAAACCATGATTATAACCTTGTATAAATCACATACAGTAATTTTAAATGTTCGAATTATATAAGCTTATATAATTTATTCTTCTCCTAAAAAAATTCAGATTTAATCAAAATAAAAATACTGTAAAATTATATACCTTCTGCATACACAGTTTACTAATTAAACATGCTCTAGGCTTTTCTCGTTGCCCGTCTTCTGATCCTCCCATTACCATTGTTGTGTTCACCAAAGAACAACCCCTTCATTCACTGCCAGGAAAAATTCGACCCTTCACCCTTGCTTTACGTTGATTGCGATAGTTGTAATCACCTAGTTCGCAACCTTTAAAGGATCAGAATCCCCCTCTGTAAACCGCAGCATCCCCTTCCTAACATTGCCGTGCCCTTCAATGCATCGAACCCTAGTTCTACGAATCCACAAATCGCGAGCTTCTGGTTATGTCGAGCATGAGGAGTTCGAACAGCTCCTAACCCTGTCGTACCTTCCATTGGCGATCGAACTCTACCCAAATTCTGACACTGCTCTCGACAACGCTGGACTCCACAAATTGATGGACCTGAGCTCACGATTCCTGCTTCCTTTCATAACGCGATGACCTCTTGTAATCGCGACGACCTCATCTCCATATCGCGAGAGCTCCATCATTGTTGTCGAGCTTCTAGGAATTATCGCGGTGTTGAATTTCAGATTCACTGATTTTAATTTCTATTCCCTTTTTCTTTTTTCTGGCGTTCGATTTGAAGAGGAATGGAGACAAGAAGGGGATTTATCGCGTATAAATAGATGAAAGGAGGAACATTAAGTACACCAACATTTAATTCATGTTACCCAAAGTACAAACAAATCTTTTTATTTAATTTAAAAAGATTTTCTTTTCAATTCGATTTGATTTCGTTTTGACCGCGATTTGATCTCGTATTTAATACGATTCGATATAAAGCGATTTTTATTCTTTTTAGATGGATATCGATTTGATTTCGAACCTATCCACAATCAAATATTTCGGGGTCCATAAATTTAAACCACGAACGGCTATTTTAACGTAACCACTGTTGTTTTCAACAGTGTAACACTATTCTGAACTAACTGAATATATTTTAATATTTAATTTGAACGTAAATATAAATAACCAAAATAAATTAATACAATATAATTTAAATTCGAAAACCACAAATTCTTTGATAATAAATTATTATTTATCATCGTATATATCAAATAAAATTCCTACTTATCATCTGATTCATTTTGATTCAGTTTTTAACTTCGATTTCAATGATATTTCGAATTACAATAATTCGATATATTCTAAATTAAATTATATTCGATTATTAAGTAGATAAATCAATATAAAAATTAATTTATATTATCAACTATATATTTAAAACCATATTAAATATTTAAAATTAATCAACGAAAAATCTGGGTTGTTACATTCTTCCCCCTTAAAAGAATTTCATCCCCGAAATTGCTAAGGTAAGGAAACTGGTACAAATCCATTACTTTTCAAAATCTCACTTATGTTGAAACTCAACTCCTCATATTTCAACAAATTTAATTCCACCAAAACTTTTGGTTTTCCTTCATTTAATTCGGATGATCTACAATCAATTCATTTATATCCAATCTATATTCCATTAAACCTCTTCAAATTTGATTCTAGTTAATTGATTCACTTTAATCCATTTAACTAGCTTAAGTTAAACTTCAATTCCAGAATCCAAATCCCAGGGTCTTCATTTCAAATCCTTTTGAAATCACTTAAACATGTACATATATTTATAATCTTTTCAAATTCAACATATATTTGAATTTTCCAACAAAACTTGTTTCTTTCAAACAAATTTCCATTAAAACTTTTCTAAGGTAGCAATCCATCACTTAGAAACTCAAAAATGAACACTGACGATGCTGAAGTCATCATCAAAATTATTTTCCAGCGATTGAAGTGAGTTCAGTGCTTTATCTTCTTTAAAATCCATTCAAAATGATTTCTATTCAAAAATCCTTTCAAAATAAAACTATTTTATTTTAATAGACTTTGGAAATATTTTCCAATTTCACAGGATTTTAAATTCTAAATTCTGCTTTGAATTTAATTCTAATTCATCTCATTTGTATGTTTCATTCATATACAATTTTATAATTGGTTATATTTGCCATTACAATTTTATAATCTCATTTGATCATAACAACCAACTTATCCACATAATATAATAATTTCAGAAAATTATTCATTTTCTATCAGAATAGAAATTTGGGTAAAATTATTTCATCTACCCATTTAAAACAATATTGTGTCTGATTTCTCTGTTCAAGTGTTTAGAAATTCCTAACGAATTCATGGCGCCCCACGATTCGAGAATTCATAAACCACTCAACAGACTAGCCAACACAATATAAAATAATTTTTATATCAGTTAACAAATATGCGTTCTCGTATATACACTCAACTCATTCTAGGGTACTACAGACCCTATCTCTAATGAACACAACCCCACCAAAGCCTAGGTATTCGCTCAACCTAAGCTCTGATACCAACTGTAAAGGCCCGTAAATCCGCACTATCTGAGTTGACTAATAACACCACACGTCCAACCCAAATTGTACAAAAATACGAATCATTATTAGAAAGAAGTTAGAGGATGAGAAATAGAAAGAAATATTAGAATAGAAGAAAACAAAGATCACAAACTCACATCGGAACGAATAAAGTATATTGAATAACATAACTTTTGAAATACAAATCAGTAACTGTATATACATACCATTATCAGAGCACAACAGTTATTCCTGGAACAGTTATAAACACATGTTTCCAGATACAACATAGTACACAGCGGAAATATGATAGTCTATAGCTAACTGGTGAAGCCTCCTGCTTCCAGCTCTTCCACCTTTTTCTGAAAAATCCCGGCTACTTGACTGCCCGTACAAATTTGGACACCCAAGAGTTTAGGGAAAACAAAACAAAATAAACTTTGGGTCAGTTATGGGACTGATGTGAGTAAACTCCAACCGTTTGTTTAACTTTAAAATTCCTTTTGAGAGAAATGATAATTGTAAGACCGATCGACAAATAAACATGGATGGTTTTTACCATACAATAACCTAAAATATTTTGATACGAAAATCCAGTGATACTATAATAATGTCTACATCAAATAAATAGAATCTAGCGGAATCCTTGCATCTCACGCTCCATATATAATATATAATCAAAAACTGCATGGCGCTTATTGGAGATTGGATTTCCAACATGACAAGGTATGGAACCACCTTCCGATAGTGTATCTCTAGAGAGGAATACACTGGGTTCAACAAGAACATCTTGCAACCCGGCCCACACATGACCGACCACTCATTTCGCTTGAGTGTATCGAATGTATATCACCAACGGTTGGGATCAGCAACCGTTTCCCGAATGGGACAGCATCGAATAGAATAAGGAATTAATTGAATTTCTCTAGATAGGTGATTATACACCCTAACGGGAGCGACCCATATAGCCATGCTGCCTGCCCGATTTTTGTCATTTCCCGGTTGTTGAGGCCTGAGGCTACGATTACTTTCTATTCATTGATAACACAATCACTTTGAATGCCACATTGTTAGATCCGTTAATCACTAGTTGATTTGCACAAATATATTATGGATATTATGCTAAGGGAATAAATCCGTTGCCACCATATATGTTTGTACAGATCAACATATTCGATCATTGGAAATACTCTGTCAGACATTCGTCCATATACGTTCGTTCTAGGACTGAACGAAACCGAAGGCGCAAATTCTATTAATAGAAAAAGTCCTTGCACTTTACTCCATCTTCGATTATATTCATATAATCTAATTTGCAACGTTACTGCCAATACGGAGTGGTTCACGGATAATAATCCAACCGGTCTCTCCATATTGACAACGATATTAGCAAACACTTCGATTGTCGGTTATTTAACTATCGAAGAAAAATAAACATCCATTCAAAGCATCAAACCAATCACTGGGCCATTTAATTGATATTTCATTAATTAAAACACTTCTCCATTTCCTTAACCATATTCGTTGACACGATATTTTCGATAATCATCTTCTTGGCCTTTTATGCTATTTGGAAAACATTTTCATATCTTGCCTTCTTTTATATTCTATACGTAGAAAATATCTTCTTCTTATAATTGGAAAAACATTCCAATTACTTGTCTTTTCTCCGCCCGTTCATTTCTATACTCAGGAGATAATTATTATTATATTTCTAAATTTCCACTTACTTGGGTTAAAACGAATGTTGTGTAAACATTGTTATAATAACCCAAACCACTGCATTCAACTAATTCTTATTCAAACACTTCTCTTCGAGACTAGATCTTGCTATTTATCAATTAAAAATGAAATCAATCAAGTGGGGGTATAATTACCTCTTAGACCTTGACTGAAAACATCCTCAACTTCAAAACGGGCAAAACCACTTCTCCTCGAATAATCAACATCACAAAACTAATTATTCATTTTTACCTGTATACACTTCTCTTTCTAATTTTACCAGATTTGGTTATAGATTTTCTATTTGTTTATAATATTCTATTTTAATTTTGTTTCCTTATCGAATTCTATATATATCGATACATTGATTTCTAACTATCAAATTTTCTTAAAAATATTCTAACTCCTTAAATTTCCGGAAAAAATCGCCATAACCCCCTTTGTACCGGGAGCATCGGGAAAATCCCCAAACCACCACACAGGCCTTTCCAATCAAAAAGAAAAAGAAAAAGCCAAGCGGCTAGCCGATTCAGCGCATAAAACCTCATATGGAATTTAAACGTGTACCTTTTTGTCGGGCACTAAATTTATAAACTTCATTCTCTTCATATACTTCACTCCATACCTGCCTAACACATGTTCACCTGTTTTCAATTCAATTCAACTCAATCCATTCGTTTGAATTCAGTGTCGCCCATTTATTCTTTAATTAGCTATTTTGCCTATTCCACTTCTTTGTTTGAACATAACATGTTCATATAAAATATTTAACTTGCTCATTAATTACAAAATTGAATTCCAATTTCAATTCAAGTTTCTTTTCGATTTTGAATATAAATTTCCAAATCCAATTCACTTATTCAAAGCCCAATATCAATTCAAAATCTCATTAACTAATTACTATTTAAATTAGTTAATTCTATTCAATAATCAAAAATCTGATTTCTGTTTCAAAAATCAATTCATTTCTCCACTTGAGTTCACATATAATTTACAACTCAAAATCTGAAATTTTCTAAATAGAAATTCGGATTTTATTCGCTTAAAATCCTTTTAAAGAATTAAATAAACCACTATGGTTTTATAAATGGTTCTGGTGCTGTTTTTCTGAAAATTTAATTTTGACATAATTCAAAATATATAGGACGTCATTAGAAAACTATTATCAAATCAGTCCTGATGTTTCTTGTTTCAAAGAATTCCGACTTCAATTGAGTTCTGTATACTCAATTGAAGTTCGAATCGCCAATTTACGAACTGCAGCACTGCGGCAAGTTCGTTTTAATTATATTAATATATATAAACGTTTAAACCTCGTTTATAATAAATCCAATTCCATTCTGATATATTTTTAATATATATCAAATCAGTTTTCCCAATTCAACATAATATTTTTGATTTTCTAAAATTGTCAATTTTCCCTAACTCGAAAATAAATTTATTTATACTTCGATCTTCTATATTCAAATTCCATTTTAATTCTATTTAAATTTCCTATATTCAATTTCCATTTCAACTTTATTTGAATTCTATATTCAAATTCCCCTTCTAACTCTATTTGAATTTCCTATATTCCCATTTCTACTCTAGTTGAATTCTATATTGAAATTCTATTTCAAATTCTCTATATTAAAACTCCATTTGAATTTCTATATTCAAATTATATATTTTAAAATTTCTTTATTCAAATTCCATTTCACTTTCTATATTCAGATTCTATATTTGACTTTCCTTTGTATTTTCTATATTCAAATTCTGTATTTGAATTCCATTTGAATTTCTATATTAAATTTCTATTTGAATTTTCTTTATTCATTCCTAAACAAGTCTCGATTTCAATTTCTTTTGAAATCGATATTTCCATTTTTGGAAAATAGATTTCCCTTTTCAATTTCACACTTGTATTTTTATTTCCGAATTATCCAATGATAATTCTTTTCACTTCATTTATAAGCTTCGTTTATAAAGAACTATTTGTTTTTATTCTTTTAAAACAAGTTAATATTTTTATTCTATTCAAATTTCAAATTCTATTTTCGAAAAATAGAATTTTCCCTTTTAACTCTGGAAATTTCCTTTCCCGATATTTTTAAAATATCAACATTTAAGACCCAGTGATATTTCAAACTATCAAAACAACCAATTAAAATTAATAGGTTTTCTAACACATCATATATGACAGTATAGGTGCAAACAAACAAACAAACAAACAGATAATATATTTTTGAGGAATCCAGTTGGATCCGTCCAACCTGTTTTTCCTGCATCCACAGACGTTAGTCAACATAAATAATACCCATCCTGCTTCGAGGCAGGATATCGCCGTATAGAAGGTCATCCACTATCATAGCGTGGGGCGTATAAGGTAATCATCCGCTAATGGTACCGCGGGCATCCGCTAATGATACTGCGGGAATCCAACCAATCACCAATATATAAATAATAACACACCAAGCCTAAATAACTAATATATTTTTATAATAGCAATAAAAATATTTTAAGGCAACCAAGAAACCATCAAACAATTATTTTAAAGAACAAAATAATTTGAAATAAAAATGAGTGAGATTTACTCACCGGAATTGCAGTTGTCGAATATCCTGTTGATTTCCAAATCAACGGTTGCGAATCTTCTCGAATTAATTCGCACCTACGATAATTTGATTTAAATTTACAGATTAACATTTATTTATTTAAATTAACGAATAAATAAATTTCTTATATATATATATATATCTTTTTACATTTAATTTAATCAGTACATTATTTTAAGTTAAATATCTAAACCATGATTGTAACCTTGTATAAATCACATACAGTATTTTTAAATGTTCGAATTATATAAGCTTGTATAATTTATTCTTCTCCTAACAAAAAATCAGATTTAATCAAAATAAAAATATTGTAAAATTAAATACCTTATGTATACCCGGTTTACTAATTAAACATGCTCCAGGCTTTTCTCGTTGCCCCTCTTCCGATCCTCTTATTACCATTGCTGTGTTCACCAAAGAACAACCCCTCCATTCACTGCTAGGAAAAATCCTACCCTTCACCCTTGCTTGACGTTGATTGCGCTTGTTGTTATCATTTAGTTCACATCCTTTAAAGGATCAGAATCCCCCTTTGTAAACCGCAGCATCCCCTTCCTAACACTGTCGCGCCCATCAATGCATCGAACCCTAATTCTACGAACCCCCAAATTGCGAGCTTTTGTTTATGTCTAGCATGAGGAGTTCAGACAGCTCCTAACCCTGTCGCACGTTCCATTGGCGATCGAACTCTACCCAAATTCTGACACTGCTCTTGACAACGCTGGACTCCACAAATTGATGGACCTGAGCTAACGATTCATGCTTCCTTTCATAACGCGATGACCTCCTGTAATCGCGACGACCTCATCTCCAGATCGCGAGAGCTCCATCAT
Source organism: Allium sativum (assembly GCA_030737875.1). Taxonomy (NCBI): domain Eukaryota; kingdom Viridiplantae; phylum Streptophyta; class Magnoliopsida; order Asparagales; family Amaryllidaceae; genus Allium; species Allium sativum. Next base: position 446,792,190 of record CM060922.1, on the reverse strand, counting down.
CGTTGTCGAGCTTCCAGGAATTATCGCGGTGTTGAATTTCGGATTCGCTGATTTTAATTTCTATTCCCTTCTTCTTTTTTCTGGCGTTCGATTTGAAGAGGAATGGAAACGAGAAGGGGATTTATCGCGTATAAATAGATGAAAGGAGGAACATTAAGTACACCAACATTAAATTCATGTTACCTAAAGTACAAACAAATCTTTTTATTTAATTTAAAAAGATTTTCTTTTCAATTCGATTTGATTTCGTTTTGGCCGTGATTTGATCTCGTATTTAATCCGATTCGATATAAAGCGATTTTTATTTTTTTAGATGGATATCGATTTGATTTCGAATCTATCCACAATCAAATTTTTTGGGGTTCATTAATTTAAACCACGAACCGCTATTTTAACGTAACCACTATTGTTTTCAACAGTGTAACACTATTCTGAACTAACTGAATATATTTTAATATTTAATTTGAACGTAAATATAAATAACCAAAATAAATTAATACAATATAATTTAAATTCGAAAACCACAAATTCTTTGATAATAAATTATTATTTATCATCGTATATATCAAATAAAATTCCTACTTATCATCTGATTCAGTTTTTAACTTCGATTTCAACTATATTTCGAATTACAATAATTCGATATATTCTAAATTAAATTATTTTCGATTATTAAATAGATAACTCTATATAAAAATTAATTTATATTATCAACTATATATTTAAAAGCATATTAAATATTTAAAATTAATCAACCAAAAATCCGGGTCGTTACAATATGTGCCAAATGGGATATACGGATACCTTGGAGATTTGTTTGAACTTGAGGTTGTTGGAGTCCAACACGTTGAGTGAGTCTTCGATGGGAATATATACACTGCCTTCTGAATCAATTATGCGGAAAGTTACCTACAGTAATTCGAGAGATGCATTTTGTTACAACAATGATGACTACCAAAACAACATAACATTTTTGCAACAATCAAAGAAAAGTGTGAGTTTGAACGTAATTTTTAGACTATTAGTACCCATCATGGCAAGTATGTGCGTGCACACGGGTCATAGCTAAACACTATTTTTGCAACAATCATCGAATCCTCATTTATCCCTAAAGCAATATTATTTAACCCAAACCAAAATATATTTTAAGCACCCAAAATTTGGAAAACTTTGAAAAATACCAAACCATTAAGGATATCAAATTATATTTGTGAAGCTGAAGTTTAAACCATGTATTGTTTGTTTGTGAGCCTAGGTTAAACTTGAAAAGTAGTCAGTATATTTAGTCGTTACAAAAGAAATAGAAGATTCGGCACTTAGGATGGAAATTTGGTTAACTCCGTGAGTAATACCACTATAACAATAATCTTTGAATTAATTCTTCATGTATAAATTTTCACCAGGAAATGAAAAGGTAAACACTACTTTGCCTGCAGTCATGACTTATGACTTTGACTTACAAAATATATTTATGATCTGATGGTCATTCGTACTGGAATAACTTTTGCTGCCTAGATTGTCATATTTATGTTATGAGCATGATTTTAACTCATGACTTGTTAATGAAGCAATCAGATTACTATTTTCATCTCATAACATTAATGTACATGAAGCAAAAAAGCAGAGTTGTCTAAACTAACATAAAACAGGAAAAAAAACATAATGAAGAGGGGGGAGGGGGTTGGGAGGGCATGACGATTGCATTTACGCTAGAAACTAACAATTATTATATAATTTACCTTACATATCCTGATATAAAAAAATTTGTGAGACCGGCCATATTGCTTCAACCGAAAACAAATACCTAGTCAAATTATAATCATGAAAGTAAGAGACTCCTGCATATATCAATTAATGTATAATAATTAAATGTACACAATGCATAAATATGATATTTTGGCATAGATTAACCTCAGCCAGGTTAGCACCAGTAGAAGTATCTGAACTACACTGATCTTGAATCTAAATTACACCACTTGATAATGCTTGAGTTCATATTGCCTTCGTACTCCTTTAGTTCCTGCATACATATTTAAACATCGGCTAATGTCCGGTTCATGAAAACAAAATAATTAACTTAATCAACAAATAGCTAACATGCAGTGTTGTCAGATCATGCATAAGCCTGGTCCACGATGATAATATAAAGTGCACATAAATTAAAGTTTCATACGTGCAGTAACCATTTAGTGATCTTTCCGGGTTGAAAGAAAAAACCATAATTAAAGTGAAAGTGAATTGCAATAAAAGTAACAGTTGCAAAATTGCGGTCGCCCAAACTTATGCATGGAAGTTAATCTTGTAGACAAAGGGAAGTAAAACTCAGTAATGCTGACAGTGTCGTGCTAATTTAAACATAGAAGAAAACAGGAGCATGTCAAACACCAAAAATTAATATAGCTATGACATTGGTCATGGTGCCACTTCTATTGATATAGGCAGAGATAAATAAAATTAAAAAGGAGCTTTAAAAGGATAACAACGTTGGGAAGTTGAGGTAATAGTTATGCACAAGGCACGAGGGTATCATCGGCATAAGAAATTAAGTAGATAAAGAAATTGAAAATTACAAAGCAAACAACAGCTGTATTGAATACAAATTTATAATAAAATGCAACGTACCTTTGTAGTTGAAGTTGCAGTGGGTGATTTAAGTTTTAAAAGCATTCTTTTCCATCATCGAGAATGATCCATTTGTGTATGAGACACGACACCTGGAGATGAGGCATTGAAGCATGTGCAGGCCTAGTAATGTGAGAGAACTAACTTATGTATCAATAGTGCAAATTAGCAAAACGATATTTTACCAAAGAAGCTACTTTTTCCTTTACCGATGTTACAAAATTTCAGTTTACAATAAGATGGGAAAACAATATCATTCATAAATATTATCAAAGTAAATATTGGTGTCCATATCATGAAAAAAAAACTTAAAAATAAAATTAGTCTTCGACTTGGTAGAAGCTGCCTGCTAAAATGGGAGCTCATGCAAACGTTAAAAGTGCTTTCTCACTTTAATTTAAAAGCACAAAAAAAAGTCGGCATAACTTAAATCAAATAGTAAATGTAGCAGAAATTCTAACACATAATATAGAAGTGTATATTTGTTACACATCAACTAAAGAAATAATTAGTTTGCTCTGTAGGGATTTATTGTACATGCTTAAATCCATATTTTGATGTAAAGTCAGACTAACTATCACAACAATATTTATTTCATGTCATTGAATTTCATGGGTAATAAATAATTATAAAATACATTAGCATAGAATTGACCAATGATAAATCTAATTTCATTTCTCATAAATAAACCAAATTCTAATAAGTAGTTTCTCATCTCTAGCTTCCTCTATTAAAATTAGCATTCGTTTACATTAGATGTGTATTATTTCTTTTCTATGGTATATTTTTCTTTCAAGTTAATGGTAACTGTTATAAGAGAAGTTTATACATTTATTTCTCATTCAATGGAATTGAAACCAGTGGTTCTCATATATAGCCTATCGACAATTAGGAAATTATCTATTTGTGTATTTTATATGTAAATAGAAATATCTAACACACAATATATAAGCTTTCTACACTTAATACCAATTGTTGGACATCATCCTCTTATATCATACCATTTTTTATATATCTTTATTAACATATTTTAATCAGATATTAAGGCCAAAGTGGTACAAACATTTGGAGCCTATGATGGTACTACTTACACAAACCTAAAATTACACAAAAAAAACATAATTAGTTACCACCTCATGAAATGTATCAGTGTAAGTTTCTTCGCACTTTTTAATAAATACAAAATTAAATATTTTTATGCTTTGTCTTTCTAGTTATTATTTTGTTTAGTGCATAATTGAAAGAACTAAAATTGAATTAGAATTTGTAAATAATCGCTTTGTAATGTTGTTATTTACCTATGTGCTACTTGTTCTTATATTTATTAACTATTAATTATGATTTACTTATTACTTATTACTTATTTGTACTTTTATTTATTAATCTTTTTTCTTTATAAGTAAGCCATAAGTGAAAAAAGTCCGTTCTTTTGAGATTTTATATTTTGATAATTATAAGTCATAAGCAAAAAAAAATAATTAAAAGAACAAAAAAGTATCCTTTTAAGAAAGGTATAAGTAAAAGGGAAAAATAGTAAATACATATGTAATTTGAGCAAACACTTTGTAATGAATGCTATTCGGTTAGCTGGCTTAAATTTAGAAAGTTTGCTATTAAATACTTTGGGAAATATGATCTGTATAATCAGGTCTTCATGTTTTAGTGGAGGAGCTACAAAATGATTTGATTTTTAAGTATAGCGATGGGGATCAACATTAACAATTGCAAGTAAATATCCTTTTGAAATATAAGCAAAATTGTAAATCATTGTAAAGCTATGTAAATTTTGTAACATATCAGTATGCCTTTTGAGCGCACATTATGAGTATTTGCATTCAGAAGTTGGAAGATGGTATTTTCTATATAAATAAACTAACTCATAATTTAAGATTAGTAGTAGGCCATTAATATCAAGACCAATAAACAACGTATGAAAATGCTTAGCTACACATGTGTAAATATCTAGATATTAGGGTGTGTTCATATGTGCAACAAAAACGTGCTATCTTTTCCTTCAATACTCGTGTTATCATCATCCACTCAAGGTATATGTATAAGAATATATAAGTCAAACCTTAACTTTAGATTTTTTGTTTTCTGTCCTATTCATAAGTAGTGGAATTCTCAATGGAAACCATGAAACACGTAATATGGCTTTTTTTAATCTACATACACATGCATGATGTATTGAAGTCTTTATATAAGTAAAGCATTCAAAACCTATAAAGTTTTATGGGAAAAGACGATAATAAAATTTAAATCATGCTACTGTGCAGATTTGAGCAGTTGTCAGTGCATATATAACATGCTTTAGTACGTCGCCCAATGTAACAACCCGGAAAATCTAAGGCAGTTTAAAATTTTTAATTTCGCTATTTTTGTGGATTTTAAATATTTAAAATAAATTATTTTAAATAATAACGATGAAAAGTATGTTTGAATCGATGTTTGAAAATAAATATAGTTATTTTAAATTATAAACAAGGCCTGAAATGGCGCGGCAGTTTCAAAATTTGAATTCAAACTTTGACTAACTGTACCGGGTGCAAAATAAAACGGATTTTAGTAAAACCAAAAATATTTAAATCTGTTTATGAATATCTTTCTAACGAATCTGAAAAATCGAATTTTTGTAGCAGGAGTCAAAAGTTATGGCCAAATGAATTTTCAGAAAGGTCGTAATAGAGAAAATATAGCCCTTGAAAATAGACATTTTTGCAAATGACCTCAGAATTCGATGAAACCACTTTTGTTGGATCCGGAATGTCAAATTATTGCTAGGTTTCAAATTCCATAATTTTTGAAGTTAATATGTGAGCGTGACGAAGGAAAATGTGTTTGGTTGATTTCAGTTAAATTGAATCCACCAGAAAATGGCCATTTTTCAAACGGTCTCAGAATTCAATGAAACTAGTTTTGTTGGGACCGTATCATCAAAACATAGCTAGATTTATTTTTTAAGAATTTTTAGAATCAGTTTGTGGCCCCGGTAAATTGAAATGTATGTTCAAAAAAAATATTAAATGTTTTATATTTTAATTTGAAGGAAAACTGACTGAAATAGTCGAATGGGCCTACAAAACATATCCCATTGTGTTCGGAATGGGGGTATTTAGCTAGGGACGATAGTCGTTGGGTTTGGATTGGAGTTAGTATGTGAAGAGGGGTATTTTTGAAAATTAAAAATATATAAATAAATAAAAACCATTGGCGAGACACATTTCTCTTTCCCCATAAGTCTTCATCGCGATGGCGGAAAACCCTTCAAATCTTCCCACCTTGATTTCTCCCTCCACACGCGATAAAACCCATCCATTCTTTTGAGGATTTTGTAGCATTCTCCGAGCTCTTCAAATCCGTACCCCTCTCACCCTCCCTTACCTCGTTGTCATCGAGAATTGAGCTTCAGAAGCTGCCGCGTTTCGACCTCCGCCAGAGCCCAGATCCGCTGTCGAGCCAGGGGTGGTGCACCGAGCCAGGAAGCTGATTCGAAGCTTTACAACGTCGTATAGTCTGATCGTCCTCAAGCCCCATGGATTTCGGGAAAAGTTGAAACCTAGATTTGAACATTTTAGAAAGGTAACGACCTTTATTTTATTTTATTGTTTATAACACTTTAAAGCGCAATGGTTTATGATTTTACAGTAAAAATCATATCCTTTTGTTATGTGGTCGAAATTCAGTGAAATAAGAGACAGTGGACTCGCGCGGACGTCTTCTACATTCTAGAAGAGACCGGATATTTTTCTGAGCCTTCTACAATTTTTGGAGGAGTGGAACCCAATGTGAGATTTCTGAATTATTAACGATATGGAAACGACGATATATAAATTATATAGTCGATGTATGAGTTATATAAGCTTTGTACACCTCATGTTAAGCGTTGTATAAGTTGTATGTTTGATGTATAAGTTATATATGCATTGTAAAAGTGATATATGCGTTGAAATGAATTGAAATGATATTAAAATGAAATCGAAATATAACTATATATGTATGTATGTATATATATATATATATATATATATATATACTCCCCTTGTCCACAGACTATGGACGATATATATTGGTTGTGATATTGTTTGGATTATTGGTTGATGTGAAATTTGGTGAATATCATGAATGGTTGATTTGAAATGATTGATTGTGGTTGAAATCCTAATAGGATTAGTATATGGGAAAATTCGTCTGCGTACGAACTAGATATTGAAATCCCCATTGTCAAAAGCTGCGAGTCTTTAAGGTAGAGCGAGGAGCTGTACTATGGACGGTGCCGGTTTTAACTACCCTGCCATTATGTTGCCGAAATTTTCAATAATATTCATGTGTTAGAATTATTTTCATGTGTTGAAACTATATTCATGTGTTGAATAGAAATTCATTTGTTGAACAGAATTTCATGTGCTGAATGAAGTTCATGTATTGAATAAATTTTTTCGAAAGATAAAAATAACATTTTTTATTATATATATAGACTATATAAAATATTAGTGTTTTAAATAAATTGTTTTAACACCAAAAATAACATTTTTTCCTTATGTAAGAAATATATAAAATAATCGTGTTTTCAAATAAATTGGTTTACAATAACAATCACATTTTTATGATATATGTGGACTGTTAAAAATAGTGATGTGTTGAAATAAATATCTGTTGGATAAAAATATCATTTTTATCAAATATAGGAAGTGAATATGGTTTTGAAATCGAAGAATGAATAATATATATATATATATAATTAAAAAAAATCGAATAACGAAGCTACAGTTCATGTTTTGAAACCGTGATTTCAAACGATTATTGCGGGAGATCTGACCATCGGATTTTCCCGAAACTGAAAACGTTGGGTTCGCTTTGGAAATATCTTTCCAACGACACCCACTTTGTAAAGATCCAACGGTTGGATTGTCTAGAATGTTTAATTCAAATCTGGAGAAAAACAGCGCCAGAATCGATTATGTTTATATATATATATATATAAATATAATTAAATTAAATCGAATAACGACGCTGTAATTCGTATTTTGAAATCGTAACTTCAAACGATTGTACCAGGAGATCCGACCGTCGGATTTTCCTAAAACTGAAATCGTTGGATTCGTTTTGAAAAGATCTTTCTAATAATATAAAACTTGTGAAGATCCAACGGTTAGATTTTCATACATGTATAAATCAAATCTAAAGAAAAACAGCGCCACGGCCGCGTTATGGCCTGAAGCGTCGTTTGAACGAATTGGCTTTTTTTAAATAAATAAAAATAGCGATAAATCGTGATAAAATATTATAAACGATATGGAATGGGAATAAACTGAATTTGCTCTGTTTATTTGATATTTGATGGTTGAATGTGTTTGGCATGAAAATTACATTAAAGAATAGAATTATTGATGTCGAATATTTAACCATTGAAATGAATTGATTTGAAATTCTAAATATACGTGAATTATTTGATAAGGCCGAGTTGATTCTCATTTCAAATAATTGATCCACGATGAAAATTCGAAGATATGAAGACAGTGCAAGACCGATGATCTTCACGTCGAATGGAGGGGTGCTACTGATGCTCATGATAGGAGTAGCTACCTTGAAGGGGCTGAAGTGGTAGCCGTCCGGACGTACTTGTTGATTGTACGGATGTGCGAGGTATAAGGTGCCTCCAGTTTCGTTCAGACCCAGAACGAACTTGTAAATGGACTATGTGTCTGACATTGGATTTTGTTCTGTGCTGAGTGATCTCTGTTAAATATATATCTGTTTGGCGGCGGAGAATTTATTCTCTTGCTTAACGCCCTTCTCTGAGTCGTACGAGCTTAGAGGTTATATATCGATAGAAATCAGTCGCATGGAGTGAATTTCCTGTGTGGCATGCCTAAGTGGCATATGATCAAGGCTTCTGTTGAAAAGCAAAGTGTTGTGGTTTATGATCAAAGCATGGCCTGTGTGGCATAGCTTTGTGTATAACATGAATTCGCGAGCCTCACACCTTGGTATGAACCAGAAACGGGAGAGGGCGACAGGGAGGACATGCATCTCTTTCTAGCTAGAGGTGGTGTCAGTGACCTACCAGCCCTGACATTTATATTATTTTCACCTGTGTGGTTGTTGGAATGCGAGGTACGGAAATGGAGTCATTGGGCTCATTTACGCCCCATAGGGTGGGCAGGCGTATTGTCCAGGGTTTAAGTTTAATTCACATCGAGTGGACCGTCCCTATTGCTCCAAGGCTTGCCAGCGCGTTTGCCTGAGACATGGTAGGGTAGATTGTCTCGAATTCGGTAAGGATGATCCCTTGCCTTGGTTCATGACGGAAATCCAATTTCCAAATACGACATCGTGCGGTTTTGATTGTATACCTATATATGGCGACATAGTGGTATGGGGCATTAATGCCGTCTATGATTGATACTTATGATTTGAAATTGTTTTTGAAACATATACACACTAGTAATAATATCAATTTCTTTTGTTTTTTTCGTATCAAGCATATTTTGGCCATTATAAGGTAAAACTCTATCCTCCGGTTTGCGTTGCATTGTGTGATGGGAACTGAGTCTTATAATGGCTTCATTTTTATAAAAAGCATTGCGATGTTTAAAAGATTTACTGGTTTTAAAGCACTGGCAATCCAATGGAGTAAACCTGTTCCGTGAAAGTGGCATGGTCCTGTGATTGGCCATATTATAAAATATGTTAAGTAGACTTCTCATACCAGTCCCATGACTGACTCGTAGTTTGTTTCACTTGCAAACTCGGGTGCCCCTTATTCTACACGTGTAGCCATGTATTCAGGTTTATCAGGCTCTTTCTGGATAGCTGGAGCTGAAGATGGATTCTATCATCTATCTCTTTTTATGCTGTTCAGCTCCTATTGTACATATTATGTTTTGTTTTCCGCTGTAGACATTTATGTATAGCTGAACTGTATTTGTACTAAGTATGATCCTGTATACTGTGTAACTCTGATGATTATGTTTATCCAGTGTATTCTATTGTACATTATCTCATTTATTTATTTCTGTTCTGTTGTTATATGTATTTGTGTTATATTCCAAAGATCACTCTTGCCACCATGGAATGGGGTTTGGGGTCGTCACACCCAAACTATTTTTTGGCATTTCAATTTTTATCAGTTGACATAACAATGAAGAAAACATATAATTATGTCAGTTTTGCACTATTGTAAATATATTGTGCGTGAAGATAGATGTTATGATACCAGCTTGTTTTGTAAGGCAGGTGCATAAAAATGTACTTTCTCCAAAACAATTTTTTTTTACGCATAGTTATAAAGGATGAATCAATGCAAAGTGGTATAAACCATGGATAATATACATAAATTTAAAGCTTTACCTCTAGTATTATAGGTTGCAAGTTTAATCCGAAGATTTCTCTAGCTTTCATGTTGTTGGAATCCCATATCGAGCTACTTAAATGGTAACCAAAGCACGCTTGTTGTTAGATAGACATGTTGGGGGTGCTTGGAAGAAATTGCATTCATATTTGTACAGCCTGCACTGTATATGGAGAGGAAAGTTATGAGCATAAACATTTTTTACGACTGAACTTGGGTTATATATAGGACAAAAGTGCACAGTTTTTTCCTTCTAAATGGAACCTGTAAAAACAAGCTTGGAGAAAAAAAGAAAATACCCAAAAATACAAAAATAATTGCTGAGGTATTCACTAACAAAAATTACACCACATATAATGTTGTCACATAAATTTCCAAAAATTTATCAAAACAAAAAATGTTATGTTATCAGCAACAAAAGGTCAAAGAAAATATGGTGTAAAAATAGTGGATGAAACATGTGCTTTATCTCCAACTACCGGATAGGAGAAACACTAACATATGAGATTGACAAAATTGCAAGGCAGTAGTCATTTTACGCTAAATGTTGTATCCTACATTTGTAATAAGTTAATTATTGAACTTATTTCTTCATTTATATGCATCAAAGTAGAGAGAATAACAAAGGAAAAAGTTAGTTAATTATTGACCATTAAAACTGCAGGTATATCATGGTCATTTGCGTCATTTTCGACTTTTTGATGTATCTAAAATTGCAGATAACATGGACTGATTTATACTAAGACATATAAAAAATATTGTATCGTGGAGTGAAATGGTCCTACTTCTTTCAAATAATGTTTATTGGAATATGCCAAAGCCAATTTTGCATGTTAAAAGTAAATGTGTGTCTTAGATATTTAATGAATTATGTGTTTGGTTCAAAATTACATCAATTTTAGTTAGCATTTTTAGTCCACTTTTTCCCAAATAAAGTCAATTCAGAATCTGCCAAACTGTCTCGTTAATATATGTACTGTCGTAAATAGATATATATAAAAAGAGATATCCTTTATGCATCGTTGGAAAAAAACATGGAAGAACCTGAAAGCGGCTCAGCCAAATAGATAAATTAGCTTCTAAGAACCGACTGAGATATCTGATAAGAAATAAACATAAAATAAGTTTGGAATCCTACTTCTTTTATGTAATTTTTATTCAAGTATGCCAAAGTTAATCTTACATGTAAAAGGTAAATGTCATATTTTAGTATTCAATGGACTACATGTTCAGTTCAAAAATACATTTGTTTTAATTAGCATTTACCATCCACTTTATGTCTACATAAACTCAAGATGTAATCTTCCAAATTGCTCCATTAACATGAATACATGTATAGTCGTAAGTAGAAACTTATGCAAAGAGATTGTTCAGGCACAATTAGGAAAAAAGACATGAAAGAACCTGAGAGTGGCATAGCTAAATCGTAAATTAGCTGGTAATCCCATACCAAAGCGTCGGTTTGATGATCGCGATTTTGGAAATGAGAAATTGAATCCAAGGAAGAAAAACAACATTCATGTCAATCTCATACCATTTCAGTTTGTTGTTTCTTGGAAAAAAAGTCGTTGGTCAATTAGAAATTAACAAATAATGATATCAGGACAAATAATAATATCAGGTTATATATTTTATGTATAGCATTCAAATTGGCATGTATAATTCTTTGGATTTATATTTATAATGATCAATTTCCAACGGCTATCTTGACTACCTTACTTATTTCATCTATTGCGATAACCAATTTAGATGCTAACCATTTATTACATCATAACTGATAAGAAAATATATGTAAACTTTAGTTGCACAATAATTAGAAACATAAAATAATGAGAAGCTTGCCAGGAATGAAACCATAGCCAATTAGCCAATTTGTATGTTATCAATACGGCGAAAAGCACCCATGAAGGAAGGGACGTATTGCATGACATTTTTTATATTACAGAACCCAAAAACAGCAAACAAAAGGCAAACAAAATACACTAGTGTCAAATAGCAAACAAATATCAATAGACGTGCAAGGAAAGAAATTAGAATTCTTTACCTCAAATAGGAAAGATAGCCAGACAAATAAAGAAGCGTGGCACTGAATCGACCAACAAAATAGCAGGATGACCAATAGAATCAACATGATCAAAGATAGAAAATCTACAGAAAATAGCATTGAGGAGGATTTGTGAACCATTACAGGGAAGTGCGTGCACTTTAAGAAATTTTGTATGATTGTAAAATATGGTACTTTTTCTCCATATTAGTATTTCGTATCTCTTTTTCTTCTTTACTTGCACTTGTGAATAATGAATGAGTTAGGCATCATCTAAAGTGACACGTTAAGTTCACGGCAGCTACTAATAATTTGTGATCAATATACTGTAAATAAACAGCATCGTCAGGCCTCCATGTGGTCGTTTGAAAGTGGGCAGAGTTTGCTCTAATTTTATAAGTATACCAATACTATCTTCCTACACCTCGCATTCGCATCATTCCACTTATGTTTATAAATCATCACATTGTGTTAATAATTCATTAGTCATTTTCGCATTAGCAGAAAAAATATTTTGGGGAGTAGTCCGAGTTTTCATATACTTTAGAAATCAAATACATTTGCGGAGAAAAGTAACGGACCTTTTTTCTTTGCATCATTACTTGTATTTTTTTTAAGTATAATAATAGTTCTTCGTGAATGTTGCAAATGGAAAACAAAACCTTGGAATTATATTGCTATACTGGATCTAAGCAGATTATCAGCACTTTACAAATGAGTATCAAAAAAAATCACTCCAACATAATAAATAAAAAAATCAGTTTATCTCCAATGATTATTCAATCATCGACCAAAGTACAATGTTTGTCGTAGCAAGTCTTAAGGTGAGCCATAAGTGCATGCGTGTAAGATCCAATTGAGTCTTGATTGGCATACTACTTTATATTTTTAGCCCCATACTAAGTTACATAGCCACCGTCTTCATCTTCGACTCTTAATCGTCGTAGTAATTATTCAGAATGGGCTAAACCCGGTTTTTCTGAATAACTCGCGTATATTATAATTAAAAATCAAGTGCTATAAAGACACATCATACGCTTCATTCCAATGCAGAATATTCTTTTAATAGAATATTCATATTATAAGGGAAAGGTTCCCATTAATTTTATCAGAGATAAATTCTTTAAATTTATTCTATAATCTTCTTTTAAAGATTTATTAAAATTCCAATTTGATTTTGATATCAAAAATCATTACTTTATGATTATTTAGGTTTAAGAAATTAATCTTATCTTTAACTGAGTTAAATAAGTAATGTCATTTAAAACACAGTTCATGATAAACCGAGAATCATCTTCAATAAATATGGAATTTCCACAGAAATCAAATCAATATATAATCGGCATAAATTTCCGTATCACACTAATAATATATATGGAATAATGGCAAAGCCTTTTAAAATTCCATATATAATAACAGTCTTCCTTTACAGAAGCCTATCTCGATTATTATCAATCGAATTTCCACTAAATTTCAATTTAATATATTAAATTGGGAAAAACTTAACTTTGGAAAAACTCCTTTTTAAATCTTAATAAAAAGATTTATAAATTCCAAATTATATTTTCACTGTTAATTTGGTTAAAGAATGAATGTCTTTTAAAACACAGTTCATGGTAAACCCAATTCACATATCATTTTATTCCAATTACTAAATATAATTGGAAACTCTAATAATCTTAATTAAAAGATTTGTTCCTTTTATACGGGGTTTTAAGAACAGTGTTATTTAAGACACTATCCACGACAACCCAAAATCTAATTCTTTTATTTAATTCCAATTTAAATATTAATTAATTGGAGGACTTCATTAAATCTTAATTTAAAAGATTTATTCTAGTTAATAACTAGTTTGTTTGATAAAAATATATTTTTATCTTTTGTGCCCATCCAAAATGGACAAGGAAAACATCTTTTTATTCTTCGTTGAATATTATTTTAAAATATCCGTTATTTAAAAATATTCTTTAGATAAAAAGATTCTTTATGTATAATATTCTTTATAGTACAATATTCTTTATTTTAAAATATTCTTTATATTACAATTTCCTTTAAAATATTCTTTATTTAAAAGATATTTTGAATCGGAATGTGACTCAATCATTTACCATATAATTTTGGTTATAGGATTTCATACATCACATGAATATGATGACAAATGATAAATAATCATCAAACCATCCATTCAACATCCAGAGTGAAATTTATAACTGTGTGAGCATTAAAATGAATAAATAACGCTCATAGCAGCCTATTGATCCATCGATTGACATTCAACTAAATATTGGGACTAGTGTATGTCAATTATCATCCCAATACCGGTGTGGGGCTTTCAGCCAACAACAGTTCATATAAATAAATAATTAGTTAATGAATTTAACCCATTTCTAATTATGCTAACATATTGATGAAAATGAACAAAACATGTTATTTTATTCCTAGTGCCGAATAAAAAAATGTATTTTACTCGCATAATTTTCCTACATGTTTCTAATGTCTAATAAAATGTAATTTATTTACATATTATTATGCTGATGACAAATGAAAAGATAATTTTCATTTTCTTTATTTGTATGAAATTTTTATTTTTTGATTTTAACAAATAAAAAGAAGTTATTTTATTTACATATATAGTCTTAAATCATAACATATGAAATGCCTCTTTATTCTGTACACAAATCATAATGTATAGTTCGACAATACAAACGTCACTTGTATTTGCATACAAATTCTATGGTATGATTTAACAATAAAATGTCACTTTAATCCACATACAATTCTAACGTATTTTTTTGACAATGAAAATGATTCTTAAATTTACATACAAATTCTGATGTATGTTGTGCAAATAAAAATGATTCTTATATTTGCGTATAAATTGTAATGTATGTTATGCAAATAAATGGGGTACTTATATTTGCATATAAATTATATTTCAACAAAATGTATAAAAAGTGGTACATCCATTTTGTTATAACCCAAACCTATTTAACAAAAATGCTATTTTTGTTTAACTCTTTTATTTAACAAAAATGTAATTTTTGTTTTCAATCATCTTATTTTGGCAAAATGTACATTTTTATTTCAACTAATATATTTTGACAAAAATGTTCTTTTCATCTCAGCTATTTGGTTTCAACAAATATGATGTGTTTGTTTCAACCAAACTTTTTGGCTAAAATGTATATTTTGACAAAAATGTGTATTTCTAATTCAACTATTTTAATTTGTCAAAAATATTTATTTCAACAATTATATTTTGACAAAAGGGCCAATTCTGTTTCAACCATTACATTTGACAAAAGGTGACAAATTTGGTTTCAAATATTATAATTCGATAAAGTGACAAATTTAGTTTCAATTATTATATTTGACAAAAATAACTATTCTGGATCAACTAATCTATTTGGCCAAAAACATTCATTTTGACAAAAATGTGAATTTTGATTCAACTCATCTATTTTGACAAAAGTGTATATTTTGACAAAAATATATGGATTGCTTTAACTAATCTATTTCAACAAAAAAAATAAAGGTGATGGCTTTGTTTTGTTGACAAATCTATTTCAACAAAACAATAAAAATGAAAACTTTGTTTTGTTGGCAACTCAAATTCAACAAAACAAATAAAAGTGATGTGTTTTTTTTGTTGACAATTCTAATTCAACAAACAAGTGAAAGTGACATGTTTATTTGTTTACAATTTTCTATTCAACCTAACAAATTAAAATAATAATTTTATTTGTTTACAATTTCTAATTCAACTTAACAAATAAAAATGATAATTTTATTTGTTTACAATTTCTATTTAACACAAAAAAACGATATTATTGTTTAACACAAATCTATTTGACAAAAATGTAATTTTTGTTCTAACTCAATCCTAATTAACGAAAATATTTTTTTTTTGTTCTAACCATTATACTGACACGTTTATTTTAACTAAATTATAATTAACCAAAATGTAATTTTTGTTTCAACCATTATAATTTGACAAAAGTGACAAATTTGGTTTTAACTATTATAATTTGATAAAAGTGACAAATTTGGTTTCAACTTTTGTAATTTGACAAAAGTGATAAATTGGTTTCAACTTATGTGTTTTTACAAAAATGTATATTTTATTCAACAATTCTAATTTGACGAAAATGAATATTTTTATTTTAACTATACTAACTGACAAAAATGAATGTTTTTGTTCAACTAAACTATACTGACAAAAATGAATATTTTTGTTTAAATACTCTATATTGACAAAAATGAATATTTTTGTTTAATTATTCTATATTGACAAAAATGAATATTTTTGTTTAACTGTTCTATATTGACAAAGATGCTAATTTTTGTTTAACAATTCTAATGCGACAAAATGGTAATGTTTGTTCTGACAAATCTAATGCGACAAAAATAATAATGTTTGTTTAACTAAATTATTAAGAAAAGGTGATAACTTTTGTTATCTTTTTATTTTAATCCTTTTTATCCTAATCTTTTTATTTTAATCTTTTTATTATAATGAAAACAACTTTTGACAAAAACCATGTTAAAAATAAAGATGAATATTTTATTGTAAATCTATATTTGAAAAAAATCAAATTTCATATTACCAATAAAAATAAACATTTTGTTGTAAATTTATACCTGACAAAATCATATTTCCTGTTAACAATAAAATAAATATTTTATTGTAAATTTAATTTTAACCAAACCATGTTTCACTTGTCTATACTATATTATAATTACTGAGTTTAGTTTCCAGGGCTCAGTGGCATTCTCAGCTTATATAAAACTCAATCGTCTCCTTCCAATTTTCTTCCGTTCTTTAAACAGTTGTTCGCTTCGTTTTTCTCACATAAACCCTATCTATTCGCGTGAAATCATACGATTCACTTCGCTTTTATTCCCATTTCCTACCAAACAACCCTATTTTATTTGCAGTTTGTTGTCCACCCTAACCCTAAATATCTTCCACCAACGAATCGATTGATTGCGTTATTTAACAGCTGCTTATTAGGGGATTTCTTCGGCCTCCACTCAGGTGCAGCCATCGATTGACAGCTGTGGCCACCGTGATGATGCTTGCAATCTTCCACATCCTGATGGCACCAAATACCAGTCTCCTCCGGCTTCATTTAAGGTAGTTACGTATTTATTGGCTATCGGTCCTTCATTCCTGTTGTTGGTTGCAACTTATTGACTTTATGGAACTTATCCGCACTTAATATATGGAAGAGGATAGTGATACTTTCATCCGAAATTAAAAGCATGTTGTTTAATTTTACCCAATACGTACATAAAATATCTGCGTATGATTGATATGCATATGAAACTAATACATACCCACATGTTTCATATAAATTCTGTTATGCATATTCATACCAACCATAATTCCATGATATTGAATATATTAAATGTTAGCTGCAATGGATTCATAAACGTCTGACAAATTATTTGTACAATTTGTGGAAGGCACTCACTGAAAAACAATGGATGGTGAAATATTTATTTTGGTAGAGAGGGAGCCTTGAGCTTCAGCCGAATAATTTATACTCTAAAATGATGCATGCGGGCAAAAATTCAAAACTTTCCATGGGATTACCTGCTGCTTTATTTTGGATAAATATAAAGTTGCAAATTGTTTTATCTACATTCTTTTTTTAGCTGAGTGCCTTCTAATGTTATAAGTAAAATTGATTATGGGATTTTGATTCACCTTACCCATCTTTAATAAGGCTACCGATTAACAAATCAAAAATATATCTGAATCCGAACATAACAAAAATCGGGTGGTGCAAATAAAATTCGCTCTTTTTATGGTTCATGATACTTGAAATTGACTACATCTTCCAAAGCATTGGATATATTATTAAAAGTTATGTATAATGTGGTAAATCTTTGTTTAGGCTTTCAGTAAGAGTCCGTATTTTTGTCGAGTGCTTGAAATTCTTGCTGCTAATTAATTATTTATGTTTAAATTTATGTTCTGTACAAAAAGATTGAAAATATTTCCCTAAATTTATTTTCATGCACTTCTTCTGCCTTCACTCCTGCTGGTTCGCTCAGGCCCTAAATGTTTGATTTGAAGTAAAGATGTACTTTTAGTCCGTTCGTCTCATTTGTTTCTTTTCTTTTGGTTCTTCTTCATGCTGTGTTTTGGCTGTGATTATAACAATAATTGCACCCATTTCTCCATCTCGCACTTTTGAACGTTGTACTTATGTAGAAGTATCTACGTTGCAAGATGCAACTATGGCTCCTATTTGTGCAAAATTCCTATCATCTACGCTATTGCTGGTTCATTTTTATAATTTATGTAGATGAAATAAAATTGTAATTTATGTTCTCTTTAACATTTTTGATTTTGACAGAATGAAAGGCCAATTTCTTTTGATGGAATATATATAACTACTGTTTTGATCAAGTAAGTTTTGTGAATGTAATAAAAAAATAACCTTTTGGTTTTTATTGGTGGCAAGCAAGAAAAAAGATAAATCGAACATTTCAGTTGAAGTTTGAAATAACTATTTACGTAATAGCTAATGATTTCAGTTCAGAAGCATGTTTATCAATGGCTTTAAACCCATTTCATGGGCTTAAAATTTCTAGCATGTATAACTTTTTTAATCAATAGTTATTCAGTAATGATGCGATTGCAAATGTAATATATGACAAAACAGTTTGTTGGCGTCCTTATTACATAATTTCGAGGAATTTTTTTTAATGTATGTTTGTTTACATAACTACTTATTAGAATATTCAAATTGTATAAAACTGAGCAAATTGACATTCTAATTATGCTACCATATTAAATGTATTTCATATGTGTATATTTATCACTAATTTGTCCACCCTACTTTATCGGAACGTAATACATGTGTTTCAGCATTTGTTGGGACTGATCATCAAAGCTCTACTTGGACGTGTTTTGCATGTATGAGATGGTCAGAGTAAATTTTTATGCTCTTTAGAGACCTAAGGTCCTTATAAGCTTTATTCTCATGGCTAAAAAAAATGCGATTTTAAGTTGTCAAATGTAAGATTGTCATATGATATTAGTGTAATGATTTACAGTAGTGGTATTAACTTTGCACAATATCATCCTATTCTATAATTGATTGGTGAATTTGAAGCTTCTTTGCCCTCTTGTTTTTTACGGTTCCATCGGTAGAAAAAAATAAATAAGTAAATTTAAAGTTGGGCCTGTCATGTTAGTGGCTATCATATAAACTAAGATTATAATGAAAGCTATTGTGTTTTGTCAAGTTTTTTTTTTTTTTTTTTTTTTTTTTTTTTTTTTGAAAAACCAAAGAATTGCTTGAATTAATATCAAAAGACAATTGTTTGTACATGTCATAAGTTATAAGATATAAATCTGTTGAAGTATACCAAGTGCCTAATAAGAAGTCAAAAGGATATGCTCCATTTTTTTGTTATTATTCTATAACATAGAAAACACCTCTATTTTTACACATCAATCAATTTTTCTTTATTAAATAGGATTAAATTTCAGGATCACCTGGTTGTTTTCACCATGCGGCTAAGTCTGAAAGGCATGGAACTTCATTTGCATTCACGCATGCAGTCTTCTTCTATATATTGAAGAGAAGAGCTAGAACCTATTCTTAATATGGTATATCTATGGGTGAAAAAAACATAAATATTGTTTTGATATCTTGAACCATGTTAAATATTTGGAATTAACTATATTATAATTTATAACACATAAAATCACCTATATACCCCTTCATTGTCTATGAATTGCAGTCGGAACCTATAAAGACTGTTAACTAACTTGGATATTCTAAAACAGAAGTTCCTTATGTACAAAAATTTCATTTTACTCCTAAGTTATACATTCCTCTTAGCAATGTTAATGAATGTGTGTTTATGTCTCATGCTTTCTTTGATATACTTGATGGAAAATGACTTCAAAATAAGCTTTTGAAAATTGTTATATCATGAACAGTATGCATTTCAATTTAATGGACTCTTTGATGACTTTATCTTGAGTTTTTGAATTATCTGGGGTTTAATTTGCTAAGGTTAGAATATCAAAATTTGAGGATTTATATGCTGAGAAAATATAAAATTGAAAAATATCAGTTGGTTGACAAATGGATTTTTGCAGTTTTATCATAATTTTTTAAATTTAAGTTCATAGGGAAAAAGCATGGTTTTTTTTCCCTTGACCATCGCGAACAACGTTTTTGACTTTCTTATAAGTTCTTTAGTTAATGAAAAAAGTGGAATTTCATCTTTTAGATGGTATTTTATCATTTTTAAGTTCAACCTGCTGCATGTAAGGATGCTACAAATTGTTCTGTTATCGATTTCCATTGTTACCCCTTTTTAAGTAAAATTATTATCGATTTTCATGTTGTAGAAATTTATTTCATGCTCTTCATTTATTTATGTTCAATAATTATGTGAGTCATCCTCTGAAAGCCTTTTAATTATTATTTACAGACTTCTAAAAGATAAGTTATTAAGATTGTATCCCAAAATCACCTATATTACACTAAAAGTTCAACTTATTTATCCTGAAATATATTTTGAACTTGCTCAAATGTCATATCGAATGTGTATCTGCAGCAACTCATACCCCTCTTATGTTATAAGTTATAAGAACCATTGCAGCTTTTAAAATAGTCATCGGACCAATTGTCTACATTTTATTAGAAGATAGATAAATGTTAGATACTCCTCTCGCGCTTGATTATGGGAGCCTTTGGCACTGGGTATCCACCTTATAGATAAATGTTAGATAATAATTTTAGCTATAATTCTTAAAAACAAATCAGGACATAAACTATCGTTGTGTAAAAACCATTTCCTACTGTGTTTTTAGCCAGATTTGCCCTATACCAAAGTAAAATTTTACCATATATACAGGTTTTCACATGGCCCGGATTCTAATGGATTTTAAAATATTAGTTATTAATATCATTGATTAAAATACTTGTGTAAAATTAATATTATGGTGATAATTGAAGTCCTTTGTATTGACTAACGTACATTCTCAAGTATTGCAAATTCTCATGTGGAATATCGACTAATATACTTAGCATGACATTACAGTTTTTTCATATGCAATGGATGAACTTGGGTTGCGGGGATTACTTACGTCATGACAACAATTGATGTCAACTGGTCTAATATATTTATGGACGTGACTGAGTTTTACATAATTAAACTGCTAAGGTGCATGTTTTTATTTTATATAAATATTATTTTGTCCAAGTTAATTTGAGAAATGCAAATATAAATACAAGGTTCAATAGTCGGTATTTTCATAAGATAAACACATGCATACTCATGATTAAAAAAAATGAATGCTTTTAGTGGATTTAAATAATAATAAAAAGAATCGAACACGCACATGTATTCAATTGTGAGCACCGACATGGGTAAATTTACAAAATAGCTTAAGGGGGTTTGAAAATCAATGAAGAGGGTTGATTATCATAAGTAGAGTTGTTATTTTATTTAATTTTATATTGTGCTTACCTAATTTTAACTTTATTATCATAATATCCTTTTTGTAATCGTCATGTATCATTCTTCCAAAGCCATTGAAAACCACTACATTTAATTGCAATAAAATTTCATGTAATATTTCAAAATTATTTCAGAGTTCTGCTATAATAGAATGAAAAAAAAATTAGAAATAGTAAGTGGTGGTAAATTTATTTAAAAATTATACTAATATTTAAAAAGAATTTTTTTTCTTACTGAACACTTCAGACTTATTTTTCTTAATAGTAAGAGGTGGTAAAAATTTCATTTTAAAAGAAGAAAATTTCAAAGGAAAAACTAGCAAGAATGAAGTAGTTTTAAACAAAACACTTCAGAGTTATTTTTCTTAATAATCTATAAAATATGAACAGAGACTGGTCAACCGATTAACTTCCCACTCAATAAAATGTATGTCTTCGACTAACTTTCTTTGATTTGTAGGAAACATTCCAAGAAGTCCCCTTTAACAAATGAATTCAGCTTGCAACTACTATGAACGATGAGATTACTGTCATTACAAACAAACGAATTGACTGAAAGGAACACAAATAGTACATGCTTACAAATCTGACATATGTCTGGATTAAGGAAGAAATGAAAGTAGAGGTGAATGAAGGCACTGCTTCATATCAACGCAGAAAGGAGAATGGAACTAGAAGAGAAAAGTGGCGAATGGCATATAATTGATAGGTGCTGTAGAAAGTTCCAAGGAGATTTAGATTACCTAAAATATAAACGGTGGTTGGTTGAAATATGCAAAGGAGAGTTTATTTCTTACTGTTACTGTGCAAAAAAATATAGTCATCAAACTGTACGTTGGGTTCATAAATTGATGGTTGAATTTATAATTAATACCACACATAAATTTATGCAATTTATTGTCATAAATTTCGAGTTAAACATGGCAAATAATTATGTTTCCAGAAATGAACTTCTTATATTTCTTAATAAAATCTTTACTTTTTATCCAACCAACCAATTACATGTACATACGCATTAATTAAACGATTGTTCGCTGCCTTAGTAGCAACAGTTACTGATTGCTCAAAGGAACATCCATTCATTAAATATCCCTTGGATGCCGTTCATGGCGGAAGTTATAGATTGCTCAAAGGAAAATTTAAACGAAAACATTGTTAAAATAAACTGAAATGGATGTGAAAGGAAACAACACACAAAAGGATGGAAGTAATTATTATTATTATTTTTTTTTTATTTTTTTTTGCAATGAGGTGTAGCAGTTGAAAAGATAGCATGTCCACTTCCCCACTATATAAAACTAAAAGTCACACATCAGAATATTGTAAACTATTTTCCCTCCTTTATCTTAAAAGACTACCATAAGAAACCAAAATGATTTCTTTGTTTTTATTCTCAAATGAAGATGTATAAAACTACATTGATCATTGCTGTAATCATGTTACTTTGCGAGTCAAAAATGCCTGAGATTCCATTTATCTTCTGGGAAAATTTGTTGTTATCACGATTCATGTCTTTTTTATTTATTGTATTGGTGTACTTGAGTAAATTTGACAATGGAATCAGTGTTTGCAAAGCACAAAATTAACAAACCATATGAAGAAAAATATAATATCTGAAAGTGTCATAGGGATATCCATATAGCTGAAGGGATGGGCATAGAATAAAAACTATAGCTGTATATGTCTTCGCCAATATCCATGTAAGGATTAGCATAAAATTATTTCTTTGTTGGGTAAGTTGGAGCATGACATTGGAATGTACACATCTAAGATAAAATTAAGACTAAACAATTTCTGTTTCAATCATTTGAATATATAAGACTGAATTGTTATTGTATGATAAAATGGATCTCTTTGTTTTTATACGTTAAGGCTGCACGAATCAATGATATGGTAATATCATATATACGTACATACACACACATATACATATATAATGCACACTGTGTGTGATGCTGTTTTCCCTGTCATATTGAATATCTAAATCTATTCAACTATGCTGATATTTTTCTTATGATTCAGTTCATTTTTTTAGACTTTATTAAGACTGAAGGCCCTATTCTACAGTGTAGTAGCTCTAGAATATCAGGTTATTTCAAACTAAGCGAGTAGTTATAAAATTGTTTATTTTGTGTAAAGAAGTTTTTTTGATCTTACCAATAGAGTCATAAAAAGGAGGTGTGTGATTTTGATAATGTCCACATTATCCTTTTTGCAAACATATGCATCAACTATTGATACAATGGGTCACACCATTTTTTTCTCTAATTATTTCATCCCATATGTGTTTTTATGGGATTCAATGGTCTTGATTAATTACTTCATATTTCATACCTTCTTTGTATTTCAATAGTTGTCCCTACATACACATACGTACATGTTTGTGTGTACGTTTTGGAACGTATTCATGTGTTTTCCACTACTAAGGTAACATTTACATCATTTCATGGACGACTGAATAGTTGTCATTTTCTGAATGACCTCTGTTGTACCAGTATTGTGGAACCTTTACTTCTGTTAACTATCCGCTTGACTGAATTTAGACTATGAGGATATTATAGTGTAAATAGTGAAATATCTAGCATAACTCAAAGTTTCAATGTCACATTTTAAGTGATTAATTGTTTCATAAACTATAGTTATTGAACATTTGCATGAAGCTAAAAATTATGTACCTGGCATGGTTATTGTTATTATGAATTTTTTTTGCAAATATAACTTTTTTACAATTTCGGTATTTGGGAGTACGAAAATTTAGAGTGGTTGAATATTAAGTTTTAATTTTCTGTATGCTACACTAAAGATTTTTTTTCACTTTAAACAATATTGGGTTCACAGAAACAATAAAATTCTAAAATTGGTTAATGTAGAGTTTGTGATTTAGAACTATATATTTAACATTTAAAAATCTTAGTTCGTAACATTGTTTTTTTAATGCCAAAACTTGACTCACGGTTTTTTTAAGTTTGAAAATTTAGCTAATGAAATATAAATGGAATAATACTACAAGATGAACTTTATGAATATTTTTTTCTGAAAGTTCATACTTAATTTTTTATATCTTAAATGTTTCATAAACATAAATTTTTAATGCTCTGGAAATATTTCTTTGAAGTTTAGTGTTAATTTTTTTTTAAGTTCAGCGTTTTGAGTCAAGTTTCAACTTTTAATCAGCGTTCATTATGGTTCCTTAGGAGCTCGAGCTCATGACCTCAACTGCATTTTTTTAAAGCATCATAGTTTAACCACTTGAGTTAGAGATCATCGACAACTTTTCCTTTTTTTGTTTCCCCCCTTTTTCAAACTGGCCAAATCGATATAACGATTTTGAAATCGACTTCAATTGCTAATTTTATTCAAACAATGATCAAATATGTCCTTCGTTATAGCGTAAATAATTGTTTTTTGAACCCACTAAATTATAACTAAAGTTTTATGATAATAACAACAACATACATTAATAGTATCACTTATGTAATATGCTATAAAGAGATATAATATTTTTATATCTTTTCTATTTTCATTTTTACTTTTCCAAATCAATATGTTGATTTTTAAAATAGATGTTAATGGTTCCTTAGAGTAAGGATTGATGTAAATTGAAAATATGAAAATTTACCTAAGCATATATTATATTCTACTTCAGAAATTTTAAGAGAAAAATGAATAACAAGATAAAGAACGTATTTTATTAAAAGGAAGTAATGTTGTAATTGCTATAGGTAAAGTAAAAATTGGTATATACTATTTTCAAGCGTTTTTTGGGGTATTGTAATTTTTGGTGATTGAATATATTTTTTCTACTAAAAAATCCAGAAAATAACATAAAACCTAGTGCTACCTTCAAAGAGTAAACCAAATAGTGTTGCGTAAACAGTTGTTCACTTAAAATTGATATTCAACAATTAGATGAACCTCATAAGTTTGAATATGCATAACATATAATTGGCCTCACCTCTATATTCCCATTTTGTCAATAAAAAAAAATTAAATGTTAGGATTAGTAATATGAGTTGCTTTAGTTTTTCAACTTTGTGCAAATAATATTCACACCGCGTAAAAAACTTCACAACCATGAATAAAATGACATGGAATTTTGGAAGCAATCAAATTTGGGTAAAACTTTACTTTATTAACGTTGTTATTTATTTACTTAGTTTTGCTTTGGATTAATCTCAACTATCCACAAAAACAAGTTTTTGCTTTGGACTAATGTCGACTGTCGACAAAAACAAATCTGTCACTTGAGATGTTGGTTTGTACATGGGAATCATGGCTCTTTTTCTTTGTTGTTATCACATATATGGAAGCCGGACATGTGTTTCATTTGGTTTCTACAAACACTTTTAATCTTTATGATGTAATCATTCCACTTTTGTCCTCAAATTTATATGCAAACAACCAAAGACCAATATATTGTGCATGGCCATATGATTGGTCGCTAAAACTGCTTTTTCGCATGGTTAGCTATTGAAATATTTGAATATCAATAGACATAATTTAGTTATTTTCCACTGTGTAAATTTTATATAGACGTTTTGATGGTTGAGACTCGGAGTATTAATTTATTACTATTTTTTTAAAAATGCATGCTATGTTTATTAGGCATATTACCCATCCAAATCAGTAAAATATCATTTGTTACGATTTTTTTACATGAGATGAATCTGCTAGAGGTTATGAAATAAAAGTAATAATATTTTATAGCTCCTTGGAAACATGTTTTGCATCAAATATGATGATAATGAATTTCCCATGATCATACCTCAAGTTTCACAATTCAAAATGTTAATTTATGGATTTTAAGACATGAACATTAAACATTTTAAGAGCCTACGCTATGTATGAAAGTGTTATGATATAACGAGACTAAAGTGTCCATAAATCAAATATTTGATTGTGAGCATAAGGATGTAATAACCCGGAAATTCTGAGCCAGTTTTAAATTTTTATTTTGGCAATTTTAGCAAATTTTGAACATTTAAAATAGATTATTTTAAATAATATCGACGAAAAATTTATTTTGAATAGAATTCGAACGTATATATTATATACGTCGGTCGTTAGAATATAATAATTATATATAAAATTATAAATAGAATAGAAAATGGCGTGGTAGTTCGATAATTCGATTTCAAACTTCAATTGAATGTACCGAGTGCAAAACAAACCGGATTTTAGCGAACCAAAAATAATAGGAACTAATTGATAATATCTTTCCAACGAATCAAAAAAATCAAGATTTCATAGCGGGAATCAAAAGATATGTCCAGTTGAAAATTCTGAATAGTCGGTATGGAATTCAGGCCCTTAAAAATGGGAATTTTGCAAACGACCTCGGATTTCGACGAAACCACTTTTGTTGGGTCCGTGATGTTCAAATTATTGTTAGATTCCAAATTTCATAATTTTTAGAATCAATATGTGAGCGTGGCAAAGGAAAACACGATTGACCAGTTTCAGCTGATTTTAATCGACTGGAAATTGGCCATTTTTCCAACAGTCTCAGAATTCGACGAAACTAGTTTTGTTAGGACCGTATCGTCAATGCGAAGCTAGAAAACATTTTTCTGCAATTTTAGAGTTCGTATGTGACCCCGGTAAATTAAAATACGCGTTCAAATTCAATATATAGAGTTATATGTTGATTTTAACGAAAACTGATCGAAACGATCAAATCAGCTTGTGATACATATCCCATTGTGTTCGGAATATGGGTAAAATGCTATGGACGACAGGCGGTTGGGCCTCGTTAGAGGTCGTATGTAAAAGTCAACCTTTTGAAATTAAAATAATAAAAAAATAAAATAAAACTCTCCTCTTCCCTTTATTTGTTTTGGCCCCCCCCTTTTTTCTCGTTTTCATTCTTTCAGAAATCAAAAAAAAGAGAAAAAGGAGGAGAGCGACGGGGGCAGCCGTCGCTGCATCCCCCCCCCCCCCCCCCCCCCCCCCCCCCCCCCCCCCCCCCCCCCCCCCCCCCCGTTGAGTCGCCGCCGCCCCCAGGTGGGGCGCCACCACTGCCGCCGCCTCCCTCTTCTCTTCTTCCTCCTCTTCCTTTCTTCCCTGACTGAATTCGCAAGCCCCTCCACGCCACGACCCACCGTCGCACCTCCCCTCGCCTGGCGCCACACCGCTGCTGGCCAGCCCCTCCTCCTCCGCAACCTCTCACCTCCCTCCTCCTTCCCCAATCGCAGAAACCCCCACCAAACCCTTTGAGCTGTAAGTTTTATTATTATTATTTATTTTTCTATTTTTAGTTATCGTTCTATTTGATTTTAAAACTGAAATTTATTTGATTTTAAATTGATTTTTAAATAGAAAAGATTAGATTTTTAAAAAATGAAAAGGCGAAATCTTTATATAGAGAATAGCATGATAAAAATATAATCTTTATTGTATGAACATCGATGGAAAAATAGAATCTATATTGTATGAGCATCGATGGAAAAATTTGATTTTTATATATTGAATAGCATAGTAAAAATTTGATTTTTATATATTGAATAGCGAAGTAAAAATTCGATTTTTATATATTGAATAGCATAGTAAAAATTCGATTTTTATATATTGAATAGCATAGTAAAAATTCGATTTTTATATATTGAATAGCGAAGTAAAAATTCGATTTTTACATATGTAGAGAATACGGGCAACAAAGGTGATAGAAAGGCGAGAACGACGAAGACTTCTACAAAAGAAGAGTCGAGATGATTGGGTAGGTATTGGTGATAATTTCTCACCTTTCAATTTCATTTTCTAGTTATAAATATATACTAGGATGCAGACGGTGCTTAGCAGCACCCGACACCCCGTCATCCACAGACCATGGATGGCTTGTTTGTTAAATTGTTTGGTTGTGTAGTTGGTTAGTCTATTTGGTTTGAATGAATTGTTTGGTGAAATGGAATGGATTTGATTGATGTGTGAATGGCGTGGGCCTTCACTAGACCGGGGATAATGCTAGGCCTCGTCCGTTTCTAGTATCGTGCCGTTATGCCGCCGAAATTTCCTAAAAATAAATTAGAAAAATAAAAATATCATTTTATTTGATAATGAAATGAATGGAAATTCATGTGTTAAAATAAAATATATTATCGTTAAAAATATATTTTTTAACGTGAAAGTGAATAAATAATATTTATAAACAAATCGGCCGATTTGTTTATATACACTGATTTGACTGATATCGATTGGGTCGATAAATTTTACACATCGCCCAACTGCACAACTAAAATCTGTGTTTGATTATTTGAAACCCCACATGGGTGTTGGGGATGAAATTTGAAGTTCACTCATCCTGATTGATTAAATATGTCGATCGATTGATTGACAGGCTGTTATAAGCGTTAGATATCTATATTTGATGTTTATACAGTGTAGTGCACTTTGGTTGATGGTTGATTATTTTTCAATGTTATTATATACATGAGTTGTATGGAATCCATATAATTAACATTATATGGTGATTGATTGGGCCTCATTCCAATCGGGAAAATAATGAATATTACAAAAGAAGATTCATGTGTTGAATATAAAAATAGTCATGTGTTGACGATGTTCCTGAGTTGAAAATATTTATGTGTTGAGTAAAATATTTTAATAATAAAATTCACATCTTTATCATATTTAAAATTAGAACTACTTTACGATGGAGTCTAATTAAAATCAAATGATAGATACCATAGTTTTATGAAATATTTTACATAACAAAAATAGTCGTGTGCTGAAAGAAATATAGATTCATGTGTTGAATAGAATAAATATTCATTTGTTGAATAGAATAAAGAAGTTTTTGAAAAATATAAAGCCGTGTCGATTAGAGATGCGCTATTTTGACGTGAACGATATTTATATCGATTTTATTCGTTTTACAATGAATATTGAAAAGTGATTTCAAAATCTGATATTTTGAAATGAAATTCAAATTGAATTGGATAAAAATTCAAATTGAAATTTTATTGAATCAATTTGAATTGAATAGAAAATGAATTCGATTCGAATTGAATAGAAAACGAATTTGAATTTGAATTGAATAGAAAGTGAATTTGAATTCGAATAAAATAGAAATGAATTCAAATTGAATTAAATTGAATTGAGTTAAAACGAATCGAAATCATTTTGAATGAAATTTAAAACGAACTGAAATTGAATTGAAATCAATTTGAAACGAATTCGAATTGAATCAAATAGAAGGTAAATTCAAATTGAATTGAATTGAAATGAATTAGAATTTGAATTGAAACGAATTTGAATTCGAATTAAATAAAATTGAAATGAATTCGAATTGAATTGAAATCAAATCGATTTGAAATTGAATATAGTGTTGAAATGGTTTTGAAAATGAATTTAAAACGATTTATAAAATACGTTTTAAAAAGGAAATCGACGAAATATATATAATATATTATATATAATGGCCTGAATAGAACGCGCCGCGCCGCGGCAGTTCATGAATTTCGACCATTGACTTCGAATTGACGTTGCGGGAAATCCGACCATCGGATTCTCCTAAAACCGGAACCGTTGGGTTCGTGTCGAAAAGAGCTTTCCATTGAATATTAGAAATTTGAAATCTAACGGTTGGATTTCGAATTATGTCCAAATCAAATTTGGAAAAGGTCGCTGTAAGTGCAGTTCGATGGCCGTTGATGGAAATCGACTGTACGGGCCTTGATAAAATTATTAAAAATATATATAATTTGTGTAAAATCATAAGAAATGATTTGGGAAAAATTAGGCTAAAAAATCCCATATTTAAAAAGATTAAAATGGATTTTTATCGAAATGAACTAGTTTTGAACTAGAATCAAAATCAATTTATTTTTGAAATAAATAAATTGAATTTGAAAGTGATTTTAAAAATAATCAATATTCCCAATACGTGGATTGGACTGGAGTTGAATCGAAATTATCTTCGGAATATTTCGATGTTGGATTTCGTGACTATACAGATATTGTTATGGGAATTTGAAAGATATATTTTATATCGTTATTTCCAAGACGATATTTGTTGGTTTCAGAATTTGATATTGAATATAAGCCGGTATATTTTCTATTCAGAGCCTTGTATTTAATATCAAATGTGATTTGGGTTTGTTGTGAATCGTGTTTTAGATGACATTGGTTCTTTAACCTAGTTAAAGGCAAGATATCGATTTTTGAGAAGATTAAAACTAAGTGGAGTTTTAATGAATCTTTAATTAGATTAAAATGTGAATTGATAATTTAAATTATCAAATCTGAAAAGTGATCGAGAGTGGAGTATCACCAGTTTTGCTCCAAAGCGATAGTTAAATCTTTAATTAGATTTGAACGTGAAATGGTAATTAATTTTACCAATAACACCGTGGTGTTAGGAATGGAGTATCACCAGTTTCGCTCCATGGGATATATAGGTTGGGATTGGGAAATAAAATAAATAATTACTTCGGTGTGGTTCGCTAATCCCGACTAGTTTGGAAAAATATAAAATTGTTTGAAATGATATCCAAAGGAAGATTATAGGATAAATTTAGAAGAATTTATCTTGGATAAAATTAATGGGAACATTTCCCTAAGAATGTGATTTTGTGAATAAAAGAATATTCTGAATTGGAATGAGGCGTTTGTTGTGTTTGTGTAACATTCGTTTATTATATATGTGGGTTATTCAAAAAGGCCGGGTTTATACCCATTCTGAGTAACCGATTCGACGAGATGTCGAAGATGAAGACGGTGGTTGAAGACCGGAAGTCTTCACATCGTTTGGGTGATTACTGATGATCTTGATTGGGCTGTACATCCAGGATGAGGGAATCCGTTGGTGATCGTCCAGACGTACCGGGAGATGGATGGATATGCGAGGTAAGTGCCTCCGGTTTCGTTCAGACCCAGAACGAACTTGTAAATGGATTGTGTGTCTGACATTGGATTTTATTCTGTGTTGATTGATCTCTATTAAATATACATCTGTTTGGTGGCGAAGAATTTATTCTCTTGCTTAATGCCCTTCTCTGAGACGTACGAGCTCAGAGGTTGTATATCGATGGACATCAGTCGCATGGAGTGAATTGCCAGTGTGGCACGCGTAAGTGGCAATTGATCAAGGCTTCTGTTGAAAAGCAAAGTCTTGTGGTTGATGATCAAAGCATGGCCTGTGTGGCATAGCTTTGTGTATAACGTGAATTCGCGAGCCTCACACCTCGGTATGAGTCAAAAACGGGATACGGACCCAAGGAGTGCACGACGTTTCTTTCTAGCTAGGGTGGTGTCAGTGACCTACCAGCCCTGACATTTATATACTTTTCACCTGTGTGGTTGTTGGATACGAGGCGCCTCAGATATAGGTCTGTAAGGACCGGGAAACGTGTGTTCAGGAATAATCAATCCTCAAAAGTAAGAGAGGACCGGCCTTGGAGGTTCCAAAGGATCAGAGTGGGGTCCTGAGGCATTGCTAGAGTGTCTCGAACGCGGAGAGGAGCTTGCCCCTTGCCTCGGCTCATGACGGAAATCCAATTTCCAATACGTGATATTGCGGTTTTAATTGTAGAACTAGTATGGCGACATGATATATGGTACCCATGCCGTCTATGATTGATATTTATGATTGAAATTGTTTTGACACTATACACTTATAATAGTATCAAATGATTTGGTTTAAACGTACCAAGCATGTTTGGCTATTATAAGGGAAAACCCTATCCTCCGGCTTGCGTTGCATTGTGTGATGGGACCTGGGTCTTATAATAGCTTCATTTTTCCAAAGAGCATTGCGCTGTTTTGTTATATGCACTAGTATTCTTGGGAGGAAACCCGTTCCGTGTTATACGGCGTGGTCCCTTGAACTACTATCCTTTAAAGTAAAGTTTTAAATAACTGTTTTAGTTCTCACACCAGTCACATGACTGACCTGGAGTTTATTGTTTTAACCTAAACTCTGGGTGCCCCTATTTTCGACACGGGCAGCTAGTAGTTTTGGTTTTGCAGATTTATATTCACAGGGTCCTGATTTACAGCTGAAACGATATCCGGAAAGCTCTGTATCCGTGTATCACTTTCAGTTGTGTTTTGTATATTTTTCCGCTGCTATGTAATTTATTGTAATCTCTGATATTTGTCGAATGTAATTTATTCATTTATACTCTGTATATTCTTGTATCTGATGGAATTGTTGTAATAACAATGAAATGTTCTTCCGTTTGCGTTCTATTTTGTCCTGTTCTCAAAACGAATAGGGGTTTCGAACGGTCTAGACCGGTTTAACGACTGATTCAGATCGAGCGAAATTCCTTGCCGTTACAGTTTGGTATCAGAGCTTTGGTTTACAGAGCTCGAGGACAAGACACCTTAGAACCATACGAAAGAATTCATCAGATATTGGATTAGTAAAATCCAATTAGAATGACTCGTTAGAGATAGGATCAGTAGTATCCTAGAACGAGTGCGAAGAGTATATTTTTCAAATGAAAACAATGTTGTTTTGAAAATTTAAATTGCTTTATACGTATTTGAATATCTATTTATATTGATATGGGCAATCCAGTATATAAAAGTTTTGTATATACGCGTCATGAACGTATATTCGAAGTTTTAATATACTGGGTAGATATAGAATCACATTCTAGATATCTGGGGATGATTCTGATGATGGTGCATCATCATCAGTATTCATATTCGAATTTCGAAGGTGTGATTTCTATATATTTCCATTAGACTGGTGTGAGAACCGAAACCAATATAGCTAGAATACATTGTTGTGAATTGGCATCAAAAACATGATTTTTGACTATATATCAAAATTATGAATTTGAAACTCTAATGCACTAATTGATTGATGTTTGTGTGTTTGTTTATTTGATTGATAATTTTGAACCACTATGCCTGATAGAATCAAATATTGAATTTTATCGAAAATTGGTAGCATTTTCTTGCATATACATGTACTTACATTGAACATGTCATAGCAAGGAGGCTAGAGCCGAAGAATAAAATTTGTCTGCCCGACAAATAGGTACATGTTTACCATAATTTATTGTTTTGTTTGGGTGATGATGATTTTATGAGCCGATTGGCTTTTTATTTTTCTTTTTGAGATCAGAAGGCCTATATGGCAATTTCGGGATTTTCCCGTGGCTCCCGGTGCAAGGGAGGTTGTGGCGAAATTTTTCGAAAATTCCGGGTGTTAGCCAAATTTTTGAAGAATTTGAAAATTCTCAGAAACTGAAAAGTTGGAGAATGAAAGCCAGATCGAACGTAGAGTTGATTAATCAAACCACTTTCGACTTTGTTCCTTTTCGGGGACGAAAAGTTTTAAGTGGTGGAGATTGTAATAACCCGGAAATTCTGAGCCAGTTTAAAAATTTTATTTTGGAAATTTTAGCAAATTTTGAACATTTAAAATAGATTATTTTAAATAATATCGACGAAAAATTTATTTTGAATAGAATTCGAACGTATATATTATATACGTCGTCGTTAGAATATAATAATTATATATATAATTATAAGTAGAATTGAAAATGGCGCGGTAATTCGATAATTCGATTTCAAACTTCAATTGAAAGTACCGAGTGCAAAACAAACCGGATTTTAGCGAAACCAAAAATAATAGGAACTAATTGATAATATCTTTCCAACGAATCAAAAAAATCAAGATTTCATAGCGGGAATCAAAAGATATGTCCAGTTGAAAATTCTGAATAGTCGCTATGGAATTCAAGCCCTTAAAAATGGGAATTTTGCAAACGACCTCGGATTTCGACGAAACCACTTTTGTTGGGTCTGTGATGTCAAATTATTGTTAGATTCCAAATTTCATAATTTTTCGAATTAATATGTGAGCATGGCAAAGGAAAACACGATTGACCAGTTTCAGTTGATTTTAATCAACTGGAAATTGGCCATTTTTCCAACGATCTCAGAATTCGACGAAACTAGTTTTGTTAGGACCGTATCGTCAATGCGAAGCTAGAAAATATTTTTCTGCAATTTTTAGAGTTCGTATGTGACCCCGGTAAATTGAAATACGCGTTCAAATTCAATATATGGAGTTATATGTTGATTTTAACGGAAACTGATCGAAACGATCAAATCAGCTTGCGATACATATCCCATTGTGTTCGGAATATGGGTAAAATGCTATGGACGACAGGCGGTGGGCCTCGTTTAGAGGTCGTATGTAAAAGTCAACTTTTTGAAATTAAAATAATAAAAAAAAAAATTAAACTCTCCTCTTCCCTTTATTTGTTTTGTCCCCCCTTTTCTCGTTTTCATTCTTTCAGAAATCAAAAAAAAAGAGAAAAAGGAGGAGAGCGACGGGGGGAGTCGCCGCTGCATCCCCCCCCCCCCCCGATGAGTCGCCGCCGCCCCAGGTGGGGCGCCACCACTGCCGCCACCTCCTTCTCTTCTTCTTCGTCCTCTTCCTTTCTTCCCTGACTGAATTCGCGAGCCCCTCCACGCCACGACCCACCGTCGCACCTCCCCTCGCCTGGCGCCACCGCTGCTGGCCAGCCCCTCCTCCTCCGCAACCTCTCACCTCCCTCCTCCTTCCCCAATCGCAGAAACTCCCACCAAACCCCTTGAGCTGTAAGTTTTTTTTTATTTATATTTCTATTTTTCAGTTATCGTTCTATTTGATTTTAAAACTGAAATTTATTTGATTTTAAAATTGATTTTTAAAATAGAAAAGAATTGATTTTTAAAATAGAAAAGATTAGATTTTTAAAAAATGAAAAGGCGAAATCTTTATATAGAGAATAGCATGATAAAAATATAATCTTTATTGTATGAACATCGATGGAAAAATAGAATCTATATTGTATGAGCATCGATGGAAAATTTTGATTTTTATATATTGAATAGCATAGTAAAAATTTGATTTTTATATATTGAATAGCGAAGTAAAAATTCGATTTTTATATATTGAATAGCATAGTAAAAATTCGATTTTTATATATTGAATAGCATAGTAAAAATTCGATTTTTATATATTGAATAGCGAAGTAAAAATTCGATTTTTACATATGTAGAGAATACGGGCAACAAAGGTGATAGAAAGGCGAGAACGACGAAGACTTCTACAAAAGAAGAGTCGAGATGATTGGGTAGGTATTGGTGAGAATTTCTCACTTTTCAATTTCATTTTCTAGTTATATATATATACTAGGATGCAGACGGTGCTTAGCAGCACCCGACACCCATCATCCACAGACCATGGATGGCTTGTTTGTTAAATTGTTTGGTTGTGTAGTTGGTTAGTCTATTTGGTTTGAATTGAATTGTTTGGTGAAATGGAATGTATTTGATTGATGTGTGAATGGCGTGGGCCTTCACTAGACCGGGGATAAGGCTAGGCCTCGTCCCGTTTCTAGTATCGTGCCGTTATGCCGCCGAAATTTCCTAAAAATAAATTAGAAAAATAAAAATATCATTTTATTTGATAAATGAAATGAATGGAAATTCATGTGTTAAAATAAAATATATTATCGTTAAAAATATAATTTTTAACGTGAAAATGATTAAATAAATATTTATAAACGAATCGGCCGATTTGTTTATAAACACTGATTTGACTGATATCGATTGGGTCGATAAATTTTACACATCGCCCAACTGCACAACTAAAATCTGTGTTTGATTGTTTGAAACCCCACACGGGTGTTGGGATGAAATTTGAAGTTCACTCATCCTGATTGATTAAATATGTCGATCGATTGATTGACAGGCTGTTATAAGCGTTAGATATCTATATTTGATGCTTATACAGTGTAGTGCACTTTGGTTGATGGTTGATTATTTTTCAATGCTATTATATACATGTGTTGTATGGAATCCATATAATTAACATTATATGCTGATTGATTGGTCCTCATTCCAATCGGGAAAATAATGAATATTACAAAAGAAGATTTATGTGTTGAATATAAAAATAGTCATGTGTTGACGATGTTCCTGAGTTGAAAATATTTATGTGTTGAGTGAAATATTTTAATAATAAAATTCACATCTTTATCATACTTAAAATTAGAACTACTTTACGATGGAGTCTAATTAAAATCAAACGATAGATACCATAGTTTTATAAAATATTTTACATAACAAAAATAGTCGTGTGCTAAAAGAAATATAGATTCATGTGTTGAATAGAATAAATATTCATTTGTTGAATAGAATAAAGAAGTTTTTGAAAAATATAAAGCCGTGTGGATTAGATATGCGCTATTTTGACGTGAACGATATTTATATCGATTTTATTCGTTTTACAATGAATATTGAAAAGTGATTTCAAAATCTGATATTTTGAAATGAAATTCAAATTGAATTGGATAAAAATTCAAATTGAAATTTTATTGAATCAATTTGAATTGAATAGAAAATGAATTCGATTCGAATTGAATAGAAAACGAATTAGAATTTGAATTGAATAGAAAGTGAATTTGAATTCGAATAAAATAGAAATGAATTCAAATTGAATTAAGTTGAATTGAATTAAAACGAATCGAAATCATTTTGAATGAAATTTGAAACAAACTGAAATTGAATTGAAATCAATTTGAAACGAATTCGAATTGAATCAAATAGAAGGTAAATTCAAATTGAATTGAACTGAAACGAATTAGAATTTGAATTGAATTGAAACGAATTTGAATTCGAATTAAATAAAATTGAAATGAATTCGAATTGAATTGAAATCAAATCGATTTGAAATTTAATATAGTGTTGAAATGGTTTTGAAAATGAATTTAAAACGATTTATAAAATACGTTTTAAAAAGGAAATCGACGAAATATATATAATATATATATATTATATATATAATGGCCTGAATAGAACGTGCCGCGCCGCGCCGCGGCAGTTCATGAATTTCGACCATTGACTTCGAATTGACGTTGCGGGAAATCCGACCATCGGATTCTCCTAAAACCGGAACCGTTGGGTTCGTGTCGAAAAGAGCTTTCCATTGAATATTAGAAATTTGAAATCTAACGATTGGATTTCGAATTATGTCCAAATCAAATTTGGAAAAGGTCGCTGTATGTGCAGTTCGATGGCCGTTGATGGAAATCGACTGTACGGGCCTTGATAAAATTATTAAAACTATATATAATTTGTGTAAAATCATAAGAAATGATTTGGGAAAAATTAGGCTGAAAAATCCCATATTTGAAAAGATAAAAATAGATTTTTATCGAAATGAACTAGTTTTGAACTAGAATCAAAATCAATTTATTTTTGAAATAAATAAAT
Source organism: Allium sativum (assembly GCA_030737875.1). NCBI lineage: Eukaryota > Viridiplantae > Streptophyta > Magnoliopsida > Asparagales > Amaryllidaceae > Allium > Allium sativum. The sequence goes on along the minus strand of CM060922.1, from coordinate 446,754,452 downwards.
TGAATTTGAAAGAGATTTTAAAAATAATCAATATTCCCAATACGTGGATTGGACTGGAGTTGAATCGAAATTATCTTCGGAATATTTCGATGTTGGATTTCGTGACTATACAGATATTGTTATGGGAATTTGAAAGATATATTTTATATCGTTATTTCCAATACGATATTTGTTGGTTTCAGAATTTGATATTAAATATAAGCCGGTATATTTTCTATTCAGAGCCTTGTATTTAATATCAAATGTGATTTGGGTTTGTTGTGAATCGTGTTTTAGATGACATTGGTTCTTTAACCTAGTTAAAGGCAAGATATCGATTTTTGAGAAGATTAAAACTAAGTGGAGTTTTAATGAATCTTTAATTAGATTAAAATGTGAATTGATAATTTAAATTATCAAATCTGAAAAGTGATCGAGAGTGGAGTATCACCAGTTTTGCTCCAAAGCGATAGTTAAATCTTTAATTAGATTTGAACGTGAAATGGTAATTAATTTTACTGATAACACCGTGGTGTTAGGAATGGAGTATCACCAGTTTCGCTCCATGGGATATATAGGTTGGGATTGGGAAATAAAATAAATAATTACTTCGGTGTGGTTCGCTAATCCCGACTAGTTTGGAAAACCATAAAATGGTTTGAAATGATATCCAAAGGAAGATTATAGGATAAATTTAGAAGAATTTATCTTGGATAAAATTAATGGGAACATTTCCCAAAGAATGTGATTTTGTGAATAAAAGAATATTCTGAATTGGAATGAGGCGTTTGTTGTGTTTATGTAACATTCGTTTATTATATACGTGGGTTATTCAAAAAGGCCGGGTTTATACCCATTCTGAGTAACCGATTCGACGAGATGTCGAAGATGAAGACGGTGGTTGAAGACCGGAAGTCTTCACATCGTTTGGGTGATTACTGATGATCTTGATTGGGCTGTACAACCAGGATGAGGGAATCAGTTGGTGATCGTCCAGACGTACCGGGAGATGGATGAATATGCGAGGAAAGTGCCTCCGGTTTCGTTCAGACCCAAAACGAACTTGTAAATGGATTGTGTGTCTGACATTGGATTTTATTTTGTGTTGATTGATCTCTATTAAATATACACCTGTTTGGCGGCGGAGAATTTATTCTCTTGCTTAACGCCCTTCTCTGAGACGTACGAGCTCAGAGGTTGTATATCGATGGACATCAGTCGCATGGAGTGAATTGCCAGTGTGGCACGCGTAAGTGGCAATTGATCAAGGCTTCTGTTGAAAAGCAAAGTCTTGTGGTTGATGATCAAAGCATGGCCTGTGTGGCGTAGCTTTGTGTATAACGTGAATTCGCGAGCCTCACACCTCGGTATGAGTCAAAAACGGGATACGGACCCAAGGAGTGCACGACGTTTCTTTCTAGATAGGGTGGTGTCAGTGACCTACCAGCCCTGACATTTATATACTTTTCACCTGTGTGGTTGTTGGATACGAGGCGCCTCGGATATAGGTCTGTAAGGACCGGGAAACGTGTGTTCAGGAATAACCAATCCTCAAAAGTAAGAGAGGACCGGCCTTGGAGGTTCCAAAGGATCAGAGTGGGGTCCTGAGACATTGCTAGAGTGTCTCGAACGCGGAGAGGAGCTTGTCCCTTGCCTCGGCTCATGGCGGAAATCCAATTTCCAATACGTGATATTGCGGTTTTAATTGTAGAACTAGTATGGCGACATGATATATGGTACCCATGCCGTCTATGATTGATATTTATGATTGAAATTGTTTTGACACTATACACTTATAATAGTATCAAATGATTTGTTTTAAACGTACCAAGCATGTTTGGCTATTATAAGGAAAAACCCTATCCTCCGGCTTGCGTTGCATTGTGTGATGGGACCTGGGTCTTATAATAGCTTCATTTTTCCAAAGAGCATTGCGCTGTTTTGTTATATGCACTAGTATTCTTGGGAGGAAACCCGTTCCGTGTTATACGGCGCGGTCCCTTGAATTACTATCCTTTAAAGTAAAGTTTTAAATAACTGTTTTAGTTCTCACACCAGTCACATGACTGACCTGGAGTTTATTGTTTTAACCTAAACTCTGGGTGCCCCTATTTTCGACACGGGCAGCTAGTAGTTTTGGTTTTGCAGATTTATATTCACAGGGTCCTGATTTACAGCTGAAACGATATCCGGAAAGCTCTGTATCCGTGTATCACTTTCAGTTGTGTTTTGTATATTTTTCCGCTGCTATGTAATTTATTGTAATCTCTGATATTTGTCGAATGTAATTTATTCATTTATACTCTGTATATTCTTGTATCTGATGGAATTGTTGTAATAACAATGAAATGTTCTTCCGTCTGCGTTCTATTTTTTCCTGTTCTCAAAACAAATAGTGGTTTCGAATGGTCTAGACCGGTTTAACGACTGATTCAGATCGAGCGAAATTCCTTGCCGTTACAAACGACCTCAAGTTTCACAATTCAAAATGTTAATTTATGGATTTTAAGACGTGAACATTAAACATTTTAAGAGCCTACGCTATGTATGAAAGTATTATGATATAACGAGACTAAAGTGTTCATAAATCAAATATTTGATTGTGAGCATAATGACCTTAAACTGTTTTTTGACACTATAATAATCTCAGACCATTTCTGACCAAGTTTGTTATGTCTACAGTTCTGCAGTCAACTCTTTGATTGGTAAGTACGAAGTTACTAGTTGGATGTTACAATAAGACAAAGGGAGGTTGTAATGATGTTCTCATATGTTGGATGAATTAGATTCGAGGTAAGGAAGATGGCACAACGTAGTGTATTCATATATTGTGTTTGCTTCCATTTCAACAACAAGGTATGTTTTTTTACATGGGCATGCTATGTGACACACATTATATTGCAATATATATGGGAATTATACCCATGTTATATATCGATATTTGTTTTGATTCCAATCATGTTTTGATCAAGTGTATTAATATATTGTTATTGTGATTTGTCAAAAGGATCTCCATACAAAAAGCTATCTTTTTTTTTTCAGTACGTAGACAATTTTCAACTCTATCCTATATCCGAGACCATATAATCCTTTTAGTAAACTTAATTTAATTACGAAGTCAATGACTGGGCACTGTATTGGAGCAGCAGGTGGATTCGAGGCTATTGCTACACTCAAAATGACTAACAAAGGCTGGATTCATCCTACTATTAACCAAGATGTATTGTACTTGCTTTTATTCTATATATAGCTACAGTTTCAGCGTGTATCATACACTAGAGAATGTCTTTTATGCACTTTAATTTAATCACGTGCAGAACTCGGAGGAACAAGTCACATTGGATATAGTGCCAAATACAGGGAAGCAGCATGAAGTACATCGATATTTATTATTCAAAATTTAATGAGTTGGTTTCTACTGATGTTTTTTGTATGATCTATTAATAAGCAAGGCCAGATAGTGTGTGATTTATTTTGTATGATGTATTAGCTAATCGTATGATTTTTTTTAATAATTTTTCTATTGATGATTTTCAGTGTTGTGCGAGTGAGCTACGTATTCACAGTACAAACATGAGTTGTTTAATGATCTACGCATCAGATGGTGTAAAAAAAGCAGGTGGATTTATTAAATGATCTTCATATTTACACAAAAACGTTGTTTAGTGGCAGCACAGCAAAATCAGTAAGGATATACAAATGTGCTAATGTAATAAGATGAACATGTGACCGGTCAACTGTTGCATTAATGCGAGGCGCAAAGAATTTTCTTGAAGAACATGTTCTTAGTTAATGGTATATTGTATTATGTAGGATGTATGTGCAAGCAAGAGAATAACATTTTATAATTTCAACATCAAGCAACTACGATTGTTAAATAGTGCTATTGTACGTTGAAACATGACGCAACCAGAAAATGGAGGTTGAAGGTATGCTTTTTAGTTGTGATTGGATGGTATACAGGTGCAGTCTCAACGTGATTATTAAACATCTCCCCCTCCTTTTCCAATATATACATGTATTATTGACTAAAAAAAAATCATTACAGAAAACGAATTACTAATAGCAGACTTCCATACAATAAATGTTTAAATTATATTTCACTTAATTTTAATGTTCCATCATTCAAATATAACTAGGTGAAATTTTCCAGAGTAAATACTATTATTGTTGCTTGAAGGTTTTTGTAACGACCCGCATTCTACGCATCATAGGATCGTAGGATATTTATTTCTGTCACATACGAAGTCGTATGGTCATGTAACTTTGGGAGACGATTATTGGGGTCATTTCCCCATGTTCATGATTTTTCCCGATTTTTAAATGACCATTTTACCCCTAGTTGGCACTGTTTTGGCCATAACTTTTGACTGGAAAGGAATTTTGACCTGAAACCACTTCCATTGGCTCCGGATGATGGTTTCTCTTTCCGTAGAGTGGTTACATTAGTCAAACGGACTCACCGTTTGGGAGATATGGCTGAAACAAGTTTCAGATGGTGAAAAACAGTTTAATTGGGCTTAACCGCGTGATTAGCAGCTAGGCCCAGAGGGGAATTTCGGGTTTAGAGGTATAGGAGGACTGATTAGGGTTAGGTTATCACTTTCATTTCAGTTTTGAGCCGCCACAAACCTTCTTGAGACCTTAGTAATGGCTTCCATCCTCTAAAACCATCCCAAAACACATTTTTAGTGAAGATTAAGCCTAAACTACATCAAAACAAGGCCAAATAGCAACAAAGCAAGGTTGGAGCTGCTGCTATACATAGGAATTTGACCTAAACAGAGAATATTTCAGATTTGGTGTTTTATTTTGTGGCCAAGGTGAGTGATTTGCATAGTTTCTGCACTAATTACGGTAATTAAGGGTAATTAGTGAAGATTAGCGAATTTATATACTAATAAATTCTGGAAAAATGTTTAGAAATTCTCAAATAATATTTTATGCTTCTGTTAGAAATTTGGTTTAATTTGATTAAGTTTTGTTAACCCTATGATTAGTTCTACTCAAACATGCTATGGGAAAAATATGAAGTTTCTAGTCACTTTTGATCCATTTTGATTCATTTGAATTGTTGTTTACTGTTTGTGGTTACTATTACATGTTGCTATGACTCTATGGTATGTTTTATGATTGATTAGAATAGTTAAATTGGTCGAAAACGTCGTCGAATGGCGTAGAAAGCTCGCTGGAAAGTTGCAGAAATGTGCAGGTTCCTAACCGGTTCAGATCGGATGAGGCTTGGATCGGATATGTGAACTGGGCAAGAAAACCGACCCGAACTAGAGTTTGACACCTAGGAGACTTGGCGAGAAGGAAGGCCGTTTACTTAGAGTTGGAGTGGACAAGGGGATCGGATCGGAAGAATAATTGGAGGCCAGATCAGATCGACTTGGAGACGCAGGGCTCGGATCGGAAGTAAACATTTGGGAGAACTAGCAAGAGGGAAGGCCACGCGGATCAGATGGCAAGGAGGGATCAGATTGGAATACGTGAAGAAATGAGGGAGCGGATCGGAGCACTGGAAGGAAGGATACCCGACCCGACCCGGAGGAGGACACCGACCCGACCTGAAGTGGAGTACCCGACCCGAACCGAATGGAAAGATGATAAGGAAGGAGGACCGAACCGACGAGGGTAATGACCACCGAACCGAACCGTATTCTAGGGCTGCTACTGCACGACAACTCTTCTGAAGACCCACTCCAATTCGATCAAAACCCGAGATGCAAAGGAAGTCCAAATGAGAAGCTAGAGCTTAAGATTCAGATGGGAATCAACGAGTTCGCTTCATGGTTGGGCTTTGCTGCGGGATGCGTGCCAAGGAGTTATCGACATCTATAGCTTTGGACCACTATGGTAGGGGGTACGAAGGCGGATTCAGGGCCATTATGGCATCGGTAGAACCAAGGGCTACAACCAATGAAGTGGGTCATTGAAATGTTTGGTCATGACTCCATATGTTTAACTTGGTCATAGCAGGGTTTCTACAAGTCGGGATTCGTCGTTGCCTCAGTTTGTCTAGTGTTCCAAGGTGGTAGATATCGTATGCTTTACGCACTGAGTGAGAGATGTGAGGATGGTTGCTATGGATGATTTGTTTGCTATCATTGTGAGATGCACACCCCACCCCCGTATCCTTTACACTATTCATTATGGCACCTCGGAGTATTGTACGGTATGTGGTACTAACTCTTTGGTTGCAGGTCCAGGTTCAGGTATGGTTTAGTATACCTGTTATCATTCTGTTTAGATGCTTATCGCTCACACCAGGCTTTATGTCTGACCCAGAGTTTTATGTCTCTTCTTATTACTCTGGGTGCTCACACGAGCAGACTAGAGACAGGTTAGCTGGTGATGCACGGGTAGATGATCCGGAGACGAGCAGGAGGCTTCCACGTAATATATATAGTATTCTCCCTGTGTTGTTGAAGATCACTGCTTGGGCATTGGTGGTGCATCTTCTACTTTAGTTTTCTTTTGTTAGAGACAGTAAATTTGGAAAGTTGTAATAAGCTGTATTTGGATTTCCGCTGCTTTGATGTTGACATTGATTATTAGTTATCAGCTTATGCACTGTCTCGCCTGTTTTATGTCAAGTATATTATTATTATATTTTATCCCATGCGCTGTGAGACATTCTATAGGTTCCTTGATTAGTTCATTCTCTTCTTTCCTTTCTACTGACGACCGTCCTGTGCTAGTCGGGCATGTGTACAGCGCACTTTTGGAGGAAATGCAGACTGGTGCGGGGCGGGCCGTCACACTTGGTATCAGAGCTCTAGGTTGCGTAGTTAACCTAGGGAAGTTATCAGGGAGAGATATTATACGTATACGAGAGAGCGTATTTGTGATTACTTTGGTTTTTAAAAGCTATATATATATACTATTACTAGTATAAGGATGAAGTCGTACTGCACTAGCACCACTATGGAGTCGTTAATCGTTTCCTTTTTCAGATTGACGATGAGCCGGTATACTAGAGGTGCTGGTAGAGGAGCCAATAATGGGAATGCTGCTGACATGAGGACGATGTTTACTGACCTCATGAGAGAGATGCTTAGAGATGTGCAGAGGGAAGCTCCCAATGGTGGAAATGGTGGTGGTCCAATAGTGCAGGCGCCAAGAGTCGACTTCGCCAAGCTGAATAAGGATTATACTAGCCTTGGTGGGAAGCCGTTCCACGGAACGGAGTCGGCCACGGATGTTCAGGATTGGTTGGATAGTTGCGAACGTATCTTCGAGGATTTGGGTATCGAGGATGCGATGAAGAGAAAGCTAGCGTCCCGTCAGCTGCAAGGGCGGGCAATGAATTGGTGGAATGCTATAAAGGCAGCTACTCCCAAAGATCAGATTACTTGGGAGCAGTTTAAGGCTCGCTTTAGCGAGAAGTTCATCCTAGCTGCTCAAAAGTCAGTGCTGTTTAAAAAATTCTTGGAGCTCAAGCAGAATGGCAGAGCTGTCTCGGAGTACATTGCTGAATTTGACACTTTGTCAAAATATGGGTTATCTCTTATTGATACTGCCGAGAAAAAGAATGAGAAATTCATAACTGGTTTGGATCAGTACTTGGGGGAAAAACTTATTAACCACATCGATGAGACGTTTGAATCGATAGTGGGGAAAGCATTAAGATCAGAAAGTCTCTACCCTAAGTCGAAGACTGAGGTTGCATCTGCAGATGAGCCAAAGCCACAAGCAAGTGGTGGAGGCAAGGGTGGTTCCCAGAATAAGAGAAAGCAGAACCAAGCTAAGGATGGCCAGAAGAAAAAGAATAAGAAAGATGTGGAGTGCTTCAGCTGTGGTAAGAAGGGCCATTATGCTAGTAATTGTCGGGCCAAGCCAGCGGATAGGAAGTGCTTCAACTGTGGCCAAATGGGACATCACAAGGACAAGTGTCCACAGCCCCCTAAGGAAAAGCAAATGGTGAAAGCCTACGCTCTTAATGCTATTCCTTCTTCGTCGAATGCCCCAACAGCGGCGGAGAAGGGAAAGAGTGTCGTCATTCAAGGTATGCTTTCTGTTTATGATGTTCCTGTTAGAGCTTTATTTGATACCGGAGCTTCCAGTTCTTTCATATCTAGTGACCTGGTAGATAGGTTGGGATTGGAGCCCGAGATTGTCGATAGACCTTTAGTAGTGACAAACCCGATTGGTGGTTCGACTAGCCTTAGCATGATTTGTCGTAATGTGGTCCTATCGAGTCATGGATGCATGTTTGTTTGTGATTGCTTTGTTTTGGGCTTTACTGGGTTTGGCATTATTTTGGGAGTAGATTGGCTCCAAAGATACGGGGTGGTGGTAGACTGTGAGGGCTTGTTGGTGACAGCTAGAGCGGATGATGGGCGGAGGATAGTGTTTGGTGGTCTACCCAGTAAGGGGGTATTAGCTAGTTTTCTAAACTCCCTCGACATTCCGCATAGTGAGTTGTCAGGTTTGCCCGTGGTTGGCCAATATCCGGATGTTTTCGAAGAAGTGACCGGACTTCCACCACACCGAGTGATTGAGTTTCGTATTGATTTGGTAAAGGATGCCAGGCCTATAGTGATGCCACTTCGTCGTATGGCACCAAGAGAGCAGCGAGAGCTCGAGGTGCAAGTCAGCGATCTTTTGAAGAAGGGATTTATCAGAAGGAGTGTTTCTGAATGGGGAGCACCAGTTGTGTTTGCTACCAAGGCGGATGGTTCCCTTCGTTTGTGTGTAGACTACCGCGAGTTGAATAAAGTGACGAGGAAGAACAAGTATCCTCTACCGCGGATAGATGATTTGTTCGATCAGTTGAGTGGCGCGAGAGTATTTTCTCAGTTGGATCTCACGACAGGTTTTCATCAGCTTAGAGTGGAAGCTGAGAGTATAGCTAAAACGGCATTTCGGACGCCGTCTGGATTTTATGAGTGGTTGGTCATGCCATTCGGGCTGACCAATGCCCCAGCATATTTTGTGGATCTTATGAATAGGGTGTTCAGAGATCAGTTGAATAAGTCTGTCCTTGTGTTCGTTGACGATATTTTGGTCTATTCGAGGACAGAGGAAGAACACAAGGAACATTTAAGAGTAGTGATGGAGGTGTTGAGAAAACACCAATTGAAAGCAAAGTTTTCTAAGTGTCACTTCTGGAAGAGGGAAGTGAGGTTCTTGGGCCATGTTGTATCAGAGAATGGTATTGCCGTGGACCCGGCGAAGGTGGCTACGGTACAGGATTGGCCTACACCCAAGAACGTAACAGATGTAAGAAGTTTCTTGGGGTTAGCTGGATATTATCGTAAGTTTATCCAAGGTTTCTCCAAGATAGCAGCACCATTGACCCAGTTGACCAAGAAGAATCAAGCTTTTGTCTGGGATGAAAGGTGCGAGAATGCATTCAAAAGTCTAAAGGACAAGTTGACAAGCGCACCAGTGTTAGTCATTCCTAAGGGGGATGAAGAGATGACGGTATACACGGATGCCTGTGGTACCGTACTGGGTGCTGTATTGATGCAAGGCGGTAGGGTTGTAGCTTACGCAAGTCGGCAATTGAAACCGCACGAGAGAAGATACCCTACCCATGATTTAGAATTGGCAGCGATCGTGTTCGCGTTAAAGATGTGGAGACACTATCTCTTGGAAGAAAGATTTGAGTTGTTTACAGATCATAAGTCGTTAAAGTATCTCTTCTCTCAGAAAGATCTGAATCTCCGTCAGCAGAGATGGTTAGAGTTCTTAGCTTCCTATGATTTTGACATCGCATACACACCGGGAAAGGGCAATGCGGTGGCTGATGCATTGAGTAGAAGACATGCCAGCTTAGGGGCTATGTTCCTTGAATGGAAGCAACTGGAGTTTATCGCGGGGTTTGATTTCAGACCAAAGTGCGAATTAGGTCCAGAAATGTTAGCAAGTTTGACGATCAGACCCACTTTGATTGAGCGGATCGGCTCTAGTCAGGGGGACGACCCTAACCTATTGGAAATCATCTCCAAGTTAGAGATGAGTATCGATGAGGAGGTGAACAAGTATGGGCTTGATCGAGATGGATGGCTTAGAAAGAATGGAAAGCTTGTTGTACCCAATGTCAAGGGATTGAGAGATGAAGTGCTTAGAGAATGTCATCACTCAAAGCTGACTATACACCCCGGTGGTAACAAGATGTATCGAGATATGAAGCAGACTTACTACTGGGAAGGGATGAAAAGAGACGTTGGGAAGTTTATATCCAAGTGCATGAATTGCCAGCTAGTTAAAGCCGAGCAAAAGAAGCCTAGTGGGTTGTTGCAACCATTAGAAATTCCCGAATGGAAATGGGAGCAAGTCTCGATGGATTTTATTGATGGTTTACCAAGGACTAGATCGGGACATGATAGCATTTGGGTGATTGTGGATCGAATGACTAAAAGCGCAAGGTTTATACCAGTCAAATCGACCAGAACGGCAGCTAAGTTAGCAGAATTATATATGAAGTGGGTAGTGAGATTTCATGGGGTACCTAAAAGCATTGTGAGTGACCGAGACCCGTTGTTCACTAGTGGGTTTTGGAAGAGCTTACAAGAGGCTCTAGGGTCAGAGCTACATCTCAGTACCGCATATCATCCTCAGACCGACGGTCAGACAGAGAGGGTGAATCGTATTTTGGAAGACCTCTTGAGGGCATGTATATTGGATTTTGGTGGATCATGGGATGACCATTTGCATCTAGTAGAGTTTGCATATAATAATAGCTACCAATCCAGTATTGGTATGGCTCCGTTTGAAGCTTTGTACGGAAGACCGTGTAACTCACCATCATGTTGGATAGAAACTGGCGAGAAGTTTATGCTTGGACCAGATGTGGTGAGGGAAACTTCAGATAAGATTAAGATCATTCAACAACGAATGAAGGCAGCCCAAGATAGGCAGAAAAGTTATGCTGATAAGAGGAGAAGAGACTTAAAATTCTCCGTTGGTGACTTGGTATTTGTCAAGATCTCTCCGTTGAAGAGCGTAATACGATTTGGCAGGAGAGGCAAGTTGGCACCAAGATTCGTTGGCCCATTCCCTGTTCTTGAACTAGTCGGGAATTTGGCATATATAATTGACTTACCAGAGAAGATGGCGGGAGTTCACAACGTATTTCATGTTTCCCAACTAAGGAAGTTCGTTCACGATTCAGATATGACTATTTCACCGGATCAGTTAGAGGACTTCGAAGTGGAACCCGAGGCGGTTGGGAACCGCAAGCCGGCCCGTATTGTCGAGCACGACATGAAGCAACTTCGAAGGAAGGCGGTGAAGCTAGTCAAGGTACAGTGGAGCGAGGACGAGAGTGATTGTACTTGGGAGACAGAGGAGGACATTAGGAAGACACACCCAGAACTCTTTGCCTGGTAAGATTTTGATTTCGATTTAGTTTTCCGCATGCTAGGATAGGCTTGTTTGCTTGTTTTGCATGTTTGATTGTTGTATGTGGTTGTTAGGCATGCGGGATTCTTTGTATGTTTTGGGTTAAGGAATTTCGGGAGCGAAATTTCTTAAGGGGGGGAGAGTGTAACGACCCGCATTCTACGCATCATAGGATCGTAGGATATTTATTTCTGTCACATACGAAGTCGTATGGTCATGTAACTTTGGGAGACGACTATTGGGGTCATTTCCCCATGTTCATGATTTTTCCCCATTTTTAAATGACCATTTTACCCCTAGTTGGCACTGTTTTGGCCATAACTTTTGACTGGAAAGGAATTTTGACCTGAAACCACTTCCATTGACTCCGGATGATGGTTTCTCTTTCCGTAGAGTGGTCACATTAGTCAAACGGACTCACCGTTTGGGAGATATGGCTGAAACAAGTTTCAGATGGTGAAAAACAGTTTAATTGGGCTTAACCGGGTGATTAGCAGCTAGGCCCAGAGGGGAATTTCGGGTTTAGAGGTATAGGAGGACTGATTAGGGTTAGGTTATCACTTTCATTTCAGTTTTGAGCCGCCACAAACCTTCTTGAGACCTTAGTAATGGCTTCCATCCTCTAAAACCATCCCAAAACACATTTTTAGTGAAGATTAAGCCTAAACTACATCAAAACAAGGCCAAATAGCAACAAAGCAAGGTTGGAGCTGCTGGTATACATAGGAATTTGACCTAAACAGAGAATATTTCAGATTTGGTGTTTTATTTTGTGGCCAAGGTGAGTGATTTGCATAGTTTCTGCACTAATTACGGTAATTAAGGGTAATTAGTGAAGATTAGCGAATTTATATACTAATAAATTCTGGAAAAATGTTTAGAAATTCTCAAATAATATTTTATGCTTCTGTTAGAAATTTGGTTTAATTTGATTAAGTTTTGTTAACCCTATGATTAGTTCTACTCAAACATGCTATGGGAAAAATATGAAGTTTCTAGTCACTTTTGATCCATTTTGATTCATTTGAATTGTTGTTTGCTGTTTGTGGTTACTATTACATGTTGCTATGACTCTATGGTATGTTTTATGATTGATTAGAATAGTTAAATTGGTCGAAAACGTCGTCGAATGGCGTAGAAAGCTCGCTGGAAAGTTGCAGAAATATGCAGGTTCCTAACCGGTTCGGATCGGATGAGGCTCGGATCGGATATGTGAACTGGGCAAGAAAACCGACCCGAACTAGAGTTTGACACCTAGGAGACTTGGCGAGAAGGAAGGCCGTTTACTTAGAATTGGAGTGGACAAGGGGATCGGATCGGAAGAATAATTGGAGGCCAGATCGGATCGACTTGGAGACGCAGGGCTCGGATCGGAAGTAAACATTTGGGAGAACTAGTAAGAGGGAAGGCCACGCGGATCAGATGGCAAGGAGGGATCGGATCGGAATTCGTGAAGAAATGAGGGAGCGGATCGGAGCACTGGAAGGAAGGACACCCGACCCGACCCGGAGGAGGACACCGACCCGACCTGAAGTGGAGTACCCGACCCGAACCGAATGGAAAGATGATAAGGAAGGAGGACCGAACCGAACCGACGAGGGTAATGACCACCGAACCGAACCGTATTCTAGGGCTGCTACTGCACGACAACTCTTCTGAAGACCCACTCCAATTCGATCAAAACCCGAGATGCAAAGGAAGTCCAAATGAGAAGCTAGAGCTTAAGATTCAGATGGGAATCAACGAGTTCGCTTCATGGTTGGGCTTTGCTGCGGGACGCGTGCCAAGGAGTTATCGACGTCTATAGCTTTGGACCACTATGGTAGGAGTTACGAAGGCGGATTCAGGGCCATTATGGCATCGGTAGAACCAAGGGCTACAACCAATGAAGTGGGTCATTGAAATGTTTGGTCATGACTCCATATGTTTAGCTTGGTCATAGCAGGGTTTCTACAAGTCGGGATTCGTCGTTGCCTCAGTTTGTCTAGTGTTCCAAGGTGGTAGATATCGTATGCTTTACGCACTGAGTGAGAGATGTGAGGATGGTTTCTATGGATGATTTGTTTGCTATCATTGTGACATGCACACCCCACCCCCGTATCCTTTACACTATTCATTATGGCACCTCGGAGTATTGTACGGTATGTGGTACTAACTCTTTGGTTGCAGGTCCAGGTTCAGGTATGGTTTAGTATACCTGTTATCATTCTGTTTAGATGCTTATCGCTCACACCAGGCTTTATGTCTGACCCAGAGTTTTATGTCTCTTCTTATTACTCTGGGTGCTCACACGAGCAGACTAGAGACAGGTTAGCTGGTAATGCACGGGTAGATGATCCGGAGACGAGCAGGAGGCTTCCACGTAATATATATAGTATTCTCCCTGTGTTGTTGAAGATCACTGCTTGGGCATTGGTGGTGCATCTTCTACTTTAGTTTTCTTTTGTTAGAGACAGTAAATTTGGAAAGTTGTAATAAGCTGTATTTGGATTTCCGCTGCTTTGATGTTGACATTGATTATTAGTTATCAGCTTATGCACTGTCTCGCCTGTTTTATGTCAAGTATATTATTATTATATTTTATCCCATGCGCTGTGAGACATTCTACAGGTTCCTTGATTAGTTCATTCTCTTCTTTCCTTTCTACTGACGACCGTCCTGTGCTAGTCGGGCATGTGTACAACGCACTTTTGGAGGAAATGCAGACTGGTGCGGGGCGGGCCGTCACAGTTTTTGTTCCAGTTCATGTTGCATTAACATCTTTTATGTATTACATTTTCTAACATGGGTGATAAATTAACTTATTTTGTATGTTACTACCGCCAAACATTTTATACTGCAAGTGATTCCTATCAAATCGGTCACTTTAATGAGTAAATTGTTGTTCCGTTTGATTCGTATATGTCCCTACATACATTGATTTTCATTCAATCAGAACCTATAATATCCGACATTTATCAGTCTATTTTAATCTGGCTAACTCTGTTTAAATGTTATGTGGTAGTATATGTCAATTCTTCTGCTTATGCGAATAGTACGATATTTCTTCATTACATGGAATTATTGATAAATATTATATTTTAAAATGTAGATATATAAGAATTTTACCCGGATGTTTAGTTTTAAATACTGTCAACCACACGGGATTAGGTGATCAAATAATATACTTTTTTACGAGAATGACAAAATAGTTAAAATCTCATTTAATAGCTGTGTGTTTATTTATGAATAAATAGTAGATGCATTATAGTGTCTTATAAATTAGGATGTATGACTCATTTTTAAGACAATTATTCAAACATTGGAAACCAACAAAATAGAAATAATAATTTACTACATTTTTAGAACTTTCAATTCATAAATGCCAACGGTACTTGGTGCTTAATGTTTAATATTATCAACAATCAATAATTCATTTGAAAAGTCAGTTTTTTAATCTTTTTTGTTGTTGTTAATTTTAAACTAATAATTTTCCAACCCGTGTGCGAAGCACGGGTTCACACTTGTCTAAATAAAATGTGGAATCTATATCATAAAATCAAATCAATATTGATGGATCTGAAATAAAAATAAATTTTTTGATTTCAAATCTTGATCTAACAATAAACTATAGATTTAAATAAAAGAGAAAATTTCTATTGTCGATCATAATATAATAACCAAAACCATCACAATCAACAAACAACATCCAACAATTTCAAATTCCAAGAATCACAGATCTAATTTATTGACATAATATATGAATTTTGAATAGCGAGAGATAATTAAATTTTTAGTTCTAAAATAAAAATCTCACATTAGGGGTTTCGAATTTTGATCTTCATTTCTGTACAGTTCAGATTTGAATTTCCTCCGAATTATGAGTTGCTTCTTGTCAGTTCCGGTCTGATTCATGTTGTAGTGTTCTTCAGTACGATCGCAATGCATTTCGTTTCGTTCGATTTCATTTCTTTTCGGATGAAATATCACCATTTGAATTTAAATAAGCTAACTAGTTCATTAACTAACAATTAATTAAAATAATTCCACCCTAATTACCATCTAATTAATCCTGGCCGCCCCTTTTTCTTTTCTTCCTCGATTACTGTGACGACCCTAAACTCCTGTGTAACGAAAGTAAGGAAAATCGTATGGAGTATAACATAACTAAAACAATAACAAATCTCAGAGTATAGCAGAACATATAAATCATTGCAGCGGAAAGAAATGTCATCACAAACATCATCACTGAAACATCATAGTATGCAACACAAAATTACACTCAACAAAATAGTTGTCTCAAAGAAAAGAAATAGAGTCTCAATCTCTCAAATTACATCAATACTAAATACTGTCTCAAAGTCTTAAGCAGAAAATAAAAGATAAAAAGGAAAGTTTCTTCAGCATCTCCATCAGCAAGCTTCCATCCAGCGAATATCCAAGCCTAACCTGTCACTTGGCTGCCCGTGTAGAAAGAGGGCACCCGAGTTTGCAAAAGGTGAAACAAACTATGAGTCAGTCATGGGACTGGTATGAGATATCTTTATTAACTAACGGGTTTGACAATAACGAGGACCACGCCGCTATCGCGGAACGGGTTTACTCCATGGGATTATCAGTGCAATAAGTAAAGTATAACGTTAAATAACGCAATGCTTTTTAGAAAAATGAAACCATTATAAGGCCCAAGTCCCATCACACAATGCAACGCAAACCAGAGGATAGAGTTTTACCTTATAATGGTCAAAAGATGATAAATACGCAAAATACGATATTATTATTAGTGTGTATATGTTTAAAGAAAATATTTCAATTATAATATTAATCCTAGACGGCATAGCTACAATCTACTATGTTGCCTTACTAGTTATGCAATCAAAACCACATGGGTCATATTGGTAATTGGGTTTCCATCATAAGCCAAGGCTAAGGAGGAGCTCCTGACCGATTCGAGATACTCTAGCAATATCTCAGGATTCGGACGCTGGCAAACCCTTGGATACAACAGGGTCGGTCCACAAATACTTTAGTGAATTAGTTATGCCTGAACACACGTTCCCCGATCCTATTGGACCTACAAATCGGCTGAGGGCGACCGATAAGAATAAACTGAGGCCTCGCAAAAATATTCCAACAACCACATAAGCAAATGTCAGCCAGTTTAAGCACTGACAACCACTTCTAGCTAGAAAGAAACGTGTACACTCCCTGCGTTCCCTTCTCCTGTTTTAGACTCAACCGGTGTGTGAGGCTTGCGAAGTCACGATATACACAAAGCTATGCCTAAATAGGCTATGCTTTGATCATTAACCACAAGGCCTGCTTTTCAACAAAGCCTTGATCATTTGCATCTTAGCATGCCCCATTGACAATCCATGCCATGAAATTAACATCTATCAATACACAACCTCTAAGGGTGTTGAGCGAGAGAATAAATTGTCTTGCCACCAACGGTTGTATATTAAACAGAAATCAGTTTACATGGTACGAAGTTCAACGTCAGACATGCATCCATTTACAAGTCTGTTCTGGGTCTGAACGGAACCGGAGACACCTGAGAGGCTCTTGTATATCCGAACAATCATCTCATACGTCCGGACGACTACTGCCGAAATCCCTACAGGGTAGCTACTCCTATCGAGGACCTCAGTAGAAATACATCCGTTCGATGCGATGACCGCCGGTCTTCAACACCTTCTTCGTCTCTTCATCGACGTATAATTATTTGAAATGAGTAGAACTCGGACTTTTCAAATAATTATCGAATAATTATTATTTAAATCATTTCATATCGTTAACATTGATTGATCGCTATTTTTATTTATTTAAAAATAGCTCAATAAAATCAAACGACGCTTCGGGTTAAGTGTGGCTTTGGCGCTGTTTCTCTCAACATTTGATTTACATATATCTTGAAATCTAACCGTTGGATCTTGACAAAATTTGTCTTATTGGAAAGATCTTCCCAAAGCGGTCCCAACGGTTCCGGTTTTGAGAAAATCCGACGGTTGGATCTTTCGGTACAATCGTTTAAAGTCACGATTGCCAAAACGCAAACTGCCGTGCGCGATTCATTTAATTTCTATTTATATTTATATATATAATTCCTTAAGCGATTACATTCACGTGAATATCACACCAAATGAAGGTGTGAATTATATATAAATCCTATATTCATGTTTATTATGTTAGCTAAAACATGTTTTTATTTCATACACCAATTTGATAGTATATTGACTATAAATTGTATTGTTCGTTCATTCATGATTTTTAATGTCAATTCATGTTTCAACTTCTATACCTATAACAAGTATAAATTTCTTTTGAAATAGACAAATTGCATATTTTACTCATTATATTTTAAGGAGTGAAATTGTTGATGTCCATCCGATGAACAAAAATGAATATTTTTGTTCAATCCCTTCTATGAACAAAATGTGAATTCCTTCCTACGCTTCTAACATTACATTAAAATTGTAATTAGTACAAAACATATTTCTAAATGAAATAGGATTCTTATTCTCTTCCTTTTTTTAAAATTACATTAAAAATGCAACCTTTAATTCTCATATTTTATTTGCATTAGGGACTGCAAATAAGAATGTATATTATCCTACCCAGGATTTATTTACGTTGAGGAACGCAAATAAAAATGTATCTTTAAATTTGTAATTTTATTTACAATAAGGAATGTAAAATAAAGTACAACTCTTTATTTCATGTTTATTTACATTATTAAGGGATGTAAATAAATGGAAGAAAAATGTAATCTTTCTTTTATTATTTGTTCGCATCTAGATTCCTTCTACTAATTTTGTTTGCATCTAAAATTGCAAACAAAAAATGTATCTTTTTAATTTATTGTTTTATTTGCATGGAAAAATACAAATAAAATATATTTTCTATTTTCTATGTTTTGTTTGTATAGAAGAAGGCAATTGAAAAATGTGAATTTTTAATTTACATGCATTGTTTGCATCGTAGAATGCAAACATAAAATAAAATCTCTTTTCTCTTTTTGTAGTGTTTGCATTTTGGAATGCAAACATATAATGAAATGTTATATTTTCTTTTCTATCTCGTTACATTAAGAAATGCAAAAGATGATATCTTATCTTTCTACAGTTTGTTTGCATTAAGGAATGCAACAAAAATGATATTTCATTTTCTACATCTTGTTTGCCTTAGAAATGCAACAAAAATGATAATTTATTTTTCTACATTTTGTTTGCATTAGGGAATGCAACAAAAATGATAATTTACTTTTCTACATTTTGTTTGCATTAGGGAATGCAACAAAAATGATAATTTACTTTTCTACATTTTGTTTGCATTAGGGAATGCAACAAAAATGATTATTTATTTTTCTACATTTTATTTGCATTAGGGAATGCAACAAAAATGATTATTTATTTTTCTACATTTTGTTTGCATTAGGGAATGCAACAAAAATGATAATTTAATTTTCTACATTTTGTTTGCATTAGGGAATGCAACAAAAATGATAATTTATTTTTCTACATTTTGTTTGCATTTGGGAATGCAACAAAAATGATAATTTATTTTTCTACATTTTGTTTGCATTAGGGAATGCAACAAAAATGATTATTTATTTTTCTACATTTTGTTTGCATTAGGGATTGCAACAAAATGATTATTTATTTTTCTACATTTTGTTTGCATTAGGGAATGCAACAAAAATGATAATTTACTTTTCTACATTTTGTTTGCATTAGGGAATGCAAGAAAAATGATAATTTATTTTTCTACATTTTGTTTGCATTAGGGAATGCAACAAAAATGATAATTTATTTTTCTACATTTTGTTTGCATTAGTGAATGCAACAAAAATGATAATTTATTTTTCTACATTTTGTTTGCATTAGTGAATGCAACAAAAATGATAATTTATTTTTCTACATTTTGTTTGCATTAGGGAATGCAAAAAAAAAATGATTATTTATTTTTATGTCATTTTTTACATTGAAAAGGGTGAATAAAAATGTACTGCTTTTAAAACATATTTTATTTGCGTTGGAGAGCACCAATAAAAATATATTTTTATATTGTCAATATTTTAATTGTATTTGAGAACACACTAAAAAGTCATTCAAATTTTCTATGCAATATTCGTGTTTATGGACACAAATAAAATGCAATTTAATGTTCTATGTAATATTTGTGTTTCAAATAAAAATGTAATCCAATGTACTATGTAATATTTGTGTTTAGGGACACAAATAAAATGTTATTCAATATAAGATGTATATATTTGCGTTGAAACACAAATGAAAAGGATAACTTATTTTCTATGTATATATTTGTGTTGAAGCACAAATAAAAAGAACAAATCATTTTTCTATGTTTATATTTGTGTTGAAACACAAACAAAAATAACAAATCATTTTTCTATATTTATATTTGTGTTGAAACACAAATAAAAAGAACAAATCATCTTTCTATGTGTATATTTGTGTTGAAACACAAATAAAAAGAACAAATCCTCTTTCTATGTTTGGTTCAACCAAATCAATTCAAATAGAAAGGAAATTTTATTTTCTCTATATTGAATTGATTAATTAGATCAATTCAAATAAAAGCAATATTTATTTTCTCTAAATGGAATTGATAAATTAGATCAATCACTCTACGAAGCAAATTGTATGATTTGATATTGAATCGATGATCTAAATCAATTCAATAATATTATTATCATAAAAAAAATCTTTTTTTTTTCACATATAGATCTATAATTTTTCAGTATAAGAATAAATATTGAATTGATTATCTAACTCAATTCAATTAAATAGGATAGGCGAAAAAAAAAAAATTTGAATAACACATGACAACCAATCATAATAATCAATCATACAACAAACAACATCATACAACATCTACACAAACAGATCTGAAGATGAATAACTATAAATTAAAAGAAAGAAATAAATAAATTTAAACAAGAGATATCTCACAGTCGTTTGTGATTTTAGCCAAAATTCCAACTGCTCATAAATTCTCCGCTTCAGTCTAGAATTGTAGTTCAGGATCATACGAGTCCAACGCTTCAAAAATTGTGTAATTCTGAGTTTATTTGACAAAGTTATGAGTAAAATAAGATTAGGGATTAATTTAATTATTAAATTAAGTAAAAACAATTAGTTTAGTTCATCTTCCTCCTTACAGTATCTCGGCCGACACCCATTCCCTTTGTTCTGAACTAGGGTTGACCTTTTCTCCCAATCCAAGCCACCAGTGTTCGATCAGAGGATGCTGCAGCGAAGAGGACGGAGAGGCACACACGTGGGACCTAGAATGGTGGAACTCGGCTGAGCCTAGGGGAGTGCGACGTGGGTGATAGGCGGCGGGTTTGGGTGTCGGGTTCGAGGAAATGGTGGCATCAGAGAAGATCTAACCGTATGAAAATGAAGAGAAGGAGAATCTCTTCGAAGTGATATAGGGTTTGGATTTTAATTCGTTTTGGATTGGAAGAAATTAAAGGGGGAAATTTCGGCCATCGAAAAGGGGGGGTGGCGGCTGTAGAGAAGATGAATAGTGGATTGTATTTTAGGGTTTTACAATTCTCTTTTATAATATAAAAATGTTAATTTTACAAAAAAACCAAATCTCTTAAGGAATTTAGAATTCAGTCCAACAAGAAGCTACCCTACCCAATAACCCTTATTCCGGATCCATCTAACCATGTCTCGCAGGCCCAAGAGTTCAACTCAGCTCCCGTTTTTCAAATTTAAAATTAATTCTTTTTATTATTAATTTTTGACATATTCAAAAATCCATCGGAGCCACATACGAACCCCGAAAAATCCCAAAAAATATATTTTTGGCTATGTTTTGACGATACGAATCCAACAAAATTAATTTCGTCGATTTCTGAGACTGTTCGAAAAATGGCTATTTTCCAGTCGTTCAATTTTTGACTGTATTTGACCAAACACGGTTTCTTTTGCCACGCTCACATACTGAATCGGAAAATTCTAAAAATAGAAACCTAGCAATAATTTGATATTCCGGTTCCAACAAAAGTGGTTTCGTCGAAAACAGAGGTCGTTTGAAATTTGACTATTTTCACTGGCTTTAATATTATTTAAAAATAAATTTTTTAAATTTGGGCACATTTTCTAACCAATTTATTAAAAAAAAAAAAATTAAATTGGTTAGGATTTTCCGGGTTGTTACAGTCTCCCCCACTTAAAAACTTTTCGTCCTCGAAAAGGGAAATAAAAGTAAAGTAGGAACAAAACGGAAAATGCTTGGTATTAAGAATGTACCTCAACATAAAGCTATTCGGAGATATCCACTCTTCACTTGGGATAGGCTTGCTTGAAGCTATCCTCGGTCTCCCAAGTGCAGTATCTAGGATCCCTGCTCCATTGGACCTTGACGAGGTTGATCTTCTTATTCCTCAAAGCTCTGATTTCCTTGCCCACAATTTTTACTGGCTCTTTCTTTACGGCTAAGCTCGGAGTAATTTCCAAATCTCGTTGTGCTTCTTCCTTCACAACTAAATATGGATCATGAACATGCTTCCTGAGTTGGGACACGTGAAATACATCGTGCACCCCTGGCAGCCAGTTGGGCAACTCTACTCGATAAGCTAGAGCCCCAATCCTTTCAAGAATAGGGAATGGACCAATGAACCTCGGTGCCAACTTTCCAGTCTTTCCAAAGCGAATTACGCCTCTTAATGGAGAAACCTTCAAGTATACAAGATCACCAACAGAGAATTCTAGATCTCTTCTTCGAGTGTCTGCATAACTCTTCTGTCGGCTTTGAGCAGCCAGCAAACACTTCTTAATAAAATCAACTTTATTCGATGCTTCCCGAATCGTATCGGGGCCCAAGACTATTCTATTGCCTGGCTCCACCCAACATGCCGGAGATTTGCATGGCCTGCCATATAATGCTTCGAATGACGACATTTGCAGGCTTGCTTGATAGCTATTATTATAAGAGAATTACACTAAGTGCAGATGATCCTCCCATGAACAGCCAAAGTCAAGGATGCATGCTCGCAACAAATCTTCTAAGAAGCGGTTTACCCTCTCAGTCTGGCCGTCTGTCTGAGGGTGGTAGGCTGTACTCATATTCAACTTGGTTCCTAGCTCTTCTTGGAAAGCTTCCCAGAACTTGCTAGTAAATATTGGATCGCGGTCACTGACAATGCTGCTGGGAACTCCATGAAGCCTGACAATCTCTATTAAATAAAGTTGTGCCAAACTTTGAGCCGTTCTATTGGATTTGACAGGGATGAAATGAGCAGCTTTCGTCAAGCGATCTACAATCACCCATATGTTATCATTCCCTTTCCTAGTCCGAGGCAAACCATCAATAAAGTCCATAGAAACTTCGTCCCACTTCCAATTAGGAACTCCTAATGGCTGCAATAGACCTGCTAGCTTTTGCTGATCACTCTTGACAAGCTGAAAGGTGGGGCACTTGGCAACATATATGGAGATGTCCCTCTTCATTGCTCTCCACCAAAAGGTATGCTTAAGATCGTGGTACATCTTGCTTACTCCAGGATGAATACTGAGCTTGGATTTGTGAAATTCGTCCATAACTTCCCTTCTTAGTTTAGGAATGTTTGGGACGCAAATCCGGCCTCGTAGCCTCAAAACTCCTTTGTCATCAATTTGGAAACTCGTGGGTTCGCCTTCTCGAATTCTTTTGCTAATCTTTTGGATAAACTCATCATCCTTTTGAAGGACAGAGATCTTGTCGATCAAAGAAGGAGTAATAATGAGATGGGCAAGGATAAGATTGGTGTTGGCCATGTTCTTTCTGCTGAGAGAATCTGCCACTACATTTGCTTTTCCCAGAGTATATAGGATATTCAGGTCGTAGAGTGCAAGGAATTCAATCCAACGCTGTTGTCTCACATTCAAAATTTTTTGGGTAAATAGATGCTTCAAGGATTGGTGGTCCGTATACAGCTCGAACTTTCCCCCCAAGAGATAATGCCTCCATATCTTTAGAGCGAATACAATGGCCATTAGCTCAAGATCATGAGTGGCATAATTCCTTTCATGCAGTTTCAAATGCCTGCTAGTGTATGCTACCACTCTACCCTTTTGCATAAGCACCGCACCAATACCTTAAATAGACAGAAAGGTAACATGTTAAAATGAGATTTGACATCAAAAGAAAATGTTATCTCAGACTTGTTTTATTTAGATAAAGAGAATGACCTTCTTTGGAAGCGTCTGTCCAGACCTTCAGATCCTCATTGCCATCTATGATGGTCAACACAGGAGCAGTGATCAATCTCTGTTTCAGCTCTTGGAATGCAGCCTCACATTCAGGTGTCCAAACGAACTTTGAATGCTTCTTAGTTAATTTCGTCAGTGGGCAAGATAATTTCGAAAAATCCTTAACGAACTTTCGATAATAACCAGCTAGTCCTAAGAAACTTCGGACTTCTGTGGGAGTGGTAGGCTGCTTCCAGTCTTGGATGGCCGAGATCTTTCCTGGATCTACTGAGATGCTTTTTCTTGATACCACGTGGCCGAGGAATTTCACCTCTTCTTGCCAAAATATGCATTTGGAAAATTTAGCTTTCAGCACATTCCTCTGCAAAATCTCCAAGACTTCTTTCAAATGTTTATCATGTTCAGCAATGGTTTTGGAAAAGATAAGGATATCATCAATGAACACAAGCACGAATTTATTTAGAACCCCACGAAATACTCTATTCATCAAATCTACAAAGTATGCTGGGGCATTGCATAGACCGAAAGACATTACTAGCCATTCGTAAAATAGATCAGGCCCTCTGAAAGCAGTTAAGGGGATACTCTTGTAAAAACCCGTAACTTCCCCGGTCTCCGAAGAGAAGAGAAAGAGCGGATAGTTCGAGAACAAGCCACAATAGAACGTAGACGGAAGAACATTTCATTGTATATTACAACAATTCCATCAGATTACAAGAATATACAGAGTATGAATAAATATTACACAGAAATATCAGAGATTTAAATTACATTTAAATACATAGCAGCGGAAAATAATACAATACACAACTAGAAGAGATATACGGATACAAAGCTTTCCGGATATCATTCCAGCTGTAAACCAGGATCCTGTGAATATAAATATGCAAAACCAAAACTACTAGCTGCCCGTGTCAAAATAAGGGCACCCAGAGTTTAGGTTAAAACAATAAACTCCAGGTCAGTCATGTGACTGGTGTGAGAACTAAAAACAGTAATCTTTATTTTTAAAGTTAGGTAAATCAAGGGAGCACGCCGGATAACACGGAACGGGTTTCCTCCCAAGAATACCAGTGCATAAAACAAACAGCGCAATTCTAAATAAAGAAAAATGAAGTTGTTATAAGACCCAGGTCCCATCACACAATGCAACGCAAACCGGAGGATAGGGTTTTTACCTTATAACAGCCAAAGCATGCTTGATACGTTTAAAACAAATCATTTGATACTATTATAAGTGTATAGTGTATAAAACAACTTCAAATCATAAGTATCAATCATAGGCGACATGAGCGTCCCATGCCACTATGTCACCATATATAGGTTTACAAATAAAACCGCAAATGTCACGTATTTGGAAATTGGATTTCCATCTATGAACCGAGGCCAGGGATCGTCCTCTACCGATTCGAGACTGTCTAGCTCGAGCCTCAGGAACAGCCGCAACTGCCCCTTGGATCGTCAGGGCCGGTCCACCGATGTGGATTATTATGCCTGAACACTACGTTTCCCCGCCCTTTGGGGCGTAAATGAGCCAACGAATGACTCCATCGGACCCGGATCGTCCGATCAAACCGAGGCGCCTCGCAACAGCAACAACTACACAGGTAAAAAGTATATAAATGTCAAGGCCGGTAGGTCACTGACACCACCCTAGTTAGAAAGAAACGCATGTCCTCCCTGATGTCCTCTCTCGTTTCTGGTTCACAACCGGGGTGTGAGGCTCGCGAATTCACGTTACACAAAGCTGTGCCACACAGGCTGTGCTTTGATCATCACCACAAGACTTTGCTTTTCAACAGAAGCCTTGGTCATTTGCATCTTAGCATGCCACACAGGCAAACCACTCTATGCAACCGATATCAGTCACACAGAATGAAATCCAATGTCAGACACATAGTCCATTTACAAGTCCGTTCTGGGTCTGAACGAAACCGGAGGCACCTAGTACCCCGCATATCCATCGATCTCCAAGTACGTCTGGACGATCACCAACTGTTTCCATCTTCTTGGGTGTACAGCCCAATCAAGATCATAAGTAATCACCCAAACGACGTGAAGACCTCCGGTCTTCGACCATCGTCTTCATCTTCGACTTATCGTCGTATCAGTTATTCAGAATGGGATAAACCCGGTTTTTCCGAATAACTCGCGTATATTTTAAATAAGTGTTACACAAACACAACATACGCCTCATTCCAATTCATCAGTCACTAACCGTAAATTAATCAAGAGAATAATTCCCTAAATATTAACCCCGAAGGCCGAAACCAACATCAGATCAATATCCAGAAAACCATTCTGCCTGGCTAACCGACAGTTAGTTTCTAAATTTCACATTCATAGGGAAAGGTTCCCATTAATTTTATCCAAGATAAATTCCTTGAATTTATTCTTTAATCTATTTTTGAATATCAATTCAAACTAGTCGGGATTAACAAACTTTACCGGAGTAATCATTTGTTTTAATTTCCCAATCCCAACCTATTCATCCCATGAAGTAAAACGGGTCTTACTTCATATCTAACACCACGGTGTTATCAGTAAATTCAATTACCATTTCACGTTCAAATCTAATTAAAGATTTAACTATCGCCTGGATTAAAACTAGTGATACTCCATTCTCGATCTTTTCAATCTAATTAAAGATTCATTAAAACTCCACTTAGTTTTAATCGTTAACTGGGTTAAAGAATCAGTGTCATTTAAAACACGGTTCACGATAAACCCGAAATCACATTCTATTAATTATCGGGTTAAAGAACGAGGGTTATTTAAACACTGTTCACGATAAACCCAAAAATCAATATCAATTCAATTCCAATTAAATATTATTTAATTGGTACACTTCGTTAAATCTAAGTAAAAAGATTTAATCTTTTCTCAACTGGGTTCAAGAACGGTGTTAGTCAAGACACTATTCACGACAAGCCCAATTCACATTTGATATTAAATACAAGGCTCTGAATAGAAAATATATCGGCTTATATTCAATATCAAATTCTACGACCAACAGATATCGTATTGGAAATAACGATATACGTATCTATATCTTTCAAATTTCCATAACAACATCTGTATAATCACGAAATCCAATATCGAAATATTCCGAAGACAATTTCGATTCAAATCCATTCCAATGCAATCATTGGAAATTCTGGTTATTTTCAAAACCATTTCAAATTCAATTTATTTATTTAAAAATAAATAGAATTATAATTCTAGTTCAAAACTAGTTCATTTCGATAAAAATCTATTTTTATCTTTTCAAATATGGAGTTTTTCATCCCAATTCTTTCTAAATCATTTCTTATGATTTTACACAAATTATTACTATTTTTAATAATTTTATCAAGGCCCGTACAGTCGATTTCCATCAATGGCCATCGAACTGCACTTACAGCGACCTTTTCCAAATTTGATTTGGACATAATTCCAAATCCAACCATTAGATTTCAAATTTCTAATATTCGTTGGAAAGCTCTTTTTCGATACGAACCCAACGGTTCCGGTTTTAGGAGAATCCGACGGTCAGATCTCCCGCAATATCCGTTCGAAGTCAATGGTCGAAATTCGCGAACTACCGTGGCGCGGCGCGTTCTATTCAGGCCATTATATTATATATATAATATATACTTCTTCGATTTCAATTCAAAACGTGCTTTATAAATCGTTTTCAATTCATTTTCAAATTCAAATCAAAACTGAATTTTCCCTTTCAAATTCGGTTTAAATTCATTTCAAATTGATTCCAATTCAAATCGATTTCTAATTCAATTTCAGTTCGTTTTCAATTCAATTCAATTTCGATTCGAATTTATTTCTATTCCATTTCAATTCGAATTCATTTCTATTCCATTTCAATTCGAATTCATTTATATTCAATTTCAATTCGAATTCATTTATATTCAATTTCAATTCGAAATCATTTATATTCAATTTCAATTCGAATTCGTTTATATTCAATTTCAATTCGAATTCGTTTATATTCAATTTCAATTCGAATTCATTTATATTCAATTTCAATTCGAATTTATTTATATTCAATTCTTTTCAAAATATCAGATTTTGAAATCACTTTTGATATTCATTATAAAATGAGTAAAATCGATATAAACATCGTTCACGTCAAAATGGCGTCAATCTAATTAATACGGCTTCATATATTCCTATTTTCAAATATTCTATTTCAAATATTTCTTTTTCAAATATTTCTATTTTAAAACTGGAATGAGGCCCAATCAATTACCATATAATGTTAATTATATGGATTTTCCACAACACATGTATATCTCAACAACGATGAATAATCAACCATCATCCAAAGTGCATTCTACACTGTATAAGCATCAAATATAAATATTCAACGCTTATAACAACCTGTCAATCAATCGATCGACATACAACTAAACAATCGGGATTAGTGTACGTCAAATATCATCCCAATACCCGTGTGTGGTTTCAAGCAATCAAACATAGATTTTTATTTGTGCAGTTGGGCGATGTGTAAAATTTATCGTCCCAATCAATGTCCTTCAAATAGTTGTACATAAACAAACCGTCCGGTTTGTAAATGAATATTTATTTATTCACATTCACGTTAAAAATTATATTTTTAACGATCAAACTATTTTATTCAACTTATGAATATTCTATTCGGTTCATTTATTAAATAAAATGTTATCTTTATTTTTCTAACTTATTTTTAGAAAATTTCGGCGGTATAACGGCACGATACTAGAAACGGGACAAGGCCTAGCCTTACCCTCGGTCTAGTGAAGGCCCACGCCATTCACACATCAATCAAATCAATTTCATTTCACCAAACAATTCAATTCAAACCAAATAATCTAACCAACTACACAACCAAACAATTAAACAAACAAGCCATCCATGGTCTGTGGATGACGGGTGTCGGGTGCTGCTAAGCACCGTCTGCATCCTAGTATATATATAACTAGAAAAAGAAAATGAAGAGTGAGAAGTTATCACATAATTGCTAATCCAACGCCACGACTCTTCTTTGTAGAAATCTTCGTCGTTCTTTCCTCTTGTCACTTTCTCTGCCCGTATTCTCTACATAGGTAAAAATCGAATTTTTACTTTGCTATTCAGTATATAAAAATCGAATTTTTACTTCGTTATTCAATATATAAAAATCGAATTTTTACTTCGTTATTCAATATATAAAAATCGAATTTTTACTTCGTTATTCAATATATAAAAATCGAATTTTTACTTCGCTATTCAATATATAAAAATCGAATTTTTACTTCGCTATTCAATATATAAAAATCGAATTTTTACTTCGCTATTCAATGTATAAAAATCGAATTTTTACTTCGCTATTCAATATATAAAAACCGAATTTTTACTTTGCTATTCAATATATAAAAACCGAATTTTTTCTATGCTATTCAATATATAAAAATCGAATTTTTACTTCGTTATTCAATATATAAAAATTGAATTTTTACTTTGCTATTCAATATATAAAAATCGAATTTTTACTTCGTTATTCAATATATAAAAATCGAATTTTTACTTCGTTAATCAATATATAAAAATCGAATTTTTACTTCGTTATTCAATATATAAAAATCGAATTTTTACTTCGTTAATCAATATATAAAAATCGAAATTTTACTTCGCTATTCAATATATAAAAATCGAATTTTTACTTCGCTATTATATAGATAAAAATTCCATTTTTACACGCTATCCTCTATATAAAGATTTCGCCTTTTCAAATATAAAGATTTCGCCTTTTCTATTATAAAGATTTCGCCTTTTCAATTATAAAGATTTCGCCTTTTCTATTATAAAGATTTCGCCTTTTCAATTATAAAGATTTAATCTTTTCTATTTTAAAAATCTAATCTTTTCAATTTTATCATATATATAAGAATCCTATTTTCTTCTTTCAATTCATGTATATATAAAAAGAAATTCAATCTTTACACCTCGAAAGACCATCACTTTTATAGGCTTGCAAATCAGGTTTTACTTAAGGATTATAATCATAAAAAAACTGAAGTAAAATAAATAAGAAAAATAACATAAAGAACTCACTGTTTAAAGAAGGAGGGGGTGTTGGTGGTCGATACGTCGGTGGCAGGCTTGGGATGGCGCTACAGGGCTGCGTAGGGGTGCTGATGTCGGGGTGGGGTTCGGATGCGTCGGTCTTCGAACGAGAGGGGGGGGGGGGTTTCTTTCGCGACTCAGCAGGGAAGCGGAGGGGGTGTCGCGTCGATCGCGGCAGAGGATAGGTGGGCGACGCTGGATGATCGGTGGTGGGTGGCGCGGGTAGCGATGGTCGGAGGCGCTAGGGTGGAGGGCGATGGTTCTTCAGCGTTCTTTTTTTTTCTAATTCTGAAATGAATTCAATCGGAAAAGGGGGGCCAGAGGGATTTAAGGTGGTGGAGAGAGATTTTATTATTATTATTATTTTTAATTTATTTCAAAAAGTTGACTTTTTCATACGACCTCTAAACGAGGCCCACCGCCTGTCGTTCATAGCGTTTTACCCCATTCCTAACACAATGGGATATGTGTTGTAAGATGATTCGATCGTTTCGATCAGTTTCCGTTAAAATCAACATATAACACTATATATTGAATTTGAACGCGTATTTCAATTTACCGGGGTCACATACGAACTCTAAAAATTCTAGAAAAATATTTTCTAGCTTCGTATTGACGATACGGTCCTCACAAAACTAGTTTCGTCGAATTCTGAGACCGTTTGAAAAATGGCCATTTTCCAGTCAATTAAAATCAACTGAAACTGGTCAAACGCGTTTTCCTTTGCCACGCTCACATATTGATTTGAAAAATTATGAAATTTGAAACCTAGCAATAACTTGACATCACGGACCCAACAAAAGTGGTTTCGTCGAAATCCGAGGTCGTTTGCAAAATTTCCATTTTTAAGGGCCTGAATTCCATAGCGACTATTCAGAATTTTCAACTGGATATATCTTTTGATTCCCGCTATGAAATTTCGATTTGTCGAATTCGTTGGAAAGATATTCCCAATTAGATCCTAATGTTTTTGGTTTCACCAAAATCCGGTTTATTTTGCACCCGGTACATTCAATTGAAGTTTGAAATCGAATTATCGAACTACCGCGCCATTTTCAATTCTATTTATATTTATATATAATTATTTATATTCTAACGACGACGTATATAAAATATACGTTCGATTTCTATTCAAAATAAATTTCCCGTCGATATTATTTAAAATAATCTATTTTAAATATTCAAAATTCGCTAAAATTGCCAAAATAAAAATTTTAAACTGGCCCAGATTTTCTGGTTGTTACAATCTCCCCCACTTAAAACTTTTCGTCCCCGAAAAGGAACAAAGTCAAAAGTGGTTTGCTTAATCAGCTCTACGTTCGATCTGGCTTCCATTCTCCAACTTTTCAGTTTCTGAGAATTTTTCAAAAATTTCAAAAATTTGGCTGACACCCTAAATTTTCGAAAAATTTCGCCATAACCTCCCTGCACCGGGAGCCACGGGAAAATCCCGAAATTGCCATATTGGCCTTCTGATTTCAAAAAGAAAAAGAAAAAGCAAAGCGGCTAGCCAATAGGCTCATAAAATCATCATCACCCAAACAAAACAGTAAATTATAGTAAACATGTACCTATTTGTCGGGCAAACAAATTTTATTCTCTGCTCTAGCCTCCTTGCTATGACCTGTTCAATGTAAGTACATGTATATGCAAGAAAATGCGATCAAATTTCAATACAATTCACTATTTGATCAAATTGGCTATATAATACAAATTTTAATTAATCAACCAATAATCAACAACACAACCATCAATCAATTAGTTGATTAGCTTTTGAAATTCATAACTTTGATACATAGTCAAAAATCAGATTTTTAATGCCAAATCACAACAATAAGCCCTATCTAGTTTCGGTTCTCACACCAGTCAAATTGGAAATTTATAGAAATCTCACTTTCGAAACTCGAAAATAAATACTGGCGACGGTGCCCCATCACCAGAATTATCCCCGGGCAACTAGAGTATGATTCTATAACTATCCAGTATATTAAAACTTCGAATACACGTTTGCAAGACATATATGCAAAATCTTTATATATCGGATTGTCCCGATCAATATAGAATAACTAATCAAATACGAATAGTTGATTTAAATTTTCAAAACAAAATTTGTTTTTACTTTCAAAAATATACTCTTCACACTCGTTCTAGGATACTACTGACCCCATCTCTAACGAGTCATTCTAATTGGATATTACTAATCCAATATCTGATGAATTCTTTCGTATGGTTCTAATGTGCCTTGTTCTCTGAGCTCTGTAAACCAAAGCTCTGATACCAACTGTAAAAACCCGTAACTTACCCGGTCTCCGAAGAGAAGAGAAAGAGCAGATAGTTCGAGAACAAGCCACAACAGAACATAGACGGAAGAACATTTCATTGTATATTACCACAATTCCATCAGATTACAAGAATATACAGAGTATGAATAAATATTACACAGAAATATCAGAGATTTAAATTACATTTAAATACATAGCAGTGGAAAATAATACAATACACAACTAGAAGAGATATATGGATACAAAGCTTTCCGGATATCGTTCCAGCTGTAAACCAGGATCCTGTGAATATAAATCTGCAAAACCAAAACAACTAGCTGCCCATGTCAAAATAAGGGCACCCAGAGTTTAGGTTAAAACAATAAACTCCAGGTCAGTCATGTGACTGGTGTGAGAACTAAAAACAGTAATCTTTATTTTTAAAGTTAGGTAAATCAAGGGAGCACGCCGGATAACACGGAACGGGTTTCCTCCCAAGAATACCAGTGCATAAAACAAACAGCGCAATGCTAAATAAAGAAAAATGAAGTTGTTATAAGACCCAGGTCCCATCACACAATGCAACGCAAACCGGAGGATAGGGTTTTTACCTTATAACAGCCAAAGCATGCTTGAAACGTTTAAAACAAATCATTTGATACTATTATAAGTGTATAGTGTATAAAACAACTTCAAATCATAAGTATCAATCATAGGCGACATGAGCGTCCCATGCCCCTATGTCACCATATATAGGTTTACAAATAAAACCGCAAATGTCACGTATCTGGAAATTGGATTTCCATCTATGAACCGAGGCCAGGGATCGTCCTCTACCGATTCGAGACTGTCTAGCCCGAGCCTCAGGAACAGCCGCAACTGCCTTTTGGATCGTCAGGGCCGGTCCACCGATGTGGATTATTATGCCTGAACACTACGTTTCCCCGCCCTTTGGGGCGTAAATGAGCCAACGAATGACTCCATCGGACCCGGATCGTCCGATCAAACCGAGGCACCTCGCAACAACAACAACCACACAGGTGAAAAGTATATAAATGTCAGGGCTGGTAGGTCACTGACACCACCCTAGCTAGAAAGAAACGCATGCCCTCCCTGATGTCCTCTCCCGTTTCTGGTTCACAACCGGGGTGTGAGGCTCGCGAATTCACGTTACACAAAGCTGTGCCACACAGGCTGTGCTTTGATCATCACCATAAGACTTTGCTTTTCAACAGAAGCCTTGATCATTTGCATCTTAGCATGCCACACAGGCAAACCACTCTATGCAACCGATATCAGTCACACAGAATGAAATCCAATGTCAGACACACAGTCCTTTTACAAGTCCGTTCTGGGTCTGAACGAAACCGGAGGCACCTAGTACCCCGCATATCCATCGATCTCCAAGTACGTCTGGACGATCACCAACTGTTTCCATCTTCTTGGGTGTACAGCCCAATCAAGATCATAAGTAATCACCCAAACGACGTGAAGACCTCCGGTCCTCGACCATCGTCTTCATCTTCGACATATCGTCGTATCAGTTATTCAGAATGGATAAACCCGGTCTTTCCGAATAACTCACGTATATTTTAAATAAGTGTTACACAAACACAACATACGCCTCATTCCAATTCATCAGTCACTAACCGTAAATTAATCAAGAGAATAATTCCCCAAATATTAACCCCGAAGGCCGAAACCAACATCAGATCAATATCCAGAAAACCATTCTGCCTGGCTAACTGACAGTTAGTTTCTAATTTTCACATTCATAGGGAAAGGTTCCCATTAATTTTATCCAAGATAAATTCCTTGAATTTATTCTTTAATCTATTTTTGAATATCAATTCAAACTAGTTGGGATTAACGAACTTTACCAGAGTAATCATTTGTTTTAATTTCCCAATCCCAACCTATTCATCCCATGAAGTAAAACGGGTCTTACTTCATATCTAACACCACGGTGTTATCGGTAAATTCAATTACCATTTCACGTTCAAATTTAATTAAAGATTTAACTATCGCCTGGAGTAAAACTAGTGATACTCCATTCTCGATCTTTTCAATCTAATTAAAGATTCATTAAAACTCCACTTTGTTTTAATCGTTAACTGGGTTAAAGAATCAGTGTCATTTAAAACACGGTTCACGATAAACCCAAAATCACATTCTATTAATTATCGGGTTAAAGAACGAGGGTTATTTAAACATTGTTCACGATAAACCCAAAAATCAATATCAATTCAATTCCAATTAAATATTATTTAATTGGTACACTTCATTAAATCTAAGTAAAAAGATTTAATCTTTTCTCAACTGGGTTCAAGAACGGTGTTAGTCAAGACACTATTCACGACAAACCCAAATCACATTTGATATTAAATACAAAGCTCTGAACAGAAAATATATCGGCTT
Organism: Allium sativum; assembly: GCA_030737875.1. Classification (NCBI taxonomy): domain Eukaryota; kingdom Viridiplantae; phylum Streptophyta; class Magnoliopsida; order Asparagales; family Amaryllidaceae; genus Allium; species Allium sativum. Next base: position 446,720,149 of record CM060922.1, on the reverse strand, counting down.
ATATTCAATATCAAATTCTACGACCAACAGATATCGTATTGGAAATAACGATATACGTGTCTATATCTTTCAAATTTCCATAACAACATCTGTATAATCACGAAATCCAATATCGAAATATTCCGAAGACAATTTCGATTCAAATCCATTCCAATGCAATCATTGGAAATTCTGGTTATTTTCAAAACCATTTCAAATTCAATTTATTTATTTAAATATAAATAGAATTATAATTCTAGTTCAAAACTAGTTCATTTCGATAATAATCTATTTTTATCTTTTCAAATATGGAGTTTTTCATCCCAATTCTTTCTAAATCATTTCTTATGATTTTACACAAATTATTACTATTTTTAATAATTTTATCAAGGCCCGTACAGTCGATTTCCATCAATGGCCATCGAACTGCACTTACAGCGACCTTTTCCAAATTTGATTTGGACATAATTCCAAATCCAACCATTAGATTTCAAATTTCTAATGTTCGTTGGAAAGCTCTTTTTCGATACGAACCCAACGGTTCCGGTTTTAGGAGAATCCGACGGTTAGATCTCCCGCAATATCCGTTCGAAGTCAATGGTCGAAATTCGCGAACTGCCGCGGCGCGGCGCGTTCTATTCAGGCCATTATATTATATATATAATATATACTTCGTCGATTTCATTTCAAAACGTGCTTTATAAATCGTTTTCAATTCATTTTCAAATTCAAATCAAAACTGAATTTTCCCTTTCAAATTCGGTTTAAATTCATTTCAAATTGATTCCAATTCAAATCGATTTCTAATTCAATTTCAGTTCGTTTTCAATTCAATTCAATTTCAATTCGAATTCATTTCTATTCCATTTCAATTCGAATTCATTTCTATTCCATTTCAATTTGAATTCATTTATATTCAATTTCAATTCGAATTCATTTATATTCAATTTCAATTCGAAATCATTTATATTCAATTTCAATTCGAATTCGTTTATATTCAATTTCAATTCGAATTCGTTTATATTCAATTTCAATTCGAATTTATTTATATTCAATTTCAATTCGAATTTATTTATATTCAATTCTTTTCAAAATATCAGATTTTGAAATCACTTTTGATATTCATTATAAAATGAATAAAATCGATATAAACATCGTTCACGTCAAAATGGCGTCGATCTAATCAATACGGCTTCATATATTCCTATTTTCAAATATTCTATTTCAAATATTTCTTTTTCAAATATTTCTATTTTAAAACTGGAATGAGGCCCAATCAATTACCATATAATGTTAATTATATGGATTTTCTACAACACATGTATATCTCAACAACGATGAATAATCAACCATCATCCAAAGTGCATTCTACACTGTATAAGCATCAAATATAAATATTAAACGCTTATAACAACCTGTCAATCAATCGATCGACATACAACTAAACAATCGGGATTAGTGTACGTCAAACATCGTCCCAATACCCGTGTGGGGTTTCAAGCAATCAAACACAGATTTTTATTTGTGCAGTTGGGCGATGTGTAAAATTTATCGTCCCAATCAGTGTCCTTCAAATAGGTGTACATAAACAAACCGTCCGGTTTGTAAATGAATATTTATTTATTCACATTCACGTTAAAAATTATATTTTTAACGATCAAACTATTTTATTCAACTTATGAATATTCTATTCGGTTCATTTATTAAATAAAATGTTATCTTTATTTTTCTAACTTATTTTTAGAAAATTTCGGCGGCATAACGGCACGATACTAGAAACGGGACAAGGCCTAGCCTTACCCCTGGTCTAGTGAAGGCCCACGCCATTCACACATCAATCAAATCAATTTCATTTCACCAAACAATTCAATTCAAACCAAATAATCTAACCAACTACACAACTAAACAATTTAACAAACAAGCCATCCATGGTCTGTGGATGACGGGTGTCGGGTGCTGCTAAGCACCGTCTGCATCCTAGTATATATATAACTAGAAAAAGAAATTGAATAGTGAGAAGTTCTCACATAATTGCTAATCCAACGCCACGACTCTTCTTTGCAGAAATCTTCGTTGTTCTTGCCTCTTGTCACTTTCTCTGCCCGTATTCTCTACATAGGTAAAAATCGAATTTTTACTTCGCTATTCAATATATAAAAATCGAATTTTTACTTCGTTATTCAATATATAAAAATCGAATTTTTACTTCGTTATTCAATATATAAAAATCTAATTTTTACTTCGTTATTCAATATATAAAAATCGAATTTTTACTTCGCTATTCAATATATAAAAATCGAATTTTTACTTCGCTATTCAATATAAAAATCGAATTTTTACTTCGCTATTCAATATATAAAAATCGAATTTTTACTTCGCTATTCAATATATAAAAATCGAATTTTTACTTTGCTATTCAATATATAAAAATCAAATTTTTACTATGCTATTCAATATATAATAATCGAATTTTTACTTCGTTATTCAATATATAAAATTTTTTACTTTGATATTCAATATATAAAAATCGAATTTTTACTTCGTTAATCAATATATAAAAATCGAATTTTTACTTCGTTATTCAATATATAAAAATCGAATTTTTACTTCGTTAATCAATATATAAAAATCGAATTTTTACTTCGCTATTCAATATATAAAAATCGAATTTGTACTTCGCTATTATATAGATAAAAATTCCATTTTTACACGCTATCCTCTACATAAAGATTTCGCCTTTTCAAATATAAAGATTTCGCCTTTTCTATTATAAAGATTTCGCCTTTTCAATTATAAAGATTTCGCCTTTTCTATTATAAAGATTTCTCCTTTTCAATTATAAAGATTTAATCTTTTCTATTTTAAAAATCTAATCTTTTCAATTTTATCATATATATAAGAATCCTATTTTCTTCTTTCAATTCATGTATATATAAAAAGAAATTCAATCTTTACACCTCGAAAGACCATCACTTTTATAGGCTTGCAAATCAGGTTTTACTTAAGGATTATAATCATAAAAAAACTGAAGTAAAATAAATAAGAAAAATAACATAAAGAACTCACTGTTTAAAGAAGGAGGGGGTGTTGGTGGTCGATACGTCGGTGGCAGGCTTGGGATGGCGCTGCAGGGCTGCGTGGGGGTGCTGATGTCGGGGTGGGGTTCGGATGCGTTGGTCTTCGAACGAGAGGGGGGGGGGGGGTTTCTGTCGCGACTCAGCAGGGAAGGGGAGGGGGTGTCGCGTCGATCGCGGTAGAGGATAGGGGGGCGACGCTGGATGATCGGTGGTGGGTGGCGCGGGTAGCGATGGTCGGAGGCGCTAGGGTGGAGGGCGGCGGTTCTTCAGCGTTCTTCTTTTTTTTTCTAATTCTGAAATGAATTCAATCGGAAAAGGGGGGCCAGAGGGATTTAAGGTGGAGGAGAGAGATTTTTTTTTATATTATTTTTTTAATTTATTTCAAAAAGTTGACTTTTTCATACGACCTCTAAACGAGGCCCACCGCCTGTCGTCCATAGCGTTTTACCCCCATTCCTAACACAATGGGATATGTGTCGTAAGCTGATTCGATCGTTTCGATCAGTTTCCGTTAAAATCAACATATAACTCTATATATTAAATTTGAACGCGTATTTAAATTTACCGGGGTCACATACGAACTCTAAAAATTCTAGAAAAATATTTTCTAGCTTCGTATTGACGATACGGTCCTAACAAAACTAGTTTCGTCGAATTCTGAGACCGTTTGAAAAATGGCCATTTTCCAGTCAATTAAAATCAACTGAAACTGGTCAAACGCGTTTTCCTTTGCCACGCTCACATATTGATTCGAAAATTATGAAATTTGAAACCTAGCAATAACTTGACATCACGGACCCAACAAAAGTGGTTTCGTTGAAATCCGAGGTCGTTTGCAAAATTTCCATTTTTAAGGGTCTGAATTCCATAGCGACTATTCAGAATTTTCAACTGGACATATCTTTTGATTCCCGCTACGAAATTTCGATTTGTCGAATTCATCGGAAAGATATTCCCAATTAGATCCTAATGTTTTTGGTTTCACCAAAATCCAGTTTATTTTGCACCCGGTACATTCAATTGAAGTTTGAAATCGAATTATCGAACTACCGCGCCATTTTCAATTCTATTTATATTTATATATAATTATTTATATTCTAACGACGACGTATATAAAATATACGTTCGATTTCTATTCAAAATAAATTTCCCGTCGATATTATTTAAAATAATCTATTTTAAATATTCAAAATTCGCTAAAATTGCCAAAATAAAAAATTTAAACTGGCCCAGATTTTCGGGTTGTTACAACTCTCTTCTGCAATGCGCAGTTGATGGAATCCTATAGCTAGGTCCATTTTAGAGAATACCTGTGCTCCATGTAGACGGTCTAATAGATCATCAATCCGAGGCAATGGATATTTGTTTTTCATCATTTGCTTGTTTAGATCGTGGTAGTCTACACACAGACGGAGTGTGCCATCTGACTTTGGGACAAATACCACTGCTGCACCCCATTCTGAAAAGCTAGGTCTAATCAGACCCTTGGCTAAAAGCTGCTTATTTTGATTGCTCAGCTCTTCTCTTTCTTTTGGCGACATTCGCCTAATAGGATGCACCACAGGCCTTGCATTAGGAACCAAGTCAATTCTGAAATCGATTTCTCTGCGGGGAGGTAAGCTGTTTACTTCTTCAAATACATCAGCATAGTCTTTGACGATGGGGATAGTATCAATAGAAGGAGGGGTGACTTCTAAAGAAGACCAGAATTCTTTTCTATCTGTGGCTGATCCGTGGCACGGTATAGTCATTATATTTCCAAATTTCGTTTTAATTTTTACTACCCTTTCAGCACACAGCAACTCAGCCCCATACTTCGTTAGCCAATTTAGCCCGAGTATGACATCATATCCAGAAAAGTTCATGATGATTAAATTGAATGGAAATAGGAAGTGAGAGTAAGAAACGAGCACTCTACAGTACTGATCAAGAATAAGTGAACCTCCTATCGGGCTATGGGCTTTAATTGGTTCTTTAAGTTTTCTTGGTTTCAGTTTAAGCTTTTTAATAATATCACTTGATATGAAACTTCAAGATGCACAAGTATAAAAAAAACAGTAATGGGAATATCCTTAATGTTAAGAGTACTGCCTAAAACATTAGGCTTACCTGCTCCTTCAGAAGAAGCCGGTGCCGTCGTATCTTCGTAGACGTGGGCTACTTCAGATTTCTTGAGCAGAGGGCAATTCTTGATAATGTGTCTAGGCTTGTGGCAGTTGTAGCACTCTTTTGGACCTCGGGGATTCTGTCCACTGCTTTGGCTCGGCCCAGACTCGTTCCTCTTTGGCTTCTTCGGGGCCCTGCACTCGTAGTCGTAATGTCCCATCTTCTGGCAGTTGAAGCATCTGACTTTAGACTTGTCTCTCTTCTTGTTTCCCTGAGGTTTTGTAGTCGAAGAACAGCCTTCCCCTGGTTTTTTGTCCGCCTCCTTCTTCTTATTAGCTTGATTCCTGGCCTTTTCTAGCTGAGCACCCTTCTGATCAATTTCTTCGTATCTGCATGCCATCTCTATCACCTTGGCAAATGGGCTCTCAATATGGGTTGTCACTCTGTTATTGTATCGCCTTGCAAGCCCATTTATGAACCTCTTTTTTTTTGTAAGGCTTCTTGCACTAGCTCAGGGTTATACCTAGAAAGCTCCTCAAATTTCTTCACGTACTCTGCAATGGTCATGGTGCCTTGCTACAGGTTAGCAAATTCATCGTGTAGACGTTCTACTTCATGAGGCGGGATAACTTTTCATTAAAAAGCTCTTTAAATCTTGTCCAAGTTATCTCTGCGACGTCTCTCCCTATCATGGCTGTTTCCCACCAAGTTTGAGCCTGTCCTTGCATGAACCATACTGCCATAAAACGCTTCCGGTGATCCTCAAGCTCCAAACCTCCCAATATATTTTCCATCGTCTTAAGCCATTCTTGCGCTTCTACCACCGTCTCTCTACCAGTGAAATGTACTCCTCCATGATTCTTGATTTTCTTCGCCACTTTATCCAGGTTAAAAGCAACTGGGGGTGGTGGTGTTGGTGGCTTCTCGACCTCAGAATTGGGTTGGTCTTGCTCAGTTGGGGGTGTATCTCTCCCTCCACCCTACCGGCTACTCCGCCACGACCTCTTCCTCTTGTCCTAGCTCTCGTACTCATCTTTCAATCAGTCTGTACCATCAAGGAAAGAGTCAGACCAAAGGAAATGATAAATTCAAAGAGAAGGTTAAAAGTAGAGACATGTCCTGGTGATAATGAAGTAATGACTGATAAATATAAGCTATTCTGTTTAAGCTCATTCTAGGATATTGTTAATCCTATCTCTAATGAACCTCTTGTCTTAGAACACTACTGATTCTATCTAGACGAATTGTTCTAAAAATGTTATATTCCAAAGCTAAGGTTAACCAAAGCTCTGATACCAAATGTGACGACCCCAAACTCCCGTGTAACGAAAGTAAGGAAAATCGTATGGAATATAACATAACTAGAGCAATAACAGATATCAGAGTATAGCAGAACATATAAATCATTGCAGCGGAAAGAAATGTCATCACAAACATCATCACTGAAACATCAGAGTATGCAGCACGGAATTACACTTAACAAATTAGATGTCTCAAAGAAAAGAAATAGAGTCTCAATCTCTCAAATTACATCAATACTAAATACTGTCTAAAGTCTTAAGCAGAAAATAAAAGATAAAAAAGAAAGTTTCTTCAGCATCTCCATCAGCAAGCTTCCATCCAGCGAATATCCAAGCCTAACCTGTCACTTGGCTGCCCGTGTAGAAAGAGGGCACCCGAGTTTGCAAAAGGTGAAACAAACTACGAGTCAGTCATGGGACTGGTATGAGATATCTTCATTAACTAACGGGTTTGACAATCACGAGGACCACGCCGCTATCGCGGAACGGGTTTACTCCATGGGATTATCAGTGCAATAAAAAAGTATAACGTTAAATAACGCAATGCTTTTTAGATAAATGAAACCATTATAAGACCCAAGTCCCATCAAACAATGCAACGCAAACCGGAGGATAGGGTTTTGCCTTATAATGGTCAAAAGAAGATAAATACGCAAAATATGATATTATTATTAGTGTGTATATGTTTAAAGAAAATATTTCAATTATAATATTAATCTTAGACGGCATAGCTACCATCTACTCTGTCGCCCTACTAGTTATGCAATCAAAACCTCATGGGACGTATTGGTTATTGGGTTTCCATCATAAGTCAAGGCTAGGGAGGAGCTCCTGACCGATTCGAGACACTCTAGCAATGTCTCAGGATTCAGACGCTGCCGAACCCTTGGATACAGCAGGGCTGGTCCACAAATACTTTAGTGGATTAGTTATGCCTGAACACACGTTCCCCGATCCTATTGGACCTACAAATCGGCCGAGGCGACCGATAAGAATAAACCGAGGCCTCGCAAAAATATTCCAACAACCACATAAGCAAATGTCAGCCAGTTTAAGCACTGACACCACTTCTAGCTAGAAAGAAACGTGTGCACTCCCTGCGTTCCCTTCTCCCGTTTTAGACTCAACCGGTGTGTGAGGCTCGCGAAGTCACGATATACACAAAGCTATGCCTAAATAGGCTATGCTTTGGTCATCAACCACAAGGCCTGCTTTTCAACAAAGTCTTGATCATTTGCATCTTAGCATGTCCCATTGACAATCCATGCCATGAAATTAACATCTATCAATACACAACCTCTAAGGGTGTTGAGCGAGAGAATAAATTCTCTTGCCACCAACGGTTGTATATTAAACAGAAATCAGTTTACATGGTACGAAGTTCAACGTCAGACATGCATCCATTTACAAGTCCGTTCTGGGTCTGAACGAAACCGGAGACACCTGGGAGGCTCTCGTATACCCGGACAGTCATCACATACGTCCGGACGACTACTGCCGTAATCCCTTCAGGGTAGCTACTCCTATCGAGGACCTCGGTAGCAATACATCTGTTCGATGCGAAGACCGCCGGTCTTCAACACCGTCTTCGTCTCTTCATCGACGTATAATTATTTGAAATGAGTAGAACTCGGACATTTCAAATAACTATCGAATAATTATTATTTAAATCATTTCATATCGTTAACATTGATTTATTGCTATTTTTATTTATTTAAAAATAGCCCAATAAAATCAAACGACGCTTCGGGTTAAGTGTGGCTTTGGCGCTGTTTCTCTCAACATTTGATTTACATATATCTTGAAATCTAACCGTTGGATTTTGACAAAATTTGTCTTATTGGAAAGATCTTCCCAAAGCGGTCCCAACGGTTCCGGTTTTGGGTAAATCCGACGGTTGGATCTTTGGGTACAATCGTTTAAAGTCACGATTGCCGAAACGCGAACTGCCGTGCGCGATTCGTTTAATTTCTATTTATATTTATATATATAATTCCTTAAGCGATTACATTCACGTGAATATCACACCAAATGAAGGTGTGAATTATATATAAATCCTATATTCATGTTTATTACGTTAGCTAAAACGTGTTTTTATTTCATACACCAATTTGATAGTATATTGACTATAAATTATATTGTTCGTTCATTCATGATTTTTAATGTCAATTCATGTTTCAACTTCTTTACCTATACCAAGTGTAAATTTCTTTTGAAATAGACAAATTGCATATTTTACTCATTATATTTTAAGGAGTGAAATTGTTGATTTCCATCCGATGAACAAAAATGAATGTTTTTGTTCAATCCCTTCTATGAACAAAATGTGTACATTAAAATTGTAATTAGTACAAAACATATTTCTAAATGAAATAGGATTCTTATTCTCTTCCTTTTTTTAAAATTACATTAAAAATGCAACCTTTAATTCTCATATTTTATTTGCATTAGGGACTGCAAATAAGAATGTATATTATCCTACTCAGGATTTATTTGCGTTGAGGAACGCAAATAAAAATGTGTCTTTAAATTTGTAATTTTATTTACAACAAGGAATGTAAAATAAAGTACAACTCTTTATTTCATGTTTATTTACATTAAGGGATGTAAATAAATGGAAGAAAATGTAATCTTTCTTTTATTATTTGTTCGCATCTAGATTCCTTCTACTAATTTTGTTTGCATCTAAAATTGCAAACAAAAAATGTATTTTTTTATTTTTCTGTTTTATTTGCATGGTAAAATACAAATAAAATATATTTTCTACTTTCTATGTTTTGTTTGTATAGAAGAAGGCAATTGAAAAATGTGAATTTTTAATTTACATGCATTGTTTGCATCGTAGAATGCAAACATAAAATAAAATCTCTTTTCTCTTTTTGTAGCGTTTGCATTTTGGAATGCAAACATATAATGAAATGTTATATTTTCTTTTCTATCTCGTTACATTAAGAAATGCAAAAGATGATATCTAATCTTTCTACAGTTTGTTCGCATTAAGGAATGCAACAAAAATGATATTTCATTTTCTACATCTTGTTTGCCTTAGCAAATGCAACAAAAATGATAATTTATTTTTCTACATTTTGTTTGCATTATGGAATGGAACAAAAATGATAATTTATTTTTCTACATTTTGTTTGCATTAGGGAATGCAACAAAAATGATAATTTACTTTTCTACATTTTGTTTGCATTAGGGAATGCAACAAAAATGATAATTTATTTTTCTATATTTTATTTGCATTAGGGAATGCAACAAAAATGATTATTTATTTTTCTACATTTTGTTTGCATTAAGGAATGCAACAAAAATGATAATTTATATTTCTACATTTTGTTTGCATTAGGGAATGCAACAAAAATGATAATTTATTTTTCTACATTTTGTTTGCATTTTAGGGAATGCAACAAAAATGATTATTTATTTTTATACATTTTGTTTGCATTAGTGAATGCAACAAAAATGATTATTTATTTTTCTACGTTTTGTTTGCAATAGGGAATGCAACAAAAATGATAATTTATTTTTCTACATTTTGTTTGCATTAGGGAATGCAACAAAATGATTACTTATTTTTCTACATTTTGTTTGCATTAGGGAATGCAACAAAAATGATAATGTACTTTTCTACATTTTGTTTGCATTAGGGAATGCAACAAAAATGATAATTTATTTTTCTACATTTTGTTTGCATTAGGGAATGCAACAAAAATGATAATTTAATTTTCTACATTTTGTTTGCATTAGGGAATGCAATAAAAATGATTATTTATTTTTATGTCATTTTTACATTGAAAAGGGTAAATAAAAATGTACTACTTTTAAAACATATTTTATTTGTGTTGGAGAGCACCAATAAAAATATATTTTTATATTGTCAATATTTTAATTGTATTTGAGAACACACTAAAAAGTCATTCAATTGTTCTATGCAATATTTGTGTTTATGGACACAAATAAAATGCAATTAAATGTTCTGTGTAATATTTGTGTTTCAAATAAAAATGTAATCCAATGTACTATGTAATATTTGTGTTTAGGGACACAAATAAAATGTTATTCAATATAAGATGTATATATTTGCGTTGAAACAGAAATGAAAAGGATAACTTATTTTCTATGTGTATATTTGTGTTGAAGCACAAATAAAAAGAACAAATCATTTTTCTATGTTTATATTTGTGTTGAAACACAAATAAAAAGAACAAATCATTTTTCTATGTTTATATTTGTGTTGAAACACAAATAAAAAGAACAAATCATCTTTCTATGTGTATATTTGTGTTGAAACACAAATAAAAAGAACAAATCATTTTTCTATGTTTATATTTGTGTTGAAACACAAATAAAAAGAACAAATCATCTTTCTATGTTTGGTTCAACCAAATCAATTCAAATAGAAAGGAAATTTTATTTTCTCTATATTGAATTGATTAACTAGATCAATTCAAACAAAAGCAATATTTATTTTCTCTAAATGGAATTGATAAATTAGATCAATCAGTCTACGAAGCAAATTGTATGATTTGATATTGAATCGATGATCTAAATCAATTCAATAATATTATTATCATAAAAAAAAATTCTTCTTTTTTTTCCACATATAGATCTATAATTATTCAATATAAGAATAAATATTGAACTGATTATCTAACTCAATTCAATTAAATAGGATAAGCGAAAAAAATATTAATATTTGAATAGCACATGACAACCAATCATAATAATCCATCATACAACAAACAACATCATACAACATCTACACAAACAGATCTGAAGATGAATAACTATAAATTAAAATAAATAAATTAATTAATTTAAACAAGAGATATCTCACAGTCGTTTGTGATTTTAGCCAAAATTCCAACTACTCAGAAATTCTCCGCTTCAGTCTAGAATTGTAGTTCAGGATCGTACGAGTCCAACGCTTCAAAAATTGTGTAATTCTGAGTTTATTTGACAAAGTTATGAGTAAAATAAGATTAGGGATTAATTTAACTATTAAATTAAGTAAAAAAATATATTAGTTCACCTTCCTCCTTACAGTATCTCGGCCGACACCCTTTCCCTTTGTTCATAACTAGGGTTGACCTTTTCTCCCAATCCAAGCCACCATTGTTCGATCAGAGGATGCTGCAGTGAAGAGGACGGAGAGGCACACATGTGGGACCCGGAATGGTGGAACTCGGCTGAGCCGGGGGGGGGGGGTGCGATGTGGGTGATAGGCGGCGGCTTTGGGTTTCGGGTTCGAGGAAATGGTGGCACCAGAGAAATTTAATTCGTTGTGGATTTTAATTCGTTGTGGATTGGAAGAAATTAAAGGGGGAAATTTCGGCCATAGAAAAGTGAGACGACCCGATTTCCCGTTCTCACGGAAACAAGGTTATCTTTGGAATATAACACAGAAACATATAATAGTAGAACAGAATTAAATAAATACACCAGAATGAACAACAAAATATACTGGATAAAAGTAATCATCAGAGTTACACAGTATACAGGATCTTACTTAGTACAAATACAGTTCAGCTATACATAAATGTCTACAGCGGAAATAAACAAAATATGTACAATAGGAGCTGAACAGCATAAAAAGAAATAAATGATAGAATCCATCTTCAGCTCCAGCTATCCAGAAAGAACCAGCTAAACCTAAATACAAGGCTGCCCGTGTAGAAAGAGGGGCACCCGAGTTTGAGAGTGAAACAAACTACGAGTCAGTCATGGGACTGGTATGAGAAATCCACTCAACACATATATAATTGGCTAATCACAGGACCACGCCACTTTCGCGGAACGGGTTTACTCCATTGGATTGCCAGTGCTTTAAAACAAATCTTTCTTTTAAACATCGCTATGCTTTTTATAAAAATGAAGCCATTATAAGACTCAGTTCCCAACACACAATGCAACGCAAACCGGAGGATAGAGTTTTACCTTATAATGGCCAAAATATGATTGATACGAATAAAACAAAGGCAATTGATATTATTGTTAGTGTCTATATGTTTTGAAAACACTTTCAAATCATAACTATCAATCCTAGACGGCATGGGTACCATATATCATGTCGCCATATATATATACAATCAAAACCGCACGATGTCGTATTTGGAAATTGGATTTCCGTCATGAACCAAGGCAAAAGATAGTCCTTACCGAATTCGAGACGCTCTAGCCCGCCCCTCAGGAACAGCCGCAACTGCCCCTTGGATCGTCAGGGCCGGTCCACCGATGTGGATTATTATGCCTGAACAATACGTTTCCCCGCCCTTTGGGGCGTAAACGAGCCAACGAATGACTCCATCGGACCCGGATCGTCCGATCAAACCGAGGCGCCTCGCAACAGCAACAACCACATAGGTGAAAAGTATATAAATGTCAGGGCTGGTAGGTCACTGACACCACCCTAGCTAGAAAGAAACGCATGCCCTCCCTGAGGTCCTTCTCCCGTTTTAGGTTCATACCGGGGTGTGAGGCTCGCGAATTCACGTTATACACAAAGCTACGCCACACAGGCGGTGCTTTGATCATCACCACAAGACTTTGCTTTTCAACAGAAGTCCTGATCACTGCATCTTAACATGCCACACAGGCAATTCACGCCATGCGATTGATGTCCATCGATATACAACCTCTGAGCTCGTACGTCTCAGAGAAGGGCGTTAAGCAAAAGAATAAATTCTCCACCGCCAAACAGATGTATATTTAACAGAAATCAATCAACACAGAATAAACTCCAATGTCAGACACACAGTCCATTTACAAGCCCGTTCTGGGTGTGAACGAAACCGGAGGCACTAAATACCTCGCAAACCCTTTGATCACCACGTACGTCTGGACGATCACCACTCATTATCCATATTTCGGGATGCCTCCCAATCAGGACCTCGGTTACCATCCAAACGAGGTGAAGATCTCCGGTCTTCGACCACCGTCTTCATCTTCGAATTTCAATCGTCGGTCGATTATTCGAAATGAGAATTAACTCGGCCTTTTAAAATAATTCACGTATATTTAGAATTTCAAATCGATTTATTTCAATGGTTAAATTATTCGACAACACCAATTGTGTTCTTTATATAGTTTTCACACCAAACACATTCAACCATCAAACATCACATAAATCAAGCAAATTCAGTTTATTTCCATTCCATATTGCTTACGATATTTAATAACTATTTATCGCTATTTTTATTTATTTTAAAATAGCCATTTTATTCAAAACGACGCTTCGGGCCATAAGGCGGCCGTGGCGCTGTTTTTCTTCAGATTTGATTTACACATATCTGAAAATCTAACCGTTGGATCTTCACAAAATTTACATCATTAGAAAGGTCTTTTCAAAACGAATCCAACGGTTCCAGTTTCGGGAAAATCCGACGGTCGGATCTCCCGGTACAATCGTTTGAAATTTCGATTTCAAAATACGAACTGCAGCGTCGTTATTCGATTTAATATAATTATATTTATATATATAAATAAATATAATCGTTTCTGGCGCTGTTTTTCTTCAGAATTGAATTAAACATTCCAGACAATCCAACCGTTGGATTTTAACAAGGTTGGTGCCGTTGGAAAGATTATTCCAAGGCGAACCCGACGGTTGAGGTTTCGGGAAAATCCAATGGTCGGATTTCCCGCACTAGTCGTTTGAAATCACGATTTCAAAATACGAACTGCACGGCCTCGTTTCGTTTTAATTTTATTTATATTTATATATTTATATAAATATAGTTCATTCCACCATTTCAATATCGTTTTCACTTCAAATATTTTTCTAACTCCTTAATTTTTGGAAAAATTTCGCCACAACCTCCCCTGCACCGGGAGCATCGGGAAATCGCAAATAGCGTCCCGGTCCTTCTAATCTCAAAAAAGAAAAAGAAGAAGCCAAGCGGCTAGCCAACAGGCTCAAAATCATCACCCAAACAAATCAGTAAATGTGTACCTATTTGTCGGGCACAAAATTTTATTCCTCTTCTCTAGCCCCTTTGCTATAACCTGTTCAATGAATATTGCATGTACATATATATACAGTTCATATCATTTTTCAATTTCTATTCGACTTCATATTTGATTTCTATTTGGTTTAAAAACTCCATTCATTCTAATGTTACATAAATAGGTGCAAATCATTTCATTAGCTAATTAATGAATATTTCAACTCATATATGTTTATTTTGAACAAGTGGCTATTTTTAACACTTCACATTTCAACGATTTATGCATACAATGAAAATGTGATTTTTATTGTAAAACAATTCATTTCAAAACACTATTTTTCTATATAGTTCATATAGTCGATAAAAGGTGATTTTTATTATCAAACAATTTATTTCAAAATATGAATACCATTCAACACATGAATTTCTAAACAACGAATGAATATCAATTCAACACATGAATGTTTTCTATAGTTTCTATATATAGATAAAAATGTGATTTTTGTTATCGAACAATTTATTTCAAAATATGAATACCATTCAACACATGAATTTCTAAACAACGAATGAATATCAATTCAACACATGAATGTTTTCAATAGTTTTTATATATAGATAAAAATGTGATTTTTATTATCGAACCATTTATTTCAAAATATGAATACCATTCAACACATGAATTTCTAAACAACGAATGAATATTAATTCAACACATGAATGTTTTCTATACAATGAATAAATATAGTTTTTATATATAGATAAAAATGTGATTTTTATTATCGAACCATTTATTTCAAAATATGAATACCATTCAACACATGAATTTCTAAACAACGAATGAATATTAATTCAACACATGAATGTTTTCTATACAATGAATAAATATAGTTTAAGCATATGAAAATAATTCAAACACACAAATATTATTCAAAATTTCGGCAGCATAACGGCAGGGTAGTTACACCGGCACCGTCCCTAGTACGGCTCCTCGCTCTACCTTAAAACCTCGCGGTTTTTGACAATGGGGTTCATGCATCTAGTTCGCACGCAGGCAGCATGTATATATTTATTTCATTTCCACAAACTAATCCTATGTGGTTTCAACCAAATATTTCACAACCACCAATGGGTATTTTTCAACCACATACAACCAATATCAATCGCAAACAATCCCAACCAACCATTCAATTTTCACAACAATTTCAACCAATAAATATCGTCCATGGTTTGTGGACGAGGGGCGTATATATATATATATATATATAGATATAGATATTTATATATAGCTATTCACTTTTATTTCAACACATATATAATATTTTTTAAATCAGAAATCTCACCAATAGCTATCCAACTGCACGACTCTTCCTTATAGAAATCTTCGCCTTTTGTCGCTTTCGCCTGTATTCTCTACATATGTAAAAATAGAATTTT
The DNA here is from genome assembly GCA_030737875.1 of Allium sativum. Classification (NCBI taxonomy): domain Eukaryota; kingdom Viridiplantae; phylum Streptophyta; class Magnoliopsida; order Asparagales; family Amaryllidaceae; genus Allium; species Allium sativum. Next base: position 446,704,303 of record CM060922.1, on the reverse strand, counting down.
TACTATGCTATTCAATATATAAAAATCGAATTTTGACTTCGCTATTCAATATATAAAAATATGATTTTTACTTCGACTTTCAACATATAAAAATATGATTTTTACTTCGACTTTCATCATATAAAAATATGATTTTTACTTCGACTTTCAACATATAAAAATATGATTTTTACTTCGACTTTCAACATATAAAAATATGACTTTTCCTATTTAATATTTAAACCATTTTTAAAAACAAAATCAGTTTATTTCTTTAAAACAAATCAGTTTTTAATACTTTAAAAACAAAATCAGTTTTATTTCTTTAAAAACAAATCAGTTTCCTTTTCGAAATAAAATCAGTTTTTATAATTTAAAACAAAAATCAGTTTCTATTCTTTATAAAAATCCAGTTTTTATTCTTTTAAAAAGAACAGTTTTTATACTTTTAAAAAGAACAGTTTTTATACGTTAAAAAAAAGAACAGTTTTTATAATCATTATAAAATCAGTTTATATCCTAAAAAAATCTGTTTTAATAGAATTAAAAATAAATCAGCTTACATTGCTGCGAAGAAGAAGGGGGGGGGGGGGGGGTTTGGAGACGTCGGCGGCAGGAGGTGCTGGAGTGGTGCGGTCAGCGGTGTCTTCCTCTTCGTCGAAGTTCGCGCGATTTGGGGCTTCGGGGGTTTCGCTGATGGCGTCGATGCTTCGGGGGGGGGGGGGGGTCGCGATGATGGCGTCGATGCTTCGGGATGGTGTTCGAGATGGGCGGCGGCTTGATGTCTAGGTTTTTTTTTTTTTTTTTTTTTTCTGTATAAATGAACTTCGGGGGGGGGGGGGGGGGGGGGCAGGAAGATAAAGGAGGGAAGGGAATTAATAATTTTTTTATTATTTAATTATTCAAAAAGTTGACTTTTACATACGACCTCGAAACGAGGCCCACCGCCTGTCGTCCATAGCGTTTAACCCCCATTCCGAACACAATGGGATATGTATCGCACGCTGATTTGATCGTTACAATCAGTTTCCCTTTGAATTTTCATTTAAATCATTATATTGAATTTTAAACGCACATTTCAAATTAGTGGGGCCACATACGAACTCGAAAAATTCCAGAAAATATTTTCTAGCTTTGTATTGACGATACGGTCCTAACAAAACTAGTTTCGTCGAATTCTGAGGCCGTTTGAAAAATGGCCAATTTCCAGTCGATTAAAATCAACAGAAACTGGTCAAACGCGTTTTCCTTTGCCACGCTCACATATTGATTCGAAAATTTATGAAATTTGAAACCTAGCAATAACTTGACACTGCGGATCCAACAAAAGTGGTTTCGTCGAAATCCGAGGTCATTTGCAAAATGTCCATTTTTAAGGGCCTGAATTCCATAGCGACTATTCAGAATTTTCAACTGGACATATCTTTTGATTCCCGCTATCAAATTTCGATTGGTCGGATTCGTTAGAAAGATATCCACTAACAGATTTAAATATTTTTGGTTTCACTAAAATCCGGATTGTTTTGCACCCGGTATATTCAATTGAAGTTTGAAATCGAATTATCGAACTACCGCGCCATTTTCAATTCTATATATAATTATAATTAATTATATTCGTTTTCAAATGTCGATTCAAACTCCGTTTTCATCGCCATTATCTAAAATATTTATTTTAAATATTTAAAGTCCATTATTTTAGCCAATTTAAAAATTTTAAATTGGTTCAGATTTTCTGGGTCGTTACAATCTCCCCCACTTAAAACTTTTCGTCCCCGAAAAGGAACAAAGTCGAAAGTGGTTTGATAAATCTACAATCCCACAATACAACAACCAATTTGTTTCTAATATTCAGAGTATAGAATAAACAATGCACATCCATGGGAAGAAAATAGCAACGGAATAGAGAATTAAATGGTAATGCAAAGTAGGGTAAATGTACCTTGCACCAGAGTCATTCAGAGATATCTACTCGGCATCTAGGATAAGCTTTCTGAATGCTCTCCTCAGTTTCCCAAGTACAATCTCGCGGATCTCCACTCCATTGCACTTTGACTAAGCGAACCTTCTTGTTCCTCAGTTCTTTGGTTTCTTTGCCGATAATCTTTAGCGGCTCTCGCCTCACAGCTAATTCTGGAGTAATTTCAATGTCCTGTTGAGCTGCTTCTTCCACGATCAAGTCTGGATCATGAACGTGCTTTCGAAGTTGAGATATATGAAATACATCATGAACTCCAGGCAGCCAGTCTGGCAATTTAACTTTATATGCGAGAGTCCCAATCCGTTCCAGAATAGGAAACGGACCAATAAATTTGGGTGCTAACTTTCCTGTTTTTCCGAACCGGATAACTCCTCTCATCGGCGATACCTTTAAATATACGTAGTCGCCAACTTCAAAGGATATATCTCTTCTTCTTCTATCGGCATAGCTCTTTTGTCGGCTTTGAGCGGCGAGTAATCGCTTCTTAATAAAATCGACTTTGTCGGCAGCTTCGCGAATCATATCAGGACCCAACACAAGTCTATTACCTGGCTCGACCCAACAAGCAGGAGATCGGCACGGTCTACCATACAATGCTTCGAATGGCGACATTGTCAGACTCGCCTGGTAGCTGTTGTTATAAGAGAACTCAGCCAAATGCAGATTGTCTTCCCATGATCCACCGAAATCTATAACACAAGCCCGCAATAGATCTTCTAGAATGTGATTCACCCTCTCAGTCTGACCGTCTGTCTGAGGATGATAAGCGGTGCTTAGGTTTAACTTCGTTCCTAGCTCGACTTGAAATGCTTCCCAGAATTTGCTAGTGAAGATTGTATCTCTATCACTTACTATACTGAGCGGCACTCCATGTAGTCTAACTATTTCCCTGAAGTAAATCTGCGCCAGACTCTGAGCGGTTCTATTTGATTTGATAGGTATAAAATGGGCGGTCTTCGTGAAGCGATCTACGATCACCCAAATACTGTCATTTCCCTTTCTGGTTCTGGGCAAACCATCAATAAAATCCATAGAAATATGTTCCCACTTCCAGCCAGGAACTTCTAGCGGTTGTAATAGTCCAGCCAATTTCTGCTGATCACTTTTGACTAGCTGGCAGGTGGGGCATCGGCTTACATATAAAGAAATGTCCCTTTTCATCGACTTCCACCAGAAAGTGCGTTTGATGTCATTATACATTTTGCTTACTCCCGGATGGATACTGAGCTTTGACTTGTGGCATTCATCCAATACTTCTTTTCGAAGTTCAGGAATGTTAGGGACACAGATTCGACCTTTGAGCCTCAAGATCCCATCATTGTCTACTTGAAAACTCGAAGGTTCGCCTTGTTGAATTATCCCTCTGATCTTCTGAATGAAGTGATCATTTTCCTGAAGAGAATATATCTTCTCTAGCAATGAAGTCGTGATAATAAAACTGGCGATCATTACATTCTTTCTGCTTAACGCATCGGCCACGACATTGGCTTTTCCTGGAGTATATATAATTTCGAAGTCATATGCCGCAAGAAACTCCAGCCAACGTTGCTGTCTCAGATTTAAGTCCTTCTGAGTGAACAGATATTTCAACGACTGGTGATCTGTAAACAGTTCAAATCTCTCGCCCAGAAGATAGTGTCTCCAGATTTTCAAAGAGAATATGATAGCCAATAACTCAAGATCATGAGTTACATAGTTTTTCTCGTGCGGTTTCAGTTGACGGCTAGCATAAGCAATCACTTGGCCTCTTTGCATTAACACTGCTCCAAGGCCTTCTCTAGACGCATCCGTCCAGACTTTTAGATCTTGGTTGCCATCAATGATGGTTAACACTGGAGCTGTCGTCAATCTTAACTTTAGCTCTTCGAAAGCCTCCTCACTCTCTTGAGTCCATTTGAACTTAGAATGCTTCTTTGTAAGCTTCGTTAAGTGGCCAGATATCTTCGAAAAGTCTTTAACGAACTTCCGGTAATAGCTAGCCAATCCAAGAAAACTGCGGACTTCAGTGGGAGTACTAGGCTGTTTCCAATTTTGAATAGCTGTGATTTTACTTGGATCCATAGCGATTCCTTCTTTCGATACTACATGGCCCAGAAATTTCACTTCATCTTGCCAGAATATTCATTTGGAAAATTTGGCTTTTAATACATTCCTTCTGAGAATTTCTAAAACCTGTTCCAGATGCTTCTCATGTTCGGCCTTTGATTTAGAGAAGATTAGAATATCATCAATAAAAACCAGAACAAATTTATTCAAAACCCCTCTGAACACTCTATTCATCAGATCGACGAAATAAGCTGGAGCGTTACATAAGCCGAACGGCATTACTAACCACTCGTAAAATAAGTCGGGGCCTCTGAACGCTGTCATTGGAACACACTCTTCGGCAATTCGAAGTTGATGGAATCCTGTAGCTAGGTCCATTCTTGAGAATACTTGTGCTCCATTTAATCGATCCAACAGATCATCAATCCGCGGCAATGGATATTTGTTCTTTATTGTCTGTTTGTTCAAATCACGATAATCCACACATAGCCGTAGAGTACCATCAGATTTTGGGAAAAATACTACTGCTGCACCCCAATCAGAGAAACTAGGTCTGATTAGACCCTTCCACACTAGCTGTCGTGTTTGATTGTCTAATTCCTCCTTCTCTTTCAAGGACATTCTTCGAATAGCGTGAACTACTGGCCTTGCATTGGGAACTAAAGCAATCTTGAAATCTATTTCTCTTTGCGGAGGTAAGCGAACGACTTCTTCAAACACATCCGCATAATTTTTGACGACAGGAATATCTTTGATGAGGTCAGGAATATTCTCTGCGACTTCAGGAACATTTTCAATTGGGGCTGGAGAAACATCCAAAGCTGCCCAGAACTCTTTTCTATTAGAATTCTGACCTTCACAGGGAATGGTTATATAATCACCTGATTTAATCTTCGCCTTTACGACTCTGTCGGCGCATTTAACTTCAGCTTCATATTTGGTCAACCAGTCCAACCCCAAGATAAGATCAAACTCTTTAAAATTCATAACGGCTGCGATAGTAGGAAATCGATAACGAGAAAAGGAAACCGGCACTCCACAAATCCAACTGAGATCAATGGAACCCCCAACTGGATTCTGGACAGTCATTGGTTCCTTAAGCTTTTTCAAATTCAAATCCAGTTTCTTAGCTGCATCTTTCGAAATGAAGCTTCGCGACGCGCCTGTGTCAAACAGTACTTTGACTGGAATGTTTTTGACAGTTAGCGTGCCTTCTAAAACATCGGCCCTTTCTTGACTAGCTGAGGGATCAGAAGTTTCTGCTACTTCATTTACTTGAACTACTTCAAGCTTCTTCCTCTTCCAGCAATCTTGCTTTACATGACCAAACTGATCGCATTGATTGCACCTTTGCTTTCCTTGAAAATCCTTCTTTGTTTTAGATCCACTCTTTCTTTGTTCGTTCCAAGATTTACAACTTATCGCCAAATGTCCTTTTTTATTGCAGCTTGAGCATGTGGCGATCGTACTCCCTGACTTAGCCCTTTTTCTCTTAGCACTGGGCTTCTTACTGATCTCAGACATTGTACTGGTTTCAGGAATATCAGTTTCTGACTCTGTTTTGTCACTAGAACAGACTTCTTCTTCGTCGCGCAACATTCCTTTCTTATAGAGATCTTCATACTGAAAGGCCATGTAAATCATTTCAGAAAAAGGAAGCTTCACATGCCCCAATACCTTATTCTGGTATTTCCTTTGAAGCCCGTGAATAAATCTCATATTTTTCCTCTTCGGATTTTGAATTAGATGAGGAGCAAAGTGAGCAAGTTCGTTGAATTTCTTATGATATTCCGGAATGGTCATGTCACCTTGTATTAGATAAGAAAATTCTTCACACAATCTCTCGGTTGCTTCGGGAGGAGTAAACCTTTCTAGGAAAATCACTTTAAATCTGTCCCAGGTGATATCACCTTCTGGATTATCTTTGATGATTGTTTCCCACCAGATTAAAGCTTCTTCTTTGAGCGCCCAAGATGCTACTAACCGTTTCTGGTCATCTCTCAGCTGGATATACTCAAAGATTTTTTCGACAGAACTCATCCAAGCTTGAGTTTGAATAATAGATTCATTGCCCGAGAATTTTTCTCCACCCAGATTTCGATATCTCTTGAATAGAGCCTCTAGATCGGGTTATGTATTCCTTCTGTTTCTAGCACTCATTTTTCTAGTACTTCTGCAATTAGCAGATCAAGTGTCAGGTCACAGAAAAGGTATTTTAAAATATAGAAACACATACTTCAATGTAAATGTGTCTATCGAGGTGTAATTTCATTCTGCTTTACTCATACTAGGATATTGCTAATCCTATCTGTATAGAGTTACCCGTCCTAGAACACTACTGGTTCTATTTCTGACGAGTTCGTTCAAATGTTATATTCCAGAACTAAGCTTAACCAAAGCTCTGATACCACGTTGAGACGACCCGATTTCCCGTTCTCACGGAAACAAGGTTATCTTTGGAATATAACACAGAAACATATAATAGCAGAACAGAATTAAATAAATACACCAGAATGAACAACAAAATATACTGGATAAAAGTAATCATCAGAGTTACACAGTATACAGGATCTTACTTAGTACAAATACAGTTCAGCTATACATAAATGTCTACAGCGGAAATAAACAAAATATGTACAATAGGAGCTGAACAGCATAAAAAGAAATAAATGATAGAATCCATCTTCAGCTCCAGCTATCCAGAAAGAACCAGCTAAACCTGAATACAAGGCTGCCCGTGTAGAAAGAGGGGCACCCGAGTTTGAGAGTGAAACAAACTACGAGTCAGTCATGGGACTAGTATGAGAAATCCACTCAACACATATATAATTGGCTAATCACAGGACCACGCCACTTTCGTGGAACGGGTTTACTCCATTGGATTGCCAGTGCTTTAAAACAAATCTTTCTTTTAAACATCGCTATGCTTTTTATAAAAATGAAGCCATTATAAGACTCAGTTCCCAACACACAATGCAACGCAAACCGGAGGATAGAGTTTTACCTTATAATGGCCAAAATATGATTGATACGAATAAAACAAAGGCAATTGATATTATTGTTAGTGTCTATATGTTTTGAAAACACTTTCAAATCATAACTATCAATCCTAGACGGCATGGGTACCATATATCTTGTCGCCATATATATATACAATCAAAACCGCACGATGTCGTATTTGGAAATTGGATTTCCGTCATGAACCAAGGCAAAAGATAGTCCTTACCGAATTCGAGACGCTCTAGCCCGCCCCTCAGGAACAGCCGCAACTGCCCCTTGGATCGTCAGGGCCGGTCCACCGATGTGGATTATTATGCCTGAACAATACGTTTCCCCGCCCTTTGGGGCGTAAACGAGCCAACGAATGACTCCATCGGACCCGGATCGTCCGATCAAACCGAGGCGCCTCGCAACAGCAACAACCACATAGGTGAAAAGTATATAAATGTCAGGGCTGGTAGGTCACTGACACCACCCTAGCTAGAAAGAAACGCATGCCCTCCCTGAGGTCCTTCTCCCGTTTTAGGTTCATACCGGGGTGTGAGGCTCGCGAATTCACGTTATACACAAAGCTACGCCACACAGACGGTGCTTTGATCATCACCACAAGACTTTGCTTTTCAACAGAAGTCCTGATCACTGCATCTTAGCATGCCACACAGGCAATTCACGCCATGCGATTGATGTCCATCGATATACAACCTCTGAGCTCGTACGTCTCAGAGAAGGGCGTTAAGCAAAAGAATAAATTCTCCGCCGCCAAACAGATGTATATTTAACAGAAATCAATCAACACAGAATAAACTCCAATGTCAGACACACAGTCCATTTACAAGCCCGTTCTGGGTGTGAACGAAATCGGAGGCACTAAATACCTCGCAAACCCTTTGATCACCACGTACGTCTGGACGATCACCACTCATTATCCATATTTCGGGATGCCTCCCAATCAGGACCTCGGTTACCATCCAAACGAGGTGAAGATCTCCGGTCTTCGACCACCGTCTTCATCTTCGAATTTCAATTGTCGGTCGATTATTCGAAATGAGAATTAACTCGGCCTTTTCAAATAATTCACGTATATTTAGAATTTCAAATCGATTTATTTCAATGGTTAAATTATTCGACAACACCAATTGTGTTCTTTATATAGTTTTCACACCAAACACATTCAACCATCAAACATCACATAAATCAAGCAAATTCAGTTTATTTCCATTCCATATTGCTTACGATATTTAATAACTATTTATCGCTATTTTTATTTATTTTAAAATAGCCATTTTATTCAAAACGACGCTTCGGGCCATAAGGCGGCCGTGGCGCTGTTTTTTTCCAGATTTGATTTACACATATCTGAAAATCTAACCGTTGGATCTTCACAAAATTTACATCATTAGAAAGGTCTTTTCAAAACGAATCCAGCGGTTCCAGTTTCGGGAAAATCCGACGGTCGGATCTCCCGGTACAATCGTTTGAAATTTCGATTTCAAAATACGAACTGCAGCGTCGTTATTCGATTTAATATAATTATATTTATATATATAAATAAATATAATCGTTTCTGGCGCTGTTTTTCTTCAGAATTGAATTAAACATTCCAGACAATCCAACCGTTGGATTTTAACAAGGTTGGTGCCGTTGGAAAGATTATTCCAAGGCGAACCCGACGGTTGAGGTTTCGGGAAAATCCAATGGTCGGATTTCCCGCACTAGTCGTTTGAAATCACGATTTCAAAATACGAACTGCACGGCCTCGTTTCGTTTTAATTTTATTTATATTTATATATTTAAATAAATATATTTCATTCCACCATTTCAATATCGTTTTCACTTCAAATATTTTTCTAACTCCTTAATTTTTGGAAAAATTTCGCCATAACCTCCCCTGCACCGGGAGCATCGGGAAATCGCAAATAGCGTCCCGGTCCTTCTAATCTCAAAAAAGAAAAAGAAGAAGCCAAGCGGCTAGCCAACAGGCTCAAAATCATCACCCAAACAAATCAGTAAATGTGTACCTATTTGTCGGGCAAAAAATTTTATTCCTCTTCTCTAGCCCCTTTGCTATAACCTGTTCAATGAATATTGCATGTACATATATATACAGTTCATATCATTTTTCAATTTCTATTCGACTTCATATTTGATTTCTATTTGGTTTAAAAACTCCATTCATTCTAATGTTACATAAATAGGTGCAAATCATTTCATTAGCTAATTAATGAATATTTCAACTCATATATGTTTATTTTGAACAAGTGGCTATTTTTAACACTTCACATTTCAACGATTTATGCATACAATGAAAATGTGATTTTTATTGTAAAACAATTCATTTCAAAACACTATTTTTCTATATAGTTCATATAGTCGATAAAAGGTGATTTTTATTATCAAACAATTTATTTCAAAATATGAATACCATTCAACACATGAATTTCTAAACAACGAATGAATATCAATTCAACACATGAATGTTTTCTATAGTTTCTATATATAGATAAAAATGTGATTTTTGTTATCGAACAATTTATTTCAAAATATGAATACCATTCAACACATGAATTTCTAAACAACGAATGAATATCAATTCAACACATGAATGTTTTCAATAGTTTTTATATATAGATAAAAATGTGATTTTTATTATCGAACCATTTATTTCAAAATATGAATACCATTCAACACATGAATTTCTAAACAACGAATGAATATCAATTCAACACATGAATGTTTTCTATACAATGAATAAATATAGTTTTTATATATAGATAAAAATGTGATTTTTATTATCGAACCATTTATTTCAAAATATGAATACCATTCAACACATGAATTTCTAAACAACGAATGAATATCAATTCAACACATGAATGTTTTCTATACAATGAATAAATATAGTTTAAGCATATGAAAATAATTCAAACACACAAATATTATTTAAAATTTCGGCAGCATAACGGCAGGGTAGTTACACCGGCACCGTCCCTAGTACGGCTCCTTGCTCTACCTTAAAACCTCGCGGTTTTTGACAATGGGGTTCATGCATCTAGTTCGCACGCAGGCGGCATGTATATATTTATTTCATTTCCACAAACTAATCCTATGTGGTTTCAACCAAATATTTCACAACCACCAATGGGTATTTTTCAACCACATACAACCAATATCAATCGCAAACAATCCCAACCAACCATTCAATTTTCACAACAATTTCAACCAATAAATATCGTCCATGGTTTGTGGACGAGGGGCGTATATATATATAGATATAGATATTTATATATAGCTATTCACTTTTATTTCAACACATATATAATATTTTTTAAATCAGAAATCTCACCAATAGCTATCCAACTGCACGACTCTTCCTTATAGAAATCTTCGCCTTTTGTCGCTTTCGCCCGTATTCTCTACATATGTAAAAATAGAATTTTTACTATGCTATTCAATATATAAAAATCGAATTTTGACTTAGCTATTCAATATATAAAAATATGATTTTTACTTCGACTTTCAACATATAAAAATATGATTTTTACTTCGACTTTCATCATATAAAAATATGATTTTTACTTCGACTTTCAACATATAAAAATATGATTTTTACTTCGACTTTCAACATATAAAAATATGACTTTTCCTATTTAATATTTAAACCATTTTTAAAAACAAAATCAGTTTATTTCTTTAAAACAAATCAGTTTTTAATACTTTAAAAACAAAATCAGTTTTATTTCTTTAAAAACAAATCAGTTTCCTTTTCGAAATAAAATCAGTTTTTATAATTTAAAACAAAAATCAGTTTCTATTCTTTATAAAAATCCAGTTTTTATTCTTTTAAAAAGAACAGTTTTTATACTTTTAAAAAGAACAGTTTTTATACTTTAAAAAAAAGAACAGTTTTTATAATCATTATAAAATCAGTTTATATCCTAAAAAAAATCTGTTTTAATAGAATTAAAAATAAATCAGCTTACATTGCTGCGAAGAAGAAGGGGGGGGGGTGTGGAGACGTCGGCGGCAGGAGGTGCTGGAGTGGTGCGGTCAGCGGTGTCTTCCTCTTCGTCGAAGTTCGCGCGATTTGGGGCTTCGGGGGTTTCGCTGATGGCGCCGATGCTTCGGGGGGGGGGTCACGATGATGGCGTCGATGCTTCGGGATGGTGTTCGAGATGGGCGGCGGCTTGATGTCTAGGTTTTTTTTTTTTTTTATATTTTTTTTTTCTGTATAAATGAACTTCGGGGGGGGGGGGGCCAGGAAGATAAAGGAGGGAAGGGAATTAATAATTTTTTTTTTATTATTTAATTATTCAAAAAGTTGACTTTTACATACGACCTCGAAACGAGGCCCACCGCCTGTCGTCCATAGCGTTTAACCCCCATTCCGAACACAATGGGATATGTATCGCACGCTGATTTGATCGTTACAATCAGTTTCCCTTTGAATTTTCATTTAAATCATTATATTGAATTTTAAACGCACATTTCAAATTAGTGGGGCCACATACGAACTCGAAAAATTCCAGAAAATATTTTCTAGCTTCGTATTGACGATACGGTCCTAACAAAACTAGTTTCGTCGAATTCTGAGGCCGTTTGAAAAATGGCCAATTTCCAGTCGATTAAAATCAACAAAAACTGGTCAAACGCGTTTTCCTTTGCCACGCTCACATATTGATTCGAAAATTTATGAAATTTGAAACCTAGCAATAACTTGACACTGCGGATCCAACAAAAGTGGTTTCGTTGAAATCCGAGGTCATTTGCAAAATGTCCATTTTTAAGGGCCTGAATTCCATAGCGACTATTCAGAATTTTCAACTGGACATATCTTTTGATTCCCGCTATCAAATTTCGATTGGTCGGATTCGTTAGAAAGATATCCACTAACAGATTTAAATATTTTTGGTTTTACTAAAATCCGGATTGTTTTGCACCCGGTATATTCAATTGAAGTTTGAAATCGAATTATCGAACTACCGCGCCATTTTCAATTCTATATATAATTATAATTAATTATATTCGTTTTCAAATGTCGATTCAAACTCCGTTTTCATCGCCATTATCTAAAATATTTATTTTAAATATTTAAAGTCCATTATTTTAGCCAATTTAAAAATTTTAAATTGGTTCAGATTTTCTGGGTCGTTACAAAAAGTGGGGCGGCGGCTGTAGAGAAGATGAATAGTGGATTGTATTTTAGGGTTTTACAATTCTCTTTTATAATATAAAAATGTTAATTTTACAAAAAAAACCAAATCTCTTAAGGAATTCAGAATTCAGTCCAACAAGAAGCTACCCTACCCAATAACCCCTATTCCGGATCCATCTAACCATGTCTCGCAGGCCCAAGAGGTCAACTCAGCCCCCGTTTTTCAAATTTAAAATTAATTCTTTTTATTATTAATTTTTGAAATATTCAAAAATCCACCGGAGCCAACTACGAACCCCGAAAAATCCCAAAAAAATATTTTTGGCTATGTCTTGACGATACAAATCCAACAAAACTAATTTCATCGAATTCTGAGACTGTTCGAAAAATGCCTATTTTCCAGTCTTTCAATTGTGACTATATTTGACCAAACACAGTTTCTTTTGCCACGCTCGCATACTAAATCGGAAAATTCTAAAAATTGAAACCTAGCAATAATTTGACATTCCGGTTCCAACAAAAGTGGTTTCGTCGAAAATAGAGGTCGTCTGAAATTTGACTATTTTCACTGGCTTTAATATTATTTAAAAATAATTTTTTTTAATTTGGGCACATATTCTAATCAATTTATTAAAAACAAAAATTTTAAATTGGTTTGGATTTTCCGGGTTGTTACAATTACACTCAGATAGTTCAAACCCAGGAACTTCGTTGCCAACATCAGAACGCCGTCCACCTTATATTTCGCCGGAGATCGATTAAGCACCACCTCACGGAAGCCCTTCGCCATAGCTTCCTACGCGCCGAGCTTCAGCGACCTCAAAGCTCCCTGGTCCTTGCGATTTGGACCCAAAGGCGCTACCTTCTAGCTCGCAATCCGATCACCATGAAGCACCATAACAGATCATAACCATATAGAATGAAAGCTCGTAAAATCCTCTTCAATTTGTGTATTAGAATCATAAGCTAATTCGAATTGAATGAGGAGAAATTAGAGATCCTAATTCGAAGAATATCGGCCATAGGTTCCATAGAAACGACGGCTACAAGAATAGGTTTTAGGGTTAGCGTATACCCTCCCGTATTTATACTGTATACTTAGCGTATTTTTATTTTTATTTATTTATTTTCAAAAAAATATTTGTATATTGATAAAAACTCCAAATCAAACCCGACGAGTGTCGCCCCTAGCTAAATACCGCTATTCCAGACATAATGGACTGGGTCTGTCAGCCCATTTGATCATCTCAGCCCACTTTTCTTTAATTTACAATATAAAACATTTAATTATTTAATTTGATCGTACATTTAAATTTACCGGGCCCACATATAGACTCTAAAAATTCTAGAAAAATTATTTTTAGTTATTTTTTGATCCTAACAAAACTAATTTCCTCGAACTCCGAGACCGTTTGAAAAATGGTCATTTTCTGGTCGATCCGATTTGATTGAAACTGACAAAACACATTTTGTTTTGCCACACTCACATAATAATTCTAAAAATTATGAAAATTGAAACCTAGAAATAATTTGAATTCCGAATCCAACAAAAGTGGTTTCATCGAAAACGGAGGTCATTTGAAAAATGGCTATTTTTATGGGCTATATACTATATTAAATTCTACAGCGACTATTCTGAATATTAAACTGGACATAACTTTTGATTCCCGCTATGAAATTTCAATTTTTCAGATTTTTGGAAAGATATTCTTAAATAGATTTAAATATTTTTGCTTTCACTAGAATTCGATTTATTTTGCATTCTGTGCAGTCAGTCAAAGTTCAAATTCAAATTTTCAAACTACCGCGCTATTTCTAACTCCTTTTATAATTAAAATAAATAAATTCATTTTGACTTCAATTTAAATAAATTTTTAGTTGTTATTATTTATAATAAATTATTTTAAATATTCAAAATTCATTAAAATTCTAAAATAAATTTTTTAAATTGGTTTAGAATTTCCGGGTTTTACAATCTCCCCCACTTAAAATCTTTTTGTCCTCGAAAAGGAGCGGAGCTGAAAGTTGTTTAACTAACCAATTTAATTTTCATTGTTTTATTGTTTTCAATAATTTTATTAGTTGATTAACTTTTCAAATATATATAACTTTTATATATTCAAAAATCATATCTTCTAAGATCGGGTTATTTATATAATTTCAAATATGTTAATTATATAGTTGGCACTCTCAACTCATTCTGGGGCATTACTAACCCTATCTCTAATTAGTTTTCTCATCCAAGGATGCTACTGATCCTATCTCTAATGAGTATTCTTAATGCATATTACTAATCCATTCTCTGATGAGTCTTTTGTTCAGTTCTAACGAGTTGTACCCCAAAGATTTGAGCTAACCCGAGCTCTGATACCAGTTGTAACGACTCGAATTTCGCCCGGACCTAATCGATCGCAAAATCGACTAAGACCGTTCAACACCCGAATACACTAACTCTGGGAATAGAACACATCAGAACAAATACTGAATACTTTTATTACATCGTGATAATATGACATCAGAGTACAGAATATCAGAGTACATTGAATATAATACAACGAAAGATAAATTAATAGTGAATTAAATACAGTGGAGCGGAATCAATAATATGATACAGCGGAAGTCTACAATGCTCTAGACATAGCTTTAAGCTTCGATCCAGAATCCTGCTCAATATATCTGCAAAATAAGCTACTCGGCTACCCGTGTGGAAAACAGGGCACCCGAGTTTGCAAAGTGAAACAAACTATGGGTCAGTCGTGGGACTGGCATGAGAAATCTTTACTTAACTTAACTAGTAATAAGGCTAATCACAGGACCACGCCGCTAACGCGGAACGGGTTTACTCCATTGGATTGCTAGTGCATAATTTAAATAAAGTAAATCGTTAAACAATGCAATGCTTTTTAGGAAAACGAAACCATTATAAGACTCAAGTCCCATCACACAATGCAATGCAAACCGGAGGATAGAGTTTTACCTTATAATGGCCAAAAATGTTTGATACGATAAAAACCGATTTGATATTATTATTTGTGTATATATGTTTTCAAAAATAATTTCAATCATAGACGGCATAGTACCCCATCCTACTATGTCTCCATACTAGTTCTACAATCAAAACCGCATGGTGTCGTATTGGAAATTGGGTTTCCATCAAGAGTCAAGGCTAGGAACGATCTCCTTACCGATTTGAGACACTCTAGCAATGTCCCAGGATCACACTTACGGGCAACCCTTGGATCCTGCAGGGTCGGCCCACAAATAACGTTAATTTGGCCCAGGAACATACGCTTCCCGGTCCTATCGAACCTATAATTTGGCCAATGGCGACCAATAAATTCGAGGCCTCGAAAATTCCATCCTCCACATAAGTAAAATGTCAGGGCTGGTAAGTCACTGACACCACTTCTAGCTAGAAAGAAACGTGCGCACTCCCTGCGTTCCCTTGCTCTGTTTCTAACTCTTACCGGGGTATGAGGCTCGCGAGGTCACGCTATATACAAATCTATGCCGAAATAGGCTATGCTTTGATCATCAACCACAAGGATCTGCTTTTCAACAAAAGCCTTCATCATTTGCATCTTGGCGTGCCACATTGACAATCCACGCCATGCGATGGATAATTACCAATATATAACCTCTGAGCTCGTACGTCTCAGAGAAGGGTGTTAAGCAAGAGAATAAATTCTTTGCCACCTCATATATATATATATATATTAAATAGAAATAAATCTAATTACATGGAATGAAATCCAATATCAGACACACATCCATTTACAAGTCTGTTCGGGGTCTAAACAAAACCGGAGTCACCTTATTCCTCGTCCCGTATGTCCAACACGGAAGTGAGGTGCTCGCATATCCGGACAATCAACAAATACATCCGGACAAACTACCACTTTAACCCTTTACTGAGAGCTAACCAATGCCAGGCATCAGTAGCCATCCATTCGATGTGAAGATCCCCAGTCTTCAACCACCATCTTCATCTTCGACTCTTAATCGTCGTAGTGATTATTCAGAATGGGTTAAACCCGATCTTTCCGAATAGCTCGCGTATTTTATAATTAAAAATCAAGTGCTATAAAGACACATCATACGCCTCATTCCAATTTAGAATATTCTTTTAATAGAATATTCATATTATTAGGGAAAGGTTCCCATTAATTTTATCGAAGATAAATTCTTTAAATTTATTCTATATCTTATTTTAAAGATTTATTGAAACTCCAATTTGATTTTGATATCAAAAATCATTACTCTATGATTATTTAGTTTTAAGAAATTAATCTTATCTTTAACTGGGTTAAAGATAAAATATCATTTAAAACACAGTTCACGGTAAACCCAAAATCATCTTCAATAAATATGGAATTTCCACAGAAATCAAATCAATATATAATCGATATTAATTTCTGTATCAAACTAATAATATATATGGAATAACGGCAAAGCCTTTTAAAATTCCATATATAATAACAGTCTTCCTTTACAAAATCCTATCTCGATTATTATCAATTGAATTTCCACTTAATTCCAATTTAATAAATTAAATTGGGAAAAACTTTACTTTGGAAAATTTCCTTTTTAAATCTTAATAAAAAGATTTATAAATTCCAAATTATATTTTCACTGTTAATTGAGTTAAAGAACGAATGTCGTTTAAAACACAGTTCACGGTAAACCCCATTCACGTATCATTTTATTCCAATTACTAAATATAATTGGAAACTCTAATAATCTTAATTAAAAGATTTGTTCCTTTTATACGGGGTTTTAAGAACAGTGTTATTTAAGACACTATCCACGACAACCTAAAATCTAATTCTTTTATTTAATTCCAATTTAAATATTAATAATTGGAAAGACTTCATTAAATCTTAATTTAAAAGATTTATTCTAGTTAATAACTAGTTTGTTTGATAAATATATATTATTATCTTTTGTGTCCATCCAAAATGGACAAAGAAAACAGCATTTTATTCTTCGTTGAATATTATTTTAAAATATTCGTTATTTAAAATATTCTTTATATAAAAAGATTCTTTATGTATAATATTCTTTATAGTACAATATTCTTCATTTTAAAATATTCTTTATATTACAATTTCCTTTTAAAATATTCTTTATTTAAAAGATATTTTGAATCGGAATGTGACTCAATCATTTACCATATAATTTTGGTTATATGGATTTCATACATCACACGAATATGATAACAAATGATAAATAATCATCAAACCATCCATTCAACATCTAGAGCGAAATTTATAACTGTGTGAGCATTAAACTTAATAAATAACGGTTCATCGCAGCCTGTTGTAACGACCCGTATTTTGGCTGTCAAAGATTTAATTTAATTTATTATTTTAAATATTATATTTAGAGTATTTATGGATTTTAATATTTAAATCGTTATTTTAAATGAAGTTTTAATGTTAATTTTATTTATAATATAAAACGAGCTCGAAATCGCGTGGTAGTTTGTAATATTTGGTTTTGAACTTCAACTGGGAATACAGGATCCGGTATAAGTCAGATTTCTGTGAATCGAGAAACGATGGAATCGTGTTGATGATAATTTTCATATTAAAGAGAAAAATATAGATTTCTTATTGTAAATTGTAAGTTATGGCCAATTCAAAATTTAAAACTGTCGCTGTGAAAATCGTTATTTAAATATAGGCCGTTAAAATAGCCGCTTTGCAAATGGACTCAGATTTCGACGAAATTGGTTTTATTAGGACCATATCTTTAAATTATTGTACGATGTTGAATGGAATGGCAAACCGATGTCGTATGTGACCACGGCAGCCAAAAACGTTCATTCAATTTCTATAACGCGTAATTAAATTAATAAAGGGTTATTTGCGTATAAATTGAACAGGCGATCGAATTAAGCCACGAAACCACTTCCGTTGAGTTCGTATCGTCGATTAGAGTCAGGTAGGCGTATAGTTTTTTATTTTTGGAGACCGATTAATTTGGTGTCCAAAATGGCATTGCGGTGCGCCTAAAAATAGCCTACCGGGGAAACAATCTCAGAATGCGACGAAAATGGTGTCGTTGGGTTCGTATTGAAGAATCATTATAGGATTGCAAGGTTTCAAGTTGATTTGGTTTATTTGGTGATCGTGAAAAAAATTAAACGCGTGTTTATTTCTGGATTTATAAAGGAAATTTATTCATACGACCTCGGATTTTGACGAAACTTGTCCCATTGGGTCTGGAATATCTTTTTACACCAAGATTAGTTTTATTATCAGAAGACAGAAATCGTTGTGGTTAATTTTATAGGTTAATTTACCGTAAAGTTTCGATATAATTAAATAATATTATTTCTCACCCCACTCTCAAACACATGGACTTCACGTCACGCATACATGGCTGAGCTCCTAGTTCCTACTCTCAAACACATGGAACTTCAAACCACTGCTCCTAGTTCCTACCTCTGCACTTCACACGCACATGGCTATGGATGTAACCAAACACAATGATGCCTACTCTCTCCTTCCCTATTTTTGATCTGTTAATACACGAAATGAAAACACGGTGGATTCTTAAGATGAAAAATCATGGTATTTAATATTGGCAGACCTATTTCAGTCTAATTACATCAGATCGTATCAGCCTACCCATGTTACGACTTTCAGCTACCCATACGAAAATGTTTCATGAATGAAGTACAAACATGAGCGCATGCTAACTAACCCATGCATAGCTAAAAACTCCTAGATGCATACCTCCAGCGAAGCCTTGTGCCACTTCCTTTCACAAGTAACATCATAGGGAACATCACCAGAAAAGAAAAAATTGTCGTATTGGCAAATCAATGCAGACTGCCTACTCTAAAAATTTCGTTTCAGCGTTGTAATTGCTTTTCACGCCAGCTCATGGCATTTGTTCATTGAAGTAACCTGCTTCTTATCTCATTGATTTCTCCCCTATAAATATATTGTCTCTCCATTTTAGTTCAGCAACATCAATGAAAACCGATCTTTTCCTCCCATAATAAAAATAACAACGCAAGCCCCTGTTTATAATTACTCAAAATAATTATTGTTTTGTACATATCGATGGATGGAGGTTTGTGTGGAGCGAAAACTACAAGTGTTCGGGTTTTTTTTTTCTTGGTATTGGAGAAGAAGAGAGAATCAGGGGGTTTTCTGTGGACAGGGAGGGGCAGCGCTTGGGTGATGCGACGCGAATCTCCGGTGGGTTGGGTATGGCGATGTCCTGTAGTCGGAGGTGTTCAAGGAGCGACGACTTGTAGGTTAAGGTGACAGGCTTGAAGAAGGGTTGGTCTAGGAGAGTAAAGGAACTACTATGTACTAGATGGCGCAGTTCAAACATTGGTTTCATGTGTGGAGGAGATTCACGTATGGGGAATATCATGATGAAATGCAGTTTTAAAACAAAGGAAGTGGGAGGAATAAAATACAACGAAAAGGGAAAAAGTGTTATACTGGCATGCATGGGTTTGTTCGTGGAAATGGTACGAAGTGGAAAGGCAGCATGTGAAGGGTTGGAACTTTGTATCGTTCTGGAAATGACGATTTTATTTCACTAGCATAAAATGAAAACGTAATGAAGATAAGTGGGATGCGGCAAATGGACATGGTGAAGAAGTGTTTAACGTGGAGGGAGTTACGGTAGGAAAGCATGGTAAGGAGGTGGTTGTGGTTTCGGGTTTAACGATGGGTCTGCATTGTCTTGGAGCCAGTGGCAACCGAGGATTCATGAAGGAGAAGTATCAGAAAGAACAACATTAACGATGGATTAAGAATGGAACGACTCAGTATGCGGTGGACTCGCATCAACTAGAACTACGTCATGGAACGAAGTTGGACAGAAATGGGCACAACTGGAATCTTATAGTAAATTAAACGACTGTTTAATTTAACGGTAATTGAACCGTTTCAGAAACAAATCAATCCAAGGTGAGTTAAACTCACTCAGTATTTATCCCATTTATATTTTATATAAATTGGGTTTTTATTTTGTGTGCTCTGCTTGCCAATGGTTGACTATTATATATTTTTGCTGATTTAACTGATGGAATTAAATCGTTGGTTAATTTCAGTAAAATACCAAATCGTTATTTTAACGATTGGTTCCAATGAAGGTAACTAACCTTATTGGTCACGTTTATCAATAAACATGTTTAATGGTTTGGATTGTTTGATCTGTTTGAATTGTTTGATCTGTTTGAATGTTTGATCTGTTTGAATTGTTTTAAACTGTGTGAAGATGACCATTTTGTATACATGGAAGAACAGGTTGGAGGGACCCAACCGGATTCCTCAAATATATTATTTATTTTCATATTATCATATATGAACTGTCATGATTGGGTTATTGATTTTAGTAGTGATCATAGACTGAAAAGTCAACATGTGTTGTGTTTTAACCAATGAGCTATATTGGTGGAGTAATCGGCAGTAAATGGCCTAAAAGTAAATTATTTTGATTTACCGTCAGGTGAATCGATAGAACTGAAGCTATAAAATTTATTTTATAACTGGAGATAGACTTCGAAATATATATATTGTGAATAAAGGTTTATAAGAAGGAAATAAATATTTATTTTTATAAATTGATTTTACAAAGTCAATTCTGATTTTAATCCGATTTGTAAGTGTGAGAATAAGGAAATTAACCTAATGGTTAAATATGGATAATTGTGTTATTGAGAAACAATTCAACGGAATTATTTAAATTAATTCATTATATTATTACTTATTTTATAGACAAAACGAATTGGAATAGGTTAAATAGATAATCGTGTTTTGAGTGAATAAATCGAATTTGTTATTGGAATTGATTTTAAATTAGTTTGATTTGGATTAATTTAATAAAATGGTTTAGTGAATATTGTTTTAATTTTAATAAGATCTTTTAAAAAGGGAATTAATATTTATTTTAGTTAATAAAGAAATTAACTACCGAAGTAGTTAATGATTGAAGAAAAATATTATTTTAGTTAATAATAATTTAGAGAATTACTTTTTAATTGAAACCCATTTAAAAGGTAATCGGAGTTTAAAAGATATCCAAATGAATTTGGTGAAAGAAGTTTATGATCAGGATTTATTTTAAACCTGAGTTTTATAAATAAATGATAAAGAGAATTTTAAGCGAACGGGGCAGCTTAAAATAAATGTTACTTAATTATTTAAATTAAGTAAAAGGAAATTAAGAGAAAGGGTTTATCATAAACCAGGATTTTTTTAAGTAAGGATTAAGATTTTAAAGCGTTAATTTTACATTAACATTACTTAATAATGGGATTAAGTAAAGGTGGGGATTTGAGAATAAGATTCCAAAGTGGAAAATGGTGTAATGAATTTGGGAAGGGATTGATAATAGTAAATATGGTAAAAGAAGTGGATCATAGGATTTGATAAACAAATCCAAATTATGGAATAAAAATTGTTAAGAAGTGTAAATGTGAAAAGTGTCGTTTTTATAAGGAATTACTTAATTATTAAATTAAGGAATAATGATATATTCGAGAAGAGATTTTCAAAGAGATGAGAAGGTTTATGAAACTGTATTTTGAATAAAATAGTTCAATGATATTTGTATTGGGATTAGAATGAAATAATGGTTTTGGATTACAACTTATATTTATTGTAAGGTATGAACGTTGTTGATCAAGGTCTGAGAGGTAGCAAAAATACCCCAACTTGAATGACTTCGGGATCATTATAGAATGATATGGGTTGTAATGGTAAATGTGGTTAATAAACTTTATTATTTCATTGGTGAAATGATAACGAAATATTCTTGGTGAAAATATATATAAAATGATGATTTCAAAGTAAAAGGGGAATAAAGGAGACGACGTCAAATTATAACGATATTTTCAAGTTAAAAAGGTAACGTAAAGTCAAGTTTATTTCAATAAGAATAAGTATGAATGTTTGTTTCAAGAAATGTAATAGAAGATATTCATAACGTATTTGACGAGAAATAAGTTGGGATGATTTCCCAATATTGGATAATAGTGTGACTAATGTTTTGAAAGTGAAATATAGACAAACTGAATATGATATAAGATTTCCTAAGTATTAAAAAGAGAATTTGTTAAAGAAAATCTTATGTTAAATAAGAAAGCGAGAAAACGATATTTAAAATATCGAAAGATTTAAGAGTTGAAATCACATTTGTTTAAAATAAAAAGGCCAAGTCACGCCGAATACTGAACCAGTGAACTCACTGGATTGTCATGATTGAAACACTGTTTATTTTGATAGTTAAATCACCGACTATCAAATCTGTCCAATACAATGGTTGGTACGGAAAGACCGGGATCGAATTTATATTTGAAAACCATTCCGACCAACCAATACGGAAGATACCAGAAGATGATCGAGATGGAGCATTGAAGACCATGGATTTTCGTAAATGGAAGAACTGCTAATAATTCTCTAGCCTGCAGCCAGAGATGTACTGTGGTTCTGTCGTGGTTGGAATCTACGGGTTGCAAGGACTTCTCGTTACTGATCCATGGGGCGATTCCTATATGAGATGCAGTAGGAGAGTACCTTCGGTTCATCCTGTTCCTGGATGACTTGTATGGACAAGTGTCTGATAGAGTATTTCCAAAGGATCACATACGTTGATTTCTTCAAATGTGGTATGGTTGGTTAGCTCCCAACTAGAGTATTTTTGTGGACGTCAATTGGTGATATCTGGCGGATCTGACGATGTGGCATTCAAAGTCAATGGTTGCCAGGTGTTGTAAAGAAAATTCAACCCTCAAGCCTCACCAACCGGGAAATGACAAAAATCGGGCAGGTAGCATGGCTATGTGGGTCGCTCCCATTAGGGTGTATAATCACCTATCTAGAGAAATTCCTTTTGCTTCTTTAATCTATCGATGCTGTCCCTTTTCGGGAGACAGTGGGTAGCTCCCAACCGTTGGTGATATACATTCGATACACTCAAGCGAAATGAGTGGTCGGTCATGTGTGGGCCGGGTTGCAAGACGTTCTTGTTGAACCTAGTGTATTCGCCTCTAGAGATACACTATCGGCAGGTGGTCCCATACCTTGTCATAGTCGGAATCCAATTTCCAATAAGCGCCTGCGGTTTTTGTTTGCATACTCTATATGTAGAGCGTGAGATGCAAGCGTTATACTAGATTCTATTTACTTGTATTTAGACATTATTATAATATCAGATAAGATATTGGTTTAAAAATGTTTTGGGTTATCGTAAGGTAAAAACCGTCTGTGTTTATGAGTAGATTGGTCTTACGATTACCCTTTTCTTTGAAACATTTTAACTTTAAAATCAGGTTGTGTGATACCCTAAATACTGTGCGAGTTTTTCTCACTCTGGTTAACCAGACTGACCCTGTGTTTTGTAAATTCTCGGGTTAGCCCGGGGTGTACAGGTTCAGGTTATCGAATGTTGTGAAGAGACGAGCTGGGAGAGTCCAGACGTAGGATATTATATAGCTACTATTCCGCTGTGTTGTATATGGGAACAGGTTATTATAACTATCCCGTTGTGTGATGTACTCTAATATTGTAAGTTTTATTTAAATCTCCTAATAAAGTTATTTCTGTATTATATTTTGTTCCGCTGCGATGTGAGACTCTGTGTTGTGTTGGTTCTTTTTCTTCTTCTACTCTAATATTTCTTTCTTTCTTATCTCACCCTCTAATTTCTTTCCAATAACGTCCAGTGTTTTCGGTGTTGGGAGGTCGGCATGAGTTACGGTATAGGTATTTATGTCGATTTCCGGGGCCGAAAATCCTTGGGTCGTTACACCTGTCAATCCATCGATTGACATTCGGCTAAATGTTGGGACTAGTGTATGTCAATTATCATCCTAATACCCATATGGGGTTTCAGCCAACAATAGTTCATATAAATAAATAATTGGTTAATGAATTTAACCCATTTCTAATTCTGCTAACATATTGATGATAATGAACAAAATATGTTATTTTATTCCTATTGCTGAATAAAAAAATGTATTTTACTCGCAAAATTTTCCTACATGTTTCTAATATCTAATGAAATGTAATTTATTTACACGTTATTATTGCTGATGACAAATGAAAAGATAATTTTCATTTCCTTTATTTGTATGTAATTTCTATTTTTTTGATTTTAACAAATAAAAAAGAAATTATTTTATTTACATGTACAGTCTCAAATCATAACATATGAAATGCCTCTTTATTCTTTACACAAATCATAATGTATAGTTCGATAATACAAATGTCATTTGTATTTGCATACAAATTCTATGGTATGATTTAACAATAAAATGTCACTTTAATCCACATATAATTCTAATGTATGTTTTCGACAATGAAAATGATTCTTAAATTTACATGCAAATTCTGATGTATGTTATGCAAGAAAAAATGATTCTTATATTTGCATATAAATTTTAATGTATGTTATGTAAATAACAGGGATTCTTATATTTGCATATAAATTATATTTCAACAAAATGTATAAAAAGTGGTACATCCGTTTTGTTGTAACCCAAACCTACTTTACTTGTGTTCAACTCTTTTATTTAACAAAAATGTAATTTTTATTTTCAATCATCTTATTTTGGCAAAATGTACATTTTTATTTCAACTAACATATTTTGACAAAAATGTTCTTTTCATCTCAGCTATTTGGTTTCAACAAATATGATGTATATGTTTCAACCAAACTTTTTTGCTAAAATGTATATTTTGACAAAAATATATATTTTGATAAAAATGTATATTTTGACAAAAATGTATATTTTGATAAAAATGTATATTTCTAATTCAACTATTTTAGTTTGTCAAAAATGTTTATTTCAACAATTATATTTTGACAAAAAGGCCAATTCTGTTTTAACCATTACATTTGACAAAAGGTGACAAATTTGGTTTCAACTATTATAATTCGATAAAGTGACAAATTTAGTTTCAACTATTATATCTGACAAAAATAACTATTTTGGTTCAACTAATCTATTTGGCCAAAAATGTTCATTTTGACAAAAATGTGAATTTTGATTCAACTCATCTATTTTGACAAAAGTGTATATTTTGACAAAAATATATGTTTTTCTTTAACTAATCTATTTCAACAAAAAATAAAATAAAGTTGATGGCTTTGTTTGGTTGACAAATCTATTTCAACAAAACAATAAAAATGAAAACTTTGTTTTGTCGGCAATTCTAATTCAACAAAACAAATAAAAGTGATATGTTTGTTTTGTTGACAATTCTAATTCAACAAACAAGTGAAAGTGGTATGTTTATTTGTTTACATTTTTCTATTTAACCGAACAAATAAAAATGATAATTTAATTTGTTTACAATTTCTAATTCAAGTTAACAAATAAAAATGATAATTTTATTTGTTTACAATTTCTATTTAACACAAAAAAACTGATATTATTATTTAAACACAAATCTATTTGACAAAAATGTAATTTTTGTTCCAACTCAACCCTAATTAACGAAAATGTACTTTTTTTGTTCTAACCATTATATTGATACGTTTGTTTTAACTAAATTTTAATTAACCAAAAATGTAATTTTTGTTTCAACCATTATAATTTGACAAAAGTGACAAATTTGGTTTTAACTATTACAATTTGATAAAAGTGACAAATTTGTTTTCAACTTTTATAATTTGACAAAAGTGATAAATTGGTTTCAACTTATGTGTTTTTAAAAAAAATTATATTTTGTTCAACAATTCTAATTTGACAAAAATGAATGTTTTTATTTTAACTATACTAATTGACTAAAATGAATATTTTTGTTCAACTAAACTATACTGACAAAAATGAATATTTTTGTTTAACTACTCTATATTGACAAAAATGAATATTTTTGTTTAACTATTCTATTTTGATAAAAATGAATATTTTTGTTTAACTATTCTATATTGACAGAAATAAATAATTTTGTTTAACTGTTCTATATTGACAAAGATGCTAATGTTTGTTTAAAGATTCTAATGCGACAAAATGGTAATGTTTGTTTTGACAAAAATAATAATGTTTGTTTAACTAAATTATTAAGCAAAGGTGATAACTTTTGTTATCTTTTTATTTTAATCCTTTTTATCCTAATCTTTTTATTTTAATCTTATTATTATAATGAAAAAACTTTTGACAGAAACCTTGTTAAAAATAAGGATGAATATTTTATTGTAAGTCTATATTTGACAAAATCAAATTTCATGTTACTAATAAAAATAAACATTTTGTTGTAAATTTATATTTGACAAAATCGTTGTAATAACCCGGAAAATGTGAACCAGTTTAAAATTTTTTAATTAGGTTATTACCAGGAAATTTGAATGATTGAAATAGCATATTTCAATAAAATATAGAATTTGGTATGATAGGGCAGTTTGAAATTTTGAATACCAACTTTGTCTGACTGTACCGGGTGGAAAATATAACGGATTTTAACGAAACTAAAAATATTTAAATCTGTTTATCAATACCTTTCTAATGAATCTGAAAAATCGAAATTTCATGACGGAAATAAAAAGTTATGGTCAAATGAATTTTCAGAAAGGTCGCTATATAGTATATATAGCCCTTGAAAATTGAGATTTTGCATACGACCTCGGAATTCGACGAAACCACTTTTGTTGGGTCCAGGATGTCAAATTATTGCTAAGTTTCAAATTTCGTAATTTTTGAAGCTAGTATGTGAGCGGGGCAAAAGATAACGTGTTTGGGTCAAATTCTGTTAAAAGGGGTCGACCTAAAAATGGCCGTTTTTCAAACGAGCTCAGAATTCGACGAAACTGGTTTTGTTAGGACCGTATCGTCAAACAAAGCTAGATTTATTTTTCTGGAATTTTTCGATTCAGTTTGTGGCCCTGGCAAATTGAAATGTACGTTTAAATTAAATATCGAATGTTTTATATTTTAAATTGAAAAATAACTGACTGTAACAGTCGAAATGGCCAACGAAACATATCCCATTGTGTCCGGAATGGGGGTATTTAGCTAGGGGCGACAGTCGTTGGGTTTAAAAAGTAGTCCGTTTGCAAAAACACTATTTAAAATTTTTTCTATAAATTCCAGCCAATGAGAAATTTTCTTTTAAAAAAAAATAATAAAAAAAAAACCTAAAAACCCTTAGCCGCCAGAACTAACGAACGACGCACGTCGTTCAAAAATTTCCAATGAAAATCCCGCCGCCACAGGCGACGCCAACCAACGCCACCACCCTCAATCGACGCCGCCCACCTCCCTCTTCAAATCCGACCAACCCCCGCCCTTCCTCCCTTCGCCAGCGTCGAGAACGACGTCCAGAAAGCCGCCGACTTCACGTCGACGCCACGACCGCCAGAGGCGATCGCACCTGCTCCTCCGACCACCGATAGGACCGCCTCGCTCCCCTCTTTCAAGTCCCACTCTCTGATCGGAGCATAGATTCACGGATTGTCTGAAAATCCGAACCCTAGTTTCGAAACCAAAAAGGGGTATACGGCTAAATTGATTTTTACACTTTAAAGCATTGCAAATTTGTAAAAATCATATCTTTTTGCTATGTTAACGAAATTCGATGAAACAGGAGACACCGTGACCGCAAGGAGGCTCTCTACATTCTAGAAGAAGCCGCGGATTTTTCTGACCTTCCTACGATTTTTAGCACCGCAAGAACCAATGTGAGGAATCTAAACTATTTGTGTGAATGTAATCGCGTTGTATAAATTATATAAGCGAAGTGTAAATTATATACGCATTGTATACCTCGTGTACATGTGTTGTGTAAGTTATATTAGCGATGTATAAATTATACAAGCGTTGTTTGAAACATATATGCTTTGAATTGTGATGAAATGCAAGTGAATTATTATACTATATATATATACTCCCCTCGTCCACAAACCATGGACGATATTTATTGCTTGTGTTTGACGTGATGTTATATGGTATGACGAATGGTTGGAAATAATTGTTTGTGGTTGATATTATGGTTGAAAAATACCTTTGTGGTTGAAAAATACCTTTGTGGTTGAAAAATACCCTCTTGTGGTTGAAACAAAATAGAATAGGATTGTGGAATTGAAAATAAAACATGCCGCCTGCGTGCGAACTAGATGCATGATCCCCATTGTCAAAAACCGCGAGGTTTTAAGGTAGAGCGAGGAGCCATACTAGGGACGGTCCCGGTTTTAACTACCCTGCCGTTATGCTATTCTGATATTCCTACATGTTGTGATTCCGCTGTCATATCCATGTAAAATTTATTTTAATTATTGTTTCTGCTATTATCTGTACTCTGCTATGATGATTAATGTGTTATTTCCTAATGATTATCCTTAATACCGCCCCTCGGATTTTGGGATCGTCACAGTTGGTATCAGAGCTTTGGTTAACCTTAGTTCCGGGATCTAACACATTAAACTCCTCGTCAGAATAGAATCAGTAGTGTTCTAATACGAGTAGCTCGTTAGAGATGGGATTAGCAATGTCCTAGAATGAGCTAAGAAGATTAGCAAAACAATTTGATCAGTACATCATCATTATCTTTCCTTGTATTCCCTTGCTTTATCATTTATGAAAATTATCAAATCTGTGAGCTTGACTCTTTTTCTTGCTTATACAGTACTCTTAGATGGCTACGCGTGGAGCAGCAGCTAGAGGAGGCCGTGGAGGCCGAGGAGATGCAGCAGGAGGACGGGGGAATATCCCCGTAGTAGTGGAAGGTCCTATTATTCCGCCACCAGCACCAGAAGACTTTGAGCTCGACAAAGTAGCTAAGAGGTACAGAAATCTTGGAGGGAAACCTTTTACTGGCATTGGCACAGTGACCAAAGCTATCGCTTGGCTGAAAACCTGTGAGAAAATCTTCGAGGGAATGGGCATGGGAACTAACAACAAAGCCCGACTTGGCATTTGGCTCCTTCAGGAAGAAGCAGAGCTGTGGTGGGATGCCATTACCTCTGGGGATGCAGCTGGTACTATCCGGACTTGGGAGCAGTTCAGGACTTTATTCAATGAGAAGTTTGTACCGGAACAAGCTCTAGAGAGGATGCGGGAGCAATTTGCTAATCTCCAGCAGGGAGACCTCTCTATTCAAGACTATCTGAATAAGTTCACTCAGCTATCGCGCTATGCTCCAGAGCTGGTTTTGACCGACAAAGCGAAGAATAAGAGATTCATATTTGGGCGGAAGCGCAAGTATCACGATAGAGCTATGAGCAACATCAAACTCTCTTTTACAGAACTAGTAGAGATGGCTTGCAACTACGAAGACATGGATGAGAGGCATGCTAGCCAAGACCGTGCTAAAAGCCAAGCAGGGAATAAGCGCAAGGCCTCAACAGACCAACCCGAATCTAGCATTTCCGCGGCCGCTACTCAAAAACCCGCAAAGATCCCGAAAGGAAACTGCTACAATTGTGGGAAGCCCGGTCATTTCTCTAATGTGTGCAAAGCCCCAAAGAAGCCAAGGGCCAATGACTCAGCCGAATGCTACAATTGCCACAAGAAGGGGCACTATAGCAAGAATTGTCCTTTGACGAAGAGCGCACAGGTGGCCCATGTCTATGACGGGAAGACCCCGCCAGCTACCACCGATGGATCAGGTAAACCCGATGTCTTGGGAGGTACCCTTACCATTAAAAATATTCCTGTTTCTGTACTTTTTGATACTGGTGCATCACGTAGTTTCATATCTGGTATCCTTGTTCACAAACTAAAATTGAAACGAAGAAAACTAAAGGAACCAATTAAAGTTCAAAATCCGATAGGAGGTTCGGTTAGTCTCGGTATATGTTGTAGATTACCTATTTCCTTTTCTCGATACCGATTTCCTTTTGATTCGATTGTCATGGACCTTTCCGAATTTGATATTATTCTGGGACTTGATTGGTTGACAAAATATAAGGCCAAAGTTCGATGTGCCGAAAGAATCGTTAAAGTCGAAACGAAGCTTGGACCTATATATATACCATGCCATGGCTCAAAAATAAATAGAACAGAATTTTGGTCTTCTTTAGAAGTTATTCCCCCTTCGATAGAGAAGATACCGGTCGTTAAAAACTATGCGGATGTGTTTGAAGAAGTAGAAAGCTTACCACCGCAAAGAGAAATTGAATTTAGGATAGATCTAATTCCTAACGCCCGACCAGTAGTACATCCAATACGAAGAATGGCCCCGAAAGAAAAAGAAGAGCTAAGTAGTCAAACCCGAGAATTACATTGGAAAGGTCTGATCAGACCAAGCTTTTCAGCGTGGGGAGCCGCAGTAGTATTTGTCCCGAAATCAGACGGTACTCTAAGACTTTGCGTTGATTACCGAGATCTCAATAAACAAACACTGAAGAACAAATATCCTTTTCCCCGAATAGACGATCTGTTAGATCAATTAAATGGAGCAACCGTATTCTCTAGAATGGACCTAGCTACAGGTTTCCACCAATTGCGTATAGCTGAAGACTGTGTTCCTTTGACAACCTTCAGGGGTCCCGATTTATTCTACGAATGGTTAGTAATGCCGTTCGGCTTGTGTAACGCTCCGGCGTACTTCGTTGATCTTATGAACAGGGTGTTCCGTGGTGTATTGAATAAATTTGTTCTAGTCTTCATCGATGACATTTTAATCTACTCTAAGTCGGAAGAAGAGCATGCAAAACATTTAGAACAAGTGTTGAAAATTCTGAGGAGAAACGTCTTAAAAGTTAAATTTTCTAAGTGTGTCTTCTGGCAGAATGAAGTTAAATTCCTAGGCCATGTCGTGTCAAAAGAAGGAATTGCCGTAGATCCAAGCAAAATTACAGCGATTCAAAACTGGAAACAACCTACTACCCCCACAGAAGTTCGAAGTTTCCTTGGATTAGCTAGTTACTATCGGAAATTCGTTCAGGATTTTTCAAAGATATCAGGAGTATTGACAAAGCTTACAAAGAAGCATGAGAAATTCAAATGGACTCCCGAATGTGAAGAAGCTTTCCAAGAGCTAAAATTGAAGTTGACAACCGCTCTAGTATTGACCATAATAGAAGGCAACCAAGACTTGACAGTATGGATAGATGCTTCTATTAGAGGGCTAGGTGCAGTGTTAATGCAAAAAGGCCAAGTGATCGCTTATGCCAGCCGTCAACTAAAGCCGCATGAAAGAAACTATGCTACTCATGATCTTGAGTTATTAACTATCGTGTTCGCTTTAAGAATATGGTGGCATTATTTATTGGGCGAGAAATTCGAACTGTTTACCGATCATCAATCCTTGAAATACCTGTTCACCCAGAAAGATTTAAACCTAAGGCAACAGCGTTGGTTAGAATTCCTTGCGGCATATGATTTTGAAATTCTATACACTCCAGGGAAAGCCAATGTTGTAGCAGATGCGCTCAGCAGAAAGAATGAAATCATTGCCAGTTTTATCATTACTTCTTCCTTACAAGATAAGATTACTATTCTTCAGAAGGACGATGAATTCATTAAAAGGATTAGCCAGCGGATCCAAGAAGAAAAACCCTTAGATTTTAGCCTCGATAGCCAAGGGGTCCTAAGACTAAAAGGGAGAATTTGTGTGCCTGGAATCCCCGAGCTCAGAAGAGAAATACTTGATGAGTGCCACAAGTCCAAGTTAAGTATCCACCCTGGTGTGAGCAAATGTATAACGATATCAAACGCACATTCTGGTGGAAGGCGATGAAAAGAGATATTTCAATATATGTTAGCAGATGCTCCACTTGTCAGCTAGTTAAGAGTGATCAGCAGAAATTGGCTGGATTATTACAACCCTTAGAAATTCCAGGATGGAAGTGGGAACAAATCTCGATGGATTTCATCGATGGTTTGCCTCGAACTAGAAAAGGAAACGACAGTATATGGGTAATCGTAGATCGCTTCACGAAGACTGCCCATTTCATACCTGTCCGATCCAACAGAACGGCTCAAAGTCTAGCACAGATTTACTTCAAAGAAATTGTTAAACTTCATGGAGTGCCACTCAATGTAGTCAGCGATAGAGATCCCCTATTTACTAGCAAATTCTGGGAAGCCTTCAAGGCAGAATTGGGAACCAAATTAAATCTAAGCACCGCTTATCACCCTCAGACAGACGGCCAAACTGAGCGGGTGAATAGAATTTTAGAAGATCTATTGCGGGCTTGCGTTATCGATTTTGGAGGCTCATGGGAAGATCATTTACATTTAGCAGAATTCTCTTACAACAATAGCTATCAAGCAAGTTTGGGAATGTCTCCATTCGAAGCATTGTACGTTAGACCGTGCAGATCTCCCGCATGTTGGGTAGAACCTGGCAATAGACTTGTATTAGGGCCCGATATGATTCAAGAAGCATCAGATAAAGTCGATTCCATTAAGAATCGATTAAAAACCGCACAGAGCCGACAGAAAAGTTATGCTGATGCGAGAAGAAGGGATATATCGTTTGCCGTTAGCGATTATGTTTATTTAAGAGTTTCTCCCATGAGGGGGGTAATCAGATTTGGCAAGACTGGGAAGTTGGCACCGAGATTTATTGGTCCCTTTCCTATACTTGAACGGATTGGAACTCTTGCATATAGGGTTTCATTACCTGATTGGTTGCCTGGTGTACATGATGTGTTCCACGTGTCTCAACTCAGAAAACATGTTCATGATCCAGATCTTGTTGTAGAAGAAGCAGCACAACAGGATATTGACATAACTCCAGAATTAGCACTCAAGAGAGATCCATTAAAGATAGTTGGCAAAGAAACTAGAGAGCTAAGGAGGAAAAAGATTCATTTAGTCAAAGTGCAGTGGAGTAGTGATCCTAGAGACTGTACTTGGGAGACTGAGGAAAGCATTAAACAAGCCTATCCCAAATGCAGAGTGGACATCTCTGACTAACTCCGGTGCAAGGTACCTTTACAACACTTTGAATTTACATTTTACTTCCTGCTTAACTGTTATTTCCTTTTCGAGGACGAAAAGTTTTAAGTGGAGGAGATTGTAATAACCCGGAAAATGTGAACCAGTTTAAAATTTTTTAATTAGGTTATTACCAGGAAATTTGAATGATTGAAATAGCATATTTCAATAAAATATAGAATTTGGTATGATAGGGCAGTTTGAAATTTTGAATACCAACTTTGTCTGACTGTACCGGGTGGAAAATATAACGGATTTTAACGAAACTAAAAATATTTAAATCTGTTTATCAATACCTTTCTAACGAATCTGAAAAATCGAAATTTCATAACGGAAATCAAAAGTTATGGTCAAATGAATTTTCAGAAAGGTCGCTATATAGTATATATAGCCCTTGAAAATTGAGATTTTGCATACGACCTCGGAATTCGACGAAACCACTTTTGTTGGGTCCGGGATGTCAAATTATTGCTAAGTTTCAAATTTCGTAATTTTTGAAGCTAGTATGTGAGCGGGGCAAAAGATAACGTGTTTGGGTCAAATTCTGTTAAAAGGGGTCGACCTAAAAATGGCCGTTTTTCAAACGAGCTCAGAATTCGACGAAACTGGTTTTGTTAGGACCGTATCGTCAAAACAAAGCTAGATTTATTTTTCTGGAATTTTTCGATTCAATTTGTGGCCCTGGCAAATTGAAATGTACGTTTAAATTAAATATCGAATGTTTTATATTTTAAATTGAAAAATAACTGACTGTAACAGTCGAAATGGCCAACGAAACATATCCCATTGTGTCCGGAATGGGGGTATTTAGCTAGGGGCGACAGTCGTTGGGTTTAAAAAGGAGTCCGTTTGCAAAAACACTATTTAAAAATTTTTCTATAAATTCCAGCCAATGAGAAATTTTCTTTTAAAAAAAATAAAAATAAAAAAAACCTAAAAACCCTAAGCCGCCAGAACTAACGAACGACGCACGTCGTTCTAAAATTTCCGACGAAAATCCCGCTGCCACAGGCGACGCCAGCCAACGCCACCACCCTCAATCGACGCCGCCCACCTCCCTCTTCAAATCCGACCAACCCCCGCCCTTCCTCCCTTCGCCAGCGTCGAGAACGACACCCAGAAAGCCGCCGACTTCACGTCGACGCCACGACCGCCAGAGGCGATCGCACCTGCTCCTCCGACCACCGATAGGACCGCCTCGCTCCCCTCTTTCAAGTCCCACTCTCTGATCGGAGCATAGATTCGCGGATTGTCCGAAAATCCGAACCCTAGTTTCGAAACCAAAAAGGGGTATATGGCTAAATTGATTTTTACACTTTAAAGCGTTGCAAATTTGTAAAAAACATATCTTTTTGCTATGTTAACGAAATTCGATGAAACAGGAGACACCGTGACCGCAAGGAGGCTCTCTACATTCTAGAAGAAGCCGCGGAATAATCTGACCTTCCTACGATTTTTAGCACCGCAAGAACCAATGTGAGGAATCTAAACTATTTGTGTGAATGTAATCGCGTTGTATAAATTATATAAGCGAAGTGTAAATTATATACGCATTGTATACCTCGTGTACATGTGTTGTGTAAGTTATATTAGCGATGTATAAATTATACAAGCGTTGTTTGAAACATATATGCTTTGAATTGTGATGAAATGCAAGTGAATTATTATACTATATATATACTCCCCTCGTCCACAAACCATGGACGATATTTATTGCTTGTGTTTGACGTGATGTTATATGGTATGACGAATGGTTGGAAATAATTGTTTGTGGTTGATATTATGGTTGAAAAATACCTTTGTGGTTGAAAAATACCTTTGTGGTTGAAAAATACCCTCTTGTGGTTGAAACAAAATAGAATAGGATTGTGGAATTGAAAATAAAACATGCCGCCTGCGTGCGAACTAGATGCATGATCCCCATTGTCAAAAACCGCGAGGTTTTAAGGTAGAGCGAGGAGCCGTACTAGGGACGGTCCCGGTTTTAACTACCCTGCCGTTATGCTATTCTGATATTCCTACATGTTGTGATTCCGCTATCATATCCATGTAAAATTTATTTTAATTATTGTTTCTGCTATTATCTGTACTCTGCTATGATGATTAATGTGTTATTTCCTAATGATTATCCTTAATACCGCCCCTCGGATTTTGGGATCGTCACAATCGTATTTCATGTTAACAATAAAATAAATATTTTATTCTAAATTTAAATTGAACCAAACCATGTTTCACTTATCTAAATAGAATGTGGAACCTATATCATAAAATCAAATCAATATTGATGGATCTGGAATAAAAATAAATTTTTTATTTCAAATTTAGATCTAACAATAAACTACAGCTTTAAATAAAAGAGAAAATTTCTATTGTCGATTACAATATAACAACCACAAGCATCACAATCAACAAACAACATTCAACAATTTCAAATTCCAAGCATCACAGATCTAATTTATTGACATAATACATGAATTTTGAATAGTGAGAGATAATTAACTTTTTAATTCTAAAATAGAAATCTCACACTGGGTGTTTTGAATTTGATCTTCATTTCTGTACAGTTTGGATCTGAATTTCCTCCGAATTCTGAGTTGCTCTATGCTAGTTCCGGTCAGTTTCATGTTGTAGTGTTCTTCAATATGATCGCAACGCATTTCATTTCGTTCGATTTCATTTCTGTTTGGATGAAATATCACCATTTGAATTTTAATAAGCTAATTAGTTCATTAACTAATAATTAATTAAAATAATTCCACCCTAATTACCATCTAATTAATCCTGGCCGCCCCTTTTTCTTTTCTTCCCCGATTACACTCAGATAGTTCGAACCCAAGAACTTCGTTGCCAACATCAAAACGCCGCCCACCTTATACTCCACCGGAGATCGATCAAGCTCCACCACACGGAAGCCCTTCGCCATAGCTCCCTATGCGCTGAGCTTCAGCGAGCTCGAAGCTCCTTGGTCCTCACGATTTAGACCCAAAGGCGCCACCTTCCAGCTCGCAATCCGATCACCACGAAGAAACATAGCAGATCATAACCGTATAGAATGAAAGATCGTAAAATCCTCTTCAGTTTGTGTACTAGAATCATAAGTTAATTCGAATTGAATGAGGAGAAATTAGAGATCCTAATTCGAAGAATATCAGCCATAGGTTCCATAGAAACGGCGGCTATAGGAATAAGTTTTAGGGTTAGTGTATACCCCCCTCCCCCCGTATTTATATTATATACTTAGCGTATTTTTATTTTAATTTATTTATTTTCAAAAAATATCTGTATGTTGATACAAACTCTAGATTAAACCCAACGAGTGTTGCCCGCAGCCAAATACCCCTATTCCGGACCCAATGGACTGAGTTCCGTCGGCTCGTTTGATCATCTCAGCCCACTTTTCTTTAATTTACAATATAAAACATTTAATTGTTTAATTTGATCGTACATTTAAATTTACTGGGCCCACATACGAACTCTAAAAATTCTTGAAAAATTATTTCTAGTTATGTTTTGATGATACGGTCCTAACAAAACTAATTCGTCGAATTCCGAGACCGTTTGAAAAATGGCCATTTTCTGGTCGATCCGATTTGGCTGAAACTGACAAAACACATTTTCTTTTGCCACACTCACGTAATGATTCTAATAATTATGAAAATTGAAACCTAGCAATAATTTTACATTCCGGATCCAACAAAAGTGGTTTCATCGAAAACGGAAGTCGTTTGAAAAATGGCTATTTTTACGGACTACATATTATATTAATTTCTGCACCGACTATTCTAAATATTAAAATGGACATAACATTTGATTCCCGCTACGAAATTTCAATTTTTCAGATTCGTTGTAAAGATATTCTTAAATAGATTTAAATATTTTTGGTTTCACTAAAATCCGATTTAT
Organism: Allium sativum; assembly: GCA_030737875.1. NCBI lineage: Eukaryota > Viridiplantae > Streptophyta > Magnoliopsida > Asparagales > Amaryllidaceae > Allium > Allium sativum. Next base: position 446,667,385 of record CM060922.1, on the reverse strand, counting down.
TTTGCATCCTGTATAGTCAGTCAAAGTTCAAATTCAAATTTTCAAACTACCGCGCTATTTCTAACTCCTTTTATAATTAAAATAAATATATTCATTTTAACTTTGATTTAAATAAATTTTTAGTTGTTATTATTTAAAATAATTTATTTTAAATATTCAAAATTCATTAAAATTTCTAAAATAAAAATTTTAAATTGGTTCAGAATTTCCGGGTTGTTACAGTCGTGCATCACACAAGAGGTTGGTCATCCTTCAGGAAATGTGTGGGGTCAAACAAGATTACAAATTATGTAGGAAGACAACTCAAGCTACATGTGGGTCGAGCCAAGGGATAGCTCGAACCATCTTTAAACTGGGTCGAACAGTCTTCAGGGTCGGACATCGTCCAGGGTTGGAGAAGTACAAATGTCTGTGTATCATCAGTGTTGAATATGGTGACAAGAGCAGGGTCGGTCGAACATGACGACTTGCCCATGCACTTCCTAGGTCGGTCAAACAGATGGAACACACAGGGTCAGTCGAACATAGTGACAAGAGCAGGGTCGGTCGAACATGGTGACAAGAGCGGGGTCGGTCGAACATAGGATTGAGCACACAGCTGAATAAGATATCAACAACTGGCAGTGGAATTCCTGTAATTACTTGTATGTTCAACCAATAGCCTGCATATACAAGTTTCAGCTCACCACTTCATTCCAACTCCTCCTATAAATAGGCCATGGCTTCCATACTTTGAGGGATCGATTTCCACAACCCCGAAAGGCTGCCAAATTGCTTCCTCTCCTGTTTCAAGTGATCCTACATCATCTACCATCTCAAAGAAAAGATCTAGCATTAAATTCATCATGGAATCTGCCAAAAGTGCTCAAGTATCTTAGAGATTGAAGATCCTCCACCACTTTCCTTCCACTCAGTGAAATTTGCCTATTTCTTCTCTGATTTGCATAGAATAGAGTGAAATCTTTTTGTAAAGGAGAAGGACGAATGTACTTATGAATGATTCTAAGCTTGTAACTCTCGAATTGTTAATGGAAATCCTTGCTAAAGTGGACATAGATCTTTCCTAGATCGAACCACTATAAAAATCTTTGTGATTTTACCTTTTTTTTGCGATTCTGGTCTCATTTTTTACTGATTGGTGAAGTGCCTTCATGGCATTTTTGGTGTTTGAACTATTTTCGGTTTAAACAAGAAACAAAATCTCAGCTATGTGAGGTTGCAAATCATGGGGTAATTCTATGGTTCAGATTTTATGTTCCTCAATTTGTGTCAAATCTTTGTGTCTAAATAGAGTTTCCTATACATACATACATACATACATATATATATATATATATATATTGTATAGCTGTTATCATCAAAATCATGTGATGTGGGTGCTAACATTCGAACCCATTATGATGATGATAATTATACAATTTAACAAATGAATATATGAACACGAAAAAATATTATCTTTAGAGAGATCCATATACCTTTAGTTTCATACTTGTAATAATACATTTTTGGGCTCCCCCTGAATGTATAATCTCAACTTATGTACATGAGTCTATATACTCGTTTTCCCTCTCCTTTGTTATTATTAAAATGGAATCAACTATATAGTATCGTTTGCGAAAAATTTAAACAATTGAAAACAACTATTTAATTTGTTCGGCTTTCTTAAACAACAAGGGTTGTTGTAAATGGTGTCGAACTCTAAGACCAAAATTATTTTAATTAATAAATCCAATCAAAATTATTCCGGAAGTTTGATTGTTTGAAAATAACAGAAAATAAAGAAAAAGCTAGTTTTTTTTATAATAAATGAAAGCAATTAGGGAGTAAGGACATAAATTGGTTTGATAATTATCAATAGCCAAACCGACTAATAGATCTAACTCATATTTCTGTCACAAACATGAATCAAAGACAATTAGGTATTTAAAAACAAACATGTGAATAACGACAAGCAAAGCCTATATAGGAGCTAAGCTCTTAATCAACCATAGGCTATCAGGACAAATTCACTACTTTATTTCTAAAACCCTAAAAATTAGATCTAAATCTGATAACCATTAGACCGAACACGAATATAACCCGTGAAGGAGTATAGCTCTTAAATGACACATAATATGAAGGTTTTGATCTAACTCTTGGTTCAGATCCAAATATATATGTATAAAGTCCTCATCTTTTGGCTATGTGATTCATATTAAATCCAATCTATAAGCGTCATCACCCCCTAATTAAAGGGGATTAGCTAGACATAGCTAAATGAGAAAAAGCAAAAATAAATAAAAGAACGAACATAAATAAAATAAAACTAAAACTAAAGAGAACATGGGAAGAATAGTTTTATTCCAAGAGAAGAGTTACAAAATAAAACTTAAGACAATTCTAAATGAAAAGAGATACAGTGTATTTATAGTTGCCATGACCAAGACTAATTGCTCAATTATAGGATATGGGACAAAAGCATTGCCCAAATAACAACTAGACCAATGTGAACGCAAGTGAACGGGCATGCAAATTTCATGGAAAAATAACTTGCGGGCATCAAACGGAATCAACTTCAATCGTTTTGAGCATGAATAAGAACTCCATAACATCTGACATAAGCGATCTCTATGAAAATACATTGAATCTTGACTTTAAAATATGTGGCAAAAGGTGGTTGAACAACAACATTTCTTCAGGTCTTGATGCTTTAATCCAGCTCTAAATATCGAAACTCTTCTTGCACCAATTCTTCAAGCTTTTCAACAATTAAGTGCATCAATCCTTTCGTCTTAAATAATCTGAAAACACAACTATAAATACACAGCATTAATTATTTTAAAGAGAAAACAAGATAAATATGCAGATAAAATATACACATTTATGTGTATATCAAATACCCCCACACTTATCTTTTTATTCACCCTCGAATAAACTAAACTAAGATATGTCACACTTTCGTAGGAAACATGGTTGCATTTAGCATATGCAATAAGCCGTTAAATCCTAGGTGCCCCTAGTAGGACGAGTGTTGTCTCGTGAGGGTTTTAGTGGATATTACCCACAAAATCTAAATCGTCTTATGTATGCGGATTAATCAAAAAATATAATTAAGGTCTTTCAAATTCCAAGGACTTTACTTAATTTCAATAAGAACGATATAGTCCTAAATTGTCCATCCCATTATTGGTGCAAAAGTGAATAAAATTTTCGAGCTGAATCGTAATTCCTTGATAACACTGTAATTGCCTCGAATATTAAGAGTGTGGTGCCAACCAACGTTCTACACATCGACAATATGCACCCAATCATTTATTTAATCTTCCTCTCCTTTTTACTTTGAATAATTTTGCACTAGCATAAATGTAATGTATTGGATGTGAGTTATACATAGATAAAGGAAAATTTTGTAAGTTCTAAAAATATTATAGATAAGAGGGCAAGTGTATTAGTTGAATGTCAAGCTACAAAAGATAAAGTAATACTAAGGCACATATGGACGTTTTGTTTCCTTTCATCACCTCTACAGCAATCCTCACTTCTAAGTACGATATGATGGATGTTGGTTGAATGGAAATGAATGCTTTATAGTCAAGAATGATGAATGACAATTTTATTCTTAGAGATATTCTCTTTATTGCATTTTTTTCTTTTTTCTTTTTTTGAAAATGCATGATGAATGATGAGTGGAAATGGAATGGAATGATACCATACATCATTTCATTTGATTCCTCCTCTACTAAGAGAATCATAACCAGCTCTTCATAAAAGGAAAGTTTTGTGTCCTACTTACTCTACTTCTATAACTCTAATTCAACACAAAAGTTGAAACATCCCACCTCTATTAAGGTCACTCACAAAGGGAATGCCTTAACTTTGGTGGAGAGTTATAGGTACAAGACAGAAAAATTTACAAGACAGATAAATTTAAGCAGCGGAATCCAAATATTTATTTCATACGTAGTTCAATACAAAAGCATTTCATCAAATTGTCTCAAAACAACTTCAAAACATTACACCATAATTTCTATCTTGATTATTCAATAAAGAAGCATAAACCAAAAAGTAAAAATGCATAAATCCCCATGGATCATATCCAAAGCCATAGCCAATGCAAGGGAGTCCAAGTCATACATCTACTTACTTGAAGCTTGTAAAGAGTCTGATTAAGCTCGAGTATTTCCCCTTGTGGACCTGAGGGGGGGAACGGAAGAAAAGAAGATGAAAGGAAACGGGTCAGACAATAAGTCTGGTAAGTTCAATGGTTACCAGTATTTAAACAAGAAAAGGGATCATGACAGTGATAACAGAACATAGGACAATAACCTAATATAAGATAAGAGGGACGTTTGATCGCACCCATTACTATAGTCTCTCTGCACCTACTTAACCATTGTTTCAACCAGCCCACGTGTTTACAACAAACGATCCCCTAAATGATCGGCTCCTACTCGCATGTATTCAAGTCCTGTGTCCTTCGGCCCCGCTTGATTGTAGTCACATGTACTGGTCCCACCACGGGGTGTATCAGTCTCTCTGGTGGAAACCCAACACAATTTAAGATGCACAGAGTACACTACTGATGCCCAGTGCCTGATTTTTTTCCACTCCGGAGTACGTGCACGCCTATACTCCGTCGGAACCTACACTGGCCCACCAACCGCCGGCGTTTTGACCGCTTATAATTCAGCCCAGAAATCGTGCCCCACCTTGCCTAGTTTCAGGGTACCATGATACATTTATGTGGGTTACTTCTGAAATGGGTCCCCGTTACTAGGGTTTTCAAATCAACATGTTTATTTGGTTAAGCGTCCAAGTTTACCTAACCCAGCCGATTCGTTTTAGTTAACATGTTGAATCAGTTAAGTGTTTTCCTAATTTACTTAACCCTACTAATCCTGACTTAGCTTTAATTTAAAGCACAAACCACTCACATTAGACAGGTCTTGTTGTGGTCACTGGATATGCCGGTCGGTTCTGGGCAGATTTACACCACAACTCAGTCTAACCTCGGGGTTTTTTTGGGCTTGATGCACTAACCACCCACATTAGATAGGCCTTGCTGTGGTTACTGGATATGCAGGTTGGTTCCGGGCAGATTTACACCACAACTCAGTCTAACCTCGGGTTAGGCATATTCATCTTTTCTAAATTCATATTTTTCTATATATGTCAAATTTCTTTATGTAAATTAATTTTAATTTACTCATGCCATAATTATCTTTTCAAATGTTGCTCACAATAAATGGTATATCAAGTATACCATTTTACGAACAATCCTATGCCATGAATTTTTATGTTTCCCCCTCATTATCCCCGTAGAACATATGTATGAATTACATAAAATGTTGGGCTAAAAATTAGCCCAAACCCATAAACAAAAAGGGGTAAAAATCAAGGAACATGACATAAACATAAAATAGCATACATTAAACTTATCACATGTAACTTGGCATAGATGTATCATTATCTCAACTAAACAGGTAAAGGTGAACTTGTGACTGAGTCATGTAAACTTGATATGGGTCTAACATGTAGGTTTAACACATAAACAAGATTTAAACTGCAATTTAACATACTAATTTATGTATGTCAAAACATAAGAAAGCTACTCTAACCATTTTTAAATTGCAACTTAGCATGATAACTTATGTGCGTTAAACATAAGAGGATAGCAATTCCAACTTTTTACAATATAAATAGATTCAACTTGACATGGTTCTAACTATTCATGAATGTTAATCTACATGTAGGCATGTGATTTAGATCGTAGACTTGCAAATAACCATCAAATTTCAACATGACATGTTTCACCATTTTGTTGGCATAATAAGTTCTTTACCCAATCATAATAACATACAATGTTGTACATCACCCAAGCATATAGACATGAAATATACAACATGTTCATCGCCATAAGCATATAGACATGAAATATACAACATGTTCATCACCACAAACATATAGACATGATTAATTATAACGATATTTTAAGATAAACGAGTATCAAATCTTATACATAAACATCATACTATATTCCAATTACAACCTGTCATGAATTCAGTCGAAAGGAATGTTTAAAATCTGCGTAACAACTAACTTTCAAACTAAAAAGAATTCTTGCGTTCTGAAATCTGAATTCTGAAATTGGAGATGCGCTCCTTTAAAGATGATCGTTGAATTAGACTCGCTTTAATTTGATTTTTGATTCAAGTTCTTTAACTCGTCTTTGAATTGGAAATGGTGAGGGCTACTCCAAGTCTTCTACTGACGGCATTTCAGTTCTAGGTTTATTTTTCTATGTGCTTTTAGGTTAGGCATTGAGTTGTTTATATAGAATTTCAGTTTGATTATAGCCATCAGATGAACTTAGGGTTAATCAAAGCCACTCAGACCTGATCAGGACCATCCAGAAACCCTAGTGACTCAGCAGCGAGTCAGCAGTCATTCAGATTTCAGATCTGGCCGGGGGCCAGGTCGACCCCCAGGTCGACCCTAAGGTCGACCCCCAGGTCGACCTCTAGGGGGGAGGTCGACACTAGCGTCGACCCCTTGGTCGACCTGCCTGGGTGGGAATTTTCCCGCCCAGCCCGCTTCTGGCTTCTGTTTGAATTTTGAACTCTTTTTTCAACTATTTGAATTTATTTGAATTTCTAAAACTTCCGACAGCCATAACTTCTTCATACGAAGTCCAATTTACGCAAACTCGGACTCTATCTCAACTAGAATTCCGAGATGAACACAATGGCGTAACCTTTTTCCCTTAATTCTTACATTTTAAATTAAATATTCTAGGATTCATTACTATAAGGTGAATAGAAAATTCGGGGTGTTACATTCTCCCCTCCTTTTAGGATTTCGTCCCCGAAATCTCCAAGTCAAGAAGAACTTTTATCCTACCATCAAATCAACCATCTACTCAACCATCAAACATAGGTGTCCAATGTCCTTAAAAAGATTTCTAATGCTTTATGATCATATGCACAGTGTGTGTATATGTCCTTATCTAATGCAAAATCAGGCGGTCTATTGATTCAGTTGACCTCCTTAATGCAAATTATGTTAGTGCCATGAGTCCATTATGAATGCAAATTTTCCTACTCAAAATTTCTTACATGAGTGCACAACCATTCATACAAATGCAACGTCCATATGATTACTCATCAAGTTTTAATCCATAAACCAATACATATATGCATATGCAATATGGAAGTGACTGAGTCGATCTAGTACCTAATGTGTGTGTATATGCATCCACTAGCAACCACTTGAAACCATCAATCATAACATGTTTCAATTACATGTTTACATCCAAATAGGTTCCTACCTAAGGATAAAGGATAGGATCAAGGAGATATACCTAAAAAGATAGATACGAGCATAAACTTAAGGAAAATGAGATTGAAGATTATAACACGCCGTGAATTCTATAACGATAAGCTTCACAAATTAAAGTATAATTAATTATAAATGATGAAATCAAGGGAAATAGGTTACGCCATTGCGTTCGTCTCGAAACTCTGCTTGAGATAGAGTCCAAATTTGCATAAAACGGATATCGTATGAAGAAGATATGGACGAACAAAGTTGGGCGAAAAACCAGAAAACGGGTCAGAATGCACTGGCGCACTTGGTAAGTGCGCCAGAACAGAAATGAACTGGCGCACTTGGGAAGTGCGCCAGTACACTTTTGGCCTGGCGCACCTGCCAAGTGCGCCCAGGTCAGAATGACCTGCTGGTCAGGTCCTGGCTGGCCTGGTCTGGGTCTGGTCGAATTCTGATGCTTGGCTGAGTCATTAGGGCGTACGTGTCACCTTTTGAGTGGCACTTTGAACTTTGTATGGTCTAGATTCCTCCTATCTTCATCTGACGGCTCAAAACAATTTAAAATTCTATAAATACAACTCAAGTCTAACCCTAAATTCACGCAAATAATTGAATACAAAAGTCGTCATCCTGCTGGAGAGGAACTAGGAATGGCCGTCAATTAGAAAGCCTAGAGACAAGCCAACAAGCCTAAGAGACGAATCAAATTAAAAGAAAATCAAAGCTTAATCAAATCATTCAGCGCAACTTTGCTACCCAAAGGAGAGCATCTCCAAATCAGAATAACAGAAATCAGAAAACAACAAGTATAGTGACGTTTCAAAATATGAATAAAAACTGTGATGTGATTCGATGTAAATGAAAATAGAATCGTGTTGTTATAATCTTTGTGTATTGTGATGGTTCTATCATGACTTGTGTATTGATGTTTGTGGCATAAATTAATTGATGCAAGCCTATTGAACAATTGTATATGGAAAACAATGGCACTTGCAAGCTTTGTGGCAAAAACTAGAAATTTATCCCTTTTTGTATATGTCGATGGCATAGACTATGTATATTCCCTTAGTCTAAATCAGAATTTATGTAAACATGTTATAGACCTTTTATGCCTACATGACCCAAAACCTATGATATCATTCTTATGTTTATTGGCAAGTATAATTAGATCTATGTTTGCAAGTATAATTGGATCTATGTTTCATAAACTATGCAATTTCATGTTTATTTGCAAATTATAATTGGTTCTATGTCAAACATCGTTTGGGTTTCATAAACTATGCAAGTTCACGTTGAAATAAGCTATATGATTAGATGTAAAAATTGTACATTTTTGATGAATATATAACATGCTAGTTTTGTGATCGATATTATGCCAAGTTAAACATGTTTAAACACAAGTTTGTATTTGCCAAAACTATGTCGTTTCATATGTCACCTACTTAGTCATACTTTGATTTGAATGCAAGTTCACATGACCCATGTTATATGTTAGTTGAATCGCTAAATTGCAAGTACACACCTATGATGTTCATATTGATTATGCCAAAAGTGCCAAGTTTACACTTATGTCACGTTTACGTTTATGAATTCCCTTATGCCTATTTGTGTGCGCTAAATTAGGCTAAGTTTTTTTAGCCTAATATTATATGTTAAAAACTATGCGGACGAAGATTAGGCTAAGATTGTTAGCCTAATGTTTAAACGGGGTAACGTTGGGAATAATTGAAAACTTGACATAAAAATATATGAAGTTGGCATGTTTGTCACATGCCAAAATTGGTGGCATTTAAACGGTATAAATTCTTATACCAAAAATGTTAAACTTGGAATGTGGGCCATAATATTTAATTGTTGACAAATTTACATATATTCAGTAATAAAGACAAATATGTAAATTTATAAAACACGATATGCTTAACCCGAGGTTGGATTGAGTTGTGATGTAAACCCGCCCGGACCCGCCCGGCTGTCCAGTAGTCACAACAATACCTATCCAATGTGGGTGGTTAAGCATTGAGCCCAATAAGGACCCGAGGTTAGACTGAGCTACGGTGTAAACCTGCCCGGAACCGACCGGCATATCCAGTAACCGTAGCAATACCTGTCTAATGTGAGTGGTCTGGTGCTCCTAAGAGGCTAAGGACAGATGGTAGGGTTAAGTCAACTATAACACTTAACCAAATTCAACATGTTAACAAGAATTTATGGGTGGGGTTAGGTAAATATAGACACTTAACCACTTAACATGTTTGACTAGAAAATCCTGGTAACGAGGGACCCGTTTCAGCAGTAACCCAAAGTTAGGTATCAACTGTACCCTGAAACTAGGCAGGGTGGGGCACGATTACTGGGCTGATTGTAAGCGGTTAAAACGACGGCGGTGGGTGCACGGTGCAGGTCTAACGGGGTGCGGGCGTGCACATACTCCGGAGAAGACAACCAGGGCACTGGGGACACCAGTAGTATAACCTATGTCTTCTAGTTCTGTATCGGGGCCGCCACCATGGATCTTGATACACCCCATGGTGGGACCAACATAGGTATCTACAATTCTTGGGGGCCGTATGACACATGTTAATGCGAGTAGGAGCCGATCTTTAATAAGAATGGGTATCACTTCACCCTCACCATGGGGTATCAGTTAGAACGAATTCGAATAGGTGCAGAGATATAGTATTGGTGTGATAGTGCATTCGACACTTCCTTAGCTTGTGACACTTTCCTATTTTTAGTTTACATCCATCATACCCTTTTCTTATTCACATATTGAAGTGTTACTAGATTTACTCAGGCTTTATGTCTGACCCTATTTTCTTTTTGTCTTCTTTTCTTTCGTCCCCCCCCCCCCCCAGGTCTACAGGGAGGAAACAGCTCAACTCAGTCAGGCTCTTTACAAGCACCAAGAACGTAGATGTATGATTTGGATCTTTCTTGCTCGGATAATGGCTTTGGATATCACTATGGGGATTTTTGTCACTTTATTTATGTTTTCATGCTTCTTTAATAATCAAGGCAGTTACGAGGTTGTAATGTTGAAAGCATTTTGAGACAATTATGGAAATCTTTGTTTGATACACGTATTGATGAAATAAAAGTTTGTTTGGTTTTCGCTGTTTAAAATATGTGTATTTATATCTGTCTTGAGTTCATCTGTGGCTTTTACTTATAAACCTCCACCAAAGTTAAGGCATTCCCTTTGTGAGTGACCTTAATGGAGGTGGGGTGTTTCAAAGATGTACCCTCAAAAAGAAAAGGGTAGGTTGCGCGTATACAGTCCTCAGTTTCCCAAGTCGCGTCTTCCTCGACGTCGCTCTATTAAACCTTGACGAGCTTAACTTCACGGTTGCGTAGCTTTCTGACTTCTGTTCCCAAGATACAGGTTGGAACTCTTCTCACAGTTGCATCTCGTTCAACTTCAACTTCTTCTAGCATACTTGGTTCTACTACATCCGCAGACTTGTGTAAGCACTTCCGCTGGTGAGAGACATGAAAGACATTATGAGTCCCGGCAAATCTTTCGGGCAGCTGTACCCTATAAGCCATCTTCCCAATCTTCTCGATGATAGGGAACGACCCTACAAATCTTGGTGCTAACTTTCCTGCGGATCCAAAGCGAACGACGTTCCTCAAAGGAGATACTTTAAGGAACACCTTGTCTCCAACTTCGAACTCAAGGTCAGTTCTTCTTTTGTCTGCGTAGGACTTCTGTCTATCTTGGGTAGTCTTCATTCTTCTTCGTATCAAGTCTACTTTCTCCGATGTCTCCCTAATCATGTCTGGTCCAAGTATGAGCTTGTCTGTTGGCTCTTTCCGTCTGGCCATCATTTTGAGGGTGATAGGCCATGCTTAAGCATAACTGTGTGCCTACAGCCTCTTGTAAACTCTTCCAAAACTCGCTCGTGAAGATAGGGTCTCGATCACTCACTATGCTGGAGGGTATCCCACGGAGTCGAACTATCTCCTTAAGATATATGGATGCTAGAGGTGAGGCAGTCCTTCTACTCTTGACGGGTATAAAGTGGGCGCTTTTTGTGAGCCTGTCCACTATTACCCAAATTCTAGTATTGCCCCTTCTTGACCTAGGCAACCCATCTATAAAGTCCATTGAGATGCTATCCCATTTCCACTGTGGGATCTCTAGAGGATGGAGCAGACCACCAGGCTTCTTCTGCTTTGCCTTGGCTTGTTAGCATATTAAACATTTAGAAACAAATTCAGCTACGTCTTTCTTCATGCCATTCCAAAAGAAAACTCTTTTGATATCTTTATACATTTTGTCTCCACCTGGGTGTATGGTCAGCTTGGAATGGTGTGCCTCTTCTACAACCGTCTTTATTAAGCCCCTTGCCTGTGGGACACATAGTATTCCATCTCGTCTCAACCAGCCCTTGGCATCCATGGAGTATCTATTGAGATGACTAGAAGTCTCACCCCTAATTAATTTGTCCATTACTTCAGCTAGCTGAGGGTCTTCTCTTTGTGCGGCTCTGACTGAGTCTAATAGAGTTGGTCGCACTTCTAATGTTGCTAGCAAGCTGGGTACAAAGTCAGTGGAGGGTCTAAAGTTAAAGCTTGCTATGAACTCCAAGCTTTGCCTTTCCACAAAGCGAGGGCTTAAGGTTAGCTTCTTTCTACTTAATGCGTCTGCTACTGCATTGCCCTTGCCAGGAGTGTAGATAATCTCAAAATCGTACGAGGCGAGGAACTCCATCCACCTTTGCTACCTCAAGTTGAGATCTTTCTGCGAGAATAGGTATTTCAACGATTTATGGTCAGTATACAGTTCAAAATTCTCACTTAGATGATAATGGCGCCAAGACATAAGCGCAAAAACGATGGCTGCCAACTCTAGGTCGTGGGTCGGGTAGTTTTTATCATGTACTTTCAACTATCTTCCACCATAAGCCACTACCTTCCCTTCTTGAATCAGAACAACGCCTAGTCCCGTTCCGCATGCATCTATGTATACTGTAAACATCTTGCTTACATCAGGCAATGTCAGAACTGGGGCTGTTGTTAGAGCCCTTTTCAAACGTTGGAAAGCAATATCGCAATCCAAGTCCCAATTGAAAGCTAGGTTCTTCTTTGTCAATCTTGTTAGTGGAGCTGAGATTTTTGCAAAATATTTGATGAACTTTTGATAAAATCCTGCTAGCCCGAGAAAGCTTCGGACATCGGTTGCGTTTTGAGGAACCTTCCAATCTTGCACGGCAACCACTTTCGCAGGGTCCACAACTGTCACCTCTTTGGACACCACATGTCTGAGGAACCTAACTTCTTCTCTCCAGAAATGGCATTTGGAGAATTTCGCCTTCAACTGATGTGCCCGGAGGGTATCCATGACTTCCTTTAGATGCTGAACATGTTCTTTCTCATTCTTTGAGAAGATCAAAATATCGTCTACGAAGACTACCACAAACTTATTGAGGAACTCTCGGAACACCCTGCTCATTAAATCCACGAAGTAAGCGAGTGCGTTTGTCAAGCCGAAGGGCATGACAAGCCACTCGAAGAAACCATCGGGAGTTCTGAATACGGTCTTATCAACGTTGTCTTTAGCCACCCTTAGCTGATGAAACCCGGTAGCTAAATCTAACTGGGAGAAAACCGATGCACCTACAAGCTGATCAAACAAATCATCTATTCTTGGGAGTGGGTGTTTATTCTTATTGGTCAGCTTGTTTAGCTCCCTATAATCAACGCACAGGTGGAGCGAACCATCAGCTTTGGTTTTGAACACTACCGGAGCACCCCATTCAGAAATACTCCATCTTATGAACCCCTTTTCAAATATCTCTTTGATTTGCTTGCTGAGCTATTTTCTCTCCCTTGGGGCCATGTGCCTAACGGGTAAAGCAACGGGCTTTGCATTGTCAACGAGGTATATGCGGAAGTCTATCTACCGCTTCGGGGGTAAACCCTTTACCTCTTCAAACACATCAGAATATTCACGGACTACCTTTACAGACTGCAAGTCCTCAACAGACGCATCAAGAGATTCTAAATAGTTTAGCATAACAGAGTTCAGGGGATTGCAAGAAATTTCAAGAGTGTTACCAACACGAGTCAGGAGTCTAACCACTCTTTTTTCACAGTTGAGGATGGCACCATTACTGGATAGCCAATCCATGCCTAGAATCAATCCATAGCCCATGAAGCCCAAAACATAGGCATTGCACCTAAACTCAACGCTTAGAATAGATATTTTCAAATCCAAACAAACCATTGATAAGTAAGCTGAGCCCCTAGTTGGATTTGAAACAACTAAGGGATCCTCTACTAAACTAGTGTTTAGGTGCAGAGATTCGACTAAATCAGCAGATCCAAATGAGTGCGATGCACCAGAATCAAACAATGTACGAACAGGATGACCGAAAAGATAGACTAATCTTTCGACAGAAATATTTCTACCTCGTTCTTGCGGAGGTGCTGTGAGAGCGTGAACTTGTCCTCCCGAAGAAGGTCTAGCTCCCTGCCCTTGCTTCTTTGGGCAAGCCCTAGCCATGTGTCATGTCTCACCATAGTGGAAACAGCCACCCATCTTCCTTTTCTTCTTCCTGCGGTCTTTGACCAGATGTCTAGGAATGCCACAGAAATTACACTTTCTCTTTTCACGGGGTTTGTTGTTCTTCCCGCCTTTCTTTGGATCAGCCTTCTTGTTCTGTGACCCTTCCCCTTCTTATCTTGAGGCACTTCTGCTTTTACCTCATTCTTGCCCTTGTCTTCCTCATTTAAGAGTTTCATGTCCACTAACCTTTCGTAAGTAGCCCCCATAGGTATGTGGGTCAGAGCCAAGTTGTGAAGTGGCTCATTCAATCCCTTGACAAAACGGAGAGCCTTCTTATGAGGAGTATTCACTAAGTCCAGTCCAAACCGGGCTAGCTGATTGAATTGATTGACGTACTCCTTGACCGTCAGACTTCCTTGCTTAAGAGATAAGAACTTTTCAAGTTGTAAACTTCATTCAGCTTGTGAGAGGAATTTCATCTCAAACCTTATTCTGAAATCCATCCATGTTTCAACCGGCCTCTCACCGTTAGTGACTTCCCACCAATAGAAAGCTTCGTCTTTGAGCAACCACACTGCCAACTATATCTTTTGTCTATCGTCCACCTCGAAGATAACGAACAGATCCTCAGTTTCTTTGAGCCAGTTCCTTGCTTTTACGAATGATTCAGTCCCCTTGAAATCCTTTCCACCCATGGCCCTAAAATCTCTACAGATCTTTGAGAAAGCATTTGCACAAGGAAGAGGAGGAGGAGGAACCGCTGCAGCTGGAGGAGGAATATCTGCTGGGCCTGCATCGTTGGCCCTAGCCTCTAAGTACCTCCTGAACTAGCCAGGTATTGGCACACCCTCTGGAAGGTTAAGATTCCCAGACATGCTGAAACGAAAAAGAAAAGATTCAAAACGAAGGATAGAAAGATAGTGCATATGGCTTTGGGGATTATGCCTTTCTAAATTTTAAAACAACACTTTTCCTTGTAAAATGCTTCTTTATATTTCTTTTGAAAATAGTTTTTCAAAAATTCTTATCTAATCTGGTAAACCTTTGCTCTGATACCAAGTGAAACACCCCACCTCCATTAAGGTCACTCACAAAGGGAATGCCTTATGGGTACAAGACACAGAAAAATTTACAAGATAGATAAATTTAAGCAGTGGAATCCAAATATTTATTTCATACGTAGTCCAATACAAAAAGCATTACATCAAATTGTCTCAAAACTACTTAAAAACATTACACCATAATTTCTGTCTTGATTATTCAATAAAGAAGCATAAACCAGAATGTAAAAATGCATAAATCCCTAAGGATCATATCCAAAGCCATAGCCAATGCAAGAGAGTCCAAGTCATACATCTACTTTCTTGAAGCTTGTAAAGAGTCTGATTAAGCTGGAGTATTTCCTCCCTGTGGACCTGGGGAGGGGGGGGACGGAAGAAAAGAAGATGAAAGGAAACGGGTCAGACAATAAGTCTGGTAAGTTCAGTGGTTACTAGTATTTAAACAAGAAAAGGGATCATGACAGTGATAACAGAACATAGGATAATACCCTAATATAAGATAAGAGGGACGTGTGATCGCGCCCATTACTATAGTCTCTCTACACCTACTTAACTATTGGTTCAACCAGCCCACGTGTTTACAACAAACGATCCCCTAAATGATCGGCTCCTACTCGCATGTATTCAAGTCCTGTGTCCTTCGGCCTCGCTTGATTGTAGTCACATGTGCTGGTCCCACCATGGGTGTATTAGTCCCATTGGTGGCAACCCGACACGATTCAAGATGCACAGAGTACACTACTGATGCCCAGTGCCAGATTTTTTTTCCACTCCGGAGTACATGCACGCCCATACTCCGTCGGAACCTACACTGGCCCACGAACCGCCGGCGTTTTGACCGCTTATAATTCAGCCCAGTAATCGTTCCCCACTGTAACAACCCGTATTTTTATAACATGTTAAAGTCATAAATCAAGGAAGAATTAAATTTTAAAGTAAGAATCATGGGAAACGGGTTGTGCTATTGCGTTCGTCTCAGAATTCTGCATGAAATCGAGTCCGAGTTTTCAAAAATCGGAGTCCGTATGACCAAGATATGACCCTCCGAAGTTTCAGGAATTTAAATAAAATAAAACAGCTCGAAAATAAAGCTCGAAATTCGAAATTCAAACCCAGAGAAGGCTGGCGGGAAAATTCCCGCCCATATACCCAGGTCGACTGGGGAGTCGACCCCCTCCCCAACCAGGTCGACTGGGGAGTCGACCCCTCCATGTCCAGGTCGACTGGGGTGTCGACCTGGGGGTCGACCTGCCTCCCGAACCTATTTCCTGAACCGGATGCATTCTGATGTATTTAGACTTGTTTCGTGACCAGATTCGTCTGCCCAACCCTATATAAGCAGCCCCTAGCCTCATTCTCTCCACACCATTTCATTCTGTCCTTATGCCGCTTCTAAGATAATCAAAATAATAAGATAAAAAGGAAGAAAAAGGACTTCTTCTTCTCCATCAAGACTACGCTTAGAGATTTACAAATTGGGGGATTTCAATTAGAACACGATCAATCAAATAGAGATTCAACAATCAAATTTTGCTTTCTAATTCTCGATCCACGCACTGTAAGTTCTAGTTACTTTGAGATCTAAACTTGTTAATTGTAATTTGGACATGAGATAAAGTGAAATTTGACTTAAGCATGATAATCGATTCATATCTATTCTTGTTCTTCTTGGATCTTGACATTTGGAATATTGCTTTGAAATCAGTTTGGGCCTATTCGCATTTATAAATCAAACGTTATCATGCCTATGACATTGAAACCATTGTTAATGGCCAAGGACTATGACTGAGAACATAAGACTATGCATATGCCTATGACTGAGAACATAAGACCATTGCCTATGACTACGACAAGGACAATTGAGGCTAATCACCTATGACTCGTGACTATGAATTACTGCCTATAATTATGAACATAAGACTATGACCATGACTTTGAAACTATTACAGTTAATTGCCTATGACTATTAGGGTAGTTGCCTAGAACTCTTTTGGATAATTATCCATGACTATTGTATAACTATTGTGGTTAATTGACTATTATAGTTGATTGCTCATAACACTATAGTTGAAAACCATGTTCAACAACGAATTGGCATTTAGTTGGATCGTGTACCTAGGGTGTGACTTGCTTAGTTTATTCGCTATTATGTACACCAAAAACCATTGGATCCATTATCCTTGCATTCGGCTTGCTTTTGCACGCCTATTCTTTTATGTCAGCGTTTAACATGACTATCGCCTTATCTTGCTAGATTTGAATTCCTATATGCCAGAAATGTTGTAACTAATTATCTCAAGTTATGTCATGCTAGTCTTATAACCCCTTTTATCACTTATGCTCGTCCCTTCTGCCTATCATAGTTTTGATGTTATTCCCTTTATTCTGAGATTTGGATTTATTTGTAGTATGGATCGATTCACGTTTACGTGCGATGGGAATACGATTTGGGTAGATTAGGAAAAACATGAATTGGTTATGAACATGAATTATGAACTTGATAAAAGGCAAAACTTGAAACATGAACATTGTTATAACTTGAATCTGGATGTGGGCATGGAACTTGCCTTGAAAACTTGACACGAACTTGACATGAAACTTGAACATGGTCATGACACTAGAATGAATTTGAAAATGGCCAACTCGAGGTTGGGTTGAGTTTGCAGTGTAAATCTGCTCGGAACCGCCCGGCAAATCCAGTTACTGCAAACAATAAGATCCAATGTGGGTAGTTGGTCATATCGCGCTTGAAACCCGAGGTCAGATTGAGTTGTGGTGTAAATCTGCCCGGAACCGCCCGACATATCCAGTGACCACAACAACAGGTCTGATGTGAGAGGTTAGGGTGCATTAATGAATTAAGTGCCACATGATAGGGTTAAGTCATGAACATGAAAGACAACACTTAACTAACTTGAAATATGATTGGTAGGGTTAGGTCATGAACTTGAACGACAACACCTAACCAACTTAACACGTGAATTGTAGGGCTAAGTCACGAACTTAAATGACAACACTTAGCCAATTTGGCATGCTAGACAGATGGGGTTAAGTCTCGAATTTAAATGACAACACTTAACCTACTAGATGGAAACCCTAGTTACATGGTCCATTTCAGCAGTAACCCACTAGATGTATCATGGTACCCTGGAACTAGGCAGGGTTGGGCACGGTTACTGGGCTGATTGTAAGCGACCAGAACGACGGCTGTGTGGGTGCGCCAGTGTAGGTTCAGGCGGGCTATGGTCGTGCACATGGTCCGGAGTTGAAAAAGCAGGCATTGGGCATCAGTAGGTTTATCTGTGCATGCTTGATTCGTGTCCGTGGTTGGCACCATAGGGCTTGATACACTATGGTGGACCTAGCACAGGTGACTACATTCGTGATAGGGCCGTATGACATAGAAACACAACGAGCTAGAACATGTAGGGAGCCGATCGATTAGTGGATCGTTCCGTTGGACCTATTAATGGGTCATTCACGATTTTGGGCTAAGGGATCATTTCATGATTAATACTTGACATTGGTTGGGCTACTAGTACAGTTGGTGCAGCGAACCTTGAACATGCGATGCTATACTTGACCTATACTTGATTCATCATGTTATCTTATCCATCTTGACATCATACTTATGTTTACTTTCAGTTTATACATGTCAAGTTACCTTTACCTGTTTTTATGTTGAAAGTCACTTGGACTTACCAGTCTTTATGATTGACCCGTTTCCTTTCGCCTCTTTTTCTTTCGTTTCTTCCACCAGGTTCTCAGGGAGGAAACTCTAGCTCTTAGCTTGGATTTAGCTTGCTTTCTGTCAGCTCATGTACGGTTTGGTCTTGAGCTATGTTATGGCTGCACATCTGCTATTTTTGGGGAATAATTCACTTTTGTTATTTTTAAGTTTATGCTTCTTTATTTAGAACTTGATGTAATGGAATAATGGAAACTTGTACTGTGGATATATGAGGCTTTGACTCTTTTCTTGAAAGTAACAAGATTTGGTTTTTAATTTCTACCGCTGCTTTATTTAGGTTCTGTCTTGTGATATCTCTGTGTATGTTTACCTTGATAATGCTCCACCACAACTAGTGCATTCCCTTGGCGAGTGATCCTAGCGGAGGTGGGGTGTTACACCCACCCTGCCTAGTTTTAGGGTACCATGATACATCTATGTGGGTTACTGCTGAAATGGGTCCCCGTTACTAGGGTTTTCAAATCAACATGTTTATTTGGTTAAGCGTCCAAGTTTGCCTAACCCAGCCCATTCGTTTTAGCTAACATGTTGAATCGGTTAAGTGTTTTCCTAATTTACTTAACCCTACCAATCCTGACTTAGCTTTAATTTAAAGCACCAACCACTCACATTAGACAGGTCTTGTTGTGGTCACTGGATATGCCGGTCGGCTCCGGGCAGATTTACACCATAACTCAGTCTAACCTCGGGTTCTTTTTGGGCTTGATACACTAACCACCCACATTAGACAGGTCTTGTTGTGGTTACTGGATATGTCGGTCGGTTCTGGGCAGATTATCACCACAACTCAGTCTAACCTCGGGTTAGGCATATTCATCTTTTCTAAATTCATTTTTTTCTATATATGTCAAATTTCTTTATGTAAATTAATTTTAATTTACTTATGCCATAATTATCTTTTCAAATGTTGCTCACAATAAATGGTATAACAAGTATACCATTTTACGAACAATCCTATGCTATGAATTTTTATGTTTCCCCCTCATTATCCCCGTAGAACGTATGTATGAATTACATAAAATGTTGGGCTAACAAATTAGCCCAAACCCATAAACAAAAAGGGGTAAAAATCAAAGAATATGACATAAACATAAAATAGCATACATTAAACTTATCACATGTAACTTGGCATAGATGTATCGTTATCTCAACTAAACAGGTAAAGTTGAACTTGTGACTGAGTCATGTAAACTTGATATGGGTCTAACATGGAGGTTTAACACATAAACAAGATTTAAACTGCAATTTAACATACTAACTTATGTATGTCAAAACATAAGAAAGCTACTCTAACCATTTTTAAATTGCAACTTAGCATGATAACTTATGTGTGTTAAACATAAGAGGATTGCAATTCTAACTTTTTACAACATAAATAGCTTCAACTTGACATGGTTCTAACTATTCATGAATGTTAATCTACATGTAGGCATGTGATTTAGATCCTAAACTTGCAAATAACCATCAAATTTCAACATGAAATGTTTCACCATTTTGTTGGCATAATAAGTTCTTTACCCAATCGTAATAACATACAATGTTGTACATCACCCAAGCATATAGACATGAAATATACAACATGTTCATCGCCATAAGCATATAGACATGAAATATACAACATGTTCATCGCCACAAGAATATAGACATGATTAATTACAACGATATTTTAAGATAAACGAGAATCAAATCTTATACATAAGCATCGTACTACATTCCAATTACAACATGTCATGAATTCAGTCTAAAGGAATGTTTAAAATCTGCGTAACAACTAACTTACAAACTAAAAAGAATTCTTGCATTCTGAAATCTGAATTCTGAAATTGGAGATGCGCTCCTTTGAAGAAGATCGTTGAATTATACTCGCTTTAATTTGATTTTTGATTCAAGTTCTTTAACTTGTCTTTGAATAGGAAATGGTGATGGCTACTCCAAGTCTTCTACTGACGGCATTTCAAATCTAGATTTATTTTTCTGTGTGTTTTTAGGTTAGGCATTGAGTTGTTTATATAGAATTTCAGTTTGATTATAGCCGTCAGATGAACGTAGGGTTAATCACAGCCACTCAGACCTGTTCAGGACCGTCCCGAAACCCTAGCGACTCAGCAGCGAGTCAGCAGTCGTTCAAATTTCTGATCTGGCCGGGGGCCAGGTCGACCTCTAGGGGGGAGGTCGACACTAGGGTCGACCACTTGGTCGACCTGCCTGGGCGGGAATTTTCCCGCCCAGCCCGCTTCTGGTTTCTGTTTGAATTTTGAACTCTTTTTCGAACTATTTGAATTTGTTTGAATTTCTGTAACTTCCGACAGCCATAACTTCTTCATACGAAGTCCAATTTACGCAAACTCAGACGCTATCTCAACCAGAATTCCGAGACAAACACAATGGTGTAACCCGATTCCCTTAATTCTTACATTTTAAATTAAGTATTCTAGGATTCATTATTATAACGTGAATAGAAAATACGGGGTGTTACACAAGTCTAGATTGATGTTATATAGAAAGCTGGAAGGAAAGATAAGGAAATTTTCGTAAGATAGATAACCTATATAAAATAAGATGTGGTATGTGGTTATCCTATCTTAAAACAAGTACGGAGTGGGTAGTGTAATATTGGTATAAAAAGTGATGATTTTTTTAACCTTTGAACAAAAGGTTCTTAAGTATACCAATATAAGAAAAACTTGTCGAAACATGGATGTAAATTGACTAGAACTTGGATTTTTAATAATATTGGGTATCGAAGAAGAACGCTACAATGACTCATTTCTCCTTAAGTGGGCTAAGTGGAATTTAGAACTTACGAGTTTGAAAATTTGAGTGACAATATGTAATGAACTCAAAAAATCCAACAAATGTAGGTGCAAAATCATTTTTATTTTATTTTTTGTATGATTTTTCTTTACTTGTACATTTTAACATGTATAACAAGGGTTGACACACTTACTCCAGAACACGACTAGCGTCTGAACAGTCTCAAGCTAGCATCTTAAAAAGACACATTACGACTCAGTGAATAATTAGTGTTCATCCCCATCACCCAACAATTCAACTTATCGATAAAAAACCAAGGTGTTATTTATGAATTTAAGTTAGTCCTTGTTCAACGAATGACCTAGTTCAAAAAATTTGATTGCTAATGTAATGTAAATCCCCCATATTTGAGTATGACTGTGTCCTCACTGATGTTAATTAGACATATATTAGTGAAAGGGAAAGAAAATAAGAGGGTAAACACGACTTAGCGGATACGCATGTAGAAAATACACAATCATCAAATAGATGAACCGATCCGTAATGGATCAATGGATACGTCTCATTCAGATGTTGAGACAAAACTTAAGCACAGAAAACCAAATCATATAGAATTTTATATCACATTTCAGATTTGGAAAAACAAATTTTATTTTTTCAAAAGTTTAAGTTGCTAATTTTAAAATTTTGAGCTTACAATTGATCCAAAAATCGAATTAAATTTCTGTAGCAACTAAAGAGAGGTCATTGAGCCGGGGTTTAGTTAAAATTTCAAAACAAAGTTTGATTTGTCCAAATGATGTATAAATTGAGAAACTTGTGCATTATTCTCACTCCCACACTTGTTTTAAGAAATATTGTTCAGTTTTGCTTTGATATTTGAAATTTTGTCGACTAAAGGTTCATTCATAAACCAAAAGTTAAAACCAAACAAATGAATTTTCATTAAATTCCAAAATTGTGTTTTCTCAAAAACCGTGTTATTCCAAAAAAGTTCATATACTGTAGAAATATATCATTGAAAAACAAGTGATCACAGTGAGATTCAGTTGAAATGATCAAGTCACAAGGAGTTTCAACAATTTTAGAAAAATCATCATTGTGATTAAGATCACATTCAGCAGTTTCGTTGTTTTCAACCTCAGTAATTTCAAAGTTTTCAAATGTTTCAGTTTCAGTTTCAAACCCAACAACATTATCGTCAATCAGTTTAAGAAGTTTTCGCTCATCAAAGTCATCCTCACTTAAACAGTTGTTACAAACTTCATCATTTCATTCAGGGTGACAATCTAACGTTGCTAAATTTTAAAAAATTCAGAATTTGAGAGAGGAAGATTGACGTTTTCATTTTCAAGAGAATTTGAATTCAAATCAATTATAGAAATTTCAACAACTTCATTAAGATTTTCATCAATTTCAAAAGTTGTTAGTTGAAAATCATCAATTGTGGGCAAAGTGGATTATCGTTCAAATCGCCATACATTGAAACTTGATTTTGTGGGTCACGTTGTTTCAAGTATGTTTCAAATACCAAATTCATGTGATTATCAAAAGTTTCGTTCATTTGCTCAACAAAATCAAATTTATAATTATTTATATGAGAATTTTCAATTTGAAATTGTTGAGAACAAAAATCATTGGTCGCACCATTATTGAAATTATATCCATTGCCAAATCATTTGAAAAGTTATTCACATTTCCATTTTGAATTTGAAATTTATTTTTGAGTTCAAAATTAATTTGGCTGGGGTTATAATCTAAATCGTTTGAATTTGGAAGTGAATTCGAATTTGATTATTTTTAAAACTTTGACTTGAATTGTTGCACAAATATTAATTACACCATTCATTTAATTTTTGACTTTGATGTGTGTTCATTTCAAGTAAAGATTCAATACTTATTTCCAAAGTTGAGGGTTGATCGTTGAAATTATTCGAAAAGTTTTTAGCTTGAAATTCATTCTAATTTGAATTGTAACCAAAATCATTTAAAATTTGAAAATAATTCCAATTTTGGTTGTACATGGGGTAAAAGCGCATGTACAAGAAGAAGAGAGTTTTTCGCTAAAAAATCGGTTGTAGAACTTTTGGCTCTAAAGTTAAAAAATATGTTAAAATTAACAACTTCGTATTATATGAATACAAGTCTGGGCCAGGTTCGAACAGGGATTATCAGTGTGTCACGAATCACCATAGAAACATGACCGAAGGTTTTAGAACCAGTTTGAGTTCTAGACTCTACCGTTCCTTAGACACCTAAGAGAGCATCAATCCTAATTGTCAATTTAACGAATATTTGGTCTTATGAGCTTTGGGGAACCCTCAATTTGATTCCAAAAATAATTTAAAAAAATAACTTTTTAATTAATCCCACACTTGTTTTAAAATTTTCAACCACGCATAAATAGGCAAAATAATCAATCACATAATAATAAATTGCAAAAAATAAAATTTTACAAGCAAACTGCGACACCTGCACAAAATCTTTACGTGCAATTTTTTTTACATTTTTCAAGCAACAGCAGGCCTTGTAGAGTTTAGAAAGCACTCACCTAGATCGGCAGTCCGTCCAATGCAACAGAGTAGCGCTAGAGCATTCACACCCCACATGGTGTGCAACCGCTCCTCTGAATTTCTTATTCGTTTGCTTGAATATATTCTTTGACCTTTGATTCTAGTTTTTTTAAGAAATGAAGCAGAAAACACTAAAAAAATATATAAGAAAAAAAACTAAATCCTAAAAAAAAATGAAGCTCAAAGAAATCAAAAGGACTAAGCTAAATAAAAAAGGGAAAAGGAAAAATTAAACTAAACTCAACACACTCAAGAAGCACAGATAAACTAAAGAAACCCAAATAATACACGCTCCTTGCCTATTATAAACGATTGTACCAAACTACTTGTTTAAAGCACGGTGAAATGTCAGAACTCACAAAACCAAAAAGCTGGCCTTTTAATTTTAGTCCCCTCTTTTCTATTTGTTCCCTCACACCACTCCTTCTTGAGAAAAACCAAATGCCCTAAAAAAAGTAAACTGCCGCCTTCCTTATTCTTATCCAGAATAGATTAAAAAAATTCCTAGTTAAAGCTTTCGAATCAGGTTCTGGTGTTTAAGAGAATTCGATTTAGCGAGTTGGATTTTTATTTTTTTTACTCTCGAATTGATTTTCAAATCGGAGATTTGATTATTTGAAGGTTGTGGTACTTGATATTCGCCAAATTGGGGTAATTGATTTGTGGCAGAGGTTTTGAATTTGATAGTGGGTTTCGGCTATTCGAAGTGCAACTTGCGATGACGAGGGTTTTTTTCCTTTTGCGATGAAGTGAGGGATGATCCGGGTGGTGATAAACAGTTGCGTGAACCGATGTGAGGTATTCAAAGATGGGTTTACTGGTGGTTCTGAAAATAGTTGGTGTGGGTACGATTTCGAATTCAGAAGCGATTCCCGATTTGGGATCTCGACAGTATAGGAGGATTGATGAGTTTCATGGGTGGGCTAATTGAAGCAGGGTTTTGCGCGATTGAGATTTGTTGAATAGGAGATAGAATTGTGTGTTGATGCCAGTTTGGCAAGGGGATTTGAGAGCTTGTTTCTGTGAAGTTTCCAATGGCAGGAGATCGGAGAGAACACGGCTTAAATTCGTTTTTGTGACTATGGTCAAGAATTCGCATGGTATGAGTTAGAAGATGGTGTTTGTGTAAAGGGGGTGGTTTGTCACAGTGTCAATGAAGCAGGGGTGGTAGGAGTTGATGAATCCGAATTGGAGATGGTTGTTCGTGAAGGGTTGAAGGAGATTGAAAGGTTGGAAAAAGGGACAGTGAAGGTTGAGAAGAGAATTATGGGGGATGTATGGTTATGGGTTGTATAAACTGATTAGGTGATTCTATTGGGACTGGAAGATGAACGTGGTTTATGTGGTGGTTTTGTGGTGAAGTTGTGATGAGGGAAGGATGAACAGAAAGAAAATTTGTATTTTTTGTTTTTTTATTGTTATGAAAATAGAAGAGGGAGAAGAGGGGAAAATGTAAAAGGAAAAAATTTTAGAAAAAGGGAATGAATTAAATGAAGAAAGGAAGGTAGTGAATAGAAAAGGAATTTTTTTGGAAATAAATTGTAAAAGGAATGTAGGAGAGAAGTTGGAAAGATTCTTAAAGAAAGGAAAATAATTGAAGAGAAGATTGAGAAAGAAAGTAGAAAAGAAATGGCAAGAATTTTTTTTCTCTTGATTTAGAAGATTAAAGTATCAATGTTTTAATACCCAATCCACCAATCAAGAATGTTTTTTCTATATATGAAAGAAAATAAAAGGAAAAAAATAAAAAATTCTTTATGAAAATAAAAATATAACCCGAAGGATTTACTAATAAAATTATTTTGATCCCCGGCAATGGCGCCAAAATTTTTTTTGCAAATTGTGAACAACTATTTAATTCTTTCAGCTTTCTTAAAACAACAAGGGTTGTTGTAAAGGGTGACGAACTCTTGGACCAAAATTATATTAATTAATAATTCCAATTAAATTATTCCGAAAGTTTGATTGTTTGAAAATAACAGAAAATAAATAAAAACGAGTTTTTTATAATAAATGAAAGTAATTAGGGAGTAGTGACATAAATTGGATTGGTAATTATCAATTGCCTAATAGATTAATAGATCTAACTCATGTTTCTATCACAAACATGAATCAACGATAATTAGGTATATAAAAACAGACATGTGAATAACGACAAGTAGGGCATATGTAAGAGCCATGCTCTTAAGCAACCATAGGCTATCGGGACAGATTCACTACTTTATTTCTAAAACCCTAAAAATTAGATCTAAATCTGATAAGCGTTAGATCGAACATGAATATATCCTGTGAAGGAGCATAGCTCTTAAACGACGTAGAACATGAAGGTTCAGATCCATATCAATATGTATAAAGTCCTCATCTTTTGGCTATGTGATTCATATTGAATCCAATCTATAAGCGTCATCACCCCCTAATTAAAGGGGATTAGCTAGACATAGATAAATGAGAAAAAGCGAAAAATAAAAGAACAAACAAAAATAAAATAATACTAAGACTATAGAGAATAGGGAAAGAAAAGATTTATTCGAAGAGAAGAGTTAAAGAATAAAACATAAGACAATTCTAAATGAAAGAGATATAGTGTATTTATAGTTGCCATGACCAAGACTAATTAGCCAATTAAAGGATATGGAAAAAAACATTGCCTAAATAACAACTAGACCAATGTGAACGCAAGTGAATAAGCTTGCAAATGTCATGGAAAATAGCCTGTGGGCATCAAACGAAATCAATCAATCGTTTTGAGCATGAATAAGAACTCCATAACATCTGAGACAATCGATCTCTATGAAAAGGCATTGAATCTTGACTTTAAAATATGTGGCAGAAGGTGGTTGAACAACAACATTTCTCAGGTCTTCATGCCTTAATCCAGATCTAAAAATCAACACTCTTCTTGCACCAATTATTCAAGCTTTTCAACAATTAAGTGCATCAATTCATTCATCTTAAATAATCTAAAAACACAACTATAAATACACAGTATCAATTATTTTAAAGAGAAAACAAGATAAGTATGCGGATAAAATATATGCATTTATGGGTATATCAAGTATAAATGACACACACACACATACACACACACACACACACACACACACACACACACATATATATATATATATATATATATATATATATATATAGGCATATAATCATTAAAAGATAGGGAGATATTCCCACATTCGTATGTATCATAGATTTATTTGAAACATTCATATTTTCATGCTAAATTGAATAAGAATGGAAATTAATAAATATGATTTTCACATGAACGTCATATACAATAAATTGTTAGATGCAGATGCACAAGCATGCATCCAGAATTGGTTATTTACAGCAAAACACAATAGTTATACGTAAGTTTTATAGCATAAATTCCGAAACACTTGTAAGCCTACATACATGCACAAGTTGTAAAAGAATATTTACAGACCAAAAGAGTTTTAAAAGTGTGATATGCAAATAATGTAAAGAGTTCATGTATATTAATTTACTATGTCATTATATGAACAAATTCCTAAATCTCGCCTAATTTTTAAAAATGTTTGTTTACTTAATGGTTTGGTTAAAATATCTACAATCTAGTTTCGATATTAACAAATTTTAGTGAAATAATTCCTTTCTATACATTATCTCTATAAAAGTGGTGCCTTATGTCTATATGTTTAGTTCGAGAATGATTTGCTAGATTTTTGGAAAAAAATTATAAAACTCATTTTATCGCAATATATTGGATATTTTTCAACTATTTTTCTGAAATCTCTAAGTGTTTGTTGCATATAAATAACCTGTGCCTAAGATAAAACGGGTGAGATATATTCGGCTTCACATGTTGCCAAATGCACACAATTTTGTTTTTTACTAAACCAAGAGATGAGTGAATGTTTGATAAGGTGCCACTAGTGCTTTTACGATTAGTTTTACATCCTCTAAAGTCTGCATCACTGTTTGACACGAGTTCAATAAAAGTAGCTTTTGGATAAAATAAGCCACAGTTTTTAGTGTTATATAAGTGTCTTAAAATCTTTTTAATTGCACATTGATGAGATTCCTTTGGTTTTGCTTAGAATCGTGCACAGAAGTAAAAGCTCATCATAATATCGGGTCGACTAGCTATTAGATTTAGTAATGAACTGATCATACTACGATATAATTTTTCATCAAAATCCTTACCCTTTTCATATTTATCTAGATGAATGTTAGTACCCATAGGAGTGGATTTACTTGAAGTTTTATCCAAATTAAAATGTTTTAATAAATCATTACAATATTTTTCTTCATAAATAAAAATTCTACTTTCTAATTGTTTATTTTGAAGTCCAAAACAGAAATTTATTTCACCCATATGTGATATTTCAAATTCTTTTTTCATAATGTTTGTGATGGCCCGCCCCGCCCCAGCCGGCATTTCCTCCGAAAGTGCGCTGTATACATGCCCGACTAACACGGAACGGTCGCCAAAGAAAGGAAAGAAGAGAATGAACTAATCGGAAACCCTGTAGAATGTCTCACAGCGCATGGAACAAAATATAATAATAATGTACTTGACATAAAACAGGTGAGACAGTGCATAAGCTGATAACTAAAACCAACATCAACATCATCATCAGAGTAGCGGAAATCCAAATACTGCTTATTACAACTTTCCAAATTACTGTCTCTAAACAAAAGAAAGAAAGGTACACCACTAATGCCCAAAGTAGTGACCGCAACAACACAGGGAGAATGTCTCTCTCTCTCTCTCTATATATATATATCATACGTGGAAGCCTCCTTCTCGTCTCCGGTACAGCTACTCGTGCATACCACCTAACCTGTCTCTAGTCTGCTCGAGAGAGCACCCAGAGTAATAAGAAGAGACATAAAACTCTGAGTCGGACAAAAAGTCTTGTATGAGCGATAACCAACTAAACAGAACAATAACAGGTATACTAAACCATACCTGAACCTGGACCTGCAACCAAAGAGTTAGCACTACATACTGTACAATACTCTAAGGTGCCACTAACACGTGGTATAAAAAATACGGAGGTGGGGGTGTGTATGTCATAATGAAGGCAAATAATCAAACATAGCAACCATTCTCACATCTCTCACTCAGTGCGTAAAGCATACGATGTCCACCACTGTCAATCACTAGACCCATCAAAGTAGTGACGGAGTTCGACTTGTATAACTACTGCTACTACCAAGCTTATCCCATGGAGTCATGACCAAATCTTTACAAATGACCCCACTTCATTGGTCTATAGCTCTTTAGTCGTACCTAGGCCACTATGGCCTTGAATCCGTTCACGTACCCCCTACACATAGCGATCTAAAGTTACAGACATCGACAACCCCTTAGCACACGTCCCGCAGCAAAGCCCAACTCATGAAGTTCCCTCCTTGGTTCCCATCTGGATCCTGAGGTACGACTCCTCATTTGGACTTCCTTTGCATCTCGAGTTTAGGTATACTTGGTGTTCGATCCTCCGGTTCGGTTCGCCCCCTCCTGCTTGGTTCGGTTCGAATGCACCTTTCTAGTTCAGTTCGGGTGCTCGGATGCTCCTATCCGGTTCGGGTCGGATGCCCCTATCCGGTTCGGATCGGATGCCCTTATCCGGTTCGGATCGGATGCCCCTATCAGGTTTCTCCTATCTGAATGCTCCTATCCGGATGCTCCTATCTGAATGCTCCTATCCGAATGCTCCTAGCCGGATGCGTCTATCCGGATGCTCTTATCCGAATGCTCCTATCCGGATGCTCCTATCCGAATGCTCCTATCTGAATACTCCTATCTAGTTTGCTGCAAGTTTTTCCAGCAAGCTATTTTCGCCAAACGACGGCGTTTTCAACCATTCTAACTTTTCTATGCAATCACAAAACATACCATACAGTCATAGCAACATGTATAATCATCCACAAACACTAAAACAACAATATGACATGTTTATATGGATCAAACATACCCAAAAACCCATGTTTTCCCCTTAATCATGTTTAACAGCAACTAATGATAGGATTAGCAAAACTTAACCAAATTAACCCAAATTTCTATCAGAGCCCTATAATATCATTTTAGAATTTTACAAATATTCCCAAATTTTTCTGAGCATTAATTTCGCTAATTATCACTAATCACCCCTAATTAGCTGTGATTAGTGAAAAACAATGCAAATCACTCACCTTGGCCACAAATAAAATACCAAATCTGAAATGATTCCCTGTTTGGTGTTGTTCTCAATGTAACACATCAGCTCTAACCTTGCTTTGGTGCTTTCTCTCCTTAATTTGATGTAGTTTAAGCCAAAACTTGATTAAGAAGTGATTAAAGGTGTATTTAGATGTTGGAGGCCATTGTTAGGTTGAAGAGAGGGTTTGTGGCAGCTGGAAAACTGAAATGAAATGAAAACCTAACTCGTTTCAGCCTCCCTATAACGCTAATCCCAAAACGGGTTATGGGCCCATTTACTAATCACCTCATTTGGCCCGGTTAAGCAGTTTTTCACCTTCTGAAACTTGTTTCAGCCGTGTATCACAAACGGTGAGTCTGTTTGGTTAATGTGACCACTCTACGGAAATGTAAACCATCGTCCGGAGCCAATGGAAGTGGTTTCAGGTAAAAACTCCTTTCCAATCAAAAGTTATGGCCAAAACAAGATCAACTAGGGGCAAAACGGTCATTTAAAAATCGGCAAAAATCATGAACATGGGAGATGACCCCAATAGTCTTCTCCCAAAGTTACATGACCGTACGACTTCGTATGTGAAAGAAATAAATATTCTACGATCCTTCGATGCGTAGAATGCGAGTTGTTACAATGTTCGAGAACTCAATACATAAATTTTCGTTAGTTAAATGAAAAATTATGTCATCAACATAGATTTGAACTATTAAAATATCATTTTTTACCCTTTTTAATAAATAAGGTGGTATTTATTTTTGTAATTTGTAAACCTGACTTTATTAAATAATTGTAAGTCTCTCGTACCAAGAACAAGTTGCTTGTTTAAGTCTGTATAGTGCTTCATTTAGTTTAAAAACATGGTCAGTGTATTTTCGTGAACAAGAGAGGAGGTTGTTTTACATATACATTTTCTTTGATAAAACCATTTAGAAATGCACTTTTGACATCCATTTTGTATAATATCTAATTATGGTGACATGAAAAGGTGAGTTAGGTTTAAAAATATAATAGGTAGCCTTGCCCTAGGGAAAGTAGAATTATAACATAGGTTATAATTAATGATGAAAAGAGACCTTATTAATAAACCTTAGTTAAGGGAACAAAGTTAACAAGAAAACCCACAACTACGGTTGTGGTAATGATATAACATACGGGTATAATTAAATGAGAAAGTATAAAGTAGGCTTATTATTAGTAAACTTATAATTGGGAGGATTAAGCTTAATGAATGTAATAATAATAAGCAGAAGTCCATTCTGGCCATTAAGCTTGATTGGGGAAAATAAGTGGCTCATGTATATGGTCCATTCCGGCAGCTTGGGGATGATTAAGGAAAATAAGCGGCCAAAAAGAAGCTAATAAACCAGTAACTTGAATAGAAAATGAATATGTTAATAATCAAGTTAACTAGCAATCGGATAAGTTAAAGCAAGCGTGTGATTAAATGATTAGACATATGATCTAATAATGCAATGGTGTGATGTGTTGAACCAATCTGTACGTATGGAGATGAAGGACCCAACTCGGTAGATCATCGCGGTGTCTGGAGACACGAAAGGAACACGTCCAACTGATTATTCTAGAGGACTGGGGGGAAGCACGAGGCTTCTACAGAACATGGTAGGGTACTTTGAGATGGCCCTCTGAGGAACAACTAGATAAAGTCGTCGCTCAGAGGCAGGTGTGTTGCACCTTTTAGGGTGTACCTTGACTGCAACTGTGGATTGGTAGTCAAAAGGCTGTGCTGGATGGTATGGGGTGATTTGGTGGTTTGCCTCGCTGTGGGAGGAGATGGTCAGGACAAAATTAAGGATAGTAATCATCGGATACCTATCATCGGCCTTCAATGGGATGCAAAAAAACTAAGAGCTAAATTAATAGACCAACGATCCTTCACTATCGGGACATTGGTTGAAGGACACGCCCAATAGGATGTTAGATTATTTGATAGGGGCACGTCGTTAGCTCTTAATGTAGTCTTTCATTAGTTGAGGGAAGCGCCAACGTAGGGCCATAGCCACGGTAGAAAGAGGCGGACAACATGTGAATATATGTAATGTAGGCCTAACGAAGCTGTCCTTTACAAATATTGATATCTCCCGACCGAGTTTCGTGCATTGGATGCAGCCCTATTTTGGAACTCCAGTTATAGTAGGTAGTACGTTTGTGCAAGGGTCTAGATACACGCACTGGGTGATGTAATATAGACATTAGGGCATTGCCCCGTGTCGAGACGTGGTTCAACCGAGGAGTTCAGATACGAGGATCTGTACACTTATGTGGCATAGAGAGGGTGGTTTTGTGGGATTACATGGCGTAACGATGGAGATTTTCATACGCGGTTCAATGTAGGATAGAGGTTGTGCATGCTTCCGTGGAGGAGACCATACAAGAAGGGCACTATGGGGAGTAGCTCGAGATGTTGGGCATAGTTACATATATCATATTAGGTTTAATCTACGTGGGAAGTAGATGGGTGCGACGTGTGTGTATAGTTGCTGTGGAATTTTAGCCCTTAAAAATGGAAATTTTGCAAATGACCTCCGTTTTCAATGAAACCACTTTTGTTGGATCCGAGATGTCAAGTTATTGCTAGATTCCAAATTCCATAATTTTTGGGATCAATATGTGAGCGTGGCAAAAGAAAACGTGTTTTAACAGTTTTAGTCAATTTGGATCGACCAGAAAATGACCATTTTTCAAACGGTCGCCAAATTTGACGAAATTAGTTTTGTTAGGACCGTATCATCAATATGAAGCTAGAAATAATTTTTCTGTAATTTTTAGAGTCAGTATGTGGCCCCGGTAAATTGAAATGTGCACTCAAAATCAATATATAGATTTATATTTTGATTTTGACGAAAACTGATTAAGACGATCGAATTGGCTTACGAAACCTATCCTATTATGTTTGGAATGGGGGTAATTAGTTATGGACGACAGTCGGTGGGTTTCGTTTAGAGGTCGAAAATAAAAGTTACTTTTTGGGAGAATAAATTAATATTTAAATAATTATATATAAGAAAATCCTTAGTCAACCCTTTCACTCTCTCTCCCCAACCCCTCCCGTTCACTCAGATCGAGAGAATGAAAATAGAGAAAAACAAAACAAAAACCGCGACGCCTCCATCTGAAGCCCACCACCACGCCTCCGTCGCGTCGCCCTAGCCGCGCCGCCGTTGATCGGACCCCCCTTCATTCCGACGAGCCCTTCTCGCTCTCCACCCTCTCCTCTTGAAACCGACGCGAGATCCACAACTCAAGACCCCTTTCTTCCCTCCTCCAACTGAAAACCGCCTTCGCCTAATGTGCCACCACCGCAAGCCACCTGATGCCACCTCCTCTACGTCGCCAGCGGCCCTAGGCCCACCACCACCCCCAAAACCCCTCTGGCATGATTTTATTTATTTCTATTTTCATTTATTACAATGTAATTAGTTGGTAAGTTTAAAATCAGTTTTTAATTTGTATAAAACATAGTTTAATATCTGATTTTATTTATAGAAAGTATAGCATAAAAAGACTTGATTTATAAAACATAAAGGTTCGATTTTTGTTTACATAAAGTAGTGATTTATAAATTAACAAGGATGTGATTTTTACATTAGTAAAAATGTGATTTTTAATTTAGCAAAGTGTTAAGATTTTTATTAGAGTAAAGACATGATTTTTAATTATATAAAAATACGATTTTCTTTATATAAAAATACGATTTTTATATAGGAAGTAAAGCGATAAAAATATGATCTTTACATAGAAAAATATGATTTTTCCTTAGAGATAGTTTAGATCTTTAAATTAGTAAAGCTCTGATTTTTATATACATAACAACAATATAAAAACGTGATTTTTATATATGAAGTAGCAGTGTAAAAATACGATTTTTATTATGTTAATGGCGATGTAAAAATACGATTTTTATATAAAAATGAGATTTTTTATGTACATGAAGATGAGATTTTTAAATATAAAAAGATATGATTTTTAACTAGGAAAAAGATTATATTTTTAAATATACAAAGATTGGATTTTTATATTGAGAAAGATTTGATTTTTATATTTGCAAAGACTTGATTTTTATATTTGTAAAGATCGGATTTTTATATATTATAGAATAGAATAAAATTGTGATTTTTATTTATAGAGCAGCGAGATAAAAATATGATTTTTATCAATATGAAGTAGCGTTAAAAATTGGATTTTTATTGTATGAAGAGCACTATAAAAATATGATCTTTTATATATATGTAACAATATAAAGATTCGATTTTTAGAAATATGAAGAAGCGATTTTTATATGTAGAAAACTGAATTGTAAAAGTATGATTTTTAGATAGATAAAATTATATAAACATCATATTAAAAATGTGATTTTTAATATGAACAGCGTAGAACAGACTACCTTAGAATTCTGGGCAAATCCAAACCATTCAGAATTAAAGGATGATGGAGTGGATCCCGAAGGTGAGAACTTCTCACTTTTAATTTATTTTCTAGTTGAAATATATACTAGGATGCAGACGGTGCTTAGCAGCACCCGACACCCATCGTCCACAGATCATGGATGACTTGTTTGTTTGATTGATGTGTTGTGAAGATTGATTGTGTGATGTGGAATGGAATAAAATATTTTATAATTAAAAATATAATTTTTAACGCATATATTAATAAATAAATATTTATAAACAAATCGAACGAATTGTTTATGTACACACATTTGACTGATATTGATTGGGACGATAAATTTTACACATCGCCCAACTGCACAAATAAAATTCATTATTTGTCATTGAAACCCCACATGGGTATTGGGATGATATATGACATACACTAATCCCAATAATTAGCTATACGTCGATCGATTGATTGACAGACTGTTATAAGCGCTAAATATTTATATTTGATACTTATGTAGTGTAGAATGCAGTCTGGATGATGGTTGACTATGTTTGAGTGTTGTTGTATACATGTGTATAAGAAATCCATATAAATCACATTATATGGTAATTGTCAGTGTCTGATTCTAGTTCAGAAAGAAGGAATATTTTAAAATAACGAATATTTTAAAATAACGAATATTTTAAAATAATATTCAGAAAAGAATCAAAATATGATTTTGATGTCCGATTTGGGATAGACACAAAAATATTCAAATATATGAAGCCGTGTTGATTAGATTAACGCCATTTGGACGTGAACAATATTTATATCGATTTTATTCTTTTTTATAATGAATATCGAAAAGAAATCGATTTCAAAATCTAATGTTTTGGAAATACTATCATTTATATATCGATGATATGGAATATTCAATTTTGATTAGAAATTGAATATGAAGTTGAAATCATTTTGAAAATTAATTTTAAACGATTTATAGAATATGTTTTAGATGGAAATCGACGAAATATATTATATATATATATATATATTATATAATGGCCTGAGTAGAACGCGCCGCGCTGCGGCAGTTCGCGAATTTCGACCATTGACTTCGAATGGACATTACGGGAGATCCGATCCTCGGATTCTCTTAAAACCAGAACAGTTGGGTTAGTATCGAAAAGAGCTTTCTAATGAATATTAGAGATTTGAAATCTAATGGTTGGATTTGGAATTATGTCCAAATCAAATTTGGAAAAGGTCGTTGTAAGTGTAGTTCGATGGCCGTTTATGGAAATCGACTGTACTGGCCCTTATAAAATTATTAAAAATATCAATAATTAGTGTAAAATAATAAGAAATGATTTGGAAAGAATTGGGATGAAAAATTCCATATTTGAAAAAATAAAAATAGATTTTTATCGAAATGTACTAGTTTTGAATTAGAATAATAAATCCAATATTTTTAAAATAAATAAACTGGATTTGAAATGGTTTTAAAAATAACCAGGATTTCCGATATATGAATTGGAATGGATTTGAATCGAAATTATGCTCGGAATATTTCGATATTGGATTTCGTGATTATACGGAGATTGTGGAGGAATTTGGAAGATATATATCGTTATTCCAATAAGATTTGTTGGTTTCAGAATTTAATATTGAATATAAGCTGATATATTTTCTATTCAGAGCCTTGTATTTAATATCAAATTGGATTTTGGGTTTGTCATGAATGGTATCTTTAATAATACTGTTCTTGAACCGAATATAGTTAAGAAAATTAGAAACCGACCGGAGGTTAGTTAAGTTGAATGGTTTCCTGGGTATTGATCTGATGTTGGTTTGGGTGTTCGGGGTTAATACTTAGGGAATTGTTCTCTTACTAATTTACGGTTAGAGACTGATTGGATTTTGGGTTTGTTGTGAGCTGTGTTTTCAACGACATTAGTTCTTTAACCCGATTTACAGTGAAATGAGATTTGGAAGTTATAATTCTTTTTATTAAGAACTAACGAAAATTTTCCAAAGTAAAGTTTTCCAATTTAATATATTTAATTGGAATTGAATTAAAATTGGTCTTTGGGTTTATTGTGAACGGTGTTTTAAATAACACTGGATCTTTAACCCGATTAACAATGGAGTTAAGAAAATCAGAAACTAGCTAGAGATTAGTTAAGTTGAATGGTTTCCTGGGTATTCATCTGATGTTGGTTTCGTCCTTCGAGGTTAATACTTAGGGAATTGTTCACTTGCTAATCTACGGTTAAAGGATGATGGAATGGAATGTGATTTTAGGTTTATCGTGAACCGTATTTTAAATGACATTGTTTCTTTAACCCAGTTAAAGACAGGATATGATTTCCCAAGTTAAACAATCGTTAATATTGATTTCTGAGGATTAAAACCATGTGGAGTTTTAATGCATCTTTAATTAGATTGAAATGATATTCAAAGAAAGATTAAAGAATAAATTTAAAGAATTTAACTTTGACAAAATTAATGGGAACCTTCCCCAAAGTATAAGAATAAAGAAATATTCTGGATTGGAATGAGGCATATGTTGTGTTTTTATAGCGCTTGTTTATTATGTACGCGAGTTATTCAGAAAGATCGGGTTTATCCCATTCTGAATAATTGATTCGACGATATGTCGAGAATGAAGACGGTGGTCGACGACCGGAGATCTTCACATCGTTTGGATGATTACTGATGTCTTGATTGGGCTGTACATCCAAAGCAAGGTAATAAGTGGTGTTCGTCCAGACGTACTTGGAGATCGAAGGATATGCGAGGGCCTCTCCCTGTATTGGACATAAGGGGGAGGAATAAGATGCCTCCGATTTCGTTCAGACCCAAAACGAACTTTTAAACGGATGTGAGTCTGACATCGGATTTCATTCTGTGTGATTGATAGACATCGGTTGCATAGCGTGAATTACCTGTATGGCATGCTGAGATGCAAATGATCAAGGCTTCTATTGAAAAGCAAAGTCTTGTGGTTGATGATCATAGCACGGCTTTAATATAGCGTAGCTTTGTGTAGCGTTAATTCGCGAGCCTCACACCCTGGTGTGAACCAGAAACGGGAGAGGACATCAGGGAGTGCATGCGTTTCCTTCTAGCTAGGAGTGGTGTCAGCGCTTTGCACTCCCTGGCATTTTACTTATGTGGATGATGGATAGCGAGGCGCCTCGGTTATATCGGTCGATCCGGGATCGATGGAGTCATTTGGCTCATTGACGCCCCATAGGGCGGGGAAACGCAGTGTTCAGGCATTTTAATCCACATCAAGTGGACCGGCCCTGACGATCCAAGGCTTGACTGAGCACTTGCCTGAGACACGGTCTAGAGCGTCTCAAAGCGGTAAGGACGATCCCTTGCCTTGGTTCACAGATGGAGATCCAACCTCCAATACGTGACAATTGTGGTTTTGATTGTAGAGCCTAGTATTGGCGACTTGATATATAGTACCCATGCCGCCTTGGATTGATACATTTATATTTGAAGTTGTTTTATACCCTATGCACTTATAATAGTATCAAATGATTTGTTTTAACGTACCAAGCATGTTTGGCTATTATAAGGGAAAACCTTATCCCCGGGCTTGCGTTGCATTGCGTGATAGGTCCTGGGTCTTATAATAGCTTCATTTTTTCAAAAAAGCATTGTGTTATTTTGTTAAATGCACTAGTATTCTTGAGAGGAAACTCATTCCGTGTTATACGGCGTGGTCCCTTGATATATCTGATTTAAAGTAAAGTTTTAAATAACTGTTTTAGTTCTCACACCAGTCACATGACTGATCTGGAGTTTATTGTTTTAACCTAAACTCTGGGTGCCCCTATTTTCCGCACGGGTAGCTAGTAGTTTTGGTTTTGCATATTTATATTCACAAGATCGTGGTTTACAACTGGAATGATATTCGGAAAGCTCTTTATCCGTATATTCCTTTCAGTTGTGTTTTGTATTATTTTCCGCTGCATTGTAACATGTAAATCTTTGATATTTAATAAATGTGAAATATTTATTCATGCTCTGTATATTCTTATATTCTTATGAAATGGTTGTAACAAGAAATGAAATGTTCTTCTGTTTATATTCTGATCCGTCTTGTCCTCAGTTCAATCCGGGATTTCCTTTACGGGGAAGTTCAAGTCGTCTCATTTGGCAGCCCTTGGATACTTGTTAGGCAGTGTCATTACTTCAGTAAGGCTATATTTGATTATTATATTTTATCCATCCCGCTGTGAGATGTTTTATCAAGCTACGATATATTTATTATCTCTGTCTTTTCTTTGGGATACCAGACAAGCCAACTCGAGTTTCAATGGTTTCAAATTTTAGAATTTTTGAAAAATCCAGACCTATTGGAATTTGGGTTGTTACATCTGTATCGGAGATCAGGTTTAAGATTCCTAATTATAGTTAGTGATCGGCGTATTTTTTTTTAAAAAAATATAAAAATTATATATATATATATATATATGTATATTTATTCTTAGACAACGAGAGGCCCACTTTCGAGAAAACCGCACGTATAAAGTATTGAATAATGAGTTCATACACAAATGTTAGGATTCTGGAGGGTCCAAAAAGAGTAAGTCCCGGATAAACCAAGGATGGGGTGCATGACAGATTCGATGATTAATGCGAAAGTTCATGTGCCGGCACTTGGAAACGGAAGGTAGGCCCACGTTGTAGGTAGGTAGTAAGGCCTTGTTTTTGGAAAATGGAAAGATTGGGGACATATATATATACATATATATATATATATATGTATATATACATATATATGGTCTGCATGAGAAGCATAAGAGTTGGATGCTACTTGTACTTTGGAAAGTTTGCTTGAGGATTAGTAAGGAAGTAAATTTATTTCGCCAAAGAAATTTAGAAAAGTATGACTTTGGAGAGCACATTATACCTAGTCCCAAAAAGAAACTTTTAGAATAATTTGAAATAGAAATTGCTATAGGAAAATATTTCTAAAAGAGTTTTCAACTTTAGAAGTTTAAAGTTTTAAGAAAGTTATTGATTTTGGCATAAGAATAGTTTTTTTAGAAAGTATAAAGATTTGTTTTCCAAATGAAGAAAGACATAGGGTCAAAAATGAATTAACTGTGTAAGCGAGAAAATGAAAAAAAAAGTAATAAAGGCGATAACTGCAGTAAACGCGAACATAAGATAAATAAGTACTCCTAAAGTAAGTTTAGAAAAGTTAAAAAAGAAATTCTTTTCGTGTAAACTGTGCTTAGAAAAGAAAGCAGTAATTTTTGTAAAATAGTTGCCAAGGGTTCCAAGTACAGGGAAAATGGTGAGTAAAAGTGAAGTAGAGAAGACAGACATTCCCGCTTCCTTCTTTTTCTAACATAAGAAGTCGAATTTGAAAAGATCAGATTTTTTTTAAATTCGAAAATTTAAAGTTGGTTGGTAGGGTTTGAATGCAAAAATTGAATGAACTACGCTCATATTCTATAAGATTGTAGGGAAAAAATGGATGAAAAGATATTTTTGATATTAAAAATATTGCATTTATATAGTAATTGCAAGTATAATTAGGTTAAGTGCATCATGTTTTTAAAATATATTTGAAAAAGACAACATTCATATAAGAGGTACCGCTTAGAAATTTGTTGCATACATGAATTTTATAACGTATTACACTTTGCACTAGCGCACAGATGGTTGCAAAACTGGATATACACATGATGGTTGTAAATTACACGAAAAATTACATAATCTTACCCATCATTTAATTTTGGGGATGAAATTTCCTAAAGGTTGGGAGAATGTAACACCCTGCATTTTTATAATATTAATTTAATTAAATAATTATAGAAAATGATGAATGAAAAACGGATTCGGAATTGTCAGAATTGGGCTTCAGAACTTGTACCATTGCATTCATTGCATTTCTCTGATAAATTTAGATATATAACATGTTATGAACGGAGTTCGTATGACAAATTTATGAACGTACGAAGTTTTGCATTGGAAAATATTTGTATTTAAAAGTGTGCAAATGTGATTTATATTTTTAAATTATGTATGTACATAAATTTCAAGAAAAATGGTCGTTTGAAACTGAAATAAATGGAAAGTCAGAAAGAGGAAAGTAATTGACATTAAAATTGAAACGTTCCTATTAATTGATAACACATGTCATAGTATTATTAACATCAAAACAAATTGTAGAA
Organism: Allium sativum; assembly: GCA_030737875.1. Classification (NCBI taxonomy): domain Eukaryota; kingdom Viridiplantae; phylum Streptophyta; class Magnoliopsida; order Asparagales; family Amaryllidaceae; genus Allium; species Allium sativum. The sequence continues at coordinate 446,626,674 of CM060922.1, read as the reverse complement.
GAAACATGCAAAATTAACACGTGTGATAAATGGTACAAATATGCAATACATGGAAGTTTAAAATAACAAATTATATAGGGTGCGTTCTTAATGAACGCGAACGGGGTATTTGAGCGTGGCATTTGAGCATGATACTGTAGCGAAGGGGAAATGCGTTTTTAGCTATGAATGGGGTATTTGAGCATTGTATTTGAACGGGGTATTTAATTGTTAAATTAATTGTTGAATTAATTAAATACTAATTGCATAAAACAAAACGACTACATTTTTCAGTACATGATCAGAAATACAAACATAAAGAACACAATAAGACTGAAATTAAAACAAGTACATGAAAATCTAAAATAAACGACGATGAGGTAATAAGCTCAACTGAATTTAAAACAAGTACACGATCATATTGTCCCATTTATTTTTGATCTGGGTTTCTGTGAGCTCCAGATTAAAACGGTCGTTCATTTGTCACGACTGTTGAGTAGAACTGACTGACGTCTGTATCGCTCTCGGCTAGAAGCTCAATGCAAATATCTATGAAACCGGACTCCCGGTCCTCCGTCCAATTCGCAAATGGCTGGGAGGTAGTAGAGGTGGAAGAGGAAGCCATCTGCATAACAAAAAAATTCCAGAAAAATGCGAAAAAACATATGTTATAGAAAACTGAAAAATAAACACAATGGTAAAAAAATACCTATTTTGACGCTTGAAGTTGCTCGAAAAATTCGTTTTTTTGCGGTTTGGGTGGTGATTTCGGGTTTGGATGGGCGAGAATGAGGGGGTTGAGTGGATTTATAATGGATGAAGCGGTACGTTGGAAAATTAACCATTGGCGTCCGACGCATCGGACGCCAACGGTTAATTTACCAACGTTCGAGAATCGTGGATTATGGAAGGGGTAAAAGTTGTTGGCATCCGACGCGTCGGACGCATCAGACACCACCAAAAACTTGAGCGTGCCATTTTTTAACTACAAACGCACCCATAGCATTTCAATTTAGGATAGATATGCATATGTTAAAATATTAATGGTGTGCAATTGAAATATAAAATTAGTGCACGTTAAAAATGGCATGTACACGTTTGTTCTAAATGTGTATGGGTCAACCCAAAGATGCATTTGGGTCAACCTAGTGTCAACCCAAGGAGGTCATGGTCGACCCTGGCATATGTTGGGTCGACCCATAAGGTGCCGGCAGCGTGATTATTTCGGGGTAGTGGTGTGTCTTATTTTCAGCGATGGTTCTGTTTTGTTTTCCATGAATCTAATGGACCAGGTTCTTTTGAGCAGCTATAAATAAACATTTAGGGCTAGCCGTCAAACTCGTTACTTTCTAAATAGACACCATAGCCCTCATTTCTTCTAAAAACCTTTTCTAAATCAAAATAGATTAGTTTTGGCCTTCAGAAACAAGAACTGCGGAATGAATTTCATAGCTTAGGATTGTTGGCGCTCAGAATTCCTTTTCGTATGAGGTAAGTTCTATGGATCCGATCGACTTCACTTCTTTTGTTTTCTTTTTGGTTCCGAATTGTAAATTTATGGTTATTACAGTTTAAATCAAATTGGGGAGAAACCGTGGTTAATAATTTTGAATTAGATTCTGGAATTGGAAAGCTAACAAGTGAATGGACTTAAATTATGCCTTTTGTTAACGATATATTTATCATTTAATTCCTCATTATTCTTAACAAAATAAGTAAATGGAATTGTTGTGGTTATTTTGTAATTCATTCTCTAAATGCATTAAGAATATTACTGTTGTGTAAATTCATTCCTATATCTTCTATTTGGGCTTAAGAAATTACTATAATAATAAGATTGTAAATTTGACGATGATTATGTGTATATTCCTAAGATTGTAAATTTGACGGTAAATTGTGTATGTTCCTAAAATATATTATTAAGAATATGATTAAACTGTTGGGTTGAGAAAGATTACATTAAATCATGGAGATAGTGGAATAAAAATTAGTAAGCCTAACTTTTGTACAAAAGACAACGCAACTAAATTGGAATTGGGTAAGAAAACATGACATAATATATAACTCAGAAAATGGGAATTAGTAGTGTCCTGAGTTTGTTAGTGGTAAAAAAGGGATACATTTCCATAATTACCATTACGGTAAATTACAAAGAATTTAGTTGCAAGAAAAGAAAGAAAAAAGATTAGTGTGAAACAGGGGTTTTTGCCATATTACACACTAATCAAACACACACACACACACACACACACACACACACACATATATATATATATATATATATATATATATATACGTACACATGATGTAACAAAGAAAATAGCTTGCAACTACGGATTTAATTAGGGCTGTCAATTTCCTACCCGAACTGAAACCTGCACTGAAATTAGTATGTTAACCCGACCCATTTTGTGACACCCTCGTCCATTACTCTCACTCACAAAGGGAATGCATTAAGTTTCGTGAAGCGTTATAGGTAAACAGAAACAGAAATATTACAAGACAGACATAAAGTAATAGTGGAATTAAAACTTTATTTATAATAAACATCGTGGTTCAAAAACAGCACATGTCTGAAAATACACAAAAACCATTACAACATAAAAACTATTGTTTTGTACTTTAAAACATCAGAGTACATTAAAGAAGCAAAATTCCCCAAACAAAATATAGCCATAGAAACAAGGATAGGAGCTTGATCCATACGTCTAAGCAACTCCAGCAAAATGTAAGCAGAATTATGGTCAAGCCTGAGTGTTCCTGCCCTGAGAACCTGGTGGGGGTGAACGAAAGAAAGAAGAGGGGACAAAAAGGGTCAGACATAATGTATGGCAAGTCCAGTTACTTTTAGCAAGTAAATAAATAAAAGTAGCATGACAGGCATATAAAGTGGATAAGGGAGAGATAACTACAAAAAAAAAAAACAAGTATGACAAGGTAAATAGGATAGGGTGTATATGCTTCTCTAATGATTACTCTGCACTATTACTAGTATAACCAGAATGAGATGATCCCTTCCACTGTAAGGTGGTAGACTTAGGCATACGTCCAAATGTATCCTAACTACTACCCTAATCACTACACCATATATGCTAATTAAGTTGTGTTTTTAGCTGTATCTAAAGCTCTTAAACACGACAAAAAGCCGTATCAAAAAATGGAGTAATAAATTTTTAGATACGGCTATATACCGTATATCACTAGTGATAACATACAGCTACTAGCCGTATCTAAATCTTATTCAGACACGGCCTTTAATCGTATATAATTATATCTATGTGTGCATATATAAAAATATACGTGTGTGTATATATATATATATACACACATATAAAAATAGAAACTATAGCACATATTTTTCATAAAACAGCATATATACCACAATTTGTACACAAGATAACACTATATATATATATATACACACACACACTCAAAGCATTACAAAAAAATTCATAACATAAACACAATGTATAATATACAAACATATAAAAAGGAAACTGTCAAAGATTTTCATAACAGTGCGAACTAACAAAAAAGGTGAAAACATATGATCAGCCTGATATAACTCCAGTCGAGACCGGAAAGATTGAGCGTACACGCTGATCATGCCGATGGAATCCATGTGTTTGCTGTAAATCAAAGCAGTACGAGAATGAGCTAGCTGATGCTGATAAAGTTCTATAACAGCATAAATATTTATATGTATACACAGTTTAGAACAAAAGCTTAAAAGGCCAACCTGATGATTGGTAATAAAACTGAATCGTGATAGCCAGCCTGAGTTCCAGAAGCACAAAAGCACCAAAATCTACAGGAAAAAAGAAATAATTTTATGTTTGATTGCACACAAAATATTGTGACTTTATGTTTGTACTGATAATAGTGAAGGCATATTGTGTCTTTGTGTTCATATGTGCATATTTGTCAATTATATGTATAACATGTTTATGTAATGCCACTGACATGATTTCATAAACTTGTAACTCACATACTAGCATCTCACAAGCTTTGTGGTTTAACGTGACCTCCAACATCGTATATAGCCGATACACCTCCCCACTTTTTTTGTTTTCTCCAACAAGACTGCATATAAATTCATGAAACAAGTTACAAATACTTCACTAGAGAGGAGATCGACATTGTAACTCACTAAATCATACAGAAATGATCTAAAATGGAACTTGTTTTATGACATACACACACACATATATATATATATATATATATATATGATATGTAGACTGAAATGTCTTCTATTATTATGTACCAGCTGAGTTTAAGTCAAATTATACCAGGTATATGTCCTAGTCAGTACATTGTAACAGTGTAAAATAATATATACCTGCTCCAACGGCTAAAGATATCGAACCTACATATATATAATGGTGATTGTAATAACCCGGAAATCTGAGCCAATTTAAAATTTTTATTTTGACAATTTTAGCGAATTTTGAATATTTAAAATGATTTATTTTAAATAATAACGACGAGAAATTTATTTTGAATAGAATAGAATGAATATATTTATTTGAATCACTGTTAGAATATAATTATTTATTTATAATTATAAAAGGAATTGAAAATGGCGCGGTAGTTCGAAAATTCAATTTCAAATTTCAAATGAATGTACAGGATTCAAAATAAACCGGATTTTAGCGAAACCAAAAATATTTGAATCTATTTGAGAATGTCTTTCCAACGAATCTGAAAAATCAAAATTTCATAGCGGGGATAAAAAGTTACGCCCAGTTGAAAATACAGAATAGTCGTTATGGAATTGTGGCCCTTAAAAATGGAAATTTTGCAAACGACCTCGTTTTTCGACGAAACCACTTTTGTTGGATCTGTGATGTCAAGTTATTGCTATATTCCAATTTTCATGATTTTTGAAATCAATATGTGAGCGTGGCGAAATAAAACATGTTTTGATAGTTTCAGTCAATTTCGATCGACCAGAAAATGACCATTTTTCAAACGGTCTCGGAATTTGACGAAATTAGTTTTGTTAGAACCGTATCGTTAATACGAAGCTAGAAAATATTTTTTGGGAATTCTTAGAGTCCATATGTGGCCCCGGTAAATTGAAATGCGTGTTAAAGTTCAATATATAGATTTATATTTTGATTTTGACGAAAATTGATCGAAATAATCAAATCAACTTACGATACATATCCCATTGTGTTCGAAATGAGGGTAATTAGCTATGGACGGCAGTCGGTGAGTTCGATTTCGAGTTCAAAATAAAAGGTTGCTTTATGAAATTAAATAATTAATTAAATAGATAAAACCCTCTCTCCCTCCCCGTTTTCCTACTTGGTCAACGCCCCCTTTCGATTTACAGAAATCGATTTCAGTTAGAAAGAAATAGAACCACTGAAACCTAAACCGCGACGCCGCCTGCCTCCAGGCGCCGCTGGCGCGACCGCGGCCTCTCCCCGAACCTCCGGCGACCGCATGACAGACCCCCCTTCTTCCTCCGCCTGCTGCTTCTATCTCTTCCTTCCCTTCTAACATCGACCGTGGTCTCCAAAACCACCCCACCTGCCACCTCCTAACACCGCAGCCCCACCGCGCGCCACCACTGCTGTGAGCCACCCCCTGCCTGACCCCACCACCATTTGAGCCACCCCATCAACCACCGATGAATGCAGAAAACTCTCTCTACAACGTGAAAGGTAATTTTAAATATAATGAATATATTATGTTAGTAAAAATAGGATCTTTTCTATATACAAAGCTATGATTTTTATTTTATACAAAGTTGGGATTTTTATATATGTTATAGCTTAGGAAAAAATCAGATTTTTATATATGTTTTAGCATAAGAAAATTTTGGTCTTTATGAAGAGAAAAGATTCAATTTTTTATAAGTAAAAAGCTTTGATTTTTGTTAAGTAAAGAAATGATTTTTACAACATAATAAAGATTATATTTTTAATGTATAAAAATATGATCTAGATTCATAGAAAAATATGATTGTTATCCATAAAAAGATTAGATTCTTATGTTGATAAAAATTAATGGGAAATGATAATAAAGTCACGATTTTTATTATAGAGAGGTTGTACATTTATTAGTAGGAAAAGATTAGATTTTTATTGAATCAAAGTTATGATCTTTGTAGTTAAAGTTATCGTTTTTATTTACATAAATCGAATTTTTACTAATGTGGAGAGTTGATTTTGAAAACAATAAAGAGGTGATTTTTAAACTATAAAGGTTCGACTTTTAACAATATAAAGAAGTAGAATGAATTTATTTTTTATATATAGATAGCAAAATGTTAAAGATTGGATTTTTACATATAGGAGAGCAATATAAAAATATAATTTCTATACATGAAGTGATAATATAAAAATGCGATTTTTATATATGTGGTGAATACGGACGACGAAAGTGACAAAAGGCAAGGACGGTGAAGATTTTGTACATAAGAAGAGTCGCGGCGTTTGGTTTAGCTCTTGGTGAGAACTCCTCACTTTTATTTTTATTTCTAGTTGAAATATATACTAGGATGTAGACAGTGCTTAGCAGCACCCGACACCCGTCGTCCACAGACCATGGATGACTTGTTTGTTTGATTGCTGTGTTGTGAAATTTGACTGTTGATTGTGATGTGTGAAATATATATTCATGTGTTGAAATCAAATAGATATTCATGTGTTGAAATAAAATATATATTCATGTTTTGAAGTAAAATATATATTCATATGTTGAAGTAAAATATATATTCATGTGTTGAAGTAAAATATATATTCATGTGTTGAAATAAAGTATATATATTCATGTGTTGAAATAAAATAAATATTCATTTACAAATCGAACGATTTGTTTATGTACACCGATTTGACTGATATTGATTGGGACGATAAATTTTACACAATGCCCAGCTGCACAAATAAAATATGTGTTTGATTGATTGAAACACCACACGGGTGTTGGGATGATATTGACGTACACTAATCCCAATTGTTTAGTAGTATGTAGACCGATGGGTTGACAGACTGTGTAAGCGTTACTTATCTATATTTAATGCTTATGCAGTGGTGTGGCGCACTCTGGATGATGGTTGATGATTTATCGTTGCTATTATATACATGTGTTGTAGAGAATCCATATAACATTATATGGTAATTGACTGGGCCTCATTCTAATTTGGAAATTAAAGAATAGAATGAAAATTCATGTGTTGAACAAAATAAATTCACGTGTTGAATAGAAATAAATTCATGTGTTGAATAGAAATAAAAATTCATTTGTTGAATAGAAAATAAATTCGCGTGTTAAATAGAAAATATATTCATGTGTTGAATAGAAATAAAAATTCATGTGTTGAATAGAATAAAAATTCATGTGTTGAATAATATAAATTCATGTGTTGAATAGAATAAATATTCATGTGTTGAATAGAATAAATATTCATGTGTTGAATAGAATAAGCATTCATGTGTTGAATAAAAGCTGTGTTGATTAGATTGACGCCATTTTGACGTGAACGATATTTATATCGATTTTATTCATTTTTATAATGAATGTAGAAAAGAAAGTGATTTCAAAATATAACGTTTTGAAAATATTATCATTTGTATATCGATGATGTGGAATATTCAATTTTGATTTGAAATTGAATATGAAGTTGAAATCGGTTCGAAAACGAATTTAAAACGATTTATAAAATACGTTTTGAAAGGAAATCGATGAAATATATATAATATATATTTATATTATATATTTATATTATATATATATATATAATGTCCTGAATAGAACGCGCCGCACCGCGGCAATTCGCGAATTTCGACTATTGACTTTGAATGGATATTACGGGAGATCCGACCGTCGCATTCTCCTAAAACCAGAACCGTTAGGTTTGTATCGAAAAGAGCTTTCTAACAAATATTAGAGATTTGAAATCTAACGAAAACATTTGGAATTATGTCCAAATCAAATTTGGAAAAGGTCGCTGTAAGTGCAGTTTGATGACCGTTGATGGAAATCGACTGTACGGTCCTTGATAAAATTATTAAAAATAGTATTAATTTGTGTAAAATCATAAGAAATGATTTGTGAAGAATTGAGATGAAAAATTCCAAATTTGAAAAGATAAAAATAGATTTTTGTCGAAATGAAGTAGTTTTGAACTAGAATAATAATTTATTTATTTTTAAATAAATAAATTGGATTTGAAAAGGTTTTAAAAGTAACCAGAAGTTTAAATAATTGAATTGGAATGGAATGTGATTTTGGGTTTATAGTGAACCATGTTTTAAATGACATTGGTTCTTTAACCCAGTTAAAGACAGGATATAATTTCCCAAGTTAAATAATCATTGATATTGATTTTAGGAAGATTAAAACCAAGTGGAGTTTTAATGAATCTTTAATTAGATTGAAATGGTCGAGAACGGAGTATCACCAGTTTTGCTCCAGGCGATTGTTAAATCTTTAATTAGATTTGAACGTGAAATTGTAATAGAATTTACCGATAACACCGTGGTGTTAGATATGAAGTATTACCAGTTTTACTTCATGGGATGAATAGGTTGGGATTGGGAAATAAAATAAATGATTACTCCGTGTAGTTCGCTAATCTTGACTAGTTTGGATAAACCATAATTTGGTTTTAATCAATATTCGAAGGAAGATTAAAGAATAAATTTAAAGAATTTATCTTTGATAAAATTAATGGGAACCTTTCCCAAAGAATAAGAATATTTGAATAAAAGAATATTCTGAATTGGAATGAGGCGTATGTTGTGTTTGTGTAACAATTGTTTATTATATACGTGAGTTATTCAGAAAGACCGGGTTTATCCTATTCTGAATAACTAATTCGACGTGGTGTCGAGGATGAAGACGGTGGTTGAAGACCGGAGGTCTTCACATCGTTTGGGTGATTACTGATGATCTTGATTGGGCTGTACACCTAAGAGGAGGGAATCAGTAGGTGATCGTCCAGACGTACTTGGAGATCGATGGATATGCGAGGTACAAGGTGCCTCCGGTTTCGTTCAGACCCAGAACGAACTTGTAAATGGACTGTGTGTCTGACATTGGATTTTATTCTGTGTGATTGATTTCTATCAAATATATATCTGTTTGGCAGCGGAGAATTTATTCTCCTGCTTAACGCCCTTCTCTGAGAAGTACGAGCTCGGGGGTTATATATTGATGGATATCCATCGCATGGAGTAAATTGCCTTTGTGGAATGCCTAAGTGGCAATTGATCAAGGCTTTTGTTGAAAAGCAAAGTCTTGTGGTTGATGATCAAAGCACAGCCTGTGTGGCATAGCTTTGTGTAGCGTTGATTCGCGAGCCTCACACCTCGGTTGTGAACCAAAAACGGGAGAGGACCTCCGGGAGGGCATGCGTTTCCTTCTAGCTAGGGTGGTGTTAGTGACCTACCAGCCCTGACATTTATATTATTTTCACCTGTGTGGTTGTTTCTGTTGCGAGGCGCTTCTGATATATCAGTGACTGTGTGGAGCTGATGGAGTCATTTGACTCATTTACGCCCCAAAGGGTGGGGAAACGCAGTGTTCAGGCATTTTAATCCACATCGGCGGACCAGCCCTGTCGCTCCAAGGGTCACTCGAGCTCTGATCCTGAGGCTCGGGCTAGAGAGTCTCGAATTCGGTGAGGACTATCTTTTGCCTCGGTTCACAGATGGAAATCCAGCTTCCAATACGTGACTTTGCGGTTTTATTTGTAAAGCCTAGTATGGTGACATAGTGGTATGAGGCACTTATGCCGTCTATGATTGATACTTATGATTTGAAATTGTTTTGACACTATACACTTATAGTAATAATAAAACATGAAATTTCACTTACCAAACATTCTTGGCTATTATAAGGTAAAAACCCTATCCTCCGGCTTGCGTTGCATTGTGTGATGGGACCTGGGCCTTATAATAGCTTCATTGTTCTTTATTTAGCATTATGTTGTTGTTTTATGCACTGGTATTCTTGGGAGGAAACCTGTTCCCTGTTATACGGCGTAGTCCTTTGATTTACCTAACTTTAAAATAAAGATTAATAACTGTTTTAGTTCTCACACTAGTCACATGACTGACCTGGAGTTTATTGTTTTAACCTAAACTCTGGGTGCCCCTATTTTCTGCACGAGCAACTAGTAGTTTTGGTTTTGCAGATTTATATTCACAGGATCCTGATTTACAGCTGGAACGATACTCGGAAAGCTCTATATCCGTGTATTACTTTCAGTTGTGTTTTGTATTATTTTCCGCTGCTATGTAATTTATTGTAATCTCTGATATTTATCGAATGCATTTTATTTATTCATACTCTGTATATTCTTGTAGTCTGATGAAATTGTTGTAATAAGTGATGAAATATTCTTCTGTTTGTGTTCTGATTCGTCTTGTCCTCAATTCAATCTGTGCTTTCCTTCGCGGGGAAGTTCGGGTCGTCTCAGTTTGGTATCAGAGCTTTGGTTTACAAAGCTCGAGAACAAGACACATTAGAACCATATGAAAGAATTCATCAGAGATTAGATTAGTAATATCCAATGAGAATGACTCGTTAGAGATGGGATAAGTAGTATCCTAGAACGAGTGTGAAGAGTATATTTTTAAAATGAAAATAAATTTTGTTTTGAAAATTTAAACCTTATTCAACGTATTTGAATATTTATTTGTACTGATTTGGACAGTCCAGTATGTAAAGATTTTGCGTATACGTCTGATTCGCGTGTATTAAAAGTTTTAACATACTGGATAGATATAGAATCACGCTCTAGTCGCCTGGGATTAATACTGGTAATTGTGATCACATTACCAGTATTTATGTTCGAGTGACGAAAGTGTGATACCTATATATTTCCATTAGACTGGTGTGAGAACCAAAGATCGATAGGTTTATTGTTGTGATTTGGTATCAAAAACATGATTTTCTGTATATGTACCAAAATTATGAATTTGAAACGTTAATCAACTAATTGATTGCTGATTGTGTTGTTTGATTATTGGTTGATTAATTAAAATATGAACCATTTAGGCAAATTGTATCAAATAGTGAGTTGTATTGAAAATTTGTCGCATTTGCATGCATATACATGTAATTACATTGAACAGGTCATAGCAAGGATGCTAGAGAAGAGGAATAAAATTGTTTGCCCGACAAATAGGTACATGTTTATTGTATTTCTTGTGTTTTTGATGATTTTATGAGCCGATTGGCTAGCCGCTTGGCTGTTTCTTTTTATTTTTGCATTGGTGAGGGCCATGGGAGGCTATTTGAAATATCCCGAAGCTCCCGGTGCAGGGGAGGTTATGGCGAAAATTTTCAAAAATTTAGGGTGTTAGCCAAATTTTTGAAAAATTTGAAAAGTTCTTAGAAACTGAAAAGTTGAAGAACTTAAGCCGTAAAGAAAATAATGAAAGTTGAGTTGGTTTGTAAAACAATTTTCAGCTTCGTTCCTTTTCGGGGACGAAAAGTTTTAAGTGGGCGAGATTGTAATAACCAGGAAATCTGAGCCAATTTAAAAATTTTATTTTGGCAATTTTAGCGAATTTTGAATATTTAAAATGATTTATTTTAAATAGTAACGACGATAAATTTATTTTGAATAGAATAGCACGAATATATTTATTTGAATCGTCATTAGAATATAATTATTTATTTATAATAATAAAAGGAACCGAAGATGGCGCGGTAGTTAGAAAATTTGATTTCAAATTTCAAATGAATGTACAGGATTCAAAATAAACCAAATTTTAGCGAAACCAAAGTTATTTGAATCTATTTCAGAATGTCTTTCCAACGAATCCGAAAAATCAAAATTTCATAGCGGGGATAAAAAGTTATGCCCAGTTGAAAATACAGAATAATCGCTATGGAATTAGGACCCTTAAAAATGGAAATTTTGCAAATGACCTTGGTTTTCGACGAAGCCACTTTTGTTGGATCCATGATGTCAAGTTATTGCTATATTACAATTTTCATGATTTTTGAAATCAATATGTGAGTGTGGCGAAGTAAAACGTGTTTTGATAGTTTCAATCAATTTCGATCGACCAGAAAATGACCACTTTTCAAACGGTCTCGGAATTTGACGAAATTAGTTTTGTTAGAACTGTATCGTTAATACGAAGCTAGGAAATATTTTTCGGGAATTTTTAGAGTCCGTATGTGGCCCCGGTAAATTGAAATGCGTGTTCAAATTCAATATATAGATTTATATTTTGATTTCGACGAAAACTGATCGAAACGATCGAATCAGCTTACGACACATATTCCATTGTGTTCGGAATGAGGCTAATTAGCTATGGATGACAGTCGGTGAGTTCGATTTCGAGTTCGAAATAAAAAGTTGCTTTTTGAAATTAAATTATTAAATAAATAAATAAAACCCTCTCTCCCTCCCCTTTTTCCTACTTGGTCAACCCTCCCTTTCGATTTACAGAAATCGATTTCAGTTAGAAAAAAAAAGAACTGCTGAAACCTAAACTGCGACGCCGCCTCCCTCCAGGCGCCGCTGGAGCGACCGCGGCCTCCCCCCCAAAGCTCCGGCGACCGCATGACATACCCCCTTCTTCCTCCGCCTGTTTCTTCTCTCTCTTCCTTCCCTTCTAACATCGACCGTGGTCTCCAAAACCACCCCCACCCACCACCTCCTGATACCGCAGCCCCACCGCGCGCCACCAGTGCCGTGAGCCACCCCCTGCCTGACCCCACCACCATTTGAGCCACCCCATCAACCACCGATGAACGCAGAAAACCCCCTCTACAACATGAAAGGTAATTTTAAATATAATGAATATATTATGTTAGTAAAAATAAGATCTTTTCTATATACAAAGCTATGATTTTTATTTTATACAAAGTTGGGATTTTTATATATGTTATAGCTTAGGAAAAATCGGTTTTTTGTATACGTTTTAGCATAAGAAAAGTTTGATCTTTATGAAGAGAAAAGATTCTATTTTTGATAAGTAAAAAGCTTTGATTTTTGTTAAGTAAAGAAACGATTTTTATAACATAATAAAGATTATATTTTTAACGTATAAAAATATGATCTAGATTCATAGAAAAATATGATTGTTATCCATAGAAAGATTAGATTTTTATGTTGATAAAAATTAATGGGAAATGATAATAAAGTCACGATTTTTATTATAGAGAGGTTATATTTTTATTAGTAGGAAAAGATTAGATTTTTATTAAATCAAAGTTATGATCTTTATAGTCAAAGTTATGATTTTTATTTACATAAAGATCGAATTTTTACTAATGAGGAGAGTTGATTTTGAAAACAATAAAGCGGTGATTTTTAAACCATAAAGGTTCGATTTTTAACAATATAAAGAAGTAGAATGAAAATTTGTTTTTTTATATATAGATAGCAAAGTGATAAAGATTGGATTTTTACATATAGGAGAGCGATATAAAAATATAATTTCTATACATGAAGTGATAATATAAAAATGCGATTTTTATATATATAGTGAATACGGATGACGAAAATGACAAAAGGCGAGGACGACGAAGATTTTCTACATAAGAAGAGTTGCGGCGTTTGGTTTAGCTCTTGGTGAGAACTCCTCACTTTTATTTTGATTTCTAGTTGAAATATATACTAAGATGCAAACGGTGCTTAGCAGCACCCGACACCTGTCGTCCACAGACCATGAATGACTTGTTTGTTTGATTGTTGTGTTGTGAAATTTGACTGTTGATTGTGTTGTGTGAAATATATATTCATGTGTTGAAATCAAATATATATTCGTGTGTTGAAATAAAATATATATTCATGTGTTGAAGTAAAATATATATTCATGTGTTGAAGTAAAATATATATTCATGTGTTGAAGTAAATATGTATTCATGTGTTGAAATAAAATATATATATTCATGTGTTGAAATAAAATAAATATTCATTTACAAATCGAACGATTTGTTTATGTACACCGATTTGACTGATATTGATTGGGACGATAAATATTACACATCGCCCAACTGCACAAATAAAATATGTGTTTGATTGATTGAAACCCCACACGGGTGTAGGGATGATATTGACGTAAACTAATCCCAATTGTTTAGTAGTATGTCGACCGATGGGTTGATAGACTGTGTAAGCGTTACTTACCTATATTTAATGCTTATGCAGTGGTGTGGTGCACTATGGATGATGGTTGATGATTTATCGTTGCTATTATATACATGTGTTGTAGAGAATCCATATAATTAACATTATATGATAATTAATTGGGCCTCATTCTAATTTGGAAATTAAAGAATAGAATGAAAATTCATGTGTTGAACAAAATAAATTCACATGTTGAATAGAAATAAATTCATGTGTTGAATAGAAATAAAAATTCATGTGTTGAATAGAAAATAAATTCATGTGTTGAATAGAAAATATATTCATGTGTTGAATAGAAATAAAAATTCATGTGTTGAATAGAATAAAAATTCATGTGTTGAATAATATAAATTCATGTGTTGAATAGAATAAATATTCATGTGTTGAATAGAATAAATATTCATGTGTTGAATAGAATAAACAATCATGTGTTGAATAAAAGACGTGTTGATTAGATTGACGCCATTTTGACGTGAACGATATTTATATCGATTTTATTCATTTTTATTATGAATATAGAAAAGAAAGTGATTTCAAAATATAACATTTTGAAAATATTATCATTTGTATATCGATGATGTGGAATATTCAATTTTGATTCGAAATTGGAAATGAAGTTGAAATCGTTTCGAAAACGAATTTAAAACGATTTATAAAATACGTTTTGAAAGGAAATCGACGAAATATATATATATATATATAATGGCCTGAATAGAACGCGTCGCGCCGCAGCAGTTTGCGAATTTCGACCATTGACTTCAAATGGATATTACGGGGGATCCGACCGTCGGATTCTCCTAAAACCGGAACCGTTGGGTTCGTATCGAAAAGAGCTTTCTAACGAATATTAGAGATTTGAAATCTAACGGTTGGATTTGGAATTATGTCTAAATCAACTTTGGAAAAGGTCGCTGTAAGTGCAGTTCGATGACCGTTGATGGAAATCGACTGTACGGGCCTTGATAAAATTATTAAAAATAGTAATAATTTGTGTAAAATCATAAGAAATGATTTGTGAAGAATTGAGATGAAAAATTCCAAATTTGAAAGATAAAAATATATTTTTATCGAAATGAACTAGTTTTAAACTAGAATAATAATTTATTTATTTTTAAATAAATAAATTGGATTTGAAAGGGTTTTAAAAGTAACCATAAGTTTCAATAATTTAATTGGAATGGAATGTGATTTTGGGTTTATAGTGAACCGTGTTTTAAATGACATTGGTTCTTTAACCCAGTTAAAGACAGGATATGATTTCCCAGTTAAACAATCATTGATATTGATTTCTGGGAAGATTAAAACCAAGTGGAGTTTTATTGAATCTTTAATTAAATTGAAATGGTCGAGAAAGGAGTATCACCAGTTTTGCTCCAGGCGATAGTTAAATCTTTAATTAGATTTGAACGTGAAATAGTAATTGAATTTACCGATAACACCATGGTATTAGATATGAAGTATTACCAGTTTTACTTCATGGGATGAATAAGTTGGGATTGGGAAATAAAATAAATGATTACTTCGTGTGGTTCCCTAATCCCGACTAGTTTGGATAAACCATAATTTGGTTTGAACCGATATTCAAAGGAAGATTAAAGAATAAATTTAAAGAATTTATCTTTGATAAATTTAATGGGAACCTTTCCCAAAGAATAAGAATATTTGAATAAAAGAATATTCTTAATTGGAATGAGGCGTATGTTTTGTTTGTGTAACACTTGTTTATTATATACGTGTGTTATTCAGAAAGACCGGGTTTATCCCATTCTGAATAATTGATTCGACGTGGTGTCGAGGATGAAGACGGTGGTTGAAGACCGGTGGTCTTCACATCGTTTGGGTGATTACTGATGATCTTGATTGGGCCGTACACCCAAGAGGAGGGAATCAGTTGGTGATCGTCCAGACGTACTTGGAGATCAATGGATATGCGAGGTACAAGGTGCCTCCGGTTTCGTTCAGACCCAGAACAAACTTGTAAATGGATTATGCGTCTGACATTGGATTTTATTCTGTGTGATTGATTTCTATTAAATATATATCTGTTTGGCGGCGGAGAGTTTATTCTCTTGCTTAACGCCCTTCTCTGAGACATACGAGCTCAGGGGTTATATATTGATGGATATCCATCGCATGGAGTGAATTGCCTATGTGGCATGCCTAAGTGGAAAATGATCAAGGCTTCTGTTGAAAAGAAAAGTCTTGTGGTTGATGATCAAAGCACGGCCTGTGTGGCATAGCTTTGTGTAGCGTTGATTCGCGAGCTTCACACCCCGGTTGTGAACCAAAAACCGGAGAGGACCTCAGGGAGGGCATGCGTTTCCTTCTAGCTAGGGTAGTGTTAGTGACCTACCAGCCCTGACATTTATATTATTTTCACCAGTGTGGTTGTTGCTGTTGCGAGGCGCCTCGGATATATCGGTGACTGTGTGGAGCCGATGGACTCATTTGCTCATTTACGCCCCAAAGGGTATGGAAACGCAGTGTTCAAGCATTTTAATCCACATCGGTGTACCGACCCTGTCGCTCCAAGGGTCACTCGAGCTCTGAGGCTCAGGCTAGAGAGTCTCGAATTTGGTGAGGACTATCTTTTGCCTCGGTTCATAGATTGAAATCCAGCTTCCAATACGTGACTTTGCGGTTTTATTTGTAGGGCCTAGTATTGAGACATAGTGGTATGGGGCACTTATGCCGTCTATGATTGATACTTATGATTTGAAATAGTTTTGATACTATACACTTCTAGTAATAATAAAACATGAAATTTCACGTACCAAGCATTCTTGGCTATTATAAGGTAAAAACCCTATCCTCCGGCTTTCGTTGCATTGTGTGATGGGACCTAAGTCTTATAATCGCTTCATTGTTCTTATTTAGCATTGCGCTATTGTTTTATGCACTGGTATTCTTTGGGGGGAAACCCTTTCCGTGTTATACGACGTGGTCCCTTGATTTACCTAACTTTAAAATAAAGATTAATAACTGTTTTAGTTCTCACACCAGTCACATGACTGACTTGGAGTTTGTTGTTTTAACCTAAACTCTGGGTGCCCCTATTTTCCGCACGGGCAGCTAGTAGTTTTTGTTTTGCAGATTTATATTCACAGGATCCTGATTTATAGCCGGAACGATACTCGGAAAGCTCTGTATCCGTGTATTACTTTCAGTTGTGTTTTGTATTATTTTCTGCTGCTATGTAATTTATTGTAATCTCTGATATTTATCGAATGCATTTTATTCATTCATACTCTGTTTATTCTTGTAATCTGATGAAATTGTTGTAATAAGCGATGAAATGTTCTTCTGTTTGTGTTCTGGTTCGTCTTATCCCCAATTCAATCCGTGCTTTCCTTCACGGGGAAGTTCGGGTCATCTCAGTGATCCACTAGGTTGCTGCATTTTAGCTCACTACAGGGTCAGTAATCCATGATAATTAGTTTCATTCAAATGTCGAATGCCTCTTCACTTAACCTTTGGAAAAAGCTACTTTCACTTGCAACTTTCAATTTCTTTGAAGCAGACTGTGTAGTGCAAGGTAACTTACACTACAGTCTCCACTACTAAGTAGGGGAAAGTTGCTAGTGAAAGTAGCTTTTTACTAATTAGCATGGATACCCGACCCTACGTGTGAGCTAAAATGCATCCACCTAATGGATTGCCTAGTAAAATATTAACCATAAAGTCTAGTAATCATCCATCTACCAATATTTCAACAAACCTATTAAAATATTTTCAGAACACTTGTTATCTCTCAAAACAGAGTAAAGTTGTTATAAGACAGCCCAATTTAAATTTCAAACATAAGGCAAACAAACAGTCAAATGACGATGAAATCATGGTTGAATATTGAACTATAGAATTATCTATTTGCTCAGTTTAAGAAATGGACAACTTTTATTTGCTAAATAGATAAACTATAAATCAGTGACAACTTGTACATGAATGTGGTTACTACATTTCAGATTCAGCGTGGCAAGCGATCTAAAGAACATATCAACAAACTTGTTAAACTCATTGTTATTTCTTTGTTTCATGGATATATATATCACAATCTAAAATTATACCATACATGTTTCAACTCAATTCAATTGAAATAACTAACACACTAACAACCAGTTAACACACTAGTACCGTACATTTCTAATTCCAGGGTGTAACAACCAGCTAACACACAAATACATACCAATTAAATTGAAATAGCTAACACACTAACACAAAGTAGCATTCGGCTTACACACAAAGACTTCAACTTCTTCCCTAATCCCTACTATCAGGCATGCACAACGCAATTCAATTGAAACAGCTAACACATTAACAAAAAAATAACAATTAGCTAACACGCAAAGATTTCAACTTGTTCCCTAATCCCTACTATCAGGCTTGCACAACACGATTCAATTGAAACAACTAACAAACTAACACAAAGTAAGGGTCAGCTAACACGCAAAGACTTCAACTTGTTCCCAAATCACCACTATCAGGCATGAAAAACACAATTCAATTGAAACACATACCTACGGTCAACGGAGGGCTACGGAATAAGGGTTACTGCGTCGAAGGAGAGGGTTGTTCGTCTCTATCGGTAGGGGAGATTCCAAAGGAAGGTGGAGGCATGATTTGGTGATCAAAAACCCTAATTTGGTTTTCAGTCACCATTAAAGTAAAACAGAGGGATAAAGGAGCGGCCAAAATTTTAATTCGAAGTGCCTAATGGGGTGCACAATATGATACGCATTCGATTTGGCCAAAAGCCGTATCAAATTAACTGATCCGGAGCTTCGTTGTTGGACGGTTAGATTTAGGTGTTTGGGGTGGTGCGGATCGCAAAATGTAGTTTGATACGAATCTTAGCACTATCAAATATGATATGGATTTAAACTGCATTTTATGTCTGCATCCTGGTGTGTCAAATTGGTTTTTATGGTGTAGTGAATCGATCGGCTCCCTAATTCGCGTAGATACTTTGTACCGGCCCCGTCGTAGATGTATCACGTCCTAAAGTGGCAACCCTTTGCTGGAATGCACAGCCCCATATCTATAGGTGTCACGATCGTTTTATCCCCCTCTTCCCATCCCATGCATGCACATGACCCGGTCGGGTTGCGCCGACCTCACCGTCCTCTATGTTTGGATCTCTTACAATCAATTCAGTAAGCATGCCCCTTCTCCGACCTAGTTCAGAGTACTTTGTTTGATACCTACTCTGGGTTACTAACCGAAGTGGGTCCTACACAATATGATACAATCTCTCCCCTTTGTCTTGTATCCCCCAGTTGGTTTTCTATAGGTTATATTTGTAATGAACCAGAAAATTTGACGCTCGAATTTTTGATACAAATACATCCCGTGTCCAAACTCGAGTATCGAAAATCCATAATGTTAAAAAAATAAGTTAGAGGGTGAGATAAAAAAGAAAGAAAATTAGAATAGATGAAGAAGGAAGAAGAATCAACTAAACACCATACATAGAATCTCACATCGTAGCGGAATAAAATACAATACAAAAATGAATCTTTATTTAAAAACTTGAAATAGTACATACAATTATCAGAGTACATCTGGACAGTTATAATAGTCTGTCATTATTTACAACACAAAGCGGAATAATATATCATATGTCTAAACTCCTCCATCTTGTCTCCTAAAATTCATATCTTATCCTGAACCCGCACAACTCGGTCTGACCAAGCTCAGACTGACCCGAGCATTACAAACACACAGGTCAGTCTGGTGAACCAGCGTGAGAAAAACTCGCTAAATTATTGGTAGCATCCAACTTGATTTTAAAGTTTAAAAATCCTTTAGAAAGAAAAGGATAGTCGTAAGACCAATCCACACATAAACACGGATGGTTTTTACCTTACGATAACCCAAACCATTTTTGAAATCATAATTATTCTGAAATTATGATAGTGTCTAAATACAAATAAATAGCATTCTAGCGGAACGCTTGCATCTCACGCTCCACATATATAGTATACAATCAAAACTGCGGGAGCTTATTAGAGATTGGATTCTGGCTATGAAAAGGTAAGGAACCACTTGCCGATAGTGTATCACTAGAGGGGAATACACTGGTTTCAACAAGAACGTCTTACAACCCGACCCACACATGACCGACCACTCATTTCTCTTGAGTGTATCGAATATATTGTCAGTTACGGTTGGATCCAACATTACCGTTCCCGGGAGATACAGAAGCGAAAAGAAGTAATAAATATGAATATTCTCTAGATGGTGACAATACACTCTAATGTGGGTAGCCACATAGTCATGCTGCCTGCCCGATTTTTGTCATTTCCTGGTTGCGAGGCTTGAGCTTTAAAATTATTTTTCTATATCATCTGGCCACTATTCACTTTGAATGCTAAATCCTCATATCCATCAGGAATCACTAGTTGATTCTCCCGAAAATACTCAGATTGTTAGGCCAAAGAAGTTTCCCTTCTTTGCCACCAACTTCGTATGTTTGAAGAAATCAACGTACGTAATCCCTTCGGAAATACTATGTCAGACACTTGTCCATACAAGTTGTCGTGGGATTGGACAAACCGAAGGCACCCTCCTGCCGCATCCTAGGAATCACCCTATCCATCATACAGAGTAGTCCTTGTAATCCGTCGATTTCAACCATGAAAGGATCACCATCAGAATATCTTCGGACGCGACTCCAGAGAATTCGATAAGTAGTCCTTCCGCTTATGAAGTTCCAGGGTCTTCATTGCCCCATCTTCAATTCACACGTTTACGTATTAGTTGGTTTGGAGTGGTTTTCGAATAAATTAGATCTCGGTCTTTCGGTACCAACAATCACATAGGGCCAGATTTGATAGTCGGTTATTTAACTATCAAATAAAACAACCGTTCATCCATAAAAAAATAATTAAATTCACTGTTTTAATATCCATTACTAGTTTAGCCTCTTTTTGATCAACCATTCATTAATTCAAAACATCTCCATTTTTCTAATAATTGAAATACTCATTTCTCTTCTTAAATTTAATAAGAATATTCAAAATCCCCTTTCAATTTAAAATCCTCTTTAACACGTATTTCTCAGTTCAGTCAATAGTTTCTAACCGTAAATTAGTAAGAGAATAATTCCCCATGTATCAATCCTGAAGGCTGAAAATAACATCAGATCAACACTTAGAAAATCATTCAACTCACCAATCTCTCGTCATTTCTAAATTTCAATATTAATTACCATTTTTATATGAGACGTTTATCTCAAATTTATAACCATTCAAATATTTAACTTAAAAATAATATTTACAAAGCATTACTACAATCTTTATACAATATTCCTTTACGGATTTGATTTGCAAAACATTTTCTAAATATTTATTCCTAAACTAAAATAGGGTAGTGATATACTTTCATTATCCAATTCCATTTCATTTTAATCTTCATAAACCAATTTCTATATCAAGTCTTTATTCCATAAATAATTTTTATAAACATTTATATATGTTTACAACTTTGTTCCATTCTATTTATAACTTCTATTATACAATATCCGTATTTACCTATCATTTGCAAATTCTAATAATATTTACTATTTATAGACCATATGTAAAATTCTTTAATATAGTCTATATTATATTATTCAAATTAATTATACCTAAATTCAATTAGAATTCAATAATTCAAAAACTCTTTTATAAATTCCTATTGTTCACACCACTTACCTTATTCTCTTTATTCACCTTAACCGTGAATAATAATTTCAATAAAAATCATACTAGACTTGATTTCATAAGTCAAAATTCAAGTTTTCAATCCCATTATAACTTCTAAGTATAGAGTTATAAAATCTTCTTCTTTATGTTTCCCTTTCAATTGGAAAATCCAAATCTATTTAAGTAATTGGTTTCAAACCCGATTTCTATCTTCCTTCATAGTTCACATTCAAAATATTCATTTTTTTTCAAATTATCTAACGGTATTTTTATAATTAACTCCTCATCTTATTTGTTAAAATAAATCTTTTTCGTCCAGTTCTATTTATAATTTAGTTGCTTGATAAATATTCTATTCAAATAAAAATTCCTGTTGCAATTGCAACATCCCACTTATTTAAAATATTAGTTTAAAACACATTTCCACTATCTTTTCCGAATCCATGCTCAAATTATATCTTTTTAAACTACTCCAAAAATATTGGTTTTTACTTCAAATAATTGTCACTTATAAAGTCGCCTCCTTGTATTATTTGTTTAAATAAATGGTTAATTTTACATTCTATTCAATTTGGATTCTAAATAATCATTTCAATTTGAAGTTAAATATCATTTTATAATTCAAATTTCTATTTTCAGCTCGTTTGCTTTAACACCTATTCAGCTCACCCGTGAGTAAAATTTCTCAACGCAAATTCATACTTGACTTGTTCAGTGAAACTCGATTTTATACTAGAAAATTCGAGTTTCGATCTATTTATAACTCCTAATTGTCGAGTTATATAATCTCTTTCATATTTTCCTTGTAACTGAAAATTTTCAATCTATTTAAAATATCAATTTTATTTTTGTTTTTCTATTTCTTTTCAAATTCACACATAATTTACATTTTGCCAATTTCCAAAATAATAATTATTATTATTCCACTTCATACAAATTCGCCTTTTCAAAATATCTGGTTTAAACAAATATTTACCTTTTAAATTCTATTTATAATTCGGATTTCAAATGAACATTTCAATAAATATTTTCTTTAAACTCTTTTTATATTTTAATTTTTATTTTGAAATCCAAATATTATTATTTAGGATATTTAAAATACTCCAAATCAACAGTCAGTGTCACTAACACATCCAAGTATACTAAGTTATAGAACACATCATATATAAGCATATACATGAAAACAAATAATTTAAATGTGAGGAATCCGGATGGATTCCTCCAACCAGTTTCCCCTGCATCCACAGATGTTAGTCAGCAATAATATTACCCATCCTGCTTCGTGGTAGGATATCATGGTAAAGAAGGTCATCCACTATATATATTGTGGGGCACATAAGGAAATCTTCCTCTAATGGTACCGCGGGCAGCTGCTAATGGAACTGCGGAATATCCAATCACTAATATTATTATTATATATTAAATATATATTATCACTTTATATCAGTCACGTTATCATCCAACAAGCAAATGAATAAAATTTTGAATTATTAAAATAGTTCCCAATAATTAACTGAGTGAGTTTAACTCACCTCGATTTTCCTGTGCTGAATATCCGATTAAATTTTCCATATCATCTCAGCTATACATCTACTCGCCTCGTCTCGAATAATTTAATTACCCACAGTTGTTTTATTTTATCGATTATATATTTATTTATTAAATGAATTACTTTAAATAAATTTTCTATGCATGTTTAATTTGTTTAAAAAATGTATACCTTATTTGCCTTGCAACTTCGGCCAATTCCTGAAAACAAATCTCGAAGAGCTCCAAATTTGCCATCATCCTTTCAACAAATCATTGAGCTCATCATAGTCACTATCATCCGTTTCTATCACCTATGATAATTTAAATTTTTATTTAACTATCAACATAATTTATTTTAATTTAAATTAACTGCAATAAATAAACAAGTTTCTATGAATTTAAATTATATTAAAAACATATACCTTATGTTTATTCTAGTCTAAGCGGCTTCGTCCTTCCTCTTAATAGTAAAAATTTTTGGACCAGACTTGCCCCTCAACACCATTTCAAATCTGATCATCCAGCAACACACTTGCAACTATACTACTTCAACTCAATTTAACTATAATGCCTCAACCCTTCTTATTGTCAAGACAGCCTCCTCCATTACCTGATATTGAACAGCTCCATTTATAGTCCAGTTAACACTTCTCCAATGTACAAATCAACGGCACCTTCCCCTTTTCAATAACAGTTAACGCACCTCCACCATACCACCTAGTATCAAACTCCAACATTTCAGAACTTCCCCTGCTTCCCTACTGTTGAAAAATCCTCACAATCATCACTGAAAAAATTCGCACCCTCCCAAACCCCATTCACCGTCAACTCCAGTTCGCACCACTCCAGTCCTCAATGTTAAGTCCCGAACAACTCCACACGTATCAGCCTTGGCCACTTCCAGATCTCCAATACAAACCGCACATCTAATCATAGGACAAAATCCCCTTTCCATCCGCAGCTCAACCCCGGCAACCTCGTTTGAACTCACGCTAGAGCTCAGCGTCAACTTCAGGGCTTCAGGGACTTGCGTCAAAATTGCAATTGTTGATTTCTATATATATATATGTGTGTGTGTGTGTGTGTGTGTGTGTGTGTATTGGTGGTTGATTTTTTTTCTCCGTCGAAAAAATTAGAAAAAGAAAAGGAAATTGAAGAAGTAAACGAAAATGGTTTGAAGATGGAGAAGTAACGAAGGAAAGGCTCTTTATATAGGCGTGAAGGTAAAGGATAGGAATGATGTCCAATTCGATAGGTATGGAATGCAGCGTATTGTCCACCAGAAAAGAAGAGATGCGGATGTGAAGTGAAAGAAGGGAATAGATGTTGAAGGTACCGATAGGTTAGGTTACAACTTACAATTTTCTGAAAGCTTAGGGAAGAAGATGAATTCGCTAATGACATTAGAAAAGAGAAGACGACTGAAATGGTGTAGAGTAGCCTATGCTAGTGGGAAAAATCGTCCCCTACTTTATTTATTTATGTTTATATTTTATTTATTTTATTTATTTTATTTATTTTCATTTTCAGTTGAACTGGTGTGGTTTCACCCTATTTAAAATATCACGTGTTATCAAACTCCTATCTAAACGCAACGAATGACATTTCTATGATTCTAGCACTAATCTGAACACACTGGACGTGTTTCATAGTCTAATTCAACCATATACAGAAGATATTAAATTAAATCGATGATTTAATATTAAATTCAATTTAATATAAAATGACTCAAAAATAAATTATTATTATCATATAAATATACACAAGCTGATTTCATAAAATTCTAGAATAAATTAATTTGAAAATTTAAACTCGATATTTCATTTTCACGTTACCTACTTATTTAAAATCGATTTATTTTATCTAATAACTCGTTACGGTTTAAAAACGATTTCATAGCGATTATTTTAAAATTTGATTTGGCCATAACTTAAAATATAAAATACAAAATCTCGATTTTTCTCTTTTATTACAAATTTATAGTTCAATAGATTCGATCGTTTCTTATTTCAGCGGATTTTGACTTATAACGCATCCTGTACCCTTAATTGAAGTTTAAAACTAAATATTACGAACTACCGTGCCATTACGAGCACGTTTATATTTAATATATATTTATACTTTTCAAACGTTGTTTAATTAATATAAAATTCCATTTATATTACCATTTCAAAATTTAAACAAATTTAAATTATTCAAACATGAATCGATAAAATTGCGGGACATTACATTCCTTCCCCCTTAAAAGAATTTCATCCCCGAAATTATAAGTAGGAAAAGTAGCTATACCTAGTTAACTTCCTACAACCCATTTATGCAACTCTACACTCTCTTCAATATCCTTACTACTTGAGCAACTTGCCAGTTTCAATTCTACTCAAAAATCCTTAACTTAGATTAACTTTTTGTTAACAAAATTTTCCAAAATGTTGAAAAAATTTCTAACTCCCTAAATTGTCAAAAAAAATTGCCAGCACCTCCTTTGTATGGGCTGATCGGTACAACTACAAAATGCCTC
The DNA here is from genome assembly GCA_030737875.1 of Allium sativum. Taxonomy (NCBI): domain Eukaryota; kingdom Viridiplantae; phylum Streptophyta; class Magnoliopsida; order Asparagales; family Amaryllidaceae; genus Allium; species Allium sativum. Next base: position 446,600,852 of record CM060922.1, on the reverse strand, counting down.
TCTGGGCCTTCTCTAGTAAAAAATAAATAAAAAGCCAAGTGGCTTGCCAAAAAGGCTCATAAAATCCCATATTAAATTAAATATGTACCTTTTTGTCTGGCATCTCATATTTACTCTTCACACTTGCTTCCATCCACTAAACCTATTCAATCACATACACTTCCATTTCTATTCGATTACAACCAATTTAACTTTTTACTTCCAATTCGTCAATTTATCCATTAATTGGTTTTCTGGCTTCACTTGTGATAGTCTGAAATAAACATGTTCAAATATGTATACATTTTCTTGTAAACACGCCTGGGTCTAATTTGTGATTCAAATTCTATTTATAAATCAAGTTCCAGGTTTTATTCCAATTTATAAATTCATTTAAATTTACAATTAAGTTCCAAATTTAGTTGAACTCAATTTGATTCATGCTTCATTTTCTATTCAACTCAAGTTTATATAATCTGAGTTCATATTCACTATTTAATGTATACACTATCATTTACTTCCATTTCTAGACTTTGTTTAACTCAACTGAATAACATTTTAAGTCATATTCAACTATTCTTTACTCGACTTGGATTTATTTTAATTCACTTCTTATTCCAGTCGATACATTCAAACTATATGCATCGAGCTCTATTTATATTATCAATATTCAATTTATCAATGTTTCAACTTAAATTCAAGCATTTCCATTCCATATTGATTCAATAGTTCGTTTCAGTTTAATATTGTTTCAACTTCCAATCCAAATCTATTTAACTTACTTTTCAGTCAAGTTTCAATCCGTACGACTCATTACATTGGAATTTGTTTTTCTTAACTTCACTTCTGATTTTGACTTCAAAAATAATTTATTTCATCTTCTGGTTATAATAAACCAGTTCAATTCCATAACACCATTCGAATTTTGCTTTTGAATCTCATTCAAATTAATCAACAATCAAATATCAATAATAATTTGACAAAATTATTTCCTTTATATACAAAAATAAATTTGGGTAAATTGTTTCGTTTACCCTCTTTACAAAATAATATTGTATCAGTTTCCAGTTCAAAATTGAATAGATCAAGTGACACAATACAAAACATTTGTATAAAATAGACAAATACACACTCTTATATATACACTCAAACTCAATCTAGACTATTACTAACCCCATCTCTATCGAGTTATGCCACAAAGTCAAGGTTATTCCTAAACCATTTGCTCCAATACCACTGCAGCGAACCAAAAAATTCGGTGCTCAAATTTTCGACACAAATACATCCTGTGTCCAAACTCGAGTACCGAAAATCTAGAATGTTAAAGAAAGAAGTTAGAGGATTATATAAGAAAGAAAGAGAATTAGAATAGAAGAAAAAGGACGAAGAATCAACTAAACACCATACATAGAATCTCACATCGCAGCGGAATAAAATACAATACAAAAATAAATCTTTACTTAAAAACTTGAAATAGTACTAACAATTATCAGAGCACATCTAGGCAGTAATAACTTTCTGTCCTTATTTACAACACATAACGGAATAATATGTCTGAACTCCTCCAACTTGTCTCCTGAAATTCATATCTTATCCTAAACCTGCACAACTCGGTCTGACCCAGCTCGGTCCGACCCTAGCATTACAAATGCATAGGTCAATCTGGTGAACCCGCATGAGAAAATCTCACTAAATTACTAGTTGCATCCAACTTAATTTTAAAGTTTAAAAATCCTTTCGAAAGAAAAGGATAATCGTAAGACCAATCCGCACATAAACACAGACGGTTTTTACCTTACGATAACCCAAACCATTTTTGAAATCATAATTATTCTGATATTATGATAGTGTCTAAATACAAATAAATAGCAATCTAGCGGAACGCTTGCTTCTCACACTACACATATATAGTATACAATCAAAACCGCGGGAGCTTATTTGAGATTGGATTTCGGCTATGACAAGGTAAGGAACCACCTGCCGATAGTGTATCTCTAGAGGTGAATATTGGGTTCAACAAGAACGTCTTGCAACCTGGCCGACACATGACCGACCACTCATTTCTCTTAAGTGTATTGAATATAGTGTCACCAACGATTGGATCCAACATAACTATTCCTGGGAGATACAGAAGCAAAAAGAGGTAACAAATATGAATATTCTCTAGATGGTGACAATACACCCTAATGGAGGCAACCCACATAGCCATGTTGCCTGCCTGATTTTTGTCATTTTCCGGTTGTGAGGCTTGAGGTTTAAAATTATTTTTCTAGATCATCTGGCCACTATTCGCTTTGAATGCCACATCGTTAGATCCATTGGGAATCACTCATTGATTTTCCCAAAAATACTAAGATTGTTATGCTTAAAAAGTTTCCCTTCTTTGCCACAAACTTCATATGTGTGAAGAAATCAACGTACGTAATCCCTTCAGAAATACTGTGCCAGACACTCGTTCATACAAGTTGTCCTGGGATTGGACAAACCGAAGGCATCCTCTTACCGCATCCTAGGAATCAACCTATCGATCAGTAGCGAGTAGCCTCAGCAATCCGTCGATTTCAACCACGACAGGATCACCATCAAAATATCTACGGGCGCGACCCCAGAGAATTCGACAAGTTGTTCTTTTGCTTATGAAGATCCACGGTCTTCATTTCCCCATCTTCAATTCAGCATCCTCCACGTTTACGTATTAGTTGGTTCGGAATGGTTTTCGAATAAATTCGATCCCGCTCTTTCCATTACCAACAATCGCCAAATTTGATAGTCGGTTATTTAACTATCAAATAAAACAACCGTTCATCCATAAAAGAAAATTGAATTCACTGTTTTAATATCCGTTACCATTTTAGCCTCTTTTTGATCAACCATTTATTAATTCAAAACTTTTCCATTTTTCTAATAATTGAAATACTCATTTCTCTTCTTATATTTATAAGAATATTCAAAATCGCCCTTCATTTTAAAATCCACTTTAACACGTATTTCTCATTTCGGTCACTAGTTTCTAACCGTAAATTAGTAAGAGAATAATTCCCCAAGTATCAATCCCGAAGGCTGAAACCAACATCAGATCAACAACACTTTGAAAATCATTCAACTCACCAATCTCCCGTCATTTCCTAATTTTCCTTTACTTCATTTCTAAATTTTCAATATTAATTACCATTTTTATATGAGATGTTTATCTCAAATTTATAACCATTCAAATATTTAACTTAAAAATAATATTTACAAAACATTAGTAGAATCTTTATACAATATTCCTTTATGGATTTGATTTGCAAAACATTTGCTAAATATTTATTTCTAAACTAAAACAGGATAGTGATATAATTTCATTATCCAATTCCATTTCATTATCCAATTCCATTTCATTTTAATCTTCATAAACTAAGTTCTATTTCAAGTCTTTATTCCATAAATAATTTTCATAAACATTTATATATGTTTACAACTCTGTTCCATTCTATTTATAACATCTATTCTACAATATCCGTATTTACCTATCATTTGCAAATTCTAATAATATTTACTATTTACAGACCATATGTAAAATTCTTTAATATAATTTATATTATATTATTCAAATTAATTCTACCTAAATTCAATTAGAATTCAATATTTCAAAAACTCCTTTATAAATTCCTATTGTTCACACCACTTACTTTATTCTCTTTATTCACCATAATTGCGAGTAATAATTTCAATATAAATCATACTAGACTTGATTTCATAAATCAAATTTCAAGTTTTCAATCCCATTATAACTTCTAAGTATAGAGTTATAAAATCTTCTTTTTTATGTTTCCCTTTCAATTGGAAAATCCAAATCTATTTAAATTATTGGTTTCAAACCCGATTTCTATCTTCCTTCCCAATTCACATTCAAAATATACATTGTTTTTCCAAATTGTCTAACGGTATTTTTAAAATTAACTCCTCATCTTATTTGTTAAAATAAATCTTTGTCGTCCAGTTCTATTTATAATTTAGTTACTAGATAAATATTTTGTTTAAAAATAAAATTCCCTTTGCAATTTAAACATCCCACTTATTTAAAATATTAGTTTAAAACACATTTCCACTATCTTTTCCAAATCCATGCTCAAATTAAATCTTTCTAAACTACTCCAAAAATATTGGTTTTCACTTCTTATAATTATCACTTATAAAGTCGCGTCCTTATATTATTTGTTTAAACAAATGTTTAATTTTACATTTTATTCAATTTGGATTCTAAATAATCATTTCTACTTGAAGTTAAATATCTTTTAACAATTCAAATTTCTATTTTCAACTCATTTGCTTTAACATCTATTCACCTCGCCCGTGAATAAATTTTCTCAACTCAAATTCATACTTGAATTGTTTAGTCAAACTCGATTTTTAACTTGAAACTTCGAGTTTCGATCTATTTATAACTCCTAATTGTCGAGTTATATAATCTCCTTCATATTTTCCTTGTAACTGAAAATTTTCAGTCTATTTAAAATATCAATTTTATTTTTGTTTTTCTATTTCTTTTCAAATTCACACATAATTTACATTTTCCCAATTTCCAAAATAATAATAATTATTATTCCACTTCATACAAAATCGCCTTTTCAAAATATGTGGTTCAAACAAATATTTACCTTTTAAATTCTTTTTATAATTCGAATTTCAAATGAACATTTCTATAAATATTTTCTTTAAACTCTTTTTATATTTTAATTTCTATTTTGAAATCAAAATATTATTATTTAGGATATTTAAAATACCCAAAATTAACAATCAGTGTCACTAACACATCCAAGTATACTATAACTAACACAGGTTCTAGAACACATCATATATAAGCATATATATGAAAACAAGTAATTTAAATGTGAGGAATCCGACTGGATTCCTCCAACCTGTTTCCCCTGCATCACAGATGTTAGTCAATAGTAATAATACCCATCCTGCTTCGAGGCAGGATATCGCGTTATAGAAGGTCATCCACTATATATATTGTGGGTCGCATAGGGAAATCATTCGCTAATGGTACAACGGGCATCCGCTAATGGTACTACGGGAATATCCAATCACCAATATTATTATTATTATATATTAAATATATATTATCACTTTATATCAGTCAAGTTATCAGCCAACAAGCAAATGAATAAATTTTGAACTTTTAAAATACTTCTTAATAATTAACAGAGTGAGTTTAACTCGCCTCGATTTTCCTCTGCCGAATATTCGATTAAATTTTCCATATCATCTCAGCTACACATCTACTCGCCTCATCTCGAATAATTTAATTACCTATGATTATTTTACTTTAACGATTAAATATTTATTTATTAAATTAATTACTTTAAATAAATTTTCTATGCATTTTTAATTTGTTTAAAAAAATTGTATGCCTTATATGCCTTGCAACCTCGGCCAATTCCTAAAAACAAATCTCGAAGAGCTCCAAATTTGCCATCATCCTTTTAGCAAATCATTGAGCTCATCACAGTCACTATCATCCATTTCTATCACCTATGATAATTTTAATTTTAATTTAACTATCAACATATTTTATTTTAATTTAAATTAACCACTATAAATAAACATTTTTTTATGAATTTAAATTGTATTAAAAACATATACCTTATATTTATTCTAGTCAAGAGAATTCATCCTTCCTCCTAACAGTAAAACTTTTACGACCAAACTTGCCCCTCAACACCATTTCAAATCTAATCATCCAGCAACACACTTGCAACTATACTACTTCATCTCAGCTTAACTGTAATGCCTCAACCCTTCCCATTGTCAAGTCAGCCTCCTCCATCAACTGGTATTGAACAGCTCCATTTACAGTCCAGTTAACACTTTTCCAATGTACAAATCAATTGCGCCTTCCCCTTTTCAATTACAGTCAACACACTCCACCATACCACCTAGTATCGAACTCCAACATTTCAAAACTTCCTATGCTTCCCTACTGTCGAACACTCCTCACAATCATCACTGGAAAAATTCGCACCCTTCTAAACCCCACACTACCGAACCCCATTCACCGTCAACCCCAGTTCGCACCACTCTAATCCTCACTATTAAGTCCCGAACAATGCCACATGTATCAGCCTTGGCCACTTCTAGATCTCCAATATGAACCACGCAACTAATTAGAGGACAAAATCCCCTTTCCATCTGCAGATCAACCCCGGAAACCTCGTTTGAACTCACGCTCGAGCTTAGCGTCAATTTCAGGATTTCAGGGACTTGCGATTAAAATCGCGATTACTGATTATATATATATATATATATATATCAGTGGTTTATTTTTTTCTCCGTCGAAACAATTAGATGAAGAAAAGTAAATTGAAGAAGTAGACGGAAATGGTTTGAGGATGGTGAAGTAACGAAGGAAAGGCTCTTTGTATAGGTGTGACGGTAAAGGATAGGAATGATGTCCAATTCGATAGGTATAGGTAGCTTTGGGATGCAGCTTATTGTCCATCGGGGAAGAAGTGACGCAGATGTGAAATAAAAGAAAGGAATAGATGCTGAAGGTACCGATAGGTTAGGTTACAGCTTACAATTTTCAGAAAGCTTAGGGAAGAAGATGAATTCGTAAATGACGTTTGAAAAGAGAAGACGGCTGAAATGGTGTAGAATAGCCTGCGCTAGTAGGAAAAATCGTCCCCTACTTTATTTATTTATATTTTTATTTGATTTATTTTCATTTTCGGTTGAACTGGTGTGGTTTCACCTCATTTGAAGTATCACGTGTTATCAAACTCTTGTCTGAACGTAACGAATGACATTTCTAGGATTTTAGCACTATTCTGAACACACTGGACGTGTTTCATAGTCTAATTCGACCATATACAGAAGATATTAAATTAAATTTATGATTTAATATTAAATTTGATTTAATATAAAATGACTCAAAATAAATCATTATTATCATATAAATATACACAAACTGGTTTCATAAAATTCTAGAATAAATTAATTTGAAATTTTAAACTCTATGTTTCATTTTCACATTAAACCAATATTCTATTGATTTTAAATCGATTTATTTTATCTAATAAATTGTTACGGTTTATAAACAATTTCATAGCGATTATTTTAAAATTTGATTTGGCCATAACTTAAAATGTAAAATACAAAATCTTGATTTTTCTCCTTTATTACAAATTTATTGTTCAACAGATTTGAACGTTTCTTATTTTAGCGAATTTCAACTTATAACGAATCCTGTACCCTTAATTGAAGTTCAAAACTAAATATTACGAATTATCGCGCCATTACGAGCTCGTTTATATTTAATATATATTTATACGTTTCAAACTTCGTTTAATTAACATAAAATTCCATTTATATTACCATTTCAATATTTAAACAAATTTAAATTATTCAAACATGAATCAATAAAAATGCAGGACGTTACAATATTTATCCTAAAAGGTGTCTTTAATTATATAACCCCAATCTTTCTACCGGTTATGCTTACCTTTAGGTGTCCTTAATACAAAACCCCCAATTGGTTAAGTTTTGTGGGCCTATATTTAAATATTACCCATCCATCTCAGATATACCTAACTTAACCCTCCCATTGTTCAACCAAGTTTACTTAAGTTCTATTCATGTTTACATTCACCCAATCCCTATGGATTCAGCCAGGTTAAGTATTTCAATTTCATACCATGTCCATTTATGGTTTATAATGGGCTAGACCTCCCACATTTGGCCTACAGCTTGTGAATGTTGAATATGCCGGTTGGGTCCGGGCAAACTTCTTCCACAAGTTGGGCCTAACCTCGTGTCTTAGCCCGTCTCGTATTTGTGCACTTAGAATCCTCACATTAGATTCAACATTTGCGGTTGCTGGATATGCCGGTCAGGTCCGGGCAGACTTCCACCGCAGATGCAATCTAACCTCGTGTCATAAGTGCAGTTACAGTTTCTAATTACTGTAGTCTTAAGCATTTCATTATTATCCAATTTTCACCTATGTCTTTATAGGTTATAGGTTTCTTGCCCCTTTTTCCACCAAATATGCTCATAGTGAATTATATGTCCAAAAACAAATTATGCCAATTATAATATTTTCCCCCGTTCCCTAACTAACACATTCGCATATATTTGGCGGCATGCCTAGGATAGAAAGTAGCCTGGCCATAAACAATAAAAGGAAAAGGTGATGGGAAAATGACAATAGTGATTATTCTAACATAACTGGCATATATATTGACATAGTGATAAGGTGGACATACAGAATGGATCTGTTGAACTTGTGATAATTAAACTAGTCCTAACATAGTAGGAATGTCACAATAAGTATAACAAGATATAAATAACAATTTAGATGTCTAACTAGTTCAGGTCCAATATGAAAGGCACAAGGTGATCTAAATGACAAGATAGATCTGAAATCAAAAGTAGGTCCGTCCTGGTAAAGATTTAGATCCAAGTCATAATATGTCATAACATCATAAATCCACAAGTTGCAATAGATCCGATAGAATAAAGGTTGAGATTTAAGTCATAACTAATTTAGTATGTCATGGATTCATAATTTACAATAGATCTGGTATAATTCAGTCACAGGCATGATCCAATTTAACAGTCGTATCATGTTTTTCTTGGTTATTTAAATCTAAAAATAAATGAAACCCACAGTGTTTGGATAATAGAAATAGGACTAGAAGAAGAACAGATCTACACTTGAATCTCTAAATCTTTAATTACAGAAGAAGGTAATAGAATCCAATTCAGTCCAGGCACTGACAGCATTTGGCCTCCATTGACTTCCGGCGAAGAAAACAAGAGAAATGAGCCTGTATATATAGCTGCCAGCCCCATAAATTCGACTGCCACCTCAGCCCTAGGGGGTCGACCCCGGGGTCGACACCCCTCCTATGAGGTCGACTCCCCTAGGCGAGATTTTCCCGCTTTCCCAAATTCCGTGATTTTGAATTTTGAACTGAAATTTTGAATGCCTAGGCCCTATATATATAATTATCTTACGAGTATACAAACTTCAAACCTTCATAACTTCTTCACACGGTGTCCGTTTTACGCAAACCAAATGTCTGTCTTGAAAAAAATTTCAAGACGGATGCAATGGCACAGTCTGTTTCCCTTAATTATGAATATTAAATTAACTATTCTTTAATTTGTTCTCTTTAGTGTTGTTAAAAATACGGGGTGTTACATGATTATTTGGCGGGTCATTTTCGGATCAACCCGAATTTGACCCATTTGTAAACCGGTGGGTTTTGCGTTGACCCACTAATCTGATTTTGACCTGCCAAACCCGACAATATGTCATAAATCTTCCATATTATTAGTCTTTTATGTATGCTGTTAGTGTTAGTCTTTTACGTATGTAGTATTCAGTATGCTTATAAATTCTTCTATAAGCTATTATATTTAACTAATTTATTCTTGTATGTTATTAGTTATATTTACTTCTAGCTACTGTATCTCTTCCATACTATTAGTCGTTTATCTGTGCAGTATGCTCGTATATTATGTATGGAGAATGATTTTTGGATACGGTGATTTCATGCTTTATATATGTGCTGCAAGTTGGTTATTTTGTAACTTGTTGCTTGTTGATGATTTTGTAACTTGCTGCATGTTGGTCATTATATAATAGTGTTGTCTACCGGTGATTTGGTTCTTTAGTTGTTTAGTGGGCAATATTTGCTAATGGGTCGAACAGGCAAACCCGACCCGACATGGCCCGTTTAGTTAAACGGGTTAAACGGGTCGGGTCGGGTTAATCTGTTTATAAACGGGTTGGGTTAGGGTTTGGGAAAATGACCCGTTTAATAAATAGGTTGACCCGACCCGTTTATAAATCAACCCGAAACCGACTTGAACCGACCAGAACGCAACACGACCCATTGACAGCTCTAATCTTAATTGATGTATAATATGGAAATTTCCACCAATTAATTTGAAAAAGTGTGTGAAATATTTCCTGTAATAATAGAAATACCATATACGGTAAATAAAGAAAGGGTTACAGTAGTAAAGGTTCACTAAATAATAAGGAACCAAGGGAAAATGTAATGAACGAGGAATATAACCTATTATAATTAATTATATGAATGTAAATGAAATATAATAGGTAGCCTTGTCCTAGGGACAAGTGGAATTATAACATAGGTTATAATTAATGATGAAAAAAGGACTTACTAATAAATCTTAGTTAAGGGAACAAAGTTAATAAGATAACCCACAGCAACGGTTGTGGTAACGATATAACATGAGATTATGATTAAATGAAAAAGGATAAAGCAGGATTATTATTAGTAAACTTACATTTGAGAGGATTAAGCTTAATGAATGAAAAATAATAAAGGGATGTATGTTCTAGCAGCGTAGGGCTGATTGTAGAAAATAAGTGGCTCATAGATATGGTATGTTCCGGTAGCGTGGGGCTGATTACAGAAAATAAGCGTCTGAATATAAGATAATAAATTAGCTACTTGAATAGAAAATTAAAGTGTGAATAATCAAGTTAATTAGCAATGGGATAACTTAAAAAAGAGCGTGATTAAAAGATTAGACATCGGATCTAATAACATAAGGACGCGATGCACTTAGATCGGTCTATACATATGGAGTGAAAAACCCAACGGGGTAAATCATCACGGTGTCTGGAGGCACGTGAGGAGCACGTCCAACTAATTATTCTGCGGGATTGAAGGGAAGCACGAGGCTTCTATGGGACATAGTAAGGTACACTGAGACGACCTTAAGAGGAGAAATCAGATTAAGACGTTGCTCGGAGGAGGTCTACTACACAATCTAAAGTATACCTTGACTGCAACTATGGAGTTGCAGTCAGAAGGATGTAGCAGATGGCATGGGGGTGATTTGGCAGCTTTCCTCGCTCTAAGAGGAGATGATCAGGACCAAATTAAGGATAGTATTCGTTGGATAACTTTCATTGGCAATCAGTGGGATGCCGAAAGACTAAGAGCTAAACCAATAGACCAATGATCCTTCACTATCAGGATGTTGGTGGAGGGACACACCAAATTGGAAGTTAGATTGGTTGACAGGGGTACGTCATTATCTCTTGATGTAGTATTTCATTAGTCGAGGAAGGTGCCGAGGTGGGTCCAAAGCCACCCAGAAAGAGACCGCCCGTATGTGGATATCTATAATGTAAGCCTAACAAAGTTGTCCTTTACATATATTGAAAGCTCGCGATCGAGTTCCGTGTATTAGATGTATCCCTATTACGGGACTCGGGTTATAGTAGGCACTACATTCGCACAAGGGTCTACATACACGCATTGGGTGGTGTATTGTAGATGTTAGGGCATCGCTCCGTGTTGAGACGTGGTTCAACCGAAGAGTTAGGATACGAGGATCTATATACTTACGTGGCATAGCAAGGGTGGTTCTTTGCTATTACGTGGTGTAACAATGGATATTACCATATGCGGTTCGGCGTAGAATGAAGGTTGTGCATGCTTCCATGGTGTGACGGCGGAGACCGACGAGGAGGGTACTATGAGGAGTACCATGAGATGTTGGGCATAGCTACATATATATTATATTATTTAATCTACTGGGGAGTAGATAGGTGCGACATGTTTGCAGAACCTAGAGTGTTGTTAACCTGAATAACCTAATAATTACGAAAATATAACTGAATGGTATATGTAGGCTTATTTCAGAATGCATAATTTATCCTCTCACTAGAACTTGTGTTCTGACCCATCCCCCCTCATAACATACTCGCAGGTTAGATTTATGGCAGGATATTGGCCGCCTTTAGACAATTGTTAGGCAATGTCATTATATCGGTAAGGTTATATTTGATTATTATATTTTATAAGTTCCGCCATTAGATGTTTTATCGAGCTCTGATATATTTATTATCATTGTCTTTTCTACAAGATACTAGATAAGCCAACTCGAGTTTCAGTGGTTTCGGATTTAGAATTTTTGAAAAATCCGGACCCACTGGAATTTAGGTTGTTACAAATACAGTTTTGAAACACCCCACCTCCGTTAGGGTCACTCTCAAAGGGAATGCCCTAATTTTGGTGGAGGTTTATAAGTATAAGTCATAGATATACAAGACAGATATAAAAACACATATTTGTAAACAGCAGAAAAGTGGTAACTTTTATTTCATAAAAGCAAATACGTGTTACAACAACATCACCATGATTGTCTTACATCCTTTCCAAAATCATAACATAACACTTTCATAATCTGTCTTGATTACATTATTTAAAGAAGCTTAAAGAAAACATAAATAAACTGCAAAAGCCCCATAGTTGCTGTCCAAAGCCATAGTCCAAAACGAAAAAGTCCAAGCAATACATTTCTCCTCTTCAAGCTGGATATTAAGGCTGGTCAAGCTGCAGTGTTCCCTCCCTGTGGACCTGGGGGGGGGGGGGGGGAATGGAAGAAAAGAAGACGAAAGAAAAGTAGAGTCAGACATAAAGCCTGAGTAAGTCTAGGACTATTCTGTCTATGAATAAAGAACTGGGTATGATAAGTATAAACAAGAAGTGGGAAACCACTATAAACTTAGTTAAGTTGTCTAGGGTCGAATATACTATCGTACCCCATGTTAATCTCTGAACCCATATAAACTAGTTCCCAACAGGCACCCCATAATCAGGGTGAAGTGATCCATTCTATGATGATCGGCTCCTACTCGCATAGTTACATGTGTCTTACGACCCCCGATGTTGTAGTTACCTATGCTGGTCCCACCATGGGGTGTATCAAGTCCCATGGCAGCGGCCCGACACAACCTAAGAATGCACAGGTATGCTACTAGTGCCCAATGCTTTATTTTTCTGCGCCGGAGTGTGTGCACGCCCGCACCCCATTAGAACCTACACTGCTACACCACCGCCGTCGATTTGACCTCTTACAATCAGCCCAGTAATCGTGCCCCACCCTGCCTTGTTTCAGGGTATCATGATACACCTTATAGGGTTACTGCTGAAAAGGGTCCCCCGCTACTAGGTTTTCTATTTCTAGCCAACATGCTAAGTTGGTTAAGTATTTTATAACCTAACCCCCCCAATCAGTCTGTTTAGTTTAGCATGTTCCATTTTGATTAAGTCTTTAGTTCACTTAATCCTAACAATCCTGACTCAGCCTTAATTGTCTTATTAAAGCCTTGACCTCTCACATTAGACAGGTATTATTGTGGCTGCCTGTTGCCGGTTGGTTCCGGGCAGTCTTACGCCACAACTCAGTCTAACCTCGGGTCCTTATTGGGCTCCATGTTTAACCACCCACATTGGATAGGTATTGTTGTGACTACTGGACAGCCGGGCGGTTCCGGGCAGGTTTACATCACAACTCAATCCAACCTCGGGTTAAACACATCGTATGTTCTACATTTACATATTTTGTCTTTCTTCTTTATTTTCTTATATGTAAATATTTGCGGCCCATTATTAAAAATCAATGGTGTGATGGTTACACCAATCATGGGCCCAACCCATACTTGAATTTGGGCCCCTTTACTTTATATTTTCATTTATTAATTAATTTGGCCCAACGCTATTTACCCCCGTTTAATTCGCTCGTTTATTATATATATGTTGGGCTTAGCCTTTTTAAGCCCAACTTAGCCACGTGAAAAAGGGGAGGCTTAAAGCATGATTACATACACAAGAAGGGGAATGTGAACGCATGAACTTGCAACATAACGTTGGAACTACAAAATAGAAACTGGTGTACTTGCATAGTAGTAATGTATACTTTGGTCATAAAGCATAAGTGACATGAATCAAAGCATGTAAACTTGTAGTTGAGATAAGAATCTAAATTGGATATCATTATTGACACATAGTCTTAACTACAACATAAACCTATGTTTTTATTTAGGCATAATGTCAAACATAAGCAAATCATGTTCATAAGATTCCTACATGTTTACAAAGGGGTTTACTTTTGTTACTAATACAAAAGCATAGTTCAACTTGAATTATTCCAACTTAATCATGATTTTAAATCTATTCACCTAACCATGGCGCACATATACTTATGGCATAAATATTTCTAAACATGAAATCATGATTTTTTACTTTAGTCATGCAAACTTGCAAATGGGATTTTGAATCTAACCTAGCTATGTACCACATATGTCATCATATAATTCTTGTTAACAATATAGACCTAACATGGTTTTCAATTATGCAAAATATCAATCATAGCCTAGTCATATTCATAAGTTCGCAAAGAGGTTTTCTAGTACAAAAGTATGGCTTAATACATAGACCATGATGCCAAATTTTCAACATAATTTCATATGAATTATAATAACCCAAATTTGTTCCAATTACTCACAAAAATGATTTTTGTACAAAAATACACATTATGATGACATAGTAGCAAAACCCCAAACTTGCATGAATTTCAATTAAACAACTACATACATGTAGCTTCAACATGAATTACATAATTTGCGAATATTCCAAACGTATATTTGCATAAAACTACCGCAAACATGTAGTTTTTATAATGAATAACATGCTTTGCGAATATCCAAACGTATACTTGCATAAAACTACCGCAAACATGTAGTTTTTATAATGAATAACATAATTCGAGAATATCCAAACGTATACAATATTCCAAATCGATAAGAATCATAGTAACGCACAAATATGAATTACTTTATCACCACAAATCAAGTATACAAACCAACACAGTTATTTGTTCATAACAAAATAATACTCTACTTACAATTGTGTGGCGAATTCTCCAATTTAGGGATTTGGAGATGCGATTCCTTGTTGATTTGATTTGTTTAAGTTGCTTTATGCTTTAGAATTTTCCTCCTAGTCTTCTCCCAAATTGGTGGCTACTCCTAGTCGTTCCTCAGCAGCATGATGGCTTTGTTCTTATTTTTGAATGAATAGGTTAGGTTGAGTCTAGGGTCATTTTTATAGAGTTTATGAACTGATTAGGACCATCGATGTTGCTTGGATTGATCGTAGCCATTCATTCGAAAGAGAGACCAATTAGAGCCTGCCACCTAGCCCTAATGACAAAGCATGCTTCTGAAAATCGACCAACATAGACTAGGCCAGCCAGGGTGGACTGGGTTCGACCTGGGTCTGGACCAGGTCGACAGCCCTGTCGACAGCCCTGTCGACCTGGCTAGACCAGGTCGACAGCCCAGTCGACCTGGGTGCCTTAGGCGGGAATTTTCCCGCCCTGGCCAATTGGGCCCGATTTTTAATTTTAAACTTTTTTTCTGAGCTGTTCAAATTTTAAACTTAATTTAGAAACTTCCGAAGGCTATATCTTCTTCATACGGACTCCGTTTTTCGAAAACTCGGACTCTATTTCGCGTATTTTTCCGAGACGAACGCAATGGCGTATCCCGTTTCCCTTAGTTCTTTGATTTCAAATTAATTATACTTTAATTTGTTAATTTCACAGTTATAGAATACACGGGGTGTTACATTCTCCCCCACTTAAAAGGATTTCGTCCCCGAAATCTTCAAGTTTAGGAAGATGTATATCCTAACATCCAATCATCCATCTAATCATCCATCAACCACGAGCATCCATTGTCCTTAAAAGACTTCTAATGCTTCATGATCATATGCGAAGTGTGTGTGTACATGTACTTATCTAATGCAAAATCAGGCGGTCTACTGATTCAGTTGACCTCCTTAATGCGAATTATGTAAGTGCCATGAATCCATTATGTATGCAAATTTTCCTATTCATGATTCTACATGAGTGCACAATCATTCAATACAAATGCAACATCCATATGACAACACATTAAAGTTCAACCATATACGAATGCAAACATATATGCATATGCAATATGAAGTGACTGAGCCGATCTAAAACCTAGATTGTGTGTGTATATGCAACCACGAGCAACCACTAGCAATCACTTGCAACCACTTGCAACCATCATCCATAACATGTTTCAATTACATGTTTCCATCCAAAGAGGTTTCTACCTAAAAGATAAGGTCGAGGAAATATACCTAAAAAGATAGATAAAAGCGCAACTTAAGGAAAAGAAAGATCAAGGATGTACCCTCGAAAAGAGAAGGGTAGGCAGTGCGTATTCTAGCTTCAGTTTCCCAAGTCGCGTCTCCCTCGGCGTCGCTCCACTGAACTTTGACGAGTTTGACTTCGCGGTTGCATAGCTTCTTCACTTCCGTTCCTAATATGCGGGTTGGAACTTTTCTTATGGTTGCTTCACGTTCCACTTTGGCTTCTTCGAGGATATTTGGCTCTACCACTTCAGCAGACTCATGTAGACAATTTCGGAGATGTGAAACGTGAAAAACGTTGTGGACTCCGGCCAACTTCTCGGGTAGCTCTAATCTATAGGCCATTTTCCCAATTTTCTCGATGATAGGGAATGGCCTTACGAACCTTGGTGCCAGTTTTCCTGTGGTTCCAAAACGAACAACGTTTCTTAGTGGAGATACCTTGAGAAAAACTCTGTCTCCAACCTCAAATTCAAGGTCGGTCCTTCTCTTGTCGGCATAGGACTTTTGTCTGTCTTGGGCCGTCTTCATCCTTCTTCGTATTAAGTCTACTTTCTCTGAAGTCTCTCGGATCATATCTGGTCCAAGTATGAGCTTATCAGTAGACTCCCACCAACAAGTGGGCGATCGGCACGGTCTTCCATATAAAGCTTCGAAGGGCGCCATTCCGATGGTTGCTTGATAGCTGTTGTTGTAGGCAAATTCCACCAAAGGAAGGTGGTCTTCCCATGTCCCTCCGAAGTCAAGGACGCATAGTCTTAAAAGGTCCTCCAAAACTCTGTTCACTCTCTCTGTTTTGCCGTCGGTTTGGGGATGATAGGTTGTGCTCAAGCATAACTGCGTTCCTACTGCTTCTTGCAAACTCCGCCAAAACTCGCTGGTGAAGATGGGGTCTCGGTCACTAACAATGCTAGATGGTATTCCATGGAGTCGAACGATTTCTTTGAGGTAAAGTGATGCCAGGGATGAGGCAGTTCTTTTACTTTTGACAGGTAAAAAGTGGGCGCTTTTAGTAAGCCTATCCACTATTACCCAAATGCTAGTGTTGCCTCTCCTAGACCTAGGCAGCCCCTCGATGAAGTCCATTGATATGCTATCCCACTTCCACTGTGGGACCTCTAGAGGATGTAGTAGTCCGCCAGGCTTTTTCTGTTCCGCTTTAACCTGTTGGCACACCATACTCTTAGAAACGAATTCTGCCACGTCCTTTTTCATGCCGTTCCAGAAGAAAGTCCTTTTTATGTCTTTGTACATTTTATCTCCGCCTGGGTGTATTGTCATCTTGGAGTGATGTGCTTCCTCGAGAACCTTCTTTACTAAATCTTTTATTTGTGGAACGCATAGTCTTCCGACTCGCCTTAGCAAACCCTTATCGTCGATGGAGTATCTGTTGAGGTGACTTGAAGTCTCACCCCTAATTAGCCTATCAATCATTTCCATAAGCTGAGGGTCTTCGCGTTGTGCTGTCCCTACTAAATCCACTAAAGTTGGGCGCACTTCGAGAGATGCTAGCAGGCCTGGTACAAAATCGGAGGAGGGCCTAAAGTCGAAGCTGGCTATAAACTCTAGGCTTTGTCTTTCAACAAACAACGGGCTTAGGGTCAGTTTCTTTCGGCTCAACGCGTCTGCCACTACGTTGCCTTTGCCCGGAGTATAGGAGATTTCGAAATCATACGAGGCAAGAAACTCCATCCATCTTTGTTGCCTCAAGTTAAGATCCTTCTGCGAGAAAAGATATTTCAACGATTTATGGTCAGTGTAAAGTTCGAACTTCTCACCTAGGAGATAGTGTCGCCAAGACTTGAGTGCAAAGACGATGGCGGCTAACTCAAGATCGTGGGTTGGGTAGTTCTTTTCGTGCACTTTCAACTGCCTCCCGCCATAAGCTACTACCCTTCCTTCTTGCATCAAGACGGCGCCTAGCCCTGTCCCACATGCATCTGTATAAACAGTGAACATCTTGTTCCCATCTGGTAGCGTCAAAACTGGGGCTGTTGTAAGAGCCCTTTTCAGTCATTGGAAAGCAAGCTCGCAATCCAAGTCCCAATTGAACACTAAATTCTTCTTGGTCAATTTCGTGAGCGGAGCTGAGATTTTCGCAAAATCCCTTATGAACTTTCGATAGAAACCCGCTAGTCCTAGAAAACTTCGGATCTCAGTCGCGTTCCTTGGTGTCTTCCAATCTTGTACCGCCACTACCTTAGCAGGGTCCACTGCTAACCCTTGTTTGGATACTATGTGCCCAAGGAACCTCACCTCTTCTCTCCAAAAGTGACATTTGGAGAATTTGGCTTTTAGTTGATGGACTCGCAAAGTTTCCATGATTGCCCTTAAGTGCTGAGCATGTTCCTCTTCACTCTTTGAAAAGATAAGGATATCATCTACGAAGACCACTACGAACTTGTTGAGGAAATCTCTGAATACCCTACTCATCAGGTCCACGAAGTAAGCAGGTGCATTTGTCAAGCCGAAAGGCATGACAAGCCATTCAAAGAAGCCGTCTGGGGTTCTGAACACCGTTTTATCGATGCTATCTTCAGCCAACCTTAGCTGATGAAAACCGGTTGCTAAATCGAGCTGGGAGAAAACAGACGCTCCTACAAGCTGGTCAAACAAATCGTCAATTCTAGGGAGAGGGTGCCTATTCTTTTTTGTTAGCTTGTTGAGCTCCCTATAGTCAACACATAGACGGAGTAAACCATCCGCCTTTGTAGCGAACACCACTGGAGCGCCCCATTCTGAAATGCTCCTCCTAATGAACCCCTTTTCTAGAAGCTCTTTAATCTGTTTACTGAGCTCTTTCCTTTCTCGTGGAGCCATGTGTCTAACGGGCAACGCAACGGGCTTTGCATTATCTACAAGATATATGCGGAAGTCTATTTCCCGCTTCGGAGGCAAGCCCTTCACCTCTTCGAAGACATCCGGAAATTCCCGGACCACTCTAACTGATTGCAAATTTTCAACAGAGGCATCTAGCGATTCAAGATAACTAAGCATAACCGCATACGAGGGATTAGAAGAAATTTCCAAAGTATTACCGAGCTGGGTTAGGAGCCTAACAACCCTTTTCTCACAATCAAGGATGGCCCCATTACTGGATAGCCAATCCATGCCCAAAATCAAACCATATCCCGAAAAGCCCAAAACAAAGGCACTACACTGAAATTCTACGCTTAGAATAGAAATTTTCAATCCCAAACAGATCATAGACAAATGAGCTGGGCCCCCAATTGGGTTTGAAACAATTAAGGGGTCCTCTACCATACTAGTTTTTAGGTGCGAGATTCTACTAAAGCAGACGAGATAAAGGAGTGTGATGCGCCTGAATCAAATAAAGTGCGAATGGGGTGATCATAAAGATAAACTACACTTTCTACAGAAGTATTTATACCTTGTTGTTGCAAAGGTGGTGCTTCTAGCACATGAACCTGTGCCCCTGAGGTGGATCCAGCCCTCTGCCCCTGTCCTCGTTTCTTTGGGCAATCCTTAGCCCTTTGGCCTGTCTCACCGCAAGAAAAGCACCCACCATTCTCCTTGGCCTTCTTTTTCCGGCAGTCCTTTACTAAGTGCCCCACTTTGCCACAGAAATTGCACTTCCTCTTCTCTTTGTTGCCTTTCCCGCCCTTCTTAAAGTCTGTCTTCTTAGGCTGCAAACCCTCTTTCTTCCCTTGAGAGCTTTCTGCCTTTGTCTCCTTCTTGCCCTTATCCTCTTCGTTCAGCAATGCCATTTGTACCAACCTTTCATATGTAGCCCCCATGGGTATATGGGTCATGGCCAAACTATGCAATGGCTCATTCAACCCTTTGACGAAACGGAGAGCCTTCTTGTGCGGGGTGTTGACTAGGTCCAGCCCAAACCTAGCCAGCTCATCGAACTGATTAACATACTCTCTGACTGTCTTGTTCCCTTGCTTAAGAAATAAGAATTTTTCCAACTGCAAACTCCTTTCCGCATCTGAGAGAAATTTAGTCTCAAACCTTACCCTAAAGTCCTCCCATGTCTCCACTGGTCTTTCTGCATTAGTGACTTCACACCAGTAGGAGGCCTCGCCCTTTAATAGCCATACTGCCAGTTGTACTTTTTGTCTATCTTCTGCCTCAAAGATGATGAATAGGTCCTCAGTTTCTTTCAGCCAATTTCTAGCTGCCACGAAGGACTCAGTTCCATGGAAATCCTTTCCTCCCATAGCTTTAAAATCTTTACATATCTTAGCAAACGTGTTTCCCCGTAGAGGAGGTGGAGGAAAAGGTGCCGCTGCAGCTGGAAGATTTCCTGCAGCTGGGGGAGGAGGAACGGTAGGACCTGGCTGAGTGGCCCTTGCTTGTAAGAACCGTCTAAACCAACCAGGTATTGGTACCCCTTCCGGCAAGTTAAGTTCTTCGGACATGCTGAAACAAAAAAGGATAGATTCAAAACGAAGGATAAGAGATAGTACCTATGGCTTTGGGGAGTGGACTTTGCCTTTTTAAAATAAAATAATATTTTTCTTCTAAAATTGCTTCTTTAAATTTCCTTTTTGAAAATAAATTTTCAAAACTTTTTATCTTATCTGGTAAACCTATGCTCTGATACCAAGTGAAACACCCCACCTCCGTTAGGGTCACTCTCAAAGGGAATGCCCTAATTTTGGTGGAGGTTTATAAGTATAAGTCACAGATATACAAGACAGATATAAAAACACATATTTGTAAACAGCAGAAAAGTGGTAACTTTTATTTCATAAAAGCAAATACGTGTTACAACAACATCACCATGATTGTCTTACATCCTTTCCAAAATCATAACATAACACTTTCATAATCTGTCTTGATTACATTATTAAAAGAAGCTTAAAGAAAACATAAATAAACTGCAAAAGCCCCATAGTTGCTGTCCAAAGCCATAGTTCAAAACAAAAAAGTCCAAGCAATACATTTCTCCTCTTCAAGCTGGATATTAAAGCTGGTCAAGCTGCAGTGTTCCCTCCCTGTGGACCTGGGGGGGGGGAACGGAAGAAAAGAAGACGAAAGAAAAGTAGAGTCAGACATAAAGCCTGAGTAAGTCTAGGACTATTCTGTCTATGAATAAAGAACTGGGTATGATAAGTATAAACAAGAAGTGGGAAAGCACTATAAACTTAGTTAAGTTGTCTAGGGTCGAATATACTATCGTACCCCATGTTAATCTCTGAACCCATATAAACTAGTTCCCAACAGGCACCCCATAATCAGGGTGAAGTGATCCATTCTATGATGATCGGCTCCTACTCGCATAGTTACATGTGTCTTACGGCCCCCGATGTTGCAGTTACCTATGTTGGTCCCACCATGGGGTGTATCAAGTCCCATGGCAGCGGCCCGACACAACCTTAGAATGCACAGGTATGCTACTGGTGCCCAGTGCTTTATTTTTCTGCGCCGGAGTGTGTGCACGCCCGCACCCCGTTAGAACCCACACCGCTACACCACCGCCGTCGATTTGACCTCTTACAATCAGCCCAGTAATCGTGCCCCACCCTGCCTAGTTTCAGGGTATCAGGATACACCTTATAGGGTTACTGCTGAAAAGGGTCCCCCGCTACTAGGTTTTCTATTTCTAGCCAACATGCTAAGTTGGTTAAGTGTTTTATAACCTAACCCCCCAATCAGTCTGTTTAGTTTAGCATGTTCCATTTTGATTAAGTCTTTAGTTCACTTAATCCTAACAATCCTGACTCAGCCTTAATTGTCTTATTAAAGCCTTGACCTCTCACATTAGACAGGTATTGTTGTGGCTGCCTGTTGCCGGTTGGTTCCGGGCAGTCTTACGCCACAACTCAGTCTAACCTCGGGTCCTTATTGGGCTCCATGTTTAACCACCCACATTGGATAGGTATTGTTGTGACTACTGGACAGCCGGGCGGTTCCGGGCAGGTTTACATCACAACTCAATCCAACCTCGGGTTAAACACATCGTATGTTCTACATTTACATATTTTGTCTTTCTTCTTTATTTTCTTATATGTAAATATTTGCGGCCCATTATTAAAAATCAATGGTGTAAAGGTTACACCAATCATGGGCCCAACCCATACTTGAATTTGGGCCCCTTTACTTTATATTTTCATTTATTAATTAATTTGGCCCAACGATATTTACCCCGTTTAATTCGCTCGTTTATTATATATATGTTGGGCTTAGCCTTTTTAAGCCCAACTTAGCCACGTGAAAAAGGGGAGGCTTAAAGCATGATTACATACACAAGAAGGGGAATGTGAATGCATGAACTTGCAACATAACGTTCGAACTACAAAATAGAAACTGGTGTACTTGCATAGTAGTAATGTATACTTTGGTCATAAAGCATAAGTGACATGAATCAAAGCATGTAAACTTGTAGTTGAGATAAGAATCTAAATTGGATATCATTATTGACACATAGTCTTAACTACAACATAAACCTATGTTTTTATTTAGGCATAATGTCAAACATAAGCAAATCATGTTCATAAGATTCCTACATGTTTACAAAGGGGTTTACTTTTGTTACTAATACAAAAGCATAGTTCAACTTGAATTATTCCAACTTAATCATGATTTTAAATCTATTCACCTAACCATGGCGCACATATACTTATGGCATAAATATTTCTAAACATGAAATCATGATTTTTACTTTAGTCATGCAAACTTGCAAATGGGATTTTGAATCTAACCTAGCTATGTACCACATATGTCATCATATAATTCTTGTTAACAATATAGACCTAACATGGTTTTCAATTATGCAAAATATCAATCATAGCCTAGTCATATTCATAAGTTCGCAAAGAGGTTTTCTAGTACAAAAGTATGGCTTAATACATAGACCATGATGCCAAATTTTCAACATAATTTCATATGAATTATAATAACCCAAATTTGTTCCAATTACTCACAAAAATGATTTTTGTACAAAAATACACATTATGATGACATAGTAGCAAAACCCCAAACTTGCATGAATTTCAATTAAACAACTACATACATGTAGCTTCAACATGAATTACATAATTTGCGAATATTCCAAACGTATATTTGCATAAAACTACCGCAAACATGTAGTTTTTATAATGAATAACATGCTTTGCGAATATCCAAACGTATACTTGCATAAAACTACCGCAAACATGTAGTTTTTATAATGAATAACATAATTCGAGAATATCCAAACGTATACAATATTCCAAATCGATAAGAATCATAGTAACGCACAAATATGAATTACTTTATCACCACAAATCAAGTATACAAACCAACACAGTTATTTGTTCATACCAAAATAATACTCTACTTACAATTGTGTGGCGAATTCTCCAATTTAGGGATTTGGAGATGCGATTCCTTGTTGATTTGATTTGTTTAAGTTGCTTTATGCTTTAGAATTTTCCTCCTAGTCTTCTCCCAAATTGGTGGCTACTCCTAGTCGTTCCTCAGCAGCATGATGGCTTTGTTCTTATTTTTGAATGAATAGGTTAGGTTGAGTCTAGGGTCATTTTTATAGAGTTTATGAACTGATTAGGACCATCGATGTTGCTTGGATTGATCGTAGCCATTCATTCGAAAGAGAGACCAATTAGAGCCTGCCACCTAGCCCTAATGACAAAGCATGCTTCTGAAAATCGACCAACATAGACTAGGCCAGCCAGGGTGGACTGGGTTCGACTTGGGTCTGGACCAGGTCGACAGCTCTGTCGACAGCCCAGTCGACCTGGCTAGACCAGGTCGACAGCCCAGTCGACCTGGGTGCCTTAGGCGGGAATTTTCCCGCCCTGGCCAATTGGGCCCGATTTTTAATTTTAAACTTGTTTTTCTGAGCTGTTCGAATTTTAAACTTAATTCAGAAACTTCCGGAGGCTATATCTTCTTCATACGGACTCCGTTTTTCGAAAACTCGGACTCTATTTCGCGTATTTTTCCGAGACAAACGCAATGGCGTATCTCGTTTCCCTTAGTTATTTGATTTCAAATTAATTATACTTTAATTTGTTAATTTCACAGTTATAGAATACACGGGGTGTTACAAGTTTAGTGAGAGACAATATCACACACTTGAAACAAATCATCCCAAAATGCTCCATCGCGTAAAGCTTGCTATTATGAGTCCAATCAAAGAAAAGGCAACCAAATCCAACTTTGTATACAAGAGTTACCGCATGTATAATTTTCACTGATTAATTTAATAACCAAATCAAGATAACTAACTAATTAAACAACTATATTATTGTTAATCTTTCTTCTCCATTTCTCTAGGCGACATACAAGTATATTCGAACCCATTTTCTTCCCCCTTTCTCGAACTACATGTAAGACCCCACGTCCATTAATGTCACTCTCAAAGGGAATGCATTAGCTTTCATGGAGTATTATTGATGTATAGAACAAAATGCAACAAGACAAATACATATATTGATACTTGAAAAATAAAAACAACTTTTATTGCAGTGGAGAAATAGTTTGATTACACAACATGATAAACCAACAGTAAAACCAAGAACACTTCATATCCATCTTGACCAATTGTTTTCTAAGTACATAATGTAAAATGCATAACCCCAACATAAGTAGCCATAAAAGAGACGAGCTGAACTTTACTTTCAGCAATCCAAGCCCTTCCAAAGAGAGAGAAAGATCCAAATGAAGCTCCACTAGCACTAGTCCCACCCTGAGAACTAGGGGGGAAGGAAGAAAAGAGGCGAAAACAAAGGGGGTCAAACATAAAGTATGGCGAGTCCAATAACTTTAACAATATAATTATTAAAGTAATTAGGATAAGGCATAAACTGGTAAAACAAGGAATGACTGTGAAACAAGTGGGCAAGACAAAACAAACAAGAGGAATATTATGGCGTTAATCTCGCTCTAATCACTATAGGATAATTACTATACTGCATCACTACTAGTCACCCTAAAAGTTGATCCCGCCTACTAAACATAATAATCATAATGGTAGTTTCGCGTACCCCTAGGTGTCGCCTACCCCTATCTCCACTAATTGTACCCACTACCCCTATGCAATCGACTCCCTAATTCGTAGATACCCGTGCCGGTCCCATAGTGAGGTGTATCACTCCCCAAAGTGGAAACCCGATACCACTAAAAATGCACGGCTTGTATCTACATGATGCAACAACGTCTTACCAACTAGCTCGGGCCCACGCACGCACATGACCCCGTTGGACTTACGTTGCCACCGTTAACCTGTTTTGACCTCTTACAATCAAATTCAGTAAGTGTGTCCCGTCCTCGATCTAACTCGAGCTCACAAAGATACTTAATGGGTTACTGGTTTGAAAAGGGTCCCCCATGCTTGACACAAGCTTTCCACCTATGCTTGGTCCCCACTAGTATTTTCCACTTAACCCCTTCTTATTCATGTCTTCTTACATGTTTCAATTTGGTTAAGTGTTTCTAATCGTATTTCACATGTCACCCATGTCAACCACTTAACCCCCATGTCCCACCACATGTTTAACTTGGTTAAGTGTTACTTAATTCGTTATAACCGTAACCTTGTAAGACCTCTCTCATTAGACTACCGTTTGCGGTTGCTGGATTCGCCGGGCGGGTCCGGGCAGTCTTATATCGCAAACGATTCTAACCTCGTGTCTTTACAACTGTTACGCATTAAATTTATTCCTTTGACCTCTCACATTAGTCTACCGTTTGGGGTTGCTGGATTTGCCGGGCGGGTCCGGGCAGTCTTACACCACAAACGAGTCTAACCATGTGTCTTAGGCGTTTATTATTACAAATTTTTTCACCCTAATATGAATTAATTATCCCTATTCAAATTGTCAATAATTTCCAAATTAATTGTGTCCATAATCGTCACCTCAATTATGTCCATACTTTTTAGATATAAAAATTATACCAATTAATGTCTCAATTTAATTATATGCTTTTAAAGCCATTTTATGCCAATTCACAATTTACATAATTAATATTTTTCCATTGTCTTCACGCTATTCGTCTGTTCAAATATGAAATATGTTAGACTCGCAAATAGTCTAACTTATAAAAAAAGAAACATCACAACTTGCATAACACATAAAAATAGATCTAACTTGCAAATAGGAATTATAACATAAATTTGCATAGCCAATAATTTGCATAGACAATGGTCATATAGAATCATATATTTGCATAAACTACCATGGATCTAAATATAGATCTAAACATGAAATTGTGAACTTGCATATATGAATTATGGGTCTCACCTAAACTTGCATATGTGAATATAGTTTTCACCTAAAAATGTGAATATAGTTCTCACCTAAACTTGCATATGGATTCCTACAACTTGCATATGAATTTATCACATGTTTTTGCATATAAACTAGCATATGTATATACTTGATTCACATATAAACTTGTGTATAATCCGCATGCAGACTTGCATAAGATTCACATACAAACTAGCATATGATTTAACATCCCAATCTTGCATAAGATTTAGATACGAACTAGCATATGTAAACACAGACTTGCATAAGATTCACATACAAAGTAGCATATGATTTAACATCCCAAACTTGCATAAGATTCACATACGGACTAGCATATGTAAACACAGACTTGCATAAAATTCACATACAAACTAGCATATGATTTAATATCCCAAACTTGCATAAGATTCACATACGAACTAGCATAAAATAAATCAAGTTAAACATATATAATTGGACATGTGAATAAGATCTACCAACATAAGATAACAAAACTATCATATGTTCACCAATAGACAATAACATCACATGATTCAATAGGCATGTTCTCATAATCCACATTTTATAACTTATCACAATTAATTTATTAATTATTTTGTGAAAGAAATTGTACACACAAGGATAGGCTAGAGAAGAAAATGATTCGTTCGTATTTTGAATTAGAATTCTTACTTGCTAATCCCTAAGCTTTAGGAAGAAGAACTATCCTAGCAGCAGCATGGTGGCCAAGAGACTAATTTAGTTTAGGTTTAGGGTTTGAGTCTAGGCACTCTTTTATAGAAGTTTGAATCAACCTAAGTCGTTAGATTGTCATAGGAGAAATCCCAACCATCCAGACTAGATAGAGTTATCTAGAACAGCCGCACCAGCCCTAATGACTCAGCAAAGAGTCAGAAATCGTCACATTTCAGATCTTCCCGAGGGGGTAGGTCGACCCCTTGGTCGACCTGTATAGGGTAGGTCGACCCCCAGGTTAACCCCCTGGTCGACCTGGGCTTGGGCAGGAGAATTCCCGTCCAGCGCGCTCCCTTTTTGAATTTTGAATTTCGAATTTTTATTCTGAACTGTTTTAATTTATATAAAATTGTTGAAACTTCCGAGGGCCATAAATTACTCATACGAAGTCCAATTTACGAAAATTTGAAGTCTATTCCAAGCAGAATTTCGAGACGAACACAATGGCGTAACCATTTCCCTTAATTCTCACTTTAATAATTAAGTATTCTTAGGATTGTTAATTTTTATATTCACAGAAAATTCAGGGTGTTACATTCTCCCCTCCTTAAAGGATTTCGCTCCCGAAATCTCCAAGTTAAGGAGAATGTATATCCTAACATCCAATCATCCATCTACTCAACCATCAAACACAGGCATCCATTGTCCTTACAAGATTTCTAATGTCGTATGAACATATGCAAAAAGTGTGTGTATATGTTCCTTATCTAATGCGAAATCAGGCGGTCCACTGATTCAGTTGACCTTCTTAATGCAAATCATGATAGTGCCATGCATCCATTATGCATGCAAAAGAATCCTAACGATACATATTACTTCTACATGTGTGCTCAACCATTCATCAGAATGCAGCATCCATATGATAACACAACCATTATACATCCATTAATTTAAATATGCACACACATTTATGTGCAATATGAAAGTGATTGAGCTGATCTAGTGCCTAAAGTGTGTGTACATGCATCCACGAGAAACCACCAGAAAGCACTTGCAACCACTCACAACCATCAATCATAACATGTTTCAAATACATGTTTACATCCATCGGTTTCTACCTAAGGATAAAGAATAGGACTGAGGAGATATACTTAAAAGACAGATATAAGCATGAATAAATTTATGGAAAAAAAGATATCAAGGAGGTACCCTCAAAGAGAAAAGGGTAGGTTGCGCGTATTTTCCTCTCAGTTTCAAAGTCGCGTCTTCCTCAGCGTCACCCCATTGAACTTTAATAAGCTTGACTTCACGGTTGCGTAGCTTTTTGACTTCCGTACCCAAGATACGAGTTGGAACTCTTCTCACAGTCGCTTCTCGTTCCACTTCTACTTCCTCTAGTATATTTGGCTCCACCACTTCCATAGATTCATGTAAGCATTTTCGTAGTTGAGAAACATGAAAAACATTATGAACTCCAGCCAGTCGCTCGGGTAGCTCTACCCTGTAAGCCATCGCCCCAATCCTTTCAATGATAGGAAATGGTCCTACAAATCTTGGTGCTAGCTTTCCTACGGACCCAAAGCGAATGACATTCCTCAAAGGAGATACTTTAAGGAACACCCTATCTCCAACCTTAAACTCAAGGTCGGTCCTTCTTTTATCTGCGTAGGACTTCTATCTATCTTGTGCAGCCTTCATCCATTTTCTTATAAAGTCCACCATTTCTGAGGTTTCCCTAATCATGTCTGGCCTAAGTATGAGCTTGTCTGTAGACTCCCACCGTTGGTGATCAACATGGTCTTCCATATAAAGCTTCGAAGGGCACCATGCCTATTGTGGCTTGGTAGCTATTGTTATAGGAGAATTCCACCAATGGAAGATGATCCTCCCATGTCCCTCCAAAGTCAAGAATGCACAATCTCAAGAGGTCTTCCAATACTATGTTCACCCTTTCTGTCTGACCAACGGTTTGGGGGTGATAGGTCGTGCTTAAGCATAATTGTATGCCTACTGCCTCTTGCAAACTCTTCCAAAACTCGCTCGTAAAGGTAGGATCTCGATCACTCACTATTCTGGAGGGTATCCCATGGAGTCGAACTATTTCTTTAAGACAAATGGATGCTAGGGACGAGGCAGTCCTTCTACTTTTAATAGGTATAAAGTGAGTGCTTTTAGTAAGCCTGTCCACTATTACCTAAATACTAATATTGCCCCTTCTTGACCGAGGCAACCCATCAACAAAGTCCACTGAAATGTTATCCCACTTCCACGGCGGGACCTCTAGGGGATGAAGCAGACCACCAGGCTTCTTCTGCTCCGCTTTGACTTGCTGGCATATCAAACACTTAGCAATGAACTCAGCTACATCCTTCTTCATGTCGTTCCAAAAGAAAACCCTTTTTATATCCTTATACATCTTGTCTCTGCCTGGGTGTATGGTCAGCTTAGAATGGTGCGCTTCTTCGAGAACCGTCTTCACTAAATCCCTTACTTATGGGACGCATAGCCTTCCATCCCTTCTCAACCAACCCTTATCATTGATGGAGTATCTATTGAGGTGACTAGAAGTCTCACCCCTAACTAGCTTATCCTTCATATCAACTAGCTGAGGGTCTTCTCGTTGCGTTGTTCCTACTGAGTCCAAAAGAGTAGGCCGCACCTCTAGCGATGCTAACAGACCAGGCACAGTTTCAGAGGAGGGTCTAAAGTTAAAGTTTGCTATATACTCTAAGCTTTTCCTTTCTACAAAGAGAGGACTCAAGGTCAGCTTCTTCCTACTTAAGGCGTCTGCTACCACATTACCCTTGCCAGGGGTACAGGAAATCTCGAAATCGTAGGATGCCAAGAACTCCATCCACCTTTGTTGCCTCAAGTTAAGATCTTTCTACGAGAAAAGGTACTTCAATGATTTATGGTGAGTATACAATTCAGACTTCTCACCTAGGAGATAATGGTGCCAAGACTTAAGCAGAAAGACGATGGCAGCCAACTCTAGATCGTGGGTTGGGTACTTTTTCTCATGTACTTTCAACTGTCTGACTCCATAAGCTACTACCTTCCCTTTTTGCATCAAGACAACACCTAGTGCCATACCACATGCATCTGTGTATACGGTAAACATCTTGCTCCCATCTGGCAATGTTAGAACTGGGGCCGTTGTTAGAGCCCTTTTCAAACGTTGGAAAGCAATATCGCAATCCAAATCCTAAGAGAAAGTTAGGTTCTTCTTCGTTAATCTTGTGAGTGGGGCTGAGATTTTTGCAAAGTCTTTAATGAACTTTTGGTAAAAGCCTGCTAGCCCGAGGAAGCTTCGGACTTCGATTGCATTCCATGGAACCTTCCAATCTTGCACCGCAACTACTTTTGTGTGGTCCACAGCTAACCCTTCTCTTTGGACTTCGATTGCATTCCGTGGAACCTTCCAATCTTGCACCGCAACTACTTTTGCGGGGTCCACAGCTAACCCTTCTTTGGAAACCACATGTCCAAGAAACCTCACTTCTTCTTTCCAGAAATGGCATTTGGAGAATTTGGCTTTCAGGTGATGCGCACGAAGAGTATCCATGACTTCCCTTAAATGCAAAGAATGCTCTTCTTCATTCTTCGAGAAAATCATAACGTCGTCCACGAAGACCACCACAAATTCATTAAGGAATTCTCTAAATGTTCGTCAAGTCAACGAAGTAAGCGGGTGCGTTTGTCAAGCCGAAAAGCATGACTAGCCATTCAAAGAAACCATCTGGGGTTCTGAACGCGGTCTTATCAATGCTATCTTCAGCCACTCTTAGTTGATGGAACCTGGTAGCCAAATCTAGTTGGGAGAAAATAGACGCACCTACAAGCTGATCAAACAAGTCATCTATTATTGGAAGTGGGTGCCTATTCTTCTTGGTCAGCTTGTTTAGCTCCCTATAATCAATGCATAGGCGAAGTGAACCATCCGCTTTGGTTGCGAATACTACTGGGACACCCCATTCAGAAATACTCCGCCTTATAAACCCCTTTTCGAGCAGCTCTTTGACTTGCTTACTGAGCTCTTTTCTCTCCCTTGGAGCCATGTGTCTAATAGGTAGAGCTACGGGTTTTGCATTATCAACAAGGTATATGCGGAAGTCTATCTCCCGCTTCAGAGGTAAGCCCTTTACCTCTTCAAATACATTTGAGTATTCACGGACTACTCTAACAGACTGCAAGTTTTCAACAGACGCATCAAGAGATTCTAAGTAGCTAAGCATAACAGAATTATGGGATTACAAGAGATTTTGAGAGTATTACCGAGGCGAGTCGTAAGTCTAACCACTCTCTTTTCATAATTGAGGATGGCACCATTACTGGAACCAATCCATGCTTAGAATCAACCCATAGCCCGTAAAGCCAAGAACGAAGGCGTTGCATTCAAACTCAACGCTCGAGATAGATACTCTCAAATTCCTACAAATCATTGAAAGATGAGCCAAACCACCAATAGGATTTGAGACTACTATGGGATCCATAACTAGTTAGGTGCAGTGTTTCAACTAACGAAGCAGATACAAACGAGTGTGAAGCGCCAGAATCAAACAAAGTACGAACATGATGATTAAACAGAAAAATCAAACTTTCAACAAAAATGTTTCTACCTCTCTCCTGTCCTAGTGCCATGAGAGCATGAACCTACCCTCTTGCCTGCCCTGGTGCCATAAGAGCCTGAACCTTCCCTCCAGAAGTAGACCCTGCCCTCTGCCCTTACCCTTGTCTTCTCGGGCAGTCTTTCATCAGATGTCCAACCTCACCATAGTTGAAGCAGTCGGTCTTCTTCTTCCTACAGTCCTTGCTCAGATGGCCTGGTGTTCCACAATTAGAGCATCTTTTCTTTCCTTTGCTATTGTTGTCCTTACCACCTTTCTTAGGTTGCTGCTATGGCTTCTTTTGATCCCCTTTCTTTTCTGGTGCCTTATTAGCATTAGCGCTTTTCTCCTCTTCATGCATAAGCGCCATGTCAACCAGTTTCTTAAAAGTATCCCCCATAGGAATGTGGGTCATAGCCAACCCATGTAGCGACTCATTCAAACCTTTGACGAATCCCAAGGCCTTCTTTTCAGGTGTGTTCACTAAGTCTAAGCCAAACCTTGCCAACTGATTGAACTTGTTGACGTACTCCTTTACTGATAAATTCCCCTGATTCAATGCCAAGAACCTTTCCATGTATAAATTCTCTTCTAATCGTGAGAGAAATTTCATCTCGAACCTATGTCTGAAATCCATCCATGTCTCCACTGGACGCTCTCCATTCGTAACCTCCTACCAAAATGAGGCTTCATCTGTAACACCCCGGATTTTTGAATAATCAAATTAACTAAATTAAAGAATAAATGTTTAGCATTGTTGTAAGGTTTGTAAGCAAAAGACTTAGTAGCTCATTTGGTTGGAACATGTGACTTGCATACAAGAGGTACAAAGTTCGATCCCCGCCAATGCCATATTTTTGTTTTAGGGGAATGGCTAAAAAGCGGCTTAGTGCGAACGCGGTTCAAAAAGTCGTTTAGTGTGAAAATGGTTAATTAGGAAGATAGAAATATATATATATATAGATATATATATATATAAAAATAAAATTCAACCTAAAATTAAAAGAAAAAAATTCAAAACAGCGGAAGCGAGAAGGCAAAACACCAAACCGACCTATTTCTGGGTCGACCCCAGGGTCGACTCAGGAGGTTTGGAATTGGTCATGTCGGCCCTAAATGGTCTATGACGAAATTTTATGTTTTAGGTCTTAGGTGGCGATTTCTGGTTGGTCTGTTGACATCATTTCTTGGTTTATAAGGCCTAGATGGATTCTAGAGTGATCCGACGGCTTAAATTAATTCAAAGCTCTATAAAAAGACCCATAGACTCATACCCTAAATCAGAATTAAAACTAAAACTATGGCCGTCATGCTGTCGTCTTGAACCCTAGAGTAGCCGCCACCAATTAGAGAGGAAGAACAGAAAATCAAATCAGATATATTCAACCCTATCAACGAAGCTACTTCAAAGGAAAGCTAATTCAACTTCAGAAATCAGAATTCAGAACTCAAGACCGCCTTTGAGTTGTGAGTTCGATAGTTTTAATAAAATAATTAGTAATTTAATTGGATTAAGTTATGATGCGGATTGTATGGATGTGATGTGAATTATTGATCACATGTTGTAATTATGTTGTAGAATTGTGTTGAAATCTCTATGACGTTATGTTGTGATGCTATCATTTATGATGTAAAGTTATGTTGCTATCTTCTATGTTGTAATTTTATATATAACCAAATCATCATGTTTCATATGCTAGTTTGGTGATGTTGATTCACATGATGAATCATATGTATGCAAGTTTAGATTTTTATTTAAACATGAATCATATACAAGTTGGGTAAAATTATATGTGACCTTACATGGTTATGACATCTAGTTTATGTGAAAATTTGATTAAAAGTTAGGCTATGACATGGGTGAGTTATATGCTAAATTCTAAATGATATTTTACATGTTAGATGCAAGTTTACACCATTGTTATGATGCATAAATCACATATGCAAGTTTCTATAAATATATGAGTTTGGGGTATGAATCATGTAATGCAAGTTTAGGGTTATTGCCTATGCAAGTTTACACCTTTAGATGTAGATCTATGACATACATGATTTACGCAAGTTCACACCTTTAGATTTGGATCCATGACATATGTTGTTTATGCAAGTTGTAACTTTGGCCTATGCAAGTTTTAGATGTAGAACATCATTCACATATGCAAGTTCATCCCTATGTTT
This sequence comes from Allium sativum, assembly GCA_030737875.1. Classification (NCBI taxonomy): domain Eukaryota; kingdom Viridiplantae; phylum Streptophyta; class Magnoliopsida; order Asparagales; family Amaryllidaceae; genus Allium; species Allium sativum. The sequence continues at coordinate 446,567,180 of CM060922.1, read as the reverse complement.
AGATCTATGTTTTCATTATGTGTACATTGTTATGTTTTCTCTTTATTCCATGAGTTAGACTATTCGAGTGTAACGTATATTTTACGTTAAACGAACAAACGTACAATGTGGGGGTAAAGGGGATAATATTAAAAAGATTTAATTAGCATAAATGTCTTAAAAGGCATAAAATATAATTGTGGTGAAAATTGGTATGATTTTGCATACCATAAATGGATGGACTAATTGAGTCAACTATGGACATTGTTAAATTTGGAATTGATTGATAATTTGAATAGGGAAAGTAATTCAAATTTGGGGAATGATTAATTAGGAGAAATTAATCGTCTAAGACACGAGGTCAGGCTCTTTTGTGGTGTAAGACTGCCCGGACCCTCCCGGCAAATCCAGCTGCCACAAATGCCAGTCTAATGTGAGAGGTCTTAGGCATAAATTAAATACGTAACAATTGTAAAGACACGAGGTTAGGCTCTTTTGTGGTGTAAGACTGCCCGGACCCGCCCGGCAAATCCAGCTGCCACAAATGCCAGTCTAATGTGAGAGGTCTTTATGAGGTTACGGTCTTAATGAATTAAGAAACACTTAACCAGATAAACATGTAGTGGACATGAGGGGGTTAAGTGGGTGCCTTGGGCGGCATGTGGAATCTAGTGGGTGCCTTGGGTGGCATTTGGAAATACGATTAGAAACCAAAATTGAAACATGTAATTGAAACATGAATAAGAAGTGGTTAAGTGGGATGTACTAGAGGGGACCAAGCTTAGGTGGATAGCTTGTGTCAAGTGATGGGGGCCCATTCCAACCAGTAACCCATACGTATCTTTGTGGGCTCGACCCAAGTCGAGGACGGGACACGCATACTAGGATTGACTGTAAGAGGCCAAAACGGGTTAGCGGTGGCAACGCAAGTCCAACGGGTTCATATGAGTGTATGGACCCGGGCTGGTAGGTAAGACGTTGTTGCATCGTGTAGGTATAAGCCGTGCATTGTTGGTTGATACACCCCACAATGGGGTAAGCACGGGTATCTACGAGTTAGGGAGCCGATCGCTTGGGGGTAGTGGGTACACCTAGTGAAGATAGGGGCAGGCGGCACCTATGAAGGCAGCTAGGGGTGCACGAAACTACCAATATCATTATTAAGTTCTGTAGGCGGGATCAACCTTAGGGTGACTAGTGGTGGTGCAGTATACTAGTGGTGGTGTAGTATAGTGATTGTCCTATAGTGTTGGTGTAGTTTAGTAACTATCTTACAGTGGGTTAGGTGCGCTTTAACGATATCGTTGTTCATCTTGTTTCCTTATTTACTCTGCCATATTCAATGGTTCATGGTCATTTGCTTATTTTCCAACTTATGCCTTAGCCTAGTTACTTTGTTAATTATATTGTTAAAATTATCGCACTCGCCAGACTTTATGTCTGGCCCCCTTTGTTTCCTCCTCTTTCCTTCCTCCCCCCCCAGGTGCTTAGGTTGGAACTAGCACCAGTGGAGCTTGATCTTGGACTGCTTTTAGAAGATTGCTTGGATCGTTGGAGTAAAGTTCAGCTTTTCTTTTATTTATGGCTATTTTGATGTTAGGGATTATGTCTTTCAGTTTATGTACTTTTGATAGTCAAGATGGATATTATGTACTTTGACTCTGGTTTTTGATGATGTAAGAAAACATATGTGTTTTCCGCGGCAATGAAATAAAGTTTCAAATCTTTGAGTACTATTTAATCTCTCTTGTTGTTAAGTTTCTGTTCTATACTTACTTAAAACGCTCCATAGAAGTTAATGCATTCCCTTTGTGAGTGACATTAATGGAAGTGGGGTGTTACACGTGGTATCAGAGCTGAAGGTTACCAGAACAGATATTAATTTTGAAAAAAAAAAACTATTTTTCAAAAGCATTTATATAAAGAAGTACCTTCAAAAGTATGTTTTAAGGAAAGTATTTTCAGGAGAAAAGTATATTTTAGAAAGCATAACCCCAAGAGCCATATATCTTTCCCTCGGTTCTTTTATATTGAATCTTTCCTTTTTCGTTTCAGCATGTCTGATGCATCTGAGATACCAGAGGGTGTTCATGTACCCGGTTGGTTTCGTCAATATCTCGAGGCTAGGGCAGCCACCGCAGGTCCAGCAAATGCTCCTCCTCCTCCTCCTCCCTCTCCTCCTCACGTCGATACTTTTGCTAAGATATGTAAGGACTTTAGAGCAATGGGTGGAAAACCTTTTCACGGGACGGAGACATTTGTTGAAGCTCGTAACTGGCTAAAGGAGGTGGAAGAATTTTTTAGAATCTTTGAAGTGGGTGATGAAAGAAATGTCCAGCTAGCTGCCTGGCTAATGAAGGATGAGGCCTCATTTTGGTGGGAGGTCACTAATGGGGGACATCCAGTCGATACATGGCTAGATTTTAGGCAGAGGTTTTAGGCAAAGTTTCTCTCATGGGCTGAAGAGAATCTATACATGGAAAGGTTTTTGGCACTGAAGCAAGGGAATTTATCGGTGAAAGAGTACGTCAACAAATTCAACCAATTGGCAAGATTTGGCTTGGACTTCGTGAATACTCCAGAAAAGAAGGCTCTAAGATTTGTTAAGGGTTTAAATGAGCCGCTTCATGGGTTAGCTATGATCCACATTCCCATGGGGGCTACCTTCGAGAGACTAGTTGACATGGCACTCATGCATGAAGAGGAGAAGGGCGCCAATGCTAATAAGGCACTCGAGAAGAAAAGGGATCAAAAGAAGCCGCAACAGCAACAACAGAACAAGAAAGGTGGCAAAGGCAACAATGCTAAGGGAAAGAAAAGATGCTTTAACTTTGGGACACCCGGCCATCTAAGCAAAGATTGTAGGAAGAAAAAGAAGATTGGTTGTTTCCACTGTGGCGAGGCGGGACATCTTATTAAGGACTTCCCAAAGAAAGGGCAGAGGGCAGTGTCTACCTCGGGAGGACAGGTGCAAGCTCTTATGGCACCAGGGCAGGCAAGGGGACAAGTTCAGGCTCTCATGGTCCCACCGCTGCAAGAAAGAGGTAGAGCAATTCCCGTTGAAAGATTAGTTTTTCTGTTAGAACATCCCGTCCATACTTTATTCGATTCTGGCGCATCACATTCGTTTATTTCTACATCATTAGTTGGAACACTGCACCTTAATACTAGTCTAGTTACTGATCCCTTAGTAATCTCAAATCCTATCGGTGGTTCGGCTCATCTTTCTATGATTTGTCGGGATTTGAGAGTGTTTATCTTGGGCGTTGAGTTTGAGTGCAACGCTTTTGTTCTTGGCTTCATGGGCTGCGGTTTAATTCTAGGTATGGATTGGCTAACTAGATATGGGGCCATCCTAGATTGTGAAAGAAGGGTAGTTAGATTGTTGACTCGTTTTGGAAAGACCCTTGATATTTCTTGTGACCCTAGAGGTCCAGTAATGCTTAGCTACCTAGAATCCCTTGACGCATCCGATGATGATTTATATTCTGTTCCCATAGTCCTGAATATGATGATGTCTTCGATGAGGTGAGGGGTTTACCCCCAAAATGCGAGATAGACTTTCGGATATATCTAGTAGATAATGCAAAGCCAGTTGCATTACCGGTGCGCCACATGGCTCCAAGAGAGAGAAAAGAATTCGGTAAGCAAGTGAAGGAATTGCTTGAGAAGGGGTTCATCAGATGTAGTATATCGGAGTGGGGTGCTCTAGTAGTATTTTCCACGAAGGCGGATGGGTCCCTTAGACTTTGTGTGGACTATAGAGAACATAATAAGCTTACTAAGAAGAATAGACGCCCACTGCCGAGGATTGACGATCTCTTCGATCAGTTAGTTGGCGCCTCAGTGTTTTCGCAGTTGGACTTAGCCACTGGTTTCCATCAGTTGAGAGTGGCTGAGGATAGCATAGACAAGATTGCTTTTAAGACTCCAGACGGTTTCTTCGAGTGGCTTGTGATGCCCTTCGGTTTGACAAACGCCCCCGCATACTTTGTTGACTTTATGAGTAGGGTGTTTAGGGAGTACCTTAATAGATTCATGGTGGTCTTTGTGGATGACATCTTGGTCTTTTCTAAGAGTGAGGAAGAGCATGCCCAACATCTTAGGGAAGTATTGGAGACCCTTCGAGCGCATAGCCTTAAAGCTAAATTTTTTAAATGTCACTTTTGGAGGAAGGAAGTGCGATTCTTAGGGCACGTGGTTTCCAAAGAAGGGATAGTTGTGGATCCCGCGAAGGTAGTGGCCATCCAAGATTGGAAGGTTCCTAAAAATGCTACAGAGGTGAGGAGTTTCTTAGGGTTGGCTGGCTACTATAGGAAGTTTATCAAAGACTTCGCAAAGATATCAGCCCCATTAACATGCTTGACGAAGAAGAACTTAGTTTTCACATGGGACGTAGATTGTGATGATGCGTTCCAACGTCTAAAAAGAGCTTTGACCACATCCCCAGTCTTAGTGTTGCCAGATGGGAGTAAGCTATTTACCGTTTATACCGATGCTTGTGGGACAGGACTAGGCGCAGTCTTAATGCAAGAGGTAAGGGTAATAGCCTATGGTGGAAGGCGGTTGAGAGTGCATGAGAGAAATTACCCTACACATGACCTAGAGTTGGCCGCTATTGTCTTTTCGCTTAAGTCTTGGTGTCATTATCTTCTTGGCGAGAAATTCGAATTATTCACTGACCACAAATCGCTAAAATACTTATTCTCTCAGAAGGACTTGAACTTAAGGCAGCAAAGGTGGATGGAATTCTTAGCATCCTACGACTTCGAGATAGCATATACCCCTGGAAAGGGTAACGTGGTGGCAGATGCCTTAAGTAGAAAGAGGTTGTCCTTGAGTCCGTTGTTTGTTGAGCGGCGAAGCTTAGAGTTCATCTCTACGTTTGACTTTAAACCTTCCGTTGACTTTGTACCCGGTTTGCTAGCATCCTTAGAGGCCAGACCTACGCTTTTGGGACGGATTGGTGAGGCACATCGAGATGACCCACAGTTGGTTGAGTTAGTAGAAAAGCTCAAAAGAGGGGAGTCATCGAGCCATCTCTGTAGGTATACCCTAGATGATAAGGGTTGGTTACGTAGCGACGGTAGACTTTATGTACCACAGGACGAGAACTTGAGGAAGACCATCCTTGATGATGCACATCGTTCGAAGATGACCATCCATCCCGGCGGGGACAAGATGTATATGGATATGAGACGAGTTTACTTTTGGGCCAGTATGAAGAAGGACGTGGCATTGTGTAGGTAAGACATTGTTGCATCGTGTAGGTATAAGCCATGCATTGTTGGTTGTATCGGGTTGCCACTTTGGGGAGTGATACACCCCACTGTGGGGCCAGCACGGGTATCTACGAGTTAGGGAGCCGATCGCTTGGGGGTAGTGGATACACCTAGTAGAGATAGGGGAAGGCGGCACCTATGAAGGCAGCTAGGGGTGCACAAAACTACCAATATCATTATTAAGTTCTGTATGCGGGATCAACCTTAGGTTGACTAGTGGTGGTGCAGTATAGCAATTATCCTATAGTGTTGGTGTAGTTTAGTAACTATCTTACAGTGGGTTAGGTGCGCTTTAACGATATCGTTGTTCATCTTGTTTCCTTATTTACTCTGCCATATTCAATGGTTCATGGTCATTTCCTTATTTTCCAACTTATGCCTTAGCCTAGTTACTTTGTTAATTATATTGTTAAAATTATCGCACTCGCCAGACTTTATGTCTGACCCCTTTGTTTCCTCCTCTTTCCTTCCTCCCCCCCCCCCCAAGGTGCTCATGTTGGAACTAGCACCAGTGGAGCTTGATCTTGGACTGCTTTTAGAAGATTGCTTGGATCGCTGGAGTAAAGTTCAGCTTCTCTTTTATTTATGGCTATTTTGATGTTAGGGATTATGTCTTTCAGTTTATGTACTTTTGATAGTCAAGATGGATATTATGTACTTTGACTCTGGTTTTTGATGATGTAAGCAAACATATGTGTTTTCCGCTGCAATGAAATAAAGTTTTAAATCTTTGAGTACTATTATATCTGTCTTGTTGTTAAGTTTCTGTTCTATACTTACTTAAAACGCTCCATAGAAGTTAATGCATTCTCTTTGTGAGTGACATTAATGGACGTGGGGTGTTAAATCATCCTTCATTAACCAAGCAGCCAATTGGACCTTCCTTCCATCTTCTATCTCGAAGGTACCGAACAAATCTTCTACCTCCTTAAGCCAATTTCAAGCTTCAACAAACGTCTCTGATCCGTGAAAAGGTTTTCCGCCCATTGCTCGAAAGTCTTTGCATATCTTTGAAAAAGTATCAACACGGGGAGGGGGAGGAGGAGGAGCGGCTGCAGTTGGGGGAGGAGAGATGTCTGCTGGCCTTTGGCGGGGGCCCAAGCCTCCAGATACCTTCTGAACCAGGTTGGTATCGGTATTCCCTCGGGTATCTTGGGTAACCCAGACATGCTGAAAAGAAAATGAAGAGATTCAAAATGGAGAATTCGAAAGAAAGATATATGGTTTCTTGGGGGTTATGTTTTTAAAATAAACTTTTCTCTTGAAAATACTATCCTTAAAACATACTTTCGAAAGTATTTCTCTATAAAACACTTTTTCAAAATCTCTTATCTGTTCTGTTAACCTTCAGCTCTGATACCACGTGTAACACCCCACGTCCATTACTGTCACTCTCAAAGGGAATGCATTAACTTTCATGGAGTATTATTGATGTATAGAACAGAATGCAAATAGACAGATACATATATTGATACTTGAAAATTTTAAAACAACTTTTATTGTAGCGAAGAATAGTTTGATTACACAACATCATAAACCAACAGCAAAACCAAGTACACTTCATATCCATCTTGACCAATTATTTTCTGAGTACATAATGTAAAAAGCATAACCCTAATATTAGTAGCCATAAAAGAGAAGAGTTGAACTTTACTTTCAGCAATCCAAGCCCTTTCAAAGAGAGAGAAAGATCCAAATCAAGCTCCACTAGCACTATTCCCACCCTGAGAACCTGGGGGAGGAAGAAAAGAGGCGAAAACAAAGGGGGTCAGACATAAAGTCTGGCAAGTCCAATAACTTTAACAATATAATTATTAAAGTAATTAGGATAAGGCATAAACTGGTAAAACGAGGAATGACTGTGAAACCAGTGGGCAAGACAAAACAAACAAGAGGAATATTCTGGTGTTAATCTCGCTCCTAATCACTATAGGATTATTACTATACTGCACCACTACTAGTTACATTAAAATATGATCCCACCTACTGAACATAATAATCATAATGGTAGTTTCATGTACCCCTAGCTGTCTCCATAGATGCCGCCTGCCCCTGTCTCCACTAGTTGTACCCACTACCCCCATGCGATTGGCTCCCTAATTCGTAGATACCCATTCTGGTCCCACAGTTGGGTGTATCACTCCCCAAAGTGGCAACCCGATACCACTAAAAATGCACGGCTTATATCTACACGATGCAACAACGTCTTACCTACCAGCCCAGGCCCACGCACGCACATAACCCCGTTGGACTTACATTGCCACCGTTAACCCGTTTTGACCTCTTACAATCAAACCTAGTAAGCGTGTCCTGTCCTCGATCTAACTCGAGCCCAGAAAGATACTTATTGGGTTACTGGTTTGAAAAGGGTCCCCTATTCTTGACACAAGCTTTCCACCAATGCTTGGTCCCCACTAGAGTTTTCCACTTAACCCCTTCTTATTCATGTCTTCTTACATGTTCCAATTTGGTTAAGTGTTTCTAATCGTATTTCCCATGTAACCCACTTAACCCCTATGTCCCACCACATGTTTAACTTGGTTAAGTGTTACTTAATTCATTATAACCGAAACCTTGTAAGACCTATCACATTAGACTACCGTTTACGGTTGCTGGATTTGTCGGGCGGGTCCGGGAAGTCTTATACCGTAAACGAGTCTAACCTCGTGTCTTTACAACTGTTACGCATTTAATTTATGCCTTTGACCTCTCACATTAGACTACCGTTTGTTGTTGTTGGATTTGTCGCGCGGGTCTGGGTAGTCTTACACCACAAACGAATCTAACCTCGTCCCTTAGGCGTTTATTATTACAAATTATTTCACCTTAATATGAATTAATTATCCCTATTCAAATTGTCAATAATTTCCAAATTAATTTTGTCCATAATTGTCACCTCAGTTATGTCCATACTTTTTAGATATAAAAATTATACCAATTAATGTCTCAATTTAATTATATGCTTTAAAGCAATTTTATGCCAATTCACAATTTACATAATTAATATTTTCCCATTGTCCCCATGCTATTCATCTGTTCAAATATGAAATATGTTAGACTCGCAAATAGTCTAACTTATATAAAAAGAAACATCACAACTTGCATAACACATAAAAATAGATCTAACTTGCAAATAGGAATTATAACATAAATTTTCATAGCCAATAATTTGCATAGACAATGATCACATAGAATCATATATTTGCATAAACTACCATGGATCTAAATATAGATCTTAACATGAAATTGTGAACTTGCGTATATGAATTATGGGTCTCACCTAAACTTGCATATATGAATATAATTTTCACCTAAAAATGTGAATATAGTTCTCACCTAAACTTGCATATGGATTCCTACAACTTGCATATGAATTTATCACATGTTTTTGCATATAAACTAGCATATGTATATACTTGATTCACATATAAACTTATGTATAATCTGCATACAGACTTGCATAAGATTCACAAACAAACTAGCATATGATTTAACATCCCAAACTTGCATAAGATTCACATACGAACTAGCATATGTAAACACAGACTTGCATAAGATTCACATACAAACTAGCATATGATTTAACATCCCAAACTTGCATAAGATTCACATATGAACTAGCATATGTAAACAAAGACTTGCATAAGATTCACATACAAACTAGTATATGATTTAACATTCCAAACTTGCGTAAGATTCACATACGAACTAGCATAAAATAAATCAAGTTAAACATGTATAATTCGACATGTGAATTAGATCTACCAACATAAGATAACAAAACTGTCATATGTTCACCAACAGACAATAACATCACATGATTCAACAGTCATGTTCTCATAATCCACATTTTATAACTTATCAAAATTAATTTATTAATTATTTTGTGAAAGTGATTGTACTCACAAAGATTGGTTAGAGAAGAGAATGATTCGTTCGTCTTTTGAATTAGAATTCTTATTTGCTAATCCCTAAGCTTTAGGAAGAATAACTATCCTAGCAGCAGCATGGTGGCCAAGAGACTAATTTAGTTTAGGTTTAGGGTTTGAGTCTAGGCACTCTTTTATAGAAGTTTGAATCAACCTAAGCCGTTAGATTGTCATAGGAGCAATCCCAATCATCCAGACTAGATAGAGTTGTCTAGAACAGCCACATCAGCCTTAATGACTCAGCAAAGAGTCCGAAATCGTCACATTTCAGATCTGCCCGAGGGGTTAGGTCAACCCCCTGGTCGACCTGTATAGGGTAGGTCGACCTGGCCTTGGGCGGGAGAATTCCCACCCAGCCAGCTCCCCTTTTTGAATTTTGAATTTCGAATTTTTATTCTGAATTGTTTTAATTTATATAAAATTGCCGAAACTTCCCAGGGCCAACCTTCCTCATATGGAGTCCGATTTATGAAAACTTGAACTCTATTCCAAGCAGAATTTCGCAATGGCGTAACCCATTTCCCTTAATTCTCACTTTAATAATTAAGTATTCTTAGGATTGTTAATTTTTATATTCACAGAAAATTCAGGGTGTTACAATGCAATTCACTCAATTGCACAATGCCACATCCGATCTACACGTGGAGCGACAATGAACAACTCAGTACCATTAATTTCTCTTGCGCATCTCCCTGGTGAAATGCAATTCCATCAGGCATGATAGGGCCCCCACTGTTGCACATTGTCGTAGTGGACTGAACTTGAAATGTCGGACATAAGGAGGTGTTATTTGATATGGAGAACACGGTGTTATCCTTTGATTCGTGAATGATAGCTTCGATTTATGGTTAAGTGGAACCCTGATTTCAAATTGGAGGTGTCCATGAATAGTTGCATGTAATGGAAAAACAACATTGTTATTTTAGGGTAGGGAGTATTGTAGTCTAGGTTTTAAATAATATTATATCATTTGTTAATTCACAAATATGATCTAAAACCCTCCGATCTCCTATCGAGATGTGCCGCTTAACGTTTTATAGGTAAAGAGAACTTCTGAACACAATGGAACTAGTTTCAAGTCCTAACTTGATCGTAAACAGAAGTTAACATCTAAATTACAATTAACATAATTACAATTCCTCAATTAAACCGACACTCATTTAGAGATCGCATAACCAAATGGTAAATCTAATTGTAACGATGCTCATCTATGCATATCACCTCACCACTATAATTTCAAAAATATAAATTTCATCGTAAACTGACACTATGGCCCAGAATGACAACTAACGCATATATCGTGATCCGATTTGATCATGAGATGGTCCAAACTCGAAATATAGTGATTCATATACCTTTTGTTTATGTGTAGAACCATCTGAACTCAATGAAGTAGTTTCAAGTTCTGATTCAATCGTTTGTGAAAAAACTCAATTTAGAGCCATCAATTAATAATTTATTAACATCTAAATATCCAATCGTCAAAATATGGGTCATTAAAATAATATATTGTAGCATAATCAAATTGTAAGTTCTCATCTAAATCATTAATGGATGAGCAAAAACCTCAAATGTACTACCTCGTAAAATATACCATAAATAGACATAGATAATTAAATTAAAGTTAAACAATAAAATATTAATGGTTGAAAATTAAAAAAATTGATGATTAAGAATTTGGTCATGAAAATATTACTATTGTATTAGTGGAGAAATTCTAGTCTATTTTCATATTTTATGTATCAACAACAGAGTTCGTATGAAGAAGCTATGAATAAAACAAGTTATATGCAAATTGTATACACACAGCATTCAAAATTCAAACTAAAAGAATATAAATTTGGAAATAAAAATATATACAAATGGCATATAATATTACTTGAGAATTCATAATTTTGTGTCTGTATATAATATATATATATATATATAGAAGGGGACAAGAATAAATAGAAACGGAAAGAATTATTGAAACTAATTAACGTATTAATACAAAAGAAACCAACGTGGAGCATTTATCATCCTGTGCTTGACCGAAGAGGGTTTCACTGCTCCCATTGGTGGGTTTCAAACGCCCGTTCGACATACCTCTTATAGAGGAGGTCGACCGCTCTTCTAGTCGAAGGTGAAGAGAGAGAGGGGTATTTTATTAAGGAGTTTTGTATATTTTTGCTAGAATGAACTGTCCAGATTTTATAAAACTAATCCAATGGTCCACACACACTCCAGCAAGTATAAATAAGGCCTTAGCCTTTCCCCTAAATCCTATAATCTATTATCTTCTGTGCCTCCATTCTTCTTCTCCACCATTAGTCTAAATTCCAAAAAGTTGGCTGATAAGATTTCTTCTTCTTCCCTAACACATTTCTCTATCTTTTCTAATCTAATTTTATTTACACTAGAACTGGAAATTATACGTATACAAGACTCTAACTAGATTCTTATATATATATATATATATATATATATATATATATATATATATATATATTGGTTTAGGAGAAAGTTTTGAACACGATATTTGCAAGGATACAATCTGAAAACAATTTCTATACAACCTCCTCATCCTTCTACTTGTAATTCTATGAGTGGAGATTTAATAAGTTTATTATTTTCTATATTATGGTAGTGTAGATTTGGATTCTTATACCTAAAGGGATTTGAATTTATGCACAAACAAAATATACATAAATCCTACAAATCCCTTATAAGTTGCGAAAATGGTCAATTTTATGAATGTATTGGGTTTTGATTCTGAATGTAATGAAAGTTCGAACTTTTAGGCATTGTATAATATTGATAATAGTCTGACATACTTTCTGTTGAAAGCATATGGGTGAAAATATACTAGAACTGGGTGTTTTTTCTTAAAAAAGTTTAAAAATCTATTTATTTGAAATAAATAGTTTGAATGAATTAAAACACACGTTGCCGAAGTATTAAGTTTTTGTATAAATTCATATGAAATGTAAAGTAGCACCAAAAAGAGACTATATACATTGTGCATATTACACCATTTTTTCCTTCTTTTACTACTGAAGTAATCTTTGAAACCTAGATTATTACAAATTATTTTGTTTATGTTTGATATTCCCCTTTTACTGAATTGAATGTGAATATACATTATTTGTTATGCTACTGAAGTTTGGGAAATAGAGTTGTAAACCTCAATTTAGATTAGGATTAACATGTCTACAATTTAGGATGTTTTTTTACACACACTTTTATCACATTATATTTATTTCTATTTATATCATAATTAACGTATTATGAATGCATATTAATAACGTAATAAATATGTTTAATTAGGAAATCGAATTTAAATGTCCCAAATAGGAATTTTGTATGTGTATGAGTATTAATGGCTTTTATTAGTATTAATGACACATATACATGAGGTTAATCCCTACTTGTAGTAGAAGTCAGTTCGAACCGATTGGCATATTCAACATCTATAAGATGACAGGTTAATATGAGAGTTCTGGGTGTATGGACCATTATAATAACTGCACAAAGACACGAGATTAAGCCCGGCTTATATTAGAAGCCTTTACGGAACTTCTCGGTAAATCCAGCATCTACAGGTAGTCAGTTTAATATGGGATGTCTAGTTTGTGTGTGTATATATATGTATTCGTGTGAAGTAGGTCTTCCTCAAGAAGGTATTAAGTGGATTACCTACCTTATTTGGGAATTAAGTGGTTAGGGCTAGATGCATTCCTAAGGTTTACTCCTTGATTCTGGACCCAAGTCATGGGACTGCCCTTATTAGGTTCTAAGTGATCATTGGGTCCGCCTCTCTCTAACAATGATTAGGCATTAAATGGTCTTGGATGATTACGAATGAGTGTGGTAGTTCTCCGAAACTTGTCCTCTACTTATATAAGGTGTAACACCCCACGTCCATTAATGTCACTCACAAAGGGAATGCATTAACTTCAATGGAGCGTATTTAGTGTATAGAACAGAATATAACAAGACAGATATAAATAATGGTACTTGAAAATTTTAAAACAACTTTTATTGCAGCGGAGAAATAGTTTGATTACAACAACTTCATAAACCAAGTACACTTAATATCCATCTTGATTAATTCTTTCAGAGTACATAAAATAAAAAGCATAAACCCAAACACAAGTAGCCATAAAAGAGATGAGCTGAACTTTACTTTCAGCAATCCAAGCACTTCCAAAAGAGAGAGAAAGAGATCCGAGATCAAGCTCCACTAGTACTAGTCCCACCCTGAGAACCTAGGGGGAAAGGAAGAAAAGAGGTGAAAACAAGGGGGTTAGACATAAAGTCTGGCGAGTATAATAACTTTGACAATATAATTATTAAAGTAACTAGGATAAGGCATAAACTGGTAAAATAAGATATGACCATGAAACAAGTGGGCATGACAAAGCAAATAAGACGAATGTTCTGGCGTTAATCTCGTTCCTAATCACTATAGGATACTTACTATACTGCACCACCACAAGTCACACTAGAAGTTGGTCCTACCTACAGAACTTAATAATGATAATGGTAGTTTCGTGTTTCCCTAGCTGCCTTCATAGGTGTCGTCTGCCCCTATCTCCACTAGTTGTACCCACTACCCCCATTCGATCGACTCTCTAACTCGTAGATACCCGTGCTGTTCCCATAGTGGGGTGTATCACTCCCTAAAGTGGCAACCCGATACCACCAAAGATGAACGGCTTATATCTACACGATGCAACAACATCTTACCTACCAGCCCGGGCCCACGCACGCACATGACCCCGTTGGACTTGCGTTGTCACTGCTAACCCTTTTTGACCTCTTACAATCAAATCCAGTAAGCGTGTCCCGTCCTCGACTTGGGTTGAGCTCACAAAGATACTTAATAGGTTACTGGTTTGAAAAGGGCCCCCATGCTTGACACAAGCCTTCCACCTATGCTTGGTCCCCACTAAGGTTTCCCTACTTGACCCCATTCTTATTCATGTCTTCTTACATGTTTCAATCTTGGTTAAGTGCATCTAATCGTATTTCACATGCCACCTAAGGCACCCACTTAATTTCACATGCCACCCAAGGCACCCACTTAACCCCCCATGTCCCACCACATGTTTATCTGGTTAAGTGTTACTTAATTCATTAGAACCGTAACCTTGTAAAGACCTCCCACATTAGGCTGACATTTGCGGTTGCTGGATTTGTTGAGTGGGTCCGGGCAGTCTTACACTGCAAACCAGTCTAACCTCGTGTCTTTACAATTGTTACGCATTTAATTCGTGCTTTCGACCTCTCACATTAGACTGGCATTTGTGGCTGCTGGATTTGCCGGGCGGCTCCGGGCAGTCTTACACCACAAAAGAGTCTAACCTCGTGTCTTAGGTGGTTAATTATTACACATCTTTATTTAACCCCAAATTGGATTAATATCTCTATTCAAATTTGTCAATAAATTCCAAATTTATTTATGTCCATAATTGGCTCTTAAAATTATGTCCATAAATAACAATTATGCCAATAAATGTCTTAAATTAATTATATTCCTTTTAAGGCCATTTTATGCCAATTCACAATTTATGTATATTCAATATTATCCCATCATCCCCACGCTATTCGTACGTTTTCATATGACATATGTTAGACTCGCAAATAGTCAACTTATAAAAAGAAAAACAACATCACATAACACATAAAATAGGTCTAAGGATCATGACATAAGATTACATAGCCAATAATTTGCATATGAATTTCATTCAAACTAGCATATGATGCAAAACTAGCATAGGTAATGGGCACAAACTTGCATAACTCATGTACTGCTATAGATCCAAACATAAAGGTGTGAACTTGCATATGGATCTAAACATAAAGATGTAAACTTGCATATAGATCTAAACATAAAGATGTAAATTTGCATATAGATCTAAACATAAAGATGTAAACTTGCATATGGGTCTAAACATAAAGATGTAAACTTGAATATGGATCTAGACATAAAGGTTAATGTCACATAAACTAGCATATGCATATATATGTCTCACATATATTTTAACGACCCAAACTTGCATAAGATTCATACATGAATATATGATCCGATCATCACAAACTTGCATAAGATATATGATTCAACTTGCATAAAACTAACATATGATCCAACTTGCATAAGACTAACATATGATTCAACGCCGCAAACATACATATAATTTACGTCACATGATTCAAAATCATATTCTCATAATCCCAATTATATCCTATCATAATTAAATTAATTAATTATTTTGTGAAAGCTATCATACCCACAATTAAAAAGAATTGTCTTGTCTTTCTGGGATCTGTATTCTGAAACTGATTTGCTCGCCTTTGATGTAGACTAATCGTTATTTAGATTTGATTTGATTTTGATTCAAGCTTCTATCTTGCTTTAGGGTTGAAAGTGTATGGCGGCTACTCTAGGTTCTCCATTGACGGAATGGCGGCTCTTGTTATGAATTAATGTGATTAGGGTTTGGGGTTTAGGAGTGTTTTTATAGAAGTTTAATTTAATAAGAGCCGCCGGATTAACGTAGGGATAACCAGAACCATTAGGACCACTCCGATGCCACATAAGCCCCTAGGGCGAATCGGGCCACGGGTTGGCAGCCAAATACCCTGGATTGACCCCTAGTCGACTCCGAAAATGGTGCGGTTCGGCTATTCCCCGATCCGATTCGTTGTTTTGAACTTTATATATATATATATATATATATATATATATCTCATATGCTTACAAACTTCAAGGCTTAATAACTTCTTCATAAGTTATCCATTTTATGCAAACCAAATGTCTATCTTGACCCAAAATTTTGAGATGAACATAATAGTGCAACCCATTTCACTTATTTCTTCTTCTAAAAATTAAGTATACTTTAATTTGTGAATTTTAATGTTATAAAATTACGGGGTGTTACATTCTCCCCTCCTTAAAGGATTTCGTCCCCGAAATCTCTAAGTTAAGAAGAATGTATCCTAGCAACCAATCATCCATCTACTCAACCATCATCCAAAAGCATCCTTTGTCCTTAAAGAAATTTCTAATGCTATATAAACTTATGCATAAATGTGTGTATATGTTCCTTATCTAGTGCAAAGATCAGGCGATCCACTGATTCATTTGACGTCCTTAATGCAAATCATGATAGTGCCATGCGTCCATTATGTATGCGAAAGAATCCTATCGATACGTATTATTTCTACATATGTGCACAACCATTCATCAAAATGCAGCATCCATATGATAACACAACCATTATACATCCATTAATTTAGATATGCACACGCATTTATATGCAACATGAAGGTGGTTGAGACGATCTAGTGCCTAATGTGTGTGTACATGCATCCACGAGCAACCACTAGCAACCTCTTGCATCCATTTGTATCCACCAAACATAACATGTCTCAAACACATGTTTGCAACCATAGGGTTCTTCCTAACTAAAGATCGAAGTTGTCATCGCAAAGATAATACTAAAAGAGAGGACAAGTGTCAACAAAGCGGTAGAAAAAGGAGAAATTAAAACATACTCTAAAAAAAGGATAGGGTACAGCATGCACACCTTATCTTCCGTCTCCCAAGTCGCGTCTCTTTGATCATCTCCCCATTGCACTTTGACCAACTTGACCTCTTTGTTGCGAAGCTTTTTGACCTCCGATCCGAAAATGCGTGTGGGAGCTCGTCTGATCGTGGCATTGCGCTCTACTTCCACTTCTTTGAGTGTGCTCGGCTCTACCACTTCCGTCGTATCGTGCAAACACTAATGCAAATGCGAAACGTGAAACATGTCATGAACTCCGCTGAGCTTCTCAGGTAACTTTACTTTATACGCCATCTGCCCAATCCTCCCTGTAATTGGAAACGGTCCTACGAACCTTGGTGCCAACTTCCCTATTAATCCAAAGTGACTACGTTTCTTAATGGTGACACCTTAAGAAAAACCATGTCCCCAACATCGAACTCAAGATCGGTTCGTCTCCTATCAGCATATGACTTCTGTCGGTCATGTGTCATCTTCATTCACCGTCGAATCAAGTCTATCTTCTCAGAAGTCTCCCTAATCAAGTCGGATCCAAGCAAAACCTTGTCCGTGGATTCCCACCAACAAGTAGGTGATCTGCACGATAGTCCATAAAGAGCCTCAAAATGTGCCATGCCAATGCTAGCCTGAAAACTATTATTATAGGCAAACTCCACTAGTAGAAGATGTTCTTCCCATGTTCCTCCAAAGTCTAGAATGCATAGCCTTAGAAGGTCTTCTAGAATCTGATTTACTCTCTCGGTCTGGCCGTCTGTCTGAGGATAATAAGCGGTACTTAAGCATAATTGTGTTCCAATAGCCTCTTGTAAGCTTTTCCAAAATTCGCTCGTGAAAATGGGATCTCTATCGCTCACAATGCTAGAGGGTATGTCGTGCAAACGGACTATCTCTCGAAGGTAAACGGATGCTACCCATGCGGCGGTCCTACTTTTAACGGGAATAAAATGGGCACTTTTAGTTAGTTGGTCTACAATTACCCAAATCCCCGTATTAATCTTCCTTGATCTTGGTAACCCATCTACAAAATCCATGGAAACTCTTTCCCATTTCCAAAGCGGAATCTCTATAGGATGGAGCAAACCTCCGGGGTTCTTTTGCTCCGCCTTGACTTGTTGGCACACTAAGCATCTAGCAACGAACTCGGCCACGTCCTTCTTCATTCGGGCCCAAAAGAAAACTCGCTTCATATCCCTATACATCTTATCACCACCGGGATGTATGGTCATCTTAGAGCGATGCGAGTCTTCAAGAATTGCCTTCTTCAAACTCTCGTCTTCTGGTGCGCAAAGTCTTCCATCTCTACGTAGCCAACATCTCTCATCTATAGCATATCTATTCAGATGACTTGCGGACTCCCCTCCTATAAGCTTGCCTACTATCTCAACCAATTGTGGGTCGTTTCGCTGTGCCTCTCCAACTCGACCCAAAAGTTTAGGTTTTGCATCTCTAACGATGCCAATAATCCGGGTACATAATTGACAGAGGGTCTGAAGTTAAAGGAAGATATATACTCCAAACTCTGCCGCTCTACGAAAAAAGGACTTAAAGTTAACTTCTTTCTACTTAAGGCATCAACTACAACGTTACCCTTGCCAGGGCTATATGCAATATCAAAATCGTAGGATGCCAAAAACTCCATCCATCTCTGTTGCCTCAAGTTTAGGTCCTTCTGAGAGAATAAGTACTTTAGCGACTTATGGTCTGTATACAACTCAAACCTCTTGCCAAGCAAATAATGACGCCATGACTTAAGCGCAAAAACTATGGCCGCCAAATCTAAATCATGGGTAGGGTAATTATTCTCGTGGGCTTTCAACTGCCTTCCACCATAGCATATCACCCTTCCCTCCTGCGTTAAAACTGCGCCAAGCCCTGTCCCGCAAGCATCGGTATATACAGTGAATGTCTTACTCCCGACTAGCAAAACTAAAACTGGAGAGGTCGTCAAATCCCTCTTCAGACGTTGGAAAGCATCGTCACAGTCAACGTCCCAAGTAAAAGTCAAATTCTTCTTCGTTAATCGAGTGAGAGGGGCTGATATCTTCGCGAAATCCTTAATGAACTTCCTATAATAGCCAGCTAGCCCTAAAAAGCTTCTTACTTCTGTTGCGTTCTTAGGAGTTTTCCAATCTTTGATTGCCACCACCTTGGCGGGATCCACAGCTATCCCTTCCTTAGAGACCACGTGTCCTAAGAACCTCACTTCTTTTCTCCAAAAATGGCACTTGGAGAACTTATCTTTTAGCTGATGCGCTCGTAGGGTCTCTAAGACTTCCCTAAGATGTAGGGCATGCTCTTCTTCATTTTTAGAGAAAACCATAATATCGTTTACAAAGACTGCCACAAACTTGTTTAGAAACTCCCTAAATACCCTACTCATTAAGTCAACAAAGTATGCAGGTGCATTCGTCAAACCAAAAGGCATGACAAGCCACTCAAAGAAACCGTCAGGAGTTCTAAAGGCAGTCTTATCGATGCTATCTTCAGCCACCCTTAGCTGATGAAACCCTGTAGCTAAATCTATTGGCGAGAAAACTGAAGCACCCACCAACTGATCGAATAAATCGTCAATCCTCGACAATGGGTGCCTGTTATTCTTTGTTAGCTTATTCAGCTCTCTATAGTCCACGCACAATCTAAGTGAACCATTATCTTTTGTACCAAAAACGACTGGAGCACCCCACTCCGAAATACTTCTTCTTATGAACCCCTTCTCAAGCAATTCTTTCACTTGCTTACTGAGTTCTCTTCTCTCTCTCGGAGCCATGTGGCGCACTGGTAATGCAACTGGCTTTGCATTATCTACTAGATATATTCGAAAGTCTATCTCGCGCCTCGGGGTTAAACCTCGAATTTCATCGAACACGTCACTATATTCACGGACCACACGAGCAGATTTCAAATCATCATTGGATGCATCTAGGGATTCTAGGTAGCTAAGCATTACCGGACCTCTAGGGTCACAAGAAATATCAAGGGTCTTTCCACAACGAGTCAACAATCTAACTACCCTTCTTTCACAATCTAGGATGGCACCGTATCTAGTTAGCCAATCCATACCTAGAATCAAGCCGTAGCCCATGAAGCCAAGAACAAAGGCGTTGAATTCAAACCCAACACCTAAGATAAACACTCTCAAATCCCGACAAATCATAGAAAGATGAGCCGAACCACCAATAGGATTTGATACTACTATGGTATCCGTAACTAGACTAGTATTTAGGTGTAGTGTTTTAATTAACGAAGCTGATACAAACGAGTGTGAAGCGCCAGTGTCAAACAAAGTACGAACAGGATGATCAAACAGAAAAACTAAACTTTCAACGGAAATGTTTCTATCTCTCTCCTATCCTAGTGCCGTGAGAGCCTGAATCTGCCCTCTCGCCTGCCCAGGCGCCATGAGGGCCAGAAGTTTCCCTTCAGAAGTTCTTTTCCCTTGCCCCTGTTTCCTTGGGCAGTCCTTAACTAGATGACCTGCCTTTCCATAATGGAAACAGCCAGTCTTTTTCTTTTTCCTACAGTCTTTACTCAGATGGCCTGGTATCCCACAATTAAAGCATTTCTTCTTTCCTTTGCCATTATTGTTCTTCCCGCCTTTCTTGTTTTGTTATTGTGGTTTCTTTTGGTCCCCTTTCTTCTTCGGTGCCTTATTAGCATTAGCACCTTTTTCTTCCTCATGCATAAGCGCCATGTCAACCAATTTCTCAAAGGTAGCCCCCATAGAAATGTGGGTCATAGCTGACCCACGTAGTTGCTCATTCAAACCCTTAACGAACCTTAGGGCCTTCTTCTCAGGTGTGTTTAACAATTCCAAGTCAAATCTTGCCAACTGATTGAACTTGTTGACATACTCCTTTACTGATAAATCCCTTTGCTTCAACGCCAAAAATCTTTCCATATATAAATTCTCTTTTGCTCGTGAGAGAAACTTCATTTTGAACCTACGCTTGAAATCCATCCATGTCCCCACCGGATGCTCTCCGTTCATGACCTCCCACCAAAACGAGGCTTTGTCTTTCATTAACCAAGCAGCCAATTGGACCTTCCTTCCATCTTCTACTTTGAAAATACCAAATAGATCTTCCACCTCCTTAAGCCAATTTCGAGCTTCAACAAATGTCTTTGATCCGTGAAAAGATTTCCCGCCCATTGCTCTAAAATCTTTGCATATCTTTGCAAAAGTATCAACACGGGGAGGAGGAGGAGCATTTGCTGGGCCTGCGACATTTGCCCTAGCTTTTAGATACCTTCTAAACTATCCTGGTGTCGGTATCCCCTCAGGTATCTCGGGAATTCCAGACATGCTGAAAAGAAAATGAAGAGATTCAAAACGAAGAATTCGAAAGAAAGATATATGACTCTTGGGGGTTATGTTTTTAAAACAAACTTTTCTCTTGAAAATACTTTCCTTAAAACATACTTTTGAAAGTATTTCTTTATAAAATGCTTTTTGAAAAATAGTTTTTCAAAATTCATATCTGGTCTGGTAACCTTCAGCTCTGATACCACGTGTACCACCCCACGTCCATTCATGTCACTCACAGAGGGAATGCATTAACTTCCATGGAGAATATTTAGTGTATAGAACAGAATATAACAAGACAGATATAAATAATGGTACTCGAAAATTTTAAAACAACTTTATTGCAGTGGATAAATAGTTTGATTACAACAACTTCATAAATCAAGTACAATTAATATCCATCTTGATAAATTGTTTCATAGTACATAAAATGAAAAGCATAAACCGCAACACAAGTAGCCATAAAAGAGATGAGCTGAACTTTACTTTCAGCAATCCAAGCACTTCCAAAATAGAGAGAAATAGATCTAGCTCCACTAGTTGTAGTCCCACCCTGAGAACCTGGGGGAAGGAAGAAAAGAGGCGAAAACAAGGGGGTCAGACATAAAGTCTGGCGAGTATAATAACTTTAACAATATAATTATTAAAGTAACTAGGATAAGGCATAAACTGGTAAGATAAGATATGACCACGAAGCAAGTGGGAAAGACAAAGCAAATAAGAGGAATATTCTGCCGTTAATCTCGTTCCTAATCACTATAGGATAATTACTATACTGCACCACCACTAGTCACCCTAAAAGTTAATCCCGCCTACAGAACTTAAAAATGATAATGGTTGTTTCATGTACCCCTAGCTGCCTTCATAGGTGTCGTTTTCCCCTATCTCCACTAGTTGTACCCACTTCCACCATTCAATCGGCTCCCTAACTCGTAGATACCCATGCTGGTCCCATAGTAGGGTGTATCACTCCCCAAAGTGGCAACCCGATTCCACCAAAGATGCACGGCTTATATCTACACAATGCAACAAAGTCTTACCTACAAGCCCGGGCCCACGCATGCACATGACCCCGTTGGACTTGCGTTGCCACCGCTAACCCGTTTTGACCTCTTACAATCAAATCCAGTAAGCGTATCCCGTCCTCGACTTGGGTCGAGCTCACAAAGATACTTAATGGGTTACTGGTTTGAAAAGGGCCCCCATGCTTGACACAAGCCTTCCACCTATGCTTGGTTCCCACTAAGGTTTCCCCACTTAACCCCATTCTTATTCTTGTCTTCTTACATGTTTCAATCTTGGTTAAGTGCATCTAATCGTATTTCACATGCCACCCAAGGCACCCGCTTAATTTCACATGCCACCCAAGGCACCAACTTAACACTCCATATCCCACCACATGTTTATCTGGTTAAGTGTTACTTAATTCATAAGAACCGTAACCTTGTAATGTCCTCCCACATTAGGCTGACATTTGCAGTTGCTGGATTTGCCGAGTGGGTCCGGGCAGTCTTATGCCGCAAACGAGCCTAACCTCGTGTCTTTACAATTGTTACGTATTTAATTCGTGCCTTTGACCTCTCACATTAGACTGGCATTTGTGGCTGCTGGATTTGCTGGGCGGGTCCAGGCAGTCTTACACCACAAAAGTGTCTAACCTCGTGTCTTAGGCGTTTAATTATTACACATCTTTATTTAACCCCAAATTGGATTAATATCCCTATTCAAATTTGTCAATAAATTCCTAATTTATTTATGTCCATAAATGTCTCTTAAAATTATGTCCATAAATACCAATTATGCCAATTAGTGTCTCAAATTAATTATATGCCTTTTAAGGCCAATTTATGCCAATTCACAATTTATGTATATTCAATATTATCCCATCATCCCCACGCTACTCGTACGTTTTCATATGACATATGTTAGACTCACATATAGTCTAACTTATAAAAAGAAAAAACAGCATCACATAACACATAAAATAGATCTAAGGATCATGACATAAGATTACATAGCCAATAACTTGCATATGAATTTCATTCAAACTAGCATATGATACAAAACTAGCATAGGTAATGGGCATAAACTTGCATAACTTATGTACTGCTATAGATCCAAACATAAAGGTGTGAAATTGCATACGGATCTAAACATAAAGATGTAAACTTGCATATATATCTTAACATAAAATGTAAACTTACATATAGATCTAAACATAAAGATGTAAACTTGCATATGGGTCTAAACATAAAGATGTGAACTTGCATATGGATCTAGACATAAAGGTTAATGTCCCATAAACTAGCATATGGATATACATGTCTCACATATATTTTAACAACCCAAACTTGCATAAGATTCATACATGAATATTGTAACACCCCACGTCCGTTAGTGTCACTCACAAAGGGAATGCACTAAGTTCTGTGGAGCATTTTGGGTAAAAGATGCAGATAAATTACAAGACAGACAAATTATTAAACAGTAGAAAATAGAACTTTGCTTTATTGATAATTTAGTCTGTACAAGATTCTTTTACAATATCAGAGTATCATCTGTCTTTATAAAATAAAGAAGCATGAAAATACATTTATATATTCCCCAATGTAGCAAGAGCCAGCCATAGCATCTGGAAGAGAATCCAAAGATAACTTCGTCAAATCTTCAAGCTAGGAAAGAGCAACGGTCCAGTCTAATCCTGAGTTATACTATTCCCTCCTCAACTACCTTGGGGGGGGGGGAACAGAAGAAAAGAAGACGAAAGAAAAACAGAGTCAGACATAAAGCCTGAGTAAGTTCAGTAACTTCTAGCATGTGAACATGGAAAAACAAAACGACATGAATTAACTGAATACAAGATTACACCATGACGATATGGTCAACAAGATTAGACAAGGTAGTCACAAGATATGCTAAGATGACTGGATACGCTCTAATACTTTCGCAGCTTCGCTATTTCCTTGTTATACTGGTTTCTATATCTCTGCACCACCTAACTAGTGTTCAACTAGTAACGATAACGTGATCCCAACCCCTGTAGTTTCCATTGTCTTCAGGCATACATTTATTATTTATTACCTAGATCTAATCTAGGGTTTTCTATCAAGTGCTTCTTAGATTTAACTATAGTTTTACGCTATCTGCTGAACGCTTTTCGAGTTCAGGGTTTATGCCACCTAGTCCAACTAGGGATTACGCTACCTGTCGAACAATGCCCCCAAGTCTAGGACACACTACCTAGAGTGGTATATGCTCCTAGGCTTCCCCACGCATGTATCGCGAATCGTTATCGCTTGTCTAGATGCACATGTCCTGTAATGTGCGATCCGAGTCCTGTGACAGGGCAAATCAAGGAATACAGAACTCGGTCGAGAGCTTTCGGATATCTGCCGATGCAGATGCTAAGGTCTGTTTTTATTCCAGTGGCTATGGTCCCACTTGACCCCTCCCTCAACTAATGAAAGGCACACCTTGTAAAATGAGAACTATACGCCGGCCCCCGGTGCCCCACTATCCTATGGCCATCCGCAACCATAACTAGATAGCAAGTATATGGTCTTTTGGAGTTCTCCGCCTTTCCGCTTCACGTATCTCGATTGACTCAAGATGGATGGTAGACGACGAGTTGCTATCACAGGGCTACCGTCTTCTCACCGAATCACGCTGGTCCATCCTAGTCTTTAGGTTGCCACATATATATATTGCAACCAAGGCATACCCTCGGTTCTTCTAACGCAGACCTTAACCTCTGTGAGCCCAGGATGATCATCTGCAGCCTCACAGAGGGATACCAAGAGTACCCTCACGTCCCCCCGAAGCCTCGGGCTTCGTAACCCAATTCGTTGGAGCCTTCTTAAAACCATATGGATGTCCGCTCCTTCGTGATATACTAAGAATTACTACTTAGTTCTACTAACTAAGGTTTACCACTTAGTTTCCAAATTCCTTGTTTTCTTAACTAAGTTTACTACTTAGTCCCTTTTTCAACTGAGGTTTACTATTTAGTTTTCTTTCTCGCCAGGTTGGGTTGGTTAAGTGTCTTTAGTCGATTGAAGCTATCTTAACCCTCTTCCCTTATCCTATTACACTGGTTAAGTGTTATCCCTTTATGCTTTTTACTTAACCCTATTCATTTATCATATTCTGATGGTTAAGCATTCAAGTTTACTTAACCCTATGGTCTAGTCCAGCTAACATATTAATTTGGCTAAGTGTATAACTTAACCCCAACCTCTAGTCTAATTAACATGTTAAATTGGCTAAGTGTATTAACTTTACTTAACCCCACCTTCTAGTCTAGTCAACATGTTAATTTGGCTAAGTATTCCCATGGACTTAATCCTCCCATTCTAGCTTTAACTGTGCTAAGTTGGCTAAGTGTTCCTTAACCTTCCCATTCTAGCTTTAATTAATAAATTAAAGCCGCAACCTCTCACATTAGACAGATATTGCTGCGGTTACTGGATGTGCCGGGCGGTTCCTGGCAGGTTTACACCGCAACTCAATCTAACCTCGGGTTAGGCATATTCATGTTTTCTAAGTTCAAAGGGTTTTTGATTAATTTCCAAATCTGGTCTTGAAAACAACCATCCCGTCCTTCGGATCAGTTAGGGATAGCCAGGGAGGGCAGGAAACTTGTATTTTCCAAACCCAAGCCTAGACACTATCCTCTCTGTCACCCTAGAACCTTCTGGTCTATGTGTTATAAAAAGGGGTGTTATCAAAATACTTTTCTTTTGTTTATAAATTGTTAACAATTTATTTCAAAAGCCCATTTCCCCTTTTTAGACAAATTTGGCCTATATTTATTTGTCAAGCCTACTAGTATACTTATATTCTAGGCCCAAGTCCTAACCCAACATGCAGTTTAAGCCATTTCCTATTTCATTGCCGAAACTAGATTAAATATCCTAGTTTATAATTTATGGCCAAAATTTAACCAAGTTACATATTTTGTGGTAAATAAATAATTTAACATTTATGACGAATTCTATAAGTAAATTACTCCTAATTTACTGATTTCATTACTACTCTTTTAATGTACATTGTCATATTTATTATTATGGCCCATTCTCTCTTATTTATCATATTTATACCTTTTGGTATGTAAATTATACCAAGTTTAGTGTCGCTAACCATAATTTATTCTAAACATGACAATTGCTCACAATTATGAATAAATTCAAAATTGTGCTAATATACTTATTCCAAATCAACCTTAATCAACCCAATCTTGGTTTAACATCCTAATTCACAATTTATGGCAAAACTAGAATTATTTTTCTAGTTTACATTTTATGCCTAAAATTTAGCTTACTTACTAACGCTAAATTTAATATGTCAAAATCACATATTCCCTAATCCATGTCAAATTTCCCCATTTTCATTTTAATATGCATGTCATAATACATATTCCAAATTATGCCAATTTCCAAGTTTGCAACTACGTTCATATTCATTTCCATGTTTTTCCCCAAATCGCATTCCCACCATTCGAATAATCATGATTCAACCTAGATTATAAATAAATCTAGATTCGTAGATAAAAAAGGGAATGAATCAAAATGACAAGAAGGAATAATTGGCATAAAAAGGTTTGGATAACAATGTAGGTTCAAGAATATGGGTAGACCTAACTAAATAGGTAAATTCCCACTGTCTTAAAACCAAAGAATGGGCAAAATAGGTTCAAGAACGTGGGTAGACCTAACTTAATAGGTAAATTCCCACTGTCTTAAAACCAAAGAAAAACCAAGGAACAGGTAGAATAAATAATTGGGTTTAGACCCAACTTCTCAATCACAAAACTAAAGCAATATTTTCCTAATCATAAATCATGGGTGTCAAAATCACAGTTGTCCTCATTATGTCATAAGTAATAGTTTATGTCCAAATCAAAGGTATAGGCCTAGTCAAGGAAATAATCCTTGTAGTCACAGTCACAGTCATAGGAAATGTCCATAGTCATATGCGATGTTCATAGTCCAAAAGGGAAAATAATTCCCATAGTCATAAGTCATTGTCATAGGCAATGTTTATATGTCCCAAAATCAAAGGCTTATGTCATAGTCCAAAGGCATATGCTTTCAAAGGCCACAGTTCTATAGTCATAGTCACGGTTACAGTCTTATTTGTCCTCGAATCATAACAGTTCTTAATTCAGTCCAAGAGTTTAAACACAGATTCGAAGAGAGA
Organism: Allium sativum; assembly: GCA_030737875.1. Taxonomy (NCBI): domain Eukaryota; kingdom Viridiplantae; phylum Streptophyta; class Magnoliopsida; order Asparagales; family Amaryllidaceae; genus Allium; species Allium sativum. The sequence continues at coordinate 446,539,939 of CM060922.1, read as the reverse complement.
GAGAGAGAGAGAGAGAGATTTGGCATATTCCTTTATTCCTTTAATTTCATGTCACAAATAAAACAAAATATTCAGATCTAGAAATAACCAACTTACAGAAAATAGATCTAGAAAAGAAGGAAAGCATGGCTATGATTCGTGCGTCGTTGCTTGAAACTTGTTTGAGCTAGCCTTTGAATTCTTCACTTGAAACTTTGATTTGAATCCCTCCTTAAAAGTCTTTTAGCAGCATCTCCTCGTCTTGAATCATATTTTATTTTATTTATTTAAGAAAATTTAGAGGAGGGGAAGAAGCCATGAATCTTAGCAGCATAAGGATAGAAGAGAATTGGTGCAAAGAGAATGAAGACTAGGGCTGTTTATATAGCTGCTCAAGACCTTATCGTACACGCAGCGCTGAGTCGGCATTGAACCTAGTTAAGAAAATAGTCCAGGTACGTAGATGAATCTAGCCAAACCTTATCATACACGCAGTGCTGAGTCAGCATTGGGTCCCACAAGCTATTTTGGCGTAAAAGTTTGATTTTCAAACTTTTGAATTTCTGGAATTTATTTAACTGTTTTATTCACATGAAATATTCTTATATGTATACAATTCCTCTAACGACCATTTTACGCGTATATATATACGCACAACTTTCATTTTATTTTCAAAATTCAAATGATGTTGCCATATTTCATTGACTGTAGCCTTATCTTGAATTTTATCTTTCGTATACATATATTTTTGTATACATATATATATATTTATATTTCTCATATGTATTTATATATATTTTCTTTATTTCCTTATACGTACATTCTTATCCTTTCAAATTTTGAATTTGTATACGTACATATATTTGCATGTTTAGTTGGCCCTCTCTAAAACAATGATAAAAAATTATGCCGCCGTCGGGGTTCGAACCCCCAACCTCCATGCTACCAATCCAATGCCTTAACCAACTGAGGTACAGAGGCTTTTGTTAATAAGTCTTAGAACAATAATAATTATTGTTCTCTCCTTACGTCTTTTTTTTCATGTTAGTTACAATACTTAAATTAAACAACTGCATGGATCTTTTTCTTTTAATTTTTCTTTTAAAAATTAATTATACTTTAATTTGAGAATCTTAATGTCACAGAATTACGGGGTGTTACAAATATATGATCCAATCATCACAAACTTGCAAAAGATATATAATTCAACTTGCATAAGACTAACATTTGATCCAACATGCATAAGACTAACATATGATTCAACACCACAAGCATACATATAATTTACATCACATAATTCAAAATCATATTCTCATAATCCCAATTATATCTTATTATAATTAAATTAATTAATTATTTTGTGAAAGCTATAATACTCACAATTAAAAAGAATAGTCTTGTCTTTCTGGGATCTGTATTCTGAAACTGATTTGCTCACCTTTGATGTAGACTAATCGTTATTTAGATTTGATTTGATTTTGATTCAAGCTTCTATCTTGCTTTAGGGTTGAAAGTGTATGGCGGCTACTCTAGGTTCTCCATTGACGACATGGCGGCTCTTGTTATGAATTAATGTGATTAGGGTTAGGGGTTTAGGAGTGTTTTTATAGAAGTTTAATTTAATAAGAGCCGTCGGATTAACCTAGGGATAACCAAAACCATCAGACCACTCAGATGCCACATCAGCCCTTAGGGGGAATCGGGCCATGGGTTGACAGCCAAACACCCTGGATCGACCCCTACTCGACCCAGCGAGGCTCAGGTCGAGTCCAAAAATGGTGTGGTTTGGCTATGCCCCATCCCGGTTCGCTGTTTTGAACTTACATATGTGTGTATATATATATATATATATATATTTCTCTCATATGCATACAAACTTCAAGGCTTAATAACTTCTTTGTAAGTTATCTGTTTATGTCTATCTTGACCCAAAATTTTGAGACGAACATAATAGCGCAACCCATTTCACTTAATTCTTCTTTTAAAAATTAATTATACTTTAATTTGTGAATTTTAATGTTATAAAATTATGGGGTGTTACATAAGTTATGTAAGCATTGACCTAGGGATGGGTTACTAAGAGTTCCGACAGTCACATGAATGGCCTAGGGAACTACCTGTCTAATAGAAGTATTAGGTAACTAGGAGTTCACCAGTAAAAACAGGTAGATACTAACGATGGTTCCGCCAGGCGAGGGTCATAAAAAACGAGATGTCAACTACCATCCTGCGTTAATAAGTGATTGCTTATTATCTCTCGATCTACATTGAGAGTATAATTAATGATGTTGACGATTAGAAAGCAAGGTCTTAAGTGACTAAGGTTTGCCATAGGGTATTAACTGATTGTACTAGGAGTCCGCCCATAAATTAAATGTAGGGACAGTTTGGCTCAGGTCGAATTTTGGTTTCAGAATAAAAAAATCTCCATCTTAAAGATTTATAAATTAGGTTAATGTTTTTCGAAAATCACCAAAAAACAACAACAAAAAACAATGTAAAAATTTGCCAAATTTTGAAATTTAATTCAGCGCATAATCATCCTTATATTCAAGAAAAAATATTGCAAAAAAATGATTCAAAAACAAAAATATTCATAGTCCAGCGAATTTCAATAGTTTTTCTCAAAATTGTAGACATTGCAGTAACTATTTCTATAAATTGTAGTTTTTCATGCAATATTTGCTGATTTGCTTCAAATTTTTAAATTCAAAATCTACACTTATTTAAACTTAAAAATTTTGCAGAAAAATCATCAAAAAATGAAAAAAAATTGCTTCACAAAAATTGCAGTAAAAGAATCCATTATTTGTAAAAATTACTGACATTTTAGCAATTTTTTCACATAGTAACACACTTATACAATATAGTGTAAAATAATTGTAGATATATCAACAATTATTAGAATAATTGCAGGCATTGCTGTAACTTTTTTCCACTTTAATTACCAGTAATACACTGTGTGAATAATTGCTAAAATGTTAACAGTTTTTCATAGATGTGCCGATTTTTTTAGAATATTTCTGCAGAATCCTTCCTTGAATATTTCAATTTTTTAAAAAAATACAGCAACGCGAAAAACTAAAAAACACGTTGTTATAGTAAATAAGGTCCCGCTTTGCATATAAACTTAGATAAGGAGCCGCATTGAATAAAGTTTGGAAATTGGGATGCCTCCTTAATTTCCACTTGAATATATTAGCCTTAAGTGACCAAACGGTAGTCCGCCTCGAAGGGTATTAAGTAATCATAGAAGCCTGCCTGATAAATGTGTATGATTGTGTGTTTGCCTAGACATGACCTGGCATTTTTATCTTCACAAGTATAGGAAATATACATCCATAAACTTATTTGATTTTCATTCACTAGAACTTGTTGTTCTAATCTCCCTCCTTTTAACAAAAACAGGTTAGTAGGTAAGAATGCTTAGTTGGTGACGTAACGAAGGCTATAGCTTGGCGGTGGAGATTTATTATACTATAATTATTATCATGTTTGGCATTTATTGTACTCATGGGATATATTATTGATGTATCTTGATATAAAGAATGAGACTTAATGTAATTGACTTTTATTATGGTTTTTATTTAATGGTACAACTATTTTCAATTATTATATTTTATCTCATTCGTTATGAGATTTTGGTTTCGTCTTAGTTGGCTATGTTTATTTAGTCCTTAAAGGAACCAACAATTTATTTAAAATAGCTCTATTTTCTGTTAGGCCTTTTCTAGGCCAGGATTTAGGCCGATTTCAGGCAAGTTGTTACATATAGTATCAGAGCTTAGGTTACCTGATTTCGGGGAGAATATACGTCTGAGATGCGTACTTGTCATTTGAAAAAGAGTTATCAATTTTTTTTGCTATATATAAGTATAAATATTTAAAGTATGTGTATTTCTATAAAATAGTATATGTAGGTCCTTCTAGGAAAGGATCGACCTTAATTTCTGGAAATACACTACAAATAATACAGTGATTTAGCAACTTCTTTATCGTTTTAGAAATTTGCAAGCACATAGTGGCTGTAAGAATCATAAAGTTGAAAAATTGGAAAGGGTTGAAACTCCCTATTTAATAGACAGTTAATGGAAATCAATTCGGTGACTTAATTGTCATTTATAGGAAGAATCTGGGAGAAATAAATAGAAATAATTTGGAATATGTGACTGTTAGGATAACCAGTAATAAGCATAAATTTAGCTCCATTACATAAGAATATCTTGAGTTTTAAGGAAGCACAGAAGTACAACTTTTTTCAAATGGTATAAACTTCCATAATAGAAAATATGGAAATTTGAAATTCGAAAGAGCACTAAATGATCGATAAGTAAAGGATATTAGAAACATAACATATTAGTGAGACAGCTAAGTCCATTTATGCGAAGGTATATTTGTCTTTGAATGTAATTAAATGTCCTTTAAAAACGAGCATTACTTAAAATGTACATAGAGGACATTTCTAAAATGGCTATTAGGAATTTTAAGAGACAGAATAATAGGAATACGGAAGAAATATGTTAAGATAAAAAATAGACTTCAATGAAAAAGTCGACATCAACCGTTGTTGAAAAGATAGTAAGTAAAATAGGAAAGCTTAATGGAAAAGAATAATCTATTTTTCCCAAATTAGTAAAAAAAAAAAATTGCTAAGAAACATACAAAAATGTGTTTTTGGAGAAATTTTGGAAAATTTACTATTCCTTCTATTAAACAAACTATAGATATAAATTTTAATGGAAAAATTGTAATTGTTACGGTTTCCATGTAATAGCTTATACAATTTAAATTTTTGCAAGAATTTTTAGTTTTTTTGTTTAACCCATATTTTATTTGCTAAGTTTCACATAAGATAAATAAATTTATAAATCTTTTCCTTCAAGACTTTGTTGTGGTTGTGATCGTAAATATGCGACTTATATGAGAAATAATTGAGTAGATGAGGAAATATAGGATTAATAGGCAAGGTATGCTCATATGAAAGTGTAGAGAGAGGAATTACTATAATAGGGGAAAATAATGGGATATATAACATTTTCCTTGTAATAATGAGCATTCTACGAAGAGTAATAGGAAATGGATAGAAGTTACCATTAATTACTCCAAATAAATAAGTTCTACGAATTATGTCTATTAAATGAATTTTGAAAAGCATCTTGGAAATTCAAATAAATTAGAATGAATGGCTATGTTTTTAAAAGAAACATTAATAGATAATAAAAGTTTTTCAAAATTCAAAACATAGATTAAGTTGAGGTATAAAATACACATAGCAATAAAAAGCTCTAATATATAAGTACTTGTAGAGGCTATTGAACTTTATCGTTAAAAGGTATACAAACCTTAATTAGTGTTTCAAAAAGTATTGCTTTTAAGAAGTAAGTGCATATTTTGAAAACACAACAATAAATGTCATTAGATATTTTAGGAGACTTAATGGTCAACTAATTCAATTTGAGTATTTAATTAAAGGTTCTATTCTAAAATAGAATAGGAATTTATTTTACTAGCCATTAAAAAGTTTTTATGTAAAACCTTAAAACATTTGTCCTTCTTGAAAAATGTCAATGGATGACATATAAAATGTTAATAAATAAAAGTGTTAAAAAGGAAAGCCATTTCACTCTTATCTTAGAACATTCAGGAAACATTTTCCAAAACTCATAAATTTTGAAAAAGACTTCTGATTACTTATTTAACATTTTGAAATGAATAGAATTCTTAGTAAAGAATGTTTTGTTAAAACAAAACATGTGTGTGTATATATATAGTTCAGTAAGCATTAAACTCCTCACAAAATTTTTACTTTGAGGGAAACTGCAAACTTGACATTTAAGGTTTTAATAAGACATTAAACGCTTATTTTTGAATTTGTGCAAATTTGGGTAATAAAATATAACAATTGTCCGAAAATTTACTTACTTTGTATAACTACGAAAATTATATAATCCTAGAGTAAATATGGGTAAAAAATTTAGTGAGTTAGAATTATATGTTCGAGGACTAAGTAAAAATAAGTTGTACAACCTAATCTGAATTTTAGTGTCAGTCCCGAAGGTTTATTTTTGGAAATTTGGTGAAGTCTAAGGATTTCTAAAATAAAGTATTGTAAACTAGGTTAGCCTAGTTAGTTTAGTTTAGTTTAGAAATATATAGATGTAATATAACTAAAATAATTCGCGATTTTCGAAACTAGAATTTGTGGATATTAATTGCTAATTTAGTAGATAATAAATTTGTGATTAATAAGACCAAAAGGGAATTTTGAGGACTGGTTTGAAAGATAAATGAGTTTGGAGAAGTTGATATATTTCAAGCTTGAAGGAGCTTGAAGGGATTTAGTAAGTATCATGAAATGGTCTTATTTGATGTATATGTTAAAACGATGAATGGACCACAATCATGGTGAAAACAAAGATGAATGCTTTAAGGAATGGATTAGCATCTAAAGGAATTGAAATAGAAGTATTATGATCTCAGCACTATTAAGACCACTTAATTGTAAGACAAAACTTCCAAAAGAATATTTTCAGTTGTGATCATTGGTGGGCCCTCGTATTGATTGGAAAAGGGTATAAGTGATATAAGTAGTGAATCCCTATTTATGCTTGTGTTGTTTGGGATTTAAAACCCTTATTTAATTCTGAGTTAAATGAGTAAGAGAGGATTTCAATTCATTAGGAAACTTAACTAAGCGATTTACCATATATGGAATTTGGAAGTTGATGATGGAACTAAATTTCAACATACAAGGAGGAAGTGTATTGGTCTCGTAACTTTGGAATATTTAGTGAAAAGGAAGTTTTAGCTTTTAGGAATGCTAACCTTGAGAACAAGAATTTGAAGTATGAGATTAAGGAGCAAGTTTAGATACTAGATTTGCGTAATTTTGCCTTTTTAGTTTGAATATGACCATGTTCTGGTTTTCTTAAGGATATTTGTTCAATTTTTATAAGTTGGCTCATTTTCATTTTTCATAAAATACTATATTTAAAATTATAAGGAATATATATATATATATAATGTAAAGAATGGGATGTGTAATTTTACGTGATTGCACATAGTTTACATAGTTTACATTGTTTATTCAAAATAAAACAATACCCATTCCTTGTAATTTTAAATATGTCAATATTGTGCACGAAAATATTTATGGAAATTATAGCAAAATTCTTTTATTGGAATTTAAATACCAGCAAATTAAAGCATAGGAAAATATTCTAGTTATTAGTATAGACTAGAATGTAAGTTAGATTTAGAAATTTTGGTTTAGAAAATTATTCAATTTTTTGGATTACACTTAATTGAAGACGGGAGGGCAGATTGAAGAGATAACTAGAGCTTTGAGGATGAATGGAAAAGTTTGCATCTTGAATCTCTTAGATAATGGGAATAATATTTGTCTTAATGGAATATCATAATTATATTTTTGGTGGTTAGGGTTCTTGAAGTATTTGATGGAGCCCGTCTAAAACACCGAAGTGTTGATGGGATAACCATTGACAAATTTCTACTTGAACAAAATTTGTGGTTTGACTTTAAAAAAGTCTGACTTGATTAGGCAGCATGTAAGGGTTAGAACGTCAGTATTATATTTTGGACTTCCTGAATATTAGGAAAATAAATGATATTGTTGGTGATAGAAGCCCATGGCACTTTTATAATTTTATATTTGATAAGATACCTTGACACTATGGCAAATTTTGGTAGGACCTAATTAGGAAATGAGGACAAAGATGGAACCCTTGGCGTCTCGTGCCACCACAGGTAATTTGAAGCCTGGGATTTCTATGCTCCGCAATATTTAGTTAGATTGGTTCGAGTGCATTCGGAAGTAAATTCAATAGAAGGCTCGAATTTTTTTAACTTTTGTTGCCTTCCTTGAAATTTTAGAATTTTATGGTTGCATTGTGATTGCTACATAGTATGGTAGGAATTGTTTACGACAAAATGCGTCAAGAACTAATATCGAAATTATATGCATGTTAGGGTGTTTTTCATGCATACAACATCACCTATTATACTTTCATCTAGGACTAAGCTCACTTTAGCAACTCAACAATACATAATCACATCGAATAATGGCTATTTATGGATGTTTAATAAATAACTTGGGTGTATAACATATTTGTTAGAATGAGTTTTGTATCTTGCCCCATCAAGAAAGATTTCGGGACAAAACCACTTTTAAGGAGTGAAGAATGTAACACCCGATAAAATACACAATAAATAGACATAGATAATTAAATTAAAATTTAACAATAATATATTAATAAATATTAAAGCGCAGAAATATGTATTTTGGATCATTAAGAATTTGGCCATAAAAATATTACTATTGTATTCATGGAAAAAATTTAGTCCGTTCTCAATTTTATTTATCGAAAATGGAGTTTGTACGAAGAAGTTATGAATAAAAGAAGTTATACGCAGTTTGTATATAGGCAGCATTTGAAACATAAACTGAAAGAATATAAATATGGAAATAAAAATATATACTAATGGCATAATGAAATATTCCTTGAGAATTAAAAATTGTGTCTATATATATATATATATATGTATGTATGTATATATATATATATATATATATATATATATATATATATGCAAGGGGACAAGAATAACTAGAAACAGAAAGAAATATTAAAATTTATAAACGTATTAATAAAAAGGAAACTGACGTGGAACATTTATCACCCTACACTTGGGGTTCATCGACCGTTCGACTACCCCTCTATGGAGGAGATCCCTTCCCTTCTGGTCGAGGGGCGAGAGAGACGCTATTTTATTAAGGAGTTTTATATTTTTTTTGCTAGAATGGACTGTATTGATTTTAAAAAACTAATCCCACGGTCCACACAAACGTTAGCAAGTACAACTAAGGCCTTAGCCTCTCCCCAAAAGCTTTAAGATTACGTAGGTGCTAATACAGTACACACGGATCGTGTAATATGGTGTATAACCCACATATATATAAAGATATTTCCAAAAACTATGAAAGAAAATATAAGATGATATAAATATCAGCTAATCACAGATATGTACAGTAAATGCAGTAAAAATAGAAAAATCACACCAGGGATTTTTATACTGGTTCGGAGCACCATCCTACGTCCAGTCCCAAACTTTTATCTGGATTTTCACTAACAATCACCTCATTTCACCCAGAGGAACAGGCTTACAACACCCGAGCGGACGAACGGGATTTCACGCCTCTTAACAACACCGAGGACTTCAACTAAGATGAATACAATTATTGTTGACAGTATGTGTTCTTGATAACATGAATTTGTCACTTGTAGTACAACCTTCCTATAATCTTATCCTCAAACAGAATATTTGTGTATATGAAGATTTGGAAGTGAATATCGTATTGAATCAAAAGAATATTAAACAGGTTCTAGGATTCAAACGATATGTTATTACATATGAGCAACTGAGCGCTTGAGAATATAGAAATGAGATCAAGAAATTAGAGATAGTAATCAAGTACAAATTCGTTAAGATTAGTTATATTAAATGATGATCTCATGGTGTTTATATAGAGAATAAATAGTTGTAACCCTTTGTGAAGGGTAACGAAAAATAGCCATGATTATTGGTGAAGAGAAGGAGATGCAACCCTTGATTGAAAGGAAGTGTCTTTTTCAAAGGTTGTTTTCTAAAAGAAAACGATCGATAGGTCAAAAAGAACTACTAGACATAAATTTGAATATATATATATATATATATATGTTATTCACATGTACACGTTTATTGTGCATTCTGGGTAGAAATGGACGACAGGTTAAAATAGGGGTGGACGACCGGTTTTACCCAGGTTGCACAATCACTGTATGTGTATATATATATATATATATATATATATATATATATATCGATAATTTCGAGGTGTGAGATTATTTAAGGATAGATTTTAACATAAACAACACTAAAAGCACCAAATAATCAACCTCCAATCTAGAATACCGTATGTAGCTCTTTGTACCTCTTCAAACCAATAAATATCTTCGTTTTGCCGATCATGACTTATTTCTTTGTCAGAAAGCAAAACTTCGCAAATTTTTGATCAACATTCACCCCCTTTTTGATTGATGACAACATAGTTCTGAATCTCCCCCTGTATATGATCTTCCTCTGAGATTGTGCCTGTATATGAACATGAACTATATATTCCTACACAACACCGTTAGTTCCAATTTCACCCCCTTTGTCATCGACAAAAAGGAGTAAATAAGTGAAGATATAAATGATACTATCAGAATATTTAAGCAACATAAACGAGTAACATAGATCATGCCAAGAGTTCCAAATAACGTTACACACAACCAAAAGTCTAGTACGACTAAAAACACGGCACCTTTTAGATACAAGTGCCTAATCAAGTCTTAAAGCAAAAGATAGACATAGGTACGTAGCAAGAGAAAACTAGGAAGTGAACTAAGAAGACTTGGATTACGACTCCATCTCATCTATTCCTTTTCCTCTTCAACAACTTGTGTTTTTCCACGACCATGTCCATGACTATTTTCCGAGCTCGTAGCCTCCTCCGATGATGTCCAAGAAAAAGTAGGAGGAGCTGGACATTTGTCAGGGTCTTGAACTTGCATGGATGATGATGAACCACATGACATTGCTTCCCATAATGTTCCGAAGAAAGACCTAATCTTGTTGAATCGTTTGTCGATCTTTGTATCCATACGCTTAAGTCTTGCTTCGAGTAGAAATTGGTAATTGCAAGAAATGGTGTCTAGCGATTCCTTTGTCGAGGAAGACGATCCTAGAAGTTTGACTTCCTCAGAACATGGTCGGGATGATTGTTTTGAAGCTTTTTGATGTCCATGTTCTTGCCATTTCTCAAAAGACATAATAGTGAAGTATGGATTGAGTAGTTTCATCCATTTAATCGTTGCTTTGTTAAAGACTTTACCCTTAGAAATAGGAGATTCGGGGGATAAGATGTTACAGTCGAGTAGTAGGCGCATGATATATTCGTTATAAGACAAATGTGGCCTAGTGCAGTCATTTACTTGCAAAATCTCATCAAAAATCATACCAATCCAATTGATATGAATATCCCGGTATATTGCACATAATGCCTTGAAGTTCTCTTCATAAACGGCATCAAAATCACCTAATCTTGGTAGTAGAGAGTGCATGAGAGTGTGATGAATAATCCTTGCAGTGGGTCATAAACCTTTGGATTTTCTGCTATCCATATCGTCTTCAATGAATTCATGGATAATACGATAACGGATATGGATATTGCAAAAGTTGTTTGAGAACTTTTCACCACTTAAAGGAACTCTAAGAATGTTTGCCATTCTAGAACACGAGATAAACACTTCCTTGCCACAGACTACAGACCAAAGACATTGTGCAGGATTATTGGGCTTGTACTTCTCCAAATTCAAGTTAGCATAGAATAATTTGATCATAACATGGTTTATTTCTACATTATTTTGATCAAAATCAATAAGGGATTCAATATTTGAATTCCTTGCTAAGTTAAGAACACGATATTTGGAGAAATCGGAGAACTTAATGAATGAAACCGGATGGATCATGAAGCCTTTCATATCATTCCATCTTTTAACAACAATTGGATCAACTAGCCATTTCTTGATTGAGAGGTCAATTGGTTGGGATATAGAAGCTGAAGCTTTCTTTGATTTCTTCTGAGGAGGAGCCATTTGATTGCTATTGTTGAAATTAAAAAAAAATTGAATTCTAGGGTTTTGGAGTTTTTGGAAGAAGGAAAGGTTGGAGTAAATGTGAAGAAGTGTAATGGAGAAATGGTCATATATGTATACATAAAAACAGGAAAACCCGACACCGGTCGATAGCTATCTTTTCAATGGTCAACCGTTTTTAATTAGAAGATAAAATAGATGACCGTTTGAAATATGGTCTGTCGACTGGTTGGTTTCTGGGCTGTTTTTCCTGGTTTTTGCTCCATTTCTGATATTTAACGGTCCATATGACATAGAAATTACTCAATATATATTAGTACATGAGTGATACAAGAGAATATAACCACGATATAAATCTAATGTGAAGTTGATGAATTGTGATCGGTAGAATCTTCTTTGACGTCGTTAATACGTGGTTTCCATGGTGACCAATTTTCTTTCGCTCCTTCATTCCAATTATAATTTTTTTCCCATGAAATCGGGCTCCTAGAAGATGATGGCATGTTTGGCATAGGCTCGTGTATGTCATGTTTATCTGAGGTCAGCTTTTGCTCATAATATATCTGCCTTTGAAGATCAATCTGATGTTTCTTGTAATGGAGGATTTCATTGATCTTTTTTTAGGTAAGAGTTGAGCAAAACAATACTTTCTTTGACCGTTTTGGAGTTGGCGTAGTGTTGGGGGTACGATTGCTTTGGTGATATCCTGATTTGTGTTTGGGAGTTTTCAGAGAGTAATGATCTCCTATCTCAGAACTAGTGATAGAGACATGGGAATATTGAGCACATTTGTCACATATGTGTGCCATTGATTATAACAGAAAATAGAATATATGAACGATGAAGGATTTAGGATCAGCTTGGAAGAGATAAAAAAATGGGAATTTATGTCAAGTTTATATAGGATTTTCAATACATATATAGCCTAAAATATATATATAGTTAAGGCCAAGAATTTCCAGAATTATTTGGCCATATGAATAATCAAAAGCTTATAATCAATTTACTCAATTTAACAATAGCTAATAATAGCTAATATATGTTTAAGTAAATAAAAAAATAGCTAATTGTCCAGTTCTTTTCTGGATATAAGACCAAGCTCTCTTCGTAACTTTATGAAATTAGATTCAAGTAGAGGCTTAGTAAAACTGTCCGCTAGTTGATTATCAGTTTGGACATACTCGAGACATATATTTCCCTTTTCAATATTGTCTCTTAGAAAATGATGATGGATATCAATGTGTTTGGTTCGAGAATGGTTCACTGGATTTTTAGATAAATTTATAGCACTGGTGTTATCATAGTATATAATAGAATTTGATAAATGAATATCAAAATCTTGAAGTGTTTGTTGCATATATATTACTTGAGTACAAGCAAGAGCCGTTGATATATATTCAGATTCACACATTGATAGTGAAACACAATTATGTTTTTTACTAAACCAAGAGACTAGTGATTTTCCAATAAAATGGCACGTACCACTTGTACTCTTTCCATCCGTTCGAGAGCCTTCGAAATCAGCATCACTGTATGATACTAATTCGAGTGGACATTCTTTTGGGTAGAAAAGACCGAAATCTTTGGTATTATTAAGATAACGAATTATACGTTTCACGGCTCGTAGGTGTGATTCCTTTGGATCCGCTGGAAATCGTGCACATAGATAAACACTCATCATTATATCGGGACGACTAGCTGTGAGATAAAGAAGAGAACCAATCATGCTTCGATATAGTTTCTGGTCAACACTCTTACCATTTTCATCTTTTTCAAGATGTGTGGTTGTACTCATGAGAGTAGGTTTACCAGACATGTTTTCTAATCTGAAGAGTTTGATGAGATTTCCGCAGTATTTTTGTTGATTGATAAAAATACCATTTGGAAGTTGTTTGATTTGAAGTCCGAGAAAATATGATAGTTCTACCATATGAGACATTTCAAATTCTTTGGTCATAATATTTGCAAACTCTTTGCAGAGTTTATCGTTTGTTGAATCAAAGATGATGTCATCTACATATATCTGGATAACTAGAATATCTTTTCGAGAATTTTTGATAAACAAAGTTTGATCGACTTTGCCTATTTGAAATCCTGAATTAATAAGATAGCTACGTAGTCGTTCATACCAAGCATGGGGTGCCTGTTTTAGACAATACAGAGCATTTTTAAGTTTATACACATAGTTAGGATATTTTTCATGTACGAACAAAGGGGGTTGTTCGACCTATACATTCTCCTTGATAAATCCATTGAGGAATGCACTCTTGACATCCATCTGATACAGTCTGAAATTGTAATGACAAGCAAAAGATAATAAGATTCTAATAGCTTCTAGTCGAGCAACTAGCGCAAATGTTTCTTCATAATCGATACCTTCTTCATGATTATATCCTTGTGCTACTAACCTGGCTTTATTTCTGGAGATAATACCTTGTTCATCAGCCTTATTTTTATAAATCCATTTAGTACCAATAACTGATTGATCGGTTGGTCTTGGAACAAGTTCCCAAACATCATTGCACTCGGATTGATTTAGTTCTTCCTATATGGCAATAATCCAGTAATCATTGGTAGCAGCCTCTTTTGGATTCTTAGGTTCGATATTTGAAAGAAACGCAACATGACCCATTTGATGGAGTTGACTCCTTGTTCTGACTTATGAAGTTACTTCCCCGACTATATTTTAAACAGGATGGTCTCTTAATATTCTTGGTGGAGATCGTAACTCATATGATTGAGGAATATTTTCAACAACTATTTCAGAGTCAGAATCAATATTTTTGATGATTGGATTATCAATGACTATAGTTTCGTCATCATCTAATGTATTATGAGGGTGCTGATAGAATTCATCGAATGAGACATGAAGTGATTCTTTAATAGTTTTGGTTCGTTTATTAAATAAACGATAGGCCTTGCTCCGTTCCAAATAACTGACAAATATACCTTCATCGGCCTTTGGATCGAATTTGCCAAGCTGGTCTTTCGTGTTTAAGATAAAGCACTTAGAACCAAAGACTTTGAAGTATCAGATATTATGCTTTCTTTTGTTAAATAATTCATAAGGCGTATTCTTGGTGAGAGGTCGAATGGACACACGATTCAAATCGTAACATGTTGTTGCATTAGCTTCTGCCCAGAAATGTTTTGGTAAAGTGATTCCATTCAATAACGTTCTTGTACATTCTTGTAAGGTCCGGTTTTTCCGTTCTACAACTCCGTTTTGTTGTGGAGTTCTGGGAAATGAAAATTATGATATATACCTTTCTTTGTACAAAAATGTTCAGACTCATTATTTTCGAACTCTCTGCCATGATCACTTCTTATATTTTTAACCTTAAGCCCTTTTGATTTCTGAATTCTTTCGATGAAAGATTTGAATTTTTCAAAAGTGTCACTTTTGTTTTTCAGGAAAATAGTCCAGGTGTAATGAGAGTAATCATCAACAATTACAAACACATATCGACTATGGTTTATTGATTGTACCTGAGTTGGTCCGAATAAATCCATATGCAGTAACTCAAGTGGTTGTAATGTTGATATGACTTTCTTGGATTTAAAAGATGAGTTAGTCAATTTTCCTAATTGACATGCGTCACGAATGTTGTCAACCTTAAAGCTCAGTTTGGGTAAATCTCTAACTAGATCGTTTTTGGCCAGCTTGTCAATAGTTCTGAAGTTTATATAACGGAAGCGTTTTTGCCATAGTCATGAATCATTATCATGAACCATAAGACACATATCTGAACTATGACTAATATTTATATTCGGAATATATATGTTTTTGTCTCTATAACCTTCGAAAGCTAAATTATGTTCTCTATCTAAAATACTACACTTATTATTTGAAAAGGAAATTGTAAATCCCTTATCGCATAACTGGCTAATGCTAAGTAAATTGTGTTTCAAATTCCTAAGTAGCATGCCATCGGTAATAAGAGGTAAGTTTGATGTACCGCAATTGCTCACATCGCCTTTGCCGATGATATAACCTTTTGAATTATCTCCAAAAGTGACAGAGCCACCATCTGAGCTTGTACTATTTGTCAATAAGCTCTTATCTCCAGTCATGTGCTTTGAGCAACCACTGTCCAATATCCGCTTTCCTCTTTTCTTGAGTGGGACATGCAAAGAATAAGATTAAGTCCATGGTACCCACTTTTTCATAGGGTCCTAAGAGTTAGGTCTTACGAGTCCAAACCTATACGGGTCTGGTGTCCCCTTTATATAAATAATTAGAATTAAGATGGATAGTATTCATGAAATGCCAAATATATGTGTTCCTAATCAATTTGTTATTTTTTTAGGAACCTATATCTTGATAGTCTTGACATTTTCCTTTTGAAATTTCACAATTGGTTTTGGCTTGAAAATAATAAACTAAGATTTTTCTTAGCTTCATTTTTTTGTACTACTACATCTTTTTTCTTCCTTTTATAACCGAGATGTTTCTTGTTTCTTATATCCCAAACCTTATTTATTTGAAGTAGATTGTGAACTCTTAATGATTTTTGTCAAATTTTCTCGACCTTTGTTGAAGTTAGAAACATTCTGAGTAATATTATCTAACTTAATTTGTAAACTAGCTTTTTCTAGGTCTAGAATTTTGATCTTTGCCTAAAGCTCATGATTTTTAGTAGTAAGAGCATCATTTTTCTCTTTTTGAGTTTCAATTTCTTGACTCAAAAGAGATAATTGAGAATCAATACTAGATGATGATTCTTGAATTTTTTTCAAGTTCTTCTTCTAATATTTTCTTCTCGTCTTTTAACATATCCTATTCAAACTCTGCTCTACTCAAATCAGCTTTGGCTTCTTTGAATTGTTGTTTCATGTCTTTATATTTAAATATCAATTCAACATTAATATCAAGTACTTCATCCAATGTAGGAATTTTTACCTTATCTTCTGCTACCATGAAACAAACATTTGCTTGTTCATTTTTTGTATCATTTTCACTTTCCGATGAAGATGAGTCTGAATCATCCAATGTCACTGAGAATGCTATTTCTTAGATTTGTCCCTTTTGTATTTGAATTTTTCATTTTATGGCTTCTTCTATTGCTCTGGACAATCCTTGTGCATGTGCCCATTTTTGTGGCAGTTGAAACATTCTATAGTGCACGACGATGGTTTAACTGATCCACTTTTCTTTTTGTTATAATGACTGCCTTTTCGTTGTTTCAGGAATTTTTTGAAACTTTTTGCAATATATACCAGATCTTCGTCTTCAGAATCTGATTCATATTCATCTTTTTCAGCATGGAATGCAACATTTTTCTTTTCTTCTTTTTGTTCCTTTATAGCATGCAAATTAGCTTCATAAGACATTAGATTCCCTATCAATTCATTTGGCTTCATGACGGAAAGGTCATTAGCTTCTTCAATTGCTAATACTTTTCCTTCCCATTCACTAGTCAAAGAATGCAGGACTGTTGAAACAACATCAAAATCAGAATATTTTTGACTTAATCTGATAAGAGAATGGTGAATAGTTTGAAATCGTGAATATATATCATTGGTTGTCTCATTTGGCTTCATCTTGAAATTTTGAAACTAACTTTTCAGCATGACCATTTTGGCTTGTTTTACCTTGTCAGTACCTTCATGAGTGGTTTTCAGCATTTGCCAAATTTGATATGTTGTGGTACGGAACTAACACGGTTATATTCGTTTTGATCTAATGCACAAAACAAAATGTTTATTGCTTTTGCGTTTATAGCTGCTGCAATTTTCTCAGCCGGTGTCCATTCTGAATAATCAATTGGTGGATTCACTATTCCTTTTTGGGTAGCATTCCAGGCATCATAGCTATTTGACTGTATAAAGAATGACATACGTGTTTCCCAATAGCTATAGTTGAGACCATTGAAGAATGGAGGTCTTTGTGTCGATTGACCTTCTGTGTAAGTGGTGTTTTCAGTGATAGTGCTGGTACTTGCGTTATTTTCCATATTACTAGAATATATCAAATAACTGTGTTACGGTTATATGATGACTGTGCTCTGATACCAAATGAAGATTACGTACATGCTAATATAGTACACACGGATCGTGTAATATGGTGTATAACCCACAGAAATATACAGATATTTCCAACAACTATGAAAGAAAATAAAAGATGATATAAATATTAGCTAATCACAGATATACAGTAAATGTAGTAAAAATAGAAAAATCACACCAGGGATTTTTATACTGGTTCGGAGCACCATCCTACGTCCATTCCCACACTTTTATCTAGATTTTCACTAACAACCACCTCACTTCACCCGGAGGAACAGGCTTACAACACCTGATCAGACGAACGGGATTTCACACCTCTTAACAACATCGAGGACTTCAACTAAGATGAATACAATTGTTGTTGACAGTATGTGTTCTTGATAACATGAATTTGTCACTTGTAGTACAACCTTCCTATAATCTATCCTCAAATAGAATATTTGTGTATATGAAGATTTGGAAGTGGATATCGTATTGAATCAAAAGAGTATTAAACAGATTCTAGGTTGCGAAAAATATGTTATTGAATATGAGCAACTGAGCGCTTGAGAATATAGAAATGAGATCAAGAAATTAGAGATAGTAATCAAGCCAAAATTTGTTAAGATTAGTTAAATGAAATGATGATCTCATGGTGTTTATATATAGAATAAATAGTTGTAACCCTTGGTGAAGAGTAACGAACAATAACCATGATTGTTAGTGAAGAGAAGGAGATGCAACCCTTGATTGAAAGGAAGTGTCTTTTGAAAGGTTGTTTTCTGAAAGAAAACGATCGACAGGTCAAAAAGAACTAGTAGATAGAAATTTGAATATATACATACACACACACACACACACACGTGTTATATTCACTTGTACACGTTTATTGTGCATTCTGGGTAGAAACGGCCGACAAGTCAAAATAGGGGCGGTCGACCGGTTTTACCCAGGTTGCACAATCACTGTGTACACATATATATATATATATATATTCGTATATATCGATAATTTTGAGGTGTGAGATTATTTGAGGAAAAATTTAACATAAACAGCACTAAAAACACCAAATAATCAACCTCTAATCTAGAATACCATATGTAGCTCTTTATACCTCTTCAAACCAATAAATATCTTCTTTTTGTCGATCACGGCTTATTTCTTTGTTAGAAAGCAAAACTCCATAAATTCTTGACTCAACAAAGCTTACAATCTATTCTCTTATGCACCTCCATTCTGCTTTTCCACCATTATTCTAAATTCTAGAAAATAGACTGGTTTGATTTTTTTTCTTCTTCCCTAACCTATTTCTCTACTTTTTCTAATATAGTTTTATTATTAGAATCTAGAACTAGAAATTGTATATATATATAAGACTCTAATTGGAAAATTATATATATATTATCTTAGGAGAAAATTTGGATCACGGTATTTGCAAGGATACAATCCAGAAACAATTTGTACGCAACCTCCTAATCATTCTCCTAGTGATTCTGTGAGTGGAAATTTTATAAGTTTACTATTTTCTATATTATGATAGTGTAGATTAGGTTTTTATACCTAAAGGGATTTGGATTTACGTGAATAGAAAATATACAAGAATCCTCCAATTCTCTTAAAAATTGCATAAATAGTCAATCTTGTGAATGTATTGGGTTTTGATTATGAATGTAATAAAAGTTGGAATTTTTTGGTGTTGTATAGTATTGATAAAGGTTTGATTTGCTTTATGTTTAATTGTAAAGCATATAGGTGCTAAATCATAAGATTTGGGTAATGTAGTTTAAATAGATTTAAACATCTATTTATCTAAAAACGATAGTTTGAACGTATTAAAACGCAGGTTACTAATGTCTTAAGTTTTTGTATAAATTCATATGAAATGTAATGCAGGACCAAAAAGGACTATATATTGTGCATATTACACCCTTTTCCCATCTTTTATTATTAAAGTTGTCTTTTAAACCTAGGTTACAAGTTATTTTGCTTATGTCTGATATTTCCCTGTCATTGAATTGAACGTGAATGTACATTATATGTTAGGCTGATGAAGTTAGGGAAATCGACTTGTAAAACTCAATTTAGATTAGGATTGACATTTCTACGTTTTAGGATGTTTCTTTATGCACGATTTTATCATGTTATATTTATTTCTATTTATAGCGTAATTAACGTATTATAAATGTGTATTAATCTGGTAATAAATACGTTTAATTAGGAATTCGAATTTAAATGTCCCTTATAAGAAATTTGTATGTGTGTGAGTATTTAATGGCTTTTATTAGTATTAATGACACATAGACACTAGGTTATCCCCTACTTATAGTAGAAGTCTGCTCGGAACCGGCCGACATATCCAACATCTACAAGAAGTCGAGTTAATGTGAGAGGTTTAGGTCTCGCTGGCCTTATAATAACTACACGAAAACGTGATGCTAAGCCCAACTTATAATAGAAGCCTACAGGGAACCGCTCCAGCATCTACAAGTAGTCGATTTAGTGTGGGACGACTAGTGTGTATGTGTGTGTATATATATACATTCATGTGAAGTAGGCTTGCCCTGAGAACGTATTAACTGGCTGACCTACCTCGTTTGGGTACTAAGTGGTTAGGACTAGGTATTTTCTTAAGGTTCACTTCTTGGTTCTGGACCCAACTTATGGTACCTGCTCTTATTAGATTCTAAGTGTCATTTATTACTCCTCTCTCTAACAAGCATGAGGTATTTGTTGGATCTAGATTAACCCTAAAGGGGGTGAATTGGGTTTATTGCATTTTATCGAGATATTAAAAATTAGTTATAGAACAAATAATAGTAGAGTAAGTAGATGTAGAAACGAAATAACACAAAGAGATACCCATCTTTGGCAAATCTGGCCTACTGCTGGATTCCTAAGGTTTCTACTAGGTGTAAAAAACAGATCCCGCTTACAGTCCCATGTAAACTCGCAATCCCTGCTTCTATCCTAACCCAACGCTCAAAACCCTAGGATGTCCCTAGATCAGATTTTCCCCTAACTACAAACCTATAGCCAGTAATACCTAGTTTTTACAGACTCTAGTAAACTGCCTAGATTTTACAGACACTAGAAAATTGATCGATGGTTTGCAAAACAATTAATACAATACGACATGAAGATAATAAATAAAAACCCTCCCTTTTGATATTAAAAAATTAGGCCGGCCTACTTTCTATTTTTAACCCGATTACTTTTTCTCTCTAGTAAATGTCGGATAACGACGGAAAACTAAATTAGGGCTTCTTCTTGGTCCCTAAAATTTCAATGAGGTTTTAAATTGATTTGATTCTCTTGTGGCTTCAATCTCTAATGGCTTGCTTCTTCAATAGATTTGGGTAGACATTGCGACCGAAAACTTCTATGAGTAAATCTGACTTGAATTTATTTTTGCTCTTAATTTTGTTATGTTTTTCGATCGTATCTAAATGCCGATGATGATTTTTGTTTAAATAGGATAATTAAATCCAATTAATTACTTTGATTTCACCAATTGAATCGATTCTGATTTTGTGTGTTTCCCCTTTTTGCTTCCTCGGCTTTGAATTCTCTGATTTCACCTATGGCTTCCACTGGTTATTGCATGATATGTGATTGTCTTGTTTAAATGGTTCGGCTATGATGTGTAAGAAATTCTTGAAAATACATAATTTGATCTTATGGCCCTTTGAAATATCCCCTTGCGTGATTCTAGAAATGTTGCCCTGAATTTAAATTGGCTTTGACTACGGGTGATTGATGATTGAATAGCTGATTTGTTGTCACGAGTCCACACTTGATTTCTGCAACTAATTTGATTGAGATTCTTCCCACTATTAGTTTGATATTTCTGGAAAGATTGGATGAATAATTTCCATATATGCAAATTTGAAACCAGGAAATAATCTTTCTGATTTGAAAGAATATAAAAAATCATTTTCCCATTTTAATACACTTCAATACTGGGAAATATTGCCACAGCTTGTCAAAGAATTATTCACAGTGATTTCATGAATTTGTTGCATGCTTTGACTCATTCATATAATTTCCCGAAACCATTAAAAGCTTTGTCGTGAATCATTCTTTCCCAAGAAAACATTCTTTACTGTTTATTTCTCGAAATAGATTCCATGAGTTGATCAAATCAGTTTCAGGAAATAGTTAAAATTTCTTTATTGGCCATAAACTTTTGCTTTATGCTGGCTTGTATATTTTCACTTGTTCACCTTAACACACTACATCTTGTATTCTTCTTGGCCTCTGGCTTTCCAGTGTACGTTTGTTCAACAAATATTTATTTCTTTGAAACAGTGTAATATAAAACAGTACAATTACAAACACATTTAAATAATATCATATGTTTGTTATCATCAAATAAAATCATGTTAAACAACACATTGTTGTACCCAACAATCCCCCCTTTTGATGATGACAAAAATATACAAAAGATTTTGAATGTGCTAAATGTGTTTGAGCATGAAATATATTACTTCCCCTATTTGTATGCTCCTCCTACAACCGAAATTCACCCTAGATATGTGCATGAGTGAAAAAAAATATCAAATAATTTTCCAATATTAAAATATTTATAGAATATTCACTCATAAATCAAAATCTTAACCCATTCCCCCCTTTTGTTATCCTCAAAAGGATACAGAAATTAAAATATAGATGAAAAATGACTAAAAATATAATATCAGCTTTTGAGAGAGAATAATCATCACAAATCTCAATCAGTCAAACAAAAATCATAATATTCTAAGAACCAATGGCAAATTTCACATTATAGAATGATGGTTTACGATGAAATTAAAAAAAATGGAGAGAGTTTTATAATAATGATTTCCAGTTATTTTCAAAAAGGTTTTTAAAGATGAATCACAAAAACTGTGATGGATTTGGACAACGATTACAAATTTAATTTAAATGACGCTATCAAATAATCTGAAATCCCAATAGCTATCAATCAACAAATTATAATATATCATAATATATTAACACATTTCATAAATTAGATAATGGATTGATAGGCTGATTTGTACATGCCACGGAGAATTTCAAATAAAGATTTTATTTATAGCAGATTATTTCCTTTTCTTTTTCTTTTTATTTAAGAGCACACCGACCATGCATAACTAGATCTTGGATTTTTAAATGAGGTCAGTTGCTGCATAAAAATCAATAATCTCATAACCATTCATGACCAGAGCTTTGATTTTTAAATGAGGTTATAGAAACGCTTATGGATATATTTTTTATTATTTTCAATTTCAATAGAAAACATATAAAACCAATATGGATGATAGAAATGTGGCAGGTACAGAAATGATTGTGAAATAGATTTCTAAATTAATTATATTATGAAATATGCTCAACTATACCGGGATTCTTGAAAATTCTCAACTACCACTAATTCTGAAAAATAATATTGTCACATTTCCATCATAAATATTTTCGTTGTTTATTCAAGATGATTTTTTTAAATAAAATAAACTCTCCGCATTAATGTAAAATCATGACGGATGGCAGAATGATGATAGATAAAGAAGATGTTCGTGAAATTAGTCCCAATTCAAAGATTTTATAATAATTGTTCAATCACCATGAAAATTTAAATAAAAACTCCTCTTTTTGTGAAATATACTGAAGTCACAACTCATCACAATTTCAAAATTCTGACAATAACTTTGATGAATTCGAAATACATTTCAGTTTGGTTATTGATTTCAATTTCTAAATAAATAATCAATAAATGTTTTAAAATTGAAAATCCAATTACAAGAGGAAATTCAAAAGATATACACATGAGAAAAAATATATATACATAATGAGAATAAAATCAATAAAAAAATTAAGGCATTTTTAACGGATACCACTTGTTGCCTCTGCAAACAAGAATTTTAATATGCCACTGGTGGCTAACAATGGTATCTCGGTCAACAAAATCCAATCGCCACATCCAAGTAATAAAATCTAACAATTCAGTTCCATCAATCAAAGCAGCAAACTAAACTACATAAGAAGCTCACAAGAAAGTTATCATAGACTTTACAACAAATCCAAGAGGTCGAATAATGATTCAGTTTTGTTCATTTTATTAAAGCTGCAAATGATACCAAAAACAAGCAGTCATTAAAACATTTTCAAAAACGATTTCTTTTATCAGAGCAGCACAACAGTCAATTTTAAAGCAGACTTGTCAAGATAGTTTTTCACAAATACTTCTGACAGTCACATAAGATGATTCATGACCCAAGATTAAACATATAGTTTATTTTAAATCATTTGAAGAAATATGAAAATCAAGATTCAATGAACCGATCACACCATATTATAAATTTCATTTCCAAGATTTATATGAGATTCACTAATTAATAATTTCAAATGATTTCAAATAAACAAAAATTCAAATCAAATGGTCATGAAATAACAGTGAGTTTTAAGACTAGTATTTCCAAGAATTTTTCACAATTATTTCTGACAAGCACAAGAAATTTTTTCATAATATTTACATCTAGTTTAAGAGATAATTCATGATCCAAAATTAAAATGGTTTATTTGAAAGTATTTGAATAAATGTGAATTTTGAGATACAAAGAATCAATCATACAAGATTATTAATTTCAAATCTAAGAGGTATGTGAAATTCAAAATATCAAAAAAAATCAAATGATTTCAAACCAACAAATATCCAACCAAAATGATCATGAATAAAAAGAATTTCTTGATGTGTAATAGAAAGATTCAAGTCAAAAAAATTTCAATTCAAAAATAATCAAGCCAATCCAAAAATTAAATGAAATTATCATGACTGAAAAATAGTAGTGTTTTGTAATGCATATTATATTTCAAGTCTTTACAAAATGAATTAGAAGAAATCAAAACAGCAGAGGTGTGTGAAATTTCATTAAATTTTCAGATCTTCAAAAATTTAGAATTCAAAATAACAGTGTTCATGATATAACAAGAATGATTCAGCACTATTACGAATTCAGAAATAAAAAAGTATTGAACTTCAAAATAATTTCAGAAATTTACAATTTTGAATTCAAGATTTGGAAATGATTAAAACAATTAGGGTTTTATTCAAATAAAGCGAATTTCCAGAAAACCATGAATTCTGCAATTTTGAGGTTATGAAACTCAAAATAAAATGAACAATAATATGGCAGTGTCAAATCAAAAACAGAAGAGACAAAGTAATATAAACAAAATTAGAAGAAGGAGGAATATAATAAAAGGATAAAAATAGGGAATATTAACAGAGATGAGTTTAATGATAATACTTGAATTTGATGTGAGAAAATGAATATCTAACTCAGCATACTTGGCTAAGGAACTCTGAATAATTCAATGATATGAAGTAGTTTGAATACATATCTCTTTTTGCAAAGAAGTTCCTCAGCCTCACCTGGTACCTAACAGTTTAGAGGATTGAGTGGTCTAACGAAACTAGTAACACCACGCATAGTTTTGTTCATGTTTTTCGGTACGCAAACCTATTTGTATAACAACCCATTGGAATTTACCTTTGTGCCCTTAGGAACCCAAATATGTTTGACTTTAGAAGAATTCACTTTATTTCTTTTTGGGGTCCAAAATGGATTAAACAGATTGTTATCAAACAAAATCTTATTTCGTTCATGATTTAAAAATCCTTCGAAATTATTAGAGTTTAAATTTTAAAAAAGATTCGTTTTAAAGCAGTTTGATGGAGTTTAAAAACACAAGAATTCAGTTTTTCAAAATCGTTTGTTTTCCCAAACCCAAGACCATTTTTATTTCCTGAAGAAAGTTGATTTTTCAACAACATATTCAAAGATTTTTCTCTGGTTGAAAATCATTTTAAACTCAATTCAAGATCGTTGATTTTGTATTTAAGATCAGTACTTTCTTTCATTATATTTGAACAACGATTAATGCTGATCTTTCTCCTTTTAGTAAAAAAAATTTTCAAAATCAAATTTTCGTTTTCAAGTAGTTTGATTTTCGTCTTGGATTCAAAGATTTCAAATTTAATTTGTTTTTCAAATTCAAGTTTCTTGAAATTTTCAATACCTTTTTCAAGCTCATTCAAAACTGAATCAGTTTTCTGCAAATTTATTTTTTAGCAATTTCATATTTGGAATTTTTGGTAGTCTTAAAATTTTCAAATTCCTTTCGTAAAGAATTATTTGTATCTTTTAACTCAATCTCGTTATCTTTTAAAATCAAAATTTCCTCTTCAAGCTTATGAATGTTTTTATTAAGATAAACGAGATCAGTTTTCAATTTCAAACAATTTTCGCAATCATAATTATTTGATTTCATGACATTTGTAAATTCTGATTCCAAAGAGTTAATTTTGCTGGTCAACTCACGATTTTTAGATTTTAAAGATCTGTTTTTCCGATGGAGATTATCAACTGTTTTTGTTAAATCAACACACATATAAACCAAATCTTCATACGAGATGCTTTCAGACTCATTGTCCGTTGAGTCTCCATCGCCTGATCTACTTGAATGTTCATCAGATTCTCCTTCCAAGCATAGATCTGAATCTAATTTGGCCTTCTGGGATTTTGAGCTACTGTTGTCAATTCTTCCGTACTTCCTATCGAGAGTATTCCATATGTGACGGCCCGCCCCGCACCAGCCGACATTTCCAATGAAAGTGCACTGTGCCGATGTCCAACCAGCATGGGATGGTCGCCAAATTAAGAAGGAAAAGAAGGGAATTTGAACTAGCAAGGAAGCTGTAGTATGTCTCATAGCGCATGGAATGAAATATAATAATAACATACTTGACATAAGATAGGCGAGACAGTGCATAAGCTGAAAAACTAAACCATGATAGCAGCGGAAAATTCAAAAGACAGCTTATGTTCCACATCATCATTATTACAACTTTTCAAACAGTCTTTAAAGCAAAATAAGAAAGGTACACTACTAATGCCCAAAGTGGTGACCAACAGCGACACAGGGAGAATATCTATATATATCATACGTGGAAGCCTCCTGCTCATCTCCGGATCAGCTACTCGTGCATAACCAGCTAACCTGTCTCTAGTCTGCCCGTTTAAGAGCACCCAGAGTAATAAGAAGAGATATAAAATTTTGGGTCAGACAAAAGTCTGGTATGAGTGATAAACAGCAAAACAGAACAATAACAGGTATACTAAACCATACCTGAACCTGGACCTGCAACCAAAGAGTTAGCACAACAAGATGTACAATACCCAAAGGTGGCACTAACATATGGTGTAAAGATATGGGGGTGGGGGTGTGCATGTCATAGTGATGTCAAATAATCAAGCATAGCAACCATCCTCACATCTCCCACTCAGTGCGTAAAGCATACGATATCCACCGCTTTGATCACCCAAATCCTTGCTATGATCACTCTGCCCCATGGAGTCATGGCGACTCCACTGCACTGATCCATAGCCACTAGTCCTTGCTATGTCCACTCTGCCCCATGAAGTCATAATGACTCCACTGCACTGGTTCATGGCCATGCTACGATCACTCTGCCCCACGAAGTAATAACTACCCCACTGCACTGATCCATAGCCTAACAATCGTCTCTTGGTGGTGAATCAAAGCTATGGACGTCGACAACTCCTTAGCATATGTCCCGCAGCTAAGTCCACTCATGAAGTTAACTCGTTGGTTCCCATCTGGATCCTGAGTTCTATTTCCAATTTGGACTACCTTTGCATCTCGGGTTTTGGTCTCCTCCGGATCGGTTCGGTCCTTCAGTAATCATCAGTTCGGTTCAGCCATCCTGGTTCAGTTCGTGATCACTTGCTTCGGATCGGATTGCTCCAAACGGGTCGGGTCGTGCTGACCCCATCTTCGGAGTAGTTCCCTGGTTCGGATCATGAGCTTCTGTTTGGTTTGGGGCTTCTATTCCTTGGTTAGCACTCCAGTTCGGGTCGTTGCATGTATGCCACGAGTGGATCAGTTCATGCTCACCATCCACGAGCGGGTCGGTTCGTAGAACTGCAGATGCAGGCAGGTCGAGTCGTGGGATGCTCCACAAGCGGGTTGGTTTGTGCCCTCCTCCACCGATCCAATCTGGTTCGGTTAAATTCCTGTAACTTTTCCAGCGACTGTTTTACGCCATACGACGGCGTTTTCAACAACTCTAACTTTTCTAATCAACGAAAAAGCATACCATACAGTCATAGTAACATAGAGAATCAACAATAAGCACTAAAACAACAACTTAGCATGTCAATATGGATCAAACCTACCCAAAAACCTATGTTTTCCACTTAATCGTGTTTAAACATACAATTAGCAAAACTTATTCAAATTAACCCAAATTTCTATTAGAGCCCTAAAATAATATTTTAGCATTTTACAAATTTTTCTAGATTTTTCTGAGCCAAAATTTCGCTAATTAACACTAATTACCCCTAATCAACTATAATTAGCGAGAAACTATGCAAATCACTCACCTTAGCCACAAATAAAACTTAGATCTGAAAATATCTGTGATGTAGGTTGAATCCCTATGCAGCACAGCAGCTCTATTCCCAATTTGATGCTAATTTGCCTTGATTAGATGTAGATTAGGCTAAAACTTGATTAAATGGTGATTAGAAGGTTATTTGGGTGTTGGATGCCATTGTTAGGGTTAGGGAAATGTTTTAGGCGGCTGAAAAAATGAAAATAAATCGTTTTCCTACTGTTCTCAGCCTTTGCATAACCCTAATCCCAAAATGGATTATGGGCCCTCTTGCTAATCACCCTAATTAGGCCCGGTTAAGCTGTTTTCACCTTCTAAACCTTATTTCAGCCATATCTCCCAAACAATGAGTCCGTTTGGCGAGTATGACCACTCTACGGAAAGGTAGACCATCATCCGGATCCAATGGAAGTGGTTACAAGTCAAAACTCCTTACCAATCAAAAGTTATGGCCAAAACAAGATCAGCTAGGGGCAAAACGGTCATTTAAAAATTGGCAAAAATCATAAACATGGGAAATGACCCCAATAGTCGTCTCCTAAAGTATCATGGCTATACGACTTTGCATGAGAAAGAAAGAAATATTCTACGATCCCCTGATGCGTAGAATGCGGGTCGTTACACCATATTTCTTGCGCGGTTAAATAATGGGAGATAAGGCTATATTGAACATCATCAATATAAGAATATAAAATATAAATAGTACGAGAATTAAACCCAATATCATTCCTATTAACCATATCATACCCATTTATAATAATATTCCAACATTAAATATCAACAGATTTTAAATAGGATTCCATCCCTGATTTCCAATTTAAAAAACATGTACCATTAAAAATAGTTGGAATACGATTGGACTACCTCTGTACGGACTGACAACTAGTTATCACCATGACTCTAGAGTTAAAGAATAACCTAGCTCTGATACCTCTTGTTGGAAATAGATTAACCCTAGAGGGGGTGAACAGAATTTATTGGATTTTATCGAAATATTAAAAATTAATCAGAGCACAGATAATAGCAGAGTAAGTAGATGCAGAAAGTAAATAACACACAAAGATACCCAGCTTTGGCAAATCTTTCCTACTACATTTCTAAAGTGTCTACTAGGTGTTAATAACAGATCCCGCTTACAATCACATGTAAATTCGCAATCCCTCCTCCTATCCTAACCCTACACTCAAGTCCTAGACTAATTTATATCCCTTAGATCAGAATTTTTTTCCCTAGCTACAAACCCGTAGCCAGTAATCCTTAGATTTTACAGACTCTAGTAAAATGCCTACATTTTACAGAGACTAGAAAACTGATCGACGATTTACAAAACAATTAAAACAATATAACATAAAGATAATAAATGAAAATCCTCCCTTTTGATATAAAAAAATTAGGCCGGCCAAATTCTATTTTTAAGCCGATTACTTTTTCTCTCTAGCAAATATCGGCCGGCAATGGAAAACTAAATTAGGGTTTCTTCTTTGTCCCCAATATCTCGATGCAAATTGAAATTGATTTGATTCTCATGTGGCTTCAATCTCTAATGGCTTGCTTCTTCAATAGATTTGGGTAGATGTTGTGACCGAAAAGTTTTGTGAGTAAATATGACTTGAATTTCTTTTTATGCTATAATTTGTTATGTTTCTCGATCGTATCTAAATGTCAATGATGATTTTTGTTTAAATAGGATAATTAAATCCTATTAATTACTCTGATTTCACCAATTAAATTGATCGTGATTTTGTGTGTTTCCCGTTTTTGCTTCCTTGGCTTTGAATTTTCTGATTTCACCTATGGCTTCCACTAGTTATTGCGTGTTATGTGATTTCCTTGTTTAAATGGTTCGGCTATGATGATTTGTAAGAAATTCTAGAAAATACATAATTCGACCTTGTGGACCCCTGAAATATCCCCTTGCGTGATTCTAGAAATTTTGCCTTGAATTTTAATTGGCTTTAACTGTTCGTGATTGACGATTGAATACCCGATTTGTTGTCATGAGTCCAAACTTGATTTCTTCAACTAATTTGATTGAGATTCTGCCCACAATTAGTGTGATATTTTTGGAAAGATTAGATGAATAATTTCCATATATGTAAATTTGAATCCAGGAAATAATCTTTCTGATTTGAAAGAATATAAAAAATTGTTTTCCCATTTTTAATACACTTCAAACTTGGGAAATATTGCCATAGCCTGCCAAGAATTATTCGCAGTGATTTCATGAATTTGTTGCATGTTTTGAATCATTCATATGATTTCCTGAAACTATTAATAGCTTTGCCGTGAATCATTCTTGCCCAAAAAACATTCTTTACTGTTTATTTCTGGAAACAGATTCCAAGAGTTGATCGAATCAGTTTCAGGAATTAGTTAAAATTTCTTTATTGGCCATAAACTTTTGCTCCATGCTGGCTTGTATATTTTCATTTATTCACATTGTCACACTACAGCTTATATTCTGCTTGACCTCTGGCTTGCCAGTGTACATTTGCTTGGATTTCCTTGTTACACTGATGTGTTTGAACTTTGTTCATGCTGTGTTGTTGCCCCACTTGATGCCACGACTTATGTATTTCTATGAATATGAGCTTGATATGCTGCTTGTGATTACTTGGCACTTGAACATGTTGTGTGTATGCACCATACTCTTATACATTTGACATGTTTTTGCACTTTAGACTTGAAAACTGGTGCACGCATGGTTTGTTTGCTGACATGATTCACTCGAAGTTGAACTCGCTCATCGTGACCCTGACTTGAACAATTGAATACTGAGTTGTTGTAACCACTTTATTTTTGTTGTATCATGTTTATGTTGATATTACTCTGTCCATATTTGGGCTTGCACTTGTCTTGAGTTATTCAGCATGAATCTGAACTTGAACAAAAAAAATGTGCTTACACCTGAGCTTGAATCTTGTTGCCTTGTATATGATCAAGTGCACTTGTTCACACTCTAGTTTGCACCTTCCATATACTCGGACCGTTTGCATTGATTTGGCTTGAACTTTGTGACTTTTTCTTACAAGCTTGTCATCACTTTATTTTGCTCGTCCACATATGCATGTTGATCATATATGTGCACTGATTCGAGTTGGTCCACGTGGCTGCTCCTCTGTTGTTATACTGCATTTTGATAGGCAAGGCAGTGCACGTGTGTATATTTATGCACACGTGTATATGCAGTCATTCAGAATAATTTTCCTATCACTGTACTGCAACATGTATATATACATACAATGCATGTGTACACACATGTATAGCGAACGTCCAGAGAATATACACACACACATATATATATATATATATATATATATATATTTATATATATGGGTACTACAGACGATGTCTACCTTGTGGTATTTATAGTGTATCACTGTGAATATGAAAAGCTATCTAGACAAAGATGGATATACAGATAAATCAGATCAAGTCATGAAAAATAATGAGAAACATACCAAAATTGTAACACCCCGTATTTCTATTAACACTATAATAACAAATTAAAGAATAACAAATCTCATATGTGAGAATTAAGGGAAACGGGTTTTGCCATTGTGTTCGTCTCGGAATTCTGGTTGAGTTAGAGTCCGAGTTTGTGTGAATTGGACTTCATATGAAGAAGTTATGGCAATCGGAAGTTTCAGAAAATTTAAAACAAATTTCGAAAAATTCAAATTTCAGAGTCAGATGGGCTAGGCGGGAAATTTCCCGCCAGGGCCAGGTCGACCATAGGGTCGATCTGGGGGTCGACCTACCCTGACCAGGTCGACCATAGGGTCGACATGCCCCCCCGGGAAGATTTGATTAGTGACCTGTTAATGACTGTATGATGACTCAATAGGGTTTCTGATCTTCTCTGCTCTAATTGGCTGGGATTAATTCTGGGTTGATCGGACGGCCTAAACTAATCCTAAACTCTATAAAAACACCTATGGACTCAAACCCTAAAATCAAATTAAAATTAGATTCATGGCCTCCATGTCGTCACCTTACAACTCCGAATAGCCGCCACCAATTAGAGAGGAAGAAAGCTAATCAAATTCAATTCTATTCAACTCTAACAACGAATCTACTTCAAAGGAAAGCTAATTCAACTTCAGAACTCAGAATTCAGAACTCAAGACCTTCTTTGAGTTGTGAGTTCGATTTCTTTAATAAAATAATTAGCAATTTAATTGGATTAAGTTATGATGTGGATTATACGGATTATAGACCGCATGTTATAATTATGTTATGTTATCATATATGTTGTAAATTCTATGATGTTATGTTGTGATGTTATCATCTATGTTGTAAAGTTATGATGCTACCATCTATGTTGTAATTCTGTTATTGACTTATGTATAATCAAATCATCATGTTGTTCATATGCTAGTTTGGTTATGTTGATTCATATGATAAATCATATGTATGTATGCAAGTTTAGATTTAGATTGAGACATGAATCATACGCAAGTTGGGGAAAATTATATGTAACCTTACATGTTTCATGACATATAGTTTATGTGAAAATTTGATCTAAAGTTAGGCTATGACATGTGTGAGTTCTATGATAAATTCTACATGCTAGTTTACATGTTTAGATGTAAGTTTACACCTTTAGATGTAGATCCATGACATACATGATTTATGCAAGTTGTGACCATTACCTAAACAAGTTTACGCCTTTAGATTTGGATCTATAACATATGTAGTTTTATGCAAGTTGTAACTTTGGTCTATGCAAGTTTTAGATGTAGGACATCATTCACACATGCAAGTTCACCCCCTTATGTTTAGACCTATCTTTGATTATATGTATGTTGTGATGTTTTCTCTTTATTCCATGAGTTACACTATTCGAGTCTAACGTATATTTTACGTTAAACGAACGAACGTACAATGTGGGTCAATGGGATAATATTAAAAGATTTAATATTGAGAATTGGCATAAATGCCTTAAATGGCATAAAACTAATTTGTGATGAAAATTGGTATGATTTTGCATACCATAAATAGATGGACATAATTGAGTCAATTATGGCCATAGTTAAATTGGGAATTGATTGATAATTTGAATAGGGAAATTAAATCAAATTGGGGAATGATTAATTAGGAGTAATTAATCGTCTAAGACACGAGGTTAGGCTCTTTTGTGGGGTAAGACCGTCCGAAACCGCCTGTCAAATCCAGCTGCCACAAATGCCAGTCTAATGTGGGAGGTCTTAGGCATAAATTAAATACGTAACAATTGTAAAGACACGAGGTTAGGCTCGTTTGTGGTGTAAGACTGCCCGGACCCGCCCAGCAAATCCAGCTGCCACAAATGCCAGTCTAATGTGGGAGGTCTTTATGAGGTTATGGTCTTAATGGATTAAGAAACACTTAACCAGACAAACATGTAGTGGGACATGAGGGGGTTAAGTGGGTGCCTTGGGTGGCATGTGGAATTAAGTGGGTGCCTTGGGTAGCATTTGAAATACGATTAGAAACACTTAACCAAAATTAAAACATGTAAGTGAACATGACTAAGAAGAGGGTTAAGTGGGATGTACTAGAGGGGACCAAGCTTAGGTGGATAGCTTGTGTCAAGTAATGGGGGGCGTTTCAACCAGCAACCCATACGTATCTTTGTGGGCTCGACCCAAGTCGAGGACGGGACACGATACAGGGCTTGACTATAAGAGGCCAAAACGGGTTAGCGGTGGCAACACAAGTCCAATGGGTTCATATGCGTGTGTGGGCCCGGGTTGGTAGGTAAGACGTTGTTGCATCGTGTAGGTATAAGCCGTGCATTATTGGTGGTATCGGGTTGCCACTTTGGGGAGTGATACACCCCAGTGTGGGGCCAGCATGGGTACCTACGAGTTAGGGAGCCGATCGCTTGGGGGTAGTGGGTATACCTATTGGAGATAGGGGCAGGCGGCACCTATGAAGGCAACTAGGGTTACACGAAACTACCATTATCATTATTAGGTTTTGTAGGCGGGATCAACCTTTAGAGTGACTAGTGGTGGTGCAGTATAGTAATTATCTTATAGTGGTTTAAGTGCGCTTTAACGTTATCTTAGTTCAACCGTATTTCCTTGTATACTCGGCCATACTCAATTGTTCACAGTCATTTCCTTATTTTCCAACTTGTGCCTTAGCCTAGTTATTTTGGTAATTATATTATTAAAGTTATTGCACTCGCCAGACTTTATGTCAACCCCCTTTGTTTCCTCCTCTTTTCTTCCCCCCTCCCTTTCCCCCTCCAGGTGCTCAGGTTGGAACTTGCACCAGTGGTGCCTGATTTTGGATAGCTGTATCTCTTGCTTTTAGAAGTTGCTTGGATCGCTGAAGTAAAATTCAGTCTCTCTTATTTATGGCTATTTTGCATTGGGGTTATGTCTTTCAATTTATTTACTTTGATTTAGTCAAGATGGATATTATGTACTTTGACTCTGGTTTTTGATGTTGTAATCAAACTTACGTGTTTACCACCGTAATGAATATAGTTTTAAATTTTTAAGTATTGTTTATATCTGTCTTGTTGTTAAGTTTCTTTTCTATACACACTTAAAACGCTCCATAGAATTTATTGCATTCCCTTTGTGAGTGACATTAATGGACGTGGGGTGTTACACGTGGTATCAGAGCTGAAGGTTACCAGAACAGATATGAATTTTGAAAAACTATTTTTCGAAAACACTTTTATAAAGAAGTACCTTCAAAAGTATGTTTTAAGGAAAGTATTTTCAAGAGAAAAGCTTATTTTAGAAAGCATAACCCCAAGAGCCATATATCATTCCTTCGGTTCTTTTGTATTGAATCTTTCCTTTTTCATTTCAGCATGTCTGGAATTCCCGAGATACCCGAGGGGATACCGATACCAAGATGGTTTAGGAGGTATTTGGAGACTAGGGCCACCACTGCAGGTCCAGCAAATGCTCCTCCTCCTCCTCGTGTCGATACTTTTGCTAAGATATGTAAGGACTTTCGAGCAATGGGTGGAAAACCTTTTCACGGGACGGAGACATTTGTTGAAGCTCGAAATTGGCTAAAGGAGGTGGAAGAATTGTTTGGGATCTTTGAAGTGGAAGATTGAAGAAAGGTCCAGTTAGCTGCCTGGCTAATGAAGGATGAGGCCTCGTTTTGGTGGGAGGTCACTAATGGAGAACGTCCAGTTGATACATGGCCAGATTTCAGCCGGAGGCTTGAAGCAAAGTTTCTCTCACGGGCTGAAGAGAATTTTTATATGGAAAGTTTTTTGGCGTTGAAGCAAGGGGATCTATAAGTGAAAGAATACGTCAACAAGTACAACCAGTTGGTGAGATTTGGCTTGGACTAGGTGAATACTCCAGAAAAGAAGGCACTGAGATCTGTTAAGGGTTTAAACTAGCCGCTTCATGGGTTAGCTATGACCCACATCCACATGGGGGCTACTTTTGAGAGACTAGTTGACATGGCGCTTATGCATAAAGAGGAGAAGGGCGCCAATGCTAATAAGGCACTCGAGAAGAAAGGGGTTCAAAAGAAGCCGCAACAGAAACAACAGAACAAGAAAGGTGGTAAAGGCAACAATGGTAAGGGAAAGAAAAGATGTTTTAACTGTGGGACACTAGGCCATCAAAGCAAAGATTGTAGGAAGAAAAAGAAGACTGGTTGTTTCCACTGTGGCGAAGCGGGACATCTGATTAAGGATTGTCCAAGGAAAGGGCAGAGAGAAGGGTCTACCTCGGCAGTACAGGTGCAGGCTCTTATGGCACTAGGGCAGGCAAGGGGGCCAGTTCAGGCTCTCGTGGTCCCACAGCTGCAAGAAAGAGGTAGAGCAATTTCCGTTGAAAGTTTAGTTTTTCTGTTTGATCATCCGGTCCGTACTTTATTCGATTTTGGCGCATCACATTCATTTATTTCTACATCATTAGTTGAAACACTGCACCTAGATACTAGTCTAATTACAGATCCCTTAGTTGTCTCAAATCCTATTGGTGGTTCGGCTCATCTTTCTATGATTTGTCGGGATTTGAGAGTGTGTATCTTGGGCATTGAGATTAAATGCAACGCCTTTGTTCTTGGTTTCATGGGCTACGACTTGATTCTAGGTATGGATTGGCTAACAAGATACGGGGCCATCCTAGATTGTGAAAGAAGGGTAGTTAGATTGATGACTTGTTGTGGAAAGACCCTTGATATTTCTTGTGACCCTTGAGGTCCAGTAAAGCTTAGCTACCTAGAATCCCTTGACGCATCCGATGATGATTTACATTCTGTTCGGATAGTCCGTGAATATGTTGATGTCTTTGATGAGGTGAGTGGATTACCCCAAAACATGAGACATACTTTCAAATATATCTAGTAGATAATGCAAAGCCAGTTGCATTGCCAGTGCGCCACATGGCTCCAAGAGAGAGAAGAGAACTCAGTAAGCAAGTGAAAGAATTGCTTGAGAAGGGGTTCATCAGACGTAGTATATCAGAGTGGGGTACTCCAGTAGTATTTGCCACGAAGGCAGATGGGTCCCTTAGACTTTGTGCGGACTATAGAGAACTTAATAAGCTGACTAAGAAGAATAGGCACCCATTGCCGAGGATTGATGATCTCTTCGATCAGTTAGTTGGCGCCTCAGTGTTTTCGCAGTTGGACTTAGCCACGGGTTTCCATCAGTTGAGATTGGCTGAGGATAGCATAGACACGACTGCTTTTAGGACTCCGGATGGTTTCTTCGAGTGGCTTGTGATGCCCTTCAGTTTGTCAAATGCCCCTGCATACTTTGTTGATTTAATGAGTAGGGTGTTTAGGGAGTACCTTAATAAATTCGTGGTAGTCTTTGTGGACGACATCTTGATCTTTTCTAAAAGCGAGGAAAAGCATGCCCTACAACTTAGGGAAGTGTTGGAGACCCTTCAAGCGCATAGCCTTAAAGCTAAATTTTCTAAATGTCACTTTTGGAGGAAGGAAGTGCGATTCTTAGGGCACATGGTTTCCAAAGAAGGGATAGTTGTGGATCTCGCGAAGGTAGTGGCCATCCAAGATTGGAAGGTTCCTAAAAATGCTACCGAGGTGAGGAGTTTCTTAGGGTTGGCTGGCTACTATAGGAAGTTTATCAAAGACTTCGCAAAGATATCATCCCCATTAACACGCTTGACGAAGAAAAACTTAGTGTTCACATGGGACGTAGATTGTGATGATGCGTTCCAACGTTTAAAGAGAGCTTTGACCACAGACCCAGTCTTAGTGTTGCCAGATGGGAGTAAGCCATTTACCGTTTATACCGATGCTTGTGGGACAGGACTAGGTGCAATCTTAATGCAAGAGGGAAGGGTAATAGCCTATGGTGGAAGGCAGTTAAGAGTGCATGAGAGAAATTACCCTACATATGACCTAGAGTTGGCCGTTATTATTTTCGCGCTTAAGTCTTGGCGCCATTATCTTCTTGGCGAGAAATTCGAATTGTTCACTGACCACAAATCGCTAAACTAATTGTTCTCTCAGAAGGACTTGAACTTGAGGCAGCAAAGTGGATGGAATTCTTAGCATCCTACGACTTCGAAATAGCATATACCCCTGGCAAGGGTAACGTGGTGGCAGACGCGTTAAGTAGGAAAAGGTTATACTTGAGTCCGTTGTTTGTTGAGCGGCGAAGCTTAGAGTTCATCTCTATGTTTGACTTTAGACTTTCCGTTGACTTTGTACCCGGTTTGCTAGCATCCTTAGAGGTCGGACCTACGCTTTTGGGACGGATTAGTGAGGCACAGCGAGATGACCCACAGTTGGTTGAGTTGGTAGAAAAGCTCAAAAGAGGGGAGTCATCGAGCCATCTCTGTAGGTATACCCTAGATGATAAGGGTTGGTTACATAGGGACGGTAGACTTTGTGTACCACGGGACGAGAATTTGAGGAAGAACATTCTTGATGATGCACATCGTTCGAAGATGACCATCCATCCCGGCGGGGACAAGATGTACATGGACATGAGACAAGATTACTTTTGGGCCAGCATGAAGAGGGATGTGGCCGAGTTTGTCGCTAGATGCTTGGTGTTCCAACAAGTAAAAGCAGAGCAAAAGAAGCCTGGTGTGTTGCTTCACCCATTGGAGGTTCAACAATGGAAATGGGAAAGTGTCTCGATGGACTTTATTGATGGGTTACTGAGATCGAGGAAGGGTAATACGGGGATTTGGGTTGTGGTAGACAGACTTACTAAGAGCGCCCATTTCATTCCCGTAAAGAGTAAGAGGACTGCTCCATGGTTAGCGTCCGTATACATTCGAGAGATAGTTCGTTTGCACGGTGTTCCTTCTAGCATAGTGAGCGACCGCGATCCTATCTTTACTAGCGTGTTTTGGAAGAGCTTGCAAGAGGCGGTAGGTACTTAGTTATGTTTGAGCACCGCATATCATCCTCAGACGGATGGCCAGATCAAGAGGGTGAATCGTATTCTAGAGGACTTGTTGAGGTTGTGTGTCTTAGACTTCATAGGTACATGGGAGGAACATCTTCCGTTGGTGGAGTTTGCATATAATAATAGCTTTCAGTCTAGCATCGGCATGGCACCGTTCGAGGCTCTTTATGGACGGCCGTGTCGTTCGCCTACATGTTGGTGGGAGTCTACAGATAAGATCTTTCTTGGGCCCGATATGATGAGAGAGACTTCGGAAAAGATCGATCTGATTCGAAGGAGGATTAAGACGGCGCAAGATAGGCAGAAATCTTTTGCGGACAAGAGGAGGTCAGATCTTGAGTTTGATATTGGGGACATGGTCATTGTCAAGGTGTCTCCATTACGGAATATCGTTCGCTTTGGGTCCGACGAGAAGTTAGCACCAAGGTTCGTAGGGTCGTTTCCTAGTAAGGAGAGGATTGGACAAATGGCATATAGTGTGGAGTTGCCTGAGAGACTTAGTGGTGTACACGATGTATTCCATGTATCACATTTGAGGAAGTGCTTGCATGAGACCGCAGAAGTGGTAGAGCCGAGCTTGCTTAGAGTGGTGGAGATCGAGCGTGATGCGATGATTCGACGAGCTCCTACATGCATTCTTGGGTCGGAGATTAAGAAGTTGAGGAATCGAGAGGTCTAGCTAGTCAAAGTGCGATGGGGAGATGATGAGGGCAACACTACTTGGGAGACGGAAGAGAAGATGCATTCATTGTACCCTTTTCTTTTCTAGGGTATGTTCTTTAATTTCTCCTTTATCGCTTAGCTTGTACTAGTTTTATCTTTAGTATGTCCTCTCGCTAGTATCTTTAACCTTTAGATAGGGAAGTCCTATGGTTGAAACTTGTGTTTGAGGCATATTATGTATGATGGATGCATGTGGATGCAAGTGTTTGCTAGTGGTTGCTCGTGGATGCATATACATACACTTTAGGCACTAGATCGGCTCAGTCACTTCACATTGCATATTGCATATAAATGTGTGTGCCTATTTAAGTTAATGGATGTATAACGGTTGTACTATCATATGGATGCTGCATTTTGGTGAATGGTTGTGCACGCATATAGAAATAATATGTATCGATAGGATTCTTTCGCATACATAATTGACGCATGGCACTATCATGGTTTGCATTAAGGAGGTCAACTGAATCAGTAGAATGCCTGATTTTGCATTAAATACAGAGCATATACACACACTTTTTGTATATGTTCATACCGCATTAGGAATTTTATAAGGACAATGGATGCCGGTGTTTGATGGTTGAGTAGATGGTTGTTCGGATGTCAGGATATGCATTCTCCTTAACTTGGAGATTTCGGGGGTGAAATCCTTTAAGGAGTGGAGAATGTAACACCCTGTATTTCTGTTAACACTATAATAACAAATTAAAGAATAACTAATCTTAGATGTGAGAATTAAGGGAAACGGGTTGTGCCATTGTGTTCGTCTCGTAATTCTGGTTGAGATAAAGTCCGATTTTACGTGAATTGGACTTTGTATGAAGGAGTTATGGCCATCGGAAGTTTCAGAAAATTTAAAACTGATTCGAAGAATTCAAATTTCAGAGTCAGATGGGCTAGGCGAGAAATTTCCCACCAGGGCCAGGTCGACCATAGGGTCGACCTGGGGGTCGGCCTACCCTGACCAGGTCGACCATAGGGTCGACCTGGTGGTCGACCTGCACCCCAGGCAGATTTGATTAGTGACCTGTTAATGACTATGTGCTGACTCATTAGGGTTTCCGATCTGCTCTGATTGGCTGGGATTAATTCTGGGTTGATCGGACGGCC
The DNA here is from genome assembly GCA_030737875.1 of Allium sativum. Lineage (NCBI taxonomy): Eukaryota > Viridiplantae > Streptophyta > Magnoliopsida > Asparagales > Amaryllidaceae > Allium > Allium sativum. Next base: position 446,499,624 of record CM060922.1, on the reverse strand, counting down.
TAAACTAATCCTAAACTCTATAAAAACACCTATAGACTCAAAACCAAAAATCAAATTAAAATTAGATTCATAGCCTCCATGTCATCACCTTACAACTTAGAATAGTCGCCACCAATTAGAGAGGAAGAAAGCTAATCAAATTCAATTCTATTCAACTCTAACAACGAATCTACTTCAAAGGAAAGCTAATTCAACTTCAGAACTCAAGACCTTCTTTGAGTTATGAGTTCGATTTCTTTAATAAAATAATTAGCAATTTAATTGGATTAAGTTATGATGTGGATTATATGGATTATTGACCGCATGTTATAATTATGTTATGTTATCGTATATGTTGTAAATTTTATGATGTTATGTTATGATGTTATCATATATGTTGTAAAGTTATGATGCTACCATCTATGTTGTAATTCTATGATTGGCTCATGTATAATCAAATCATCATATTGTTCATATGCTAGTTTAATTATGTTGATTCATATGATAAACCATATGTGTGTATGCAAGTATAGATTTTGATTTAGACATGAATCATATGCAAGTTGGGGAAATTTATATGTAACCTTACATGTTTCATAACATCTAGTTTATGTGAAAATTTGATCTAAAGTTAGGCTATAACATGTGTGAGTTCTATGATAAATTCTACATGCTAGTTTACATGTTTAGATGTAAATTTACACCTTTAGATGTAGATCCATGACATACATGATTTATGCAAGTTCTGACCATTACCTAAACAAGTTTATGCCTTTAGATTTGGATCTATGCTGTATGTAGTTTTATGCAAGTTTTAGATGTAGGACATCATTCACACATGCATGTTCACCCCTTATGTTTAGATCTATCTTTAATTATATGTGTGTTGTGATGTTTTCTCTTTATTCCATGAGTTAGACTATTCGAGTCTAACATATATTTTACGTTAAACGAACGAATGTACAATATGGGGCAATGGGATAATATTAAAAGATTTAATATTGAGAATTGGCATAAATGCCTTAAAAGGCATAAAACTAATTTGTGATGAAAATTGGTATGATTTTGCATACCATAAATAGATGGACATAATTGAGTCAATTATGGCCATAGTTAAATTTGGAATTGATTGATAATTTGAATAGGGAAATTAATTCAAATTGGGGAATGATTAATTACGAGTAATTAATCGTCTAAGACACGAGGTTAGGCTCTTTTGTGGTGTAAGACTGCCCGGAACCGCCCGGCAACTCCAGCTGCCACAAATGCCAGTCTAATGTGGGAGGTCTTAGGCATAAATTAAATATGTAACAATTGTAAAGACACGAGGTTAGGCTCGTTTGTGGTGTAAGACTGCCCGGACCCGCCCGGAAAATCAAACTGCCACAAATGCCAGTCTAATGTGGGAGGTCTTTATGAGGTTACGGTCTTAATGAATTAAGAAACACTTAACCAAACAAACATGTAGTGGGACATGAGGGGGTTAAGTGGGTGCCTTAGGTGGCATGTGGAATTAAGTGGGTGCCTTAGGTGGCATTTGAAATACGATTAGAAACACTTAACCAAAATTGAAACATGTAAGTGAACATGACTAAGAAGAGGGTTAAGTGGGATGTACTAGAGGGGACCAAGCTTAGGTGGATAGGTTAGGTCAAGTAATGGGGGGGCCGTTTCAACCAGTAACCCATGCGTATCTTTGTGGGCTCGACCCAAGTCGAGGACGGGACACGCATACTGGGCTTGACTGTAAGAGGCCAAAACGGGTTAGCGGTGGCAACGCAAGTCCAACGGGTTCATATGCGTGTGTGGGCCCAAGCCGGTAGGTAAGACGTTGTTGCATCGTGTAGGTATAAGTCGTGCATTATTGGTGGTATCGGGTTGCCACTTTGGGGAGTGATACACCCCACTGTGGGGCCAGCACGGGTATCTATGAGTTAGGGAGCCGATCGCTTGGGGGTAGTGGGTACACCTAGTGGAGATAGGGGCAGGCGGCACCTATGAAGGCAACTAGGGTTACACGAAACTACCATTATCATTATTAGGTTTTGTAGGCGGGATCAACCTTTAGAGTGACTAGTGGTGGTGCAGCATAGTAATTATCTTATAGTGGTTTAGGTGCGCTTTAAAGTTATCTTAGTTCAACCTTATTTCCTTGTATACTCTGCCATACTCAATTATTCACAGTCGTTTCCTTATTTTCCAACTTATGTCTTAGTCTAGTTATTTTGGTAATTATATTGTTAAAGTTATAGCACTCGCCAGACTTTATGTCTGACCCCCTTTGTTTCCTCCTCTTTTCTTCCTCCTCCCCCCCCAGGTGCTCAGGTTGGAAATAGCACCACTAGGGTTATGTCTTTCAATTTATGTACTTTGATTTAGTCAAGATAGATATTTTGTACTTTGACTCTGGTTTTTGATGATGTAATCAAACTTATGTGTTTACCGCTGCAATGAATAAAGTTTTAAATTTTTAAGTACTGTTTATATCTGTCTTGTTGTTAAGTTTCTGTTCTATACTCACTTAAAACGCTCCATAGAAGTTAATGCATTCCCTTTGTGAGTGACATCAATGGACGTAAGGTGTTACAAAAATTCTGAGGTAAATAAAAATTATATCTGCTAGAATATTAAATTATTTCTATTCCAAATTATTGTGCGTGTGTTTCTGTATGTGACAGGTGTGGATAACTGGACCGACTGAAAGCTGTGAAGAAAAGAAGACGAAAGATATGAGTATGTGAGTGTCGGTATGTATATGTGTTTGTAACAGTGAATGTACGTATATCTAACTGTATGACTGAGTGACAGAGTATACGAGTGTTGTAGTGAGGAATAAATGTACAGAATTAGAAAATTGTACCGACATTTGTAATAAACAAATTTGATTGAAATAAAATATCATTTTATTGTGTTTAAACAATTTTGTCTATCGTATTCAATTTGTTTACAAGTACTATATCATATGAAGTAAGGTCTGTGAATATACAATAGTGGAGTCTGAATGTTCTACTATTTCAGATGTTGAAATAATATATTTGGTTGAATAAATGTACTGTGAATATATTCAATTGTGTATAATAGTATATTATTCAACAAATATTTATTTCTGTGAAACAGTGTAATATAAAACAGAAAAATTACAAACACATTTAAATAATATCATATGTTTGTTATCATCAAACAAAATTCATATTAAACAACACATTGTTGTATCCAACAATCTCCCCCTTTTTGGTGATGACAAACATATATAAAAGATTTTGAATGTGTTAAATGTGTTTGAACATGAAATATATTACTCCCCATATTTGTATGCTCCCCCTACAACAGAAACTCCCCCTAGAAATGTGCATAATTGAAAATAATATATCAAATAACTTTCCAATATTAAAATATTTATAGAATATTCACTCATAAATCAAAATCTTAACCCATTCTCCTCCTTTTGTTATCATCCAAAGGATACAAAAATTAAAATATAGATGAAAAATGACGAAAAATATAATATAAGCTTAAGAGAGAGAATAATCATCATAAATCTCAACTAGTCAAACAAAAAATAATATTTTAGAATGATGATTTACGATGAAATTTTTAAAAATAGAGAGAGTTTTAAAACAATGATTTCCAGTTATTTTCAAAAAGGTTTTTAAAGATGAATCACAAAAAATAATGATGGATATAGGCAAAGATTACAAATTCAATTTAAGTGATGCAATCAAATAATCTCAAATCCCAATAGTTATCAATCAACAAATCATAATATATCATAATATATTAAAACTTTTCACAAATTAGATAATGGATTGATAGGCTTGTTTTTACACACCGAGGAGAATTTCAAATAAATTTTTTATTTATAGCAAATTATTTCCTTTTCTTTTTATTTAAAAGCACACTGACCACGCATAACTAGATCTTGGATTTTTAAATGAGGTCAGTTCCAGCTTAAAAATAAGTAATCTCATAACCACGCATGACCAGATCTTTGATTTTTAAATGAGGTTAGAGAAACACTTATAAATAATATATTTTTATTATTTTAAGTTTTAAAAGAAAAACTCCTCGATATATAAAACCAATATGGATGATAGAAATGTGGTAGGTACAGAAATGATTGTGAAATAAATTTCTAAATTAATTATATTATGAAATATGCTCAACTATACTGGGATTTGTGAAAATTTTCAGTTATCACCAATTCTGAAAAATAATATTGTCACATTTCCATCACAAAAAATTTCACTGTTTATTCAAAATGATTTTTTTTTTAAAATAGACTCTCCACTTTAATGTAAAATCATGATGGATGGCAGAACGATGATAGATAAAGAAGATGTTTGTGAAATTAGTCCCAATTCAAATATATTATAATAACGTTCAATCATCATGAAAATTTAAATAAAAACTCCTCTTGTTTTGAAATATACTATAGTCGCAACTCATCACAATTCCAAAATTCTAACAATAATTTTGATGAATTCTTAATACAGTTCATTTTGGTTATTGATTTCAATTTCTAAATAAATAATCAATAAATGTTTTAAAATTGAAAATCTAATTACAAGAGGAGATTCAAAAGATATACACAGGACAAAAAGAAATACAGGATGAGAATCAAATCAATAGAAAAAATTCAGGCACTTTTAAATTGATACCACTTGTTGTCTTTGCAAACGAGAATTTTAATATGCCACTAGTGGCTAACAAGGTTATCTTAGTCAACAAAATCCAATCACCACGTACAAGCAATAAAATCTAACAATTCTGTTCCATCAATCAAAGCAGCAAACCAAATTACATAAGAACCTCACAAGAAAGTTTTCATAGACTTTACAACAAAACCAAGAGGTCGAATCATGATTCAGTTCAGACCATTTTATTATAGCAGCAAATGATACTAAAAACAAGCAGTCGTTAATACATTTTCAAAATGATTTCTTTTATCAAAGCAGCACAATGGTCAATTTCAAAGCAGACTTGTCAAGATAATTTTTGACAAATATTTCTGACAGTCACATAAGATGATTCATGACCCAAAAATAAAAATATATTTTATTTTAAATCATTTGAAGGAATATGAAAATCTCAAGATTCAATGAATCAGTCACACCGTATTATAAATTTCATTTCCAAGATTTGTGTGAGATTCACAAATTAATAATTTCAAATGATTTCGAATAAACAAAAATTCAAATCAAATGGTTATGAAATAACAGTGAGTTTTAAGACCAAAATTTCCAAGATGTTTTCACAATTATTTCTGACAAGCACAAGAGAAATTTTCATAATATTTACATCTAGTTTGAGAGATAATTCATAATCCAAAATTAAACGATTTATTTTAAATCACTTGAATAAATGTGAATTTTGAGATACAAAGAATCAATCATACAAGATTATTAATTTCAAATCTAAGAGGTATGTGAGATTCAAAATATCAAAAAAATTCAAATGATTTCAAACCAACAAATATCCAACCAAAATGATCATGAATAAAAAAAATTCTTGATGTTGAACAGAAAGATTCAAGTCAAAAAATTTCAATTTAGAAATAATGAAGCCAATCCAAAATTAAATGAAATTATCACAACTAAAAAGTAGTACTGTGTTGTAATGCGTATTATATTTCAAGTCTTTCCAAAATGAATTAGAAGAAACTCAAAATAGCAGAGGTATGTGAAATTTCATTAATTTTTTGAATCTTTAAAAATTTAGAATTCAAAATCACAGTGTTCAAGATATAACAAGTATGCTTTAGCACTGTTAGGTATTCAGAAATAAAAAACGAATTAAATTTCAAAATAATTACAAAAATTTACAATTTTGAATTCAAGATCTAGAAATGATTAAAACAATTAGGATTTTATTCAAATAAAGTAAATTTCTAGAAAACCATGAAATCTGCAATTTTGAAGGTATGAAACTCAAAAATAAAATAAATAATAGTATGGAAGTGTCAAATCAAAAACAGAAGAGGCAAAGAAAAATAAACAAAACTGGTAGAAGGAGGAATATAATAAAAGGATAAAAATAGAGAATATTAGCAGATATGAGTTTAGAGATCATAACTGAATTTAATGTGAGCAAATGAATCTCTAACACGGCATACTTGGCTAAAGAACTCTGAATAATTCAATGATATGAAGCAGTTTGAAAACATATCTCTTTTTGTAAAGCAGATCCTCAGCCTCTTCTGGTACCTAATAGTTTAGAAGATTGAGTGGTCCAACAAAATAAGTTACACCACTCATAGTTTTGTTCACATCTTTCGGTACCCAAACTATTTGTATAACAACCCATTGGAATCTACCTTTGTGCCCCTGGGAACCCAAATTTGTTTGACTTTAGAAGAATTCACTTTATTTCTTTTTGGGGTCAAAAATGGATTAAACAGCTTGTTATCAAACAAAATCTTATTTCGTTCATGATTTAAAAATCCATCGAAATTATCAGAGGTTAAATTTTTCAAAATGATTCATTTTAAAGCAGTTTGAAGGATTTCTAAAAACATAAGAATTCAGTTTTTCAGAATCATTTGTTTTCCCAAAACCAAGACCATTTTTATTTCCTGAAGAAAGTTGATTTTTCAACAACATATTCAAAGATTTCTCTCTGGATGAAAGTCATTTTAAACTCAATTCAAGATTGTTGATTTTGGATTTAAGATCAGTATTTTCTTTCATTAGATTTTAACAACGATTAATGCTGATCTTTTTCCTTTCAGTAACATTTTGTTTCAAAATCAAATTTTCATTTTCAAGTAGCTTGATTTTGGTCTTGGATTCAAAGATTTCATATTCAAATTTAATTCGTTTTTGAAATTCAAGTTTCTTGAAGTTTTCAATCTCTTTTTCAAGCTCATTCAAAATTGAATCAGTTTTCATTCAGAATTTCCTCTTCAAGCTGAGCTTAAATTCAAATTTTAATTTGTAAATTCAAGTTTCTTGAATTTTCAAATTATTGTGTGTGTGTTTCTGTATGTGCCAGGTGTGGATGACTGGACTGATTGAAAGCTGTGAAGACAAGTATGTATATATGTTTGTAACAGTGAATGTATGTATATATGACTAAGTGACAGAGTGTATGAGTGTTGTAGTGAGGAACAAATGTATAGAATGAGAAAATTGTACTGATATTTGTAATAAACAAATTTGATTGAAATAAAATATCATTTTATTGTGTTCAAACAAATTTGTTTATCGTTTTCAATTTATTTACAAGTTCAATATCATGTGAAGTAATGTTAGTGAATATACAATAGTAAAGTATGAATGTTGTACTATTTCAGATGTTGAAATAAAATATTTGATTGAATAAATATACAACGAATATATTCAATTGTGTATAATAGTATATTATTCAACAAATATCTATTTCTGTGAAATGGTGTAATATATATCAGTACAATTATAAACACGTTTAAATAATATTATATGTTTGCTATCATCAAACAAAAATCAGGTTAAACAACACATTGTTGTACCCAACAATATTAAATGTTCTTTGACTAATATGAATGAGAATGGAAGTTCTCTGTAAGTTGTCCACTTCTTAACTAAGCTATGTGAGAGTTGACTTTGGGATGAGCTACTAAGAGTTTCGACAATCATGTTAATGTCCTAGGGAATCGCCTGTCTAAAAGATGTATTAAGTGGCTGGGATTTCACCAGTAAAGACAGCTAGATAGTAACAAGGGGTCCCCCCGAGGCTGGGTTATTAATGATGAGACATTGTCTAACGTCCTGAGGTAACAAGTGACTGCTTACTATCTCTCAATTTACATTGAAAGTATAATTAATGACATTGACGGTTAGAAAACGAGGTCTTACATGGCTAGGGTCGGCATAGGACATTAAGTGATTGTAGAAGGAGTCTGCCCATAAATTAAATGTAAATGGCGTTAAGTGATAGAACGGTAGTCCGCCTCAAAGGGTATTAAGTGATCATAGAAGGATGCCCTTACAAATGTGTATGATTATGTTTTTGTCTAGACATGACCTTACATTTTTATGTTGTCAAGTATAGGAAATAGGCATCCCTTAAACTTAAATGATTTTAGTTCACCAGAACTTGTTGTTTTATCCTCCATCCTTTTAACAAAAACAAGTTAGTAGGTGGGAATGATAAGTTGATGACACAATGAAGACTGGAGCTTGGCGGAGGAAATTTATTATATTATAATTATTATCTTGTTCGCATTTATTGTACTGGTGGGATATTATTATTGATGTACATTGATACGAAGATTGAGACTTGATGTAATCAACATTTATTTTTATTTTTATTTATTGATACATATATTTTCAGTTATTACATTTTATCCCATCCACTGTGAGATTATGATTTCGTTTTAGTTGGATCTGTTTATTTAGTCCTTATAGAAACCAATAACACGTTTAGAATGGCTCTAAGTTCCGAAGTGTAACAACCCGGAATTTTGGAACCAATTTAAAATTTTTATATTAGAAATTTTAATGGATTTGTAATAACCCGAAAAATGTGAACCAGTTTAAAATTTTTAAATTGGGTTATTACCAAAGAATTTGAATAGTTGAAATAGCCTATTTCAATAAAATATAGAATTTGGTATGGTATAACAGTTTGAAATTTTGAATACAAACTTTGTCTGACTGTACCGGGTGGAAAATATAACGGATTTTAGCGAAACTGAAAATATTTAAATCTGTTTAAGTATACCTTTCTAACGAATCTGAAAAATCGAAGTTTCATAGTGGAAATCAAAAGTTATCGCCAAATGAATTTTCAGAAAGGTCGGTATATAGTATATATAGCCCTTGAAAATTGATATTTTGCATACGACCTCGGAATTGGACGAAACCACTTTTGTTGGGTCCGGGATGTCAAATTATTGCTAAGTTTCAAATTTCATAATTTTTGAAGCTAGTATGTGAGCGGGGCAAAAGATAATGTGTTTGGTCAAATTCTGTTAAAATGGGTCGACCTAAAAATGACCGTTTTTCAAATGAGCTCAGAATTCAACGAAACTGGTTTTGTTGGGACCGTATCGTCAAAACAAAGCTAGATTTATTTTTCTGGAATTTTTCGATTCAGTTTGTGGCCCTGGAAAATTGAAATGTACGTTTAAATTAAATATCGAATGTTTTATATTTTAATCTGAAAAATAACTGACTGTAACAGTCGAAATGGCCAACGAAACATATCCCATTGTGTCCGGAATGGGGGTATTTAGCTAGGGGCAACAGTCGTTGGGTTTAAAAAGGAGTCCGTTTGCAAAAACACTATTTAAAATTTCCTATAAAGCATGGACCAATAGGAATTTTTCTTTAAAAAAAAAAAAAAAAAACCGAAACCCTAGCCGCCAGAGACGATCTGGACGACTTAGAGTGCTCGAGACTTCTCGCCCATTTAGCCGCTGCCTCAGGCGATTTCACCGCCGCCGCCTGTTGAGACTTCTGACCGCCTTCGCCTCCTCTCCACATCCGACCAACCCACTACTCCAGCCATCGACCGTCGGCGTCGGAATTCGACGAGGAAGTCACGACCTTCATAGCGCCGCCGCGACGCGCACAAGCCACCGAACCCTTCGCCACCACCGCCGATCTGGAGGTGGTTCGTAGCTCTTTGACGCAGCGTGGTCTGATCGAAGCATCGAGGTACGGATTGGCTGAAAAATCGTGACCTAGTTTCGAAGTTTTTAAAACTTTTCTGATGTAAAATTCTGAAATGAAAATAACACTTTTAAGTGTTGCAAAACTTTGAAAAATAATATCTTTTTTGTTCTTTAACGAAATTTGATGAAACAGGAGACACCGTGACCGCAAGGAGGCTCTCTACATTCTAGAAGAAGCCGCGGATTTTTCTGACCTTCCTACGATTTTTAGCACTGCAATAACCAATGTGAGGAATCTAAACTAATTGTGTGAATGAAATCGCGTTGTATAAATTATATAAGCGAAGTGTAAATTATATACGCATTGTATACCTCATGTGCATGTGTTGTATAAGTTATATTAGCGATGTATAAATTATACAAGCGTTGTATGAAACATATATGCTTTGAATTATGATGAAATGCAAGTGAATTATTATATTATATATATATATATATATATATATATACTCCCCTCGTCCACAGACCATGGACGATATGTATTGCTTGTGATTGACGTGATATTATATGGTATGACGAATGGTTGGAAATAATTGTTTGTGGTTGATATTATGGTTGAAAAATATCTTTGTGGTTGAAAAATACCCTCTTGTGGTTGAAACAAATTAGGATAGGATTGTGGAATTGAAAATAAAACATGCCGCCTGCGTGCGAACTAGATGCATGATCCCCATTGTCAAAAACCGCGAGGTTTTAAGGTAGAGCGAGGAGCCGTACTAGGGACGGTTCCGGTTTTAACTACCCTGCCGTTATGCTGCCAAAATTTTCTGAAATATTTATGTGTTAGAATAATTTTCATTCGTTCAAAATAAATTACATATGCTATATAGAATATTCATGTGTTGAGTTGCAATTCATTTGTTGAGTTGGAATTCATGTGTTGAATATTATTTGAATTTAAACAAATGGCTTTAGCGATAAAAATCATATTTTTATATATATACAAACTATATAGAATATTCATGTGTTGAGTTGCAATTCATTCGTTGAGTTGAAATTCATGTGTTGAATATTATTTGAATTTAAACAAATGGCTTTAGCGATAAAAATCATATTTTTATATATATATACAAACTATATAGAATATTCATGTGTTGAGTTGCAATTCATTTGTTGAGTTGAAATTCATGTGTTGAATATTATTTGAATTTAAACAAATGGCTTTAGCGATAAAAATCATATTTTTATATATATACAAACTATATAGAATATTCATGTGTTGAATTGCAATTCATTCATTGAGTTGAAGTTCATGTGTTGAATGTTATTATCTTTTAAAAATAAAATGAATCGACAATGAAAACTATATTTTTATAGTGAATATGAAGTGTTAAAAATACACATGTGTCAAATAAATATTTTTGATGATAAAAATATTCCTTTTATCATGTATACGCTTAGTTAAAAATACACATATGTCGAATAAATATTTTTGATGATAAAAATATTCCTTTTATCATGTATACGCTTAGTTAAAAATACACATGTGTCGAATAAATATTTTTGATGATAAAAATATTCCTTTTATCATGTATACGCTTAGTAAAAAAATACACACGTGTTGAAATAAATAATGGTTTGCTAGAAATATTATTATTAGCTTTGTTTTGCATATATATACATGTGTTGAACAGGAAAAATGGATTAGCTGTAGAGTAAAGAAATAATTTGCGTGCCCGACAAATAGGTAAACCTTGACGAGTTGGCTGCGCAATTTTATTTATATATCAACTCCTGTGAATGCCATTGGATGCGGAGTGCTGGTTATTCTGTGTGAAATAATAAACGTCGCCATAGGATAGTAACAATTAATTTTGAACTACACTACATGGCATACTTCTTGACGATAGGCATACTTCATCATATTCCACATAAGCAATTGGAGCTTGTGTGACGAGGTGGAAGATTTACCATACAAGCAAGAGGCTTGTATGGCGATGACTATGTACTACAGGTTGAACTGATGACTGATATGGACTATATAAATTATAACGATAAATTGTCAGATTAATAAAAACCCCACACGGGTCTGGAGACAATAATCACGTCGCTCTAGTTATTAGATACGGCACATGGACTATTTATTTCCACATGGAAACGGATTGATGAGAATTTATTCTCTGGAGTGATTATCAGTACATACTCCCCCGTAAACACCAGAATATATCACTATAAATATGTGAATGCTTTTTAGGATTTATTGGGTACCTAATACGGCCCAATAAATTTCCAAACCCCTCCCCGTACAAAGGAGGTTATGGCGAAATTTTTCAAAATATTAAGGCGTTAGTGAAAAATTTGAAGTGAAAACAAAGTTGAAAATATAGAATGAACTATAGTTGAAATTATAGAATGAACTATATTTATATATATAAATATAAATATAATTAAAAGGAATAGAGGCCGTGCAGTTCGCGTTTCGGAATCGTAATTTGAAACGATTAGTACGAGAAATCCGACCATCGGATTTTCCTGAAACCGCAACCGCTGGGTTCGCCTTGGAAATATCTTTCCAACGGCACCAACCTTGTAAAAATCCAACGGTTGGATTGTCCGGAATGTTTAATTCAAATCTGAAGAAAAACAGCGCCAGAATCGTTTATATTTATATATAAATATAAATATAATTAAATTAAATCGAATAACGACGCTGCATTTCGAATTTTGAAACCGTAACTTCAAACGACTAGTGTGGAAGATCCGACCGTCGGATTCTCACGAAACTGGAACCGTTGGGTTCGCTTTGGGAATATCTTCCCACTGGTACAGACTTTGTAGAAATCCAACGGTTAGATTTTCCTATATGTGTAAAACAAATTAGGAGAAAAACAGCGCCAGTGCCACGGCACGACCTGAAACGTCATTTAATTAAATGTGGCCATTTTTAAATAAATAAAAATGGCGAAAAATCGTTATAAAATATTTTAAGCAACATAGGTTGCAAATAAACCAATTGGGCTTGAATTGTTTGATATTTGATGGTTGTATGTGTTTGACCCGAAAATAAAACTAAATAACTGAAAGATGGATGTCGAATAATATAACCATAAAAAGAATCGATTTAAATTATATTGACGAGAATTATTTGAAAAGGCCGAGCTAACCCTCATTTCAAATAATTTATCGAGCGATTCGAATTGGAAAATGCAAAGACGATTCAAGACCGACGATCTTCGTATCGGTTGGATGGGTGCTACTGAGGTTCCTGACCGGAGTAGCTACCGAAAAGGGACGGAAGTAGTAGCCGTCTGAACGTATGTGTTGATTGTACGGATATGCGAGGAATTTGACGCCTCCGGTTTCGTTCTGACCCAGGACGGACTTGTAAATGGACTGTGTGTCTGACATTGGATTTTGTTCTATACTGATTGATCTCTGTTAAATATATATCTGTTTGGCGGCGGAGAATTTATTCTTTTGCTTAACACCCTTCTCTAAGACGTACGAGCTTAGAGGTTATATATCGATGGAAATCAATCGTATGGAGTGGACTGCCTATGTGGCATGCCAAGATGCTGTGATCAAGGCTTCTGTTGCAAAGCAAAGTCTTGTTGATGATGATCAAAGCAAGGCCTTCGTGACCTAGCTTTGTGTATTTCGTAGATTCGCGAGCCTCACACCCCGGTATGAGTTAAAAACGGGATACGGACTGCAGGGAGAGCACGACGTTTCTTTCTAGCTATGGTGGTGTCAGTGACTTACCAGCCCTGACATATTTATCTACTTTTCACCTTTGTGGTTGTTGGAATGCGAGGCGCCTCGATTATAGGTCTGTAAGGACCGGGAAACGTGTGTTCAGGAATAACTAATCCTCAAACGTAAGAGAGGACCGGCCCTGAAGATCCAGGGGTTACCCAGAGTGCGTAGTCCCGAGGCATTTGCTAGAGTGTCTCGAAGCGGAGAGGAGCTTGCCCCTTGCCTCGACTCATGACGGAAATCCAATTTCCAATACGACATAACGGACTTGATTGTAGAACTAGTATGGCGACATAGTATATGGTAGCTATGCCGTCTATGATTGATATTTATGATGCTATTCGCTTTTGAAACATATATGCACTAGTAATAATATCAAATGATTTTGCTTTATACGTATCAAGCATATTTGGCTATTATAAGGTAAAACTCTATCCTCCGGCTTGCGTTGCATTGTATGATGGGACCTGAGTCTTATAATGGCTTCATTCTTTCAAAAAGCATTGCGTTGTCTTAAAAGTATTTACTTTGTTTTAAATGCACTAGCAATCACTGGAGTAAACCCGTTCCGCGAAAGTGGCGTGGTCCTATGATTTGCTATTCTATTGTTTAATTGTTAAATAAGTTCCTCATACCAGTCCCCATGACTAACTCGTTGTTTGTTTCACTTTGCAAACGCGGGTGCCCTTATTTTCACACGGGCAGCCTATTACACAGGTGACAGGTTGTTTTTGGCTCTGCACTGCTGCATAGAGTGCATTTTTGGCTCATGGCGAGGCTGACTTCACAGAGATGACTTTGACATTTTCCGCCATTACTATACTTACATTATGATTCCTCCACTGGCGAGGCAGACTGATTTAGTTTCCGTATTTCTTACTATATGTATATGTATTCCGCCTTCGGCGATGTAGACTGATACCCTTATTATGTCTCACTGCATGTATGTATTCCGCCTCTGGCGATGATGACTGATCACTTTCCTTTTTATTTACTAAGTTATATCCCACGCTATGCTATTCTGATGTTATTACATGTTGTGATTCCGCTGTCATATCCATGTAAAATTTATTCAATTTATTGTTTCTGCTATTATCTGTACTCTGCTATGATGATTAATGTGTTATTTCCTAATGATTATCCTTAATACCGCCCCTCGGATTTTGGGATCGTCGCAGTTGGTATCTGAGCTTTGGTTAACCTTAGTTCCGGGATCTAACACATTAAACACCTCGGCAGAATAGAATCAGTAGTGTTCTAATGCGAGTAGCTCATTAGAGATAGGATTAGCAATGTCCCAGAATGAGCTAAGCAGATCAGCAAAACAATTTTATCAGTACATCATCATTATCTTTCCTTGTATTCCCCTGCTTTATCATTTATGAAAATTATCAAATCTGTGAGCTTGACTCTTTTCTTACTTGTACAGTATTCTCTTAGATGGCTACACGAGCAGCAGCAGCTAGAGGAGGCTGTGGAGGCCGAGGAGGAGCAGGAGGAGGACAGGGGAATATCCCCGTAGTTGTGGAAGACCCTATTGTTTAGCCACCAGCACCAGAAGACTTTGTGCTAGATAAAGTAGCGAAGAGGTACAGAAATCTTGGGGGAAAACCTTTTACTGGCACTGGTACAGTGACCGAAGCTATAGCTTGGTTGAAGACCTGTGAGAAAATCTTTGAAGGCATGGGTATGGGAACCAACAACAAAGCCCGACTTGGTATTTGGCTCCTTCAGGAGGAAGCAGAGCTATGGTGGGATGCCATTACCTCAGAGGATGCAGCTGGTACTGTCAGGACTTGGGAGCAATTCAAAACTATGTTCAATGAGAAGTTTGTACCTGAACAGGCTCTAGAGAGGATGCGAGAGCAGTTTGCTAATCTCCAGCAAGGAGATCTCTCTATTCAGGATTATCTAAATAAGTTCACCCAGTTGTCGCGCTATGCTCCAGAGCTGATTATGACCAACAAAGCAAAGAACAAGAGATTCATATTTGGGCTAAAGCGCAAGTACCACGATAGAGCTATGAGCAACATCAAACTCTCCTTTTCAGAACTAGTAGAGATGGCTTGCAATTACGAAGACATGGATGAGAGGCATGCTAGCCAAGACCGCACCAAAAGCCAAGCTGGAAATAAGCGCAAGGCCTCAACAGATCAACCCGAATCTAGCATTACCGCGGCCGCTACTCAGAAACCTGCAAAGATCCCGAAAGGAAATTGCTACAATTGCGGGAAGCTAGGTCATTTCTCTAATGTATGCAAAGCCCCAAGGAAGCCGAAGGCAAATGACTCAGCCGAATGCTACAACTGCCATAAGAAGGGGCACTATAGCAGGAACTGTCCTCTGAAGCAGAATGCACAAGTGGCTCATGTCTATGACGGGAAGACCCCGCCAGCTATCACCGATGGATCAGGTAAACCCGATGTCTTGGGAGGTACCCTTACCATTAAAAATATTTCTGTTTCTGTACTTTTCGATACTGGTGCATCACGTAGCTTCATTTATGGTAACCTTGTTCACAAGTTAAAATTGAAACAAAGAATTCTAAAAGAACCGATTAAAGTTCAAAACCCGATAGGAGGTTCTGTTAGTCTCAGTTTATACTGTAGAGTGCCAATCTCTTATTCTTGCTACAAGTTCTCTTTTAAAGTGATTGTCATGGACCTTTCCGAATTTGATATTATTTTGGGGCTGGACTGGTTGACACAATATAAGGCCGAAGTTAGATGTGCCGAAAGGATCGTGAAAGTTGAAACAAAATCGGGGCATATCACTATACCATGTCTCGGTGCAGAAATTAATAGAACAGAATTTTGGTCTTCTTTAGAAGTTACTCCCCCTTCATTAGAAAAGATACCGGTCGTTAAAAACTACGCGAATGTGTTTGAAGAAGTACAAAACTTACCGCCGCAAAGAGAAATTGAATTTAGAATTGATCTAATTCCGAATGCCCGACCAGTAGTACATCCAATAAGAAGAATGGCCCCGAAAGAAAAGGAAGAGTTAAGTAGTCAAACCCGAGAATTGCTTTGGAAAGGTCTGATCAGACCGAGCTTTTCAGCATGGGGAGCCGCAGTAGTATTTGTCCCGAAATCAGACGGTACTTTAAGACTTTGCGTTGATTACCGAGATCTCAATAAACAAACACTGAAGAACAAATATCCCTTGCCCCGAATAGACGATCTGTTGGATCAATTAAATGGAGCAACAGTATTCTCCAGAATGGACCTAGCTACAGGTTTCCACCAATTGCGTATAGCCGAAGACTGTGTTCCTTTGACAGCCTTCAGGGGTCCCGATTTATTCTACGAATGGTTAGTAATGTCGTTCGGCTTGTGTAACGCTCCGGCATACTTCGTTGATCTTATGAACAGAGTGTTCCATGGTGTGTTGAATAAATTTGTTCTAGTCTTCATCGATGACATTTTAATCTACTCTAAGTCGGAAGATGAACATGCAAAACATTTAGAACAAGTGTTGAAAATTCTAAGGAGAAATGTCTTGAAAGCTAAATTTTCTAAGTGTGTCTTCTGGCAGAATGAAGTTAAATTCCTAGGCCATGTTGTATCAAAAGAAGGAATTGCTGTAGATCCAAGCAAAATTACAGCGATTCAGAATTGGAAACAACCTACTACGCCCACTGAAGTTCGGAGTTTCCTTGGATTAGCTAGTTACTATCGGAAATTCGTTCAGGATTTTTCGAAGATATCTGGTGTATTGACAAATCTTACAAAGAAGCATGAGAAATTCAAATGGACGCCCGAATGTGAAGAAGCTTTCCAGGAGCTGAAACTGAAGTTGACAACCGCTCCAGTATTGACAATAATAGAAGGCAACCAAGACTTGACTGTATGGACAGATGCTTCTATTAGAGGGCTAGGCGCAGTGCTAATGCAAAAAGGCCAAGTGATCGCTTATGCCAGCCGTCAACTAAAGCCGCATGAAAAAAACTATGCAACTCATGATCTTGAGTTATTAGCCATCGTGTTTGCTTTAAGAATCTGGAGGCATTATTTATTGGGCGAGAAGTTCGAACTATACACCGATCATCAATCCTTGAAATATCTTTTCACTCAGAAAGATCTAAATTTGAGACAACAGCGTTGGTTAGAATTCCTTGCGGCATACGATTTTGAAATTCTATACACTCCGGGGAAAGCCAATGTTGTAGCAGATGCGCTTAACAGAAAGAATGAAATCATCGCCAGTTTTGTCATCACGTCTTCATTAATAGACAGGATCTCGACCCTTCAAAAAGACGATGAATTTGTTCAAAGAATCAGTCAGAGAGTCAAAGGAGGTGAATCCACAAGTTTCCGACTCGATGATAAAGGAGTTCTAAGATTAAAGGGCAGAATTTGCATCCCAAACCTTCCAGAGCTTCGAAGAGAAATACTTGATGAATGCCACAAATCCAAGTTGAGTATCCATCCCGGTGTGAGCAAAATGTATAACGATATCAAGCGCACATTCTGGTGGAGGTCAATGAAAAGAGATATCTCATTATATGTTAGCAGATGTTCCACTTGCCAACTAGTTAAGAGTGATCAGCAGAAATTGGCTGGATTATTACAACCATTGGAAATCCCAGGATGGAAGTGGGAACAAATCTCGATGGACTTCATTGATGGTTTGCCTCGAACCAAGAAAGGAAACGACAGTATATGGGTAATCGTAGATCGCTTCACGAAGACTGCCCATTTCATACCTGTCCGATCCAACAGAACGGCTCAAAGTCTAGCACAGATTTACTTCAAAGAAATAGTTAAACTTCATGGAGTACCGCTCAGTATAGTCAGCGATAGAGATCCCCTATTTACTAGCAAATTCTGGGAAGCATTCCAGACAGAATTGGGAACCAAATTGAATCTAAGCACCGCTTATCACCCACAGACAGACTGCCAAACTGAGCGGGTAATAGAGTTCTAGAAGATTTACTGCGGGCTTGCGTTATTGATTTTGGAGGCTCATGGGAAGATCATTTACATTTAGCCGAATTCTCTTACAACAATAGCTATCAAGCAAGTTTGGGAATGTCTCCTTTGAAGCATTATACGGTAGACCGTGCTGATCTCCCGCATGTTGGGTAGAACCTGGCAACAGACTTGTGTTAGGGCCCGATATGATTCAAGAAGCATCGGATAAAGTCGATTTCATTAAGAAGCGATTGAAAACCGCACAGAGCCGACAGAAAAGTTATGCTGATGCGAGAAGAAGGGATATATCGTTTGCCGTTGGCGATTATGTTTATTTAAGAGTTTCTCCAATGCGGGGAGTGATCAGATTTGGCAAGACTGGGAAGTTAGCACCGAGATTTATTGGTCCCTTTCCTATACTTGAACGGATTGGAACTCTTGCTCATAGGGTTTCATTACCTAATTGGTTGCCTGGTGTACATGATGTGTTCCACGTATCTCAACTCAGAAAACATGTTCATGATACAGATCTTGTTGTAGAAGAAGCAGCGCAACAGGATATTGACATAACTCCAGAATTAGCACTCAAGAGAGAGCCATTAAAGATAGTTGGCAAAGAAACTAGAGAGCTAAGGAGGAAAAAGATTCATCTAGTCAAAGTGTAGTGGAGTAGTGATCCTAGAGACTGTACTTGGGAGACTGAGGAAAGCATTAAACAAGCCTATCCCAAATGCAGAGTGGACATCTCTGATTAACTCCGGTGCAAGGTACCTTTACAATACTTTGCATTTACATTTTATTTCTTGCTTAGCTGTTATTTCCTTTTCAAGGACGAAAAGTTTTAAGTGGGGGAGATTGTAATAACCCGGAAAATGTGAACCAGTTTAAAATTTTTAAATTAGGTTATTACCAAAGAATTTGAATAGTTGAAAAAGCATATTTCAATAAAATATAGAATTTGGTATGGTATAGCAGTTTGAAATTTTGAATACAAACTTTGTCTGACTGTACCGGGAGGAAAATATAACGGATTTTAGCGAAACTGAAAATATTTAAATCTGTTTAAGTATACCTTTCTAACGAATCTGAAAAATCGAAGTTTCATAGCGGAAATCAAAAGTTATGGCCAAATGAATTTTCAGAAAGGTCGCTATATAGTATATATAGCCCTTGAAAATTGATATTTTGCATACGACCTCGGAATTCGACGAAACCACTTTTGTTGGGTCCAGGATGTCAAATTATTGCTAATTTTCAAATTTCATAATTTTTTAAGCTAGTATGTGAGCGGGGCAAAAGATAATGTGTTTGGTCAAATTCTGTTAAAATGGGTCGACCTAAAAATGACCGTTTTTCAAATGAGCTCAGAATTCGACGAAACTGGTTTTGTTGGGACCGTATCGTCAAAACAAAGCTAGATTTATTTTTCTGGAATTTTTCGATTCAATTTGTGGCCTTGGCAAATTGAAATGTACGTTTAAATTAAATATCGAATGTTTTATATTTTAAACTGAAAAATAACTGACTGTAACAGTCGAAATGGCCAACGAAACATATCCCATTGTGTCCGGAATGGGGGTATTTAGCTAGGGGCGACAGTCGTTGGGTTTAAAAAGGAGTCCGTTTGCAAAAACACTATTTAAAATTTCCTATAAAGCATGGACCAATAGGAATTTTTCTTTAAAAAAAAAAACCCGAAACCCTAGCCGCCAGAGACGATCTGGATGACTCAGAGTGCTCGAGACTTCTTGCCCATTTAGCCGCCGCCTCAGGCGATTTCACCGCCGCCGCCTGTTGAGACTTCTGACCGCCTTCGCCTCCTCTCCACATCCGACCAACCCACGCCTCCAGCCATCGACCGTCGGCGTCGGAATTCGACGAGGAAGTCACGACCTTCAGAGCGCCGCCGCGACGCGCACAAGCCACCGAACCCTTCGCCGCCACCGCTGATCTGGAGGTGGTTCGTAGCTCTTTGACGCAGCGTGGTCTGATCGAAGCATCGAGGTACGGATTGGCTGAAAAATCGTGACCTAGTTTCGAAGTTTTTAAAACTTTTCTGATGTAAAATTCTAAAATGAAAATAACACTTATAAGTGTTGCAAAACTTTGAAAAATAGTATCTTTTTCGTTCTTTAACGAAATTTGATGAAACAGGAGACACCTTGACCGCAAGGAGGCTCTCTACATTCTAGAAGAAGCCGCAGATTTTTCTGACCTTCCTACGATTTTTAGCACTGCAATAACCAATGTGAGGAATCTAAACTAATTGTGTGAATGAAATCGCGTTGTATAAATTATATAAGCGAAGTGTAAATTATATACGCATTGTATACCTCATGTACATGTGTTGTATAAGTTATATTAGCGATGTATAAATTATACAAGCGTTGTATGAAACATATATGCTTTGAATTGTGATAAAATGCAAGTGAATTATTATATTATATATATATATATACTCCCCTCGTCCACAGACCATGGACGATATTTATTGCTTGTGATTGACGTGATATTATATGGTATGACGAATGGTTGGAAATAATTGTTTGTGGTTGATATTATGGTTGAAAAATACCTTTGTGGTTGAAAAATACCCTCTTGTGGTTGAAACAAATTAGGATAGGATTGTGGAATTGAAAATAAAACATGCCGCCTGCGTGCGTACTAGATGCATGATCCCCATTGTCAAAAACCGCGAGGTTTTAAGGTAGAGCGAGGAGCCGTACTAGGGACGGTCCCGGTTTTAACTACCCTGCCGTTATGCTGCCGAAATTTTCTGAAATATTTATGTGTTAGAATAATTTTCATTTGTTGAAAATAAATTACATATGCTATATAGAATATTCATGTGTTGAGTTGCAATTCATTCGTTGAGTTGGAATTCATGTGTTGAATATTATTTGAATTTAAACAAATGGCTTTAGCGATAAAAATCATATTTTTATATATATACAAACTATAAAGAATATTCATGTGTTGAGTTGCAATTCATTCGTTGAGTTGAAATTCATGTGTTGAATATTATTTGAATTTAAACAAATGGCTTTAGCGATAAAAATCATATTTTTATATATATACAAACTATATAGAATATTCATGTGTTGAGTTGCAATTCATTCGTTGAGTTGAAATTCATGTGTTGAATATTATTTGAATTTAAACAAATGGCTTTAGCGATAAAAATCATATTTTTATATATATACAAACTATATAGAATATTCATGTGTTGAATTGCAATTCATTCGTTGAGTTGAAGTTCATGTGTTGAATGTTATTATCTTTTAAAAATAAAATGAATCGACAATGAAAACTATATTTTTATAGTGAATATGAAGTGTTAAAAATACACATGTGTCGAATAAATATTTTTGATGATAAAAATATTCCTTTTATCATGTATACGCTTAGTTAAAAATACACATGTGTCGAATAAATATTTTTGATGATAAAAATATTCCTTTTATCATGTATACGCTTAGTAAAAAAATACACACGTGTTGAAATAAATAATGGTTTGCTATAAATATTATTATTAGCTTTGTTCTGCATATATATACATGTGTTGAACGGGAAAAATGGATTAGCTGTAGAGTAAAGAAATTATTTGTGTGCCCGACAAATAGGTAAACCTTAATCAGTTGGCTGCGCAATTTTATTTATATATCAACTCCTGTGAATGCCATTGGATGCGGAGGGCTAGTTATTCTGTGTGAAATAATAAACGTCGCCATAGGATAGTAACAATTAATTTTGAACAACACTACATGGCATACTTCTTGACGATAGGCATACTTCATCATATTCCACATAAGCAA
This sequence comes from Allium sativum, assembly GCA_030737875.1. Taxonomy (NCBI): domain Eukaryota; kingdom Viridiplantae; phylum Streptophyta; class Magnoliopsida; order Asparagales; family Amaryllidaceae; genus Allium; species Allium sativum. The sequence continues at coordinate 446,477,563 of CM060922.1, read as the reverse complement.
TTGGAGCTTGTGTGACGAGGTGGAAGATTTACCATACAAGCAAGAGGCTTGTATGGCGATGACTATGTACTACAGGTTGAACTGATGACTGATATGGACTATATAAATTATAACGATAAATTGCCAGATTAATAAAAACCCCACACGGGTCTGGAGTTGACAATAATCACGTCGCTCTAGTTATTAGATACGGCACATGGACTATTTATTTCCACACGAAAACGGGGTGATGAGAATTTATTCTCTGGAGTGATTATCAGTACATACTCCCCCGTAAACACCAGAATATATCACTATAAATATGTGAATGCTTTTTAGGATTTATTGGGTACCTAATACGGCCCAATAAATTTCCAAACCCCTCCCCGTACAAAGGAGGTTATGGCGAAATTTTTCAAAATATTAAGGCGTTAGTGAAAAATTTGAAGTGAAAACGAAGTTGAAAATATTGAATGAACTATAGTTGAAATTATAGAATGAACTATATTTATATATATATATATATATAAATATAATTAAAAGGAATAGAGGCCGTGCAGTTCGCGTTTCGGAATCGTAATTTGAAACGATTAGTACGAGAAATCCGACCATCGGATTTTCCCGAAACCGCAACCGCTGGGTTCGCCTTGGAAATATCTTTCCAACGGCACCAACCTTGTAAAAATCCAACGGTTGGATTGTCCGGAATGTTTAATTCAAATCTAAAGAAAAATAGCGCCAGAATTGTTTATATTTATATATAAATATAAATATAATTAAATTAAATCGAATAACGACGCTGCAGTTCGAATTTTGAAACCGTAACTTCAAACGACTAGTGTGGAAGATCCGACCATCGGATTCTCACGAAACTGGAACCGTTGGGTTCGCTTTGGGAATATCTTCCCACTGGTATAGACTTTGTAGAAATCCAACGGTTAGATTTTCCGATATGTGTAAAACAAATTAGGAGAAAAACAGCGCCAGTGCCACGGCACGACCTGAAACGTCGTTTAATTAAATGTGGCCATTTTTAAATAAATAAAAATGGCGAAAAATCGTTATAAAATATTATAAGCAACATAGGTTGCAAATAAACCAATTGGGCTTGAATTGTTTGATATTTGACGGTTGTATGTGTTTGACACGAAAATAACACTAAATAACTGAAAGATGGATGTCGAATAATATAACCATAAAAAGAATCGATTTAAATTCTAATGACGTGAATTATTTGAAAAGGCCGAGCTAACCCTCATTTCAAATAATTTATCGAGCGATTCGAATTGGAAAATGCAAAGACGATTCAAGACCGACGATCTTCGTATCGGTTGGATGGGCGCTACTGAGGTTCTTGATCGGAGTAGCCACCGGAAAGGGACGGAAGTAGTAGCCGTCTGAACGTATGTGTTGATTGTACGGATATGCGAGGAATTTGACGCCTCCGGTTTCGTTCACACCCAGGACGGACTTGTAAATGGACTGTGTGTCTGACATTGGATTTTGTTCTATACTGATTGATCTCTGTTGAATATATATCTGTTTGGCGGCGGAGAATTTATTCTTTTGCTTAACACCCTTCTCTGAGACGTACGAGCTTAGAGGTTATATATCGATGGAAATCAATCGTATGGAGTGGACTGCCTATGTGGCATGCCAAGATGCTGTGATCAAGGCTTCTGTTGCAAAGCAAAGTCTTGTGGATGATGATCAAAGCAAGGCCTTCGTGACCTAGCTTTGTGTATTTCGTAGATTCGCGAGCCTCACACCCAGGTATGAGTTAAAAACGGGATACGGACTACAGGGAGAGCACGACGTTTCCTTCTAGCTATGGTGGTGTCAGTGACTTACCAACCCTGACATATTTATCTACTTTTCACCTTTGTGGTTGTTGGAATGCGAGGCGCCTCGATTATAGGTCTGTAAGGACCGGGAAACGTGTGTTCAGGAATAACTAATCCTCAAACGTAAGAGAGGACCGGCCCTGAAGATCCAGGGGTTACCCAGAGTGCGTAGTCCCGAGGCATTTGCTAGAGTGTCTCGAAGCGGAGAGGAGCTTGCCCCTTGCCTCGACTCATGACGAAAATCCAATTTCCAATACGACATAACGGACTTGATTGTAGAACTAGTATGGCGACATAGTATATGGTAGCTATGTCGTCTATGATTGATATTTATGATGCTATCCGCTTTTGAAACATATATGCACTAGTAATAATATCAAATGATTTTGCTTTATACGTATCAAGCATATTTGGCTATTATAAGGTAAAACTCTATCCTCCGGCTTGCGTTGCATTGTATGATGGGACCTGAGTCTTATAATGGCTTCATTCTTTCAAAAAGCATTGCGTTGTCTTAAAAGTATTTACTTTGTTTTAAATGCACTAGCAATCACTGGAGTAAACCCGTTCCGCGAAAGTGGCGTGGTCCTATGATTTGCTATTCTATTGTTTAATTGTTAAATAAGTTCCTCATTCCAGTCCCCATGACTGACTCGTTGTTTTTTTCACTTTGCAAACGCGGGTGCCCTTATTTTCACACGGGCAACCTAGTACACAGGCGACAAGTTGTTTTTGGCTCTGCACTGCTGCATAGAGTGCATTTTTGGCTCATGGCGAGGCTGACTTCACCGAGATGACTTTGACATTTTCCGCCATTACTATACTTACATTATGATTCCTCCACTGGCGAGGCAGACTGATTTACTTTCCGTATTTCTTACTATATGTATATGTATTCCGCCTTCGGCGATGTAGACTGATACCCTTATTATGTCTCACTGCATGTATGTATTCCGCCTCTGGCGGTGATGACTGATCACTTTCCTTTTTATTTACTAAGTTATATCCCACGCTATGCTATTCTGATGTTATTACATGTTGTGATTCTGCTGTCATATCCATGTAAAATTTATTCTATTTATTGTTTCTGCTATTATCTGTACTCTGCTATGATAATTAATGTGTTATTTCCTAATGATTATCCTTAATGCCGCCCCTCGGATTTTGGGATCGTCACAGGATTTTAAATAGTTAAAATAATTTATTTTAAATAATAACGATTAAAAATATATTTAAATCAAAGTTAGAACGAATATATTTATTATAATTTTAGAAGGAGTTAGAAATAGCGCGGTAGCTTGAAAATTTGAATTCGAACTTCGACTGAATGTACAGGATTCAAAACAAATCGGATTTTAGTGAAACCAGAAATATTTAAATCTATTTAAAAATATCTTTCCAACGAATCTACAAAATTGAAATTTCAAAATGGGAATCAAAAGTTATGCACAGTTCAAATTTCAGAATAGTCGCTGTAGAATTTAATATAATATATAGCCCGTATAAATAGACATTTTGCAAACGACTTCCGTTTTCGATGAAACCACTTTTTTTGGATCCAGAATGTCAAATTATTGCAAGATTCCAATTTTCATAATTTTTGGAATTAATTTGTGAGCGTGGAAAAAGAAATTGTGTTTTGTCAATTTCAGCCAAATTTAATCGACTTTAAAATAGTCATTTTTCAAACGATCTCCAAATTAGACAAAATTAATTTTGTTAGGACCGTATCATCAAAACATAGCTAGATTTATTTTTCGGGAATTTTTAGAGTCCGTTTGTGGCCCTGATGAATTTAAATGTATGATCGAATTAAATAAATAAATGATTTAAATTTTAAATTAAAGAAAACATGCCGAATATGATTGAATAGGCTGACGGGACCTAGCCCATTGGTTCCAAAATGGGGGCAATTGGGTAGGAATAACTTTTGCTGGGCCGAAATTGGAGCTGTTAAGGATTAATGGGCTAAAATCAATAATTAATAGAGTTTAATAATATTATATTATAAATATACTCTAATCGAACCCTAAACCACTCTTACCCTAAGCCAGCCGCCATTCTTTGAAATCAATGGCCAGGGCTTTCTAAAATTCAATCCATGAATTCTCTCCTCTATGAAATTCGAAACTTCGAAAGGGAACTTGAAGAGATTAGTGAGCTCTTGAAGATGGATGGTGGAGATCGTCGCCGGTGAACCAATGTGGCCGGATTTCCCCTTGAAAGCCACGCTGTCCATTGGTGGTTTGCGGCCCAGATGGTGGTGCGAGTTGCACCATGATGGAGGCGCAGGGAGAGTCCATGATGGCAGATGAGATGGTGGCATCCGATCAAAGTCCGGTGGTGGCGTTGGTGGTGCGTTCTGGAGCAAAGAAGGTTGAAGTTGGGTTCGGTCTTGTACAGGCAATGATGTGGAAGAAAGGGTGTTACCCTTAATTATGTGATTAATAAAAAAATTAATTATTTACAAAGGTAATTAAATTTCAAAATTCTATAACTTTGTCACATAGAAATGAAATCGAACGACTCTAGTTGCGATGGAATCGTAAATTCAACATCTAGATTTCAGAACTGACCGGGACAGAAACAGAGCATGTTGGAAACTCAAACAAAATTGATGTGAGATTTCTGAATTAATAATTAAAATAAATTGTTATTTTTTGCAAGTCATTATTCATTCGCTATTAAAATTCAAGTGTGTAATGTATGAGATCAGATCTGGTTGTTTTTGGTTGAAACGAATTAATTGGATTGAACGGTGTAGATCTAGACTCTGCTTACAATAAAAATCAATTTTTTTTATTGTATATATAAAAATATTCATGATTGTTAAAAGAATTTTCTTATTCAATTAAACAATATTTTATTATATATATGCAGATAAAATATCATTGTTTTAAAATGGAATAAGCATACAATAAAATTTACATTTTTATTTAATGTGCAAGATATGAAAAATATTCATATATGATATGAAAAGTGTTTGAAACAATAAAGATTACATTTTTATTGAATGTAGAAATATGAAAAATGTTCATGGTTTGAAATAGTAAAACGATGAAAACTCACATTTTTATTGTATATTAAAAATGAACATTATTTGAAATGAAAATATGTTAACATGAAAATTTACATTTTTATTGTACATATAAAAGAATCATACTTCGAAATAAAATATGTCATTTAGTTGTATTCATATTTTGTAAATAAAATATATCATTTAGTTATGTTCATATTTTGTGAATGAAACATGTCATTTTAATTAGAAATGCCATATTAGAATGAAACATGTCATTTTTATAAGAAATGTCGTATTAGAATGAAACATGTCATTTTTGATAGAAACGTTATACTAGAAAAAAATATTCATTTTTGTCAATATAGAGTAGTTAAACAAAAATATTCATTTTTGTCAATATAGTTTAGTTGAACAAAAATATTCATTTTTGTCAATATAGTTTAGTTGAATAAAAATATTCATTTTTGTCAATATAATTTAGCTGAAAAAAACATTCATTTCTGCCAATTAGTATAGTGGAAACAAAAACATACATTTTTGTCAAATTAGAATTGTTGAACAAAAATATTTTTTTGTCAAAATGCATAAGTTAAAACAAAATTGTCATTTTTGGTCAAAACACATTAGATAAAACAAAAATATACATTTTTTGTCAAAACACTTTAGTTGAAATTAATTTGTCACTTTTGTCAAATTATAAAAGTTGAAATCAAATTTGTCGCTTTTGTCAAATTATAATAGTTGAAATCAATTTGTCTCTTTTGTCTAATTATAATAGTTGAAATCATTTTGTCACTTTTGTCAAATTATAAAATTTGAAATCAAATTTGTCACTTTTGTCAAAATGTAACAGTTGAAAACAAAATTGCCATTTTTTGTCAAAATATAATGGTAAGAACAAAAATTACATTTTTGTTAATTAGAATTGAGTTAGAACAAAATTTACATTTTTGTCAAATAGATTTATGTTAAACAAAAATTATGTTTTTGTCAAACAGATTTATGTTAAACAAAAATTACATTTTTGTCAAATAGATTTATGTTAAACAAAAATTACATTTTTGTCAAATAGATTTATGTTAAAAGAAAAGTAACATTTTTGTCAAATAGATTTGTGTTAAAACAATAATATCATTATGTTAAATAGAAACTGTAAACAAATAAAATTATCAATTTATTTGTTATGTTAAATAGAAAAATGTAAACAAATAAACTATTTTTTTATTTGACATTAGAATACATAGGAAAATATCTCACGTATGTTAGAAAACATATTTTGTAAATAAACATATTACTTTTATTTGTTTTGTTGAGTTAGAATTGTCGACAAAACAAACATATCACTTTTGTAATAACCCGGAAAATTCGAACCAATTTAAAAAAATTATTTTGGCAATTTTATTGAATTTTGAATATTTAAAATAATTTATTTTAAATAACAACGACGCGAAATTTATTTTGAATAGAATTAGAACGTATATATTTATTTGAATCGACGTTAGAATATAAATATGTATTTTTAAATATAAAAGGAACTGGAAATGGCGCGATAGTTTGAAAACTCGATTTCAAATTTCAAATGAGTGTACTAGATTCAAAATAAACCGGATTTTAATGAAACTAAAAAAATTAGAATCTATTTGAAGATATCGTTCCAACAAATCCGAAAAATTGAAATTTCATAGCAAGAATAAAAAGTTATGCCCAGTTGAAAATTCAGAATAGTCACTATGGAAATATAGCCCTTAAAAATAGCGATTTTGCAAATGACCTCCGTTTTCAACGAAACCTCTTTTGTTGGATCCAGAATGTCAAATTATTGCTATATTCCAAAATTCATAATTTTTGGAATTAATATATGAGCGTGGCAAAAGAAAACGTGTTTTGTCTATTTCAGCCAATTTGGATCGACCAGAAAATGGCAATTTTTCAAACGATCTCCAAATTCGATGAAATTGGTTTTGTTAGTGCTGTATCATCAAAACGAAGCTAGAAAATATTTTTTGGGAATTTTTAAAGTCTGTATGTGGCCCTGTAAATGGAAATGTGCGTTCAAATTTAATATATAGATTTATATTTTGATTTTGACGGATACCGATCAAAACAGCCAAACTGGCTTATCATACATATCCCATTGTGTTCGGAATGGGGGTAAATAGCTAGGGAAGATAGTCGGTGGGTTCGATTTCGAGTTCGAAATAAAAAGTTGCTTTTTGAAAATTAAATTAATTAAATAATATATATTAATATATATACTCTCCTCTTCCCTCTCTCCCTTCAGAAGTCAACGAAGGTCAAAAAAATGAGGCCACCTGCTCACCGTTGTTCCCCCCCCTCAACCTCGCGTCCCCGTCGCCTACCCCAGGCCGGTGCCTCCCCATTCGGGCCCCCTCCGACACCCTCTCTCCTCCTTTTTTCCCACCCCATTCAAATCGTGAAAATCCCATCCCCAATCCACCGCGAGACCACCACCCAGTTGCTCCTCCTCCATCGCAGATCCTCCCTCCGCCACCGCCTCCACCATTAACTCGTTGCCGATCCTCCAAGTAAGCACCGCCCTCTCCTCCTTCCGCTGAATAAAGCCGCCTCCACCTCTGATCAATGCAAGCTTAAATGCAGATTTTTTTCTTATATATAAATGCAGTTGTTATGTAAATAACATTTATATAAAAAGATGATTTTTATTTGAGTAGTAGCAAAATAAAAACAGGATTTTTATATATGAAAATTGGAATTTTGAAATAGAAAATGTTAGATTTTTTATTTGTTTGAATAATAGAAAAGGTTAGATTTTTTTTATTTGTTTGAATAATAGAAAAAGACTATATTTTTATTTGTTTGAATGATTGGAAAAGATTAGATTTTTAACGGAGTAAAGATAGGATTTTTATATGTTATAGAATAAGATAAAAATGTGATTTTTATTTATAGAGTAGCAAGATAAAAATATGATCTTTTATATGTATGTAACAATATAAAGATTCGATTTTTAGAAATATAAAGAAGTGATTTTTATACACATAAACCTGAATTGTAAAATATGATTTTTAGTTAGATAAAAATATATAAACATCATAATAAAAAGGTGATTTTTATTATGAACAATGTGAAAAAGAGTGTGATGGATTTGACGGGAAGCAAAACGAAATGCAACCCGTTCAGAACAAAGCATGACGGAGTGGAACCCAATTGTGAGAACTTATCACTTTTATTTTATTTTCTAGTTAAAATATATACTAGGATATAGACGGTGCTTAGCAGCACCCGACACTCATCGTCCACAAACCATGGACGGCTTGTTTGTTTGATTGTATGTTGTTGTGAAAATTGGTTGTGACGTGGAATGGATAAATAAAATATTCATAAATGGAAATAAAATATTTTATAGTTAAAAATATAATTTTTAACGTGTATAGAAATGAAATAAATATTTATAAACAAATCAGACGATTGGTTTATATACACACAGTTGACTGATATTGATTGAGACGATAAATTTTACACATCGCCCAACTGCACAAATAAATCTGTTTTTGTTGTTTGAAAACCCCACATGGGTATTGGGATGATATGACATACACTAGTACCAATAATTAGTTGAATGTCAATCGATTGGCTGACAAACTGTTATAAGCGCTAAATATTTCTATTTGATGCTTATGCAGTGTAGAATGCACTTTGGATTATGGTTGATTTTTTATTATTGTTGTTGTGTACCTATGTGCATGAAATCCATATAAATCGAATTATATGGTAATTGACTGTGTCTGATTCCAATTCAGAAAGAATGAATATTTTAAAATAACGATTATTTTAGAATGACGAATATTTTAAAATAATATTCAGTAAAAGATCAAAATATGATTTTGATGTCCGATTTAGGATGGACACGAATATATTTAAATATATAAAGCCGTATTGATTAGATTAACGCCTAATTTGACGTGAACGATATTTATATCAGTTTTGTTCACTTTTATAATGAATATCGAAAAGGAAATGATTTCGAAATACAATGTTTTGAAAATACTATCATTTATATATCGATGATATGGAATATTCAATTTTGATTTGAAGTTGAATATGAAGTTGAAATTGTTTTGAAAACGAATTTAAAACGATTTATAAAATACGTTATAAATGGAAATCGATGAAATATATATAATATATTATATATATAATATATTATATATATAATGGCCTGAATAGAACGCGCCGCGTTGTGGCAGTTCGCGAATTTCGACCATTGACTTCGATTGGACATTACGAGAGATCCGACCATCGGATCCTCCTAAAACCGGAACAATTGGGTTCGTATCGAAAAGAGCTTTCTAACGAATATTAGAGATTTGAAATCTACTGGTTGGATTTGGAATTATGTCCAAATCAAATTTGGAAAAGGTCGCTGCAAGTGCAGTTCGATGGCCGTTTATGGAAATCGACTGTACGGGCCTTAATAAAATTATTAAAAATATCAATAATTGATGTAGAATCATAATAAATGATTTGGAAAGAATTGGGATGAAAAATTCCGTATTTGAAAAGATAAAAATATATTATATCGAAATGAACTAGTTTTGAAATAGAATAATAAATCTAATATTTTTAAAATAAATAAATTGGGTATGAAATGGTTTTAAAAATAACAGGAATTTCCAATATATGAATTGGAATGGATTTGAATCGAAATTATCTTCAGAATATTTCGATATTGGATTTCGTAATTATACGATATATATGGAAGATACATACATACATATATATATATATGTATATATATATCGTTATTCCAATATGATATTTGTTGGTTTCAGAATTTGATATTGAATATAAGCCGATATATTTTCTATTCAGGGCCTTGTATTTAATATCAAATTGGATTTTGGGTTTGTCGTGAATGGTATCTTTAATAATATTGTTCTTGAACCGAATGTAGTTAAGAAAATTAGAAACTGACTGGAGGTTAGTTAAGTTGAATGGTTTCCTAGGTATTGATCTGACGTTGGTTTCGGCCTTCGGGGTTAATACTCAGGGAATTGTTCTCTTGCTAATTTACGGTTAGAGACTGATTGGATTTTGGGTTTGTTGTCAACTGTGTTTTCTATGACATTCGTTCTTTAACCCGATTGACATTGAAATAAGATTTGCTATTTATAAATCTTTTTATTAAGATTTAATTGGAATTTTCCAAAGTAAAGTTTTCCACTTTAATATATTTAATTGGAATTGAATTGAATTGAAATTGGTCTTTGGGTTTATCGTGAACTGTGTTTTAAATGACATTAGTTCTTTAACCCGTTAAAGTCAGAATACGGTTTGAACTGAAATCCAAAGGAAGATTAAAGAATAAATTTAAAGAATTTGTCTTTGATAAAATTAATGGGAACCTTTCCCAAAGTATGTGAATATTTGAATAAAAGAATATTCAGAATTGGAATGAGGTGTATGTTATGTTTTATAGCACTTGTTTATAATATACGCGAGTTACTCGGAAAGGCCGGGTTTATACCCATTCTGAATAACTGATTCGACGATATATCGACGATGAAGACGGGGGTTGAAGACCGGAGGTCTTCACATCGTTTGGATGATTACCGATGTCTTGATTGGGATGTATAGCTAAGCTGAGGTAATAAGTGGTGATCGTCCAGGCGTACTTGGAGATCGACGGATATGCGAGGACCTCTCCCCTGTATTGGACTTGTGCGGGAGGAATAAGGTGCCTCTGATTTCATTCAGACCCATAACAGACTTGTAAATGGACTGTGTGTCTGACATTAGATTTTATTTTGTGCTGACTGATTTCTATTAAATATATATCTGTTTGGCGGCGGATAATTTATTCTCTTGCTTAGCACCCTTCTCTGAGACGTACGAGCTCAGAGGTTATATATCAATAGATATCAGTCGCATGGCATGAATTGCCTGTGTGGCATGCTGAGATGCAGTGATCAAGGCTTTTGTTGAAAAGCAGAGTCTTGTGGTTGATGATCAAAGCACAGCTTTAATACAGCGTAGCTTTGTGTATTGCGTTAATTCACGAGCCTCATACCTTGGTATGAGTTAAAAATGGGATAAAGACCGCTGGGAGAACACGAAGTTTCTTTCTAGTTATGGGTGGTGTCAGTGTTTTACTAGCCCTGACATCGTTGATTATTATACCTTTGTGGATGTTGGAATGCGAAGCGCCTCGGATATATCGGTCTCTTCGGAGCCGATGGATATGTCCGATAGGACCGGGAAATGTGTGTTCAGGAATTGTCAATCCACTAACGTAAGTGTGAACTGGCCCAGCCGATTCCAAGGGTTCTCTACGGGGAATCTTAAGGCATTTGCTAGAGTGTCTCGAAGCCGGTGAGGAGCTTTCCTCTTGCCTCGACTCATGATGGAAATCCAATTTCCAATACGTGACATTTCGGTTTTGATTGTAGAGCTTAATATGGTGACATAGTGGTATGGGGCACTATGCCGTCTATGATTGATACATTTATATTTGAAGTTGTTTTCATACACTTTATACTATAATAGTACCAAATGATTTGTTTTAAACGTACCAAGCATGTTTGGCTATTATAAGGGAAAACCCTATCCTCTGGCTTGCGTTGCATTGTGTGATGGGACCTGGGTCTTATAATAGCTTCATTTTTCAAAAAAGCATTGCACTGTTTATTTTATGCACTAGTATTCTTGGGAGGAAACCCGTTCCACTGTCATATGGCGTGGTCCCTTGAATTATTCTTTTTTAAAGTAAAGTTCTAAATAAATATTTTAGTTCTCATACCAGTCACATGACTGACTTGGAGTTTATTGTTTTAACCTAAACTCTGGGTGCCCCTATTTTCCACACGGGCTGCTAATTGTTTTGGTTTTGCAGATTTATATTCACAGGATCCTAATTTACAGATGGAACGATATTCGAAAAGCTCTGTATCCGTTGTAATAACCCGGAAATCCGAGCCAATTTAAAAAATTTATTTTGGCAATTTTAGTGAATTTTGATTATTTAAAATGAATTATTTTAAATAATAACGACGAGAAATTTATTTTGAAAAGAATTCGAACATATATATTCATTCGAGTCGTCGTTAGAATATAAATATTTATTTATAATTATAAAAGGAATTGAAAATGGCGCGGTAGTTCGATAATTCGATTTCAAAATTCAAATGAATGTACTGGATTCAAAATAAACCGGATTTTAGTGAAACCAAAAATATTTGAATCTATTTGTGAATGTCTTTCCAATGAATCCAAAAAATTGAAATTTCATAGCGGGAATCAAAAGGTATGTCCAGTTGAAAACTCAGAATAGTCGCTATGGAATTCTAGCCCTTAACAATGGGAATTTTGCAAACGACCTCGGTTTTCGACGAAACCCCTTTTGTTGGATCTGTGATGTCTAGTTATTGCTAGGTTTCAAAATTCATAATTTTTCGAATCAATATGTGAGCGTGGCAAAGGAAAACGTGTTTGACCAGTTTCAGTTGATTTTAATCAACTGGAAAATGGCCATTTTTCAAACGATCTCAGAATTCGACGAAATTAGTTTTGTTCAGACCGTATCTTCAATACGAAGCTAGGAAATATTTTTCGGGAATTTTTGTAGTTAGTATGTGGTCCCGGTAAAATAAAATGTGCATTCAAATTCAATATATAGAGTTATATTTTGATTTTGACGAAAACTGATGAAATAGTCGAATCAGTCTGTGAAACATATCCCATTGGGTTCGGAATGGGGGTAATTAGCCATGGGCGATAGGAGGTGGGTCTCGTTAGGAGGTCGAAATAAAAAGTTGCTTTTAGGAAATTTTAAAATAATAAAATATATATTATTTATATAAACCCCCCCCCCCTCTAATTTCTCCTTCCCCCTTTCGGTATATCAGAAGAAAAAAAAATCTCTAATTGACCGCCCCCCCATACATGCGCCGCCGCAGATCGAAGCGCCCCCTCCCCTGATCAAAGACCGACACCTCCCCCCCTCCCCCCACCTTGCGGTGGCCAACCGCAAAACCCCCCTGGATCGAAGATCGACGCAACCCCTCCCCCCTTTTTCCTCCACGCGACAGCCTTCCCCGCCTTCCCCTCCTCCTTCCGCAGCCTCCCACCACCAAGGCAACCACCTGCGCCGACTTCCCAATGCGCCGTCCGACGAACAGCAGCCCAAACCACCCCTGATTCAAACTGTAAGCCTTCGTACTTCGTTAATCTTCATTTATTTAATGTTTTAGATTATAAAACACTTGATTTTTAATATAGAAAACATAGGATTTTCAGTATAGAAAGATTTGATTTTTATATTGGAAAATGGAAAAGCAAGGTCGGATTTTTATATTTGAAAATACATAAGAAAGGTCGGGTTTTTTATATTTGAAAATACATAAGAAAGGTCGAATTTTTATATATGATATTAGCTAAGATATGATTTTTATATAGTAGCGAATATAAAGATTTGAATTTTGTAGTATAGGAAGAATAAAAATACGATTTTAATATTATATAGATAATAAAAAAAATTGATCTTTATATATGTAGCGAAGTTAAAATCTGATTTTCATGTATGATAACATAGAGTAAAGATGTGGTCTTTAATTTGAGAAAAGAAAAAAAAAGAAGCTATGATTTTTAACGGTAAAAATATAATCTTTTTATATAGAATAGCAAAGTAAAAATTAGTTTTTTATTCTCTGAAAGGTAAAGTAAAAACAAGACTTTTATTCTTTGAATGAGAAGTTAAAAATATAATCTTTTTATATAGAATAGCATTGTAAAAATATAATCTTTTTATATAGAAAGTGGCGTTGTAAAAATATAATTTTTCCTTGTATGAACTAGCGATGTAAAAATAGAATTTTTATCATATATATAGCAAGTAAAAATACGATTTTGATCATTAGAATGGTTAAGGAAAAATATGATTTTTAAATTGAAAGTGAACGAATAAAAGTGTGACTTTTATTTTAAGGACAACAGTATAAAAATGTGATTTTTATATATGTAGTGGCTACGGACAGTGGAATGGACGAAAGGCGAGAACGGCGAAGACTTCTACATATGAAGAGTCGTGACATTTGGTTTAACTAGTCGGTGAAAACAGCTCACCTTTTATTTATTTTTCTAGTTGAAATATATATTAGGATGCAGATGGCCTTTAGTAGCACCCGACACCCGTCGTCCACAGACCATGGACGGCTTGTTTGTTTGTTTGATTTTGATGTGTAGTTGATTGTGTGATGTGATGTGAAATGAAATAAAATACTTTATAGGGGAAAATATTTTATAGTTAAAAATATAATTTTTAACATGTAAATGAAATAAATATTTATAAACAAATCGTACGATTTGTTTATATACACACATTTGACTGATATTGATTGGAATGATAAATTTTACACATCGCCCAACTGCAACAATAAAATCTGTGTTTGACTGTTTGAAACCCCGTACGGGTATTGGGATGATATATGACATACACTAATCGCAATAATTAGTTGTATGTCGATCGATTGATTGACAGACTGTTATAAGCGTTGAGTATTTATATTTGATGCTTATACAGTGTAGAATGCACTTTGGATGATGGTTGATTATTTGTCATTGTTGAGATATACATGTGTTGTAGAAAAATCCATATAATTAACACTATATGATAATTGATTGGGCCTCATTTCAATTTGGAAAATAAGAAAATAATTTCATGTGTTGAATAAAAGCCGTGTTGATTAGATTGACGCCATTTCGACGTGAACGATATTTATATCGATTTTATTCATTTTATAATGAATATCGAAAGTGATTTCAAAATCTGATATTTTGAAATGAATTGAAATTGAAATGAATTGAAATGAATTGAAATTCGAATTAAATTGAAAAGAATTGAAATTCGAATTAGATTGAAATAGAATTGAAATCATTTTGAATTGAATTTAAAACGTATCGAAATTGAACTGAAATTGATTTGAATTGAAACCGATTTGAATTGAAATGGATTTGAATTGAAATCGAGTTGAAATGAATTTAAAACGAATTTATATTGGAAGGATTCAATTTTGATTTGAATTTGAGATGGAAGTTGAAACCGTTTTGAAAACAAATTTAAAATGATTCATATAATACATTTTAAAAGGAAATCGACGAAATATATATAATATATATATTATATATGTATAATGGCCTGAATAGAATGCACCGCGCCGCGGTAGTTCGCGAATTTCGACTGTTGACTTCGAATGGATATTGCGGGAGATCCAACCGTCGGGTTCTCCAAAAACAGAACCGTTGGGTTCGTATCGAAAAGAGCTTTCTAACGAATATTAGAAATTAGAAATCTAACAGTTGAATTTGGAATTATGTCCAAATCAAATTTGGAAAAGGTCGTTGTAAGTGCTGTTTGATGGCCGTTGATGGAAATCGACTGTACGGGCCTTGATAAAATTATTAAAAGTAGTAATAATTTGTGTAAACTCATAAGAAATGATTTGTGAAGAACTGGGATGAAAAACTCCATATTTGAAAAGATAAAAATAGATTTTTATCGAAATGAACTAATTTTGAACTAGAATTATAATTCTATTTATTTTAAATAAATAAATTGAATTTGTAATGGTTTTGAAATATAACCAGAATTTCCAATAATTTAATTGGAATGGATTTGAATCGAAATTGTCTTTGGAATATTTCGATGTTGGATTTCGTGATGATACAGATATTGTTATGGGAATTTGAAAGATATATTTATATCGTTATTTCCAATACGATATTTGTTGGTCGTAGAATTTGATATTGAATATAAGCCGATATATTTTCTATTCAGAGCCTTGTATTTAATATCAAATGTGAAATGGGTTTGTCGTGAATGGTGTCTTCATTAACGCTGTTCCTAAACCCAAGGGAGAAAAAGATTAAATCTTTTCATTTGGATTTAATGAAGTGTACCAATTAAATGGTATTTAATTGGAATTGAATTGGTATTGATTTTTGGGTTTATCGTGAACCGTGTTTTAAATGACATAGGTTCTTTAACCCAGTTAAAGGCAGGATATTGATTTCGGTGAAGATTAAAACTAAGTGGGGTTCTAATGAATCTTTAATTAGATTGAAATGATCGAGAATGGAGTATCACCAGTTTTGCTCCAGGCGATAGTTAAATCTTTAATTAGATTTGAACGTGAAATGGTAATTGAATTTACCGATAACACCGTGGTGTTAGATATGAAGTATTACCAGTTTTACTTCATGGGATGAATAGGTTGGGATTGGGAAATAAATGATTACTCCGGTGTGGCTCGCTAATCCCGACTAGTTTGAATTGATATTCAAAGAAGATTAAAGAATAAATTTAAAGAATTTATCTTTGATAAAATTAATGGGAACCTTTCCCAAAGTATAAGAATATTTGAATAAAAGAATATTCTGAATTGGAAGGAGGCGTATGTTGGGGTTGTGTAACACTTGTTTATTATATACGCGAGTTATTCAGAAAGACCGGGTTTATCCCATTCTGAATGACTGATTCGACATGGTGTCGAGGATGAAGACGGTGGTCAAAGACCGGAGGTCTTCACATCATCTGGGTGATTACTGATGATCTTGATTGGGCTGTACACCCAAGAGGAAGGAATCAGTTAGTGATTGTCCAGGTGTACTTGGAGATCGATGGATATGTGAAGTACAAGGTGCCTCCGGTTTCGTTCAGACCCAGAACGAACTTGTAAATGGACTGTGTGTCTGACATTGGATTTTATTCTGTGTGATTGATTTCTATTAAATATATATCTGTTTGGCAGCGGAGAATTTATTCTCTTGCTTAACGCCCTTCTCTGAGACGTACGAGCCCAGGGGTTATATATTGATGGATATCAAACGCATGGAGTCAATTGCCTGTGTGGCATGCCTAAGTGGCAATATGATCAAGGCTTCTGTTGAAAAGCAGAGTCTTGTGGTTGATGATCAAAGCACGACCTGTGTGGCATAGCTTCGTGTAGCGTTGATTCGCGAGCCTCACGCCTCGGTTGTGAACCAAAAACGGGAGAAGGATCCAGGGAGGGCATGCGTTTCTTTCTAGCTAGTGGTGGTGTCAATGCTTAAACTGGCTGACATTTATATACTTTTCACCTGTGTGGTTGTTGTTGTTGCGAGGCGTCTCGGATATATCGGTCGATCTGGGACCGATGGAGTCATTGGACTCATTTACGCCCCCAAAGGGCGGGGAAACGCGGTGTTCAGGCATTTTAATCCACATCGGTGGCCCGGCCCTGTGGCTCCTCAGGCTTGACAGAGTACTTGCCTGAGGCTCAGGCTAGAGAGTCTCGAATTCGGTAGAGGACTATCTTTTGCCTCGGTTCACAGATGGAAATCCAATTTCCAAATACGTGACTTTGCGGTTTTGATTGTAGAGCCTAATATGGCGACATAGTGGTATGGGACACTTATGCCGTCTATGATTGATACTTATGATTTGAAGTTGTTTTATACACTATGCACTTATAATAGTATCAAATGATTTGTTTTAAACGTACCAAGCATTCTTGGCTATTATAAGGTAAAAACCCTATCCTCCGGCTTGTGTTGCATTGTGTGATGGGACCTAGGTCTTATAATAGCTTCATTGTTCTTTATTTAGCATTGCGCTGTTGTTTTATGCTCTGGTGTTCTTGGGAGGAGACCCGTTCCGTGTTATATGGCGTGGTCCCTTGATTTACCTAACTTTAAAAATAAATATTAATAACTGTTTTAGTTCTCACACTAGTCACATGACTGACCTGGAGTTTATTGTTTTAACCTAAACTCTGGGTGCCCTTATTTTGACACGGGCAGCTTGTAGTTTTGGTTTTGCATATTTATATTCATAGGAACCTAGTTTACAGTTGGAATGGTATCCGGAAAGCTTTGTATCCATATATCTCTTTCAGTTGTGTATTGTATTATTTTTCCATTGCTATGTAATGTATTGTAATCTCTGATATTTTATAATGTATATTATTTGTTAATACTCTGAATATTCTTGTAATCTGATGGAATTGTTGTAATATACAATGAAATGTTCTTCTGTCTGCGTTCTTTTGTGTGTTGTTCTCCAAGTATCTGCTCTTTCCCTTACGGGGAAGTAAAGGGTTCTTACAGTGGTATCAGAGCTTTGGTTTACAAAGCTCAGAGAACAAGACACATTAGAACCATACGAAAGAATTCATCAGATATTGGATTAGTAATATCCAATGGGAATGACTCGTTAGAGATGGGATCAGTAGTATCCTAGAACGAGTGTGAAGAGTATATTTTTGAAAATGAAAACAAATCTTGTTTTGAAATTTAAATCAATTATTCGTATTTGATTATTTATTTTGTATTGGATTTGGACAGTCCAGTATATAAGGATTTTGTGTATACATCTGATCCACGTGTATTTGAAATTTTAATATACTGGTTAGATATAGAATTACACTCTAATCACCTGGAGATGATTTTGATGATGGAGCTCCATCATTAGAATTTATGTTCGAGTGACAAAAGTGAGGTTTCTATATATTTCCATTTGAATGGTGTGAGAACCAAAATTAGATAGGGCCTATTGTTGTGATTTGGCATCAAAAAACTGATTTTTAGACTATGTATCAAAGTTATGAATTTGAAAAGCTAATCAACTAGTTGATTGCTGATTGTGTTGTTTGATTATTGGTTGATTAATTAAAATGTTGAACCTATAACCAAATTGAATCAAATAGTGAATTGTATTGAAAATTTATCGCATTTGCATGCATGTACATGTACTTACATTGAACAGGTCATAGCAAGGAGGCTAGAGCAGAAGAATAAAATTGTTTGCCCAACAAATAGGTACATGTTTACCATAATTTACTGTTTTGTTTGGGTGATGATAATTTTATGAGTCGATTGGCTAGCCGCTTGGCCTTTTCTTTTTCTTTTGGATTGAAAAAGGCCATGAGAGGCTATATGAAATATCCCGAAGTCCCCGGTGCAGGGGAGGTTATGGCGAAATTTTTCGAAAATTTAGGGTGTTAGCCAAATTTTTGAAAAATTTGAAAAGCTCTTAGAAACTGAAAAGTTGAAGAACTTAAGCCGGGATGAAAAGAATGAAAGTTGAGTTGATTTATGAAACAACTTTCGGCTTCGTTCCTTTTCGGGGACGAAAAGTTTTAAGTGGGGGAGATTGTAATAACCCGGAAATCCGAGCCAATTTAAAATTTTTATTTTGGCAATTTTAGTGAATTTTGATTATTTAAAATGAATTATTTTAAATAATAACAACGAGAAATTTATTTTGAATAGTATTCGAACGTATATATTCATTCGAATTGTCATTAGAATATAAGTATTTATTTATAATTATAAAAGGAATTGAAAATGGCGCGGTAGTTCGATAATTCGATTTCAAAATTCAAATGAATGTACTGGATTCAAAATAAACCGGATTTTAGTGAAACCAAAAGTATTTGAATCTATTTTTGAATATCTTTCCAACGAATTCGAAAAATTGAAATTTCATAGCGGGAATCAAAAGATATGTCCAGTTGAATATTCAGAATAGTCGCTATGGAATTCTGGCCCTTAAAAATGGGAATTTTGCAAACGACCTCAGTTTTTGACGAAACCCCTTTTGTTGGATCCGTTATGTCTAGTTATTGCTAGGTTTCAAAATTCATAATTTTTCGAATCAATATGTGTGCGTGGCAAAGGAAAACGCGTTTGACCAGTTTCAGTTGATTTTATTCGACTGGAAAATGGCCATTTTTCAAACGATCTCAGAATTCGACGAAATTAGTTTTGTCAGGACCGTATCGTCAATACGAAGCTAGAAAATATTTTTTGGGAATTTTTCTAGTTAGTTTGTGGCCCCGGTAAAATAAAATGTGCATTAAGATTCAATATATAGAGTTATATTTTGATTTTGACGAAAACTGATTAAAACAGTCGAATCAGCCTGTGAAACATATCCCATTGGGTTCGGAATGGGAGTAATTAGCTATGGGCGACAGGCGGTGAGTCTCGTTAGGAGGTCGAAATAAAAAGTTGCTTTTAGGAAATTTTAAAATAATAAAATATATATTATTTATATAAACCCCCCCTCTAATTTCTCCTTCCCCCTTTTAGTATATCAGAAAAAAAAATCTCTATTCGACCGCCCCCTTACCTGCGCCGCCGCAGATCGACGCGCCCCCTTCCCTGATCGAAGGCCGACACCTCCCCCCACCTCGCGGTGGCCAACCGCGAAACCCCCTGGATCGAAGATCGACGCAACCACCCTTTTTTTCCTCCGCGCGACAGCCCACCCTGCCTTCCCCTCCTCCTGCAGCAGCCTCCCACCACCAAGGCAACCACCTGCGCCGACCTCCCAATGCCCCGTCCGACGAACAGCAGCCCCTACCACTCCTGATTCAAAATATAAGCCTTCGTACTTCGTTAATCTTCATTTATTTAATGTTTTAGATTATAAAACACTTGATTTTTAATATAGAAAACATAGGATTTGTAGTATAGAAAGATTTGATTTTTATATTGGAAAATGGAAAAGCAAGGTCGGATTTTTATATTTGAAAATACATAAGAATGGTCGGATTTTTTATATTTGAAAATACATAAGAAAGGTCGGATTTTTTATATTTGAAAATACATAAGAAAGGTCGAATTTTTATATATGATATTATCAAAGATATGATTTTTATATAGTAGCGAATATAAAGATTTGATTTTTATAGTATAGGAAGAATAAAAATACGATTTTTATATTATATAGATAGTAAAAAAAATTGATCTTTATATATGTAGAGAAGTTAAAATCTGATTTTTATGTATGATAACATAGAGTAAAGATGTGGTCTTTAATTTGGGAAAAGAAAAAAAAAGAGAAGCTTTGATTTTTAATGGTAAAATTATAATCTTTTTATATATAATAGCAAAGTAAAAATTAGATTTTTATTCTCTGAAAGGTAAAGTAAAAACAAGACTATTATTCTTTGAATGAGAAGTTAAAAATATAATCATTTTATATAGAATAGCATGTAAAAATATAATCTTTTTATATAGAAAGCGGCGTTGTAAAAATATAATTTTTCCTTGTATGAAGTAGCGATGTAAAAATAGAATTTTTATCATATATATAGCAAAGTAAAAATACGATTTTGATCATTAGAATGGTTAAGGAAAAATATGATTTTTAAATTGAAAGTGATCAAATAAAAATGTGATTTTTATTTTAAGGACAGCAGTATAAAAATGTGATTTTTATATATGCAGTGGCTGCGGATAGTGGAATGGACGAAAGGCGAGAACGGTGAAGACTTCTACATACGAAGAGTCGTGGCATTTGGTTTAACTAGTCGGTGAGAACTCCTCAAATTTTATTTATTTTTCTAGTTGAAATATATACTAGGATGTAGACGGTGTTTAGTAGCACCTGACACCCGTCGTCCACAGACCATGGACGGCTTGTTTGTTTGTTTATTTGATTTTGATGTGTAGTTGATTATGTGATGTGATGTGAAATGAAATAAAATACTTTATAATAGTTAAAAATATAATTTTTAACGTGTATATGAAATAAATATTTATAAACAATTCGGACGATTTGTTTATATACACACATTTGACTGATATTGATTGGGATGATAAATTTTACACATCGCCCAACTGCACCAATAAAATCTGTGTTTGATTGTTTGAAACCCCACATGGGTATTGGGATGATGTATGACATACACTAATCCCAATAATTAGTTGTATGTCGATCGATTGATTGACAGACTGTTATAAGCGTTGAATATTTATATTTGATGCTTATACAGTGTAGAATGCACTTTGGATGATGGTTGATTATTTGTCATTATTGAGATATACATGTATTGTAGAAAAATCCATATAATTAACACTATATGGTAATTGATTGGGCCTCATTTCAATTTGGAAAATAAGAAAATAATTTCATGTGTTCAATAAAAGTCATGTTGATTAGATTGACGCCATTTCGACGTGAACGATGTTTATATCGATTTTATTCATTTTATAATTAATATCGAAACTGATTTCAAAATCTGATAATTTGAAATGAACTGAAATTGAAATGAATTGAAATTCGAATTAAATTGAAAAGAATTGAAATTCAAATTAGATTGAAATAGAATTGAAATCATTTTGAATTGAATTTAAAACGTATCGAAATTGAACTGAAATTGATTTGAATTGAAACCGATTTGAATTGAAATGGATTTGAATTGAAATCGAGTTGAAATGAATTTAAAACGAATTTATTTTGGAAGGACTCAATTTTGATTTGAATTTGAGATGAAAGTTGAAATCGTTTTGAAAACAAATTTAAAACGATTCATATAATACGTTTTAAAAGGAAATCGACGAAAAATATATAATATATATATTATATATGCATAATAGCCTGAATAGAACGCGCCGCGCCGCGGTAGTTCGCGAATTTCGACCTTTGACTTCGAACGGATATTGCGGGAGATCCAACCGTCGAATTCTCCTAAAATCAGAACCGTTGGGTTCGTATCGAAAAGAGCTTTCTAACGAGTATTAGAAATTAGAAATCTAAAAGTTGAATTTGGAATTATGTCCAAATAAAATTTGGAAAAGGTCGTTGTAAGTGCAGTTCGATGGCCGTTGATGGAAATCGACTGTACGGGCCTTGATAAAATTATTAAAAATAGTAATAATTTGTGTAAAATCATAAGAAATGATTTGTGAAGAACTGGGATGAAAAACTCCATATTTGAAAAGATAAAAATAGATTTTTATCGAAATGAACTAATTTTGAACTAGAATTATAATTCTATTTATTTTTAAAAAAATAAATTGAATTTGTAATGGTTTTGAAATATAATCTGAATTTCCAATAATTGAATTGGAATGGATTTGAATCGAAATTGTCTTTGGAATATTTCGATGTTGGATTTCGTGATGATACAGATATTGTTATGGGAATTTGAAAGATATATTTATATCGTTATTTCCAATACGATATTTGTTGGTCGTAGAATTTGATATTGAATATAAGCCGATATATTTTCTATTCAGAGCCTTGTATTTAATATCAAATGTGAAATGGGTTTGTCGTGAATGGTGTCTTCATTAACATTGTTCTTAAACCCAGGGGCGAAAAAGATTACATCTTTTCATTTGGATTTAATGAAGCGTACAAATTAAATGGTATTCAATTGGAATTGAATTGGTAGTGATTTTTGGGTTTATCGTGAACAGTGTTTTAATTGACATTGGTTCTTTAACCCAGTTAAAGGCAGGATATTGATTTCGGTGAAGATTAAAACTAAGTGGGGTTTTAATGAATCTTTAATTAGATTGAAATGATCGAGAATGGAGTATCACCAGTTTTGCTCTAGGCGATAGTTAAATCTTTAATTAGACTTGAACGTGAAATGGTAATTGAATTTACCGATAACACCGTGGTGTTAGATATGAAGTATTACCAGTTTTACTTCATGGGATGAATATGTTGGGATTGGGAAATAAATAATTACTCCGGTGTGGTTCGCTAATCCCGACTAGTTTGAATTGATATTCAAAGAAGATTAAAGAATAAATTTAAAGAATTTATCTTTGATAAAATTAATGGGAACCTTTCCCAAAGTATGAGAATATTTGAATAAAAGAATATTCTGAATTGGAATGAGGCGTATGTTGTGGTTGTGTAACACTTATTAATTATATACGCGAGTTATTCAGAAAGACCGGGTTTATCCCATTCTGAATGACTGATTCGACGTGGTGTCAAGGATGAAGACGGTGGTCGAAGAACGGAGGTCTTCACATCGTTTGGGTGATTACTGATGATCTTGATTGGGCTGTACACCCAAGAGGTGGGAATCAGTTAGTGATCGTCCAGACGTACTTGGAGATCGATGGATATGCGAGGTACAAGGTGCCTCCGGTTTCGTTCAGACCCAGAATGAACTTGTAAATGGACTGTGTGTCTGACACTGGATTTTATTCTGTGTGATTGATTTCTATTAAATATATATTTGTTTGGCGGCGGAGAATTTATTCTCTTGTTTAACGCCCTTCTCTGAGACGTACGAGCCCAGGGGTTATATATTGATGGATATCAAATGCAAGGAGTGAATTGCCTGTGTGGCATGCCTAATTGGCAATATGATCAAGGCTTCTGTTGAAAAGCAGAGTCTTGTGGTTGATGATCAAAGCACGGCCTGTGTGGCATAGCTTTGTGTAGCGTTGATTCGCGAGCCTCACACCCCGGTTGTGAACCAAAAACGGGAGAAGGATCCAGGGAGGGCATGCGTTTCTTTCTAGCTAGTGGTGGTGTCAGTGCTTAGACTGGCTGACATTTATATACTTTTCACCTGTGTGGTTGTTGCTGTTGCGAGGCGCCTCGGATATATCGGTCGATCCGGGACCGATGGAGCAATTGAACTCATTTACACCCTAAAGGGCGGGGAAACGCAGTGTTCAGATATTTTAATCCACATCGGTGGACCGGCCCTGTTGCTCCTAAGGCTTGACAGAGTACTTGCCTGAGGTTCGGGCTAGAGAGTCTCGAATTCGGTAGAGGACTATCTTTTGCCTCGGTTCACAGATGGAAATCCAGTTTCCAAATACGTGACTTTGCGGTTTTGATTATAGAGCCTAATATGGCGACACAGTGGTATGGAGCACTTATGCCGTCTATGATTGATACTTATGATTTGAAGTTGTTTTATACACTATGCACTTATAATAGTATCAAATGATTTGTTTTAAACGTACCAAGCATTCTTGGCTATTATAGGGTAAAAACTCTATCCTCCGGCTTGTGTTGCATTGTGTGATGGGACCTGGGTCTTATAATAGCTTCATTGTTCTTTATTTAGCATTGCGCTGTTATTTTATGCACTGGTGTTCTTGGGAGGAAACCCTTTCCGTGTTATACGGCGTGGTCCCTTGATTTACCTAACTTTATGTAATGGCTGGATTTTTCCAAGTTTCTGATATTCATTTTAATAAGGAAATTAAAGTGTATCTAGAAGACTCGACCAATTTAAATATGTATAATCACTTATATGTATGTATATACATATATGATTTACACTATAACTTAATATACAGAGGATATATTAACTAAATGTTTTAACAACTTAAGAAATAATGGCGACACATTTTATAACATTAGGAAGTGTAGGGAAGCTAGCAACATGAAATAAGTGTGGAAATTCCTATTTTACAACTAACATGTATAAGTTGTCATATACTAAGCAAACAAGTAATGAGATTAACACCTATATATTTATATATTTATATATATAAGTATAACATGAAAAGTATAGGCATATATATATATTTCTATATACATATGCTATGGCCTAAGGATATAAGTATATATATACACCAAGTTCATTTGCAAGAAGTATAGTCCAACCTTTAAACAAAATCAAGTCCAAAACCCCATCATTTAGAAATAGATTTGAATTTAATCATCACCTAATCCCTACACTATTACTTGCGGCTGAACTAATAATGAAGACAAACAAAATATCAAAGAGGAAAACTATTTTCTCTTAAGTTTTGTGATGGTAAGTATTGAGAGCATTTAATGCAAGCAAGGGGAGCATTTAATGAAAGCATATAGTCTTGTACTTAGGAGAGACCAAGGAAACGTTGGTAGAAATATCTCTTGTGGAAAGTACTTTAAAAAAACATGCTGTATAATGTTTAGGCCATTCGAATGAGAGAGAAAGGGCTAGGTAGAAGACGTGGGTTTTTACTGTTAAAAGCATAAGGGAAAAACTATTGTTTAAAGAGAAGAGTTGGCCTATATATACACCATCATATCCATGCAAATCGTCTTTCACAAACACAAGAACACTTTGCTGAAACAAAAACCATCTACGGCAAGAAATTTGTGAAAGCTTTTCAAGTGAGTAAACCCTCACTAGTTTCAAGTTTGATTTGTTGTTTACTGTAAACAGTTTATACATTTATGTATTATATGCTACTGCAAGTATACCATGTTATATCACCTTATAGATGCTAAAACATCAAGTTATGTCATCAGTAAAAACATATATACAAGTAATAAGGGATTTGTTAATGAGTTCATCATTAAAACTTGATCAAAGAAAATACTGCTATCGTCCCCTGTTTAAACAAATACTCATGTTGTTTTGCAACTATACCTTGATGATCGAAAAACACAAACTATACAAGTATATTTATGAGTTAAACTTGTATACGAAAATATATATGGACATTGGAGCAAGAACAAACCTCATCAGTTCGTGTTTTGAAACACAGACAACAGAGAACAGATGATTCTCTGCCTCAACCAAACTCACCAAAATTTCAAACATCACGAAATCGAAATACAGAGATATGAATGTAATCGTAGTGCCAAAATATGATTTTTAAAAATGGTTTCACGATTTTAAACAATGGGACGAGGGAGAAAGCTCGAGATGGACGGAATTGGCATTTTCACCAAATTCCGACGATCGACGTCGGTAATGGCCAAGTCGTGGAGCATGGAGGAAGGGGAGACATCGGTGATCATGAAAAAAATACCCAATGATGTTTCCAACGAGGGGTTTGAGCTGACGAACTCGATTTGGGTTTTGAAAGCAAAAATGGGTTCAGGCATTTGAAGGGGTCGTACGGGGCCCACAGTCGATCGAGTTGGCCAGAACTTGGGGGGAGCGGCGTCGGAAGTTGGGGCAGCTATCGGCGGCGGTGCGAGGTCTCCAGGTAGTTAGAGATGGTCAGACGAGGTCGGTTTAGGGGTAGTCTTTTCGATGTTGCTTACTGGAAGTTGGGTGGAGCGATGATTTCGAGGAGGAGGCTACGTTAGGGGGTGGTGATGGGCCAGGGGTGATCGGTGGATGAAGTGGAGTTTGTGGGTGGAGGTTCGACATTGATCTGGTGGCGGGGAAGGTGGTGAACGTGCACAGCTGTGCACGTTTGCACAGGAAGTCGATGGAAAAAATGGAGAAGAAAAGGGGAAGACTTGGCACGGTGATTTTTGAGTGATCCATCGGTGGATCACCATGTTTTTGAGGCGGATCGAAGGCTTGGCACGATGGCTTGGCACGAGAGTTTGGCAAAAGGGAAATCGTATGGATTCACCATGGATTTCGAGGCGGATCAAGTGGCATGGCACTAGTTTTTGGCAAGCAAGAAAAAGAGTGTTTGGGCAAGGAGAAATCGATGATCACCCCATGGTGACCACACGATTTTGAGATGCCAACGTTCGGCTTGGCAAATACAAGCGAAAACCGATTTTCAAAGCAAGAATTTAATTAAATCAAATTTAATTAAATTAAATAAATAAATAAAATTAATCAGTAATTAATTAGATTAAATAAAAATATAGTTTTTATTTAATATGGCGTAAACCAGTGGAACAGTCAAGACGACAGTAAGGTCCCAGAATCGAAGTTGTTCGAAGAAATTCGTCGAGTTAGAACCTGAGTTTTATAGGATAACCAAATTTAAATAAATTATAAAACAATTTATTTAAGTTTAAATAAAAGAAATAAATATTTGACGAATCAAATCGGAGTAGAGAACATCGTCTGACAGTCGATGGTAAGCAAGATAAAACACCGTGTGCGTAGCATGGGCTTTTTCTATACACTTGCAAATATTGATAAAAACTGTAAAATATCTTGTGTGCGTCGCACACACTTTAACTATACAATCGTAAATGATATTTAAGATATCCAGATATGAACCAGAGAATTATATACTATTATATAATTAGAAATACAGGATGTGCAACTAAATTAAAGACGGTTAAGCTGAAAATAAATTACCGATTATAAAAGATATTTTTGGATATCGTCTCGAAGAGTCCGGAATTTCACATTTTCCACTTTGACTCGAATATTACGATGTGTACCGGAAATCGATAAAGATGAAGAATGCAAGGACTATTTCAAAATAGTGTCTACGGTCTGTTCAATCCCAGGACAGATCCGAACAGTCGGATGTCTGACAACGTGTATCGATCAGATTTTACACATCGACTTTACATAAGTGTATTATGTTGGTGGCGGAGAGATTCGTTTCTTTAGCCTTATACCCAGAATATGTTTGTGGAAACCAATGAGTGATCTGTCAGATAGGACGGTGTGATATTCAAAGACGTTGAAGAATAATCCGTCAACGGTAACGTGACTTCAAACCTCACAACCCGAGAAAGACAATAGTTGGGCTAGGCAGCATGGCTAGTTGGGTCATACCCAAGCAGGGTATATTATCACCATCTAGAGTATTCCCTTTTGTTTCTTAATCTATTTTCACTGCTGTTACCTTCGGTAATCGGTGGGTCATTCCCAACCGTGGAGGTGGTAATATATTCGTTACACTCAAGCTAAATGAGTGGACGGTCATGTGGGGTCGGGTTGCAGGATGTTCTTGTTGAACCCCAGTGTATCTTCTCTAGAGTACACTGATTGGTGGGTGCTCCCATACCCTGTCAGTTAGAAACCAAATTTACATAAGCGCTCGACGGTTTTAGATTTTTTCTATGTACGTGAACGTGAGATGCAAGCGATTCACTAGATGATTATTTATTTGATAAATACTATCGTAAATATCAAACGTTTTGATATTAAAATACAAGGGTCGTTTTCCATATATTAGTTATGGATTGGGCATAAGATTTCTAAAGTAATTGAATCTATTAATAACGGAACACCTTATTCCTTATTTCCCTGCTTACATCTATTTAACTGTGTTTACTCACACCAGTCCCCTGACTGACCCAGAGTTTATTTTCTGTGTTTTCCCTAAACTCTTGGGTACTCATAATATTTATTATGAGTAGTCAAGTAATTCAGGTTGGCAAATGGAACCTTACGAAGTTCAAGTTGCAGGACAAGTCTGGTAGTTTTAACTACACCTATGTATCCAGTTAGATTTGTATTTCCATATCATGATGTATTATTATGTGAATGTACTATGATGTTGTAAGTTGTTGATGTATTATGATGTATCAGACCCTATGATGTAATGTATTTGTATTTTTATATTCCGCTGTGAGATTTCTGATAACTTCTTATTCTTCTATTCTATTAGTTCTATCTTTTCTATCTCATCTTCTAATTTCTTTCAATAATGACACGGATTTTCGGAGGGTCGAAAATCGCGCCGTTACAGTTGGTATCAGAGCCTATGTTCTTCGGAAACATTTAGGCTTTAAAATAGTGAGAGAGCGTATTTTACTAAAAACTATATTTTAGTATAGGTAGATCGTAGTTACTTAGGTAATCCCTTGACATATTTTTCCGATGAGTCATAAAATTTCAATTCGTGTACTCAGGGAGTTGAAAATGAGTTCTCGTGGAGGAGGAGTACAAGTATTCGGTGAGTATGGATATCCCGTGGTGAGGCTATATTTAATACCACCAGTAGGTCTGATTTATATAGAGGATGACGAGGAGGAGACTGATGCAGAGGACGTAGTTGAGGTCCTTAATATATCTGATGACGAGGAGGTCGTAGAGATAATAGATATCTCTGACGACGAGTAGTAGGACAGGGACTCGAGGAGGATAGTTACGTATGTATATTTTGGGGCAGTTTAGAACTTGAGTAGTCAAGTCTAGTATTATTGTATGTATCGAGACTAGTGATAATATAGAACTAGTCGTATGTGTATGTGTACTAAAGAAATCAGTTTATGAAATATTTTCTTTTGGAAACTTTCTATCTTTATTATGTAATTTCGGGGCGAAATTCTTTTAAGTGGGGTAGTCTGTAATGGCTGGATTTTTCCAAGTTTCTGATATTCATTTTAATAAGGAAATTAAAGTGTATCTAGAAGACTCGACCAATTTAAATATGTATAATCACTTATATGTATGTATATACATATATGATTTACACTATAACTTAATATACAGAGGATATATTAACTAAATGTTTTAACAACTTAAGAAATAATGGCGACACATTTTATAACATTAGGAAGTGTAGGGAAGCTAGCAACATGAAATAAGTGTGGAAATTCCTATTTTACAACTAACATGTATAAGTTGTCATATACTAAGCAAACAAGTAATGAGATTAACACCTATATATTTATATATTTATATATATAAGTATAGCATGAAAAGTATAGGCATATATATATATTTCTATATACATATGCTACGGCCTAAGGATATATATAAGTATATATATACACCAAGTTCATTTGCAAGAAGTATAGTCCAACCTTTAAACAAAATCAAGTCCAAAACCCCATCATTTAGAAATAGATTTGAATTTAATCATCACCTAATCCCTACACTATTACTTGCGGCTGAACTAATAATGAAGACAAACAAAATATCAAAGAGGAAAACTATTTTCTCTTAAGTTTTGTGATGGTAAGTATTGAGAGCATTTAATGCAAGCAAGGGGAGCATTTAATGAAAGCATATAGTCTTGTACTTAGGAGAGACCAAGGAGACGTTGGTAGAAATATCTCTTGTGGAAAGTACTTTAAAAAAACAAGTTGTATAATGTTTAGGCCATTCAAATGAGAGATAAAGGGGTAGGTAGAAGACGTGGGTTTTTACTGTTAAAAGCATAAGGGAAAAACTATTGTTTAAAGAGAAGAGTTGGCCTATATATACACCATCATATCCATGCAAATCGTCTTTCACAAACACAAGAACACTTTGCTGAAACAAAAACCATCTACGGCAAGAAATTTGTGAAAGCTTTTCAAGTGAGTAAACCCTCACTAGTTTCAAGTTTGATTTGTTGTTTACTGTAAACAGTTTATACATTTATGTATTATATGCTACTGCAAGTATACCATGTTATATCACCTTATAGATGCTAAAACATCAAGTTATGTCATCAGTAAAAACATATATACAAGTAATAAGGGATTTGTTAATGAGTTCATCATTAAAACTTGATCAAAGAAAATACTGCTATCGTCCCCTGTTTAAACAAATACTCCTGTTGTTTTGCAACTATACCTTGATGATCGAAAAACACAAACTATACAAGTATATTTATGAGTTAAACTTGTATACGAAAATATATATGGACATTGGAGCAAGAACAAACCTCATCAGTTCGTGTTTTGAAACACAGACAACAGATGATTCTCTGCCTCAACCAAACTCACCAAAATTTCAAACATCACGAAATCGAAATACAGAGATATGAATGTAATCGTAGTGCCAAAATATGATTTTTAAAAATGGTTTCACGATTTTAAACAATGGGATGAGGGAGAAAGCTCGAGATGGACGGAATTGGCATTTTCACCAAATTCCGACGATTGACGTCGGTAATGGCCAAGTCGTGGAGCATGGAGGAAGGGGAGACATCGGTGATCATGAAAAAAATACCCAATGATGTTTCCAACGAGGGGTTTGAGCTGACGAACTCGATTTGGGTTTTGAAAGCAAAAATGGGTTCAGGCATTTGAAGGGGTCGTACGGGGCCCACAGTCGATCGAGTTGGCCAGAACTTGGGGGGGAGCAGCGTCGGAAGTTGGGGCAGCTATCGGCGGCGGTGCGAGGTCTCCTGGTGGTCAGAGATGATCAGACGAGGTCAGTTTAGGGGGAGTCTTTTCGATGTTGCTTACTGGAAGTTGGGTGGAGCGATGATTTCGAGGAGGAGGCTACGTTAGGAGTTGGCGATGGGCCAGGGGTGATCGGTGGATGAAGTGGAGTTTGTGGGTGGAGGTTCGACGTTGATCTGGTGGCGGGGAAGGTGGTGCACGTGCACAGCTGTGCACGTTTGCACAGGAAGTCGATGGCAAAAATGGAGAAGAAAAGGGGAAGACTTGGCACGGTAATTTTTGAGTGATCCATCGGTGGATCACCATGTTTTAGAGGCGGATCGAAGGCTTGGCACGATGGCTTGGCACGAGAGTTTGGCAAAAGGGAAATCGTATGGATTCACCATGGATTTCGAGGCGGATCAAGTGGCATGGCACGAGTTTTTGGCAAGCAACAAAAAGAGTGTTTGGGCAAGGAGAAATCGATGATCACCCCATGGTGACCACACGATTTTGAGATGCCAACGTTCGTCTTGGCAAATACAAGCGAAAACCGATTTTCAAAGCAAGGATTTAATTAAATCAATTTTAATTTAATTAAATAAATAAATAAAATTAATCAGTAATTAATTAGATTAAATAAAAATATAGTTTTTATTTAATATGGCGTAAACCAGTGGAACAGTCAAGACGACAGTAAGGTCCCAGAATCGAAGTTGTTCGAAGAAGTTCGTCGAGTTAGAACCTGAGTTTTAAAGGATAACCAAATTTAAATAAATTATAAAACAATTTATTTAAGTTTAAATAAAAGAAATAAATATTTGACGAATCAAATCGGAGTAGAGAACATCGTCTGACAATCGATGATAAGCAAGATAAAACACCGTGTGCGTAGCACGGGCTTTTTCTATACACTTGCAAATATTGATAAAAACTGTAAAATATCTTGTGTGCGTCGCACACACTTTAACTATACAATCGTAAATGATATTTAAGATATCCAGATATGAACCAGAGAATTATATACTATTATATAATTAGAAATACAGGATGTGCAACTAAATTAAAGACGGTTAAGCTGAAAATAAATTACCAATTATAAAAGATATTTTTGGATATCGTCTCGAAGAGTCCGGAATTTCACATTTTCCACTTCGACTCGAATATTACGATGTGTACCGGAAATCGATAAAGATGAAGAATGCAAGGACTATTTCAAAATAGTGTCTACGGTCTGTTCAATCCCAGGACAGATCCGAACAGTCGGATGTCTGACAACGTGTATCAATCAGATTTTACACATCGACTTTACATAAGTGTATTATGTTGGTGGCGGAGAGATTCGTTTCTTTAGCCTTATACCCAGAATATGTTTG
Source organism: Allium sativum (assembly GCA_030737875.1). Taxonomy (NCBI): domain Eukaryota; kingdom Viridiplantae; phylum Streptophyta; class Magnoliopsida; order Asparagales; family Amaryllidaceae; genus Allium; species Allium sativum. The sequence continues at coordinate 446,444,860 of CM060922.1, read as the reverse complement.
TGGAAACCAATGAGTGATTTATCAGATAGGACGGTGTGATATTCAAAGACGTTGAAGAATAATCCGTCAACGGTAACGTGACTTCAAACCTCACAACCCGAGAAAGACAATAGTTGGGCTAGGCAGCATGGCTAGTTGGGTCATACCCAAGCAGGGTATATTATCACCATCTAGAGTATTCCCTTTTGTTTCTTAATCTATTTTCACTGCTGTTACCTTCGGTAATCGGTGGGTCATTCCCAACCGTGGAGGTGGTAATATATTCGTTACACTCAAGCTAAATGAGTGGACGGTCATGTGGGGCCGGGTTGTAGGATGTTCTTGTTGAACCCCAGTGTATCTTCTCTAGAGTACACTGATCGGTGGGTGCTCCCATACCCTGTCAGTTAGAAACCAAATTTCCATAAGCGCTCGACGGTTTTAGATTTTTTTCTATGTACGTGAACGTGAGATGCAAGCGATTCACTAGATGATTATTTATTTGATAAATACTATCGTAAATATCAAACGTTTTGATATTAAAATACAAGGGTCGTTTTCCATATATTAGTTATGGATTGGGCATAAGATTTCTAAAGTAATTGAATCTATTAATAACGGAACACCTTATTCCTTATTTCCCTGCTTACATCTATTTAACTGTGTTTACTCACACCAGTCCCCTGACTGACCCGGAGTTTATTTTCTGTGTTTTCCCTAAACTCTTGGGTACTCATAATATTTATTATGAGTAGTCAAGTAATTCAGGTTGGCAAATGGAACCTTACGAAGTTCAAGTTGCAGGACAATTCTAGTAGTTTTAACTACACCTATGTATCCGGTTAGATTTGTATTTCCATATCATGATGTATTATTATGTGAATGTACTATGATGTTGTAAGTTGTTGATGTATTATGATGTATCAGACCCTATGATGTAATGTATTTGTATTTTTAAATTCCGCTGTGAGATTTCTGATAACTTCTTATTCTTCTATTCTATTAGTTCTATCTTTTCTATCTCATCTTCTAATTTCTTTCAATAATGACACAGATTTTCGGAGGGTCGAAAATCGCGTCGTTACACTTTAAAAATAAAGATTAATAACTGTTTTAGTTCTCATACCAGTCACATGACTGACCTGGAGTTTATTGTTTTAACCTAAACTCTGGGTGCCCTTATTTTGACACGGGCAGCTAGTAGTTTTGGTTTTGCATATTTACATTCACAGGAACCTGGTTTACAGTTGGAATAGTATCCGGAAAGTATTGTATCCATATATCTCTTTCAGTTGTGTATTGTATTATTTTTCCGCTACTATGTAATGTATTGTAATCTCTGATATTTTATAATGTATATTATTTGTTAATACTCTGAATATTCTTGTAATCTGATGGAATTTTCGTAATATACAATGAAATGTTGTTCTGTCTGCATTCTTTTGTGTGTTGTTCTCGAAGTATCCGCTCTTTTCTTCACGGGGAAGTAAAGGGTTCTTACATCCGTGTATTACTTTCAATTGTGTGTTGTATTGTTTTTCCGCTATTATGTACTTAAGTGAAATTTAAATCTCTGATATTTATCAAATGGGTAATATTTGTTCATACTCTTTATATTCTTGTATTCTGATGGAATGGTTGTAATAAGAAATGAAATGTTCTTCTGTTTGTGTTCTGATTCGTCTTGTTCTCAAAGCAATTCGTGCTTTCCTTCATGGGAAGTTCGAGTCGCCACAACTTTTATTTGTTTTTTTGAGTTAGAATCGTCAACAAAACAAATATATCACTTTTATTTGTTTTGTTGAGTTAGAATTGTCGATAAAACAAAGTTATCATTTTTATTGTTTTGTTGAAATAGATTAGTTGAATCAAAATATATACATTTTTGTCAAAATATATATTTTTGTCAAAAATAGACTAGTTGAATCAAAATACATTTTTGTCAAAATATACATTTTTGTCAAAATAGATTAGTTGAATCAAGAATCAAAATATATATATTTTTGTCAAAATATACATTTTTGGTCAAAATAAATTAGTTGAACCAAAATATTCATTTTTGTCAAAATATAATAGTGGAAACAAAATTTTACATTTTGTCAAAATATGATGGTTGAAAACAAAAATTACATTTTTGTTAAATAAATTTGAGGTAAAACACAAATAATATTTTTGTTAAATAGATTTGTGTCAAAACACAAATAATATTTTTTTCAAATAGGTTTGTGTCAAGACACAAATCGCATTTTTGGTAAATTGATTGGTGTTGCAACAAAAATATTCATTTTGCTAAATTAGAATTGTTAACAATATGAAATATCATTAATATTCAATTTGTTAAACAAGAATTGTTAACAAAATGAAATTATCACTTCTAATCATTTTGATTAAACTAGAATTGTCAACATAAAGGCAATCATCACTTATATTCATTTTGTTAAACTAGAATTGTTCACAAAAATGAAACTATCACTTGTAATCATTTTATTGAAATAAAATTGTAATGCCCCGTATTTTCTGTGAACGTCAAAGAAAGAATTAAAGAATACTTAATTTTTAAAGTGAGAATTAAGGGAAATGGGTTACGCCATTGCGTTCGTCTCAAAATTCTGCTTGAGACAGAGTCCGAGTTTGCGTAAATCGGACTCCGTATGAAGAAGTTATGACTTTCAAAAGTTTCAGAAAATTTAAATTAATTAAAACAGCTCAGCTCTAAATTCAAATTCAAAATTCAAATCACACACTCGGGCTGGCGGGAAATTTCCCGCCTAGGACCCAAGTCGACCTGGGGGTCGACCTGGGTCACGTAGGTTGACCAGGGGGTCAACCTCCCTCCTTTTTCCCCTCTACGAAATTCGAAACTTCAAAAGGGAAATTGAAGAGATTAGTGAGCTCTTGAAGATGGATGGTGGAGATCGTCACTGGTGAACCGATGTGGATGGATTTCCCCTTGAAAGCCATGCCGTCCATTGGTGTTTTGCAGTCCAGAGGGGGGTGCGAGTTGCACCATGATGGAGGCACGGGGAGAGTCGATGATGGAAGATGAGATGGTGGCGTCCGATCAAAGTCCGGTGGTGGCGTTGGTGGCGCGTTCTGGAGCAAAGAAGGTTGAAGTTGGGTTCGGTCTTGTACAGGCAACGATGTGGAAGAAAGGTTATTACCCTTAATTATGTGATTAATAAATTAATTAATTATTTACAAAGGTAATTAAATTTCAAAATTCTATAACTTTGTTATACAGAAAAGAAATCGAACGATTCCAGTTGCGATGGAACTGTAAATTCAAGATCTACATTTAAGAACAGACCGGGACAGAAACGGAGCACGTTGGAAACTCAAACAAAATCGATGTGAGATTTCTGAATTAATAATTAAAATAAATCGTTATTCTTTGCAAACCATTATTGATTCGCTATTAAAATTCATGTGTGTGATGTATGAGATCAGATCTGGTTGTTTGTGGTTGAAACGAATTAATTGGAGTGAATGGTGTAGATCTAGACTTTGCTTACAATAGTTGAAATCAATTTGTCACTTTTGTCAAATTATAAAAGTTGAAATCAAATTTGTCACTTTTGTCAAAAGGTAACAGTTGAAACAAAATTGCCATTTTTTGTCAAAATATAATAGTAAGAACAAAAATTACATTTTTGTTAAATAGATTTATGTTAAACAAAAATTACTTTTTTGTCAAATAGATTTATGTTAAACAAAAATTACATTTTTGTCAAATAGATTTATGTTAAAAGAAAAATAACATTCTCGTCAAATAGATTTGTGTTAAAACAATAATATCATTATGTTAAACAGAAATTGTAAACAAATAAAATTATCAATTTATTTGTTATGTTAAATAGAAAAATGTAAACAAATAAATTATTCTTTTATTTGTCATTAGAATACGTAGGAAATATGTCATGTATGTTGGAAAACATATTTTGTAAACAAACATATCACTTTTACTTGTTTTGTTGAGTTAGAATTGTCGACAAAACAAATATATCTCTTTTATTTGTTTTGTTGAGTTAGAATTGTCGACAAAACAAAATTACCATTTTTATTGTTAGTTGAATCAAAATATATACATTTTTGTCAAAATATATATTTTTCTCAAAAATAGATTAGTTGAATCAAAATACATTTTTGTCAAAATATACATTTTTGTCAAAATAGATTAGTTGAATCAAAATATATATTTTTGTCAAAATATACATTTTTGGTCAAATAGATTAGTTGAACCTAAATATTTATTTTTGTCAAAATATAATAGTGAAAACAGAATTTTACATTTTGTCAAAATATGATGGTTGAAAACAAAAATTACATTTTTGTTAAATAGTCTGAGGTAAAATACAAATAATATTTTTGTTAAATAGATTTGTGTCAAAACACAAATAATATTTTTTTTTAAATAGGTTTGTGTCAAAACACAAATAGCATTTTTGGTAAATAGATTGGTGTTGCAACAAAAATATTCATTTTGCTAAATTAGAATTATTAACAATATGAAATATCATTAATATTCAATTTGTTAAACTAAAATTGTTAACAAAATGAAATTATCACTTCTAATCATATTGATTAAACTAGAATTGTCAACATAAATGCAATCATCACTTATATTCATTTTGTTAAACTAGAATTGTTCACAAAAATGAAACTATCGTAATCATTTGTTGAAATAGAATTGTCGGCAAAAATGAAAAAATATATCATTTTAATCATTTTGTTGAAATATAATTGTCAACAAAATGAATGAATCACTTTTTAATCATTTTGTTGAACTAGAATTTTCAACAAAAATGAATGTATCACTTTTAATGCATTTTGTTGAAATAGAATTTGTATGCAATTTGTAGAATCATTTTTTGACAATATATACATTAGAATTTGTGTATATATTAAAGAGACATTTCTATTGCAAATATACACATTGGAAGTTGTGTATATATTGAAGAGACATTTCTATTACAAATATACACATTAGAATCTGTGTATAAATTAAAAAGACATTTTTATTGTCAAAATATATATTAGAGTTTGTATGCAAATTAAAATAAACATTTTTATGGGTGTCGTGTCACACATTGAAACTATAAACAAATAAAAATATTTCTTTTTATTTGTTAAAGTATAAAATAGAAATTGTATAAAAATAATGAAAATAAAAATTATTTTTTTATTTGTCAATAGCAAAGATGTCATGTAAATAAAATACATATTTATTTGACATTATGAACATTTAGATGTATATTCCAATTAAACAGCCTTTTATTTGGCGTGTTAAACACGTTAGTAGAATCGTCGAACGATTTATATTCGTATATAATATTATATATATAAATATAAATTAAACAAATTACGCGCGGTAGTTCGCGTTTTGGAATCGTAACTTTAAACGATTATACCGAAAGATCCGACTGTCGGATTTTCCCAAAACTGGAACCATTAGGACTACTTTGGGAAAATATTTCCAACAATATAAATTTTGTTAAAATCCAACGGTTAGATTTCGAGATAGGTGTAAATCAAATTTTGATAAAAATAGCGCTAGGGCCGCCTATTGACCTGAAGTGTCGTTAAATTAAATTGGGCTATTTTTGTTAAAATAAAAATAGCGATAAATTGTTATTAAATAATATTAACGACATGAAATGGTTTTGAATTATATATATATACGAGAATTATTTGAAAAGACCGAGTTCAATCTCATTTTAGATAATTATACGACGATTTAAATCGAAGATATTGAATACGGTGATTGAGGACCGGCGATCTTCACATCGAATGGACGACTACTGATGCCTGGCATTGGTTAGCTCCCAGTAAAGGTTTAAAAGTGGTAGTTTGTCCGGAAATACTTGTTGATTGTCCGGATATGCGAGCACCTCTCATCCGTATTGGACATATGGGACGAGGAATAAGGTGTCTTCGGTTTCGTTCAGACCAAGAATGGACTTGTAAATGGATGTGTGTCTAACATTGGATTTCATTCTATGTAAATTGATTTCTATTCAATATATATCTGTTGGTGGCGGAAAATTTATTCTCTTGCATAACACCCTTCTCTGAGATGCACGAGCATCAGAGGTTATATATTGATAGTTATTGATCGCATGGCGTGAATTGTCAATGTGGCATGCCAAGATGCAAATGATCGGGGTTTTTGTTGAAAAGCAGAGCCTTGTGGTTGATGATCAAAGCACATCCCATTTAGGCATAGCTTTGTATATAACGTTACTTCGCGAGCCTGACATCCCGGTATGAGTCAAAAACGGGACAACAGAATGCAGGGGCGCACACGTTTCTTTCTAGCTAGAAGTGGTATCAGGATTTTACAAGCCCTGACATTTTACTTATGTCGATGATGCATTACGAGGCCTCGGTTATATTGGTCGATAGTGACCAATTTATAGGTTCAATAGGACTGGGAAGCGTGTGTTCAGGCATAACTAATCCACTAAAGTATTTGTGGACCGGCCCTGCAGTATCCAAGGGTTCGCCAGCGTTAGAATCCTAAGACATTGCTAGAGTGTCTCGAATCGGTAAGGAGATCGTCCCTAGCCTTGACTCATGATGGAAATCCAACTTCCAATATGACACCGTGCGGTTTTGATTGTAGAACTAGTATGGCGACATAGTATATGGTAGTAATGTCGTCTATGATTGATACATTATGGTTGAAATATTTTTGAAACATATATACACTAATATTAATATCAAATCCGGTTTTACCGTATCAAGCATTTTTGACCATTATAAGGTAAGACTCTATCCTCCGGTTTGCGTTGCATTGTGTGATGGGACTTGAGTCTTATAATGGTTTCATTTTTCTAAAAAGCATTATGTTGTTTAACGATTTACTTTATTTAAATTATGCACTAGCAATCCAATGGAGTAAACCCGTTCCGCGTTAGCGACGTGTTCCTATGATTAGCCTTATTACTAGTGAAGTTAAGTAAAGATTTCTCATACCAGTCCCATGACCGACCCGTAGTTTGTTTCACCTTGCAAACTCGGGTGGCCACTTTTCCACACGGGCAGTCGAGTAGCTTATTTTGTAAAGATTTCTCCATTTTCTTTAATAAAATCTTTTGCATTATTTGTAAACCTACGTTTAGACACTCAACGGTAGAAAAATTTGACCTCATATCACCTTTTCGAAGCCACTGTACCTTTGACTATTGCTTTAAACCACAAAATTTAATTTCTTCAATGTTTGCAAATAGCACCCCGCTTGTAGCATGGAGTCATATAATTCAAGATTTTGAGGATTATTACCCACTGCCTATTCAAATTGCTCGAGAATGCCTTCAGCCTCTGTCAAGCACTCATCAGGTTTGGGTCTAATTTTATTCCACTGCTTCTACTCCATCTTACATGCATTAAGTTTATTCTGGAAATAATAACTTGTGAATCCCCATGTATTTGCTGCCAAACCTCCGTTAATAAAGTCATGATAGCCTTTAACTAAGTGCCAATGATTTTTATATCGAAATGTAAACCCTTTAAAAGATGTAGTAGGGAAAAGATGTAATGATAGAAGATTACGGTCACTTGAAAGTTGAGACAATGAAAATAGCTTCATGCTTAGCTTTTTTAGTTAACGACTATTATTAACTAGAGTCTTATCAATGTGGGTTGCAAGTGTAACAACCCATAAAAATATACTAAATAAACTAAGATATTTCATAAATAAAACAAACAATAAATATAAATGGTGGAAAAATGAGAATCTTGGACAAAAAGAAATTTAGTCACGAAACTATTTTATTTGGATTCATGACGAAATTCTGATTCATTTTCATATATAATATGTTGAAAAACGGAGTCTATAGAAAGAAATAATAATCTAGTGAAGTCATACGGTAAATGTATGTGTTTATATATAGTATTAATTGACAGGAATAATCTGAAGTTTGACGTGTCTTCCAATATTAATCTGAAGTTTGGATTATTTTTAAATAATCCCAAGTTTAGGGGGTCCCTTCCCATATTGATCTCGATGACTTATTAACTTGTTGTAGTCGGTTATCAAACTTAAATTCATCTTTCCCAAATGATTTTTCTGGAGTGGGAAACTAGTCTGGGGAAGACGAATTTAAGTTTGATAACGGGCTACAACAAGTTAATAAGTCATCGGGATCAATATGGGAAGGGACCCCCCTAAACTTGGGATTAATTAAAAATAATCCAAACTTCGGATTAATATGGGAAGACACGTCAAACTTCGGATTATTCTTGTTAATTTATCCTTATATATATGTGTGTGTTTTAAATATAATATATATATATCTACGGGATACAATGCCATAATTTGGATAATAATAGCATTGCCTTTGGCAAATTTGAATTTCAAACTAACATGTAAGAACCAGGGGACAAAGAATATATCATATAAGGTAAGCAATTGGTAATAAAAGGAAATAAATAAATAAAATCACACGCTACCAGGTTTACTGGGCATTTTCTCCCATAAGCGGTCAACACCCAGGGGTCAACGGTCGGTCGACCGCCCTTTAGGAGGGTGTCAACCTCCTGGTGCGACCCACGTCTGGTGGGAGTGGTTCGGGTTAGTGTTTAGGCTGGTTTTGTAGAAAACGAATAGCTTAGATTTAATCTATGTTAACCTAACGGTTACTATTCATTTACACACCTATAAATACCACCTCACTCACCTTACAATTCACTAAACCCTCTCATTCTTTGTGCCTCCATTCTATTGCTATTATTCAGAAATTAGGTTGAAATAGGTTTCTTCTGCTATCCCAAATTTAATTCTTTTATAATCTATTTCTATTTAGGTTTTGTTCTGGAATTCCTATAATTTATATATGAGATTCAAATTTTTAAGATTTCCTTGTATAGATTTGCAATAGGAATGAAGAACGATGTTTACAGCATCCAAATCAATGTTATGTCCTTTGCCTAAATCACTATGAGTGGAAATAATACTTGTTCAGGCTAAATTCTATATTTTGTACATTTCATATTGATTTTTATGCCGAAGGAGGTTTGGTTTCAAGATAACATCATAATGCAAACCCCCAAATCTCCTACTTTTAATTATCGCAAAGTTGTCAATCAACAATAATTTGGTTATTGAATTATTTGGTTTATATTTGAGGAATAATTGGGTGATTCTTCTTTTGTTTAATTGAATTTGCCCCATTTTTTTAAAAGTGTTTGTGGCATAAAAGGATTAAGATTTGGTTTAGTTTCGTTATTTGAATAGGTTTAGATTTCCATTCAAAATGGAGAATTTGAGCGTATTCAAATTTGGAATAATCAAATGTTAATGTTTTTACGTGCAACATAGGAAAAAGGGTAAATTTGATTTAGATAGGAGTTTATGTATATATGTTTATATATATATATATGTGTGTGTGTGTGTGTGTGTGTGTGTGTGTGTGTGTTACACACCCTGTACTTTTAAATATTAAAGTTAACAAATTAAAGAATACTTAATTTCAAATGTGGAAATTAAGGGAAACGGGTTGCGCCATTGCGTTCGTCTCGGAATTCTGCTTGAGGTGAGTTCGAGTTTGTGTGAATTGGACTTCGTATGAAGGAGTTATGGCCTTCCGAAGTTTCAGAAATTAATTAAATTAAAAACAACTCAGGTTCAAGAATTCAAAATTTGAATTCAAAACAGGGACCAGGTCGACCAGGGGATCGACCCTAGCGTCGACCTCCCCTATACAGGTCGACCTTAGTGTCGACCTGCCCCCCCCCCCCCCCCCGGGCAGATCTAAAAGATGACGACTTTTTAACTCAGTGCTGAGTCATTAGGGCTGAGGTGTCATTCTATCTTGACTGGATGGTTTTGATTGATTCCAGGTTAATCCGACGGCTCTTGTAACACCCCACACCCGCTACGGTCACTCACTAAGGGAATGCCATAACATTGGTGGAGTATTTTAAGTGAATATAGAACAGAAAAATTACAACAAGACAGATATAAGTAATACTTGAGAATTTAAAACATCATTTCAATCCAGCGGAAAGTAAAACATGTTTGGTTACACCAAAACCATAAATAAGAGTCAAGTACATAGTATCCATCCTGATAAAAACAAAAGTACATAATCCCACTACATAACCTAATAGCCATAAAAGAAAAGATAAACTGAGCTTTACATCCACGGTCCAAGCTCCAAAAGATAGATAAAGCAGTCCGATCAAAGCCCACTAGTGCTAGGCCCACCCTGAAAACCTGAGGGTTGGGAAAAAGATAAAGAAACAACGGGGTCAGACATAAGTCTGAGTGAGTCCTATAACCCTAACAATACAATCATTAAAGTAATTAGGGTATGATATAAACAAGGTACGGTACCTCTGGGGATAATGACTACACTAAGTAGCCAACTAAACACAGGATGTACTAAGATAACCGAAAAGACGCATTTATCCACCCAAGGATAATTACTAGATTACACCACCCCAGATCTACCCACCCAAGGGTAATTCCTACACTGCACCACACCAGTTCTACCCACCCAAGGGTAATTCCTACTTAAAGGTTGATCCCACTAAGTGTACTTAGTAGTTTTACCCAGTAGTTTCTTGTACCCCTAGCTGACTACATAGGTGCCGTCTGCCCCTATCTCCACTAGGTGTACTCAGTAATTTTTAATAGTAGTTTCGTGTACCCCTAGCTGACTACATAGGTGTCGTCTGCCCCTATCTCCACTAGGTGTACCCACTACTCCCCAAGCGATCGGCTCCCTAATGTAGATACCCGTGCTGGCCCCACAATGGGGTGTATCACTCCCCAAAGTGGCAACCCACAAGTGGTGCACGGCTTATATCTACACGATGCAACAACGTCTTACCTACCAGCCCGGGTCCACACACGCATATGAAACCCGTTGGACTCGCGTTGCCACCGCTACCCCGTTTTGGCCTCTTATAGTCAAGCCCAATATGCGTGTCCCGTCCTCGACTTGGGTCGAGCCCACAAAGATACGTTTGGGATATTGGTTGAAATGGGCCCCCACAAGCTACTACTTAAGCTTGTCATTTTATCTAGTGCATCCCACTTAACCCCTTTTTATAATCATGCCCCCTTACATGTTAAGGTTTGGTTAAGTCATCTAATTATATTTCAATTGCCACTTAAGGCCCCCACAAGCTACTACTTAAGCTTGTCATTTAATTATATTTCAATTGCCACTTAAGGCACCCACTAGATTTCCGCATGCCACCCAAGGCACTTACTTGATTCCAACATGCCACCCAAGGCACTTACTTAACCCTTTAATCATGTTTAATTACATGTTCCACTTTGGTTAAGTATTCTAATCGTATTTTCTATTGCCACCCAAGGCAACCCACTAGTTTCCTCATGCCACCCAAGGCACCCCCACTAGTTACTACATGCCACCCAAGGCACCCACTTAACCCCTCATGCCCCTCTACATGCTAATTTGGTTAAGTGTTTCTTAATTAATTAAGATCGTAACCTTTGTAAAGACCTCTCACATTAGACTGTCTTTTATGGCAGCTGGATATGCCGGTTGGTTCCGGGCAGCCTTACACCATAACAGAGTCTAACCTCGTGTCTTTACACTTGTCACGTATTTAGTTTATGACTAAGACCTCTCACATTGGGCCAATCATTTGTAGCCGCTGGATTTGCCTGTCGGTTCCGGGCAGTCTTATGCTACAAAAGGGTCCAACCTCGTGTCTTAGTAGATTAATTACACCTAATTAATCACCCCCATAATTTGTATTAATTATCCCTAATTAATTACACATGTTTAAGAATATGGGTAGACCTAACTCAATAGGTAAATTCCCAATTCCATAATATGGGTAGACCTAACTTAATAGGTAAATTCCCAATTATGTCCATCCACTTTACGGTATGTTTAATCATACCCACTTCACACAATTTTATGTGTTCATTAATTTTTTACCCTATCGTCCCCACGTAAATACGTTAACATGACATACTTCAAAAGAGAAGATTCATCATACACACAATGGGTTCAACTTAGCATATCATTAGCATTATCATGGGTTTAAAAGGTGTCAACTTGTATATATGACCATAAACCCAACTTGCATAAATAACCAACCCAAACTTGCATGAATCACATATGTCATAAAGATGGTAACTTGCTTAAATGTTCATGTCATAGACCTATCATAAAGGTGTCAACTTGTATACATGTCATAGGTCTAAAAGGGATGAACTTGCACATGTACTTATGTCATACATAGAGGCAAACTTGCATATGAACTTGCATCATAACTTGCATATGAACTTGCATCATAACTTGCATATGAACTTGCATCATAACTTGCATATGAACTTGCATCATAACTTGCATATGAACTTGCATCATAACTTGCATATGAACTTGCATAACATGCCATACTTAGAGGCAAACTTGCATATATTATGCATATCATAAAAAGAGACAAACTTGCATATGAACTTGCATCATAACTTGCATATGAACTTGCATCATAACTTGCATATAATCTTACATATAGTTTGCATAACATGTTACATATGCATCAATGTTCAACATAGTGTTTTGCATAGTGAGCATCATAAAACATAGCATTAAACTTGCATATAGCCTAAAACTTGCAAAACACACAACATACACTATACTAAACTTACATAAGCACATTTATCCACAAACATAGCCATATCTTATCATATCCTATCATAATCAATTTAACAATTGATTATTAAGGCTATAGAAACTCACCACTAAGCTCCAATAAGCAAACCCTTGCCACAAATCACCCAAAAACTCTAGCCTTGAACATAAAGCTTGCAACTTGATGATGAATGCAAGCTAATGATCACTCATACAACTCAAAGATGCTTGTATGGACATGAAAGCCTTCATAGAAATAGGATTTAAAGAAGATGGAGGCTAGGGATTTGAGTGGAGGCCATGATCATAGAAAAGTTTGGCATAGTTTAGTTAGATGATAGGATTATGATCATTTAGGGCTAGCTTAGGGTCTTATTTATAGGATTAGGCAAGTGTTTCAGGCCATTAGATTAACCCTAAATTAGATTAGGACCATCAGATCTTGGAAGCTTCCAGAAACCAGCCCCAAAACACAGCCTAAACCCTAAAATGGTGCACCAGGCCAGCCAGAAAGCTGTGCAGATGACACGGGCGCACTTCCCAAGTGCGCCAGTGTATTTTTGTGTTGGCGCACTTCACAAGTGCGCCAGTGCATTCTGGCTTGTTTTCGGTTTTTCTGCCTAACTTCGTTCGTCCATATCTTCTACATACGGACTCCGATTTTCGAAAACTCAGACTCTATTTCGCGTATTTTTCCGAGACGAACGCAATCGTGCAACCCGTTTCCCCTAATTCCCACATCTGGGATTAGTTATTCTTTAATTTGTGAATTTTAGCATTAACCGAAATTCGGGGTGTTACAGCTCTTAATCAATTAATCTTCTATAAAAATACCCTTAAACTCTCAACCTTAATCACACAAATTCATAACAAGAGCCGCCATGCCGACAATGGAGAACCTAGAGTAGCCGCCATACAATTTCAACCCTAAAGCAACATAGAGGTTTTAATCAAATCTAAATAACAACTAAGTCTACATCAAAGGCGAGCAATTCAGTTTCAGAATACAGATCCCAGAAAGACAAGAATATTCTTTTTAATTGTGTGTATGATAGCTTTCACAAATTAATTAATTAATTTAATTATGATAAGATATAATTGGGATTATGAGGATATGATTTTGAATCATGTGATGTAAATTATATGTATGTTTGTGGTGTTGGATCATATGTTAGTTCTTATGTGAATTTTATGCAAGTTGGATCATATGCGAATCTTATGCAAGTTGAGTCATATATCCTATGCAAGTTGAATCATATATCTTATGTAAATTTGTGATGATTGGATCATATATACATGTATGAATCATATGCAAGTTTGGGTTGTTAAAATATATGTGAAACATGTATATGCATATGCTAGTTTATGTGACATTAATCTACATGTTTAGATCTGTATGCAAGTTTACATCTTTATGTTTAGATCCATATGCAAGTTCACACCTTTATGTTTAGATCCATATGCAAGTTCACACCTTTATGTTTAGATCCATATGCAAGTTCACACTTTTATGTTTGGATCTATAGCAATACATAAGTTATGCAAGTTTATGCCCATTACCTATGCTAGTTTTGTATCATATGCTAGTTTGAATGAAATTCATATGCAATTTATTGGCTATGTAATCTTATGTCATGATCCTTAGATCTATTTTATGTGTTATGTGATGTTGTTTTTCTTTTTATAAGTTAGACTATTTGCGAGTCTAACATATGTCACATGAAAACGTATGAATAACATGGGGATGATGGAATAATATTAAATATACATAAATTGTAAATTGGCATATAATGGCCTTAAAAGACATATAACTAATTTGAGACATTAATTGGCATAATTGGTATTTATGGACATAATTTAAGAGACAATTATGGACATAAATAAATTTGGAATTTATTGACAAATTTGAATAGGGATATTAATCCAACTTGGGGTTAAATAAAGATGTGAAATAATTAACCGCCTAAGACACAAGGTTAGACTCTTTTGTAGTGTAAGACTGCCCGGACCCGCCCTGCAAATCCAGCAGCCACAAATGTCAGTCTAATGTGAGAGGTCAAAGACACGAATTAAATGCGTAACAATTGTAAAGACACGAGGTTAGGCTCGTTTGCGGTATAAGACTGCCCGGAACCGCCTGGCAAATCCAGCAACCGCAAATGCCAGTCTAATGTGGGAGTTCTTTACAAGGTTATGGTTCTAATGAATTAAGTAACACTTAACCAGATAAACATGTGGTGGGACATGGGGGGTTAAGTGGTAGCCTTGGGTGGCATGTGAAATAAGTGGGTGCCTTGGGTGGCATGTGAAATATGATTAGATGCACTTAACCAAGTTGAAACATGCAAGAATACATGAATAAAAATGGGGTTGAGTGGGAAACCTTAGTGGGGACCAAGCATAGGTGGAAAGCTTGTGTCATGCATGGGGGCCCTTTTCAAACTTGTAACCCATTAAGTATCTTTGTGAGCTCGACCCAAGTCGAGGTCGGGATATGCTTACTGGGTTTGATTGTAAGAGGTCAAAACGGGTCAGTGGTGGCAACGCAAGTCCAACGGGTTCATGTGTGTGCGTGGGCCCGGGCTGGTAGGTAAGACGATGTTGCATCGTGTAGATATAAGTCGTGCATCTCTAGTGGTATCGGGTTGCCACTTTAGGGAGTGATACACCCCACTGTGGGACCAGCACGGGTACCTACGAGTTAGGGAGCCGATCGAATGGGGAAGGTAGTGGGTACGACTAGAGGAGATAGGGGCAGATGACACCTATGAAGACAGCTAGGAGTATAACTACCATATTATAAATAAACATTGTAACTAGAATAGGGAGGGTAGTGGGTACAATTAGTGGAGATAGGGGCAGACGGCAACTATGAAGACAGCTAGGGGTACACGAAACTACCACTATCATTATTATGTTCTGTAGGCGAGATCAACTTTTAGGGTGACTAGTAATGGTGCGGTGAAATTAGCATTGGTGCAGTATAGTAATTATTCTGTAGTGATTAGGAACGAGATTAACGCCAGAATATTCCTCTTATTTTCTTTGTCATGCCCACTTATTTCATGATCATATCTTATCTTACCAGTTTATGCCTTATCCTAGTTACTTTAATAATTATATTATTAAAGTTATTATACTCGCCAGACTTTATGTCTGACCCCTTGTTTTCACCTCTTTTCTTCCTTTCCCCTCCCCCCAGGTTCTCAGGGTGGGACTAGTACTAGTGGATCTTGATCTTGGATCTCTTTCTCCCTTTTGGAAGTACTTGGATTGCTGAAAGTAATGTTCAGCTCATCTCTTTTATGGCTACTTGTGTTGGGTTTATGCTTTTTACTTTATGTACTCTGAAATAATTTATCAAGATGGATATTAAGTGTACTTGGTTTATGAAGATGTCGTAATCAAACTATTTCTCCGCTGCAATAAAAGTTGTTTTAAAATTTTCAAGTACCATTATTTGTATCTGTCTTGTTATGTTCTGTTCTATACACTAAATATGCTCCTTGGAAGTTAATGCATTCCCTTTGTGAGTGACATTAATGGACGTGGGGTGTTACACATGGTATCAGAGCTGAAGGTTACCAGAACAGATATGAATTTTGAAAAACTATTTATCAAAAGCATTTTATAAAGAAATACTTACAAAATATGTTATAAGGAGATATTTTCAAAAAAAAGGTTTATTTTTAAAAACATAACCCCCAAGAGCCATATATCTTTCCTTCGATTCTCCATTTTGAATCTTTTCCTCGTTCCTTTTTGAATTTCTTCCTCCACATATAGATGCTTTTTCTAAGATGTGTAAGAACTTCCATACAATAGGCGGAAAACCACTTCATGGGACTGGGACGCCTGTCAAAGCTATAAGGAAGTGGAGGACTTGTTGGTACCTTCAAAGTAGACGGTGGAAGGAAGGTTCAATTAGCTGCTTGGTTAATGAAGAACGAAGCCTCATTTGGTAAGAGGCCACGAACAGAGAATGTGCAGGAGAGACATGGAAAGGACACACGATAAAGTAGATCCAAAGAAAGGCGATAAGGATAACAAGGGGCCAAGAGAAAATGAAGGGCCACACTTGTGAAATACCTGAATACTTAAATAAGGACGTTAGAAAGAAGATAAAGACTAGTTGTTATCGCTACGGAGAAGCAGGACATCTTATTAGGATTGTCCAAAGAAGCAAAAGGCAAAAGTGAGGACAAGGTACAGGATCTTCTGGGGGGGCAGACGTGTTCCCTCACGACTGGCATACGTGATATAGGTAGAAAAATATCTTGGTTGGAAGTTTGGTTTTTCTTTTTTATTATCCTGTTCAAACCTTGTTTGAATTCTGGCGCTTCACACTCGTTTATATCTGATTCGTTAGTTGAAACACTGCACCTAAATACTAGTCTAGTTACGGATCCCGTAGTAGTCTCAAATCCTATTAATGGTTCGGCACATCTTTCAATGATTTGTCGGGATTTGAGAATGTCTATCTTGGGCGTTGGGTTTGAATGCAACGCCTTCGTTCTTGGCTTCATGGGCTACGGCTTGATTCTAGGTATGTATTGGCTAACTAGATATGGGGCCATCCTAAATTGTGAAAGAAGGGTAGTTAGATAATTGACTCATTGTGGAAAGACCCTTGATATTTCATGTGACCCTAGAGGTCCGGTAATGCTTAGCTACCTAGAATCCCTTGATGCATCCAATGATGATTTGAAATATGTTCGTGCGGTCCATGAATATTGTGACATCTTTGATGAGGTTCGAGGTTTACCCCCGAGGCATTAGATAGACTTTCGAATATACTTAGTAGATAATGCAAAGCCAGTTGCATTTCCAGTGTGCCACATGGCTCCTAGAGAGAGAAGAGAACTCAGTAAGCAAGTGAAAGAATTGCTTGATAAGGGGTTCATAAGAAGAAGTATTTCGGAGTGGGGTGCTCCGGTCATTTTTGCTATGAAAGATGATGGTTCTCTTAGATTGTGCGTGGACTATAGAGATCTGAATAAGCTAACAAAGAAGAACAGACACCCATTGCCGAGGATAGACGATTTATTCGATCAGTTGGTGGGTGCTTCGATTTTCTCGCAACTGGATTTAGCTATAGGGTTTCATTAGCTAAGGGTGGATGAAGATAGCATCGATAAGACTGCATTTAGAACTCTTGACGGTTTCTTTGAGTGGCTTGTCATGCCTTTTGGTTTGACGAATGCACCCGCATACTTTGTTGACTTAATGAGTAGGGTGTTTAGGGAGTTTCTAAACAAGTTTGTGGTAGTCTTTATGGACGATATTCTGGTTTTCTCTAAAAATGAAGAAGAGCATGCCCAACATCTTAGGGAAGTCTTAGAGACCCTACGAGCTCATCAACTTAAAGCTAAGTTCTCCAAGTGCCATTTTTGGAGAAAAGAAGTGAGGTTCTTAGGACACGTGGTCTCTAAGGAAGGGATAGTTGTGGATCCCGCCAAGGTAGTTGCAATCCAAGATTGGAAAACTCCTAAGAACGCAACAGAAGTAAGAAGCTTTTTAGGGCTGGCTGGTTATTATAGGAAGTTCATTAAGGACTTCGCGAAGATATCAACCCCGTTCACTCGATTAACGAAGAAGAATTTGACTTTCGCTTGGGACATTGACTGTGACGATGCTTTCCAACGTCTGAAGAGGGCTTTGACGACAGCTCCAGTTTCAATTTAGCCAGACGGGAGTAAGACATTCACTGTATATACCGATGCTTATGGGACAGGGCTTGGCGCAGTTTTAATGCAAGAGGAAAGGATGAATTGCTATGGTGGAAGACAGTCGAAAGCTCACGAGAAAAATTACCCTACCCACGACTTAGAGTTGGCGGCCATAGTTTTTGCACTTAAGTCATGGTGTCATTATTTGCTTGGCGAAAGGTTTGAGTTGTATACAGACCATAAGTCGCTAAAGTACTTAATCTCTCAGAAGGACCTAAACTTGAGGCAACAAAGATGGATGGAGTTTTTGGCATCCTATGATTTTGAGATCGCATATACCCCTAGCAAGGGTAACGTTGTAACCGAAGCCTTAAGTAGAAAGAAGTTAACTTTATTCCTTTGTTCGTAGAGCGGCAGAGTTTGGAGTATATATCTACTTTTGACTTCAGACCCTCTGTCGATTATGTACCCGGATTGTTGGCATCATTAGAGGTACAACCTACACTTTTGGGTCGAGTTGGAGAGGCAAAGCGAAATGACCCACAATTGGTTGAGATAGTAGGCAAGCTTATAGGAGGGGGGGTCCTCAAGTCATCTTGAAAGATATGCTATAGATGAGAGAGGTTGGCTACGTAGAGATGGGAGACTTTGCGTACCACAAGACGAGAGTTTGAAGAAGGCAATTCTTGAAGACTCACATCGCTCTAAGATGACCATACATCCCGGTGGTGATAAGATGGATAGGGATATGAAGCGAGTTTTCTTTTGGGCCGGAATGAAGAAGGACGTGGCTGAGTTCGTGGCTAGATGCTTAGTGTGCCAACAAGTCAAGGCAGAGAAAAATAAGCCTGGAGGTTTGCTCCATCCCTTAGAGATTCCGCTTTTGAAATGGGAAAGTGTTTCCAGGGATTTTGTTGATGGGTTACCAAGATCGAGGAAGGGTAATACATGGATTTGGGTAATTGTAGACAGACTTACTAAAAGTGCCCATTTTATTCCCGTTAAAAGTAGAAGGACCGCCGCATGGTTAGCATCTGTTTACCTTCGAGAGATAGTTCGTTTGCACGGCATACCCTCCAGCATTGTGAGCGATAGAGATCCCATTTTCACAAGCGAATTTTGGAAAAGCTTACAAGATTCGGTTGGAACGCAAACATGCTTAAGTACTGCTTATCACCCTCAGACGGACGGCCAGACCGATAGAGTAAATCAGATTCTAGAAGACCTTCTGAGGCTATGCATCGTAGACATTGGAGGAACATGGGAAGAACACCTTCCAGTAGTGGAGTTCGCCTATAATAATAGTTTTCAGGCTAGCATTGTCATGGCGCCTTTTGAGGCTCTTTATGGACGACCATGCCGATAACCTACTTGTTGGTGGGAATCCACGGACAAGGTTTTGCTTGGACCCGACATAATTAGGGAGACATCGGAGAAGATAGACCTGATTCGATGTCAAATGAAGACGGCGCAGGACCGACAAAAGTCATATGCTGATAGGAGACGAACCGATCTTGAGTTCAATGTTGGGGACATGGTTTTTATTAAGGTGTCACCGTTGAGAAACGTAGTCCGTTTTGGATCAGTTGGGAAGTTGAAACCAAGGTTCGTAGGACCCTTTCCAATTACGGAGAGGATTGGGCAGATGGCGTATAGAGTAAAGTTACCAAAGAAGCTCAATGGAGTTCATGACTGAAAGTGTATATGCAGCAGTATAGGATCGTATAGAATGGAGTATAGGATATAATGTATATGGTAGAGTAGTAAGCAGTAAATCACACAGTCGATTTATACTGGTTCATACCACTATCCTACGTCCAGTCCCAGACTCACTTCTGGTATTTCACTAACACTAAAACCCTCACTTCACCCGGAGGAATAGGTTCAAAATTACCCGAATCACTGAACGGGATTTCTTGCCTCAACCACTGAAGAGGAATTCACAATTACAAAGGTTTTTGACTTTTGAATGTGTTCCAAACAACACTGAGTAGTCACAATATAGTACAACACTCCTATAGCCCTCACAAATGGTATTTTAGTGGTTGTGCAAAGGGTAGGATTAATAGTAGATCGATTATAAAGGATGTGAATGAAAATAATTGATCTCTTTGATAGAATTTGAGAAAATAATAGTTGTAGAGCAATTTTAGAGCAAAATCAATAAAATTGATCAAAGTAATTCTTGTCTGGTCGGTGGAGATGTTTGGAGCTTTTATAATGATGAAGAGATATCATTAAAATAGTCACAACTCTTTTGAAAGGTCAAAAAAATGAAGAGATGTGATGAAAAATGAAGTGTCTTTTCATAAAATATAGCCGTTATTTACAGCACTTAAGACAGCACTGTTTGACAACATTTTACCAATAAAATGCTATAAAATGTCTATTCAGAATATAGCCGCTATACTCTTTAATAGCATTTCTGGACAAAAACGCTATCAAATGTCTGTTCAGAATATAGCCGTTATACCCTTTAATAGCGTTTCTGGACTCAACCTATGGTTTTATGCTGTGAAAAATACTGGTAAACAGCCTCTATATTCATCATTTTTTTTGACCTTTTTTTTCGTTTTTCTTGCAATAAAAAATTCCAAAAAATTATGAAAAATGCTTTATGACATGTTAGATGTTATGTAGAAATTTGAAGTGATTTAAAGTTAATTTGTGGGACTTTAACATTTCTAGACTGTAATGACTTTATGTAAACTCAACTTATGATATAAGTTCTTCTGAAGCTCTTGAGTCCGTTTCTTCTTGTCTTCTTCCATCATTAGAGCCCAAATAGATTTTCAAGCGCCATAATAGATATTCAAATGCTCGAACAATACATAATTGGTTAGCATCCTTCATATATATGCTTTTATCTTCTTTTGTACTGTGTATCTTCGTATTGAACTTATTTCTTTTTCTCTTTTTGATACCCATGTACCTGCAGGTTTGCTTAGAGGTTCTTTGGTATAATTGTATAGTTGTTATCATCAAAATCCAACAATAGAGTTTCTAACATTCTCCCCCTTTTTGATGATGATAACTATAAAATTTAAAAATATATTCTTTCTATAACATCTTCCTCTTAGTATAATATCTCCCTCTATCAATATACATATGAATTTCTCCCCCTTTGTCATTATCAAAAAGAATGAGGGAATGTAATAAATATCGTCGTCTTCTCTTTATTTTCTTCCCCTGAATGTGTGATATATGAATATTTCTCCCCTAAGTATGTGACTATTATTTACCCAAATTCCCTGATTTAGCTTTGAGCTCAGTTTTCAAGGATATTAGAGATACTAAAATACCCTCCTTTTTGTTGTGGTGTACTTGCAACAAATATTATATATATATATATATATATATACTTTGGTACCCACTTTCTCTGTTAGGGTCCAGGGGTTAAAGAGAAGGTAACCATACCCACAAGGGTTTAATGGTGCCTTTGAAAATAAAGTTTTTATTTTTAACTACTGAATCAAAATAATCATCAGTATATTTTTCTCTGTTTTTCCAATTTACAGGAACCCAAATACTTAGATAATTTCTATTAATATTTCTTTTTGTACTTCTATTATAAATGTTTCTAGTCATATAAGCATTTGAATTTCTATAGAAATTTGATCTTCGAGTTACACGTGCTTTAGTACTAGCAGTTAAACTTTTGTTATACATGAAAGCATATTTAGTACTAGTTCTATGATTAGTTTTATTATACCATAAGCCACTTTTTTCGTGCAAAGGTCTAGAGCAAGATAAAATATCAGTTAAATTATTTTGACCTTTATTAAATTTTGCGAACTTATTTGTACATTTTTCAAATTTGATTCCAAAGTCGCGATTGAAATTTTCAAAAGAAGTTTTGCTATTTTTCAAATCAACGATCTTCTTATATAATTCAGAATTATCCTTCTTCAATGTACTATTCTCATTTTCAAGACGGCTAATTCGAGATTCTGAATTATCTAAGGACGATTGTAATAAATTATTTTGTCTTTTCAACTCACAAATTTATTTTGAAAAAAATTCTTTTTCTTTTTCAAATATGGTATATTGTTTGTCTTTAAAATCTTTAAGATTCATAAAATTATTTTTCAAAGTAACGTTTTGATTTTCTAAATCAATTTTTTCCTGTCTTAATTTTTCACATTCAAGTTCGATAGATTTCATCTTCTTTAGAATAATAAAATTAAATTTTCCTAAATCATCACCATTTTTCATTAAAATTTGTAAATCAGAAAGTACCTTTTTGTAGTCCTCATTTGTTTTAGCTTTACTTATACCGGACTTGTTGCTTGCTGTATTTCGACTATATCTCTTTCTGGCCATTATTCTATGATGTTGTGACGATCAATAGAATCCCTTGCTCTGATACCAACTGAAAGTGTATATGCAGCAGTATAGGATCGTATAGAATGGAGTATAGGATATAATGTATATGGTAGAGTAGTAAGCAGTAAATCACACAGTCGATTTATACTGGTTCGGACCACTGTCCTACGTCCAGTCCCAGACTCACTTCTGGTATTTCACTAACACTAAAACCCTCACTTCACCCGGAGGAATAGGTTCACAATTACCCGAACCACTGAACGGGATTTCTTGCCTCAACCACTAAAGAGGACTTCACAATTACAAAAGTTTTTGACTTTTGAATGTGTTCCAAACAACACTGAGTAGCCACAATATAGTACAACACTCCTATAGCCCTCACAAATGGTATTTTAGTGGAAGTGCAAAGGGTAGGATTAATAGTAGATCGATTATAAAGGATGTGAATGAAAATAATCGATCTCTTTGATAGAATTTGAGAAAATAATAGTTGTAGAGCAATTTTAGAGCAAAATCAATAAATTTGATCAAAGTAATTCTTGTCTGGTCAGTGAAGATGTTTGGGGGTTTTATAATGATGAAGAGATATCATTAAAATAGTCACAACTCTTCTGAAAGGTCAAAAAAATGAAGAGATGCGATGAAAAACGAAGTGCCTTTTCATAAAATATAGCTGTTATTTACAGCACTTAAGACAACACTGTTCGGCAGCGTTTTACCTAAAAAATGCTATAAAATGTCTATTCAGAATATAGCCGCTATACTCTTTAATAGCATTTCTGAACAAAAACGCTATCAAATGTCTGTTCAGAATATAGCCGTTATACCCTTTAATAGCATTTATGGACTCAACCTATGGTTTTATGTTGTGAAAAATTCTAGTAAACGGCCTCTATATTCATCATTTTTTTGACCTTTTTTTCGTTTTTCTTGCAATAAAAAATTCCAAAAAAATATGAAAAATGCTTTATGACATGTTAGAAGTTATGTAGAAATTTGAAGTGATTTGAAGTTAATTTGTGGGGCTTTAACATTTCTAGACTGTAATGACTTTATGTAAACTCAACTTATGATATAAGTTCTTCTGAAGCTCTTGAGTCCGTTTCTTCTTGTCTTCTTCCATCATTAGAGTCCAAATAGATTTTCAAGTGCCATAATAGATATTCAAATGCTCGAACACTACATAATTGGTTAGCATCCTTCATATATATGCTTTTATCTTCTTTTGTACTGTGTATCTTCGTATTGAACTTATTTCTTTTTCTCTTTTTGATACCCATGTACCTGCAGGTTTGCTTAGAGGTTCTTTGGTATAATTGTATAGTTGTTATCATCAAAATCCAACAACAGAGTTTCTAACAATGACGTGTTTCATGTTTCACTTTTGCGTAAGTGTTTACACGATACTGCGGAAGTGGTAGAGCTGAGCACTCTCGAAGATGTGGAAGTAGAGCGCAATTCCATGATCAGACGAGCTCCTACAAGCATTCTCGGATCGGAGGTCAAAAAGCTTCGCAACAAAGAGGTCAAGTTGGTCAAAGTGCAACGGGGGGATGATCAAAGAGACGCGACCTGGGAGACGGAAGATAAGATGTGTACGTTGTACCCTTTCCTTTTTGAGGGTATGTTTTATTTTTTCCTTTTTCTACCAGTTTGTTAATACTTGTCCTATCTTTTAGAATTATCTTTGCGATGACATCTTCGATCTTTAGTTAGGAAGAACCCTATGGTTGCAAACATGTGTTTGAGATATGTTATGTTTGGTGGATGCAAATGGATGCAATTGGTTGCTAGTGGTTGCTCGTGGATGGATGTACACACACCTTAGGCACTAGATCGGCTCAATCACCTTCATACCGCATATAAATGTGTGTGCATATCCAAACTAATGGATGTATAATGGTTGTGTTATCATATGGATGTTGTATTTTGATGAATGGTTGTGCGCACATGTAGAAATAATATGTATCGATAGGATTCTTTCGCATACATAATGGATGCATGGCACTATCATGATTTGCATTAAGGCGGTCAACTGAATTAGTAGACCGCCTGATTTTGCATTAGATAAGGAACATATACACACACTTCTTGCATATGTTCATATAGCATTAGAGATCATTGTAAGGACAATGGATGCCTGTGTTTGATGGTTGAGTAGATGGATGTTAGGATATGCATTCTCCTTAACTTGGAGATTTCGGGGGCGAAATCCTTTAAGGAGGGGAGAATGTAACACCCGGAATTTAAATATTAAAGTTAAAAAATTAAAGAATACTTTATTTCAAATGTTGGAACTAAGGGAAACGGGTTGCACCATTGCGTTCGTCTCGGAATTCAGCTTGAGATAGAGTTCGAGTTTTGTGAATTGGACTTCGTATGAAGGAGTTATGGCCTTCCGAAGTTTTAGAAATTAATTAAATTAAAAACAGCTCTGGTTTAGGAATTCAAAATTTGAATTCAAAACAGGGACGAGGTCGACCCTAGTGTCGACCGCTCTACTACAGGTCGATCTTAGTGTCGATCTGGGGGTCGACCCCCCCCCCCAACGGGCAGATCTGAAAGATGATGACTTTTTGACTCAGTGCTGAGTAATTAGGGCTGAGGTGTCATTCTATCTTGACTGGATGGTCTTGATTGATTCTAGGTTAATATGACGGCTCTTAATCAATTAATCTTCTATAAAAACACCCCTAAACTCTCAACCCTAATCACACAAATTCATAACAAGAGCCGCCATGCCGTCAATGGAGAACCTAGAGTAGACGCCATACACTTTCAACCCTAAAGCAACATAGAGGCTTGAATCAAATCTAAATAACAACTAAGTCTGCATCAAAGGCGAGCAATTCAGTTTCAGAATACAGATCCCAGAAAGACAAGACTATTCTTTTTAATTGTGAGTATGATAGCTTTCACAAATTAATTAATTAATTTAATTATGATAAGAAATAATTGGGATTATGAGAATATGATTTTGAATCATGTAATGTAAATTATATGTATGTTTGTGGTGTTGGATCATATGTTAGTTCTTATGTGAATTTTATGCAAGTTGGATCATATGCGAATCTTATGCAAGTTGAATCATATATCTTATGTAAATTTGTGATGATTGGATCATATATACGTGTATGAATCTTATGCAAGTTTGGGTTGTTAAAATATATGTGAAACATGTATATGCATACGCTAGTTTATGTGACATTAATCTATATGTTTAGATCTATATGCAAGATTACACCTTTATGTTTAAATCCATATGCAAGTTCACACCTTTATGTTTAGATCCATATGCAAGTTCACACATTTATGTTTGGATCTATAGCAGTACATAAGTTATGCAAGTTTATGCCCATTACCTATGCTAGTTTTGTATCATATGCTAGTTTGAATGAAATTCATATGCAAGTTATGGGTTATGTAATCTTATGTCATGATCCTTAGATCTATTTATGTGTTATGTGATGTTTTTTTTCTTTTTATAAGTTAGACTATTTGCGAGTCGAACATATGTCATATGAAAACGTACGAATAGCGTGGGGATGATGGGATAATATTGAATATACATAAATTGTAAATTGGCATATAACGACCTTAAAAGACATATAATTAATTTGAGACATTAATTGGCATAATTGGTATTTATGGACATAATTTAAGAGACAATTATGGACTTAAATATATTTGGAATTTATTGACAAATTTTAATAGGGATATTAATCCAATTTGGGGTTAAATAAAGATGTGTAATAATTAACCGCCTAAGACACGAGGTTAGACTCTTTATGGTGTAAGACTGCTGTGACGGCAAGGAATTTCGCTCGGTCCGAACCAGTCGCTAAACCGATCTAGGCCGTTCGAAACGCCCTATCGTTTGAGAACACGACAAAGTAGAACGCATACAGAAGAACATTTCATTGTATATTACAACAATACATCAGATTACAAGAATATACAGAGTATAAATGAATATTACACAGAAATATCAGAGATTTAAATTACATTTAAATACATCGCAGCGGAAAATAATACAATACACAACTAGAAGAGATATACGGATACAAAGCTTTCCGGATATCGTTCCAGCTGTAAACCAGGATCCTGTGAATATAAATCTGCAAAACCAAAACTACTAGCTGCCCGTGTCAAAATAGGGGCACCCAGAGTTTAGGTTAAAACAATAAACTCCAGGTCAGTCATGTGACTGGTGTGAGAACTAAAACAGTTAATCTTTATTTTAAAGTTAGGTAAATCAAGGGACCACGCCGTATAACACGGAACGGGTTTCCTCCCAAGAATACCAGTGCAGGAAACAACAGCGCAATGCTAAATAAAGAAAAATGAAGCTGTTATAAGACCCAGGTCCCATCACACAATGCAACGCAGCCGAGGATAGGGTTTTCCCTTATAACAGCCAAAGAATGCTTGATACGTTTAAAACAAATCGTTTGATACTATTATAAGTGCATAGTGTATAAAACAACTTCAAATCATAAGTATCAATCATAGGCGGCATGAATGCCCTATACCACTATGTCGCCATATATAAGTTTACAATCAAAATCGCAAGATCACGTATTTGGAAATTGGGTTTCCATCTATGAACCGAGGCAAAAGATAGTCCTCAACCGATTCGAGACGCTCCAGCCCGTGTCTCAGGATCAGAGCTCGAGTGACCCTTGGATCGTCAGGGCCAGTCCACCGATGTGGATTAAACTTAAACCCTGAACATGCGTTTCCCCGCCCTATGGGGCGTAGGTGAGCCAATTAAATGATTCCATCGGTTCGAGAACGACCGATCAATCCGAGGCGCCTCGCAACAGCAACAACCACATAAGTCAAACTCGTCAGGGCGTGTAAAACCACTGACGCCACTTTTTAGCTAGAAGGAAACGCATGCCCTCCCTGAGGTCCTCTCCCGTTTTTGGTTCATACCGGGTGTGAAACTCGCGAAGTAAACGTTACACAAAGCTACGCCACAAAGGTCGTGCTTTGATCATCAACCACAAGACTTTGCTTTTCAACAGAAGCCTTGATCAATTGCCACTTAGGCGTGCCACACAGGCAATTCACTCCATGCGTTTGATATCCATCGATATATAACCCCTGAGCTCGTACGTCTCAGAGAAGGGCGTTAAGCAAGAGAATAAATTCTCCGCCGCCAAACAGATATATATTTAATAGAGATCAATCACACGGACTAAAATCCAATGTCAGACACACAGTCCATTTACAAGTCCGTTCTAGGTCTGAACGAAACCGGAGGCACCTAGTACCCCGCATATCCATCGATCTCCAAGTACGTCTGGACGATCACTAACTGTTTCCATCTTCTTGGGTGTACAGCCCAATCAAGATCATCAGTAATTACCCAAACGACGTGAAGACTTCCGGTCTTCGACCACCGTCTTCATCTTCGACTTATCGTCGTATCAGTTATTCAGAATGGGATAAACCCGGTCTTTCTAAATAACTCGCGTATATTTTAAATAGGTGTTACACAAACACAACATACGCCTAATTCCAATTCATCAGTCACTAACCGCAAATTAATCAAGAGAATAATTCCCCAAATATTAACCCCGAAGGCCGAAACCAACATCAGATCAATATCCAGAAAACCATTCTGCTTAGCTAACCGACAGTTAGTTTCTGATTTCACATTCATAGGGAAAGGTTCCCATTAGTTTTATCCAAGATAAATTCCTGAATTTATTCTCTAATCTTCCTTTGAATTTCGATTCAAATTAGTCGGGATTAACGAAACTTACCGAAGTAATCATTTGTTTTAATTTCCCAATCCCAACCTATTTATCCCATGAAGTAAAACTGGTAATACTTCATATCTAACACCACGGTGTTATCGGTAAATTCAATTACCATTTCACGTTCAAATCTAATTAAAGATTTAACTATCGCCTGGAGCAAAACTGGTGGTACTCCATTTTCGATCATTTCAATCTAATTAAAGATTCATTAAAACTCCACTTAGTTTTAATCTTTAACTGGGTTAAAGAATCAGTGTCATTTAAAAACACAGTTCACGATAAACCCAGAATCACATTCATTAATTATCGGGTTAAAGAACGAGTGTTGTTTAAAAACACAGTTCACGATAAACCCAAAAATCAATATCAATTCAATTCCAATTAAATATTATTTAATTGGTACACTTCATTAAATCTAAAAAAAAAGATTTAATCTTTTCTCAACTGGGTTCAAGAACAGTGTTCGTGAAGACACCATTCACGACAAACCCAAATCTCATTTGATATTCAATATAAGGCTCTGAATAGAAAATATATCGGCTTATATTCAATATCAAATTCTATGATTAGCAAATGTCGTATTGGAAATAACGATATAAATATGTATCTTTCAAATTTCCATAACATCCGTATAATCACGAATTCCAACATCGAAATATTCCGAAGACAATTTCGATTCAATTCCACTCCAATGCAATCATTGGAAATTCTGGTTATTTTTAAAACCCTTTTCAAATTTAATTTATTTATTTAAAAATAAATAGAATTATAATTCTAGTTCAAAACTGGTTCATTTCGAAAAAAATCTATTTTTATCTTTTCAAATATGGAGTTTTTCATCCCAATACTTTCTAAATCATTTCTTATGATTTTACACAAATTATTACTATTTTTAATAATTTTATCAAGGCCCGTACAGTCGATTTCCACCAATGGCCATCGAACTGCACGTATAGCGACCTTTTTCAAATTTGATTTGGACATAATTCCAAATCCAACCGTTAGATTTCTAATTTCTAATATTCGTTAGAAAGCTCTTTTCGATACGAACCCAACGGTTCCGGTTTTAGGAGAATCCGACGGTCGGATCTCCCGTAATGTCCGTTTGAAATAAATGGTCGAAATTCGCGAACTGCCGCGGCGCGGTGCGTTCTATTCAGGCCATTATATTATATATATAATATATATTTCGTCGATTTCTATTTAAAACGAATTATATGAATAGTTTTAAATTCGTTTCAAAAGCAATTTCAACTTCCCTTTCAATTCAAATCAAAATTGAATTCTTCTTTATAAATTCGTTTTAAAATTCATTTCTATTCAATTTTCAATTCAATTTGAATTCGTTTTCAATTCAATTCATTTCGAAATTGTTTTCAATTCAATTCATTTCGAAATCGTTTTCAATTCAATTCATTTCGAAATCGTTTTCATTTCAATTCATTTCGAAATCGTTTTCAATTCAATTCATTTCGAAATCGTTTTCAATTCAATTCATTTCGAAATCGTTTTCAATTCAATTCATTCCGAAATCGTTTTCAATTCAGTTCATTTTAAAATGAATAAAATCGATATAAATATCGTTTACGTCTAAATGGCGTCAATCTAATCAACACGGCTTCATAAATTTCTTTTTCAAAATAGTTGTTATTATCAAAATATTTCGTTCAACACATGACCAATCTCAATTGATGAGTACTGTCAACACATGAACTTTTATTTTATATTGATAAAGATGTAAATTTTATTACTAAAATATTTCGTTCAACACATGACCAATCTCAATGGATGAGTACTGTCAACACATGAACTTTTATTTTATAATATTCTTTATTTTCTAAATTGGAATGAGGCCCAATCAATCACCATATAATGTTAATTATATGGATTTTCATACAACACATGTATATAATAGCATTGAAAAATAATCAACCATCAACCAAAGTGCACTACACTGTATAAGCATCAAATATAGACATTTAACGCTTATAGCAGCTTGTCAATCAATCGATCGACATATTTAATCAATCAGGATGAGTGAACTTCAAGTTTCATCCCAACACCCGTGTGGGGTTTCAAACAATCAAACACATATTTTATTTGTGCAGTTGGGCGATGTGTGAAATTTATCGACCCAATCAATATCAGTCAAATCAGTGTACATAAACAAACCGTTCGGTTTGTAAATGAATATTTATTTATTCACATTCACGTTAAAAATTATATTTTTAACGACAAAACATTTTATTCCAACATATGAATTTCTATTCAGTTCATTCTTTAAATAAAATGATATTTTTATTTTTCTAACTTATTTTAGAAAATTTCGGCGGCATAACGGCACGATACTAGAAACGGGACAAGGCCTAGCCTTATCCCGGTCTAGTGAAGGCCCACGCCATTCACACATCAATCATATCAATTTCATCTCACCAAACAATTCAATTCAAACCAAATCATCAAATTAATTTATGCAACCAAACAAACAAGTCCATGGTCTGTGGACGATTGTGTCGGGTGCTACTAAGCACCGTCTGCATCCTAGTATATATATATAAGTAGAAAAGAAAATTGAAAGGTGAGAAATTCTCACTGAAAGCTATCCAATCATCTTGACTCTACTTTGATATAGATCTTCTTCGTTCTCGCCTTTTTGTTACCTTCGTTGCCCATAGCCACTACATACATAAAAATCGAATTTTTACCCCGCTATTCAATATATAAAAATTGAATTTTTTTTGTTCGCTATTCAATATATAAAAATTGAATTTTTACTTCGCTATTCAATATATAAAAATCGAATTTTTACTTCGCTATTCAATATATAAAAATCGAACTTTTACTTCGCTATTCAATATATAAAAATCGAATTTTTACTTCGCTATTCAATATATAAAAATCAAATTTTTACTTCGCTATTCAATATATAAAAATCGAATTTTTACTTCGCTATTCAATATATAAAAATCGAATTTTTATCGTTACTTCAAATATGTAAAAATCGTATTTTTATCTCACTTTCATGTATATAAAAATCGTATTTTTATATAGCTAAAAATCAAATCTTTCTACGAGTACAAATCATATTTTTCTATCATGAAAATCCTATCTTCCTTTAACTAACAATCGAATTTTTCTTCAACTAAAAAAAAACTGATTTTATAATTGCTAAAATATACATATTTTTAAAAGATTGGATTTTTATGCTTTGCATATATATATATATTTTCAAAATCAAGTCTTTCATATTTTCAACAACATTGCTATTCTATATCTTCAAAAACATTACTGTTTTTCTATTTCTATTTTAGATTTTCATAATAATAAAAATCACCTCACCAATAACATAAATAAATCAGAAAAGAACTCACAGGTAGAAGTGGGAAAGGAGAAATGGCGATGCCAGAGGTGATGGGAGGCTGAGCGACAGCCTGGTGGCGGCCAGAGGCGAAGGCGGAGGCGGCTAGGCTCGGCGGCAGGGGACTTCGATGATGGCGGAGGCAGCTAGTAAAGGGGGCGACAGGCTATGGCTTTCAGGGGGCTAGGGTTCGCGGTCGAGGGGCAAGACCGACTGATCGGAGAGGGGGCGGAGGCTGGGAATGCTGGCGAACGGCGATCGCCTGTGGAGGGAAGGGACCCGCGACGGCGCGTAGGCGGAGGAGGGGGAGTGCGTCGCGATTTCGATAGTCTGCGTCTCTTTTTTTTTCTTTTTTTTTTCAGATCTGAAAGGTAAGGAGAGAGAAAAGAGAAGGTTTATATATATTTAGTTTATTTAATTTTTATTTTAAATCCTCATAAAGTAACTTTTTAATTTCAACTCGAAATTGAACCCACCGACTGTCGTCCCTAGCTAATTACCCCCATTCCGAACACAATGGGATATGTCACGCAAGCTGATTCGGCTGTTACAATCAGTTTCCGTTACATTTACATTTAAATCACTATATTGAATTTTAAACGTACATTTCAAATTACCGGGGTCACATACTAACTAGAAAAATTCCTGAAAAATATTTTCTAGCTTCGTATTGACGATACGGTCCTAACAAAACTAGTTTCGTCGAATTCTGAGACCGTTGGAAAAATGGCCAATTTCCAGTCGATTAAAAATCAACTGAAACTGGTCAAACGCGTTTTCCTTTTCCACGCCCACATATTGATTCGAAAAATTATGAAATTTGAAACCTAGCAATAATTTAACATCACGGACCCAACAAAACTGGTTTCGTCGAAATCCGAGGTCGTTTGCAAAATGTCCATTTTTAAGGGCCTGAATTCCATAGCGACTATTCAGAATTTTCAACTGGACATATCTTTTGATTCCCGATATGAAATCTTGATTTTTCGGATTCGTTGGAAAGATATTCACAATTAGATCCCAATGTTTTTGGTTTCCCTAAAATCCGGATTGTTTTGCACCCGGTACATTCAATTGAAGTTTGAAATCGAATTATCGAACTACCGCGCCATTTTCAATTCTATTTATAATTATATATAAATATTTATATTATAACGACGACGCGTATAAATATATACGTTCAAATTATATTCAAAATAAATTTCTCGTCGATTTTATTTAAAATAATTCATTTTAAATAATCAAAATTCGCTAAAATTGCCAAAATAAAAATTTTAAACTGCCCCAGATTTTCGGGTTGTTACAATCTCCCCCACTTAAAACTTTTCGTCCCCGAAAAGGAACAAAGACGAAAGTGGTTTGATTAATAAGCTCTACATTCGATCTGGCTTCCATTCTTCAACTTTTCAGTTTCTGAGAATTTTCAAATTTTCAAAAATTTGGCTAACACCCTAAATTTTCGAAAAATTTCGCCATAACCTCCCCTGCAATGGGAGCATCGGGGAATTTCAAATAGCTTCCCCAGTCCTTCAGATCTCAAAAAGAAAAAGAAAAAGCCAAGCGGCTAGCCAATAGGCTCACAAAATCATCATCACCCAAACAAAACAGGAAATTATGTAGTAAACATGTACCTATTTGTCGGGCAAACAAATTTTATTCTCTGGCTCTAGCCTCCTTGCTATGACCTGTTCAATGTAAGTATATATATATATATATATATATATATATATATATATATATATGCAAGCAAATGCGACCAATTTCGATACAATTCAATATTTGTTTCAATTAGGCTAATGGTTCAAAATTATCAAACAAATCAACAAACAACACAAACATCAATCAATTAGTGAATTTAACGTTTCAAATTCATAATTTTGATATATATACAAAAATCATGTTTTTGATGCCAAATCACAAAAATGTATTCTAGCTATATTAGTTTTGGTTCTCACACCAGTCTAATGGAAATATATAGATATCACACCTTCGAAACACGAATACCAATTCTGATGATGTTCGAACTATCATCAGAATCATCTCCGGGCGACTAAAGTGTGATTCTATATCTACCCAGTATATTAAAACTTCAAATACACGCGGATCAGACGTATACGCAAAGTCTATATATGCTGGACTGTCCAAATTGAAACATAATAAATAACCAAATACGGATAATTGATTTAAATTTTCAAAACAAAAATTTGTTTTCACTTTAAAAATATACTCTTCACACTCGTTCTAGGATACTACTGATCCTATCTCTAACGAGTCATTCTCGCTGGATATTACTAATCCAATATCTGATGAATTCTTTCATATGGTTCTAATGTGTCTTGTTCTCTAAGCTTTGTAAACCAAAGCTCTGATACCAACTGTGATGGCAAGGAATTTCGCTCGGTCCGAACCAGTCGCTAAACCGATCCAGGCCGTTCGAAACGCCCTATCGTTTGAGAACACGACAAAGTAGAACGCATACAGAAGAACATTTCATTGTATATTGCAACAACACATCAGATTACAAGAATATACAGAGTATAAATGAATATTACACAGAAATATCAGAGATTTAAATTACATTTAAATACATCGCAGCGGAAAATAATACAATACACAACTAGAAGAGATATACGGATACAAAGCTTTCCGGATATCGTTCCAGCTGTAAACCAGGATCCTGTGAATATAAATCTGCAAAACCAAAACTACTAGCTGCCCATGTCAAAATAGGGGCACCCAGAGTTTAGGTTAAAACAATAAACTCCAGGTCAGTCATGTGACTGGTGTGAGAACTAACACAGTTAATCTTTATTTTAAAGTTAGGTAAATCAAGGGACCACACCGTATAACACGGAACGGGTTTCCTCCCAAGAATACCAGTGCAGGAAACAACAGCGCAATGCTAAATAAAGAAAAATGAAGCTGTTATAAGACCCAGGTCCCATCACACAATGCAACGCAGCCGAGGATAGGGTTTTCCCTTATAACAGCCAAAGAATGCTTGATACGTTTAAAACAAATCGTTTGATACTATTATAAGTGCATAGTGTATAAAACAACTTCAAATCATAAGTATCAATCATAGGCGGCATGAATGCCCCATACCACTATGTCGCCATATATAGGTTTACAATCAAAACCGCAAGATCACGTATTTGGAAATTGGGTTTCCATCTATGAACCGAGGCAAAAGATAGTCCTCAACCGATTCGAGACGCTCTAGCCCGTGTCTCAGGATCAGAGCTCGAGTGACCCTTGGATCGTCAGGGCCAGTCCACCGATGTGGATTAAACTTAAACCCTGAACATGCGTTTCCCCGCCCTATGGGGCGTAGGTGAGCCAACTAAATGACTCCATCGGTTCGAGAACGACCGATCAATCCGAGGCGCCTCGCAACAGCAACAACCACATAAGTCAAACTCGTCAGGGCGTGTAAAACCACTGACGCCACTTTTTAGCTAGAAGGAAACGCATGCCCTCCCTGAGGTCCTCTCCCGTTTTTGGTTCATACCGGGTGTGAAACTCGCGAAGTAAACGTTACACAAAGCTATGCCACAAAGGTCGTGCTTTGATCATCAACCACAAGACTTTGCTTTTCAACAGAAGCCTTGATCAATTGCCACTTAGGCGTGCCACACAGGCAATTCACTCCATGCGTTTGATATCCATCGATATATAACCCCTGAGCTCGTACGTCTCAGAGAAGGGCGTTAAGCAAGAGAATAAATTCTCCGCCGCCAAACAGATATATATTTAATAGAGATCAATCACACGGACTAAAATCCAATGTCAGACACACAGTCCATTTACAAGTCTGTTCTGGGTCTGATCGAAACCGGAGGCACCTAGTACCCCGCATATCCATCGATCTCCAAGTACGTCTGGACGATCACTAACTGTTTCCATCTTCTTGGGTGTACAGCCCAATCAAGATCATCAGTAATTACCCAAACGACGTGAAGACTTCCGGTCTTCGACCACCGTCTTCATCTTCGACTTATCGTCGTATCAGTTATTCAGAATGGGATAAACCCGGTCTTTCTGAATAACTCGCGTATATTTTAAATAGGTGTTACACAAACACAACATACGCCTCATTCCAATTCATCAGTCACTAACCGCAAATTAATCAAGAGAATAATTCCCCAAATATTAACCCCGAAGGCCGAAACCAACATCAGATCAATATCCAGAAAACCATTCTGCTTAGCTAACCGACAGTTAGTTTCTGATTTCACATTCATAGGGAAAGGTTCCCATTATTTTTATCCAAGATAAATTCCTGAATTTATTCTCTAATCTTCCTTTGAATTTCGATTCAAATTAGTCGGGATTAACGAAACTTACCAAAGTAATCATTTGTTTTAATTTCCCAATCCCAACCTATTTATCCCATGAAGTAAAACTGGTAATACTTCATATCTAACACCACGGTGTTATCAGTAAATTCAATTACCATTTCACGTTCAAATCTAATTAAAGATTTAACTATCGCCTGGAGCAAAATTGGTGGTACTCCATTTTCGATCATTTCAATCTAATTAAAGATTCATTAAAACTCCACTTAGTTTTAATCTTTAACTGGGTTAAAGAATCAGTGTCATTTAAAAACACAGTTCACGATAAACCCAGAATCACATTCATTAATTATCGGGTTAAAGAACGAGTGTTGTTTAAAAACACAGTTCACGATAAACCCAAAAATCAATATCAATTCAATTCCAATTAAATATTATTTAATTGGTACACTTCATTAAATCTAAAAAAAAGATTTAATCTTTTCTCAACTGGGTTCAAGAACAGTGTTCGTGAAGACACCATTCACGACAAACCCAAATCTCATTTGATATTCAATATAAGGCTCTGAATAGAAAATATATCGGCTTATATTCAATATCAAATTCTATGATTAGCAAATGTCGTATTGGAAATAACGATATAAATATGTATCTTTCAAATTTCCATAACATCCGTATAATCACGAATTCCAACATCGAAATATTCCGAAGACAATTTCGATTCAATTCCACTCCAATGCAATCATTGGAAATTCTGGTTATTTTTAAAACCCTTTTCAAATTTAATTTATTTATTTAAAAATAAATAGAATTATAATTCTAGTTCAAAACTAGTTCATTTCGAAAAAAATCTATTTTTATCTTTTCAAATATGGAGTTTTTCATCCCAATACTTTCTAAATCATTTCTTATGATTTTACACAAATTATTACTATTTTTAATAATTTTATCAAGGCCCGTACAGTTGATTTCCACCAATGGCCATCGAACTGCACGTATAGCGACCTTTTTCAAATTTGATTTGGACATAATTCCAAATCCAACTGTTAGATTTCTAATTTCTAATATTCGTTAGAAAGCTCTTTTCGATACGAACCCAACGGTTCCGGTTTTAGGAGAATCCGACGGTCGGATCTCCCGTAATGTCCGTTTGAAATAAATGGTCGAAATTCGCGAACTGCCGCGGCGCGGCGCGTTCTATTCAGGCCATTATATTATATATATAATATATATAATATATATTTCGTCGATTTCTATTTAAAACGAATTATATGAATAGTTTTAAATTCGTTTCAAAAGCAATTTCAACTTCCCTTTCAATTCAAATCAAAATTGAATTCTTCTTTATAAATTCGTTTTAAAATTCATTTCTATTCAATTTTCAATTCAATTTGAATTCGTTTTCAATTCAATTCATTTCGAAATCGTTTTCAATTCAATTCATTTCGAAATCGTTTTCAATTCAATTCATTTCGAAATCGTTTTCAATTCAATTCATTTCGAAATCGTTTTCAATTCAATTCATTTCGAAATCGTTTTCAATTCAATTCATTTCGAAATCGTTTTCAATTCAATTCATTCCGAAATCGTTTTCAATTCAGTTCATTTTAAAATGAATAAAATCGATATAAATATCGTTTACGTCTAAATGGCGTCAATCTAATCAACACGGCTTCATAAATTTCTATTTCAAATATTTTATTTCAAATATTTCTTTTTCAAAATAGTTGTTATTATCAAAATATTTCGTTCAACACATGACCAATCTCAATGGATGAGTACTGTCGACACATGAACTTTTATTTTATATTGATAAAGATGTAAATTTTATTACTAAAATATTTCGTTCAACACATGACCAATCTCAATGGATGAGTACTTTCAACACATGAACTTTTATTTTATAATATTCTTTATTTTCTAAATTGGAATGAGGCCCAATCAATCACCATATAATGTTAATTATATGGATTTTCATACAACACATGTATATAATAGCATTGAAAAATAATCAACCATCAACCAAAGTGCACTACACTGTATAAGCATCAAATATAGACATTTAACGCTTATAGCAGCTTGTCAATCAATCGATCGACATATTTAATCAATCAGGATGAGTGAACTTCAAATTTCATCCCAACACCCGTGTGGGGTTTCAAACAATCAAACACATATTTTATTTGTGCAGTTGGGCGATGTGTGAAATTTATCGACCCAATCAATATCAGTCAAATCAGTGTACATAAACAAACCGTCCGGTTTGTAAATGAATATTTATTTATTCACATTCACGTTAAAAATTATATTTTTAACGACAAAACATTTTATTCCAACATATGAATTTCTACTCAGTTCATTCTTTAAATAAAATGATATTTTTATTTTTCTAACTTATTTTAGAAAATTTCGGCGGCATAACGGCACGATACTAGAAACGGGACAAGGCCTAGCCTTATCCCCGGTCTAGTGAAGGCCCACGCCATTCACACATCAATCATATCAATTTCATCTCACCAAACAATTCAATTCAAACCAAATCATCAAATTAATTTATGCAACCAAACAAACAAGTCCATGGTCTGTGGACGATTGTGTCGGGTGCTACTAAGCACCGTCTGCATCCTAGTATATATATAAGTAGAAAAGAAAATTGAAAGGTGAGAAATTCTCACTGAAAGCTATCCAATCATCTTGACTCTACTTTGATATAGATCTTCTTCGTTCTCGCCTTTTTGTTACCTTCGTTGCCCATAGCCACTACATACATAAAAATCGAATTTTTACCCCGCTATTCAATATATAAAAATTGAATTTTTTACTTCGCTATTCAATATATAAAAATCGAATTTTTACTTCGCTATTCAATATATAAAAATCGAATTTTTACTTCGCTATTCAATATATAAAAATCGAATTTTTACTTCACTATTCAATATATAAAAATCGAATTTTTACTTCGCTATTCAATATATAAAAATCGAATTTTTACTTCGCTATTCAATATATAAAAATCGAATTTTTACTTCGCTATTCAATATATAAAAATCGAATTTTTACTTCGCTATTCAATATATAAAAATCGAATTTTTATCGTTACTTCAAATATGTAAAAATCGTATTTTTATCTCACTTTCATGTATATAAAAATCGTATTTTTATATAGCTAAAAATCAAATCTTTCTACGAGTACAAATCATATTTTTCTATCATGAAAATCCTATCTTCCTTTAACTAACAATCGAATTTTTCTTCAACTAAAAAAAAACTGATTTTATAATTGCTAAAATATACATATTTTTAAAAGATTGGATTTTTATGCTTTGCATATATATATATTTTCAAAATCAAGTCTTTCATATTTTCAACAACATTGTTATTCTATATCTTCAAAAACATTACTGTTTTTCTATTTCTATTTTAGATTTTCATAATAATAAAAATCACCTCACCAATAACATAAATAAATCAGAAAAGAACTCACAGCTAGATGTGGGAAAGGAGAAATGGCGACGCTAGAGGTGATGGGAGGCTGAGCGATAGCCTGGTGGCGGCCAGAGGCGAAGGCGGAGGCGGCTAGGCTCGGCGGCAGGGGACTTCGATGATGGCGGAGGCAGCTAGTAAAGGGGGCGACAGGCTATGGCTTTCAGGGGGCTAGGGTTCGCGGTCGATGGGCAAGACCGACTGATCGGAGAGGGGGCGGAGGCTGGGAATGCTGGCGAACGGCGATCGCCTGTGGAGGGAAGGGACCCGCGACGGCGCGCAGGCGGAGGAGGGGGAGCACGTCGCGATTTCGATCGTCTGCGTCTCTTTTTTTTTCTTTTTTCTTTTTATTTCAGATCTGAAAGGTAAGGAGAGAGAAAGGAGAAGGTTTATATATATTTAGTTTATTTAATTTTTATTTTAAATCCTCATAAAGTAACTTTTTAATTTCAACTCGAAATTGAACCCACCGACTGTCGTCCCTAGCTAATTACCCCCATTCCGAACACAATGGGATATGTCACGCAAGCTGATTCGGCTGTTACAATCAGTTTCCGTTACATTTAAATCACTATATTGAATTTTAAACGTACATTTCAAATTACCGGGGTCACATACTAACTAGAAAAATTCCTGAAAAATATTTTCTAGCTTTGTATTGACGATACGGTCCTAACGAAACTAGTTTCGTCGAATTCTGAGACCGTTGGAAAAATGGCCAATTTCCAGTCGATTAAAAATCTACTGAAACTGGTCAAACGCGTTTTCCTTTGCCACGCCCACATATTGATTCGAAAAATTATGAAATTTGAAACCTAGCAATAATTTAACATCACGGACCCAACAAAACTGGTTTCGTCGAAATCCGAGGTCGTTTGCAAAATGTCCATTTTTAAGGGCCTGAATTCCATAGCGACTATTCAGAATTTTCAACTGGACATATCTTTTGATTCCCGATATGAAATCTTGATTTTTCGGATTCGTTGGAAAGATATTCACAATTAGATCCCAATGTTTTTGGTTTCCCTAAAATCCGGATTGTTTTGCACCCGGTACATTCAATTGAAGTTTGAAATCGAATTATCGAACTACCGCGCCATTTTCAATTCTATTTATAATTATATATAAATATTTATATTATAACGACGACGCGTATAAATATATACGTTCAAATTATATTCAAAATAAATTTCTCGTCGATTTTATTTAAAATAATTCATTTTAAATAATCAAAATTCGCTACAATTGCCAAAATAAAAATTTTAAACTGCCCCAGATTTTCGGGTTGTTACAACTGCCCGGACCCGCCCGGCAAATTCAGCAGCCACAAATGTCAGTCTAATGTGAGAGGTCAAAGGCACGAATTAAATGCATAACAATTGTAAATACACGAGGTTAGGCTCGTTTGCGATATAAGACTGCCCGGACCCGCCCGGTAGATCCAGCAACCGCAAATGCCAGTCTAATATGGGAGGTCTTTACAAGGTCACGGTTCTAATGAATTAAGTAACACTTAACCAGATAAACATGTGGTGGGACATGGGGGGTCAAATGGGTGCCTTGGGTGGCATGTGAAATTAAGTGGGTGCCTTGGGTGGCATGTGAAATACGATTGGATGCACTTAACTAAGTTGAAACATGTAAGAAGACATGAATAAAAATGGGGTTAAGTGGGAAACCTTAGTGGGGACCAAGCATAAGTAGAAAGCTTGTGTCATGCATGGGGGCCCTTTTCAAACTAGTAACCCATTAAGTATCTTTGTGAGCTCGACCCAAGTCGAGGTCGGGATACGCTTACTGGGTTTGATTGTAAGAGGTCAAAACGGGTCAGTGGTGGCAACGCAAGTCCAACGGGTTCATGTGTGTGCGTGGGCCCGGGCTGGTAGGTAAGACGTTGTTGCATCGTATAGATATAAGCCGTGCATCTCTAGAGGTATCAGGTTTCCACTTTGGGGAGTGATACACCCCACTGTGGGACCAGCACGGGTATCTACGAGTTAGGGAGCTGATCGAATGGGGAAGGTAGTAGGTATGT
The DNA here is from genome assembly GCA_030737875.1 of Allium sativum. Taxonomy (NCBI): domain Eukaryota; kingdom Viridiplantae; phylum Streptophyta; class Magnoliopsida; order Asparagales; family Amaryllidaceae; genus Allium; species Allium sativum. Next base: position 446,403,321 of record CM060922.1, on the reverse strand, counting down.
CTAGCGGAGATAGGAGCAGACGACACCTATGAAGACAGCTAGGAGTATAACTACCATATTATAAATAAATATTGTAACTAGAATGGGAAGGGTAGCGAGTACAAATAGTGGAGATAGGGGCAGACGGCAACTATGAAGACAGATAGGGGTTCACGAAACTACCACTATCATTATTATGTTCTGTAGGCGGGATCAACTTTTAGGGTGACTAGTAATGGTGCGGTGAAATTAGCATTGGTGCAGTATAGTAATTATCCTATAGTGATTAGGAACGAGATTAACGCCAGAACATGCCCACTTGTTTCATGGTCATATCTTATCTTACCAGTTTATGCCTTATCCTAGTTACTTTAATAATTATATTGTTAAAGTTATTGTACTCGCCAGACTTTATGTCTGACCCCCTTGTTTTCGCCTCTTTTCTTCCTTTCAACCCCCCCAAGGTTCTCAGGGTGGGACTAGTACTAGTGGAGCTTGATCTTGGATCTCTTTCTCCTTTTTGGAAATGCTTGGATTGCTGAAAGTAAATTTCAACTCATCTCTTTTATGGCTACTTGTGTTGGGGTTTATTCTTTTTACTTTATGTACTCTTAAATAATTTATCAAGATGGATATTAAGTGTAATTGGTTTGTGAATTTGTTGTAATCAAACTTTTTCTCTGCTGCAATAAAAGTTGTTTTAAATTTTTCAAGTACCATTATTTGTATCTGTCTCGTTATGTTCTGTTCTATACACTAAATACGCTCCATGGAAGTTTATGCTTTCCCTTTGTGAGTGACATTAATGGATGTGGGGTGTTACAGTGTGTGTGTGTGGGTTGAATATTACATAAAATCTTGTTACTCTTTCATTATCTAAATAATTCTAACAAGCCTAGGATACAAGTTCGAATAGTTATGTTGATATTTTCCCATTTGTTGTTGTTATTAATTATGCCATGAATTTAGTAGTTCGATATGGGAATTTGGATTGTATACCTTTGATGTGAATAGGATTGACAAACTATACTGTTAAAACGTTTCTTACTTCGAACGGAAATTAACGTTTATAGCACATATTAAATTATATATTTATATAGCGTTGTTAATGCATTCAAACGTAATAATGCCGTAATAAATATGTTAGGATAGGATTAGAAATTTGAAGTGTCCCCACATGTATTGTTGCTTGTGTGTATAAATGGCTTATTTTTAGATATTAAATAATGACACACAGACACGAGGTTAGTCATAATTTGAGGTAGAAGTTTACCTGGAGCCAACCGGCAAATTCAGCAGCCACAAGTGAGTTTGGGCAATGTGAGAGGTCTTGGTGCCATGGGACAGTAAACTTGATACACTATGACACGAGGTTAAGCCTGCTTGTAGAAGAAGTCTGCCTGAAACCACATGACAAATCCAACATCTACAAGTAGTCAGATTAATGTGAGAGGTCTAGTATGTATATATACACCCACTATGTGTGTAAATAGTAGGCATATTACCCCCTTGAGGAGGTTTTGAGTGGCTAGCTCTCTTCTTATCTACTTTGGGTCTTATGTAGTTAAGACTAGGACAGTTCCAAAGGTTTATTCCTTGGATTTGGACCAAAGTCATGGGACCCACCCTTATTATATTTGAAGTGGTCTATGGGTCCGCATTCTCTAAAAAAGTAGTTTAGTCATGGCAAAAACGGAGTAGGTAGTTTACCGGAATGTCCTCTTCCTATAGGACTTTGTAAGGACTAACCTAGGAACATGTTTCGTATACATGAGACGAAGCATGCAATTTAATTGACCAACCATCTATGGGAAGTCTTAAGCGACATAGGTCTATTACTGTAATATCAGTTAAGTAGTAACATGAGGCATCCGCCAAAGGGGTCTTAAATGGCTATAAGCGGGCCTACCCTAAACCGATACTAAGCGGCGATATACTACTTCTTATATTATTTGCGAGAATATATATATATATATGTGTGTGTGTGTGTGTGTGTGTGTGTGTGTGTGTGTGTATGAGTGTGTGTATGTATGATGTTGACGTGTTAGAATGGGGTCTTAAGTGGCTAGGGTTCGTCGTAGGGTCATAAGAGATCATGGGAATCCACCCTTAATAAATATACTAGAATGGGTTTTATGTGACCGAGAATGTCCACCTCATTGGGTCTTAAGTGATCGTTGGTCCACCCTAAATGCGTTAATGAAGGTCTTAGGTGGTTAACTCGGATATCCACCTCATTAATTTAAAATATTCCTTTGAATGTACGCCTGCATGTTTCGTAGACATACTTTGAAATATATTACCTATCAAATTTAGAGTATAGTCTTTAAACACATATTTTTTCAATCACCGAACTTTATGCTCTGACCCGTCTCCTTAACATATCCTACAAGTTAGTAGGTGAGGTGGCAACCTGATGGACGAGACAATGATGGACCCTGAAGAAGGCAACGAGACTATCATTATACTATTATTTTTTATTGCACTTTTATTGTTAAACCCTCTTAATGATGAGTAATAATGATGTACCATTACAAACATGTGGATTTGGCATTTTGTATTTGGATTAGTGGTTTCTGAATAAATAGTACGTCTTACTTTATTATTATACTTTCTCGTTCTGCTGTGTGAGATTCCATCTCGTTATATTATTTTGTTATTCTGTGCAAATGTAATTTCTTATAGGAACCAACGACCTTTTTAGAGTGGCTCTAAAATTCAATGGGCCTTTTCTAGGTCGAAATTTAGGCCCACTCTGGGTGGGTTGTTACATTTGGTATCAGAACCTAGGTTACCCGATTATAGGGAAATCAAATGTATGAGAGGCATATTTGTATTTTGAATCAGGTTTTCAAACTATATATATTTACCCAATAAGCACACACAACAATACTAGACAACATTATCGCTTCCCTGATTTTAAGCTTAAATATTATCTCAGGAGTATCCAATGAAGGATTGTAACATCCCGAATTTTCTGAGAATATTAAAATTAACAAATTCAAGAACACTTAATTTCTAGAAGAAGAATTAAGTGAAATGGGTTGCGCTATTACGTTTGTCTCAAAATTTTGGTCAAGATAGACTTTTGGTCCGCATAAAACGGACACCTTATGAAGAAGTTATTAAGCCATGAAGTTTGTATGCATATGAGAAAAAACATATATAGATATATATAAAAATTAAATAAATAAATAAGCAAAAAAAAGTTCAAAACAATGAATTGGGAGGGGGAATAACCGAACCAGCCCATTTTTGAGGTCGACCCAAGCCTTGCTGGGTCGACTAGGGGTTGATTCAGGGTGTTTGACTGTTAACCCGTGGGCCGATTCGCTCTAAGGCAGATGTGGCATCTGATTGGTTCTCATGGTTCAGGGTTAATCTAATGGTCCTAAAACACTCTCTACAACTATATAAGGACCCTAAACCTAAAACCTAATTCTATTTTCACTCTCATCTAAACCTAGCCGCCACTAAAACCAAAATCAAATTAAATCTAATCTAATTCAACTAAGAGAATTCAACGATCTACATCAAATGATAGCAATTCAATTTCAGAATACAGATCCCAGAACTCAAGAATTACTTTTTGTTTGTAAGTATAGTTACCTTTCAAATGTGAATAAATTAAAGACGTGATTTGTAATGAATTGGAAAATATAATTTGAACCAAGTTGTATGTGATTGATGATGCAAATTCATGTCTAATTCTTGCGATAATTTGGTCATGTATGTCTTGGAATGATTGTGGTTTATTCGACCTTATTGCATCATGTGGAAATTAGTGATAAACTTATTATGATTTGGGGAACGAAACCATCATACCACATATAAGTTTGACAATCCTTTCATGATGTGTCATGTGCAGGATACATGTTTTATGTTAGTCAAGATCTATATACATGTTCATATGCAAGATACATGTTTTATGTTAGTCAAGAACTATATATATGTTCATATGCAAGATACATATTTTATGTTAGTCAAGATCTATATATATGTTCATATGCAAGATACATGTTCTATGTTAGACCCAAGTCAAGATATATATATGTGTGTGTGTGTGTGTGTGTGTGTGTGTGTGTGTGTGTGTGTGTTCATATGCAAGTTTCATGTTCTGTGTTAGATCCAAAAATTAGATCTATATTTATATGCAAGTTTGTAAAGTGGATTCATGCAAGTTCATATGATAATTATTGTTAGACCTAGTTCACATCTACATGTTAAAGTTAAACTTATACATGCTCTGGAATGTACATGTCATGATTCTCCTAAATTATGCTAGTTTACAAATCAAGTTGTGTTCACCTATGCCTAGATCTACATGTTCACATGCTTAGGCTTTTGCTAGTTCTATCCAATCTAATTGCAAGTTTCGTGAGATATGTTAATTTAAATTTACGTGACATATGTTTGATTAAATGTTCCCTTCTTTTATCTCTTGTTTATAAATTGGGCTAATTGGCGGACCCAATGACTTTATGTGATTAACGCAAACGTACAACGGGGGTAACATTGGGAAAAACTTGGAAATTACACATAACTAACATATTTGGCTCATAGTCATGTATTTAACGAGTAGCATAAAAATGGTATAGTTTTTATGCAAAAAAAACCCATGAACTTGAATTCGAGGGAAAGTAGGCCATGACAATAAATTGTTGACAAATTTACATATAAGCATAAAAGGATAAATATGTAAATTTAGGAAAGAGGAATATGCCTAACACGAGTTTAAACTGAGTTGTGGTGTAAAACTGCCCGGAACCGACCGTCACATCCAGTGACCACAACAATACCTGTCTAATGTGGGTGGTTAGTGCATTGAGCCCAAAAAGGACCGGAGGTTAGACTGAGTTGTGGTGTGAAACTGCCCGGAACCGACCGGCACATCCAGTGACCACAACAATACATGTCTAATGTGAGTGGTTGGTGCTTTAATAAAGCTAAGTCAAGATTGGTAGGGTTAAGTCAATTAAGGAAACACTTAACCAATTCAACATGTTAACTAAACCGATGGGTGGGGTTAGGTAAATTTGGACACTTAACCAATTTAACATGTTGGCTAGAAAACCCTAGTAACGGGGACCCATTTTAGCAGTAACCCACATAGATGTATCATGGAACCCTGAACTAGGCAGGGTGGGGCATGATTACAGGGCTGAATTGTAAGTGGTCAAAACGTCGGCAGTTGGTGCATTAGTGTAGGTTCCGACAGAGTACGGAAGTATACGTACTCCGTAGTGGAAAAAGCAGGAACTGGGCATCAGTAGTCATTCACTATGCATCTTGAATCATGTCGGGTTGCCACCATAGGACTTGATACACCCCGTGGTGGGACCATCACAGTATCTATAATCAAGTGGGGGCTGAATGACACATGTGATAAATGTATGCGAGTAGGAGCCGATCGATAAAAAGGGATCATTTCACCATGTATATGGGGTACCAGTTAGGACAAGTATAAATAGGTGCAGAGAAATAGACATGGGTGCGATGTATATTCGGTTTATCCTGCCTTGTATAGTTTTATGTTAGATTGTTATTCTGGTACTGTCCTGTTTTTCAGTTTATTCCTATCATGACCTTTTCCTTATTCACACACTGAAAAGTCACTAGACTTACTCAGACTTATGTCTGACCCATTTTTCTTTTGTCTTCTTTTCTTCCGTCCCCCCCCCCCCTGAGGTCCACAGGGAGGGAATACTCCATCTTAGTCAGACTCTTTGCAAGCTTCAAGAAAGCAGATGTATGGTTTGGACTATTTCCTTGATTATTACTTTTGGACACATTCTATGGGGATTTATGCTGTTATGTTTTAGTTCTATGTTTCTTTATGTTTTAATCCAGACAGAGATTATAATGTAATGTTTTGGAGGTTATTTTGAGACAAATTATTGTATTTTTTTTGTTATTGAACCACGTATGAAATAAATGTTGTTTTCTGCTGCTTATATATATCTGTCTTGTAAATTGTCTTTCTCTTTTACCTATAACACTCCACCAAAGTTAAGGCATTCCCTTTGCGAGTGACCTTAATGGAGGTGGGGTGTTACACTTGGTACAGAACAAAGGTTTACCAGATCAGAAAAAAAATTTGAAAACTATTTTCAAAAAAGAAGTATAAAGAAGCATTTTTCAATAAAAAGTGTTATTTTACTTTAAAGTCATAATCCCCCAAAGCTATATGCACTATCTTTCTATCCTTTGTTTTGAATCTTTCCTTTTTTGTTTCAGCATGTCTGGGAATCTTAACCTTCCAGAGGGTGTACCGATACCTGGCTGGTTCAGGAGGTACCTAGAGGCTAGGGCCAACAACGCAGGCCCAGCAGACATTCCTCATCCTCCAGCTGCAGCGGTTCCTCCTCCTCCTCCGCGTGCAAATGATTTCTCAAAGATATGTAAGGACTTTCGAGCCATGGGTGGAAAGAACTTCAATGAAAATGAATCTTTTGTGGAAGCAAGAAACTGGCTCAAAGAAACTGAGGATTTGTTCGATATCTTCGAAGTGGATGATAGGCAGAAGATACAGTTGGCAGTATGGTTGCTCAATGACAAAGCTTCCTATTGGTGGGAAGTCACTAACGCTGAAAGACCAGTTGAAACTTGGATGGATTTTAGAATGAGATTTGAAATGAAACTCCTCTCTCAAGCTAAAAGAAGGCTTCAGATGGAGAAATTATTAGCACTCAAACAGGGAAGTATGATGGTCAAGGAATACGTCAACCAATTCAACCAGCTGGCTAGGTTCGGATTGGAGTTAGTAAACACTCCTCATAAGAAGGATCTCCGTTTTGTTAAAGGACTGAATGAGCCACTACGGAGCGTAGCTATGTCCCATATACTTATGGGTGCGACTTACGAGAGGTTAGTGGACATGGCACCGTTGCAAGAAGAAGATAAGCCTGGCAAGAAGGAGACCAAGGTGGAAGCATCTCAAGATAAGAAAGGGGAAGGATCACAGGGCAAGAAGACAGACTCCAAGAAGGGCGGGAAGAACAACATACCCCATGAAAAAAGAAAGTGTAATTTTTGTGGCATTCCTGGACATTTGGTCAAAGACTGCAGGAAGAAGAAGAGGAAGATGGGTGGCGTTTCCACTACGGCAAGACAGGACACATGGCTAAGGACTACCCAAGAAAGCAAGGGCAAGGGCAGAGAGCTGGACCTTCTTCTGGAGGACAAGTTCACGCTCTCACAGCACCTCCGCAAGAACGAGGTAGAAATATTTCTGTCGAAAGTTTAGTCTATCTTTTTTATCATCCTGTTCGTACACTCTTTGATTTTGGTGCATCGCACTCTATCTACTGCTTTAGTTGAATCTCTGCACCTAGACACCAGTATAGTAGAGGATCCCTTGGTTGTTTCAAATCCAATTGGGGGCTCAGCTTATTTATCAATGGTTTGTTTGGATTTGAAAATTTCTATACAAAGCGTTGGATTTAGATGTAATTCCTATGTTTTGGGCTTCACGGGCTGTGGGTTGATTCTAGGCATGGACTGGCTATCCAGTAATGGCACCTTCCTTGATTGTGAAAAGAGAGTGGTTAGACTCATGACTCGCCTCAGTAACACTCTCGAAATTTCTTGTAATCCCATGAACTCTGTTATGCTTAGCTATCTAGAATCTCTCGATGCGTCTATTGAGGACTTGCGGTCTGCTAGAGTAGTCCGTGAATACTCGGATGTGTTTGAAGAGGTAAAGGGCTTACCTCTGAAGTGGGAGATTGAGTTCCGCATATACCTCGTTGATAATGCAAAACCTGTCGCCTTACCCGTTAGGCAAATGGCTCCAAGGGAGCGGAAAGAGCTCAGCAAGCAAGTTAAAGAGCTGCTAGAAAAGGGGTTTATAAGGCAGAGTATTTCTGAATGGGGTGCTCCAGTAGTGTTCGCAACTTAAGCAGACAGTTCGCTTCGCCTATGCGTTGATTATAGGGAGCTAAACAAGCTGACCAAGAAAAATAGGCACCCACTCTCAAGAATAGACGACTTGTTCAATCAGCTTGTAGGTGCATCGGTTTTCTCCCAACTAGATTTGGCTATCGGGTTTCATCGGCTAAGAGTATCTGAAGAAAACATTGATAAGACAGCGTTCAGAACTCCGGATGGATCCTTCGAGTGGCTTGTCATGCCTTTCGGCTTGACAAACGCACCCGCTTATTTCATCGATTTGACGAGCAGGGTGTTTAGGGAGTTTGTCAATAAGTTTGTAGTGGTCTTCATGGACGACATTTTGATTTTCTCGAAGAGTGAGGAAGAGCATGCTCAGCATCTAAAGGAAGTCATGGATACTCTTCGTGCACATCAGTTAAAAGACAAATTCTCCAAATGCCACTTCTGGAGAGAAGAAGTAAGGTTTCTTGGACATGTGTTGTCCAAAAAGGGATTAGTTGTGGACCCCGCAAAAGTAGTTGCAGTGCAAGATTGGAAGGTCCCACGGAATGCAACCGAAGTCCGAAGCTTTCTCGGGCTAGCAGGCTTTTATCGAAAGTTCATTAAAGATTTTACGAAAATCTCAGCTCCACCTACAAGGTTGACAAAGAAGAACTTAACTTTCACTAGGGATTTGGATTGCGATATTGCTTTCCAACGCTTGAAAAGGGCTCTGACAACAGCCCCAGTTCTGACATTGCCTGATGGAAGCAAGATGTTTACCGTATATACAGATGCATGCGGTACGGGACTAGGTGTTGTCCTAGTGCAAGAAGGGAAGGTAGTAGATTATGGAGGCTGACAGCTGAAAGCACATGAGAAAAACTACCCAACCCACGATCTAGAGTTGGCTGCCATCGTCTTTGTGTTTAAGTCTTGGCGCCATTATCTCCTAGGTGAGAAGTTTGAATTATTTACTGACCATAAATCGTTGAAGTATCTTTTCTCGCAGAAAGATCTCAACTTGAGGCAGCAAAGATGGATGGAGTTTCTTGCCTCATATGATTTTGAGATTTCCTCTACTCCAGGCATGGGCAATGTAGTAGTAGACGCTTTGAGTAGAAAGAAGATGACCCTAAGCCCTCTCTTTGGAGAAAGGCAAAGCTTGGAGAACATAGCCAACTTTGATTTTAGACCCTCTGTCGATCATGTGACTAGTTTCCTAGCATCGCTAGAGGTGCGGCCTACTCTTTTGGACTCAATAGGGACTGCACAACGTAAAGACCCTCAGCTAGTTGATGTGATATATAAGATGAGTAGAGGTGAGACTTCTAGTCACCTCAATAGATATTCCATCGATGGTAAGGGTTGGTTGAGGCAGGATGGAAGACTATGCGTCCCACAAGCAAGGGATTTGGTGAAGAAAGTTCTTGAAGCAGCACACCATTCCAAGTTGACCATACATCCCGGTAGAGTCAAAATGTACAAAGACATCAAAAGGATTTTCTTTTGGAATGGCATGAAGAGGGATGTAGCTGAATTCGTTTCTAAGTGCATGATATGCCAACAAGTCAAGGCGTAGCAGAAGAAGCCCGGTGGTTTGCTTCATCCTCTAGAGGTCCCACGGTGGAAGTGGGATAGCATCTCGATGGACTTTATTGATGGGATGCCTAGGTCAAGAAGAGGCAATACCAGCATTTGGGTAATAGTGGATAGGCTCACAAAAAGCGCTCACTTCATACCCGTAAAGCGTAGAAGGACTGCCTCATCCCTAGCATCTGTATATCTTAAAGAGATAGTTCGATTCCATGGGATATCCTCCAGCATAGTGAGTGACTGAGATCCTATCTTTACGAGCGAGTTTTGCAGGAGTTTGCAAGAAGCTTTAGGCACACATTTATGCTTAAGCACAGCCTATCACCCCCAAACCGATGGTCAGACGGAAAGAGTGAACAGAGTGTTAGAAGACCTCTTGAGACTATGCATTCTTGACTTTGGAGGTACATGGGAGGATCATCTTCCTTTGGTGGAATTCGCTTACAAAAATAGCTACCAAGCCACCACAGGAATGGAACCTTTCGAAGCTTTATATGGAAGACCATGCCAATCACCAACTTGTTGGTGGGAATCCACAGACAAGCTCATACTTGGACCAGACAAGATCAGAGAAGCTTCAGAGAAAGTGGAATTGATATGAAGAAGAATGAAGACTGCCCAAGATAGACAGAAGTCCTACGCAGACAAAAGAAGAACCAACCTTGAGTTTGAAGTTGGAGACAAGGTGTTCCTTAAAGTATCTCCTTTGAGGAACGTCGTTCGCTTTGGATCCGCAGGAAAGTTAGAACCAAGATTTGTAGGGCCGTTCCCTATCATCGAGAAGGTTGGGAAGATGGCTTATAGAGTAGAGTTGCCCGAAAGATTGGCTGGAGTTCATAATGTCTTTCATGTTTCTCACCTACGGAAGTGCTTACATGAGTCTGCAGAAGTGGTGGAACCAAGCATACTAGAGGAAGTAGAAGTAGAACGAGAAGTGATTGTGAGAAGAGCACTAACTCGTATCTTGGGTACAGATGTCAAAAAGCTGCGCAACCATGAAGTCAAACTTGTTAAAGTTCAATGGAGTGACGCTGAGGAAGACGCGACTTGGGAGACTGAGGCCAAGATACGCGCAGACTACCCTTTTCTTTTTTAGGGTACATCTTTAATCACTTTTTCCTTAAGTTTGTTCATGCTCGTATCTATCTTTTTAGTATTTTCCTCAGTGTTGTTCTCGATCCTTAGGTAGAAACCAATGGATGTAAATATGTATTTGAAACATGTTATGATTGATGGTTGCAAGTGGTTGCAAGTGATTGCTAGTGGTTGCTCGTGGATGCATATACACACACATTAGGTGTTAGATTGGCTCAGTCACTTTCATGTTGCATATGCATATATGTACTTGTATATGATTGAAACTTGATGTGTTATCATGTAGATGTTGCATTTTTATGAATGATTGTGCACTCATGTAGAAAGTAATGATTAGGGATGACTGCATACATAATGGACTCATGACACTAACATAATTCGCACTAAGGAGGTCAACTGAATCAGTGGACCGCCTGATCTTTTGCATTAGTATTGGGACATATACACACACTTTTGCATATGTTCGTATGGCATTAGAAGTCCTTTAAGGGCAATGGATGCTTGTGGATGATTGATGAGTAGATGTATGATTGGATGTTAGGATGCATTCTTCTTAACTTGAAGATTTCGGGGACGAAATCCTTTAAGGAGGGGAGAATGTAACACCCCGAATTTTCTGAGAATATTAAAATTAACAAATTCAAGACCAATTAATTTTTAGAAGAAGAATTAAGTGAAATGGGTTGCGCTATTACGTTCGTCTCAAAATTTTAGTAAAGATAGACATTTGGTTTGCATAAAACGGATACCTTATGAAGAAGTTATTAAGCCTTGAAGTTTATTTGCATATGAGAAAAATATATGTATAGATATATATAATAATTAAATAAATAAATATGCAAAAAAGTTAAAAACAGCGAATCGGGAGGGGGAATAACCGAATCGGCCCATTTTTGAGGTCAACCCGAGCCTTGCTGGGTCGACTAGGGGTTGATTCAGGGTGTTTGACTGTTAACCCGTGGGTCGATTCGCTCTAAGGCAGATGTGGCATCTGATTGGTTCTCATGGTTCAGGGTTAATCTAATTGTCCTAAAACACTCTCTACAACTATATAAGGACCCTAAACCTAAAACCTAATTCTATTATTCACTCTCATCTAAACCTAGCCGCCACTAAAACCAAAATCAAATTAAATCTAATCTAACTCAACTAAGAGAATTTAACGATCTACATCAAAGCCGAGCAATTCAATTTCAGATTACAGATCCCAGAACTCAAGAACTCGTTTTTGTTTGTATGTATAGTTACTTTCAGATGTGAATAAATTAAAGACATGATTTGTAACGAATTGGAAAATAGAATTTGAACCAAGTTGTATGTGATTGATGATGCGAATTCGTGTCTAATTCTTGCGATAATTTGGTCATGTATGTCTTGGAATGATTGTGGTTTATTTGAACTTATTGTATCATGTGGAAATTGCTGATAAACTTATTATGATTTGGGGAATGAAACCATCATACCACATATAAGTTTGACAATCCATTCATGATATCTCATATGCAAGATACATGTTTTATGTTAGTCAAGAACTATATATATGTTCATATGCAAGATACATGTTTTATGTTAGTCAAGATTTATATATATGTTCATATGCAAGACACATGTTCTATGTTAGACCCAAGTCAAGATATACATACATACATATATATATATATATATATATATATATATATATATATATATGTTCATATGCAAATTTCATGATCTGTGTTAGATCCAAAAATTAGATCTATATTTATATGCAAGTTTGTAAAGTGGATTCATGCAAGTTCATATGATAATTATTGCTAGATCTAGTTCACATCTACATGTTAAAGTTAAACTTATACATGCTCTGGAATGTACATGTCATGATTCTCCTAAATTATGCTAGTTTATAAATCAAGTTGTGTTCACCTATGCCTAGATCTACATGTTCACATGCTTAGGCTTATGCTAGTTCTATCCAATCTAATTGCAAGTTTCGTGAGATATGTTAATTTAAATTTACGTGACATATGTTTGATTAAATGTTCCCTTCTTTTACATCCTGTTTATAAATTAGGCTAATTTGCGGGTCCAATGACTTTATGTGATTAACGCGAAGTACAACGGGGGTAACATTGGGAAAAACTTGGAAATTACACATAACTGACATATTTGGCTCATAGTCATGTAATTAACGAGTGACATAAAAATGGTATAGTTTTTATGCAAAAAAACCATGAATTTGAATTAGAGGGAAAGTGGGCCATGACAATAAATTGTTGACAAATTTACATATAAGCATAAAAGGATAGATATGTAAAAAGGAAAGACGAATATGCCTAACACGAGGTTAGACTGAGTTGTGGTGTAAAACTGCCCGGAACCGACCGGCACATCCAGTGACCACAACAATACCTGTCTAATGTGGGTGGTTAGTGCATTGAGCCCAAAAAGGACCCGAGGTTAGACTGAGTTGTGGTGTAAAACTGCCCGGAACCGACCAGCACATCCAGTGACCACAACAATACATGTCTAATGTGAGTGGTTGGTGCTTCAATAAAGCTAAGTCAAGATTGGTAGGTTTAATTCAATTAAGGAAACACTTAACCAATTCAACATGTTAACTAAACTAATGGGCGGGGTTAGATAAATTTGGACACTTAACCAATTTAACATGTTGGCTAGAAAACCCTAGTAACAGGGACCCATTTCGGCAGTAACCCACATAGATGTATCATGGTACCCTGAACTAGGCAGGGTGGGGCATGATTATAGGGCTGAATTATAAGCAGTCAAAACGTCAGCGGTTGGTGCGTTAGTGTATGTTCCGACGGAGTACGGGCATGCACGTACTCCAAAGTGGAAAAAGCAGGCACTGGACATCAGTAGTCATACACTGTGCATCTTGAATCGTGTCGGGTTGCCACCATAGGACTTGATACACCCCGTGGTGGGACCAGCACAGGTATCTACAATCACGCGGGGGCCGAATGACACACGCGATAAGTGTATGCGAGTAGGAGCCGATCGATAAAAAGGGATCATTACACCATTTATATGGGGTGCCAGTTGGGACACGTATAAATAGGTGCAGAGAAATAGACATGGGTGCGATGTATATTCGGTTTATCCTGTCTTGTATAGTTTTATGTTAGATTGTTATTCTGGTACTGTCCTGCTTTTTAGTTTATTCCTATCATGACATTTTCCTTATTCACACACTGAAAAGTCACTCGACTTACTCAGACTTATGTCTAACCCATTTTTCTTTCGTCTTCTTTTCTTCTGTCCCCCCCCCCCCCCCCCCCCAGGTCCACAGGGAGGGAATACTCCAGCTTAGTCAGACTCTTTGCAAACTTCAAGAAAGTAAATGTATGGTTTGGACTCTCTTTCCTTGGCTATGGCTTTTGGACACATTCTATGGGGATTTATGCTGTTTTGTTTTAGTTCTATGTTTCTTTATGTTTTAATCAAGACAGAGATTATGATGTAATGTTTTGGAGGTTATTTTGAGATAAATTGTTGTAATGTTTTTGGTACTGAACCACGTATGAAATAAATGTTGTTTTTCGCTACTTATATATATTTGTCTTGTAAATTATCAGTGTCTTTTACCTATAACACTCCACCAAAGTTAAGGCATTCCCTTTGCGAGTGACCTTAACGGAGGTGGGGTGTTACAAGGATTCTTCCTTTCTTTTTTAAATAGTAGAATAGCTGATAATCCTTTCGATCAGGGAAATCAGGCAAGACCTCAGTATTAGCTAGAATGGTTTCAACAGCATCTCCATATTGTAGAGAAAGTACCTATCGCCAATCCCGCACCAACGGAGCTTGTAGCTGCCGTCACTGAAGTAGCTTTCAACTTTCCCCGACTCTGTAAGAATTTTGCGAACTTGGGTGGAAAACCGTTCTTAGGAAATATGGGTTTTGTTGGGGATCAATCTTGGATAATGGACTAGGAGAAGATCTTTGAGGCCACGGGATCGTTAGATGATGTTAAGAGGAGAGTCGCGGCCTGACACTTAAATGGGGAAGCCCTTGTATGATGGAACCTAGTATCTGGAGAGGGTCTAAGCCAAGTATTTACGTGGGTTGAACTCAATAACCTTCGTGAAGCGAAGTTTTTATCCAATGCTGAGATTACAACTCAATTACAAAAGTTTATCCATCTCAAACAAGGAAAGCAGAGGTTATAGGAGTATGCGTCTAAATTCAACAAATGATGTAAGTTTGGTAGGGGTTTGGTGGATACCCCAATGAACAAGGCCTTAAGATTTGTTAAGGGGTGGAACTCCTTATAAAGGAGACTTTGACGGCCCAAATAACATTCAGAGCAAAGTTTGGGACATTAGTGGAGACATTCTTCTTGTGCACATCTGAAGGATCTAAAGAGAATAAGAATGGTGAGAAGGGAGAAGGTAATTCTAGCTCTAATAAAAATAAGAAGAAAGAACGGTGGAAGAATAAGAAGAGAAGGGTAGGTTTAAGAAAGAAGCTAAGACTTGTACAAGGTGCAATCGTTAGGACCATGAGGCCAAGGACTGCAGGACTGCCTTAGCAAAGAAAGAGTTTAAAGGAAGGCGGTTCAATTTCCATTAGGAAGGGAGCTTCTATACGGATTGCCCAAAGCCTAGAGTTTTTCATAATAGTCAAATTTTTTGATGGGTGTAGCACTGATGCAGAGCCGACCCGCGAGAGATCAAGGTCAACTCGCACTTGTAGGTATAACTTCAATTCTAGGAATTACCGTATATACCTTGTTCGACTCTAGAGCGACATATTCTTTTATTTCTAAGAGATTAGTTGAACCTTTCCTTATCCATGACAAGTAATCTAATAGAGCTGGCTAGCCCTATCGGAGGAGCTAAGTATCTTGAGTTGATCTGTAAAGACCTACGATTGGATATCGATGTTGTCGAGTTCCTCTGCAAAGCGTATGCATTGGATTTTATGGGGTATGACCTTATCCTAAGTATAGGTTGGCTATTATTCTATAGAGCCATCCGAGATTGTTACAAGAGAATTGTTCATTTTAAGAGCCGACGAGGACGTAGTCTGAGAATCCCTTGTGATATTAGAAACAAGGATAATCACCTATTGTGTACCTTGTCTCCTAGTTCGGAAGGACCATCTTCGGTCACTATAGTATGTGAGTTCTTGGACGTCTTTGAGGAAGTAACGAGGCTTCCACCCCATAGGGAGATCACTTTTCGTATTGACCTAGAAAAGGATGCTAGACCAGTAGCTTTACCCTTAAAGCATATGGCGCCAAAAGAAAGAAGAGAGTTGGATAAACAGATTTCGGAGTTGCTACGAAAAGGATTCATTCGACGAAGTACATCTGAATGGGGTGCATTTGTTGTGTTTGGCATCAAAGTAGATGGGTCCCTGAGACTTTGCTTGGATTATAGAGAGCTAAATAAACTAGTTAAGAAGAATAGGTACCCCTTATCTAGAATTGATGATCTATTTGACCACTTGGGAGGAGCCCAAGTATTTTCCCAATTAGACCTTACAAATGGATTTCACCAATTTTGAATTTCATAAGATAGTAAGGATAAAACTGCATTTAAGATGCCTGATGGATTGTTCCAATGGGAGGTTATGCCTTTGGACTAACGAATGCACCCGCTTTTTTGGTTGACCTCATGATTAAAGTGTTTATGGGTATTCTAAATAAGATCGTGGTGGTTTTTGTAGACGATATCCTTAAATTTTCAAAGGACCATAAAGAGCATGAAAGTCATCTAAGACAGGTCCTAGGAATACTTAGAGAGAACTAGTTGAAAGCCAAGTTTTCAAAGTGTCATTTCTAGAGAGAAGTGAGATTTTCAGGGCATATCGTGTAGAGAAAAGGCTTGGCAGTAGACCTTGCGAAGATCGAGGAAATTAAGGAATGGAAAGTGCCTCGAAAGGCTACGGAGGTAAGAAGCTTTCTTGGATTGACAGGATATTACCAAAAGTTTATTAAGGATTTTGCAAAGATTGCGAGCCCTTTAATTCAATAACGAAGAAGAACTTGGTATTTTCTTAGAGTAGTAAGTGCGTTATGGCTTTTAGAAATTAAAGAAGCATTGATTAGTGCTCCAGTTCTTATTACACCCGATGTCTCAAGGATGTTCATGGTTTACGCTGACACCTATGGAACCAGTTTAAGAGCGGTTATCATGCTAGAAGGAAAGGTCGTTGCTTATACCAGTAGACACCTCAAGGACCCCAAAAAAAGATATCCAGTTCATGACCTAGAGTTAGCTGCGTAGTGTTTGCCTTAAAAATGTGAAGGCGTTATCTTTTAAGAGAGAAGTTTGAGCTTTTAACTGACCACAAATCCCTAAAATTTATTCTCTCAACCTGACCTGAATTTGAGACGACAATGATGGATGGAGGGCACATCCTTTTTTGACTTCATGATCTAATATAACCCAGAGGAGGGGAACATCGTAGTCGATGCATTGAGTAGGAGACATGCATCTTTGAATGCAATTTTGGAATGGAAACAGTTGGAGTTTCTCTCCATCTTTAACTTGCAACCCCGCCTGTAGCCTCTACTCGTTTTCTTGGAGTTATGCTAGTTAGACCTGCTTTAATGGAAAGGATTCAGAGTATGCCAGATCTTGACGAAGAAATAACAAACTGGAAGGAGAAAGTGGGAAAGAAGGAGATCTTTCTTCATTCAGTTAGATATTCACTGAGAAACGACGAGAATTAGCTTAGGGATGGACAACTTTGTATCCCCAAGGATGAGGAGTTGAGAAAGGAAATTTAAGAGGAGTGTCATAGGTCAAGGATCACCATACACCCTAGTGAAGATAAAATGTATATGGATATGAAGATAAATTCAGTTGGGAAGTGATGGAAAGGGAGATAACTGAGTATGTGGCCAAGTGTCTAACATGCAAAAAGTAAAAGTGGAGCAAGGAAGACCTGATGGATTACTGTTACCTTTAGAAGTTTACATGTGGAAGTGAGAGCATATTTCCATGGATTTTGTGGATGAGCTTCTAGGAAGTCAAAAGGGAAATGAGATCATTTGGGTTATAGTGGACCATTTGACCAAGAGTGTTCACTTTATACCAGTCAAGAAGAATAAGACTGCAGCTTCGTTGGCATAGTTGTATGTTAGAGACATAGTCAGATTGCATGGTATTCCATCTAGTATAGTTAGCGATCGCGACCCCCTATTCACAAGTGAGTTTTGCGCAGGATTAGAGACAACACTCAACTTAAATACGGCTTATCACCCACAGACCGATGGACAGATGGTGAGAATAAATTAGATCCTTGAAGGCTTGCTCAGAGCTTGCATTATCTACCTTAGAGATGTTCAGAGCAGCACCTGTCGCTTGTGGAGTTTATGTATACCAATAGTTTTCATACGACGATTGGTATGGCCCCTTTTGAAGTGCTTTATGGAAGGTCATGCAAATCACCAACTTGCTAGTGAGAAACTACCGACAAGATTCTACTCAGACCAGACTTTGTTTGTGATTCCACGGAGAAGATTTCTTTGATTAGGCAGAGGATGAAGGCAGCCCAAGACCGCAAAAAATCATATGCAGATAAGAGGAGGAAGGAACTTGAGTTCAATGTAGGAGACATAGTACTCGCAAAGGTTTTCCCCTTTCAAGAAGACTATCCAGTTTGGGAGGACTGGGAAGTTGGCTCCAGATTTATTGGGACTTTTCGAATTATCGAGAGAATAGGATCTTTGGCTTATCAAATGGATATTTCAGAACACCTATCGGGGATCCACAACGTTTTTCATGTATCTCATCTAAGGAAGTGCCTTCATGATTCTGCTACTGAACTCGAGCTTGATGAGATTGGGGACAAAGAGAAACTCGAGTTGGAGTCTAGGATGCCATGTGCCACTTTAAATATTGTACAACACAGAATCGAAAGACTCCGCAATAAAACCATTCGCGTTGTCCGAGTACAATGGGGAGATGAACTTGTGGAAAGCACTTGGAAAACTAAGGACAAGATGAGATAAACCCCTGCAGAGCTTTTCTAGGGTAATTTTCCCTCCAAATTCGTTTATGGATGCATTGTGGTTGTTAGATTGGATGTTAGGGAAATGGATGCAACACAATTGCACAGTGCACTCATATAAAAATATATGCATACTAGATTTTTTTTTCATATATAGTACATCACTTATTTCACAGACACGCTAGGATTGAGCACACTTTAGTAAGTCTGCAGTTTATAATCACTACGAGTCAAGGATGTTTATGGATAAATAAAACAATAACATGGGTGTACAACATGAATGCTTAGAGCGAGTTGTGTTTTTCACCCCTTCAAACAGATTTCGGGACGAAATCTATTTTGGCGAGGGGGGGGGGGGGGGGGAGAACGTAACTCCCCCTAAAAATATACTAAATAAACTAAGAGATTTAATAAATCAAACAAACAATAAATATAAATGGTGGAAGAATGAGAATCTCAACAAAAGGGAATTTGGTCACAAAACTATTTTATTTGGATTCATGACGAAATTATGATATGTTTTTGTATATAATATGTTGAAAACAGTGTCCATATGAAGAAATAATAATTTAATGAAGTCATACGGTAAATGTATTTGTATATATATGTTTGAATTAATATATATATATATATATATATATATGTAAGGGATACAATGACATAATTTGGATAATAATAACATTCCCTTATGTAAATTTGAATTTCAAACTAACAGATAAGAACAGGGACAAAGAATATATCATATAAGGTAAGAAATTGGTAATAGAAGGAAATAAATAATATAATTAATTAAAATCACACGCCACCAGGTTTACTAAGCATTTTCACCCATAAGCCGTAGACACCTAGGGGTCAACTGCCAATCGATCGGCCTTCAAGGGGGTATCAACCGCCTAGTGTGGCCCAGGTCTGGTGGGAGTGTTCAGGTTTGTGTTTAGGCTGATTTTATAGAAAACTAATAGCTTTGATTTAATCAATGTTAATCTAAAGATTCACTTTTCATTTACACACCTATATATACCACCTAACTCACCTCAAAATTCTCCAAACCCTCTCATTCTCTGTGCCTCCATTCTGCTGTTGATATTCCAAACAGTGAATATTAGGCTCACGTCCCTATTTTGAAGCTTAATTAGGCTCACATCCCTCTTATGTTTTGAATGTAAATCCACCCCATATTTTTTATAATTCCGCCTTTTTCGTTTTATGGAAAAAAAGCGCTATTGAGTAAAAAAAAACTAAAATCTGGAGACATTCTCTGAAGTCCACATAAACTAAAAAAAATTTGCATACATGTATGCAGTTATTACCAATAGTTGCATACATATGTGCAAATATTGCATAAGCTGTTTTGGCTTGAAAATCTGGACCGAAACCTGCATACATGTGTGCAACAATTTGAAATACTTGCACACATGTATGCATGTATTTGCATGAAGAAAACTTAAGTGAAATTTAGCCTATGAATTAATGCAAACTTTTATGCAATACGTACACAGATGTATGCAAGTAAATTGCAACAACCCGGAAAATCAGAACCAATTTAAAATTTTTATTTTAGCAATTTTAATGAATTTTGAATACTTAAAATGATTTATTTTAAATAATAACAACAAGAAATTTATTTTGAATAGAATTAGAATGTATAAATTTATTTGATCCGAAGTTAGAAATATAAATATTTATTTTAATTATAAAATGATTTGGAAATGGCGCGGTAATTTGAAAATTCAATTTCAAATTTCAAATGAATGCACATGATTCAAAATAAACCGGATTTTAGTGAAACCAAAAATATTTGGATCTGTTTGAAAATATCTTTCCAAGAATCTGAAAAATTGAAATTTCATAGCGGGAATAAAAAGTTATGTCAAGTTGAAGATTCAGAATAGTCGCTATGGAAATATAGCTCTTAAAAATGGTGATTTTGCAAACGACCTCCGTTTTCGACGAGACCACTTTTTTTAGATCCGGAATGTCAAATTATTGCTGGATTTCAATTTTCATAATTTTTGGAATCAATATGTGAGTGTGGTAAAAGAAAACGTGTTTTAGTCAATTTGGATCGACCAGAAAATGGACATTTTTCAAGCGGTCTTCAAATTTGACGAAATTAGTTTTGTTAGGACCGTACCATCTATACAAAGCTAGAAATAATTTTTCTAGGATTTTTAGAGTTCATATGTGGCCCCGGTAAATTAAAATGTACGTTTAAATTCAATATATGATTTATATTTTAATTTAAAGAGAAACTGTGCGAAATAATCGGATTGGCTTATGAATCATATCCCATTATGTCCATAATGGGGGTATTTAGCTAAGGCTGACAATCGTTGGGTTTGATTTGGAGTTCACAAGGATACGGGGGTATTTTTGGATATATATATATATATGTATGTATATATATATATATAAGTCAGGCCAATCATAAATCAGAAAACCTAACTCCTTTTCTAGCGCCGCCTGAAACGAATGAACGATGGATGTGGTTCAATTTTGGATTCTTTAATCTTTTCCTCCATAAAGCGAATTGATCTATGGTTCTTCAGCAAATATTGAAGAGTTTCTCCTGATCTTCAGATCCATATAAATATGATCGAATTTAGCACAATGTGGAGCTCTAATTCCCACCACGAACAGGTGTCGTTAGCACCAGAATTGGGGGCACCATCGACCACCGGATGCAACGCCAATCGTGGCGGAGGAGGCTGACGTGGAGGCGCTTCTCATGGGAGTCTCAACTTCCGACGCTGGCATGTCAGAGAACGGCGGAGCCCTAGTTTTCGAACATGGAAAATTGGTGCGGCATATGTATTTGAGGAAGAAAGGTGATTTTTTTTACTTTAGTTTGTTTTAATAAAATAGCACTGTTTAAAAATCAGTTTTTATTTAAAATAAATACATCGATGAAAATATGATTTTTTATAAAATAGCATTATCTTTGAAAAATAAAAAAAATACATTGTTTTAGAAACAAAAATATATGTTGGTTTTAAAAGTGACGTTTTCCAATTTAAAAGTATAAAAAGATTGGATTTTAAAAAATATATAAAGGTGCTATTTTTTGCGAAATAAAGATATGATTTTTATATAGAAAACTGAATTATAAAAATGTGATTTTTATATATGAAGTAGCGGTATAAAAATGGGATTTTTAATTATATATAATGATGTTGAAAATATGTTTTTTAATATAAATTTCGCAAAATTTTTAATAACAAAAATTGTTCCAATAATAGTAAACTTTTTACAGCAGAAATTACCAGCGGACTATTAATAGAGAATTCTATAAATTACCAGCGGATTATTAATAGAAAATTCTATAAACGATTTCGATTAAACTTTTTGTTCTTAATTAGTTTACTATTCAAAATATAGGATTTTGAAACAATTTTTGTTATACTGATATTTTTTTCGGATTTGTACTTTTTTTTTAACTAATGCAAAAGTTTAAAACTAAGTTAAACTACTGTAAAAAGTTTCTAAATTATGAGAAATCAAAAACCGGAAATCTCTAGTTGTTACTTGTTTGGTCCCAGCACGCTTCCAATCCTTACGATTCTCCTGTTCTTCTACGGCTTCAGGCACACTCTGCCAAACGCCAATGAACACTAGATACTAATCAGGACTCTAGGAAATGGTTGAATGATTCCAAGCAGTAAACAAACTTAGAAGTTTTTGTTTATGATTTTCAAAACTCAGAAATTTTAAACAGCTAATTTCACTCAAAACAAACTTTTTATTTATGATTGAGGAAAATACAAACGTAGTACAACGCTCACAACCTCACACTAATTTACAAACTATGAATATATTTGCTTTTGTCTAACTTCGGATGCCTTCTCTGAATGCCTTCAGGTGCTTTTATATTTGCTTTCCATCGCCTTAGTCATTTTCAGAATGGCACATTACTCGATGCTTCTTTGCTTTATTTAATGGGTTCTTCTTTTTAGGATGCCTTTTCTATCTTGTCTGGACAAGTCTTCATTATTCAGCAAAATCCGAGTCTCCTCCAGAATTTTCTTCAACCTTGTCATTTTCTTGCGAATCTCTTTTCTTTGAGGGCCCCACCATGTCTTGGTCTTGATTATTGTATCCATACTGTTGTATCTCCCATTTTATTCCATGTAATATTAATTTCTTTATCAGCTCTTCTGTTAAATTTTTGAGGATATACTTGTATGCATTTTTATGTGCGTTCCATTTTAAAAAAAAATCCATAAACTAAATTATATTCTCTTTTGCCCCATCCTGTGAAACTTTGCTTACTGTCAAAATTAGCTCATTAGGTTCAGATTCATACGTCTATATGTTATTTGACAGAGCTTCAAGAGTTCTTGATATTAGACTTGCTAACTGCTTTGCTCTTGTTGCTGATATTACATCTTCTTCAACCAAGAAGATATTTTGAAAGAATTTTGGGGTCAACCTTTTTGATCCCATCATCATTTCCACTATGGATAGACATTTTTTACCTTCTTCTGGAATAACTTGATCACATATTAAGTAGATATTACTGTGCTTAATTGCCTTCAAGAAAGTATAAACTGCATTTCTTAAGTTGGGTAGCCCCTTCACATTATGAAGAGTACTATCTGTATAGATACAGTAGATTAATCCTGCCTTGTATAAATATTTCACCATTAATGGATCAGCTTCAAGGTGAATATATACTTTATTTAAATCATACCCATATCCTGAATATATCCCTTTATATGGGTTTATTTCTAGTAATATTGGTTTTATCATTTTACTAAACCATATGATAAATTCTTTGCTTTGCTGTTTTACCACAGAGGGCATGTTAACTGATTTCTCATTGATTTCTATTTTTTGAGATATCACCTTTTTTCCAAGCATATCTCTTTGTATTTCTCTAAACATGTGCTCTGAATAAGATACCATGTGATTAAAGTAGGATCTTATTTCCTCCATTTTATCGTCATCTGCTTTGATTAAGAATTGCTCAAAGGCTTCTTGTGCAATTAATACTTCTTTGTATATTTCATCGAAGATGCTAAGATAATCAATTGTATCTTCATTACTTTGTGCCATCATGCAATTCTCTGCTTAGAGTATCTGCAAGAAAGTTAGTTTTCCAGAAATATGTTCAATTTCAAAATCAAATTCAGAAAACTATGACTGTCACCTTATTAGTCTTTTATTAGGTCCTATGTCAGGGATTTTGTTTTTTATTCTGGATTTTGTAGTAATGAAGATAGTATGAATTTTAAAGGGTTTGTTAAATATAAATAAAAGGATTTAATACTATTTTTAATAGCTAAAAGTTCTTTATCATTAGAGTGATAATTTGATTCACTCTGCTTAAATGTTCCAGATTTATATCTACATAATTTTTCTTGGTTATTTCTAATTGCTACTAAAGCTACTCCCCAATATGAATCTGAAGCATCGGTATATATAATTAATTCATCTGTTTCTAATGGTAAAGATAATTTGGGCATATATTCAAATACCATTTTAATATGTTGAATATATCTCATGTCATATTCCATCCATTGCCATTTATAATTCTTTTTAAGTTTTTGTTGTAAAGGGGCTCTTAATTTTGCAAATTTGTTAATAAATATATCAGCATAATTAAGACATCGTAGAAATCTTTGTAATTGATTCATATCTTCAATTTGATTAGGGAATTTTTTAATTTTTGTAAGTATATGCGGTTGTAATTCTATGTCTCCATTATCTATGGTTATGCCTAAAAAATCTAGTTTTTTACACCAATAATTGCTTTTTTTAGCAAAAAGAGTTATCCCTCTTATACATGTATCTATAACTAAATTACATTGTTTAATATGGTCTTCAAATTATCAGAATATATCAAAATATCATCAACATATACAATACAATGATTGTCATGTTGTTTTAATACTTCATCCATTCTTCTTTGAAATATTTGTGGAGCATTTTTTAATTCAAAGGGCATAACTAACCATTCATATTGTGCTTGTGGGCAACTGAATGCAGTATATGGTATAGATTCTTCTGTTAATTTTATTTGCCAAAATCCACTTTTACAATCCATCTTTGTAAACCATTTCTTATTTTGTATTTTGTTTATTAATACTTCTTTATTTGTTAAATAATATCCATCA
This sequence comes from Allium sativum, assembly GCA_030737875.1. Taxonomy (NCBI): domain Eukaryota; kingdom Viridiplantae; phylum Streptophyta; class Magnoliopsida; order Asparagales; family Amaryllidaceae; genus Allium; species Allium sativum. The sequence continues at coordinate 446,378,695 of CM060922.1, read as the reverse complement.
AAGACTGTAGCATCATTTAAAGCTTTATAATTAAAAACTATTCTAGCTTTACCTCTAACAATTTTGCTATGTTCTCTAACTATAAATGCAGGAGAACTGTATGGGCTGTTAGACGGTCTGATTACTTTTAATTCTAAAAGTTCCTTAATTTGTACTTTAAATTCTTCTAAATCTTCTAAAGAATATTTCATAGGTCTTACTCTTATTATTTTATTGGGATCTTTTAATTTTATTGTTGCCAATGTTTTATCTTTATCCAAAACTGTTAAAGGATTTTCATTATATGTTTCTTTAAATCTTTCCTTAATATTTTCAAGAGTATCTATGCTTTCATGTTTTAATAATGGTATTTTTTCAATTTTAGGAACACCACCACGCTGTGCAGGTATAGGATGATAACTTGGATCAATAGCATATGCTTGTTTAAGCCTAGGTGCTAAATGGGTGTTCCACATGGTGTAGTAAATATAACATGTCCTGTTAACTGGGTCATGGGTTGATATTGTAGACAGAAATCATTTCCTAATAATATGTCTGGGCCTTGGACATTACTGGCCCATAATTTTGTATTTTAATTTTAATATTTACTATGGTGAAGGGAACATTAACTGCATAATCTTTATAACAAATTTCTTTTTCTTGTATATCTAGAGCAATTATAGAAGATCCATCTTGAATCCACCATTTCTGTGGTAAAATATATTTTTTACACAAAGATATCCCTGAACCCGCATCAACATATGCATTTAATTTTATTGATTGGTAATAAGGTATTTCTATAGTTCCTCCAATATATGTGGAATATGGCGAAGTAACCACTGCCTTTTCAATATGTTGCTTATCAATTCTTGGAAATTCATATTGATCTAACTGTATAAATGAATCCTTTAAGTTAAAAGTATATTTTGTAATGAAACTCAGTCCTAATAATATTTCATTTTTTGCTAATTTATCATCAACTAACATTTCCATTTGTATTAGCAGGACCTTCCCACTTCTGTCTATGAGTGATAGTCTAGCTTCTACACTTTTATTTAATGCATATATTTGTCCAAAATAGTCGATGTATCTATAAGGATTTTGTAAATTATTGTATGTGTATGTTTGGACAAGAAAGGAATTAATATGAGAGGATGTTGCTCCTGTATCTAAGAACACAGTTACTTCTTTATTATCTAAAAATCCTTGTATATATAATTGTTTGTTTGAATCTATTAGATTTAATTTTTCTATTGGTTTTAATTCTGAATCTTTTCTCTGGGAAGATATATTTATATCTCTTAATTGATCAAAAGTAGATGCTTCATTGTCATAGCTTATTCTAAAAGAATTTTTGCTATGTGGTTTTACAGTTGGTTGAGTTCTATATCTGTTTTTCCTTTGAAGAATTAATTATTGTGGAAAATCTAACTCTACATGTTTTAATTCTCTGGGAGGTATGATTTCACATATATCATAAAATGGTTTAGCTATATTGATGTTTTCTTCTATGAATTTCTTTGTAGTGATATGATGTCTAGTTGAGTAAGCATATACCATACAGGCTGTAATACAACACACTTTACTTCCTGGAGGCATCTTAAGTCTTTCAATTTTATGATGCATTGTAAGTGCAAGTTCTATATTTTGGTCTGATAATGAAATGCAAAATCAGGAAATATTCTCATTTTAATTGTTTGATATGCAAAATTTCCTCTAATTACTCCTAACAAGGCGTCCTTTGCATCAAGAAGTATCCTATCATCAGATATCCAAAATGTACAGGGAACATTCATCCCTCTTCTGCATGCACATTTTAATATAAGTTCTATTCCTCCTAAGTGTAACCATTTTACTTGTTTATTAAATTCTTTTGAAAAGTTTTTCCTATCATCTTTTATTGCCTTTTGTGTAAGTAATTTTAAAGAAATTTCTCCTTCCATGGTAAAAACATCTATTGGTTGTTCAAAGGTTTTAATAACATATTTTTCCTTAGACATATATTTTTTTAATGGCATTTCATAGCATTCTTCTCTTGAAAGTGTATGTTTTATTTTTTTTCTGTTTGATTATATTTTTCTTTTGACATTTGTATGGTTTTTTCAAATCCAGTTTCATCATCTTTGGTCTCTAAGATTTCTGAAGATTATGATGTTGAAATTAGATTTGTTTCCACAAAAGGTTGTTGTTCTATATTAGATTCTTCATTCATTAACTCGTGAAATTCTTTCTCAATTTCTTCTGAGTTGTCAGACCTAATGCTTTCACTATCTGTAGATGAGATTTCAGAAATAATTTCTTTTGGTTTTCTTTCTTTTACTACGGTTATCTTTCTTAATGCATCCATATATGTTTGGACACTATATTTTTCTCTGTCAAAGATCTGTATTTTTCCATTATTTTTCTTATTTACTATTAAATTTTGTCTAATTTTTACAACACTGTATATTTTATGATCAAAAATGTGTTCACATGGAATGACTTTTTTATGTTTAGGTCTTTGTTTTATATTTTTCTTTTCTAGTGGTTCCTTAAATTCTAAAATATCATATGGTACAGGTTTCTTGACTAGTTTTTCAAATTTTTCATTATATTGTTGTACAAAGTTTTGAGAACTTGTTCATAACATTTTAATATTCACCATGCTTAGTCTGTGTGGTTTATAATTGTATTCCTCTTCAAATTCTGTATCAGTATCTGATTCAGAGTCTGAAATTAACTCATATATTTCTTCATCAGAGTCATATTCAGTTTCTGATTCTATAGGCATCACTTGTTCAGAAAATAAGTGAAATGCTTTTACTGTCGTTTTCTTATATTTTACTTTTTCTGGACATTCATTAGCATAATGTCATTCTTTATTGCATGCCCAACATCTACATGTCTTTTTAGTTGCATCTTTTTTATTTTTAAAATTTTCTTTTAAAATATCTTTTCTTTCTAAAACTGGGTGGTTTATGTTTCTTAAATTTGTCTGGCCTATAATATTTTTTAAATTTCTTTTTATATTTTTTACCAATTGGATTACATCCCGATTGGATTGATACATCAGAGGTTCCACAAGGTAAATCCTTATGTCTAGAATATTGTCTAGCACTCCCCATTATGAATTGTTTCATGCAATAGTAATCAATTCTATCTTTAGTAAACTTCATTTGTATTCCTAATGATGGAAATATATCTGGATTTTCTTTAAGATAATTTTCATAATCTTTTGGCAATATGTTAGCCTAAGGTAAAGGTAATTTTAAGAAATATAAAGATAGTACACTCTCCATAGTACCTTCATCAGGTGCAGATGCATAACAATACTTAGCAAATTCACAATTATATTCATCTATGTATTTTAAATCACATATCGCAAGATTAGCAAGCTTTATTCTTGCCTTTTTCTTTTCTTCTTTATCTAATTTTTTGTCATCAAATGGTAATCCTCCAAATTCTGTTTTTAATACTTTTCTAAATGATTCAATTAAATTTAAAGGATCTAATAGATTGACAGAATCTCTTGCTCCTATGATAATTAATGATTTGGCTTCTTTAGTTAGGTTTTTATACCAATTTCTCACATTACCAACAAATGTATTTTCTATGATTCCTAACATGTCTATTGATGATTGTATACCTTTTGTAATTTTTAAAGTTTGTAAATCTCCAGCCCATCGTCAACTAGTTGAATAACATTCTTAGCGCAATCAAGACCTAAGACTGATCTTGAATGTTCTTGTAATTTATTTATTTTGGTTATTATAATTCAGAGTATGTTTTGTATGGTTTTTCTTTTTTTGGAAATACATATTCATTATATATTTCTTCTCCTTCATATTGTTTTATTGATTCTATATTATCCGTGCGGTTTTCTGTCTGATTATCTGTGCGCTGAGGATTATTTACAGTTGCTATACTACCACTAGTGGCCTCCATTTTTACATGTTCTATGGATTTTTTAGCATGTTGTTGTAACACCGATAGTTTAGACATGGCTACAGCGATGTCACCTAGTTGGGAACCATCGGCTGTTTCCCAAAATGCTTCTAGTTCCTCCATTGTTTTGTCATCATACTGAGAATGAGGCTCAACAATGTTATTCATTTTATTGTTCTCTATTGGGGTTTTAGGGTTAATAGTAAATCCTCCCGTAGATGGGGATTTTATACTTGTAGGTTACATTTCTTCCGATATGCCTAACCTTTTCACCATTCTATCAAGCTTATTATTTATTTCTACTATCGTTACATAATCACTAGGAGCTTGTAAGAAAGCTAATCTCAGCTGTTTATATGTAAGAATATTAGCAAACAGATTATATTCTGGAGTACCAGTTTTAATAATGAATAACTTTTCTTCAGTCTCAACGATGGATTTAGCCATCAAGAAGACTGATAGTTTACTTTTAAGATCTTCATATATCTTATCCACCTCCATGGCTCTTGTAATAACCCGGAAAATCTGGGCCAGTTTAAAATTTTTATTTTGGCAATTTTAGCGAATTTTGAATATTTAAAATAGATTATTTTAAATATAATCGACGAGAAATTTATTTTGAATATAATCCGACGTATAAATTATACGTGTCGTCGTTAGAATATAAAATATTTATATATAATTATAAATAGAATTGAAAAGGCGCGGTAGTTCGATAATTCGATTTCAAACTTCAATTGAATGTACCGGGTGCAAAACAATCCGGATTTTAGTGAAACCAAAAATAATAGGATCTAATTGATGATACCTTTCCAACGAACGCGACAAATCAAGATTTCATAGCGGGAATCAAAAGATATGTCCAGTTGAAAATTCTGAATAGTCGCTATGGAATTCAGGCCCTTAAAAATGGAAATTTTGCAAACGACCTCGGATTTCGACGAAACCACTTTTGTTGGATCCGTGATGTCAAGTTATTGCTAGATTCCAAATTTCATAATTTTTCGAATCAATATGTGAGCGTGGCAAAGGAAAACGCGTTTGACCAGTTTCAGTTGATTTTAATCGACTGGGAAATGGCCATTTTTCCAACGGTCTCAGAATTCGACGAAACTAGTTTTGTTAGGACCGTATCGTCAATACAAAGCTAGAAAATATTTTTCTGGAATTTTTCTAGTTAGTATGTGACCCCGGTAATTTGAAATGTACGTTTAAAATTCAATATAGCGATTTAAATGTAAATTTAACGGAAACTGATTGTAACAGCCGAATCAGCCTATGATACATATCCCATTGTGTTCGAAATGGGGGTAAAACGCTATGGACGACAGGCGGTGGGCCTCGTTTAGAGGTCGTATGCAAAAGTCAACTTTTTGCAAAATAAATTAATTAATTAAATAAAAAAAATTATATTTCCCTTTCCTTTTTCTTCTTAACCTGCCCCCCCCCCCTTTTTATTTTTTATTTCGAATTGAACCCTCAAAAAAAAAAAAAAAAAAAAGGGGAAAACGAAGACGACGGAAGACGGAGGAGGCCGTCGCCCAGCCTCTTGGCGCCGCCTTCCCTCCCCCTCGCAGTCAACCTCCGCCCCTCTTCCCCCTTCTCCTCCACGTCGAGACCTCCTCCCTCCTCTTCAATTCAAACGCGATACCCCCCAAGACCCCACGCCGACCGTCGCGCGCCCCAGAGCCGACCACCGCCCTGCCTACCGCCGCCTCCAGCTCCTCCTACCCCCAAAGCCGGCTGTTGCCCCCCTCCTTCCTTTAACAGTGAGTTTTAATTTTCTATTTATTTTCTTTACAGTTTTATTTATGTTGGGACCTTGGTAAACATCTATGCGATTTTTATTTATATGAAGAGGTTAAAAATATAATCTTTACTATATAGAAAACATCAAAATAAAAATATGATTTTTATATTTTTAAAGTATTAAAAATATAATCTTTATAGGATAGAGAATATAAAAATATCATCTTTGTATATGTAGCGAAATAAAAATCTGATTTTTATTTTATATACGTTGAAATAAAGTGGTGATTTTCATAAGGAGGAAATCTATATTTTTGTAAGGGTGAAGTCTTTATAGTTAAAAAGGCGAGATCTTTATATAGAAAACATCGAAATAAAAATGTGATTTTTATATATTGAACATCGAAATAAAAATATGATTTTTATATATTGAACTTCAAAATAAAAATGTGATTTTTATATATTGAACTTCGAAATAAAAATGTGATTTTTATATATTGAACTTCGAAATAAAAATGTGATTTTTATATATTGAACATCGAAATAAAAATATGATTTTTATATATTGAACTTCGAAATAAAAATATGATTTTTATATATTGAACTTCGAAATAAAAATGTGATTTTTATATATTGAATAGCGAAGTAAAAATTCGATTTTTACATAGGTAGTGAAAGCGGGCAACGAAGGTAACAAAAAGGCGAGAACGTTGAAGATTTCTATCAATAAAGTGCCGTGGAGCTAGGATAGCTATCGCTGAGAACTTCTCACTCTAAATTTCTTTTTCTAGTTATATATATATACTAGGATGCAGACGGTGTTTAGTAGCACCCGACACCCGTCATCCACAGACCATGGATGGCTTGTTTGTTAAATTGTTTGGTTGTGTAGTTGGTTAGTCTATTTGGTTTAAATTGAATTGTTTGGTGAATTGAGATTGATTTGATTGATGTGTGAATGGCGTGGGCCTTCACTAGACCGGGGATAAGGCTAGGCCTTGTTCCGTTTCTAGTATCGTGCCGTTATGCCGCCGAAAATTTCTAAAATATGTTAGAAAAATAAAAATATCACTTTTATTGTGTAAATGAAATGAATAGAAATTCATGTGTTGAAATAGAATATTTTATCGTTAAAAATATAATTTTTAACGTGAAAGTGAATAAATAAAATATTCATTTACAAACCGGACGGTTTGTTTATGTACACTGATTTGACTGACATTGATTGGGTCGATAAATTTTACACATCGCCCAACTGCACAAATAAAATCTGTGTTTGATTGTTTGAAACCCCACACGGGTGTTGGGATGAATTTGAAGTTCACTCATCCTGATTGATTAAATATGTTGATCGATTGATTGACAGACTGTTATAAGCGTCAGATATCTATATTTGATGCTTATACAGTGTAGTGCACTTTGGTTGATGGTTGATTGTTTATTAATGCAATTATATACATGTGTTGTATGGAATCCATATAATTAACGTTATATGGTGATTGATTGGGCCTCATTCCAATCGGGAAAATAATGAATATTAGAAAAGAAAATTCATGTGTTGAATATAAAAATAGTCATGTGTTGACGATGTTCATGTGTTGAAAATATTCGTGTGTTGAGTAAAATATTTTAAATAATAAAAATTACATCTTTATCATATTTAAAATTAGAACTACTTCTCAGTAGGAGTCTGATTAAAATCAAACGATAGATACCATAGTTTTATAAAATATTTTACATAACAACAATAGTGATGTGTTGACAGTACTCATGTGTTGAGATTATTCGTGTGTTGAAAGCAATATAGATTCATGTGTTGAATGGGATAAATATTCATTTGTTGGATAGAATAAAGAAGTTTTGAAAATATAAAGCCGTGTTGATTAGAGATGCGTTATTTTGACGCGAACGATATTTATATCGATTTTATTCGTTGTATAATGAATATTGAAAAGTGATTTCAAAATTAAATATTTTGAAATGAAATTCAAATTGAATTAGATTAAAATTCGAATTGAATAGGAAGCGAATTTGAATTCGAATAAAATAGAAATGAATTCAAATTGATTTAAATTGAAATTGAAATTGAAAACGAACTAAAATTTAATGGAATTCGAATCGAAATTAAATTGAAAACAATTTGAATTGAAACGAATTTGAATTTGAATTGAATTGAAACGAATTTGAATTGAATTGAAATGAATTTGAATTTGAATTGAATTGAAATGAACTCGAGTTGAATTGAAATCAAATCGATTTGAAATTGACGATGAAGTTGAAATTGTTTTGAAATGAATGTAGAACTATTTATAAAATTCGTTTTAAAAGGAAATCGACGAAATATATATAATATATATATATATATTATATATATAATGGCCTGAATAGAACGCGCCGCGCCGCGGTAGTTCGTGAATTTCGACCATTTATTTCAAACGAACATTGCGGGAGATCCGACCGTCGGATTCTCCTAAAACCGGAACCGTTGGGTTCGTATCGAAAAGAGCTTTCCAATGAATATTAGAAATTTGAAATCTAACGGTTGGATTTGGAATTATGTCCAAATCAAATTTGAAAAAGGTCGCTGTAAGTGCAGTTCGATAGCCGTTGATGGAAATCGACTGTACGGGCCTTGATAAAATTATTAAAAATATTAATAATTTGTGTAAAATCATAATATGTGAATTGGAAAGAATTGGGCTGGAAAATTCCACATTAGATGATAAAAATAGATTTTTATCGAAATGAACTAGTTTTGAACTAGAATTAAAATCAATTTATTTTTGAAATAAATAAATTGAATTTGAAAGTGATTTTGAAAATAATCGATATTTCCAATACGTGAATTGGACTGGAGTTGAATCGAAATTATCTTCGGGATATTTCGATGTTGGATTTCGTGACTATACAAATATTGTTATGGGGATTTGAAAGATATTTTATATCGTTATTTCCAATACGATATTTGTTGGTTTCAGAATTTGATATTGAATATAAGCCGATATATTTTCTATTCAGAGCCTTGTATTTAATATCAAATGTGATTTGGGTTTATCGTGGATCGTGTTTTAGATGACATTGGTTCTTTAACCCAGTTAAAGGCAAGATGTTGATTTTTGAAAAGATTAAAACTAAGTGGAGTTTTAATGAATCTTTAATTAGATTGAAATGTGAATTGATAATTTAGATTATCAAATCTGAAAAGTGATCGAGAGTGGAGTATCACCAGTTTGGCTCCAAAGCGATAGTTAAATCTTTAATCAGATTTGAACGTGAAATGGTAATTAATTTTACCGGTAACACCGTGGTGTTAGATGTGGAGTATTACCAGTTTTCTCCATGGGATATATAGGCTGGGATTGGGAAATAAAATAAATAATTACTTCGGTGTGGTTCGCTAATCCCGACTAGTTTGAAATGATATCCAAAGGAAGATTATAGAATAAATTTAGAAGAATTTATCTTGGATAAAATTAATGGGAACATTTCCCTAAGAATGTGTTTTTGTGAATAAAAGAATATTCTGAATTGGAATGAGGCGTTCATTGTGTTTGTGTGACATTTGTTAATTATATACGTGGGTTATTCAGAAAGGCCGGGTGATACCCATTCTGAATAACCGATTCGACGAGATGTCGAAGATGAAGACGGTGGTTGAAGACCGGAAGTCTTCACATCATTTGGGTGATTACTGATGATCTTGATTGGGCTGTACACCCGAGATGAGGGAATCAGTTGGTGATCGTCCAGACGTACTTGGAGATGGATGGATATGCGAGGAAAGTGCCTCCGGTTTCGTTCAGACCCAGAACGAACTTGTAAATGGATTGTGTGTCTGACATTGGATTTTATTCTGTGTTGATTGATCTCTATTAAATATACATCTGTTTGGCAGCGGAGAATTTATTCTCTTGCTTAACGCCCTTCTCTGAGACGTACGAGCTCAGAGGTTGTATATCGATGGACATCAGTTGCATGGAGTGAATTGACAATGTGGCATGCGTAAGTGGCAAATGATCAAGGCTTCTGTTGAAAAGCAAAGTCTTGTGGTTGATGATCAAAGCACGACCTGTGTGGCGTAGCTTTGTGTATAACGTGAATTCGTGAGCCTCACACCACGATATGACTCAAAAACGGGATAGTGACTGCAGGGAGAGCACGACGTTTCTTTCTAGCTAGGGTGGTGTCAGTGACCTACCAGCCCTGACATTTATATACTTTTCACCTGTGTGGTTGTTGGATATGAGGCGCCTCAGATATAGGTCTGTAAGGACCGGGAAACGTGTGTTCAGGAATTGCCAATCCTCAAAAGTAAGAGAGGACCGGCCCTGAAGATCCAAGGATCATAGTGGGGTCCTGAGGCATTTGCTAGAGTGTCTCGAATCGGAGAGAAGCTTGCCCCTTGCCTTGGCTCATGACGGAAATCCAATTTCCAATACGTGTGTTTCGGTTTTAATTGTAGAACCTAGTATGGCGACATGATATATGGTACCCATGTCGCCTATGATTGATATTTATGATTGAAATTGTTTTGACACTATATACACCTATGATAGTATCAAATGATTTGTTTTAAACGTATCAAGCATTATTTGGCTATTATAAGGGAAAACCCTATCCTCCGGCTTGCGTTGCATTGTGTGATGGGACCTGGGTCTTATAATAGCTTCATTTTCCAAAAAGCATTGCGTTGTTTTGTTATATGCACTAGTATTCTTGGGAGGAAACCCGTTCCGTGTTATACGGCGTGGTCCCTTGAATTACTATCTTGAAAGTAAAGTTTTAAATAACTGTTTTAGTTCTCACACCAGTCACATGACTGACCTGGAGTTTATTGTTTTAACCTAAACTCTGGGTGCCCCTATTTTCCACACGGGCAGCTAGTAGTTTTGGTTTTGCAGATTTATATTCACAGGGTCCTGATTAACAGCTGGAAAGATGCTCGGAAAGCTCTGTATCCGTGTATCACTTTCAGTTGTGTTTTGTATATTTTTTCGCTTCTATGTAATTTATTTTAACCTCTGATATTTGTCGAATGTAATTTATTCATTTATACTCTGTATATTCTTGTATCTGATGGAATTGTTGTAATAACAATGAAATGTTCTTCTGTTTGCATTCTATTTTGTCTTGTCCTCAATTCTATCCGTGCTTTCCTTCACGGGGAAGTTCGGGTCGTCTCAGTTTGGTATCAGAGCTTTGGTTTACAGAGCTCGAGAATAAGACACATTAGAACCATACGAAAGAATTCATCAGATATTGGATTAGCAATATCCAATTAGAGTGACTCGTTAGAGATAGGATCAGTAGTATCCTAGAACGAGTGTGAAGAGTATATTTTTCAAAAGAAAACAATTTTGTTTTTGAAATTTAAATCGTTTTATACGTATTTGAATATTTATTTATTTTGAATATGGACAATCGAGTATATATAGATTTCGCGTATACGCGTCATGAACGTATAGTCGAAATTTTAATATACTAGATAGATATAGAATCACATTCTAGACACCCGGGGATAATTCTGGTGATGTGGCCACATCATCAGTATTTATGTTCGTGTTTCGAAGGTGTGATTTTCTATATATTTCCATTAGACTGGTGTGAGAACCAAAACTAATATAGTTAGAACACATTGTTGTGAATTGGCATCAAAAACATGATTTTCTGTATATATATCAAAATTATGAATTTGAAACTCTAATCCACTAATTGATTGATGTTTGTGTTGTTTGTTTATTTGTTTGATAATTTTGAATCATTTTGCCTAATTTGATCAAATAATTGAACTATATTGAAAATTGGTCGCATTTGCTTCCATATACATATACTTACATTGAACAGGTCATAGCAAGGAGGCTAGAGCCGAAGAATAAAATTTGTTTGCCCGACAAATAGGTACATGTTTAATACATATTTACTGTTTTGTTTGGGTGATGATGATTTTATGAGCCTATTGGCTAGCCGCTTGGCTTTTTCTTTTTCTTTTTGAGATCTGAAGGACCGGGGAAGCTATTTGAAATTCCCCGATGCTCCCGGTGCAGGGGAGGTTATGGCGAAATTTTTCGAAAATTTAGGGTGTTAGCCAAATTTTTGAAATTTTTGAAATTCTCAGAAACTGAAAAGTTAGAGAATGGAAGCCAGATCGAGCGTAGAGCTGAATAATCAAACCACTTTCGACTTTGTTCCTTTTCGGGGACGAAAAGTTTTAAGTGGGGGAGATTGTAATAACCCGGAAAATCTGGGCCAGTTTAAAATTTTTATTTTGGCAATTTTAGCGAATTTTGAATATTTAAAATAGATTATTTTAAATATAATCGACGAGAAATTTATTTTGAATATAATCCGACGTATAAATTATACGCGTCGTCGTTAGAATATAAAATATTTATATATAATTATAAATAGAATTGAAAAGGCGCGGTAGTTCGATAATTCGATTTCAAACTTCAATTGAATGTACCGGGTGCAAAACAATCCGGATTTTAGTGAAACCAAAAATAATAGGATCTAATTGATGATACCTTTCCAACGAACCCGACAAATCAAGATTTCATAGCGGGAATCAAAAGATATGTCCAGTTGAAAATTCTGAATAGTCGCTATGGAATTCAGGCCCTTAAAAATGGAAATTTTGCAAACGACCTCGGATTTCGACGAAACCACTTTTGTTGGATCTGTGATGTCAAGTTATTGCTAGATTCCAAATTTCATAATTTTTCGAATCAATATGTGAGCGTGGCAAAGGAAAACGCGTTTGACCAGTTTCAGTTGATTTTAATCGATTGGGAAATGGCCATTTTTCCAACGGTCTCAGAATTCGACGAAACTAGTTTTTTTAGGACCGTATCGTCAATACGAAGCTAGAAAATATTTTTCTAGTTAGTATGTGACCCCGGTAATTTGAAATGTACGTTTAAAATTCAATATAGCGATTTAAATGTAAATTTAACGGAAACTGATTGTAACAGCCGAATCAGCCTACGATACATATCCCATTGTGTTCGGAATGGGGGTTAAACGCTATGGACGACAAGCGGTGGGCCTCGTTTAGAGGTCCTATGCAAAAGTCAACTTTTTGCAAAATAAATTAATTAAATAAATAAAAAAAATATATATATATTTCCCTTTCGTTTTTCTTCTTAACCTGCCCCCCCCTTTTTTATTTTTTATTTCGAATTGAACCCTCAGAAAAAAAAAGGGGGGGGGAAACGAAGACGACGGAAGACGGAGGAGGCCGCCGCCCAGCCTCCTGGCGCCGCCTTCCCTCCCCCTCGCAGTCAACCTCCGCCCCTCTTCCCCCTTCTCCTCCACGTCGAGACCTCCTCCCTCCTCTTCAATTCAAACGCGATACCCCCCAAGACCCCACGCCGACCGTCGCGCGCCCCAGAGCCGACCATCGCCCTGCCTACCGCCGCCTCCAGCTCCTCCTACCCCCAAAGCCGGCTGTTGCCCCCCCCCCCCTCCTTCCTTTAACAGTGAGTTTTAATTTTCTATTTATTTTCTTTACAGTTTTATTTATGTTGGGACCTTGGTAAACATCTATGCGATTTTTATTTATATGAAGAGGTTAAAAATATCATCTTTACTATATAGAAAACATCGAAATAAAAATATGATTTTTATATTTTTAAAGTATTAAAAATATAATCTTTATAGGATAGAGAATATAAAAATATCATCTTTGTAAATGTAGCGAAATAAAAATCTGATTTTTATTTTATATACGTTGAAATAAAGTGGTGATTTTCATAACGAGGAAATCTATATTTTTGTAAGGGTGAAGTCTTTATAGTTAAAAAGGCGAGATCTTTATATAGAAAACATCGAAATAAAAATGTGATTTTTATATATTGAACATCGAAATAAAAATATGATTTTTATATATTGAACTTCGAAATAAAAATGTGATTTTTATATATTGAACTTCGAAATAAAAATGTGATTTTTATATATTGAACTTCGAAATAAAAATGTGATTTTTATATATTGAACATCGAAATAAAAATATGATTTTTATATATTGAACTTCGAAATAAAAATATGATTTTTATATATTGAACTTCGAAATAAAAATGTGATTTTTATATATTGAATAGCGAAGTAAAAATTCGATTTTTACATAGGTAGTGAAAGCGGGCAACGAAGGTAACAAAAAGGCGAGAACGTTGAAGATTTCTATCAATAAAGTGCCGTGGAGCTAGGATAGCTATCGGTGAGAACTTCTCACTCTAAATTTCTTTTTCTAGTTATATATATATATACTAGGATGCAGACGGTGTTTAGTAGCACCCGACACCCGTCATCCACAGACCATGGATGGCTTGTTTGTTAAATTGTTTGGTTGTGTAGTTGGTTAGTCTATTTGGTTTAAATTGAATTGTTTGGTGAATTGAGATTGATTTGATTGATGTGTGAATGGCGTGGGCCTTCACTAGACCGGGGATAAGGCTAAGCCTTGTTCCGTTTCTAGTATCGTGCCGTTATGCCGCCGAAATTTTCTAAAATATGTTAGAAAAATAAAAATATCACTTTTATTGTGTAAATGAAATGAATAGAAATTCATGTGTTGAAATAGAATATTTTATCGTTAAAAATATAATTTTTAACGTGAAAGTGAATAAATAAAATATTCATTTACAAACCGGACGGTTTGTTTATGTACACTGATTTGACTGACATTGATTGGGTCGATAAATTTTACACATCGCCCAACTGCACAAATAAAATCTGTGTTTGATTGTTTGAAACCCCACACGGGTGTTGGGATGAATTTGAAGTTCACTCATCCTGATTGATTAAATATGTTGATCGATTGATTGACAGACTGTTATAAGCGTCAGATATCTATATTTGATGCTTATACAGTGTAGTGCACTTTGGTTGATGGTTGATTGTTTATTAATGCAATTATATACATGTGTTGTATGGAATCCATATAATTAACGTTATATGGTGATTGATTGGGCCTCATTCCAATCGGGAAAATAATGAATATTAGAAAAGAAAATTCATGTGTTGAATATAAAAATAGTCATGTGTTGACGATGTTCATGTGTTGAAAATATTCGTGTGTTGAGTAAAATATTTTAAATAATAAAAATTACATCTTTATCATATTTAAAATTAGAACTACTTCTCAGTAGGAGTCTGATTAAAATCAAACGATAGATACCATAGTTTTATAAAATATTTTACATAACAACAATAGTGATGTGTTGACAGTACTCATGTGTTGAGATTATTCGTGTGTTGAAAGCAATATAGATTCATGTGTTGAATGGGATAAATATTCATTTGTTGGATAGAATAAAGAATTTTTGAAAATATAAAGCCGTGTTGATTAGAGATGCGTTATTTTGACGCGAACGATATTTATATCGATTTTATTCGTTGTATAATGAATATTGAAAAGTGATTTCAAAATTAAATATTTTGAAATGAAATTCAAATTGAATTAGATTAAAATTCGAATTGAATAGGAAGCGAATTTGAATTCGAATAAAATAGAAATGAATTCAAATTGATTTAAATTGAAATTGAAATTGAAAACGAACTGAAATTTAATGGAATTCGAATCGAAATTAAATTGAAAACAATTTGAATTGAAACGAATTTGAATTTGAATTGAATTGAAACGAATTTGAATTTGAATTGAATTGAAACGAATTTGAATTTGAATTGAATTGAAATGAACTCGAGTTGAATTGAAATCAAATCGATTTGAAATTGACGATGAAGTTGAAATTGTTTTGAAACGAATGTAAAACTATTTATAAAATTCGTTTTAAAAGGAAATCGACGAAATATATATAATATATATATATATTATATATATATATATATATAATGGCCTGAATAGAACGCGCCACGCCGCGGTAGTTCGTGAATTTCGACCATTTATTTCAAACGAACATTGCGGGAGATCCGACCGTCGGATTCTCCTAAAACCGGAACCGTTGGGTTCGTATCGAAAAGAGCTTTCCAATGAATATTAGAAATTTGAAATCTAACGGTTGGATTTGGAATTATGTCCAAATCAAATTTGAAAAAGGTCGCTGTAAGTGCAGTTCGATAGCCGTTGATGGAAATCGACTGTACGGGCCTTGATAAAATTATTAAAAATATTAATAATTTGTGTAAAATCATAATATGTGAATTGGAAAGAAATGGGCTGGAAAATTCCACATTAGATGATAAAAATAGATTTTTATCGAAATGAACTAGTTTTGAACTAGAATTAAAATCAATTTATTTTTGAAATAAATAAATTGAATTTGTAAGTGATTTTGAAAATAATCGATATTTCCAATACGTGAATTGGACTGGAGTTGAATCGAAATTATCTTCGGGATATTTCGATGTTGGATTTCGTGACTATACAAATATTGTTATGGGTATTTGAAAGATATTTTATATCGTTATTTCCAATACGATATTTGTTGGTTTCAGAATTTGATATTGAATATAAGCCAATATATTTTCTATTCAGAGCCTTGTATTTAATATCAAATGTGATTTGGGTTTATCGTGGATCGTGTTTTAGATGACATTGGTTCTTTAACCCAGTTAAAGGCAAGATGTTGATTTTTGAAAAGATTAAAACTAAGTGGAGTTTTAATGAATCTTTAATTAGATTGAAATGTGAATTGATAATTTAGATTATCAAATCTGAAAAGTGATCGAGAGTGGAGTATCACCAGTTTGGCTCCAAAGCGATAGTTAAATCTTTAATTAGATTTGAACGTGAAATGGTAATTAATTTTACCGGTAACACCGTGGTGTTAGATGTGGAGTATTACCAGTTTTCTCCATGGGATATATAGGCTGGGATTGGGAAATAAAATAAATAATTACTTCGGTGTGGTTCGCTAATCCCGACTAGTTTGAAATGATATCCAAAGGAAGATTATAGAATAAATTTAGAAGAATTTATCTTGGATAAAATTAATGGGAACATTTCCCTAAGAATGTGTTTTTGTGAATAAAAGAATATTCTGAATTGGAATGAGGCGTTCATTGTGTTTGTGTGACATTTGTTAATTATATACGTGGGTTATTCAGAAAGGCCGGGTGATACCCATTCTGAATAACCGATTCGACGAGATGTCGAAGATGAAGACGGTGGTTGAAGACCGGAAGTCTTCACATCGTTTGGGTGATTACTGATGATCTTGATTGGGCTGTACACCCGAGATGAGGGAATCAGTTGGTGATCGTCCAGACGTACTTGGAGATGGATGGATATGCGAGGAAAGTGCCTCCGGTTTCGTTCAGACCCAGAACGAACTTGTAAATGGATTGTGTGTCTGACATTGGATTTTATTCTGTGCTGATTGATCTCTATTAAATATACATCTGTTTGGCGGCGGAGAATTTATTCTCTTGCTTAACGCCCTTCTCTGAGACGTACGAGCTCAGAGGTTGTATATCGATGGACATCAGTCGCATGGAGTGAATTGACAATGTGGCATGCGTAAGTGGCAAATGATCAAGGCTTCTGTTGAAAAGCAAATTCTTGTGGTTGATGATCATAGTACGGCCTGTGTGGCGTAGCTTTGTGTATAACGTGAATTCGCGAGCCTCACACCACGGTATGAGTCAAAAACGGGATAGTGACTGCAGGGAGAGCACGACGTTTCTTTCTAGCTAGGGTGGTGTCAGTGACCTACCAGCCCTGACATTTATATACTTTTCACCTGTGTGGTTGTTGGATATGAGGCGCCTCGGATATAGGTCTGTAAGGACCGGGAAACGTGTGTTCAGGAATTGCCAATCCTCAAAAGTAAGAGAGGACCAGCCCTGAAGATCCAAGGATCATAGTGGGGTCCTGAGGCATTTGCTAGAGTGTCTCGAATCGGAGAGGAGCTTGCCCCTTGCCTCGGCTCATGACGGAAATCCAGTTTCCAATACGTGTGTTTCAGTTTTAATTGTAGAATCTAGTATGGCGACATGATATATGGTACCCATGTCGCCTATGATTGATATTTATGATTGAAATTGTTTTGACACTATATACACCTATGATAGTATCAAATGATTTGTTTTAAACGTATCAAGCATTATTTGGCTATTATAAGGGAAACCCCTATCCTCCGGCTTGCGTTGCATTGTGTGATGGGACCTGGGTCTTATAATAGCTTCATTTTCCAAAAAGCATTGCGTTGTTTTGTTATATGCACTAGTATTCTTGGGAGGAAACCCGTTCCGTGTTATACGGCGTGGTCCCTTGAATTACTATCTTGAAAGTAAAGTTTTAAATAACTGTTTTAGTTCTCACACCAGTCACATGACTGACCTGGAGTTTATTGTTTTAACCTAAACTCTGGGTGCCCCTATTTTCCACACGGGCAGCTAGTAGTTTTGGTTTTGCAGATTTATATTCACAGGGTCCTGATTAACAGCTGGAAAGATGCTCGGAAAGCTCTGTATCCGTGTATCACTTTTAGTTGTGTTTTGTATATTTTTCCGCTTCTATGTAATTTATTGTAACCTCTGATATTTGTCGAATGTAATTTATTCATTTATACTCTGTATATTCTTGTATCTGATGGAATTGTTGTAATAACAATGAAATGTTCTTCTGTTTGCGTTCTATTTTGTCTTGTCCTCAATTCTATCCGTGCTTTCCTTCATGGGGAAGTTCGGGTCGTCTCAGCTCTGATACCAAATTCTTATGAGGATCAAAAAAGAAATTCTTATGAGGATAAAAAAGTTTACAAATTACCAGCGGATTATTAATAGAAAATTCTATAAACGATTTCAATTAAAAAATTTGTTCGTAATTAGTTTACTATTCAAAATATAGGATTTCGAAACAATTTTTGTTATACTAATATTTTTTCGGATTTGTATTGAGAATTCTATAAATTACCAGCGGATTATTAATAGAGAATTCTATAAACGATTTTGATTAAAAAAAATTGTTCTTAATTAGTTTACTATTCAAAATATAGGATTTTGGAACAATTTTTGTTATACTGATATTTTTTCGGATTTGTACTCTTTTTTTTAACTAATGCAAAAGTTTAAAACTAAGTTAATCTATGGTAAAAAGTTTCTAAATTATGATAAATCAAAAACCGGCAATCTGTAGTTGTTACCAGTTTGGGCCCAACACGCTTCCAATCCTTACGATTCTAAAAAGAAAACTATCAGTCTTCTTGATGGCTAAATCCATCGTTGAGACTGAAGAAAAGTTATTCATTATTAAAACTGGTACTCCAGAATATAATTTGTTTGCTAATATTCTTACATATAATCAACTGAGATTAGCTTTCTTTCAAGCTCCTAGTGATTATGTTACGATGTTAGAAATAAATAATAAGCTTGATATAATGATGAAAAGGTTAGGCATATCGGAAGAAATGTTACCTACAAGTATAAAATCCCCATCTTCGAGAGGATTTACTATTAACCCTAAAACCCCGATAGAGAATAATAAAATGAATAACATTATTGAGCCTCATACTCAGTATGATGACAAAACAATGGAGGAACTAGAAGCGCTTTGGGAAACAACTGATAGTTCCCAACTAGGAGACATAGCTGTAGCCATGTCTAAACTATCGGTGTTACGGAAACATGCTAAAAAATCCATAGAACATGTAAAAATGGAGGCCACTAGTGGTAGTATAGTAACCGTGAATAATCCTCAGTGCACCGATAATAATATAGACAACCGCACGGATAATCTAGAATCAATTAAACAATATGAAGGAGAAGAAATATACAATAAATATGTATTTCCAAAAAAGGAAAAAACCATATAAAACATACTCTGAATTATATAAACCAAAAATAAAAAAATTACAAGAACATTCAAGATCAGTCTTAGATCTTGATTGCGCAAAGAATGTTATTCAACTAGTTGACGCGTGGGCTGGAGATTTACAAACTTTAAGAATTACAAAAGGTATACAATCATCAATAAACATGTTAGGAATCATAGAAAATACATTTATTGGTAATGTGAGAAATTGGTATAAAAACCAAACTAAAGAAGCCAAATCATTAATTATCACAGGAGCAAGAGATTCTGTCAATCTATTAGATCCTTTAAATTTAATTGAATCATTTAGAAAAGAATTAAAAACAGAATTTGGAGGATTACCATTTGATGACAAAAAATTAGATGAAGAAGAAAAGAAAAAGGAAAGAATAAAGCTTGCTAATCTTGCGATTTGTGATTCAAAATACATAGATGAATATAACTGTGAATTTGCTAAATATTATTATGCATCTGCACCTGATGAAGGTACTATGGAGAGTGTACTAACTTTATATTTCTTAAAATTACCTTTATCATGGGCTAACATATTTCCAAAAGATTATGAAAATTATCTTAAAGAAAATCCAGATATATTTCCATCATTAGGAATACAAATGAAGTTTACTAAAGATAGAATTGATTACTATTGCATGAAACAATCCATAATGGGGAGTGCTAGACAATATTCTAGACATAAGGATTTACCTTGTGGAACCTTTGATGTACCAACCTAATGGGGATGTAATCCAACTGGTAAAAAATATAAAAAGAAATTTAAAAAATATTTTAGGCCAACCAAATTTAAGAAACATAAACCACCCAATTTTAGAAAGAAAAGATATTTTAAAAGAAAAAATTTTAAAAATAAAAAAATATGCAACTAAAAAGACCTGTAGATGTTGGGCATGCAATAAAGAAGGACATTATGCTAATGAATGTCCAGAAAAAGGAAAATATAAGAAAACGACAGTAAAAGCATTTCGCTTATTTTCTGAACAAGTGATGCCTATAGAATCAGAACTGAATATGACTCTGATGAAGAAATATATGAGTTGATTTCTGACTCTGAATCAGATACTGATACAGAATCTGAAGAGGAATACAATCATAAACCACACAAACTAAGTGTGATGAATATTAAAATGTTAAGAACAAGTTCTCAGAACTTTGTACAACAATATAATGAAAGATTTGAAAAACTAGTCAAGAAACCTGTACCATATGATATTTTAGAATTTAAGGAACCACTGGAAAAGAAAAATATAAAACAAAGACCTAAACATAAACAAGTCATTCCATGTGAACGCATTTTGATCATAAAATATACAGTGTTATTAAAACTAGACAAAATGTAATAGTAAGTAAGAAAAATAATGGAAAAATACAGATCTTTAACAGAGAAAAATATAGTGTCCAAACATATATGGATGCATTAAGAAAGATTACCATAGTAAAAGAAAGAGAACCAAAAGAAATTATTTCTGAAATCTCATCTACAGATAGTGAAAGCATTATGTCTGACAACTCAGAAGAAATTGAGAAAGAATTTCAAGAGTTAATGAATGAAGAATCTAATATAGAACAACAACCTTTTATGGAAATAAATCTAATTTCAACATCATAATCTTCAGAAATCTTTGAGACCAAAGATGATGAAACTGGATATGAACAAACCATACAGATGTTAGAAGAAAAATATAATCAAATAGAAAAAATAAAACATACACTTTCAAGAGTAGAATGCTATGAAATGTCATTAATAAAATATATGTCTAAAGAAAAATATGTTATTAAAACCTTTGAACAACCAATAAATGTTTTTACCATGGAAGGAGAAATTCCTTTAAAATTACTTACACAAAAGGCAATAAAAGATGATAGGAAAAACTTTTCAAAAGAATTTAATAAACAAGTAAAATGGTTACACTTAGGAGGAATAGAACTTATAATAAAATGCGCATGCAGAAGAGGGATGAATGTTCCCTGCACATTTTGGATATCTGATGATAGGATAGTTCATGATGCAAAGGACGCCTTGTTAGGAGTAATTAGAGGAAATTTTGCATATCAAACAATAAAAATGAGAATATTTCTTGATTTTACAATTTCATTATCAGACCAAAATATAGAACTTGGACTTACAATGTATCATAAAATTGAAAGACTTAAGATGCCTCCAGGAAGTAAAGTGTGATGGCCTGTCCCGCACCAGCCGGCATTTCTTCCGAAAGTGCGTTGTACACATGCCCGACTAGCACGGAACGGTCGCAAAATAAAGGAAAGAAGAGAGTGAACTAATAAAGAACCTGTGGAATATCTCACAGCGCATGGAATAAAGTATAATAGTAACATACCTTGACATAAAACAGGCGAGACAGTGCATAAGCTGAAGACTAAACATCATAGCAGCGGAAGGTCCAAATACAGCTTATGATCCAATATCATTATTACAACTTTGTAAAATACTATCTCTAAGGAAAAAGAAAGGAAGGGTACACTACTAATGCCCAAAGTAGTGACCAGCAGTGACACAGGGAGAATATCTATATATCATACGTGGAAGCCTCCTGCTCGTCTTCGGTACAGCTACTCGTGCATGCCACCTAACCTGTCTCTAGTCTGCTCGTGAGAGCACCCACAGTAATAAGAAGAGACATAAAACTCTGGGTCAGACAAAAAGCCTAGTATGAGCGATAAGCAGCTAAACAGAACAATAACAGGTATACTAAACCATACCAGAACCTGGACCTGCAACCAAAGAGTTAGCACTACATACCGTACAATACCCTAAGGTGCCACTGAACAGATGGTGTAAAGATAACGGGGGTGGGGGTGTACATGTCATAATGATGGCAAACAAATCAACCATAGCAACCATCCTCACATCTCTCACTTAGTGCGTAAAGTATACGATGTCCACCACTGTCAATCACTAGACCCATCGAAGTAGTGATGGAGCTCGACTTGTACACCTACTGCTACTACCAAGCTTACCACATGGAGTCATGACCAAACCTTTACAAATGACCCCACTTCATTGGTCTATAGCTCTTTAGTCGTACCTAGGCCACAATGGCCCTGAATCCGTTCACGTACTCCCTACACATAGTGATCCAAAGTTACAAACATCGACAGCCCCTTTGCACACGTCCCGCAGCAAAGCCCAACTCATGAAGTCAACTCGTTTGTTCCCCTCTGGATCCTGAGTTCTACTTCTTATTTGGACTCCCTTTGCATCTCGGGTTTTGATCGAATTGGAGTTGATCTTCAAAAGAGTCGTCACGATGAGGTAAAACTACACATTTGGTTCGGTTCGGTAGTCCCGACCCGGTTCGGTTCGGTGGTCCTGGCTCATGCCTTGATCAGTACTCCATTCCTCCTCGGTTCGGTCCTCCAGTTCTGGTTCGGTTCGGATGCCCTATGACTGGTTCGGTGGTTTCTCTCTCCTAGATGTCCCGATCCAATTCGATCCCGTGCTTCGCTCCAACTCTAGCTCCAAGCTTGGTGCTCCAATCCGATCCCGCTCCCTGGCTCAAATCCGATCCGATCCCCATGCCCTTGCTTCCGATCTGATCCCATGTTGGTCTCTCCGATCCAATCCCCTGCCCAACTCCAATTCTAAGCAAATGGCCTTCCTTCTCGCCAAGCCCCTTATGCTAAATTCCAATCCGAATCGAGTCCACTTGCCCGGTTCTCCTATCCGATCCGAGCCCAATAATCCAATCCGGTCCGGTTCGAAACCCTGCATATTTCCTGCGACTTTACAGCGACTGTTTTACGCCATACGACGGCGTTTTCGACCAATCTAACAGTTCTAATCAATCACAAAACATACCACACAGTCATAACAACATAGAGAATCAACCATAAACATCAAAACGACAACCATAGCATGTAAATCGGGTCAAACATAGCCTAAATCCCATATTTTCCCTTAAGCATGTTTAAGCAAAACTAATGATAGGATTAGAAAAACTTAACCAAATTAATCCATATTCCTAACAGAGGTCTAAAACATTATTTTCGAAGTTATAAAAATTTTTCCAGAATTTATTAGCGTAAAATTCTCTAATCAACACTAATTACCCTTAATTAACCATAATTAGTGAGGAACTATGCAAATCACTCACCTTAGCCACAAATAAAACCTTTAGAACTGAAACTCTATTGTTTGGGCGCGAATACCAATGCAACTCAGCAGCTCTACCTCGATCTTTGTGCTAATCCCCCTTGATTTGATGTTGCTAAGCTTAATCTTTGATTAGAAAGTGATTTGGAGGTGTTTTAGAGGTTGGAGGCCATTGTTAGGGTTTCTAAGAGGTAAGGGGCGGCTAGAAGACTGAAATAGAATGAAACCTAACTCATTTCAACCTCCCCATAACCCTAATTCCGAAATGGGTTATTCACTAATCACCCTATTTGGCTCGGTTAAGCAGTTTTTCACCTTCCAAACCTTATTTCAGCCATATCTCCCAAACGATAAGTTCGTTTTTCACATGTGACCACTCTACGGAATGGTAAACCATAATCCGAAGCCAATGGAAGTGGTTTGAGGTCAAAACTCCTTTTCAATCAAAAGTTATGGCCTAAACAAGATCAGCTAGGGGTAAAACGGTCATTTAAAAATCGGCAAAAATCATGAACATGGGAAATGACCCCACTAGTCGCCTCCCAAATCTACATGACCATACGACTTCGTATGTGAAAGAAATAAATATTATACGATCATTTGATGCGTAGAATGTGGGTCGTTACACTCTCCCCCCTTAAGAAATTTCGTCCCTGAAATTCCTTAACCCAGAACATACAAAGGATCCCGCATGCCTACCAACCACATACAACAATCAATCATGCAAAACAAACAAAACAAGCCTATCCTAGCATGCGGAAAGACTAAATCGAAGTTAAAATCTTACCAAGCGAAGAGTTCTGGATACATCTTCCTAATTCTCTCCTCTGTCTCCCAAGTACAGTCATTCTCATTCTCGCCCCACTGAACTTTGACTAGATTCACCGCTTCCCTTCGAAGTTGCTTCGTATCGTTCCCAACAATACGCATAGGCTTGCGGTTCCCAACTGCCTCGGGTTCAACTTCGATATCATCCAACTGATCAGGTGAAATAGTCACATCTGGGTCGTGCACGAACTTCCTTAACAAGGAAACATGAAATACATTGTGAACTCCAGCCATCTTCTCTGGTAATTCAACCTTGTATGCCAAATTCCCAATTTGCCCAAGAACTGGGAATGGACCAACAAACCTTGGTGCTAATCGTATCACGCTCTTCAACGGAGAAATCTTGGAAAACACCAAGTCGCCAATGGAGAACTTTAATTCTCTTCTCCTCTTATCTGCATAACTCTTCTGCCTATCTTAGGTTGCCTTCATTCGCTGTTGGATAATCTTAATCTTAGCTGAAGTTTCTCTTATCACATCGGGTCCAAGTACAAACTTCTCACCAGTTTCTACCTAACATGATGGTGAGTTGCACGGTCTTCCGTACAAAGCTTCAAATGGAGCCATACCGATACTGGATTGATAGCTATTATTATATGCAAACTCTACTAGATGCAAATGGTCTTCCCATGATCCACCAAAATCTAATACACAAGCTCTCAAGAGGTCCTCTAACACTCGATTCACCCTCTCTGTCTGTCCGTCAGTTTGAGGATGATACGCGGTACTGAGATGTAATTCTAATCCGCCTCTTGTAAGCTCTTCCAAAATCCACTAGTGAACAACGGATCTCGGTCACTCACAATGCCTTTGGGTATTCCATGAAATCTCACTACCCACTTTATACACAGTTCCGCTAACTTAGCTGCCGTCCTATTTGACTTGACGGGTATAAACCTTGCACTCTTAGTCAATCGGTCCACAATCACCCAAATGCTATCATGGCTCGATCTAGTCCTTGGTAACCCATCAATGAAATCCATCGACACTTGTTCCCATTTCCATTCTGGAATTTCTAATGGTTGTAACAAACCACTAGGCTTCTTTTGCTCAGCTTTAACTAGCTGGCAGTTCATGCACTTGGATATAAACTTCCCAATGTCTCTTTTCATCCCTTCCCAGTAGTAGGTCTGCTTCATGTCTCGATACATCTTGTTACCACCAGGGTGTATAGTCAGTTTTGAGTGATGACATTCCCTAAGCACTTCATCTCTCAATCCATTGACATTGGGTACAACTAGTCTTCCATTCTTTCTAAGCCATCCATCTCGATCAAGCACATACTTGTTCATCTCTCCGTCAATTCCCATCTTTAACTTTGAGATGATTTCCAATAGGTTAGGATCGTTCCTATGACTAGAACCAATCTGCTCAATCAAAGTGGGTCTGATCATCAAACTTGCTAACATTTCTGGATCCAATTAGCACTTTGGCCTGAAACCATACCCGGCGATGTACTCCAGTTGCTGCCATTCTAGAAACATAGCCCCTAAACTGGCATGTCTCCTACTCAATGCATCAGCTACCGCATTGCCCTTTCCTGGTGTGTATGCAATATCGAAATCATAGGAAGCTAAGAATTCTAACCACCTTTGTTGTCGAAGATTTAGAACCTTTCGAGAGAAAAGATACTTTAACGATTTATGATCAGTAAACAACTCAAATCTTTCTCCCAAGAGATAATGTCTCCACATCTTCAATGCAAACACGATCGCTGCCAATTCCAAATCATGGGTAGGGTATCTTTTCTCATGCGGTTTCAGTTGTCGACTTGCATAAGCCACAACCCTACCTCCTTGCATCAATACAGCACCTAGCCCTGTGCCACATGCATCCGTATATACTGTAATCTCTTCATTCCCGTTAAGAATGACTAACACTGGTGCACATATCAACTTTTCTTTTAGGCTCTTGAACGCATTCTCGCACTTTTCGTCCCAGACGAAAGCTTGATTCTTCTTGGTCAACTGAGTCAACGGTGCTGCTATCTTGGAGAAGTCTTGGATAAACTTACGATAATATCCGGCTTACCCCAAGAAACTTCTTATGTTCGTTGCATTCTTGGGCGTAGACCAATCTTGTACTGTAGCCACCTTCGCAGGATCCACGGCAATACCATTCTCTGAAACAACATGGACCAAGAATCTCACTTCCCTCCTCCAGAAGTGACACTTAGAAAACTTTGCTTTCAATTGGTGTTTTTCAACACCTCCATCACTATTCTTAAATGTTCCTTGTGTTCTTCCTCTGTCCTCGAATAGACCAAAATATCATCCACGAACACAAGGACAAACTTATTCAACTGATCTCTGAATACCCTATTCATAAGATCCACAAAGTATGCTGGGGCATTGGTCAGCCCGAATGGCATAACCAACCACTCATAAAATCCAGACAGCATCCGAAATGTCGTTTTAGCAATACTCCCAGCTTCCACTCTAAGCTGATGAAAACCTTTCGCGAGATCCAACTAAGAGAATACTCTCGTGCCACTCAGCTGATCAAACAAATCATTTTTCCGCGGTAGAGGATACTTGTTTTTCCTCGTCATTTTATTCAACTCGTGGTAGTCTACACACACACAAGGGAACCATCCGCCTTGGTAGCAAACACAACTGGTGCTCCCCATTCAGAAACACTTCTTCTGATAAATCCCTTCTTCAAAAGATTGCTGACTCGCACCCCGGGCTCTCGCTGCTACCTTGGTGCCATACGAGAAGTGGCATCACTATAGGTCTGGCATCTTTCACCAAATCAATACGGAACTCAATCTCTCGGTGTGGTGGAAGCCCGGTCACTTCCTCGAAAACGTCCAGATACTGGCCAACCACGGGCAAACCTGACAACTCACTATGAGGGATGTCGAGGGAATTTAGAAAACTAGCCATTACCCCATCACCGGGTAGACCACCAAACACTACCCTCCGCCCATCATCCGCTCTAGCTGTCACCAAAAAGCCCTCACAGTCTACCACCACCCCGTATCTTTAGAGCCAATCGACTCCCAAAATAATGTCAAACCCAGTAAAACCCAAAACAAAGCAATCACAAATAAACATGCATCCATGACTCGATAAGACCACATTACGACAAATCATGCTAAGGTTAGTCGAACCACCAATCGGGTTCGTCACTATTAAAGGTCTATCGACAATCTCGGGCTCCAATCCTAACCTATCTACCAGGTCACTAGATATGAAAGAAATGGAAGCTCCGGTATCAAACAAAACTCTAACAAAAACATCATAAACAGAAAGCATACCTTGAATAACGACATTCTTTCCCTTCTCCGCCGCAGTTGGGGCATTCGACGAAGAAGGAATAGCATTAAGGGCATATGCTTTCGCCATCTGCTTTTCTTTAGGGGGTTGCAGACACTTGTCCTTGTGATGTCCCACTTGGCCACAGTTGAAGCACTTCCTATCCGTTGGCTTGGCCCGACAATTACTAGCATAATGGCCCTTCTTACCACAGCTGAAGCACTCAACATCTTTCTTATTCTTTTTCTGGCCATCCTTATTCTGGTTCTGCTTCCTCTTATTCTAAGGACCACTCTTGCCTCCACCACATGCTTGTGGTTTTGGCTCCTCTGCAGATGCAACCTCAGTCTTCGACTTAGGGTAAAGACTCTCTGACCTCAATGCTTTCCCCACAATTGACTCAAACGTCTCATCGATGTGGTTAATAAGCCTTTCCCCCAAGTATCCATCCAAGCCAGTTATGAACTTCTCATTCTTCCTCTCGGCAGTATCAATAAGAGATAGTCCATACTTCGATAAAGTATCGAATTCTACAATATACTCCGAGATAGATCAGCCATTCTGCTTGAGCTTCAAGAATTTCTTAAACAACACTGACTTCTGAGCAGCTGAAATGAACTTATCGCTAAAGCGAGCCTTAAACTGCTCCCAAGTAACCTGATCCTCGGGAGTAGCTGCCTTTATAGCATTCCACCAATTCATTGCCCGTCCTTGCAGCTGACGGGATGCTAGCCTTCTCTTCATCGCATCCTTGATACCCAAATCTTCGAAGATACGCTCGCAGCTATCCAACCAATCCTGAACATCCGTAGCCGACTCCGTTCCGTGGAACGGCTTCCCACCAAGACTAGTATAATCCTTATTCAGCTTGGCGAAATCGGCCCCAGGCGCCTGCACTATTGGACCACCACCATTTCCATTATTGGGAGCTGCCATCTGCACATCCCTCAGCATCTCTCTCATGAGGTCAGTAAACATCGTCCTCATGTCAGCAACATTCCCATTATTGGCTCCTCTACCGGCACCTCTTGCGTATCGGCTCATCGTTCAAACTGTAAAGAGAAAACGATTAACCATCTCCATAGCGGTGCTAGTGCAGTGCGACTTCATCCTTAGCTATACTAATAGTATATATATAGCTTTTGAAAACCAAAATAATCACAAATACGTGCTCTCATATACGTATACTATCTCTCCCTGATAACTTCCCTAGGTTAACTATGCAACCAAGAGCTCTGATACCAAGTGTGACGGCCCGTCCCGCACCAACCAACATTTCTTCCGAAAGTGCGTTGTACACATGCCCGACTAGCACGGAATGGTCGCCAAAGAAAGGAAAGAAGAGAGTGAACTAGTAAAGAACCTGTAGAATGTCTCACAGCGCATGGAATAAAGTATAATAGTAACATACTTTGACATAAAACAGGCGAGACAGTGCATAAGCTGAAGACTAAACATCATAGCACCGGAAGGTCCAAATATAGCTTATGATCCAATATCATTATTACAACTTTGTAAAATACTGTCTCTAAAGCAAAAGAAAGGAAGGGTACACTACTAATGCCCAAAGTAGTGACCAGCAGCGACACAGGGAGAATATCTATATATCATACGTGGAAGCCTCCTGCTCGTCTCCGGTACAGCTACTCGTGCATGCCACCTAACCTGTCTCTAGTCTGCTCGTGAGAGCACCCAGAGTAATAAGAAGAGACATAAAACTCTAGAACAGACAAAAATCTTGGTATGAGCAATAAGAAGCTAAACAGAACAATAATAGGTATATTAAACCATACTTGAACATGGACCTGCAACCAAAGAGTTAGCACTACATACCGTACAATACTCTAAGGTGCCACTGAACAGATGGTGTAAAGATAACGGGGGTGGGGGTGTGCATGTCATAATGATGGCAAACAAATCAACCATAGCAACCATCCTCACATCTCTCACTTAGTGCGTAAAGCATACGATGTCCACCACCGTCAATCACTAGACCCATCGAAGTAGTGACGGAGTTCGACTTGTACAACTACTGCTACTACCAGGCTTACCACATGGAGTCATGACCAAACCTTTACAAATGAACCCACTTCATTGGTCTATAGCTCTTTATTCGTATCTAGGCCACTGTGGCCCTGAATCCGTTCACATACTCCCTACACATAGTGATCCAAAGTTACAGACATCGACAGCCCCTTTGCACACGTCCCGCAGCAAAGCCCAACTCATGAAGTCAACTCGTTGGTTCCCCTCTGGATCCTGAATTCTACTTCCTATTTGAACTCCCTTTGCATCTCGGGTTTTGATCGAATTGGAGTTGATCTTCAAAAGAGTCGTCACGATGAGGTAAAAGTACACATTTGGTTCGATTCGGTAGTCCCGACCCGGTTCGGTTCGGTGGTCCTGGCTCATGCCTTGATCAGTGCTCCATTCCTCATTGGTTCGGTCCTCCAGCTCTGGTTCGGTTCGGATGCCCTAGGCCTGGTTTGGTGGTTTCTCTCTCCTAGATGTCCCTATCCGATCCGGTACTTCGCTCCAACTCCAGCTCCAAGCTTGGTCCTCCGATCCGATCCCGCTTCCTGGCTCTAGTCCGATCCGATCCCCATGCCCTTGCTTCCGATCAGATCCCCTGTTGGTCTCTCCGATCCAATCCCCTGCCCAACTCAATTCTAAGCAAATGGCCTTCCTTCTTGCCAAGCCCCTTATGCTAAGTTCCAATCCGAATCGAGTCCACATGCCCGGTTCTCCTATCCGATCCGAGCCCAATAATCCGATCCGGTCCGGTTCGAAACCGTGCATATGTCCTGCGACTTTCCAGTGACTTTTTTACGCCATACGACGGCATTTTCGACCAATCTAACAGTTCTAATCAATCACAAAACATGCCACATAGTCATAGCACCATAGAGAATTTACCATGAACATCAAAACGACAACCATAGCATGTAAATTGGGTCAAACATAGCCTAAATCCCATATTTTCCCTTAAGCAAGTTTAAGCAAAACTAATAATAGGATTAGCAAAACTTAACCAAATTAATCCAAATTCCTAACAGAGGTCTAAAACATTATTTTCGAATTTATAAATATTTTTCTAGAATTTATTAGTGTATAAATTCGCTAATCAACACTAATTACACTTAATTAACCATAATTAGTGAGGAGCTATGCAAATCACTCACCTTAGCCACAAATAAAACCTTTAGAACTGAAACTTTATTATTTGGGCGCGAATGCCAATGCAACTCAACAGCTCTACCTCGATCCTTGTGCTAATTCGCCTTGATTTGATGTTGCTAAGATTAATCCTTGATTAGAAAGTGATTTGGAGGTGTTTTAGAGGTTGGAGGCCATTGTTAGGGTTTCTAAGAGGTAAGTGGCGGTTAGGAGACTGAAATAGAATGAAAACCTAACTCATTTCAGCCTCCCCATAACCCTAATCCCGAAATGGGTTATGGGCCCATTCACTAATCACCCTATTTGGCCCGGTTAAGCAGTTTTTCACCTTCGAAACCTTATTTCAGCCATATCTCCCAAACGGTAAGTCCGTTTTTCACATGTGACCACTCTGCAGAAAGGTAAACCATCATCCAAAGCCAATGGAAGTGGTTTCAGGTCAAAACTCCTTTCCAATCAAAAGTTATGGCCGAAACAAGATCAGCTAGGGGCAAAACGGCCATTTAAAAATTGGCAAAAATCATGAACATTGGAAATGACCCCACTAGTCGCCTCCCAAAGCTAAATGACCATACGACTTCGTATGTGAAAGAAATAAATATTCTACGATCATTCGATGCGTAGAATGTCGGTCGTTACATAAAGTGTGTAGTATTACAGCCTGTATGATATATGCTTACTCAACTAGACATCATATAACTACAAAAAATTCAAAGAAGAAAACATCAATATAGCTAAACCATTTTCTGATATATGTGAAGTCATACCTCCCAGAGAATTAAAACATGAAGAGTTAGATTTTCCACAAGAATTAATTCTTCAAAGGAAAAACAGATATAGAACTCAACCAACTGTAAAACCACATAGCAAAAATTCTTTTAGAATAAGCTATGACAATGAAGCATCTACTTCTGATCAATTAAGAGATATAAATATATCTTCCCAGAGAAACCAATAGAAAAATTAAATCTAATAGATTCAAACCAACAATTATACATACAAGGATTTTTAGATAATAAAGAAGTAAATGTGCTCATAGATACAGGAGCAGCATCCTCTCATATTAATTCCTTTCTTGTCCAAACATACACATACAATAATATACAAAACCCTTATAGATACATTGACTATTTTGGACAAATACATGTATTAAATAAAAGTGTAGAAGCTAGACTATCACTCATAGACAGAAGTGGGAAGGTCCTGCAAATACAAATGGAAATGTTAGTAGATGATAAATTAGCAAAAAATGAAATATTATTAGGAATGAATTTCACTACAAAATATACTTTTACCTTAAAGGATTCATTTATACAGTTAGATCAATATGAATTTCCAAGAATTGATAAACAACATATGAAAAAGGCAGTGGTTACTTCACCATATTCCACTTGTATTCAAGAAACTATAGAAATACCTTATTACCAATCAATAAAACTAAATGCATGTGTTGATACGGGTTTAGGAATATCTTTGTGTGAAAAAATATATTTTACCGCAGAAATGGTGGATTCAAGATGGATCTTCTATAATTGCTTTAGATATACAAGAAAAAGAAATTTATTATAAAGATTGTGCAGTTAATGTTCCCTTCATCATAGGAAATATTAAAATTAAAATACCAAAATTATGGGCCAATAATGTCCAAGGCCCAGACATATTATTAGGAAATGATTTCTGTCTACAATATCAACCCATGACCCAGTTAACAGGACATGTTATATTTACTACACCATGCGGAACACCCATTTTAGAACCTAGGCTTAAACAAGCATATGCTATTGATCCAAGTTATCAAACTATACCAGCACAACGTGGTGATATTCCTAAATTTGAGAAAATACCATTATTAAAACATGAAAGCAGAGATACTCTTGAAAATATTAAGGAAAGATTTTAAGAAACATATAATGAAAATCCTTTAGCAACTTGGGATAAAGATAAAACATTAGCAGCAATAAAATTAAAAGACCCCAATAAAATAATAAGAGTAAGACCTATGAAATATCCTTTAGAAGATTTAGAAGAATTTAAGGTACAAATTAAGGAACTTTTAGAATTAAAAGTAATCATACCGTCTAACAGCCCACATAGTTCTCCTACATTTATAGTTTGAAAACATAGTGAAATTGTTAGAGGTAAAGCTAAAATAGTTTTTAATTATAAAGCTTTAAATGATGCTACAGTCTTTGATGGATATTATTTACCAAATAAAGAAGTATTAATAAACAAAATACAAAATAAGAAATGGTTTACAAAGATGGATTGTAAAAGTGGATTTTGGCAAATAAAATTAACATAAGAGTTTATACCATATACTGCATTCAGTTGCCCATAAGGACAATATGAATGGTTAGTTATGCCCTTTGGATTAAAAAATGCTCCACAAATATTTCAAAGAAGAATGGATGAAGTATTAAAACAACATGACAATTATTGTATTGTATACGTTGATGATATTTTGATATTTTCTGATAATTTAGAAGACCATATTAAACATTGTAATTTAGTTATAAATACATGTATAAAAAGAGGAATAACTCTTTCTGATAAAAAAACAATTATTGGTGTACAAAAAATAGATTTTTTAGGCATAACCATAGATAACGGAGACATAGAATTACAACCGCATATATGTACAAAAATTAAAGAATTCCCTGATCTTAGAAGATATGAAACAATTACAAAGATTTCTAGGATGTCTTAATTATGCTGATATATTTATTAACAAATTAGCAAAATTCAGAGCCCCTTTACATCAAAAACTTAAAAAGAATTATAAATGGCAATGGACGGATGATGACACGGGATTTATTCAGCATACTAAAAAGGTATGTGAATATATGCCCAAATTATCTTTACCATTAGAAACAGACGAATTAATTATATATACTGATGCTTCGGATTCATATTGGGGAGCTGCTTTAGTGGCAATTAGAAATAACCAAGAAAAATTATGTAGATATAAATCTGGAACATTTAAGCAGAGTGAATCAAATTATCACTCCAATGATAAAGAACTTTTAGCTATTAAAAATAGTGTTAAAGCCTTTTATTTATATTTAAACAAATCATTTAAAATTCGAACTAACTCCATTACTGCAAAATCTAGAATAAAAAACAAAATCCCTGACATAGGACCTAATAAAAGACTAATAAGGTGGCAGTCATGGTCTTCTGAATTTGATTTTGAAATTGAACATATTTCCAGAAAAACTAACTTTCTCGCAGATACTTTATGCTGAGAATTGCATGATGGCACAAAGTAATGAAGATAAAATTGATTATCTTAGCATCTTCGATGAAATATATAGAGAAGTATCAATAGCACAAGAAGCCTTTGAGCAATTCTTAATCAAAGCAGATGATGATAAAAAGGAGGAAATAATATCCTTCTTTAATCACATGGTATCTTATTCAGAGTACATGTTTAGAGAAATACAAAGAGATATGCTTGGAAAAAAGGTGATATCTCAAAAAATAGAAATCAATGAGAAATCAATTAACATGCCCTCTGAGGTAAAATAGCAAAGCAAAGAATCTATCATATGGTTTAGTAAAATGATAAAACCAATATTACAGGAAATAAACCCTTATAAAGGGATATATTCAGGATATGGGTATGATTTAAATAAAGTATATATTCACCCTGAAGCTGATCCATTAATGGTGAAAGATTTATACAAGGTAGGATTAATCTACTGTATCTATACAGATAGTACTCTTTATAATCTGAAGGGGCTACCCAAATTAAGAAATGAAGTTTATACTTTCTCGAAGGCAATTAAGCATGGTAATATCTACTTAGTATGTAATCAAGTTATTCCAGAAGAAGGTAAAAAATTTCTATCCATGGTGGAAATGAAGACGGGATCAAAAAGGTTGACCCCAAAATTCTTTCAAAATATGTTCTTGGTTGAAGAAGATGTAATATCAACAATAAAAGCAAAGCAGTTAGCAAGTCTAATATCAAGAACTCTTGAAGTTCTGTCAAATAACATATGGACGTATGAATCTGAACCTAATGAGCTAATTTTGACAGTAAGCAAAGTTTCAAAGGCTGGGGCAAAAGAGAATATAATTCAGTTTATAGAAAATATTTTAAAATGGAATGCATACAAGTATTTCCTCAAAATTTTAACAGAAGAGCTGATAAATAAATTAGTATTACATGGAATAAAATGGGAGACACAACAGTATGGATACAATGATCAAGATCAAGACATGGTGGGGCCCTCAAAGAAAAGATATTCGCAAGAAAATGACTAGGTTAAAGAAAATTCTGGAGGAGACTCAGATTTTGCTGAATAATGAAGACTTGTCCAGACAAGATAGAAAAGGCATCCTAAAAAGAAGAACCTATTAAATAAAGCGAAGAAGCATCGAGTAATGTGCCATTCTGAAAATGACTAAGGCGGTGGAAAGCAAATATAAAAGCACCTGAAGGCATTCAGAGAAGGCATCCGAAGTTAGACAAAAGCAAATATATTCATAGTTTGTAAAATAGTATGAGGTTGTGAGAGTTGTACTAAGTTTGTATTTTCCTCAATCATAAATAAAAAGTTTGTTCTGAGTGGAATTAGCTGTTTAAAATTTCTGAATTCTGAAAATCATAAACAAAAGCTTCTAAGTTTGTTTACTGCTTGGAATCATTCAGCCATTTCCTGGAGTCCTGATTAGTATCCAGTGTTCGTTGGCGTTTGGCAGAGTGTGCCGTGAAGCCGTAGAAGAACAGGAGAATCGTAAGGATTGGAAGCATGATGGGCCCAAACAGGAACAACTAGAGATTGCCTGTTTTTGATTTCTCATAATTTAGAAACTTTTTACAGTAGTTTAACTTAGTATTAAACTTTTTCATTAATTAAAAAAATTACAAATCCGAAAAAATATTAGTATAACAAAAATTGTTTCAAAATCCTATATTTTAAATAGTAAACTAATTAAGAACAAAAATTTTAATCGAAATCGTTTATAGAATTTTCTATTAATAATCTGCTGGTAATTTGTAAACTTTTTTATCCTCATAAGAATTTCTTTTTTGATCCTCATAAGAATTTGGTATCGGAGCCATCGAGGTGGATAAGATATATGAAGATCTTAAAAGTAAACTATCAGTCTTCTTGATGGCTAAATCCATCGTTAAGACTGAAGAAAAGTTATTCATTATTAAAACTGGTACTCCAGAATATAATCTGTTTGCTAATATTCTTACATATAATCAGCTGAGTTTAGCTTTCTTACAAGCTCCTAGTGATTATGTTACGATAGTAGAAATAAACAATAAGCATGCTAGAATGATGAAAAGGTTAGGCATATCAGAAGAAATGTTACCTACAAGTATAAAATCCCCATCTACGGGAGGATTTACTTTTAACGCTAAAACCCGATAGAGAATAATAAATTGAATAACATTGTTGAGCCTCATACTCAGTATGATGACAAAACTATGGAGGAACTAGAAGCGCTTTGGGAAATAGCTGATGGTTCCCAACTAGTAGACATAGCTATAGCCATGTCTAATCTATCGGTGTTACAACAACATGCTAAAAAATCCATAGAACATGGAAAAATGGAGCCTCAAGTATGTACTCAAGACGTGGGCCGGTAATAGTTTTGGCACTGGAGCTTACTATCGTTTTCTTGGATGAGACAACTCATTGATATATAACAAAAAATAATGAAAGATCCAACCAATGGCTCTCTTGCTTTGCTGGAATCTGGGTTATCCCTAAAGCATTCCAATGCATTACAAACTGAAGCATAGATGTGTAAACAGAAGGCTATAACAAAGTGGTTTCAAGATGGAGATAGGAACTCAGCATATTTTCATGCAACTCTAAAAACTAGACAAAACATGCAGGACATTCACTCGGTTTTTGATCAGCAAGGACAGGTACACTTCTCTGTCCTTGGCATACAAAATGCTTTTATTGAATACTACGCTACACTTTTTGGTAACATCAATGACTTTAGTCCCATTCTTAATGAAATTAACCCTTATTTATTGCCTAAACTAAGTGAATCACAATGCTAAACGCTTTACTCTCCGATATCTGAAACTGAAATCAAAGACGTTATTTTTTCTCTTAATTCTAATTCGAGTAGGGGGGCGGTTGGGTTTAATGCAAAATTTTATCAACATAATTGGAATATTTTTAGAAATGACGTTATTAAGGCCATCAGGCAGTTTTTCACTAGATCTAATATGCTTTCGGCTTTAAATAACATAACTATAGCGCATATTCCTAAAACACACAATGCTAGTCATGTCGTTGAATATAGGCCTGTTTCATGCTGCAATACGATATACAAGTGTATTTCCAAAGTGTTGGCTAGTAGATTAAAAGTTGTTTTTCCTCATACAATCTCTTATAATCAGTTGGCTTTTTTGCCTTTCCGAAGCTTCCTAGCTAATATTTTGTTAGCTCACGAAAACATAAAAGGCTACAATAACAAAAATATTTCTCCGCGTGCAATGTTAAAGCTTGACATTAAAAAAGCGTTTGACTCCTTTCAATGGAATTATATCATTAGGATTTTGGGTTTTATGAACTTTCCCCACAAATTCAATGCTTGGATATATTAATGTGTTAGCACTGTGCACTACACGGTGAATGTCAATGGTAGTCCTGTAGGATTTTCGGTAGCAAATAAGGTATATGTCAAGGAGATCCGATCTCTGCTTACCTCTTTATTACGGTCATGGAATTGCTAACGGGCATGCTAGATAATTTGGTTGACAATAATAAGTTTGCTCTGCACCCTAAATGCAAACACCCTCGTGTCACCGCTCTTATATTTGCCGATGACTTTGTCAACTTTTGCAAACCGGATGATAATAATCTTGTCAATATTATGGTTGTTCTTGAACAATTTTATTTAATGACTGGACTTAAAATAAATTACCACAAGTTGTAGATTATGGTATCAGGAGTAAGTCAAATTAGATTTCAACAAATATACACTTAAACCGGTCTGAATACAAACAACAATAACTTCTCTTATATGGGCTTACCGTTGGCAACTTCTAGAATCACCATAGCGCAATGCATGCCTTTATTTGTAAAAATCACTGCAAAACTTGAGTGTTGGTCTACGAAACTCCTAAGTCAAGCGGGGCGTATCACGCTCGTGAAGTCGGTCGTTATCTCTATGCAGGTTTATTGGGCCAGAACCTTCATTCTACCTTAAAAATTTCTTCGTATGATTAAAACAGCCTTCATGAAATTTACATGGAAGGGCAACATTCACAATAAATATTTGGCTCCTATATTTTTCAAAGTGCTTGAAAACCCAATAAATAAGGGGGCTTGGCATAATTAATACTATAGTGTGGAATCAAGCTGCTTTTGTTAAACATATTGACAATTTGCTAAGCATGAAAAAAAGTTTTGTGGTCCAATGGTCGCATGATAATATAATCAAACAAAAATGTTTCTGGAACATGACTGTATTGCCGAACAATAGTTAGACATGGAAGAGTATCCTAAACCTGAGAACGAAAATAATACCATTATTTAAATATGGAGCAGTTGCATTTCATCATGCTTGGTTTTAGCCAGATCCATGGGTGGATTTTGGGTTCATTAACAGTGAAGCTATCACCCACAAGGAGCGAGAGCTAACTTGTATAGCTAGGGCTAACAATATTGGGGACTGCTACTCTGAAAACCGCATTTCTTTTCCTGCCACCTCATCCACAATATTCAAGCGCTATTGAATAAAATCAAAGGTGCAGATATTAACGGCTTTGCCTCTTGATTTGTAGTATGGAATTGCAAAGGTGCGAATTTCCAAATTAATACCATGTATAATATATTGCGAGAAACTTCAACTATGATTACATGCAGGTGGCATAAAGCGGTTTGGCGAAAGGATAACAACACTAAAGAGAATGTCATGCTTTGGACGGTGACTGTTAGAGCTCTTTTGACCAACGATAAGCTAGAGGGATATGGAATGGAAGTAAACACTAGCTGTCATTTGTCACACGCAAATGGAGAGTATTCAACACCTTTTTTGAATGCTCCTTCATTGAATGTGTTAGACCAAAAAGTGGTTCTAAAACCCAATTGAATGATAATTCTAGAGAAAACAAAATAAAAAGCAACAAGAACATAAGATTTATATTGGTTTGGTGTTAATGAGCCTACGTCCACCTTATATTTCTCTGATTGATGAATTAAATACAAGTACAATTATAATATCCTCTCAATCTCACAATTACAATGATGAATCTCTCTATATTGATCAAATAAAACTCAACAAATCGGAGTTAAATCTGAATAAGTCGGAAAAGATGTAATAATGGTGGAATCAATCTCTCAAAATGCCAAAAGATCCCAAAAAATGGTAAGTCTTGGCTATATATAGACAAATTCTGCAGGCAGCTCGTGGGATGACACGGCGCTCATCTCGGAAATCACGGAGCGGTTCGTGGGTGAGTGGAGAGGTAGTTACTGAGGAAGTTCATGACACATGGCAGAGAATCCGTACTTTTCGGGTAGTGAAGATCATGGATGAATTGTGTCTTCATTTCAACCTTGAAAGGATGGGCCTGGGTCGCACCCTTAGGGTTGGCTCGCACGCTTGGGGTCGGCTCGTACCCCTGGGCTCGGGTCGCACCCCCACGATCCGAGTTGGTGTTTTGCTCTTTTCATTGTGTTGGTTTCTTTATGCATGGGTTTATGGTCATGAGCCGGGTGCCACGACCCGGTGGCTTTTGACTGCATACTACGAGCCAAGCCTTCTCTTTTGGAGTGGCGAACATGTGAGCTATTTTCCCACTTGATTGTATATGTCCAAGATTTGTGTGGCTTGATCATAAAGCGAGACAACATTTTTCCCCCTTGAAGTACGTTTTATCACGAATGAGACGTACTTCGAAAATAGTCAAGCTGACTATTTTTGAATCAGTGAATGCTGACAATCGTATCTGTCTGTATGGTTGTGCTACTTCATGAAACTATTTCTCTTGATTTCTGGGTCGAGTATAAATACAGAATTAATTTTTCAATTATTTTTGTCCATGCTCGACAATCTCAAACTTTAAATCTGATTGGAGACGGCTTACAAGGTGATTCCATTGTTTTTTATCACATTGAGTTGAAGGAATTTTAACTATTTTATATATGTCGCCCTGTTGGTTGATTGTTTTTGAGTGAGTGCACGGGTTCAAAGAATTTTCTTATAACTCTTCTTATTTTTCTTAATCTTGAAGCTCATTTTACGGATCGAATCGAGGGCCTGTTATTGCTCAAACTGTAGCACGTTTGGGCTAGACACAAGCAGTCCATCGGGTTGAGTCCGACCATCAAACTAGGAGGGAAAGCCAAAAGTCCATCGCAGTGCCATATAATACAACTTCTCCTTCTTTCTTATTTCACTTTTCGTAGTAGCTATTCTATCCCCAAAAGCCGACACCTTAATTTTCATTTCCTCCCATCTTTTTTACATTCTCACCGCTGCTGTTTTACCTCAATCCTTGAAATCCTAATCTTTATTTTCTCTCAATTCTTGCCTAATGTGAAATCTAATCAATATAGGTAATCAACAATTATAATTTTCCATGTTATGATTGTCGCCTTTAATTTGAGTTTCCAACAAACCGCGGGTTATTCTTGTTCTTGCTTTTTTTATCGTTCTCTATTAATATTCACGATGTTGCCTTCCGTAATGCCACCGCCGGCGTCGATGCTGTTAATCACTCTCAGGCAGTGGTTGAATGGAGGAGCATCTTCAGATTAAAGGACGAGTCTTTTGGAGATGATGATGGTTAGTAGGGTGGAGTATTGGCGAGTGTGTATGTACGGCTATTTTCATGTTTGAGATTTTCACCGTTATCGTGGAAGATAAAAGTTTGTAGAAACAGAGTTCTTCAATGGCATTGGTCGGTTAAATAACAGGAGGACTTAGCGGATCGTGATGTTCTTTAGTGACCCGATCTGTATCTGTGGTCAGGCATGAGCATCCATACTTAAAACAAATGACATGTTCTTTATACGCAAGTTAAGGCCTATTCACATGTGGGATGTATGATGCATACTCACGAGTGGGACTGGGACAATGCATATTCACGAGTGGGGAAGTACGAGCTGACCGCTAGATTTGAAAAAATGACTAGTCACAAACCATTTACTGATATTTAGGCCTTCTATAGTTAGGAGCCGAACTATTAATTGTGTGGTTTTCCCTTATCTCGAGTCAATATCTGTTGGTGACTCGTTCCTGCTATATGCGGGACACTTAAAATGCGAGCTGGCCTTTTCCATGAGTTGACCTCTATGCACGATTCGATCTCTGTACATCTGCGATGAACTCTTTCACAAGCCGAATCCATATGCACGAACCAACTATGGGTTAATATTAAAACCCGAACAAGCTTTGGTTATGATTCGACCCCATGCACGAGCCACGATACACATGCAAGCCATTGCCTATTCCGAACTTTGTTTGCGATTCCATTCAGCTTAGAAATGAAAATCAGTCATTTATACTGACATATGTATCCGTGAAACCAACTATAACTCACATGAACTGACGGGTAGTTAGGATAGCGCCTTTGAGTTGATCTTTATGGACTGAGCAAGCGCATAACTGAAAAACCATAATTCGATTAACAACATGTTTTATTTGTTTAGTTCATGCTGTCCATTTTCAGTACTGCACACATTGGCACATATTAGCACACACACATGGGGGTCATGGGAAACTGCACTCTAACTCTTAATATTTATCCTTCAGTATAACAGATATGTCTGGTAGACGTTTGGCGAATTTATCTAAGAAGAGTTCAGCTCCAGAGTCCTCTAGCTATTACAACCCTGATGTGCTCCCTTCCGAATCAGATTGGGACATCTCTAGATCAGAGTATGAGATAGACATTAATCAAGAGAGATCATCATATAGGAGTGCAACATCGCTTGATGAGGAAGAGGAAGGTGGAATCAGAGACGATCGAGCTCCTGATGAGTTTGAGATTGTTGTAAGATTGGAAAATCCAAGCCATTATATAGCTTCTACACTCGATGAAATAAAACTTAGAAGAGTATGTCTAAATCACGGGATCCCATGGGATGATGTTAAAGTAGCGAACGGAATGGATAGACCTCACGTCATTCTAGAAGAGCATATGGCCATCAGCAGAGTGATGTGCTCAGTAGGTTCTATTCCTCCGTTTCTGCCAATTGTCGTCGAGTTTCTAAGACGATTACGCATTGCTCTGATACAAATCTATCCCAATGCATATGCTTATCTATATACTTTGTATGTTGCGTACATGGAAATTCTGGGAACCGAGCTCTCTTTCGAAGATCTGAATTTCTTATATCATTTCAAGCATTGTACGAAAGTAACTTCATCTCTCGTTTTCTTTGAATCCATAGCAGACAGAAAATTTTTGACCGATGGGCATAGCAGCTTAGGTGATGTTAAGTCCAAATGGTTTTGTATCAAACTCCAAGCTGGATGTGCAAGAAGGTGTCTCCAGTTGAGTAAGTTCTAGATTCTTAATTGTTTGTTTTAGCTACCCGAACTGTTGTGCTAATATTTCTTTTCCTTCGGGCAGTTCCCAATCCCAAAAAAGAGGACAGTGAGATATATGACGACTGCTTGGTTCATCTTAAGACAAGCAATTCTGATTTCCTCAGGATTAGAAAATGTGTTGTGGATGAGAACTTGCATCGACAACACTTATTAGATCTCAGATGAGGCCTTGGCCATGGAGGCAAACCCTACAGATACATGCCCCCAGTTGAGGGATCAACTGCAACTTTAGTTGAGAGGGGAGAGATCCGAAAGATCCAACTGCTCTTCGAGAGAGTCCCTCTCCAACTTCAACTCAGGACAATATAGTGGCGAACATAGCTGTCGGAGATAGGCATAAATACATTACTCCTGAGGATGCAGCCACTCCCAAAAAACCAACTTCTCCAAGAAAGCTTCCATCGACTAAGTCTCGAGGCGAAGATTCTTTCATGGACAATTCTATATATCAAGGTTTGGGGAAGCTTCCCTTGCCCGATACCATTTACACTTCACAAGATTTTGGAACAGATTCTTTCTTTCCCATTTCTAAAGAAGATGTCACTCCCATTAAAGACGGGGAAAGTACACAAATAAGCCTGGCTCTAGGCTCCAGTCTGTTGGGGGGGATCACAACACTCGTGTGCCATATTAATCCCAATTCTAATATTTACTTGTGTAATTTTGCAGGAAAAATGGCACGTCAACGCTATGATGTCATAAATGTGCGCTTAAGCATGCCCATGTTCGAGTCTGATATCGAACGCGATCAGCACGAAAGTCGCGGTAGAGATGACAAGAGGAACCGTCCACATCAGCCTTACTGATCTTCTTGCTCCTAGCCTCTGCATCGTCTAGATTTGGAGAAAAACAAGAGCCACTCTACACATCGTGAGGGGACAAGTACGCTCTTAAGACTCCGACTTCATCCAAAGAGAAAACTTATCAGGAGAAATCATCAAATATGGGTCCAAAAGACAAACAAAAGGAACCGAGCAAAGAAGTAGAGAAAAGTAAAACATCCGTCGTGCTCTCTAAGCGCCGCAATATAAACATTACTACAACAAGTCCAGTTATACTCGACGATGAGAATAAAGCCAGATAGGATCTTTTGAAGAAGCAATTTCTTGATCATCATTTCGGGAACATGAATTTTGTTCCAGCTCTTAAACCAGTAGAATCCGACTGGGCAAAAGAGGTTAAGGCTAAGACTGATTTTGTGGGTACTCAATACCGAGGGATGAAGAAATATTCGCGGAATCTTTCCAAGATCATTCAGGACTTGCTGGCCGATGTTATGTACATGAAGGATAATGCTGAATTTGACACAAAAGCCATTGAGGGTTCCGAGAAAGAACTTGAGGATGCTTAAACCAAGCTTGCACTGGCACAATGTGATGTGGATGATTATAAGAAGCAATATCAAGAATTAAAACAATGCTACCATACCAAGCTTAAGTCCCATAGTTAGGAGAGCATTGATTTCAAGAAGCAACTTGATAATGCCACGTCTGAGAGCACCAAAGCAAAGTCAGCTTGCGCTTGACTTGACCGGGTGAAGGAGGAACTGGCAAAAAGAAATGTTGAATTAGAGGCCAAAATAGCAAAAGCTGAGTCAAAGGCAGCTCTAGCTGAGGAGAATACAAACATCATTCTTAAGTCTATCT
The DNA here is from genome assembly GCA_030737875.1 of Allium sativum. NCBI lineage: Eukaryota > Viridiplantae > Streptophyta > Magnoliopsida > Asparagales > Amaryllidaceae > Allium > Allium sativum. The sequence continues at coordinate 446,334,688 of CM060922.1, read as the reverse complement.
AGGATGCAAATGCACAACTTGTCGAGGCTCAAAAGGAATTGGATGACTCTCATGATATAGTTTTTCGCTCAAGTGATCCGCTATCGGGACATCTCTTGGATCAAAGACTATCCAACAACTCTGGTTTACGTGTGGGATCAGGTTATTGAATGGGAGAGGAAAGAGCTCAAGATGGATTCCATTGATGAAGGAAAACTCACTACAACAAAAGGATCATATTACAACTTTAATTTTACAACTGTCAGAAAAGAACAGTTGTAATTAATGTTTTTTACAACTTTATTTATTTGCAGTTGTGGACATGCCTATTGCGCCTAAAATTTATGACTTGCGTCTAAAATTTCTGGCTCCAATTTCAATTTTCAATTCAGCGCCAATGTCAAATTCAGTTCGGCTCCAACTTAAAATTTCAATTCCGCTCCGACTTAAAATTTCAGTTCATCTCTATTTTCAAAATAAAGCCTGCTCCTTTCCTCTTTCTGTATTCCACTAAAAATAACTCTACTTGGTAAAAAAATCAATTCATTTTATTTTAACTTTCTTCATCAATGCTTTCTTCATTGAAGTGCTCTCAGTCTATTGATGTTTGCCTTATGGAATAACAAGAAGCCATCGACGTGATCTCAGAGCCGCGAAGAGAAAAAACTCTCCTACGTAAACCTTGGCGTCAATATGGAGCACCGCGCCTAGATCTACTACTATCGCCAGAAACAAAGGAGCTGGATCTACTGTTAACTCTCGGATCTTCTGCGTTGACATGTCAAAATCATCATATTACTATGGGCATGGTTCTGGAAGACGCACAGGAGACTAGATCACTATTATCCTTTTGATGTTATTGGTTTCAGAAGGAGATACAAATTTCAGAATTGAAGTTGGTATGTTGTATTCTCTTCCTTTTTCCACATAGAAGAAATTTGCAATGATCTAGAAAGTTTCCAAATTGTTTTTTCGCCCAATTTTATGTTTTTGTGCATGTTCTTAGATATTAGGTTGCAGGTAATACTATGGACAATGATTAGTCTGTGGCATGGCTCTTTTCTAATTCACTACTTTACAAAGAGGACAAAATGCTCGATGAAATGCTTCTTAAGAAATTAAGTTTTGATGCATTTGATAGGTTACACACAATTCTAATAGATTTGGATCCTTCTATTGAGAACATGGACAAACACTAGTTCGAAGTGTCAAATGCATATAAATATGTAGACATAGTATTGATGATGGTGTAATTGGAACAATAATAACTAATGAGGTGGTTCAAAGTTGACACGCTCCCGCTTGCTTTAAAACTGCAAATTGGCATGCACCACTTGAAGGCATTATAGTCGAGTTGGATTATTTGAGAATGATAAAGGGATAATAGAGGCTGCTACATTAGTTAATGAAGTTGATATTTCTTCTTGCCATAGGCCTGATTGGCGTTGGTGATGGTGTTGGTCAAGTGGTAAGTTGTACAAGGGTAGTGGCATCATAGTCTTCTTGCTGTTGTACATATGTGACCCCTTTTCTTTTATGTTGTTTGATAATTTTTCTGGACCTTGTCGTTGGAATGAAAAATGTTGATTTTGATTTGAATTGTCTTTCTTTATTTATTTTTTAATCAGTATGCATGCACTCTTAGCTACTATTTTTCTTGCACATATGGCTAATTAATGAACTTGGCATTATGTTTCTATTGTAAACAAGTGAATGCTAATATTAAATTGCTAGGCTTTTAAAAAATCAGTAAAAAAGTGAATTATAACAACAGTGGAGCATTACAGTTGTAATAAAGTTTATTACAATGGTGGAAAACAGTTGTAAAATACACATTTTACAACGGTGTCGCAACGGTGCAAAACAGTTGTAAAAGATTTTAGTCTACTACAACTTCTTAATAGACGACGGGGCCCCACCGTTGTAAAAAGTCTTTTACAACTGTTTTGCACCGTTGTAATATGGTCAATTTGTTGTAGTGACTCATGGGGAGATATTTAAAGGGTGAGGAGCCGGTACGCTTAGCTGAAGGGCGTAAACTCATTGTTGCTGCTATGGAGGAGGAAATGCGTCAGCTTAAGGGAGAACAAACTGTCGAAACCGGATCTTCATTTATTGCAACTGGGGCTACCGAATTAGAGGGGTATGATCCCGAGAATCCAGGACTGCCTAAAGCATCTCTCATGTCTCCAATTACTGAAACAACCTAAGAAACTCACGCTGTCCATGTTGAAAAGTCAGTAGAAGGTATCTCCACCTTTTCGCCTCAATTTGTTAAAGCTATCTCAATTTTCGGTCATATCGTTGGGCAAATAATTGAAAAATCCACTTTTTCTCCTGAGCTAATAACTGTAACTTCTCGTCTTATAGGTATAAAGCGAGCCGAGAAGGCTGATGAAAAACAAAAAGAAATCACCCATGCAAAGTCTGTTGAGAAGGCTTAGGAGAAAGAGGAAGAAACCACTGCACCAAAGTCTACGGAGAAGGCCAAGGAGAAAAAAGAAGAGGTTACTAACAAAGCTCTCATGTCGTCTAGTACTAAGACTCCCAAGGACGGGGATATGATAGACGCTTTGAAAGATGATGATGGCAGTGATGGAAACGAGGAAGATGATGAGGTTATGGTGACTGGAGGCTCGGGGGAAACCGATGACATGACTTTGGATGAAATGAAGGCAAAGAAGGATGCACTTTTAAAAGTTATGTTTGAAAAGGAAGAGCCCCTTAATATCAATCCATTGCTCCTCAGTCAGGATTAGTTGTCAAGCTTTCTACCCGATCAATAACTGGGAGTTTAATTCAGATGTCCCCAACTGATCCAAATGCGCCTCCAGTTGATAAAGGTAGAAAGAAATGTATCCTAACTGAGGCCGAGCGAGAGGAGAAAGCTAGGCTTAAGGCTGCCAAAAAGTACAAAATCTCTCTGAAGCCAAAGTAAAATGTAGTTCAGTCCTTTCCATTTTGTTTTCCACTGGCCTGCCGTTGTTGTAGCGAGTGCAGCCCTCACATTTTTTGATTAGTCTCCTTATATAAACTTGCATTTATGTAAATTAGGTAGCTTTTCGCTGTGATGTCAAATGTTTGTAAGTCTGTCAATCATTTCGATTGAACGCACTACAGTCAAAACATTTTTTTGACATAAAAGTAGGCAATTCCAATAAAAGAGTAGTTAGGCTAATGGTACTATTCTTGTACTTGATAAAATCGTAGAAGAAACTGATTTTAGTCATGGATGCTTTTAAGTGATGAACAACTTCAGCAAAAGCTTGCAAACAACTCAAAGCAGAGTACACTTTTGGAAAAATCCGTTGCTCAACAAAGAGCCATTTACATCAGCAACTCACAGTTCCAAAATCACCACCCAGCTCCGACTGAATAATATTGGATGCCTAACAAAACCCAACAAACACTTCAACCAAACCAAAAAAGATATCGGCCTCTCCGTCGCCACCGGAACAAAACATACAAACCCCTCTAACTAAACTGAAAAAACAAATGAAGTCGAAACTCCGAACACACAAAATCAGATACTAATACCACACTCAGCAGCACTGCCTTACAAACCACAACAGTACTGAGCATACGAAACTCGAACACAGCAGCCCAGAAAATTAGATCCAGCACGTCATTTATAACGATCCACACCCGAAGGCTGCCTTTTGGTGAGCTCTAATTCTTAAGGAACTGATGGAGAAACGGTATAGCATGGAGGATTGCGAAGAGATACTGATATGAGCAAGAGAAGAGCAGTCCTGGAGAAGGAAACCACCGCAATAAGATTCAGAGAAGGGAGTCGTAGATCTGACAAGTTCAGAGCATATCGAAGAAACTAGGTCTTGAAAGAGTGAGTCTGGCGAAATTAGGTTTTGAAAAAAAAGGGGTTACATCCACATGAGCGAAAGATGGAATAAGGTAAAGGAGTTGGATGGATGAGAGCGGAAGAAGGAGAAGAAACGGAAAGGAGACGGTGCGAACAACACGTTAAAAGAGAGACTGAAGAAAGGAAGGGGTGAATTCCAGTCGCCATGAGAACAGAAATCTATGATTTTTTTATGTTATTAATATAAGTAACAAACCGTAAATCACATCATAGATCAAGCAAGAAGTCCTAAAACATTATTAATATAATTAAAGTTTGTGTAACATAAAAATCATTGTTAAACCAAGTAGTGAACAACATGGAGATGTGATGTGTACGTATGCCTCAAATCAATCTTAAATAAAATACCTGGCTAGGGCTTGTTCGAGATTGATTACGATTGTCATTAAATTGCCCCTGATTCTTCAATGGGGTAAGGATCCATTTTTCTTGGCACGTGTTCTCAGTGCCTTTTTTCTCTCCTGTCGTATGCCCAAGTTAGAGTGTGGTTAAGGTGGTCTTTATTCATGGTGCACCATCACGCCTTGGGGGCGTCGTCTTCCCATCCTTTATACTCTCTCCCTAATCATAAGAGTTAAAGTTTGGGACGTCGTCTTCCCGTCCTTTGCACTCTATTATGCAAAAAGTCATCTCGTTTGCTCTGGTTTTCCTTCTACACTTAATTTCTTAAGGTGGAGTCTTACTAGTTTGAATGTTTTACTTGTTTTCAATTGCAATTCAAGTTTAATGCTTCATACCCAGAGAAAAACAATCACATGATATAAAGAGATAAATGCAAGAACAATAAATGACACACAATATTTTTATAGTGGTTCGGCCAAATCATAGCCTACATCCACTTTATAATCTTTTGTTTATATTAACTAGACTTTTCTAGGAAAGTCGTGCCTTTTTACATAGTCTATAAAAAAATATAAATTTAAGCCAAGTATTGCCGCAAGTTTGGGCATTCCATGCTCTGGGTACCTTTTTACCATCTATGGTCATTAACTTGAAAGTTCATGTGTCAAGTCTCCGTTGAATTGTATACGGTCCTTCCCACTTTGGACCCAAACGAACAAGGGTCGGGAAGACACGTTTCAAGACCAAATCTCTAGGTTCAAAGGTTCACGGACGAACCTTCCTATTATAGTATTGCGCAACTTGTTGTCTATGCCTCGAGGTGAGCAAGTCCGCTTCATCTCTTTTTTCCTCAGCCATGTCTAAGGATTCAAGAAGAAGCACTTTGTTTGTCATTGGATCGTAATATGTCATTTTGTGAGAGGGGACTTTCAAATCCGCTAAATGACCGCTTCTGATTCGTATGATAAGGAGAAGGGGGTATGACCGGTCATTAATTTATATGTCGTCCGATAAGCCCACAATGCTAAAGGTAACTCATCAACCCACATGGCTTTTGCTTGCTTATGCTTGCTTCAACTGTTTCTTAAGAATGGATTTGATGATCTTGTTAACACTTCGACTTGTCCATTTGATTGTGGGTGAGCTACTACGATGTTTCTCTTGTCAATTTTGTAATTCTAGCAGAAATTTTTGAACTTGGTGCTATCGAATTGGGTTCCATTATCAGTAATGATGGCTTTGGGAATTCTGAATCGGCAGATTATGTTTCTGACTACAAAATTGATTACTCTCTTTGTTGTGATCATAGTTAAAGGCTCGGCTTCTGCCCATTTTGTAACACCCCAAAATTTTAACGACACTAAAAGAGGATAAATTAAATTATAATTAATTTAATATTCAGAATTAAGGAAAACGGACGACACCATTGTGTTCATATCAAAATTCTGGCCAAGATAGACATTTGGTTTGCGTAAAACGGACACTGAATGAAGAAGTTATGAGAGTTTTAAGTTTGTATACGCGTAGAAAGAATATATATATACATGAGTCAGAGATGAGTTAGAATTTTATCCAAAACAGTTCAAGTTCGTTGAATGAAAATTGGCAGTAGATTTCCTGCTCTAAGGGGTCAACCTTCCCAGAGGTGTGTCGACAACGGGGTCGATTGGGTGTCGGCCCATGGGTCGACCCACCCACAGGGGTGTCGACACCCCAGGGCTGATGTGGCAGTCGGTTTCAGAGAGTTTTGCAGCTATATATACGTGGCTATTTCTCATATGTTCTTCATTACGAATTCATGGTGGCCAAACTCTGTCGGTGTCTGAACTGAATTGGATATGTTAATCCCCTGCAACTATCAGTTTTGCAAATCAAATCTAGAGATTCAAGTTCCATTCTCCTTATATTTTCTAATCCTATCACTGTGAGTTTCTAGTTATTTTTATATTTGAATATTTAAAAGTAAATATGACATGACTATGACTTGGATTTGTTCATATGCCTAAGTTAAATCAGATCCATTGTAAATCATGAACATATGACATTTTGAATTGGTTAGGATTTGGATCTAAATCTCTACCTTGTTGGATCTGTTGTAACCCTTTTGGCTTCTATGATTTGTGCTAGATCTATTTTAACTATTGTTCTAAATCTCTATCTTGTTAGATGTGTTATAACTCCTATCACATACCATGTTGTGAACCTTAAACCTTAATTGTGTAGATCTACTTATAAACTATCAGATCTGAATTATGTGGACATTCTATGATGTAGATCTTAATCCCTATTTTGTTAGATCTACTTTTACCTATTAGATCTGTATTATGTGGACACCTAAATTATTAATTGGATCTAGTCTATTATTTGGATCCCCTTGTGCTTCTCATATTAGATCTGAACTTATTGACATCTAAATTAAATTTAGGTCTTGACACGTTTATCTTATCACCTTTGCTATGTCATAACTAGTTAACTTCCACAAGTTCGTTAGATCTATGCTTATATATTCACCATGTTAGTATACGTCTATGCTAGTTATGTTAGAATATTCACCTTTGTTATATTTCCATTACCTTCATTAGGCTATTATTTAGCCTATACATGCCGTAAATTATGTGAACACGCTAGTTAGGGAACGGGGAGGGAAAAAGGTTAATATTGGCATAATTTAATATAAACATGAGTTGGACATATAATTCAAAAGGGGGAAAGTGGGGACATAATCACCTATTAATACATAGGTAAGAATTGGATAAAAATGGAATGTCTAGTAATTACAATTAGGAATTGTAATTGCACTTGTGACACGAGGTTAGATTGCATTAGTGGTGGAAGTCTGTCCGGACCCGACCGGCATATCCAGCAGCCACTAATGTTGAACCTAATATGAGAGGTCTAAGTGTGCAAGTACGAATCGAGCCAAGACACGAGGTTAGGCTCAACTGTGGAATAAGACTGCCCGGATCCGACCGGCATATCCAGCATCTACAAGTTGTAGGCCTAATGTGGGAGGTCTAGCCCATTATAAACCATAAATGGGCATGGTAATAAATTGGACTACTTAACCAAATCTAATCCAGGATTGTATGGTTGTGAGCTAAAGTTAGGGTTAAGTAAAATTGGTTGGATAGTGGACGGGTTAAGAAAATCTGGAGGGGGTAGCTAATATTTATATATAGGCCCACAAACTTAACCCGATAAGGTTATGTAATTAAAGACACCTAGTGGTATACATAACCGGAGGAAATAATAAAGTTATGTAATTAAATACACCTTTAGGGTAAGCATAACTTGTAGAAATAATAGGGTTATGTAATTAAAGACACCTAGTGGAAAATATAGCCAAAGAAAACATAGTGGGGATACAAGACAAGGGGGAGAGCTTGTATTGTATTGTGTGGGACCCATTTCAGTCAGTAACCCGGAGCAGGTATCAAACAAAGTACTCCGTACTAGGTGGAGAGGAGGCATGCTTACTGACTGATTGTAAGAGATCCAAACGTGAAAGACAGTGTGGGCGGTGCAAACCAACCGGGCCATGTGCGTGCATGAGCCGGTCAGAGGGGAATAAGACGACCGTGACACTTGTTGATATGGGGTTGTGCATATCAGTGAGGGGTTGCTACTTTAGGACGTGACACATCCTACCGTGGGGTCGGCATAGAGTATCTACGGAGTAGGAAGCCGATCGATTAAGGTAGTGGTTAGGGTACATTTAGGCGAATGCCCTAAGTCTATCACCTTATAGTGGAAGGGATCATCTCATTCTAGTCATACCAGTAATAGTGCAGAGTAATCATTAGAAGCATATACACCTTATCATGTCTACCTTGTCGCACCTGCCATATATTTAGTGATCTCTCTTATCCACTTTATATGCCTGTCATGCTACTTTTATTTATTTACTTGCTAAAAGTCTAGACTCGCCAGACTTTATGTCTGATCGTCTCGTTTCCTCTTCTTTCTTCCGTTCCTCCCCCCTAAGGTTCTCAGGGAGGAAACACTCAGGCTTAGTCAGGACTCAGATATCATCTTGGTAGAGCTACTTTCAAAGTATGGTTCAAGTTTTTATCTCTACTATGGCTTTGTTTCTTTTATTTGAGGAATTATGTTTTCTTTTAAGTATTTATGTACTTTGATGTTAAAAGACAGGAGTTATGTTGTTGTAATGGTTTTTGAGACTCACGGTATTTTGAACCATGTTGTATGATTTGTGTTTGAAATAAAATTATAAATTTCCGCTGCTATCTTATTTATGAATGTCTTGTAAAATTTTGTGTCTGTTTACCTATAACGCTTCATAAAACTTAATGCATTCCCTTTTTGAGTGACATTAACGGACGTGGGGTGTCACACATTTAGTCAAATAATCTACGACCACAATTGCATATTTGGCTACACCTTTAGCGATTGGTAGACTTCCAATGATGTCTGTCCCCCATACAGCAAGTGGTCATGGGCTCACCATTGACTTGAAGGTGCTCTAGGAATTTTTGCGAATTTCTAGCACCTATAGCAGCATCGTGAATAATCAGCTACATCTTTGTTTATGGTAGGCCAGAAATAGCCATACCGTAATATCTTTTTTGCCAATGTTTGGCCCCCGGTGTAATCTCCACGTTCACCTTCATGCACTTCTTCCAGTATACGTTTGATGTCGCCATGTGCTATACACCGGAGCAAGGGAAAATAGAAAATCCTTGGCGGTTAAGAACTTCATCTTGCATAACATATCTTACGGCTTTACAAACCACAGCCAATCTCTCGCTCTTCTTTGCCGGGAATGTTCCGTTTTGCAGGAAGTTCTTGATTGGTGTCACCCATGATTCTCTCTCCGGCTTGGTTTCTAGCACCGGATCAACGTCCATCTGGTTGATGCTTGGGGATCCTAATACCTCGATCGGGACCATCTCTGTCTCTTCCGGGTTGTCAAAGCTTGCCAAATTAGTTAGTCTATCCGCTTTCTGATTTTCTATCCGTGGAATATGAGTTATGCTATAATGCTCCAAGTTGTCTAACAACTCCTCAACTTTTTCCAGGTAAGTGACAAGTCGGGGTCCTTTAGCCTGGAATTCCTTCCTAATCTGGCAAACGACAATCTTCGAATCATAGAAAATGTCTAGTGTGATCACCTCCAATTCTTTAGCGAGTTTCAACCCAGCCATCAGGGCCTCGTATTTGGAATCATTATTAGTTGCAGAAAATTCTAACCACAAAGCATAATAAATCGATCATCCTTCAGGAGTTATTAAAACAACTCCGGTGCTGGATCATCGATCATTCTTAGTCCCATCTGTATATAGTTTCCAGGGACTAAGTTCTAACTTCTGTTCTGAGGGGTCAGCCTCGTCATCTAACACATCCTCCTCAGGGATCGTGAATTCTGTGGTGAAGTCGGCTAAAGCCTACCCCTTTATTGATCTTCTAGGTTGGAAGTTTAGGTCGAGCTGGCTTAGCTCAATATTCCACTTAACCAATCATCCAAATGCTTCAGGCCGCTGTAGTACCTGTCGGAGTGGTTGAATCAGTGTACACAACAACCAGATGAGCTTGGAAATAATGATGGAGTTTTCGGGATGCAATAAGGAGGCTATAAGAAAGTTTCTCTATCTTTGTATAATTGCGTTCTACTGCCGCTAACTTCTTGCTTACATAATATACTGGCTTCTGAATTTTGTCTTCCTCGCGCACCAAAGCTGAACTGATGGCATGGGACGATACTGCCAAATATACAATTAAATCCTCATGGTCCACTGGCTTAGATAATATCAGGGGTTACTCCAGTAAATCTAACAAGTTTTGAAAGGCTTCTATACAGTCTGAAGTCCACTCGAAATTGCGTTTCCCTTGTTTAATTAGGTCGAAAAATGGAATGCACTTGTCTGTGGCTTTGGAAACAAACCTGCTCAATGATGCAACCTTCCCGCCAAGCTTTGAACATATCTGATCTTTTGTGGCTTCTCTATGTTCCTGATTGTCGCACTTTGGTCAGGATTAATTTCGATTCTATGAAAACTGACTATGAAACCGAGGAATTTTCCTGATGTGACCCCGAATGAACATTACAAAGGGTTCAGCTTCATCCCTTATCACCATAGGATTCTAAACATCTATGCCAAATCATTTGTGTGATCGTACGATCGCCTTAACTTCACAAGCATATCATCCACATAAACTTCCATTGTTTTCCTAATCTTCTTGTAAAACATTCGGTTCACTAAGCACTGATAGGTGGCTCCAGCATTCTTCAGTCCAAAGGGCATCACCATATAAAAATACAACCGCAATTCCGTGATAGGACTGGTATGTTCCTGGTCTAGCACATGCATAGGGATCTGGTTGTACCCCGAATATGCATCCATGAAGGAATGAAGTTCGTGTCCTACCATTGAATCTACCAATTGGTCAATCCTAGGGAGTGGAAAGCTGCCCTTCGGGCAAGCTTTGTTTAGACCAGAAAAGTCGATACATGTTCGCCACTTCCCATTGGACTTCTTAACTAGGACAGGTTTTGATATCCAGTCAAGATATGTTGAATCTCTGATGAACCCGTTGTCTCTTAACTTCTCCACTTCTTCTTTCAAGGGTGCTGACCTTTCTGGGCCCAAAATACGCCTTTTTTGTTTCACTGGAGGATGCTTTGGGTTTATGCTTAGTGAATGGCTCGTAATTGAGGGGGAAATTCCACACATGTCCGCGTGGGTCCAAGCAAACGCATCATGGTTTGCTTTCAAAAAATCTGTTAATTTCCTCGTCCGGAAGGGATCCAAGTGTGTAACACCCCACATCCATTAAGGTCACTCACAAAGGGAATGCCTTAACTTCGGTGGAGAGTTATAGGTAAAAGATACAGATAAATTACAAGATAGACAAAATTAAAATAGTGGAAGACTTTATTTTGTTGATAATATAGTTTGTACAACAATTGTTTTCCAATACCAGAATATCTGTCTTACAAAATAAAGAGGCATAAAATAACATTTATATTCCCCAATGTAGCATGAGCCAGCCATAGCAATGGAAAAGAGAATCCCAGCAAAATTTCGGCTAATCTTCGGCTTGGAAAGAAAACTGGACTAAGTAGTAATATTCCCTCCCTGCGAACCTGGAAGGGAAACGGAAGACAAGAAAGCGAAAGAAAACAGAGTCAGACATAAAGTCTAGTAAGTTCAGTAACTTTCAGCATGTGAACAGGTAAAAGCAACATGACCTGAATTTAACTGAATACAAGACAACACCATGATGATGGGAATCATAAGGTTAGCACAAGATATGATAAGGTAAGATAAATTGGATGCACTTCTATACTTTCTCTGCTTCGCTACTACCTTGTTATTCTAATTTCTATATCTCTGCACCACCTAACTAGTAATCTATATAAACTGATAAGAATAGATACGTGGTCCCAATTCCCGCAATTGTGGTTGTTTCAGGTGTACATCTATTATTTATTACCTAGATCCAATCTAGGGTTTTCTATCGAGCGCATTCTAGATCCAACCAGGCTTTACGCTACCCAGGGCTACTGAGGTTTATGCTACCTATTGAACGTTTCTCGGATTTTAGGGTTTACGCGAGTTAGGTCCAACTAGGGATTATGCTACCTATCGAATGACGCCCCTAATCTAGGACACACTACCCAGAGTGATATATGTTCCTAGACTTTCCCCACGTATGTGTCGTGGATCGTTATCGCTGTCTAGATGCATATGTCCTCTATATGTGCGACCCGAGTCTCATGGCAGGGCAAATCAAGAAACACAGAACTCGATCGGGAGCTTTCAGATATCTGCCGATGCATATGCTAAGGTCTGCTTTTCTAGTGGCTATGGTCCCACTTGACCCCTCCCTCAACTAATGAAAGGCACACCTTGAAAAATGAGAACTATACGCAGACCCTCTATGCCCCCACTAACCTATGGCCATCTGCACCCATAACTAGATAGCAAGTATATGGTCTTTTGGAGTTCTCCGCCTTTCCGCTGTACGTATCTCGACTGACTCAAGATGGTAGGTAGACGACGAGTTGCTATCACAGGGCTACTGGTCTCACCAAATCACGTTGGTCCATCCTAGTCTTTAGGTTGCCTTATATTGCAACCAAGGCATACCCTTGGTTCTTCTAACGTAGACCTTAACCTCTGTGAGCCCAGGCGGATCATCTACAGCCTCACAGAGGGATACCAAGAGTACCCTCACGTCCCCTCGAAGCCGCGTGCTTCGTACCCTGGTTCGTTGGAGCCTTCTTTAAGACCAGATGGACGTTTGCTCCTTCTCGTATTCTACTAAGGTTTACTACTTATTTTCCTGGACCATCTTTTTCTTAACTAAGGTTTACAACTTAGTCCTCTTAGCTAAGGTTTACTACTTAGTTCTCTTTTTAGTCAAGTTGGATTGGTTAAGCGTCATTAGTCAATTCAAGTTAACTTAACCCATTAATTTGTCATGTTAAAATGGTTAAGTGTTATCAGTAGTTCATGTTGACTTAACCCAACCACAAATCAAGTTATATTGGTTAAGTATTTCTTATTACTTAACCCCACCCCTTCATCTTGTATTGGTTAAGTGTTCCCTTTAACTTAACCCTGCACATCTGTTTAGCTAACATGTTAAAACGGTTAAGTGTTCTCTTAGTTAACTTAACCCTATCATCTGTTTAATTCACATGCCCAAATGGTTAAGTATTATCCCTTCATGTTTTAACTTAACCTTGTTCATTTGGCACACTATGATGGCTAAGTGTTCAAAGTTAACTTAACTCCACCTTCTAGTCTAGTTAACATGTTAAATTGGCTAAGTGTATTTTACTTAACCCCACAGATCTTGTCTTAGTTGTAACTCATTTATTAAATCACCAACCACTCACATTAGACAGGTATTGTTGCGGTAACTGGATGTGTCGGTCGGTTCCGGGCAGCTTTGCACCGCAACTCAGTCTAACCTCGGGTTCCTATTGGGCTCAATGCCTTAACTTCTCACATTAGATAGGTATTGTTGTGGTCACTGGACAGCCGGGCGGGTCCGGGCAGTTTTACACCACAACTCAATCTAACCTCGGGTTAGGCGTATTCATATTTTCTACCATGTACACATTTCTCATTTAGGACAAATTCTTTATGTAAATTATTCCTAATTTACTTATGCCATAATTACTCTTCTATTGTACATTATCAACATTCATTATTATGGTCCACTTTCCCTCTAAATCATGTTTATAAGATTATACCAAATTAAGTGTCACTAACCATGATTATGCTAAACATGACAATTACATGTAATTTCAAGTTATTAATCAGAATAGGCTATAACCCACCTTACCAAACTCGCCATAAGAGTCATGCCCAAAATCACTATGCCATATATTTGGCGTTCCAAATAAGTAGTTAAGCCTAATCTAGACTTAATGTTCCTATTTACACTTTTGGCCCAATCTAGATTAAATATCCAATTTTACAATTCATGTTAGAACTAGATTTAATATTCTAGTTTACAATTTATGCCAAAACTAGATTCACATGCCAACTACATGTTTTGCGGCCAATTAACAATTTACCGTTTACGCCCAATTCTAATATGCATGCAAATTACTCACTATTTTAGCCAATTCAGATCATGCCAACATATTTGTTATGCCAAATTATATAAATTTCATGTTATACCAAACCTCCAAGTTTTCAATCACATTCATGTTAGTTTCATGTTCTGCCTAAATCGTATTCCCATCGTTTGCGTAATCGTGATTCACTCTAGATTATAGATCAATCTAGATTCGTAGATAAAAGGGAATAAACAAGAATACCATGAAAAGACAGGCATAAGAATAGGCATAAGACGATAATCCAAATTTACAAATTACAGACCTAATAAATATACCGAATAAATTGATTAAAGCATCGCAGGCATATAGATATGACAACAATATGAACATATAATGGTTTGAATAATAATCTAGGTCCAAGAACATGGATAGATCTAACTGAATAGATAAATTCCCAAAATCAAGATCCAAGGATAATTAAGAATAGGTCTGAATAGAAAATCAAGCTTAGATCCAATTTCATAGTCATAATCCTAGGCAATAATCTCATAGTCATGAATCATAGGTGATTAGCCACAATGGTCCTTGTCATAGTCATAGGTAATGGTCTTATGTTCACAGTCATAGGCATAGTCTTATGCTCACAGTCATAGGCATAGGTATAGTCTTGTGTTCACAATCATAGTCTTAGGCCATTAACAATAGTTTCAACGTCATAGGCATAGGCACAGTCTCATCGGTAATTAATCAAAATAGTTCTTAATTAGATCCAAAGGCATATACAAGCATAGATTCAAATGAAAGGATCGGGCATGTTCTTATATCCATTTAATTACATTCCACAAATAGATCTAGACGTTCAAATCTAAAAAGTAACTAACTTACAACAAACGACGAACTTGAATTCTGGATTCTGAGTTCTGGAATTGAGATGCTTTCCTTTGGGTAGATAAACGTTGTTTTGATTTTTAGTTGAATTAGATTTTTATCATCTCTTAGCTTTCTTCAACTGGAGGCTACTCTTAGTTTCCTCCCGACAGCATGGCGGCTCTGGTTCTAATTTTTGTGTGAATTTAGGTTGGAGACTTGAGTTGTTTATATAGAATTTCAAACTAATTAGAGCCGCCAGATGATCATAGATGAATCTAGACCATTCACATCGAGAAGAGCCAACCAGAAAGTGACAAATCAGCCCTAGTGACACACCAGAACTCAGAAAATCGCTCAGAACCCGACCAATCCAGCCAAGACCCGACAAGGTCGACTGGGTAGGTCGACCATTAGGTCGACCCCCTGGTCGACCTGGGTACCTCGGTCCTGGGCGGGAATTTTCCGCCCAGCCCAATTCTGAATCAGATTTCGAATTTTGAATTTATTTCCGGCTGTTTGAATTTTAAATTGAATTCTGAAACTTCCGAAGATCATAACTTCTTCATACTGAGTCTGATTCACGCAAACTCGGACTCTATCTCAAGCAGAATTTCGAGACGAACGCAATGGTGTAACTCGTTTCCCTTAATTCTTCTTCCAAAAATTATTTATACTTTAATTGGTGAAACTTAATGTTACAGAATTACGGGGTGTTACAAAGTGAGATCTGATCTTCAAGACCTTTGTCGGGTCGTCATTATCAGTCGGAATATCTATGGTTGCTTCATTAGGTGTCGCATTCCTGCTTCCTGGTTCTTCGTCCTATCTAGGATCGATATCTTCAAGCAAGTCGTCAGCGGACACCCTCGATGGTATTGTCTTTAGTTGCTATGCTGAGCTCTCCTTGGAAGGAGAAGAAGTATTCTTAGGTTTTGCATCTTTTCCATTGCACAACATCTTTAACTCCGCCATATAGCAGGCTCTTCCTGTAACTTGGCCACCACGAATCATTCCCACTCCAGCTTCGGTCGAGAATTTTATTAACAGGCAATAGGGTGCAATGCAGGCTCTGAACTCTGCAAGGGCCGGTTGACCTAAGAAAGCGTTGTAAGGCGAATCTACATCCATGAGCATGAATTGGAGGATCCTTACTCTCCTATGCTCTCCCTCCCCCAGCTCTACAGGTAAATCTACCGTTCCGATAGGGGCGGTCAATTATCCATTAAAGCCACAGATCCAACCCCCACACGATTTTAAGCCCTTCATCTCTAATTTCATTTGGTCAAAAGCCTTTTTAAATAGGATATTGACGGAACTTCCATTATCCATGAGGAATTTCTTAACTACTGAAGGTCCGATGATGGTAGTCTCACTAATGGATCGGTACTAAGGACTTTAACACCAACACTCTCTCTGTCTCGGAAGGTAACATCGTCTATAACTGTCTTTTGTTGCTTCACTGGTGCAATTTCTTCAAGATTACTACATTCTCCTATTTCTGGGTGTTTAGCTGCGTTAACATACTGCTCCATCATTCTGTTGCTAGACCCAGCTGGATGTGGCCCCCCGATCATGGTATTGATGACAATATTCCTTCCCTTCTGCTGGGTAGTGGGTTTGGAGGCAGGCTGGTTCTGATTTGTAGATTGTCCTCCTTGTCCCCTGTCTCTTGGGGAAACTTTGTATTCATCCAGCTGTCCCTCGCAAAGTAACTTTTCAACAACATATCTTAGATGGCGACACTCGTTCGTAGAATGGCCGTAGGTTCCATGAAACAGACAGAATTTCCCGGTTGCATGCTCCTTCTCAGTAGAGTCCCTGAGTGGGGGTTTCTTGTACTGTATGATGTTACAAGTGTCCAGATAGATGTTTTCCAGAGTGTCACTTAACGGTGTGTAATTCTCAAAAGTTTGAAATCGAGGCCTCTTTTTGGAATTGTTTCCTCAACTCCTGTTTCTTCCACCTTTTTTCCACCCTGGTTATTATTTCCTTCATTTTTATTATCAACATTAACCTCGACCTTTCCCGTGCTATCTCCGGATTTCTTGATAGCACCACTACTCTGAATGTCTTCCCTGGGAGCTCCCTCAGGCTTTCTCTTTCGGTCAGCATAACTTCCTCCCGTCGTAGGCGAATGTTTGCCTTTTCATAGAACTGTTCCTTGGTCAATGATGGTTTTCCAGCTAAATATCTCCCGAATTATGTGTCCTTGTCAACCCCATCTATTAAGGCCATCAAGATAGTCCGCTCATGCGGATCACTCTCTTCAGCAACTGCTAGGTTAAAGCGATCCAAATATGACTTTAAAGATTCACCAGGATCTTTCTTAATTCCGGATAGCTTAATGACACTTTTGGACTCCCGTGCGTGGAGTCGAAATTGGTTCATGAAGCTCTCACCTAGCTCTTTGAAATTAGATATTGATTGGGGGGGAGTCCTGTGAACCACATCAACGCAACGTCTTCTAGATAAATAGGAAAAGCCTTGCATTTCACTACATCGGATGCTACTGCTGCATTTACGTACCACTAATACCTCATCAAATGCTGCCTCGGATCGGTTCGGTCTCCATATCGATCCATTTGTGGAAGATTAAATCATCTGGGAAATTGGAAGTCTAGGATATCATCAGTGAAAGGGGTAAGACTGCGCTTAATGCCCCAATCTTCATTGGTGAAGTGTCTGCTGTCAGCCATAATCTGGCACACCATCGCTTCCACCTCAGCATTAGTCAATGCTAGCTCGGGACCTACACTTCCGGTTCTCTTGACATGTCCAGTTCCTACATCAGGCGATGCTCTTCGGTTTCTAGCAGCAGCTGAGCTATCTTGTTCTCTACGATCCCAGTCATTCACGGGACGAAGGGGTTGAAGGAGCTGTCCTTGAGTCGGATTAGTGATGTTGGGATCTCTGGGAAGGACATGGGATCCCTGCATTGGCAGCAGCATTGGTTCTCTCAATCTTGGGTCGTTATGTACCAAAACATGGGCAGTGTCTTCGCGTGATCCCAATGATCCAAATGTCAATTCTTCAAGATTCTTGGGTCTCTCATACAACCTCCTCTGATGTGGAAGCCGCTCATCCGAAGAGGATGAATGGTCTTCAATGAGATGATGAGTTGGACGGGGTGTTCTTTGTCTACAAAGCTCGTCTATCTCTTTACTCACGGCCTTCATGTTTTCATGCATCAGAATGCTATATGGCATCATTAGTTGTATCCAACATATCAAGCAAGCGCGAGAAATCCACATGTGAAACAAGTGCAGAGGCAGAAGGCTGATTACTAGTTTTCGTGGCTGGTATTGGAGCATCTACAGTAGCTTGAGTAGAAGTACCAGCCCCAACTGTAGCCGGTTCGGATCGGATTGTGTTAGTGACCTGATGGTCAAGTCTTCCATGTGACCCATCCTGGGATTGGGTCGTGGTTGCTCCATGGGGTCGGGCCGTGACCTCCTTACCCGGTTGGGTCATGACCTGGTTTCCTAGTGCCACTAAAATTCCATCTTTATTCCAGGTCATGGTCTCTCTATGGTGTCGGGTTGTGGTTTCCCCATGGGGTCGGGTCGCCCCTGAGAGTCGCGAGCCGGCGAACCTACTTTAACCTACTCTTGTACACTTTCTTCATTAGCTTCGTTCGCTCGAGTAGTTTGTGAATCCGTAGCTCTCCTTGGAGCTATAAAGTTCGGATTTTACTGAAATCAATGAAATCATCAAACATGGTAGAAATGCGGACTATCTTCGTCGGACTTGGTATCCAAATAATAGAATAACAATCCGATTGGCTGAGAATTCAATTCTCAGTGAAAGCACCAAAATGTTAGACTAAAAAGTGGTTCTAACACCCAATTGAATGACAATGCTAGAGAAAATGAAATAAAAATCAATAAGAACACAAGATTTATTGTGGTTCGGCATTAATGAGCCTACATCCACTTTATATTTCTCTAGTTGATGAATTAAATACAAGTATAATGATACTATCCTCTCAATCTCACAATTACAATGACGAATCTCTCTATAATAATCAAATAAAACTCAACAAATCGGAGTTAAATCTGAATAAGTCGGAGAAGATGTAATAATGGTGGAATCAATCTCACAAAATGTAAAAAGATCCCAAAAAATGGCAAGTCTTGGGCTATATATAGACAAATTCTGCATGTAGGTCGTGGGGATGACATGGCGCTCATCCCGAAATCTTAGCGTGGTTCATGGGTGAGTGGAGAGGTAGTTATGGAGGCGGTTCGTGACACGTGGCAGAGGATCCGGGCTTTTCAAGTAGTGTAGATCATGGGTGAATTGTGTCTTCATTTCAGCCATGAAAGGATGGGGTCGGGTTGCACCCGTAGGGTCGGGTTGCACCCCCATGACCCGAGTTGGTGTTCTGCTCTTTTCGTTGTGTTGCTTTATTTATGCGTTGGTTTATGGTCATGGGCCGGATGCCACGATCTGGTAGCTTCTAACTACATACTACGAGCCGAGCCTTCTCTTTTGGAGTGGTGAACATGTGAGCAATTTTCCCACTTGATCATATATGTCCAAGCTTTGTGTGGCTTGATCATAAAGCGAGCCAATAGAATGTATCTAGAATGAAGGTATGTAGAGGTTGCATGAAACGAACTGTCTAAGTTCTAGCGACGCTGAATGGGAAAGAATACATATTCGAATAAGAGGCAGAAGTGTTAGAGCTAGAATCTTTTGTTATGTGCTCAAAAAAATTATAACTAACATCTGGAGGCAAAGGAATAACAGCATTTTTGATCTTAGTAGAGTGCTAAACCCAGCTTTTTGGAAGCAAATTGTCTGGCGCGACATTAGGGATGGGATTAAATTTCTTAATTTTACATTCGACCTGGTATTTTTGGTTAGCACCATGTGTGCAGCTGTAATTATGTGCTTTGTGTTAGCTCTTTAAGGCATTGATATGCCATGTTGTCTTCATTTTCCCCTTTATTTTTTTATTTTTTTGTTGTACTCTTTATGTATCCCTTATCAATAAAATGGTAGAGAGCTATTCAACCCTCGTCGGCTTTGCCAAAAAAAATTGAGATTGTTTCGACATTCGTAAAATTTTCAAAATTCAACCGTAAAATGTCTGAACGGTGAATAGTTGAGTTAAGATTTTGAAAATGTTACGAGTGTCGGAAAGAACTCAAAATTTGAATATATGATAATGTGTGTGTGTGTGTGTGGATTGAACATCTACAAAATCTTGTTGGATTTGAATTAATCAAACCGACCGTTAGGGAGGTTTGCTTACCGTCACTTGCCAAAATCAGTTTCTCTGAACCCAAATAAACCTGACCTTCTTCGACATTGTTTTCTCCCGGATGCCCTCTGTTTCTCCTCAGATATACCTGATTTTTTCTCCGATTCAACAGATCTTTCCAAATCGGGTATTCCCAATCCCCTTTACATCCGATGCCCCTTATTTTTGCTTGCATGTACCATTTCCCCCTCCGATTCTGTAGATCGTTCAAATCCGATGTTTCCCCTTCAAATCATTCGTTTGCCGATTCTTCAAGCAAACATCGATCCTAAGTTTCTTAATTTAATTTAATTTTCAAGCCCGGACAAATCCCTAAATTAAATTTCAAGAACCAAGCTAAGGCTCAGGGCAATGGTAGCCGGTGGAAAAGTGAAGAAGGACGCCGGAGGTAGAACAGGGCCAAGCAGACCCCAAAAGAGGGGAGTCAGCCGATCCTTCAAGGCGCGGAGCCTCTGTTTATCTCACCATTGTCTGAAACAATAAATTCCCCAAAGAAGGTAGTGATGCCCCTCAAAATGGTTGCTGCAAAACAAGTTCACAACAGTTTTAGTTTTAGGTAGTAAGATGCCACCAGTTTGAGCTTATAATGTATGGAATGCTCTGCTTATGCAATTGCTAATTATTTGAACATTATTCTTCACTACAAAAAAAAGAGTTATTAAAGACTCCTACATTTTGTTCCTAAACACATTATTTTGTCTTTAATTTACATTTGTAACCCACTTAAGACAAATAATTACCATCTCTAAAAAATAGGTGTCTAAATAAATAGGAACCACAAAAATCCATCACTAAAATATTAGTAACCTCACTGGTGGTCTCAAATGAGTGTCTACATTAACAACTAGCTAGAGGCAGTTTCATGGTCTCAAGTATACATATAGAAACCATCAGCAAGGTTTCAAATCAGTTAGTATAAATAATCCAAAACAAAAAATAAAACATGAATCTTATTTCAGTTTCACATATCAAATCAATAAAGCATAGAACTGTCTAAGCTATCAAACAAAATACATATAGCAATATCAGCCGAGACAAAAATATGCCATATTGCAACAAAACCTGGTACAACAATAAAAGCAACATACATGTTGCATAAGGAAATCAACATTTTGTATTGCAGCAAGGATCAACAGAAAATGCAAGGCATACATATGTATATAAACAATCTATATTGCAATAAAGCAAATTATAATCTATATTGCAATAAAGCAAATTACTATAGCAAAAGCAAGGTACAAAGCAAAAGCAAAAGCAAGGTGCAACAACAATGCTCGGTTGTCATGAACAAAAGAAACCCTAAAGTTGAAGTTTAAAAGAAAAGACATGTTTTTTAAAATAGCATGCCTGATACATTTATAAGCTAACAAGCAATTCATGCACCATCTTCATCTTGAGATCGAATGTTTCCATGAGACTCTGATGCTTGATTGTTTCCATGTTGACTATGAACGGGTTGATCTTGAGCTATTGGTCTCAATAGTTGCATGAAAGATCCAACTTGTTCCGACATGTTTTCAACAGACTGTAGAGGTGAGTGCATCGATCGATATTGTTCAAGTGGTTGTTGACAAGGAATTGATGGTTGTGCTAGTTGATAAACTAGCTGAGAAGACTGGCCAGATGGTTATGACATATGATGAGGAAATTGTAGAAATGGCTGACCATATGATTGCGAGGCTTGGTTCGGTGGCTTCGAGAGAATACTTGAAGGTTGTAGGAATGGTTATGCAAGAGGTTGAAACACTTGACTTGGCGGTTGTAGCAATGACTAAGTTTGTGGTAGTGGGAATGGCAGAATAGGCGGTGGTGGGATTTGAGTTGGTGCTTGTGAAAAAAACTGACATGGGGGTTGTGGTACTTAACCAGGTGGTTGAGCGAATGTCCAAGGTTGTTAGTTTGTGCTTTGGAGACTAGTCAGATTAAATGAACCAAGCAGGGTACTTAATTTCAACTCTACTTCCCATTCTATTAACGATTTGATCTCCGGTGTTAGCAACATGTCGGTGGACGTAGTAGAATGTTCTTGATTTGCACGATATGCTGCCAAGCTGGATTGAGAACTTTTATGTAATACAGCACTTGCATCAACATAAGGTGCTCCATAAACTCTTCCTCTTGCAAGACCCCTGGATGCCTCAATCCAAAGTTGCGGATTCCATACGTTTTCATCTTCATTTAGCTCAGGTTTTTTCCTAATGTAGGTCTCCTGATAATGTTAAAGTGTCACATAATATAGACATGTTGGATAGAAACAACTATGCAGTAAATTTAGATACAGATCCACAATGAGATATATTAAAATGAGTGGAAAACAAAAGTGATGAGTGTAAAATAAAAGAGTTTATAAATTCCGTTCCATATTCTGAAATACACATGCTCGGAATAGTACTTGAGCAATGGAAGTTAACAGTTCAGGTTTAAAAATGTAATCTATTAGCTGAAAGACAGACTAGGAACTCAACTCAAACCCAAATCATGCATTTATTTTTACTTGTAGACACGGTTTTGGCTCAGTGCTAGGAGGGAAATACACATGCTCGGAATAGTACATGAGCAACGGAAGTTAACAATTTAGGTAATGTGCCCTATTTTCTGAAAGACAGACTAGGAACTCAAATCAAACCCAAATCATGCCTTTATTCTTACTTGCAGACCCGGTTTTGGCTCGGTGCCAAGAGGGCTCAAGCACAGGGCATAAAACCACAAAGGGCATCACATTTACAACCTTAAAACACTACAGACTTGTACTATTTTACTACAAGGGAAAAAAGTTTTTTAAAGAAAAAATATTGATGGGTTGTTTACTCCCAATTAGTATAATTTTGTTCTTTTAAAGATCTATATTTTTCCAAAAGTTGAATGCTTATCAGTCATCGTCGGCCCATGATAATTTCTATTTCAAAATTTTTGACAAATATGGCAATTAATTTGTGGTCATTGTTTCTTTTTATTTAATGGTTTGAGCTATGTGGTGTAACACATGAACCTATAGTATAATCAGAACCTTATGTTTTTGTGACTAGTTTATATTTGCAAAGGTGTTCGTAAAACTGACAGATAAAATCCCTTTATTAATGACCAGGCTTAAAGTATATGTATTTAGACTCGTTTATTTATTTAGTATGAAAATAATAAGCACATCATGTATCTGATAACTTAGAATCTAACGTTATTCATGTTTAATAATATAAGCATTATGAGGCAGCTAATATTTTGAGGTGCCTTGCCAAAAAATAATAATAATATAAGCATTATAGTTTATAGAAAGATAAGTTATACAATAGATTAAATAAAAAAATTATAGATATATTTAAAAAAGACATCACAATCTTCATCATGCAAGCTTGGGCTTTTACAATTTCTATACCAAATTTAGTAACTAAGATAGTGTCTAAAAAGATCAATGATTATGGAGGGACTATCATTGACTTAACTTCTGAAAATAATATAGATATACCACCATTACCATTATAATTACCTAATGCTGAAGACAATTTACATGAATAGCATACAGAATTTATCTAAATATTTCCAAATATCATGAAATATAGAAGGTAGTGTGAGAATTTTGAAACTAAAGTTGTGGGCTGCTATTAATTTTATGTGACCAATTTTCCTAGGAAAACTTTTTACGATATGCATGGCATCCAAATTTTATGACTCGGATGTTGTTTTCTTTCGATGGTGTCTAAAATGGTCAGGTGTTATATATTAAATAATTTTTTTCAACTATTTTTAAGGAAGTCATGGACTTAAAGCAACTGCCATACGTTGCATGTTATCTGAAGATGTCAATATAACATGCAGAATGTGTATTTTGTTAGCTGAAGAAGAAAAAAAAAGTACGTCGTTTAATTGGAAATAATGTCTCAGGTTGAACAACACAATGTATGACTTATACTATCGTCATACATGCTATAATATATAATGTCTTGGTAAACCATGAAGCCAAGACTTTGTACTGCCATGTTGAGCATATATGTGTTGTATTATCATGCTATGTCCAAAGAAGGACAATTTAAGTTGTTCAGATTTCAACATAAAAAGAACATAACAAGGTTAATAAGTTTAGAATAGCTCACGTAGACTTTCCGCGATTTGTTGTCAATGAATTCGCAGGTTGATGCCAAAGCATGCTTTACTTTCCCCTTTTCCTCTGCTTTCTCTCTTTTAGTATGCCAAGCCACGAAACTTTCTTTGAAACTCATTGGCTTACCTGTCTCAAGTTCTTATAAATGATAGAGGATATACTAGATCAGTAGAAATACTGAAGAATGCAGCAAAATATTATCTTATGAACAAAAAAATTGTACGCATACGAATACGATCATTTGATTCATTAGTTGTCCTTAGTCTATAAGAAAGAACTAAATGATAATAAGATAGGTGGTAGTCTTTGATCTAACTTAACATTTAAGGCAATGTATTGCTATTATAAAAGATAGCAATTCCATTCTCTTACATCTGAACCCAATATTTGAATTTAAAGTCGGATGTTATGTCTCATTGATTCTAATTTGAAAAATTAATAACATCATAATAGAGTGCCGATTTGGCTATGCTTTAGAAAAAATGACATAAAAATTAAGTTGACCCGGCTATGTTTGAATAATATACCTAAAATATGAAAGGATAAAATGCAGCACATTTCATATATTAGTAGTTTCACTAGTTTTCAAATAACTACTTGATTACTACAATAATGCATAATAACATAGCTCATTTTGCACAACAACCAAATGTTGCAATCAGCGTTTTAGTTCAATTTTTAAAATATCATGATTCTTGAATTATCAAATACTGTTATTTACCATTTTTGGAGTATTTTTCAGAATGAGTACTTTCAAGTTGGACTATGGAATAAGAATCAATATAGTCAAATTTCTTTAATTTATATGAACCAAAAGTCAGTCATCATGTCAGATGTTGCATTACTAGACTTAGATTCCATACATATCAACCAATGTAAGTGTGTTTCTTTGATTACTGTGCTATTTTTTACAATAGAAAAGAAAGCTTTTGTAGCTGCATACGGTAAATTTTAAATTTCAAAGTGGCAACTTTAAATTAAATTCAAATGAGAGAACAAGTAAATACATACCACTTGTGCTTCATATGAAACAATAGACAGAGAACCAGCAGTGTGACGTGTATGTGTTCCTTCTTTTGGTGTCAAACGATTTGCTCTCATCTTTTTATATTTGTCGTCATATGTGTTTTTATGCCATTCAATATCAATCATTTTTTTTTCATACATCTTCAGGGATCTAGAGGAGTGTCCCGGCAGTCGGCCATTTTTGTGGTTTGATTTAATCTTTTGGCGCTCTATCGTGCACGATTTAGTTTCTTTTTTAAGACAGAAGCTGCTTTCTTTTTCCACATATCATAAACCTTATGCTCATAACTACTAAGTGTACACCCTCTGGAAAAAATGCATGGTGATTAAAAGTACGTTTATAAACTATATGGGTGGCTCCAAAACTTTTGGACTATGGAATGTGCATCACTATAAAAACTAAGCTTATTTCAAATAGAAATAATGAGCAGTGGAGAAGGATCAGGACAGTCACAATCAAAACCAGTACTATTCACTGCAACCCTGTTTGTAAAATACAGTTGTGTACTGATATTTAGATTATGTGATGTTATGTCTCTATACCACACTAGCTTAATAATCTGTTATTTTTGGACAGCAGATTTGTGACAATAGATTGTAGATGGGCATAACGTTAAAATGATCAAGAGTACCTACTTCTGTCTTCGGATTTCTCCGTTGCACATTTGAAAAGATTAATTTAAAACTCGTATGGATTCATGGTGAAAAGAATATCTTCGTTAGTTACACTAAAACAGAAAACCGTCATTTTGATTAAAAGGCAACTAAGAAGAAAACTATAGTTGACGAACTATAGTTGCCAGGCATTATTACTAATACAAGAAGTTCACTCCTTAACATTCTAATTTTACATCCATATCATATTTAAAATACAGCGAAACTTAATTAATAGTTGTCCTTTGTTAGAGACATAGTATCCGAAAAAGAATCGCATTATTAAAGTATTTTAAAAACCAGAAACAACTATAGAGTAGGAACAAATTTGAGAGGCACTTCATGTCCAAGAGAAATATTATATTTTGTCGGGAAATGTTACACATTATAGTTAATCAACTCAAACAGAAATAAGATATTAACTCAAATAGAAATAAGATATTGAGATACCTTAAATTCATTAAATAACAGTACTCTATTCTCCGGGGGAACTTTTGAAAATGAAAACCACGGTTCCGTAAATCGCACATCCCAAATAGATCCAATAAGACATGCAGCAGATTTATTCTTAAATCTATGACAAACAAAATAAATATGAAATATTCAGTATATATTATTTCGTAATGCAAATGTGAAATTACGCAAAACTTACTGAGTTCCTTTCCAT
The DNA here is from genome assembly GCA_030737875.1 of Allium sativum. Classification (NCBI taxonomy): domain Eukaryota; kingdom Viridiplantae; phylum Streptophyta; class Magnoliopsida; order Asparagales; family Amaryllidaceae; genus Allium; species Allium sativum. The sequence goes on along the minus strand of CM060922.1, from coordinate 446,308,370 downwards.
TCAAGAGGTTTTTTTTGTGTAATTGGATCAATAAGAGTATCATACCCTTTGACCAAAATATACTCCATTTTATCAACTATATTTTCTGCCCCTGCTCTATCCAGCTCTAGTTCTTCAATTCCTACTGCATCGATTCTCTCTTGGACATCTATTTCTGCTTCATAATCTTGCTCCCCGTCAACTTCCAAACTATTTGTTGCTCTGTCCTCACAAGTAGATGAGTGTGATATTGCTTCTCTTTCAATGCATCGCTCCCCCCTCCCCCGTTTCCAGTATAGATTCTGATTCATCCTCATATGTGTTCGTTCGTTTTTCATGGATGTCAAACCTATCATTTCATCCTGATTTTACAGAAATTTGTCCACGTCCTTTGCTAGTTACCTTTCTCATGAGGCCTTGGAATTTTAAACCTGCCATTGAACCTTTACAAAATATCATAAGACATACCTATTAATAATTACATTATTATTAACTAATTATAAAGTCAGAATGCACATACATAATGGGGCTATGCATTTGTTTCGAACAGAATGACTTGTCGCCGCAACAAGTTTCATAATTTTTTTGGATACAGAGCTAACATACAATTAATATCTACACAAAGCTAACATACTGATGAAAGTATTTATGAACAAATGCATAAATATTGCATTAAATATATTTCAAATCATCATAAATCCAACATGTACAATTCCCATATGCATGCAATTTAGATTAGCAGAAATAATATTCAGCAATTCTAAAATAAAAAAAATCAATTACCAATATATCATGTTCCAAAACAATGAATTATAACAACAAAATTATTCGTTAAAAACAATAACCGTAACATCATCCAATAGTAGCTTAATTCCACTGGGGAGAATTTTCATCCTCGATAGTTATTTCGTCATCATTTTCATCAGCATTATCTTCATCGCTATCAACTTCTACATCCTCCTCCGACTCATCACTATTATTACCAGCTTTTTCCATTTCACGAATTAGCTCTTCATTGTTGATGATGTCATAATGCTCGATTGTTAATGGTTGATCAAGACTGTCATCACAAATAACAGTTAGGGGTTGACATATCTCATCTACTTGATCCACGTCTGTGTTCTCTTCTGAGTTGAGTACATTACATGAAAACTGACTTCTTGCGGTTGTTCTAACTATGGTTAACCATTCAGTCGATCCAGTTCCAGGCTGAGATGTGAAGTAAACTTGTTGACACTGGTGTGCAAATACAAACACATCTTCTATTTGAAGTTGAGAAGTATGTTTTACTTCAATCAATCCATTTGTTTTATGATGTACTTTTATACCTTCTCTTGATATAGTGTCAAACCAATCACAATTGAACATAAAATTTTCGTTTTTCTCGCCAAGGTATATTAGCTTAATAACTTCTTTAATCGTCCCATAACAATCACTTTCTTGATCATCATAGCAACTTCCTTTCACACATACACCACTATTCATTGTTTTTTTGTTCTTTCCATATTGCGTTGTACCAAACTTGTAATCATTTACAAAATAGCCATTGTAGCACTCCACTAAATTACTTGGTCCTTGTGCAAGCAAATATAGTTGATGCACAGCACCATCAAGTTGGGATGGAATCTATAAAAAAACATGTGATAAGTAAACAATTCATGCATCCAAAATCATGAAATATGTTAGCTTTACATTAAGTCAGAACATTACATTTGATTTTAACCATTCATGAAATATTGATTTCAATTTCATATCAATGAAATTCTCGTCCTCTTGTGAATATTTTCCTCATAGTTCATCTTTGCATTTCCTACGCATAAATTGGATTTTTGTTGGTGGTGTTATATTATGGTACGTATAATTATAATGAAATTTAGGATAACTTACATCATCAAATCTTTCAATTCAATACAATTGAATAGTACGTATTTATGCATAACAAGATGTTCCATTGGCGCCAACCATCTTTTTAAAGAGTGCATTCGATAGTACCCTACCCGAATGACAAAAAATGGATAGTCGTTCATTGGGTACAATCTCTCCTCCATCATCATTTCTTGGATCTTGATTCCATATTGTTTCCACAGTTGGACCGAAATAACACGACGTAAAGTTTGATACTTCATCAATAAGATAAGCTTCAGCTATGGATCCTTCAACATGTGCTTTATTACCCACTTTTTTTTTCAAATAGTATACATACCTCGAACATACATTAAATTAGAAAACAATCCATAAAATTACCTAAAAAGAATAATGAACGTACCTTTCAAAAGGATACATCCACCGATATTGAACAGGACCACTTACTTTTGCTTCATATGGAATATGAATGGGCAAACGCTCCATAGAATCAAAAAAGGAAGGAGGAAATATTTTCTCAAGCTTACAAATTATTTCAACAACATTTTTTTCCAACAACCTCATGTAGTCAACACTTAGGTTTTTCGCACAAATATCGCGAAAAAATTACTAAGTTCAACAAATGTTTCCCATATATTTTTCGCTAAATATGGGCGAAAAGCAGTAGGAAGAACTCTTTGCATAAATACATGACAATCATGACTTTTAAACCCACTAATTTTAGTTTCAGACTCATTGACACATCTTTGAATATTAGAGGCATATCCATCTGGAAAGCATACGCGTTTAACCCATTGACAGACATCTTTCTGTTCTTTTTTCTAAGACAAAAAGGAGCCTTTGGCTTGTAGTAATTACCATTAGAATGTTGAATTAAGCTCATCCACCGCTGCTTGCTACAAATTTTTTCAAGATCAAGTCTGCTCTTCAAGTTGTCTTTTGTTTTGTCTGTGTCCATTAATGTATTGAATATATTGTCAAAAATGTTTTTTTTTAATATGCATCACATCCAAATTATGGCATATTAAGTTTGATTCCCAATAAGGAAGATCCCAAAATATGCTTCTACGTACCCAACTATGTGATTCACCAAAACCTGTTTTTTTTTATTAGCTTGGAATCCAAATACAACATCAGGAAAACTCGATACAATCTCCCTCATCTCAACACCAGATCATCGAAGAGGTGGCATATCTTGCTCAATCGTATTCCTTCTGAACTTATCCTTTTTGCCTTCTGAATGGATGATCTTTTGGCAAGAATTGTCGATGACAATCGAAAAAACAAGGTTTTCCTCCATGCTCAAGAGTAAATGACTTTGTTTTCTCCATACAATAAGGACATGACAATCTTCCATGTGTACTCCAACCAGACAACATACCATATACTGGAAAATTACTAATTGTCCACATCAAAGCCGCTCTTAAAAAAAGTTTTCTTTTTTGTGCACATCATAAACAAGAACACCTTCCTACAACTCTAATAGCTCATCAATCAAATGACGTAAGAAAACATCTAAATTCTTTCCCAGACTTTTAGGTCCTGGTATGACCATGTTTAGGAATAGAAACAGCTGCTTCATGCACTTCCAAGGTGGCAAATTGTAAACTGTCAAAATCACCGGCCAACATGAATATGCTTTTGCAGAAGTTCCAAATGTACTAAAACCATCCGTACATAAACCAAATCGGACATTTTGATCTGACGATGCAAAATCTGGATGTCGGCGATCAAATTCTTTCCATGCCTCACCATCAGCAGGATGAGCCATTGAGCCATTGGTTGATTTATTGTAATAATGCCATGTCATGTCTTTAGCATGATTTGGTGACATGAATAACCTTTTCAATCTTTGAATGATTGGAAAGTATCGAAGTTGTTTTACAGCAATACATTTGGAATTATTTCTAGTATCTTCAGTCTTGTAACGAGGACTTTTACAGATATCACAAATAGTCTTCATATCATTTTCTTTGTAATAAAACATGCAAAAATTCTGACAAACATCAATTTTTTCATAATCAAGCCCGAGAGGTTTCAACATTTTTTTTAACTTCATAAAATTTTTGAATTAGCTTGTGCCCTTCAGGCAACATATTGCCAATTAGCGCACTCATATCTTTAAAGCAGGCCTCTGTTATAAGCCGCCGAGATTTAAGAGCCATCAATTTCACACATGCAGATAACTTCGTCTCTTTTTTGCAACCTTCCCAAAGCGGCTCATCAGCAGCTTTTAAGATGTTTAAGAATTTCTGAGCTTCGAGATTTGGTGGTTGCTCTTCCACATCAGAATCAACACCCATTGCATCCAATATCATATCTCTATATGAGTTATCATCATTTAAATTGCCTGCATCCGCCTCAGAGATTGTTGGTTCACCCACCTCTTCCTCTCCATGGAAAATCCAAGTAGAATAACACGGAACAACCCCATGTACTAGTAAATGCTTTGAAATTTCTTACTTTATTCGAAATTTTCTATTTTTGCACATGGAGCATGGACACCTAGCAGTTCCTCCATGTTCAACTTGTTGAAACGAGTAATTAATAAATTTGTTGACACTATCAACAAATTCCAGATTTATATACCCATCTTTAAGTCTACGATACATCCATGAATAGTCAGTCATTTTGAGACTAATCCTACAAAGATATAAAACTAACTTAATATTTGATTACAAGTTTTTTTTTAAATAGACGTCAAATTTCATGTACTCACATTTTAACAATTAAAACGGTAGATTTCAAAAAATACCATTCGATTTGTGTGCATTCTTCACGAAAATGCTCATCTACACATTTATAATGGCGACTGGACTGTGTCATAGTAGTTAAGGCGCTAAGGCGAAAAAAGGCTTAAGCATTGAGCCTGGTTTTTTTTTAAGCCTTGGGCTTTTTTGTGCGCCTTTTATACGAGTTTGATATGCTATTTTACGAACTACAGATTAATTATTAAACCATATTTTATAATTCATTCAATTATTTACATATTTTATTAATAAGATTTAAATTTTAAACCATATTTTATAATTTGTTGAACAATCAAATTTTTTATCTAACTAGTCCAAAAAAGCGCCTCGAACTGCAAAAAGCGTACTCAAAATACAAAATGGCGCAAGACTTGAGCCTTGGCTTTCTTGCGCTTAGACGCGCCTAAGCGCCTTGATAATTATGGACGGTGTGAAGTAGGAAAACAAAATATTTGCATATAATGCTATGTTTCATGGATCGGCTTACTAACAAAAGATAGATTATCAATTTGATGCTCACAGTATAGTTCTTAGTGGATGTTTAAAATGCCCAGAATTATTAAGATTATAATGAACTATATAACTAGCACTTTTAATCAATTGATTGAAACTTGTCCACAACTTCATGCTTCCCTATGAAGGATATTTTCAAATAACCACACATTTGGATTTATTATTATTATATGTAATTGTAAATAAAACATTATATCTCACTCTCTTTTAAAAAAAAGGCAAACTTGTCCATTCGATTCAACTATAGGCCTTGGACAAGCTAAAGTAAAACATTTCACAATTTGAGTCATGAATGGTGGGATGTAATGTCTTTAGTCCAGGGTCTAAAAGTAAACATAGAAATAATTACACTGCAAAACAAAGAAAATATAAGAATATAAACAATTTAAAAGTCATAGACAAGTAACCAAATGCTCATAACTCAAAACCTGTAATTATCATAGATGCTCAACATTTTGCCAGTGTTTTGAAAGAATGTCACGAATACAGGAAAACAACAAAAACATATTGAAATTAACCACCTTCATCACATGGATCAAACTAAGCATTGATCAAATCTTAACATCTATTTGGAAGTACATGATTGTACTACAAACCACTTAACTAAAGCCAAGGGATCTTATTACCTAACGAGTGGAAACCCGTGCGTTTCACGGATGCATAGAGTACGGGGTGTTGTAGTTTGCACGGGAGCATAGAGTACGGGGTATTGTAGTTGCACGCACGTGGTCGTGGCATGCGCTTCGCGCATATTTGTGGCATGCGTGGTCATTAGACGCTCTTCGCGCGTGGTCGTGGCACGCGGTTCGTACGTGATCGATGCAAGTCGTTTGTGCATCGATTGATGTGCGTCAATTGTTATGTATATGTGGAGTAATTGTATATTTAAATTTTTATTTATTGCAGGTTATTTAATGTAAATTGGAAGTGAATGAATGTAATATGTTGGAGTTATTTCAGTTCAGTAATAAAAGATGCACGAAGTTGGCAACAGAATAATAAATGAAAGGGAAAAAGTATCATAATTAAAAACAAAGTGCAAAACACAAACTGCATAACACAAACTTATGCATACAAAGAAAGACAGCTTGGTTTAACAGTGGTAACACACGTGGGAAGTGAATGTAATTTATTAGAGGGGAATACAAACGGAACTGGTGAGTGTGGAAAGAAGGAAATGTGGTTATAATGGGAAAGCAGGTTGATTAATTCCTTGAACGTCTTGCCGGATACTCTACCTCGATCCTATCACAATCTGCAAACTGCAGAGAAGAAAAAATGGTTAGAAAAGCAGTTTGTATGATAAATATGCTAGTAAAAGGAGGTGTAAAAAAATTGTTGCAAACCACTTTTGTCCAGTAAGATTCATCATCGTTATCCGTATTTTGTGCAGAAGCAGTAAATAGAAGATCGTGCAGCTGGTTAATGTTTTGAAAATTGTTGGGTTGAATGGGAGGAGCGGTAGGAGGTGGGACATCAGTCACGGCAGGGGTGTTTTCGTACCTCGTTGATTCATAGGATGTAGTTAATGTCAGTTGAGACAGTTTAGTTGAGACAAAAACCTCGGACTGCACAATGTAATGTCAGATGAGTAGAGTGGGAGAAAATAATAATTAAGCAGTTATGTTAGAAGAAAATAATTACCTTTGTCATTTTGTGTGAGGGAGTGTGCATAAGTGTGGATTAATGTTGAACAAATGAGTATGGTAGAAACAAAAAGATGTGTTTAGATATTTATAATGGTATATTGTTTTACCGAAATGCAATATAAATGGATGCGTGTAAGTAATTGTGGAAGTAGAATTAGAGAAAAAGGAGGAGAGTAATAGGGGTTGAGTAGATGACTTGGTAATAGATGCAGGTAAACAGTGGACTTGGTATTGGTGGAGATAGTGAACAGGCGCAGATGTTAAATGTGGCATGCTTTTTTTTCCCCTGTCGCAGGTAAAAAGAAACATATTGGACCAATTCAATATGGAGTACAAAAGAGTGATGGGAAGAATTTAGTGATTTACGTGGACACAAAAACATGCAAACAATGGTATCTTGTAGCAGTTATATATATATATTTATATATATATATATATGAGTAGCGTTCAATGGCACCCCAAATAGTGAGCACCCCATTTGCCCCCTATACAAACCAAACATTTATATTAAAATAAGTGAGTGGGAGGTGAGAGAATAAGTGGAGAGAGAGAAATGAGATATGTGGTGGAAATCAGGGGGCATTTAGGGGTGCTGCACTATTTGGGATGCCACTGAACGCTCGCCTATATATATATATATATATATATATATATATATATATATATATATATATATATATATATATGGCAAGCGTTCGGTTGCACCCCAAATGCCCCCTAATTTCCACCATCCGTTTATATTAAAGAATGTGAGTAAGAAGTGAGAGGGTGAGTGGAAGGAAAGAGAAGGGGAAATACTTGGTGGAGATTGAGGGGCATTTGGGGTGCTGCACTGTTTAGGGTGCTCTCGAACCTACCTCTCTCTCTCTCTATCTATCTATCTATCTATATATATATATATATTCAAACAAATAATATAGCAAAAATAGGAATGTATTGAGCATGTGTAATACTTTATCATGGAAATACATAGTTGGATATGTAATGCAAAATCGCTGACAAATGATTGTTGCTTGCCATGGGAAATTAAACTTTATTGGGATGCCCGTATTCATTCCCCATAAAATTAAGATATGCACGACCACATATGGTGAATGTAAGTAATTTGATCAGTTTTAGTAATGAAGCACCTTTCAATTCTATATCGGTCAATCCAAATGATTGTTCTTTAAGCTTATCAAACACAACCTGGGCTAATGATATGCCTCCAGAGATAGACTGATTATGATTCTCAACATACAACAACATCTTATCATTATTATGGCAATTTCTTGTGAACACACTTACAATCTTATTCATGCTCCATTCGTGCTCAGGAATAGTTTGGAGAAGCCACAGCCACATATCTGAAACCGAAATATATCAACCCAATAGTCAGTTCTCAGTCCACCTTTACTCCTTGATTCGCATATCCCAGAATAAAATGTTTCATCTTCAGCAATTGTTATAACACTTGGACGAGGTTTAAGAAGCATCTCATTAGCTAAAATGAAGTATATCGAAGCACAGCATACTGATTGCAGTAATCCTCCATTGAACCTGTAGAAGCAACATAGCCATTATGTGTATAAATCATAGATGCAAGTGAGTGAAACTGGAAGCCATCAATCTGATATTCTGTAACCCACCATTTAAAATTTGACGAAAGAAACTGTAATACATCTGTATCCCCATATTTGAACATTCTAGTTCCCCAATATTTATGATAGCCACGTTTCCTAGTGCGAAAGTTGTAGTCATTTGATCCATCAAATAGTGATAATCCTACAGACTCGTCTGCTACTGAATATCAATGAACGATGTGCAAAAATACCAGAAGACCATTTCCATGGACTTCATCAACCAAATGTTTGAAGTCTTCAGTTGTGTCAAACCTACTACTAACAGCAAACAAATTTGTCAACTAGAAGCGTTTAGTATGTTTATATATGCATATATATAAACATACGCAAAATATAGTTTTTTAATCTAGAAAAATGATTCCCCTTATTGTCATCGATGCTTCTTTGGTCAAAAAATCAGCAGCATCAGCTCTCAAGCAATATCAACATGCTTTGTTATCACAGGATACATTTTAAGTCATAAAATGAAAATAGTCTTCATTAGCGTATATATGCACTATATATCTGCATTTAGCATTATCTAAATTAACAAAATTTATATAATATTGTGAGGGAATGAAAAACAGAACAATGGCTCGACTATACCCTACTCCTTTATACAAATATATGTGGCCAAATCTGTAGAGATGGTGTACGTTTGCCTAGTTGCATGACGGAAGTACTTTTCATTTCCCTCCCCAAATTTCCAGTATTTAGTGCTTTTCTCACATTCCTAGCAATACAAATGAAAATGCATATTTATATTATGAAGTGAAAAAGTTAAAGGTTCTAGATCATGTAGATTTAGTAATATAAACATAGTCATGCCGCTTGATCAATCTATGTCCTAATTAAGTTATCGAAGACAAAAAAATTGAAAAGCCTATTTGGGAAAGGTTAAGTAGCAATTAAAAAAAAATAAAAAAATGAAGTTGTAGTTAACAGCTTTAAAGGACATCAAAATGCAGTGGTTATGGGTAACAGTTGAAACGAAAATACTAAAAACTAAAATGAAGTAGAAAATGCCTTATTCTTGGAGTTTTGTTTCTTCCATCGCAATGTATGTTGGAATTTAAAATCAGCATCTGTTGTTTGATTTGAAAAAAGGACACTTGAATTTTGAACAAAAATACAATTAATCAATGGGAAAATAGGCGAAGGATGTTAAAAAAGGGAAACCCGCTTAAAAAGGAAGGCGGTATTCAAAACTTTCTTTCCAGTTTACAATATAGTAAATACCAACGATGAAGCAAAAATAAATGACCAAGTGCTAGTAACGTTGGAAAACCCAGTCCATGTTCTATTAAAGAAAAGCAGTAAATTATGGTACTAAGATACTTCAGATGGTTATTCCACACATTTAATCAAACGGTTCATGTGCTCATTGGCTGAATAAAGTAAACCAGCTAATTTTACAAAGTTAAACATAAATTTACATAAAACAACTAAATTTATATTGTGTTAATCATGTTCCCTGCAAGGCAGTAGAAATTGTAAATTAACCAACAAATTCTTTTTAGTAATAACTCATCAAACCATTTTTCCATTTTTGATCTCTCATTCGTAAATAGATTGGATGATATGAGCGTATACAAATGCAGAAGTCAGATGAAACTATCTGCAATAGTCATATATTATTATTTATAAACATAACCAAAATTCAACAAAAGAATACACAAAGCAGCTGCTAGTTGTTTAACTTAAGATCTCTGCTCCAATAAAAAGGAAAAAGAAATGAGAAGACCCCTATAATTGAGTTAAAATGTGACTTCTTTTCTTATGTGGATAGACAATAAAATGAACCAACATCATATACGAAACACAAATTATGATTTACTGCCCAATAAGCATGACCCCAAAATTGTATAAAGATAGAGTGCTACTACAAAAATCTAAAACAATATACGCTTGATATGATGCCAAACATACATAACTGTAGAAATATAATATTTTGACTCATACAGGGGTAAAGGCTAAAAAAACAAATAACAAAAAGTTAAAGAAACGTCCAAACAATAAGTTATCTGTTGTTTCATTTTTACAAATAGTCTATGATCACATTCGTGGACTGTAAAAGAATCTGTGCATGAATGGTAGAATGGATGTGAAGAAAATGGACAAAGGACAAAAAAATAACACTTTTCAGTTGCTACTGATACAATCAATTTATTTGATTGCTACATATTACCATAACAAAAATAATAATTATTTTCTAAAGCTCATCGTTTCATTATATAATCTCAGCTATACAAACGTACAAACTAACTACAGAAAAAAATATGATGTACATGATGTAGAAAAAATATATTAGAATCTGAACTCAAGAAGACATCAATCTACTTCCAATGCCAAAATTTGTGATTAAATTCTATCAATTACAAATCCATATAAAAGTAATTAAATAAACATCACCTAAAAACTGTTTGTAATGATCTCAACTCAGTGATCAACTTATAGCATTGTAGATCAGTAGTTCACTTTAATCCTAAACAAAGAGCATCGGTCTGGCAAATGAAATTAGAATAACGACTACCACCGTAGCAAACTAAGAGTCCTCAATTTGTGAAATAGGCAGGGACAGGTTCATTATAGATCATCTTTTGCATGTGACTAATAGATTTGTGAAATAACCAAGATTTCATAACAATACAATATTTCATATTTGACTAAAAAGCAAAATGAGTTAACAAAAATGTGTAAATGGCAACAATGGCAGTGATATACTTAACATGGAAGCAACCATTTAGTTACATAGAAACAATTAATTAGAAGCAAAACCATATCATAAATAGAACGTACAAATCAATATGTTCAATATGAACTCATAATTTGACTAAAAAAAAGTGCAAAATATGACCAAACCCCAAAAAAATCTTCACAAAAGCAGACTGTACTCCATTTAAATAGGAGCAGCAATTGGAATGTGAAAGAAGGAAAACAATGAAGTGAAGAAAACTTCTGTATCAAACAACACGCATATAATCTGTCTTGCAATGATTAAAAGAATCACCTGATAAAGACCACATCCGGGCAATAATATCGAAGGAAGCATTAAAACTGATGGAAAATACAGGAATTATACGTAGGATAAAATAGGCATTGAAAATAAGTCATCAGAATGTGGCATGGAAGACGATGTTATGGACGAAGAGAAGGAAAAGAAAATCCAATCTGAATTTATGAGCAGAAGTAGGTAGCGATAGGATATGAAGAGAAAATAGAGTTTCAAAGTGGTAAGTTGGGAAAAAAAATTATTTCAAAGATCATGGGTTAGTGGAAAGGAATCGTGGTGGAGATGGAAGTTAGAAGCGTTAATTCATTTTTAGTGGAGAAATAATTAGCGCACAATTTTACAAAGTCAAACGGTAGCAATTAATTATTGACGTGGATGAGTTAGATCCACCTGATATTTTTCCTATGATTAAATCACCACCATTCTTTGTCTTTCTATTTGTCTACCCAAGGAATTTTATTATATAATACTTCACTTAAACAAGTCCTACTGAATGTGCAAGCATATGAAATATTCAACAATCTTAAAATATTGAAACCTAAGTTAGAACTGAGAATAAAAAAAAGCTTTGTATGATATTGAATATATGGTTAAGGAATCAAAAGGCTTAAATAATCAATGCCTATACTTTAGGTAATCATGAACCTCAAGCATGATAGTTTTAAATAAACATTAATTAAGGTAGATTGTAAAGGCACTCAAAAAAATATTACCTTAGATTAAGTGTTCGCTGAATAATCCAACAAGAACCAGAAATGTAACAGGATAATGTTAATCAGTAATTATTTCACAATAACAATGTGAAAAATACATTTAAATGGTCATTGCAAACATGCATTATGTAATTATTTCCCAAGCAATATAAAATCCAAAAAACAAATTAAACAATTAAAAGCTTATGATTGAAAACAAGCATATAATAAAAAAATAGAAAAAGGCATAATAGGAATCATAAAATAGGAAGGAAAAAAATTATGTGGACTTTGAATAAAATTAGCAAAAAAAAAAAGAATAGAATACATTTGCAAAAGAAGAGAAAATGTGAGGAAACATATTAGCAGCGAGATACATACATACATACATGTTACACACACACACACAGAGGGGGGGGGGGAGAGAGAGATTGAGATTAATCCTGCTTGAGTTTCATAGCAATTATTATCACTAAGTAGCCACCTAAAATATTATCACCAGGTTGTATATTATTATCCATATTGAAAATAAAAGGATGAAACATGAATTTTAGAACAAATATTGGTTTCTTTACTAGCAATCTCTTTCCATCTCACCATCAGCAAGAGAATATAATCCATATACTCGTCTAGAAAGTAGCACATAAAAAATAGAAAAGTTGGACGGGTACTTCAATATTCATTTGAAGGCTTCGTAAGTAAATATAAATGAATTTAATTCATGTTCACATTCAATTATAAAATAAGTGTATTTATCCAAAGATATGCGAGCATGAAAAGTTTTCAGTGATACACTTTTACTCCAAAAACAAATCAATAAAATTAACTAACCATAATTAACTGTGCCTCGCTATTGGCATATAAAATACTTTTAATATAGAACTAAAAGTACCAACAGTTTTCTAGATTTCTATTGCCTTTTCATGATAGTTTACCTGATATCAGCAATAATTCACTAAAATAAAGCAAAACTAGCCATAACATGTTCACACTTAATATCCTTTAATTGATCAAATGGATAAATCAGCTTATTAAAAAAATTAAGTAAAATTGAAGAGTGTGTCAAATCTAAAAAATCTGCAATTACATATATGATTTTCAAAATAAAAATAAAAATTGATGACCTTTTTAACTCCATAATTTAACTTATGGCTTTAGAGGAGTTTCTCATGCAATAAGGTTGAAATTAAGGTTAGACGGAAATATCAGCAATTTTTTTAAATTTAAAGTTTGGGCGCTATGAAGTAGACCATACAATGTTAGGCAGAAAATTACGATTGTACTATAGTTTATCCACTTTAGCATTTAAAAAAAAAAAAACATTTTTTTCAAAACCCCGAATTAGTGGTAGACTTAATGCATTACTAAAAAAGAAAAGAAGCAAACACATTAATATCATTCGTTTGGAAGCTTACCAAATATTATGCTCACGTGAGATAAAATGAGAAGTAATTTCATAATGTATGCATTCATGGTTACGTACTTGGTTTTCAAAATTAGCAGTTTGTCTTACTGAATCATTTGTATTTACTATTGAATAGTTTTAGTTCAGAATCCCTGCTAAATTCATATCTTTAGATTTTGAAATTATAGTATCATATCTAATTAGTTTGTACGTAGGTAGTCTGGTAAAGTAAATCATCTAAAGAAGTAACATAACCATTTAATATAATAAATGTTGCTTTGAGCCTTGATTTTTTTTAATTTAACAAGCAACCTTGTAGACAAATTTTGTTCTCTGACTAGATTGTAAGTGTCCAGTTCAGTAACCCATACATGATGCGTTCAGCATACAGCCATACGTACAAACAATTTGCAAAGACTCATTAAGCCACTTGATTTGTACTGTTGATAATGATTTTAAAGAACGAAAGAACACATCTGTTCATTTTGTTTTTTGAACCATCTCTGTCCATTGAAAGCCTTAAGAAATACCATTTTCTTTGCATATAAATACACACTTGGCAAAATCTATTTTCACCCCATTTATTACCTTTCCCACCCCGTTGTTCTAAAAAAAACTAAACACCCCGCAATTTTCCATTCCCACCCCCGATATCTTCCAGTATTATCCTTCTTTCAAAAAATAAACACGCTTCAGCGTCTTCCTTCTCAGTCCCTCCATTAAAAACCTAAATACCCCAATTTCTCTTCATCTACCATCAGAAAATAGTGGAGGCAGAGCGTAGATCTAAGAAACGACAAGGTAAGTTTTATTTGAACAATTTAATTTTGTGCGTTTTTATGTTGGACGGAAAAAATAGCGGCTAAAAGGAAAAAAAAGTAATTTTGAAATAGTGCTGAATCCCATTCGGTTTGGACAACATTACAGGGAGTTCAACGTTAAAGATTTCCGATATTTATGAGGAAACCACGTTCAATTTGAACATTTTCCTCGGAAATCCACGTGATTTAATCTGTGCGTGTTCATGGTTGTTGTGATTCCTTCTCTTCCTTCCTGGTGATGCCTACATGAGCCGTCATTTGTTAGTTTACTGTCATCTTGTGTGTTTTTTCATTCTAGAAACAGCATGCCTTTACATATGATTTCCATTGGTTGTTCCAGGCGTTGTCACTTAACAAAAAGGAAGAAATGGAAACAACGAAACAAGTGGTACTAATAAGGATTAGTATTTACTATTTAGTGTAAATTTAAGGCATGGAGCAAATAAATGAAAAGGAAACACCTAGCGTTCTCTTTACAAAAATGCATGCATTCTGCAAGCATCCAATACCAATGTGAACAGACTTCATTTTATTTAGTCTGATAGCTAAAAGGGTAAAGTTGTCAATTAAATTTAAAATATTTTGGTGGGGTGGGAAATGTAATTAACGGGGTGGGAATAGAATTTGTCTACACACTCTGCATCACAAAATTATCAGAAACAGGCCTTAACAAAAAATGGGTTCTAATAAAAGGGTTTAAACGTTTTATTAGAATCCTAAAACAATAGTATGCACTTAACTTATTGCCAACCAATGGTAGATTAGTAATAAGTATTGAAACGTTCGATTAAATAATCATCAACAAAACCAATATTTCGTAAAATCAATCAGCTTGGGATATATGAATTTAGATCTCACTAACTAATCATTCGTAAAATCAATCAACACCTACAGCAAAATCACATAAATTCATGTAAAATAATAGGCAGAAATACGAGAATTAAAAAAAAACGAACCGCTATTCTTCGATTACGTTACTCAGTAGCTTGAAATCTCTGTAGCAACTGATGTTTTCGTCTTTTCTAGATTTGCAGAAAAGAGTATTCCATGGCAGAGGGGTTTGATTTGCAGAACAGGGTTAAAAAGATTACGGTTTTCTTTTTAATAGGAGAACATCGGATGAAAATCGGAGTACATGAATGAAAAGAGGAAATCATGGTTTTTCTTTTTGCCAACTGTAAAACAAAACACAATTTTTTTCTAATAGTGCATTTTCGTTTCTGGCCCTTTCTTTTCCACTTTTAGTCTTCTTATGCAAAATATTGCAAATATAGCCCCTTTTTAGCCACGTAAGCCTTTACCAGACCAAGAAATGAATACTGGCGCAATCCTGGATTGCGCCAGTATTATAAAAAAAGCTCTTCTCTTTGGGGTGCAATCAAGGATTGCACCCAGAAAAATTTACAGAGAGCCGTCAACTCTCTGTAAATTACCCTATCCTGGGACGCAATCGTGGATTGCGCCCCGAGAGATTTACAGTTGCAGCAACCCTCTTAAATTATCCTTCAACTACCACACCCCAATCACTTTTCCTTTCTTCCTCAAAACTTTACCAAATTCCTTCATAAAAACCTACCTTATAACCATTTTTTACTTAAATTAGCCCATAAAAATTGAAAATCAAACATTGGAGCCTTTGTTCTACTTAGCAGGATTTAGCTCAAATTCAAAGGTACGTTCAATAAATCTCTTATTCTCATACATTGAATGCTATACGATTGGGTCTCCCCAAGTTTAGTTTATCATTAGGTGGGATGGATGAATGGGTATTGACGACGAGACTTTATCGGAGAATTGGGAAAGTTTGATGTCAGGAGCGTATGATAGCATTCATCATGTTGATGCTACGCCACAAGCTCCATTGTCACCAATTGTTCATCGACCGAGTAAGGAAATTTGCCCCGATCCAGAAATGTCTGAAATGGTCGAACTCCCAGATCATCTCCCTTGCGCACCTCAAAAGTATTTCATTGCGGTGGATGGAGGTAAATATGTTAATCGAGGCCGAGCACTAGCAATTGCGATAGTCCCAAGAAAAATTTGTTATTGCAGATCAATCTGCTGCGTGGTTGTGAACAAAAATAGAAGCGTTAGTACAGGGCGTAGGATGTTTAGATGTAGTCGCTATGAAATGAGCTTCCTTTATCCGAACACCTTTCGAGTTTGTAACTATTGTGAGTGGGTTGATCCTCCGATGTGCCCAAGAGGATATGAGTATGCATCGGAGATGTAGGATGAGAATGAACGACTCAAAAAGGAGTTTTTCCGTTTGAAATTATTGAACTCGGACCTAGAGTCGCAGCTCCCACGATATCCCAATGAGTAGTACCAATGTATCCAATGTATCCAAATGCTCAAGTAGTTTGCGACAATGTAATAGTTAATGTATGTATTGCTTGAATGTACGAATGAAGGTGATGAATATAAACTCATTGCAAATTGTCGTCATTGCGTAAAAGAAAGAAGTTCTTCTACAATCAAACATTAATACAAAAAGTTCAAACATTAATACAAATAGTTCAAACATAAACTACAAAACAAAATCCTAGTTTACTGATCTACAATGGCTTCTTTTATGACCAATCACCCCGCACTTGCTGCATCTATTTGTTTTAGGAGCATGCATCTCATCCATGGTTCCTTTAATTCTTGTTTATTTAGGTCTCCCAGCTGCTCTACGCACCGTTGGCGGCAAAAGAGCCTGTCCCTCGAATGCAGGCCAGTACCGTTTATCTGGAATATGATGAAATTCCGGTTTGCAAGATGCGTAGTAGTTCTCCACCGAATACCACATGGAAGCAAAGTCATGATGAAATCGGTTAGCGCCATTGGTTACATTTGAGTAAGCCGCCATTACATGCTCACATGGAAGATGTTGAAGTAAAGGAATCATATGTACAGGAACATGTGTTTCCATCGATTATTACTTTGTACTCGTGACCAAAATGTGTAATCACTCCCCACTCGCCTCCGTTATATCGGACAAGCCGACAACATCTCGCTTCATTTGCTCTTTCACATATCTTTAACTATCATTTCAGGGTTAACTTAGCCGTCGGTGACATACCAATCTCTCTTTGTTTACAAAAATAATCTACCGATCGAAAAACGTGCGAGCAACTAAAGCTTTGACGGGCAATGATCGTGCACCTTTAAGTACACCATTAAAGCTTTCAGAGGTATTTGTCGTCATGACATGAAATCTTCCCCCGTCATCATAGCACAAAGCCCAGTTCTCTTCCTTCCCACGCAAACTACGGTCGATCCAATTATGTGCGTCAACACTGGTTAGTTTAAGTTCGTCACGAATCCTTTTATATTCAATCACCTCTGATGCACATGCTGCTGCATAAAATAAACCTGTCAACTTTTTATCTTTATGTCCGGCAGCTTGAAAATTGGCTTTTAGATGTCTTGCGCAATATCTATGTTTGTGAGGGTTTCTCCAATGCTCCTCTAAGGCTATGGTAGTCCCTTCATCCTATCAAAAATGAAAGTGATTCGTCGGTTGGTAACACTATGGATGAATGTTCGAATACACGCAAAAAACCAACCCCAAGTATCGGCTGATTCGACCTCAACAATTCCATGGGCCAACGGGTACAGTGAATCATTCGCATCTACAGCAGTCACAACCAGTAACATACCTTTGTATTTACCATATAAATGTGTATCGTCTATGGAAAGCAAAGGTCGACAATGTGCAAATCCTTCGATGCAAGACCCAAAAGCCCAAAATGCTCTTTCAAATATAGCATAAAAACGTGTACCGCATGGTTCGGCTACTATATGGGCAATACTTCTGGGATTAGCTTTGATAAGTTTGTAGAAATACTG
This sequence comes from Allium sativum, assembly GCA_030737875.1. Classification (NCBI taxonomy): domain Eukaryota; kingdom Viridiplantae; phylum Streptophyta; class Magnoliopsida; order Asparagales; family Amaryllidaceae; genus Allium; species Allium sativum. The sequence goes on along the minus strand of CM060922.1, from coordinate 446,290,247 downwards.
ACGTAGGGTGGAGTATGACTCCGCCCAGTCACCATATATCCCTTCGATTGCTTTGCTTAATGCTCTGCACGTCTTAGTGTAACCAATGTTTATAAATAGTTGTTCCTGTATTAACACTTGCACTGTCCCGGGAGTAATACTCAAATCTGCTTTAACAAATGGCATGATCTTCGAAATCAAAAACGCGGACGTTGCTTGCTTGTGAGTGGAGTTAACTATTAGATTTACGCAACTACGTTTAGCTGCGTATTTTGTAATAATCCACCAACCTTTCTGTGATTTTTTAGAATCTATGGCACATATTCTCCAGGGACAGTTGGGATCTATGTTGCAAATAGCAGTGTATATCTTTTTATTAGACCGGATTGGCTTAAACGAAACCGCATGCAAAATTGACCATTCACTAATTTATTAAAGAAATTTGCTTTTTCTCTCAAACATCATACCGACTTTGAAATCATTCTGAACACAAGATGATGAGAAAATTTCGTTGTTGAATTGCATATTAGCAACCACGAATCTTGCCAACATTTGTGCATTGCACAAATCATCATCCAATGGTACGTCGAACACCGGCTCCGGCTCCGGCTCCTCGTCATCACCATCTTCCGGAGCGTCCACTACAACAAAATGACCCTATTAGAATGGTGGAACACCGTTGTAATATACATTTTACAACGGTTGGTTAACAGTTGTGTATTAAGAAGTTTTAATAGACTAAAATCTTTTACAACTTTTTGCACCGTTGCAATACCGTTGTAATATGTATATTTTACAACTTTTTTCCGTCGTTGTAATAAACTTTATTATAACAGTTATGCATTGTTGTAATAATATCTACTACAATTGTTATGCACCGTTGTAATTGACAGTTGCATTTAAAAAAAAATAGACATCCTTTGCAACTGAAATGAACCATACACTAAATATAGCAATACTCCGTAAGCAAAACAAATATTACAGTTATTTGCAAACTATTTATTAAAATACTCAGATTTTCAATATTGCAAACAATAAGTTTTACAAAATATTTCGTGGACTATTACGTACTTGACCGTTACAAAGCAACTTAGTACAAGAAGGTTTAACCTCTTTTTTCTTCATGTTAGTGAGAAATACCTTCAGTCTCCACAAGAGTACCGGAGATGGCAATACTGCAGCGCTATTTATTGGTAAAGTCACACCTTTCATCTGGCCGTCCTCTACAGAATGCAATAACCCCTCCCGTTGATATTTCCAGGCTCGCTATAATCTAGTGTGTTCACACAAAATAAACAAAACAAGTTTTAGAGATATTTTTCAATACATCTGAGTTACTTATATACCATTTGCAATAAGTTACACTTATAATTTTCCGATATTAACTGTACCATACCACACAAGGAACGATGCATACATCGTATCTTGTTCAACACGCCCACCACTCATCAGGATATTTGTTATTGTGGATATTTGATAACATTGTTTGCAGATTTTGTTTGAGAAACAATAACTCGTATCTTGGCTTAACTGATTCTTGTCAAACTGGAAATGAAACAATAACTCATCAAAAACGAACTTCTTAAATATTTTTTTAAGCCCAACTAATTCAAGTAGCAAATGGAAAAAAATTAATCACAAATATTCGTTCACACGGAACAGCAAATGAAATCAGAAAATACAAATATTAAACCATCTAAGCAAGAGATATAATTCAGCAAATGAAATCAGAAAATAAAAACAGTAAACCATCTAAGCAAGAGATATAAGTTAACAATGTGATTGTACATAGCAGGGTCAAGAAATACATGACATGGTAAGCTAAGATGGATGAAATTGATTTTACCTGCGAATTCTTCGACCACGACGCTTGCTGTAGATATAAGACATCAAACAGAGAAAACTTGGCGATTCATCTGCATTTAGTCAACATAGTCGATAAATTTGGATAATCGATGCCCATAATTGTAACCAGAACAGTTAGATGCAGTTCCATTTTCAAAATCATAAAGAAATATTTAACTCTTACAGTACATCGTTCAACCTTTAGACCGCCTCGCCAAACTCTTCATCACCACTAGGACCCTCGGCCGACATCCCCTTCATCGTGACTCAGACAATCCGTACACTATTAGATGCGAAACATTTTAGTGCTTAAACCACCCAAAAAATTGCTTTCGACGGTCCTTCTTCCCACGATCACCAAGCGCCGCCCAATCCCCTCGACGACCCCCTTTTGCCTCGAAATTCGCGCCCTAGGGCTGCTGCCCAAAAACCCTTGTTTCTAAAAATCGAACGCACCTTGAAAATGCTACCTGGAGTTGGAGCCCTCTTTTCCAAAAATTAAACGAATCAAAATTTGGTTTTCTGAATTTGTAATCGATTGTTCTTTTTTTTTTGTTATTTAAAGAAGAAGGAAGATGGGGACTGAAATGGGAAGAAACGATACAGAATTGAGAAATTAGGGATTTGGGATGATTATTATAAATTAGGGATTTGAGAAATTAGAGGAAAGATAAGAGGCCGCCTGCATGTGAGCGAAAATATAGCACGTGAGTTACTTTTGGAGCCAAAATCTCCAACTTCCCGCTTAAGTTTCCTGCCGCGAGTTTACTGCCACATGCCATCAATTTTTCTTGGTTCATAGCACAAAATGGATAGAAATGAATATTATAAGTTATAATTAATAAGTAAAAATTTATATTAAATATAATATGAATTTCTTGAAAAACTATTTTTTTTACTAAAGTGCTGAAATATTACTTCTTAGTTATTATTACTTTTTTAATTCTATGTTATAATTTAATATTAATTATAAAATAGTAATTAATTTTTTATTGTATTAATCAATGAATATTAAATACTAATATGAATTATTTCATATTTAATTATTATTTAATGGTAATTATTATTTTTAGTTAACTACTTAAATAATAAGTATTACATTGACAAATATTATTAATTCCCAAGTTTATTATTAATTATTATTATTATTAAATATTACTATTAAATATCAATATAATTAGTTATTAAATATAGATATTATAAACATGAAGTTTGTACTAGGCATCTTTATTACAACGAATAAAATGAAAAGTTGTGATATATATGTTTATTACAATAGTGATTTTTTCATAGTTGTAAAAAACATATATTACAACAGTGCATTTTGCACAGTTGTAAAAAGCATTTATTACAACTGTGCTTTTCGCACAGTTGTAAAATTAAAGTTATAATATGGTGTTTTTGTTGTAGTGGTTGTCTTCGCCTCCAAAATCAAAATTCAGGGGAGCATTGTTTACTAGCATTGAATCAACCCATGACGTATCATTATCAAGAAGGCTAACAACGTTCATGCTATCAAGTGAAGGATCCGGATTTAACTCGTCCAGGTCTGGTTCATCTATCTCCATATCCACATCGGGAATATTTGGTTCTACGTTGGAATCGGTTCGGTAGCTTGTGTCGGATACTTGAGTACGCAAACATCATATTTTTGAGTACATTTTACTATGCGACATAATTTTTACATTAATAACACAAGTAACTTACTGTTGGCTCACGTGATTAACATCGGAGGGCGTTGGGTGCATCGGAGCACATTGGTAACTTATAGACGGCCCGGCTGTAGTTTGTGTCGTGAAGTAATTCGAAAAAACCTACAATGGTAACATACAACAAATTTTTTTAATCATACACAAGACAATGGTGATATTATCCAATAGGAGAATTCTACAGTTCGAATTACCCTTGAGTCATATTTTGTCAGTATCCTACGTCGGATACGGATAGCCAGGTTGCAAATTCACGAATGGATTCCAACCGAAACACATTTGTTGTTACTCATAAGTAGGTTGGCTCATAGCCGGATTTGGATGGTATGCTGCGGGAGCCGGAACGACTGGAGTTACATGTGGCTCTACCGACAATCTCCTCTCTTTCATTACAAATAATTCAATAGATTTTAACAAGGCGGACAGCGTAATTTCAGCGTCGGCATCGTCTCCAATTTTAATTGCCTTAGATCCCGAATCGGTAGGCCAATTGCAAGCTAACTCAATGTCAAACTCATCCGATTTAATTTTAGTAGCTTTATAGACAGCCTCCATCAATTGTACAAAGTTTGATCCTTTCAAAACTTTTGCCGGTTTACTAGATCCACCATTATATGTTCCACATTTATGTTCATCAACAACCAGTTCTCCGTCATAATAGCATATAGTAGCAATATATTTCGGCGTCATTCTACGTTAAACGCAAGTTCATAAAAACATAGATTGGATAGATCTAAAAAAAAAAAAAAAAAAACACAAACCCATACCTTTCGATAATCTTACAAAAGACAAACTCTTTTACTTCTCACTTGGATCCACAAGAAAATATTCTTATTTTGTTGAATAAGAATGAAGGATCTGTAGTTTTTAAAATTAGCTTTTGGGTTCTTTTAGAGAGAAGTGAAGAATGAGAAGTGGAGAATGAGTAAATAAAGGAAAAGAAAGTTATATTCTCTCTGTAAATCTCCTGGGGCACAATCCTGGATTGTGTCCCGAGAGAAAATTACTATATTCTCTTTTGGCGTAATCCTGGATTGCGCCCCAGCATAGGGGAATGTACAGAGAGCTAAAGGCTCTCTGTAAATCTTTTGGGGCGCAATCATTGATTGCGCCCCAAAGATTTTTTTTTTAAATCTACTGGCGCAATCCAGGATCGCGCCCGTATTCATGCCTTGGTCCGGTCAAGGCATACGTGGCTAAAAGAGGGCTATATTTGCAATATTTTGCAAAAGGGGACTAAAAGTGGAGGAAAAATAGGCCAGAAACGAAAAATGCTCTTTCTGATATTTGATGACGTGGACACCACGACTAATTAAAGAGCATTTTGCATTTGTGGCCTCTTTTTTTCGTTTATCCCACTTTTAGTCTTCTTTTGCAAAATATTGCAAATATAGCCCCCTTTTGGCCAGCTCAACGCTGGCCAAAATACACTGACGCAATCCCGGATTGCGTCAGTCTACTAAAAGTAAAAATAAAATAAAAAATTGTCTCTTCTGGGCGCAATCCGAAATTGCACCCAGTTTTTTTTAGTACAAAACAAAAGTGAGAGTCCATACAATCTGCGCCCAATCACTCTTATTTTACATATTTATTACTGTTTGCAACATGCTTATCAAGTAAGTCCATGATGTTGTATGGTCACAACCGATTCATGAAACCTCTCATTCCTTCGGACTTAATATATTTATTGGTTAATGCATTAGAATTTTACATCAAATACATGCATGGCTTCTACAGACTTAGATTTCCCGCATTAGATTGCGTGGACCATCTTCCAAAACTCTTCATTTGAACATCCATGGCACGCAATGCTCGTTATTCATACTTTGCACATGCATCATGGAGAAAGCATATCCCAGTATAACCTCTCACATGTGAATTTAATGGAACCCCGGCGTGCTCCACACATCCTCGTAAATCCCGTCCGCGCCCACTACTAGTTCATCCGATAGTGCGCCGGTGGTGGGTGTGGAGCACTTGTTTATATGCAGTGCTTAGTTATTATACTGTCATGAAAAATCTGGAAATTAAACTATAAACAAATAGTGAGTAAATGCCCCTTTTGTTTACTGGTTATTCAATCACATATATGGATGTGATCTTAAAACTGGAGATACATAATGACAGTAAATCCCCTCCCCTTGTTTATTGGTCATATATATATATATATATATGTGTGTGTGTGTGTGTGTGTGTGTGTGTGTGTGCGCGCGCGCGCGCGCGTGATTTGATGCATATATGTTGTGAATGGATTGTAAACATGGGGTTTGATCTTCATTTAAAATGGGTAACAAACCATAATAATAAATAAGTTAAAAACAGAGGAGTTATTCTGTGCGTAGACAAATTTTAAACCCCGTTCTTTTTCAATCGTCACCTGAATGTTCACTGTTGGGGTTTCAGTTATATATGCTCATACTAGCATGGATAAGTTATATTAATTAGATGGAAAACCAAAGAACAGGAGGCAATAAGCAAAATCCACTTTAAACATGCCTGATTGGTGGCCAAACATAATCAAATATAGGCACTGTCTCTTAATTTTTATATTTAATAAACTCATGTTAGACCCAGGCGATTAATCCTTAAAGAAATGACATACTTTGTTGGATAATTCGGCCAAGGCAAGTGTGATGGGTGGGGAAAGCTTTTACTGGGCTTGGGTATGACAGAAGATGAGGAGTTGAACGCTGGAAAAGGAGGTGAAGTGTATAGGATCCGAAAGTGTTGGACTGAGATTTGAAGTAAGAAAATAAAATAGAATAACTAAAGCAACAGAAGAAGGTAGACAAGCAAAGAATGAAGTGAGAAGCAATAAGAAGTTTTGGGTAACAGACAGGAGAAACAAGAAGAAAAAGACGTGACAAAACTAAAAAGAAGAAGCTGGACTTGATCTCTCATGGAATCCGGTGAACGGGACAGTGATTTTCATGTGAACATATTGATTCGAATTTTTATGGACTCTCACTTTTTTTTTTACTAAATAAACTGGGTGCAATTTTAGATTGCACCTGGAAGAGACAATTTTTTTAATTCTTTACTTTTAGTAGACTGACGCAATCCGGGATTGTGCTAGTATACACGTGTACCGGTGCAATCTCAGATTGCGCCGATGTATTTTGGTCAGCGTTGGTCAACTCAGCGCTGAGCTGACCAAAAGGGACTATATTTGCAATATTTTGCAAAAGGAGGCTAAAAGTGGGATAAAAGAAAAAAAGGTCACAAATGCAAAATGCTCCTAATTAAAGGGTACATTGCACTAAAAAGGCTTTTAGGGTTGAGACCCTTTAAAGACATCATTTTATTATTTTATTAAATAACAGTGACAGAATTAATTTTGTCATTAATTAGACCTCATTTAGTGACATAATTAGTTATTGTCTCAAAAAATTGTCTCAAATCTACTCTTTTCTTGTAGTGAGCTTGTTCTTGTTTTAGTTCACAATAGTTTTAGTTCACAATATACAGTTGTTAATTGCTGCAAAACAAGTTCACAATAGTTTTAGTTCACAATATACAGTTGTTAATTGCTGCAAAACAAGTTCACAATAGTTTTAGTTCACAATATATAATTCAAGTTTGAATGTTATTCTGGTCCATTACTTATCATTCGTTAAAATTTATTTTTAATTCAAATTGATCACAGTTTAAACTAGCTTATACAAGTAATATATTCTTGATCACCCAGCTGTTTATCAACACAAATTCCAATGTACAAATTCTAATTTGGTGATGTTGGCTTGCTTTTTCGACCAAGCCATCCAGGGTCAATCGTGAAAGGAAATCAGGAAACCAAGTCCTCCAGGAAAATGGAAGAATGGATCGCGCGCCATCGTCTCGCCCCGCTCGGATCGCACTCTATCGACTCGCCCAGGGAACGAATCGCTCTCGTCTCGTCGACGAACGCCACCTCTAGGCGATCCGATCCCTTGCAACGAACCGAACCCACTGACCCATTCAACCATGAGCTGGTCTTCAACGATCCGAATCGCATGGATCTGGCGACACCTGTTCACAACGGCTAGTTTGACTGTTTCTCCAATGGTGGCGATGCGATCCGAAAATCTCGGGATTCGTGCCACGTGTCCGCGATCCGTCCGACGAAATCAGCTATAAATAGCCCAGAGCTTGGCATTTTTCGGGATCTTTTTCGGCAATAGTGAATACTGAGTCCGCCATTGCTATCCAGCCACTGGAATATTGAGAGAAATCACTGTTGTACTAACTTTTAAAACATAATCAATAAGATATAAAGTGGACGTAGGCTCGTTAACGCCGAACCACTATAAATTCTGAGTGTTCTTTTCTTTTTCTGTATTCCTCATTTAGAATTCTCTATAATTTATAACAATTTGGGTGTTAGGTCCAAATTTCGATCTAACATTTTTGGTGCTTTCACTGAGAACTCTCAGCCTTAAAGTTTCGTCATTCGTTTCCCTGAAGATTCCAGCGATTCGGATATCATGGCTGGAAGAAGATCTAAAGTTTCGCAGATCAACGAGACGATCGAGGAGAGTACGCACGAACTGGGCAATGAAGAGGTTCTGGATCGCGGAGCGCAGGGGGCGATCCGATCCGATGAAAACTCCTCGTTCCGAGTCGATGAAGATGAGACGATCCGCGCTACGGAAGGGGTTGTTACTCGATCCCGAGGCAACGCCTCGCAGCCTCCACGCACCATGACCGCGAGTCGATCCCAGGGGGGCGCAACGAACCGACCTCCACGAACCGCAGCTACCCAGATTGATGGTCAGAACACAACTCGACCTGGAAAAGAACCCATGACCCACTCCTATCGTCCTGGAACCTCTGCTCGACCCGGTCCGAGCACTGTGCCCATAAGAGAGGGTGATGATGACCATTATGATCCTACTGCTCCTGTTACTGAAGGGGATCTTTCCTGTTTTGTCGAAATGTGGGATAGGTTGTTTGATGAGTTAGCCGCCCAAAGGCAGGAAAATTCGATCCTACGGCAAAACCTGACGGCTATGGATAGAAGACTTGATGAGTTAACAAGGCAAAGAACATCGCCAGTTCGTCCACTCACTCCAACATATTCCTCTTCATCTGAAGAATCGCCGAGACCTCCGCGGCGGCCGTATGAAAGAGCCGAAAACATAGAACAGCTTCGGTTCGGGACCCTGCCCTCACAAGAAGAAGAAGAACTAGGGGCGAGACCCACAAACCGTAATGCGGACGGTCAAGCAACGACCCTCAGGACTCGAGGCATGAACAGTCCTATGCATGACAGACCACCTCAGCCTCGTCGCCGTACCCATACTCATGATAACGAGGGGCAGCGAGGCCCCGTCCAAGCCCCAGATTTTGTGGCTGCTCCCCGAAGAGAGATCAGAGAGCCTCGCCGGGCCAGAGACACTGATCCTGAACCTCCTTTGACTAGTGCAAACGTTGCAGCCATGGTTCACCAGATTTTGGCCAACAGCCGTGGACAGTGGAACGAGGATTGGGGGATAGACCGTAGTCATACTCCTTTTACTGACGATATTTTGGATGCAACTTTTCCAAGGCGTTTCAACATGCCGCAGATGAACCGGTATGCAGGAAGATCTGATCCTGTTCAACACCTGATGAGATACTCTTGGTCGATGACCGCTGCCGCCGCTTCCGATGCAGTTAAGTGTAAAGCGTTTCCCATATTCCTGGAAGACGTGGCTTTGCTATGGTTTACCCGCCTGCCGGCAAGGTCGATTTCCAGCTTCAGGGAACTAAGCGAGAAGTTCGTAGAGCAATTCCGTATCTACGCACAGAAGACGAAAAGCGTGATCGATCTATTTCTTGTCAAACAGCGACCGGGCGAAAGTCTAAAGATGTACCTGGATCGTTTCAATTTGGCAGCCACTGAGGTCAAAGATCCTCATGAGCCGACCATTGTCGCAGCACTAATTGATGGAGTGGATAAGGATACTGAATTCGGGAGGTACCTGGCAGGCAAACCACCCCACACCAGAGAATTATTCTATGAGAAAGCCAATGTACATCTACGCCGGGAAGAGGTGTACGCGAACCGAAAGCTTAAAACAAATGATAAGGAAGAAGTGCAGAGCAATGTCGCCATTAAACAGACTGGAGACAGCTCGGGGAAAGTTGAGGTTAACGTCGGAAATCAGAACCAGGGCGGTCGCCGACCGGGTAACAACAGTAACAATGCTAATGGCAACAGCCGGAAGAGGGGCCGGGGGAACGATTCCCAGAGAAGGACTCGTCCCAGGGCCTTTGAGAGTTATACACCCATAAATGATACTCTGGAAAATATCTTCATGGATGCGTATGAAGTCCTCCAGAATAAGAGGCCGCCTCCTAGAGAGTCGACGGAAAAAGAGCGTGAGACAGGGAAGTTTTGCCTCTTTCATCAAATTCACGGCCATTCGACGAATGAATGCCGTCACCTTAGGGACGTAGTCGAAAGGTTGCTCCGAGAAGGGAAGCTAGACGAGTACAGAGTAGCACCTAGGGACAGGGGGCAAGCAGTACAGGCCCCGAATCAGAATCAAAATCAACTTGCTGCTAGGCCAACTGCTCAGCAAAAGGGAAAGAATATTGTAATCAACACCGTGATCGGTGGACTCTACCTTGCTGGGCACAGTTCCAAAGCTTTAGATCAGTATGTCAACGCAGCCAAACAACACCTCGAAGTGGGGGAATGTAGCAACCCCGAGGACAGTGTTCCGATGAAGCAGCAAAAGACGATGGCTGATGATGTTGTTTTCCGAGAGCGAGAAAGCATTGGGGTTCATGCTCCAACTGAAGATCCACTTGTAATCACAATACCCATTGGGCCAGCCACTGTTCATAAGGTGCTGGTGGACAACGGGAGTTCCGTTAATATCCTTTTCAAAAAAGCCTTTGACCAGATGAATCTTGAGATAAAGGACTTGAAGCCCTGCCAAGGATGGATTCGTGGATTCAACGGAGCATCCACCGCACCTATGGGTTACGTAGAATTGCCAGTTACACTTGGGGAAGGAGAACGCCAGAGAGTGAGAATCCTTCTTTTTGTGGTTTTGGATGTCGAATCGCCATACAATGCCTTCTTGGGCCGGCCGGCCCTCGCAAAATTTAGAGCCTGTATAGCCCCCTGGTGCTTGCTATTGAAGTTCCCCACAGAAGCCGGCGTTGGTATCGTCAGGGGGGATCAAGTTGCTGCGCGAGCATGTTATGTTGCCGAATTAAAGCTGCTTCGCAACGGCGGGGGTATCGAAACTAAAGGCACTCTTCCCCCTTTGGGGGCGGAAGCCTTATAGCAATCAAAGAAGAGGGTTGTTGGAGAGATGCCTAGAGTGACGCCCGAAGATATAGATCCCAGAGAGGATCAAGAACCCGGGAGCAGAACGGCAACTCCCAACGAAGCAACTGTGGATGTGCCAATCGATGACAGTGATCCGGAGAAGGTCTTTAAGATTGGATCCCAGTTAAGTCCGACTCTTACCGAAGAATTGACGACTTTCTTAAAGAACAACTTGGATGTATTCGCTTGGACCCATGCGGACATGTGCGGGATATCCCCATCAATCATGAGTCATTCTTTGAGCGTTAACCCCAAACATCCTCCGGTAAAGCAAAAAAGGCGAGTGCTGGGCCCGGAGAGGTCCGCTGCCTTGAAAGAAGAGGTTGGGAAACTAAAGAGCAATGGATTTATCAGAGATTCAACTTACCCAGATTGGATTTCGAACCCAGTCATGGTAAAGAAGGCCAACGGGAAGTGGCGAACGTGTATCGATTTCTCAGATTTAAATAAAGCTTGTCCCAAAGATAGTTTTCCTTTACCTCGAATTGACCAGTTGGTAGACTCAACGGCAGGTCACGAGCTTCTTTCATTCATGGATGCTTATTCAGGATACAATCAGATTCCAATGCATGTTCCGGACCAAGAGCACACTAGCTTTATCACTGATCTGGGATTATATTGTTACGTAGTGATGCCCTTTGGCTTGAAGAATGCAGGCGCTACGTACCAACGTTTGGTCAACAGAATGTTTTATAACCAAATCGGGAAAACGATGGAAGTATACGTTGACGATATGTTGGTTAAGTCCAAGCAATCCTTTCAACACACTACTAACTTGGCAGAGATGTTTGGCATTCTTCGAAAGTATGGGATGAAACTCAATCCCACCAAATGTTCATTCGGTGTTGCTTCCGGAAAATTCTTAGGATTCATTGTCAGTTCGCGCGGTATCGAGATTAATCCGGACCAGATCGCGGCAATCAGGAACATTCAGGAACCTAGGCAAATTAAGGACGTGCAAAGCCTTGCTGGAAAAGTGACCGCACTAAGCAGATTTATCTCCAGGGCTACGGATAAGTGCATCCCATTCTTCGAATTAATAAAGCGGGGAAAACGCCACTTTAAATGGACTCCTGACTGCGTGGAAGCGTTTCAGAACTTGCTTAGACACTTGGAGAAACCTCCAATTCTATCTAAACCAATAGACCACGAGGATTTATTCGTATATTTGGCAGTATCATCTCATGCAGTCAGCTCAGCATTGGTAAGGGAAGAGGAGAAGGTCCAAAGGCCTGTGTATTACGTAAGTAAAAAATTAACAGCGGCAGAACGTAATTATCCACGGATAGAAAAACTGGCGTATAGTTTACTGATTGCCTCCAGAAAACTTCGGCACTACTTTCAAGCACATCCTATTATCATATATACTGATCACCCACTCAAGCAAGTTCTACAGAAACCAGAGGCGTCTGGAAGATTACTCAAATGGAATATTGAGTTAAGTCAATTCGACTTGAACTTTCAGCCCAGACGATCAATTCGGGGGCAAGCGATAGCTGACTTCATAGCAGAATTCACAGTTCCCGAAGAAGACATAGCAAACGAAGAAGTGGAACCCTCAAAATTACTTTTCGACCCGGATGTCTGGAGATTATATACTGATGGTGCTAAAAATGACAAAAGATCTGGCGCCGGAATAGTGTTTGAAACCCCCGAGAAACGATTGATAACTTATGCCATCCGAATGGAGTTTCAGGCCACTAACAACGATTCTGAATATGAAGCTCTGATAGCTGGACTAAAGATTGCAAAGGTGCTAGAAGTCACGAAACTGAACATCTTCTGCGATTCCAAGTTAGTCGTAAACCAAGTTACTGGGAGATTCCAAGCTAAAAGTGCGAGATTGATTCTATACTTAAAGAAAGTAAAAGAGCTGCTGAATGAGTTTGATCACTACAGCATATCTCATATTCCGCGGTCAGAAAACCAGCAAGCAGACAGGTTGGCAAAGATGGCTAGTTCTAACGATCCTGAAGTGATAGGGCTAGCCCCCGTTGAAGTACTTCGGTCTCCTAGCATTGATCAGATGGAAATCGACCTAGTACTTGAGACGGAACCAGAAAAGGAATCGTGGATGACCCCTATAAAGGATTTCCTAACGAATGGAGCGCTTCCGACGAAGAAAAGCGAGAGGCGAAAAGTGATTCGAAAGGCCGCCCGATACGTACTGCAAGGTGGAATCCTTTATAGACAAGGGTATTCAATGCCCCTTCTTCGGTGTATAGCCCACGATGACGTCAAACGTGTGCTGCAAGAAGTCCACGAAGGTGAATGTGGCGACCATACCGGGGGGCAAACTTTGGTAAAAAAGATATTACGGCATGGTTACTTCTGGCCTACCATAAACAAGGATGCAGTAAGATATGCACGACGATGTGATGCATGCCAGAGATTTTCAAAGATACCCAGAGCGCCTCCAAGCCAGTTAAAGACAATGATGAGCCCGTGGCCATTTGCTATGTGGGGAATTGATATTATTGGGAGTCTCCCCATAGCAAGGGGTGGAGCAAAGTTCGCCATTGTGGCTGTAGATTATTTCACCAAGTGGGTCGAGGCAGAACCGCTAACTACGATCACAACTAAACGGGTGACCAACTTCATCGTGAGAAACATCATCTGTCGATTCGGAATTCCAAAAATTGTGATAACCGACAACGGAACTCAATTTGATAGTGCTGAATTCAGAAACTTCTGCCAGAAATACCACATCGAGAATCGATATACATCTGTGGCACACCCACAATCGAACGGGCAAGTTGAAGCTGTAAATAAAGTGATTAAGTCCATTCTGAAAAGAAGAATGAAGCGGGCTAGAGCTATGTGGGCTGACGAATTGCCCTTGGCACTATGGGCCTACAGGACGACATATAAATCAGCAACAGGACATACCCCGTTCTCCCTTGCTTTTGGAACGGAAGCAGTCATCCCGATTGAGATAAAGGTACCTTCTCATCGGGTGACGTATTATGATCCAATGTCCAATAATGAATTGCTCCTTGAGTCCCTGGATATGATCGAAGAAAAGAGGGATGAGGCCGACCTGCGTGCTCTGAGATGTAAACAACAAGTTGCTCGATACTACAACAAAAAGGTCTGAGCCCGAACCTTGAAACCCGGAGACTTGGTTCTGAAACGTGTCTTTCCACCCCCAACTCATATGGGAGCGAAGTGGGAAGGACCGTATTCTATTCTCCGCAGGCTTGATAACGGAACCTTCAAGCTGGCAACCGTAGATGGAAAAGAGATCCCCAGAGTGTGGAACGCCCAACATCTACGGCCATATCTAACATGAGAAGTTTCAAATCCATTCCTTTGTTTTGTTAAAAAAAAAAAACTATGTAACAGGGCATGACTTGCCTAGAACAGTCTGATTTCTTAAAGCAAGGGATTATAAAGTGGACGTAGGTCATGATTCGACCGAACCACTATAAAAATACTGTGTGTCATTTACCTTTGCTGCGTCTTTGTCTATTTGCCTATGAAAATCAGTGTGAATATTGCAGGTACCCGAAGTCCAGCGTTGACAGTTCCTATCGTAAACTAATCAGAAGAACCCAAAAGCCTTGGTAAACGCTCTAGCTGCTTGTCCGACTGGTTTTTATCCTCGGAGCTTGGATTAAAATGTAAACCTGAGACGAGTGTGGGAGCAAATAAACCGCTGGGTTCGAACTCTAACTCTCCAGAGAGAGAGAGAGTATAAAAGCGTCTCCGATTGAGCGCTGAGAAAGAGCTCCTTTCCCGCTGAAGGATCGGGGAGCGAATGAATCGCTGAGCTCGAACTCTAACTCTCCAGAGAGAGAGAGAGTATAAAAGCGTCTCCGATTGAGTGCTGAGAAAGAGCTCCTTTCCCGCTGAAGGATCGGGGAGCGAATGAATCGCTGAGCTCGAACTCTAACTCTCCAGAGAGAGAGAGAGTATAAAAGCGTCTCCGATTGAGCGCTGAGAAAGAGCTCCTTTCCCGCTGAAGGATCGGGGAGCGAATGAATCGCTGAGCTCGAACTCTAACTCTCCAGAGAGAGAGAGAGTATAAAAGCGTCTCCGATTGAGCGCTGAGAAAGAGCTCCTTCCCCGCTGAAGAATCGGGGGGCGAACGAATCGCCAAGCATAAAACTCTAACAAGTGATTAGGGGGCATCGCGCTCTCCTATGCGAACACTAAACTTTGATATAACAAGTGTAACATAGCATGAACATTCTTCTTCCTGTTGATTCACTGATTTATAATTATTAATAGCTGGCTAATGACTAAATGTGGAAAGTTTCTATGAATACAGGTACACAATGATGTCAGAAGAAACAAACCCTTGTTTATGTACCGCAAATCAGCAAAGTGAAAACAAGTTAGAAACAAAAGTGAGGGCCAGTCTCACAATTACACTTCCTGGCCAGTGGGAAGCTTAAAAGACAAAGTATCATTAAACATCCTATTTATGCTTTGATATCTTCTCTCGCTTCTGCCTCTCCAGCCTCTCCTTGTCGGCTTCGGATGGGTCCCCCTTTCTTCTTTTTCGCTTGTCCACGACGGGAGCGTCTGGCTCCTCTGAGGCTTCCTCTCCCTCATCTTTCCTCTCGCTCCTGCCGGAGAGGGAAGCAGGGAAATCATCAGGGTTTGCAAAGTGGAGTTGCCGGCTGATGGACTTGGATTGGATTTTCATAATCATCCCAGTTTTGGGATCGAACTCTGCGAGAGGGACCACATCCAAAGCTTCATCCCCCGCCTTCTTCAGAGCCAACTCTTTCTCTTGCCTGGCTTTTCGGCTGGCCAGGGGTTCCTCATCATCATCATCGTCGTTGGCCTTCTTGGTGCCGGTGATATCCTCTTCATCGTCCACATGCCGACCATCCAAGTCTTTTAAAGCCTCGATAGTCTCGGCATCTTTGGGTACGTCGGCGCTAGGCACCGAGATGCTTCCTTCAGCTGTTGCGGCCTCGATTCGCTCTGAAACATCGGTTTCGGCACCCGGCAGGACGATCCCCTCCTCCACCTCTCTCTCTTTTTCAACACCCTTGTCGGCGGGCTCGCCACCTGCATTATGAAAGACACACATTACTAATTCAATGGGTTGCCCTGTTAGACGACGACAATTCGCAATCGCTTTGGCAAATTGTTGGGAATAGAGAAAGGTACCTTCCGCAGATACTCCCTCTTGGATAGATCCGGATGCTCCAGCTGCAACGGGAGTTAAGCCTAAGGGGATCAACGGATCGTCAGGATGATACTCCTCGACTTCGGAAGTTTTGGGCTTGGCGGCGGGGCTGGAACCTTCGTCAATTTTGCTTTTGCCTTTAGCCATGGTCCTCTCTTTCTCCATCTCCGCCAAGATTAAGCGACGGCCCTCTGCCAGATCCTCAGGCTCGTTGTCCCTTAGGATGCTTTTCATCAATTCATCTTCATCGATCTCCTCGACCCCTAGCCTATGTTTCTCGCCTTCCACGATGGCATCCCACAAGTTGGCCAGATTAACATGATAATCCGGGATCCATGAGATATTGCGAGTCTTGAGAACCTGACCGAGGAAGTCAAAGATCATCTCCTCAAATCCCTCGATTTCTTTCTCTCTTTCAAGGAGTTTATGGTTGGAGGCAGTGGCCATTTCAATGGCGCTATCAACGTTCTTTTCGGCAAGAGCTGCCCGTCTCTCCGCATCGGCCACCTGATCATTCAAAATCACTTTTTCCGCCTCTGCCAGAGCCAACTTTTCTTTTAAGCTTGCTCTTTCCGCTTCCCAAGCAGCCTTCTCCGTCAGAAAATGGTCTTTAGCCGTTGCCAGTTCGATGTTGGCCATTCTGAGGTCTTCAGCTTCCTTTTTTAAAGCCATTTTTTCCTGGCTATTGGAATCCAGTTCTGCGTGAAAGCGCTGTTTGGCATTTTCTAATTCAGTTTTATAGTTTGCGGCGTCTCTCTGTGCCAGGGCAAGCTGGGCCTGAGCGCCTTCCAGATCCTTCTCTAACTTTGTCCTGGCCCTTTCATTATTTTCGAGTTTTGCCTTAGACCTGTGAGCGTCTATCTCAAGTGTCCGGACGACCTCCGAAAGGTTAAGTGCGTGCTTTTTCATCGCCTCGTATTGCTTGGCCACGTGACGGATATGCCCAATAACTTCTTTATCCCAGTTTTTAGGAACCGGCTCCAAGGCAGGGACAAAGACCATCCTATCGAAGAACATTCCTGGAAATTGTTCCCGTAGCTTTTCCAGCCTACCTTGGATTTCAGGACCGTGAACGTAGTCCCGTGAGCCAGGGGCAGCTAATTCTGGTTGGCTGATGGGGACTACGCTGCTTCTTGTTTGCTCAGTATCTTTGGGTGAATCCCTGTCCCCGTCCTTGGATTCGTGGCGCCTTTTGGACGACCGACTGTGAGAAGGCGCACTCTTTGGAGGAGTCAACTCTTTTGGAAGTGTCTTCCCCCCGGTCGAAGATATTGGGTGACTCGAAGGCCTGGTAGAGGTTGATTTGGGTGGAGATCGAGGTTGCGAAGAGCTCGACTTGTGAGAGGGACCGCGAGGGCGCTCAGTACCCGAACGAAGACTGGGGGTGCCTTCGCGGAGAGAACGGAACGAATAAGATCTCCTGCGTGACATCGCTCCTGCAAAAAAGAAAAGAAGAACCTATCATCACATTGAATATTCACGGCATAGTAGTGCACGATCAGGCAGTGTGTGTGAGGTGTGCATCCCGTATAATTCCCCCTAACAGACCCGGGCCTGGAGACAGGCTCGTCTGACCCGTTTCACGTCCCCTTGCTAAGTCAGCCACCTCTTCGGAAGCAGAAAAGAAAGGCTCCTCGCCGAAGTCTTTTTCCGTGTATTCGATGTCGGGCAAAGGGATTTTATTCAGTTCATCGAATAACTGTTCTTCTGTCAATTCGTCGTCACCGACAGTTCCCATTGGAGCAGAGGAAGGGATTCCCTTCGGCGCGTCACCACGGGACTCGTCCCCCCTGTACACATTCAAGTCCTCGTCGTCTTGGATGATTATCGGGGAAGGGCTTTTGTGAAATTTGGTTGTCTCCACCGCTTGTGAAGTTCCCTCTCCTTCCGACGGGGGCACGTATTTATAAGGTTTACCGCCGGTTCCAAGTCCAAATTTCCTATCCAAGAGGCCATGCTTGTGAAGGTTGTCATCCGTAATGCATTTTTTAATCCTTAAAAAGTCGGATCTACTTTGCAGAAGAATGGATAACCGGTTGTTGTATAATGCACCCTCTGTTTTCGGGAAGACATGATCTGTTTAAGACAAAGGAAAAAAACGGAAGAATGTTATTACTTAGACTCCCCCAAGCAAGATATTCAACTAGGCGATAAAAATTTACTCGATTTGAGCCATCTCCGTGAGCATCCAGCCTGTCTTCTTATGTAAAACCAGTCGGACTTAGGATCCCCGATGTTGCTGTACCCGTCGTACAGAACTTTTCTGTTCGCCACTGATTCAAAAAAGGAAAAGTTGGGAGTTGCAGAAGATCGGTGCTTGAAGAGAAAGAAGAACACCAGGTCTCTGAATTTGAGTTCGGCGTGCAAGATTTCCGCATAAGCGACATATAGAGAATATAGAGACGCATAGGCGTTTGGATGAAGCTGCATCGGGGCAATGCCCAATCGTCTCAGAGTGTCAATGACAATTGGAGGGAACGGAGGAATAGCTCCTACTAGGCACATTGTCCGACTGATCGACATATACCCTTCCGGTGCTAAATGAGGTCTGTCTTCGCTTCCAGGTGTTAAGACATCGTCCCAAGGTATGCCATGTCTTAAGCAGATTCTCTTGAGTTTTATCTCGTCGAGCTTGGACGCTAAAGAGTCAGAGAATCTATCTATCCCGACCGCGCCTGGAATTTCGTCCGGAGCTCGCTCATCGGAATCAGAGTTGTTGCTGGATGACGTGCTGTCTGTCGGATCCGATTCAGTGGCTTCATATTCGGACCCAGAGTCTTCACCTTCGGGATTGATTGGAGGAATTTGAGGATTATGCTGTTCAGGAGTCTCAGATTCCGTTTCGGCTACAGATCTTGAGGGAGAGTGGTCGTTCGACATCGCTGCTAGGACGAGAAAATATGAATGATAAGATTAACACTACCCGTCCCCCGTGTGTGCGAGTGCTACTGTGTGTGCTAGTGTGTGCGCATTATTAAAAGCGATAATAAAACATTAAAGCAGTCGAGGTTATTAAAAGTCATTAGTCGTCATATGCAGTCAAATCATGAAGTCATTTAGTCCAGAGAGATCAACGTCAGGGCTCTATCCTAACTGTCCAGAGTTTTGTAGCGACAAGGCGCTGATTAAAGATTGAAATTTCTTCGCATCACCAGCCGTGGGGCGGATCGCATAGCAGAGGGATCGCCCCCCTCCGACTCGCGCGACAGGGGGATCGCCCCCCTTCGACTCGCGTGGCAGAGGGATCGCACCCCTTTGTCGATCGCGGAGCAGAGAGTTTGCCCCTCACCGAATCGCCGGGCGAAGGGAAGGCTCCCTCGCGAACCGTTGCGACTACCGCGATACGACCCTTAGTTGCCCTCTCGATCTGTCGTCTCGCCACTTGCTTCCGTCCTCGATCGTTGACCACGATCCGAATCAGCCTCCTTCCTCCTTCTCCATCCTTCTTCTTCCTCATCTCCTTCCCATCCTCAAGTTCCGAGCTCCACGTTCAATGGCCATGGCGATTTGGTGATTTCTTCGAAAAGTAGCGGATTTATATTGTATTTCTCTGGAATCAACCGTAGAAATTCAGGAAAGTAGTACGAGGATGCTTCCTATAAGGTTACCTTTCTAAAAACTGAGAGAGTTCTTGGATTTTCGAAAGTTTTAAAGGGTTGGATTCGTTGTTCAACAGCTCGCGCGAGACGATTCGGCAGAGAGGAGAAAGAAGGAAAGTGAAGGGGGGAACGTCGGCTTAAATAGGCAAAGAAGGTGACCGTTGGCCTCCCCTCCTTTGTCTTATTCGATCCACGAAGCGCCCCGATCTGAAGACGGAATCGCAATGAAGCCCACGGACCACTTCGAAATGATGGCCCACGAAACTCAGAGCCCGATACGACTCGAAGGAAGATGCGCCCTGTATCGTGCAAGACCCTAAGAACTCAGCACGCGACGAGCAGATGACCAAATCGGACCGTGTCGACCTATGGCGATCCGATTCACCCCTGTGTCAATTTGAACCAATGCGACTGTAAACTTGCATCCTTTCCGGAGAGAATCAATGAATCTCGTCGAAGCATGTTTCATCATCTATAAAACATACTTCGAGGGGGCAAAATGTTGGCTTGCTTTTTCGACCAAGCCATCCAGGGTCAATCGTGAAAGGAAATCAGGAAACCAAGTCCTCCAGGAAAATGGAAGAATGGATCGCGCGCCATCGTCTCGCCCCGCTCGGATCGCACTCTATCGACTCGCCCAGGGAACGAATCGCTCTCGTCTCGTCGACGAACGCCACCTCTAGGCGATCCGATCCCCTGCAACGAACCGAACCCACTGACCAATTCAACCATGAGCTGGTCTTCAACGATCCGAATCGCATGGATCTGGCGACACCTGTTCACAACGGCTAGTTTGACTGTTTCTCCAATGGTGGCGATGCGATCCGAAAATCTCGGGATTCGTGCCACGTGTCCGCGATCCGTCCGACGAAATCAGCTATAAATAGCCCAGAGCTTGGCATTTTTCGGGATCTTTTTCGGCAATAGTGAATACTGAGTCCGCCATTGCTATCCAGCCACTGGAATATTGAGAGAAATCACTGTTGTACTAACTTTTAAAGCATAATCAATAAGATATAAAGTGGACGTAGGCTCGTTAACGCCGAACCACTATAAATTCTGAGTGTTCTTTTCTTTTTCTGTATTCCTCATTTAGAATTCTCTATAATTTATAACAATTTGGGTGTTAGGTCCAAATTTCGATCTAACAGTGAATGCTATCAAGAAACGGAAAGAGGTGAGCTTGTATCAATCATTTGATTATGTGTATTTTTTTTGTTTATATTTGTTTAGTTTAGTTTTTGTTGAGTTTATAATTCGTTATATACTCCAAATTGCTGAAAGTATGACCGGAATTATATTTATATATTAGTGTGGCTATAATAAATCTTTAAAAGACTCCTGATTTATATATTAGTGTGGCTATAATAAATCTTTAAAAGACTCTTGCTTAGTTCGATAACACCAAAGTATTATACAATGATGAGAACACTTGCTGATTTTGTATGCCATATTTAGTTGGAACTATCTTTATTGAAAAAAAATCTCTTTGAGGTTAAGATATTATGCAATTTCATTAAAAAATTTCAATTACATGTTAAAAATCATACCCAATTCAGTGCAGTTATAGACAGTTGGTCGCTAGCATTCAATTTGGTAGGCCAAAGCGGTTTAGGAGTCATTTTTGAAGTTTGTGACGTTCGAGCTCGAGTGATGTGCAAGATGGCATGGGTCACCATGAAAGCTTAGGTGGACGTTGATTCAGCCCCCTTTCATGCGGCTAACATATTAGATCTTCACAACCGGAGGTGGTACATCCGTACATGGTTCATCATCATAGCTCTGTCATGCATGGATGAGGTCAACAAATGGCTTTTGGCTTTGTATAGGTATCATTTTACAAGAAAATGATAGAATACATTCATGTTATAAAGTAGTGTGTATCCAAGCACATAGCAATGCTCATGATGAGTTTGATATTGTTATTTTTAGTTTATATAAAACGTTAAAAATATGTGAAAGAATTTGATTCATTTATACTTTATTTTAGGTATAAAAAATTGTTTTGACTTTATAAGTTAGGTTGCTAAAGTGAATTTGAATTTTTGCGACTTTTAGTTTTCAGATTTGAAAATTTTAAAATATATAACTTGATTTATTATGGAAATTGAAATAACATTCTCATACAAACTTTATAAAGTAGTGCAGTGGAGAATATATAATTTTCAAAAGTTTAAATTTATAGAAGTGGAAAAGGTAAATGATATAGAAGTGGATCGGAAACCGCCAAAGTTAGAGCATGTTTGAAAAAAAATGAATTCTAAAACCAAAATAGTAACAATAAAACAATGCAATCAACCAAGTAGGGAAGTGTAAGCCATCCTTATGTTAACGTGAATACAGAATCAGAAGACAATAGTAACAATAAACCAATGCAATTAACCAAATATGAACAAAAAATCAGATGCTAAAAGCTGTTAAGGTGAAAATAACAAAGAATAAGCAACATGTAAGGTCAATATCACAAGCACATGAGTCTAAATCCTGTCTACTTCAATACATCAAGTTGAAAGTCCCAATAAGGAAAGGCATCAACACAAGATAGAATATCGGATGGTATTAACAAACAAAAGGAAAAAAAAGTATATATGTATATGTGTATGTGTCAGTTCTATATGATATAGTATTAGTTATGTGTGCAAACATGTATTACTATTGTAGTATTGCTGATATATTAGGTTTTAAATTACAACTGCTAATATATTTATTTTTAGTTTATCGTTGCGTACAATATAGTGTGCATCAATGTGTGTATGGTAACTTACATGGTATCAACTCCAATATTGAATTAACATGGCTGATATATCTGTCAGTTATATATTATGCGTATATTAAACCATTATAGTAAGCCTATATGTTCTAAGCTTGTATTAACTGATCTTGCAATTGGATGCACATATACATGATACATGGGACTAATTAACTAAGCTTGTCATTTAGTTGTAGTAACAGTTTTACGTGCCACTGCCAATCATATATTATGCTAACTGGCCAACTAATCAAGTTTGTACGTATGAACTAAGCTTAAATGCACATATACATGATACATAGTACCGACCAAACTTGCATATGTACTTTACCAATATTTTACTGTCAAATATATATTATGCTTAGTTCATTTTCACACAAGCATATATGTTTCATTTCTGTTAATACTCAATTTACATATCTTTTTTACTGTCGTCCTAAGTTAATACTCAGTTCATTTTACTGCCATGAACTAAGCTTGTAGTTGTAATTGCTTTTGAACTAAGTCGTGAACTAAGTTAATAATCAGTTCATATGCCATGAAGTCATTTATTGTAAACATTAAGCAAGCCAGTTAAATTTTTATGCCAATATTCCAGCTAGAGTGATAGTTAATACACAATATATCTCAGTTCGACTAACATATATCTATCAACCTTTGGACAGAGGCCTGGAGATTGGACAACGAAGTTGCAATATCTTGGAAAGTTTATTTCAGTATTCTTATGCTACTTGTGTTGGACCCTTTTTTTTACTGAAATAATGTTAATGTATTTCTATTTATGTTTGAACGTTGGGGTTTAAAACTTTGAATTCTGATGTGTTGTAATTTGTAATGGGCTTTGGGTTTTAACTTTGAATTGTGATCAATGTGAAGTGTTTTATTTTATGCTCCAATTGTTGCTTTATTATGTAGTCATATTGATATAATGGTGCAGTTTTATATTTAAATTTGCAATTTTTATTTATCAGTTTTTTATTTTTAAAATGGGTCGGGTCAACCCTCTTATTAAATGGGGCTGAGTTCTTTTTTTTTTTAAATACCAACCTACTAGTGCTATTATCCCAGCTTATAGAACAACAGCAAGTCAAATTGACTAGACTACGATTACATACCCACTTAGGGTCTCACAAATTACATGAAAAACAAGATTATTGCCTAGTTACTAATACACAACAACAAATATTCCAAAAACCAAATGAACTCCATTTCATGCTAGCTGTACTGTCCCTCAACATAGCAAAGGAACTTGACAAAAGAGCTCACACAAGGAAATGTCATGGCCAAGCCTTTAGAATCATTGCAAAAGGAAGAAAAAATTGCACAAAGCGAATGGCCCCTCCGTTGCAAGAAATCGTCGAAGGACCAAAAAAACTAAGCTCAAACAACCACCACCTAAAGCAACAAAACAAAGGCTGATTTGGCATGTTGAATCAAGAATTGTAACACCACGTATTTTCTGTTAATGTTGTAATAACAAATTAAAGAATACTTAATTATAAGTGTGAGAATCAAGGGAAAACATGAAAATTTCTTGGCATAGATTGGTTCATGAAATGTTATATTTGGTATACCATTTATTGTGAGCATAACTAAAAGAATAATTATGACATGATTAAATTATGATTAATTTACATATATAATTAGACATATATAGAAAATATGTGAATTTAGAAAAGACGAATTATGACTCACTGCTGAGTCATTAGGGGCTGAGTTGGTGTTCTAGATAACTCTATCTTGTCTTAATGGTCTTGATTTATTCTGAGATGATCTGACGGCTCCTATTCAATCTAATCTCTATAAAAGCAACCTAATACCTTACCTCTAAATCATATTAAAAATTGAACCTAGAGTTGTCATGCTGCCATTAGGCAACCTAGAGTAGCCGCCACTTGAAGCTAACATAGAGACGAACCAAACTAAATCAAAACAACGATTGTCTACATCAAAGGCGAGCATTTCAACTCCAGAATTCAGAATCTAGAACTCAAGACCTTCGTTCGTTGTAAGTGCAGTTATCTTTTAGACGTAAATAAATCTAAGATGTGATTTGATATAAAGTGAAATTAGAATTATACCATGTTAATTCATATCGATTTATTGTGATGATTTTATCATGAATTGGAATGATTGTGGATTATTGGATTTGGTATTGGATCTATTTGAAACTATCAATATCATATGCAAGTTATGTGTTTCATGTAAAGATCTACATGTATATGTTTTTATGCAAGTTGTAAGTTTTATATTAGATCCAAATCAAGATCTACATGTACATATTCCTATGTTTTATGTTAGATCCATATGTTCATATGTAAGTTGCAAGTTTTATGTTAGATCCATATGTTCATATGCAAGTTGCAGGTTTTATGTTAGATCCATATGTTCATATGTAAGTTGCAAGTTTTATGTTAGATCCACATGCCTATGTTCATATGTCCATATTCAAGTTACAAACTTTATGATTGGATCCATGTCAAGGTCCATTTAGGTTCACAAGATTAATGCAAGTTATATAATTTATGATAGATCCAAGTAACGATCTAATTATATATATATATATATATATATATATATATATATATATATATATATATATATATATATATATATATGTCATATGCAAGTTACATGTTAGATCCTAAACTAGATCCTTATTTATATGCAAGTTTGTGAAGTGAATTTATGCAAGTTCACCTTATTAGATCTAGTTTACACCTATATGTTAATGTTATAATCATACATGTTTTGGAATTGGACGTGTCATGATTATGTCACATGCTAGTCTATAACTGATGTTTATGCCAAATTACATGATATATGTTGATTGAACCTATGTTATACATGTTCCCTCCTTTATCTCTCGTTTATAGGTTGGGTCAATTAGCGGGCCCAATGTCTTTATGTGATTAATGTGAACGAACAAACAGGGGTAACGTTGGGGGTAATTATTAAACCAAAACATGTAAATATGTAGGTGGGCCCAAAACCATGTAATTGGTTAAGGCCATGAATGGTATAATTTAACCACTAGTCTTGAATTAAAACATGTGACATGAAATACTTGTAGAAATTTGCATATATAAAAATGTAAATCTAGAAAGACGAATATGCCTAATCCGAGGTTAGACTGAGTTGTGGTGTAAACCTGCCCGGAACTGACCGGCACATCCAGTAACCACAACAATACCTGTCTAATGTGAGAGGTTAGTGCATCAAACCCAGAAAAGCCCGAGGTTAGACTGAGTTGTGGTGTAAACCTTCCCGGATCCGACCGGCACATCCAGTAATCACAACAATACCTGTCTAATGTGAGTGGTTGGTGCTTTAATTAATTAATTAGTTAAAACTCATGAACAATCAAGCTAGAAATGGTGAAGTTAAGTAATTAAGGAAACACTTAACCAACTTAACAAGACAAGAGTGGTGAGGTTAAGTAATTAAGAAAACGCTTAACCAACTTAACATGTGAACAAGACAAGATTGGTGTGGTTAAGTAATTTAGAAAACACTTAGCCAAATCAACATGTTAACTAGGAAAGATTGATAGAGGTTAAGTCAAGTCAAGAACACTTAACCAATTTAACATGTTGACTAGAAAAACCCTAGTAACGGGGACCCGTTTCAGCAGTAACTCGCATGAATGTATCAAGGTACCATGAACAAGGCAGGGTGGGGAATGATTACTGGGCTGAATATAAGCGGTCAAAAAGGGAGGCGGTTAGGTGCATCAGTGTAGGTTCCGACGGAGTACGAGCGTGCACGGGCTTCGGAGTGGAAAAAGCAGGCACTGAGCACCAGGCGTACACTTGTGCATCTAGAATCGTGTCAGGGGTTGCCATTATAGGACTTGATACACCCTATAATGGAACGAGCACAAGTACTTTATAATCACGTGGGGCCGCATGACATCGAGAACACATGAATGTGAGTAGGAGCCGATCAATACATGAATGGGATCACTTTATCATGAACATACATTGCTAGTTAAACAAGTTCTTAGTGGGTGCAGAGAAGTAAAAGTGGGTGCAATAGCCAAATCTAGTTAAGTCTTACCTTATCTTGTTTTAGGACTACCCTATCCTTGTGGTATCATTCTAAGTTCAGTTTATTCATGTCGCAGTCTTTTACTTGTTTGCATGCAATTAAATAACTAGGCTTACCAGACTTATGTCTGACTCATTTTCCTTTCGCCTCTTTTCTTCCGTTCCCCCCCAAAGGTCCGCAGGGAGGGAACACTTTTGCTTGACTGGATCAAATCAAAGCTTGAAGATCGTAGATGTAAGGCTTGGACTTTCTTTCTTTTTTGAGCTATGGCTATGGTCAAAGACATGTTGGAGACTTATGTCATTTTATTTTCAGTATTGCTTCTTTATGTTTTCAAGACAGATGTAATAATTTGGAAGATTGAAACTGTTTGTTGAAATGTTGTATTGAACAAGTGTTTATGGAATGAAGTTGGTTTCTTGTAGTGACCCGGATTTTCGGCGACTTTGGTTATCGACGTAAGCCCGACGTCGATAACCAAACCATCGAAAAATCCTGGTAATTAATGAAAGAAATTAGAAGGTGAGAATAGATAAGATAGAACTTATAGAATAGAAGAAGAAGAAGAACATCATCATCAGAGTAAACACGAATCTCACAGCGGAACGAATAAAATATAACATAACATATCTTTGAAATAACATCAGTATATGTATACAATAACACTTATTAGAGTACAACACTTACAACAACAGCGGAAATAATAATAGCTATAAAATCCTGAAGCCTCCTGCTCCAAGCCCTCCAAGTGTATCTGTAAAATCCCGACTACTTGACTGCCCGTACAAATTTAGGCACCCAAGAGTTTAGGGAAAACAACAAAATAAACTCCGGGTCAGTCATGGGACTGGTGTGAATAAACTCAAATCATTTAAATAGGTATATGATATCTCATAAGACCACGCCGTGAAATACGGAATGGGTTTTTCCCTTATGAGAATCCAAATAACTTTTCAACGCAATATCATTCTGATATTATGATAATGTCTAAGTACAAATAAATATCAATCTAGCAGAAACGCTTGCATCTCACGTTACTACATATATAGTATACAATCAAAATCGCAAGCACGTATTGGATGATTGGATTTCCCACTATGACAAGGTATGGAACCACCTTCCGATCAGTGTACTCTAGGAACGATACACTGGAGTTCAACAAGAACATCTTACAACTCAGCCACACATGACCGACCACTCATTTCGCTTGAGTGTATCGAATGTACATCACCAACGGTTGGGATCAGCAACCGTTCCCGTATATATATGGGACAGCATTGATAGATTTAAGAAAAAAATGAATATTCACTAGATAGGTGATTATACACCCTACTTCGGTGCGACCGACTTAGCCATGCTGCCTGCCCGATTTCTGTCATTTACCGGTTGATGAGGCTAGAAGCTACGCTTTATCATTACAACAGATTTACTTCGAATGCTACATTGTCAGATCCATCGAAAATCACTAATTGACGTCTACAACAATACATTACGTGTCAGCTAAAAGAAGTTTCCTTCTCCGCTTCCACTCTTGGTACGGTTGAAGAAATCAATGTACGTGACCGTCTGGAAATACTATGTCAGACATCCATCTTCATTTACTTAAAATGTCACATCGTCATACCCGCCAAATCACAAATTGACTTATCCAAAAATAACACGGGTATACAGCTAAGAGAAACGAATTCCTCCGCCACCAAACATGAATACGTTTGAACAGATCAACTTACGCGATCCATTGGATATACTATGTCAGACTTTCGTCCATACAAGTTGTCCTGGGACTGGACAAACCGAAGGCACTATTCTGTAAACAGGATAGTCCTTGCATTTTACTCCGTCTTCAATTTATCTTTGGCATATATGATTCGCGACGCTTATGCCAATACAGAGTGGTTCTATGGATAATAATCCGACCTGTCTCTCCATATTAACAACGTTAAAATGGTCAAAACTTCGATAGTCTGTGATTTAACCATCAAAGAAAAACAAGTGTGCAAACAACGATATTATTCCCAGATGGAAATTATATCGAACAAACATCATTTAACATTAATCTCTTTAGTTCATTTATTTACTTATCTCCTGTTTCCCTATATTCTAAATTCTTATTTTTCTTTTATCAGAAAACATTTCTGATTCTCGTTTGGAAAAACATTTCCAAAACTCTTTTACGATCAAACCTTACGATTTCTTAGTTAAGAAGGAAGTCATTCAAGTTGGGGTATAATTACCTCTCAGACCTTAACTGAACAACGTTATAACTTCAAAATGGTCAAAGTTTATCTTTTAATATTTAACAACTTCTTTATGCCTTTCTCGGATTCAATTTTACTAGTCCGCTTCTATATTTAAAACATTGGTTATAACGATAACGTTATAATCCCTACTTTCGAATTATCTAACTTTAATTATAACTTCTATTCTTATTAGTGAATAATTAACCTAACACTTATTTATAAATAAATAAATCTCTATTTTAGACACTGGAAAGTATAAGTACTTTCCCGAATTCGATATAATCGAATTTGCCGATTAACTCTCTTCGAGAAATCTCTATTTGATTAACTCTTCTTCGAATAACCTATATTCGATTAACTTCTTCTCGAATAAACGATATTCGATAATCTCTCCTCGAATAACTAATATTCGATGGCTCTTCCTTTTCAAATATCTCATATTTGAAAATCTCACTTCGATTAAATTATAATCGATAACTCCCTTCGATGAAACTAACATCGATAACTCCTTTCGATGAAACTAACATCGATAACTCCTTTCAATGAAACTAACATCGATAACTCCTTTCGATGAAACTAACATCGATAACTCCTTTCGATGAAACTAACATCGATTAATTTAACTCGACGAACTTAACTCGACTAACTTAACTTGACTCGACTAACTCGACTTACTTGGTTCGACCAATTCAATTCGATTAACTAGGCTCGACTAACTTGACTAACTTAACTCGATTAACTGAACTAACCATTTTGATTAACTCGACTAATTCACTTTGGTTAACTTAACCAATTCACTTAACTCCTGTCGAATAAACTATATTCGATAACTCCTCTAACTCTATTAGAATAAACTATATTCGATTAACTCCTTTACTCTATTTGAATAAACTATATTCGATTAACTAACTTCGAATGTCTATATTCGATTAACTAACTTCGATTAACTAACTTCGAATGTCTATATTCGATTAACTAACTTCGAATGTCTATATTCGATTAACTTTATTCACTTTATAAAGACTTCCTTTTTAACAACGTTTTATTTATTTAAAAAGATTTACTTTTAAATAACGGTTCTACACTTTAAAAATGATTTCCTTTTTATAATGTTCTCTTTCCAATTCTATTTGTAAATGGTTTACAAATATTTCCTTTTCAAATTTATTCTTGAAATATTCTAACTCTTTAAATTTCTCCGAAAAATTCGCCATAACCTCCTTTATAACGGGAGCATCGGGAAAATCCCCAAACTCGCCACACAGGCCTTTCCATTCAAAAAGAAATGTTTTGAATTTATTTCCTTTTTAAAATATCTCTTATTTATAAATATCCCAATTTATAAATATTCCTTATTTATAAATATTTAAATTTATAAATATCTCTTATTTATAAATATCTCATTTATAAATATGCTATTTTCAATATCACTTTGAAAATTCTCCTTTATCCACATTCCGGTATGTTATGATATTCAATCATATCAAATCACGATGATAAATATCGTCTAAACACATATAATCGACACAGATTATATATCACATCATATAACACAATATATAAATCAAAACAGTATTATAAATATTGAGGAACCCAGTTGGGTCCCTCCAACCTGTTTCCCTGCATCACAGATGTTACACAATAAAATCAACATCACTTTCAGTTCAGTACGGATTATTCTGATAACAGCATCAATATATAAATATTTAACGGTTTATATTTATATTTATATATATATATAATTTCCACTAACTGACTAGCAGTTCAATCAATCAACCAACACACAGCAATCAACAGATGATTAACAGTTCTAAGAATACATTATAAAAATATAACTGTTTAGAGTTGGTGAGTTTTACTCACATTTGCAATTCATCGTTAAAGAACGATAAACCGTTATTTGATTTGGATCAAACAATTTATTACGCCATAAATTCAAACGAGCTCGAATCTACTTCCAGTCAGCTTCATTGTGAAGCTCTCGTCCGTACGGTCCCAACGCAACTTACGGTTCGCGAATCCGACCTCGTATGAGCAAGTTACGAATTTATAAAGTTTATATACTAAATTGAATTTAAAAGAAACTTAAACATTTATAAATAACGGGCCTCACCCCATGGATTAACCGGCCCACTCCCCATTAAAGCCCAAACCCGCAACAATCTCCTTCCCAACGCTGAACATAGAGAACTCCTCCACCAATTCATGTCCATTACTGCACCTTTACACCCTCGGTTCTCCTCCATTTCTCACCCGAACTTCGCAAGCTCTTCACCGTTGACCATCTCTTCCACTCCTCTACACCGCCATCACCATATGACGCAACTCGCCCTCCCCAATAGGAAACCGACTCCTAGACCCTCGCACGCACCAGGAAAGAATCACCGAACCTTAATAGCTCGAAAATCCTCAAAACTTTGCAACTCAGTGCTAATCGACATCCTGAATCATAATACGAGCTCCATTCGAAGGATTAATGCTTTAAACAACTAATTTTCCTAGCCCTAGAATTCGCTGTGAACAAACCAGCGACTTGTAACAGCGTCGAACTCAGCGAAACTCACACCTAGATGAAGGTCGTGGATCCATGAATGCAAATATATGGGTTACAAGATTTACAGGATTTTATTTCATTTCTTTTTGATTTTTCCAATCTCCCATTTTTACTGTGTGAATTTTCTTTGGGTGACGGCTTAGAAAAATGAAGTGTGGACTTTGGATTAGGTTTAGGAAGTTAGAGTTATTTTATAGGGAAAATATATATTATTTTAAATATTTGATTTTTAATTCATTTTTAAGCAACCGCTATTGGTATTCGTCTCTAAAAATTCCTGTGGTCACATACAATACCCAAAAATCACCAAACTGGACGTGTAGCTAGAGTTCGACATTACGGTCCCAACGAAACTGGTTTCGTCAAATTTCGATTTCGTATGCTCACACAGCGTATTTTTAACCGTCGAAATACTGACTGTTTTCCACTCTAAAAATCCGTACGGCCACACGGTGACTTTAAAAATCACGAAACTTGAAATCTAACAATAATTTGATGTTGCGGATCCAACAAAATTAGTTTCGTCGAATCCCGAGGTCGTATGAAAAACTGGCTATTTTTCAAGCGCTGAACTGACCTTTTAAATATATAAATATATTTAAATATCATTAAATTAAATATTAATAAATTAATATTCTCGTATATATCCACAGATGATGTCGTACGGCTCCAGAATATCCTGCCAGAATTTATGACTTGATTTCCAGAATTCTGATTTGATCGATATTCAGTTCGTATCGAAAAATCGATTTATAACGTATATAAAGCGTCGCAAATTATAAAGGAAATCCATAGCGACTTTTCTAAAATTTGATTTGGACGTGAATCAAAATCTACACGACGAAATCCCGATTTTTCTCTTCCACTAGAAAGATATACTCCACCAGCTCCACACGTTTCTTGTTTCATAGAAATCCGGCTTAAAACGAATCATGTATATCCAGTTGAAGTTCAAATCGCCAAATAGCGAACTGCAGCGCCATTTCGAGCTCTATTTTAATTATATTATAAATTATAAATTCAACTGGCTTATATAAATATGTTCGTCAATATAATCCAATATAACTGAATTATATATTTTCAACTGTCCAGTTTACACAATATTGTCAATTCCACTATTTCTGACTAATTCAGAAA
Source organism: Allium sativum (assembly GCA_030737875.1). Taxonomy (NCBI): domain Eukaryota; kingdom Viridiplantae; phylum Streptophyta; class Magnoliopsida; order Asparagales; family Amaryllidaceae; genus Allium; species Allium sativum. The sequence goes on along the minus strand of CM060922.1, from coordinate 446,257,933 downwards.
TAAATATATTTTATCCTATTATTTAAATTAATTAAATAATCATTTTTATTTAATTCAGGTCGTCGATATCGCTAAAACGATATTTAAATAATTAAATAATTTAATTATTCGGCAGCTAAAAATGCGGGTTACTACATTTCTTTTTTGCTGCTTTAATTATCCGCTGCTTTAATTATCTGTCTTGTAATTTATTAGTATCTTGTACCTTAGAATGCTCCACCGAAGTTAAGGCATTCCCTTTGAGAGTGACCTTGACGGAGGGTGGGGTGTTACAAGAATACAAGCACAGTTTCATGAAGGCAACACACAACACCATCCGTCACAACATGCGGCATGGCACCTCACCACAAGACTGAACTTCCTAGACCACCTTATCAACCAGATCCACCACCCTTCGCACCAATACATGGCCCCCCAAATGAAACAAAGTCAACAAACCAACTCAAATCATGTCGAGAACACACCAACACTACTCTCCTGACCAAAACCAAGAAAATCGAAATAAAACAAATCAATCACACCAGTAAGGGCCACACAAAAACTGCAAAAGACTAATTCAAGCAAACTCTCTACTAGATCAAACACAAGTTGATACACACCACTAACAAACACTCAACATCTAAACTCCATAACTAATAAAGCTACCATCCAACTCCAATGCCAGACCAAGTTCAAGGAAGACCAACACTTATAGTAAGAAGAGTACCTTAGAGACTCATCAAGCAGTGGAGACTAACTCGCACCAATCCAAATCAACCACAAGAAATTAAATTACAGAGAGGTTTTAAGGGCCCGAGGGAGGGCTTAAGGTTGGAGGAGGATGTGGTACTAGAAATGTGACAACAAAGAACAGATCTAGAAAAGGAAAAGACACAAAAACTAAACTTAGATATGAGCAAAGTAATCGTTAGCAACTGCTACCGCGTGAAAGAAACCAATCGAAAGAAAGCAGGAAAAGGACATGGCAGTGAGAGGAAGCCCTAACTAGGGATCGTGATATGTATTTCTCAATCGCCTAAGAAAATACAGGAGAATAAGGAGGAGGACCACCGTGAAGATGACAGGAGAGTGACAGAGTATACTGGAGAAGGAGAAATAGCGAAAAGGAAAGGGGCTGGTGGGAATGAAATTCTGATATGAAAGCAGGAGGGGTAGGGAAACAATAGTTTGTCGTCCATAACAACGAAAGCTAGAAAGGTGAAGGAGAGAGGTTGGTGAGGACGAACCGAGGTGAAGGAGGTAAATGCGACAAAGAAATGGTTTGTGGATGGGGCGGGAGAAAGAGGTGGAGAAGTGAAAAGTGATTTCTATTCGCCATTAAATAGGGATGAGTTCACTTTCTTATTAAATGGGTCAAATGGTTGAGTTTGTTTATGCCTTCTATGGATCGAGTCAAATTTTACCTGATCTATTTATGATCCGACGCTATGGACTCGACGCGACCCCTTTGACAGATCTGATTTTTTGTGCTTCTTGTATGACATTTTCTTTGTTTCATGTTAAAGCATCGGTGGCTTCCACGCAGCTTCTAACGACTATGTAATATGGTACCAAGGTGTATTGTTTTGTCTATTTAGCTGTTGCTTGGAAGCTATTTTGCAAGCTTAATGTATGTGTGTATTCTAACTTAAAGGAAATTGCTGCTACTAAAAAAAAAATTGGTCGTTGCCTCTACTATGAAATAAATATTTAACTAAATCGGTCATTATGATTAAGTACAGAGGAATTGTGTTGTGCCTGAAGCTTGCAAGTTGCATCATGGTTGTTCTATGTTTCATGCAACATTGCCGTGACGACCCCAAACCCCCATTCCACGGTGGCAAGGGTTATCTTTGGAATATAACACATAAATAGTAACAGTAGAACAGAAATATATCATTACACCAGATAATTTACAATAGAATACATTGGATAAACATAGTCATCAGAGTTACACAGTATAACAGGATCATACTTAGTACAAAATACAGTTTCATCTTTATATAAAATGTCTACAGCGGAATCAAACATAATATACATAACAGGAGCTGAACAGTATAAAAGGAGTGATAAAATCCATCTTCAGCTCCATAGCTATCCAGAGAGAGCCTGCTAAAACCTGAATACAAGGCTGCCCGTGCAGAAAATAGGGCACCCGAGTTTGCAAGTGAAACAAACTACGAGTCAATCATGGGACTGGTATGAGAAATCTACTTAACTTATTTTATAATAAGGCCAATCACAGGACCACGCCGCTAATGCGGAACGAGTTTACTCCATTGGATTGCCAGTGCTTAAAACAAGTAAATCATTTAAACATCGCAATGCTTTTTACAAAAATGAAGCCATTATAAGACTCAGGTCCCATCACACAATGCAACGTAAGCCGCAGGATAGAGTTTTACCTTATAATGGACAAAATATGCTTGATACGTATAAAACAAAATCATTTGATATTATTACTAGTGTTTATATGTTTCAAAAACAATATCAATCATAGACGGTATGGGTATCATATATCATGTCGGCATATATAGGTTTACAATCAAAACCGCACGAGGTCGTATTTGGAAATTGGATTTCCATTATGAACCAAGGCAAGGGATCGTCCTTACCGCTTCGAGACAATATAGCCCATGTCTCAGGATCAGAGCTCGAGTGACCCTTGGATCGTTAGGGTCGGTCCACACAGAGTGGATGAAAATGCCTGAACACTGCGTTTCCCCGGCCTATGAGGCGTAAACTGGTCATATCCCGACCAAACCATCGGCTCTGAAGAGACCGAAATAGCCGAGGCGCCTCGCTATCCATCATCCACATAAATAAAACGTCAGGGCTTGCAAAACGCGGACACCACTCCTAGCTAGAAGGAAACGCATGTCCTCCCTGAAGTCCTCTCCCGTTTCTGGTTCATACCGGGGTATGAGGCACGCGAATCAACGCTATACACAAAGCTATGTTATTTAAAGCCGTGCTTTGATCATCAACCACAAGGCTCTGTTTTTCAACAACTTCCTTGATCACTGCATCTTAGCGTGCCATACAGGCAATTCACGCTATGCAATTGATATATATCCATCACACAGAATGAATTCCAATGTCGAACATACAGTCTATTTATAAGTCTGTTCTGGGTCTGAACGAAACCGGAGGCACCTTATTCCTCGTCCCATATGTCCAATACAGGAGAGAGGTCATTGCACATCCGAACGATCAACAAGTATGTCTAGACAGCCACCACTGTAACCCTTTCAAGGCAGCAAATCCCATCAAAGGCATCAGTAGCCATCCATTCGATGTGAAGATCATTGGTCTTGCACCGTCTTCATATCTTCGACTTCTAATCGTCGACCAATTATTTGAAATGAGAGTTAACTTGGCCTTTTCAAATAATTCACGTATATTTAGAATTCAAGTCAATTCATTTCTATGGTTAAATTATTTGACATCCATAATTCAGTTCATTAATGTAATTTTCATGTCAAACACATTCAACCATCAAATATCCAATAAAACGAGTAAATTGGGTTTATTTCCATTCCATATCGTTTATAATATTTTGTAATGATTTATCGCTATTTTTTTATTTAAAAATAGCTCATTTATTCAAACGACGCCTCAGGCCATAACGCGACCATGGCGCTGTTTTTCTTCAGATTTGATTTACACATATCTAAAAATCTAACCATTGGATCTTTAGAAATTTTATATCACTAGAAAGATCTTTTCAAACCGGACCCAACGGTTCCAGTTTTCGGAAAATCCGACGGTCGGATCTCCCGGTACAATCGTTTAAAGTTACGATTTCAAAATACGAACTGCAGCATCGTTATTAGTTTTATTTTAATTATATTTATATATATATATAATCCATTCTGGCCCTGCTTTTCTCCGGATTTGAATTAAACATTTCACACAATCTAACCGTTGGATCTTTACATATTTGGTATCGTTGGAAAAATATTTTCAAAGCGGACCCAACGGTTTCGATTTCGGAAAAATCCGACGGTCGGATCTCCCGTTATAATCCGTTAAAATCACAATTTCAAAACACGAACTACAGCGTCGTTATTCGTTTTATTTTAATTATATATATATATATAATCCGTTCTACGATTTCCAAATCATTTTCATTTCACATGTAGTAAAAATAATATTTTGAGCCAAAATATATTTATTTCAACACATGACTATTTTTAACACTTCACATATATAATAAAAATATGGTTTTTATTGTTAAAACAATTTATTTCAAACATGAATATTTTTAGCGATTCATATATATAATAAAAATGTGATTTTTTATTATCAAAACAATTTATTTAAAACATGAATATTTTTTGCGATTCATATATATAATAAAATTGTGATTTTTTATTGTTAAAACAATTTATTTAAAACATGAATATTTTATATACTTCATATATAGGATAAAAATGTGATTTTTATCTTTCAAACAATTTATTCATCATATGAATATTCTTCCAACACATGAATATAAATCAAATACATGAATATTTCAGAAAATTTCGGCAGCATAACGGTAGGGGGTTTAAAACCGGCACCGTCCGAGTACGGCTCCTCGCACTACCTTACGCCTCGCGGAGTTCCCTAAGGAGCTTATACTTATAATCTAAATATTTCGATTCATTTTCATATCACAATGGATATTTCCACAAGCAACTCCAATTTTGTTTCAACCACGAACAATCATTATCAACCATTCGCATTTATCAACCAAATTGCACGTCAACCAAAATCCAAACAATCACAACCAATATATATCGTCCTTGGTCTGCGGACGAGGGGAGTATATATATATATATATATATATATATGTATGTATATATATGTATACGTATATAAATATATTTCCATTTCATTTAAACTCCATTCAATGCACATATGATTTTCACAACGTATATAGAACTTATACATCGTACATATAATTTATACAACGCTTATACATGACGTGTACAACGCTTATATAACTTATACATCGATTATATAATTTATACATCGCCATTCCATATCATTTTGAATTTAGAAATCTCATATTGGGTTCCACTCCTCCAAAAATTGTAGGAAGCTCCAAAAATTCTCCGGTCTCTTCTAAAATGTAGAAGACGACGCCACGAGCCCAATGTCTCTTGTTTCACTAGATTTCGACATCATAGCAAAAAGATATGATTTTTATACTCAAATCACATTTTGCAACGATTTTAAAGTGTTAAAACTGTTTAAATTAACAAAGGCCGTTACCTGCCATTGTCGTTCAAAACTAGGTCACGGATTTGCGCTCAAATGGTGTAGCGGTGAGAGGATCCGGCGGTGCATCGTCGAAGAGCTTGGAGTAGCGCCTCTGCGCAGGGGGATTGGGCCAGGAGCGATCGACTAAGTCGGCCTCGGCGGTGGCCCAAAGGTCTGGACTTTGGAGGCGCGATTTGGCTTTAATACTCGACGAAAAATTCCATAGCAGGTATGGATTTGAAGCTCTCGATGTGTGCTACAAAAACTACAACTGGGTCGACTGATTTTACTGAGTGGTTTGCGAGAATTTGAAGAGAGAAGGAGATGAAGCATTTCCGTCGTTCGTAACATGAGGTGTCAGGGAGAGAGAAATGGAAGATGAAATACGATTGGCCCATTTATTTTATTTATATATTTAATTCTTTAATTTTCAAAAATACCCATCCGTTCATACGAACTCCAATTCAAATCCAACGACTGTTGTCCCTAACTAAATACCCCCATTCCGGACACAATGAAATATGTTTTGTAGACCCATTCGACTGTTTCAGTAAGTTATTCTTCAAATTAAAATATAAAACATTCAAATATGGATTTGAACGTACATTTTAATTTGCCGGGGCCACATACTAATTCCAAAAATTCCAGAAAAATAAATCTGGCTAAGTTTGGATGATACGGTCACAAAAAAACTAATTTCATAAAATTTGGAGACCATTTGAAAAATGGTCATTTTCTGGTCGATCCAAATTGATTGAAATTAACCAAAGCATTTTCCTTTGCCACGCTCACATATTAACTTCAAAAATTATGGAATTTGAAACCTAGCAATAATTCAACATTCTGAATCCGACAAAAGTGGTTTTGTCAAAAACGGACGTCGGTTGCAAAATGTCTATTTTCAAGGGCTATATTAATACCATAGTGACCTTTCTGAAAATTCATTTGGCCATAGCTTTTGATTCCCGCTATGAAATTTTGATTTTTCAGATTCGATAGAAAGATATTGTTAAATAGATTTAAATATTTTTGGTTTCACTAAAATCCGGTTTATTTTACATCCTGTACAGTCAGTCAAAGTTCAAATTCAAATTTTCGAACTATCGCGCTATTTGCGGCTCCTTTTTAAAATTAAAATAATTATTTATATTCCAACATCGATTCAAATAAATATATACGTTCTAATTCTATTCAAAATAAATTTCTTATCGTTATTATTTAAAATAATTCATTTTAAATATTCAAAATTCACTTAAATTAGCCAAATTTAAAATTTCAAATTGGTTCTGATTTTCCGGGTGGTTACAATCTCCCCTACTTAAAATCTTTTCATCCCCGAAAAGGAACGAAGCTGAAAGTTGTTTAATTAACCAACTCAACTTTCATTCTTTAACTTTTCATTTTCTAAGAATTTTCTAATTCTTCAAAATTTTGGCTAACACCCTAAATTTTCGAAAAATTTCGCGATAACCTCCTTTGTACAGGGAGGGGTTTGGAAATTTATTGGGCCGTATTAGGCACCCATTAAATCCTAAAAAGCATATACATATTTATAGTGATGTATTTTGGTGTCCACAGGGGAGTGTGTATAGATCATAACTCCAGAGAATAAATTCTCATCACCCTATAAGTGATTTTTGTGCCTTAATGACTAGAGAGACGTGTTTATTGTCATCCCCAGACCCGTATGGGGTTTTTATTAATCTGGAAATTTACCATTACATTTTTATATAGTCCACATCAGTCTTCGGTTCAACCTGTAATATAGTCATCGTCGTACAAGCCTCTCGTTTGTACGGTAAATCTTCAACCTCGTCACATAAGCTCCAAATGCTTATGTCGTATATGATAGGGTATGGTATCTTCACGCAGTATGCCATGTAATGTAATTCAAAATTAATTGTTACTGTCCTATGGCGACGTTTATTATTTCACACAGAACAACCAGCACACCGCATCCAATGGCATTCACAGGAGTTGATATATAAATAAAATTGCGCATCCAACTCATTAAGGTTTACCTATTTGTCGGGCACACAAATAATTTCTTTACTCAACAGCAAATCCATTTACCTGTTCAAACATACATAATGTACATGCTTGTATTTCAATCAATTTTCCAATTAGTTCCATATTTGATTTAATTTGCATAAATTTACCCTTCACTTTCCTATTGATTAAATTAGTTATCTTTCCAATATTTTGATTAATGAAATCCATAATCACACAACACAAACAACAATCAATTTGTTGATTAACTTTTCAAAAATATACTAATTAATTCATATACTCTTTTAAAATCATTCAGACTATATAATTAAAAAATTTACATCCATGAAAAGGAAATAACAACCAAGTAGAAAACAATATGGAAATGCAAAAAATGGCAAATGTACCTTGCACCAGAGTTAATTAGAGATATCCACCCTGCAATTGGGATAAGCTTGCTTAATGCTCTCTTTAATTTCCGAAGTACAGTCTCGCGGATCTCCACTCCATTGCACTTTGACTAAGTGAACCTTCTTGTTCCTCAGCTCTTTAGTTTCTTTGCCAATAATCTTTATCAGCTCTCTCCTCACTGCCAATTCTGGAGTAATTTCCAAATCTTGTTGCGCGGCTTCTTCCACGACCAAGTCTGGATCATGTACATGCTTTCGAAGTTGAGATACGTGAAATACATCATGTACTCCAGGCAACCAGTCAGGTAATTGAACCCTATAAGCAAGAGTTTCAATCCGTTCGAGCATAGGAAATGGACCAACAAATCTAGGCGTCAACTTCCCTGTTTTACCGAATCTGACTACTCCTCTCATCGGAGAAACCCTCAGATACACATAGTCACCAACAGCAAATGCTAAATCTCTTCTTCCCGAGTCTGCATAGCTTTTCTGTCGGTTTTGAGCTGTTTACAGTCGCATCTTAATGAAATCGATTTGTCTGAAGCTTCACGGATCATATCAGGTTCTATTACGAGTCTATTGCCAGGTTCTACCCAACAAGCGGGAGATCTGCACGGTCGACCATACAGTGCTTCGAATGGTGACATTTTCAGGCTCGCTTGGTAGCTGTTGTTGTATGAGAACTCATCCAAATGCAAGTGGTCTTCCCATGATCCACCAAAATCAATAACACAAGCCCGCAATAAATCTTCTAGAATACGGTTCACCCTCTCAGTTTGACCATCTGTTTGAGGATGATAAGAGGTGCTCAAGTTCAGTTTTATTACCAATTCTGCTTGGAATGCTTCCCAGAATTTACTAGCGAAAATTGGGTCATGATCACTAACGATACTCATGGGAACTCCATGCAGTTTAACAATTTCTTTGAAATAAATCTACGCTAGACTTTGAGCTGTTCTATTTGATCTGACAGGTATAAAATGGGCAGTCTTCGTGAAACGATCTACGATTACCCAAATACTGTCATTTCCTCTTCTGGTTCTAGGCAAACCATCTATGAAATCCATAGAAATGTTCCCACTTCCAACCTGGAATTTCCGGCGAGTTTCTGTTGATCGCTTTTGACTTGTTGACAAGTAGAACACCGGCTAACGTACAAGGAAATGTCTCTTTTCATAGATCTCCACCGAAAAGTGCATTTGATATCATTATACATTTTACTCACTCCTGGATGGATACTAAGTTTGGATATGTGACATTCATCCAGCACCTCTTTCCGGAGCTCAGAAATGTTTGGAACACAAATTCGGCCTTTTAACCTCAGAATCCCCTCGTTATCAATCTGAAAACTCGAGGCTTCACCTTTCTGAATTCTCTCTCTGGTCTTCTGAATGAAGTGATCATCCTTCTGAAGAGCAGATATGTTGTTAATCAATGAAGGCGTGATTATAAGATTGGCGATGATTACATTCTTTCTGTTGAGCGCATGAGCCACCACATTGGCTTTCCTCGGAGTATACAAAATATCAAGATCATATGCCACGAGAAATTCTAGCCAACGTTGCTGCCTCATATTCAGATCTTTCTGGGTGAATAAATACTTCAATGATTGATGATCGGTATATAGTTCGAACTTCTCACCCAATAGATAATGTCTCCAGATTTTCATAGCAAACACTATGACTAACAATTTAAGATCATGAGTTGCATAATTCTTCTCATGCGGCTTCGACCGACGGCTAGCATAAGCGACTACTTGGCCTTTTTGCATTGATACTACACCAAGTCCTTCTTTATAAGCATTTGTCCAGACTTTCAAGTCTTGATTGTCGTCGATAATTGTTAATACTGTAGTAGTTGTCAATCTTAACTTCAGCTCTTGGAAAGCTGTCTCACATTCCGGAGTCCAATTGAATCTTGCATGCTTCTTTGTAAGCTTTGTTAAGGAACTAGATATCTTCAAAAACTCCTTAACGAACTTCCGATAATAACTCGCCAATCCAAGAAAACTTCGGACTTCTATGGGTGTAGTTGGCTGCTTCCAATTCTGAATAGCTATGATCATACTGGGATCCATAGAAATTCCTTCTTTTGATACAACGTGGCCAAGAAACTTAACTTCTTCTTTCCAGAATATACATTTGGAAAATTTTTCCTTTAAAACATTCTTCCTCAGAATTTCTAACACTTGTTCCAAATGTTTTTCATGCTCGCTCTCTGACTTAGAGAAGATCAATACGTCATCAATGAAAACAAGTACAAATTTATTCAATACTTCTCTGAATACCCTGTTCATTAGATCAACAAAATAAGATGGAGTGTTACATAAGCCGAATGGAATTAATAACCACTCATAGAATAAATCTAGACCTCTGAATGTTGTCAAAGGAACACACTCTTCGACAATACGAAGCTGATGGAAACCTGTAGCTAGGTCCATTTGTGAAAATACTTGTGCGCCATTCAGATGATCCAACAAATCATCAATTCACGGTAATGTATATTTATTCTTTAACGTCTGCTTATTCAAGTCACGATAATCCCCACATAGTCTAAGAGTACTGTCTGACTTTGGGACAAACACCACTGCGACTCCCCAATCAGAGAAATTAGGTCTGATCAGACCCTTTGTAACACCTCGGATTTTTTGAATAATCGAATTAACAAAATTAAAGAATAATTAATCTCAGACGTGAGAATTAAGGGAAATGGGTTGCGCCATTGTGTTCGTCTCGGAAATCTGGTTGAGATAGAGTCCGATTTTTTGCGGGAAACGAATATCGGATGAAGGAGATATGGACGAACGAAGTTAGGCGGCCAAACAAGAAAAAAAAATATTGCACTGGCGCACTTGGGAAGTGCGCCAGTACAAACTTGCACTGGCACACCTGCCAAGTGCGCCCAGGCCGAGCAGCAGGCCTGCATAGCTTTCTGGTTCAGTCTGATCCATGTTGTGACTCATTACTGAGTCCTTTCCCACTCCTTGCTGAGTCATTAGGGCTGAGGTGTCACCCTATCCCGACTGAGTGGTTTTGATTAACCCTAAGATCATCCGACGGCTATAATTAAATTTAAATTCTATATAAACATGGGTAGACTCAAACCCTAATCAAAATAAAAACTGAAACTATGGTCGTCATGTTGTCATCTTGTAACCTAGAGTAGCCACCACCAATTAGAGAGGAAGAACAGCTAATCAATTCAGTTCTATTTAACATTAATCTAAACAACAACGAATGTACAACAAAGGCGAGCTTAATCAATTTCAGAACTCAGATTTCAGAATGCAAGAGCTTCTTCTTGTGAGTTCGGTTTCTTTAATAAAATAATTAACGATTTAATTGGATTAAGCTATGATGCGGATTATATGGTTATATTGTGAATTATTGACCGCATGTTATCATCTATGTTGTAAAATTGTGATGTTATCATTTATGTTGTAAATTCTATGATGTTATCATCTATGTTGTAAAGTTGTGATGTTATCATCCATGTTGTAATTCTATGATTATGTATAATCAATTCATTATGATGTTTCATATGCTAGTTTGGTTATGTTGTTGGAACTAATTCATATGATGAATCACATGTATGTATGCAAGAAAGGATGTTAATTGAGACATAGATCATATGCAAGTTAGTGAAAATTTATGCATAACCTTACATGTTTCATGACATCTATTTTAGATCTAAAATTAGGCTATGACATGTGTGAGTTATATGCTAAATTTTACATGCTAGTTTATATGTTTAGATGTAAGTTTACACCATCGTTATGTTGCATAAATCACATATGCAAGTTTATATAAACATATGTGTTTGGAGTATGAATCATGTTATATAAGTTTGTGGTTATTGCCTTTGCAAGTTTACACGTTTAGATGTAGATCTATGACATACATGATTTATGCAAGTTTATGACTATTGCCTAAACAAGTTCACACCTTTAGATTTGGATCTATGACATATGTAGTTTTATACAAGTTTGTGACTTTGTCATATGAAAGTTCTAGATGTAGAACCTTATTCACACATGCAAGTTCACCCCTTATGTTTAGATCTAGTTTTATCTGTATGTATGTTGTGATGTTTTCTCTTTGATCCATGAGTTAGACTATTCGAGTCTAACGTGTATTTTACGTTAAACGAATAAACGTACAACATGGGGTAATGGGATAATATTAAAAGATTTAATATTGAGAATTGGCATAAATGCCTTAAATGGCATAAAATAAATTTGTGATGAAATTGGTATGATTTTGCATACCATAAATAGATGGACATAATTGAGTCAATTATGGTCATAGTTAAATTTGGAATTGATCGATAATTTGAATAGGGAAATTAATTCAAATTGGAGAATAATTAATTTTGTGTAATTAACCGCCTAAGACATGTGGTTAGGCTCTTATGTGGTGTAAGACTGCCCGGACCCGCCCGGCAAATCCAACTGCCACAAATGCCAGTCTAATGTGGGAGGTCTTAGACATAAATTAAATGCGTAACAGTTGTAAAGACACGAGGTTAGACTCGTTTGTGTTGTAAGACTGCCCGGACCCGCCCGACAAATCCAGCTGCGACAAATGCAAGTCTAATGTGGGAGGTCTTTATAAGGTTGCGGTCTTAATGAATTAAGAAACACTTAACCAGGTAAACATGTAGTGGGACATGAGGAGGTTAAGTGGGTGCCTTAGGTGGCATGTGGAATTAAGTGGGTGCCTTGGGTGGCATTTGAAATACGATTAGAAACACTTAACCAAAATTGAAACATGTAAGTGAACATGAATAAGAAAAGGGTTAAGTATGATGTACTAGAGGGGACCAAGCTTAGGCGGATAGCTTGTGTCAAGTAATGGGGGAGCTTTTCAACCAGTAACCCATAAGTATCTTTGTGGGCTCGACCCAAGTCGAGGATGGGACATGCGTACTGGGCTTGACTGTAAGAGGCCAAAACGGGTTAGTAGTGGAAACGCAAGTCCAACAGGTTCATGTGCGTGTGTGGGCCCGGTCTGGTAGGTAAGACGTTGTTGCATCGTGTTGGTATAAGCCGTGCATTATTGGTGGTACCGAATTGCCACCTTGGGGAGTGATGCACCCCACTGTGGGGCCAGCACGGGTATCTACGAGTTAGGGAGCCGATCGCATGGGGGTAGTGAGTACACCTAGTGGAGATAGGGGCAGGCGACACCTATGAAGGCAACTAGCGGTGCAAGAAACTACCATTATCATTATTAAGTTTTGTAGGTGGGATCAACCTTAGGGTGGCTAGTGGTGGCGCAGTATAGTAATTATCTTATAGTGGTTTAGGTGCGCTTTAACGTTATCTTTGTTCATCTTGTTTCCTTGTTTACTCTGTCTTACTCAATTGTTCACAGTCATTTCCTTATTTTCCAACTTATGCCTTAGCCTATTTATTTTGGTAATTATATTGTTAAAGTTATCGCACTCGCCAGACTTTATGTCTGACCCCCTTTGTTTCCTCCTCTTTTCTTCCTTTCCCCCCTATGTGCTCAGGTTGGAACTAGCACCAGTGGAGCTTGATTTTGGATAGCTATATCTCGGATTTTTGAAGTTGCTTGGATCGCTGAAGTAAAGTTCAGCCTCTCTTATTTATGGCTATTTTGTACTGGAGTTATGTCTTTCAATTTATGTACTTTGACTTAGTCAAGATGGATATTATGTACTTTGACTTTGGTTTTTGATGATGTAATCAAACTTATGTGTTTACCATTGCAATGAATAAAGTTTTAAACTTTTAAGTACTATTTATATCTGTCTTGTTGTTAAGTTTCTGTTCTATACTCACTTAAAACGCTCCATAGAAGTTAATGCATTCCCTTTGTGAGTGACATTAATGGACTTGGGGTGTTACACGTGGTATCAGAGCTGAAGGTTACCAGAACAGATATGAATTTTGAAAAACTATTTTTCAAAAACACTTTTATAAAGAAGTACCTACAAAAGTATGTTTTTAGGAAAGTATTTTCAAGAGAAAAGCTTATTTTAGAAAGCATAACCCCAAGAACCATATATCTTTCCTTCGGTTCTTTCGTATTGAATCTTTCCTTTTTCGTTTCAGCATGTCTGGAATTCCCGAGATACCCGAGGGAATAATGATACCAGGATGGTTTAGGAGGTATTTGGAGACTAGGGCCACCACCACAGGTCCAGCAAATGCTCCTCCCCCTCCTCCTCCTCCTCCCCCTCCTCCTCCTCGTGTCGATACTTTTGCGAAGATATGTAAGGACTTTCGAGCAATGGGTGGAAAACCTTTTCACGGGACGGAGACATTTGTTGAAGCTCGAAGTTGGCTAAAGGAGGTGGAAGAATTGTTTGGGATCTTTGAAGTGGAAGATGGAAGAAAGGTCCAGTTAGCTGCCTGGCTAATGAAGGATGGGGCCTCGTTTTGGTGGGAGGTCACTAATGGAGAACGTCCAGTTGATACATGGCCTGATTTTAGGCGGAGGTTTGAGGCGAAGTTTCTCTCACGGGCAGAAGAGAATCTATATATGGAAAGGTTTTTGGCATTGAAGCAAGGGAATCTATCGGTGAAAAAATACGTCAACAAATTCAATCAATTGGCGAGATTTGGCTTGGACTTGGTGAATACACCAGAAAAGAAGGTGCTAAGATTTGTTAAGGATTTGAACGAGCCGCTTCATGGGTTAGCTATGACCCACATCCCTATGGGGGCTACCTTTGAGAGACTAGTTGACATGGCACTTATGCATGAAGAGGAGAAGGGCGCCAATGCTAATAAGGCACCCGAGAAGAAAGGGGATCAAAAGAAACTGCAACAGCAACAACATAACAAGAAAGGTGGTAAAGGCCACAATGGTAAGGGAAAGAAGAGATGCTTTAACTGTAGGACACCAGGTCATCTAAGTAAAGATTGTAGGAAGAAAAAGAAGACTGGCTGTTTCCACTGTGGCGAAGCGGGACATCTGATTAAGGACGGCCCAAGGAAAGGGAAGAGGGCAAGGTCTACCGTGGGAGGATAGGTGCAGGCTCTCATGCCACTAGGGCAGGTAAGGGGATAAGTTCAGGCTCTCGTGGTCCCACCGCTGCAAGAACAAGGTAGAGAAATTTCCGTTGAAAGTTTAGTTTTTCTGTTTGATCATCATGTCCGTACTTTACTCGATTCTGGCGCATCATATTCGTTTATCTCTACATCATTAGTTGAAACACTGCACCTAGATACTAGTCTAGTTACATATCCCTTAGTAGTCTCAAATCCTATTGGTGGTTCGGCTCATCTTTCTATGATTTGTCGGGATTTGAGAGTGTTTATCTTGGGCGTTAGGTTTGAATGCAATGCCTTTGTTCTTGGCTTCATGAGCTACGGCTTGATTCTAGGTATGGATTGGATAACTAGATATGGGGCCATCCTAGATTGTGAAAGAAGGGTAGTTAGATTGTTGACTCGTTGTGGAAATACCCTTGATATTTCTTGTGACACTAGAGATCCAGTAATGCTTAGCGACTTAGAATCCCTTGACGCAACCGATGATGATTTACATTCTGTTCATATAGTCCTTGAATATGTTGATGTCTTTGATGAGGTGAGGGGTTTACCCCCAAAACGTGAGATAGACTTTCGAATATATCTAGTAGATAATGCAAAGCCAGTTGCATTGCCAGTGTGCCACATGGCTCCAAGAGAGAGAAGAGAACTCAGTAAGCAAGTAAAAGAATTGCTTGAGAAGGGGTTCATCAGACGTAGTATATCAGAGTGGGGTGCTCCAGTAGTATTTGCCACGAAGGCAGATGAGTCCCTTAGACTTTGTGTGGACTATAGAGAACTTAATAAGCTTACTAAAAAGAATAGGCACCCACTTCCGAGGATTGACGATCTCTTCGGTCAGTTAGTTGGCGCCTCAGTGTTTTCGCAGTTGGACTTAGCCACGGGTTTCCATCAATTGAGAGTGGCTGGGGATAGCATAAACAAGACTGCCTTTAGGACTCCAGACGGCTTCTTCAGGTGGCTGGTGATGCCCTTCGGTTTGTCAAACGCCCCCGCATACTTTGTTGACTTGATGAGTAGGGTGTTTAGGGAATACCTTAATAAATTCATGGTAGTCTTTGTGGACGACATCTTGATCTTTTCTAAAAACGAGGAAGAGCATGCCCTACATCTTAGGGAAGTGTTGGAGACTCTTCGAGCGCATAGCCTTAAAGCTAAATTTTCTAAGTGACACTTTTGGAGGAAGAAAGTGCGATTCTTAGGGTACGTGGTTTCCAAAGAAGGGATAGCTGTGGATCCCGCGAAGGTAGTGGCCATCCAAGATTGGAAGGTCCCTAAAAACGCTACCGAGGTGAGGAGTTTCTTAGGGTTGGCTGGCTACTATAGGAAGTTTATCAAAGACTTCGCAAAAATATCAGTCAAATTAACACGCTTGACGAAGAAGAACCTAGTTTTTACGTGGGACGTAGATTGTGATGATGTGTTCCAACGTTTAAAGAGAGCTTTGACCACAACCCCAGTCTTAGTGTTGCCAGATGGGAGTAAGCCATTTACCATTTATATCGATGCTTATGGGACAGGACTAGGCGCAGTCTTAACGCAAGAGGGAAGGGTAATAGCCTATGGTGGAAGGCAGTTAAGAGTGCATGAGAAAAATTACACTACACACGACCTAGAGTTGGCCGCTATTGTTTTCGCGCTTAAGTCTTGGCGCCATTATCTTCTTGGCGAGAAATTTGAATTGTTCACTGACCACAAATCGCTAAAATACTTGTTCTCTCAGAAGGACTTGAACTTAAGGCAGCAAAGGTGGATGGAATTCTTAGCGTCCTACGATTTCGAGATAGCATATACCCCTGGCAAGGGTAATGTAGTGGCAGACGCCTTAAGTAGGAAAAGGTTGTCCTTGAGTCCGTTGTTTGTTGAGCAGCAAAGCTTAGAGTTCATCTCTATGTTTGACTTTAGACCTTCCATTGACTTTGTACCCGTTTTGCTAGCATTCTTAGAGGTTAGACCTACGCTTTTGGGACGGATCGGTAAGGCACAGCGAGATGACCCATAGTTGGTTGAGTTAGTAGAGAAGCTCAAAAGGGGGGAGTCATCGAGCCATCTCAGTAGGTATACCCTAGATGATAAGGGTTGGTTACGTAGGGACGGTAGGCTTTGTGTACCACGAGATGAGAATTTGAGGAAGGCCATTCTTGATGATGCACATCGTTCGAAGATGACCATCCATCCCGGCGGGGACAAGATGTATATGGACATGAGACGAGTTTACTTTTGGGCCGGCATGAAGAGGGATGTGGCCGAATTTATCGCTAGATGCTTGGTGTGCCAACAAGTAAAAGCAGAGCAAAAGAAGCCCGGTGGGTTGCTCACCCATTGGAGGTCCCACAATGGAAGTGGGAAAGTGTCTCGATAAACTTTATTGATGGGTAACCGAGATCGAGGAAGGGTAATACGGGGATTTGGGTCGTGGTAGACAGACTTACTAAGAGCGCCCATTTCATTCCCGTAAAGAGTAAGAGGACTGCTCCATGGTTAGCCTCCATATACATTTGAGAGATAGTTCGTTTGCACGGTGTTCCTTCTAGCATAGTGAGCGACCGCGATCCTATCTTTGCTAGCCAGTCTTCGAAGAGCTTGCAAGAGGTGGTAGGGACTCAGTTATGTTTGAGCACCGCATATCATCCTCAGACGGACGACCAGACAGAGAGGGTGAATCGTATTCTAGAGGACTTATTGAGGTTGTGTGTTTAAACTTCGGAGGTACATGGGAGGAACATCTTCCGTTGGTGGAGCTCGCATATAATAATAGCTTTCAGTCTAGCATTGGCATGGCACCGTTTGAGGCTCTTTATGGACGGCCGTGTAGTTCGCCTACATGTTAGTGGGAGTCTACAGATAAGATCTTGCTTGGACCCGACATGATTAGAGAGACTTCGAAAAAGATCGATTTGATTTGAAGGAGTATGAAGACGGCGCAAGATAGGCAGAAATCGTATGCGGACAAGAGGAGGACAGATCTTGAGTTTGATATTGGGGACATGGTCTTTGTCAAGGTGTCTCCATTACGGAATGTATAATGGTTGTGTTATCATATGGATGCTGCATTTTTATGAATGGTTTTGCACACATGTAGAAATAATATGTATCGATAGGATTCTTTCGCATATATAATGGACGCATGGCACTATCATGGTTTGCATTAAGGAGGTCAACTGAATCAGTAGACCGCCTGATTTTGCATTAGATAAGGAACATATACACACCCTTCTTGCATATGTTCATACAGTATTAGGAATTTAATAAGGACAATGGATGCTTGTGTTTGATGGTCGAGTAGATGGTTGTTTGGATGTTAGGATATGCATTCTCCTTAACATGGAGATTTCGGGGGCGAAATCCTTTAAGGAAGGGAGAATGTAACACCCTAGATTTTTTTGAATAATCAAATTAACTAAATTAAAGAATAATTAATCTCAGACATGAGAATTATGGGTTGCGCCATTGTGTTCGTCTCGGAATTCTGGTTGAGATAGATCCGAGTTTGCGGGAAACGAATACCAGATGAAGGAGATATGGACGAACGAAGTTAGGAGGCAAAACACGGAAAAAAATATTGCACTGGCGCACTTGGGAAGTGCGCCAGTACAAATTTGCACTGGCGCACCTGCCAAGTGCGCATAGGCCGAGCAGCAGGTCTGCACAGCTTTCTGGTTCAGTCTGATCCATGTTGTGACTCATTGTTGAGTCCTTTCTGACTCCTTGCTGAGTCATTAGGGCAGAGGTGTCACCCTATCCCGACTGAATGGTTTTGATTAACCCTAAGATCATCCGACGGCTATAATTAATTTGAAATTCTATATAAACATGGCTAGACTCAAAGCCTAAATCAAAATAAAAACTGAAACTATGGTCGTCATGCTGTCATCTTGTAACCTAGAGTAGCCGCCACCAATTAGAGAGGAAGAACAACTAATCAATTCTATTCTATTCAATATTAATCTAAACAACAACGAATCTACTACAAAGGCGAGCTTAATCAATTTCAGAACTCGGATTTCAGAACGCAAGACCTTCTTCTTGTGAGTTCGATTTCTTTAATAAAATAATTAACGATTTAATTGGATTAAGCTATGATGCGGATTACATGGTTATGTTGTGAATTATTGACCGCATGTTATCATCTATGTTGTAAAATTGTGATGTTATCATTTATGTTGTAAATTCTATGATGTTATCATCTATGTTGTAAAGTTGTGATGTTATCATCCATGTTGTAATTCTATGATTATGTATAATCAATTCATTATGATGTTTCATATGCTAGTTTGGTTATGTTGTTGGAACTAATTCATATGATGAATCACATGTATGTATGCAAGATAAGGAAGTTAATTGAGACATATATCATATGCAAGTTAGTGAAAATTTTATGCATAACCTTACATGTTTCATGACATTTATTTTAGATCTAAAGTTAGGCTATGACATGTATGAGTTATATGCTAAATTTTACATGCTAGTTTATATGTTTAGATGTAAGTTTACACCATCGTTATGTTTCATAAATCACATATGCAAGTTTATATAAATATATGTGTTTGGAGTATGAATCATGTTATGTAAGTTTGTGGTTATTGCCTATGCAAGTTTACACGTTTAGATGTAGATCTATGACATACATGATTTATGCAAGTTTATGACTATTGCCTAAACAAGTTCACACCTTTAGATTTGGATCTATGACATATGTAGTTTTATACAAGTTTGTGACTTTGTCCTATGCAAGTTTTAGATGTAGAACCTCATTCACACATGCAAGTTCACCCCTTATGTTTAGATCTAGTTTTATCTGTATGTATGTTGTGATGTTTTCTCTTTGTTCCATGAGTTAGACTATTTGAGTCTAACATGTATTTTACGTTAAACGAACAAACGTACAACGTGGGGTAATGGGATAATATTAAAAGATTTAATATTGAGAATTGGCATAAATGCCTTAAATGGCATAAATGCCTTAAATGGCATAAAATAAATTTGAGATGAAATTGGTATGATTTTACATACCATAAATAGATGGACATAATTGAGTCAATTATGGCCATAGTTAAATTTGAAATTAATTGATAATTTGAATAGGGAAATTAATTCAAATTGGGGAATAATTAATTTTGTGTAATTAATCGCCTAAGACACGAGGTTAGGCTCTTTTGTGGTGTAAGACTGCCCGGACCCGCCCGACAAATCTGGCTACCACAAATGCCAGTCCAATGTGGGAGGTCTTAGGCACAAATTAAATGTGTAACAGTTGTAAAGACACGAGGTTAGACTCGTTTGTGGTGTAAGACTGCCCGGACCCGCCCGGCAAATCCAGCTGCCACAAATGCTAGTCTAATGTGGGAGGTCTTTATAAGGTTACGGTCTTAATGAATTAAAAAACACTTAACCAGGTAAACATGTAGTGGGACATGAGCGGGTTAAGTGGGTGTCTTGGGTGGCATGTGGAATTAAGTGGGTGCCTTGGGTGGCATTTGAAATATGATTAGAAATACTTAACCAAAATTGAAACATGTAAGTGAACATGAATAAGAAGAGGGTTAAGTGGGATGTACTAGAGGGGACCAAGCTTAGATGGATAGCTTGTTTCAAGTAATATGGGGGGCCGTTTCAACCAGTAACCCATAAGTATCTTTGTGGGCTCGACCCAAGTCGGGGACGGGACACGCGTACTGGGCTTGACTGTAAGAGGCCAAAACGGGTTAGCGGTGGCAACGCAAGTCCAACAGGTTCATGTGCGTGTGTGGGCCCGGTCTGGTAGGTAAGACGTTGTTGCATCGTGTAGGTATAAGCCGTGCATTATTGGTGGTATCGGGTTGCCACTTTGAGGAGTGATACACCCTACTGTGGGGCCAGCACGGGTATCTATGAGTTAGGGAGTCGATCACATGGGGGTAATGGGTACACCTAGTGGAGATAGGGGCAGGCGGCACCTATGAAGTCTACTAGGGGTGCACGAAACTACCATTATCATTATTAAGTTTTGTAGGCGGGATCAACCTTAGAGTGGCTAGTGGTGGTGAAGTATAGTAATTATCTTATAGTGGTTTAGGTGCGCTTTAACGTTATCTTTGTTCATCTTGTTTTCTTGTTTACTCTGTCTTACTCAATTGTTCACAGTCATTTCCTTATTTTCCAACTTATGCCTTAGCCTAGTTATTTTGGTAATTATATTGTTAAAGTTATCGCACTCGCCAGACTTTATGTCTGAACCCCTTTGTTTCCTCCTCTTTTCTTCCCCCCCCCCCCCTCTCAGGTGCTTAGGTTGGAACTAGCACCAATGGAGCTTGATTTTGGACGGCTATATCTCTGATTTTAGAAGTTGCTTGGATTGCTGAAGTAAAGTTCAGCCTCTCTTATTTATGGCTATTTTGTACTGGGGTTATGTCTTTCAATTTATGTACTTTGACTTAGTCAAGATGGATATTATGTACTTTGACTCTGGTTTTTGATGATGTAATCTAACTTATGTGTTTACCGCTGCAATGAATAAAGTTTTAAATTTTTAAGTACTGTTTATATCTGTCTTGTTGTTAAGTTTCTGTTCTATACTCACTTAAAACGCTCCATAGAAGTTAATGCATTCCTTTTAGGAGTGACATTAATGGACGTGGGGTGTTACACCCTTCCATACAAGTTGTCGAGTTTGATTGTCTAACTCTTCTTTCTCCTTCAAGGTCATTCTTCGAATAGCGTGAATTACTGGCCTTGCATTTGGAATTAAAGAGATTATGAAATCAATTTCTCTACGCGGAGGTAAGCTACCAACTTCTTCAAACATATCCGCATAATTCTTGACGACAGAAATATTTTCTACGTCGACCGGAGTATTCTCTGTAATGACAGGAATATTTTTTATTTGAGAAGGTGAAACATCCAGAGCTGACCAAAAGTCTTTCCTATCTGAATTTGGACCTTCGCATGGTATGGTTATATACTCCCCGAATTTTGTTTTTGCCTTAACAACTGATCTCTCGGCGCATTTAACCTCAGCTTCATACATGGTTAACCAATCCAATCCTAAAATAAGATCGAATTCAATAAAATTCATGACGATCGAGATGGTAAGGAACCAATAACGGGAAAAAGAGACAGGCACCCCACAAATCCAACTAAGATTGAGGGAACCCCCAACCGGATAATGGACAGTCATGGGTGCTTTGAGCTTTTTCAATTTCAAATCCAGTTTCTTAACCGCATTACTTGCAATAAAGCTTTGCGACGTGCCTATATCAAACAGTGCTTTAACTGGAATATCTTTGATAGTAAGCATGCTTTCTAAAACATCTGGCCTCGCTTTACTGACTAAGGGTGACGGAACTTCGGCCACTTCATTCACTTGTACTATTTCAGACTTCTTTAAGAGTTGGCAAACCTTTGAAAGATGACCAGCCTGATGGCAAAGATTGCATTTTCTATTCTCTTGAAACTTGTTTTGGATTTTGACCCAACATTTCTTTCTTTCTACGAGGATTTGCAATTCCCTTGAAAATGGTATGGCTTCTTGCATTTATTGCATATGGTAGTCGTTACTGGTCCTTTCTCAGACTTAACCTTTTTACTGTTGATTCTAAGCTTCTTTCTGGCCCCATACGTCGTACTTGCCTCAGGCTGTGTACTTGTCTCTGGGCTATCAGTTTCGAATTTCCTTTTGTTGCTAGAACTACATTCTTCTTCATCGCCCAAAAGACCTTGCTTATCAAGATCTTCATAGTGGTAAGCCATGTATACCATTTCAGAAAAAGGAAGTTTTACCCAATTTTGGTACTTTCTTTGAAGCCCGTTAATAAACCTCAGATTCTTCCACTTAGAATTTTCAATTAGCTCGAGTGCAAAATGAGAAAACCTGCTGAATTTAACCTGATACTCCTGAATGGTCATATCTCCTTGTATCAGATTGTAGAATTCATCATATAGCCGATTGGTTGCTTCTGGAGGAATAAATTTTTCATTGAAAATTTCTTTGAATCTATCCCAAGTAATATTACGTTCTGGATTATCTTTAATAACAGCTTCCCACCAGATTAAAGCTTCATCTTTGAGTGCCCAAGATGCAAGTAATCTTTTCTTATCATCTCTCAGCTTTGAACCTTCAAAAAATTTCTCAGCAAAGCGCATCCATTCTTGAGTTTGAATAATGGACTCATTGACCAAGAACGGCACTCCACCTAGATTTTGATACCTCTTTAATAGAGCTTCCATATCTGATCCTGGCTGTGGGAGCACAATTGGCTCATTAGATTGTCGAACCATAGGATTACTTCTTCTGCTTCTGCCACTCATTTTTCTATGTCTGCAAATAGCAGACAAAGTGTCAGGCCAACCGAAAAGGTATTTTAAAGCATAGAGACATATACTTAAATGTAAATGTGTCTATTGGGGTGTATTTCATTCTGCTACACCCATTCTAGGATATTACTGATCCAATCTGAAATGAGTTATTTATCATAGAATACTTCTGATTCTATTTCTGACGAGTTCACTAATATGTTATATTCCAGAACTAAGCTTAACCAAAGCTCTAATACCACGTGTGACGACCCCAAACCCCCGTTCCACGGTGGAAAGGGTAATCTTTGGAATATAACACATAAACAGTAACAGTAGAATAGAAATATATCATTACACCTGATAATTTAAAACAGAATACACTGGATAAACATAATCATCAGAGTTACACAATATAACAGGATCATACTTAGTACAAAATACGGTTTCAGCTTTATATAAAATGTCTATAGCAGAATCAAACATAATATACATAACAGGAGCTGAACAACATAAAAGGAGTGATAAAATCCATCTTCAGCTCCATACCTATCCAGAGAGAGCCTGCTAAAACCTGAATACAAGGTTACCCGTGTAGAAAATAGGGCACCTGAGTTTGCAAGTGAAACAAACTACGAGTCAGTCATGGGACTGGTATGAGAAATCTACTTGACTTATTTTATAATAAGGCCAATCACAGGACCTTGCCGCTAACACGGAACGGATTTACTCCATTGGATTGCCAATTTCTTAAAACAAGTAAATCATTTAAACATCGCAATGATTTTTACAAAAATGAAGCCATTATAAGACTCAGTCCCATCACACAATGCAACGCAAGCCGGAGGATAGAGTTTTACCTTATAATGGCCAAAATATGCTTGATATGTATAAAACAAAAGCATTTGATATTATTACTAATGTTTATATGTTTCAAAAACAATTTCAATCATAAATATCAATCATAGACGGCATGGGTACTATATATCATGTTGCCATATATAGGTTTACGATCAAAACCGCACGATGTCGTATTTGGAAATAGGATTTCCGTCATGAACCAAGGCAAGGGATCATCCTTACCACTTCAAGACAATCTAGCTCATGTCTCAGGATCAGAGCTCGAGTGACCCTCGGATCGTCAGGGCCGGTCCACACAGAGTGGATTAAAATGCCTGAACACTGCATTTCCTCACCCTATGGGGCGTAAACTGGTCATATCCCGACCAAACCATCGGCTCCGAAGAGACCGAAATAATGGAGGCGCCTCGCTATCCATCATCCACATAAGTAAAACGTCAGGGCTTGCAAAACGCTGACACCACTCCTAGCTAGAAGGAAACGCATGTCCTCCCTAAAGTCCTCTCCCGTTTTTAGTTCATACCGGGGTGGAGGCACGCGAATCAACGCTATACACAAAGCTATGCTATTTAAAGTCGTGCTTTGATCATCAACCACAAGGCTCTGCTTTTCAAAAAATGCCTTGATCACTGCATCTCAGCATGTCGCACAGGCAATTCACGCTATGCAACTGACGTATATCCATCACACAGAATGAAATCCAATGTCGGACACACAGTCCATTTACAGGTCCGTTCTCAGTCTAAACAAAACCGAAGGCACCTTATTACTCGTCCCATATGTCCAATACAGGAGAGAGGTCCTCGCACATCCGAACGATCAACAAATACGTCCGAACAACCACCATTGTAACCCTTTTAGGGCAGCACCTCCCATCAAAGGCATCAGTAGTCGTCCATTCGATGTGAAGATCATCGGTCTTGCACCGTCTTCATATCTTCGACCTCTAATCGTCGACCAATTATTTGAAATGAGAGTTAACTCGGCCTTTTCAAATAGTTCATGTATATTTAGAATTTAAATCAACTCATTTCTATGGTTAAAATATTTGACATCCATAATTCAGTTCATTAATGTAATTTTCATGTAAAACACATTCAACCATCAAATATCCAATAAACCGAATAAATTTGGTTTATTTCCATTCCATATCATTTATAATATTTTATAACGATTTATCGCTATTTTTATTTATTGAAAATAGCCCATTTATTCAAACGATGTTGCAGGCCATAACGCAGCCATGGCGCTGTTTTTCTTCAGATTTGATTTACATATATATGAAAATCTAACCATTTGATCTTTACAAATTTTGTATCATTGGAAAGATCTTTTCAAAACGGACCCAACGGTTTCAGTTTTGGGAAAATCCAGCGGTCGGATCTCCCGGTACAATCAATTAAAGTTACGATTTCAAAATACGAACTACAGCGTCGTTATTCGTTTTATTTTAATTATATATATATATATATATATATATATATATATATATAATCCATTCTGGCGCTATTTTTCTCCGGATTTGAATTAAACATTTCACACAATCTAACCATTGGATCTTTACAAATTTGGTATCGTTGGAAAGATATTTTCAAAGTGGACCCAACGGTTTCGGTTTCGGGAAAATCCGATGGTCGGATCTCCCATAATAATCATTTAAAATCATGATTTCAAAACACGAACTACAGCGTCGTTATTAGTTTTATTTTAGTTATATATATATAATCTGTTCTGCGTTTTCCAAATCATTTTCATTTCACACATGTAGTAAAAATAATATTTTTAGCCAATAAATGTTTATTTCAACACATGACTACTTTTAACACTTCACATATAATAATAAAAATGTGGTTTTTATTGTTAAAACAATTTATTTCAAACATGAATATTTTTAGCGATTCATATATATAATAAAATTTTGATTTTTTATTGTTAAAACAATTTATTTAAAACATTAATATTTTTAGCGTTTCATATATATAATAAAAATGTGATTTTTTATTGTTAAAACAATTTATTTACAACATGAATATTTTATATACTTCATATACAGGATAAAAATGTGATTTTTTATCTTTCAAACAATTTATTCATCATATGAATATTTTTCCAGCACATGAATATAAATCAAACGCATGAATATTTCAGAAAATTTCGGCAGCATAACGGTAGGGGGTTTAAAACCTGCACCGTCTCGAGTACGGCTCCTCGCACTACCTTATGCCTCGCGGCGTTCCCTAAGGGGCTTATCCTTATAATCTAAATATTTCGATTCATTTTCATATCATAATGAATTTTTCCACAAACAATTCCAATTTTGTTTCAACCACAAACAATCATTATCAAACATTCACATTTATCAACCAAATTTCACGTCAACCAAAATCCAAACAATCACAACCAATGTATATCGTCCATGGTCTGTGGACGAGGGGAGTATATATATATGGATAAACGTATATAAATATATTTCCATTTCATTTCAACTCCATGCAACGCACATATGATTTTCACAACGTATATATAACTTATACATCGCACATATAATTTATACAATGCTTATACATGAGGTGTACAACGCTTATATAACTTATACATCGATTATATAATTTATACATCGCCATTCCATATCGTTTTGAATTTAGAAATCTCACAATGGGTTCTACTCCTCCAAAAATTGTAGGAAGCTCCAAAAATTCTCCAATCTCTTCTAGAATGTAGAAGACGACGCCACGAGTCCAATGTCTCTTATTTCACTGGATTTCGACATCATAGCAAAAAGATATGATTTTTATACTCAAATCACATTTTGTGACGGTTTTAAAGTGTTAAAACTGTTTAAATTAACAAAGGCTGTCACCTGCCACTATCATTCAAAACTAGGTCACGGATTTACGCCCAAACGGTGTAGCGATGAGAGGATCGGGCGGTGTAGCGTCGAAGAGGTTGGAGTGGCGCCTCGACGCAGGGGGGTGGGGCCAGGCGCGATCGCCTGAGTCGGCCTCGGCGGCGGGTCAAAGGTCTGGACTTCGGAGGCGCGATTTGGCTTCAATACTCGACGAAAAATTCCACAGCAGGTATGGATTTGAAGCTCTTGATGCGTACTACAAAAACCTCAACTAGGTCGAGTGATTTTACTGAGCGGTTTGTGAGAATTTGAAGAGAGAAGGAGATGA
Organism: Allium sativum; assembly: GCA_030737875.1. NCBI lineage: Eukaryota > Viridiplantae > Streptophyta > Magnoliopsida > Asparagales > Amaryllidaceae > Allium > Allium sativum. Next base: position 446,230,973 of record CM060922.1, on the reverse strand, counting down.
AGCATTTCCATCGTTCGTAACAGGAGGTGTCGGGGAGAGAGAGATGGAAGATGAAATATGACTGGCCCATTTATTTTATTTATGTATTTAATTCTTTAATTTCCAAAAATACCCATCCGTTCATACGAACTGCAATTCAAATTCAACAACTATTGTTCCTAGCTAAATACCCCAATTCCGGACACAATGGAATATGTTTCGTAGGTCCATTCGACTGTTTCAATCAGTTATTTTTCAAATTAAATAATAAAACATTCAAATATGGATTTGAACGTACATTTTAATTTGTCGGGGCCACATACTAATTCCAAAAATTCCAAAAAAATAAATCTGGCTATGTTTGGACGATACGGTCCCAAAAAAAACTAATTTCGTCGAATTTGGAGACCGTTTGAAAAATGGTCATTTTCTGGTCGATCCAAATTGACTGAAATTAACCAAACACGTTATCCTTTGTCACGCTCACATATTAATTTCAAAAATTATGGAATTTGAAACCTAGCAATAATTTGACACTCCGGATCCAACAAACGTGGTTTCGTTGAAAACGGAGGTCGTTTGCAAAATGTCTATTTTCAAGGGTTATATTAATTCCATAGCAACCTTTCTGAAAATTCATTTGGTCATAACTTTTGATCCCCGCTATGAAATTTCGATTTTCAGATTTGTTAGAAAGATTTTCTTAAATAGATTTGAATATTTTTGGGTTCACAAAAATTCGGTTTATTTTGCATCCTGTACAGTCAGTCAAAATTCGTATTCAATTTTTCAAACTGCCGCGCTATTTCCAGCTCCTTTTTAAAATTAAAATAAATATATACGTTCTATTTCTATTAAAAATAAATTTCTTTTCGTTATTATTTAAAATAATTCATTTTAAAATTCACTAAAATAGCCAAATTAAAAATTTTAAATTGGTGTTTGCAAATGGATTTTCTATCGAATTAAAAAACCGTCAACAAAATATTTTAATAATAAACCGCAAGTGCACGGCGTACAATTGTTAGTACGTGACGAATACAAGTCGATCCTCAGGGAAAGAATAATTTTAAATTCTATTCAATCAAATTAAACCAAACTGTGAAATGTGTTAACTAAAATTTAACAAAATTAATGACTAAGTTGAGAATGAAACTATTGGTTAAGAGCAATTTAGAGGTGTTTTCACTCTCTAAATCACACAAATCAACATCATGAAATTATGTTCTCTATTTGTTTGGTCATTAATGAGATTAGATTTTGTGTTAATTATAAGTATGACATATTTATGCTATTAATTAGCATAACATAAGTCATCAAACTATAACATAAATCTAATTCACTATTCAATTCTCATAAAAAAGATAACAAGTTGAAAGCAACATCAATTTTAAGAATACTCTATTTACTAATAATTAGTAATATAGAATATCAAATGTAGATTAACACTTCCTCTTGTTGCCAAAATCATATATAGATGAAAAGGTAAATTGTTTGTGTCATTTGATCAAGCATGATCTATCCTCTATTAATTAGAGGCATAGATCATCAAAACCAAGTATGATTAACAAAATACGCTAAACATCCATTCTTTAATAAATACAAATAGAGACCATGAAAAATAAACTATGTTGAATCTATGTGATTAGAGAGCTTCATTACCCCTAAATTGTAGGGGTTTAGCTCCTCATTTGTGTTATTATTTCAACACAAATATATTTCAACATTGAAGAACAACTAGTAAGTAATGAAGAAAAGATATTAACTAATAAAGCTACACTATTTGCAGAAAAGAAAATAACATGTAAATGAAAAACAACATATTAAGATTGCATTAAAATGAGATATTACAAAAAAGAAATGGCTAGGAAGCCATGGAAGAGAAATAGAGTTTTTTATTTCAGTTACTCTAAAAAAATAAAATCCAAGATACCTTTTACATTAACATACATGGGTTATTTATACATGAGTGAAACCCTAAATTGACTTTTAGCGTGCTACCTAGAATGCCCCCTCTATTAACTTCATTTTGTCCTCAACAATAATGATTCATGAAGCCCTTTTATTGTCTCCACTAAAGAAGGAGTGAGAATGGGTGGGGTTCTTCATTAATTCTCTATTCGAATTGATTCTCTCTCCATTGATTTATTTCCCTTTCCTTTTTTTGGGCAAGGCATTGATCTCCTCCTTTTGAATTGATTCCCTTTCCATTGATTGATTTCCTTTTTTCCTTTGTATGCATATATGTCTTTGTGAAGTCCTTTTCTACATGCATCCAATTTCTACAAAAATATGAAAAATGTCCAAGTAAACATTCTCAAAATAATACAAGCACAAAAATGACAATTTTCCCCCTATATGATGATAAATGCATGATGTTTTGAAATTAATTCAATTATTGTTTAAGCATGATAATATACCCATATATGACATTTATTAGCACTAAACAAGAATAAATATGTGAATATAAATGTGCATTTTTACGTGCATACCAAATACCCACACTTATCTTTTTATTCGTCCTCGAATAAAGTAAAAACTAAGCTAAACCCATTTTCGTAGGGAGCACGATTGCATTGAGCGTATGCAATAAGCCATTAAACCTCTGGGTATCCCCAGTAGGACGAGTGTTGTCTCGTGAGGGTTTTCAGCGGATACTACCCACAAAATCCAAAAGTTAAATGCAAAAAAATATTTACAAAATGCAAGATTCAAAAATATTTAGAATATGAATGCAAGGTTTTAAAGAAATATTTACAAATGGATAATTTACTTTTAAATATTACACGAATGAGTTAACACAAATGTGGGTCGTCACTATGAAATTTAGGTCCATAACTAATCAAAACTTCAAATAAAAGTCATGTTATCATCACAAACTCCTCCAGCTTGGCCAGCTGTTTTGGTAGAAACATAGTGCAGATATGAAATGAATTATATAATCGATATCAACAATCGTAAAATGGCATCTCAACTTCCTTTTTGTTAACAAGTTAGGTCGAATAAGTGAAGAGTGTGCTTGGATTTCAAGTGCTTACTCTCTCTTTATTAAAAAATATTTACATTATTACTATTTATAAACACCTAACCGAAAAGACCAAGGTATACCACCCGTGAGAGTTTGGGACAGAGCTTGGCGGATTATGCAGACCGACGCTGACTTTGTCAACAAGACGTCGGTAATCATTAGGTGTCCAACTCATAAAATGAGACCAAGATATACTGACGCTGACTTTGTCAACAAGGTGTCGGAAAGAGCTTGGCGGGTTTGCACACCAACGCGAGATGTACTAGCAATGTTGGATACCCTTGGATTATTATTATTATTATATATATGCATTCTTTTTTTTGCATAAGAGAGAGAGAGAGTTAAGCAATAATATCTTAGCACGACTTCACTTAAAAGATCTAAAATGTTATCGTAAGTAGTCAAAATCAACCATTCATTTAATCGGATTACAATTCAGAAAACATTTCATACTCATCACCTACGAATTTCCCAATGTGCCAGTTATACCAAATTTGCTCATAATTCAAACTTTCCTTTCGTTATCCGCTAAGAGAAGTAAATTTCCAAATATTTAAATCGAAATACCAAAATTATATGCTAACTCCATCATGTCTTATTTAGAAGTAAATAGAAGTGCGAAACTTTTACTTTTTTTTTAATAAAAAGAAAAAAAATGCAAAACGAGAAAGGGAAAAAAATGGTAACTTAAACTATGCAAAACAGAATGAAAATGAAACTCCCCCCACACTTGATTTCGAATATAACCCCACAGTCATTGCATGACACAATGAGTGAATGGAAGAGAAATATTTACATATGTACAAAAAAGGGTTAAACTTAAACTTTCTTACCTCACGTAGCATGGCTCATGAAGAATCATGAGCTCCTCCTCTTGGTCAGTGGGCAATTCCAAGAACGGTTTTAGACGTTGACTATTGACTTTGAATATGGATCCATCCCTTGGGTTTTCTATTTCAATAGCACCATGTGGAAAAACAGTCCGAACAACATATGGTCCGGTCCATCTCGATTTTAACTTCCCAGGGAATAAATGAAGTCGTGAGTCATATAGCAGAACTTTTTGGTCTGGCAAAAACGTTTTTCTTAGGATTGACTTATCATGAAAAACTTTGGTTTTTTCCTGGTAAATTTTCGCGTTTTCGTATGCGTCATTCCTAATTTCTTCTAGTTTGTTGAGCTGCAATTTTCGAGTTTCGCCAGCTTGTTCAAGATCAAGGTTTAAGTTTTTTACTGCCCAAAGTGCTTTATGTTCAAGTTCAACGGGTAAATGACAGGCTTTACCATAAACCAATTGGAAAGGGGACATTCCTATATTAGTTTTGAAAGCAGTACGGTAAGCCCAAAGCGCATAGATCAATTTTTGTGACCAATCTTTTCGGTTTTTATTTACAGTTTTCTCCAAAATCTGTTTTATTTGACGATTCAACACTTCGACTTGACCACAAGTTTGCGGATGATAAGGAGTGGACAACTTGTGGGTTATCGAGTATTTCTCCATTAAGGATTCAAAAGATCGATTACAGAAATGCGTTCCATTGTCGCTTATTATTGTGCGAGGTATGCCGAACCTCGAAAAGATGTTCTCTTTTAGAAATTTCACAAAAATTTTATGATCATTTGTTTTACATGGAATGGCTTCGACCCATTTCGAAATGTAGTCGACGGTGAGAAGAATATACAAGTTTCCAAATGAGTTCGGGAATGGTCCCATAAAATCGATACCCCATACATCAAAGATCTCAATCGTAAGGATGGGGTTCAAAGGCATCATATTTCGTCGAGAAATCTTTCCAAGCATTTGACAACGATTACAAGTTCTACAGAATTCGAACGAGTCTTTAAAAAGAGTAGGCCAATAAAAACCACATTGAAGTACCTTTTCAACGGTTTTCCTGGGACCAAAATGACCACCGCACGCATGATCATGGCAGAATGAAGAACACTCCTAATTTCGCTATCAAGAACGCATCGACGAATGATTTGGTCTGGACAATACTTAAATAAATATGGGTCGTCCCAATAGAAGTATTTCACTTGGGAAAGAAATTTGTATTTATCTTGTTTGGACCAAAATGAGGGGGTTTCCTTATTGAGTTGATAGTTCACTATGTCAGTGAACCAAGGATCGATTGAAACAGAAAGAAGTTGTTCATCAGAAAAGTTTTCATTGATTGGCAATGAAGATGGCGCGTTAGGAAGACGAGATAAGTGATTGGCTATGACGTTATCAGATCCTTTTTTGTATTTGATTGTAAGATCAAATTCTTGAAGCAAAAGGATCCATCGAATTAAGCATGACTTAGCATCCTTTTTAGCAAAAAGGTGCCGAAGAGAAGAATGGTCTATGTAGACCGTGACATGGGAACCAATCAAGTAAGATCGAAACTTCTCTAGCGCAAAAACGACAGCTAAAAGTTCTTTTTAGGTGGTCATATAATTCAGTTGAGCTTCGTTCATGGTCATACTTGCGTAGTAAATGACGTGAAGAAATTTGTTGATGCATTGTCCTAAGACAGCACCAACCGCGAAGTTAGAAGCGTCACACATGATTTCAAAAGGAAGTTCCCAATTGGGCGAACAAATTATTGGTGCTGAAATGAGTTCTTTTTTGAGACGTTCAAAAGAAGCGACACATTCAGAGTTAAATTCGAATGGAATGTCCTTTGCTAGAAGAGTAGTCAAAGGACGAGCAATTTTGCTAAAATCTTTCACAAAGCGTCGGTAGAAACCAGCATGCCCAAGAAATGAATGAATGTCCTTGAAGCATTTCGGAATGGGTAGTTTTGAAATAACGTCAACTTTCGCTTTATCTACCTCAATGCCATTATTTGAAATTACATGTCCAAGGACAATGCCTTGTTTGACCATAAAGTGGCATTTTTCCCAATTCAACGTTAAGTGTTTTTCTTTACATCGATTTAAAACAAGCTCAAGATGATTTAAGAAAGATGAAAAAGAATCTCTAAAGATCGAAAAATCATCCATAAAGACTTCAAGAAAGCATTCGATCATATCGGAAAAAATTCCAACCATACATCGTTGGAAAGTTGCAGGAGCATTGCAAAGACCAAAAGGCATACGTCGGTAAGAAAAGGTACCGAATGGACATGTGAAAGTCGTTTTTTCTTGATCTTCGGGAGCGATTGAAATTTGGTTATATCCAGAATAACCATCAAGAAAGCAGTAGAATTCATGACCAGCTAAACGTTCAAGCATTTGATCGATGAAGGGAAGAGGAAAGTGGTCTTTACGCGTTGCACCATTCAATTTTCGATAATCAATGCAAACACGCCAACCCGTTTGAGTGTGAGTTGGAAGAAGTTCGTTTTGGTCATTTGCGACAACGGTGAGTCCGGATTTTTTAGGAAGAACGTGAATTGGACTAACCCATAGGCTATTAGAAATGGGGTAAATGATACCGTTGTCAAGAAGTTTAAGAATTTCTTCGCGAACTACCTCTTTCATCTTAGGGTTAAGCCTACGCTGTGCTTCACGAGTGGGTTTGGCTTCATCAGTTAAGTGAATACGATGTTGAACTATTGCAGGGCTAATTCCCTTGATGTCAGAAATGGATCAACCGATTGCATCTTTGTTTTTAGAAGGAGTTGAGAGAAGAGAAGTTTCTTGATCGAGAGTTAAATTTGAAGAAATTATGACAGGACAAGTTTCGTCATCACCTAAGTATACATACTTAAGGTGATCAGGAAGAGGTTTAAGATCCAACTTTGGTGGTTTCTCAATCAAAGAGCTTGGTTGAGATTTGGATTCAACTGAAAGCGATTCAAAAGGAAATGTGTACTTGACTTCGTTAGGAGCGTCTTGGAACATTTTTTTGTACTCGGCCTCACGCTCATCATTAAGGCTAATGGTTCAGAGTTTTCGTAGATGGCATTAACTTCCAAGGTTTGGTTACATGAATCATTCGAATGACTTTCAAGATTGAAAATGTTAAGATCTAGAGTCATGTTTCCAAAAGAGATTTTCATTGAACCATTGCGACAATTTATCAAAGCATTTGAAGTAGCCAAAAAGGGTCGACCTAAAATCAAAGGAATTTGACTCATTGGATTATTGACAGGCTGAGTTTCCAAAACAATGAAATCGACAGGGTAAATGAATTGACCAAATTTGATGAGTATGTCCTCGATTTCTCCAACGGGTTTCTTAATTGAAAGATCAGCAAATTGAAGAGTTATTTTCGTTGGTTTAAGTTCACCCAAACCAAGGTGTTGGTAAACAGAATATGGAATCAAACTGACACTTGCACCCAAATCAACTAGGAATTTATTAATTGTTTTATCGCCTATCGTGCATGAGATCGTAGGGCATCCAGAATCTTTGTATTTGATCGGGATTGATTGGGTCAAGACTTCGCTCAGTCCAGCAGCTAAGAAGACTTTCTTGGGTACAGGAGTGTGTCGTTTTTGGGTACACAAGTCTTTGAGAAATTTGGCGTAAGTGGGGACTTGTTGAATGATGTCAAGAAGAGGGATGTAAACTTTCACTTGTTTAAAAATTTCCAACATCTTTTCCATTTGGTCGGAATGTTTCTTTGGTTGAAGATGATTAGGGAATGGAACACGAAACTCAGTAGGTCGGTCTACTTGAGTTGGAGCAGAACTGGACTCAGAATTTGGATCGAGGTAGATCGTGGTTTTAGAAGAGTCGAGAGGGACACTCGGTAAGTTATTTGAATTTTCAACTTGATGATCGATTTTCTTACCGGGTCGTAAAGTTATGATAGCATTCAACTGAGTTTGATTGCTACCCTGGATGACATGAGCTTGGTTTGGATTAGGATTTTGATTTTTAGGATTTGGAATGGGTTGACTTGGGAAAGTGCCTCTTCCCCGTTCACTTACAGAAGTAGCCAACTGACTCATTTGCATTTCAAGTTAAGCAATAGATTGACTCGTGTTTTGCATGTGTGAAGTCAATAAATTTTGAAGATTGGTATTTGATTGGAGATTTTGTGTCGTAGCTTTACTCAATTCTTCGAGAGTTTTTTCAAGTGATGTCAATCGGTTATTATCTTGGGGAACAGAAGATGGTTGCGCTTGATTTTGAGAAGGTGGCGCAGGATTTTGGAATTGAGTTTGTTGAAAGGGAAGGTTCGAAGGATTATTCGAAAGTGGTTGAAAAGGGGGTCGAACCATATTCGAATTTGCGTTGTTTTGGGTCCAAGAGAAGTTAGGATGATTTCTCCAACCCGGATTGTAAGTTGGGGAGAAAGGGTCATTTCTAGATTTATTGAATGTGTTGATTTGTTCCAATGAACGTAGGCATTGATCGGCAATGTGGTTAGGATCGTTACATTTGGAACAACAAGGCTGAGACGCTTGAGCTTGATTTATTTGGTTTGATGAAAAGACATTATCAAATTTGGTTAACATCGCGTCTATTTTAGCTTCTAAAGCCGTTGAGGATCCTATCGAATGAGCATTTGATCAGGAATAAATCGATTTCTCGTTAGATCTTTCCCATTGAGCTGATTTTTCGACTAAATTTTCAAGAAATTGCCAAGCGGCATCGTGATATTGGGCTAGAAAGTTTCCTTGGCACATCGATTCGAGCATGGTTCGAGAGTTATTTTCAAGTCCATCATATAAAATTTGACAAAGTGTCCATTTTTCAAAATTGTGATGTGGACATTTGATTAGAACTTCTTTAAATCTCTCGAAATATTTTGCAAAGGATTCACCCTCAAATTGATGAAAATTAACGATTTCATTTCAAATTTTAGATGTTTTTTCCAAGAATAATTTTTTTTAGAAAAAGATTCGCAAATTCATTCCAAGTTCCAATCGTATTTGAAGGCAAGCTATACAACCATTTTTCAGCATAATCGGTAAGTGCAAATGGAATTAACCTAAGTTTGATTCCATTTTCACTTAATTGTTGAAATCTCATGGTTGCACAAACTTGTTCAAATTTGGTTAAGAAAACATAAGGATCATCACGTTCAAGATTGCCGAATTTCGGAAGATTATTTATGTGATTCGAATGAATTTCGAAGTGGTTACCCGATAGGGCGGGCAATATGATGCAGGAAGGAATAGAAACTCGCTCAGGGAAGTATCTATCCATAAGAGTTCGAGCAGGATTTTCTTCGGCCATGGTTGAAAGAATGTTTGTTCGGACTAAACGATTAGTTGAAGGATCATGAGTCCAACCGCGCATGCACTAGCGCAAGGAATAAAAAAGAAAAGAAAGAACATATTTTTAGAAGAGAGCAGAAGTGAATTTTTTTTATAAGTCTTTTTTCTTTTTTTTTCTTTTGAATGTATGAACCTAATGCAACTAAATGAATGCAAGGATTAACTACAAATTTTCTGTCCTTAGTGGCTCCTAACCCAAAATTATATAATGACACGTTTGATTACTTAAAACAAATGATTTCTTGGCCAGTTAACGGACATGAGTTATCGGTGCACCAGGAATCACCCTAGCAATGCAACCGAAGGTTTAAGTACCTTCAAAGTAACAACCCGTATAATATTTACGAATCACCGTAATATTTATAAAGGGTTATTTCTCTGTCGTAGACTAGACACCAAGAAATAATTCGTTCCAAAGAAATCAACTATCAAAATACAATTAAGCCCTATATGGTCCCGCGACTCCCTTAAGTCCAACGTCTAACCATTATTATTATTCACATTCTACAATGAAATGCAATTTTATGGGCTAAGGAAAGGGTGATGAAATCCCTCACCTTATGTGAATTGGGGTATTGCCCTTAAAAAAAGAAAATAAGATGAGATGAATGTAAAACAGAAATCAAACGTGATATTAACAATGCAACTACGAATGATTTTTTTTTTTTTTGGATTATTTATGCAAATGCTAACAAACAATAATGCAATAAAATAAGAACAAGAGAGAAGAGAACAATACCAGAGATTCTGAATTTATTAGCAGTTTTTTTTTTAAGCGGCAAATTTTTTAGCAAGCAAGCAAAGTAGAGCGCAACGCAAAACAATTCCAAGCAAGCAAGCTATGCGATGCAAAGCCCAGCAATTCCCTTCTTCTTTTACAACCTGAAAAATAAGAATGATGTATATACAAGAGAAAGATAAGTGTGTTTTTTTTTTACTTTGCCTTTGATTTGTCTTTGAGATTTCACTATTTTTCTCCTTTTTTTAACAAAAGAAGAAAAGAGAAAATAAAACAAACTAAAGAAAATTAAATTGGAATTGAAGAATGTTAATTTAACGAATTTACTAGACTATGAAAATAGACAAAATAACCTTAGCTAAAAAGAAGAAAAACTAAACTAAACTGAATTTATATTAAAAAAAACGAAGAAACTAGACTCAAACCCAAACCAATAAGCAATTTAAAAAGGAAGAAATTTTCCTACTCCACAAACAATTGGATTCTCACCTAAATAAGTAACCCACCTTACGTTTTATAGAAATACTAGCCGAATCATAACACGCCCGCAATCAACAGATTATTTTAGGAGACCCAATACAACTCAAAAACGAACCAACTCACAAAATCATGCCTTGCTTTCTTAATGCAATCAAATCACTCAATTAAGAAAGGAAGTCACGCACTCGAAATTTTTTTATGTTATGATTATCGGTTTCTTTTTTGTTCGAATATGGATTTGGGGATTTTCGAAATCTGGATTTTGTTGTATGATTGGTAGTGACTGCGGCTTCTTGGGTTTGCACAAAGGGGGTTTTTGCGATTGGGAAAAGGATGTTTTACAGTGGGAGGCGGTTTGTGGCTTGGGGGTAGCGATTTGAGTGGTGAATGGATTGTGATGATATGGTGATTGGAAGTTTGTTTATTTGCGAGGGGTTTGGAATAGAGGGAATGAGCAAATTGATGGTGAGGTCTGTTTTAAATGGAGTGGAACAGATGGATGAGTATGGGTATTGCAATGGTAGGCAGGGGATGAAGTGATGGTAGTGGTGAATGGTGGAAGAATTTTGGAGAGAGATAGAGGATGGAAGAAAAACGAATATGTGAAGATGAGAAGGTAAGGAATCTGAGTGATGGTTGGTTTATAAAGCTGAAAAGAGAAATTAGAAAATATAAAGCAGAGAAGACAATCAGTAAATAGAAGACAGAGAAGGAAAGAAAATTATAGAGGGAGGGCAAGAAAATGGAAAGCAATTAATTGGCTTATTTATTTATTGATTATTTGTAAAGAAAGGAAAGAATTATGGAGAAAAGTTGGAAAGAAATAAAAGAGAAAAATAAAATGGAAAGAGTTTTTTTATTTGTAAGAATAGAAAATGAAAAGAAGATGGAGAGAAATAAATGAGATGAAGATGGAAGGAAATTAATGAAATGAAATGGGAAAATTTTTGAAAACACAAGGCAAGTGTTTTTTTTTTTTAAGAAGAGCTAAATACGATGAAAACAACCACATACACAAACACAGACAAAATCAAAATCGAACAAAATGAACAAAGCAAACACACAACTTTTTTTCTTAAGAAACAACAAACAAACAAAAATGGACAGACAAAACAAACAAATGCAAAAAAATAAAATTTAATAGAAAAAAAAAATTAATCCGAAGAATAAAATTAAAACTAATATCTTTCCCCGGCAACGACGCCAAAAATTTGTTTGCAAACGGATTTTCTATCGAATTAGAAAACCGACAACAAAATATTTTAATAATAAACCGCAAGTGCACGGCATACAATTGTTAGTACGTGGCGAATACGAGTCGATCCTCAGGGAAAAGGATAATTTTAAATTCTGTTCAATCAAATTAAACCAAACTGTGAAATGTGTTAACTAAAATTTAACAAAATTAATGACTAAGTTGAGAATGATACTATTGGTTAAGAGCAATTTAGAGGTGTTTTCACTCTCTAAATCACACAAATCAACATCATGAAATTATGTTCTCTATTTGTTTGGTCATTAGTGAGATTAGATTTTGTGTTTATTATAAGTGTGACATATTTATGCTATTAATTAGCATAACATAAGTCATCAAACTATAACATAAATCTAATTCACTATTCAATTCTCATAAAAAAGATAACAAGTTGAAAGCAACATCAATTTTAAGAATACTCTATTTACTAATAATTAGTAATATAGAATATCAAATGTAGCTTAACACTTCCTCTTGTTGCCAAAATCATATATAGATGAAAAGGTAAATTGTTTGTGTCATTTGATCAAGCATGATCTATCCTCTATTAATTAGAGGCATAGATCATCAAAACCAAGTATGATTAACAAAATACGCTAAACATCCATTCTTTAATAAATACAAATAGAGACCATGAAAAATAAACTATGTTGAATCTATGTGATTAGAGAGCTTCATTACCCCTAAATTGTAGGGGTTTAGCTCCTCATTTGTGTTATTATTTCAACACAAATATATTTCAACATTGAAGAACAACTAGTAAGTAATGAAGAAAAGATATTAACTAATAAAGCTACACTACTTGCAGAAAAGAAAATAACATGTAAATGAAAAACAACATATTAAGATTGCATTAAAATGAGATATTACAAAAAAGAAATGGCTAGGAAGCCATGGAAGAGAGATAGAGTTTTTTATTTCAGTTACTCTAAAAAAATAAAATCCAAGATACATTTTACATTAACATACATGGGTTATTTATACATGAGTGAAACCCTAAATTGACTTTTAGCGTGCTACCCAGAATGCCCCCTCTATTAACTTCATTTTGTCCTCAGCAATAATGATTCATGAAGCCCTTTTATTGTCTCCACTAAAGAAGGAGGGTGAACGGGCGGGGTCCTCCATTAATTCTCTATTTGAATTGATTCTCTCTCCATTGATTTATTTCCCTTTCCTTTTTTTGGCAAGGCATTGATTTCCTCCTTTTGAATTGATTCTCTTTCCATTGATTGATTTCCCTTTTTCCCTTTGTATGCATATATGTCTTTGTGAAGTCCTTTTCTACATGCATCCTATTTTTGCAAAAATATAAAAAATGTCCAAGTTAGCATTCTCAAAATAATACAAGCACAAAAATGACAATTTCCCCCTATATGATGATAAATGCATGATGTTTTGAAATCAATTCAATTATTGTTTAAGCATGATAATATACCCATATATGACATTTATTAGCACTAAACAATAATAAATATGTGAATATAAATGTGCATTTTTACATGCACATCAATTGGTTTTGATTTTCCAGGCTGTTACAATTGCTCTATTATTTATAGGAAGCCAGATGGTTTCAGATTGATAGCTGATTATGTATATCAAGAGCTTTTGAAAGATTATTTCGGATTTTGATTTGGATGTTGATTGTTGTGTGTGATGGATGTTTTACCCTCGCGTTTATTTTATTTTTCTTCACTAAAAATGTGCATAATTGCAACTTCTGTGTTTGCAAATTGATTTCATATAGATTAGTCGGTTGGAATGAACTATTACAGGTTGTGGTGATATTTGTTTGAGTTATAAATTTTGGGCAACTATATCAATATTGAAATGTTGATTCATCTAAAGTAATTTTGAATCCACTAGCTCATGTAGATGTCATTCCATTTTTAATTGAATTTGATAGTTATTCATGAATCTGTTGGGACATTATGATCTATCACTTAACTTGAACAAAAATAGCACTATATAGGTGATTTTGTCATTTGTGCCTTTTTATCATCTCTTCTTAGTCATTTTGTTATTTGTGCGTTTTTATAATCCGTTTTTAGTTCACGTTCTTCAAGACGGATAAGATTGTCTTATTTAAAAGTCAAAAACTTATGTTCTATTTATGATAGTTCAATAATACTTGAATAATTTCTTACATATACTTTCTGCATTCTTTAATTAATTTTTCATTGGTATGATATATATTTTAAGTTAATGTTTTTTTGGCTTGTCCTTCTATTTTTCAAATACAATAATAATATAGAGTTACAAAAAAACTCAAAATTAAGAGTACATTAATCATCGTTGATATAATATAAATTTACTTGTAAATGATATATATATCAATATTTTGATAGCAGATCCTCGGTATCAAGCTGGTTGCATATACAATTGTCAACGTAATTGAATTTATAATTTTACAATTGCTATTAAAAAAACCAAGTTAGTTAAAAAAAATTAACAACTATTTTTTTTGTTATTATAATATAATTTAACGGTCAGTTTTCTCACTGTTGTATGGTAATACTAGTATAGTTTAAAGTATGGTAGAGATGCTAAAAAGGTGTTGCTGCAAATTAGAAGTGCTTGTTAAATTTAGGAAAATGAGCTTGTAGATGATGCCGAGTATCTATACAAAATAATTGGCAGATTGTTATAGTCGATGATCAAGGAGCAAAAATGAATTGTTTAGTAGATTAGGCTTTGAGTAAGTCAAGAAAAGTGGATTTCGGGTCAGGTTGTTGTCCTACAAAAGCTAAGTGAAGCTTTTTATTGAATCCATATTCAACTATTGCCGGTAGATTAAACAAGCTTTGTACAATAGAACAACAGCTATCCTCGACTTAAAACAATTCAATAACATATTGTAAACTTTGGTCAAATTTAAAATACCAAAGTGGCAATAAAAACAGGAGTAGGATGATACTGTGAACTGTAGCCGTATGCCGACAAAGTGTGCATGAAGAAGAAATGAAAATCATGTGAAACACGTACGAGAGGATTCGTACGTAGTTCCTCATTCAACTAACTGGCACTTTATGACCATTTACTATTTACAACAAGTACCAGTGATGTTTAAGCATAAATGGGGGCGAGTCAAAAAGGGCATGCAAAAGGAAAACAGTGAGTCTGATCCAGCTTGTACTTGGGCTTCACTTCACATGCATGCTCCCCAGCAAAAACGACGGAAAAAGGGCAGTCAAGGAGACAGCTGGGGACACGTGCGTCGAATACGCAGCATGTGCGCGCAGGACAATGTTTACCGGGTCCTACCCGACATTCCTGCCGGGTTGACTGGACGTGGACCCTCACCCGTTTCCCCGCACGCGCGCCGCGACATACCCTACCCGCGGTGGTGGCCTGCGCTGCCGTCCCTTTCGTATCTTAACCGGAAAGAAAGATAGCTATGCGTCTAACTCCAAACTGTTCATTCCTTATTATCGTTTATAAAAAGCACGTAATATGGTTACATCGGTAAAGAGAATAAAAGACAAACGGTGTCGGCTAGGGACGAATGAGAGTGAGTTTGTTGGCACTTTTTTAACGTGTGTCGCCATGACATACTAACGGTGTTAGTGATTGTGTGGCGGAGATCAAAAAGGTGGAATTCAGGGGGTAATCACAGCCTCACACCACTAACACCGTTAGTGGTGTCATGGTGACCCACGAGTGTAAAGGAATAGGACAGAAACGAATAGTCGTCGAGGAATAAATGTAGGCGGAAGGGGAAAAGAGCGTAGGATAGAACAATTTGAACACAGGGGGCTCCACTTCCCACATCGCCAGCTTTGACCAGTCCACGTTCCCTGCCGACTTTCCTGAATTCCATGTCTTCCCAACAACCTACCGCATATCGACGCATGTCATGTGTGCTTACAAGTTACAATACATGATTTTTAATCATACTTGCTAATTTTCAATTATTGAGGTGTTTAATGGGAAACTGGTGGGCATGAATCATGATTGGAAGGTTGGTTTTGGCACCAACTGCAACTTGCTCGGTTGGTGGTTGCTGCACTGCATTATCTACACTTCTACGTGTCCTCCGTTTTTATTGGTGCAAATTAAATGATGCTTGGCATCGGTATCACGTTGCCTGAAAATACGTTTTCATTGCCATACAAAATTACGTCGTCCTACGTATCAAGATACACTTTTTTGATATTATTAAATTCAATGGAAAAATAAAATACCCTTATACCACCATATGTGGATCAAATACTTTTAGCATTTATGGTAATTATACAAAAGTTAGAAATTGCTAATTTAATAAATATTTTCATATGCTACAATCAAGCTTATTTGAATTACATTTTAAATCGATACGAAAATCTAACAATTTAATTCAAAATTTATATTTAATTTAATATTTTAAAATGGTCAGGTAAGGGTTGATAATGTGCATATGCCACGCATGTTTAGTGTTGATGAGAACCGTGGACATGTGAAGTGTCAAATCGTAGTAAGTGCTATATAACTAGTTATATATTTTTATTCAACTTTGAATCATGCCATTAGCGCTCAAGTATGCATTCTATTATTTTTATTTTTTTGGGAAAATTCAGACGATTTTATAGTGGTTGTACAATTTTGATATAAATTGGGAAACAAATGTTCTACATGTGTATTGAACAATTAAAATAGAACTTACAATATTAGAGATAGACAATTTTCATATGCAACGAAAGTAACAAAACACACATGGTGTTATGTAATACAAGCAACTTAGGGTAGTGTGAAGCGTTAGGAAGGATAAAATTGACTTACAATACCTTGATGATCAATAATCCTAACCATGTAATATTTTATCCAATTAAGCTGGTTAACCAAGTAATATTTTTATATAAGTCTCTCTGATTTTCACCAATCAAGACTTAAAGTTTTGTTTTCACCACTAGAAAGAGTGTGAACAGACTGGTATTGCCTTCCCCTTACCCCCTTTTAAATTCCAAAGGATAAAATAGGTAATTTAAATATATTATTTATGTACTTTAGCTAATAGTTACTATTTTAAAGATGTAGTCTTTGACACACATGCAACATGCTTTGTTGTAAACTAAATTTATTAGGACCCTTAAGCTCATAAATCAGCACTTAGTAAAACCCACGCAAAACGACAAAAAGTTTCAGAACACAGATAACAAAAATTTGACCACCACACGTGCGAACTACACCCGCACGATAAAACGATCGAAATATACCACTACGCAAACCCCATTCCCACTCATCCACCTCACAAATATTCAAAAAGAAGACTAAAAATGCCAGGCAGCATTACGCCGTTAGACCTAACGGCCATTCAAATTCCGCACCACTTCCGTTGCCCCATCTCTCTTGAGCTCATGCAGGACCCCGTCACTGTCAGCTCCGGCCAGACCTTCGACCGCCAGAGCATTGAGGACTGGTTCGCCACTGGCAACGCAACCTGCCCCGTCACCCGCTCCCCTCTCTCCGACTTCTCCCTCATCCCCAACCACACCCTCCGCCGCCTCATCCAAAGCTGGTGCGTCGTCTTCGGCGTCGACCGGATCCCAACCCCCAAGCAGCCCGCCGACCCTGCCTCCGTCCGATTTCTCCTCTCCCAGTCCATATCTGGGACTGATCGGCTCTCCCCTCTCAAACGCCTCCGCTCTTTAGCTCGAGAATCCGATAAAAACAGATCCGTCATCTTCACTCACGATACCCGTACCACTCTGATCTCAATTGCGTTTGAAGATTTACAAAATTTGAACTCGGATCTTCAACTCGAATCCATGGCGATTCTATCCATGTCTCAATTGACGGAAAAGGAGAGCTTATTGATCACAAGCAAACCTGAAAGGTTGGATTATCTTGCTCAGATTATGGTTTCTAATCTTTACATTGAAAATCGAATCAACGCAGCAGCTGTACTTGAATCAGCAGCTGCCGCGTCGAGATCAACGGAAGTTAAATCCGTTATCGGATCGATGAAGTCCGTTATATCCACCTACGTGTCACTAATCAACCAAAAGGAAAACGCGCGTGGAATGAAAATTGGAGTTCGTGGATTATTCACCTTATGCTTAAGCAAAGCAAACAGGGTCATCGCAATCGAATCAAGCGCGGCAGAGGCTTTGATTCGAGTAATCCAGAAGTGCGATCTGAAGAGCGAAACGCTAGAAAGAGCGCTAGCGACGATCGAATTGATATGCAGAGTGGAAGGAGGAAGGGAGGCCATTTTGAAAATTGGGGACAGGGAGGTAGTTAGGGCACTAGTGAAGGCGATGGAAGGGAAAGCGGTGGAAAGGGCGGCGGAGCATGCGGTGGCAGCGCTGGCGGCAGTGGTTGGGCCGGACGAGGGATTGCAGAGGGCGGCGGTGGAGGA
Organism: Allium sativum; assembly: GCA_030737875.1. Lineage (NCBI taxonomy): Eukaryota > Viridiplantae > Streptophyta > Magnoliopsida > Asparagales > Amaryllidaceae > Allium > Allium sativum. Next base: position 446,212,994 of record CM060922.1, on the reverse strand, counting down.
TGGGGTGGTGACGTGGCTGATCCTGATGGTGCAGAGCGGATGTACGGAGAGGGGGAAGAGGAAGGCGCAGGTTCTGCTGAAGATGGTTAGGTGGGTCCTGGTTCTGGAAGAAAGCGGGTTATTGGGTTCGGGTTTCGGGTCGGACGATTGTTACTATGTCAGAAGGCACTATTGAGGTATAATGGTATATACGTAGCGGAAGTTGTTGTACAATGTATGTATGTGTAGTGTTCTTTTAAGGAAATTGGTGGGAAAGTTTTGAAGGCTGAGTATTGTTTTCCAGAGACAACTAACTTGAGGTAATTGAATTTTGAAACCCTGTTGAATTTGTTTTCAAAAGTTACAGTTAAGCTGCAATTGTTATCGGAGATGTGGTATAAAGGTGCAGACAAGATATTAAGCAATGTTTGTTTTTCAGATTTTGCTTACCATAAAGCTGAGGCTAATAATAGGTTCTTTTATGACTGTAATGGCAGCATAGAATGTACCTGATATTATGCTTTTTTAGCCTTTTTGACTATGAAGCGTGGTGAAGGCCATCCACACGATTGTTGCTTAAAATGAAAAGATAGCATATTCCTCGTTACTTTGAAGCAAGGAATAAAAAGAGATTATATGTTACTCGGTGTTTCCCACGGTTACCACCACGGATACCACATGCAAACATCAGCTCATGTCCCATTGTCCCACCAACCCGATCCACCCCCAACACGAAAAGACACAAGGACCCAACGAGAAAAAAAAAAAAGATGATGCATTAGCTGTTTTATGTAGTCCGCTATGTCAATAACAAGATTTTGATCGATGCCAAACAAATAAAGTTGCAATGAGGATCATGTCATAGAGATAAGGTTTTATACATTGTGTCGTGTTTAGAAATATGTTAAAATCTATCTTCAAGTATAAACACTAGTATAAAACAAAGTATGTATGTGTGTGTGTTTATATATATATATATAGGCAAGCGTTCCGTTGCACCCCAAAAGTGGAGCATCCAAAATGCTCCATGATTTCCACCACTCGTTTATATTAAAGAATGTGAGTGGGAAGAGAAATAGTGAGTGAAAGGAGAGAGAAGAGGAAATACTTGATGGAGATTGAGGGGCATTTGGGGTGCTGCACTGTTTAGGGTGCTCTCGAACCTATATATATATATATATATATATATATATATATATATATATATATATATATATATATATATATATATATATATATATATAGGCAAGCGTTCAAGAGAACCCTAAAAATTGAGCACCCCAATAGCATCTCTGTTTTCCACCTCTCATTTATATAAAAAAAAAGTGAGTGGAAAGTGAGAGGCTAAAGGGGTGCTCACTATTTGGGGTGTCATTGAACCTGCCTCATATATATATATATATATATATATATATATATGTGTGTGTGTGTGTGTGTGTGTGTGTGTGTGTGTGTGTGTGTGTTATAAAGGCATGAAATAGGTTGACTGGGCAAAAGATGCCTCAACCAGTCGACTGACTGGAAATATACCAGTCGATTGGTCGAGCATTTTTTCTCCAGTAACTGCTATTTTCTGTATGTTTTTGAATAAATACGATTTTATAATTCTTTAACCAGTTGATTGATAATTTAGGACCAGTCGACTGATCCGGAGCAGCAAGTATTTTCTTGAAGGGTTGCTTCCATTCATGAAGAGATTTCTCTTCATTAATCAAGGGAAATGGACACAACTTTTAGTAGAGACTCTTCATGAAGGATTGCTACTTTTCTACTACTATATAAACAACTTCAATCATGTTTTACAAGAATCAATTTCACCAATTTTACTTATCATTATTCTATTCTCTCCATATACATTCTTTGTATACAAAAGCTCTCCAAATTCAAATACTTGTTGAATCCTTGAATCGATTTAATATTACTTGATTCAACAAGCAATTTTACTTCCTCAAATCTACGCATTCAAATCATATACTCGAGGATCAGATTATAGGAAGATTGTACTTAAACCATTGGCTACCAGTGTTGATTCAAGAACACAAAGCAGAAGTCAAAACCATTGTATTTATTGAAGTCCTGTGTGTGATCAGGCAAGAGGCATCCTTGCTGGGGATCGGGTGTACTGACCTATTCCTCCGGGTTAAGAGAGGGCGTTATTATTGGAAATTCCGAAGAGGAGCTTCGGGACTGAAAGTAGGGCGGGAAGTCCGAACCAGTATAAAAATTCTTGGTGTCACTTTACCTTACTGCTTTTTATTTACTTGTGATACATCATATTAGTTCTTATTTATTTGCATAACTATTGTATATTAGCTAGTTAGCTTATCATTTACATTTCCGCTATATCCATATAAAGATCCTGCTTAAGTCGTACACACCGACTTTTCACGCTAAGGTTGTTCACTATACATCGTTGGCATAGTTGGCTTTATGAAAGTCTGCTATGTTAGTCGACAATTATCTGTTCTTTCTCCGTTCTTATTTTCTTCTTCTCCTCTCCATTTCACTTTGGCTCGTACATTTCTTATTATCTTAAGAGCATTCAACCCAATATAATGCAAATTCGGTTTGCTCATCCAATGACTATTTCTTGCATTTCTATCATTTAGTGGTGGATTTTCACTTTCTGCATTAGGAGATTCATTGATATTGATTCTCGTTGTTAGTTTTCGCTTTGCTTGAGAGGATGAAAAATTAGGGTTCCTATGAGATTTTCGATGCCCTTGAATTGACATTCTTGGTTTTTCCAATTGTTATTTCCAATTGATTTTCCACATTTCTCTTCAAATTTTAAGAGGAAAAAGACCTCATTGACTTTTGAAGTTTGTTGTTGGAAGACATGCGGTTTATATCATAGTTATAGATTTGTTAAAATGGGTTACTTTAGGGATAATTCAAATTTTAGAAAATTTGTAATAATTCAAATTTTGTTGGGACTGATAGATTTTTTTTTTTTTTGGCTAGACGGACGAGTTTGAATGGACCCCTACTATTTAATCGAAGCACCAAAGAAGAGGTTACAGATGTGTACAAAAAAAACATAGAAACTAGGCACTTCAAACACATCGAAGACAAAACAAAAAACATAAAGGGGTAATGAACATCAGAGAAACTCGCCATGATGCCAGGATCGAAGGTGAAATGAAGAAGCTTAAGACCTTCTCTAATTTGCATTTTAACTTTAGAAGTTATAATCTCCTCACTTCGACAAGCAGTATCATTGAATGTGCACTTATTTCTTTCCTTCCACATAACCATTGCAAATTTTTTCAGGATAAAAGTTATCACTCTTTTCTTTTTATTTTTCCTTCCTGTCAACTCTTCAAGCTTCTTCCACTCCTCAGCTGCCACACGTTTAACATTGCGCCTCCCGAATAAGGTCATAATACCATACCAGATAGAGTTGGAGCTTTTACATTCAAAGAATGGGTGATGAAGGGTTTCATTTTGCTTACAGCAAAGAATACAGAAGGAATTAATAAGCATACCCCTAGCACAAAGACGATCCTTACTCAGTAGTGCATTATGAATGATTTTCCACATCAACAGATTCTCCTCGCACAATGTCCCTACTCCATATTTTTTTTACTACAATTACATTTTCCATGATTATCATCTCCAGCGAGATTTGTGTATATGCTTTTGATATGGAAAGCCTTACCAGAGTTATCCCATTGCATGTGATCACAAGAGTTGTCTAAAATATTACGGGAAGAGGCATTAACCCACTTCATTTAATACTGTGAAAAGGAGTAAAGAGATAGCTTATTGTCGAAGATAAAATCAGACACCATTGCTCCACCGCCAATGCCTGTGCCGCCTATCTCAAGTCGCTAGAATTATTCCTTTTTCCAACCATGAGCCATCCCATAAACTCACATTAAACATAGTGCTCAAGTTGTACTAAACGAGAGGAATAATTTTGTGACTGAGCTTGAAAATGCATCGCCATGTCCAACCAAGTTTTTGAGGCCGGTTCATAGACCGTAAATTCTTCCCTTTTATAACATTGTTATTCGACCATTTAACCCAAAAAGATTGACTATCCTTTATGAAACTATTGATATAAACTTTGATTTTGTGAAGCGATACAAATTCGGAATTTGTTGGGGAAAAAAATAAAATATGAATTTCAATTTCTACTGAGAATGATATTGAGTTTAACTGTGTTGAGATTTGAATGTATTTCGATTTATTTGATATGAGTTTTCGTTATTAGGTATGTGTTGTGATTGAATATGAGTGATGTGCACGTAAAATACACATTTATATTCACATATTTATTCTTGTTTAGTGCTAATTAATGTCATATGTGGGTATTTTATCATGTTTAAACCACAATTCAATTGATTTCAAAATATCATATATTCATCGTCATACAAAGGAAAAATGGTCAGTTTTGTGCTTAAGTTATTTTGAGAATTTGCACTTGGACATTTTTCATTGTTTTTGTAGACATTTGGTGCGTTTGGAAGAGAGCTTCATAAAGATTTATATACATACAAAAGGAATGAAGAGGAAATAATTCTCATACATAATTAATCTCAGTTTTATGTAAGTAGTTTATATCTATTTCATTGTTGTTAACTAGTTCTTTCTTTTGTTTTGTTCATATTTATGTTGAAACTTACATGTGTTGATTCGATAACACATATGAGTAGCTAATCCCTTTGATTTGGGGGTAATGAAACTCTCTAACTTTATGTAAGTCCAGCATTTGTATGATTTATGATTTCTAATTTGTGCTTCATGTTAGCGGATGTTGATGCAAGTTTATACAATTGATTTTGATAGTCTATGTTTGTTGACAACAAAATAGGCTATGCTTAGTCAATATAAACACAGATTACATCAATATTTGCTAAGTGATTATTGATTTTGAAATGAAAGTAAGAATAAAATTTGATAGTTTATAGTTCTATTAATTGTTCTTAAGCCACACTTAAAATAGTTTTTCTCTTTAATTTCATTTTCATGAGAATCATAAGTGGTTTAAATGTTGCATTTCTATCACTTAATGGAGATTATAGATCGTACGTTTGTTAATTTGCACAAATATGAGAGGGGATCTACCTCTAAATTGCTTTCATTTCATATTTAGCTCTCAACTTAGTTCTAGTTTTGTTAGTTAAATCAATCCAAATTTTGGTTTAATTTGATTGAATAAGATTGAAATTACTTCTTTCCCTGCGGATCGACTCGTACTCGCTAACGTACTACAAGTGTACGCTGTGCGTTTGCGGTTTATTACACTTCGCGACGGTTTTCTAATTCATAGAATATTCGTCGTCAAACAAGTTTTTGGCACTGTTGCCGGGGAAAGAATTTAATTTTTGTTTTATTCTTCAAATTAATTTTCTAGTTTGTTCACTAAAAAAAATTGTTACATTTGTTTTTCATTTTGTGTGTGTTCATTTTCTTTTACGTTAGTTTTCCTTTTAAAAAAATTTGTGTGCACTTGTGTGTTTGTTTTATTTGATCTCATTTCAATTGCATTTGTGTGTGTTTAGTCGAGTTTAATTATCTATTTTTGTTTGTTTGTTGTTTCATAAAAAAAAATTGTGTGTGTTTTGTGTACTTGTTTTAGTCTTCACAAAAAAATAAAAAAATAACTTGTGTTTATTTTGGTTTCTTGTATTCGTGTGTATTCAATTGTGCATTGTTTTTTTTTTGGTGTTTCCATTTGTAATTTTTTGTTTTTAAATAAATAAATAAATTTATTGCTTTCCTTGTACTCCCTTTTTAATTTTCTTTCCCCTCTCTGATTTCTTTCCCAAATTCTCTTCATAATTACTTTCTTTTCTTTTTCCAAAACAAAACAAAATAAAAAAATATACAATTTTTTTTGGTTTCTTTCTCCTTTTGTTTTCTGTCTTCACCTTAAATCACGTCCATTGCCGTAACTTTTCCTTCTTCTCCTCTACCTTATTTATACACCACAATCTCCATCACTCAGATCCCTTATCATCCACATCAACACCTTCTTCTCTACCAATCTTCCAAAATCCTTTTTCATCTTCTTCATACAATCACCGCATACACCAAGCCTGTTGTGATTTTTGTGCATATGCGGAAGCGCAATAAATAAGATCTAGATTTGCCAATTGAACACCAGTCTAATCTGGTAGCAATTATTCTATTACATCAACAAAATAGTAAATAACTATAGCAGAGAAATAAAGAGACACACAATATTTATATTGGTTCCACTATCATCATAGTGTACGTCCAGTCCAACAGAGAGAGATTTTATTCCACATGAGAGAATTACAAGAGATTACAAAATAAGAGTTTACATATCCAAACCTCAATCAGGTTTAACAAGAAGAGACACCATTGGGGATCACTGCCTTCAAGCCAGGATGGATTTACACTAAAGTCTACCCCTCAATATATAGCCAGTGCAAATCTGTGTGAGTCATCAATTAAATTACCAACATATGGTAATAATATAATGGAGGCAAATTATCATAACAACAAATGTGCAAACATAGAAAGTAAATCAATCTGTTTCTTTAGCATAGATGGAAGAAATTAATCTCTTCATTTATTTCTCTGCCACCTCATCAAATGCAATCAATGCATTCCCATTATAAAAATATTTACTTTCCATTCTTTGCAAATTTGCTCTAATCAATTTGTGATTTTGTATCACCAAATTTAACACTCCACCTTGATGCAAAATCACATATCTGCAACACCCCATCTCCAATCAAATTCTCTTCACAACATAAAACTCTTCAACAGAACTCTACTTTCAATCAAAATCTCACAACGAGATACACCAAAAAATGAATATTTACCAAATGGGTTCCAGCAAAGTGTAACACCCCACACCCGCTACGATCACTCACTAAGGGAATGCCATAACATCGGTGGAGTATTTTAAGTGAATATAGAACAGAAAAATTACAACAAGACAGATATAAGTAATACTTGAGAATTTAAAACATCATTTCATTGCAGCGGAAAGTAAAACATGTTTGGTTACACCAAAACCATAAACAAGAGTCAAGTACATAATATCCATCCTGATAAAACAAAAGTACATAATCCCACTACATAACTTAATAGCCATAATAGAAAAGATAAACTGAGCTTTACATCCACGGTCCAAGCTCCAAAAGATAGATAAAGCAGTCTAATCAAAGCCCTCTAGTGCTAGGCCCACTCTGAAAACCTGAGGGTTGGGAAAAAGATAAAAAAAACAACGGGGTCAGACATAAGTCTGAGCGAGTCCTATAACCTTAACAATACAATCATTAAAGTAATTAGGGTATGATATAAACAAGGTACGGTACCTCTGGGGATAATGACTACACTAAGTAGCCAACTAAACACAGGATGTACTAAGATAACCGAAAAGACGCATTTACCCACCCAAGGATAATTCCTACACTGCACCACACCAGTTCTACCCACCCAAGGGTAATTCCTACTTAAGGTTGATCCCACTAAGTGTACTTAGTAATTTTTAATAGTAGTTTCGTGTACCCCTAGCTGACTACACAGGTGCCGTCTGCCCCTATCTCCACTAGGCGTACCCACTACTCCCCAAGCGATCGGCTCCCTAACGTAGATACCCGTGCTGGCCCCACAGTGGGGTGTATCATTCCCCAAAGTGGCAACCTGATAATATCAACGGTGCACGGCTTATACCTACACGATGCAACAACGTCTTACTTACCAGCCCGGGTCCACACACGCATATGAAACCCGTTGGACTTGCGTTGCCACCGCTAACCCGTTTTGGCCTCTTACAGTCAAGCCCAATATGCGTGTCCCGTCCTCGACTTGGGTCGAGCCCACAAAGATACGTTTGGGATATTGGTTGAAATGGGCCCCCACAAGCTACCCACCTAAGCTTGTCATTTCTAGTGAATCCCACTTAACCCTTTAACCATGTCCACTTACATGTTATAAATTTTGGTTAAGTCTTTTAATCATATTTTAATTGCCACTCAAGGCACCCACTAGATTTCCACATGCCACCCAAGGCACTTACTTGATTCCCACATGCCACCCAAGGCACTTACTTAACCCTTTAATCATGTTTAATTACATGTTCCACTTTGGTTAAGTATTCTAATCGTATTTTCTATTGCCACCCAAGGCAACCCACTAGTTTCCTCATGCCACCCAAGGCACCCCCACTAGTTACTACATGCCACCCAAGGCACCCACTTAACCCCTCATGCCCCACTACATGCTAATTTGGTTAAGTGTTTCTTAATTAATTAAGATCGTAACCTTTGTAAAGACCTCTCACATTAGACTGTCTTTTATAGCAGCTGGATATGCCGGTTGGTTCCGGGCAGCCTTACACCATAACAGAGTCTAACCTCGTGTCTTTACACTTGTCACGTATTTAGTTTATGACTAAGACCTCTCACATTGGGCCAATCATTTGTAGCCGCTGAATTTGCCGGTTGGTTTCGGGCAGTCTTATGCTACAAAAGGGTCCAACCTCGTGTCTTAGTTGATTAATTACACCTAATTAATCACCCCCATAATTTGTATTAATTATCCCTAATTAATTACCAATTTCAAGAATATTGGTAGACCTAACTCAATAGGTAAATTCCCAATTCCATAATATGGGTAGACCTAACTTAATAGGTAAATTCCCAATTCCATAATATGGGTAGACCTAACTTAATAGGTAAATTCCCAATTATGTCCATTCACTTTATGTTATGCTTAAGCATACCCATTTCACACCATTTTATTAACATGCATATTTACCCCATCGTTCCCCACGTAATTCGTTCTCATAACATGACATAATAAAGGGAAGATTCATCACAAATGCCATGGGTTTAACCAATCATAGCATATAACTTTATCATGGGTTTAAAAGGTGTCAACTTGCATATATGAGCATACATTAAACCCAACTAGCATTTAACCCAAACTTGCATGAAGCACATATGTCACAAAGGGGGTAACTTGCATATGATTCTTATGTCATACAAAGGTGTGAACTTGCATAGCATGTCACATGTTAACTTGCATATAACCAAACACATAACTTGCATAACATGTTACATATGAACTTGCATATAATCATGCACATAACTTGCATATAACCAAACACATAACTTGCATAACATGTTACATATGAACTTGCATATAATCATGCACATAACTTGCATACAACCAAACGCATAACTTGCATAACATGTTACATATGAACTTGCATATAATCATGCACATAACTTGCATATAACCAAACACATAACTTGCATAACATGTTACATATGAACTTGCATATAATCATGCACATAACTTGCATTACATGTTACATATGAACTTGCATATAATATCACATATAGCTTGCATAACATGTTACATATGAACTTGCATATAATCTCACATATAGCTTGCATAACATGTTACATATGAATCAATGTTCAACATAGTGTTTTGCCTAATGAGCATCATAAAACATAACATTAAACTTGCATAACATATAGCATAAAACTCGCAAAACACACAACATACACTATACTAAACTTGCATAAACACATTGATCCACAAACATAGCCATATCTTATCATATCCTATCATAATCAATTTAACAATTGATTATTAAGGCTATAGAAACTCACCACTAAACTCCAATAAGCAAACCCTTGCCAAAAATCACCCAAAAACTCTTGCCTTGAAAATAAAGCTTGCAACTTGATGATGAATGCAAGCTAATGATCACTCATACAACTTAAAAATGCTTGTATGAACATGAAAGCCTTCATAGAAATAGTTTAGAAAGAGGATGGAGGCTAGGGTTTTGAGTGGAGGCCATGATCATAGAAAATTTTGGCATAGTTTAGTTAGAGGATAGGATTATGATCATTTAGGGCTAGCTTAGGGTCTTATTTATAGGATTAGGATGTGTTTTAGACCCTTAGATTAACCCTAGGTTAGTTTAGGTCCGTCAGATTTCGTCCCAAGCCCTCCAACCCAGCCCAAAACTCAACCAGGTGCACCCAGGCCAGAATCAGCCGACAGGGCAAGTCGACAGCCCTGTGGACTGCCAAGTCGACAGGTATGTCGACAGGCAAGTCGACAGCCCTGTCGACAGCCAAGTCGACTTGGCTGGGCGGGAGTTTTCCCGCCTGGCCCCCATTTCTGCATGTTTCGAAATTCAAATTTCCCGAAAACTTCTTTGGGCCTTAACCGGGTCATACGGACTCCGATTTACAAAATTTCGGACTCTATTTCGCGTATTTTTCCGAGACGAACACAATGACGTAACCCGTTTCCCCTAATTCTCGCATCTGAGACTATTAATTCTGTAATTAGTGAATATCAGTGTTAACTGAAATTCGGGGTGTTACATTCTCCCCTCCTTAAAGGATTTCGTCCCCGAAATCTCCAAGTTAAGGAGAATGCATATCCTACCATCCAAACAACCATCTACTCAATCCATCAAACACGGGCATCCATTGTCCTTAAAACAATTTCTACTGATGTATGAGCATATGCAAAAAGTGTGTGTATATGTTCCCTATCTAATGTATGAACATATGCAAACCGTGATAGTGCCATGCATCCAATATGTATGCGAAAGAACCCTATCGACACATACTATATCTACATGAGTGCACAATCATTCACCAAAATGCATCATCCATATGATAACACAACCATTATACATCCATAAATATAGCTACCTACACACAATTATATGCAATATGAAGTGATTGAGCCGATCTAGTGTCTAGAGTGTGTGTATATGCATCCACGAGCAACCACTAGCAAACACTTGCATCCACTTGCATCCATCAATCATAACATGTCTCAAACACATGTTTCAACCATAGGTTTACCCTATCTAAAGGTCAAAGGCACTAACAAGAGGACATAATAAAGATAAGATAAGTACTAGACAAACGATAAAGGAGAAGTTAAAAGACATACCCTCAAAAAGGAATGGGTATAATGAACGCATTTTCGCTTCCGTCTCCCAAGTAGCGTTGCTCTCATCTTCTCCCCATTGCACTTTGACTAGTTGAACCTCCCTGTTTCTCAACCTCTTAATCTCTGACCCAAGGATGCGTGTAGGAGCTCGTCGAATAGTCGCATCACGCTCTATCTCTACTTCTCTAAGCAAGCTCGGCTCTACCACCTCTGCGGTCTCATGTAGGCACTTCCTCAAATGTGACACATGGAATACATCATGTACACCACTAAGTCTGTCGGGCAACTCCACTCTATAGGCCATCTGTCCAACCCTTTCCTTAATAGGAAACGGTCCAACAAACCCTGGTGCTAACTTCCCAACAGATCCAAAGCGAACCACATTCCGTAACGGAGATACTTTGACAAAGACCATGTCCCCAACATCAAACTCAAGCTCTGTTCTCCTCTTGTCCGCATAAGATTTCTGTCTGTCTTGCGCCGCTTTCATCCTTCTTCGAATCAAATCAATCTTTTCCGAAGTCTTCCTAACCATATCGGGCCCAAGCAAGATCTTAATCCGTAGATTCCCACCAACATGTAGGTGATCGACAAGGCCTTCCATAAAAAGCTTCGAAAGGAGCCATGCCAATACTAGACTGAAAGCTGTTATTATATGCGAACTCCACCAATGGAAGATGCTCTTCTCATGTACCTCCAAAATCTAAGATACATAGCCTCAAAAGGTCTTCTAAAATGCGATTCACCCTCCCGGTCTGGCCGTCCGTCTGAGGATGATTTGCGGTGCTCAAACACAGCTGAGTCCCTACCGCCTCTTTCAAACTCTTCCAAAACTCGCTAGTGAAGATAGGATCTCGATCACTCACTATGCTGGAAGGTACACCATGCAATCTAACAATCTCTCGAATGTAGATTGAAGCTAGCCATTGAGCAGTCCTCTTACTCTTCACGGGTATAAAATGGGCACTCTTAGTAAGTTTGTCTACCCCAACCCAAATTCCCGTATTACCCTTCCTCGATCTTGGTAATCCATTGACGAAATCCATCGAGACACTATCCCACTTCCATAGCGGAACCTCCAATGGGTGAAGCAACCCACCGGGTTTCTTTTGCTCCACTTTTACTTGTTGGCACACCAAGCATCTAGCGACATACTCGGCCGCGTCTTTCTTCATACCGGCCCAAATGAAAACTCGCTTCATGTCTTGGTACATCTTGTCCCTATCGGGATGAATGGTCATCTTCGAACGATGTGCATCATCAAGTATAGCCTTCTCAAACCCTCGTCTTGCGGTACACAAAGTCTACCGTCTCTACGCAACCACCCCTTACCATCTAGGGTGTACCTACTCAAATGGCTGGACGACTCCCCCTCCTCATGAGCTTCTCTACTAACTCAACCAACTGTGGGTCGTCTCGCTGCGCTCCGCCAATCCGCCCAAAAGAGTAGGCCTAACTTCCAAGGAGGCTAGCAAACCGGGTACAAAGTCAACGGAAGGTCTAAAGTCAAACATAGAAATAAACTCTAAGCTCCGTCGTTCAACGAACAATGAACTCAAGGACAACCTTTTTCTACTTAAGGCGTCCGCTACTACGTTACCCTTGCCATGAGTATACGCTATCTCAAACTCATAGGATGCTAAGAATCCCATCCACTTTTGCTGTCCTAAGAGTATGCGCTCGAAGAGTCTCCAACACTTCCCTAAGATGTAGGGCATGCTCTTCTCCACTTTTAGAGAAAACCAGGATATTACCCCATCCAAAATCATCACAACTGTCCATCTCTCACGCAGACCACCCTAGTCGAACTCGACATCCCCCAAATGCAAGCCCCAAAGGCCTAAACCAATATCAGACAAACACCCAAGGGATACCTCCTTCGAATTCAGACGACCTACGTGAGATGATACTAGTAAAAACGGCTAAATAATTAAGCCCTTGTCCAACTCTGGATGTCCTCGCCAGTCTCGCTCCAAAACCACCGTTTATCCCATAACTGGCTTTGCTCAACCTATTGAGCACATACGAAAACTTATTTCGCTCCTAGAAAAGACCAAGATGTCATTTACAAAGACCATCACGAACTTATTTAGGTACTCCCTGAACACCCTTCTCATCAAATCAACAAAGTATGCGGGGGCGTTCGTCAAACCAAATGGCATGACCAGCCACTCATAAAAACCATCCGGAGTCCTAAAGGTAGTCTTCTCTATACTATCCTCAGCCACTCTCAACTGATGAAACCCCGTGGCTAAGTCCTACTACAAAAACACTGAGGCGCCAACCAACTGATCAAAGAGATCATCAATCCTCGGCAATGGGTGTCTATTCTTCTTTGTTATCTTGTTAAACTCCCTATAATCTACACAAAGTCTGAGGGACCCATCCGCCTTCATAGCAAAAACTACTGGAGCACCCCACTCCGATATACTTCGTCTTCTAAACCCCTTCTCAAGCAAATCGCCTACTTGCTTATGGAGTTCCCTCCTCTCACGAGGAGCCATGTGGCACACTGGCCAAGATACTGGTTTGGCATTGTCTACCGGATATATTCGGAAGTCAATCTCCCGCTCCGGAGGTAAGCCCTTCACCTCCTCAAACACATCCGAGTATTCCCGGACCACTCTAACAGATCGCACACTCTAGACCGACGTGTCAAGCGATTCTAGATAACTTAGCATAACAAATTCCATGGGATTACAAGAGATCTCGAGAGTGTTACCCAAGCGGGTCGTAAGCCTAACAACTCTCCTTCCACAAACAAGAACGGCACCATTACTGGATAACCAGTCCATGCCCAAAACTAACCCATAGCCCGTGAAGCCCAAGAAGCATCACATCTAAACTCAACGCTAAGTATAGAAACTTTCAAACCCAAACACATCATGGAGCCCCCAATTGGGTTTGAAACAACTAAGGGATCATCTACTAAACTGGTGTCTAAGTGCAGTGACTCAACTAACAACGATGAGATAAACGAACTCGATGCGTCAGAATCAAATAAAGTTCGAACCGGATAATAAAGAAATCCAAATTCCAACCTAGACAGTCTTATCCCCATCTGGTACACTAGCCGTGAGGGAATACAACTACCCTCCAGAAGATTCCATACCTTGCCCTTGCCCCTTTGGACAACCCTAATAAGGTGTTCTATTCCTCCCAAAAGGATAACTACTCGCCTTCTTCTTCCCATTCTCCACTCGTAACCTCCCACCAATGAGGTTTCATACTTCATTAACCAAAAAACTATTTGAGCCTTCCTCCCATCGTCTATCCAATAGGTACCTACCAGTCCTCCTCCTTCTTGAACCAACTTCTAATCCGACTAACGTCTAAGTCCCTTAAAGTGGTTTTCCATTCTTATCTATCTTAGAAAGATCATCTATACACGGAGGGGAAACTCAAAACGAGAGAGGAAGAGATTCAAAACGGAGAATTCGAAAGATAAAGATATGGCTATTGGGGATTATGCTTTTCTTTCAAAAACTTTTCTCTTAAAAGACATGTTTTTGAAAATACTCCTTTCAAAAATATTCTTAGAAAATAGTTTTTCTAAAATTTTTATCTGTTCTGGTAACCTTAAGCTCTGATGCCACGTGTAACACCACACACCCGCTACGGTCACTCACTAAGGGAATGCCATAACATCGGTGGAGTATTTTAAGTGAATATAGAACAGAAAAATTACAACAAGACAGATATAAGTAATACTTGAGAATTTAAAACATCATTTCATTGCAGCGGAAAGTAAAACATGTTTGGTTACACCAAAACCATAAACAAGAGTCAAGTACATAATATCCATCCTAATAAAACAAAAGTACATAATCCCACTACATAACTTAATAGCCATAATAGAAAAGATAAACTGAGCTTTACATCCACGGTCCAAGCTCCAAAAGATAGATAAAGCAGTCTGATCAAAGCCCACTAGTGCTAGGCCCACTCTGAAAACCTGAGGGTTGGGAAAAAGATAAAAAAACAACGGGGTCAGACATAAGTCTGAGCGAGTCCTATAACCTTAACAATACAATCATTAAAGTAATTAGGGTATGATATAAACAAGGTACGGTACCTCTGGGGATAATGACTACACTAAGTAGCCAACTAAACACAGAATGTACTAAGATAACCGAAAAGACGCATTTACCCACCCAAGGATAATTCCTACACTGCACCACACCAGTTCTACCCACCCAAGGGTAATTCCTACTTAAGGTTGATCCCACTAAGTGTACTTAGTAATTTTTAATAGTAGTTTCGTGTACCCCTAGCTGACTACATAGGTGCCGTCTGCCCCTATCTCCACTAGGTGTACCCACTACTCCCCAAGCGATCGGTTCCCTAACGTAGATACCCGTGCTGGCCCCACAGTGGGGTGTATCATTCCCCAAAGTGGCAACCTGATAATATCAACGGTGCACGGCTTATACCTACACGATGTAACAACGTCTTACTTACCAGCCCGGGTCCACACACGCATATGAAACCCGTTGGACTTGCGTTGCCACCGCTAAACCGTTTTAGCTTCTTACAGTCAAGCCCAATATGCGTGTCCCGTCCTCGACTTGGGTCGAGCCCACAAAGATACGTTTGGGATATTGGTTGAAATGGGCCCCCACAAGCTACCCACCTAAGCTTGTCATTTCTAGTGAATCCCACTTAACCCTTTAACCATGTCCACTTACATGTTATAAATTTTGGTTAAGTCTTTTAATCATATTTTAGTTGCCACTCAAGGCACCCACTAGATTTCCACATGCCACCCAAGGCACTTACTTGATTCCCACATGCCACCCAAGGCACTTACTTAACCATTTAATCATGTTTAATTACATGTTCCACTTTGGTTAAGTATTCTAATCGTATTTTCTATTGCCACCCAAGGCAACCCACTAGTTTCCTCATGCCACCCAAGGCACCCCCACTAGTTACTACATGCCACCCAAGGCACCCACTTAACCCCTCATGCCCCACTACATGCTAATTTGGTTAAGTGTTTCTTAATTAATTAAGATCGTAACCTTTGTAAAGACCTCTCACATTAGACTGTCTTTTATAGCAGCTGGATATGCCGGTTGGTTCCGGGCAGCCTTACACCATAACAGAGTCTAACCTCGTGTCTTTACACTTGTCACGTATTTAGTTTATGACTAAGACCTCTCACATTGGGCCAATCATTTGTAGCCGCTGGATTTGCCGGTTGGTTCCGGGCAGTCTTATGCTACAAAAGAGTCCAACCTCGTGTCTTAGTTGATTAATTACACCTAAATAATCACCCCCATAATTTGTATTAATTATCCCTAATTAATTACCAATTTCAAGAATATGGGTAGACCTAACTCAATAGGTAAATTCCTAATTCCATAATATGGGTAGACCTAACTTAATAGGTAAATTCCCAATTCCATAATATGGGTAGACCTAACTTAATAGGTAAATTCCCAATTATGTCCATTCACTTTATGTTATGCTTAAGCATACCCATTTCACACCATTTTATTAACATGCATATTAACCCCATCGTTCCCCACGTAATTCGTTCTCATAACATGACATAATAAAGGGAAGATTCATCACAAATGCCATGGGTTTAACCAATCATAGCATATAACTTTATCATGGGTTTAAAAGGTGTCAACTTGCATATATGAGCATACATTAAACCCAACTAGCATTTAACCCAAACTTGCATGAAGCACATATGTCACAAAGGGGGTAACTTGCATATGATTCTTATGTCATACAAAGGTGTGAACTTGCATAGCATGTCACATGTTAACTTGCATATAACCAAACACATAACTTGCATAACATGTTACATATGAACTTGCATATAATCATGCACATAACTTGCATATAACCAAACACATAACTTGCATAACATGTTACATATGAACTTGCATATAATCATGCACATAACTTGCATACAACCAAACACATAACTTGCATAACATGTTACATATGAACTTGCATATAATCATGCACATAACTTGCATATAACCAAACACATAACTTGCATAACATGTTACATATGAACTTGCATATAATCATGCACATAACTTGCATTACATGTTACATATGAACTTGCATATAATATCACATATAGCTTGCATAACATGTTACATATGAACTTGCATATAATCTCACATATAGCTTGCATAACATGTTACATATGAATCAATGTTCAACATAGTGTTTTGCCTAATGAGCATCATAAAACATAGCATTAAACTTGCATAACATATAGCATAAAACTCGCAAAACACACAACATACACTATACTAAACTTGCATAAACACATTGATCCACAAACATAGCCATATCTTATCATATCCTATCATAATCAATTTAACAATTGATTATTAAGGCTATAGAAACTCACCACTAAACTCCAATAAGCAAACCCTTGCCAAAAATCACCCAAAAACTCTAGCCTTGAAAATAAAGCTTGCAACTTGATGATGAATGCAAGCTAATGATCACTCATACAACTTAAAAATGCTTGTATAAACATGAAAGCCTTCATAGAAATAGTTTAGAAAGAGGATGGAGGCTAGGGTTTTGAGTGGAGGCCATGATCATAGAATATTTTGGCATAGTATAGTTAGAGGATAGGATTATGATCATTTAGGGCTAGCTTAGGGTCTTATTTATAGGATTAGGATGTGTTTTAGACCCTTAGATTAACCCTAGGTTAGTTTAGGTCCGTCAGATTTCGTCCCAAGCCCTCCAACCCAGCCCAAAACTCAACCAGGTGCACCCAGGCCAGAATCAGCCGACAGGGCAAGTCGACAGCCCTGTCGACTGCCAAGTCGACAGGCATGTCGACAGGCAAGTCGACAGCCCTGTCGACAGCCAAGTCGACTTGGCTGGGCGGGAGTTTTCCCGCCTGGCCCCCATTTCTGCATGTTTCGAAATTCAAATTTCCCAAAAACTTCTTTGGGCCTTAACCGGGTCATACGGACTCCGATTTACAAAATTTCGGACTCTATTTCGCGTATTTTTCCGAGACGAACACAATGACGTAACCCGTTTCCCCTGATTCTCACATCTGAGACTATTAATTCTGTAATTAGTGAATATCAGTGTTAACTGAAATTCGGGGTGTTACACAAAGCCACCCCCATCACACAATTGTTAACGAGCTCAGACTACGTCCCCGCCCGCCAATAAAATGTTGCAAATATCCAAATAACAAAGAAGGCATACACCAAAGTAATCTCAACGCCGCCAAGGCCAAAATTTAATTCTCTCAATTAAAACCATTACAAACACAAACCCACCGCCTGCCAAAGATGCATCTACCACCATGAGCTGCACCACGCATAAACCAACGGTCTAAAAGTGCTTGCAATACGCCTCGACACCCGTCTACCACTTGATCTGAGATCCTTCCTCGATCACTCTGGATCCCTCGAGCATCATCAACATGAAGACCCCTGTCTAAACCACAATGATCTCTGTCTCGACACCCGTCTATCACTTGACTTGAGCTCCTTTCCTGATCATCTTGGATCCCTCGAGCATCATCAACATGAAGACCCCTGTCAGAAACATGATCAAAACTTCCCAAATCCATAGCCCCTTCAACACGGTAAACTCCATATCACGTCAAAGTTCCCAGATTGGAATGCTCTTCACTCTCAACATGATCTCCTCCACCAAAGTCTTCCGTTTCTCCAAAATAGTAATAACATAATCACCACTGAATCTACCAACCTTTGTAGAAATAATTGATGCACAATTTAAAACAAATCGCCTCGCTCTGATGCCAATCTGTTGTGATTTTTGTGCATATGCGGAAGCGCAATAAATAAGATATAGATTTGCCAATTGAACACCAATCTAATCTGGTAGCAATTATTCTATTACATCAACAAAATAGTAAATAACTATAGCAGAGAAATAAAGAGACACACAATATGTATACTGGTTCCACTATCATCATAGTGTACGTCCAGTCCAACAGAGAGAGATTTTATTCCACATAAGAGAATTACAAGAGATTACAAAATAAGAGTTTACATATCCAAACCTCAGTCAGGTTTAACAAGAAGAGACACCATTGGGGATCACTGCCTCCAAGCCAGGATGGATTTACACTAAAGTCTACCCCTCAATATATAGCCAGTGCAAATCTATGTGAGTCATCAATTAAATAACCAACATATGATAATAATATAATGGAGGCAAATTATCATAACAACAAATGTGCAAACATAGGAAGTAAATCAATCTGTTTCTTTAGCATAGATGGAAGAAATTAATCTCTTCATTTATTTCTCTGCCACCTCATCAAATGCAATCAATGCATTCCCATTATAAAAATATTTACTTTCCATTCTTTGTAAATTTATTCTAATCAATTTGTGATTTTGTATCACCAAATTTAACAAAGCCTTCTCTCATCCAACCACCAAATCATCACCTCAACTCAGTCACATACCCTTCCACTATCAATTGTTTCACCATAACAACAGAAATCTGACCAAACTCTCCATTGTCAAGCAACACCAATGCAAATCCAAACCAAAACATAACACAACCCTCGCTCTCCAATTTACCATCACTGCAACTGATGCCTTTACATCCAAACAGCGTCGAAATCCAATCACCACCACGCAAAACCCATATTTCACACAACCATCCAATAACTTTGTAATAACCTGTATTCTACGTATCGGGGGATCGTAGAATATTTATTTCTTTCCCGTATGAGGCCGTATGATCATGTAACTTTGGGAAACATCCATTAGAGTCATTTCCCATGTTCATGATTTTTGTCGATTGCTAAATGACCATTTTGCCCCTAGTTGGTACTGTTTTGGCCATAACTTTTGATTGGAAAGGAATTTTGACCTGAAACCACTTTCATTAGATTCGTTTGATGGTTTACCTTTCCGTAGAGTGGTCATAATAGCCAAACGGACTTACCGTTTGGGAGATATGGCTGAAATAAGGTTTGGAGGGTGAAAAACTGCTTAACCAGGCCAAATCGGGTGATTAGTGAGTAGACCCATAACCCATTTCGGGATTAGGGTTATGAGAGGGCTGAAATGAGATGGAGAATCATTCAATTTCAGTTTTCTAGCCTCCACTTATCACCAAGGATCCCTAAAAATGACCTCCAACCTCTAAATCACCTCCAAATCATCTTTTGGTCAAGAATTTGGCTTAGCAACCCCTAATCAAGGAAGATCTTCACCAAATCAATATAGGAGCTGCTGTTTGGCATTGAAATTCGCATCAAATCAGAGAATTATTTCAGATCTTAGTTTATTTTGTGGCTAAGGTGAGTGATTTGCATAGTTTTGCACAAGTATGGCTAATTAGGGGTGATTAGTGTTAATTAGCGAATTTATACATGATAAAATTTTGGAAAAATGTTTATAAAATTTGGAATGATGTTTTAGACCTCTGATATGAATTTGGGTTGATTTGGTTAAGTTTTGCTAATCATATCATTAGTTTCACCTAAACATGCTTAAGGCAAAAATATGGGATTTTGGGTATGTTTGATCCATTTTACATGCTATGATTTATATTTTGATGTTTGGGATTGATATTACATGTTGCTATGACTATATGGTATGCTTGGTGATTGTTTAGAAGTGTTAGATTGGTCGAAAACGCCGTCGAATGGTGTAGAAACAGTCGCAGGAAAACATGCAGGAAATGGCCCAGAATCCGGATCGGATCGGTGGAGGGGAGCGCGACTCGACCCGTTCCAGCATGGGCGTCACGATCCGTTTAAAGGAGTAAGTCACGACTTAGCTAGGTGGCACGATCCGGTAGTAGAAGCACGATCCGAACCAACAAGTATTCACGATCCGAACCAGAAGAGGGTGGGGAGCTCACGAGTCGATGGGTACTAGGGCAAGACGACCCGACCCGATCAGAAGGCACGACCCGACCCGGATGAAGCAACCCGACCTGACCCGAAGTGGTGACGCCGATCCGAACCAGGAGGAGGAGCCACGAGCTGGAGGAACACGACTCGATCTGCAGGGGGTGTTGGCGATCTGAACTAGGCCGATCCGATCCGATGAAGAGAGTTGAAGGCCGATCCGATCCGATTCGATGGTGATGACCAATAACCCGAGATGCAAAGGTAGTCCAAATGGGAGTTAGAGCTCAGGATCCCGGAACCAGTTGGGAACCAATGAGTTCACTTCATGAGTTGGACTTTGCTGCGGGACGTGTGCTAAGGAGTTGTCGACGTTCATAACTTCGATTCACCACTAAAAAGGAATGATGGGCTACTTATCAGTGCAGTAGGGTCATTATGACCTGAGGGGCAAAGTGATGGTAGCAAGACTACGTTATCAGTGCAGTAGGGTCATTACGACCCGAGGGGCAAGGTGATGCGTAGTAAGACTATGAGCCAGTGCAGTGGGGTTCTTGTGACTCCATGAGGCAGAGTGGACATAGTAAGGATTAGTAAGGCTATGAGCCAGTGCAGTGGGGTTCTTGTGACTCCATGGGGCAAAGTGGACATAGCAAAGGATTTGTGGCTACGTTATCAGTGCAGTGAAGCCATTTATGACTTCATGGGGCAAAGTGATCGTAGCAAGGTATGTTGGGTGATCGAAGTGGTGAATATCGTATGCTTTACGCACTGAGTGAGAGATGTGAGGATGGATGCTATGCTTGATTGTTTGCTATCATTATAACATGCACACCTCCCCCACCTCCGTATCTTTACATTGCTTGATATGGTACCTTAGAGTGTTGTACAGTACGTAGTACTAACTCTTTGGTTGCAGGTCCAGGTTCAGGTATGTTTTAGTCTACCTGTTATTGTTCACTTTAGATGCTCATCGCTCATACCAGGCTTTATGTCTGACCCAGAGTTTTATGTCTCCTCTTATTACTCTGGGTGCTCACACGAGCAGACTAGAGACAAGTTAGCTGGTGATGCGCGAGTAGCTGATTCGAAGGCGGGCAGGAGGCTTCCACGTATTATATATATATACACATTCTCCCTGTGTCGTTGGTGGTCGCTACTTGGGCATTAGTAGTGTACCTCATTTATCTTACTTTTGTTTTGAGACAGTTTGAAAGTTGTAATAAGTTGTATTCTGAATTTCCACTGCTATGATGTTTAGTTCTAATTTTCAGCTTATGCACTGTCTCTCCTGTTTTATGTCAAGTATGTTGTTATTATATTTTATTCTATGCGTTGTGAGACATTCTACAGGTTCTTTGTATGTTCATTTCCTTCTTCCTTTTTCCTTCCGGCGACCCATTCCGTGCTAACTGGACATGTGTACAGCGCACTTTTGGAGTAAATGTCGGTTGGTGCGGGGCGGGCCGTCACAAACTTCAACCACCAGACTTCTGCACCAACCAAAATCCCAAAGCCTAGCTACCGTTATAACTTCATCATCTTCTTACTCCAACCCGAATCCGCTAATCAGAAACAATATTGAAATCGCAACTTCACTAAAAATATTTGGGGATAGTCGGAGAACTTCTGTCGCGATTTTTGATTTTCGAATTTGTGATTTTGGGTCTAATTGTCTTTATCATTTCTAGGTTAAGATATCGTGTTTTATGGGGTGAAGGATGTGAAACTATCTATTCAATTTTAGGCATGCGTGGGCTTGGGCTCGGGATCACGTCGGCTTATTAATTTGTTGTGTAGCTTTGCTCATGTGGGTTTGATCAAGTTTGCTTCTTGGTTTTATTTTTAGTTTCTTGTTCTCAGTTTTGATTTTCTTCTAATTTTTTTATGAAAAAAAATATAAAGAATTTTCTTTTTGCAATTTTGCCATTTTCTTTTTTATTTCTTTCCTCTTTTCCAAATCTTCTTTTACAATTTTTTTTTTCTTTTTTTCATGGGCATTGTTATTGGCACTCCAAATATTGTTAAGGGGGGGCCAATTTTTTTTCCTTTCAAAAATTGTTAAGGGGAGTACCAATAAGAAAAGTAGTCCCTTAACAAATAAAGGTAATTTTACCATATTAACTATTTATCCCTTTAACAAATAAAGGTAATTTTACCTTAATAAATATTGCAAGGGCCGTAGTAATTTTTTTTGTCGATTCGCATATATAACCCTAAAGGATAAGAGTTTTCGGAGGAATAGGATTGAACTATTTTTTTGTTAATATAAATATGCCGAGTTTTATAATTATGGAGGAAATGCACCGAAATGATTATTAGTTTTCGATATATCACTGTCGAATACATATATAATTGATTATGTGTTGCATTCGGTGCAGTGGTGACGAACTGCTTATTTTAATTCGGTTTCCCTTGTCGAATAAGTTTTTTTAAATCTTATTTGAAGGGGCAATTTGAGAATATTGAGTAGTGTGAAATAATATGTTTATGTAGCCCCTTAACAATTTTTCAAAGAGTGGATTGTTTTTAAAAAATGACCCCCTTAACAAAAGTTGGAGTGTCAATAATAATACTGTTTTTCATTACTTTCAATTCCTTTCAAAATTTCTAATTAAAAAAACTTCCCATTTCTTTTTTGATTTATTTCTCAATCTTCTCTCCAATTGTTTTCCGCTATATCTTTCCTTTTTTTTTTACAATCTCCTTCCAATTTCTTTCTTTTCTTCTTTTAGAAGTCTAAAAAAATCCTTTTTTTTAACAATTCCTTTCTTTTATTTCTTTCCTATTTTCTAACAATTCCTTTTTTTGTTTCTTTCCTATTTTTTCCTTTTGTTTTCTTTTATATATATATATAATTCTTGATTGATTGATTGGGTATTAAAACATGGATACCATAATCTTCTAAATCAATAGAAAAAAATCTTTCCTTTTTGCAACCTTGCCAATTCTTTTCTAATATCTTTCTCGGTTTTCTTTTCATCTTCTTCAACATAATCTTTCCATCCTTCTATTTACCATTTCTTTATTATTATTAAAAAAGCTCCATCTCTTTCTCTGTTCTCTACCACGAAACATCGCACCAAAACTGTGTCCGCAACCATCTACTCACCTCTATTCAGCGACATCAGTCAATCACCATCTCCTACAACAACTCATCACCACACCAACAATTCCCCCACGTTAAAACACATCCATATTTCTCACTATTCCTCAAATAGCACTTCAATCAACATATCTCCCCAAATCTACGTTGCCGCAAACCGTGACCTCAATTCCTTCCATCACAACTTCCAAACCGCAACCCAAATTCATTGGCCCCATCAGCATACACCGAAATTCCTACTATCAAAATCACAAATTCAAATCGCTTGAACACCAACCCATACACCACCTTTATCACCAATTAATCGATTCCAAACCCCAGTCCACCCTGCTTCGAAACCCATTAGCATCCCACCCAAATCCGCGGTGTTCGGAACCTTCAGAAACCAAATCCTCAAATCGAAATCAATCGCCTGAGTAAACCCGCTCGAAAAAAAAAGGATTTGTAACTGCAATTTTGGTTTCTGAGAGATTGAGGGGCATGATTTTTTTTACTTCTATAAAGGGCTCGTGTTAGTCTTTGTATTGGGATAGAGAGGGTTGGTAGTTAATTAATTTGAGTAGTCCAAATTTTGTTGGTGCGTGGGTCCTTAGTTGTACTCGTTAGTTTTAAATTTCTATTTCCTTGTTGTATGAGTCTGGGTTAGGTCTAATTTTTTTAGTTCTTTCCTTTCTTTGACTCTTAATTTAGTTATTAAGCTTGGTATTTTTGATTTTACTGAGTCAAGTTTTCATAGTACTGTAGTGTTTTTTTTAGCTAAGTAGTTTTGCTTGTTTTATTTCTTTTTGTTGAGTCTAGTTTTGTTCATTCATTTAGTCTTGTCAGTTTTTGGTTTAGTTTTTATTCTAATTGAGTTTTCTTTTTTCATTTGGTTTGTTTCTTTGTTTCCTTTCATTAAAAAAAAAAAAAAATCACTTGCCAATTGTATATATATCATCTTCATTTTCAGGTTGTAGAAAATCTCAAGGAAGATTACTTGCTCAAAGACTGCTCCGCTTGCTTTGCTTGGCTCTACGCTCTCTTTCTTAATAAAAAATTATCGCTAAATTTTTTTTGCTAATCTGGACGCATTGGTATATGTTTTCTTTCCTTGTTTTTATTTTATTTGCATTGTTGGTTGCTTGCACTTGCATTTAAATAAAAATAAAAAAATAAAACAAAAATTCATTCGTAGTTGCATTGTTAATTCACGTTTAATTTCTGTTTTGCATTCATCTTATTTTTTCTAAGGACACTGTTATATTTTGACAACTTGATTTCTTTCTAACGATTTATTTCTTGGTGTCTAAACTACGACAGAGAAATAACCCTTTATAAATATTACGGTGATTCGTAAATATTATATCAGTTGTTTCTCTGAAGGTACTTAAACCTTCGGCTGCATTGCTAGGGTGATTACTGGTGCACCGATAACTCATGTCCGTTAACTAGCTGAGAAATCTTTTGTTGAAATTAATCTAACCATCATTATATAATTTTAGAAAATTTGTAAATAATTAGTTTGCATTCATATAATTGCATTAGGTTCATTGATATATAAAAAAAGAGAAGAAAAAATTATACAAAAATCCAAAATCTAGAAAAAAACAATATTCTTTTATGAATATTTCCTTTTCTAATACAAAAAAATAAATTCAAAAAAGGGGTCTTTCTTGAAAATGTCCCAATTTTCTTATTCCAATGGATTTTACGATAGTTGTGAAAATCAATATAATCCATATAATTTTACACCGAATTCATATGGATATTTTAATAACAACTATTGTACAAACAATGTGGATTTTAGACCACCAACTTTACAAAATTTTCAAAATAATCCTGATTGTGCACCACAAAATTTTCAAAATCCCGACCAACCGTCAAATCTTGAAACAAATTTTGATTCTTTACTTGAAATGTGCACACAACAAAATCAAAGAATAAGTGAATGGTGTAATTCATACATGGGCAACAATTCAAGTCAAAACTTTCAAAATAATCAAAATTTGAATTCACTTCCAAATTCAAATGGTTTTGATTATAACCCTTGTCAATTCAATTTCGAACTCCAAAATGAATTTCAAATTCAAAATGGAAATATGAATCACTTTACAAATGATTTTGGCAATGGGAATAATTTCAATTGTGGTGCAACTGAAAATTTTTATTCTCAGCAATTTCAAATTGAAAATACTCATGTGTATAATTATAAATTTTATTTTGTTGAGCAAACGAATGAAACTCACGTTAATCACACGAATTTGTTGTTTCAAGACTACTTGAATTTTTGTAAAAAACAAAATAATCAAAACTAAACGTGTAACAACCCGGAGTTTCGGAACCAATTTAAAATTTTTATTTTAACAATTTTAATGGATTTTGAATATTCAAAATTATTTATTTTAAATAATAACGACGAAAAATTTATTTTAATCGAAGTTAGAAGGTATAAATTTATTTTAATTATAAAACGAGCCTGAAATAGCGCGGTAGTTTGAAAATTCAATTTTTAATTTCAAATGAATGTACAGGATTCAAAATAAATCGGATTTCAGTAAAATAAGAAATAATAGTATCTTTTTAATTATATCTTCCTAACGAACGTGAAAAATCCAGATTTCATATCGGAAATTGAAAGGTATGTCCAGTTTAAAATTCAGAATAGTCACTATGGAATATATATATATATATTTTAATATAATATATAGCCATTTTACAAACGATCTCCGTTTTCGACGAAACCACTTTTGTTGGATCCAGAATATCAATTTATTGCTAGATTCCAAATTTCATGATTTTTGGAATAAATACATGAGCGTGGTAAAAGAAAACGTGTTTGGTCAATTTCAGTCAAATTGGATCGATTAGAAAATGACCATTTTTCAAACGGTCTCTAAATTCGACGAAATTAGTGTTGTTAGGACCGTATCGTCAAAACAAAGCTAGAAATATTTTTTTTGTAATTTTTGGAGTCAGTATGTGGCCCCAGTAAATTAAAATGTACATTTAAATTCAGTATATATTAATTTATATTTTAATTTTGATAAAAACTAACTGAAACAGTCGAATTGGCTTGTGGGACATATCCCTTGTGTCCGGAATGGGGGTATTTGGCTAGGGACAATAGGCGTTGGGTTTGAATTGAAGTTCGGATACGAAATTCATTTTTTAGTAACAAATAGAATTGAATATTAAGTAAATATTATTATAAATACCCTACTTTATAACCCCAAACCCTAGCCTATCAGACCCGCCGCCATTCTCTTTATCAGTGGCCGACATCCTCCCGTTTTCACCCCTTAATAATTCTCAATTCCTTCCGAATTAGCCTTGATTCCAAAACACAAATCGAAGTACTTTCAGGCTCGTCAGATTCATACGGTTTTGATGGTAATTAGTGGTGTAGTTCTTGAGAAATAGAGCCCTAAACCGCTGGACTTCGCACACTAATTATAGTGCCAGGGGGCACCGAGTTTCGATCTGGTCAAGGGGCAGGGTGGAGTCGTTGGCGGCTTTAAGGTGAAGGGGTCAGATCATGTTCTGGTGGCGTCAGGTGCTCGTGAGGGTGTAGGAAGTTCGGTCAACTATGGGTCTTCGTGGTCCAGAGAGGAACGACAGTAGAAGAAGGGGGCAATCCCCTTACTCAATTTAATTAATCATTTTATTTTAAAATTCATGTAATTGAGATTAAAAAAACATTGTTTTGTAAATTAAAAAAAACATTGTTTTGTAAATAAAAATCGCATTGTTTTGTAAATAAAAGTTGCATTGTTCTGTAAATAAAAATCACATTGTTTTGAAAAGAAAAAAAAATGAAGCATTGTTTTAAAAATAAAAATGTCTTTGTTTTAAAAATAAAAATGTCTTTGTTTTAAAAATAAAGATGACTTTGTTTTAGTAAAAATGTCTTTGTTTTAAAAATAAAATGTCTTTATTTTAAAAAGATAAAAATGTCATCGTTTTAATGAAAAAACCATTGTTTTAAAAATGAAAATAGCATGGTTTAAATTATAAAAATATGATTTCATTGTTTATAAAAATATGATTTCATTGTATAGAAAAAATGATTTTTCGTTGTTAAGAAAATATGATTTCATTGTATAGAAAAAATGATTTTCGTTGTAAAGGAAATATGATTTCATTGTATAGCAAAAATGATTTTTCATTGTAAAGAAAAAATGATTTTTCATTGCATAGAAAAAACTGATTTTTCATTGTATAGAAAATATGATCCTTCACTGTATAGAAAAATATGCTTTATATATAAAAAGTTGAAATAAAAATTGGATTTTTATTTAAATAACATCGTATTAAAAATGTGATTTTTACTATGAGCAGCGTGAAAATGATTGCGTTTGAATTTCGGGCAAATCCAAACTGTTCAGAAATAAAACTGGTGGAGTGGAAACCAAAGGTGAGAACTCCTTCTCACTATAATTATTTTACAGTTAATTATATACTAGGATGCAGACGGTGCTTAGCAGCACCCGACACTATTTATTGCAGAAACCATGGTTGTTTGTTTTGACTGTATTGTATGTTGTTTGTGATGTTGAAATGTTGAACATAATGTTAACATTAATGTGGCAATCAGAATTAAATTATAAATATTTATTTATAATTTAAAATAGTGAAAATTGGTTAAGTTTGAAAATAATTCAATCTGAATTAGAATTGGATAAATTTTTGAACCAATAATTTATTTAAATAATCTGTTGTTGTTTGAAAACCCCACATGGGTATTGGGATGATATTTGGCATATGCTAGTCCCAAAATTTAGCTGTATGTCAATCGATGGATTGACAGTCTGTGATGAGCGTTATTTATTTATTTTAATGCTCACACAGTTGTAAATTTCACTCTGCATATGAATGGACCATTTGATGATTATTTATCATTATTGTTGCATATATGCGATGTATGAAATCCATATAACTGAAATTATATGGTAATTGATTAAGTTGCATTCCGATTCAGAAGTAAAAGAACATTTTAAAATAAAAGGACATTTTAAAATAAAGAATATTTTTAAAATAAAGGAATATTTTTAAAATAAAGAATCTTTAAAAATAAAGAATATTTTAAAATAAAATGTTTGAACAATAAAAATCACGTTTTTATTTCATGTATAAACAAATAAAATAATCATTTGTTTAATTATATTTTTGTACGTTAAAAATGTCACCTTTTAACATGTTAATGAAAATTAAATAATCATTTGTTTAATTATATTTTTGTACATTAAAAATGTCACCTTTTAACATGTTAATGAAAATTAAATAATCTTTTGTTTAATTATATTTTTGTACATTAAAAATGTCACCTTTTAACATGTTAATGAAAATTAAATAATCCTTTTTTAAATTATATTTAAGTACATTAAAAATGTCACCTTTTAACACGTTACTGAAAATGAGAATAATCATTTGTTGAATTATATTTTGAACATTAAAAATGTAACACCCCACCTCCGCCAGGGTGGCTCTTGCAAGCAACTCTGACTTTGGTGGAGCGTTTTAAAACAAGGTAAACATGCATAATGATATAACAAGGCAGGACATGACATATATATATGTAAATAAACAGAGTAAATAACATAGATAAAACAGCGGAAGATATTCAAACCATTTCAAACACAAGTTTAGTACATCATAATGTCAATTTTCCAAATAAATAAGTCTAGTACATAAAACAACATCATCTGAAACTGAAAAGAAGAACATAAAGTAGCTATCCCCAAAGTGGAAAAACCATAGCGAGCTCAAGTCCAAGCATACATGAGCTATCCAAGAAAAGCAGGTAAAATCCAAGCTAAGCTCCTGTATTCCCTCCCTGAGAACCTGGGGGGGGGGGGGGGGGGAACGGAAGAAAAGAGGCGAAAGAAAACAGGTCAGTCAAAAAGACTGAGTAAGCCCTACTACAATCAATGTAAACTGATAAAGTTAACTGGCATGAGCAGCAGGTATGAACATAGGGATAACAACATACTAACATGTTGATTAACTAACAAGGCAAATAAAGATGTCATCGCATAACCCGGTTTTAAGGTTTTGTACCACAGGTGTACTAACATTCTAACATGTCATGAATAATCCAGAATTTATCCCTTGGCCCAAACTTGGCCCAGTATCAGGTATTTGACTCAAACCAAGGTCTGACTTCTTGGTACCAATTCTAGTATAACAGGATTAGGTGTTACCCCAACGTTCACATCGAAACTGGTCGGAACAGAAGGGTCCATGCAGAAATAGAGTTTGGAAAGATGGGCTTTTACCATCCCAACGGATAAAGTACAGAAACGGAATACTAACTATAATGGGCCTTTACCACCCTAACAGATAAAGTACAGAAACGGAATACTAACTATAATGGGCCTTTACCACCCTAACAGAACGGTACAGAAACGGAATGCTAACAAAAATGGGCCTTTACCACCCTAACAGAACGGTACCACGCAGAAACAGACGGGTGTTGCCACCCAACAAAACAGACGGTACCGACAGAATCAGACAGAACTAAGTGTACCCTGAATCCTACCCAAGCGATCGGCTCCCAAATACATAAATACCCTGTGTCGACCCCACGATAGGGTATATCACTCCCTAAAGTGGCAACCAATTGGCACAGGCATATTTACAGATGTCACGGTGTCTTACATTCTCAGAGGCAGACCGGGATCCATGCACGCACATGACCCGGTTGGAACGCACCATCAACACCCATCGCCATTATCAGAATGAACCACTTATAATTAGTTCAGTAAGCGTGCCCGGACCCTACCTACGGTTGGGTCAAAGTTTTGATACCAGAAAGGGTTACTGACTAATATGGGTCCCAAACAACAAATGACACAAGTATTCCCCCTTGTATCCCCAGACTATCAAATTCAGATTAACTTATTAACAGAGTTCAGACATACCAGATTCAGATGGTCAGTTTTCAGACTAACGGATCAGATAACAGATTTACAAACTTGCCTAACTTGGTGTGGGTCCTACAGATCCGCAAAACAGGTTCGTTTAATTTATCAATCAAGTTAGTTTATCCAGACCAGGTATCAAATTGGTCCTCAGTCTTAACAAATTACTGAGTTAGATTGGTTAAGTATAGTTCAACTTAACCCCGTTAACTTACCGAGTTCAGATTGGTTAAGTGTAGGTTAACTTAACCCCGTTAATTTACCGAGTTCAGATTGGTTAAGTGTTGGTTAACTTAACCCCGTTACTTTACCGAGTCCAGATTGGTTAAGTGTCATAAGTCAGATTTCCTTAACCTTATCATATAGCATTAATTAATTAATTAATGCGCCTTAACCTCTCACATTAGACTTTGTTGCGGTTACTAGTTAAGCCGGTCGGTTCCGGGTAGCTTTACACCACAACTTGGTCTAACCTCGGGTTCAAGGTACAACATGACCAACTTCTCACATTGGGTCTTATTGTTTGTAGCAGCTAGTTAGGCCGGTCGGTTCCGGGTAGGTTTACGCTACAAACTCAACCCAACCTCGAGTTGGTCACACTTATCTTTTCTAAGTGTCATGTCCATCTCATTACAAGTTTTCAAGCAATTGGGTAGACCTAACTTAATAGGTAAATTCCCAATGGGTAGACCTAACTTAATAGGTAAATTCCCAAGCTCATGTTTTTATGTCTTTTAAGTTTACCCAACCCCAAACGCAATCCCATCGCTTACATATCGCAATAGCGCATAAAGGATAGAAAGAGGGAATTTGGCATAATCATGACATAAAAGTGTTAGAGCCACAAGTTCAACATGTTGGCATATGAAAGGTTCATGTGTTCATACACTTGCATATTACATTTTTAGGCCCAAAAGCATGCATAACATGTTAACAAGAACCACATGACCATCCCAAACTTGCATAAGCATACTTGCATATCATATGACAACTTTGCATATCAAACTTGCATAATAAAACTTGCATAACATATGTCAATTTGCATATCATACTTACATAAACAAACTTGCACAACATATGACAACTTGCATATCATACTTGCATAAACAAACTTGCATAACTTATGGCAACTTGCATATCATACTTGCATAAACAAACTTGCATAACTTATGGCAACTTGCATATCATACTTGCATAACAAACTTGCATAACTTATGGCAACTTGCATATCATACTTGCATAACAAACTTGCATAAACAAACTTGCACAACATATGACAACTTGCATATCATACTTGCATAAACAAACTTGCATAACTTATGGCAACTTGCATATCATGCTTTTAACTTCAAAGTTCAAGTATGAGAGGAATAGGGCTTACTATGCTTTTGCGGACTCAAATGAGTATAGCAAATGTAAGAAACCCCTTATGCAACAAATTAAAACCCCAAAAATGCAAGAAAACTTGATCAAGACTCCTCCTTTATGATAACAATAGAGAAACAAGACTTTAATGCAAGCTAAAGAGGATCACACAAGCCTAAATACACTTGTATGCATGGAAATCTCTTAGGAATTTGTTTAGGAATTGTATGAAGAGAGTGGAGGCCATGAGAGGTTTGATTTTGACATAGTTTAGTTGCTAGAATGAATAATGAGTGATTTAGGGTAGGTTAGGGTCGTATTTATAGATTAGGCTAGTGATTTAGACCATAGGATTAAACCCTAGTTGAAATCTCAACCCTCAAAACCGAATCTGGCCCCCAAGCTCAACACAAACAAGCCCAGATCAGAAATGGTGCGCCAGGCAAAACTGCCCGGCCACCCCGTGTCGACAGGGCTGTCGACACCCTCAGACCCCTGTCGACATGCCTGTCGACATGGGGGTCTTGGCGGGAGTTTTCCCGCCTGACGCCAATTGTGCCCTAACCCTTGTTTTTAACTTATTTTAAATCTGTTTTTACTTAGGAATTTTCTGAAAACTTCGTCGGGCCTTAATCGGGTCATACGGACTCCGATTTTCGAAAACTCAGACTCTATTTCGCGTATTTTTCCGAGACGAACGCAATGGCATAGCCCGTTTCCCTTGATTCAGATTTCAGAATTAAATTCTGCCTCGATTTATGTTATAACAGGTTATTGAAAATACGGGTTGTTACATTCTCCCCTCCTTAAGGGATTTCGTCCCCGAAATCTTCAAGTTAGGAAGAACGTATCCTACCATCCAATCATCCATCTACTCAAAGCATCATCCACGAGCAATCATTGTCCTTACAAGATTCTAAATGCTGGATGAACATATGCAGAGGTGTGTGTATATGTACTTATCTAATGCAAATATCAGCAATGCAGAGTATGTTAGTGAAATGAATCCATCATGTATGCAAACAGTCCTAATCACATAATACTATATGTGTGCACAACCATTCGTCCATATGCAACATCCATGTGCTGAATTAACCATCTTGCAACCATAAGAATCGAAAATGTACACACGTCCATATGCAATATGAGAGTGTATTTCAAGCCGATCTAGTGCCTAGTGTGTGTTTATGCATCCACGAGCAACCACTAGCAACCACTTGCATCCACTTGCAACCATCAAACATAACATGTCTCAAACACATGTTTACATCCATAGGATTCCTATCTCCACCAGATATAGTCGAGTGATGGAAGCGAGTATAGATAAAACAAAAACTTGGTACATATTCTTACAGACTACTAGTACCGATCAGATTTTTCCCAAATGATTCTTAGGAAACTAAGCATGGTAAAAACCCAGAATGTACTCGTCATAGTCACAGATACTCTCAAATCCCAATTTATCACAAACAGATGAGTTATAACTCTCAGGGAGTTTGAGACCATTACCAGATCAGAAGCAAGACTAGCATTAAAGTACTGAGTTTCCATTACAGAATCGAAATACCAGAAAAAGAGTTTCATACTGAAAATCAGACAAAGAGAATTAAACATCCTACAGACAAATTATTCTAGCCCAAATCTATTCGCCCACCATACGAGTATTCATCGTTCCTTCCGATGTAGTCCCTTTCTTCTTCGGGCAGTCCCTAGTGAAGTGCCCCATCTCTCCACAGTTAAAGCAAGTGCCCTTTCTCTTTCTGCAATCCTTGTTTAGATGAGTTGAGCTTCCACAAGTAAAGCACTTCTTTTCCTTCTTATCTTCAGACTTCTCCTCCTTCTTTTGCATTTCCTTTTTGGGTCCCATTTTCTTGTTTTGAGACTCATTCGCCTTGACCTCCTTCTTCGCACTCTTGTTCTCTTCCTGGAGTAGGGCCATATCTACCAAACTCTCAAACGTGGCCCCCATGGGCACATGAGACATAGCTAACTCCTGTAACGGCTCATTCAATCCTCTAGCAAAACGAAGAGCCTTCTTCTGAGTAGTACTCACCATATCCAAGCCAAAACGAGCTAACTGGTTGAACTTGTTCACATATTCTTTGACAGACATGTCTCCTTGCTTCAAAGCAATAAACCTTTCCATTTGCAGATTCTCCTCAGCGGAAGATAGAAACTTAAGTCCGAATCTTGTCCTGAAATCGGCCCAAGTCTCAACGGGCCTAGTCGCGGTGGTGATCTCCCACCAATAAGCGGCCTCATCCTTCATGAGCCAAACCGCCAACAAGATCTTTCTCTGATCATCTATTCCAAAGATAGCGAATAAATCCTCGGTCTCTTTCAGCCAATTTCGGGCCTCTACAAAAGTCTCGGTACCTAGAAAGTTCTTGCCACCCATTGCTTTGAAGTCTTTGCAAATTTTCGTGAACTCTACTGGAGGATTCTGAGGGGGAGGAGGAGGAACCTCAGCGGCAGGAGGAGGAGGAACATTAACCACCGGAGGAGGAGTAACATTTGCGGGGCCGGCTTCGGTCGCCCTAGCCTCTATAAGTCTCCTATACCAAACAGGAACTTGCACTCCCTCTGGGATAACAAAGTTATCGGCCATACTGAAAAGACGGAAAAGATAGATTCAGAACGAGGAAACTAGGAATAGATAACTAAGGATTGTGCTAATGGCTTTTGGGGAATAGCCTTTTAAAATAAACTAGACTTTTCTTTGGAAAATACTTTATACTTGGTTTTGAAAATAGTTTTCCAAAAGTTTTCTAAAAACCTTTTTGTTCCTTCTCGTAAACCATATGCTCTGATACCAAATGTAACACCCCACCTCCGCCAGGGTGGCTCTTGCAAGCAACTCTGACTTTGGTGGAGCGTTTTAAAACAAGGTAAACATGCATAATGATATAACAAGGCAGGACATGACATATATATATGTAAATAAACAGAGTAAATAACATAGATAAAACAGCGGAAGATATTCAAACCATTTCAAACACAAGTTTAGTACATCATAATGTCAATTTTCCAAATAAATAAGTCTAGTACATAAAACAACATCATCTGAAACTGAAAAGAAGAACATAAAGTAGCTATCCCCAAAGTGGAAAAACCATAGTGAGCTCAAGTCCAAGCATACATGAGCTATCCAAGAAAAGCAGGTAAAATCCAAGCTAAGCTCCTGTATTCCCTCCCTGAGAACCTGGGGAGGGGGGAAACGGAAGAAAAGAGGCGAAAGAAAACAGGTCAGTCAAAAAGACTGAGTAAGCCCTACTACAATCAATGTAAACTGATAAAGTTAACTGGCATGAGAAGCAGGTATGAACATAGGGATAACAACATACTAACATGTTGATTAACTAACAAGGCAAATAAAGATGTCATCGCATAACCCGGTTTTAAGGTTTTGTACCACAGGTGTACTAACATTCTAACATGTCATGAATAATCCAGAATTTATCCCTTGGCCCAAACTTGGCCCAGTATCAGGTATTTGACTCAAACCAGGGTCTGACTTCTTGGTACCAATTCTAGTATAACAGGATTAGGTGTTACCCCAACGTTCACATCGAAACTGGTCGGAACAGAAGGGTTCATGCAGAAATAGAGTTTGGAAAGATGGGCTTTTACCATCCCAACGGATAAAGTACAGAAACGGAATACTAACTATAATGGGCCTTTACCACCCTAACAGATAAAGTACAGAAATGGAATACTAACTATAATGGGCCTTTACCACCCTAACAGAACGGTACAGAAACGGAATGCTAACAAAAATGGGCCTTTACCACCCTAACAGAATGGTACCATGCAGAAACAGACGGGTGTTGCCACCCAACAAAACAGACGGTACCGACAGAATCAGACAGAACTAAGTGTACCCTGAATCCTACCCAAGCGATCGGCTCCCTAATACATAAATACCCTGTGTCGACCCCACGATAGGGTGTATCACTCCCTAAAGTGGCAACCAATTGGCACAGGCATATTTACAGATGTCACGGTGTCTTACATCCTCAGAGGCAGACCGGGATCCATGCACGCACATGACCCGGTTGGAACGCACCATCAACACCCATCGCCATTATCAGAATGAACCACTTATAATTAGTTCAGTAAGCGTGCTCGGACCCTACCTACGGTTGGGTCAAAGTTTTGATACCAGAAAGGGTTACTGACTAATATGGGTCCCAAACAACAGATGACACAAGTATTCCCCCTTGTATCCCCAGACTATCAAATTCAGATTAACTTATTAACAGAGTTCAGACATACCAGATTCAGATGGTCAGTTTTCAGACTAACGGATCAGATAACAGATTTACAAACTTGCCTAACTTGGTGTGGGTCCTACAGATCCGCAAAACAGGTTCGTTTAATTTATCAATCAAGTTAGTTTATCCAGACCAGGTATCAAATTGGTCCTCAGTCTTAACAAATTACTGAGTTAGATTGGTTAAGTATAGTTCAACTTAACCCCGTTAAATTACCGAGTTCAGATTGGTTAAGTGTAGGTTAACTTAACCCCGTTAATTTACCGAGTTCAGATTGGTTAAGTGTTGGTTAACTTAACCCCGTTACTTTACCGAGTCCAGATTGGTTAAGTGTCATAAGTCAGATTTCCTTAACCTTATCATATAGCATTAATTAATTAATTAATGCGCCTTAACCTCTCACATTAGACTTTGTTGCGGTTACTAGTTAAGCCGGTCGGTTCCGGGTAGCTTTACACCACAACTTGGTCTAACCTCGGGTTCAAGGTACAACATGACCAACTTCTCACATTGGGTCTTATTGTTTGTAGCAGCTAGTTAGGCCGGTCGGTTCCGGGTAGGTTTACGCTACAAACTCAACCCAACCTCGAGTTGGTCACACTTATCTTTTCTAAGTGTCATGTCCATCTCATTACAAGTTTTCAAGCAATTGGGTAGACCTAACTTAATAGGTAAATTCCCAATGGGTAGACCTAACTTAATAGGTAAATTCCCAAGCTCATGTTTTTATGTCTTTTAAGTTTACCCAACCCCAAACGCAATCCCATCGCTTACATATCGCAATAGCGCATAAAGGATAGAAAGAGGGAACTTGGCATAATCATGACATAAAAGTGTTAGAGCCACAAGTTCAACATGGTGGCATATGAAAGGTTCATGTGTTCATACACTTGCATATTACATTTTTAGGCCCAAAAGCATGCATAACATGTTAACAAGAACCACATGACCATCCCAAACTTGCATAAGCATACTTGCATATCATATGACAACTTTGCATATCAAACTTGCATAATAAAACTTGCATAACATATGTCAACTTGCATATCATACTTACATAAACAAACTTGCACAACATATGACAACTTGCATATCATACTTGCATAAACAAACTTGCATAACTTATGGCAACTTGCATATCATACTTGCATAAACAAACTTGCATAACTTATGGCAACTTGCATATCATACTTGCATAACAAACTTGCATAACTTATGGCAACTTGCATATCATACTTGCATAACAAACTTGCATAAACAAACTTGCACGACATATGACAACTTGCATATCATACTTGCATAAACAAACTTGCATAACTTATGGCAACTTGCATATCATGCTTTTAACTTCAAAGTTCAAGTATGAGAGGAATAGGGCTTACTATGCTTTTGCGGACTCAAATGAGTATAGCAAATGTAAGAAACCCCTTATGCAACAAATTAAAACCCCAAAAATGCAAGAAAACTTGATCAAGACTCCTCCTTTATGATAACAATAGAGAAACAAGACTTTAATGCAAGCTAAAGAGGATCATACAAGCCTAAATACACTTGTATGCATGGAAATCTCTTAGGAATTTGTTTAGGAATTGTATGAAGAGAGTGGAGGCCATGAGAGGTTTGATTTTGACATAGTTTAGTTGCTAGAATGAATAATGAGTGATTTAGGGTAGGTTAGGGTCTTATTTATAGATTAGGCTAGTGATTTAGACCATAGGATTAAACCCTAGTTGAAATCTCAACCCTCAAAACCGAATCTGGCCCCCAAGCTCAACACAAACAAGCCCAGATCAGAAATGGTGCGCCAGGCAAAACTGCCCGGCCACCCCGTGTCGACAGGGCTGTCGACACCCTCAGACCCCTGTCGACATGCCTGTCGACATGGGGGTCTTGGCGGGAGTTTTCCCGCCTGACGCCAATTGTGCCCTAACCCTTGTTTTTAACTTATTTTAAATCTGTTTTTACTTAGGAATTTTCTGAAAACTTCGTCGGGCCTTAATCGGGTCATACGGACTCCGATTTTCGAAAACTCGGACTCTATTTCGCGTATTTTTCCGAGACGAACGCAATGGCATAGCCCGTTTCCCTTGATTCAGATTTCAGAATTAAATTCTGCCTCGATTTATGTTATAACAGGTTATTGAAAATACGGGTTGTTACAAAAAACGTCATCTTTCACATGCTAATGAAATGAATAAAAGATTTATCTGTTGAATAAAAATTTTGAACAATAAAAATATCATTTTTATTAAATTTATAAAGCATATAAGATTTATGTGTTGAATAGATTTTTTGGAACAATAAAAATAGTTATGTGGTTAAACGCCCTTTTCATTGATCGAATTATTCATTTGATAATGAATATCGAAAAGAAGTGATTTCAAAATTTAATATTTTGAAAATATTATCATTTTAATATGATAAAGATATAGAATATTCAATTTTGATTTAAAATCGAAAATAAATTTGGATTCGTTTTAAACCGAATATATAAATGATTTATAAAATATGTTTTAAATGGGAGTCGACGATTATATATTATATATTATATATATTTGATGGCCTGAATAGAATGCACCGCGCAGCGACCGTTCGCGAATTTCGATCATTAACTTCAAATTGATGTAACGGGAGACCCGACCGTCGGATTCTCCTAAAACCGGAACCATTGGGTTCGTATCGAAAAGAGCTTTCTAATGAATATAAGAACTAATGGTTGGATTTGGAATAATGTCCAAATAAAATTTGAAAAAGGTCGCTATGGATGCAGTTCGATGGCCATTATTGGAAACCGACTGTACAGGCTTTAATAAAATTATTAAAAGTATGGAAAAATTATGTAAAATCATAATTAATAATCTGGAAAGATTTTGGATGAAAAATTCCATATTTAAAAAGATAAAGTTATATTTTTATCGAAATGAACTAGTTATTAACCAGAATAAATCTTTAATTAAGATTTAATGGAGTTTTCCAATTAATTAATATTTATTTAGAATTAAATAAAATAAATTGGATTTTGGGTTTGTCGTGAATGGTGTCTTAAATAACACTGTTATTAAACCCCGTGTGAAAAGAATAAATCTTTTAATTAAGATTTAGAAAAGTTTACTAATTAAGTAATGTTTAATTAGAATTGAAATGAAAGTTGATTGTGGGTTTATCGTGAACTATGTTTTAAACGACATTTGTTCTTTAATCCCAATTAACAGTGAAAATATAATTCGGAATTTATAAATCTTTTATTAAGATTTAAATGGAATTTATAAATCTTTTATTAAGATTTAAATGAAATTTATAAATCTTTTATTAAGATTTAAATGAGAATTTTTCCAAAGTAAATTTTCCAATTTAATATAATAGATTGGAACTGAAGGGAATTCGATTTAATAATAATCGAGATAAGCTTTTGTGAATGAAGACTGTTACTATATATGGAATTTAAAAAGGCCTCGCCGTTATTCCATTTATATTATTAGTCTGATACGGAAATTTATATCGATTATACACTGATTCGTTTTCTATGAAGACTCCGTAGTTAATGGAAGATGATTTGGGTTTATCGTGAACTTGTTTTAAATGACATTGGTTCTTTAACCCTGTTAGAGATAAAGATTAATTTCCTAAATTTGAATAAACATAAAGTGATGATTTTTGATATTAAAATCAAATTGGAGTTTTAATAAATAT
Source organism: Allium sativum (assembly GCA_030737875.1). Taxonomy (NCBI): domain Eukaryota; kingdom Viridiplantae; phylum Streptophyta; class Magnoliopsida; order Asparagales; family Amaryllidaceae; genus Allium; species Allium sativum. Next base: position 446,172,908 of record CM060922.1, on the reverse strand, counting down.
CTAATTAGATTGAAATGGGAATGAGATAATTTGATTCATCGAATTCCTGAAATTATCAAGAATGGTGTGCCACCAGTTTTACTCCAGTAAATTCTTTAATTAAATTTTAATGTGAAATGGTAGTTAATTTTACTGATAACACTGTGGGTGTTAGATATGGAGTGCTACTAGTTTTGCTCCACGGGACGAATAGGTTGGGATTGGGATAATAAATATAAATAAATGATTACTTTGGTAAGATTCGATAATCCCGACTAGTTAATAAAATCCTTCGAAATCGATATTGAAAGGAAGATTAAAGAATAAATTTAAAAGAATTTATCTTTGATAAAATTAATGAGAACCTTTCCCTAATAATGTGAATATTTTATTAAAAGAATATTCTGATTTGGAATGAGGCGTATGATGTGTTTTTATAGCACTAGATTATAAAATGCGCGAATTATTCGGAAAAACCGGGGTTAACCCATTCTGAATAATTAATATGACGACCAAGAGTTGAAGATGAAGACGGTAGTTTAAGACTGGAGATCTTCACATCGTTTGGACGATTACTGATGTCTTGATTGGGTCGTACACCAAGACAAGGTAATAAGTGGTGATCATCCAAACGTACTTGGAGATCGACGAATATGCGAGGACCTTCCTCCTGTATTGGATATATGGGACGAGGAATAAGGTGCCTCCAGTTTCGTTTAGACCCAGAACGGACTTGTAAATGGATGGTATTGTAACAACCCGTATTTTCAATAACCTATTATAACGTAAATCGAGGCAGAATTTAATTCTAAAATCTGAATCAAGAGAAACGGGCTATGCCATTGCGTTCGTCTCGGAAAAATACGCGAAATAGAGTCCGAGTTTTCGAAAATCGGAGTCCGTATGACCCGATTAAGGCCCAACGAAGTTTTCAGAAAATTTCAAAGTAAAAAAAAAAACAGATTTCAAATTCAAGTTTGAATTTGGAAATTTGGGGCAATTGGGCCAGGCGGGAAAATTCCCGCCAGAGCACCCAAGTCGACAGCCCTGTCGACTTGGGAGTCGACTTGGTTGGACCCAAGTCGACAGCCCTATCGACTTGGCTGTCGACTTGGTCCAGCCGGGCAGTTCTGCCTGGTGCACCATTTTGGGTTTGTGTTGAGTTTGGGGGCCAGATTCGGTTTTAAGGGCTGAGATTGGAACTAGGGTTTAATCCTAAGTCTAGAACTAGTCCTAATCTCTATAAATAAGGCCCTAACCTAACCCTAAATCATCATTATTCATTCATACAACTAAACTATGGCAAAATCAATCCTCTCATGGCCTCCACTCTCTTCATAAAATTCCTAAATAAATTTCTATGAGATTTTCCATGCATACAAGTGTTTTCAAGCTTGTATGAGCATCATTAGCTTGCATTCAAGTCAAGTTTCTATATTTGCATCATAAAGCAAGGGTTTTGATCATTTTGGCTTAAGGGTTTTTCTATTGAAGCTTGCATTTTGGGTTTAATTGGTTGCATAAGGGCTTTGTCATATTTTTGTGTCTTCATAAGCATTGTAAGCCCTTTTCTACTTTCATATTTAAACTCTAAAGTTAATGAATGATGCAAGTTGTGTTTGATCATTATGATATGCAAGTTTACTATGAAGTGTTATGCAAGTTTGCCATGTTATGATGTTATGTTATGCAAGTTTGATATGCAAGTTTGTCATATGATATGCAAGTTTGATATGCAAGTTTGTCATATGATATGCAAGTTTGATATGCAAGTTTGTCATATGATATGCAAGTTATGTTATGCAAGTTTGATATGCAAGTTTGTCATATGATATGCAAGTTATGTTATGCAAGTTTGGGTTGATCCTTTTGTTCATGTTATCATGTTATGCAAGCTTATCTTGGGTTTATGAGCTTAAAGCTTCAAGCTTTATGCTAAAGGTTGCATTTTGGCAACATGTAAGTTATCATATCTCTTATGATAACTTGCATGTGAGGCTAAATGCGAACTTATAACCATTTCTACATGTCATTTATCACCATGTATCACCAATATGCTAAGTTTGGTTTTATGCATGCTTTTGAGGCCTAAAAATGTAATATGCAAGTATACGAACACATGTACATTTCATATGCCACCATGTTGAACTTGTGGCTTCAACACCTTTATGTCATGATTATGCCAAGTTCCCTCTTTCTATCCTTTATGCGCTATTGCGATATGTAAGCGATGGGATTGCGTTTGGGGTTGGGTAAACTTAAAAGACATAAAAACATAAGCTTGGGAATTTACCTATTAAGTTAGGTCTACCCTTTGGGAATTTACCTATTAAGTTAGGTCTACCCAAATGCTTGAAAACTTGTAACATGTTTTGGAAACATGATGGACATGACACTTAGAAAAGATAAGTGTGACCAACTCGAGGTTGGGTTGAGTTTGTAGCGTAAACCTACCCGGAACCGACAGGCTTAACTAGTTGCTACAAATAATAGGACCCAATGTGAGAAGTTGGTCATGTTGTACCTTGAACCCGAGGTTAGACCAAGTTGTGGTGTAAAGCTACCCGGACCCGCCCGGCTTAACTAGTAACCACAACAAGGTCTAATGTGAGAGGTTAAGGCGCATTAATTAATTAATGCCTCATGATTAGGGTTAAGTCATGGTCCACTTAATACTTAACCAATTTGGGCTTGGTAGATTAATCGGGGTTAAGTCGTGAACTCATCGTTACACTTAACCAAGTTAATCCATGATTAGCAAGAGGGTTAAACCGTACTTAACCCACTAGAAAAATCCTAGCAATGGGGGTCCACTCCAACAGTAATCCCAAGTTTGTATCATTAAGGCCCTAGGGACTAGGCTAGGGAGGGGGCACGATTACTGGACTGGAGGTAAGTGACCAAAAGCGACGGCAGAGTGGTACGCCGGTGTAGTTCCGGGCGGACCATGGTCGTGCACATAGTCCGAAGCCGGGGAAAGCATGCACGGGTACCAGTAGATCGAGACTGTGCACTTATGTTTATGGTGTCCAGGGGTTGCCACCCTAGGGCTTGATACACCCGACGGGAGACCCTGCACAGTCTGACTACAATTATGTTTGGGCCGCATTGACACCAATATGTGACGAGTTAGGCTTAGGGAGCCGATCAACTAGACCGTTTGGTTGGACCTCGTAGGGTCATTTCATGCTATTGGACCTCGTGTTAGGGTCACTTCATGTTATTGGGCCAAAGCTTGGGCCAAGGGATCAATATTTGTTTATTCAAGTCATGTTAGTTTGCTAGTACACCTGTGGTGCAAAAACCTTAAACCTGATTATGCGATGACACCTTTATCTACCTTGTTAGTTAATCATCATGCCAGTATGTAGTTATCCATATGTTCATCTCAGCTTTCATCATGCCAGTTAACTTTATCAGTTTACATTGATTGTAGTAGGACTTACTCAGCCTTTTTGACTGACCTGTTTTCTTTCGCCTCTTTTCTTCCGTTCCCCCCCCCCCCCCAGGTTCTCAGGGTGGGAACGTTGGAGCTTAGCTCGGATTTCGGATTGCTTGCTTGTGGGATTTTAGCTCATGTACGGTCTTGACATGAAGCCAGCTATGGTTATCACTTATTTTGGGGATAGTACTTATGTATTTCAGTTTTTCAGTAATGTTGTTTTTATCTAGACTTGTGTATTTGGAAAGTTGTCATTATGTTGTACCAGACTTGTTTTGAAATGGTTTGAAATCTTCCGCTGTTTTATCTATGTTATTTACTCTGTTTACATATATACACATGTTCTTGTTCTGCCTTGATATATCATTATGCATGTTTACCTGATTCAAACGCCCCTCCAAAGTCAGAGTGCTTGCAAGAGTCACCCTGGCGGAGGTGGGGTGTTACATTTGGTATCAGAGCATATGGTTTACGAGAAGGAACAAAAAGGTTTTTAGAAAACTTTTGGAAAACTATTTTCAAAACCAAGTATAAAGTATTTTCCAAAGAAAAGTCTAGTTTATTTTAAAGGCTATTCCCCAAAAAGCCATTAGCAAAAATTCCTTCGTTTTTCTCCATTCTGAATCTGTCTTTTCCTTCATTTTCAGTATGGCCGATAACTTTGCTATCCCGGAGGGAGTACACGTACCTGTTTGGTATAGGAGACTTTTGGAGGCTAGGGCGACCGAAGCCGGCCCCGCAGATGTCCCTCCTCCTCCTCCTCCGGTAGTTAATGTTCCTCCTCCTCCTGTCGCTGAGGTTCCTCTTCCTCTCCCCCTCAGCATCCTCAAGCTGACTTCGCAAAGACTTGCAAAGATTTCAAAGCAATGGGTGGCAAGAACTTTCAAGGCACTGAGACTTTTGTAGAGGCCAGAAATTGGTTGAAAGAGACCGAGGATTTATTTGCTATCTTTGGGTTAGACGATCAGAGGAAGATCTTGTTGGCGGTTTGGCTTATGAAGGATGAAGCCGCTTATTGGTGGGAAGTCACCAATGGTACTAGGCCTGTTGAGAATTGGGCCGATCTCAGGGCAAGGTTCGTGCTTAAGTTTCTATCTTCTGCTGAGGAGAATCTGCAAATGGAAAGGTTCATAACTTTGAAACAAGGAGATATGTCTGTCAAAGAATATGTGAACAAGTTCAATCAGTTAGCTCGTTTTGGCTTGGATATGGTTAATACTCCTCAGAAGAAGGCTCTTCGTTTTGCTAGAGGATTGAATGAGCCGTTGCAGGGATTGGCTATGTCACATATTCCCCATGGGGCCACGTTTGAGAGCTTGGTTGATATGGCGTTACTTCAGGGAGATGTCAAGAAAGAGATCAAGATGAATGATACTCAAGCCAAGAAGACTGATTCCCAGGGGAAAGGAAATCAGGGTAATCCAAGTGGTCAGAGCAGTCAAGGCAATTAGAACAAGAACAAGAGTCAAGGCAACAAGGGGAACAACAACAAGGGCAAGAACAACAAGGGGAAGTGCCATTACTGCGGTTCAGTTGGGCATCTTATTAAGGATTGTAAGAAGAGGAAAAGGAAGAATGGTGAATGCTTTTTCTGCGGTGAGACTGGACATTTCAGTAAGGATTGCCCGAAGAAGCAAGGGCAAGGCCAGGGTCAGATTCAGCGTGTTGGACCTTCAGGAGGGCAAGTTCATGCTCTCAGTACCGCTCCAGTTCCCGATCGAGGTAGTATTTCTGTTGAGAGCCTTATATATATTTCTGATTTTCCAGTTCGTACCTTGTTTGATTCTGGTGCATCGCATAGCTTTATCTCATCTGATCTTGTTGATAGTTTGCACCTTAGTACTAGCTTGGTGGATGATCCCGTCTGTGTCTCAAATCCTATTGGGGGTTCCGCCCATCTGTCTATGATATGTGGGGATTTGAGGATCTCTATACTGAGTGTAGAGTTCTTGTGTAGTGCTTATGTTCTTGGTTTTAGGGGATACGGATTGATATTGGGCATGGATTGGTTGTCCAGATATGGAGCCATCCTTGATTGTGAGCATAGGGTTGTAAGGCTCGTGACTCGCCTCGGAAACACCCTAGAGATTTCTTGTGATCCGAGAGGTCCCGTCATGTTGTGCTATCTTGAATCACTCGACTCGTCAATGGAAACTCTTCAGTCTGTGAGAGTGGTTCGAGAGTATCCAGATGTTTTCGATGAAGTTAGGGGGTTGCCCCCTAAGCGAGAGATTGATTTCCGCATTTATCTGGTGGATAATGCAAAGCCGGTTTCTTTGCCCGTTCGGCACATGGCTCCGCGTGAAAGGCGGGAGCTAAGTAAGCAAGTGAAGGAGTTGCTTGAGAAGAACTTCATTAGACGAAGTATATCTGAATGGGGAGCGCCTGTGGTATTTGCTACCAAGGCAGATGGTTCTCTCCGACTTTGTGTTGACTATCGAGAGTTGAATAAGCTGACTAAGAAGAACAAACACCCGTTACCGAGGATTGATGATCTCTTTGACCAGCTTGTCGGTGCTTCTGTTTTCTCTCAGCTTGATCTTGCTACGGGATTCCATCAGCTCAGGGTAGCTGAAGATAGTATAGACAAGACTGCGTTCAGAACGCCAGATGGATTCTTCGAATGGCTTGTCATGCCGTTCGGCTTGACTAATGCACCCGCATATTTCGTAGACTTGATGAGTAGGGTGTTCAGGGAGTTCTTGAACAAGTTTGTCGTGGTCTTCGTAGATGATATTCTGATCTTCTCTAAGGATGAGGAAGAACACGCAAGGCATCTCGTGGAGGTGATGGATACGCTTAGAGCGCATCAGTTGAAGGCCAAGTTCTCCAAGTGTCACTTTTGGAGAAGGGGAGTTAGATTCCTTGGGCATATAGTATCTAAGCAAGGCTTAGCGGTGGATCCCGCTAAGGTAGTTGCAGTTCAGGATTGGAAGACTCCAAGGAATGCAACCGAAGTGAGAAGTTTTCTAGGTCTTGCAGGCTTTTACCGGAAGTTTATCAAGGACTTCGCGAAGATTTCCGCTCCTCTCACTAAATTGACGAAGAAGAATTTAGTTTTTGCTTGGAGCATAGAATGCGAGCTTGCTTTTCAGAAGCTCAAGAGAGCCCTCACATCAGCACCTGTTCTAGCTTTGCCCGATGGAGGGAAGTTATTTACAGTATACACCGATGCATGTGGCACGGGGTTAGGAGCTGTTTTGATGCAAGAAGGAAGAGTGATATGCTTTGGCGGTAGACAAATCAAAGTGCATGAGAAGAATTATCCCACTCATGACTTAGAGTTGGCAGCAATAGTATATGCACTCAAGGCTTGGCGCCATTATCTTCTGGGAGAAAGATTTGAGCTTTATACCGATCACAAGTCATTGAAGTATCTCTTTTCTCAGAAGGATCTGAATCTGAGGCAACAAAGATGGATGGAATTCTTGGCGTCCTACGATTTTGAGATAGCTTATACCCCTGGCAAGGGGAATGTGGTAGTAGATGCATTGAGTAGAAAAAGGTTGACTCTGAGTCCTCTATTCGTTGAGATGAAGAATTTAGAGTATGTGGCAACCTTTGATTTCTCTTTGGCGATTGAGTCGATGACCGGTTCTTTAGCATCTCTGGAACTCAGACCTACCCTTCTTGATCAAGTTGGGGCTTCGCAGAGGGAAGACCCTCAGATAGTTGAGATTATGGATAAGCTAATTCGAGGAGAGGCGTCTAGTCATCTCGCTCGATATTCTATTGATGAAAAGGGTTGGCTGAGGAGAGACGGAAGGTTATGTGTTCCAATGGTAGAAGATTTAGTAAGAAAAGTTCTTGAGGAAGCGCATCGCTCTAAGTTGACTATACATCCAGGCGGAGATAAGATGTATAAAGATATGAAGCGCATTTTTTTTGGCCTGGGATGAAGAAGGATGTGGCAGAGTTTGTCTCTAGATGTATCATTTGCCAGCAAGTAAAGGCCGAGTCGAAGAAGCTCGGTGGGCTATTGCATCCTCTAGACGTTCCACTATGGAAGTGGGAGAGTATTTCCATGGATTTTATCGATGGGCTACCAAGGTCAAGGAAAGGGAATACGAGCATTTGAGTTATTGTGGATAGACTTACGAAGAGTGCTCATTTCATTCCGGTGAAGAGCAAGAGAACCGCATCTTGGCTAGCGTCTGTATATCTTCGTGAGATTGTAAGACTTCATGGAGTCCCTTCTAGTATAGTCAGTGACCATGACCCAATTTTTACAAGTCAATTCTGGAATAGCTTGCAAGAAGCTATGGGCACAAGGTTGAATCTAAGTACGGCCTATCACCCACAGACGGACGGTCAAACCGAAAGGGTGAATAGGGTACTCGAGGATCTGTTGAGGCTTTGTATTCTGGATTTTGGTGGTACTTGGGAAGACCATCTTCCTCTTGTTGAGTTTGCATATAATAACAGTTATCAGGCAAGCATAGGGATGGCACCATTTGAAGCTTTATATGGGAGGCCGTGCAAGTCGCCTACATGTTGGTGGGAGACTACAGATGAGCTTATACTTGGGCCTGATATGATCAGAGATACATCCGAGAAGGTCGAGTTGATTCGGAGACGGATGAAAGCGGCCCAAGACCGACAGAAATCCTATGCTGATAAGCGAAGAACTGATTTGGAGTTTGATGTTGGGGATATGGTTTTCGTGAAGGTTTCTCCTTTGCGGAATGTGGTCCGATTTGGAGCCGTTGGGAAGTTAGCACCGAGGTTTGTTGGACCATTCCCTATTATAGAGAGGATCGGGCAGATGGCTTATAGAGTGGAGTTGCCCGAGAAGCTTGCCGGAGTACACGATGTTTTTCATGTCTCGCATCTCCGGAAGTGTTTACATGAATCAGCAGAGGTTGTTGAGCCAAGTGTTGTGAAAGATGTGGAAGTGGAGAAAGAGGCTACCTTGAGGAGAGCTCCGATTCGTATCTTGGGGACGGAGACCAAGAAGCTAAGGAATCGAGAGGTCAAGTTGGTGAAGGTTCAATGGGGTGAAGCCGAAGAAGACGCAACTTGGGAAACCGAGGAGAAGATGCGTGGGCTTTATCCATTCCTTTTTGAGGGTACACTCTCAATCTCTTTTCTTTGATTTGCATATCTTTCTCTTTGCTATCCATGTTTATCTAGTTTATCGTGTTAATCTTGTCATGATAACCTTAGGTAGAAACCCTTTGGATGAAACATGTGTTTGAAACATGTTATGCTTGATGTTTGCAAGTGGTTGCAAGTGGTTGCAAGTGGTTACTCGTGGATGCATTATACACGTTAGGCATTAGATCGGCTCACACACTCCTCATATTGCATATGCATGAGTGTTTACGCTTATTCATGGATGAAAATTTTTGTGTTATCACATGGATGTTGCATATGGATGTATGTGATGTGCACACATATAGATGTTATACATTATGATAGGAATTGCATACATATGGATTCATTTCACTAACATAATTTGCATTGATGATATTTGCATTAGATAAGTACATATACACACACCTTTGCATATGTTCATACAACATTTAGAATCTTGTAAGGACAATGATTGCTCGTGGATGGTGTTTTGAGTAGATGGATGTTGGATGGTAGGATACGTTCTTCCTAACTTGAAGATTTCAGGGACGAAATCCTTTAAGGAGGGGAGAATGTAACAACCCGTATTTTCAATAACCTGTTATAACGTAAATCGAGGCAGAATTTAATTCTAAAATCTGAATCAAGGGAAACGGGCTATGCCATTGCGTTCCTCTTGGAAAAATACGCGAAATAGAGTCCGAGTTTTCGAAAATCGGAGTCCGTATGACCCGATTAAGGCCCAACGAAGTTTTCAGAAAATTTCAAAGTAAAAAAAAAACAGATTTCAAATTCAAGTTTGAATTTGGAAATTTGGGGCAATTGGGCCAGGCGGGAAAATTCCCGCCAGAGCACCCAAGTCGACAGCCCTGTCGACTTGGGAGTCGACTTGGTTGGACCCAAGTCGACAGCCCTGTCGACTTGGCTGTCGACTTGGTCCAGCCGGGCAGTTCTGCCTGGTGCACCATTTTGGGTTTGTGTTGAGTTTGGGGGCCAGATTCGGTTTTAAGGGCTGAGATTGGAACTAGGGTTTAATCCTAAGGCTAGAACTAGTCCTAATCTCTATAAATAAGGCCCTAACCTAACCCTAAATCATCATTATTCATTCATACAACTAAACTATGGCAAAATCAATCCTCTCATGGCCTCCACTCTCTTCATAAAATTCCTAAATAAATTTCTATGAGATTTTCCATGCATACAAGTGTTTTCAAGCTTGTATGAGCATCATTAGCTTGCATTCAAGTCAAGTTTCTATATTTGCATCATAAAGCAAGGGTTTTGATCATTTTGGCTTAAGGGTTTTTCTATTGAAGCTTGCATTTTGGGTTTAATTGGTTGCATAAGGGCTTTGTCATATTTTTGTGTCTTCATAAGCATTGTAAGCCCTTTTTTACTTTCATATTTAAACTCTAAAGTTAATGAATGATGCAAGTTGTGTTTGATCATTATGATATGCAAGTTTATTATGAAGTGTTATGCAAGTTTGCCATGTTATGATGTTATGTTATGCAAGTTTGATATGCAAGTTTGTCATATGATATGCAAGTTATGTTATGCAAGTTTGATATGCAAGTTTGTCATATGATATGCAAGTTAAGTTATGCAAGTTTGATATGCAAGTTTGTCATATGATATGCAAGTTATGTTATGCAAGTTTGATATGCAAGTTTGTCATATGATATGCAAGTTATGTTATGCAAGTTTGGGTTGATCCTTTTGTTCATGTTATCATGTTATGCAAGCTTATCTTGGGTTTATGAGCTTAAAGCTTCAAGCTTTATGCTAAAGGTTGCATTTTAGCAACATGTAAGTTATCATATCTCTTATGATAACTTGCATGTGAGGCTAAATGCGAACTTATGGCCATTTCTACATGTCATTTATCACCATGTATCACCAATATGCTAAGTTTGGTTTTATGCATGCTTTTGAGGCCTAAAAATGTAATATGCAAGTATACGAACACATGTACATTTCATATGCCACCATGTTGAACTTGTGGCTTCAACACCTTTATGTCATGATTATGCCAAGTTCCCTCTTTCTATCCTTTATGCGCTATTGCGATATGTAAGCGATGGGATTGCGTTTGGGGTTGGGTAAACTTAAAAGACATAAAAACATAAGCTTGGGAATTTACCTATTAAGTTAGGTCTACCCTTTGGGAATTTACCTATTAAGTTAGGTCTACCCAAATGCTTGAAAACTTGTAACATGTTTTGGAAACATGATGGACATGACACTTAGAAAAGATTAGTGTGACCAACTCGAGGTTGGGTTGAGTTTGTAGCGTAAACCTACCCGGAACCGACCGGCTTAACTAGTTGCTACAAACAATAGGACCCAATGTGAGAAGTTGGTCATGTTGTACCTTGAACCCGAGGTTAGACCAAGTTGTGGTGTAAAGCTACCCGGACCCGCCCGGCTTAACTAGTAACCACAACAAGGTCTAATGTGAGAGGTTAAGGTGCATTAATTAATTAATGCCTCATGATTAGGGTTAAGTCATGGTCCACTTAATACTTAACCAATTTGGGCTTGGTAGATTAATCGGGGTTAAGTCGTGAACTCATCGTTACACTTAACCAAGTTAATCCATGATTAGCAAGAGGGTTAAACCGTACTTAACCCACTAGAAAAATCCTAGCAATGGGGGTCCACTCTAGCAGTAATCCCAAGTTTGTATCATTAAGGCCCTAGGGACTAGGCTAGGGAGGGGGTACGATTACTGGACTGGAGGTAAGTGACCAAAAGCGACGGCAGAGTGGTACGCCGGTGTAGTTCCGGGCGGACCATGGTCGTGCACATAGTCCGAAGCTGGGGAAAGCATGCACGGGTACCAGTAGATCGAGACTGTGCACTTATGTTTATGGTGTCCAGGGGTTGCCACCCTAGGGCTTGATACACCCGACGGGAGACCCTGCACAGTCTGACTACAATTATGTTTGGGCCGCATTGACACCAACACGTGACGAGTTAGGCTTAGGGAGCCGATCGACTAGACCGTTTGGTTGGACCTCGTAGGGTCATTTCATGCTACTGGACCTCGTGTTAGGGTCACTTCATGTTATTGGGCCAAAGCTTGGGCCAAGGGATCAATATTTGTTTATTCAAGTCATGTTAGTTTGCTAGTACACCTGTGGTGCAAAAACCTTAAACCTGATTATGCGATGACACCTTTATCTACCTTGTTAGTTAATCATCATGCCAGTATATAGTTATCCATATGTTCATCTCAGCTTTCATCATGCCAGTTAACTTTATCAGTTTACATTGATTGTAGTAGGGCTTACTCAGTCTTTTTGACTGACCTGTTTTCTTTCGCCTCTTTTCTTCCGTTTCCCCCCCCCCCAGGTTCTCAGGGTGGGAACATTGGAGCTTAGCTTGGATTTCGGATTGCTTGCTTGTGGGATTTTAGCTCATCTACGGTCTTGACATGAAGCCAGCTATGGTTATCACTTATTTTGGGGATAGTACTTATGTATTTCAGTTTTTCAGTAATGTTGTTTTTATCTAGACTTGTGTATTTGGAAAGTTGTCATTATGTTGTACCAGACTTGTTTTGAAATGGTTTGAAATCTTCCGCTGTTTTATCTATGTTATTTACTCTGTTTACATATATACATATGTTCTTGTTCTGCCTTGATATATCATTATGCATGTTTACCTGATTCAAACGCCCCTCCAAAGTCAGAGTGCTTGCAAGAGTCACCCTGGCGGAGGTGGGGTGTTACAGGTATGTTTGACGTTGTATTCCTTTATGCTGTATTCGTTGATCTTTGCTAAATATATATCTGTTTGGTGGCAGATAATTTATTCTCTTGCTTAACACCCTTCTATGAGACGTACGAGCTTAAAGGTTATATATTGGCAGAAATAAATGGTATGGTATGGATTGACATTGTGGCACGCTGAGTTGCAAATGACCAAGGATTTTGTTGAAAAGCAGATCCTTGTGGTTGATGATCAAAGCACAGCTTTAATTAGCATAGCTTTGTGTATAGCGTTACTTCGCGAGCCTCACACCCCAGCATGAACCAGAAATGGGAGAAGGACCATAGGGAGGACATGCGTTTCTTTCTAGCTAGAAGTGGTGTCATGGTATGGAGCCCAGACATTTTTACTTATGTGGATGTGGGAAAGTGAGGTACCTCGGATATTGAGTCCCTAGGGGCTCAGATTTTATGCCCCATAGGGCAGGGAAACGTATTATTCAGGTATAACTAATCTACAAAAGTATTTGTAGACCGGCCCTGGCGCTCTTAGTTGCGGTTGTTTCCTGAGACATGGGCTAGATTGCCTCGAATTCGGTAAGGACGATCCCTTGCCTTGGTTCATAGATGGAAATCCAACTTCTAATACAACATTGTGCGGTTTTGATTGTAGAACTAGTATGGCGACATGATATATGGTACCCATGCCATCTATGATTGATACATTTATGTTTGAAGTTGATTTTGACACTATACACTTATAGTAATATCAAAATAATTTGTTTTATATGTATCAAGCATATTTTAGATATTATGAGGGAAAACTCTATCCTCCGACTTGTGTTGCAGTATGTGATGGGACCTGAGTCTTATAATGGCTTCATTTTTCTAAGAAACATTGCGTTGTTTTATTCTAAACTAAGATTCATGTGAAGTAAACCCGTTACGTGTTATATGGCGTGGTCCCATGATTTCCCAACTTTAAAATCTAGGATTAATAACTGTTTTGAGTTCTCACATCAGTCCCGTGACTGACCTAGAGTTTATTGTTTTAACCTGAAGTCTGGGTGCCCATATTTTCCACATGGGTAGCCAGTAATTTTTGTTTTGCAGATATTATATTCACAGGATCCTGGTTTACAGCTGAAGCGATATTCGGAAAGCTCTGTATCCGTGTATTTCTTTCAGTTGTGTTTTGTATTATTTTCCGCTTTTTTTTAAAACAAAAATGTGTGATCTTCTAAAAAGAAGAGAGCACACATATATAAAATAAAAACAAAGAGTCTACAAGCTCCGATCACTGAACAGAAGGAGAAAAAACAATGCAGAACAAGACTGTAAGAATGTAAAGTAGATTGATGAGCTCCGGATAAACCACCGCCCATCAAACTACACTATCGAATTCCGGCAAGGCCACCACCCGATAGTGAAGTATATCTACTCCAATATGAAAAATAGTCACTCTGAACTAAAAAACAAAAAAGGTAACATAACAATCACTAAAATTCTCAGAAACCGCACAAAAAGAAGCTCCAAAGCATAAATCAACCACCAATCCTAACAGCTTGCCATTAAGCTCCTCAGCTAAATCGACACCCTGAAATCTAAAAGAAACTAGGCAAACTATTAGTAACCATCACACACACAGATATATATATATATATATATATATATATATGAATATATGAGTGTATATATATATATCCATACATATATGTGAAGAAGTAAAAAGTAAAGGAGACAAGCAAGAAATATCAAAGAACATAAATTAACAACCAACGCGAGCTCTATTACAACTAAAATAACTATTGATTCTAATAAATAAACACAAATTAAATCTAACCTTAAACAAAAAACTCCCAAACCACGAGTCGCCAAATAACTTATAGTGCGAGTTAGACATCCAGTCCAGACAGAAATTAACAATCCTAATGATATATTTATCAGGAGAAACATAAATTGAATGAGAAAAATCTCTGATTTCTCTCCAACCATATGAACCAACTAATGATAATAACTAAAGAATCCAACACATATATTTGCCTAGACTTATAAGAAAATCTGCAACAATCCCAATAATCAACAAAGCTATAAAAAGAATTCAAGCGATCAAAAACAAAAATCCTTAAAACCATATTAAAAATATAATTAGTGATATTGCAAGAGAAAAATAAATGATCAACGTCTTCATCCAGAAGACTACAAAAACAACACTTAACATCAAAAATAATATTCTTCTTCTTTAAAAGCTCAACCGTATTAAGCTTCTTATGAACAATTAACCACATAAGGAACTTAGCTTTTGGAGGAGAATTAGCACTATAATAAAAACACCATATTACAACTGTAATTTTACAACAGTCAGAAAATGACAGTTGTAATAAAGGTTTTTTACAATGGTATTTTTCAAAAAGTTGTAATAAGCTTATTTTCAACAATTATTATATTTCAGCCATTGTAATAGATGTCTATTACAACTTTTCTTCTTTGGAAGTTGTAATAAATGCCAATTTTTACAACTGTTTTATTGCTAGTTATAACGGATGTCTATTACAATCTTCCTTTTTTCAGTTGTAATATATGTTTATTTTAGACAAGTACTTTTTTGTTAGTTGTTATAAAAGTCTATTACAAAGTTTTTTGTTTGTTCGTTTTAATAAATAATTAATTAATTTAATACTTACTATTTAAATAATTAATTAAAAATAATAGTCACCATTAAATGATAATTAATTAGAAATATGAAATAATTCATATTAGTAATTAATATTCATTAATTAATACAATAAAATATTAATTACTATTTTATTATAATTAATATTAAATTATAACCTAGAATTAAAAAAGTAATAATAACTAAGAAGTAATATTTAGTACTTTAGTAAAATAAAATAGTTTGCAAGAAATTCATATTATATTTAATATAAATTTTTACTTATTAATTATAACTTATAATATTTGTTTCTATCAATTTTGTGCTTTGCACCAAGAAAAAATGAATGGTACGTCCCAGGAAACTTAAGTGATAGGAAGGAAACTTAAGCGGGAAGTGAAAATTTAGCTCCAAAAAGTGACTCACGTGCTATATTTTCACTCTCACGTAGGCCGACCTCTCCTTTCTCTTCCTAAATCAAAATCGATTCCCAATTTCTTCCTCCACCCTTCTTCTCTCCAGATCTAATTTTCTTCTATCCATTTCTTTCCCTTCGCGCTCCAATAATCGTATTCCACTTCTTTCCTATCATCCTCACACTATCACTTTGTCCTATCTCCTTGACCTCCTCATCGTGGCTATCTCGAGCCACTCATATTTCCTAAAAGTTTAATTCTGCTACTGATTCAGCAATCAGAAACTAGTTGATAGGTAAATTTTTATTTTTTAACGTGATGTGCCCTATTCTTCCGCCTCTTCTGTTGAGTCATTTCGGATGAATTTGTTGTGGCGCTTCTGGGTTCGAGGAGATTTGATGATCCGATGCCATCTAATGTGATTACCAGTGTCGATCCATTCATTATTGACCCTCGACTCTCTTTAGGTTTTTATTATAAAAATTATAACTAAGTTAGCTATTACAGATACACATTATTAGCTATTGATAATTAATCACTATTTGGGTTCGTATCGATATTAAACTAATTTGAACTGCATAACTCCAATTTGGGAACTGTGTCAAGTGCCACACTATTATTGATCCGTGATTATCTTCTTCTTTTGTACTCTGAACTTGTTAACAACAAGTAAATATTCTGAGCTTATTGGTTTTGTGTTATCATCATGTTTGTGGATCACCGGTTATTTCTTGTAATATTGTTGGAAACATAATCCATTGACTAATTATTATATTGGGTTTCTATTTTGTGATTTTATATCTATTGCAGAGCTTTATGCTAACCAAAATTTGAGAATCATTCAGGTTCAGAACTTCAGCTAGAATCCTTGTAACTTTATGCCTTCATTGATGAGTGATAGCGACACATACTTTGTATTTGGATATACAATCTTTTTTTCTTTACCTTTTGGTCAGTATATTCTTCTCTGAAAGAATTTTTGTGCAGTGCATGCATGTTTTGTTTAGATGTGGTGCAATTGGACGTCATTTACAAGCAATTTTACACTTAACGTATCCTGATTTAATATTTGATCATCGTTTGTAACTATGAGAGTTTTGCTTTGGAGTTGTGAGAAGTCTGACTATATTAGCATGACATGATTAACAACAAGTAAATATTCTGAGCCTATTGGTTTTGTGTTATCATCATGTTTGTGGATCACCGGTTATTTCTTGTAATATTGTTGGAAACATAATCCATTGACTAATTATTATATTGGGTTCCTATTTTGTGATTTTATATCTATTGCAGAGCTTTATGCTAACCAAAATTTGAGAATCATTCAGGTTTAGAACTTCAGCTAGAATCCTTGTTACTTTATGCCTTCATTGATGAGTGATAGCGACATACTTTGTATTTGGATATACAATCTTTTTTTCTTTACCTTTTGGTCAGTATATTCTTCTCTGAAAGAATTTTTGTTCAATGCATGCATGTTTTGTTTGGATGTGGTGCAATTGGACATCATTTACAAGCAATTTCACACTTAATGTATCCTGATTTAATATTTGATCATCGTTTGTAACTATGAGAGTTTTGCTTTGGAGCTGTGAGAAGTTTGACTATATTGGCATGACATGAAAATAAATTATGGTGCCATTATTTCTGAGCTATGCCTCAACCTTTCCATTTTGTTGCTTAATTAATTTTATTTTTTCTTCCTTGAGTTCTGATATGCATTTATCGGTGTGGGTTTATAAACCGGAACCATCACTTAATAGTTATTATACATTGGTTGGTCAACTTTTAATTGATTTTTTCTTGTTCTTGACAATATTTAAAGTCAATAATGCACTGTTACTTTAATTTGTTGACATCAAAATGTTTTTTTTCCTGCAACACAGGTGATAATTGGTATATGCGCAAGTCAGTCATTTTGGGCGTTGCTGATTAGAGAGGTGTGATTAAAGGGAATAATGAATATTGGGAGTTCATCGGTAATATTGGGACTAATGTCAGCCCTTCTACAAGTAATTACTTTCCTTCTTACTCAATATTATTTTGAGTGAGAAATGCGCAAGTCAACAAAATTGATTGTATATGTGACAAAATTAAACAGTATTTAATTCCAAAATGCATGGCATGGAATAACTTGTTTCTAATAAAAACAATATTGAGTTTATGGCAGCTCAAAAACATTAATCTGCTTTCTTATTTGTAAAAGTTAATAGTTTATTTTGGGATTATTTTCAAAGATATTTTTTGGTACTCATTATCATTTAAATATCATATTGCCTTTTAGCTATTTCATTGTCTGAATTTGAAGTGGTTGACAAGGTTATAGTTCGTCAGATTCCCAAAGCACTGAGCATACAACTTATCCTTCTATGAAAAACGATTGCATGGAGATTGGAATGCTGATCCTGCAATTCTAGTTGTAACCGGGTTTTTGGGAAAGGTAAAATAACCTTTTAGGCAATCTGAATCCTAGCTAGCACACATGTTTCTACCGTTAAATTTACATAGACAGTATTTTGTTTCAGGCCTGGAAATCTTGTGCTGTGACAAAAGATTAAGCATCGTAACCATGATTTTGAACAAAAGATGGAGGAGGATTTTAATGGTATGGATATCATGGACTTGCATGTTACTCATGAGAAATTTTGTATTTGAAATTATGTGTTTAATGCATGTGTGATGCTCTATGAACTTTTGCTACTATCCATTTATGTACCTGAGCTATCTGTATGATTTGTAAATTCAGTGTATTATGTAACGAAAATGATGAGAGTTTGAAAAAATTAATATATTGTTTTGGTTCATGTTTTAAGTTTGTTTGATATCTTCAGTTTTGTAGATAATATGTTTTGAAATGAATTCTATTATTAGTAGTATGTATATAATTTGTGCATATATTACAAATGTAAAATAACAGTTGTATTTTTTTTATTACAACAGTGAAAAATAGTTGTAATAAAACTTATTACAACTGTGGAAAACAGTTGTAAAATACACATGTCACAACGGTGCAAAAAAGTTGTAAAAGGTTTTAGTCTATTACAACTCCTTAATACACGACGGTGGCGCTACCGTTGTAAAAAGTATTTTACAACTGTTTTCAACCGTTGTAATAGAGTCAATTTGTTGTAGTGTAGATTTCCAAATAAACTTGAAAGGAAGCAAATACACCCCAGAAAAATTCATAAAATTATACATAGAATGAACAAAGTAGATTGAACTCTTATCAAGACCCCAACTAATAGAATCACCATTCTCATCCAAACGAGACAAAGCTAACTTAGCTTTAAGTAAGGCTAATTGCCTTAATATACCCCCTTCTAAAATATCATCCAAGGAAAACTCCCACGGGGATCTAAATCCCCTCTATATACATCAACAATCAAAGCGTTCTTAAAGCGGCTGATATTAAAAAGATCACTAAATTCAATTTTAAGAGGCAAACGAGAAATCCAAGCATCATGCCAAAAGAAAGTAAGATTACCGGAATGAACGGTCAACTTATAACCTAAATTAAAAAAATCAAAACAATATAAAACAGACTTCCAAAAGTTAGATAATCTATTAATCCAATTAATACTAGACCCAACAATAAACTCACCCCTAGAATAATAAAATTTGGAAACAATAATCTTCCAAGTAGCCGACACATCGGGGCTCCTAAATCTCCACAACCATTTGGCTAGCAAGGAAGAACTAAAATTATATAAATTAATAATCCTTAGGCCCCCATCCTTCTTGGGTTTACAACACACCTCCCAGTTAACTAAGCATTTATAACCTCTACAAATAGGACCACCACTCCAAAGATAATTACGCCTGATTCTGTCAATTATATTAATAACCCATTGAGGAAATCGATGAAAAACCATCCAATAAGTAGTATTAGCAGACAACACCGAATTAACAAGGACTAATCTACCAGCTCTAGATAGGAATCTGTTATTCCAACACAATAATCTATTATTTATCTTATCAATAATAACTACCCAATCATCCTTCTTAAGTTTCGAAGGCCTAATCTTAAAACCCAAATAATCAAAAGGAAATTTCATGACAGAACAATTCAAGGTGTCTGCAACCTGAGGCTCTACATTATCAAAATCGTTAAGAACCATTAAAGCACTCTTATCGAAATTGATATTGAGACCTGATAACATCACAAAATAATAAAGAATAAACTTCAGAGCAATAACATGCTTAGGTAAGTGAGAGGAAAATAACAATGTATCATCTGCAAATTGGAGAATAGATAACTCATTATTAAATTCCTCATTACCAATACTACCTAAGACACCCAATCTAACAACCCTCTTAATAATTCTAGAGAAAACATCAACCGCTAAATTAAAAAGAAGAGGAGACAAGGATCACCTTGTCTAAGATTTCTCTTATATTGGATATTCTTACCCACCACCCATTAACAACAATACTAGAGCAACCAGACCGTATCAAGAGCATGATCCAGTTGGTCCATCTGACACTAAAACCCCTAGCAAGACATAACTCGTAAATATAATCCCAATCAACTGAGTCAAATGCCTTTTCGAAATCTAACTTCAAAATGGCACAAGGAAAGTTATTTTTGCAACAGACATTGATATATTCCTGCACAACGGCCACTCCGTCCACTATGTTTCTGCCTTTGATAAAGGCAGTTTGGGAACAATCAATAAGATTGTTCATCTTATACACTACAACAAAAATGGGCTTTCATAGCATTTGAAAAACGCTATATTATCCTAATATAGCATTTCAGAAAACGCCATATAACGACATGCTATGTTAGATCTTCTACATCAGATAGTAGAGACAAAACCGCTATAAAAAATAAATTTTGTATAGCGTTTTTGTTTGCTATTAAACAAAAACGCCATATAATATACTATCTGATACTTACTTTATATAGAGTTTATGCATATGTTTCTATAGCGTTTATGCATATGTTTTATAGTGTTACAGTGATATTTCTATAGCGTTTCTTAAGAATTTCTATAGCGTTTATGTAGTTATACTATAGCATTCCCGCTGTTTATTTCTATAGCGTTTGTTATTCAATAGCGTTTTTGAAACGCTATTGTATATATTATTAATTTTTAAATTTTATGTTTTGTCGTTTCAGCTGTACATATATATACACACATGTATATATGTGTGTACGTACATACATACACACACAAATACTTTGAACATTACTTATTTGTATATTAATATAACAAAATTTCGCAGACAACAAATAAATTATTGCATAATATTTCATACATCATTCATACAACTTAGCATTTCATACCTATTGTTTTACCAATTTTTCCATGTCCACACATAATATATTATACATTTTCACATCAACAAGTTACTTGCAAGACAGACAAGCAATAGTCTTAAGGGATCCATAACCAGATTTGCATCGAGATATTCTGCTCCTTCCAAGCTTTCAATTTCAAATTCTATTTCCATTTCAACCTGGGTATTTAGAAGATTTTTTGTGCTTTATTTGATGCTATACATAATACATATAACAAATAAAGATGAGCATATATTTTCCACGTTCTCACCTAGAACCTGGTATTCCCTTGATCTCAACTAAGTCACCTTTATGGAGCTTTGTACACTACAGAAACTTCAAATATTAGTAACTTCTTTTACTAATACATTGTAACTGTGACTATACTAGTATCATTTACGTAGTATCAATTTCCGTCGGATACTGTGATGTATCTCCAACATGAATTTGATCATTTATGTAGTATCTCCAACATTGAGCATAACCTCACAATAATGTTTGTGGTCAATAAGTGATATACTCAATAATACCAGACTATTTTAATAACAAAAGAAACAAATATACCAACATATGCATATAGGATAATCAAACTAAAGTAAACATATAACTTTTTTTCTCCATACTACATAATTCTCAAATAATGTTTCCTTGTGATATGTTTAATAAGACAGATTGTCAAAGCTTACGTAATCAAAGAGCACGTACCTTGATGCCATACAGTTCCTTCAATCCTCTTAAAATAATAGTGCATCACCCATACTAGCATCAGCAACGTGCTTTTGCTGAAATATCCTTTTGAAATAGCATCCTTCTCCACATAATTCATGCACACTTCCAATGTGATTGCTCCAATAAATCATCGCTAACCTCTCGCCAACATTGGTTTAAACAACTTAGCTGCATCCATGCTCCCATCAATCCTTCATGTTCCAAGCACCAGCTATTTCCTGACATAACAAACTATCATCGTCTACAACATGCAAAGCTTCAGTCTTAAGCACGGTACCAAAAACAGGATCATTAGGAGTTCATCAATCACACAATTACAAATTTGTTTTCAATCGACGAAGCAGTACAATAAAAGGAGGCTGAATCTCATAGTCAAAGATCAAAGACTAATCTCATCAAGCATAATCAAAAATAAAAATTCAAGCCTTGATACATGAAGCCCAGTGTACAGTTTAATTACATCTGCTCATGAATATTTAGTTCAATGAACAGTTTAATACAAGCCCTGTGTACATCACTCAATTATATCGTTAGTTCAATTGCAGGAAGCCATTCGCTTTTGGTCATACAGTTAGACAGTAGAAACGTAATTACAATTCAACTGGTCAAGTGTTCCCCACATAAATATTTATTGTAATCTTAACTAGTACACGAAACCCAATATATAGTTTAATTAGGTCTACTCATGAATTACAGAAGAAGAAAATAATAACAAGTAAAATTAATAAATTAATATCTGGGTAGCAAAAATGTTATAATTTAAACTTTGAAGACATGGTAGTTTTTCTGATATACAACCAACAATATGAGATTAGATTACTAAATTAGCTGCTTGCAAATTTATCATATACTAACTCAAGAACACACCTGAAGCTCTTATCTTTGAACAACAACTCGATAAACGTATCTTTAAATATGGATTATGATCAGTAAGTAGCCTTCAACAAAATATGGATATGATGCAGCAAGGACCTTGAAATTTGGGTCTGCATAAAGAGCCAAACCTTCCAGCATTGTAAGTGATCTCAGTATCAATGCATAGTATGTTAGAGCTGCATTAAAATAAAAGTCAGGACACACAATACACGTCCGTGAATTATTTGTATTGATGGAAGGAAAAATTCATCATTGAATGGATACTGATATAGAACATTCCCAAACCATCCACTAAGGTTTTGAAGTTCAGTTCACAAACTGTTGAATTAAGCATACCATCAAAGAAATTTCTAAGAGCAGGCACAATTGGAGTAACATCTACATCAGGGAATAAACCATACTCAAGTAACTGTCTCAAACTACACTGGATTCTTGTGTTAACTAAATCAAAGAGCTTCAGACACTATCTTACAACAACAGTTATCAGGAATTTGGCTGAAGCAATAAATGTCGTTATATGGCATAAAATAGTGCAAAAAATAGGGGTGTTAGTTATTGCCGATGGTAAATTAATAAAGATGTGACTATTATATCCATCTTGTCGATGGTATATTATTACCGATAACTTCACAATCATGAAAAGGGTGTTAGTTATTCATACCATTTAATTTCAATCAAGATTCTTTGATTGTAATAACGACCAAGAATGCAAGCCTTGTCAACAATCAATTTTTCTTAAAAAAAACGAATAAGAAAGTTTTAACAATAAAATATAATGGATAAAGTTCACACCTGTTTAGTATTACAAGGCTTGACAACTCAAACTTCTCGTTTGCCTACCGTTTAGTAATCAATCTATCATAGTATTGCCATGTTTCTTTTGCTGGGCGAACTATAAGAACAAATATGAAAGGTCCTCCTGTGCTTGCATGATCAAGAAATGAGTGACAATAGATGTAGTCCAGCTGTCTGCCAAAAAAAATAAACAAATTAATAAAGAAGAAGTTGAATCATGAAACAAGAGCTAATAACTTCATCATTAGAATAAAAAGGATTAAACTCCAAATGCACTTACTAAAAATCCTCTTCTCAATTTTCATACAATCGCACAACATTCAAATGAAGCCAAAATAAACACATCACAATACTAAACAGTATATATCATTATCATATTTAGAGAAAAACTCATACTTATAGTGTATCGTCTAGAAAATAAGCAAATATTAAGCTTTACGAATGATTGGATTATTGATTTCAATCAATATAATTATGACATTTTTGTTCAACTTCACAGAATGTGGATTTCCCATTTTCTGATGCAAGTTTTTCTTTCATTCTAAGCTCATCAGAAAACAATGTAACTTCCTTACCAAAGTTCTTAGTGATAATTTCCCATTTTATTTCAGTTTTATGTCTACAAAGCCTCTTGATGCTGGCTTGTAAAGCTCTCCCTTTAAAGAAGACCTGAATTATTTTGCAAAAAACATAATTAAAAAATTAAGAATATATAAGTATATCATATAAAAAGAAACATTGCAAAACATCACTGTTAAATTAAGTTGAAGCATCTTCAATGTTGTTGCCTTCTTAAGTTTACTAAATACTATACAACTCAGGGGTTGTGTATGAGATAGCACAATTTATTACATAGACATACACACCCGTGCACAAGTACGCACAAGCACGGACGCACATGCACCCACATATACATACATACAATCTTCAAATACACGTTCATAGCAATTGTCATTTTAATATTAACATGGTCGGTTGAAATGAGAGAGTAAATTTTGGTTAAATACATACATATAATGAGCTTAAATCATCAGAAACAATTTTACATGTCTGTTATATGATAATACTAACTTACTATATTATAATGCAGCTACTTATGGAAAACTAAAATCCCTTCCAAAATAATAACATTTGATGCATTGACCTGAACATATGGATTAACCAGCATCATAAACAGTTCAACATTATCAAAGAACATATTAAAAAGATATCATATCTTACATGTAAATCAACAGTATAAGAAAAATACCTAGAGTTATTAGGGTACCTAATACTGTAAAGATGAAGCATGCTTCTATGTTAAGATAAACTAGCTATCTCACTCATACTTTCCAATCACAATATTTGAATGGTTTAAGTGCAGATAAAACTATTTTAAAACAGATATTCTGTAATGATATCAACCATCTGTCTTAGTAG
The DNA here is from genome assembly GCA_030737875.1 of Allium sativum. NCBI lineage: Eukaryota > Viridiplantae > Streptophyta > Magnoliopsida > Asparagales > Amaryllidaceae > Allium > Allium sativum. Next base: position 446,148,523 of record CM060922.1, on the reverse strand, counting down.
CTAGGACTAAATTAGAACACATACACACAAGCGCACATGAATGCAGATATATATACTGTAATACTGGTGATCCCCCTCTTCGATCCACTTAAAACATTTCATAATCGATAACCATGTACATCTGGTTTTGCTATTTTTTAGTTGCACAATCTCTTATGTAATTCTATTAAGTATCTAAATATACATCAAAAGCAAGTGAGTAAACGTTTATTATGCAAAAAGTGTAAGTTTGGCTAGAGTTTCACAGTTTATCCCGTTTGCACATAGCCTTTGTAATGTTATGCCTTTGGAAAGATTCCTAATTTGTCTTGCTAAAAGTGAAACTATTCAAAAAGGCTGCATGCAAATGAAGCCTGCATGGTAGAAACAGCTGAATGTATGTTACAGACTATAATGAGCAGCTCTAATGAATCTCTTACTTCTAATATTCCAACCAAACTTCATGCTATTAATACAATTTTAATATTACCAATACCCCATAGGTATGCCAATAAATAACACCTAGCTGGAGATCGTGTACGTGTAATTTCTTCTAGTTCATTAACAGATGTCCGTTAATAACTTCCCAAAATATACACTTCATTGCTAATAAATTTCCACTAATAACTTCCCAAAATATACATTTTATTACTAATAAACTTTCATTAACCAGATTTACTTTGCACGCTGTTTTGTTTTGACTTACAAGTGCTGATTGAATCCTTCCTAAAATGCTTTTGTTTTTTGTTACCTTTCCATCGTAAATTTGGTTTTAGTGCATTTACATATAATAATATAATGAGGAATATAATAAAGCAAAAATCAGGCCAATATCAAAACCTTTGCAGATTTTAATGCTAATCAAAACCTTTACAGACTTTAAAGCTTTAAATGTGATTTTTATCAAATGTTTACATTTTAATTAATAAAACCACTTTTAATTACAATTGGACAAACAAAACATTAAAAGTTCCTTAAATTTAAATATTTTTATGAGGGGCCATAATTTTTCTCTCGTATGTTTAGTTTAATCAGCTCCCCCAAATAGAGTAAATACCAAAAGTGGTTGGGTAACATACTGGATGATATTACGGGAATATGATAATTTGATTGGAATATTTGATTGGAATATAATATTTGATTGGAATATTCCCTAGAATATATTTTGGGAATATTTGATTGGAATATAATCTTTTGGTAAATATCTTGTAATTAGGCACAATTGATGTAATTGGTGGAATATTCCCTAGAATATCTTTTGGGAATTAGGCTATATGTAAACATATAAATGCTTTGTATCGTGAATGAGAAGATCAAGCCTTCATTGTTAATTTCTTCATGGTATCAGAGCCAGTGAATTCATAGGTTGAATTTTTTTTTTCTCTCAAAAAAAAAAAAAAATTTGATTGCAGAAGAACAATGGAAAGCTATCATGGGATTTTTTGGTAATTCTAATATACCGGAAAATCGCTTAAGTGGTAAGTTTGATAATACTTCTTGGATCATTGATACAGGAGCAACTCATCATGTAACTGGAGAAAAATCTTGGTTGTTTGACATTAAACAATTGAATTGTCCTGTTGGTCTACCTAATGGGGACACTGTTATTGCATCTATGGAGGGATCAGTTTATTTGTCAGATACGATCACTCTGAATCATGTTCTTTATGTTCCTAACTTAAGTTGTAATTTACTTTCGGTTTCGCAACTAAATGATAATTTACAATCAATTATCACATTTAAATCTGATGTGTGTTTGATACAGGACCAAATGAAGGCTCTGATTGGAACGGGAGTTAGGCGGGATGGACTATATTACTTCAGCAAACCAGAGGTGGTGTCTGCAATTGATGCTCCATCTGATGTGGAATTGTGGCATAGGTGAATGGGACATCCTTCTGAGAAAGTAGTTAAGTTACTACCCCCTGTTAGTAGGTCTAAGAATAGTTTGAATAAAGGATGCGAAGTATGTTTTCGGGCTAAGCATCATAGAGACAAATTTCCTATGAGTAATAATAATAGTTCTAGAATTTTTGAAAAAGTTCATTGTGATTTGTGGGGTCCATATAGACATGAGTCCTCATGTCGTGCTCGTTATTTTTTGACTATTGTGGATGATTTTTCAAGAGCTGTATGGCTTTATTTGATGGTTGATAAAACAGAAGTTTTTCATATGTTTATGACTTTTGTGGCTATGGTTGATAGACAATTTGGTCAAAAGATTAAGATTGTGCAAAGTGATAACGGTACTGAATTTAAATGTTTGTTTGATTTTTTTCGTGCCACTGGTATAGTTTTTCAATCTTCTTGTGTTGGTACACCTCAACAAAACGGGAGGGTTGAAAGGAAACATAAACACATTTTGAGTGTGGCGAGAGCATTGCGTTTTCAAGCCAATTTGCCTATTTATTTTTGGGGAGAGTGCGTCCTTGCAGCAGCCCATCTCATCAACCGTACACCAACTCCTATCCTACAAAATAAAACACCTTTTGAAATCCTTTTCAATAAATTACCCAATTTTGATGCTATACGCACATTTGGATGTCTTTGCTTTGCACATAATCAGAAAACACAAGAAGACAAGTTTGCTAGTAAGAGTAGGAAATGCGTGTTTGTGGGGTATCCATTCGGGCAAAAAGGTTGGAGAGTGTATGATTTAGATGCAACAGAGTTTTTTGTCTCTAGAGATGTCAAATTTATTAAAGATGTGTTCCCTTTTGGCTCTCCCGATGATGTGAATATTGAGTCTAATGTGGATTATGTGGGTGAAATACATGAAGACTTTGCGGAATTGAGTGTATGTGATGAGGATTGTGGTGTAGAGATACATAGTCATGATCAAGGGGGGGAATCAATGAGGCATGAGCAGCCTAGCCACGGGAATTTGCAGCCCTCAATTGCCAGCGGTCCGCCCCAGACCACAGCACCAGCCACGCACATTGATGCTGGCAGCGAAGAACAACAGCAAGTCGAGGCTCCCGACGACTCAAATCAGACCACCGAAAATATGGGCCGTGGATTTCGTACCAAATATCCGTCAGTTAAGCTTCGTGATCATGTTACCCACACTGTTTTTGCTAATAGTCCATCTCTCCCGACTTCAGTTTCTGATCATCCTTCAGGTACTCCGTATCCTCTTGCACATTATATACATTGTGATAATTTTTCTGTAAATTACCGAAAGTTTGTTGCAGCTGTAGTTGGTAACAGTGATCCTAAATCATTTAAGGAGGCGATGAAATATGAGGGTTGGAGACAGTCAATGCAGGAAGAAATACGAGCTCTTAAAAACAATGGCACATGGACCTTGGAGCCACTTCCACCTGGAGAAAAGGCTCTTGGCAGTCAATGGGTTTACAGGACAAATTTTTTGTCTAATGGTAATATTGAAAGACTGAAATCCAAACTGGTTGTACTTGGGAATCATCAGCAAGCAGGTATTGATTACACTGAAACTTTTGCTCCAGTCGCTAAAATGACTACTGTTCACACTTTTTTAGCAATTGCTGCATCTAAGAACTGGGAACTTCATCAAATGGATGTTCACAAATGCCTTCTTGCACGGTGATCTTGAAGAAGAAGTCTACATGAAGTTGCCTCCCGGATTTGAGTGTTCTGATCCTAATATGGTTTGCAGACCGCGAAAGTCCTTGTATGGATTAAAACAAGCTCCCAGATGTTGGTTTGCAAAGTTAGTCACAGCCTTGAAAGAGTATGGCTTTCTTCAATCTTACTCTGATTACTCTTTATTTACATATACTAAGACAGGTATACAGATTAATGTCTTAGTCTATGTTGATGATATTGTTATTTCTGGGAATGATTCCGCTGCTTTGTGTACTTTCAAGTCTTATCTTAGTGACTGTTTTAAAATGAAGGACTTGGGTCCTTTGAAATATTTTCTGGGGATAGATGTTGCTAGAAGTTCTGTAGGGTTTTCTATGTCAAAGGAAATATACTCTGGATATTGTTTCTAAAGCAGGATTGTTAGGAGCAAAGCCAAGTGGATTTCCCATTGAACAAAATCATAAGCTTGGCTTAGCCAGTGGAGATTTACTTAAAGATCCGAAATCATATCGCAGGCTTGTTGGTCGATTGATATATCTTGCGGTTACTCATCCGGATTTGGCATATTCTGTTCATATCTTGTCTCAGTTCATGCAGGAACCTAGAACTGAGCATTGGGAGGCGGCCTTAAGGGTCGTTCGATATTTGAAAGGGACACCAGGTCAAGGCATCCTTTTGAGTGCAAATTGTGATTTAACTCTACAGGGTTGGTGTGATTCGGATTGGGCAGCGTGTCCACTCACTCGACGCTCTCTTACGGGTTGGCTCGTGTTTCTTGGTAAATCTCCTGTGTCTTGGAAGACAAAGAAACAGCATACAGTCTCCAGGTCCTCGGCTGAAGCCGAATACAGGTCTATGGCAGCCATCACTTGTGAGTTAAAATGGTTAAAAGGCTTGTTGTTGAGTTTAGGTGTGAATCATCCAAAGGCAATTAAGTTGTTTTGTGACAGTCAATCCACTTTGCATATTGCGAAGAATCCTGTTTTTCATGAAAGAACGAAGCACATAGAAGTTGACTGTCACTTTGTTCGGGATGCAATCAATGAAGGCCTCATTTCTCCATCTCATGTCTCTACATCTTCTCAATTGGCAGACATTTTTACTAAGGCGCTTGGTAAAATGCAGTTTGATAATTTACTCTCCAAGTTGGGCATTCATGATCCTCATGCTCCAACTTGAGGGGGGGTATTACGGGAATATGATAATTTGATTGGAATATTTGATTGGAATATAATATTTGATTGGAATATTCCCTAGAATATCTTTTGGGAATATTTGATTGGAATATAATCTTTTGGTAAATATCTTGTAATTAGGCATAATTGATGTAATTGGTGGAATATTCCCTAGAATATCTTTTGGGAATTAGGCTATATGTAAACATATAAATGCTTTGTATCGTGAATGAGAAGATCAAGCCTTCATTGTTAATTTCTTCAGATGATGAAACAGCAAACAAATAAGCAGGAAAAAGCCAAGGGTTAAACAATTTGCGAAAAGGCCCCTCTTTTCTGTTTTTTGCGGCCTCCATCAAGGCAAGAAACCTCTTGAAACCAATGGCAGCAGCACCTCTACCAAGAGCAGCAGCGTGTGTGAGCACATCTTCTTGCAACAATGCATTATTTGCTGCAGATGTTAATGCATTTAACAACATCCTGATTTAGCACATGTTATTTACTTGCAAAAATATAGATAATTCTTGCAATCTTATTCTTTGTATTAAGTATCTATGTAGCATTGAACAACATCCTGATATAGTACAATAATTTGGTAACATTTTTTTCAAATTAATTATGTCAAATCAGCAAAACTTGCTGCCAACGTTTAACAAAGTGAGAGTGCACAAGAAACAAAACTACTGTAATAGATTTTGGCTACAGCCTCATTAAAAAAGAATGTAAGAAATAGGACACCCAAGATATAATGTAAGAACAGCTGGAAGAGAAGAAAGAGCCTTGAGCATATAATATGAAAATGGCAATAAAAGGTTGTACTAGCACAAAACAACATTAAGCAATCCAAGCCAATATGCATTTGTTTATGCATTCAAACGTTAATATGAACGAATGCATTATTTAAACTTAAACTAAAATGAGCAACAATGTCGTATCATCAAGTAACCAAAAAGAAAAATATGTGAATGAAAAAAAGACAATCAATATTAATTTCACTGCCAAATCCCCCACCATGCATTGTGCATTTGTACACTCTAAGTTTTGATATGCACCAAATCAATACTATGATAAATTGTTTGCTAAGGTCATTTATTCACCACAGCAATTATGATGTGTAAAAGAAACATTAATTAAACTATAGTGTTTTCCTACTATGTCTCACTAGGGTCGCAAGCAGTGAAGAAAGAGGGAGCTGCTGTAAAAGAGCTAGAGTCGCAAGCAGTAAAGAAAGCGTTCACAAAAGATGAAAAACACCAACGACCTTGTATTTGAGAAGAATAACAAAGTTTTATCAACTGCATTCGAAAGATTGAGTGAATCAAAAGGTTGTTTGCACTCCGGATAAATAACTTTGACTTTGACATCCAACTACTTTGCATTTTCAGTTTTTTGGTACAATATATTCTTTTAAACTATATAGATTTTTGGATCATTTAAGGTTGTGTTTACAAGTATCATTATATTTTATAACTAAATCATATTATTTTCTTATACCTATATTTTTCCGAAAGCATACCAACATAGGCGATTTGATTATGTAATGTAATATATGTGAATTGAACAATTATATTTCTGCTCTTAGTTCATTACGACTGTATTTGGGCATTCTAATAGTTCATAATATGTATGAGGTGAATCTTTACGAAATGAGGTTTAGATGAATAAAAATGTTTTGAAACATTAACATGGAAATGGTGTTGAAAACGAGATCGGTGTATTATTTATTTCATTTATGTTTTTTTTGGGGCATTTCAAAGGTTCTGCTATATTAATTTTATTCAAGCTTCTGTTAAATCTGTTTGTTTTGAACAAGTTGTTTTGTTCATCTTTGTCTCCAATGTATCCCTACTTCTCTTCAATACAATCACACAATCACATGCACCACAACACCACCAACAGTAAGCTCCAGCGACCGTCTCCGTAAACAACCTTCCTCCCATCTCCAAACTCATTCACCGACTTCATCAATTCAAAACTGCTCTGACCACTGCACTCTAACCCCCCTAACTATTTTCTTTTCCGAACAGAGACATCAGATACTGCATTCATCCTATCCTCCCAATCACCAGACCCACTCATGCAACTTCCACCACTAACCACTACGGAACAATCGACCATCTTCAAATCCAACATTACTTCCTTTTCTCCACCACTTCATCCCTTTAGACTTCCCAATTGAACAACTTGAACCACCTGTTTGAATCTCCAGGCTGCAACAAATCGATCAACAGCCAAACACCTGAACTATCTCCAGCCAATAACCAAAACAGCAACACAAGCCTTCATCACTACATGCCTTCCATTCACCACTACAACCAATTCACAAACTACATCACCGACTTTTCATTTAACCCAAACATTGAACCTGAACTTCGATCTCACCTGAACATCGATCTCTGACCTTAAACTCAGCTCTCCACTTCCATCTTTCCTCTGCCAATACACACATCGACAACGAAGGATACCAACCATCAACCTTTCACTTGCTTCAACCACGAGCTGTTACCTACATTCACAACATGCACCAACCGATCTCCTCCCAATGCAACTAGCAAAGAAAACACCCTACAGCTATCACCATCTCCGGCATCACAAGACAACTGCTTGATTGCTTCAATATCCAACTCCTTTACCACAACTTCCTCTTCACGCAAACCTCTCTTCAAATCTTTAACATCTACAATACCCAATCAACTCCTGCAACACCACTTCATTGCCACACCCACAACCAGCAGCCTCACCACATACTTCCTGCATCAGCAACTAGTCTAGCTTCTGCCCACGACCACAGTTCCACTACAACCACTCCTTTAACCTCAACATACTCTCTACACCACGCATGCTTCACTTCAGCTTTCTGCTTCTTCCTTTTACGAAACAATTCCTCATCCTATACCTACATCACAAGTCAAAATAACTCCCTTAAACTACAGCAACACCGAACCTCGTACGCAATCACAACAACAATTAGCAGATCCCCAAATGGCCTTTGAATAATTGCTGCTTTCAATTAGAACAAATTGTCATCGCCTCCACCTGAAATCTCGATCGCCTAACCATTCTCGCAAACTCAAAAAAATCGCATGCAAAGTTGCACAATCGAATATTTTTTTTCTAGAACTTTGAGCTTTTTCTCTTCGAAAGCAATTTGATTTTGTTTGAGTTGAGTTTGTGTACTATTTATTTCATTAATTTAGGGTACTATTTATTTGCTTATGCGTTAGAACAGTCTAATAGCATAATATCATGCATTTAATTTTGCTGTAAGAAATTAGGCCAAGATAGAATGGAAACTTTTTTTACATTTTGTCATAAATCAACATTGTATATAGTATATTTGGAACTTGAGAATATCTTATAATGTTGTACCTGCAAATAAAAAATCGAGCAATACTCTTAATTTATTACTCTAGATATGTTGCATTTTCACCATAATCAAATTTAGGCATTTTTCTTAGCATTCTAAAACTAGGCACGTTGACTGGTGCATCTTAGTTGATAAAAATCTATCAAAGATCATTTTGTTTGAAAAAAAGTGACATGTTGCACTGATTTCTAAACTTTGCGTTTTCAGCCATTCCAATTTGTCGATTATCCTTTTATCTACATCCAAATAGAGTAATCAACTAACTTGATCAAATTAAACAGAACTTTATATGGAATGTAGACGAATGCCATCAACTAAATAGTTCTTTTACGAAATAACTTTATATGGAATGTCCAAATATTAAGTGGGTCAACTGATTAGGAAATAACTACACGGTACACAACAAAATTTTCTAGACATAATTTCTTTTACAAAATCAGTTCTTGTAAAAGTCAGCGTTGACCAGGAACCATAACTTCATGAAGCCTCATGCCATATAGTGATTTCAACAAGCATCTTCAAGAGAAAGAAAAGTCATAAAAGATTACTACTACCATACTAAAGCAAAAAAGGGTTTATTAAAGAAACTAATACTAACAAATTATGGCCCCTGTAAGTGCTTGCATCAACCTTTAAAAATAGCATACTACCAAGGTTGGAACCTTTCTCACTTACTTCATCAAATTTTCACTTTACCACACCTCTATTTTTGCGGCCTGGTAAAACTTCATTATATGATTCAAAAAGGGGTAAAGAGCCATGCTCGGTACACAAAAACGAATACAACTTGGATGTCACCTGAACAATGCAATGGCTAACCAGGCATAATGTAAATCTTTGCCTAAGTGATGTAGAAAAAAAGAAGAAGAAAAGGAAATCTACTACATGTTACCAGTCATAACTGAACTCAAATTAAAAGGGGAAAAATCAAGAAAAATAACATAGGACAATTGTTTAGTACCTCTCGCTGCGGTTCAAATTAGGGCACGTGGATTAGGGTTCTATGTGGGTAGTTGACGATTCCGGCTCGTATTGATGGCTACATTTAACTGTAGAAATCGGCTGTGTGTGTGAGAGAGATCAATTTGCAATTGCCTGTTAACCAAGGCGGTTAGGGTTTCGCGATTCAAGTTTAGCGTTCTTGTTGCTTTTAAGCAATTTCACGGAATTTGTTTTCTTTGTCTTAAGGAGGCAACGAAAAGGGAGTAATACATTTTTAGGAGGTGGAACGCCATTTTTAATTTCCCGCACGAAATAAATTATCTCCCGCTTATTTTATTTGTATACCGTTGACTCTACTTCTACGTTTTCGTGATAGCGTTCAATGACTAACGAGTTCGTGGAACTTGAAAGGAAATGACGGGAACGCTATGTACTGATCCTATTAGAAGCCCATAATTTCGTAGTGTTAATACTAAGCCTATTAGCTAATACTTTGGAAATGATCTTAACAGAGCAATTAATTAAGGAGATAGGCCTAAAATCCTTAGGGGAATTAGCACCCTCCCTCTTATGGATAAGAATAACATTACCAAAGTTAAAACTACCTAAACACAAATTACCACTATAAAAATCATTAAATGAGCTAATAATATCCGATTTCAGGATCTCCCAGAACTGCTTGTAAAAAAGAACAGAAAAACCATCAGGCCCACAAGCTTTGTCACTAGGCATATCACAGATGGCCTTCCAAATCTCTTGTTCAGAGAAAGACTTGTCTATATCACTTAAATCAACCGTAGAATCAGGCGGATAAATGTCAATCCAACTAATATTAATCCTTATCTTAATCCTACCCCCGAAAATCTGCTTATAATATCTAGTAAAAGCCTCATTTAAATCTCTATGGACGGTCACTTCCACGTCATTAATAAAAATGGAATAAATCAAATTATCACGCCTCCTCTTATTAGCCATGCTATGAAAGAACTTTGTGGTGTTATCCTCCTCCTTAATCCATTGAACCCGGGCTATCTGCTTCCATGTGATCTTTTCGTGTTGTTATTTTCCGCTGCTTTATAATTAAATCTCTGATAATGTATTTTCAATGTGTAATATTTATTCATACTCTGGAGTATTCTTGTATTCCGATGTAAATTGTTGTAATAACAATGAAATGTTCTTCTGTTTGTGTTCTGATTTGTCATGTTCTCAATTCAATCCGGGCTTTCCCGTAAGGGGAAGTTTGGGTCATTTCAGTTGGTATCAAAGCATTGGTTTACAGAGCTCGAGAACAAGACACATTAGAACCGAATGAAAGAATTCATCAGAAATTGGATTAGTAATATTCAATAAGAATGACTCGTTAGAGATAGGATCAGTAGTATCCTAAAATGAGTCGAAAGAGTGTCATTTTAAAATAAAAATAAAAACAAATTTAACTTTGAAAATTTTATCTTATTATACGTATTTGAGTATATTATTTTAATTTGGATAATCGAGTATATAGAGATTTGCATATACGCCTAGCTAGCATATATACAAAGTCTCTAATATACTAGATAGATATAGAATCACGCTGATGCATCATCATTAGTATTTATGTTCGAGTCTCGAAAGTGTGATATCTATATATTTCCAATTGACTAGTGTGAGAACCAAAACTTAGTTAGTGTTTATTATTTGTGATTTGACACTAAAAATATGTTTTTTGACTATATATAAAGGTTATATATATTTGAAAAGTTAACCAACAAATTGATTGTTGGTTATAATGTTTGATTATTAGTTTAACTAATAAAAATATTGGTATGATAATTAATTCAACCAACATGAGAATGAACGATAAATAAAAGCAAAATCAAGTAAAATATTGAACTGAATTGAAAATTGATTGGAATTGCATATATGTACATGTGTAAATAATGAACAGGTCTTGGCATGGAAACTAAGAAGAGGAATAAAATTGTATGCCCGACAAATAGGTACATATTTACTGTATTTCTTGGGTTTGATGATTTTATGAGCTGATTGGCTAACCGCTTAGCTTTTTATTTTTCTTTTGGATTGATGAGGGCCCTGTGAGGCTAGTTGCGGTTTTAAATATCAACTCGTACAAAGGAGGTAATGGCGAAATTTTTCTAAAATTTAGGGTGTTAACCAAATTTTTGAGAAACTAGAAAATTCTTAGAAACTGCAAAGTTGAAGAATGAAAGCCAGAATGAAAGTTGAGTTGGTTAGTTAAACAACTTTCAACTCCATTCCTTTTCGAGGACGAAAAGATTTTTAAGTGGGGGAGATTGTAACAATCCGGAATTTCGGAACCAATTTAAAATTTTTATTTTAACAATTTTAATGGATTTTGAATATTCAAAATTATTTATTTTAAATAATAACAACGAAAAATTTATTTTAATCGAAGTTAGAACGTATAAATTTATTTTAATTATAAAACGAGCCTGAAATGGTGCGATAGTTTGAAAATTCGATTTTTAATTTCAAATGAATGTACAGGATTCAAAATAAATCGGATTTCAGTAAAAAAAAAAAATTGAATTTGTTTGATTATACCTTTCTAACGAATGTGAAAAATCCAGATTTCATATCGGAAATTGAAAGTTATGTCCATTTTAAAATTCAGAATAGTTGCTATGGAATATTTTTTTTTTAATATAAATAGCCATTTTACTAACGACCTCCGTTTTTGACGAAACTACTTTTGTTGGATTCGGAATATCAAATTATTGCTAGATTCAAAATTTCATAATTTTTGGAATTAAAACGTGAGCGTGGCAAAAGAAAACCTGTTTGGTCAATTTCAGTCAAATTGGATCGATTAGAAAATGGTCATTTTTCAAACGGTCTCCAAATTCGACGAAATTAGTTTTATTAGGACAGTATCGTCAAAACAAAGCTAGAAATAATTTTTCTGTAATTTTTGGAGTCAGTATGTGGCCCCGATAAATTAAAATGTATGTTTAAATTTAATATATATTAATTTATATTTTAATTTTGATAAAAACTAACTGAAACAGTTGAATTGGCTTACGGTACATATCCCATTGTGTCTGAAATGGGGATTTTTGGCTAGGGACGACAATCGTTGGGTTTGAATTGAAGTTCGGATACGAAATTCACTTTTTAGAAACAAATAGAATTAAATATTATTTTAAATACCCTACTTTATAACCCCAAACCCTGGTCTGACAGACCCACCGCCATTCTCTTTATCAATGGCTGATATCCACCTGTTTTCATCCCTCAATAATTCTCAATTCCTTTTGAATTAGCCTTGATTCCAAAACACAAATCGAAGTACTTCTCAGGCTCGTCAGATTCATACGGTTTTGATGGCAATTAGTGGTGTGGTTCTCGAGAAATTGAGCCTCAAACCGCTGGACTTCGCACAATAATTATAGTGTTAGGGGGGTACCAAGTTTTGATCTGGTCAGGGGGCAGGGTGGCGTCGTTGGGGGCTTCAAGGTAAAGGGGTCAGATCACGTTCTGGCGGCGTCAGGTGCTCGCGAGGGTGGAGGAAGTTCGGTCGACTATGGTCATCGTGGTCAGAGAGGAACGACAGGGGAAGAAGGGGGTAATCACCTTAGTCAATTTAATTAATCATTTTATTTTAAAACTCATGTAATTGAGGTTTTATAAAAAAACATTGTTTTGTAAATAAAAAAAACATTACTTTGTAAATAAATAAAAAATAAATCACATTGTTTTGTAAATAAAAATTGCATTGTTTTGTAAATGAAAATCGCATTGTTTTGAAAAGAAAAATAAAGCATTGTTTTGAAAAGAAAAATAAAGCATTGTTTTAAAAATAAATAAAAATTCTTTGTTTTAAAAATAAAAATGTCTTTGTTTTAAAAATAAAATGTCTTTGTTTTAAAAAGATAAAAATGTCATCGTTTTAAAAAATGAAAATACCATTTTTTTTAAAATGAAAATAGCATGGTTTTAAAATATAAAAATATGATTTCATTATTTACAAAAATATGATTTCATTGTATAGAAAAAAAATGATTTTTCATTGTTAAGAAAATATGATTTCATTGTATAGAAAAAAAAATGATTTTTCATTGTAAAGAAAAATATGATTTCATTGTATAGAAAAAATGATTTCTCATTGTAAAGAAAAAATGGTTTTTCATTGTATAGAAGAAAATGATTTTTCATTGTATAGAAAATATGATCTTTCACTGTATAGAAAACTATGCTTTATATATATAGTTGAAATAAAAATATGATTTTTGTTTAAATAACATCATATTAAAAATGTGATTTTTACTATGAACAGCGTGAAAAGGATTGGGTTGGAATTTCGGGTAAATCCAAACTATTTAGAAATAAAACTGGCAGAGTGGAAACCAAAGGTGAGAACTCCTTCTCACTTTAATTATTTTACAGTTAATTATATATTAGGATGCAGATAGTGCTTAACAGCACCCGACAATATTTATTGCAGAAACCATGGTTGTTTGTTTTGACTGTATTGTATGTTGTTTGTGATGTTGAAATGTTGAACATAATGGTAACATTAATGCGGCGGTCGGAATTAAATTATAAATATTTATTTATAATTTAAAATAGTGAAAATTGGTTAAGTTTAAAAATAATTCAATCTGAATTAGAACTGGTTTAATTTGTTAACCAATAATTTATTTAAATAAACTGTTATTATTTGAAAACCCCACACGGGTATTGGGATGATATTTGGCATACACTAGTCCGAATATTTAGTTGTATGTCAATCGATGGATTGACAGTCTGTGATGGGTGTTATTTATTTATTTTAATGCTCACACAGTTGTAAATTTCACTCTGCATATGAATATACCGTTTGATGATTATTTATCATTATTGTTGCATACATGCGATGTATGAAATCCATATAACTGAAATTATATGGTAATTGATTGAGTCGCATTCCGATTCAAAAGTAAAAGAACATTTTAAAATAAAAGCACATTTTAAAATAAAGAATATTTTTGAAATAAAGGAATATTTTTAAAATAAAGAATCTTTAAAAATAAAGAATATTTAAAATAAAATGTTTGAACAATAAAAATCACGTTTTTATTATATGTATAAACAAATAAAATAATCATTTGTTTAATTATATTTTTGTACATTAAAAATGTCACCTTTTAACATGTTAATGAAAATTAAATAATCATTTGTTTAATTGTATTTTTGTATATTAAAAATGTCACCTTTTAACATGTTAATGAAAATTAAATAATCATTTGTTTAATTATATTTTTTGTACATTAAAAATGTCACCTTTTAACATGTTAATGAAAATTAAATAATCATTTGTTTTATTATATTTTAGTACATTAAAAATGTCACCTTTTAACATGTTATTGAAAATGAGAATAATCATGTGTTGATTATATTTTTGAACATTAAAAATGTCATCTTTAGATGCTAATGAAGTGAATAAAAGATTTATATGTTGAATATAATTTTTGAACAATAAAAATATTATTTTTATTAAATCTATAAACCATATAAGATTTATGCGTTGAATAAATTTTTGGAAAAATAAAAATAGTCATGTGGTTAAAAGCCCTTTTTATTGATAGAGTTATTCATTTTATAATGCATATCGAAAAGAAGTGATTTCAAAATTTAATACTTTGAAAATATTATCATTTTAATATGATAAAGATATAGAATATTCAATTTTGATTTAAAAAATAAAGTTGGAATCATTTTAAACCGAATATATAAACGATTTATAAAACACGTTTTAAATGGGAGTCGATGAAATGTATATAATATAAATATTATATAAATATAATGGTCTGAATAGAACGCGCCGCGTAGCGACCGTTCGCTAATTTCGACCTTTAACTTCAAATTGATGTAACGGGAGATCCGACCGTCGGATTCTGCTATAACCGGAACCGTTGGGTTCGTATCGAAAAGCGCTTTCCAATGAATATAAGAAGTTTGAAATCTAACGGTTGGGTTTAGAATTATGTCCAAATCAAATTTGAAAAAGGTTGCTATGGATGCAGTTCGATGGCCGTTATTGGAAACCGACTGTACGGGCCTTAATTAAAACTATTAAAAATATAGAAAAATATGTAAAATCATAATTAATAATCTGGAAAGATTTTGGATGAAAAATTCCATATTTAAAAAGATAAAAATATATTTTTATCGAAATGAACTAGTTATTAACTGGAATAAATCTTTAGTTAAGATTTAATGGAATTTTCCAATTAATTAATATTTATTTGGAATAAAATAAATTGGATTTTAGGTTTGTTATGAATGGTGTCTTAAATAACATTGTTCTTAAACCCCATGTCAAAAGAATAAATTTTTTAATTAAGATTTAGAAAAGTTTACTAATTAATGTTTAATTAGAATTGAAATGAAAGTTGATTGTGGGTTCATCGTGAACTATGTTATAAACGACATTTGTTCTTTAATACCAATTAATAGTAAAAATATAATTTGGAAATTATAAATCTTTTATTAAGATTTAAATGGAATTTATAAATCTTTTAATAAGATTTAAATGAGAATTTTTCCAAAGTAAGTTTTCCAAATTAATAGAATAGATTGGAATTGAAGGGAATTCAATTTAATAATAATCGAGATAAGTTTCTGTGAATGAAGACCGTTATTATATATGGAATTTAAAAAGGCCTTGCCGTTATTCCATTTATATTATTAGTCTGATACAGAAATTTATATCGATTATATATTGATCAGTTTTCCGTGAAGATGCCATAGTTAATGGAAGATGATTTGGGTTTATCGTGAGCTGTGTTTTAAATGACGTTGGTTCTTTAACCTAGTTAAAGATAAAGATTAATTTTCTAAATTTGGATAATTATAAAGTGATGGTTTTTGATATTAAAAGTAAATTGGATTTTTAATAAATATCTAATTAGATTGAAATGGGAATGAGATAATTTAATTTATCGAATTCTTGAAATGATAAAGAATGGAGTACCACCAGTTTTACTCCAGGCGATAGTTAAATTCTTTAATTATATTTAAACGTGAAATGGTAGTTAATTTTACTGATAACACTATGGGTGTTAGATATGGAGTGCTACTACTTTTGTTCCTTGGGACGAATAGGTTGGGATTGGGATAATAAATATAAATAAATGATTATTTCGGTAAGGTTCGATAATCCCGAGTAGTTAATAAAATCCTTCGAAATCGATATCGAAAGGAAGATTAAAGAATAAATTTAAAAGAATTTATCTTTGATAAAATTAATAGGAACCTGTCCCTAATAATGTGAATATTTTATTAAAAGAATATTCTGAATTGGAATGAGGCGTATGATGTGTTTTTATAGCACTTGATTATAAAATGCGCGAATTATCCGGAAAGACTGGGTTTAACCCATTCTGAATAATTAATACGACGATCAAGAGTCGAAGATGAAGATGGTGGTTGAAGACCGGAGATCTTCACATCGTTTGGATGATTAGTGATGTCTTAATTGGGCCGTACACCCAAGAAAAGGCAATAAGTGGTGATCGTCCAAACGTACTTGGAGATCGACGGATATGCGAGGACCTCTCTCCTGTATTGGACATATGGGACGAGGAATAAGGTGCCTCCGGTTTCGTTTGGACCCAGAATGGACTTGTAAATGGATGGTATGTCTGACGTTGTATTCCTTTATGCTGTATTCGTTGATCTCTGCTAAATATATATCTGTTTGGTGGCGGAGAATTTATTCTCTTGCTTAACACCCTTCTCTGAGACGTACGAGCTTAGAAGTCATATATTGACAGAAATCAATGGTATGGTATGGATTGACAATGTGGCATGCTGAGTTACAAATGATCATGACTTTTGTTGAAAAGCAGAGCCTTGTCGTTGATGATCAAAGCACAACTTTAATTAACATAGCTTTGTGTATAGCGTTACTTCGCGAGCCTCACGCCCCGGTATGAACCAGAAACGAGAGAAGGACCCTAGGGAGGACATGCGTTTCTTTTTCGCTAGAAGTGGTGTCATGGTATGGAGCCCATACATTTTCACTTATATGGATGTGGGAAAGTGAGGTACCTCGGATATTGAGTCCCTAGTGGCTCAGATTTTATTCCCCATAGGGCAGGTAAACGTATTGTTCAGTCATAACTAATCCACTATAGTATTTGTGGACTGGCCCTGACGCTCCTAGGTGCAGTTGCGGCTGTATCCTGAGACATGGGCTAGATTGTCTCGAATTCGGTAAGTACGATCTCTTGCTTTGGTTCATAGATGGAAATCCAACTTCCAATACGACATTGTGCGGTTTTGATTGTAGAACTAGTATGTCGACATGATATATGATATCCATGGCGTCTATGATTGATACATTTATATTTGAAATTGTTTTTGATACTATACACTTATAGTAATATCAAAATAATTTGTTTTATACGTATCAAGCATATTTTGGCTATTATAAGGGAAAACTTTATCCTCTGGCTTGCGTTGCATTGTGTGATGGGACCTGAGTCTTATAATGGCTTCATTTTTCTAAAAAGCATTGCGTTGTTTTATTCTAAACTAAGATTCATATGGAGTAAGCCCCTTTCGTGTTATACGGCGTGGTCCCATGATTTCCCAACTTTAAAATCTAAGATTAATAACTGTTTTGAGTTCTCACACCAGTCTCATGACTGACCTGGAGTTTATTGTTTTAACCTGAACTCTGAGTGCCCATATTTTCCACATGGGCAGCTAGTAGTTTTGGTTTTGTAGATATTATATTCACAGGATCCTGGTTTGCAGCTGAAGCGATATTCGGAAAGCTCTGTATCCGTGTATTTCTTTCAGTTGTGCTTTGTATTATTTTTCGCTGCTTTGTGATTAAATCTATGATAATGTATTTCAAATGTGTAACATTTATTCATACTCTGGAATGTTCTTGTACTCCGATGTAAATTGTTGTAATAACAATGAAATATTCTTCTGTTTGTGTTCTGATTTGTCGTGTTCTCAATTTAATCCGGGCTTTCCCGTAAGGGGAAGTTTGGGTCGTTTCAGAACGTGTGACGATTCGAACGATAATCCACCTTTGGCCACAATTGATTATTTTTAAATAAAGACTTTCGAAATTGAAAATAACGATTTTAATGAAGTTGTTAATAATACGGTAATTGAGATGGATTTCAATTCTTTTGAGAGGGTGGAACCAAATCTCAAATTTAATATTCCTTTTTCTGAAAATAACGACTTTCAAACAACAACTTTGGATTTTGAAAATGACACATGCACTGAAGTTGTTGATAATTCACCAAAGGAAGACGAATTTGATGAATAATATCTTTTTAGACTTTTTGAAAGTGAATTGAATTTTAAAGAGGTAGATTTGAATCACCATTTTGATTTTGAAATTGATAATTCAAAATAAATTTTCAATGACAATTTTGAAATTCAATTTGGTGAAAATAAACATGAAATTCAGTCCATTATTCAATCTATCCTAAAAATCATCAAAAATAATACAACTCATTTGATTTTCAATAAAGCGACATTCGTTTTTCCAAATCTACACTCACCTTCGAAATCTTTTACGATTTGGTTTTTCAAGCTTAAGTCGTGTCTCTCATACTTGAAGAGAAATGAATCAATCTTTAGAAGACTGTTTCATTTACTTCTTGTCAATATATTTTCTGATATACTGGAATTTTTTTTCTTTCTTTTCTCTTGTAAATATATGTCATATTTTCAAAATTTTCATTTTCTTTCCATTTGATTTGACTGTGGGGACACAGTCCAAATCAAGTGTGACGGAAGTTTCATATTTATTTTGGTTTTGCATAGAATTTTCCTTTTTTTTCAATCAAAAAAAATTCAAAAAAAAATCCCATTTCTATTTACTTTTAAATGAGACATGATGGAGTTAGCATACAGTTTTGGTCGTTCGATTTAAATGTTTACAGATTTACTTCTCTTAGCGGATAACGAAAGGAAAGTTTGAATTATGAGCAAATTTGGTGTAACTGGTATATTGGCAAATTCGTAGGTGATGAGTATCAAATGTTTTCTGAATTGTATTCCGATTAAATGAATAGTTGATTTAGATTACTTGCGATAACATTTTAAATCTTTTAAGTGAAGTTTTGCTAAGATATCCTTGCTCAACTCTCTCGCTTATGGAAAAAAGTATATATATAATAATAATCCAAAGGTATCCAACATTGCTAGTACATCTTGCGTTGGTGTGCGAACCCGCCAAGCTCTTTCGGACACCTTATTGACAAAGTCAGCATCGGTATACCTTGGTCTCATTTTATGAGATGGACACCTAAAGATTACCGACATCCTATTGACAAAGTCAGCGCCGGTCTGCACAATCCGTCAAACTCTGTCCCAAACTCTCACGGGTGGTATACCTTGGTTTTTTCGGTTAGGTGTTTGTTAATAATAATAATGTGAATATTTTGTAATAAAGAGAGTTAGCACTTAAAATCCAAGCACACTCTTCACTTATTCGACCTAACTAGTTAACAAAAAGGAAGTTGAGATGTCATTTAACGATTGCTGATATCGATTATAGAATTCATTTTATATTTGCACTATGTTTCTACCAAAATAACTGGCCAAGCTGGAGGAGTTTGTGACGATAACATGACTTTTGTTTGAAGTTTTGATTAGTAACGGACTTAAATTTCATAGTGATGACCCAAATTTGTGTTCACTTATTCATGTAATATTTAAAAGTAAATTATCCATTTGTAAATATTTCTTTAAAAGCTTGCATTCGTCTTGTAATTTTTTTTCTAATCTTGCATTTTGTAAATATTTGTTGCGTTCAACTTTTGGATTTTGTGGGTAGTGTTCGCCAAAAACCCTTACGAGACAACATGCGTTCTATTGGGGACATCCAGAGGTTTAACGGTTTGTTGCATACGCTCAATGCAATCGTGCTCCCTACGAAAACGGATTTAGCTTAGTTTTTCAGTTTATTCGAAGACGGATAAAAAGATAAGTGTGGGGGTATTTGATGTGCACATAAAAATGCACTTTTATATTCACATATTTATTCTTGTTTAGTGCTAATAAATGTCTTATATGGGTATTTTATCATGTTTAAACCATAATTCAATTGATTTCAAAATATCATACATTCATTGTAATACAAAGGAAAAATGGTCATTTTTGTGCTTAAATTATTTTGAGAATTTGTGCTCGGACATTTTTCATTGTTTTTGTAGACATTTGGTGCGTTTGGAAGAGAGCTTCATAAAGATTTATATGCATACAAAAGAAATGAAGACATTAGACACACATCCCTAAAACGAAATTTAATTAACGCCACATGCTCCCCAAAGTTTGATTACATTTCCGGTCCCTATTTTAACCTGCCGTCTAAAATTTTTCCTCCCTTCCGCCTTCTGTTTGTGCCCCCTTCGCCTTTCCCCTGTTTAGACCCAAAAAAAGTGCCACATACTAAAAAAAAATTCAAAAAATAGGAAATATTCCCAGAAGCATTCGCTAAGAAAAAAAAAGTTGCATACTTCTGTGCAGTAATATCTGAAAAGTAGCATACATACATGCATATATTCATATAGTGTATTTATGTTGAAAATCTGGACCAATATACGCATACATGTATGCAACTATTACCAATAAACTGCATACATGTATGCATACAAAGTTGAACTAAGATTCATGTGTTACGAATAGTTGCATACATGAATGACCGTATTCTGCATACATGCATGCATATGTGCAACAAATTCAAAGGGGATGAAGGCTTCTGAATATGCGCATGAATGCATGCATGTATTCTGTACAAGAGCATAAATGTGTGCAATAATGCCTGAAAACGACGAATGCTTGAAAAACAGGCCAGATTTGAATATATACATAAAAGGATGCACATATTGCTGTTAAGCTGCATACATGTATGCATTTATACTGCAGTTGGACACAACGCTGAAATATAAGCATGAATGTATGCAACTATTTATGAATAGGTGCATCTTTTGATGCAAAAACCTGTTGTTTCGCTGTTTTTGGGTTATTTTAGGTTTAGATGTGGTTTTCGATTGTTTTTCCACCTGAATTTTTTGGCGTAAACATGTTATATTTAATAATGAATTTTCGTGATTTTTTTATATGTTTTTGAAAAATAGGGACCTAATTTATAATAAGTTTAGCACCGGATGTGAGCCTAATTTTGAAACTTAATAGGGACCTGCGACAAACGGACCCGGTAATAATTCTCATACATAATCATGGAGGACCCCACTTACTACACCTAAAAGCTAATGGAAAAATTAGTGGATGTTAAAGCTTCAAGCAAATTTGATGATGGATTAAAGCTTGATAATTACTTGGTGGCCACACTTCCTAAAGGGCATTCTTGGTAGCACGCTAAAAGTGAATTAGGGTTTAGTCATGTATAAATAATCCATGTATGTTGATGTAAAAAGGATCTTGGATTTTATTTAGTTTAGAGTGGAGGCTGAAATCAAAACCTCTATTTTTTCTTCCATGGCTTCTTAGCCATTTTTCTTATGTAATCTCAGTTTTATGCAAGTATTTTAGATCTATTTGTTGTTGTTAATTAGTTCTTTCTTTCGTTTTGTTCTTATTTATGTTGAAACTTACATGTGTTTATTCGATAACACATATGAGTAGCTAATCCCTTTGATTTGGGGGTAATGAAGCTCTCTAACTTTATGTAAGTCTAACATTTATATGATTTGTGATCTCTAATTTGTGTTTTATGTTAGTGGATGTTGATGTAAGTTTATACAATTGATTTTGATAGTTTATGTTTGTTGACAACAAAATAGGCTATGCTTAGTCAATGTAAACACAAATTACATCAATATTTACTAAGTGATTATTGATTTTGAAATGAAAGTAAGAATAAAATTTGATGGTTTATAGTTCTATTAATTGTTCACAAGTCATACTTAAAATAGTTTTTCTCTTTAATTTCATTTTCATGACAATCATAAGTGGTTTAAATGTTGCATTTCTATCACTTAATGGAGATTATAGATCATGCGTTTGTTAATTTACATAAATATGAGAGGGGATTTACCTCTAAATTACTTTCATTTCATATTTAGCTCTCAACTTAGTTCAAGTTTTTGTTAGTTAAATCAATCCAAATTTTGGTTTAATTTGATTGAATAGGACTGAAATTACTTCTTTCCTTGCGGATCGACTCGTACTCGTTAACGTACTACAAGTATACGCTGTGCGCTTGCGGTTTATTACACTTCGTGACGGTTTTCTAATTCATAGAATATTCGTCGTCAAACAATGAGGATATGAAGATTTTTTGAGATTTTTTTTCTTCATAATTGAAATGTTTATGGATAATTATTTGAAAAGAATAAGAAATGTTGAAGAAATTTATGTAAATAAATTTGTTAAATTATGAAATTATATAAAGGCAAGAAGAAAATATTTGAAATATGATCAATGTCTTCAGCCAAATTTAATAAAGCAAACTATGCGGTTAAGATTTGCATGGGTTATATGAAAGCCGGCTAAATCCCAAAATCTTAAGGGTTGTGAAGCAACCGAAAATTGACAGATAACCTATTTATAATCTTTCACGGGTGGATTAAAGTTAAAGAGCAAATCAAACAAGAATTTCATGTAGAGAAACCTCCTAATCAAGAGCAAGGATAATCCTTTCAATCCATATTTGTTACTGTACCTTTGAATATGTTAAAATCAGGGTTGTTTGTTAATCTTTAAAAAACTATCATCATCTTTCATTCTCTTCTGTAATTCTTTTCATCTACTTTTCCATTCACAATCGTAATTCTGTTTTACACAATTTTGTAACGCTGGTATTTTCTAGAAACTGATAAAACATTACAAAACTTCCATAACGACCTAAGCCATTGAGTAATCAATGACAATTTAAAAGATGCACAATTATTACCAAGGGGGAAAAGTTCCCCGTTATCGTTACGGATGCGCGTCCGTCACATCGTAACTCAATGGCTCAATTCAAGCCATTGGGAAAATTTTGGCTCCGCTATATCAACCCCTCTTCTCCCTTCACCATCTTCTTCTACTCTCCTGTCTTCTCTATTTTCAAATTCAACACTTTCTTTAATGACCAGTTCATTCCCAGACGCAGACGATTCAGATTTTGAAGTTAATGAATATATCGCTATAATTGGATCTTATTTACGTGAAAGACGCAATGACAGAGGTCGTCGATTTCACACGTCGTAGTGTACCAGTTAATATGGGTAAACAACATATTAAATGGTCATCAACAACAATGTCAAGATAATTTTTATATGAAATGGCTCTGTTTTCTTTTGTTATGCGATAGGCTGAAAAATTATGGTTTGGTTTTGTCTTAAAAAACAATAGTCTCGTTGCACTTTTATCAATTCGATCATATTTATTTGATAAAGTGTTATATTCACTTGTTTGCTTATTTAGCTTCCTAGCGAGACGAGCTACTTTTGATCGTGCCCTTTCGAGTTAGATCTGCTTAAGACCTAATATTTTCCTTTTCTTCTAATTGGAAAGAAAGAAATAATTATTGAAAATACGAGCAAAGAAGGATATTATAGTACCTTGGAAATCGAAGCAGTGGTTTGGTGAGCCTCAACTTTCTTAGCACTCTTTGAATTCAAGCCTTCCTGCTCCTCTTATGTGTTGAGAAAGTCAAGAGGTCCAGTTGAAATGGCATTATGATCAAGGGTCTCATGATTATTATTTGGAATTTCATCCTAGCTATCAGGAACGTGGAAGATATCGTCAGCATCATTGAAGTTGTCACTATAATTACCTCTATTTCCAGTGATATCTTTAAATCCATAGCTGTTGTCATTAGTACTGTCGACTCTTGCTGCTATAATAACATCTTCTTTATCATCCGCTTCTGACTCTTCCATGGGGATGTCATCTATAAACAAAAGTTTTTCCATGCCAGTCTCTGCTCTATCAGGAATAATGTTTCCTTTCTTTACTTGGATTATCTTTGTCATGAACCTTTCTACCAGAAGTGAATGAAGAGAAAAAAGTTTAAATTAGGATATTTTCTTATGTTGATTGCATAGATGAGAAGAAATGCATCCTCAAACGAATTGACCATGATTTCATCCAGTGTGGTTTGAAGAAAACAAGAGAGCCTCTGTTTGGCATCATTAATCACACCAGTGACCTTTGTCAAGGAATCCCTATTCTTATCAAGCTTACTCCTAAGGGAGACATTCTTCTTCTTGAAAAGAGAGTTCTCTTCTTGCAAAGAAGAACGATTAGAATTGAGTGTAGTGATTTCTTTTTTAGTCCTTTCTAACGTCTCCTTTAAAGTCCTAGTTTCCTCAATTAAAGACAGACTGGTTTTTTTCTCCTCTAGCACCAAAGACATTGCTTCGGCAAGAGCAACTTCTAATGACTCATGTTTCTTCATCGTACTTTCTTTAGCATTGATGAGAGAAGCAATCTCTTCTTTTAGAAAAAAAATTCTTCCTTAAGCTTCCATGAATCAGGAGAAGTTCCGGTAACACCTTCTTGCAGTAAGAACCATCATTTGATGACCTAAAAGATAGAAAGATTTGGCAGAGTGAAGGGCATAAACACGAAACCAAAAGAAGTAGGATGTAAAGGTCATACCGAAAGTTGTTGCTCAACTAGAGAATGGCGATAGCTAGATAAATCAGGAATGGAAGATGGAAGACCGTTACTGGAAAATGTGGAGGAAGACATAATCCATTTAACTAAATCATTAAAATCTCAACAGTTGGAGGTACATATGGTCCTTGAAAATTGACATCCTCATAAGAAGAAAAAAGCCCAATGGCATGGTGGATTGCTATAAAACCCTCAGGAGTTTCCGATAAATGGATATTTATTTGAGAAGTAACCTTTGAAGAAGTGATTATGGGAAAATCAGCATTCACATCAGGACAAAGAATTTGATCTGCAATATCCTTGGATCTTTTGGATGGAGATCTCTAAATTACTTCTACAAGTTTCCTTTTAGTAGCTTCTCAAGGCTTGAGCAAAGCACTCCTCAAGGAAGAAGATCCTTTATTAAAACTAGAAGGCGAATGGACCGTACTTGGTTCAAGACAAACAACATCTAATGAATCATAAGCAAAGTAAATCATGCAAATGGGTTGGAAATTAAGCTATTACAATGTTTTAAGTCATCACATGAATTACTTAATAGGGATGTCAGGAAATATAGGAGAATTTGAAGAGAAAGGAGTGTTCCTCCCCATCGATAGATAAAGTATTCCTTTATTAAAAGAAATTAGGGGAGGTTGACAGATAATGTTCTGGCCAGTAGGCCGGAGAAAATGTTTTCGAAGAACGCTAGATGTCAGTAAAGATGGCCTATTGCCAACTTTTCCAAAGTAGTGTTAAGAACGTCAACAAGTCTCTTATCCGCAAAGCTAGGAAGCTTAGAGCAGCATCTGAAATAAAAACCGTATATGAACATACATGTGGACAATAGAAGTACAAAGAATAAAGATGAGTGAGTAAAAAATATATAATCAAATTCCATACTCTAAGTGTTGAAGTTTCCAAAAATACCAGGAGAGCAATGTATAAAGAAAAATTGAGTCTCCCAATCTTTGAATTTAACTACTCCTTCAGGTAGCAGTTTCTTTAGGGATTAGCACGAAATTTTTGCAATTCAAGTAATTAAGTTTAGAAGGACGGACCAGGTAATCAATAAGTGGAGGGTCTAAAGAAAGGTTACCAGATTCCAGTGACAAAAGCTCTAAACCTATAAGGTAGGTATAGGTGTTTGGCGAAAGCTGGATGGGAGCAATGTTTAAATATCACAAGAATCGGGAAATGAAATCCGAAAAAGGGACAAAGCTTCTGTGCCAAATGTGGATGGTAGTATAAGCAAAGTACCCTTCAAGATGGGACGAGATTGTATCGTTTTTCTCAGAGGAATGGCCTCCACTCTAGAATTATTGAAATTTTGAAGGATAGCATCGACCTCCTCTTACAAGGTGATCAAAAAATGTTTATCAGCAGCCCCAGTTTTCTTTGAAGATGAAGATCCAAATGATAAGGTGGAACTTTTAATAGGCTTAGTTGTAGTATGTTTCTTCCCCATGATATCAGGCATGATATGCTTATTTTACAAATCAACGTAATCTCGTACAAAAATAGAAAACAGTTTCTAATCTTTCGAAAACATGTCGAAAATAACAACAATTGCATTGAATAGTGTAACGTATGCTTTTGGGTATGAGAAACATAAGAAATATTCGATTTCGTTATCAAATTGAAACTGATTGGAGGAGATTGATGGGGAAATTCAGCTGAAACCAATTTGCACTATTCAACTCAGTTGAAAAATTACCTGTAACAACCCGTATTTTCAACAACCTGTAATAACATAAATCGAGGCAGAATTTAATTCTAAAATGGGAATCAAGGGAAACGGGCTATGCCATTGTGTTCGTCTCGGAAAAATACGCGAAATAGAGTCCGAGTTTTCGAAAATCGGAGTCCGTATGACCAAGATATGGCCTCGCGAAGTTTCACGAAAATTCCCAAATTAAAGTATACTTAATTAAGTGAAATGGGTTGTGTAGATATATATATATATATATATATATTGATATATATATATATATATAATTGAAAATTTAATAAATAAATATGCAAAAATGCTCAAAACAGCGAATTGGGAGAGGGGAATAACCGAACCGGCCGATTTTTGAAGTCGACCCGAGCCCGCTGGGTCGACTAGGGGTTAATCCAGGGTGTTTGGCTGTCAACCCGTGGGCCGATTCGCTCAAGTGCAGATTTTGCATTTGAATGGTTCTCATGGTCCATCTTTAATCTAAAGGCCCTAGATGGTTCCTACACTTGACTTCTTCCCCAAGACATGCTTTGATGGCTTGGATTGAATCTAGGGTTAATCCTATGGCCTAAAACACTTGCCTAATCTATAAATAAGACCCTAACCTACCCTAATTCATTCATAATTAAACCTAGTGACTAAACTATGGCAAAATGCTAGCTCTCATGGCCTCCACTAATTTTATGAAGAGGGTTGCATACTAATCACTCTCTAATCAACTTCTAATCCCTTCTTAGCATCTTAATCTTCTTCATTTGGTGTTCAAAGTTGCTAGTTGTGAGTTTCTATCACTTTGATGATCTTTTGGTAAACTAATTAGAGGAGATGTGATGAGATTTATGGTTTTGTATGTGGGTTAATGAGCTTTGAATCATATGATATGATGTTAGCATTAATCTTATGTTTATGCATGTTGAGTATGTAAGCTTATGCAAGTTTAATATGATGTATGTTATGTTTGCATGATGCTAAATATGCAAGTTGTGGGCTATGTAATCATATGCATGTTATGCAAGTTCATGGTAATATGCTATGCAAGTTACATGTATGTAAATATGCAAGTTACATGTTTGTTAATATGCAAGTTACATGTATGTAAATATGCAAGTTACATGTTTGTTAATATGCAAGTTACATGTTTGTTAATATGCAAGTTACATGTATGTAAATATGCAAGTTACATGTTTCTTTATATGCAAGTTACATGTTTGTTAATATGCGAGTTACATGTATGTAAATATGCAAGTTACATGTTTATTAATATGCAAGTTCATGATGACACATTATGCAAGTCTATAAGCTAATATGCAAGTTTGTTATGCAAAATGAATATGTAAGTTATGTGACATATTATATGCAAGTTATGTGACATGTTATGCAAGTTCATATGCAAGTTATGTGTTTGTTAATATGCAAGATGGCACCTTTGAAACATGTTCATTCATATGCAAGTTGACACCTTTTATATGTGTTATATCATGAACGAAATTACGTGGGAACGATGGGGTAATTAAATGCATAAGTTAATAAGATTGTGTGAAATTAATATAATTATGCATAACACAAAATAAATAAACATAGTATGGGAATTTGCCTATTTGGTTAGGTGTACCCATACTATGTGTTGGGAATTTACCTATTGAGTTAGGTCTACCCCATGGGAATTTACCTATTAAGTTAGGTCTACCCATGTTAAGAAAACTTGATTAATTAGGGATAATTAATATAAAATTATGAGGGTGATTAATTAGGTGTAATTAATTGACTAAGACACGAGGTTGGACTCAGTTGTAGCGTAAAACTGCCCGGACCCAACCGGCTTAACCAGTTGCTACAAATGTTAGCCCAATGTGAGAGGTCTTAGGCACAAACTAAATACGTAATTAATGTAAAGACACGAGGTTAGACTCTGTTATGACATAAGGCTGCCCGGACCCAACCGGCTTAACCAGCGGTCATAAAAGACAGTCTAATGTGAGAGGTCTTTACAAAGGTTACGTTCTTAATTAATTAATTAAGAAACACTTAACCACATTAGCATGTAGAGGGACATGAGGGGTTAAGTGGGTGCCTCGGGTGGCATGAGAAAATCTAGTGGTTGCCTTGGGTGGCAATAGAAAATACGATTAGAATACTTAACCAAAATAGAACATGTAATTAAAACATGATTAAAGGGTTAAGTGGGATATACTAGAAAAAGGGACAAGCTTAGGTGGGTAGCTTGTGGAGGCCCATTTCAACCAGTAACCCATACGTATCTTTGTGGGCTCGACCCATGTCGAGGACGGGACACGCATACTGGGCTTGACTGTAAGAGGCAAACGGGTTAGCGGTGGCAACGCAAGTCCAACGGGCTTCATATGCGTGAGTGGGCCCGGGCTGGTAGGTAAGCCGTTGTTGCATCGAGTAGATATAAGCCGTGCACCTTTAGTTTCATCAGGTTGCCACATTGGGGAATGATACATCCCACGGTGGGGCCAGCACGGGTATCTACGTTAGGGAGCCGATCGAATGGGAAGTAGTGTGTACACCTAGTGGATTGTAGGGCCCCGTGGCGCCTACTTGGTCACCTAGGGGTACGCAGGTACTAATTAGTAAATTTTATAAGTCCTTGGGTGGGATCAACCTTTAAGTTAGGAACGACTGGTGTGGTGCAGTTTAGTAATTTACCTTAGGGAGGGTAGATGCGTCTTTATCCTTTATCTTCGTTTAGTTGACTGCTTAGGGTAGCCATTCATCCCTATATGTTACCGTATATCAGTTTATGTCTTCTCTGGTTACTTTAACGATTGTATTGTTAAAGTTATAGGACTCGCTCAGACTTATGTCTGACCCTGTTGTTTTTATCTTTTTCCCAACCCTCAGGTCCTACGGTGGATCCTAGCAGTAGTGGAGCTTGATCGGATTGCTGTTCCAGTCTTTAGGAGCTTGGATAGATGTAAAGCTCCAGTTATCCAGTTATCTTTTCTTTTGTTTGGCTATTGTATGAGAGTGGGATTATGTACTTCTTTATTTTGATGGATATTGTACTTGACCTTTATTGTGGTTTTATGATGTAACCAGACATGTTTTACTTCCGCTGTTATGAGATGATGTTTTAAAATTTCAAGTACTATTTATATCTGTCTTGTTGTAATTTTTCTGTTCTATATTCACTAAAATACTCCACCGATGCTATGGCATTCCCTTAGTGAGTGATCATAGCGGGAGTGGGGTGTTACACGTGGTATCAGAGCTTAAGGTTACCAGAACAGATAAAATTTTTGAGAAAAACTACTTTCTAAGAGTATTTTCGAAGAAAGGATTTTTAAAAGCATGTCTTCTAAGAGAAAAAGTTTTTGAAAAAGAAAAGCATAATCCCCAATAGCCATATCTTTATCTTTCGGAATCTCCTTTTTGAATCTTTCCTCTTTCGTTTCAGCATGGCTGAAGATCTTAACATCCCGGAGGGTTTAGTTATACCACTATGGTATAGGAGGTTGCAAGAGGCTAGGGCCGCGGCTGCGGGTCCGGCCAATGCTACTACACCAGAGACAACCGCTCCTCCTCCTCAGCCTAGAGTGGATAATTTTGCTAAGGTTTGCAAGGAGTTCAAGGCTATAGGAGGAAAACCTTTTCTTGGTTCAGAGACTTTCGTAGAGGCTAGAGATTGGCTTAAGGAAGTGGAAGAGTTGCTAGATATCTTTGAAGTGGAAGAGGGAAAGAAAGTCAAGTTGGCGGCTTGGTTAATGAAGGGAGAGGCCTCATTCTGGTGGGAGGTCACTAATGGAGAACGCCCTGTTGACTCTTGGGCAGATTTTAAGCAAAGGTTTGGGGCTAAGTTTCTCTCAAGGGCGGAAGAGAATCTGTTTATGGAGAAGTTCTTGAATTTGAAGCAAGGGAATCTCACGGTGAAAGAATATGTCAACAAATTCAATCAATTAGCAAGGTTTGGCATAGAGTTGGTGAATACACCGGAGAAGAAGGCTTTGAGGTTCGTTAGAGGCTTGAACGAACCATTGCAAGGAATAACTATGACTCACATTCCTATGGGGGCCACTTTTGAGAAGCTTGTCTACATGGCACTTATGCATGAGGATGATAAGAATTCTAAGGCACCAGAGAAAAAGGGGGATCAGAAGAAACCGCAACAGCAACAACAAGGCAAGGGCGGAAAAGGCAATGGTGACAAAAAGAAGACGAAGAAGAAGTGCTTCAATTGTGGAACACCAGGACACCTCAGTAAGGATTGTCGCAAAAAGAAGAAGACCGGTTGCTTTCATTGTGGTGAAGCAGGGCATCTTGTGAAAAACTGCCCAAAGAAGGGGCAGAAGACGGGGTCTACCTCAGGAGGCCAGGTGCAAGCTCTTATAGCACCACCTCAGTCAGGGGGGCAAGTTCAGGTTCTCTCAGTTCCACCGATTCAGCAGAGAGGTAGAACTATTTCCGTTGAAAGTCTGGTTTTTCTGTTTGATCATCCAGTTCGTACTTTGTTTGACTCTGGCGCATCGCATTCTTTTATCTCATCATCGTTAGTTGAGTCACTGCACTTAGACACCAGTCTAGTTGATGATCCCTTGGTTGTCTCAAACCCAATTGGGGGCTCCATATATCTGTCTATGATATGTTTGGGTTTGAAGATTTCTATACTTAGCGTTGAGTTTAGATGTGATGCTTTTGTATTGGGCTTCACGGGCTATGGGTTGATCTTGGGCATGGACTGGTTATCCAGTAATGGTGCCGTTCTTGATTGCGAAAGGAGAGTTGTCAGGCTCATGACCCGCTTGGGTAACACTCTCGAGATCTCTTGCAATCCCATGGAATCTGTTTTGCTAAGTTATCTTGAATCGCTCGATGCTTCGGTCGAAAGTTTGTGTTCTGTCAGAGTAGTCCGGGAATATCCGGATGTGTTTGAAGAAGTAAAGGGTTTGCCTCCGAAGCGGGAGATAGATTTCCGAATTTATTTGGTGGATAATGCCAAACCAGTGTCTTTGCCAGTACGCCACATGGCTCCTCGTGAGAGAAGAGAACTTCATAAGCAAGTAGGGGAGTTGCTTGAGAAGGGGTTCATAAGGCGAAGTATATCGGAGTGGGGAGCTCCAGTAGTGTTTGCCACGAAGGCGGATGGGTCCCTCAGACTTTGTGTGGATTATAGAGAACTTAATAAGCTCACGAAGAAGAATAGACACCCATTACCGAGGATAGATGATCTCTTTGATCAGTTGGTTGGCGCGTCAGTATTTTCGCAGATGGACTTAGCTACAGGGTTTCATCAGTTAAGAGTGGCGGAGGACAGTATAGAGAAGACTGCTTTCCGGACTCCGGATGGTTTTTATGAGTGGCTAGTGATGCCATTTGGGTTGACAAACGCCCCCGCATACTTTGTTGATCTCATGAGTAGAGTGTTCAGAGAGTATCTGAATAAGTTTGTAGTAGTTTTTGTGGATGACATCTTGGTCTTTTCCAAGAATGAAGAAGAGCATGCCTTACATCTCAAGGAAGTGTTGGAGACTCTTCGAGCGCATAGTCTTAAAGCTAAATTCTCTAAATGCCATTTTTGGAGAAGAGAAGTGCGATTCTTAGGGCATGTGGTCTCTAAGGAAGGGATAGCTGTGGATCCCGCAAAGATAGTATCTATCCAGGATTGGAAAGTTCCTAGAAATGCTACCGAGGTAAGAAGTTTCTTGGGGTTGGCAGGATATTATAGGAAGTTCATCAAAGACTTCGCGAAGATATCAGCCCCATTAACCCGCTTGACGAAAAAGAATCTGGTTTTCTCGTGGGATGTAGATTGTGATGATGCTTTCCGACGGTTAAAGAGAGCTTTGACCACCGCTCCAGTTTTAGTGCTCCCGGATGGGAGTAAGCCGTTTGTTGTTTATACCGATGCTTGTGGAACAGGATTAGGCGCAGTCTTGATGCAGGAGGGAAGGGTAATAGCCTATGGAGGGAGACAATTGAGAGTGCATGAGAAGAATTACCCTACCCATGATCTAGAGTTGGCCGCGATTGTTTTCGCACTTAAGTCTTGGCGCCATTATCTTCTTGGTGAGAGATTCGAGTTGTTCACTGACCATAAATCATTGAAGTACTTATTCTCTCAGAAGGATTTAAACTTAAGACAGCAAAGGTGGATGGAGTTCTTAGCATCCTATGATTTCGAGATAGCGTATACCCCTGGTAAGGGTAACGTGGTGGCAGACGCCTTAAGTAGAAAAAGGCTATCTTTGAGTCCATTGTTCGTGGAACGACGAAGCTTGGAGTTTCTTTCTTTGTTTGACTTCAGACCTTCTGTTGATTTTGTACCTGGTTTGTTGGCATCCTTGGAGGTTAGACCTACTCTTTTGAGACGGATTGGCGAGGCTCAGCGAGACGACCCACAGTTGGTTGTGTTGGTAGAGAAGCTTATAAGAGGGGAGTCGTCCAGCCATTTGGGTAGATACACCATAGATGATAAGGGATGGTTGTATAGAGACGGTAGACTTTGTGTACCGCAAGATGAGGGTTTGAAGAAGGCTATTTTGGATGATGCACATCGTTCAAGAATGACTATTCATCCCGGTGGAGACAAAATGTACCAAGACATGAAGAGAGTTTTCTTCTGGGCCGGTATGAAGAAAGATGTGGCCGAGTATGTGGCTAGATGCTTAGTGTGCCAACAAGTTAAAGTGGAGCAAAGGAAACCCGGTGGGTTGCTACACCCATTGGAAGTTCCACAGTGGAAGTGGGATAGTGTCTCGATGGATTTCATCGACGGGTTACCGAGATCGAGGAAGGGCAATACGGGAATTTGGGTTGTGGTAGACAGACTTACCAAGAGTGCCCATTTTATACCCGTAAAGAGTAAGAGGACCGCTCCATGGCTTGCTTCAGTCTATGTTAGAGAGATTGTTAGATTGCATGGCGTACCATCCAGCATTGTGAGTGATCGAGATCCTATTTTCACTAGTGAGTTTTGGAGAAGTTTGCAAGAGGCGGTAGGGACTCAGTTGTGTTTGAGCACCGCATATCATCCTCAGACGGACGGTCAGACCGAGAGGGTGAACCGTATCTTAGAAGATCTTTTGAGGCTTTGTATCTTGGATTTTGGAGGTACATGGGAAGAACATCTTCCTTTGGTGGAGTTCGCATATAATAACAGCTTTCAGTCCAGTATTGGTATGGCTCCTTTCGAAGCTCTTTATGGAAGGCCTTGTCGATCTCCTACATGTTGGTGGGAATCTACGGATAAGATCTTGCTTGGGCCGGATATGGTTAGAGAGACTTCAGAGAAGATTGATTTAATTCGAAAAAGGATGAAAGCAGCGCAAGATAGACAGAAATCTTATGCGGATCGGAGAAGGACGGATCTTGAGTTTGAGGTTGGGGACATGGTTTTTGTCAAAGTATCTCCATTGAGAAATGTTGTTCGCTTTGGGTCCGTAGGGAAGTTAGCACCGAGATTTGTTGGGCCGTTTCCTATTAAGGAAAGGATTGGACGGATGGCATATAGGGTGGAGTTGCCCGACAGACTTAGTGGTGTTCATGATGTATTCCATGTATCACATTTGAGGAAGTGCTTACATGAGACCGCGGAGGTGGTAGAGCCGAGCTTGCTTAGAGATGTAGAGGTAGAGCGTGATGCGACGATTCGACGAGCTCCTACTCGCATCCTTGGGTCAGAAACTAGGAAGTTGAGGAACAGAGAAGTTCAGCTAGTTAAAGTGCAATGGGGAGATGACGAAAGCAATGCTACTTGGGAGACGGAAGCAAAGATGCGTTCTTTGTATCCATTTCTTTTTGAGAGTATGTCTTTTAACTTCTCCTTTATTGCTTGTCTAGTACTTATCTTATCTTTAGTATATCCTCTCGCTAATACCTATGACCTTTAGATAGGGTAAAACCTATGGTTGAGACATGTGTTTGAAACATGTTATGGTTGATGGATGCATATGGATGCAATTGTTTGCTAGTGGTTGCTCGTGGATGCATATACACACACATTAGGCACTAGATCGGCTCAGTCACTTCATGTTGCATATTGCATAAATGGATGTGGTAGTTAGATTGATGGATGTATCATGGCTGTGTTATCATATGGATAATGCATTTTTGTGTATGGTTGTGCACGCATGTAGAAATTTGTATGTGTCAATAGGGTTTCGCATACATATTGGATGCATGGCACTATCATGGTTTGCATTAAGGAGGTTTACTGTATCAGTAACCGCCTGATTTTCGCATTAGGTAAGTACATATACACACACTTTTGCATATATCCATCCAGCATTTAGAATCTTGTAAGGAC
Source organism: Allium sativum (assembly GCA_030737875.1). Lineage (NCBI taxonomy): Eukaryota > Viridiplantae > Streptophyta > Magnoliopsida > Asparagales > Amaryllidaceae > Allium > Allium sativum. Next base: position 446,113,913 of record CM060922.1, on the reverse strand, counting down.
AATGATTGCTCGTGGATGATGCTTTGAGTAGATGGATGATTGGATGGTAGGATACGTTCTTCCTAACTTGAAGATTTCGGGGACGAAATCCTTTAAGGAGGGGAGAATGTAACAACCCGTATTTTCAACAACCTGTAATAACATAAATCGAGGCAGAATTTAATTCTAAAATGGGAATCAAGGGAAACGGGCTATGCCATTGTGTTCGTCTCGGAAAAATACGCGAAATAGAGTCCGAGTTTTCGAAAATCGGAGTCCGTATGACCAAGATATGGCCTCGCGAAGTTTCACGAAAATTCCCAAATTAAAGTATACTTAATTAAGTGAAATGGGTTGTGTAGATATATATATATATATATATATTGATATATATATATATATATAATTGAAAATTTAATAAATAAATATGCAAAAATGCTCAAAACAGCGAATTGGGAGAGGGGAATAACCGAACCGGCCGATTTTTGAAGTCGACCCGAGCCCGCTGGGTCGACTAGGGGTTAATCCAGGGTGTTTGGCTGTCAACCCGTGGGCCGATTCGCTCAAGTGCAGATTTTGCATTTGAATGGTTCTCATGGTCCATCTTTAATCTAAAGGCCCTAGATGGTTCCTACACTTGACTTCTTCCCCAAGACATGCTTTGATGGCTTGGATTGAATCTAGGGTTAATCCTATGGCCTAAAACACTTGCCTAATCTATAAATAAGACCCTAACCTACCCTAATTCATTCATAATTAAACCTAGTGACTAAACTATGGCAAAATGCTAGCTCTCATGGCCTCCACTAATTTTATGAAGAGGGTTGCATACTAATCACTCTCTAATCAACTTCTAATCCCTTCTTAGCATCTTAATCTTCTTCATTTGGTGTTCAAAGTTGCTAGTTGTGAGTTTCTATCACTTTGATGATCTTTTGGTAAACTAATTAGAGGAGATGTGATGAGATTTATGGTTTTGTATGTGGGTTAATGAGCTTTGAATCATATGATATGATGTTAGCATTAATCTTATGTTTATGCATGTTGAGTATGTAAGCTTATGCAAGTTTAATATGATGTATGTTATGTTTGCATGATGCTAAATATGCAAGTTGTGGGCTATGTAATCATATGCATGTTATGCAAGTTCATGGTAATATGCTATGCAAGTTACATGTATGTAAATATGCAAGTTACATGTTTGTTAATATGCAAGTTACATGTATGTAAATATACAAGTTACATGTTTGTTAATATGCAAGTTACATGTTTGTTAATATGCAAGTTACATGTATGTAAATATGCAAGTTACATGTTTCTTTATATGCAAGTTACATGTTTGTTAATATGCGAGTTACATGTATGTAAATATGCAAGTTACATGTTTATTAATATGCAAGTTCATGATGACACATTATGCAAGTCTATAAGCTAATATGCAAGTTTGTTATGCAAAATGAATATGTAAGTTATGTGACATATTATATGCAAGTTATGTGACATGTTATGCAAGTTCATATGCAAGTTATGTGTTTGTTAATATGCAAGATGGCACCTTTGAAACATGTTCATTCATATGCAAGTTGACACCTTTTATATGTGTTATATCATGAACGAAATTACGTGGGAACGATGGGGTAATTAAATGCATAAGTTAATAAGATTGTGTGAAATTAATATAATTATGCATAACACAAAATAAATAAACATAGTATGGGAATTTGCCTATTTGGTTAGGTGTACCCATACTATGTGTTGGGAATTTACCTATTGAGTTAGGTCTACCCCATGGGAATTTACCTATTAAGTTAGGTCTACCCATGTTAAGAAAACTTGATTAATTAGGGATAATTAATATAAAATTATGAGGGTGATTAATTAGGTGTAATTAATTGACTAAGACACGAGGTTGGACTCAGTTGTAGCGTAAAACTGCCCGGACCCAACCGGCTTAACCAGTTGCTACAAATGTTAGCCCAATGTGAGAGGTCTTAGGCACAAACTAAATACGTAATTAATGTAAAGACACGAGGTTAGACTCTGTTATGACATAAGGCTGCCCGGACCCAACCGGCTTAACCAGCGGTCATAAAAGACAGTCTAATGTGAGAGGTCTTTACAAAGGTTACGTTCTTAATTAATTAATTAAGAAACACTTAACCACATTAGCATGTAGAGGGACATGAGGGGTTAAGTGGGTGCCTCGGGTGGCATGAGAAAATCTAGTGGTTGCCTTGGGTGGCAATAGAAAATACGATTAGAATACTTAACCAAAATAGAACATGTAATTAAAACATGATTAAAGGGTTAAGTGGGATATACTAGAAAAAGGGACAAGCTTAGGTGGGTAGCTTGTGGAGGCCCATTTCAACCAGTAACCCATACGTATCTTTGTGGGCTCGACCCATGTCGAGGACGGGACACGCATACTGGGCTTGACTGTAAGAGGCAAACGGGTTAGCGGTGGCAACGCAAGTCCAACGGGCTTCATATGCGTGAGTGGGCCCGGGCTGGTAGGTAAGCCGTTGTTGCATCGAGTAGATATAAGCCGTGCACCTTTAGTTTCATCAGGTTGCCACATTGGGGAATGATACATCCCACGGTGGGGCCAGCACGGGTATCTACGTTAGGGAGCCGATCGAATGGGAAGTAGTGTGTACACCTAGTGGATTGTAGGGCCCCGTGGCGCCTACTTGGTCACCTAGGGGTACGCAGGTACTAATTAGTAAATTTTATAAGTCCTTGGGTGGGATCAACCTTTAAGTTAGGAACGACTGGTGTGGTGCAGTTTAGTAATTTACCTTAGGGAGGGTAGATGCGTCTTTATCCTTTATCTTCGTTTAGTTGACTGCTTAGGGTAGCCATTCATCCCTATATGTTACCGTATATCAGTTTATGTCTTCTCTGGTTACTTTAACGATTGTATTGTTAAAGTTATAGGACTCGCTCAGACTTATGTCTGACCCTGTTGTTTTTATCTTTTTCCCAACCCTCAGGTCCTACGGTGGATCCTAGCAGTAGTGGAGCTTGATCGGATTGCTGTTCCAGTCTTTAGGAGCTTGGATAGATGTAAAGCTCCAGTTATCCAGTTATCTTTTCTTTTGTTTGGCTATTGTATGAGAGTGGGATTATGTACTTCTTTATTTTGATGGATATTGTACTTGACCTTTATTGTGGTTTTATGATGTAACCAGACATGTTTTACTTCCGCTGTTATGAGATGATGTTTTAAAATTTCAAGTACTATTTATATCTGTCTTGTTGTAATTTTTCTGTTCTATATTCACTAAAATACTCCACCGATGCTATGGCATTCCCTTAGTGAGTGATCATAGCGGGAGTGGGGTGTTACACGTGGTATCAGAGCTTAAGGTTACCAGAACAGATAAAATTTTTGAGAAAAACTACTTTCTAAGAGTATTTTCGAAGAAAGGATTTTTAAAAGCATGTCTTCTAAGAGAAAAAGTTTTTGAAAAAGAAAAGCATAATCCCCAATAGCCATATCTTTATCTTTCGGAATCTCCTTTTTGAATCTTTCCTCTTTCGTTTCAGCATGGCTGAAGATCTTAACATCCCGGAGGGTTTAGTTATACCACTATGGTATAGGAGGTTGCAAGAGGCTAGGGCCGCGGCTGCGGGTCCGGCCAATGCTACTACACCAGAGACAACCGCTCCTCCTCCTCAGCCTAGAGTGGATAATTTTGCTAAGGTTTGCAAGGAGTTCAAGGCTATAGGAGGAAAACCTTTTCTTGGTTCAGAGACTTTCGTAGAGGCTAGAGATTGGCTTAAGGAAGTGGAAGAGTTGCTAGATATCTTTGAAGTGGAAGAGGGAAAGAAAGTCAAGTTGGCGGCTTGGTTAATGAAGGGAGAGGCCTCATTCTGGTGGGAGGTCACTAATGGAGAACGCCCTGTTGACTCTTGGGCAGATTTTAAGCAAAGGTTTGGGGCTAAGTTTCTCTCAAGGGCGGAAGAGAATCTGTTTATGGAGAAGTTCTTGAATTTGAAGCAAGGGAATCTCACGGTGAAAGAATATGTCAACAAATTCAATCAATTAGCAAGGTTTGGCATAGAGTTGGTGAATACACCGGAGAAGAAGGCTTTGAGGTTCGTTAGAGGCTTGAACGAACCATTGCAAGGAATAGCTATGACTCACATTCCTATGGGGGCCACTTTTGAGAAGCTTGTCTACATGGCACTTATGCATGAGGATGATAAGAATTCTAAGGCACCAGAGAAAAAGGGGGATCAGAAGAAACCGCAACAGCAACAACAAGGCAAGGGCGGAAAAGGCAATGGTGACAAAAAGAAGACGAAGAAGAAGTGCTTCAATTGTGGAACACCAGGACACCTCAGTAAGGATTGTCGCAAAAAGAAGAAGACCGGTTGCTTTCATTGTGGTGAAGCAGGGCATCTTGTGAAAAACTGCCCAAAGAAGGGGCAGAAGACGGGGTCTACCTCAGGAGGCCAGGTGCAAGCTCTTATAGCACCACCTCAGTCAGGGGGGCAAGTTCAGGTTCTCTCAGTTCCACCGATTCAGCAGAGAGGTAGAACTATTTCCGTTGAAAGTCTGGTTTTTCTGTTTGATCATCCAGTTCGTACTTTGTTTGACTCTGGCGCATCGCATTCTTTTATCTCATCATCGTTAGTTGAGTCACTGCACTTAGACACCAGTCTAGTTGATGATCCCTTGGTTGTCTCAAACCCAATTGGGGGCTCCATATATCTGTCTATGATATGTTTGGGTTTGAAGATTTCTATACTTAGCGTTGAGTTTAGATGTGATGCTTTTGTATTGGGCTTCACGGGCTATGGGTTGATCTTGGGCATGGACTGGTTATCCAGTAATGGTGCCGTTCTTGATTGCGAAAGGAGAGTTGTCAGGCTCATGACCCGCTTGGGTAACACTCTCGAGATCTCTTGCAATCCCATGAAATCTGTTTTGCTAAGTTATCTTGAATCGCTCGATGCTTCGGTCGAAAGTTTGTGTTCTGTCAGAGTAGTCCGGGAATATCCGGATGTGTTTGAAGAAGTAAAGGGTTTGCCTCCGAAGCGGGAGATAGATTTCCGAATTTATTTGGTGGATAATGCCAAACCAGTGTCTTTGCCAGTACGCCACATGGCTCCTCGTGAGAGAAGAGAACTTCATAAGCAAGTAGGGGAGTTGCTTGAGAAGGGGTTCATAAGGCGAAGTATATCGGAGTGGGGAGCTCCAGTAGTGTTTGCCACGAAGGCGGATGGGTCCCTCAGACTTTGTGTGGATTATAGAGAACTTAATAAGCTCACGAAGAAGAATAGACACCCATTACCGAGGATAGATGATCTCTTTGATCAGTTGGTTGGCGCGTCAGTATTTTCGCAGATGGACTTAGCTACAGGGTTTCATCAGTTAAGAGTGGCGGAGGACAGTATAGAGAAGACTGCTTTCCGGACTCCGGATGGTTTTTATGAGTGGCTAGTGATGCCATTTGGGTTGACAAACGCCCCCGCATACTTTGTTGATCTCATGAGTAGAGTGTTCAGAGAGTATCTGAATAAGTTTGTAGTAGTTTTTGTGGATGACATCTTGGTCTTTTCCAAGAATGAAGAAGAGCATGCCTTACATCTCAAGGAAGTGTTGGAGACTCTTCGAGCGCATAGTCTTAAAGCTAAATTCTCTAAATGCCATTTTTGGAGAAGAGAAGTGCGATTCTTAGGGCATGTGGTCTCTAAGGAAGGGATAGCTGTGGATCCCGCAAAGATAGTATCTATCCAGGATTGGAAAGTTCCTAGAAATGCTACCGAGGTAAGAAGTTTCTTGGGGTTGGCAGGATATTATAGGAAGTTCATCAAAGACTTCGCGAAGATATCAGCCCCATTAACCCGCTTGACGAAAAAGAATCTGGTTTTCTCGTGGGATGTAGATTGTGATGATGCTTTCCGACGGTTAAAGAGAGCTTTGACCACCGCTCCAGTTTTAGTGCTCCCGGATGGGAGTAAGCCGTTTGTTGTTTATACCGATGCTTGTGGAACAGGATTAGGCGCAGTCTTGATGCAGGAGGGAAGGGTAATAGCCTATGGAGGGAGACAATTGAGAGTGCATGAGAAGAATTACCCTACCCATGATCTAGAGTTGGCCGCGATTGTTTTCGCACTTAAGTCTTGGCGCCATTATCTTCTTGGTGAGAGATTCGAGTTGTTCACCGACCATAAATCATTGAAGTACTTATTCTCTCAGAAGGATTTAAACTTAAGACAGCAAAGGTGGATGGAGTTCTTAGCATCCTATGATTTCGAGATAGCGTATACCCCTGGTAAGGGTAACGTGGTGGCAGACGCCTTAAGTAGAAAAAGGCTATCTTTGAGTCCATTGTTCGTGGAACGACGAAGCTTGGAGTTTCTTTCTTTGTTTGACTTCAGACCTTCTGTTGATTTTGTACCTGGTTTGTTGGCATCCTTGGAGGTTAGACCTACTCTTTTGAGACGGATTGGCGAGGCTCAGCGAGACGACCCACAGTTGGTTGTGTTGGTAGAGAAGCTTATAAGAGGGGAGTCGTCCAGCCATTTGGGTAGATACACCATAGATGATAAGGGATGGTTGCATAGAGACGGTAGACTTTGTGTACCGCAAGATGAGGGTTTGAAGAAGGCTATTTTGGATGATGCACATCGTTCAAGAATGACTATTCATCCCGGTGGAGACAAAATGTACCAAGACATGAAGAGAGTTTTCTTCTGGGCCGGTATGAAGAAAGATGTGGCCGAGTATGTGGCTAGATGCTTAGTGTGCCAACAAGTTAAAGTGGAGCAAAGGAAACCCGGTGGGTTGCTACACCCATTGGAAGTTCCACAGTGGAAGTGGGATAGTGTCTCGATGGATTTCATCGACGGGTTACCGAGATCGAGGAAGGGCAATACGGGAATTTGGGTTGTGGTAGACAGACTTACCAAGAGTGCCCATTTTATACCCGTAAAGAGTAAGAGGACCGCTCCATGGCTTGCTTCAGTCTATGTTAGAGAGATTGTTAGATTGCATGGCGTACCATCCAGCATTGTGAGTGATCGAGATCCTATTTTCACTAGTGAGTTTTGGAGAAGTTTGCAAGAGGCGGTAGGGACTCAGTTGTGTTTGAGCACCGCATATCATCCTCAGACGGACGGTCAGACCGAGAGGGTGAACCGTATCTTAGAAGATCTTTTGAGGCTTTGTATCTTGGATTTTGGAGGTACATGGGAAGAACATCTTCCTTTGGTGGAGTTCGCATATAATAACAGCTTTCAGTCCAGTATTGGTATGGCTCCTTTCGAAGCTCTTTATGGAAGGCCTTGTCGATCTCCTACATGTTGGTGGGAATCTACGGATAAGATCTTGCTTGGGCCGGATATGGTTAGAGAGACTTCAGAGAAGATTGATTTAATTCGAAAAAGGATGAAAGCAGCGCAAGATAGACAGAAATCTTATGCGGATCGGAGAAGGACGGATCTTGAGTTTGAGGTTGGGGACATGGTTTTTGTCAAAGTATCTCCATTGAGAAATGTTGTTCGCTTTGGGTCCGTAGGGAAGTTAGCACCGAGATTTGTTGGGCCGTTTCCTATTAAGGAAAGGATTGGACGGATGGCATATAGGGTGGAGTTGCCCGACAGACTTAGTGGTGTTCATGATGTATTCCATGTATCACATTTGAGGAAGTGCTTACATGAGACCGCGGAGGTGGTAGAGCCGAGCTTGCTTAGAGATGTAGAGGTAGAGCGTGATGCGACGATTCGACGAGCTCCTACTCGCATCCTTGGGTCAGAAACTAGGAAGTTGAGGAACAGAGAAGTTCAGCTAGTTAAAGTGCAATGGGGAGATGACGAAAGCAATGCTACTTGGGAGACGGAAGCAAAGATGCGTTCTTTGTATCCATTTCTTTTTGAGAGTATGTCTTTTAACTTCTCCTTTATTGCTTGTCTAGTACTTATCTTATCTTTAGTATATCCTCTCGCTAATACCTATGACCTTTAGATAGGGTAAAACCTATGGTTGAGACATGTGTTTGAAACATGTTATGGTTGATGGATGCATATGGATGCAATTGTTTGCTAGTGGTTGCTCGTGGATGCATATACACACACATTAGGCACTAGATCGGCTCAGTCACTTCATGTTGCATATTGCATAAATGGATGTGGTAGTTAGATTGATGGATGTATCATGGCTGTGTTATCATATGGATAATGCATTTTTGTGTATGGTTGTGCACGCATGTAGAAATTTGTATGTGTCAATAGGGTTTCGCATACATATTGGATGCATGGCACTATCATGGTTTGCATTAAGGAGGTTTACTGTATCAGTAACCGCCTGATTTTCGCATTAGGTAAGTACATATACACACACTTTTGCATATATCCATCCAGCATTTAGAATCTTGTAAGGACAATGATTGCTCGTGGATGATGCTTTGAGTAGATGGATGATTGGATGGTAGGATACGTTCTTCCTAACTTGAAGATTTCGGGGACGAAATCCTTTAAGGAGGGGAGAATGTAACAACCCGTATTTTCAACAACCTGTAATAACATAAATCGAGGCAGAATTTAATTCTAAAATGGGAATCAAGGGAAACGGGCTATGCCATTGTGTTCGTCTCGGAAAAATACGCGAAATAGAGTCCGAGTTTTCGAAAATCGGAGTCCGTATGACCAAGATATGGCCTCGCGAAGTTTCACGAAAATTCCCAAATTAAAGTATACTTAATTAAGTGAAATGGGTTGTGTAGATATATATATATATATATATTGATATATATATATATATAATTGAAAATTTAATAAATAAATATGCAAAAATGCTCAAAACAGCGAATTGGGAGAGGGGAATAACCGAACCGGCCGATTTTTGAAGTCGACCCGAGCCCGCTGGGTCGACTAGGGGTTAATCCAGGGTGTTTGGCTGTCAACCCGTGGGCCGATTCGCTCAAGTGCAGATTTTGCATTTGAATGGTTCTCATGGTCCATCTTTAATCTAAAGGCCCTAGATGGTTCCTACACTTGACTTCTTCCCCAAGACATGCTTTGATGGCTTGGATTGAATCTAGGGTTAATCCTATGGCCTAAAACACTTGCCTAATCTATAAATAAGACCCTAACCTACCCTAATTCATTCATAATTAAACCTAGTGACTAAACTATGGCAAAATGCTAGCTCTCATGGCCTCCACTAATTTTATGAAGAGGGTTGCATACTAATCACTCTCTAATCAACTTCTAATCCCTTCTTAGCATCTTAATCTTCTTCATTTGGTGTTCAAAGTTGCTAGTTGTGAGTTTCTATCACTTTGATGATCTTTTGGTAAACTAATTAGAGGAGATGTGATGAGATTTATGGTTTTGTATGTGGGTTAATGAGCTTTGAATCATATGATATGATGTTAGCATTAATCTTATGTTTATGCATGTTGAGTATGTAAGCTTATGCAAGTTTAATATGATGTATGTTATGTTTGCATGATGCTAAATATGCAAGTTGTGGGCTATGTAATCATATGCATGTTATGCAAGTTCATGGTAATATGCTATGCAAGTTACATGTATGTAAATATGCAAGTTACATGTTTGTTAATATGCAAGTTACATGTATGTAAATATGCAAGTTACATGTTTGTTAATATGCAAGTTACATGTTTGTTAATATGCAAGTTACATGTATGTAAATATGCAAGTTACATGTTTCTTTATATGCAAGTTACATGTTTGTTAATATGCGAGTTACATGTATGTAAATATGCAAGTTACATGTTTATTAATATGCAAGTTCATGATGACACATTATGCAAGTCTATAAGCTAATATGCAAGTTTGTTATGCAAAATGAATATGTAAGTTATGTGACATATTATATGCAAGTTATGTGACATGTTATGCAAGTTCATATGCAAGTTATGTGTTTGTTAATATGCAAGATGGCACCTTTGAAACATGTTCATTCATATGCAAGTTGACACCTTTTATATGTGTTATATCATGAACGAAATTACGTGGGAACGATGGGGTAATTAAATGCATAAGTTAATAAGATTGTGTGAAATTAATATAATTATGCATAACACAAAATAAATAAACATAGTATGGGAATTTGCCTATTTGGTTAGGTGTACCCATACTATGTGTTGGGAATTTACCTATTGAGTTAGGTCTACCCCATGGGAATTTACCTATTAAGTTAGGTCTACCCATGTTAAGAAAACTTGATTAATTAGGGATAATTAATATAAAATTATGAGGGTGATTAATTAGGTGTAATTAATTGACTAAGACACGAGGTTGGACTCAGTTGTAGCGTAAAACTGCCCGGACCCAACCGGCTTAACCAGTTGCTACAAATGTTAGCCCAATGTGAGAGGTCTTAGGCACAAACTAAATACGTAATTAATGTAAAGACACGAGGTTAGACTCTGTTATGACATAAGGCTGCCCGGACCCAACCGGCTTAACCAGCGGTCATAAAAGACAGTCTAATGTGAGAGGTCTTTACAAAGGTTACGTTCTTAATTAATTAATTAAGAAACACTTAACCACATTAGCATGTAGAGGGACATGAGGGGTTAAGTGGGTGCCTCGGGTGGCATGAGAAAATCTAGTGGTTGCCTTGGGTGGCAATAGAAAATACGATTAGAATACTTAACCAAAATAGAACATGTAATTAAAACATGATTAAAGGGTTAAGTGGGATATACTAGAAAAAGGGACAAGCTTAGGTGGGTAGCTTGTGGAGGCCCATTTCAACCAGTAACCCATACGTATCTTTGTGGGCTCGACCCATGTCGAGGACGGGACACGCATACTGGGCTTGACTGTAAGAGGCAAACGGGTTAGCGGTGGCAACGCAAGTCCAACGGGCTTCATATGCGTGAGTGGGCCCGGGCTGGTAGGTAAGCCGTTGTTGCATCGAGTAGATATAAGCCGTGCACCTTTAGTTTCATCAGGTTGCCACATTGGGGAATGATACATCCCACGGTGGGGCCAGCACGGGTATCTACGTTAGGGAGCCGATCGAATGGGAAGTAGTGTGTACACCTAGTGGATTGTAGGGCCCCGTGGCGCCTACTTGGTCACCTAGGGGTACGCAGGTACTAATTAGTAAATTTTATAAGTCCTTGGGTGGGATCAACCTTTAAGTTAGGAACGACTGGTGTGGTGCAGTTTAGTAATTTACCTTAGGGAGGGTAGATGCGTCTTTATCCTTTATCTTCGTTTAGTTGACTGCTTAGGGTAGCCATTCATCCCTATATGTTACCGTATATCAGTTTATGTCTTCTCTGGTTACTTTAACGATTGTATTGTTAAAGTTATAGGACTCGCTCAGACTTATGTCTGACCCTGTTGTTTTTATCTTTTTCCCAACCCTCAGGTCCTACGGTGGATCCTAGCAGTAGTGGAGCTTGATCGGATTGCTGTTCCAGTCTTTAGGAGCTTGGATAGATGTAAAGCTCCAGTTATCCAGTTATCTTTTCTTTTGTTTGGCTATTGTATGAGAGTGGGATTATGTACTTCTTTATTTTGATGGATATTGTACTTGACCTTTATTGTGGTTTTATGATGTAACCAGACATGTTTTACTTCCGCTGTTATGAGATGATGTTTTAAAATTTCAAGTACTATTTATATCTGTCTTGTTGTAATTTTTCTGTTCTATATTCACTAAAATACTCCACCGATGCTATGGCATTCCCTTAGTGAGTGATCATAGCGGGAGTGGGGTGTTACATTACCCGATGTCCAAACAATTGGTTCGGTTGTGTAATTAAATTGGTACACACTAGCAATTTTCTGGGCCACTCAGTTGAAACCAAAGAATAATACTCGGATTCGAACTAATATCAAAGATTCAGTAAAAATAACAGAACAATGCTAGTAAAAAGTTTCAAAATATTTTGAAAGAAAGTGAAGCGGAACTTATTCCAGGTTAGGCAGTAACATATTCCAATACTTACAGATGTATCGAAATATTTGATGCTTGCAACATATTTTTTTTATATGCAGGAATGAAGGAAGCTCGTATGGGAAGGAGCAACAAGGGAAGAAAAAACAAGTATTTATAAGCTAGAGGAAGCAGTTATTTGAACCACTAACTTGAAAAGTCAGGAATACCCCTTCACAAAGGGAGGGCTAAATGTAATCACAATAGTTCAAGACCGAAACCCGAACAGGTGAAGGGATATCATGATAAAACCGATACCAAAAGTAAGAGGCCAAGGGAAGAGCCAAGCCGACACCAAAAGAAAATACCCAAGTGAGATAAAGCCGACACCAAGACATGAAGAATGGAAGTGAGCTAAGCACCAAGAAGAAGGGTTTGAAGCGATAGCAGGGAACTGATTCCAGGACAGTAGATAGATACCCAGGATTCAAAGGAGTATAACACCAAGACAATAACTTTGTAAGCTATTGGCACCAACATTAAGGAGAAAACCGCTTAGTGTAGATACTAAAGATGGTAGTGAAAACATGTTATCGATACCAACATGCAATGAGCGATTGGCTTGGTTTCGATACCAAACTATGAAGGCAAATGCACAAGAGCTAATACTAAGAAAGGCAAGGATAAAGAATGAAATGATACTAAGACCAAATACATGAAATATAAAGCACAAGACCAATGAGGGAATAAATGAAGTGTTGTCGATACCAACAATCATGGTACCAATACCTTACCAAAGGTGGCATCAAAGTTACAAAGAAAGGAGCATAAAGGCAGTACTCAGAAGCCCTTGAAGCAGGCTGACACTAAGAAACTGTAACTGAAAGTCATTAGAGCAGACCAATGCCAAGGTATAACCATCAAAACAGAAGTCGCTACCAAAACTAAAGGCTATTGAAGCGAGCCGATACCAAAGCAAACGATCACAAATGAAGGCCGGTACCGGAGGATTGATGCGGAACCAAGCTTCCCACTTGATCACTACCAAAGAAGGCCCAAGTCTTCTATAAATAAAACCCCAGGGGTCACATTTTGGGGGTCTTCTCCTCATTCTAAAATCTTGTACTCATTTCTAAGAGACAAAACCCTAATTTTGAAATCAATTTGGGGATTTCTTCTGTAATCATCTATATACTCAATCAAATGATCAAATAAAGAGATACTTAGCTATTACTATAAATTAAACTTGCCTTTCGTCTACTAGTTCGAATTCAGTCCTTCAACTTGGAAATAATTACCAAATTGTCCCCAATGGACCATTTAGTTCCAACTAGTACCGAGCTTATGACGCCCTATCCTAAGATAAATGTTGACCCTTAAGTCTCGTAAGCACGATACTCACCTTTAAAGGGAGAATAACTAATCTTAGGAATTACGAACTTGATATCTAGGGAACGACAAATTAAATCGGGCCTTTAGGAGCTAGATTGTACTTAGGTTCCACCAGGTCCATAACCTTATATTCCAATGTTGATGATTTCTATTGTTAACAATGAAATAGCAAGGAGACATGGGTGTGTTGGGTTGAAAGCTTTGCCTTCCGTTTACAGATAGATGAGGAAACTAAGGGATTTAAAATCTTTTAAGGAAAAATAAAATAGGTTATGTACCTTTATAGTGTCGACCCTTATTTAAACAAGAGTTCATTTAAAACAAGCGGAGTGAGATTCGAAATCAAGGCGGATGCCACATAATATATGTAAACACCAAAACCAATTTATAAACAAATAAATAAAGGCAAGGCAACACAATCTTGATCAATACCAAAATAAGGTAAAGGGATTAGATAGCAAAAACGGCTTCCAATGTCGAAGCAGGTGCAACGACTTGAAATATTTCTTTTCATGTCACCATTGGTCGAAGTAATCCATTCAATTATTCTTGGTATGATGCATTTCTTCCAAAAGGTGAGGTAAAGGAAAACAAGAGGCGGAGGTGATCCAATTGGTTCTGTAATGGTAGGCCATATTATATGAAAACTTTTTTTATTCTATGCAAAGCAATAATGTTCACTGACCCTTTATTATTTGAAAAAAAAATTAGTCAAGAAAGCTCTTTGTTAATTACTTAGATTGTGTTATAGATCTTAAATTTAAATATACATAATATTTGCGAACCCCTTAATTATCTTTAATAAACTAATTATTTACTTCAACTCTTTGGGCTTATATAATTTGTATCAGTTAATAATAATATGGAAAAGGCGACTGAAAATCAAAATTAATCCCTTTTATACCTTTTACATGATACAAATTATTTGGAATTATTTAAATATTTTAAATAATTTAAACCTGAAATATTAGAATATTCTCACTTAGAATATTCATTCGTGCTTGTATAGAAAATTATAAAACTCAAAACCCACTTTTAATTCTTGTTCATAACATCATAATATAATTTTAGTTTTTTAGCTGCCATTAGATACGGTTTCTGACGTAAACCTACTTGATAGTTGCATAATTAGTTCATATAATTATCTATATATGTCATCACTTAACAATTAAATATGGCATTAAAAACATGCAAACTTAAATAATTTGGATCTAAGAATTAAGATAATTCGAACATAACAAACAAAGAGAGAATATCATTATTCACCTAGATTAGAGTATGAGAAGATGAGATTTGTTGTTGCTTTGAATTCGTAGGCTTTAATTCTCTTATCTTCTAACTTTCCTTCTCCTGTTTTCACTTGTTATGGTTGACCACCTTAATATGGTTTAGTTTGAGTAAAGGCAGAAGGAAATAAAACGAGGGAGATGATAAGATAAGGGTTTAAATGTAGGATATGTTATTGTTTCCCTTTTTGTCATCCTCATGTTCCTCCTTAGTACCAATACCAGCCAATCTAATAAGTTAATTAATTTTGGCTTTACCTATTTACGTTTCAAATCTCAATCTTATCTTACATTATTTAATTTAATTTGTCAAATTAAATGTTTATGTCTAATAAATTTAAGGATGTTGTATGTATGCTTTTTATAATGCTATTCCGAAACAATTCAAAATGAATATACGAGTATTGATCTATTCTAATCATCGGTTAAATCCTGCCTTTGTTTTAAATCAGTAGCTAAACAATGCGATCTCTCCAAATCATAATACAAAACTATATCTATTTAAAGCCAACATCCAAACCTGAGATCTCTTTCGATCTTTATCCAAATCCAATATCCAAACATGCAATCATTCCAAGTCATCATCCAAATTCTTGATTTCCATATTATTAACTAAATCCATGATATCTCTGGGTCATTATTCATTTCCATGATAAGCCCAAATTCTTATCAAAATCCAAGGTCTCTCTGGGTCAATTGCCACCAGTCTAATCAATGGTCTCCGTGGACCTTTTCAAAGGATAATCCATTCCAGACGATGTATATTTTAATTCAGTCGCTCTGTAATGGATCTTCTTTTACCTAGGCTTTGGTCCTAGCATTCAATTACGTGGCCCTCCGGGGTCGATAATTGTCTCTCCAGGCTCTTGGTAAGCATGATCCATAATTAATGATAAGTAAGTCGATCTTGTCGCTTTTGTGAAAAGTATATTACTTCATTCTTTAGCCTCCCTCTATAGACAATGTCTTGATCTTGGTTTGATATTCTCTGGCCTTGACTTTGCAATCAAAGGCTTTATCCAAAGGACATAAGCATATCCTATAGCTTTTCAGCAAAGTGACTTACGCGAGTTTTGTGGTTTTGCCTTTTGGTCTGGTACTCATAGTTATCCAAGATGTAGAAGTCCATCTAACCACTCTTTAGTCAAAGGGACTCATACCTTGCGGTTATCACCCCGTTTCTCCATTTGGGGGAAACCATGACCTTTGTATCCATGGCTTAATGCTGATTTGAATATTTAAAGGTCCATTATTTGGGTCATTAATGTAGAAAACCAAAAAAACTCAGTGCTTCCTCTTTAAGAATCAAGTGTTATAGTTTTGTAACAACCCGGATTTTCATAACCAATTTAATTTTTTATTTTAGCTATTTTAATGGATTTTGAATATTTAAAATAATTATTTTAAACAATAACGACCAAAAATTTATTTTAAACTTAGTTAGAACGTATACATTTATTTTAATTATAAAAACGAGCCTGAAATGGCGTGAAAGTTTGAAAATTCAATTTTAAATTTCAATTGAATGTACAGAATTCAAAATAAACCAAATTTCAGTAAAACCAGAAATATTTGAATCTGTTTAATAATATCTTTCAATCGAAGTTAAGAAACTGAGATTTCATAATGTAAATTGAAAGTTATGCCAGGTTTAAAATTCAGAATAGTCGCTATGGAATACATATATATGTTTTAATATAATATATAGCCCTTAAAATAGCCATTTCGCAAACGATCTCCGTTTTCGACGAAACCACTTTTGTTGGATTCGGAATGTCAAATTATTGCTAGATTCCAATTTTCATAATTTTTGGAATTAATATGTGATCGTGGTGAATTCAAACACATTTGGTATTTTCAGTTTCAATTTAATCGACTGGAAAATGACCATTTTTTAAACAGTCTCCAAATTCGACGAAATTAGTTTTGTTAGGACCGTAGTCAAAACATTGCTAGATATAATTTTTTTATAATTTTAGGAGTCAATATGTGGCCCCGGTAAATTAAAATGTACATTAAAATTCAATATATATTGATTTCTATTTTAATTTTGGTGAAAACTGATCGAAACAGTCGAATTGTCTCACGAAACATATCCCAATGTGCTTGGAATGGGGGTAATTAGCTATGAATGATAGTCGTTGGGTTTGATTTGGATTTCGAATACAAAATTCACTTTTAATGATTAAATTGAATTAAATAATATTAGAGGATTTTAAAACCCTAATTCTCATTTATTGCTTCATCCGCCACCATCGAATAAACGACTAGGAAGCTGCAATTTAAAATCCCCAATATCTCCACCTGCGATTCGAATTGCAACATGAATTAAAAACAAAATTTATAGTACTCCCTTAGCTCTTTAATTTCCTATGGGTTTGATCATTTTTCATGGAGTATTGGCGGCGAATTTGGGATGCAGACCTTCAACGTTCAAGCTCAAATTGCGAGGTCGGGGGTGGCTCAAATGGCGAGTGGTTGGCAGCGTAGGGAGCTAGCGGGATGGCGATCGTCATCACCACGTTGGATGGGGGTTTGGTTCTCTTGAGAAGCGTGTTTTTTGGGGAATAGGAAGGCGAGGTCGAGTTTTTCTAAACCTGGAAGAAGACGACGGAGAGGAACGAATTAACTGATGGGTTAGGAACTAATTACTGTAATTAGTGTTTAACTATTTCTAATTAATCCTTTATTAAATGGTTTAACGTTTTAAATGATGTAACTTCTACAAATCAGAACGGAATTAAACGAAACAAAGTTCATTGGACTCGAAATGATAAGAGCTACGCGATGGAATATATTAGAACTGAAATGGAGCAAGTTAGAAATTGAGGCGAATTTTAATCCAAACGATACCAGAAATCCTCTGTTAAAGATTGGCGGAGTGGAACCCAATGTGAGAACTTCTCACTATAATTTTTTGTATAGTTATTTATTTTATAACTGCATATATGAACTGCCAGTATTGATTTTTATCAGTTTTTAATTATCTTAAATGTTGTACGGTGCCTGTTAGCTCACCTCCCTCGTCCATAGACCATGGACGATTTAATTGAATGTATTGTGTTGTGATTGTGATGTGAAATGGAATAATATATATATATGCAATGTGAATAATATATATATATATATGAGGAGTAAATAATATATATATATATATATATATATATGCAAAGTGAATAATATATATATGCGATGTGAATAAAATAAATATATGCGATGTGAATAAAATATATATGTGTTGTATAAAATTTGTATGCGTTGTATAAAATATACATGTGTTGTATAAATCATATATATGCATTTTATAAATTATATATATGCGTTGTATAAATTATATATGAGATATATAAAATGGTCATGAAATAGAGTAAATATTTGTTCGTTAAAAATATAATTTTTAACATATATATGCGATGAATAAAATGGTCACGAAATGGAATAAATATTTGTTCATTAAAAATATTAATTTTAACGTATATATGCAATGAATAAAATGGTCGTGAAATAGAATAAATATTTGTTCATTAAAAATATAATTTTTAACGTATATATGGAATATATAAAATTGTCATATAATGAAATATTCAATTTTGATTTAAAATTTAAATGGAAGTTGAAATCGTTTTAAAACGAATTTATAAAATACGTTTAAATGGAAATCGATGATATGTATGTTATATATGTTTAATGGCCTGAATAGAGCGCGCCACGCAGCGACCGTTCATGAATTTTGACCATTAACTTCAAATGGACGTAACAGGAGACACGACCGTCGAATTCTCCTAAATCCGGAACCGTTGGGTTCGTATCGGAAAGATATTTCCAATGAATATATGAGATTTAAATTTGAATATTTGGAATTTAAAATATTTCCAAATCAATTTTAGAAAAGGTCGCTATGAATGCAGTTCGATGGCCGATATTGGAAACTGACTGTAGAGGCCTTAATAAAATTATTAAAAATATGGAAAAATTATGTAAAATCATAATAAATGATTTGGAAGGTTTTTGAATGAAAATTACAAGTTTGAAAAGATTAAAATATGTTTTTATCGAAATGAACTAGTTGATAACTAGATTAATAATCCAATTATTTTTAGAAATAAATAAATTGGATTTGAAAATGGGTTTAAAATAACCAGAATTTTTCCAATGAATAAATTGAAATGGATTTGAGTGGAAATAATCTTCAGAATATTTCGGTATTGGATTCCGTGAATATACGGATATTGTTGAGGAATTCGGGAAATATATATATCGTTATTCCCAATATGATATTTGTTGTTTTCAGAATTTGATATTTAATATAAGCTGATATAACTTCTATTTAGAGCCTTGTATTTAATATCAATTTGGATTTTGGATTTGTCATGAATAGTGTCCTAAATAACACTGTTATTAAACCCAGTTGAGAACAGAATAAATCTTTTAATTAAGATTTGGAGAAGTTTACCAATTAATTAATATTTAATTGGAACTGAAAAGTAAATTGGATTTTTGGTTTATCATGAACTGTGTTTTAAATAACATTAGTTCTTTAACTCAATTAACAGTGAAGATATGATTTGGAATTTATAAATCATTTTATTAAAATTTAATGGAAATTTTCCAACGTAAATTTTTCCAATTTAAAATATTAAATTGGAATTGAATGGAATTCGATTTGGAAATAATCAAGATGAGCTTCTATGAATGAAGACCGTTACTACTTATGAAATTTAAAAGGCAAAGCCGCTATTCCACTTATAGTATTAGTTAAATAAGGAAATTTATATCGATTATATACTGTTATGTTTTCCGTGAAGATTCCATTTTGATGGAAGATGATTCTGGGTTTACCGCAAATAATGTTTTAACCGACATTGATTCTTTAACCCAGATAATAATAGGATTAATTTCCAGAAAGTTGAATAATCATTAAGTAATGATTTTAGAGATTAAAATGGAGAAGAGTTTGATAAATCTTTAAATAGATTGGAATGAATAAACGGTGATAAAATTTACCAAAACATGAGATGTATTATAACCAAATATACATGGCTGTTGATAATAAATCTTTAATTAGATTGGAATGAATGAATGGTGATGAAATTTAACAAAACATGAGATATGGTATAAACCAAATATACTTGGTTGTTGATATTCGTGATTGTGATTGATTGATTGTTTGGATTATGCTCGACCAGTTTATGAGCAAGTATGCTTTTACATTTAGCATTGGGTTGGGTAAAAATATTTGAATGCTAACATCTTGTGAAACACTTCACGATTTGACTATGAGATGTGTAACGATGTTGTTGAGTTCATTTCAAATTTAATGAATGATTTTGAAATGATATTTTTCTTAAGTGAAAAGAAATGTATTCCCGATTTTGGACAGGGAATGTTTTATAAAAATGTTTTATAAAACAGAAAGGATTTCGAGGGTTAAACCCGATGTTGTCGAAATGATTTCAAAATTTATTATGTGTTTGACATTGTAGTTCATCACATAACCGATTAGTTGCTATTGATGATATATCTGTTTGGTTGCGGAGAATTTATTCTCTTGCTTAACACCCTTCTTTGAGACGTACGAGCTCAAAGGTTATGTGATTAATAGTGACTGATCATATGTGTGAATTGCTAATGTAAAGTACTATATTTTGGAAAGTACTTGTGATTATTATGTTGTGAAATTATTTTCCCTACTTCGGGATATGAAATGATTTAGTATGTGGCTAAAGATTCGGGTAACCCAGGGACTAAAAGTAGTGTGAGATGGCGGTGTAGTTCCCAGAGTGTGGAATGGAGCATCTCAGTGTAGCCTGCTCCATCGTGGGAGGTGCGCATATATATATATATATATATATATATATATATATATATATATATATCGAGTTGGTAAGGTACGTACCCTTTTCCTTGTTGATGGGGAACGCGATATTTGGTTGCATACTTGTTTGTATGTATTGTGATGTTTTGGTATTTCCAAAGATTTTGGTTTGAGATCCCGAAGTGAAATCTACTTTGATATAAAGCTAGATATGTATTTCAAATGATTTGAAATAAGAATTGCGAAATAAAGTCTAAAGGAATAATTTTTGTAAAGTGAATGGGATTTGGAAAAATCTAAATTTGGGGTTTAAGCCTAAATGGGTAGATTGGGAAATTGCACGTTGTGTGATGCATTGTAGATCCATATGGCTATTATTAGTTGTTGTATATGCACCGGTATTCATGGGGGGTAAATCCATTCCGTGACATACGGGTGGTCCCATGATATTCCTTATTTTAAAGTAAAATTTTAGTAACTGTCTTGAGTTCTCACACCAGTCCCATGACTGACTCGGAGTTTATTATTTCTACCTAAACACTGGGTTTCCATATTTTCCACACGGGCAGTCAGTAGTTTTGGTTTTGTGAATTATTTCATTTAGCAGGATTCTAGATCGAAGCTTAAAGCTGTGTCCGGAGCATTGATAGTCTTCCGCTGTGTTAGTTTATTTGTTTTCGCTGCACTGTATTTCATTTATTGTAAATCTATTTTCCACTGTATATTATTTTCGATACTCTGATATTCTGTAGTCTGATGTAACATTATTATGATGTTTATAAAAGTCTTTTGTTGTTTGTTTTGATGTGTTGTCGATTTAAGTTAATTTAACGATCGATTTGGATCGACCGAGAGGGAGGGTTGTTACAAGTTTATCATCGTATTAGGGTATGCTTAGGGACCGATCTTAATCTTGTACATGTATAAGTGTCTTAGCCATTTTATTATTGAGTTTTTTTATTTATCAATTTAAGTTCATGCTAACCCTTTCGAGAGATGAGGGTTTTTGGGTTTGAGCCAGCCTCTCTTTGACTGCGATGGATGACGACCTCTTATGTTCCATTCTCCTTATGTTATTTTTGATACATTGTAGGAGTTGGCCATTTCACACATGCTCCATAACCAGTTCCTTTATATCTGCATATTTCTCATTGTTATGCCCATCTGGTCAAGGAATAAATAGTATTTCTAGGAAATCCTTCCCCATTCAGTAGGTTCCCTCTGCATTAGCTTGTGATACGTCAAATATCCTTGGGTTTCCAAATAAATCTTTTCTAGATATTTATTTAAGTTCATGTATAATGATAACTTAGGTTCTATCATTTGAATTTTTGTTCATACATGTCCTTCATCTATCTTTCCTTTTCCTTTGTATTTATTTAATTCTTCTCCAAATGGTCCTTCGTCCTTCCCAGCTAACTTTTTTCCCATTTGCTTCAGCATTCTCCAATCGTAGAATCTGCTCCGTCACATGGTAAATTCACCAAGATCCATTAGAGATCCTATTCTAATGCCATTTTAAAATTAGTCCTATTCTCAATTCCTAACACAGATGACATTAAAACCATCAACGTATCTAGTCAATCCACCGATGCAACCACAACATTAAATCTCATTAAGTAATTCCTCATAGATTTGCTTATCCCCTATTTCGTTGTTGTCAAAGTCATCGCAGTCTTATGACTTGTGATATGAACCCAAAATTGCCTTATAACCTGTATACCAGCTCGTCTCGTGTTCTTTGTGGAAACATTCTCTAATTACTTGGACCAAAGTGTCGCAATATCCATCAAGTACAAAGGAAAGCAACAAGCCATTACTTCATTACCCTTGATGCTTCCATATGGCTAATATACCACATTAAGTATGTGGTTGATTATGTCTTTTTGTCATAAATCTCCATAATTATTTGCTTAATATCCGGTGATTTCTAGCATGTCTGATGTTAGGAGTGAAATGACTCCTATATACATCCATTAAACCTAATGGTTTGACGATCTGCCTCCTCATAGCTCTTCTAATCATTTTCGCAAGCCTATCATCATCAGTCGTAGGCTGTATTTGATCTACGTTCCTATCCTGCCCCTAACTAAATGAGGAAATTTTGGTACATACTCTTCATATTGCGCATCTATAGCTCGTTCTGCATCAGCACAGCCAGTTCAACCCGAAATCCCAATCATAAGTCTACCGTATACTCCCATCGAGGTAAACCAAAGCTATCCCGTCGGCATCTAAAGGATTAACATTGATCCCTCTGAAGGGACCAGTGTCAATCCTTGCCACTTGGATCGGTATTCGTCCGAATTAATGAGATCCGATCCTTTTATGTCCAAACCAGCTCCGTACTCCTGAATTTGAATTCAACTATTCCAACTGCTCTCATTTTCCTTATCCATATGGGCAAGTTTTCTATCACTCATTTCTTCTAAGAAGTGATTCTCTCCCTTATCCTAGTTTTTATCTCATCCATTATGACTTGCATCTCCTCTTTGGCGAGTAGATAAATGAGTTTTCTTCTTCTTTATGATGCCTCCATATAGTGTCCAGTTCCTTGAGTGACGGTCCTTCTGGTTAATTTTTACTCTGTTTGATTATTTGTCCAAATCGACATATAATCGTAGTTTTTCCTCTAGCCAATTTTCCTGCACTCAGATTATGGGTTCCTCTAGAGCATCCAAAACACTAACCTTTCTTTATGATGGATCTGTGGGATCGATCCAAAGTGATAACTTTTAATTAGTTACTTTTTAAGGGTCCTACATATTCCCAGCATGGTTGTCCAAAAGGATCGTTGCCTTAATTCTTTAATATCTTTGTACAAATGGTGCAGCTTAGTTTAACTGCAATTATATTAAAACTTGATTGAATCAATATGTAGAAACTTAATATGGTGAAGACTTCTTGCAAGATTTTAAAATTTACAACTAAAATTATATTTACAAATATGAATATATTTTCTACATATGTTTCTATTAGAGAACTTAGTTCGAATATGAATATTAAATCGTCTTTAGACATTGAATTTAGGTGCATACGTTCGAATTTAATCTCAATTCTTTCTTTCCTAATTTATGTATACAACATGGGACCATTTATAACAAGGCAAGATCAAAGCTTATCGGGTATGCTTGCTATTACTTAGAATCAATTTTCATTAAAGATTTTCTTGCACAGCCCGTTTATGTTCGGGACACCATTTTTGCGTATACAAAGAACAATTTAATGTTTTATATACTTGAATTAGAATTTGGGTTTATAGCGAACATTGTTATTGTGTTATATTGCAAATAATTCTACTAGTTTGTGCATAATGAGACTATTGTTATATGGTTTTGAAAGTTGATTATAAAGAAATAATGAATGTTATGCATCTTTTTTGCATGTAACCAGTGTTGACTTTTGTTGTAAAACATAAAATTCTTAAAATTTGTGCTTTTATTAATGTTTTTCGAATACAACTAATCTAGGAGCTACACATTACTTATCATTAATGGAAAATCTGACCTTATTTTGGAAATATTTAGCTTTGTCTACAGAAATTATAACACGTTTAGCCTTGTTTTGGAAATATTTACAAATATAGACCTGTTTTGTTCGAGGAGAGAACTTGACAATTTTGAAAGCTCGCCTATGGGAGAATTTTGAAATTTAGCCTATGTATTTGTACAGTTTATAAATTCCCCTCCCCCACTCCTTCATAAATTTGATCGATACTCAATTATATCTTCATTACTCTATATGTCTTAACAATGCCTTCATGGCTTTCATTTATGGACTCCAATTTCGGCAATGTCTCCTTCTCTCTTCCAACATCTAGTGATTACACTGATATAGATTGTAATATAAACTATCTAGAACAACATTACAAGGACGTTTCTCTTGAATACCCGGATCTTGACGTACTCACACTTCAACTGGAACTGAATGAACATGCGGTTGTCCAACCAGTGAATGAACAGCTTGTATGTCAACCACAACAAGAACAAGAGGTTGAGCATGTACCAATTTTGTATTTCCCAATTGAACACGAGGTTGACACTTACCCAGTTTGTTGCCACTGTGGATACATGGCTGAAGTTGTTGTAAGAGCTGATGACGATAACATTGGATGGCGAATGCTACTTTGTCCCTTTCATCCCGAAGGTTGCAATTTTAAAGAATGGATTGACGAACCTCTGTGCCCAAGAGGCAAAGCATATGTGAATGAGTTGGAAGAAGAAATTAGACGTCTCAGATAAGTCATAGAAAACTTGCAGTTTAACCATAACCATTGGTGTTCATATTATTTTTTATCGTAGTAGTATTTCGAATATTAATGTTCCTATTATCTGTTGTCGTAGTAGTATTTCGAATATTAGTTTGAATTATTGTTTGTGTGTTTGTATGATTGTATAACTTGGAAAGATGAGTATGAAGTATTGTATGTTTGTTTTTGCCTAAGAAACATGGGGTTGTTTATTAAATTTGTATGATTATATCACTGTCTATCAGTCATAGTACACTGAATAAAGCTGGTCTGGAACAATATATTAGACCGTATTGACTAAAGTTGTTTCATATAGTACACCTTGTCATAAAGAGGAAATGACAAATCACTGATTAAAGTTTCCATGCTATAACGGTGATATATAAAAGCTGGTTGAGTGAAGAAGAGACCATGCTCTGCCAAAAACACTTTGGATGATTGAAATTTGAAATGCACATTCATTGATTAAAGCATTTTCAAATAATACGAAATCCCCATATTAAGTAAAGTTGTGCCAAAGCTGTTCCAAACAGTAAGAATTGACTACACTCTGCCATAAAACAGATGACTTGACTACACCATGACAAAGCTGATCCACAATTGTCCAATGTGATAAAGCTGGCCAAAGGAATCATTATTTCGAAACAGGTGACTTGACTTCACTATGTCAAAGCTGATCCAAAATTTTTCCATTGTGATAAAATTGGATAAAGGACAATGACATTGCTTTATTTCAAAACAATGGTAAAGACAATGACACTGCCAAGGTTGGATAAAGCTGGACAAAGGATAATGACATTGCTGAGATGGCTAAAGCTGACTTGACAATGACATTTCTGAAATGACTAAAGCTAACTTGACTATGACATTCTGAAATGATTAAAGGTGACTTGACAATGACATTACTGAGATGTTTTTCCTATTTCATATCTCTTCATCACAATAATTCTCATTTCAGAAACACTTCTATACCTAGTTCAAATACCTTCGAAACTAATTTACTCAATCAACAATGGCTAGAAATTTAATTTTACAATTTGCTACTATGGCGGTGAACTGGCCATGGATGAGTAACAAAATGGAAAGTACACTGGAGGATTATTCAAAGTAGGGAGAGTTCGCATGGGTTGCACACTTGATGCGTTGGAAGAATCGGTCTTCAAAGCAATAAAAATTAACCTTCTCGAATATGATATTGAGTTGTCGGTTAACTGGCTTACTGATTCGGGGTCGACAGCAGTATCACTCTCAGATGATGAAGATGTAGAAGTAATGTTTTCTATAGCTACCAAATCGGTTGAGCTGTTTGTTGGGAAAACGACAAAAGACGTGATGAAGGAAGAAATCATACCACTTCCCATCGTGAGTATAGGGTATTTCACGTAAATGTTGCAAACTCATGATCCTTCACTCATATTTAGTTCTCCTATGTATACTAATTCCTATTTTTAGCAATAACAACAAACAACCGAATGTTCTTGAAAAACAATTACAAACTTTTCAGTTAGATGACTATGAGCTACATGCCATATTTCCTTCTCAGTCAAAACTGTACGACATGAGCCAAAGGTACATGTTGCACATTGATTTAGTTTGCTAACTACTCCATGAATTGTAATATGAGAGTGAA
This sequence comes from Allium sativum, assembly GCA_030737875.1. NCBI lineage: Eukaryota > Viridiplantae > Streptophyta > Magnoliopsida > Asparagales > Amaryllidaceae > Allium > Allium sativum. The sequence continues at coordinate 446,087,684 of CM060922.1, read as the reverse complement.
ATGCATAAATTAATAGATTGTACGAATAATTCGAATTAAATTGGGGTGTGGGACCTTCAGAGCAGACAAATGATCCAAATTCTGACATAGATGTCGAAGTAAATGACCCTATTGATAGCATGGTAGTTGCCACAAGAAATGCTAATGATACATGCATGATGCAATGAATGGAAGTCAACAATGAATCGCCGGACTTTGACTTCCCAAACACGGAAGTGTTGGGTTTCGTGGAAATAATCAATTAACCTAATTTGACGATTTGACAAAATTAAATCAAGGATCTATGCAATAAAATGAAATCAAAACTAATTTAAGTTAGAATTCATACCTGTCGCTGCAAAACCCAAAAGAAAATCGATCGAACCTTGGATTACTTGAGCCTAGAAGGACCGAATCCATAGCATGTCAATCGCCATGCCTCCATAGGTATCCACTACAATGATTCCTCCTTTTGATCGAATTGAGGAAGAGAAAAAGGCCGGCATCTTTAGTGAAAAGGTATTCAACTAGGTTTTTTTATTGATCTGATCTAATAATAGGGTTAGCCACCTATAAAAGAAAATGTGTGTTCCTTTTATAAAATAAACGTCACCATAAAATAGGATCCAAACTGAATAGTCATTCCTACCTTAAATAAAATATTGATATTTTATTTTGTCCAAAATAATTTCTCTTTTATAACGTTTATTGTGTGATCCTATAGGTTATTACAATGTTGGCAATGATATTTTAAATCATATTTAAAATCGTAAACAGTGATTGGCATCTAGCAATACGTCGCTGCTACCCAAGTTTTAATAAGATCAATGATTCGATACAACCTCTTTGTGACTAGTGTATCAATGTAATATAATCCTTTTAACCAATATATCCAGGATTAAACTTGAGGCAAGGATTGTATCACCCTCTTTATAATTTAATCCTTTTATCTTGATCGATGAGTAGACTACATAAAACAAATCAATATCTGAGAACGACCATGCATTTTAAAGTCTTACTCAATCAAGAGTCCCATGAATATCACTACAAATGTTGTAGGGTTAAACTCCATCTAGATCATTCATAATTTTCAGTCGACTCGAGATGTATCCAATAATCACATATATCGTCTACTTTGTAACAAGTAACTTTTGATGATATCAAAACACAAATATCCTCAAATAAAATTAAAGTCGTTTCAGGTCTAAGAACCATTACATCACTGTCACTATGAGAATAACTTAAGATACTGTTATTTATATTCCATGTAGTTTTCTCATGTTGGGTCAGCCCAATACGTTATTCTCCAATACGTATTTATATCATGACATTAATATCATATATATTAATAATCAATGAGATGTGATCATCAGTCAGTCAACATACTAGTCTCAATGTTTTATTGTTGTCCAATATAAACAATAAAACTCAACTAGGAGCATTTAAGAATTACAATACTTAATATATTATATAATCTCAAGTTCAAGTCTTACTCGAACTATATAATTCTGTACTATTATTAGAATGACTTTTGTTATGTTAATATTTATATTATGCAGTAAAGATAACATAACTGAATATTCTTATTCCAAACTAAACAATAACATCAACAATGTTATTAATCACATCAAATGGATTGCCTCTAGGGCATAAACTCTAAAAATCTCCCACTTGCACTAGAGTCAATCATTCATGTATCATATACTCATGAAACTAGTGTGACTATAAAACTTCTGCTGCGATAGAGTCTAATTCAGTAGGTCTGCAACATTATAACTTTTGCAACATTGCAGATATGTTCATTTTCTATGCAAACAATTTCACATAAGAACTATATTTCTTAAATATATATGTTTGGATCAGTAATGAGTTTAAGGTTTTAGGCTTGAGCAATAGCCACATTGTTATCGCAATGTAAATCATTGGAACAATAATGAATTAAGTTCAATTATGAACTTCTTAACCCAAACATTTTCTTTCTTAGAATCAATATCTATTTCTTGTTTTAAAACTAACATTATTCACAATAATTAATGTGTTATCAATATATAACATTAGAATTCTTGTGTCACTCCCACTCAGTTTCTTGTCTATACAAGATTCAACGGTATTTTGTGATTTCCGAGACATTTCGAATTCTATTTCATTCCCATCGGTATCTTAGAGACTTGCTCTCCCTTAAAAAGGATACCAATTCGAGCAACAAACATATTATTCTCAGAGGATTTATAGGAATAATAGCCATTTGTTTCATTTGGATATTCCACAAAATAGTTATCTGATTTGGGTCCAATCTTATCAGAGGAAAGATGTTAAATAAACGCTTTACGTCCTAAATCTTCGCATTAGACACACTAGGACATCTCCTAGCCCATAACTTGTATGGCGTCTTCAAACTCATTTTAGTAGGATTAAATGCAGTTGCTCTAAATTTAATTTTTTGGAAGATCAATAAGACTTGTCATTGATCATACCATATCTTATAAGGTGTGATTTCCCCTTTCAGGCACACTATTTCAATATGGTGTTTGTGACACCCCACGTCCATTAATGTCACTCAAAAAGGGAATGCATTAAGTTTCGTGAAGCATTATAGTAAACAGAAGGGAAATATTACAAAACAGACATATAAATTAACAGCATAATAACAACTTTATTTATCATAAGATACCGTAGTCCAAAAACATCACATGTCTGAAACACAAAAGCCGATTACAACATAAAATCCATTATCTTGTACTTCAAAAATATTAGAGTACATAAAAGAAATAAAATTCCCTAAAAACAAAATATAGCCATTGCAAGAAGGATATGACCTTGAGCCATACATATCAGCCTGAATGTTTCCTCCTTGAGAACCTTATAGGGGAACGGAAGAAAGAAGGAGAAACAAAAAGGGTCAGACGTAAAGTCTGGCGAGTTTAGTTACTTTTAGCAAGAAAATAAATAAAAGTAGCATGACAGGCATATAAAGTGGATAAGAGAGAGATAACTACAACAAAAGGCTAGGTATGACAAGGTGAACAGGACAGTGTGTATACGCTTCTAATGATTACTCTGCACTACTACTTGTATATCTAGATTGAGATGATCTCTTCCACAATAAGGTGGTAGACTTAGGCATACATCCAAACGTATCCTAACTACTACCCTAATCGATCGACTCCCTAATCCATTTAGATACTCTGTGCCGGCCCCACCGTAGGATGTATCACGTCCTAAAGTGGCAACCCATCCTGAAATGCATAACCCCATATCTACAGGTGTCACGGTCGTCTTATCCCCATATGCCCGACTCATGCACGCACGTGGCCCGTTCAGTTTGCGCCGCCCACACCGTCCTCCACGTTTGGATCTCTTACAATCAGTTTAGTAAGCATGCCCTTGCTCCGACCTAGTACGGAGTACATGTTTTGATACCTACTCCGAGTTATTGGATGAAATGGGTCCCACACAATATGATACAAGTTCTCCCCTTTGTCTTGTATCCCCCACTAGGTTTTTATTGGCTATGTATACCACTAGTTGTCATAGTTACATAACCTTATCATTTCCACCAGTTATGTTTACCCTAAAAGGTGTCTTTAATTACCTAACTTTATTATTCTCACCGGTCATGTATACCACTAGGTGTCTTTAATTACGTAGCCTTACCGGTCTAAGTTTATGGGCCTATATGTAAATATTACCCACCCCCTCAAATTTGCTTAACCCGCCCACTGTCCAGCCAATTTTAATTAACCCTAACTTTAGTTCATAATCATACAATCCCTATGGATTAGATTAGGTTAAGTAGTCCATTCATTGCCATGTCCATTTATGGTTTATAATGGGCTAGACCACCCACATTAGGCCTACAACTTGGGGATGCTGGATATGCCGGTCGGGTCCGGATAGACTTCTTCCACAAGTTGGGCCTAACCTCGTGTCTTATCCTGATTCATATTTGCGCACTTAGATCTCTTACATTAGGTTCAACATTAGTGGCTGCTGGATATGCCGGTCGGGTCCGGACAGACTTCCACCACTAATGTAACCTAACCTCGTGTCATAAGTGCAATTATAATTTCTAATTGTAATCATTAGACATTTCATTCTTATCCAATTCTTACCTATGGCTTTATTGGTGATTATGTCCCCACTTCCCCAATTTGAATTATATGTTCAATTCATATAAACATAACAAGATCTAAATTAACAATTTAGATGTCCAACCGGTTTAGATCTAATATGATAGGCATAAGGTGATAAACTAGATCTGATTAATAATTTAGATGTCCACATAATTCAGATCCAATAGTAGAAAAATAGATGTAATACGAATAAATTCAAGATACACATCATATCATGTCATAGAAGTTATAATAGATCCAATAAGATAGAGATTTAGATCCAATAGCTAAAAATAGATCGAACACAAATAAGGTCAAGATCCATATCGTAGAATGCCACAAGAGTTACAATAGATCCGACAAGATAGAGATTTAGATACAAGTTATAATCAATTTAGAATGGCATATGTTTGCAATTTACAATGGATCCATTATAACATAGGCACATGAACAAATCCAAACTACAGTCATATCACGTTTACTTTTAAATATTTAAATCTAAAAGCAACTAGGAACTCATAGAGTTAGGTTTAGAAAAATAGAGAAAGAAAGGATCTTGAATCTCTAACTAATTTGCTTAAGTTGATAGTTATAGATGATAACTGTTCTAGTTCAGTTCAGACACCGGCAGAGTTTAGCCCCCATGGATTCTCAATGAAGAAAACAGGAGAAATGACCATGTATTTATAACTGCCAGCCCCCCGAAACCGAATGCCATGTCAGCCCTATGGGTGTCAACACCTCTGTAGGGGGTAGACCCCGGTGTCGACACCGCCTAGGGGGTCGATCCCTAGGGCGGGAAATTTTCCACCATACGGAATTTCGATTTTTGAACGCTTCTGGATAAGGTTCTGACTCATACTTGACTCATATGTGTATATACATTTCTTCTACACGTATATAAACTTAAAATCCTCATAACTTCTTCAAAACCAAATGTCTATCTTGACTTGAATTTCGAGACGGACGTTTCCCTTAATTCCGAATATTAAATTAATTATTATTTAATTCATCCTCTTTAATGTTAACAAATTTATGGGGTGTTACATTCCCCCTACTTAAAGGATTTCGTCCCCGTAATCCCCAAGTTGAGAAGAATGCATATCCTACCATCCATCATCCGTCTACTCATCCATCAATCACTAGCATCCATTGTCCTTAAAGATTTCTAATTCTTATATTAATATATGCAGAGGTGTGTGTATATATCCCAATACTAATGCGAAGATCAGCCGGTCTACTGATTCAGTTGACCTCCTTAGTGCAACGTATGTCAGTGCCATGTATCCAATATTTATGCAAATGATCCTATTATAACATGTGAGTTCTATATGTGTGCACACTCATTCGTCCAAATGCAACATCCATATGCTAATACATCCATTTCCATCCATAAAAGAAATGAAGATGCACACACATCCATATGCAGTATGAGAGTGATTGAGCCAATCTAGTGCCTAATGTGTGTGTGTATGCATCCAGGCATCCACTTGCATCCATCAAACATAACATGTCTCAAACACATGTTTATATCCACAGGATTCCTATCAAAAGGCCGAAAATACTATGGATAAGATAAATTCAATTGATAGAAACAAGCACAGATAAAGTTTTGGAAAAGGAGTTATGAACATACCCTCGAAAAGGAAAGGGTACGAAGCACAAATCTTGACTTCGGTCTCCCAAGTCGCATCCTCTGGGTTATCTCCCCATTGAACCTTTATCAGCTTGATCTCTTTATTGTGGAGCTTCTTAACTTTTGATCCAAGAAAACGGGTAGGGACTCGTCTGACTGTCGCCTCCCGCTCTACTTCCACTTCTTCCAATATTCTTGGCTCAACCACTTCCGTGGTGTCGTGCAAACACTTCCGCAGATGAGAAACGTGGAAAACATCATGAACATCGGGTAAATTTTCTGGAAGCTTTACTCTATAGGACATTTGGCCAATCCTCTCGGCTATGGGAAATGGTCACACAAACCTAGGTGCCAACTTTCCTACTGATCTGAAGCGAACCACATTCCTCAGAGGTGACACTTTAATAAAAACTAAGTCTCCCACTTCAAATTCGATGTCGGTCCTTCTCTTGTCTGCGTAATATTTTTGCCTATCTTGGGCTGTCTTCATCCGCCGTCGAATATGTTCAATCTTCTCGGACGTTTCCCTAACCATATGTGGTCCAAGTAATAATCTTCCTATAGATTCCCACCAATAAGTTGGTGATCTACAGGGTCATCCGTACAGTGCTTCGAAGGGTGCCATGTTGATGCCGGAAAACTCTGTTAAAGGAAGATGCTCTTCCCAAGTCCCTCCGAAGTCTAGGATACACAGCCTTAAAAGATCTTCAAGAATTCTATTCACCCTCTCTGTCTGCCCATCGGTCTGAGGATGATGAGCGGTGCTCAAACACAACTGTGTGCCCAATGCTTCTTGCAAGCTCCTCCAAAATTCACTAGTAAAGATGGGGTCATGATCGCTTACGATGCTGGAAGGTACTCCATGAAGACGAACTATCTCTCAAACATAAATTACTGCCAAACATGATGGAGTCCTCTTACTCTTCAATGGAATGAAATGAGCGCTCCTAATGAGTCTATCCACCACAACCCAGATATTGGTGTTGCCTTTCTTTGATCTAGGCAAACCATCTATGAAATCCGTAGAGATGCTCTCCCATTTTCACTGTGGAACCTCCAAAGGATGAAGTAAACCATCGGGCTTCTTTTGCTCAGCTTTAAGTTGCTGGCAAACTAAACATTGAGAAACAAATTCGGCCACATCTTTCTTTATCCCGACCCAAAAGAAAACCCTTTTCATGTTTTTGTACGTCTTATCATCACCTGGATGAATAGTCATCTTAGAATGGTGGGCTTCTTCTAGGACTTCCTTTATCAAGCTTCTAGTTTAAGGAACAAAAACCCTTTCATCTCATCGCAACCACCCCTTTTTATCTATGGTATATCGATTGAGGTGACTAGAAGTCTCCCCTTTTCGGAGCTTATCCATGATGTCTAAAATCTATGGGTCACCTTGTTGCAAAGCTCCTATCTGATCCATAAGAGTTGGTCATATCTCCATTGATGCAAACAAGTTAGGAAAAATCTCGATGGAGGGTTTAAAATTAAAAGTTGAGATGAACTCCAAGCTCTTCCTCTCCACAAACATAGGACTTAAGTCCATCCTCTACCTACTTAGTGCATCAGCCACCACATGACCCTTGCCAGGGGTATAAGCGATTCCAAAATCATAAGATGCTAAGAACTCCATCCACCTTAGTTGCCTTAAATTAAGATCCTTCTGTGAGAACAGATACTTGAGGGATTTATGATCGGTGTATAACTCGAACTTCTATCTAAGTAAATAATGACGCCACGTCTTTAGTGCTAATACTATGGCAGCTAGCTCTAGATCATGGGTGGGTAGTTCTTATCATGAAATCTCAATTGTCTACCCCCATAACACACTACTTTCCCTTCTTGCATGAGAACCGCACCAAGCCTTGTACCACATGCATCAGTGTAAATTGTAAACACTTTGTTGCCATCAGGCAAAGTCAAAACTGAAGCTGTTGTAAGAGCCCTCTTTAAACGTTGGAAAGCAACATCACAATCTATATCCCATGAAAACGCCAAGTTCTTCTTCGTCAGCCTGGTGAATGGGACTGATATCTTCGTGAAGTCCTTAATGAACTTCCTATAATAACCTGCCAATCCAAGAAAGCTTCTCACCTCTGTTGCATTTTTAGGAATCTGCCAATCTTGCACCGCAACTACTTTCACGGGATCCATAGCTATCCCTTCTTTGGAGAATACATGCCCTAAGAATCTCACTTCCTTTCTCCAAAAATAGCATCTGGAGAGCTTTGCCTTAAGCTGATGGTCACAGAGAGTTTTCAAAACTTCTCCCAAATGTTGGGCATGCTCTTCTTTGCTCTTTGAGAAGATCAAAATGTCATCAACAAAACTATGACAAATTTATTTAGGAACTCCCGAAACACCCTACTCATAAGATCAACAAAATAGGCGGGTGCATTCGTCAGCCCAAAAGGCATAACTACCCACTCAACGAAACCTTCCGAAATCCTAAAAGCAGTCTTGTCAATGCTGTCCTCAGCCACCCGCAACTGATGAAACCCCGTGGCCAAGTCTAACTGGGAAAATACTGAGGCACCTACAAGCTGATCAAATAAATCATCAATCCTCAGAAGCGGGTGCCTATTCTTCTTAGTGAGTTTATTCAACTCTCTATAGTCGACATACAAATGAAGCGAACCATCCGCCTTAGTTGCGAATACAACTGGAGCGCCGTATTCAGATATGCTTCATCTGATAAATCCTTTCTCAAGTAGCTCCCCTACTTGCTTACTCAGCTCCCTCCTTTCCCTTGGAGCCATATAGCGCACTAGTAATGCAACTGGCTTTGCATTGTCCACCAGATATATATGAAAGTCGATCTCGCGCCTCGGAGGTAAACCCCATACCTCATCAAAAACATCAGAATAATCTTGGACCACTGGAACAGATTGCAGATCATCGATAGATGCATCAAGAGACTCTGTGTGATGGCCCGCCCCGCACCAGCCGCCATTTCCTCCGAAAGTGCGCTGTACACATGCCCGACTAGCACAGAACGATCGCCAAAGAAAGGAAAGAAGAGAGTGAACTAATCGAAAACCCGTAGAATGTCTCACAGCGCATGGGATAAAATATAATAACAACATACTTGACATAAAACAGGCGAGGCAGTGCATTATCTGAAAACTAAACATCATAGCAGCGAAAAATCCAGATACAGCTTATGTTCTACATCATTATTATTACAACTTTAAAACTGTCTCTAAAGTAAAATAAAGGAAGGGTGCAATGCCCAAAGTAGTGACAACAGTGACATAGGGAGAATATCTATATATATCATACGTGGAAGTCTCCTGCTCGTCTCCGGTACAACTACTCGTGCATCACCAGCTAACCTGTCTCTAGTCTGCTCGTGAGAGCACCCACAGTAATAAGAAGAGACATAAAACTCTGGGTCAGACAAAAAGTTTGGTATGAGCGATAAGCAGCTAAACAGAACAATAACAGGTATACTAAACCATACCTAAACCTGGACCTGCAACAAAAGAGTTAGCACTACATACCGTACAATACTCTAATGTGCCACTGAACGGTTGGTGTAAAGATAACGGGGGTGGGGGTGTGCACATAATGATGGCAAACAAATCAAACATAGCAACCGTCCTCACATCTCTCACTCAGTGCGTAAAGCGTACGATGTCCACCACTGTCAATCACTAGACCCATCGAAGTAGTGACGGAGTTCGACTTGTATAACTACTGCTACTACCGAGCTTACCCTATGGAGTCATGAACAAATCCTTACAAATGACCCCACTTCATTGGTCTATATCTCTTTAGTCTTACTTAAACCACTGTGGCCCTGAATCCATTCACGTACCCCCAACACATAGTGATCCAAAGTGATAGACATCGACAACCCCTTAGCACACGTTCCGCAGCAAAGCCCAACTCATGAAGTTAGCTCGTTGGTTCCCAACTGGATCCTGAGCTCTACTTCCTATTTGGACTTCCTTTACATCTCGGGTTTTTGGTCGAATTGGAGTTGATCTTCAAAAGAGTCGTCAAGTAGAAGTAGCTTAAGTCTGGTTCGGTTCGGATCCTCCATCGGGGTTTGGCTCAACTCCTTCAAACTCGGTCGGTTCAGTGCAATGCTTCATAGTATGCTCCTGGGCGCAGTTCGTTCCGGTGGTTCTCCTCCTTCAGACGCCGGTTCGGTTCGGGTGTGCGTCCTCATGTCTTAGATCCGTTCCGGTCTTCCCCTCTTAGCTCCGATCCAATCCCCTTTTTAGTCTCTCCGATCCGATCCCCTGCCCAACTCCAACTCTAAGCAAATGGCCTTCCTTCTCGCCAAGCCCCTTATGCTAAATTCCAATCCGAATCAAGTCTACTTGCCCGGTTCTCCTATCCGATCCGAGCCCAATAATCCGATCCGGTTTGAAACCCTGCACATTTCCTGCAACTTTCCAGCGACTGTTTTACGCCATACGATGGCGTTTTCGGCCATTCTAACTGTTCTAATCAACCACAAAGCATACCATACAGTCATAGCAACAAATAGAAGTGACCATAAACACCAAAACAACAATATGACAAGGTTAAACGAATCAAACACAACCAAAATCCCATATTTTCCACTAAGCATGTTTAAGCAAAACTAATGATATGATTAGCAGAACTTAACCAAACTAACCAAATTTTCTAACAGAGGCCTTAAACAATATTTCGGAATTTATGAATATTTTTCCAGAATTTATTAATGTATAAATTCGCTAATCAACACTAATTACCCTTAATTAACCATAATTAGTGAGGAACTATGCAAATCACTCACCTTGGCCACAAATAAAATACCAAATTTGAAATGAATCTCTTTTTGGCGTTGTTCCCAATGCAACACAGCAGTTCTACCATGATTCTTGTGCTATTCCTCTTTGATTTGATGTTGCTAAGCTTAATCCTTGATTAGAAGGTGATTTGGAGATGTTTTAGAGGTTGGAGGCCATTATTAGGGTTCTTAGGAGGTAAATGGCGGCTATAAAACTGAAATGAAATGAAAACCTAACTCATTTCAGCCTCCCCATAACCCTAATCCCGAAATGGGTTATGGGCCCATTTACTAATCACCTCATTTGACCCGATTAAGTAGTTTTTCACCTTCTAAAACTTGTTCAGCCATATCTCCCAAACGGTGAGTCCGTTTGGCTAATGTGACCACTCTACGGAATTGTAAACTATCATCTGAATCCAATGGAAGTTGTTTCAGGTCAAAACTCCTTTCCAATCAAAAGTTATGGCCAGAACAAGATCAGCTAGGGGAAAAATAGTCATTTAAAAATCGGCAAAAATCATGAACATGGGAAATGACCCCAATAGTCATCTCCCAAAGTTACATGACCATACGACTCCGTATGTGAAAGAAAGAAATATTCTACGATCCTGCGATGCGTAGAATGCGGGTCGTTACACTCTAGGAAACTAAGCATAACAGACGCTTGGGGGTCACAAGAAATCTCGAGGGTCCTCCCATGACAAGTCAAAAACTTAACGATCCTCCTTTCGCAATCCAAAATGGCACCATACATGGTAAGCCAATCCATTCCTAGTATCAACCCATAACCCGTAAACTCAAGCACATATGCGTCGCACTCAAACTCGACGCCTAACACAAATATTTTCAAACCCTGACAAATCATAGATAAATGATCTGAACCGCCAATGGGGTTTGAAACAACTATGGGATCCACTACCATACTAGTAATTAAGTGCAGAGATTCAACCATAGAACTTGATCTAAATGAATGTGAAGTGCTAGAATCAAAAAGCGCTCTTATAGGATGGTTTGAAAGGGAAATTAAACCTTCAACATAAATTTTTCTACCTCTATCAGGAGCACTGATCGCGAGAGCATGCACCTGCCCTCCAGAAATTCCTGCTCTTTGACCTTGTCTCTGTTATCCCTGTTTCTTCAGGCACTCCCTAGCAAAGTCTCCGACCTCTCCACAATTAAAGCAAGTGTTCTCCGTCTTTTACAGTTTTCGACCAAGTGACCCTCTTTCCCACAACTGTGACATTTCCTCTTATCCGAGGCCTTGTCATTCTTTCCACCTTTCTTCTGTTGTTGTTGCTGCTGTTGCCCTTTCTTGGGCTACACCTTCTTATTTTGCGTTGTTTCCTCAGCTTTAACCTCCCTTCCTTTTCACCTTTATTTGAACTTTATCTATGTTCCCTTCCTGGGCCATCATTTTTCTCATCCTTGGGATGTGCTCCTTAGTCCTAACTCCCTTATTCTCCTTTTTACCATATTTTTGTAACAAGCTAACTAGTCTCACGAAAGCTGTCTCCGTCGTATGAAAATCCTTACGAAGCTTGAGAAAGTTAGTCGTAAGTGTAACTAGTGCGGCTATAGATGGAGGTTAGGCACTTCATTGCTCTTCGTCATATACTGTAGTCTTAACATGCCTACGGAACCATGCCGCAATGGGGACACCTTTTGGGAATGATTTGTTCCCTAGACAAAAAGAAAAAGGAATCTAGCAGAGAATCGAGAGATATTTCCTACGACTTTGGGGAATATGTTTTTCAAAATAGACTTTTCTTTTGAAAATGATTTGTTCTAAAACCATTTTGAAAATAGTTTTCAAAATTTTATCCAATCTGGTAACCTTTAGCTCTGATACCAAGTGCGACACCCCACGTCCGTTAATGTCACTCACAAAGGGAATGCATTAAGTTTCGTGAAGCGTTATAGTAAACAGAACGGAAATAATACAAGATAGATATATAAATTAACAGCGGAATAAAAACTTTATTTATCATAAGATACCGTGGTCTAGAAACATCGCATGTCTGTAACACAAAAGCCCACTACAACATAAAACCACTGTCCTGTACTTCAAAAATATCAGAGTACATAAACGAAATAAAATTCCCCAAAAACAAAATATAGCCATAGCAACAAGGATAGGAGCTTAAGCCATACATATCAGCAGCTCCAGCAAAAAGTAACAGAATCGCGGTCAAGCCTGAGTGTTTCCTCATTGAGAATCTTTGGGGAGGAGGGAGGGAGGGAACGGAAGAAAGAAGGAGAAACAAAAAGGGTCAGACATAAAGTCTGGCGAGTCTAGTTACTTTTAACAAGAAAATAAATGAAAGTAGCATGACAGGTATATAAAGTGGATAAGAAAGAGATGACTACAACAAAAGGGAGGTATGACAAGGTAAACAAGACAAGGTGTATACGTTTCTAATGATTACTTTGGACTACTACTAGTATATCCAGAGTGAGATGATCTATTCCACTATAAGGTGGTAGACTTAGGCATACGTCCAAATGTATCCTAACTTCTACCCTAATCGATTGGCTCCCTAATCTGCAGAAATACTCTGTGCCGGCCCCACCGTAGGATATATAATGTCCTAAAGTGGCAACCCCTCGTTGAAATGCGCAACCCCATATCTACAGGTGTCACCGTCGTCTTATCCCCTTCTGTCCGGCTCATGCACGCACATGGCTCGGTCAGTTTGCAACGCCCACACCGTCCTCCTTCTCCGACCTAGTACGGAGTACATGTTTTGATACCTACTCCGGTTTACTAGATGAAACGGGTCCCACACAATATGATACAAGTTCTCCCCTTTGTCTTGTATCCCCCACTAGGTTTTTATTGGCTATGTATACCACTAGTTGTCTTAGTTACATAACCTTATCATTTCCACCAGTTATGTTTACCCTAAAAGGTGTCTTTAATTACCTAACTTTATTATTCTCACCGGTCATGTATACCACTAGGTGTCTTTAATTACGTAGCCTTACCGGGCTAAGTTTATGGGCCTATATGTAAATATTACCCACCCCCTCAAATTTGCTTAACCCGCCCACTGTCCAGCCAATTTTAATTAACCCTAACTTTAGTTTATAATCATACAATCCCTATGGATTAGATTAGGTTAAGTAGTCCAATTTATTACCATGTCCATTTATGGTTTATAATGGGCTAGACCTCCCACATTAGGCCTACAACTTGTGGATGCTGGACATGCCAGTCAGGTCCAGGTAGACTTCTTCCACAAGTTGGGCCTAACCTCATGTCTTAGCTCGATTCGTATTTGCGCTTTTAGACCTCTCACATTAGGTTCAACATTAGTGGTTGCTGGATATGTCGGTCGGGTCCGGGAAGACTTTCACCACTAATGCAACCTAACCTCGTGCCATAAGTGCAATTACAATTTCTAATTGTAGTTATTAGACATTTCATTCTTATCTAATTCTTACCTATGTCTTTATAGGTGATTATGTCCCCACTTCCCCAATTTGAATTATAAACATTATTTAAATTATGCCAATTCTAACCTTTTTTTCCCCCGTTCCCTAACTAATGTATTCACATATATTTGGCGGTATCTACGCTAGAAAGTAGCCTAGTCATACACAATAAAAAGGGAAAAGTGATAGGAATTTGACAAGTGATTGTTTTGGCATAAACATAAACTAGCATGGTGATAAGGTGGACATATAAGCATAAATCTGATGAATTTGTGGTAGTTAACTAATTCTAACATAACTGTGATGTCATAATAAGCATAACAAGATCTAAATTAACAATTTAGATGTCCAACTGGTTTAGATCTAATATGATAGGCATAAGGTGATAAACTAGATCTGATTAATAATTTAGATGTCCACATAATTCAGATCCAATAGTAGAAAAATAGATGTAATGCGAATAAATTCAAGATACACATCATATCATGTCATAGAAGTTATAATAGATCCAATAAGATAGAGATTTAGATCCAATAGCTAAAAATAGATCTAACACAAATAAGGTCAAGATCCATATCGTAGAATGCCACAAGAGTTACAGTAGATCCGACAAGATAGAGATTTAGATCCAAGTTATAATCAATTTAGAATGGCATATGTTTGCAATTTACAATGGATCCATTATAACATAGGCACATGAACAAATCCAAACTACAGTCATATCACGTTTACTTTTAAATATTTAAATCTAAAAGCAACTAGGAACTCATAGAGTTAGATTTAGAAAAATAGAGAAAGAATGGATATTGAATCTCTAACTGATTTGCTTAATTTGATAGTTGTAGAAGATAACGGTTCCAGTTCAGTTCAGATACCGGTAGAGTTTACCCCTATGGATTCTCAATGAAGAAAACAAGAGAAATGACCATGTATTTATAGCTGCCAGGCCCCTAAAACCGACTTCCACGTCAGCCCTAGGGTGTCAACACCCCGTAGGGGGGTCTACCCTATTGTCGATACACCCTAGGGGGGTCGACCCCCTAGAGCAGGAAATTTGTCGTTATACGAAATTTTGATTTTTGAACGCTTCTGGATAAGGTTTTGACTCATACCTGACTCATATGTGCATATATATATATATATATATATATATATATATATATATATTTCTTCTACGCGTATACAAACTTAAAATCCTCATAACTTCTTCATACGGTGTCCATTTTACACAAACCAAATGTCTGTCTTGACCAGAATTTCGAGACAGACGCAACTGCTCAGTCCGTTTCCTTCAATTCCGAATATTAAATTAATTATTATTTATTTTATCCTATTTAATGTTAACAAATTTACGTGGTGTTACAGTGTTCTAGGTGGAGTGAGTTGCGAAACAATTTCATACTCATTTGAATAGTCATTAAATTATTGGCTTTAAATATTCTCTTGATTTATTTGAAGAATTTTTACTTTCTATCAAAATTGTTTTTGAACTTCATTTTTGAATTCATTGAAATTTTCAAAGAATCCCGATATGTGTTTCGTAAGACACACATATCGACATCATCAGTGAACATAATGAAGTAATAAAACCTACCCCTAACATGTTTATTCATTGATCCATATACATCATTATGTATGAGACGCAATACTTATCACCCATTCATTATGTCAAGTGAAAGGTGATTCAGTTATTTTTTTCCTAATAAACAAGATTTTCATTCTTTATATAAGTCGAAATCAAATGATTTCAAAATTCCATCATCATGGAGTTTTGATATGCTTTTCTTGTTTATATTGGCTAACTGACTATGCTAAAGGTGTGACGGATTTAAATCATTATATTTAAACCGCTCAGTATTTATGTCAAGTACATCATAGTTAAGGGCTATAAAGATCATTAACTATTTGTGAAATTCCATATGATATTTCATTTAAATAAAATGAATAACAATTGTTCTTTTTATTACAAATGGAATTTAAACTTGTCTAAACAAGATAAATGGAATTTAAAAATAACAATTATTCTATTTATTTAATTAAGCCATTATATAGAACAAGAATCAACTTCCTATGGATAATCCAACAACATTTGCTTCATTTCCAATCGTAAGTCCACCTGTCCTTTTACTAGATTTCTACTTATTTTGCAATTTCTGTAAATCTACATACATTTATGTGATTCATATCATATATCTAATACTAGAAATATATAAGTAGACTGTTATAACATTTATATCTTATTCGATTGAAGTCACACTTCAACTTTCATTTTAGATCTTCGATATTTGTAAAACAGTTACTTTTAATTTGTTTGAGGACAATCCTCAAATTTCAATGTTAGTCAAGAAATTTGATTTAATTCAATTTATCCTTGTTAAGGATTAATTTAAATTATCGGAGTTATTTATTATTTAATACCTATCGTAGATAATAAAATAATAACTGATTCTCTAATAATTATTTAATATAAATACAATTTTTTTTAATCAAAATTTATATTTACATATATGTTTAATTTTAAACTAAAATATGCTTCCAGTTAAATTAGCATCCCTTTGTTTATATATATATATCAGTATATATAATGGTGTTCCATGATCAACATCCAGCCTTACCTTGGCCTAGCTTTGGCTAGCACCCTAAAACACAACCTTTTAGGTAGATTGCATAACTATTTGGCGTTAGTTACATACAATGAGACTAACATTCATGGGTGTATTTTATTTCTGATCATTTCATATTACAATATAGGACTTTGTTAAACACACACACGCACTCAAGTACGCGCGCGCGCACACACACGCACACGCGCGCACACACACACACACACACACACACACATATATATATATATATATATATATATATATATGTGGCACAAGGTTGTATACATGTTATTGACAAAATTAATTCAAATGAGCCCATGTTATAAAATATTTTGCTAATAAATATATATACGACATCCGGACAAATCTCTGACACAGGCAGGCTTTAAAACAGTATTCATTATGATTTCAGAAATTAACAACCATATCACATACTTAATTTATACAAATAACCAATTTAACACTTTAGATTACAACTCAAAACATAATATTCAAAGAATATACCCTTCCATTCATAACAATATAACAAGTTAATATAAATTAACTTGTATCAGTTTATATACATTTTATACATATCTGCAAACGTCATATATATATGTATAACAACATATACATACATATAACTTACTACAATCAATGGACAGCAGGTAATATATATATACATATGTAAATATTTATACATTGTACAATATATATATATATATATATATATATATATATATATGAGAATAACATATTCGCACATATCGTTATATACATGCTGTCGGAAACTTCAGACATTTTGCATCATCATACATGCTGTTGGAGTCTACAGGGATTTTACACATCATATATGTTGTTGGAGTGCAGGCATTTTGCACGTCACATATGTTGTTGGAATCTACAAACATTTTGCACAAAAAACTGCGCATCAACATGCATTGTTACTTAGTCACACTGATACGAGGTTTGATCCACCAGAATTGCTGTAGCATCTTCATGCTGACCACCTGTTTAATTAAGATAATATCTTGATAATAGTAGTCATTTGTATATTTTAATAAATGTATATAAGGTCAGACCAATATTAAAAGATATTAATGCAAGTTAATTTTAAAACCAAATTAGTATGCATGCTTATAAACACCATTTATAGTTCTAAACCATTAGGATTTCTAAGCATCCTTTTACATATATATTAACAATTCATATATATATACACATGACTTACTAATTGTATAAAAGAAAATCAAGCAATCTATATTGCCAGCAAAATACACACACACACATGTAGGTGTTGTGTCAACAACTGTATGCATACCTTTTTTTTTTATATATAATGTTAAGTAACACTTACATATCCAAATATGAATTTTAAGCATGCAACAGAAATTTAGGAGATATGCATAAGGAAGTATGATTAAGCAGTAATTTTAGAAACATTTATAATCCTTATAAATTCAAAATAGGTAATGCCTGGTTTAATTTCAATAAATTATTTGTAGGAAGACAATTGGTAATTCAACATTTAAATAGTTGTTAGCTCATTAACAAGATCTAGATATCAGAGATTATTCTTGCAAACATTATAAAATAGAAAGTAAGTTACACTTACTACAGTTAACATAAAGTGCATTTATATATATATATATATATATATATTATTTTAAATTCAAAATTCAAAACTGAAATGAGCCCATATCTGATTAAAACAAAATATTGTATCATATACAACTATATCAATTGTATAATCTTGAAAATATGCTTTTGTAAGTCAAAAATTTATTCTAAAAAACTGATCAAGCTAATTTTTAAGTTTGAAGCTGGCCTAAAAGGAAGAAAATGAATACATTTATCCATTGCTTCTCAATTTGGATCTACGCCCTGCTATTGATGGTTCTCTAGTCTAAATTTTGTACAAGATATTTAACAACTCTACAGTTTTAATCTTGTAAAAGCATATAAGCATATAAATCATATTTTAATGCCTAATCTTATTTCTAGATGATTGTACCAGTGGGTAGCAGTCAATCCATTTTGATACTCACACATATAAATGTGTTAACTAGTTACAAAATTAAATTCACAACAGACTGCATGGGTCTATATTCTAAATTGCAATATAATATACGAGACAATCATATTAGTGTATTCTATAAACACAATTATGTTGACCCATCAATGCTTACATATATATGTACCCATTCACGATTGCAGTCCATGTAATCTTTATACTGTTAT
Organism: Allium sativum; assembly: GCA_030737875.1. Lineage (NCBI taxonomy): Eukaryota > Viridiplantae > Streptophyta > Magnoliopsida > Asparagales > Amaryllidaceae > Allium > Allium sativum. The sequence goes on along the minus strand of CM060922.1, from coordinate 446,068,928 downwards.
TTTAGAGCATCCAAATTCAGAATGAAACAACATTTATTTCATTACTGATTAATCATATATACTATAAGTAGTTTCAATCCATCTAAGATTAAAATTTCCTTTCAAATACATACATATGGGTATGTTAATTGACTTAAATATATTTATTAAAAATCAGTCATATTGATTTGAGCTAGTAAAATATCAAGATGTTTCCTAAAACATTAAACAACGCGTATATTTTTAAGTCAATATTATTCATACATATCTGATGATTTAATAGGATATAAATATGTATTTATATATATATATATATGTCAAATATATATATATAATATATATATATATATATATCCGGGTAAACTAGTACTATTTATTTACATGGTTTGGGGGTAACTAATAGATGTTCAGAGTATACTATAAACTTATTCAACAGATATGAAGCAAGCAATCACAAATTAAAACTGAATGAATTCCAAGTCATTCTTGGAATAAATATATATTAATTTACATATATACATATATATATATTTATATATATCAAATCGGTATAGAAGGATTTTTCATATTTTAAGACAGGGAAACACTTAGGAATTCATTTACAAATCACACTTGTAAACAAGTCATTTAGTAATGCATTTCGGTATTTGTAGCATATTAAAACCAATTTAGCATCTTGAATCAACTTTTATATAAGTAGTATAAAACAAAAAATTGAACTGGAAAACATAATTCTTGTAGTTTTGAAATCTGATTATATTATGTATTTATCACCATAAATATATATCATCAATATGTTTGAATCCAAAAGCCATTTTAATTGATAGTTCAATTACATATATGTCATTGTATATACACTATATATCACATGTAAAACATTTATATATGTTTTATAGATTTAACAAATCATAGTCTATCTATTATGATATGAAGTTAACATGTACATTATTTATATAATGTAAATGTTGAACTATAGGATTTATGTAAGAATTTCAAAAAAAAATCCTCCAACAAATAGACTAGAGCTGGTTTAAAAAAAAACAGATTCCAAATATTTTGTCTTAACAAAATTTCCATGTAATTGATTTCAGTAAATCAAAATTAATCAGAAAATTATCTTTTTAATTTATCAACCAGCAATAACCACTTTCGATGATGAGAAGAAAATTTATGATAAGTCTTCAAATATATTTATCAATCAAACACTTTGATTATAATTTTAGTACTCTTTACTCGTATAAACAGATCAATATACTATCTTAGACAAATCAATGTTTTCAAGATTTAATAATTTGAAAACCAGAAAAATAAACATAATCAATACCAGATATTCATTCGTATTTAAATAGAAACATATAATTTCTGAAACAAAATTCATACAACAGTCCAAATTAATCAAGTTAGAATCAAATTCACTAATTTCTATAAGCAATACAATTGATTAATTAGGAAATCAAACATTATAAACCTAAATCAAAATTCAAATTTCCATTTATTGCAACCTTGCTCTAATACCACTATTGGGTTCCTTGGACCTAATCGATTAACCCAATTTGACGATTTAACAAAATTAAATCTAGGATCTATGCAAAGAAATCAAAACTAATTTAAGTTAGAATTCATACCTGTCGCTGCAAAACCCAAAATAAAATTGATCGAACCTTGGAATGCTTGAACCTGGTAGGACCGAATCCATAGCATGTCAATCGCCATGCCTCCACAAGTATCCACTAGAACGATTCCTCCTTTCGATCGTATAAAGGAAGAGAAAAAGGCCGGTGTATCCACCATTATTTTGGTCTTTTGTGAAAAGTTATTTGGCTAGGTTTTTTTATTGATCTGATCTAATAATATGTCTTTGGGTTAGCCACCTATAAAGAAAACGTATATTCCTTTTATAAAATAAAGGTCACCATAAAATAGTATCCAAACCGAATAGTCATTCCTACATTAAATAAAATATCGACATGTTGATATTTTGTTTGTCCAAAATAATTTCTCTTTTATAATGTTCTATTTAATGAACCTATAGGTTATTACAATGTTGGCAATAATTTTTTAAATCATATTCAAATCATAAACAATAATTGGCATTTAGAAATACGTCGCTGCTACCCAAGTTATAATAAGATCAACGATTCGATATAACCTTTTTGTGACTAGCGTATCAATGTAATATAATCCTTTTAACCAGTATATCCACTATTAAACTCGAGGTATGGATCATATCGCCCTCTTTATAATTTAATCCTTTTATCTCGATCCATGAGTAGACTACATAAAACAAATCAACATTTGAGCACGACCATGCATTTTATAGTCTCACCCAGTCAGCAGGCCCATGGATATCACTAAAAATATTGTAGGGTTAAATTTTGTCTAGATCATTCATAATTTTCAATCGACTAGGGATGTATCCAATAATCAGCTTTATCGTCTACTCAATTACAAGTAACTTTTGATGATATCAAAACACAAATATCCTCGAATAAAATTATAATAATTTCAGGTCTGAGGACCATTACATCATTGTCACTATGAGAATAACTTTTGAAATTGTATCTAATGTTGAAACTGAATTGTTCTCGTAATACAATGCGTGGTCCTTTATACATGCACACATTTGCATACATACATGTGTGTGTGTGTATATATATATATATGGGGCGGTTATGTAAACACAAAATTGGACACAAATTGAGAGACACAAAGCCTCAAATGTAGGATATTTTTGTCCTTATATGGAGATGTGGAATTCAGGGGGGGGTCCAATGGAAGAGATCACTTGGGTCAAAATTTTGTGTCTAAATAGACTTTCCCATACACACACACATGGAGATCCAGCCCAAAGCAGAGGCAATGGAGACAATCCGCTGGGGTAACATCGATGACGGTGGCAATAAAAAATTCCAAAAATGAAAATGATGTTTCTTAAATTCATTTCTGTCCCACTTTCCACATTTCACTTCCGTAGAATTCATCGACATTAGCTCCACCGCCGCTTTCTACTCATCCTCATGTAATCATGTTGGATTGCTCCAAATTGAGTTGCAAATGGCTTCAATTTGAAATGCAATCGACGGTGAAAACATGACAATCCCTCTACCATCGTGGGCGCTTACTCTATAGAGCTATGAAATATATATATATATATATTCACCTTGTCGTCAAAACCACCTACCGCTGCAGTGTTGCTTCTGCCTTGCAATAATTTTGACTTCACATACCACTTGCCCCATTTGCGGAGAGTTATTCTGCTAGGCTTAATTTCATACCACTTTTGCCTTCATTCACGAAGAGCGGTTCTGGAAGTTTGCTAATTGCTAACTCAAATGTAAGTTTCTTCAATTTAGAATTTATAAAATTTATTTCATGAATTGTTAATATTTAATATGTTGAGAATCTAAAGCTATAGCCCTTGATTTATCAATTTGTGGTTCCAATTAATTTATTTTTAGTTAACAATGTACTGTAGTTGTTTTTGAATAGCTAATTTCACTTTAAAATGGCAGTGAATGGAAATTAAGTTAAATGAATTATTTATGATTCTTCGCATCTTATGCAGCCTTTTTATATGATGACCTGAATTAGCAAATGTCATGCTTGAAGTAAATTAGTTGGAACAAAAATGTCATTGTAACTTGAAATGTTAGCGAAAATAAAAATGCTTTTCTAAATAATATTTGATTTGTGAATTACATTTCGAAAAAGAATGGCTAACCTATTTTAATTAACAACTAATGATAGGATACCAGGTTAACTTCTCAAAATTTCCAGTATGTGATCTGAATGAGTTGCTGATAACGTGCTGGGTTAATAGCATTTATCTTTGGTTTCATTGGGTTTGTCAAAAAAAATAGGGAATAAAAAATTATAAAATTCCAATTTGACTAGTGTAGTCAAACTTCTAGTGGAGGCTCTCTCTCTCTCTATACACGCACACACATACACATACACACACACACATGCTTATATGAACCAGTCTAGGCCAATTAGAAGAGAAGAAAATAAATAAGAGTTGGCCAGGTTAGCTGCTCATTCTATCTCTAATTAAAGCATTATTATTGACATTACGAAAATGGTTAAAAGAGGGAAACGTTTTAAAAAAATTAGTATACACCCATTGTATTTCGCTTTTTCCCATTTCGGTGAACCTTTATCGAATTTAAGAGTGAAACTCAACCACACCTCCGAAGCATTCCGTAAAGAAACACGTTAATCTTGCCAAATTTCACCTGAGTCTTCCCTTAATAATTTTTGGAATGTCAATAATAATGCTCTCAAATTACCCTCCTGAACCCCTATATTAGGGTTATGGTTTGTTCCCAAATTAGCACGGGTATGAAAAAACTTTTCTCCAACAAAAAATGATTGAAAATCCAAACTAGTAATTCCTTTTTACCACCATATCTCTTATATATCTTCATAAAAGAGAAAGGTTTACGAGTTATCTATTGAAATTTTTTCCTGCTTGGCTTTAGATGGTGTTGATGATGTTTTTATCTTACTTTCCTCCTAGGACGTTGCTTGGTTGCCAGAGTTTTCGGCTGATACGATTGCTACTCGGTTTGGCTTTGTTGCAATTGAAAACTCTTAGACCATGGCTTCCAGTTTCTGTCGGAATTGATTAAAGAAAATTCCTCTTTGGAAGATTGTGACAACCCACTGTGAAGACCCCAAACCCCGTTCCACCGTGGCAAGGGTAATCTTTGGAATATAACACATAAATAGATAAAAGAAGAATAGAAATAAATAAATACACCAGATAATGTACATCAAAATATACTGGATAAATATAATCATTAGAGTTACACAGTATACAGGATCATACTTAGTACAAAATACAGTTCAGCTTTACACAAATGTCTACAGCAGAAACAAAACATAATATGTACAATAGGAGTTGAACAACATAAACAGAGATAAATGATAGAATCCATCTTCAGCTCCAGCTATCCAGAAAGAGCCTGCTAAAACCTGAATATAAGGTTGCCCGTGTAGAAATAGAGGCACCCGAGTTTGCAAGTGAAACAAACTACGAGTCAGTCATGGGACTGGTATGAGAAATCTACTTAACATATTTTATAATATGGCCAATCACAGGACCACGCCGCTAATGCATAACGGGTTTATTCCATTGGATTGCCAGTGCTTTTAAAACTAGTAAATCCTTTAAACATCGCAATGCTTTTTATAAAAATGAAGCCATTATAAGACTCAGTTTCCATCACACAATGCAACGCAAACCGGAGGATAGAGTTTTACCTTGTAATGGCCAAAATATTCTTGATACGAATAAAATAAAAGCATTTGATATTATTACTAGTGTTTATATGTTTCAGAAACAATTTCAATCGTAAGTATCAATCATAGACGGCATGGGTACCATATATCATGTCGCCCTATATAGGTATACAATCAAAACCGCACGATGTCGTATTTGGAAATTGGATTTCCATCATGAATCAAGGCAAAAGACAGTCCTTACCGAATTTGAGACAATCTAGCCTATGTCTCAGGCTACAGCCGCAACTGCACCTAGGAGCCACAGGGCCGGTCCACACATAGCAGATTAAAAAAAAACTGAACAATACGTCTCCCAGCCCTATGGGGCGTAAATGAGCTAAATGACTCTATATCCGAGGTGCCTCGCAATCCAACAACCACACAGGTGGAAATAATAAAAATGTCAGGGCTGGTAGGTCACTGATTCCACCCTAGCTAGAAAGAGACGCATGTTCTCCCTGGGTCCTCTCCCGTTTCTGGTTCATACCGGGGTATGAGGCTCGCAAATTAACGCTATACACAAAGCTATGCCACACAGGCCGCGCTTTGATCATCAACCACAAGACTTTGCTTTTCAACAGAAGCTTTGATCATCTGCCACTTAGGCATGCCACACAGGCAATTCACTCCATGCGACTGATTTCTATCGATATATAACCTCTGAGTTCGTAGTCTCAGAGAAGGGCATTAAGAAAGAGAATAAATTCTCCGCCGCCAAACAGATATATATATTTAATAGAGATCAATCAGCACAGAACAAAATCCAATGTCAAACACACAGTCCATTTACAAGTTCGTTCTTGGTCTGAACGAAACCGGAGGCACCTTATACCATGTACATCCGTACAATCAACAAGTTCGTCCGGACGGCTACCACTTCAGCCCCTTCAAGGTAGCTACTCTTATCATGAGCATCAGTAGCACCCCTCCAGTCGACGTGAAAATCAACAGTCTTGCACCGTCTTCATATCTTCGACTTTTCATCGTCGATCAATTATTTGAAATGAGAATCAACTCGGCCTTTTCAAATAATTCACGTATATTTAGAATTTCAAATCAATTCATTTCAATGGTTTAATTATTCGACATCAATAATTCTGTTCTTTAATGTAATTTTCATGCCAAGCACATTCAACCATCAAATATCAGATAAACCGAGCAAATTCAGTTTATTTTCATTCCATATCGTTTATAATATTTTATCACGATTTATTGCCGTTTTTATTTATTTAAAAATAGCCAATTCATTCAAACGACGCTTCAGGCCATAACGCGGTCGTGGCGCTGTTTTTCTTTAGATTTGATTTACACATATCTGAATATCTAACTGTTGGATCTTCACAAATTTTATATCATTAGAAAGATCTTTTCAAAACGAATCCAACAGTTACATTTTTGGGAAAATCCGACGGTCGGATCACCCGGTACAATCGTTTGAAGTTACGATTTCAAATACGAACTGCAGCATCGTTATTCGATTTAATTTAATTATATTTATATATAAATATAATCGATTCTTGCGCTGTTTTCATTCAGATTTGAATTAAACATTCCAGACAATCCAACCGTTGGATCTTTACAAATTTGGTGTCGTTGGAAAGATATTTCCAAAGCAAACCCAACGGTTTCTGTTTCGGGAAAATCCGATGATCGGATCTCCCTCAATAATCGTTTGAAATCACGGTTTCAAAATACGAACTGCAGCTTCGTTATTCGATTTATTTTAATTATATTTATATATAAATATATAAATGTATATATATATAATCCATTCTTTGAATTCAAAACCATATTAACTTCATATATTTGATAAAAATGATATTTTTATCCAACGGATATTTATTTCCACACATCACTATTTTTAACAATTCATATATATAATAAAAACGTGATTTTTATTGTAAAAAAAATTATTTCAAAACATGATTATTTTATATACTTCATACATAAGGTAAAAATGTTATTTTTATCTTTCAAAGAATTTATTCAATACATGAATTTCTATTCAACACATGAATATAGTTTAAACACATGAAAATAATTCTAACACATGAATATTATTGAAAATTTCGGCAGCATAATGACAGGGTAGTTAAAACCGGCACCTTCCCTTGTACGGCTCCTCGCTCTACCTTAAAGCCTCGCAGCTTTTGACAATGGGGATTTCAATATCTAGTTCGTACGCAAACGAATTTTCCCATATACTAATCCTATTGGAATTTCAACCACAATCAATCATTTCCAATCAACCATTCATGATATTCACCAAATTTCACATCAACCAATAATCCAAAAAATATTACAACCAATATATATCGTCCATGGTCTGTGGATGAGGGGAGTATATATATACGTATATAACTATATTTCGATTTCATTTCAATATCATTTCAACACATATATCATTTTTACAACGCATATATAACTTATACATCGAATATACAACTTATACAATGCTTATACATGAGGTGTACAATGCTTATATAACTCATACATCGACTATATAATTTATACATCGTTGTTTCCATATAGTTTATAATTCAGAAATCTCACATTGGGTTCCACTCCTCCAAAAATTGTAGAAGGATCATAAAAACATCCGGTCTCTTCTAGAATGTAGAAGACGTCCGCACGAGTCCACTATTTCTTGTTTCACTGGATTTCGACCATATACGAAAAAGATACGATTTTTAGAAGTTAATCAAATTTCGCGACGGTTTAAAGGTGTCAAAATCAGTTTAAATTAACAAGGCCGTACCTTTCCAGTTGGGTTCAAAACTAGGTTTAGGATTCTCGTCTAATCCGTGAAGCGTTGCGTCGATCAGGTGGTACCACGAAAGAGAGCTTGGAGGGGTGCACCCACGCACGGTGGTGCGATGGCGGCGGCGGCTTGAAGTCCCGTACTTCGGGGAGGTGAATCTCGACGTAGGGTGTATGATAGGGGGTTTACTTTAGGTGGATTTAAAGAGGACGGGATGCTCTACAAAAAGTTTAACTGGAGCAAGGTCTGAATCGAAGGGGTTTGGCCGAAAAATGATCGGGAAGCCAACGAACGGTTTCCGCTATCGATCGATACAGCGGGGAGAGAGAAAAATGGTTTTCTGGGAAATGAAATTATATTTTCTAATTTTCTGATTGGCCAAAATATATATAACTTCCAAAAATACGCCTTTCTCCTCACGAACTCCAATCTTAACCCAACGACTATCGCCCCTAGCTAAATACCCCCATTTCGAACACAATGGAATATGTTTCGTAGGCCCATTCGACTGTTTCAGTCAGTTTCTCTTCAAATTAAAATATAAAACATTCAATATTTGATTTGAATGTACATCTCAATTTGCCGAGGCCACATACTAATCCCAAAAATTCCAGAAAAATAAATCTAGCTATGTTTTGACGATACGGTCCCAACAAAACTAGTTTCGTCGAATTCTGAGACCGTTTCAAAAATGGCCACTTTCTGGTCGATCTAATTTAACTGAAATCAATCAAACACATTTTCCTTCGCCACGCTCACATATCAACTTCAAAAATTATGGAATTTGAAACCTAGCAATAATTTGACATCCCGGATCCAACAAATTGGTTTCGTTGAATTCTGAGGTCATTTGGAAAATGTATATTTTCAAGGGCTATATATATTCTATAGCGACCTTTCTGAAAATTCATTTGGCCATAACTTTTGATTCCCGCTATGAAACTTCAATTTTTAAGATTCATTAGAAAGATATTCGTAAACAGATTTAAATATTTTTGGTTTCACTGAAATCTGTTTTATTTTGCACCCAGTACAGTCAGTCAAAGTTTGAATTCAAAATTTGAAACTGCCACGCCATTTCAGGTCTTATTTATAATTTAAAATAAATATATTTATTTTCAAGCATCGGTTCAAACATACTTTTCATCGTTATTATTTAAAATAATTTATTTTAAATATTTAAAATCCACTAAAATAGCCAAATTAAATTTTTTAAACTGGTTCAGATTTTCCGGGTTGTTACAATCTACCCCACTTAAAACTTTTCCTCCCCGAAAAGGAACGAAGTCGAAAGTTGTTAAATTAACTAACTCAACTTTCATTTTGGCTTCCATTCTTCAACTTTTCAGTTTCTAAGAATTTTCCAGTTCTTCAAAAAATTTAGCTAACACCCTAAATTTTCGAAAAATTTCGCCATAACCTCCTTTGTATGGGGAGGGGTTTGGAAATTTATTGGGTAGTATTAGGTACCCAATAAATCCTAATAAGCATGCACATATTTATAGTGATATATTCCAGTGTCCACAGGAGAGTGTGTATAGATCATAACTCTAGAGAGTAAATTCCCATCACCCTATAAATGGTTTTTGTGCCTTGATGACCAGAGAGACGTGTTTATTGTCATCTCCAGACCCGTGCGGGTTTTTTATTAATCTTGCAATTTACCGTTACATTTTATATAGTCCATAACAGTTATCAGTTCAACCTGTAGTATATAGTCATCGCCATACAAGCCTCTCGCTCGTATGGTAAGTCTTCAACTTCGTCACACAAACTCCAAATACTTATGTGGTATATGATGAAGTATGCCTATCTTCAAGAAGTATGCCACGTAGTGTAGTTCAAAATTAATTGTTACTGCCCTATGGCGACATTTATTATTACACACAGAACAACCAACACTCCACATCCAGTGGCATTCACAGGAGTTGATAGAATAATAAAATTGCGCATCCAACTCATTAAGATTTACCTATTTGTCGGGCACACAAATAAATTCTTTACTCAACAGCTAATCCATTTACCTGTTCAAACATACATAATGTACATGTATATATTTCTATCTATTTTTAAATCAGTTCAATACTTGATTCACTTGCATACATTTAACTTCATTCTCTTATTGATTAAATTAATTATCATTCTAATAATTCAGTTAGTTAAATTCATAATCACACAACACAAACAACAATCAATTTGTTTCTAACTTTTCAAAAATATACCAATTAATTCATATACTCTTTTAAAATCATTCAGACTATATAATTAAAAAGTTTACATTGTTGAACCATAGAATTTCTTCCTCTGTTTCTGCCACTCATTTTCCTATGTCTGCAAATGGCAGACAAAGTGTCAAGTCAACAAAAAAGATAGTATAAAACATAGAGACATATACTTGAATGTAAATGTGTCTATTGGGGTGTATTTCATTTTGCTATACTCATACTAGGATATTACTCGTCCTATGTGTAATGAGTTATTCATCCTAGAACACTACTGGTTCTATTTCTGACGAGTTCGTTAATATGTTATATTCCTGAGCTGAGCTTAGCCAAAGCTCTGATACCAGGTTGTGACGACCCCAAACTCCGTTCCACGGTGGCAAGGGTAATCTTTGGAATATACACATAAACAGATAATAGCAGTACAGAAATAAATAAATACACTAGATAATGTACATCAAAATATACTAGATAAATATAATCATCAGAGTTACACAGTATACAGGATCATACTTAGTACAAAATACAGTTCAACTTTACACAAATGTCTACAGCGGAAACAAAACATAATATGTACAATAGGAGCTGAACAACATAAAAAGAGATAAATGATAGAATCCATCTTAAGCTTCAGCTATCCAGAAAGAGTCTGCTAAAACCTGAATACAAGGCTGCCCATGTAGAAATATGGGCACCCGAGTTTGCAAGTGAAGCAAACTACGAGTCAGTCATGGGACTGGAATGAGAAATCTACTTAGCATATTTTTTAATATGGCCAATCACAAGACCACGCCGCTAACGTGGAACGGGTTTACTCCATTGGATTGCCAATGCTTTTAAAACAAGTAAATCCTTTAAACATCGCAATGATTTTAATAAAAATGAAGCCATTATAAGACTCATTCCCATCACACAATGCAACGCAAACTGGAGGATAGAGTTTTACCTTATAGTGGCCAAAATATGCTTGATACGAATAAAACAAAAGCATTTGATATTATTACTAGTGTTTATATGCTTCAGAAACAATTTCAATCATAAGTATCAATCATAGACGGCATGGGTACAATATATCATGTCGCCCTATATAGGTATACAATCAAAACCGCACGATGTCGTATCTGGAAATTGAATTTCCGTCATGAACCAAGGCAAAAGGTAGTCCTTACCGAATTCGAGACAATCTAGCCCATGTCTCAGGCTACAACCGCAACTGCACCTAGGAGCCACAGGGTCGGTCCACAAGTAGCGGATTAAAACAAAACCCTGAACAATACGTCTCCCCGCCCTATGGGGCGTAAATGAGCCAAATGACTCCATATCCGAGGCGCCTCGCAATCCAACAACCACACAGGTGAAAATAATATAAATGTCAGGGCTGGTAGGTCACTGACACCACCCTAGCTAGAAAGAGACGCATGTTCTCCCTGGATCCTCTCCCGTTTCTGGTTCATACCGGGGTGTGAGGCTCACAAATTAACGCTATATACAAAGCTATGCCACACAGGCCGCGCTTTGATTATCAACCATAAGACTTTGCTTTTAAATAGAAGCCTTGATCATCTGCCACTTAGGCATGCCACACAGGCAATTCACTCCATGTGACTGATTTATATCGATATATAACCTCTGAGCTCGTACGTCTCAGAGAAGAGCGTTAAGCAAGAGAATAAATTCTCCACCGCCAAACAGATATATATTTAATAGAGATCAATCAGCACAGAACAAAATCCAATGTCAGACACACAGTCCATTTACAAGTTCGTTCTAGGTCTGAACGAAACCGGAGGCACCTTATACCTTGCACATCCGTATAATCAACAAGTACGTTCGAACGGCTACCACTTCAGCCCCTTCAAGGTAGCTACTCCTATCATGAGCATCAGTAGCACCCCTCCATTCGACGTGAAGATCATCGGTCTTGCACCGTCTTCATATCTTCGACTTTTCATCGTCGATAAATTATTTGAAATGAGAATCAACTCGGCCTTTTCAAATAATTCACGTATATTTAGAATTTCAAATCAATTCATTTCAATGGTTAAATTATTCGACATCAATAATTCTGTTCTTTAATGTAATTTTCTTGCTAAACACATTCAACCATCAAATATCAGATAAACCGAGAAAATTCAGTTTATTTCCATTCCATATCGTTTATAATATTTTATCATGATTTATCGCTATTTTTTTAATTTAAAGATAGTCAATTCATTCAAACGACGCTTCAGGCCATAACGCGGTCGTGGCGCTGTTTTTCTTCAGATTTGATTTACACATATCTAATAATCTAATCGTTGGATCTTCACAAATTTTATATCATTAGAAAGATCTTTTCAAAACAAATCCAATGGTTCCAGTTTTGGGAAAATCCGATGGTCGGATCTCCCGGTACAATCATTTGAAGTTACGATTTCAAAATACGAACTGCAGCATCATTATTCGATTTAATTTAATTATATTTATACTTATATATAAATATAATCAATTCTGGCGCTGTTTTCATTCAGATTTGAATTAAACATTCCAGACAATCCAACCATTGGATCTTCACAAAGTTGGTGTCCTTGGAAAGATATTTCCAAAGCGAACCCAACGGTTTCGGTTTCGGGAAAATTCGATGGTCGGTTCTCCCACAATAATTGTTTGAAATCACGGTTTCAAAATACGAATTGCAGCTTCGTTATTCGATTTATTTTAATTATATTTATATATATATAAATATAATCCATTCTTCGATTCCAAAACCATATTCACTTCATATATTTGATAAAAATGATATTTTTATCCAACAGATATTTATTTCCACACATCACTATTTTTAACAATTCGTATATATAATAAAAATGTGATTTTTATTGTAAAACAATTTATTTCAAAACACGATTATTTTATATAGTTCATACATAAGGTAAAAATGTTATTTTTATCTTTCAAAGAATTTATTCAACAAACGACACATGAATTTCTATTCAACACATGAATATAGTTTCAACACATGAATATGGTTTCAACACATGAAAATAATTCTAACACATGAATATTATTGAAAATTTCGGCAGCATAACGACAGGGTAGTTAAAACCGGCACCTTCCCTTGTACAGCTCCTCGCTCTACCTTAAAGCCTCGCAGCTTTTGACAATGGGGATTTCAATATCTAGTTCGTACGCAGACGAATTTTCCCATATACTAATTGATTGACATAGAGATGTGTTTATTTTATGCTCTTATATCTTATCTTTTGTATATAAATAAATATTACTTGGGTATTGTTTTGTTACTTTTACAGATATTCCAACCCAGCCCGCATGCAACCAGAAAAGTAGAGAAATGGAGATCAGATTGCTATATATTTACATTTTGAAGAATTGTAGATGAAGATCCCACATCTAGTTGCTGTTGAACAAGAAAATGATTGATAAAAAGGCCATGCACATATCAAATCAAGGGAAGCTTGACAAAGAACCAAGAGGAAAAGAAGAAAGGCCAAAAATTTAATAGATTTAACTAAGGCCCATTTGAGACTCTCATTGTAAACTCTTTTGTGAATTCCCTAAGGCCCATCTATCATTGTATTAGGGTTAGGGTTAGGGTTTGGTTATTCCCTATAAATACCCTTGTAATGTCATTGTAGCCACCATCCTATCCTATTCTATATTCTCTTCTCCATTAGTAACAGTTCTTCTTCTTTTTATTATTTCTGCATTTTTCTTTTTCTTAGCAATCGGTGTTGTCTTCACAATTAGTTTTGGAAGAACACCAATTGTAGTTTACATTTTTTGTTAGTGATTAGTTGTTTGATTAGTTTCAACGACAATCCTAATTTACTTTTTGTTGTTCTTCTTATTCTGCACTTTTATTTTCTGCCTTGTTGTTCTTGTTTTGCAATTTACTTTCTTTAGTGATTAATCGTTGATTAGATTCAACGATAATCCTAAGTTCGCAATTTCAATTTGTTTTTATTTCAACAAAATCTCCAGGCTTCGTCTAACTCGCCCAAGAGATTAGATAAATAATTTAATTTTAATTTACCTCCCTGTGTTCGACCTGTATGCTACACACCTGTGCGCTTGCAGAATTTTATTACAAATATCGCGCTTTTCTAGTGTCGATCAAGTTTTTGGCGCCGTTGCCGGGGAGGTAACAATTGAATTTTATTATTTATTTAATTTCTGATTCGTGTTAGTTTTTTTCTTTTTGTTTGATTTTGAAAAAAAAAAATCTTGCCAAATTTTCTTTTATTTTCCTATTGTTTTCTTGTAGATATATATAGATAAAAATCTTGATTAGTTGATTGTGTATCACATATTGATATCATAATCTCTAAGACAAGGAAAAAAATCTTGCCACTTTTTCTTTTAATTTTCCTTTTTTTCATTTATTTCTTTCCTTTTTTTATTTTGCATTTCTTCCAATCTAATTCCTTCAAGAAGAAAAAAAATATATACAAAAAAAGAAAGTTGCTAATTTTTCTTCAATTTCTTTCCATCTTTCTACCACCTTGCTGATTTTCACATTTTTCTTTTCCCTTTCCTTTTCTTTTTATTTGTTTCCATCTTTTGTCTACAACTTTCTAAAAAAAAAACTTTTGCAATTTCTTCTCTGTTTACTTTGATTTCTTTCTTGTTTTTGTCTGCTTTTATTTCTTTCCTCAATTTCTTCTACCCTTCCTCTCTACTCAAAAAAACCTTGCTTTTTTTCTCTTATTTCCTTCCTCTTTTAATTTTTTTTCCTTTTTTGTTTGGGTTTTTACCATTCATTTCTTTCCCTTCCTTCTTGTTCAAATTTTCATAAAAAAAACCTTGCATTCTTTTTTTTTATTTCTTTCCAATTGCATTTCTCATTCACCTCCTACAATCTCTCTTTCCATTTTTTTTCATTTATTTCTTTCCGGCTCTCTCCTTCATTAAAAAAAATCAAATTTCAGTTTTCCTTTATTCTTTCCACTTTCTTTCCAATCATCTACACTCTTTTTCTTTTTACAAATTTCAAAAAAAAAAAAGATTCCTCTTTTGCAATTTTTTTTCCTTTCTTCTTTTGTCTTTCTTGTTCTCAATACATTTGATTTCTTTTCTTCTCTTACAAATTCCCTTTCTTTTCAAAAAAAAAATCCTCTTCTAATTTTACAACAATAAACAAAAGAAAAAAAAATATTTCTGTTTTTGTCTTCTCTTTTATTGCTTTCCCTTCTCAATTTCTTTTCCAAATCTTTTACTATTACTTTCCTTCCTTCCTTTACAATTCTCTTTCCTTCCTGAAATCTCTCTTCCCATTTTTTTTGTCATTTGTTTCTTTCCTATTTGTCCACTTTTTCAACAATAATAAAAAAAGGGAAGGTCATAAAAAGATTCATTCTTTTTTTTTCAATTATTTTTCCCTGCTTCATTTCTTCCCTCAAATCAAATACCCCTTCCACTCACATAATCTCATTTCACCACAGTTTTTTTTTCAATCCACACTTCAGCATCATCTTCTCCAAAAAATTAGCTTCTTTTTTTTTTGTTAATTCCTTTGTTTCTTTTTCTTGTGATTTTTTTTGTTATTCAATTCATTCAAAAAAAAAACAAAAAAAAGAGATTTCGAACTAAGGACAAGGTGACTGGAGTTCAAGCAACAGATCAAGATTTCAGAAATCAAAAGAAATTGCAAATAGTGAGATTTCAATCATTGACGCTACTCATTTTTTCTGGATGGACAACCATACCCCACTGTAAATTTCTTTTAACTCTACAGGTGCTCTGCTGCAAAGAAAAAAAATATAGACAATTGTTGTAAAAAAATTCTGCAGGGGCAGCGGCTTGCTATGTACAATTTTTAATTTTTTGCAATTTATTCTGTGATTGTTCTGTGACTGAATTTTATGAACATATTTGGTGAGGAACGAATTTCCATTGCTACTATCATCAATCTCATCATTTTTCAACAATAAAATTTTTATTTTTCAAAATAATATAATTGAAAAGTGGTGTTTTGTCAAGTTGACTATCTCGTATAATTGGACCGCGGATATATATTAGTTCAATTTATTGAACTTTTAGCAAAAGAGGTTGCATACTACCCGTAAAACATTGGTCGTATCCCTTAGTATTTATACTATACGTGAACGGCCATAAGACCCTCTTCCCCCTTCTAATTGAGTCAGTTAATTAATAGAGCACAACTTAGTATTTTATATTATTTTGAAGCGAGAATAATTTCTGTCTTACCGTGACTTCTTTAAAATGTCTGATTCAAAAAAATCATTGAGAGATATGTGGGATAATAATCGGAGTAGGCGTCCTCTTGAAGAGTATGATTTTGAATTGCACTCATGAAGCAAGATTTTTCAAAATTTCGCGAGCCAAATGTCAACAATTTTCAAAATTTTCAAAATGACCAACATTTTCAATGTTATGATCGAAATGGCAACTTCAATTCAAACTTCAATAATTTCGATTATGAGCCACATCCTCATCAAAATAGCTTTGAATCCCAATATAGCTTTGATCCACATCAATATGGGGTTGAGAACCAAAATTTTAGCTCATATCAACATCATGAAAATAACCAAAATTGCAATTTTCACTCGAATTTTAACAGTTTTGGTTATGAATATAATTTCTGTGATCAAAATGATTTCCAATATCACTGTCAATTTTCTGAAAATTCAAACAACCACCACATTGGAAATAATTTTGATTGTGAAATTGATGTGGACTATAATTTTGAGAATCAAGAAATCCCCAACGAGAGCTTTCAAATCAACGATTCTGAAGAATATCACCTTAACATTCTTAGAGAGAGGGTAGAAAAGCAAGATAGACAGCTTGGTGAAAAAGATAGACAGCTTGATGAACTTCTTTGTTTAATAACGTGTTTTAAAGAACAACTCGAGCAACAAAATCAAATTCAATGCGATGAATCAGGAAATAATCCATTCTTTACTGATATTGAAAATTTTCAAACAACAACTTTCAAAATTGAGAATAACGATCTAAATGAAGTTGTTCAAAATTCAACAAATGATTTAGACTTTGATTCTTTTCAGGAAAAAGATTTAAGTTTAGATTTTGATCTTCCTCTTCCGGGCTGCGAGAAACTTGAAAATTTTGAAATTGAACGAAATAAAATTGTTGAATTTTTCAATTCAAATTTGGAAAAGGATTTTAACGAACATGAATTCTTTGGATTGTACGAGGATGAGTTGCCAAATGAGGAAGAAGTGGATTCACGTCACGAGTTCGAAAATTTTAACTTTGAGAAAATTTCAAACGAACTTGAAATTGTCAGTGTCGAAAAAACGTTGTCAATTGAGAAATGTGATCACATAGTCTTGAACAACACTCAGATTTCAAATTTCACTGAATTTATATACGATCACAAATTTTTGAAAAATTACACGGATAAATTTGTTGAACACATGAACTATTTTTGGAATGTTAGCTTTTTTGAAAAACTTCATGTTAGGACGACCCTGAACATTCATTTACTGGACTATAAATCGAGATATAAAGATGAGATGGTTTTCAAAAACTCTTGCTTATTAGAAAACATGCCTAGACATAGTGGGAATGGGACTCATAGGGAAAGAACCAAGTGTGGGGGAAAGAGTTGGTGGCAATCCTTGCGTCGCATGCATCGCAAACACATTTATCATTGTACATATGATCCTTTCTTACATATAGTTAAATTGCATTTCGTTTTACAAATCATTTTACATTTAATCCATCTTTGGGTTCTATCTTTCACATTTAGGAAACGTGTTTACAGCGTGGACACTGTTTAGTTCTAGTGTGGGGGGGAGTCTGCATTTCACTCATTTTCGTTTGTTTCTTTATTTTTCTTTCTTTTTCAATTTCATCCATTTAAATAGGACCATCATGCATTTTAGACTGTAGTAACATGCCATTTTTTTTGAAATACGACTCATTTTAGATTTGATACAACAAAATAAGTTAAGGATTATTAATCAGTTGATAGTATTTTTTTCTCTCAGCTTAGATCAAATAAGAAATATAATGAAAAGTTTAATTTTGAGGGATAATAGTGTAACCGGTACATAGGGAGATTCTTAGGTGATGGCCATGAAATCTATTCTAAATTGTAGACTTTGTTTAAATAAGTGGAGGACTTAAAATACTTATATTGGCTTTTCGAATCTTTAAAACTAAGTTGTGTTAAGTTGAATTCGCGTAACTCTCTTTTGTGCTTAAATTTTCAATAATAATTATAATAGTAATCCAAGGGTATCCGACATTACTTGTATATCTAGCGTTGGTGTGCAAACCCGCCAAGCTCTATCCGACATGTTGTTGACAATGTCAGCGTTGGAATATCTTGGTCTCATTTTATGAGATTGGACACCTAAGGATTACCGACATGTTGTTGACAAAGTCAGCGTCGGTCTGCACAATCCGCCAAGCTCTGTCCCAACTCTCCGTCAGTCCGCAAGGCAGTGTATGGGTGGTATACCTTGGTCTTTTTAGTTAGGTGTATGTAATTAATCATAAATTTCAATTTTTATAGAGATGGAGAATAAGCGATGATGCCCAAACACTTCTTGACCTTATTGATTTGACTAGCCATACACAAGGAAATTAGAATACCACTTTGCAAACTGTGCCAAGCAAACTAAGAATCTATTTCATGGCTGCACTATGTTATCGACCAAACCAGCTGGCCAAACTAGAGTTTAACATTGTAAACTTGAATTATATTGAAAATTTGTGACAAGTTGAGATATCTAAAATAAAATCAACTGATTAGAAATTGTTAACTTAAATTGTTGTACCACTTCCCGAAACAAGTCGTGTTTTCATTTTTTGTTTTCGATTGCATAAGTCCTCGGCATTCATGTAGTTTCATTAGAACCATATCATACTGCATTTGGATTTTTTTGGGTAGTATCCGCTGAAAACCCTCACGAGACACCACTCGTCCTACTAGGGACACCTAGAGGTTTAACGGCTTGTTGCATACGCTCAATCCAATCGTGTTTCCTACGAAAGTGTGACCTATCTAGTTTGATTTTTCATTTCTTGTTTTACTCGAGGACGAGTAAAAGATAAGTGTAGGGGTATTTGATTGACATAGAAATGTGTTTATTTTATGCTCTTATATCTTATCTTTTGTATATAAATAAATATTACTTGGGTATTGTTTTGTTACTTTTATAGATATTCCAGCCCAGCCCGCATGCAACCAGAAAAGTAGAGAAATGGAGATCAGATTGCTATATATTTACATTTTGAAGAATTGTAGATGAAGATCCCACATCTATTTGCTGTTGAACAAGAAAATGATTGATAAAAAGGCCATGCACATATCAAATCAAGGGAAGCTTGACAAAGAACCAAGAGGAAAAGAAGAAAGGCCAAAAATTTAATAGATTTAACTAAGGCCCATTTGAGACTCTCATTGTAAACTCTTTTGTGAATTCCCTAAGGCCCATCTATCATTGTATTAGGGTTAGGGTTAGGGTTTGGTTATTCCCTATAAATACCATTGTAATGTCATTGTAGCCACCATCCTATCCTATTCTATATTCTCTTCTCCATTAATAACAGTTCTTCTTCTTTTTATTATTTCTGCATTTTTCTT
This sequence comes from Allium sativum, assembly GCA_030737875.1. NCBI lineage: Eukaryota > Viridiplantae > Streptophyta > Magnoliopsida > Asparagales > Amaryllidaceae > Allium > Allium sativum. Next base: position 446,049,100 of record CM060922.1, on the reverse strand, counting down.
TTTCTTAGCAATCGGTGTTGTCTTCACAATTAGTTTTGGAAGAACACCAATTGTATTTTACATTTTTTTGTTAGTGATTAGTCATTTGATTAGTTTCAAAGACAATCCTAATTTACTTTTTGTTGTTCTTCTTATTCTGCACTTTTATTTTCTGCCTTGTTGTTCTTGTTTTGCAATTTACTTTCTTTAGTGATTAATCGTTGATTAGATTCAACGATAATCCTAAGTTCGCAATTTCAATTTGTTTTTATTTCAACAAAATCTCCAGGCTTCGTCTAACTCGCCCAAGAGATTAGATAAATAATTTAATTTTAATTTACCTCCCTGTGTTCGACCTGTATGCTACACACCTGTGCGCTTGCAGAATTTTATTACAAATATCGCGCTTTTCTAGCGTCGATCACTAATCCTATTGGGATTTCAACCACAATCAATCATTTCCAATCAACCATTCATGATATTCACCAAATTTTACATCAACCAATAATCCAAACAATATCACAACCAATATATCGTCCATGGTCTGTGGATGGGGGGAGTGTATATTTATACATATATACATATATATATATATATATATATATATACGTATATAACTAAATTTCAATTTCATTTCAATATCATTTCAATTCATTTCAACGCATATATCATTTTTACAACGCATATGTAACTTATACATCGAACATACAACGCTTATACATTAGGTGTATAATGCTTATATAACTCATACATCGACTATATATTTATACATCGTTGTTTCCATATCGTTTATAATTCAGAAATCTCACATTGGGTTCCACTCCTCCAAAAATTGTAGAAGGCTCAGAAAAATATCCGGTCTCTTCTAGAATGTAGAAGACGTCCGCACGAGTCCACTGTCTCTTGTTTCACTGGATTTCGACCACATATGAAAAAGATACGATTTTTAGAAGTTAATCGAATTTCGCGACGGTTTAAAGTTTTCAAAATCAGTTTAAATTAACAAGGCCGTACCTTTCCAATTGGGTTCAAAACTAGGTTTAGGATTCTCGTCTAATCAGTGAAGCGCTACGTCGATCAGGTGGTACCACGAGAGAGAGCTTAGAGGGGCGCACCCACGCACGGTGGTGCGACGGCGATCGATCGCCTTTGGTGATGGCGGTGGCGGCTTGAAGTCCCGTACTTCGGGGAGGTGAATCTCGACGTAGGGTGTACGATATGGGGTGTACTTTAGGTGGATTTGAAGAGGACGGGGTGCTCTACAAAAAGTTTAACTGGAGCAAGGTCTGAATCGAAGTGGTTTGGCCGAAAAATGATCGGGAAGCCAATGAACGGTTTCCGCCTTCGATCAATACAGCGGGGAGAGAGAAAAATGGTTTTCTGGAAAATGAAATTATATTTTCTAATTTTTTGATTGGCCAAAATATATATAACTTCCAAAAATACCCCTTTCTCCTCACGAGCTCCAATCCAAACCCAAAGACTGTCGCCCTTAGCTAAATAGCCCTATTCTGAACACAATGGAATATGTTTCGTAGGCCCATTCGACTGTTTCAGTCAGTTTCTCTTCAAATTAAAATATAAAACATTCAATATTTGATTTGAACGTATATCTCAATTTGCCGGGGCCACAAAATGATCCCAAACATTCCAGAAAAATAAATCTAGCTATGTTTTGACGATACGGTCCCACAAAACTAGTTTCGTCGAATTCTGAGACCGTTTGAAAATGACCATTTTCTAGTCGATCCAATTTAACTAAAATCAACCAAACACATTTTCCTTCACCACGCTCACATATCAACTTCAAAAAATATTGGAATTTGAAACCTAGCAATAATTTGACATCCCGGATCCAACAAAAGTGGTTTCGTTGAATTCTGAGGTCGTTTGCAAAAGTCTATTTTCAAGGGTTATATATATATTCTATAGCGACCTTTCTGAAAATTCATTTGGCCATAACTTTTGATTCCCGCTATGAAACTTCGATTTTTTAGATTCTTTAGAAAGATATTCATAAACATATTTAAATATTTTTGGTTTCACTAAAATCCGTTTTATTTTGCACCCAGTACAGTCAGTCAAAGTTTGAATTCAAAATTTGAAACTACCGCGCCATTTCAGGCCTTGTTTATAATTTAAAATAAATATATTTATTTTCAAGGATCGATTCAAACATACTTTTCATCGTTATTATTTAAAATAATTTATTTTAAATAATTTATTTTAAATAATTTATTTTAAATATTTAAAATCCACTAAAATAGCCAAATTAAAATTTTTAAACAGGTTCAGATTTTCCGGGTTGTTACACCCACACTTCAATGGACCAAAATTAAGCAAAAATTCAAAACTCAAGTGTTAGCCTACTTTGTGAACTAGGCTACACAAAGAGAAAACAGTGAGAAAGCTACCAACCGGTTCGGATCGGAGGAAGATAGCGCAGGAAGTAAGTAGAGATCAAGGACGTAGATACCATATCGGTTCGAATCGGAGAAGTACGTCAGCAACATCAGGAGATAGCAAGTGGCCTCATCGGTTCGGATCAGAGAAGTACGTTAGCAACATTAGAAGATAGCAAGTGGCCTCATCGGTTCGGATCGGAGAGATACGTCAGCAATATCAAAGGATAGCGAATGGCCTCATCGGATCAGATCGGAGGCAGCCGATTCGAACCCCTTTCTCTGAGCCTGTGACCGTGGATACACATGTTTCCTGAAGACTCGGACCAAGCATGACTATTTCTCCCACGATCTCGATGGGCCGTCACCATCTGGAAGCCTCCGAACCCGACTCTTATGGGATGGGTGCCACGCAATTCCGAAACGGAGCCACTTTGAAGAGTTTTTTCACCAATAAATACACCATCACCATCTAGAGGCATTTGAAAGGATCTTTTGGCAAATTCTCAGTTCTTACTTCCTTCATAGCCGAATTCTACAATCGTATTCAGATCAAAATCATCTCTTAAAGTCTATTTTTGAGATATTTAAGTGAGTCTATGCATTGTAATTGTGAAGTTGAGTGAGAATCATTGCTATATGTGTAACCAAATCATCAATTAAAAGAAAACAAAGTGGACGTAGGCTCTTTAACGCCGAACCACTATAAATCACGTGTTCTTTGTTGCTTTTTGATTTTGTTTCATTGAAATCACAACTAATTCGGGTGTTAGAACCAATTCTTGGTCTAACATTTTTGGTGCTTTCACTGAGAAACCTTCGAATTCTCATCCTTTTCGGGATTATCATTCTACTATTTGGACTTCCAAGTTCAAAGAAGTTAATCCCTTCTCTCAGACATCTTTCAGTACTTGTTGACTAACCGTTGAAGAATCGAGTATTATGGCTAAGACCAAAGGAAAAGAAGTGCAAGGTGCTAGGGGAAATGATGCTAGAGAATATCAACAAGCCCTTGTGTTAACTAGGTCACATGCTCAAAGCTTTGGAGCAGATCGCTCCGATCAGGAGGCGCCGATCCGAACCGGGTGGAAGGCACCGATCCGATCCGGTCTACTGATGTCGAGGGATCTCACTCTCTCCATCCGAACCGCCCCGACCAAGATGCTGTGAACCGATCTGATCCGAACCAGAATGAAGCTGGAACTTCTACTTGAGCTCCCTCCAACGCTCCGATTCCAGCCACGATGACTAATGTTCAGCATGATCCATCTACACCCATTACTCAGGGATACTTTCACGTTTTCTTTACATGTTTCAGAGCACTAAAGAAGCATTGGAAGCCTAAAGGCGTGACAACCTTCACATGCAGGAAAACATGATCACTATAGGTAAAGAACTACAGGAGCTCCGGAGGTAGAAGTCTCCTTCCCCAACACGCCGTCTTACTACAGATGATTCGTCTTCTTCGGAGGAGGAACGGCCTCTGTGACGGCCCGCCTCGCACCAGCCTGCATTTCCTCCAAGAGTGCGCTGTACACATGCCCGACTAGCACAAGACGGTCGTCAGAAGAAAGGAAAGAAGAGAATGAACTAATCAAAGAACCTGTAGAATGTCTCACAGCGCATGGGATAAAATATAATAATAACATACTTGACATAAAACAGGCGAGACAGTGCATAAGCTGATAACTAATAATCAATGTCAACATCAAAGCAGCGGAAATCCATATACAGCTTATTCCAACTTTCCAAATTTACTGTCTTTAACCAAAAGAAAGCTAAAATAGAAGATACACCAACAATGCCCAAGCAGTGATCTTCAACAACACAGGGAGAATATTATGTATATAGTACGTGGAAGCCTCCTGCTCGTCTCCGGACCATCTACCCGTGCATCGCTAGCTAACCTGTCTCTAGTCTGCTCGTGTGAGCACCCAGAGTAATAAGAAGAGACATAAAACTCTGGGTCAGACATAAAGCCTGGTATGAGCGATAAGCATCTAAACAGGGAAATAACAGGTATACTAAACCATACCTGAACCTGGACCTGCAACCAAAGAGTTAGTACCACATACCGTACAATACTCCAAGGTGCCATAATAAATAGTGTAAAAATACGGGGGTGGGGTGTGCATGTCACAATGATAGCAAACAAATCATCCATAGCAACCATCCTCACATCTCTCACTCAGTGCGTAAAGTATACGACATCTACCACTTTGGAACACTAGACAAACTGAGGTAACGACGAATCCCGACTTGTAGAAACCCTGCTGTGACCAAGCCAAACACTTGGAGTCATGACCAAACATTTCAATGACCCACTTCATTGGTCATAGCCCTTGGTTCTACCGATGCCATAATGGCCCTGAATCCGCCTTCGCACCTCCTACCATAGTGGTCCAAAGCTATAGACGTCGATAACTCCTTGGCACGCGTCCCGCAGCAAAGCCCAACCATGAAGCGAACTCGTTGATTCCCATCTGAATCTTGAGCTCTAACTTCTCATTTGGACTTCCTTTGCATCTCGGGTTTGGTCGAATTGGAGTGGGTCTTCAGAAGAGTCATCGCGTAGTAGTAATAGCCCACGTACGGTTCGGTTCGGTACTCCTCATCTAGCTTGGTTCGGTTCGGTGTAACCTTCCTGATCGGTTCGGATCGGTGGTCCTCGTCTAGCTTGGTTCGGGTCGGTAGTCCACTTCGGGTCGGGTCGGTGTCTTCCTCCGGGTCGGGTTGGTTCAGTGATTCTCCCCCTTCAGATATCGGTTCGGTTCGGGTGTCTCTACTTGAGTTCGGTTCGGAGGTAGTTTATCCGATCTGGTTCCTTCTGCCTGACGTGCTTGCCTGCTCCGATCCGTCCTGTTCCCTCTCTCCGATCCGATCTGCTCTATTGCTCCGATCCAATCTTCTGTCCAACTCCAACTCTAAGCAATGGCCTTCCTTCCTACCAAGCTCCTTCCAGTGACAAGTCCCAGTCCAGTTCGGATTCCCTTGGCCAGTTCACTAGTCCGATCCGACCCCTGCTCCGATCCGAACCGGTTCGGGACCTGCACATTTCTGCAACTTTCCAGCGAGCTTTCTACGCCATTCGACGACGTTTTCAACCAATTTAACTATTCTAATCAATCATAGAACATACCATAGAGTCATAGCAACAGGTAATAGCAACCACAAACAGCAAACAACAATTCAAATGAATCAAAATGGATCAAAAAGTGACTAAAACTTCATATTTTCCCATAATCCCTCTTAATCATGTTTAAGCATACGATTAGCAAAACGCATCGAAATTAACCCAAATTTCTAACAGAGCCTTAAAACATTATTTTAGAATTTTAAGAATTTTTCCAGAATTTATTTACGTATAAATTCGCTAATCTTCACTAATTACCCTTAATCACAGTAATTAGTGCAAAAACTATGCAAATCACTCACCTTGGCCACAACTAGAAACCCAAAACCGAAATATTCTCTGATTTGGCGCTGTTCCCAATCTTATACAGCAGCTCCAACCTTGCTTTGGTGCTTTTTCTTCTTAATTTGATGCCTTTAAGCCTTAATCCTTGATTAAGAAGTGATTTTGGGTGTTTTGAGAGAGATTTAGAGAGTGGAGGCCATGACTAGGGTAAGAGAAATGAAAGTGGCGGCTGGAAAACGCCTAAAGAAATGTTTTCTAACCCTAATCAGCACCTATATCTCCCTAAACCCGAAATTCCCCTTGGGCCAAGCTGCTAATCACCCGTTTAAGCCCAACTAAGCTGTTTTTCACCATCTGAAACTTGTTTCAGCCATATCTCCCAAACGGTAAGTCCGTTTGGCTAATGTGACCACTCTACGGAAAGAGAAACCATCATCCGGAGCCAATGGAAGTGGTTTCAGGTCAAAATTCCTTTCCAGTCAAAAGTTATGGCCAAAACAGTGATAACTAGGGGTAAAATGGTCATTTAAAAATCGGGAAAAATCATGAACATGGGAAATGACACCAATAGTCGTCCCCCAAAGTTACATGACCATACGACTTCGTATGTGAAAGAAATAAATATTCCACGATCCTATGATGCGTAGACTACGGGTCGTTACAGCCTCGCAAGAGGAGGCCGCTTGAATGACCTCAGAACCTTGATCAATTGATTTTTGGATCTTTGGGATCCCGAGAAGACGCTGCTCGTGCATTCAGCCCTGATGACCCAAGCCTACAACAGCCTATGTTGCTACCCATGCGCGGATCACACGTCATACCCAGAGATCCTAATATTACCAACCCCACGCAGCAACAACTTCTATAACCTCTACCTCCTGAGATCGACCGGGAGCACAGAGAGCAACGTAGAGTAGCTGCCACCAGAAACAGGAGGTTATCCCCTGACCAGGAACCCAGGGGTGATCCGAACATCAGATCCAGAGATCCTGTGCAAACATTAACAAATGCCGATGTATGGGCAATGGTGCGCAAGATCATGTCCGAAAGCCGGTACTATACTAATGAAGATTGGGGCATTGAACGAAGTCATACCCCCTTCACAGATGACATACTGAATTTCCAGTTCCCCCGGCGATTCAACTTGCCTCAGATGGATCGATATTCAGGAAGAACAGACCCGGGGGAGCATCTGATGAGATATGCATGGTTCATGAATGCGGCAGCAGCTCCAGATGCCGTAAAATGCAAAGCTTTTCCAATCTATCTTGAAGACGTAGCGTTAATGTGGTTCACCTAACTCTCTCCTCGGTCGGTATCAAATTTCACAGAATTGAGTGAGCGCTTCATGAATCAGTTTCGACTCCATGCCCAAATGTTCAAGACCGTCATAGAATTGTCACAAATTAAACAGGCCGCAGGAGAATCTTTGAAGTCATATCTGAATCGCTTCAACCTGGCCATCACCGAAGTTAGTGATCCCCATGAGCCCACTATCCTGATGGCCTTGATAGAAGGGGTAGATCCTGACACAGAGTTCGGGGATTACTTGGCTGGAAAACCACCTCCTACTAGAGAATTGTTCTATGAAAAGGCTAATGTCCGCTTAAGGCGAGAAGAAGCTAAGGCAAATCGAAAGAGAAAGTCCGAAGGGGCCTCGAAGGAGGGTGTCCAGAGTAACATTGCTGTGAAACAATCTAGTGACAGTTCTGGGAAGGTGGAAGTAAATGTTAGCAACCAGAGTGGTGGCAATAGCAACGGCAATGGGAACGGCAATAGAAGGAACAGAAACCGAGGGAATAGCTCTAATAAAAGACCCATATTCCAGACTTTTGAATATTACACGCCGTTAAATGATACGTTGGAGAACATTTATTTAGATACATACAACATATTGCAGTACAAAAAACCACCACCCAGATATTCTACTGAGAAAGAGATTGAAACAGGAAAGTTTTGCTTATTTCATGGTACACACAGTCATTCCATCAATGAGTGCCGTCATTTGAGGGATATTGTCGAAAAATTGTTGCGAGAAGGGAAGTTGGATGAGTACAAGGCCACCCCAAGGGACAGGGGGACAAGCCCCGAACCAAGACCAGCCTGCTTCAAAACCACAGCTCAGCAAAAAGGTAAGAGGATCGTCATTAACTCTATTATAGGCGGGCCTTACTTAGTTGGTCATAGTTTTAAAGCAATGGACCAGTACGTCAACGCTGCCAAGCATTTTGAAGTAGGAGAATGCAGTAGCCTTGAAGACGTCACTCCAATAAAACAACAAAAAACGATGTCAGATGATGTCGTGTTCCACAATAGAGATGATTCTGGAGTTCAATCTCCAACCAACGATCCCTAGTGATTACCATGACAATTGGCCCCGCTTTAGTCCAATTAGTCAATATCCTCTTCAAGAAAGCTTTTGAACAAATGAGGCTCAAAGCAAAAGACTTAAAACCAGGTCAACGATGGATACGTGGCTTTAACGGAGCATCTACAGCTCCGATGGGTTTTGTGGAATTACCAGTCACACTAGGGCAAGGAAATCGCCAGAGAGTAAGGATCCTGCCGTTTGTAGTTTTGGATTTGGAGTCACCTTACAATGCCTTACTAGGCCGACCGGCTCTTGCCGAATTTAGGGCATGTATTGCGCCTTGGTGCTTGCTGCTTAAATACCTGATTGACTCAGGAGTTGGGACGATGAGGGGCGACCAAGCTACGGGACGAGCTTGTTACGTGGCAGAGTTAAAGATGTTAATGAAAGGGTTGAATATAGATGCTAAGTATGATTCCACCCCTCCAAAGGAGGCCTCATCATAGCAATTAAGGGGTCCGGCCCCAAGAGAGTCACCCTCAGACGTGCTCGAGGACATAGATCCCAGAGAGGATAGAGAACCTGGGGACAGGAAGGCAGCTCCCAACGAAATAGCAATCGATGTACCTATTGATGAAACGGATCCAACAAAAGTACTAAAGATCGGCTCGCAACTGGATCCAGTTTGAGCAAGGGAATTGGCTGATTTCTTAAAGGCAAATCTGGATGTGTTTGCCTGGACTCATGCTGACATGTGTGGGATTTCGCCTACCCATCATGAGCCACTCTTTTTGTATTAATCCAAAGCACCCACCAGTCAAGAAGAAGAGACGGATGTTGGGCCCAGAACGGTCAGCAGCTTTGAAAGAAGAATTAGAGAAATTAAAAGGTAATGGATTCATTAAGGATTTGAAATATCCCGACTGGATATCGAATCCTGTCCTGGTCAAAAAGTCAAATGGAAAGTGGAGAACGTGCATTGACTTTTATGATTTGAACAAGGCTTGCCAGAAGGATAGTTTTCCTCTTCCCAGAATTGATCAACTAGTAGATCTGACGGCCGGGCATGAACTCTTATCCTTTATGGACGCCTATTCCGGGTACAATCAAATTCCCATGCACATACCAGATCAGGAGCATACAAGCTTTATCACAGACTTGGGGTTGTATTGTTACGTGGTAATGCCATTTGGGTTAAAAAATGCGGGAGCCACATATCAGTGCCTAGTCAACCGCATGTTTTACAATCAAATCGGGAAAACCATGGAAGTTTACGTAGATGATATGCTGTCCAAGCAATCTCCCGATCATACGAAGGACTTTGCAGAAATGTTCGGCATACTACGAAGGTATGGGATGAAGTTGAACCCCTTGAAGTGTTCTTTTGGCATGGCATCAGGAAAGTTCCTTGGCTTTATCGTGAGTTCCAGAGGAATTGAAATCAACCCGGACCAAATAGCAGCAATCCGGAATATAGAGGAGCCGCGAAAGATTAGGGATGTTCAAAGCTTAGCTAGGAAGGTTGCAACACTGGGCAGATTCATCTCCAAAGCAACAGACAAGTGTGTACCTTTCTTCGATCTCATAAAACGGGGAAAGCGAAATTTTGAGTGGACTCCCGACTATGCGGAGGCGTTCCAGAATCTGTTAGACTTCTTAGAAAAGCCTCCAATATTATCAAAGTCTGTGCAACATGAGGATTTATTCATCTACTTGGCAGTATCATCTCACACCGTCAGTGCAACACTAGTACGTGAAGAGGATAAAGTCCAGAAACCTGTGTATTACGTAAGCAAAAAACTAGCTGCTGCAGAACGTAACTATCCAAAGATAGAGAAGCTTGCTTATAGCCTCCTGATTGCTTCCCGAAAACTTCGCCATCATTTTCAGGCACACCCGATAGTTGTATATACCGATCAACCTTTGAGACAAGTGCTGTAGAAACCCGAGGCATCAGGGCGGTTACTTAAATGGGATATCGAGCCGAGTCAGTTTGATTTGAACTTTCAGCCATGAAGATCAATAAGAGGGCAGGCCTTGGCTGACTTTATAGCAGAATTTACAATTCCTGAAGAGGAAACAGTAGGTGACAAGGTAGTTGCTTTGGATCGAGAGTTAGAGCTTAGTCCGTGGAAATTATATACGAACGGGGCCAAGAATGATAGAAAGTCTGGCGCCATAGTTGTTTTGATAACTCCTGAAGGACGATCTATCTACTATGCATTACGGTTAGAGTTCGCTGCTACTAACAACGACTCCGAGTATGAAGCCCTGATTGTCGGGCTGAAACTCGTCAAAGATTTGGGAGTGAAGACACTAGATATATATTGCGATTCCAAGATAGATGTATGTCAAGTTCGGGAAGAATTTGCTGCTAAAGGACCTCGACTCATCACTTATCTCAAAAAGGTAAAGGAGTTATTGGAAGGTTTGGAGCATTATAGCATAACACGCATTCCAAGAGCGGAAAATCAGAAAGCAGATTGACTGGCGAAGCTAGCAAGTTCTGATAATCCTAAAGAAACCGAAATGGTTCCGATAGAGGTGTTGGAATCACCGAGTTTCGACCTAATGGAGGCAGAGCTAGTCTTGGAAGTGGAGCTAGAAAGAGAATCTTGAATGACATCAATTAAGAATTTTCTCAAGAATGGAACCCTCCCAGTGAGAAAGAGCGAAAGACGGGCTGTAAGACGCAAGGCTGCAAGATACGTTTTACAGGACGACGTCCTTTATCGTCAAGGGTTTTCAATGCCCCTATTACGTGTATCGCACACGACGACATCAAACGTGTACTACAAGAGGTGGATGAAGGTGAGTGTGGAGATCACACTGGGGGCCAAACCCTAGCAAAGAAAGTGTTACGGTACGGATATTTCTGGTCTATCGTGAATAAAGACGCGGTTGATTATTCACGACGCTGCGATAGATGTCAAAGATATGCCAAAGTTCTCAGAGCGCCTCCGACTCAGCTCAAGCCGATGGTAAGTCCGTGGCCATTTGCCATGTGGGGAATTGACATTATTGGAGTACTACCTATTGCTAGAGGAGGAGCTAAGTACGCGATCGTTGCCATAGACTACTTCACAAAATGGGTGGAAGTTGAACCTCTCACAACCATAACGGCAAGGAAGGTGATCAGTTTTGTGGTCAGAAACATTATTTGTCGATTTGGGATATCGAAGACCATCGCAACTGATAATGGGACACAATTTGACAGCATCAAGTTTAAAAACTTCTGCCAGAAATATAAGATTGATAAATGATACACTGCAGTAGCTCACCCACAGTCAAATGGCCAGATCGAAGCCGTAAATAAAGTCATTAAATCAATTCTAAAGAAGCGGTTGAAGCAGGCCAAAGCTAGATGGGTAGATGAGTTGCCGCTAGCTTTATGGGCCTACAGGACGACCTTTAAGACGGCTACCGGCCATACTCCCTATTCACTTTCCTTTGGGTCAGAAGCAGTGATCCTGGTAGAATTGGAAGTCCCTTCTCATCGAGTTGCGTATTATGACCCGATGACAAATAAAGCACTCCTCCTAGAATCTCTTGATATGATTGAAGAAAAAAGAGATGAAGCCGACTTGCGTGCCTTGAGACATCGACATCAAGTAGCACGTTATTATGACCGAAAGGTTCGCCTCAAAACCTTTGAACCAGGAGACCTAGTACTGAAACGAGTCTTCCCACCTTCAACCCAATTGGGTCCAAAATGGGAAGGGCCATACACCATCCAACGGAAGCTTGATATAGGAGCATTCAAGCTAACGACCGTGGACGGTGAGGAGATTCCCCGAGCCTGGAACACTCAGCACCTACGACGATATCTGAGCTAAATATGAAATGTCATTTCTTTTGTTTTCATAAGCTATGTAAAAAGGCACGACTTGCCTTAAAAGGTCTGTTTATGTGAACAAAGGATTATAAAGTGGATGTAGGCTACGACTTAGCTGAACCACTATAAAAATATCTTGTGTCATTTACTTTCCAGCATTATTTATATCTTCAACAATTATTCTATCTTGACTATGAAACACGAAATGTTAAATTAAATTTGGAAAGTTGAAGATGACTATATGCAGGAACAAACAAAATGACTGTTTGTACGATAAGACATGGAAGAATGGGAAGACGACATTCTTAACTCTAACTCTCTAGAATCAAGAGAGAGTATAAAGGACGGGAAGACGACGTCCTTTGAGGCGTGAAGGTGCACCCAGATGAGAGACGCCTCAACGATACTCTAACCTGGATACGAGACAGGAGAGTATAAAGATGCTAGAAAGAACAGGCATCAATGACGAAAGGAATATGGCCCCGTCAGAGAATCGGGGGCATTTGGATTTTTTAATTTAATCAATCTTGAATAGTTCTTGCTTAATTATCCAAGATTATCTGGGGGCATATATGTGCACACATATTCCCCTCAACCATGACTTCATTGCATAACTTTAGTATGACATACTTTTGTATTTTCACTTAAGTGCTGAACTAACAACTATCAGGCATTGCAGGAAATAAACTATTTTTATTTACAAACATGTGAGTTTGTACAAGGAAAACAAGCAAAAAAGAAGATGCGAGGGCCGCACTCGCTGCAACAATTGCAGACCAATTAAATGCTAAAACACAACAAAGCACTCTGTCACTTGTGCTTTGATCGGACTTGGATTTTTTGGCAGCTTTCTGGGCAGCCTTAGCCTCATTTTCAGCATCAGTTATAATGCGTTTCAACATTTTCTTCTCTGCAGTCGAAGTGCTAGAGTCGGTTGATTTTTTACCAGGAGTCGGAACGCTGGAATCAAGAGAAGATTTTTTGGGAAGTTCCTCTGTAATAGACCTAGTTGAAAGCTTGACGACTAACCTTGATCCGGGATCCACCACTGCAAGAGGCTTAAGGCTTTCAAGGTTCAGGTCTTCAATTTTTTGCTGCATGCATTTGTCTTGTTCGACTTTCATTTCAGCCAAAGTGATGTCATCGGCGCTTTTTGAATCCCCAATTATAGCCACATCGGGGTCTTCCTCATGCCCCTCGCTACCGCCATCGTCTTTCAAGGTATCTATCATCTCGTCATCATGAGAAGCATTGGCCTTAGACAGTTCAGCTCCCCCTCCTGACTCTACAGTGGCAGCCTTATCCTTTTCTCCTTGAGCCTTTTCCACGGATTTTGTTCCGGTGGTGGTTCCCTGAGGCACGTCAGTCTTCTCGGTCGGTTCAACACCTACAGAATGAGAAGCAACGTTTATCAACTCAGGAGAAAATAAAGGATCCTCCATCGATTGCCCAACTATGTGATGAAAAGTGGAGACAGCCTTGACGAATTGGGGTGAAAAGGCAGAAATACCTTCCGATGATTTCTCAGCTAGAGTGACTGCGGTCTCTGACGCCGTCTCGGGTATGGAGATAAGAGAGATGCTTGAGGGATCCCCGGGTTTTCAGGGTTATATCCCTCGACTTCAGAAGTTTCGGCGGTAGTAGAAGAAGAACCAGCCTCAGAGATATTCTTTTGTTTGGCCATCCGCTTCTCCTCCTCCATAACATCGGCGATGAGGCGACGCCCTTCGGCCAGACGTGCCGGCTCATCATCTCTCAGATATTTTTCCATTAGTTTATCTTCGTCGATGGAATCTACGTTGAGTTCCTCTTTCTCCCATTCGATAATTTCACTCCATACGTGAACCAAGTTAGTTGGATAATCTTCAATCCAAGAGATGTTTCGGCGATGAATTATATGCGCGAAGAATTCAATCAGTAATTCGCCGAAACCGTGCACTTCTTCCTGAGCCTCTGACAGCTGCTTGCGGGTCTCTTCAGCGGACTAAATAACATTTTCCACATTACCCTCCGCTAGGGCAGCCCTATTCTCGGCCTCCATCAACTTGGAAGCCAAGTCAGAGTTTCGCTTCTCCAATTCAGCATTCTTTCTCGCTAACTCGGCCTTTTCTCGCTCAAGAGTATTGTAAGCAAGTTGCATTTTGGTGTTATCCGACTTAGCATCTTCTGCTTGCTTTTTCAACTCCAAACGCTCTTGACTATGGGATTCTAGCAAGTCATGATAATGCTTCTGTAAATCTTCAAATTGCTATTTGAAGTTGGTAGCATCTCGTTGAGCGATGACAAGTTGGGCCTGTGTGTCCTCAAGGTCCTTCTCCAAAATTTTCAAGGCTTTTGCGTCGGCATCTGTAGTCTTTTTCATTGAATTAACATCCGTAATTGAAGTCTGAATGATTCTGGAGAGATTACGTGAATACTAGAATATCTCTGAATATTGTTTTTCCGACTGCGTCAATCTTTGCTTTGGCCTCGACTTCCCACCTTGAGGAAATAGGCTCGAGAGTAGGTAAGAAAGTCAGATTTTCAAAATAGTGGTCGGGGAACTGCTTCTCCAGATATGCCCGCTTAACTTTAGATTCATCATCCAATGGTGGAGGTTTGCAGTATGTTAGCTCAGTATCCTTATGCTTAGCGGGCACGATGGATGCATCACCTTTTCTAAGCCGCTTATCAGAAACCTTATGTTTGCCTCGTGAGTTGGTATCTTTTGGCGGGCTCCTCTCCTGACTATGTTTGTCATGAGGAGAAGTTCGGTCTTTGGGCTGCAATGTGTCTTCTCCTCGACGACTCTGGTAGCTTTTATATCGGTCTGGATCCGATCGGACGGGGGAGCGAGAGCGCGAGGTGCGTGACTGATAAGAATCATGAGGCCTTCTGTCCTCTCTACCCCAGCTTTCACGGCGATCATGCTCGACATCGGAAGGGGGTCTAGTCATGCTGCGATGTATTTTCCTGATGTCATGGTAAGGGCGAGACATTGTACCTGCGCAACAATGTAAGTGGATTTCAGAATCAGTATTCTCATGAGAAGTAAGTTCTGTGAAGTGTGGTGCTATTGTGTTAAGTGCATCCTAAGTGGTGTTCCCCCCCCCCCCCCGACAAACCCGAGTACGAAGCCAGGCCAGCGCGAGTGGGCTCTTTGGTCTTAACGGGTGTAGTCTCCTTTAAAGAAGTAAAAACTAAAGGAATTGTGCCAAAATCCTCTGAAGTATAGATAGTTTCAGGTAGGGGGAGATCTCTTAAACCCTGAAATGTGGGATCATCGGTAATAAGGACATCTCCTTGGGAAGCGTCTATTAGCAGTTCTTCAGGAGACAGTGAATTCTCAGGAGAAATAGCATCCCCGGGGACGATGTACCCTTCTCGGTGCTTTTCAGCTATGTTGGCCAGCTCATCGTCTTGAGTTGAAGATGGAGAAGGTAAAGTACGAAGAGGTATTGTTGGACTTTTCGAACCCTCGCCCGTTTCAGGAATTATGTCCACTAGAGGGATGTATACATATGGACCTAACCCATGACCTATGCTATGGGTAATGGACAATAGCCCGTGATGATGGAGGTATTCATCCTTAAGAATTTCATCAAAGATAAGAAATTTTTGGTCGCCATTGAGAAGCTGATGCATCCGATTAAAGTACAATTGATCTGATATTTGTTTTGGGTTATCAACTGCAAACAAAACAGAAAGCAAGTTAATGTATTGGCATGGACGTTCAAAATTGAGATCTAGAAAATCAATTCTTTACTTGATTTTGTCCATCTCCTGGCGCATCCCGGCTGTTGCCTTATATAAAACCATTCTAGCTTGGAATCGCTGGCCTTGCTGCTAAATGGAGCTGAAATAATTTTCCTTTTTGGGACTGATTCGAAGTAAGAGAAGGAAGGAGTTTCCCGAGTCCGATGCTTGAAATTATAAAAAAAAGTGGACGTCGTCGAAAGTGAGCTCTGTACCTAAAATCTCTCGGTATGCTATATATAAGGTATATAAGTAAGCATAGGAGTTGGGATGTAACTGCATGGGGGCAATCTGCATCTGTCTCAGAAAGTCGACAACAAAAGGCAGAAATGGTGGAATATCCCCAACCATACACATCAATCGGGTAATTGCCATAAATCCTTCTGGGTGATTGTGAGGACGGTCAGTTTTCGAAGGCACCAGGGTATCCCTTTTCAGTATCCCGTGCTTTAAACATATGCGAACAAGTCTGTCATCGTCAATCGTTGATTCAACAGAGTCTATGAGTGACTCCAAGATAATGGCAGAGTCAAACTCATTAGGAGCTCGATTATATCCTATCCCTCCTTCCTCTTCATCGCCCAAAGGGGCTTCACTATCGGAAGGTGTTTCATTGTTATGTGTTCCTACTTCATAATCTGGGCCCTCATCGTCCCACTCAGGGTCTGAAGAAGAAGATATGTCATCAATAGTAACTTTCTCGGAAGTTCCCGCAACCTCCATCTTCTTTGCTAACCTAGATGAACGTCTTTCGGCCATGATCACTAGACTATTGAAGAAACAATAACAAGGATTAGAGTAAAGTTGCCCGTGTCCCCCGTGTGTGTATGTGAACTAAAGTGTGTGCTACGTGTAACAAAGATGCAAAGTAAACACATGAAAGCGTTATATGAAGATTCAGAGAAATAATAATGTTTCAGAATAATTCTTGGTGTTTATTATATTCGTAAGGCACTATCCTAACTGTTCGTCAAGTTGAAGGTTATGCCAAGCATTGATTAAGATAGTTGGATAAGTTCTCGTGCATTGAGTTGGACTGTTTCGGTTCGGTTCGGGCATGTGCATTGGGATCGGATCGGAGGGCAAAGTCGAGTTTCGCTCTGAAGCAAATGTTCACACCCAGTGAGTAGAACCGGATCGGTTCGGGTGTATGCTTTTGGATCGGATCGGATCAGCTTGAATAATCCTTCTTCTCTTTGTCTCTTATTCCGATCCGACCCGATCAGGTAGGTTTTGTTTTCCCTTTTTTGCCTTTTCCTGCTCCGACCCGATCCGGTCTTGTAAACACCATCCGATTCGGTTAAGTAGGTTTTGTTTTCCTTTTTTCCCTTTTTCTGCTTTGATCCCAATCCGGTCTTGCAAACATCTTTCCCTTTCCTTCATTCCAACGTTTCTTCACCCGAACCGATCCCAGTCCCTCTCCTCTCATTCATCTCCTTCATTTTCCACCTCGCTTAATCAATACCGAACCCAACTCCATTTCACAAACTCCAATTAAGTCCAAACACTTACATGCTCGAATATACTGTAGAACCCAAATTCTCCCTCTCAATGCCTCGAGGTTGTGACAGAGCCACCAACGACGACGGCGAGGAGAGAGGAGGCAAAGCGTTGAAACCAGGCAAACGCCATGATTGAATCGCCCAATATGACCACAAATCTCGACTGAAATCAGTTATTACAAGGATAATCAAAGCTTTTAACCTACCGAATTGTCTAATTTAAGGAAGAACGAGAGAGTTTCGAAGCTTTTGAAATTTTAGGGTTTTGATGCTAAATCGGTTCAACGAGAATAATAAAAGAAGAAGAGGAAGAAGAAGACGAGAGAAAGACTTATATGAGGTTGTGGCGACTACTCGTATTCCCAGTCTTCTCTGCCCCGTTCGGACCGGGAGTCAGGCCCACAAAGGTACTATGGCCTGTTAATCCATGGTGAAGCAATACTGGAAGGCCCATCCGGGTGTGCTACTGGAGGAAATCCTTTCGGATCGGAATCTGAACCGAAAGGGACCAAACACACTGATTTGACACGCAGGGTGAGTTTTGTAACACCCCGCCTCCGCTAGGGTCACTCGCAAAGGAATGCACTAGCTTTAGAGGGGCATTATTGGTAAACATGCACAGAAATATCACAAGACAGAACATATAGAATAGCGGAAGTAAAATCAAACTTTCATAACATGAATAAATAAGGTCTAAAGCCTTTTACATCAGAGTACATCAAAACCTGTCTTGCAATAGTAAAGAAGCATAAAGACATTTTCATAAATTATTCCCCAAGTAAAAACAGTAAAGTAGCCATAGCCAAGAAAAGCCCAAGCCATCCATGATGACCTTCAAGCAGAAGAAGTCCGAACTAAACAGCATTGTTTCCTCCCTGTAACCTGGAGGGGGGGAAACGGAAGAAAAGAGGCGAAACAAAACGGGTCAGTCAAAAAGACTGAGTAAGTCCTATCTACTTCCAGTATAAAAATAGGTAAAGGTAACATGACATGCATAAACTGAAAGTAAACATAAGGATAACTACAAGATAGATAAACCAGGGTAGCCGGTTGAACTACTGTGGCAAAGTAAACTAAGGTATCATGATAAACTACGGTGTTATGATAAGTCAAGGTATCACATCGTCAGATTTCTATCGAGTACATTATCCCAAGGTATCTACCCCGTCTAACATCCCACGGTATCTATTATGTATATTCTTCTTAGTTCTAACATGTATATTTGCTCTGCACCTCTCGTACTAGTACCCCTACCCGCGTCATGTGTTAACCATGAATGTTCCTTGCTCAAAGTCGTGTAATGGTCCATGTCAACCTAGTATATCGCATATATAGGTTACTCAAATCATATGTTTCTTTCCATGTATATAAGTTCAGTCCTTTGCCGTACCTCGTACGGGCTTCCTCATGTCGTATTATCCTTGAATTCGTTTGGACTGTCACCCTTGTTCTAGCTAGGCTCTTCCATATGAATCATCGTTTGAACTACTAGGACTTACGCCACCTAGCACCACTAGGGATTACGCTTACCTATTGCACGCTTTCGTATTTCGGTTTGGGTTAAACCACCTAGGCCACTAGGGATTACGCTAACCCTCAACCGCGCCCTTTTTCCCACGCATTCATCGTGAATCGTTTTTCTATAACTGTATGCACATGTATCACATCGTGCCATCCGAGTCCGGTCACAGGGCAAACCAAGAAATACAGGACTCGGTCGGGAGCTTTAGATTTATCTGCCGATGCAGATACTAAGGTCTGCTTTTCTACACGTGGCTATGGTCCCACGAGACCCCTCCCTCAACTAGTGAAAGGCAACACAAGAGAAAATCTTGCATGAGAACTACACTCCGGCCAGCCCACATCCTACGGCCTACCTCACCCATAATTAGATAGCAATTATGGTCTGTTGGGTGTTCCCTGCCTTTCCGTACGTACACGCTTGACTCAAGATGGTAGATGATCGACGAACTTGCTATCTCGGGCACCTTATGTATTCGTCGACTCACTGCTATCCACCCCAGTCTTTAGGTCGCTCGCATAGCAACCAAGGCATATTCTTGGTTCTTCTACCGCAGACCTCAACCTCTCGTGAGCCTAGTATAATGACCTGGCAGCTCACAGAGGGATCCCAAGAATATCCTCACGTTCCCCGAAGCCGCTGCTTCGTTACCCAGTTCGTTGGAGCCTTTATCTAAATCAGATAGCCTGCTCCTTCACGCATACTTAAACGTTGACCTAACGTATCGGGTTACTAATCTATCTAAGAAATGGTCCAAATTTCCTTGACTAAGAATTATTACTTAGTTTCCCTTAACTAAGGTTTACCACTTAGCCTTATTTCCATAATCCTTGTTAACTATGGTTATTTACCTAATCCTCCGAATTAGGGCTTATCTAATGGGTTATAAGTGTCACTTAAGTTCATAACTTAGCCCGTCTACAAACCATGTCAAAATTGGCTAAGTATACAAGTCCAAGACTTAACCCTACAAACCATGTAAGTATATCAAGGAATCCATGACTTAACCTCGTCTAATTATCATTTTAGATTGGTTAATTATATAAATTAACTTGACCTTGTCATCAAATCGGTCAAGCGTATTCAAGTGATTCGTGACTTAGCCTTATCGTGTTTTCACGTTAGATTGGTTAAGTATAGATTAACTTAACCTCATCAAATTAACGAGTTAGATTGGTTAAGTATAGGTCACTTAACCTCATCAAATCATCGTGTTAAATTAGTTAAGTGTTTAACTTAACCCCATTAAATTACCAAGTTGGATTAATTAAGTCTAGGCTAACTTAACCCTATCCGATTTCCATGTTTAGATTAGTTAAGCCTAATCTTAACCCCATCCATCAACTGTATTATACGGTTAAGTGTCATTAAGAAAATTTACTTAACCTTATCACGTTATCGTGTTGGATTGATTAAGTGTTGGTTAACTTAATCCCGTCCACTAGTCGTATAAAAATGGTCAAGTGTCATTAGGCAAATCAAGTTACTTAACCTACCCAAGCTTATCATGTTTTGTTAAGTATCATTAGCCTAATCAAATTACTTAACCCATTTGTCCATATCATATTTGGTTAAGCCTCATTAATCAAATTAACTTAACCCTATTATGTGGCATTAATTTAATTAATGCACCCTTAACCTCTCACATTAGACCTTGTTGTGGTTACTAGTTAAGCCGGGCGGGTCCGGGTAGATTTACACCACAACTTAGTTTAACCTCGGGTCTTAAGCGCGACATGACCAACTTCTCACATTGGGTCCTATTGTTTGCAACTACTAGTTAGGCCGGTCGGTTCCGGGTAGTTTTACGTTGCAAACTCAACCCAACCTCGAGTTGGCCATACTCATATTATCTAAGTTCATCATGTTTCCAAAACATGTTACAAGTTTTCGAGCATTTGGGTAGACCTAACTTAATAGGTAAATTCCCAAAGGGTAGACCTAACTTAATAGGTAAATTCCCAAGCTCATGTTTTTATGCATCCTTACATGTCATCTTCCATGTTATCTTTCAAGTCATATTTTCAAGTATAAACACATGTCATACTCAAGTTAAGATTTTGCGACATGTTCATGTTTATCTAACTACCCAAAATCGTGTTTTCCCAACGCAAGCAAAGCGAGTCAACATAGTAAGGATACTATGTCACATATTGGTCTCAAAACATGCATGATGCCAAAAAGGGCTTGGCTTCCACATGCATAACATCATAAAGGGATTGGCCATAAACATGCATAGTGTCATAAGGTAATTTGGCCAAAAACATGCATATTATCAAAAAGGGTTTGGCCATAAACATGCACAACTTAAAAGAGGGGATTGGCCACGAGCATGCATAATCTCATAAAGGATTTGGCCACAAACTTGCATGTTAGCATAAGGGGGTTGGGTTCATAAACATGCATAAGCCCCAAAATCTTGTCTTAGCCAATGTTTCACAAGTAAAGTGGTTCCTAAAGGTTCATGCTAGCATTTCATGCATAAAGATCCAAACTTGCAAGATAAACTAGGTTATGCATAGCATGAGAGGCATGATTAAGTCACTCACATGGCCTAAAATCATAAACATGAACACAAGAGGCAAGGTAAGGTTCATATAGGTTCGTATAATCATGTTTAGCCTCATTTTATCCCATGTCATTATCAAAACTACCGTTTCCATCTAAAAGTAGCTAGAACTTACATAGGCAAGGCTTAGGAAAGGGACCATGCATCATCATGACGAAGAAAGGTGGCTCCTTTGATGAAGAACCATCACGAAACTCGCATAGAAATGTTGATTTGGCCTCTATTTGGTGTAGCAAGCTTGCATCCTTTGATTTGAACCCGTTTTGAATGCATAGGCTCTAGGGATTTAAGATGGAGGCCATGAGAGTAGAAATTTGGCCATAGTTTAGTTACATGAGTGAATAATGAGGGTTTAGGGTCTTTTTATAGAGATTAGGATAGTTTTAGGCCCTTAGATTAACCCTAGGACCAACCTGAACCGTCAGATTTCAAACCAGGCCCAAAAACCGAGCCAAGATAGAAAATAGGTGCACCAGACCAAAATCAGCCGACAGGGCAAGTCGACAGCCCTGTCGACATGCCTGTCGACATGCATGTCGACATGCCTGTCGACATGCCTGTCGACATGTCTGGGCGGGAATTTTCCCGCCTGGCCCCATTTCTGCATGTTTCGAAATTCAAATTTCCCGAAAACTTCTTTGGGCCTTAACCGGGTCATACGGACTCCGATTTTCGAAAACTCGGACTCTATTTCGCGTATTTTTCCGAGACGAACGCAATGGCATAGCCCGTTTTACTTGATTCAGAATTTAAAATGAAATTCTGCCTTGATTCTCGTTTTAACATGTTATTGAAATACGGGTTGTTACATTCTTCCCACCTTTTAGGATTTCGTCCCCGAAATCTCTAAGTTAGGAAGAACATATCCTACCATCCATCATCCATCTACTCAAACCATCATCCACAAGCAACCATTGTCCTTAGACGACTCCTAATGCTTTATGAATGTATGCAAAACGTGTGTGTACATGTTCCTTAGCTAATGCTAATGATCAGGCCTGAAAAATCTTTTGAATGCAAAAATATGTTTAGTGCTATGAATCCATCATGTATGCAAATAGTCCTAGTCATATACACTATATGCGTGCACAAACATTCAACCATATGCAACATCTGCATGATAACACATTCAATTTCATCCATAAACAAGTATAAATACTCGTGCATATGCAATATGAAATGTGACCGAGTCGAGCTAATATCTAATGTAAATTCGCGCATCCACGAGCAACCACTTGCAACCATTTGCAACCATATCAACCATAACATGTTTCAAATACATGTTTACATCCATAGGGTTCTACCTAAGATTCCTTGAAACAGGGTCGAGAAGATAAACAAGACACACTCCTTACGGGGTTTGTAACAGAAAATAGGACCGAGAGGATGTCCACAAAAGATAGCCTACAAGTAAGCTCTACAGAAAACAGGGATCAAGGATATACTCCCAAAGAGAGATATCATGTGCGCATCTAGTCTTCATCCTTCTGAGTCGCATTTTCTTGAGCTTAGTTCCATCGTGCCTTGACCGTCCTTTAACTTCACGATTTCGCAGCTTCTTATTTCCTGTTTCCACAACATGAGTTGGAATTCATTTCCTCGTGGCCTCTCGTTCTACTTGCACTTATTCTCCTTCTAGAATACTTGGCGCAAACAGGACTGCGTACACATTATCCCATGCGAGCCCTCAAAATTCACTAGTGAATCCTGGACTTTGTACCATAAAGTAATCCACGTAGAAAAACTTTCTCTTGAAAGTAAACAAGTTACCGTGCGCACTTACTAGGGTAATTCCCATAACCCATACATAATCGAAGTAAATCATCCGTCTTATTGGCGAACACCATTCGATCAGGTTTCTAATTTCCAACAAAGGCATCTAGGGATTCTAAGTAACTAATCATGACAGAACCCAAAAGGTTACGCGATACTTCAAGGGTATTGCCAAAGCAAGCCAAGAGTCTAACTACCCTCCTTCTAAAACCGAGAGTGGCACCCCTTACTGGATAACCACTTCATCCCTAGAATCCATCTATAACTTATAAACATAAGCATTATTTCCAAGCTCAACACTTGATATAGACATTCTCAAATCCAAACAAGCCATGAGTAAATGGACCGATCTTCCAATAGGACTTGAGACAAAAATGGGATCCTCTATTACGCTAGTACTTAAGGTGCAGAGACTCAACTATCGAAGCGGACTTAAAAGATGCGGTGATCAAAACAAAGTCCCGACAGGATGATAGAGAAGAAAAGCTAAACCTTTAACAAGATCGTTCCCCTCCTTCTGAGGTACCCTAGAAATGAGAGCATACTACTGCCCTCCCGATGATCTTGTCCTTGTCCCATGATACTTAACTATCCGCCCCGTTTCACCATGCCAAAGGTACTCTCTCGTCATGGGTTTCATTGTTCATCTTTCTCTCTCATTCTGGGTTGAGCCATACCAACAAGTTGCTCATCCTTAAACTCGTATCCTTTACCCTTGCTCTTTATTATCCTTTCTTGTAACACGGCAATGGGTCTCTTGAGACCACCTCCATCGTACGGGAAACACCTACGCAGCTAGAAAGACTAGTCGCAGTCAAAACCACTGTGACTACAGATGGAGGAAAGAAAGGAAAAGAGATTCAACCAAGGAAACAAGGATAATGCTAATGGCCTTTGGGGAATAGCCTTTTTCTTTTAAAAGGAAAATTTTCTTGAAAAATGCTTCTTTGTAAACGGTTTTTCAAATAATTTTCAGAAGGTCTTTAAAAACTTTTGCCCAGCCTGGTAACCTTCTGCTCTCATACCAAATGTAACACCCCGCCTCCGCTAGGGTCACTTGCAAAGGAATGCACTAGCTTTAGAGGGGCATTATTGGTAAACATGCACAGAAATATCACAAGACAGAACATATAGAATAGCGGAAGTAAAATCAAACTTTCATAACATGAATAAATAAGGTCTAAAGCCTTTTACATCAGAGTACATCAAAACCTGTCTTGCAATAGTAAAGAAGCATAAAGACATTTTCATAAATTATTCCCCAAGTAAAAACAGTAAAGTAGCCATAGCCAAGAAAAGCCCAAGCCATCCATGATGACCTTCAAGCAGAAGAAGTCCGAACTAAACAACATTGTTTCCTCCCTGTAACCTGGAGGGGGGGAAACGGAAGAAAAGAGGCGAATGGGTCAGTCAAAAAGACTGAGTAAGTCCTATCTACTTCCAGTATAAAAACAGGTAAAGGTAACATGACATGCATAAACTGAAAGTAAACATAAGGATAACTACAAGATAGATAAACCAGGGTAGCCGGTTGAACTACTGTGGCAAAGTAAACTAAGGTATCATGATAAACTACGGTGTTATGATAAGTCAAGGTATCACATCGTCAGATTTCTATCGAGTACATTATCCCAAGGTATCTACCCCGTCTAACATCCCACGGTATCTATTATGTATATTCTTCTTAGTTCTAACATGTATATTTGCTCTGCACCTCTCGTACTAGTACCCCTACCCGCGTCATGTGTTAACCATGAATGTTCCTTGCTCAAAGTCGTGTAATGGTCCATGTCAACCTAGTATATCGCATATATAGGTTACTCAAATCATATGTTTCTTTCCATGTATATGAGTTCAGTCCTTTGCCGTACCTCGTACGGGCTTCCTCATGTCGTATTATCCTTGAATTCGTTTGGACTGTCACCCTTGTTCTAGCTAGGCTCTTCCATATGAATCATCGTTTGAACTACTAGGACTTACGCCACCTAGCACCACTAGGGATTACGCTTACCTATTGCACGCTTTCGTATTTCGGTTTGGGTTAAACCACCTAGGCCACTAGGGATTACGCTAACCCTCAACCGCACCCTTTTTCCCACGCATTCATCGTGAATCGTTTTTCTATAACTGTATGCACATGTATCACATCGTGCCATCCGAGTCCGGTCACAGGGCAAACCAAGAAATACAGGACTCGGTCGGGAGCTTTAGATTTATCTGCCGATGCAGATACTAAGGTCTGCTTTTCTACACGTGGCTATGGTCCCACGAGACCCCTCCCTCAACTAGTGAAAGGCAACACAAGAGAAAATCTTGCATGAGAACTACACTCCGGCCAGCCCACATCCTACGGCCTACCTCACCCATAATTAGATAGCAATTATGGTCTGTTGGGTGTTCCCTGCCTTTCCGTACGTACACGCTTGACTCAAGATGGTAGATGATCGACGAACTTGCTATCTCGGGCACCTTATGTATTCATCGACTCACTGCTATCCACCCCAGTCTTTAGGTCGCTCGCATAGCAACCAAGGCATATTCTTGGTTCTTCTACCGCAGACCTCAACCTCTCGTGAGCCTAGTATAATGACCTGGCAGCTCACAGAGGGATCCCAAGAATATCCTCACGTTCCCCGAAGCCGCTGCTTCGTTACCCAGTTCGTTGGAGCCTTTATCTAAATCAGATAGCCTGCTCCTTCACGCATACTTAAACGTTGACCTAACGTATCGGGTTACTAATCTATCTAAGAAATGGTCCAAATTTCCTTGACTAAGAATTATTACTTAGTTTCCCTTAACTAAGGTTTACCACTTAGCCTTATTTCCATAATCCTTGTTAACTATGGTTATTTACCTAATCCTCCGAATTAGGGCTTATCTAATGGGTTATAAGTGTCACTTAAGTTCATAACTTAGCCCGTCTACAAACCATGTCAAAATTGGCTAAGTATACAAGTCCAAGACTTAACCCTACAAACCATGTAAGTATATCAAGGAATCCATGACTTAACCTCGTCTAATTATCATTTTAGATTGGTTAATTATATAAATTAACTTGACCTTGTCATCAAATCGGTCAAGCGTATTCAAGTGATTCGTGACTTAGCCTTATCGTGTTTTCACGTTAGATAGGTTAAGTATAGATTAACTTAACCTCATCAAATTAACGAGTTAGATTGGTTAAGTATAGGTCACTTAACCTCATCAAATCATCGTGTTAAATTAGTTAAGTGTTTAACTTAACCCCATTAAATTACCAAGTTGGATTAATTATGTCTAGGCTAACTTAACCCTATCCGATTTCCATGTTTAGATTAGTTAAGCCTAATCTTAACCCCATCCATCAACTGTATTATACGGTTAAGTGTCATTAAGAAAATTTACTTTACCTTATCACGTTATCGTGTTGGATTGATTAAGTGTTGGTTAACTTAATCCCGTCCACTAGTCGTATAAAAATGGTCAAGTGTCATTAGGCAAATCAAGTTACTTAACCTACCCAAGCTTATCATGTTTTGTTAAGTATCATTAGCCTAATCAAATTACTTAACCCATTTGTCCATATCATATTTGGTTAAGCCTCATTAATCAAATTAACTTAACCCTATTATGTGGCATTAATTTAATTAATGCACCCTTAACCTCTCACATTAGACCTTGTTGTGGTTACTAGTTAAGCCGGGCGGGTCCGGGTAGATTTACACCACAACTTAGTTTAACCTCGGGTCTTAAGCGCGACATGACCAACTTCTCACATTGGGTCCTATTGTTTGCAACTACTAGTTAGGCCGGTCGGTTCCGGGTAGTTTTACGTTGCAAACTCAACCCAACCTCGAGTTGGCCATACTCATATTATCTAAGTTCATCATGTTTCCAAAACATGTTACAAGTTTTCGAGCATTTGGGTAGACCTAACTTAATAGGTAAATTCCCAAAGGGTAGACCTAACTTAATAGGTAAATTCCCAAGCTCATGTTTTTATGCATCCTTACATGTCATCTTCCATGTTATCTTTCAAGTCATATTTTCAAGTATAAACACATGTCATACTCAAGTTAAGATTTTGCGACATATTCATGTTTATCTAACTACCCAAAATCGTGTTTTCCCAACGCAAGCAAAGCGAGTCAACATAGTAAGGATACTATGTCACATATTGGTCTCAAAACATGCA
Source organism: Allium sativum (assembly GCA_030737875.1). Lineage (NCBI taxonomy): Eukaryota > Viridiplantae > Streptophyta > Magnoliopsida > Asparagales > Amaryllidaceae > Allium > Allium sativum. Next base: position 446,021,880 of record CM060922.1, on the reverse strand, counting down.
TGATGCCAAAAAGGGCTTGGCTTCCACATGCATAACATCATAAAGGGATTGGCCATAAACATGCATAGTGTCATAAGGTAATTTGGCCAAAAACATGCATATTATCAAAAAGGGTTTGGCCATAAACATGCACAACTTAAAAGAGGGGATTGGCCACGAGCATGCATAATCTCATAAAGGATTTGGCCACAAACTTGCATGTTAGCATAAGGGGGTTGGGTTCATAAACATGCATAAGCCCCAAAATCTTGTCTTAGCCAATGTTTCACAAGTAAAGTGGTTCCTAAAGGTTCATGCTAGCATTTCATGCATAAAGATCCAAACTTGCAAGATAAACTAGGTTATGCATAGCATGAGAGGCATGATTAAGTCACTCACATGGCCTAAAATCATAAACATGAACACAAGAGGCAAGGTAAGGTTCATATAGGTTCGCATAATCATGTTTAGCCTCATTTTATCCCATGTCATTATCAAAACTACCGTTTCCATCTAAAAGTAGCTAGAACTTACATAGGCAAGGCTTAGGAAAGGGACCATGCATCATCATGACGAAGAAAGGTGGCTCCTTTGATGAAGAACCATCACGAAACTCGCATAGAAATGTTGATTTGGCCTCTATTTGGTGTAGCAAGCTTGCATCCTTTGATTTGAACCCGTTTTGAATGCATAGGCTCTAGGGATTTAAGATGGAGGCCATGAGAGTAGAAATTTGGCCATAGTTTAGTTACATGAGTGAATAATGAGGGTTTAGGGGTAGGTTTAGGGTCTTTTTATAGAGATTAGGATAGTTCTAGGCCCTTAGATTAACCCTAGGACCAACCTGAACCGTCAGATTTCAAACCAGGCCCAAAAACCTAGCCAAGATAGAAAATAGGTGCACCAGACCAAAATCAGCCGACAGGGCAAGTCGACAGCCCTGTCGACATGCCTGTCGACATGCCTGTCGACATGCATGTCGACATGCCTGTCGACATGCCTGTCGACATGCCTGTCGACATGTCTGGGCGGGAATTTTCCCGCCTGGCCCCATTTCTGCATGTTTCGAAATTCAAATTTCCCGAAAACTTCTTTGGGCCTTAACCGGGTCATACGGACTCCGATTTTCGAAAACTCGGACTCTATTTCGCGTATTTTTTCGAGACGAACGCAATGGCATAGCCCGTTTTACTTGATTCAGAATTTAAAATGAAATTCTGCCTTGATTCTCGTTTTAACATGTTATTGAAATACGGGTTGTTACAAGTTTGAGGAGAAGTAAAGAAAAAGCTCACCTGGAAGAATCACTAGACATTAAAAGGAGCTCTCAAAGTTGTTTGAAAATGAAGAAAGTAATTCATATGGATTGTGGATATATATATATATATATATATATATATATATAAATAAGCAACAAAAGCCACGGCATTATGAAGTGACACGACACTACAAGTAAATGGAAGCGATCATTCGATTGTTCTAATTCAAAGGATGTTTCGTAAACTGCTTCGAAACACACTTTATCTTAAATAAGAGTGCACTTCGAGGGGGCAAAATGTTAGCCTTCTTTGTGAACTAGGCTACACAAAGAGCAAAGAGTGAGAAAGCCACCAACCGGTTTGGATCGGAGGAAGATAGCGCAGGAAGTAAGTAGAGATCAAGGATGCATATACCATATCGGTTCGGATCGGAGAAGTACGTCAGCAACATCAGGAGATAACAAGTGGCATCATTGGTTCGGATCGGAGAAGTACGTCAGCAACATCAGAAGATAGCAAGTGGCGTCATCGGTTCGGATCGGAGAGATACGTCAGCAATATCAAAGGATAGCGAGTGGCCTCATCGGATCGGATCAGAGGCAGCCGATCCGAACCCATTTCTCTGAGCCTGTGACCGCTGATACACATGTTTCCTGAAGACTCGGAGCAAGCATGACCATTTCTCCCACGATCTCGATGCGCTGTCACCATCTGGAAGCCTCCGAACCCGACTCTTATGGGATGGGTGCCACGCAATTACGAACCGGAGCCACTTCGAAGAGATTTTTCACTTATAAATACACCATCTAGAGGCATTTGAAAGGATCTTTTGGCAAATTCTCAGTTCTTACTTCCTTCATAGCCGAATTCTACAATCATATTCAGATCAAAATCATCTCTTAAAGTCTATTTTTGAGAGATTTAAGTGAGTTTATGCATTGTAATTGTGAAGTTGAGTGAGAATCATTGTTGTATTTGTACCCAAATCATCAATTAAAAGAAAACAAAGTGGACGTAGGCTCTTTAACGCCGAACCACTATAAATCGTGTGTTCTTTGTTGCTTTTTGATTCTGTTTCATTGAAATCACAACTAATTCGGGTGTTAGAACCAATTTTTGGTCTAACATCAAGTCTAATGGAACAAGAATTGTTTGTTTGGTATGCTACAAATAAAAAAGACATTTATCAAAGCTCAAGTAATCAACTCATGAAAGAATAATTCAAAATTTAATAATAAATAAGTATTTCCCATAAAATTGGCACTTTTAAGTGAAGTGTCGCTATCACCTCCAATCTTTCACAAATTACCAGTACCCTCATGCCATTTTTCCCGTGGTTTCTTTTGAGGAGAGGGTCTGAACAATATTATGGTGACTATTAAATTATACATCTTATACATAACATTATCGTGTACCTACCGATTGCCTATTACTTCAATTATGCTAAGTTCTACTTAAGTCATTCAAAGTCCAGCACTATGCAAGATCCACCTCGGACCTAAATACTAACAATTAGTATCTTCCTAATGCTCTCGTTGTGATCTACCATGTTGCCATATCATCAACGCTGTTACGAGTATGAATAAGGTATGCTCTCATCACGAGTTCACATGTTTTTGTCATATAATAAATGCTCTAAATTTCGTTAACGGGAACCCCATTGCTTATGCTCCATGGAAATTCAGTTAGTGATTTTCCATTTGGTTTGTCATTTTCTTCATGGATCGATTATGTTAAATCACCCCTTTTTAGTTTGGAAGATTTCTCTTGATATGGTTTACTAGCAATGCCCCTAATCCAAGAGTCTAATAAAACCATGCGACGGTGCATATCCTCCTCCTCCAATATCCCAAAAGCGAAAATCGATTGCGCCTTGAAGGGAGTAACCCATGTCTATCCCCTTTAACAGTTTAGATCGATGTTGAACCAATGACCATGCGATTCTACACTTAAGGTATTTGAGTGTCGTGCCCCCGTGTCACATAATTACTAGGCCATTAATCAACCCTTTAGATTGCCTAGAGGAATCAAGGCAATACTCACTTGATAATTATAAATAAACCTAAACCGTTGACATTCCGCACCAACATTAGACATCATCGTGAAACTTATCCTAGTGTATTCCTCTCCGTGAAGTCTCGCTCAGCCTGTTATTCCCTACTCTAGTATTTGCTCGAATAAACATCGTCGGGATCGGTCAGCCATTGTCATCTCTTATATCCTACAACAAAGTTATCAACACTCGTCAGGTGGGCTCCCTTATACCCGCTTTCGGCCTTTTATTTCTTGAACTATTATTCTCTTAACCAAACAGAGAAAGAACGAGCCAACCATTGTATCCTCTTATCTCCTACTCCAAAATTATTGGCGAACCCACTTGGGTAGGCGTCCTAATATCCATTGCAGCCTCTTATTTCCTGCATCGATAGTATTTACCATGCTATCGTTGGGATGGGCTTTCGGTTCCCCCATATTATATGTAATGGTGTGCACCCTTTTTCCTATATTAGGGATTGACACAAACTCTTTTTGAAACAAATATATGAGGCTACATATACATTTTTTATTAGATCTTAAACTATATTTCCATTCTTAAGTGTGTTTTTTACATTTCAAACAAATTTTTTTCACCTTCTTTTACCTATGTTAGCAACTTGTGTTATAACACCAATTCCCTAGTCCATTAATCTTATTAGTTTGTTCTTTTGGTTAAGTTTACATTTTTGGAATCTACCATATTTTGATAAATTGGAACTTGATTTTACTCTAGTTTTCATAGTCTATTTCCGTATCTGACCCGGAAGAGAAATTTTGAGCGATGTTTGTAATTAAAAGTTATTCTCCTTTTTATTTATTGAAATAAGGAATATAAAATATGATAAGTTCCTTTATTTTGTACTTCTCTTTCTTTTTTGGAAATTGTATATTTCATTCCATATAATTCTGTACATCGCATTTTTGAGAATTTGATTTTAATAAAATATTGAAAGTTACTTGCTTTAGCCTTCATTCAAATAAATTAAAATGTTAAAAGAAATCTAAAAATATGAAATTTAACTTATCTCATGTTGTATTTTTAAGGGATAACATTTTATTTATTTGATCTGAATCCAAGTTAAACTGTGTATTCTCATTATTTCAATTAAATGATAATTATTATTTTCCTTATCCTTTCAATTCTAAATTGAATAATTTAGGTATAATAAACAAACTTTCATTTAATTTCATGGGCGACATTCTTTCAATTGCAATTCTAACATATGTTAACCATTTCATTCACAGAATTCTCAAAAATAAAATTGTAATTCTCAAATATGTAAAGCGAAATAGACATAAAACGATATATTATATTATCATATAAAATGTATAATTTGTCCACTCAACTCGCAAGCTTCCAAACCTCCAGCTCTAATATAGAACGACTCTTATTATCTTTATTCTACAATTTGTAATCCCTATTTGGATTTACAAACCATATTTATACATATCCATTAGATTGGATTAAGAAGAAAAGACATTTGGATTCAGATTACAAATTAAAACCAGATATGAAGGCATATTTCTGATTTGAATCAATTTCCGAATCTTTTAATATTCTCCTCCATTTGAGAATCCTAGGTCAAAATTTTTACGTTCAAATTTTTAGAGGGCCAAAAAAATGTAGAGATCATGCCCTCATTATAAAAATAATGAGTTTAAAGTGAAGCTCTACTCATTTATTTTTAGAGGTTCAAATCAGCGCTAAATGTTGAATGAAAATCTATTAGATCTGGGCCACACAAGGCCAAGGTTGTCTTACGCTTTTAAACATGTGACAATCGATCTTATGTTTGGGTGTTTGACAATCATGTTTGGTTAGTATAGGTGGCGGTCGACCCCCGTATTTATTCCATTATATATATTCAATTAATTTCACAATTGATTCCTTAAAATTTTAACCATTATCTTAATTATTTTCATTCGTTATACATATTCATAAACTTTATACCATTTAATTTTGTAATGACCCACTTTTTTCCATACAATTTAAGCCAACAACTAATAACTCATGTCAACTCAAATTGCACAGAAAAAGCAGATTGTAAAGAGAAAGAAATCAGAGGGTGAGAGAAGAAAGAAATATTAGGAAAATAAAAATCAGAGTCTCATAGCAGTATAAACAAAATATACGATGTCAAATACTTTATACAAAGAGAAACTATCTATTACAGCATCAGAGTATTCATTTATTTCAATACAACACATAACGGAAATAAACTAGTACCAGTAAATATATGGAATACGTCTCGATTTCAACTCCTTCTCAGGAACTCCAAGAGAAACCTAACCTGGAAATATACTCGGTCTGACCCGAGCACATTTGAAGCAAAGCAAAATTCACCCAGATCAGTTTGGAATACTATCAGTGATAAATTCATAACACAAACACCTTGTTTAACTTTGAAAATCCTTTTTGAAAGAAAAGGATAATAGAAAGACCAGCCCACACATAAACACAGACGGTTTTTACCTTACTATAACCCTAAATATTTTGAAATATCAAAATCCAGTGATATTATAATATTGTCTATCAAATCACAAATAAATAACCAAGTAGCAGAACGCTCACATCTCACGCTCTACATATATAGTATAAAATCAAAAGCCGCAAGGCGCTTATTGGAGATTGTATTCCAACTATGACAAGGTATGGGACCACCTTCTGATCAATGTACTCTAGAGGGGATACACTAGGGTTCAACAAGAACATCTTGCAACCCGGCAACACATGACAAGCCACTCATTTAGCTTGAGTGTATCAAATATATTGTCACCAACGGTCGGCACCGACATGACCGTTCCCAGGTGATACATAAGCGAAAGAAAAAACAATAATGAATTTTCTCTGGATCAGTGAAAAATATACCCTGATTGGGATTGATCTACCAAGCTATGTTGCCAGGCCGATTTTTATCATTTCTCGGTTGTGCGGCTTGAGGCTACGTCTAACTTTTTATAACATCTGGTCACCATTCACTTTGAATGCCACATCGTCATACCCGTTAAATCACCAGTTTATGTTCCCAAAAATATTACGGGTATAAAAGCTTAGACAAACGAATTTCTCCGCCACCAGACGTAATACCTTGGAAACATCGCCTTATGCGATTCGTTAGGCATACTCTGTTAGACATTCTTCCATATAAGTTGTCCTGGGTTTGGACAAACCGAAGGCACTATAATGTAAACAAAGTAGTCGTTCGCCTTTATACATATCCCTGTGTATTAGTTTCAAATGCACCGTTGATTCGAAGTGGTCTTCGATTTAGCTCCCATCCTGGTCTTTTCGAAATAACACGTCAAAAAGGTCCAATAATATATCATTAATAGTTTGATGTTTTAACTATCAATTTCAAAATAGTGCGGTCAAGTGTATTGGCAACTCAGGTCTTTATTTTCCAAAATCATTCATTAACTCTCCTTGTCGATCTTTGAAATCATTCTATCGATTAAAAATCGATTTCATTCACTTATCTCGACAATAATCTTTGTTCCATCATTTGAAAAACAATTACCCTTCTTAATAATCATATTTACCAACCTCCCCTCTTTGCTTTTAAAATATCGCTATATTTTATCATAACACATTGCATTTCCTTTACTTTGGAAATGTTGACATATATTATTAACTCAACAATATAACTCCGATTACCAATTCTGATACGGGCCAACAATGTCAAATGATGCATTTATCATTAATATAACCCAATGGTATTATCAAACTCTAATTCGACAAATTTAGCTTAATAATGATCTTACGATAATATATACTTATTACTTCAAATATTATCTCCTAACTCCCAGTCAAAATATGTCTTTCCATTTCTTCGGAGAAACCATCGCCTTTACTTAATATTCCAAACCATATAATTTCTCGAAAATAGTGCCATATATCTTATCAATTTGTATAAATATAAATCACATTTCAATGTTACCAAACAATGTTGAATTACACATTGTTTTACGTTTAAAACCAAATAATTTATTTATATTTCAATATCTTGCCAAGATCGTTATATTACTACATTTCCAATCCTGCAACAAATGTTGCAATATTTCTCTTATGGGAATGATAATTTAATTCCAACATCCTTTACCATTACAAAGTAATACCATTCCTCGATAATAGTGAAGTCATTCAAGTTGGGGTATTTTATTTACCTCTCAGACCTTGACTGACTACGTTCTTATCTCAAAATAGGTGACAGTTCATAACTTAAAAACCAAAACATATCAATTATATCTCATTTATTATAAAAATATGGTTTATATAAACCATACCTTTACTTTGAAAAGTCTCGGTTAATTGTAACCATTTTACTTAACTCGTCGGTTGAGTATATCACTTCAAATCTTGTTATACCATTCCATTTATTTCTAGGATTATGAAAATCCATTTATTTATACCTTACCCAACCGACTTACATTATATTACAAAAATTATATTCTTGTATCTCGTAATAAAAACCCATTAGTGCTCCTTTACCCCCAAACGGACAAGCAATTTCATTTTTATAGCCTAGTTCATGAAAATTCGGATTTTACTTAGTAAATCTTTTCATAAGTTCTTTTCCAACTTAACTAAATTCCATTTTATATCCAACTACTTCTTAAGTAATTTTGTTTAAGAAGTAAATTCTTTAATTACAATTAACTTCGTTGTCGACTGAAGTGGGAGTAGTTTACTTATTTCATTACTGAAATAGATTGGTTAGTTTCTTTTGCAATAACTAACCACGATAACAAATTTAAAACATCGTTAAATTTGAAGAAATCTTGTTTAAATTTAACGACTGTTCATTACTAGCCACTTTTGATCAATAATTGTTTTTGTCCATTTAAAGTTCATCGGTTAAGTCGTTAACCGGTTTCAGTCACCTTCCAATTAGATTAATGAAATTAATCTAACAATATTGCTTAATCATTTATTTGAATATATTTATTCCAAAATACTAACCCGTGGGTTCATTACAACTTCATTTGCTTATAAAACAAATTTAAATGTCAAACCCTTTTTATATAATCATTTTATAATTTCTTTAACAAAACTCATTTATAAAACATCGATTAATTTTAAAACTTCATTATACCCTGCAAAATGTAATTAGAAATCTCGTTTTAGTTATAAAATAAGTTTCATAACTTAAACTTTGTTAATTCACCAAAGCAAATCAATGTTTAAAAAAAATGTGGATTTTAGGCCATTTGTTGTCAATCCCTCAATCAATACTGTCTGATTTAAATCACACTGTTGAATTACAATCCAACGTCAACATCCAACAGGTTTTCAATGTCCATGAGGTTCCATCAGTTCATATATAAATAAAATAAAAGTAAACAACACACATAATATTTGAGGAATCCAATCAGATTCCTCCAACCTATCCTTGTCTGCTTCATAGCTTGTTATAACAATTTATAACATATACAAGATAGAAATTCAATCCAATGTATTTAAATTACGTTAATACAATTTACATCATTCAATCAAACAATAATCAACCAATGGCATCCAATCAATCAATATTTATATTATCAAATACAAAATACGAATTTACCACATCACAGAATTGCAGAGATGTGTGAGAGTTAACTCACATTTATTTTCGACGATTTCTGCATTTTTATATAGCTTTAAACGAACTTTAAAACTATATAAAATTCCAAACTGCAACAAATCACTTTGTTCCAGCTTGACTGCGTAGTATTCCTCAATACGAGTCAAAAGGAACTTGTCATGTTTAATTCTATTCACGTATGACAAAAATATTTATGTTATACGTTACTGATACATAATAAATAATTAAATAAATTAGTTGATTGATCTCTATTACCCTAATAAACAAATACCATTGCCTAACCCATTTCTAAACTCCAGCAAAACCCGATTAGCATCTTCATTCATTGGAAAATCATGATCTCCTGGAAACAAAGGTTGACCGTCAACACTTGTAATTATGTTTTTTTAATGATTTAATCATCCTTAACGATATAAATTAATTATAATTTACCCTTAGTGATTTTTTCATCACGGTGAAAGCTAATCTTTCTTCTCGTATTCTTGTTTCCAAGCTTTCAAAACATTTCTCCTCCGACAAGTTCCCACTGCCATTATTCTAATCACCCTCCCCCAGCTAGCTTCACCGGCAACCACACTCCCTATGTTGATCCTACGCAAGCTTCCAATTCCACTGACCTCAAGCCAAACGACGAACTACAGCTCACCAGAACCCTTCCAATGATGTCGAATTTCACATGACCACCCATGCCTCACCAGAGCCTTGATCACCACCGCACTCCGATCGCTGAAACCTCTCACCATCCCAAACACCTCGCAACCCACCGAAACACCCAGCGACGACCGTAGCTTGCCTAACAGTTTTCCCTAGGTCGATTTGTAGAAAATTCCAGTAATCATAATTTTGATCGCATAATATAAGAAGGGTATCAACATGAAGAACATGTTTCAAATATCTCAACTAATCAATTGAAATCCAATTCCGTGAAGTTTCCAATTTAATATAAATTTTTGAAAGAAATTGGAGAGGCGGCATTATTTCAGTGTTGACCAGGAAGAAATGGACGAAAGGTTAAAGGTAGGTTAAGGTATAGCAAAAAGGTAGGAATATACCCAGAATATTCTAACGCTTTTCACTGAAGGATGTTTTATATACATTTGATTACATATGAATTCTTACTGCGATGAAAATAGACCCGCTGGTATAGTTTGATTTTCCAGACCCATTAAAAAAATTTCATCGAAAACCGAGTCCGTTTGCTCAAACGACGCTCGTTCGAGTCTAAACGGTCATTTTATTTGCATTTAATTTTTCTGCGCTCACAAAATAACTCCAATCGATGCGAAATTTGAAATCTAGCAATAATTAGTTTTTACGGTCTTAATAAAATTTGTTTTGTTGAAGACAAAGGTCGTTTGAATAAATTCCCTTTTTAAGGGTCCAATTTAAATTAAAATAAACCAATTTTAAAATACCTCAATACAATAATATTAAAATATTATAATAGGCCATACTTGACCCAAATTTCCTGTATTTTAAAAGTAAAATACTCCGGGTTGAATTCCAAGCCAAACCGATATTAAAAATATTAGAAATCACTTTATTTAATATAAATAAAGTTATAATTTATAAACGAATTCCATAGCGACTATTTGAAAATTTGAATTGAACATAAAACAAAAACAGCAATATGAAAACTCGATTTTTCTCTTCCATTAGAAAAATATTATCAAATAGACTCGAACTTTTCTTGTTTCGAAGAAATCTGACTTATTTAGGATCCTGTACAACCAGTTAAAGTTCAAAACGTAATATTATGAACTACCGCGCCGCTGCAGTTCTTTTATAATTAAATTTTGAATTAAACGTTCGAACGTCGTTAAATAAACGGATACGTTAATATAAATCAAACTAAACAACATTAAATCCTTTTAAATTGCCAGTTCACATTATAATGCAAATCCGACAAATTCCGACCATTCCGGAATTTAATTTATTAATTTATTATTTATATTAATAAAATATTCAAAATTATTAAATTCGAGCCAATTAAATTCTGAAACAGCAATTAAAACCATCTTAGAATATTAAATAAAGCGTTTAGAAATCTGGGCCATTACATTCTTTCCCCTTAAAAGAATTTCGTCCGCGAAATTACTAAGAAAGGAAGAATGCTACCAACTCAGCATTTTTTTAGGAATCCCATAAATTAAAAACTTTTTTTCATTTTCCAAAATTCTAGTTTTAACCAAACCAATTTGTTATAATAGATAACCAATTCAAAAATTTCTACAAATACTGAAAATATTCTAACACCTTAAATTTTGGAAAATTTTTGGCAGAGTCTCCCTTGTACAGAGGGACATCTGCAATATTGCAGGAATAACAAAAAGATACACATCGACCCACACGGTCGGAAAATTCAATTGAAAACCCAAATAAAAACCAAAATGTATATTTTGCGTAGGTGTACCTTTTTGCGAGCGTTATTACGCGATAAGCGGTAAACTATACTCGAGCTTGTTCAGTTATTTTGCAGCTCTAATTAACCTGGATTTAATCAGCTCCATAATTTCCTTGGACAAGCTTAAAGATGGATTGTTCTCTTCCCCTGTTCTTTAACTCATAAAATTCATTAGTTTCATAATCATCAGGGTAAACTTGACCATTCAAATCATCCATTCCAAAACAAATTCACACAAATTTATATCCATTATCTTTATAGTTCCATTACACTTGAATTTATTCATCCATTGGTTCTTATTTCTCTTCAAACCCATATCCAACGAATATATTTCAACTCATTTGCTCATTCCCTTTTAATTTAAAAGCTACCAATTTTAATTTCCAAGCCAATACAATCCTTTATCTTGAATTTGTAAAATTTCAATCCATTTGATATCAATCTGTTTAACTTATATAAGTTAAATTTATATTCTAGAATTCAAATTCCTGGCTTTTGTTTTAAATGAGTTTTGAAGTAATTATTATGCAAATATATATATAATCATACACAAATTCAAAATATTCAAAATTTTAAAACAACTTGTTGTTTTCAAACAAATTTTCCATTAACGAACTATTATGGTTGCAATCCGTCACTCAGAAACTTGAAAATTAATACCGATAATGTCGCGATCCATTATCATAATTATTTTCCAGCCACTGAAATGATTTTAGTGCTTGAATAACTATTAAAATTTATTTAAAATGATCTTTACCCAATAAAGCTTCCAAAGTAATATTATATTACTTTGTAATACCTCAGAAAACATTTCCCTAAATATCCGGGATTTAAATTCTCAATTACTGGTCTAAATTAAATTTTAATTCAACTTATTTATATATTCATATATTTTTATTCTATACAAGTCAATCTGGTTATAAATAACCATCTCCATGTTATAATCTCATTTGATTACAATAATAATAACAACCAATCACATCAATAAATTTTAGGAAATTATTCCTTTATATAAAATATAATTTTGGGCAAAATTATTTCATTTACTCATCTATTAAAATAATATTATGTCAATTTGCCTTGTTTAAGGGTTTATAAATCCCTGTCGACCACGTCAGCTAAACGCATTGATTTATAATTCATATATACCACTCAACAGATCAACTAACACAATATAAAACCATCTTTTTATACAAACTACACATACGCTCTCTCGTATATATTCACTCAAATCAATCTAGAGTATTACAAACCCCATCTCTATTGAGTTACGCCACAGAGCCAAGGTTACTACTCATCCTTCAGCTCTGATACCAAATGTAAAGACCCACTTTTTCCGTACAGTTTAAGCCAACATCTAACAACCCATGCCAACTCAAATTGGAAAGAAAAAGCAGATTGTTAGGAGAAAGAAATTAGAGGGTGAGAGAATAAAGACATAAATATTAGAATAGGAAAATAAGAATCAGAGTCTTAAAGCGGTATGGATAAAATATACTATGTCAAATACTTTATACAAAAGAGAAACTGTATATTACAACATCAGAGTATACATTTATTTCAATACATCACACAGCAGAAATAAACTAGCACCATTAAATATATGGAACACATCTCGATTTCAACTTCTTCTCGGGAACTCCAAGCGAAACCTAACCTGGAAATATACTCGGTCTGACCCGAGCACATTTGAAGCAAAGAAAAATTCACCTGGATCAGTCTGGAATACTATCAGCGATAAATTCATAACACAAACAACTTGTTTAACTTCGAAAATCCTTTTTGAAAGAAAAGGATAATAGTAAGACCAACCCACGCATAAATACGAACAACTTTTACCTTACTATAACCCAAAATATTTTGATATATCAAAATCCAATGATATTATAATATTGTCTATCAAATCACAAATAAATAACCAAGTCATCTCACGCTCTACATATATAGTATAAAATCAAAAGCCGTAGGGCGCTTATTGGTGATTGGATTCCAACTATGACAAGGTATGAGACCACCTTCCGATCAATGTACTCTAGAGGGGATACACTGAGGTTCAACAAAAACATCTTGCAACCCGACCACACATGACAAGCCACTCATCTAGCTTGAGAGTATAGAATATATTGTCACAAACGGTCGGTACCGACATGACCATTCCCGGGAGATACAGAAGCGAAAGAAGAAACAATAATGAATTTTCTCTAGATCGGTGAAAATATATACCCTGATTGGGAATGACCCACCTAGCCATGTTGTCTGCCCGATTTTTGTCATTTCTCGCTTGTGAGGCTTGAGGCTACGTCTAACTTTTTATAACATCTGGTCACCATTCACTTTGCGTGCCACATCGTCATACCCGTCAAATCACCAATTTATCTTCCCAAAAATATTATGGGTATAAAAGCTTAGACAAACGAATTTCTCCGCCACCAGACCTAATACCTTGAAAAGATCATCTTATGTGATCCGTCAGGCATACTCTATCAGACATTCGTCCATACAAGTTGTCCTGGGTTTGGACAAACCGAAGGCACTATCTAAATAAAGTAGCCCTTACATTTTACTCTGTCTTCATACATATCCCTGTACATTATGCAACGTTGATTCGAAGTGGTTTTGGGTCTAGTTCCCATCCCGGTCTCTTCGAAACAACACGTCAAAAAGGTCCAATAATATATCATTGATAGTTGGGTGTTTTAACTATCAATCTCAAAACAGTACGGTCAAGTATATTGGAAACTGAGGTCTTTATTTTCCAAAATCATTCATTGACTCTCCTTGTCGATTTTTGAAATCATTCCATCGATTAAAAATTGATTTCATTCACTTATCTCGACAATCATCTTTGTTCCGTCATTTGAAAAACAAATACCCTTCTTAATAATCGTATTTACCAAACCCCACTCTTTACTTTGAAAATATCGCTATATTTTCTCATAACACATTTCGTTTCCTTTACTTTGGAAATATTGGCATATATTATTAACTCAACATCATAACTCCAATTACCAATTCTGATACAGGCCAAGAGTGTCAAATGACGTATTTATCATTATATAACCAAATGGTATTATCAAATTCTAATTCAAAAAATTCCACTTAATAACGATGCTTACGATAATATATACTTATTACTTCAAACATTATCTCCCAACTCCCACTCAAAAAATGTCTTTCCATTGCTTCGGAAAAACCATCGCCTTCGCTTAATATTCCAAACCATATCATTTCTCAAAAATAATGCCATATATCTTATCAATTTTTATAAGTATAAATCACATTTCAATGTTACCAAACAAAGTTGAATTACACATTGTTTTACTTTTAAAACCAAATAAATTACTTATATTCCAATATCCTGCCAAGATCGTTGTATTACTACATTTCCAATCTTGCAACTAATGTTGCAATATTTCTCTTATGGGAACGATAATTTAATTCCAACATCCTTTACTGTTACAAACAAATGTCATTCCTCGTTTATAGTGGAGTCGTTCAAGTTGGGGTATTTTATTTACCTCTCAAACCTTGACTGACAACGTTCTTATCTCAGAATAGTCGTAACTTAAAAACCAAAACATATCAACTATATCTCATTTATTATACAAATATGGTTTTTATAAACCATACCCTTACTTTGGAAAGTCTCGGTTAATTATGACCATTTTACTTAACTCGTCGGTTGAGTATATCGCTTCAAATCTCGTTATATCATTCCATTTGTATCTTGGATTATGAAAATCCATTTAGTTATACCTTACCTAACAGACTTAAATTATATTACAAAAACTAGATTCTTGTATCTCATAATAAAAACACATTTAGTACTCCTTTACCCCAAACCGACAAGCAATTTCCTTTTTATAGCCTTGTTCATGAAAAGTCGGATTTTACTTAGAATTTTTTTTTCATAAGTTCTTTTCCAACTTAACTAAATTCCAATTTATATCCAACTACTTAAGTAATTTTGTTTAAGAAGTAAATTCTTTAATTACAATTAACTTCGTTGTCGACTGAAGTAGGAGTAATGTACTAATTTCATTGCTGAAATAGATTGGTTAGTTTCTTTTGCAATAACTAATCACGATAATGAATTTAAAACATCGTTAAAGTTAAATCTGAAGAAATCTTATTTAATAACTATTCATTACTAGCTACTTTTGGTCAATAATTGTTTTTGTCCATTTAAAGTTCATAGTTAAGTCGTTAACCGGTTTCAGTCGCCCCTTCCTATTAGATTAATGAAATTAATCTAACAATATTGTTTAATCATTTATCTGAATATATTTATTCCAAAATATTAACCCATAGGTTCATTACTGCTTCATTTGCTTATAAAACTAGTGTAAACGTCAAACCTTTTTTATATAATCATTTTATAATTTCTTTCATAAAACTCATTTGTAAAACATCGACTTATTTTTAAACTTCATTATAACGTATAAAATGTAATTAAAAATCTCGTTTTAGTTATAAAATTTTATAAATTTTATAGCTTAAACTTTGTTAATTCGCCGAACGACAAATCAACTTTAAAAAAAAATGTGGATTATAGGCCATTTGTTGTTAACCCCTCAATCAGTACTGTTTGATTTAAATCGCAATGTTGAATTAAAAT
Source organism: Allium sativum (assembly GCA_030737875.1). Lineage (NCBI taxonomy): Eukaryota > Viridiplantae > Streptophyta > Magnoliopsida > Asparagales > Amaryllidaceae > Allium > Allium sativum. Next base: position 446,006,001 of record CM060922.1, on the reverse strand, counting down.
CCAACGTAAACATCCAACAAGTTTTCAATATCCATGGGGTTCCATCAGTTCGTATATAAATGAAAAAAAAAACACATAATATTTGAGGAATCCAGTCGGATTCCTCCAACCTGTCCTTCTCTGCATCACGGCTTATTATAACAGTTTATAACATATATAAGACTGAATTTCAATCCAATGTATTTAAATGACGTTAATACAATTAACGTTATTCAATCAAACAATAATCAACCAATGACATCCAATCAATCAATATTTGTATTATCAACTATAAAATACGAATTTACCACATCACAGAATTGCAGAAACGTGTGAGAGTTAACTCACATTTATTATCGATGATTTCTGCATTGTTTTAGATAGCTTTAAACGAACATTTGAAACTATATAAAATTCCAAAGAGCACCAAATCACTTTATTCCAGCTTGATTGCGTAGTATTCCTCAATACGAGTCGAAAGGAACTTGTCACGTTCAATTCTGTTCATGTATAACAAAAATATTTGTGTTACATTTACTAATAAAATAAATTAGTTGATTGATCTTGATTTCCCTAATAAACAAATACCATTGCCTAACCCATTTCTAAACTCCAGCAACAACCCAATTAGCTTCCTCATTTATTGGAAAATCATGATCTCCTGGAAGCACAAGTTGACCGTCAACACTTGACACTTCAATTCTTAATTATGTTTTTAATGATTTAATCGTCCTTAGCGATATAAATTAATTATAATTTTCTCTTAACCACGGTTAAAGCTAATCTTTGTTCCCGTATTCTTATTTCCAAGCTTCCACAACATTTCCCCTTTGACAAGTTCCCATTGCCATTATTCTAATCACTGTCCCCCAGCGAGCTTCACCGGCAACCACACTCCCCCTGCTCACCATAACCCTTCCAACGATGCTGAACTTCACATGACCACCCACACCTCACCAGAGCCTTGATCACCACCGCACTCCGATCGCTGAAACCTCTCGCCATCCCAAACACCTCGCAACCCACCGAAACACCCAGCGACGACCGTAGCTTACACAACAATTTGCTCTAGGTCGGGCTATAGCAATTTCCAGTAATTGGAATTTTGATCGCATACTATAAGAAGGTTATCAGCATGAAGAACATGTTTCAAATATCTCAACTAATCAATTGAAATACAATTCCGTGAAGTTTCCAATTTAATATAAATTTTTGAAAGAAATTGGAGAGGTAGCGTTATTTTAGTGTTGACCAGGAAGAAATGGACGAAGGGTTAAAGGCAGGTTAAAAATAATTTATAGTAAAAAGGTAGGAATATACCCAGAATATTCTAACGCTTTTCACCGTAGGATATTTTATACACATTTGATTACACATGAACTCTTACCGCGATGAAAATAGACCTCCTAGTATAGTTTGATTTTCCAGGCACAATGAAACTTGTTTCATCGAAAACCGAGCCCGTTTTCAGAAACGACACTCTTTCGAGTCCAAATGGTCGTTTATTTGCTTTTAATTTTGCTACGCTTACAAAATAACTCCAATCGACGTGAAATTTGAAATCTAGCAATAATTCGTTATTACGATCTTAAGAAATATGTTTTGCTGAAAACGAAGGTCGTTTGAATAAATTCCCTTTTTAAGGGTCCAATTTCAATTAAAATATACCAATTTTAAAATACTTCAATATAATAATATTAAAATATTATGATCGGCCATACTATACCAGAATTTCCCGTATTTTCAAAATAAAATACTCTGGGTTGAATTCCAAGCCAAATCGATATAAAAATATTAAAAATCCCTTTATTTAATGTAAATAAACATTATAATTTATAAACGAATTCCATAGCGACTATTTGAAAATTTGACTTGAACATAAAACAAAAGCTACAATATGAAAACTTGATTTTTCGCTTCCATTAGAAATATTATCGCATAGATTCAAACATTTCTTGTTTCGAAGAAATCGGACTTATTTTGGATCTTTACAACCAGTTAAAGTTCAGAACATAATATTACGAACTACCATGCTGCTGCAGTTTGTTTTATAATTAAATTATAAATTTAACGTTCAAACGTCGTTAAATAAACGAATACGTTAATATAATTCAAAACCAAACAACATTAAATCCTTTTAAATTTCCAGTTCACATTATAATGAAAATCCGACAAATTCCGACCATCCCGGGATTTAATTTAATATTTTATTGTTTATTTTAATAAAATATTCAAAATTATTAAATTCAAGCCAATTAAATTCTAAAACAACAGTTAAAACCATCTTAAAATATTAAGTAAAACGGTTAAAAATTTGGGTCATTACAAATTTCATCTTAACAAATTAATTTTTAAAGTATAAATGTAATGACCCGCTATACACCATCAGTGATCATATAACCAAATTTGTGTTGTACAAGCACCCGATAATTGTAAATCGATCATCGAGAGAAAGAAATAGTAGGACGAGAAAAGAAGAAGATCAGAAGGAAATAGAAGAGAAAAGAAAGAAGAGAAAATAAAACTCAGTCACAAAACAAGTCGTATATCTAACAGTGCATCAGATAACATATAATAGTAACAATCACAGATTAAAATAAGCGAGACAGTAATAATTATGTAAACCATATAATCAGATTATACAAGATCATATACATTATAGTAATATAGTTTACACATGATATAAATAATCCAACTGATAAACTGTCTTTAAAAGAATAAATAACACTTTCAAGGCTCCATAGTGTCATGTTGTTGAATAAATAATGATAATACAAGTATAAGTAGGGAAGAATTCATCTCCTGCTAGTCCACCTGCACAACTCCAAATAATACTCGCGTCCGTTACTGGCCTGCTCAATAGCATCGTTGATGAGCATCCATGGTAATAAGAGGGAGATAAAACCTTGAGTCAGACAATAGTCTGGTGTGAGTGATAAACAAATCTCAAAGTACTATAAAAGTTGTAATAACATATACCACACGGATAATATGAAGAATCATACCTGTCATGCCCCTACATCCACAGAGTTAGCACATAACAATCGATACATGTTATATAGCGATAAACATAATGTAAAAAGGGTGTGATAAATGTCTAAGTCCTCGGATTATAATCCCTCTTTTGTATCTCCCTCTTAATCTATAATCCCTAGTCTGCATTTTGAAATATATCCATCATAGAATAACGAATTAATGCGTCGAACCACTATATCCTTGCCTCACACCAAAACCAAAAGTCGAGGAGCCAGCACGTCGAAACCACTTCCAAACGAGCTATCATATCACGCTCCACTAAATCGTATCGTCGTCGATGTTAAATTGAACAAAATGACCAATAGTAACCGATGTCGACCACTTCATGGTGATCGATAACAACTACTCGGATTATCTATTAAACGAAAATTGGTTAAATACACATCTAGAGAAGATGTCTAAAATTAGTTGCGAAATCCAGCTTGTCACTAAGTCCATTCTTCGTCTTCAGATCTACCATCAAGCTCCAATGTCACTTTGTCTTCAAATCCATTGTCAAGCTCCAGTGCTACTATGTTGTAAGATCCATCCAATCGCTATGAAGCTTCATCGTGAATTTATCTCATCCTCTCGAGTCTATAATCCTTATGCATTCAATCAATATATATCAACGTGTCCGTTTGAATGATAGGCACTCCAAACTCTAACGAACGAGAATTACAAATATTAGATCATCTACGAACGAAGCCAAAATAAGGAAACATTTCAACCATGCAACCCATAGTCATATAAAATTCAAAACTAGCATATAAGCATCCATAATAGCAGTAACTAGTTGAATAGAACCTATCTATAGCAATAAAAGTGAAATAAATATCCAAGTAGCCTAAATGTAATAAACCATATTTCAGCGTACCCGAATTTTTCGCAAAATGTTGAAATCCGAGTTCACTAAAACCCGAGTTAGTTTGTCTAGTATCCTGCATAAAGGGAAAGATAAAACATATCAGCTCTCACAATAAAATATCCCATATCGGAACAAATAAAATTTAATAGTAAGTAAATAGTTACCATAATAATGAAACTGTCTAACAAGTGTCTCTAGGTTGTATAATCTCTACCACCTGTCTAACCTTCGGGTTTGTTATAAGGAGGGGTTAAAAAAAAGTTCTGGTGAATGGACAAATTATACTTTCTATAAATAACACAACATATACTATTCGATCACTAGTTTACCTTTATTAAGTTATTTGGGTTTATTACACACTATACTTTCAAATATACGCATGAATCATACCCATCTACCCCCAAGTAGATTTTCCTTATAAATCATATATATGTAGTTATAATTCCAACATATCAAGGCACTCTTCGTAGTACCCTTCTCGAGTGGCCTTGTAACGACCCGCATTCTATGCATCGAAGGATCGTAGAATATTTATTTCTCTCACATACGAAGTCGTATGGTCATGTAACTTTGGGAGATGACTATTGGGGTCATTTCCCATGTTCATGATTTTTGTTGATTTTTAAATGGCCGTTTGCCCCTAAATGATCTTATTTCGGTCATAACTTTTGAATGGAAAGGAATTTTGACCTGAAACCACTTCCATTAGATCCGGATGATGATTTACATTTCCGTAGATTGGTCATATGTGAAAAACGGACTTACTGTTTGGGAGATATGGCTGAAACAAGGTTTAGGAGGTGAAAAACAGCTTAACCAGACTTAATTGGGTAGTTAACAGCTAGGCCCATTGGGGGATTTCGGGATTAGGGGTATATAGGGGCTGATTAGGTTAGAAAACATTTCTTTAGACACTTTTTCAGCCGCTACTTTCATTCTTGGAACCCTAGTAATGACCTCCAACATCTAGAATCACCTTTAATCACTTTCTAATCAAGCATTAGCCTAATCTTCATCAAATCAAAGGGAAATAGCACCAAATCAAGGTCAGAACTGATGTATAGCCTTGGGGATAGCGCCAAACAGAAGATAATTTCAGATTTGGTATTTTGTTTGTGGCTAAGGTGAGTGATTAGCATAGTTCCTCACTAATTATGGTTAACTAAGGGTAATTAGTGTTAATTAGAGAATTTATACATGATTAAATTCTGGAAAAATATTTATAAATTTTGAAATATTGTTTTAGACCTCTTTTATAAAATTTGGTTAGTTTGGTTAAGTTTTACTAATCCTATCATTAGTTTTGCTTAAACACGCTTAAGGGAAAATATGGGTTTTTGTGTATGTTTGATCCGTTTTGACATGTTAATTCATTGTTTTGGTGTTTATGGTTATTTCTTTGTGTTGCTATGACTGTATGGTATGCTTTATGATTGCATAGAACAGTTAGAATGGTCGAAAACACCGTCGTATGGCGTAAAACAGTCGCTGGAAAAGTTGCAAGAAAAACTGATTGGATAGGGGAAGGGGTTCAGATCGGATAGGATTATTCGAACCAAACCGACACTAGAGACAAGGAATCCGAACCGAACCGGAACCCACGCCGAAGAAAGAGTATGGCAACAAAGGAAGGCTACTTGCAAAGAGTTGGAGTTGAGTTGGGGACCAGATTGGGCTGAGCACGGGATCGGGTCGGAAAAGCTGAACTGAAGTGGATTGGATTATGGGAAGAAGGAAGGCCACCATTTGTTGGAATTGGACCAGAGCTTGGAAAGGGATCGGATCGGACCAAACGCAGGCAGGAGCACCAAACCGAACCGAGATCTGGAGATGGAGGAACACCGAACCGAACCGACTTGGGGAGGAACACTTTGAGGACCGAACCGACTGCACCACAGAGTTTCACGATCGAACAGAGGCAACAACTACGAACCGAACCAAGTTCGAGCTCCCACTACTACGACGCGACGACTCTTCTGAAGACCAACTCTAATTCAACCAAAACCCGAGATGCAAAGGAAGTCCAAAAGGAAGTGGAACTCAGGATCCAGATGGGAACCAAAGAGTTAACTTCATGAGTTGGGCTTTGCTGCGGGACGTCTGCTAAGGGGTTATCCAGGTCCATAGCTTTGATTCACCACGGAAAGACAAGTGTTAGGCTGCGGATCAGTGCAGTGGGGTAGTTACTACTCCATGGGGCAGAGTGATCGTAGCATGGCTATGAGCCAGTGCAGTGGAGTCTTCATGACTTCATGGGGGCAGAGTGGACATAGCAAGGACTAGTGGCTATGGATCAGTGCAGTGGAGTCTCCATGACTCCATGGGGCAGAGTGATCATAGCAAGTAATAGGGTGATCAAAGTGGTGGATATCGTATGCTTTACGCACTGAGTGAGAGATATGAGGATGGTTGCTATGATTGATTGTTTGACATCACCATGTCATGCACACCCCCACCCCCGTATTCTTTATACCATATGTTAGTGGCATCTTAGAGTATTGTACAATATGTAGTGCTAACTCTTTGGTTGCAGGTCCAGGTTCAGGTATGGTTTAGTATACCTGTTATTATTCTTTTTTGCTGCTTATCGCTCATACCAGACCTTTGTCTGACCTAGAGTTTTATGTCTCTTCTTATTACTCTGGATGCTCTTAAACGGACAGACTAGAGATAGGTTAGCTGGTTATGCATGAGTAGTTGATCCGAAGACGAGCAAGAGGCTCCTACGTATTATCTACATATATTCTCCATGTGTTGTTGATGGTTACTTCTTTGGGCATTAGTAGTGTACCTCTCCCTTTCTTTTGCTTTAGAGACAGTATTTTGAAGTTGTAATAATGGTTATGGATCATAAGCTGTATTTTGGATTTCCGCTGGTATGATGATTATGGTTTAGTTTTCAGCTTATGCACTGTCTCGCCTGTTTTATGTCAAGTATGTTATTATTATATTTTATTCCATGCGTTGTGAGACATTCTACAGGTTCCTTGTTAGTTCAAATTCCTTTCTTTGGTGACCGTCCTGTGCTAGTCAAGCATTGGGACAACGCACTTTCATTGGAAATGTCGGCTGGTGTGGGGTAGGCCGTCACAGGCTTCTATCACCGTACTGCGAGAACATACCAAATCTCAAATGCCATGATACAAAAGCATACTAGACCACGCTACGAAGGCGTGCTAAGATTCCATCACTACACTACGAAACATTCTAGGCTACGCTACAAAAGCATAGTACGCCTTTATCATCGCGCTACAAAAGCGCCATAATCCTAAGTCCCTCATAGAACTCAGTCGAGGGATTTCTATATCTGTAAAGGGCAGCTTCTTTAAGACTACAATGAAGATATCCATATATTGGTCTGCATCTTTCTCGGTAACTATGACCCTACTCGCCCCCCCAACGAATGAAAGACCACTCAAAGAGCTAAGTGGCTGTGCCCCCAACAAACAATATAAGCATCCAATTTAGCATTGTCCTTCATCCAATGTCCCGTTAGTGAAAGATCTCCAGACTTTCCGAACTCGCTCCGATTGATGACGACAGGTATCTGACGACTTATTGTCCTTGTTGGGTACTAACCACGAAGCATACTCTCGGAGCTAAGGCAGCGCCAGATCATCCTAAAAATCATCCCATCGGTCTTTTGGCTTCCCTTAACTAGAATGCAGCCTAGCCATACTCTAAGGATGGAGCCGTACAAACCTTCCTCTGTGGTTACAGCTTTGTTAGGCCTATCATAGAGGGTTATCTCAGAGTATCCTCACGTCTCGTCGAAGTCCGCTCTTCCTTCCAGTCCTATCGAATAATAAGTTGGATATGCTTCCACCGTGTCTCTAGATACATACGATGATTTTCCCCATTAGGCTCTTCATCCCCTCGGAGTGGACCGTACACATATCGCTATTTATTAGACCGTCTTAGCTTTCCTTTTGGCAAGACTGTCAAAGATCTAGATGTTCATGGCCAAAGCACAAGAACTCCGTGGAAATGCTAAGCTATACTTCAATTTTCTGATCAAATCGTTGCTGGGTCGAATAGGGTTTCGGGTTTAATGGGCTCTAGCACACTTTGCCTCAAACAAAGTCCATAACACAGAAAATAGATGGTTCCGGATCGAACAAAGTTCGAATCCAATTATTCGATCCGACTTCCGATCAAGGTTGAACAGTTACACCCAGGATTTTCCAGTCACATATCAATATTCACTACTACCTCCGGATCGAACGGAATTCATGCCACGTGGCCACGAGCCAACTCCACAACCGCTCAACAACTACTCCACTAACTCCCATGCTCTATTGGTTCGAATGACATATGTTATAACTGCTCCCGCCAATTTTCCAAAGGCTACCGCTATAAATATGCGATTTGAATGCCATTTGAGGGACTTTTTGTCACTTGAAAGCTTGAAACCCCATATCCAGATTGTCATTTCTATTCGATCCAACTCATGTTTTCAACATACTTGTGTTATTTTTCATATTTTTTAGAGGATTTTGATTGTATATCGAGTGTTTGAAGATTTCGAACATTGTAATTGTTATTTCCTACTGAATAGAAAAATTATATGTGCACATAGGCTCGTTAACGCCGAACCACTATAAATCTTATGTTTCTTCATTTTATATTTCTTCCTTATTCTCTACAAATCCTATTCTATTGGGTGTTAGAGCCATTTTTTGGTTTAACATATTGGTGCTTTCACTGAGAAATCTGAATTCTCATCCTATTTTGGATTACTTTCTCGGATCGCCAAGTCCATTTAGATAGTCCATATTTTCATCATCTTTGATAATCATAGTTATTATGGTTTCAACAAGAGACAAAGCTCATCAAGCCTCTCGTTGTGGGTCAACCAGTGACGTGCAACAACCCAACTCACAAATAGTGCCGCACAGATCCCCGGACCGAGTGAACTTGGCTCAAGTTGTCCCGGGTTGAATTCGATATGATATGATCCCACAATTCGATATGAGGCCATAGTTGAGACTATTTCTCCAGCTACTAATAAAGCTCCTACTTCAAAATTTGTTACACGAGATGATTTTGTTTGCATTTTCAACAAGTTAGAAGAGACACTGCTTCCTTGGATGCACAGGGGAGAGACAACACTACGTTGAGAAGTGCTATGGATACCATGGCTGGGCAGAGGGAAGAGTTTTGAAGGAAAAGGACACTTTCTCTGCAATTTCATCAAACCGTAGGAGATTCGTCTTCATATGAAGAAAGTGAAAGGAAACCACGTCAAAGGAGACCTTAAGAAAGGCTAGTAAATCTTCGTCAACTCCGATTCGGCTCACCACCGTCGTAGGAAGATGTAGTAATTCAGCTCGGCCCTAATGATCCTAGTTTGGCTGAACCTATTCCATTGTGATCCTGATCTCGAGCTCCCTCAAATGAATAAGGCACTTCTCGAACTGCTCGCGCTCCCGTATCTCCCCCGCTCATCTTGCGATTGTCTGGGACCGTAGAGGGAAAGAAAGTACTGCCTAGATGGCGGCTCAGGCCATGTTTCCTGTAATAGAAACAAAGGTAGTTCGATGAGCCTAGAGTATCAAACCTGAACATATGATGACTAGTGCCGAGGCAGAAGGAATTATAAGGCAGATAATGCATTATTGCAGGGGATACACTAATGAGGATTGGGCATATATTGTGGCCATACTCCCTTTACCAATGATATTTTTAAGGCCTAGTTCCCAAGGCGATTTAATTTGCCTACTATAAGTCATTACTTAGGAAGGACGGATCCACAACAACATTTGATGCACTATTCGTGGTATATGAACACAGCAGCGACTCCCGATACCATTATGTGTAAAGCCTTCCCAATATATCTCGAAGGAATGGAAATGACGTGGTTTACTAGGCTTCCTTCCTAGTCAGTTCCAATTTCAAAGACCTGATGGAGAAATTCTTGACTCAATTTCAATTGCATGCGTCGAAGTCTAAACACGTGATGGAGCTTTCTACAGTTAAACAGGCCCTCGGAGAGACTTTGAGGGGGTATCTCGATTGCTTCAGTATGGCTATCACCAAAGTAGACAACCCTAACCTGAAGACCATTCAGATGGCATTTGTCAATGGTATGGATAAGGACTTAGGGTTTGGGAAATATTTGGCTGGAAAACCTCCCACGACAATATAGCAATTTTATGAAAAGGCGAACGTGTGTTTGCAAAAAGAAGACGCATACTGCATCGAAAAAGGAGGTTTAGAAAGGTTGTAAAGGAAGAAATTCAGAGTAACATTGCAATAAGACAGATCGACGATAATTCCAAAAAAGTTGAATTTAATGTTGGGAACCAAAATAAGAAAAATGATCGCCAGGAGAAGAATGGAGATAAAGGAAATCAGAATCAGAAAGGGAATACTAACAAGTGACCCTGGTTCCAATCATTCGAGAGTTACATGCCATAGAATGATACTTTGGAGAATATATATCTAGATATGTGTAACGTGATGCAATACAAGAAAACGCCTCTGCGAGACTCGATAGAGAAAGAACGTGAGACTGGAAAGTATTGTTTGTTCCATGAAACTTTTGGCCATTCAACAAATGAATGTCAACACTTGAGAGATGTGGTGGAAAATTTGTTATGAGAGGGAAATCTTGATGAGTATAAGGCATCCCTGAGGGAAAGGGGCCAAGGAGCTCCAACCCTAAATAAAGATCATGGGTCCCACAGAGACGTTGCCCTGTAAAAGGCAAAGGGGTTATCAATATAGTCGTCGGAGGACGAATCTGGCGGGTTCTAGTGCAAGAACAATGGAGCGGTATGTAAACGTGGCAAAGCATATGGAGATTGGGGAATGCAGTACCCCTGAAGATAATGTTTCAGTCAAGCAATAGAAAACGATGAAGGATGATATTGTTTTCTGTGATAGAGAATGTTCAGGGGTATAAACCCCAAGCATTGATCCTTAGGTGATATCGACTATTATTGGCCCCACGACTGTGCGAAATGTCTTTATTGACTGTGAAGTTCCGTCAATATTTTGTTCAAAAAAGCCTTTGATCAAATGAAGTTAGAATCGAGAGATTTGAATCCATGTACAGGATGGATACGTAGTTTCTGAACTAGTTGGTTTAGTAGAGTTGTTAGTTGAGTTAGGAGAGGGAGATCATCAGAGAGTATGAATCCTCTCATTCCTTGTGATGGATATTAATTCTCCTTACAATTCCTTCCTAGGTTGACCGACCCTAGTAGAATTCAGGTCCTGTATAGCTCCTCGGTGATTGCTTCTGAAATTCCCAACCGAAGTTGGGGTGGGAATGGTCAAGGGAGATCAGGTGATAGGAAGAGCATGTTATTTGGTGAATGGAAGGAAGTTCGTAATATATAAGGAAAAGAACTGCAAGAAACCATCCTACTTGCCAAGGAGGCAGCATCATAGCAGGTAATGGGTAGGTCCCAACCAGGATTGCCTAGTCATCAGTTCGAAGACATTGATCCTAGATAAGATGATTAGTTGAGATGTAGAAGGGTGGCACCCATTGAAGATACGATAGAAGTCCTGATCGATAACGATGACCCGGTTAGGGTCATGAAGATCAGATCCTATTTAGATTTCCTCGGGATGAAGGAATTGATTGATTTTATCAAGGCAAACCTGGATGTGTTTGCTTCGTCCTATGTTGATATTTGAGGGATATCTCCATCGACTATGAGCCATTCATTGAGCATCAATCCAAAATATGCTCCAGTTAAGCAGAAAAGATGCATGCTTGGTCCGAGAGGTCAGCAGCTTTAAAGGATGAGATCGAAAAGTTGAAGGGAAACGAATTCATTCGTGATGCGACATACCATGAATGGATATCAAATCCAGTCCTTATAAAGAAAGCCAATGGGAAGTGGCATACATGAACCGATTTCTCAAACCTAAACAAGGCATGCCTGAAAGACAACTTTCTACTTCCGCGAATTTGATCAACTGGTAGATTTTACAGTTGTACATGAACTCCTCTCATTTATGGATGCATACTCTAGATACGCAAAAATTCTGATGCATCTTCCAGATCAGGAGCATCCAGTTTCATTAAAGACCTTGTTTTATACTGCTATGTAGTTATGCCTTTCGATTTGAAGAAAACTGAGGCAACGTACCAATGATTGGTTAACTGTATGTTCCATAATCAGATCATGAAATCGATGGAGGTATATATAGATGACATGCTTATGAAGTTGAAGCAATCAGCTAATCATGTTAGAGGTTTAGCAGAAATATTCAATATCCTCCAGTATTACAGGATGAAACTTAACCCTGAAATGCTCTTTTGGCATTGTGTTAGGGAATTTTTTGGGTTTCATCATCCGTTCGCATGGGATTGAAATCAATCCGGATCAGATACGACAATTAGGAACACCCGTGAACCTCAAAAAATAAGGATGTAAAGATCCTGGCTGAAAAGGTAGCAGCTTTGAGTAGATTCATCTCTAGATCTATTGACATGTGCATTCTCTTCTTTGAATTAACAAAGCAATTGAAGCGTAACTATGTGTGGACCACATATTGTGTTGAGGCTTTCTAGAATCTATTAAGTCACTTAGGGAGACCTTTGATATTAACCAAGCATGTAGATCATGAGGACTTGTTTGTATACTTGCGGTATCATTGCATGGCATCAGTTTAACGCTAGTCCGTGAGGAGAATAAAGTCTAAAGACTAGTTTATTACGTGAGAAAGAAGTTGACGGGGGCAAAATGAAACTATCCAAAGATAGAATAGCTCTCCTATGGCTTGGCGATCGGTTCAAAGATCTAAGGATTCTAGTAGGTTACTCAAGTGGAGCATTGAACATAGTCAGTTTGACCTTATATTTCTTCCCAGAAAGTCAATCCGAGGGAATGCATTGGTTGATTCCATATCCGAATTAACAAATCCAATGGAAGATGCCTTGAATGATGAATCAAGCCCTCTTAAGACTAGACTGGAATCGAGCATTTAGAAGCTGTATTCTCGCGATGATCGACGTTCCAGCACCTGGGTTGCATTGGTAACTCCCAAGGGACAATCAATCTATTATGCATTAAGGCTAAATTTTCCCGCCACTAACAATGATTCCGAGTATGAAGCCCTGATTGTCGGGCTGAAACACGCCAAGGAATTAGGAGTATTTACGTTGGATATTTTCTATGACTCTCAAATTGTGGTGTTTTAGGTTTGGAGAATTACTGACAAAGGGACCAGGGCTCGGTGCTTATCTTGAATGAGTAAAAGAACTGTAGAATGGTTTCGAGTACCGTAGCATTTACCATATCCCGCAAGAGGAGAATGAGGAAGAAGACCGATTAGCCAAGATGGCCAGCTCTGACAGCCCAAAGAAAACAGAGATAGTTCCGATGGAAATCCTGAATGCTCCGAGCCTCGATTATATGGAATGATCAAGTAGCAGAAGCCGAGCGGAACCTTTAACCACCATCAAGACCAAGCGGGTGATCAACTTTATCATCAGAAAAATCATATTTCGATTTGGGATACCTCGCACTATCATTACTGATAATGAAACCCAATTCTGTAGCACAAAATTTAAAGATTTCTATCGACAACATATTGAGAAGAGGTAAATGGCAGTTGCTCTCCCATAATCGAATGGACAGGTAAAAGCTGTGAACAAGATCATCAAGACCATTCTACAGAAGTAGATGGAGCAAGCAAAGACAAGTGGGTTGACAATTTACCACCAGCACTCTGGGCATATCAAACTACCCATAATTCAGCAATTGACTATACTCATTTTGCACTTTCGTACGGCTCAGAAGCAGCCATCCCTGTAGAATTCGAAGTCCCTTCTCACAAAGTGATGTATTACGATCCTTTGACTAATACGGCTCCTCTCCTGTAATCGCTTGATATGATTGGTGAGAAGAGAGAGGAAGCTGACTTGCGTGCTTTAGAGCATGGACATTCGGTTGCCGGATACTATAACCAAAAGGTATGATCCAAGACCTTCGATCCTGGTGACCTGGTTTTGAAACATGTCTTCCCGACCCTCTTTTACATGGGTCCGAAGTGGGAAGGACCATACATCATTCATCGGAAGCTTGATAACGAATCTTCCAGGCTAATGGCTGTTGATGGTGATCATCTTCTAAGGGCATGGAATGCCGAGCATCTACGACACTATTTGACTTAAGCTTTTATTTTGTCTTGGATTGTGTAGTGAGGCGGAATTTTCCTAAAGCTATTGTTTATAAATAAAAGCTCTTTCCATGCACTATGACTGTTTGTGTTGGCTTAATTAAGTTTTATAATCTGATTGGCTTATATTGAATATGAACGAAGGGGGTAGTTACCTCCCTGACATCGCTCACTTGTTCGTTCTTTGACAAGTTGACCCAATTTCGGGACTAATCGAACTTTGGTTAACCAAAATTGATTTTGACATCGACGCTTGATATAATAGTCCTCACGTTGAAAACCAAAGTGAGGAAAACAATAATTAAACGATGCATAAAACTCTTCCCTATTCCGATGGGATGAGTATAAATAACATAGGTGGACTCGACCATCCCTGAAGGCAACCTTTTCCCTCGCCTGGGGTAAAAGGACATGGCCTGAGCAAGTGTGACCCGACCACATGTCCAACTAATTCTATTCCTCGGAGTTTGGAATGGAAAGTTAACCAAAATCATGTTCGATATTGATACTTGAGTCGAAAAATCCCAATTTAGGACTTGAAATGTGACGGCCCGCCCGCACCAACCAACATTTACTCCAAAGGTGCGCTGTACACATGTCCAGTTAGCACGGAACAGGTCGCCAGAAGGGGAAAAGGAAGAAGAAAATGAACATACAAAGAACCTGTAGAATGTCTCACAGCGCATAGGACAAAATATAATAATAACATACTTGACATAAGACAGGAGAGACAATGCATAAGCTGAAAATCAGAACTAAACATCATAGCAGCGGAAATCCTAAAATACAGCTTATTACAATTTTCAAACTGTCTCAAATCAGAACTAAACGTCGCTACTTGGGCATTAGTAGTGTACCTCATTTATCTTACTTTTGCTTTGAGACAGTTTGAAAATTGTAATAACCTGTATTTTAGGATTTCCGCTGCTATGATGTTTAGTTCTGATTTTCAGCTTATGCATTGTCTCTCCTGTCTTATGTCAAGTATGTTATTATTATATTTTGTCCTATGCGCTGTGAGACATTCTACAGGTTCTTTGTATGTTCATTTCCTTCTTCCTTTTCCCCTTCTGGCGACCCGTTCCGTGCTAACTGGACATGTGTACAGCGCACCTTTGGAGTAAATGTTGGTTGGTGCGGGCGGGCCGTCACACTTGGTATCAGAGCTCTAGGTTGCGTAGTTAACCTAGGGAAAGACACTAGGGAGAGTTAGTACGTATAAGAGAGCGCGTATTTGTGGTTACTTTGGTTTTCAAAAGCTATGTATGTATATACTATTAGTAGTATGAAGATGAAGTCGCACTGCACTAGCACCACTATGGGGTCGTTAATCGTTTCCCTTTTTACAGATTAACGATGAGCCGAGAGACGAGGGGTGCTGGTAGAGGGACCAACCAAGGGAATGCCGCTGACATGAGGGCTATGTTTACTAACCTCATGAGAGACATGCTTAGAGAAGTGCAAGGGGCAATTCCCAATCCCGGAGTTGGTGTTGGCCCAGTAGTGCAGGCGCCTAGGGTCGATTTCGCCAAGTTGTGCAAAGATTACATTAATCTTGGTGGGAAGCCGTTCCATGGAACGGAGTCGGCCACAGATGTTCAAGATTGGATGGATAGCTGTGACCGTATCTTTGATGACTTGGGTCTCGAGGATGCGATGAAGAGAAGGCTAGCGTCTCGTCAGCTGCAAGGGCGAGCGATGAATTGGTGGAATGCTATCAGAACAGCTACTCCAGAGGACCAAGTTACTTGGGATCAGTTCAAGGCTCGCTTTAGCGAGAAGTTTATTCCAACAACCCAGAAGTCAGTGTTGTTCAAGAGGTTCTTGGAACTCAAGCAGAATGGAAGGGCAGTTTCTGATTATATTGCTGAGTTCGACACTTTGTCGAAGTATGGACTGTCTCTTATTGATACTCCTGAAAAGAAGAATGAGAAGTTCATTGCTGGTCTGGATGGGTACTTGGGGGAGAGGCTCATTAACCACATCGATGAGACTTTTGAATCGATTGTGGGGAAAGCTTTGAGGTCAGAGAGTCTTTACCCTAAGTCAAAGATTGAGGCTGCATCTGCAGAAGGGCCAAAGCCGCAAGCAGGCGGTGGAGGCAAGAATAGCTCTCAGAATAAGAGGAAGCATGACCAATCTAAAGGTGGCCAGAAAAAGAGCAAGAAGGATGTTGAGTGCTTCAGCTGTGGAAAGAAAGGCCATTATGCTAAGGAATGTCGGGCCAAACCAGCGGAAAGGAAGTGCTACAACTGTGGTCAAGTGGGACATCAGAAGGATAAGTGTCCGCAACCTCTTAAGGAGAAGCAGATTGTGAAAGCATATGCTCTTGATGCTATTCCTTCTTCGTCGAATGCCCCAACTGCGGCGGAGAAAGGGAAGAATGTTGTTATTCAAGGTATGCTTTCTATTTATGATATACCAGTTCAAGTTTTGTTTGATACTAGGGCTTCCCGTTCCTTCATATCTAGTGACCTGGTAGATAGGTTGGGACTGGAACCCGAGATAGTCGATAGACCATTGATAGTGACGAACCCGATTGGTGGTTCGACTAGCCTTAGTATGATTTGCAGGAATTTGGTCTTATCGAGTCATGGATGTATGTTTGTATGTGATTGCTTTGTTTTGGGCTTTACTGGGTACGGCATTATATTGGGAGTCGATTGGCTCCAAAGATACGGGGTGGTGGTAGACTGTGAGGGCTTTTTTGTGACAGTGAGGGCGGATGATGGGCGGAGGGTAGTGTTTGGTAGCCTACCTAGTGATGGGGTTATGGCTAGTTTTGTAAATTCCCTCGACATCCCGCAGGATGAGTTGTCAGATGTGCCCGTGGTTGGCCAGTATCCGGACGTCTTCGAGGAGGTGACCTGGCTTCCACCACACCGAGATATTGAGTTCCGTATTGATTTAGTGAAAGATGCCAGACCTATAGTGATGCCACTTCGTCGTATGGCACCAAGGGAGCAGCGAGAGCTCGGGGTGCAAGTCAGCAATCTTTTGAAGAAGGGATTTATTAGAAGGAGTGTCTCCGAGTGGGGAGCACCAGTTGTGTTTGCCACTAAGGCAGATGGTTCCCTTCGTTTGTGTGTGGACTATCGCGAGTTGAATAAGGTGACGAGGAAGAATAAGTATCCTCTACCGCGGATAGATGATTTGTTTGATCAGCTGGAAGGAGCTAGAGTGTTCTCCCAGTTGGACCTCGCGACAGGATTTCATCAGCTTCGAGTAGCAGATGAGAGTGTTCCAAAAACGGCATTTAGGACGCCGTCTGGATTTTATGAGTGGTTGGTCATGCCATTTGGGTTGACCAATGCACCATCCTATTTTGTGGATCTTATGAATCGAGTATTCAGAGATCAGTTGAATAAGTTTGTTCTTGTGTTCGTGGATGATATCCTTGTTTATTCAAGGACAGAGGAGGAACACAAGGGGCACTTGAGGATAGTGATGGAGGTGTTGAGGAAACACCAATTGAAAGCAAAGTTCTCTAAGTGTCATTTTTGGAGAAGGGAAGTGAGATTCTTGGGTCATGTTGTTTCCGAGAGTGGTATTGCCGTGGACCCTGCGAAGGTGGCTACGGTACAGGATTGGCCTACGCCCAAGAATGCTACAGATGTAAGAAGTTTCTTAGGATTAGCTGGATATTATCGTAAGTTTATCCAGGACTTCTCCAAGATAGCAGCACCGTTGACTCAGTTGACTAAGACGAATCAGTCCTTCGTCTGGGACGGAGTGTGTGAGGATGCCTTCAAGAGTCTAAAGGAGAGGTTGACGCATGCACCAGTGTTAGTCATTCCTAAAGGGAATGAAGAGATGACGGTATACACGGATGCTTGTGGTACCGGACTAGGTGCAGTATTGATGCAAGGAGGTAGGGTTGTAGCTTATGCTAGTCGACAGCTAAAGCCGCATGAGAAGAAGTATCCTACCCATGATTTGGAATTAGCAGCGATTGTATTTGCACTGAAGATGTGGAGACACTATCTCTTGGGAGAAAGATTCGAGTTGTTTACCGATCATAAATCGTTAAAGTATCTCTTCTCTCAGAAAGATCTGAATCTCCGTCAGCAGAGATGGTTAGAGTTCTTGGCTTCGTATGATTTTGATATCGCATATTCACCTGGGAAGGGTAATGCGGTAGCCGATGCCTTGAGTAGGAGACATGCCAGCTTAGGGGCAATGTTTCTTGAATGGAAGCAACTGGAGTATATCGCGGGGTTTGATTTCAGACCAAAGTGCGAATTGGATCCAGTTATGCTAGCTAGTTTGACGATCAGACCCACTTTGATAGAGCGGATTGGTTCTAGCCAGAGGGACGATCCTAACCTACTAGAAATCATCTCCAAGTTAGAAATGGGAGTTGATGAGGAGATGAATGTGTATGGGCTTGATCGAGATGGATGGCTTCGAAAGAATGGAAGACTAGTTGTGCCCAACGTGAATGGTTTGAGAGATGAAGTGCTTAGAGAATGTCATCACTCAAAACTGACTATACACCCCGGTGGTAATAAGATGTATCGAGACATGAGACAGACTTACTACTGGGAAGGGATGAAAAGAGACGTTGGGAAGTTTATATCTAAATGCATGAATTGCCAGCTAGTTAAAGCCGAGCAAAAGAAGCCTAGTGGGTTGTTGCAACCATTAGAAATTCCCGAATGGAAATGGGAGCAAGTCTCGATGGATTTCATCGATGGTTTACCAAGGACTAGGTCGGGATATGATAGCATTTGGGTAATTGTGGATCGATTGACTAAAAGCGCAAGATTTATACCAGTCAAATCGACCAGAACGGCAGCCAAGTTGGCAGAATTGTATATGAAGTGGGTAGTGAGATTTCATGGAGTACCCAAAAGCATTGTGAGCGACCGAGACCCGTTGTTCACTAGTGGGTTTTGGAAGAGCTTACAAGAGGCTCTAGGGTCAAGATTACATCTCAGTACCGCATATCATCCTCAGACCGACGGTCAGACGGAGAGGGTGAATCGTATATTGGAAGATCTCTTGAGAGCTTGTATATTGGATTTTGGTGGATCATGGGATGACTATTTGCATCTAGTAGAGTTTGCATATAATAATAGCTACCAATCCAGTATCGGTATGGCTCCATATGAAGCTTTGTACGGAAGACCATGCAACTCACCATCATGTTGGATAGAGACTGGCGAGAAGTTTGTGCTTGGACCGGATGTGGTGAGAGAAACTTCCGATAAGATCAAGATCATTCAGCAACGAATGAAAGCTGCTCAAGATAGGCAGAAAAGCTATGCCGATAAGAGGAGAAGAGACTTGAAATTCTCCGTTGGTGACTTGGTGTTCGTCAAGATCTCCCCGTTGAAGAGCGTGATTCGATTTGGCAGGAGAGGCAAGTTGGCACCAAGATTTGTTGGGCCATTCTCTATTCTTGAATTAGTCGGGAATTTGGCGTATAGAGTTGGCTTACCGGAGAAGATGGCGGGAGTTCATAATGTATTTCATGTTTCCCAACTAAGGAAGTTCGTTCACGACTCAGATGTGACTATTTCACCTGAACAGTTAGAGGACTTCGAAGTAGAACCCGAGGCGGTTGGGAACCGCAAGCCGATTCGTATTGCGGGGCATGATACGAAGCAACTTCGAAGGAAGGCGGTGAAGCTAGTCAAGGTTCAGTGGGGCGAGAACGAGAATGATTGTACTTGGGAGACAGAGGAGAGCATTAGGAAGGCTTATCCAGAACTCTTTGCCTGGTAAGATTTACTTTGCAATTTAGTTTTCCGCATGCTAGGATAGACTTGCTTTGCTTGTTTGCATGTTTGATTGTTGTTTTATGATTGATAGGCATGCGGGACCTTTGTGTGTGTTTGGATTAGGGAATTTCGGGGGCGAAATTTCTTAGGGGGGGGGGGAGAGTGTAATGACCCGTATTCTACACATCATAGGATCGTAGAATATTTATTTCTTTCCCATGTGAAGTCGTATGGTCATGTAACTTTGGGAAACATCTATTAGAGTCATTTCCCATGCTTATGATTTTTGTCGATTTTTAAATGACCATTTTGCCCCTAGTTGGTACTGTTTTGGCCATAACTTTTGATTGGAAAGGAATTTTGACCTAAAACTACTTTCATTTGATTCGTTTGATGGTTTCTCTTTCCGTAGAGTGGTCACATTAGCCAAACGGACTTACCGTTTGGGAGATATGGCTGAAACAAGATTTGGTGGGTGAAAAACTGCTTAACCGGGCCAAATCGGGTGATTAGTGAGTAGGCCCATAACCCATTTCGGGATTAGGGTTATGGGAGGGCTGAAATGAGATGGAAAATCGTTCCATTTCAGTTTTCTAGCCTCCACTTATCACCAAGGAACCCTAAAAATGGCCTCCAACCTCTAAATCACCTCCAAATCACCTTTAGGTTAAGGATTTGGCTTAGCAACCCCTAATCAAGAAGGATCTTCACCAAATCAATAAAGGAGCTGCTGTTTGGTATTGAAATTTGCATCAAATCAGAGAATCATTTCAGATCTTAGTTTATTTTGTGGCTAAGGTGAGTGATTTGCTTAGTTTTGCACTAATTATGGCTAATTAGGGTTGATTAGTGTTAATTAGCGAATTTAAACATGATAAAATTCTGGAAAAATATTTATAAAATTCGGAATGATGTTTTAGACCTTTGATATGAATTTGGGTTACTTTGGTCAAGTTTTGATAATCCTATCATTAGTTTCACCTAAACATGTTTAAAGGGAAATATGGGATTTTGGGTATGTTTGATCCATTTTAACCTATCATATTGATGTTTTGATGGTTGTGGTTGATTATGCATGTTGCTATGACTGTATGAAATGCTTTGTGATTGATTTCAATAGTTAGAATGGTTGAAAACGCCGTCGAATGGCGTAAACTGCTCGCTGGAGTGACTGCAGGAAGTTGCAAGTGGGATCGGATCGGACTCCCCGACCCGAACCGATCGTGGGTATATACCTTGATCCGAGCCGAAGACAGCGATCTGCATGTCCACCCCCGATCGCGAATCCTCTCCACGATCCGATCCAGATTTGATGAGGCGCAACGATCCGAAGGGAGGAGCACGAACCGATTCACTTCAGAAGCTCACGAGCTGACTACCTGGGAAGGTGCACCCGACCCGACTCGACCAGTTGGGGAAGCACGAAACGATTTGAAGGAGGAACCCCGACCCGGTCCGAATGGGTGATCACGACCCGATCCGAATGTGTGACCACGAGCTGATGGAGTAACTTGAACCGATCCGTGCAGACGAGGGAAACTGGGCTCCGAACCGATCCGATCTGAAGGCCACGTTCCGATCCGATCTGGTGATGATCAATAACCCGAGATGCAAAGGTAGTCCAAATGGAAGTTAGAGCTCAGGATCCCGGGACCAGTTGGGAACCAATGAGTTCACTTCATGGTTGGACTTTGCTGCGGGACGTGTGCTAAGGAGTTGTCGACGTTCATAACTTCGATTCACCACTAAGAATGGATGATGGCTACTTATCAGTGCAGTAGGGTCATTATGACCTGAGGGGCAAAGTGATGGTAGCAAGACTACGTTATCAGTGCAGTAGGTTCATTATGACCTGAGGGGCAAGGTGATGCGTAGTAAGACTATGAGCCAGCGCAGATGGGGTGAATAACTCCATGGGGCAAGTGGACATAGTAAGGATCAGTAAGGCTATGAGCCAGCGCAGATGGGGTGAATAACTCCATGGGGCAAGTGGACATAGCAAGGAATTAGTGGCTACGTTATCAGTGCAGTGAAGCCATTTATGACTTCATGGGGCAAAGTGATCGTAGCAAGGAATGTTGGGTGATCGAAGTGGTGAATATCGTATGCTTTACGCACTGAGTGAGAGATGTGAGGATGGATGCTATGCTTGATTGTTTACCATCATTATGACATACACATCTCCCCCACCTCCGTATCTTTACACTGTTTGATATGATACCTTAGAGTGTTGTACAGTATGTAGTGCTAACTCTTTGGTTGCAGGTCCAGATTCAGGTATGTTTCAGTCTACCTGTTATTGTTCACTTTAGATGCTTATCGCTCATACCAGGCTTTATGTCTGACCCAGAGTTTTATGTCTCCTCTTATTACTCTGGGTGCTCACACGAGCAGACTAGAGACAGGTTAGCTGGTGATGCGCGAGTAGCTGATTCGGAGGCGGGCAGGAGGCTTCCACGTATTATATATATATATATATATACATTCTCCCTGTGTCGTTGGTGGTCGCTACTTGGGCATTAGTAGTGTACCTCATTTATCTTACTTTTTCTTTGAGACAGTTTGAAAATTGTAATAAGCTGTATTTTAGGATTTCCGCTGCTATGATGTTTAGTTCTGATTTTCAGCTTATGCATTGTCTCTCCTGTCTTATGTCAAGTATGTTATTATTATATTTTGTCCTATGCGCTGTGAGACATTCTACAGGTTCTTTGTATGTTCATTTCCTTCTTCCTTTTCCCCTTCTGGCGACCCGTTCCGTGCTAACTGGACATGTGTACAGCGCACCTTTGGAGTAAATGTTGGTTGGTGCGGGCGGGCCGTCACATGAAAGGTGGACGGTATGCCAAAGGCGAATGACATGACCATTCACGCAACAAACTCTAACTTTCATTGTAATGGCCCGGATATCCGTACCATCTGAGTTGACTACATACATCACACGTCCACCCAAATATCACAGAAATACGAATAAATTTTTTTTAGAAGAAAAAGGTAGAAGAAGAACAGAAATAACAACACGAAATCTCACATCGTTGTGGAACCAAATATAATATATAACAACTTTTGGAATACAAAATTTTCTATATACATATACATACTATTATCATAATATCACTATCAGAGTATAACACTTACAACACAGTGGAAATAACAATAACTAGATAACGATGAAGCCTCCTGCTTCCGGCTCCTTCAAGTAAATCTGTAAAATCCTGAACTACTTGACTTCCCGTACAAATTTGGGCACCCAAGAGTTTAGGTAAAACAAAACAAAATAAACTCTGGGTAAGTCATGGGACTGGTATGAGTAAACAGTTAAAAACGGTTTGAGAAAATAAACGATATCTCATAAGACCATGCCGTATATCACGGAACGGGTTTTTTCCCTTATGAAAATCCAGAACACTTGATTTAACTTTCAGAATCTTTTTGAAAGAAACGATAATCTTTATAATAAAACTCTTTTGATATTATAATAATGTCTTAATCAAATAAATGGAAATCTAGTGGGACGCTTTCATCTAACGCTCCACATATATATTTTACAATCAAAACCGCGAGCACTTATTGGGTAATGAATTTCAAACTATGACAAGGTATGGAACCACCTTCCAATAGTGCATCTCTAGAGGGGAATACACTGGGTTCAACAAGAACATCTTGCAACCCGGCCACACATGACCGGCCACACATTTCGCTTGAGTGTATCAAATGTATGTCACCAACGGTTGGGTCAGCAACCGTTTTTCGAATGGGACAACATCAAATAGAATAAGGAATTAAACGAATCTCTAGATAGGTTGATAATACACCCTAATGGGAGCTACCCACATAGCCATACTGTCTGCCCGATTTTTGTCATTTCCCGGTTGTCGAGGCCTAAGGCTACGCTTACTTATCATTCATTGATAGCACTATCACTTTGAATGCCACATTGTCAGATCCGTAAATCACTAATTGATGACAAAAATATATTCTGGATATTATGCTAAGAGAATAAATTCTCTGCCACCATATATATTTGTACAGAACAACACATGCGATCATTGGAAATACTCTGTCAGACATTCGTCCATATATGTTCGTTATGGGATTGAACGAAACTGAAGGCACAATTTCTATTAATAGAAAAAGCCCTTGCACTTTACTCCGTCTTCGATTTTCTTTATAAAATCTGATTCGTAACGCTACTGCCAATATGGAGTGGTTCTCGGATAATAATCCAACCGGTCTCTCCATATTGACAACGATATGGGCAGATACTTCGATAGTCGGTTATTTAATTATCGAAAAAAAAACCTTCATCCATAACATCAAATAATCACTGGACCCCTTAATTAATATTTCATTAACTAAATCACTCTTTCCATTTACTTATCAATATTGGTTAAACAAATATTATCAATTATCATCTCGGTCTCTTACGTTCTTTGGAAAACATTTCCATATATCGCCTTTTTTATTTTCTATACATAGAAAATATCTTTTATTTATAATTGGGAAAATTCCAATTACTTATCTCTTTCATGACCGTTCATTTCTACACTCAGGAAATATTTATTTATTATATTTCCAAAATTTCACTTACTTGGGTTAAAACGAATGTTGTATAAAACATCGTTACAAACAACCTAAAACATTTCATTTAACTAACTATTATTCAAACATTTATCTTCGATACTGAATCTTGTTATTTATCGGTTTAAAATGAAATCAATCAAGTTGGGGTATACCACCTCTCAGACCTTGACTGAATAACATTCTTAACTTCAAAACGAACAAGACGGCTTATCTTGAATAATCAATATCATAAAAACCCACATATTCATTTTAAAACGTATATATGATTCTCTATTCTATTTTTACCATACATAATTATAGATTTCCTTTTTGTTTATAATATTCTATTTTAAGTTCGTTTTCTTATCGAATTATATATATATATCGATATATTGATTTCTAATTGTCAAATCATCTTAAAATATTCTAACTCCTTAAATTTTCGAAATTTTTTTCCAGCACCTCCTTTGTACCGGTCGATAGTTCAAACCTCAATTCACCTCTCTAAGCCCTTTCCATTCAATAAGAAAATGAAAAAGCCAAGCGGCTTGCCGATTCGGCGCATAAAATCTCATATGGAATATAAACATGTACCTTTTTCTCGGGCACACGAATTATAATCTTCATACACTTCATTTCATACCTGTCTAACTCATATACGTCCATTCCTAATTTATTCCAACTCAATCTGGTCATTTTAACTCAATTCGCTAATTTATTCTTTAATTAGCTCCTTTGCCTATTTCACTTTTTATTTGAACATATCACGTTCAAATATATATATTAATTTGTTTATAAACAGTCGAACACCATTTCAACTCAAATTTCATATTCGATTTCAAATATGAATTTACAAATTCAATCCACTTATTCAAAGTCCAATTTCGATTCAAAATTTTATTAACAAATTTTTATTCAAATTAGTTAACTCTATTTAATAGTTAAAAAATCTGATTTTTGTTTTCAAAAATCAATCCACTACTCAACTTAAGTTCAAATATATTTTTAAAACTCAAGTCTATATTTTTCTAATGAAAATCCATATTTTATTTACTTAAAATCCCTTTTTTTGTCTTAATAAACCGTTATGGTTTTATAATGGTTATGGCGTTGTTTTTCTGAAAATTTGATTTCGACATAACTCAAAATCTATAAGACGAAATCCAGAATTTTCTTTTCCATTAGAAAACTATTGTCAAATCGGTGCTGACGGTTCTTATTTCAAAGAATTCCAACTTAAATTGAGTTTTGTATATTCAATTGAAGTTCGGAACGCTAAATTACGAACTACCGTGCTGCAGCGTGTTCATTTTAATTATATTTAAATATAAACATTTAAACTTGGTTTATAAATAAATTTCAACTCCATTCTAGTATAATTTAATATATTTTAAACCAATTTTCCCAATTTCACTTAATATTTCTGATTTTCCCTAATCATCAATTATTTCATAATTCGGTTATAAATTTATTTACAACTCGATTTGCTACATTAAATTCCAATTTCTTTTGGAGTCAAATTATAATAAAATGCGTTATTATTAAATTCTAATTATAAACCATTTTGATTTATCTTAATTTTGTTTATATTCTGAATCCAGAATAAGTTCTATCGTCCCTTTTTTAACATCATTTTAACTTCATATTTGGATTTAAACATTTTAAATTATAAAAATGATATTTTTTCACCTTTATTTATGAATATTGTTTATATTACTTGTTTATATATTTAAATAAGTCTCGATTTCAAATACATTTGAAATTAAAACTCTACTTAGGAAAAATAATTTTCCCTTTTTAAATTCATGCTTGTTTTTACATTTCCCGAATTATCCAATGATAATTGTTTTCCCATTTAATTTATAAACTCCGTTTATAAATTCATTTCACTTCTCTGCATCATTTAATTTATAAACAAGGTTTATAACTTCACTTCATATCTCGCATTATAAATTTATAAACAAAGTTTACAAATTCTAAATACTTGTTTTATATTCAGAACAAGTTAATATTTTTATAGCCCATTGGAATTTCACATTCTATTTTAGATAAATAGAATTTTCCCTTTAAAGCTCAAAATATCCTTTTCATGTTATTTTATATATCAATATTTGGGCCCAATGATATTTTAAACATCCAAACCAACCAATTATCAATCACGGGTTCTCTAACACCTCATATATGATGATATATATGAAAATAATAATAATAATATTTTTTAAGAATCCAGTCGGATCCCTCCAACCTGTTTTCCTGCATCCACAAACATTAGCCAACATATATAATACCCATCCCGCTTCGAGGCAGGATATTGCGGTATAGAAGGTCATCCACTATCATAGCGTGAGGCACATAGGGTCATCCGCTAATGATACTGCGAGCATCCGCTAATGGTACTGTGGGAATTATCCAATCTCCAATATATATATATATATATAATAACCACAAACACCAATCCTAAATAACTAATATATATTTTATAGCCACAATAATATTTTAATGCAACCAAATAACCAACAGACAAACATTTTTAACTGATAAAAATAATTCTAAATAAAATTTGAGTGAGATTTACTCACATTGATTTTATTGAACGAAACCAATCGGAGACGTTGATTTGAATTCCATCTGTCTCCGAAAAAATCCAAATCCATTTTTAGATTGCAGACTGCACAGCAACAACTGAACTTGCATGTCTTCAACCCATATTACCTCACAACATTTTAATTCTTATATTTATTTAATTATCAAGATAATATATAAATAAAATCATTAATTGTAAACAACGAGTTTTTAAGATTAATTACCTTTATTACTCTATAAATCACGTACTCATCATGTTCTTCCTCGATGCCACGCTCGATTATTGTCATTACCAAAACTCCTTCCTTCTATGAACTCATCCGCACACCGAAATTACCACTATCGCTCATATCATCTCCTCCTCCCAAACCCAATTAAAACAAATACGCATTCCACTTTAGAACTCAACGAGGCCCCTCCAACCTGCTACGTAACCATCAATATGCAAACAAGTCCATCGGCCAGCCCTGATTTCAGTTCGAACCAATACCGGTGTCCATCCCAAACAAACAACATCCAACTTCACTATATTTTGAATTGTCAAAGCCTACAATAACACAACCAACTTCCCGTTCCCATCAGGTATCGCATTCGTGAACCCTCTCCTACCTCTCCCGGTCTACACTTCTAGAAAGAGAACAACCATCATGGTCGAGCTTCTCTCCCAATCCTTATCGGTGCCCCTGTACCTCAATCTGAAAAAAATCATGATGGCAAAAAAATGTCGCACCATCCAATACACCTTTCATCCACCTTATCTTGTCCAAATTCATCACTATGAAGCGTTGGAACTAAATCGAACACCCCAACCTCACTAACGTCAATGCCGTAGGTGCGATGCTTCATTCCCATTCTCTAAAGGATCTCGCGGTTTCAATCGATTTCAGACAAGAGAGAGAGGCTTATGGTTTCTCTTTGAATTTGGGGAGAGCCATTTTTATTTCGAAGAGGAACAGAGTTTGTTTGATTTACTTAAGAAGGTAGCGGCCATTTTCTGTTGGAGTTTTTGAGTTTGATTTTTCAGAAGATCGAAAATGAATGAATTAAAAGGAGTGGCGCGGTTTTATAAAGATGGATACTTCACTACTAAGGAATAGGTGGTAGGTGAAGGTACATATAAATTAAATGTGATTTGATCTTTGATTTAACCACGATTTGAGTTCAAGCTTATCCACTAGTATTATAATAATATATTTCATGGTTACGAACTCCTATTTGAGCGCGACAACCGGCGTTTCTAGCGTTATACCACTAATCTAAACACACTGGGACATGCTTCGAAGTCCAGTTCGATCATATGAGGAAGAAATAAATTAAATTTAAAACAACTCATTCCTTGATAATAAATTAATATTATTACCATTTATATTCAAATAGAATTTATACTAATCATCTGAACTATTTTGATTTAGTTTTTAATTTCGATTTCAATTATATTTCATATTACAATAATTTAATATATTGAATAATAAATCAAAATCGATTATTAAATCGACAACTTAATATAAAAATTCATTTATATTATTAACTCGATTTTTAAAACCATATTAAATATTTAAAATAAATTGTTCGAAAATCCGGGTCGTTACATTCTTCCCCCCTTAAAAGAATTTCGTCCCCGAAATTACTAAGGTAGAAAAAATGCTACAAACCCATTACTTTTCAAAAACTCACTTATGTTGAACTAACATTTCATACTTTTACAATTTTAGTACCAACCAAACCTTTTGTTTTCATTCATATGCATCCAAATTGATTCTAAAACAATTTATCCACTTTGATTCTTTTAACTTGCTTTAAGTAAAATTTTAATTCTAGAATTCAAATCCTCAGGTTTTTTTATTTCAAATCCTGTAGAAATTACATAAATATATCCAGATATTTATTTCCATCTCAAATTCAAATCATATGAATTTTCAAACTAGCTTGTTTTCTTTTAAACAAATTTCCTTCAAAAACTTTTCTAAGGTAGCAATTCATCACTTAAAAACTCGAAAATGAACACTGATGATGCTGCAGTCATCAGAATTATTTCCCAGCCATTGAAGTGAGTTCAATGCTTTATCACTTCCAAAATCCATCTAAAATGATTTTTATCCAAATATCCTTCCAAAACATAGCTATATTATTTTAATATACTTTGGAAAATATTTTCCAACTTCCCACGATTAAAATTCCAAATTTTGGTTCGAATTCAATTTAATTCATCTTATTTGTATATACTTCACTCATATACAAGTTTTATTTGTTTATAAATAAAAATTCCAATTTTATAATCTCATTTGACTATAATATTAACATCCAACTCATCCATATATTATAATAATTTTAGAAAATTATTTCTTTCTATATCAAAAATAGAATTTTTGGGTAAAATTATTTTATTTACCCATTAAAAACAATATTGTGTTAAATCTCTCTGTTCAAGTGTTTAGAAATTCCTATCGACTTCGTGACGTCCCACAATTCGATCAGAGTTAATAAACTACTGAACAAACAAACCAACATAGTATAATACAATTTTTATATCAATTAACAAATACGCGCCCTCGTACATATACACTCAACTCATTCTAGGATACTACTGACCCTATCTCCAATGAGCACAACCCCACCAAAGCCTAGGTATTTGCTCAACCTAAGCTCTGATACCAATTGTAATGGCCCGCAAATCCATACTATCTGAGTTGACTACATACATCATACGTCAAACCCAAATATTATAGAAATACGAATCATTTTTCTAGAAGAAAAAGGTAGAAGAAGAACAGAAATAACAACACAGAATCTCACATCGTAGCGGAACTAAATATAATATATAACAGCTTTTGGAATACAAAATTTTCTGTATACATATACATACTATTATCAGAGTATAACACTTACAACATAGCGGAAATAACAATAACTAGATAACGATGAAGCCTCCTGCTTCCAGCTCCTCCAAGTAAATCTGTAAAATCCCGAACTACTTGACTGCCCGTACAAATTTGGGCACCCAAGAGTTTAGGTAAAACAAAACAAAATAAACTCCGGGTAATTCATGGGACTGGTATGAGTAAACAGTTTAGAACTGTTTGAGAAAATAAACGATATCTCATAAGACCACGCCGTATAACACGGAACGGGTTTTTTCCCTTATGAGAATCCAAAACACTTGATTTAACTTTCAAAGTCTTTTTGAAAGAAATGATATTCTTTATAATAAAAATCTTTTGATATTATAATAATGTCTAAATCAAATAAATAGAAATCTAGTGGGACGCTGGCATCTCACGCTCCACATATATAATATATAATCAAAACCGCGAGCACTTATTGGGTAATGAATTTCCAACTATGACAAGGTATGAAACCACCTTACGGTAGTGTATCTCTAGAGAAGAATATACTAGGTTCAACAAGAACATCTTATAACCCGGCCACACATGACCGACCACACATTTTGCTTGAGTGTATCGAATGTATATCACCAATGGTTGGGATCAGACACCGTATCCCGAGTGGGACAA
Organism: Allium sativum; assembly: GCA_030737875.1. Classification (NCBI taxonomy): domain Eukaryota; kingdom Viridiplantae; phylum Streptophyta; class Magnoliopsida; order Asparagales; family Amaryllidaceae; genus Allium; species Allium sativum. Next base: position 445,975,612 of record CM060922.1, on the reverse strand, counting down.
CATCGAATAGAATAAGGAATTAAATGTATCTCTAAACAGGTGATAATACACCTTAATGGGAGCTACCCATATAGCCATGCTCCCTGCCCGATTTTTGTCGTTTCCCGGTTGTCGAGGCCTGAGGCCGCTTACTTATCATTCATTGATAGCACTATCACTTTGAATGCCACATTATCAGATCCGTAAATCACTAATTGATGGCACAAATATATTTCGGATATTATGCTAAGAGAATAAATTCTCCGCGAACATATATATTTGTACAGAACAACATATGCGATCATTGCAAATACTCTGTCAGACATTCGTTCATATACTTTCGTTTTGGGATTGAACGAAACCGAGGCACAATTTCCATTAATAGAAAAAGCCTTTGCACTTTACCCCATCTTCGATTTTCTTTATAAAATCTGATTCGCAAAGCTACTGCCAATACGGAGTGGTTCTCGGATAATAATCCAACCGGTCTCTTCATATTGACAACGATATAGGCAAATACTTCGATAGTCGGTTATTTAACTATCGAAGAAAACAAACAAACCTTCATCCATAACATCAAATAATCACTGGACCACTTAATTAATATTTCATTAATTAAATCACCCTTTCCATTTCCTTATCAATATTTGTTAAATAAATATATTCAATTATCATCTCGGTCTCTTACGTTCTTTGGAAAACATTTCCATATATCGCCTTCTTTTATTTTCTATACTTGAAAATATCTTTTATTTATAATTGGGAAAATTCCAATTACTTATCTCTTTCATGACCGTTCATTTCTACACTCAGGAAATATTTATTTATTATATTTCCAAAATTTCACTTACTTGGGTTAAAACGAATGTTGTATAAAACATCATTACAAACAACCTAAAACATTTCGTTTAACTAACTCTTATTCAAACATTTATCTTCGATACCGAATCTTGTTATTTATCGGTCTAAAATGAAATCAATCAAGTTGGGGTATACTACCTCTCATACCTTGGTTGAACAACATTCTTAACTTCAAAACGGACAAGATTGCTTATCCTGAATGATCAATATCATAAAAACCCATTTATTCATTTTAAAACGTATATATGATTCTCTATTCTATTTTTACCGTATAAAATTATAGATTTCCTTTTTGTTTATAATATTCTATTTTGAGTTCATTTTCTTATCGAGTTCTATATATATATATATATATATATATATATATATATATATATCGATATATTGATTTCTAATTGTCAAATCTTCTTAAAATATTCTAACTCCTTAAGTTTTCGGAAAAATTCGCCAGCACCTCCTTTGTACTGGTCGATAGTTCAAACCTCAACTCGCCTCTCTAGGCACTTTCCATTCAAAAAGAAAATCAAAAAGCCAAGCGGCTTACCGATTCGACGCATAAAATCTCATATAGAATATAAACATGTACCTTTTTGTCGGGCACACGAATTATAATCTTCATACACTTCATTTCATACCTGTCTAACTCGTATACGTCCATTCCTAATTTATTCCAACTCAATCTGGTCATTTTAACTCAATTCCCTAGTTTATTCTTTAATTAGCTCCTTTGCTTATTTCACTTTTTATTTGAACATATCACATTCAAATATATATATATATATATATATATATATAAATTTGTTTATAAACAATCGAATGCTATTTCAACTCAAATTTCATATTCGATTTCAAATATGAATTTACAAATCCAATCCTCTTATTCAAAGTCCAATTTCGATTTAAAATTTCATTAACAAATTTTTATTCAAATTAGTTAATTCTATTTAATAATTAAAAATCTTATTTTTGTTTTCAAAAATCAATCAACTACTCCACTTGAGTTCAAAAATATTTTTACAACTCAAGTCTGCATTTTTCTAATAAAAATCCATATTTTATTTACTTAAAATCCATTTATTTATTTCAATAAATCGTTATGGTTTTATAATGGTTAAGGCGCAGTTTTTATGAAAATTTGATTTTGACATAACTCAAAATCTATAAGACGAAATCCATATTTTGCTCTTCCATTAGAAAACTATTATCAAATCGGTCCTGACGGTTCTTGTTTCAAAGAATTTCTACTTAAATTGAGTTCTGTATACTCAATTGGAGTTCGAAACGCCAAATTACGAGCTACCACGCTGCGGCGAGTTCGTTTTAATGATATTTAAATATAAACGTTTAAACTTCGTTTATAAAAAAATTTCAACCCCATTCTAATATAATTTAATATATTTTAAACCAATTTTCCCAATTTCACTTAATATTTCTAATTTTCCCTAATCATCGATTATTTCATAGTTCGGTTATAAATTTATTTACAACTCGATTTGCTACATTAAATTCCAATTTATTTTGGAGTTAAATTATAATAAAATGCGTTATTATTAAATTCTAATTATAAACCATTTTGATTTATCTTAATTTTGTTTATATTCTGAATCCAGAATAAGTTCTATCGTCCCTTTTTTAACATCATTTTAACTTCATATTTGGATTTAAACATTTTAAATTATAAAAATGATATTTTTTTCACCTTTATTTATGAATATTGTTTATATCACTTGTTTGTATATTTAAATAAGTCTCGATTTCAAATACATTTGAAATTAAAACTCTACTTAGGAAAAATAATTTTCCCTTTTTAAATTCACGCTTGTTTTTACATTTCCCGAATTATCCAATGATAATTGTTTTCCCATTTAGTTTATAAACTCCATTTATAAATTCATTTCACTTCTCTGCATCATTTAATTTATAAACAAGGTTTATAACTTCACTTCATATCTCGCATTATAAATTTATAAACAAAGTTTACAAATTCTAAATACTTATTTTATATTCAGAACAAGTTAATATTTTTATAGCCCATTGGAATTTCACATTCTATTTTAGATAAATAGAATTTTCCCTTTAAAGCTCAAAATATCCTTTTCATGTTATTTTATATATCAATATTTGGGCCCAAGGATATTTTAAACATCCAAACCAACCAATTATCAATCACTGGTTTTCTAACACATCATATATGATGATATATATGAAAACAATAATAATAATAATATTTTTTAGGAATCCAGTCGGATCCCTCCAACCTGTTTTCCTACATCCACAAACATTAGCCAACATATATAATACCCATCCTGCTTCGAGGCAGGATATTGCGGAATAGAAGGTCATCCACTATCATAGCGTGGGGCGCATAGGGTCATCTGCTAATGATACTGCAGGCATCCGCTAATGGTAATGCGGGAACTATCCAATCACCAATATATATAATAACCACAAACACCAATCCTAAATAACTAATATATATTTTATAGCCACAATAATATTTTAATGCAAACAAACAACCAACAGAAAAATATTTTTAACCGATAAAAATAATTCTAAATAAAATTTGAGTGAGATTTACTCACAGTGATTTTATTGAACGAAACCAATCAGAGACGTTGATTTGAATTCCATCTGTCTCCAAAAAACCCAAATCCATTTTTAGATTGCAGACTGCACATCTACAACTGAACTTGCATGTCTTCAACCCATATTACCTCACAACATTTTAATTCTTATATTTATTTAATTCTCAAGATAATATATAAATAAAATCATTAATTGTAAACAATGAGTTTTTAAGATTGATTACCTTTATTACTCTATAATTCACGTACTCAACTTGTTCTTCCCCGTTGCCACGCTCAATTATTGTCATTACCAAAACCCCTTCCTTCCTTACGAACTCATCCACACACCGAAACTATCACTATCGCTCATATCATCTCCTCCTCCCAAACCCAATGAAAACAAAAACACATTCCACTTTAGAAAACAACGAGGCCCCTCCAACCTGCTACATAACCATCTCTATGCAGACAAGTCCATCGGCCAACCCTGATTTCAATTCGAACCAATACCGGCATCCATCCCAAACAAACAACATCCAACTTCACTATATTTTGAATTGTCAAAGCCTGCAACAACACAACAAGCTTCCCGTTCCCATCAGGTATCTCATTCGTTCATCCATCACTCAACCAGACTCCAGTACCTCGATCCTCTCAATACAGATCGCACTTCCCCAAACATTATCGTGAACCCTCTCCAGCCTCTCCCCATTCTTCACTTCTAGACCGAGAACGACCATCATGGTCGAGCTTCTCTCCCAATCCTTATCGGTGCCCATGTACCTTAATCTGAAAAAATCATGATGGAAAAAGAAGTGTCGCACTATCCAATACACTTTCATCCACCTTATCTTGTCCAATTTCATCACTACGAAGCGTTGGAACTAAATCGAACACCCCAACCTCACTAACGTCAACGTCCTAGGTGCGATGCTTCATTCCCGTGCTCTAAAGGATCTCGCGGTTTCAATCAATTTCAGACAAGAGAGAGGCTCGCGGTTTCTCTTTGAATTTGGGGAGAGCCATTTTTATTTCGAAGAGGAACAGAGTTTGTTTGATTTACTTAAGAAGGTAGCGGCCATTTTCTGTTGGAGTTTTTGAGTTTGATTTTTCAGAAAATCGAAAATGAATGAATTAAAAGGAGTGGCGCGGTTTTATAAAGATGGATACTTCACTGCTAAGGAATAGGTGGTAGGTGAAGGTACATATAAATTAAATGTGATTTGATCTTTGATTTAACCGCGATTTGAGTTCAAGCTTATCCACTAATATTATAATAATATATTTCATGGTTACAAACTCCTATTGGAGAGCAACAACCGGGGTTTCTAGTGTTATGCCACTATTCTAAACACATTGGGACATGCTTCAAAGTCCACTTCGATCATATGAGGAAGATATAAATTAAATTTAGAACAACTCATTACTTGATAATAAATTAATATTATTATCATCTATATTCAAATAGAATTTATACTGATCATCTGAACTATTTTGATTCAGTTTTTAACTTCGATTTCAATTATATTTCATATTACGATAATTTAATATATTGAATATTAAATCGAAATTGTTTATTAAGTCGATAACTTAATTTAAAAATTCATTTATATTATCAACTCGATTTTTAAAACCATATTAAATATTTAAAATAAATTGTTCGAAAATCCGGGTCGTTACATTCATAAAGTTAGTATAAAATTAGGGTAGGCATGAAAATTAGGGTAGGCATGAAATGATGCACCACGACTTAAGACCGCCATAACCCTCGACTCTAACCTCAATACAAAATGGGAGAGTATAAAAACATTTGGATCGAATATCCAAACGACATAGCTCTTACCCCCACAGAAGGATTAGGGGAATGCACATAGACTTAACCTGAAATCCCCAATGATGCTAGGAGCAGAGACATGATCTTATAAATTAACGTCGAATATGTTGTGGACCTAGCTTATAATTCAAGGTTAATTGAGGGAATATACGCTGTACCTCCAAGTTACGTGATTACATATCTAAAATTAAATTGCAAATACACTAAATGGAAAGAAAATGATAGACACAAACTAATACTTCTTTAATTATGAATTTGTACATAATGGTAACTACTTTACCAATTACTTGTTTTGTACGGTATGATAAAGCAAAAGGCAAGGGCCGCACTCACAACAACCACATCAAGCCATTGGAAAACTAAAAGAAACAAGTTTGCAAACATCTAGGACTTAGATCTCTTGGTCTTCTTAAACTCTCTGAGCTTCTTCTGCTCCACTTTTTCGGTCTCGGTGATTATATGTTTTTTCTTTTGTTTCTTCCCCATTGAAGATTCTTCAGGTTCAGAAGTAGGCTTGGAGCTTGTATCCTTAAGGGAAATATTAATAGAAACCTTTATGCTAGAAGGAAGGACCACATTTAGGGGATCTGCTAAAAGAGGCGCGGACAGGGCCTCAATCTTGACTTGTAAAAGCTCGCCTTCCTTTCCCGCCTTCATCTTAGCAAGTGCCAACTCCCTGGTCTTACCAGAATCCCCAACATAAATGACATCGTCAGCGCCATCCTTGCCGTCAAGGTCTTTCAGCGCGGCTATCATCTCTCCTTCCTTCGAGGTATCATCACCCAGAGGCACTGAAGGCTTGTCAGTTAGCTTTATCTCCCACTCCATAACGACATATGTCGGCTTTGTACCCAAAGAAGGGAGAGTAATGGTTATTAGCTCCGAGGAAATAATAGGCCTCTCAATTGGAATCCTTATAGCACAATGAAATGCCAAAATACCTTTAGCAAAATAAGGAGAGAATGTGGAAATACCTTCAGTCGACTGATCTCCAAGAGTTGCTAGAGTCTTAGCCTCAGTAATAGCGAGAGAATTGTGTGTGTGATAAGTCCTGGATACTCAAGTTCGTACTTCTCTATCTCCCCAGCCTTGGGCAATATAGAAGAAGAAACAGATCTACCTTCAATGGCATCTTTGTCCTTAGCCAGACACTTCACGGCATCCTCAGTTTCCATTAGTAGTTTTCTTCCTTCTGCTAGATGCTTAGGTTCGTTACCCCTCAAAAAATTTCTCATCAGTTCTTCCTCATCCACGTCTTCAACTTGCGCTTCTCATTGTCAACAATCTTTCTCCATGCATCAACTAGAGTCGTGGGATAGCCCTTTACCCATGATATGTCACAAGTTTGAAGGACTTGTGCAGAGAAAGACATTATGAGATGTCCCACGCAGTCCAGATCCTGTTTGGCTTTAACAAGTTGTTTCTCCATCACCGCCTTGTCAACTCCAAACTGCACTTTAGAATTAGAAGCAGACTCAAGGGCAGTGTTAGCATTTTCCTTAGCCTTTCTTTTCATCTCCCCATCTTTAGCCAAATTGGCCCTTAGATTGACGGTCTCTTTCTCGAGTTCAGCCTTCTCATGCTCAAGGCGAATGCCAGATAACTTCAAATCTGTATTCTCAGTCGTGACACTCTAGCCCTGCTCCTTCAGGGTTGTATATTCTTTGTTATTGACCTCAAGCTTATTATGGAAGCATTGTTGCAACTCATCGTGCAATTTCTTATATTTTTCAGCGTCACATTTTGTGGCTGCAAGTTTGGCCTGAACTTCTTCACACTCTTTCGCGACAACCTTGGCACGTGACATATCGCATTCCCATATATTCCCTTGACTATCCAAATCCAGTTGGAGGTTATGTATAATCTTGGTTAACTTTCAGGCATACTTTCAAGTTTATTTATACTTCTGATTGACAAAGTCTATCTGTAACAACCCGAATTTTTATAACATGTTGAAACTAGAAATCAAGGCAGAATTAAATTTCAAAGTCAGAATCAAGGGAAACGAGTTGTGCCATTGTGTTCATCTCGAAATTTTGCTTGGAAACGAGTCCGAGTTTGCGAGAATCGGAGTCCATATGAGGGAGATATGACACTCCGAAGTTTCAAAAATTTTCAGAATAAAAAATAGCTTGAAATTCAAATTCGAAATTCGAATTCAAACCCCGCAGCAGGCAGGGCGGGAAAACTCCCGCCCATAGGCTAGGTCGACCTGGGGGTCGACCATAGTGTCGACCTCCTAGGGACCAGGTCGACCATAGTGTCGACCTGGGGGTCGACCTGCCTCCCGAAACACTTTTCTGAACCAGATGCATTCTGATGTATTTAGACTCGTTTTCTGTCCAGATTCGTCTGCCTAATCCTATTTAAACAACCCCCTAGCCTCATTCTCTCCACACCATTTCTTTCTATCCTTATGCTGCTTCTAAGATAATCAAATAAAAAGGAAGATAAAGGACTTCTCCTTCTCCATCAAGACTACGCTTAGGGATTTGCAAATTGGGGGATTTCAACTAGAACACGGTCGATCAAATAGAGATTCAACAGTCAAATTCTGCTTTCTAATTCTCGATCCACGCACTGTAAGTTCAAGTTACTTTTAGATAAAAGCTGTAAATTTAATATCCATGTTGTAAATTGGAATTGGATCTATGTATGGCAATTGATTCGTATCTATTCTTGTTCGTCTTGGATCTTGACTTTCGTGAATATTGCTTTGGACCTATTCATGTTGTAAATCAAACTCTCTCGTGTCTATAACCTTAACATGCCTATGCCGTTGAAACTATTGTTAATGGACAAGGACTATGACTGATAACATAAGACTGCCTATGACTAATATGACCATGCCAATGACTATGACGGTGAACATAAGACTGCCTATGACAAATAGGACTAAGCCTATGACGGTGAACGAAAGATTGTTGCCTATGACTATGACAAGGACAATTGTGGCTAATCAACTATGACTCTTGACTATGAGAATTATTCCCTATGATTATGAACATAAGGCCATTATCTAGGACCATGACTTTGAAACTATTACTGTTAATTGCCTATGACTATTGCCTAGAACTACTTTGGTTAATTAACCATGACTGTTGTGATTAATCGCTTAGGATTCTTAGTTACGAGATTTCTACCTATGACCATGACTATTGGGGTTAATTACCTGGGACTATTATAGTTGATTGAAACCCATGTTGTATACCGAATCTGCAGTTTGTTGGATCTCATACCAAAGGTGTGACTTACTTAGTTTATTCGCTATTATGTACACCAAAACCATGGACCCATTGTTCTTGTATTTGGCTTGCCTTTGCATGCCTATTCTTTTATGTCAGCATTTACCATGACTATCACCTTATCTTGCTAGATTTGAAATAATATATACCAGTGATGTTGTAACCAATTATCTCAAGTTATGTCATGCTAGTCTTGTAACCCCTTTTTTTGCTTTATGCTAGTCCCTTTTGCCTATCATAGTTTTGATATTATTCCCTCTATTTCGAGATTTGGATTTATTTGTAGTATAGGTCGATTCACGTTCACGTGCGATGGGAATACGATTTGGGTAGAATAGGCAAAAACATGAATTGGTTATGAACATGAATTATGAACTTGATAAAAGGCAAAACTTGAAACATGAACGCTGTTATAACTTGAACCTGGATATGGACACGAACTTGACATCGACTTGACACGAAACTTGCCTTGAAAACTTGACACGAACTTGACATGAAACTTGAATATGTTCATGACACTTAGAATGAACATGAAAATGGCCAACTCGAGGTTGGGTTGAGTTTGCAGTGTAAATCTGCCCGGAACCGCCCGGCAAATCCAGTGGCTGCAAACAATAGGATCCAATGTGAGTAGTTGGTCATATCGCGCTTGAAACCCGAAGTTAGACTGAGTTGTGGTGTAAATCTGCCCGGAACCGCCCGGCATATCCAGTGACCACAACAACAGGTCTAATGTGAGAGGTTAAGGTGCATTAATGAATTAATGCCACATGATAGGGTTAAGTCATGAACATGAAAGACAACACTTAACCAACTTGAGACATGATTTGATAGGGTTAAGTCATGAACCGCTTGAATATACTTAACCAATTTGACACGATGACTTGATAGGGTTAAGTCATGAACCGCTTGAATATACTTAACCAATTTGACACGATGACTTGATAGGGTTAAGTCATGAACCGCTTGAATATACTTAACCAATTTAACACGATGATTTGATAGGGTTAAGTCATGAACCGCTTGAATATACTTAACCAACTTGACACATGATTCGTAGGGCTAAGTCATGAACTTGAACGACAACACTTGGCCAATTTGACATGACACGTAAACGGGTTAAGTCTCGAATTTAAATGACAACACTTAACCTGCTGGACGGAAACCTTAGTTACGCGGTCCTTTTCAGCAGTAACTCACTAGATGTATCATGGTACCCTGGAACTAGGCAGGGTGGGGCACGATTACTGGGCTGATTGTAAGCGACCAGAACGACGGCTGTGTGGGTGCGCTAGTGTAGGTTCTAACGGAGTGCGGGCGTGCACACACTCCGGAGCAGAAAAAGTAGGCATTGGGCATTAGTAGGTTTATCTGTGCGTGCTTGATTCGTGTCGATGGTTGGCACCATAGGGCTTGATACACCCTATGATGGACCTAGCACAGGTGACTACATTTCGGGATTGGGCCGTATGACACAGACACATGAACGGGCTAGGACTTGTAGGGAGCCGATCGATTTATAGATCATTACGTGGAATTCGTTAGGTAGCGTAATCCCTAGTGGTCCTAGGTGGCGTAAACCCTAATCGAATCTAGAAAACGTTCAATAGGTAGCATAATCCCTAGTGGCCCTAGGTGGCATAAATCCTAGTTGAACACGCGATAGCTCATGATAAGGAAACCTAGCCAGAACGAGGGTGGCGGTCCCAACGATTTTAAGAATGGTGGCACTACGTTGAAGTAGTATAGAAATACATGATGAAACCCGTACGATATACTGCAAAGGACTGTACATATACATGGAAAGGATGATATGTGTTGGGATACTAGTACAGTTGGTGCAGAGAATTTAGGAAATTAGAGCAAATAGATATCATTTTAATGGTGAAGCAGAGAAATCTTGCGATGATAAAAATCTTGCGAAACTATATTAAGTTCATCCTGAATGGGAACCTTGCAATGTTATACATGACAGAAATCCTATGATGTTATTCTTAGTTATCGTGCATGTAGCTTATCTTGTCATCATGCTTATGTTTACTTTCAGTTTATTCATGCCATGTTATCTTTACCTATTTTTATGCTGAAAGTCACTAGGACTTACTCAGTCTTTATGACTGACCCAGTTTGTTTCGCCTCTTTTTCTTCCGTCCCCCCCCCCCTCCCGGTTCACAGGGTGGGGACACAACTTAGTTCAGATCTTACCGAGCTACAAGGCTATTTCATGAAGGCTTGGATTGTTCTTGGCTATGGCTTGCTTTGCTGCTTTATTGGGGAATGATTTATAACAATGGTTTTATGCTTCTTTACTATTGCAAGACTGTAACACCCCACCTCCGCTAGGGTCACTCACAAAGGGAATGCACTAGGTTTGGAGGAGTATTATTGGTAAACATGCACAGAAATATTACAAGACAGAACATATATAAAATAGCGGAAGTAAAATCAAACTTTCATAACATGAATAAATAAGGTCTAAAGCCTTTTACATCAGAGTACATCAAAACCTGTCTTGCAATAATAAAGAAGCATAAAGACTTTTTCATAAATTATTCCCCAAGAAAAAGCAGTAAAGTAGCCATAGCCAAGAGAAGACCAAGCTATACATCAAGCTACACATGATGACCTTCAAGCATAAGAGGCCCGAACTAAACAACATCATTTCCTCCCTGGAACCTGGGGGGGAACGGAAGACAAAGAGGCGAAAGAAAACGGGGTCAGTCATAAAGACTGGTAAGTCCTATCTACTCCCAGTATAAAAACAGGTAAAGGTAACATGACATGCATAAACTGAAAGTAAACATAAGGATGACTACAAGATAGATAAACTAAACCAGGGTAACTGGCTGAACTACTGTAGCAAGGTAAACTAAGATATCGTGATAAACTACGGTGTCGTGATAAATCAAGGTATCACATCGTCAGGTTTCTATCAAGTATACTATCCCAAGGCATCTATCCTGTCCAATATCCCTCGGTGTCTATTATGTATATTTTTTCCTGGTTCTAACATGTACATTTGCTCTGCACCTCTCGTACTAGTATCCCTACCCGCGTCATGTGTTAACCATGAATGTCCCTTGCCCCATGTCATGAAATGGTCCATGTCAACCTAATATATAGCATATGTAGGTTTTCCCAACTCGTATGTTTCTCTCCATGTGTAAGTTCAGTCCTTTGCCATAGGCCATACGGGCTTTCCCATGTAAACGTTTTATCCTTGAAGTTGTTTTGGACTGCAACCCTTGATCTAGTTGTGTTTCCCTACCATGAACTATCGCGCGTCCACTTAGGATTTATGCCACCTAGGGCCGCTAGGGATTATGCTACCTAATGAACGTTTCCGTGTCTCGGTTTGGGTTTTGGCCACCTAGGACCACTAGGGATTACGCCACCCGTCAACTGCGCCCTTGATCCCACGTATGTATCGTGAATCGTTTTCCATGTCTAGATGCACATGTTCCACAATGTGCCATCCGAGTTCCGTGCCAGGGCAAACTAAGAAATATGGAACTCGGTCAGGAGCTTTAAGTCGTCTGCTGATGCAGATACCAAGGTCTGTTTTTGTACCCGTGGCTATGGTCCCACGTGACCCCTCCCTCAACTAGTGAAAGGCAACCCACGAAAAATCATGTATGAGAACCACTCCCCGGCCCCACTATAGCCCACTTTCCTACGGGCCAACCTCACCCATGACTCGATAGCAAGCACATGGTCTGTTGGGGGTTCTCTGCCTTTCCGTACGTACACGATTGACTAAAGATGGTAGGTAGTCGGCGATGTGCTATCCAGGGCAAAAACCAAGAATCGTCGACTCCACGCTAATCCATCCCAGTCTTTAGGTCGCTCGCATAGCAACCAAGGCATACTCTTGGTCCTTCTAACGCAGACCTTAACCTCTCATGGGCCTAGTATAATTACCTGGCAGCCCACAGAGGGATCCCAAGAGTATCCTCACGTCCCCCGAAGCTTCCACTTCGGCACCCAGTGCGCTGGAGCTTTTATCCAAGTCAGATAACTTGCTCCTCCTCGTATGCTAAGCGATGACCTACCGTATCAGGTTACTCATCGCTTTGTGAATTAATCCTATGTCCTTAGCTAAGAATTATTACTTAGTTACCCTTAACTAAGGTTTACCACTTAGCTTCCTTTCCCGTTGTCCTTGATTAACCACGATTCTATACCTAGTTCCTCTAACTAGGGTTTGTCTTATTGGGTTAAGTGTTATCATTCAAGTCCATGCCTTAACCCGCCCACGAATCACGTCAAGATTGGCTAAGTATTTAAGTTCAAGACTTAGCCCTACAAGTTGGTTAAGTGTACCCAGAGGCTCATGACTTAACCCTATCAAGTCAAATCGGTCAAGTACTAGCTTACCTTAATCCTATCGGATTATCTTGCTAGATCGATTAAGCATAGATTATCTTAATCCCATCAAATTATCGAGTCGGATTGGTTAAGTATAGGTGGGCTTAACCCCATCCTTTAATCGTACTACAATGGTTAAGTATATTCTAAAAAGGTCTTGTGACTTAACCTTATCAGGTCCGCGTATTAGATTGGTTAAGTGTAGGTTACTTAACCCCATCAAATCATCATGTATAATTGGTTAAGTATAAGTTGCTTAACCCCATTAAATTATCACGTTAAGTTGGTTAAGTATTGGTTACTTAACCTCATTGAATTACCAAGTTTAAGTTGGTTAAGTGTTTAACTTAACCCCATCGAATTACCGTGTTTAGATTAGTTAATTGTGGATTACTTAACCCCATCTAATTACCGTGTTTAGATTAGTTAAGTGTGGATTACTTAACCCCATCTAATTACCGTGGTTAGATTAGTTAAGCGTCAATTACTTAACCCCATCTAATTACCGTGTTTAGATTAGTTAAGTCTTAATTACTTAACCCCATCTAATTACCAAGTCGGATTAGTTAAGTGTAAATTACTTAACCTCATCCCCTAATCATCTTGCATGGTTAAGTGTCATTAAGAAATCAAGTCCGGTCCCACTTAACCTACCCATTCGTGTCATATCGGTTAGGTGTCATTAGTCAATTTTACTTAACCTTATCATGTGGCATTAATTTAATTAATGCACCCTCAACCTCTCACATTAGACCTTGTTGTGGTTACTAGTTAAGCCGGGCGGGTCCGGGTAGATTTACACCACAACCTAGTCTAACCTCGGGTCTTAAGCGCGACATGACCAACTTCTCACATTGGATCTTGTTTGTAGCTACTAGTTAAGCCGGGCGGGTCCGGGTAGATTTATGCTACAAACTCAACCCAACCTCGAGTTGGCCACTTCCATGTTTGGTCTAGTGTTATATTACACTTACAACCCATACGTGTCTAATTTCAAGTCCCAAGTTTACCCCACGTATCATGCCCCCATTTTGGTTCAACTTAGATGTCGTGTTCACATGTAACCTCAAGTCAAGTTTTCATGTCATATTCAAGTCAAGATTTCGTGTCATGTTCATGTTTATCTAACTACCCCAAAGTCGTGTTTTCCAACGCAAGCAAAAGCGAGTCAACATAGCAAGGATACTACGTCACATATTGGCCTCAAAACATGCATGATGCCAAAAAGGGATTGGCTTCCGCATGCACAACCTTGGCCAAAAACATGCATAGTGTCATAAGGTGATTTGGCCACAAACATGCATAGTATCTCAAGGGGATTTGGCCACAAACATGCATAGCATAAAAGGAGATTACTTGCATAAGTGTTCATGTCATAAACCTATCATGAAGGGATGAACATGCCCATGTTACTCATGTGATAAAAAGGTAAACTTGCATATTATCATAAGGGATTTCGGGCTCATATACTTGCATAGCCTCAAAGTCACATTCATGCACATGTTTCATGAGTCGAAGTGGTTTCAAGTGTGCATGCTAACATACCACAAGCAAAGGTCCAATCTTGTATGTCAAACTAGGTCCAATGTAACATGAATAGCATGGTTTAGTCGCTACAACATAACCCAAAGTCATATGTTCATGCTAAAGGGGCAAACTAGGTTCCCATAGGCTAACATACTCATGTTACTTTGCATTTTATCCCATGTCACATCAAGATCATCGTTTAAATCTACAAGTAGCTAGAACTTACATAGCGTGGCAAGAGGACTAGGAGCATGAATCGTTTTGACGAAGAAAGGTGGCTCCTTTGATGAAGATCCGTCATGAAACTCGCATAGCAACGCTGATTTGGCCTCTATTTGGTGTAGCAAGCTTGCACCTTTTGATTTGAACCCGATTTGAATGCATAGGCTCTAGGGATTGGAGATGGAGGCCATGATCAAAATTGATTTTGGCAGCACTTAGTTGCTAGGTTTGATTTTTAGGGATTTAGGTTAGGTTTAGGGTCTTTTTATAGAGATTAGGATAGTTTTAGGCCCTTAGATTAACCCTAGGATAGATCTGAACCATCAAACCATGTCAGAAGCTTCCAGAACAAGACCAGGGACTAGTGCACCAAACCAGGAATGCTCGTCTGAGCCAAGTCGACAGCCAAGTCGACAGGGCTGTCGACTTGGTCAGACCAAGTCGACTCCCAAGTCGACAGGGCTGTCGACTTGGGTACTGTGGCGGGAATTTTTCCCGCCTGGCCCAACTGGCCCAATTTTCCAAATTCAAGTTTGAATTTGAAATCTGTTTTTTACTTAGAAATTTTCTGAAAACTTCGTTGGGCCTTAACCAGGTCATACGGACTCCGATTTTCGAAAACTCGGACTCTATTTCGCGTATTTTTCCGAGACGAACGCAATGGCATAGCCCATTTCGCTTGATTCAGAATTTAAAATTAAATTCTGCCTTGATTCTCGTCTTAGTCATGTTATCGAAATACGGGTTGTTACATTCTCCCCACCTTTTAGGATTTCGTCCCCGAAATCTCCAAGTTATGAAGAACATATCCTACCATCCATCATCCATCTACTCAAAACATCATCCACAAGCAACCATTGTCCTTAGATGATTTCTAATGCTGTATGAATATATGCAAAACGTGTGTGTACATGTTCCTTAGCTAATGCTAATGATCAGGCCTGAATAATTTTTCTAATGCAAAAATATGCATAGTGCCATGAATCCAACATGTATGCAAATAGTCCTAGTCATATAGATACTATATGCGTGCACAACCATTCATTCATATGCAACATCCACATGACAACACATTCAATTTTATCCATAAAGAAGTATAAATGCTCGTGCATACGCAACATGAAACGTGATCGCGTCAATCTAGTATCTAACGTGTATTCGCGCATCCACGAGCAACCACTTGCAACCATTTGCAACCATATCAATCATAACATGTCTCAAATACATGTTTAAATCCATAACGTTCTACCTAAGGTTCCCAGGATAAGATCGAGAAGATAAACAAGACAAACTCCTTACGGGGTTTGTAACAGAAACAGGACCGAGAGGATATCCACCAAGCGATAGCATGCAAGTAAGTTTTACAGGTGAACCAAGGATCAAAAATATACTCTTAAAAAGAGACGTGATGCGCGCGTCCAAGCCGCATTTCCATGAGCTCAATCCCATCAGGCCTTGACCGCCTTTGACTTCATGATTTCGTAGCTCCTTGATTCCTATTTCCGAGGTGTGAGTGGAACTCATCTCACTGTCGCCTCCGGTTTCACTTTCACTTATTCTTTCCCTAGTATGCTCGGCTCAAATATGTCTGCGTACTCATGCAAGCTCTCCAAAACTCACTAGTGAATTCTGGATCTCGTTTTCCGATGCCGATCCATGTTGCCAAGGGTTCTTACTAGGGTGATTGCCATAACCCATGCATAATCGAAACGAACCATCCGCCTTAGCGGCGAATCCTATTTGAACGGATTACCAACAACTGCATCCCGGGATTCTAGGTAACTAACCATGACAGAACCCCAAAAAGGTTACACGAGACTTTGAGGGTATCACCAAGATGAGTCGAGAGTCTAACTACCCTCTTTCCAAAACCGAGAATGGCACCCCTTATTGGGTGACCACTTTATCCTTAGAATCTATCCGTAGTTGAGACATGTCATTCTCAAATCCAACAAGTCATGAAGGAATGGACCAACTCTCCAACCAGATTTTTGGGACAAAACTGGGATCCTCTACCATGCTAGTACTAAGTTGCAGAGACTCAACTATCTAAGCAGACTTAAGTGATACGATGATCAAAACAAAGTCTGGACGGGATGATAGAAAAAGAAGGCTGAACCTCTAATAGAAACGGTACCATTTCTTTTAGGCACCCCAGAAGTGGGGGCGTACTATTTCCCTCTCCGATGATCTTGTCCTTGTCCTCCTTGATGGACCAAGCCCTAACAACAGTTGCTTATCCTTAAGCTGGTATCCTTTATCCTTACTCTTATTATCCTTTCTTGTAACACGGCAATGGGTCTCTCGAGAACCACCTCCATCGTACGGGAAACACCTACGTGGCTAGACCAAGATTAGTCACAGTGAGAACTACTGTGACCATGGATGGAGAAAAGAAAGGAAACGAGATTTAATCAAGGAAACAAACTTTTCTTGAAAAATGCTTCTTTATAAACGGTTTTTCAAATAGTTTTCAGAAGGTCTTTAAAAACTTTTGCCTAGTCTGGTAACCTTCTGCTCTGATACCAAATGTAACACCCCACCTCCGCTAGGGTCACTCACAAAGGAATGCACTAGGTTTGGAGGAGTATTATTGGTAAACATGCACAGAAATATTACAAGACAGAACATATATAAAATAGCGGAAGTAAAATCAAACTTTCATAACATGAATAAATAAGGTCTAAAGCCTTTTACATCAGAGTACATCAAAACCTGTCTTGCAATAATAAAGAAGCATAAAGACTTTTTCATAAATTATTCCCCAAGAAAAAGCAGTAAAGTATCCATAGCCAAGAGAAAACCAAGCTATACATCAAGCTATACATGATGACCTTCAAGCATAAGAGGCCCGAACTAAACAACATCATTTCCTCCCTGGAACCTAGGGGGGAAACGGAAGACAAAGAGGCGAAAGAAAACGGGGTCAGTCATAAAGACTGCTAAGTCCTATCTACTCCCAGTATAAAAACAGGTAAAGGTAACATGACATGCATAAACTGAAAGTAAACATAAGGATGACTACAAGATAGATAAACTAAACCAGGGTAACTGGCTGAACTACTGTAGCAAGGTAAACTAAGATATCGTGATAAACTACGGTGTCGTGATAAATCAAGGTATCACATCGTCAGGTTTCTATCAAGTATACTATCCCAAGGTATCTATCCTGTCCAACATCCCCCGATGTCTATTATGTATATTTTTTCCTGGTTCTAACATGTACATTTGCTCTGCACCTCTCGTACTAGTATCCCTACCCGAGTCATGTGTTAACCATGAATTTCCCTTGCCCCATGTCATGAAATGGTCCATGTCAACCTAATATATAGCATATGTAGGTTTTCCCAACTCGTATGTTTCTCTCCATGTGTAAGTTCAGTCCTTTGCCATAGGCCATACGGGCTTTCCCATGTAAACGTTTTATCCTTGAAGTTGTTTTGGACTGCAACCCTTGATCTAGTTGTGTTTCCCTACCATGAACTATCGCGCGTCCACTTAGGATTTATGCCACCTAGGGCCGCTAGGGATTATGCTACCTAATGAACGTTTCCGTGTCTCGGTTTGGGTTTTGGCCACCTAGGACCACTAGCGATTACGCCACCCGTCAACCGCGCCCTTGATCCCAAGTATGTATCGTGAATCGTTTTCCATGTCTAGATGCACATGTTCCACAATGTGCCATCCGAGTTCCGTGCCAGGGCAAACTAAGAAATATGGAACTCGGTCGGGAGCTTTAAGTCGTCTGCTGATGCAGATACCAAGGTCTGTTTTTGTACCCGTGGCTATGGTCCCACGTGACCCCTCCCTCAACTAGTGAAAGGCAACCCACGAAAAATCATGTATGAGAACCACTCCCCGGCACCACTATAGCCGACTTTCCTACGGGCCAACCTCACCCATGACTCGATAGCAAGCACATGGTCTGTTGGGGGTTCTCTGCCTTTCCGTACGTACACGATTGACTAAAGATGGTAGGTAGTCGGCGATGTGCTATCCAGGGCAAAAACCAAGAATCGTCGACTCCACGCTAATCCATCCCAGTCTTTAGGTCGCTCGCATAGCAACCAAGGCATACTCTTGGTCCTTCTAACGCAGACCTTAACCTCTCATGGGCCTAGTATAATTACCTGGCAGCCCACAGAGGGATCCCAAGAATATCCTCACGTCCCCCGAAGCTTCCACTTCGGCACCCAGTGCGCTGGAGCTTTTATCCAAGTCAGATAACTTGCTCCTCCTCGTATGCTAAGCGATGACCTACCGTATCAGGTTACTCATCGCTTTGTGAATTAATCCTATGTCCTTAGCTAAGAATTATTACTTAGTTACCCTTAACTAAGGTTTACCACTTAGCTTCCTTTCCCGTTGTCCTTGATTAACCACGATTCTATACCTAGTTCCTCTAACTAGGGTTTGTCTTATTAGGTTAAGTGTTATCATTCAAGTCCATGCCTTAACCCGCCCACGAATCACGTCAAGATTGGCTAAGTATTTAAGTTCAAGACTTAGCCCTACAAGTTGGTTAAGTGTACCCAGAGGCTCATGACTTAACCCTATCAAGTCAAATCGGTCAAGTACTAGCTTACCTTAATCCTATCGGATTATCTTGCTAGATCGATTAAGCATAGATTATCTTAATCCCATCAAATTATCGAGTCGGATTGGTTAAGTATAGGTGGGCTTAACCCCATCCTTTAATCGTACTACAATGGTTAAGTATATTCTAAAAAGGTCTTGTGACTTAACCTTATCAGGTCCGCGTATTAGATTGGTTAAGTGTAGGTTACTTAACCCCATCAAATCATCATGTATAATTGGTTAAGTATAAGTTGCTTAACCCCATTAAATTATCACGTTAAGTTGGTTAAGTATTGGTTACTTAACCTCATTGAATTACCAAGTTTAAGTTGGTTAAGTGTTTAACTTAACCCTATCGAATTACCGTGTTTAGATTAGTTAAGTGTGGATTACTTAACCCCATCTAATTACCGTGTTTAGATTAGTTAAGTGTGGATTACTTAACCCCATCTAATTACCGTGGTTAGATTAGTTAAGCGTCAATTACTTAACCCCATCTAATTACCGTGTTTAGATTAGTTAAGTCTTAATTACTTAACCCCATCTAATTACCAAGTCGGATTAGTTAAGTGTAAATTACTTAACCTCATCCCCTAATCATCTTGCATGGTTAAGTGTCATTAAGAAATCAAGTCCGGTCCCATTTAACCTACCCATTCGTGTCATATCGGTTAGGTGTCATTAGTCAATTTTACTTAACCTTATCATGTGGCATTAATTTAATTAATGCACCCTCAACCTCTCACATTAGACCTTGTTGTGGTTACTAGTTAAGCCGGGCGGGTCCGGGTAGATTTACACCACAACCTAGTCTAACCTCGGGTCTTAAGCGCGACATGACCAACTTCTCACATTGGATCTTGTTTGTAGCTACTAGTTAAGCCGGGCGGGTCCGGGTAGATTTATGCTACAAACTCAACCCAACCTTGAGTTGGCCACTTCCATGTTTGGTCTAGTGTTATATTACACTTACAACCCATACGTGTCTAATTTCAAGTCCCAAGTTTACCCCACGTATCATGCCCCCATTTTGGTTCAACTTACAAGTCGTGTTCACATGTAACCTCAAGTCAAGTTTTCATGTCATATTCAAGTCAAGATTTCGTGTCATGTTCATGTTTATCTAACTACCCCAAAGTCGTGTTTTCCAACGCAAGCAAAAGCGAGTCAACATAGTAAGGATACTACGTCACATATTGGCCTCAAAACATGCATGATGCCAAAAAGGGATTGGCTTCCGCATGCACAACCTTGGCCAAAAACATGCATAGTGTCATAAGGTGATTTGGCCACAAACATGCATAGTATCTCAAGGGGATTTGGCCACAAACATGCATAGCATAAAAGGAGATTACTTGCATAATTGTTCATGTCATAAACCTATCAGGAAGGGATGAACATGCCCATGTTACTCATGTGATAAAAAGGTAAACTTGCATATTATCATAAGGGATTTCGGGCTCATATACTTGCATAGCTTCAAAGTCACATTCATGCACATGTTTCATGAGTCGAAGTGGTTTCAAGTGTGCATGCTAACATACCACAAGAAAAGGTCCAATCTTGCATGGCAAACTAGGTCCAATGTAACATGAATAGCATGGTTTAGTCGCTACAACATAACCCAAAGTCATATGTTCATGCTAAAGGGGCAAACTAGGTTCCCATAGGCTAACATACTCATGTTACTTTGCATTTTATCCCATGTCACATCAAGATCAACGTTTAAATCTACAAGTAGCTAGAACTTACATAGCGTGGCAAGAGGACTAGGAGCATGAATCGTTTTGACGAAGAAAGGTGGCTCCTTTGATGAAGATCCGTCATGAAACTCGCATAGCAACGTTGATTTGGCCTCTATTTGGTGTAGCAAGCTTGCACCTTTTGATTTGAACCCGATTTGAATGCATAGGCTCTAGGGATTGGAGATGGAGGCCATGATCAAAATTGATTTTGGCAGCACTTAGTTGCTAGGTTTGATTTTTAGGGATTTAGGTTAGGTTTAGGGTCTTTTTATAGAGATTAGGATAGTTTTAGGCCCTTAGATTAACCCTAGGATAGATCTGAACCATCAAACCATGTCAGAAGCTTCCAGAACAAGACCAGGGACCAGTGCAGGTGCACCAAGCCAGGAATGCTCGTCTGAGCCAAGTCGACAGCCAAGTCGACAGGGCTGTCGACTTGGTCAGACCAAGTCGACTCCCAAGTCGACAGGGCTATCGACTTGGGTACTGTGGCGGGAATTTTTCCCGCCTGGCCCAACTGGCCCAATTTTCCAAATTCAAGTTTGAATTTGAAATCTGTTTTTTACTTAGAAATTTTCTGAAAACTTCGTTGGGCCTTAACTGGGTCATACGGACTCCGATTTTCGAAAACTCGGACTCTATTTCGCGTATTTTTCCGAGACGAACGCAATGGCATAGCCCATTTTGCTTGATTCAGAATTTAAAATTAAATTCTGCCTTGATTCTCGTCTTAGTCATGTTATCGAAATACGGGTTGTTACAAAGACAGATTTCGATGTAATGGATTTAGTAGTATTTTGATGTAAAAGGCTTTATACCTTTCTAGATTTTAAAGCAATGAAATTTGGTTCTTCTTCTTCCGTTGTTTTATATGTTCTGTCTTGTAATATTTCTATGTATGTTTACCTAGATAATGCTCCACCAAAGCTAGTGCATTCCCTTTGTGAGTGACCCTAGCGGAGGTGGGGTGTTACATTTGGTATCAGAGCAGAAGGTTACCAGACTGGGCAAAAGTTTTTAAAACCTTCTGAAATTATTTTCAAAACCGTTTACAAGGAAGCATTTTTCAAGAAAAATCTTATTTTATTTAAAGGCTATTCCCTAAAGCCATATGCACTATCTTTTGATTCTCTCCTTGAGTCTCTTCTCCCTTTCTTTTTCACCATAGTTTGTAGGCATGGGACACATGTCGGAGGGCAAAGTAGTGCCCAACTTCCATCTGTAGCCGCAGTAGTTTTACTTGCTTCTAATCTTATCTCAAGCTTTGTAGGGTGCCGTGCGATGGAAGTAGCTTTCGAGAAACTTGTCAACAAGCTATACAAGGATAGTAGGAACGAGGATAAAGAACACAAGTCTAAGGATGAGAAACTTGTTGATATGGCTTAATCCACGAAGAGGAAAAAAGTAAAAGGAAAGAGGCCAAGTGAAAGAATAATAAAAACCCATGACAAGAAAGAACATCGTTGGTATGGTAAAAAGGGACATGTCATAAGTATCATAGGACAAAGACAAGGGCAAAGAACAAGATCGTCAAGAGGGCAATTGTATGCTCTCACTACTAGCATATCTAAGAGAGGTGGTAACGCTTCTGTTAAAAGTTTAGCTGCTCTTTTCTATCATACCGTGGGAACTTTGTTTTTATATGCATCGCTTCCTTTTAATTCTGCTTCGATAGTTGAGTCTCTGCACCTTAGTACTAGCATAGTAGAGGATCCCATTGTTTTTCTTTAAAACCCTATTGGGGAATCAGCTCATTTATTCATGACTTGTTTGGATTTCAGAATGTCTATGCTAAGCAATGCTTATGTTTTTGGGCTATAGGTTGATTCTAGGGATGGAGTGGTTGTCCAGAAATGGTACCATTCTCAAGTATGAAAAGAGGGTAGTTAGATTCTTGACTTACCTTGGTAATGCCCTCGAAGTCTAGTGTATCCCTTGGGGTTCTGCCATGTTTAGTTACCTAGAATCTCTTGATACATTTATTGATCTGCTCGAGTAGTGTTCGCCACTAAGGCGAATGGTTCATTTCGCTTATGCATTAGTTATAGGAAATCACCTTAGTAAGTACATTTGATAATATGGTTGGCATTTGTTTATTTTCAAGAGAAAATTCATTTATGTGGAATACCTTCTAGTAAGTGAACGAGATCCGAAATTCACTAGTGAATTTTGGAGAGCTTGCACGAAACCATGAGTACGCAGTTATGTTTGAATCGGGTATACTAGAAAGAGAATAAGCGAAAGTGGAACGAGAGGCGACAGTGGAATGAGTTCCAACTCATATTCTGGGAACAAGAATTAAGGAACTACGAAATTATGAAGTTTAAGACGGTCAAAGCACAATGGAATTAGGCTCAAGGAAATACGACTTAGAAGATTGAAGACTAGATACGCGCATCATATCTCTTTTTAAGAGTATA
The DNA here is from genome assembly GCA_030737875.1 of Allium sativum. Taxonomy (NCBI): domain Eukaryota; kingdom Viridiplantae; phylum Streptophyta; class Magnoliopsida; order Asparagales; family Amaryllidaceae; genus Allium; species Allium sativum. The sequence continues at coordinate 445,952,266 of CM060922.1, read as the reverse complement.
TCCTTGATCCCTCTTTTCTTGTAAAGCTTACTTGCATGCTATCTTTTATATATATCCTCTCGGTCCTAATCTCAATCTTATTTCTGTTGCAAACCCCATAAGGGGTATGACTCATCTAGTTGTAATACATGTTGGGGCTTGAAGGTGTCCGTTGGGTTGACTAAACTTTTTGGGTTTTATAGGATATGGGCTGGTGCTTAGGGAATTCTTCTCCTATTCAGTATATATGTGACGTAGATTTCCAGCTTTGACACTGCCTAATGGGCACAAAGTTTTTACTTGCTTCTATCATTCGGCTATATCTTTAGGTAGGAACAATTGGGTGAAACATGTGTTTGAGACATGTCATGATTGATGGTTGCTAGTGGTTGCAAGTGGTCGCAAGTGGTTGCTCGTGGTTGCGTAACACACCTTAGGCACTAGATCGGCTCAGACACATTTTTATATTGCATATGCTTGAGTGTTTATACTTGTTTATGGATGAAATTGGACGTGTTATCATATGGATGATGCATATGGATGGATGTTTGTGCACACATATAGTGTTTATGTGATTAGGGCTATTTGCATACATGATGGACTCATGGCACTAAACATATTTTGCATTAAGAAGATCAATCAGGCATGATCATTTGCATTAGATAAGGAACATATACACACACTTTCTGCATATATTCATACAGCATTAGAAATCTTTTAAGGACAATGGATGCCTGTGATTGATGATTGAGTAGATGGATGATTGGATGGTAGGACACATTCTTCTTAACTTGAAGATTTCGGGGACGAAATCCTTTAAGGAGGGGAGAATGTAACAACCCGAATTTTTATAACATGTTGAAACTAGAAATCAAGGCAGAATTAAATTTTAAATTCAGAATCAAAGGAAACGGGTTGCGCCACTGCGTTCATCTCGAAATTCTGCTTGGAAACGAGTCCGAGTTTGCGAGAATCGGAGTCCGTATGAGGGAGATATGACCCTCCGAAGTTTTAGGAATTTTCAGAATAAAAAACAGCTCGAAATTCGAATTCAAAATTCGAATTCAAACCCCGCAGCAGGCAGGGCGGGAAAACTCCCGCCCATAGGCCAGGTCGACCTAGGGGTCAACCATAGTGTCGACCTCCCTGGGACCAGGTCGACCATAGTGTCGACCTGGGGGTCGACCTGCCTCCCGAACCACTTTTCTAAACCAGATGCATTCTGATGTATTTAGACTCGTTTTCTATCCAGATTCGTCTGCCTAATCCTATTTAAACAGCCCCCTAGCCTCATTCTCTCCATACCATTTCTTTCTGTCCTTATGCTGCTTCTAAGATAATCAAATAAAAAGGAAGATAAAGGACTGCTCCTTCTCCATCAAGACTACGCTTTGGGATTTGCAAATTGGGGGATTTCAATTAGAACACGATCGATCAAATAGAGATTCAACAGTCAAATTCTGCTTTCTAATTCTCGATCCAAGCACTGTAAGTTCAAGTTACTTTTAGATAAAAGCTGTAAATTTAATATCCATGTTGTAAATTGGAATCGGATCTATGTATGGTAATTGATTCGTATCTATTCTTGTTCGTCTTGGATCTTGACTTTCGTGAATATTGCTTTGGACCTATTCATGTTGTAAATCAAACTCTCTCGTGTTTATAACCTTAACATGCCTATGACGTTGAAACTATTGTTAATGGACAAGGACTATGACTGAGAACATAAAACTGCCTATGACTAATATGACCATGCCAATGACTATGACGGTGAACATAAGATTGCCTATGACTAATAAGACTAAGCCTATGACGATGAACGAAAGACTGTTGCCTATGACTATGACAAGGACAATTGTGGCTAATCAACTATGACTCTTGACTATGAGAATTATTCCCTATGATTATGAACATAAGGCCATTATCTAGGACCATGACTTTGAAACTATTACTGTTAATTGCCTATGACTATTGCCTAGAACTACTTTGGATAATTAACCATGACTATTGTGATTAATCGCTTAGGATTCTTAGTTACGAGATTTCTACCTATGACCATGACTATTGGGGTTAATTACCTAGGACTATTATAGTTGATTGAAACCCATGTTGTATACCGAATCTGTAGTTTGTTGGATCTCATACCAAGGGTGTGACTTGCTTAATTTATTCGCTATTATGTACACCAAAACCATGGACCCATTATTCTTGTATTTGGCTTGCCTTTGCATGCCTATTCTTTTATGTCAGCGTTTACTACGACTATCACCTTATCTTGCTAGATTTGAAATCCTATATGCCAGTGATGTTGTAACCAATTATCTCAAGTTATGTCATGCTAGTCTTATAACCCCTTTTATTGCTTTATGCTAGCCCCTTTTGCCTATCATAGTTTTGATACTATTCCCTCTATTTCGAGATTTGGATTTATTTGTAGTATAGGTCGATTCACGTTCACGTGCGATGGGAATATGATTTGGGTAGAATAGGCAAAAACATGAATTGGTTATGAACATGAATTATGAACTTGATAAAAGGCAAAACTTGAAACATGAACGCTGTTATAACTTGAACCTGGATATGGACACGAACTTGACATCGACTTGACACGAAACTTGCCTTGAAAACTTGACATGAACTTGACATGAAACTTGAATATGTTCATGACACTTAGAATGAACATGAAAATGGCCAACTCGAGGTTGGGTTGAGTTTGCAGTGTAAATCTGCCCGGAACCGCCCGGCAAATCCAGTGGCTGCAAACAATAGGATCCAATGTGAGTAGTTGGTCATATCGCGCTTGAAACCCGAAGTTAGACTGAGTTGTGGTGTAAATCTGCCCGGAACCGCCCGGCATATCCCGTGACCACAACAACAGGTCTAATGTGAGAGGTTAAGTTGCATTAATGAATTAATGCCACATGATAGGGTTAAGTCATGAACATGAAAGACAACACTTAACCAACTTGAGACATGATTTGATAGGGTTAAGTCATGAACCGCTTGAATATACTTAACCAATTTGACACGATGACTTGATAGGGTTAAGTCATGAACCGCTTGAATATACTTAACCAATTTGACACGATGACTTGATAGGGTTAAGTCATGAACCGCTTGAATATACTTAACCAATTTAACACGATAATTTGATAGGGTTAAGTCATGAACCACTTGAATATACTTAACCAACTTGACACATGATTCGTAGGGCTAAGTCATGAACTTGAACGACAACACTTGGCCAATTTGACATGACACGTAAACGGGTTAAGTCGCGAATTTAAATGACAACACTTAACCTACTGGACGGAAACCCTAGTTACGCGGTCCTTTTCAACAGTAACCCACTAGATGTATCATGGTACCCAGGAACTAGGCAGGGTGGGGCACGATTACTGGGCTGATTGTAAGCGACCAGAACGACGGCTGTGTGGGTGCGCCAGTGTAGGTTCTAACGGAGTGCGGGCGTGCACACACTCCGGAGCAGAAAAAGCAGGCATTGGGCATCAGTAGGTTTATCTGTGCGTGCTTGATTCGTGTCGATGGTTAGCACCATAGGGCTTGATACACCCTATGGTGGACCTAGCACAGGTGACTACTTTCGTGATTGGGCCGTATGACACAGACACATGAACGGGCTAGGACTTGTAGGGAGCCGATCGATTTATAGATCGTTATGTGGAATTCGTTAGATAGCGTAATCCCTAGTGGTCCTAGGTGGCGTAAACCCTAATCGAATCTAGAAAACGTTCAATAGGTAGCATAATCCCTAGTGGCCCTAGGTGGCATAAATCCTAGTTGAACACGCGATAGCTCATGATAAGGAAACCTAGCCAGAACAAGGGTGGCGGTCCCAACGATTTCAAGAATGGTGGCACTACGTTGAAGTAGTATAGAAATACGTGATGAACCCATACGATATACGGCAAGGGACTGTACATATACATGGAAAGGATGATACGTGTTGGGATACTAGTACAGTTGGTGCAGAGAATTTAGGAAATCAGTGCAAATAGATATCATTTTAATGGTGAAGCAGAGAAATCTTGCGATGATAAAAATCTTGCGAAACTATACTTAGTTCATCCTGAATGGAAACCTTGCAATGTTATACATGACAGAAATCCTATGATGTTATTCTTAGTTATCGTGCCTGTAGCTTATCTTGTCATCATGCTTATGTTTACTTTCAGTTTATTCATGCCATGTTATCTTTACCTGTTTTTATGCTGCAAGTCACTAGGACTTACTCAATCTTTATGACTGACCCAGTTTGTTTCGCCTCTTTTTCTTCCATTCCCCCCTGGTTCACAGGGTGGTAACACAGCTTAGTTCGGATCTTACCGAGCTACAAGGCTATTTCATGAAGGCTTGGATTGTTCTTGGCTATGGCTTGCTTTGCTACTTTATTGGGGAACGATTTATAACAATGGTTTTATGCTTCTTTACTATTGCAAGAAAGATTTCGATGTAATGGATTTAGTAGTATTTTGATGTAAAAGGCTTTAGACCTTTCTAGATTTTAAAGCAATGAAATTTGGTTCTTCTTCTTCCGCTGTTTTATATGTTCTATCTTGTAATATTTCTTTGTATGTTTACTTTGATAATGCTCCACCAAAGCTAGTGCATTCCCTTTGTGAGTGACCCTAGCGGAGGTGGGGTGTTACACTATCTGTTCCTTGACGTTGTCAGACCAACTTGTAGGGACTGATTGGAGATTAGGCACGAAATGTATTTTCCCAAAGTGATATCGAGGGAACTGTTCCTTTAAAAAAATTATCCTTTTGCCAGTAGAGGCGTTAAGAACAATGGGCTTTGACATGGAAATATCAGTTGATTTATGCTGGGATGGAACGACTGCTGCACCATCCTAATCTTTGGATTTTTCTTGTGGTCAGAATGCTTCTTGGAATGTTTTTCCTAAAGATATGACTCTTTTGGAGGAAGAGGGGATTTGGGTGTCTATTTATCTCGTTCACTATGGCCCTAATAGCTTTTGTTGATAACGCCTTCTATCATCCCTTTCGTGGTCGTCTCTATAGTCGTGCTTAGCATCGGAATAAGACTTCGAGAGACCGACTTGGAACTTTCTCGGATCACAACCCCGATGAGACATAGTTCATGTAAATCAAAGATCTCCAGTATTAGGATAAGTAATTAATATAACATACATGTGGTGTGACGTGCAGTGTATGTGTTGTGTGTGTCCTAAGTGATCCCCCCGATGGACCGGAGCTCGGAGTTTGGCTGGTTGGTGCTATCTTCCCCTTCTTAGTAGGTGTGATCTCCTCTTCGAAACCTTGAAAGAATGAACCCGAGCTAAGGCCTTGAGAAGAGTAAATAGTATCTGGAAAAGGAAGATCGCCTAAAGCCCGAAATAGAGGCACTGACTTCCCTTGGCGGGAGTCGTGGGCTGATGATTTAGTAGGAGATGGTGTCTTGGGAGAAGGCTGATTCTCTGCTGTGGATATGTCTTTCGGAGAAAGGTCCCTAGGCTCCTCCTCGGTAGTCTTTTCTAAAATCTCCTCTGTGAATATGTTTATGGTAGAGGGGCTCTTGAGTGTTTCACTAGTCACTTTCTCAGGGGATTTCTCTTTCTCGTCCAACCGAGGTTCTAGACTGAAACTCTCGATATCTTTACTCTTAGGGGCCTTCCTAGTCTCATTTGATACTACTTCCTTCCCCCCCCCCCCCGACTGGGAGCACATTTCCAGTCCCCACTGATGCCATAGGAATATGAGATGGTTGCACGTATACAAGAGCACGACCTCCACCAACTCCCATGCTTCGCTATGGGATAAGTAAATATTACCGATGAAGAAACTCATCCACAACGCAGATCATGACGTTTAGTAAAGTCGATGGAGCATTCAATAGTGTATTCAAACGATCCTGATACACTTGACCCTGCTGCTTCTTTGGATTTGAAACTAGCAATGAAAAAGAGAGGTCACAAAATCCAGTGATGAAAAGATACAAGATGGGACTGGGATTTGAGACTTACTAGATTGAAGCCATCTCCGAGCACACCTGCCTGAATGTCGAATATAAAACCAGTTGGGCCTTGTGTCACCTACATTATCAAATCCATTGGCAATAATCTTCCTCTTGGGCATAGACTCGAAGTAGAGGAATGAAGGAGTTACTTGTTGACGATGTTTGAAATTATAGAAAAAAATTATGTATTCATAGGCGGGCTCCACACCTAGAACTTCCATATATGTTATATACAAGGTGTACAAGTATGAGTACACTGTTGGATAAAGTTGCATAGGAGCTACTTTTACTCATCTTAGAAAATCTACGCAAAAGAGTGAAAAGTAGGGATGCACCTAGCCCAGCACATTTGTCGAATATCGCCATGTATCCTTCTGGAGGATTGTGAGGTATATTTAAGATGTCGGCGACTCGAATGTCATTCCAAGGAATCCCATGTTTTAGGCATATTCTTCGATGTCTTGATTCATCGGTAGCGGATACCAAAGAGTTGTTGGGCTCTTCCAGAAAGACTACATCGTTGAATGTGTCGGGAGCTCTATTGTCTCCTACTCCTCCTACCTCCTCATCCATAGGAATTCTTTCTTCGGAGGATTTTACCTACTCATGGATGTCTACTTCGATTCTAGATCAGTGTCATTAGAATTGGAATTTGATGGAAAAATATCGGGGTTGACTGCTGTCTCTGGAGCTTTGACTTTTCAAATTCAGAATATCTTGTGGGATATCTCCTAGACATGCTTGCTGTACTATCCAACAAATTTTCTAGATTAGAGTAAAGTAACTCGTACCGCCCCTGTGTGTGCTAGGTATGATGAATTTCATAAAGGAAAGGAATAATGAATGCATGTAATTATTCGTTATGCGTCGCAATGTGACAAATAGCTATGTCTTTATGTTCGGAATACCAGATGTCCACTTTGACTCAGGTTCTGAAAGATAGTATCCTGACAGTTTAGGAGGATAGGTTATATGTCGATTTTTATTGTTTATATAGTGATTTGAAGTTGTTTCATTAAATGTCTAAGTACAAGGCCGATATGGATCGGATCAAAAAATCCGGTTCGAGTTATTCCAGATCGAGGCAGTTTTGGTCGAAGGTTTTTTCATTAATGGTTTTACTACATCGACTTGGGGTTTGTATTACTTGGATGGGCGGCTAGTGCTCCGGATCGAATACACACATTCGATCCGAATACTTTGAACTGAAAGCCACTCCATCTCCTTCTCCCCTTCTTCTTCTCTTACCAAGATTTTGCAGCCCACTTCAATGGCTCTCACACCAACACGCTCCATCATCCATACGCCACCACAGCAGGACAAAAGTCGCCATCGACAACGAATCCGACACCCAACTAAGCAGTGACGAACTCCAAGACTAAATCCTGTAACCTAACCATGAATTAAACCCGAATCTCAACAATATACGAGGCGGTTACTCTCGAATTCGAGATCAAACCCATATAAATTCTCGGAGGACAGTGCAATATACATGAATTGCAGAAACTAGCAACTCACCTTTGGATTGTATTTGAGATTGGGATTGATTTAAAGGACTTTGGAAGTTTGGGTTCGTGAATTCGAAATGATATGGCAATAGAAAAGTAAAGTAAAAGATGAGGAAATTTATATACAATGCTTGGAAGACCATTCGACTTCGCTGAAAAGATGGTAGATCGCGTTTTTCAAGGTAGAAATGAAGGATATGGAGGCGGATTTGATCGAGTATTCCCTGGATCAAATTATTTGATCAGGAACACAATAAATTTTTTTGATCTAAAAAAATTTAAAACTGTGAAAAAAATTAAGAGAAAAAAGGGACGTAATTAATAATTGTTCCATTCTTCTAGTGATGTGACAGATTCATGTGGTTTAATTAAACATCAATAATTAAAAGAAATCATTCGGAACGACTTGTATATGTACAAACATATACGAGAACCACAAAATTAGCATGATTTATGGCAGGTAATTCTAACCTTTTGATTCGACAAGGGATTGAAGGATTTACCTGTATATCTTTCTACACTCCAACTAAAGGTCTTGAATTGCCAATCGCAACATAAACAATTATGATATGATCATCTATTTTTACATGACATAAGAGATCAAGAGTCACGATTTTGAAAGAAAGACACGACTGTTGACTATTGTTTATTCAGGAATGGATAGCTTGATAAGTTCAAAGCATATCTCATCGACAGTAAGATGTACTTTGAAGGGTAAAATGTTAGCCGGCCTTTCGACAAAACTGTAAAAGATCTAGACGTTCGTGGCTAAAGCACAAGAACTCCATAGAAATGTCAAGCTATACTTCAATTTTCGGATCGAATGATTGTTGGATCGAATAGGGTTTCGGTCTAACATGCTCCCAGATCGAAGAAATATGGCTGGCACACTTTGCCTCAAACAAATTCCAAAACACAGAAAATATATGGTTCTGGATGGAATGACGTTCGGATCGAATTATTCGATCTGAATTTCTTTCCATTCGGGTCAAATGGTTACACCCAGGATTGTCCAATCCCATTTCAATGTTCACCACTACCTCTGGTTCAAACGAAATTCATGCCATGTGGCCACGAACGAACTCCATAATCGCTCAACAACTACTCCACTAACCCCTGCTCTATCAGTTCGAATGACATGTGTTATCACTGCTCCCGCCAATTTTCCAAAACATTCACCTATAAATATGCGATCCAGAGGCCATTTGAGAGACTTTTTGACACTTGAGAGCTTGAAACCCTATATCCAAACCGTCATTTCTATTTGATCCATCCCATCACTTGAGTATTTTTTCATATTTTTGAGAGTATTTTGATTGTATATCGAGTGTTTGAGGATTTCAAGCATTGTGTTTGTTATTTCCTGCTGAAAAGGGAAATTATAAAGTGGATGTAGGCTCCTTAAAATCGGACCACTATAAATCTTGTGTGTTTACTATTTTTCTCTTGTTTTCGTTTTATATTTCTTCATTATTCTCTACAAGTCCTAGTTTATTGGATATTTGAGCCATTTTTTTGTCTAACAGACCCTATGTCTAATTTACCAATATGCATTTTATTTATCTATGTTTTAGTTGATTTTCACTATACTTTAATCCTTTCAATCTGAATATTCATTATTTAATAATCAACTTTATTAGTTATCATAGAACCATTTAATAACAATAGAATTTTAGGCTTGTAAATTAATAACTTATAAGTCAATATGTTCATATTAAATCTTAATGCCTAATCACAAGGCCACTATAGAATTTAGGATCGTAACTTAACACCATTTAAGCCCATATGTTCATATTAAACCCTAACTATCCTTTCAACCATTCCTTGTCATATTCATATTTTCAATTATACCGTGTTTGTTTATTATGATTCTCCAACTATCATATTTATACAAATATTGATTATAGTTCACTTCTCTTAAATAACATCTTTTAGTTATTCTTTCCTTATTCTTTCCACTTTTAAAAGTTTATTTCTTTAGAATATTAGACACGTTCCTACTTGATTGGCTATTTAAACTGCATAAAATTTATTTCCATAGTTTAAGGTAATTGCTCCAATCAGAATCCAAAATTGCAAGACATTTTTTTAATCATTTTTAGGCTATTGGAAGGTACGCAACACAGGTACATCCCTATTTCGCACTAATCCACGCATTTATTTCTTTTTATACTTGCAATTATATTTTCCATTTTTCTTACAAAACCAAACTATGGAAATAATTTCCTTTTTCCTAAGCAATCAATCTAGGCTATTTCTAACTTTCTTTTTTAATTGTTATACATTAATTCATTCTTTTAACTTATTTATCCCATTTTGACATAACAACAAAAAATTTGGACACGATTGGGTTTATACCCTTTTCTTTTCTTTCAAACCCAACAATTTCTATATTTATTACATTCAAAATCTAAAACGTAATTTTAATGGATACTATGGAAATTATTAGATTTACAATTTAACTAATAATTTACTTTACATAATATTAGTTATGCCACGTCAACTTGTGTCATAATTATTTGGCAACTTTTTTCTAGTTTGCCTATTTTCTATCCAATACTCTTTTTGTTACAATTTAACATTTAACCCCAAATCACCAAATTCATTTTCTTATAATTCCGATCGAGTCATATCTTCCCCATGTGTGTAAGATAAAAAGAATTTTAATCAGTCTTTTATATGTCAATATTACAGATTTATACATATTTTGCACACAATCAAAATTCAATATAAAACAGTAAAATCCGACGTAGAAAGGGGAAAAGAGGAGTGAGAGAATATGTTATAAATTTTGTAGGATATCATACACCATTATATTAAAAATGTAATTTAAATCCACTCACCTGCATCATGCTCAAAAATCTAAATTTGTTTTGAATTTTAGATTATCTTCGGTTTGGATAGGAAATCTGGGTATTTAAATTTTCAATCCATTGCTTTTGCCTCCAAATCTCAAATCATATAACCTAAATCTAATCAATCTTATTTTTGAAGCATTTGGAGGAGAAAAGGAATGGCAGAGCTCCAGCGCCTTCTTAGAAAATATGAATTCAAAATATAAGCCCTATAGATTTATTTATAGATGCCCAAATAAACCATGCTCGTTGGAGTTATACTAATATAAATCACACCATTAAAATCAAACCCGAGATCGAAAATCACATAAAAAAACATTTTTGACTAACATGGGTTGGCCCATGGCCGTGCTTGGGTCAACACATAGTCGACCCAAACCGCATATGGGTCGACCCAACTGACACACGGGTCGATCCATAGAGATTTAATTAAATCGCTGGGTCTTTATTCGATTTTAGGTTTATATATTGCTTCTTTTAATTGATAACGTATTTATTTTTGGACCCATTTAGTTTATTTGTATATTTTACTATATTCGTTTTTGATTTTTGTGCAAGTAAAAATTTCAAATCCAAACGCTTAACTTTAATATTTATTTATGTATATTTACACAAGATTTCAAACGTTATATTTATTTCTTGCTTTATTTCTTGTGCATTAATATTCTTCTGTTTAAATATGCGTTTAGTTTTAATTTCAAAAGCACACCATTCCTAGAATTAATATGCGCATACTTATTTTAAATTAGAACGTTACTTAACGTCATTAAATTCCCCATAATTTAATTCTATTTTTGATGCCTGTTGATTTTCGAATTCAAATGCGTGCCACCTCTGATATTTATGTCTATACATATTTTTATATACATGTGTGTTCACATGCATGTCAATATTCCAGAATTAATTATCTACTTGACATTATTTTCGTTTAATTCTCTTTTAATGTTATTAATGACATGCATTGTCAATTTAAAGGAATGTTGCAATTTTAATGTTAATCACTTTCTCTTTCTTGGTTTAATTCATTTTATAACATGCATTCGTTTTTTGAGTTTCAAACGCACATTACTCATGTAATTATTTTGGTAATTTTACTGCTTAAAATGTGGGGTGTTACACTAAATCTATCAATGTGGCTAAAATAGCGTGCAATAGCGCATAAATGGGTAAAATCTGATGATCATGGTTAAAACTACTTAAATAACTAATTAATCTTTTTATTAATTATTTTTTAGATACCACTTTCCTAGGAATTACGTTTCATAATCAGTTTAAAACATAAAATTCATATTATATGAACAAACAAAATTTCGTGAGATATAATATCACCCACCTCAACTAAATCAATCTAACATGTTCACAGCGTTGGGCTTGCAATTATGAGTCCAAAGGAAGTAACGACGTCAAAATCGGACCTCATACGCACAAGATATGGAAGATATAAGATTGACGATTAAGTGGATGACTTAAAAACTTAATTTATCATTCAATTAAAATAATTACCGTCTAGTCTTCTTTTTAAACCATAACCGCAACCTGCACATGCACACCATGGCCCTACACTGCTTTCGATATCACGGAGTTCCTCTCGATGAAAACAATCATGGTTTATATCGTTGAAATCTCTATTCAAAAATCCGCCTTCTTGTACCGCCTTCTCCATCTCCAAACCCCTCAAGCTAATTGCGTCCATCCCGATCACCTCCACGGGTCAACTGCTCGATCCACTAATTCAACACTAAAATCCTAAATCAAGATTGTCAAACTTAATCTCATAATAAATTAAGGCAAACTGCCTCCATGCCCATATGCTCGAATGACCAAATCGAAGGTCGTCCATGTCACAATACGTATTGGAAGTTGCGACAACGTGAGATCACAACCCACAAACGATGATCGAATAACCTTAATAGTTGCTACAGGTGCTTCTCGACAAGGTAAGATCAACGTCACAAGCCTCGTCACCTATCGGTACCCGTGTCTCCCACCAGATGAAACCCTAGGCTTCGTCTCTGGAACTATCGAGTTACGAAACTGCAATCGCATCTAACCAAACAACAACAAAAATCGAGCCCTTTTTCATACGAGACTAACGAGCTTAGTTTCACAATTTATTGTTTAGAGAATGTCGAGAACTTGATTTTTGAAGTCATGTAAAAAGGGGAGACCAAAAATCATGATGGAATGCTGATTTAGAAGAATGGAAGAGAGGATAAATGAAGAGCAAACAGGCCAATCAGATTGCTTTGACGTGGATAATTATAATATTTAATTGTGAAAACCCGTAACTTCCCCGTAAAGGAAAGTGTCGGATAGTTCGAGAACAAGCCACAACAGAACGCATATAAAGGAACATTTCATTGTATATTACAACAATGCATCAGATTACAAGAATATACAGAGTATAAATGAATATCACACAGAAATATCAAAGATTTAAGTTACATTTAAATACATCGCAGCGGAAAATAATACAATACACAACTAGAAGAAGACATACGGATACAAAGCTTTCCGGATATCGTTCCAGCTGTAAACCAGGATCCTGTGAATATAAATCTGCAAAACCAAACTACTAGCTGCCCGTGTCAAAATAGGGGCACCCAGAGTTTAGGTTAAAACAATAAACTCCAGGTCAGTCATGTGACTGGTGTGAGAACTAAAACAGTTATTAATCTTTATTTTAAATCATTAGGTAAATCAAGGGACCACGCCGTATAACACGGAACGGGTTTCCTCCCAAGAATACCAGTGCATAAAACAAACAGCGCAATGCTAAATAAAGAAAAATGAAACTGTTATAAGACCCAGGTCCCATCACACAATGCAACGCAGCCGAGGATAGGGTTTTCCCTTATAACAGCCAAAGAATGCTTGATACGGTTAAAACAAATCGTTTGATACTATTATAAGTGCATAGTGTATAAAACAACTTCAAATCATAAGTATCAATCATAGGCGGCATGAGCGCCCCATCCCACTATGTCACCATACTAGTTCTACAATTAAAACCGCAAATGTCACGTATTTGGAAATTGGATTTCCGTCTATGAACCGAGGCAAAAGATAGTCCTCAACCGATTCGAGACAATCTAGCCCATGTCTCAGGCAAGCGCGCAGGCAAGCCTTGGATCGTCAGGGCCGGTCCACCGATGTGGATTATTATGCCTGAACACTACGTTTCCCCGCCCTTTGGGGCGTAAATGAGCCAACGAATGACTCCATCGGACCCGGATCGTCCGATCAAACCGAGGCGCCTCGCAACAGCAACAACCACATAAGTCAAACACGTCAGGGCGTGTAAAACCACTGACGCCACTTTTTAGCTAGAAGAAAACGCATGCCCTCCCTGAGGTCCGTCTCCCGTTTTTGGTTCATACCGGGTGTGAAACTCGCGAAGTAAACGTTACACAAAGCTACGCCACAAAGACCGTGCTTATATCATCACCACAAGACTTTGCTTTTCAACAGAAGCCTTGATCAATTGCCACTTTGGCATGCCACACAGGCAATTCACTCCATGCGTTTGATATCCATCAATATATAACCCCTGAGTTCGTACGTCTCAGAGAAGGGCGTTAAGCAAGAGAATAAATTCTCCGCCGCCAAACAGATATATATTTAATAGAGATCAATCACACAGACTAAAATCCAATGTCAGACACACAGTCCATTTTCAAGTCCGTTCTGGGTCTGAACGAAACCGGAGGCACCTAGTACCCCGCATATCCTTCGATCTCCAAGTACGTCTGGACGATCACAAACTGTTTCCATCTTCTTGGGTGTACAGCCCAATCAAGATCATCAGTAATCACCCAAACGACGTGAAGACTTCTGGTCTTCGACCACCGTCTTCATCTTCGACTTATCGTCGTATCAGTTATTCAGAATGGGATAAACCCGGTCTTTCCGAATAACTCGCGTATATTTTAAATAAGTGTTACACAAACACAACATACGTCTCATTCCAATTCATAAGTCACTAACCGTAAATTAATCAAGAGAATAATTCCCCAAATATTAACCCCGAAGGCTGAAACCAACATCAGATCAATATCCAGAAAACCATTCTGCTTGGCTAACCGACAGTTAGTTTCTAAATTTCACGTTCATAGGGAAAGGTTCCCATTAATTTTATCAAAGATAAATTCCTGGAATTTATACTTTAATCTACTTTTGAATTTCGATTCAACTAGTCGGGATTAACGAAACTTACCGAAGTAATCATTGGTTTTAATTTCCCAATCCCAACCTATTCATCCCATGAAGTAAAACTGGTAATACTTCATATCTAACACCACGGTGTTATCGGTAAATCCAATTACCATTTCACGTTCAAATCTAATTAAAGATTTGACTATCGCCTGGAGCAAAACTGGTGATACTCCATTCTCGACCATTTCAATCTAATTAAAGATTCATTAAAACTCAACTTAGTTTTAATCATTAACTGGGTTAAAGAATCCGTGTCATTTAAAAACACAGTTCACAATAAACCCAAAATCAACTTCATTAATTATCGGGTTAAAGAACGAGTGTTATTTAAAACACTGTCCACGATAAACCCAAAAATCAATATCAATTCAATTCCAATTAAATATTATTTAATTGGTACACTTCATTAAATCTAAATAAAAAGATTTAATCTTTTCTCAACTGGGTTCAAGAACAGTGTTAATGAAGACACCATTCACGACAAACCCAAATCACATTTGATATTAAATACAAGGCTCTGAATAGAAAATATACCGGCTTATATTCAATATCAAATTCTACGACTAACAAATATCGCATTGGAAATAACGATATATATATATATATCTTTCAAATTTTCATAACAACATTTGTATAATCACGAAATCCAACATCGAAATATTCCGAAGACAATTTCGATTCAAATCCATTCCAATGCAATCATTGGAAATTTTGGTTATTTTCAAAACCCTTTTTAAATTCCATTTATTTATTTAAAAATAAATAGAATTATAATTCTAGTTCAAAACTAGTTCATTTCGATAAAAATCTATTTTTATCTTTTCAAATATGGAGTTTTTCATCCCAATTTTTCCCAAATCATTTCTTATGATTTTACACAAATTATTACTATTTTTAATAATTTTATCAAGGCCCGTACAGTCGATTTCCATCAATGGCCATCGAACTGCACTTACAACGACCTTTTTCAAATTTAATTTGGACGTATCTCCAAATCCAACCGTTAGATTTCAAATTTCTAACATTCGTTAGAAAGCTCTTTTCGATACGAACCCAATGGTTCCGGTTTTAGGAGAATCCGACGGTCGGATCTCCCGCAATGTCCGTTTGAAATAAATGGTCGAAATTCACGAACTGCCGCGGCGCGGCGCGTTCTATTCAGGCCATTATATTATATATATAATATATATAATATATTTTTCGTCGATTTCTATTTAAAACGAATTATATGAATAGTTTTAATTTCGTTTCAAAAGCAATTTCAACTTCCATTTCAATTCAAATCAAAATTGAATTCTTCTTTATAAATTCGTTTTAAAATTCATTTCTATTCAATTCAAATTTCAATTCAATTTGAATTCATTTCAATTCGCTTTCAATTCAATTTGAATTCGTTTTCAATTCAATTCATTTCGAAATCGTTTTCAATTCAATACATTTCGAAATCGTTTTCAATTCAATTCATTTCGAAATCGTTTTCAATTCAATTCATTTCGAAATCGTTTTCGATTCAATTCATTTCGAAATCGTTTTCAATTCAATTCATTTCGAAATCGTTTACAATTCAATTCATTTCGAAATCGTTTTCAATTCAATTCATTTCGAAATCGTTTTCAATTCAATTCATTTCGAAATCGTTTTCAATTCATTTCGAAATCGTTTTCAATTCAATTCATTTCGAAATCGTTTTCAATTCAATTCATTTCGAAATCGTTTTCAATTCAATTCATTTCGAAATCGTTTGCAATTCAATTCATTTCGAAATCGTTTTCAATTCAATTCATTTCGAAATCATTTTCAATTCAATTCATTTCGAAATCGTTTTCAATTCAATTCATTTCGAAATCGTTTTCAATTCAATTCATTTCGAAATCGTTTTCAATTCAATTCATTTCGAAATCATTTTCAATTCAATTCATTTCGAAATCGTTTTCAATTCAATTCATTTCGAAATCGTTTTCAATTCAATTCATTTCGAAATCGTTAAAATCGATATAAATATCGTTTACGTCAAAATGGCATCAATCTAATCAACACGGTTTCATAAATTTCTATTTTCAAATATTCTATTTCAAATATTTCTTTTTCAAAATAGTTGTTATTATCAAAATATTTCGTTCAACACATGACCAATCTCAATGGATGAGTACTGTCAACACATGAACCTTTATTTTATATTGATAAAGATGCAAATTTTATTACTAAAATAATTCGTTCAACACATGACCAATCTCAATGTATGAGTACTGTCAACACATGAACCTTTATTTTATATTGTTCTTTATTTTCTAAATTGGAATGAGGCCCAATCAATTACCATATAATGTTAATTATATGGATTTTCTACAACACATGTATATAATAGCGTTGAAAAATAATCAACCATCAACCAAAGTGCACCACACTGTATAAGCATCAAATATAAATATCTAACGCTTATAACAGCCTGTCAATCAATCGATCGACATATTTAATCAATCAGGATGAGTGAACTTCAAATTTCATCCTAACACCCGTGTGGGGTTTCAGACAATCAAACACAGATTTTATTTGTGCAGTTGGGCGATGTGTAAAATTTATCGTCCCAATCAATGTCATTCAAATAGGTGTACATAAACAAACCGTCCGGTTTGTAAATGAATATTTTATTTTATTCACTTTCACTATATTCATATTCACGTTAAAAATTATATTTTTAACGATAAAACATTTTATTCCAACATATGAATTTCTATTATTCATTTACACAATAAAATGATATTTTTATTTTCTAACATATTTTAGAAAATTTCGGCGGCATAACGGCACGATACTAGAAACGGGACGAGGCCTAGCCTTATCCCCGGTCTAGTGAAGGCCCACGCCATTCACACATCAATCAAAATCACCAAACAACCAAATTCAAATCAAATCATATAACTAAGCTATGCAACTGTAACACCCCACTCCCGCTATGATCACTCACTAAGGGAATGCCATAGCATCGGTGGAGTATTTTAGTGAATATAGAACAAAAAAATTACAACAAGACAGATATAAATAGTACTTGAAATTTTAAAACATCATCTCATAACAGCGGAAGTAAAACATGTCTGGTTACATCATAAAACCACAATAAAGGTCAAGTACAATATCCATCAAAATAAAGAAGTACATAATCCCACTCTCATACAATAGCCAAACAAAAGAAAAGATAACTGGATAACTGGAGCTTTACATCTATCCAAGCTCCTAAAGACTGGAACAGCAATCCGATCAAGCTCCACTACTGCTAGGATCCACCGTAGGACCTGAGGGTTGGGAAAAAGATAAAAACAACAGGGTCAGACATAAGTCTGAGCGAGTCCTATAACTTTAACAATACAATCGTTAAAGTAACCAGAGAAGACATAAACTGATATACGGTAACATATAGGGATGAATGGCTACCCTAAGCAGTCAACTAAACGAAGATAAAGGATAAAGACGCATCTACCCTCCCTAAGGTAAATTACCAAACTGCACCACACCAGTCGTTCCTAACTTAAAGGTTGATCCCACCCAAGGACTTATAAAATTTACTAATTAGTACCTGCGTACCCCTAGGTGACCAAGTAGGCGCCACGGGGCCCTACAATCCACTAGGTGTACACACTACTTCCCATTCGATCGGCTCCCTAACGTAGATACCCGTGCTGGCCCCACCGTGGGATGTATCATTCCCCAATGTGGCAACCTGATGAAACTAAAGGTGCACGGCTTATATCTACTCGATGCAACAACGGCTTACCTACCAGCCCGGGCCCACTCACGCATATGAAGCCCGTTGGACTTGCGTTGCCACCGCTAACCCGTTTGCCTCTTACAGTCAAGCCCAGTATGCGTGTCCCGTCCTCGACATGGGTCGAGCCCACAAAGATACGTATGGGTTACTGGTTGAAATGGGCCTCCACAAGCTACCCACCTAAGCTTGTCCCTTTTTCTAGTATATCCCACTTAACCCTTTAATCATGTTTTAATTACATGTTCTATTTTGGTTAAGTATTCTAATCGTATTTTCTATTGCCACCCAAGGCAACCACTAGATTTTCTCATGCCACCCGAGGCACCCACTTAACCCCTCATGTCCCTCTACATGCTAATGTGGTTAAGTGTTTCTTAATTAATTAATTAAGAACGTAACCTTTGTAAAGACCTCTCACATTAGACTGTCTTTTATGACCGCTGGTTAAGCCGGTTGGGTCCGGGCAGCCTTATGTCATAACAGAGTCTAACCTCGTGTCTTTACATTAATTACGTATTTAGTTTGTGCCTAAGACCTCTCACATTGGGCTAACATTTGTAGCAACTGGTTAAGCCGGTTGGGTCCGGGCAGTTTTACGCTACAACTGAGTCCAACCTCGTGTCTTAGTCAATTAATTACACCTAATTAATCACCCTCATAATTTTATATTAATTATCCCTAATTAATCAAGTTTTCTTAACATGGGTAGACCTAACTTAATAGGTAAATTCCCATGGGGTAGACCTAACTCAATAGGTAAATTCCCAACACATAGTATGGGTACACCTAACCAAATAGGCAAATTCCCATACTATGTTTATTTATTTTGTGTTATGCATAATTATATTAATTTCACACAATCTTATTAACTTATGCATTTAATTACCCCATCGTTCCCACGTAATTTCGTTCATGATATAACACATATAAAAGGTGTCAACTTGCATATGAATGAACATGTTTCAAAGGTGCCATCTTGCATATTAACAAACACATAACTTGCATATGAACTTGCATAACATGTCACATAACTTGCATATAATATGTCACATAACTTACATATTCATTTTGCATAACAAACTTGCATATTAGCTTATAGACTTGCATAATGTGTCATCATGAACTTGCATATTAATAAACATGTAACTTGCATATTTACATACATGTAACTCGCATATTAACAAACATGTAACTTGCATATAAAGAAACATGTAACTTGCATATTTACATACATGTAACTTGCATATTAACAAACATGTAACTTGCATATTAACAAACATGTAACTTGCATATTTACATACATGTAACTTGCATATTAACAAACATGTAACTTGCATATTAACAAACATGTAACTTGCATATTTACATACATGTAACTTGCATATTAACAAACATGTAACTTGCATATTTACATACATGTAACTTGCATATTAACAAACATGTAACTTGCATATTTACATACATGTAACTTGCATAGCATATTACCATGAACTTGCATAACATGCATATGATTACATAGCCCACAACTTGCATATTTAGCATCATGCAAACATAACATACATCATATTAAACTTGCATAAGCTTACATACTCAACATGCATAAACATAAGATTAATGCTAACATCATATCATATGATTCAAAGCTCATTAACCCACATACAAAACCATAAATCTCATCACATCTCATCTAATTAGTTTACCAAAAGATCATCAAAGTGATAGAAACTCACAACTAGCAACTTTGAACACCAAATGAAGAAGATTAAGATGCTAAGAAGGGATTAGAAGTTGATTAGAGAGTGATTAGTATGCAACCCTCTTCATAAAATTAGTGGAGGCCATGAGAGCTAGCATTTTGCCATAGTTTAGTCACTAGGTTTAATTATGAATGAATTAGGGTAGGTTAGGGTCTTATTTATAGATTAGGCAAGTGTTTTAGGCCATAGGATTAACCCTAGATTCAATCCAAGCCATCAAAGCATGTCTTGGGGAAGAAGTCAAGTGTAGGAACCATCTAGGGCCTTTAGATTAAAGATGGACCATGAGAACCATTCAAATGCAAAATCTGCACTTGAGCGAATCGGCCCACGGGTTGACAGCCAAACACCCTGGATTAACCCCTAGTCGACCCAGCGGGCTCGGGTCGACTTCAAAAATCGGCCGGTTCGGTTATTCCCCTCTCCCAATTCGCTGTTTTGAGCATTTTTGCATATTTATTTATTAAATTTTCAATTATATATATATATATATATATATCAATATATATATATATATATCTACACAACCCATTTCACTTAATTAAGTATACTTTAATTTGGGAATTTTCGTGAAACTTCGCGAGGCCATATCTTGGTCATACGGACTCCGATTTTCGAAAACTCGGACTCTATTTCGCGTATTTTTCCGAGACGAACGCAATGGCATAGCCCGTTTCCCTTGATTCCCATTTTAGAATTAAATTCTGCCTCGATTTATGTTATTACAGGTTATTGAAAATACGGGTTGTTACATTCTCCCCTCCTTAAAGGATTTCGTCCCCGAAATCTTCAAGTTAGGAAGAACGTATCCTACCATCCAATCATCCATCTACTCAAAGCATCATCCACGAGCAATCATTGTCCTTACAAGATTCTAAATGCTGGATGGATATATGCAAAAGTGTGTGTATATGTACTTACCTAATGCAAAAATCAGGCGGTTACTGATACAGTAAACCTCCTTAATGCAAACCATGATAGTGCCATGCATCCAATATGTATGCGAAACCCTATTGACACATACAAATTTCTACATGCGTGCACAACCATACACAAAAATGCATCATCCATATGATAACACAGCCATGATACATCCATCAATCTAACTACCACATCCATTTATGCAATATGCAACATGAAGTGACTGAGCCGATCTAGTGCCTAATGTGTGTGTATATGCATCCACGAGCAACCACTAGCAAACAATTGCATCCATATGCATCCATCAACCATAACATGTTTCAAACACATGTTTCAACCATAGGTTTTACCCTATCTAAAGGTCATAGGTATTAGCGAGAGGATATACTAAAGATAAGATAAGTACTAGACAAGCAATAAAGGAGAAGTTAAAAGACATACTCTCAAAAAGAAATGGATACAAAGAACGCATCTTTGCTTCCGTCTCCCAAGTAGCATTGCTTTCGTCATCTCCCCATTGCACTTTAACTAGCTGAACTTCTCTGTTCCTCAACTTCCTAGTTTCTGACCCAAGGATGCGAGTAGGAGCTCGTCGAATCGTCGCATCACGCTCTACCTCTACATCTCTAAGCAAGCTCGGCTCTACCACCTCCGCGGTCTCATGTAAGCACTTCCTCAAATGTGATACATGGAATACATCATGAACACCACTAAGTCTGTCGGGCAACTCCACCCTATATGCCATCCGTCCAATCCTTTCCTTAATAGGAAACGGCCCAACAAATCTCGGTGCTAACTTCCCTACGGACCCAAAGCGAACAACATTTCTCAATGGAGATACTTTGACAAAAACCATGTCCCCAACCTCAAACTCAAGATCCGTCCTTCTCCGATCCGCATAAGATTTCTGTCTATCTTGCGCTGCTTTCATCCTTTTTCGAATTAAATCAATCTTCTCTGAAGTCTCTCTAACCATATCCGGCCCAAGCAAGATCTTATCCGTAGATTCCCACCAACATGTAGGAGATCGACAAGGCCTTCCATAAAGAGCTTCGAAAGGAGCCATACCAATACTGGACTGAAAGCTGTTATTATATGCGAACTCCACCAAAGGAAGATGTTCTTCCCATGTACCTCCAAAATCCAAGATACAAAGCCTCAAAAGATCTTCTAAGATACGGTTCACCCTCTCAGTCTGACCGTCCGTCTGAGGATGATATGCGGTGCTCAAACACAACTGAGTCCCTACCGCCTCTTGCAAACTTCTCCAAAACTCACTAGTGAAAATAGGATCTCGATCACTCACAATGCTGGATGGTACGCCATGCAATCTAACAATCTCTCTAACATAGACTGAAGCAAGCCATGGAGCGGTCCTCTTACTCTTTACGGGTATAAAATGGGCACTCTTGGTAAGTCTGTCTACCACAACCCAAATTCCCGTATTGCCCTTCCTCGATCTCGGTAACCCGTCGATGAAATCCATCGAGACACTATCCCACTTCCACTGTGGAACTTCCAATGGGTGTAGCAACCCACCGGGTTTCCTTTGCTCCACTTTAACTTGTTGGCACACTAAGCATCTAGCCACATACTCGGCCACATCTTTCTTCATACCGGCCCAGAAGAAAACTCTCTTCATGTCTTGGTACATTTTGTCTCCACCGGGATGAATAGTCATTCTTGAACGATGTGCATCATCCAAAATAGCCTTCTTCAAACCCTCATCTTGCGGTACACAAAGTCTACCGTCTCTATGCAACCATCCCTTATCATCTATGGTGTATCTACCCAAATGGCTGGACGACTCCCCTCTTATAAGCTTCTCTACCAACACAACCAACTGTGGGTCGTCTCGCTGAGCCTCGCCAATCCGTCTCAAAAGAGTAGGTCTAACCTCCAAGGATGCCAACAAACCAGGTACAAAATCAACAGAAGGTCTGAAGTCAAATAAAGAAAGAAACTCCAAGCTTCGTCGTTCCACGAACAATGGACTCAAAGATAGCCTTTTTCTACTTAAGGCGTCTGCCACCACGTTACCCTTACCAGGGGTATACGCTATCTCGAAATCATAGGATGCTAAGAACTCCATCCACCTTTGCTGTCTTAAGTTTAAATCCTTCTGAGAGAATAAGTACTTCAATGATTTATGGTCGGTGAACAACTCGAATCTCTCACCAAGAAGATAATGGCGCCAAGACTTAAGTGCGAAAACAATCGCGGCCAACTCTAGATCATGGGTAGGGTAATTCTTCTCATGCACTCTCAATTGTCTCCCTCCATAGGCTATTACCCTTCCCTCCTGCATCAAGACTGCGCCTAATCCTGTTCCACAAGCATCGGTATAAACAACAAACGGCTTACTCCCATCTGGAAGCACTAAAACTGGAGCGGTGGTCAAAGCTCTCTTTAACCGTCGGAAAGCATCATCACAATCTACATCCCATGAGAAAACCAGATTCTTCTTCGTCAAGCGGGTTAATGGGGCTGATATCTTCGCGAAGTCTTTGATGAACTTCCTATAATATCCTGCCAACCCCAAGAAACTTCTTACCTCGGTAGCATTTCTAGGAACTTTCCAATCCTGGATAGATACTATCTTTGCGGGATCCACAGCTATCCCTTCCTTAGAGACCACATGCCCTAAGAATCGCACTTCTCTTCTCCAAAAATGGCATTTAGAGAATTTAGCTTTAAGACTATGCGCTCGAAGAGTCTCCAACACTTCCTTGAGATGTAAGGCATGCTCTTCTTCATTCTTGGAAAAGACCAAGATGTCATCCACAAAAACTACTACAAACTTATTCAGATACTCTCTGAACACTCTACTCATGAGATCAACAAAGTATGCGGGGGCGTTTGTCAACCCAAATGGCATCACTAGCCACTCATAAAAACCATCCGGAGTCCGGAAAGCAGTCTTCTCTATACTGTCCTCCGCCACTCTTAACTGATGAAACCCTGTAGCTAAGTCCATCTGCGAAAATACTGACGCGCCAACCAACTGATCAAAGAGATCATCTATCCTCGGTAATGGGTGTCTATTCTTCTTCGTGAGCTTATTAAGTTCTCTATAATCCACACAAAGTCTGAGGGACCCATCCGCCTTCGTGGCAAACACTACTGGAGCTCCCCACTCCGATATACTTCGCCTTATGAACCCCTTCTCAAGCAACTCCCCTACTTGCTTATGAAGTTCTCTTCTCTCACGAGGAGCCATGTGGCGTACTGGCAAAGACACTGGTTTGGCATTATCCACCAAATAAATTCGGAAATCTATCTCCCGCTTCGGAGGCAAACCCTTTACTTCTTCAAACACATCCGGATATTCCCGGACTACTCTGACAGAACACAAACTCTCGACCGAAGCATCGAGCGATTCAAGATAACTTAGCAAAACAGATTCCATGGGATTGCAAGAGATCTCGAGAGTGTTACCCAAGCGGGTCATGAGCCTGACAACTCTCCTTTCGCAATCAAGAACGGCACCATTACTGGATAACCAGTCCATGCCCAAGATCAACCCATAGCCCGTGAAGCCCAATACAAAAGCATCACATCTAAATTCAACGCTAAGTATAGAAATCTTCAAACCCAAACATATCATAGACAGATATATGGAGCCCCCAATTGGGTTTGAGACAACCAAGGGATCATCAACTAGACTGGTGTCTAAGTGCAGTGACTCAACTAACGATGATGAGATAAAAGAATGCGATGCGCCAGAGTCAAACAAAGTACGAACTGGATGATCAAACAGAAAAACCAGACTTTCAACGGAAATAGTTCTACCTCTCTGCTGAATCGGTGGAACTGAGAGAACCTGAACTTGCCCCCCTGACTGAGGTGGTGCTATAAGAGCTTGCACCTGGCCTCCTGAGGTAGACCCCGTCTTCTGCCCCTTCTTTGGGCAGTTTTTCACAAGATGCCCTGCTTCACCACAATGAAAGCAACCGGTCTTCTTCTTTTTGCGACAATCCTTACTAAGGTGTCCTGGTGTTCCACAATTGAAGCACTTCTTCTTCGTCTTCTTTTTGTCACCATTGCCTTTTCCGCCCTTGCCTTGTTGTTGCTGTTGTGGTTTCTTCTGATCCCCCTTTTTCTCTGGTGCCTTAGAATTCTTATCATCCTCATGCATAAGTGCCATGTAGACAAGCTTCTCAAAAGTGGCCCCCATAGGAATGTGAGTCATAGCTATTCCTTGCAATGGTTCGTTCAAGCCTCTAACGAACCTCAAAGCCTTCTTCTCCAGTGTATTCACCAACTCTATGCCAAACCTTGCTAATTGATTGAATTTGTTGACATATTCTTTCACCGTGAGATTCCCTTGCTTCAAATTCAAGAACTTCTCCATAAACAGATTCTCTTCCGCCCTTGAGAGAAACTTAGCCCCAAACCTTTGCTTAAAATCTGCCCAAGAGTCAACAGGGCGTTCTCCATTAGTGACCTCCCACCAGAATGAGGCCTCTCCCTTCATTAACCAAGCCGCCAACTTGACTTTCTTTCCCTCTTCCACTTCAAAGATATCTAGCAACTCTTCCACTTCCTTAAGCCAATCTCTAGCCTCTACGAAAGTCTCTGAACCAAGAAAAGGTTTTCCTCCTATAGCCTTGAACTCCTTGCAAACCTTAGCAAAATTATCCACTCTAGGCTGAGGAGGAGCGGTTGTCTCTGGTGTAGTAGCATTGGCCGGACCCGCAGCCGCGGCCCTAGCCTCTTGCAACCTCCTATACCATAGTGGTATAACTAAACCCTCCGGGATGTTAAGATCTTCAGCCATGCTGAAACGAAAGAGGAAAGATTCAAAAAGGAGATTCCGAAAGATAAAGATATGGCTATTGGGGATTATGCTTTTCTTTTTCAAAAACTTTTTCTCTTAGAAGACATGCTTTTAAAAATCCTTTCTTCGAAAATACTCTTAGAAAGTAGTTTTTCTCAAAAATTTTATCTGTTCTGGTAACCTTAAGCTCTGATACCACGTGTAACACCCCACTCCCGCTATGATCACTCACTAAGGGAATGCCATAGCATCGGTGGAGTATTTTAGTGAATATAGAACAGAAAAATTACAACAAGACAGATATAAATAGTACTTGAAATTTTAAAACATCATCTCATAACAGCGGAAGTAAAACATGTCTGGTTACATCATAAAACCACAATAAAGGTCAAGTACAATATCCATCAAAATAAAGAAGTACATAATCCCACTCTCATACAATAGCCAAACAAAAGAAAAGATAACTGGATAACTGGAGCTTTACATCTATCCAAGCTCCTAAAGACTGGAACAGCAATCCGATCAAGCTCCACTACTGCTAGGATCCACCGTAGGACCTGAGGGTTGGGAAAAAGATAAAAACAACAGGGTCAGACATAAGTCTGAGCGAGTCCTATAACTTTAACAATACAATCGTTAAAGTAACCAGAGAAGACATAAACTGATATACGGTAACATATAGGGATGAATGGCTACCCTAAGCAGTCAACTAAACGAAGATAAAGGATAAAGACGCATCTACCCTCCCTAAGGTAAATTACCAAACTGCACCACACCAGTCGTTCCTAACTTAAAGGTTGATCCCACCCAAGGACTTATAAAATTTACTAATTAGTACCTGCGTACCCCTAGGTGACCAAGTAGGCGCCACGGGGCCCTACAATCCACTAGGTGTACACACTACTTCCCATTCGATCGGCTCCCTAACGTAGATACCCGTGCTGGCCCCACCGTGGGATGTATCATTCCCCAATGTGGCAACCTGATGAAACTAAAGGTGCACGGCTTATATCTACTCGATGCAACAACGGCTTACCTACCAGCCCGGGCCCACTCACGCATATGAAGCCCGTTGGACTTGCGTTGCCACCGCTAACCCGTTTGCCTCTTACAGTCAAGCCCAGTATGCGTGTCCCGTCCTCGACATGGGTCGAGCCCACAAAGATACGTATGGGTTACTGGTTGAAATGGGCCTCCACAAGCTACCCACCTAAGCTTGTCCCTTTTTCTAGTATATCCCACTTAACCCTTTAATCATGTTTTAATTACATGTTCTATTTTGGTTAAGTATTCTAATCGTATTTTCTATTGCCACCCAAGGCAACCACTAGATTTTCTCATGCCACCCGAGGCACCCACTTAACCCCTCATGTCCCTCTACATGCTAATGTGGTTAAGTGTTTCTTAATTAATTAATTAAGAACGTAACCTTTGTAAAGACCTCTCACATTAGACTGTCTTTTATGACCGCTGGTTAAGCCGGTTGGGTCCGGGCAGCCTTATGTCATAACAGAGTCTAACCTCGTGTCTTTACATTAATTACGTATTTAGTTTGTGCCTAAGACCTCTCACATTGGGCTAACATTTGTAGCAACTGGTTAAGCCGGTTGGGTCCGGGCAGTTTTACGCTACAACTGAGTCCAACCTCGTGTCTTAGTCAATTAATTACACCTAATTAATCACCCTCATAATTTTATATTAATTATCCCTAATTAATCAAGTTTTCTTAACATGGGTAGACCTAACTTAATAGGTAAATTCCCATGGGGTAGACCTAACTCAATAGGTAAATTCCCAACACATAGTATGGGTACACCTAACCAAATAGGCAAATTCCCATACTATGTTTATTTATTTTGTGTTATGCATAATTATATTAATTTCACACAATCTTATTAACTTATGCATTTAATTACCCCATCGTTCCCACGTAATTTCGTTCATGATATAACACATATAAAAGGTGTCAACTTGCATATGAATGAACATGTTTCAAAGGTGCCATCTTGCATATTAACAAACACATAACTTGCATATGAACTTGCATAACATGTCACATAACTTGCATATAATATGTCACATAACTTACATATTCATTTTGCATAACAAACTTGCATATTAGCTTATAGACTTGCATAATGTGTCATCATGAACTTGCATATTAATAAACATGTAACTTGCATATTTACATACATGTAACTCGCATATTAACAAACATGTAACTTGCATATAAAGAAACATGTAACTTGCATATTTACATACATGTAACTTGCATATTAACAAACATGTAACTTGCATATTAACAAACATGTAACTTGCATATTTACATACATGTAACTTGCATATTAACAAACATGTAACTTGCATATTAACAAACATGTAACTTGCATATTTACATACATGTAACTTGCATATTAACAAACATGTAACTTGCATATTTACATACATGTAACTTGCATATTAACAAACATGTAACTTGCATATTTACATACATGTAACTTGCATAGCATATTACCATGAACTTGCATAACATGCATATGATTACATAGCCCACAACTTGCATATTTAGCATCATGCAAACATAACATACATCATATTAAACTTGCATAAGCTTACATACTCAACATGCATAAACATAAGATTAATGCTAACATCATATCATATGATTCAAAGCTCATTAACCCACATACAAAACCATAAATCTCATCACATCTCATCTAATTAGTTTACCAAAAGATCATCAAAGTGATAGAAACTCACAACTAGCAACTTTGAACACCAAATGAAGAAGATTAAGATGCTAAGAAGGGATTAGAAGTTGATTAGAGAGTGATTAGTATGCAACCCTCTTCATAAAATTAGTGGAGGCCATGAGAGCTAGCATTTTGCCATAGTTTAGTCACTAGGTTTAATTATGAATGAATTAGGGTAGGTTAGGGTCTTATTTATAGATTAGGCAAGTGTTTTAGGCCATAGGATTAACCCTAGATTCAATCCAAGCCATCAAAGCATGTCTTGGGGAAGAAGTCAAGTGTAGGAACCATCTAGGGCCTTTAGATTAAAGATGGACCATGAGAACCATTCAAATGCAAAATCTGCACTTGAGCGAATCGGCCCACGGGTTGACAGCCAAACACCCTGGATTAACCCCTAGTCGACCCAGCGAGCTCGGGTCGACTTCAAAAATCGGCCGGTTCGGTTATTCCCCTCTCCCAATTCGCTGTTTTGAGCATTTTTGCATATTTATTTATTAAATTTTCAATTATATATATATATATATATCAATATATATATATATATATATATATATATATATCTACACAACCCATTTCACTTAATTAAGTATACTTTAATTTGGGAATTTTCGTGAAACTTCGCGAGGCCATATCTTGGTCATACGGACTCCGATTTTCGAAAACTCGGACTCTATTTCGCGTATTTTTCCGAGACGAACGCAATGGCATAGCCCGTTTCCCTTGATTCCCATTTTAGAATTAAATTCTGCCTCGATTTATGTTATTACAGGTTATTGAAAATACGGGTTGTTACAGCAACCAAACAAACAAGTCCATGGTCTGTGGACGATTGTGTCGGGTGCTACTAAGCACCGTCTGCATCCTAGTATATATATAAATAGAAATGAAATTGAAAGGTGAGAAATTCTCACAGATAGCTATCCTAGCTCCACGGCTCTTCCAATGCAGAAAATCTTCACTGTTCTCGTCTCTTATCACTTTCTTCGCCCGTATTCTCTACATATGTAAAAATCGAATTTTTACTACGCCATTCAATATATCAAAATCTATTTTTTCTTTCGAAGTTCTATATATAAAAATCCTATTTTTATTTCGAAGTTCAACATATAAAAATCCTATTTTTATTTCGAAGTTCAACATATAAAAATCCTATTTTTATTTCGAAGTTCAACATATAAAAATCCTATTTTTATTTCGAAGTTCAACATATAAAAATCCTATTTTTATTTCGAAGTTCAACATATAAAAATCCTATTTTTATTTCGAAGTTCAATATATAAAAATCATATTTTTATTTCGAAGTTCAATATATAAAAATCATATTTTTATTTCGAAGTTCAACATATAAAAATCCTATTTTTATTTCGAAGTTCAACATATAAAAATCGACCTTTTATTACTATGTTAGATAGATAAAAAATATATTTTTATCACGCTATTTTCCATATAAAGATTTCGCCTTTATAAAAACATAGACTTCGCCTTTTCAAATTCAAAGATTTCATCTTTATAAAATCTCATCTTTATTCTTCTACACATATAAAGATGATATTTTTAATATTCCTATCATGTAAAAATTATATTTTTAACTCTCTACCTAACCAAAAATCATATTTTTACATCTTCTATATAGTAAAGATTATATTTTTAATACTTTAAAAATATAAAAACCATATTTTTAATTCTTTAAAAATATAAAAATCATATTTTTAACCTTCTTTACCTTATAAAAATTCGAACTTTCATCTCATAAAAATTCAAACTTTTTATTTAAAATCTAATTTGTTTATTCTTTAACCAAAAATCTAACCTTGTTCATGTACACAATTCATAATTTATAAAAATTAGGAATTTAAAACAATTTTTAAATTAAATAAACCAAGAGAACGTACTGTCGAAGAGGGGCCGACGGGAGCGGTGCGTCGGAGGTGGTCACTGGGCTTGCAGGGGCTGCGGCGGTCGAGCACAGGTGGACGGTGGTGGTCTTCGCGGTGGGGTTTTGAGGGTGCGGTGGGTTTAGAGCTTCGCGAGTTGGGAGGAGGGAGAGGAGAGGGCAGAGGGTCGGGTTTGAAGCGGAGGAGGGCGGTGGTCCTCCTGGGAGGCGGCGCCTGAGGCGCGGCGGCGAATCGCCCCCACCCCGTCGCCTTTTTTTTTTTTTTTGAAATCGATTTGAGAAAAGGGGGGTTATGTGAAAAATATATATATATTTATTATTTATTATTTAATTATTTTTAAAAGTTGACTTTCACATATGTCATCTAAACGAGGCCCACCGCCTGTCGTCCATAGCGTTTAACCCCCATTCCGAACACAATGGGATATGCCACGTAGGCTGATTCGACTGTTTGAATCAGTTTCTGTTAAATTTTCATTTAAATCACTATATTGAATTTTTAAACGTACTTTTCAAATTACCGGGGTCACATAACAAAACTATAAATTCTCGAAAAATATTTTCTAGCTTCGTACTGACGATACGGTCCTAACAAAACTAGTTTCGTCGAATTCTGAGACCGTTTGAAAAATGGCCAATTTCCAGTCGATTAAAATTAACTGAAACTGGTCAAACGCGTTTTCCTTTGCCACGCTCACATATTGATTCGAAAAATTATGAAACTTGAAACCTAGCAATAACTTTACATCCCGGACCCAACAAAACTGGTTTCATCGAAATCCGAGGTCGTTTGCAAAATGTCCATTTTTAAGGGCCTGAATTCCATAGCGACTATTCAGAATTTTCAACTGGACATATCTTTTGATTCCCGCTATGAAATTTTGATTTGTCGGATTCGTTGGAAAGATATTATCAATTAGATTCTATTATTTTTGGTTTCACTAAAATCCGGATTGTTTTGCACCCGGTACATTCAATTGAAGTTTGAAATCGAATTATCGAACTACCGCGCCATTTTCAATTCTATTTATAATTATATATAAATATTTATATTCTAACGACGACGTATATAATATATACGTTCTAATATATCCAAATTAAAATTTCTCGTCGAAATTATTTAAAATAATCTATTTTAAATAATCAAAATTCGCCAAAATTGCCAAAATAAAAATTTTAAACTGGCCCAGATTTTCCGGGTTGTTACAATCTCCCCCACTTAAAACTTTTCGTCCCCGAAAAGGAACAAAGTCGAAAGTGGTTTGATTAATCAACTCTACGTTCGATCTGGCTTTCATTCTCCAATTCTTTAGTTTCTGAGAATTTTCAAAATTTCAAAAATTTGGCTAACTCCCTAAATTTTCGAAAAATTTCGCCATAACCTCCCCTGCACCGGGAGCATCGGGGAATTTAAAATAGCTTCCCCTGTCCTTCAGATCTCAAAAAGAAAAAGAAAACGCCAAGCGGCTAGCCAATAGGCTCACAAAATCATCATCACCCAAACAAAACAGGAAATTATGTAATAAACATGTACCTATTTGTCGGGCAAACAAATTTTATTCTTCGGCTCTAGCCTCCTTGCTATGACCTGTTCAATGATATACATGTATATGCAAGCAAATGCAACTAATTCTCAATACAATTCAATATTTGATCAAATTAGGCATAATGGTTCAAAATTATCAAACAATGAACAAACAACACAAACATCAATCAATTAGTGAATTAGATTTTCAAATTCATAATTTTGATACATATACAAAAATCATGTTTTTGATGCCAAATCACAACAATAGGCCCTATCTAATTTTTGGTTCTCACACCAGTCAATAGGAAATATATAGAAATCTCACTTTTGTCACTCGAATATAAACACTGATGATGAGGCCTCATCATCTGAATCATCTCCGGGCGACTAGAGTGTGATTCTATATCTATCCAGTATATTAAAATTTCGAATACACGCGGATCAGACGTATACGCAAAATCTATATATACTGGATTGTCCACATCAATATAAATAGATAATCAAATACGAATAATTGATTTATATCTTCAAAACCAAAATTGTTTTCATTTTAAAAATTTACTCTTCACACTCGTTCTAGGATACTACTGACCCCATCTCTAACGAGTCATTCTCGTTGGATATTACTAATCCAATACCTGATGAATTCTTTCGTATGGTTCTAATGTGTCTTGTTCTCTAGCTTTGTAAACCAAAGCTCTGATACCAACTGTGAAAACCCGTAACTTCCCCGTAAAGGAAAGTGTCGGATAGTTCGAGAACAAGCCACAACAGAACGCATATAAAGGAACATTTCATTGTATATTACAACAATGCATCAGATTACAAGAATATACAGAGTATAAATGAATATCACACAGAAATATCAAAGATTTAAGTTACATTTAAATACATCGCAGCGGAAAATAATACAATACACAACTAGAAGAAGACATACGGATACAAAGCTTTCCGGATATCGTTCCAGCTGTAAACCAGGATCCTGTGAATATAAATCTGCAAAACCAAACTACTAGCTGCCCGTGTCAAAATAGGGGCACCCAGAGTTTAGGTTAAAACAATAAACTCCAGGTCAGTCATGTGACTGGTGTGAGAACTAAAACAGTTATTAATCTTTATTTTAAATCATTAGGTAAATCAAGGGACCACGCCGTATAACACGGAACGGGTTTCCTCCCAAGAATACCAGTGCATAAAACAAACAGCGCAATGCTAAATAAAGAAAAATGAAACTGCTATAAGACCCAGGTCCCATCACACAATGCAACGCAGCCGAGGATAGGGTTTTCCCTTATAACAGACAAAGAATGCTTGATACGATTAAAACAAATCGTTTGATACTATTATAAGTGCATAGTGTATAAAACAACTTCAAATCATAAGTATCAATCATAGGCGGCATGAGCGCCCCATCCCACTATGTCACCATACTAGTTCTACAATTAAAACCGCAAATGTCACGTATTTGGAAATTGGATTTCCGTCTATGAACCGAGGCAAAAGATAGTCCTCAACCGATTCGAGACAATCTAGCCCATGTCTCAGGCAAGTGCGCAGGCAAGCCTTGGATCGTCAGGGCCGGTCCACCGATGTGGATTATTATGCCTGAACACTACGTTTCCCCGCCCTTTGGGGGCGTAAATGAGCCAACGAATGACTCCATCGGACCCGGATCGTCCGATCAAACCGAGGCGCCTCGCAACAGCAACAACCACATAAGTCAAACTCGTCAGGGCGTGTAAAACCACTGACGCCACTTTTTAGCTAGAAGAAAACGCATGCCCTCCCTGAGGTCCGTCTCCCGTTTTTGGTTCATACCGGGTGTGAAACTCGCAAAGTAAACGTTACACAAAGCTACGCCACAAAGACCGTGCTTTGATCATCACCACAAGACTTTGCTTTTCAACAGAAGCCTTGATCAATTGCCACTTAGGCATGCCACACAGGCAATTCACTCCATGCGTTTGATATCCATCAATATATAACCCCTGAGCTCGTACGCCTCAGAGAAGGGCGTTAAGCAAGAGAATAAATTCTCCGCCGCCAAACAGATATATATTTAATAGAGATCAATCACACAGACTAAAATCCAATGTCAGACACACAGTCCATTTTCAAGTCCGTTCTGGGTCTGAACGAAACCGGAGGCACCTAGTACCCCGCATATCCTTCGATCTCCAAGTACGTCTGGAAGATCACAAACTGTTTCCATCTTCTTGGGTGTACAGCCCAATCAAGATCATCAGTAATCACCCAAACGACGTGAAGACTTCCGGTCTTCGACCACCGTCTTCATCTTCGACTTATCGTCGTATCAGTTATTCAGAATGGGATAAACCCGGTCTTTCCGAATAACTCGCGTATATTTTAAATAAGTGTTACACAAACACAACATACGCCTCATTCCAATTCATTAGTCACTAACCGTAAATTAATCAAGAGAATAATTCCCCAAATATTAACCCCGAAGGCCAAAACCAACATCAGATCAATATCCAGAAAACCATTCTGCTTGGCTAACCGACAGTTAGTTTCTAAATTTCACGTTCATAGGGAAAGGTTCCCATTAATTTTATCAAAGATAAATTCCTGGAATTTATTCTTTAATCTACTTTTGAATTTCGATTCAACTAGTCGGGATTAACGAAACTTACCGAAGTAATCATTGGTTTTAATTTCCCAATCCCAACCTATTCATCCCATGAAGTAAAACTGGTAATACTTCATATCTAACACCACGGTGTTATCGGTAAATCCAATTACCATTTCACGTTCAAATCTAATTAAAGATTTGACTATCGCCTAGAGCAAAACTGGTGATACTCCATTCTCGACCATTTCAATCTAATTAAAGATTCATTAAAACTCAACTTAGTTTTAATCATTAACTGGGTTAAAGAATCCGTGTCATTTAAAAACACAGTTCACAATAAACCCAAAATCAACTTCATTAATTATCGGGTTAAAAACGAGTGTTATTTAAAACACTGTCCACGATAAACCCAAAAATCAATATCAATTCAATTCCAATTAAATATTATTTAATTGGTACACTTCATTAAATCTAAATAAAAAGATTTAATCTTTTCTCAACTGGGTTCAAGAACAGTGTTAATGAAGACACCATTCACGACAAACCCAAATCACATTTGATATTAAATACAAGGCTCTGAATAGAAAATATACCGGCTTATATTCAATATCAAATTCTACGACTAACAAATATCGCATTGGAAATAACGATATATATATATATCTTTCAAATTTCCATAACAACATTTGTATAATCACGAAATCCAACATCGAAATATTCCGAAGACAATTTCGATTCAAATCCATTCCAATGCAATCATTGGAAATTTTGGTTATTTTCAAAACCCTTTTTAAATTCCATTTATTTATTTAAAAATAAATAGAATTATAATTCTAGTTCAAAACTAGTTCATTTCGATAAAAATCTATTTTTATCTTTTCAAATATGGAGTTTTTCATCCCAATTTTTCCCAAATCATTTCTTATGATTTTACACAAATTATTACTATTTTTAATAATTTTATCAAGGCCCGTACAGTCGATTTCCATCAATGGCCATCGAACTGCACTTACAACGACCTTTTTCAAATTTGATTTGGACGTATCTCCAAATCCAACCGTTAGATTTCAAATTTCTAACATTCGTTAGAAAGCTCTTTTCGATACGAACCCAATGGTTCCGGTTTTAGGAGAATCCGACGGTCAGATCTCCCGCAATGTCCGTTTGAAATAAATGGTCGAAATTCACGAACTGCCGCGGCGCGGCGCGTTCTATTCAGGCCATTATATTATATATATAATATATATTTCGTCGATTTCTATTTAAAACGAATTATATGAATAGTTTTAATTTCGTTTCAAAAGCAATTTCAACTTCCATTTCAATTCAAATCAAAATTGAATTCTTCTTTATAAATTCGTTTTAAAATTCATTTCTATTCAATTCAAATTTCAATTCAATTTGAATTCATTTCAATTCGCTTTCAATTCAATTTGAATTCGTTTTCAATTCAATTCATTTCGAAATCGTTTTCAATTCAATTCGTTTCGAAATCGTTTTCAATTCAATTCATTTCGAAATCGTTTTCAATTCAATTCATTTCGAAATCATTTTCGATTCAATTCATTTCGAAATCGTTTTCGATTCAATTCAATTCGAAATCGTTTTCGATTCAATTCATTTCGAAATCGTTTTCAATTCAATTCATTTCGAAATCGTTTTCAATTCAATTCATTTCGAAATCGTTTTCAATTCAATTCATTTCGAAATCATTTTCAATTCAATTCATTTCGAAATCGTTTTCAATTCAATTCATTTCGAAATCGTTTTCAATTCAATTCATTTCGAAATCATTTTCAATTCAATTCATTTCGAAATCGTTTTCAATTCAATTCATTTCGAAATCATTTTCAATTCAATTCATTTCGAAATCGTTTTCAATTCAATTCATTTCGAAATCGTTTTCAATTCAATTCATTTCGAAATCATTTTCAATTCAATTCATTTCGAAATCGTTTTCAATTCAATTCATTTCGAAATCGTTAAAATCGATATAAATATCGTTTACGTCAAAATGGCGTCAATCTAATCAACACGGTTTCATAAATTTCTATTTTCAAATATTCTATTTCAAATATTTCTTTTTCAAAATAGTTGTTATTATCAAAATATTTCGTTCAACACATGACCAATCTCAATGGATGAGTACTGTCAACACATGAACCTTTATTTTATATTGATAAAGATGCAAATTTTATTACTAAAATAATTCGTTCAACACATGACCAATCTCAATGTATGAGTACTGTCAACACATGAACCTTTATTTTATATTGTTCTTTATTTTCTAAATTGGAATGAGGCCCAATCAATTACCATATAATGTTAATTATATGGATTTTCTACAACACATGTATATAATAGCGTTGAAAAATAATCAACCATCAACCAAAGTGCACCACACTGTATAAGCATCAAATATAAATATCTAACGCTTATAACAGCCTGTCAATCAATCGATCGACATATTTAATCAATCAGGATGAGTGAACTTCAAATTTCATCCTAACACCCGTGTGGGGTTTCAGACAATCAAACACAGATTTTATTTGTGCAGTTGGGCGATGTGTAAAATTTATCGTCCCAATCAATGTCATTCAAATAGGTGTACATAAACAAACCGTCCGGTTTGTAAATGAATATTTTATTTTATTCACTTTCACTATATTCATATTCACGTTAAAAATTATATTTTTAACGATAAAACATTTTATTCCAACATATGAATTTCTATTATTCATTTACACAATAAAATGATATTTTTATTTTCTAACATATTTTAGAAAATTTCAGCGGCATAACGGCACGATACTAGAAACGGGACGAGGCCTAGCCTTATCCCCGGTCTAGTGAAGGCCCACGCCATTCACACATCAATCAAAATCACCAAACAACCAAATTCAAATCAAATCATATAACTAAGCTATGCAACCAAACAAACAAGTCCATGGTCTGTGGACGATTGTGTCGGGTGCTACTAAGCACCGTCTGCATCCTAGTATATATATAAATAGAAATGAAATTGAAAGGTGAGAAATTCTCACAGATAGCTATCCTAGCTCCACGGCTCTTCCAATGCAGAAAATCTTCACTGTTCTCGTCTCTTATCACTTTCTTCGCCCGTATTCTCTACATATGTAAAAATCGAATTTTTACTACGCCATTCAATATATCAAAATCTAATTTTTCTTTCGAAGTTCTATATATAAAAA
Source organism: Allium sativum (assembly GCA_030737875.1). Taxonomy (NCBI): domain Eukaryota; kingdom Viridiplantae; phylum Streptophyta; class Magnoliopsida; order Asparagales; family Amaryllidaceae; genus Allium; species Allium sativum. The sequence continues at coordinate 445,914,505 of CM060922.1, read as the reverse complement.
TCATATTTTTCTTTCGAAGTTCAACATATAAAAATCCTATTTTTATTTCGAAGTTCAACATATAAAAATCCTATTTTTATTTCGAAGTTCAACATATAAAAATCCTATTTTTATTTCGAAGTTCAACATATAAAAATCCTATTTTTATTTCGAAGTTCAACATATAAAAATCCTATTTTTATTTCGAAGTTCAATATATAAAAATCATATTTTTATTTCGAAGTTCAATATATAAAAATCCTATTTTTATTTCGAAGTTCAACATATAAAAATCCTATTTTTATTTCGAAGTTCAATATATAAAAATCATATTTTTATTTCGAAGTTCAATATATAAAAATCATATTTTTATTTCGAAGTTCAACATATAAAAATCCTATTTTTATTTCGAAGTTCAACATATAAAAATCGACCTTTTATTACTATGTTAGATAGATAAAAAATATATTTTTATCACGCTATTTTCCATATAAAGATTTCGCCTTTATAAAAACATAGACTTCGCCTTTTCAAATTCAAAGATTTCATCTTTATAAAATCTCATCTTTATTCTTCTACACATATAAAGATGATATTTTTAATATTCCTATCATGTAAAAATTATATTTTTAACTCTCTACCTAACCAAAAATCATATTTTTACATCTTCTATATAGTAAAGATTATATTTTTAATACTTTAAAAATATAAAAACCATATTTTTAATTCTTTAAAAATATAAAAATCATATTTTTAACCTTCTTTACCTTATAAAAATTCGAACTTTCATCTCATAAAAATTCAAACTTTTTATTTAAAATCTAATTTGTTTATTCTTTAACCAAAAATCTAACCTTGTTCATGTATACAATTCATAATTTATAAAAATTAGGAATTTAAAACAATTTTTAAATTAAATAAACCAAGAGAACGTACTGTCGAAGAGGGGCCGACGGGAGCGGCGCGTCGGAGGTGGTCACTGGGCTTGCAGGGGCTGCGGCGGTCGAGCACAGGTGGACGGTGGTGGTCTTCGCGGTGGGGTTTTGAGGGTGCGGTGGGTTTAGAGCTTCGCGAGTTGGGAGGAGGGAGAGGAGAGGGCAGAGGGTCGGGTTTGAAGCGGAGGAGGGCGGTGGTCCTCCTGGGAGGCGGCGCCTGAGGCGCGGCGGCCTCGCTGGTCGTGGCGGCGGCGAATCGCCCCCACCCCGTCGCCTTTTTTTTTTTTTTTGAAATCGATTTGAGAAAAGGGGGGTTATGTGAAAAATATATATATATTTATTATTTATTATTTAATTATTTTTAAAAGTTGACTTTCACATATGTCATCTAAACGAGGCCCACCGCCTGTCGTCCATAGCGTTTAACCCCCATTCCGAACACAATGGGATATGCCACGTAGGCTGATTCGACTGTTTGAATCAGTTTCTGTTAAATTTTCATTTAAATCACTATATTGAATTTTTAAACGTACTTTTCAAATTACCGGGGTCACATAACAAAACTATAAATTCTCGAAAAATATTTTCTAGCTTCGTACTGACGATACGGTCCTAACAAAACTAGTTTCGTCGAATTCTGAGACCGTTTGAAAAATGGCCAATTTCCAGTCGATTAAAATTAACTGAAACTGGTCAAACGCGTTTTCCTTTGCCACGCTCACATATTGATTCGAAAAATTATGAAACTTGAAACATAGCAATAACTTTACATCCCGGACCCAACAAAACTGGTTTCATCGAAATCCGAGGTCGTTTGCAAAATGTCCATTTTTAAGGGCCTGAATTCCATAGCGACTATTCAGAATTTTCAACTGGACATATCTTTTGATTCCCGCTATGAAATTTTGATTTGTCGGATTCGTTGGAAAGATATTATCAATTAGATTCTATTATTTTTGGTTTCACTAAAATCCGGATTGTTTTGCACCCGGTACATTCAATTGAAGTTTGAAATCGAATTATCGAACTACCGCGCCATTTTCAATTCTATTTATAATTATATATAAATATTTATATTCTAACGACGACGTATATAATATATACGTTCTAATATATCCAAATTAAAATTTCTCGTCGAAATTATTTAAAATAATCTATTTTAAATAATCAAAATTCGCCAAAATTGCCAAAATAAAAATTTTAAACTGGCCCAGATTTTCCGGGTTGTTACATTAATTCACATATAAGGGCAAAAAAACCCGCTAACACCAATTGAGATGTGCCACCTGTTCTTTTCTATACAAAAACGCCTTCTAAAAAGAATCAAACTAGTTTTAAGATCAAATTCGATTGTATGCATAAGTTAGCCTTTAAAACTCGAATTATGAAATTATTGTTTCTTACATAAATTGACACGTATTTTATTTACGCACGATCAATTTGGTATATCCGATCGCTACGAAACTTGGCAGCATACGATAACTCATTACTTCAATTTGAAAACTATAAGTTTCATAGTATTCTGACACTCTGCTCCTGGAACGACTATTTACGCATATTTAAAGATCCCTATTGACCACCAATTTGTACGAACTTGAAATATAGCAATCTATATGATTTTTATTCATATAATAAACAATCCAGCCTCAATGGAAGTAATCTCGAATCCTGACTCAGTCACTTATGGAAAATTTCATTTTGGAACTGTTAATTGGATAATTAACGATTAATACTTAAATAAAATATTTAAATATAAGCCAACACAGGAATCCAAAAAAAAAGAGCTGAGAGCTTGCAGCCATAGCTGCCAACCCTAATTCCTTCTTGAATCCAATTTTCGACAACAATCCCAATTCCAAGGTGGGATCTTCATCCTTCCCCCTCATCTCCTTTCCTTCTCCACAACTTCCTCATTCCACTCCTGATTTCTTAGTGGATGAGGAGGAATTCACTAAAGTTGTTAACCGCAAAAAAGGATCCAAATCCGTACAAAATCCAAATGTCCCTATTCATGTGAAGAAAGGGAAGGGGTCAACGAATGAGTACCCGATTAAAGCAAGGCAGAAGCCATATCCTCCCTCTAATGGAGCACGGCAGCAGCCAAGAAGTCAACCAAGAATGTCTCAAGATTCGAATAAAAACCCGATTGGACCATCTCAAGAACTTCCTCAGGTAACTAAAAATAATATAGTTAATAATCTAAAGGCTTCATCTTGGGTGGATCTGATTAAGAAAGGTAATCAAGATACAAAATTCGACTTGAGTTTCATTCCTCCAACTGAAACAATCGGAGATGATAAAATATTTGTGGCTTCTGAGGCAGCCTTTATTCGTACAGAAAGTAAATGGGCTATGTCAGCCGTAGCATACGTGTTTGGTAAACGACCGGCATATCATTACTTCTGGAACTATGTTGCCCGAACATGGAACCCTATCAGTTCTTTTGAGATTTTTACAAGGGAAAACGGGTTTTTTTTCCTAAGATTTACGAATGCTGAAGATAGAGAGAAGCTTCTGCAAGGAGGACCGTATTTTATCAATGGGAAACTGATTATATTAAAGAAATGGTCTAAAAAACAGTTCTTGATTGGGACATCTTGAGCACTATGCCCATATGGATCCGTCTTCCAGAACTGAATCTACGATTATGGGACAAAGAAATTTTAAGTGCCATAGGGAGTCTCGTTGGAATCCCATTGAAAATGGATGAGCAAACAGCGAAGGAAACTCGTCTGAGTTAGGCACGCTTACTTGTTGAAATAAATGCAGATGCTGAATTACCTAGTGAAGCCTCGATTTACTTACATGATGGGGAATGTATCTCTCAATAAATTACTTACGAACAAATACCAGATCGTTGTAAAATTTGCAGGATCTTTGGTCACTCCACCGATGGTTGTTTCAGCAACAAAGATCAGAGTGAGCAACCAAATGAAAATGCAAACCGTGAAAATAGTATCGATGTTAATAAAGAATCTCATTCAGGTAATAGTAACATCGACACGACAACATCAGATATGGGTTCAATAATTCCTGAGAGTATAATCATTAACCCCTCGCAATCTTACATGGAGAATACTGAAGATGACATGAACATAGATGCCTCCAATCTACATTCGATTGAAGGTAAAAATTCTCAAGGTCAAATTAACGAGCTCAGTCAACTGCAGTACCTTCAAAGGAACTGCAGGTTGCAGAATCTCCAAATAAGAAAGTGGGAATCAATTTTGAAATTCCCACAAGTGCAGAGGGGATTATCACTTCATATAATAACATAAACAAAGCAGAAGAGGGATCCTATTCTAAACAGGTCATTGAGCCCACCCCCCCTTTCGATGGACTCAAGCATTATTACAAATTTATCAAATAATTATGATAAGCCTATTGGAAATTTCTGCAATGATCTTCTTGCTGCTGATCCCATTTAAACTAATTTAGCGCTATTAGATAATGGCCTTGTCCCCTCTATATCAGCAATCACTCTAAAAAACATACAGGAGGCAGTAAACCAGACAATAGCAGCTGCTAAACCCTCCAGGCCTGTCTCACGTGTACCAAAGAAGAAAAAAGGCAGAACCAAAAGTATAACAGACATTGTCACAATAGAGGAAATAGAAGAGGATAAAGATCATGATTTCAGAAAGAAATATATCAGTAGGAATGCTAAACGGGATAAGCAATTAAAGCCTACTGATAAAAGTAGCTACAAAAAAAGTGGTAAGCAGGTGGGAGTAAAGGTGGACAGCAAAAAGCACAACAGTCCTCCTTAGGTACCCTTATTATTTTTATTATTATAATCATAATGGATATCATTGCTTGGAACATTAGGGGATTAAACTCCCCAGAAAGGCAGCTTGATTTAGTTGACTTTTTAGGTAATTACAAACCTAGTATAATAGGTTTGATTGAGCATAAGCTCAGCGATCAAAAGATTGAAGATTTGCATAAAAAGTTATTTTCAAATTGGAGCATTGTCAATAACAACTTGATGGGAGGAAATGATAGGATTATGATTCTTCATAATCCTACCATATGGTCTCTCATCAGCTATTTTATTGACATGCAATACATTCATTGTACTTTTAAAAATAAAGGGGATTTATCTATAAAAATTACCTTTATTTATGCCTTCAATTTTGAGAATGACAGAATTATGCTCTGGAACTATATTGAGCAGTTCAGTAAGGCCATAAATAGCCCTTGGTTGCTTATTGGGGATTTTAATACTGTGTTTCATAATTGTGAAAAAAGGGGAGGCAACCCCATTCCTTTCTCTAAACTAGAAAGGATAGCCTGCTTTATGTTGAAATCTGGATTAATAGAACCCCCCATAATGGGAAATAAATACACCTGGAAATCAGGAGAATTCAGGAATATTCATTGTAAATTAGATAGGGTTCTATTTAACCAGCATTTCATTAACCTTTTTCCTAATGTGAACTGCAGTACACTGCCACAAAACTCTAATGATCACACCCCTATACTAGTTACCATTAATTCAGTAAAAAATAACTTTGTTAACTCTCCATTTAGATTTGTGAATGGATGGGTTTTTGAGAATGATTATAAGGATGTGCTCTCTAGTTGTTTTGTTAACAGTATTTATGGCACAGCTCAGTATAAGTTTAATAAAACATTACATTTGGCCAAGTCTAAGTTAAAAGCCAGGAACTCTTCTAGAAACAAAAATGACATCAAAAACATAAGAGAAGAATGTAGCAGGTTGCAGAATGATTTAGATATTAACTATTCATATAAGAGCAAGGCTAAGAATTTTTTTAATGCTCAAGCTAAGTTGGTTAATGCATTACACATTAGCTCTGTTAACCTTAAGCAGAAAGCAAAAGTTAATTGGCTAACAGCTGGTGATGAAGCAAGTAAGTTCTTTTATTCTAGAATATCTAATAGGAATAATATTGGTAAGATTATTGACATCAAAGGAAAAATAATTAATGAAGCTTCCAACATTGAGATAGAGGCTATTAATTATTTTTCCTCCCTTTATAATTCTGATAACCTTACCAGTACTTTTCCTAATATTGAATTTAAATATTTTGCTAATGACAATAGCACTGAAATTCTGCTTGCCCCTATTAGACAAGAGGAGATCAAAAATATTATCTTTAATGCTAACAATGATAAAAGTCCAGCTCCTGATGGGTTTGGTGCAAAGTTTTACAAAACACATCGGGATGAGATGCAACATATATTAAGTGATTCAATTAAGGAATTTTTTATTTCTGGCAAAATATTGAAGAATTCTAATCACACTTTTATCACACTGATCCCAAAAGTAGAAAACCCATCAGGACTTGTTGAGTATAGGCCTATTGCTTGTTGCAATTTCATTTATAAAATCATTTCTTCTCTATTATGTAATAGATTAAAATGTTTTTTAAAGTTCATAATTTCTGAAAACCAGAGTGCTTTCATTCCTGGTAGATTAATATCTGAAAATTCTCTATTAGCTCATGAGCTTATTAGGAATTTTAATATGAAAAACAAAAACCTCATGTGCATTAAGATTGACCTCCATAAAGCTTTTGATAAAATTAATAGAAATTTTACCATTTATGCTATGCAGAAAATGGGATTTGATGTTATATTTTGTGAGTTGATTAAAGAATTTATTTGTAATGTTACTTACTCTATTATGATTAATGGTTCCCCAAAAGGCTTCATCAATAGCAACAGAGGAATAAGGCAGGGTGACCCTTTGTCACCATACCTATTCTCTATTGTTATGGAATATTTCTCTGTGCAAATGGAGCTAGAAGTACTTAAGGGAAACATTAAGCCTATTAATAGAGTAAACCTTCACATTACACACCTTTTATATGCAGATGATATGCTTCTGTTCTTAAAAGCAGATAAAAGCAGTGCTATTGTTGTTCACAAAAATATTAGACAATATGGAAAAATATGCTGGCCTTGCTGTTAATTTAAATAAAAGCAAAGTTTATTTCAGCAAAGGTGTTCTTATTAAGGATGAGATTTTAAATCTTCTGAAATTCAAAGAAGGTAATCTCCCTGTTAAGTACCTAGGTCTACCACTAAGCATCAATCAGATTAATGACAGGGACTGCATAAGATTGTTAGACATGATTCAAAATAAACTGGAGGGGTGGTCTGGTAAGCTCCTTTCTCTAGCTGGTAGGATGGAGTTAACACACACTATCATCACTGCTATGGTTATTTATTGGGTCCAGTCTCACAACATTCCTAATAGTGTCATTTGCAAAATGGAAAAAATGTGCTCTAATTTTATTTGGAGAGGAAAATATCAAAAAGTTGCATGGGACATAGTATGTAAGCCTAAAAAATTTGGAGAACTTGGGCTTAGGAAAATTAACGATATTGCTGAAGTTAGTAAATATAAACTCTTTTGGAAATTTCTGGATGGTAAATCTCTTTGGTCTAGATGGATGAGAGCAAAATATTTAAATAATAATAAAAATTTCTGGACCGCTAGAAAAGAATTGCACCATTCATATGTTTGGAAAAATATTCTTGACTGCAGAGATATAGGTAGAAAATTTCTGCATAAAAAATTAAAAGATGGTAGTCAAACCAGCTTATGGTTTGATCCATGGATTAGTGGCAATTCACTAATCAACCTTCTGGGTTGGAATAACTTATATATATTAGGGGTGTAAATGATAAAGTGCAGAGCATTATTTCTAATAACTGTTGGAGCTTTCATAATAACCCTGCTGCCAGTATTTTTAAAAACTCTATTTTGGGTATTCAAATAGATCAGGATTGTTATAAGGATCATTGGAATTGGAACTTGTGTTCCAAGGATAAATTCTCTTTCAAAAAGGTGTGGGAGTTTTTACAAGGGAATGAAGTTGAGGTCAATTGGCATAAAATAATTTGGTGTAAATCAAATTGTCCTAAAATGGCTTATTGTGCTTATTTTGCTTTGTTAAACAAACTCCCAACTAGAGAAAAATGCTGTAAATGGTATAAAAATTCTGAAAACCTTTGTCTTTTTTTGTAAAAAAGAGGTTGAAAGCTCCAATCACTTATTTTTTGACTGTAGTTTTTCTTAGTACATCTGGTTTAATGCCAAATGCACTTTGTGTTTCAGTCACACTCATGCTACTCTGAACATAAGGGATAGTATTGAGTATATATCAAAGTTTTTTAAGCCCAAGTCCAACAAATTCAATAGAGCATGTGTTTTAGTAACTACATCTGTTTATTATATTTGGAGAGAAAGAAACCAAAGACTACATACTGGTAAGGAAACTACTTGCACCCAAATCTGGAACACTATTCTTCATGATAGTGATATTATCATGAAAAAAGCTAACAGATTTGGGAATGATAATATGCATAATCTTAAGTCTAATAAAGAAAATGCAGATGGTGATAAACAAGTTGAAGAATTTTTACTAAATGGCAAGCAGCTCTCCAATAAAAAGCTCTCAAGCCTCCACACTGGTGAAAGAAGTCCTTGTCATTCAAATAGCTTTCAACACTGTAAAGGAAGCAAAGAATTTCTTCACAGCAGCAAAGATGCTTTGATTAGATCTGACGTCCTCACAGGGGCTTCCACTAACCCTGCAATCAATTATAATGTTAGAAAGGGAAGTAGACAATTTTCTGATTCAAGAGTGCGTGGTTTTTTGAACAATACACATAGTAATCAAATGTTTTTACCTGTTACAGAGCGTGGTTCCTCCAGCAGTGATCCAGATCTCGCAAAGCACCTAAATATGAGGAATTCAGATGAAAAGTTCAGATTTTTACATAGAATCGGGGATAATTACTACAAGAGCAAGTTGAACAACCGAATTTATCACTTATCTGTTTGGACTAAAGGAGAAAGCAACTTTAACAGCTCGGAGAACAACAACAGAGATTTATTTGGACTAAAGAGAAGCTTTGGGAGCAAGGAACGTTCAGATCTTAAAGATATAAACTCAACAACTCACACAGAGCTTCTAGATCTGCCTTCGAGAAAGCATTATACGCGTCAGGGACGTTTCGAAGTTGATTGTAAGCTGGTTTTGAGCAATCATAGCGGGGATACCAACGAAGAGATGGTGTGGAAGCCGAAATGAAGTCATCGGACTTAATTTTCTCAAAGGAGCCGCCATTTACGAGTGTTTGTGAGATAAGAGAGAATTGATAATGTCGGCTAGGGTTTCAATCCCTCCGTTGTTTTGTTTGTTGGTCTGGGCTTGTACCAGTTTTCGTTTGGGCCTTGGGCCAAACTATGTTTTTTAACCTATTTCAAAAAAAAAATATTTAAATATCCAACTGTTAAAATATGGATCATTACATTCTCCCCTCCTTACAAGATTTCGTTCGCGAAATCCTCAAATATAAAAAAATACAACCTGGCACGCTCGAACAAGTGACAATGCTAAAGGAATCACCACTTATCTCTCTCAACAACAACAATTGAAAGTGATCACAACAAAGGAAATAGACTCGAAATTTCGCATGAAGCCAATATTTGCAATCGAATATACAACCACAATCAGTACTAGAATCGATGTACTTTAGCCAAACACCAAAATTGTACACTTATTTATCAAACAAATGGATAATGGAAAATAAAAGTGACAACTCACTAATTAGAAGACAATTCAATTTAGAATTGCATATTGAATTTCTTTCTAAATTTAACAAAATCCACGGAAAATTTCAGTAGCACCTCCTTTGCGTGCTCGATCCGAAAAAACTACAACCCGCTAAATATGGTTCATCCCAACAAAAGAAAACAAAAGACCAAGTTGCTACCCATGCACGGGGAATAGAATCACCCAAATACACCAAATGGAAAAACCCACAACTCTTCATCTACTACATAACTCTTTTAAATCAAGTTTAGAATTTAGATGCAAATAAAAGTGGATTAGCAGCCAAACAAATCAAATCTTGCTTCTGTGTCCATGCGCATGTATTCAACAAGAAAACGAGAATGTTAAATTAAATAGAATTTATCTAGCATAAGCATGTTAAGTCATGTATGAATTTTATCATCAATAAATGGGTTACATAATAATAAGATTATCTTGCATGCTTAACATTTATGCCTACCCCAGCATGTAGGATACTAATTTAATTAATAGAAGACATCAAATATATATGAAATCAATATATGACTCGAGTTAGTCTTCATTCCAAATATAAGGAATTTTAATCTAGTATTTTTCGTCAACAAATCGGGTATAACTCAAGTGCTATCATACCATTCCCCACTCTATGGTAACCTGTCGATGGGAACCATCAAGAACTAGTGGTAGAGAACTATTTGATTCTTTCCACTCAGTTATGAGCAACAGACGTTGCATTCATCATAAGATGAATGTGCAATCTACCTCTTCCAACGATGCCCGGAACAACAATACCTCTTCCGTATGGCCACCTTGGTCGGGTCCACTCTACTTCATGTCGAGTGATAGGGTCATAACTAGTAATATATACAAGAAACACTCATGAGAGAGATATTGCTTCCTAACTGGTACATCTCCAACTCGACACAAAAACAATTGCATTTCCCATACATACACGTGGGAAATAACGAAGTCGTAGAAGGTCAAGAATTCCAACCATTACTATTAGCGAAGTTTAAGATGTCTCTCGAGGAAGAGAAATCCCGATGATACGAATCACCAATGACTCTTACTGGGCTGATAAATAGTGCCTCCAAAACAACAAAGCAAAATTTATCGCCATCGAATCTGAATCGAGATTCAAATACTCCCGCGTGGTTTTCGTTATCGACTAGAACGTGAAAACCTTTCATTCAGAAACACACTACGCTCAAACCACTCCCACAACAGAGTGAATGTAACGATAAAGAATTTCGCCTGATCTGAATCGATCGCTAAACCGACCAAGACCATTCGAAACCCCATATTGTTTTGAGAACATGACAAATCGGAACACAGACAGAAGAACATTTCATTGCTTATTACAACAATTTCACCAGATTACAAGAATATACAGAGTATGAATGAATAAAATGCATTCGATAATTATCAGAGATTAGAATAAATTACATAGCAGCGGAAAATAATACAAAGCACAACTGAAAGTAATACACGGATACAGAGCTTTCCGAGTATTGTTCCAGCTGTAAATCAGGATCCTGTGAATATAAATCTGCAAAACCAAAACTACTAGCTGCCCGTGTGGAAAATAAGGGCACCCATAGTTTATGTTAATACAATAAACTCCAGGTCAGTAATGTGACTGGTGTGAGAACTAAAACAGTTATTAATCTTTATTTTAAAGTTAGGTAAATCAAAGGACCATGCCGTATAACACGGAACGGGTTTCCTCCCAAGAATACCAGTGCATAAACCAATAGCGCAATGCTAAATAAAGAACAATGAAGCTATTATAAGACCCATGTCCCATCACACAATGCAACGCAAGCCGGAAGATAGGGTTTTTACCTTATACTTGCCAAGAATGCTTGGTACATGAAATTTCATGTTTTATTATTACTATAAGTGTATAATGTATAAAACAACTTCAAATCATAAGTATCAATCATAGACGGCATAAGTGCCCCCATACCACTATGTCGCCATATCTAGGTTATACAATCAAAACCGCAAAGTCACGTATTGGAAGTTGGATTTCCATCTGCGAACCAAGGCAAAAGATAGCCCCCACTGATTCGAGACTCTCTAGCCTGAGCCTCAGGATTAGGGCTCGAGTGACCCTTGGATCGTCAGGGCCGGTCCACCGATGTGGATTAAAATTCCTGAACACTGCGTTTCCCCACCCTTTGGGGCGTAAATGAGCCAAAAGACTCCATCGGCTCCACACAGTCACCGATGTATCCGAGGCGCCTCGCAAAAGCAACAACCACACAGATGAAAATAATATAAATGTCAGGGCTGGTAGGTCACAGACACCACCCTAGCTAGAAGGAAACACATGCCCTTCCTGAGGTCCTCTCCCGTTTTTGGTTCACAAGCGGGATGTGAGGCTCGCGAATCAACTCTACACAAAGCTATGCCACACAGGCGGTGCTTTGATCATCAACCACAAGACTTTGCTTTTCAACAGAAGCCTCGATCAATTGCCACTTAAGCATGCCACACAGGCAATTCGCTCCATGCGATTGATATCCATCAATATATAACCCCTGAGCTCGTACATCTCAGAAAAGGGCGTTAAGCAAGTGAATAAATTTTCCGCCACCAAACAGATATATATATTTAATAGAAATCAATCACACAGAATAAAATCCAATGTCAGATACACAGTCCATTTACAAGTTCGTTCTGGGTCTGAACGAAACCGGAGGCACCTTGTACCTCGCATATCCATCGATCTCCAAGAACGTCTAGACGATCACCAACTAATTCCCTCCTCTTGGGTGTACAGCCCAATCAAGATCATTAGTAATCACCCAAACGATGTGAAGACCTCCGGTCTTCGACCATCGTCTTCATCCTCGACACCACGTCGAATCAATTATTCAGAATGGGGTAAACGCGGTCTTTCTGAATAACTCGCGTATATAATAAACAAGTGTTACACAAACACAATATATGCCTCATTCCAATTCAGAATATTCTTTTATTCAAATATTCTTATACTTTGGGAAAGGTTCCCATTAATTTTATCAAAGATAAATTCTTTAAATTTATTCTTTAATCTTCTTTTGAATATCAATTCAAATTAGTCGGGATTAGCGAACCACATCGGAGTAATCATTTATTTTATTTCCCAATCCCAACCTATTCATCCCATGAAGTAAAACTGGTCATACTTCATATCTAACACCACGGTGTTATCGGTAAATTCAATTACCATTTCACGTTCAAATCTAATTAAAGATTTAACTATCGCCTGGAGAAAAACTGGTGATACTCCATACTCGATTATTTCAATCTAATTAAAGATTCATTAAAACTCCACTTGGTTTTAATCTTCCCAATAATCACTATCAATGATTATTTAACTTGGGAAATCACATCCTGTCTTTGACTGGGTTAAAGAACCAATTTCATTTAAAACACGGTTCACTATAAACCCAAAATCACATTCCATTAATTATCGGGTTAAAGAACAAGTGTTATTTAAAACACTGTTCACGATAAACCCCAAAATCAATTCAAATTCAAATTCAATTTCAATTAAATACCATTTAATTGGTACACTTCATTAAATCTAAATAAAAAGATTTAATCTTTTTCTCAACTAGGTTTAAGAACAGTGTTAATGAAGACACCATTCACGACAAACCCAAATCACATTAGATATTAAACACAAGGCTCTGAATAGAAAATACATCGGCTTATATTCAATATCAAATTATACGACCCACAAATATCGTATTGGAAATAACGATATAAATATATCTTTCAAATTTCCATAACAATATCTGTATAATCATGAAATCCAACATTAAAATATTCCAAAGACAATTTTGATTCAAAACCATTCCAATTCAATTATTGGAAATTCTGGTTATTCTCAAAACCATTTCAAATCCACTTTATTTATTTTAAAAATAAATGGAATCATAATTCTAGTTAAAACTAGTTCATTTCGATAAAAGACTATTTTTTTCTTTTCAAATATCGAAATTTTCATCCTAATTCTTCACAAATCATTTCCTATGATTTTACACAAATTATTACTATTTTTAATAATTTTATCAAAGGTCGTACAGTCGATTTCCACCAACGGCCATCGAATTGCACTTACAGCGACCTTTTCCAAATTTGATTTGGACATAATTCCAAATCCAACCATTAGATTTCTAATATTCGTTAGAAAGCCCTTTTCGATACGAACCCAAAGGTTCCAGTTTTAGGAGAATCCGATGGTCGGATCTCACGTAATATCCATTCGAAGTCAATGGTCAAAATTCGCGAACTACCGCGGCGCGGCGCGTTCTATTCAGGCCATTCTATATATATAATATATATTATATATATTTCGTCGATTTCCTTTTAAAACATCTTTTACAAATCGTTTTAAATTCGTTTTCGAAACGATTTCAACTTCATATTCAATTTCAAATCAAAATTGAATATTCCACATCATCGATATACAAATGATAATATTTTCAGAATGTTATATTTTGAAATCACTTCCTTTTCTATATTCATTATAAAAACGAATATAATTGATATAAATATCGTTCGCGTCAAAATGGCGCATATCTAACCAACGGCTTTGAATATTTCAATAACTTCGTTATTCTATTCAACAAATGAATATTTTCTTCAACACATGAATATATATTTTATTCAACACATGAATATGTATATTTTTATTCAACACATGAATATTTATTTTATTCAACACATGAATTTATTTTATTCAACACATGAATTTTTATTCTATTCAACACATGAATTTTCTCTTCTATTCAACACATGAATTTTTATTCTATTCAACACATGAATATTTATTTATTCAACACATGAATTTATTTTATTCAACACATGAATTTTTCTCTTCTATTCAACACATTAATTTTTATTCTATTCAACACATGAATTTTCTTTCTATTCAACACATGAATTTTTATTCTATTCAACACATGAATATTTATTTTATAATATTCCTTATTTTCCAAATTGGAATGTGGCCGAATCAATCACCATATAATATTAGTTATATGGATTTTCTACAACACATGTATATAATAGCAATGATAAATCATCAACCATCATCCAGAGTGCACCGCACAACTGCATTAGCATTAAATATAAATAATTAACGCTTACACGGTCTGTCAACCCATCGATTGACATACAACTAATTATTTGGGATTAGTATACACCAAAAATCATCCCAACACCCGTGTGGGGTTTCAAATCAACAAACACAGATTTTTATTTGTGCAGTTGCGTGATGTGTAAAATTTATCGTCCCAATCAATATCAGTCAAATCAGTTTATATAAACTAATCGTCCGATTTGTTTATTACTATTTATTTTATATACACATTAAAATTTATATTTTTAACTATAAAATATTTTCCACTATAAAATATTTTATTCTATTCCACTTCACACAACCAACTTTCACAACACAACAATTAACAAACAAGTCATCCATGGTCTGTGGACGACGGGTATCGGGTGATGTTAAGCACCGTCATCATCCTAGTATATATTTCAACTAGAAATTAAAATAAAAGTGAGGAGTTCTCACCTTGGGGATCCACTCCACCATTCTATATTTCTGAACTGTTTGAATTTGTTCGAAATTCCAACGCATCCTTTTCACGCTGTTCATAATAAAAATCACATTTTTAATATGATGTTTATATATTTCTAAATATCTCGTCTTTCTATTTTTAAAAATCTAACTTTTCACTTATAAAAATATAATCTTTTTATTGCTTCTTTACATATATAAAAATCGAATTTTTATCACTATGTGATTTTCCGAATAACGTATATGATTTAAAAATCATATTTTTAACTTGTCGTTCATATGATAAAAATTATTTCTTTACAACGCTTTGAAATTCTTACCTTCATACGATTAAAAGTCATATTTTTATATTTCTCCTTATATAATAAAAATCATATTTTTATTATCTACATTATATAAAAAACATATTTTTACTTCGCTACATATAAAAATCATAACTTTATAAACTAAAGATCGTATCTTCGTATGTATAAAAATCATTTCTTTTTAATATGAAAAATCATTTCTTTTCGCTATAAAAAATCATTGCTTTTCACTATGAAAAATCATTGATTTTCACTATGAAAAATCATTGCTTTTTCTACTAAAAATCAAGTCTTTAAGGCGATAAAAATCATTCCTTTTTCTTTCTAAATAAAATCAAATCTTTTTATTCCATAATGTAAAATAAAATTCAAATCTTCCTAGCCAATACATATATAAAAACCCTATTTTTAATTTAAACATTTCATATAAAGAATTAACATAAAAAACAATGTTTTTAATATATAAAATCACTTACAGGTTTCCACGAGGGGGTTCCTGCTACGCGCAGTGGAGGAGGAGGGAGCGGGACAGTGGAAGGCGGCTCTGTCATGGCGGCGGCGGCGGTGTTCGTGGAGGTGGTGGCTCGATTCTAGGGGTTTTGGGGCTTTAGGGAGAGGGAACAGAGAGGGGAACGAGGAGCGAAGGGGGGGGGGCGAGCGTCGGAGGGCCACCGGCCTTGGTGGTGGTGGGCGCGACGAAAAAAAGGGGGGGCGATGGCACAGGCGGGATCGATTTCGATTTCTTTTTTTTAATTTATTTTTCCTATTTTATTCATTCGTGAAAAATGAGAAGGGGGGGGGGGCGTTGACTGAGTAAGAAGAGAGTGGGAGATTATATTATTTATTTATTTAATTAATTTCAAAAAGCAACTTTTTATTTCGACCTCAATACAGGACCCACCGCCAATCGTCCCCAGCTAATTACCCGCATTCCGAACACAATGGGATATGTATCGCAAGCTGATTCCATCATTTTGACCAGTTTTCGTCAAAATCAAAATATAGATCTATATATTGAATTTGAACGCACATTTCTATTTATCGGGACCATATACGGATTCTAAAAATTCCCGAAAAATATTTTCTAGCTTCGTATTGGCGATACAATCCTAATAAAACAAATTTTGTCAAATTCCGAGACCGTTTGAAAAATGGCAATTTTCTGGTCGATCGCAATTGACTTAAACTGTCAAAACACGTTGAAATTTGCCACGCTCACATATTGATTCGAAAAATTATGAATTTTGGAATCTAGCAATAAATTGACATCACGGATCCAACAAAACTGGGTTCGTCGAAAACCGAGGTCGTTTGCAAAATTTCCATTTTTAAGGGCCAAAATTCCATAGCGACTATTCTGAATTTTCAACTGGGCATAATTTTTTATCCCCGCTATGAAATTTCAATTTTTCGGATTCGTTGGAAAGATATTCTCAATTAGATTCTAATATTTTTGGTTTCACTAAAATCCAGCTTATTTTGCATCCTGCACATTCATTTGAATTTTGAAATCGAATTTTCAAACTACCGCGCCATTTTCAATTCCTTTTATAATTAAAATAAAATATTTATTTTCTAACTATGATCCAAATAAATATATATGTTCTATTTCTATTCAAAATAAATTTCTCGTCGTTATCATTTAAAATAATTCATTAAAAATATTCAAAATTCATCAAAATTGCCAAAATAAAAATTTTAAATTGGCTCAGATTTCCGGGTTATTACAATCTCCCCCACTTATAACTTTTCGTCCCCGAAAAGGAACGAAGCCGAAAGTTGTTTAAGTAATCAACTTAACTTCCATTATTTTCATTACGGCTTAAGTTCTTCAACTTTTCAAATTTTTCAAAAATTTAGCTAACACCCTAAATTGTCGAAAAATTTCGCCATAACCTCCCCTGCCCCGGGAGCTTCGGGATATTTCAAATAGCCTACCATGGCCCTCACCAATCCAAAAAGAAAAAGCCAAGCTGCTAGCCAGTCGGCTCATAAAATCACCCAAACCCAAAGAAATACAATAAACATGTACCTATTTGTCGGGCAAACAATTTTATTCCTCTTCTCTAGCCTCTTTGCAATGACCTGTTTAATGTATGTACACGTATATGCATGCAAATGCGATAAATTTTCGATACAATTCACTATTTGATTCAATTTGGCTAAAGGTTCAACATTTAATTAATCAAACACTAATCAAACAACACAACCAGTAATCAATTTGTTGATTATCTTTTTAAATTCATAACTTTGATACATAGTCAAAAAATCACATTTTTGGTGCCAATTCACAACAATAGGCCCTATCTAATTTTGGTTCTCACACCAGCCAACTGGAAATATATAGAAATCCCACTTTCGAAACTCGAAAACAAACTACTGATGTTGTACGTCATCAGTAGAATCATGCCCGGGCGACTAGCGTGTGATTCTATATCTATCTAGTATATTAAAACTTTAAATATACATGGATCATATGTATACGCAAAATCTTTATATACTTGATTGTCCAAATCAATATATAATAAATAATCAAATACGAATAATTGATTTAAATTTTCAAAACAAAAATTGTTTTCATTTTAAAAATATACTCTTCACACTCGTTCTAGGATACTACTGATCCCATCTCTAACGATTCATTCTTATTGGATATTACTAATCCAATCTCTAATGAATTCTTTCGTATGGTTCTAACGTGCCTTGTTATCGATACCAAATGTAACGATAAAGAATTTCGCTCGATCCGAATCGATCGCTAAACCGACCAAGACCGTTCGAAACCCCATATTGTTTTGAGAACACGACAAATCAGAACACATACAGAAGAACATTTCATTGCTTATTACAATAATTTCATCAGATTACAAGAATATACAGAGTATGAATGAATAAAATGCATTCGATAAATATCAGAGATTACAATAAATTACATAGCAGCGGAAAATAATACAAAACACAACTGAAATAATACATGGATACAGAGCTTTCCGAGTATTGTTCCAGCTGTAAATCAGGATCCTGTGAATATAAATCTGCAAAACCAAAACTACTAACTGCCCGTGCAGGAAATAAGGGCACCCAGAGTTTAGGTTAAAACAATAAACTCCAGGTCAGTCATGTGACTGGTGTGAGAACTAAAACAATTATTAATCTTTATTTTAAAGATAGGTAAATCAAAGGACCACGCCGTATGACCCGGAACGGGTTTCTCCCAAGAATACCAATGCATAAAACAACAGCGCAATGCTAAATAAAGAGCAGTGAAGCTATTATAAGACTCAGGTCCCATCACACAATGCAACACAAGCCGGAGGATAATGTTTTTACCTTATAATAGCCAAGAATGATTGGTACGTGAAATTTCATGTTTTATTATTACTATAAGTGTATAGTGTATAAAACAACTTCAAATCATAAGTCTCAATCATAGACGGCATAAGTGCCCCATACCACTATGTCTCCATATATAGGTTATACAATCAAAACCGCAAAGTCACGTATTGGAAGTTGGATTTCCATCTGTGAACCAAGGCAAAAGATAGTCCTCACCGATTCTAGACTCTCTAACCCGAGCCTCAGGATCAGAGCTCGAGTGACCCTTGGATCGTCAGGGTCGGTCCACCTATGTGGATTAAAATGCATGAACACTGCGTTTCCCCACCCTTTGGGGCGTAAATGAGCCAAAAGACTCCATCGGCTCCACACAGTCACCGATATATCCGAGGCGCCTCGCAACAGCAACAACCACGCATGTGAAAATAATATAAATGTCAGGGCTGGTAGGTCACTGACACCACCCTAGCTAGGAGGAAACGCATGCCCTCCCTGAGGTCCTCTCCCGTTTTTGGTTCACAACCGGGGTGTGAGGCTCGCGAATCAATGCTACACAAAGCTATGCCACATAGGCGGTGCCTTGATCATCAACCACAAGACTTTGCTTTTCAACAGAAGCCTCGATCAATTGCCACTTAAGCATGCCACACAGGCAATTCACCCCATGCGATTGATATCCATCAATATATAATCCCTGAGCTCGTACGTCTCAGAGAAGGGCGTTAAGCAAGAGAATAAATTCTCCTCCGCCAAACAGATATATATTTAATAGAAATCAATCACACAGAATAAAATCCAATGTCAGACACACAGTCCATTTACAAGTTCGTTTTGGGTCTGAACGAAACCGGAGGCACCTTGTACCTCGCATATCCATCGATCTCCAAGAACGTCTGGACGATCACCAACTGATTCCCTCCTCTTGGGTGTACAGCCCAATCAAGATTATTAGTAATCACCCAAACGATGTGAAAACCTCCGGTCTTCGACCACCGTCTTCATCCTCGACACCACGTCGAATCAGTTATTCAGAATGGGGCAAACCCGATCTTTCTGAATAACTCACGTATATAATAAACAATTGTTACAAAAACACAACATACGCCTCATTCCAATTTAGAATATTCTTTTATTCAAATATTCTTATACTTTGGGAAAGGTTCCCATTAATTTTATCAAAGATAAATTCTTTAAATTTATTCTTTAATCTTCTTTTGAATACCAATTCAAATTAGTCGGGATTAGCGAACCACACCGAAATAATCATTTATTTTATTTCCCAATCCCAACCTATTCATCCCATGAAGTAAAACTGGTCATACTTCATATCTATCACCACAGTGTTATCGGTAAATTCAATTACCATTTCACGTTCAAATCTAATTAAAGATTTAACTATCGCCTGGAGAAAAACTGGTGATACTCCTTTCTCGATTATTTGAATCTAATTGAAGATTCATTAAAACTCCACTTGGTTTTAATCTTCCCAATAATCACTATCAATGATTATTTAACTTGGAAAATCACATCCTGTCTTTAATTGGGTTAAAGAATCAATATCATTTAAAACACGGTTCACTATAAACCCAAAATCACATTCCATTAATTATCGGGTTAAAGAACAAGTGTTATTTATAACACTGTTCGTGATAAACCCAAAAATCAATTCAATTCCAATTAAATACCATTTAATTGGTACACTTCATTAAATCTAAATAAAAAGATTTAATTTTTTTCTCAACTGGGTTTAAGAATACTGTTAATGAAGACACCATTCACGACAAACCCAAATCACATTTGATATTAAATACAAGGATCTGAATAGAAAATATATCGGCTTATATTCAATATCAAATTCTACGACCCACAAATATCGTATTGGAAATAACGATATAAATATATCTTTCAAATTACCATAACAATATCTGTATAATCACGAAATCCAACATCGAAATATTCCAAAGACAATTTCGATTCTAATCCATTCCAATTCAATTATTGGAAATTCTGGTTATTCTCAAAACCATTTCAAATCCACTTTATTTATTTTAAAAACAAATGGAATCATAATTCTAGTTCAAAACTAGTTCATTTCGATAGAAATCTATTTTTATCTTTTCGAATATGGAAATTTTCATCTCAATTCTTCACAAATCATTTCTTATGATTTTACACAAATTATTACTATTTTTAATAATTTTATCAAGGCTCGTACAGTCGGTTTCCATCAACGACCATCGAACTGCACTTACAGCGACCTTTTCCAAATTTGATTTGGACATGATTCCAAATCCAACCGTTAGATTTCTAATTTATAATATTCATTAGAAAGCTCTTTTCGATACAAACCCAATGGTTCTGGATTTAGGAGAATCCGACGGCAGGATCTCCCGTAATATCCATTCGAAGTCAATGGTCAAAATTCGCGAACTGCCGCGGCGCGTTCTATTTAAGCCATTATATATATATATATAATATATATATTATATATATTTCGTCGATTTCCTTTTAAAACGTGTTTTATAAATCATTTTAAATTCGTTTTCGAAACGATTTCAACTTCATATTCAATTTCAAATCAAAATTGAATATTCCACATCATCGATATACAAATGATAATATTTTCAGAATGTTATATTTTGAAATCACTTCCTTTTCTATATTCATTATAAAAACGAATATAATCGATATAAATATCATTCGCATCAAAATGGCGCATATCTAACCAACACGGCTTTATATATTTCAGTAACTTCGTTATTCTATTCAACAAATGAATATTTTCTTCAACACATGAATATATATTTTATTCAACACAAGAATATATATATTTTTATTCAACACATGAATATTTATTTTACTCAACACATGAATTTATTTTATTCAACACATGAATTTTTATTCTATTCAACACATGAATTTTCTCTTCTATTCAACACATGAATTTTTATTCTATTCGACACCTGAATATTTATTTTATTCAACACATGAACTTATTTTATTCAACACATGAAATTTTCTCTTCTATTCATCACATGAATTTTTATTCTATTCAACACATGAATTTTTATTCTATTCAACACATGAATTTTTATTCTATTCAACACTTGAATATTTATTTTATAATATTCCTTATTTTCCAAATTGGTATGAGGCCCAATCAATCACCATATAATGTTAATTATATGGATTTTCTACAACATATATATATATATAATAGCAACGATAAATCATCAACCATTATCCAGAGCGCACCACACAACTACATAAGTGTGATAGCCCGTAACTTCCCAGGTAAGGAAAGCCCGGATTATCTTGAGAACAAGACAAAATAGAACGCAAACAGAAGAACATTTCATTGTTTATTACAATTATTCCATCAGAATACAAGAATATACAGAGTATGAATAAATATTGCACATTCGATAGTTATCAGAGATTACAATTAATTACATAGCAGCGGAAAACAATACAAAACACAACTGAAAGTAATAAACGGATACAGAGCTTTCCGAGCGTCGTTCCAGCTGTAAATCAGGATCCTGTGAATATAAATCTGCAAAACCAAAACTACTAGCTGCCCGTGTCGAAAATAGGGGCACCCAGAGTTTAGGTTAAAACAATAAACTCCAGGTCAGTCATGTGACTGGTGTGAGAACTAAAACAATTATTTAAAACTTTACTTAAAAAAATAAGGTAAATCAAGGGACCACGCCGTATAGCATGGGACGGGTTTCCTCCCGAGAATACCAGTGCTTAGAATAAACAATGCAATGCTTTTTCGAAAAATGAAGCTATTATAAGACCCAGGTCCCATCACACAATGCAACGCAAGCCGGAGGATAGGGTTTTCCCTTATAATAGCCAAACATGCTTGGTACGTTAAAACAAATCATTTGATACTATTATAAGTGTGTAGTGTCAAACAAATTTCAATCATAAATATCAATCATAGACGGCATGGGTACCATATATCATGTCGCCATACTAGGCTCTACAAATAAAACTGAAATATCTCGTATTGGAAATTGGATTTCCATCATGAGTCGAGGCAAGGGGCAAGCTCCTCTCCGCTTCAAGACACTCTAGCAAATGCCTCAGGACTACACACTCTGGGTAACCCTTGGATCTTCAGGGCCGGTCCTCTCTTACGTTTGAGGATTGGCAATTCCTGAACACACGTTTCCCGGTCCTTACAGACCTAAAATCGAGGCGTCTCGCATCCAACAACCACATAGGTGAAAATAATATAAATGTCAGGGCTAGTAAGTCACTGACGCCACCAAAGCTAGAAAGAAACGTCGTTCTCTCCCTGCAGTCACTATAACGTTTTTGACTCATACCGAGGTGTGAGGCTCGCGAATTCGCGTTATACACAAAGCTGCGCCACATAGGCCGTGCTTTGATCATTAACCACAAGACTTTGCTTTTCAACATAAGCCTTGATCATTTGCCACTTAGGCATGCCACACAGGCAATTCACTCCATGTGATTGATGTCCATCGATATACAACCTCTGGGCTCGTACGTCTCAGAGAAGGGCATTAAGCAAGAGAATAAATTCTCCGCCGCCAAACAGATGTATATTTAATAGAGATCAATCAACACGGAATAAAATCCAATGTCAGACACACAGTCCATTTACAAGTTCGTTCTGGGTCCGAACGAAACCGTAGGCACTTTCCTCGCATATCCATCGATCTCCAAGTACGTCTGGACGATCGCCAGCTGATTCCCTCCTCTTGGGTGTACAACCCAATCAAGATCATTAGTAATCACCCAAACGATGTGAAGACTTCCGGCATTCAACCACCGTCTTCATCTTTGACATATCGTCGAATCGGTTATTCAGAATGGGTATAAACCCGGCCTTCCGAATAACCCGCGTATATAATAAACAAATGTTACACAAACACAACATATGCTTCATTCCAATTCATCAGTCACTAACCGTAAATTAGCAAGAGAACAATTCCCCAAATATTAACCCCGAAGGCCGAAACCAACATCGGATCAATACCCAGGAAACCATCCTTCTTAGCTAACCTACAGTTAGTTTCTAAATTTCACATTCTTAGGGAAAGGTTCCCATTAATTTTATCAAAGATAAATTCTTCTAAATTTATTCTTTAATCTTCCTTTGGATATCATTTCAAACCATGTTAAGGTTAAACTAGTCGGGATTAGCGAACCACACCGAAGTAATTAATTATTTTATTTCCCAATTCCAACCTATTCATCCCATGAAGCAAAACTGGTAATACTCAATATCTAACACCACGGTGTTATTGGTAAATATTAATTACCATTTCACGTCAAAACCTAATTAAAGATTTAACTATCGCTTTGGAGCAAAACTGGTGATACTCCATTCTCGATCACTTTCCAAATTTGATAATTTAAAATATCAATTCACATTTCAATCTAATTACAGATTCATTAAAACTCCACTTAGTTTTAATCTTCTCAAAAATCAATATCATGTCTTTAATTGGGTTAAAAAACCAATGTCACCTAAAACACGATTCACAATAAACCCAAATCACATTTGATATTAAATACAAGGCTCTGAATAGAAAATATATCGGCTTATATTCAATATCAAATTCTACGACCAACAAATATCGTATTGGAGAAATAACGATATAAATATATCTTTCAAATTTCCACAACCATATCTGTATAATCACGAAATCCAACATCGAAATATTCTGAAGATAATTTCGATTCAAATCCATTCCAATTCGTATATTGGAAATTCTGATTATTTTCAAAACCACTTCAAATCCACTTTATTTATTTATTTAAAAATAATTGGATTTTTAATTCTAGTTCAAAACTAGTTCATTTCGATAAAAATCTATTTTTATCTTTTCAAATATGGGATTTTTCATCCCAGTTCTTTCCAAATCATTTCTTATGATTTTACACTAATTATTAATATTTTTAATAATTTTATCAAGGCCCGTACAGTAGATTTCCAATAACGGCCATCGAACTACACTTACAACGACCTTTTTTGAAATTGATTTGGACATATCTCCAAATCCAGCCATCAGATTTCAAATCTTTTGTATTCATTAGAAAGCTCTTTTCAATACGAACCCAATGGTTCCGGTTTTAGGAGAATCCGACGGTCGGATCTTCCGTAATATCCGTTCGAAGTCAATGGTCGAAATTCACGAACTACCGCGGCGCGGCGCGTTCTATTCAGGCCATTATATATAATATATATATATATATTATATTATATATATATATATATATATATATATATATATATTTCGTCAATTTCCTTTTAAAACGAATTTTATTAATCGTTTCAAATTTGTTTCAAAAACAATTTCAACCTTCATTTCAAATTCAAATCTAAATTGAATTTTCCATTCTAAATTCTTTTTACATTCATTTCTATTTGATTTCAATTCAAATCGATTTCAATTCAATTTCAGTTCGTTTTCAATTCAATTCGAATTCATTTTATATTTAATTCAATTCAAATTCATTTTATATTCAATTCAATTCGAATTTTAAGTCTCTTCAATTCGAATTTTAAATCTCTTTTCAATATTCATTATAAAAAAACGAATGTAATCGATATAAATATCGTTCGCGTCAAAATAGCGCATCTCTAATCAATAGGACTTTATATTTTTCAATAACTTCGTTATTCTATTCAACACATGAATCTATATTTCTTTCAACACATGACTAATCTCAACAAATGAATACTGTCAACACATGACTATTTCGTTATTTAATATATTTTATAAAATTATGATTTCTATTGTTTAATTTTTAATCAGACTCCAACCATAAATTAGCAAGAGAGCAATTCCCTAAATATTAACCCCGAAGGCCGAAACCAACATCAGATCAATATCCAGGAGACCACTCATCTTATCTATTTTCCAGTTAGTTTCTAATTTTATATATGATAAAGATGTAAATTTTATTGTTAAAATATTTCGTTCAACACATGAATCTATATTTCTTTCAACACATGACTAATCTCAACAAATGAGTACTGTCAACACATGAATCTATATTTTATAATATTCTTTATTTTCCAAATTGGAATGAGGCCCAATCAATTACCATATAACATTAATTATATGGATTCCATACAACACATGTATATAATAGCAACGATCAATAATCAACCATCATCCAAAGTGCACCACACAATTGCATAAGCATCAAATATAAATAATTAACGCTCACGCAGTCTGTCGACCAATCGATCGACATACAACTAAATAATTGGGATTAGTGTACGTCAAATATCATCCCAACACCCGTGTGGGATTTCAATCCACAAACACTGAATATTATTTGTGCAGTTGGGCGATGTGTAAAATTTATCGTCCCAATCAATGTCCTTCAAATAGGGGTACATAAACAAACCGTCCGGTTTGTAAATGAATATTTATTTATTCACATTCACGTTGAAAATTATATTTTTAACGATAAATTACTTTTAACTATATAAATATTTTATTTTATTTCACATCAACATCACAAACAAACTTCACAACACATCAAACAAGCATACAAGCCGTCCATCGTCTGTGGACGACGGGTGTCGGGTGCTACTAAACACCGTCTGCATCCTAGTATATATTTCTAACTAGAAAAGTAAATTTAAAGTGAGAAGTTCTCACCGACTAGCTAAACCAATTCACCGCGACTCTTCATATGTAGGAAATCTTCATTTCTCTTCTAACGAGATCTGTTCAACACCACTACTTCCTATATAAAAATCTAATTTTTACCGCTACTTCATATTTATAACAATCACATTTTTTTTCTTCTCCTTACATAAAAATCATATTTTTAATCTTCACATCTAATAAAAATCATATTTTTATTATCATACTTACATAAAAATTATATGCTCAACTTCCTGCTTATATAAAAATTATATTTGTAACTTCCTGCTTATATAAAAATTATATTTTTATTACTCTACATGAATAAAAATCATATTTTTATTTACCGAAAATCGTATTTTTCACTTGCTAAAAATCGTATCCTTCTTGAATTAAAAATCAAATTTTTCGTTGTTAAAAATCGAATCTTTTCTATATATAAAAAAAATCAAATCTCTTTCCTATACAAAAATTTCGCCTTTTTAAATATAAAGTTTTCGCCTTTTTAAATATAAAGTTTTTCGCCTTTTTAAATATAAAGTTTTCGCCTTTTTGGCTAGATTAAAAATCATAACTTTGATTCGCATTTAAAAATCTTAGCTTTCCGCATTAATAAATCTAATCTCTATGTTGTTATTGCTCACACCAATAAAGATCCAATCTTTATATGTTAAAAATATAAATCAAAATCATATTTTTGTTTGTAAAAATCCCATTTTTATTAGTAAAAACCACCTTGTTATATGCAAGAACAAAAATCTAACTTTATACGTGAATAAAAATCAATATATAAAAGGCAAAAGATCACTTTCTTTATCATTGACTGAGAGGAGGCTTTCACCGTCAGAGGGGTGGCTGTGGGTAGCTAATGGGGCGTCACGGGGGTGCAGGCGGAGGATGGTGCGGAAGTCGGCTAGGGCTCGGGGATTTGGGGGCATTGCGTTCAACTGAGGAGGGGGATGGAGGGTTCGGTGGGGAGAGGAGAGAGAAGGAAGGCGGGGAGAGATTGAAGGGAGGGGAGGAGCTCGACGATTTGGGGGGAGGCGCCATCGCCGGCGGCGGCTGGAGGCGTCGCGGTCTTCCCCCCTTCCTTTCCTTTTTTTTATTTTCTTGAATGAAGAACGGGGGGGGGGGGGGGGGGCTGAGAAAATAAAGGTTTGACTTTCGTTCTTTTTTTTAATTTAAATAAAAACAACTTTTAATTTCTACCTCGGAATCGAACCCCCGTCTGTCGTCCATAGCTAATTACCCCCATTCCGAACACAATGGGATATGTATCGTAAGCTGATTCGATCGTTTCGATCAGTTTTCGTCAAAATCAACATATAACTCTATATATTGAATTTGAACACGCATTTCAATTTACCGGGGCCACATACTAACTAGAAAAATTCCCAAAAAATATTTTCTAGCTTCGTATCGACGATACAGTCCTAACAAAACTAATTTCGTCAAATTCTGAGACCGTTTGAAAAATGGCCATTTCCAGTCGATTAAAATCAACTAAAACTGGCCAAACGCGTTTTCCTTCGCCACGCTCGCATATTGATTCGAAAAATTATGAATTTTGAAACCTAGAAATAATTTGACATCCAGGATCCAACAAAAGTGGTTTCGTCAAAATCCGAGGTCGTTTGCAAAATTTTCATTTTTAAGGGCCAGAATTCCATAGCGACTATTCTGAATTTTCAACTGGGCATATCTTTTGATTCCCGCTATGAAATTTCAATTTTTCGGATTCGTTGGAAAGACATTCTCAATTAGATTCAAATATTTTTGGTTTCGCTAAAATCCGTTTTATTTTGAATCTTGTACATTCATTTGAATTTTGAAATCGAATTTTCGAACTACCGCGCCATTTTCAATTCCTTTTATAATTAAAATAAAAATTTATATTCTAACGACGATCTATATAAGTATATACGTTCGAATTCTATTCAAAATAAATTTCTCGTCGTTATTATTTAAAATAAATCATTTTAAATAATCAAAATTCACCAAAATTGCCAAAATAAATTTTTTAAATTGGCTCGGATTTCCGGGTTATTACAATAAGCATTAAATATAAATAATTAACGCTTACACAGTCTGTTAACCCATCGATTAACATACAGCTAATTATTTGGGATTATTGTACACTAAAAATCATCCCAACACCCGTGTGTGGTTTCTAATCAAAAAACACAGATTTTTATTTGTGCAGTTGCGCGATGTGTAAAATTTATCGTCCCAATCAATATCAGTCAAATCAGTTTATATAAACAAATTGTTAGATTTGTTTATTACTATTTATTTTATATACACGTTAAAAATTATATTTTTAACTATAAAATATTTTCCACTATAAAATATTTTATTCCATTCCACTTCACACAATCAACTTTCACAACACATCAATCAACAAACAAGTCATCCATGGTCTGTGGACGACGGGTGTCGGGTGCTGCTAAGCACCGTCTGCATCCTAGTATATATTTCAACTAGAAATTAAAATAAAAGTGAGGAGTTCTCACCTTGGGGATCCACTCCACCATTCTATATTTCTGAACTGTTTGAATTTGTTCGAAATTCCAACGCATCCTTTTCACGCTGTTCATATTAAAAATCACATTTTTAATATGATGTTTATATATTTCTAAAATCTCGTCTTTCTATTTTTAAAAATCTAACTTTTCACTTATAAAAATATAATCTTTTTATCGCTTCTTTACATATATAAAAATCGAATTTTTATCACTATGACATTTTCTAAACAACGTGTATGATTTAAAAATCATATTTTTAACTTGCCATTCATATGATAAAAATCATTTCTTTACAACGCTTTAAAAATCTTACCTTCATACGATTAAAAGTCATATTTTTATAATTCTCCTTATATAATAAAAATCATATTTTTATTATCTACATTATATAAAAATCATATTTTTACTTCGCTACCATATAAAAATCATAACTTTATAAACTAAAGATCGTATCTTCGTATGTATAAAAATCATTTCTTTTTAATATGAAAAATCATTTCTTTTCGCTATAAAAATTCATTGCTTTTCACTATGAAAATTATTGCTTTTCACTATGAAAAATCATTGCTTTTTCTACGAAAAATCAAATCTTTAAGGCGATAAAAATCATTCCTTTTTCTTTCTAAATAAAATCAAATCTTTTTATTCCATAATGTAAAATAAAATTCAAATCTTCCTAGCCAATACATATATAAAAACCCTATTTTTAATTTAAACATTTCGTATAAAGAATTAACATAAAAAAACAATGTTTTTAATATATAAAATCACTTACAAGTTTCCACGAGGGGGAGGGGGTTCCTGCTGCACGCAGTGGAGGAGGAGGGCGCGGGACAGTCGGAGGCGGCTCTGTCATGGCGGCGGCGGCGGTATTCGTGGAGGTGGTGGCTCGATTCTAGGGGTTTTGGGGAGAGGGAACGGAGAGGGGAACGAGGAGCGAAGGGGGGGCAAGCGTCGGAGGGCCGTCGGCCCTGGTGGTGGCGGGCGCGACGAAAAAAAGGGGGGGCGATGGCACAGGTGGGATCAATTTCGATTTCTTTTTTTTTTATTTTTCCTCTTTAATTCGTTCGTGAAAAATGAGAAGGGGGCGTTGGCGGAGTAAGAAGAGAGAGGGAGATTATATTTTATTTATTTAATTTCAAAAAGCAACTTTTTGACCCACCGCCAGTCGTCGCTTGCTAATTAACCCCATTCCAAACACAATGGGATATGTATCGCAAGCTAATTCGATCGTTTCGACTAGTTTTCGTCAAAATCAAAATATAGATTTATATATTAAATTTGAACACGCATTTTTATTTACCGGGACCACATACGAATTCTGAAAATTCCTGAAAAATATTTTTTAGCTTCGTATTGACGATACGGTCCTAACAAAACAAATTACATCAAATTTCGAGACCGTTTGAAAAATGGCCATTTTCTGGTCGATCGCAATTGACTAAAACTGTCAAAACACGTTTAACTTCGCCATGCTAACATATTACTTCGAAAAATTATGAATTTTGGAATCTAGCAATAACTTGACATCACGGATCTAACAAAAGTGGTTTCATCGAAAACCGAGGTCGTTTGCAAAATTTCCATTTTTAAGGGCCAAAATTCCATAGCAACTATTCTGAATTTTCAACTGGGCATAACCTTTTATCCCCGCTATGAAATTTCAATTTTTCGGATTCGTTGGAAAGATATTCTCAATTAGATTCTAATATTTTTGGTTTCACTAAAATCCGGCTTATTTTGCATCCTGCACATTCTTTTGAATTTTGAAATCGAATTTTCAAACTACCGCGCCTTTTTCAATTCCTTTTATAATTAAAATAAAATATTTGCATTCTAACGACGATTCAAATAAATATATACGTTCTATTTCTATTCAAAATAAATTTCTCGTCGTTATTATTTAAAATAATTCATTTTAAATATTCAAAATTCATCAAAATTGCCAAAATAAATTTTTTAAATTGGCTCAGATTTCTGGGTTATTACATACTATTAGCCTCTCATGCATGCTCAAAAAGAGAAATCCACAAACTCATGGGTCAACTTCAACTTCCAAACAGTCAAAACACTCATGGGACTTATATCAACATCCTACTCGAGACGGCGTGCCCCAGGTACTCCACTTCTCTCAATGAAAAATGAAACTATAGTAGATGGTGTTTTCTCAACAGCTACGACACAATCAAAAAAATATGTCGACTCATCGATTGGCCCGAATAACACAACCAGCCATTCAAGTTCAAAGCCACATGTAAAAGCATCGTAATCCGCATACACCAACCAACAACGCATAATCGGTAAAATCCCCTCAGGATTCCTGGTTGAAAGAACATCCATTGCTAGATCGATACGGAACTCGACTCAAAAACAGTGGCAACTTGTTCATCACATCAAATATGTCTAGACACTCTCAAGCTACAAGCTCAGTGATGAATCGCTATTAGAGAACTGTCTCAGCCCGCTATCTTCCAATCATAAGCTACTTTCCCGCTGAAGATCTAAGTCTCAGCCCACTATCACTCAGTTGAAGATGATTCACTAAAGAGTGTGCCCAAGCTCACTATCATCACCAACAACCCCTTACTACCATCGATATTCTGTATCCTCCCAGTAAGTGAACTATTGGATTCAAACATATAATACAACTAAGAACAATAGTCAACAAAAAGTAGACAAATTGGCAAATATGTGAATATGAATCAACGAGATTTAGGTTTTGACGAACCATGTACACAGCCAATTATAGACTAGCTATGCCATAACACTCCCCAAGCTCGCGGCCCAAAATTAGTCTCTATGGATATTGTATTCTCCCATAGTATTAATTTCCAATGTCCTAATACAGGATCTTACAAATACATATAATCTAACAGAGCCATCAACACGGTAAGTAACAATAAAGGAAAGAAAATTAATTGTTACGAGTTCTAATCATGTTCCATCCATCAAATCACAAGCTCAAATGAAACAATGAAATCTCGATATCAAATTAAAACACATTTGGAAACGCAAATAATGGAAACATATATTTAGTGGTGATGTCGCTTCCCTTTTCTTCCATCAAGGGATCACTCAACGAATGGAAATGATGACTAGAACATGTCCCCACAATTTTTTCCGACAAAGTTGGGCAACCTTCTATATTAGGCGCAAGCTTGATCATCGCGAGCTTGTTCGATCTACTCCTCCAAGCCATCATTCACTCACCGAATGAAACCAATCACCATTGAAATCTATAACCTAACTAATTCACAAACTCCAAAATTCAAAGTGACAAAAGAGGGGATAACTATACTTCGATAGCACATCGAATTCAGTTACACTCCCTAATATAGACATTTCTCCTAAATCAACAAACTCTTCATTTACTTCTAAGAAGTCGATACAAACCTCTTTGAAGTGAACCATGAACTAGTCTTGAGCGATTCAGTTTTGGAAAACCGAAGTGATAAAGACTCTCAACCAATTCAGGCTTGACCTTGGAGTCTATTAGGAGTAAATCCCTAATTCATTAAACATCCAACTCCAAGCCGTCAAAGAAATCATTGCGAGAACTTAGACAACCCATGCACCACAATAGTTGACTTTGTTCCAAGGAGTGGTTGACCACATAGTCATGAAAGTGTCCATACATCGTAGCATAGTCGAATCGCTGCATTTGAGCGCCATATCAAATTAGAGATGTTGGAGAATCTTAGATAATGGCTCATACCATTGTTGAAAACATAAATTATAAATCAAGGATAATAGTCCTCGATTCTACTCGATTGTCAACTCCGTAGATGGCATAATTGGAAGTATTTCCCTATTCCTAGATCATCTCGGATAAGTGGTTAGGATGATCAGTCACATTAGAGAAAAACTATTTTAGTGGAACTTGTGTGCAAAGCAACTATACTATATATTACTAGTATATAGATTCGAAAACAAAATAAATACAAATACATGCTCCCTCCTATATGTTAAATCTCGAATTAAGTACTTCTTAGCTTAAACAAGGCAATTTAAGCTTTGATACCAAGTGTAACAGCCCGCTATACACCATAGGTGCTCATATAACCAAATTTGCATTGTACAATCACCTGGTCAATATAAGGCAATCGTAAGACGAAAGAAATAATAGAAAAGAGGAAGAAAAGAAGGAAATAAAAGAGAAAGAAGGGAATACAAAACTCAATCACATGCATGTCGTATATTTCACAGTGCGTCAAATAACATATGTAACAATCACAGATGTAAAACAGAAGAGACAATAATAACTGTATAAACCATATAATCAAAGTATACAGGTTTATACAGTTATACATAAGAGTAATAGAGTTTATACATGAGATAAATAAATCCAACTAACAAACTGTCCCTAAAAGAATAAATAACACTATTAAGGCTCTATAGTGTCACACAACAAAATAAGCAATAATAATACAGGTACAAATATGAAACACGTTATCTCCTGCTAGCTCACCTACGCGCTTCAAATAATACTCATGATATCACCAAGTTTGATCATCATCATCGTTGATGAGCACCCAAGGTGATAAAAGGGAAATAGAGCTTGGTCAGAGAACAATCAGGTGTGAGCAATAAACAAATCTCAAAGTACCGTAAAAGTCATAGTAATTTATTCTACATGGAGGGCATAGAGAATCATACCTGTCGTGCCCCTACATCCAAGGAGTTAGCCTATAACGATCGATACATGCTATACGGTGGTAAACATAATGTAAAGAGTGTATGATAGATGTCTAAGTACAAAATGGTGATAGATAAGTAAACATCCATCCCGTCCATCCTCACATTCTGTAACAACCCAGATTTTTAGGGCATTTGAATTTGAATATTTAAATCTATTTTAAATATTATATTTGGAATATTAATGGATTTCAATATTGAATTCGTTTATTCAAAACGAAGTTTGAACGTTAAAATTATACTTAATTTAAAACGAGCTCGTAACGTCGCAGTAGTTCGTAATATTGAGTTTTGAACTTCAATTGAGTATACAGAATCTGATATAAGTTGGAATTCCATGAAACAAGAAACGTTTGAATCTATGTGATTATAATTTTCTAATGAAAGAGAAAAGTGGAGATTTCGTGTTATAAATTGTAAGTTATGCTCAATTCAAACTTTCAAATAGTTGCTATGGAAATCGTTAATAAACGACAACATTTATGTAATAAATTTATAAGGATTTTTAATATGATTTGGATATCGCTTAAGTCGTAATGTTAATATTGAGTTGTACAATCCATATTAGTCTATATGTGAAGCAATACGATAATTTTATTTGGATATTTACGATGCTAATAATTTATTATTATTATTCAGTTTAATTGTTTTGGAATTTAATTAATATTATATATTTATATTATTATAAGTCTTAATAATAGCCATTTTGCAAATAGCCTTGGTTTTCGATAAAATTAGTTTCATTGGAACCGTAACGTTAAATTATTGTATGAAACCAAATTTCGTGGCAAACCGATGTCGTATGTGAAAAATGTAGCCGTAAACGCCTATATTTTTATTTAATCGTTTTATAGGTATAATTTGAAAATTAAGGATAACGGATTTTCTACCGAACTCCATTTTCAGTTAAATTAATTGTATTAAATCCATAATGATTTTTAATTGTAGTATTTCAATTTTCAAGTCGATTGGATTTAATTTGTGATCGTACGCAATTTAAATGGGTGTTAATTCACGCATATGAGTTATAAAGGAATTTTCACAAATGATATCGGAATTCGACGAAATCTTTTCCACCGTGTCCGAAATATTGTTTTATAATAGGGTTTCAATTTTCATCTCAATAGGAGATTGTTTGTGGTTATTTTTACACGTTACTTCGTTGCGTTGTTTAATAATATAATATTCCCTTTGGTTGGCTATATATATTCCTAACGTTCTGTAACCCTAACTTTAAGTCAAATTAAACCTGTGTGCTCAACGGAGTAGCAAATTTCCGCCTCCATCTTTTACAATTTGAATGACTAGTAAGGTTCGATAATTTCTTCTATCCTAACTCAAAAACCATGATTCTATTCAACAAAACTTCTTCTGTAATAATGTTCACGTCAATGAGTTCTACCAAATGATCGGTTATGATTGGATTTAATGGCCTAAGGTGATCGAAAATGGGTTACAAAGGCATCGACGTTCGTGCTTAATTGCTGGCAGTTGACGTGACGGTGTTGCAAATTGCTCCTGGCGATGGTAGCCGGTGCTGAGGCGTTTAAAGTGGCGTAGTTAAATGAGCCTCCGGACATCGGAGATGGTTGCGGTGGGTGGAGATTTGATGACAACGTGGAGAAATGGTCTGAGTGAAGCAGCGAGATGAAACTATTTCGAACGGGATGGAAGAAAGGAAGTCGGCCCCAAAATTTTCAAAGCAATGTAAAATATCGGACCGAATATTTATTTATAACTTCATATAATCAAAGTCATTAACATTAACTAAGTTCTTAATTAAGGAATTTTATTTTTAATTTAAACCATAAACAAATTATTAAATTAATGTTTGTTATTTAAGCACGTACGGTTGGGGAAGTTTGGCTCATGCGTGATCTCTGAAACTCAAGGATGAAGAGGAACGGAAAGCAGGGTCGTAACTATTCTTTTAATTTGAAGATTAACTTAAGTAATTAATTTAATATTTATAATTAAAACGTAATTAATGTATTGCTAGTTATTTTAAATTGTATATTGGAATGGCCAGGTAACAGCGAACGAACGAGAATATGTGAAGAAAGGAATCTAGTTGACCTGTTAACACTACCAAAGCAATAAGTTTAATTAATTATCAATTAAGGATTTAATTATATCGATTAAAATTGTATACGATATTAACTATAACTTGTGCATATGTTCTCAGAACTTGACGAAACATGGAACGTTATACTCGCGTTGATGAGCACTACGTCATGAAACTGATCTGGACAACACTGGAATCAACAGGAAATCTTAGTCAAATTAAATGATCGTTTAATTTAACTAAATTGAATCGCTTAAGCGTCTAATCAAATCAAAGCGAGAATAACTCACTCAGTTTATTCCACTTATATTTTATATAAGTCGGGTTTTAATGTGTGTGCTATGGTTGCCAATTATTGCACGTTTGTTAAATATATAAATATATATGTTGGATGAATTTATCGTAGTTTAATTTCACTGGAAAAACAAATCGTTATTCTGATGGTTGGAACCAATTGAGGTATCTTACCATGTTGGCGATGTTTATAAAATAAACGTGTTTAGTTTAATGAATTATTTGAATTGTTTGTTAGTGTTAAATAAATTGGATGATGTTAAATCATCGTTATTTATTGTTATAAAAATTATTCGTTTAAATTGGATAATTCTTATTGAATGATTTTATTTGAGGTAACATATTTGGATGTAGGGAAAAATAGGTTGGCGGGATCCAATTGGATTCCTCAAATTTATTGTTTATTTTCATATTATAATTATATTGACTATTTAACTAATCTGATTGGATGGTTGATTTGATCATTGGTTGCTGAATCTAAATTCAACGTTGTTTTGTTATTAATCAGTGGGAAGTATTGGTTGAGTAATTGACAGCAGATGGCCTAGAAATCCATTGTTTTATAAATATTGATTTACCGTCAGGTGAATCGACAGAAATAAAGTTATAAAATTTATTTTATAACTGAAGATAGTTTTGAAATCTAATATTTTGAATTTAAGTTTATAAAAAGGAGATTAATATTTATTATTTATTTATTAAGTTTATAAGAAATTATTAAATGGTTTATGTAGTAAATTCCTTTGTAATAAGATTTAAAAGCAAGTGAACAGATATTAACCTAATTTATTTAAGGGGAGGTCAGTAGTATACGTATTGCTCTCTGTCTGCAATGTACTGGTCTTCTGTGAATACAAATGATTATCATATTGGGTTTGCGCGTCTTCATGAAGCTGATGAGAAAGACCAGTGGAAACTGGCGCCTTTGGAGTATGTCCATTAGGATCTATATCCATAGTGTTTGACTGCTCTGCTTGAGGGGCCTGCTACTTGGGGACCCAAATCTTCTGAAACTGACATATAGAATCAAAATGTCCAAAGCAGTGGCAATTCGAGCACATAGGAGGATCCCGTTCGTACTCAACTGCTTGCCATATCAGTTGATCATTTTCATTCAATATTGGAATATGCTTGAAAAGAAAATGAACTCGACACTTCAACAAGCATTTGAGCATAAGCAATCTTTTTAATTCCCTCCGTGAACCGATCTAATTTAATGGGATAGCCAAGAACAGACACAATTCTACTTATAGCTTCTGTTGTCCAATAGTGTAAGGGAAGTCTAGGAAGGCGAACCCATATAGGAATAGTGTTTAACATATACTTACATAGTTACATAGTTCCATTCCAATCGTCCACCTCTTTATCATCATTAATCTCTTATTATAATAGTATGGACCCCTCGTAAGACCTGATCACAATCCTCTTTTCTATCAAATTTAATAATGTAAAAAACATCGTCTTGAGAATAAATACTAAATTATCCAGCTGGCTGTCATGCTCTATGAATATATGCTTTAAAATAAGGGTAATATGGCATGACATCGACAACATAAATTGCTATAGAATTATCTTATAGCTTACTACCTTCTTGAGCCAATTCCATTTTAATTTTACCATGGTTCAGATTATCAAAAGTCTTGGTTTCATAATATATAAGCGGAATATCAACAAGAAGCTTGTTACCTTTGACGATGTCTTTCCAAGCTCGGCCAGTGGCCTGAGATTGTGGATGTTCCTTTTCTGCATGCATCTGTTCCAAATGGGAAGGACTGGGCAATGGTAAGCATGGCACTTTCCCTGTAGAAGTAATAATAAATTGATTGCCTCCTAATATACCCGAATTGGATTCTATAACTCTTCACCTTTCCTCCGCACTAGAGAATTTGAAATAAAACATACTAGTTACATAAAAGACACGTAATCCACCCCTTAGTCTCCGCACATTATGATAATGCTCACGAACATCATTATATGAAACATTTGTATCTTGGAAAAATCCAACTAGTTAGTCCTTCTAGAAATTTACCCCTTATTGGACAATTTCAGATGACGGCACCGGATCATCTGGGTACGTGGTGAGCTCACGTGGGGAGTAGGCACTAACACAACGTGGCAGCATGGTAAATAAGAAAGACCATTTAGCAATATATGGTTTAGACATTGACAGATTAGCCTCAGGCCATTATGTCGCATTCTAACAAATAGGTTATGGTTGTTTTACAACAAGTTTGCAATTAGAGCAACCTGTAGGATTGGAATTAAGGGACAAACACATCACCACTACCTACTTCCACACTTTCCGTGTTCACGCCATTCGTACCCAAAGTGTCATTTCCTAAAACCATACCAGCAACAACTTTTTCTTGACTACAACTATCAGAGTATATACCTATTAAACTCGGCACATTGACATTGGCTTTGGTCCAGCGTTCATTAGAGGTAGTTCCACTAGCTAGCTAGCATTTTAGATACCTGTTAAACTAGTTGACTTGTCTAAACAATGGCGCAGCAGTTTCAGAAGAAGCTATATCTTGCGCGAGTGAATGGAACTCAAGGAAAGGAACATGAGCAACAGATGTAACATATTCATTGTTGTTATGAGCTAGATATGAAGGACAAGGGGAATAGATTCACCCAGATCTCATGGCACTATTTTGGAAACGAGGTTTTGATTTCCTATTCGTTACCATCAGGGAGATAAGGATGTGATTTGAAAAGGGAACCAGCTTGAAGATTAGAGGAGTGAACGGGAGACCTGTGAGAAGACGAGCAAGAGGTGGGAGAAAGGTGATGTTGGCTGTTATGGTAATGGTAACGCTACCGAGACATAAGAACCATTACCGTACCAGTACTACAGGTAAATCAAAAATAGCTACCGATAATTTACCGTTACCGATGGTAAAGTATTCATTGATATACCGATAAATTGGTATACCATTTGCTGGTAATGGAAAATTTACCAGTACAACAAACATTCAAATTCTGTTGCAATAAAATTTGAAAAAGAAGAAGCAATTATCATGTTTTTAATTATTACTCTATGATATTTATATTAGTATTACGACATGTTTTAGTTGACATCTAAGTATTTCTTAATCCATCACAGCTTATTTATAATAATATGAGATAATAACATTTATAATCTCATACTTTGAGCCTAACAAAACTTAAAAAGAATCATCATCATAAATAATACTACAAAATCTTCTTAAAAACCACGACATATCCTCAAAAGTGTCTATGGTTAAGGTTTGATCTAATAGTGAAAAATAAATTTAACACGATAGGTAAATTTACCGTTACCACTAGTTTTGACTTTTCTTTATTGCTATATTTACCGTTAACAAAGGTAAATTTACCGTTACCATACCGATAACATTGGTAAACCAAAGTGGCTCAATTTTCTTTTACCAATTACTTGGTATTGGTATGGTACTGGTAAATTTACCATTACCATAACAGCTCTAGCTGACAGAGTAGAAACGAGGAAGAGGTAGGACAAAGTTAATTTGTAAATTACTTATAATTCACTTATATTTAGAGTTTATCATAGATTAATTTATATATATTTTTGCGAATTCCTTTTTAGTTTTTTCTTGCTATGTTATATAGTTAAGCAAACTAGGTAGTTTTATACTTAACTTATTTAAACAAATTTCATTAAATAGTATATGCTTGCTAACATACATCAATTTCAACACGTATATCTATATTAACAGAAATGATTCAAAAAAATTCAAATACACACGAAAACATATTATTTGTGTAAGCTATAACACATAAACTACGAATAAACAATAATAATAATTTTAATTAAAAGTTTACTTATTTCACTTTTTGAAATTATCATATATTGCATAGCAAAGTTCTCATTTTAACTAGGGCTGTTACGGTAATGATTACTGTTAACGTTCAGCAAGTACCGTTACCATACCACATTTATTTGTAAATTAAATTAGTATACCATTATCGATTGACTGGTACACCGAATACTGGTATATCAGTAATCTGGTAACCATTACACAAGTAATGATAAATTACCGTTTGTTTGGAAAATCGATAATTTGATATATACTCATATTGTAACATTGTCTCATTATAGATTTTGTTGTGTCATTTAATGAAAGATATCAATTAGAAAGTGAAAAAAATGTATTTGACGTCATTTGGACTAAACTACATAATTAAATTTAATTGTTTTATTACTTCTATATACCTATAATACAACGTATTATATGAGTTCCTGTTGAGACAAGTCCCACGTCGGAGAATTTATATAATAAATTCTTTATAAATATAAAGAGTCCACCCTTTACATTGCCAATTGGTTTTGTGCTAATTTGGAGTTCTTTAACATGGTATCGAGTTAGGTTTAATTCATATGCACATAACTTCCACACTTGTCCACGTCACCAAATAAGATCCACGTATTAGGCTCAGGAAATGCCACACATGCGGGGGTGTGTGGAGACAAGTCCCACACCGCGAAATTTATAAAATAAATTCTATATAAATAGTAAAAGTCCACCCTTCACATCGCCAATTAGTTTTGTCATAATTTGAGGTTCTCTAACAGTGTCAATGTACTGTAAATTAAAAGTAATGCTGGTTTTGAAAAAATATTGTCGATGTTTTGCGTAGAAAAATGGTAAATTTACTAACATGCCGATTATACTAGTAACGATGTTACTCGAAAATGGTAGCCGGTTATCGAGTAGTGGTATGGTATTGGTAAGTTTACCATTACCATAACGGTCCTAATTTTAACACAAAAAATATATTATTTTTAATAATATTTTCGTGAGCAATGCACGGGTTACGCACTAGTCTTACACAAGAATATGGACAAACGTATTATAATTTTATCTACTGTTGTTGGCATTTTATAATCGAGTACCACTTAATAGCATTGCTCGAGATTCCGTCCGGCAACCGGAATCCCGTACGGCAACCGGAATCCCGTCCATTATGACCCGGTTTCAGTGCCGTCCGCACCAGAATTTAACTCGAATAATTTTTTTGGTGATTGTTTCTGGTGATGGACGAGAAAAAATATGCTCGCATTGATCTTTCAAGCTCTATTGTTTGCACCCAGAGTTTTGGTGGAAAACAATAAACTTCGAGTTAGTCATGGGACTGGTGTGAGAGCTAAAACAATTATTAAAATTTAATTTAAAAATAAGGTAATACACAGAACCACGCTGTATCGAAACGGGTTTACTCCCATGAATACTCCGAAATAAAACAATTTATAAACAACGCAATGCTTTTTGGAAAAATGAAGCTATTATAAGACTCAAATCCCATCATACAATGCAACACAGGCCGGAGGATAGAGTTTTACCTTATAATAGCCAAATATGCTTGATAATATTTAGAACAAATTATCTTTGATATTATTATAAGGGCATAGTGTAGAAAACAAATTCAAATACAAAACGTATCAATCGTAGACGACAAAGTACTTCATCCTACTATGTCGCCATATAGGTTTACAACTAAAACCAAAAAGTCGTGTAATGGAAATTGGATTTCCATCATGAGTCAAGACAAGGGATGGTCTCCTCACCGATTTGGATCACCTCTAGCAAGATGACCCAGGATCACACGGCAACCCTTGGATCCTGAAGGGCAGGTCCACATAACGTTTGTGGATTAGTTATTTCTGAACAATACATTTCCTGGTCCAATAAAACCTATCACTTGAGCCTTTTAGTCGGCTCTATATCCGAGGCACCTCGCTATCCATCAACCACATAAGTAAAATTATATGGGCTCTATACCATGACACCATTTCTAGCTAGAAAGAAACATATGCACTCCCTGCGTCCCTTATCCTGTTTTTGACTCATACCGGGGTGTGAGGCTCGCGAATTAAAGTTATGCACAAAGCGATGCTAATTAAAGCCTTGCTTTGACCATCATCCACATGGCCCTGATTTTCAACAAAAGCCTCGATCATTTGCATCTTAGCATGCCGCATCGACAATTCATGTCATACAACTTATATCTATCAATATATAACCTCTAAGTTCATACGTCTCAAAAAAGGGTATTAAGCAAGAAAATAAATTCTTCACCACCAAACAGATACATATTTGATAGAAATCAATCAATACGGAATGAAACACGATATTAGACATACAATCCATTTTCAAGTTCGTTCTAGGTCTGAACGAAACCAGAGGCACCTTATTCCTCGTCCTATATGTCCAATACAGGAGAGTGGTACTCGCATATCAGGTCGATCTCCAAGTACATTTGGACGACCA
The DNA here is from genome assembly GCA_030737875.1 of Allium sativum. NCBI lineage: Eukaryota > Viridiplantae > Streptophyta > Magnoliopsida > Asparagales > Amaryllidaceae > Allium > Allium sativum. The sequence goes on along the minus strand of CM060922.1, from coordinate 445,872,284 downwards.
CCACTTATTACCTTGTCTCGGGGGATCAGCCCAATCAAGACATTACTAATCGCTCATTCGATGTGAAGATCTATGGTCTTCAAGTACCGTCTTCATCGTCGACTTTTAATCGTCGTAATAGTTATTCAGAATGGGTTAAACTCGGCCCTTCCGAATAACTAGCGCATCTTTATGATCATGTGATAAATACACAAAGATGGCACCCATCTCATTACAATCCAGAATATTCTTTTATTCATATATTCTTGGAAATCATTTCAAAAGATTTAATAATACCCTTGCACAACTTAAACCAAATTAAGGTTTATCAACTAGTCGGGATTAATGAGCCTTATCGAAGTAATTATTCATTTTATTATTCCAACCTATTCATCCTATGGAGCAAAACTGGTGGTACTCCATATTTAACACCCATAGTGTTATCGGTAAATTTAATTACCATTTATCGTTTCAAATCTAATTAAAGATTTAACTATCGCACGGAATAAAACTGGTGGTACTCCATCTCAATCATTTCTCTTATTTGATAAATTTAATTGGCTCATTCACATTTCAATCTAATTAAAGATTTATTAAAATTCCAACTTAGTTTTAATCTTCAAAAATCATTATTTAATGATTATTCAATTTTTAGGAGATTAATCTTGTTTTTACTTGGGTTAAAGAACAAATGTCATGTAAAAACACCATTCACAATAAACCGAAAATCATCTTCCATTAATATGGAATCTTCAGAATCATTTATAATCGATATAAATTTCCGTATTGGACTAATACTATAAGTGGAATGGCGGCGAAGCCTTTTAAATTCCATAAATAGTAAATGCCTTCCTTCACAGAAATTCATATCGATCATTACTAACTCGAATTCCATTCAATTCCAATTTAATTAAATAAATTGGAGAACTGTCTATAAACCTTAAATAAAAGATTTATTTCATTCATAAATGGGTTTAAGAACAGTATTATTGAAGATACCATTCACGACAAACCCAAATACAATTTGATATTTAACATATGATCTTAAATGGAAATCATGTCGACTTACATTCAATACCAAATTCCGAAACTTACAAATATCGTATTGGAACAATGACATATATCTTCCAAATTCCTCAACGATACCCGTGTAATCACGGAACCCAATATCGAGAATATCAGAAGATAGTTTCCATTAAAATCCATTCCAATATGTATGTTGGAAACTTCTGATTACGTTAAAAACCATTTACTATCCAATTTATTAAAATCATTGGATTATTATTCTAGTTATTAACTAGTTCATTCGGATAAAAATATCTTTTATCTTTTCAAACTTGGAATATTTCATCCAAAATCTTTCCAAATCGTTTATTATGATTTTACATAATCTACTCATATTTTTAATATTTTATTAAGGCCCTTACGTAATTTATTCATCGAAAAGATCTTTTCAATATGAATCCAACAGTTCCGGTTTTATGAGAATCCAATGGTCGGATCTCCCGTTACGTCCATTCGAAGTCAATGGTTGAAGTTCGTGAACGGTCATTGCACGACGTGTTCTATTCAAGCCATTTAAATATATATAATATATATCATCAATTTTCATTCAAAAACGTATTTGATAAAATATTTATAAATTCGTTTAAAAACAATTTCCAACTTACATTTCAATTTTAAATTAAAATTGAACATTCCTTATTATTATGATCTCAAATTGAAATACTTTCAAAATGTCATATTTTGAAATTTAGTCTTCTCGGTATTCATTATAAAGATGAATAAAAACAAAATAAAAATCCGTTCGAGTTGAAATAGAGTTTATATACTTAACTCGGCTTCATGCTTTTATATTTTCGTGTCCATCCAAAATCGGACATTAAAATCAAACTTCTAATCTTCGTTGAATATTATATTATAAAAATATTCATACTTATTATGGATTGGAATAATATTCAACCAATATCCATATAAATAAATTCATATGGATTACATTCATCATATACGTCCAACAATAGTTGCAAGCAACTACCAATATCCAAAATGACACCTATTGTGCATTTATTTTCATTTAAGCTTCAATCAAACAATTGACGCTTACATAGATCCGTCAATCAATCGATTAACCATAATTTCACACAAGGGAGATGTGCGAGTCAAATATTATCGTAAGACCCATGTGGGGTTTTCAACCAACAACAATCAATAGCTAAACCAAACGCCGCGACACTCCTTATGTAGAATTTCCGCCGCGCTCGCCGTTATTGCTCTCCGCAACTTGATTTCACCTTTCTGGCTCTACAATTTGCACACGACCTCCAGTCGTCACCAAACCCAGTCACCAACACGGAAACGCCATTCTAGAAAACTTTTCCTTAGTGCGCTTTCCTCCGAAAACGCTCAGATTCGCGAGAAATCGCCGAAAACAACTCCAAGTCAGCAAACTTCGGTCGCATTTTTAGAGCAGCTCTGAACTCCAAAATTCAATTTTTATAGGTGCATTTCATAGAGAAAAACGATATCTACAACTTTTGTTTATGGGGCTATGGTCAGAAATGGACGGATAAGGAGTTATTGAGCAAAGAAGGAGAGGGTTGTATTCGCAAACAGGAATTTTTGTAAAAGAGATTTTTTTGATTAAGTGGAGCCTACGGCCGGAGGGAGGAGGGGTTGTTGGCGGAGGAGGCGGCGCAGGTCGGAGGGGAGGTGGCTGTGGTGGTGGTGGAATCCGGGGGGAGGCGGCTGTGGTGGTGGTGGAATCCGGGGGGAGGCGGCTAGGGTCGAGGAAATGGGGATTTAGGGTTTGCAAAGGAAGAAAGAGAGATAGAGAGAGGAAGAAGGAGGAGAGGAGGAGGCGGCGCCCAAGGGGAGGAAACGGCTGAGGGAGGCGGCGGCAATGGGGGAGGGTTTGGGGGCAACAAGGGTTTGGGGGAGAGGCCATTTTTTTAGGAGAAAAAAAGAAGAGGAAGAAGAAAATGAAGAAGGAAAGGGAGAAAGTGATTTAAGTAAAACATTTATCTCCTATTCTCTCCGATTGCCCTACTGCAATTGGTCTCTATTTGCTTTAAATTTTTGGCATGAGATAATATTCAGAGTTAAGAATCCAACAAATCAAGTTTCGTTGAATTCCGAGTTCGTTTGACCTTCTGTTAAATTTCTCAATATGCTCGAATTAGCTTAAAAAATGCAATTATAGCGTACATTTTCTTCTTGTACGCCGCCCAAACGCTAACTCCAAAAATTATGAAATTTTGGATTCTACCATTATTTGATGATATGAATCTAGAAATTAAGTGAAATCGAATTCTGAGATCATCTCAATAACGTTCCTTTGTAAACTGACTATCAGTTTTGCCTCAAACGGGTTTGCCTCTCACGGTCACATACTAACTCTGTTTCGCATGAAATTTGAAATCTAGCCATGACTTATTATTGAAATCCAATAAAATTGGTCTCGTAGAATTTTGAGCTCGCTAGCAAAATTTCATTTTTTAAGGGCTATGTAATATTAATTAATTCCATAGCGACTATTCCAAATTTTAATTTGGACATAACTTATTATTTATAACTTGAAATCTCAATTTCTTACATTCATTAGAAATATATAATTAAATAGATCCTGATTTTCTGGTTTCATCAAATTCTGATTTATATTGAATCATGTACATTCATTTTGAAGTTTAAAACTAAATTTCAAAACTACCATGCCACTACGAGCTCGATTTAATTAAATTATAAATTCTTACGTTCAAACTTTGATTCAAATAAATTCTAAGTCATTTATTCTAAAAATAAATCATTCAAAATATTTAATTTCTATAAAAATCAACTAAAAATAAATTATAAATTGGTTCCAAAATTCTGGGTTGTTACAGAGCATATGTACAAGCTTGAGAAAAAACAAATTGAATACGAGATAAAAAGGAACATGTCAAACATGAAATTTGAACAAATAGTGGGAGAAACAGATGGAAAAGGGAAAGTGAAAAAACAAAAGGCCACTGCATATGAAATGATTACGTAAGGATGTATTTTGGGTTACTGGGCCTGGCTGTTGGGTTTTCATTTGTTTTTTTCTTGAAAGGATTTTGATATGTAAATTAGTAAAACTATGATAGACAGAATACAAAATGCCATGAATTGTGGAACCGAAACTTAAGCGGAATGTTCGGACTTTCCGGAAAGGAATGGAATTTCTGAAATTTGTAACAACTAGAGCAAATCAGAAATCCAGCATTTCGAACCTTACTTAGTAGTTCACAAAATTTGTTGAAAACTTTAAACAGAAGTTTATTAGGATTTATATGGGATCTTAATAGTATATTTCTCAATGATCGACTGGTATTTTCAACAACTTTTAATCTATGACCACTTCATCTTTGCAGTTATAAATTAAAAACTTCATATTAACAAATATTATCAAATATGAGTGCAAATCCTATATAGTTGCTAGACACTCAAGAACTAAACACCATTAAAAAAATCAAGTATTAAATCTGTCTATGAGCAAGTGTTGTGTATAAAGAGGTAGAGGTTGGAGTAACGAACACATATCATTGACAATTTCATAATAAGAGATTTGATATTTTGGGAATCACCTACAGTTTGAGCAAGAGAAACTGTTTAGTGGCAAGTCTCAAGAAAAAGGCTACATAATATATTAAATTGAATCATCAAATGATAAAAGCAGCATTTATTGTATACTGTGTAATGTTGTAACGATCTAGAATTTCCGAGTTTTAATATGTAATTAATTTGAATTTTCTAATTGAATATTGGATTTAATAAAGTTTAAATATAAATTTTGAGTCTTGAATATATATAAATTTTGTTTTGTATCAGAAAAATTATAGATAATTTATAAAGATTTTCGAACATTTTAGTTTTAATAAATAATGATGTTGTCTAATAATACATTGACATCGATATAAGAATATTAAATTTATGAAGAATGATTTGTTTTGAAGATGTAATTTAAAATTTTGTAAATTAAAGATTTGAATTTAGAATAAATTATAATTAAATATCGGTTTAAGATAGACAGTGTAGAGGCGCAGTTGGCTAGCGCATTGGTCTCATAGCTAATGTTGTGTAATCCGGAGGTCGAGAGCTCGAGCCTCATTCACCCCATAAATAACGGTTTAAGATAATTGTTTGGTTTTAGTACGCGCAGTCTTAAAATATTTTATAACATTGTATTGTAAATTTTAATTTGGAAAATAAGCACATATTTTTCTAACGTGTTTTGGGCAACCGTGATCCGTTTTGACACCTTACAGAATCAACTAACCGGTCTATTTTATTTTATTTTGTGATTATGGCACCTCGTTGTACATGATTTTATTTTTAAGTTGTTACCGTTCGCAGCCAATATTTAAAATAAAAGAGGAAGAACCGTAATAAATAGCTGGCAATGCATTATACACTTATATATCATATGTCGTGTATTGTATAAAATGCATTAAGTATAGCTCTTGACTAACCGTATTCACGAATGGAAAGGTAAGCCTCATTCCCCAATTCAACACATACAAAATAAGGGAGCGGTTTTATGCATGTAGTAAAAATAAGACACCAAGGGACATTTGTCAGCAAAGTGGAGACGTGCTGCTTACCATTTGTACCACATGCTTTGAAATGTTTCCTCTACCCTGTTTCTTCCTATCACCGAAACTTTCTCCTTTTATAAAAAAAAGGAAAGATAGAAGCCAAGCTTCCCTTCCCCTATAAATCTGCACTGCACTGTTTCTCCATACGCTGCAGCATCTCCACCGTGTGATACCCCATCACAAGTTCCTCTCTCTCTCTCTCCATATTGAATTTCCTTTTCCCCTTAATTTGCCCAGCTGCTCTCAGATTCTTCTTTACCCCTACGTTTCGTATGCAAGTACTTCTCTTAAAACACTTTTGCCACGCACGTTCTGCTCCTCCCCACCTAATTACTGTATGCAAATTCTCCTTCTCTAATATTTTCTCAACACTTTCTGTAACCGCTCCACCACAGTCGAACTCCATCGGCCACTCCGCCAAATTAGTCTTCTCCTATCCACCAGAGCACCATTTTCCTCTTTCCACTTCTCTCCCCTTCACTAAAACACTTCCTGCATTTTTCAAAGCATCCACCGCCTTCTCCGTTCCACTTGTAACCACTCTGGCATCGACGCTGATGTCCGGACACTCACCTTAGACCCATTGTCCCCCACTGACCAGTCCACCATTGACTCCTTCTCTCCCCCCTTCTCTTTCTTCTTCTAAATCACGTTCGGCATGCACTGTTTCCCACCTTAACTCACCACAACCAAAGCTACCCATTCCTTTTGTTACTCATGGCATCTCCCTCTCGTCCATTTGAAGATCCCTGCCATTTTCTTTTAGTAAATATAGCTAACTCATCTGACCTCACAACGGAAAAGACCCCGACACACTCCACTAAAAAAAGGGTCCTGAAGCCTCCTGGTCACCTCATACATATAAAACTTTATCTTCTTTTTAGCCTCTCCGGCCATCCAAGTATGTTTCCTTCTGTCCGTTCTTAGCAAAGTCCCAACCTTCCATATGTTGAATACTAAAGACGTGGGTTGATGATAGTTAGAGACATACATAAGTTGCGGAAAAAAGTGCGAGCGATGGTGCGCGAAGTCCATAAGAAAAGTGTACTTGATCATCCAAGATTTGATTCGCAGTTAATACGAATTTAGATGGTGTACAATGACATCAACATTGTTCGGTAGCTTGTACGTGGTCATTCGTTCTTGTTACATTTGATACAGGATCCGTTAGTAAATTTTGAAGAGCAATACTGATGAGAATTCTAATTTAAATTTATTTTTGAATTAGTATAAACTGTGGACTATAATTAATTTGAAATTATAATTAGTTAATGTTAGTTGATCGTGTATTGATATGAATGGTTGTACGCCATGTTTGGATGGATAACTATGCAGTTAAAACACCTTAAACACTAAGTGTTATTGACCGTGGCGCTCTGCGCACCATGAAATTGGTCGTTATTAATTGTTTTGTGTACGGTGGATGAATGTCCATATGCTTGTTTGTTTATTGATTTGCTTATGGTTACATCACACACGCTGTAGTTATGGAATTATGCAGTTAAGCGATTTAATTCTCCTTTCCATGAACAATTATTTTAAATATTAAAATAATAATGGAAGATTTAGTTGAATTAGATTTCAAAAGGCTTAAAATTCTAATAAATGATAAAATGACATTTGGAAAAGAAAAGGCAGTTCTATAGTATTTCGATAATTTATTTTAAATTGGTTGGTTGTTATGCAAATAAATTAAATTTTGAACTATCTTTCAATCTAAAATAATCAACCAATATTCATAAAAAAGATTTTAATTTTGAATTAGTTTTGAAATTTAGATCGAATAATTATCTGAAATATGTATTCAGCATTTGGTTTGTAAAACAATTTTAATAATTAATTGTAAATATTCAAATGAGGTTTGAAATATTATTTTAAAACTTCGATTTAAATTGAAATGAATATTTGGAAGTTTGAAATGAAAAAGTTTGAAGTAAAGCGATTTTAGAATGAAAATGTGAATATAAATTTTGTTTTAAAAATTTAAGTTATGAAATTTAAGAACAATCTGGAAAGAATTTAGATGATTTATATTAAATGGTTATTGTTTACCCTCTTTCTGGCAAGAATCTCAACGAGCCAGACCAAAACCCAAACGCGCAAATGGATATAAGTCGCGCTTCAGGAAGCACAACAGACGCATGGTCCAAAGCATTCACATATTGGCCCAAGTCCAACCTAGTCAATTGACAGCTCACTTCGGAAGAATCGCTCTCCCAGTCGACCAAGTATCTCGCTTCCGTAAAAGGCGCGTCGACCGGTAATTTCGGGCCAGCATGGAAATCTTCTACAGAGCCATTCCAATGTATATCCCGACTTTCAAGACAATAAAAGTGGTCAAACCATATCCGGATAAAGCTCTAATTTTGATATACCTCTCCATGGATGCCACGTCAGCCACAATTTCCGATGATACTATTTATGAACAGTGGAATCAGTCTCCAGCCGCTGTTAAAACCAACTGATGGGTTCCACATGTCTAGGCTTTCCCAGAATCGCCGGACCATATCGCAACAGCCCAAGCTGCATTCTTTACCTATAAATATCTCCAAGCTTAAAAAGAGGAGGGAGAGAGAGAGTTTCTTTTAGACTTCTTTCAGACCTCTCTATATTTCTCTCAATCTCTCTTAAAAAGAAGAAGGGAAAATAGCCATCTTCTCTTTCTTCTTCAAACAGAAAAAGCATTGTATTTGTAATCAATAATAATAATAATAATAATAATAATAATATATAAAGTGGATGTAGGCACTGACTTTGCCGAACTACTATAAAAACTCTGTGTGTGCTTCCCATTCTTTTTTACTTTTACTGCATTTTATAATCTTTATTCGTGTGTTGATCGCACGATTGGGGGTTGACTGTCACTAGTGACCAACTTTTGACATCAACACTTTGGCGTGCCAGGTAGGGGCTGAGTACCGATATTCCGTTAGAGCCTCTGCTCACTTCTGCTTATGGCGAACAAAAGAAAGAAAGATGCAACATCTTCTCGCCCTACAACTACTGACGCTGGCGATAACAACGCCACAGAAGCAAATCTCGAAGCTTCTTCTCACGAAGATGTATCTCGACACGTTACTCAGGATGATATGGATAAGATGATGGTCTAATTCAAAGAACAAATGGCATCTCAGGGTAAACTCCTCGAACGTCAGCAGCAATTGATGGATCCCATTCTCGGTCGACTGGAGACAAGATTAAACGCTTCAACATCAATTCCTCCACCGACCGAGACTGGGGAAACAACTGATCTTCGGTCTGCACATAATCAGGCCACCGATCGGGATACACGTTTATTTCATCCTGGTTTGGTCCCACCAACCAATCCTTCACAACCAGGAGTATCACTTCTAGCAACCAGCGCAGCTGCAGCAGCAGAACCTCGGGAGGTTTGCGATCAAGATCTAGGTCGGTCGAATACTTTGCCTCCACTCTTGGGAGGAGGTCGACCTATCGAACCAGTCGAGCTACCTCCGAGTCCCTTAGAACCAACGCCATTCCCATTACGATCCGTAATCTTACCACAGGCCAGTCTAACCACTCTTCACCTTCAACGAAGAGCTGGTGCAGCCTTCCCTTCGAACAAGGGAGGCCACCCTACTGTACCGGTCCTCACCGTGGAGGAAGAAAACACTACCATAGACCCTCATAACCTCACTCCAAACGGGGGCAACACCGAGCTTCGAACATCACATGTTATGCTGGATCAGCCTAGACCCTTTGTTATGGGTGTGGCTCGACCCACAACTCATCAGGTTCTAAAGGGGCCATTCTGCCCAGAACCACCTACTGTGGCTCACCTTCCCTCACATTTTAACTCAACTTTCGGAGGACGAGCTCAGTCAACAGCCGCCTTTCCAAGCATGCTTTTTCCAGGTCCCCGCGCGGAACCTTCTCAGAGTGCGGAGCTAAATTCATGGCAACGACTCCTCGGAGATGGGAGTCAGCTTGCGAGCATCATCCGAAGTTTTACTCGGGGCAACTCTTCGCAGCAAGACATAGATAATGTCAATCGCAACCCCTTCACCAGGGAGACCAGAAATTATCGAAACCCTCCGTACTTCAAGTTCCCAGCTATCGAGCCACACAACGGTCGCACTGACCCGACCATTCACCTCATGCGATACATGCGACATATGGAGGTACTTGGCACATCGACCAACGTCATGGCCAAGTGCTTCCCGCTCTTTCTCATGGACATATCTGGCATCTAGTTTCAACAGCTGACAACGGAGTCGATCGGCAGTTGGAACACTCTGGTCACCCGCTTCATCGAATAGTTTTGAGTACACATCTCCTGACCGAAAAATGTAATGTTCTTATCTACCATCAAGCAGCGATCCGGAGAAATGCTCAGGTCCTTCCTTGAAAGATTCAACGCGGTCGTAGCATCTGTCGATCAGCCTGAGCCATCGATGGTGCTCATGGTCTCCATCGCAGGAGTTCAAAATCGATCAGAATTCTCAATCCTTTTAACCAGAGATCCTCCTAAGGATATATACGACTTTTACTCCGAGGCCGAACGATTCCTCCGACAAGAGGATGCCAGCCTTGAAATGGAGAGCCTCGAGGTTTTAGTAGCCAAACAACATGGTCCATTCAATCGTAACGGCCAGAATAAAGGAAGAGGAAAGGCCCCGGAGAAGAGCGAGCACAATATGCGATCCCAAAATGAAAATAAGTACGACCAGTACACCGAGCTCAATTCCTCTTTGCACGATATCTATCTCGACATATGAGGGTCCTTGCCCACTCCGAGACCACCTCGACGAGAGCCAACCCAGATGGAACTTTATTCCGGCAAGCATTGTATATTCCACAACGTAGCTGGACATAATACAAATGAATGCCGACATCTGCGTGATCTCATTGAAGGACAAGTCAGAAAAGGAGAGCTCTCCGAATATGTCAAAGATCGCACCCTGGCCATGCCGCCGCGACCTTCTGGCCAAGCTCCTCAGGTTGATCCTCGAGCTCCTAGAAAAGGAAAGGACCCTGAGACTAGCACTCGCGGCATTAGCATTAATTAGAATTCTTTTCTTTTGATGTATTTCTTTCAATTATAAAGACACCTTGATGTACACATGTCTGGGGTTAGGATTTAGCTCCTAGGCATGCTCTGGAATCAACTGTTTCCCCCCACAGAATTTATTTTCTTTGTAATAGTTATTTAGTAGTTATGAATTTTATTTTGCAAACAGAGATCATGTTTGAAAACCTCTAAGCCAAGCATGAATAACGCTCGCCCCCTATTTTATGTGGTCAGCGCGAAAGCCCACCACCCCTTTTTCTAAAAACACCCACTCCTTTAACCGAGTGAGGTCATGTCTTTTAAATACGAAGTATAGATTATACTCCCTCTTTTCTTTTTATGCCACGAGCGTTCATAGCTCGCTGGACAAACTAACTTAACATGAGTCGATCATAAAAAAACAAACTTGATATAAGCCGAGTATGATTAATACTCGCCACCTTCCTAAGCCGAACCTGGTAAGCGTTCGCCACTAAGCTGGACCTGGTTAGCGTTCGCCGTTAAGCCAGACATGGTTAGTGTTTGTCACTAAGCCGGGCATGGTTAATGCTCGCCACCCTTTAAAGCCAAGTGAAATGAAATGCTCGACCCATCAGCCTTCACCAAAACGAGAATGGTGTATTTGTCGGAACCAACTCTCATACAAATAGCGATCATCAACTCGGCCTTAATACGGTTCCTGATCGTTGTCGGTTTTCCGGCCTTAATACGACCTGGTATGGTCGTCGATTTTCTGGCCTTAATACAACATTGGAACCGTCGGTTTTCTGGCCTTAATATGTTCCGGCGTGACCATAGCTGCTCGAGCGTTGGTGCTTCGGTTCAAATTTCAGAATATACCTCCTTCTACCAACGAAGATGCATTCTGAGGGGCAAAGTGTTAATCCTCTATCTGGCAAGAGTTCAATGAGCCAGACCGAAGCCCAAATGCGCAAATAGGTATAAGCCGCGCTTCAGGAAGCCCAGCAGACGCACGGTCCAAAGCAGTCACATATCGGCCCAAGTCCAGCCTAGTCAATTGATAGCTCACTCCGTAAGAATCGCTCTCCCAGTCAACCGAGTATCTCGCTTCCGTAAAAGGCGCGTCGACCGATTATCTCGAGCCAGCGTGGAATTCTTCTACAGAGCCATTCCACCATATATCCCAACTTACAAGGCAATAAAAATGGTCAAACCATATCCGGATAAAGCTCTACTTTTGATATACCTCTCCATGGATGCCACGTCAGCCACAACATTCGATGATACTATTTATAAACAGTAGAATCAGTCTCCAGCCGTTATTAAAACCAACTGATGGGTTCCACGTGTCTAGGCTTTCCCAGAATGGCCGGACCATATCGCAACAGCCCAAGTTGCATTCTCTACCTATAAAAACCTCCAAGCTTAAAAAGAGGAGGGAGAGAGAGAGAGAGTTTCTTTTAGACTTCTTTCAGACCTCTCTATATTTCTCTCAGTCTCTCTCAAAAAGAAGAAGGGAAAATAGCCATCTTCTCTTTCTTCTTCAAACAGAAAAAACATTGTATTTGTAATAAAAAAAGAAATAATATATAAAAAGGACGTAGGCACCGACTTTACCGAACCACTGTAAAAGCTCTGTGTGTGATTCCCGTTCTTTTTAATTTTACTGCATTTTATAATCTTTATTCGAGTGTTGATCGCACGATTAGGGGTTGACTGTCACTAGTGACCAACTTTTGACGTTAACAGTTATATAGTTGGAATTGAACACGTCACATAGCAACAGTTCGATTAAAATTTTCAAACGACTATGACCTGAATATTTTGAATCGGATTGAAGTGAAACGAGGCGGATTACTATTAATGACAATTTTTGAATAGAAAATAAATTTTCAAAATTCAATGTATGATTTTCAATTTATGTCTAAAGCAAAATTTGAAAAGGTCGTTATACGTGCAGTTCAACAACCGCAGCAGAAAATCGAATAAAAAGTATTAAAAAATTGGAAATTTATGATAAATCTTATTTTATTATTTAAAAGTGGTAAAAACCAAACATTTGAATTTCGAGTGATCTTGAATCTATTTGTTGTACATGGTTATTTTCACAGCATTTTTGGTAATGTTTTCAAACGTTATTATTACAATTATTTGAAACGATTTGATTTCAAATCATGTACTATCGTTTTAATCATGGAAAAGGTTTTGTTAAATATGTTGAAAGATTTTAAAGAGTTTTAAAATATTTGGAACGGAATTTATTTGATATTTCTGATTTTTAGTAAGATATTGGAAGCTTAAATTTAAAAAGGGAAATGAATTTGGAATTTAAAACGGGAATGAGTTGTAATTTAAAAGGAAATAAGTTGAATAAAGATAGTCGGAGAATATTCGATATGAGATTCCTGGATTGGATGAATACTATCAGAAATATTAGAGTATATTTATATCAATATTCCGATAGCATTTGCCCGAGTTGTGAATTGAAATCAAATATAAGTCGATTTAACTCTATTCAAACTTATATTTGAATTGTCAATTGTTTGAATTATCATTAATGGTAATTCAAATCCAAGTAAAAATGAAGTTTGAGTTGGATGGAAGATATAGCTTGATAAAGCTGAAAATCCAAATTCGAATTTAATTGGGTTTCAAAGGAAAAGTTCAAATTGTAATTGGACTAAAGAAACATCAAGTAAATCAAACTTTGTTTTATGAACTATAAATCAAGAATGAATTGATGACTACTCGGAAGGAGATTCGAATTGAAATCATGTGAAATCCATAGCTGTTTAAAATGCGCTTATTACTTGGAAAGACTGGGATTGAATATTTCGAAAACCATTTCAAGTAATAATACGACGTTATAAAGAAATTGAAGACTTGGAAATCGATAAGTGAAGATCGAGAATCTTCGGATTATTTGGATTAATTGCTGATGTCTCGGATCAGGACGTACATTCGATACGAGGTTATAAGTAGCATGAGATCTGAATATATTTGGAGATTTTCGAATTGTTGTTCGATTCAGACCCAGAACGGGCTTGTATGGATTGTGTTCTGACATTGAAATTGACCGTGTAGCACTGATTTCTGTTAATATATATCAAACTTGTGGCAATATATTATTCTCATCTCTAAGACATATGAACTTGGAGGTTATGTATTGATAGAAATCAGTGGGACGTCGTGAATAGTCAATGTGGCATACACGAATTATGAATTGAGCTAGTGATGATCAAAGCATGGTTTATTGAAGCTTAGCTTTGTATGTATCATGAGATCGACGAACCTCACACCCCAGATTGATGGTAAACAGGCGGTTAGGTTGTATACATAATATTTAGTGAAAATCGAAAGCTGCTGTGGTAGATCTACCTCGAAACCGGAGGAAATAAAGTATATACGGTGTTTGATGTCTGGATTAAAACCGAGATATATACTTCACGCTATGTATTCGGTGTCCATGTTTGGATGTTAACCGGGAGATACTTTGCTTCGTGTCCTCGATTAATCTTTCGTGCCAGGAACCATTATATTGGAAAACCCATCAACCAATACGAGCTTTTGTTCTGTTTATAACCTATGTATGTGGGCACAGTTACTATGCTTGCTAAGATTTATATATTTATTTGAGAAATGTTTTTTGACACTATGCACTAAGTATAGTATTAAAAGAGGATTTTGACGTATTAAAGCATTATTGGTTATCATAAGACAATACTCTCTCATCTGGTGTGCGCTTGCATTGTGTGATATGCGACAAGCTTATGGTAGCTTCATTTTCCAAAGTCATTACGAGTTTCTGTGCACGAGAATTTACATGGAGTAAACTCGTTCTACGTTAGCGGCGTGGTCCAGTGAATTTTCTCAACTTTAAAATAAACCCAAAATAATAACTATTTTGAGTTCTCACACCAGTCATACAACTGACCTGGAGTTTATTGTTCCCCACCTAAACTTTGGGTGCTCATATTTTGCACGGGCAGCTAGTAGTTTAGTTTGTAGGTTTAGTCTTCAGAGCTGGATTTAGATTTAGAGCTAGAGTTTGGTTTGATTTTACTTCTTCCGCTGTAAGCGTTATTTTTCCACAGAGCTTATGTTGTACTCTAGTTTACTGTAACTCTGTTGTAAAATTTTTGTAATGAAATGAAAAGTTTTGTTCTTTGTGTTCAAATACTTCTGTACCCATAACTATCTGTCTTTGTGTATGATTTAAGTCAGATTAATTACTGACGAGAATCGGGCAAACAGGCAGGTCGTTACAAATGCAAATAAAACACTAACAAAAAGATAGAGGATTGTTTTATATGCTTTAGATCGTCCAATGATGACCAAACATGCTACAAAACGGAGTACCAAAAAAGTGCGATCGGATGCAATATATGATTGACAATGCAACGGAAGAAACCACAATTAATTTCCCTTTTTACCTCCTGTTTTTCTTGGGGACATCATAAAACAACTCTGGTGAAATCAGATTTTAAATATTCACTATTGCTAAATGAGCAAAGAATCAGATATGAAAGAAGTTTAACTTTTAAAGAAAATAAGAAAACCAGATGAGGAAAACTCACCTGTTAAATAGTTTCATATTGATGGATGAGAAAATCTGACTAAAACACTTCTGAATGAAAATTTCAGGTGCCTAAAATAACAAGAATCATTTTTGATCACAAAAAACTAAGGGTGCGTTTGGTTTACATTTTTTAATTTTGAGTTTTCATACGTACAAAAGTACTAACGACGCACACATATCATGAAAAACGATCGTTTTACAAAACGAAGTTAATACCCAAAACCAAAAACAACTTTTAATTATTTTCCCTTTTTTAAGAAACAATGAAATGACGATAACAAATTCATCTATCCACCATCCCGCGGTCCCCTCCGTCACTCCCTCCGCCTTTGATCCGTCACCTCCGCTATACCCCAAATCTTCCCAACTTTCATAATTAATCCTGAAAACTAAAAACTCAAAACACAAAATAAACCAAATACTATCTTAATTTTCATTTATTTTGTACATTTACTAGATAATGTGTACACGATTTTCCTGTAGGGTTTTGAGAAGATTATTGGGACTCTCAGTGATGCTTTGCTAGTGGTTATTCTAGGAGGAATTTCCAAATGAATTAAGGTTATTTCCTCTAATCAAGCTTCCTCTTGCATTTTTGGAGTCTTAATTACATGAAAAATCATATGAAAATTTTCCTTATCAAATCCAATACATCAATATTACTTGGTTAATGCGAAGACTGCCACAACAGTTGACCAAATATCATAATGTGAGCAAAGAAATGTGAAGAAAATATAATTTGATTACCTGGATTCATAATGTAAGAAAGTGAGTGGTGTCTTTTTTTCATACCATAAATATTCTCCATATAAGCAGTTGGTTGCTGTTTGAAAAGAAAAGCCGGATATTTGGCCTCAACACGACATAATTTTTTCGGTTAAGTCGTCATTCTCAAAGTTATGGTTTCACTTTTGCTTTATCTAATTTCTGCACCATATCTACAACAATTCTATTTTTTGTTACTGTTTGCATTTCATTTCCCTATTTATTACATTTATTTGTTTACATTTCTCTTTACTGGTTTGTAGAAATAGATTTAGATCTCACCATAGTAAGTGCTACATTTCCACTACAGTACCTATCCACCAACGCCTCCTTGCCAATGATCACTTAACCAATTTCCGCCAATCCCAAACATTCAACCTACTATTACCAAATTTTGGTAGTATGCAATTCATGCATTCATTTATTTATTTAATGCGGAAATAAATAAATAATTGAATTCAAAAAGTATATCAAAAGCATATTACCAAATCCCCATCTTATATTTTATTTTTTTAGTCACAATTAAACTATGAATCGTGTATAATGCTAATAGCCCATAAATTGCATTCTTTGTATTTAGATTCTTGAGTGCATCCTAAAAGCATTAGTAAAAAGGTTAGTTGGCTTAGAGCACCACTAGCAATTTAATTCAAAGCGAGTATATTAAATGATAAGTCAATCGGAGTTCCAAGGTGACATGCGGTTTTAAAACCCAATGGTTGTTAGGTTTTTGTGCGTCTTAGGTGGGAGCGGTCAAAATATTATTCACCAAATAGCTTTAAGATAATGGAAACCAAGGTTTTAAATCTTGGATATCGGTCGCGTTTCGTCTCTGGAATTTTATAGACTCGGTCTCGTATCGGGGGAGATCTCGGACGAGACGAGTCTAACTGGGGAGTTCGTCTCGGATTTTCATCTCGGGTCTGAGAGTTCATATCGGAACAATCTCGGGGTACATGATATGTTAAAAATGATATTTTAACAAAATAATTTTTATGATTGCGATTAAAAACATAGTAACTTAAAATGCAAAATAACTTAATTATTCTTTATTTTGCGATAGATCATTCATACTCTAAATCGTAATATGCTTAAAACAGAAATATTGTTAGAAAGGAAACATTAAAAGGATCTAAAACATTAAAAAATTAAGCATTAATAGACCATTAAATACATAATTTCATAAGTAACATGTATGTAAAAAGACGAACATGAAAATCATAAGCATTGTAAAACATATAAGAACATACAATATAGTCATTTGACATGCAAAATGTAAAATAACAAAAGATTGTTATAGCTAGATTTGAGTTTTTAATTATAGTTCTAGTTCAGACACAAATTTAAATTTTAACCTAAAAAACTAAGATCTCGGACGATATTCCAGTATTTCGTCTCGGTCGAAATATCGTTCGATATTGCAATATCTCGGGCAATATATTCAAAAGGAGATTTAGAGTGATATTTGTTGTTTCATTTCGGAAGGAGCCCAAAAAGAGATCTCGGAGGAGATCTCGGGCGATATTTGCGAGATTTGAAAACAATGATGGAAACAAATACATATATGAAACAAACATAAGATATTTCACCAAACCACCCTCTCTATTGATTCACAAAAACGAACTTTGTTTGCACTTAATGGATCAAAACCAAAAATAAAAAAACTACAGTTGAGTCAATAACCATATTGAGAATGGGAATGAATATCTACATGACTAAAACTATTGTTGGAGAAGGTTAACAATGAAGAACGACAGAAAACCCTTGGATCAACTATTTCGGTCTCAGTTTCACTCAATTTCGGTATAAATTATCCAAACCTAGAAGCTGATTATATAGGAGAATAGAAGAAGTAGGAAAATACCCAAATTGCCCCTTCAAAAAATGCAGAATATATCTTCAGAAAGACCAGGTCAGAAAATAGAAATCAGTCGTCTCAGACGTCTGACTGGGAAGGTCAGACGTCTGAAAGCACTTTCAAGAATTGTCTCCCCATCAGGTCAGGCGTCTGGACTTGGACTCCTGACGTATGAACTACCTCAATGCCCTTTTCTTCCCCCATTCGCTCCTGCACTTCCTTCTCTATCACAAAACAGTTTCAAACATTGTCTTCTTCAACATACATGTGATTGAATATCGCAAATCATAATACTCCACCATAATATGAAATCACACCATCAAGCAAACTTTCAACAATCAACAAACAAGTTACCTAGATCTTTCAACAACCACATAGGTTTTAATTAAAACCATTACAAACATAACCCACCTCCTGCAAAAGATGCATCTTCCACCTAAGACGCACCACGCAAAACTAACGGTTTATAAGGATCTCCATCTTATGGATTTTCCAAATCGACAGCTATTTACCACTTGATCAGCTCCTTACTTAATTACCACCAATCCCTTGAGCACTATCAACGTGAAGACCTAAGTCTAAAATATGATCCTCAATCCTAGGATAATCAGCATCAACCACACCTCTCTACCTTGCTATGGACTAGGTTCTTCAACTGTCACTTGCCTTCCATAGTCGACCACAAATCCGACCAATCTATAGAGGTTCCCTCCTCCAAGATACCTCTCATCATAACACAACCGCCCTTCTTCACTCTCAAAACACCACCTTGAATATCAAAAGAGCAACCACGGCTATTCAACTGACCGAAAGAAATAAGGTTATGCGAACAAGTACGGACATATCTAACTCCAGAGACTTCCCTCATTACACTATCATGCATACCAAACCGGATAGATCCAATACCACAAACAGGAAGTAATACTCTATTTGTCGTCCTAATCCTATTGACAATCTTCTCATAAGAAAAAAGACACTTCACATCCTTACAAATGCGAAAACTGTCCCCCAAATCCATTTTCAAGGATTAGCTTCACTAAACATAACATAACAAGATACATCACCAGTGGAACCTTCAGAAAAACCTGCTTGTGCATCATTACTACTATCATCATCTGCAGCGTTCTACTTATCATTCTAATAAGTATAACAATTTCTGCGTATGTTTCCTTCCTTACCACAATGATGCAAGTGATAACATCTTTACCATTAGCTCCCTTCTTATTTAATCTTGTATCTTTCCTTGAGTCTCTTGCTACCATAGCCTCAGCTAGAACTGATTTCAAACCAGGCCCTTTTCTTCTTAGTTCCTCATTTAAAAGGTTGCTTTGTACTGTTTCTAATGATGTAACGATTCAGAAATTTCGACGTTTAAATATAAGGTAAATTAATGATTTAATGTTTATAATCAATGTTTATATTTGAAATTTTACTTAGGATTTGTAAATCTTGTTTATTTCAAATATATTTTGAATCAATCCGGTTAAGTATCAGTTCAATTTCGATATTTGAATCAAAATGGTTTAGAAAATTCAACGTTATTAACATCTTAATCTAATTGAATTAGATTTTTTTAATATTTGGAAGTGTATAAACGCATTTTTATTTCTTTTCTGGCGAGTTATTATTCAATGTTTTCTATTCGATTTATTTAAATCAATTTTTACGTCGTTCGAAAAATTCCAAGTTTCCGGTGTATAACGCGTAAATGCCGATTACGTAATATTTTTCATTATCGCATAATCAGTTTATATTTATTTTGTAGTATCATCTGTGGTTGTAACGCTCGTGCATTCATTCGTTTATTTGGGCATTATTCTAGAATGATCCCTTTTCTTCTTGTCCAAGAAAAAAAAAACAATCACACCATTTGCATTTTGCTACTTTTCTGAAATTGGTTACAAAGAGGAATCCTTGCAGCGTCTTTATTTCATTATAATATGCGTACCCCTTTGCCTTCGTTCACCACAAATATTCATCTCCCTTTCTGGATTCACCGATTCACCACAAACATGTTCCACCGTCCTCCCTTCTTTCTCAACCAAGCAAAATTTTCCCCAAATCAATTTTCGGTCCTCTCTAATTTAAAATCAATGGCAGCCATCAAGACCCAAATCGGTCCCTTCCTCAACTCCGAAGACCTCCTCTTGCGCCAACGGTGAACCTGATTTTCTTCCTCCCCTCGCGCAAGAACCCAACCGCCTTCCTCAGCTAACGCCGCTGCATCGGTCTCCGTTGCGCCATCATCTCGCCACCGCAACTCGAATACCGTGACTGAACCATATTGTCGCACCATTGGTATCCGTTCAAACTGCATCTTAAGCTCTGCGTTTGTCGAGCACCGCTGTCCATCCACAGTGTTTGTTCTCAACCCGTCACGGCGCTTGGGCTTGTCAAATCTGCTGCTCCCTTCTCGACGCCCTGCTCCGTTGTCCGCTTCGCCGCGATTTGAGGTGGTTGTCCATTGTGTCGATCATCTTGTCCACTGTCATGAACTAATCTGTCACACACTACTCCTTGGCTGCACTTGTTTCAGTTTGCAGGCTTCATCTCTTTGCATTTCGTACACTTGCCTTGAAGTTTAAACATAACCATTCAAGAATCATAAAATTCTGATTTTAACAACCTTGAAATTATTAAAGATATCTAATTTTTGCCGATAAACTGTGTACCCGAAATAAACATTGTGCTTGTGACTTGAGTCCTCACTGTTCCTGCTGATGTGTACCGCATGTATGTAATAAATCACCAGTACTGCATGTATGTAATAAATCACCACTGCCAGCATGTCCACATACAATTTGCTGTTAACGCCATTCCTGTAATCCGCCCTCTTGGCCTGTGTATAAGTCCATTTTCATGCTTTGAACCCTTGTAGTCGGTTAACACTTTGTTTAGAAACTTGGGTGCATCTTTGCATCAAGCGTGTGTGGTGTTGAGAGGGTGTTCTTGGATTAAATGAGTTTTGAATAAGACACAATGTCCGGTTTCACAAGTTGTTATTTCGAGCTTCCCTTTTTGTCTGCATGACTCATATTGACATGTGTATGCCACCTGCGTAATGACCTTTGACATTGTTACCTTAGGATCTGCTACCCTCTTAGGAATATACACATTTTTTTTTAGGATACCTTGAACTTGCAGAAAAAAGAAAAGAAAAAAAAACTGAATTAGTAATGTATGAATTTCTTGGACTTGAGTATCGCATAAATACTGGTTCCGTTACAATTGCTGCCCTTTTATATTTTGATAGCTTAATATACTTAATGATTGCTACTTGTGGAGTGTCCATACTGATTCTTTTTTCCATGAATAATAGTCCATACATATTTTGCTATTCCACCTATATATTTGAACGCTGGATTAGGGTATTAAAAGCAACCATAGACATATATCTTGCTGCATGTCAATCACTACCCTATTTTTAAACTTTGACATGGAAATATTGGGAGTATATCTTGTTGCATGTGGTTATTACCCAGTTTGAACATATGGTTGATAAGTAACGTAAGGTGGCCTCTTTAGATATGTGGGACAAATGCATGATAAGCTCCACTCCATCCTATGTTGTGCTATTGTCAACGCATAAATCTCATTTCTTTTATTTAATTTTGAATTAACATTTTGTATTCTGAATTGTGGTTACTATTTTCTTCTCTTCATAACGGGGAAGGATTCATTATGCGAACGTTTATAAATGCATTCAACAGTATTAAATTGTTCCTGAATTGCATTGTCCATTTTAGGCAAGAAATAGAAGTGAACTACTGTTGCCGTATTCCCTATTTTAGGTTAGTTGCATGGGATATTTGCCTAGTATTGAACCACTTATTTTAAGTAGGTTACTGCCATGCTTTATCCATCACGTTGATTTGATAATCTCCATTGTCGGCAGTTCACTAATTGCTATGCTCGAACCCCTTTAATAAATTGCGAGGATTAAACTGGTTATATTATGTGTTTATCGAAGTTTGCTAACTCGAAATAAGTTTAACCCTGACTCGGGTGTTTTGTGTATTTTGCATGGGACACTCGGGTCAGACTCCAAGCGTTCCAGGTTATAGATATCAGCTCGCAAAATAAGAGAGGACACGAAGACGTGAAGACGCGCGCGCACACGCTAAGCCGACAACAAAGTGTAAAGTTTTATCCATCTAAAATTTATGCACAAATTTATTTATCTTCCGTTGTAAATTTTGAACAACTCTGATATTTATGAGAAATTTCATTCCGCTGCAAATTATTGTACTCTGTGATTTTGTGTCAATTCTGTTTAAACCGTGTAAGCCAATAACGATTCGCCGTTTTTATCGTCTTGAGTCAGTTTAAATATTGATTTGAGACGTTAAAAATAGCGAGTCGTTACAAAAGAGATAGCTCCGTTAGGATTGAAATTACTCAATGAAACAACCAAAATCTCCCAACTTTCTGAAAGCGAACTCATCAACATAAGAGTCTGCAACTCATCATCAAAATTGACCTTCAAATTTGCCAATTGATTAAATCTTGAAATTCATTCAAATGCTTTGCAACATACTTCTCTTCACCCAATCGAAGTTGCATCAACTTTTGAACCCAAAAAATCTTACTTGTAACACTCTTTGACTCATCCAAAGATACCAACTTGTCCTACAAACACTTCGCGGATTCACAACTAGCCACATGATGGAATACCTAATCATTAAGGTACCGTCGAATCATGGGAATCGCCTTCTTAACAATCTTCTTCCACTTTTCCTCATCTACATCTGAGGGCTTCTTCCTATCTCCATCAATCAGATATGAAGATCATTGAGGTATAGAATATCCTCCATCATAGGCTTCCAAAACTCCTAATTTCCTCCACTAAAAATAGTCATTTTCGCAAACGTAATCATATCCGACATTAAAAAAATAAAATTTTCCAATCCAAATTCACTCTAAGTTTTGTGGTGATCAAGCTCTGATACAAACCGTTAGGTTTTTGTGCGCATTGGTACAAAATATGTCTATTGCATCGCCTCATTTGCTTTTGTTGTGGTCACAACAAAAGCACATAGTATGATTTGCTCCTGTTGTATTAACAATCGAAGCAAATGCAGTGAAGCAAACTGTGTTATTTGCTTTGGCTGTCCTTACAACCGAAGCAAATAATATCATTTGCTCCTGTTGTATCAACAACCGAAGCAAATGCAGTGAAGCAAATTGTGTTATTTGCTTCGATAGTCCTTACTTATGAAGCAAATAATATCATTTTCATCTATTCCTTAGGAACTGAAGCAAATGCGCTGAAGCAAGTATCATTTTTTGCATGGGTTCCTAAGGAACATAAGTAACTGCAAATTATTTTAAATGAAGCAAATGCACATATCGAAAACATAAACAAATTCTTACATGTCATTATTCATAATTTAATATAATTGATAATTATTAATAAATAATTAATATTTACTAATTTTTATAAATAATCAATAATTTTTTTATATTTAATAATTTATTAGAGTTAATTATCCATATTAGCAAAATATATTTAATATTTATCAATTACATTTAATGATTAATAAATTAATTAATAATTAATATTGAGTAATTAATAGTTAACATTAAGTAATTAATAATTAATAATCAATTTTAAATCAATGATAATTATTATTTAATTAATCAGTAATATTTAAGAATTAAGGAGTAATAATTATTTTTAAATAATTAATTTATTAAGAAAAATATTTAATTAAAAATAACGATCAATAACAAAATTTACTAGAAGGAATATTTAGTATTTAATAACTAACTTTAAATGATTACTAATTAATAACGATTAGTAAATAATCAATAATTAACAAAATTATTTAATAATTCATATTCATTAAGAAATGATAATAGTTGAGAAGTAACACTTAACATTGACTATATCATACTTATTTTAACAATTATATTTATTATTAAAAAAATAAAAAATTTGATAATAAC
Organism: Allium sativum; assembly: GCA_030737875.1. Taxonomy (NCBI): domain Eukaryota; kingdom Viridiplantae; phylum Streptophyta; class Magnoliopsida; order Asparagales; family Amaryllidaceae; genus Allium; species Allium sativum. Next base: position 445,848,549 of record CM060922.1, on the reverse strand, counting down.
AAATAATAATTTAATAGTGATTAATAACGAAATTTACTAGAAGAGGTATTTAGTATTTAATAACTAATTTAAAATAATTATTAATTAATAATGAGTAATAACGATTAATAAATAATCAATAACTAAAAAATATTTAGTAATTCGTAATTATTAAGAAATATTAATAGTTGAGAAGAAACATTAACATTAAATATTTTACAATTATCTTAACAATTATATGTAGTAGTTAAAAAATCTAAAATTTTGAAACTAACAAATAATAATTTTTATCTAATAATAATTTAATCTTTTTAAATAATAATGATTATTTTAATAATTAATAGTTGAGACTCTATGTCTCTAAATTTGTGTCTAAATAGTCGATCGCATTGAATGTTAATATATAATTATTAATGTTTAATATTTAATAGTTTATTAATTTTTGTAGTTTAACATTTAATAATAAAATTAATAAAATTTAGTACCATATTTAAGAATGGGAAATTTTATTTACATCTACATATCCTATTAGTTAATCCACCCTAGATATTAGGAATAATACCTATTTTTATGGTGTGTATAATTAATTAAATTTGATTAGTTCATCCATGATACTTGTATGATCTTCTCATGGGTTCTCTTATCATCTTCTCACGGGATCTCATTGTTTCTTTCTCACAGTCGAAAATGGGAAAATAAACCTTTTTTTTTATTTTTTGAGCATGAAATAAAAGAAAATGTAACTATATAGTATACACATCTTCAAGGTTCATGCTGAAACGATCCAAAATCCCCCAATATCCAAAGAGATGGAAAAGGCCGGATTGAGTTGAGAACACGACAAATCAGAACGCAAACGATAGAGCATTTCATTGCTATTACAACAACTCACATCAGATTACAAGAATATAACAGAGTATGAACAAATAATATACAGCAGAAAAATATCAGAGAACTAAAATACATAGCAGCGGAAAAATAATACATAACACAATAGAAAGAAATATACGGATACAGAGCTTTCTGAATATAGTTCCAGTTGTAAATCCAGGATCCTGTGAAAATAATATTTGCAAAAATCAAAACTACTGGCTGCCCATGTGGAAAATAGGGGCACCCAGAGTTTAGGTTAAAACAATAAACTCCAGGTCAGTAATAGGACTGGGGTGAACACTAAAACAGTTATTAAATCTTTACTTTGAAAAAAAAAGTAAATCAGGGGACCACGCCGTATAACACGGAACGGGTTTTCTCCCAAGAATACCAGTGCATAAAACAAACAGCGCAATGCTTTTTGGAAAAATGAAGCTATTATAAGACTCAGGTCGCATCACACAATGCAACGCAAGTCGGAGGACAGAGTTTTCCCTTATAATAGCCAAACATGCATGGTACGTTTAAAACAAATCATTTTGATATTACTATAAGTGTATAGTGTATAAAACAACTTCAAATATAAATGTATCAATCATAGATGGCATGAGCGCCTCATCCACTATGTCGCCATATAGGTTTACAACTAAAACTGAAATGTCGTATTGGAAGTTGGATTTTCATCATGAACCAAGGCAAGGGATCGCCCTTACCGAATTCGAGACAATCTAGCCCATGTCACAAGCAACCGCAACTGCACCTGGAGCATGTAGGGCTGGTCCACACCTACGTTAGTTGATTATTTATTCTCGAACAATACATTTCCCCGCCCTATGGGGCATAAGTTTGGTTAGTATGTCGATCATATCCATCCATCGGTCCCATAGTGACCGATATATCCGAGGTACCTCGCTTTCCATTATCAACATAATTAAAAATGTCTGGGCTTCATACCATGACATCACTCCTAGCTAGAAAGAAACACATGCCCTCCCCGCTGTCCTCTCCCGTTTCTGGTTCATACCGGGGTGTGAGGCTCACAAATTAACGCTATACACAAAGCCTTGCTATTTAAAGGCATGCTTTGATCATCAACCAAAAGGCCCTGCTTTTCAACAAAAGCCTTGAATATTTGCATTTCAGCATGCCACATTGACAATCCACGCCATGCGACTGATGTCTATCGATATATAACCTCTAAGCTCATACGTCTTAGAGAAGGGTGTTAAACAAGAGAATAAATTCTCCGCCACCAAACAGATATATATTTAATTGAAATCAATCAACACAGAATAAAATCCAATCTCAGACACACATCCATTTACTAGTTTGTTTTGGGTCTGAACGAAACTGGAGGAACCTTATTCCTCATCCCATATGTCCAATATAGGAGAGAGGTCCTCGCTTATCCAGTCAATCTCCAAGTACATCTGGACGATCACCTCTTATTACCTCGTCTTAGTTCTACAGCCCAATCAAGACATCAGTAATCATCCAAACGATGTGAAGATCTCTGGTCTTCAATCACCATCTTCATCGTCGACTTATCGTCGTATCAATAATTCAGAATTGGGTAAACCCGATCTTTTTGAAAAACTCGCGTATCTTATAAACAAGTGCTATAAAAACAAAACATACGCCTCATTCCAATCCAGAATATTCTTTTATTCAAATACTCTTTTCACAATTTAAACCAAATTAAGGTTTTCCAAACTAGTCGGGATTAGCAAACCTTACCAAAGAAATCATTTATTTTATTTCAAAATCCCAACCTTTTCATCCCATGGAGAAAAACTGGTATTACTCCATATCTAACACCACGGTGTTATTGGTAAAATTAATTACCATTTCACGTTCAAATCTAATTAAATATTAACTATCGCTTGGAGCAAAATTGGTGATACTCCATTCTCGATCATTTCCCAAATTTGATAATTTAAATTATCACATTCACATTTCAAACTAATTAAAGATTCATTAAAACTCCACTTAGTTTTAATCTTCCCAAAAATCAGTATTAATGATTATTTAACTTTGGGAAGTCAAACATGTCGTATCGACAATCTACACTACACCAATGATTTTTGCCGATATATAACCTCTGAGCTTGTACGTCTCGGAGAAGGATGTTAAGCAAGAGAATAAATTCCCCGCTACCAAATAGATATATATTTAGCAGAGATCAACAATACAATTCGAAATACAATGTTAGACATGTAATCCTGTCTTTAACCGGGTTAAAGAACTAATGTCATTTAAAACGCAGTTCACGATAAACCCAAAATCACATTCCATTAATTATGAAATCTTCATAGTAAAAACCAGATCAATATATAATCTATATCAATTTCTGTATCCGACTAATAATATAAATGGAATAACAACAAAGCCTTTTAAATTCCATATATATTAACAGTCTTCATCCACAGAAGCTCACTTCGATTATTACCAATTCGAATTCCATTCCATTCCAATTTAATGTATTAAATTGGAAAACTTTACTTTGGAAAATTCCCGTTAAGTCTTAATAAAAGATTTATAAATTCCAAATTACATTTCACCGTTAGTCGGGTTAAAGAACAAATGTCTTTTAAAACATTGTTCACTATAAACCTAAAAATCAAATTCTTTTATTTAATTCCAATTAAATATTAATTAATTGGAAAACTTCACTAATTCTTAAATTAAAGATTTATTCTTTTCTCAACTGGGTTTAAGAACAGTGTTATTTAAGACACCATTCACAACAAACCTAAAATCCAATTTGATATCAAATGCAAGGCTCTGAATAGAAATTATATCGGCTTATATTCAATATCAAATTCTGAAACCAACAAATATTGTTTTGGGAATAACAATATATATATATTCCAAATTCCTCGACAATATCCATATAATCACGGAATCCAACTTCGAAATATTCTGAAGATGATTTCCATTCAAATCATTTCCAATTTATAAATTGGAAATTCTGGTTATATTAAAACTCATTCTCAATCCAATTTATTTATTTAAAAATAATTGGATTAAAATTCTAGTTAATAACTAGTTCATTTTGATAAAAATATATTTTTATCTTTTTAAATATGAAATTTTTCATTGTAATTCTTTTCAAATCATTTATTATGATTTTACACAAATTATTAATATTTTTAATAATTTTATTAAGGATCTTTCAATCGATTTCCATAAACGGTCATCGAACTGCACTTACATCGACCTTTTCTAAATTTGATTTGGACATAATTCCAAATCCAACCGTTAGATTTCAAAACTCTTATATTTGTTGGAAATTTCCTTTCGATACGAACCCAATGGTTCCGGTTAGGAGAATCCGACGGACGATTCTCCCGTTATGTCAATTTGAAGTCAATGGTCGAAATTCGCGAATGGCCGCGGCGCAGCGTGTTCTATTCAAGCCATCAATATATATATACATATATATATATATATATATATTTCGTCGATCTCCATTTAAAACGTATTTTTATAAGTCGTTAATAAATTCATTTCAAAACATTTCAACCTCGTTTCAATTTTCAAATCAAATTTGAATATTCCTTAATAAATTCATTTTAAAACAATTTCAATTTCATTTCAATTTTCAAATAAAATTTGAATATTTCTTATCATTATAATAATAAAATGATAATATTTTCAAAATATTTATTTTGATTGTACACTGAATATTATTTAAAAATATTCGTTAATTCTAAATTGGAATTAGACTCAATCAATTACCATATAATTTCAATTATATGGATTTCATACATCGCATGTATACAATGATAATGATAAACCATCATCAAAAATTCATACAACATCCAGAGTGCATTTTACAACTATATAAGCATTAAAATAAATAAATAAAGCTTATGCAGCCTTTCAACCAACAATTGACATACCACTAATTATCAAATATCATCCCAATACTCGTGTAGGGTTTTCAAACAACAAATACATATATTTTTATTACGCTATATATATATATTATTTATTTAAAATCAAATTTTTATCTATGCTATGTATATATATAAAAATCATACTTTTATTCTAAAACAATATATATAAAAATCATATTTTTATTCTAAAACTATATATATATATATATCATATTTTTATAACGATGATATATAAATAAAAATCATATTTTTATTCTAAAACTATATATATATATATCATATTTTTATAACGATGATATATAAATAAGAATCACATTTTTATACTAAAGCTATTTCATTTAAAAATAACACATTTTTAAAACTATGATATTATATAATTTAAAACAATGCCAACTTTTATTTTAAAAGTAATGCTAATTTTATTTTAAAAGTGATGCTAATTTTAATTTTAAAGTGATGCTAATTTTATTTTAAAAACTATGCTACTTTTATTTTAAAAGTGCTGCTAATTTTATTTTAAAAACCATGCTATTTATATTTAAAAACCATGCTATTTGTAATTAAAGACCATATTATTAACTAAATTAATTAAAGTTTTTAATTAACTTAACCCATGAAATTAGGCCGTTGCCCCTTTCTTCCACATCGTGATTTCTGGAGCAAGAAAAACCCATCGTTGTTTGCAAGAAGAAACCACCTGTTGTGCTTCCAGCAGGTGATCGGAATTCGATCGAACGACACCACGAGGTGAGCATCGACGCCGCCTCCCCCCAGCATGAACCTTGATGAACTCGCACGACATAGTGGCCCTGAAATCACGATCAAACTCGACGGCTTTGAAGCTCGAAATCGCCCACCACGTCACGAGATAGCAGATCTCCACCATTGGAATTACAGAGCTCATAGAGCTCTTTGATTTTTTTGCTTTATCAGTTTCAATTTCATTTAGTTGATTTTGCGAAAGTGGGGGAAGAAATATTGAGAGATATCGGCCCTTGTTTCATTGAGAGCGGCGGCCACGAGATTGTGATGAGGGTTTCGGGACAATCGTTTATTTATATATTTAATTAAATTAATATTTTAATTCACAAATTCTCCAATATGACTCTGAACCTGTAACACCCCACCTCCGCCAGGGCCATTCACGAGAGAATGCACTAGCTTTGGAGGGGTGTTGTCTAGGTAACCATGCACAGAGATATCACAAGACAGAACATAGATAAATAAGTAAAGCAGCAGTAGAAATTTAGTCATTATTTTCCAACTACCACAAGTCTAGAAAACATAAACTGAAAATAACATAAAGTAAACTATCCCCAAGATAGATGTGGTGAAGCCATAGCAAGCTCAAGTCCAAACCGTACATGAGCTGTCAAGAAAGCAAGCCAAATGTCCAAGCTAAGCACTGGTGTTCCCTCCCTGAGAACCGAGGGGGGGGGGGAAACGGAAGAAAAGAGGCGAAAGAAAAAGGGTCAGTCATAAAGACTGGTAAGTCCTACCTACTATTAGTATAAAAACTAATGAAGTTAACTAAACATGAGAAACTGAGATGAAACATAAAGATGGTAACTAACTGGTATGATAAATAGATAACAAGGTGGATCAAGTGTGGCATCGCATATACAAGGTTTAGTTTTTGCACCAAAAGTACTAGTATTCTAACCCATGTCAAGTATAAACAAGAAATGATCCCTTGGCCCAATATCATGAGATGACCCAAGTCAAGGTCCAACTACATGGTCTAGTCGATCGGCTCCCTATAAGCCTAACTCGTCGAGTGTCGGTGTCATACGACTCAATCACGAAATGTAGTCAACTGTGCTAGGTCCACCTTAGGGTGTATCAAGTCCTAAGGTGCCAACCACTTACACAAATCAAGCACGCACAGTCTGAACCTACTGGTGCCCGTGTCTGCTTTTTCAACTCCGGACTATGTGCACGACCATAGTCCGCCTGAACCTACACCGGCGCACCTACTCAGCCGTCGTTCTGGTCGCTTACAATCAGCCCAGTAATCGTGCCCCACCCTAGCCTAGTCCCTAGGGTACCGTGATACATCCAAGAGGGTTACTGCTGAAAAGGACCATGTAACTAGGGTTTCTAACGGGTTAAGTGTGGTTAACCCTATCCAATCATGTATCAAGTTGGTTAAGTGTATCCAAGTGGTTCATGACTTAACCCTAACATGTGGCATTAATTAATTTAATGCACCCAACCTCTCACATTAGACTTTTTGTGGTTACTGGATATGCCGGGCGGGTCCGGGCAACTTTACACCACAACCTAGTCTAACCTCGGGTTTCAAGCGCGATATGACCAACTTCTCACATTGGGTCCTATTGTTTGTAGCCACTGGATTTGCCGGGCGGTTCCGGGCAGATTTACGCTACAAACTCAACCCAACCTCGAGTTGGCCACTTTATGGTTTTCTACATGTCATGAGCGCATTCACGTTTTCAAGCATAATCAAGTTTCATGTCATATTTTCAAGTCATGTTTTTCATGTTATTTCAAGTTTGCCTAACTACTCATAACGTATTCCCATCGCACGTAAATTCGCATCAACACAAGTGAATCAAGGAACATAAAAATATGACCAAGATGGGCATAAGGTGGTAAAGTTGGTCATAAGTTAAACATGATGATATTTGAGGCAAAGGTGTTCATCACAACTAGCATATAGGATTATTGGCCCCAAAACATGTATGACATCAAACTTAGCAAATAAACTTGTGGGTAGCATGTAGTTCAACATCATAGGCAAAGGTGATAACATGATAATAGTTGGCATAGAGTGATAAACTTGTGGGTAGCATGTAGTTCAACATCATAGGCAAGTTAACATCAAGGTTATGAGGGGTTCTATGTTGCATTATGCATAATCCCCACATAAAGCTCATAGCTTTCTACCCAAAAATCAAGATGAACGGTACTAGGTTCATGATAGTTCGACAATCATAGATCAAAAGAGTCATAAATGGATCTATGCATAAAATATAGCCCCAAGATAAGTATTACACCAAAAATACCATTTCAACTTGCTACATGTTCATATTAACTTCATAGTTTAAATCTAAGAGTAGAGTGGGGCTTACAAAGCATGGCTATGAGAACTAGAACCAAATAGAACAAGATAGAGACGTTGTAGAAGCTCTAGAAATGATGTAGCAACACTAGAAGCCTTGAGAATAAGTAGCTCCTTTGATTTGATGGAGAAAGATTGCTCCTTTTTGCCTTAGAAGCTCTCAAGATGAAGATGGAGGCCATGATTAGGGAGCATTTTGGCAGAATTTAGTTGTTAGGATGATTTGTGATGGCTTAGGCTAGGTATTAGGGTGTTTTTATAGGTGTAGAGACTAGTTTAGGCCATAGGATTAACCCTAGTTTAGATATGAACCATCAAATCCCGTCACAGGCCAAGTAAACAGACCAAATGAGCAAACTAGTGCACCAGACCAATAGGGTCCGACCAGGGAGGTCGACCCCAGGTCGACACCCAGGTCGACTCCCCTGTCGACCTGGGGCTGGGGCAGGTCGACTCCCCAGTCGACCCCACAGTCGACCTGGGGCTGAGCGGGAATTTTTCCCGCCCAATCTGTTTCTGTCTAAATTTGAATTTCGGGCTGAATTTTGAATTTTCTGAAATCTTCTATGGGCCATAACTTGGTCATAGGGACTCCGATTTATGAAATTTCGGACTCGTTTTCAAGAAGAATTTCGAGATAAACGCAATGGCGTAACCCGTTCCCATTGATTCTTAACTTATAATTTAATTCTGCCCTGATTTCTTGTTTTAACATGTTATAAAAATTCGAGTTGTTACATTCTCCCCACCTTAAAGGATTTCGTCCCTGAAATCTCCAAGTTAGGAAGAACGTATCCTACCATCCATCTACTCAAAACATCATCCGCAAGTAATCATTGTCCTTAAAAGATTTCTAATGTTGTATGAACATATGCAAAAGTGTGTGTATATGCACCTATCTAATGCGAAAATCAGGCGGTTACTGACTCAGCAAACCTCCTTAATGCAGAATATGTTAGTGCAATGAGTCCAAATGTATGCAAATTCCTAACATAATTTATAATATCTACATGAGTGCACATAACATTCATCCATATGCAACATCCACGTGATGGCATAACAAGTTTCATCCATGAATAAGCATAAACACTCATGCATATGCAATATGAAAGTGTGTGAGCCGATCTTAGTGCCTAACGTGTATTATGCATCCACGAGTAACCACTTGAAAACACTTGCAACCATTTGCAACCATCAAGCATAACATGTTTCAAATACATGTTTCATCCAAAGGGTTTCTACCTACGGTTCTCATGACAAGATTAACGAGATAACAAGATAAACATGGATGGCAAAAGAAAGATATGCTAACTAGGAAAAGAGATCGAGAATGTACCCTCAAAAAGAAATGGATAAAGCCCACGCATCTTCTCCTCGGTTTCCCAAGTTGCATCTTCATCGGCTTCACTCCACTGAACCTTTACTAACTTGACTTCTCGATTCCTCAGCTTCTTGATCTCCGTTCCCAAGATACGAATCGGAGCTCGTCTCAGGGTTGCCTCTTTCTCTACCTCCACGTCCTCAAGAATGCTAGGCTCAACTACTTCGGCTGATTCATGTAGGCATTTTCGGAGATGCGAGACATGAAAAACATTGTGCACTCCAACCAGCTTCTCGGGCAATTCCACCCTATAAGCCATTTGCCCAATCTTCTCGATGATAGGGAAGGGTCCTACGAACCTTGGTGCTAGCTTTCCAACTGCTCCAAAACGAACCACATTTCGCAAGGGAGAAACCTTCACAAAGACCATATCTCCAACTTCAAACTCTAAGTCTGTCCTTCGCTTGTTTGCATAGGATTTCTGTCTGTCTTGGGCCGCTTTCATCCGCCTTCAAATCAACTCAACCTTCTCGGATGTGTCCCTTATCATGTCGGGCCCAAGTATAAGCTTATCCGTCGTCTCCCACCAACATGTTGGTGACTTGCACGGCCTCCCATACAAAGCTTCGAATGGTGCCATCCCTATGCTTGCTTGGTAGCTGTTATTATAAGCAAAATCTACGAGAGGAAGGTGGTCTTCCCAAGTGCCACCAAAGTCAAGAATGCACAGCCTCAAAAGATCTTCTAGTACCCTATTCACCCTTTCGGTCTGACCATCCGTCTGTGGGTGATAGGCTGTACTTAGATTCAATCGCGTACCCATCGCTTCTTGCAAACTATTCCATAATTGGCTAGTGAAGATTGGGTCACGATCGCTCACTATGCTAGAAGGAACTCCATGCAATCGCACTATCTCTCGAAGATAAACAGATGCTAGCCATGATATGGTCCTCTTGCTCTTCACTGGAATGAAATGAGCGCTCTTCGTGAGTCTATCCACTATGACCCATATGCTAGTATTCCCCTTCCTTGATCTCGGCAATCCACCCACAAAATCCATAGAGATACTTTCCCACTTCCATTGCGGGACCTCCAATGGATGCAGTAGCCCACCGGGCTTCTTCGACTCGGCCTTTACTTGTTGGCAAACAATGCATCTAGAAACAAACTATGCAACATCCTTTTTCATCCCATCCCAAAAGAAAATGCGCTTCATATCCCGGTACATCTTATCCCCTCTGGGATGTATGGTCATCTTCGAGTGATGCGTTTCCTCAAGAACTTTATTTACTAAGTCTCCCACTTGTGGGACACATAGTCTTCCATCACGCCTTAGCCATCCCTTGTCATCAATAGTATATCTAGCAAGGTGACTTGACGTCTCAACACGAATCAACTTGTCCATGATCTCGACTATCTGCGGGTCTTCCCTCTATGAAGCCCCAACTTGATCAAGAAGTGTAGGTCTAAGCTCAAGGGATGCTAACGAACCAGTCATCGACTCAACAGCAGGTGTAAAATCAAAGGTTGCCAAGAACTCTAGGCTCTTTATCTCAACAAACAAGGGACTCAAAGTCAACCTTCTTCTACTTAGCGCATCTGCCACAACATTACCCTTGCCAGGGGTATAAGCTATATCGAAGTCATATGATGCCAAGAATTCCATCCACCTCTGCTGCCTTAGATTCAAATCTTTCTGCGAGAAGAGGTACTTGAGCAACTTGTGATCAGTATATAACTCAAACCTTTCACTTAGAAGATAATGGCGCCAAGATTTGAGTGCAAAGACGATCGCCGCCAACTCCAAATCATGAGTGGGATAGTTCTTCTCATGAACTTTGAGTTGCCTACCCCCAAAGCATATCACTCTCCCTTCTTGCATCAGGACAGCGCCTAATCCCGTGCCACATGCATCGGTATACACGGTAAACAACTTCCCTCCATCGGGTAATGCTAGAACTGGAGCTGTGGTGAGGGCTTTCTTGAGGCTTTGAAAAGCAAGTTCACACCCTAAGTCCCATGTAAAAACTAAGTTCTTCTTCGTTAACTTAGTGAGAGGGGCTGAAATCTTAGCGAAGTCCTTAATGAACTTCCTATAAAATCCTGCCAGACCGAGAAAGCTTCTCACTTCAGTTGCATTCTTCGGAACTTTCCAGTCTTGTACCGCCACTACTTTAGCGGGATCCACAGCTATGCCCTGCTTAGAAACTATATGCCCAAGGAACCGAACTTCTTCACCAGAAATGGCATTTGGAGAACTTGGCTTTTAATTGATGAGCTCTAAGCGTATCCATAACCTCCTTGAGATGTGTAGCATGCTCTTCCTCGTCCTTAGAGAAGATCAGAATATCATCTACGAAGACAACCACGAACTTGTTAAGGAACTCCATAAACACCCTACTCATCAAATCAACGAAGTATGCGGGTGCATTAGTCAAACCGAAAGGCATGACAAGCCATTCAAAGAATCCATCCGGAGTCCTAAACGCAGTCTTGTCAATACTATCCTCAGCCACTCTAAGCTGATGGAATCCGGTGGCTAGATCGAGTTGAGAGAAAACAGAAGCACCAACAAGCTGGTCAAAGAGATCATCAATCCTCAGTAACGGGTGCCTATTCTTCTTTGTCAGCTTGTTTAACTCACGATAGTCAACACATAGACGAAGCGAACCATCCGCCTTAGTAGCGAATACCACAGGAGCACCCCATTCAGAAATGCTTCGCCTAATGAAATTTTCTCAAGAAACTCCTTGATTTGCTTGCTAAGCTCTTCTTTCTCGCGGGGCCATGTGCCTAACAGGAAATGAAACTGGCTTGGCATTATCAACAAGATAAATACGGAAGTCTATCTCGCGTTTAGGGGGTAACCCCTTCACCTCATCAAAAACATCAGGATATTCTCGGACCACCCTCACAGATTGAAGATTGTCAATAGACGAGTCGAGGGATTCAAGATAACATAACATGACAGGATCCAGAGGGTTACAAGAAATCTCTAGGGTATTGCCAAGGCGAGTCATAAGCCTCACTACCCTATGCTCACAATCGAGAATGGCTCCATAACTGGACAACCAATCCATGCCCAAAATCAACCCGTATCCCATGAACCCGAGAACACAAGTATTACATGTGAATTCCACGGTCAAGATAGAAATCCTCAAATCCATACAAATCATAGATAGATGGGCGGAACCCCCAATTGGATTTAAAACACTAACGGGATCCTCAACTAGACTAGTACTTAGGTGCAAACTTTCAACAATGTCATAAGAAATAAAGGTATGCGATGCGCCAGAATCAGATAAAGTTCGAACAGGAAAACCAGAAATGTAAACAAGGCTTTCTACAGAAATACTACCTCGGTCCAGAGCTGGAGTAGTGTTGAGAGCATGCATCTGCCCTCCAGAAGGTCCTGCCCGCTGAGTCTGTCCTTGCCCCTGTCCTTGCTTCTTTGGGCAATCCATACTGTAGTGTCCAGACTCTCCGCAATGAAAGCATTCTCCCAACTTCCTCTTCTTCTTCCTACAATCTTTGGCTATGTGTCCAGTGATCCCACAAAAATTTCACTTCCTTGTCTCCCTTGCCTTGTTGTTGTTGGCCTTGTTACCCTTGTTGTTCTTGTTGTTCTGGTTGTTCAGATTGTTCTGGTTGCCTCCCCACTTGGAGTCCGCCTTCTTGGTTTGAGTCTCATTAAGCTTAACTTCTTTCTTACCATTCTTATCATCTCCTTGAAGCAAGGCCATATCCACTAAGCTTTCAAAAGTGGCCCCCATGGGTATATGAGACATGGCCAAACCTTGTAATGGCTCATTCAATCCTCGAGCAAAGCGTAGAGCCTTCTTCTGAGGTGTGTTAACCATGTCTAAACCGAATCGGGCAAGCTGGTTAAACTTATTCACATACTCCCTCATGGTCATGCCCCATTGCTTCAAAGATATAAACTTCTCCATTTGTAGATTCTCCTCAGCAGATGATAGAAACTTAAGCCCAAACCTCATCCTAAAGTCGGCCCAAGTCTCTATAGGCCTAGTAGCGTTGGTGACTTCCCACCAATAAGCAGCTTCCTCTTTCAATAGCCATACTGCCAACAGAACTTTCCCATGGTCTTCTACTTCAAAGATAGCAAAAAGGTCTTTAGTTTCCTTTAACCAGTTCCTTGCCTCAACATAAGTCTCTGTCCCAACAAAATTCTTGCCACCCATCGCCTTAAAGTCCTTACAAATCTTCACAAAATCCTCTTGTGGACGCTGAGGAGGAGGAGGAGAAGGAGGAATCTCAGGTACGGGAGGAGGAGTGGGAGTGTTTGATGGGCCCGCATCGTTGGCCCTAGCATCCAAGTACCTTCGGAACCATCCGGGTATGGGTACTCCCTCGGGAAGGTTAAGATCGGCCATGCTGAAAAAGGAAAAGATAGATTTAGAACGAGGAAACGAAGGATAGTGCTAATGGCTTTTGGGGAATAGCCTTTTAAAATAAACTAGACTTTCCTTGGAAAAATACTTAATTGGTTTTGAAAATAGTTTTTCAAAAGGGTTTTTAAAACTTTTGTCCGGTCTAGTAAAACCTCATGCTTTGATACCAAATGTAACACCCCACCTCTGCCAGGGCCATTCATGAGAGAATGCACTAGCTTTGGAGGGGTGTTGTCTAGGTAACCATGCACAGAGATATCACAAGACTGAACATAGATAAATAAATAAGTAAAGCAGCGGTAGAAATTTAAAAACCATCATTTCAAAACCCAATAGTCAACTTACATCAAAGTACTTAGTCATTATTTTCCAACTACCACAAGTCTAGAAAACATAAACTGAAAATAACATAAAGTAAACTATCCCCAAGATAGATGTGGTGAAGCCATAGTAAGCTCAAGTCCAAACCGTACATGAGCTGTCAAGAAAGCAAGCCAAATGTCCAAGCTAAGCACTGGTGTTCCCTCCCTGAGAACCTTGGGGGGGGGGGAAACGGAAGAAAAGAGGCGAAAGAAAAAGGGTCAGTCATAAAGACTAGTAAGTCCTACCTACTATTAGTATAAAAACTAAGTAAGTTAACTAAACATGAGAAACTGAGATGAAACATAAAGATGGTAACTAACTGGTATGATAAATAGATAACAAGGTAGATCAAGTGTGGCATCGCATATACAAGGTTTAGTTTTTGCACCAAAAGTACTAGTATTCTAACCCATGTCAAGTATAAACAAGAAATGATCCCTTGGCCCAATATCATGAGATGACCCAAGTCAAGGTCCAACTACACGGTCTAGTCGATTGGCTCCCTATAAGCCTAACTCGTCGAGTGTCGGTGTCATACGGCCCAATCACGAAATGTAGTCAACTGTGCTAGGTCCACCTTAGGGTGTATCAAGTCCTAAGGTGCCAACCACTGACACAAATCAAGCACGGACAGTCTGAACCTACTGGTGCCCGTGTCTGCTTTTTCAACTCCGGACTATGTGCACGACCATAGTCTGCCTGAACCTACACCGGCGCACCTACTCAGCCGTCTTTCTGGTCGCTTACAATCAGCCCAGTAATCGTGCCCCACCCTAGCCTAGTCCCTAGGGTATCGTGATACATCCAAGAGGGTTACTGCTGAAAAGGACCATGTAACTAGGGTTTCTAACGGGTTAAGTGTGGTTAACCCTATCCAATCATGTATCAAGTTGGTTAAGTGTATCCAAGTGGTTCATGACTTAACCCTAACATGTGGCATTAATTAATTTAATGCACCCAACCTCTCACATTAGACTTTTTTGTGGTTACTGGATATGCCGGGCGGGTCCGGGCAGCTTTACACCACAACCTAGTCTAACCTCGGGTTTCAAGCGCGATATGACCAACTTCTCACATTGGGTCCTATTGTTTGTTGCCACTGGATTTGCCGGGCAGTTCCGGGCAGATTTACGCTACAAACTCAACCCAACCTCGAGTTGGCCACTTTATGGTTTTCTACATGTCATGACCACATTCACGTTTTCAAGCATAATCAAGTTTCATGTCATATTTTCAAGTCATGTTTTTCATGTTATTTCAAGTTTGCCTGACTACCCATAACGTATTCCCATCGCACGTAAATTCGCATCAACATAAGTGAATCAAGGAACATAAAAATATGACCAAGATGGGCATAAGGTGGTAAAGTTGGTCATAAGTTAAACATGATGATATTTGAGGCAAAGGTGTTCATCACAACTAGCATATAGGATTATTGGCCCCAAAACATGTATGACATCAAACTTAGCAAATAAACTTGTGGGTAGCATGTAGTTCAACATCATAGGCAAAGGTGATAACATGATAATAGTTGGCATAGAGTGATAAACTTGTGGGTAGCATGTAGTTAACATCATAGGCAAGTTAACCTCAAGGTTATGAGGGGTTCTATGTTGCATTATGCATAATCCCCACATAAAGCTCGTAGCTTTCTACCCAAAAATCAAGATGAACGGTACTAGGTTCATGATAGTTCCACAATCAAAGATCAAAAGAGTCATAAATGGATCTATACATACAATATAGCCCCAAGACAAGTATTACACCAAAAATCCCATTTCAACTTGCTACATGTTCATATTAACTTCATAGTTTAAATCTAAGAGTAGAGTGGGGCTTACAAAGCGTGGCTATGAGAACTAGAACCAAATAGAACAAGATAGAGACGTTGTAGAAGCTCTAGGAATGATGTAGCAACACTAGAAGCCTTGAGAATAAGTAGCTCCTTTGATTTGATGGAGAAAGATTGCTCCTTTTTGCCTTAGAAGCTCTCAAGATGAAGATGGAGGCCATGATTAGGGAGCATTTTGGCAGAATTTAGTTGTTAGGATGATTTGTGATGGTTTAGGCTAGGTATTAGGGTGTTTTTATAGGTGTAGAAACTAGTTTAGGCCATAGGATTAACCCTAGTTTAGATCTGAACCGTCAAATCCCGTCACAGGCCAAGTAAACAGACCAAAGGAGCAAACTGGTGCACCAGACCAACAGGGTCCGACCAGGGAGGTCGACCCCCAGGTCGACACCCAGGTCGACTCCCCAGTCGACCTGGGGCTGGGGCAGCTCGACTCCCCAGTTGACCCCCAGTCGACCTGGGGCTGGGCGGGAATTTTTCCCACCCAATCTGTTTCTGTCTGAATTTGAATTTCGGGCTGAATTTTGAATTTTCTGAAATCTTCTATGGGCCATAACTTGGTCATACGGACTCCGATTTACGAAATTTCGTACTCGTTTTCAAGCAGAATTTCGAGACAAACGCAATGGCGTAACCCATTCCCATTGATTCTTAACTTATAATTTAACTCTGCCCTGATTTCTTGTTTTAACATGTTATAAAAATTCGGGTTGTTACTGAACCCCAAATAAGACCCAACGACTGTCGCCCCTAGCTAAATACCCTTATTCTGAATACAATGGGATATGTTTCGTAAGCTGATTCGATTGTTTTGACCAGTTTTCCTTTAAATTAAAATATAAATCAATATATATTGAATTCAAATGTACATTTTAATTTACCCGGGCCACATACTGACTCCAAAAATCCTACTATATTTTGACGATATGGTCCTAACAAAACTAATTTCGTCGAATTTGGAGACCGTTTGAAAAATGGTCATTTTCTAGTCGATTGAATTCAAACTGAAATTACCAAATGTGTTTTAATTCACTGCGCTCATATACTAATTCCAAAAATTATGAAAATTGGAATCTAGCAATAATTTGACATTCCGAATCCAACTAAAGTGGTTTCGTCTAAAACGGAGGCCGTTCGCAAAATGGCTATTTCTAAGAGCTATATATTATTTAAAATATATATATAAATTCCGTAGCGACTATTTTGAATTTTAGACTGGATATAACTTTTAATCCTCATTATGAAATCTAGATTTTTCGCTTTTTTAGAAAGATATAGTTAAACAGATTCAAATATTTCTGGTTTTACTGAAATCCGATTTATTTTGAATTCTGTACAACCAATTGAAATTTGAAATTGAATTTTCAAACTACTACGCCATTTCAGGATCGTTATATAATTAAAATAAATTTATACATTCTAACTTCGATTCAAATAAATTTTTAGTCGTTATTATTCAAAATAAATAATTTTAAATATTCAAAATCCATTAAATAACAAAAATAAAAATTTTAAATTGGTTCTGAAAATCCGGGTTGTTGCAATCTCCCCCACTTAAAATCTTTTCATCCTAGAAAAGGAACAGAGCTGACCAACCAACTCAACTTTCATTCTGGCGTTCATTCTTCAACTTTTCAGTTTCTTAGAATTTTCTAATTTCTCAAAAATTTGGCTAACACCCTAAATTTTTGAAAAATTTCGCCATAACCTCCTTTGTACGGGTTGATATTTAAAACCACAACTTGCCTCATAGGGCCCTCACCAATCCAACAGAAAAAGAAAAAATCAAGCGGCTAGCCAGTCGGCTCATAAAATCATCATAACCCAAGAAATACAATAAACATGTACCTATTTGTCTGGCATGCAATTTTATTTCTCTTCCTAGCTTCCATGCTATGACCTATTCAATGTATATACATGTATATGTATGCAATTTCAATCAATTTTCAAGTCGGTTCTATATTTGGGTAAATTTACCTTTCATTCAAATATGGGTTTTAAATGAATAATCACACAACACAATCATCAATCAATTAGTTGATTAAATTTTCAAACATACATTTTTCTATGTATATATCCTATATATCCAATGATCCAATTTTTAGTGCCAAATCACAACAATAAATCCTGTCAAGTTTTGGTTCTCACACCAATCAATTGGAAATATATAGATATCACACCTTCGAAACTCGAACATGAACACCGATGATGCCCGGGCATCACTAGATTTATCCCCGAGCGACTAGAGTGTGATTCTATATCTACCCGGTATATTAGAGGCTTCGAATATACGTTAATTACACATATATTCAAAATCTTCATATACTTGACTATCCAAAATCAATTTAAAATACTCAAATACGTATAGCAAGGTTTAAATTTTCAAAATGAAATTTGTTTTCATTATTATTTTAAAAGTAACACTCTTTGAAACTTATTCCGGGATACTACTGATCCCATCTCTAACGAGTTATTCTTACTGGATATTACTAATCCAATCTCTGATGAATTCTTTCGTTTGGTTCCAATGTGTCTTGTTCTCAATCTATATAAACCAAAGCTATGATACCAAAATGAAACGATCCGAAATCCCCCAATCTTCGAAGAGACGGAAAAGGATGGATTGAGTTGAGAACACGACAAATCAAAACGCAAACGGCAGAACATTTCATTGCTATTACAACAATTCAGATCAGATTCCAAGAATATAACATAGTATGAATAAATAATAGACAGAAGAAAAATATCAGAGATTTAAATTACATTTAAATACATAGCAGCGGAAAAACAATACATAACACAACTAGAAGAAATACATGGATACAGACCTTTCTGAATATAGTTCCAGTTGTAAATTCAGGATCCTATGAAAATAATATCTGCAAAAAACAAAAATACTGACTATTCGTGCGGAAAATAGGGGCAACTAGAGTTTAGGTTAAAACAATAAACTCCAGGTCAGTCATGTGACAGGTGTGAGAACTAAAACAGTTATTAAATCTTTATTTTGGAAATAAAGTAAACAGGGGACCACGCCATATAACACGGAACGGGTTTTCTCTAAAGAATACCAGTGCATAAAACAAACAGCGCAATGCTTTTAGGAAAAATGAAGCTATTATAAGACTCAGGTCCCATCACACAATGCAACGCAAGCCGAAGGATAGAGTTTTCCCCTATAATAGCCAAACATGCTTGGTACGTTTAAAACAAATCATTTCGATATTACTATAAATGTATAGTGTACAAAACAACTTCAAATATAAATGTATCAATCATAGTTGGCATGAGCGCCCCATCCTACTATGTCGTCATATAGGTTTACAACTAAAATCGAAATGTCGTATTGGAAGTTGTATTTCCATCATGAACCAAGGCAAGGGATCGTCCTTATCGAATTGAAGACAATCTAACCCATGTCTCAGGATACAACCGCAACTGCACCTAGAGCATGCAGGGCCGGTCCACACTTACGTTAGTGGATTAGTTATTCTTAAACAATATGTTTCCGCACCCTATGGGGCGTAAGTTTGGTCAGTATGTCGACCATATCCATCCATCGGCCCCGTAGTGACCGATATATCCAAGGTACCTCGCTTTCCATCATTAACATAAGTAAAACTGTCTGGGCTCCATACCATGACATCACTCCTAGCTAGAAAGAAACGCATGTCCTCCCCGCTGTCCTCTCCCGTTTCTGGTTCATACCGGGGGTGTGAGGCTCACGAATTAATGTTATACACAAAGCTACGCTATTTAAAGTCGTGCTTTGATCATCAACCACAAGGCCCAGCTTTTCAATAAAAGCCTTGATCATTTGCATCTCAGCATGTCACACTGACAATTCATGCCATGCGACTGATGTCTATCGATATATAACCTCTAAGCTCATATATCTTAGAGAAGGGTGTTGAGCAAGAGAATAAATTATCCGCCACCAAACAGATATATATTTAATAGAAATCAATCAACACAGAATAAAATCCAATGTCAGACACACATCCATTTAATAGTTCGTTCTTGGTCTGAACGAAACCGGAGGCACCTTATTCCTCGTCCCATATGTAAAATACAGGAGAGAGGTCCTCGCATATCAAGTCGATCTCCAAGTACGTCTAGACGATCACCACTTATTACCTCGTCTTGGGTGTACAGCTCAATCATGACATCGGTAATCATACAAACGATGTGAAGATCTCCAGTCTTCAATCACCATCTTCATCGTCGACTGATCGTCGTATCAATTATTCAGAATGGGATAAACCCGGTCATTCTAAATAACTCGCGTATCTTATAAACTAATGCTATAAAAAGACAACATATGCCTCATTAAAATCCAGAATATTCTTTTAATCAAATATTCTTTTCACAATTTAAACCAAATTAAAGTTTTTCAAACTAGTCGGGATTAGCGAACTTACCAAAGAAATCATTTATTTTATTTCCCAATCCCAACCTACTCATCCCATGGAGAAAAAGTGGTAGTACTCCATATCTAACACCACGATGTTATTGGTAAAATTAATTACCATTTCACATTCAAATCTAATCAAAGATTTAACTATCGCTTGGAGTAAAACTGGTGATACTCCGTTTTCGATCATTTCCCAAATTTGATAATTTAAATTATCACATTTACATTTCATTCTAATTATAGATTCATTAAAACTCCGCTTAGTTTTAATCTTCCCAAAAATCAATATTAATGATTATTTAATTTTGGGAAATCAAACATGTCGTATCGACAATCTACACTGTACCATTTATTTTTGTCGATATATAACCTCTGAGCTCGTACGTCTCAGAGAAAGGTGTTAAGCAAGAGAATAAATTCTCTTCCTCCAAACAGATATATATTTAGCAGAGATCAACAATACAGTTCGAAATACAATGTTAGACATGTAATCCTATCTTTAACTGGATTAAAGAACTAATGTCGTTTAAAACATAGTTCATGATAAACCCAAAATCACATTCCATTAATTATGGAATCTTCACGGAAAAACCAGATCAATATATAATCGATATCAATTTCCATATCCGACTAATAATTAAATGGAATAACAACAAAGCCTTTTAAATTCAATATATATTAACAGTCTTCATCTACAGAAGCTCACTTCGATTATTACCAAATCGAATTCCATTTCAATTTAATATATTAAATTGGAAAACTTTACTTTTAAAAATTCCCGTTAAATCTTAATAAAAGATTTATAAACTCCAAATTACATTTCACGGTTAATTGGGTTAAAGAACAAATGTTCTTTAAAACATCATTCACTATAAACCCAAAAATCCTATTCTTTTATTCAATTCTAATTAAATATTAATTAATTGGAAAACTTCACTAAATCTTAAGTTAAAGATTTATTCTTTTCTCAACTGGGTTTAAGAACAGTGTTATTTAAGACACCGTTCATGACAACCCAAAATCCAATTTGATATCAAATACAAGGCTCTAAATAGAAATTATACCGGCTTATATTCAATATCAAATTCTGACCAACAAATATTGTTTTGGGAATAACGATATAAATATATCTTCCAAATTCCTCGACAATATCTGTATAATCACAGAATCTAGCATCGAAATATTCAGAAGATGATTTCCATTCCAATTCATATATTGGAAATTCTGGTTATATTAAAACCCATTCTCATCCAATTTATTTATTTAAAAATATTTGGATTATAATTCTAGTTAATAACTAGTTCATTTCGATAAAAATATATTTTTATCTTTTCAAATATGGAATTTTTCATCCGAATTCTTTCCAAATCATTTATTATCATTTTACACAAATTATTAATATTTTTAATAATTTTATTAAGGCCCTTTCAGTCGATTTCCATAAACGGTCATCGAACTGCACTTACAACGACCTTTTATAAATTTGATTTAGACATAATTCCAAATCCAACCATTAGATTTCAGATCTCTTATATTCGTTGGATAGCTCTTTTCGATACGAACCCAACGGTTCCGGTTTTAGGAGAATTTGACGGTCGGATCTTCCTTAATGTCAATTCGAAGTCAATGGTCGAAATTCACGAATGGTCGCGGCGCGACGCATTCTATTCAGGCCATTAAATATATATAATATATATTATATATATACTTCGTCGATTTCCATTTAAAATGTATTTTTATAAATTGTTCATAAATACATTTCAAAATGATTTCAACCTCGTTTTAATTTTCAAACCAAATTTGAATATTCCTTAATAAATTCGCTTTAAATTCATTTTAAAACGATTTCAATTTCATTTCAATTTTTAAATCAAATTTGAATATTTCTTATCATTATAATATTAAGATGATAATATTTTCAAAATATCTTAATTTGATTATACACTGAATATTATTTAAAAATATTCGTTAATTCTGAATTGGAATCAGACTCAATCAATTGCTATATAATTTTAGTTATATAGATTACATACATCACATGTATACAATGATAATGATAAACCATCATCAAAAATTCATACAACATCCAGAGTGCATTTTACAACTGTATAAGCATTAAAATAAATAAATAACGTTTATGCAGGTTGTCAACCCATCAATTGACATACCATTAATTATTGGGATCAGTGTATGTCAAATATCAACCCAATACCCGTGTGGGGTTTTCAAACAACAAACACAGGTTTTTTAGATTTGGGGATATAGAAATCTAAGGTGGAAATGCTGGCTAAAACGGCTTCCGCGATTTAAAAGTACGGTCCGATCCTCGGTTCCAGGGTTCAACCGACGGTCGGTGCATGGAGGAGGTTCCACAGAGCTCCGTGCCGTCAGTAGCGAAGGTTCACGGTTTATCACGGTCGGACCACGGTCGGGTCCGGTCATGATAACTATGGTTCCAGGTAAAATCAAAGATTGAAAAAAAAAACATGGCAAATTATATTTCAACCCACATAATTAGTTAGTAGCCCCCATTTTATCAAAAAATAGGATGACCAAACTGCCATTTTACTGTTATATTTTTTTTTCTTCAGTTTTTTGAACATCTCGTAGTTGCATTACGTGGTTTTTTGGTGTACCTCGTAGTATGTCTACGTAGTCTATAAATGAACCACGGAGATCATCTACATGGTACTTTGATGAACCACGTAGGGCAACTACGAGGTACAGTGAAAAACCACGTAGTCCCCCTACGTGGAAGGGTATTTTTGATTTTTTTTTTAATAAAAAGGGGCTACTAACTAAATTTTTGGGTTTACTCATTATTTTATGATTTGGGGGCTACTAACTAAAATGGTGGGTTGAAATAGAATTTGCCAAAAAACATACATAGATGATCGAAAATCTCAAAATAGAACCAGGTGAAATCCACGCGATAAAACTTCGGTTCAAAATCCGATCCCAGTTTCTCAACTATTGTTCGAAATCGGATTTTTTGGAGTCAAAATACGGAATTTGTGAATGAATCCGTTAAAATATCGGCAGTTTTTGAAGTCACGAGAATACTTAAATTGCAATTCAACGGAGAGAAAAGAGGAGTAATTTGCGTTGATTTGGTTAGAGGAATTAGGCCTACCTAACGGTCGGTTTCATAATAAAAAGTTAATGGTGTTTAGGGTTCTCAGCCACCATATTTAACTTCTCGGATCCATGATCTATCGCGTAATTCATCTGACCTCTCGAATTATTCCCATCTTCATATCTCATCTTCTTGTTCAATTCATTACGTTTCTTTTAATCTCCTGTTTCTCATTTTCCCTAAGCATTTTTTTCTCGTTTGCTATCAGATTTCACTTCCAACCTCCACTTTATCATTCAACGAGCTTCTCACCTCTGTCGCGTCAGTACAGGCACTCCTCTGAATCTCACACCATATCTCACAATTTTCCATGCTTCCAACCTGTTGTACCCTTCTCGTTCCATTTCATATCCACTCCCTCAATTTTCCCATTCCATGACTCTTTTTTCGGCGACTCGTGCGGATCTAGGTTTGGTTATGTCCCCTCAGGTTGTTGTTGAACAGTTGCGTATTGCTTTTGTCTTTATGGTTGGGGTAGTGATGAAGTTACTTATTACTTATGGCTGTCAATGGATATCAGAAAAATCCGAAATCTGTCCGCATCCGTATCCGAAAAGCGGATAAATATCCGATATCCGGAAAAGCGGATGCGGATATAGGCATATCCGTATCCGAAAATTATCCGTCCGCTATTTTTCCCGATTATAGCTTAAATTATGTGTATTTCAACATAATTAAATATACTAATTTATTAATTTGCAAAATTAAAGTCTACAAAATGCATGTTAATTGCTCAAAATTATATAATATCATCATATTTATTTATTTTTAGCACTTTAATAATCAATTAGGTTAAAAAAGATTAATATTAAGCTAAAAAATTTCATTTATGTTCATTGATTTATCGATTGTTGGCGGAGCGGATAAATATCCGATATCCGTCCGTATCCGCGGACAAGATATCCGATATCCGAAAATGGTTTCGGATGCGGATACGGATATGGCACTATTCGTATCCGAAAGCATCCGTTTACAGCCCTATTATTACTTCGCTTTTGTCTTCTTTGCGTTCAGCAAATAGGTTTCAACAGCTTGGTATGATTCTAGCAAGCTGTATCCCTTTTATTTTACAGTAATTTATAGCTCTGCCGAATTCCTTTGGTTTAAAAACTGCCAGGTGGTTTTGCAAATTAATCGATGGAATTTTGCCTTATACAGACTAATTGATTTTAAGACAAGATGGCTTTTAATTTTTATCATCTACTTCTAATTATTTCCAGTCTTCTTTGCTTTGTGAGCTACATTGATTTTAGATTTGATTTGGGAGTTTCCACATTTATTGATTGAGTTCATTATGTGGACCGGATTTAGTACCATGCAATCAAACTGAGAAAACGCCTGCACAGTATTGGGCACCAGATCGCACAATCTGCCACTTTGGCCTGCTGTTTAATGCTATTGTGATAACAGTTACAGGTCACAACTTTTGTTTATTACCTTATCACCACAAGAAAATATGTTTATGGACTTAAATACTTGTTTTGTGTATGTGTGTAATGTTAAAGCATCATTATGTATGCTTCCAACTTTTCATGCAGTCAAATATTCCTAATGTAAATATATGTTCATGGTTTGAACTAGGCTTATTTTTCAATTTTAGTTTGTGAGTGATCAACATTCTGATCTGCACTCTAGTCGTTGTATGCTCAGCTTTTTTATTTATTTAGATCATAGCGTTTGCATGATTATGGAGTAAGGACTTTTTTGCTTGGGTTGGATTTGTTGTCAATCCTGATTCACAATGGTACATCTTTGCTTGGTTGGTGTATTTAAATCTATTTGTTGAATCTATCATGTGCACTGCTGGAGGTTACTGGTTAGTAGTCTAATCTTCACCCAAGCGGTAATTTACAAGTAAAAATTGTATCATACTTTATCTATGGGATACATACTGATACACATAAATAACTATATATTACAGCTTTCGGGATCCATGGTTCAGTTGCTGGAAGTTCATAGCTTTCTGGAAGATGATTTTTTTTTTTTTTTTGGAAGCAGTTGAATGATGTTTGGGACTCGGAATGCTGCTAGCTGAAAACATAGGAGCAAAATAATTTCATGTAGATGAAACTCACATTTCTAATTTCCAGAATGAAACAGGTATGTGCTCTACCTTTAAATTTTCAACTGATTAAGAATCAGTTTCCTTCATATTAGACCACGGGAGGGAAGAAATTGAATGCTAAAAGCAGTCTTTTTGTGGTTGAGGTTTAGAAAGTATTTAAAAAATAATTTATCATAGAAAATCCTAATAGTTCAAATTCTAGTTGCAAATAATAGTACAGTAAATATACAGTCATCTTTATGTGTGCATTATAACGAAAGACACGTGGTTAAATTGTTAATATAACGGAAGACAACTTATATTTTATATTGTATATTTCACTCTTCAGTAAGATAATTGTTTTTACTATGATATTATTTTATTTTTTATATGATAAAACTGAAAGAGACTTTTAATGGAGCAAAGACAATCCAAATAGTAGCTGATATACACACACACACACACACGTGAGGTTCTATATATGTGTTTAAGTGTTTATGTGTTGTTGTATGTAAGTGAGATTGTTGTTTTTAAGTGTTTATCGGTGCATGCTTGTATGTGCCCTTATGTGTGCATCCATGGGTATATTTTTATAAGTACAAAAAGGTTGCATCAGCTCAAAAACGTCATTGATATGTTAAGTGCATGCCAAAACTTTGCTATTAAATTTCTACTCCAAATAGATTTGAATCATATCAGTGAATTTTCAATTTTTACTGACATTTCAAACATAAGGCTTTATTTCAATCGATTCAAACTGCTAAATAATGAACTAAAGATTCACAATAATTGATTACCAAGGGTTTTCCAAATTGTAATAGAAATTAAGCTCATTTGTAATAATTGAGGCTGGAATTGGGGTTTTAATTGAGTTCGCGCTGGAGAAACATGAGAAACTGATATGAAATGTAGATCAGAAATTAAGTTGCGTTATCATTGAGGAAATAAATGAATATGAGGAAGGATCAATTTAAGGTTTTATCTTTCTGTCCTGAAAATAAATAAAATATGGCAATATGCACTTTGGCATTTATATAAATAATCCAGACATTTCTGTCATGTAAACTTAGAAAATCAAATCCCTATGCTTAAGAATAATAATATTGGCCAAACTGTCTATATTTTGTAATTTTTTAGATTTAAATATAGATTTCATTTGAACAACAACATTAATTGAGATGCCCTTCAAAGTAGGTACATCATCTCCAAGATATATAATATAATGAAACTCAGCATATTTGTGATACATGCTACTATACAATGAGCACATGCTTGTCATGATTCATTTATGATACAAAACTATATTTGTGTCGTCTCTTGCTTTAATTGAGCAATACAGGTAATTAAGCATCAACCATAGAATACTAAGCAACACTATCCCTAAAAATTGGGTCAATTTTTTTGTTTGTTTTGTTTATATTAACCATTTAACCATATATAATTTTTTTTAGATGGTTTTTATAATTTTACTTCCTATTCTAAAGATAAATGTCGTTCATATTAACAAATTAACAATTTTCATCAAGATAAATATTGTGTTAACTTGTATGTTTGAGATATAATGGAAGACGTTATGTTTGCATTATCAAACATAACCTAATTAGTGACGGTAATTATCGCACTTGTATGTTGGAGTTATCAGCCTGACATGTAAATTATATGTTTAATTGATCTTTCAGTCTGTAGTATGTTTGCATTATGTTCGTGATTCTGACATGTAATCTATAATGTAAGGTGAGAACTAGATTGATGCAGTTTGTATTATGTGTACAGTGGGAGCTGCATTTTGTAAGTACTGCACTATTTGTAAGTTAGAATTTTTAGTTGTATTTCATTCTTTCATGTAAATTATCTTCTATTATATTTTTAAATGTATGGACTACTACCACTATAAATGAAATGATGTATTCATTTGTGTATCATATTGTCCAATTATATTTTTATTTAGCGATTATATAATTGCAGGCGATAATTATTTGTTGTGATATGTGTGTGTGTGTGTATCTCTATGTAATAATGTATTATTTGAGAATTATAGTGATTTGCATGGAGTTTTTTGTTGTTGTTAAAATGGATTTTTTTTCTTTTGTTGTAGTTTGAACAAAAGCAAGAAGTAGGCCATTTTTTAGTTCAATGGTGCACTTTTTTGCTCCCGCTGTGCTAACAACCGATAGTTTTGCTTCTGGTGAACAACAGAAGCAACAGATTTTGGCTTGTTGCAACGGTTGCATTTGCTTTGGTTGCTGAACTAAAGCAACAGGGGTCAAACAACTACTGTTATGAAACAAATATAGATACGAAACTATATGCACAAACACAAGATGTTCCACCCAACCACTTTTTTATCAATTCACAAAAATGAATTTTGTTTACACTTATTCACTACGCCATAGATGGCCTATCACAACGAAAATGCATGGTGTTGCTAGCTTCAATGTTGTCATTGCTATGCAATTTTTTGTCTATTGCAACGCACGCTTTACTGTGTTAGCATAAATATCAACATGTGTTGCAGTAGATATAGATATTTTCAAATTAAAAAATTAACAAAATTAGCAATCCGCGTGAATTCGATCCAACGGATTTTCATTTTCCCGCTGGAAGACAATTATCGCTTTGTCACGCCTCCATCTTTCATTCTGCAAATCAAAAATTCCATCTAGGGTTTTTGCTTATCGCCTTCTGGCTTAAAATCATTTTTGGCTTTTGCTTTACTAATTTCTTTTTTGGGTTTTCAGTAAATAATTACTATTTACAATTTGTAGCCAATATTCCCAAAATATGAAGGAAGTCACGCTCGATTCACCAACATCTGGATCGATTTTCCCGATCTAACGTTCCAGCAATTGCGAGATGGATTCATCACAAGCATATCGATTTAGAAAATCGAAATTGAGGGAAGGTACTGCGTAGTCGACTTTTGCAGAATGGTTCAGATCAGTTTGATTCTTCAAAACGAGGTATGGATTTTAGGGTTGACAATTTTGGGATTGGTTGATTGTTTCCCGATGAGATTCAGCACTTTGATTTTACTTATGGATGGACTATTATTCATACAAAAATTTGAGTTGCACGTAAATTTTAGTTCATCGTATCGAAAAAATCCTTTAACTCATAATCGTTGGAAGGCTAATTCAACTATTGTTCAGGCAATATCTAGTTATACTGATGTGAAATATCCTAAGGATTCTGGCAAATTGGTTTAGGCATTGAGGACTTTGATATGTAACATCAACAGTATTAAAAAACATTGGTCCACTTCAAATTACTAGCGAAAAGCATTTATGTGTGCAGTGCTAACATCGCTACCACTATACACTTTCATTGCTACCACCGTACGAACATAGATCATTTTTTCTTCATTCCGGTCTACTGAATAATAACGTGCATGCATTACATTATATGTTTATCATGTTTTATTTCTTCAATGCCACTCTGCATGAGTTTTTAATTTGATAAGTAAAATTGTATTTGCAACTTTCCAGCAGTACCATCGATAATTTTTTCTATCAATGTCAAGCAATTGTCCAATACTTGGTTGATAATTACATATGTCCATTAACTCTGGATTTATATTCATTATCATTAGAACATGAAGATGTCTTTATGAATGTTTGTTATTTTACTTGTAAATTAAACCGGACACATAGGTATTACATTTGTGAAGTACAAATATTGGATAGCTAAATATTGGAAGGTACCGAGTTGCGAGGTATGTACTGCATACAAATTTTGATTATAAGTCAAACTTCAAATTTTGGCCAAGCTAATGTTAGAAGCCAACTTAGTAGTTCTCTCAATGTTTATGAGCAGACTTGATCCCATGGATCTTCTTTTTTGTTTTATTTGTTTGTTTCTAAAGGAGTCACAGACTCATATTTTCTTTGTAGATATTACTGTGGGTGTTAGAAAATATGGACTTGTCAAAAGGAAAAAATAAATGCAGCTTCCATGAGCTTTTGTCATTCGTATTATAAAACTAAATTAAGTGTATTGAAGCATTCATTTTATATGCTGACTTTTGTTTGATTATGTCATTTCACTCATTTGTACTGTAGATATTTTAGTTTCCTTGTGTCATGAGCACTATTTAATTGGATTGATGGCTGTACAAGTTCTGTTTATAAATTATGTGCACTGCTATCAGCACTTTTATTTTGATTCTTCATGGTTCCATGAACTTTTTTAGTGGATTATGAATACTGCTCTTATTTTATGTTTTCATAGGGCAAGCAATTCTGTCATTATGTAAATGCTTCAGTGTTGGATATTGATTCCAATGATTTTTCTTAGGTAGGACTCTCATCCCTGCACCACACCGAGCATACTAGTAGCATGGAGCATTCCGAAGGTGAAATGAATAAACCATTGGAGGTAATTTTTAATCAAAAGTCAAAGCGAAAGTTTGAGTAGCATATGTTTAGTAATGCCACGATGTGTATTTCATCCAACATGTGTTATTCAGTATGATATAGGCTTTTGATTAATTTGGTTGTTGTACCTCATACGAGATTGATCCAACGCTTTGATTTCAGATACATTTGCATGGTGGGATTGGGAAAGATGGGAGACTGAGATTGATTGGATGGCTCTTCAAGGAATCAACTCGCCCTTTACATTAAATGGACAAGAGGCAATTTGGCAGAAAGTTTCTTTGGGTATTTATATCTTATTTTTCTAAAGTAATTGTTTCTGGAGTAATTGGAAACATCATGGTATGATTAACAAGACTTAAACTCAGACAATGTTGAGGCATTTCAAACACAACTTGTAGATCCAATAGGAACATGATTACTTGAGGCTACATTATTCTATTGACAAATGAAATAGACTAAGCACAGTAAAAGGAAGAAATGAAATCAAACTTGCAATATAACATAGATTAAACATGATTACTCATATTAATCATACAGCATAAAATTATGTTATCTCATTTATGGTTAGTTTTGATCGCTATGGTCAGTTTTGATCATTTATGTTCAACTATGCAGTGTTTCTGCTAACATTGAGGACGTTAGGACTCTTACCTACCTATTACGGAATAGAAATTGGTTCCATACATTGTTGGCTTGTTTTTTTCCTGCTTGCAGTGTTTCTTGCTTATGGTTGTATGTGTGAGTCTGTATATGAGTGAATCGAGTGAGAATATAGTGAGGAATGTATGTAAATATGAAATATACCAGTGAATGTACAATAGTGGAGTCCAAAAAATTTGTACTGTTTGAAATGTTGAAATAAAATATTTATTTGAGTAAAATATTATGTTTGAATACTGTGCTATAATAATATTTATTATAATATTATGAAATTTTTGATTAATAGCAGTTGAGGTATAATTACTTTTAACAGTTGTAATTTTTTTTAACAACTGCTAGAAACAGTTGTAAAAAGGGTTGACTTTATTACGATTGCCAGCTATACTACACATATTGCAACTGTTTTTGGCAGTTGTGAAAGGGTATGTTTTTGTTCTAGTGGTACCTGTGGCAACACCTGTACTGATGTTACCGTAGGGTCGCAAAGGTGTTGCCTTTGACTCTAAGGCAACGCGGCAAAAGGCAACCCTGAAAAAGTGTTGTCACAAATCATTTTTTGCCTAAAACAACACTTTTTGGCATCTACTGCGTCATTTCTCTGGGGTTGCCGTAGGCCATCTATGGTGTAGTGATTGGATCAAAACAAAAAATAAACAACTACAATTGAGTCAATAACCTTATTGACAAAGGGAAAGAATATCTAGATGACTACGACTATTGTTGGAGAAAGAGAACAATGAAGAATGATGACAAACTCTTGGATCAACTATTTCGGTCTTAATTCCACTCAACTCTGGTATAAATAATCCAAATCTAGAAGCTGCTTAATATGAGAATGGAAGACCTAGACAAATACCCAAATTGCCCTTTCAAAAAATGCAGAATATATCATCAAAAAACCGGGTTAGAAAATATGATTCAGTCATCTCAGACGTTTGACAGAGAAGGTTAGACATCTGAAAGAACTTTCAGGAATTGTCTCCCCATTAGGTTAGACATCTGAAAGAACTTTCGGTAATTGTCTCCCCATTAGGCAAGACGTCTGGACTTGGGCTTCAAACTTCTACCTCTCTGCTCTTTTCTTGCCCCTTTCGTTGCTGCACTTACTCCTCTATCACAAAACACTTACAAGTATCGTCTTCTTCAACATACACGTGACTGAATAACA
The DNA here is from genome assembly GCA_030737875.1 of Allium sativum. Taxonomy (NCBI): domain Eukaryota; kingdom Viridiplantae; phylum Streptophyta; class Magnoliopsida; order Asparagales; family Amaryllidaceae; genus Allium; species Allium sativum. The sequence goes on along the minus strand of CM060922.1, from coordinate 445,816,964 downwards.
CAAATCACAACAATGGTAATATGTGGTTTCAATAAAATCTTTGACTAGTCATTATTTCTCATTGTTTATGGGTCCTAATTATTATATTTCATTTCCATTGTAAATTTTATTAACTCATAGTTTGTAAGTTTACCATCTTCGGATTTTTATTGATAAGTGTTATGATTCAGGTTGCACTATTAGAGATGTTAAACGCGACAATGCTAATATTCCTGACTGGGATTTATTGGTGATAGCAAAAAAAGACTGAACTATTTCGGTATTATTTTTATTTATCATACAAACTTGAAAACTACATACATATCTTATATACCCATAAAAGATGAAAGATAAAAATGATTTGACATTCGTTGTTGAACCATTTGATACGTAGACATATCTGCATGAGTTGTTTTGCCATGCACTTGTTTCTTTGATATCATTATCGAGCTGGGTTGAATAATTTCATCTTACTTCCCATCTAAGGATTAACAGTTGCATTTTCAAACGAAACCATCTTCCAAGAAAGGGTAATTCACTATGTTAGCCTTGTTTTTAAAGTTAATAACGCAAACAGATTTTTTTGGAAAGTAATTACAGAAATAGACCTGTTTTGAATTAACGAAGGAGCCTTTTCAAAAAGCGCACATAAGCGAGTTTTCAAAAATCGTCTGTATACTTTGTGGTTTTAAATTCCATAGCGACTTTCTTGAAAATTGATTTGAACATAACTCAATATCTATAATATGAAATTCCCATTATTCTATTCCATTACTAAAATATAGTTCTATAAATTCGAAAGTTTTGTGTTTCAATGAAATCCGACGTATAACGATTCCTATATATTCGAATGAAGTTTTAAACGTGAAACTACGAACTACCACGACATTTAAATAGCATATATAGCTTAACCAAATAACGTAAAACAAATACCAAATTCCAATATTCAAATATAAGAGAGATACATAGTCCGATTAAGGATAGATATGTTGGAAACATAAGAAATACAGATACACGAAATGCAACACACTGACATCGCATCAACAAACATATGTCTCCATTTTAGGCTACTGAAGTACACTACTTTAGATTATGTCCCTGCAATCCACATTTGCTGCACCTGTTTGTTTTGGGTCTTTAATGCTTGTCCATAACATTTTTGAATCTCGTTGATTTTGGTCATCCGGCTAGTCTTTTGACAGGCAGAGCCAATATTGATGGATCGTTGTACGGGTCCCAGTATTTCTTATCGTGTATAGGATTAAACTCTGGGTTGTATGTTGCTCTATAACATTGGACGGAGTACCATTCAGAAGCAAAATCGTGATGTGCTCTATTACTACCAAAATCTTGTGCTAAACAAGCTGTCATCACATAAGCACATGGTATATTCTATAGAAGTCGGATTCTGCATGTAAAGGTGACATGAGAACCGTCAATCTCAACATCAAATTCATCTCCGTAATAGTGAATCACTTGCCATTTAAAACGACCAAATCGAACAAGCCTACAACGTCGTGCTTCAATAGCACGAGCTTCAATTATAGCTTCCCATTTTGGATTAAGTTTCGAATTCAGACCCACCCATTTTCCCGCCTATTATAGAAATACTCAACTGATCGAAAGAACGTCCTTGCAACCAACGCCTTTGTAGGCAAGGATCTGGTGCCTTTTAGTACACCGTTAAAACTTTTAGATGTGTTGGTTGTCATAATATGGAAGCGATCACCGTCATCTCTGCAAAGAGCCCAGTTTTCTTTGCAATTCCCTAGGCTTCGTTCAATCCAGGTATGCGCCTCCGGCTTAGTCGCCTTGATTTCTTCTCTAAGTTTAGTAAATTCAACCACTTCTGAAGCACATGCAGTCACGCAAAACAAGCCCACAAGTCGCTTGACTCAATGACCTGCAGTGAGACGTCCCGAACTTCCCCGGTAAGGAAAGCCCGGATTGAATTGAGAATAAGCCACATTGGAACGCAAACAGAAGAACATTTCATTGCATTTTACAACAATTCCATCAGAATACAAGAATATACAGAGTATGAATAAATATTACACATCATAAATTATCAGAGATTTAAATTACATTTAAGTACATCACTGCAGCGGAAAAATAATACAATATACAACTGAAAGAGATATACGAATACAGAGCTTTCCGGATATCGTTCCAGCTGTAAATCAGGATCCTGTGAATATAAATCTGCAAAACCAAAACTACTAGCTGCCCGTGCAAAAAATAGGGGCACCCAGAGTTTAGGTTAAAACAATAAACTCCAGTCAGTCATGTGACTGGTGTGAGAACTAAAACAATATTAATCTTTACTTTAAATCAGATATATCAAGGGACCACGCCGTATAACACGGAATGGGTTTCCTCCCAAGAATACCAGTGCATATAACAAAACACCGCAATGCTTTTTGGAAAAATGAAGCTATTATAAGACCCAGGTCCTATCACACAATGCAACACAACCCGGAGGATAGGGTTTTACCTTATAATAGCCAAAGAATGCTTAATACGCTAAATCTCATCTTTTATTATTACTATAAGTGTATAGTGTCAAAAAAATTTCAATCATAAGTATTAATCATAGACGGCATAGGTACCATATATCATGTCGCCAATACTAGGCTCTACAATCAAAACCGCACATGTCACGTATTGGAAGTTGGATTTCCATCTGTGAAACAAGGCAAGGGATCGTCCTTACCAAATTCGAGATGCTCTAGCCCGTGTCTTAGGTAGGCCCTTGGATCGTCAGGGCAGGTCCATCTATGTGGATTAAAATGCCTGAACATTGTGTTTCCCCACACTATGTGGTGTCAATGAGTCCAATGACTCCATCGGCTCCACTCAGTCACCGATATATCCGAGGCTCCTCGCAACCCAACAACCACATAAGTCAAACTCGTCAGGGCGTGTAAAACCACTGACGCCACTTCTAGCTAGAAGGAAACGCATGCCTCCCTGAAGTCCTCTCCCGTTTCTGGTTCACAACCGAGGTGTGAGGCTCGCGAATCAACGCTACACAAAGTTGTGCCACACAGGCTGTGCTTTGATCATCAACCACAAGACTTTGCTTTTCAACAAAAGCCTTGATCATTTGCCACTTAGGCATGCCACACAGGCAATTCACTCCATGCGATTGATATCCATCAATATATAACCGCTGAGCTCGTACATCTCAGAGAACGGCGTAAAGCAAGAGAATAAATTCTCCGCCGCCAAATATATATATATTTAACAGAAATCAATCACACAGAATAAAATCCAATGTCAGACACACAGTCCATTTACAAGTTCGTTCTGGGTTAGAACGAAACCGGAGGCACCTTGTACCTCGCATATCCATCGATCTCCAAGTACATCTGGACGATCACCAACTGATTCCCTCCTCTTGGGTGTACGGCCCAATCAAGATCATCAGTAATCACCCAAACGTTGTGAAGACCTCCGGCCTTCAACCACCATCTTCATTCTCGACACATCGTCGAATCAGTTATTCAGAATGGGATAAACCCGGTCTTTCTGAATAACCCGCGTATATAATAAACAAGTGTTACACAAACACAACATACGCCTCATTCCAATTCAGAATATTCTTTTATTCGAATATTTTTACACTTTAGGAAAAGTTCCCATTAATTTTATCAAAGATAAATTCTTTAAATTTAATCTTTAATCTTCCTTTGAATATCAAATCAAACCGTATCAAGGTTTTCTAAACTAGTCGGGATTAGCGAACCACACCGAAGTAATCATTTATTTTATTTCCCAATCCCAACCTATTCATCCCATGAAGTAAAACCGGTAATACTTCATATCTAACACCACGATGTTATCGGTAAATTCAATTACCATTTCACGTTCAAATCTAATTAAAGATTTAACTATCGCCTGGAGCAAAACTGGTGATACTCCATTCTCGATCATTTTAATCTAATTAATGATTCCTTAAAACTCCACTTAGTTTTAATCTTCTCAAAAATCAATATCCTGTCTTTAACTGGGTTAAAGAACCAATGTCATCTAAAACATGGTTCACGATAAACCCAAAATCACATTCCATTCCATTCCAATTTATTTTATTAAATTGGAAAACATTACTTTGGAAAACCACCTTTAAATCTTAACAAAAGATTTATAAATTCCAAATCACATTTCAATCGGGTTAAAGAACAAATGTCGTTAAAACACAATTCACGATAAACCCAATTCCCATTTGATATTAAATATAAGGCTCTAAATAGAAAATATATCGGCTTATATTCAATATCAAATTCTACGACCAAAAAATACGTATTGGAAATAAAGATATAAATATATCTTTCAATTTTCCATAATAATATCTGTATAATCACGAAATCCAACATCGAAATATTCCAAAGACAATTTCGATTCAAATCCATTCCAATTCAATTATTGGAAATTCTGGTTACTTTTAAAACCCTTTCAAAACCAATTTATTTATTTACAAATAAATAAATTATTATTCTAGTTCAAAACTAGTTCATTTCGATAAAAATCTATTTTTATCTTTTCAAATTTGGAATTTTTCATCTCAATTCTTCACAAATCATTTCTTATGATTTTACACAAATTATTACTATTTTTAATAATTTTATCAAGGCCCGTACAGTCGAATTCCATCAACGGCCATCGAACTGCACTTACAGCGACCTTTTCCAAATTTGATTTGGATAGAATTCCAAATCCAACCATTAGATTTCAAATCTCTAATATTCATTAGAAAGCTCTTTTCGATACGAACCCAACGGTTCCAGTTTTAGGAGAATCCGACAGTTGGATCTCCCGCAACATCAATTCGAAGTCAATGGTTGAAATTCGCGAACTGCCGCGGCGCGACGCGTTCTATTCAGGCCATTATATATAAATATATATAATATACATATATTATATATATTTCGTCGATTTCCTTTCAAATCGTATTTTATAAATCGTTTTAAATTCGTTTTCGAAATGATTTCAACTTCATATTCAATTTCGAATCAAAAATGAATATTCCACATCATCGATATACAAATGATAATATTTTCAAAACGTTATATTTTGAAATCACTTCCTTTTCTATAATCATCATAAAAACGAATATAATCGATATAAATATCGTTCGCATCAAAATGGCGCATATCTAACCAACACGGCTTTATATATTTCAATAATTTCGTTATTCTATTCAACAAATGAATATTTTCTTCAACACATGAATATATATTTTTATTCAACACATGAATATATATTTTATTTCAACACATGAATTTTAATTCTATTCAACACATGAATTTTCTTTTATAATATTCCTTATTTTCCAAATTGGAATGAAGCCCGATCAATTATCATATAATGTTAATTATATGGATTTCATACAACACTTGTATATAATAGCAACGATAAATAATCGACCATCATCCAGAGTGCACCACACAACTGCATAAGCATTAAATATAAATAATTAACGCTTATACAGACTGTCAACCCATCGATTGACTTACAACTAAAAAATGGGGATTAGTGTACGTCAAATATCATCCCAATACCCGTGTGGGGTTTCAAATCAACAAACACATATTTTTATTTATGCAGTTGGGCGATGTGTAAAATTTATCGTCCTAATCAATATCAGTCAAATCGGTGTACATAAACAAATCGTTCGACTTGTAAATGAATATTTACTTTATTTCAACACATGAATATATATTTTATTTCAACACATGAATATATATTGATTTCAACACACAGTCAATTTTCATAACACAAACAATCACACAAGTCGTCCATGGTCTGTGGACGAACGGGAGCAGTTTATATATGCAATTATAAAATAAACAAATGAATAGAAAATTTTAGTGAGGAGTTCTCACCTTTTAGACCCACTCCGCCATTTCATTTCTGAATTTCTGAACCGTTCGAATTCCTTTTTCATTTCAATTTGTTCCATCGCAATCTGTTTCACACGATGTTTATATTAAAAATCACATTTTTATTTCAATGCTACATATATAAAAATCATATTTTTAATTCGTTACATGTATAAAAATCTCCCCTTTTCATTATCAAAAATCTCGCCTTTTCATTGTTAAAATTTTTAACTTTATCTACATAAAAATCTTATCTTCTTATTTTTAAAATATAATCTTCCTTTTATAAAAATAAAATCTTTTAACATATAAACCTTCTAACTTGGTTTATCATAAAAATCCCAACTTGAAATGTTAAACATCAGACTTTCATGAACTAAAAATATAAGCTTTCATGCATCAAAATCAAATCGTTTTGGTTTATAAAAATCAAACCTTTCATACGTTAAAAATCCGACCTTTATGTAAATAAAAAATCATACCTTTAACTATAAAAATCATATTTTTATTACTATAATATATGTGTATAATTCAGATCTTAAAATTGCATTATATTTTGATATTATACTAAAAAGAAAATAAGAATAAAAATAAACGAGTAAATAAAAATAAAAACTTAATGTATTTTCGGTTTCCTGAGGGGTGGTCTTGCGTCGGGATGTTGGGGCTGAAAGGGGGGGGGGAGGAGGCTGTCGCAGGTGGTGGGGGCCCATCCTAGTTGCGGCGGCGGTGGATATAAGGGGTGGTGGCGGCGGTTCACTCGAGTTTTGGGGCCTAGGGTTTGTGAAAAGAGGAAGGGAGAGAGAGCGGAGGACGGAGGGGAGGAGAAGGGGGTGCTAACGGCCGGCGGTCGGCGGTTAGGGCGTGGTGGCGACGAGGGGGGAGTGCGACGGGGTGCAGCTATTTGGGTTTTTTCCCCACAATGAGTGATGGAAGGGGAAAGGAAGGAGGGAGTTGACTTAGTGAAGGAATATATAATTATATATATTTATTTTATTCTAATTCCAAATAAAGTAACTTTTTCATTCGAACTCCAATTCAAACCCAACGAATATCGCCTCTAGCTAATTACCCCCATTCCGAACACAATGGGATATGTTTCATAACCCAATTCGGTTGTTACGATCAGTTTTCGTTCAAATTAAAATATAAATCATTATATTGAATTTTAAACGCACATTCCAATTTACTAGGGTCACATACGGACCCCAAAAATTCCAGAAAAATTATAGCTTCGTATTGACGATACGGTCCTAACAAAACTAATTTCATAGAATTCTAAGACCGTTTGAAAAATGGCCATTTTCCAGTCGATTAAAATCAATTAAAACTGGTCAAACGCGTTTTCCTTTGGCACGCTCACATATTGATTCGAAAAATTACGAATTTTGGAATCTAGCAATAACTTGACATCATGGATCCAAAAAAAGTGGTTTCATCGAAAACAGAGGTCATTTGCAAAATTCCCATTTTAAGGGCCATAATTCTATAGCGACTATTCTGAATTTTCAACTGGACGTAACTTTTTATTCCCGCTATGAAATTTCAATTTTTCAGATTCGTTGGAAAGATATTTTCAAATATATTCAAATATTTTTGGTTTCACTAAAATTCGGTTTATTTTGAATCCTGTACATTCATTTGAACTTTGAAATCGAATTTTCGAACTACCGCGCCATTTTCAATTCCTTTTATAATTTAAAATAAATATTTATATTCTAACGTCGAGTCAAATAAATATATACTTTCTAATTCTATTCAAAATAAATTTCTCGTCGTTATTATTTAAAATAATTCATTTTAAATATTCAAAATTCACTAAAATTTCCAAAATAAAATTTTTAAATTGGCTCGGATTTCCGGGTTATTACATGCAGCTTGAAAATTTGCTTTTAGATGCCTTGCACAGAACCTATGTTTGTGCGGTTCTTGCCAACTAACCTGCAAAGCACTTGGGATCCCTTTCATTCTATCACATATAAATGTAATGTGTCAATTTTGTACGCTATAAATGAACTCACACATGCTTGAAAAGAACCAGGCCCAACTATCATAAGATAGTATTAGCTTGGATTGTATTTCTAGGCTGTGCCTCCTCTTTGATAGTGCTGGGTTGAATTTGGATTAAAGTGGTTATGGTGTTTGCTAGTTCTTTCTTTCAGTAGTGCAGGCTTTCTTCTATGTTCTGCTTTTGTTGTGCTTGTTTGGTGCTTTTTTGATGATGTGCCTGGGAGTGTGTAGTTAATATATGTGTCTGGTGGTGTTATTTTCCTTCTGTGTTGCTGAACTTCGGATGCTTTTTTGGGCTTGTAAGATCGATCTCTACTTTGCTGTAATGTTTTGGGTGTTGTTAGATTGCTTCCTGTAATCTTTAGCTTTTTTTGTTTGGTGGGATGTTGTAGTGCGTTCTGTGTTGTTTTAGATCGAGTTGTTTTTTTTAGTTAATATTTGTGAAGTATTCGTTTTATTGTGTTGTCATTTGTAAGTAGCTCGATCTTTTCTTTGTAATCTTTTCTCTGTAATATAAGTACCCTATTTTTCAAAAAAAAAAAAAAGTTGCACACTGGATTTTACAAGGGAAATTTGAAGCAGATCAACAACGAATCAATGACAGATCTGCCATAATAAATCCCTGAGAATACTTTTGTTTCTTCCCTGTAGCAGGTTGTGCAATGTGTTTTGCTAACCATTTATTCTATATTTATATGCAAGTACCATCCATGAGTCCAAACAGAAAAACAACCACTTAACTAACACTAATTTGAGCATAACAATTGCAATTATCTACCCAACATGCCGTATTTAGTAAAGCAAATCCATCAACAAATGACTAAATGAAGCAACTTACATATCATGCGATGGACCACTGCCTCCTCACTCTTCTGCTTTCTATACTCTTGCGTAAACTCCATCACAACTATCATACTTGCCTCTAGTTTGCTCATTTTAGTCTTGAGTGTAGAAATCTCATCATTCTTTGCTTTCAACTTGTCGTAGAGATTCTGTCTCACATTCTATTCAACACATTTAATGCGAATGTGTTATTTCTATATGACTGTATGTAAATGATTAAATTAATACACATACATTTCTTACAATACTTAATAACGACATCGGTATAACTGCTGGTAAAAAAGCAGGTACTAGCATTAACTTTTGAGTGATGCCATATTTGCAAACGAAATTCCCACTTCAAACTTGTTATTTTATGTCCGCGGACCACACATGAAAAGAAGACGACAACCACATTAAGGTTTACTAACTAGTCGGGATTATCGAGCCATACCGAAATGATAGTACTTGAAAACATTATATTTCAGGTTCTTGTTCTGAATCATATTACTATTTTGTATGGATTACAAAACATTAATTACTTGAAAATAATATATATGTTTTACCATTATGCATGTTCAATTTGTATGTCATTTAGTTGTATTTTAAATGATTATGCAATTACCAGCTTGTCTACTATTATACACACACACACATACACACAGATATATATATATATATATATATATATATATATATATATATATATATATATAGCTTTATTATTTGAGAATTTGGGTGATTCATGTAGGGAAGGAGGTTTTTTGCAGACGATGAACATTTTGCATCGGTTGTTAGATTATGTGATGCAAAAATAAACTATCAAAAATGGTACCAATTTTTAGCATCGACTATAAATAAAGTTTGATGCAAATGTAACTTTTTGCATCGGATTTTTAAAGAACCTGTGCAAAATTTAAGACTTTACCAAGCAAAAAAACTATTTTTGCATCGAATGTTTCTGAAACACGATGCAAAAAAGTCATAAGTTGCATCAGCTTCTTTTAAAAGTTCGATGCAAATAAATGATTATGCATCGGTTAATAATCGATGCAACTGTTACTGTTTTTTTGAATCGTCTGCAATTGCATCAGCTGTTAAACCGATGCAATGGGGAGGTAAATAACCGAAGCAATTGGTCTGTTTTGTACTAGTGTTTTTTAAATGTAACTGTATAATTATTTATACTAATTTACATTTTTCTGTAGCATCAAAACGCTACTAAAAGTTATTGGTTGTTTGACAGCATATTTCAAAAGTTTTAATTTACGGTTGTTGGCTTGTGCCATTTACAACAAATGCTTATTTAATATCCACAAAACAAGCAATCAATTACATAATTTTCATATTCGAGCCAACAATTAAATCACATAATTAGCATATCTAAACAAGCAATTAATCAATCATATGATCATCATATTTAAATAATTGAAAAACACACAATCATATAGTCAAATGTAATATCCATAATCAATTTAATAGTAGTTTTTCGACAAAGTAAATCACATACCACAAGTATTCACAAGCAAGTCTATGTAAATATTACTAACAAAATATGACAACATATATAACATTTAAAGTCATGTTCGTTGTTTGATTACCATTAATTCTTTATCACTAGTAGGCTTCATCTCGAAATAGCTAATTATCTACAGACTAGTTTAATAATCAACAATAAGAATTACAGACCAAAAATGAATGCTAAGTTAATGATTAAAGACTAAAGCATACTTATCAATCAATAGGTGTTGGAAAACTGATACATATGAAGCATGGTACGTAAACTAATGACTCAACGTTATTCTGTCTACCAAGAATACACTTATCAAATAATAGATGCTGAAAAACTGGTACGATAATGACTCAAAGTTATCCAAATGACTCAAATAACTAGCGCTAAACTGATACAGTTATCAAAGATTACATTAAGCAAACAAACATGCTAATCAAGCACTACCAAATAAGTACGTAATGTTTGCAGTTGTAATTTGCACCCCTTTTGTCCTGCCTCCAAAGAATATATAAACATTTATGTGAATTACATTTTCTTTTATTATTGTGTTAATTTTTAGGAAAATAATTGCTATTGTATTTGTTGCCACATTTTTCATCTTGATTAATTATTATTTTCTTTTATTATGTGCCTTTTTTGAGTTATTAAGAATTTTTTTTTAAATTTGTGTTCACTGTGTTTGTGCATTTTATCTTAATTTGTGTTTGCCTTTCATCTCCTACCATCTTCAATTTCCGAGCACATGTCTGTTGTGCATAACAAATTGCTCTAACTTCGTGTTGCACTAACTCCACCTTTTGTTTTTGTAATTAATATATTTCTATTTCTGTGCTACACAAACTTCGTGGTTGTCTTAAATTTGTTTCGTGCATGTGATAAATCACTACAAACCCGCTTCATCATGCTTGCTTTTGTTTTAGCTTTCGTTGTATTTTCAAAAAATAATCTTCCCACTTAATACACACTCTCTTCTCTTGAAAAAACCACACATTTCAGTTTGCATTTCATTTGCATTTCTATCAGATAGTTACAATTCTCTTATTCTCTGTTACTAAGTGCTTTGTTAACACCAATACGAACTTGTTTTCTTCCTTTTGTTGGTTACAATTTGTTATAGGTTGCTCCACTGATAACAACACCATACCCTACACCTACATGATCAAATGCCATCCATTCTTCAACCCACCAAAGTTAGCATGTCCCGTTAATTCATAATTTACCTTCAAACGACCTGCCTCAACCTTAACTTCAAACATACACTTCAATAAACCCCTCACCCAAAACCATCGCACCCACTTCGTTACCTCTACACCTTCATACATCCAAAACACTACGAACTGTACTTGCATCCACTCTTAAACCATTAGCCACACTGCACAACATCCACCATCAGAAGTCGCATTGATAACTTCCTCCACCACCAATACATCCATCACCAAGCCAGCTTGACCATCCAAATGTCCATTTCCCTGTTACAAACAATCACCTTCCATAACCCACTCATCATCCAAACATGCACACAATACAACATCCTCCAGCAACTTGTGTAAACAACCTCCTATGCTACGATGAGACAATTACAAAACCAACATCTCCACCAATCCACATCACCAAAAACCACAGCAACTCCAATCATCACCATACCATAAGCTCAATCCATCACTACAGCACTCTTTCAACACCGCAACACCCTTCCATCACCAACTAACCACCATTCAACATAAAAAGTGAACCATTACTTTCTTAACCTTCCATCATTCAACCATACCCCTTAACACGTGCACTAACCGAATCACCCTATATCTAACTCCAATTTGCGACCACGAACTCAAACTCCAAACACCCCGCAACCATCTCAACCAATCACTTCACATGCAAAACCCTACTACGGTGACCCAACATTCAAACCAAACAAAACATTTCGATTCCCCAAATCGATAGCATCACTACTAAATCACGTCTTATCTCGTTGAGCCAAAACCAGGCACTGGTAATCGCGATTTCGAAATCAATGACATTTTTCCACTCTTCATTTTCCTTATTTGATTTCACTATTTTCCCCTTTCTTTTTGTAATTCACATTGTATTTTCTTTTTGTAATTCACATTATTCTGAAATCAATTAATTCCTTTAACGTCACTACTACAAAAGTGGGCATATTCGACACTAATTTGTGTGAGTTGCATGAAAAGTGTGGCGAAATCTATGCTTTTTTTGATCTTCTGCAACAATATTCATATGTTGTTGCATTAGACGTGAATACACTGTTGCGGTGGGAATTCTGGTGTATTAACGTGCAACACCAGTTAAAAGTGTTACGTTACACCAATTAAAAAAATCTCATCAATCCACGCCCTCATAAATGAAAAATCACAACCGTCTATCCGCATTGATCAATCCATGTTACCCATCCTCTAATTCCCGCTAAGATTTTCATTCCTGCTACTTCTTTTCATTTCGTTTCCACCAAATCCCCAATTCCTACCGTAGTCTAAAATTTTAATCTGTCCCAAACCTAACACTTCTCCTTCCTCATAAAAAAAAATTCATGATCCCCAAATTGGCGAATCAAGAGACCGAATATTTTCCAGGGCTTCATCGAGGAGAGAACGGAAACAATACCGGAAGTAAGTCAATCGACGGTGCAAAGTTCAAGGATGAGATCTTCGTTAAAAAGCATACCGGACCTGGTATCTTGTCCATGGCCAGAGCTGGAGCTGGAACCAAAGATTGTCAGTTTTTTTTCTCTAACGAGAAGTCTGCTTGGCGGATTTCAAGCATGCCGTTTTGAGATAGATACTTCAATTATCTTTTATCTTTTTGAGGTACTTAAAACTAAACGTTGATTGACCACTTAGAATTAACGAGAAGTTTGCTTGGCTTCACCAAGTTTTTCTTTATGATTTGCATATCTTTTTTAGGTACTTAAAACTAAACGTTGATTGTTCCTTTACCAAGTTGATTTCAGTACAAGAGGCTTGCTCGTTTAAGTTAAGTTTTTTTTCCAGAAGAGTATGAGCATGCTAATGTCAGTTGGCCTGTAGTTTCTGCATGAAAGCATAATTTGGTCCCCCTTGCTTTAACATGAACTATTTCTTTAGTCTCATTATGCCCAAAAAAAATGTTTTGCTAATTGATAAACTACCAGGAAGTTAAAATATCAACTATTCTTGGTTTATTTTATAAATTCTTTTCTTTACTCATTTACCTTGAAATATGACCAGTGCAACAATTATGACTTGATAATTTCAGTACTTTACATTCAAAAATATCATACTAGTGTTAAATTGACTCCTCTGAAAACTGGGTATCCGGATGGGGGTGTTTGTGTGCAACCTCATAGCCTATACAGTTGTAAGTTTTATGTATATTGAGGTCGATTCATGTGATACAAATCTTGTGAGTTATGGTCGGACAAGGATTTTTGAGGTCCTACAGTATGTTGTTGCACACTCCTTTGCAGTCTTCAACCCTTCCAAAGTCTTTATAGCTATCGGACATGAATCGGGCATTTCACCTCTGTATACTATTCTGAACCCCCCACTTCCCAGTTTCACCTTGAAATTTTTCGTTATACGTTGTAGTTCGTTGTACTGGAATCCGATGAGCGACCATCTGCCTTCTTGAATACGCTTTCTCGTTTCCTGTTTCGATAGACACGGGTTAATCGAATCAAAAAGGGAATCCAGACAATACTTGATAGCACTAAACCAAAATAAGGCCGAGGTGATTATTAGTTTCATGTGAACTTTGCGGATTAGTCGGTTCCATATTTGAGCATCTTTTGATAACCCATTTTTTGTTTTGAAAATTTATTATCCCCAATTTAAGATTTTTTTTTACTACATCCAACACACCTTGGATATTGTTATGAAAAAGAACTAATTCTACTAATTCAAAGTTCCAGAATGTCAAGAAGAACTAGTTAAGCATTTGATATTTCATTTCCTTCGTGACATTCTGACCTTAGCAATTGGTTACTAAGATTACTACTACTCATGGAGAAATTTGAACAACCCAAAATATTTTTACCTACCAATTTCACATACTATTAATCATGGAGAAATTTGCATGCATCTCCATAATGGCATATACAATGTCGATAGTATTTACACCACTGTCTAGGTGGGCCTCTCTGACTCGTAGGCCCATGCCGCCCCTAGTGGTGACTTGAGTGATTATATCCCGAGCTATTATTGCGTTTTTGAATGTGAAAACTGACCATGATGCATTGGATGAAGATTTTCATTTTGACCATAGTTGCTGCTGTGATACTGGTAAGTGTGCCTAGTAGGATTTGCAATGGCATTATGTGGCTGATGTTGAGTGTGGTGCTGATGAGTAAAAGATGGGTAGATATGATGGTTCTTGAAGAGTCGACTGGAATTTTGTTGAAGAACTGTATTTGAAGTCGGGCTGGATAGATATGATGGTAGATAAGCTGGGTAGATAGGATGGTTCTTTGATTTGAAGTCAGGCTTACTTTTAGGTGTTGAAGTTCTAGATTTTTCTTGATCAGTGTGGTTCACAGTCCTTTCAGGGTTGCCAAGTTTCCTACTTTCTTTCTCTTTGATCCTGACCTCTCTTATGCTCCGAGCATGATTTCCTCTAGAATGTTTTTCTTGTATAACTTGTCTTCTTTCCTCTTTATCGTCCCATCTCTATCTCATTGCGCCAAGCTTGTACAAATTTCTGCCCTTAATCAATAAAGGATGCAGTGGTGGCAATGGTTTTTCTCCTGTACTCCACAGAACTTCAATGGTGAATGTGTGTTGCTGCTTGGCAGTGCCATAACTTTCCTTTACAATACGCCCTGCAACCATACGTGTGCCACACAGAGGACCTGTAGCACTTCACGAAGCTATATTGTACATTTCGTAAACCTTCTATTCGAACATGACGACATCGCCAGTACATGCATCACCTTTCCAGTTCGATACAAAGTTCGATGGTGGATACTTCTTTTCTCCCTCTCCATTTATGACCTCGAGATGCAGTTTGATGCACTCGATAAGGGCGCCTTTGTTTCTAGTTAGTCTCAAGCCATATTTCCTAAGGTAAAGCTTGTATTGTTCAATTTTCAGTTTTTCCAGTTGACCATCTTTGATAAGCTCCTCCACCTTCTCAAAAGATTTACCATCCTTCTCGTTTAGTTCAGGAATCTCAAACCTATGTGATTCTTCAAAATCCTCGCTCTCCAAATCAACGGGTTTCACCTTTCGTGGTTTTTTGATGAAGATCTTGGAAAGTCTAGAATTTGTTTCATTAATGACATCGAATGTTGGGTCCTCATCAGAATCGTCAGAAATGCAAGAAGTGTCGTTGGAATCAGAATCTGGTATTCTATTTTGGTAAGCTGGGCAGACGGATTAAGCTTTGAAGCGGCCATGAACTTAGAATTAATGTCGATTTAAAATTACTATTATTATTTTTCCTGTAGGAATGTTTGTTTCAATGGAAGCAAATATTCGGGATTTACAGAGTAATTTAAATTCATCTCTGTACTAGAAATAAAGGCATATGTATAACATTAGTAATCTTTATTCTATTTTTGATAAGAACCCTAATTAAGGATTACATTGTCTCTTCCTACCTGGCCTGTTTTAGTCTTTACAATTTTTTAATTTTCATTTTGTATATTTTCCATTTGATTGCCCTTGTATTTCTCTTTCATGTTATAACGAATTTGGATAGTCTATTATGAAAACTGCCTAGCAAGATGTCTAAAAATTTATCTTAGTCAATAAATTATTGTTACTAACTTTAGTTAATCAGTACTTATAACAAGTGTTGTTACAAATGAGATTGGTTTTCGTTGCAAATTTCCTAACTAATGCTTCTGAATTAGCCATTCAATTTCATTCTTTAAATGGTGTATATGTCAGTATGGTGCTTGTTCACCCTATGGAAGTGGTAGCATGTTCATTTCACTGTTTTGTTTTTGTTGATTTTTAATGCTCTTGAATATTCCTTTTTGTTAGTTGCATCTTTACTGCTCTCAAATATTCCTTTTTATGCTATCATTTCATGTAAGAAAATATTGAGATTAAGCGTTATAACAATTCAGGTATTTGGAACACAATCATTTGCTTATGTCCCCTGCAACTTATAGCGCTCATGGTGTGAAGCAACATGTAGCATCACCAACTAGACTTATGTTGGACTACTAATCTAAAGAAATGAACTATCCAGCTTTGTGAGTATTGTGTTTTTATTCAGTTTTGGTTAGAAAATTACTTCTACGACTATTTAATGATAGTTCTATAAACAAAGAAAGTGATCCGTGCAAATGTTAATTCATTGATTGTGTAGTTTTACAATTACAATTTTATTTTATGGATGTATCAGGAAGTAAAGACACAGACTCACAACTCCCATGGGAGATGCACGTAGGTGTAAATTTTGCAGAGAACCTGACTTAAATGTGCTTCATTCACTACACCATAATGGCCATTTGGCAACTCTTATTTTTTTCAACTGCCAACACTTATATGTGTTATAGACTAGCGACACTAATATGTGTTGCCATAGCAAATATGTGTCACCAAAAATGTGCTAACACTTGTATGTGTTGGTAGGTCTAGTCAACTTTTCTTTTCTAAGGGCAAAATGGTAAACTCTCACAAATAACCCTAATCTTACCTCAACACTTATTCCTCAACACATATTACTTTCACGGCCGCTTCATACGTAAATAAAAAATGGGAAATTCATACGGCCGCTTCATATGTAGCTAATCCTCTCTTCACTACTTCGATCCTCTCAATTCCGCTCTCCATCACTTCGATTTGGGGCTTCTACGATTTGGGTTTGGGGGCTTCTACGAATTGGGGATTCTATGAATTGGGGCTTCAGGTATTTGGTTATGTATATCTGTGAAAATTCAATTGTTGGATTTAAATTCAATTGGGGCTTCTACGATTTGATTGCTACAACTATAAATGTGTAATAAGTTTGTAATGCAATTGGGGCTTCTACGATTTAATTGCTACAAGTATAGAACTGTTCCATGTCAGGCTTAAAATTATGCATTTTGATTGCTACAAGTATAAATCTGTAATAAGTTTGTAATGCAAATACTTGATTGCCAAAATGTTTGGTGATACTAGTTTTCAATCACTTTTAATGACAATACTTGGTTCATGTAATTGAAAAAATTACAACTTATTCAACTTTTTCTTACAGGATTAGTGCTTAACATCCTTAATTTTAGGAATCCATTAATTTCATTTAATGCCATGGGCTGTCTTTATCATTCATTCCTTGACAATAAGTTTTGGTTCATACATACACGAATCAATTAACTTCATTTAATGCCATGGAGGGTCTTTATCCATCCATCCTTGACAATAAGTTTTTGTTCATATATATTAAGTGATGTGTGTATTCTCTATCACCAACTTATTACTTTATGCAAACTTACACCAAATCAGTAAATAATTCATGAATAATATTACTAAGAAATATTAACATATTTATTGATTTAAGTTCTAAAATATTTATTTGTAAGTAAATATTTTTATTTGTTCACTTTTAAGTTCTTCCTGCTATAAAGCATTAACTGAAGCCTCTACTTTATTACTTTTATCTTCAAAATATATTTATTTCTTATATGTTTTCTTAGTTTTATGAAGATTTGTTAAAATATGAAGATCATGGAGATGTCTCAAAGACATAATAAGAACAAGCTAATTTTGTATGCGTTCCGAAGGGGAGTTCCAAGGGAACAATTCATCATAAAATAAAGTTAAATTATATTGTTTAAATTGTGAAAATGCTTGTTGGTGGATAATATAATTTTCCATGTAAATCACTTATATTTGAATACAATATGCATACTTGTTTATTTAACATGACCCTAGAAGTGAATTGGATTATTTATTAGTGATCTTCTTTGCAATTATTAAACTTCGGAAAATAACATTTACCTTTTCTGTATTGATGTATTTGTATATCTAGAATTTTTAAGTTATATTTATCATCAGTTTTGTAAGTTATAAAATTATATTTTATGTATCAGTATGCAAAATAATATTCAGGTGTAATGCTAGTGCATTTAAATTAAAAGTTCATTTGTCAAAATCCACATTTTGGTTAAATTTAGAAATATTAAAGCTATTCTTCATCAAACTTGATTTTTTTAGAAACCTTTTAGAACATCTGAATTTAGAAGAAAGTAAACAAACATAATATGTATGGGACTGCCTATGAGAACTTTGATATGAAGTTCATTTTGCCTACAGTCAAATCATATTTGTGTTTTTGTTACAATATTGTTATCAAAAGAGTTTAAAATCTTACGATTTACATTCCGATTAAAATAAGATCTTCCGCACTATGATTCAGTCTATATTTCAGCTCAAACTTTATTTAAAATTGAATTTATTAACTCTCAGTTAACTAAATAAAAAGTTTCAGCACTGCAGTCCCTTTTTTAGTTGCATGCAATGCTTATTTTTTGAAAACGATAGCCCTTGAAGCTTCGACTATGATTTTGAGTCCAAGTTGGA
This sequence comes from Allium sativum, assembly GCA_030737875.1. Classification (NCBI taxonomy): domain Eukaryota; kingdom Viridiplantae; phylum Streptophyta; class Magnoliopsida; order Asparagales; family Amaryllidaceae; genus Allium; species Allium sativum. The sequence goes on along the minus strand of CM060922.1, from coordinate 445,798,248 downwards.
ATCAGTTAACCACAAATTTATGATCTAATGCAAACAAATTGTATTTTGACTCAAATCTGGTCCTGACATAGAAATGAAATAAGTAAACAAAGTTGGACTAAGTACCGATTTAAGGATAATGCGCTTAATTCTACATGTTGGGTACCATTTTCTATTTTAAATCAGTTACATTTACAAGTATGTAATAATATGTTCAAATCACTATCTGATTTCCTAAATCACTATTCAATATCTTGTCACTATGGGAGCTACATTAACAATTTGAAACCGTTGCATCTTTGGTTTACAGTTTCCACTATTGCAAGGCCTTCATGCAATTTTTGAACGATGATTCGTTTATATGCCATAATTTAAACAAGAAAGAGTTAAAAAATACCTGAATGACCTTAATTTTTTCTTCTTTTTTTCATCTTTGATTAACCAATCAACTTTGAATTTCATAGTCAAATGATAATTATGGCTAACTCTTTTTTTATCCCCATGTCTAAAAATATTTTAATGTCTAATGCTATGAAAGTATAAATCATTTGCATGTCATAATCTTCTCAGGTACTTTATCTGTATATCCAATGACTATGTCTACCTTGTGTTTTAGACATTTACATTATTAATACCTTGTGTTTTAGACAGCCTGAAACTGTCATTTGTACATGCGTCTTTTGCAACTTTTACAACTTTTAGACAGCCTGAAACTGTCATTTGCAACTTTTGCAACTTTTACGCCCTATCATTTGCATCTCTACAGTTTTAATTGAAGTGTGGGTTTAAAAAAATGAGCTGAAAGATATATGCTCCAAATTTTGTCATGATACCTTTATTATTATTTTTGCAATTCTTATCTAAGTAAGAAACCAATTATAATTTTGCTCCCAAGCCAAAGTTTTAATAGCTTTGGTATGTATCAACCTAGCAGCTAGTGCTTTTATGAACCCTTTGTTGTATATTTCAATTTGGGTTAATAGAATGTAGTTCCCGTCTTTCATTGTAGAATTCATGATGTATTACAACTTACTGTGAACTGAATGGATGTCTGGTATTGATATTCAATGTGCCTTAGGATTAAAATATGTAAAGTGAAGTAGAAGAGTACAAAGATTCTCTTTTTTTTTAAAAAAAAAAGAATAATTGATGCTAACTTTATCTTTTTGCATTTTAGATAAGCTTAAACAAGCGAAAATATTTTCATTATATAGTAGAAGATTACATTCATTATTTCGGTACATACATCCTTAAGGCTACATTATATTTGTATGCACCTGTGTATGCATCTATATTTAAAAAAAAAATCACCGATTGCTGATTATAAAACTAAATGTGAACAAAAATTGGGCCTGAACAAATCATTGAGAACTAAGTTGAGACGTACACCATATTATAAATAATAGCCTTTACGAAGCGAAACAGCTGTATTTGGTTGTACTTATATTAGATTTGTGTAATAGCATACTGCAAATCAACAAGAAAATTAAGTAGAATCATAAATGGTAGAATCTTGATTGAAGTAAAATTAGACTAAATTTTAAACTTATTACATTTGGTTTTGAATGCATACTGAATATCAACATAAACATATCTTATGATTTATTTGATTTTGTTTTGAAAATAAGTCAAATTTCATAGAAACGTAATTAGAATCACAACATATCTATGCTAAGGAAGAGGTGAACCGAGGCAAAATGTAAAAAGACACCTTTATCTGAATAACTGAAGCTGGATGTTGCATTGGTCCATCAGCCCGCTAACAAACTGAAATGAATCATGCTCAACGAAAGATAAATGGTTTGAAAAGGAAGGCAAAATATTTATAAAATCAGCTTATATGTAGCCCATTATAAACAGCAGACTAATATAGTTTGAAGATATAAACAGCAGACTAATACAGTTTGAAAGTGAAACTGGGCAACCCTCAGGGATCAACAACGTTTAGCTAGTTTATTAGATTGATTTTAGTTGAATTTTCTAGTTTAGTCATCGTCTATGCAAGAGCTCTTTCATCAAACACTGGGATTCATCCTTGGTAATGGTATCACTAGGATTTTCAATAGAGTTTAACATTTAACAATTGCTTGGGTATTTTGGTTAACTTGTTAAAACGCTGAGACATTAATTACCTAGAGCGCTTCACTGGATTGCACTTTAGCTTCAGACATGCACAAACATACTGTGTTACCATTTATAACTGTTTTACTATCGAGACTGAGCAATGCCACTAGAAACTGAAACTGAAACTGTTCAGTTTCAGTTTCGAGCTCGAAACTGAAACTGTTCAGTTTTAGTTTCGAGCTCGGAATTCTATTAAATGGATCCATTGGCAACTACTGACTATATCCACTATATAGTTTCTGTTTTTGATTTCAAACCTATCTATTTTTCACCGCTTAGGACCAACATCCAAGTTAAGCATCTTTACAGTGGAACGATAAATTGGATGGTAGATGTGCGATAGATATTACATGTGTAACTTTGCTAGCTGGACTCTTTTTATTTAAAAAAATAAAAGAAACTTATCTAATTTTAATCACTAAAAGATTATATACTTGCGGCATGCGAACCACATATGCGTTTGAATTAAAAAATTGTCGTTAAATTACACAGAGTGGTATATATAAGTGAATCTAAACTTTAGTGGTATCCTAAGCACTTGCCTAATTAGATCTCGTATTTGAGCCAGCTCTGTTTCACATCTAGGATTAAATAATCATAGCTTCAACTTTTATTCAACAGGTAAAACAACTAAATTTCTGTATGTCATAATTTTAGGGTCCGTTTTGGATTTTGTTCGCGTTTTCAACTTCGACTAAGAAATATGAGAACATGTATAATTCTTAATCATTGCGACAATCAACGGATGGATTATTTTTCATAACTTTGTTACCTTAACACAAAAAATAAAATAAACTTGTTATTTACTTTACATGTTAATTAGATTTTTCAAAATTATTTGTTTTCCTACAATCCACATGGAGGCTGCACTTCTGTTTAGACGAAAACGCAAAACAAAAAATGACAAGCCAAATGGGGTATTGTCTTTTATATTTTTGTTTAACTTCTAATGCATAAGTTGTCTTATTGTCATGTTTTATATTTTATCAAGCACAATGAGGAAAGGTTAGATCGGTTTAAGTTATTGTTAGTTTTCTCACCTGTCATGTTTTATGTTTTATGCTCAGTTTCAAGTTCTCGAAACAGCAAAACTGAAACTGAGCAATGCTCGGTTTCGAGTCCCGAGTACTCGAAACTGGGCAATGTTCAGTTCAGTTTCGAGAACTCGAAACTGATCAGTTTCAGTTTCGAGAACTCGAAACTGAAACTGAGAAATGTTCAGTTTCAGTTTCGAGTTCTCGAAACTGCGAAACTGAAACTGAGCAATGCTCAGTTTCGAGTTCCGAGTACTCGAAACTGGGCAATGCTCAGTTTCAGTTTCGAGAACTCGAAACTGGGAAACCCTCAGGGATCAACAACGTTTAGCTAGTTTATTAGATTGATTTTAGTTGAATTTTCTAGTTTAGTCATCGTCTATGCAAGAGCTCTTTCATCAAACACTGAGATTCATCCTTGGTAATGGTATCACTAGGATTTTCAATAGAGTTTAACATTTAACAATTGCTTGGGTATTTTGGTTAACTTGTTAAAACGCGGAGACATTAATTACCTAGAGCGCTTCACTGGATTGCACTTTAGCTTCAGACATGCACAAACATATTGTGTTACCATTTATAACTGTTTTACTATCGAGACTGAGCAATGCCACTAGAAACTGAAACTGAAACTGTTCAGTTTCGAGCTCGAAACTGAAACTCGAAACTGAAACTGTTCAGTTTCAGTTTCGAGCTCGGAATTCTATTAAATGGATCCATTGGCAACTACTGACTATATCCACTATATAGTTTCTGTTTTTGATTTCAAACCTATCTATTTTTCACCGCTTAGGACCAACATCCAAGTTAAGCATCTTTACAGTGGAACGATAAATTGGATAGTAGATGCGCGATAGATATTACATGTGTAACTTTGCTAGCTGGACTTTTTTTATTTAAAAAAATAAAAGAAACTTATCTAATTTTAATCACTAAAAGATTATATACTTGCGGCATGCGAACCACATATGCGTTTAAATGAAAAAATTGTCGTTAAATTACACAGAGTGGTATATATAAGTGAATCTAAACTTTAGTGGTATCCTAAGCACTTGCCTAATTAGATCTCGTATTTGAGCCAGCTCTGTTTCACATCTAGGATTAAATAATCATAGCTTCAACTTTTATTCAACAGGTAAAACAACTAAATTTCTGTATGTCATAATTTTAGGGTCCGTTTTGGATTTTGTTCGCGTTTTCAACTTCGACTAAGAAATATGAGAACATGTATAATTCTTAGTCATTGCGACAATCAACGGATGGATTATTTTTCATAACTTTGTTACCTTAACACAAAAAATAAAATAAACTTGTTATTTACTTTACATGTTAATTAGATTTTTCAAAATTATTTGTTTTCCTACAATCCACACGGAGGCTGCACTTCTGTTTAGAGGAAAACGCAAAACAAAAAATGACAAGCCAAACGGGGTATTGTCTTTTATATTTTTGTTTAACTTCTAATGCATAAATTGTCTTATTGTCATGTTTTATATTTTATCAAGCACAATGAGGAAAGGTTAGATCGGTTTAAGTTATTGTTAGTTTTCTTACCTGTCATGTTTTATGTTTTATGCTCAGTTTCAAGTTCTCGAAACAGCGAAACTGAAACTGAGCAATGCTCGGTTTCGAGTTCCGAGTACTCGAAACTGGGCAATGTTCAGTTCAGTTTCGAGAACTCGAAACTGAAACTGAGCAATGTTAAGTTTCAGTTTCGAGTTCTCGAAACTGCGAAACTGAAACTGAGCAATGCTCAGTTTCGAGTTCCGAGTACTCGAAACTGGGCAATGCTCAGTTTCAGTTTCGAGAACTCGAAATTGGGCAACCCTCAGGGATCAACAACGTTTAGCTAGTTTATTAGATTGATTTTAGTTGAATTTTCTAGTTTAGTCATCGTCTATGCAAGAGCTCTTTCATCAAACACTGGGATTCATCCTTGGTAATGGTATCACTAGGATTTTCAATAGAGTTTAACATTTAACAATTGCTTGGGTATTTTGGTTAACTTGTTAAAACGCCGAGACATTAATTACCTAGAGCGCTTCACTGGATTGCACTTTAGCTTCAGACATGCACAAACATATTGTGTTACCATTTATAATTGTTTTACTATCGAGACTGAGCAATGCCACTAGAAACTGAAACTGAAACTGTTCAGTTTCAGTTTCGAGCTCGGAACTGAAACTGAAACTGTTCAGTTTCAGTTTCGAGCTCGAAACTGAAACTGAACATTGCCCAGTTTCGAGTACTCGGAACTCGAAACTCGAAACTGAGCATTGCTCAGCTTCAATTTCGTAACTATGGTACCATATAAGTTTCGTAACATCATTTTTAGATGTTTATTTTCCGAAATTATAATTGTCATTTTCAGAAACTTGACTTGCAATTTGTTATTTCTTTAAAACTGAGTGCGTTTATATTTTGTAGGCACTTGTGGAGGAGGAGGAAAAAAAACAGGAGTTGGAATGTAATAGCAACGAGCATGCAAATATGTTTGATTTTGACAATGATCCTATTGCCAAAGTTTTTGGTTCTGATAAAAGGAAAAATTATTGTCGTGCAATTAGCTCCTCTTCTTCCGTAAAGCACGTAAAGATAATGCAAGCATCAAAAGCAATTGCCGACAAGAATAAAAAGGATGATTTTCGTCAATGGTCTATGGAATTACAAAATCAAGTTGCAAGTCAAGTGGCGAGTCAAGTGTCAATCCAAATCAACGATGCTCTTAAATCATTTGCTTCATCCTTTCTTACTATGGTACCGGGATTGCAACATAACGTTAATGGCGGTGTTATGACGCCTATGACAGAAATCGCTTCTAATTTGGATAAATCTACACCGAACGTTGGAATTGCTAATTCGGTTATTCCGACAAATGATGTTGGATCATCAACAAAAGGAAAACAATTTGTAATGCTATTATCACAAGATATGAAGAATGTAGCAAAAGCTTATATTGGTATGCAAACCATGTGTCATTTTAGAGAGATAGTGCCAGATGTTGAGAAAGTTGTTTGGATAACAGAAGTTTTAGATCCGGAAGCACCAATTTACGATGGTCCTCAAAACGGACACTACAAGCTTTGTGAATTTTCAGATGGAGGCTTTGTGATATGGTCCCTGCTTCGCCTTCATAATATCTAAAATTCTATGTATCTTTAGTAAAACTTTGTATTGTTTTTTGTAATTTGAACTTGATGTTGTGGTATTTTGAAATTGAAAGCATTATGCAAATGTGACATTATTGGAATTTGGAATATGGAAGTGTACTAAATACTTTTATTTGAATTGGTATGTTGAGTTATATATGTGATCGAAAATCATAAAAACATGTTATATAAGTGTTAGCAATTTATGTATGCCAACATTTATAAGAGTTAGTAGGATTATGATACTGACATTTATAAGTGTTACCATATCTTATGGTTCCAACATTTATAAGTGTTAGCAATGAATATGTTTGTAACATTTATAAGTGTTACCATATCTTATAGTTCCAACATTTATAAGTGTTAGCAATGAATATGTCTGTAACTCTAATAAGTGTTACCATATATTATAGTTCCAACATTTATAAGTGTTAGCAATAAATATGTTTGTAACACTGATAAGTGTTAGCAGTTACTCTGTTTGTAACACTTATAAGTGTTAGCAGTTGGTCTTCTTGTAACACTTATAAGTGTTAGCAGTTACTCTGCTTGTAACTGCTTGTAACACTTATAAGTGTTAGCAGTTACTCTGCTTGTAACTGCTTGTAACACTTATAAGTGTTGGCAGTTACTCTGCTTGTAACACTTATAAGTGTTACAGGAAATTCCTCACAGGCTGTTAGTGACACATAAAAGTGTTACAGAAATTATTTGTAACACCTATACTTGTTGGGAATCCACTGTTTTGGTGTAGTGATTTTTTGTACCTTCTTGTTGCGGTAGCTGGTGATCATGAAAAAAGTGATTCTGATGACTCAGTGGAACCTGAAAATTGATACCGGGTGGATATTATAAAATAAATTTTCAATCATTTGTTGTCTTGTGTATTAGTTCTGGAGTTCGGTCTATTTATAGTCTTGTGGTATATTTGAAGAATTGATATGATATATAGAATATTTTAGATTGTTTGAATGTGATTGTAATGTCCCGTATTTGTACGATAAAATAATTTATTTATTTAATTATTTAAATAATGGTTTAGAGAATTAAATGGTTGTTTAATTAAATAATATTGAATATTTAATTAATTTAAATAATAGAATAATATATTTATTATTCCGAAATTGTCCGAAATAGTGAATTGACAATATAATGTGAACTGGACAATTCAAAATATATATAATTCAGTTTGGAATAGAATTCGAATAACGAATATATTATATAAACGACAGTTGAACGTATAATTATAATATAATTAAAATCGAGCTCGAAATGGTCCGGTAGTTCGTATTTGGCGATTTGAACTTCAACTGAATATACAGGATTCGTTTTAAATCGGATTTTCGTGAAACAAGAAACGTTTGGAGCTGGTGAAGTATATTTTTCTAATGGAAGAAAAAAATTGGGATTTCATTATGTAGATTTTGATTTATGTCCAAATCAAATTTTCGTAAAGTCGCTATGGAATTCCTTTATAAATTATAGCGATTTATTTATATTATAAAAGGATTTTTCAATATAAATTGAATATCGTTTCAACCGGGATTTTGAATATCGAGTTATAAATCCAATTGGAGCTATACGACATAAATTTTCATCCGGGATTTTGAATATCGTTTCAACTGGTGAAGTAAATTTTCAACCAGTATTTTGATGGTTAAAAATACGCTGTGTGAGCAAACGGTGTCGGATTCGATGAAACCAATTTCGTTGGGTCCGTAATGTCGAACTGTAGGTGTATGTCCATTTCTTGATTTTTGGGTATCATATGTGATCACAGGAATTTTTAAAGACGAATACCAACAGGGCTTGGGTAAAAATGAATATTTAATCGAATATTAAAGTATTAAAAATACACTATAAAAACCCCTTAACTATTTCTAAACCTAACTCATCTCTTCATTTGGTCAAAAATTCCACCGCACGCATCTTTCTTCACAACAGTAAAACTTTATATTTCAAAAATCAAACAGATTCCTCTAAATTATGATACATGTATATTTGAGATCTGGATGGGTTTCTTTTCGATATGATATTTGTTTCAAGGGGTGCGATGGCTTCTCTCTGCGTTCGAATTCTAACACAATAAATTAGGGTTCAAATTCATAAGGTATTGGGGCATCGATTCGAAGTTTGGGACTTTATATCTGCTCGATATGGGATGTAGTTTGAGTTGTGATGATTTTCACTACAACAAAATGGAGCTTTGATAGCGTTTGAAAAATGCTATGATATCCTAACATAGCGTTTCAGAGAACGCCATGTAACGACATGCTATCCTAGACCTTCTACTTTAAATAGCATAAACAAAAACGCTATGAAAAATTGATTTTGTATAGCGTTTCCCTTTGCTATCAATCAAAAATGCTATATAATATACTATCTGATACTTCTTATAGCGTTTGTATGTATCTTCCTATAGCGTTTTATGTGTATGTTTAATAGCGTTTATTGTGATATTTCTATAGCTTTTTCTCACATAATTGTTAGTGTTTCTTCTGTTATTCGATAGCGTTTATTTAGTTATGCAGTAGCATTTCTGTTGTTTTTTTCTATACCGTTTTACATTCAATAGCGTTTTTGAAACGCTATTGCCTATTTATTAATTTGTAGATTTTATTTGTCGTCATCTCAGCTTTTTTCATGCATATACCCACGCATTTTAGCATTTCTTATTCGCATATAAATATAAATTTTCACAAACAACAAATATATAAACTACTACAAAATTATTTCATATATCATTCAACAACTTATTATTTCATACATGTTTTATCAACCTTTCCATGTCCACACATAATAATATGTCATACATGTCTAGATTAAAATCAGTGATAGGGTATCCTAAATGCTACCTTTTCTAAGCTATTCTTGTATGCTATCCTCAGCCATGTTTGCTTTTTCCATCTGTTCACTGTGCTGTTCGATGTTCAGATTTTTTGTTTTTTTGGTAGATGAATGTTTGTGATTTCCGAGCGTGAGAAATGAGAATAACTGTAGCTGAGATGTATGCCTTCATATGTAACTATCAGTGTTACTGTATCTTTTTTGACCTTTTAACTTGCTTCTTTGCATTATAATGGGGGTTTGTGCACTGGTAGCAACTCCTATACATGAAAAACATAGACAATCATTACACTATATTAAAATTTAGTTTCATGCCACATGTAATAAGTCATTTAAGGTTATACTAAAGATACTTGGCATCCTTAGGATTTGTTTTGTATCTATCTGAATCAACCAAATATAACTAAATTTTTTATCAGTAAAAGTTACAGTTAGAAAGTCCTAACTTTTAACTCCATCTTATTGTTGCATTATATGTAAATACTACAGAAAGTATATCTTATTTTGTTAACAAGCAAATAGATTTCATCAGCTACCAGTAAGCAATGTGCTGTCATGCAAATATATCAATTCCCCTAACAATGTGTTACTAAAGCCCATATATCAAAGTAACACATAGATTATGAATCTCAATTTTAATTTAAAAGAAAACTGCAACGTTGAAGAACGTTTAAGTTCTCTACACAAATGTCAAATGTGTTCATCAATATCAATATGTGCCTCAGTCAATTATAAAAGACCATAAACAAATTTACTACAAGTCTCTTACATGCTTGCTTGGTTAAACGACCTCACACTTTGAAATGCAGCAGGGAAGCATGTTTGCATCTCAAGGTTCAAATCTACCACAGGAAAGTTAGCATAATTTCTAGTTTTTAATTATTTCAATATTTGCCGCATGGGCTTGGGCAACACATTTTCTGGGATGGCACTTATTTTTGTTCACTTTAACTTGCCACACGTTGATTCCTTTTTGTGCATAACAGTTGCACTAGCCAATTTTGTGGCCAAAACAGTTGAAATGAATACATATTTGTTGAATGAAATAAACTCTGTCTTAAAATAAATAAATTATGGTTCTTGTCCTTGGCTCAAACTTTGGTGGCAAATTGAGTATCCACTTTAACCTTTATAAGAACACAAGCATAGTTTTCGTTACGCTGCATATCTTCTACCAAGGAGAAATATGCTTTATATATGTCCATGGACAAGAGCTTAATATCCCTGAACTAAGTAAAGGGAATTTTTAAAACTCCATTGCCCGATACAAAATAAACAAGATCAAATCAGTTGTTTCCGGAGCAAACACATCATTTTCTTTTTATCCTCTTTTCACACGGGCATTAAAATGATCATAAGAACGACATTTTCTAGCCTCACACAAGTTATTATTGCTACTGTTATTATTTTAACATCTTGTTTGGATAACATTGAATTTTAACATCTTGTTTGGATAACATTGATCTTGGTCAACCCATCTTATCAAATATCACTACATCTTGATTTGGGTTGAATATGTTTGATTTGGCAGTTTATGTTGTCTTTTACATTATAAAATGTGTATATCTGCATATAGATACTGACATTTTGAAAAGTTGTTATTACACTGGAATATGTGATATAAAAAGCTCCTTGTATTTTGTATTCCTACACAAAAATCAACATTGGAATAGTCGAAAATAAGTATGGTAAGGGATGCGCAAAAATTTCGAAGTTCGCATTCAGGGCCATTCGACAATCAAAGTATCAAAGATGGATGTTGAATATCAAATCGGATCAGATATGGTTAACCTATAAAATGGAAATTTTACTAAAAATATAATTTAATGTTTGACAAATACCTAAAACCAAAACTAGCTTTAGATTTAAATCAGAAACAATTTAAAATATGAATTACACTAAAGATAATTAATTTAACTGCTTAAAACTTAGTTTTAAATATCATTGGCCATTACCTCACATCATTATCTAATACGTTGGAAGTTTTGCAATGGCTCCATTTGTAAACTGAGTAAGTCATCGCCATAATTTGAGTCTTTATTTGATAGCTTGCTCTGAATGATGCTTACCAGTATGTCCCTCGTTTGTCTTCCAAGCTTTTCGTTTCATTCTGTTTCTCTTAGCTGGAAAATAACTGCAAATATAGTATGTTTGAATCTAACAAAGTATTAGTTGCAAGTCATCTAAATGCTAATTTAATAACATACTGATTCATATTTTTATTTTAAGTCAATTGATGAACTAAAGGACACTAACCATGGTAGACTGAATTTGCAGTATCATTTTAGATCTGTTTAATTTGTTCCTCTTATGCAATTTAGAGCTTTCCAGGTGCAGCCAAAGGCCAAAAAAGAGACCGTAAACTTGCCTGGATCCAGGGATATCAACATTGAGAGTGGTGGCTAAAAAATGAAACACAAGCTCATGTTATGCCGCAGCGATTTCATTTCCCTTGGCATAGATGCTTCCAAAAATAGTATGTGAAATTATGTTCAAAGTTAGCTCTAGAAATTGTTTATTGACCTCTTTGTTTCACCGTGGAACCCCATTTATCTAGCATTGACAGTGTGTAGTCTGTCATTTGCTTTGTCATCATCTAAAAAAAAAGCAGCTCACATTGTTAACCAATGTTACCGCATGTACGTCTTTCCGTTGATATAATGAAAATTGTAAAAAAAAAAAGATGAATCTGTAGAGAAAAAATCATGTCACAATTATCAAATATCAATGAACGCCCAAATATCAGCTTAGTTATGAAAATGTTCCCGTAATTCTTATTTTATTGTTATGTAAGATTTTCATATTGCTAAAAAACGAATCAAACCTTGGGCTTGTCCATAGTGAAAGCTGGGCTAACTCCCCTCTTGTTCCTAGCCCACTCTGTTCCTTCGGTAAAAACTAATCTAAGGCTCCTTGAACTCGTCCTTGATGCATCCAAGGTGTTCTAGCCATTGTGACATCCTATATCCATGCACCTACCATCCAACACGTTCACTTTAGCATTATATTTCTGCATTAAATTTGACATGGCCTGAGAAACCTAATAATAAGTCAATGAAACAGGCTAAATTTCAACAAGAGTAGACCAGCACATCAAACTTTCTTAGCACGTTCATGTAATTCGCGAAGTGGATAATTGCGTTTTTTTGCATCTATAAACTGAAGATCCAATATAACAAGTATAAAGAACAGAACTATGATACACCCCTATGTGAAAACATCTACTACATACCTATATTTACTGGTAAATATACCACCTTAATACAGTAAGGTTTTTGCTCATCATGAAGTTTACAGTGACAGCAACAAATGTGTGCATATGCAAAGTGAAATTCAGCTTGATGAATCTTCATAAATAATCATGGTTCTGCAGCAAATTAATGTTACACCTTCCTTTCAAAACACGTCAACGCATGCTCCAACGCTACATGGTTATTAAACTGGAACTTCTTTAAGTTGTCTATGTTGCCTAAGTTCACTAATTGGGCTATTGTTCTGGCATTCCTGCACCAGCTTTAGCGTGGTAGGTCCTCTCCAATGCAACATCTATGTGTGTATCTTTGGAACCAGCTGCAAATAAAGAAGATCAATATAATCATAGATCTAATAACATGGGATTGAGATCTCACTTGAAAAATACAGTTGATTAAATCTAATATATCGGCAGGATAAAAAGCTTATAACGGCTCAGATTCGTGGCATTTCAAGAAGAAAGCCTGTCAGGAAAGCAGGGAATATATCACAGTTGACAATGTTCATGACATGTATCAATATTATACAACATGTATGTATATATCATAACTATATTATTACTATTTTGTTATTGGCTTCGTATATTAACACCCTGTTGATTGATTTATGCCTAGTGCTTTTAATTTAGAACTTTTATTATGATTTTACCTATAATGATTAATTATAGGTCTAATATATCATGTCTTTTTCATCTAATCCTTATTTATTTATTTTAATTTGAAAGTAAAACTGAAACTTCCTTGGATGTGATGATTTGAAAACAATCTTCATGATATATTTCATGAATATACGGACTATGTACCCGAAGGTTAAAAAAATGAAGTCTTTAAATGTATAAAAATAGTATGGAAAATTTTCTTTAAAATGCATACTTACTATCATCAAAACTTTTATTATGATTTTTCCAATCTAAGTTCATTTTGAGTACAACTTCTTCACTCCATGTTTAGAACACTATCTGCAAACCAAATTGTATATATATTGAAATTTACGTGTTGAACATATGATAACACTATCTTAAATTGAGTTCACAAACATTTCAAAATAAACTAATGGTCAGGCTTACAGAGATAGTGTTTACCAAGTTGGGGACAATTTATGGTTAATGATATTGTTTACCATGTAGAATCATGTCTCTTACTCTCCCTATTATCCTCCATTTTTCCGATTTGAAGCTTACAGCCTTAGTGGTGCCATTGGGGAGAAATATTCCTAGTAACGCGACCAGTATTTTCTGTTTAAACTGATTCACCATGGCTGATAAATGTTGACAATGAGTGTTTTTTTTCATTTCCTAATGTGCATTTTTTCTCAAATACTCTTAACAATAATTTATTTTCTGCTACATTTCATCAGTTTTCTTTAATTTTCCATAGTTTTGGGTTCCATTCCCGTACCTGGCATTGCATTTTATGCCCATGGTTAATGCCTTATTGTGTACCTCTATTTACTGTCAGCACTTAAGCATGTGCCTCATTCAGCTAATGAATTGATTAAACTATCCTAGAATAATGTAGTAAAGTTTTGTAAGGTTACGTCTTTACCACTATTTTGATATTTTCTCCACCATTCACTCACACTATATTATCTGACCATGCAGCTAAGTACCTACCGTACACTCTACTTGACCATTACCCATGGATTGAATGATAAATTCCTTCCAGCCAAGAAAATTGCTTTGAGATTATGTAGTTTTTTTTTTTGTCAGCTGCGATCTACTTCTGCATGCTATTTGTTGTTCCTTCTACTGTTTCTTATTTATTTAACTTATATTGTGTAGCTGCTATACATCTGCTTACGCCTCAGGATTGTTGCATATCTAATATGGAAATTATAATATGTTTAATTAACAAAACTCTATATGCACAGTATGAATTATTAACGTGACAGAACACATAATTTCCTATTCAAAATCATTTGGGCTGTTTTTACACCATTCAGTTTCTTCTGTAATGGATTTGCAAGCATTTGCTCATGTATTTTACCAATAGCATATCCATGGATTTCAAATTGTTGCAGCTTGATAAAATTTCATGCTACTTTGAAATTGCTTCATAAAATACCCTATATGGAAAAAATAAATACACCTATGCATTTTTCTTTTTGCAGACAATACTTCATTATTTTTAACCCAATCACTGCTTCCATAAAAACAAAACTAACCACACTGTTTTTGGCCTTTACACGATCATATAATATATTCCCATAATCAATTTTTATATGCTTCACATCACTTTGCAGATCGCTATTTAGAGGCTTCTCTGCAGTATATATGTGTGTGCATGCACACACGCACGCGTGTGTGTGTGCAAATTTGCGCATACACATTCCGTAAGCATAACACAAGTTCGTACTCGTAACAAAATATTTTCTAATGATATAAACTAAAGACATACCCGTAGCGAAATTTTAGCTAGTACGATTAAGCAGACTACTCAAATAAGCGGGTAGGCATATAAAAAGCAATGAATTGCCTTTATGCGCTTAGCGCTCATCTTTAATATACTTATTAGCACATAAGATAGAGCATGGAAACAACATATAAATTCCTTTATAGAATTGTAAATTTATAAATTTTTACAGTACAACGTGTTTCGACTAACATAAACACATCAAATTGAAAAAAATAGACAAAAAGATAAATTACAATGTATGCTATCAACTTGCCAAAAAAAATTCAAATATTAAAATAGTATGCAAATCAGAAGTTATCTCTATTGCATTACATGACACAAAATTCAAGTTTGGAAAATCTAAAATAAAGTTTTACCTGAATTGCAACAAATTTTTGCCATAACTAAGCTCAGAATCTATGAAAGTCGTATGCAAGAAAGTTAATTCTGACGCACTTAGCTTTCCATAAAATGTAAATTCATCAAATTCACAGCATTATTCGTAAGTCGATATATTCTGGATGATACAAATATCCTTTCATATATAGCCACCTTTACTTTTTATCCATAAACTTATTGACTTTTTAAACCAACAGTTATAGTCAGAATTTCTATTCAACTTCAAATTGGTATGAATTTTTTCAGTTTTCAATCAAAAAATCTGCATTTAGAAAATACACTAAAACACATTTTTTGATTTTAGAGAAGACATATAAATGCAATGTTAAAAATAAAACATCGTATGATTAGCATAAATAAAAATATAAAGGCACAAAACCATTCAATTCAAGTCAACAAAATATTTAATTACAAACAACGTAATTTTAAGGTTTTAAACAGAGTTTTGAATTTCCATAAATTAGATGTTTTTTCCAGAATTTAGCCAAAGATATTCTTTAGATAACATGTTTCAAATTAATAGTCAGACAAGTACCATGTTGAATTTCATGCTCGTATTGGACTGCTATCAGCTAAATTGTATGCCTTGCGCTTTTTTGTTTTTTAATTTCTCACGCATGGTAGGGACCTTGGAAGGTTTGGGGAAAAAATTCCCAAGCCTGCATCTAGAGCTTTTTGGCACCTAAGGGAATGCTTTGATAACGTAATTTCAAATCAATCCCTTGAGCTAGGATCTTAATTAAATCTGATCTGAAGATGCTTCGAAACGTTCCAAAATACACGAATCTTAAAAAATATATCAAATTTAACGAAAACCCAGCCATATAACAGGCTTCATTAGATGTATTTAATGGTAAATAATAAGTTTTCCTTCAAATCCTTCATGTATCGTGAAATTAGAAAATTCTCAGCAACTGGAGCTCCAACTATATTGACACAAATTGATTAACTACTTTTTATAATTATTAAACAATTCATTTACTTTGAGTTAATTATTTCTACACTGTAATCTGGTACAACTTAACATATTAAAATCTATACAAATGATACATGCATAATAATGATACTTGTAGATTGCAGTAATAATTGAGGGAAAAATTAGTATGCAATCAAGTCACACAAATCGTCATCCAAAAAAAATTATCCAATTACTGGCAGTAATACGATCAAGGTAGGCAGAACTACAACTAATAATACGGTCAAACAAATTCCAAAACATGGTTAATTTCATACCAATCCCTAGTAAAATACTACGAACAAAGAAAAAGGTTAAGAATCATAAGCATAAGCAGTGAAAATATATAATAAATGCAGTAATACCTCTCATGTCCGTTCAAATTGGAGAAGCACAAATTTAGGTTCTAGGTAGTTGAAATAGTGGCTGCGTTTACGAATTGGGATTGGATATCTAAGTGAGATTGCAACACCAATTTGGGATCGAACGTTAACGACCTGAGATTTGGTGATCCATAAGTATGTGGCTTAGAGAGTTTGCAACTCAATGTTAGGATTTAGGGATTTTTTTGTTTTAGGATTTCGTTGGTTTCTGGGGATGAAAAAGCGTAAAGGACTGGTTTTCGGAGTTGTTATGTTGTTCCCAAAGCAGTAGGCGCTTCTTTTTTAATTTGCTGCCCAACGTATTTCGTTTGCAGCCGTCTTCCTTGTATAGCGTTCAGCGCATGTATTGGCCTGAAATAGCGTTGAAGCCCTTTGTTTCAGAGCATTCGAAATTAGATTTGGTGAAAACGCTATGAATTATTGCTATCAGAAGCTCATATTCTTATAGTGTTTGGTGAAGTCCGGTGATAATTTGGGTCGCGAGTTTTGGGTTACAACTACGGTGAAGTCCTCTGTCGCAATTTTGGTTGTGGTATTGAGCTTTGAATGAAGGGAATAGGAAGATGGAGTTTTTGGAGGAGAGTACAACGGTGGTTGCGGTTTGAAGAACGGTGTAGAAATGAATGAGCAAAGGTGAACGAATCGAAGTGGTTGGAGCACGGTTTTGTTTCAACGATTCAGGAAGAAGAGACTGTGCACGGTATCAGGTTGATATGGTTTGGGCCATGATCGAAAGGATAAGGCCCAATAATAGAATTATATAAAGGAAGTTGAATTTAATTTAATTACAAATGTGTACAACTTTGTAAATTGCATATCTTTTCCATACGTTATCAGAATTGAGCGAAACAAGATCCTTTGGGATCGTATGGACAGTGGCTCCACAATGGGACTGACTGGGAGTGAATTGAAGCTCGTTACAATTTATAGCAAAATAAATTGTCCGTCTGAATCAAGCGATGGTTATCGTTATTAACGATGATTGTCCAATGTGAGTAAAACACTCCAAACTCTATCTGCTTATATTTCTATAATGTATTTTTAGAACTGATAAATGTTGATTGATTTGCTATGTGCTGACTGTTTGATTGAATTGATGATTGATTGTTTGAAATTATAGATAACAATATATATATATATATATATATATATATATATATATATATATATATATAAATCATTAATCAAACATTGATTCTGTTTATCAGAATATTTCATATTGAAATGAAATCGATGTTAATTATATTGTTTAACATCTGTGGATGCAAGGAAACAGGTCAGAGGAATCCGACTGGATTCCTCAAAATTTATTTTATTGTTTTTCATATATGATGATATATGATGTGATATATAATCTGTGGTTGATTATGTGTGTTGAATGATATCAATCATTGTTATTTTGTATTTGAAATACCATATAAAATATTGGAATTTAAAATGGGAATTTTCAATGCGTATGTTGAAAATAAAATATATTTATATAAAAACAAATGATTTTATAAAAAGGAGTTTCAAAGTGGATATTCAATAGAAAAGGAAATATTTGTAAAACAAATATAAAAAGAAATATTTATTTAGAAAATAAATGGAATTATAAAGGAAATATTTATTTATGGAATAAATAGGATTATATAAAAGGAAATATTTGGAAAATGAATAGAGTTTGATAAAAGAGAATTTTACATTAGGAAGGTTTAGACGTGTGCTTCGCACACGGGTGTAACATGATATTGATTTAAAATAAATATTTTGCAAATAAAATATTATAAAGGAATGTATGGTTTGAAATAGGAATTTAAAATGGAAGTACCAAAAGTAGAAACTGACAGGGAATTAGTTGAATTGAATGACTTTCTAGTTACAAGTCTGATGTTGGTTTCGGCCTTCGGGGTTTATGCTTAGGAAGTTGCTCTCTTACTAGTTTACAGTTAGAGACTGATAGAGGTGGGAAGATATTGATGTGTGAATCATAAATGGAAACGTTTTCCAAAGTTAATAACGTATATATTCTAAAATTAGAAAATAAGGATTTGATGAATATATGGAAACGAGAAATGGGGAAATAAATAAATGTTGATTGATGATTGATTGATAGAATTTCCATTTGGAAATAATATCGTTGGTTGCACACATGTTTTCCTTTGATAGTTAAATCACCGACTATCGAAGATTTTGACCATTTCAGTTATCGGTACGGAGTGATCGGGATCAGATATATTATCTGAAAACCGCTCCATATGGCATTAGCGTTGCGAATCAAATATGATGAAGATAATTGAAGACGGAGTTATGCAAGGGCTGTCCTGTTTACAGAATAGTGCCTTCGGATTGTCCAACCCCAGGACAACTTAAATGGACGAATGTCTGACAGAGTATATCGGGTAGATCGCGTAAGTTGATCGTTTCAAACATATTTACGTTGGTGGCGAAGGAATTCGTTTCTCTTAGCTTATACCCATGGTATTTTTGGGGGAATCAAATTGTGATTTGGTGGGTATGACGATGTGGCATTCAAAGTAAATGAAGGAGTAATCTGTTAAAAGATACGTTATGACCTTAAGCCTCAACAACTGGGAAATAACAAAAATCGGGCAGGCAGCATGGCTAAGTGGGCCGCAACCAATTAGGGTATATTGTCACCATCTAGAGAATATTCATATTTGTTACTCCTTTCAATTATGTATCTCCCGGGAACGGTTATGTTGTTAGCAACTGTAACACCCCACCTCCGCTAGGGCCACTCACAAAGGGAATGCACTAGGTTTGGTGAAGCATTATCGAGGTAAACATGCACAGAAATATTACAAGACAGAAAAAATATAAAACAGCGGAAGTAAAACAAATTTCATTACCTTATAAAATAAGGTCTAAGGCCTTTTACATCAGAATACACCAAAACCTGTCTTGCAATAGTAAAGAAGCATAAAACCCTTTCATAAATTATTCCCCAAAATAAAACGGTGAAGCAGCCATAGCCAAGATAAGTCCAAGCCATACATGATGACCTTCAGCAGATGAGGTCCGAACTAAACAACAGTATTTCCTCCCTGAAAACCTGGGGGGGAAACGGAAGACAAAGAGGCGAAAGAAAACGGGGTCAGTCATAAAGACTGGTAAGTCCTATCTACTTCCAGCATAAAACAGGTAAAGGTAATATGACATGCATAAACTGAAAATAAACATAAGGATGATGACAAGATAGATAAAATAAACCAAGATAACATGATGAACTACTACATCAAGATAAATTAGGGTATCATGATGAACTACGGTGTCAAGATAAATCGAGGTATCACGTTGTCAGGTTTCAAAGTATAATATCCCAAGGTATCTATCAAGCATAACATCCCACGGTATCTGCCATGTATATTTGCACTGCACCTCCTGTACTAATATCTCAGCCCGTGTCGTGTGTTAACTATGGAATATGCCTTGCCCAAAAGTCAAGAAATAGTCCATTTACAGGTATGTCAGCCTAATATATCGCATATGTAGGTTTTTCGCCAAGTCGTATGATCCTTTCCATGTATAAGTTCAGTCCTTTGTTGTACCTCGTGCGGGCTTTCCCACTACTTCAACGTAGTACCATTCTATCCTTGAAATCCTTTGGACTGTCATCCTTTATCTAACTATGTTTTCTTATCCTGATCTATCGTGTGTTCAACTAGGGTTTATGCCACATAGGACCATTAGGGATTATGCTACCTAATGAACGTTTCGTAACTCGGTTTAGGTTTAAGCCACCTAGGACCGCTAGGGATTACGCTACCCGTCAACCACGCCCTTCTTCCCACGTATGTATCGTGAATCGTTTTTCCATGTCTAGATGCACATGTATCTCAATGTGCCATTACGAGTTCCGTGACAGGGCTAATCAAGAAATACGGGACTCGGTCGGGAGCTTTTGGTTACTTGCTGATGCAGATATTAAGGTCTATTTTTATACCGGTGGTTATGGTCCCTCGTGACCCCTCCCTCAACTACTGAAAGGCAATCCAAGAAAAATCATGCACGAGAACTGTACTCCGACCACCTATGCCCTACTTTCCTATTGGCCAACCTCACCCATAACTAGATAGCGAGTATATGGTCTGTTGGGAGTTCTCTGCCTTTCCGTACGTACACGTTTGACTAAAGATGGTAGATAGTTGATGACGTGCTATCACAGGGCCAAACTAAATATCGCCGACTCCACGCTAATCCATCCCAGACTTTAGGTTGCTCGCACAGCAACCAAGGCGTACCCTTGGTTCTTCTACCGCAGACCTTAACCTCTGTGAGCCCAGGCGGATCATCCGCAACCTCACAGAGGGATACCAAGAGTACCCTCACGTCCCCTGAAGCTACCGCTTCGTTACCCAATTCGCTGGAGCCTTTATCTAAGTCAGAAAAAAATTTGCTCCTCCTCGTGTGTTTGTTTAAGCGATGACCTACCATAATCGGGTTACTCATCTATTTGTGAACTGGTTCAATTCTCTTGACTAAGAATTATTACTTAGTTATTCTTAACTAAGGTTTACCACTCAGTTTCCTTTCCCGTTATCCTTGTTGATTACGATTATCCACTTAATTCCCTGAACTAGGGTTTTGTCTAATGGGTTAAGTGTCACTCAAGTTCAGGACTTAACCCGCCTACGAATCATGTTAAAATTTGCTAAGTGTTCAGGTTCAAGACTTAGCCTTATCAAGTTATCATGTTGATTGGTTAAGTATTGGTTAACTTAACCTCATCAAATTATTAAGTTAGATTGGTTAAGTGTAGTTTACCTTAACCCCATCGAGTTATCGAGTCGGATTGGTTAAGTGTAAGTTAACTTAACCCCATCCACTAGTCGTGTTACATGGCCAAGTGTCATTAAGTAGTCAAGCCCGGTTTCAGTTAACCTACCCATTCCCGTTATATCGGTTAAGTGTCATTAGTCAAATTAGCTTAACATTATCATGTGGCATTAAGTAAATTAATGCACTCTCAACCTCTCACATTAGACATTGTTGTGGTTACTGGTTACGCCGGGCGGGTCCGGGCAGATTTATACCACAACCCCGTCTAACCTCGGGTTTCAAGCACGGTATGACCAACTACTCACATTGGGTCTTATTTTTTATAGCTACTGGATTTGCCGGGCGGGTCCGGGCAGATTTATGCTACAAACTCAACCCAACCTCGAGTTGGCCACTTTCATGTTTTACTAAATGTCATGTTCATGCCCAATTTAGGCCTTGATTAAGTCCATGTTTTTCACTTATGCCCATTGTCCCATTTCTTGGTATAATTCATGTCAAGTTCACATGTTCCATATTTTTCTAAGTGTCATCCCCGCGTTTATTACCATTACATGTTACATGTAATTTCATGTCAAGTTCATAGCAAATTTCAAGCTTTGCCTAGACTACCCAAAACGTATTCTCAACGCACATGAAAGCGAATCAACATAGTAGGAAAAAATATGACCAAAAGAGGGTATAAGATGGCAAAGGTGAATCACAAGTTAAAGGTGTTCACATAACTAGCATATTGCATATCGGCCTCAAAACATGTATGATATCATAAGAGGATTGGTCTCAAGCATGCATGATATCATATCCTAGGTCCATCATCTTATGCATGTGAGTGTCATGAGGGGTTTTAGGTTCCTTTACATGCATAAACCCAAAATGTTTCACAAGTCAAAATGGTTCTAAGGGTTCATGCCATCATTCCACAAGTAAAGATCCAAACTTGCATGATAAATTTAGTCCAACACAACATAAGTAGCATGATTTAGTCACTAAAACATAGCCCAAAGTCATGGGTTCCAGAAAGGGGCAAAACTAGGTTCACATAGGCTAACATACTTATGCTTCATCTCATTTTATTCCATGTCAACATTAGAACTACCGTTTAGATCTACAAGTAGCTAGAACTTACAAATCGAGGCTAAAGGATTGGGAGCTAGAGTTTTTTCGTAGGATCCATGTTGAGATGATGATCAACACCCTTGATTTGATGTAGAAAGCTTGCTCCTTTGCCTTGAATCTAGTTTGTATGCATAAGCTTTTGAAGATGGAGATGGAGGCCGTGATCAAGAGAGATTTGGGCAGCACTTCGTGGCAAGAGTGATTTGTGAGGGTTTAAGCAAGGTCTAGGGGTCTTTTTATAGAAGTTTAGGTTAGTTTAGGCCATAGGATTAACCCTAGGATAGATCAGAACCGTCAGAATTCATCACAAGCCCCCAAAATCAGTCCAAACAGCAAGCAGGTGCACCCAGGTTGCCTGGGCTCGACCAGGTAGGTCGACACCCGTGTCGACTGGGCAGTCGACACGGGGGGGGGGGGGGGGGGTCGACTGCACAGTCGACACCCCTTTCGACTTGACCTGGGCGGGAATTCTCCCGTCCTGCCCCCTATGTGTTTGAATTTGAATTCTGCTCTAGTCTTAAACTGTTTTGAACTTGGAATTTTCTGAAAACTTCGACGGGCCATAACTTGGTCATACGGACTCTGATTTTCGAAAACTCGGACCCTATTTCGCGTATTTTTTCGAGACGAACGGAATGGTGAAATCCGTTTAAATTAATTCTTAGAATATAAACAGAATATCTTTTATTACCATAGTTCTTTAATTAACCCACTCGTGTATCCCTATTTATATATATATATATATATATATCTTATTTTCAAAGCTTAAAAATACGGAGTGTTACATTCTCCCACCCTTAAAGAATTTCGTCCCCGAAATTCAATAAGAGTAGGATTTATGTCCCCTCATTACCACCCAAAAGTGTTCAACCAATTGTTGCAACCATGTGCACATGTGCAAAATGAATTACATTGTAGTAAAATATGTATGCCTAGCTTGTGGTACAACCTATATGGATGCAATTTCCTTGAAAATTTCTTTTCCAAAACATGATGCTCTCACCCTAAATATACTTGCAGTTCTAAATGAATGCAAAAATTTACGAAAACATTTTCATCCAAATTTTCCCACACCCTTACAGAATAAGAGTGAAGTTCATCCAATTGGCGCATCCAAGATCCTACCATCCATTTTTAATTTTAGAAAAATCTAATTTTCTAAATCTTACACAATGGAAAAATTTACCTTTTTCCCGTTTATTTACTTTCCCGTTTTTTTTCATCTATATATATTACCGTGCAATATTTTCAGGGTTATTTCAAGCACAACAGTTTTCATTAAGCAAACAACGTGCGGATTACATTAAGATAATTTCAGTACATTGTTACAACTAGATAACAATAAAATACTACCCTACGGATACACTGGTAGAGGTCAAGCCTAACGGAAGTAGCTACGAATGAGCTCCTCTATGCTATCAAGCCTCTCTCCCTGTCGTCGATTCCCCTGCCTAACCTCTAACTGTAAGTCCTGAAGTCCAGCTCCTAACTGATCATAGGAGGTACCCATATCGTGTAGCATCTGCTGCTGAGTCTAAGCTAGGCCTACATGTGCCTGTAGCATCTCCTGTTGTGTCCTTAGTATGTCATGGTGGCCCTAACTATACGAGCTTGCTGCTCCGAAACATACCTCAACTCAGTCCTCCAATCTGGATCTCTAGTAACCCATGGATCCCACCCGGACGTATCTACAGCCCCCTGTGCCGGGGTCTGGGAAGCCCAAGCTCCTCCCCAAGCCTGCTCTGCCTGTGCTTGCTCACTCTCATCCTATGGTGTCTGCTGGGGTTCCTCGAAATACCCAAGCTGACTATCATGTGGCTCATCCTCTTGTTCTTCCTCCTCGTCACCCTCACTCTCTCCATCATGTTCCATAGGCTGTGGCTCTTGCAGCTGTTGCAATTGTATACCCATCATCGTCAGTGCAGCCACGCTAATAATACTAGAGGGATGAGAAGAAAGTACTACAAAGTCCTCGTCGTGTAGATCTACGCCACTCCGTATAAAAACCGTAGTCCATAAATTTCCAAAGCAAATATTGGAAATCCTTACTTCCCTAGTGGTATGGTACTGCTGTAAGATAGTTCGTGCCCAGTTCATCTGTATACCCCCAAATATAGCATAGGTAGCAATCTTAATGACGTGTGGAATTCTATCGAACCAAGCATTCTGCCCCGCAAGATTACACTGCAATATCCTGATAACAAATCTAGCTAGTGGGCGTAGATGATCATAATCCCACTGTCTTTCAAGCTCATTAAAGAAAATCCTACGCCATATAGTATTATCATTCATCTCAAGATTCGCTGTATCCATTCCCGTACCGCGGATATTTAACATTTCACCAAACTGGACCTCATTAATATAAATATGAGTACCCTTAACCTTTGAACTATAGGTTACTAAACCCTCATCATCCACACCAATTTCTAAAAATGCGTCAAAAAGCCTTACCAAACGCTTGAGGCCCTTTCTTTCGGCGGTGCGTGAGTCCAAGATAGAAATCAAACCCGCTTCCGCAAATAAACTTTCCACGGGAGTCCCCGCAAAATCAGCGAATCTCACCGGACGACCTAATAGTAACTTCATGTTGGCGCTCTTCGCGTATTGCTCAAATATCTCTTGTCGCTCGTCGCACCATTCTATCTCTTGCGGTGTTAGTTGAGGGTAAAGCTCAAGAAGGTCAGGTGGGTTTTCCATGGTGATTTGAGCACAAATTGAGAGAGGAAAATTATTGATCTGGATAGAGGATGGCTTTTGCTTCGATTTGAGACCGATTTTATAGAAAATAGCGGAGAAACGAAGCAGTGGGAGGTGGAGGAAGTGAAGGGGTTTTTGGGTTTCTTGGGTTCTGGAAGGGAGATGCACGAAATCGTGCTTTGGAGCTGAAGGCCGTCGGCCTTCGTGCCTTTATATATATATATATATATATATATTCTGCTACAGGGGGTTGGTGTTGATAGGGCAGTCGACACGGGGGGGGAGGGGGGGGGATTGTGTCGACTGTGCAATCGATACCCCTGTCGACTTGCCCCCTGCAGAACACTTCTTCTTTTTTTTTCTCCTGCACAGCGATCCTTTTTCTCACTATCCTTTCTTGTAACGCGGCCACAGGTCTCTCGGGAACTACCTCCATCGTACGGAAAACACTTTCATAGCTAGAAAAGACTAGTCACAGTCAAAACCACTGTGACTGCAGATGGTGGAAAGAAAGGAAAAGAGATCCAATCAAGGAAACAAGGATAGTGCTAATGGCCTTTGGGGAATAGCCTATTAAAATAAAACTTTTCTTGAAAAAAATGCTTCTTTGTAAACGGTTTTCAAATAGTTTTCAGAAGGTTTTAAAAACTGTTGCCCAGTCTGGTAACCTTCTGCTCTGATACCAAATGTAACACCCCACCTCCGCTAGGGTCACTCACAAAGGGAATGCACTAGGTTTGGTGAAGCATTATCGAGGTAAACATGCATAGAAATATTACAAGACAGAAAAAATATAAAACAGCGGAAGTAAAACAAATTTCATTACCTTATAAAATAAGGTCTAAGGCCTTTTACATCAGAATACACCAAAACCTGTCTTGCAATAGTAAAGAAGCATAAAACCTTTTCATAAATTATTCCCCAAAATAAAACGGTGAAGCAGCCATAGCCAAGAGAAGTCCAAGCCATACATGATGACCTTCAGCAGATGAGGTCCGAACTAAACAACAGTATTTCCTCCCTGAAAACCTGGGGGGGGGGGGGAGAACGGAAGACAAAGAGGCGAAAGAAAACGGGGTCAGTCATAAAGACTGGTAAGTCCTATCTACTTCCAGCATAAAACAGGTAAAGGTAATATGACATGCATAAACTGAAAGTAAACATAAGGATGATGACAAGATAGATAAACTAAACCAAGATAACAGGATGAACTACTGTATCAAGATAAACTAGGGTATCATGATGAACTACGGTGTCAAGATAAATCGAAGTATCACGTTGTAAGGTTTCTAAGTATAATATCCCAGGGTATCTATCAAGCATAACATCCCACGGTATCTGCCATGTATATTTGCACTGCACCTCCCGTACTAATATCTCAGCCCGTGTCATGTGTTAGCTATGGAATATCCCTTGCCCAAAAGTCATGAAATAGTCCATTTACAGGTATGTCAGCCTAATATATCGCATATGTAGGTTTTTCGCCAAGTCGTATGATCCTTTCTATGTATAAGTTCAGTCCTTTGCCGTACCTCGTGCGGGCTTTCCCACTACTTCAACGTAGTACCATTCTACCCTTGAAATCCTTTGGACTGTCATCCTTTATCTAACTATGTTTTCTTATTCTGATCTATCGCGTGTTCAACTAGGGTTTATGCCACCTAGGACCATTATGGATTATGCTACCTAATGAACGATTTCGTAACTCGGTTTGGGTTTAACCCACCTAGGATCGCTAGGGATTACGCTACCCGTCAACCACGCCCTTCTTCCCATGTATGTATCGTGAATCGTTTTTCCATGTCTAGATGCACATGTATCTCAATGTGACATTCCGAGTCCCGTGACAGGGCTAATCAAGAAATACGGGACTCGGTCGGGAGCTTTTGGTTACCTGCTGATGCAGATATTAAGGTCTGTTTTTATACCGGTGGTTATGGTCCCACATGACCCCTCCCTCAACTACTGAAAGGCAATCCAAGAAAAATCATGCACGAGAACTGTACTCCGGCCACCTATGCCCTACTTTCCTATTGGCCAACCTCACCCATAACTAGATAGCGAGTATATGGTCTGTTGGGAGTTCTCTGCCTTTCCGTACGTACACGCTTGACTAAAGATGGTAGGTAGTCGATGACGTGCTATCACAGGGCTAAACTAGATATCGCCGACTCCACGCTAATCCATCCCAGTCTTTAGGTTGCTCGCACAGCAACCAAGGCGTACCCTTGGTTCTTCTACCGCAGACCTTAACCTCTGTGAGCCCAGGCAGATCATCTGCAACCTCACAGAGGGATACCAAGAGTACCCTCACGTCCCCTGAAGCTACCGCTTCGTTACCCAGTTCACTGGAGCCTTTATCTAAGTCAGAAAAACATTTGCTCCTCCTCGTGTATTTGTTTAAGCGATGACCTACCATAATCGGGTTACTCATCTATTTGTGAACTGGTTCAATTCTCTTGACTAAGAATTATTACTTAGTTATTCTTAACTAAGGTTTACCACTCAGTTTCCTTTCCCGTTATCCTTGTTGCGATTATCCACTTAATTCCCTGAACTAGGGTTTTGTCTAATGGGTTAAGTGTCACTCAAGTTCAGGACTTAACCCGCCTACGAATCATGTTAAAATTTGCTAAGTGTTCAGGTTCAAGACTTAGCCTTATCAAGTTATCATGTTGATTAGTTAAGTATTGGTTAACTTAACCTCATCAAATTATTAAGTTAGATTGGTTAAGTGTAGTTTACCTTAACCCCATCGAGTTATCGAGTCGGATTGGTTAAGTGTAAGTTAACTTAACCCCATCCACTAGTCGTGTTACATGGCCAAGTGTCATTAAGTAGTCAAGCCCGGTTTCAGTTAACCTACCCATTCCCGTTATATCGGTTAAGTGTCATTAGTAAAATTAGCTTAACCTTATCATGTGGCATTAAGTAAATTAATGCACTCTCAACCTCTCACATTAGACATTGTTGTGGTTACTGGTTACGCCGGGCGGGTCCGGGCAGATTTATACCACAACCCCGTCTAACCTCGGGTTTCAAGCACGGTATGACCAACTACTCACATTGGGTCTTATTGTTTATAGCTACTGGATTTGCCGGGCGGGTCCGGGCAGATTTATGCTACAAACTCAACCCAACCTCGAGTTGGCCACTTTCATGTTTTACTAAATGTCATGTTCATGCCCAATTTAGGCCTTGATTAAGTCCATGTTTTTCACTTATGCCCATTGTCCCATTTCTTGGTATAATTCATGTCAAGTTCACATGTTCCATATTTTTCTAAGTGTCATCCCCGCGTTTATTACCATTACATGTTACATGTAATTTCATGTCAAGTTCATAGCAAATTTCAAGCTTTGCCTAGACTACCCAAAACGTATTCTCAACGCACATGAAAGCGAATCAACATAGTAGGAAAAAATATGACCAAAAGAGGGTATAAGATGGCAAAGGTGAATCACAAGTTAAAGGTGTTCACATAACTAGCATATTGCATATCGGCCTCAAAACATGTATGATATCATAAGAGGATTGGTCTCAAGCATGCATGATATCATATCCTAGGTCCATCATCTTATGCATGTGAGTGTCATGAGGGGTTTTAGGTTCCTTTACATGCATAAACCCAAAATGTTTCACAAGTCAAAATGGTTCTAAGGGTTCATGCCATCATTCCCCAAGTAAAGATCCAAACTTGCATGATAAATTTAGTCCAACACAACATAAGTAGCATGATTTAGTCACTAAAACATAGCCCAAAGTCATGGGTTCAAGAAAGGGGCAAAACTAGGTTCACATAGGCTAACATACTTATGCTTCATCTCATTTTATTCCATGTCAACATTAGAACTACCGTTTAGATCTACAAGTAGCTAGAACTTACAAATCGAGGCTAAAGGATTAGGAGCTAGAGTTTTATCGTAGGATCCATGTTGAGATGATGATCAACACCCTTGATTTGATGTAGAAAGCTTGCTCCTTTGCCTTGAATCTAGTTTGTATGCATAAGCGTTTGAAGATGGAGATGGAGGTCATGATCAAGAGAGATTTGGGCAGCACTTCGTGGCAAGAGTGATTTGTGAGGGTTTAAGCTAGGTCAAGTTTAGGTTAGTTTAGGCCATAGATTAACCCTAGGATAGATCAGAATCGTCAGAATTCGTCACAAGCCCCCAAAATCAGTCCAAACATCAAGCAGGTGCACCCAGGTTGCCTGGGCTCGACCAGGTAGGTCGACACCCATGTCGACTGGGCAGTCAACACGGGGGGGGGGGTGTCGACTGCACAGTCGACACCCCTGTCGACTTGACCTGGGCGGGAATTCTCCCGCCCTGCCCCCTATGTGTTTGAATTTGAATTCTGCTCTAGTCTTAAACTGTTTTGAACTTGGAATTTTCTGAAAACTTCGACGGGCCATAACTTGGTCATACGGACTCCTATTTTCGAAAACTCGGACCCTATTTCGCGTATTTTTCCGAGACGAATGGAATGGTGAAATCCGTTTAACTTTATTCTTAGAATATAAACAGAATATATTTTATTACCATAGTTCTTTAATTTACCCTCTCGCGTATCCCTATATATATATATATAAATCTCTTATTTTCGAAGCTTAAAAATGCAGAGTGTTATAGCAACTGTAGGTGACAATATATTCAACACACTCAAGAGAAATGAGTGGTTGGTTATGTGAGGTCGAGTTACAAGATGTTCTTGTTGAACTCCAGTGTATCGCTTCTAGAGTACACTGATCGGAAGGTGGATCCATACCTTGTAATAGTTAGAATCCATTCCCCTATAAGAGCCCGCATTTTTGATTGTATCTTACATATGTAGAACGTGAGATGAAAGCGTTTCTGCTAGATTTCTATTTACTTGATCTAGACATTATTATAATATCGGACAAGTATCGTTTTAGAAAGATATTTGGGTTATCATAAGGTAAAAGCCATCCGTGTTTATGTGTGGATCGGTCTTACGATTACCCTTTGTTTCAAAAGGATTTTTTGAAAGTTAAATAAATGATTTGAATTTATTCACACCAGTCACATGGCCGACCCAGAGTTTATTTTTTTTCCCTAAACTCCTGGGTGCCCAATTTTGTACGGGCAATCAAGTTGTCAGGATTTACAGATACTTAAAGAGCTAGAGCAGGAGGCTCCAGGATTTTATAGATTGTTACTTCCGTTGTATTGTAAGTGTTATACTCTAATAATGGTATTATAAACAGATACTGTTTTATTTCAAAGTTATGTTTTGAAATATATTTATTCGTTTTGCTGTGAGATTCGTGTTTACTATGATGTTGTATGTTCTTCTTCTTCTTCTATTCTAAGTTTCTATCTTATCTATTCTCACCCTCTAATTTCTTTCATGGACTATCCGGTATTTCCGATGCTTGAATAGTCGATAATGAGTTTATGTCGGTTACCCAGGATCATGAATTACCCGGGTCGTTACAGTGGTATCAGAGCTTAAGGTTAAGTTATTACCTTGGCTCTGTGGCGTGACTCGGTAGAGATGGGGTTAGCAATACCCTAGATTGAGTTTGAGTGTATATAAATGAGTGAACGTATTTTTTATTCAATATAAAATGGTTTTATATTGTGTGGATTTATTGGTTGAGTTTTTTATGGATTCTGATCGATCAGTTTGATCCACTGTATCAGTGGGAGTTTCTAAACACTCGAATACGATGGGTCGACACGATATGTTTTGAAAAAAGGGTAAATGAAAATAAGTTTACCCAAAGTATATTTTGATATAGGGAAGATATATATTGGAATTATAGTATATATGATATATTGGTTGTTATTATAATCAAGTAAGATTATAAATGAAAGGGTTATATATCACCAATCGGAATTCATATAAGTGAAATATGTGAAAGCAGATGAATTAAATATGAATTTAAATCAGAATTGAAATTAAAACCCTGGAAATTTGGAAAGATGTTTGCAGATGGATTTGGAATTAATGTATGAGAACTTTAAAATCATGGGAGATTTTTAAATTGTTTTAAAGCATTTAAATTGGTGTAACAACCCGTATTTTCAATAACCTGTAATAACATAAATCGAGGCAGAATTTAATTCTAAAATGGGAATCAAGGGAAACGGGCTATGCCATTGTGTTCGTCTCGGAAAAATACGCGAAATAGAGTCCGAGTTTTCGAAAATCGGAGTCCGTATGACCAAGATATGGCCTCGCGAAGTTTCACGAAAATTCCCAAATTAAAGTATACTTAATTAAGTGAAATGGGTTGTGTAGATATATATATATATATATTGATATATATATATATATATATATATATATATATATATATAATTGAAAATTTAATAAATAAATATGCAAAAATGCTCAAAACAGCGAATTGGGAGAGGGGAATAACCGAACCGGCCGATTTTTGAAGTCGACCCGAGCCCGCTGGGTCGACTAGGGGTTAATCCAGGGTGTTTGGCTGTCAACCCGTGGGCCGATTCGCTCAAGTGCAGATTTTGCATTTGAATGGTTCTCATGGTCCATCTTTAATCTAAAGGCCCTAGATGGTTCCTACACTTGACTTCTTCCCCAAGACATGCTTTGATGGCTTGGATTGAATCTAGGGTTAATCCTATGGCCTAAAACACTTGCCTAATCTATAAATAAGACCCTAACCTACCCTAATTCATTCATAATTAAACCTAGTGACTAAACTATGGCAAAATGCTAGCTCTCATGGCCTCCACTAATTTTATGAAGAGGGTTGCATACTAATCACTCTCTAATCAACTTCTAATCCCTTCTTAGCATCTTAATCTTCTTCATTTGGTGTTCAAAGTTGCTAGTTGTGAGTTTCTATCACTTTGATGATCTTTTGGTAAACTAATTAGATGAGATGTGATGAGATTTATGGTTTTGTATGTGGGTTAATGAGCTTTGAATCATATGATATGATGTTAGCATTAATCTTATGTTTATGCATGTTGAGTATGTAAGCTTATGCAAGTTTAATATGATGTATGTTATGTTTGCATGATGCTAAATATGCAAGTTGTGGGCTATGTAATCATATGCATGTTATGCAAGTTCATGGTAATATGCTATGCAAGTTACATGTTTGTTAATATGCAAGTTACATGTTTGTTAATATGCAAGTTACATGTATGTAAATATGCAAGTTACATGTTTGTTAATATGCAAGTTACATGTTTGTTAATATGCAAGTTACATGTATGTAAATATGCAAGTTACATGTTTCTTTATATGCAAGTTACATGTTTGTTAATATGCGAGTTACATGTATGTAAATATGCAAGTTACATGTTTATTAATATGCAAGTTCATGATGACACATTATGCAAGTCTATAAGCTAATATGCAAGTTTGTTATGCAAAATGAATATGTAAGTTATGTGACATATTATATGCAAGTTATGTGACATGTTATGCAAGTTCATATGCAAGTTATGTGTTTGTTAATATGCAAGATGGCACCTTTGAAACATGTTCATTCATATGCAAGTTGACACCTTTTATATGTGTTATATCATGAACGAAATTACGTGGGAACGATGGGGTAATTAAATGCATAAGTTAATAAGATTGTGTGAAATTAATATAATTATGCATAACACAAAATAAATAAACATAGTATGGGAATTTGCCTATTTGGTTAGGTGTACCCATACTATGTGTTGGGAATTTACCTATTGAGTTAGGTTTACCCCATGGGAATTTACCTATTAAGTTAGGTCTACCCATGTTAAGAAAACTTGATTAATTAGGGATAATTAATATAAAATTATGAGGGTGATTAATTAGGTGTAATTAATTGACTAAGACACGAGGTTGGACTCAGTTGTAGCGTAAAACTGCCCGGACCCAACCGGCTTAACCAGTTGCTACAAATGTTAGCCCAATGTGAGAGGTCTTAGGCACAAACTAAATACGTAATTAATGTAAAGACACGAGGTTAGACTCTGTTATGACATAAGGCTGCCCGGACCCAACCGGCTTAACCAGCGGTCATAAAAGACAGTCTAATGTGAGAGGTCTTTACAAAGGTTACGTTCTTAATTAATTAATTAAGAAACACTTAACCACATTAGCATGTAGAGGGACATGAGGGGTTAAGTGGGTGCCTCGGGTGGCATGAGAAAATCTAGTGGTTGCCTTGGGTGGCAATAGAAAATACGATTAGAATACTTAACCAAAATAGAACATGTAATTAAAACATGATTAAAGGGTTAAGTGGGATATACTAGAAAAAGGGACAAGCTTAGGTGGGTAGCTTGTGGAGGCCCATTTCAACCAGTAACCCATACGTATCTTTGTGGGCTCGACCCATGTCGAGGACGGGACACGCATACTGGGCTTGACTGTAAGAGGCAAACGGGTTAGCGGTGGCAACGCAAGTCCAACGGGCTTCATATGCGTGAGTGGGCCCGGGCTGGTAGGTAAGCCGTTGTTGCATCGAGTAGATATAAGCCGTGCACCTTTAGTTTCATCAGGTTGCCACATTGGGGAATGATACATCCCACGGTGGGGCCAGCACGGGTATCTACGTTAGGGAGCCGATCGAATGGGAAGTAGTGTGTACACCTAGTGGATTGTAGGGCCCCGTGGCGCCTACTTGGTCACCTAGGGGTACGCAGGTACTAATTAGTAAATTTTATAAGTCCTTGGGTGGGATCAACCTTTAAGTTAGGAACGACTGGTGTGGTGCAGTTTAGTAATTTACCTTAGGGAGGGTAGATGCGTCTTTATCCTTTATCTTCGTTTAGTTGACTGCTTAGGGTAGCCATTCATCCCTATATGTTACCGTATATCAGTTTATGTCTTCTCTGGTTACTTTAACGATTGTATTGTTAAAGTTATAGGACTCGCTCAGACTTATGTCTGACCCTGTTGTTTTTATCTTTTTCCCAACCCTCAGGTCCTACGGTGGATCCTAGCAGTAGTGGAGCTTGATCGGATTGCTGTTCCAGTCTTTAGGAGCTTGGATAGATGTAAAGCTCCAGTTATCCAGTTATCTTTTCTTTTGTTTGGCTATTGTATGAGAGTGGGATTATGTACTTCTTTATTTTGATGGATATTGTACTTGACCTTTATTGTGGTTTTATGATGTAACCAGACATGTTTTACTTCCGCTGTTATGAGATGATGTTTTAAAATTTCAAGTACTATTTATATCTGTCTTGTTGTAATTTTTCTGTTCTATATTCACTAAAATACTCCACCGATGCTATGGCATTCCCTTAGTGAGTGATCATAGCGGGAGTGGGGTGTTACACGTGGTATCAGAGCTTAAGGTTACCAGAACAGATAAATTTTTTGAGAAAAACTACTTTCTAAGAGTATTTTCGAAGAAAGGATTTTTAAAAGCATGTCTTCTAAGAGAAAAAGTTTTTGAAAAAGAAAAGCATAATCCCCAATAGCCATATCTTTATCTTTCGGAATCTCCTTTTTGAATCTTTCCTCTTTCGTTTCAGCATGGCTGAAGATCTTAACATCCCGGAGGGTTTAGTTATACCACTATGGTATAGGAGGTTGCAAGAGGCTAGGGCCGCGGCTGCGGGTCCGGCCAATGCTACTACACCAGAGACAACCGCTCCTCCTCCTCAGCCTAGAGTGGATAATTTTGCTAAGGTTTGCAAGGAGTTCAAGGCTATAGGAGGAAAACCTTTTCTTGGTTCAGAGACTTTCGTAGAGGCTAGAGATTGGCTTAAGGAAGTGGAAGAGTTGCTAGATATCTTTGAAGTGGAAGAGGGAAAGAAAGTCAAGTTGGCGGCTTGGTTAATGAAGGGAGAGGCCTCATTCTGGTGGGAGGTCACTAATGGAGAACGCCCTGTTGACTCTTGGGCAGATTTTAAGCAAAGGTTTGGGGCTAAGTTTCTCTCAAGGGCGGAAGAGAATCTGTTTATGGAGAAGTTCTTGAATTTGAAGCAAGGGAATCTCACGGTGAAAGAATATGTCAACAAATTCAATCAATTAGCAAGGTTTGGCATAGAGTTGGTGAATACACCGGAGAAGAAGGCTTTGAGGTTCGTTAGAGGCTTGAACGAACCATTGCAAGGAATAGCTATGACTCACATTCCTATGGGGGCCACTTTTGAGAAGCTTGTCTACATGGCACTTATGCATGAGGATGATAAGAATTCTAAGGCACCAGAGAAAAAGGGGGATCAGAAGAAACCGCAACAGCAACAACAAGGCAAGGGCGGAAAAGGCAATGGTGACAAAAAGAAGACGAAGAAGAAGTGCTTCAATTGTGGAACACCAGGACACCTCAGTAAGGATTGTCGCAAAAAGAAGAAGACCGGTTGCTTTCATTGTGGTGAAGCAGGGCATCTTGTGAAAAACTGCCCAAAGAAGGGGCAGAAGACGGGGTCTACCTCAGGAGGCCAGGTGCAAGCTCTTATAGCACCACCTCAGTCAGGGGGGCAAGTTCAGGTTCTCTCAGTTCCACCGATTCAGCAGAGAGGTAGAACTATTTCCGTTGAAAGTCTGGTTTTTCTGTTTGATCATCCAGTTCGTACTTTGTTTGACTCTGGCGCATCGCATTCTTTTATCTCATCATCGTTAGTTGAGTCACTGCACTTAGACACCAGTCTAGTTGATGATCCCTTGGTTGTCTCAAACCCAATTGGGGGCTCCATATATCTGTCTATGATATGTTTGGGTTTGAAGATTTCTATACTTAGCGTTGAGTTTAGATGTGATGCTTTTGTATTGGGCTTCACGGGCTATGGGTTGATCTTGGGCATGGACTGGTTATCCAGTAATGGTGCCGTTCTTGATTGCGAAAGGAGAGTTGTCAGGCTCATGACCCGCTTGGGTAACACTCTCGAGATCTCTTGCAATCCCATGGAATCTGTTTTGCTAAGTTATCTTGAATCGCTCGATGCTTCGGTCGAGAGTTTGTGTTCTGTCAGAGTAGTCCGGGAATATCCGGATGTGTTTGAAGAAGTAAAGGGTTTGCCTCCGAAGCGGGAGATAGATTTCCGAATTTATTTGGTGGATAATGCCAAACCAGTGTCTTTGCCAGTACGCCACATGGCTCCTCGTGAGAGAAGAGAACTTCATAAGCAAGTAGGGGAGTTGCTTGAGAAGGGGTTCATAAGGCGAAGTATATCGGAGTGGGGAGCTCCAGTAGTGTTTGCCACGAAGGCGGATGGGTCCCTCAGACTTTGTGTGGATTATAGGGAACTTAATAAGCTCACGAAGAAGAATAGACACCCATTACCGAGGATAGATGATCTCTTTGATCAGTTGGTTGGCGCGTCAGTATTTTCGCAGATGGACTTAGCTACAGGGTTTCATCAGTTAAGAGTGGCGGAGGACAGTAGAGAGAAGACTGCTTTCCGGACTCCGGATGGTTTTTATGAGTGGCTAGTGATGCCATTTGGGTTGACAAATGCCCCCGCATACTTTGTTGATCTCATGAGTAGAGTGTTCAGAGAGTATCTGAATAAGTTTGTAGTAGTTTTTGTGGATGACATCTTGGTCTTTTCCAAGAATGAAGAAGAGCATGCCTTACATCTCAAGGAAGTGTTGGAGACTCTTCGAGCGCATAGTCTTAAAGCTAAATTCTCTAAATGTCATTTTTGGAGAAGAGAAGTGCGATTCTTAGGGCATGTGGTCTCTAAGGAAGGGATAGCTGTGGATCCCGCAAAGATAGTATCTATCCAGGATTGGAAAGTTCCTAGAAATGCTACCGAGGTAAGAAGTTTCTTGGGGTTGGCAGGATATTATAGGAAGTTCATCAAAGACTTCGCGAAGATATCAGCCCCATTAACCCGCTTGACGAAAAAGAATCTGGTTTTCTCGTGGGATGTAGATTGTGATGATGCTTTCCGACGGTTAAAGAGAGCTTTGACCACCGCTCCAGTTTTAGTGCTCCCGGATGGGAGTAAGCCGTTTGTTGTTTATACCGATGCTTGTGGAACAGGATTAGGCGCAGTCTTGATGCAGGAGGGAAGGGTAATAGCCTATGGAGGGAGACAATTGAGAGTGCATGAGAAGAATTACCCTACCCATGATCTAGAGTTGGCCGCGATTGTTTTCGCACTTAAGTCTTGGCGCCATTATCTTCTTGGTGAGAGATTCGAGTTGTTCACCGACCATAAATCATTGAAGTACTTATTCTCTCAGAAGGATTTAAACTTAAGACAGCAAAGGTGGATGGAGTTCTTAGCATCCTATGATTTCGAGATAGCGTATACCCCTGGTAAGGGTAACGTGGTGGCAGACGCCTTAAGTAGAAAAAGGCTATCTTTGAGTCCATTGTTCGTGGAACGACGAAGCTTGGAGTTTCTTTCTTTGTTTGACTTCAGACCTTCTGTTGATTTTGTACCTGGTTTGTTGGCATCCTTGGAGGTTAGACCTACTCTTTTGAGACGGATTGGCGAGGCTCAGCGAGACGACCCACAGTTGGTTGTGTTGGTAGAGAAGCTTATAAGAGGGGAGTCGTCCAGCCATTTGGGTAGATACACCATAGATGATAAGGGATGGTTGCATAGAGACGGTAGACTTTGTGTACCGCAAGATGAGGGTTTGAAGAAGGCTATTTTGGATGATGCACATCGTTCAAGAATGACTATTCATCCCGGTGGAGACAAAATGTACCAAGACATGAAGAGAGTTTTCTTCTGGGCCGGTATGAAGAAAGATGTGGCCGAGTATGTGGCTAGATGCTTAGTGTGCCAACAAGTTAAAGTGGAGCAAAGGAAACCCGGTGGGTTGCTACACCCATTGGAAGTTCCACAGTGGAAGTGGGATAGTGTCTCGATGGATTTCATCGACGGGTTACCGAGATCGAGGAAGGGCAATACGGGAATTTGGGTTGTGGTAGACAGACTTACCAAGAGTGCCCATTTTATACCCGTAAAGAGTAAGAGGACCGCTCCATGGCTTGCTTCAGTCTATGTTAGAGAGATTGTTAGATTGCATGGCGTACCATCCAGCATTGTGAGTGATCGAGATCCTATTTTCACTAGTGAGTTTTGGAGAAGTTTGCAAGAGGCGGTAGGGACTCAGTTGTGTTTGAGCACCGCATATCATCCTCAGACGGACGGTCAGACCGAGAGGGTGAACCGTATCTTAGAAGATCTTTTGAGGCTTTGTATCTTGGATTTTGGAGGTACATGGGAAGAACATCTTCCTTTGGTGGAGTTCGCATATAATAACAGCTTTCAGTCCAGTATTGGTATGGCTCCTTTCGAAGCTCTTTATGGAAGGCCTTGTCGATCTCCTACATGTTGGTGGGAATCTACGGATAAGATCTTGCTTGGGCCGGATATGGTTAGAGAGACTTCAGAGAAGATTGATTTAATTCGAAAAAGGATGAAAGCAGCGCAAGATAGACAGAAATCTTATGCGGATCGGAGAAGGACGGATCTTGAGTTTGAGGTTGGGGACATGGTTTTTGTCAAAGTATCTCCATTGAGAAATGTTGTTCGCTTTGGGTCCGTAGGGAAGTTAGCACCGAGATTTGTTGGGCCGTTTCCTATTAAGGAAAGGATTGGACGGATGGCATATAGGGTGGAGTTGCCCGACAGACTTAGTGGTGTTCATGATGTATTCCATGTATCACATTTGAGGAAGTGCTTACATGAGACCGCGGAGGTGGTAGAGCCGAGCTTGCTTAGAGATGTAGAGGTAGAGCGTGATGCGACGATTCGACGAGCTCCTACTCGCATCCTTGGGTCAGAAACTAGGAAGTTGAGGAACAGAGAAGTTCAGCTAGTTAAAGTGCAATGGGGAGATGACGAAAGCAATGCTACTTGGGAGACGGAAGCAAAGATGCGTTCTTTGTATCCATTTCTTTTTGAGAGTATGTCTTTTAACTTCTCCTTTATTGCTTGTCTAGTACTTATCTTATCTTTAGTATATCCTCTCGCTAATACCTATGACCTTTAGATACGGTAAAACCTATGGTTGAGACATGTGTTTGAAACATGTTATGGTTGATGGATGCATATGGATGCAATTGTTTGCTAGTGGTTGCTCGTGGATGCATATACACACACATTAGGCACTAGATCGGCTCAGTCACTTCATGTTGCATATTGCATAAATGGATGTGGTAGTTAGATTGATGGATGTATCATGGCTGTGTTATCATATGGATGATGCATTTTTGTGTATGGTTGTGCACGCATGTAGAAATTTGTATGTGTCAATAGGGTTTCGCATACATATTGGATGCATGGCACTATCATGGTTTGCATTAAGGAGGTTTACTGTATCAGTAACCGCCTGATTTTCGCATTAGGTAAGTACATATACACACACTTTTGCATATATCCATCCAGCATTTAGAATCTTGTAAGGACAATGATTGCTCGTGGATGATGCTTTGAGTAGATGGATGATTGGATGGTAGGATACGTTCTTCCTAACTTGAAGATTTCGGGGACGAAATCCTTTAAGGAGGGGAGAATGTAACAACCCGTATTTTCAATAACCTGTAATAACATAAATCGAGGCAGAATTTAATTCTAAAATGGGAATCAAGGGAAACGGGCTATGCCATTGTGTTCGTCTCGGAAAAATACGCGAAATAGAGTCCGAGTTTTCGAAAATCGGAGTCCGTATGACCAAGATATGGCCTCGCGAAGTTTCACGAAAATTCCCAAATTAAAGTATACTTAATTAAGTGAAATGGGTTGTGTAGATATATATATATATATATTGATATATATATATATATATATATATATAATTGAAAATTTAATAAATAAATATGCAAAAATGCTCAAAACAGCGAATTGGGAGAGGGGAATAACCGAACCGGCCGATTTTTGAAGTCGACCCGAGCCCGCTGGGTCGACTAGGGGTTAATCCAGGGTGTTTGGCTGTCAACCCGTGGGCCGATTCGCTCAAGTGCAGATTTTGCATTTGAATGGTTCTCATGGTCCATCTTTAATCTAAAGGCCCTAGATGGTTCCTACACTTGACTTCTTCCCCAAGACATGCTTTGATGGCTTGGATTGAATCTAGGGTTAATCCTATGGCCTAAAACACTTGCCTAATCTATAAATAAGACCCTAACCTACCCTAATTCATTCATAATTAAACCTAGTGACTAAACTATGGCAAAATGCTAGCTCTCATGGCCTCCACTAATTTTATGAAGAGGGTTGCATACTAATCACTCTCTAATCAACTTCTAATCCCTTCTTAGCATCTTAATCTTCTTCATTTGGTGTTCAAAGTTGCTAGTTGTGAGTTTCTATCACTTTGATGATCTTTTGGTAAACTAATTAGATGAGATGTGATGAGATTTATGGTTTTGTATGTGGGTTAATGAGCTTTGAATCATATGATATGATGTTAGCATTAATCTTATGTTTATGCATGTTGAGTATGTAAGCTTATGCAAGTTTAATATGATGTATGTTATGTTTGCATGATGCTAAATATGCAAGTTGTGGGCTATGTAATCATATGCATGTTATGCAAGTTCATGGTAATATGCTATGCAAGTTACATGTTTGTTAATATGCAAGTTACATGTTTGTTAATATGCAAGTTACATGTATGTAAATATGCAAGTTACATGTTTGTTAATATGCAAGTTACATGTTTGTTAATATGCAAGTTACATGTATGTAAATATGCAAGTTACATGTTTCTTTATATGCAAGTTACATGTTTGTTAATATGCGAGTTACATGTATGTAAATATGCAAGTTACATGTTTATTAATATGCAAGTTCATGATGACACATTATGCAAGTCTATAAGCTAATATGCAAGTTTGTTATGCAAAATGAATATGTAAGTTATGTGACATATTATATGCAAGTTATGTGACATGTTATGCAAGTTCATATGCAAGTTATGTGTTTGTTAATATGCAAGATGGCACCTTTGAAACATGTTCATTCATATGCAAGTTGACACCTTTTATATGTGTTATATCATGAACGAAATTACGTGGGAACGATGGGGTAATTAAATGCATAAGTTAATAAGATTGTGTGAAATTAATATAATTATGCATAACACAAAATAAATAAACATAGTATGGGAATTTGCCTATTTGGTTAGGTGTACCCATACTATGTGTTGGGAATTTACCTATTGAGTTAGGTTTACCCCATGGGAATTTACCTATTAAGTTAGGTCTACCCATGTTAAGAAAACTTGATTAATTAGGGATAATTAATATAAAATTATGAGGGTGATTAATTAGGTGTAATTAATTGACTAAGACACGAGGTTGGACTCAGTTGTAGCGTAAAACTGCCCGGACCCAACCGGCTTAACCAGTTGCTACAAATGTTAGCCCAATGTGAGAGGTCTTAGGCACAAACTAAATACGTAATTAATGTAAAGACACGAGGTTAGACTCTGTTATGACATAAGGCTGCCCGGACCCAACCGGCTTAACCAGCGGTCATAAAAGACAGTCTAATGTGAGAGGTCTTTACAAAGGTTACGTTCTTAATTAATTAATTAAGAAACACTTAACCACATTAGCATGTAGAGGGACATGAGGGGTTAAGTGGGTGCCTCGGGTGGCATGAGAAAATCTAGTGGTTGCCTTGGGTGGCAATAGAAAATACGATTAGAATACTTAACCAAAATAGAACATGTAATTAAAACATGATTAAAGGGTTAAGTGGGATATACTAGAAAAAGGGACAAGCTTAGGTGGGTAGCTTGTGGAGGCCCATTTCAACCAGTAACCCATACGTATCTTTGTGGGCTCGACCCATGTCGAGGACGGGACACGCATACTGGGCTTGACTGTAAGAGGCAAACGGGTTAGCGGTGGCAACGCAAGTCCAACGGGCTTCATATGCGTGAGTGGGCCCGGGCTGGTAGGTAAGCCGTTGTTGCATCGAGTAGATATAAGCCGTGCACCTTTAGTTTCATCAGGTTGCCACATTGGGGAATGATACATCCCACGGTGGGGCCAGCACGGGTATCTACGTTAGGGAGCCGATCGAATGGGAAGTAGTGTGTACACCTAGTGGATTGTAGGGCCCCGTGGCGCCTACTTGGTCACCTAGGGGTACGCAGGTACTAATTAGTAAATTTTATAAGTCCTTGGGTGGGATCAACCTTTAAGTTAGGAACGACTGGTGTGGTGCAGTTTAGTAATTTACCTTAGGGAGGGTAGATGCGTCTTTATCCTTTATCTTCGTTTAGTTGACTGCTTAGGGTAGCCATTCATCCCTATATGTTACCGTATATCAGTTTATGTCTTCTCTGGTTACTTTAACGATTGTATTGTTAAAGTTATAGGACTCGCTCAGACTTATGTCTGACCCTGTTGTTTTTATCTTTTTCCCAACCCTCAGGTCCTACGGTGGATCCTAGCAGTAGTGGAGCTTGATCGGATTGCTGTTCCAGTCTTTAGGAGCTTGGATAGATGTAAAGCTCCAGTTATCCAGTTATCTTTTCTTTTGTTTGGCTATTGTATGAGAGTGGGATTATGTACTTCTTTATTTTGATGGATATTGTACTTGACCTTTATTGTGGTTTTATGATGTAACCAGACATGTTTTACTTCCGCTGTTATGAGATGATGTTTTAAAATTTCAAGTACTATTTATATCTGTCTTGTTGTAATTTTTCTGTTCTATATTCACTAAAATACTCCACCGATGCTATGGCATTCCCTTAGTGAGTGATCATAGCGGGAGTGGGGTGTTACAATTGGTATTTTGAAATAAATTTCAAAATGGAAA
Source organism: Allium sativum (assembly GCA_030737875.1). Taxonomy (NCBI): domain Eukaryota; kingdom Viridiplantae; phylum Streptophyta; class Magnoliopsida; order Asparagales; family Amaryllidaceae; genus Allium; species Allium sativum. The sequence continues at coordinate 445,755,448 of CM060922.1, read as the reverse complement.
TGTTTCGAAATGGTTTTGAAAAGTGATATAGCATTGAACTCACTTCGATGGCTGGGAAATAACCCTGATGATGAATAACGACATCGTTAGTGTTCACTCCGAGTTCTAAGTGACGGATTACTACAAAAGAAATTGATTTCGAATTGTTTTGGCAAAATAAGTTGTTTTGATTCTAAAAGGAATATTTGATTTTTGAGAAAAGCAAAGCCGTTTAGAACTTCCAAGAAGAGACTGTTTGAACTAAAAACAAAACTAAATAGAAATTTGTGGAGGTAAATAGGAATTTAAGTCAGTTGAGTGGAAATTGAACGGGATATATAAATGGAACTTGCCTTTGTTAAGTATGGTGAATTGACAAGTTAAAATCTTGGAATTAAGAATGGAGTCGAGATTGCTAATTGGTTTGGGCATAGAATGAATGGAGTTTGATTAGGATGACATCGATATATGCCGAATTGATAACAGATGGAAAGTATATAATGATATTCCCTACAACAAGGTACAAGTTTATATTTGGTATAAGCATGAGATTTATGAGCCGAATTTACAAGTCGTTTGGCTGTTTGATTTTCTTTTGGGTTGGAGAAGGCCCAGAGAGGCGAGTTGTAGTTGTACCGATTAAGCCGTACAAAGGAGGTGCTGGCGAAATTTTTCGAAAATCTCGGGTGTTAGAAAATTTTCAGGATTTTTGAAAATTTTCGTTCATAAGAATTAATTAATAATTTAGTATTTAGTTCAGTTTAAACTGGAGTTAAGAGGTGAAAAAAATAAGTTTTTACCCAGCGAATAGTGATATTTTCTACCTTAGCAATTTCGAGAACGAAATTATTTTAAGGGGGAAAGAACGTAATGTCCCGTATTTGTACGATAAAATAATTTAATTATTTAAATAATGGTTTAGAGAATTAAATGGTTGTTTAATTAAATAATATTGAACATTTAATTAATTTAAATAATAGAATAATATATTTATTATTCCGAAATTGTCAAAAATAGTGAATTGACAATATAATGAGAATTGGACAATTTAAAATATATATAATTCAATTTGGAAATGAATTCGAATAACAAATATATTATATAAACGACAGTTGAACATATAATTAAAATCGAGCTTGAAATGGCGTGGCAGTTCGCTATCTGGCGATTTGAACTTCAACTGAATATACATGATTCGTTTTAAATCGGATTTCCGTGAAACAAGAAACGTTCGGAGCTGGTGAAGTATATTTTTCTAATGGAAGAGAAAAATCGGGATTTCATTGTGTAGATTTTGATTTATGTCCAAATCAAATTTTCGAAAAGTCGCTATGGAATTCCTTTATAAGTTATAGCGATTTATTTATATTATAAAAGGATTTTTCAATATAAATTGAATATCGGTTCAACCGGGATTTTGAATATCGAGTTATAAATCCAGTTGGAGCTATAAGATATTTTGTGTGAATATATATATATATATATATGATAATATATATTTATTTATATTTAATTTAATTATTTTTAAATATATTTATATATTTAAATGGGTTATTTAGAGCTTTAAAAGTAGCCCGTTTTGCAAATGACCTCTATTTTTGAAGAAACTAATTTTGTTGGATCCGCAATATTAAATTATTGTTAGATTTCAATTTTCGTGATTTTTACAGTCAGTATGTGGCCGTACGGATTTTTAATGTGAAAACAGTCAGTATTTTGATGGTTAAAAATACGTTGTGCGAGCAAACGGAGTCGGAATTCGACGAAACCAGTTTCGTTGGGTCCGTAATGTCGAACTATAGGTGTTTTGTCCATTTTCGTGATTTTTGGGTATCATATGCGATCATAGGAATTTTTAAAGACGAATACAAACAACGGTTGAGTAAAAATGAATATTTAATTGAATATTAAATTATTAAGAATACACTATAAAACCGCTTAACTATTTCTAAACCTAACTCATCTCTTCATTTGGTCAAACACTCCGCCGCACTCATCTTTCTTCACAACAGTAAAACTTTATATTCCAGAAATCAAACAAAAATCAAACAAATTCCTATAAATTTTGATACATTTATATTTGAGATTTGGATGGGTTTCTCTTCGATATGATATATGTTTCAAGGGGTGCGATGGCTTCTCTCTGCGTTCAAATTCTAACACAGTAAATTAGGGTTCGGATTCATAAGGTATTGGGGCATCGATTCGAAGTTTTGGGACTTTATATCAGCTCGAGATAGGATGTAGTTTGAGTTGTGATGATTTTGGTGAAGTCCGATGATAATTTGGGTCGCGAGTTTTGGGTTACTGCTACGATGAAGTCCTCTGTCACGATTTTGGTTGTGGTATCTAGCTTTGAATGAAGGGAATAGGAAGATGGAGTTTGAGGAGGAGAGTACAACGGTGGTTGCGGTTTGAAGAACGGTGTGGAAATGAATGAGCAATGGTGAGTAAATCGAAGTGGTTGGAGCATGGGTTTTTATCAGCGATTCAGGAAGAAGAGACTGTGCACGGTGTCGGGTTGATATGGTTTGGGCCATGATCGAAAGGGTAAGGCCCAATAATAGAATTATATAAAGGAAGTTGAATTTAATTTAATTAAAAATGTGTACAACTTTGTAAATTGCATATCTTTTCCATACGTTATCAGAATTGAGCGAAACAAGATCATTGGGATCGTATGGACAGTGGCTCCACAATGGGACTGACTGGGAGTGAATTGAAGCTCGTTACAATTTATAACAAAATAAATTGTCCGTCTGAATCAAGCGATGGTTATCGTTATTAACGATGATTGTCCAATGTGAGTAAAACTCTCCAAACTCTATCTGTTTATATTTCTATAATGTATTTTTAGAACTGATAAATGTTGATTGATTTGCTATGTGCTGACTGTTTGATTGAATTGCTGATTGATTGTTTGAAATTATAGATAACAATATATATATATATATAAATCGTTAATCAAACATTGATTATGTTTATCAGAATATTTCATATTGAAATGAAATCGACGTTAATTATATTGTTTAACATCTGTGGATGCAGGAAAACAGGTCGGAGGAATCCGATTGGATTCCTCAACATTTATTTTATTGTTTTTCATATATGATGATATATGATGTGATATATAATCTGTGGTTGATTATGTGTGTTGAATGATATCGATCATTGTTATTTGGTATTTTTAAATACCATATAAAATACTGTAATTTAAAATGGGAATTTTCAATGTGTATGTTGAAAATAAAATATATTTATATAGAAACAAATGATTTTATAAAAAGGAATTTCAAAGTGGATATTGAATAGAAATGGAAATATTTGTAAAACAAATATGAAAGGAAATATTTATTTAGAAAATAAATGGAATTATAAAGGAAATATTTATTTATGGAATAAATAGAATTATATAAAAGGAAATATTTGGAAAATGAATAGAGTTTTATAAAAAGAGAATTTTACATTAGGAAGGTTTTGACCCGTGCTTCGCACACGGGTGTAACATGATATTGATTTAAAGTAAATATTTTGCAAATAAAATATTATAAAGGAATGTGGGGTTTGAAATAGGAATTTAAAATGGAAGTACTAAAATTAGAAACTGACTGGAAATTAGTTGAATTAAATGACTTTCTAAGTATCGATCTGATGTTGGTTTCGGCCTTCGGGGTTTATGCTTGGGAAGTTGCTCTCTTACTAGTTTACAGTTTGAGACTGATAGAGGTGGGAAGATATTGATGCGTGAATCAGAAATGGAAATGTTTTCCAAAGTTAATAACATGAAAACAAGGATTTGATGAATATATGGAAACGAGAAATGGGGAAATAAATAAATGTTGATTGATGATTGATTGATAGAACTTCCATCTGGAAATAATATCGTTGGTTGCACACATATTTTCCTTTGATAGTTAAATCACCGACTATCGAAGATTTTGACCATTTCCGTTGTTAATACGGAGAGACCGGGATCAGACATATTATCTGAAAACCACTCCATATGGCATTAGCGTTGCGAATCAAATATGATGAAGATAATTGAAGACGGAGTTATGCAAGGGCTGTCCTGTTTACAGAATAGTGCCTTCGGATTGTCCAACCCCAGGACAACTTGAATGGACGAACGTATGACAGAGTATATCGGGTAGATCGCGTAAGTTGATCGTTTCAAACGTATTTACGTTGGTGGCGGAGGAATTCTTTTCTCTTAGCTTATACCCGTGGTATTTTTGGGGGAATCAATTTGTGATTTGGCGGGTATGACGATGTGGCATTCAATGTAAATGAAGAAGTGATATGTTAAAAGATACGTTATGACCTCAAGCCTCATCAACTGGGAAATGACAGAAATCGGGCAGGCAGCATGGCTAAGTGGGCTACACCCAGTTAGGGTATATTGTCACCATCTAGAGAATATTCATATTTGTTACTCCTTTCAATTCTTTAACTCCTGGGAATGGTTATGTTGCTAGCAACCGTAGGTGACAATATATTCGATACATTCAAGAGAAATGAGTGGTCGGTCATGTGTGGCCGAGTTACTAGATGTTCTTGTTGAACTCCAGTGTATCGCTTCTAGAGTACACTGATCGGAAGGTGGATCCATACCTTGTCATAGTTGGAATCCATTCCCCAATAAGAGCCCGCGGTTTTGATTGTATCTTAAATATGTAGAACGTGAGATGAAAGCGTTTCTGCTAGATTTCTATTTACTTGATCTAGACATTATTATAATATCGGACAAGTATCGTTTTAGAAAAATATTTGGGTTATCATAAGGTAAAAAGCATCTGTGTTTATGTGTGGATCGGTCTTACGATTACCCTTTGTTTCAAAAGGATTTTTGAAAAGTTAAACAAATGATTTGAGTTTACTCATACCAGTCACATGACTGACCCAGAGTTTATTTTGTTTTGTTTTCCCTAAACTCTTTGGTGCCCAATTTTGTATGGGCAGTCAAGTAGTCGGGATTTATAGATACTTGAAGAGCTGGAGCAGGAGGCTCCAGGATTTTATAGATTGTTATTCCCGTTGTGTTGTAAGTGTTATACTCTAATAATGGTATTGTATACAAATACTGTTTTATTTCAAAGTTATGTTTTGAAATATATTTATTCATTTCGCTGTGAGATTCGTGTTTACTCTGATGTTGTATGTTCTTCTTCTTCTTCTATTCTAAGTTTCTATCTTATCTATTCTCACCCTCTAATTTCTTTCATGGACTATCCGGTATTTCCGATGCTTGAATAGTCGACATTGAGTTTATGTCGATTACTCAGGATCGTGAATTAGCCGGGTCGTTACAGTGATGATGATTGTTTTGGATGAGTTTATTCTATGTACAAAATTGGTATTGTAGAATTTTTAATTAAAACGTTGTATTTGCTTTTTTTAATGTAACATTTTTCGTCTTCTGTTGCATTTTTTTTCCTGATGTTGCATTTCAAGATAATGGTGTTGCATTACATAATATAGTGGTGTTGCATTAAATAAAATATTATTAATTCCATATGGCACATGGGCCCCACAGTTGACGTGGTGTGTGACATGTAAGCAGCTGATGTGGAGAGTTGATGTGGCGTGTGACACGTGGACGGCTTACGTGGAAAGCTGACGTGGCCCCACTATAGTGACCTGGCAGTCAGGTTCTAACTTATGCTTATCTCAACGCTGTGTTTTGTTGTATTACGTGCAAATAGTGTTGCATTACGTCTATAATGCAACCCTTTCTTTCCGTGGCAGTAGAAGTACAAAAGTGCTGCCTTATAGGGCTAATGCAACGGTCGCGGATGCCACTCCCCTCTGGTGTTACCTATTTAAAAAATTGGCCTACGACAATGCTTTTTTGCGCCACATAAAATTAGTGTCGAATATGCCCACTTTTGTAGTGGTGCGTAAATATTTATATATGGATTTAAATTATAGAACCGAAACAGTTAATGTTAAATTGTGGGGAGAACTTTCTACAGAAGTAGGATCTAAATTGATGCAAATGGTCAACAAAGCTCCAATTGTAGCCATTAAATATGTTAGACTTGGAGATTTTCAAGGTAAAAAACATTTAATTAACTTAATGTTCTTAACCTATAACCATATTTAAACATTTGTCAATTTTATTATAGGTTTATCTTTATCAACACTTAGTAATAGTAATCTAGCTATAAATCCAAACATACCAGAAGCTAGAAAGTTCAGAATTTGACATGACACTGAAGGTAAAAGTGCACACATAAAATCTACTAATTATGATAGAGTCGTGCTTTCTCATATAATAAACAATTTAAATTTGGGTCATGTCAAGGTTAGTAATAATCATTTCAATATTGATAATATCATAGTTGTTTACTTCTTTTAATGCATAGTCTGTTTTGTTTAGTATATTTGCTTATATAACTCACATTGAGACTCAACTACTGTGGTATTGAGGCTGTAAGAACTGCAATTAAAAGGTAAGCGAGGCTTCAACATTAGGTCGTTAGTGTGAAGCATGCCAACAGAACGAAGATACATGTAATTTGAGGTGACTAAAGGTTAAAGCTAAGATTTTTTATTTAACGTTACTATTTGTAAAAAATCAAATTACAATGCAGGTATATTATGGTAATGAAGATTTTCGACCCAACTGCTAAAGCTCGGATTATTGCTTTTAATGAATCGGCAAAGGAAAATATAGGTTGCAGTGTCGATGACTTCTATAATATTAAGAACGATGAAGGTGAAGATATATCTATCAACAAAAGCTAAATAAATTATTATGGATGCCTCGTCTTTTTAGTATTGGTGTTACTCAGATTGAGTATATAAACAAACAAAAAAAAGATCACTATTATATCGCAATCAGCCGTTGATTATTCAGCTGAATCAAGGTTCTTGTTGGAAGAAATAGCTAAGAAGTCATAGTCCAATATTCAGATTAATCTTCAGTGTTTTTATTTCAATAGTTTCAAATTTTCAAATAACAATGATAGTTTTAAGTAATTTATTTAGATAAATTAGTTTAATAATTTGTGATTTATTTATTACATCTTACTTTTGTATTTTTTTTTAATTTCAACTAAATATTCACTGATATGATAAAATTTTGAGCTTATATTTGTTTTGTTTCTCTTTTTATTTCTTCAATTCATTAATGGTTTAAGGTTGCAAAATAATTAAACATTAAGATTACATTGGTCCTACTTGATATATAATAAAAATGTACGTATGCATTTATGACTGATTCAAATCAATACATTGATAGTATATTCGTAGCCTCAAGTTGGTTTTCATGTAAAATTCAATTTAATTGAATTCCCGCTTTTTAATTACTTTCATTTTCTCTTAAAGTACCGTATAACCTTTTTAATAAAGTCTGACTTGAAATATGTTTTAAAAAATAATTTTATATTTCGCATTGAACACTTTAACGGTCGGTATTCGCACCGTTGTGTTGTAATAATAGTATTAAAATGTTACTATCGCTTAATAATTGTACCCGACAAATAGTTTTATTTTACCGATTCAAAATGCATTTTTGCCAATATTAACATATAAAATGTTGAAATTGCACAAAAATAGGATTTAAATAAAAACATTTTTGTTGATTCAAAACAAACCTATCTACGTTAAGAGATTGGATCATTTCACTAAAAAATAGGATTAAGAAAACAAATTTGCTTAACTCATTAGTTCTTTGTTAATCAATAGTAGAAACAAAAATTGAAATTTGATGAAAAAAGTATATGTTGCAACATAAAAGTATAATCTAAGACTAACTATATATTATTACACTTTAAAAAATATGATTAAATATATGCAATTTGTACAGAAACAATTTACGCGTTTACGAGGTTTTTAGCATTAAGGACAAAATGAACAAAGAATTGCTCAATAAAGACAAGTGAGCAAAAATTTATCCGATAAATTTTAGTTTAAAGGGAGAAATTCATGGTGCGTTATAATATCTCCTTTTATATTAAAATTTATGCTTAAGGACAAAATTTTAGTCTTTTTTATTTATGAAACAATTTTTTGTTTATTTTGTCTTCAATGTATTTTCCTATTACACGTGAATGGTGTGGCATCAAATGTAGTAGAACTATTGGTAAAGAAAGACAGTGGAAATACACTTTGAGTTTAGAAAACTAAAAGTATCCGGTGGAAATTTAATGCTAATTTACCATCGAACCGACAAGCCAGTGGTTTATATTAATGGTTTTGGAGCAAGGTGGTCCAATGCAAAGGTAGCAGCAGCCCACGAGAATGGACAAGGGACGGCTCGTCTTTCATTTCACCATCGGTTGTCTCTAGACATTTAAGTTTACTTTTCTACAAAATCAAGATGGACGATAAAGCAAACTAACTCACTTTATTTTATTCGCCAGTCTTCGCAAATTTGTAGAGTGTTGTTTAACAAAATTGGCAGCAATGGGACACTAGCACAGCAGGGTAGCTTAATTTAACTGGAAAGAAACAAATGCAAATTTTTATACAGCATGTTGCTAATTTGCTATTCATTTACTGTTTTCCACTTTCGACCATTAGGCTCGTTCGATCATTCGATGCCGAACGACAATTCATAAATCTTGCACTATACGGTAGTCGTTCGCTGTCGAAAAACATGAAGGTCGGTCGTCCGTTCATAGTCAAACAACATTGCATGGTGGCCTGAAGAGATTTTCAGGTACCAATACTCGCACACACGCTTTATATATTCCCGCCATTGCTCCTCTTATATTCTATTCTTGATAAGATTATAAAACGCACAGCCACAAGTATTGTATTGATCGTACCATGTAGATGTAGACCACAAATTCCCTACTCTTTATTCTTCGTCGTCAGGTTTAAGTTAATTTTAGATATTGATGTGTGGATCCAATACCATACGTTTTGACACTGATTTATATGGTTGTCAAAAAAGAATACTATTTTGTTGCACCATCTTCCTATTGGTGGAAATGAGGAAAACTTATATAAGTTCTCCTGATTTCCACCAATAGAGAATTCACGTTGACAGCACATAAGATAAAGTAATGTCAACAAACTCAGTCTTGTCAAAAACCACCGATCCTAAATTATTTTAGAATGACTTACATGTTTAATAACCATTTCTAACGGATTCAATGTCCCATTTTCAACATTATAATCCTACAAATAATAGCAACAGCTCTAACGTTAATTCCAACATCAAGGTCTGAACACATGGCAGATCAAGGGACCGAATACATATACAATGATTAATATCGCAACTTCATTACACACGTCGTGCGTGTGTGTGTGTATATAGACTATAGTGTAAGGCTTTCTAAGACAAGTTTATTTTCAACATTGCTATTGGAAAATATGATGTGAAATTGTTACAGGTATCATGCGATATCTCATTCTCAACTATATATTTAGTAATTTTTCATATTATTTTACAAATTATTTCACATAGATTTACGAAGAGTAAAAAAGATTTTTCTTATGTCATGCAATTTTTCCGTGACGCCGCATGCATGTTGTCATCTTTAGTTGAATTTTCAAGCCTTCACCGAACATGCTTTCGCATCTTCAATGCAAAAGTTTGAAAAGGAAAAAGATGGTGTGAAAAAAAAAAGTAGAGAAGCATCTTTCAAAGTGGCGAGGATGCCTAATCCTACTTATAAAATTCATATATATGTTCCCCACCGAATACATTGAACTTTATTATTCTACGCACGTTTCATGGAAGACTTCTGTTTTCTTTGCATAGTTGTTACTATCGATCAACTTTATGTTTATGGAAGAGAGACAAATGGTATCTTGAACACCATTTAGAGAACTATTTGGGTTTTTAAAACCTTATTTCTTTTTTAAACGGCAGAAAACCATTTTAAAAATGCTAGAACAACCGGAAAGTGATAAATAGAAAAATGCGGCACTTACAAAAGACGTTGGATCAATTTCTCTCCGTGAATTGCGTTGATTTTCTACCGCATGATGTGTGTTTCGGTGATTTTCACTGCAAATCTTTCCGTCATTCTAGCACTTCCCAAACCGTTTAGAACTTTATCAGTAAACTTCAATATCAAAGGGTGTTTACCCCAGTTTTTCACTCTGGAGATTGCTCTGTACCCATTTTGGGTGTGCCCCGTGTGCCCACTGTTAACATATTGGATCAATCTGTATATATCAAATCGAACTGCTGGACTGGGCTGTATTTTATAAACTTTGTGTATTATGTCTGTTATATGGGCTGCGCTGTGTTTTAGTCCATTTTCATTTCTTATTACATATAAAAGCTTGTAACCGTGAACTACACGGATTCATTCGATCATAATACAAAATCTCTCTATATTTTACATCTCTGAAATAAGAATAAATCAAATACAGATTATTTCAATCATATTTCTTATATGGTATCAAAGCTAGAATCAGCCAAACGGCATCATATTCAAGTTTCTCATTAAAGAGAGGGGCATGATTTTGAGTCTCCTCAGAATTTAGCATCATCATTGGAGATCATACCTCTCCGATCAGTCTAGTATCTGTTCTCATCGAAACTGTGCCTTGCCAAGCCAAGAATCAAGATCCAAGGCGGCTGCAGCAGTTTCTGATCATCAGAGATTGTGAATCTCATCATTTGATAGCCCTCAGTGCAGTGTTTTGGCAATTCTTGAATCTTTCAAAGAGACAAGAATTACCACTGCATTTTTTTTTCCTACCTTTTCTGTACAGGCTGCCATTTTTTTTTTCTCTTGCAGTGGCCACGCCATATACTCATCTTTTACCTCTGGACCTGTTTTGTATTAAAGAATGGCTGGAGGAAGTGTTGATAATTCATCTGCCACCTTAAGAAACGTAACAGCTGATCTCATAAATCCGCCACCAGTTCTTGTCAAACCAAAAAGCCAGGTGATTACTATTCCATTGTATGAGGATAACTATTTGTTATGGAAATTCCAAGTTGAGACAGCCTTGAAGGGCTATGACCTTCAAGATTATATCAATGGAACCAAACCCACACCACCTGCAATGATTGTAAGTCAAGATGGAAGCATGGTTAGTAATCCAGCCTATATACATCATCATAAACAAGACAACTTACTGTCATCATGGCTGGTATCTTCATTAAGTGCAAATCTCTTATCACAAGTAATAGGATGCAAATCATCTTATGAAATTTGGAATACAATTCAACAAATTTTCAGTTCTCAGTCTTCTGCTAGAATAATGCACTACAGGAGCGAGTTTCAGAATACAAGAAAAGGAGAATTAACTATGAGAGACTACATTGCTAAGGTAAAATCTCTAGATGACAAACTGAATTCAGTAGGGCATCATATTTCAGACAGTGAGCAAATCTTGACCTTAACTAATGGTCTTGATGAGGAGTATGAATCATTGGTCACATTTATTGCTACACAACCTACCCTACCAGACATTCAATCAGTTTACTCGGCATTATTAGCCCATGAAGGCAGGGTAGAACAAAGGAAAGCTATGCAGAATGATTACAGTGTAAATCTGGCTTCTAGTTCAAGAAATCAAAATCAGACAAGAAACATACCTGGCTATGGTAGAGGGAATGCACCAGGACAGAGAGGGAATCAGAATCCCAGAGGCAGAGGAAGAGGCAGATTTAACAATACAAACAGAGTTAAATGTCAAATATGTGAGAAACCTGGTCATACAGCTAACAGATGTTATTCAAGATTCAATTCAGATGTTAATAATCCACAACAGAATCAATCTGGTCAAGGCAGGCTAAACATTAACATGGCCCAAACTAACAACCAAACCAGGTCAAGTGGTGATAGTATTACAGCACAAGTCACAAGTAATGATGATTCTGTCAAAGGTGATGATTACAATTCAGAAGATTGGTATCCAGATTCAGGGGCAACCAATCACATTACTAACAATCTTCAAAACCTCAATCTTGGCAATAAAAACTACTCAGGTACGCAAGTTATTCATACTTGTAATGGTGAAACTATGAATATATCTCATATTGGGGCAGGTGTTGTTAAGGGGAAAAGAAAACTTTACCTCAACAACCTACTTAGAGTTCCTAGTGTTAAGAAAAATTTAATCAGTGTGTCCCAATTTACTAATGACAATAAGGTGTATTTTGATTTTCACCCAAAATATTGTCTAATTAGAGATGTTCATAATAAGGACATATTGTTACAGGGTAGTTTGGACAATGGGCTATACAAATTCAACAACATGCAGTCAAGATTGGAAAATAGCAAAGATATCTTGTGCTGTAATGCAAATATTCATTTCAGTTGTGATAATGTTGAGATTAGTTCTGTTAATAATGACAAATATTGTACCAGAACAAATATTCCTGTTAATAATGACATTGTTGAAAATGATTCTGTCAAAAACAAAAACAATGACTACATGAAGAATGATCTTGATATATGGCATTGTAAGCTAGGACATCCCAGTTATGACTTGGTTATGAAAGTTTTAAAAGATAATAATATTGCGTACAAACACTCACCCATATCAAGCTTTTGTGTTCATTGTCAACTTGGCAAAAGCCATAAGCTACCTTTTGGCAGATCAGAAACTGTCTATTCTAAACCACTTGAGTTGGTTACAGCAGACCTTTGGGGTCCTGCACCATTGAACTCCAGACAAGGTTACAGGTGTTATTTATCCATTGTTGATGCCTACACAAGATATACTTGGATTTTCTTTCTTAAAGCTAAATCTGAGACACACAATGTCACGTTGCAGTTCATAAAATTTATAGAGAGACAACTGAACAGCAACATTAAAATAGTTCAGACAGATGGGGGCAGTGAATTTTTCCCACTCAAAAATTATTTTAATCAAAAAGGCATAATACATAGAAAAACTTGCCTCTATACATCTGAGCAAAATGGCATTGTTGAAAGAAAACACAGGCATATTATAGAAACAGGTTTAACACTGTTATCTAATTCATCTTCGCCTATGAAATATTGGGATGAGGCTTTTTGTACAGCAGTTTATTTAATTAATAAGATGCCTACAAAAGTGCCGAAATACAAGTGTCCACATGAGGTCATTTTTGGAAATAAACCTGACTATACAATTCTGAGAACATTTGGATGCTTGTGTTTCCCATGCCTCAGACCTTATAACAATCACAAACTTGCCCTAAGATCAAGTCCATGTACTTTTCTAGGTTATGCAAAAGACCAAAAGGGATACAAGTGCATGGATAATAAGGGCAAGATAATTGTTTCCAGACATGTTGTTTTTAATGAATGTGTTTTTCCTTTTGCAGACAAGGAAAACAAGATCAATCAAGTAAAGAATCAGTGCAGAAATACAATGCAGACCTTACCACCTTTGTATGAATGGAATGTGCAAACAAATGGAGATGGATTATTGCATCAAACACACAGAGATGAATCATTGCATCAGACACCAACCACTCCAACTGTATCCAACACTAGGTCTGGATACAGTTCAAGTGAACCAATGACTGATGAAGACCTACTACATAACAGCAATGATGACCAAACATCAGATGCAGACAATGAAAACAGTGATAAAGAAGAACCATAAACAGGACATCATATGGTTACTAGAGCTAAAAGTGGGATTTTCAAACCCGAAGTGTATACTTCCACAACTAATGACACTGTTGATACAATTGAACCAGCCATGTATGAACAAGCTATTAAAAGTAATTCATGGAGCAAGGCTATGGATGAAGAATATGATGCACTAATTAAAAACAAAACATGGACTCTTGTTACTGCACCAAAGGATAAAAACATTGTGGGATGCAAGTGGATATTTAAGCTTAAAAGAGATGCTAATGGAAGTATTTCTAAACATAAAGCCAGGTTAGTTGCAAGGGGTTTCACACAACAATATGGTTTTGATTTTGATCAAACATTCTCTCCAGTGGTCAAGCCGACTACAATCAGAATTATTCTAACTTTAGCTCTACACAAAGGTTGGAATATAAGGCAAATGGATGTTTGCAATGCATTTTTGAATGGAGAATTATATGAGGATGTGTATATGCAACAACCAAAGGGGTATGAGATTCAAGGTAAGGAAAATCATGTTTGCAAGTTACATAAGGCCATATATGGTCTAAAACAAGAATCCAGGGCATGGTACATCAAATTAAAAGAGACATTGAAGTCATTGGGCTACAAAGCAACAAAGTCTGACAATTCTCTATACACCAAACTTAATAACCAGTGTACTATATACATACTTGTATATGTAGATGACATTCTAATCACTGGAAATAACACCACAGAAATTGACAAAGTCATCACTCATTTGGATCAAACATTTGCCATAAAAGATATCGGTGAAGTGGATTATTTTCTGGGTGTTCAGGTTCAAAGAAAATCAGAATCAGAAATTTTTCTTTCACAAAAGAAATATATATCAGATATTCTGGTCAGAGCAAACATGGATAAAGCTAAACCCTACAGCACTCCTATGATCAGTAATTTACGTTTATCCAAGTACAAGGGTGATACTATAGAAAATTGCAAACAATATCGTAGTATTGTTGGAGCATTGCAGTATTTGACCATTACTAGACCTGAAATCAGTTTTAGTGTGAATAAGGTCTGTCAGTTTATGTCTAACCCCTTAAGCGATCATTGGAAAGCCGTGAAACGTATTTTACGTTATTTACAAGGCACAAAAGACTATGGATTAAGAATTCAAGCTAATAAAGATATTAGTCTAAATGCTTACAGTGATACTGATTGGGCGAATGATCCAGATGATAGGAGATCAACCTCTGGCTACTGCTTGTTCATGGGACCAAATCCGATCTCTTGGTGTACTAAAAAGCAATCCACAATCTCGAGGTTTAGTACAGAGGCAGAATACAGAGCGATAGCTACAGCTACTGCCGAAATCATCTGGGTAGAAACCCTAATTGAAGAATTAGGGTTTCAAACCTCAAGGAAACCCACTTTGTGGTGCGATAATAGAAGTTCTGTATCTCTTTCCATGAATCCCATACAGCATACGAGGACCAAACACATTGAAATTGATCTTCATTTCGTCAGAGAACGGACAGAGTCTGGAAAGCTTGTTGTCAATCACCTTCCAGCGTTCTACCAGAAGGCGGACATCCTTACCAAGGCATTGTCCAGAAGTAAATTTGAGAGATTAAGAGCTGAGCTCAAAGTTTTTCAAGGCGGCGTAGAGTTTAAAGGAAAATGAAACCCTAGTTCGATTTGAGGCGGCGTGTTAACATATTGGATCAATCTGTATATATCAAATCGAACTGCTGGACTGGGTTGTATTTTATAAACTTTGTGTATTATATCTGTTATATGGGCTGCGTTGTATTTTAGCCCATTTTCATTTCTTATAACACATAAAAGCTTGTAACCGTGAACTAAACGGATTCATTCGATCATAATACAAAATCTCTCTATGTTTTACATCTCCGAAACCAGAATAAATCAAATACAGATTATTTCAATCATATTTCTTATACCCACCCAATAGAAATCTCTGATTTTCATCTTTTGCAGTTAAGTCCCTCAATTGTCACAGGGACTTAATTGTAAAAGGTGAAAATCAAAGGTCACCTATTGGATGGACGCACGGGCACATCCAAAATGATCATAGAAGAATTGGCCTCCCTCCCTTCAAACGGTGTGGGTACGCGGCCTGAGTCATGTTGAGCAGCTGTAGTTAACTTATGTGGCCATTTTAATTTCAATCTACGTCAAGTATAAATCAGCCATGCTTACGGGAACGCTGGAAACAAACTTAGTTTTAAGAAACATTGTTTATTTTGGTCAATTTGAATTTTTACATTTATGGAATTAATTACTAAGAGATTAAAATTTAGCCCATAGAATAATTTAGATATACGTTGGTGTAAGAAGCCCCTGGTATTGTATATTACATAATCTTCAGAGGGAACCTTAAAAAATAAAAAAATAAAAAAATAAATAAACTGAAGACGATTATTAACCATTAACATAAGACGTGTTACTAAATACAAGGAAGAGTTTTCTCGTTTGAATATAAGCAAATGCAATAGAAAAACAGAATTGCAACAAAACTTATATTTTCTTTTCTTTACAAAATATTTATCTCTCAATTCCCATTTTTTAATTACACTTAACTGTTCTTCTTCTTACAAAGTTTTCCAGGGGTTCTTACGTCGCACAGTTGACGTATAAAAGTATAAAGTTCAGAGAAAACATCAGAAAGCAGGCATGTGCTAAATAGTCATATTACCAACTCTACGTACTCACATTTATGTGACAATCTAATAAAGTCTGACTAATATCACAAATCCATCTAAAGTCATACACAGTGTATAATAAAGCAGCACCAACTATAAGGTTCATTAATATCACAAATCCATCTATAAATAGCTATTATAAGCTTGTGTAAACCACGCATCATACCTCTTTCAAACCACCATATATATACATATATATAACAAAAAATGGCTTCTTCCATTTTTTCACTCGTGCTGATCATATCTTGCATGGGTTTACTATCATCTGCAGGTTGCAATGCGCAAAAATCACCCCCAATAGTGAATGGACTGTCATACACATTCTACAATGCAAAGTGCCCTAAACTTGAATCCATTGTAAGAAACCACTTGCAACAAGCCTTCAAAAATGATATCGGCTTAGCCGCTGGTCTTCTTCGTCTTCATTTCCATGACTGCTTCGTTCAGGTACCTTTTTTTGGTACTGCACACCCTAGATTTTTAGGAAAACTGTAAACGAAGCATTTCTCTTTCAGGGTTGTGATGCATCTGTGTTGCTAGATGGGTCTGCCGGTGGGCCTAGCGAGCAGACCGCGCCGCCAAATCTATCGCTCAGAAAAACGGCCTTAAAGACCATCAACGATATCAGAGCTGTCATCGACGCTTCCTGTGGACGAATCGTGTCATGCGCAGACGTGGTTGCCTTGGCTGCAAGGGATTCCGTCCAACTGGTAATTCTAATCAATCATCATTCTTGTTAGCAGCTAATGACGGTTTTAATACTATAACTAACGCTTTTCTGATTGTTTCTACCAGTCTGGAGGACCTAACTACCGAGTTCCACTTGGGCGTCGTGACGGCCTATCCTTTGCGACCCAAAACGCAACCCTAGCCGGACTTCCGTCCCCGTTTTCAAACGTCACAACCCTCCTCTCCGTCTTCAACAAAATAAATCTTGACACTACTGACCTAGTAGCTCTATCCGGAGGCCACACCCTGGGCCTGGCCCACTGCTCCTCCTTCACCAACAGACTCTACCCGACCCAGGATCCTAACATGAACAAAACCTTCGCCAACAACCTCAAAAATGTGTGCCCAACATCCAACACGAATGCGACCACGGTGTGTGATATCCGTAGCCCTAACGTATTCGACAATAAGTACTACGTGGATCTTTTGAACAGGCAGACGTTGTTCACTTCGGATCAGAGCCTGTACTCCGACTCCAGGACTAAGTCCATTGTGACTAGCTATGCGGTCAACCAGTCCTTGTTTTTCAGCCAGTTTGCGGCTTCGATGATAAAGATGGGGCAACTGGGGGTCATTACCGGTCAGAACGGAGAGATTAGAAGGAACTGCTCGGCCCGTAATTCGGGTTCAAGTGGTTTTATTGGATCTGTTGTGGAAGAGTTGGAAGAAAGCATTTTGTCTTTCTAAGATTGTGGAAGTAATATGTAGTTATAACTAAATGTGTTTGTGTCGTATCCTGGACTCACCATGTGGGGTTTAGGAGGTTTTGGGTGAAGTCTTGTGTTACTCAATAAGAATCAGTTTGCTATTGGATCCAGAATTACTGTTCTTAATTTTATGTCAAGGTTGGCACCTAGTCACAATCTAGTACAACACACTTTAATAAGAACGACATTTAAGTATGGAAAAAACAAGCATGGAGAAAAGAAAAATAAAGACTTTCGAATCAACGGTCTAAGAGACTATTCTAGTATATTGAACTGCAGTCTTCTAAATTTTTGTTACTTCAGCACACGAAGATATAAAATTTAAGGAAAGAAGATTTGATCTTCGTAGCTGTGATTATAAAAATACGCAACATTGATTGTTGAATTTAAGGACAATTTACAGCTTATTTTAGTGTTATTTTTATTTAATTTTTTCGTATATAATTTTGATGAAATGTTTAAAGTTTCATTAAAAAACGTATGAAAAATCTACGATTTGACATTTTAAAATATCAGAACTTTAAAACTTAAACCATGGTCTAAATATAACATGCAAGTGCACGCTTGAGTATATGTAAAGAAAACTTAAACCAACCTGTGATGCATGATGAATAGTTAAATATGAGTGGTTGCGATGCATGAATGGATGATGTCCCCATGAAGCGGATAATGGTTATAACTGAATCCACTGCTCCGCAGACGGACGGGCAATTATATCGTACAATGTTAATGGTTGTACTCTACTACACGTATTGCTTGCAGGGCATAAAAAGTCGGATAGGTCCAAATGGGCATATTTAGTTCCTGTTCTAAATTAGTCGGACTGGATACGGATCAAAGGAAACTTTTTTTGTAATGGACGTATTTCCTTTACTGACACATACAAATATCAAATATTGTATGTTTTCAACTTTTCGAGTTAGTAGCATTCACACCCAATAGCTTTCCTATTTTTCAATGGTATCCCTTAATTTTTTTATTTTTTTTGGCAAAACCGACCGGTTTTTATAGTGATCCGTAACACTCTTTTATTTATCACAAAATAAAAAGTACATTATAGTTCAGGTGATATGCTTTCGACATATCAGCTATAGAAGATACCACAACAATGCACTACACGTTCCTAAATTTGACCTTCAGCTACATTACGTAATTAATACTACATAAGACATGACATAATGATATGATTACAGATCGAAAAGATCTCTATTCTCTTCATCCCATATCATCATTGAGACCTTTGAGAATCTCAATTTTCTTGCTTCTCGTATTATGAGCGCTTCCAGTCGATCTACCAGGAGAATCGACAATAATCGGTGTGTTGATAATAGGATCCGGAGGCGCTTTATAACCAGGAGGGGGTAGAATATGATCATAAGGACCGGGTTTTCTCTTGGATTTTTCGCTACCTATGATTACTGAGAGAGGAGAAGAAGGCTTGACATGACAAGCAGGTTTGGAGGAACTAATATCAACACATAAATTAAGAAAACCTGGTTTGAGCATCGACGACGAAGGCTTGCACACTTTCATTTCATTCTGGATTAATCCCATCCTTTCACGCTCAGCAGCATATACTTCCATCGAGTTGTAATTATAGATCATAATATCCATAAGCTTCAGCTTCTCCGCACAAATAAAATGATCTAACTTACCACTCTTTATTTCAGCACGTAGCTGTTCAATAGACTCGCGAACCCCTTTGTCTTTTACACTGCATTTAGCTTTATCCTTCATTTTAGTTTTCTTCTTGCAGACTTTGCTACTGTGAACGACACAGTCAAAATTCGTTCGCAGGAAGGAGTCCAGGTTATTATCTTCCCTGTTAGAGCGTATACCTTGGTTAACACCATGATCTATGCTACCTTCCTTATTCGCATTATGGCTTTGATCTTCAAACTGCGGGACATTTTCTTCCTGAGACATTTCATCCCTCTTGCTTGGATTTCTTGGACCATTATCCTCCTCCATTATTCCAGCCGTACTACCAGAGCAGGCTTTAATTAGTGATGTAGCATTAACATTAGGATCAACAAAAGGAGGAAATGCTCGAGAAAGCAACTCGCTAACTTGACGAATTTCGCCTTCTTCACTAACGTTGTCTTCATCGTTTACTAAGTCTTCCTCGTGTAATGTAGCGAGCACGTCGAACCTGCTACGACTCACTTCACCTTCTCCAAACATACCTTTCTGTTTATCTATGGTCGAGATAGGAATCTTCCTTGCCTCGTCTTTCCTTTTCTCGTTGACTCTCGTCCACATCGAGCTGGGTCGCATTGTGTTAACAGATTTACCCACATTTGGGTTTGACTGTACTCGCACCACATTAGCATTGAGGTCAGATCTATCATTTCCTTTTGTAGCTTGTACCCCGTACTTCAAACACTTTTTCGTTTCATGCCCAAAACTTACACATTTAACACAAATTGCAGGACGCCACAAGTATGTAACCTGCACTAACTGCTCGGTACCATCTAGCAGTGACACAGGGAATTCGAAGGGTAGTTCATCATGAGGAGAAACATCAACCATACATTTCGCATACTCAAGACATTCAAGTTTCTCCGTAGAGAGATCCATGCATAGAAATTTCCCTATGTGCATTGCCAAATAACAGATTCCGACTTTCGTCAAACACACACAATCCCTTAATTTTTTTTAAACCTTTATTCCTTTATTATTCAAATTCATCCATTAGCTGGTAAATCTAGTGGACTTAATTAACCTTGCGACATACACACACAATCACATGAAATAGCACAACCCATGCTATTTCTTCTTTTCAAAACAGAAAACATAGTGTACATTGAGAACGTTTTGTAATACGAATTCAATTTCTACATACTAAATAAAAAAGGGGAAGCCTATATGTTAGTAAAAAAATTAAATAGAATGGATCTCAACTATTAGATGAACCACCATTTAAATGTCTTGTATTCAAACATTTGCTGTAAATATGATATTTTAAAATAGAAGAAGTCAATCTTGATGCTTTTTTTTTTTTTTTTCAATTATTGTTTTTCCTTTTTTTGTTGGAAAAGTAGAGGTTAAAGCTTTCCACTTAAAAAATAGAATAGATTAATTATCAAAAAACATTGCCAAAAATTGTAAAGAGTGGTAATAAAACAAAGTTCCATTAATGAATACTATGTGGTAAAGTGGATGATTAAGAAAAAGTATTCTAATGTTAGAGCATAAACTATAGCATCATTGAAATGAATCGTTAACCATAAAGATTGTTGCAATTAGTGGAAAATTAAAATAAAAAATATAGGATCAAAGACCAAAAATGAATTTGAATTTTCAAAGCTTATCGATAACACAATTCCATATGTTATCAAACAGAGAGCAGATGGTACGAAAAACAGACTTTGACCAAACGACTTTTCTGCCGTTTAACCAAATTCGTATAAGCCTAGTGAAATTAGACCAATATGAAACCGTTTTGAATCAAGAGCAAATTAAAAATAAACAAAAACCAAAGGACATAATTTCATTTTTAAAGTGAAGAACAAACTTTAGAAGAAAAAAATAGACTTAAAAATAATAATAAATACAGTTAGCAATTTATATAGTGCAAAGCTGTATATAATGCTAGTTATAACAAGCATTTCTATACACTGTAATAATTGAATATAATGCTAGTTGTATCTAACATTTCCATTTAGCTTAATTTACTTCAAAATTTGTCATTCCGCTTGCAAATAAAACTTATTTTCATTTACTTTTTTTTTCTTTAAAGTTTGTCATTCTTCCTAATTACACTTTTATTAAATGGGTAATCAAACAATTGAGTCATTTTCTAAAAAGTTCTAAATGAATAACATATTTACCCATATAACTGAGATTAAACAAAATCCACTATTTTTTCATAGTCTAATAAATTTTTTATATTAACTCGGAATCAAATGAAACTTCGACCAACTAACTTGGACTTAAATTAAGGTCAATATGAAACATTTGCATGCTTCATCGAACAAAAATTGTTGTTCTCCTTAGTGACTAACAATGTACTTAAAAAATAGTAATTTTCATTGCCATATTTGAACTCTATCTGATCACGAAGCCGACATTTTTTCTGTTTAGAGTGCAGTAACTTTTTTCACCGTCTTGAACTCGATGAGTCTTCGACCAATGAATTCTCGTTACAAATATGAACAATATGAAACTCTTAGATATTTCATCGTATGAGCAAATGTTCTTGTTCTCTTGACATCTGACGAATATGTACCTAGAAAATAATAGACTACATATTTGAACTTCGTTTGGGTACGCAATAGATCCTTTTTTAATCTGTTACAACTTCTTAATATTGCATCGAACCCTGACGAGACTTCGACCAATTAGTTATGTTAACATCAAAATTGGCACCAACACCTAGATATTGTGAAAGTAACACCGCATGTCGGGGGAAAGGTACAGAGTAAATAAAATAAAATGGAGACTGAAAGAAAACGCAAGCACAGAAAAAAGCAAAACGTTTATATTGGTTCAGCAATTGATGAGGTCTACATTAATATATTTTGTTTTACTATCCATGCCAAATGCAAGTTTGACTACAATGAATATAATGATATCCAAAGTAAGGTTACAAGTACCACTAACTATCTAGTAGATCATGATAATCAGTGTATGTGAAGAGAACTTGCTGCCACATTGGAGTTCGTAGTGGTTGGGAATGTACTTGGGTAGAGCATCGACAGACAAAATTCAGATCCTCTTTTTGTAGGAGATGGTGAGGGTGTTTATAGGAGTTTCAGAATGTATTGGACCAATTAAGCTACATAACCATGAAGTCCAACAAAGCTGTATATGGATCCACACACAATACAAGAGGAATAGCGGTTTCCAATAGCTCATGGAAATCCATTGGCGGCCGTTGGTATACGGATCAATGGCTTCCAACGACTTCGAATGCCATCAACGGAAACTTTCCAACGCCTTCCAATTGTGAAACTTGGTCACGTGTATTTCATGTCTGGCTAGTTAGTCATTGGAAACCGTTGAAGACCGATGAAAACACGTCGTTGATAACCGTTGAAATACATGGGCCTGTAAGCCGTTGCCAACCGTTGGACGCCATTCGAAATCTAGGTATTTTTTTTCTTTCAAATTTCAGATTCCTTACTTCTTGCCGCACACAATCTTATATTCATCAAAATAGCTCCATTTTGAGCGTATACATCACAGTTCCAATCACATATATACCCAAACATAATATTATACCAAAATCAAACACAAAACATGCAAAACACATAACATAAACCAATATTTATAAAATACATCAACACAACCTCATCAATACAACAAAATGTACATACATCCTAACGAAAAAATAAACAGTCATCCAACACCATGTCCAAACCATCATCACCAACACAACATTGAAATATACAAACCATCATAATGCATCAAGCATGATCCTCACCCACTCTCAAAGCGTATGTGTGTGTGTGTGTCTATATATATATATATATATATATATATATATATATATATATATATATGTATGTATGTATGTATAACATTAAAACAAACTAACCTCAGCTCTCTCCCTAAAAGACAAAGGACTCGTACCGTGCTGCGCAATGAACTCCACTAGATGCTGGTTAAGCTGCTCCATCTGCTCTTTGTGGCGGCGATCACGCTCATTAAGCTCTGCGAAATTTTAAAATTTTGAGAATCGTTTAAGATGAAATGATTTCAAAATTTTTAGAACCGTTTAAAATGAAATGATTTATAAGATTTAATTTCGTTATTGTGTTCGTAACTTGTCCAATACAAGGACAAATCCAACAAATATTGTACATGGTGAATATAAATGTACTTATGTTAACAAAACGAACATTCACTTAACGTTCATATACAACAATTATCAGACGTGACCGAAAATCACTCTAAGGCTTAATTTCAATCGCTAATTGTATGTATACGGTATCGCAATTACTATATTTTCAACATTCAACCGAACTAACCATACGTTATAAAATTAAAGATCATTTTTGATAAATTTTTATAAAACATAAACTTATTTATTTTCAGTTCCACTAAACATCCCTTAACAAGTATGATATCTCTTATATATTAATTCAACATATATACATGCACATAAATCTATTGTGATACAAACAACATAAACTTGCAATACATAAATTAATAGCAAGAATTGGGCCTCAATTAATTCAGCCTATGCATATATTAATTAACAACACTATACATACAATACTTTATATACATATACATAAACTAATTAACCCTATATTAGCAACATAATTAATTTAACCTATATATGCACATATTAATAACACTACACATACAAACATATAATTTAACAAAAAAAATTGGGATTTATACCTTGAAAAATGGAGATGAATTAGAGCCTAGAGAGGAGGAGGAGAGGGAGAGAGCCTTGAACACGTTGGAGAGAGTAGCGACGGTTATGGAGGTAGTGGTGGCCGTTTCAGAATTAAGGAGGATGGAAATGGGTTAATTTTAGGGGGAAATCGAAATGAGGGAGGAAGAAGCAGGTCGGCTAATTTCTGCTCGACTAAGAAACAACTACCATGGGTCGCCAAGTGCTATATAACCAACGATGTCCTACGGTTTATTTAATACGTAAAGAAAAATCCAGAATTTAGCCTCTGTCTGAAGCCATTGGAAACCATTGTAAGGTGCCATTGGTGGTCGTTGCCCCCATCCGTTGCTATATAATGTGTTACTTATAGTCACAGGAGAAATGGTATCCAAATGATCAAGTCCTATGGACGGGTATTGGACCACAGACTTCAACTTTTTTCAAAAACTCTGGCTTCGCCATGTGCTTTCTAACGCTCTTGTGATATTCCCTGCAAAAATTGATATTATACAGACTTAGTTTTGATAGGATGAAGATCAAGGATCTTAAAGCAAA
The DNA here is from genome assembly GCA_030737875.1 of Allium sativum. Lineage (NCBI taxonomy): Eukaryota > Viridiplantae > Streptophyta > Magnoliopsida > Asparagales > Amaryllidaceae > Allium > Allium sativum. Next base: position 445,730,925 of record CM060922.1, on the reverse strand, counting down.
ACTAACACAAGAAGAGGGTGTATAGTGTTTTAAAAAACTTATAGAAATCTTAACCAATTATTAATTACACAAACTACTATATGAATCACAGAATGAATATCACAACAGAAACATTCACAGATGAAGATATAAACAAAAATAAAATGTAGAAAAGGAAAGAATACACCGGATTTTATACTGGTTCGGATTACTCCTACATCCAGTCCTGCACAACACTGGATTATGCAGAGTTTTATTAATATCAGTATCCAATTACAACACCCTTTATTTCACGGCTACAAGGAACACACCTTATCCTTTTCCATGGTTTAAGGGCTACAAGAAACAACCTTATCCTTTTCCTTTATTTCAGGGTTACAAGGAACACACCCTTTTTATTTCTGATTATAATTTCCCTAGAACTCTTGAGTAACACTTCCAAACATAGAGTATTTGATAGAGATTGAAAATAATAGAAGAAGAATGATATAATTTGTATTGAAATCGGTAGAGTATAAATGTAGAATCTTAAAAAATTATGAAGAATAATGGTGGTATGTAAAGTAGGGAAGAAGGAGATGATTAATTATGATTTTTTTTGAAAACGAGGCCTTTATACAGTGTTCCAAGAGACATAACCGTTTCTGAAACGTTTTAAAATGAAAAGACACAACTTTTGAATTTAACTAAAATGTGATGGTTATATGTCGACATGTCAAAACATATATGTCGACATATGTAATATAAATTTGAATTTTAGATCATTTTTCAAGTAAGTAAACCAATATATATATTCTGGAAATTCCTAAAATAAAACTCGTTTTTTAAAATATAATTTCTCAAGTTTGAAAACGTAATAAAATATTATTTAAACATATGACTTAAGAATTTTTTGTATATATATATATATATATATGATATAAAACTTTATAATATAATCATAAAACTATAATATATATATAAGTATAAGAAACTTATGAAATATATTTGAAATCATAAGTTAAAATCAAGTTTGAAATCAATTTGAAAATAGTTAGAAATCAATTTAAAAAGAGATAATTTAAAAACAGAATTTGAGTGGTAATCTGAGTTTTACATACAAACTAGACTCTATTACTCTGATAATCTTGAACTCTTGATATCATGATATCTTGATACTCATAAGTCTTGATTCTCCTTTGAAATCTTGAATCTTTTAAACTGTACAGTCTTCAATATCTATTTCCTGCATAAAAATCATGTGTGTATATATATATACACATATATATATATATTATGGATAAAAGTGTTAGTAAATATATTTTATAATCAATAATGATAATGATTGAAACAAGGTTGTTGTCATCAAAACATCATCAACATTTTATTCTTCAACAGTCTCCCCCTTTTTGATGATGATAGCCTTGGTTTATAAAATATTCATACGTGATATTACGTTATAATCTGATTTTTCGATTACTCCCCCTTTCACTATGAATTTCTTCTAACCCTTAGACTATACCTGTTCTACCTATCCTATACCTATTTTATAATTTCTCCCCCTTTGCCATCAACAAAAAAAAATCTATCTAAACCCAGAATAATCCTAGCGTATAACTCCTCCTAAATCTGCGACTCTCCCTAAATCTATAAATTTATAACTCCCCTTAAATTTATCGCTATAATATTGTAATTAACCTACATTACTCCCCCCTTAAACTAGCACAAGACTAAACCTAGCAAAAGAGATAATCTTTAATACCCTTAAAACTATAATAAGACTTTAATCTAGTCTAAGAAATAAATATGATATAACTTAAATTAATATAAATCATGTAATATAAAAACATGATTGATGATAAGTCAATATTTAAGCAGTTTAATCCAAACAATCAACCAATTTAAGTTTTTTTTGTCACAAAACATCAATTCAAATAAATTCAAACATTAAGCCTGACATTTCTTGTAACTTCTATTTATCCTAAAAACCTATAAAGCTTCTGCTTTAATCTAATAATATGATAACTATATAAAAGTGAAGTAATGAAATCTGAAAAAGATGATTATAATTATATTATTTAATACCTACATATGCATAAGTATATTTCTAGAAAACCTATCAACCACAAATGAAATTCAACCACGTCATACAAGTTAATCAAGTTATTTAAGTCAAACAAATCAGACAAATAAATTAAGTCAAACAATTCAATCAAGTCAAATAAATCAATCAAGCCAAACAAGTCAAACAAGTCAAACAATTTAATCAAGTCAAAGTAATGCAGTATGTGTGGTATGTTGGTTATAATGCAGTATGAAATGTATGTCATATGCATAGCAATATGAGATGATATATATATGAATGAAATGCAACTTGTGATATGAATGTTTTGATGAAGAGTTGAAGAGAAGGATGCTTTTCCATTCAGTAATCACAAATATATAAGTTACAAGATACATGCACCTACAATTATGGAATAACATCATTAATGATATTTGAATATTATCAGTAATGATATTTATACATGCAGCTACAATTATGGAATAATATCATCAATGATATTTGAATAATATCATTAATGATATTTACACTATTCCCTCATATTATGACATACCATTTATACGTACTGCTACAGTTATGGAAAACTGGATTAGCACTCACATATGTAGCTCCAACACACTACAACAAAATATGATATTAATAACGCTATTCAATAACTTGTTATTTTAAAGTGTTATTATTGACCCTTAATTATTTGCTTTCCTGCTCATATCACGTGTAACTCTCTTTTACTTTCTCCTTCCAACTTGACAGATACTTTTCTCTCTCCCTCTAAATAATTTCCCTTTCCTCTAAAGTGATTTCCTCTCAAAAGAAATCAATCAAAGCTACGCCACCGCTTCTCCAAAAGTCAAGGGCTGAATTCTGTATATTCATCCCAAATTATCGGCTACCGATTCAGGCCCTGTAAAGAATCCAGAAGATGCTGATTAAATGCTAGTTCTGTTCCTTGTTCGAAGCATCAAGCCATCCGAGATCTGGATCTCCGGCGAAATCGGTTCTAATCTATAACATCTTATGCTGGAATTCTTCCATTTCTCTAAACCGATGCTTCAAACTTTTTAGATCTAGGAGGTAGTCGATTCGACTCAACTTACAAAGGGTAAGAACCCTAGATTTGAATTCAAATGATAAGATTTGTGGATTATTTTGTTTATTTGTCCAAAGAGATCTATTTTCTGGGCTTGTTTCATTCCAATGGCGATTTTGTTTTCAATGTCCAATTATAAGCCGATTACTAGAGGTTGTTGTCTAAACATACTGAATGGAAGTTGTTATGTTATATGTTTACGTTGGATCCTAAATTTCCTGAGATGACTTTTTTAGGATAATTCATAGTTAACAGCGGAATTAAGATTATTATCTCATGCTGATCCTTCAACTGCATATCAAAAACAGGTGTAGCGATTTTGTGATTCTGAGAAGCAGGACTTGGATTAATTTTAAGAGATGGTTGGATTGATTATTATATGTGCTATTATGAATTTGAAAAGCATGAGCTGGTATCATTTCTAGAGATGGTCACACTGTTCTTCATGTACTGTTCCAACTGATTCGACTATCTAGTAACTTTACTAGAAACAGGATGTACTAACTGAGAGGAAGATGTTATCTGTACTCTCGCTGAAGAAGAGGGTAAAAAGTCAATGTTCATGAGCAGTGGGATAATAACTGCTCAGTCAAGGAGCTGGCTAGGAACGTCTATTGCTTCTTTCCGAAGTGCATGGAACACATGTTGTCTAAACATACTAATGGAAGATGCATTATTCGATCCACTTGAGGTACCATTTAAATTCAACTAATGTATCATACTGATAAATGCTCGCATTGTTCTATCTTGATCAGCAATGAAATAACTGACATTTAAGAATAAAACTTAAAGTGTAAGGGTTAAATATAATGCTAATTATAATTAGCATTCATCTTTCAATTTAAGAATAAAACTTAAAGTTCTTCGATCTAATTTGAGCTCATCGTGCTCTGCTCTGAACTGAACTTCCACTAATTATTATTATTAGTTTGCAGTAATATTAGTGTTTAGTTTAGTTAACATTGCAACAAATGAATTTCTTCACCGTCATCTTCATCATTTCTCTTTTCGTTCTTCCGAATCTCTCAACTCAGCTCAATAGGCACCATGGCCATCATGCTGGCACAAGTAATCATAATTACATAATGTGATAACAAAACTAAAGTAATTTCTTTTATTATTAAACATCTAGGCATTTATTTATTGCACACTTGCCTTAATTTAGATTCCTAATTTGATGTTGTTAATTGAACCAATTCCGGTACTCTTGCATCATCAGTTCCCTAAGATGCATAAATGATTGTTCATGTAGTGAGGATAACTTGATTACTGCCATGTTGAATGGAATTGGTATGAGGAACAATATTATTGTAACAACCCGTATTTTGAATAACATGTTATAACGTAAATCAAGGCAGAATTAAATGTTAAAATCTGAATCAAGGGAAACGGGCTGTGCCATTGCGTTCGTCTTGGAAAAATACGCGAAATAGAGTCCGAATTTTCGAAAATCGGAGTCCGTATGACCCAGTTATGGCCCGTCGAAGTTTTCAGAAAATCCAGAGTTTAAAAACAGTTCGAAAATCAAATCTAGAGCCAAACAGACTAGGCGGGAAAATTTCCCGCCCAGCCCCAAGTCGACTGGGGAGTCGACTTGGGAGTCGACTTGCCCCAGCTGGTGTCGACTGCCCAGTCGACACCCCTGTCGACCTGGGTGGTCGGGCCAAGTGGCCTGGTGCACCTGTTGTCTACCTTGAGTCATGTTTTAGGGCCTGTTTCGGGATTTGATGGCTCAGATCTAAACTATGGTAAATCCTATGGCCTAAACTAACCTAAAACTTCTATATAAGCACCCTAAACCCTACCCTAAATCACCACAAATCAATCCTACAACTAGGTTATGCCAAAATGCTCCTTGGTCATGGCCTCCATCTTCATAACATGGCCTCCATCTTCTTGCTCATGAGAGCTTGAGTGTTCTAAGCTAGTTCTAAAGTAAAAGAGCCATCTTTCTTCATCAAAGCAAGGATCTTCTACTTATTTCTCAAGGGTTTTGAGTGGAGCTTATCATTTGGAGATCTCTAGTGTTGCTACCAAGTCTCTATCTTGTTTTAATTGTGTTCTAGTCTCATTACCATGCTTTATAAGCCCTATTCTACTCTTAGATTTAAACAATGAACTTAATATGACATGTAGTGACTTGAAATTGGGCTTACGTGTAATGTTTACCTTAGATCTATCACTTTATGCATAGATATATTCATGACTCTTTTGATCTATGGCTATGGGACTTTCACCTTGACTTTTTGGGTAGAAAGCTATGATCTTTATTTGGGAATGTTGCATAATGCAACATAGAAACCCTCATGACCTTGATGTTAACTTGCCATGATGCGACCTATATGCTAATCACAAGTTTATCACCCTATTTGCTAAGTTTAATGCTATACATGTGTAGATTGGAATTGGACCTAAGTGCAATATTTGCCTTGAACCTATCATTGTATGCATAGATCTATTCATGTCTCTCTTGATCTATGATTGTGGATCTATCATGAACCTAGTACCATTCATGTTGACTTTTGGGGAAAATGCTATGAAATGGATTATGGCTTATGCATGTTAACAAACCTTAATCCCTCATGTCCCTTAACATTCATATGATAACGTTGAACCTATTTGCTATGCACAAGTTAGGATTGTCACCCTTTATACTATTGTCATGTTTGAGGCCAAATCACCTTTATGCTATCATACATGTTTTGAGGCCAATATGCTATAAGCAAGTTATGATGAACACCTTTGCCTCAAATATCACCATGTTTAAACTTGTGATAGACTTTGCCACCTTATGTGTAACACCCCGAATTTCAGTTAATGCTAAAATTCACTAATTGCAGAATAAATAATCTCAGATGTGAGAATTGGGGGAAACGGGCTGCGTCATTGCGTTCGTCTCGGAAAAATATGCAAAATAGAGTCCGAAATTTTGTAAATCGGAGTCCGTATGGCCCAGTTATGGCCAAATGAAGTTTGCAGAAAATTCAAAGTTCAAAACAGATTTAAAACTCAAATTCAGATTTCGAAATTGGAACCAGTGGGGGTCAGGCGGGAAATTCCCCGCCCTAGCCATGTCGACAGGGCTGTCGACAGGCCTGTCGACTTGGGCCAGGCCAAGTCGACTGCCCTGTCGACTTGCCTGTCGACACAGGGTATCGAGCCAATTGGCCTGGGTGCACCAGGTCTGGTTTTTCTGGCTAGTTTGGGCTGTGTTCTGGAAACAACCTAAATCTGACGGACCTAATCTAACCTAGGGCTAATCCTATGGCCTAAAACACACCCTAATCCTATAAATACACCCTAATGCAAGCCTAATCCATACTAAAAATAGAATTGATACCATCATGCCGCCAAAATCAAACTTAGGAGGAGCCTCCACTAGTTTATGAAGAAAGTTGCAAGCTAATCAACCTCTAATCATCATCTTCTTCAAATATAGCAACTAGTTCTACTTCATAAGTTTGCTAATCTTGGTTTTGGTGAGTTCCTATGCCTTTAGCAAGCAATTGCTAAACTAATTAGGATAGGATATTAGGAGGCTATGGATGTAAATGAGGATTTATGCATGTTGTGGTTGTCATATGTTATAAGTTCATACGCAAGTTTGTCTCTTTTTATGATATGACATGTTATGTAAGTTCATATGCAAGTTTGTATGCAAGTTCATATGCAAGTTTGTCTCTTTTTATGATATGCATAACATATGCAAGGTTGCCTCTATGTATGACATGTTATGCAAGCTCATATGCAAGTCTATATGCAAGTTCATATGCAAGTCTATATGCAAGTTCATATGCAAGTTTGTCTCTTTTTATGATATGCATAACATATGCAAGGTTGCCTCTATATATGACATGTTATGTAAGTTCATATGCAAGTTCATATGCAAGTTTATATGCAAGTTCATATGCAAGTTTGGGTTAATGATTTATGCTAGTTGGGTTTAATGTTTTGATGCAAGCTGACACCTTTTAAACCCATGTAAATGCCAACGTTGTGCTAAGATTGAACCCATTACGTTTATAGTGAATCTTCCCATTTATATGACATGTCATGAGAACGAATTACGTGGGAAACGATGGGGTTAATATGCATGTTAATAGAAATGTGTAAAGTTGGTATGCTTAAGCATAACATAAAATGAATGGACATAATTGGGAATTTACCTATTAAGTTAGGTCTACCCATATTATGGAGTTGGGAATTTACCTATTAAGTTAGGTCTACCCATACTATGGAATTGGGAATTTACCTATTAAGTTAGGTCTACCCATATTCTTAAAAATGTGTAATTAATTAGGGATAATTAATACAAATTATGGGGGTGATTAATTAGGTGTAATTAATCAACTAAGACACGAGGTTGGACCCTTTTGTAGCGGAAGTCTGCCCGGAACCGACCGGCAAATCCAGCAGCTACAAATGATTGGCCCAATGTGAGAGGTCTTAGTCATAAATTAAATACGTGATTAAAGTAAAGACACGAGGTTAGACCCTTTTATGACGGAAGTCTGCCCGGACCCAACCGGCATATCCAGCAGTCGTAAAAGGTGGTCTAATGTGAGAGGTCTTTATGAGGTCATGATCTTAATTAATTAATTAAGAAACACTTAACCATATTAGCATGTAGAGGAACATGAGGGGTTAAGTGGGTGCCTTGGGTGGCATGTGGAAATCTAGTTGTTGCCTTGGGCGGCAATAGAAAATACGATTAGAATACTTAACCAAAGTGGAACATGTAATTAAAACATGATTAAAGGGTTAAGTGGTATACACTAGAAATGACAAGCTTAGGTGGGTAGCTTGTGGGGGCCCATTTCAACCAATATCCCAAATGTATCTTTGTGGGCTCGACCCAAGTCGAGGACGGGACACGCATATTGGGCTTGACTATAAGAGGCCAAAACGGGGTAGCGGTGGCAACGCGAGTCCAACGGGTTTCATATGCGTGTGTGGACCCGGGCTGGTAGGTAAGACGTTGTTGCATCGTGTAGATATAAGCCGTGCACCATTTGTTGTATCGGGTTGCCACTATGGGGAGTGATACACCCCAGAGTGGGGCCAGCATGGGTATCTACGGTAGGGAGCCGATCGCTTGGGAGTAGTGGGTACACCTAGTGGAGATAGGGGCAGACGGCACCTATGTAGTCAGCTAGGGGTACACGAAACTACTGGGTAAATTTACTAAGTCCTTGGGAGGGATCAACCTTTAAGTAGGAATGACTGGTGTGGTGCAGTGTAGTAATTATCCTTGGATGGGTAAATGCGTCTTTATCGTTATCTTAGTTCATTCTAAGTCTGATTGACTACTGAGTGTAGTCATTTATCCCCAGTCACACCGTACCAAGTTATATCATACCCTAATTACTTTAATGATTGCATTGTTAAAGTTATAGGACTCGCTCAGACTTATGTCTGACCCCGTTGTTTTTATCTTTTTTCCCAACCCTCAGGTTCTCAGAGTGGGCCCAGCACGAGTGGGCTTTGATCAGGCTGCTTTTATTTCTCTCTTGGAGCTTGGACCCTAGATGTAGAGCTCAGCTTACCCTTTTCTTTTATGGCTATCAGTTCATGTATTGGGATTATGTATTTTATTTATCAGGATGGATATTTTGTACTTGACTCTTATTATGGTTTTGTGATGTAACCAAACATGTTTTACTTTCCGCTGCAATGAAATGATGTTTTAAATTTTCAAGTATTACTTATATCTGTCTTGCTGTAATTTCTCTGTTCTATATTCACTCAAAATACTCCACCGATGTTATGGCATTCCCTTAGCGAGTGACCACAGCGGGAGTGGGGTGTTACATTATGCCTACCTTGTCATATTGTTATGTTCCCTCTTTTGATCTATTTTGTTGATGCGAACTTACGTGCGATGGGGTTACGTTATGGGTAAACTTAAACGACATGAAACATGACTTGAAAATATGACATGTGATTATGCTTGAAAACATGAACGTGGACATGACATGTAGAAAACATGAAAGTGGCCAACTCGAGGTTGGGTTGAGTTTGTAGCATAAATCTACCCGGAACCGCCCGGCTTAACTAGTAGCTACAAACAATAGGACCCAATGTGAGTGGTTGGTCATGTCGCGCCTAAAACCCGAGGTTAGACTAGGTTGTGGTGTAAAGCTACCCGTACCCACCCGGCTTAACTAGTAACCACAACAAGGTCTAATGTGAGAGGTTGGGGGGCATTAAGTTAATTAATGCCACATGGTAGGGTTAAGTCATGGACCACTTGAATATACTTAACCAGTTGAACACGATGTATTGATAGGGTTAAGTCATGAATTTCTTGGACACACTTAACCAACTCGATACATGGTTAGGATAGGGTTAACCACACTTAACCCATTTGAAATCCTAGTTACGTGGTCCTTTTCAGCAGTAACCCTCTTGGATGTATCAACGATACCCTAGGGACTAGGCTAGGGTGGGGCACGATTACTGGGCTGATCGTAAGAGACCAAAAAGAGACGGCTGAATGAGTGCACCAGTTAAGTTCAAGCGGAATATGGTCGTGCACATGAGTCCGGGGTTGAACATGGGCACCAGTAGGTTTAGACTGTGCGTGCTTGTTTTGTGTCAGTGGTTAACACCTTAGGGCTGGATACACCCTAGGGTGGACCTTGCACAGTTAACTACATTTCATGATTAAGCCTTATGACACTGATACACGACGAGTTAGGCTTTTAGGGAGCCGATCGACTAGATCGTATAGTTAGACCTTGATTTAGGTCATCTCATGATATTGGGCCAAGGGATCATTTCTTGTTTATACTTGACATGGGTTAGAATACTAGTACACTTGGTGCAACTTAACCTTGTATATGCGATGCCACACTTGATCTATCTTGTTAACTATTTACCATGCCAGTTTAGTTACCATCCTTATGTTTCACCTCAGTTTCTCATGTCCAGTTAATTTTACTAGTTTTTATACTAATAGTAGGTAGGACTTACCAGTCTTTATGACTGACCTGTTTTCCTTTCGCCTCTTTTCTTCCATTTCCCCCCCCCCCCCCAGGTTCTTAGGGTGGGAACACTAGCACCTAGCTTGGATCTTTGGCTTGCTTTTCTGACAGCTCATGTACGGTTTGGACTTGAGCTTTGCTATGGCTACACCACTGTTATCTTTGGGGAATAATCTACTTATGTATTTTTCAGTTTATGTTTTCTAGACTTGTAGTAGCTGGAAAAATGATGACTAAGTACTTTGATGTAACTTGACTATGGTTTTAAAATAGTAATTTTACCCGCTGCTTTATTTACTCTGTTTTACTCATATGTTCTGTCTTGTGATATCTTCATGCATGTTTACCTTGTCCAACACCCCTCCAAAGCTAGTGTACTTGCAAGAGTGACCCTGGCGGAGGTGGGGTGTTACAATTATAGTCTTCAAAATAGGTTCGATGCATGTTCTTTTCCAGAACCAATCCTACCTTTACAGCCTACTGGAACCCAACAACTGCCATATATTTAATTTCATCTAAGTACCGAAATCCCTTACCAGTGTGCACAAGCATATGCAGTCCAGTTATTTCCAGACCAAAGCACTAAGTCTTGTTAGCAAGATCTTTATCCCAACCAAAATTTCCAGCTAGGATCTTTGATTAATTACTTGGATAATCATGAGGTCCAATCAGGATGCACTGCTCTAAGTGGAAAAGCTTCCATGCGTGATTTTATTTGTTTGGTGATTTGCTTATTACTATATGGAGTGGCTTCTTAAGAATGATTTCTCTGTAGGAAACCACAAGATTATAAACATTAACATCCTCCCTACCCATGATATGTTCTTAGAGATCCGTAAGAGATATTTCTATAAGAAGCTATACTGCTTTTGCAATGATGTGCTCACCACGCTAATCAACTGAGCATAAAACTATACAATTTGATTTAGAAAGGCACTTCATGTAACTAAATTGGGAAGGTCAGAATCAACTTTTTAGTGAACAACCTCATGGAAAACTCGTTTTTTTTTTGTGTTATGGTGCATTATCTTTACGGAAATTATGTCTAATGTTATATACTTTTGACATTGTGATATGTTAAAATTGTAGTTCTTCTAAGCTAATTTTATTAATGCTTATGTTTTATAATTTCTCTAAGCTAATTTTAAATGTATTTTCATGTTAGATTAATGAAACAATACAAAAGGTATACTTTGAATAAACGATATGTTGAAGGTTCGATAGAAGAATCATATACTTTGAATAAAAGGTATACTTTGTATTTTTTTCTGTTCTTATGGGTGTAACTGTCAAGGAACTAGGGTTCTTCTATCTATTCTTTGTTTAGAGAACACTGTATTTTGATACTGTTAAGGTGTATGAATGGGGCATCCTTTAAACAACATTATATATCTGGGTTTAAATCAACTGCACAGCATTACAACCAAAAGCAGGCTCACAAAAGTTTTCCTCCTTGCCGCCTCTGCTTCAATTTATTTCATAACATTGATAAGCTGCTGTGTAAATCTTAATGTATATGAAGTGTATATGTTTGCATGTAGGTTCGGTATTTGATAGAGAGGTGTTTAATTCTTCAAATAAAATTGCATGGCTGTATCAAGGCCTTACATGAACATTCCTCCATCCACCTCCTTGTTACCCTCACTGGTATTTCTTCTTATCATTTCTGCTAAAAAATATCTGAGTTTTTAGTTATTTTATTAAATAGAAGCAACAGTTAAATGATGGATAAATTCTGCAGTCTGGAGAGGGCTGATGAAGGAGAACTTCTTCCGAACTTATTTACGTCAACACCTATCATCTGAGCCACATTGTAGTAAGTATTTAATAAACCATACTCCTAAAAAAATGACTTGAGTATGCTCTTTGAACTCCATGTTTTAATGAGAAAAGAAAACTAATATTTTCATTCAACGTTGTCATAGGTTGATTTGTATGTAACGAAGTGATATATACCTTTTTTTTTTCATTCTTGAAGATGTGTTCTTGGAAAATGCTGGGATATCCATATGTAAAAAAGAGCTTGGCGAACATAAGAAATTCATTTTTCTGATGTTACATTTGTAAGGCTGTTGTCCGGTAGCTGGCAAGTTTATTCAATTAGGTTTTCATGTTTTGTCATATGCATTATATGGAATAGCAACAGTTGTGTTAGTCATAAGATTCTATTTTGTTTGTCCATTTTGTTGATTTCATTGCAAAGTTTCTTCAACCTTCCATTGATGTATGTGTAAAATAGACCTATGTTCTAGTTAAAGTGTTAAACACACTAGTGGAATATACGCCTTTGTGTTGATATTTATTGTCTCATGAAGCTATTCATAACGGTCAAGTCATGTATCTTGAAATAAAAATATGCCTTTATGTTAATATTTATTGTCTCTGTTAGTGTTTACAATTCATTTTAAACTTAGACTTTAATTTCAGCTCAATATTTGTTTATTTCTAATGTAGCTTATATAATACCTTGAGCTTTATGTAGGTACCAACTTATTATCTCCGTGATCGTTCAGACCCGCACACGACCTGGCATCTTAGATTGTTAAGGCTTCATGATCGTCCAAGACTTTGTGAGTATATTTATAACTGTTTAGACTTTTGGGAACTAATGAAGATTTCAAAACCCTTTGCTTTAGATGTGGAATTACTAAACATAAAGATAGTGTTTGTCGTGAACCATTTCGATGTTTCATTTGTGGTGATTTAGGTTAGGGCTGTCAACGGATGCAATCGGATACGGATGGTGCTGTATCCGAAAAAAAAATCTACATCCGTATTCGTATCCGATATCCACGGATATTGACTTAAACATATCCGCATCCGTATCCGCGGATATTTCCGGATATCCGAAAATATCTGTATCCGCCTTAGCGAATACATATATTTTTAAATATCCGAAAATATCTGAAAATATCCGAAAATTAAACAATAAAAATTTACAAATCCATCATTTAAATGCAAATTCGATAATTCTAATCAAAAATTACGAACAATTCATCAATCACACAAATTCCACACTACAAATACTTGCAAAATGTTCAACATACAAAATGCACAATTTTTAGCCTAAAATAAAACATAAATATAATAATCACGTGACTTAATAATACCTAATACAAACACAAATATAACATTGTTTAATAATACAAAATACAAACACAAATACATAGGGACTAAAAGAGTTCAGCCTTAAGAATGCTTGATTCCCTTCTGTTTTAACCTGAAACAAACAAAATTATTATGGATAAGGGGATAAACAAATAAACAATGGAACTGACTAGCTAGCACTGAAGTAACAAACATTTTTCAATGACAAAAAAAAAAGTATCCGCAGCAAAGCTTTGCACTGGAAAGCTTGCCGCAGCAAGTGTAGCTTGCCGGTGCAAGCTATGCAGTGCAAAGCTTGCAATTCAAATGCAAATCTTTGTCGCAGCAAAGCTTGCCGGCGCAAGCTTTGTAGTGCAAAGCTTTGTTGCGACAAAGCTTTGCAGTGCATGGCTATGCACTGTATAGCTTTGTCGCGGCAAAGCTTTGCACTGCAAAGCTTTGCTGCAGCAAAGCTATGCAATGCAAAGCTTTGCACTGCATAGCTTGCACCAGCAAGCTTTGCCGCAGCAAAGCTTTGCAGTGCAAAGCTTTGCACTGCAAAGCTTTGTTGCATGTGTTTATCCATACCTGATCATGTTAATTTATCGCAATATATTGGTTACCTGACCACATTTTATTTATTGGGCAACTGTATTTGCTTACGGGTTCATGCCCAGTTCTATTTATGATTGATATGTTTTGACCTTTTTATGATAACCTGAACTTGCACCTTTCTAATTAAATGCAAGAAATGCATCTTTGTGGTAAATTTCAGTCCTTACTAAGTTATGAAATCTATATGTACATCTAGAATTATATTATTGTTCCTATATGCATGAATAGATTTATCTTACACTGGGTTCACATTTTACTTCAATACTCATTTAGTTATCAGTACACTAATAAATCTCAAAGCAGTGCAGTGTGTAGCTATGCAGTGCAAAGCTTTACACTGCAAAGCTTTGCTACGGCAAAGCTTGCTGGTGCAAGCTATAATAGCAATAATATCTACATTATGGCAATAATATCCATATAAATAACAAGTTAAATCTGATATTAGTTTTTGCGTCCTATATTCTCCACAGTTTTAACTACCAAAATTAATTATAACTAAAATGAAGATGGTTGTCATATATTCTCCACAGTTTGGACTACCAAAAATTATTATAACTAAAATGAATTGTTCCTTTCTTCCTTTTGTTTTTGCATCCTGTATTCTCCATAGCTTTGACTATAATAAAAAGTTGCCTTTAATGGTATGTTCATTTAGCTTTTTTTATGCTAACAACTCAATGAATCGATATTAGTTTTTTTTTTAAGAATTTTTCAGGAAAGATAAAAAACTGTATCTAAAACTCTTTTTCTCTCTTTCATAATCCATTGGTTGACATAGTTTGAAGGAAAAGAAAACTTATTTTTGCAGGAATAAACATTTGTAGCAATGACTCAAAAATTACTAATAAATTTGATCTTAGACATCATTGGTTGAAATGTACATTCATATTTCATAGAAGCTGCACTTTATGCACAAACATATCTTTTTAATTTAATTAAAGTGCAAAGTAGATGTTTTAATTTTTCTAACACGTAAGATTGAGCTTTTCAGTTTCGGTGGTGACGGTCTCAGTGTTTGTGTTTCCATATTTGTAACATTACTCAAACTTCTTGATGAGTAGTCTAGAAGTCCACCAAGCATGGCAGTATCATTGACAAGCGATATTCCGGTTTATTCATCACATTCGGATTAGGCATCAAGTTTGCATCCAAAGTACTTGACGTCCACCACGTTCACGATGGTTTTTGACGTCCACCATATTCACGATGCTAGTTATGTCGCCATATCCACGGGCTTCAAGTTAGTAATGATTCTGGTTCATCTTGAATTTATACAAAACACCATCACCGGTGGCAACACCAATATTTTGTGATGCGATCATTGCTTGAGCGGGTGATGCGATCATTTCGAAATAACGACTCATTTTGCAATTTAATTCACGGATGTGATAATTTGGTGAGCCTTGTTAATATTTATTCCCTTAAATACCAATTCTTGCTGCAATTATGGAAAAATTAATGCTTAAATTTCTACATTTATCAAGTAATTTAGTCAAATTTGATTAACGGTAAGCTTTACAATATATTTTAACAATTAGCTAATTATTAAATTGTTTATGCGCTTTAATTAAGTAAAGAACAGTAAAGTTTGTGACCCGTATATTAGAGCTAACCGTTAAATCTCATATTTATTACGCATATCATTTTTTGTGGCAAGATTTAGAATACATTGCATACTCAGTAATTAATCTCTCTGTTTTCTGCCATTGTATTTTGGGAAATATTCAGATCTACAATTTAGTGTTTATTTAGTAATTTGTCTCTCTATTTTGGTTTGGCTAATTCCTTGATAATTCTGCTGTACTAATGCTGCAAAGTACAAAGAAATTACTCCTCCAATCACTATCTTCAGTTCCTGCCATCTAGATAAGATACCGGCTTTATTTGTTTTGTTTCCATATTTGTTTAGAACCATGCCGCCACCCTTTATAGATAGTATGACACTTAATATGGTTAAGTACTATACTTTAATTAGGATACTTAGACAAATTAAATCATATTAAGCTCACTAAATAGGAAGTTAACAACAGTTTATTGTTAAATTTATTAATCATATTATACTTTAGTAACAACAGTTTTTAACTCTAAGAAGTTTACATTAGTATTTTTGTCTTACCATGTACTGTGATATGATATGTATGTAGTGTATTTATGTTTATACCTGTATATAGCTTCTAAGTTGATAAAAAATTTAGTTGTTCATCGAGGATAAAATATTATGTATCCAGGTCAAACATGAATGAAATATAAACCAAGTTTGATGGTATAGGCTACTCAGCAGTTGTATTGTTGAATGTGAACTGATATTCCTATAGTAATACTAATCTTTGCAGGTGTATTTATTGGCTGCATGATAATTGAAGATAGTAACTTGATCATCAAGCCTAGAAGTGCTCGAGAAAAGTCACATAAGTCATGTTCCCTGCTATTGAATCTTTTGATCCATCTTTTCTAGTGGCTACTTCCTCCTACAGGTAAGCTAATTGATCATTTGAGTACTGGCACTTTTGCGTACTACAACTCAGAATTAAGCCTTTAAGCCAATTTTCAGCTTTTTTTTTTTCGTCGTTGGGAAAGATTCTTATGTAGTATTGTAGTTTGTCTAATATTTTTTTATTTCTTTGGGTTTATCATGAATTTATAAATGTGTCTTTTTGAAACCAGGTGATTGCATAGTATTTATGGACTATTTGATGGAAAAAGAATGGCGTTGCGCAGTTGACATTCTTAGTGATGCATGTGGTACTTGTAAACTTTAAATATGAACTATGTTTTGTCTTCTGTGTACTTAAATTGACATCAATATGGAATTGAAAACATATGTATTAAATTTGGTAACTCATGGATTGAAATTATTTTTTGTTAGTCGATACTTTATTTTGTTATCACGAATATGTGTTATATTTGTTGATTATTGTATTTTTTTTCGTTCTTACTTTGCTCTTTAAATTGTTTTGAAGATTTATTTTGATTGCTATTATTAAAATGTAATATATATGCATAGCTCTATGAATTTTATAGCGGCATATATGAGCTGTAAAAGGATTTAGCAATACTATACATGTTAATTTAATAGTTACATATAGCCGCTATTAAATAAATATGTTACAGCGGCTAAAATGTGTTATAAAAGGTTCCTACTTTCATTGAGATTCAAATGTTTAATAGCGGTGAGGATGAGCTATTATTTTTAAGTAACATAACGGCAAATTTGTGTTATAAAACCATGCTCTTTTATAGTGGCAAATAAAGCGTTATAAATATTTAGCAGTTTTTTATAACATGTTCATATACAGCAGTTATGAAACCGCTATAGTTCTTATTCGTAGCGGCTATAGGCCGCTATAAAATACCAGTTCTGTTGTAGTGACATTATCACAATAGTTGACTGGTGCGAGAATGAGGTTATGACGAAGCTCCTTGAATAAATTTCCTATTCAAAGAATTTCAATAGTAGCATTAGCCACTGCCTTGTACTTGGCCTCGGTAGATGATCTAGATTTTGTACACTGCTTCTTTGACATCCAAGAGATATGATTCTTGCCCAAATAGACTATACATGTTGTTGTAGAAATGTAGTCATCTTTGTCACGAGCCCAATCCGGATCAGAGTAAGCATGGAGAGTGAGAGGTGAATCTTTGTGTATAATTAAACCCATATTAGATGTACCACTTAGATACCGAAGAAGACGATGTAGAGATTGCATGTGTTCCTCAGTTGGACGCTGAATGTATTGAGCTAACTTGTTCACTGCGAATGCCACATCAGGCCTTGTGAGACTTAAATATTGTGACATAAGTAAAATCTCATTTACTAGTACGATGGCCATTTATTGTTAGCCATCTTAAACTCCATAGAAATTACCATTGAGAAAATTATTATTACTTGTCTTGGAAATGTGATACATGTTCTCCTCTGTGCTGACCATCGAGCCTTCGCGGTTTCTAAGCTTTGAAGTGCATTGTAGATAGATGTAGACAATGCATTCAATATGTATTCTCTACACAAGAAATTGTTCGTCTTTCGCTTGTCGTTCATCTTTTAGTTCAATGGTATCCGCTAGAGTTTCCATCTATAATTTTTCCAAGTCATTTTCTAGTGGTTTGAAAAGTTTCGTTGTAATGAGAACAACTTCATCATGTCCTGCCAACGAATAAGATTTTTGCCATCAAAATGCTCTAGCCTTGTTAAATGTAGATCCATGAGTTGAAATGCATTGTAATTGCTTAAGCCCTTCATTTGTTGATAATACTTTCTTAAGACTATGGGGTTGAACATCAATATCTAGAAACATACAAAGTGATCATTGCACATTTAACATTTAGAAGACAGCAGGTGGGTTTGGTCACCATTTTGCTGAAAACGGAAATCAACACGTGGGCGAAATAACCAAAAGAAAAACAATAATTAGGGTCATGCGTTTCTCTTTGGTTGCAGTTACGGGAACCCTTACCGGAAGCACGTTTTAAAAATGAGCATCCCAGCTCACATTATACTAATAAGGTTGTTCTAGATGTTTCGAAAGCGGCGTACAGGGATAGGATGTCGACCTGTTGGCCGAAGTGGGATAACATCCCAACTCACATCATAAAGTGCATTTGGCAGGACGTCCTTGTAATTATATTCTTCTATATATTTTTCTTTTTTAACCTTTTTACCGCTGATATACTGTACATATTTTACTGCTTTGTCTATTTACCGTGAAATACAGGTCAAGCTGGATATACAAACTCGCGACTTATAGCTGTCCTGACTCTATTAGATGCAAAAGATGAGAAAGAATTGTAAGGATTTCTATCATCGATAAAGAAAAAATGGAAAAGCCTATCCGTATGTGGGCGAGCATATGGGAAGGATGGCTCAAATATTGGGATAAAACTGAGGCGAAGGTAAGTGTACTAAAAAAATTATATATCAAAATTATTTGATCAGTAAATAATGTATCAAATTTTGAGTGTACCGGTAGAGTCGGAAAGAAACTCTGCAAATACGAATACAATTCCAGTCATTCATCGAGGAGGATCAAAATCATTTTAGCAGTATCGGCAGGAGTTGGTAAATTTTATAAGTCCAAATTATAAAAAGTTAATATGTTATATAATTTTGGATTTGTAACAATTATATGTAATAATCAAATTCAGGAGGATGAGGAGCAGAGTCCAGTCGCATATATAGACGTGTTTACTCGTACGCATGCCATCGGGCTTGTAAATCCAAATGGGGTCATCTCATATACATGGCACGATGAGAAATCTAGGAAGAGTCATGTAAGAATATTTCATTTTATTTAGTAGTATTTGTAATAATTGTTAAATTATAATGAAATAAGATATCATGATATTAATTTTATCAACATTCTTATTTGGTCATGCAGGCAAAGTTTATAGAGCAGCGCCAGCAGCTTCTAGCTGATACGAGGTGAGAACAACCCATGACAGATGAGGAGGACATTAAATTCCAATCAGTTATGGATCCAGCATCGCGAAACAAACGTTATTATTTGGAAATCAAGTGGTAATCAATTCTTTCCATGATTTTATTTTTATTTTAAAAATAAAATAACATTTACGAGTTATAGGTAATTAATATAATCACACATGATTAAAAGATTATTAAATAGTTGTTACAGGCTAGCACTCAGAGACGGAGCAGGCATACCAAAACTGATATTGACTTAGTAGAGATCGAGGACTTAAGGTCTAGGGTGGTGCAACTTGAGGACCAAAATCGCCGCCAGACCATTGAGATGACACTGCTTTTGGAGCAACGTATGACCGAGTTCATGCAGCAGTATGGCCGCTTTCCATCTTCAGCTGGCTCAGCAGGTTTTGGAGATGATCAGTGACTCAGTGTGAGGTATGTTTAATTTTTTTTTTTTTTTTTTTTTTTTTTTTTTTTTGCAGTGTATGACTCTGTGGTTGGCCAGACAGTGTACGTTGATGTTTTGTACATATTATCTGATGGCAGAATTTGATGTTGTATTGTAGACTCGATGTATTATCATAGATTATGTAGTATATACAAATTTATGTATTATATAATTAGTGGTTTGAGTTGGTGGTGAAATTTATGTTGATTTTTTGTTTTTTTTTTGTTTATTGAGTTCGGATTGGTTTGATTTTGGTATTTGGTTGATATATATTATACTGGGATTATATATTGTTGTTGAATAGTTGTTTGTGTGAGAAATGTAGTTGGAAGGTTAAATAGTAGCAGTAATATAAAAAAATACGAAGGTTTTCGATGGCTTATTCGCATATGTATAAGCAACGGTTTCCGATGGCTTATTGGCATATATATAAGTAACGGTTTCCAATGACTTCCGACATCTAGCGCCAGCCATCGGAAACCGTCTCGAGCCGCCTCTAGCCATCGAAAAATGAAACGACGGGTAGTGTCGAGAGTCATCGAAAATTCTGCCCCTCGATACCTTGGTTTGCGACAGTTATTTCCGACGACCACCGACCGTTTTGAACCATCGGAAATGGCTTTTATTCTTGTGTGGTAAATCCGTCCTAGCACTCAGCCAGAGATCCCCAAATAGAGTGTCTTTTCTTATTAATCCTAATTCAAGGTTTTGATTATGTAAACTTTTATCTTGTAATCTCTTGTATCTCTCTTTTATGTGGAATAAAATCTCTCTTCTTTGGACTGGATGTACACTATCTTCTTAATGATAGTGAAACCAGTGTAAATATTATGTCTTGGTTTTTTTTCTTTATAGTTATTTACTATTTATTTGGAGTAATAAAATTAAAGATGTTAGATTGATTGATGTTCAACTGGCAAATCTAGAACTTGTTTATTGTTTTTTCGCATCAGTGCAACTTTTTCGCACAACACCTAAGTCCTTAACTGTGGCTTTAAAAGTTTGTCTCTCCACTAAGGCTTGTCGCCATCATATGCAAGCGATATGCTTATTGCTAAAGCACATGGACGATAAGATGACTTCAAATTTTAAGCCTGAGGTTATCGCCTCTGCACCTTGTCAAATATGTCAAAAGGGCTTTGTTTCCTAAAAAGTTTTCTAGGAGTTTTAAGGCTTATCACCTTTATCACCGAGTCATCGCGATTGTAGTATACAAGGCTTGCTTCTTGTTTCTAACTAGTTTTCCAAAATACTTGGATGTTTATCGCCTCTACTCTAGTTGTCATCAATTTGGTTAACAATGATTTTTTTAAAACTAATTCCAAAGTTTTGGGACTATTGCCTATAAAACCCTTGGTATCACCATCAACGTCGACAAGCTAAATTTTAACTTGTTTTGGAAAATACTTTAAGGTTATCACCTCTTCTTCTTGTCAACATCGATTTGCTTGACAAGATAAGTTCTCCAACATGTTTCTAAAGTGCTTTGATGCTATCACTTCTATTGATTGTCGTTCACCGACTATGTTGATAAGGTGAATTTTAACCTATTTTTAAGTTATTTTAAATCCGTTGGTGACTAACTTATGGACATGGTCGATAGATCTTCGACTATCGACACTTGGTCAAAGAGTCCATAAGGACAGTATCAACAAGCCTTGTCGAGCTTGTTGATTTTTGTATTTTTGTTTGTGATAAACTGTGCAGTTAAAGCGTTTAGCAGTTCTATAGCGGTGAAGGTGCAAAAAAGTGTAGCGAGGATAAAACTGAGAAATAGCAGGAAAATATCGAAGGTGCAAAAGGTACATTAGATGTATAACTAAGTATTTGAAAATTAATTAATTATCATTCTCACATCATTTGTATAGAAGAAACTAATACTAAACAATCTTATATAATAAAATTAAAGATTATCATGGTTATGCACATTAGAATTGATGACTATAATAGGTTTCTACCGTATAATAGACAATCATGTGTTAAATTTTTCTTTTTACACTAACTTTATTGATTTGTTTTTAAAAAAAAATAGTCAAATCAAGTTTCGTATATTAATATTACTAAAGTGGATGCCAAAAAGCGTTGATCTAGATGGTGTTGTGGAAAATAGCGGAGCTTTAAGCGGGTCTATTATCCATCAGCGCTAAATTGAAATAGCGTAATGGTTGAAAGACGCTATGAATTATAGCGCGGATTTTGCGGGACTTTAACGGGACATTAACTGCACAGGTGGTAAACCACATTAACCAGTCGAAAAAAGTGTCACATGTTCTAGTTTATGACAGTTAACAATATTATCACTTATTTTATTATCAGTAAGGATACCATTGTTTGATGCCATTGCATATGTTTTGCACATGATTAACACAAATTGGGGACCATAGTAGGAATTAAATAATTGTGTTACATTGGGATGGAATTTGAATATTGGGCTTACCAATAATATTAAACATTTATGGGATACAAAATTAAATAAGTTTTATAGGTTAGTTATCCTATGGGAAAAACTGTGGCATGTGTGTGCCGGTTAATCCACATGTGTAGGCAGGTTCATAGTAATCCAACGGATAGAACTATGAGGTGTGCGATGAATAACTCACATCCAATAGAGGGTTGCTCTAAAAAAATTTAATTTAATTAATAAGGCGGGTGAGCACGAAAGGTCGGGGGACGAGTAAGCTCAACTTATAAAGACCCAAGTGACAATATCAGTTGCAAAAGATCTATCATAAGTGATATCTACCAGTTTTCGTACATGAACTTGCAACATAACGATAGTATTTTACAACTGTTTATGTCTTTTGGAGATGACAGTTGCAATAATGATCTTTTACAACAGTTTGAGATGCTTGCAGTAGACTTTTTTTACTACTGCGACTAGTTTAGATGGTTGCTAAGTAAATGAAAAAATAAAGTAAATACAAAATTATATTATAATATTCATTTAACAATTTTTCATAATTTAATAATCAAAATAACTACTATCATAAAACAACAAAAAACACACTTTCCAAAATAAAGTTAAACTCACAAATTTCTACTCTTTCATTTATATTGTTCAGATTTAATACAACGCATAAATTCATAAATACTGGGGGTGGGCATAAACCGCACCGCAATGCCGAAACTGCCCAGACCGAACTGGAAAACGGTGCGGAAAACCACATCGGATTCTCTCTCCAAAGCAAACAACCCAAACCGAACTGACTCGGAACGGTACAGTTCGGTTGCGGTTTGAACTTTTATCAAACTATATTAAACCGAACCGAACCACATTGCTACACCGACAATGTTATGATTAAAAAATCAACAAATTCCTATCTAACTTTTAATTTAACGATATATATTCTATTTTCAACGTATGTTGTAGTTATATTAATTAAAGATAACACTATGTATTTTAAATTTCAGGTGACACAACGTTATACGATCGTAAATTGATTGTTGATGGAATAATTTTCTTGTTTCATATTTAATACGGGTTCAAAGCAGACCGAACCAAAACCGGACCGTATTAGATCGAAACCGAACCGTCTGAACGGTTAGTATAATAATTTGTATTTTTGATCAATCGTTTGATGCGGTGCGGAAGCGGTTTGAGCTTCAAACCGCACCGAGCCGAACCGCGCCCACCCCTAATAAATACATACCCAAACAAAGAGCTCTAAAATACAATACGATAGATAGCCCATAAGGAAAAAAAAATCAGCAGGCTTATCTTATTTATTTGGGCTGGCCACAAACTTCACTACAACGCGGAAACCGCCCAGACAGGACCGCAAAAACGGTGCGGAAAACTAGATCGGATCATCTCTCTAAAGCAAACAGCCCTAACTGAACCGACTCGCAACGATACGGTTCGGTTGCGGTTTGAACTATTGACCAAACCATATTAAACCGAACCGAAACACATACTTACACCAGTAATGTTATGATAAAATATAACAAATTCATATCTAACTTTTTATTTTAACGATATATATTCATTTTTCAACGTATGTTGTAGTTATATTAATGATGATTGTTAACACAAAAGGATTTTTTTTTTTTTATAGTTTGAGTGTATTAGTTTCCATATCATTTTTTTTAGATAATGCTAATTATAATCTTATTTGAGTTATCTTACTTAATGTTTATACACTGGTTAAGGTTGATGTTTGGTTAATTTATTAGAAACGCAATTTCGCTTTTTATTAATTATGAAAATGAAATATTTATATAGTTAGAAACTAATCTTTCAATTCAGGATAACGCTATATGTTTTGACCTTTAGATGACACAATGTCATAGAATGGTAAATTGATTGTTGATGGAAGTAACTCTCTTATTTTATATTTAATACGGGTTCAAAGAAGACCGAACCAAAACTCAACCGTATTACATCAAAACCGAACCGAAACTGAACCGTTTGAATGGTTAGAATAATGATTTGTATATTTGATCAATCATTTGATGCGTCACAGAAGCGGTTTGGACTAAAAACCACACCAGACTGAACCGCGTCCACCCCTAATTTTTATACATAATTTGACCAACCGTGGTGGACCAAAAGTATTGGATAGTAAGCAACTTCTTCAAATATACACAAAGACAGCCATAAAATGATATTTTAATTGTGAAACGCAATACAAAAAATGACTCAATTTCACAATAATCTTTTCTAGACAAATAAAAGCCATAAACCTGAAAGCTAAATTTTCAAATTCTGGAAGTATTACAAATTTGTGAAACGAAGAAAAATACACAATGTTAGCATTGGTCTTCTGTTTTATTTAATACAAGCACATTAACCTACACACGCATGCGGCATGACAACACACACGATATTAGAATTAATTTGCGTACCCACACTGTTTGAAGGTGGCTTTGGCATTGAAGTTTACTGTACCATTCCTATGACATGTACAAGTATCTCTAAAAATTGTTTTTCTTCCAAGAGCAATCTCCAGAGTGAAACTCCCTTCATTTTTTGGCTTCCTTGCGATCCAATAGTGGGAAATATGACAAAGTTGAAGTTTCTCCCATTAAATTTTGAAGCGTGAATTTGTAAAGTGTTTTCTTAATGTTTGTGCTCTAAACGATTTTCAGAAAACCATTTAAAAAAGAATAGGATTTTAAAAAATGAATTTTTTTTTTAAACGGTGTTCAAATTTTAGATAAAT
Source organism: Allium sativum (assembly GCA_030737875.1). NCBI lineage: Eukaryota > Viridiplantae > Streptophyta > Magnoliopsida > Asparagales > Amaryllidaceae > Allium > Allium sativum. Next base: position 445,706,095 of record CM060922.1, on the reverse strand, counting down.
TACAATATATATATATATATATATATATATATATATATATATATATATATATATATATATATATATATATATATATATATATATATATATAGAGAGAGAGAGAGAGAGAGAGAGAGGTAGGTTCCATGGCACCCCTCTTTGCTAGCACCTCATTTGCCCCTCTACGGTAGTCATGCATTTATTATTTAATAAGTTAGAGAAGGGAAAAAGAAAGAAGATTGTGTGATGGAAATCAGGGGGCTAAAGGGATGTTGCATTATTTGGGGTGCTCTTGATCCTATCTCATATATATATATATATATATATATATATATATATATATATATATATATATATATATATATTGAACATCTATAAAATTTTATTGAATTTGAATTAGTGTCGCTCACGGTAGGGTAGGGATATTGCAAAACAGAGGTGCCCCGGAACACTCTTTGTATATATATACGAAACAACTTTAAGTTAGTAGAGTATTCAAGATTTTTACGACGCATATTCAGGGGGTGTTGTAATATACGAGCGAATATGCATTTGTATTTTTCTGTTTATCTTGGAATAAGTTTAATCTTTAGCTCTAAGCCTATATATAAATGAGCCAATGTAATAGAACTAGATAACTAATATCTTGATTGAATAAAAGTCTACTCTATTTCTTCTCTCCGATGAATTCTAATTTATTTTATTTTATATAAGATCAAAAGTATAAACTTTTTTTGTGACTCAAAATACCATTTTACATTAAGAGATCAGATTATTTCACTTAAAAATAGGATTCAAAAGATTAATTTGCATAACTAATTAGTTCTTTCTTAATCAATAGTAGAAACAAAAATTAAAACTTGATAAAAAAAATATGTTGCAACATAAAAAATATAAGCTAAAACTAATTGTATATTGTTACATTTTAAAAATATGATTAAATAAATATAATTTATAGAAAAATAATTCACACGTGAAGCGTGAGCCATAACTTTCGTTCATAGAAAGACATTTGCACTTTTTTAACGGTCTACTTTTATGTAAAATGGTGTGACATCAAATATATTAGAGCTATTGGTAAATAAAATGGTGGAAACTAATTTGAGTTTAGAGAACTAAAAATATCAGGTGGGATATTTTTGCCAACAAAACAACGAGCCCGTTGTCAAATTGATGGTTTTGGAGGAAAAGGAGGTGGGTGGTCCAATGCAAAGGTAGCAGCAGCCCACGAGAATGGACAAGGGACGGCTCGTCTTTCATTTCACCATCGGTTGTCTCTAGACATTTAAGTTTACTTTTCTACAAAATCAAGATGGATGATGCAAAGTTTTAACAACCGGTTAACGTTGCGGACTACTCTTATATTCTATTCTAGATGAAATTATAAAATCACAGGCACAGGTGTTATTTGTACGATGTACATCACAACTTTCTGTAAACGGTAGCAAGTAACATTCAATTCCCTACTCTTTGTTCCCCGTTGTCGTGTATAAGTTAATTTCAGATATTGATTTGTGGATCCAATAACATAGGTTTTGATACTGATTAATACTTGACGTAGATTGAATTAAAATGGACACATAAAGGTAACTACAGCTGTTTAACTTAAGGCAATTCTTTTGTCTCTGTCTCGGTGTGTCCAACGGCGTTGATTTCCATGATTTACACCATTTGTAATGAAATCTTTCAACAGTTAAGAGATTTAACAGCAAAAATTGAAAATCAGAGGCTGTGATTTGTGGACACGCGGTTTAATATGGCCCCGACGCTTACCCACACTGTTTGAAGGTGACTTCGGTGTTGGAGTTTTATAATCTCCTTATTATCACAAAACCAATTGGCAATGTGATGGTGAACTTCTTAGTTTATATGTAGGATCTTAGTTCAGTATTTCCCGATGTGGGACAACTTTGAAGCACCATTCAACACACCCCCTTACTTCAAAGTTGTTGAGATCGAAACACTTTCTCTTCGATTTGTGATGCACTTTCTCATCACCTTCAATTGTTAAAGCACTTTCTCTTCGATTTGTGATGCACTCTCTCATCACCTTCAATTTTTTTTTAATATTGGAGCACTTTCTCTCCATGGTGTACTTTCTCATCCACAACTCTAAAATAAAATTTCTTCCACGGTCACTTGTGTCATGTTCTCTTTCTCTTCATTTGGTGCATCAACATCTTCTACAATATCATCTTCGATCTTCTTCTCAGTCTTCTTCTTCATCTTTGATCTTCTTCCCACTCTTTTTCTTCCTCTTAATCTTCCTTTTGATTTTTTTTTTTATCTTCTTCTCACTCTTCTTCTTCCTCTTAATGTTCCTTCTGATTTTATTTTTTTTTTTTTTTTTTTTTTTTTTGGCTTCCTAGAGATCTCTCTATCCTCCCTCGTTAACCTAGCTCTGATACCATGTTGGAGTTTAATAATCCCCTTATTATCACAAAACCAATTGGCAATGTGATGGAGAACTTCTTAGTTTATATCCAGGATTGAAGATTAAGTGCTTCAACAATTGAAGGTGATGAGAAAGTGCATCACAAAATCGAAGAGAAAGTGCTTCGATCTCAACAACTTTGAAGCAAGAGAGTGTGTTGAATGGTGCTTCAAAGTTGTCCTACATCGGAAAATACTGAACTAAGATCCTGGATATAAACAAAGATGTTCCTCACCACATTGTTAATTGGTTTTGTGATAATAAGGGGATTAATAAAAAACTAACATTCGGCAATAGAGAATTTTTTTTTAATTATGTTTTTTTCTTTCGTACCTCCTCCTAATAAAGCAACCCAACGATTAGAGATGCTCTAATGGACAAGTCAATGATAAACTCAACAAGATATAAAGCATTTATCAGCTTAAATCATAATATCTACAAGTTCAAGTATTGTTTTCCACGAAAGATATGTGCAAGACTGAAACTTAAAGCTATTATAAGAACTTGACACTCATTTATGTTCCGTTTGGATCAACATATATAAGTCGTTTTTTGATTTTTTTTAAAAGTCAAAACTAACTAGTTTTTTGTTTTGAAAAGTCAAAAAATATTTTATCTTAATTGATCCAAACGAGTTGTTAGTCATTTCCATTGCGCTGCGTATAAAGTTCATCTTCTTACAAGATTTGACATGGACGTGTAATTGGTACGCACAAATTCAAAATACTAATGGGATTTATCTCTCTTACATGCACATAAAGTTGATCAACAGTAACAACTATATCCAAAGAAAACACAAGTCTTTCATGAAACGTGCGTAGAATAATAAGTTCAATGTATTCGGTGGGAAACATATGAATTTTATAAGTGGGGTTAGGTTAGGTAGCTTCGTTACTTTCAAAGATGCTTGTCTACCTTTTTTTTCACAGCATCTTTTTCCTTTTCAAACTTCTGCATTCAAGACGAGAACGCTATGTTAGGTGAAGGCTTCAAAATCAATTAAAGACGGTAACATGCATATGGCGTCATGAAAAAATTACATGACAAAAGGAAAATCTTCTTAGTTTTTGTAAATCCTTCTGAAATAATTTACAAAATAACATAAAAATTACTAAATATACGGTTGAAAAGGGGACGTCACATGACTCGTACCGATAACTATTTCACCATATTTTCCAATAGCAATGTTGAAAATAGGTTTGGTCTTAGAAAAGCTTACTCATTAGACACCATATTTTCTAACATTGACACCATAACGATGTTGCAAAGAAAGAACGATGACAAACAAAATGACTCTTTCTCAAGTTCCCTTACTAAAGTAGTAATAATATGATAATTGGAGTGTTTACATGAAAGCGTTGCTTAGATCACAATATGTGTAAGATATCGTAGAAAAACGATAACCCAGCAACATTACCTCTTTACCCTAAACCGAAAGTGACAATTTGAACAATTTAAAGAAGAAACATGAGAGATTTTGAAGAACATTTAATGGAAATAATAAAGAAGAAATTTAGACAACAAAGTATGCGAGATAAATTTGAACGTTTACTTATAAAATCATCGAAACCAGTTCATGATTATTTTCCTCAAGCTTTATCCATTGTAAATTAATTAAAATTATACACAGAACATCTGAAGATTTTGGAGTCATTGAGATTTCTGTAGTTTTAGATTCAAAATTAAATTAAATAATTGTGTGCTGTGCTAATTAAAGAATTTAAAAATCGATGATCCATGACAGCTAATCAAACTCATGAGTAAAATTTAAGCTCATGAAGAAAAATTAAAGAAGTGTCATTGAAGTAATCTCTTAAAATAAAACTCACCTTGTGAGAAACTGTGGCATTTAAAATTGGAAGAAATAAGAGTCAATGTGGAAGAGGCCATGGCCAAATTTATGGAAGAAGTCACTACAATTACATTAATAAAACAAGGAAAAGGTAAAAGACGTATACATGTAAATCAAATATTTTTAAACTGTGATAACATGTAAATCAAACATAACAATTACAATTATAACATATTCTGTGTAGTTTATACTCCATTATTACCCCGCGATATCCACACTATATCGTGTAGCGGATTTCTACCGCTACGCTATTTCCAAACAGTCTCTGAAATAGCCTCCGCTTTAAGCCTCGCTATATACCAATATTTCTGATATATCACATTATTTAAGTTATATTCCGCTATTTTCGTTATTTCTGATATATCTTCTATTAAAAAATGAATTGAAAACAAACATTTTTACATTATGAAATTATTATTTTAATAGAATTTTTGACATATATTTTTCAAAATAGAAAATATTATAATATTCTATGAAATTTAACCAAAATAAACAAAAGTTTACATTTACTTATATATTTGCGCACGTTTTTATTTAAAATTAAGAATGTACTCATTATAATTAAAATGAATGTTAGTTTCCCCTTTATTTATCATTTGTATATTTATAAAATTATCAAATACTAGTTTTATATGTTATTTTAGGCTCATCCGCTATATCCACTATTCCCTCGCTATATATCTGCTACAATTTTTTGCACTTTGCCCCATTGGATCCGTTGAGCGCTTTAACTGCACAGTTTTTGGAGGCAGTTTAAAGTAGGCAAATTTCAAATTTACAAAATTCGAATTTATATATTAAAAATTTAAAATTTCAAAATTCAAAATCTTGAATTTTTTATTTCGAATTTTAAATATCGAATTTTAAATTTCAAAGTTTCAAATTTCACATGACAAGTTTTTATTCTCAAATTTAAAATTTTATAATTTCAAATTTAAAATTTTAAAATTCCAAAGCTAAAAGTTTCATATTTCAAATTCATATCTCAAAATTTCTAATTTTAAAATTTACAAAGTTCAAAATTTTGGATTTCAAATTGCAAATATTCAAATTTCAAAGTATCAACTTTCCAAATTTCAAATTTCAAAGTTTATATTTCATTTTTCAAAATTCAAAATTTTAATTTTCGAAATTTCAACTTTCAAATTTTCAGAAGTTTCCATTGTTCAAAACTTAAATTTCAAAACACAAAATTTTAAATTTCAAACTCGAATGTCAAATTTTGACTTATAAATAAATTTTGAACCTTAAAATTTCGTAGTTATTTCAAATTTGAATTTTTACAACTTAAATTTTCAGAGTTTCAAATTTTAGTTTATAAAGGGTTTTTTTGTTCTTTTTCAGCTTTGACTTGTAAATCAAATGTTTTCAAAATATACTCGAAGGCAAACTTTTATTTTCATTTGGGTAATGAGTGAACGTAAAGAAATGCGCATTACCCAACTAAATCAATTAATTAATGGTTTAAACAGGTTACCTAGGAAAACCCACTTGTCTTGATAGGTTCCATCTAACCCGTTTACTTTTTAGGTAAATGGATTGAGTAATGAGCTAGCTTATTTTTTGTCAACAAAGTTTATAGAAACCGTTGGAGACAAATTAGTTTTAAGAAACATTATTTATTTTGGATAATTTGAATTTTTACATTTATGAAAGAGCATTGTTATTCGCACTTCAAGTTTGGTTAAGGAGTGACTCATTTTTTATTTTTTTAAAATTTACTAAGAGGCGAGACATTAGAATGTAACACCCCTTAAAACTAAATTATAATATGATGAAACTACCTTCAAAGCATTGTGGTTGACACTTCAAAATTGGTTAAGGGAGGGACATGGATGGAATTCGACAAGATTTCGCCGTATTTATTCACGGAATTTGGTAGGGTATGGTTGAGTTTCACCCTTAATCGGCCAAAGGCTTTTGAAAATGAAAAAATGAAAAACAGTGGTATATCCTGAATTTTATTTTCGACTATTTCCCCCTTAACCATTTGGAGTGTTAGTAACAATTTGCCGTGAAAAAAATGATTCAAAGAAGTAAAATAAAGATATTTTGGTATACTAATTTTTTTGTTCAATCGTCTATTAATAATTCCAAATATGACTGGAACAACCTTAAAATCTACCATTGTTTAATTATATTTGAAGTAGAATAACAGTGCACTTATGAAATTAAGGAACAAGAGGTTAAAATTTAGCTCACAGAAGAATTTAGATATATGTTGTCCTAGGAAGCCCCTGGTTTTGTCTATTATATATAATCTTTATAGATTTAATGTGAACGATAAAATAAACTCTAGATGACGATTATTGACCACTAATTATAACAACACATCCCCACTGTCCATCCAGTATATGGGTTACTAAATACAAGGATGAGTTTTCTCGTTTAAATATAAGCTAATGCAAGGAAAACAAATTAGAAATAAAGAATTGCAACGAAACTTCATTTTTTTTTTTTTTCCTTTATAAAAATTATTTATCTCTCAATTTCCATTTTTAAATTATATTTTATTGTTCTTCTTCTTTCAAATATTTTCAGGGGTTCTTACGTCGCACAGTTGACATATAAAATTATAAAATTCAAAGAAAATATTAGAAAAGTAGGCATGTGCTAAATAGTCATATTACCAACTTTATGTACTCACATTTATGTCACAATCTGATCAACTCTGACTAATAAAACCAAATATGCATTGTATAATAAAGTAGTACCAGCTATAAGATTCATTAATATCATAAATCCATCTATAAATAGCTATTATAAGCTTGTGTAAACCACGCATCATACCTCTTTCAAACCACCATATATATACATATATATAACAAAATATGGCTTCTTCCATTTTTTCACTCGTGCTGATCATATCTTGCATGGGTTTACTATCATCTGCAGGCCCTTGTAATGCGCAAAAATCACCCCCAATAGTGAATGGACTGTCATACACATTCTACAATGCAAAGTGCCCTAATCTTGAATCCATCGTAAGAAACCACTTGCAACAAGCCTTCAGAAATGATATCGGCTTAGCCGCAGGCCTTCTTCGTCTTCATTTCCATGACTGCTTCGTTCAGGTACCCTTTTTATTCGTAATACACACGCATGATTTTTAACAAAATGGTAAAAAGAACATTTCTCTTTCAGGGTTGTGATGCATCCGTGTTGCTAGATGGGTCTGCCGGTGGGCCTAGCGAGCAGACCGCACCGCCAAATCTATCGCTCAGGAAAACGGCCTTAAAGGCCATCAACGATATCAGAGCTGTCATCGACGCTTCCTGTGGACGAATCGTGTCATGCGCAGACGTGGTTGCCTTGGCTGCAAGGGATTCCGTCCAACTGGTAACTCAAAATCAATAATCACTATTGTAAGCGGCTAATGATGCTGTTAATAATTTTATACTATAACGCTAATCCTTTTCTGATTGTTTCTACCAGTCTGGCGGGCCTAACTACCAAGTACCGCTCGGGCGTCGCGACGGCCTAACCTTTGCGACCCAAAACGCAACCCTAGCTGGACTTCCATCCCCGTTTTCAAATGTCACAACCCTCCTCTCCGTCTTCAACAAAATAAACCTTGACACTACTGACCTAGTAGCTCTATCCGGGGGCCACACCCTGGGCCTGGCGCACTGCTCCTCGTTCACCAACAGACTTTACCCGAACCAAGATCCTAACATGGACAAAACCTTCGCCAACAACCTCAAAAGTGTGTGCCCAAAGTCCGACACGAACGCGACCACGGTCTGTGATATCCGTAGCCCTAACGTGTTCGACAACAAGTACTACGTGGATCTTTTGAACAGGCAGACGTTGTTCACTTCGGATCAGAGCCTGTACTCCGACTCCAGGACTAAGTCCATTGTGACTAGCTATGCGGTCAACCAGTCCTTGTTTTTCAGCCAGTTTGCGGCTTCGATGATAAAGATGGGGCAATTGGGGGTCATTACCGGTCAGAACGGAGAGATTAGAAGGAATTGCTCTGCCCGTAATTCGGGTTCAAGTGGTTTTATTGGATCCGTTGTGGAAGAGTTGGAAGAAAGCATTTTGTCTTTCTAAGATTGTGGAAGTAATATGTAGCTATAACTTGATGTGTTTGTGTCGTATCTTGGACTTACCATGTGGGGTTTAGGAGGTTTTGGTTGAAGTCATGTATTACCCAATAAGATTCATGTTGGATCCAGAATTACTGCTCTTAATTTTATGTCAACTTTGGCACCTAGCTAGTCATAATCTAGTACAACACAGTTTAATAAGAATATTTGCGTGTGGAAAAAACAGACATGGAGAAAGGAAAATAAAGACTTTCGAATCAACGGTCTAAACGACAATGTTAATATATTGAACTTCGTCTTCTAAATTTTTATATATTCATTACATGAAGATATAAAATTTAAGGATAGAAGATGATCTTCGTGGCTGTGATTACCACAATACACAACTTGGATTTGTTGAATTTAAGACAATCATATAATTTTTGATTAAATGCGTAAATTTTCATAAAAATTGTATAAAAAATCTGAGGTTTGACAATTTAAAGTAGGTAATTTTTATTCTAATTCACAGTTTTAATAAGTTAATCCACCATTTTACTTTAATAAGTTAATCCACAACTATTTTGTAAGTTAATTCACGAGTGGATTAACTTACAAATTTCACCTTATTATATATCTAACAATCGATTTTGTGCTTCATGTTTCATAATTCTGCGTTATTTCACAATTCTCATATCAAATTAATAATAATAATCCAACTAGCCTAAAATCAAGATCTCATAACAGATAATTATGTGAAAAAAATACACATTATAAATCTACTGTATGCAACATGTTTTTTTATATAAATTATACTGACATGTCAATTATAAGATTTTCATTTGGTATTCAAGTTCTCTTGCTGTATATATTAACTTGTGCAGCCACTCATACTAGTCATTCATACATGCTAGTATACGTATGCATAAGAATACAAATGAAGTGGTGAGGGACAAATAAGAAATTTTTGCTATAAATAAACAGAGCATGGAGCAAAACATCAATAGGTTCATCAAAAATGAAGCTAACAATAAACAAATCACTTTAGCAATTTAAGTACCTACAGTCTATTATTTTTACTCAGAAAAATATGTAAAAGTCATATACTCAAGTCATATATATTTCTTGAATTAAACAAACATGGGATTAAAAGTCATACACGCCTTTTAAGTTCTAATAATCATGAGATTAAAATGCTTCTTGATATCCAAATGAACATACAAGCCACATTAAACTGAATAATAGTACAATAATAAATATAAAGCTAAGTTATGTAATAAGTCAAATAACCGCATATAATATTATGATTGTCATATTAAAATTTGATTTTTCAGGATTGTCCGAAGGTTGTTCTAAATCATCCATCATGTTTTTGTTCTTTTCTTTCACGGCTTCAACTAGTCATTCGTCGTCATCATCATTTTTTATTAATTTTGAATAAAACACTTGATTTCCTACAATTTTCTTAGTACTGTCACTGCCGTCTCCCTCATCAAGATGTAAAGGCTTCTCTTCTCAGACATGTTTCTATCAAATTTTCAAGATTTCGGAAAATAACTTATTTGATAATGGTGATATTAAAAAAAAAATACAATTTTGTATACAATTAATCAACTTCAAAAAAAAAAAAAAAAAAAAAAACTTTTTACTATTATGCTGAATTACTCCGCTTAACGCTTGAGCTTGGATTTAGATGCTAGGATTCCAAAGCCGAGAAGACAACGGAAAAAGAAAGGAAGAAGAAAACGCATGGAAGAAGAAATTGCATGGAAGAAGAAATCGCACGGAATAAGGAAACGTACAAGAAGAAAACGCAGAAGAAGAAAGAAAAGGAGAATACGTACGGTTTTGTTTTATTTGGTGGATGTACTGATTAAAATTTGAATTTTAGGAAAAGTCAAAGATCCTATTAAATTGGGTGGATTAACTTACTAATATGGTGGATAAGAATAAAAATTACCTTTAAAATATCAAATCTTTAAAACTTAAACCATGGTCTAAACATAACATGCAAATGCACGTAAGAATCTTTGTGAAGAAAACTAAAACCAATCTGATGCATGATGAGAAGTTAAATATGACTAAGAGAGTGGTTGCAATGCATGAATGGCTGATGACCCCATGTCGCGGATAATGGTTTTATAACTTATAACTGAATGCCCTCCGCAGGCGGATGGGCAATTATAGTGCACAATGTTAACGGTTGTTAAGATATATTGCTTGTAGGTGTAGAGTGTAGACACCACGGATCGGACCAGACGGCGTGTGTTTAGTTTTTATCTTAAACAAATCAGACCGAATGTATACAAATTTTGTTGTTCTAACTTTTGTCTTAAATGAAATCGGTTAACACAAAAATGTGTTTTTCGGATACGAACACGAACGGATCCGGTAGGACGTGACTATTTATATAAATATCATTAGATTTTCTCTCAACTACATACTGAATTATGAGGATTTCAGACGAATTTGAACAAACATGATTTTTCTCATACAAATTTTATTATTCTAACTCGTATCCTAAATGAAATTGGTCAGACACGGACATGTCTTTTTCGCACGGGCACGAACGGATCCGGTCAAACATCGCTATTTATATAGTTTTTTTTATATATATTTTATTAGATTTTCTTTCAATTGTATATCGAATTCGAGAATTTTGGACGAATACGAATCAAACATGATTTTTTTTTTCTCATACAATTTTTGTTTTTCTAATTCGTGTTCTTGAAGAGAATCGAACGGACGTATTTTGTTTTCGAACACGAATGGAAATCGAACATTCGTACAAAATTTACGGTTCTGATTGCTTGGTATAAATAGTTGCCATAAATTTAAGGTAATTTTTATTTTAATACACAATTTTAGTAAGTTAATCCACCATTTTATTTTAATAAGTTAATCCGTAATTATTTTATAAGTTAATCCACGAGTGAATTAACTTAAAGATTTCACTCTATCATAAGGCTTGGATGAGATATCTCTGTATTCTTGAGCTGAGGCGTAAACCAAGCAAAAATTTCCAGTAAAAATTGAACACATCGAAATTAAGACATGTCAAGCAATCAATTAGTTATACATTTTTCTTGATTAAATGACAAATATGCATTATTTGCAGCATTTTCTAAACAACAAACATGTTGTTAGTTAAACAGTAAATATGCATTCTTAACATGTTGTTAGTTAAACGGTAAAGATGCATAGTTTGTTAATACATGTAAATTAGCAGCATTTGACTTAGCATTTAACTTAGTAAGATAGCAGCATATTACTCACCAGAAACTACATTACTTCTCCTTTACTTTTAGAGCAAGAAATCGCCTTTTGATGCCCAATTTTATACTCTTCTATCATGACAATATACTATGGACACCCAATTTGAAGTTAGAAGAATGTGACGATTGTATCTCATACAATTATACAATCTTATTAAACAAACATGAATGCTCGCTATTATTATGCTGAAACATACTGAAGTATTTTTTTCTAATGAAATATATGTACTTTTTTTTCTCCAACATTCAAAATGTTTATAGAAAATTGTGTTTGCAGAAGTAACAGTAGACGAAGGCCACATGCACATGTTATTATGTTAAATGATGTACTCCACTTAGATTTAAATTTAGATGTAGGATTTTAGAAATAAGAAATATATGATGCAATACTGAGAAGATGAAAGACGCAGAGCTTAGAAGAAGAAAGATGCAGAGAAGAAGAATGATGCGAAACTCAGAAAAAAAGATATTTGAGGTGGATGGACCAATAAAATTTAAATATTAGTGTAAGTCAATGATCCTATTTTATAGGGTGGATTAACTTATTAAAATTGTGGATTAGAATAAAATTTACCTAAATTTAATATTCTAACTTAGAAGAGTTCGATTTTGATGTAATGGTTTCTGCGTTTTTCTTTTTAATTACTGATTTCTCTTTTTTTTGTTGGAAAGTTAAAGGTTACAACGTATCAATTAATTACCAGAAACATTGCCAAAATTTGTAGGGAGTTGTAATAAGACAAAATTCCATTAATGAATATGTTCTGAAATGGATGATTAAGAAAATGTATTGTAATTTCAGGGCATAAACTGTAGCATCATTGAAAATGAGCCGTTGATCATAAAGATTGATGCAGCTAGTGGAAAATAAAAGTAAAAATATATAGGATCAAAGACCAAAAATTAATTTGAATTTTCAAAGCTTATCGATAAGAGCATTCCCAACCAAGGTGAGTTGGGAAGCAACTGACCCCCAACAGGGATCAGTGATTTTTTTTTTTTTTTTTTTTTTTTTTTGGGTTGCTTTGGCAACCCGGTCGGTTGCTTCAAATATGGCCCTTAGCCGGCTTATATGAAGCGGACTAAAGATAGCCGACTTTAAATAAGCCGACCATGTGGGAAGAGAATTCCCCCATAGTCGACTTAGGGCATGTTATTTGTTGCGATTGTCCGATTAGCCGGCTTTAAATAAGCTGATTAAGGGCAACAACTAAATTTAGAGTCATCGCTCCTTCCCCGCTCCATTCTCAACCACCATCCTTCCTCTGCATATACAATATATCTTTCAATTTCATAATACACAATTTTGTCCTCTCTTCCTCAACCATATAAGCATTATTCTGTTTATCAACAAGTAGCAATGCCGAAGAATGCTAAAGGAAAATCCAAGATGACTTCAAAAAGCAATCAGAATCCGCACAATTTCCTTGAACAAAAGCATGAATTTCCAACTCAAACGTCGCACCAGCATAACCAACATTCCAATTCAAGTACAATACAAAACGCTTCTAATTGTTATCTTCTCCAGCAAAACCAAAACTTCTACCATTCACATCCAAATTCAAATCATTACCAAAACACTCAAGTTTCTGCCTATGGCCAAAATCCTTGTTTTTAACAAACCCATTGTAATCAACCGTACTCGTCTCCTAGCAGTCAACATCGATCGGCCTTTCCTAATACTTCTCCCAATATTTCAAGAAATTTAAACTTTATATGGTGATAATAGCTTTCAGAATGAAGGAATCCAAATTGATGTCAACGAGACTCTCGAATCATATACTAATCTCCCATTTGTAAAGTTTGCAAAAATGGTCACCTAATGAACAAGCTGAATTAGCCTTTTGTTGGGTTGAGTGTTCCAAAGACAACTGGAAAGGTACAAGTCAATCAAAAAGTTCGTTTTGGAATTCTGTTTGCAAATTATTCAATGGCCGAAGGCACATATGCCTTCATGATCGGTTAACTCTTTGAAATAGTCATGGAAGAGAATCAATGCTAAGTGCTAATGTTGGAAAGAGATATTGGTCGGGATGGACAGCAGACAACAAAGTGGTGCAAACAAATTAGATTTGGTACTAAAATAAAATAAGTTTTATGTGATTATGTTTTTTTGTGATATTTTTATTTACGTTCATTTATGTTATGCAGCTTAACCAAGAAAATGCAGTGTATATGACCAAACATAACAACCAACCTTTCAACTTGCACAAATGCTATGACATTCTTTCTAGGAAAGAAAAGTGAAGCAAAGTGCGACAGGAACATTCACCAATGCAATTTATGACCTTAAAGCCGACCAAAGAAGTTAGCCTCGGAAACTCAGATTCACAAGAAGACACCCCTTTGACAACCAGTACAGGGGGAAGACCGGCTGGAAAGTACAAAGCGAAGAAATAGACCACAAAAAATTACAGCCAATATTACGAACAAATTAACGGACGTATGGCAACTGCGGAAGAAACAAATAAGTAGTACATGGAAACAAAGGAAGCGTCTAGAATAGAGAGATTTGAGAGAGCATAAGAAAAATGATGACGACATGAACAAGTTCAACAAATGAGAATCACCGAATTGGAGTAACGAAACAAGGAGTTAGCACGACAACAACGTGAAGACGATTTTGCTCTTATGAGTGTCGAGCTAGATGATATAAATTCAATACAAAGGAGGTATATAGAAAAACAACTTGAGGAGTACCACAGACATAACGCAGATTATCATGTGTCATTGTTTTAGCCTGCTGCAGTTTTATTTTAGTTGAGTTGTAGACTTTGTTATTGTTTTTGTTGTTTAATTCAGTTGTTTAATTTAGTTGTATAGGTGCTGTACTGTTAAATGTTGAATGAAATTTCAGTTGTAGCTGTCATATTTATGTCATGTCAATTCAAAATTGCAACAGTGGAGTTTACATGAAAATATAACATACAGTAATTAATTAACATAGATAATGAAGCTTTGATTACATAAAAAATAAAACATATAGTCATTAATTAAAAATAAAACAGATACAACCCGTACGTACTAAAAATAAAACATAGATAATGAAGCTTTGATTCGTAACATTCAGTAATTAATTAACTATTGGTTTCCTACATGTTCTCAATAATGCTCCACTAGTTCTTGTCGTAATTCTGGATGAGCTTATGGATCTCGAACGTCTTCCAGTCGTTGCAAGTATTCTGCAAATGTATTTGGGTCCTTATAAGTTTTTTTTCCTAAACTCCATTGCAATGTATGAATAGTTTCGAAGTTGGAGTTCATATCCGCCTCATTCTTCTTCAGCAATCATATTATGTAAAATAATACAACAATACATGATATCATTTATAACTGCTTTATCATGCTAGTTTACTTCCTTCCGTAGTGTATGAAACCTACCTTGGAGTACTCCAAATGCTCGTTCAACATCTTTCCTCAGACTCTCTTGTTGTTTCGTGAACAAGGCTTCTTTTGCATTGTTTGGCCTTTTGTACGTTTGCACGAGCATTTTCCATTTTGGATAAATTCCGTCTATAAAATAATATCTAACATAAGGTTCCTTGTCTCCAATTCTGTAGTTGCATGGGGCTGAAAAGTCATTGTACAAGTCAATATATAAATATGACTATCGTAATACATTAATATCGTTCAAAGAACCAGGAACGCCAAAAAATGCATGCCATATGTAAAGCTCAAATGAAGCAACAACTTCTAACACCATCGCAGCCTTTTGCAATGACTTTTGTTTTGTCCTTGCAATGCCAACTAGACAGTTTTTCCATGTCCAATGCATATATTCTAAGCTACCCATCATACACGAAAATCCACGTTGAGCTCTCATTGCTAATAATCTGCCAATGTCATGAGCTGTTGGAGATCTAAGACAGCCTTCACCGAACTTATGTATGATAGTTTTGCAAAACTCTTTTATACATAATACTGTCGTTGAGTCTCCAATTCTTATTTTGTTATCTAGTGAATCAGTGGAACTTCCGTAACACATCATATGGAGTGCAGTTGTTACCTTCTAAAGGGGTTAATGGCCAGTTCGTTGAGGCCATTTCTTCTACATGTTAAAAAATGTTGCTTGCGGAAACTTTGTTAAGTACTCGATTAAATACTATCTTTGAGATGCGAAATCTTTGATGGAAATGTACATCTCCATATAGTGGGTTTGCTATAAAGTAATCTTTGACTAGTTTATTGTGACCACCTGCATAGTCGTGTCCATATCGCAAATTTTTTCTACCAACAGTACTTCCACCTTAGGTTAAAGCCGAGCTTACAGTAATATCTCGTTCTATCGCAAATCTTGTTTCATCTTGGAATGATTTTTTGCTGCTTGTTACATTGTTCAATATACTCGTCCAACGTTGATGAGGAGCTTGAAGCGCAACACCATAGTCCTTTTAAGGAAATCGTTGAAATGGTTTTGTTTAAGTAAGTTAGCACGGATCGTCCTCTTAATGATTACATGCAGGCAAATTACTGCCTTTGAGATGGTTTTAATTAGAAGTTCTTATAGATTTATCCTTCCTTTATTACCGTCATTGTATTATTTTATTTAATGTAGTTGTATATTAGCAGTGGTCATCCTCTTTTTATTTATCTAAAGTGGCTTTATTCAAGTAAGTTAGCATAGGTTGTCCTCTTAATACTTATTTTAATTGAATACCGTATATTTAATTAAATCGAGATCTTCACGTAATGGTATTTCTTAATTAGACAATATACAAATGGAATCGTTTTATAAATGATTCCCTACAGACTTTGTGAAAAATTCGAGTTAAAAAATTTCCCTACCAAATCCATAAAAATCTATTTTGAATTATTAAATAAACATTATGGTTTATAAACGAATCCATGACTTTTTGAAAATTTGATTTGGACATAACTCAAAATCAACAATATGAAAACATGAATTGTCTTTTATGTTAGATAATTATAATCCTATAGAACCTAAGGTTCTTATTTCAAAGGATTCCAACTTATATTGGATCATGTACATTCAGTTAAAGTTTGAAATGTAAAACTACGAACTACCGCAACATTACATGTAACGACCCGGGTTTTCGTGACCTTGGTTATCGACACCAGACACGATGTCGACTAATCAAGCATCGGAAATACCGGATAGTCCATGAAAGAAATTAGAGGGTGAGAATAGATAAGATAGAAACGTAGAATAGAAGAAGAAGAAGAACATACAACATCAGAGTAAACACGAATCTCACAGCGAAACGAATAAATATATTTCATAACATAACTTTGAAATAAAACAGTATCTATATACAATACCATTATCAGAGTATAACACATACAATACAGCGGAAATAACAATAGTTATATAATCCTGAAGCCTCCTGCTCCAGCTCTTCAAGTATTTGTAAATCCCGACTACTTGACTGCCCGTATAAAATTGGGCACCCAAGAGTTTAGGAAAAACAAAACAAAACAAACTCTGGGTCAGTCATGTGACTGGTGTGAGTAAACTTCAACCATTTGTTTAACTTTTAAAATCTCTTTAAAAGAAATGATAATCATAAAACCGATCCACACATAAACACGGATGGTTTTTACCTTACGATAACCCAAATCATTTGTAAAACAATATTATTCTGATATTATAATAATGTCTAACACAAGTAATATCAATCTAGTAGAAACGCTTGCATCTAACGTTCTACAAATATAATATACAATCAAAACCGCGGGCTCTTATTTGGGGAATGGATTCCAACTATGACAAGGTATGGATCCACCTTCCGCTCAGTGTACTCCAGAAGCGATACACTGGAGTTCAACAAGAACATCTTGCAACTCAGCCACACATGACCGACCACTCATTTTGCTTGAGTGTATCGAATATATTGTCACCTTACAGTTGGTAAACCAACATAACCATTCCCGGGAGATACAGAATTGAAAGAAGTAACAAATATGAATATTCTCTAGAATTGAAAGAAGTAACAAATATGATTTCGAATTTTTTGTTACTTCATCTTCTCCATCTTCATCTCCTTTAATTACACCATTATTCTTTATCATTTTTATGGTTTCTACATTTATACTCTGCCGAACTCAATTCTATTTTCATTAAACTTTTTCTCTTTACACTCTCTACTCATTACTCTGTGAATCAAGTGCTATTGAAGAGTTATAGGGTTGTTTGTAATTGTTTGGGTTGTGTAAGCAATCGGTGGTATCCCTTGTAGCCGTGAAATCATGGACAGATAATCGGTGGTATCCCTTGTAGCCGTGAAATCAAGGATGGGTCATCAGTGGTATCCGTTGTAGCCATGAAATCAAGGAGGTTGGAATCGATGGTGTCCCTTGTATATGTGAAATCAAGGAGGTTATAATTGGATATTGATATAGTAATAAAAGTCTGCACAATCCAGCGTTGTGTGAGATTGGACGTAGGAGCAATTCCAAACCAGTATAAAATTCAGTGTGTTCTTTCCTTTTCTACACTTTTACTTTTGTTTATCTTTGTGTTTGTGTTTGATTTTGTGTTTGTGATTGTTTCTATGGTGATTGATTCATATAGTATATCACTTAAGTTTTAAGATTTAGTTTAAATTCTCAAAAATACTATTCACCTCCCTCTAGTGTGTGTTTTATCTTAACGATCCATTCCGCAATTCCTAACAGCTATGAGTTATAGCGGAGATTTTGCAGGGCATTAACTGCATAGTTGGTAAACCACATTAACTAGTCGAAAAGAGTGTCACATGTTTCTACCTTATGATGATAACAATATTATCACTTATTTTATTATCAGTAAGGTACCATTGTTTGATGTCATTGCATATGTTTTTACATATGATTAACACAAATTGAGGACCCTAGTAGGAATTAAATAATTGTGTTACATTAGGGATGGGATTGGAATATTAGGCTTACCAATATAATTAAACATTTTTGGGATACAAAATTAAATAAGTTTAGTTGTCCTATGATAAAAACTATGGCATGTGTGTGTTGATTAATCCACATGTGTAGGCAGGTTCAAAGCCGGCTTTGTCCCAGTGCAACCTAGGCCATCACACGCGGCATGAGATTTGAGTAGGGCATATAGCGGCAGGCTCATCAGATAGAAAACGAAAAAAATGCGAAGAAATCTAGCATTGGACAAAGAGACGCGATAGAGAAGAAGAGCGAAGCACGGTGGACAAGGATATAGTGGCGCAGATTGATTTCTCTAAGGCTTCAAGTAAGGAACCCTAATTCTTAATGTTGTCTTCCATTTCTATGCAATGATTTATTTCAATTAGAAATTTTGGGGAAAATAGAATCAACTGATTTAATTGTGCAATTTCATTTGAGGCTTCAAGTAAGAAACCTTAATTTTTTAATGTTGTGTACTATATTTCATGGATTTACTTTTTTTCAGCTATAAATTTTAGAGAAGATTGAATAAACTGATTTGATTGTTGTTTTTTTGTTCAATAAATTGATTTAAAATTTGCTATACATATTTGTACTCAAATTTTATATAAGATGGAACATGTGCCATTTATTATAGAAAATTAACATTAGAAAAGTAGGAATAAATTAAGATTTTTCTCTACTACATTAAAAAAAATTGATTTTTTTTCAGTTAGAAATTTTGGTGAAGATAAAATAAACTGATTTGATTGTGGCTTTTTTTTCTTCAATAAATTGATTTGAAATACACTATGCATATTTGTACTTAAATTTTATAGAAGATGAGAACATGTGCTATTTGTTATAGAAAATTAATAGTAGGAAAATAGGAACAAATTTAGATTTTTGTCTGCTTTATTAAAAAAAACATTATTATTTTCAGTTAGAAATTTTGCAGAAGATAGAGTAAACTGATTTGATTGTGGTTTTTTTTTTGTTCAATAAACTGATTTGAAATTTTCTATACATATTTCTAGTAGTTGAAGTGATTCAAGTCTTGTATGTACAATCTTTTTATATTCGAACCAATTATTTGAAACTTATTCTACTGTAACAATGTTATTTTCATTTGTCTTATTTGTATGTTCCAATGTTAGTTCGTAGTAGTATTGAGTTTTTGAAAAATAATTGAGGTAGCTTACAAATATGAATTTATTCAATATCACTGTGTACATTTTACAATATGGAGCATCACTGGATATTCCAAACCTCAAAACCGGTTCTAGGCAAGTTCATAGTCATCCAACTGATAAAACTATATGTGGTGTGCGATGAATAACTCACATCCAACAAAGGGTTCCTTTTAAAATTTAATTTTAATTAACTAGGCTGGTGGTTAGCACGAAAGGTCGGGGGATTACACTACAAGAAAGGGGCTTAAATTCGACGGCCCATATCGACGGTTTCCGACGGCTTTCGACGGGCCGTCGGCTGCCGTCGGAAACCGTCGATTATAAACGTATTATCTTCCAGCCGAACAGAACACGCATTCACTTTGCCCTCCTCAAACCCATTTTCCAGCCGAATTTCCAACCCTTACACCCCCAAATTCGCGATTCTCCACCTCCAAACACCAAATTTTTCACGTCCAGATCACTCCCGACTCCTCCTCAAGCTTCCAGCAACATCAATTTAAGGTATAATTCGTTTTTTGGTTAAAATTTCAATTTTTGACCTAAACCTAAATTTGGTAAAATTAGTAAATTAAGCTTAATTGTTGATTGCAATTGGTTCCTATGGTGTTGTAGTATGTTATATCATCATATTATATGTGTGTTTCATTTGCTACACTGAAATTGAAAAAGTTATGTTAAATATTTGCATATTTGTGTATTTGACATAAAAATTTAGGCATGTTTTGGATATATTGTTGTTTGTAGTGGTCATAAAAAATTGTTTAAAAACCAAGATATTTACAAATTGGTTTAAGTGTGTATGTGTTTCAATTTAGATTGTTTATGTCGTTGTATAATTTAGGATATTTTTGTACATGTGTGCCGTTATGCGCTCGTCATTCTTGCACGTGTTATTTGACATACGAATAATTGAATGGATGAACTATGAAAAGTACATCGTGCAAATTTTGATTTATGCACAAAAACGCATGATTCTAAATTCTAGTTGTGTGCCTATTGAATCGACGGTAATAATATTGTTTTAAGTTGATTGAAATGTTAGCAGATGTGATAAAATATAAAATATTTTTTTGTTGCAGTAAAACGTACTTTATATTAATATGCGCACATATAATTGAGTAATATCCCCTAGAGTGTTTTCGGCCCCGTCCGACGAGTGTTGTACATGATCGTTATATAAATAGTTGTTTTTTTTTCAAATTAAAAAACGACCGTTTATATTCATCTGGTACAATATTTGTTGGATTTGTCCTTGTATTGGACAAGTTATAAACGCAATAAGCATCTACATTTTGTATACTACTTCGTTTCAAAAGATTCACAAAATTTTGGTTCCATTTTCCCTTTTGTTTCCTGCGTACATGTGTACAGTGCAGGAAACAAAAGGGAAATGCTGCCGAAATTTTGTTGAATCGTTTGAAACGAAGTAATATACAATTGTAAATGTTTACTGTGTTTATAATGGGAAGTAGAAACGTCAGTTGCGTCTAGCTGAGACTGGAAATGAGCAGCTTACTACAGACGAGGAGGACATTATCTTCCAGTCAGTGATGGATCCACAGACGCGTAACAGACGATATGGATTTGGAAATCAAGTGGTAAAACATTTTTAGTTTAGTTTAATTTTTATGCGTTTTATTTTTATCTAGAAAGCTTAAGCCTCAAGTTCTTTAATTTTGTGATAAATATATCTTTCATGATACCAATGTTGCGTGCATTCAATGTTATCATTTGAGAGATCAATAATTATTGCTCTAAATTAACTCGATGAAGTGCATAGTTTACGGTATTAAATTATGCCATTTAAAGCATATCAAATTTCTTTAACATGTGATATCACACCTGTCATTGGTTGTTGTTATAATTTAAAGCATATCAAATTTCTTTAACATTTGATACCAACAAGTAAGCATTAACTATGTTATTGTAATTTATATAACGTTTTATAATCAGTGTTATGTGTTGGCTTGGAATAGGTTCATTTATGGTCTTATTTACCATAATAGTTAAAAGAGGATATATAATGTAATGATATAGTCGATAACCTTTTTATGTCAACGAAGATTATAATGTATTACTCCCAACTCTTTAATTACATATTTTTACGCCGTGCAGATTATTAAAATAATTGTAAATGATTAAAAGAATTTTAAATAATTGTTACAGTCCACCAGTCAGCAGGCACGGGCCAGACATGCTAGAGAAGCTATGGACGCCGCAGAGATCGAGGACTTGAGAGCTAGGGTGGCACAGCTTGAGGAACAGAATCGCCGCCAAGCCATTGAGATGACTCAGATAGTGGATCGACGCATAGCAGAGTTCGAGCGGCAGAATGGACGTTTTCCCTCATCAGCTGGCTCTGCAGAGGAGGGCGACCAGTGATGTTGCTTGTTAGGTATGTTTTTTTAGTTTGACATATGTACATATATGACTAGAGATGCACTATATATATATGGGGGTGTATGACTGAACATTGGTTGACATTTCGTATGTATTTTGATGGTAGACAAGATGTGGTGGATTGATGTAGTAAATGTTATGTATTATATAGTGTGCAATCGTAGAAGTGTTATGTTTTATATGTTTTTTTATCGTTTTTATGAATTTTTGGTTGAATTGGTTTGGTTTTGATGATTTTTTGGTTGAAATGGTGTGGTTTTGATGGTTTGTGTATGAAATGTTGTGATGGAGTTAAAGACCGACGGTCTGAATTAATGAATTGAGTGGAATGTGGGTTTGATGGTTAAATAGCAGCTGTAATATAAAAAAAAAGTAGCAGTATTTCCGATGACTTCCGACGGCTTACAGGTTCAAAAGTCTATAACGGTTTCCGACGGCTTGCGACGGCTTCCAAGCAAACGTCTCTAACGGTTTCCGACGGCCGTCGAAAGCCGTCGGAAATTGACGAAAACCGTAGGAAAAATATTCGACAACAGCAGTCGAAAACCGTCGGAAACACTGTGTGCCGACGCCTTTAATTGCGACGGGGATTTCCGACGGCTTCCGACCATTTCCGACGGCCGCCGACGGTTTCCAGCCGTCGGAAATCCGTATTATTCTTGTAGTGTTAGTAAGCTCAACTTATAAAGATCCAAGTGACAACATCAGTTGCAAAAGATCTATCGTAAGTGACAGCCGCCAGTTTTCACACACCAACTTGTAGTAACATATAACGATAGTATTTTACAGCTGTTTATGTCTTTTGGAGGTGACAGTTGTAATAATGATGTTTTACAACAGTTTAGGACGCTTGCAATAGACTTTTTTACAATTGCGACTACTTTAGGCGCTTGCTAAATAAATGAAAAAAATAAAATAAATGCAGATTATATATTATAATATTCATTTAACCATTTTTAATAATTTAATAGTCAAAATAAATACTATTATGAAACAACAAAAAATACACTTTCCAAAACAAAATCATACTCACAAATTTCTACTGTTTCATTTACAACATTGTAATGTGAGACAACACATAATCCATAAATACATATCCAAATAAGGAGCTCCAAAATATAATACAACAGATAGCCTATAAGAAAAGAAACCAGCAAGCTTATCATTTGTATACACAATTTGACCAACTGTGGTGGACCAAAATTATTGGATAGTTGGTAACTTCTCCAAATATATGCATCTGAAAAGAAAACGTTATCGTGCTTTTTGTAATAGAAATAAAAATGTTAAGACTATGCATGGTTATAAAGCATGCTGCTTGCAATGGCATGCAAGCTTGTACAGTTGAACTGCAAGCTTTTGCGTGCTTTTACTTGTAAGCTGAAGAACTGAAAAAACAAAGAAAGACATAAAATGATATTTTAATTGTGAAACACAACACAAAAACCGGCTCAAGTTCACAATAATCTTTTTCAGAAAAATTAAAGCCGTAAACCTGAAAGCTGAACTTCAAATTTTGGAAGCATTACAAATTTGTGAAACCAAAGAAATAACACTATTGTTAGCATTGGTCTTCTGTTTGATTTAATACAAACATTAACCTACAAACACGTATATATTAGAATTAATTTGCGTACCCACACTGTTTGAAGGTGACTTCGGCATTGAAGTTTACTGTATCGTCATTCCTATGACATATACAAGTATCTCTACCAAGTAATTTTCCTTGCAAGAGCATCTCCAAACTGAAAAAACCAGGAGGAATTTCCTCAGCTGGAAATTAATAAGGCAAAGTTGAATTCCTTTTGCCCATTTGATTTTGAAGCGTGAATTTGCAAACCGTGTTCTTACAACTGTTTATTTCTCAAATAGTTTTCAGAAAACCGTTCAAAATACCGTCTATAGGTTATTATTGTTTTAATCAAAAGAAGAATTCCTTTTGCCTGCTACTGATAGTGTTTGGAGAAATTCACTTTTTATTTTTCTTTCTCTTTACAAATGCAACCCAACTACTAGAGATGCTCTGGACGAGAACTCAACGAGATTTAAAAGCTACCTTACAATTTAAAATATTGTTTTTCTTACAAAAGACGAGTGAAGACTCGAACTTAAATGTATAATAAGAACTTGAAACTCATTTAGTCCTTTCCATTGCGCTGCATCTAAACCTCATCTTCTTACAAGAAAACACACGTCTTTCATAAAGTTGATAAATAGCAACATCCAAAGAAAACACACGTCTTTCGTGAAACGTGCGTAAAATAATCTAAGTCCAATGTATTTGGTGGGGAACATATGAATTTTATAAGTGGGATTAGACGGCCTCGTTACTTTCAAAGATGCTTCTCTACTTTTTTTTTTTTTTTGGTTTTGTTCACAGCATCTTTTTCTTTTTCAAACTTTTGCATTGAAGATGAGAAAGCTATGTTAGGTGAACGCTTGAAAAATCAATTAAAGATGACAAAATGCATATGGCGTCAAGGAAAATTTGCATGACATAAGGAAAATCTTCTTAGTCTTCGTAGATCTTTGTAAAATAATTTGTAAAATAGCATGAAAGATTACTAGATATATAGATGAAAATGAGACGTCCTAGATAACAATTTCACATTATATTTACCAATAGCAACGTTGAAAATAAACTTTTCTTTTAAAAGCCTTAGTCATTAAACACTTATAAAAAATTTACATTTACAAAATTAAAAGGCATTAAAATTTAACTAAAAATATAGCTATTGTTAGAGTTTACGCCCTAAAGGAAATCCATTTGATGTGAATAATAACATTATAGATGTTATATTTTGGTTAAAATGTTCTGTTATATTATATTTACTGCGTAATATAAATATTAACATAATAGAATTCCTTAGAATAATAATACAGAATTATATAATTTCAAGTAAGTTACTTTTGTTGGGGATTTTGTGGTTTGAGACGGTAATGGAGGAGAATAAATGCCGTACTTCTGACTTCAAGGATTTGCGGAGCAAATTCTTTCAGACAATAGTTCAACCCACCAGGTACAAACGGGTTAACGAACTATTGACTTCAGGATTC
Source organism: Allium sativum (assembly GCA_030737875.1). Lineage (NCBI taxonomy): Eukaryota > Viridiplantae > Streptophyta > Magnoliopsida > Asparagales > Amaryllidaceae > Allium > Allium sativum. The sequence goes on along the minus strand of CM060922.1, from coordinate 445,681,019 downwards.
AATGAAGCCTTGAAACAGCGTTATCGGATTCAAAATTTATACGATTTTGATCCGACCAAGAACACTCTTAAATTTGGTTTCTGATGATGCAAGTAGTGTAGAGAATGAAGAGAAGAAGAGGAGAATGAATCTGCAACGTATTTTTGGACTTTGCAACACCTCATAGGCGTTACAGATGAAACAACGTTTAGATACGCTTTATTGGCGTTGCAGATCATATAGGAAGAAGAAGAAATGATTTCAAAGTTATTTGAAACGTTTCTGGGCGTCGCTATTTATAAGCAAGGAAGAGGAGGCATCCTTTCAGCGAAACGTCACGACCGTTTGCTACGGTTGTATCTGTTTCAATTCTCAATTCAAGACCGTCGCGTCCCTTCAGGACGAAACCGGTCGACCGCCAAAACTTAACCAGTCGACCGTTTTGTTCTCTATTTGAAAACGGTCGACCGGTGACATTTTGGCCTGTCGACTGGTTTGTTTCCGCGGCCTATTGGATCACAAGGCCCCAAGAGCCCCAAGGCCCAAGGCCCAAGGCCCATCTTTTGACATTTCAAAGATTATTATCTATGCCAAGTTCATGTTCAAGGCCCATTGCCTTATTCCTCTTTCTCTTCTTTCTTTTGATATCATGTATCAAGCTTTTACCTATATAGAGACAAACTCCTTTATATTCTACAATGTGGGACTAATCCCTACACCTTATCTTCTTCCATTCTTGCTTCCCTCTTCAAAAACAAACCCATATCCCAAACAATATTTGAAAATTTACAACAATCTCCCCCAATTTTCAAAATAATTAAAGAGGATGGCTGAGTCACTAATGTGACTTCCTACATACCCAAGTGGGATCAAGCCTATGTAGTTCTAAGATCAAGTTTTGCATCATCGTGGAAACAACACATAAATAAAAGTATCTTTTGGATTTGAACTTCTACTTAGTGTAAACCGTTCAAACTCTATCGAGATTCTATGGTGAACGAATCTTGAACCAAGTATCCCTTAATGATAAAGCCGGAACCATCACACATGTTGTATTCCTTAGTTAGAGTGTTCTGTATTGCTCAGCACGTTAATGGCCATGTGCTTAAATCCTGGTTCATGAGTCTACTTAGAAAGCGGTCTTACTTTCCTAGGAAACGGCCTGATTTCCATACTCATATAGGTAAGTCACTTAAGGTGTTTCTGCGAGACACCTTTTAGGGTTTCTAGACTTATTAAGGATATTTATCCATCCTTTGTTCATGCAGAATCCAACACTAAACATTATGGGATTATTGATTTAGTGTTCCATAATCATTTCCTTAACTTGTTGGTACCCATTGAACTTTGTCTATCCTTTTCAAGACACAAGTTGGGTTTCTGTTAAGGATGATCAATCTTCATTCACAGACCTTAGTCCCATTTCCTTTGACTTTATAGAAACCATAGCCTTTGGAAGACTCTTCGTAAGTGGGTCAGCCAAGTTTTTCTTTGATTCTATGTAATCAACAGTTATAACTCCACTTTTGAGTAACTGTCTCACCATGTGATGTCTAAGACTTACATGTCTAGATTTTCCATTATATGTTTTATTAGAAACATTATATATCGTTGCTTGATTATCACAGTTAATCAAGGCTGCTGGAGATGGCTTCTTCCATAATGGGATTTCTACTAACAAATTTCTAAGCCATTCCGCTTCTTTACATGCGTCTGCTAATGCAATCAATTCTGACAACATAGTTGAATCAGATATACAGGTCTGCTTCTTGGAAGCCCAAGACATAGCAGCGCCTCCTAATGTAAATATCCATCCAGTCGTAGACTTGGATTTCGATTCTACATTGTTCCAGGTTGCATCACTATATCCTTTTATTACAGCAGGATATCCTTTATAAGATAAACCATAGTTCATGGTTCCCTTCAAATAAGCTAAGACTCTGGAAATGGCTTTCCAGTGTTCGAAACCTGGATTACTCGTAAATCGACACAATACACTTATAGCATGTGCGATATCTGGTCTAGTGCAATGCATAGCATACATAAGACTCCCAATAATACTGGAATATTCCAATTGAGAAATGGTACGTCCAGTGTTCTTTTCTAATTTTATACTTGGATCTAAAGGAGTTGGTGCTGGTTTGTCATCATAATGATTATACTTCTTTAGGAACTTCTCAATGTAATGAGATTGAGTTAATAATAACTCCCCTGTTTTCCTAATGATTTTAATTCCTAGAATTACATCAGCCTCTCCCAGATCTTTCATATCAAATTTAGAAGATAGAAACTTCTTAGTTTCATTTACACAGGATATGTTGGAACCAAATATCAGCATGTCATCAACGTATAAACATATTATAACATAACCGTTGTTATCCGATTTGCTATAGATACATTTATCTGCATCATTAACAATGAATCCAAATGACAGTGCAACTTTATCAAACTTTTCATGCCATTGCATGGGAGCTTGCTTCAGGCCATAAAGAGATTTAACTAATTTACAAACTTTCTTTTCTTGGCCTGGGGTTATGAAACCTTCAGGTTGTTCCATGTATATCTCTTCTTCTAAATCTCCATTTAGAAAAGCTGTCTTTACATTCATTTGATGTATGACCAAGTTATGAATTGATGCAAGTGCTATTAAACAACGTATCGAAGATATGCGAGCCACCGGAGCATATGTATCAAAATAATCTACTCCTTGTCTTTGTTTATATCCCTTAGCAATTAATCTGGCTTTAAACTTATCAATGGATCCATTTGCATTCAACTTTTTCTTGAATATCCATTGACATCCTATAGGTTTAGCACCAGGAGGTAAATCGCTTAATACCCAAGTTTGGTTTAACGTTATGGAATTCATTTCATCACTGATAGCTTCTTTCCAGAAATTAGAATCTCTAGAACTCATAGCCTCAGAATAAGTTTTGGGATCATCATCGACGTTCATTACATATCTTGTCACATTAAGGACTTCGTCCTTATTGCCTTCTACGAGATATGTTATGAAGTCAGGACCATAGTCCTTCTCTATTCTCGCTCTTTTACTTCTTCTGTGTTCAGTACTATCATCTGGTACTAACGCTTCCTTGCTGTTTTGAGCAGGAGCATATTCATCATCATTTGTATCATTAGTCTCAATTGGTTCTGGACTAGATGATCTCAATGGATTCTCAATAGTTTGATTTTCAAAAAATTCTACATCTACAGATTCTATGACTTCTAAGGTATCAAGAATCATAAATCTATAAGTTATACTATTAAGAGAATATCCAATGAAAACACATTTAAAAGCCCTATTACCTAACTTTGGTCGTTTAGGGTCTGGTTTTCTAACATATGCTAAGCAACCCCAAACTTTAAGTCTAGTAAGATTAAGTTTTCTATTGAACCATAATTCATAAGGAGAAATATTATTTTTCTTAAGTGGTACTCTATTTAAAATGTAACATGCAGATAACATAGCATCACCCCATAGGTTATAAGGCAAATTAGAACTTATGAGCATGGCATTAACCATTTCTACTAAAGTTCTATTTTTTCTCTCAGCAACACCATTTTGTTGTGGTGTATAAGGGGCGGTACATTGGTGAATGATACCATTTTATTTGCAAAACAAAGTAAACTCATTTGAAAAATATTCACCACCACGATCTGAATGTAACACTTTAATTTTAATTCCTAATTGTGTTTCGACTTTTGCTTTGTAAATTTTGAATTTATCAAAGGCTTCATCTTTTGATTTCATTAGATATACATAAGCATATCTAGAATAATCATCAATAAACGTTATATAGTATTGGTTACCACCATAGGTGATATGACTTTTCAAGTCACCCACATCACTATATACCAAATCAAGCAAACCAGTTTTCCTTTCAACAAATTTAAAGGATTTTCGATGTATTTTTGCTTGAACACATATCTCACATTTAGAAATGGATTCGAAATCACAATCAGAAATTAATCCTAATTTATGCATATTTCTAAGTGACTTATAATTAACATGTCCTAATCTACTATGCCATAAATTAACAGAGTCAACAATATAAGCAGAAGATTTCTTTATTAGATTCAACTTAATCATGCCGTTACAAGAATATCCCTGTCCAATAAATTTGCTGTTCTTGTACAACACTAACTTATCAGACTCATACACCATCTTGAATCCTCTTTTGTTAAGAAGGTATCCAAAAATCAAATTCTTACACATATCAGGTACATAAAATACATTGACTAAAGTAAGAACTTTCCCGGAGGTGAACGTCAATTCAATAGTGCCTTTTCCCAGAACTTTGCTTGCAACTTTGTTTGCGCTAGTTACTTCGCAGGATTCTCCGTTATTCTCATCGTAAGTCTTGAACAGATTACGGTCTTTGCAAATATGAATAGTTGCACCAGCATCGAGCCACCAATCATTATCAATTCCACTAACGGAGTTCGCCTCTTGTACGACAGCCACAAGCTTTTCTTCGACCATATTCGCTTTTTGTTGTTTCTTCCGAAGACGACAGTCTCGGGCATAGTGGCCGGGTTTGTGACAATAGTAACAGTCACCCTTCTTCTTATTCTTGGAATTAGTACCTTTCTTTTTTAAACTGTGTCTCGTTCTTAGGCTTCAACTTATCGTTAATTTCAACATTATTAGCCTTAGATTGAGACTCAGTTTGCGGATTATCATCTAGTTCGCGTTTACGAGAATCCTCTTCAATACGAAGATGACGCTGTAAACCGTCTAAATCATAATCCATTTCCGCATGCTTTAATTTCTTCTTATACTCATTCCAAGAATTCGGGAGTCTCGAAATAATAACTCCAACAACAAATGATTCAGGGAGATCAATACCGGCATCCTTAAGTTGATTTACTAACAGTAGTATTTCACTAACTTGTCCAATTATGGACTTGTTAGTGACCATTTTGAAATCCATAAAATTGCATATAAGAAATTTCTTATTACTTGCCTCAGAGATGCGATATTTGCTTTCTAGCGCAGTCCAGAGAACCTTCGCGGTGTCCAAGGTCCTGTGAGCATTGTATATTGGAGTAGATAGTGCATTCAGAATGTGACCTCTACATAGAAAATCTTCCTCTTTGCGCTTTGCCCTTTTTGCTTTTAGTTCCGCACTATCCTTATCTGTTTCCTCCGGTATTTTCTCCAATCCATCTTCGAGAATATGAAATAACTTGACTGTGATCAGGAAGAATTTCATGGTGTCTTGCCAACGAGTGAAATTCTCTCCATCAAATCGCTCTAACTTCGTCAAATGCTGATTCATTACTTGTAACGCGCTCAAACCTTCCATGGTTGAACTATTGTCTGAAAATTTGTTGGGGATTTTGTGGTTTGAGACGATAACGGAGGAGAATAAATGTCGTACTTCTGACTTCAAGGATTTGCGGAGCAAATTCTTTCAGACAATAGTTCAACCCACCAGGTACAAACGGGTTAACGAACTATTGACTTCAGGATTCAATGAAGCCTTGAAACAGCGTTATCGGATTCAAAATTTGTACGATTTTGATCCGACCAAGAACATTCTTAAATTTGGTTTCTGATGATGCAAGTAGTGTAGAGAATGAAGAGAAGAAGAGGAGAATGAATCTACAACGTATTTTTGGACTTTGCAACACCTCAGAGGCGTTACAGACGAAACAACATTTAGATACGCTTTAATGGCGTTGCAGATCGTACAGGAAGAAGAAGAAATGATTTCAAAGTTATTTGAAACGTTTCTGGGCGTCGCTATTTATAAGTAAGGAAGTGGAGGCATCCTTTCAGCGAAACATCACGACCGTTTGCTATGGTTGTATCTGTTTCAATTCTCAATTCAAGACGGTCGCATCCCTTTATGACGAAACCGGTCGACCGCCAAAACTTAACCAGTCGACCGTTTTGTTCTCTGTTTGAAAACGATCGACCGGTGACATTTTGGCATGTCGACTGGTTTGTTTCCGCGGCCTATTGGATCACAAGACCCCAAGAGCCCCAAGGCCCAAGGCCCATCTTTTGACATTTCAAAGATTATTATCTATGCCAAGTTCATGTTCAAGGCCCATTGCCTTATTCCTTTTTCTCTTCTTTCTTTTGATATCATGTATCAAGCTTTTACCTATATAGAGACAAACTCCTTTATATTCTACAATGTGGGACTAATCCCTACACCTTATCTTCTTCCATTCTTGCTTCCCTCTTCAAAAACAAACCCATATCCCAAACAATATTTGAAAATTTACAACAACTTTAACATGAAATTATATAATATAATAATAAGTATTATAATTCTTAAAATGTCCTTAGTCACGTTTTATTGCTTATATAGGACAACAATAAAACATTCAGACCAGTACGTTGATTGATTGATGATCATATCTTATTGATCATTAATATATGTGATATTAATGTCAATATATAAATATGTATTAGAGAATAGTGTATTTGACTGACCCAACTTGAGAAAACTTCATGGAGCATAGTTTATAGTATCATAAGTAATTCTCAAAGTGACAGTAATGTAATGCTCCTCAAACCTGAAATCGTTATATATATTTATTCGAGAATTTTTATATTTTAATATCATCAAAATTTACTTTTAATCGAGTTGATGATAAAGGTGGTTATTAGATACTTCTCAAATCAATTAAATAATACGAATGATTTAAATGGAATTTAACCATACAATACAAGTAGAGATATCTGTGAGCCTCTTGATTGAGTATGGTTATAAAATGCATGGTCGCGCTCAAATATTGATTTGTTTTAAATAATCTACTCATCGATCAAGATAAATGGATTAAATTATAAAGATGATATGTTTCATGCCTCCAGTTTAATTTTGGATATACTGGTTAAAATGATTAAATCACGTTGATATACTGGTCACAGAAAAGGTTGTATTGAATCGTTGATTTTATTATAAATTAGGTAATAGCGATGTATTACTAGATGACGCTCACTGTTTACAATTTAAATATTGTTTAAATTATTGCAAACATTATAATAAACTATTGGGTTACACAAAAGAACGTTCAAAAGGGTGAGAACCGTTCTTAACAAAGAAATTCAAATATTGACATTTTCTTTTCGTTTTGATGTGGTATACGTACTGAACACTACCTCTATTATATCTTGTTTTATATTATAAAATAAGGGTTCGACCATTATATCATTTAACAAAGAAAAACGAGAAATAAAAATGGGGAAATCCAAAATCCAAAATCGGCTAGTATTGATTGTTCCTCCTCCTTCGATTCGCTCGGCGAAGTCGAGGAAAACATTTGTGGACTCCTCTAGAGGTGTCACATTCAAGCTCTAGCATCGATTCAATCGGATGTGTATCTCACATGTATTCGTGGATTGGAAATCAAGGTAATTGGTATACGGTTTACTCAAATTTTTGAATTTATAATTGCAATGGGATTATTATAATTTTTAATTCCGTTGCAATCCATCCAAATTTTATCCTTCGGCTATATATTTAGTAAATAGCTAGTGGACGATATAAACTATAGAAAACTCTAGAAAATTATTATTAGCCACCTGATGGAATACATCTTCACCGATTACTCGAAACGGGGGAGTTTCTCATTTGGAAGTTAATAAAATTTCATTTTTTCCTTTATAAAACATTTATCTTCCAGATTTCGTTTGCAAATTACATTAATTTGTTCTTATTCTTCTTATAAAGTTTCCTAATATTGACACCATAACGATGTTGTAGAAAAGAACAATGACAAAAGAAATGACTCTTTCTCAAGTTTCCTTAGTAAAGTGGTAATAATATGATAATTGGAACATTCACATGAAAATGTTGCTTGGATTGCAAGACGTGCAAAATATTGTTGAAAATTGATACATCGTCGATATTACCTCTTTACCCTAAACCGAATTTGAAGAATTAATGAAGAATAATCAAAAGACTCTTACACTTATTTACCGAAGTTAGGATGGAGCCGTGTTTGATAAGATAGCTATTGCACAAGCTAGTAAGAAAACATGAAAGATTTTGGAGAACGTTTTTAATGGAAAAGATAAAGAATAAATTTATACAATAAATTATACGAGATAAATCTGAACATTTATATATAAAATCATCGAAATCATTCGATGATTATTTCCTCGAGATTTATCCATTGTAAATCAAATGAAAATATATACGGAACAACTGAAAATTTTGGAGTTGCCGAGAAAATTCTATAACTTTAGATTCAAAATTCATAGATGTTCCAATTAAAGAATCTAAAGATCTATGATCCATGACTGATGATCAAGCCCATGAGTAAAATTTAAGCTCATGAAGAAAAATTAAAGATTATTGAAGCAATCTCCTAAAATAAAACTCACCTTGTGAGAAATTAGCGCATTTAAAAAGGATGAAATGAAAGCCAAAATGGAAGAGGTCATGGTAAAATTAATGGAAGAAGTGAATAAAATTACATTAATAAAGAGAAGAAAAGGTAAAACATGTATACCGCAAGAGTTTGAGTATGAGAATGAAACATGAAGCAAAATGGAAAACTTAGGTATGAATAATCGCGACCCTAGGCTTAGGCCCACTAGGCGGCCACCTAAGGCCTCGAGCTAGAGGAGGGTCTCAAGTTTTTTTTTGGATGTATGTATATATTATGTGAGAACCAATATGTTAAAGGAAATGGTAGTGGAGTGGTTGAGGCTTCAAGCTTTCATGTTGACATCGCAAGTTTGATCCTATGTAACGTCATATTTGCTGGATTTTTTTCCTCTTGAACGTTGCTGCTACTTTGGCCTAGGCCTCATGCAACTCAGGGCTGAGCATGGGTACGATATATCTTAATGAAGTTTTATAACTATGATAAACTTGAGCAAGATTATAGGTCTACTTTTAGTATAGTTAATGAAAGATCTAGCTATACTAAAGAAGGAAATCCTGCACTATTATTGGCCTGTAAAGGTAATACCACTGACGATAATGATACATGGTATTTGGACATGGGAAACCAATCATACATGTGGAAGGTGAAGCATGTTCATGAAGCTTGAAGAATCCGTAAGGGGAAACATTCATTTTGAAGATGAATCTAAGTGGTTAATTCTATTTGTACACCTAACTTTTTTGTTTGAATTTGTTCAGGAAGGAAACCGACCGGAGTCGTAAAACCCTCCTTAGTGCACCTAGCCTGGTCCGCGAGCACCACATAAGTAGTTGATCTTAGCGTATGCACATGGTAAGCTCTTAGCATGTCATTCCGGATTTTGAACCCACGCCACTGTTACCATGGCGCATGTCCTTAACTGTCGGGTTACTGCTGCGGACCACCTAACTTTTCTTTACATACATGGAACTTTTTTTTTAAAAGAAAGTAAAGATCAGAGTACCCTTGTTTTACAATAGAAATAATAATACATTTTAATTATTTTACTTTTTATTGCTTGAAACTTTGAAACCCTAATTAACCCAATAAAATATATGAAATAAATTTTTTATTATCCATAATGAAACTTGAGGAAGGGGAATAGAGAAGGGTTTTAATATTGGAGCAAAAATAAAAAATGTGATTAAAAAATGTAATTTTTCTTTTGGGGTTGGTGGGGGGGGGGGAGGGAAGGGGTAAAGACAGACTTGAATTTGTAATGAACATAATATCAGCATGCGTACATAAAAGAGGTATGTAGAGATCCTAGTAGGATTTTATTTTTTTATTCGTAGTTGTTGTCACTACCAAATTTATCACTGTTAGGGACATGCAAATAGAGGCAAAGTAAGGAAAGGCACCTATTAATTTATCAAACCGACCGTTAGGGAGGTTTGGTTACTGTCACTGGCCAAAATGGAATTTTCTGAAGCTAAATTTCATGCCGCCTTCTGTTTTTTTTCTTCCGTGTTCTCTTACCCTATTCTTCTATTTCTTTTCCATTTATTTCTCTGAAGCCAACAAATACTGTGCCGCCTTCTTCTATCTTCTTTCCCGTCATCTATTTCTTCTCGATACAACTTTTTCTTCCTATTTCTTTTCTGTAACCCTATTTCCTCTTCTAATCTATGGCTACGACTATTTCCTGTTTGTTTACAATGTACATCCAGGTAAAATTTTCTTTCGATTATTTTAGTTTTTTCGTTTGCAGTCCCGATTTCGATTTCGTTTCCGATTTGGTTTCCCGTTTGTTTGTATTTTTGTTTCATAAGTGAAGCTGATGGGACGAAATGTTATTGGAAAATTCTATTTAGACCCAAGAATTTGTTGAGTATACCTAGCGAATTTGGAAAAACAAGGTAAAAAAGAGATTCTTTAGTCGACCTCATAGAGCCCCTACGAGATTCTTTAGTCTATCTCGTAGAGCCCCTACGAGATTCTTTACTTTACCTTGTAGAGGCCCTACGAGGTAAAGTAAAGAATCTCGTAGGGGCTCTACGAGGTAGAATACAAAATCTCGTAGGGGCTCTACGAGATATGATAAAAATTGAAAAAAAAAAATATTGCAAAGCAGGGGCATTTTTGTCACAGTTTTTTCTGAGTATACTCAGCAAATTTCTGGGTCTAAATAGAAGTTGCCAATGTTGTTAGCTACAGGTTAATGGCTTATATTACTTACAGTACCAAATTCTTGGCTTTGTAGTTTGAATGGAAGTAATGCTTTTAACGAAAGATGATGCGAAAGATTGGGTATACAAAGGAGAAGGCGCTGCTAATCTTGTGTTTGGCTATTCTTGTTCCAACTCATTTCTGGTAATTTACTCAGATTTACAGATTGAAATTAATTGCATGAGCTGCGGTCGCAATGATCAAGTTTTGGTCTTTACGAAATATATTATTATTCAAGCATAGAAAAAGAACTTTATGGTTTTATGGCTGTCACATAATTTTTGCCAATTTGTGACTTTCAAGCTTTACAAAAATAAGTCAGAACCTCAAGATTCAAGTGGAAGACGATAACAACCTTATATAATTTAATGTGACAGATCGGGAAGGTACTCCCAATACACAAGGTACCGAAAAGTCAAATGCACATTATGGATGAGGGCAATTAAAAAAAGGATGAGAATGTTTGGCAACATTTTAAGATAGAGAGAAAATCTTATATAAGTTATTCATATAATTTGAAACACTGGCAATGCTAACATCATTTCCTCTCCCCACCCCATTTAATCCAAAAATGTCCTTACTGCATATTATTTCAGCGTCGATTTATTTGAACAATATCATCTATATTAATAATTATTTATTTACTTTTTAAACCTTTGCATTTTTTATACAGCTAACATACTCGATCTCAAAATGCATAATGGTACATATCCTTGAAAGTACAGTTTTTAAAAATTTAATAATCATTTTAATCATTATTTGTAATTTCTATCTTTTTTTAATAGAGATAATGTCCAATGCTGATTTTAAATTTAGTTATAGTTTGCAATTTAGCATCGAACACCTATATATATATATATATAGTTGGAATTATTATTTTTTAATCACTTTGCAACATTAGACAAGATGTTTAATCGGCTGTTAAAGGGAAATTTGAAAATGAATATTTAAGGCGGTGTTTGGATTAAGCTTTTTAGTTTTTAATTTTCGCTCATAGTAAAAATACGATCGATACATGTATAACATCAAAAACGATCGTTTTAAAAAACAAAGTTGACACATAAAATAGAAAACAACTTTTATTTGTTTTCCTTATTTTGAGAATTAACACAAGAAAAATGAGATGGTAGTATTCCGTTCGTCTCCCACTCCTTTATGTGGTACTCTCCATCATCCTTTCACCCACTTCATTAGCCCTTGACTTTTCTTATGTTTTGTTATCGGTATTGAAAACTCAAAACTAAAAATATATTTTAAACCAAACACTACCTAAAATTTTAATCTGGGGGTGAAGAGCAAACAATGGGGTACAAATAGCCAGACCCTAATTTAAAAAAGGATGAGAATATTCGTGGGCATACTTTTATTTAAGTATTTTGAGAAATTATAACCTTGTTGAGTCTGAATATGTAAGAGCTCACCTTCATCCACATGTATATTGTTATTACTAACATTATTATCTACCCATTGTTTGAGAACCCACTAATTTTTGAAAGCAACATTCGTCTTTTTTGTGCCCCTAGTGAGCAATTGCTGCATATAACAAGTCGTCATTCATACACAACATTCTGCTACATAATAATCATTAATATGTAATTCTGGCATCAACATCAAAATATGCACTATGCACTTCTTGAGAATTTATAGTAGCCTATACAGCATGGAGTTATCACAAACAACCATTTCACATGTATCTTTTTTAGTAACATTTTATAATTTAGAAGTTTGTTAAGAATCCTGGAAATATGGTAAAGCTGAACCTGAATATACAATCTTTTTTCATTTGTTTTTGATTGTCTAATATTCATATACCTTAGATGTATTGTTATTGGTGAACGGTTTATCCATGACTCCATGTATCTTATAAGTCATAAGCTGTTTGCTATGTAATCTTGTTGCAGGACAGTATGTTATTGATTAAGAACTCAATGACATATGCATCCTTCTCAAATGCAGCCTTGTGAGGGATTGTACATTCACTGGCATGTGCTTGTAAATTTGTAAGAAAGCGAGCCTTTTATTTTCTTCCACATTTCACCTTATTTCATGCTAATAGGGGGGACGTGTGCCAGTTTGATATATTTCTCAGAAGACTTATTTCATGTAAATTAGAAATGCACATTGATTATAATTAGAAATGCACATTAATTATAATTAGAAATGTACATTAATTATAAGCTGAAAGCAGTACGCTGTTTATCGAGCATTTAGAAAAGCAACTTAGAAGCAAAAAAACAGAATAGTTGGTCTGAAGAAGGCAGAAGTATACCTATGCAGGTTCTGTAACACCCCGTAATTTTCAATATTAATGTTCACAAATTAAAGAATAACTAATCTCAGATGTGAGAATTAAGGGAAACGGGTTGCGCAATTGTGTTCGTCTCGGAATTCTGGTTGAGATAGTGTCCGAGTTTGTGTGAATTGGACTTCGTATGAAGAAGTTATGGCCATCGGAAGTTTCAGAAAAATTTAAACAGATTTCAAAAATTCGAATTTCAGAGTCATATTGGGCTAGGCGGGAAATTTCCCGTCAGGGCCAGGTCGACCAGGGGGTCGACCTACCCACACAGGTCAACCATAGGGTCGACCTACCCACACAGGTCGACCAGGGGGTCGACCTGCCCCCCAACCCCGGGCAGATTTGTTTGATGACCTTTTAATGACTGTATGCTGGGTCATTAGGGTTTCTGATCTGGTCTGAATGGCTGGGGTTAATTCTGGGTTGATCGGACGGCCTAAATTAATCTTAAACTCTATAAAAACACATGTAGACTCAAACCCTAAAATCAAATTAAAATTAGAATCATGGCCTCTATGCCGTCACCTTGCAACCTAGAATAGCCGCCACCAATTAGAGAGGAAGAAAATCTAAATCAATTTCAGAACTCACATTTCGGAACTCAAGACCTTCTTTGAGTTGTGAGTTCGATTTCTTTAATAAAATAATTAACAATTTAATTGGATTGAGCTATGATGTGAATTATATGGTTATGTTGTGAATTATTGACCGCATGTTATTATCTATGTTGTAAATTCTATGATGTTATCATCTATGTTGTAAAGTTGTGATGTTATCATCTATGTTGTAAAGTCGTGATGTTATCATCTATGTTGTAATTCTATGATTGGCTTATGTATAATCAATTCATAATGATGTTTCATATGCTAGTTTGGTTATGTTGTTGGAACTAATTCATATGATAAATCATATGTATGTATGCAAGTTAGGATGTTAATTGAGGCATGGATCATATGCAAGTTAGTGAAAATTATATACAACCTTACATGTTTCATGACATCTATTTTATGTGTAAATTGGATCTAAAGATAGGCTATGACATGTGTGAGTTATATGCTAGTATACAAAATTCTACATGCTAGTTTACATGTTTAGATGTAAGTTTACACCTTATGATTAGATCTATGACATACATGGTTTATGCAAGTTTGTGACTATTACCTAAACAAGTTTACACTTTTAGATTTAGATCTATGACATATGTAGTTTTATGCAAGTTTGTGACTTTGGCCTATGCAAGTTTTAGATGAAGAACCTCATTCACACATGCAAGTTCACCCCTTATGTTTAGATCTAGTTTTATCTATATGTATGTTGTGATGTTTTCTCTTTATTCCATAAGTTAGACTATTCGAGTCTAACGTATATTTTACGTTAAACGAACGAACGTACAACGTGGGGCAATGGGATAATATTAAAGATTTAATATTGAGAATTGGCATAAATGCCTTAAATGGCATAAAATAAATTTGTGATGATAATTGGTATAATTTTGCATACCATAAATAGATGGACATAATTGAGTCAATTATGGACATAGTTAAATTTGGAATTGATTGATAATTTGAATAGGGAAATAAATTCAAATTGGGGGATAATTAATTATGTGTAATTAATCGCCTAAGACACGAGGTTAGGCTCTTTTGTGGTGTAAGACTGCGCGGACCCGCCCGGCAAATCCAGCTGCCACAAATGCCAGTCTAATGTGGGAGGTCTTAGGCATAAATTAAATGCATAATAGTGTAGAGACACGAGGTTAGGCTCGTTTGTGGTGTAAAACTGCCCGGACCCGCCCGGCAAATCCAGCTGCCACAAATGCCAGTCTAATGTGGGAGGTCTTTACAAGGTTACGGTGTTAATGAATTAAGAAACACTTAACCAGATAAACATGTGGTGGGACATGGGGGTTAAGTGGGTGGCTTGTGAAATACGATTTGAAACACTTAACCAAAATTGAAACATGTAAGTGAACATGAATAAGAAGAGGGTTAAGTGGGATGTACTAGAGGGGACCAAGCTTAGGTGGATAACTTGTGTCAAGATATGGGGGCCCGTTTCAACCAGTAACCCATAAGTATCTTTGTGGGCTCGACCCAAGTCGAGGACGGGACACGCATACTGGGCTTGACTGTTAGAGGAAAAAACCGGTTAGCGGTGGCAACGCAAGTCCAACGGGTTCATGTGTGTGTGTGGGCCCAGGCTGTTAGGTAAGACATTGTTGCATCGTGTAGGTATAAGCCATGCATTGTTGGTGGTATCGGGTTGCCACTTTGGAGAGTGATATACCCCATTGTGGGGCCAGCACGGGTATCTACGAGTTAGGGAGCCGATCGCATGGGGGTAATGGGTACACCTAGTGGAGATAGGGGTAGGCGGCACCTATGAAGGCAACTAGGGGTGCACGAAACTACCATTATCATTATTAAGTTCTGTAGGCGGGATCAACCCTTTAGGGTGACTAGTGGTGGTGCAGTATAGGAATTATCTTATAGTTGTTTAGGTGCGCCTTTAACGTTATCTTTGTTCATCTTATTTCCTTGTTTACTCTGTCATACCCAATTGTTCACAGTCATTTCCTTATTTTCTAACTTATGCCTTAGCCTAGTTATTTTGGTAATTATATTGTTAAAGTTATCGCACTCGCCAGACTTTATGTCTGACCCCCTTTGTTTCCACCTCTTTTCTTCCTTTCCCCCAGGTGCTCAGGGTGGTACTAGCACCAGTGGAACTTGATTTTGGATTGCTGTATCTCTTCCTTTTAGAAGTTGCTTGTATCGCTGAAGTAAAAGTTCAGCCTATCTTATTTATGGTTATTTTGTGTTGGGGTTATGTCTTTCAATTTATGTACTCTGATTTAGTCAAGATGGATATTATGTACTTTGACTCTGGTTTTTGATGATTTAATCAAACCTATGTGTTTACTGCTGTAATGAATAAAATTTTAAATTTTTAAGTACTGTTTATATCTGTCTTGTTGTTAAGTTTATGTTCTATACACACTTGAAACGCTCCATAGAAGTTAATGCATTCCCTTTGTGATTGACATTAATGGAAGTGGGGTGTTACAAGTTCCTGATTGATTTCTTGTTAATGATATGTATATTATGTTGCGTTGCAGGTGTTATTTTTTTGCTGCAACGGGTATAAATCCTAGAGAGGAAATTACTTATGACTACCATTTTAACAGAGCAGATGAAAGAGAGAAATCCTACATAACTGCAATTCTAGAGATTGCAAGCAGTATTTGAGCTAACCTGATGCCTAGACTAGAGAAGTTCAACCAGTTTATATAGTCTTAATTCAGCAAGATTCTGCGAGCTAATATTTGAGCTAGGATATCCAAGGAGTAAGTTTTGCTTGCAACCAAGGTGCCACTAAAGGAAACAGTTAAGAGTGATTTTGAGTTAAGAAGTGTTTGTAGTTAAGTAGCTTAAATGAGGACATGCAGCTATGTTTGGTCCATGTTATTAGATCTTAGTAATATAACTATCTTCAATCTAATACTAGAAGGACAATTGTATGCGAGCATCCGTAAGCTTTGTATGCAGGGATCAAAAAATTCAATTTATGTGCTGTGTGATTGGTCATGCCTAAAACTGCTATCTAAGTTAAAAGACTGCTTGCTACGTGAAAGTGCTGCTTGCTGCCTTGGTGATTGGTTCTATTTTGTTAAAAAGTATGTCAAAATTGAGAACCCTTGGCTTTTTGGGTATGATTTTATAGTTAATTGAAGATGGATTATGTATAAATAATAAGAAACTTTCAATTTGAAATTTTCATATGAACTATAGTATCTAGTACAATAAAAAATTTCATATTTTTTGGTCGAAATCAATATTTTTGAAATACTCTGGAATATTTCATTTTAGTATAATTTAATATATTTTTATTAAATATATAATTGCTACTGCCTTATTTAAATTCCAGTTCAAATGCATATTTATCATTTAAACATGGTGGGCTATATGTTATAATTTTGTCCTAGAGGAAACAATTATTCTAGATGAAGAGAAGTAGAATTACCCATGATGATTAAACAATCTCCATTGAAAATTTTGTTCATTCTTCCTTATTTTTTCTTTTTTCACTCACTTTTAAATAGAATGTCAGTGCAACCCTGTTTCCATTTGTTAGTATTTTGGTTCAATTTATGACTTGTTCCTTGTGTAATTTGACAAACCCTTAAAGTGAAATTAGTTAGTTTAATGTAATTAGTAGAAAATATGATTTATTTATTATATCTATTCTTTTTTTTTGAGTAACATGGGGAAGCTTAAGATCATAGTATACATTGATACTCACTTAAGTAAACCCCAATGTAACAATTGGGAATTTCGCTCGATCCGAATCGATCACTAATCCGACCAAGACCGCTCGAAACCCCTGATTGCTTTGAGAACACGACAAATCGAAACACAAACAGAAGAACATTTCATTGCTTATTACAACAATTCATTAGAATACAAGAATATATAGAGTATGAATAAATGTTACACAGAAAATATCAGAGATTACAATAAATTACATAGCAGCGGAAAATAACACAATACACAACTAGAAGTAATACACAGATACAGAGCTTCCGAATATCGCTTCAGCAGTAAATCGGGATCCTATGAATATAAATCTGCAAAACCAAAACTACTAGCTGCCCGTGTCAAAATAAGGCCACCCAGAGTTTAGGTTAAAACAATAAACACCAGGTCAGTCATGTGACTGGTGTGAGAACTAAAACAATTATTAATCTTTATTTTAAAGTTATGTAAATCAAGGGACCAAGCCGTATAACACGGAACGGGTTTCCTCCCAAGAATACCAGTGCATAAAACAACAGCGCAATGCTAAATAAAGAACAATGAAGCTATTATAAGACCCAGATCCCATCACACAATGCAACACAAGCCGGAGGATAGGGTTTTACCTTATAATAGCCAAAGCATGCTTGATACGCTAAATTTCATATTTTATTATTACTATAAGTGTATAGTGTCAAAACAATTTCAATCATAAGTATCAATCATAGACAGCATAAGTGCCCCATACCACTATTTTGCCATATATAGGTTTACAACTAAAACCGCAAAGTCACGTATTGGAAATTGGATTTCCATATGTGAACCGAGGCAAAAGATAGTCCTCTACTAATTCGAGACGCTCTAGCCCGCCCGTCAGGACCCAGACTCAGGTGGGCCCTTGGATCGTCAGGGTCGGTCCACCGAGGTGGATTAAAATGCCTGAACACTGTGTTTCCCCGCCCTTTGGGGGGTCAATGAGTCCAATGACTCCATCGGCTCCACATAGTCACCGATATATCCGAGGCGCCTCGTAATAGCAACAACCACACAGGTGAAAATAATATAAATGTCAGGGCTGGTAGGTCACTGACACCACCCTAGCTAGAAGGAAATGCATGCCCTCCCTGATGTCCTCTCCCGTTTCTGGTTCACAACCGGGGTGTGAGGCTCACGAATCAATGTTACACAAAGTTGTGCCACACAGGCGGTGCTTTGATCATCAACCACAAGACTCTGCTTTTCAACAGAAACCTTGATCATTTGCATCTTAGCATGCCACACAGGCAAACCACTCCATGCAATCGATATCCATCAGTTACACAGAATGATATCCAATGTCAGCCACACAGTCCATTTACAAGTCCGTTCTGGGTCTGAACGAAACCGGAGGCACCTTGTACCTCGCATATCCATCGATCTCCAAGTACGTCTGGACGATCACTAAAAGATTCCCTTCTCTTGGGTGTACAGTCCAATCAAGATCATCAGTAATTATCCAAACGATGTGAAGACCTCCGGTCTTTGACCACCGTCTTCATCCTCGACACATCGTCGAATCAGTTATTCAGAATGGGATAAACCCGATCTTTCTGAATAAGTCGCGTATATAATAAAACAAGTGTTACACAAACACAATATACGCCTCACTCCAATTCATCAGTCACTAACCGTAAATTAGTCAGGGAACAATTCCCCAAATATTAACCCCGAAGGCCGAAACCAACATCAGATTAATACCCAGGAAACCATTCATCTTAACTAATCTTCAGTTAGTTGCTAAATTTCACATTCTTAGGGAGAGGTTCCCATTAATTTTATCAAAGATAAATTCCTTAAATTTATTCTTTAATCTCCTTTTGAATAACAATTCAAACCAAATTATAGTTTATCCAAACTAGCCGGGATTAACGAACCTTACCGAAGTAATCATTTGTTTTAATTTCCCAATCCCAACCTATTCATCCCATGAAGTAAAACTGGTAATACTTCATATCTTACACCGCAGTGTTATCGATAAATTCAATTATCATTTCACGTTCAAATCTAATTAAAGATTTAACTATTGCCTGGAGCAAAACTGGTGATACTCCATTCTCGATCATTCCAATCTAATTAAAGATTCATTAAAACTTCACTTGGTTTTAATCTTCCCAAAATTCAATTTTAATGATTATTTAACTTAGGAAAACATATCCTGCCTTTAACTGGGTTAAAACACCAATGTCATTTAAAATACGGTTCACGATAAACTCAAAATCACATTCTATTCCATCAGCCTTTAACTGTAAATTAGCAAGTGAACAATTCCCTAAATAATAACCCCGAAGGCCGAAACCAACATCAGATCAATTCCCAGGAAACCATTCAACTTAACTAATCTTCAGTTAGTTTTTGATTTCCTTAACTCCGTTGGGTCTAAGAATAGTATTATTAAAGATACCATTCACGACAACCCAAAATCACATTCCATTAACAATGGAATCTTCATGGAAAACAAATCGATATATATATATATATAATCGATATAAACTTCCATATCCGACTAATAATATAAGTGGAATAACGACAAAGCCTTTTAAATTCCATATATATTAGCAGTCCTCATCCACAAAAATTCACTTCGATTATTACCAAATCGAATTCCACTCCATTCCAATTTATTTCATTAAATTGGAAAACTTTACTTTGGAAAATCTCCTTTAAATCTTAACAAAAGATTTATAAATTCCAAATCACATTTCACCGTAAATCGGGTTAAAGTACGAATGTCATTAAAACATAGTTCACGATAAACCCAATTCCCATTTGATATTAAATACAAGGCTCTGAATAGAAAATATATCGGCTTATGTTCAATATCAAATTCTACGACTAACAAATATCGTATTGGAAATAACGATATAAAACTATCTTTCAAATTTCCGCAACAATATCTGTATAATCACGAAATCCAACATCGAAATATTCCAAAGACAATTTCGATTCAAATCCATTTCCACTTTATATATATTGGAAATTATGGTTATTTTTGAAACCATTTCAAATCCACTTTATTTATTTTAAAAATAAATGGGATTATAATTCTAGTTCAAAACTAGTTCATTTCGATAAAAATCTATTTTTGTCTTTTCAAATATGGAATTTTTCATCTCAATTCTTTCCAAATCATTTCTTATGATTCTACACAAATTATTACTATTTTTAATAATTTTATCAAGGCCCGTACAGTCGATTTCCATCAACGGCCATCGAACTGCACTTACAACGACCTTTTCCAAATTTGATTTGGACATAATTCCAAATCCATCTGTTAGATTTCAAATCTCTAATAATCTTTAGAAAGCTCTTTTCGATACGAACCCAACGGTTCCAGTTTTAGGAGAATCCGACAGTCGGATCTCCCGTAATATCCATTCGAAGTCAATGGTCGAAATTCGCGAACTGCTGTAGCGCGGCGTGTTCTATTCAGGCCATTATATATATAATATATATTATATATATTTCATCGATTTCATTTAAAAACGTATTTTAAAAATTGTTTTAAATTCATTTTCGAAATGATTTCAACTTCATATTCAATTTCAAATCAAAATTGAATATTCCACATCATCGATATACAAATGATAATATTTTCAAAACGTTATATTTTGAATTCACTTCCTTTTCTATATTCATTATAAAAACGAATATAATCGATATAAATATCGTTCATGTCAAAATGGCGCAAATCTAATCAACACGGCTTTATTTCTTTCAATAACTTCGTTATTCTATTCAACCAATGAAAATTAAAACTTCACTTGGTTTTAATCTTCCCAAAAATCAATTTTAATGATTATTTAACTTGGGAAAACATATCCTGCCTTTAACTGGGTTAAAGAACCAATGTCATTCAAAACACGGTTCACGATAAACCCAAAATCACATTCTATTCTATCGGCCTTTAACCGTAAATTAACAAGTGAACAATTACCTAAGTAATAACCCCGAAGGCCGAAACCGACATCAGATCAATACCCAGGAAACCATTCAACTTAACTAATCTTCAGTTAGTTTCTGATTTTCTTAACTCCGTTGGGTCTAAGAACAATATTATTAAAGATACCATTCACGACAACCCAAAATCACATTCCATTAACAATGGAATCTTCATGGAAAACAAATCGATATATATAATCGATATAAACTTCCATATCCGACTAATAATATAAATGGAATAACGGCAAATCCTTTTAAATTCCATATATATTAGCAGTCCTCATCCACAGAAATTCACTTCGATTATTACCAAATCGAATTCCACTCCATTCCAATTTATTTCATTAAATTGGAAAACTTAACTTTGGAAAATCTCCTTTAAATCTTAACAAAAGATTTATAAATTCCAAATCACATTTCACCTAAATCGGGTTAGAGAACGAATGTCATTAAAACACAGTTCACGATAAACCCAATTCCCATTTGATATTAAATACAAGGCTCTGAATAGAAAATATATCGGCTTATATTCAATATCAAATTCTATGACCAACAAATATCGTATTGGAAATAACGATATAAATCTATCTTTCAAATTTCCACAACAATATCTGTATAATCACGAAATCCAACATCGAAATATTCCAAAGAAAATTTCGATTCAAATCCCTTTCCACTTTATATATATTGGAAATTCTGGTTATTTTCAAAACCATTTCAAATCCACTTTATTTATTTTAAAAATAAATGGGATTATAATTCTAGTTCAATACTCGTTCATTTCGATAAAAATTTATTTTTATCTTTTCAAACATGGAAAATTTCATCTCAATTCTTTCCAAATCATTTCTTATGATTTTACACAAATTATTGTTATTTTTAATAATTTTATAAAGGCCCGTACAACCGATTTCCATCAACGGCCATCGAACTGCACTTACAGCAGCCTTTTCCAAATTTGATTTGGACATAATTCCAAATCCAACCGTTAGATTTCAAATCTCTAATATGCGTTATAAAGCTCTTTTCGATACGAACCCAATGGTTCAGGTTTTAGGAGAATCCGACGGTCGGATCTCCTGCAATTTCCATTCGAAGTCAATGGTCGAAATTTGCGAACTGCCGCAGCGCGGCGCGTTCTATTCAGGCCATTATATATATATTATATATATTTCGTCGATTTCCTTTTAAAACGTTTTAAAAATCATTTTGAATTCATTTTCGAAACGATTTCAACTTCATATTCAATTTCGAATCAAAATTGAATATTGCACATCATCGACATACAAATGATAATATTTTCAAAACGTTATATTTTGAAATCACTTCCTTTTCTATATTCATTATAAAAACGAATATAATCGATATAAATATCGTTCATGTCAAAATGGCGCAAATCTAATCAACACGGCTTTATATCTTTCAATAACTTCGTTATTCTATTCAACCAATGAATATTTTCTTCAACACATGAATTTTCTTTTATTCAACACATGAATATATATTTTATTCAACACATGAATTTATTCTATTCAACACATGAATTTTTATTCTATTCAACACATGAATTTATTCTATTCAACACATGAATTTTTATTCTATTCCTTATTTTCCAAATTGGAATGAGGCCCTATCAATTACTATATAATGTTAATTATATGGATTCCATACAACACATGTATATAACAACAACGATAAATAATCAACCATCATCCAGAGTGCACCACACAACTGTATAAGCATTAAATATAATTAATTAATGCTTACACAGTCTGTCAACCTATCGATTGACATACAAGTAAACAACCGGGATTTGTGTACGTCAAGTATCATCTTAATACCCGTGTGGG
This sequence comes from Allium sativum, assembly GCA_030737875.1. Lineage (NCBI taxonomy): Eukaryota > Viridiplantae > Streptophyta > Magnoliopsida > Asparagales > Amaryllidaceae > Allium > Allium sativum. The sequence goes on along the minus strand of CM060922.1, from coordinate 445,658,052 downwards.
GTTTCAAATCAACAAACACAGATTTTTATTTGTGCAATTGAGCGATGTGTAAAATTTATCGTCCCAATCAATATCCTTCGAATGGGTGTACATAAACAAACCGTCCAATTTGTTTATTCGTATTTATTTTAATACACGTTAAAAATTATATTTTTAACTATAAAATATTTTATAACGATAAAATATTTTATTTCATTCCACATCACACAATCAAATTTCACAATAAATCAATCAAACAAACAAGTCATCCATGGTCTGTGGACGACGGGTGTCGGGTGCTGCTAAGCACCGTCTGCATCCTAGTATATATTTCATCTAGAAATCCAAAATAAAAGTGAGGAGCTCTCACCGAGGGATCCACTCCTCCATTATCTTTTTCTGAACGGTTTGGACATGCCCAAAATCCCAATGCGATCTTTACACGCTGTTCACCGTAAAAATCACATTTTTACTATGGCATTTCATATATAAAAATCATATATTTCTATCGCTTCATTTCAATAAATAAAAATCATATTTTTATTTCTACTTCATATATTTTTACGATGCTTCTTTCTATATAAAAATTATATTTTTATATTCCTACTTCTTATATAAAGATCGAATTTTTATTCTATATTTTGTAAAAATCAGATTTTTGTCATCTCTACAATATAAAAATCACATTTTTATTATCTCTATAATATAAAAATCACATTTTTATTATCTTTATAATATAAAAATCACATTTTTATTATCTCTACATAATAGGTAAAAACTGAATTTTGTTTTTTTATTGAACTGATTATTTTATATATATATATATATTATTTTATTTCTTTTAATTTCAAAAGTTACTTTTACTTTCGAACCCCAAAACGAGCCCAACGATTGTCGTCCCTAGCTAATTACCCCCATTCCGAACACAATGGGATATGTATCGCAAGCTAATTCGATCGTTTCAATCAGCTTCCGTCAAAATCAAAGTATAAATCTATATATTGAATTTGAATGAACATTTCAATTTACCGGGGCCACATACTAACTTTAAAAATTCCAGAAAAATATTTTCTAGCTTTGTATTGACGATCCGGTTCTAACAAAACTAATTTCGTCAAATTCTGAGACCGTTTGAAAAATGGCCATTTTCTGGTCGATTAAAATTGACTGAAACTGTCCAAACACGTTTTACGTCGCCACGCTCACATATTGATTCAGAAAATTACGAGTTTTGGAATCTAGCAATAAATAGACATCCCGGATCCAACAAAAGTGGTTTTGTCGAAAACCGAGGTCGTTTGCAAAATTTCCATTTTTAAGGGCCAGAATTCCATAGCGACTATTCTGAATTTTCATCTGAGCATAACTTTTTATCCCCGCTATGAAATTTCGATTTTTCGGATTCGTTGGAAAGATATTCTCAAATAGGTTCTAATATTTTTGGTTTTGCTACAATCCGGTTTATTTTGAATCCTGCACATTCATTTGAAACTTTGAAATCAAATTTTCGTACTACTACGCCATTTTCAATTCCTTTTATAACTAAAATAAAATATTTATATTCTAACGTCGAGCTATATAAATATATACGTTCTAATTCTATTCGAAATAAATTTCTCGTCGTTATTATTTAAAATAAATCATTTTAAATATTCAAAATTCATCAAAATTGCCAAAATAGAAATTTTAAATTTGCTCGGATTTCCGGGTTATTACAATCTCCCCCACTTATAAAACATTTCGTCCCCGAAAAGGAATGAAGGTGAAAGTTGTTTTATAAACCAAATCAACTTTCATTATTTCCATTATGGCTTAAGTTCTTCAACTTTTCATTTTCTAAGAACTTTTCAATTTTTTCAAAAATTTGGCTAACACCCTAAATTTTTGAAAAATTTAGCCATAACCTCCCTTGTACCGGGAGCTTCGGATATTTCAAGTAGCCTCCCATGGCCCTCACCAATCCAAAAAGAAAAAGAAACAACCAAGCGGCTAGCCAATCGGCTCATAAAATCATCAAAAACCCAATAAATTTGTAAACATGTACCTATTTGTCGGGCAAACAATTTTATTCTTCTACTCTAGCCTTCTTGCTATGACCTATTCAATGTAAGTACATGTATATGTATGCAAATGTGACTAATTTTCAATACAACTCACTATTTGGTTCAATTTAGCTAAAGGTTCAACATTTTAATTAAACAAAAAATAATCAAACAACACAACCAACAATCAATTAGTTGATTAGCTTTTCAAATTCATAATTTGGATACATAGTCAAAAAATCAGATTTTTGATGCCAAATAACAACAATAAGCCCTATCTAGTTTTGGTTCTCACACCAGTCAATTGGAAATATATAAATATCACACCTTCGAAACTCGAACACAAATACTGATAACACTGCAGCATTATCAGAATCATCCCCGGGCGACTAGAGTGTGATTCGATATCTATCCAGTATATTCGAGGCTTCAAATACACGTGGATCAGACGTATATTAAAATCTCTATATACTTGATTGTCCAAATCAATTTAAAATAAATAATCAAATACGAATAATTGATTTAAATTTTCAAAACAAAAATTGTTTTCAATTTTATGTTAAAAACATCACCCTTCACACTCGTTATAGGATACTACTGATCCCATCTCTAACGAGTCATTCTCCTTGGATATTATTAATCCAATCTCTGATGAATTCTTTCGTATGGTTACAATGTATCTTGTTCTCGAGCTCTGTAAACCAAAACTCTGATACCAAATGTAACAATTGGGAATTTTGCACGATCTAAATCGATCGCTAAACCGACCAAGACCGCTCGTAACCCCTGATTGCTTTGAGAACACGACAAATCGGAACACAAACAGAAGAACATTTCATTGCTTATTACAACAATTCATCAGAATACAAGAATATACATACAGAGTATGAATAAATGTTACACAGAAAATATCAGAGATTACAATAAATTACATAGCAGCGGAAAATAACACAATACACAACTAGAAGTAATACACGAGTACAGAGCTTTCCGAATATTGCTTCAGCTGTAAATCAGGATCCTGTGAATATAAATCTGCAAAACCAAAACTACTAGCTTCCCATGTCAAAATAAGGGCACCCAGAGTTTAGGTTAAAACAATAAACTCCAGGTCAGTCATGTGACTGGTGTAAGAACTAAAACAGTTATTAATCTTTATTTTAAAGTTAGGTAAATCAAGGGACCACGCTGTATAACACGGAACAGGTTTCCTCCCAAGAATACTAGTGCATAAAACAACAGCGCAATGCTAAATAAAGAACAATGAAGCTATTATAAGACCCAGGTCCCATCACACAATGCAACACAAGCCGGAGGATAGGGTTTTACCTTATAATAGCCAAAGCATGCTTGATACGCTAAATTTCATGTTTTATTACTACTATAAGTGTATAGTGTCAAAACTATTTCAATCATAAGTATCAATCATAAACGGCATAAGTGCCCTATACCACTATGTCGCCATATATAGGTTTACAACTAAAACCGCAAAGTCACGTATTGGAAATTGGATTTCCATCTGTGAACCGAAGCAAAAGATAGTCCTCTACCGATTCGAGACACTCTAGCCCGCCCCTCAGGAACCAGACTCAGGTGGGCCCTTGGATCATCAGGGACGGTCCACCGATGTGGATTAAAATGCCTGAACATTGCATTTCCCCGCTCTTTGGGGCGTCAATGAGTCCAATGACTCCATCGACTCCACATAGTCACCGATATATCCGAGGCGCCTCGCAACAGCAACAACCACACAGGTGAAAATAATATAAATGTCAGGGCTGGTAGGTCACTGACACCACCCTAGCTAGAAGGAAACACATGCCCTCCCTGATGTCCTCTCCTGTTTCTGGTTCACAACCGGGGTGTAGGGCTTGTAACACCCCACCTCCGCTAGGGTCACTCACAAAGGGAATGCACTAGGTTTGGTGAAGCATTATCGAGGTAAACATGCACAGAAACATTACAAGACAGAACATATATAAAACAACGGAAGTAAAACAAATTTTCATTACCTTATAAAATAAGGTCTAAAGCCTTTTACATCAGAATACATCAAAACCTGTCTTGCAATAGTAAAGAAGCATAAATCCTTTTCATAAATTATTCCCCAAAATAAAGCGGTGAAGCAGCCATAGCCAAAAGAATACCAAGCTATACATGATGACCTTCAAGCATAAGAGGTCCGAACTAAACAACATCATTTCCTCCCTGAAACCTAGGGGGGGGAATGGAAGACAAAGTGGCGAAAGAAAACGGGGTCAGTCATAAAGACTGGCAAGTCCTATCTACTTCCAGTATAAAAACAGGTAAAGGTAACATGACATGCATAAACTGAAAGTAGACATAAGGATGACGACAAGATAGATAAGCTAAACCAAGATAACTGGATGAACTACTGTAGCAAGATAAACTAAGGTATCATGATAACCTACGGCGTCAAGATAAATCAAGGTATCACATCATCAGGTTCCTATCAAGTATACTATCCCAAGGTATCTATCATGTATATTTGCTCTGCACCTCTCGTACTAGTATCCCAACCCGCGTTATGTGTTAACTATGAATGTCCCTTGCCCAATGTCATGTAATGGTCCATGTCAACCTAATATATATAGCATATGTAGGTTTTCCCAACTCATATGTTTCTTTCCATGTATAAGTTTAGTCTTTTGCCGTAGGCCGTACGGCTTTCCCATGTAAAACTATACCATCTCAACGTAGTACCATTTTATCCCTGAAGTTGTTTTGGACTGCTACCCTTGGTCTGGTTATGTTTTCTTCCATGAACTATCGCGTGTTCACCTAGGGTTTATGCCCCTTAAGACCGCTAGGGATTATGCTACCTAATGAACGTTTTCGTGTCTCGGTTTGGGTTTTAGCCACCTAGGTCTACTAGGGATTATGCTACCTAATGAACGTTTTCGTGTCTCGGTTTGGGTTTTAGCCACCTAGGTCTACTAGGGATTATGCTACCCGTCAACTGCGCCCTTTTCTCCCACGTATGAATCGTGATTCGTTTTCCATGTCTAGACGCACATGTACCTCAATGTGCCATCCGAGTTCCGTGCCAGGGCAAATCAAGAAATACGGAACTCGGTCGGGAGTTTTAAGTCATCTGCCGATGCAGATATCAAGGTCTGTTTTTGTATCCATGGCTATGGTCCCACATGACCCCTCCCTCAACTACTGAAAGGCAAAACAAGAAAAGTCATGTATGAGAACTATACTACAGCCATCGATGCCCTCTTTCCGGACGGCCAACCTCACCCATACCTAGATAGCAAGTATGGTTTGTTGGGTGTTCTCTGCCTTTCCGTACGTACACGATTGACTAAAGATGGTAGGTGGCCGACGAATGTGCTATCTAGGGCTACCGTGAAAATAACGCCGACCCCACGCTAATCCACCCTAGTCTTTAGGTTGCTCGCACAGCAACCAAGGCATACCCTTGGTTCTCCTACTGCAGACCTTAACCTCTGTGAGCCCTGGTTTCATGGACCATCCGCAACCTCACAGAGGGATACCAAGAGTATCCTCACGTTTCCCCGAAGTTACCGCTTCGTTACCCAGTTTGTTGGAGCCTTTATCTAAATCAGATATTGCTCCTCCTCGTGTGTTTAATCGATGACCTACCGTATCAGGTTACTCATCTATCTGTGAACTGGTCCAAATCCCTTGACTAAGAATTATTACTTAGTTTCCTAAACTGAGGTTCACCACTTAGTCTCTTTTCCCGTTATCCTTGTTAACTACGATTTTCCACCTAGTCCCCTAAACTAGGGTTTTGTCAAATGGGTTAAGTATTGTCATTTAAGTTCATGACTTAACCTGCCTACGAATCATGTCAAGATTGGATAAGTATTTAAGCTCAAGACTTAGCCCTACAAGTTGGTTAAGTATACCAAGAAGCTCATGACTTAACCCTATTCATTCATCAAGTCAAACTGGTTAAGTATTTGTTTACCCTATCAGATTATCGTGTTAGACTGGTTAAGCATAGATTATCTTAACTCCATCAGATTATCGAGTCAGATTGGTTAAGTATAGGTTAACTTAACCCCATCCACTAATCGTATTAGAATGGTTAAGTATATTTAAACGGTCTTGTGACTTAACCCTATCAAGTTCTCATAATAGATTAGTTAAGTATGGTTGCTTAATCTCATCAAATCATCATATATAATTGGTTAAGTATAAGTCACTTAACCTCATTGAATTTCCAAGTTTAGATTGGTTAAGTGTTTAACTTTAACCCCATCGAATTACCGTGTTTAGATTGGTTAAGTGTAAGTTACTTAACCTTATCTAATTACAGCGTTTAGATTAGTTAAGTGTAGGTTACTTAACCCTATCTAATTACCGTGTTTAGATTAGTTAACCCCATCTAATTACCGTGTTTAGATTAGTTAAGTATAGATTACTTAACCCTATTTAATTACCAAGTCGGATTAGTTAAGTGTAAATTACTTAACCCCATCCCCTAATTGTCTTGTTTGGTTAAGTGTCGTTAAGAAATCAAGTCCGGTTCCACTTAACCTACCCATTCGTGTCATATCGGTTAAGTGTCATTAGTCAAAATTACTTAACCTTTTCATGTGGCATTAATTAGATTAATGCACCCCAACCTCTCACGTTAGACTTTGTTGTGGTTACTAGTTAAGCCGGGCGGATCCGGGTAGATTTAAACCACAACCTAGTCTAACCTCGGGTTTTAAGTGCTATATGACCAACTACTCACATTGGGTCCTATTGTTTGTAGCCACTAGTTAAGCCGGGCGGGTCCGGGTAGATTTATGCTACAAACTCAACCCAACCTCGAGTTGGCTACTTTCATGTTTGGTCTAGTGTCATATTACACTTACAACCCATACGTGTCTAGTTTCAAGTCCCATGTTTACCCCACATGTCATGTCCCCCATTTAGGTATATCATGAGTGTCATATTTTCATGAGATCCCATGTCAAATTATCATGTCATAATCACGCTCGTCTATCCTACCCCAAATCGTGTTTCCAACCTAAGTAAAAGCGAGTCAACATAGTAAGGATACTATGCTACATATTGGCCTCAAAACATGCACGATGCCAAAAAGGGGTTGGCCACAAATATGAATGGTATCATAAGTGGGTATGGCCACAAAATATGCATAGCATCATAAGGGTTTTTTGGCCACAAACATGCATAGTATCATAAGGGAATTTGGCCACAAACATGCATAGTATCATAAGGGAATTTGGCCACAAACATGCATGATAACATAAGGGGTTTGGGTTCATTTACATGCATAAGCCCCAAAGTCGAATCTTTGCCAATGTTTCACAAGTCAAATGGTTCCTAAAGGTTCATGCTAACATTCCATAGATAAAGATTCAAACTTGCAAGATAAACTATGTTAAACATAACATGAGTGGCATGATTAAGTCGCTAAAACTTAGTCCAAGGTCATAGATCATAGAAAAGGGGCAAAGTTAGGTTCACATAGGCTAGCATACTTATGTTTCATCGTATTTTATTCCATGTCACATTAGAGCCACCGTTAGAATCTACAAGTAGCTAGAACTTACCTAGCGTGGCAAGAGGGCTAGGAATATGAATCGTCTTGACGAAGAAAGGTGGCTCCTTTGTTGAAGAATCGTCATTAAATTTGCGTAGCAACGTTGATCTACTCTCTTGATTTGATGTAGCAAGCTAGCACCTTTTGATTTGAACCCGATTTGAATGCATAAGCCATTGGAGTTGAGGATGGAGGCCATGATCAAGATAGATTTTGGCAGCACTTAGTTGTAGGATTGATTTTTAGTGATTTAGGTTAGGTCCTAGGGTGTTTTTATAGAGATTAGGAGTAGTTTAGGCCCTTATATTAACCCTAGGATAGATCTGAACCCTCAAAACCCGTCACAGGCCAATAGACCAGACCCAAAAGCATGTCTTGAGGAACAAGTCAGGCACACCCAGGCCAACTGGCCGACCACCCAAGTCGACAGGGGTGTCGACTGGGCAGTCGACACCACCTTGGGTGTGTCGACTCCCAAGTCGACTCCCCTGTCGACTTGGGGGTGGCGGGAATTTTTCCCGCCTCTTCTGCTTGGCTGAATTTGAAATTTGAATTCAATTTTGAACTGTTTTTTAACTTGAAATTTTCTGAAAACTTTGATGGGCCATAACTTGGTCATACGGACTCCGATTTTCGAAAACTCGGACTCTATTTCGCGTATTTTTCCAAGACGAACGCAATGGCATAGCCCGTTTCCCTTGATTCAGATTTTATAACTAAATTCTGCCTTGATTCTCGTCTTAGCATGTTGTTAAAATCTGGGTTGTTACATCTTCCCCAACTTAAAGGATTTCGTCCCCGAAATCTCCAAGTTAGGAAGAACGTATCTTACCATCCATTATCCATCTACTCAAAACATCATCCACATGCAACCATTGTCCTTAGACGATTTCTAATGCCATATGAACATATGCAGAACGTGTGTGTATATGCTCCTTAGCTAATGCTAATGATCAGGCCTGAACGATCTCTCTAATGCAAAATATGTTTAGTGCCATGAGTCCAACATGTATGCAAATAGTCCTAGTCATATAAGTACTATATGTGTGCACAAATCCATATGCAACATCCGCATGACAACACATTCAATTTCATCCATAAACAAGTATAAATACTCGTGCATATGCAACATGAAATGTGACCGCGTCAATCTAGTATCTAATGTGTATTCGCGCATCCACGAGCAACCACTTGCAACCATTTGCAACCATATCAATCATAACATGTTTCAAATACATGTTTACATCCATAGAGTTCTATCTAAGGTTCCCAAGATAGGATCGAGAAGATAAACAAGACAAACTCCTTACGGGGTTTGCAACAGAAACATGACCGAGAGGATATCCACCAAGCGATAGTATGCAAGCAAGATCTACAGGAGAACCAGGGATCAACGATATACTCTTAAAAAGAGACATGATGCGCGCGTCTAAGTCGCATTTCCTTGATCTTAATTCCATTGTGCCTTGACCGCCTTTGACTTCATGATTTCATAGCTCCTTGATTCCTATTTCCAAGGTATGAGTCAGAACTCATTTCACTGTCGCCTCTCGTTTCACTTCCACTTATGCTTTCCCTAGTATGCTCGGCTCAAACATATCTACGTACTCATGCAAGCTCTCCAAAATTCACTAGTGAATTCTGGATCTCGTTTACCGATGCCAATTCATGTTACCACGTGCACTTACTAGGGTGATTCCTATAACTCATGCTTAAGCGGGATGAACCATCCGCCTTATTGGCGAACGTTACTCGAACCGGATCAGAGATTTCCGATAAATGCACCAAGAGATTCTAGGTAACTAACCATGACAGAACTCATAAGGTTACACGAGACTTCGAGGGTATTACCAAGGCAAGTTAATAGTTTAACTACCCTCCTTTCAAAACCGAGAATGGCATCCCTTACTGGATAACCACTTCATCCCTAGAATCCATCCATAGCTCAACAATAGGAGCATTGCTTCTAATCTCAACACTTGGCGTTTACACTCTCAATTCCAAACAAGTCATGAATAAATGGACCGACTCTCCAACCAGATTTTTGGGACAAAAGTGGGATCTTCTACCATGCTAGTACTAAGGTGCAGAGACTTAACTATCGAGGCAGACTTAAATGATGCGATGATCAAAACAATGTCTAGACCGGACGATAGAAAAGAAAGGCTAAGCCTTTAACAGAAACGGTACCATTCCTCTTAGGTACGCTAGAAATGAGAGCATACAATTGCCCTCTCGCTGATCTTGTCCTTATCCTTTGTGGATCAAGCCATACCAACAAGTTGCTTATTCTTAAGCTCGTGTCCTTTATCCTTGCTCTTATTATCCCTTCTTATAACTTCGGTAACAGGTCTCTCGAGAACTTCCTCCATCGCATGGGAAAACACTTATGTAGCTAGACAAGGATTAGTCGCAGTTAAAACTACTGTGACTACAGATGGAGGAAAGAAAGGAAAAGAGGTTCAATCAAGCAAACAAAGGATAGTGCTAATGGCTTTTGGGGAATAGCCTTTAAAAAAAACTTTTTCTTGAAAAATGCTTCTTTGTAAACGGTTTTTCAAATAGTTTTCAGAAGGTTTTAAAAACTTTTGCCCAGTCTGGTAACCTTATGCTCTTATACCAAATGTAACACCCCACCTCTGCTAGGGTCACTCACAAAGGGAATGCACTAGGTTTGGTGAAGCATTATCGAGGTAAACATGCACGGAAACATTACAAGATAGAACATATATAAAACAGCGGAAGTAAAAAAAAATTTCATTACCTTATAAAATAAGGCCTAAAGCCTTTTACATCAGAATACATCAAAACCTGTCTTGCAATAGTAAAGAAGCATAAATTCTTTTCATAAATTATTCCCCAAAATAAGGCGGTGAAGCAGCCATAGCCAAAAGAAAACGGAAGAGGTCCGAACTAAACAACATCATTTCCTCCCTGAAACCTAGGGGGAAACGGAAGACAAAGAGGCGAAAGAAAACGGGATCAGTCATAAAGACTGGTAAGTCCTATCTACTTCCAGTATAAAAACAGGTAAAGGTAACGTGACATGCATAAACTGAAAGTAGACATAAGGATGACGACAAGATAGATAAGCTAAATCAAGATAACTGGATGAACTACTGTAGCAAGATAAACTAAGGTATCATGATAACCTACGGTGTCAAGATAAATCAAGGTATCACATCATCAGGTTCCTATCAAGTATACTATCCCAAGGTATCTATCATGTATATTTGCTCTGCACCTCTCGTACTAGTATCCCAACCCGCGTTATGTGTTAACTATGAATGTCCCTTGCCCAATGTCATGTAATGGTCCATGTCAACCTAATATATATATATATATATATAGCATATGTAGGTTTTCCCAACTCATATGTTTCTTTCCATGTATAAGTTTAGTCTTTTGTCGTAGGCCGTACGACTTTCCCATGTAAAACTATACCATCTCAACGTAGTACCATTTTATCCCTGAAGTTGTTTTGGACTGCTACCCTTGGTCTGGTTATGTTTTCTTCCATGAACTATCGCGTGTTCACCTAGGGTTTATGCCCCTTAAGACCGCTAGGGATTATGCTACCTAATGAACGTTTTCGTGTCTCGGTTTGGGTTTTAGCCACCTAGGTCTACTAGGGATTATGCTACCTAATGAACGTTTTCGTGTCTCGGTTTGGGTTTTAGCCACCTAGGTCTACTAGGGATTATGCTACCCGTCAACCACGCCCTTTTCTCCCACGTATGAATCGTGAATCGTTTTCCATGTCTAGACGCACATGTACCTCAATGTGCCATCCGAGTTCCGTGCCAGGGCAAATCAAGAAATACGGAACTCGGTCGGGAGTTTTAAGTCATCTGCCGATGCAGATATCAAGGTCTGTTTTTGTATCCGTGGCTATGGTCCCACGTGACCCCTCCCTCAACTACTGAAAGGCAAAACAAGAAAAGTCATGTATGAGAACTATACTACAGCCATCGATGCCCTCTTTCCGGACGGCCAACCTCACCCATACCTAGATAGCAAGTATGGTTTGTTGGGTGTTCTCTGCCTTTCCGTACGTACACGATTGACTAAAGATGGTAGGTGGCCGACGAATGTGCTATCTAGGGCTACCGTGAAAATATCGCCAACCCCACGCTAATCCACCCCAGTCTTTAGGTTGCTCGCACAGCAACCAAGGCATACCCTTGGTTCTCCTACCGCAGACTTTAACCTCTGTGAGCCCTGGTTTCATGGACCATCCGCAACCTCATAGAGGGATACCAAGAGTATCCTCACATTTCCCCGAAGCTACCGCTTCGTCACCCAGTTCGTTGGATCCTTTATCTAAATCAGATATTGCTCCTCCTCGTGTGTTTAAGCGATGACCTACCGTATCGGGTTACTCATCTATCTGTGAACTGGTCCAAATCCCTTGACTAAGAATTATTACTTAGTTTCCTAAACTGAGGTTCACCACTTAGTCTCTTTTCCCGTTATCCTTATTAACTACGATTTTCCACCTAGTCCCCTGAACTAGGGTTTTGTCAAATGGGTTAGTATTGTCATTTAAGTTCCTGACTTAACCATCCTACGAATCATGTCAAGATTGGATAAGTATTTAAGCTCAAGACTTAGCCCTACAAGTTGGTTAAGTATACCAAGAAGCTCATGACTTAACCCTATTCAATCATTAAGTCAAACTGGTTAAGTATTTGTTTACCCTATCAGATTATCGTGTTAGATTGGTTAAGCATAGATTATCTTAACTCCATCAGATTATCGAGTCAGATTGGTTAAGTATAGGTTAACTTAACCCCATCCACTAATCGTATTAGAATGGTTAAGTATATTTAAACGGCCTTGTGACTTAACCCTATCAAGTTCTCATATTAGATTGGTTAAGTATGGTTGCTTAATCTCATCAAATCATCATATATAATTGGTTAAGTATAAGTCACTTAACCTCATTGAATTTCCAAGTTTAGATTGGTTAAGTGTTTAACTTTAACCCCATCGAATTACCGTGTTTAGATTGGTTAAGTGTAAGTTACTTAACCTTATCTAATTACCGCGTTTAGATTAGTTAAGTGTAGGTTACTTAACCCTATCTAATTACCGTGTTTAGATTAGTTAAGTATAGATTAGTTAACCCCATCTAATTACCGTGTTTAGATTAGTTAAGTATAGATTACTTAACCCTATCTAATTACCAAGTCGGATTAGTTAAGTGTAAATTAGTTAACCCCATCCCCTAATTGTCTTGTTTGGTTAAGTGTCGTTAAGAAATCAAGTCCGGTTCCACTTAACCTACCCATTCGTGTCATATCGGTTAAGTGTCATTAGTCAAAATTACTTAACCTTTTCATGTGGCATTAATTAGATTAATGCACCCCAACCTCTCACATTAGACTTTGTTGTGGTTACTAGTTAAGCCGGGCGGGTCCGGGTAGATTTACACCACAACCTAGTCTAACCTCGGGTTTTAAGTGCTATATGACCAACTACTCACATTGGGTCCTATTGTTTGTAGCCACTAGTTAAGCCGGGCGGGTCCGGGTAGATTTATGCAACAAACTCAACCCAACCTCGAGTTGGCCACTTTCATGTTTGGTCTAGTGTCATATTACACTTACAACCCATACGTGTCTAGTTTCAAGTCCCATGTTTACCCCACATGTCATGTCCCCCATTTAGGTATATCATGAGTGTCATATTTTCATGAGATCCCATGTCAAATTATCATGTCATAATCACGCTCGTCTATCCTACCCCAAATCGTGTTTCCAACCTAAGTAAAAGCGAGTCAACATAGTAAGGATACTATGCTACATATTGGCCTCAAAACATGCACGATGCCAAAAAGGGGTTGGCCACAAATATGCGTGGTATCATAAGTGGGTATGGCCTCAAAATATGCATAGCATCATAAGGGGTTTTTGGCCACAAACATGCATAGTATCATAAGGGAATTTGGCCACAAACATGCATAGTATCATAAGGGAATTTGGCCACAAACATGCATGATAACATAAGGGGTTTGGGTTCATTTACATGCATAAGCCACAAAGTCGAATCTTTGCCAATGTTTCACAAGTCAAATGGTTCCCAAAGGTTCATGCTAACATTCCATAGATAAAGATTCAAACTTGCAAGATAAACTAGGTTAAACATAACATGAGTGGCATGATTAAGTCGTTAAAACTTAGCCCAAGGTCATAGATCATAGAAAAGGGGCAAAGTTAGGTTCACATAGGCTAGCATACTTATGTTTCATCGCATTTTATTCCATGTCACATTAGAGCCACCGTTAGAATCTATAAGTAGCTAGAACTTACCTAGCGTGACAAGAGGGCTAGGAATATGAATCGTCTTGACGAAGAAAGGTGGCTCCTTTGTTGAAGAATCGTCAATAAATTTGCGTAGCAACGTTGATCTACTCTCTTGATTTGATGTAGCAAGCTAGCACCTTTTGATTTGAACCCGATTTGAATGCATAAGCCATTGGAGTTGGAGATGAAGGCCATGATCAAGATAGATTTTGGCAGCACTTAGTTGTAGGATTGATTTTTAGTGATTTAGGTTAGGTCCTAGGGTGTTTTTATAGAGATTAGGAGTAGTTTAGGCCCTTAGATTAACCCTAGGATAGATCTGAACCCTCAAAATCCGTCATAGGCCAATAGACCAGACCCAAAAGCATGTCTTGAGGAACAAGTCAGGCACACCCAGGCCAACTGGCCGACCACCCAAGTCGACAGGGGTGTCGACTGGGCAGTCGACACCACCTTGGGTGTGTCGACTCCCAAGTCGACTCCCCTGTCGACTTGGGGGTGGCGGGAATTTTTCCCGCCTCTTCTGCTTGGCTGAATTTGAAATCTGAATTCAAATTTGAACTGTTTTTGAACTTGAAATTTTCTGAAAACTTTGACGGGCCATAACTTGGTCATACGGACTCCGATTTTCGAAAACTCGGACTCTATTTCGCGTATTTTTCCAAGACGAACGCAATGGCATAGCCCTTTTCCCTTGATTCAGATTTTATAATTAAATTATGCCTTGATTCTCGTCTTAGCATGTTGTAAAAATCCGGGTTTTTACAAGGCTCGTGAATCAAGGTTACACAAAGCTGTGCCACACAGGCGGTGCTTTGATCATCAACCATAAGACTCTGCTTTTCAATAGAAGCCTTGATCATTTGCATCTTAGCATGCCACATAGGAAAACCACTCCATGCAATCGATATCCATCAATCACACAGAATGATATCCAATGTCAGACACACAGTCGATTTACAAGTCCGTTCTGGGTCTGAACGAAACCGGAGGCACCTTGTACCTCACATATCTATCGATCTCCAAGTACGTCTGGATGATCACCAACTGATTCCCTTCTCTTGGGTGTACAGCCCAATCAAGATCATCAGTAATTGTCCAAGAGATGTGAAGACCTCCGGTCTTTGACCACCGACTTAATCCTCGACACATCGTCGAATCAGTTATTCAGAATGGGATAAACTGGTCTTTCTGAATAACTCGCGCATATAATAAAACAAGTGTTACACAATCACGACATACGCCTCATTCTAATTCATCAGTCACTAACCGTACATTAGTAAGGGAACAATTCCCCAAATATTAACCCCGAAGGCCGAAACCAACATCAGATTAATACCCAGGAAACCATTCATCTTAACTAATCTTCAGTTAGTTGCTAAATTTCACATTCTTAGGGAGAGGTTCACATTAGTTTTATAAAAGATAAATTCCTTAAATTTATTCTTTAATCTCCTTTTGAATATCAATTCAAACCAAATCATGGTTTATCCAAACTAGCTAGGATTAACGAACCTTACCGAAGTAATCAATTATTTTAATTTCCCAATCCCAACCTATTCATCCCATGAAGTAAAACAGGTAATACTTCATATCTAACACCACGGTGTTATCGGTAAATTCAATTACCATTTCATGTTCAAATCTAATTAAAGATTTAATTATCTCCTGGAGCAAAACTAACGATACTCCATTCTCGATCATTTCAATCTAATTAAAGATTCATTAAAACTTCACTTGGTTTTAATCTTCCCAAAAATCAATTTTAATGATTATTTAACTTGGGAAAACATATCCTGCCTTTAACTGGGTTAAAGAACCAATGTCATTTAAAACATGGTTCATGATAAACCCAAAATCACATTCTATTCTATCGGCCTTTAACCGTAAATTAGCAAGTGAACAATTCCCTAAGTAATAACCCCGAAGGCCGAAACCAACATCAGATCAATACCCAGGAAACCATTCAACTTAACTAATCTTCAGTTAGTTTCTGATTTTTTTAACTCCGTTGGGTCTAAGAACAATATTATTAAAGATACCGTTCACGACAACCCAAAATCACATTCCATTAACAATGGAATCTTCATGGAAAACAAATCGATATATATAATCGATATAAACTTCCATATCCGACTAATAATATAAATGGAATAACGGCAAAGCCTTTTAAATTCCATATATATTAGCAGTCCTCATCCACAGAAATTCACTTCGATTATTACCAAATCGAATTCCACTCCATTCCAATTTATTTCATTAAATTGGAAAACTTTACTTTGGAAAATCTCCTTTAAATCTTAACAAAAGATTTATAAATTCCAAATCACATTTCACCGTAAATCGGGTTAAAGTACGAATGTCATTAAAACATAGTTCACGATAAACCCAATTCCCATTTGATATTAAATACAAGGCTCTGAATAGAAAATATATCGGCTTATATTCAATATCAAATTCTACGACTAACAAATATCGTATTGGAAATAACGATATAAATCTATCTTTCAAATTTCCGCATCAATATCTGTATAATCACGAAATCCAACATCGAAATATTCCAAAGACAATTTCGATTCAAATCCATTTCCACTTTATATATATTGGAAATTCTGGTTATTTTCGAAACCATTTCAAATCCACTTTATTAATTTTAAAAATAAATGGGATTATAATTCTAGTTCAAAACTAGTTCATTTTGATAAAAATCTATTTTTATCTTTTCAAATATGGAATTTTTCATCTCAATTCTTTCCAAATCATTTCTTATGATTTTACACAAATTATTACTATTTTTAATAATTTTATCAAGCCCCGTACAGTCGATTTCCATCAACGGCCATCGAACTGCACTTACAACGACCTTTTCCAAATTTGATTTGGACATAATTCCAAATCCATCTGTTAGATTTCAAATCTCTAATATTCTTTAGAAAGCTCTTTTCGATACGAACCCAACGGTTCCTGTTTTAGGAGAATCCGACGGTCGGATCTCCCGTAATATCCATTCGAAGTCAATGGTCGAAATTCGCGAACTGCTGTAGCGCGGCGTGTTCTATTCAGGCCATTATATATATAATATATATTATATATATTTCATCGATTTCATTTTAAAACGTATTTTAAAAATCGTTTTAAATTCATTTTCGAAATGATTTCAACTTCATATTCAATTTCGAATCAAAATTGAATATTCCACATCATCGATATACAAATGATAATATTTTCAAAACGTTATATTTTGAAATCACTTCCTTTTCTATATTCATTATAAAAACGAATATAATCGATATAAATATCGTTCATGTCAAAATGGCGCAAATCTAATCAACACGGCTTTATATCTTTCAATAACTTCGTTATTCTATTCAACCAATGAATATTTTCTTCAACACATGAATTTTCTTTTATTCAACACATGAATATATATTTTATTCAACACATGAATTTATTCTATTCAACACATGAATTTTTATTCTATTCAACACATGAATTTATTCTATTCAACTCATGAATTTTTATTCTATTCCTTATTTTCCAAATTGGAATGAGGCCCACTCAATTACAATATAATGTTAATGATATGGATTCCATACAACACATGTATATAATAGCAACGATAAATAATCAACCATCATTTAGAGTGCACCACACAACTGTATAAGCATTAAATATAAATAATTAACGCTTACACAGTCTGTCAACCTATCGATTGACATACGACTAAACAACCGGGATTAGTGTACGTCAAATATCATCCCAATACCCGTGTTGGGTTTCAAATCAAAAAACACAAATTTTTATTTGTGCAGTTGGGCGATGTGTAAAATTTATCGTCCCAATCAATATCCTTTAAATGGGTGTACATAAACAAACCGTCAGATTTGTTTATTCATATTTATTTTATATACACGTTAAAATTATATTTTTAACTATAAAATATTTTATAATGATAAAATATTTTATTTTATTCCACATCACATAATCAAATTTCACAACACATCAATCAAACAAACTAGTCAACTGGACGATGGGTGTCGGATGCTGCTAAGCACCGTCTGCATCCTAGTATATATTTCAACTAGAAATCCAAAATAAAAGTGAGGAGTTCTCACCGTGGGATCCACTCCTCCATTATCTTTTTCTGAACGGTTCGGATATGCCCAAAATCCCAATGCGACCTTTACACGCTGTTCACAATAAAAATCACATTTTTACTATGGCATTTCATATATAAAAATCATATATTTTTATTGCTTCATTTCAATAAATAAAAATCATATTTTTATTTCTACTTCATATATTTTTACGACGCTTCTTTCTATATAAAAATTATATTTTTATATTCCTACTTATTATATAAAGATCGAATTTTTATTCTATATATTATAAAAATCATATTTTTATCATCTCTACAATATAAAAATCACATTTTTATTATCTCTATAATATAAAAATCACAATATCATTATCTCTACATAATAGGTAAAAACTGAATTTTGTTTTGTTTTTTTATTGAACTGATTATTATATATATATATATATATTATTTCATTTCTTTTAATTTCAAAAGTTACTTTTACTTTCGAACCCCAAATCGAGCCAAACGACTATCGTCCCTGGCTAATTACCCCCATTCCGAACACAATGGGATATGTATCGCAAGATAATTCAATCGTTTCGATCAGCTTCTGTCAAAATTAAAGTATAAATCTATATATTGAATTTGAATGCACATTTCAATTTATCGGGGCCACATACTAACTTTAAAAATTCCAGAAAAATATTTTCTGGCTTAGTATTTATGATACGGTTCTAACAAAACTAATTTCGTCAAATTCTGAGACCGTTTGAAAAATGGCCATTTTCTGGTCAATCGAAATTGACTGAAACTGTCAAAACACGTTTTACTTTGCCACGCTCACATATTGATTCAGAAAATTACGTGTTTTGGAATATAGCAGTAACTACACATCCCGGATCCAACAAAAGTGGTTTCGTCGAAAACCGAGGTCGTTTGCAAAATTTCCATTTTTAAGGGCCAGAATTCCATAGCGTGTGACGGCAAGGAATTTCGTTCGGTCCGAACCAGTCGCTAAACCGACCCAGACCGTTCGAAACACCCTATCGTTTGAGAACACGACAAAATAGAACGCAAACAGAAGAACTTTTCATTGTATATTACAACAATGCATCAGATTACAGGAATATACAGAGTATGAATAAATATTACACAGAAATATCAGAGATTTAAATTACATTTAAATACATAGCAGCGGAAAATAATACAATACACGACTAGAAGTAGATATACGGATACAAAGCTTTCCGGATATCGTTCCAGCTGTAAACCAGGATCCTGTGAATATAAATCTGCAAAACCAAAACTACTAGCTGCCCGTGTCAAAATAGGGGCACCCAGAGTTTAGGTTAAAACAATAAACTCCAGGTCAGTCATGTGACTGGTGTGAGAACTAAAACAGTTATAGTTCTTTCTTTTAAAGTTAGGTAAATCAAGGGACCACGCCGTATAACACGGAACGGGTTTCCTCCCAAGAATACCAGTGCATAAAACAACAGTGCAATGCTAAATAAAGAAGAATGAAGCTATTATAAGACCCAGTTCCCATCACACAATGCAATCGCAAGCCGGAGGATAGGGTTTTTACCTTATAATAGCCAAGCATGCTTGATACGTTGAAAACAAATCATTTGATACTATTATAAGTGCATAGTATTTAAAACAACTTCAAATCATAAGTATCAATCATAGGCGGCATAAGTGCCCCATCCCACTATGTCGCCATATATAGGTTTACAAATAAAACCGCAAAGTCACGTATTTGGAAATTGGATTTCCGTCTATGAACCGAGGCAAAAGATAGTCCTCAACCGATTCGAGACGCTCTAGTCCGTGTCTCAGGACCCAGACACAGGTGGGCCCTTGGATCGTCAGGGCCGGTCCACCGATGTGGATTAAAATGCCTGAACACTACGTTTCCCCACCCTATGGGGTGTAAGTCTGGCCCGTCAGCCGACCAGAAGCATCGGCCGAAACCGATATAACCGAGGCGCCTCGCAACAGCAACAACCACATAAGTCAAACTCGTCAGGGCGTGTAAAACCACTGACGCCACTTCTAACTAGAAAGAAACGCATGCCCTCCCTGAGGTCCGTCTCTTGTTTTTGGTTCATACCGGGTGTGAAACTCGCGAAGTAAACGTTACACAAAGCTACGACACAAAGGCCGTGCTTTGATCATCACCACAAGACTTTGCTTTTCAACAGAAGCCTTGATCATTTGCATCTTAGCATGCCACACAGGCAAACCATCCTATGCAACCGATATCAGTCACACAGAATGAAATCCGATGTCAGACACACAGTCCATTTACAAGTCCGTCCTGGGTCTGAACGAAACCGGAGGCACCTAGTACCCCGCATATCCATCGATCTCCAAGTACGTCTGGACGATCACTAACTGTTTCCATCTTCTTGGGTGTACAGACCAATCAAGATCATCAGTAATTACCCAAACGACGTGAAGACCTCCGGTCTTCGACCATCGTCTTCATCTTCGACTTATCGTCGTATCAGTTATTCAGAATGGGATAAACCCGGTCTTTCCGAATAACTCGCGTATATTTTAAATAAGTGTTACACAAACACAACATATGCCTCATTCCAATTCATCAGTCACTAACCGCAAATTAATCAAGAGAATAATTCCCCAGATATTAACCCCGAAGGCCGAAACCAACATCAGATCAATATCCAGAAAACCGTTCTGCTTAGCTAACCGACAGTTAGTTTCTGATTTCACATTCATAGGGAAAGGTTCCCATTAATTTTATCAAAGATAAATTCCTTGAATTTATTCTTTAATCCATTTTTGAATATCAATTCAAACTAGTCGGGATTAGCGAACCTTACCGAAGTAATCATTTGTTTTAATTTCCCAATCCCAACCTATTCATCCCATGAAGTAAAACTGGTAATACTTCATATCTAACACCACGGTGTTATCGGTAAATTCAATTACCATTTCACGTTCAAATCTAATTAAAGATTTAACTATCGCCTGGAGCAAAACTGGTGATACTCCATTTTCGATCATTTCAATCTAATTAAAGATTCATTAAAACTCCACTTAGTTTTAATCGTTAACTGGGTTAAAGAATCCGTGTCATTTAAAACACGGTTCACGATAAACCCTAAGTCACATTCATTAATTATCGGGTTAAAGAACAAGTGTTGTTTAAAACACTGTTCACGATAAACCCAAAAATCAATATCAATTCAATTCCAATTAAATATTATTTAATTGGTACACTTCATTAAATCTAAATAAAAAGATTTAATCTTTTCTCAACTGGTATCAAGAACAGTGTTAGTGAAGACACCATTCACGACAAACCCAAATCACATTTGATATTCAATACAAGGCTCTGAATAGAAAATATATCGGCTTATATTCAATATCAAATTCTACGACTAACAAATATCGCATTGGAAATAACGATATATATATATATATATATCTTTCAAATTTCCATAACAACATTTGTACAATCACGAAATCCAACATCGAAATATTCCGAAGACAATTTCGATTCAAATCCACTCCAATGCAATCATTGGATATTCTGGTTATTTTTAAAACCCTTTTTAAATTCAATTTATTTATTTAAAAATAAATAGAATTATAATTCTAGTTCAAAACCAGTTCATTTCGATAAAAATCTATTTTTATCTTTTCAAATATGGAGTTTTTCATCCCAATTCTTTTTAAATCATTTCTTATGATTTTACACAAATTATTACTATTTTTAATAATTTTATCAAGGCCCGTACAGTCGATTTCCATTAACGGCCATCGAACTGCACTTACAGCGACCTTTTTCGAATTTGATTTGGACGTATCTCCAAATCCAACCGTTAGATTTCAAATTTCTAACATTCATTAGAAAGCTCTTTTCGATACGAACCCAACGGTTCCGGTTTTAGGAGAATCCGACGGTCGGATCTCCCGCAATGTCCGTTTGAAATAAATGGTCGAAATTCACGAACTGCCGCGGCGCGGCGCATTCTATTCAGGCCATTATATTATATATAATATATATAATATATATTTCGTCGATTACTATTTAAAACGAATTATATAAATAGTTTTAAATTCGTTTCAAAAGCAATTTCAACTTCCTTTTTCAATTCAAATCAAAACTGAATACTTCTTTATAAATTCGTTTTAAAATTCATTTCTATTCAATTCAAATTTCAATTCAATTTGAATTCATTTCAATTCACTTTCAATTCAATTTGAATTCGTTTTCAATTCAATTCATTTCGAAATCGTTTTCAATTCAATTCATTTCGAAATCGTTTTCAATTCAATTCATTTCGAAATCGTTTTCAATTCAATTCATTTCGAAATCGTTTTCAATTCAATTCATTTCGAAATCGTTTTCAATTCAATTCATTTCGAAATCGTTTTCAATTCAATTCATTTCGAAATCGTTTTCAATTCAATTCATTTCGAAATCGTTTTCAATTCAATTCATTTCGAAATCGTTTTCAATTCAATTCATTTCGAAATCGTTTTCAATTCAATTCATTTCGAAATCGTTTTCAATTCAATTCATTTCGAAATCGTTTTCAATTCAATTCATTTCGAAATCGTTTTCAATTCAATTCATTTCGAAATCGTTTTCAATTCAATTCATTTCGAAATCGTTTTCAATTCAATTCATTTCGAAATCATTTTCAATTCAATTCATTTCGAAATCACTTTCAATTCAATTCATTTCGAAATCACTTTCAATTCAATTCACTTTGAATTCGTTTTCAATTC
The DNA here is from genome assembly GCA_030737875.1 of Allium sativum. Taxonomy (NCBI): domain Eukaryota; kingdom Viridiplantae; phylum Streptophyta; class Magnoliopsida; order Asparagales; family Amaryllidaceae; genus Allium; species Allium sativum. Next base: position 445,635,318 of record CM060922.1, on the reverse strand, counting down.
AATTCATTTCGAAATCATTTTCAATTCAATTCATTTCGAAATATTTGATTTCAAAATTACTTTTTAATATTCATTTTAAAATGAATAAAATCGATATAAATATCGTTCACGTCAAAATGGCGTCAATCTAATCAACACGGCTTCATATATTGACATTTTCAAATATTCCATTTCGAATATTTCTATTTTAAATATTTCTATTTTAAAACTGGAATGAGGCCCAATCAATTACCATATAAAGTTAATTATATGGATTTTCGTACAACACATGTATAATAGCCTTGAAAAATAATCAACCATCAACCAAAGTGCACTACACTGTATAAGCATCAAATATAGATATCTAACGCTTATAACAGCCTGTCAATCAATCGATCGACATATTTAATCAATCAGGATGAGTGAACTTCAAATTTCATCCCAACACCCGTGTGGGGTTTCAAACAATCAAACACAGATTTTATTCGTGCAGTTGGGCGATGTGTAAAATTTATCGTCCCAATCCATATCAGTCAAATCAGTGTACATAAACAAACCGTCTGGTTTGTAAATGAATATTTTATTTTATTCACATTCACGTTAAAAACTATATTTTTAACGATAAAATATTTATTCCAACACATGAATTTTCTTTTCAGTTCATTTATTCAATAAATGACATTTTTATTTTTCTAACATATTTTAGAAAATTTCGGCGGCATAACGGCACGATACTAGAAACGGGACAAGGCCTAGCCTTATCCCCGGTCTAGTGAAGGCCCACGCTATTAACACATCAATCAAATCAATTTCATCTCACCAAACAATTCAATTCAACCAAATAATTCAACTAATCTATGCAACCAAACAAACAAGTCCATGGTCTGTGGACGATTGTGTCGGGTGCTACTAAGCACCGTCTGCATCCTAGTATATATATATATATATATATATATATACTTAGAAAAGAAATTGAAAGGTGAGAAATTCTCACCTATAGCTATCCTAGCTCCACGGCACTTCATTGATAGAAATCTTCATCGCTATCGCATCTTCGTCATCTTTATTGCCCGTAGCCACTACATATATAAAAATCACATTTTTATATTTTGATGTCTTTAAAATAAAAATCACATTTTTATTTATTCACTTTCAATTTAAAAATCATATTTTTATAATCACTTCATATATTTAAAAATTGAATTTTTACTATGCTATTCAACATATAAAAATCATATTTTTATTTCGACTTTCAACATATAAAAATCCTATTTTTATTTCGACTTTCAACATATAAAAATCCTATTTTTATTTCGACTTTCAACATATAAAAATCCTATTTTTACTTCGACTTTCAACATATAAAAATCCTATTTTTATTTCGACTTTCAACATATAAAAATCCTATTTTTACTTCGACTTTCAACATATAAAAATCCTATTTTTATTTCGACTTTCAACATATAAAAATCCTATTTTTATTTCGACTTTCAACATATAAAAATCCTATTTTTATTTCGACTTTCAACATATAAAAATCCTATTTTTATTTCGACTTTCAACATATAAAAATCCTATTTTTATTTCGACTTTCAACATATAAAAATCCTATTTTTATTTTAAAACAAAATCAGTTTTAACTTCTTATAAAAATCCGTTTTTACCTTTTGAAGTTTAAATCCTTTATAAATCAGTTTATAAATTCTAAAAATCAGTTTATAAATTCATTATAAAATCAGTTTATAAATTCATAAAAATCAGTTTATAAATTCATTATAAAATCAGTTTTTTTTTAAAATAAAAGTAAAGTAAATAAATTTAAAAACTTACGGGGGGGGGGGGGCTACTCTGGTCGGAGCCGGTCCTAGCAGGTGGCGGCGGTCTTGAATCAGGGGTTCTCGCGGTGGGAAGAGGGAGCGGGAGGAGGGAATCGAGGAGGAGGAGAAGCTGGAGGGGGGGGGGGGGTTTCCACGCCATCGCGAGGTGGGGGGGGGGGGGGGTTCACGCCATCGCGAGGTGGGGGGGTTTCCGTCGGCGGTGGGGGATCGATCGGAGGAGCGACGAGCTCCTCCGCCCCCTTTTCTCTCGTCTCTCCCTTTTTTTTTTATTTGATTTCGATTCTGAACTGAGAGAGGGGGGGGGTTATGTAAATATATATATAATAATTATATTATTATTTTTTTCTTTAAAACCCTAATGTTGACTTTTCGTTTCAACTCAGATTTGAACCCGCCGACTGTCGTCCCTAACGTTTCACCCGCATTCCGAACACAATGGGACATGTATCGTAAGCTGATTCGGCTGTTACAATCAGTTTTCGTTAAATTTACATTTAAATCACTATATTGAATTTTAAACGTACATTTCAAATTACCGGGGTCACATACTAACTCTTAAAATTCTCGAAAAATATTTTCTAGCTTCGTATTGATGATACGGTCCTAACAAAACTAGTTTCATCGAATTCTGAGACTGTTGGAAAAATGGCCAATTTCCAGTCGATTAAAATCAACTGAAACTGGTCAAACTCGTTTTCCTTTGCTACGCTCACATATTGATTCGAAAAATTATGAAATTTGAAACCTAGCAATAACTTCACATCCCGGACCCAACAAAACTGGTTTCGTCGAAATCCGAGGTCGTTTGCAAAATTGCTATTTTTAAGGGCCTGAATTCCATAGCGACTATTCAGAATTTTCAACTGGACATATCTTTTGATTCCCGATATGAAATTTCGATCTTTCGGATTCGTTGGAAAGATATTACCAATTAGATCCTAATGTTTTTTGTTTCATTAAAATCCGGAATGTTTTGCACCCGGTACATTCAATTGAAGTTTGAAATCGAATTATCGAACTACCGCGCCATTTTCGATTCTATTTATAATTATATATAAATATTATATTCTAACGACGACGTATATAATATATACATCGAATTATATTAAAAATAAATTTTCTCGTCGATATTATTTAAAATAATTCATTTTAAATAATCAAAATTCGCTAAAATTGCCAAAATAAAATTTTTAAACTGGCCCGCATTTTACGGGTTGTTACATAGCGACTATTCTGAATTTTCATCTGGGCATAACTTTTTATCCCCGCTATGAAATTTTGATTTTTCGGATTTGTTGGAAATATATTCTCAAATAGATTCTAATATTTTTGGTTTCACTAAAATCCGGTTTATTTTGAATCCTGCACATTCATTTGAAACTTTGAAATCGAATTTTCGAACTACCGCGCCATTTTCAATTCCTTTTATAATTAAAATAAAATATTTATATTCTAACGTCGAGCTATATAAATATATACGTTCTAATTCTATTTAAAATAAATTTCTTGTCGTTATACTTAAAATAAATCATTTTAAATATTCAAAATTCATCAAAATTGCCAAAATAAAAATTTTAATTTTGCTCAGATTTCCGGGTTATTACACCCACACTATGTGTCTACCCCGTTTTGTTTTTCATCTTTTATTCTTGTATATTCCATCTTTTCTAATTAAATATTCATAGATATAATGATAACGTTTAGAGCTTTTTTTTAAATTCAACAATGATCTAAAGTTACAAATATGTTCATTATTTAGAGTATGTTATTGTTGTTCATTTAAATTATATGTATGTATATGCCATTGAGTGATTAAATCAATACATTGATAATAGATGTTTAGTATGATGTTGGTTTACATATAATAATCTTAGTTTAACTGAACTTCCATTTTTTTAATTATTTGTACTTTTTCTTAAAGTACTCTATAACTTTTTTAACAAAATATGACTTGGAATATGTTTTAACAAATAATTTTATATTTCATATTGAACATCTTAACGGTCGGTTTTCCCACCGTTGTGCGGTAATACTAGTAAATAAGAGATGATCTAAAATTGGATGGAAACGCCATCAAATACAAGCATAATTATACTGCTCCCAAACAAAATTGCTACTTCTCAAATATTTCTAACTAATTTATCTCGCCATCTTAAAAAATTTATGCCTCGCCTCCTCTTCAACCGCGCACCTCTCCTTGAATCATGCACCATCTTTTCAACACTAAATAATCACATCGCTCGATTTGTTCTGAGAGTATTCTTCGCTGCCATGGATCCATCGACTCGATTGAACAGCTGGATTCCCAAGACTTGTGATTTTCCTATCATAAGCTTGTTACTGTATGGTTTTCTTAATCAGTTTCGCATTTTGTTAATGTCTTTATTATGGATTTGCATCAATGGTTTGATTTTCAAAAATAATATTAATTTTGGCTCATACTGTTCTTTTATTTTATGCCTAACTTTGTAGATTATAGAAGATACTAAAAGCATGTCAACTACATGCGTGTATCAGTACTTTGCAGTTGCTATTATAAAATTTGCAATTAAAATGGTGTTAGTTAGTTATGTAACTTATGCCAAAATTAGATAATTAATGGCATTGATAAGAGAACTTAAATAGCAGAAAACCTAGACAATTAAAGAGACGAGACAATGTCATAAAAAGTTGCAAGAAAAAACTGAAAGCTTACAAGGTTATTTGTTTGTTGGAAAAATTAGCTTCTTACTCATTATATTGTCAGTTAGTGAAACTTGAAAACAAAGAATTCACTATATGAAAAGGCTACATATAGTTATCTGCATAATATACTTAATATTTTTTAACTCATCATTGACATTTCATCTGTAAGCACACATGCCGAAAAAGCTTCATTGACTGACTTTAATTTCGTACGCTCATCCCAGTTAAACAATGCAGCCAAACAGAGCATACCCATGCTTTTTCTAATTTGCGGCATTTCATCATACGGAATTAATGTCAATCAATTAAAGTATGCTCTGCTATACAGAAATATGATGAAATGTCAATCAATGGCTTCATTGATTGTTACTTTTCAGTTTCCTAGTTGCTCGAGTGGTAACTAATGTTATCACTAAAATTATTTCATACCGCTTTCACAGTTTCACTTATGAATTTATTTGGGCTGTTTTTTTACATGGTATAAATAATTAAATTGACGAAAAAAATTTAGACTACTATTATTTGGTCCACATTTAATGATGATTAACACTAAATAGTAGTGTTGTGAATGGTATCAGTCAAAGTAAAGTAATAGAATTTAGGAGACTGTGCTTTTTGTTATTGACTGAACGCTTCAATGGACGGTGGCTAGAAAAAGACCATCATTCAACTCGTGTCAGTACATAAGGAATTGTTATTTATCTATTAATCTTAAAAGCATGCATTTTTGAAGTAGGTGTTGGTACTATCATAGTTAAATGACTCACTAGCTTCATACCTTTTGAATATAGTGAGGATGTTCTTTAAGGACATTTTATGGACATGTAACACCTTCATTTAGGAAGAGTCAAGTGCATTATATTTTTGTTGTTGCAAATGCTAATATTTGTATGAATAAAACTAAATAAATTTCAGAATTTGTGACTATCAAATAGATAAGAAAGCTTTTTTTGGTGAGGTTTCTTAACCAAGCTTGGTACCGTTCATCATGTTTTAGTGGGTTTTCTCTTATCGAAAGTGACAGTGTCGTTACTACCTCTTCAGCATTTTTTTTAGCTCGTCTGTTACTCATTTCCATATTATCCTAAATAACTTATGTAACATCCCGTATTTCTGTTAACACTAATGTTCACAAATTAAAGAATAACTAATCTCAGACGTGAAAATTAAGGGAAACGGGTTGCGCCATTGTGTTCGTCTTGGAACTCTGGTTGAGATAGAGTCCGAGTTTGCGTGAATTGGACTTCGTATGAAGAAGTTATAGCCATTGGAAGTTTCAGAAAATTCAAAACAGATTTCAGAAAATTCAAATTTCGGAGTCAGACAGGCTAGGCGGGAAAATTCCCGCCAGGGCCAGGTCGACCATAGGGTCGACCTAGGGGTCGATCTGCCCTGACCAGGTCGACCATAGGGTCGACCTAAGGGTCGACCTGCCCCCCTCCCCCCGGGGAAGATTTGTTTTAGACCTGTTGATGACTAGATGCTGATTCATTAGGGTTTCTGATATGCTCTGATTGGCTGGGATTAATTCTGGGTTGATCGGACGGCTTAAACTAATCCTAAACTCTATAAAAACACCTCTAGACTCAAACCCTAAAATCAAAACAAAATTAGATTCATGGCCTCCATGCCGTCACCTAGCAACTCAGCATAGCCGCCACCAATTAGAGAGGAAGAAAGCTAATCTAATTCAATTCTTTTCAACTTAAACAACGAATCTTCTTCAAGGGAAAGCTATTACAACTTCAGAACTCAGAATTCAGAACTCATGACCTTCTTTGAGTTATGAGTTCGATAATTTTAATAAAATAATTAGCAAATTAATTGGATTGAGTTATGATGTGGATTATTTGGATATGATGTGAATTATTGACCGCATGTTATAATTATGTTGTAGAATTGTGCCGTAATTTCTATGATGTTATGTTGTGATGCTATCATTTATGATGTAAAGTTATGATGCTATCACCTATGTTGTAATTCTATGATCGGCTTATGTACAATCAAATCATCATGTTGTTCATATGCTAGTTTGGTTATGTCGATTCATATGATAAACCATATGTATGTATGCAAGTTTAGATATTGATTTAAACATGAACCATATGCAAGTTAGTAAAGATTGTGTATAACTTTACAAGTTTCATGACATCTATTTTAGATCTAAAGTTAGGCTATGACATGTGTGAGTTATATGCCAGATTCTACATGCTGGTTTACATGTTTAGATGTAAGTTTACACCATTGTTATGTTTCATAAATCACATATGCAAGTTTATATAAATATATGTGTTTGGAATATGAATCATGTTATGCAAGTTGTGGTTATTGCCTATGCAAGTTTACACCTTTAGATGTAGATCTATGACATACATGATTTATGCAAGTTTGTGACCATTATCTCAACAAGTTTACACCGTTAGATTTGGATCTATGACATATGTTGTTTATGCAAGTTATAACTTTGGCCTATGCAAGTTTTAGATGTAGAACATCATTCACACATGCAAGTTCACCCCTTATGTTTAGATCTATTTTTAATTAAATGTATGTTGTGATGTTTTCTCTTTATTCTATGAGTTAGACTATTCGAGTCTAACGTATATTTTACGTTAAATGAACAAACGTACAACGTGGGGTAAGGGGATAATATTAAAAGATTTAATTGGCATAGATGCCTTAAAAGGCATAAAATAAATTTGTGATGAAAACTGGTATGATTTTACATACCATAATAGATGGACATAATTGAGTCAATTATGGCCATAGTTAAATTTGGAATTAATTGATAATTTGAATAGGGAAAGTAATTCAAATTGGGGAATGATTAATTAGGAGTAATTAATCGTCTAAGACACGAGGTTAGGCTCTTTTGTGGTGTAAGACTGCCCGGACCCGTCCGGCAAATCCAGCTGCCACAAATGCCAGTCTAATGTGGGAGGTCTTAGGCATAAATTAAATACATAACAATTGTAAAGACACGAGGTTAGGCTCTTTTGTGGTGTAAGACTGCCCGGACCCGCCCGGCAAATCCAGCTGCCACAAATGCCAGTCTAATGTGAGAGGTCTTTATGAGGTTACGGTCTTAATGAATTAAGAAACACTTAACCAGATAAACATGTAGTGGGACATGAGGGGGTTAAGTGGGTGCCTCGGGTGGCATATAGAATCTAGTGGGTGCCTTGGGTGGCATTTGAAATACGATTAGAAATACTTAACCAAAATTTGAAACATGTAAGTAAACATGAATAAGAAGTGGGTTAAGTGGGATATACTAGAGGGGATCAAGCTTAGGTGGATAGCTTGTGTCAAGTAATGGGGGCCCATTTCAACCAGTAACCCATAAGTATCTTTTGTGGGCTCGACCCAAGTCGAGGACGGGACACGCATACTGGGCTTGACTGTAAGAGGCCAAATCGGGTTAGCGGTGGCAACGCAAGTCCAACGGGTTCATATGCGTGTGTGGACCCGGGCTGGTAGGTAAGACGTTGTTGCATCGTATAGGTATAAGCCGTGCATTATTTGTGGTATCGGGTTGCCACTTTGGGGAGTGATACACCCCACTGTGGGGCCAGCACGGGTATCTACGAGTTAGGGAGCCGATCGCGTGGTGGTAGTGGGTACACCTAGTGAAGATAGGGGCAGGCGGCACCTATGGAGGCAGCTAGGGGTGCACGAAACTACCGTTATCATTATTTAAGTCTGTAGCCGGGATAAACCTTAAGGTGACTAGTGGTGGTGCAGTGTAGCAATTATCTTATAGTGTTGGCGTAGTTTAGTAATTATCTTATAGTGGTTTAGGTGCGCTTTAACGATATCGTTGTTCATCTTGTTTCCTTGTTTACTCTGCCATACTCAATGGTTCACGGTCATTTTCTGATTTTCCAACTTATGCCTTAGCCTAGTTACTTTGGTAATTATATTGTTAAAGTTATCGCACTCGCCAGACTTTATGTCTGACCCCCCCTTTGTTTCCTCCTCTTTTCTTCCTTTCCCACCCAGGTGCTCTGGTTGGAACTAGCACTAGTGGAGCTTGATTTTGGACAGCTATGCTTCTTGCTTTTAGAAGATTGTCTGGATCGCTGAAGTAAAGTTCAGCCTCTCTTTTATTTATGGCTATTTTGTATTGGGGATTATGTCTTTCAATTTATGTACTTAGAGTTGGTCAAGATGGAAATTATGTACTTTGACTCTGGTTTGTATGATGTAATTAAACTTATGTATTTTCCGCTGCATTGAAATAAAGTTTTAAAATTTTAGGACTGTTTATATCTGTCTTGTTGTTAAGTTTCTATTCTATACACACTTAAAATGCTCCATGGAAGTTAATGCATTCCTTTTGTGAGTGACATTAATGGACGTGGGGTATTACACGTGGTATCAGAGCTGAAGGTTACCCGAACAGATATGAATTTTGAAAAGCTGTTTTTCAAAAACAATTTTTATAAAGAAGTACCTTCAAAAGTATGTTTTAAGGAAAGTATTTTCAAGAGAAAAGCTTATTTTAGAAAGCATAACCTTAAGGGCTATATATCTTTCCTTCGGTTCTTTTGTATTGAATCTTTTCTTTTTCGTTTCAGCATGTCTGAAGCATCTGAGATACCAGAGGGTGTTCATGTACCCGGTTGGTTTCGTCAATACCTCGAGGCTAGGGCCGCCACCGCAGGTCCAGCAAATGCACCTCCTCCTCCTTCCCCTCCTCCTCCTAGCGTCGATACTTTTGCTAAGATATGTAAGGACTTTCGGGCAATGGGTGGAAAACCTTTTCACGGGACGGAGACATTTGTTGAAGCTCGAAACTGGCTAAAGGAGGTGGAAGAATTGTTTGGAATCTTTGAAGTGGAAGATGGAAGGAAGGTCCAGTTGGCTGACTGGCTAATGAAGGATGAGGCCTCGTTTTGGTGGGAGGTCACTAATGGAGAACGTCCAGTCGATACATGGCCAGATTTTAGGCGGAGGTTTGAGGCGAAGTTTCTCTCACGGGCTGAAGAGAATCTATACATGGAAAGGTTTCTAGCATTGAAGCAAGGGGATCTATCGGTGAAAGAGTACGTCAACAAATTCAATCAATTGGCAAGATTTGGCTTGGATTTGGTGAATACTCCTGAAAAGAAGGCCCTGAGATTTGTTAAGGGTTTGAACGAGCCGCTTCATGGGTTAGCTATGACCCACATCCCCATGGGGGCTACCTTTGAGAGGCTAGTTGACATGGCACTTATGCATGAAGAGGAGAAGGGTGCCAATGCTAATAAGGCACCCGAGAAGAAAGGGGATCAAAAGAAGCCGCAATAGCAACAACAGAACAAGAAAGGTGGGAAAGGCAACAATGGTAAGGGAAAGAAAAGATGCTTTAACTGTGGGACACCTGGCCATCTAAGCAAAGATTGTAGGAAGAAAAAGAAGACTGGTTGTTTCCACTGTGGCGAGGCGGGACATCTTATTAAGGACTGCCCAAAGAAAGGGCATAGGGCAGGGTCTACCTCGGGAGGACAGGTGCAGACTCTTATGGCACCAGGGCAGGCAAGGGGACAAGTTCAGGCTCTCGTGGTCCCACCGCTGCAAGAACGAGGTAGAGCAATTTTCGTTGAAAGTTTAGTTTTTCTGTTTGATCATCCTGTCCGTACTTTATTCAATTCTGGCGCATCACATTCGTTTATCTCTACATCATTAGTTGAAACACTGCACCTAGATACTAGTCTAGTTACGGATCCCTTAGTAGTCTCAAATCCTATTGGTGGTTCGGCTCATCTTTCTATAATTTGTCGGGATTTGAGAGTGTTTATCTTAGGCGTTGAGTTTGAATGCAACGCCTTTGTTCTGGGCTTCATGGGCTACGGTTTAATTCTAGGTATGGATTGGCTAACTAGATATGGGGCCATCCTAGATTGTGAAAGAAGTGTAGTTAGATTGTTGACTTGTTTTGGAAAGACCCTTGATATTTCTTGTGACCCTAGAGGTCCAGTAATGCTTAGCTACCTAGAATCCCTTGACGCGTCTGATGATGATTTACATTTTGTTCCCATAGTCCGTGAATATGTTGATATCTTCGATGAGGTGAGGGGTTTACCCCCAAAACGTGAGATAGACTTTCGAATATATCTAGTAGATAATGCAAAGCCGGTTGCATTACCAGTGCGCCACATGGCTCCAAGAGAGAGAAGAGAATTCAGTAAGCAAGTGAAGGAATTGCTTGAGAAGGGGTTCATCAGACGTAGTATATCGGAGTGGGGTGGTCCAGTAGTATTTGCCACGAAGGCAGATGGGTACCTTAGACTTTGTGTGGACTATAGAAAACTTAAGAAGCTTACTAAAAAGAATAGACACCCACTGCCGAGGACTGACGATCTCTTCGATCAGTTAGTTGGCGCCTCAGTGTTTTCGCAGTTGGACTTAGCCACGGGTTTCCATCGGTTGAGAGTGGCTGAGGATAGCATAGACAAGACTGCCTTTAGGACTCCAGACGGTTTCTTCGAGTGGCTTGTGATGCCCTTCGGTTTGACAAACGCCCCGGCATACTTTGTTGACTTGATGAGTAGGGTGTTTAGGGAGTACCTTAATAAATTCGTGGTAGTCTTTGTGGACAACATCTTGATCTTTTCTAAGAACGAGGAAGAGCATGCCCTACATCTTAGGGAAGTGTTGGAGACTCTTCGAGCGCACAACCTTAAAGCTAAATTTTCTAAATGTCACTTTTGGAGGAATGAAGTGCGATTCTTATGGCACGTGGTTTCCAAAGAAGGGATAGCCGTGGATCCCGCAAAGGTAGTGGCCATCCAAGATTGGAAGGTCCCTAAAAATGCTACCGAGGTGAGGAGTTTCTTAGGGTTGGCTGACTACTATATGAAGTTTATCAAATACTTCACAAAAACATCATCCCCATTAACACTCTTGACGAAGAAGAACTTAGTTTTCACATGGGACGTAGATTGTGATGATGCGTTCCAACGTCTAAAGAGAGCTTTGACCACAGCCCCAGTCTTAGTGTTTCCAGATGGGAGTAAGCCATTTACCGTTTATACCGATGCTTGTGGGACAGGACTAGGCGCAGTCTTAATGCAAGAGGGAAGGGTAATATCCTATGGTGGAAGGCAGTTGAGAGTGCATGAGAGAAATTACCCTACACATGACCTAGAGTTGGCCGCTATTGTTTTCGCACTTAAGTCTTGGCGTCATTATCTTCTTGGCGAGAAATTCGAATTATTCACTGACCACAAATCGCTAAAATACTTGTTCTCTCAGAAGGACTTGAACTTAAGGCAGCAAAGGTGGATGGAATTCTTAGCATCCTACGATTTCGAGATATCATATACCCCTGGCAAGGGTAACGTGGTGGCGGACGCCTTAAGTAGAAAAAGGTTTTCTTTAAGTCCGTTGTTTGTTGAGAGGCGAAGCTTAGAGTTCATCTCTACGTTTGACTTTAAACCTTCCGTTGACTTTGTACCTGGTTTGCTAGCATCCTTAGAGGTCAGACCTACGCTTTTGGGACAGATTGGCGAGGCACAACGAGATGACCCACAGTTGGTTGAGTTAGTAGAGAAGCTCAAAAGGGGGAGTCATCGAGCCATCTCAGTAGGTATACTCTAGATGATAAGGGTTGGTTACGTAGGGACGGTAGACATTGTGTACCAAAAGACGAGAATTTGAGGAAGACCATTCTTGATGATGCACATCGTTCGAAGATGACCATCCATCCCGGCGGGGACAAGATGTACATGGACACGAGACGAGTTTACTTTTGGGCCGGCATGAAGAGGGATGTGGCTGAGTTTGTCGCGAGATGCTTGGTGTGCCAACAAGTAAAAGCAGAGCAAAAGAAGTCCGGTGGATTGCTTCACCCATTGGAGGTCCCACAATGGAAGTGGGAAAGTGTTTCGATGGACTTTGTTGACGGATTACCGAGATCGAGGAAGGGTAATACGGGGATTTGGGTCATGGTAGACAGACTTACCAAGAGCGCCCATTTCATTCCCGTGAAAAGTAAGAGGACTGCTCCATGGTTAGCCTCCGTATACATTTGAGAAATAGTTCGTTTGCACGGTTTTCCTTCTAGCATAGTGAGCGACTGCGATCCTATCTTTACTAGCAAATTTTGGAACAGCTTGCAAGAGGTGGTAGGGACTCAATTATGTTTGAGCACCGCATATCATCCTCAGACGGACGGCCAAACCGAGAGGGTGAATCGTATTCTAGAGGACCTATTGAGGTTGTGTGTCTTAGATTTCGGAGGTACATGGGAGGAACATCTTCCGTTGGTGGAGTTCGCATATAATAACAGCTTTCAGTCTAGCATTGGCATGGCACCATTCGAGGCTCTTTATGGACGACCGTGTCGTTTGCCTACATGTTGGTGGGAGTCTACAGATAAGATCTTACTTGGGCCCGATATGATTAGAGAGACTTCGGAAAAGATCGATTTGGTTCGAAGGAGGATGAAGACGGCGCAAGATAGGCAGAAATCTTATGCGGATAAGAGGAGGACAGATCTTGAGTTTGATATTGGGGACATGATCTTTGTCAAGGTGTCTCCATTACGGAACGTCGTTCGCTTTGGGTCCGTTGGGAAGTTAGCACGAAGGTTCGTAGGGCCTTTCTTATTAAGGAGAGGATTGGGCATATGGCGTATAGAGTGGAGTTTCCCGAGAGACTTAGTGGCGTACACGATGTATTCCATGTATCACATTTAATGAAATGCTTGCACGAGACCGCGGAAGTGGTAGAGCCGAGCTTACTTAGAGAGGTGGAGATAGAGCGTGATGCGACGATTCGACGAGCTCCTACGTGCATTCTTGGGTCGGAGATTAAGAAGTTGAGGAATCGAGAGGTCAAGCTAGTCAAAGTGCAATGGGGAGATGATGAGAGCAACGCTACTTGGGAGACGGAAGAGAAGATGCGTTCATTATACCCTTTTCTTTTCGAGGGTATGCCTTTTAATTTCTCCTTTATCGCTTACCTTGTACTTATCTTATCTTTAGTATGTCCTCTCGCTAGTACCTTTGACCTTTAGATAGGGTAGTCATATGGTTGAAACATGTATTTGAGACATGTTATGTATGATGGATGCATGTGGATGCAAGTGTTTGCTAGTGGTTGCTCGTGGATGCATATACACACAATTTAGGCACTAGATCGGCTCAGTCACTTCATATTGCATATAAATGTGTGTGCATGTTTAAGCTAATGGATGTATAATGGTTGTTCTATCATATGGATGCGGCATTTTGGTGAATGGTTGTGCACGCATATAGAAGAAATATGTATCGATAGGATTCTTTCGCATACATAATGGACGCATGGCACTATCATGGTTTGCATTAAGGAGACCAACTGAATCAGTAGACCGCCTGATTTTGCATTAGATAAGGAACATATACACACACTTCTTGCCTATGTTCATACAACATTAGGAGTTTTATAAGGACAATTGATGCCTGTGTTTGATGGTTGAGTAGATGGTTGTTTGGATGTTAGGATATGCATTCTCCTTAACTTGGAGATTTCGGGGGCGAAATCCTTTAAGGAGGGGAGAATGTAACACCCCGTATTTCTATTAACACCAATGTTCACAAATTAAAGAATAACTAATCTCGAACGTGAGAATTAAGGGAAAGAGGTTGCGCCATTGTGTTCGTCTCGGAATTCTTGTTGAGATAGAGTCCGAGTTCGCGTGAATTGGACTTCGTATGAAGAAGTTATGGCCATCGGAAGTTTTAGATAATTCAAAACAGATTTCAGAAAATTCAAATTTCAGAGTCAGACAGGCTAGGCGGGAAAATTCCCGCCAGGGCCAGGTCGACCATAGGGTCGACCTGGGGGTCGATCTGCCTTGACCAGGTCGACCATAGGGTCGACCTGGGGGTCGACCTGCCCACCCCCCCGGACATATTTGTTTTATGACCTGTTGATGACTAGATGCTGACTCATTAGGGTTTCTGATATGCACTGATTGACTTGGATTAATTCTGGGTTGATCGGACGGTTTAAAATAATCCTAAACTCTATAAAAACACCTCTAGACTCAAACCCTAAAATCAAAACAAATTAGATTCATGGCCTCCATGCCGTCACCTAGCAACTCAGCATAGCCGCCACCAATTAGAGAGGAAGAAAGCTAATCTAATTCAATTCTTTTGAACTTAAACAACAAATCTTCTTCAAGGGAAAGCTATTACAACTACAGAACTCAGAATTCAGAACTCAAGACCTTCTTTGAGTTGTGAGTTCGATAATTTTAATAAAATAATTAGCAAATAATTGGATTGAGTTATGATGTGGATTATTTGGATATGATGTGAATTATTGACCGCATGTTATAATTATGTTGTAGAATTGTGTCGTAATTTCTATGATGTTATGTTGTGATGCTATCATTTATGATGTAAAGTTATGATGCTATCACCTATGTTGTAATTTTCGCTTATGTATAATCAAATCATTATATTGTTCATTTGCTAGTTTGGTTATGTCGATTCATATGATAAACCATATGTATGTATGCAAGTTTAGATATTGATTTAAACATGAACCATATGCAAGTTAGTAAAGATTGTGTATAACTTTACATGTTTCATGACATCTATTTTAGATCTAAAGTTAGGCTATGACATGTGTGAGTTATATGCCAGATTCTACATGCTAGTTTACATGTTTAGATGTAAGTTTACACCATTGTTATGTTGCATAAATCACATATGCAAGTTTATATAAATATATGAGTTTGGAATATGAATCATGTTATGCAAGTTGTGGTTATTGCCTATGCAAGTTTACACCTTTAGATGTAGATCTATGACATACATGATTTATGCAAGTTTGTGACCATTATCTCAACAAGTTTACACCTTTAGATTTGGATCTATGACATATGTTGTTTATGCAAGTTATAACTTTGGCCTATGCAAGTTTTAGATGTAGAACATCATTCACACATGCAAGTTCACCCCTTATGTTTAGATCTATTTTTAATTATATGTATGTTGTGATGTTTTCTCTTTATTCCATGAGTTAGACTATTCGAGTCTAACGTATATTTTACGTTAAATGAACAAACGTACAACGTGGGGTAAGGGGATAATATTAAAAGATTTAATTGGCATAGATGCCTTAAAAGGCATAAAATAAATTTGTGATGAAAATTGGTATGATTTTACATACCATAATAGATGGACATAATTGAGTCAATTATGGCCATAGTTAAATTTGGAATTAATTGATAATTTCAATAGGGAAAGTAATTCAAATTGGGGAATGATTAATTAGGAGTAATTAATCGTCTAAGACACGAGGTTAGGCTCATTTGTGGTGTAAGACTGCCCGGACCCGCCCGGCAAATCCAGCTGCCACAAATGCCAGTCTAATGTGGGAGGTCTTAGGCATAAATTAAATACGTAACAATTGTAAAGACACGAGGTTAGGCTCTTTTGTGGTGTAAGACTGCCCGGAATCGCTCGACAAATCCAGCTGCTACAAATGCCAGTCTAATGTGAGAGGTCTTTATGAGGTTACGGTCTTAATGAATTAAGAAACACTTAACCAGATAAACATGTAGTGGGACATGAGGGGTTAAGTGGGTGCCTCGGGTGGCATATAGAATCTAGTGGGTGCCTTGGGTGGCATTTGAAATACGATTAGAAATACTTAACCAAAATTTGAAACATGTAAGTAAACATGAATAAGAAGTGGGTTAAGTGGGATATACTAGAGGGGATCAAGCTTAGGTGGATAGCTTGTGTCAAGTAATGGGGCCCCATTTCAACCAGTAACCCATAAGTATCTTTTGTGGGCTCGACCCAAGTCGAGGACGGGACACGCATACTGGGCTTGACTGTAAGAGGCCAAATCGGGTTAGCGGTGGCAACGCAAGTCCAACGGGTTCATATGTGTGAGAACCCGTAACTTCCCCGGTAAGGAAAGCACGAATACTTTGAGAACAGGACAAAATAGAACGCATACAGAAGAACATTTCATTGTTATTACAACAATTCCTTCAGATACAAGAATATACAGAGTATAAATGATTAAATTACATTCGACAAATATCAGAGATTACAATAAATTACATAGCAGCGGAAAAATATACAAAACACAACTAGAAGTGATACATGGATACAGAGCTTTCCGAACATCGTTCCAGCTGTAAATCAGGACCCTGTGAATATAAATCTGCAAAACCAAAACTACTAGCTGCCCGTGTGGAAAATAGGGGCACCCAGAGTTTAGGTTAAAACAATAAACTCCAGGTCAGTCATGGGACTGGTGTGAGAACTAAAGCAGTTATTAATCTTTATTTTTAAAGTTAGGTAAATCAAGGGACCACGCCGTATAACACGGAACGGGTTTCCTCCCAAGAATACCAGTGCATAGAACAAACAGCGCAATGCTAAATAAAGAAAAATGAAGCTGTTATAAGACCCAAGTCCCATCACACAATGCAACGCAAGCCGGAGGATAGGGTTTTTACCTTATAACAGCCAAAGCATGCTTGATACGTTTAAAACACATTATTTGATACTATTATAGGTGTATAGTGTCAAAACAATTTCAATCATAAATATCAATCATAGGCGGCATGAATGACCCATACCACTATGTCGCCATACTAGGTTCTACAAATAAAACCGCACTGTCACGTATTGGAAATTGGATTTCCGTCATGAGCCGAGGCAAGGGGCAAGCTCCTCTCCGGGTTCGAGACACTCAAGCAAATGTCTCAGGACCCCACTATGATCCTTGGATCTTCAGGGCCGGTCCTCTCTTACTTTTGAGGATTAGTTATTCCTGAACACACGTTTCCCGGTCCTTACAGACCTATATCCGAGGCGCCTCGTATTCAACAGCCACACAGGTGAAAAGTATATAAATGTCAGGGCTGGTAGGTCACTGACACCACCTTAGCTAGAAAGAAACGTCATGCTCTCCCTGCAGTCATTATCCCGTTTTTGACTCATACCGAGGTGTGAGGCTCGCGAATTCACGTTATACACAAAGCTATGTCACACAGGCCGTGCTTTGATCATCAACCACGAGACTTTGCTTTTCAACAGAAGCCTTGATCAATTGCCACTTATGCGTGCCACACTGGCAATTCACTCCATGCGACTGATGTCCATCGATATACAACCTCTGAGCTCGTACGTCTTAGAGAAGGGCGTTAAGCAAGAGAATAAATTCTCCGCCGCCAAACAGATGTATATTTAATAGAGATCAATCAACACAGAATAAAATCCAATGTCAGACACACAATCCATTTACAAGTTCGTTCTGGGTCTGAACGAAACCGGAGGCACTTTCCTCGCATATCCATCCATCTCCAAGTACGTCTGGACGATCACCAACTGATTCCCTCATCTCGGGTGTACAGCCCAATCAAGATCATCAGTAATCACCCAAACGATGTGAAGACTTCCGGTCTTCAACCACCGTCTTCATCTTCGACATCTCGTCGAATCGGTTATTCAGAATGGGTATAACCCGGCCTTTCTGAATAACCCACGTATATAATTAACAAATGTTACACATACACAATGAACGCCTCATTCCAATTCAGAATATTCTTTTATTCACAAAATCACATTCTTAGGGAAAGGTTCCCATTAATTTTATCAAAGATAAATTCTTCTAAATTTATTCTTTAATCTTCCTTTGGATATCATTTCAAACTAGTCGGGATGAACGAACCACACCGAAGTAATTATTTAGTTTATTTCCCAATCCCAACCTATATATCCCATGGAGCAAAACTGGTAACACTCCATATCTAACACCACGGTGTTATCGGTAAAATTAATTACCATTTCACGTTCAAATCTAATTAAAGATTTAACTATCGCTTTGGAGTAAAACTGGTGATACTCCACTCTCGATCACTTTTCAGGTTTTATAATTTAAATTATCAATTCACATTTTAATCTAATTAAAGATTCATTTAAACTCCACTTAGTTTTAATCTTTTCAAAAATCGACATCTTGCCTTTAACTGGGGTAAAGAACCAATGTCATCTAAAACACGATCCACGATAAACCCAAATCACATTTGATATTAAATACAAGGCCCTGAATAGAAAATATATCGGCTTATATTCAATATCAAATTCTGAAACCCACATATATCGTATAGGAAATAACGATATGAATATATCTTTCAAATTCCCATAACAATATCTGTATAGTCACGAAATCCAACATCGAAATATCCCAAAGATAATTTCGATTCAGCTCCAGTCCAATTCTCATATTGGGAATATTGATTATTTTTAAAATCACTTTCAAATTCAATTTATTTATTTCACAAATAAATTGATTTTAATTCTAGTTCAAAACTAGTTCATTTCGATAAAAATCTATTTTTATCTTTTCAAATGTGGAATTCTCTAGCTCAATTCTTCCCAAATCATTTCTTATGATTTTACACAAATTATTAATATTTTTAATAATTTTATCAAGGCCCGTACAGTCGATTTCCCCCAACGGCCATCGAACTGCACTTACAGCGACCTTTTTCAAATTTGATTTGGACATAATTCCAAATCCAACCGTTAGATTTCTAATTTCTAATATTCGTTAGAAAGCTCTTTTCGATACGAACCCAACGGTTCCAGTTTTAGGAGAATCCGACGGTCGGATCTCCCGTAATGTCCGTTCGAAGTCAATGGTCAAAATTCGCGAACTGCCGCAGCGCGGCGCGTTCTATTCAGGCCATTATATTATATATATAATATATATAATATATATTTCGTCGATTTCTATTTAAAACGAAGTTTATAAATAGTTTTAAATTCGTTTCAAAAACAATTTCAACTTCCATTTCAATTCAAATCAAAAATGAATTCTTCCTTATAAATTCGTTTTAAAATTCATTTCTATTCAATTCAAATTTCAATTCAATTTGAATTCATTTCAATTCGGTTTCAATTCAATTCGAATTCGTTTTCAATTCAATTCAATTCAAATTGGTTTTCTATTCAGTTCAATTCGAATTCATTTTCTATTCAGTTCAATTCGAATTCATTTCTATTCAGTTCAATTCGAATTCATTTTCTATTCAGTTCAATTCGAATTCATTTCTATTCAGTTCAATTCGAATTCATTTCTTATTCAGTTCAATTCGAATTCATTTCTTATTTAATTCAATTCGAATTCATTTCTTATTCAGTTCAATTCAATTCGAATTCATTTTCTATTCAGTTTCAATTCAATTCAATTCGAATTCGTTTTCTATTTAGTTCAATTCGAATATTTCATATACATCGTTTTCAATTCGAATATTTCATATACATTGTTTTCAATTCGTATATACATATATATATTTTCACTTTTCAATATATACGATATTTTCACTTTCAATATATACGATATTTTCACTTTTCACTATATATAATATTTTCACTCTTCATATATATATATAATATTTTCACTCTTCATATATATATAAATTTCACTCTTCATATATATATTATTTCACTTTGCTATATATATAAATTTCACTTTGCTATATATATAAATTTCACTCTTCATATATATATTATTTCACTTTGCTATATATATAAATTTCACTCTTCACATATATATTATTTCACTTTGCTATATATATAAATTTCACTCTTCATATATATATATATATTCATTTCACATCACGATCAATTTTCACACAGAACACAATCAAACAAACAAGTCGTCCATGGTCTGTGGACGACGGGGAACAGTTCATATATGCAGTTATGAAATAAATAACTGAACAGAAAATTTAAAGTGAGAGAATTCTCACTTCGGGATCCACTCCGTCAGTTATATCTGAATTTCTGTTCTATTTGAATCTGAATTTGCCCCTAATGCTGATTTGCTCGGTTTTGGTCCTAGTCAGTTCCGTGTTGAAGTGCTCGATCCCACGATTCCAATGCACTTTACTTTATCAAATTCCGATGCCATATAAGAAAGTTATGGTCATTTAAACAATGGTTAAATTAATAAATTAATTAAATTAATAATTAACATAGTGATTAACCTAATCCCTTTCCACGTCACTGGCCTAATCCTCCCTTCCACCGTTCTACTTCGTATGTCTAAACTGAAAGAAACCCATCGCTCTCCGTTTAGGGTTTGAAAATAGTCGCCTCCACGCCACTCCGTTCGACGATCAGATGCCACCCCCCTCACCGCCGTCGTGTCGCCTCCCAACGCCGAAGAAGGCGTTGAACTCGCGGCCCCCACATAGCCTGGAATAGCCTTCGAACGACGGACCTTTGGCCCCTGAATTCTTGCACCTCTCAACACCATATGACATCATACCCGTACAGATATGAAGAGCTGAAGAAGCTCTATGAATTTCGAAAAAAACCCACATCTTAATTCGTGATGAATCGAAAGAGATTAAGGGAATTTAAATCGAGAATTTCAGCCACTGATCGCATGTGACGGCGGCTCCTGGGCTTTGCAATTAGGGTTTGCTTATTTTTAAAGGGGTATATATAAAGAATTTAATAATATTTTATTCCTTGTTTATTTAGTTTTGAAATTTAACGTTCTGAACTCCAATTCACACCCAACGACTATCGTTCCTAGCTAAATACCCCCATTCCGAACACAATGGGATATGTTTCGTAAGCCAATTCGACTGTTTCGATCAGTTTTCATCTAAATTAAAATATAAATCAATATATATCGAATTTGAACGTACGTTTTAATTTACCAGGGCCACATACTAACTAGAAAAAGTCCAGAAAAATATTTTCTAGCTTCGTATTGACGATACGGTCCTAACAAAACTAGTTTCGTCGAATTCTGAGATCGTTAGAAAAAAGGTCATTTTCCAGTCGATTAAAATCAACTGAAACTGGTCAAACGCGTTTTCCTTTGCCACTCTCACATATTGATTCGAAAAATTACGAAATTTGAAACCTAGCAATAAATTGACATCACGGACCCAACAAAAGTGGTTTCGTCGAAATCCGAGGTCGTTTGCAAAATGTCCATTTTTAAGGGCCTGAATTCCATAGCGACTATTCAGAATTTTCAACTGGACATATCTTTTGATTCTCGCTATGAAATCTTGATTTGTCGGATTCGTTGGAAAGATATTACCAATTAGATCCTAATGTTTTTGGTTTCGCTAAAATCTGGATTGTTTTGCACCAGGTACATTCAATTGAAGTTTGAAATTGAATTATCGAACTACCGCGCCATTTTCAATTCTATTATAATTATATATAATTATTTATATTCTAACGACGACGCGTATAAATATATACGATCGAATTATATTCAAAATAAATTTTCCGTCGATATTATTTAAAATAATTCATTTTAAATAATCAAAATTCGCAAAAATTGCCAAAATAAAAATTTTAAACTGGCCCAGATTTTCGGGTTATTACAATCTCCCCCACTTAAAACTTTTCGTCCCCGAAAAGGAACAAAGTCGAAAGTGGTTTGATTATCAACTCTACGTTCGATTTGGCTTCCATTTTCCAACTTTTCAGTTTCTGAAAATTTTCAAATTCTTCAAAAATTTGGCTAACACCCTAAATTTTCGAAAAATTTCGCCATAACCTCCCCTGCACCGGGAGCATCGGGGAATTTCAAATAGCTTCCCCGGTCCTTCTAATCTCAAAAAGAAAAAGAAAAAGCCAAGCGGCTAGCCAATAGGCTCATAAAATCATCATCACCCAAACAAAACAGTAAATTATAGTAAACATGTACCTATTTGTCGGGCAAACAAATTTTATTCTTCGGCTCTAGCCTCCTTGCTATGACCTGTTCAATGTAAGTATATGTATATGCAAGCAAATGCAACCGATTTTCAATACAGTTCAATATTTGATGCAATTAGGCATAAATGGTTCAAAATTATCAAACAATTAAACAAACAACACAAACATCAATCAATTAGTGAATTAACGTTTCAAATTCATAATTTTGATATATATACAAAAATCACATTTTTGATGCCAATTCACAACAATGTGTTCTAACTATATTAGTTTTGGTTCTCACACCAGTCTAATGGAAATATATAGGTATCACACCTTCGTTACTCGAAAATAAATACTGGTAATGCTGCAGCATTATCAGAATCATTCCCGGGCAACTAGAATGTGATTCTATATCTATCTAATATATTAAAACTTCGAATATACGTTCATGACGCGTATATGCAAAACCTTTATATACTAGATTGTCCATATTCAAAATAAATAAATATTCAAATACATAAAAAGTGATTTAAATTTTAAAATAAATTGCTTTCATTTGAAAAATATACTCTTCACACTCGTTCTAGGATACTACTGATCCAATCTCTAACGAGTCATTCTAATTGGATATTACTAATCCAATATCTGATGAATTCTTTCGTATGGTTCTAATGTGTCTTGTTCTCAAGCTCTGTAAACCAAAGCTCTGATACCACTGTGAGAACCCGTAACTTCCCCGGTAAGGAAAGCACGAATACTTTGAGAACAGGACAAAATAGAACGCATACAGAAGAACATTTCATTGTTATTACAACAATTCCATCAGATACAAGAATATACAGAGTATAAATGATTAAATTACATTCGACAAATATCAGAGATTACAATAAATTACATAGCAGCGGAAAAATATACAAAACACAACTAGAAGTGATACACGGATACAGAGCTTTCCGAACATCGTTCCAGCTGTAAATCAGGACCCTGTGAATATAAATCTGCAAAACCAAAACTACTAGCTGCCCGTGTGGAAAATAGGGGCACCCAGAGTTTAGGTTAAAACAATAAACTCCAGGTCAGTCATGGGATTGGTGTGAGAACTAAAGCAGTTATTAATCTTTATTTTTAAAGTTAGGTAAATCAATGGACCACGCCGTATAACACGGAACGGGTTTCCTCCCAAGAATACCAGTGCATAGAACAAACAGCGCAATGCTAAATAAAGAAAAATGAAGCTGTTATAAGACCCAAGTCCCATCACACAATGCAACGCAAGCCGGAGGATAGGGTTTTTACCTTATAACAGCCAAAGCATGCTTGATACGTTTAAAACACATTATTTGATACTATTATAGGTGTATAGTGTCAAAACAACTTCAATCATAAATATCAATCATAGGCGGCATGAATGACCCATACCACTATGTCGCCATACTAGGTTCTACAAATAAAACCGCACTATCACGTATTGGAAATTGGATTTCCGTCATGAGCCGAGGCAAGGGGCAAGCTCCTCTCCGCGTTCGAGACACTCTAGCAAATGTCTCAGGACCCCACTATGATCCTTGGATCTTCAGGGCCGGTCCTCTCTTACTTTTGAGGATTAGTTATTCCTGAACACACGTTTCCCGGTCCTTACAGACCTATATCCGAGGCGCCTCGTATCCAACAACCACACAGGTGAAAAGTATATAAATGTCAGGGCTGGTAGGTCACTGACACCACCTTAGCTAGAAAGAAACGTCGTGCTCTCCCTGCAGTCACTATCCCGTTTTTGACTCATACCGAGGTGTGAGGCTCGCGAATTCACGTTATACACAAAGCTATGTCACACAGGCCGTGCTTTGATCATCAACCACAAGACTTTGCTTTTCAACAGAAGCCTTGATCAATTGCCACTTATGCGTGCCACACTGGCAATTCACTCCATGCGACTGATGTCCATCGATATACAACCTCTGAGCTCGTACGTCTTATAGAAGGGCGTTAAGCAAGAGAATAAATTCTCCGCCGCCAAACAGATGTATATTTAATAGAGATCAATCAACACAGAATAAAATCCAATGTCAGACACACAATCCATTTACAAGTTCGTTCTGGGTCTGAACGAAACCGGAGGCACTTTCCTCGCATATCCATCCATCTCCAAGTACGTCTGGACGATCACCAACTGATTCCCTCATCTCGGGTGTACAACCCAATCAAGATCATCAGTAATCACCCAAACGATGTGAAGACTTCCGGTCTTCAACCACCGTCTTCATCTTCGACATCTCGTCGAATCGGTTATTCAGAATGGGTATAACCCGGCCTTTCTGAATAACCCACGTATATAATTAACAAATGTTACACATACACAATGAACGCCTAATTCCAATTCAGAATATTCTTTTATTCACAAAATCACATTCTTAGGGAAAGGTTCCCATTAATTTTATCAAAGATAAATTCTTCTAAATTTATTCTTTAATCTTCCTTTGGATATCATTTCAAACTAGTCGGGATGAACGAACCACACCGAAGTAATTATTTAGTTTATTTCCCAATCCCAACCTATATATCCCATGGAGCAAAACTGGTAACACTCCATATCTAACACCACGGTGTTATCGGTAAAATTAATTACCATTTCACGTTCAAATCTAATTAAAGATTTAACTATCGCTTTGGAGTAAAACTGGCGATACTCCACTCTCGATCACTTTTCAGGTTTTATAATTTAAATTATCAATTCACATTTTAATCTAATTAAAGATTCATTAAAACTCCACTTAGTTTTAATCTTTTCAAAAATTGACATCTTGCCTTTAACTGGGGTAAAGAACCAATGTCATCTAAAACACGATCCACGATAAACCCAAATCACATTTGATATTAAATACAAGGCCCTGAATAGAAAATATATCGGCTTATATTCAATATCAAATTCTGAAACCCACATATATCATATAGGAAATAACGATATGAATATATCTTTCAAATTCCGATAACAATATCTGTATAGTCACGAAATCCAACATCGAAATATCCCAAAGATAATTTTGATTCAGCTCCAGTCCAATTCTCATATTGGGAATATTGATTATTTTTAAAATCACTTTCAAATTCAATTTATTTATTTCACAAATAAATTGATTTTAATTCTAGTTCAAAACTAGTTCATTTCGATAAAAATCTATTTTTATCTTTTCAAATGTGGAATTCTCCAGCTCAATTCTTCCCAAATCATTTCTTATGATTTTACACAAATTATTAATATTTTTAATAATTTTATCAAGGCCCGTACAGTCGATTTCCCCCAACGGCCATCGAACTGCACTTACAGCGACCTTTTTCAAATTTGATTTGGACATAATTCCAAATCCAACCGTTAGATTTCTAATTTCTAATATTCGTTAGAAAGCTCTTTTCGATACAAACCCAACGGTTCCGGTTTTAGGAGAATCCGACGGTCGGATCTCCCGTAATGTCCGTTCGAAGTCAATGGTCGAAATTCGCGAACTACCGCAGCGCGGCGTGTTCTATTCAGGCCATTATATTATATATATAATATATATTTCGTCGATTTCTATTTAAAACGAAGTTTATAAATAGTTTTAAATTCGTTTCAAAAACAATTTCAACTTCCATTTCAATTCAAATCAAAATTGAATTCTTCCTTATAAATTCGTTTTAAAATTCATTTCTATTCAATTCAAATTTCAATTCAATTTGAATTCATTTCAATTCGGTTTCAATTCAATTCGAATTCGTTTTCAATTCAATTCAATTCAAATTGGTTTTCTATTCAGTTCAATTCGAATTCATTTTCTATTCAGTTCAATTCGAATTCATTTCTATTCAGTTCAATTCGAATTCATTTTCTATTCAGTTCAATTCGAATTCATTTCTATTCAGTTCAATTCGAATTCATTTCTTATTCAGTTCAATTCGAATTCATTTCTTATTTAATTCAATTCGAATTCATTTCTTATTCAGTTCAATTCAATTCGAATTCATTTTCTATTCAGTTTCAATTCAATTTGAATTCGTTTTCAATTCAATTCAATTCGAATTCGTTTTCTATTTAGTTCAATTCGAATAATTCATATACATCGTTTTCAATTCGAATATTTCATATACATTGTTTTCAATTCGTATATACATATATATTTTTTCACTTTTCAATAAATACGATATTTTCACTTTCAATATATAAGATATTTTCACTTTTCACAATATATAATATTTTCACTCTTCATATATATATATAATATTTTCACTCTTCATATATATATATAAATTTCACTCTTCATATATATATATTATTTCACTTTGCTATATATATAAATTTCACTTTGCTATATATATAAATTTCACTCTTCATATATATATTATTTCACTTTGCTATATATATAAATTTCACTTTGCTATATATATAAATTTCACTCTTCACATATATATTATTTCACTTTGCTATATATATAAATTTCACTCTTCATATATATATATATATATATTCATTTCACATCACGATCAATTTTCACACAGAACACAATCAAACAAACAAGTCGTCCATGGTCTGTGGACGACGGGGAACAGTTCATATATGCAGTTATGAAATAAATAACTGAACAGAAAATTTAAAGTGAGAGAATTCTCACTTCGGGATCCACTCCGTCAGTTATATCTGAATTTCTATTCTATTTGAATCTGAATTTGCCCCTAATGCTGATTTGCTCGGTTTTGGTCCTAGTCAGTTCCGTGTTGAAGTGCTCGATCCCACGATTCCAATGCACTTTACTTTATCAAATTCCGATGCCATATAAGAAAGTTATGGTCATTTAAACAATGGTTAAATTAATAAATTAATTAAATTAATAATTAACATAGTGATTAACCTAATCCCTTTCCACGTCACTGGCCTAATCCTCCCTTCCACCGTTCTACTTCGTATGTCTGAACTGAAAGAAACCCATCGCACTCCGTTTAGGGTTTGAAAATAGTCGCCTCCACGCCACTCCGTTCGACGATCAGATGCCACCCCCCTCACCGCCGTCGTGTCGCCTCCCAACGCCGAAGAAGGCGTTGAACTCGCGGCCCCTACATAGCCTAGAATAGCCTTCGAACGACGGACCTTTGGCCCCTGAATTCTTGCACCTCTCAACACCATATGACATCATACCCGTACAGATATGAAGAGCTGAAGAAGCTCTATGAATTTCGAAAAAAACCCACATCTTAATTCATGATGAATCGAAAGAGATTAAGGGAATTTAAATCGAGAATTTCAGCCACTGATCGCATGTGACGGCGGCTCCTGGGCTTTGCAATTAGGGTTTGCTTATTTTTAAAGGGGTATATATAAAGAATTTAATAATATTTAATTCCTTGTTTATTTAGTTTTGAAATTTAACGTTCTGAACTCCAATTCACACCCAACGACTATCGTTCCTAGCTAAATACCCCCATTCCGAACACAATGGGATATGTTTCGTAAGCCAATTCGACTGTTTCGATCAGTTTTCATCTAAATTAAAATATAAATCAATATATATCGAATTTGAACGTACGTTTTAATTTACCGGGGCCACATATTAACTAGAAAAGTCCAGAAAAATATTTTCTAGCTTCGTATTGACGATGCGGTCCTAACAAAACTAGTTTCGTCGAATTCTGAGATCGTTAGAAAAATGGTCATTTTCCAGTCGATTAAAATCAACTGAAACTGGTCAAACGCGTTTTCCTTTGCCACGCTCACATATTGATTCGAAAAATTACGAAATTTGAAACCTAGTAATAAATTGACATCACGGACCCAACAAAAGTGGTTTCGTCGAAATCCGAGGTCGTTTGCAAAATGTCCATTTTTAAGGGCCTGAATTCCATAGCGACTATTCAGAATTTTCAACTGGACATATCTTTTGATTCTCGCTATGAAATCTTGATTTGTCGGATTCGTTGGAAAGATATTACCAATTAGATCCTAATGTTTTTGGTTTCGCTAAAATCCGGATTGTTTTGCACCAGGTACATTCAATTGAAGTTTGAAATTGAATTATCGAACTACCGCGCCATTTTCAATTCTATTATAATTATTTATATTCTAACGACGACGCGTATAAATATATACGATCGAATTATATTCAAAATAAATTTTCCGTCGATATTATTTAAAATAATTCATTTTAAATAATCAAAATTCGCAAAAATTGCCAAAATAAAAATTTTAAACTGGCCCAGATTTTCGGGTTATTACAATATGCGTGTGTGGACCCGGGCTGGTAGGTAAGACGTTGTTGCATCATGTAGGTATAAGCCATGCCTTATTTGTGGTATCGGGTTGCCACTTTGGGGAGTGATACACCCCACTGTGGGGCCAGCATGGGTATCTACGAGTTAGGGAACCGATCGCGTGGTGGTAGTGGGTACACCTAGTGGAGATAGGGGCAGGCGGCACCTATGAAGGCAGCTAGGGGTGCATGAAACTACCGTTATCATTATTTAAGTCTGTAGGCGGGATCAACCTTAAGGTGACTAGTGGTGGTGCAGTGTAGCAATTATCTTATAGTGTTGGCGTAGTTTAGTAATTATCTTATAGTGGTTTAGGTGCGCTTTAACGATATCGTTGTTCATCTTGTTTCCTTGTTTACTCTGCCATACTCAATGGTTCACGGTCATTTTCTGATTTTCCAACTTATGCCTTAGCCTAGTTACTTTGGTAATTATATTGTTAAAGTTATCGCACTGGCCAGACTTTATGTCTGACCCCCCTTTGTTTCCTCCTCTTTTCTTCCTTCCCCCCCCCAAGGTGCTCAGGTTGGAACTAGCACTAGTGGGGCCTTATTTTGGACAGCTGTGCTTCTTGCTTTTAGAAGATTGCCTGGATCGCTGAAGTAAAGTTCAGCTTCTCTTTTATTTATGGCTATTTTGTATTGGGGATTATGTCTTTCAATTTATGTACTTAGAGTTGGTCAAGATGAATATTATGTACTTTGACTCTGGTTTTGATGATGTAATCAGACTTATGTATTTTCCGCTGCATTGAAATAAAGTTTTAAAGTTTTAGTACTGTTTATATCTTTCTTGTTGTTAAGTTTCTATTCTATACACACTTAAAATGCTCCATGGAAGTTAATGCATTCCCTTTGTGAGTGACATTAATGGACGTGGGGTGTTACAACTTAGACTGATTACCTCATTGTTTTCAATATTATTTTAGCAAGTCTTTCGCCATGTTGAGAATTCGTATAAGCTCATAATTTTGCAATTATCTTATAGAAAATGCTCAGTTCTCCTACAATATATATTTTTCTTCCCTTTTTAGGTACTTTGTTTCTCTGCAAGGTCGATAACATTAGTGGATATCTTCCAGGCCAAAAGTGTTTTCTGGGGTAACTATCAATTCACATACAATATAGTTAATTTTTTTTAATAGAATGCTTAAGATATAAGAATCACATGTCAAAAGCATCGTACTTATATGTTAATAATCATCATTTGCATACTTTCTTAAACGCCACAAAAACTTCTTTTTTGTTGTCATAGTCCTCTAAAACATAGGTATGGTTAAAATGGATGTCAATCCATGTTTGTGTGGACACTCATTAGATATAATGAGCTGAGAATATAGATATAGATGAAGGCATATTTTTTCAAACTAACATTTTTCTTCGAAAAGAGCAACCTTAAAATTTATTAAGTAAATAATATTGTTTTTATAAGCTGCAAATTCAACTATGTTTATTTGTGTATGAAGCTATATCGTTGGAAGTCCTATATTTTACTTGTATTATTTTTATTTTACTTGACAGTTCATTAAACATTGTATATACATATTCATGTAGAAAAAGTCAAATGCACATCTCGATGTATGTATTTATGTTACAAAATCTATAAACTTCTTCTCTATTGTATAGTTATGGATCGTGAATAATTTTACGTAACTAAACAATTTTTCCTAATTTATATTTTCTAGAAAATAATAGGATCTTAACTCACTACAACAAATCTTTCTATTCACAGCGTTATAAAAACGCTATTATAGTCTTTAACAGCATTTTGATGAACGTTGTCTACCAACACGTCGTTATAGGTCATGGATATATCATAATACATTCAAAAACGCTGTAGAAAATTGACATACTACAGCGTTTCATATGAGGTTGTTGTTATGGCAGCATTTTATATTGTTCCAAAATGTTGTTATCTTCTCTTTTCTACAGCGTTTTTCCATATATCACAGCATTTCTGGAAGTTTACATATTCTTCATTCTACAGCGTTTTACCATATAACACAACATTTCTGCAAGTTTACATACTCTTTATTTTACAACATTTTGCCACATATCACAACATCTTTTTAGATCTATCATAGCATTTACATATAAATATATATCAACCAACTAATTATATTACACAATATTCATACACAAAGATCACATCATCAATAAACAAAGTTTACATAATTTCCATAAACAAAAATAACACCATAAACTAAATTTACACAATATCCATCAAACAAAGTTACAATATCTATAAAAAAAACAAAATATCCACAAAACAAGTTTGTGCCGGATACCAACAAAATGAACATTTAAAAGTTGCCGCTTTCTCCATAATCAACTGCCACAAGCGGTCATATTGTTGAGGGATCTTCAGAAGCGCCTAACGATATTCCACTTATAGCCGAATGCACAATGATATCCATTTCCAATACATATACATGTGTTCATTTAGCATTTGGTCATGCTTATACATTAACAAGAAAACAATGCTCGACAACAAGAAAAAAGAATACAAGAAGCACATCGAAGATAACAACATAGGATATGCAAAAGACTAAAGAAAGAAAGGTCAAAGGCATGCACAACTGACACAAGTGTGTTAGACGTCTGAAAATTATACCAGACATCTGAAATAAGACCTCTGACGTTGACATTTGTTAACTTAATTACTTTTAATAAAATTATTTAATATTTATAAATCTTAATTAACTTATTATTATTATAAATCTTAGTTAATGATTATTATTGTTACTATTATTATAGAATACCTGGTAATATTTTATATTTTTATTAGATTAGTTAACTTTTATAAACTAAACTTCTTAATTTCTATTAAATTAGTAAACTTAGTTAATTTTTTATAATAGTTAGCTAATTTTAATAATTCGTAGTTAATTTTTAATTATTGCTATTATTATAGAATACTTAGTAATATTTTATATTTTTATATACTTAGTTAACTTTTATAAACTAAACTTATTAGTTTTTATAAAATTAGTAAACTTAGTTAATATTTTATAATAGTTAGTTATTTTTTTTAATACTTAGTTAATTTTTAATTACTGCTATTATTATTATAAAATACTTGGTAATATTTTATACTTTTATATACTTAGTTAACTTTTATAAACTAAACTTCTTAGTTTTTATAAAATTAGTAAGCTTAGCTTATTTTTTGTAATAGTTAGTTAATTTACTACTATTATAAATCCTAGTTAATTTACCACTATTATAAATCTTATTATAATTATAATAGAAGTTTAGTTATGTTATGTGTTTTTATATGAAAAGTTTGCATATTTGAATCGAAAGGTCGCTTGTATTGGTTTGGGTAACCTTGTAGAAAATAATATAGTCTTGACACTTGTGATTTTCTTGTTTGCAAAAGTTCCATAAAGAAACAGCAGCAATTTTCAGATGTCTGAACCTATTTTCGTACGTCTGAACCTATTTTCAGATATCTAACCTACTTCAAATGCCTGAAAATAGGTTTCAGACATCTAAAATGGATTTCGTCCAACACACTGAGATCATTTCAGACATCTTTCAGATGTCTGAAAATGTTCTCGGGCAATTCCTAGGCTTGTTTCAGACGTATGAAATTTATTTCAGACATCTGGCCTGCTTTAATATTGTTTTCTACATCACTCCTCATTGATGCCATAAAACAGAGACTAGAAGTGTTGACCTCAAAGTGACCATTTAAAATTTTACGAAAATGGTTCTGCTTACATTGATGTCATAAAATAGAGACAAGAACCTTTAAATAAAACAAGCAAGGTTTAATTGTTGGCATCATAAATAAAATTCATTTCATGTGTTCTGACTTTGTATGGAAAGGAAAAACTCTTAACTTGAGATTAAGTTTGCAAATCAAAAAATGAAAATGCTATGGAGATTCATCAATCAGGACTCGCTGTGTGCTAGATGGCCGAAGACAAGTTATTGTGAATAGAAGTACAAATAAAAGTGGCATGTCAAATTTAACAATACTGCTTCATATCATTGGAGGACGACATTGAGAGCAAGAGAATGATGGTGGGGTTTAATTACTAGAAATGTACATGCTGGGCACACAAACCACGACTGTTTAGGAGGCCCCAAAAAAGAAGTGTCCTATCCCATTTCAAATAATGAACGGAATGCAGCTTCTTCCCATTTGCCTTCTAGCATAATATGTGAACAATGTGAAAGCATTAAAATTGAATGATCCTAAGAAAAAGACTTCTCGTACCTGAAATTAGACAACAAAGGATAACACTGTTCAATTCATCTTGTGACAATATAAACATAAAATAAGAAACATGTGAATTTATTTGGGACAATAAATGTGCCCCAAATATGAAATAGCAAACCTATTCCAACCCATGTGAGGAGATTGGAATGCCTAAGTCATAGGCTATTCACATTTCCGCAGATGAAGAATTTACAATATTCCGACTTAAATTCAAAAGGCCTTATCCATGTACTCCCAATGTTAGCCGTTGAGTGTATAACAGAGCAAAAAAGAACAAAAGAAAAACATTTGACATAAGAACATGAGTATAAGAAAGCATATCTGTGTACAGAACACATCATACTTAGGAAATCACACTTAATTTTTCTAACTAATATATATATATATCTATGCACAGAAAATCTTGATCATCACTAATGACAGTTTTGCCGTAACTTTTGGTCACCAAACATGTTTATATTTTTGTTGCCGGACTAGAATGTTTGGCTACAGCTACAAAATAAAATATAGATGTCAATGTGATAAACAAGACTATCAGCATAGTATCTTTGAATGTGATACCTCAAACGTGATTGTATCTTTGAATGCATGCATCAACCTCTTCTAAGATATCGATGTCATTGGTCTTTATTTTGTCGCTAAACGTAGATTAAGACCATGACAAGGTGGAGAAGAAAACCAAAATCCTGTTATTTTTTACAAGAATCATAAGTTATAAGTTTAGTATCACTCTTTATTCATATATAGATGTGACTGTCAATGCTAAATTTATATGATAAACTACAGTTATAATTATAATTACCATTGATGATGCAGAATAGAGTGATGCAGAAGATTGGCTTCAACTCAGAAACCATCTGAAAAGCTGCTCCATCAGTTCTCCTTCTGAAAAGCAAAATACGAAATTATACAGAGTGGTTAGGCAAATACGAAATTATAATTATAGGTAGTTGGATCATAACATTACTCATTAAGTTAACGTACTTTTAAGACTAATAGCAACGACTTATCAGACGACATGGTTTGTTTGTTGGTAGTAAAGAAAAAAACCAATTTCCAAGAAGTACAATATGCATTTGCAGTATAAGAAAATAATTAAGACATGGAAATTAGACTGCCATATAATAAACTGCTAAATTATTTTAAACTGCCACTTTGATCCAAAAATGTACCAAAGCATAAAGAAATCATTTTAAACTGCCATATAATAAACTGCTAAATTAGACTGTGAATTTACACTTTCGTATGTCATCCTTGGTGCGGCATGACCATAAGCTATATAAAAACACAATACACTATACTCCTTTAGAAAAAGTTATGGTTGAACAGCTTAATGTACTGGTATCCACAACTCAATGTATCAGGACAACACTCGTAACTATTACTAATCATTTCCAAAGTTACATTGTTTCCTGTTGTATGTTCACATATATAGTCTTCAATATATAGTGCAGCATTCTTTATAAACTGCTAATCGAACTTGCTAAAATACTCATCCACTTCGCATAAATCTTTCAGACTAGTGCTATCGGTTTCATGTTCAATAATTACTCTATCATGTTCTGAAAATATATATATATATATATATATATATATATATATATATACTACTCATAACCAGTCGACAATTACACACAAACGTAATAGAGAATAATAACAAAATAGCTGAGCATTTACCTGAAAAGCAAAAACAACCCTCTGATATCTTTCAGGGTCATCTTCAAGTTCCAAGGTTCCTTGAGCTTCAGGTTCCAAGGTCAGCTTCATGTTTTGACAATAGAGAAGCCTTTCTCTTCAACTACAGGACCAGTGGTAGCAACGACAAGAGCTGCAGAAGGTGCAACAACACCACCAACTCCTAACAAATGGGTAGAATTCAATTTTCACTATATTAACAATTGAAGAGAATCGTCAGTCATCAGAGAATCAACACATCTAACTAAATTAACTAATTAACTTTCGGTATTACGCAAAAATTACCTCAAATCAGATTATTGAAGAGAATCATCGGAGAATGCTTTTAACTGTTGAGGGAACTCAAATTAACAGCTGCAGCACACTAATGGATACAACGAACGATCAGGCGACGAAAAAATATGAAGAAGAATGGAGGCGATTTGGGATGGTGGGAACGATTTGGGATTGAGGGAGCGATTTGTTTTCTAAGGGTTCGCGTTGTTCATTTTCAGCGAAATCGGAAAGGGACGGCCAAAGGGGGAAAACAAAAATGAAAAGGGGAAAACAAAGATGAACGCGGGAAAAAATTAGATAGCGATTTAACCAATTATATCATATTATTTTTAAGTTTTATGGTACAAATTGACAGCACATAGTCCTAAACATTGTAATTAGGTGTTGTTGATAACCATTTTTGTTGTAGTGACTATACCTAAAAAAGGGAGGTATGATAATGGATCGAGGAGTAAAAAATTGAATTAAAGATAACTAGAAACCTACTGACCCTATCCCATATCAGTTGGTTAAGTTCTCTGGTTATTTTAGATCTCTTAATGGCGTGGCTTAGCTTGTGTTTGGCTTAATAGCAAGTGATTCAGTCACCTTTTAACATTGGCTAGTATAGGAAATCATCTAAGTTATGTAAGAAGATTAGAGTTATGCTCAATCATCACAAGAGGCATTGTCATGAACTGAAATCAACCATAAACAATAGCCTATAACCATGATAATTTATTATAGAAATCTACACAGGTAATATAAACTGATCCATATGTTACTCTCGTAACCCACAAATTGATTTTATAACTAATCATTATTGATTTATACATTGTGTGTGCACCTGTTATGTGAAACCGTTTGAATAAAATAGTGGCATGACTGTTGCAAACATGTAGTTAAATAACATGGGCAAATAAAAGTTTGCTATTTCTATCATGTTGATATATTTTGAACATACAAGACTAAAAGCATGTTTTATTCAAAAATGTGTTTGTATTCACAATAAATATGAATACTACTTTAGTATGTGTTAGAAGAAAAAAAACGTATCTTGCATTGTATGTGCAGTTTTATGTAATTTAATTTATGCTCTTATACTGTATATGCTAAAAAGATTACCATTTGTAGGCTATATTTTTTATATAATATCCAACTTTTGCTCTTAAGGAATTTTATAGTGTAGGTTTTATTTTGAAAATTTTATTTTGTATATTGTAGTATAACCTTACTTACGTGATATTTGTTGCTCTTCTCCATTCATATATTAACATGTATTGTTGTGAATAAAATTAATCAGTCTTTAATTTAATTTTACGAAATTGAAGTGACTTTCATTCATAGCCAACTATAGAAATTTACAACTTTATCTAATTTCTTAATTTTGTCTTGATATTTTATTCCCTTTCGACATTTGTAACATGTTTACTATCATTGATGTATATCCTTTTGATACACACCCACGATTTTTGTAACAATCTGCCTTTTCAACCGCTTCAAGTCGGTAATTAAACCAACTTAAAAAAGCTTAAAATGACAAATTGTTATTGCTTATGAGGTTTAACAGAACCAATACACACAAAATCATAGAACAGTAATGTTTACACTTTAAATCGGGCTTGCGCGCATGCGTGCATCTTCACGAATCCTTTGTCACCGTCAACTTCGAACCTAAGCTGTAATTTACTCAGGTCTGACCCCGAGCCGAGCAAACAAAAACTCACGTTAGGTTGTATTCAAGTAAATTAACTACATTAAAACCTTTTTTTTCCATAATTTAATTTTTAAACTTTCATGCAGATCATAACCTTAAATATATGTCAAGAGGCTAAATAGAACAACCCAATATGGTATTGGAACAATAAGAGATACAAGCAGGTATTAAAACATGGCCTCGGGTGAAATAAAGCAATAAAGTAATGAGTGGAAGCATGGCAACATCACGCGTGTTAAATATTGCAGTCACAAAAAGATTAAATGACCAACCAAGTATGTAAAAACCCGGAAAATTAGAACCAATTAAAATATTTTATTTTGGCAATTTTAATAAATTTTGAATATGATTTATTTTAAATAATAACGACTAGAAATTTATTTTGAATAGATTTAGAACGTATAAATTTATTTAAATCGAAGTTAGAATATAAATATTTATTTTAATTATAAAAGGAATTGGAAATGGCGCGGTAGTTTGAAAATTTGATTTCAAATTTCAAATGAATGTACAAGATTCAAAACAAAACGGATTTTAGTGAAACTAGAAATATTTGAATCTGTTTGAAAATATCTTTCCGACGGATGTGAAAAATACAGATTTCATAGCGGAAATAAAAATTATGTCCAGTTGAAAATTCAGATTAGTCACTATGGACTTTTATATAATATATAGCCCTTAAATGTAGCGATTTCGCAAACGACCTCCGTTTTCGACAAGACCACTTTTGTTGGAATGTCAAATTATTGCTAGATTCCAATTTCATAATTTTGGAATTAATATGTGAGCGTGGTAAATTCAAACGTGTTCGGTCAATTCAGCTTGAATTTAATTGAATGGACAATGACCTTTTTTCAAATGGTCTCCAAATTCGACAAAATCAGGTTTGTTAGGACCGTATCGCCAAAACATGCTAGATTTATTTTTCGGGAATTTTTGGAGTCGGTATGTGACCCTTGTAAATTAAAATGTTCGTTAAACTCAATTTTGAACGTTATATTGATTTATATTTTAATTTTGACCAAAACCGATCGAAACAATTGAATTGGCTTATGAAACATATCCCATTGTGTTCGAAATGGGGGTGTTTAGCTAGGAACGACAGTCGTTGGGTCTTGTTTGGAGTTCAGACGAAATTTCAACTTTTTGGAGAAATAAATTAAATAATAAATTAATTATATATATGATCTCCCCCTATCCTTTCCCTCTCCCGTCAGTTGAATAAAAAGAAAAACTAAATAAAATAAAAAAACAAAACCCGATCCTGCCCGTTGTTGACCCCATCGCGCACCCCTTCAGGTGCCGCCGCCGTTGGAGGTCGCCCTCCCCTCCGCCGACACCACCGCATCTTCACCTCCTCCCTCCGTTCAAAAATCCTTACCCCCAAAAAAACCCTACCTCCCTAATCCGCCGCTCCAGCCGCCGTGGGACCCGCTGGCGTCGCCACCAGACCGGCGCCACCCCTGCTACCACCAGCGACCCTCTTCCACCCTCCTCAGCCACCTTGAGCACCTCCTTCCTCTTCTCCGAACCTACACAGCCCAAATCGACTCCAAAACCGCCACCTCCGGCCAATGTGGGCCCCACCGATGCCACACATCGCCGCCGCCTTCCCTCAGTCGTCCAGCACCACCAGTGAGTTTCTATTTCAATTTTTATTTATTTATGGAATTAAAAATAGGATTTTAATATAATAGAGAATATAAAAATATTAATTTTATATAAGTAGCGAATTAAAAATAGGATTTTTATATAATAGAGAATATAAAAATATTATTTTTATATATGCAGCGAATTAAAATTTTGATCTTTATATATATAGCATCATAAAATATATATATATATATATATATATATATATAACATAGTTCAAAATTAGTTTATATATAGGATTTTGAAATAAAAATTGGATTTTTCTATATATGAGTAGTGAACAAAAATGTGATTTTTATATGAATAGAATAATAAAAATTTGATTTTTATTGTTTGAATGGCATTATAAAAATATAATCTTTAGCGAAGTAAAAATATAATCTTTAGCAAATTAAAAATACAATTTTTAGCTATGTAAAATTTGGATTTTTATATATAAAGTAGCAATATAAAAATGCGATTATTAAATATAAACATCATATTAAAAATGTGATTTTTGATATGAACATCGTAGAAAATACTACGTTGGAATTTCGGGTAAATCCGAACGGTTTAGAAATTCAAAAATAAAAATGGAGGAGTGGATCTCAAAGGTGAGAACTTCTCACTTTAATTTATTTTCTAGTTAAATATATGTACTAGGATGTAGACGGTGCTTAGTCGCACCCGACACCTTTGTTTGAAACCATGTTTGTTTGGTTGATTGGTTTAATTGTTTGAATTTGGTTTGGGAAGTGAAATGAATTGATTAGATTTGGTTTGTATATAGCACAAGCCATTATTAGGTTAGGGATAAGGCTAGACCTTATTCCGGTTCTAGTATCGTGTCGTTATGCTGCCGAAATTATCTAAAAATATTAGAGCAATAAAAATATCATTTTTATTGTATAAATGAACTATATAAAATATTCATATGTTGAAATAAATATTTTATAGTTAAAAATATAATTTTTAATGAGTATATGAATAAAATAAAATAAATATTCATTTACAAATCCAATGATTTGTTTATGTACACACATTTAACTGATATTGATTGGGGTGATAAATTTTACACATCGCCCAACTGCACAAATAAAACCTGTGTGTGTTGGTTGTGGGATGGTATTTGATGTACAGTAATCCCAATTGTTTAGTTGTATGTCAATCGATTGGTTGACAAACTGGTGTAAGCGTTAATTATTTATATTTAACGCTTATGCAGTTGTGTAATGCACTCTGGATGATGGTTGACTATGTTTGATTATTGTTGTGTACATGTGTGTATGAAATCCATATAAATAAAATTATATGGTAATTGACTGTGTCTGATTCCAATTCGGAAAGAACGAATATTTTAAAATGACGAATAATGAATATTTTAAAATAACTAATATTTTAAAATAACATTCAGTAATGGATCAAAATGTGATTTTGATGTCCGATTTGGGATGGACATAAAAATATTTAAATATATAAAGCCGTGTTGATTAAATTAATGCCATTTTGACGTGAACGATATTTATATCGATTTTATTCATTTTTATAATGAATATCGAAAAGGAAGTGATTTCAAAATCTAAATATTATCATTTATATATTAATGATATAAAATATTCAATTTTGATTCAAAATTGAATATGAAGTTGAAATCGTTTTGAAAACGATTTATGAAATACGTTTTAAATGGAAATCAACAAAATATATATAATATATATATTTAATGGCCTGAATAGAACGCCTCGCGCCGCGGTAGTTCGCGAATTTCGACCATTGACTTCAAATGGACATTACGGGAGATTCGACCATCGGATTCTCCTAAAATCAGAACCGTTGGGTTCGCGTCGAAAAGAACTTTCCAACGAATACAAAAGATTTGAAATCTAATGGTTGGATTTGGTATTATTACCAAATAAAATTTGGAAAAGGTCGTTGTAAATGCAGTTCGATGACCGTTTATGGAAATCGACTGTACGTGCCTTGATAAAATTATTAAAAATATTAGTACTTTTTGTAAAATCATAACAAATGATTTGGAAAGAATTGGGATGAAAAATTCTATATTTGATAAGATAAAAATATATTTTTATCAAAATGAACTAGTTATGAACTAGAAGGACAAAATTTTTAACTAAGCCCCTCAAAATAACTTATTATGAAAATAGGCTTGTTTCATAACTTATGTGCGTTTTCAGAATGAGCAACTTTTTTTTCTTTTTGTTCATGAGAATTCTGAAAATGTGCATGAACAAATTTGTTCATGAGCATTTTCAGAATGCGCATGAACAAAAAAATTTAAAAAAAATTGCGTGTTCTAAAAATGCGCATGAGCAAATTTGTTCATGCGCATTTTCAGAATGCACATGGTTATTATTCCTAAGGAAAACAGGCCTAGTTTTATAATAAGTTATGAAATAGGCCTTTTTTTACAATAAGTTACCCCGAGCGGCCTAGTTCAAAAATTTGTGCGAACTAGAATTATAATCCATTATTTTTAAATAAATAAATTGGATTTGAAATGGTTTTAAAAATAACCAGAATATCCAATAAATGAATTGGAATGGATTTGAATCGAAATTATCTTCGTAATACTTCGATATTGGATTCCGTGATTATATAGATATTGTGGAGGAATTTGGAAGATATATATATATATATATCGTTATTCCCAATACGATATTTGTTGATTTCAGAATTTGATATTGAATATAAGCCGATATAATTCCTATTCAGAGCCTTGTATTTGATATTGAATTGGATTTTGCGGAAGTCATGAATGGTGTCTTCATTAACACTGTTCTTAAACCCAGTAGAGGAAAGAATAAATCTTTAATTAAGATTTAGTAAGGTTTTTTTCCAATTAATTAATATTTAATTGGAATTGAATAAAAGAATTGGATTTTGGGTTTGTCGTGAATGGTGTCTTAAATAACACTGTTCTTAAACCCCGTGTGAAAAGAATAAATCTTTTAATAAAGATTATTAGTGTTTCTAGTTAATTAACATTTAATTGGAATAAAATGGATTGTGAATTGGGTTTATTGCGAACTATGTTTTTAAAGACATTCGTTCTTTACCCGATTTATAGTGAAATGTGATTCAGAATTTATAAATCTTTTTATTAAGATTTAACGGGAATTTTTCAAAGTAAAGTTTTCCAATTTAATATATTAAATTGGAATTGAATGGAATTCGATTTGATAATAGTCGAAATGAAATTCTGAGGAGGAAGACTGTTAATGTATATGGAATTTAAAAGTCTTTGTCATTATTCCATTTATATTATTAGTCGGATACGGAAAATGATATCGATTATATATATTGATCTATTTTCTGTGAAGATTCCATAATTAATGGAATGTGATTTGGGTTTGTTGTGAACTGTGTTTTAAATGACATTAGTTCTTTAACCCAGTTAAAGACAGGATTACATGTCTAACATTGTATTTCGAACTGTATGGTTGATCTCTGCTAAATATATATCTGTTTGGTGGTGGAGAATTTATTCTCTTGCTTAACACCCTTCTCTAAGACGTACGAGCTTAGAGGTTATATATCGGCAGAAATCAATAGTACGGTGTAGACTGTCGATGCGACATGTTTGTGTTTCCAAAGTTAAATAATCATTAATATTGATTTTTGGGAAGATTAAAACTAAGTGGAGTTTTAACGAATCTTTAATTAGACTGAAACATGAATTGATAATTTAAATTATCAAATTTGGGAAATGATTGAGAATGGAGTATCACTAGTTTTGCTCCTAGCGATAGTTAAATCTTTAATTAAATTAGAATGGGAAATGGTAACTAATTTTACCGATAACACCGTGGTGTTACTTATGGAGTATTACCAGTTTTGCTCCATGGGATGAATAGGTTGGGATTGGGAAATTAAAGAAATGATTACTTCGGTAAGATGCGCTAATCCCGACTAGTTTGGATAAACTTTAATTTGGTTTGAATTGATATCCAAAGGAAGATTAAAGAATAAATTTAAAGAATTTAACTTTGATAAAATTAATGGGAACCTTTCCCAAAGGATATGAATATTTAAATAAAAGAATATTCAGAATTGAAATGAGGTGTATGTTGCGTTTTTATAGCACTTGTTTGTTATATATGCGAGTTATTCGGAAAGGCGGGGTTTATACCCATTCTGAATAACTGATTCGACGATAAGTCGACGATGAAGACGGTGGTTGAAGACCGGGGGTCTTCACATCGTTTGGACAATTACTGATGTCTTGATTGGGCTGTACATCCAAGACAAGGTAATAAGTGGTGATCGTCTTGACGTACTTGGAGATCGACTGGATATGTGAGGACCTCTCTCCTGTATTGGACACGGGACGAGTAATAAGGTGCCTCCGGTTTCGTCAGACCCAGAATGAACTATTAAATGGATGTGTGTCTGACATTGAATTTTATTCTGTGTTGATTGATCTCTATTGAATATATATCTGTTTGGTGCGGAGAATTTATTCTCTTGCTTAACACCCTTCTCTACAACGTACGAGCTCAGAGGTTATATATCGATAGACATCCGTCGCATGGCGTGAATTGCCAATGTGGCATGCTGAGATGCAAATGATCAAGGCTTCTGTTGAAAAGCAGAGTCTTGTGGTTGATGATCAAAGCATGGCTTTAATATGGCATACCTTTGTGTATAGCATTAATTCGCGAGCCTTACACCCCGATGTGAACCAGAAACGGGAGAGGACTGCAGGGAGGACATGCGTTTCATTCTAGCTAGGAGTGGTGTCATGGTATGGAGCCCAGACATTTTTACTTATGTGGTTGTTGGATTGCGAGGCACCTCGGATATATCGGTTACTACGGAGCTAATGGATATTAAGTCATCTGGCTCATTTATGCCCCATAGGGCGGGGAACCACATTATTCAAGAATTACTAATCC
Organism: Allium sativum; assembly: GCA_030737875.1. Lineage (NCBI taxonomy): Eukaryota > Viridiplantae > Streptophyta > Magnoliopsida > Asparagales > Amaryllidaceae > Allium > Allium sativum. The sequence continues at coordinate 445,592,414 of CM060922.1, read as the reverse complement.
TCAAACGTAAGAGAGGAGCGGCCCTATAGATTCAAGGGCCCACCTGAGTTTGGGTCCTAAGACACGGGCTAGAGCGTCTCGAAGTGGTAAGGTCGATCCCTTGCCTTGGTTCACAGATGGAAATCCAACTTCCAATATGACATTTTACGGTTTTAGCTGTATACTATTGGCGACATAGTGGCATTTGACGCTAATGCCATCTATGATTGATACATTTATATTTGAAGTGATTTTATACACTATGCACTTATAATATTATCAAAATGATTTGTTTTAAATGTACCAAGCATGTTTGGCTATTATAAAGTAAAACTTTATCCTCCTGCTTGCGTTGCATTGTGTGATGGGACCTGGGTCTTATAATAGCTTCATTTTTTTCAAAAAGCATTGCGCTGTTTATTTTATGTACTGGTATTCTTGGGAGGAAACTCGTTCCGTATTATACGGCGTGGTCCCTTGATTTACTTTTAAAGTAAAAGATTTAATAATTTTTTTTAGTTCTCACACCATTCACATGACTGATCTGGAGTTTATTGTTTTAACCTAAACTTTGGGTGCCCCTATTTTCCACATGGCCAGCTAGTAGTTTTGGGTTTGCAAATTTATTCTTATAGGATCCTGGTTTACAACTGGAGATATATTCGGAAAGCTCTGTATCCGTATATTTGTTTTAGTTGTGTTTGTATTATTTTTCCGTTGCATTGTAATTTAAATCTCTAATATTTTTCTGATGTATAATATTTAATTATTCATACTCTGTATATTCTTGTACTCTGATATAAATTGTTGTTATAAACAATGAAATGTTCTTCTGTTTTCATTCTGATTTGTCGTGCTCTCAGACAATCCGTTTTTTCTCTTCTCTTCGGAGGCCGGGGAAGTTCGGGTCGTCATAGTATAATGTTACACAAAACTAATAAATAGGTAGGGTACAACATGTGCATAAATACATACAGAGCTAGTACAAATTGACAGGGGCCACGCAGTAAGTATTTTTTTTCATGCGTGATATACAAAAAAACATTGTTTCATTTTATACAGTTGTTAAACACGTAGGGTGTAAATATTGTTGTATATAACTGTGTTGTATACACAATTATATGATTTTTGTTTGATGATAACAACCAAATATATATTATTATATATGTGTTTGTTATTGTACTGTTATATATATTTACATCATAGACATGAATATAATATTTATATTTATATAAAATACGACTGTACCGAAATTAAAATATTCACAATATTTTATTTAAATATAAATATTTTATTTCAATATATAAACAGTACAAAGTTTACAACTCCACTATTTGTACACTTCACTGATAATTTTCATTTCAATACATTTCAGTTCATATCAAGTACACAGTTCTTCTCTACAACACCACACTCAGCTGACATTCAGATTTACACTCATAAACTGTTATACACTGCTTGTTGTATTCATCTTCTGTCTTCAGTTTTTCCTGTCTTCTCAGCTCAGTCCAAACATCATCTTCATACCTATCATATACAGAAACACACACACAGTATCTGGAACATAAATAATTTCATACTCTAGCAAATATTATTTTATTTTTAAAATTTTATTTGCCTCAGTTTTCTGGTGTATTTCTCATTATTTTTCATGACTTGATCTGATTCATCTGTGTCTAGGCAGACAATTTATATATATCAATGTAGGGACAGGAAATCTCTTCTGATGGCTGCATATACACACGTGTATAAATATACATGTGTGGACTGCCTCGCCAACCAGCGCGCAACTGAGGAGTAGCCACGTGGACCTTCTAGACTCAGTGCACATGTCAACAAATAATAAAGCCAAAGTGAAATCAACTCAACATATCACAAAGGTCAAAGCGTGGTGAAGATATGATCTAATCAGCAGTGCACAAGCAACATGAATCATGTTCAAGACAGTCAACAATACAACATGTAAGTTTCAATGTGAAGCAAGAAGCAAACACAAGCCTAGTTCATAGTGGCATATCGACAAATGCTCAAGACTGGCAAATCACTTTCTTTTACAGACAGCAACATATCAAGTTAGGGTGAAAATGGATGCAGCTTTCAAAAGTGATCTGATGGCAAATCAATTCTTTTTTAATAGCAGGATCATTGGTTCAGATAAGCAAGACCAGTGCAGTTTTACACTAACATACATGAAAATCACCAAAGGTGCAGCATTGAAATGGTCATGCGTACAAGGCAGTTTTTTTAAGTTCAGAAATTATAGCGAAGCAGGTTCATGTGAATAAAATGGATACATGGTGGCAATGTCAAGAACCATGGTGATACATACATGTACAACAGCATGTACATAATCAAGTAAAGTATCAAGCATCAGGCAGTGCAAGTATCATTTTCAACACAGCAAGTGCAAAGAAGACATGGCAGGTGCAACATTAACAAGTTCAACATGACAGTACCAAACTGGTCGAACTCATATTAATATGGGAGCAGCATTCAATACAAATGATTCATGAGTACAAGGGTGCAACAGTGATCAAGTCAGCATGATCAAAACTAAAGTGGTCAAGGTGTTATTACAATCTACAGCATTAACATGATTTGACTCGAGCAACTACATGGGTGTACAGACTGCATGGTATATATCAGCATCATGAATAAACAACAATGATATGGTTAACATAAGTGCAACAAAAATGAAGAGCTGCATGTAAAATGCAATCACAAAGCAAACATTATGAAGTGCGGCAAGGTTCATAACAGCAGTGGACAAATGTGAGCAGGCATGTATGTATATGCAAGCAAGCCTTAACATCATGACAGCATGGCCAAATTCAAGTACAAAGTGATAAATTATGGCAGCATAGTGAAAATACATTGATTACTACATGCAACAAACATTTGGAAGTGCTAATTACTCAGTATGGATCAGCTTGACTTATATATATACGGTGGTAAGATTTTTTGAAATATGTTTTCCAGAAATTAAACAATGGATCACAATATAAATCTGGATTTAAGGTTTGTTTTCCAGAAATCTGCAATTTTTTTTTGTATGATATCAATGGAGAAATCTTTTGGAAAAGTCTTAAAAACATTTCAGATTTAAATCAGTGCAAGAAGTTCACGAGTATATTCTTTTCTACTTTGGAAAAAATCAATTCTGCAATAAAACTGTTTCCAGAATTGAAAAATATATTTGGCATTTTTTCATACAAATCACGCAAGGAGGTTCAAGGCAACATTATTCTCGGCAATGGCAAATGGATGAAACAAATATTTTGTTTCCAATTTCAATTCAAGGCAACAAAATCCAGCAATCACAAAGTGAAATTGAATTAACCAAATTAATTGAAGGAACAAAATCAAGTCAAGGTGCATCGAGCTATTTAAAAGTCAAGGAATCATTTTTTATTCGAGAATGTCAAATATGGGAATCACAACAGTGTAAACAAATCGTCCAGAGGAAGACTTTTACATGACTAAGTTTAATCAAAAATCAATCACGCAAGCTTTCTCAATCAAAGCTGAGGTAACAAAAGTGGAAATCACATGCAAATCAGTCAAGGTCATTTATGGTGAAATCAGAGTTTTAGGGTTTCGATTCTACCCTATTTTAACACCATTACATCATCGGATAAAAGGAAGATTAAAACCGAAAACAATTCAATCGAAAATTGAAATCAAGCATCACAGATTCAAGAACAAAAGGAGATAAAATACTCACAATTTTCTACAGAGCGTTTCGATCATAAAATTGACGACAAGGAATCAAATCCCAAACCGATTGATCAAAGCCATCAGAGTTTCCAGCCGAAGACAAGGATAAAGCCACGCGGTATTAAAGAGAAATCAAGATAAACATCAATTCGTAGATCGATTTGGGGATGAAGCAGAAAACCCTAGCAATCTCCAAAAGCCGCTGCCATTTTTTTTTAGAAAAGGAAATCGGGCCAAAAGGAAAAAGGGTGGAACCAATTTGATGTGGCCGGCCAAGGTTACAAAGGGGATAACCCAATTTTTAACACTAGACTTTTAATACTAGGGTTTTGTTCTGGTCTTTATTTTATATTGTTTTGTTTTTCAATTTCTTCTGTAAACGATCAACCAGTTTCTAGTGTCTGTAAAATACAAGGAATTCCAGTCAAGGTGTTGACTGACAGTTGACAGAGTCTGTAAAATCTGGGTTACGTGTTACGGATTTGTAATATGGGAAAATCTGGTCGAGGGGATATCGACCAGTCTAGGGTTTTGAGCGTAGGGTTAGTACAGGAGCAGGGAGTGCAAGTTTATAGGGTTTGTAAGCGGGATCTGTTCTATCACCTAGTAGAAACCTTAGGAATGCAGTAGTAGGCAGGGTTTTTCCGAAGCTGGGTATGTCTGTGTGTGATTTATTTTATGCATTTCTGTTTCTGCTATATTCTGTTATCTGTTTATGATTATATATCTCGTTAGATTTTTAATTCAGTTAAAAACTGTGAAAACCCTATTCACCCCCCTCTAGGGTTAATCTAGATCCAACAAGTGTTATCAAAGCAGGTATTCTGTTAACTCTAGAGTAACGGTGATTCCTGGTTGTCAGTTGATAGACAGTCAGTCCAGTTCATCTCCAACTATTTTCGATGGAACAGATTTTTTAAACTTGAAATCCAAAATGGAATTTTATTTAAAATATGTTAATATTAAATATTGGGATGTTGTTATCAATGGATTTGATAGTGTAGATATTACTTTGAATACTCATGCTATTAAAATTATACTTGATTATCTTAGTACTGAACAGTTTAATCTTATCTGCCATTGTTTATCTGCACAGGAAATCTGGGATACTCTCAATACGAAGTATGGAAGATCTGACAACGGTAGCTAAAAACCCGAGAAAGTCAACCTAGATTCAGAGTTCTGCTTAACAGGATTTACAAATGAAAATTCAGATGGATCACTCGATGGAGATTCAACAGACGATGAGGCAGGAAATTTCTCATATGAAGATTTAGTTTATATGTGGGATGGCAATGAAGCGGGTCTAGGGTCCAAACCCGTTTGACCCGCCCCTGTTTTGACCCATTTAGACCCGCCCCATAGGGTCTTCGGGGCGGGTAGACCCGCGACCCGCATTTGGAGGTCCGGGTCTCGGGTCGGGTCTGGGGCGCAGCTAACCCACCCCAACCCGACCCGCACGATTTAAAAATCATTAAAACACTTTATAAATGTAATGATTACTTGTTAATCTTCTTACATATACTTGGTTATAACTTGAATAATATATTTTTTAAATCAATAAACTATAAAATTTTCATATTACTAAGTTGCATCAATGATAATCATATAATAACAAATGCATACATTTTGAACTATTATCTTATAACTCATTTTATTAAATTCTCTTATCATTGTGAACACATTATAATATGTATATAATTTATCATTTAATGATAGAAAATATAAGTATATAAATTTGTGTATATTAGAACACAATATCATCGGGTCGCGGGGCGGGTCGGGTCTACCCTGACCCGTACGGGTTTCGGGTATGGGGTGAAATTCCAGACCCGCACCGGGTCTATGGGGCGGGTCTGGGGCAGGGTTTAAAATGTCCGGGTCGGGTCTGGGGCGCGAGAAACCCGCCCCAACCCGCCCCATTGCCATTCCTAGTGCTGATCTAACTAAGTCTGTTGATAAACTCCAATCTAAAATCTAAAAATCTTGAGTTGACCAGCAAAATTGATGATTTGGAATCACAACTTGAACATTTTAAAAATTCTTCAAATTCAAATTGCAAAAATTGTTTGAAATTGTAAACCAATCTTGTTCATCTCAATAAAAATATTCAAAAGTTTGAAAAGGAAATTCTGATCTTAAAAGAAAACAAGATTGAGTTATCAAGTTTGAATAATTTTTTACAAAAAGAATTTGAAATTTTTAAGACTGATATATAGTCCAAATTTGAAATTGCTGAAAATGAAAATTTGGTGAAAAGTGGTTTGATTTTGAAAGAACTTGAAAATGAGATTGAAAAATCTAAGAATTTTGAGTCTGAAAAACAAAAACGATTTGAACTAGAAATTTCCGAATCCCAAGCCAAAATTAAATTGCTTGAAAATGAGAATTTGGTTTTGAAACAGTCCAATGCTGAACAAAAGATCGCTATAAATAATTGCTCATATTTATTAAAAGAAAATAGCGATCTAAAATCCAAAATTCAACGATTAGAATCAACTTTGGATAAATTTTCTAATGGGGAAAAATCATTGAATATGCTGTTACAAAACCAAGTTTCTATTGGAAATAAATCTGGTCTTGGCTTTGGGAAAAATGATGTTTATGGAAAATAAAATTCAAATGATTTGAAAAATCCCTCAAACTGCTTTGGAAAGAACTGCTTTGAAAATTTGAACTCTGGAAATTTCAAAGGTTTCTTGAATCAAAATTGTGATGAGAAATCATTTTATAATAAACCATTTAAACATTCTTGGATCCCAAAAAATACGAGCTTCGTTAAGTTCAAACAGATTTGGGTTCCTAAGGGTACGAAAGTTAATTCAAATGGATTGTTATACAAATAGATTTGGGTACCAAAAGATGCGAACAAAGATGTGAGTGGTTTTACTAATTTTGTTAGACCACTCAATACCCTAAACTGTTAGGTACCAGAGGAGGTTGAGGAACTGCTGTGCAAAAAGAAATGTGAAGAAAAGCTGTCTATACTTCTATATCATTCACAGTTCCTTTAGCCAAGATTTGTTGAGTTAGAGATTCTGTTTTACATTGGATTCTGGTATGATCTTTAAACTCACCTTTGTAATTTTTTTTTATTTCTTCTTCCACCCCTTCTATTTTTTTGTTTTTTGGTTTGTTTTGATTTGTCACTACTATATCTTTATTTCTTATTCTGTGCTTCTTAAACTTCCAGTTGCAGTAATTATTTCGAAATTTGCTTTATGTGAATAAAACTCTCTTGTTTTAACCATTTCCAGATCTTGAATTTAAATATGTAATTATTTGCAATTGTTTTGAAGTTTAATTTTTTATTTTTGAATTCTTAACAGTGCTGAAGCATTAATATCATATCTTGAACACTGTTATTTTGAATTCTGAAATTTTGAAGATCTGAATAATTAATGAAATTTCACACACTTATGCTGTTTTGAGTTTCTTCCAATTCATTTTGGAAACGCTTAAAATATTATACTCATTACAGTACACTGCTTCTTATCATTCGTGATAATTTCATTGATTTTCAGATTGGCTTGAATCACAGTGATACATTTTGAATTTCACCTTTATTCATGATCATTATGGTTTAAATTTGTTTGTTTGAAATCATCTGAAATTCTAGATATTTTGAATATCACACACCACTTAAATTTGAAATTATCAACCTTGTGTGAATAATTCATTATATCTCAAAACCTAACATTGATTCAAGTGATTTCGAATGAATTATTTTATAAATTTTCTGGATCACGAATACCTCTCAAACTAGATGTAAATGATCTGAAATTTCTCTTATACTTGTCAGAAATATCTTGAAAATTTCTTTTAAAAAATGGTCTTTGAAAATCACTGTTATTTCATCATGATTTGATTTAAATATTTGTTTGCTTAAAATCATTTGAAATTATTGATTTACTGAATCACACACATATCTTGAATGTGAAACTAATGATTTGGTGTGGTCGATTCATTGAATCTAGAGTTTTTCGTATTCCTCAAATGATTTCAAATAAACGATATTTCTAATCTTGTTTCATGAATGATATTATGTGATCATCCTCTGACAAGTCGGCTGTGATATTGTTTTCTGTGCTGCTCTGATACTGTTTCAAATAACTGCTTGTTCTTGTCTGCAGCTTTGAAAAATGCGCAAATTTGTTAATTCTGTCTGTTTGGGCTTTGTGATTAAGATTTGTTAATCGACACCAATTGGTATCAGAAGTGCTGAATTTTTATGTATATATTTGTCTTATCCCTCTTGCCTTGTATAGCTCTTAATATCCCGCTTGTAATTGATTTTCAATTTTAAAATTATCTATTGATTATTCATTCAGATCAATATCCAAATTGAACTATTCATCAAAATTAGTATTAAATTTTGAAATTGTGATGAATTGTGACTGCAGTATATTTCACAACAAGAGGAGACTTCATTTAGATTTTCATGATGGTTGAACATTTATTATAATATCCTTGAGTTGGGAATTATTTCACGACCACCTCCTTTATCAATCATCTTTTTTCCATCCATGATAATTCTATATTAATGTGGAGAGTTTGGTATTTTTTTAAATCATCTTGAATAAACAGTGAAAATATTTGTGATGGAATTGTGGCTATGTTATTATTCAAAATTAGTGATAATTGAAAATTTTCAATAATCCCAGTGCAATCAAGCATATTTCATAATATAATTAATTTAGAAATTTATTTCACAGTCCATTTTTGTACCTACCACATTTCTATCATTCATATTGGTGTATATATCGAGGAATTTTTCTATTTAAAGCTAAAAATGATAAATATAAATATAATTAATACATAAGTGTTTCTCTAACCTCATTTAAAAATCCAAGCTCTGGTCATGCATGGTTATGAGATAACTTATGATTTAAGCTGCAACTGATCTCATTTAAAAATCCAAGCTCTGGTTATGCGTGGTCAGTGTGCTCTTGAATAAAAAGAAAAAGGAATAAAATGCTAAATAAACTTTTATATGAAATTCTCCTTGGAGTTTAAAAACCAGCCTATCAATCCATATTCTATTCTGTGAAATATATTGAAATTTTATGATGTATTATGATTTGTTGATTGATAGATATTGGGATTTAAGATTATACGTCTTTGTCACTTAAATTGATTGATTAATTATAGTCCAAAGCCATCACTATTTTTTTTGTGCTCAATTTTTTTTAAAAGAAAATCTTTTGAAATAATTGAAAATGATTTGTCTTTAAGACTCTCTCCATTATGTATGAAATTCATCGTAAATCCATCATTCTCTACAAAGTGAAATATGCCAGTATTTCTTAGAATATTATGATTTTTGTTTGACTGATTGAGATTTATGATGACCGTTCTTCCTCTTAAGCTGATATATATTTATTAGTCACTTTTCATCTATAATTTAAATTCTATATCCTTTTGATGATAACAAAAGGGGGAGAATGGGTTGAGATTTTGATTTTTGAGTGAATATTTTATAAATATTTTAATTTTGGAAATTCAATTCATTTGAAAATTCAATTCATTTTATATTCTTTTCGCTCATGCACATTTATAGGGGTAGTTTCTGTTATAGGGGGAGCATTCAAATAGGGGGAGTAATATATTTCATTTTTTTCAAACACATTTATGCTCAAAATCTTATATTTGTTTGTCATCATCAAAAGAGGGAGATTGTTGTATATAACTGTGTTGTATACACAATTATATGATTTTTGTTTGATGATAACAACCAAATATATATTATTATATATGTGTTTGTTATTGTACTATTATATATATTTACATCATAGACAGGAATATAATATTTATATTTAAATAAAATACGACTGTATAGAAATTAAAATATTCACAGTATTTTATTTAAATATAAATATTTTATTTCAATATATAAACAGTACAAAGTTTACAACTCCACTATTTGTACACTTCACTGATAATTTTCATTTCAATACATTTCAGTTCATATCAAGTACACAGTTCTTCTCTACAACACCACACTCAGCTTACATTCAGATTTACACTCATAAACTTTTATACACCGCTTGTTGAATTCAACTTCTGTCTTCAGTTTTTTCTTTCTTCTCAGCTCAGTCTAGTCATCATCTTCATACCTGTCATATACAGAAACACACACAGAGTATCTGGAGACGAAATAATTTCATACTCTAGCAAATTTTATTTTATTTTTAAAATTTTATTTGCCTCAATTTTCTGGTGTATTTCTCATTATTTTTCATGACTTGATCTGATTCATCTGTATTTAGGCAGACAGTTTATATATATCAATGCAGGGACAGGAAATCTCTTCTGATGGCTGCATATACACACGTGTATAAATATAAACGTGTGCACTGCCTCGCCAATCAGCGCGCAACTGAGGAGTAGCCACGTGGACCTTCTCAACTCAGTGCACATGTCAACAAATAATAAAGTCAAAGTGAAATCAACTCAACATATGATAAAGGTCAAAGCATGGTGAAGATATGATCTAATCAGCAGTGCACAAGCAACATGAATCATGTTCAAGACAATCAACAATACAACATGCAAGTTTCAATGTGAAGTAAGAAGCAAACACAAGCCTAGTTCATAGTGGCATATGGACAAATGCAAGAATCAAGACTGGCAACTCACTTTCTTTTACATACAACAACATATCAAGTTAGGGTGAAAATGGATGCAACTTTCAGGAGTGAACTGATGGCAGATCAATTCTTTTTTAATAGCAGGATCACTGGTTCAGACAAGCAAGACCAGTGCAGTTTTACACTAACCTACATGGCAAATCACCAAAGGTGCAGCATTGAAATGGTCATGTGTACAAGGCAGTTTATTTTAAGTTCAGAAATTTTAGCGAAGCAGGTTCATGTGAACAAAATGGATACATGGTGGCAATGTCAATAAGCATGGCGATACATACATGTACAACAGCATGTACATAATCAAGTAAAGTATCAAGCATCAGACAGTGCAAGTATCATTTTCAACACAGCAAGTGCAAAGAAGACATGGCAGGTGCAACATTAACAAGTTCAACATGACAGTGCCAAACTGGTTGAACTCATATTAATATGGGAGCATCATTCAATACAAATGATTCATTAGTACAAGGGTGCAACAGTGATCAAGTCAGCATGATCAAAACTGAAGTGGTCAAGGTGTTATTACAATCTATAGCATTAACATGATTTGACTCGAGCAACTACATGGGTGTACAAACTGCATGGTATATATCAGCATCATGAATAAACAACAATGATATGGTTAACATAAGTGCAACAATAATGAAGAGCTGCATGTAAAATGCAATCACAAAGCAAACATTATGAAGTGCGGCAAGGTTCAGAACAACAGTGGACAAATGTGAGCAGGCATGTATGTATATGCAAGCAAGCCTTAACATCATGACAGAGTGACCAAATTCAAGTACAAAGTGATAAATTATGGCAGCATAGTGAAAATACATTGATTACTGCATGCAAAAAACATTTGGAAGTGCTAATTACTCAGTATGGATCAGCTTGACTTATATATATACGGTGGTAAGATTTTTTGAAATATGTTTTCCAGTAATTAAACAGTGGATCACAATATAAATCTGGATTTAAGGTTTGTTTTCCAAAAATCTACATTTTTTTTATGATATCAATGGAGAAATCTTTTGGAAAAGTCTTAAAAACATTCCAGATTTAAATCAGTGTAAGAAGTTCACGAGTATATTCTTTTCTACTTTGGAAACAAATCAATTCTGCAATAAAACTGTTTCCAGAATTGAAAAATATATTTGGCATTTTTTCATACAAATCACGCAAGGAGGTTCAAGGCAACATTATTCTCGGCAATGGCAAATGGATGAAACAAATATTTTGTTTCCTGTTTCAATTCAAGGCAACAAAATCCAGCAATCACAAAGTGAAATTGAAGTAACCAAATTCATTGAAGGAACAAAATCAAGTCAAGGTGCATCAAGCTATTTAAAAGTCAAGGAATCATTTTTTATTCGAGAATGTCAAATATGGGAATCACAACAGTGTAAACAAATCCTCCAGAGGAAGACTTTTACATGTCTAAGTTTAATCAAAAATCAATCACACAAACTTTCTCAATCAAAGCTGAGGTAACAAAAGTGGAAATCACACACAAATCAGCCAAGGTCATTTATGGTGAAATCAGAGTTTTAGGGTTTCGATTCTACCCTATTTTAACACCATTACATCATCGGCAAAAAGGAAGATTAAAACCGAAAACAATTCAATCGAAAATTGAAATCAAGCATCACAGATTCAAGAACAAAAGGAGATAAAATACTCACAATTTTCTATAGAGTGTTTCGTTCATAAAATTGACGACAAGGAGTCAAATCCCAAACTGAATGATCAAAGCCATCAGAGTTCCCAGTCGAAGACAAGGATAAAGCCACACAGTATCAAAGAGAAATCAAGATAAACATCAATTCGTAGATCGATTTGGGGGCGAAGCAGAAAACCCTAGCAATCTCCAAAAGTCGCCGCCATTTTTTTTTGAGAAAAGGAAATCGGGCGAAAAGGAAAAAGGGTGGAACCAATTTGATGTGGTCGACCAAGATTACAAAGGGGATGACCCAATTTTTAACACTAGACTTTTAATACTAGGGTTTTGTTCTGGTCTTTATTGTATAATGTTTTGTTTTTCAATTTCTTCTGTAAATGATCAACTAGTTTCTAGTGTCTGTAAAATACTAGGAGTTTCAGTCAGGGTGTTGACTGACAGTTGACAGAGTCTGTAAAATTTGGGTTACGTGTTACGGATTTGTAATACGGGAAAATCTAGTCGAGGGGATATCGACCAGTCTAGGGTTTTGAGCGTAGGGTTAGTACAGGAGCAGGGAGTGCAAGTTTACAGGGTTTGTAAGCTGGATCTGTTCTATCACCTAGTGGAAACCTTAGGAATGCAGTAGTAGGCAGGGTTTTGCCGAAGCTGGGTATATCTGTGTGTGATTTATTTTCTGCATTTCTTTTTCTGCTATATTATGTGATCTGTTTATTATTATATATCTCGTTAGATTTTTAATTCAGTTAAAAACTGTGATAAACCCTATTCACCCCCCTCTAGGGTTAATCTAGATCCAACAAATATATGTTTAAGATCATCATGTCACGTTACATCACATACATGTAGCAAGTATACCGCATGCAAGCTATTTCTTTCCATACATAAAAATATTATTATATACATGTTTAGACATGTATTCACGCATGAGAGAAGAAGCTAGCAACTCCCATACTCCACCAAATGTTTGCATAGCCAAACTAAATCATATATCCTCTCTCTTGTCAAAAAGGTTTTTTTTACATATAAGGTGCATATGCCAAGCACAAAAACAACAAGGAAAAAAAAAACTTTGTTTCCCTTCTTTTCAAAAGTTTCAACACGCATAGTGTAATTGAACAACATACAAACCAATGTTTCTTTCACCTACTACATATATTATTATAATTATATCTATGTGAAGAGATTTGAGTGCTGCGTAGAACATATGAGCAAGGCCAAAAAAAAATACAAGCAACAAACATGGCAGATGATGATGTAGTCAAGATAGTTGATCGGCAATAAACACTAGTAGGTTCATGGTGAGTACAAAAGGGAAGCAACTACTACACACATGGCAAAAGGAACCCAAACGATCAATAGAAAAATAATTTTATTCCCATAAATCAAGATACCCGAAATTTTAACAATTAATTTACTTGAATTTGGAATGGGTGAGAAGGTCTCACCTTGAAGGCCAAGGAATAAAGATGCACATAGGAGGCTTCGGGATGTGAAGCTTCCAAGCGACGACGATAGAACAAGGTTCAATCTGGGAGCAGTTGCTAGAGCTGAACGGAGACTGAGGCTTCGGTCTTGGCTCATTAGAGAAAGGGGGTTCGTGGTGGATACCAGAAGTGGCAGCAAGTGGTGGAAGAACGCTGATGATGGAAGCCGTTACGGTGAGTTTGAAAAAATCGGATCTGAAAGGCAGTGGTAATTTTATTTTATTTTTTATTTTATAGATAGGCAATAAAACTTGCTTTAGATCTAAACAAAAAAGTAGATCAAGAGAGTGAAGAGAGAAGCAGTGAAACAATGGAATGGGTAAGGACACACTAAATGATTTATCCATGAATGACTATTTCTATGAATCGTTTAAACAAAATCCACATTTTTCGAATCCACCTTTAATTTTTCTATACGGCTGAACATTGCTCTTTACGGACGTGTATTCCCTTCCATTAAAGAAGGCATTCCCTTTAAATGGTTAAACATGCCTTTTACGCTTGATTTATATTTATATAAGACGTTTCACTTATGTTATGGGCCCCAACATTGCATGCATATCTTTTTAATTAGTTTGTTTCCAAAGATTACACTAAAAAAAAATCAATGCATGCACATGCATGAAATAATGGGATGAAAATAATGCATGCATGAAAGAACGTAGGAAAGAAATAAATAAAATAAAGGAAAATAAATTAATTCAATGAAAGAAAGAAATGAATGCATGGTTAATGAAAAAAATAAAGTGGAGAGAGAGATGAGGCAGTGAATATAGGAAAGTAAAACAAAAGGGAAATAATAAATATGTTTTATGTTTTTTTGTTATAAACGTATGCATAATACATGGAAATGTTGGACAATAAATATGTTTTATGTTTTGATTGTTTTTTTTATTATAAATGTTAACATAAATTTCATTAACAGCGATAGTTAAAACATACATTATATACATTTAGCACTCAGTGTCTTACAATTCTTCCTATATAAAATTAATTTGGAAACATTTATAAATTTATTTTCAATTATTGCATTAATGCCTATATTGAACCTTTAAAATAAAATCAAGGAATCAACTGCTAATTCTTTTCAACAATAGTTTAAAGCTAGCTAGTCCAAATGTATAAACAATTTAATAATTTCTATTATTATCAATCACAATTTAATAAATTATAAATTGTTATGTATCACAAATAAATTTTCAAATCGTTCATTCATAATATCATAAGTTTTATTTAAAAACCATTCCAAATTCAAGCATTAAATTAAATTTAAAATTTAAAATAGTCGTAGTTTTAAGGGATGTTACAATTTTAACCATTGACAGTTTTGCCAAAATTAAGGTGAATATTAACGCTTCAAACCTTTACTATAAGCAATTAATTTATTTGAAATTGTGCCAAACATTGTTCTTTACTTAAATTACAGTACTTAATTACAAAACCATATATTTTGGTTTTACTACGTCTTTTTTACTTATCGGGTTGAAACCTTGATAATTATCCATATCCACCATATTATGCTTTTATCTTTTATGTACATTGCTATTTGTATCAACATTTTTCTTGGCCTTTGGTTTATTTTGCAAACTTTCAGGCATAGATGCTAACATACACTGCTACTTTATCTGATCAACATTATTTTCTGCTGCTGGAAGCACTGCCTGAATCTTTAGAACATGACCAAGACAACTATTATGTTTGTTGTCTGTAGTTATTTGTTTTGATTTTTGTATGTTACATTATACATAATTTTTAAAAAGAAATTCCAACTATTTTAACATGTCTCTGTCTAGCAAACAGTTATGTTTGTTATTTTACATTCAAGGCTACAGTTTCTTAACAATCTTTCAGTTATTTTATATCATTGTTTCAATTTGGTCCCTTGCATGTCACAAACATTATAATTCAACATGATCTTTAGCACCCATATGATATTCAATGCTATGACTGTTAAATTTGGTGATACAAAATCACAAATTGATTGGAACAAATTCGCAAAGAATGGAAAGTAAATATTTTTATAATGGGAATGCATTGATTGCATTTGATGAGGTGGTAGAGAAATAAATGAAGTGATTAATTTCTTCCATCTATGCTAAAGAAACGGATTGATTTACTTCCTATGTTTGCACATTTGTTGTTATGGTAATTTACCTCCATTATATTATTACCATATGTTGGTAATTTAATTGATGACTCACATAGATTTGCACTGGCTATATATTGAGGGGTAGACTTTAGTGTAAACCCATCCTGGCCTGGAGCCAGTGATCCCCAATGGTGTCTCTTCTTGTTAAACCTGATTGAGGTTTGGATATGCAAACTCTTATTTTGTAATCTCTTGTAATTCTCTCATGTGGAATAAAATCTCTCTCTCTTGGACTGGACGTACACTATCTCGAGGATAGTGGAACCAGTATAAATATTGTGTCTCTTTGTTTCTCTGCTATATTTATTTACTATTTTTTGATGTAATAGAATAATTGCTAATAAATTAGATTGGTGTTCAATTGGCAAATCTAGATCCTAGTTATTGTGCTTCCGCATATGCTCAATTTTCATAACAACGACTTCAATAAATATATCCCTATAATGAGCGTCACATTTTTAAAAACTTCGCATTTTTCTATTTTATGTTTTGTTTGTCCTCTAAAATCAGTATATCTATGCAATCTTTAACTTTTCTGATTGTTGTTATTCATGAAGCACTCCATTTTGGTTGTAAATATAAAAATAAATTAGAATGCATTATTTTTATCATACCCGTATGCAAGCATGGGCGCACAGAATAATTATGATTTATTGCAACATTTAAATGTAATTTTAATATCATCCTATTTTTTTTTTTTACTCAAGTAGCATGTTCATTAAATTTTAACTTCCCATAATATATATTGCATTTATAAAGATTTATTAATTTTATATAGTAGTCATTCCATTAAACTATAAGATCTTTTATTTGATAATTGACTAACACATCTAGACTAAATTTTGGGATCCTTGCTTTAAAAATAGTTTTGTATACTTATGATGTTTTTTTTTGGAATACATTTTTAATGATATCCTATATTAATTCTGAAATCTAATGCTGAGGGATTATATCCAAACCTATGCACGGTCAAAGGTGAATGCAAAAGGTACTGTAGTAAAAAAAATTATAAGCATCGAAAGTGTAAGGATAACAACTTGGTTGAAAAATAATTTCTTGTTTAACTTAGAATAACAAATATATTACTTTGGTTGGCAGCATCTGCACACTGTAGATACATTATGTTGAGTCTCTCATAATCTGATATATCGATTATTTTATGTTGCAATGCACAATCAGTGTATGCCTTATACTGAATTATTGGATTAGTCATTCCACTCCGAATAGCAAATCCCTAACAAATAATTATCTTGTGTTAGTATTCAAGTATTAAGAGTTTCTTAATTATTCACAATAATATATGCGCATTTGCATATATAACCTTAAGCTTGATGTGTACGCCTTCTTTTGCTTTGTATCCTTTGTTAACCCGACTTGCGAATGCAGGGATATAGTGCCCTGCATACAACTATCATGTTATGTGGAAATCATTCTTTGCATATTTGGGTGCTTGGTGAGAAATGCCAAAAAAAAGTCGCAAAAATATTTCTTTAATTTTCACTGTTCTTGTTGTATGTCTTAAAATATGAAAATATCAAGTAATTTTTTTCAATTACTTGCATGAAGTCATATAAATCATTGCGTATGCCATCTTCATCGTGGAGAAAGTCTCTTTCGTCAGAACTGTAACTAAAGCCAGTTCCGGTGGGTTGATCCATATATATTAAGTTTGAAACCCATATACAAAATTAGCCAAAATATTTGACTCCTATATCTTGAATAAATATTGTTAACAAACTAGATGTAACATTCATGAAAGTAGCTAGCCAAAAAAGAATGAATCATCAAATCGTACATGATGATGATCCCAACCAAAGTTATTGAGTTTGAGGGAAAGATCATTAGAAATGTGGTAAGGACCATTTTCATAAAACAATGATAATTCACTAGTACAACCTGGACCGCCTGTTGGCCAAGTCACTACTAGGTCCTCTTTCTTCTATCTTAATTCAATAAAAAAAGTAGAATAACCTGCACATATACAAATGTTAAGGTGTAAAATTTATTTTTTGAATTGTTATCAATAAATAAATGCTGCTGAATTGCTTAAGAATTTATGTTTTTTGCTTAAGCTAGTGTAGTGAAAATGATTACATTTCATTATAGTTTTTGATCAGGTCTGTTGATTTTAAAGATGGCAATATTGACCTAAGGAAACTTCCATAGAGTTTCTAATATTTGATATTTCATGATTATGTTATATGGTTATGTTTGATGTTTCTAGCATTGCAAATCATTTGCTTAAGCTTATGATTAAAATTCATAGAGAATATAGGAAAAAATTTGTACTGAAATGTTTTGGAATTGCTATAGCTAATAAATTTATGCACTTAAAAATCCACATAAAAACTTGAATAAAAGAGATCAAATGAGAGTTAAAGTGATTATTGACACTACCAAATTTGTCACTATTAGGGCACATAAGTACACACAAATCAGATAAAATGCCCATTAGATTCAAGCTTAATTAAGTTGCCCAAAAAAAGTCCATACCATCAAAAACTTGTTGGTCTGTAGAAGTTATTACATTCTTAAAATTGCAGTTCATTATATAGAAGAAGAAGAAAATATAATAGAAAAAAAATGTTATATTAGTGTATATAATGTCTGATTAATATCATTGGCACAACTTGTCTTAATATTACCGGACATGGTTTCCTCATTCTTCTTGTAAATAAATAGTAATATGCATCAAAGAATGGACTTGATTTTCAGCGCGCGCGCGTGTGTGTAACAATAGTTAATTTGCTTGCAGCGTGAGGAGCTTATGTTCAAAGATCTTCAATATTGATCGTGCGAAATTAGCAATCAAGGTTATTTAAAATCGGTATTTTTTTCACCGTACTCTTTATTTTATAATTTACTACATAAGCATGTAATAATATGCACTGCAATCGATTTATCTTTGTATGCATATAATATTGTTGTGTATCTTATGTTGCCACTATATTCCATCTCTCAACTCTCCAATGAAAAACGAGCTATAAAGTAACATCAGTCGATAATGAAGAAAAATGTTAAATGGACATTGTGCATGCAACTTAATATGTAATTAATTGGATTGTTAAGATAATAATATTAAATGAATTTTTCCAAACAGTCTACTTACTGCTGTGTAGTCACTATAGCTTCCAAATTCTTGCACCACATGTGAAATTTGTATCAGGCTCTTACCAAAGACGAATCTAGCAACTTATAAAATAAAGATTAAAAACAATAGCTATCAAACACAATTAATGCATTTTTTATATTTAAATATCTTAAAAGACGTGGATGCTTTGCATACGTGTTATTAGTTGGCACTTTACTTTAGCATTTTCTTTGTAACAAACATTAATTTATATTCTTTTTTACTGATTTGTCATCAACTATTGAGGATATGTATGAACAAATAAACTAGTGAATTATGAAAATTATGATAACATAAAAATATAAACTATTAGATAATAACCAATATCAATCTAATTAGCTACTCTTCCATATTCACATATCACCGTCATATTTAGGATACCAAAGAAGTAATAACCGCAATGTCAGATCTTTTAAAATTATAAAATAAATAGATTTTTCTTAACTAGAGTTAAAGATTTTGAAGTTACAATATGTATTTCATGAAATTTTATATTTAATTTATAAGATTAAAAGTTACAAAATCATAAAATTTTATTTAGTGACTAATTTAATATGTTATTCTGGCAGTTATTTTATTTAGTGGACAAAAGTTGGCCAAATTTGGATCGGAATTCATATGAGTATAAAAAAAGATGCAACTTTTTATGATGAAACTTTTTCTAAATACGTTCGTCAGAACAAGATTATATATCCGTGTAATAAATGTTTCAACCATTGTCTCAATGACATAATTATCGTTGGAGGCCATCTTCTTTGGTATGGTATGGATCACTTATATATGACAACTCGTTGGATACATCATGGTGACACTTATCTCGCGAGTCGAATATAGAAGGTGAAACTTATGCTGATAAGGTTAATGATGCACCAGTCATATTATGGATGAAAGTGAGAGAGGTGATATGCATAATTTTCATACTAAAACATTTGTGCAACTTACGCAAAATGTAGGTTCATCAATACATCATTCTGCCATCGAGGGTCAAACAGCTGAGGCAGAATGCTTCTATAAGTTGTTAAATGAAGCAGATAAGAGGTTGTATCAGGGAAGTAGGAATAAAAAATTGGATGCAATTGTGAAATTGTACCAAATCAAATGTTTGGGCAATGTGAGCAACTTAACTTTTTCTTTATTTCTAGAAGCATTCAAAGATATGTTACATGAAGATACTTGTTTACCGAAATCAAATGCTCAAGCAAAAAAAAATTACTGATGAATTGGGTCTGACATATGAAAAGATTGATGTTTTATGTAAATAATTGCATGTTATACTAGAAAGAAACTTCAAATTTGGATTCTTGCTCCCGTTGCGGGGTTTGAAGGTACAAAGTAAATAAAGAAAATATTAATAATAAGAAAAAAGTATCAGATAAGGTTTTTCGTTATTTTCCTTTAATTCCTAGATTGAAAAGGCTATATCTTTCAAAGCATACTGCGGAACATATGAGATGGCATTCAGTTGGTTGTTTGGATGATGGTTTCATGGGACATCCAATGGATTCTCTAGCCTGAAAGCATCCAGATTATATGTATCCTGATTTTGCCTTTGAAATTCGTAATGTTCGATTAGGACTTGCAATTGATGGTTTCAACCCATTTGAACACATAAATAGTAAACATAGCACTTGGCTAGTTATTATATCTGTTTATAATTTATTTCCATGGCTATACGAAGGAACCTTATCTTATTATGTCACTGCTAATTCTTCGACCTCATGAGCCGAGTAAGGACAATGACGTATATATGCAACCATTAATTGATGAATTAAAGGAGTTATGGGAAGTTGGCACCCACACATATGATGTTTTAACCAATCAAGCATTTAATATGAGAGTAGCTGTTTTATGGACTATAAATGATTTACCAACATATGCTAATTTATCTGGATGGAGCACATTAGGAAAGCTTGCATGTACGCATTGTAATCACCAAACATGTTCGGTGAACTTACCAAATAATAAAAAGAAAGCTTATTTGGGAAGTCGAAGATTTTTACCTATAAAACATAGGTTTCAGTTTGATGTATCCACATTTAATGGGAAGTGCGAGGAAGATATTGCATCTAAACCATTAACTGGAATTGAACGCTTGATGCAACTATCCAATTTAAAATCTATGTTTGGTAAAACATCAATGGTTGAGCCGATTGCTAGAAAAAACGAAGGAGGAGTATCAATGCCACTAGGGAACCAAGAGTTACTGGACATTGGAAGAAAAAAGCATATTCTTTACATTGCCTTATTGGCAACATCTTTAGATGCGACATAACATAGATGTTATGCATTTGAAAAAAAACGTGCATGAAAATATTTTGGGGACGTATGGCATGTCCAGAAAAGAAAGGATGGAATTAGAGCTCGAGCTAACTTAGAAACTTTTAATACGAGAAAATCTCTTCAACCAATTCATGAACGAAACAGGACATATATACCTCCAATGATATTTTTCACAACCAATGATGAAAAGATGTTGTTTTGAAATGTTTTTTCGAATATGTGTGTCCCATATGGATATTCTACTAACATCGCATGTTGTGTGGATATGAAGGAGAAAAAAATGGTTGGCTTGAAAAGACATGACCATCATGCAATTATGCAACATTTACTACCACTGGCAGTACGATGAGTTCTCCCTAGACCACTCAATCTTTTTTTGCTCGAGTTATCTGCAATATTTAGGCAACTATGTAGAAAAAAGCGGCATGCTTCATCAATTAGTCATCTTAAATATAGATAGAATTAGTCTTATGCATGATGGAAAAAAAATTCCCACCAACTTTTTTCACTATATCCGTTCATTTAATAATACATATAGCTGACGAAATTGCAGTTGCTGGACCAGTGCACCACCATTAGATGTACCCAATTGAAAGGTAATATATCAAAGTTTAATGCACTTGTTAAATCAATGCATCATTAAATCATGTCCTCATAAATACCTAAAAGATATTTGCTAACATTGAAAATAACTCTTTCGGAATAATTATATTTTGTTCTTTTCCATAGGCATTTGCACACGCTAAAGAGATACGTTCGCAACAAAAGTAGCCTAGAAGGAAGTGTGGTTGTAGGGTATCTTGCAGAAAAGTGTCTCTTTTTGTTCGATGTAGTTGACAGGTGTTGAAACCCCCCACACTCGACGTGGGAGAAACGCTGACACATCATTGCCTAGAAATGTCGAAGGGGGTTTATCAATTTTTGCAAACTCTGGTCATCACTTAGGAAAATGTATTCATTTGGAAAAAGGTGTTTGGGAACATTGTCATATTTCTATCTTATTGAACTGTAATGAAGTGGCTGTCTTTCTGGAGTAAGATCACATTCATTAACATTAAATATGTACTTTTAACATGCGACAATTAATGTAACCATATTTAGTTACTTGAAATATGTTTTGGCAGTAAATGATTGAGGGAGTTATGTAGAGTTCATCAACGTAAAACTATTCGAGAAATAGAAAGTTTGAGAAATAAAGAATTTACTACTTGGTTTCAGCATCATGTAAGTATCTTTCTCAGGTTATACATGGTATTTTCAAATATTAATGAAAACATATTCTTATCTTTATAGGTAAATAATATTTTTGCTATGGAAAATTCTCCAATATCAAAAGATTTACTTTGACTAGCAAATGATCCGAATACGATAGTTAAGGAATATATGAAGTATGTTATAAATGGCTATCGATTTCATTCTAAATCACTAGATGATAGATATAAGAATCAAAATTGTGGTGTCTTTGCGGATGCTGAAACATCAAGTTATGCAAGCGCAAGAGACCGTAGTCCAGTTGTTAGTAGCGTTGATTATTATGGGGTTTTGAAGAACATTTACGAGTTTGAATGCAGAGTTGCCTGTGAAAGCGATGATCAAGCTTGCAATGTTGTTTTATTTGAGTGTGACTGGTAAATAGTTCAAGAAAAAAGAGAGATGTGTAGGGTTCAACTTAGTGAACTTCAGTTGGGTGCCACAAAGCAAGGATAGCTTTATTTTGGCATCATAAGCCATTCAAGTATTTTATATTGTTTATCGAAAAGACCCAGTTTAGAGTGTTGTAGTTAAAACAAGACTTAAAGATTTCTATGATATAAGGGAAGATAATGGATTCGAGATAGATGACTACTATGCTACCCCAAATCTTGATGATCCAAATTTGGATAATGAAGAACTACAAATAAAGACAGATGTTCATGGTGTTTATGTTAATAAAATTTTACCAATGGCCATGGTAGATGATTCCACACTTGAAGAGGATGCCTTTAATGAAGAAGAAAATGAAAGTTTGAGTGACAATGAAATCGAGTAATAGAAATGATGTTTTAATTTATGATATGCTTCCTTATTTTAGCTCTATCCAAAACTGAGTTTTTTTTCCACTATTTATGGCATGTTTTTCTATTTTTTGTTTGCATATGCATTGAGCGTCATTTTTCCTTTAGTAAGAATTGTACTTCCATTAAAGCATGCTTAACTTATTTAATTTAATGTTACATGATTTTGTTGTATCAAATATATTATTGACCATTAGATGAGCACCTACGGATATTCCAATTCTAATGGAGA
Organism: Allium sativum; assembly: GCA_030737875.1. Classification (NCBI taxonomy): domain Eukaryota; kingdom Viridiplantae; phylum Streptophyta; class Magnoliopsida; order Asparagales; family Amaryllidaceae; genus Allium; species Allium sativum. The sequence continues at coordinate 445,569,073 of CM060922.1, read as the reverse complement.
TTCAACTAGAAAACGATAGCTCACAAAATGTTGTTGTGTTCTTGTAATTTATAATTAATTATTTACACGTCCACACACACACACACACACACACACACACACACACATATATATATATATGTTCATAATATGGTTTATGCTATCTTTTACCTAATAGGGTTAATAAAGAGAAAAGGAAGACGCTACAACAAGCCTAACTGGGGGAAATCAGGCAAGGAAAGCATTGAGTTCACAAAAGATGGATTATGTGTTGATTCGAAAGATGCTAAGTTGGGAAGATTCTTGAGTAGCTTGGCGAGAAACTACAATTTTATTCCGTTTTCTCTAAAGGCAGAGCCAGTCCTGAGACTTTTGATGCCCAGGCCGATTTTATAAATGATGCCCGTACTGTAAAATTTTGTACGATAAAATTAAATAATATTTATATTTGCAAGACATGCTAATATTTGAAAATTCAATACTGCTATTATATGTTTTTTTACAGTACCAAAAACTTCCATTCCACATCAGTGATATACATTAAAAATATACAACAACCACAAATTCAAAATTTCCAAAAAAAAAATTGTCCCAAGCAACCGAGTTCAACCTGTCTACATATAATATGAGACCTGAAATTTAAACGCAAAATTAAACACAAAGAATGATACAAAAGATCTAAATCATTTAACCTTTTAATCTTTATATGGATTGTGGAATTTAATGGGAAAGATTCTTTGAATTACCGATTATGTTTTGTTTGTGCAATAAAGTTTCCAAAAGAAAAACAAAGAAACAAAAAAAAATATTATAAACCTGTCTACAAATATATCAAATTTGTCACTGGTTCTCGTAAAAATTAAATGGAAACAGGAAGCTTCTCCAAGGCTCCTAGTGCAGCAACACGATCACGATTTGCACTTAATTACAAAACGTAAAAGCCCTAATTCTAACCATAAATCAAAAATTAATCTAATTAAAATTAAAGATTAGAGTCACTTGAAATAAGTCAGATCTAACTGTGTTATCTCAAATTATTGCACTGTGCATGAATTATCCTCCTTCCCCGAACAACCCTAATTATATTTCCTCCTCCTTATTCGAACGACCCTAAATCAGATCTGAGATGTCATTAGCAGTGATTATCGTTGCCTTCTTCTCCTAGTTTCTTGCTTTGTATTGTGCGTGCCTTCTTTTAGTTTTGTTCGACTTGCTGCCTCGCGGCTTCTGCTTCTTCCAATTTTCTTCTGTCCGCGTTCTTCTTTTTTCAAGGCGTTCCACGATTTCTCCTGCGATGCTGCCCTTCCATTGGATGATGCCCCGTGCGATGGCCCAGTTAGCACTGGGCCAGGGTCGGCTCTTTCTAAAGGATTGGACAGCGTATGATGATGAACATAAAAAGAATATTTGAAAAGTAATATCAGTAAGTTGGAATTTAACTTCAACAATCTCATTGTTTTTTTTTGGGAAATTATTGCTTTATATACAATTACAAGTAGTATATAACATACTACATGGAAGGTGGGTTGAATCCCGCAAGGTAAGATTTGAATCCATGACATCTCGCATTAGTCATAACATGAACTTAACACATTATTTTGAAAATAAATTTATGCACAGCTTTATCTTCTTCTAAACTTAAATGCATACGACGGTACTCTTCGCCGAGTCCCAATAGGAGACCACCCAAAATTCCAACCCACCATCCATGCCTGAAACACCCCACCTCCGTTAGGGTCACTCTCAAAGATGAATGCCCTAATTTTGGTGGAGGTTTATAAGTACAAGTCACAGATATACAAGACAGATATAAGAACATATATTTGTAAACAGCGGAAGAACAACAAACTTTATTTCATAAAGTCAAATACGTGTTACAACAACATCCTTTCCAAAAACATAACATAACACTTTCATAATCTGTCTTGAGTACATTATTTAAAGAAGCATAAATAAAACATAGATAAACTGCGAAAGCCCCATAGTGGATTGTCCAAAGCCATAGTTCAAAACAGGAAAGTCCAAGCAATACATTTCTCTTCTTCAAGCTGGATGTTGAGGTTGGTCAAGCTGCTGTGTTCCCTCCTTGAGGACCTGGGGGGGGGGGGGGAACGGAAGAAAGAAGATGAAAGAAAAGTAGAGTCAGACATAAAGCCTGAGTAAGTCTAGTACTATTTTGTCTATGAATAAATAACTGGGTATGATAAGTATAAACAAGAAGTGGGCATGCACTATAAACTTGGTTAAGTTGTCTAGGGTCGAATATACTATCGTACCCCATGTTAATCTCTGAACCCATATAAACTAGTTTCCAACTGGTACCCCATAATCAGGGTGACGTGATCCATTCTATGATGATCGGCTCCTACTCGCATAGTTACATGTGTCTTACGGCCCCCGATGTTGTAGTTACCTATGCTGGTCCCACCATGGGGTGTATCAAGTCCCATAGTGGCAACCCGACACAACCTTAGAGTGCACAGGTATGCTACTGGTGTCCAGTGCCTTATTTTTCTGCTCCGGAGTGTGTGCACGCCCGCACTCCGTTAGAACCTACACTGCTACACCACCGCCGTCGCTTTGACCTCTTACAATCAGCCCAGTAATCGTGCCCCACCCTGCCTAGTTTCAGGGTATCCTGATACACCTTCTAGGGTTACTGCTGAAAAGGGTCCCCCGTTACTAGGTTTTCTATCTGTAGCCAACATGCTAAGTTGGTTAAGTGTTTCCTAACCTAACCCCCACCAGTCCGTTTTGTTTAGCATGTTCCATTTTGATTAAGTCTTTAGTTCACTTAATCCTATCAATCCTGACTCAGCCTTAATTGTCTTATTAAGGCCCTGACCTCTCACATTAGACAGGTATTGTTGTGGCTGCCTGTTGCCGGTTGGTTCCGGGCAGTCTTACGCCACAACTCAGTCTAACCTCGGGTCCTTGCTGGGCTCCATGTTTAACCTCCCACATTGGATAGGTATTGTTGTGACTACTGGACAGCCGGGCGGTTCCGGGCAGGTTTACATCACAACTCAATCCAACCTCGGGTTAAACACATCGTATGTTCTACATTTACATATTTTGTCATTCCTCTTCATTTCTTATATGTAAATATTTGCGGCCCATTATTAAGTTAATGGTGTAAAGGTTACACCAATCATGGGCCCAACCCATACCTGAATTTGGGCCCTTCTATTTTATATTTTCATTCATTAGTAATTTTAACCCAACGTTATTTTCCCCCGTTTTACATGTCCGTTTATATATATATATTGGGCTTAGCCTTTTAAAGCCCAATTTAGCCATGCGAAAAGGGGAGGCTTATGGCGTGATTACATACACAAAGAGGGGAATGTGAGCGCATGAACTTGCAATATGACGTTGGAAATACAAAATAGAAACTGGTGTACTTGCATAGTGGTAACATAGGTGACATGAATCAAAGCATGTGAACTTGTAATTGAGATATCATTATTGTCACATGAACCTATATTTTTATTTAGGCATAGTGTCAAACATAAGCATGGCATAAATATTTCTAGCATAGCATGACATAATGTCAAACATAAGCATGGCATAATATCAAACATAAGCATGGCATAAGTATAGTTAAATTTGTTCACATAACCATGGCATAAATATTTCTAACATGAAATCATGATTCTTACTTTAGTCATGTAAACTTACAAAAAGGGACCTTTTGAACCTAACCTAGCCATGTACCACATATGTCATCATATAATTCTTGTAAACAAGATAGACCTAATCATGGTTGCCAAATATCAATCATAGCCTAGCCATATTCATAAATTTGCAAATAGGTTTTCTAGTACAAAAGCATGGCTTAATACATGATGCCAAATTCTCAACATACTTTCATATGGATAATAACCAAACTTGTTCCAATTACTTACAACATGATTTATGCACAAAAATATACATCATGGTGGCATAGAAGCAAACCCCAAACTTGCATGAATTTAAATCAACTACATACATGTAGCTTCAACATGGATTACATAATTTGCGAAATATTCCAAACGTATACTTGCATAGAACTACCGCATGTAGTTCTTTATAATGAATAACATAATTCATAAATATCCAAACGTATATAATATTTCAAATTGATAAGAACGCACAAATATGAATTACTTTATTGCACAATTCAAGCATACAAACCAACACAATTGTTTATTCATACCAAAGTAATACTCTACTTACAATGGTTTGATGAATTCTCTAGTTTAGGGATTGAAGACGCAAATTCCTTTGTTGAATTGATTTGTTTAGGTTGCTTTAAGCTTTAGAATCTTCCTCCTAATCCTCTCTCCAATTTGGTGGCTACTCCTAGTCGTTCCTCAGCAACATGGCGGCTATGTTCTTATTTTTGAATGAATAGATTAGGGTTTAGTCTAGGGTTGTTTATATAGAGGTTAGGAACTGATTAGGACCATTGATGTTGCTTGGATTGATCGTAGCCATTCATTCTAAGGAGAAACCAATTGAAACTTGCCACCTAGCCCTAGTGACAAAGCAGACCACAGAAAATCGGCCAAACACAGACCTGGCCAGCCAGGTTGGCTGGGCTCGACCAGGTCGACACCCCTGTCGACAGGGCTGTCGACAGCCCTGTCGACATGGGAAGCCCAGGTCGACAGCCCAGTCGACCTGGGTGGCCTAGGCGGGTGTTTATCCGCCCTGGCCCATTGGGCCCGATTTTTAATTATTTTATTCTGTTTGAATTTTAAATTTAATTCAAAACTTCCGAAGGCCATATCTTCTTCATACGGACTCCGTTTTTCGAAAACTCGGACTCTATTTCGCGTATTTTTCCGAGACGAACACAATGGCGTATCCCGTTTCCCTTGGTTCTTTGATTTCAGATTAATTATACTTTAATTTGTTAATTTCACAGTTATAGAATTTTCGGGGTGTTACATTCTCCCCCACTTAAAAGGATTTCGTCCCCGAAATCTTCAAGTTAGGAGGAATGTATATCCTAACATCCAATCATCCATCTACTCATCCATCAAACACGAGCATCCATTGTCCTTAAAAGACTTCTAATGCTTCATGATCATATGCGAAGTGTGTGTGTACATGTACTTATCTAATGCAAAATCAGGCGGTCTACTGATTCAGTTGGCCTCCTTAATGCGAATTATGTAAGTGCTATGAATCCATTATGTATACAAATTTTCCTATTCATGATTCTACATGAGTGCACAATCATTCAATACAAATGCAGCATCCACATGTCAACACATTAGAGTTCAACCACATACGAATGCAAACATATATGCATATGCAATATGAAGTGACTGAGCCGATCTAAGACCTAGATTGTGTGTGTATATGCAACCACGAGCAACCACTAGCTATCACTTGCAACCACTTGCAACCATCATCCATAACATGTTTCAACTACATGTTTTCATCCAAAAAGATTCTATCTAAAAGATACGGTCGAGGAAATATACCTAAAAAGATAGATAAAAGCGCAACTTAAGGAAAAATGAAAGATCAAGGATGTACCCTCGAACAGAAAAGGGTAGGCTGTACGGATTCTAGCTTCAGTTTCCCAAGTCGCGTCTCCCTCGGCGTCGCTCCACTGAACTTTGACGAGCTTGACTTCGCGGTTGCGTAGCTTCTTCACTTCTGTTCCTAAGATGCGGGTTGGAACTTTTCTTGTGGTCGCTTCGCGTTCCACTTCGGCCTCTTCGAGGATATTTGGCTCTACCACTTCAGCTGACTTATGCAGACATTTTCGGAGATGTGAAACGTGAAAAACGTTGTGGACTCCAGCCAACTTCTCGGGTAGCTCTAATCTATAGGCCATTTTCCCAATTTTCTCGATAATAGGAAATGGCCCTACGAACCTTGGTGCCAGTTTTCCTGTGGTTCCAAAACGAACAACGTTCCTTAGCGGTGATACCTTGAGAAAAACTCTGTCTCCAACTTCAAATTCAAGGTCGGTCCTCCTCTTGTCGGCGTAGGACTTTTGTCTGTCTTGGGCCATCTTCATCCTTCTTCGTATTAAGTCTACTTTCTCTGAGGTCTCTCGGATCATATCTGGTCCAAGTATGAGCTTATCAGTAGACTCCCACCAACAAGTGGGCGATCGGCACGGTCTTCCATATAAAGCTTCGAAGGGCGCCATTCCGATGGTTGCTTGATAGCTGTTGTTGTAGGCGAATTCTACCAAAGGAAGGTGGTCTTCCCATGTCCCTCCGAAGTCAAGGACACATAGCCTTAAAAGGTCTTCCAAAACTCTATTCACTCTCTCTGTTTGGCCGTCGGTTTGGGGATGATAGGCTGTGCTCAAGCATAACTGCGTTCCTACTGCTTCTTGCAGGCTCCGCCAAAACTCGCTGGTGAAGATGGGGTCTCGGTCACTAACAATGCTAGATGGTATTCCATGGAGTCGAACGATTTCCTTAAGGTAAAGTGATGCTAGGGATGAGGCAGTTCTCTTACTTTTGACAGGTAAAAAGTGGGCGCTTTTAGTAAGCCTATCCACTATTACCCAAATGCTAGTGTTGCCTCTCCTAGACCTAGGCAGCCCATCGATGAAGTCCATTGAGATGCTATCCCACTTCCACTGCGGGACCTCCAGAGGATGTAGTAGTCCGCCAGGCTTTTTCTGTTCCGCTTTAACCTGTTGGCACACCATACACTTAGAAACGAATTCTGCCACATCCTTTTTCATGCCGTTTCAGAAGAAAGTCCTTTTTATATCTTTGTACATTTTATCTCCGCCTGGGTGTATCGTCATCTTGGAATGATGCGCTTCCTCGAGAACCTTCCTTACTAAATCTTTTGTCTGTGGGACGCATAGTCTTCCGTCTCGCCTTAGTAAACCTTTATCGTCAATGGAGTATCTGTTGAGGTGACTTGAAGTCTCACCCCTAATTAGCCTATCAATTATTTCCATAAGCTGAGGGTCTTCGCGTTGTGCTGCCCCTACTGAATCCACTAAAGTTGGGCGCACTTCGAGAGATGCTAGCAAGCCTGGTACGAAATCGGAGGAAGGCCTAAAGTCGAAGCTGGCTATAAACTCTAGGCTTTGTCTTTCAACAAACAACGGGCTTAGGGTCAATTTCTTTCGGCTCAACGCGTCTGCCACTACGTTGCCTTTGCCCGGAGTGTAGGAGATTTCGAAATCGTACGAGGCAAGAAACTCCATCCATCTTTGTTGCCTCAAGTTAAGATCTTTCTACGAGAAAAGATATTTCAACGATTTATGGTCAGTGTAAAGTTCGAACTTCTCACCTAGGAGATAGTGTCGCCAAGACTTGAGTGCAAAGACGATGGCGGCTAACTCAAGATCGTGGGTTGGGTAGTTCTTTTCGTGTACCTTCAACTGCCTCCCGCCATAAGCTACTACCCTTCCTTCTTGCATTAAGACGGCGCCTAGCCCTGTCCCACATGCATCCGTACAAACAGTGAACATCTTGCTCCCATCTGGCAGTGTCAAAACTGGGGCTGTTGTTAGAGCCCTTTTCAGTCGTTGGAAAGCAAACTCGCAATCCAAGTCCCAATTGAACACTAGATTCTTCTTAGTCAATTTCGTGAGCGGAGCTGAGATTTTCGCAAAATCCCTTATGAACTTCCGATAGAAACCTGCTAGTCCTAGAAAACTTCGGACCTCAGTTGCATTCCTTGGTGTCTTCCAATCCTGTACTGCTACTACCTTAGCAGGGTCCACCGCTAACCCTTGTTTGGATACTATGTGCCCAAGGAACCTCACCTCTTCTCTCCAAAAGTGGCATTTGGAGAACTTGGCTTTTAGTTGATGGACTCGCAAAGTTTCCATGATTGCCCTTAAGTGTTGAGCATGTTCCTCTTCACTTTTTGAGAAGATAAGGATATCATCTACGAAGACCACTACGAATTTGTTGAGGAAATCTCTAAATACCCTACTCATCAGGTCCACGAAGTAAGCAGGTGCATTTGTCAAGCCGAAAGGCATGACAAGCCATTCAAAGAAACCGTCTGGGGTTCTGAACGCCGTTTTATCGATGCTATCTTCAGCCACCCTTAGCTGATGAAAACCGGTTGCTAAATCGAGTTGGGAGAAAACAGACGCTCCTACAAGATGGTCAAATAAATCGTCAATTCTAGGGAGAGGGTGCCTATTCTTTTTCGTTAGCTTGTTGAGCTCCCTATAGTCAACACATAGACGGAGTGAACCATCCGCCTTTGTAGCGAACACCACTGGAGTGCCCCATTCTGAAATGCTCCTCCTAATGAACCCCTTTTCTAGAAGCTCTTTAATCTGTTTACTGAGCTCTTTCCTTTCTCGTGGAGCCATATGTCTAACGGGCAACGCAACGGGCTTTGCATTATCTACAAGATATATGCGGAAGTCTATTTCCCGCTTCGGAGGCAAGCCCTTCACCTCTTCGAAGACATCCGGATATTCCCGGACCACTCTAACTGATTGCAAATTTTCAACGGAGGCATCTAGCGATTCAAGATAACTAAGCATAACCGCATACGAGGGATTACAAGAAATTTCCAAAGTATTACCGAGCTGGGTTAGGAGCCTAACAACCCTTTTCTCACAATCAAGGATGGCCCCATTACTGGATAGCCAATCCATACCCAAAATCAAACCATACCCCGAGAAGCCCAAAACAAAGGCACTACATTGAAATTCTACACTTAGAATAGAAATTTTCAATCCCACACAGATCATAGACAAATGAGCTGGGCCCCCAATTGGGTTTGAAACAATTAAGGGGTCCTCTACCATACTAGTTTTTAGGTGCAGAGATTCTACTAAAGCAGACGAGATAAAGGAGTGTGATGTGCCAGAATCAAATAAAGTGCGAACGGGGTGATCATAAAGATAAACTACACTTTCTACAGAAGTATTTATACCTCGCTGTTGCAGAGGTGGCGCTTCTAGCACATGAACCTGTGCCCCTGGGGTGGATCCAGCCCTCTGCCCCTGTCCTCGTTTCTTTGGGCAGTCCTTAGCCCTATGGCCTGTCTCACCGCAAGAAAAGCATCCACCATTCTCCTTGGCCTTCTTTTTCCGGCAGTCCTTTACTAAGTGCCCCACTTTGCCACAGAAATTGCACTTCCTCTTCTCTTTGTTGCCTTTCCCGCCCTTCTTAAAGTCTGTCTTCTTAGGCTGCAAACCCTCTTTCTTCTTGCCCTTATCCTCTTCATTCAGCAATGCCATTTGCACTAATCTTTCATACGTGGCTCCCATGGGTATATGGGTCATGGCCAAACTGTGTAATGGCTCATTCAACCCTTTGACGAAACGGAGAGCCTTCTTGTGCGGGGTGTTGACTAGGTCAAGCCCAAACTTAGCCAGCTTATCGAACTGATTCACATACTCTCTGACTGTCTTGTCCCCTTGCTTAAGAAATAAGAATTTTTCCAACTGCAAACTTCTTTCTGCATCTGAGAGAAATTTAGCCTCAAACCTTGCCCTAAAGTCCTCCCATGTCTCCACTGGTCTTTCAGCATTAGTGACTTCCCTCTAGTAGGAAGCCTCGCCCTTCAATAGCCACACTGCCAATTGTACTTTTTGTCTATCCTCTACCTCAAAGATGATGAATAGGTCCTCCGTTTCTTTCAGCCAATTTCTAGCTGCCACGAAGGACTCAGTTCCATGGAAATCGCTTCCTCCCATAGCTTTAAAATCTTTACATATCTTAGCAAACGTGTTTCCCCGAGGAGGAGGTGGAGGAAAAGGTGCCGCTGCGGCTGGATGATTTCCTTCAGCTGGGGGAGGAGGAATGGTAGGACCTGGCTGAGTGGCCCTTGCTTCTAAGAACCGTCTAAACCAACCAGGTATTGGCACCCCTTCCGGCAAGTTAAGATCTTCGGACATGCTGAAACAAAAAGGATAGATTCAAAACGAAGGATAAGAGATAGTACCTATGGCTTTGGGGAGTGGACTTTGCCTTTTTAAAATAAAATAATATTTCTCTTTTAAAAATGCTTCTTTAAATTTCCTTTTTGAAAATAATTTTTCAAAACTTTTTATCTTATCTGGTAAACCTATGCTCTGATACCAAGTGAAACACCCCACCTCCGTTAGGGTCACTCTCAAAGATGAATGCCCTAATTTTGGTGGAGGTTTATAAGTACAAGTCACAGATATACAAGACAGATATAAGAACATATATTTGTAAACAGCGGAAGAACAACAAACTTTATTTCATAAAGTCAAATACGTGTTACAACAACATCCTTTCCAAAAACATAACATAACACTTTCATAATCTGTCTTGAGTACATTATTTAAAGAAGCATAAATAAAACATAGATAAACTGCGAAAGCCCCATAGTGGATTGTCCAAAGCCATAGTTCAAAACAGGAAAGTCCAAGTAATAAATTTCTCTTCTTCAAGCTGGATGTTGAGGTTGGTCAAGCTGCTGTGTTCCCTCCCTGAGGACCTGGGGGGGGGGGGAAACGGAAGAAAGAAGATGAAAGAAAAGTAGAGTCAGACATAAAGCCTGAGTAAGTCTAGTACTATTTTGTCTATGAATAAATAACTGGGTATGATAAGTATAAACAAGAAGTGGGCATGCACTATAAACTTGGTTAAGTTGTCTAGGGTCGAATATACTATCGTACCCCATGTTAATCTCTGAACCCATATAAACTAGTTTCCAACTGGCACCCCATAATCAGGGTGACGTGATCCATTCTATGATGATCGGCTCCTACTCACATAGTTACATGTGTCTTACGGCCCCCGATGTTGTAGTTACCTATGCTGGTCCCACCATGGGGTGTATCAAGTCCCATAGTGGCAACCCGACACAACCTTAGAGTGCACAGGTATGCTACTGGTGTCCAGTGCCTTACTTTTCTGCTCCGGAGTGTGTGCACGCCCGCACTCCATTAGAACCTACACTGCTACACCACCGCCGTCGCTTTGACCTCTTACAATCAGCCCAGTAATCGTGCCCCACCCTGCCTAGTTTCAGGGTATCCTGATACACCTTCTAGGTTTACTGCTGAAAAGGGTCCCCCGTTACTAGGTTTTCTATCTCTAGCCAACATGCTAAGTTGGTTAAGTGTTTCCTAACCTAACCCCCACCAGTCCGTTTTGTTTAGCATGTTCCATTTTGATTAAGTCTTTAGTTCACTTAATCCTATCAATCCTGACTCAGCCTTAATTGTCTTATTAAGGCCCTGACCTCTCACATTAGACAGGTATTGTTGTGGCTGCCTGTTGCCGGTTGGTTCCGGGCAGTCTTACGCCACAACTCAGTCTAACCTCGGGTCCTTGCTGGGCTCCATGTTTAACCTCCCACATTGGATAGGTATTGTTGTGACTACTGGACAGCCGGGCGGTTCCGGGCAGGTTTACATCACAACTCAATCCAACCTCGGGTTAAACACATCGTATGTTCTACATTTACATATTTTGTCATTCCTCTTCATTTCTTATATGTAAATATTTACGGCCCATTATTAAGTTAATGGTGTAAAGGTTACACCAATCATGGGCCCAACCCATACCTGAATTTGGGCCCTTCTATTTTATATTTTCATTCATTAGTAATTTTAACCCAACGTTATTTTCCCCCGTTTTACATGTCCGTTTATATATATATATTGGGCTTAGCCTTTTAAAGCCCAATTTAGCCATGCGAAAAGGGGAGGCTTATGGCGTGATTACATACACAAAGAGGGGAATGTGAGCGCATGAACTTGCAATATGACGTTGGAAATACAAAATAGAAACTGGTGTACTTGCATAGTGGTAACATAGGTGACATGAATCAAAGCATGTGAACTTGTAATTGAGATATCATTATTGTCACATGAACCTATATTTTTATTTAGGCATAGTGTCAAACATAAGCATGGCATAAATATTTCTAGCATAGCATGACATAATGTCAAACATAAGCATGGCATAATATCAAACATAAGCATGGCATAAGTATAGTTAAATTTGTTCACATAACCATGGCATAAATATTTCTAACATGAAATCATGATTCTTACTTTAGTCATGTAAACTTACAAAAAGGGACCTTTTGAACCTAACCTAGCCATGTACCACATATGTCATCATATAATTCTTGTAAACAAGATAGACCTAATCATGGTTGCCAAATATCAATCATAGCCTAGCCATATTCATAAATTTGCAAATAGGTTTTCTAGTACAAAAGCATGGCTTAATACATGATGCCAAATTCTCAACATACTTTCATATGGATAATAACCAAACTTGTTCCAATTACTTACAACATGATTTATGCACAAAAATATACATCATGGTGGCATAGAAGCAAACCCCAAACTTGCATGAATTTAAATCAACTACATACATGTAGCTTCAACATGGATTACATAATTTGCGAAATATTCCAAACGTATACTTGCATAGAACTACCGCATGTAGTTCTTTATAATGAATAACATAATTCATAAATATCCAAACGTATATAATATTTCAAATTGATAAGAACGCACAAATATGAATTACTTTATTGCACAATTCAAGCATACAAACCAACACAATTGTTTATTCATACCAAAGTAATACTCTACTTACAATGGTTTGATGAATTCTCTAGTTTAGGGATTGAAGACGCAAATTCCTTTGTTGAATTGATTTGGTTAGGTTGCTTTAAGCTTTAGAATCTTCCTCCTAATCCTCTCTCCAATTTGGTGGCTACTCCTAGTCGTTCCTCAGCAACATGGCGGCTATGTTCTTATTTTTGAATGAATAGATTAGGGTTTAGTCTAGGGTTGTTTATATAGAGGTTAGGAACTGATTAGGACCATTGATGTTGCTTGGATTGATCGTAGCCATTCATTCTAAGGAGAGACCAATTGAAACTTGCCACCTAGCCCTAGTGACAAAGCAGACCACAGAAAATCGGCCAAACACAGACCTGGCCAGCCAGGTTGGCTGGGCTCGACCAGGTCGACACCCCTGTCGACAGGGCTGTCGACAGCCCTGTCGACATAGGAAGCCCAGGTCGACAGCCCAGTCGACCTGGGTGGCCTAGGCGGGTGTTTATCCGCCCTGGCCCATTGGGCCCGATTTTTAATTATTTTATTCTGTTTGAATTTTAAATTTAATTCAAAACTTCCGAAGGCCATATCTTCTTCATACGGACTCCGTTTTTCGAAAACTCGGACTCTATTTCGCGTATTTTTCCGAGACGAACGCAATGGCGTATCCTGTTTCCCTTGGTTCTTTGATTTCATATTAATTATAATTTAATTTGTTAATTTCACAGTTATAGAATTTTCGGGGTGTTACAATGCCAAAGCATCTTCTAACAGTTTTTCTCTCTTATTTTTTTCCCTTTTATCACCTCATTGTCTTTTTTTTGTTTTTTGTTTTGGGTTAGTGAAATCTTGCCATATGAAATCACTGGTAAAGATGATTAGCATTTGGTTAAATAGTGCTTAAGGTTTACTTTTGTTGACCATAGTTTTTGTTAGACTTTGACATCATTTTGTTTACTGAATGATTAAGAGTTTAGTTTCAGTGTCTAATTTGCTAGACGATTTGACTAGTTGGTTTGAAATTCAGTATTTCTGTCGTGGTGCGATACATGATCAAAACTTTAGTATTGGTAAATATGTATTTTAGCTAACAATAATCTAGATAGTTATTAAAAAAAAAATCTAGACACTATAATAGCCTAAAATTATCTATATAGGCATAAGCAAATTCTGAAAGCTTAATGAGTGCAATGAATGGTGAAGGGAAAACTAGAAAAGAAGTAGCTAGCCACTTATATGTTTAAGCATTATTGATGAGCTTATGTAAATTTGATTTTATCATGTAGGAATTTGGTCTTCAACCTGTACTAAGATATATAGAAATACCAATCTCTCCTATTTTGGGTCTATAGTCTAGTTGCCTTTTATTGTAAATATTTTACACTCGCTGAACCATAAAATATCATCAACACTGACCACTAATTAGTAACTGACTAGCATCAATCGTTTAGCGTTTGATTACTTTGTGTCTTTTAGGACCTTTTAACCATAATAGTAATATATCATCATATTTGATTTCCTGTTGATGTTCATGTATAACCCCCCCCCCAACCCACCCACACACACACACACACACATATATTTGTTAAACTTCTAGCCTAACACTAATTTCATATCTAGATTATTATTCATTTCAAAGTCATAAAATATACCATTCATTATAAGAAACAAAACTATCAGTGGATTTTTTTACCCAGACTACAGTAAGGGACAGAGAATGATCAATTACATTCATAGCTGAATTTTTTCAAAAAGATAAAAAAGACTAATTTTATCCTAAAAGGTTGAAATACAATGGACAAAATGAAGCAAGTGGATTGTATTAGCTTTTTGCATACTGTTACATTATTTCAATGGACAGGTTGGTCTGCCACAGAAAATAACTTTCATATCATTTTGTAAGTTATATGACTTGGACATGCATGTAACGACCGCCGATAATTCCCACACTTAACAAGAGGAATAATGCGCAGAAAAGTGTGTCAGGAAGCTACAGACGATCATTAAGGTAAGATAAATACAAGCGGGACCTAATCACAGAGATAAAGCATAATAGGACATATACAACAGACATATAATACTGAAGCATTTTTGAGCAGAAACTTAAGCTTTCATAACAACTAGAAAGATCCATACACCACTGGAGTACATCAAAAGAGTCTGTACAAAATTCCTCACTCCAATCACTCAGAGAACACTCATCAAGCATAATAGCATAAACAACAATAAGTATGTATAGTAGAAAGTAATACGTAAGGCTCCTGCTCGTCATTGCTCTACAACATCGTCTTATCGTGATTCATCACCTGTCACCTGCTATCTAGTCTGCCCATCCAAAACACAATGGATGAACAACCCAACATAATAAGTGGAAACATAAAACCTTGTGTCAGACAACAGTCTTAATGAGCGATAAAACAGCTGTCTAACATCATCAAAGTATATGAGAAATAGGTAGATCAACCATCTAATCTACCAACATCCACAGAGAAGAAACTCAACCCGTCTTCCCCACATCTGACAATGATAGCCTTTACAAACAACCAAATAGAAAACATAGCAGACACAACGACCAATTATCTTGCGTAGACCATCCTAATTGAGATCAACATCCCCCAAGTACAAGCCCGGAAGGCCTAAACCAACATCAGATAAGCACCCAAGAGATGTCTCCTTCGATGTCGAACAATCTAAACAAGACGATACAAGCAAAGCGACAAACATTAATGACTCTGGATATCACGCCAATCCTGCCTTGAAACGATCGTTGATTGCATGATTGGCTACGACATGCCATTTGGCAAGGGCTAATGGTAACCCCAGTTCTAGTCAGACTTATGTACGTCCCACGTACATTTTACTCCCCAAGGCAACTAGTCCCATCCCATGTGCGCAAGGTACTCGACTAGTCCCATAGTCTTTTTGGCGTTCCTATTATACCCCTACTTTGAGCCAGCTAGAACTTACGACAACGATAATCTCTCAACCTGCATAACTCTAGTCATTGACACCAGTGACTATCCACAAGCTTAGACCCCATCTTGAGCAACCATTATCTACGAACTCAACACCCTTCAGTCGTCTTCACATTCATTGCATTACGAAAATCAACAAACACTTCGAACATTCCTCTTTGAATTCACGTCAAAGCCATAATAACCCTCATTGACCCAAAAACACATATCATTTGTTCGATATTCAATCAACCAAATATACTTTCCCGATCCAATGTCCAGATCATGCCTGATCCATGGTGAAAAACACGCCCGATCCATGGTGAAAAGCACTCCCGGTCCATGGTGAAAAAGATATCTGATCCATCTAGAAAACATGTCCGGTCCATCCAAAAAACATGTCCCGTCCATCCAAAAAACATGTCCGGTCCATCCAGAAAAACATTTCTGGTCCATCCAGAAAACATGTCCGGTCCATCTAGAAAACATGTTCGATCCATACATTGTTGCCCGATCCAGTGGAGCATTTGTGCCTGATCCATATGAGATATTGTGCCTGATCCATGCTAGAACTAGCCCGATCCATGATCCAGAACTTTCCTGATCCATGATCCAGAACTTGCCCGATCCATCGAAAAACGATCGATCCATCGCCATTTTTACGCCCGATCCACTCCATTTCTTGGGGAACAAACCAGCCGATCCATGCTAAGAGTCCCCGATCTGATCCATTACAAAAACTCGTCCGTCCAACTCTAATTCGATCCAAAACTTGTGTAAAACATTCAATTTCACCAACCAATCAAACCAAACCATCAACAAGCATTAACACAACAATTATTCATCATTCAAACATAAGAAATTCACCAAATTCATGATAAACAATAAACAAATTAAACAAATGGATCTAACTTGTAATAAAACATGAATATTTACCGATTTAAGTTGCTAGATTAGATCCTATGGTGATTCGAATGAAAATATACATACCATGACGTAGATCTAGGTAAAAGAAACTTAAAACGATGAAAATAAGATCAAACAACCCATATACTCGATTGAATCCTGCAAGAGATGCTTATCACTCACCAAATCTTCAAGATAGCTCGAAAACCACTAATCTCTAATCCGGACAGCGAAGAACGATGAAGAATGGCCTCCGAACACTTTGATGCGATCTACCTTTCTTTGATGTTGATCTTCAATCTTCTAATCTAGATCTATGAAATTAATGGAGTGGAAAGGGATTTAATTGGAGTAGGGAGAATCTCAAACCCCAACCAAATAGAGAAATGAAGAAACCAAACAATTCTCCTTGCCTCTACCTACCTATTTATAGCCATCTAACCAGCCCACTAATGGACTTTACCAAATCAGCCCACTAATGACTAGTTACTTATCCAGAAATTGTGTAACACTAAAACATCAATTATTCCAAAACCACTTAATCAAATCTTTAATGTGACTACTTTACGGAATAGACAACCCCATTTCCTTTCCAATGAAATCGATCTCAGCACCTGATTCGATTCCAGTAAAAAGTTATTCCCTGTACAAAACTGATAGGGGCAAAATGGTCACAAATAAAATTAGTAAAAATTATGGACATGTCTCACATCCTCATAACCAACATATCAAAATATGAGAATGATTCGACCCTTAGTGAATTAAATAAAAATATTTTACGATCTTCCAATACGTAAAATGCGAGTCCTTACATTCTCCCTTCCTTAGGAATTTCACCCTCGAACTTCCAAGCAAACACAAGCAACCAAAACAATTTTGCATGCGTATCATCCATAAGCAGCAATCTATCATCCAACTAGCATCCATCAAGCCATGCATCCATAGTCTTATCCTAACACGCGGAATTCTAATGACAATAGTACAAGCTACAATGGTGTAAGAGTGAAATGACATTTATGGGTCATACCAACGAAGAGTTCTAGATGAACCTCCTTCGTTCTCTCTTCCGTTTTCCACGTATAATTGTCATCGTCCTCACTACGTTGTAGCTTGACTAGCTTAACTGTTTTACTCCTAATCTGTTTCGTGTCATTTCCTACAACACGAAGTGGCTTATGAGGCTTCGAAACTACAGATTCGCCTTCTAGGTCTTCATACTGATCCAGATATACCACCACATTCGAATCGTGCACATACTTCCGTAGAAAAGACATGTGAAAAATATTGTGCAAACTCGACATTAGCTCGGGTAAATCTAATCTATATGTGAGCTTTCCAATCCGCTCGACTAACAGAAACGATCCAACGAACCATGGGGCTAACTTTCCTTTATTTCCAAAATGAACAACATTCTTCAAAGGAGAAATCTTCAAGAAAACCATATCGCTAGCGTCGAATTCCATATCCTTACGATGCTTATCGACATAACTCTTCTGACGATCTTGGGCTACCTTCATTCATTGCCGAACGATCTTGATACAATCCGATGTTTCACTTATCATCTCTGACCCAAGTACCAACTTATCTCCAGTTTCTAACCAACATGTTGGAGAATTACACGGTCTACCATACAATGCCTCATAAGGTGCCATCCCAATGCACGACTGGTAGCTATTATTGTATGCGAAGTTAACCAAATGTAGATGGTCTTCCCATGATCCCCCAACATCCAATACATAAATTCTAAGGAGGTCCTCCAAAACTCGGTTAATCCTCTCGGTCTGACCATTAGTCTGGGGATGATATGTCGTACTCAAACATAACTGGTTCCCAAAGTATCTTGCAAACTCTTCCAAAATCTACTCATGTACAAAGGATCTTGATCGCTTACCATACTCTTCAGGATACCATGCAAATGAACTATCCATTTGATATATAGCTCAACCAACTTCAATGTTGTCCTAGTCGATTTGACAGGAATATACCACGCGCTTTTGGTCAAGCGATCTACTATGACCCAAATCCATTCATTTCCTTCTCTGGTTCTACGTAGTTCATCGATAAAATCCTTAAATATTTGCTCATACTTCCACATAGGAACTTCCAAAGGCTGATGCAATCCACTTGGCCTTTTCTGTTCAGCTTCCACCAATTGATAGTTCATACATTTGAAAATAAACTTTCTCACATCCCTTTTCATCCCTTCCCAGTAGTAAGTTCGCTTCATGTCCCGATACATCTTACTACCACCAAGATGAATCGTCAACCTCGGGTGATAACATTCCCTCAAGACCATATTTCTCAATCCATCAATATTGGGAATAACTAATCGTCTTTTCTTACGAAGACAACCATTTCGATCGACTTAGAAATTCTTATCCTTTGGTTCCAAATTCTGGATAATCTCGACAAGCTTTCCATCATGCTTTTATCTTTCGCCAATCCTTTCGATGATAGTAGGTCTTATCGATAAGCTTGCCAACATTTCAGGTTCCAACTCACACCGTGGTCAAAAGTAAAATCCTGCTAAGTACTCGAGGAGCTTGCATTCCGAAAACATAGCTCCCAATCCTGCATGTCTTCGACTCAATGAATCTGCAACTTCGTTACCTTTATCTGGAGTATAGGCAATACCAAAATCGTATTGTGCCAAAAAATATGACCACTGCTACTGCAGAAGATTCAAATCCTTTTGGAGAAAAGATACTTCAACAACTTCTGATCCGTAAACAACTCGAATCGAACCCCCAATTGATCATTTCTCCACATCTTCATAGCAAACACGATCTCCGCTACTAAATCATGAGTCAGATAATTCTTTCATACGGCTTTAGTTATCGACTCGCATATTCCACAACTTTGTCCTTCTACATCAGCACTGCTCCAAGTCCAGTACCACATGCATCAGTATATACCACTGTATCTTCATTCCCACTCAAAATGGTCAAAACAGGAGCACTCGCTAGTCTCTCCTTTAGGATTCCAAAAGCTTGCTCACAATTCGCATCCCATGTGAACACTTGGTTCTTCTTCGTCAATCCTGTTAATGCTGCAGCTATCTTAGAGAAATCCTTTATAAATCTTCGATAATAACCTGCCAACCTAAGAAAGCTCCTCACATCCGTTGCATTCTTAGGTCTATCCCAGTCCTGGATTGATACCACCTTAGCGGGATCCACCACTATTCCACTTCCAGAAACAACATGACCTAAGAATCTCACTTTGCTCTTCCAGAAGTGACACTTCGAAAACTTAGCTCTCAGATGATGCTTTCGCAAGATTTCCAAAACAATTTGTAAGTGCGTCTTAGGCTCTTCCTCATTCAGGGAGTAAACCAGAATATCATCCACGAACATAAGCACGAACTTGTTCAACTGATCTCTGAAAACGCTATTCATAAGATCCACAAAATACAGTAGTGTGTTGGTCAAACCAAATGGCATTACTAGCCACTCAAAGAAATTGAATGGTGTCTTAAAAGTTGTCTTTGGCACACTATCCTTTGCCACTCTCAACTGGTGAAATCCCATTGCCAAATCCATATAATAAAACACATTGGCTTCGTGAAGCTGACAGAACAAGACATCTATCCTCGGCAACGGATACTTGTTCTTCTTGGCCACCTTGTTCAACTCACGATAATCCACACACAATCTCAAAGATCTGTCATCCTTGGTTGCAAACACAACTGGTGTACCCCCTTCGGAAACACTTCTCCAAATGAATCCTTTCCCCAAAAGGTCATGACCATGCACCTCTAAGTCTCGTTGTTCCTTAGACGACATCCTCCTAAGAGGTATAACGATAGGTCTAGCACCCTCGACCAAATAGATCCTAAACTCAATCTTGCGATGCGGCAGCCACCCTTTGACCTCGTCAAAGACAACATTAAACTCACAAGCGATAGGCACAGATGACAAGTCTTCTCATGGAATCATAAGCGAATACAAAAAACTTACAAAGACCCCGTCTTCGGACTTACATTGAATCACCACCACTCGCCCTTCAACATTCCCGACTATCACCTCCAGCTTTTCGCAATCCACTTTTGTCGCATACCTCTTGAGCCAATCCATGCCCAAAATGATCCCAAACCCAACGAAGTTCAAAACAATTTAAGAAATCACACACAAAAAGCAACCGTGACTCGATAACACTAGACCACAGCAAAGCATACACAAACCGGATGAACCCCTAACTGGATTAGTCACAATCAAAGGTCTATCACAAATCTCGGGTTTAAAACCCAAGCGGCGTATAATCTTATGCCGAACTTCTCGTTCTTCTGATAAGGGTATCGATATACGAACGAGCATACTTGGACAAAGCTTCCAAATTAGAAACATACCCCAACAATGGTTGACCATTCTAATTTAGCTCAACAAACGTATTTAACAGAATAGATTTCTAAACGATAGAAATAAACTTTGTCTCAAACTTGATTTGGAGCTGCTCCTTTGAAATCTCATCCTGGGTAGTCTCTAGAGTGACAGAGTTCCACTAATCCATAGCTCTTCCTTGTAGTTGTCTCGATGTAAGCTTCCTCTTCATTGCATCGACAATGCCCAAGTCTCCAAATATCTGAAAGGATGTTTTAAGACACCCTTGAATCTCTACAATCGACTCAGTCCCCTTAAACGGTTTCTCACCAAGAGCGGTGAAGTCCTTATATAGCTTTGCAAAGTCAACCACCCTTGGTATCTACACCTAAACACCGACATCTACCACGTCTGCTCCTAAAGCGGGTACCCTCCTCATGTTCGCTGCCATCATAGCCTCAAACATAGATGGGTAATCTAGGATATTGCCATCACCCCCTCCAGGAACAGTCTCCTCCCTAAAAGATGTCTCAACTATCAACGACTCATTCTAAATCTGTAAAATAATGTTTAGTCCGCATCCGAGAAAAACTTTAATGGAGTTCGACTGTTATTATATTATACTCTAATATATTGTAACAACCCGGAAAATCAAAACCAACTTAAAATTTTTATTTTGCCGATTTTAATGAATTTTGAATATTTAAAATGATTTATTTTAAATAATAACGACGAGAAATTTATATTGAATAGAATTAGAACGTATATATTTATTTGAATCGAAGTTAGAATATAATTATTTATTTTTAATTATAAAAGGAATTGAAAATGGCGCGGTAGTTTGAAAATTCAATTTCAAATTTTAAATGAATGCACAAGATTTAAAATAAACCGGATTTTAGTGAAACCAAAAATATTAGAATCTGTTTGAAAATATCTTTCCAACGAATCCGAAAAATTGAAATTTCATTGCGGGAATAAAAAGTTATGCCCAGTTGAAAATTCGGAATAGTCGCTATGGAAAATATAGCCATTAAAAATGGAAATTTTGCAAATGACCTCCGTTTTCGACGAAACCACTTTTGTTGGATTCGGGATGTCAAGTTATTGCTAGATTCCAAAATTCGTAATTTTTGAAATCAATATGTGAGTGTGGCAAAGGAAAACGTGTTTTGACAGTTTAAGTCAATTTGATTGACCAGAAAATGGTCATTATTCAAACGGCCTCCAAACGTGTGTTCGATTCGGTGTTCGAAAAAGTCAACCTTTGGTGGAATAAAATATAATCTAAATTAATTTATAAAAACCTTTTTTCCTTATACCCCCTCCCTTTCCCCTTTCTCCCTTCAGAAACAGATCGAAACAAAAAAAAGAGAAACTCGATCGTGCGCCCTCCCCCCTCATTCGACGTCCGACCCCTCCGCCCTACCCACCACCGTCGCCGCCCCCTTCTTCCCCTCCTGCTCCCCCATACCCTCTCTCCCCTTATGAAACTGCGCACCCCCTCCCCGTTGAAAACCCTAACCGCCACCGCCACTACTTCGCATCCACCTCCCATTGACCTGCGCCGCCTTGAGCGAAACTCCCCTCCGATTATGGTGCAACAGCTCCCCTTCCATTTTAAAGGTAAGTCTTTATTTATTTTAGTTTATTTATTTTTGTTTTTGTTTATGTAAGTTAATTGGTTTTATAAAAAAAATCAGTTTTTTTGTAATAGAATAAAAAAGATTTTATTTTTAATGATGAACAATATTTTATTTTTAATGATGAACAAGATTTGATTTTTAATGATGAACAAGATTTAATTTTTAAAGGTGAACAAGAGTAGATTTTTATAATAAAAAAATGATTAGATTTTTAAAATGAAAAAGATTATATTTTCATATAAGGAAAGATTGCATTTTCCATATTAAAAGAATATGATTTTCTATGATCATAAAAATATAATTTTTTTCCATATAAGTAGCGATATAAAAATATAACCTTTTATATACAAGTAGCGATATAAAAGTTGGATCCTTACAATGTAAACATCGTGTTAAAGATGTGAGTTTACACATATGGATTTGAAATAAAAATATAATTTTGATTATGAAGTTAGAAGTATTAAAATATGATTTTTACTATAAACGCCAATATAAAAATGTGATTTTTATATATGTAAAAGAATGAATTTTAATGAAAATCGCATGGAACAGATTGCGATGGATAAAATTGAAGAGTGACAAATAAAGAACGGTGGAGTGGAACCCCAAGGTGAGAACTCCTCACCATAATTTTCTTTGTACAGTTGTTTATTATATAACTGCATATATGAACTGCTTCCTATCGTCCACAGACCATGGACGATTTGTTTGGTTGTGTGTTTGGATTGATTTGGTTGTGTGAATTGGGTTTGTGATGTGAAATGAATAAAATAAAATATTCATGTGTTGAATAAAATAATTTATTCATGTGGTGAATAAAATTCTTGTGTTGAAATAAATATTGTAGAGTTAAAAATATAATTTTTAACATGTAAATGAAAATGAATATTCATTTACAAATTGGACGATTTGTATTTGTACACACATTTGACTGATATAGATTAGGATGATATATTTTACACATCGTCCAACAGCACAAATAAAACCTGTGTTTGATTGTTTGAAACCCCACACGGGTATTGGGATGATATATGACATACACTAGTCCCAATACTTAGCTGTATGTCGATCGATTGGTTGACAGGCTGTTGTAAGCGTTAAATATTTATGTTTAATGCTTATGTAGTGTAGAATGCACTTTGGATGATGGTTGACTGTGTTTGATTGTTGTTGTGTACATGTGTTATATGAAATCCATATAAATCAAATTATATGGTAATTGGCGGTGTCTGATTCCAGTTCAGAAAGAATAAATATTTTAAAATAACGAATATTTATAAAATAATATTCAGTAAAAGATCAAAATATGATTTTAATGTCCGATTTGGGATGGACACGAATATATTTAAATATATATAGCCGTGTCAGTTAGATATGCGCCATTTTGACGCGAACGATATTTATATCGATTTTATTCATTTTTATAATGAATATCGAAAAAGAATTGATTTCAAAATTTAATGTTTTGAAAATACTATCATTTATATGTTAATGATATGGAATATTCAATTTTGATTTGAAATTGAATATGAAGTTGAAATCGTTTTGAAAACGTATTTAAAACGATTTATAAAATATGTTTTAAATGTAAATCGACGAAATATAAATATATAATATATATACACATCTATAAGAAATCTACAAATACGTCTCTCATACGTCATTAAGCCCTTGAACTTTAGCTACAATCGATTAATCAGAGATCTAATACCAAATGTGATGACTGTCAATAACTCTAGAACTTAACAAGAGGAATAATGCGCTGAAAGGTATGCCAGACAGCTATAGACAACCATCAGGGTAAGATAAATACAAGCGAAACATGTCGTATAACTCAAAGCGCAAAGATACGATATAATAGAAAATATACAATAGGCATATAATAGTGAAGCATATTTGAGCAAAAACTTAAACTTTCATATCAACTAGAAAGATCAATACATCACTGGAGTACATCATAATAGTCTGTACAAAATGCCTCAATAAAATCGCTTAGAGAACACTCATCAAGCATAACAGCAGAAATAGCAACTAGTATGTATAGTAGAAAGTAACACGTAAGCCTCTTTCTTGTCATCGCTCTATAGCATCTTCTCATCAAGATTTATCACCTGTCACCTGCTACCTAGTCTTCCCATCCACAACACAATGGATGAATAGCCCAAGATAATAAGAGGAAACATAAAAACCTTGAATCAAACAACAATCTTAGTTAGCAATAATACAACTATCTAACATCATCAATAACGTATATGAGAAATAGGTAGATCAACCATCTAATCTACCAACATCCATAGAGAAGAAACTCAAACCTGTTTTCCTCACATCTGACAGTGATAGCTTTACAAACGACCAAAGAGAAAACATAGTAGATATAGTGACCAGTTATCTAGTGTAGACCATCCTAATTGAGATCAAATCCCCCAAAGAACAAGCCCCGAAGGCCTAAACCAACATCAGAAAAGCACCCAAGAGATGCACAAGACGATACAAGCAAAGCAACAAACATCCATGACTTTGGCTATCACCGCTAATCCTGCCTTGAAACCATCGTTAATCACATGATTGGCTACGCCATGCCATTTGTCAAGGGCTAATGGTAACCCTGGTTCTAGTCAGACTTTTGTAAGTCCTACATACATTTGCCTCCCCGAGACAACACGACCCATCCCATGTGCCCAGGGTACTCGACTAGTCTCACTCTTTTCAGCATCGCTATTATACCCCCTGCTTCGATCCCGCTAGTAATTACGACAACAATAATCTCTCAGCCTTCATAACTCTAGTCGTCGTCATCGGCGACTATCCAGAAGCTCAGACTCCGTCTCGAGCAACCATTATCTACGAACTCAACAATCTTGAGTCATCTTCACATTCGTTGCGTTACCACGATCAACGAACACTTCAAAACACTTCGAACATTTCTCCTTGAATTCGCGCCGAAGCCATGACCATTGTCGACCCAAAAATACACATCTTTTGGTCGATATTCAGTCCACCAAATATACATTCCCGATCCAATGTCCAGATCATTCCCGATCCATGGTGAAAAACACGCCCGATCCATGGTGAAAAACTGTCTGATCCATCCAGGAAACATGTCCGGTCCATCTAGAAACACATGTCCGGTTCATCCAGAAAATATGTCCAGTCCATCTAGAAACACATGTCCGGTCCATCCAGAATTATGTCCGGTCCATCCAGAAAAACATGTCCGGTCCATACATTGAAAACATGCCCTATCCACTGAAACATTTGTGCCTAATCCATACGAGAATTTGTGCCTGATCCATGCCAGAACTCGCCCGATCCATGCCAGAACTCACCCGATCCATGCCAAAACTCGCCCGACCCATGCCAGAACTTTGCTCGATCCATGCTTCAAAACTTGCCTGATCCATCAAAAACGACTGGTCCATTATGATTTTTACACCCGATTCACTCCATTTCTTGGGGAACAAGCTAGCCGATCCACGCTAAGAATCCTCGATCTGATCCATTACAAAAACTCACCCGATCCAACCTCTATTCGATCCAAAACT
Organism: Allium sativum; assembly: GCA_030737875.1. Classification (NCBI taxonomy): domain Eukaryota; kingdom Viridiplantae; phylum Streptophyta; class Magnoliopsida; order Asparagales; family Amaryllidaceae; genus Allium; species Allium sativum. Next base: position 445,543,219 of record CM060922.1, on the reverse strand, counting down.
CATGTAAAACATTTAGTTTCACCAAACAATAAAACCAAACCATCAACAAGAATTAACAAAAAGATTATTCATCATTCGAACATAAGAAACATGATAAACAATAAAGGAATTAAACAAATGGATATAACTTGTAATAACACATGAATATTTACCGATTTAAGTTGCTAGATTAGATCCTATGGTGATTCGAATGAAAATATACATACCATGATGTAGATCTAGGTGAAAGCAACTTGAAATGATGAAAATAAGATCAAATAACCTATATACTCGATTGAATCCGTGTGACAGATGCTTATCACTCACTAAATCTTCAAAAAGCTGGAAAACCTCTACTCTCTTCTGGACAGCGAAGAACGATGAAGAACAACCTTCGAATCAATCACTTTGATGTGATCTACCTTTCTTTGATGTTGATCTTAAGTCTTCTAATCTAGATCTATGAAATTAATGGAGTAGAGAGGTATTTGATTGGAGTAAGGAGATAATCAAACCCCAACCAAATAGAGAAATGAAGAAACCAAACAGTTCTCCTTGCCTCTACCCCCTTAATGGTTAGTTAACCTATCCGGAAATTATGTAGCACTAAAACATTAATTCCTCCCAAATTACTAAACCAAATCCTTAATGTGACCACCCTACGAAATTGGCAACACCATTTCCATTTCCTTTCCAATGAAATAGTTTTGAGCATCTGATTCGATCCCAACCAAAAGTTATGCCCTGTATAAAACTGATCGGGGGAAATGGTCACAAACAAAATTGGTAAAAATTGTGGACATGTCTCACATCCTCATAACCAACATATAAAAATATGAGAATGATCCGACCCTCAGGAAATCAAATAAAAATATTTTATGATTCTCTAATACATAAAATGTGGGTTATTACTACCAAAATTAACCCCTAATAATAGGCTGATAGTGAAGGGGTATCGTAGGAACACAAGCACAGAAAAATCTTTCGAAAGAAAAAATCCGAATAATAGAAAGAACCGAAAGATGAAAGAATGAACCAAGAGCATCATAAACCGGCACCTCCCAAGAAGAAAGGATATCAAAGCCTATAGAATGCCAGCGAAGTCTATCTGACAAGGTCTATCTAATAGGGTGTACCCGGCAGGGAGTTTTGTAGTGAAAGGTCACCTAAGTCAAAAACCAAGAAAGAGGAAGACATGAGCTCAACTCATTGAAACCCGAAAGGGCTATCGGTATAAATCTTCTTAATACCGATACATCGAAAGGCGAAGGCATCAAGGGTATAACGCCAGAAGTACACAAAGATTATCCGGAACTAGCTTCCGAAACATCTACTGCATAAATGACGAGAGGTCACATTGATAAACAACAAGAACATCACCGGGAACTACCTTCCGGAAGACCGGACTATCCCAAAAGCTCCACCGGAAGGCCAACGGAACCCTAGTGGAGAGATAGACTATCCATATTAAACCACTTAGTATAGACACTAACAACAGTTCCGAACCGGCAGCTATATACATACATCTTGAGGACAAGCCCCTCTAAGTATTGAGAAGAAAACAGGAAGCCTACATCCGAAAGCCTACGACCGAGAGTATGCAGCAGGAGGTTCGAAGACCTTCTTGGAAAAGCTACTATATCAACAAGTTCATACCACTTTCACAGAACCACTAGCTAACTAGGACTTTCCTTCCGGAAGCTGTAATCCGCAACTCAAAGTGGCCGAGAGCTAAAACAATCGAAACTAAGGAGAAAAGCAGCCGACAAAGGCATCTGCAGGCCCAATAGCCCAGCAGTAGGAGGGTCCCTAATTTCCCTATAAATAAGACCCCAAGGGTCACATTTTAGGGGGATTTTTTTATTTTGTCAATCTTGTTCTTTCCTTTTTAAGGAGTAAATCCTAATTCCCAAATCGAATGAGGATTTATTCTACTTTTGTAATACATCTACAATTTACGAATGGAGAACTCCGAGACTTAAACATCTTGCGATTTGGTAATCTTGTTGTGCCATTATGATGAAACAGGGAGTTAACACTAATCTTTTGTATGAGAAAGTTGATCATGGCACCTTCGTGAAGGAGAAAGGGCTTCACAGTAATTCGAAGTCCTTCTCCTTCTATCTTGAGGGTTTGTCACATTGATCAATGCTCCCCTAAAGAGCATAGTGCTTCCTAATCTCGGAAAGGAGGTTGTCTGTAGGTTTATAACTCGATCTCCGACGCAACCAAGGCCCTTCAGTCCAGTTCGATGCGGAAGGATCATCTGAGTTAATGAGCATTGCGACGCCCTTTTCTCCTAAATATGGAGAAGCATTAGCCTGTTTTCTTCTTATCACTATATATATCATCACATTAGTGATCTAGGGAGTAACCGATTACATAAGACCTTAGCGTGTCAAGCTAAGTACACCTTCTTCAGGTCATTTCGGAATTCTATTGTACTGTAAGTGTGATATTCACTCCTTGAGGGAAGAATAATTAATCTTCAGAACCGAGATCCCGATGCTTAAGGAAAGGTAGATTTATCCAAGTAACACTGGTCTTCAAGCATCCTTCAATAAACCAGGATTATGACTGCATCAAATTTCTTGAACACATGTTTTATATAACTTACTTCGGGTGTTGATGGGAATAACATTAACATTTTGGTGCTAGATGGAGGGGCCTGAACCTTCGACCTTGTAGTTAGTCAATCAAAAATTAACTTGGTAAATTTATTGCTCCATGGAAGGAAAGATGAAATCAAATGGAAAATTGATACAAAGAACCATTCCTAATGCAACCTTGAAGGAAACATGGACCTAACGCTTAATCTGTACAATAACGAAAGAGGATCCACATCCAGCCCAACGCAACCACCAAACCCAAACGCCATGGAAGATAATGTAGCAAGGATTATGGCTTTGGAAAAGCAACTCCAAGAGATGAAAGCTCAGATGAATGCCTCCCAAGCACAGAAATATTCAAGGCTCACCAAATCTAGTCAAAGTGAAACATATTAATCTCTAAAAAGAAAGGGTCCCATTCAACACTCAGAAGCAAAGAAGAAGCTTAAGGCGACTTACTCCAAGAAGAAGAAGTCCCATTTGATAGGAGTAGACCATTAAGGAAATCAATACGAGCATGAACAATTTGGGAGTTCCACTTCTAGGGGTTATGATCCCAAGAGAATAAACTATGACAACACGAAAGCTTATCTTAAAGACATCGCTTAGAAGACCATCAAAGACTTGCTGGGAAGCAAGGGGAAGAGGACCCAAGATGACAGGGTTAATGAAAACGAAAGGGTAGCTCCTTTCATCGATGAAATTATGAATACCATAAGACCATCTAGAGTGAAGGTGCCAACCATAAAATATCTTGGGACAACTGACCCTAATGATCATCTAATGGCTTTCGATAGCCAGATAGATCTTTACAATGCTTCAGAGCCATCAGATGTCATCTTTTCCCAGTAACCTTTAAAGGGGCGGCAGCAAAATGGTAGCATCGGTATAGCGAGAACACTATTTACTCATGGAAACCGTTCTCCTTTGAATTTTCCGCACATTTCTGCATTTGGAAAGATCTAACAGTTGACTATACAATCATCACTAACACCAAACAGAGGCAAGGGGAGTCTCTAGGAGATTATCTGAAAAGGTTCAACATCGAGGCATTGAAGGCTAAGGATATGAACGACCGTGACAAGTTGATTGCCGTACACTCAGGGTTAACTGAAAATACCCCCTTCTGGAAGAATTATGTATTCACGGCTGTAAAGACTTATAGGACTTTCATTTCCTAGCCGACAAATTTATTCGCATGGTTCATAAAGAGAAAGTTCAAGCCTCGAGGGGAAGGAGGAAGGTCGAACTTTGGACGAAAGCCCCCAAAAGGAAATCAAAAGATATCAAGGTGGGAAGATTCTAATACCAACTTGGTTGCTGTAAACAAGCCTATCTCTTTTGTGTATGCTGTCGCAAGAGAAAGGGTTAATAACTTCCCTGTCTCGTTCAAAGCCAAGAATTGCCCTGAACCTTATTCCAGCGGTAAGTATTGTGAATTCCACAAAACCAACGGACATAAGACCGAAGAATGAAAGGTATTGGATGGGATTATTCAAAAGCTAATCCAAGAGAGACATCTGAAAGAATTTGTTTTAAAAAGACAACATTAGCCCAGGATACAAATTGACAACAGAAGGTTTCGGTGAATACGATAGAGGCTACTATGGAAGAGGGCAACCTAGACTTGGGTCCGCCCATAAATCGAATCAATGTGATCCACGGAGTGCTACACCCTGCCGGAAGCTGTCCAAAAGCTAGGAGTCAATACTTGAAGGAAGCCATGGAGGGAATATTCTCCATTCAAGAAGAACCATCGTTGAAAAATGTACGTTATGCTCTCAAAATCACAACCTAGTGTTTTCTCCAGAAGAAATGAAGAAACGGGTTCGCCACCCCCATAATGATTCCCTTATGATAACAGCGCAAATTGGACTCTCTGTTGTTTCCGAAATCCTTATGGACACTGGGAGTGCCGTCAATGTCATCTTCAAGCATGATTTCGATCAGATAGGAATTTCTGAGAAGAAGTTGGAGCCAAGTAGCAAACAAATCTTTGGCTTCAACAACAAGGGATCAACTCTGGTGGGGTAGATCAACCTTCTAGTTCAAGTTGGACTGTCTCCGCTTCATAGGACTTTCGAAACTCTCTTTGTTATGATAGATCAACCATCCTATTACAATATCTTCTTTGGACGACGAGCTTTGGAAGAGATGGACGCTTTTGTCTCCTCCAAGTATCTTATGTTAAAATTCCTAGCCAAGCAGGGATGGGGTACCATCAGGGAGAATAGTTTAGTTCCCGCTAATTGTACTTCGCAACGACTGGCAAATACAAAAGGGAGTGTCTTCGTACTTTGATTCTTCTACTGTTTTTATACCTGCGGATAAAGGACTCTTACATCCCACATTCGAAGCTAAGATAAAAATCAATAAGGCTGACAAATGTACCAATGGTAAGTACACTTCTTTGAAAAGAAAGAGGAAGAGATCCAATGATGTAAACTTGACTGAAGAAGGAGAAATCGTCATGGATCTGGACTCTAGCGGGGATATTGAAAGGATGAAACCAATATAAGATGTGAAGGAGGTAAACATTGACTCAAAGGATAAATCGAAGGTCGTCAACATAGGAAAAAGGATGACGGATCCCTTTAAGAGTGATCTAATTCAGTTCTTACAACTCAACAAGGATGTTTTCGCTTAGACCCATTTAGACATGATTGGTATTAATCCTTATATTATGAGTCATGCCTTAAAAAGTGACCCCTCAGTGATCCTGATTCGGTAAAAGAAGAGACAATATAATAGAGATCGACTAGAAGCTTTGAAGGAGGAAGTCAAAAGATTTGAAACTAACGGGTTTATCAAAGAAGTCCTTTACCTAAAATTGTTAGCCAATCCCGTGCTAGTGAAGAAGTCCAATGAGAAGCGGAGAACGTGTGTTGATTATACAGATTTAAACAAGGCTTACCCAAAGGATTACTATCCCCTTCCATGGATTGACCAGTTAGTTGATACCATGAGTGGTCACAAGATACTATCCCTTTTGGATGCCTACTCAGGGTCAGGGTACAACCAAATTCCGATGCATAAACCCGACGAGGAGCATACAAGCTTTATCACTGATTGGGGAACATTTTGATATAAAGTGATGCCTTTTGGGTTGAAGAATGCGGGAGCAACCTACCAAAGACTGGTAAACAGGATGTTCCAAGAGTAGATAAGGCGCAATATGGAAGTATATGTGGATGACATGCTAGTGAAATCCACTAAAACAGAGAACCATGTAACAAATTTGGAAGAAATGTTCAATGTCATAAGGAGTTACTAAATGAAGTTAAACCCGCAAAATTGTTCTTTTGTAGTTCAATCTGGAAAGTTCCTGGGAAATGTGGTGAGTGAGTAAGTGATTGAAGCCAGTCCTAACCAAATCCAGGCCTAAAGGACATGGAAGAACCTAGAACCAGCAAAGAAGTCATGAGCCTTAATGGAAAAGTAGCAGCCCTTAGTAGGTTCATTTCCAAAGCCACTGACAAGTGCGTTCAATTCTTCGATGTTATAAAGAGAAAGAAGAACTTTGAGTGGAACAAAGATTATAGGAGGTCATTCCAAGAATTAAAAGTTTATATGGGAACGCCTCCGGTTTTTTCCAGCCCTGAGAAGGGGGAAGTTCTATACATGTACATGACCATTTCGGAATATGCGGTAAGCACAGTCCTTATAAGAGAAAGTAATTGGATTCAGCACCCTATTTACTACGTTAGCCGACGGCTAAAGGACGCAGAAACCCGACACCTTATAATGGAAAAACTAGCGTATTGTCTAATACTTACCGCATGAAAGCTCAGAGGATACTTCCAAGCTCACCTCGTTAAGGTTTTAACAAGATTTCCGCTCAAGCAAGTGTTTAGTAAGCCGGGAACCTCAGGGAGATTAATCAAATGGGGTATTGAGCTTAACCAATACGAGATTGAGTTTCATCCTCGAACGACAATTAAAGGACAAGCTTCCATAGAATTCGTAAACGAGTGCACAAGCTTCATTACAGACCAATTGATTAAGGAGAATGACTTAAAGGCCAAGTGGCAACTTTTTGTAGATGAGGCTTCTAACGAGCAGATTGCAGGGGTAGGTTATATTATAACTACCCCTGATGGACATCGCTTGCACTACGCCATGAAGTTATGATTCCCAGCAACTAACAATGTAGCTGAGTATGAGTCAAGGATTGCTGGTTTGAATTTGGCACTACAGTTGAAGATACCTCAAATAGAAATTTTTAGTGATTCACAACTAATGGTAAACCAAATAAAGCAAACCTATCAAACCAAAGATGCATGGCTAACCCTATACGTAAAGAGGATATTAAAGATGCTTTCCCTGTTTGAGAATTTTTCAATCCATCAAATACCCCACGGGGAGAATACTCAAGCGGATTCACTAGCCAAATTAGCCAGTCCCCCCCCAAACTTGAGTAATTCCCGTGGGTTATCAAAGAAAGGCCTAGTATCGGGCCTGAAGAACCGGAAATGGGGAAAAAATTGTTAGTTCTAACCAGGTCCCAAGCCTTCAGAAGGGGGGACGAAGGAAGCAAAGAGGGAAACTACAATGAGGAACCTCCCTTAATGGAAACAAACCGCCATCGTGAAAATACGTGGATGACTCCCATGATAGACTATCTCCTGAACAGAACCTTGCTTCTTAGTAAGCAAGATGCGATAAGGATAAAACACAAAGCTCCTACATTTGTGATTACGTATAATATACTCTATAAAAAGGGACATTCGCTTCCTTACTTAAGATGTGTAAGCTCCGAAGATAGGCTTAACCTGTTGATAGAAGCTTATGAGGGATGGTGTGGAGTCCATTCCAGTGGAATTAAGCTGGCCAAAAGGGTCATACGACAAGGGTATTATTGGCCACAGATGGTTAATCAAGCAGTTGAGTATGTCAAAAATGTCAAAGCTGTCAAAGGTCCCCTAAGGTGCCCCGACTTCCTCCTAGTGAGTTAACCACTATCTCAAGCACCTGGCCTTTCTACATATGGGGGATAGATTTAATCGGACCCTTACCAATCTCCAAAGGTGGAGCTAAATATGCCGTAGTAGCCATCGACTACTTCACCAAATGGGTGGAGGCAGAACCCCTTTCAACAATCACATATAAAAAGGTGTTAAGATTTGTAATAAAGAATATTGTTACCCGTTTTGGAATCCCTCACAAAATTATATCAGATAATGGAATACAATTCGAGAGCGAAGAATTCACTCTTTTTGTGAGAAAAATGGAATCATTAAAAGTTTTTCCTCAGTGGCCCATCTAAAGGCTAACAGTGCAGTGGAAGCTGCCAATAAAACCATAAAGACGATTCTTAAAAAACGCCTAAACCAAGCTAAAGGAAATTGGGCCAAAGAGTTACCTTTAGTGCTTTGGGCGTACAGAACTTCTACCAAAACAACAACGGGACACACCCCTTTTTCCTTGACATATGGATGTGAAGCTATGCTTCCGGTTGAGGTCGAAATCCCATCGCATAGAAGGATAGCATATGCATTTGATCCCAATCAGGAGTTAAGAAAAGATCCCCTAGACTTAATACATGAATTAAGAGATGTGGCTGCAATCAGAACAGCTGAATATCAAAGAAGGATTACGGAATACTACAACACAAAAGTCAGGACTAGAAACTTCGCAAAATGGGAATTAATTTATGAAGAGTCATGGCTAACACAAAGAAACCAACGAATGGCCCTCTCGGCCCAAATTGGGAAGGACCCTTGGTCATCCATCAAGAAATTATGCCCAGAACATATCGAATGTGCAGACCCAAAGGTGACCTTGTCCCAAGAACATGGAAATCCAATCATTTAAGGCCTTACTTCTCAACGATAAAGGAATAAGGAAAAAGGCTTCCCACCAAAGATGGTCGCATAACTAAGGGTATAGAAACCCATTCAGTAGCTTAAGAGAGACCCAAAAGGGGTCAAACTGAAAAAGGATCAAATCCCTTGTCATCACCAAAATTGGTCAGGACGAGGCATCCCCTGGAGGGGGATGGCGTGTTAGTCTTTCTACATGCCCAAATCAAAGGGGGCTAGGTAAAAGCATCACAAGCGTAAGCCTCCGTTTCACACCAGAAATGGTCGCGGTGGTGCATCTAAAATTAGCACGCCCTGGCTTTGCTCGCAGAAGAGTACGCCCTGCCTATGCTAGAACTAAGAACGTCCTACCTCTGCTTCTATTTCGCATTACCCGCATAAGGGAACCCAAACCCCTATAACCACCTATGATGGTCAGGATAGGACACCCCTCGGAGGGGGGTGGTGTGTAAGCCTCTATCAGTACCTACGATGGTCATTATAGAGCATCTAAAGAGTAAACCTTAGTTAGGTGCCTATGATGGCCCCATCTAAGTTTCTAAGACCTTATCATCACCTATGATGGTCAGGATAAGGCACCTCGTGGAGGGAGCTCGGGTAAGTACTTGGGCCCTGCTTATGGATAAGCTAGCCAAGCGCACCGGACACACAGGCCCATTGAGTGCCAACAAAGCATGTACATCCTCTGCTTTGACATCATAAGCCCGAAGAGTGGCTCATGAAGAACGTACAACCTCTGCTTCACAAATCATATCCAAAGGGAATACCAAAACACAAATACCGAAAGTGGATTTCTGGTACTCAATCTCTAATTGCCTGGACAAGGGTTGATTCCGGCCTGCTATTTCAATACCTGAATAAACGTTAGTTCTGGACTTCTATTAATGCCCGAAGGGGTTTCCGGTCTTCAACCTTTTAATACCCGAATCTAGGTTGATTCGTCTCTTCACAAATACCGTAAGGGGTTTTCGGTCTTCAACCTTTTAATACCCGAATCTAGGTTGATTCGGCTCTTCACAAATACCGGAAGGGGTTTCCGATCTTCAACCTTTTAATACCCGAATCTGGTTGATTCAGCTCTTTACAAATACCGGAAGGGTTTTCCGGTCTTCAACCTTTTAATACCCAAATCTAGGTTGATTCGTCTCTTCACAAATGCCGGAAGGGGTTTCTGGTTTTCAACCTTTTAATACCCAAATCTGAATTGATTCAGCTCTTCACAAATACCGGAAGGGGTTTCCAGTCTTCAATCTTTTAATTCCCGAATCTGGGTTGATTCGAATCTTCAAAATGCCAAAAGGAGTTTCCAGTCTCCAATCTTTGATTACCCAAAGAAGGGTTGATTCAAAACTTCTATTAATGCCGGAAGGGGTTTCCGGTCTTCTATCAATATTAAAACCCGAATCTTGCTTGATTAAGTTCTTCACAAATACCGAAAGGGGATTTCTAGTCATCAATCTTCAGATTACCTATGTAAGAGTTGGTTCAAAGATACTATCATAGCAGGAAACCAACCATTGGCTTTCAATCCTTAACGGACAAGAAAGAGCTAGCCCAAAAGCAATGCCTTGTAGGTTAAGTGATGCAATCCAGTGTTAAGAAACAACTCACAAATGAATAAAAGAGAATGCAGAAATAAATGTTTGACTTGGAAAGACGAAAACACCACTTCACTAGGGGGAAAATTTCACTACCAAAATTAACCCCTAATAATAGGTTGACAATGAAGGGGTATCGGAGGAACACAAGCACGGAAGAATCTTCCGAAAGCAAAAAGCCGAATAATAAGAAGTACCAAAAGCAGGAAAGAATGAACCAAGAGCACCACAAACCAACACCTTCCAGGAAGAAAGGAGCTCAAAGTCTATAGAATGTCAGTGAAGTCTATCCGACAGGGTCTATCTAACAGGGTCTACCTGCCAGGGAGTTCTATAAAGAAAGGTCACCTAAGTCAGAAACCAATAAAGAGGAAGACATGAGCTCCACTCATTGAAACCTGGAAGGGCTATCGGTATTATGTGAAGACCCGTAACTTCCCCGTAAAGGAAAGCGCCGGATAGTTCGAGAACAAACCACAACAGAACGCATATAAAAGAACATTTCACTGTATATCACAACAATGCATCAGATTACAAGAATATACAGAGTAAAAAAGAATATTACACAGAAATATCAGAGATTCAAATTACATTTAAATACAACGCAGCGGAAAATAATACAATACACAACTAGAAGAGATATACGGATACAAAGCTTTCCGGATATCGTTCCAGCTGTAAACCAGGATCCTGTGAATATAAATCTGCAAAACCAAAACTACTAGCTGCCCGTGTCAAAATAAGGGCACCCAGAGTTTAGGTTAAAACAATAAACTCCAGATCAGTCATGTGACTGGTGTGAGAACTAAAACAGTTAATCTTTATTTTTAAAGTTAGGTAAATCAAGGGACCACGCCGTATAACACGGAACGGGTTTCCTCCCAAGAATACCGGTGCATAAAACAAACAGCGCAATGCTAAATAAAGAAGAATGAAGCTGTTATAAGACCCAGGTCCTATCACACAATGCAACGCAAGCCGGGGGATAGGGTTTTCCCTTATAACAGCCAAAGAATGCTTGATACGTTTGAAACAAATCATTTGATACTATAATAAGTGTATAGTGTATAAAACAACTTCAAATCATAAGTATCAATCATAGGCGGCATGGGTACCATATATCATGTCGCCATACTAGTTTTACAATTAAAACCGCAAAGTCACGTATTTGGAAATTGGATTTCCGTCTATGAACCGAGGCAAAAGATAGTCCTCAACCGATTCGAGACGCTCTAGCCCGCCCCTCAGGCACAGCCGCAACCGTACCTTGGATCGTCAGGGCCGGTCCACACGAAGTGGATTATAATGCCTGAACAATACGTTTCTCCGCCCTTTGGGGCGTAGGTGAGCCAACTAAATGACTCCATCGGTTCGAGAACGACCGATCAATCCGAGGCGCCTCGCAACAGCAACAACCACATAAGTCAAACTCGTCAGGGCGTGTAAAACCAATGACGCCACTTCTAGCTAGAAAGAAAACGCATGTCCCCCCTGAGGTCCGTCTCCCGTTTTTGGTTCATACCGGGTGTGAAACACGCGAGGTAAACGTTACACAAAGCTACGCCACAAAGGCCGTGCTTTGATCATCCCCACAAGACTTTGCTTTTCAACAGAAGCCTTGATCATTTGCATCTTAGCATGCCACACAGGCAAACCATCCTATGCAACCGATATCAGTCACACAGAATGAAATCCGATGTCAGACACACAGTCCATTTACAAGTCCGTTCTGGGTCTGAACGAAACCGGAGGCACCTAGTACCCCGCATATCCATCGATCTCCAAGTACGTCTGGACGATCACTAACTGTTTCCATCTTCTTGGGTGTACAGCCCAATCAAGATCATCAGTAATTACCCAAACGACGTGAAGACCTCCGGTCTTCTACCATCGTCTTCATCTTCGACTTATCGTCGTATCAGTTATTCAGAATGGGATGAACCCGGTCTTTCCGAATAACTCGCGTATATTTTAAATAAGTGTTACACAAACACAACATACGCCTCATTCCAATTCATTAGTCACTAACCGTAAATTAATCAAGAGAATAATTCCCCAAATATTAACCCCGAAGGCCGAAACCAACATCAGATCAATACCCAGAAAACCATTCTGCTTGGCCAACCGACAGTTAGTTTCTAAATTTTACATTCAAATCTAATTAAAGATTTAACTATCGCCTGGAGCAAAACTGGTGATACTCCATTCTCGATCTTTTCAATCTAATTAAAGATTCATTAAAACTCCACTTAGTTTTAATCTGTGACTGGGTTAAAGAATCAGTGTCATCTAAAAACACGGTTCGCGATAAACCCAAAGTCACATTCCATTAATTATCGGGTTAAAGAACGAGTGTTATTTAAAAACACTGTTCACGATAAACCCAAAAATCATTCCATTAATTATCGGGTTAAAGAACGAGTGTTATTTAAAACACTGTTCACGATAAACCCAAAAATCAATATCAATTCAATTCCAATTAAATATTATTTAATTGGTACACTTCATTAAATCTAAATAAAAAGATTTAATCTTTTCTCAACTGGGTTCAAGAACAGTGTTAGTGAAGACACCATTCACGACAAACCCAAATCACATTCGATATTCAATACAAGGCTCTGAATAGAAAATATATCGGCTTATATTCAATATCGAATTCTACGACTAACAAATGTCGTATTGGAAATAACGATATAAATATATATCTTTCAAATTTCCATATCAACATCTGTATAATCACGAATCCCAACATCGAAATATTCCGAAGACAATTTCGATTCAAATCCACTCCAATGCAATCATTGGAAATTTTGGTTATTTTCAAAACCATTTCAAATTCAATTTATTTATTTAAAAATAAATAGAATTATAATTCTAGTTCAAAACTAGCTCATTTTGATAAAAATCTATTTTTATCCTTTCAAATATGGAGTTTTTCATCCCAATTCTTTCTAAATCATTTCTTATGATTTTACACAAATTATTACTATTTTTAATAATTTTATCAAGGCCCGTACAGTCGATTTCCATCAATGGCCATCGAACTGCACTTACAGCGACCTTTTTCAAATTTGATTTGGACATAATTCCAAATCCAACCGTTAGATTTCAAATTTCTAATATTCGTTAGAAAGCTCTTTTCGATACGAACCCAATGGTTCCGGTTTTAGGAGAATCCGACGGTCGGATCTCCCGCAATGTCCGTTTGAAATAAATGGTCGAAATTCGCGAACTGCCGCGGCGCGGCGCGTTCTATTCAGGCCATTATATTATATATATAATATATATAATATATATTTCGTCGATTTCTATTCAAAACGAATTATATAAATAGTTTTAAAATCGTTTCAAAAGCTATTTTAACTTTCTTTTCAATTCAAATCAAAATTGAATTCTTCTTTATAAATTCGTTTTAAAATCCATTTCTATTCAATTCAAATTTCAATTCAATTTGAATTCATTTCAATTCGCTTTCAATTCAATTCGAATTCGTTTTCAATTCAATTCATTTCGAAATCGTTTTCAATTCAATTCGAATTCGTTTTCAATTCAATTCATTTCGAAATCGTTTTCAATTCAATTCATTTCGAAATCGTTTTCAATTCAATTCATTTCGAAATCGTTTTCAATTCAATTCATTTCGAAATCGTTTTCAATTCAATTCATTTCGAAATCGTTTTCAATTCATTTTGAATTCGTTTTCAATTCAATTCATTTCGAAATCGTTTTCAATTCAATTCGAATTCGTTTTCAATTCAATTCATTTCGAAATCGTTTTCAATTCAATTCGAATTCGTTTTCAATTCAATTCATTTCGAAATCGTTTTCAATTCAATTCGAATTCGTTTTCAATTCAATTCATTTCGAAATCGTTTTCAATTCAATTCATTTCGAAATCGTTTTCAATTCAATTCATTTCGAAATCGTTTTCAATTCAATTCGAAATCGTTTTCAATTCAATTCGAAATCGTTTTCAATTCAATTCGAAATCGTTTTCAATTCAATTCATTTCGAAATCGTTTTCAATTCAATTCATTTCGAAATCGTTTTCAATTCATTTCATTTCGAAATCGTTTTCAATTCATTTCGAATTCGTTTTCAATTCAATTCGAAATCGTTTTCAATTCAATTCATTTCGAAATCGTTTTCAATTCAATTCATTTCGAAATCGTTTTCAATTCATTTCATTTCGAAATCGTTTTCAATTCATTTCGAATTCGTTTTCAATTCATTTCGAATTCGTTTTCAATTCAATTCATTTCGAAATCGTTTTTAAAATCGATATAAATATCGTTCACGTCAAAATGGCGTCAATCTAATCAACACGGCTTCATATATTCCTATTTTCAAATATTCTATTTCAAATATTTCTTTTTCAAATATTTCTATTTTAAAACTGGAATGAGGCCCAATCAATTACCATATAAAGTTAATTATATGGATTTTCATACAACACATGTATAATAGCCTTGAAAAATAATCAACCATCAACCAAAGTGCACTACACTGTATAAGCATCAAATACAGATATTCAACGCTTATAACAGCCTGTCAATCAATCGATCGACATATTTAATCAATCAGGATGAGTGAACTGCATATTTCATCCTAACACCCGTGTGGGGTTTCAAACAATCAAACACAGATTTTATTTGTGCAGTTGGGCGATGTGTGAAATTTATCGACCCAATCAATATCATTCAAATAAGTGTACATAAACAAACCATCTGGTTTGTAAATGAATATTTATTTATTCACTTCACTATTTTCATATTCACGTTAAAAATTATATTTTTAACGATAAAACATTTTATTTCAACCTATGAATTTCTATTCAATTCATTTATTCAATAAAATGATATTTTTATTTTTCTAACATGTTTTAGAAAATTTCGGCGGCATAACGGCACGATACTAGAAACGGGACAAGGCCTAGCCTTATCCCCGGTCTAGTGAAGGCCCACGCCATTCACTCATCAATCAAATCAATTTCATTATGCAAACCACAAAATTTGGAGTAAGGGTCTAACCTAGCCTTACTCCTTCGCCTTATAACGGCGCACGTCTAATCCTAACCAATTTATCGATTCGATTTTTCACACCACAAACCACATTCAAACCAATATCGCAATCAATAACCAAACAGCCAAACAAACAAGTCCATGGTCTGTGGACGATTGTGTCGGGTGCTACTAAGCACCGTCTGCATCCTAGTATATATATATAACTAGAAAATAAATTGAAAGGTGAGAAGTTCTCACTTATAGCTATCCTAGCTCCACGGCTCTTCCTTTGCAGAAGTCTTCGTCGTTTCGCCTTATTGTCACCTTCGTTGTCCGCTTTCACTACATATGTAAAAATCCCATTTTTACTTCGCTATTCAATATATAAAAATCGAATTTTTATTTCAAAGTTCAATATATAAAAATCGAATTTTTATTTCAAAGTTCAATATATAAAAATCGAATTTTTATTTCAAAGTTCAATATATAAAAATCGAATTTTTATTTCAAAGTTCAATATATAAAAATCGAATTTTTATTTCAAAGTTCAATATATAAAAATCGAATTTTTATTTCAAAGTTCAATATATAAAAATCGAATTTTTATTTCAAAGTTCAATATATAAAAATCGAATTTTTATTTCAAAGTTCAATTCATTTTTTAAAGTTCAAACCTTTTTCCTAAAAATCAGTTTTTTACTTTTGTTAAAAATCAGTTTTTTATATCTTTTTAAAAATCAGTTTAAAAATCTAATAAAGTCAGTTTTTACTTTTAAAACTAAATCAGTTTTAAAAACATAAAAATCAGTTTTTTTTTTCCTTTAAACTAAATCAGTTTAAATCCTTTTATAAAATTCAGTTTTAATTTTTCTTTTATATAAAATCAGTTTTTATACTTTAAAAATTTCAGTTTTTCTTTTTAACCCCTTTTTCCTGTATTTTACTGAGAACGAAATTAAAATAAAATAAAATAAGAAAATAAAAGTAAAAATAAAAATACCAGCGAAGGGGGCGGTGGCCAGGCCCGGCGGCATCGTCGACGGCTGAGGGGCTTCAGGGGGGGGGAGGTTCGGTTGCGAGATGGGGGTTCCACCGATGTCGTCGGTCTTCGCGTTCTTGGGGGGGGCGATGGTCAGGGGAAGGAGAAGAAGGGGGTCGCGGAGGAGAAGCAGGCGGAGGAGAGTGGAGGCCGCGCCTGAGGCGCGGTGATGGGATGAACGGAGGTGGGGTTTCGTCTCGATTCGATCTTCTTTTTTTTTTTTTTTTTTTTTTTTTCTTCGAAAACTCAATTGGAAAAACTACGGGGGGGGGGGGGGGCCTGGTTAAAAGGGGATGAGAGATATTTTTTTTTTATTTATTTATTATTATTTAATTATTTTAAATTTTACTTTATAAAGCAACCTTTATTTTCGACCTCAAAACGAGGCCCACCGCCTGTCGTCCATAGCGTTTTACCCCCATTCCGAACACAATGGGATACGTATCGCAAGCTGATTCGATCCTTTCGATCAGTTTCTGCTGCATTTACATTTAAATCATTATATTGAATTTTAAACGCACATTTCAAGTTACCGGGGTCACATACTAACTAGAAAAATTCCAGAAAAATATTTTCTAGCTTCGTATTGACGATACGGTCCTAACAAAACTAGTTTCGTCGAATTCTGAGGCCGTTAGAAAAATGGCCAATTTCCAGTCGATTAAAATCAACTGAAACTGATCAAACGCGTTTTCCTTTGCCACGCTCACATATTGATTCGAAAAATTATGAAATTTGAAACCTAGCAATAACTTCACATCCCGGACCCAACAAAACTGGTTTCGTCGAAATCTGAGGTCGTTTGCAAAATTGCTATTTTTAAGGGCCTTATATATATAAAAATATATATAAATTCCACAGCGACTATTTCTAATTTTAAACTGGACATATCTTATCATTTCTAAGATGAAATCTCAGTTTGTTAACTTCGTTACAAAGATATAGTTATACAGATTCAAATATTTCTTGTTTCGTTCAATTCTGACTTATATTGAATTCTGTATATTCATTTGAAATTAGAAATCGAATTTTCGAACTACCGCGCCATTTTCAATTCCTTTTATAATTATATATAATTATTATATATTCTAACGACGACGCGTATAATATATACGTTCGAATTATATTCAAAATAAATTTCACGTTGTTTTTATTTAAAATAATCTATTTTAAATAAGCAAAATTCGCTGAAATTGCCAAAATAAAAATTTCAAACTGGCTCGCATTTTACGGGTTGTTACAATCTCCCCCACTTAAAACTTTTCGTCCCCGAAAAGGAACAAAGTCGAAAGTGGTTTGATTATTCAACACTACGCTCGATCTGGCTTCCATTCTCCAACTCTTTAGTTTCTGAGAATTTTCAAAACTTCAAAAATTTGGCTAACACCCTAAATTTTCGAAAAATTTCGCCATAACCTCCCCTGCACCGGGAGCATCGGGGAATTTCAAATAGCTTCCCCGGTCCTTCAGATCTCAAAAAGAAAAAGAAAAAGCCAAGCGGCTAGCCAATAGGCTCACAAAATCATCATCACCCAAACAAAACAGTAAATTATGTAGTAAACATGTACCTATTTGTCGGGCAAACAAATTTTATTCTCTGGCTCTAGCCTCCTTGCTATGACCTGTTCAAAAGATATACATGTATGCAAGCAAATGCGACTAATTTTCAATATAATTCAATATTTGGTTTAACTAGGCTAAATGGCTAAAAATTAGCAAACAAATAACCAAACAACACAAACATCAATCAATTAGTGAATTAGAGTTTCAAATTGATAACTTTGATACATATACAAAAATCATGTTTTTGATGCCAATTCACAACAATAAGCCCTATCTAATTTTGGTTCTCACACCAGTCTAATGGAAATATATAGATATCACACCTTCGTCACACGAATATAAATTCTGACGATGAGTACTCAACCATCAGAATCATCTTCGAGCCACTAGAGTATGATTCTATATCTATCCAATATATTAAAACTTCGAATACACGCGGATCAGACGTATACGCAAAATCTTTATATACTGGACTGTCCAACTCAATATAAATAGATAATCAGATACGAATAATTGATTTAAATTTTCAAAACAAAAATTGTTTTCATTTGAAAAATATACTCTTCACACTCGTTCTAGGATACTACTGATCCCATCTCTAACGAGTCATTCTAATTGGATATTACTAATCCAATATCTGATGAATTCTTTCATATGGTTCTAATGTGTCTTGTTCTCTGAGCTTTGTAAACCAAAGCTCTGATACCAAATGTGAAGACCCGTAACTTCCCCGTAAAGGAAAGCGCCGGATAGTTCGAGAACA
The DNA here is from genome assembly GCA_030737875.1 of Allium sativum. Lineage (NCBI taxonomy): Eukaryota > Viridiplantae > Streptophyta > Magnoliopsida > Asparagales > Amaryllidaceae > Allium > Allium sativum. Next base: position 445,524,843 of record CM060922.1, on the reverse strand, counting down.
AACCACAACAGAACGCATATAAAAGAACATTTCACTGTATATCACAACAATGCATCAGATTACAAGAATATACAGAGTAAAAAAGAATATTACACAGAAATATCAGAGATTCAAATTACATTTAAATACAACGCAGCGGAAAATAATACAATACACAACTAGAAGAGATATACGGATACAAAGCTTTCCGGATATCGTTCCAGCTGTAAACCAGGATCCTGTGAATATAAATCTGCAAAACCAAAACTACTAGCTGCCCGTGTCAAAATAAGGGCACCCAGAGTTTAGGTTAAAACAATAAACTCCAGATCAGTCATGTGACTGGTGTGAGAACTAAAACAGTTAATCTTTATTTTTAAAGTTAGGTAAATCAAGGGACCACGCCGTATAACACGGAACGGGTTTCCTCCCAAGAATACCGGTGCATAAAACAAACAGCGCAATGCTAAATAAAGAAGAATGAAGCTGTTATAAGACCCAGGTCCTATCACACAATGCAACGCAAGCCGGGGGATAGGGTTTTCCCTTATAACAGCCAAAGAATGCTTGATACGTTTGAAACAAATCATTTGATACTATAATAAGTGTATAGTGTATAAAACAACTTCAAATCATAAGTATCAATCATAGGCGGCATGGGTACCATATATCATGTCGCCATACTAGTTTTACAATTAAAACCGCAAAGTCACGTATTTGGAAATTGGATTTCCGTCTATGAACCGAGGCAAAAGATAGTCCTCAACCGATTCGAGACGCTCTAGCCCGCCCCTCAGGCACAGCCGCAACCGTACCTTGGATCGTCAGGGCCGGTCCACACGAAGTGGATTATAATGCCTGAACAATACGTTTCTCCGCCCTTTGGGGCGTAGGTGAGCCAACTAAATGACTCCATCGGTTCGAGAACGACCGATCAATCCGAGGCGCCTCGCAACAGCAACAACCACATAAGTCAAACTCGTCAGGGCGTGTAAAACCAATGACGCCACTTCTAGCTAGAAAGAAAACGCATGTCCCCCCTGAGGTCCGTCTCCCGTTTTTGGTTCATACCGGGTGTGAAACACGCGAGGTAAACGTTACACAAAGCTACGCCACAAAGGCCGTGCTTTGATCATCCCCACAAGACTTTGCTTTTCAACAGAAGCCTTGATCATTTGCATCTTAGCATGCCACACAGGCAAACCATCCTATGCAACCGATATCAGTCACACAGAATGAAATCCGATGTCAGACACACAGTCCATTTACAAGTCCGTTCTGGGTCTGAACGAAACCGGAGGCACCTAGTACCCCGCATATCCATCGATCTCCAAGTACGTCTGGACGATCACTAACTGTTTCCATCTTCTTGGGTGTACAGCCCAATCAAGATCATCAGTAATTACCCAAACGACGTGAAGACCTCCGGTCTTCTACCATCGTCTTCATCTTCGACTTATCGTCGTATCAGTTATTCAGAATGGGATGAACCCGGTCTTTCCGAATAACTCGCGTATATTTTAAATAAGTGTTACACAAACACAACATACGCCTCATTCCAATTCATTAGTCACTAACCGTAAATTAATCAAGAGAATAATTCCCCAAATATTAACCCCGAAGGCCGAAACCAACATCAGATCAATACCCAGAAAACCATTCTGCTTGGCCAACCGACAGTTAGTTTCTAAATTTTACATTCAAATCTAATTAAAGATTTAACTATCGCCTGGAGCAAAACTGGTGATACTCCATTCTCGATCTTTTCAATCTAATTAAAGATTCATTAAAACTCCACTTAGTTTTAATCTGTGACTGGGTTAAAGAATCAGTGTCATCTAAAAACACGGTTCGCGATAAACCCAAAGTCACATTCCATTAATTATCGGGTTAAAGAACGAGTGTTATTTAAAAACACTGTTCACGATAAACCCAAAAATCATTCCATTAATTATCGGGTTAAAGAACGAGTGTTATTTAAAACACTGTTCACGATAAACCCAAAAATCAATATCAATTCAATTCCAATTAAATATTATTTAATTGGTACACTTCATTAAATCTAAATAAAAAGATTTAATCTTTTCTCAACTGGGTTCAAGAACAGTGTTAGTGAAGACACCATTCACGACAAACCCAAATCACATTCGATATTCAATACAAGGCTCTGAATAGAAAATATATCGGCTTATATTCAATATCGAATTCTACGACTAACAAATGTCGTATTGGAAATAACGATATAAATATATATCTTTCAAATTTCCATATCAACATCTGTATAATCACGAATCCCAACATCGAAATATTCCGAAGACAATTTCGATTCAAATCCACTCCAATGCAATCATTGGAAATTTTGGTTATTTTCAAAACCATTTCAAATTCAATTTATTTATTTAAAAATAAATAGAATTATAATTCTAGTTCAAAACTAGCTCATTTTGATAAAAATCTATTTTTATCCTTTCAAATATGGAGTTTTTCATCCCAATTCTTTCTAAATCATTTCTTATGATTTTACACAAATTATTACTATTTTTAATAATTTTATCAAGGCCCGTACAGTCGATTTCCATCAATGGCCATCGAACTGCACTTACAGCGACCTTTTTCAAATTTGATTTGGACATAATTCCAAATCCAACCGTTAGATTTCAAATTTCTAATATTCGTTAGAAAGCTCTTTTCGATACGAACCCAACGGTTCCGGTTTTAGGAGAATCCGACGGTCGGATCTCCCGCAATGTCCGTTTGAAATAAATGGTCGAAATTCGCGAACTGCCGCGGCGCGGCGCGTTCTATTCAGGCCATTATATTATATATATAATATATATAATATATATTTCGTCGATTTCTATTCAAAACGAATTATATAAATAGTTTTAAAATCGTTTCAAAAGCTATTTTAACTTTCTTTTCAATTCAAATCAAAATTGAATTCTTCTTTATAAATTCGTTTTAAAATCCATTTCTATTCAATTCAAATTTCAATTCAATTTGAATTCATTTCAATTCGCTTTCAATTCAATTCGAATTCGTTTTCAATTCAATTCATTTCGAAATCGTTTTCAATTCAATTCGAATTCGTTTTCAATTCAATTCATTTCGAAATCGTTTTCAATTCAATTCATTTCGAAATCGTTTTCAATTCAATTCATTTCGAAATCGTTTTCAATTCAATTCATTTCGAAATCGTTTTCAATTCAATTCATTTCGAAATCGTTTTCAATTCATTTTGAATTCGTTTTCAATTCAATTCATTTCGAAATCGTTTTCAATTCAATTCGAAATCGTTTTCAATTCAATTCATTTCGAAATCGTTTTCAATTCAATTCGAATTCGTTTTCAATTCAATTCATTTCGAAATCGTTTTCAATTCAATTCGAATTCGTTTTCAATTCAATTCATTTCGAAATCGTTTTCAATTCAATTCATTTCGAAATCGTTTTCAATTCAATTCATTTCGAAATCGTTTTCAATTCAATTCGAAATCGTTTTCAATTCAATTCGAAATCGTTTTCAATTCAATTCGAAATCGTTTTCAATTCAATTCATTTTGAAATCGTTTTCAATTCAATTCATTTCGAAATCGTTTTCAATTCATTTCATTTCGAAATCGTTTTCAATTCATTTCGAATTCGTTTTCAATTCAATTCGAAATCGTTTTCAATTCAATTCATTTCGAAATCGTTTTCAATTCAATTCATTTCGAAATCGTTTTCAATTCATTTCATTTCGAAATCGTTTTCAATTCATTTCGAATTCGTTTTCAATTCATTTCGAATTCGTTTTCAATTCAATTCATTTCGAAATCGTTTTTAAAATCGATATAAATATCGTTCACGTCAAAATGGCGTCAATCTAATCAACACGGCTTCATATATTCCTATTTTCAAATATTCTATTTCAAATATTTCTTTTTCAAATATTTCTATTTTAAAACTGGAATGAGGCCCAATCAATTACCATATAAAGTTAATTATATGGATTTTCATACAACACATGTATAATAGCCTTGAAAAATAATCAACCATCAACCAAAGTGCACTACACTGTATAAGCATCAAATACAGATATTCAACGCTTATAACAGCCTGTCAATCAATCGATCGACATATTTAATCAATCAGGATGAGTGAACTGCATATTTCATCCTAACACCCGTGTGGGGTTTCAAACAATCAAACACAGATTTTATTTGTGCAGTTGGGCGATGTGTGAAATTTATCGACCCAATCAATATCATTCAAATAAGTGTACATAAACAAACCATCTGGTTTGTAAATGAATATTTATTTATTCACTTCACTATTTTCATATTCACGTTAAAAATTATATTTTTAACGATAAAACATTTTATTTCAACCTATGAATTTCTATTCAATTCATTTATTCAATAAAATGATATTTTTATTTTTCTAACATGTTTTAGAAAATTTCGGCGGCATAACGGCACGATACTAGAAACGGGACAAGGCCTAGCCTTATCCCCGGTCTAGTGAAGGCCCACGCCATTCACTCATCAATCAAATCAATTTCATTATGCAAACCACAAAATTTGGAGTAAGGGTCTAACCTAGCCTTACTCCTTCGCCTTATAACGGCGCACGTCTAATCCTAACCAATTTATCGATTCGATTTTTCACACCACAAACCACATTCAAACCAATATCGCAATCAATAACCAAACAGCCAAACAAACAAGTCCATGGTCTGTGGACGATTGTGTCGGGTGCTACTAAGCACCGTCTGCATCCTAGTATATATATATAACTAGAAAATAAATTGAAAGGTGAGAAGTTCTCACTTATAGCTATCCTAGCTCCACGGCTCTTCCTTTGCAGAAGTCTTCGTCGTTTCGCCTTATTGTCACCTTCGTTGTCCGCTTTCACTACATATGTAAAAATCCCATTTTTACTTCGCTATTCAATATATAAAAATCGAATTTTTATTTCAAAGTTCAATATATAAAAATCGAATTTTTATTTCAAAGTTCAATATATAAAAATCGAATTTTTATTTCAAAGTTCAATATATAAAAATCGAATTTTTATTTCAAAGTTCAATATATAAAAATCGAATTTTTATTTCAAAGTTCAATATATAAAAATCGAATTTTTATTTCAAAGTTCAATATATAAAAATCGAATTTTTATTTCAAAGTTCAATATATAAAAATCGAATTTTTATTTCAAAGTTCAATTCATTTTTTAAAGTTCAAACCTTTTTCCTAAAAATCAGTTTTTTACTTTTGTTAAAAATCAGTTTTTTATATCTTTTTAAAAATCAGTTTAAAAATCTAATAAAGTCAGTTTTTACTTTTAAAACTAAATCAGTTTTAAAAACATAAAAATCAGTTTTTTTTTCCTTTAAACTAAATCAGTTTAAATCCTTTTATAAAATTCAGTTTTAATTTTTCTTTTATATAAAATCAGTTTTTATACTTTAAAAATTTCAGTTTTTCTTTTTAACCCCTTTTTCCTGTATTTTACTGAGAACGAAATTAAAATAAAATAAAATAAGAAAATAAAAGTAAAAATAAAAATACCAGCGAAGGGGGCGGTGGCCAGGCCCGGTGGCATCGTCGGCGGCTGAGGGGCTTCAGGGGGGGGGGGGGGGGAGGTTCGGTTGCGAGATGGGGGTTCCACCGATGTCGTCGGTCTTCGCGTTCTTGGGGGGGGCGATGGTCAGGGGAAGGAGAAGAAGGGGGTCGCGGAGGAGAAGCAGGCGGAGGAGAGTGGAGGCCGCGCCTGAGGCGCGGTGATGGGATGAACGGAGGTGGGGTTTCGTCTCGATTCGATCTTCTTTTTTTTTTTTTTTTTTTTTTTTTTTCTTCGAAAACTCAATTGGAAAAACTACGGGGGGGGGGGCCTGGTTAAAAGGGGATGAGAGATATTTTTTTTTTATTTATTTATTATTATTTAATTATTTTAAATTTTACTTTATAAAGCAACTTTTATTTTCGACCTCAAAACGAGGCCCACCGCCTGTCGTCCATAGCGTTTTACCCCCATTCCGAACACAATGGGATACGTATCGCAAGCTGATTCGATCCTTTCGATCAGTTTCTGCTGCATTTACATTTAAATCATTATATTGAATTTTAAACGCACATTTCAAGTTACCGGGGTCACATACTAACTAGAAAAATTCCAGAAAAATATTTTCTAGCTTCGTATTGACGATACGGTCCTAACAAAACTAGTTTCGTCGAATTCTGAGGCCGTTAGAAAAATGGCCAATTTCCAGTCGATTAAAATCAACTGAAACTGATCAAACGCGTTTTCCTTTGCCACGCTCACATATTGATTCGAAAAATTATGAAATTTGAAACCTAGCAATAACTTCACATCCCGGACCCAACAAAACTGGTTTCGTCGAAATCTGAGGTCGTTTGCAAAATTGCTATTTTTAAGGGCCTTATATATATAAAAATATATATAAATTCCACAGCGACTATTTCTAATTTTAAACTGGACATATCTTATCATTTCTAAGATGAAATCTCAGTTTGTTAACTTCGTTACAAAGATATAGTTATACAGATTCAAATATTTCTTGTTTCGTTCAATTCTGACTTATATTGAATTCTGTATATTCATTTGAAATTAGAAATCGAATTTTCGAACTACCGCGCCATTTTCAATTCCTTTTATAATTATATATAATTATTATATATTCTAACGACGACGCGTATAATATATACGTTCGAATTATATTCAAAATAAATTTCACGTTGTTTTTATTTAAAATAATCTATTTTAAATAAGCAAAATTCGCTGAAATTGCCAAAATAAAAATTTCAAACTGGCTCGCATTTTACGGGTTGTTACATATTAACATGCTTAATACCGATACATCAGAAGGCGAAGGCGTCAATGGTATCAAGCTAGAAGTACGCAAAGATTATCTGGAACCAGCTTCTGAAGCATCTTCTGCATAAACGACGAGAGGTCACATAGATAGACAACATAAATATCACCGGGAACTACCTTCCGGAAGACAAGACTATCCCAAAAGCTCCACCGGAACCCTAGCGGAGAGACAGGCTATCCATTATATACCACTTAGTATAGACACCGACAGTGATTCCGAACCGGTAGCTATATACATACCTCTTGAGGACAAGCTCCTCTAAGTATTGATAAGAAAACCGGAAGCCTATGATCGAGAGTATGCAATAGGAGGTTCAAAGACCTTCCGGAAAAAGCTACTATATCAACAAGCTCAAATCAATTTCACAAAAGCCCTAGCGGACCAGGACTTTCTTTCCGGAAACTGTAATCCGCATCACAAAGCGTCCGAGAGCTAAAACAATGGAAACAAAGGAGAAAAACAGCCGACAAAGGCATCCGCAGGCCCAACATCCCAACAGTAGAAGGGTCCCCGATTTCCGTATAAATAAGACCCCAGGGGTCACATCTCCTCTTTAAGGAGCAAATCCTAATTCCCAAATCGAATTAAGGATTTCTTCAACTCTTGTAATACATCTACAATTTATGAATGGAGAATTCCAAGACTTAAACATCTCGCGATTTGATAGTCTTATTGTGTCATTATGATGAAACAGGGAGTTAGCACTAACCTTTCGTATGAGGAAGTTGATCATGGCACCTTCGTGACGGAGAAAGGGCTTCTAGAAATTCGAAGTCCTTATCCTTCTATCTTGAGGGTTTGCAACAATGATCAAAGCTCTCATAAAGAGCCTAATGCTTCCTAATCTTGGAAAGGTGGCTGTCTGCAGGTTTATAACTCGATCTCCGACTTAACCAAGGCCCTTCGGGCCGGTTCAATGCGGAAGAATCATCTGAGTTAATGAGCGTTGCAACACCCTTTTCTTCTGAATATGGAGAAGCATTATCCCGTTTTCTTCTTATCACAATATATATCATCACATTCGTGATCTAGTAACTGATTTTTCATAAAACCTTAGCGTGTCAAGCTAAGTACACTTTCTTCAGGTCATTTCGTTACTCTATTGTACTGTAAGTGTGATATTTACCACTTGAGGGAAGAATAACTAATCTTCAGAACCGGGATTCCGACGCTTAAGGAAAGGTATATTTAGCTAAGTAACACTGGTCTTCGAGCATCCTTCAACAACCCTGGATCATAACTAACTCGAATTTCTTGAACACATGTTTTATATAACTTACTCTGGGTGTTGATGGAAAATAACGTTAACAGGGGTCATTACAATGCATATCATTTTAAAATGAAACCAAAAGTTATTTTCTTATTTTTATTTATTTATTTTTAATGCAAGAGTATGTTTGAAGTTTTAATATGAAACTATACAACCGGATGTAATATGATTTATGTTTGTTTCAAGGATACTATTGATTGGCATTTTGAATATATTCCTAACATTCCAAAAACTCAGCATTCACTACTGAAAAGACTATTCAGAAGAGTACGAAACAATCGTTTTGATTTAAAAGATAGATATAATACTCCTTATATTGGTTCACCTTCCCGTTTTACATGTGGAGATGATCATGTAGACAATGATCAGTGGAGGGAAATGGTAAATTTATGGGACAACGATTCTAAAAATAAAGTAAGACATATATGTATGTATGTATGTATGTACGTATGTATGTATGTATGTATGTATATCTTGTTATTCAATATGCATGCAAAGAGATATATAATTATCATGATGCAAACAAATTTCTGGTAGAAGTTGAAAAAAATACCGAGAATCGCAAGAAGCTGAAAATAAGTCACACTAGTGGGTCTAAGAGCTTCGTGAGACACTATGTTGAATATGTAAGTAATCATGTTATCTCTACATTCTAATAACATAATCATATATATTTTTATATGCACAAGAAGTTTGCAATTTTTTATATTTTACGGTAGATTGCTTCTACAGTAAATTTTTAGATTGTTTATTTATAACATAATACTAACAATTGTTCATGTTCTTTTACTATTAATATAAAACTCTTATTTTGGAGTGTTGTCCAGTTTTTCTGATATAACAGTAATAACTATACATAGACCGCACCTCAACTTCTGTAATTTATTTGACTATGTACAAATTACTAATATTACACTATCAACATTAAAAATATTGTTTTAGTTGAAACGACATATTAGCCTCATGTAATATTTTTTGTATGTGCGAATATTATGAGTCATTTGTTCAAATAGGCAAAAAAGCATGGCCACAAACCCAATCCAGTTGAGGCATACAAATTAGTTCATAAAAGAAGGGGCGGTCAAGGTAGCTGGATTGATGATGCTTCTGAGCAAATAGGGTAAGTTTATCGTTTTTAGCCTAGTTTTGCAATTTTTTAAAGTATTTTTTCTCTAGATTTTGGTACATGGCTTCATTTTTATATGTTCATTTAACCAAAAAGATTAACAATTGCTACTATAAACATTAACTTTGTTGGAGCACATCCAATGGCTATCATATGCTTAATTAATGCATTTCTTGCATAGCTTTTTTTATTGGAGCACATTAATATGTGGAGCACATTAACTTTCTTATTACTTGCATAACTTTTTTTGTTGTATAAATATGTGGTGTTTTTTTATTGGAGCAAAATAACCGTGATAAAACATTAACTTTGTTGGAGCACATTATTTTTTTTTCCTGTAGCAGAATGCTCATGACAGCAGCATCGCTGCTTCTACTATGGGCAGCAGCCTCTTGCTGCAAATTATATATATATATACATACATATATATATATAGTCTACTTATATTTTTCAAAGAAAAGGAATACGTTACATGAAGAATGTTGTGCAACAAGGATGCACAAATGCGGAAGCGCAATAAGCAAGATCTAGATTTGCCAATTGAACATCAGTCTAATCTGATAGCAATTATTCTATTACATCAAACAAATAGTAAATAACTATAATGAAGGAATAAAGAGACACACAATATTTATACTTGTTCCACTATCATCGAGATAGTGTACGTCCAGTCCAAAAGAGAGAGATTTTGTTCCACATGGGAGAATACAAGAGATTACAAAATAAGAGTTTACATATCCAAACCTCAAACATGCTTAATAAGAAGAGACACTCCATTGGGGATCAATGGCTCCATGCCAGGATGAGTTTACACTAAAGTCTACCCGTCAATATATAGCCAATGAAAATCCATGTGAGTCATCAATTACATTACCAACAAATGGTAATAATATAACGGAGGAAAATTACCATAGCAACAAATGTGCAAACATAGAAAGTAAATCAATCCGTTTCTTTAGCATAGATGGAAGAAATTAATTCCTTCATTTATTTCTCTACCATCTCACCAAATGCAATCAATGCATTCCCATTATAAAAATATTTACTTTCCATTCTTTGCAAATTTGTTCCAATCAATTTGTGATTTTGTATCACCAAATTTAACACTCCACCTTGAAGCAAAATCACATATCTCCAGCACTACAACTTGAGTCAAATTCTCTTCACAACATAAAACTCTTCAGGAAGAACTCCACCTTCAATAAAAATCTCACCATGAGATAGAAACCAAAAATGAATATTTTCCTAATGGGTTCCAGCAAAGTTACCTCCCATCATACCATGTTAACGAGCTCAGACTACATCCCCGCCCGCCAACAAAATGTTGCAAATATCCAAAATAAAAAAGAAGGAAGACACCAAAGTAATCTCAACACCGGCAAGGTCAAAAATAATTCTCTCAATCACCAATTCAAATACAAAGACGAAATCCAACTCTTTGTACGCACAAAAAATCTCTCTCTTGCCACTTAGTTATTACAAACTTCACCCACCGCCTGCAAAAGATGCATCTACCACCATGAGCTACACCGCGCATAAACCAACGGTCTAAAAGTGCTTGCAATAACATCGACACCCGTCTAACACTTGGCCTGAGCTCCTTCCTCGATTACCCGGATTCCTCGAGCATCATCAACATGAAGACCACTATCTAAACCACAATGATCTCTGTCTCGACACCCATCTATCACTCGACCTGAGTGCCTTTCCTGATCATCTTGGATCCCTCGAGCATCATCAAAATGAAGACCCCTGTCTAAAACATGATCAAAAGTTCCCAAATCCAATGGTCCCTTCAACACAGTAAACTCCATATCACGTCAAAGTTCCCAGATTAGAACATTCTTCTCTCTCAACATAATCTCCTCCACCAAAGTCTTTCTTTTCTCCAAAAAAGCAATAGCATAATTACCACTGAATCTACCAACCTTTATAGAAATAATTGATGCACAATTTAAAACAAATCGCCTCACTGTGATACTAATCTGTTATGCAAAAATTGCTTTGATACCAATCTGTTGTGCAAAAAGGATGCACAAATGCCGAAGCGCAATAAGCAGGATCTAGATTTGCCAATTAAACATCAATGTAATCTGATAGCAATTATTCTATTACATTAAACAAATAGTAAATAATTATAATGAAGAAACAAAGAGACACACAATATTCATACTGGTTCCACTATCATCGAGATAGTGTACGTCCAGTCCAAAAGTGTGAGATTTTGTTCCACATGAGAGAATACAAGAGATTACGAAATAAGAGTTTACATATCCAAACCTCAAACAGGCTTAATAAGAAGAGACACTCCATTGGGGATCACTGGCTCCATCCCAGGATGGATTTACACTAAAGTCTACCCCTCAATATATAGCCAATGCAAATCTATGTGAGTCATCAATTACGTTACCAACAAATGATAATAATATAACGGAGGAAAATTACCATAGCAACAAATGTGCAAACATAGAAAGTAAATCACTCTTTTTCTTTAGCATAGATGGAAGAAACTAATCCTTTCATTTATTTCTCTATCATCTCATCAAATGTAATCAATGCATTCCCATTATAAAAATATTTACTTTCCATTCTTTGCAAATTTGTTCCAATCAATTTGTGGTTTTGTATCACCAAATTTAACAAAGAAATGATTACAGATAAAGAATAATGATAAATACATTAATCAAATGAGCGTATGAATACTTCAAAATAGAAAAATGACTAAAAGTTAATAGAGAATGAAGTTTCCAGTAAAAATTTCAATATACACAGCGGCAAAAAATGAAAATGGAAATGTATGCAGTTAATTGATGGTTTTGAAAATGTTTATTTTCATTTTTCCTTCTTGTAACGATGGTCTCAAAATTTCCTTTTTATTATGTCACCAACACCCTGGCGATAATAGCGTAATATAATTATAATTTAGATGAATGGTTTCATAATAATTAATGGTAGATAAGTAGCAATAAGTTAGCATGCATCTGTTCACCTAGACATTCTATACAAGTCAGTCCAAATTGTAATCAATTCACAATGTTTGTAAAATTTCCTACATCATTTTTCATTGAAGAGGTTTATGTCAAATAAAATTTGTAATGACCCGCAAATCCGTACTATCTGAGTTGACGAATAACACAGCACGTCCAACCCAAAATTGCACAGAAATACGAATCATTATTAGAAAGAAGTTAGAGGATGAGAAATAGAAAGAAAGAAATATTAGAATAAAAGAAACCGAAGATCACAAACTCACAACGGAACGAATAAAATATATTATATAACATAACTTTTGAAATACAAATCAGTAACTTTATATACATACCATCATCAGAGCACAACAGTTATTCCAGGAACAGTTATAAACACCTATTTCCAGATACAAACATGGTTCACAGCGGAATATATAGTAGTCTATAGCTAACTGGTGAAGCCTCCTGCTTCCAACTCCTCTAAGTGTATCTGTAAAAGCCTGAAACACTTGACTGCCCGTACAAATTTGGGCACCCAAGAGTTTAGGAAAAACAAAACAAAATAAACTCTGGGTCAGTCATGGGACTGGTGTGAGTAAACTCCAACCATTTGTTTAACTTAAAAATCCTTTCAAAAGAAAAGATAATAGTAAGACCAGCCCACACATAAACATGGACGGTTTTTACCTTACTATAACCCAAAACACTTTGATATAAAAATCCGGTGATATTGTAATAATGTCTACATCAAATAAATAGAATCTAGTAGAACGCTTGCATCTCACGCTCCACATACATAGTATAAAATTAAAAACCACATGGCGCTTATTGGAGATTGAATTTCCAACATGACAAGGTATGGAACCACCTTCCGCTAGTGTATCTCTAGAGAGGAATACACTGGGTTCAACAAGAACATCTTGCAACTCTGCCCACACATGACCGACCACTCATTTCACTTGAGTGTATCGAATGTATATCACCAACGGTTGGGATCAACAACCGTCTCCCGATTGGGGCAGCATCGAATAGAATAAGGAATTAAATGAATCTCTAGATAGGTGATAATACACCCTAATGGGAGCGACCCACATAGCCATGCTGCCTGCCCGATTTTTGTCATTTCCCGTTTGTTGAGGCCTGAGGCTACAATTACTTGCCATTCATTTATAACACAATCACTTTGAATGCCACATCGTCAGATCCGTTAATCACTAATTGATTTGCACAAATATTCTGGATGTTATGCTAAGGGAATAAATCCGTTGCAACCATATATATTTATACAGACCAACCCATTAGATCATTGGAAATACTTTGTCAGACATTCGTCCATATACGTTCGTTTTGGGATTGAAAGAAACCGAAGGCACAATTTCTATTAATAGAAAAAGCCCTTGCACTTTACTCCGTCTTTGATTATCTTCATATAATCGGATTCGCAACACTACTGCCAATACAGAGTGGTTCACGGATAATAATCCAACTGGTCTCTCCATATTGACAACGATATTGGCAAACACTTCAATAGTCGGTTATTTAACTATCGAAGAAAAATAAGCAAACATCCATTCAAAACAATCACTGGGCCTTTTTAATTAATATTTCATTAATTTAAAACACTTCTCCATTTCTCTTTCAATATTTGTTAACCAAATATTTCTAGAAATCTTATTGATCTCTTACGCTAGTTGGAAAAAAATTTTCCCTATATCACCTTCTTTTATTTCTATACTTAGAAAATATATTCTATTCGCAATTGGAAACATTTTCAATCACTTATCTCTTTCCCGACTGCTTTAATTATACTCAGGAAATATTTACTTTTATATTTTCAAAGTTTCATCACTTGGGTTAAAACGAATGTTGTATAAAACATCGTTACAACAACCCAAAATATTTTATTCAACTAACTCTTTTCAAACACTTCTCTTCGAGACTGGATCTTGTTATTTATCAATTAAAAATGAAATCAACCAAGTTGGGGTAAAATTACCTCTCAGACCTTGACTGAAAACATCCTCAACTTCAAAACGAAAAATCCACTAACCTCGAATAAACACACTATAAAACCCAATTATTCATTTTTAAAACATGTATATAGTTCGCTTTCTATTTCTAATTTATAGATTTCCCTTTTGGTTTAAAATATTCAACTTTCAATTTCGTTTCCTTATCGAATTCTATATATATCGATACATTGATTTCTAACTGTCAAATTATCTTTAAAAATATTCTAACTTCTTAAATTCCTGGAAAAATTCGCCATAACCTCCCTTGTACCGGGAGCATCGGGATATTTCAAATAGCCTCCCATGGCCCTTACCAATTCAAAAGAAAAAGAAAAATCCAAGCGGCTTGCCGATACGGCGCATAAAACCTCATATATGAAATTAAACATATACCTTTTTGTCGGGCACATAAATTAAAATCTTCATATACTTCATCCCATATCTGTCTAACACATGTTCACCTGCTTTCAAGTCAATTCAACACTATCTAATCGTTTGAATTCAGTTTTTGCTCATTTATTCTTTAATTAGCTATTTTGCCTATTTCACTCCTTTGTTTGACCATAACATGTTCAAATAAAATATTTAACTTGCTTATAACCAAATTGAACTTCAATATCAATTCTAGTTTCCTTTTTGATTTCGAATATAAATTTTCAAATCGAATTCACTTATTCGAAGCCCAATATCAATTCAAAATTTCATTAACTAATTACTATTCAAATTAGTTAATTCTATTCAAAAATCAAAAAATATGATTTCTGTTTCAAAAAAAAAAAAATCACTACTCCACCCGAGTTCACGTATAATCTACAATTCAAATCTGAAATTTTCTAAATAGAAATTCGGATTTTATTCGCTTAAAATCCTTTTATAAAATTAAATAAACCGTTATGGTTTTTAAATGGTTATGGCGTTGTTTTTCTAAAAATTTGATTTTGACATAACTCAAAATCTATATTACGAAATCTAGATTTTTCTCCTCCATTAGAAAACTATTATCAAATCGGTCCTGACGTTTCTTGTTTCAAAGAATTTCGACTTCAATTGAGTTATGTATACTTAATTGAAGTTCGAATCGCCAATTTTCGAACTGCAGCGCTGCGGCGAGTTCGTTTTAATTATATTTATAAATATAAACGTTTAAACTTCGTCTAAAATAAATTCCACTTCATTCTGATATTTTTTTAATATATATCAAATCAATTTTTCCCAATTCAACATAGTATTTCCAATCTATTTCACTTCTATTTGAAATTCTGTATTCAAATTTCAATTCGCTTCTATTTTTTTCAAATTCTATTTGAATTTCGATATTTGAATTTACTTTATTCAAATCCCATTTGAATTTCTATGTTAAAATTCTATATTTGATTTTCCTTTGAATTTCATATATTCAAACTCCATTTGAATTTCTATATTCAAATCCCCTTTGAATTTTCTATTTCAATTCTATATTCAAATTCCATAGTTTAAATTCCATTTCACTTCTAATTTAAATTCTATAATTAAAACCCATTTGAATTTTATTTTCAAATCTCTATAGTTAACTCCACTTGAATTCTATTTTCAAATCTCTATAGTTAACTCCATTTGAATTTTCTTTATTCAAATCCATTTGAATTCCTTTGAATTCAAATTCTATTTGAATTCTTTTAAATTCAAATTTCTGTATATTCAAATTCTATTCAAATTCATTATATCCAAATTCTATTTAAATTTTCTATGTATAAATTCTATTTGAATTTCATTTTCAAATTCCATTTTAACTCTATTTGAATCTTATTTTCAAATTCCATTTTAACTCTTTAAATTCCATACTCGAAGTCTGTTTCTATTTGAATTCTATATTCAAATTCTTGTTTCAATCTGTTTGAATTCTATATTTGAATTCCTTTATATTTTCTATATTCAATTTCTATTTGAATTTTTATATTCAATTTCTTTAAACAGGTCTCGATTTCAATTCCGTTTGAAATGGATATTTCTAATTTTTTTTGAAAATAGATTTCCCTTTTCAATTTCACACTTGTATTTTTATTTCTGAATTATCAAATGATAATTCTTTTCACTTCATTTATAACTTCGTTATAAAAGAACTATTTATAAACTTCGTTTATAAAGGAACTATTTAAAAACTTCGTTTATAAAGGAACTACTTGTTTTATTTTTCAAAACAAGTTTATATTTTTATTCCATTTAAATTTCAAATTCTATTTAAAAATAGAATTTTCCCTTTTAATCTCAAATATCCTTTCCACGATATTTTAAATAAATTAACACTTAGCCCAGTGATATTTAAAACAATCAAATCATCAAATTTTCAATCATTTTATTTTTAACACGTCATATATGAATATATGAAATCAAGCAAACAAACAAACAGATAATATATTTTTGAGGAATCTAGTTGGATTCCTCCAACCTGTTTTCTTGCATCCACAGACGTTAGTCAACATAGTAATACCCATCCTGCTTCGTGGCAGGATATCGCGGTATAAAAGGGGATCCACTTATATACGTGGGCGTAGGGTCATCCGCTAATGAAACTACGGGCATCCGCTAATGATACTGCGGAAACAATCCAATCACCAAGCCAATATATATAATAGTCAACCCTAAATAACAAATATTTTTAAATCAACCAGAAAGCATTTCAAGCAAGCATCAAACAATTATTTTTAACGAATAAAAATAATTCTAAATAAAAGGTGAGTGAGATTTACTCACTAGGAATTTTATTTGTTGAAACAGCGATTTATTTTCGATTAAATTAAACAAATGTTTAATTAAATCGAAAATCCCAACTGGCTTTATATCGCGCCATTCCCATTCCCATTCGATTATGTGGCCTTCTTCCATATGAAATTATCGTAATCTGATATAATATGAATTTGTACACAACATTATTGTTTTATTTTTGAACTAAAATAATTTAAATATTATTTATTCATTCAAAGATTACCCATAACTGTCGAGGAACTTTTCTTCTTGAATTTGGAATTCTCATAGCTACAGGTTAGATACCTGAGCCTGTATGATAAAATCTCATATAAATTTATCATGGCATTCCATTATTAAGCTATCCTAGATTTAAACTGAAATTAAAATTCTAATAACTAAAATAAAAATATTTACCTTAATTTAGTTTTTCCATTTTCACGCCTATGGGATAAACAAATCTCTTTTCTTCCATCTTTAGAATACGCAACCTTTCTGTTGCTTTCCCGTCCCGACCACCAAGACTCGCCTGCACCATAAACCCGTATTGACCTTCTTTGACAGTTCATTGCTACCAACACTTTACTATTGTCAGATAAAACCCACCATCCAACCATCGACGACCTTCCCTCTTCCATCCATTAGTAGCCGCACCTTTACATCACTGCTCAGCCGTACTCCTCCCCCAAACCAGAGACCAAAACTCCCCCATCGACACCTAATCATCATCTTCCAACGAATCGAACACTGGCTTCTTCCTAATTCCCAGTAAAAATGAAACGAGCTCCGTACCCCATCTCAAAACCATTTCGAGCTCCACCACTTTGCCAAAAACTCGTGTCTTAACTCGAACATCACCAGAATTTGATCGAGACTGAACTTAGTTTCCCAATTCGCAACCTCCCTTGATGCTCGAAACCCCTAGTTTCCGCGCGTCGTTTGAAGAACCGAAACCCCTAAAATCACAGTACCCTGTATCCTCGATCATGTCGGCTTACATCACTATGCCTCTTTATCTATTCGAATATAAATTCGAACTCGATATCAATTTATATATATATATATATATATATATATTGAACGATAATTGATTATGGAAAGAGGAATAAAAAGGAATCTTGATTTCTTTTCTGTAGGGAATTAACGATAGAGAAAAAAAAGAAGAGAGTGGGGGATGTCGCATATATTTATAAAGGCCAAGGCTTAAGCATTGCGGAATAGGTAGCTTAAGGTACATATCAATAAATTTCGATTTGATTTGTATTAATTGTGATGTGAAATAAAACGATTTTTTATTCTTTTTAAACAGATTCTGATTTGATTCTCGATTTGATTTCGATCTTATCCATTATAAATATCTCGGGGTTCACAATTAAAAATCATGAACCGCTATTTTAGCGTACCGACCGTCGTTCCAATGTTATAGTGTTATACTGAACTCAACAGAATATTTTCTGAAATTTATTTCGAACGTATTTTTAAAATAACCATATTAACTTGATATAAAATAATTTAAATTCAGAACCAATCATTTTCTCGAAAATAAATTATTATTATTATCGTTCATATTCAGACTGAACTGACACTGATCATCTGAATCATTTCTATTTGGGTTTTAACTTCGATTTCAATATATTTCGAATTACGATAATTTAATATGTAAAAATTTATTTATATTATCAACACAATATTTAAAACCATATTAAATATTTAAAATAAACTGTTCGAAAATCCAGGTCGTTACATTATTCCCCCCTTAAAATAATTTCGTCCTCGAAATTGCTAAGGTAGGAAAAATGGTACGAATCCATTACTTTTCAAAATCTCACTTAGGTTGAAACTTAACTCTTTATTTTCAACAAATTTTTAGTTCTACCAAAACATTTGGTCTTCCTTCATTTAATTCAAATGATCTACGATCAATCCATTTATATCCAATCTATATTCCATTAAACCTATTCAAATTGATTCTAGTCGATTTATTCACTTCAATCCATTTAACTAGCTTAAGTTAAATTCCACTTCCAGAATCCAAATCCCAGGGTTTTCATTTCAAATCCTTTTGAAATCACTTAAACATGTACATATATTTATAATCTTTTCAATTTCAAAATATTTGAATTTTCCAACTAAACTTGTTTTCTTTCAAAAAAATTCCCATCAAAACTTTTCTAAGGTAACAATCTATCACTTAGAACTCGAAAATGAACACTAATGATGTCGCGACCATCATCAGAATTATTTCCCAGCCACCGAAGTAAGTTCAGTGCTTTATCATTTTAAAATCAATTCAAAATGATTTTCATTCAAAAACCCTTTCAAAATAAAACTATATTATTTTAATACACTTCGACAATATTTTTCCAAACACCCAGGATTTAAAAATCTTAATTCTAATTCAAATTCTGAATCTAATTTTTAATTCATCTCATTTGTATATTTAATTCATATACATTTTCTATTTGGGTATAACCATTCCAATTTTTATAATCCCATCTGATTATAATAACAACCAACACATCCATGTATTATAATAATTTCAGAAAATTATCCTTTTACTATCAAAGTAGAATTTTGGGTAAATTATTTCATTTACCCACTTAAAACAATATCGTGTTGAATTTCTCTGTTCAAGTATTTAGAAATTCCTATTGACTTCGCGGCGTCCCAAAAATTCGATCAGAATTAATAAACCACTCAACAGACTAGCCAACACAACATAAAACAATTTTTATATCAATTAACAAATACGCTCTCTAGTATATATACACTCAACTCATTCTAGGGTACTACTGACCCTATCTCTAATGAGCACAATCCCACCAAAGCCTAGGTATTCGCTCAACCTAAGCTCTGATACAAACTGTAACGACCCGCAAATCTGTACTATCTGAGTTGACGAATAACACAACACGTCCAACCCAAATTGCACAGAAATACGAATCATTATTAGAAAGAAGTTAGAGGATGAGAAATAGAAAGAAAGAAATATTAGAATAGAAGAAACCGAAGATCACAAACCCACAGCGGAACGAATAAAATATATTATATAACAAAACTTTTGAAATTCAAATCAGTAAAATTATATACATACCATCATCAGAGCACAACAGTTATTCCTGGAACAGTTATAAACACCTGTTTCCAGATACAAACATGGTTCACAGCGGAATATATGGTAGTCTATAGCTAACTGGTGAAGCCTCCTGCTTCCAGCTCCTCTAAGTGTATCTGTAAAAGCCTGAAACACTTGACTGCCCATACAAATTTGGGCACCCAAGAGTTTAGAAAAAACAAAACAAAATAAACTTTGGGTCAGTCATGGGACTGGTGTGAGTAAACTCCAACCATTTGTTTAACTTAAAAATCCTTTCAAAAGAAAAGATAATAGTAAGACCAGTCCACACATAAACATGGACGGTTTTTACCTTACTATAACCCAAAACACTTTGATATAAAAATCCAGTGATATTATAATAATGTCTACATCAAATAAATAGAATCTAGCGGAACGCTTGCATCTCACGCTCCACATACCTAGTATAAAATCAAAAACCGCATGGCGCTTATTGGAGATTGGATTTCCAACATGACAAGGTATGGAACCAACTTCCTCTAGTGTATCTCTAGAGAGGAATACACTGGGTTCAACAAGAACATCTTGCAACCTGGCCCACACATGACCGACCACTCATTTCACTTGAGTGTATCGAATGTATATCACCAACGGTTGGGATTAGCAACCGTCTCCCGATTGGGACAACATCAAATAGAATAAGGAATTAAATGAATCTCTAGATAGGTGATAATATACCCTAATGGGAGCGACCCACATAGCCATGTTGCCTGCCCGATTTTTGTCATTTCCCGGTTGTTGAGGCCTGAGGCTAAGATTACTTGCCATTCATTTATAACACAATCACTTTGAATGCCACACCGTCAGATCCATTAATCACTAATTGATTTGCACAAATATTCTGGATGTTATGCTAAGGGAATAAATCTGTTGCAACCATATATATTTATACAGACCAACCCATTAGATCATTGGAAATGCTTTGTCAGACATTCGTCCATATACATTCGTTATGGGATTGAACGAAACCGAAGGCACAATTTCTATTAATAGAAAAAGCCCTTGCACTTTACTCCGTCTTTGATTATCTTCATATAATCGGATTCGCAATGCTACTGCCAATACAGAGTGGTTCACGGATAATAATCCAACCGGTCTCTCCATATTGACAACGATATTGGCAAACACTTCGATAGTCGGTTATTTAACTATCGAAGAAAAATAAACAAACATCCATTCAAAACATCAAACAATCACTGGGCCTTTTTAATTAATATTTCATTAATTTAAAACACTTCTCCATTTCTCTTTCAATATTTGTTAACCAAATATTTCCAGAAATCTTATTGATCTCTTACGCTAGTTGGAAAAAACATTTCCCTATATCACCTTCGTTTATTTCTATACTAAGAAAATATATTCTATTCGCAATTGAAAACATTTTCAATCACTTATCTCTTTCCCGACTGCTATAATTATACTCAGGAAATATTTACTTTTATATTTTCAAAGTTTCATCACTTGGGTTAAAACGAATGCAGTATAAAACATCGTTACAACAACCCAAAATATTTTATTCAACTAACTCTTTTCAAACACTTCTCTTCGAGACCGGATCCAGCTATTTATCAATTAAAAATAAAATCAAACAAGTTGGGGTAAAATTACCTCTCAGACCTTGACTGAAAACATCCTCAACTTCAAAATGGCAAAACTACTAACCTCGAATAAACACACTATAAAAACCAATTATTCATTTTTAAAACATGTATATAGTTCACTTTCAATTTCTAATTTATAGATTTCCATTTTTGTTTAAAATATTATACTTTCAATTCCGTTTCCTTATCGAATTCCATATACATCGATACATTGATTTCTAACTGTCAAATTATCTTTAAAAATATTCTAACTCCTTAAATTTCCGGAAAAATTCGCCATAACCTCCCTTGTACCGGGAGCATTGGGATATTTCAAATAGCCTCCCATGGCCCTTACCAATTCAAAAGAAAAAGAAAAAGCCAAGCGGCTTGCCGATACGGCGCATAAAACCTCATATATGAAATTAAACATGTACCTTTTTGTCAGGCACATAAATTAAAATCTTCATATACTTCATCCCATATCTGTCTAACACATGTTCACCTGCTTTCAATTCAATTCAACACTATCTAATCGTTTGAATTCAGTTTTCGCTCATTTATTCTTTAATTAGCTATTTTGCCTATTTCACTCCTTTGTTTGAACATAACATGTTCAAATAAAATATTTAACTTGCTTATAACCAAAATGAATTTCAATATCAATTCAAGTTTCCTTTTCGATTTCGAATATAAATTTTCAAATCGAATTCACTTATTCGAAGCCCAATATCAATTCAAAATTTCATTAACTAATTACTATTCAAACTAGTTAATTCTTTTCAAAAATCAAAAAAACTGATTTCTGTTTAAAAAAAAAAAACAATTCACTACTCCACCTGAGTTCACGTATAATCTACAATTCAAATCTGAATTTTTCTAAACAGAAATTCGGATTTTTTTCGCTTAAAATACTTTTATAAAATTAAATAAACCGTTATGGTTTTTAAATGGTTATGGCGCTGTTTTTCTGAAAATTTGATTTTGACATAACTCAAAATCTATATGACGAAATCTAGTTTTTTCTCATCCATTAGAAAACTATTATCAAATCGGTCCTGACGTTTCTTGTTTCAAAGAATTTCGACTTCAATTGAGTTATGTATACTTAATTGAAGTTCGAACCGCCAATTTTCGAACTGCAGCGCTGCGGCGAGTTCGTTTTAATTATATTTATAAATATAAACGTTTAAACTTCATCTAAAATAAATTCCACTTCATTCTGATTTTTTTTAATATATATCTGATCAATTTTTCCCAATTCAACATAGTATTTCCGATCTATTTCACTTCTATTTGAAATTCTGTATTCAAATTTCAATTCGCTTCTATTTTTTTTCAAATTCTATTTGAATTTCCATATTCGAATTTCCTTTATTCAAATCCCATTTGAATTTCTACGTTCAAATTCTATATTTGATTTTCCTTTGAATTTCATATATTCAAACTCCATTTGAATTTCTATATTCAAATCCCCTTTGAATTTTCTATTTGAATTCTATATTCAAATTCCATAGTTTAAATTCCATTTCACTTCTAATTTCAAATTCTATAATTGAACCCCATTTGAATTTAATTTTCAAATCTCTATAGTTAACTCCATTTGATTTCTATTTTCAAATCTCTATAGTTAACTCCATTTGAATTTTCTTTATTCAAATCCATTTGAATTCCTTTGAATTCAAATTCAAATTCTATAGTTAACTCCATTTGAATTCCTTTGAATTCAAATTCTATTTGAATTCAAATTTCTGTATATTCAAATTCAACTCAAATTCAATTCAAATTCAATATATTCAAATTCTATTTAAATTTTCTATGTATGAATTCTATTTGAATTTCATTTTCAAATTCCATTTTAACTCTATTTGAATCTTATTTTCAAATTCCATTTTAACCCTTTAAATTCCATACTCAAAGTCTGTTTCTATTTGAATTCTATATTCAAATTCTTGTTTCAATCTGTTTGAATTCTATATTTGAATTCCTTTATATTTTCTATATTCAATTTCTATTTGAATTTTTATATTCAATTTCTTTTAACAAGTCTCGATTTCAATTCCTTTTTAAATCGATATTTCTATTTTTTTTAAAATAGATTTCCCTTTTCAATTTCACACTTGTATTTTTATTTCTAAATTATCAAATGATAATTCTTTTCACTTAATTTATAACTTCGTTATAAAAGAACTATTTATAAACTTCGTTTATAAAGGAACTACTTGTTTTATTTTTCAAAACAAGTTTATATTTTTATTCCATTTAAATTTCAAATTCTATTTAAAAATAGAATTTTCCCTTTTAATCTCAAATATCCTTTCCACGATATTTTAAATAAATTAACACTTAGCCCAGTGAAATTTAAAACAATCAAATCATCAAATTTTCAATCATTTTATTTTTAACACGTCATATATGAATATATGAAATCAAGCAAACAAACAAACAGATAATATTTTTTTGAGGAATCCAGTTGGATTCCTCCAACCTGTTTTCCGGCATCCACAATACCCATCCTGCTGGTAGGATATCGCAGTATAAAAGGGGATCCACTTATATACGTGGGCGTAGGGTCATCCGCTAATGATACTGCGGGCATCCGCTAATGATACTGCGGGAACAATCCAATCACCAAACCAATATATATAATAGTCAACCCTAAATAACTAATATTTTTAAATCAACCAGAAAGCATTTCAAACAAGCATCAAACAATTATTTTTAACGAATAAAAATAATTCTAAATAAAAGGTGAGTGAGATTTACTCACTGGGATTTTTATTTCTTGAAACAACGATTTATTTCCGATTAAATTAAACAAATGCTTAATTAAATCGAAAATCCGAACTGGCTTTATATCGCGCCATTCCCATTCCAATTCGATTGTGTGGCCTTCTTCCATATGAAATTATCGTAATATGATATAATATGAATTTGTACACAACATTATTGTTTTATTTTTGAAATAAAATAATTTAAATATTATTTACTCATTTAAAGACTACCAATAACTGTCGAGGAACTTTTCTTCTCGAATTCCGAATTCTCATAGCTACAGATTAGATATGTGAGCCTGTATGATAAAATCTCATATAAATTTATCCTGGCATTCCATTATTTAAGCTATCCTAGTTTTAAATTGAAATTAAAATTCAAATAACTAAAATAAAAATATTTACCTTAATTTAGTTTTTCCATTTTCATGCCTATGGGATAAACAAATCCCTTTTCTTCCATCTTTAGAATACGCAACCTTTCTGTTGCTTTCCTGTCCCGACCACCAAGACTCGCCTGCACCATAAACCCGTGTTGACCTTCTTTGACAGTTCATTGCTACCAACACTTTACTATTGTCAGATAAAACCCACCATCCAACCATCGACGATCTTCCCTCTTCCATCCATTAGTAGCCGCACCTTTACATCACTGCTCAGCCGTACTCCTCCCCCAAACCAGAGACCAAAACTCCCCCATCGACACCTAATCATCATCTTCCAACGAATCGAACACTGGCTTCTTCCTAATTCCCAGTAAAAATGAAACGAGCTCCGTACCCCATCTCAAAACCTACATCGTGACCCATTGCTGCTCTAAATCGAGCTTTCCACTTTCGATTTTTCAACCCTAAAAATCGCGATGTCCCAGGTTATGCTACCAACGTCGCTCACACCATTTCGAGCTCCACCACTTTGCCAAAAACTCGTGTCTTAACTCGAACATCACCAGAATTTGATCGAGACTGACCTTAGTTTCCCAATTCGCAACCTCCCTTGATGCTCGAAACCCCTAGTTTCCGCGCGTCGTTTGAAGAACCGAAACCCCTAAAATCACAGTACCCAGTATCCCCGATCATGTCGGCTTGCATCGCTATGCCTCTTTATCTATTCGAATACAAATTCGAACTCGATATCAATTTTTATATATATATTTTGAACGATAATTGATTGTGGAAAGAGGAATAAAAAGGAATCTTGATTTCTTTTCTGTAGGGAATTAATGATAGAAAAAAAAAATAGAAGAGAGTGGGGGATGTCGCATATATTTATAAAGGCCAAGGCTTAGGCATTGCGGAATAGGTAGCTTAAGGTACATATCAATAAATTTCAATTTGATTTGTATTAATTGTGATGTGAAATAAAACGATTTTTTTATTCTTTTTAAACGGATTCTGATTTGATTCTCGATTTGATTTCGATCTTATCCATTATAAATATCTCGGGGTCCACAATTAAAAATCGTGAACGGCTATTATAGCTTACCGACCGTCGTTCCATTGTTATAGCGTTATACTGAACTCGACAGAATTTTTTCTGAAATTTATTTCGATCGTATTTTTAAAATAACCATATTAACTTGATATAAAATAATTTAAATTCAAAACTAATCATTTTCTCGAAAATAAATTATTATTATTATCTTTCATATTCAGATAGAACTGACACTGATCATCTGAATCATTTCTATTTGGGTTTTAACTTCGATTTCAATATATTTTGAATTACGATAATTTAATATGTAAAAATTTATTTATATTATCAACACAATATTTAAAACAATATTAAATATTTAAAATAAACAGTTCAAAAATCCGGGTCGTTACAAAATTTGACTACATAAAGAAATAAATCTAAAATGGCATGTCTAATTTGATAAAGATTGACACATTCCTATGGTGAAATCAATTAAAAACATAATTCTGTTTTTAATGTTTGCAATATTTATTGCAAATATTTAAAAGAAAGCTTCAAATATTTACAAAAAAAATTCTAATATTAGTATAAATATATTTAGCATGTCGATTCCTGACCTATCTTTTTGTCATTTTGATCTTTTTTTGTTTATTTACATGTAGTTCAGTTAAAAAATATATGTAAATTCAGTATCTTTTCTGATTCTCCCATCGTTACACATATAAATATAATCCTTGAAATGCAAACCTCTCAAGAACACACATCAAAAAAACTTAAGGTAGGTCTTGAAAGGTTGAACTTGATACGATTTGTTTATGCTGTAACGACCCGGGGCAGAGTTCGACGCTCGAATCTTCGACAACAATACATAAACCCGTATCGCTTGCCAAAAACCCAAGTATCAAACCCCCAGATTGTCATTAGAAAGAAATTAGAGGGTGAGAAAAGAAAGAAAGAATTATTAGAATAGAAGAAAGAAGAAGAACACATCAGAATCTCACAGCAGAATGAATAAAATATAATATAACAAATCTCTATATACAGAAGGAAACTGTATATACATACCAATCATCAGAGTACAACATATAACTGCGCAGTGGAAATAGCTTTATATAACTAGCGGTGAAGCCTCCTGCTTCTAGCTCCTGAAACTCCAAGCGAAACCTAACCTGGAACATACTCGGTCTGACCCGAGCACATTTGATTTAAAACAAAATACACCGGGTCAGTCTGGAATACTATCAGTGATAAATTCACAGCACACACACAACTTGTTTAACTTTGGAAAATCCTTTCTGAAATCAAAGGATAATAGTAACACCGTCCACACATAAACACAGACGGTTTTTACCTTACTATAACCCAAACCATTTTCGAAATCATACTTTGATCTGATATTATCATAATGTCTAAATATAAGTAAATATCAATCTAGAGGAACGCTTGCATCTCACGCTCCCCATATATAGTATACAAACCAAAACCGCGGGCGCTTATTGGATATTGGATTCCAACTTGACAAGGTATGGGACCACCTTCCGCACGTGTATCTCTAGAGGCAGATACACTGGGTTCAACAAGAACGTCTTGCAACCCGGCCCTCACATGACCGACCACTCATTTCGCTTGAGTGTATCGAATGTATATCACCGACGGTTGGGATCAGCAACCGCCTGCCCGAAAAGGAACAGCATTGAATATAGATTTAAGAAGCAAATGGAATTTCTCTAGATAGGTGATCATACACCCTAATGGGAGTGACCCACATAGCCATGCCGCCTGCCCGATTTTTGTCATCTCCCGGTTGATGAGGCTTGAGGCTAGAATTCCTTTTTCGAACATCTGGCCACCATTCACTTTGAATGCCACATCGTCAGATCCACCAGATATCACTAATTGACGACCACAAAAATACTCTAGTTGATAAGAGAACCGTCGTCCTCTGCCACCAACTATCGTACGTTTGAAGAAATCAACGTACGTGATCCCATTGGAAATACTTTGTCAGACACTCGTCCATACAAGTCATCCAGGAACAGGATGAACCGAAGGCACTCTCCTACTTCATCTCATATAGGAATCATCCCATGGATCAGTAGCGAGAAGTCCTTGCAACCCGTGGATTCCAATCACGACAGAACCACGGTTTATCTCTGGGAGCTAACCGAAGATTATTAGCAGTCCTTCCGCTTATGAAGATCCACGGTCTTCAAAGCTCCATCTCGACCATCCTCAAATATCTTCACGTATTTGTTGGTCGGAATGGTTTTCGAATATAAATTCGATCCCGGTCTTTCCATACCAACAATCGTATTGGTTAGGTTTTGATAGTCGGTGTTTTAAATATCAAATAACACATGTGTGAATAACATCAGTTTGCTGATTCAACACTTAACACAACTTGACCTCTTTAAAATGTATTTAACCAAATTTCCTCTGATTAACTCTGAATGATTTATTTTGATCAATTAACTCTAACTTGACTCTCTCGACTTAACTATATTCGCTTGACTCTAGATCGCAGCGATCATAATGGTTACGCCTGATTCCCTTAGGAAACATCTGACCGCCGTAGGCTATCTGCAGCCCTGCGAATTACGCTAGCAGTCGTACGCAATGGCGACTTTTCCTGAATAACTATGTTTGACTAACTCTACTTCGAATACGATATTCGATCCACTCTAATTGAACAATAAATATTCAGTACAATTTGAAATCAATATTCTTATTTCTTTGAAAACTAATATTACGATATTATTTATTTCCCAAAACCTCGTATTAGAGTTCTATACTCCTCGTATAAGATAAAACCAATCTCCATACCTTCACTCACTCCAAACTAATACCATTCCTCGATAATAGTGGAGCCAACCATGTTGGGGTATTTTATCTACCTCTCAGACCTTGATCGACAACGTTCTTATCTCAGAATAATACCAGTTCGTCACTTAACCACTGATCTTAAAATCTCGTTTACCATCTTGATTTCAAATCGGGTTTTATAAACCATTCCTATATTTGAAATTCTAGTTCAAAAGTCTCTTTACTTAATTCCTTTGATTAAGTAAATGTTTATTAAATATACAACTTTTAGCCTTAAACACTTTTCTTCTTATAACCTTTGGGTTTTAAATAAATTCCCACACTGAATAATTTGCTTCCATTTCTTCGAATATTCTTAAAACAAAACTTTTACCTTGTATTTTAAAAATAAAACCCGCTTACATTTTCTTTAAAGTAAAACCTTTCCAACTGGAATTTCATTTCCAAACGTCCATTTCCAATATTTAACACCACAGGTTTGTATGTATTTTCCTTTATGTTGGAAAACCTTATTTTCATTACAACATTTGTCCAAATCAATGCTTTAACCCTTAAGACCATTATTTTGGTTTTAAAATCCTTTTAGAACCCTGGTTTGGATTTCTTCCAAATCACTTACACTAATTTGTTTAACCACTCATAATGACCTAGCTTAGAATAAATCTATAACCATATTTCAGTCTATTATCCATTTATAATCATTTCCCTTGAAAAGTTCATTCCCTCTTTTTAACTCAATTAAATAACTTAATTAAATTAAAAACCCCATTTAATTGTTATAAAAACAATTATTCCATTTTAAGAACTCGTAGTTAAATTTCCTACCTTTTCTTCCTTTAAAACTTGTATACATCCCAAGATTCCTATTAACTAAATCTTTTTAAATAATTCCTTTTTACAAAACTCGATTTAAATTTTTAATAAACTTCTAATTTAATTATTGATAAAAATGAATGAAAAATCTCATTTTAGCTATAAAACATTTTATAACTTTAAGACTGCGTCGATTCACTGAACGGTAGAACGACGTCTAAAATAGCACATTTTAGGCCATTCACTGCCAATTACCAAATCAACACTGTCGGCTAATTTTAAACACAACACAGGTGAATATCTATTCAACCATCACACTTAAACAGGTTTTTCAACCATATGGGGTTTAAACAGTTCACACATCAATAATATTAAACAAACAAACATCATATACATATTTGAGGTATTCGGTCGGATCCCTCCAACCTGTTCTGCCCTGCATCACAGCTCGTTATACATTCCGTGATAATAAATGAAATAAATTTCATATAATCGATTAAATTTAATTATCAACATCCAATCCACCATAACAGTCAACAGCAACCAATCAACCAATTTATATTTTTAAAGGTAAATTATATTTTAATATGAATTTACCACATCACAGAATTCCAGAAGTTGTGAGAATTAACTCACCAGGTTATTCTGTCGATGGTTGACGCGTTTGTCGCTTTTAATCTTGAACGGACATTCAAAATTAGCTCAATTTTCAACGGTGTCGGATCAGAGCCTAGTCAGCGTCATCGCCTAGGTCTCGTCCCTGCGATCCCTATGGATCCAGTTTCGTTAAATTTTGTTAACATATGTAAAAGTTACGCTCGTTTAAAAATTGAACAAGTATACGATTTTTTTATTAACTAATTAATATTTAAATAATTAAATAACCTTAACTTACCCTTAATTACCTTAAACTTCGGTGCCACGTCAGCAATTAACTTCAGGTCCACGCGTTTTTACCTTTTCTTTTGCCTCAAACCCGTAACTTCCTCTGAGACAAAACCCATCACCTTGGATCACCCACGACGCCGCCTCCGTCAGACCTAGGCCCCACCTGTCACCTCCACCAGAACCGCCTCGGCCTGACGCCTCCTCGCCTGGAGCGCCGCCACCCAACTCCTACTCTCTGACCGGAAATCGACCCTTGAACGGAATTTGTTCAAACCCCCACAACTCCGGCCACCAACCACTTCGCCTGACCGGACCACCGCCATTTTGACCCCCATGCTTCGCCCTACCCACGACCTTCAGCCCCCTGGCACCACGACCACCAGGTCCACCGAAAATTGGCGATTTCCCCATCCACGACCGAAAACAACACCCAAAACATTGATCTCCGTTCATCCCCTGATTTCTCCCGCCATAGACCACCAGAAGACTTGAGACCACCACCAAAACGAAGCCCTATCACCCCTCTACGAAACCCCTAAGGTCCCGTCTCCCTAAATCGGCCACAACTCCTCAATTTGAGCCAAAAACGAAAATGGATTTCTCCATTTTTAAGCCGATTCCGGCCACCATAGGTGTCTGTTCACCCCCAACTTTTTGTTGCAGGTAAGGACTCGATCTACCTATTTGCTTCCGATCGCCTATGCAAATTCTCGACGGATTGAAAGATATAATGGATTTTGTGTTGAGGGACTTTATTGCAAAATTACATGATGATTTCAGAATTTGGTGTCTAGGGTTTGATGAAGTGGGTTTATATAATGCGAGAATAATATATTTTATGTTGACGTGACGAGCGACATTGACTAACGATATTTTATTTCGTGTCTATCGCGTTTTCGAACATCGTTTATTTGCTGCTGCGCTCACATACGAACCCCGTTCGAGACGCGAATGGACAGCATAGTATATCTTGACGATACAGTCTTAATGAAACTTGTTTCGTTGAATTCTGAGTTCGTTTTCTCGAATAGCGTTTGTACACGTCTAATTTTGATCGATTTATTTTGCATTTTATTTTGCCACGCTCATAGAATAGCCCCAATTGAAGTGCCGTTTGATAATCTAGCAATAATTTACTGTTGCGGTCCCAACAAAATTTGTTTCGTCGAAAACAGAGGTCGTTTGAAGAAAGTCCCTTTTATAACTGGCCAATTTGAATAAAATAAACCAATTTCAAAGTACTTCAATATAATATTATTAAACTATTGAAATTTGCCATACACGACCAGTATATCGTATATTACCAAAATAAAATATCCCGGGTCGAGTTTGAAGTCAAATCGATATTATAAAAATTTAAAACCCCTTTATTTTAATATAAATAACGTTATAATATATAACGAAATTCCACAGCGACCTTTTCAAAATTTGATTTGGACATAAAATAAAATCTACAACACGAAAACTCGATTTTTCTCTTTCACTAGAAAGATATTGTCCAACCGGCCCCGACGTTTCTTGCCTCGAGGAAATCCGACTTATTTTGAACCCGGTACGACCAATTGAAGTTCAAAACGCCAAATCGCGAACAACCGCGCCGCTGCAGCTCGCTATTTAATTAAATTATAAACCATATCGCTCGACCATCGTTTTCGAATCGAAATCGTCACTATATTTCAATATAACCAATATTTGACCATTTTAAATTGCTCGTTCTCATTATACGGCAAAAATCAACATTTTCTCCAATATTCTGAAATTAAAAATATTATTTTATTATTTATTTAAATAATATATTCCAAATAAATCGTTAAATTTGATTATTTAAATTTAAACCAATATTTTAAATAATTAAAATAATTAAAATATTCCAAATAAATAGGCAGAAAATACGGGTCCTTACATATGCGATATTTACTGTGGAAGCTTAATTTTGGTTAATACTTGTGCTCCGCGGTTGGTGCCTTTGTGGTGAGCGATGATGTGTGAAGTAGGAATTTAGTTGAAATCACATATTACGTTCATGATTTTTTTCTAGAAAATGTTTGGAGCCTGTAGTATCATATTTTGAGATTAAATGAGATGTTATTAAGGTGTATTGTATTTCATGGCTCTAGCATCACTCTTTTATGATCATACTTAGCACCATGTTACTGCAATAAAATAAAGAAAAAAAGGTTATAATACATATGAAGAGTAAAGAATAAAAGAGAGTGATGACATCACTAGTCATTAGTAATGAGTATATTCATATATCGTCAAACTATAGACTGTTCTTGTATGAAATTATTGTTATCTATGATGACAAATGTTATATTTAACCTTTATGTTAATGCGAAAAATTGTAGGCGCTAATATCACAAAAGCTAGATGAATTAGTTGACGGTAAAGGCGATGCAACACCAGAAGTTAGGTTACAAGCATATGTACTGGGAAGTGGATTGGAAACTAGTGGTAGAGTTTGCAGTTACGCAGAAGTAATAATACCAGACATGGATCCTTGGATTCAAAAAACTCAGGCAACATCAATGGTTCGTAGATCACGCAGAGGTCGAGCTTATGTTTTACTATAATCTGAATGCTTGAGTCTAAGAGAGATATTGTATGAAAAACAACAAAGCATTAACGAGAAATAAGGGAAGGAGAGGAAAGAGCTGTGGCATATGATTCAGTCTTCTCAAAATTTGTCACTAATTCCTCAATCTCCATCATCATCTACACAAGAAGCGCCTCTTAACCCAAGTCACCAACCAATAACCCAAAATCAACCACTTAATCAACAACATTCACCCTCTCAACAACTGCCATTTCTCCAACAAAATTTATCTTATCCCCAGTTTGGGTCTCCCAATTATCCACATCCATATCTTTCGTCATTGTATGCTCCATTGCCTCATCCTACAAGAGACTTTACATCAACTCTTAATGATATGGACTTTTTGCAGTTCATGGCTCCGCTTCAGATAAGTAATCGATCTATAAGGTTTGCTATTTGTTGCAAGTTTTCTTTTCAAATTTGGTTTCCTGTTGTATCTTAGACTCGCTGTTTCTAGTTTGTGAATGCTAACAGACATTTCTTTTTCTGTTTTAGTTGATTGTGATGTATGTATGTGTAAGAATTGTTCTGTCTCAATTTCATGTATATTTGTGTTTCTGGTTATTGATTGGAAACCGTTCTGCCTTCAAACAATGCACTGGTATTTGTGCGTCTCAATTGCGGCTATTCTTAGTTCGCCTCACTTTATTTTTAAAGGCAAATTAATAATTTTTTCCCCTGGTGACAATACTAAGGGTTGCTTTTTTTCCCTTCAGTGGTTCTATTCTTTGGATTCACTACTTAGTATGTATTTTTACCTCATAATTACCTCCACGAGATGACATGATTTTTATGAGGGTTTGTATGTGAAGTTTGAGCGAGAAGAGAGAAGGATTAAAAGTTATTGAGCAACAAAATCGAAAATTGTAGGATGTATGTAAACACAATAAAAAATGTACAATACTTTGTGCTAAATTTAGGTGCTTGTAAAGAAAAACAGGGTGTATAAAGAAAGCCAACCATCTAAAATTCTAGTTAAAAGAAAATGGAACATAAAAATTAATTTAAACAGTTAAAAGAGTCACTTTATTTTTAATGTTTGCTATATGCTTAACGAAAGAAAATATATTAAGTTAGGGAAAATTCTATAATAAGGATACAATATACACATAAAAAACAAAATCATTTAATGGAAGATGGTAAAATAATTGTAATTGCTGAATTCAAGGTGTTAAAACATAGAATATTGTTAGTAGAGATCTAAATGTTGTTGCTAAATGCCTAAAGTCGTGCTATAAAGAGTCATCATAGCTTGGACATAATAGGTTAGTTTTGGAGGGCCTAAATTATTAAAGAACAAAGACATGTTGAAAGGCTTACCATCAACAAACCATGAATTTTTTTATGTGAAGGGCTTATTTAGAAAACAATCAAGTACAAGAGCCAAAAAAACCATTGGAATCAATTCATATGGATATTTTTACGGCTATAATAACCATTATAACTTGGAAAATATAAATTGTTTTATGCATTTTATAGATGATTTCAATAGAAAAACATAAGCTTGTTATATTTAAGCAAAAATCAAATTTATTTGATGCTTTCAGAAAATATAAAGCCTTTTGCAGAAAATGAAAGTGGTTATATATAAGACCTCGTAATTTTTTGAAAACGAGTAATTAAATAAAAATGGTAAAATCATAATTCTAACAAAATGGTAAATTTTAATTAAAAAGGGCTAGGCTTCGAGGCCAAATTCAGTGTGTATAGATTATCCTATACGGTTACAGAATGTATATAATTTGCTGAATTAGATTAAAAGGCTAAAATATATAAAAATCCAAACCTAGTAGTATTTTTCGGAATGAATTAAATTTTGGATTTGTAACATCCCGCTTTTTCGACCACTTCAAGTCGGAAATTAAACCAACTTAAACCACTCGAAATGACAGATTCTTATTGCTTATGAGGTTTAATAGAATCAATACACAGAATCACAGAACATAATAACACGCATCGGAATAATTTTTACAAAAATATCAGAGTTTTACAATATTGTTACACAGTGGAAAATACATAGCTTCTACAAAAAAAAATACAGCAAATTTATCAAATCTATGCGCATACATCTGCACATATCTCAAACTTCGCTATTCGAAATCTTTAGATCTGCAACACTCGGGTCAAACCCGAGCATTTCATGCAAAACACAAAACACTCGAGTCAAGATTAAACTTTGCTCAAGAAAATTAACTTCAATAAAATACTAAAATATAACAGTTAATCCTATCTTGTATAAGAGGTTCTAAAATTTACGTATGGATGGTATGACTGCCAGGAAATCATGATTAATATATAAAAAATTGATTATACTATCAATTAACATGCATTTATAGTTTAACACTTGACAAAAATATATGCTCAGGATATACTAATATTCCAAAAGCAATATAAAGTCCAACAACATGCATTTTCAGGAAAATAAGACAATATATCAAATTTATAGATGGTGAAGCATAAATATGTTTCAGGGCTCAAATATGCAAAGGCCATAGCATGCGTTCAGAAGTAGTGTAGGCACATGCCTGAAGTAAAAGCCAAGATGTTCAACTAACAATTTTTTTAGAATAAGCTAATATTTTGTTATATGCAGTTTGCTAACAAATTTTTTAGAATACAGCAATATATTTTTATATCCGGTTTTCTTATCTATCGAGCATTGTTATTGACACTCCAAATATTGTTAAGGAGAGGTCAATTTTTTTTCTTTTTTAAAATTATTAAGGGGGTACCAAAACGGAAGGTAGATGCTTAACAAATAAAGGTAATTTTACCTTATTACCCATTAAGCACAATAACAAAAAAAGGTAATTTTACCTTAACAAATATTGCAAGGGCCATAGTTATTTTTTTTATTCGATTCACATATATCGATTATTTTTAACTCTAAAGGATAAGCATTTTCGGAGGAATAGGATCGAACTTTTTTTTTTTGACATAAATATGCCAAATTTTATTATTACGGAGGCAATGCACCGAAATGATTATTAATTTTCGACATAACATTGTCGAATTCATATATAATTGATTACATGTTGCATTCGGTGCAGTGTTGACGAACTGCTTATTTTAATTCGGTTTCCTTATCGTATAAGCTTTTTTAATCTAATTTAAAGGGGCAACCCAGGAATATTGAGTAGTGTGAAATAATATATTTGTGTTGCCCCTTAACAATTTTTCAAAGAGTTGAGTGTTTTTAAAAAATGCCCCCCTTAATAATAGTTGGAGTGTCAATAACAACATCCTATCTTTCTAGTAGACAAGTGTAATTTCTGGTCTCTAATTGGTAGAATACAAAAGGGATATATATATATATATAGTGATTGAAATTTGCATATACACAATTATATTTCAGATCTAAACTAAGCAGGGTCAGTATAAAACTAAAAATATTAACGACCATAAAACACATACGCAAGTTCAAATTGAGACAAAACAAGTACAACACTCTAATTATGTACATATGAAATTTGAATTCAACTTTCAATAATCCCAACCAATCAAAAAAATCAAGGGGTTCACTATCATATTTTCAGGTTAATATTGAGGTTAATCTACTTAAAATAAAGAGAATCGTGAGCTAATAACTCAACTTAAACTGAGGTATGTATTTTGATTGTGCTGGAGTACGAGAATGACGGCGATGGAGGTTGCAACTTCGATTCGCGGTGGAAGAAGAAATAAAATGGGAAGGTGGGTACATTATCATGTTATAAAGAGGTGAGGGAAAACGCAAATGGGAAGGCTTTTGAGCTTCAGACATTTCATCTACACATACGATACATTTTTTCTAATCCGAATCATTTGTTTTGAGGGAAGATGAAGAAAAATATGGAAATGAGGAAACCCCCTTTTCTAATGAAAGGTTGATATATGTAAATTCAAAACAATTTGTACCCCTTTCACGCATCCTTAAATGGCGGAAGAATGGGTATTTACAATTACAAATTCCAAGATTTGAACGATATTTACAAAATTGTTAATGTGTCCATTTATTTCTCTTTAATCTACGTATGCATGGATTCATGAAATGCAGCATGCCAAATATAATGCATGTTGTTAATGTGCCCATTTATCAAATTGAAAAAGCATGCCAAATATAATGCATGTTGTTAATGTGCCCATTTATCAAATTGAAAAAGCATTCTAAATATAATGCATTTTGCATGCATTCATGAAATGCAGCATGCCAACAGGAAAATTCTTACCCATTTAAACTTTTTTTTTTATGAAAACACGTGCATGAAAGGTTAGAAGGATAAATATTGGAAAGTTGTTGTAGAAATACAGAAGAAGGAGACATGATAAAAGGTAAGATGTAACATAACGTGGATTCTTGTTTCATGCAATTCATTCCTTTATTATTATTATGTCGTCTAACCGTTTTACTATGATGGGATAAGAAACACATGCATGCGTGAAAATGGAATGAAGGGAAAGAAATTAATAGAATGAAGGTATATAAATATACAAAGGAATGAAATGAATGTGTAATTAACATTGCAAATTAAATTAATTAATGAAGGTTTAATTGGACATGTAATCCACGTTCTGAATTCCTAAAACTTACATTTTGAACAAATAGGAAAAGAATTAAATTTCATTAATAATATCATAATTTTATTTAAAAACCCTTTTAAATTCAACAATTTAATTTAACAACTTAAATGGTCAAATTTTAAGGGATGTTACAATCTCCCTCACTCAGAATTTTTCGTCCTCGAAAAGGAGATGTTGTAAGAAATATGCTTATGCATATAACAAAATATTCTTACTTATACAAAATTTACTAAGTTTGTAACAAAATAAATTGTAGGATTTTAAATTCAAAATTTGTCTTTACAATATTAATTAAATTCATTTGTTATAAATCTATTTATTAAATTCAAAATCTTTATTTCAAACACTTTTATTAAATTTCGAGTTTTCTTATAGTCACAAATTAAATTATTTATAACAAACTTAAATTTTGAAAATATGATTCTCATGTTTGAAGTAACTTTTGAAATCAGAAATATGTATTTTGTTAATAATTCAAAGCTGTTGTATTTCTCAAGACATTTAAAACTTTTCATTCTTAGTTTATTATGTTGAAGTTATATAAATTTAATTGCAGACAATTGATTTGTTATTAAATGCTTGTAAATACTTAATAACTCGAAGTTTAACAAGTTTATTGTCGTTCTTATAGACGTTAGACATACGCTGGCCAGGCGCATGACTAAAATCTCTAAGTACTAAGTATATTTGTTTCAACTTCCAGTGAAAATACTTAAACATTTAAAATAGATATGTAAAATACGTTCCTCCATGGATCGCGGTTACTTGGTAGTTACGCTACTATCCCAGTATAATCGCTTGTAACCCTAGGTATCACATACCTTGAATTTCACAATGGTTGTTGTCATAGATCGTAGTTACGTGGCGGTTATGCCACTATCCCAGTAGAATCCCTTGTAACTGAAGGGAACGCACCCCATCGAATTTTGCTATGGCGTCTAGATCGTACTTACACAGCAGCTGAATCATTATCCCAGTGGAATCGCTCGTAATTTTAGGCATCACCTCTCGAATTATGCTAGAACAGATAAGTAATAATAATCAACATGATCCCACCGAGTGGGATTCCAATATAAATTGATACTCCAATCAACGGAGCACCAATGTAGCTACGTTTTCAGTTTTTGATTTTCAATGGAACGCACTTCCCATATCTTCATTTGAAAAACATACATACTAAATATATAGTACTTCATTTCACATTTTGCATATATCGCACTTACTTAGGCATTAATTTACATAAGATTTTCTTTTCAAATCATGTTCCCAACATATCATTCTCTTATAAATTCTATTGTATTAGACTATTATTTCAATCAATTATCTTCCAAATTAGTGGTTTTCGAATTAATCTCATGCTTATATAAGTCATATAAGTTTAAGAATTTAAAATCATAATATTCATAAGTCGATAAATCTTCAAAATTTTAATTTCAATATCAATTTAATTTTGATTACACAATTGATTTGAATATTCAATATCAATTCAAATCTAGTTCATATTGACAATCTATTCATTATTAAAACTACACTTTCGATTTGGGCTACATATCACGAATATTATTATTCAATTGAATATTTAAATTCAATCATTTTAGACTAAATTGCTCGGATTAGAATTACAAATTTCTATTTCAAAAAAAACAAGTGCAAAATAGTTTAAGTAAAATAATAGGCTTGTAATAAAATAGGTTTGAGTAAAATAAACAAGTTTTTGAAAAAAAATAAGTTTGCATAAAATTAGACAGATTTTATAAAATAGGTTTGAAATAAAACAAGTTTTGATACAAAAGAGTTTGCAAAATTGCTTAGAATAAAAA
Source organism: Allium sativum (assembly GCA_030737875.1). Lineage (NCBI taxonomy): Eukaryota > Viridiplantae > Streptophyta > Magnoliopsida > Asparagales > Amaryllidaceae > Allium > Allium sativum. Next base: position 445,485,481 of record CM060922.1, on the reverse strand, counting down.
TAGATTTGTTATAGAATAATTAAAAAAGATAAATAATTTTAATACTTTAGTTCAAATAAAACGAAGGTAAAACATATAATAATTGTAAAATAAAAAAATACAAATTTCCAAGAAATATTCCAGTCTGATTCAATTTTCTAAACATTCAAAATTTTAGTTGACCCTAGTTCCACTGTCAAAGCTAAACTCAATTTTAACTAAAGATTCAATCGGAAACCTTTCAGTTTGAACAAAGTGTTCAAGTTAGATCACAACTCAAATTTCTCTTTCAATTTCTCATCTTCAATTTCCATTTGAAGTTTGAATTCTTCATTCATTCCATATTATTAGCTTCAAATTTTCAATATTTAATTCATTCCTTAAATCAATTTTTCACAAGTTAAATTTTGCATTTAATCTATCAAAATCATTAAACTTAATAGAATCCTTCAGTTAACCAATTCAAAATTTTAATCGTTCAAACCTTGCATTTATCTTCAACTTTCAAACAACCAAACTAAATTTCAATAAATTAAAGCCACTCGTTGAAGTTGTTAAGTTGATTTATACCTTCAGTTTAAATATTTAACACATTAATCTAAGTTTGCAATTTAATATCAAAACCATTTGATTCATAAATCAATCTATTTTTTTCTTTATTATTACTTTTGTTAAAGTATTCCTCAAAACAAAATTTTATTTAAGATATTTCAAATTTTCATACTTACAATTTCTTCATTTGCACTTCCGATATTTTACTTTCTTTGAGCTTATTTTAAATTATACTCGCTTAAAACTCAGATCTTGTTCAACAAAGGGTTGGACTATTAAAATAGTTGGAAGAATCTATTTTCAATTCAATATTTGGAAATCATGAGTTCAATCATTTCTTATAAACACTTCTCTTTAAGATGTACAATTACACTATCCAAATACATATGATTACCATTGGACTAAACTCGAGAATCAATTCCATTTTCTTTCAATCATAAAAAATATACATATATATTTGCATATCAAATCATGCTTCACAAATCAAGCTTCATTTAACCAAGATAAACAAGTACTAAAGCTATTAAAGTGGTATTCCCCACTTCGAGACTCGAGAATAAATTCCAATGAAGTAAAATTATCATTGAAATTATTTTCTAGCGACAAAAGTGGGTTCTCCATTCATATATTTTCTTTTTTGAAAACAATTCAAAAAAACACTTCAAACATTCTTATTCAAATATACTTAAATATACTACAAGTCTTTTCTTCAAAATATTAGAAATCTATTTCACAAATTTCGAGAATCAAATTCTCAAATTTTAGTCAAACGATCTCCTTAGTTTTAACTAAATCAATATGTCATTTTTTTTTCACGATACACATTTCATATTTCATCAATGGTTTAACACTTGTAATTTATTCCGAATATCAGTTATCACCCATTAGTACTTCTTAAATATACTACAATAATGACAAGCATCGATTTACCGCTGCAAATATATTCTACGAAAATTCATAACTTTTGTCATATTTAAAATCGGTGTTTTCTATATGAAATTTATATAATAAACTCATTTACTGGAATTCAAAAACAATCATTTTTCAAAACCATTCAGAGATTTCAAAATACTTAATTTAATATCAGATTTGTTAATCATACTCATACTATACTACTGAACAATCTAATAAACATATCTCGATTCAATCAAGTTAGTTAATAAAATATACTTATATTTCCAAATAATTTACAAAACATTACCTTACTTATTAAGGCTTATTAAGATTCCCATTTAATTCAAATGATATTTTATTTGATATACAAATTCATTTTGGTCACATTAACGTCCAAAAATTTATTTGGTTTCAAACTTTTTTATGCTACATGTTGATCTCGAAATTGGGACTAACACCAAAATTATTAAGAGTACTTCACAATGTACTTGAGAATAAGAGATGTGCAGCCACTTCAATAGAAAAAATACAAGTAAAAGAAGATACAATGTTTTATAGTGGTTCAATCACGTGCGATCTACGTCCACTTTGAATATCGATTCCATTATTGCACTTAGAATTACAAAACAAGCAAACTCTCTCATTACATTCATTACACTCTCTTAGAACTCGGTGGAGACTAAAAGGAAAAACCGATTAGATCCTTCAAATATAGCAAGTGATAGATTGAATCTAGGCTTTCACACAAACTTTGATGAATTCCCACATGTTCATGATGAATTTAGAGTTGAATCTTCACTTTGGGATGATTAGAGATGTTGAAGTCACTAAGTAAGCATTGAGAATTGGATTAAATAGCCATACGGCGTCATCAAAATCCTCTCCCCATTAAAGTGGAATTGGAGCTCTATTTATTGGAGTGAAGAAATGGAGTGATATAGCCTTCAGAGCCACCGGTCGGTCGAAACTTATTTGCAGAATTGCCACTGGCCAGCCTGGCGACAACTGTCCAGAAGCCAGCCTGTCAACAGTTGTCTAGAGGACCGATCGGTCAGGAACAGGACCGACCAGTCGGTATGGCTTCTTTCCTTTCCTTTATGAACGGTCTGTCGCCAGCTTCGTATCACGACCGGCCGGTCGCCTATGTCTTTGACTGGTCGGAGCATCTGGATCTTGATCGACCGGTGGGTACATCTCTTCTCCTCTAATGTGAGAATGTCTTGTCTTGGAGTGCATATCAGGACCGGCCGGTATGCCTTTCTCTATTCACTGATCGGTCTGATTTGTTTCCACATTTTTGACCAACCGGTTAGTATATTTTTATAGCCAGCAGGTGTGTTTGAACTGTGACCGACCGGTGTGACTCTACCCCAACCGATCGGTGTTTCTCCTTAATGTTGAATTTCACCCCATCAGGCCTGCTTGGTTGGATCACCTGGTACCGACCGGTACTTCTTTTATAAAAGCATAATCGAACGGGTCCTTATTCTTCATTATCCAACTAATTACCACAATCTTAACCCCTTTATTTTCCTGAGTGATTCCTTGATGGATAACATTTGCCACTCGGGGTTTACAATTTCCGTTAATGAAAATTGAAGACAACGAAACGAATGAAAGGTATCATACTGACCGATTGAGCTGGACGATCGGGTTTGCTGGAGAAGATGTAGGACTGGGTAGCCATATTGAGTTGGACCGGTCCGTGATATTGGGCTGGACCAGGCGGCCTTAATGAATTGGGTTGGTCAACCTGTTAAGGTTTGGCCTTTATATATTACTCCCAAGGCCCTTACTTTTCCCTCTTACTTTATTCTCTCCAACCGATCAGAAAATTCTCGTTAATGGAGGCGGCTCTTGTGATTCAACACTGATTTAATCAAATCCAACTCCAGTTCTTCCGCCGTAATTTTAGGATCAAAGGTTTTTCGACCCCGCCTCAATCATCGCACTCTCGAGTCGATCAAAGAAACTTCCAATTTCTGCTCACCTTGCTTTGCCAAATTCAAATCAATACACAGGTATTATACTAAAATTCCTTGCGCTTTATGTAGATGCTGGATCTGAAAAACTTCAATTTTGGTTTTCGACGAGTTGCGTAATGAGTTGTATTTGGGTTTTTTTTTGGGTTTTGAACATTGGTATTGGGAAGATGTGAATTGGGCTCATGTCATACACTTGATTGGTTTGGCGATAAATTTGTAATGAGATTGGATTTGGTTTTGAAGTTGTATTTGATGATTCCCAAATGCATTGATCTTCTTTGAATTTAATTTGTGCTTCATGCATATGTGGTTTTTGCTGAAATGTTTCAAAAGCATTTTCCACCCTATGTACTTTATTGGTTTTAAAATCATATGTACTCGAATGTGATTGTCTTGTAGCCACATAAATTTTCCGTTTAATGCTTACAAACTTTGTACCATCCATACTTGTCATTGGAGTTGTGCACAATTTAGAAATAGCTGTAGGTTTTGAAAATATATTAGTGTCGATCGGTCATCACCCTCTGTTTTGGGAAATGGACCATGTTATTTAACCGACCAGTCAGTATCAGACTTCTGGAAAATCGTAGATGCTGGTTGGCTCTCCTTAGGCATTGGTCGGTTATTCTGGGAGACCATGCTGCTTGGCCAATCAGTTGGCATGATATATATATTTTTTAGGAGAATTGGAGGTACTGGTTGGTCTGGGTTAGAATCAATACCGACCGATCGGTATCATTTTCTTGATGAAATGGAGGTACCGATCGGTCTGGATTGGAATTAACACCGACGCGTCGACCCCTACTCTTCAAAGATGGATGACACCGATCGGCCAGTGCCCAACATTGACCGGTCACTTGTGCTTCTTTGCCATTTCTATAGCTTTTCAACAGCTTTATTTTACCAGTTCAATCTGTAACAAAACATTCTGGGTTATTATACTCTGCTACCGACTGCCCGCGCCAGTAGCAAGTCAATTAGAAATTTTAAGAGAATTAAACATGGCATTTCGCAACTTATATTTGAACAACACATTTGTGCTGAAGTGTTTTTCAAAGATTGCACACTTTTCACAAATGAATTATTCCAGTATAAGCTTGTATTAGATCTAGGGGTTGATTGATCTGTTGTAGATTTCAAACTCTGTTTCCATGTTGCTATGTATAACACTTTTTATTTTAGGAATAGCATACTTATCTGTGTAGCATGATAACCCGAAAACAGTTACGTGACCATCCTTAAAAAACATTCGACCCCGCTCAGGTTGAAACTTCCACTATGACCGAAATGGCCAACATCCCAGGATCTGAAACTACTCTTGGATTTCCTGAACCAAAACCCATTACAATACCACCCAATGAAAGGAAAGCAACAAAACTCTTTCAGTGAGCCTATGAAAGCTTGTGTGGGAAATTTAATATCTCAGAGGATGATGCCAAACTCCCAAAAGAAAATGAATTTGCTGATTCTCCACCCCCAGGGTTTGTTGCTATTAACCGCCAAATGCTGAGTTCAGGAGCCATTCCACCCTTTAATCCCTTCCTTGAAATGGTTCTTAAGCACCTATCCATTGCTCCCATGCAATTACACTCGAATGGCTATGCCATCTTAATAGGCTTATGCGTACTTTTCCTGAGAGTTAAGCAACGCTTGCCCACCTTCTAAGAGATATTCTTTCTTTACTCCTTTAAAAACAGGTCGGGAGAAATTCTATTCATGGAAGCCAGGCAATCCAGGATTATCACGTATTTACAGGACAATATCAAGGGATTCAAAGAGAATTATTGCTTTTTTTGATGCCCTGACAAATTCTAAGGCAGATGGATTGAAGGAGGTAAAGATTAACTTGCCTTAAAAACTTCTCAATTCCTTTTCAGATTGAAGCATCAAATCTTTTGTTCCTTATTTGCTATGCAAAAATCCCACCTGTTAATCCACATTTTGCTATGAAAGAATGCTTATTAGATGCTTTGGGGAACGTTGATGAAAAAGAGAGAAGCAGGAGGTTTCTAATCGCAGAGAAATTCCTTCGTCAATACCAGCTTCTTGACCCTTCTCGTACCCTTGTCTTAGACTTGTTGTCCAAGCAAAAAGTTGCAACTAAATATTCTATTTCAAAGGCTTCTTTAAAGAAATGCTCGGATACAACGGGCATCAGTGAGATTCCCTCGAAATCTAAGTTAACCATCATTGGGGAGGACGAAACTCCACAAGATGAGGCTACCAATAAGTAGGTTGAAAAGGAGACAGAACAGGTTGATAAGGAAATGGTTTTATTAACAGATCCTTCCAACTTGCTAGCCGTTCAAACTGGGAACACTGAGCCTCCTTCTATGAATGCCACCGATAAAATTGATAAAAGTCCAACTGTTCAGGTGACTCAAGTTGAGAGTCCTTCAGATATCTTTATGAACCTAAGTGATCTTAGTTCAGCCAAAGATATTATTCATGGCGAAACTGTCACTTCGCCTCCCAAACCTCAAACTGCAAGATCAGGAAATACGATTGGATTCCCAATCGCCCAGTTGACTATAAAACAAACTACGAAAACTGGTTCGTCGTTATACAGACACAAACATGTGTTTACTTCTGTTTTCACTTATTGCTTGGTTCTTTTGCTACTTTAAACTTGTTCCAAACCTTAAGGAAAATACTTAGCCTTTATTTCTCCTTTTTTCTTAGGTACAAAGACAATGTCGAAGCCTACTTTTATGACTGATTTTAATGAAGTAATGAGTCATCAAGACCCAAAGCGCTTCCTTGACAAATCCCGCTCTTCGCGTTATTCCCATCGATCTGATCCTTCTAAGCATTCACAACTTACCATCAGTCTCGACCCATTCCCGATCTTCCTGAGCTTGATGACCAAAGGCATTGGAGGGAGGATCAAGAAGCTCGACTAGAGGAATAGAAAAGGAAAGCGATAGAGAAAAAGAAAAGAAAAGATGATCAGAAGAAGGGTGCGGATAGTCAGGGCATGAGTGACTCGCTGAAACGACACAAGTCAGATGATTTCCCAATACCAGATTCCCATGCCATCGAGAAAGTAACTCTAGTTCCTCCAACAGTCACTCCCACATCTTCTGACCTCGAGACAATTATTAACAGACCCTGCTTTATTCCTAGTTCTGCTAATTTTTCCCTTGCCGATCGGTTTCCAAGCTGGAATCTAAGAGGAACATACTTTGATTTGGACATTTATGCTCAGGAAAAATGAGATATCCTCGAATCATTCGATGACCTTAAGGATAGCATGTCCACGCAGTTTGACGTGGCTCAGAGACAGTTAGAAACAACCAAGAGCCAGATCGATGTAAAACTAGGCAAGATCAAAGGCGAAGCTGAGAAGCAATTAGGTGCATAGTGGAAATTTGCCAATGAACTCTCAAGGGTTAATGGGATTCACATTGATCGAATTGCCACTCTAGAGAACGACAAGGCCGAGCTGGTCAGGGTCATCAAGTCACAAGAGAGAACCATCGCATCTCACACCTAAAAGGATATAGAGCTGATGGATTTAGAGTTAGAAAACAAGCAACTCAAAGATGAGCTTGCTGCCACGAAGCAGAATGAAAGTGTGCTAAAGAAACAACTTCAAGAAGCTCAAATTGCTCTAGAATTTGCCGAATCCCAGCTAACTATTGAAAAGACTGCTTCTACTGCTCGTCAACAGGAGAACACCATTCTTCGTGAGAGGGTTTTTTCCTTAAATACAACTCTTTCCACAGCACAGCAAGCCCTTGAGGAAGCAAAACTTAAAGCTACAGCTGATCCAGAGGAGGCCCGTTTGAAAGCCGTTACTTCTTTGTTTAACTACTATGTTTATAGTGTCAATAAAAAGGGATCTTGTGCTTCTTGGAAGACAAATTCGAGTTCACTCTGGCTCTTATTTGGGAATGAATCCTTGAGTTTAACGAGGACAGGCGTAGCGAAGATGATCTCATCGAGGACCTCCTAGATCCAAAATCCCGCGATGCCTTAGTTGTGGGAAAGGCTCAGTTGGCTGCGGCAAGGGGCCTTCTTGAAGACAGAGCCGGATGTTTAGATGAACCCATTCACGATAGAAATGTTGAGGTTGATGCGGTCATTGTCGATGCTATGGCCTCTGGTTCACAGACTCCCGCTGATTTTCCTAATCCTCAAAAAGACAAAAATGAAGGTGACGATGATGGTAGTCCTCTTGATGCAAGTGAGTTTGAAGTCGAAGCACACCGGGATATTGAGGAAAATCTCACAACTGCAGGTAAAACTGAGGTTGCTCAATCTTTGTCAAATCTAGACTACCTGTTCTCTTCTCCTGGCACAACTACATACTTAGCTCACTGCTTGTCTTCCTTAGGTCTGATTTCACCCCCCCCCCCTTGGCTTTACTGCTATGATATCTGAAGCCACCACCATCGACTCAATTCTAATATCAACACCCCTTCCCTAGCTTATTCTGCTCACTCAAATGACAAGTCTTTGCTTGTCATTACGACCCCAGGATCACAAGACACCAAGATAGGTGCAATTGCTGACTTGGATAAGGATGCTGATTATTTTCCAAGTGAGGAAGATTCAGAGCAGACTGACGAGACCCCGGCGCATGACACTGAGATTCGAGGAACGTCATCGGGCCGCAAAGGAAAGACAACAGTCACGAAGAAGAAGAAGAAGAAAGAAAATGTCGTTACTATATCTTCCCAAGAGAGCCCCAGCGGAACTGTGACCAAAGGTGGAGACCGATCGATTGGACCGGTTTTGAGGTTTGGGAGCTCAAAGAATGGAAAGAAGAAGTAATAATTTCAACTAGTTTCCCTTATTTCTTGTCATTTCCTTCTATATACTACATTTAGACCGGTTGTATATGCGGGTGTCGACCCTTGCTCACTACTTTCATACTTATTACTCTACGCACTTTTATGTTTGGTAGTTTGTGCTTGACTTTGTGATTCTGTAATCTGATTCTCTATTGCTAAAATGAAATTGTGTTCTTCTTATTGCACTTGAGCTTTGTCTTACTTTGCATTCTGCACTTATCATCTTTTCATGATTGCAACACAGAAATCTTACACTGCAAGTTACTTGTTAATGCAATACTTGGTATAAAAATGATCCCGTGGCATTTTGGTAAGTTATTTTCAATCATGGCCACGAATCATCACTAGTTGGATTCGCTTAACCGATTTTACTGTTGCCCGTCTTTGATTTTGGCTGAAGCAACTCCTGAGACATCTCCTCCGTGAATAATCATCTTTGTGCTTGTCACATTATTGAAGTTCTCAAGTTTGCTATGGCCATTTCTGGGTTCAACTTTATCGGTCAAAGAAACCCTTGTCGAGGTTAAGCTTTTATTCTAAGATTGTGACAAATCTGTGGTATGTTTAAGGAACAAGTCATTATTGAATTTCTTTAATGTGGTGGTATTGCCCCCATACCAAGATTTGTCACAAGCTTCTTAGAATTTAGAAACCATATTTTATGATTGATTTCTTCCGGAATTTTTTAGTCACGTGTTTTTGCTATTACTGAATTTTAGCGTGATCATGACTAAAGGTCCCTGGCTTAGATGCTTCAGCTCATACCTTTTAAATAAGGATGGATTTTTTGTTTTTGTAACTCCGGAGGGGTATTTGTAAATTCTTTATCTGTGGTGGCTGAGTAACTCAGTCACTTGTAGGATTTGCACGACGTCTTTGAAAAGGTCTTTGGGTCCGTCATTAACAGAATTTGGAAGACTCGGCATATGATCGAATGCCCCCGGAGAGGTCTTTTAGAATCCGTCAGTAACTGGGTTTGGAAGACCCAGAATTAGTAACTGGATTTGGAAGATCCTGTATCTGATTGAATGCATCCGAAGAGATCTTTTAAAACTCAGTGTTTATACTGTTATCCGGCCGTTTATTAATGGCGTCGACCATCAATCGAGTGCCCATCGGGGAGGTCTTTGGTTTAAGAACCCAATATTTGTTGTAATAACCCGTATTTTCAATAACCTATTATAACATAAATGAAGGCAGAATTAAACTGTAAAATCTGAATCAAGGGAAATGGGCTATGCCATTGCTTTCATCTCGGAAAAATACGCGAAATAGATCCGAGTTTTCGAAAATCGGAGTCCGTATGACCAAGATATGGCCTCGCGAAGTTTCACGAAAAATTCCCAAATTAAAGTATACTTAATTAAGTGAAATGGGTTGCGCAGAGAAATATATATATATATATATATATATTTGAAAATTAAATAAATAAATATGCAAAAATGTTCAAAACAGCGAATTGGGAGAGGGGAATAACCGAACCGGCCGATTTTTGAGGTCGACCTGAGCTCGCTGGGTCGACTAGGGGTTAATCCAGGGTGTTTGGCTGTCAACCCGTGGGCCGATTCGATCAAATGCAGATTTTGCATTTGGATGGTTCTCATGGTTCATCTTTAATCTAAAGGCCCTAGATCGTTCCTACACTTGACTTCTTCCCCAAGACATGCTTTGATGGCTTGGATTGAATCTAGGTTTAATCCTATGGCCTAAAACACTTGCCTAATCTATAAATAAGACCCTAACCTATCCTAAATCCTCATTATTCATTCATGCAACTAAACTATGGCAAAATTTTACCTCTCATGGCCTCCACTCTCTTCATAAAATTTCTAAATGGTTTCTATGAGAGATTTTCCATGCATACAAGTGTTTTCAAGCTTGTATGAGTGTCATTAGCTTGCATTCAAGTCAAGTTTCTATCTTTGCATCATAAAGCAAGGGTTTTGATCATTTTGGCTCAAGGGTTTTTATGTTAGAGCTTGCATTTTGGTTCTATTTGATTGCATAAGGGCTTTGTCATATCTTTTGTGCCTTCATAGCAATGTAAGCCCTTTCCCTACTCTTAGATATTAACTATGAAGTTAAATGTTCATGTTGCAAGTTTGGGTTTGATCATTGAGTATGATACATGCTATCATGTCATGCAAGTTTATGAAGTCATTATCTTGATCTTGTGAGCTAAAAGCTACAACCTTTATGTTGAAATGTTGCATTAGGCAACATGAGAACCCTCATAACTTTTATGTCAACTTGCATATGAAGTCATAACCCTTATATGATGATATATGCGAGTTACTAGTCATCATTCCATATCTTTTGTCACCATGATTCGCTTATGTGCCAAGTTTGGGTTTATGCATGTTTTGAGGCTTAAGAATGTAACATGCAAGTTAATGAACACATTTGTGCCTCATTTGCCACCATGATTAACTTGTGGCTTAATATCCATTTTTGTCATGCCTTTGCCAAGTCTCTTCTTTTAATCCATTACGTTGTCGCGAACGTATATGCGAGTTTAAAAGCGTTGGGTTATGTTATGGGTAATTTCTAATGACATGAAAATACAACTTGAAAACATGACTTGAAATATAACATGGAAGTTGACATGTAAGTATGCATAAAAACATAAGCTTGGGAATTTACCTATTAAGTTAGGTCTACCCTTTGGGAATTTACCTATTAAGTTAGGTCTACCCAAATGCTTGAAAACTTGTAACATGTTTTGGGAAACATGATGGACATGACACTTAGATAATATAAGTGTGACCAACTCGAGGTTGGGTTGAGTTTGCAACGTAAAACTACCCGGAACCGACCGGCCTAACTAGTAGTTGCAAACAATAGGACCCAATGTGAGAAGTTGGTCATGTTGTGCTTGAACCCGAGGTTAGACCAAGTTGTGGTGTAAAGCTACCCGGAACCGACCGGCTTAACTAGTAACCACAACAAAGTCTAATGTGAGAGGTGAAGGTGCATTAAGTAATTAATGCCACATGATAGGGTTAAGTTAATTTGATTAATGACTCTTAACCAAATATGACATGGACAAATGGGTTAAGTAATTTGATTAGGCTAATGATACTTAACAAAACATGACAAGGTTGGGTAGGTTAAGTAACTTGATTTGCCTAATGACACTTAACCATTTTTATATGACTAGTGGATGGGGTTAAGTTAACCAACACTTAATCAATCCAACGCGATAACTTGGTAAGGTTAAGTAAGTTTTCTTAATGATGCTTAACCGAAAAATACGGTTAACGAATGGGGTTAAGATTAGACTCAACTAGTCTAAACATGGAAATCAGATGGGGTTAAGTTAGCCTTGACTTAATTAATCCCACTTGGTAGTTTAATGGGGTTAAGTTAAACACTTAAGTAATCTAAACATGATGAATTGATGTGGTTAAGTGACCTATACTTATCCAATCTAACTCGTTAATTTATTGTGGTTAAGTTAACCAATACTTAACCAATATAACGTGAAAACATGATAAGGCTAAGTCACGAATCGCTTGAATACACTTGACCGATTTGACTAAGTAAATTGATAGGGTCAAGTTAATATATACTTAACCAATCTAGAATGATAATTGGACGAGGTTAAGTCGTGAATTGCTTGAGCATGGTTTGTAGGGTTAAGCCTTGAACTTGGATACTTAGCCAATTTTGACAGGATTTGTAGACGGGTTAAGTCATGAACTTAAGTGACACTTAATCCATTATGTAAACCCTAGTTCTGAGGATTAGGTGGATAACCGTAGTTAACAAGGATAACGGGAACAATGCTAAGTGGTAAACCTTAGTTGAAGAATAACTAAGTAATGATTCTTAGTCAAGGAAATTTAGACCAGTTCATAGATAGACGAGTAACCTGATACGGTAGGTCATCGTTTAAGTATACGAGTAGGAGCAAGTATCTGATTTAGAAAAAGGCTCCAGCGAACTAGGTAACGAAGCAGCGGCTTCGGGGAACGTGAGGATATTCTTGGTATCCCTCTATGAGCTGCCAGGTGATTATACTAGGCTCATGAGAGGTTAAGGTCTGCGTTAGAAGAACCAAGAGTATGCCTTGGTTGCTATACGAGCGACCTAAAGACGGGGATGGATAGGGGATAGTCGACGATTCACGGTCGTACCCTAGATAGCATTTCGTCAGGCTACCTACCATCTTTGGTCAAGCGTGTACGTACGGAAAGGCAGAGAACACCCAAAAGACCATAATTGCTATCTAATCATGGTTGCGGTAAGGATTGGATGTGGGTTGGCCAGTGTTGTGTTCTCATACAGGATTTATCCTGTCTTGTCTTTCACTAGTTGACGGAGTAGTCTCGTGGGACCATAGCCACGTATAAGAAAAACAGACCTTAGCATCTGCATCGGCAGATAAATCGAAAGCTCCCGACCGAGTCCTATATTTCTTGATTTGCCCTGTGACAGGACTCGAATGGCACGATGTGATACATGTGCATACAGTCATGGAAAAGCGATTCACGATGAATGCGTAGGAAAAAGGGCGCGGTTGGCGGTTAGCGTATTCCCTAGTGGCTCTAGGTGGTTGAACCCAAACTGAGATACGAAAACGTGCAATAGGTAAGCATAATCCCTAGCAGCCCTAGGTAGCATAAGTCCTAGTTGTACAAACAATAATTCATGTTGGAAGACCCTAGCTAGGTTTAGGGTAACAGTCTAAACCGATCTTAAGGATCATGGAACTATGTTAAAGTAATATAGAATCTCATGGGAAAGCCCGTATGGTCTACGGCAAGGGACTGAACATTTACATGGAATAAAACATACAAGATGAGTAACCTATATATGCGATATATTAGGTTGACATGGACCATTACACGACTTTTGAGTGAGGGTCATTCTTGATTAACACATGACACGGTGGGGATACTAGTACGGTAGGTGCAGAGCTAAAATACAGGATAGATATCACGGGGCGTTATACGTGACAGATATCTTGGGGATATTATACTTGATAGAAACCTGACGATGTGATACCTTGTTTTATCTTGACATCGTAATTTATCATGACACCTTAGTTTATCTGAGTTCAGTAGTTCATCCTGTTATTTTGATTTAGCTTATCTATCTTGTTATCATGCTTATGTTCATCTCAGTTTCTCATGTTAGTTAACTTTACTAGTTTTTATGCTAATAGTAGATAGGGCTTACTCAGTCTTTTTGACTGACCCATTTTGTTTTGCCTCTTTTCTTCCGTTTCCCCCCCAGGTTACAGGGAGGAAATACTGTTGTTTAGTTCGGACTTCTTCTGCTTGAAGGTCATCATGGATGGCTTGGACTTTTCTTGGCTAATGGCTACTTTACTGTTTTTACTTGGGGAATAATTTATGAAAATGTCTTTATGCTTCTTTACTATTGCAAGACAGGTTTTGATGTACTCTGATGTAAAAGGCTTTAGACCTTATTTATTCATGTTATGAAAGTTTGATTTTACTTCCGCTATTTTATATGTTCTGTCTTGTGATATTTCTGTGCATGTTTACCAATAATGCCCCTCTAAAGCTAGTGCATTCCTTTGCGAGTGACCCTAGCGGAGGCGGGGTGTTACACGTGGTATCAGAGCAGAAGGTTACCAGACTGGGCAAAAGTTTTTAAAGACCTTCTGAAAACTATTTGAAAAAAAACCGTTTACAAAGAAGCATTTTTCAAGAAAATTTTCTTTTAAAAGAAAAAGGTTATTCCCCAAAGGCCATTAGCACTATCCTTGTTTCCTTAATTGAGTCTCTTTTCCTTTCTTTCCTCCATCTGTAGTCACAGTAGTTTTAACTGCGACTAGTCTTTTCTACCTACGAAAGTGCTTTCCATACAATGGATGTGGTTCTCGAGAGACCAGTGGCCGCGTTATAAGAAAGGATCGTGAGAAAGAAGGATAAAGGATACGAGCTTAAGGATGAGCAACTTGTTGGTATGGCTTAGTCCTCAAAGGAAGGAGAAAGATGAACAATGAAACCCATGACGAGAGAGTACCTTTGGCATGGTAAAACGGGGCGGATAGTTAAGTATTATGGGACAAGGACAAGATCATCGGGAGGGCAGTAGTATGCTCTCATTTCTAGAGTACCTCGGAAGGAGGGTAACGATCTTGTTAAAGGTTTATCTTTTCTTCTCTATCATCCCGTTAGGACTTCGTTGTTCATATCATTTAAGTCTGCTTCGATAGTTGAGTCTCTGCACCTTAAGTACTAGCGTAATAGAGAATCCCATTTTTGTCTCAAAGTCCTATTGGAGAATCAGTCCATTTATACATGACTTGTTTGGATTTGGGAATGTCTATGCCAAGTGTTGAGTTTGGAAATAATGCTTATGTTTATAAGCTATGGATGGATTCTAGCGATGAAGAGGTTATCCAGTAGGGGGTGCCACTCTCGGTTTTGATAGGAGGGTAGTTAGACCTTTTGACTAGCCTTGGTAATGCCCTCGAAGTATCGGGTAACCTTTTTGAGGTTCTGTCATGACTAGTTACTTAGAATCCCTTGATGCCTTTATTGGAAATTTGAAGCTCGATCGAGTGGTGTTCGCCAATAAGACGGATGGTTTACTTCATTTATGCATGGGTTATAGAGATCACCCTAATAAGTGCGCATGATAACCTGATTGACATCTGTTTACTTTCAAGAGAAAGTTCTTCTACATAGAATGCCTTATAGTATATAAACGAGATCCAAGATTCACTAGTGAATTTTGGAAAGCTTGCATAAGATCATGAGTACGCAGTCATGTTTGCGTCAAGTATTCTAGGAAAAGGATAAGTGCAAGTGGAACGAGAGGCGACGAAGAAATGAGTTCCAGCTCATGTTATGGAAACAGGAATAAGAAGCTACAAAATCGCGAAGTTAAAAGACGACTTTGATGGTCAAAGACTAGATACGCGCATGATATCTCTTTTGGGAGTATATCCTTGATCCCTGTTTTCTGTAGAGCTTACTTGTAGGCTATCTTTTGTGGACATCCTCTCGGTCCTATTCTCCGTTACAAACCCTGTAAGGAGTTTGTCCTGTTTATCTTGTCGACCCTGTTTCAGGGAATTCTAGGTAGAACCCTATGGATGTAAACATGTATTTGAAACATGTTATGATTGATATGGTTGCAAGTGGTTGCTCGTGGATGCGCGAATACACATTAGATACTAGCTCGACTCGGTCACATTTCATATTGCATATGCACGAGTATTTATACTTGTTTATGGATGAAATCGAATGTATTATCATGCGGTTGTTGCATATGAATGAATGATTGTGCACACATATAGTATCTATATGACTAGGACTATTTGCATACATGTTGGATTCATGGCACTATACATATTTTGCATTAGAAAGATTATTCAGGCCTGATCATTAGCATTAGCTAAGGAACATGTACACACACGTTTTGCATATATTCATACAGCATTAGAAATCATCTAAGGACAATGGTTGCTTGTGGATGATGTTTTGAGTAGATGGATGATGGATGGTAGGATATGTTCTTCCTAACTTGGAGATTTCGGGGACGAAATCCTAAAAGGTGGGGAGAATGTAACAACCCGTATTTTCAATAACCTGTTATAACATAAATGGAGGCAGAATTAAACTGTAAAATCTGAATCAAGGGAAACGGGCAATGCCATTGCGTTCGTCTCGGAAAAATACGCGAAATAGAGTCCGAGTTTTCGAAAATCGGAGTCCGTATGACCAAGATATGGCCTCGCGAAGTTTCACGAAAAATTCCCAAATTAAAGTATACTTAATTAAGTGAAATGGGTTGCGCAGAGAAATATATATATATATTGATATATATATATATATATATATTTGAAAATTAAATAAATAAATATGCAAAAATGTTCGAAACAACGAATTGGGAGAGGGGAATAACCGAACCGGCCGATTTTTGAGGTCGACCCGAGCCTGCTGGGTCGACTAGGGGTTAATCCAGGGTGTTTGGCTGTCAACCCGTGGGCCGATTCGCTCAAATGCAGATTTTGCATTTGGATGGTTCTCATGGTTCATCTTTAATCTAAAGGCCCTAGATGGTTCCTACACTTGACTTCTTCCCCAAGACATGCTTTGATGGCTTGGATTGAATCTAGGTTTAATCCTATGGCCTAAAACACTTGCCTAATCTATAAATAAGACCCTAACCTATCCTAAATCCTCATTATTCATTCATGCAACTAAACTATGGCAAAATTTTACCTCTCATGGCCTCCACTCTCTTCATAAAATTTCTAAATGGTTTCTATGAGAGATTTTCCATGCATACAAGTGTTTTCAAGCTTGTATGAGTGTCATTAGCTTGCATTCAAGTCAAGTTTCTATCTTTGCATCATAAAGCAAGGGTTTTGATCATTTTGGCTCAAGGGTTTTTATGTTAGAGCTTGCATTTTGGGTCTATTTGATTGCATAAGGGCTTTGTCATATCTTTTGTGCCTTCATAGCAATGTAAGCCCTTTCCCTACTCTTAGATATTAACTATGAAGTTAAATGTTCATGTTGCAAGTTTGGGTTTGATCATTGAGTATGATACATGCTATCATGTCATGCAAGTTTATGAAGTCATTATCTTGATCTTGTGAGCTAAAAGCTACAACCTTTATGTTGAAATGTTGCATTAGGCAACATGAGAACCCTCATAACCTTTATGTCAACTTGCATATGAAGTCATAACCCTTATATGATGATATATGCGAGTTACTAGTCATCATTCCATATCTTTTGTCACCATGATTCGCTTATGTGCCAAGTTTGGGTTTATGCATGTTTTGGGGCTTAAGAATGTAACATGCAAGTTAATGAACACATTTGTGCCTTATTTGCCACCATGATTAACTTGTGGCTTAATATCCATTTTTGTCATGCCTTTGCCAAGTCTCTTCTTTTAATCCATTACGTTGTCGCGAACGTATATGCGAGTTTAAAAGCGTTGGGTTATGTTATGGGTAATTTCTAATGACATGAAAATACAACTTGAAAACATGACTTGAAATATAACATGGAAGTTGACATGTAAGTATGCATAAAAACATAAGCTTGGGAATTTACCTATTAAGTTAAGTCTACCCTTTGGGAATTTACCTATTAAGTTAGGTCTACCCAAATGCTTGAAAACTTGTAACATGTTTTGGGAAACATGATGGACATGACACTTAGATAATATAAGTGTGGGCAACTCGAGGTTGGGTTGAGTTTGCAACGTAAAACTACCCGGAACCGACCGGCCTAACTAGTAGTTGCAAACAATAGGACCCAATGTGAGAAGTTGGTCATGTTGTGCTTGAACCCGAGGTTAGACCAAGTTGTGGTGTAAAGCTACCCGGAACCGACCGGCTTAACTAGTAACCACAACAAAGTCTAATGTGAGAGGTGAAGGTGCATTAAGTAATTAATGCCACATGATAGGGTTAAGTTAATTTGATTAATGACTCTTAACCAAATATGACATGGACAAATGGGTTAAGTAATTTGATTAGGCTAATGATACTTAACAAAACATGACAAGGTTGGGTAGGTTAAGTAACTTGATTTGCCTAATGACACTTAACCATTTTTATATGACTAGTGGATGGGGTTAAGTTAACCAACACTTAATCAATCCAACGCGATAACTTGGTAAGTTTAAGTAAGTTTTCTTAATGACGCTTAACCGAAAAATACGGTTAACGAATGGGGTTAAGATTAGACTCAACTAGTCTAAACATGGAAATCGGATGGGGTTAAGTTAGCCTAGACTTAATTAATCCCACTTGGTAGTTTAATGGGGTTAAGTTAAACACTTAAGTAATCTAAACATGATGAATTGATGTGGTTAAGTGACCTATACTTATCCAATCTAACTCGTTAATTTATTGTGGTTAAGTTAACCAATACTTAACCAATATAACGTGAAAACATGATAAGGCTAAGTCACGAATCGCTTGAATACACTTGACCGATTTGACTAAGTAAATTGATAGGGTCAAGTTAATATATACTTAACCAATCTAGAATGATAATTGGACGAGGTTAAGTCGTGAATTGCTTGAGCATGGTTTGTAGGGTTAAGCCTTGAACTTGGATACTTAGCCAATTTTGACAGGATTTGTAGACGGGTTAAGTCATGAACTTAAGTGACACTTAATCCATTATGTAAACCCTAGTTCTGAGGATTAGGTGGATAACCGTAGTTAACAAGGATAACGGGAACAATGCTAAGTGGTAAACCTTAGTTGAAGAATAACTAAGTAATGATTCTTAGTCAAGGAAATTTAGACCAGTTCATAGATAGATGAGTAACCTGATACGGTAGGTCATCGTTTAAGTATACGAGTAGGAGCAAGTATCTGATTTAGATAAAGGCTCCAGCGAACTGGGTAACGAAGCAGCGGCTTCGGGGAACGTGAGGATATTCTTGGTATCCCTCTATGAGCTGCCAGGTGATTATACTAGGCTCATGAGAGGTTAAGGTCTGCGTTAGAAGAACCAAGAGTATGCCTTGGTTGCTATACGAGCGACCTAAAGACGGGGATGGATAGGGGATAGTCGACGATACACGGTCGTACCCTAGATAGCATTTCGTCAGGCTACCTACCATCTTTGGTCAAGCGTGTACGTACGGAAAGGCAGAGAACACCCAAAAGACCATAATTGCTATCTAATTATGGTTGTGGTAAGGCTTGGATGTGGGTTGGCCAGTGTTGTGTTCTCATACAGGATTTATCCTGTCTTGTCTTTCACTAGTTGAGGGAGTGGTCTCGTGGGACCATAGCCACGTATAAGAAAAACAGACCTTAGCATCTGAATCGGCAGATAAATCGAAAGCTCCCGACCGAGTCCTGTATTTCTTGATTTGCCCTGTGACAGGACTCGGATGGCACGATGTGATACATGTGCATACAGTCATGGAAAAGCGATTCACGATGAATGCGTGGGAAAAAGGGCGCGGTTGGCGGTTAGCGTAATCCCTAGTGGCCCTAGGTGGTTGAACCCAAACCGAGATACGAAAACGTGCAATAGGTAAGCATAATCCCTAGCAGCCCTAGGTAGCATAAGTCCTAGTTGTACAAACAATAATTCATGTTGGAAGACCCTAGCTAGGTTTAGGGTAACAGTCCAAACCAATCTTAAGGATCATGGAACTATGTTAAAGTAATATAGAATCTCATGGGAAAGCCCGTATGGTCTACGGCAAGGGACTGAACATTTACATGGAATAAAACATACAAGTTGAGTAACCAATATATGCGATATATTAGGTTGACATGGACCATTACACGACTTTTGAGTGAGGGTCATTCTTGATTAACACATGACACGGTGGGGATACTAGTACGGTAGGTGCAGAGCTAAAATACAGGATAGATATCACGGGGCGTTATACGTGACAGATATCTTGGGGATATTATACTTGATAGAAACCTGACGATGTGATACCTTGTTTTATCTTGACATCGTAATTTATCATGACACCTTAGTTTATCTGAGTTCAGTAGTTCATCCTGTTATTTTGATTTAGCTTATCTATCTTGTTATCATGCTTATGTTCATCTCGGTTTCTCATGTCAGTTAACTTTACTAGTTTTTATGCTAATAGTAGATAGGGCTTACTCAGTCTTTTTGACTGACCCGTTTTGTTTCGCCTCTTTTCTTCCGTTTCCCCCCCAGGTTACAGGGAGGAAATACTGTTGTTTAGTTCGGACTTCTTCTGCTTGAAGGTCATCATGGATGGCTTGGACTTTTCTTGGCTAATGGCTACTTTACTGTTTTTACTTGGGGAATAATTTATGAAAATGTCTTTATGCTTCTTTACTATTGCAAGACAGGTTTTGATGTACTCTGATGTAAAAGGCTTTAGACCTTATTTATTCATGTTATGAAAGTTTGATTTTACTTCCGCTATTTTATATGTTCTGTCTTGTGATATTTCTGTGCATGTTTACCAATAATGCCCCTCTAAAGCTAGTGCATTCCTTTGCGAGTGACCCTAGCGGAGGCGGGGTGTTACATTTGTCACAATTTGGCCATGTATTAATGGCGCAGACGATCAATTAGGTGCCCCTTGGATTGGTCTATTGGTTTAAAATGCCAGTGTTTGTCACAATCCAGCCATGTATTAATGGCACAGGCGATCAATTGGGTGCCCCTCGAAGAGGTCTCTGGTTCATTACTATGTGGTTTCTTGGTACTAACACTAGCTCATCTATTGGTTTTTATTATGATTTGCTAGAGCTAGTGCTTGCAACTTTACAATTAGGAGGGATTTCCTTTAGCAAAATCCAAAATTTTGTTCGTGACTCGAGCGTCGCACCATTTGACAGATCAGTCCTTGGCGTCTCGTCCTTATGCTGTTGTGCGACCACATCTTCGAATTGATTGCGAATGATGTTTCAAGCATTAAGTAGCGGACATTTGAGCTATCCTAATCAGGATGTGCTGCAATGATTGCCAGAACTTGTTTAGTCATAATGGCGCTGGTGTACCTTTTAAAGGGCCTGCAGTCAAAATCGAATTTTAGCAAATGTACGATCTACGCAAGCAAAGTAGTTTCATTTCATTTATATTTACAAAGTTTGCAATAATGCTGCATTGGATTTACAATGCATTATATCTACAACTTTTCAGAGTATATGAAAGAAACATTAAGTGAAGTAACGTCGGAGATGTATGGCATTCCATGCTGTTGGAAGTTGGATTATGTATGTTGTTTTCAGCTCAAATGTGCCATCTGAGAATTTTAGGCTAATCACATATGGTCCTTCCCAGTTAGGTCCAAGCACTCTGGTTCCTGTCATAATCCTCTTCAGGACGAGATATCCAACTTGGAGGGTTCTGCGTTTTACCTTAGCATTAAAATGACGAGCTATTCTTCTCTGGTGGGCCATGATTCTGAGTTTTGACTCCCTTCTTTTTTCCTCAAGTAAATCAAGTGCTTCAAGCTGAAGTTTCTCGTTTTTTGATTGGTTGAAGTGGATCCTTCTGTGGGTTGGAACTTCCAGCTCAACAGGGATCATAGCTTCGGATCCAAATGCTAATGAAAACGGAGTGTGCCTATCGCAGTTTTGTGAGTGGTACGATATGCCCATACTGCAAGTGGAAGCTCGTCTACCCAACCACCCTTGGCTTTCTTAAGCCGCTTCTTGATGGTTGACTTTAAGATTTTGTTGATTGCTTCAACTTGCCTGCTGGCCAGCGGATGAGCAACGGCTGAAAAGCTCTTCTTGATCTTGTACTTGGCACAAAAATCTAAGAACTCGCTGCTTTCAAATTGAGTTCCATTATCGGTGATTATTTTCTGTGGCACTCTGAACCTGCAGATGATGTTCTTCAGGACGAAGTTGATCACTTTCTTTTAGGTAATGGTAGCCAGTGGTTCCGCTTCAGCCCATTTAGTAAAATAATCGAACGCCACTATTGTGTACTTCATGTTTGATTTAGCCGTGAGGAGTGCCCCAATCAAATCAATGCCCCAGACAGAAAATGGCCATGGGCTGACCATTTGAGTCAGTTTGGTAGGAGGTGCTCTGGGAATTTTTGCAAATCTTTGGCATTTATCACTTTTTTTGACATAGGTCAATACATCCAGATTCACATCGAGCCAAAAGTGGCAACATCGCAGAATTTTCTTAGCCAGTGTTTGGCCGCCGATGTGACCACCGCTATCTCCTTCGTGCAACTCTGCCAAAATTACTTTTGATTCCTACTTTGACACACATCGTAGAAGCGGCATGGAGAACCCTCGCCTATATAACCTCCTGTCTTGAATAAGGTATAACGAAGCTTTATGCAATATTTTTCTTCTCCCTTTCGAGTCCTCTGGTAGTGTTCCATTGAGAACATACTCCTTGATTGGCGTCATCTAAGACACAGGATCTTCAAATGTCTCCATGATCCAATCGACATCCACTTCTTCAATAGAAGGGGTTGTTTGGATTTCAATTGGTATTAATCCTAACAATTGTGCATCTGAAGAACTTGCATACTTGGCAAGAGAATCTGCCTTTGAATTTTCTTCCCTCGGAATATGGGATATAGTATAATGGTCGAGGTCCTTGAGAAGTTCCATGGCCTTGACAAGATAAGAAGGGAGGTTTCCCACTTTAGTCTAGAATTCTCCAATGACTTGATTCACCATCAGTTGAAAATCACTGAAAATTTGCAAAATCTTCAAGTTTAGCTCCTTTGCCAACTTCAACCCGGTTATTAACGCTTCGTATTCGGCTTCGTTATTTGTCGATGGGAACTCCAACCTCAAGGCATAACATAGAGAATGACCATCCGGAGTTTATAAGACAATTCCGGCTCCTGAACAGTAATCATTCGTGGAACCATCGAAGTATAGTTTCCAGCCAGTAACAGTCTTTGCTGGTTCTTCAGTTTCTTCTCCCCTGTCCATGAATTCAGCAACGAAATTTGCTAAGGCTTGCCCGTTGATTGCTCTTCGGGGATGATAAGTGATATCATATTGGCTAAGCTCAATGTTCCACTTCAATAACCTTCCCAAAGTCTCTGGGAGAAATAGAACTTGACTTAATAGGTGATCTGTGAGAACTTTTATTGGATGGGATTGGAAGTATGGTCTTAACTTTTTTGAGGCAACGAGCAGACGGTATGCTAGTTTTTCCAACCTTGGGTCGTTTAAATCTGCCCCGGTGAGTCATTTGCTTATGTAATATACTGGCCACTTTACCTTGGCATCTTCTCGAACAAGTGCGGCACTTAGAGCATGTGATGAGACAACAAAGTATAAGAATAGCTCTTCTCCATCTCTGGGCTTAGAACACATCAGTGTAGACTCTATGTGCTTAATTAATTCTTCGAAGGTTGTTTGGCATTGAGGAGTTCACTAGAAGTCTTTCTTTCCCGTTTTTAAAGCGTCAAAAAGTGGGATAAACCAATCTGTTGCTCTAAAGCTGAATCGGTTAAGGGTAGCTACTTTCCCATTCAAACTTTGAAGCTCTTTCTTTGTTCTTGAAGCTTGCATTTCTCGTAATGCTGTGACTTGGGAAGGATTTGCCTCAATGCCCCTGGCATTGACTATGAACCTAAGGAATTTTCCCGATGAAACTCCAAATGTGCATTTCAGGGGATTTAACTTCATTCCGTACTCTCTCAGGATATGAAAAATCTCGACCAAGTTTTCCAGATGATTCTCTGCCTTCTTCGATTATACCAACATATCATCTACATAAACCTCCATAGAGTTCCCAATTCAGGATTTGAACATGGAATTTACGAGCCGTTGGTAGGTTGCTCCTGCATTCTTCAATCCAAACGGCATTACTTTGTAACAGTATAAACCTCTGTCAGTTATGAAACTCGTATTTTCTTCGTCAAGCTTATGCATCATGATTTGATTATACCCAGTGTATGCATCCATGAATAACAACAGCTCATGCCCTGCCGTCGCGTTGACAAGTTGGTCAATTCTTGGTAATGGGAAACTGTCCTTGGGACATGCTTTGTTAAGGTCCGAGTAATCTATGCATACTCTCCATTTACTGTTGGATTTTTTAACAAAGACTGGATTGGAAACCCAAGCTGGGTATGTAGATTCTCTAATAAAGTTGTTTTTAAAAAATCTATCTGCTTCTTCTTTTAATGCCACAGATCTTTCAGGTCCTTGCATTCGTCTTTTTTGTTTTACAAGAGTTGAATTAGGATTAATATTCAACTTTTAAACAATTACATTTGGAGATATTCCGCACATGTCAGAGTGTGTCCATGCAAATACATCTAAATTTGCTTTTAAAAACAATATCAAATCATTCTGCAACTTTAGGCCCAACTAAGAACCTATTTTGAGGACTCGGTCTGGATCTTTATCATGCACCGGGCTAGAGATAGTGTCCTCAGCTGGTGCTACTCTGTTTTCCCCCATACTAGTTTTTCCTGGATCGATTTCCTTCTGGGCTCCACTATGCTCACCAGTATGGGGGGCCCGCCTTAATTGCTATAAGGAGGGGTCGTGGATGCGGGGTGGCAGCCCTACATCCTTTCGAACTTCCTTCTTTCTCGCCTCTGCAAGCTCAGCCAGATAACATTCTCTTGCCACCTGTTAACCGCCTTTTACCATGCCAACTCCATTTTCAGTGGGAAGTTTCATTGTCAGACACCATAGAGCCATTTTTATTCTGAATGCAGCGAGGGTTGGTCTTCCAAGGAAGGCGTTATAAGCAGACAGCTCATCGACTACAACAAAATCCTGCTTCTGTGCAGTTTTTTGCTCTCCCTCCCCGAGTTCAACGAGAAAATTGATGACTCCAGTCGGTTGAACGGCTTGGCCTGTGAATCCACGGATTTTGTTCTGACATGCATTCACATCTTCCATAGAGAGCTTCATCCTCTGAAAGGTGTTGATGAAAAGGACATTGACAGACACTCCGTTGTCAACCAGAACCCTTCTGACAATAGCAGGACCTAAGCCTATGGTTATCACCATTGGATCCACAGTTGGAGTTAACAATTCCTTTGAGTCTCGATCTTTGAACACAATGTCATCCCAGGGGGATGTTGGTATTTTTGATGATAAAGCTTCGTCCTTAATCATGAGTTCATCTCCTTTTCGGAGGTTCTTCATCTCATTGGCATATTTCACAATGTCCCCCCAGCTTCTTCCAGCCGGGTGTGGTCCTCCTGAGATGGTGTAAATGATCAACCTTGGCATGACAGTATTCGCGGCATTCTCGCCTTGCCTTGATTGTCCGGAGGATGTTCCCAGGCCTTGAGGAACTTGGGCATTTGGCGGATTCTTCATGTACAGCTGAAGCCTGTTCTTCCTTATCAGTTCCTCGAATAAGCTCTTTAGATGCCTACACTCATTTGTGCTATGCCCCAGCTGGTTTTGAAATCGACAGAATCTTCCAGATTTTATAGCAGCATCGCTAACCTTGATTTGCTTTGGTACGGGTACTCTTCAGTTTCCTTAGTGGCCATGAAGATGTTCTCCACTGTATCGTTTAAGGGAGTCAATTCCGAGTTCTTGAAGAAGCAGAACTTTTTATTGCCCGGTTATCTTTCCCGTCATTACCCCGTTTCTGACCTCCAGGGTTTTTCTAACCACTCTCCGCATCATTATTCTTCTTTTCGGGTTGCATGCTACTTTCTGAAATGTCCATGGTATAGGCGGGATCTTCATCCACGCCTATATACTCTTCTACTTTATCGAACAATTCCTCAAGTGTACTTAGTTTCTTCTTTTTGATCCACCGCCCAAGCTTTGTCTTTTTGTTTATGGCCCCCTTCAAGGCCATTAAGGCTAGGCGAGGCTCATAATTCCCTACCTCAGCAGCAGCAACATTGAAGCGAGTGAGAAAGTCCCTAATTGGTTCTCCCGGCCTTTTCTCAAGCTCATTCAATTCCTATACATCTCACACTTTTGTCGTTTGGAGTCTAAATTGATCTTGAAACAATTTGGCCATGGTAGCAAAGTCATCTACAGATCTGGGTGGTAACTTTGTGAACCAAAGCAATGCCACACCTTCAAGATTGGTAGGAAAATATAAGCACTTCAACTAATCAGTGGCCCGTTCCCCGTCCATGTGCTGATCGTACTTGAATAGAAATATGTTGGGATCACTTGTTCCATTTTACACTCGGACAGCTAGTGGTTTAAATTTGTGCGGGTACAGTGCCAACTTTATTCTTTCTGTAAGTGGGGTCTTTGTGGGAGCAAATCCCCAAACTCTCTCTTCATCTTGCTTCTTCTGGCTCCTTTCCATGATTTTATGAACCATTTCCGTTATACGCTCCTCCTCATTGTGTCGTTCCTAAGCTGATGGTCACAGTTTGGATTTCAGGTCCCTGAACCTCCCGCTTAGGGAGATGCCCCTTTGGCGGAACCGAGCGCTTGTTGAGAAGTCGCCTTATCAGACTGGTTATGATTGGGGAGTTTTACCTCCTTCCGAGCAGGGCCTGCCATTTCTTGAACAGAATTTTCTTGGTTTGTGCTTGAAGGAGAGGAACTTGCATTCTTCATTTGCGGGGTTATAATGGATTTAGCTCGGGCGGATTTCATGGCGACTTTTGCTGTAGTGGATTGTATGGCAAACATTGTTTCAAGCCTTTTCATCATGGCCTCGTTTGCAATATTCATGTAATGACCCGTATTTTAGAGATAGAATAATTAAGTTATTTAATTATTAAAAATATCGATTTAGGAAATATCGATAACTTGAATTAAATAATATTGAATATTAAATTAATAATTATAATATAATAATATATTATAATGGCGAAATAGTCAGAAATAGTTGAATTGTCAGTATTGTCTGAATTGGATAGTGTAAGAGATTTGGTAGCGTATAGATTTGAAATATAATAACGAATATATTTCATTTACAGCGTTTGAACGTATAAATTTTATTATAATTAAAATCGAGCTCGAAATGGCCCGGCTGTTCGCGATTTGGAGATTCGAACTTCAACTGAATATACAGAAGTTGTTTTAAATCGGATTTCTGTGAAACAAGAAACGTGTGGAGCCGGTGAAGTATATTTTCCTAGTGGAAGAGAAAAATCGGGATTTTGTCGTGTAGATTTTGGTTTATGTCCAAATCAAATTTTAGAAAAGTCGCTGTGGAATTCCTTAATAATTTATAAAGGAATTATTTATATTTTTAAAAGGAAATTCAATATAAATCGAATATCGGGTTGACTCAAAAGTGAATATCGAGTTAGAAATTCATATAGGAATATTCTAGAGCCGTATGATATTCTGTTGTGAATATATACGATAATATAAATTTATTAATATTTTATTTAATTATATTTAAATAAATTAATATATTTAAATGGGTCATCCAAAGCTTTAAAAACAGCCAGTTTTGCAAACGACCTCAGAATTCGACGAAACTAATTTTGTTGGATCCGCAATGTCAAATTTTTGTTAGATATCAAGTTACATGATTTTTAGAGTCAGTGTGTGGCCGTACGGATTTTTAGAGTGAAAAATAGTCAGTATTTTGACGGTTAAAAATACGCTTTGTGAGCATACGAAGTCGAAATTCGACGAAACCAGTTTCGTTGGGACCGTAATGTCAAACTGTAGCTGCATGTCCAGTTTCGTGATTTTTAGGTATCATATGTGATCACAGGAATTTTAGAAGACGAATTAACGATGGAGAATATACCGGGAATATTCCATTCCATAAAATATCTAGATATTAATATCCTCTATAAATACCTATTCACTTCCTAATCTAAATCCTCATTCAACAGCAAACCAAAAATCGCGCCGCCAACATTGTTTCTCCATCCAGTAAAAAGTTCATCCTCATATAAATCAAAAGGAAATGAAAACAAATTCTATAAATCTTTATATATATATATTCTCAATCCTTGTCAAGTGCTCTTCAATTCTGTACTCGTTTCAATGGGTACGACGCCCATTTTTGTTCACTGGTGTTTATCCGTGAAGACTAGGGTTTAGGAATTGGCGAATACCAAGTGTTGTTTGAAGAAGTGATGGTTGAATTTGTGTTTAGCGAGGAGTATAGCACTCGATAGGGTATTTTTGAGGCATTCCGTTCAAAACTGTGTCGCATGAATTCCTGTACGAAACAGTGCTGTCTCGATGTCGCACGTCGTCACTTTGTGCGAGCTGGTTGAAATGAGTGTGGCGTTAATGAGGAAGTGATGAGGATCGAAGTGGTGGTGTGGGTTTTGAGGTCGGTGGTGAGATGAAGGGTCGGTGGAGCTTCAAAGTTTGGGAAATGACTGTGTGGTGATTTACTGAAGCACGGCAGTTTCATTTGGGAGAGAAAGAACGAGCGCGCCTTGGGTTTAAAGTGAGGTGGCGGGCCAGTTTGCAAATGGGCCGGAGTTATTATATAGGTGAGGCCCGATTGTTTTAGTTATCTATCTAAAATAGTGTATAAAACTTCGGAATGCGATAACTTCCTCATATATTATCGAAATTCAGCGAAACAAGTTGCGTTGGGACTGTATGGACGAGAGCTTCACAATGAAGCTGACTGGAAGTGGATTGGGGCTCGTATGAATTTACGGTAGATTTAATTGTTTGATTCAAATCAAACAACAGTTTATCGTTCTTTAACGATGAACTGCCAAAGTGAGTAAAACTCACCAACTCTGAATAGTTCTATTTTAACAACGTATATTTAGAACTGATAAATGATGACTGATTGCTGTGGGTTGATTTGATTGATTGAACTGCTAGTCAGTTAGTTGAAATTATATATATATATATATAAATATATATATACCATTAAATATATATGTTGATGTTGCTTATCAGAACATTTCATATTGAAATGAAGTTAATGTTAATTATATGGTTTAACATCTGTGATGCAGGGGAACAGGTTGGAGGGACCCAACTGGGTTCCTCAATATATAAAATATTGTTTTGTTTCATATATTGTGATATGTGATGTGTTATATAATCTGTGATGATTATGTGTACTTGGTTGATTGTAATCATGGTTATACGGTATTTTAAATACCAAAATGAATAATGGAAAGTTAAAAAGGGAAATTTCAAAGTTATATTGAAAATGAATTTATTTATAAAATTGAAGGATTTTATAAAAGGGACATTTATTTAGAAAATGAATAGGATGCTGTTAAATGGAAATCATTTATAAAGGAATAATATATTATGAAAAGGAAAAAAACGTTATTAAAAGGGAATCTGTATAAGTGGAGAAACGTTGTTAAAGGACATTTTTTTTAAAAGTGAAGAACCGTTACTAAAAGGAAATCTTTATAAATGAATAAACGTTGTTAAAAGGGAAAATCTTTGTAAATCAATAAAGTAATCGAATATTAGTATTCGAAAGGAGTTAATCAAAAAGGAGTTGAATCAAATAAGTTATTCAATAAGAGTTAACCAGTTAGAGTTAATCAGTTAGAGTTAATCATTTAGAGTTAATCAACTAGAGTTATTCGAATAAGAGTTAATCAAATAGAGTTAAAACAATATTAGAAACTGAGTAGAGATTAGTTAAGTCGAATGGTTTTCTGAGTGTGGATCTGATGTTGGTTTCGGCCTTCGGGATTTATACTTAGAGAATTGTTCTCTTACTAGTTTACAGTTGGGGACTGATGGTTGTGGAAGAATAATGATACGTGAATAAGCCATGGAAATGTTTTCCTGTGTTGATAATGTATATTTTCTAATCATAGAAAATAAGGAAATATGAATATATATATATATTTATATGCTGGATGATTTGATCGATAATTCTATTTGGAATTAAGATCGTTGTGTGAACACCGACATGTTTTCATTTGATAGTTAAATCACAGACTATCTAAGTTTTGACCATTTTAACGTTGTTAATATGGAGAGACCGGTTGGATTCTTATCCAAGGAACCACTTTGTATTGGCATAAGCGTTGCGAATATGACAAAGAAAATTGAAGACGGATTAAAGTGCAAGGGCTATTGTATAAGTCCTAGGTAGAGATTGCCTAGGATGGATGTACTGAATAGTGCCTTCGGTTTCGTTCAATCCCAGAACAAACGTATATGGATGGATGTTTGACAGAGTATTTCCAATGATCGAATATGATTGGACTGTACAAATATATATGGGGGCAACGGATTTATTCACTTAGCATAACATCCAGAATATTTGTGCAAATCAATTAGTGATTAATGGATCTGATAATGTGGCATTCAAAGTGATCATGTTATCAATGAATGGAAAGTATACGTAGCCTCTGGCCTCAACATCCGGTAAATGACAAAAATCGGGCAGGCAGCATGGCTAAGTCGGTCGCACCGAAGTAGTGTGTATAATCACCTATCTTGAGAATATTCATTTGCTTCTTTAATCTATCAATGTTGTCCCATATATATACGGGAAACGGTTGTTGATCCCAACCGTTGGTGATGTACATTCGATACACTCAAGCGAAATGAGTGGTCGGTCATGTGTGGCTGAGTTGCAAGATGTTCTTGTTGAACTCCAGTGTATCGTTCCTAGAGTACACTGATCAGAAGGTGGTTCCATACCTTGTCATAGTTGGAAATCCATTACCCAATATGTGCTTGCGGTTTTATTTGTATTCTATATATGTAGAACGTGAGATGAAAGCGTTTCTGCTAGATGATTATTATATTGTGGTTGATAGACATTATTATAATATCAAAAGGTTTTTGATATAAAGATATTTTGGATTCTCATAAGGGGAAAAACCCGTTCCGTTATACGGCGCGGTCTTATGAGATATCATTCACTTGTTCAAACTGCTTAAACTGTTTTACTCATACCAGTCCCATGACTGACCCAGAGTTTACTTTGTATTGTTCTACCTAAACTCTTGGGTGCCTAAATTTGTACGGGCAGTCAAGTAGTTCAGGATATTACAGATACACTTGGAGATCTTGGAGCAGGAGGCTTCAAGATTCTATAGCTATTATTATTTTCGCTGTTGTTGTAAGTGTTGTACTCTGAAATGTTATTATATACATATACTGTTTGTATTTCAAAAGTTATGTTATATTTTATTTGTTCCGCTGTGAGATTCGTGGTTACTCTGATGATGATGTTCTTCTTCTTCTTCTACTCTAATAGTTCTATCTTATCTATCCTCACCCTTTATCTTCTTTCTATTAATTTCTTGAATTTCCAGTGCAATTTGGGGTTGGACTTGTGTTATTTGGTCAGCTCAAATTGGACCAGATTTTCGGGTCATTACAATTCATTTGGCTAGTTAAAGTTGCATCAACTTCATCTAACTCTCGTCTTGTTATGGCGGCTCCGGCCTTAGAACTTTCTTTGACATCAAATTGGGTGACAGGAGGAGTAGTTTCACGATCGGTAATATTATCATCATTCTCGGTATTTTGACCTATGAACATCTTCGATGGCCTACCCGGTTTACCCATATTTTCTGACAAGGACTTGAATTAGGTTGTAGTAAGATAGAATCAAATTCTCAACGCAAGGCTCTGAAACTTGCAGGAGAGTGTGAGAGGACGGAAGATTGTATTTTCCCCACGGTGGGCGCCAAATGTTGATCTCAAAATTGGGACCAACACCAAAATTACTAAGAGTACTTCACAATGTACTTGAGAATAAGAGATGTGGAGCCACTTCAATAGAAAAAATGCAAGTAAAAGAAGACACGACGTTTTATAGTGGTTTGATCACGTGCGATCTACGTCAACTTTGAATATCGATTCCATTATTGCACTTAGAATTACAAAACAAGCAAACTCCCTCATTACATTCATCATTACACTCTCTTAGAACTCAGTGGAGATTAAAAGGGAAAACCGATGAGATCCTTCCAAATATAGCAAGTGATAGATCGAATCTAGGCTTTCACACAAACTTTGATGAATTCCCACATGTTCATGATGAATTTAGAGTTGAATCTTCACTTTGGGATGATTAGAGATGATGAAATCACTAAGTGTTGAGAATTGGATTTAACAGCCCTTCGAGGTCATCAAAATCCTCCCCCCATTAAAGTGGGATTGGAGCTCTATTTATAGGAGTGGAGAAATGGAGTGATATAGCCTTCAGAGCCACCGGTTGGTCGAAACTTATTTGTAGAATTGCCACTGGCCAGCCTAGCGACAACTGTCCAGAATCCAGCTTGTCCATAGTTGTCTGGAGGACCGATTTGTCAGGAACATGACAGACCGGTCAGTATGGCTTCTTTCCTTTCCTGTGTGAACAGCTTGCCGCCAGCTTCATATCACGACCGGGCGGTCGCCTGTGTCTTAAACGGGTCGGTGCATCTGGATCTTGACCGACCGGTGGGTACATCTCTTCTCCTCTTATATGAGAATGTCTTGTCTTGGAGTGCATATCAGGACCGGCCGGTATGCCTTGCTCTATTCACCGATCGGTCTGATTTGTTTCCACATTTTTGACCGACCGGTTGTTATATTTTTATAGCCAGCAGTTGTGTTTGAACTGTGACCGACTGATGTGACTCAATCCCAATCGATTGGTGTTTCTGCTTAATGTTGAATTTCACCACGTTAGGCCTGCTTGGTTGGATCACCTTGTACCGACCGGTACTTCTTTTATAAAAGCATAATCGACCGGATCCTTATTCTTCATTATCTAGCTAATTACCACAATCTTAACCCCTTTATTTTCCTGAGTGATTCCTTGACGGATAACACTCCAATTTATTTCAAATTATTTCTCATCATAAGATTTAAAAATTAAAAAATACTTCATAATTTAAATAAACTTATATTCCAAAATGTTTCATGTCAATTTATACTTCTGAACAAACATTATTTCCAAATGATGATTAATACTCTAAATACTCTATACTCTAAGCATACTTTATTTCAAATTAATTTATATTCTCAAAATAATTTATACTTTAAATCAAATTCTATTTTCAAGTTTCTTTATATCTCAAATTTATTTATTTCCCAAAATTCTTTATACCAAATTACTCTATTTTCGAATTGATTTATATTTCTAAATACGTTATACTTTCAAATTAATATACACTTCCAAAGTACTTTATAACTTCGATTCCAAATTATTTATTAAAAAAATTTCAAAATACGTTGTCCCTAGAGATTCTAATGACAATTCATGTTAAACTCCATAAATTAAGTTTTGTTTAAACCAAATCTCTGATACCAATTGTAACGACCCACTTTTTCGACCGCTTCAAGTCGGAAATTAAACCAACTTAAACAGCTCGAAATGACAGATTGTTATTGCTTATGAGGTTTAATAGAATCAATACACAGAGTCACAGAACATAATAACATGCAGCGGAATAATTTTTACAAAAATAATATTGTTTTACAATATTTTTACATAGCGGAAAATACATAGGTTCGACAAAAAATAAATTTTACAGCAAATTTGTCAAATCTATGCGCATGCGTCTTCACATATCTCAAACTTCGCTAGCTGAAATCTTTTGATCTGCAACATTCAGATCAGACTTGAGCATTTCATGCAAAACACAAAACACTTGAGTCAGGATCAATCTTTGTTCAAGTAAATTAAGTTCAATAAAATACGAAAATATAACAGTTAATCCTATCTTGTATAAGAGGTTATAAATTTACGTATGGATGGTTTGACTGCCAAGTAATCATGATTAAGATAACAAAAATCGATCATGTTATCAATTAACATGCATTTCCAGTTTAATACTTGACAAAAGTATATGGTTAGGATATACTAGTATTTCGAAAGTAATATAAAGTCCAACAACATGCATTTCAGGAAAATAAGACAATACATCAAATTTATAAACAGTGAAGCATAAATATGTTTCAGGGTTCAAATATACAAAGGCCACAGCAAGCGTTCAGAAGTAGTATAGGCAAATGCCTGAAGTAAAAGCCAAGATGTCCAACTAACAAAATTTTTAGAATAAGCCAATATATTTTTATATGCAGTTTGCTAACAAAATTTTCAGAATGCGGCAATATATTTTTATATGCACTTTGCTTATCTTTCCAGTCAGGCAAGTGTAGTTTCTGGTCTCTAATTAGTAGTATACAAATGAGATGGATATATATATATGTACATATATATATATATATATAGCGATAAAAATTTGCATTTACATAATTATATTTCAGATCTCAACTAAGCATTATCTGTATAAAATTAAAAATATTAACGAACATAAATAACATACATCAAGTTCAAATTGAGACAAATCAAGTACAACACTCTAACTATGTACATATGAAATTCGAATTCAACTATCAATAATCCCAACAAATCAAAAATCAAGGTGTTCACTATCATACTTTCAGTTTAATATTGAGATTAATCTACTTAAAATAAAGTGAATCGTGAGTTAATTACTCACCTTAAACAACGGTGTGGATTTTGATTGTGCTGAAGTACGAGATTGACGGCAATGGAGGTTGCAACTTCAATTTGTGGTGGAAGGAAGAAATAAAATAGGAAGGTTGGCACACTATCATGTTATAACGAGGTGAGGGAAAACGCAAACGGGAAGGCTTTTGAACTTCAAGCCTTTCATCTACACATACGACACTTTTTTTTTAATCTGAATTGTTTGTTTTGAAGGAAGATGAAGAAAATTATGAAAATGAGAAAGCCCCCTTTTCTAATGAAAGGTTATATATGTAATTCCAGAACAAATTGTACCCCCTTTCACGCATCCCTAGATGGCGAAAGAATGGATATTTACAATTACAAATTCCAAGATTTGAACAATGTTTACAAAAATATTAATGTGCCCATTTATTTCTCTTTAATCAACGTATGCATGGATTTATGAAATGCACCATGCCAAATATAATTCAAGTTGTTAATGTGCCCATTTATCAAATTGAAAAAACATGCCAAATATAATATATGTTGTTAATGTGCCCATTTATCAAATTGAAAAAACATGCCAAATATAATGCATGTTACATGCATTCATGAAATGCAGCATACCAACGGAAAAATTCTTACCCGTTTAAACTTTTTTGTATGAAAAACACGTGCGTGAAAGGTTAGAAGGGTTAATATTGGAAAGTTGTTGTAGGAATACAAAAGAAGAGGACGAAACAAGAGGTGAGATGAAACATAATGTGGGTTTTTGTTTCATGCAATTCATTCCTTTTTCTTATTATTATGTCCAAACATTTTACTATGATGGGATAAGAAACACATGCGTGCGTGAAAATGGAATGAAGGGAAAGAAATTAATAGAATGTAGGAAAATAAATAAATATATAAAGGAATTAAATGAATGCATTGTAACACCCCACCTCCGCTAGGGTCACTCACAAAGGGAATGCACTAGGTTTGGTGAAGCATTATCGAGGTAAAATTGCACAGAAATATTACAAGACAGAACATATATAAAACAGCGGAAGTAAAACAAATTTCATTACCTTATAGAATAAGGTCTAAAGCCTTTTACATCAGAATACATCAAAACCTGTCTTGCAATAGTAAAGAAGCATAAAACCTTTTCATAAATTATTCCCCAAAATAAAGCGGTGAAGCAGCCATAGCCAAGAGAAGACCAAGCTTTTCATGATGACCTTCAAGCATATGAGGTCCGAACTAAACAACATCATTTCCTCCTTGAAATCCTGGGGGGGGAAACGGAAGACAAAGAGGCGAAACAAAACGGGGTCAGTCATAAAGACTGGTAAGTCATATCTACTTCCAGTATAAAAACAGGTAAAGGTAACACGACATGCATAAACTGGAAGTAAACATAAGGATGATGACAAGATAGATAAGCCAAACCAAGATAACTGGATGAACTACTGTAGCAAGATAGGCTAAGGTATCATGATAAACTACAAGTCAAGATAAATCAAGGTATCACATCATCAGGTTTCTATCAAGTATACTATCCCAAGGTATCTATCATGTATAACATTCCACGGTATCTATCATGTATAATATCCCAAGGTATTTATCATGTGTATTTGCTCTGCACCTCTCGTACTAGTATCCCAACCCGCGTCATGTGTCAACTATGAATGTCCCTTGCCCAATGTCATGTAATGGTCCATGTCAACCTAATATATATAGCATATGTAGGTTTTCCCAACTCGTATGTTTCTTTCCATGTATAAGTTTGGTCCTTTGCCGTAGGCCATACGGGCTTTCCCATGTAAACGTTTTATCCTTGAGGTTATTTTGGACTGCTACCCTGGATCTGGTTATGTTTTCTTACCATGAACTATCGCGTGTTCACTTAGGATTTATGTCACCTAGGACCACTAGGGATTATGCTACCTAATGAACGTTTCCGTGTCTCGGTTTGGGTTCAGCCACCTAGGGCCACTAGGGATTATGCCACCCATCAACCGCACCCTTTATCCCACGTATGTATCGTGAATCGTTTTCCATGTCTAGACGCACATGTTCCTCAATGTGCCATCCGAGTTCCGTGCCAGGGCAAATCAAGAAATACGGAGCTCGGTCGGGAGCTTTAAGTCGTCTGCTGATGCAGATATCAAGGTCTGTTTTTGTACCCGTGGCTATGGTCCCACGTGACCCCTCCCTCAACTACTGAAAGGCAATCCAAGAAAAATCATGTATGAGAACTACATCCCGGCCCCACTATAGCCCCACTTTCCTATGGGCCAACCTCACCCATGACTCGATAGAAAGAACATGGTCTGTTGGGAGTTCTCTGCCTTTCCGTTCGTACACGATTGACTAAAGATGGTAGGTAGTCGGCGAAGTGCTATCCAGGGCAAAATCAAGTATCGTCGACTCCACGCTAATCCATCCCAGTCTTTAGGTCGCTCGCATAGCAACCAAGGCATACTCTTGGATCTTCTATCGCAGACCTTATCCTCTATGAGGCCGGGTTTCATGGACCACCTGCCACCTCACAGAGGGATACCAAGAGTACCCTCACGTCTCCCGAAGCTACCGCTTCGTCACCCAGTTCGTTGGAGCCTTTATCCAAGTCGGATAATTTGCTCCTCCTCGTGTGTTTAAGCGATGACCTACCATATCGGGTTGCTCATCCATT
This sequence comes from Allium sativum, assembly GCA_030737875.1. Classification (NCBI taxonomy): domain Eukaryota; kingdom Viridiplantae; phylum Streptophyta; class Magnoliopsida; order Asparagales; family Amaryllidaceae; genus Allium; species Allium sativum. Next base: position 445,448,845 of record CM060922.1, on the reverse strand, counting down.
CATGAACTAGTCCCATGTCCTTGGCTAAGAATTATTACTTAGTTATACTTAACTAAGGTTTACCACTTAGCTTCTTTTCCCCGTTACCCTTGATTAACCACGATTTTCTACCTAGTTCCTCTAACTAGGGTTTTGTCTATTGGGTTAGGTGTTGTTATTCAGGTTCATGACTTAGCCCACCTACGAATCATGTCAAGATTGGCTAAGTTTTTAAGTTCAAGGTTTAGCCCTACAAGTTGGTTAAGTGTACTAAGAAGCTCATGACTTAACCCTATCAAGTCAAATTGGTTAAGTATTTATTTGTCTTAACCCTATCAGATTATCATGTTAGATTGATTAAGCATAGATTATCTTAATCCCATCAGACTATCGAGTCGGATTGGTTAAGTATAGGTCAACTTAACCCCATCCACTAATCGTATTACAATGGTTAAGCCTAATTTAAAAGGTCTTGTGACTTAACCCTACCAGGTCCACATATTAGATTGGTTAAGTGTAGGTTACTTAACCTCATCAAATCATCATGTATAATTGGTTAAGTATAAGTTACTTAACCCCATTAAATTATCATGTTAAGTTGGTTAAGTATTGGTTACTTAACCTCATTGAATTACCAAGTTTAGATTGGTTAAGTGTTTAACTTAACCCCATCGAATTACCGTGCTTAGATTAGTTAAGTGAAGGTTACCTAACCCCATCCCCTAATTGTCTTATATGGTTAAGTGTCATTAAGGAACCAAGTCCGGTTTAACTTAACCTACCCATTCGTGTCATATCGGTTAAGTGTCGTTAATCAAAATTACCTAACCTTTTCATGTGGCATTAATTAGATTAATGCACCTCAACCTCTCACATTAGACTTTGTTGTGGTTACTAGTTAAGCCGGGCGGGTCCGGGTAGATTTACACCACAACCTAGTCTAACCTCGGGTTTTAAGTGCTACATGACCAACTACCCACATTGGGTCCTATTGTTTGTAGCCACTAGTTAAGCTGGGCGGATCCGGGTAGATTTATGCTACAAACTCAACCCAACCTCGAGTTGGCCACTTTCATATTTGGTCTAGTGTCTTATTACACTTACAACCCACCCATGTCTAGTTCAAGTTCCATGTTTTCCCCACGTGTCATGACCATATTTAAATGTATCATGAATGTCATGTTCTCATGTAAACCCCATGTCAAGTTTTTCATGTCATACCCACGTTTTTTCCTAAGCTACCCAAACGTATTTCCAACCCAAGTGGAAGCGAGTCACATAGTAGGGTATTATGCCAACATATTGGCCACAAACATGCATAGTATCATAAGGGGATTTGGCCACAAAGCATGCATAGTGTCATAAGGGAATTTGGCTGCAAACATGCATAGTGTCATAAGGGAATTTGGCCACAAATATGCATAGTATCATAAGTGAATTTGGCCATAAACATGCATAGCGTTCTAAGGTAATTTGGCCACAGACATGCATAAGCCCCAAAGTCAAGTCTTTGCCCATGTTTCACAAGTCAAGTGGTTCCCAAAGGTTCATGCTAACATTTCATAGATAAAGATTCAAACTTGCAAGATATACTAGGTTAAACCTAACATGAATGGCATGTTTAAGTCGCTACAACTTAGCCCAAGGTCATAGATCATAGAAAAGGGGCAAATTTAGGTTCACATAAGCTAGCATACTTATGTTTCATCGCATTTTATCCCATGTCACATTAGAACCACCGTTAGAATCTACAAGTAGCTAGAACTTACATAGCGAGGCTTAGGGAAGGATTATGCATCGTCGTGACGAAGAAAGGTGGCTCCTTTGATGAAGAACCGTCATGAAATCGCCGTAGCAACGTTGATCGAGCCTCGAATTGGTGTAGCAAGCTTGCACCTTTCGATTCGGATCCGATTTGCATGCATAGTCTCTTGGAGTTGGAGATGGAGGCCATGATCACTTGGCATTTGGGCAGCACTTCGTGGCATGAGAGAGTTTGAGTGATTTAGGTTAGGGGGTTAGGGTCTTTTTATAGAGTTTACGAGCATTTTAGGCCATAGGATTAACCCTAGATCGAATCCAAGCCATCCAAAATTGTCACAAGCCTCCAAAACCGAGCCAACATGACAAGCAGGTGCACCAGGTCGGGGTTCTACAGGGGGGGGTCGACACAGGGGTCGACACCCATGTCGACCCCCTGTGGAGGGGTCGACACCCATGTAGACATGGGTGTCGACCCTGAGTGTCTGGCGGGAATTTTCCCGCCTCTCTTTTTGGGCTGAATTTCAAATCTGTTTTCGGATTTGAATTTTCATGAAACTTCATTGGGCCATAACTTGGTCATACGGACTCCGTTTTTCGAAAACTCGGACTATATTTCGCGTATTTTTCCAAGACGAACGCATTGGTACAGCCCGTTTCCCTTGATTCAGATTTTAAATTTTAATTCTGCCTTGATTCTTGATTATAACACGTTATTAAAATTCGGGTTGTTACATTCTCCCCTCCTTTAAGGATTTCGTCCCCGAAATCTCCAAGTTAGGAAGAACGTACCCTACCATTCATCATCCATCTACTCAAAACATCATCCACAGGCAACCATTGTCCTTAAGAGACTTCTAATGCTTTATGTACACATGCAGAAAGTGTGTGTATATGTTTCTTAGCTAATGCTAATGATCAGGCCTGAATGATCTTTCAAATGCAAAATATGTTTAGTGCCATGAATCCAACATGTATGCAAATAGTCCTAGTCATATAAATACTATATGCGTGCACAAACATTCATCCACATGCAACATCCACATGACAACACATTCAATTTCATCCATAAACAAGTATAAATACTCGTGCATATGCAACATGAAACGTGACCGCGTCATTCTAGTATCTAATGTGTATTCGCGCATCCATGAGCAACCACTTGCAACCATTTGCAACCATATCAATCATAACATGTTTCAAATACATGTTTACATCCATAGAGTTGTACCTAAGGTTCTCAAGATAGGATCGAGAAGATAAACAAGACAAACTCCCTACGGGTTTGCAACAGAAACAGGGCCGAGAGGATATTCACCAAAAGATAACATGCGAGCAAGCTCTACAGGAAAAACCAGGGATCAAGGATACACTCTTTAAAAAGAGGTACGATGCGCGTGTCTAGCCTTACGTCTTCTAAGTCGCGTTTCCTTGAGCTTAATTCCTCGGTGCCTTGACCATCTTTTTAACTCCATGATCTCGTAGCTCCTTGATTCTATTTCCAAGATATGAGTTAGAACTCATTTCATTGTCGCCTCTTATTCCACTTTCACTTATCCTTTTCCTAGTATACTTGGCTCAAACGTATCCACTTACTCATGCAAGCTCTCCAAAATTCACTAAGGAATTCTGGATCTCGTCTGCCGATGCCAATCCATGTTGCCAAGTGTACTTACTAGGGTGATCCCCATAACTCATGCATAAGCGAAACGAACCATCCGACTTAGCGGCAAATTCTACTCGAACGGATTACCAACAACTGCATCATGAGATTCTAAGTAACTAGCCATGACAGAACCTAGAAGGTTACACGAGACTTCGAGGGTATTACCAAAGCAAGTCAAGAGTCTAACTACCCTCCTTTCAAAACCGAGAATGGCACCCCTTATTGGATGACCACTTTATCCCTGGAATCCATCCACGGCCTAGAAACATAGGCATTCTGAAATCCAAACAAGTCATGAATAAATGGACCGATCGTCCAACAAGATTTGGGACAAAAATGGGATCGTCTATCATGCTAGTACTAAGGTGCAGAGACTCAACTATCGAGGCAGACTTAAATGATGCGATGATCAAAACAAAGTCTAGACGGGATGATAGAAAAGAAAGGCTAAGCCTTTAACAGAAACGGTACCATCCTCCTTAGGTACGCTAGTGATGGCATACGATTGCCTTCTTGCTGATCTCGTCCTTATCTTCCTTTGTGGATCAAGCCATACCAACAAGTTGCTTATTCTTAAGCCCGTGTCCTTTATCCTTGCTCTTATTATCCCTTCTTATAACTTCGGTGACTGGTCTCTCGAGAACTTCCTCCATCGCACGGGAAAACACTTACGTAGCTAGACAAGGATAAGTCGCAGTTAAAACTACTGTGACTAAAGATGGAGGAAAGAAAGGAAAAGAGATTCGATCAAGGAAACAAAGGATAGTGCTAATGGCTTTTGGGGAATAGCCTTTAAAAACTTTTCTTGAAAAATGCTTCTTTGTAAAACGGTTTCTCAAATAGTTTTCAGAAGGTTTTAAAAACTTTTGCCCGGTCTGGTAACCTTCGGCTCTGATACCAAACGTAACACCCTACCTCCGCTAGGGTCACTCACAAAGGGAATGCACTAGGTTTGGTGAAGCATTATCGAGGTAAACATGCACAGAAATATTACAAGACAGAACATATATAAAACAGCGGAAGTAAAACAAATTTCATTACCTTATAGAATAAGGTCTAAAGCCTTTTACATCAGAATACATCAAAACCTGTCTTGCAATAGTAAAGAAGCATAAAACCTTTTCATAAATTATTCCCCAAAATAAAGCGGTGAAGCAGCCATAGCCAAGAGAAGACCAAGATATTCATGATGACCTTCAAGCATATGAGGTCCGAACTAAACAACATCATTTCCTCCTTGAAAACCTAGGGGGGGGGAAACGGAAGACAAAGAGGCGAAACAAAACGGGGTCAGTCATAAAGACTGGTAAGTCCTATCTACTTCCAGTATAAAAACAGGTAAAGGTAACATGACATGCATAAACTGGAAGTAAACATAAGGATGATGACAAGATAAATAAGCCAAACCAAGATAACTGGATGAACTACTGTAGCAAGATAGGCTAAGGTATCATGATAAACTACATGTCAAGATAAATCAAGGTATCACATCGTCAGGTTTCTATCAAGTATACTATCCCAAGGTATCTATCATGTATAACATTCCACGGTATCTATCATGTATAACATCCCAAGGTATTTATCATGTGTATTTGCTCTGCACCTCTCGTACTAGTATCCCAACCCGCGTCATGTGTCAACTATGAATGTCCCTTGCCCAATGTCATGTAATGGTCCATGTCAACCTAATATATATAGCACATGTAGGTTTTCCCAACTCGTATGTTTCTTTCCATGTATAAGTTCAGTCCTTTGCCGTAGGCCATACGGGCTTTCCCATGTAAACGTTTTATCCTTGAGGTTATTTTGGACTGCTACCTTGGATCTGGTTATGTTTTCTTACCATGAACTATCGCGTGTTCACTTAGGATTTATGTCACCTAGGACCACTAGGAATTATGCTACCTAATGAACATTTCCGTGTCTCGGTTTGGGTTCAGCCACCTAGGGCCACTAGGGATTATGCCACCCGTCAACCGCGCCCTTTATCCCGCGTATGTATCATGAATCGTTTTCCATGTCTAGACGCACATGTTCCTCAATGTGCCATCCGAGTTCCGTGCCAGGGCAAATCAAGAAATACGGAACTCAGTCGGGAGCTTTAAGTCGTCTGCTGATGCAGATATCAAGGTCTGTTTTTGTACCCGTGGCTATGGTCCCACGTGACCCCTCCCTCAACTACTGAAAGGCAATCCAAGAAAAATCATGTATGAGAACTTCATCCCGGCCCCACTATAGCCCCACTTTCCTATGGGCCAACCTCACCCATGACTCGATAGCAAGAACATGGTCTGTTAGGAGTTCTCTGCCTTTCCGTTCGTACACGATTGACTAAAGATGGTAGGTAGTCGGCGACGTGCTATCCAGGGCAAAATCAAGTATCGTCGACTCCACGCTAATCCATCCCAGTCTTTAGGTCGCTCGCATAGCAACCAAGGCATACTCTTGGCTCTTCTATCGCAGACCTTAACCTCTGTGAGGCCGGGTTTCATGGACCACCTGCCACCTCACAGAGGGATACCAAGAGTACCCTCACGTCTCCCGAAGCTACCCCTTCGTCACCCAGTTTGTTGGAGCCTTTATCCAAGTCGGATAATTTGCTCCTCCTCGTGTGTTTAAGCGATGACCTACCATATCGGGTTGCTCATCCATTCATGAACTAGTCCCATGTCCTTGGCTAAGAATTATTACTTAGTTATACTTAACTAAGGTTTACCAGTTAGCTTCTTTTCCCCGTTACCCTTGATTAACCACGATTTTCTACCTAGTTCCTCTTACTAGGGTTTTGTCTATTGGGTTAGGTGTTGTTATTTAGGTTCATGACTTAGCCCACCTACGAATCATGTCAAGATTGGCTAAGTTTTTAAGTTCAAGGTTTAGCCCTACAAGTTGGTTAAGTGTACTAAGAAGCTCATGACTTAACCCTATCAAGTCAAATTGGTTAAGTATTTATTTGTCTTAACCCTATCAGATTATCATGTTAGATTGATTAAGCATAGATTATCTTAAACCCATCAGACTATCGAGTCGGATTGGTTAAGTATAGGTCAACTTAACCCCATCCACTAATCGTATTACAATGGTTAAGCCTAATTTAAAAGGTCTTGTGACTTAACCCTACCAGGTCCACGTATTAGATTGGTTAAGTGTAGGTTACTTAACCTCATCAAATCATCATGTATAATTGGTTAAGTATAAGTTACTTAACCCCATTAAATTATCATGTTAAGTTGGTTAAGTATTGGTTACTTAACCTCATTGAATTACCAAGTTTAGATTGGTTAAGTGTTTAACTTAACCCCATCGAATTACCGTGCTTAGGTTAGTTAAGTGAAGGTTACCTAACCCCATCCCCTAATTGTCTTATATGGTTAAGTGTCATTAAGGAACCAAGTCCAGTTTAACTTAACCTACCCATTCGTGTCATATCGGTTAAGTGCCATTAATCAAAATTACCTAACCTTTTCATGTGGCATTAATTAGATTAATGCACCTCAACCTCTCACATTAGACTTTGTTGTGGTTACTAGTTAAGCCGGGCGGGTCCGGGTAGATTTACACCACAACCTAGTCTAACCTCGGGTTTTAAGTGCTACATGACCAACTACCCACATTGGGTCCTATTGTTTGTAGCCACTAGTTAAGTCGAGCGGGTCCGGGTAGATTTATGCTACAAACTCAACCCAACCTCGAGTCGGCCACTTTCATGTTTGGTCTAGTGTCTTATTACACTTACAACCCACCCATGTCTAGTTCAAGTTCCATATTTTCCCCACGTGTCATGACCATATTTAAATGTATCATGAATGTCATGTTCTCATGTAAACCCCATGTCAAGTTTTTCATGTCATACCCTCGTTTTTTCCTAAGCTACCCAAACGTATTTCCAACCCAAGTGGAAGCGAGTCACATAGTAGGGTATTATGCCAACATATTGGCCACAAACATGCATAGTATCATAAGGGGATTTGGCCACAAAGCATGCATAGTGTCATAAGGGAATTTGGCCGCAAACATGCATAGTGTCATAAGGGAATTTGGCCACAAATATGCATAGCATCATAAGTGAATTTGGCCACAAACATGCATAGCATTCTAAGGTAGTTTGGCCACAAACATGCATAAGCCCCAAAGTCAAGTCTTTGCCCATGTTTCACAAGTCAAGTGGTTCCCAAAGGTTCATGCTAACATTTCATAGATAAAGATTCAAACTTGCTAGATATACTAGGTTAAACATAACATGAATGGCATGATTAAGTCGCTACAACTTAGCCCAAGGTCATAGATCATAGAAAAGGGGCAAATTTAGGTTCACATAAGCTAGCATACTTATGTTTCATCGCATTTTATCCCATGTCACATTAGAACCACCGTTAGAATCTACAAGTAGCTAGAACTTACATAGCGAGGCTTAGGGAAGGATTATGCATCGTCGTGACGAAGAAAGGTAGCTCCTTTGATGAAGAACCATCATGAAATCGCCGTAGCAACGTTGATCGAGCCTCGATTTGGTGTAGCAAGCTTGCACCTTTCGATTCGGATCCGATTTGCATGCATAGTCTCTTGGAGTTGGAGATGGAGGCCATGATCACTTGGCATTTGGGCAGCACTTCGTGGCATGAGAGAGTTTGAGTGATTTAGGTTAGGGGGTTAGGGTCTTTTTATAGAGTTTAGGAGCATTTTAGGCCATAGGATTAACCCTAGATCGAATCCAAGCCATCCTAAATCGTCACAAGCCTCCAAAACCGAGCCAACATGACAAGCAGGTGCACCAGGTCGGGGTTCTACAGGGGGGGGGGTCGACACAGGGGTCAACACCCATGTCGACCCCCTGTGGAGGGGTTGACACCCATGTCGACATGGGTGTCGACCCTAAGTGTCTTGCGGGAATTTTCCCGCCTCTCTTTTTGGGCTGAATTTCAAATCTGTTTTCGGATTTGAATTTTCATGAAACTTCGTTGGGCCATAACTTGGTCATACGGACTCCGTTTTTCGAAAACTCGGACTCTATTTCGCGTATTTTTCCGAGACGAACGCAATGGCATGGCCCGTTTCCCTTGATTCAGATTTTAAAATTTAATTCTGCCTTGATTCTTGATTATAACACGTTATTAAAATTCGGGTTGTTACATGCATAGTTAACATTGCAAATTAAATTAATTAATGAAGGTTTAATTGGATATGTAATCCACGTTCTGAATTCCCAAAAATTACATTTTGAACAAACAGAGAAATAATTAAAGACGATAACAAAATATATATACATGTATGTATTTATTTCATCTAAAATGCACACATTATTTTCATTCAGTCTTTCAGCGGAAATTAATAAATTTCATTAATAACATCGTAATTTTATTTAAAAACCATTTTAAATTCAACAATATAATTTAACAACTTAAATGGTCAAATTTTACCGGATATTACAGGATTGATGATAATATATGTGTGGATTGAATATTTAAAAAATCTTATTGGATTTGGATCAGTGTAGCTCACGGTAGGGTAGGAATGCTATAGGGTGCTGTAAAACAGGCAGTGCCGGCTCTAAGAAGATGGGGACCCTAGGCCAAAATCAGTTTGTAGGCCCAAAATTTTATGCATCCCAAAGCAAGTTTAAAATTAATGTAATGAAGAAGTGAAAGGAAAAAAAACGCATGAGAAGTAACATGTGAAGACCCGAACTATGGTCGCATGCCAACCAGTTTTACCTCTCACCACCAGACCAAAGCATTTTCACGTTAACATATAAGCACACTTTCCTATTTATCAAAATATCCCAGAAGTTTGAGGCCCCCCTCCTCCCTTCTCCTCCTCCTTCCAGACCCGGGGCCCTAGGCCATCGCCTAGATGGCCTATGCCCAGGACCGGCACGGAAAACAGGGGTGTTTCGGGATGATCCTTATATATATATATATATATATATATGTATATATATATATATATATATATATGGCAGGTTCAATGACACCCCCCAAACAGTGTCAGCATCCTTTTAGTCCTCATTTCTCCACCACATAATCAGTTTCTCTCTCCCTGTACTAACTTCCTCTCTTACCTTATTTTATTATAAACGAAAGGTGTATATCAAGGGCTTTTGAGGTGCTGGCAATTAAGGGTGTCATTGAACGCTTGCACACACACACACACACACACACACACACACACACACACACACATATATATATATATTGAATTTGTTCAGAGAAGAAACCAACCGGAGTTGTAAAGCCCTCCTAGTGCATCTAGCCCGGTCCACGAGCATCACATAAGTAACTGATCTTAGTGTATGCATATGGTAAGCTCTTAACATCTCATTCTAGGTTTTGAACTCACACTGCTATTATCATGATGCAATTCCTTAACCGCTAATGAGGCTATTTATATACAAAATTAGACACAATTTAGAGCACATACAATCTTAACTGTTAGATCATTTTATCTTTCTCTGGAGGAGTGGAGATTATGGGGTGATTCAATGGTGTAAATTCATTATCTCACCAATTGTTTCTAAATCTTGTGCCCAAATAAACTTTCCATATATATATATGTATATATATAAGCTATGATATTGATTATTGTATATGTGTTGGATCGGAGATGAAAGAACACTTAGAACTGCGACAGCTTCCGATGAAAGTTTGATTAAAACTTTCTGACGGGTAATTAGAGAGGGTTTTCGACCGCTTCGGTGGCTATTCGATCTCTTGATCTGCCATGTGTTCAGAGCTTGACGTCGAACTTAATGTTGGAGTCGCTAGATTTGTAGGAATCCGTCGAAAATAAGACGTTGAATTCGTCGGAAATCGGTATTTAACATGTACGTCATTCTGAAGGATTTAGGATCTGTGGTTTTTGATAGCCATATATTTAGCCTCGGTTTTCTATAGCCATTGATGGCAAACAGCCGTCACCGTCAAGTCAGCCTTGTTCCTATAGTGAAAGATATTGAATTAGTCAAACATTGTACGAGGTAAATCACGAAATAAGGAAAAGATATAGAAAGGTAGAAAACTTACTTTTTAGATTGCTTTAATGTAATAGTAGTCGTCGAAATGAATGGAGAATGAACAAGATTTATAACACTGCACCAAAGATATTATTATAAGAACAATACAATAAAGAAAGATTGGATAAGTTATTCATTCTTTAGAAGCACGTAAATACAAAGATTAAATTTTTTGTTAAGACATACAAAATCATGTTTATGGGAACGCTAGAAAAAAAGTTAGTTTTAAGAAATATTATTTATTTTGGTCAATTTGAATTTTTACAGTTATGAAATTAATCAATAAGAGATTAAAATTTGGTAAATTTTATTCTAATACACATTTTTAATCAGTTAATCCGCCCTATAAAATATGATCTTTCACTTCAAATAATATTTAAATTTTAATTAGTTTATCCACCTAAAACATCAAATATCTTCTTTTATGGTTCTTCTTCTACAATCCTACGTCTAAAATAACCAGAATGACCGTTAATTTTCCATTTTCGCTGCCTAGCATACGAATATGTTTTTTCTTCTAAAGTATGCGAAGATAAGAATATAAGTTCATATAAGCTCATGAAGCAAGTACAAAAGGGTCGTAACCTCTGAGTTCAAATATGTAGTGACAAAATGAGTGACCAACATGATTCCTCTGTCAAGCGTTGAATATAAGTTATAAAAATGTGAATCAACAAAGAGTTGTTTAATGCATAGTTTTGAAAATCCAATATGTCGTAACTGTGCATTTTTTCAACAACAGTTATGTTAAATTTCAAAACATAAAATTATATAACATGGATCAGTTTGTAAACATGGGTGGAGAGGCTGGTGATGTAAGCCTTGTCAGCATGACAAAGACCAACGAGTAAGATATTGGATTTAGAATTGGTCATATGAAACCAGTCATGTCCTGAAGAATAAGAAAAATAAGGAGGAAGTAGATATATATATATATGAGGGATTGGTATTGGGATTGGCAAATAGAACAAGATCATCCACAAGCATCGTATAGATGTAATCATTGTGTTCCTGCATTTGGGATGCAAGGTAAAACTTCTGTTTATGACAAGTTTTTTTACAATGCAGTTGAAAACTTCCATAGCCATGATTAATATATAGGCAGATAATGGGTTCTCTCCCTGATACACTTTGAAGAGGAGAATAAGCATTACATATTTTGGATTTTACATTTTTACTGCATACAATGCTTCATGAATAGTACAATATGTAATGTACAAAGCATGATATATTTTACATTTTTACTGCATACAATGCTTAATGAGTTGCACAATATGTAATGTACAAAGCATGACGTTCATGCACTGCATGTTGTGCTATGAAGTTCTTCAGCATGTTGTGTTGTGCAAATCTATGATGAATATTGTGAAGGGTAAAGCCATCTTTATGACTTGTCTTGGAATAAGGAAGCACCATTTTGAATGCATAAGTTTTTGTGTCAAACCTTTTGAATGAAATGACACATGATAATTCAAGTGAAAATTGTCTTTTCACTATCTATAAATAGCATGCTTCTCTTCTCATTTGGTAGCATTAAAAATTATATAAAATTGTATCAAATTAGTAGTCTTCTCTTAAGCAAGAGAACTTGTTTTCTCCTATTATAAGAGGGAGTGAATGAAAATTGTATTCTCCTTATTTTAGAGAGAAAATGTTGTAATTTCTTGCTGTGTTGCAATCCTCATTTTCTAGATTTTGTTTTCTTCATTGAAAAGTTGCTAGCCGAACTCCTTAATCGCATAATAAATTAGCCGAACTCCTTAATCGCATAACAAATATCATTATGAAAATTTATTGCTCAAAAAACTGACAATTGCATACAAGTTTAGTGATGTAGAAAAACAAAGCAACATAATAATAATAATAATGATAATGATGATGATGATGATGAATTCTTTAAGTTAATCTACTTGCGGATTAACTTACAAAATAGTTGTGGATCAACTTAATAAAGCGAAATGGTGGATTAACTGCTGACGGAAGTGGTGAATGAAAATAAAACTTACCATAAAATTTAGCCCATAGAAAAATTTAGATGCATGCTGTTGTAAGAAGCCCCTGGTTTTGTCTATTATATAATCTTTATGAGAACTTTAATTTTTTGTTTACAGATATATTTATCTCCCAATCTCCATTTTTAAATTACATTTAATTGTTCTTCTTGCAAAGATTTTCAAGGATTCTTACGTCGCACAGTTGACATATAATAAAACTTTAAAATTCAGCGAAAATATCAGGAAGTAGGCATGTGCTAAACAGTCATATTACCAACTCTACGTGCTCACATTTGATTTATGTCACAATCTGATCAACTCTGACCAATAAAACCAAATATACATTGTATAATAAAGCAATACCAACTATCAGATTCATTAATATCACAAACCCATCTATAAATAGCTATTATAAGCTTGTGTAAACCACACATCATACCTCTTTCAAACCACCATATATATACATATACATAGCAAAAATGGCTTCTTCCATTTTTTCGCTCGTGCTGGTCATATCTTGCATGGGTGTACTATCATCTGCAGGTTGTAATGCGCAAAAATCACCCCCAATAGTAAATGGACTGTCATACAAATTTTACAATGCAAAGTGCCCTAATCTTGAATCCATCGTAAGAAAGCACTTGAAACAAGCATTCAAAAATGATATCGGCTTAGCCGCTGGTCTTCTTCGCCTTCATTTCCATGACTGCTTCGTTCAGGTACCCTTCTTTTCAGTAATACACACGTTAGATTTTTAACAAAACAGTAAAAAGAACATTTCTCTTTCAGGGTTGTGATGCATCTGTGTTGCTAGATGGGTCTGCGGGTGGGCCTAGCGAGCAAACCGCACCACCAAATCTATCGCTCAGAAAAACGGCCTTAAAGGCCATCAACGATATCAGAGCTGTCATCGATGCTTCCTGTGGACGAATCGTGTCATGCGCAGACGTGGTTGCCTTGGCTGCAAGGGATTCCGTCCAACTGGTAACTCAAAATCAATAATCACTATTGTAAGCGGCTAACGACAGTATTAATACCATAACTAATCCTTTTCTGATTGTTTCTACCAGTCCGGCGGGCCTAAATACCGAGTTCCACTCGGGCGTCGCGACGGCCTAACCTTTGCCACCCAAAACGCAACCCTGGCTGGACTTCCATCCCCGTTTTCAAACGTCACAACCCTTCTCTCCGTCTTCAACAAAATAAACCTTGACACTACTGACCTAGTAGCTCTATCTGGGGGCCACACCCTGGGCCTGGCGCACTGCTCCTCGTTCACCAACAGACTCTACCCGAATCAAGATCCTAACATGGACAAAACCTTCGCCAACAACCTTAAAGGTGTGTGCCCAAAGTCCGACACGAACGTGACCACGGTCTGTGATATCCGTAGCCCTAACGTGTTTGACAACAAGTACTACGTGGATCTTTTGAACAGGCAGACGTTGTTCACTTCGGATCAGAGCCTGTACTCCGACTCCAGGACTAGGTCCATTGTGACTAGCTATGCAGTCAACCAGTCCTTGTTTTTCAACCAGTTTGTGGCTTCCATGATAAAGATGGGGCAATTGGGGGTCATTACTGGTCAGAACGGAGAGATTAGGAGGAATTGCTCTGCCCGTAATTCGGGTTCAAGTGGTTTTATTGGGTCAGTTGTGGAAGACTTGGAAGAAAGCATTTTGTCTTTCTAAGATTGTGGAAGTAATATGTAGCTATAACCAGAAGTGTTTGTGTCGTATCTTGAAGGTTTTGGGTGAAGTCATGTATTGTTACTCAATAAGAATCAGTTTGCTATTAGATCCAGAATTACTGTTCTTAATTTTATGTCAAGGTTGGCACCTAGTCACAATCTAGTAAAACACACTTTAATAAGAACATTTGCGTATGGAAAAAACAGACATGGAAAGAAAAAGACTTTCGAATCAACAGTCTAAGAGACTATTTTAATATGTTGAACTGCAGTCTTCAAAAAAAAAAAAAAAAAAAGATTATACTCATCACATGAAGATATAAAATTTAATTAAGGATAGAAGATGATCTTCACAGATGTGATTACAACAATGCACAACTTCGATTGTTGAATTTAAGGGCAATTTACATTTAATTTAAGTGTCATTTTTATTGAAATATTTTCGTATATGATTTTTTATTAAATGTGTAAACTTTCATGGAAAATGTCTACAATAATCTAACGATTGACAGTTTAAAATATTACATCTTGGTCAACGATAGAAAACTTAAACCATGGTCTAAATATAACACATGCACGTAAACGCATGAATCTTTGTTAAGAAAACTTAAACCAATCTGATGCATGGTGAAGAGTTAAATATGACTAAGAGAGTGGTTGCAATGCATGAATGGCTGATGACCCATGAAGCGGATAATGGTTATAGCTAGCCTATAACTGAATCCCTGCCTCACAGACGTACCGGCAATTGTAGACTGATAATTGAGTCACATATGTAAAATTATTTTCATGGCAATTATCAACTATAGATTCACGACGCTTCCGCTGATTTTTTTATCTGTTTTATGATTTGTTGTTAATTGAGTCAATATATGGATCAATGATTTGAATCTAGAGTTTCTTAATTGATTGTTGTTAAAGTATATTGAAATCCTTACAAGTGGAATCGTAGCCATCCATGTTTGATTTTACTAAGAAGTTAGTTTTATGACTTGTATAAATGAAATTTAAGTTATGAGCTTTGTAATTTTTGGTTATTTTTTTGGCAAGGCCGACCGGTTTTTAAGGTGACCGCAAACACCTATATAAAATATCGGAACTGGTACTCTGCACATGCACAGAGTAACAAATTTGGGTTGAAGTGTCCAGTCACTATCAAAACATCAAAATAGCAAATATGACAACATTACTGCAACAAAGGAAAATCACTAGGTATGCTACATAATTCCAAAGAACATGAGAGGACATAACCGCTAAAAGATCCATGAATATAGAGCCATGTCATCCACAATGAAGGAGCCAAGAGATGGATCCTATGGACCATCACCTTCGTCGTAGTAAAATCCGGTGTAAGGAGTCATATTACGTTCAAAGATCCAAAAACGAAGAGCCAGATCATTAACATTAGAAAGAGCCAAAAGACGATTTCGATCCCAAGTAGGATCATTCATAATAATCTCATTGTTCTCTCCAACTTCTCCGTCATTTATCAAAATCAGTTTGCCTTCATCTGGTGTGTAGAATAAACGATCTTCCTCCTTATCGTCAATAAAAATGAAAAAAATAAAAAAAAAAAATCAAAGATTTATTGCGCAAATGGCGGTCTTCCAAATCCCCTTTTTTAGCGTCGCCACTCTTTAACCTCCTCTTCTCTCTCCGCTCATCTTCCCTTCCATCTAAATGGCCAAGAACAAAAAACCTAAACCTCGTCTACCCTCAACCATAATTACTCGATCTGGAAGCCGTACAAACTCTGTTCTTTCGAGCTTTGATGAAGACGAGCTAGCGGCTAAAGCTCCGCCTCCTAGATCTGTCTTTTCTCTGCTAGATAGCCACCCTTTGAACAAGCTAACTTCGGATATTAACGCTGCTGGATCTTCCGAGTCAGCTACCATTGGTAAGTCGCCAATTTCCCCCATGCTTGAACGTGCTTCAACTTCATGGCCTTCTCCAGGTCTGAACCTGTCTATAGTTCTTGATAAACCTGTTAATGTGAACTTGGGTAATGAATTGGGTACCGATTTGGGTCAGTCTTTGGAACTTGAAACTGCTGCATTGGGTAACTCTGTAGATCGTGATAAACAAGTGAGGTCAGCGAGTGTAGGTTTGAACTGCAAACGCTCCTCCAGCAGTGTTACTTCTCAAGTCATTCAAAGACCACAACCTGTTCGACAGATTTCCTCAACCAACCTGAATAACTTTTCAGGAGTTTCTGCAGCAAATAATTTGGCGAATGCAAGCTCTGCTGCTACTCTGAATCCTACCTCAAACAATCCTAAGAAATGGTCGTCCTTGTTTGATGCTCTACCTCGCGTTGCGGGTGAATATGTGCCAGTGGAATTTGATATACTTCAAGCTGAACTAGGATCTGTCCCTCCTCAGGAACTTCATGATGAAGCGGCTAATTTCTGGTATGAACATCTTGTTGTATTTTTCTTGGATTCTAAATCTCCTACTGTCGATATGCATATAGAATGCCGTTATGCTTGGCAAATTCGTGCCTCTTTGAAAATGAAGTATGTCGATGGACTATACTACTTTAAGTTCTCCTCATCTACAGAGAGGTTACGTGTACTGGAAGCTGCTCCTTCTATCATTGATGGAAGACCGTTTATAGTGACTTCTTGGAGCACGTCGATTGATAGAGTTCGCGAAAAGGTTCTTTCGATCCCAATTTGGGCGCAGTTCACCAATATTCCCTCCCTGCTCCAACCGCTACTTGGCCTTAATTGGCTTGCGTGTCACTTAGGTAAACTCAAATGCTTTGATGCTAATACCGTTGCCAGAAAAAACTTAGTATATGCTAGAGCCCTGATTGAGATAACTCCTGATAAACCTTTGCCAACACAAATCAAAGTTAGATTAGAAAAACGAGTTCATTATGTGGATGTGACATACAAATGGCAACCTGAAATTTGCGCAACCTGTAAATCCTTTGGTCATCGATCCGATACATGTAATTTTTGGTTATTCAAATGATGCTTCATTTCGTTCAAATCTGGAGATGCCTTTGGTTCGGATCTGTACGAATAATTCATGAGATCAATCAATTATTTTATAGTCTAATTTGATCTAAATTTTAGTAAACTGATTTGATCTAAATTTTACATGATGATATTAAGTCATTGTACTTCAATTTTATTAAGACTTCGATAAGTAGAAAGCCAAAGTTATAAAGAAAAATATTGTGAAAAGTAAGTTGAGATTAAAACATGCAATATAATTTTAGTTTGCTATGATTTTTGTCTTCTAATGGAGGTTTCCTTGCTGTTTGGAGTTTGGTAGATGCATGTTCTTGGTTTAAGCAGTTTCTGCTTGAATATTATTCTAGTGCTGTGACTGTTTTGGAGCTGCTGCCCTGGGCATTTGTTAGGCTTTGGGTGTTTGGTTTTAAGTGTTAGGCATGTCTTCTGTGTTTCTTTCTATTTTTTTTTTTTTTTTTTTTTTGGTGGTGCATGTTTTGTGATGTTTTTGTGGGTCTTATCTTGGTTTGAGTATTTGTGGTTAGAGCATCTCTAGCAGTGGGAGTATGCTGCAAATCCACGTTTTTTTCTTATTTCTCACATTCCAGCAGTTGCGATTAGAGCGTAGGGAGAAGAAAGAAATGGGTATTCTCCCAAATTTTTTTGAAGCGTTGATACATAAACATACATAAATGGTAAAGTGTTACCCGTTTATTTTTCTGAATGGAGAAAAGAAAGCAAAAATAACCTATAAACAGGGATCTGATCCCCGCTTATAGGTATTATTTAAAAAAAAAATCTGCTTGTTCCCACGGTTCGCTGCTGGAAGAAAGACGATTTCCACCGCTTTTTTCCTTCGTTCCCACCTCCAGCCGACGCTCACTACAAGAGATGCTCTTAGTCGTTGTAATTTGTTTCCAACTCAAACCTTCTCTGCCATCTTCTTTTTGTAATTAAGCACCTTTTTTGCTCCAAAAAAAGGTGAAAATAAGCGGCTGGTTTTTAAAATCAAACTCTATACAAGATAGATACCACTTCAAAGTTTGTTGTAAAGTGGGTTTTCAAAAATGTAGCAATGTTGTTTCCGTGATTTTTTGCTTCAATGCTGAATAAAATTCATAATATTGTAAATACTAAAACAATATTATTGAAAAAGAAATAAAAAATGCATAAAAGTCTGCATTTATGCTCAAAATTGAAGACTTAATGGGGTTCTAAGCTTTTCATTTTATATACGGATGAAGATGGAATCAGGTGAATATTTGTTCCTTCTCATGTTTTAACGGAGTCAATTTAGGGTGTGTTCGCAGCTTTTAAATGCCACTGGGGGGAGTGTTCGCGTCGGATGCGTCCGACGCGTCGGACGCCAACAAAAGTTTCTCCGCTCAAAAGAAGCGCTGAAGGAGCGTTGGAATTCAAGCCGTTGGCGTCCGACGCATCGGACGCGTCCGACGCAAAGTAATTAAAATATCTAAACTAATTAATTAATGGAGACGCATTTAGCTCAGTTGGTACATGCACATGCTTTGCTCTAGAGAGACCAGGGTTCAAGTCCCACCTACATCATTTTTTTTAGTGTTTTGTTGTATACTGTTTATTAATGTTTAATGCCTACTGTAAACTATTTGTTAATCCATATTTTTGTTGTAGACTTTTAATGCTTAATGCTGTTACAATGTACTCGTTTCGATTATATTGTTGTTTAAAATGATTTCAACACATTCGATAATTAGATTTAACGGTCCAATTAAAAATCAATATTTAATTAATTCATAACAAATAATTTAACAAATAAATACCTCGCTCAGATACCATGCTCATATACCCCGTTCGTAGCTAAAAACACATTCCCCGTTCCTTTCGCTACAATACCACGCTCAAATACCCTGCTCAAATGCCCCACTCAAATACCACGTTTCCGTTCGCTACCAAGAACGCACCCTTAATTGAAAATGGCGAAGAATGTGGTAATGTACTAGACCGTATATATTTTAGGTGCTAACTTTTTCATGAAAAGCCATATTTTTTGTTTATTGTTTTGTACACCAGCGTACTTTAAGGGGTGATCAATCCCTTTCAGCGGAAAAACCTTAATAGGATTTTGCAATGATGTGATAGAACAAACAGGTTGAAATGAATATCAATCTCAGATCACAGAAAAAAATAAAGGCAACAGAGAACATACAAATTTATAGTGTTTCCACTATCGCGAGATAGTGTACGTTCACTTCAATGAGGAAGAGATTTTATTAATATTCAGGAGATTACAGAGTTTTTGAAGTAGAGCAAAAGAAATGAAGAATACAAATGTTCTCACATATCATCTCAAATAACATCCTCTGTGCCTTTCTTTATATAGGGGAAAACGTTTTTTGGGGACGAATTAATTTGATTTATGTAAATAAATCAAATCATGGAAGGCTAATATTCGCATTAATTTGATTGTCATATGATTGATTGATTGATAACTTTCTATTTTCTCCATCAATCAATCCCTTTTCCAATTTTAATTTCTTTCCATTTCTTTTTCATGAAACATGACAACAAACTAGATGGCGAATAGCTCCAATATCCCCTATTCATTAATTTTCCTTCCATTTCTTTCCATTAATTTCTTGCACAAAACGGGTAACGAAATTACTAGAAATATCTCCAAAAATCAAATTGATATTTGGAAATATTGTATCACCAAATTCCAATAATCTCCACCTTGATACAATATTTCATGCAACCTTAAAGACTCCAATGTGAATGCTTCCCAATGAGTTCCTGCTAAAGCCACCTATCATTGCATTTTGTCAGTGAACTCTGGCAAGGCCACCGCCCACCAACAAAGTGTTGGAAGCATTCAAAAAACAAGGTAGACATTGTGCAACCAACTCCTATCTCTTCATACAAGAAGAATACCATATCTTCTCTTGACTTCAACCAAGTCACTCTCTTCCCCATTGTGCCACTATATGACACCTAGCACTTCATCAAGTGAATCAAGTTCGAGCAATGCTCGAACTTAGTAGCAGGTAATGCCTTCGTAAACATGTCTACTGTATTTTCATTTGTGTGAATCTTCTGAAGACGAAATAACTTCTCCTCATTCATAGAGGTAAGGAAAGACTCTCTTACCTCTATATACTTTGTTCTAGAACTGAAAGCCAGATTTTCAACTAAATGAATTGCACTTTGACTGTCACAATTCACCAAATAAGCATTTTGCATGAAGCCCAAATCACACAATAACTTCTTTAAATAAAGTGCCTCCTTAGCTGCCTCAACTGCAGCTATCAACTCTGTCTCTGTAGTAGACAAAGCAACTAAAGTCTGCAACCTCGCTCTACAACTTATAGCTGTTACTCCAAGTGTGAACACATAACCTGAGGTTGACTTTCTTCTATCTCTATCTCCGGCATAGTATGAATCACAGAATCCAACCAAGTTGAAATCATTATTTCTACCACAGAAAACAAGTACATAATCTGATATTCCTATAAGATATCTAAAAATGTACTTCACTGCCTCCCAATGCGATTTTCCTGGATTTGCCGTATATCTACTAGCTAATCCAACAGCTTGAGCAATGTCAGGTCTAGTGCACACCATGGCATCCATCAAGCTACCTACTGCACTGGCATAAGACACCTTCATATAGGACTTGTCCATTTCTGAGATCGGAGAGCCCTGATTAGAAAGCTGTATATGCAAAGGCATGGGTGTACTGATAGCCTTTGCACCATCCATGCTAAACCGAGCAAGCGCCTTTTGAATATATTCTTTTTGAGTAAGTCTTAAAAGTCCAAGCTTTCTATCTCTTTGGATTTCCATCCCCAAAATTTTCTTTGCTTCTCCAAGGTCTTTCATATCGAATTCTGCTTTTAATTTCAATTTCAGCTTTATCCTTGGAAGCAATCAACATATCATCCACATACAAAAGTAAATACACCCAATTATTATTTTTTAAATGCTTAAAATAAACACATGCATCTTTAGTACTACGATTAAAACCATGTGAAAGCATAAAAGAATCAAACCTTTTGTACCATTGTCTATGCGACTGTTTTAGACCATAAAGAGATTTCTTCAACTTGCATACCCAATCTGACTTTCCATCTACAATAAATCCTTTTGGCTGCTTCATGTAAATGGTTTCCTCTAAGTCACCGTGCAAGAAAGCGGTCTTCACATCAAGTTGTTCTAACTCCAAATCGTAAGCGGCAACTATTGCAGGTAGGATTCGAATTGAAGTTTGTCTAACGACTGGAGTAAATATTTCATCATACTCTAATTCCTTTCTTTGTGAAAACCCTTTGGCTACTAATCTTGCCTTGTATCTACCATCATCTTTTACCTTGAACACCCAATTGCAACCTATGGCTCGGCTTCCTTGAGGCAGTGGTACCAAAACCCAAGTCTTGTTCTTTTGTAAAGACTGTATCTCCTCTTCCATAGCGCAATTCCACTTCGAGTTGTCACTCGACTTCATGGCTTCTTCAAGGCTCAATGGTTCATCATGAATTACATGTAAAGCATACTCAAACTGATCATCAAGGCTCAAATTTGCATACTGCCAATATCCATATCTAATTGGAGTTCTCTTTGGTCTCTGACTAGCCCGAATGACTATATCGCCCGAATCTCCTTCAGCTCTACCTTGAGCTCCACCTTGAGCTGAATCATCTCTAGTTTCATGACCATCACCATCACTACTAGAGGAAATCTGTGTACTATCGTGTGATGTATCTTCAACTGCTCCGTCACTATTATAAATAGTGATAGCTCTACTTCAGGTTTGAAAATTGGGAATATCGGTCTTTTCAGGCTTCTCATCAACTGAGCCTGAACCCTCTGATAAACCTTCCAAAGGTTTGAACATTGCTGACTCATCAAAAGTCACATGTCTAGAATGTATAACTTTCTTTGTAATTGGATTCAAAATTCTATATCCTTTTATGCCATCTGTATAACCAAGAAAAACACATTTGGAGGCCCTAGGTTCCAACTTGTCATGTCCTGTATTGTGAACATAAACTGGACATCCAAATATACAAAAATAACTTAATAAAGTGTTTTTACCTCTCCATACCTCCTCTGGAATCTTCCCATCAATGGATGAGCATGAAATCCGATTAATAATATGTGCTGCGGTCGAAATAGCTTCAGCCCAAAACCCTTAGACATACCCGCAGTCAATATCAAGCAACGAGCCTTTTCAAGTAGAGTCCTATTCATTCTCTCAGCAACCCTATTGGATTGCGGATCACCAGGTGTAGTAAAATGTCTTCTAATACCACGCTGTTAGCAGTAGTTGAGGAACTCTTTGGAGACATATTAGCCACCATTGTCGGATCTAAGAATCTTCAATTTCTTTCCTATTTGGTTTTCAACAAGAGCTAACCAAAGCTTAAACTTCTTAAATACTTCCGACTTAGCTTTCATTACATACACCCAAATCTTGCGCGAATAGTCATCAATGAAGGAAACAAAATAATATGCTCCACCAATAGAAGCTGTAGAGTTTGGCCCCCAAACATCTGAATGCACATAATCAAGTACCCTCTTAGAAGTATGCATGCCATCACCAAAAGAAACTCTGGTTTTCTTTGCCAATACACACTCCTTGCAGAAGTCCAACTTGTTGAAAATTTCTCCCTTGATCTTTTTCTTCTTACGAAGCAACTCTAAGTTCTTCTCCGAAGTATGACCTAATCTCATATGCCAAAGCTTCGTAGCATCCAAACTTTTAGAACTATCGATTCCAATACATAATTCTCCATGGACAGTGGTACCCATTAGCAAATACAGATTTCGCACCATAACTCCCTTCATCAATACAGGTGCCTCTCTAGAAACTCTCAAACCATCTTTTACAATGGTTATCTTGCATCCCAATGATGCCAATTGGCCTAATGGTATCAAACACTTCCGAAGACCTAGGACATAGCGAACATTTGAAAGTGTGCGAACAATCCCATCATACATGCGAATGCATACTGAACCAACTCACATAGACTTGAATGTAGCATCGTTCCCCATAAGGAAAGAACTTCCTTCTTTGGCATCGAAGGAAGAAAAATAATCCTTATTAGGAGTCATGTGAAATGATGCTCCAAAATCTAGAATTTAGTGGTCTGCAACATCTGATACAACCGCTGTTAACAAATCGCTACCGCCTTTCTCCATCGCAATAGATAAAGAACCATCGGTCTTCTTCTCCAAATTTGGACAGTCTCTTCTCCAATGGCCTGGTTTCTTACAATTATAACACTTTCCAACTTTAGACTTACTCCACGAATTAGGCTTCCTAGAATTGGCTCTCAACAAATAAGCCTGAACTACTACTTCCTCCACTACTATCACCAACACCAAACTCTTTCATTTGATCTCTCAACTCTTCACTGAGCAAACCTGTCTTCACATCATCTAATTTCAATGTGTCTCTACCATAGATACGGCTGTTAGCGAAGCCAATGTATTGCTCTAGAAGCAAACACAAATAGAGCCATTGCTTTTTATTCTTCATCAATTTTCAACTCAACAGACTTCATCTTCATCAACAGGTCATCAAACACACTTAGTTAATTGAAGAACCATCCTTCATCTTATAAGTGAAGAAAGTCTTCAATAGGATTAGACGGTTGGTTAGGGATTTCTTCATGTAGAGATCCTCCAACTTCTTCCAAATGCCTCTAACTGTTGTCTCCTGACTGATTTCAGAAATTACATTCTTTCCCATAACAAGCTGAAGAGTAGTAAATGCCCATTCTTCCATCTCTTCTTATTCCACTAATGAAATATCTGCAGGCAATGTCTCTGTATCAAATACTACTCGATGAACGCGATTTCTTCTCAAAACTGCTTTCATCATCCACTGCCACTTTTCAAAATCTCCTTCACCATTCCACTTCTCTATCGTCAACTGTGATCCTGACACCACATAGGAGCCTCTGACGTATGGAGCAACTACTGGCACTGACGTATTATTTGTATTGTTTTCATCTCCTCCTGCCATTCTACCAAACACCTTCTTTGCAAATCTAGCTCTGATACCAGTTGTAAGGGGTGACCAATCCCTTTCAGCAGAAAAACCTCAATAGGATCTTGCAATGATGTGATAAAACAAATAGGTTGAAATGAATATCAATCTCAGATCACAGAAAAAATAAAGGCAACAGAGAACACACAAATTTATAGTGGTTCCACTATCGCGAGATAGTGTACATCCACTTCAATGGGGAAGAGATTTTATTAATATTCAGGAGATTATAGAGTTTTTAAAGTAGAGCAAAAGAAATGAAGAATACAAATGTTCTCACATATCATCTCAAATAACATCCTCTATGCCTTTCTTTATATAGAGGAAAACGTTTCTTGGGGATGAATTAATTTGATTTATGTAAATAAATCAAATCATGGAAGGCTAATATTCCCATTAATTTGATTATCGTATGATTGATTGATAACTTTCTTTTTTCTCCATCAATCAATCCCTTTTCCAATTTTAATTTCTTTCCGCTTCTTTCTCATGAAACATGGCAACAAATTGGATGGCGAATATCTCCATATCCCTTATTCATTAATATTCCTTCCATTTCTTTCCATTCATTTCTTGCACAAAACGGGTAACGAAATTACCAGGAATATCTCCAAAAATCTAATTGATATTTGGAAATATTATATCACCAATTCCAATACGTACTGGATAATTCAATGCGTAAGAATGCATGGTTAAGGGCGTACTGGATAATTCAATGTATAAGAATGCATGGTTTTATTTAGTATTGTTAATGCCACTCTAAAAACAGATAAGAGGGGTCACTTTTTTTTAAATTACTAAGGGGAGGATCATCTAACATAGCCCCCCTTAACAATTTATAAAATATAGACCAAAATGCTTTTTTATTGTTTTACTTTAATTACATTTTACTATTCGTTAAACCCTGATCATCTTCTTATTTTCAGAGTAAACAATTAATCACTTTTTCCATGGTGGAACCAACTTCTAATGAAGTTTCTAACTTTGAAAAAGAAGACAATGTGATTTTTACTCAAATAAGCGAACGACATGTTGAATTTATTGAAGAAATCACCGAAAAGGTTATAATTTACTGGAAAAAACGGAGGCTATTTTCGATCAACTATTTTCGGCATGTTATTTCCAAACTTTGTACTGAATTTCAATATGTTCTTATCGATTTTTATCATGTTTTTTGTATTTGAATGGAGGGTAAAATCAGGTTTATTTATTGTGTTTGGTCCCTCCTTAACAATTTAATTTTTAATGTAGTGAAAATAAAATATGACCCCCTCTTATCTGTTTTTGGAGTGGCATTAACAATACTTTTTTTGGAAAGCAAAAATGTGTGATCTTCTAAAATGAAGAGAGCACACATATATAAATAAATAAAAATAAAGTCTACAAAAACAATCTACAAGTCAGATAGTAAACCAAAAAAGCTACACAAGACATGACTATATGTATGTATAGGATAGTAGATAGATGAGCTCCGGATAAATCACCGCCCATCATACTTCAATATCGAATTTTGGTAAGGCCACCACTAGATATTGAAGTATATTTACTCCTATACCATAAATTAGTCACTCCAAACTAAATACAACAAATACACTAGAACAGAACAACACGAAAACTCTCCAAAACTGCACTCTAGAAAACTCCAAAGCAAAAAACATCAACCATTCAGAACAGTTTCCCAACAAGCTCCTCAGCTATAATCAACTACCTGTGACCTAAAAGAAACTAGCCAAACAGTAAGCAACCATCACATATATATATATATGAGTATATATATATATATATGCATATATATATATATATATATCTATATATATATGTGAAAGAAAAGAAAAAAAAGAGACAAACATGAAACAAAAAAATCAGAAATCAGTTACAAATGCAAATTCTATTAGAACTAAAATATCTATTAATTCTAATATATAAACTCAAATTATATCTAACCTTAATCAAATATCTCTTAAAACGTGATTCTCCATATAACTTATAATGAGAGTTAGACATCCAATCCAGACAGAAGGTAACAATCCTAATGATTAAATTATCAACAGAATCAGAAATAGAATGAAACAATCTCTGATTTCTCTCCAACCAAATGAACCAACTAATTATAATGACTAAAGAATCCAACACATATCTTTGCCTGAAATTAAAAACAAATCTATAACAATTCCAATAATAAACACAGTCAGTAAAAGAATTAAAACAACTAAAAGCAAAAAATCCTTAAAACCATATTTAAAATATAATTGGTAATAGAGCAAGAGAATAATAAATGATCAACATTAAATACTACAAGAACAACACTTAACATTAATAATAATAATTTTCTTCTTTAAAAGCTCAACCGTATTAAGCTTCTTATGAATAATCAACCACATAAGAAATTTAGCTTTAGGCGGAGAATTAGACTTCCAGAGAAACTTAAATAAAGACATAGAAACATCAGAAAAATTAAGAAAATTATACATAGAATTAGAAGTGTACACAAGACTCTTATCAAGACCCCAACAAATACTATCACCATTATCATCCAAATGATACAAAGCCAACTTAGCTCTCAGTAAGGCTAATTGCCTTAACACTGACCCTTCTAAAATATTTTCAAAGGTAAACTCCCACGGGGGATCTAATTTACCTCTATAAACATCTATAATCAAAGCATTCTTAAAGCAGCAATTCTCAAAAAGCTCTCTAAATTCTATTTTAAGGGGCACCCGAGAGATCCGAGAATCATGCCAAAAGAAAGTAATATTACTCGAATGAATAGTCAGCTTACAACCTAAATTACAAAAATCGAAACATTTCAAAACAGACTTCCAAAAATAAGATAATCTATTAATCCAACTATAACCAACTAAAAATTCGCCCCCAGAATAATAAAATTTGGAAACTATTTGCTTCCAAGTATCCCTCACTTCTAAGCTCCTAAATATCCATAACCATTTGGCTAACAAAGAAGAGTTAAAATTATATAAATTAATTATCCTAAGACCCCCATCCTTCTTGGATCTACAACAAACTTCCCAGTTAACTGAACATTTATAGCCTTTACATAATTTATCTCCACTCCAAAGATAACTACGCTTAATTCTGTTGATTTTGTCAATTACCCATTGAGGAAGTTAATGAACGACCATCCAATAAGTAGGAATAACAGACATCACAGAGTTATCAAGAACTAATCTACCAGCTCTTAATAGAAATCTGCTATTCCAACTAGATAATTTATTATTAATCTTATCTATAATAACTAAACAATCTTCATTCTTGAGCTTCGAAGGCCAAATTTTAAAACCCAAGTAATCAAAAGGAAATTTCATAGTAGAATAGTTTAAGGTGTCAGCAACTTGATTCTCAACATTGTCAAAATCATTAAGAACCATAATAGAACTCTTATCAAAATTGATTCTAAGACCAGAAAAAATCTCAAAAAAAAAAGAATAAACTTCAAAGCAATAATATGCTTGTGTAAATGAGAGGAAAATAATAATGTATCATCTGCAAATTGAAGAATAGATAATTCCTTGTTAAATTCCTCATTACCAATTAAACCTAAGACACCTAATCTCACAGCTTTGTCAACAGTGAGATTAAATAGAAGAGGTGACAGGGGATCACCTTGTCTAAGACCTCTTTTAGATTGAATTTTCTTACCAATAACCCTATTAACTACAATATTAGAGCAACCGGATCTGAGAAAAAGCAAGATCCAATTGATCCATCTAACACTAAAGACCCTAGCTAAACATAACTCGCAAATGAAATTCCAGTCAATTGAATCGAAAGCCTTCTCAAAACCGATTTTCAGAATAGCACAAGAAAATTATTTTTACAACACACATTAATATACTCTTGAACAACGGCCACTCCGTCCACTATATTCCTACATTTTATAGGAACAATCGATAAGATCGTTCATCTTGATACTAAGCCTGTTCTATAGGACTTTGGTAATAATCTTAACGGAACAATTGATTAAGGAAATAGGCCTAAATTTTTTTGAAGAAATAGCGCCTACTTTCTTATGAATAAGGATAACATTAGAAAAGTTAAAGCTCCCTAAATGCAAATTTCCATTATAAAAAACATTAAATAAGTTAATAATATCACATTTCAAGACTTCCCAAAATTGCTTATAAAAAATAATAGAAAAACCATCTGGACCAGGAGCTTTGTCACTAGGCATATCACTAATAGCCTTCCAAATATCCTATTATGAGAAAGGCTTATCTAGATCTACTGAATCTATATTAGCATCAGAAGGATAAATGTCATTCCATCTAACATTGATCCTTCTTATGACGACCGCCCATAACCCCCGTACTAAACAAGAGGAATAATGCGCTGAAGGGTGTGCCGGGCAGCTATGGACGATCATCAGAGTAGGTAAACAACATCGAAACCTGTCGTAGAACTCACAGCACAAGGATAAAATATAATAGAACATATAGAATAGGTAATAGTAATAAGGCATCATATAGCAAACTTTTGAAAACTTTCTCAACATCTTAAAAGGTTATCCAACTGATACCAAAGTTTGTACATAACTCCTCACTACAACACTCACAGAGCACTCAACAGCGGAAATAGAAATACTAAATAGTAATAAAACTGGTACGCTAGCCTCTTGCTCGTCACTGCACATCAACAACGTCCTCACTAATCACCTGTAACCTGCTACTTAGTCTGCCCATCCACAACCAGATGAACAACCCAAGGTAATAAGAGGAGACATAAAACCTTGAGTCAGACAATAGTCTTAATGAGCGATAAACCGCTAACAAACTTCAACAATAAAGTATATGAGAAGGGATAGATAAATATACTAATATATCCACAACACTAGAGAAGAACTCAACCTTATCTTCCCCACATCGGACAGTGATAGCCTTTACAATAAACAATTCATCCATGGAAATAGAAAACCCATTCAATCATGGTAAAGCACTCATCACATCCAAATTATATATATCTCATGTAAACCATCCTAATCGAATTCAACGTCCCTCAATCACAAGCCCCAGAGGCCTAAACCAATATCAGACAAGAACCCAAGGAACATCTCCTTCAACTTTGGACAATCTACATGAGACGGTACAAACAGAACAACTAATCATCCATGACTGACTCTGGCTATCACCGCCAATCCTGCTTCGAAACCATCATTAATCATATGACGACCAACCTTGCCATATGTTAAGGGCTAATGGTAACCCCAGTTCTAGCATAAACTCCATCCGCCTTTCAATGATACTTATGTATGTCCAACCTTGATAACTAGGCCTTTCAACGATACCTAATGTAACGACCTGGGGATTCGCGAACCTGAGTAACCAACATAAACTCAATGTCGACTATTCAAGCATCGGAAATACCGGATAGTCCATGAAATAAATTAGAGGGTGAGAATAAATAAGATAGAAACTTAGAATAGAAGAAGAAGAACATACAACATCAAAGTAAACATGAATCTCACCGCGGAATGAATAAATATATTTCATAACATAACTTTAAAATAAAACAGTATCTGTATACAATACCATTATTAGAGTATAACACGTACAACACAGCGGAAATAACAATCTATATAATCCTGAAGCCTCCTGCTCTAGCTCTTCAAGTATCTGTAAATCCCGACTACTTGATTGCCCGTACAAAATTGGGCACCCAAGAGTTTAGGGAAAACAAAACAAAATAAACTCTGGGTCAGTCACGTGACTGGTGTGAGTAAACTCAAATCCTTTATTTAACTTTTAAAATCCTTTTGAACCAAAGGATAATCGTAAGACCGATCCACACATAAACACGGATGGTTTTTACCTTACGATAACCCAGGTATTTTTCTAAAACGATATTTGCCTGATATTAATATAATGTCTAGATCAAGTAAATAGAAATCTAGCAGAAACGCTTTCATCTCACGTTCTACATATATAAGATACAATCAAAACCGCAGGCTCTTATTGGGGAATGGATTCCAACTATGACAAGGTATGGATCCACCTTCCGATTAGTGTACTCTAGAAGCGATACACTGGAATTCAAATCGCCAAATAGCGAACTGCAACGCCATTTCGAGCTCGATTATAATTATAATATAATTATACGTTCAACTGTCGTTTATATAATATATTCATTAATATAATTCAACTCCAAACTGAATTATACATTTTAAATGATCCAATTCACATAGTATTGCCACTTCAGCTAATTCTGATTATTTCAGAATTAAATTTAGTATTCTATTATTATATTAATTAAATATTCAATATTATTTAATAAACGGCCATTTAATTCTCTAAATCACTATATAAATAATCAAATAAATTAATTATTATACTGCAAATATACGGGACATTACATTCTTCCCCCCTTAAAATATTTCGTCCTCGAAATTGCTAAGGTAGAAACAACTCTATTAACTAGTTAAAAATTATTATGTTTACTTTTTAACTTCAGTTTCAACTGAACAAATTTAATTTCAACTAAAATATTACTTTATTCCTACTAACGAAAATTTCTTGAAACTTTGAAAATTTTCTAACACCCGAAATTTCTGAAAAATTTCGCCAGCACCTTCTTTGTACTGGTCAATAGCTCAAACTCCAACTCACCTCTCTAGGCCATCTTTAACCCAAAAGAAAATCAAACAGCTAAGCGGCTTGCCAATTCGGCTCATAAATCTCATATCCAATAGAAATATAAACTTGTACCTTTTTGTCGGGTATATAATCATACCTTTTCCATCTTCTATCAACTCAACATATATCCATGTTATCCTAATCAAACTCCAAATCAGTCTTTATCCACAAATCCAAATTTCTCGATATCCTTCTAATCCAATTCAACTCCAATTTGCTTTTGCAAATTTCAATTCAATTTGGTTTTAAATCAAACAATCTCTCTTTGGGAATTTTAAATAACTTTGCTTTTCCAAAATCAAATATCCCTTTTTGAAATTCAAAACAGCTTGCTTTTCTCAAAACAATTCAAAAATCATCTCTTTGGTAGTAATCTGTCACTTACACACTCGAAAATGAACACCGATGATGTCATGATCATCATCGGAATTTATTTTCCACCGACCGAAGTGAGTCCAATACTATATCATTTTCGAAACCATTTCTAAACACTTCCATTTTGAAATCAATTAAAAATATCATTTGTAATGCTTTAAACAATTTAAAATCTCCCAGGATTTTAAAATTCACAAATGTTTAATCCAATTCCATTTACAAACACTTCTCCAACTTTAATTCCAATTCTGATTCTAAATTCAAATTTACTTCATCTTATTTCATATATTATATTCATATGAATTCCAATTGGTTATTTACATAACCATTCCAATTATAATCTTATTCGATTATAATAACAACCAATATATCCAATATATTATAATTCCAATATATAGATTCCTTTTATAACAAAATATATTTTGGGTAAAATTATTTCATTTACCCTTTTCAAAATATACCGTGTCGGTTCATCGTATTCAAGTGTTTATCAACTGCTACCGATACAGTGCATCAAACTGATCGACCAGAACTCATAAACAACTCAACCAATAAATCTCCACAATATAAAACAATTCTTTATATAAAATTACAAATACGCGCACATATATATACTCAACTCAATCTAGGGTATTACTTAACCTTAAGCTATGATACCACTGTAACGACCCGGGGATTCGCGATCCTGAGTAACCGACATAAACTCAATGTCGACTATTCAAGCATCGGAAATACCGGATAGTCCATTTAGAGGGTGAGAATAGATAAGATAGAAACTTAGAATAGAAGAAGAAGAAGAACATACAACATCAGAGTAAACACGAATCTCACTGCGGAAAAAATAAATATACTTCATAACATAACTTTGAAATAAAACAGTATCTGTATACAATACCATTATTAGAGTATAACACTTACAACACAACAGAAATAACAATCTATATAATCCTGAAGCCTCCTGCTCCAGCTCTTCAAGTATCTGTAAATCCCGACTACTTGAATGCCTGTACAAATTTGGGCACCTAAGAGTTTAGGGAAAATCAAAACAAAATAAACTCTGGGTCAGTCATGTGACTGGTGTGAGTAAACTCAAATCATTTGTTTAACTTTTAAAATCCTTTTGAACCAAAGGATAATCATAAGACCGATCCACACATAAACACGGATGGTTTTTACCTTAAGATAACCCAAATATTTTTCTAAAACGATATTTATTTGATATTAATATAATGTCTAGATCAAGTAAATAGAAATCTAGCAGAAATGCTTTCATCTCACGTTTTACATATATAAGATATAATCAAAACCGCAGGCTCTTATTGGGGAATGGATTCCAACTATAACAAGGTATGGATCCACCTTCCGATCAGTGTACTCTAGAAGCGATACACTGGAGTTCAAATCACCAAATAGCGAACTGCAGCGCCATTTCGAGCTCGATTATAATTATAATATAATTATATGTTTAGCTGTCGTTTATATAATATATTCGTTAATATAATTCAACTCCAAACTGAATTATATATTTTAAATGATCCAATTCACACAGTATTGCCACTTTAGCTAATTCTGATTATTTCAGAATTAAATATATTATTCTATTAATTAAATATTCAATATTATTTAATTAAATGACCGTTTAATTCTCTAAATCACTATATAAATAATCCAATAAATTAATTATTATACTGCAAATATACGGGACATTACAACTAAGGTACTCGACCTACAACCGGTCTTTTGGGTGCCCCCATCGTACCTATGCTTTGAGCCAGCTAGAACTTACGACAACGATAATCTCTAAGCCTTCTCATCTCTAGTCATCAAACTTGACGACTCTTCATAGCTCAAGCAACCTTCTTGAGCAATCCATTATCCACCAACTCACAACCTTTGAGTAGTCACCTCATTCGTTGCTCTACACTGATCAACGAGCACTTTTTAACACTTCGAACCTTCCTCCTTGAATTCATTTTGAAGTTACGCCACCACTGCGCTGTAGCACGGGTTCGAGCACTTCTCCCTGAAAAGAAAGAAAAAAACACTTTTCACTCAAATCTGGGTCGTACCCGAAAATATAATTTTTCAGAAATTTTCCCTGTGCGGCCGACCCTTCACACTGCTCGACCGATCAGAGCGACCGACCCTTCACACTGGTAGACCCAAGTAGAGCGACTGACCCTTCACACTGGTAGAACCAACCGGAGCGACCGACCCTCCCAACTTGGAGCGACCGACCCATCACTTTGCCACTTCCAGGCTTCACGATCGACCCGATAGGAGCGACCGACCCATTTACTAAACCATAGGCTCGCTCGACCAAACCCTTTTTTCTCCAGGTTTGCTCGTCCGCTTGCCTTACACCCATCTTGCTCGACCGACTGACTCCTTGGCTCGCTCGAGCCTGCTTTTTGTGTTATTTCCCAAGAAATCACACCCTTGGGCGAACGACCCTCCTACATGCGACCCAAAATGTGCACTTCACAATTTCAACTCCGATTTCCACCAAAACTTCGCCAAACGACAGATTCGACGAAATCAACTCATCCAATACATCCAATACAATCATAAGCATGTTATGAGACCACTAGCATCATGAAACTGACAATTATCATCAAATTGTGCAAATTTCACCAAAACCATAATAAATGAACATATGATCTAAATTGTGGATCTAACTTGCATAATCATATGAAATAACATAAAAATTACCTATCTAAACTTGTTAAATCAGATCATAGAGTGGATAATATGAAAATGGACTTAATATGGCATAGATCTATGGAAAAACACTTGAATTTGATGAGAAACATGCACAACACTCATATACTTCATTGCATTCATGTGAGAGATGTAAATCACTCACCGATTTTCCTAAACAAGCAAAGATCAATGAAAAAGGAATCCAGACAGCAAGCACCTCGCACCAAACACCTTAATCTGATGAATTCTTGCTTCAGTAGTTGTAGATTTTGCCTTCAATGGTGTAGATCTATGATTTCCCTCCTTAGATTTGTTTTTTTAATGGTGGAAAGGTGTTGGAGGAAGAAGGAGCACAAGGCCACCCAATGAGGAAATGAAAAACAAAACCATTTCCCATATCCCTAACCCCCTATTTATACCCTCCCATCAGCCCACTAATGGGCCTCTCCAAATCCCATTATGGCTTACCAAACCTGGACAGCCAACTGAAAAACCTTAAAACAACGATTCCTCCCAAACCACTGAGCCAAATCTTTAATGTAACCACTCTATGGAAAGGAAATCATTAATTCCTTTCCAATGGCATAGGTTCATTCTCTGATTCGACCTGAGTCAAAAGTTATTCCCTGTACAAGATTGACAAGGGAAAAATGGTCAGAAACAAAATCAGTAAAAATTATGGACATGTCTCGCATTCCCATAAGCAACATATCAAAAGATGAGACAACCCTCAGGGAATAAAATAAAAACATTTTATGATCTTCCGATACATAAAGTGCGGGCTGTTACATTCTCCCCCCTTAAGAATTTCGCCCCCAAAATTCCAAGCAAACACACGAAACCACAACAATTCTGCATGCCTATCATCCATGGGAAGATAATTCTATCATCCAAACTAACAACCATCAAGTCATGCATCCATCTCCTTAGCCTAGCACGCTGAATTCTATCAAACAACAACAAGATACAATGATATAACGATGATGCAATATCAAAGGGTCCTACTGACGAAGAGTTCTGGATGAGTCCCCCTCATGTTCTCTTCCGTCTCCCATGTACAATCGTCTCCATCTTCACTCCATTGTACCTTGACTAACTGAACTATCTACCTCCTAAGCCGATTCGTGTCATTCCCTACGACACGAAATGGCTTACGAGGTCTCGCAACTGCGGTCTCTACTTCTAGGTCTTCATACTGCTCCGGAGATACCACCACATTTGAGTCATGCACAAACTTCCGTAGAAATGACAAAAGGAACACATTTGCACACTCGACATTTTCTCGGGTAATTCCAATCTGTATGCGAGCTTTCCAATTCGCTCGACTATCAGAAATGGTCCAACGAACCTAGGAGCCAACCTTTCTTTACTTCCGAATCAAACCACATGCTTTAACTGCGAAATCTTCATGAAAACCATGTCGCCAACATCGAATTCGAAGTCCTTACGACGTTTATCAGCTTAACTCTTCTGACGATCTTAGGCTGGCTTCATTTGTTGTCGAACGATCTCGATACAATCTGAGGTCTCTCTTATCATCTCTGGCCCAAGTACCAACTTATCTCTGTTTCTAACCAGCAGGCTAGAGAATTGCATGGTCTTCGATACAACACCTCGTATGGTGCCATCCCAATGCTAGACTGGTAGCTATTATTATATGCAAACTCAACTAGACGTAGATGGTCCTCCCATGATCCCCCAAAATCCAACACACAAGCTCTTAGGAGATCTTCCAAAACTTGATTGACTCTCTCGGTTTGATCATCAGTTTAGGGATGATAATCCATACTCAAACATAACTCGGTTCCCAAAGCTTCTTGCAAACTTTTCCAAAATCCACTCATAAACAGTGAATCTCGGTCACTCACTATACTCTTTATGATACCATGGAATTGAATTATCCACTTCACATAAAGATCAACCAACTTTGACGCCTTCCTAGTCGACTTAACGGGAATGAATCTTGCACTTTTGGTCAAACGATCCACAATGACCCAAATACCTTCATTTCTTTCCTTGGTTCTATGTAGTCCATTGATAAAATCCATCGATATCTGCTCCCACTTCCATGTAGGAACTTCTAATGGCTGAAGCAATCCATTCGGCTTCTTCTGTTCAGCTTTCACTAACTGACAGTTCAAGCACTTGGAAATGAACTTTTCAATATCTCGCTTCATCCCTTCCCAGTAGTAGACTCGCTCCAGTAGTAGACTCGCTTCATGTCCTGATACATCTTATTGCTACCGGGATGAATCGTCAATTTCGAATGATGACATTCTCTCAGAACCTCATCTCTCAATCCATCAATATAAGGAACAACTAATCGTCCTTGTTTTCAAAGCCAACCTTCCCGATCGACCTCGAACTCTTTATTCTCTGGTTCCAGCTTCTGGATAAACTCGACAAGCTTTGCATCTCGCTTTTGGCTCTCACCAATCCTTTTGATAAGAGTAGGTCTTATCGATAAGCTTGACAACATTTTAGGTTCCAACTCACACGTTCGCCTGAAATCAAACCTTGCCAAATACTCAAGGCTCTTCCATTCTGGAAACATCGCTCCCAAACTCACGTGTCTTTGACTCAATGCATCTATTGTGTTACC
This sequence comes from Allium sativum, assembly GCA_030737875.1. Classification (NCBI taxonomy): domain Eukaryota; kingdom Viridiplantae; phylum Streptophyta; class Magnoliopsida; order Asparagales; family Amaryllidaceae; genus Allium; species Allium sativum. The sequence goes on along the minus strand of CM060922.1, from coordinate 445,412,432 downwards.
TTTTCCAGGAGTATAGGCTATACCAAATTAATATGATGCCAGAAACTCTAACCATCGTTGCTGCTGAAGATTCAAATCCTTTTGGGAGAAAAGATACTTCAACGATTTGTGATCCATAAACAACTCGAATCGAACTCCCAATAGGTAATGTCTCCACATCTTTAGAGCAAAGACAATCGCCGCCAACTCCAAATCATGAGTTAAGTAATTCTTCTCTTGCGGCTTTAGCCGTCGACTCGCGTAGGCCACAACGTTATCCTTCTGCATTAGCACTGCTCCAAGTCCAGTACCACATGCATTGGTGTATACCACCATCTCTTCATTCCCACTTTGAATGGTTAACACAGGAGCACTCATCAATCTCTCCTTCAGTATCCCGAACGCTTGCTCACACTTTGCATCCCATGTGAACACTTTGTTCTTCTTTGTCACTCATGTCAACGGTGCAACTACCATAGAGATATCCTTGATAAACCGTCGTTAATACCCGGCTAACCCAAGGAAACTTCAAACATCCATCACACTTTTAGGTCTATCCCAGTCTTGGATTGCTGCTATTTTAGCGGGCTCAACTGCTATCCCATTTCTAGAAACAATATGACCTAACAACCTCACTTCATTCTTCCAGAAGTGACACTTGGAAAACTTAGCTCTCAGCTGATGCTTTCGCAATATCTCTAACATAACACTAAAGTGCATCTTATGTTCTTCTTCATTCCAAGAATAAACCACAATATGATCCACAAACACAAGCACGGACTTGTTCAACTGATCTCTGAACACTCTATTCATAAGATACACGAAATACGCTGGTGCGTTAGTCAACCTGAATGGCATCACCAGCCATTCGAAGAAACCGGAAGATTTCCTAAAAGAATTCCTTGGCACACTATCCTTAGCCACCCTCAATTGGTGAAATCCCGTTACCAAATCCATCTGAGAAAACACTTTGGCTTTGTGGAGCTGATCGAACAAGTCATCAATCCTTGGCAACATATACTTGTTCTTCTTAGTCGCCTTGTTCAACTCACGATAGTCCACACACAATCTTAACGAGCCATTCGCCTTGGTTGCAAATACGACGGGTGCACCCCATTCGAATACACTCCTCCGAATGAATCCTTTTCCCAAAAGGTCTTTAACTTGCACCTCCAACTCTCGCTGTTCCTTAGGCGCCATCCGCCTAAGAGGCATAATGATTAGTCTAGCACCCTCGACCAAATCGATCTCAATCTCACGATACAGCGGCAACCCTTTGACCTCATCAAAGATATCTACATACTCATTAGATATCAGCACTGATGAAAGGTCTTCTTGTGGAATCCCAAGCGAATATAAATAACTCACAAAGACCCCGTCTTCGTGCTTACATCTAATCAACACCTTTCGCCCTTCCACATCCCCAACCCTCACCTCTAGCTTCTTTCAATTCACTGTTGCTGCATACCTCTTGAGCCAACCCATGCCCAAGATGGTCCCAAACCCAGCGAAGTTAAGGGAAATTGAGTTAACCTGAAATGATAAGATTTATTCCGAAGTTTGGAATATTAATCGAATATAGAGTATTCAAATGTGAGTTATTTATTGGAATTCGATTATATCGAATTTAGGGAAGTAGTTATTTTTACTTTCCGCTTTGAATCAAATTTAATTATTTACTAATTAATTTATTTATTGAAATTAATAAGTGAAAGTTATATTTTTATAAATCAAATATTTGGAGATAATGATTATAACGCTACCGTTATAATAAATGTTTCATAAATCCTAACAATGATTTTAATGCTACCGCTATAATAAATGTTTAATAAATCAAATATTTGGAAACAACAATCATAACACTATCTTATAACGTTTTTTTTCGTAAATGAAATGGATTCTTAGATTGAATCTGAGAGTCGCGAAAGCGGTGTTTTGTTTGAAGTGGTGGGCTTTGACTATTTCAAAGTTGAGAATGTTGTTCAATTAAGGTCTGAGAGGTAATTATACCCCAACTTGATTGACTTCATGATTGATGGAGGAATGGTTAAGGTTCGATAGTGAAGAATGGTCAGCAATATGGTTAGTTAATAAACAATAAATGGTTTGAGCTATAATAATGATGTTTTTATAACACCGGGTTAATTTAAAAGGATTTTGAAATGTTTCTCCAAATAAAATGAGAGATATTTTCTATGCATAGAAAATGAAACAAGTTGGTCAACGAGAAATTAAGAAATGCGAGATGAAAATATTTTCCGATATTAATAAGGTATGTTTTTTGAATATAGAAAATAAGGATTTCTTGAATATTTAGAAATGTTTTCTAATTGGAATAAGAGATATTTTCTCTAATAAAGAAATTAGAATATTGGAAATGTTTTCCAAGAATCGGAAAGACAATTGAATTTTGAAAGAATCTAGAAGAGGGGAAAACAGAAATTTGAAATGATAATGTATAAAACGGGGCTAGTGATGTTTGATCGGTAGAATTTCCAATTGGAAATAGGACCGTTGATTGTATGGATGTTTCATTGATAGTTAAATCACCGACTATCAAAGTTTTATTTATCTTATACCTTCGTTGTCAATATGGAGAGACCAGGATCAGATTTGTTATCTGAAAACCACTCCGTATTGGCTTAAGCGTTACGAATCAACTTATGTTGAAGATAATTGAAGAAGGAGTAAAGTGCAAGGGCTGTTCTGTTAACCCTAGATAGAAATTGCCCAAGATGGATTAATAGAATGGTGCCTTCGGGTGTTCCAGTCCCAGGACAACGTATATGGACGGATCTGACAAAGTGACATTCAATGTAAATGATGGCAAGATGTGCAGAAAGATAATCGTGACCTCAAGCCTCATCAACCAGAAAATGAAAAAATCGGGCAGGCAGCATGGCCATGTAGGTCATTCCCATTAGGGGTATTATCACCTGATCTAGAGAAATTCATTTGCTTCTTATTCTATTCGTTGCTGTATGCTTTCAGTAACGGTTGCTGATCACAACCATTGGTGATAATATGCTCGATACACTCAAGTTAAATGAGTGGTCAGCCATGTGTGGGCTGGGTTGCAAGATGTTCTTGTTTAACCCAGTGTATTCCCTTCTAGAGATGCACTATCGGAAGGTGGTTCCATACCTTATCATGTTGGAAATCCAATCTCCAATAAGAGCCATGCGGTTTTTGATTTTATATTATATATGGAGCGTGAGATGCAAGCGTTCCGCTAGATTTCTATTTATTTGATTTAGACACTATTTTAATATCACTGGATTTGATATCAAAAATATTTTTGGTTATCGTAAGATAAAAACCATCCGTGTTTATGTGTGGGTCGGTCTTACGATTATCATTTCTTTTGAAAGGATTTTAAAAGTTAAACCAATGGTTGGAGTTTACTCACACAAGTCCCATGACTAACCTAAAGTTTATTTTGTTTTGTTTTCCATAAACTCTTGGGTGCCTAGATTTGTACGGGCAGTCAAGGAATCGGGATTTTTCAGATTCACTTGGAAGAGATGGAAGCATGAGGCTTCACCAGTTAGCTATAGACTATCATATTTCCGCTATGTGCTATGTTGTATCTGGAAACAGGTGTTTATAACTGTTCCAGGGATAACTGTTGTGCTCTGATAATGGTATATATATATACAATTATAGATTTGCATTTCAAAAGCTTATGTTATATAATATATTTTATTCGTTTCACAGTGAGATTTGTGTTCTTCCTTTTCTTCTATTCTAATATATTTTTCTTTCTATTTCTCATCCTCTAACTTCTTTCTAATAATGATTCGTATTTTTGTGCAATTTGAGTTGGGCGTGTGGTGTTATTAGTGGACTCAAAGTGTATGGAAATTTGGGCCATTACAATTGGTATCAGAGCTGAAGGTTGAATAACAACCTGGGCTCTGTGGCGTAACTCAATAGAGATAGGGTTAGTAATACCTTAGATTGAGTTTGAGTGTACATATATGAGAACGTATTTGTAAATTCGATATAAAAACGTTTTATACTGTATTGGCTGGTTTATTGAGCGGTTTATGAATTCTGGTCGATACATGATGTACAACTGCATCAATAGGTATTTCTAAACTCTCGAACAAAGCAATTCGATACAGTATTGTTTCAAAATGGGTTAATTTTGCCCAAAAATTATTTTGATATAAAAGGAATAATTTCTGAATTATTATATATGATTGTGTTGATTGTTATTACAATCAAATGGAATTATGAAATATTGAAATGGTTGTATAATTTGTATACGGATAATGTATACAAATGAGATAAACCAAGATTAAGTTCAAATGAGAATTGGAATTTAATTTCCGAGCGTTTAGAAAATGTTTTCTGAAATATTAAGTAATATAACATTACTTTAAAGTATTTTTGAATAAGAATGGTTTAAATGGATTTTTAAAGGGATTAAGCACTGAAATCTCTTCAGTGGCTAGAAAATAATTCTGATAATGGATCGCGACATTATCAGTATTCATTTTCAAGTTTCTGAGTGACGGAATGCTACCATATTAATGTAGTAATGAAAATTTTGTTTGAAAAGAACAGGCTGTTTTGAAAAAAAATATCAAATGTTTTGAATTGAGTTGATTATAAATATATGTATGTAAATATATTTGATTTCAAACTAATTTGAAATAAAACCCAGGAATTTGAATTCTGAAATTAAAATTTAACTTGTATAAGTTGAGTAGATTGAAATGGTAAAAATGTATCAAATGAATTGAAATTTAACTTAAGTTAAGATTAACAAAATTGGATTGGATTAGAAATAATTCTGAATGGAATTGAATAAATAGAAATGTTATGATTCGAATTATTAACATGAATTCGACTTTTTAATAAGCAAGTTGAATATACATTGGATGTTGTTAATTGAGATTGAATTGTGATTAATTTGGATTCAAGTATAATAAGTGGACTGGCTTAAATAGAAATCAGATTTGAATTGATAGAATGGAAGTGAACTAATTATAAGTTGATTAGAGAGTTAAAAACTGGAAGTTGGATTGATTTGAAACCAACTGAAAATGGATATATTTATAGAAGATATTGAATGGAAGCAAATGCAAAAGATAGAATTATGCCTGACAAAAAGTACATGTTTACAATATTACTTGGGTTTGATGATTTTATGAGCCTATGGGGCAAGCAGCTTGATTCCTTTTGGATTGGAGAAGGCCTTGAAAGGCGAGTTGTGATTGTACCGATTGAGCCGCACAGGGGGATGCTGGCGGAATTTTTCGAAAATTTAAAGAGTTAGAAATGTTTCAAGAAACTTTTTGATAATTTAAAATTGAGTTGTAAATTGTAACTAAAATAAGGAAACCAGAATTGGTTAATAAAATTTCAAGTGGAATAATGAAATTGATAAATGGATTTAAAATCCATTGGAATAGGTGTGGATATGCAGAAGAGCATATGGATTGAAGATAAGAAAGTGATGATGGATTGTCAAAAAATGGTGGACAGATCATTTGGAAAGAATTATGAGTAGTCGGCATTGGTATGAGAATTCGTAGGACGGATAAGAACTGGGTTATGAAGGTATGGAATATAAGATTTCAATAAAGTAGGTTATGAGGAGTTAGAGTTATAGCATTTTTACTACTTAGCAATTTCGAGGACGAAATTATTTTAAGGGGGAAGGAATGTAACGACCCGGATTTTTTAGCCGTTAATTTTGAACACTTAAATTTATTTTAAATATTGTATTAGGAATATAAAAGGATTTTTATATGGAATTTATTTAATTAAAACAACCTTCTAACATATAATTTATAATTAAATTGTAAAAAAAACTCTTAACGCAATGACGTGGCCTAATTTAAACAATGTCCGTTGCCTTGTCAAAGTTTTATTCTTACAGATTAAAATTGTAATGAATAAAATAGTAATAATAAAATAAATAAATAAATCGATATTTTACAGCCTTTGTTTGAATACAACCCATGTGCAAAACTGGGAAAATGGGGCATCAAAGTCAGCACATCAAAAATATGTCTGCAATGTTTCTGACTTATGAATTACTTTGTCTCCATGTTCTAAAATAAAGTAGAATAAAAATATTTGCAAATCTCCGTTCGTACTAGTTTTCCATGTGCAAATATGGCAAGTCTTCTATCACTTATTAAATGGTACAAATCTAAGCCAATCTGAAGGCAAATCATATGGCCCGTCTGAGTCAAATATTGCGGCCAAACCTTTACCCTGTTCCAACTACAACGCTAGGCATTTGGATTTCTCTGTATATGTATATATACCTGATACCATAATACACTAGATACGACCGAACTACTCCCTTCTTCTTCTCTATTTTCTGCTCCTTCCATTTAATAACTAACCCAATCTTCAACTACAAAAAATCTTCCACTCAATGACATCTACAACCTATGCCGTTGTGATGAATTTTAGTTTTTTCATTCGAAGGATTTGAAGCCTGAAGCCGCCGACTTCAGTTTGGTTTTATAGAGTGATGTGATTTCCGAATTGCACTGGGTTCGAGGTGGGGAATCGTGACGCTTAGGCGCATTGGCGGTCGACTTCAGATCGTGTTCAGGGGACGGAGGCTCGTGCGAGGGGGCCGTTGATGAACACGATGCAGGTTCGAAAGGATAAAAAAATGAAGGAGGATGGTAGTCGCATTTTACTGTGTCGGAGTGTCACTATTGCTCTGGTGTTTGACTGGAGAACGCAACCAAATAGGAAAATGAAGCCCAATGGTTTTTGGGTCTACATTGTTCGGTGTTGCCACAATTATCATGAGTTGGGTGCAGATCGTGACTTAAGGATGGGGTGGGGTTCAATAATACGTTGTGGAGATGGATGAGCCTTTTGGAGAAGCAGGTATTTTGGAAGAGGGGATGTAGCACTATATGAACGTGGAAAGAGGAAGAAGATGCGAGATGAGGTGCGTATGTCAGGAGGAGCAGGTTGTCTTAGTGAATCATGGAAAGTGAATCATGGAATGGTGCGAACTTGATTTCTGAAACGTAAACTTTAAAGTTCCAACAAGCTACATCTCGGCTGGTTCACAGTGGTATTAAATGGTGAAGGAATATACAGAAGCGGGCGTTTGGAAGCGAAGAGATAAAGACGGGGAGCTTCATGTGCCAGATGGAACCGTTATAGTTAATTGTCGTTAAGGGTATAATTTTTATTGAATTCAAATAAAGAAAAAATGGGGGAGGAAAGAAAAAAAGTGTAGGATGTTGAGTGAGAAGGCTGTAAACTGTCCTGCATTTCAAGTGGAGTAGTATGGAGTTATTTCTTTGATTTGGCAAAATACAATAGGAGCATTTTGACATCGGTCTCTGGGTTGGTAGGAAGGTCGTCAGCGCATCCAGGGGTGTTGACATCGGTGAGTCCGATGGTAGGATGTTGGGACAGTAACGAGATAAAGACGACGAAGTTGACCTGGACAGATAAATGGGCTGTTCGCATGTTACAAGGATGATAGAAGGAGAAGATGTGTTCATTGTGTATCACAGGGTGGTTTTGATTCTAAAAAGCAGTGAGGGATTTAAAGATTGAATGTTGCTTCCTCACAAATGGGAATCAACGGTAGAGAGGGAAGCTATTTTTATGGAAAAGAGGATGATGTGAGTGCGTTATACGTGACACCTAGTAGCTGGGACGTGATTTTTGGAAATCAGAAAAGAAGGAAAATTTAACATGCCAAATCGAGATTTATGTGGTAATTAAACAAATAAAATTAATTAATTATTTATTTAGGTGATTTATTAGTTATTTAAATCATCTAACCTATGTTGCTTATAATATGTACATACGCTATCATAATCGAACCCGGACGGATCCGTTGGAATCGTAACAATGCCATCTACGGTGGAATTAACGTGATGGAGAACGGAGCAACTGAAATTTCATAGGAAAAATCAAATGCTTGTTCAATTTTAAAAAAGAACAAAAGCAGTATCTTCAACTATAGAACAAGGTGAGTAAACTCACTAACCCCGCTTCGTTTATATTTCCATATAAATGAGTTTTAAATTATTTATAGTAATTTTATAACTAGTGTGATTGTTGATTGGATGAATGGTTGATATTATTATATCGTTGATCAGTTATTAATATTGTTTACTATGACATTTCACATTGATGTGAAATTAATATTATTGATGTTATTAACGTCTGTGGATGCAGGGAAACAGGTTGGGGGAATCCAATTGAATTCCCCAACATTTATGTTACTGATTTATTTATTGTGCTATATGATGTGTTATATAATCTATGATTGATAATGTTGTGTTTGAACTACTGTGGCCCTAGAATATTAATATTCAAAAACCGAAAAATGAATTTATATAGAAAATTAAATTTGAGTTTTTTTTTAAAAAGGGAAATTTATTTTCCAAAAATAGAAATGTAATTTCGAATAGGGTTGAAATTTTAAACATGGTAATGGAGAAAATAAGTAGTTGATTTTATACAAGAGTATAAATTAAGTGAATTATTTATCGTTGGATTAATTGAAATATAAATTCAAATTTGAATTTATATGAAAAAGTGGAAATTGGTTTTGAAACAAATATTTGAAATGAGATTTGAACTGAGCAGATTATAAAGGAAATTATAAACAAGATTTTAAATGTTTGAAATCAATAATGAGTTTTTCTATAAACAATTGTAAATAGAAGTTATAAATGGAATTTGGATTTGATATGGTAAAATCAAATGTATTTGATTGTGTAAAAAGAAATATTATTCACAATTAAAGTAAATAATCGACTAGAGAGATATGTTGCAAATGAAAGCATCTATTAAAGAAATCTGGTTCGGAAACGTGAATTCGAATAGAAATTTGAATAATAAGGGAAATGGAAATCATTTTCAAAAAGGAAATGTTGGATTTTATTCCAAAGTTCGGAATATAAAACGAATTGAAATAAATCCAAGGGATTTATAATTATACTTTGACTAGGTCGAATTTTATTATAATGGTTTAGTTTAGGAAGAATATTTGAATTCTATTTAGTATAAAACTATAATTTAAATGAAATGTATTAAGAAGTGAATATTTCAATATTTGCAGCTATGGAAATACAATTCAATGTTTTGAAATAGTTTAAGATTTATTTAAATTGGAATTTTTAAACAAATCTAGATTCCTATTAAGGAAAGATACTGATGTTTGAAAATGAATAACGATTGAAAGCAAGTGTTTTGTGAAGGGAAATTAAGTTAACCTGAAATGATAAGATTTATTCCGAAGTTCGGAATATTAATCGAATATAGAGTATTCGAATGAGAGTTATTTATTGGAATTCGGTTATATCGAATTTAGGGAAGTAGTTATTTTTAATTTCCGCTTTGAATCAAATTTAATTATTAAATTATTTAATTATTTACTTATTAATTTATTTATTGAAATTAATAAGTGAAAGTTATATTTCTATAAATCAAATATTTGGAAATAGCGATTTTAATGCTACCGTTATAATAAATGTATCATAAATCTAAACAACGATTTTAATGCTACTGCTATAATAAATGTTTTATAAATCAAATATTTGGAAACAATGATTATAATGCTATTGTTATAATCAATGTTTTTTTCCGTAAATGAAATGGATTCTTAGATTGAATCTGAGAGTCACGAAAGCGATGTTTTGTTTGAAGTGGTGGGCTTTGACTATTTCAAAGTTGAAAATGTTGTTCAATTAAGGTCTGAAAGGTAATTATACCCCAACTTAATTAACTACATGATTGATGGAGGAATGGTTAAGGTTCGATAGTGAAGAATGGTTAGCAATATGGTTAGTTAATAAACGATAAATGGTTTGAGTTATAATAATGATGTTTTTATAACATCGGGTTAATTTAAAAGGATTTTGAAATGTTTCTCCAAATAAAATGAGAGATATTTTCTACACATAGAAAATGAAACGAATTGTTTAACGAGAAATTAAGAAATGTAAGATGAAAATATTTTCTGATATTAATAAGGTATATTTTTTGAATATAGAAAATAAGGATTTCGTGAATATTTAGAAATGTTTTCTAACTGGAATAAGAGATATTTTCTCGAATAAAGATATTAGAATATTGTAAATGTTTTCTAAGAATCGAGAAAGATAATTGAATTTTGAAAGAATCTAGAAGAGGGAAAAATAGAAATTTGAAATGATAATGTATAAAAGGGGCTAGTGATGTTTGATGTTTGATCGGTAGAATTTCCAATTGGAAATAGGAGCGTTGATTGTATGGATGTTTCTTTGATAGTTAAATCACCGAGTATCAAAGTTTTGATTTATTTTATACCTCCGTTGTCAATATGGAGAGACCGGGATCAGATTTATTATCTGAAAACCACTTCGTATTGGCATAAGCGTTACGAATCAACTTATGCTGAACATAATTGAAGACGGAGTAAAGTGCAAGGGCTGTTCTGTTAACCATAGGTAGAAATTGCCCAAGATCGATTAATAGAATGGTGCCTTCGGGTTGTCCAGTCTCAGGACAACATATATGGACGAATCTGACAACGTGACATTCAAAGTAAGTTATGGCAAGATGTGTTGAAAGATTATCGTGACCTCAAGCCTCATCAACAAGAAAATGACAAAACTCGGGCAGGCAGCATGGCCATGTGGGTCATTCCCATTACGGTTATTATCACCTGATCTAGAGAAATTCATTTACTTCTTATTCTATTCGATGCTGTATGCTTTCGGCAATGGTTACTGATCACAACCGTTGGTGATAATATGCTTGATACACTCAAGTTAAATGAGTGGTCAGCCATGTGTGGGCCGGGTTGCAAGACGTTCTTGTTGAACCCACTGTATTCCCTTCTAGAGATACACTATCGGAAGGTGGTTCCATACCTTTTCATGTTGGAAATCCAATCTCCAATAAGAGTGTAACGACCCAGAAAATCTGAACCAATTTAAAATTTTTAAATTGGCCAAAATAATGGATTTTAAATATTTAAAATAAATATTTTAAATTAATGGCGATGAAAACTGAGTTTGAATCGACAATTGAAAACGAATATAATTAATTATAATTATAAACAAGGCCTGAAATGGCGCTGTAGTTTCAAAAATTGAATTCAAACTTTGTCGGACTGTACCGGGTGCAGAACAATCCGGATTTTAGTGAAACCAAAAATATTTAAATCTGTTAGTGAATACCTTTCCAACGAATCTGAAAAATCGAAATTTGATAGCGGGAATCAAAAGATATGTCCAGTTGAAAATTCCGAATAGTCGCTATGGAATTTAGGCCCTTAAAAATGGACATTTTGCAAACGACCTCGGATTTCGACGAAACCACTTTTGTTGGGTCCGGGATGTGAAGTTATTGCTAGGTTTCAAATTTCATAATTTTTCGAATCAATAGGTGAGCGTGGCAAAGGAAACCGCGTTTGACCGGTTTTAGTTGATTTTAATCGACTGGAAATTGGCCATTTTTCAAATGGTCTCAGAATTTGACGAAACTAGTTTTGTTAGGACCGTATCGTCAATACGAAGCTAGAAAATATTTTTCGAGAATTTTTCTAGTTAGTATGTGACCCCAGTAAATTGAAATGCGCGTTCAAGTTCAATATATAGAGTTATATGTTGATTTTAACGGAAACTGATCGAAATGGTCGAATCAGCTTACGATACATATCCCATTGTGTTCGGAATGGGGGTGAAACGCTAGGGACGACAGTCGTTGGGCTCGATTTGAGATTCGTATGTAAAAGTCAACATTTAGGAATTAAAATAAATAATAAATAAAAAAGAAGAAGAAAATCATTCTCTCCCCTTCATCTCCTCTGCCCCCCCCCCCCCCCCCCCCGCTCATTTCGATTTCAAACAAAAAAAAAAGAAAAGAAAAAAAAACGAAGCAACCCTCGTCGGAGCTCCTCTACACCACCGCCATCGCCAGCCTAGCCACCTCGCTTCGCAACTCCGACCATCTCCTTCCTCTTCGACTCTCGCGCCTGCAGCCTCCACATCGAGATGGACCACAAACCCTAGCGCCGCCTTCCCCCGAATCCAGACCACCGCACCTTGCCTCGTGCCCCTCCGCCCTCGTTTCTCTCTCCTCCTTTGGTCTGAGGGATCCCGAACAACAACATCCTCCGCCGACCTCCCCAAGCCGCCGCGTTTTGTGTTTTAGGTTCCAGACAGCAATAGGAAGAAAGGTAATGATTTTAATTTTAGTTTTGAAAGATAAAATAGAATTTATTTTGAAAATAAATTAACTATGTTTAGGAAAAAATTTAACGATGCTTTGATTTTGAAAAATATAAAATAGCTTCGTAAAATATAAATATGATTTTTATATATTGAACATCGAAGTAAAAATATGATTTTTATATATTGAACATCGAAGTAAAAATATGATTTTTATATATTGAACATCGAAGTAAAAATATGATTTTTATATATTGAACATCGAAGTAAAAATATGATTTTTATATATTGAACATCGAAGTAAAAATATGATTTTTATATATTGAACATCGAAATAAAAATTCGATTTTTATATATTGAATAGCGAAGTAAAAATATGATTTTTATATATTGAATAGCAAAGTAAAAATTCAATTTTTATATATTGAATAGCATGATAAAAATTCGATCTTTACATATGTAGTGAATACGGGCAACGAAAGCGACAAAAGGCGAGATTGGCGAAGATTTCTATAAAGGAAGAGTCGTAGTATTGGATAGCTATTGGTGAGAATTTCTCACTCTTCAATTTCTTTTTCTATATATATATATATATGTGTTGAAATAAAAGTGAATTGCTATATAATATATATATATATATATATACGCCCCTCGTCCACAAACCATGGACGATATTTATTGGTTGAAATTGTTGTGAAAATTGATTGATAGCGAATGATTTTTGGGATTGTTTGTGGTTGATATTGATTGATTGAGGTTGAAAAATACCCGTTTGTGGTTGAGAAATATTTGGTTGAAACCACATAGGATTAGTTTGTGGAAATGAAATAAATATATACATGCCGCCTGCGTGCGAACTAGATGCATGATCCCCATTATCAAAAACCGCGAGGTTTTAAGGTAGAGCGAGGAGCCGTACTAGGGACGGTCCCAGTTTTAACTACCCTGCCGTTATGCTGCCGAAATTTTGAGTAATATTCATGTGTTTGAATTATTTTCATTTGCTAAAACTATAATTATTCATTGTATAGAAAACCTTCATGTGTTGAATCGATATTCATTCGTTGAATTGAAATTCATGTGTTGAATGGTATTCATATTTTGAAATAAATTGTTTGATAATAAAAATCACCTTTTATCGACTATATGAATTGTGTAAAATAATCTCGTTTTGAAAAAGATTGTTTTATAAGAAGAATCCTATTTTTATCACCGATATAAACTATATAAAATAATAGTGTTTTGAAAGGAATTGTTTTACAATAAAAATCACATTTTTATTGTAGGCATGAATCGTTGAAGTGTGAAGTGTTAAAAATAGCCACTTGTTCAAAACAAAAAATATGAGTTGAAATATTCATTAATTAGCTAATGAAATGATTTGCACCTATGTATGTAACATTAGAATGAATGGTGTTTTTAAACCAAATAGAAATCAAATATGAAGTTGAATAGAAAATGATAAATGATAAGAACTGTAAATATATGTACATGCATATTCATTGAACAGGTTATAGCAAATGGGCTAGAGAAGAGGAATAAAATTTTGTGCCCGACAAATAGGTACACATTTACTGTTTTGTTTGGGTGATGATTTTATGAGCCTGTTGGCTAGCCGCTTGGCTTTTTTCTTTTTCTTTTTGAGATTAGAAGGACCGGGAAAGCTATTTGCGATTTCCCGATGCTCCCGGTGCAGGGGAGGTTATGGCGAAATTTTCCAAAATTTTAAGGCGTTAGTGAAATATTTGAAGTGAAAACGATATTGAAATCGTTGAGTGAACTATATTTATATAAATATATAAATATAAATAAAATTAAAACGAAACGTAGTCGTGCAGTTCGCATTTTGAAACCATGATTTCAAACTAGTGCGGGAAATCCGACCATTGGATTTTCCCGAAACCTCAACCGTCGGGTTCGCCTTGGAAATATCTTCCCAACGACACCAACTTTGTAAAAATCCAACGGTTGGATTGTCTGGAATGTTAATTCAAATCTAAAGAAAAACAGCGCCAGAAGCGATTATATTTATATATATATATAAATATAATTATATATTTAATCGAATAACGACGCTGCAGTTCGTATTTTGAAATCGAAAGTTCAAACGATTGTACCGGGAGATCCGACCGTCGGATTTTCCCGAAACTGGAACCGTTGGATTCGTTTTGAAAAGACCTTTCTAACGATGTAAATTTTGTGAAGATCCAACGGTTGTATTTTTAGATATGTGTAAATCAAATCTGAAGGAAAACAGCGCCACGGCCGCGTTATGGCCCGAAGCGTCGTTTTGAATAAATGGGCTATTTTAAAATAAATCAAAATAGCGATAGATCATTATAAAGTACAATAAACAATGTGGAGTGGAAATAAACTGAATTTGCTTGATTTATGTTGTATTTGATGGTTGGATGTGTTTGGTGTGAAAATTACATTAAAGAACAATATTGGTGTTGTCGAATAATTTAACCATTGAAATAAATTGGTTTGAAATTCTAAATATACGTGAATTATTTGAAAAGGCCGAGTTAATTCTCATTTCGAATAATTGACCGACGATTGAAATTCGAAGATGAAGACGGTGGTCGAAGACCGGAGATCTTCACCTCGTTTGGATGGTAACCGAGGTCCTGATTGGGAGGCATCCCGAAATATGGATAATGAGTGGTAATCGTCCAGACGTACGTGGTGATCGATGGGTTTACGAGGTATTTAGTGCCTCCGGTTTCGTTCAGACCCAGAACGGACTTGTAAATGGACTGTGTGTCTGACATTGGATTTTATTCTGTGTTGATTGATCTCTATTAAATATACACCTGTTTGGCGGCAGAGAATTTATTCTTTCGCTTAACGCCCTTCTCTGAGACGCACGAGCTCAGAGGTTGTATATCGATGGACATCAGTCGCATGGCATGAATTGCCTGTGTGGCATGCTAAGATGCAGTGATCAGGGCTTCTGTTGAAAAGCAAAGTCTTGTGGTGATGATCAAAGCACCGCCTGTGTGGCGTAGCTTTGTGTATAACGTGAATTCGCGAGCCTCACACCCCGGTATGAACCTAAAACGGGAGAAGGACCTCAGGGAGGGCATGCGTTTCTTTCTAGCTGGGGTGGTGTCAGTGACCTACCAGCCCTGACATTTATATACTTTTCACCTATGTGGTTGTTGCTGTTGCGAGGCGCCTCGGTTTGATCGGACGATCCGGGTCCGATGGAGTCATTCATTGGCTCGTTTACGCCCCAAAGGGCGGAGAAACGTAGTGTTCAAGCATAATAATCCACATCGGTGGACCGGCCCTGACGATCCAAGGGCCCACCTGAGTCTGGGCCTGAGACATGGGCTAGATTGTCTCGAATTCAGTAAGGACTATCTTTTGCCTTGGTTCATGACGGAAATCCAATTTCCAAATACGTGACTATGCGGTTTTGATTGTATACCAATATATATGGCGACATAGTGGTATGGGGCATTAATGCCGTCTATGATTGATAGTTATGATTTGAAATTGTTTTCAAAACATGTAAACACTAGCAATAATATCAAATGCCTTTGTTTTATTCGTATCAATCATATTTTGGCTGTTATAAGGTAAAAACTCTATCCTCCGGTTTGCGTTGCATTGTGTGATGGGAACTGAGTCTTATAACGGCTTCATTTTTATAAAAAGCATAGCGATGTTTAAAAGAAAGATTTGTTTTAAAGCACTGGCAATCCAATGGAGTAAACCCGTTCCACGAAAGTGACGTGGTCCTGTGATTAGCCAAAATATATATATATGTGTTGAGTAGATTTCTCATACCAGT
The DNA here is from genome assembly GCA_030737875.1 of Allium sativum. Classification (NCBI taxonomy): domain Eukaryota; kingdom Viridiplantae; phylum Streptophyta; class Magnoliopsida; order Asparagales; family Amaryllidaceae; genus Allium; species Allium sativum. The sequence continues at coordinate 445,396,478 of CM060922.1, read as the reverse complement.
CCCATGACTGACTCGTAGTTTGTTTCACTCTCAAACTCGGGTGCCCCTTTTTCTACACGGGCAGCCTTGTATTCAGGTTTAGCTGGTTCTTTCTGGATAGCTGGAGCTGAAGATGGATTCTATCATTTATTTCTTTTTATGCTGTTCAGCTCCTATTGTACATATTATGTTTGTTTTCCGCTGCAGACATTCATGTATAGCTGAACTGTATTTGTACTAAGTAAGATCCTGTATACTGTGTAACTCTGATGATTACTTTTATCCAGTATATTCTATTGTTCATTATCTGGTGTATTTACTTAATTCTGTTATGCTATTATCTGTTTCTGTGTTATATTCCAAAGATAACCCTTGTTTCCGTCGGAACGGGATTTCGGGTCGTCTCAACGTGGTATCAGAGCTTTGGTTAAGCTTAGTTCTGGAATATAACATATGAACAAACTCGTCAGAAATAGAACCAGTAGTGTTCTAGGACGGGTAACTCCATACAAATAGGACTAGAAATATCCTAGTATGAGTAGCAGAATGAAATAACACCTGGATAGACACATTTACATTCAAGTATTTGTCTCTATATTTTGAAATATCTTTCCTGTTGACCTGACACTTGATCTGCTATTTGCAGAGGAACTAGAAAATGAGTGCCAGAAACAGAAGAAGTAATACTGACCCGGATATAGAAGCTCTATTTATGAAATATAGAAATCTGGGTGGAAAACCTTTCTCGGGTGAAGAAGCAATTATGAAAACACAAGCTTGGATTCATTCGGCTGAGAAAATCTTCGAAGCATTAAAACTGAGGGATGACCAGAAAAGATTACTGGCATCCTGGGCACTCAAAGATGAAGCTTTGTTTTGGTGGGATTCAGTTATTAAGGATAATCCAGAAGGTGATATCACCTGGGATAAATTCAAAGTGATTTTCTTGGAAAGAATTACTCCTCCCGAAGCGACGGAGTGATTATGTGATGAATTTTCTTATCTAATACAAGGAGATATGACCATCCCAGAATATCATAAGAAATTCAATGAACTTTCTCACTTTGCTCCCCATCTAATTCAGAATACGAGGAGAAAGAACCTGAGATTTATTTATGGGCTTCAAAGGAAATATCAGAATAAAGTAATGGGGCATGTGAAGCTTCCTTTTTCAGAAATGATTTATATGGCTTATCAATATAAAGATCTCCATAAGAAAGGCATGTTGCACGACGAAGAGGAAGTCAGTTCTAGCAACAAAACAGAGTCAGAAACTGATCGTCCCGAGGCCATAACAACGTTAGAGGTCAGTAAGAAGCCCAGTGCTAAGAGAAAATGGGCTACATCTGAGAAGGAACCAGTAACGACTGCCATATGCAATAACTGCCATAAGCAGGGGCATTTGCAAGGAAAATGCAAATCTTTAAAGAAGGAAGTATCTAAATCTAATAAAAGGGTTCATGAGGACAGAGGATGCCATAAGTGCCACCAGCCGGGTCATATTGCGAAGAATTGCTGGCTGTTAAAAAAGACCAATGTGGTTCAAATAAATGAAATAGCAGAAGCTTTTGAGCCATCGGCTATTCAGGAAAGACCAGATGTTTTAGAAGGCACGCTAACTGTCAAAGACATCCCAGTTAAAGTACTGTTTGACACTGGCGCGTCACGCAGCTTCATTGCCAAGGATGCAGCTAAGAAACTGGATTTGAATTTGAAAAAGCTCAAAGAACCCATGAATGTCCAGAATCCGGTTGGGGGTTCCATTGATCTCAGTTGGATTTGTGGAGTGCCAGTTTCTTTCTCTCGTTATCGGTTTCCTACCATCGCAGCCGTCATGAATTTTAAAGAGTTTGATCTTATCTTGGGGTTAGACTGGTTAACCAAATATGAAGCTGAAGTTAAATGCGCCGAGAGAGTGGTTAAAGCAAAGGCCCAATCGGGGAATTATATAACCATACCCTGTGAAGGCCCAACTTCAAATAGAAAAGATTTCTGGTCAGCTCTCGATGTTTCTCCAGCTCAAATAGAAAATGTCCCTGAAGTCATAGAGAATATTCCCGATCTAGTGAAAGACATCCCTGTCGTCAAGAATTTTGCGGATGTGTTCGAAGAAGTTGTTCGCTTACCTCCGCAGAGAGAAATAGATTTCAAAATTGATTTAATTCCCAATGCGAGGCCGGTAGTTCATGCTATTTGGAGAATGTCCTTGAAAGAGAAGGAGGAATTAGACAATCAAACAAGACAGCTGGTATGGAAAGGTCTGATCAGGCCTAGTTTCTCTGATTGGGGAGCAGCAGTGGTTTTTGTCCCAAAATCTGACGGTACTCTATGTCTATGTGTGGATTATTGTGATCTGAACAAACAGACAATAAAGAACAAATATCCATTGCCGCAGATTGATGATTTGTTGGATCGATTAAATGGAGCACAAGTATTTTCACGAATGGACCTAGCTACAGGTTTCCATCAACTTCGAATTGCCGAAGAGTGTGTTCCATTGACAGCGTTCAGAGGCCCCGACTTATTCTACGAGTGGTTAGTAATGCCGTTCGGCTTATGTAACGCTCCAGCTTACTTCGTCGATCTAATGAACAGAGTATTCAGAGGAGTATTGAATAAATTTGTTCTGGTTTTTATTGATGATATTCTAATCTTCTCTAAATCAAAGGCCGAACATGAAAAGCATCTGGAACAAGTGTTAGAAATTCTCAGGAGGAATGTATTAAAAGCCAAATTTTCCAAATGTATATTCTGGCAAGATGAAGTGAAATTTCTGGGCCATGTTGTATCGAAAGAAGGAATCGCTGTGGATCCAAGTAAAATCACAGCCATTCAGAATTGGAAACAGCCCAGTACCCCCACTGAAGTCCGTAGTTTTCTCGGATTGGCTAGCTATTACCGGAAGTTCATTAAAAACTTTTCGAAGATATCCAGTCATTTAACGAAGCTTACAAAGAAGCATTCTAAATTCAAATGGACTCCAGAAAGCGAGGAGGCTTTCGAAGAGCTAAAGTTGAGATTAACAACTGCTCCAGTGTTAACCATCATCGATGGCAACCAGGATTTGAAAGTCTGGACTGATGCTTCTAGAGAAGGCCTTGGCGCAGTGTTAATGCAAAGAGGTCAAGTGATTGCTTATGCTAGCCGTCAACTGAAGCCGCACGAGAAAAACTATGTAACTCATGATCTTGAGTTATTGGCTATCATATTCTCTTTGAAAATCTGGAGACACTATCTTCTGGGTGAGAGATTTGAACTGTTTACAGATCACCTGTCGTTAAAGTATCTGTTCACTCAAAAGGACTTAAAATTGAGGCAGCAGCGTTGGCTGGAGTTTCTTGCCGCATATGACTTTGAAATTATATATACTCCAGGAAAAGCCAACGTCGTGGCCGATGCTCTGAGCCGAAAGAATGTAATGATCGCCAGCTTTATTATCACGACTTCCTTGATTGACAAAATATCTATTCTTCAGAAGGAGGATAACTTTATTAAGGATATGATCAAAAGGATTCAGAAAGGCGAACCCTCGTGTTTCCAAATAGATAACGACGAGACCTTGAGGTTAAAAGGAAGGATTTGTGTTCCTGACGTTCCTGAGCTAAAAAGGGGAGTGTTAGACGAGTGTCACAAGTCCAAGCTGAGTATCCATCCTGGTGTGGCCAAAATGTATAACGATCTCAAAAGAACATTCTAGTGGAAGGCTATGAAGAGAGACGTTTCAATATATGTTAGCCGATGCCCTACTTGCCAACTAGTCAAGAGCGACCAACAGAAACTAGCTGGACTGTTACAACCGCTAGAAGTTCCTGGTTGGAAGTGGGAACATATTTCTATGGATTTCATTGATGGTTTGCCCAGAACCAGGAAAGGAAATGACAGTATTTGGGTGATCGTAGATCGTTTCACGAAGACCGCCCATTTCATACCTGTCAGATCAAACAGAACTGCTCAGAGTCTGGCGCAGATATACTTCAGAGAAATAGTTAGACTACATGGAGTGCCGCTCAGTATAGTCAGTGATAGAGATACAATATTTACTAGTAAATTCTGGGAGGCGTTTCAAGTCGAACTGGGAACGAAGTTAAACTTGAGCACCGCCTATCATCCTCAGACAGACGGACAGACTGAGAGGGTGAATCGCATTTTAGAAGATCTATTACGGGCTTGTGTTCTAGATTTCGGTGGATCATGGGAAGACCATCTGCATTTGGCTGAATTCTCTTATAACAACAGCTACCAGGCGAGTCTGACAATGTCGCCATTCGAAGCATTGTACGGTAGACCGTGCCGATCTCCTGCTTGTTGGGTCGAGCCTGGAAATAGACTTGTGTTAGGGCCAGACATGATTCGAGAAGCTGCCGACAAGGTCGATTTTATTAAGAAGCGATTACTCGCCGCTCAAAGCCGACAAAAGAGCTATGCCGATAGAAGAAGAAGAGATATATCCTTTGAAGTTGGCGACTATGTATATTTGAAAGTATCGCCGATGAGAGGAGTTATCCGGTTCGGTAAAACTGGAAAGTTGGCACCCAAATTCATTGTTCCGTTTCCTATTTTGGAACGGATTGGAACTCTTGCTTATAGGGTCAAACTGCCTAATTGGTTGCCTGAAATTCATGATGTATTTCACATATCTCAACTTCGAAAGCACGTTCATGATCCAGACTTGATCGTGGAAGAAGCAGCTCAACATGACATTGAAATTACCCCAGAATTAGCTGTGAGAAGAGAGCCGCTAAAGATTATATGCAAAGAAACCAAAGAGCTGAGGAACAAGAAGGTTCGCTTGGTCAAAGTGCAATGGAGTGGAGATCCATGAGATTGTACTTGGGAAACTGAGGAGAGCATTCAAAAAGCTTATCCTAGATGCCGAGTAAATATCTCTGATTGACTCCGGTGCAATGTACATTTACCCTACTTTGCACTACCATTCAATTCTCTACTCTATTGTTATCTTCTTTTCATAAATGTGCACTTTTAATTATATAGTCTGAATGATTTTTAAAGGGTATAGGATTTGATTAGTATATTTTTGAAGGTTAAAAACAATTAGATTGGTTGTTGTATTGTGGGATTGTAGAGTTATCAAACCACTTTCGACTTTGTTCCTTTTCGGGGACGAAAAGTTTTAAGTGGGGGAGATTGTAACGACCCAGAAAATATGAACCGATTTAAAATTTTTAAATTGGCCAAAATAATGGATTTTAAATATTTAAATAAATATTTTAAATAATGGCGATGAAAACTGAGTTTGAATCGACAATTGAAAACGAATATAATTAATTATAATTATAAACAAGGCCTGAAATGGCGCTGTAGTTTCAAAAATTGAATTCAAACTTTATCGGAATGTACCGGGTGCAGAACAATCCGGATTTTAATGAAACCAAAAATATTTAAATCTGTTAGTGAATACCTTTCTAACGAATCTGAAAAATCGAAATTTGATAGCGGGAATCAAAAGATATGTCCAGTTGAAAATTCCGAATAGTCGCTATGGAATTCAGGCCCTTAAAAATGGACATTTTGCAAACGACCTCGGATTTCGACGAAACCACTTTTGTTGGGTCCGGGATGTGAAGTTATTGCTAGGTTTCAAATTTCATAATTTTTCGAATCAATAGGTGAGCGTGGCAAAGGAAAACGCGTTTGACTGGTTTTAGTTGATTTTAATCGACTGGAAATTGGCCATTTTTCAAACGGTCTCATAATTTGACGAAACTAGTTTTGTTAGGACCGTATCGTCAATACGAAGCTAGAAAATATTTTTCGAGAATTTTTCTAGTTAGTATGTGACCCCAGTAAATTGAAATGCGCGTTCAAGTTCAATATATAGAGTTATATGTTGATTTTAACGGAAACTGATCGAAATGGTTGAATCAGCTTACGATACATATCCCATTGTGTTCGGAATGGGGGTGAAACGCTAGGGACGACAGTCGTTGGGCTCGATTTGAGATTCGTATGTAAAAGTCAACATTTAGGAATTAAAATAAATAATAAATAAAAAAAGAAGAAAATCATTCTCTCCCCTTCATCTCCTCTGCCCCCCCCCCCCCCCCGTTCATTTCGATTTCAAACAAAAAAAAAAGAAAAAAAAAACGAAGCAACCCTCGTCGGAGCTCCTCTACACCACCGCCATCGCCAGCCTAGCCACCTCGCTTCGCAACTCCGACCATCTCCTTCCTCTTCGACTCTCGCGCCTGCAGCCTCCACATCGAGATGGACCACAAACCCTAGCGCCGCCTTCCCCCGAATCCAGACCACCGCACCTTGCCTCGCGCCCCTCCGCCCTCGTTTCTCTTTCCTCCTTCGGTCTGAGGGATCCCGAACTCCAACATCCTCCGCCGACCTCCCCAAGCCGCCGCGTTTTGTGTTTTAGGTTCCAGACAGCAATAGGAAGAAAGGTAATGATTTTAATTTTAGTTTTGAAAGATAAAATAGCATTTATTTTGAAAATAAATTAACTATGTTTAGGAAAAAATTTAACGATGCTTTGATTTTGAAAAATATAAAATAGCTTCGTAAAATATAAATATGATTTTTATATATTGAACATCGAAGTAAAAATATGATTTATATATATTGAACATCGAAGTAAAAATATGATTTTTATATATTGAACATCGAAGTAAAAATATGATTTTTATATATTGAACATCGAAGTAAAAATATGATTTTTATATATTGAACATCAAAGTAAAAATATGATTTTTATATATTGAACATCGAAATAAAAATTCGATTTTTATATATTGAATAGCGAAGTAAAAATATGATTTTTATATATTGAATAGCAAAGTAAAAATTCAATTTTTATATATTGAATAGCATGATAAAAATTCGATCTTTACATATGTAGTGAATACGGGCAACGAAAGCGACAAAAGGCGAGATTGGCGAAGATTTCTATAAAGGAAGAGTCGTAGTATTGGATAGCTATTGGTGAGAATTTCTCACTCTTCAATTTCTTTTTCTATATATATATGTGTTGAAATAAAAGTGAATTGCTATATAATATATATATATATATATATATATATATATATATATATATATACGCCCCTCGTCCACAAACCATGGACGATATTTATTGGTTGAAATTGTTGTGAAAATTGATTGATAGCGAATGATTGTTTGGGATTGTTTGTGGTTGATATTGATTGATTGAGGTTGAAAAATACCCGTTTGTGGTTGAGAAATATTTGGTTGAAACCACATAGGATTAGTTTGTGGAAATGAAATAAATACATACATGCCGCCTGCGTGCGAACTAGATGCATGATCCCCATTGTCAAAAACCGCGAGGTTTTAAGGTAGAGCGAGGAGCCGTACTAGGGACGGTCCTAGTTTTAACTACCCTGCCGTTATGCTGCCGAAATTTTGAATAATATTCATGTGTTTGAATTATTTTCATTTGCGAAAACTATAATTATTCATTGTATAGAAAACCTTCATGTGTTGAATCGATATTCATTCGTTGAATTGAAATTCATGTGTTGAATGGTATTCATATTTTGAAATAAATTGTTTGATAATAAAAATCACCTTTTATCGACTATATGAATTGTGTAAAATAATCTCGTTTTGAAAGAGATTGTTTTATAAGAAGAATCCTATTTTTATCACCGATATAAACTATATAAAATAATAGTGTTTTGAAAGGAATTGTTTTACAATAAAAATCACATTTTTATTGTAGGCATGAATCGTTGAAGTGTGAAGTGTTAAAAATAGCCACTTGTTCAAAAAAAAATATGAGTTGAAATATTCATTAATTAGCTAATGAAATGATTTGCACCTATGTATGTAACATTAGAATGAATGGTGTTTTTAAACCAAATAGAAATCAAATATGAAGTTGAATAGAAAATGATAAATGATAAGAACTGTAAATATATGTACATGCATATTCATTGAACAGGTTATAGCAAAGGGGCTAGAGAAGAGGAATAAAATTTTGTGCCCGACAAATAGGTACACATTTACTGTTTTGTTTGGGTGATGATTTTATGAGCCTGTTGGCTAGCCGCTTGGCTTTTTTCTTTTTCTTTTTGAGATTAGAAGGACCGGGAAAGCTATTTGCGATTTCCTGATGCTCCCGGTGCAGGGGAGGTTACGGCGAAATTTTCCAAAATTTTAAGGCGTTAGTGAAATATTTGAAGTGAAAACGATATTGAAATCATTGAATGAACTATATTTATATAAATATATAAATATAAATAAAATTAAAACGAAACGTAGTCGTGCAGTTCGCATTTTGAAACCATGATTTCAAACAACTAGTGCGGGAAATCCGACCATTGGATTTTCCCGAAACCTCAACCGTCGGGTTCGCCTTGGAAATATCTTCCCAACGGCACCAACTTTGTAAAAATCCAACGGTTGGATTGTCTGGAATATTTAATTCAAATCTGAAGAAAAACAGCGCCAGAAGCGATTATATTTATATATATATAAATATAATTATATATTTAATCGAATAACGACGCTGCAGTTCGTATTTTGAAATCGAAAGTTCAAACGATTGTACCGGGAGATCCGACCGTCGGATTTTCCCGAAACTGGAACCGTTGGATTCGTTTTGAAAAGACCTTTCTAACGATGTAAATTTTGTGAAGATCCAACGGTTGGATTTTTAGATATGTGTAAATCAAATCTGAAGGAAAACAGCGCCACGGCCGCGTTATGGCCCGAAGCGTCGTTTTGAATAAATGGGCTATTTTAAAATAAATCAAAATAGCGATAGATCACTATAAAGTACCATAAACAATATGGAGTGGAAATAAACTGAATTTGCTCGATTTATGTTGTATTTGATGGTTGGATGTGTTTGGTGTGAAAATTACATTAAAGAACAATATTGGTGTTGTCGAATAATTTAACCATTGAAATAAATTGGTTTGAAATTCTAAATATACGTGAATTATTTGAAAAGGCCGAGTTAATTCTCATTTCGAATAATTGACCGACAATTGAAATTCGAAGATGAAGACGGTGGTCGAAGACCGGAGATCTTCACCTCGTTTGGATGGTAACCGAGGTCCTGATTGGGAGGCATCCCGAAATAAGGATAATGAGTGGTAATCGGCCAGACGTACGTGGTGATCGATGGGTTTGCGATGTATTTAGTGCCTCCAGTTTCGTTCAGACCCAGAACGGACTTGTAAATGGACTGTGTGTCTAACATTGGATTTTATTCTGTGTTGATTGATCTCTATTAAATATACATCTGTTTGGCGGCGGAGAATTTATTCTTTCGCTTAACGCCCTTCTCTGAGACGCACGAGCTCAGAGGTTGTATATCGATGGACATCAGTCGCATGGCATGAATTGCCTGTGTGGCATGCTAAGATGCAGTGATCAGGGCTTCTATTGAAAAGCAAAGTCTTGTGGTGATGATCAAAGCACCGCCTGTGTGGCGTAGCTTTGTGTATAACGTGAATTCGCGAGCCTCACACCCCGGTATGAACCTAAAACGGGAGAAGGACCTCAGGGAGGGCATGCGTTTCTTTCTAGCTAGGGTGGTGTCAGTGACCTACCAGCCCTGACATTTATATACTTTTCACCTATGTGGTTGTTGCTGTTGCGAGGCGCCTCGGTTTGATCGGACGATCCGGGTCCGATGGAGTCATTCATTGGATCGTTTACGCCCCAAAGGGCAGAGAAACGTAGTGTTCAGGCATAATAATCCACATCGGTGGACCGGCCCTGACGATCCAAGGGCCCACCTGAGTCTGGGCCTGAGACATGGGCTAGATTGTCTCGAATTCGGTAAGGACTATCTTTTGCCTTGGTTCATGACGGAAATCCAATTTCCAAATACGTGACTGTGCGGTTTTGATTGTATACCTATATATATGGCGACATAGTGGTATGGGGCATTAATGCCGTCTATGACTGATAGTTATGATTTGAAATTGTTTTCAAAACATGTAAACACTAGCAATAATATCAAATGCCTTTGTTTTATTCGTATCAATCATATTTTGGCTGTTATAAGGTAAAAACTCTATCCTCCGATTTGCGTTGCATTGTGTGATGGGAACTGAGTCTTATAACGGCTTCATTTTTATAAAAAGCATAGCGATGTTTAAAAGAAAGATTTGTTTTAAAGCACTGGCAATCCAATGGAGTAAACCCGTTCCACGAAAGTGGCGTGGTCCTGTGATTAGCCAAAATATATATATGTGTTGAGTAGATTTCTCATACCAGTCCCATGACTGACTCGTAGTTTGTTTCACTCTCAAACTCGGGTGCCCCTTTTTCTACGTGGGCAGCCTTGTATTCAGGTTTAGCTGGTTCTTTCTGGATAGCTGGAGCTGATGATGGATTCTATCATTTATTTCTTTTTATGCTGTTCAGCTCCTATTGTACATATTATGTTTGTTTTCCGCTGTAGACATTCATGTATAGCTGAACTGTATTTGTACTAAGTAAGATCCTGTATACTGTGTAACTCTGATGATTACTTTTATCTAGTATATTCTATTGTTCATTATCTGGTGTATTTACTTAATTCTGTTCTGCTATTATCTGTTTCCGTGTTATATTCCAAAGATAACCCTTGTTTCCGTCGGAACGGGATTTCGGGTCGTCTCAAAGAGCCATGCGGTTTTTGATTTTATATTATATATGGAGCGTGAGATGCAAGCGTTCCGCTAGATTTCTATTTTTTTGGTTTAGACACTATTGTAATATCACTGGATTTGATATCAAAAATATTTTTAGTTATCATAAGATAAAAACCATCTGTGTTTATGTGTGGGTCGGTCTTACGATTATCATTTCTTTTGAAAGGATTTTAAAAGTTAAACTAATAGTTGGAGTTTACTCACACCAGTCCCATGACTGACCCGGAGTTTATTTGTTTTGTTTTCCCTAAACTCTTGGGTGCCCAAATTTGTACAGGAAGTCAAGCAGTCGGGATTTTTCAGATTCACTTGGAAGACCTGGAAGCAGGAGGCTTCAGCAGTAAGCTATATACTATCATATTTCCACTGTGTGCTATGTTGTATTTGGAAACATGTGTTCATAACTATTCCAGGGATAACTGTTGTGCTCTGATAATGGTATGTATATACAATTATAGATTTGCATTTCAAAAGCTTATGTTATATAATATATTTTATTCGTTACACTGTGATATTTATGTTCTTCGTTTTCTTCTATTCTAATATTTCTTTGTTTCTATTTCTCATCCTCTAACTTCTTTCTAATAATGATTCGTATTTCTGTGCAATTTGGGTTGGGCGTGTGGTGTTATTAGTCGACTCAAAGTGTATGGAAATTCGGGCCATTACAGTGTATATATATGTATATAATGATGTTTCCAAAGTGAAGGGAAATAAAAGGGAATTATGTGTAAATATAACGATATTTTCGAGATGGAATGGAAATAAAGAGATGTGTATTTGAAATAAATTATTTTAAAAGATAAGGGTCGAGTTTTGTTTTCAACTAATGGAACAAAAGAGATTTCCATAATAATTATTTTACAAATAATAAGTTATATTGATTTCCCAGTTATAAGTGATGAATAATGAGGTAAATAATGTTTTGCAAATGATAGAAAGATGAGGAACTTGATATGATTATAAGATATTTATCTAAGTGTATGAAAAGGAAATGATTTTCAATATATTCATATTTTAAAATAAGAAGTGGAAAGCTATGTCCGAATTATTGAAGAATTTAGAAGTTTGTAAATTTACCATTCGTTAATAACTTTTAATTAAAGAAGCCAGGTGCTGTTGAATACTGAACCAGTAGATCTATTTTTATTTTTATGATTTAATGGTTGTTTATTTGATAGTTAAATTACCGACTATCAAATCTGGCCTATACGATTATTGGTATGGAATGACCGGTGACACGACCCAAACTTCCCCGTGAGGGAAAGCACGGATGGCGTTGAGGACAGGACAAAATAGAACGTAGACGGAAGAACATTTCATTGTTATTACAACAATTCCATCAGATACAAGAATATACAGAGTATAGATGAATAAATTACATTCGTTAAATATCAGAGATTACATTAAATTATATAGCAGCGGAAAATAATACAAATCACAACTGAAGGTGATATACGGATACAGAGCTTTACGGATATCAATCCAGCTGTAAACCAGGATCCTGTGAATATAAATCTGCAAAACCAAAACTACTAGTTGCCCGTGCGGAAAATAGGGGCACCCAGAGTTTAGGTTAAAACAATAAACTCCAGGTCAGTCATGTGACTGGTGTGAGAACTAAAACAGTTATTTAAAGCTTTACTTTAAAAGAGAGAAATTCAAGGGACAACACCGTATAACACGGAACGGGTTTCCTCCCAAGAATACCAGTGCATAGGATAAACAGCGCAATGCTTTTTTGAAAAATGAAGCTATTATAAGACCCAGGTCCCATCACACAATGCAACGCAAGCCGGAGGATAGGGTTTTCCCTTATAATAGCCAAACATGCTTGGTACGTGTAAAACAAATCATTTGATACTATAATAAGTGTATAGTGTCAAAACAATTTCAATCATAAATATAAATCATAGACGGCATGGGTACCATATATCATGTCGCCATACTAGTTCTACAATTAAAACCGAATTACACGTATTGGAAATTGGATTTCCGTCATGAGTCGAGGCAAGGGGCAAGCTCCTCTCCGCGTTCGAGACACTCTAGCAAATGTCTCAGGGTTACGCACTCTGGGCAACCCTGGATGCAGCTGGGCCGGTCCTCACTTACGTTAGAGGATTGGCAATTCCTGAACACACGTTTCCCGGTCCTTACAGACCTACAATCGAGGCGCCTCATTCCAACAACCACAAAGGTGAAAAGTATATAAATGTCAGGGCTGGTAAGTCACTGACACCACCAAAGCTAGAAAGAAACGTCGTGCTCTCCCAGCGGTCCGTATCCCGTTTTTAACTCATACCGAGGTGTGAGGCTCGCGAATTCACGTTATACACAAAGCTGCCACGTAGGCGTGCTTTGATCATCGACCACAAGACTTTGCTTTTCAACAGAAGCCTTGATCATTGCATCTTAGCGTGCCACACTGGCAGTTCATGCCATGCGATTGATATCTATCGATATATAACCTCTAAGCTCGTACGTCTCAGAGAAGGGCGTTAAGCAAGAGAATAAATTCTCCGCCGCCAAACAGATATATATTTAACAGAAATCAATCAACACAGAATAAAATCCAATGTCAGACACACAATCCATTTACAAGTCCGTTCTAGGTCTGAACGAAACCGGAGGCACTTTCCTCGCATATCCATCCATCTCCAAGTACGTCTGGACGACCACCAACTATTTCCATCCTCTTGGTTGTACAGCCCAATCAGGATCGTCAGTAATTATCCAAACGATGTGAAGACTTCTGGTCTTCGACCACCGTCTTCATCTTCGACATATCGTCGAATCGGTTATTCAGAATGGGTATAAACCCGGCCGTTCCGAACAACCCGCGTATATTAAAAACAAATGTTACACAAACACAACATACGCCTCATTCCAATTCAGAATATTCTTTTATTCACAAAATCATATTCTTAGGGAAAGGTTCCCATTAATTTTATCCAAGATAAATTCTTTAGAATTTATCCTTTAATCTTCCTTTGGATGATCTATCAAACCAAATTATGGTTTTCTAAACTAGTCGAGATTAGCGAACCACAACGAAGTAATTATTTATTTTATTTCCCAATCCCAACCTATTCATCCCATGAAGCAAAACTGGTGATACTCCATATCTAACACTATGGTGTTATCGGTAAAATTAATTACCATTTCACGTTCAAATCTAATTAAAGATTTATCTATCGCTTTGAAGCAAAACTGGCGATACTCCATTCTCGCTCATTTCTAAATTTGATAATTTAGATTATAGATTCACGTTTCGACCTAATTGCAGATTCATTAAAATTCCTTTTACTGGGTTAAAGAACTAGGTGTTATTTAAAACACAGTTCACGACAAACCCAAATCACATTCTATTTATTATCGGGTTAAAGAACTAGTGTTACTTAAAACACAGCTCACGATAAACCCATGAATCAATTCTATTTAAAACCCATTTCAAATCCAATTTATTTATTTGAAAATAAACGGTTTTAAATTTTAGTTCAAAACTAGTTCATTTCGATAAAAACTATTTTTACCTTTTCAAATATGGAATTTTTCATCCCAATTTCTTCCAAATCATTTCTTACGATTTTACACAAATTATTATTATCTTTAAAAAATTTATCAAGGCCCGTACAGTCGATTTCCATCAACGGCCATCGAACTGCACTTACAGCGACCTTTTTCGAATTTGATTTGGACGTATCTCCAAATCCAACCGTTAGATTTTGAATTTCAAATATTCGTTAGAAAGCCCTTTTCGATACGAAACCAACGGTTCTGGTTTTAGGAGAATCCGACGGTCGGATCTCCCGTAATGTCCATTTGAAATAAATGGTCGAAATTCACGAACTGCCGCGGCGCGGCGCGTTCTATTCAGGCCATTATATTATATATATAATATATATATATATATTTCGTCGATTACTATTTAAAATGAATTATATAAATAGTTTTGAATTCGTTTCAAAAACATTTTCAACTTCCATTTCAATTCAAAGCAAAATTGAATTCTTCTTTATAGATTCGTTTTTTTAAAATTCATTTTTATTCAATTCAAATTCCAATTCAATTTGCATTCAATTCAATTCGTTTTCAATTCAATTTGAATTCGTTTTCAATTCAATTCGAATTGGTTTTATATTCAATTCAATTCAAATTCGTTATCTATTCAATTCAATTCGAATTAGTTTCGTTTGCTATTCAATTGAAATCAAATTCGTTTTCCACTCAATTCGAATTCATTATATATTCAATTCATTTCGAAATCGTTTTATATTCAATTCATTTCAAAATCGTTTTATATACAATTCATTTCGAAATCGATTTATATTCAATTCATTTCGAAATCGATTTATATTCAATTCATTTCAAAATCGTTTTATATTCAATTCATTTCGAAATCGTTTTATATTCAATTCATTTCGAAATCGATTTATATTCAATTCATTTCGAAATCGATTTATATTCAATTCATTTCGAAATCGATTTATATTCAATTCATTTCAAAATGAATAAAATCGATATAAATATCGTTCACGTCAAAATGGCGTCAATCTAATCAACACGGCTTCATATATTCCTTCATTCTATTCAACAAATGAATATTTAGTTTTGTCAACACACGACTAATCTCAACGAATGAGTACTGTCCACATATGACTATTTTTGTTAAATTATTCCGTTCAATACATGACTAATCTCAATGGATGAGTACAGTCAACACATGAACCTTTATTTTATAGAGATAAAGATATAAATTTTATTGTTAAAATATTTCGTTCAACACATGACTAATCTCAATGGATGAGTACAGTCAACACATGAACCTTTATTTTATAAAGATAAAGATACAAATTTTATTGTTAAAATATTTCGTTCAACACATGACTAATCTCAACGGATGAGTACAGTCAACACATGAACCTTTATTTTATATTGATAAAGATGTAAATTTTATTGTTAAAATATTTCGTTCAACACATGACTAATCTCACTGGATGAGTACAGTCAACACATGAACCTTTATTTTATATTGATAAAGATGAAAATTTTATTATAAAAATATTTCGTTCAACACATGACTAATCTCAACGGATGAGTGCAGTCAACACATGAACATTTATATTATATTGATAAAGATGTAAATTTTATTATAAAAATATTTCGTTCAACACATGACTAATCTCAACGGATGAGTGCAGTCAACACATGAACATTTATATTATATTGATAAAGATGTAAATTTTATTATAAAAATATTTCGTTCAACACATGACTAATCTCAACGGATGAGTGCAGTCAACACATGAACATTTATATTTTAATATTCTTTATTTTCTAAATTGGAATGAGGCCCAATCAATCACCATATAATGTTAATTATATGGACTTTCCATACATCACACGTATACAATAGCATTGAAAAATAATCAACCATCAACCAAAGTGCACTACACTATATAAGCATCAAATATATATATGTAACGCTTATAACAGCCTGTCAATCAATCGATCGACATATTTAATCTATCAGGATGAGTGAACTTCAAATTTCATCCCAACACCCGTGTGGGGTTTCAAATCAACAAACACAGATTTTTATTTGTGCAGTTGGGCGATGTGTAAAATTTATCGACCCAATCAATGTCCTTTAAATAGGTGTACATAAACAAACCGTCCGGTTTGTAAATGAATATTTATTTATTCACATTCACGTTAAAAATTATATTTTTAACGACAAAACATTTTATTTTAACTTATGAATTTTCTATTCAGTTCATTCTTTAAATAAAATGATATTTTTATTTTTCTAACTTATTTTAGAAAATTTCGGCGGCATAACGGCACGATACTAGAAACGGGACAAGGCCTAGCCTTATCCCCGGTCTAGTGAAGGCCCACGCCATTCACACATCAATCAAATCATTCCATTTCACCAAACAATTCAATTTCAATCAAATAATCTAACTAATTTTTGCAATCAAACAAACAAGTCCATGGTCTGTGGACAATTGTGTCGGGTGCTACTAAACACCGTCTGCATCCTAGTGTATATATATATATATATATAACTAGAAAAAGAAATTGAAAGGTGAGAAATTCTCACCGAAAGCTATCCATACATCTTGACTCTTCTTTTGATAGAAATCTTCATCGTTCTCGCCTTTCGTCACTTTCATTGCCCGTAGCCACTACATATATAAAAATCGAATTTTTACTTTGTTATTCAATATATAAAAATCAAATTTTTACTACGCTATTCAATATATAAAAATCGAATTTTTACTTCGCTATTCAATATATAAAAATCGAATTTTTACTTCGCTATTCAATATATAAAAATCGAATTTTTACTATGTTATTCAATATATAAAAATCCCATTTTTACTATGTTATTCAATATATAAAAATCCCATTTTTACTATGTTATTCAATATATAAAAATCCCATTTTTACTATGTTATTCAATATATAAAAATCCCATTTTTACTTCGCTATACTCTACATAAAGATTTCGCCTTTTCAAAAATATAGATTTCGCCTTTTCAAAAATATAGATTCCAACTTTTCAAATATATCATTATTAAAAATCACATTCCTATTTTTCTACACATATAAAGATGATATTTTTAATATTTCTATCATGTAAAAATTATATTTTTAATTCTCTGCACAAACAAAAATCATATTTCTACACCTTCTACATAATAAAGATTATATTTTTAATACCTTAAAAATATAAAAATCATATTTTTAATACTTTAAAAATATAAAAAAACTTATTCGCTTCTTCAAATTAATCGAAACCGCTTCTTTGCTTAAGTAAAAATCTCTCTTTTCCTTAAGTAAAAGTCTTGGATTTTTTAATGCTTAAAACATATGAAAAATCAAATTTTTTTCTATGCTAAATCACATAAGAAGAATCGTATTTTTCATTACTCAAATAAATAATTAAAACTGAAATAAAAGATTAAAAATCACCTTTTTTTATTTGTTTGGACATCGGCGGAAGGGTGGGACTGCTCGTCGGAGATGGAGGCGCGGTGGGTATTGTCGTCACGGTGGTGGTCGGACTGGCGGTGTGCGGGCCCAGGGCGGAGCGCGTGGGCTTCTGGGTGTGTGGGCTTGAGCGAGGAGAGGGAGAGGGAAGCAGGGGGGTGTCGGAGGGGGAGGTCGAGCGTGAGGGGGGGGGGGGGGGGGACGGCGCTTGGCGCGGCGGGCGAACGATGGGAGGGGCAGCTGTCGATCGCGCCCCCTTCTGTATTTTTCTTCTTCTGAATTTTGATCTGTAATCGATTGAAAGGTGGGGCCAGTGGTTTATAAGGGGAGGAGGGAGAGAAAGTTTACTTTTTAATTTATTTAATTATTTTATTTTGCAAAGAGTTGACTTTTACATACGAACTCGAAACGAGGCCCACCGCCTGTCGTCCATAGCGTTTTACCCCTATTCCGAACCCAATGGGATATGTATCGTAGGCTGATTCGATTGTTTTGATCATTTTCCATTGAATTTACATTTGAATCACTATATTGAATTTTAAACGTACATTTCAAATTACCGGGGTCGTATACGAACTTTAAAAATTCCAGAAAAATATTTTCTAGCTTTGTATTGACGACACGGTCCTAACAAAACTAGTTTCATCGAATTCTGAGACCGTTGGAAAAATGGCCATTTTCCAGTCGATTAAAATCAACTAAAACTGGTCAAACGCGTTTTCCTTTGCCACGCTCACATATTGATTCGAAAAATTTTGAAATTTAAAACCTAGCAATAATTTGACATCACGGATCCAACAAAACTGGTTTCGTCGAAATCCGAGGTCGCTTGCAAAATTTCCATTTTTAAGGGCCTGAATTCCATAGCGACTATTCAAAATTTTCAACTGGACATATCTTTTGATTCCCTCTATGAAATCTTGATTTTTCGGATTCGTTGGAAAGATATTATCAATTAGATCCTAATGTTTTTGGTTTCACTAAAATCCGGATTGTTTTGCACCCGGTATGTCAAATTGAAGTTTGAAATCGAATTATCGAACTACCGCACCATTTTCAATTCTATTATTATTATATATAAATATTTATATTCTAACGACGACGTATACAATATATACATCGAATTATTCAAAATAAATTTTTCGTCGATATGATTTAAAATAATCTATTTTAAATATTCAAAATTCGCTAAAATTGCCAAAATAAAAATTTTAAACTGGCCCAGATTTTCCGGGTCATTACAATCTCCCCCACTTAAAACTTTTCGTCCCCGAAAAGGAACAAAGTCGAAAGTGGTTTGATTAATCAACTCTACGTTCGATCTGGCTTCCATTCTCCAACTTTTCAGTTTCTGAGAATTTTCAAATTTTCAAAAATTTGGCTAACACCCTAAATTTTCGAAAAATTTCGCCATAACCTCCCCCTGCACCGGGAGCCACGGGAAAATCCCGAAATTGCCATATAGGCCTTCTGATCTCAAAAAGAAAAAGAAAAAGCCAAGCGGCTAGCCAATAGGCTCATAAAATCATCATCACCCAAACAAAACAGTAAATTATGTAGTAAACATGTACCTATTTGTCGGGCAAACAAATTTTATTCTCTGCTCTAGCCTCCTTGCTATGACCTGTTCAATGTAAGTATATGTATATGCAAGCAAATGCGACCAATTTTCAATACAATTCAATATTTGGTTCAATTAGGTATAAATGGTTCAAAATTATCAAACAAATAAACAAACAACACAAACATCAATCAATTTGTGAATTAGAGTTTCAAATTCATAATTTTGATATATTTACTGAAAATCATGTTTTTGATGCCAATTCGCAACAATGTGTTCTAGCTATATTAGTTTTGGTTCTCACACCAGTCTAATGGAAATATATAGAAATCACACCTTCGAAACACGAACACAAATTCTGATGATGATATATCAATCATCAGAATCATCTCCGGGTGTCTAGAGTGTGATTCTATATCCATCCAGTATATTAAAACTTCGACTATACGTTCATGACGCGTATACGCGAAATCTTTATATACAAGATTGTCCAAATTCAAAATAAATAAATAATCAAATACGTATAAAATGGTTTAAATTTTAAAACAAAATTGTTACCATTTGAAAAATATACTCTTCACATTCGTTCTAGGATACTACTGATCCTATCTCTAACGAGTCATTCTAATTGGATATTGCTAATCCAATATCTGATGAATTCTTTCGTATGGTTCTAATGTGTCTTGTTCTCGAGCTCTGTAAACCAAAGCTCTGATACCAAACTGACACGACCCGAACTTCCCCGTGAGGGAAAGCACGGATGGCGTTGAGGACAGGACAAAATAGAACGCAGACGGAAGAACATTTCATTGTTATTACAACAATTCCATCAGATACAAGAATATACAGAGTATAGATGAATAAATTACATTCGATAAATATCAGAGATTACATTAAATTATATAGCAGCGGAAAATAATACAAAGCACAACTGAAGGTGATATACGGATACAGAGCTTTCCGGATATCATTCCAGCTGTAAACCAGGATCCTGTGAATATAAATCTGCAAAACCAAAACTACTAGCCGCCCGTGCGGAAAATAGGGGCACCCAGAGTTTAGGTTAAAACAATAAACTCCAGGTCAGTCATGTGACTGGTGTGAGAACTAAAACAGTTATTTAAAGCTTTACTTTAAAAGAGAGTAATTCAAGGGACCACGCCGTATAACACGGAACGGGTTTCCTCCCAAGAATACCAGTGCATAGGATAAACAGCGCAATGCTTTTTCGAAAAATGAAGCTATTATAAGACCCAGGTCCCATCACACAATGTAACGCAAGCCGGAGGATAGGGTTTTCCCTTATAATAGCCAAACATGCTTGGTACGTGTAAAACAAATCATTTGATACTATAATAAGTGTATAGTGTCAAAATAATTTCAATCATAAATATAAATCATAGACGACATGGGTACCATATATCATGTCGCCATTCTAGTTCTACAATTAAAACCGAATTACACGTATTGGAAATTGGATTTCCGTCATGAGTCGAGGCAAGGGGCAAGCTCCTCTCCGCGTTCGAGACACTCTAGCAAATGTCTCAGGGTTACGCACTCTGGGCAACCCTGGATGCGGCTGGGCCGGTCCTCACTTACGTTAGAGGATTGGCAATTCCTGAACACACGTTTCCCGGTCCTTACAGACCTATAATCGAGGCGTCTCATTCCAACAACCACAAAGGTGAAAAGTATATAAATGTCAGGGCTGGTAAGTCACTGACACCACCAAAGCTAGAAAGAAACGTCGTGCTCTCCCAGCGGTCCGTATCCCGTTTTTAACTCATACCGAGGTGTGAGGCTCGCGAATTCACGTTATACACAAAGCTGCCACGTAGGCGTGCTTTGATCATCGACCACAAGACTTTGCTTTTCAACAGAAGCCTTGATCATTGCATCTTAGCGTGCCACACTGGCAGTTCATGCCATGCGATTGATATCTATCGATATATAACCTCTAAGCTCATACGTCTCAGATAAGGGCGTTAAGCAAGAGAATAAATTCTCCGCCGCCAAACAGATATATATTTAACAGAAATCAATCAACACAGAATAAAATCCAATGTCAGACACACAATCCATTTACAAGTCCGTTCTGGGTCTGAACGAAACCGGAGGCACTTTCCTCGCATATCCATCCATCTCCAAGTACGTCTGGACGACCACCAACTATTTCCATCCTCTTGGGTGTACAGCCCAATCAGGATCGTCAGTAATTATCCAAACGATGTGAAGACTTCTGGTCTTCGACCACCGTCTTCATCTTCGACATATCGTCGAATCGGTTATTCAGAATGGGTATAAACCCGGCCTTTCCGAACAACCCGCGTATATTAAAAACAAATGTTACACAAACACAACATATGCCTCATTCCAATTCAGAATATTCTTTTATTCACAAAATCATATTCTTAGGGAAAGGTTCCCATTAATTTTATCCAAGATAAATTCTTTAGAATTTATCCTTTAATCTTCCTTTGGATGATCTATCAAACCAAATTATGGTTTTCTAAACTAGTCGAGATTAGCGAACCACAACGAAGTAATTATTTATTTTATTTCCCAATCCCAACCTATTCATCCCATGAAGCAAAACTGGTGATACTCCATATCTAACACCATGGTGTTATTGGTAAAATTAATTACCATTTCACGTTCAAATCTAGTTAAAGATTTAACTATCGCTTTGGAGCAAAACTGGCGATACTCCATTCTCGCTAATTTCTAAATTTGATAATTTAGATTATAGATTCACATTTCGACCTAATTGCAGATTCGTTAAAACTCCTTTTACTGGGTTAAAGAACTAGGTGTTATTTAAAACACAGTTCACGACAAACCCAAATCACATTCTATTTATTATCAGGTTAAAGAACTAGTGTTACTTAAAACACAGTTCACGATAAACCCATGAATCAATTCTATTTAAAACCCATTTCAAATCCAATTTATTTATTTGAAAATAAACGGTTTTAAATTTTAGTTCAAAACTAGTTCATTTCGATAAAAACTATTTTTACCTTTTCAAATATGGAATTTTTCATCCCAATTTCTTCCAAATCATTTCTTACGATTTTACACAAATTATTATTATCTTTAAAAAATTTATCAAGGCCCGTACAGTCGATTTCCATCAACGGCCATCGAACTGCACTTACAGCGACCTTTTTTGAATTTGATTTGGACGTATCTCCAAATCCAACCGTTAGATTTTGAATTTCAAATATTCGTTAGAAAGCCCTTTTCGATACAAACCCAACGGTTCCGGTTTTAGGAGAATCCGACGGTCGGATCTCCCGTAATGTCCGTTTGAAATAAATGGTCAAAATTCACGAACTGCCGTGGCGCGGTGCGTTCTATTCAGGCCATTATATTATATATATAATATATAATATATATATATATATATATTTCGTCGATTACTATTTAATACGAATTATATAAATAGTTTTGAATTCGTTTCAAAAACATTTTCAACTTCCATTTCAATTCAAAGCAAAATTGAATTCTTCTTTATAGATTCGTTTTTTTAAAATTCATTTTTATTCAATTCAAATTCCAATTCAATTTGAATTCAATTCAATTCGTTTCCAATTCAATTCGAATTCGTTTTCAATTCAATTCGAATTGGTTTTATATTCAATTCAAATTCGTTATCTATTCAATTCAATTCGAATTAGTTTCGTTTTCTATTCAATTGAAATCAAATTCGTTTTCCACTCAATTCGAATTCATTATATATTCAATTCATTTCGAAATCGTTTTATATTCAATTCATTTCGAAATCATTTTATATTCAATTCATTTCGAAATCGATTTATATTCTTATTCAGTTCATTTCGAAATCGTTTTATATTCAATTCATTTCGAAATCGTTTTATATTCAATTCATTTCGAAATCGATTTATATTCAATTCATTTCGAAATCGATTTATATTCAATTCATTTCGAAATCGATTTATATTCAATTCATTTCAAAATGAATAAAATCGATATAAATATCGTTCACGTCAAAATGGTGTCAATCTAATCAACACGACTTCATATATTCCTTCATTCTATTCAACAAATGAATATTTAGTTTTGTCAACACACGACTAATCTCAACGAATGAGTACTGTCCACGTATGACTATTTTTGTTAAATTATTCCGTTCAACACATGACTAATCTCAATGGATGAGTACAGTCAACACATGAACCTTTATTTTATAGAGATAAAGATATAAATTTTATTGTCAAAATATTTCGTTCAACACATGACTAATCTCAATGGATGAGTACAGTCAACACATGAACCTTTATTTTATAGAGATAAAGATATAAATTTTATTGTTAAAATATTTCGTTCAACACATGACTAATCTCAACGGATGGGTACAGTCAACACATGAACCTTTATTTTATATTGATAAAGATGTAAATTTTATTGTTAAAATATTTCGTTCAACACATGACTAATCTCAATGGATGAGTACAGTCAACACATGAACCTTTATTTTATATTGATAAAGATGTAAATTTTATTAAAAAATATTTCGTTCAACACATGACTAATCTCAACGGATGAGTGCAGTCAACACATGAACATTTATATTATATTGATAAAGATGTAAATTTTATTATAAAAATATTTCATTCAACACATGACTAATCTCAACGGATGAGTGCAGTCAACACATGAACATTTATATTATATTGATAAAGATGTAAATTTTATTATAAAAATATTTCGTTCAACACATGACTAATCTCAACGGATGAGTGCAGTCAACACATGAACATTTATATTTTAATATTCTTTATTTTCTAAATTGGAATGAGGCCCAATCAATCACCATATAATGTTAATTATATGGACTTTCCATACATCACACGTATACAATAGCATTGAAAATTAACCAACCATCAACCAAAGTGCACTACACTATATAAGCATCAAATATAGATATCTAACGCTTATAACAGCCTGTCAATCAATCGATCGACATATTTAATCTATCAGGATGAGTGAACTTCAAATTTCATCCCAACACCCGTGTGGGGTTTCAAATCAACAAACACAGATTTTTATTTGTGCAGTTGGGCGATGTGTAAAATTTATCGACCCAATCAATGTCCTTCAAATAGGTGTACATAAACAAACCGTCCGATTTGTAAATGAAAATTGATTTATTCACATTCACATTAAAAATTATATTTTTAACGACAAAACATTTTATTTTGACTTATGAATTTTCTATTCAGTTCATTCTTTAAATAAAATGATATTTTTATTTTTCTAACTTATTTTAGAAAATTTCGGCGGCATAACGACACGATGCTAGAAACGGGACAAGGTCTAGCCTTATCCCCGGTCTAGTGAAGGCCCACGCCATTCACACATCAATCAAATCATTCCATTTCACCAAACAATTCAATTTCAATCAAATAATCTAACTAATTTTTGCAATCAAACAAACAAGTCCATGGTCTGTGGACAATTGTGTCGGGTGCTACTAAACACCGTCTGCATCCTAGTATATATATATATATATATATAACTAGAAAAAGAAATTGAAAGGTGAGAAATTCTCACCGAAAGCTATCCATACATCTTGACTCTTCTTTTGATAGAAATCTTCATCGTTCTCGCCTTTCGTCGCTTTCGTAGCCACTACATATATAAAAATCGAATTTTTACTTTGTTATTCAATATATAAAAATCGAATTTTTACTACGCTATTCAATATATAAAAATCGAATTTTTACTTCGCTATTCAATATATAAAAATCGAATTTTTACTTCGCTATTCAATATATAAAAATTGAATTTTTACTATGTTATTCAATATATAAAAATTCCATTTTTACTATGTTATTCAATATATAAAAATCCCATTTTTACTATGTTATTCAATATATAAAAATCCCATTTTTACTATGTTATTCAATATATAAAAATCCCATTTTTACTTCGCTATACTCTACATAAAGATTTCGCCTTTTCAAAAATATAGATTTCGCCTTTTCAAAAATATAGATTTCAACTTTTCAAATATATCATTATTAAAAATCACATTCCTATTTTTCTACACATATAAAGATGATATTTTTAATATTTCTATCATGTAAAAATTATATTTTTAATTCTCTACACAAACAAAAATCATATTTCTACACCTTCTACATAATAAAGATTATATTTTTAATACCTTAAAAATATATAAATCATATTTTTAATACTTTAAAAATATAAAAAAACTTATTCGCTTCTTCATATTAATCAAAACCGCTTCTTTGCTTAAGTAAAAATCTCTCTTTTCCTTAAGTAAAAGTCTCGGATTTTTTAATGCTTAAAACATATGAAAAATCAAAATTTTTTCTATGCTAAATCACATAAGAAGAATCGTATTTTTCATTACTCAAATAAATAATTAAAACTGAAATAAAAGATTAAAAATCACCTTTTTTTATTTGTTTGGACATCGGCGGAAGGGTGGCACTGCTCGTCGGAGATGGAGGCGCGGTGGGTGTTGTCATCATGGTGGTGGTCGGACTGGCGGTGTGTGGGCCCAGGGCGGAGCGCGTGGGCTTCTGGGTGTGTGGGCTTGAGCGAGGAGAGGGAGAGGGAAGCAGGGGGGTGTCGGAGGGGGAGGTCGAGCGTGAGGGGGGTGGGGACGGCGCTTGGCGCGGCGGGCGAACGATGGTGGGGGCGGCTGTCGATCGCGCCCCCTTTCCGTATTTTTTTTTTTTTTTTTCTTCTTCTGAATTTTGATCTGTAATCGATTGAAAGGGGGGGCCAGCGGTTTATAAGGGGAGGAGGGAGAGAAAGTTTACTTTTTAATTTATTTAATTATTTTATTTTGCAAAGAGTTGATTTTTACATACGAACTCGAAACGAGGCCCACCGCCTGTCGTCCATAGCGTTTTACCCCTATTCCGAACCCAATGATATGTATCGTAGGCTGATTCGATTGTTTTGATCATTTTCCATTGAATTTATATTTAAATCACTATATTGAATTTTAAACGTACATTTCAAATTACCGGGGTCGCATACGAACTTTAAAAATTCCAGAAAAATATTTTCTTGCTTCGTATTGACGACACGGTCCTAACAAAACTAGTTTCGTCGAATTCTGAGACCGTTGGAAAAATGGCCATTTTCCAGTCGATTAAAATCAACTAAAACTGGTCAAACGCGTTTTCCGTTGCCATGCTCACATATTGATTCGAAAAATTATGAAATTTAAAACCTAGCAATAATTTGACATCACGGATCCAACAAAACTGGTTTCGTCGAAATCCGAGGTCGCTTGCAAAATTTCCATTTTTAAGGGCCCGAATTCCATAGCGACTATTCAGAATTTTCAACTGGACATATCTTTTGATTCCCGCTATGAAATCTTGATTTTTCGGATTCGTTGGAAAGATATTATCAATTAGATCCTAATATTTTTGGTTTCACTAAAATCCGGATTGTTTTGCACCCGGTATGTCAAATTGAAGTTTGAAATCGAATTATCGAACTACCGCGCCATTTTCAATTCTATTATTATAATATATAAATATTTATATTCTAACGACGACGTATACAATATATACGTCGAATTATTCAAAATAAATTTTTCGCCGATTTGATTTAAAATAATCTATTTTAAATATTCAAAATTCGCTAAAATTGCCAAAATAAAAATTTTAAACTGGCCCAGATTTTCCGGGTTATTACAATCTCCCCCACTTAAAACTTTTCGTCCCCGAAAAGGAACAAAGTCGAAAGTGGTTTGATTAATCAACTCTACGTTCGATCTGGCTTCCATTCTCCAACTTTTCAGTTTCTGAGAATTTTCAAATTTTCAAAAATTTGGCTAACACCCTAAATTTTCGAAAAATTTCGCCATTACCTCCCGTGCACCGGGAGCCACGGGAAAATCCCGAAATTGCCATGTAGGCCTTCTGATCTCAAAAAGAAAAAGAAAAAGACAAGCGGCTAGCCAATAGGCTCATAAAATCATCATCACCCAAACAAAACAGTAAATTATGTAGTAAACATGTACCTATTTGTCGGGCAAACAAATTTTATTCTCTGCTCTAGCCTCCTTGCTATGACCTGTTCAATGTAAGTATATGTATATGCAAGCAAATGCGACCAATTTTCAATACAATTCAATATTTGGTTCAATTAGGTATAAATGGTTCAAAATTATCAAACAAATAAACAAACAACACAAACATCAATCAATTTGTGAATTAGAGTTTCAAATTCATAATTTTGATATATGTACTGAAAATCATGTTTTTGATGCCAATTCGCAACAATGTGTTCTAGCTATATTAGTTTTGGTTCTCACACCAGTCTAATGGAAATATATAGAAATCACACCTTCGAAACACGAACATAAATTCTGTTGATGATATATCAATCATCAGAATCATCTCCGGGTGTCTAGAGTGTGATTCTATATCCATCCAGTATATTAAAACTTCGACTATACGTTCATGACGCGTATACGCGAAATCTTTATATACTAGATTGTCCAAATTCAAAATAAATAAATAATCAAATACGTATAAAATGGTTTAAATTTTAAAACAAAATTGTTACCATTTGAAAAATATACTCTTCACACTCGTTCTAGGATACTACTGATCCTATCTCTAACGAGTCATTCTAATTGGATATTGCTAATCCAATATCTGATGAATTCTTTCGTATGGTTCTAATGTGTCTTGTTCTCGAGCTCTGTAAACCAAAGCTCTGATACCAAACTGACACGACCCGAACTTCCCCGTGAGGGAAAGCACGGATGGCGTTGAGGACAGGACAAAATAGAACGCAGACGGAAGAACATTTCATTGTTATTACAACAATTCCATCAGATACAAGAATATACAGAGTATAGATGAATACATTACATTCGATAAATATCAGAGATTACATTAAATTATATAGCAGCGGAAAATAATACAACGCACAACTGAAGGTGATATACGGATACAGAGCTTTCCGGATATCATTCCAGCTGTAAACCAGGATCCTATGAATATAAATCTGCAAAACCAAAACTACTAGCTGCCCGTGCGGAAAATAGGGGCACCCAGAGTTTAGGTTAAAACAATAAACTCCAGGTCAGTCATGTGACTGGTGTGAGAACTAAAACAGTTATTTAAAGCTTTACTTTAAAAGAGATTAATTCAAGGGACCACGCCGTATAACACGGAAAGGGTTTCCTCCCAAGAATACCAGTGGATAGGATAAACAGCGCAATGCTTTTTCGAAAAATGAAGCTATTATAAGACCCAGATCCCATCACACAATGCAACGCAAGCCGGAGGATAGGGTTTTCCCTTATAATAGCCAAACATGCTTGGTACGTGTAAAACAAATCATTTGATACTATAATAAGTGTATAGTGTCAAAATAATTTCAATCATAAATATAAATCATAGACGGCATGGGTACCATATATCATGTCGCCATTCTAGTTCTACAATTAAAACCGAATTACACGTATTGGAAATTGGATTTCCGTCATGAGTCGAGGCAAGGGGCAAGCTCCTCTCCGCGTTCGAGACACTCTAGCAAATGTCTCAGGGTTACGCACTCTGGGCAACCCTGGATGCGGCTGGGCCGGTCCTCACTTACGTTAGAGGATTGGCAATTCCTGAACACACGTTTCCCGGTCCTTACAGACCTATAATCGAGGCGTCTCATTCCAACAACCACAAAGGTGGAAAGTATATAATTGTCAGGGCTGGTAAGTCACTGACACCACCAAAGCTAGAAAGAAACGTCGTGCTCTCCCAGCGGTCCGTATCCCGTTTTTAACTCATACCGAGGTGTGAGGCTCGCGAATTCACGTTATACACAAAGTTGCCACGTAGGCGTGCTTTGATCATCGACCACAAGACTTTGCTTTTCAACAGAAGCCTTGATCATTGCATCTTAGCGTGCCAAACTGGCAGTTCATGCCATGCAATTGATATCTATCGATATATAACCTCTAAGCTCGTACGTCTCAGATAAGGGCGTTAAGCAAGAGAATAAATTCTCCGCCGCCAAACAGATATATATTTAACAGAAATCAATCAACACAGAATAAAATCCAATGTCAGACACACAATCCATTTACAAGTCCGTTCTGGGTCTGAACGAAACCGGAGGCACTTTCCTCGCATATCCATCCATCTCCAAGTACGTCTGGACGACCACCAACTATTTCCATCCTCTTGGTTGTACAGCCCAATCAGGATCGTCAGTAATTATCCAAACGATGTGAAGACTTCTGGTCTTCGACCACCGTCTTCATCTTCGACATATCGTCGAATCGGTTATTCAGAATGGGTATAAACCCGGCCTTTCCGAACAACCCGCGTATATTAAAAACAAATGTTACACAAACACAACATACGCCTCATTCCAATTCAGAATATTCTTTTATTCACAAAATCATATTCTTAGGGAAAGGTTCCCATTAATTTTATCCAAGATAAATTCTTTAGAATTTATCCTTTAATCTTCCTTTGGATGATCTATCAAACCAAATTATGGTTTTCTAAACTAGTCGAGATTAGCGAATCACAACGAAGTAATTATTTATTTTATTTCCCAATCCCAACCTATTCATCCCATGAAGCAAAACTGGTGATACTCCATATCTAACACCATGGTGTTATCGGTAAAATTAATTACCATTTCACGTTCAAATCTAATTAAAGATTTAACTATCGCTTTGGAGCAAAACTGGCGATACTCCATTCTCGCTCATTTCTAAATTTGATAATTTAGATTATAGATTCACATTTCGACCTAATTGCATATTCGTTAAAACTCCTTTTACTGGATTAAAGAACTAGGTGTTATTTAAAACATAGTTCACGACAAACCCAAATCACATTCTATTTATTATCGGGTTAAAGAACTAGTGTTACTTAAAACACAGTTCACGATAAACCCATGAATCAATTCTATTTAAAACCCATTTCAAATCCAATTTATTTATTTGAAAATAAACGGTTTTAAATTTTAGTTCAAAACTAGTTCATTTCGATAAAAACTATTTTTACCTTTTCAAATATGGAATTTTTCATCCCAATTTCTTCCAAATCATTTCTTACGATTTTACACAAATTATTATTATCTTTAAAAAATTTATCAAGGCCCGTACAGTCGATTTCCATCAACGGCCATCAAACTGCACTTACAGCGACCTTTTTCGAATTTGATTTGGACGTATCTCCAAATCCAACCGTTAGATTTTGAATTTCAAATATTCGTTAGAAAGCCCTTTTCGATACAAACCCAACGGTTCCGGTTTTAGGAGAATCCGACGGTCGGATCTCCCGTAATGTCCGTTTGAAATAAATGGTCGAAATTCACGAACTGCCGCGGCGCGTTCTATTCAGGCCATTATATTATATATTATATATATAATATATAATATATAATATATATATATTTCGTCGATTACTATTTAAAACGAATTATATAAATAGTTTTGAATTCGTTTCAAAAACATTTTCAACTTCCATTTCAATTCAAAGCAAAATTGAATTCTTCTTTATAGATTCGTTTTTTTAAAATTCATTTTTATTCAATTCAAATTCCAATTCAATTTGAATTCAATTCAATTCATTTCCAATTCAATTCGAATTTGTTTTCAATTCAATTCGAATTGGTTTTATATTTAATTCAATTCAAATTCGTTATCTATTCAATTCAATTCGAATTAGTTTCGTTTGCTATTCAATTGAAATCAAATTCGTTTTCCACTCAATTCGAATTCATTATATATTCAATTCATTTCGAAATCGTTTTATATTCAATTCATTTCGAAATCGTTTTATATTCAATTCATTTCGAAATCGATTTATATTCAATTCATTTCGAAATCGATTTATATTCAATTCATTTCGAAATCGTTTTATATTCAATTCATTTCGAAATCGTTTTATATTCAATTCATTTCGAAATCGATTTATATTCAATTCATTTCGAAATCGATTTATATTCAATTCATTTCGAAATTGATTTATATTCAATTCATTTCAAAATGAATAAAATCGATATAAATATCGTTCACGTCAAAATGGAGTCAATCTAATCAACACGGCTTCATATATTCCTTCATTCTATTCAACAAATGAATATTTAGTTTTGTCAACACACGACTAATCTCAACGATTGAGTACTGTCCACGTATGACTATTTTTGTTAAATTATTCCGTTCAACACATGACTAATCTCAATGGATGAGTACAGTCAACACATGAACCTTTATTTTATAGAGATAAAGATATAAATTTTATTGTTAAAATATTTCGTTCAACACATGACTAATCTCAATGGATGAGTACAGTCAACACATGAACCTTTATTTTATAGAGATAAAGATATAAATTTTATTGTTAAAATATTTCGTTCAACACATGACTAATCTCAACGGATGAGTACAGTCAACACATGAACCTTTATTTTATATTGATAAAGATGTAAATTTTATTGTTAAAATATTTCGTTCAACACATGACTAATCTCAATGGATGAGTACAGTCAACACATGAACCTTTATTTTATATTGATAAAGATGTAAATTTTATTATAAAAATATTTCGTTCAACACATGACTAATCTCAACGGATGAGTGCAGTCAACACATGAACATTTATATTATATTGATAAAGATGTAAATTTTATTATAAAAATATTTCGTTCAACACATGACTAATCTCAACGGATGAGTGCAGTCAACACATGAACATTTATATTATATTGATAAAGATGTAAATTTTATTATAAAAATATTTCGTTCAACACATGACTAATCTCAACGGATGAGTGCAGTCAACACATGAACATTTATATTTTAATATTCTTTATTTTCTAAATTGGAATAAGGCCCAATCAATCACCATATAATGTTAATTATATGGACTTTCCATACATCACACGTATACAATAGCATTGAAAATTAATCAACCATCAACCAAAGTGCACTACACTATATAAGCATCAAATATAGATATCTAACGCTTATAACAGCCTGTCAATCAATCGATCGACATATTTAATCTATCAGGATGAGTGAACTTCAAATTTCATCCCACCACCCGTGTGGGGTTTCAAATCAACAAACACAGATTTTTATTTGTGCAGTTGGGCGATGTGTAAAATTTATCGACCCAATCAATGTCCTTCAAATAGGTGTACATAAACAAACCGTCCGGTTTGTAAATGAAAATTGATTTATTCACATTCACATTAAAAATTATATTTTTAACGACAAAACATTTTATTTTAACTTATGAATTTTCTATTCAGTTCATTCTTTAAATAAAATGATATTTTTATTTTTCTAACTTATTTTAGAAAATTTCGGCGGCATAACGACACGATACTAGAAACGGGACAAGGCCTAGCCTTATCCCCGGTCTAGTGAAGGCCCACGCCATTCACACATCAATCAAATCATTCCATTTCACCAAACAATTCAATTTCAATCAAATAATCTAACTAATTTTTGCAATCAAACAAACAAGTCCATGGTCTGTGGACAATTGTGTCGGGTGCTACTAAATACCATCTGCATCCTAGTATATATATATATATATATATAACTAGAAAAAGAAATTGAAAGGTGAGAAATTCTCACCGAAAGCTATCCATACATCTTGACTCTTCTTTTGATAGAAATCTTCATCGTTCTCGCCTTTCGTCACTTTCGTTGCCCGTAGCCACTACATATATAAAAATCGAATTTTTGCTTTGTTATTCAATATATAAAAATCGAATTTTTACTACGCTATATAATATATAAAAATCGAAATTTTACTTCGCTATTCAATATATAAAAATCGAATTTTTACTATGTTATTCAATATATAAAAATCCCATTTTTACTATGTTATTCAATATATAAAAATCCCATTTTTACTATGTTATTCAATATATAAAAATCCCATTTTTACTTCGCTATACTCTACATAAAGATTTCGCCTTTTCAAAAATATAGATTTCGCCTTTTCAAAAATATAGATTTCAACTTTTCAAATATATCATTATTAAAAATCACATTCCTATTTTTCTACACATATAAAGATGATATTTTTAATATTTCTATCATGTAAAAATTATATTTTTAATTCTCTACACAAACAAAAATCATATTTCTACACCTTCTACATAATAAAGATTATATTTTTAATACCTTAAAAATATAAAAATCATATTTGTAATACTTTAAAAATATAAAAAAACTTATTCGCTTCTTCATATTAATCAAAACCGCTTCTTTGCTTAAGTAAAAATCTCTCTTTTCCTTAAGTAAAAGTCTCGGATTTTTTAATGCTTAAAACATATGAAAAATCAAATTTTTTTCTATGCTAAATCACATAAGAAGAATCGTATTTTTCATTACTCAAATAAATAATTAAAACTGAAATAAAAGATTAAAAATCACCTTTTTTTATTTGTTTGGACATCGGCGGAAGGGTGGGACTGCTCGTCGGAGATGGAGGCACGGTGGGTGTTGTCGTCACGGTGGTGGTCGGACTGGCGGTGTGTGGGCCCAGGGCGGAGCGCGTGGGCTTCTGGGTGTGTGGGCTTGAGCGAGGAGAGGGAGAGGGAAGCAGGGGGGTGTCGGAGGGGGAGGTCGAGTGTGAGGGGGGGGGGGGGGGGGACGGCGCTTGGCGCGGCGGGCGAACGATGGGGGGGGCTGTCGATCGCGCCCCCCTTCCGTATTTTTTTTTCTGAATTTTGATCTGTAATCGATTGAAAGGTGGGGCCAGCGGTTTATAAGGGGAGGAGGGAGAGAAAGTTTACTTTTTAATTTATTTAATTATTTTATTTTGCAAAGAGTTGACTTTTACATACGAACTCGAAACGAGGCCCACCGCCTGTCGTCCATAGCGTTTTACCCCTATTCCGAACCCAATGGGATATGTATCGTAGGCTGATTCGATTGTTTTGATCATTTTCCGTTGAATTTAAATTTAAATCGATATATTGAATTTTAAACGTACATTTAATTACCGGGGTCGCATACGAACTTTAAAAATTCCAGAAAAATATTTTCTAACTTCGTATTGACGACACGGTCCTAACAAAACTAGTTTCGTCGAATTCTGAGACCATTGGAAAAATGGCCATTTTCCAGTCGATTAAAATCAACTAAAACTGGTCAAACGCGTTTTCCTTTGCCACGCTCACATATTGATTCGAAAAATTATGAAATTTAAAACCTAGCAATAATTTGACATCACGGATCCAACAAAACTGGTTTCGCCGAAATCCGAGGTCGCTTGCAAAATTTCCATTTTTAAGGGCCCGAATTCCATAGCGACTATTCAGAATTTTCAACTGGACATATCTTTTGATTCCCGCTATGAAATCTTGATTTTTCGGATTCGTTGGAAAGATATTATCAATTAGATCCTAATGTTTTTGGTTTCACTAAAATCCGGATTGTTTTGCACCCGGTATGTCAAATTGAAGTTTGAAATCGAATTATCGAACTACCGCGCCATTTTCAATTCTATTATTATTATATATAAATATTTATATTCTAACGACGACGTATACAATATATACGTCGAATTATTCAAAATAAATTTTTCGTCGATATGATTTAAAATAATCTATTTTAAATATTCAAAATTCGTTAAAATTGCCAAAATAAAAATTTTAAACTGGCCCAGATTTTCCGGGTTATTACAACCGGAATTGAATTTATATTCGAAAACCATTTCGACCAATATATACGGAATGTTGAAGATATCGGGTGATAATAGAGACGGAGCAAATTGAAGATCGTAAATCTTCATAAAACAGAAGAACTTCTAATAACCTGTGGTTAGCTCCCAGAGATAAACCGTGGTTCTGTCGTTGTTGAAATCTATGGATTTGCAAGGACTACTTGCTGCTGATATATAGGGTGATACCTAGGATGTGGTAGGAGGGTTCCTTCTGTTCATCCTGTTCCTAGATGACTTTTATAGACAGATGTCTGATAGAGTATTTCCAAAGTGTCCGCGTACGTTGATTTCTTCAAACGTACGATAGTTGGTAGCGGATAATGGTCGTTCTCTTAGCTTAACAACAAGAGTATTTTTCTGGATGTCAATTAGTGATTTTATGATGGATATGACGATGTGGCATTCAAAGTGAATTGCGATAAGATGTTCTAAATGTATTTATGACCTCAAGCCTCATTAACCGGGAAATGGTAAAATCGTATTGGTCGCGTGGCTATGTGGGTTGATCCCATTGGGGTGTATTGTCACCATCTAGAGAATATTCATTTTTGTTCTTCTTTTCGCATCTGTTTCTCCCAAGAACGGTTATGTTGGATCCAACCGTAGGTGAAAATATATTCGGTACTCTCAAACAACATGAGGGGTCGGTCATGTTTGGCCATAGTTGCAAGATGTTCTTGTTGAACTTGGAGTATTCCTTTCTAAAGATACATTGTCGGGAAGGTGCTTGCCCATACCTTGCCATGGAAATCCATTCTCCAATAAGCACTCGCGGTTTTGATCGTATACTGTGTATGTAGAGCGCGATATACAAGCGTTTTGCTATATTTTTATTTATTTGTATTTAGACATTAATATAATATCAGAAAAGATTTGATTGATTTCCGAAACATTTTGGCTTATCGTAAGGTAAAAACTGTCTGTGTTTATGTGTGGATTGGTCTTACGATTATCCTTTTCTTCCAAAAAGAATTTTGACATAAAAATCAAGTTATCTTATGCTTTTAATCTTAGTGGGTTTCTCACTCTGGTTCTCCAGACTGATTCGGCGTTTGTAATGCTCGGGTTAGACCGAGTTGTGCAGGTTCAGAATTTCAGGTGCTATGAAGAGACGAGTTAGATGGGTTTAGACATTTGATATTATATTATTCCACTATGTGATTGTATATGAGGATAAGTTGTTATAACTGTCTAGATGTGTGATGTACTCTGATGATTGTAAGTTTTATTTCGAGCTCTCAGTAAAAATTTATCTATATATTACATTTTGTTCCACTGCGCTGTGAGACTCTGTGTTATGTTGGTTCTTTTTATTATTCTTCTATTCTAATATTTCTCCCTTTCTTGTCTCAGCCACTAATATCTTTCTAATAACAATCTGCTTTTCTATTTATTTTGGGTTGACTTAGGTTGTCAAATGACGACTTAAAATGTACGTAAAAAGTGGGTTGTTACAAGTGGTATTAGAGTTATTTGTTTAGTAATGACCTTGGCTTTGTGGCGTAACTCGATAGAGATAGTGCTAGTAATACCCTAGATTGAGTTGAGTGTTTATATATGAGCACGTATTTGTAAAATTTATATACAAATGTTTTGGATTGTGTTGTTTAATCGTTTCAAATGTTGAGAATCTTTTGAACTAAGAATGGACACAGTATTATTTTGTAAAGAGAGTAAACAAAATGATTTTACCCAAATTAAATTTTTATATAGAAAGAAAATAATTTTCTCAGATTATTGAGATATTGGTGTATTTAATGTGTTGGTTGATTTGAATGAGATTCGAATTGGATTATGAATTGAATGAGTTAATATAACCAGAAGAAAATTTCACATATAGAGTATGTGAATAATAAATTTAATTTGGAATCAAATGGATCAGAATTTGATTGGAAAACCAATTAGTTAGTTGGATTTTGAATTGGAGTTTAACTAGGTTAACTGGAATTGAATTAAGAATGATATTGAAATATAATAAAACAGATTTGGAATTTGGAAACTAAATGGATAATTATTAACTAGAAATCAGTTGGATATTAACCAATTGATGTTCAAACATGTGGAACCAGAGTAAATATTAATATTGAATACTAATAGTTAATAAAAGGTGGTTGATTGGTTAAGTTGGTTATTGATTGATTATTGATTGTATGTTCGATTAATTGAATAAAATTCATCAATGGTTTAAATAAGAGTTGAATGAATTACAAATAAATTCTAGCATAATAAAGTGGAATAAAATCGCATATGAATTGAAACTGAATAATATTACCCTGTATTGGAAAATGAATTGATGCTCATGTTTGATTTTGGGAATTTGTGTGGTTATACTGGTTGGTTAATGAAATATCATTTAAGAATTTCACGTATTTGTTACTTATATGTTGAACTGAGTTAAGTATAGGTGCCAAATGGCTATGAGAATTGATTGTGGTTGCGTAGACTTCATGTAAGTTGAGCAAATATGCTCAATAGCGCTTATTAAAGGTACGCCTATGCGAAAATATAAATTTAGGTTTTTGTTTTTCCGACCGTGTGGGTCGATGTATATATATTATTTGTTCCTACGATATCGCAGATGTCACTCCGTACCGGGGAGACTCTGCCGAATTTTTCCGAGATTTTAAGGTGTTAGAAAATTTTGGATATTTTTGAATTTTTTTTATTAATGATATTGAATTAGTTTTTGATTTATAATAAACTGGATTTTGGAAATTAGTGGGTTCGTAGCATTTTTCCTACCTTAGTATTTTCGGGGAAGAAATTCATTTAAGTGGGGAAGAATGTAATGTCCTGTATTTTTAGTAGTTAATATTTAAATTATTTTAAATATTTTATATGAAATATTAATGGATTTTAATGTTAAATTTGTTTATAAAAAACTGTAATCGCCCACAAATTCGTACCCTTTGAGTTGACTAATAACACCACACGTCCAACCCAAATGACACAGAAACACAAATCATTAGTAGAAAGAAGTTAGAGGATGAGGTATAGAAAGAAAGAAAAGTTAGAATAGAAGAAAAACGAAAAACACAAATCTTACAGCGGAACGAATAAAATATATTTAATAACATAACTTTTGAAATACAAATCAGTAACTGTATATACATACCATTATTAGAGCACAACAGTTATTCCTGGAACAGTTATAAACACCTGTTTTCAGATACAACACAGTACACAGCGGAAATATGATAGTCTATAGCTAACTGGTGAAGCCTCCTAATTCCAGCTCTTCCAAGTGAATCTGAAAAATCCCGACTACTTGATTGCCCGTACAAATTTGGGCACCCAAGAGTTTAGGGAAAACAAAAACAAAATAAACTCTGGGTCAGTCATGGGACTGGTGTGAGTAAACTCCAATCATTTGTTTAACTTTAAAAATCCTTTCGAAAGAAATGATAATCGTAAGACTGATCCACACATAAACACGGATGGTTTTTACCTTATGATAACCCAAAATATTTTTGATATCAAATCTAGTGATATTATAATAATATCTACATTAAATAAATAGAATCTAGCAGATCGCTTGCATCTCACGCTCCATATATAATATAAAACCAAAACCGCAGGGCGCTTATTGGAGATTGGATTTCCAACATGACAAGGTATGGAACCACCTTCCGATAGTGTATCTCTAGAGGGGAATACACTGGGTTCAAAAAGAACATCTTGCAACCCGGCCCATACATGACCGACCACTAATTTCGCTTGAGTGTATCGAATGTATATTACCAACGGTTGGGATCAACAACCGTTTCTCGAAAAGGACAGTATCAATAGATTAAATAAGCAAATGGAATTTCTCTAGATTGGTGATTATACACTATAATGGGAGCGACCCACATAGCCGTGCTGCCTGCCCGATTTTTGTCATTCCCCGGTTGTTGAGGCCCGAGGCTACGATTTCTTATCATTCATTGATAGCACAATCACTTTGAATGCCACATTGTCAGATCCGTAAATCAATAATTGATTTGCAAAAATATATTCTGGATATTATGCTAAGAGAATAAATTCTCCGCCACCATATATATCTATACAGACCAACATATGCGATCATTGGAAATACTTCGTCAGACATTCATCCATATAATTCGTTCTGGGACTGAACGAAGTATATGGATGAATGTCTGACGAAGTATTTCCAATGATCGCATATGTTGGTCACAATTTCTATTAATAGAAAAAGTCCTTGCACTTTACTCTGTCTTTGATTATCTTCATATAATCTGATTCGCAACGCTACTACCAATATGGAGTGGTTCTCGGATAATAATCCAACCGGTCTCTCCATATTGACAACGATTATTGACAAATACTTCGATAGTCGGTTATTTAACTATCGAAGAAAAACAAACATTCAACCAAAGCATCAAACAAATCATTGAACCCTTTAATTAATATTTCATTAATTAAAACACTTCTCCGTTTCCTCTATCAATATTTGTTAACCAAATATTTTCGATAATCATCTTGGCCTCTTACGCTATTTGGAAAACATTTCCATATATCGCCTTCTATTATTTTCTATAGTTAGAAAATATATTCTATTTATAATTGGAAAACATTCCAATTACTTATCTCTTCCACGACCAT
This sequence comes from Allium sativum, assembly GCA_030737875.1. Taxonomy (NCBI): domain Eukaryota; kingdom Viridiplantae; phylum Streptophyta; class Magnoliopsida; order Asparagales; family Amaryllidaceae; genus Allium; species Allium sativum. The sequence goes on along the minus strand of CM060922.1, from coordinate 445,356,963 downwards.
TCATTTATTTCTATACTCAGGAAATATTTATTATTATATTTCCAAATTTCCACTTACTTGGGTTAAAATGAATGTTGTGTAAAACATCGTTACAACAACCCAAAATACTGCATTCAACTAAACTCTTTAAACATCTCTCTTTAAGACTGAATCTTGTTGTTTATCAGTTAGTAATGAAATCAATCAAGTTGGGGTATAATTATCTCTCAGACCTTGACTGAATAACATTTTTCACTTCAAAACAAACAAGACCACTTATCTCAAATCATCAACAACATAAAAACCACTTATTCATTTCTAAATCGTATATATATATTTCTCTTTCTATTACCAAATTTTCGATTTCCTTTTTGTTTATAATATTCTATTTTTAAGTTCGTTTCCTTACCGGATTCTATATATATTGATATATAGATTTCTAATTATCAAATTATCCTAAAAATATTCTAACTCCTTAAATTTCCGGATTTTTTTTCCATAATCTCCTTTGTACCAGTCGATAGTTCAAACCTCAACTCGCCTCTCTAGGCCCTTTCCATTCAAAAAGAAAATCAAAAAGCCAAGTGGCTTGCCGATTCGGCGCATAAAACCTCATATGGAATTTAAACATGTACCTTATTGTCGAGCACACAAATTATAATCTTCATACTCTTCACTACAAACCAGTCTAACTTTTTTTACCTGTTTTCCGATTTATCCCAACTCAATCTGGTCATTCCTAACTCAGTTTGCTAATTTATTCTTTAATTAGCTATTTTGCCAAGTCCCTTTATTTTGAACATATCATGCTCAAATATATTTTAATTCGCTTATAAACAAGTAGAATTTCATTTCCAACTTGAGTTTCATATTCGATTTCGAATATGAATTCACAAAACCAATTTACTTATCCAACGCCAATTTCAATTCAAAACTCGATTAACGAATTATTATTCAAATTAGTTAATCCTATTCAATACTCAAAAATATGATTTTTGTTTCGAAAATCATTTCATTTACTTGTCTTGAGTTCATATTTATTTTAGTACTCGAGTCTGGATTTTTATAACAAAGATCTAAGACTTATTTGCTAAAAATCCTTTTTATTTATTTAAATAAACCGTTATGGTTTAATAATGATTGTGGCATTATTTTTCTGAAAATTTGATTTTTGACATAACTAAAAGTCTATAAGACGAAATCCAGATTTTTCTCTTCCATTAGAAAACTATTATCAAATCGGTCCTAACGTTTTTTTGTTTCAAAGAAATCCAACTTAAATTGAGTTCTATATACTCAATTGAAATTCGAAACGCCAATTAACTAACTACCGCGATGCGGCGGGTTCGTTTTAATTATATTTAAATATATACACTTTTAAACTTCGTTTAAAATAAATTCAACTCCATTCTAAAATGTTTTTAATATATATCAAACCAATTTTCCCAATTCAACTCAATAATTCTGATTATCTATAATTGCTGATTTTTCCTTACTCGGTTATACATTTATTTATACTCGATTTGTTATTTTCAATCCCAATTACTTTTATAAATAAATTATAAAATTTGGTATAATCGAATTCCAATTTTAACTCTGTGACGACCCCAAACCCCGTATCCACGATGGAAAGGGTAATCTTTGGAATATAACACATAAACAGATAATAGCAGAACTGAATTAAATAAATACACCAGATAATGTACAATAGAATGCACTGGATAAACATAATCATCAGAATTACACAGTATACAGGATCATACTTAGTACAAATACAGTTCAGCTATACATAAATGTTTACTGCGGAAAACAAAACATAATATGTACAACAGGAGCTGAACAACATAAAAAGAGATAAATGATAGAATCCATCTTCAGCTCCAGCTATTCAGGAAGAGCCTGCTAAAACCTGAATACAAGTCTGCCCGTGTAGAAAAAGGGGCACCCGAGTTTGCAAGTGAAACAAACTACGAGTCAGTCATGGGACTGGTATGAGAAATCTACTTAACACATTTTATAATATGGCTAATCACAGGACCACGCCACTTTCGTGGAACGGGTTTACTTCATTGGATTGCCAGTGCTTAAAACAAGTAAATCTTTTAAACATCGCAATGCTTTTTATAGAAATGAAGCCGATATAAGACTCAAGTCCCATCACACAATGCAATGCAAACCGGAGGATAGAGTTTTACCTTATATCGACCAAGATATGCTTAATACGTGTAAAGTAAAATCACTTAAAATGTAAATTTTATCGTTTAATTCTTAATCAGACTCCAACTGTAAATTAGTAAGAGAACGATTCCCTAAGTATTAACCCCGAAGGTCGAAACCAACATCAGACCAATACCCAGGAAACCACCCATCTTAGCTCGTTTCCAGTTAGTTTCTAATTTTATACACAATCATAAAAATCAATCATAGACGACATGAGTGTCCCATGCCACTATGTCGCCAAATATAGGTTTACAATCAAAACCGCACGATGTCGTATTTGGAAATTGGATTTCCGTCATGAACCAAGGCGAAAGATAGTCCTTACCGACTTCGAGAAAATCTAGCCCATGTCTCCGGAACAGCCGCAACTGCACCTTGGAGTGACAGGGCCGATCCACTCGATGTGGATTATAGTGCCTGAACAATGCGTTTCCTCGCCCTTTGGGGCGTAAATGAGCCAACGAATGACTCCATCGGTCCCGGATCGACCGATATAACCGAGGCGCCTCACAACAACAACAACCACACAGGTGAAAAAAAATATATGAATGTCAGCCAGTTTAAGCACTGACACCACCTCTAGCTAGAAAGAAACGCATGTCCTCCCTGAGGTCCTTTCCCGTTTCTGGCTCATACCGGGGTGTGAGGCTCGCGAATTCACGTAATACACAAAGCTATGCCACACAGGTCGTGCTTTGATCATCAACCACAAGACTTTGCTTTTCAACAGAACCCTTGATCACTGCATCTTAGCATGCCACACAGGAAATTCACACCATGCAACCGATGCCATCAATCACACAGAATGAATTCCAATGTCAGACACACAGTCCATTTACAAGTCCATTCTGGGTCTAAATAAAACCGGAGGCACCACATACCTCACATATCCATCGATCTCCACGTACGTCTGGACAATCACCACTTATTATCTATATTTCGGGATGCCTCCCAATCAAGACATCGGTTACCATCCAACCGAGGTGAAGATCTCCGGTCTTCAACCACCGTCTTCATCATCGACTTCTTATCGTCGATTCGGTTATTCAGAATGGGATAAACTCGGTCTTTCTGAGCAACTCGTGTATATAATAAACAAGTGCTACACAAACAAAACATACGCCTCATTCCAATTCATCAGTCACTAACCGTAAATTAGTAAGAGAACGATTTCCCAAGTGTTAACCCCGAAGGCCGAAACCAACATCAGATCAAAAACCAGGAAACCATTCGACTTAGCTAACCTTCAGTTAGTATATAAATTTCACCTTCTTAGGGAAAGGTTCCCATTATTTTTATCAAAGATAAATTCTTTAGTATAATTTTCCATGTCAAACACATTCAACCATCAAATACCTAATAAACAGGGTAAATTCGGTTTATTTCCATTCCATATCGTTTATAATATTTTATAACGATTTATCGCTATTTTTATTTATTTAAAAATAACCAATTTATTCAAATGAAGCTTCAGGCCATAACGCGGTCGTGGCGTTGTTTTTCTTCAGATTTGATTTACACATATCCGAAAATCTAACCGTTGGATCTTCACAAAATTTATATCATTAGAAAGATCTTTTCAAAACGAATCCAACGGTTTCAGTTTTGGGAAAATCCGACGGTTGGATCTCCCGGTACACTCGTTTGAAGTTTTGATTTCAAAATACGAATTGCAGCGTCGTTATTCGATTTAATTTAATTATATTTATATATATATATATATATATATATAAATATAATCGATTCTGGCGCTGTTTTTCTTCAGATTTGAATTAAACATTCCAGACAATCCAACCGTTGGATTTTCACAAAGTGGGTATCGTTGGAAAGCTATTTCCAAGATGAACCCAACGGTTACGGTTTCGGGAAAATCCGACGGTCGGATCTCCCGCAATAATCGTTTGAAATCACGGTTTCAAAACACGAACTTCAGCTTTGTTATTCGATATATTTTAATTATATTTATACATATATATAAATATAATCTATTCTTCGATTTCAAAACCATATTCTTTTCATACATTTGATAAATATGATATTTTTATCCAACAGACATTTATTTAAACACTTCGCTATTTTTAACACATCATGTATATAATAAAAATGTGACTTTTATTGTAAAACTATTTATTTCAAAACACGACTATTTTATATAGTTCATATAAATGATAAAAATATGATTTTTATTATAAAACAATTTCTTTCAAAACACGACTATTTTATATAGTTAATATAGATGATAAAAATAGGATTTTTATTATAAAACAATTTATTTCAAAACACGACTATTTTATATAGTTCATATAGATGATAAAAATATGATTTTTATTATAAAACAATTTATTTCAAAACATGAGTGTCGTTCAAAACATGAATCTATTCAATACATGAATTTCTATTCAACACATGGATTTCTATTCAACACACGAATATAGTTTCAACACATGAAAATAATTCTAACACATGAATATTATTGAAAATTTCAGCAGCATAACGGTAGGGTAGTTAAAACCGGGACCGTCCCTAGTACGGCTCCTCGCTCTACCTTAAAGCCTCGCAGATTTTGACAATGGGGATTTCATGCATCTAGTTCGCACGCAGGCGGCATGTTTATTTTCTTTTCCACAAACTAATCCTATGTGGTTTCAACCAAATAATTCTCAACCACAAACGGGTATTTTTCAACCACAATCAATCAATTTCAACCACAAACAATTATAATCAACCATTCGCTATCAACCAATTTTCACACCAATCACAACCAATAAATATCGTCCATGGTTTGTGGACGAGGGACGTATATATATATATTTATATTTATATAAGTATATTTCACTTCTATTTCAACACATATATAATTTTTACAACGCATATATAACTTATACATCGAACATACAACTTATACAACACTTATACATGAGGTGTAAAACGCTTATATAACTCATACTTCGAATATATAATTTATACATCATCATTTCCATATCATTTATAATTTAGAAATCTCACATTGGGTTCCACTCCACCAAAAATAGCAGAAGGCTTAGAAAAATATCTGGTCTCTTCTAGAATGTAGAAGACGTCCTCACGGTCCCGGTGTCTCTTGTTTCACTGAATTTTGACAAGAAACTAAAAAGATATGATTTTTATACGAAAAACAAGTTTTGCGACACTTTTAAACTGTTGAAATCAGCTTCAGTAAACAAACCCGTTACCTGCCTTGAACCTTCGAAACTAGGTCTTCAATTCTTGACCAAACTGTGAAGTTATACGTCGATCAGGGTCTACTGCGTCGAAGGGCTTGGATAGGGGTTGCCGCGCCTAGTGGTGGAGCTCCGATCGCAGCAGCGGCGGTGGAGGAATCAACCTCGACGCCGGCGATCTTTCCAGGCTCGGATCTCGAGCTACGCAGCACGAGAGAAGGTGAGTGTTGTATGGATTTGAAGAGGGGGCTGTGCTCTACAAAATCTCCAAAGGACCATGAGGTTTTGTTGCGTGGAGGAGGAGTTACGGAGGAGAGAAGGTGGTGAGGCTTTTCCGCTTCGTGCGCAGGAGGGTCGGGGAAAGAGAAGATGCGTGGAAGAAAATGATTGGCTAATAGTTTTGTTTTAAATTTTAAATTTAATTATTTCCAAAGATACCCTTTTCTCAAACTAGCACCAATCCAAACCCAACGGCTGTCGTACCTAGCTAAATACCCCCATTCCGAACACAATGGGATATGCTTCGTAGGCCCATTCGACTGTTACAGTCAGTTTTCCCTCAAATTAAAATATAAAACATTCAATATTTAATTTGAACGTACATTTCAATTTACCAGGGCCACATACTGATTCTAAAAATACCCGAAAATTAAATCTAGCTATGTTTTGACGATACGGTCCCAACAAAACTAGTTTCGTCGAATTCTGAGTCCGTTTGAAAAATGGCCCTTTTCTGGTCGATCCAATTTAACAGAAATTCACCAAACACATTTTCTTTTGTAACACTCACATATTAACTTCAAAAATTATGAAATTTGAAACCTAGCAATAATTTGACATCCCGGATCCAACAAAAGTGGTTTCATCGAATTCTGAGGTCGTTTGCAAAATGGCCATTTTCACTGGCTATATAAACTCTATAGCGACCTTTCTGAAAATTCATTTGGCCATAACTTTTGATTCCCGCTGTGAAACTTCGATTTTCCAGATTCGTTAGAAAGATATTCACTAACAGATTCAAATATTTTTGGTTTCACTAAAATTCGTTTTATTTTGCACCCGGTACAGTCAGTCAAAGTTTGAATTGAAATTTTGAAACTGTCGCGCCTTTTTAGGCCTTGTTTATAATTCAAATTAATTATTTATTTTCAAACGTCGATTCAAACATACTTTTCGTCCTTATTATTTAAAATAATTTATTTTAAATATCCAAAATCCACTAAATAGCCAAATTAAAATTTTTAAACTGGTTCAGATTTTCCGGGTTGTAACAATCTTCCCCACTTAAAACTTTTCATCCCCGAAAAGGAACAAAGTCGAAAGTGGTTTGATTAACTAACTCTACTTTCAATCTGGCTTCCATTCTTCAACTTTTCAGTTTCTAAGAATTTTCAAATTCTTCAAAAAATTGGCTAACACCCTAAATTTTCGAAAAATTTCGCTATAACCTCCTTTGTTCCGGGGGGGGGGGGGTTTGGAAATTTATTGGGCCGTATTAGGTACCCAATAAATCCTAATAAGCATGCACATATTTATAGTGATATATTCCGGTGTCCACAGGGGAGTGTGTATAGATCATAACTCTAGAGAATAAATTCTCATCACCCTATAAATGGTTTTTGTGCCTTAATGACCAGAGAGACGTGTTTATTGTCATCTCCAGACCCGTGTGGTTTTTTTATTAATCTTGCAATTTACCGTTACCTTTTATATGGTCCATATCAGTCATCAGTTCAACCTGTAATATATAGTCATCCCCATACAAGCCTCTCGCTCGTATGGTAAATCTTCAACTTCGTCACACGAGCTCCAAATGCTTATGTGGTATATGATGAAGTTTGCCTACCTTCAAGAAGTATGCCATGTAGTGTAGTTCAAAATTAATTGTTACTGTCCTATGGCGATGTTTATTATTACACACAGAACAACAACCACTTTGCATCCAATGGCATTCACAGGAGTTGATGTAATAATATTTAGCATCCAACTCATTAAGGTTTACCTATTTGTCGGGCACGCAAATAAATTCTTTACTCAACCGCTATCCATTTACCTGTTCAAACATATATAATGCACATGTATATATTTCTATCTATTTTTAAATCAGTTCAATACTTGATTTAATTTCATAAATTTACCATCATTCTCTTATTGATTAAATTAACTATCATTTTAATTAATCAAATCCACTATCACACAACACAAATGACAATCAATTTGTTTTTAACTTTTCAAAAATATACTAATCGATTCATATACTCTTTTAAAACAATCAGACTATAGAATTAAAAGTTTGCATCCATGAAAAGAAAATAACAACAAAGTAGAGAACATAATGGAAATTTCAAAATATGGTAAATGTACCTTGCACCAGAGTCAATCAGAGATATCCACCCTGCACCTAGTATAGGCTTTCTTAATGCTTTCCACTGTTTCCCAAGTACAATCTCGCGGATCTCCACTCCATTGCACTTTGACTAAGTGAACCTTCTTGTTCCTCGGCTCTTTGGTTTCTTTTCCAACAATCTTTAGCGGCTCTCTTCTTACAGCCAATTCTGGAGTAATTTCTATATCCTGTTGTGCGGGTTCTTCCACAACCAAGTTTGGATCATGAACATGCTTTCGAAGTTGAGATACGTGAAATACATCATGCACTCCAGGCAACCAATTAGGAAATTGAACTCTATAAGCGAGGGTTCCAATCCGTTCTAGTATAGGGAATGGACCAATAAATCTGGGCACCAACTTCCCAGTTTTGCCAAATCGAATCACTCCTCTCATCAGAGAAACCCTTAGATACACATAATCACCAACAGAAAAAGCCAAATCTCTTCTTCTCGAATCAGCATAGATCTTCTTTCGGCTTTAAGCAGCGAGTAATCATTTCTTAATGAAATCGACTTTATCCGCGGCTTCGCGAATCATATCTGGTCCCAATACAAGCCTATTGCCAGGTTCAACCCAACAAGCAGGAGATCGGCACGGTCTACCATACAATGCTTCGAATGGTGACATTGTCAGGCTCGCTTGATAGCTGTTGTTGTATGAGAACACAGCTAAATGTAAATGGTCTTCCCATGATCCACCAAAATCAAGTACACAAGCCCGCAATAAATCTTCTAGTATACGATTCACCCTCTCAGTTTGACCATCTGTCTGAGGATGATAGGCGGTGCTTAGATTCAGCTTTGTCCCCAGTTCTACTTGAAATGCCTCCGAGAATTTGCTAGTAAATATTGGATCTCTATCACTAACTATACTGATTGGCACTCCGTGTAGCCTAACAATTTCCTTGAAATAAACCTATGCCAGACTTTGAGCAGTTCTATTGGATCTGACAGGTATAAAATGGGCGGTCTTCGTGAAGCGATCTACGATCACCCAAATACTGTCATTTCCTTTCCTGGTTCTGGGCAAACCATCTATGAAGTCCATGGAAATATGTTCCCACTTCCAACCTGGAATGTCCAGCGGTTGCAACAATCCAGCCAGTTTCTGTTGGTCGCTTTTTACTAGTTGGCAAGTAGAGCATCTGCTAACATATAAAGAAATGTCTCTCTTCATCGACCTCCACCAGAAAGTGCGTTTGATGTCATTATACATTTTGCTCACTCCTAGATGGATACTAAGTCTTGACCTGTGGCATTCATCCAGCACTTCCTTTCGGAGCTCAGAAATGTTAGGAACACAAATTCGACCTTTTAGCCTTAGAATCCCATCATTATCAACCTGGAAACTCAAGTGTTCGCCTTTCTGTATTCTTTCTCTGATCCTCTGAATGAAGTGATCGTCCTTCTGAAGAGCAGATATTTTATCCATCAAAGAAGTCGTAATAATAAAACTGGCGATCATTACATTCTTTCGACTTAGCGCATTGGCCACGACATTGGCTTTCCCTGGAGTGTACAGAATCTCAAAATCGTATGCTGCAAGGAACTCTAGCCAATGTTGCTGCATCAGATTCAAGTCTTTCTGGGTGAACAGGTACTTTAGCGGCTGGTGATCTGTAAATAGTTCAAATTTCTCACCCAAAAGATAGTGTCTCCAGATTTTTAAAGCAAATACAATGGCTAACAACTCAAGATCATGAGTAACGTAGTTTTTCTCATGCGGCTTCAGCTGACGGCTAGCATAAGCAACCAGTTGACCTCTTTGCATTAATACTGCACCAAGGCCTTCTCTAGAGGCATCTGTCCAGACTTTCAAGTCTTGATTGCCATTGATAATCGTTAGCACTGGAGCAGTTGTTAATCTTAACTTTAGCTTCTGAAAAGCCTCCTCACATTCGGGAGTCCACTTGAATTTTGTGTGCTTCTTTGTAAGCTTTGTTAAGTAACTAGATATCTTCGAAAAATCTTTAACGAACTGCCGGTAATAACTAGCCAATCCAAGAAAACTTCGGACTTCTGTTGTAGTACTAGGTTGTTTCCAATTTTGAATAGCGGTGATTTTACTTGGATCCACAGCAATTCCCTCCTTTGATACGACGTGGCCAAGAAACTTTACTTCATCTTGCCAGAATATACATTTAGAGAGTTTGGCCTTTAAAACATTCTTTCTCAGAATTTCTAGAACTTGTTCCAAATGTTTTTCATGTTCGGGTTTTGACTTAGAGAAGATTATAATATCATCAATAAAAACCAGAACAAACTTATTCAAGACTCCTCTGAACACTCGATTCATCAAATCGATGAAGTAAGCTGGAGCGTTACATAAGACGAACGACATTACTAACCACTCATAGAATAAGTCTGGACCTCTGAATGCTGTCATAGGAACACACTCTTCGGCAATACGAAGCTGATGGAAGCCTGTAGCTAGGTCCATCCTTGAAAATACTTGTGCTCCATTTAGACGATCCAATAAATCATCGATTCGCGGCAATGGATATTTATTCTTTATTGTCTGCTTATTCAAGTCACGATAATCCACACATAGTCGCAGAGTACCGTCAGACTTTGGGACAAACACCACTGCTGCTCCCCAATCAGAGAAACTAGGCCTGATCAGACCCTTCCATACAAGCTATCGAGTTTGATTGTCTAGTTCCTCTTTCTCCTTTAGAGTCATTCTCTGAATAGCATGCACTATTGGCCTTGCATTCGGAATTAAAGCGATCTTGAAATCAATTTCTCTCTGTGGAGGTAAGCTAACAACTTCTTCGAACAGATCTGCATAATTCTTGACGACAGTAATATCTTTTATGAGGTCCTGTATATTCTCTGTGACTACAGGGATATTTTCTATTTGAGCAGGAGAAACACTAAGAGCTGTCCAAAAGTCTTTTCTATCTGAATTCGGGCCTTCACATGGTATGGTGATATAATCCCCTGATTTAATCTTTGCCTTAACCACTCTCTCGGCGCATTTAACCTCAGCCTCGTATTTGGTTAACCAATCTAATCCCAAAATAAAATCAAATTCAGCAAAATTCATGACGATCGAGATGGTAGGGAACTTATAACTGGAAAAAGAGACAGGCACCCCACAAATCCAACTAAGATCAAGGGAACTCCCAACCGGATTATGTACAGTGATGGGTTCTTTGAGCTTTTTCAATTTCAAATCCAACATCTTAATTGCATTCTTTGCAATAAAGCTTCGCGACGCGCCTGTATCAAATAGTATTTTAACTGGAATACTTTTGACATTAAGCGTGCCTTCCAAAACATCAAACCTTCTCTGACTAGCTGAGGATGCTGAGGTTTCTGCCACTTCATTTACCTGAGCCTCTTTGGTCGCTTTTAACAGCCGACAATCTTTCTTTACATGGCCAAACCGATGGCAAATGTCGCATTCTCTGGTCTCTTGAAACTTCTTATTAGACTTAGATCCTTCCTTTCTTTGCTTCTTTAAAGATCTGCAATTTCCTTGCAAATGCCCTTGCTTCTTACAATTATTGCATATGGCAGTCGTTGCTGGTTCTTTCCCAGATCTGGCCCTTTTCTGATTGACTTTAGGCTTCTTACTGACCTCAGACATCGTACTGGCCTCCGGATTATCAGTTTCAGACTCCCCTTTATTACTAGAACTGACTTTCTCTTCGTAGCGTAACATACCTTTCTTGTCGAGATCCTCGTACTGGTAAGCCATGTATATCATTTCTGAAAAAGGAAGCTTCACATTCCTCATTACTCTATTCTGGTATTTTCTTTGCAGACCATGAATAAACCTCAGATTCTCCCTCTTTGGATCTTGAATCAGATGTAGGAAAAAATGAGAAAGTTCATTGAATCTCTTATGATATTCTGGAATGGTCATATCTCCTTGTATCAGATAAGAGAATTCATCACATAACCGCTCAGTTGCTTCAGGAGGAGTAATTCTTTCTAGGAAAATCTCTTTAAATCTATCCCAGGTAATATTACCTTCTGGATTATCCTTAATAATCGAATCCCACCAGAACAAAGCTTCGTCTTTGAGTGCCCAAGATGCCAGTAATCTTTTCTGGTCATCCCTTAGCTTTAAACCTTCAAAGATTTTCTTAGCAGAACGAATCCAAGCTTGTGTTTTCATAATAGATTCTTCACCCGAGAATGGTATTCCACCCATATTTCGATACTTAATTAATAGAGCCTCAATATCTGGTTCTGCATTCCTTCTGTTTCTGACACTCATTTTCTAGTACTTCTGCAAATAGCAGATCAAGTGTTAGGTCAATAGAAAAGATAATTTAAAGCATAGAGACATATACTTGAATGTAAATGCATCTATCGAGGTGTTATTTCTTTCTGCTATACTCATACTTGGATATTACTGATCCTATCTGTAATGAGTTATTCGTCCTAGAACACTACTGGTTCTATTTCTGACGAGTTCGTTAATATGTTATATTCCAGCACTAAGCTTAACCAAAGCTCTGATACCACGTTGTGACGACCCCAAACCCCGTATCCACGGTGGCAAGGGTAATCTTTGGAACATAACCCATAAACAGATAATAGCAGAACTGAATTAAATAAATACACCAGATAATGTACAATAGAATGCACTGGATCGACCGATATAACCGAGGCGCCTCACAACAGCAACAACCACACAGGTATAAAATAATATGAATCTCAGCCAGTTTAAGCACTGACACCACCTCTAGCTAGAAAGAAACGCATTTCCTCCCTGAGGTCCTTTCCCGTTTCTGGCTCATACCGGGGTGTGAGGCTCGCGAATTCACGTTATACACAAAGCTATGCCACACAGGCGGTGCTTTGATCATCAACCACAAGACTTTGCTTTTCAACAGAAGCCTTGATCACTGCATCTTAGCATGCCACATAGGAAATTCACACCATGCAACCGATGCCATCAATCACACAGAATGAATTCCAACGTCAGACACACAGTCCATTTACAAGTCCTTTCTGGGTCTAAACAAAACCGGAGGCACCACATACCTCACATATCCATCGATCTCCACGTACGTCTGGACAATCACCACTTATTATCTATATTTCGGGATGCCTCCCAATCAAGACATCGGTTACCATCCAACCGAGGTGAAGATCTCCGGTCTTCAACCACCGTCTTCATCATCGACTTCTTATCGTCGATTCGGTTATTCAGAATGGGATAAACTCGGTCTTTCTGAGCAACTCGTGTATATAATAAACAAGTGCTACACAAACAAAACATACGCCTCATTCCAATTCATCAGTCACTAACCGTAAATTAGTAAGAGAACGATTTCCCAAGTATTAACCCCGAAGGCCGAAACCAACATCAGATCAAAAACCAGGAAACCATTCGACTTAGCTAACCTTCAGTTAGTATATAAATTTCACCTTCTTAGGGAAAGGTTCCCATTATTTTTATCAAAGATAAATTCTTTAGTATAATTTTCCATGTCAAACACATTCAACCATCAAATACCTAATAAACAGGGTAAATTCGGTTTATTTCCATTCCATATCGTTTATAATATTTTATAACGATTTATCGCTATTTTTATTTATTTAAAAATAACCAATTTATTCAAATGAAGCTTCAGGCCATAACGCGGTCGTGGCGTTGTTTTTCTTCAGATTTGATTTACACATATCCGAAAATCTAACCGTTGGATCTTCACAAAATTTATATCATTAGAAAGATCTTTTCAAAACGAATCCAACGGTTTCAGTTTTGGGAAAATCCGACGGTTGGATCTCCCGGTACACTCGTTTGAAGTTTTGATTTCAAAATACGAATTGCAGCGTCGTTATTCGATTTAATTTAATTATATTTATATATATATATATATATATATATATATATATATATATAAATAAATATAATCGATTCTGGCGCTGTTTTTCTTCAGATTTGAATTAAACATTCCAGACAATCCAACCGTTGGATTTTCACAAAGTGGGTATCGTTGGAAAGCTATTTCCAAGATGAACCCAACGGTTACGGTTTCGGGAAAATCCGACGGTCGGATCTCCCGCAATAATCGTTTGAAATCACGGTTTCAAAACACGAACTGCAGCTTTGTTATTCGATATATTTTAATTATATTTATACATATATATAAATATAATCTATTCTTCGATTTCAAAACCATATTCTTTTCATACATTTGATAAATATGATATTTTTATCCAACAGACATTTATTTAAACACTTCGCTATTTTTAACACATCATGTATATAATAAAAATGTGACTTTTATTGTAAAACTATTTATTTCAAAACACGACTATTTTATATAGTTCATATAAATGATAAAAATATGATTTTTATTATAAAACAATTTCTTTCAAAACACGACTATTTTATATAGTTAATATAGATGATAAAAATAGGATTTTTATTATAAAACAATTTATTTCAAAACACGACTATTTTATATAGTTCATATAGATGATAAAAATATGATTTTTATTATAAAACAATTTATTTCAAAACATGAGTGTCGTTCAAAACATGAATCTATTCAATACATGAATTTCTATTCAACACATGGATTTCTATTCAACACACGAATATAGTTTCAACACATGAAAATAATTCTAACACATGAATATTATTGAAAATTTCAGCAGCATAACGGTAGGGTAGTTAAAACCGGGACCGTCCCTAGTACGGCTCCTCGCTCTACCTTAAAGCCTCGCAGATTTTGACAATGGGGATTTCATCCATCTAGTTCGCACGCAGGCGGCATGTTTATTTTCTTTTCCACAAACTAATCCTATGTGGTTTCAACCAAATAATTCTCAACCACAAACGGGTATTTTTCAACCACAATCAATCAATTTCAACCACAAACAATTATAATCAACCATTCGCTATCAACCAATTTTCACACCAATCACAACCAATAAATATCGTCCATGGTTTGTGGACGAGGGGCGTATATATATATATAAGTATATTTCACTTCTATTTCAATACATATATAATTTTTACAACGCATATATAACTTATACATCGAACATACAACTTATACAACGCTTATACATGAGGTGTACAACGCTTATATAATTCATACTTCGAATATATAATTTATACATCGTCATTTCCATATCGTTTATAATTCAGAAATCTCACATTGGGTTCCACTCCACCAAAAATAGCAGAAGGCGCAGAAAAATTTCCGGTCTCTTCTAGAATGTAGAAGACGTCCTCACAGTCCCGGTGTCTCTTGTTTCACTGAATTTCGACAAGAAACGAAAAAGATATGATTTTTGTACGAAAAACAAGTTTTGCGACACTTTTAAACAATTGAAATCAGCTTCAGTAAACAAACCCGTTACATGCCTTGAACCTTCGAAACTAGGTTTGAACAAACCGTGAAGTTATACGTCGATCAGGGTCTACTGCGTCGAAGGGCTTGTAGAGGGGTTGTCGTGCCTAGTGGTGGCGCTCCGATCGCAGCAGCTGTGGTGGAGGAATCTGCCTCGACGCTGGCGATCTTTCCAGGCTCAGATCTCGAGCTACGCAGCACGAGAGAAGGTGAGTGTTGTATGGATTTGAAGAGGGGGCTGAGCTCTACAAGAATCTCCAAAGGACCATGAGGTTTTGTTGCGTGGAGGAGGAGTTACGGAGGAGAGAAGGTGGTGAGGCTTTTCTGCTTCGTGCGCAGCAGGGTCAGGGAAAGAGAAAATGCGTGGAAGAAAATGATTGGCTAATAGTTTTATTTTAAATTTTAAATTTAATTATTTCCAAAAATACCCTTTTCTCAAACTAGCACCAATCCAAACCCAACGACTGTCGTCCCTAGCTAAATACTCCCATTCCGATAACAATGGGATATGTTTCGTAGGCCCATTCGACTGTTACAGTCAGTTTTCTCTCAAATTAAAATATAAAACATTCAATATTTAATTTGAACGTACGTTTCAATTTGCCAGGGCCACATACTGATTCTAAAAATTCCCGAAAATTAAATCTAGCTATGTTTTGATGATACGGTCCCAACAAAACTAGTTTCGTCGAATTCTGAGACCGTTTGAAAAATGGCCCTTTTCTGGTCGATCCAATTTAACAGAAATTCACCAAACACATTTTATTTTGCCACGCTCACATATTAACTTCAAAAATTATGAAATTTGAAACCTAGCAATAATTTGACATCCCGAATCCAACAAAAGTGGTTTCGTCGAATTCTGAGGTCGTTTGCAAAATGGCCATTTTCACGGGCTATATAAACTCTATAGCGACCTTTCTGAAAATTCATTTGGCCATAACTTTTGATTCCCGCTATGAAACTTCGATTTTCCAGATTCGTTAGAAAGATATTCACTAACAGATTTAAATATTTTTGGTTTCACTAAAATCCGTTTTATTTTGCACCCGGTACAGTCAGTCAAAGTTTGAATTGAAATTTTGAAACTACCGCGCCTTTTTAGGCCTTGTTTATAATTCAAATTAATTATATTTATTTTCAAACGTCGATTCAAACATACTTTTCGTCGTTATTATTTAAAATAATTTATTTTAAATATCCAAAATCCACTAAATAGACAAATTAAAATTTTTAAACTGGTTCAGATTTTCCGGGTTGTTACAAACTCCTTTGGATTTTCTCAATTCAATTTATATTTTAAATCCCGGAATATAATGAATTATTCTATTTTCAACACGTTTTCCAATTTCACTTTTTAAATTCTTTCTTGAATTTAGACTTCTAAATTATCCAGTGATAATTTATTTCCCAATTTTTATAAACATTGTTTATAAATTAATTTTTCTTCTTTTAAAAATTAAAACAAGCTTTCCTTCAAATATCTATTTGAATCCCAATTCCTTTTATATTCTGAATTCTAGAATAAAAACTATCATTCCTTTTTTCGAAATGATTTGAAATTATACTTTTAAATTCATACTTGAATTTAATATTTCAAATTTATCTCTTGATAATTAATTCATCATATTTATAAATACCGTTTATAAAATTTCTTGTTTTATATATTTAAACAAGTTCCAACTCGAAATCTATTTTGAACCAAAATCTCATTTTGGGATATTTGCTTTATTTTAACTTATCTACATAAATATAGAATCTATTTTCATATTTTAATTTAATATAATCCTAATATATTTTTCCGAAAATATTTATTTAAATACATCCGATCTAATTGATTTCAAATCATAAATCCATATGGATTTATTTTAAGTTCACTTTACATTCTGAATATCAGAATAGACTTCGTCATTTTCCTAACACGATTCTCAATCCTCACTTTAAATTCATATTTGAATTTAAATATTAATTATCCAAATGATAGTTTTTCCATTTCATTTATAAACATCGTTTATAAATTCACTTCAATTTCTTGTATTATTTAATTTATAAACATCGTTTACAAATTCAATACTTGTTTTCTTTTTTCAAAACAAGTAAATACATTTATAGACCATTCGAAATTCAATATCTATTTTAGAAAATAGTTTTTCTCTTTTTAAATCTCAAAACCCTATTTACGATATTTTTATAAATTACCATTTAGGGCCAATGATATTTTAAATGTCCAAACCAACCCATTATCAAACACTGGTTTTCTAACACGTAATATATGATGATATATATGAAAACAACAACAATAATATTTTTGAGGAATCCAATCGGATCCATCCAACTTTTTTTTCCTGCATCCACAGACGTTAGCCAACAGAAATAATACCCATCTTGCTTCATGGCAGGATATCGTGGTATAGAAGGTCATCCACTATCATAGCGTGGGGCGTATAGGGTCATCCGCTAATGATACTGCGGGCATTCGCTAATGATACTGCGGGAATCCAACCACCAATATGTATATATAATAACCACAACAACCAATACTAAATAACTAGTATATATTTAATAGCAACAATAATAATTTAGTGCATGCAAACAACTAACGAACAATTATTTTTAACGAAAAATAAATTCTAAATAAAAATATGAGTGAGATTTACTCACCGTGATTTAATTTGCAGAGTATCCAATTAAATCCTGTATCGTCGCAGCTACAAAGTACTCGAGTTGAAATTTATCAAGCACCTATAGTTATTTATTTTATTTGACGAACAAGCGATTATTAATTTAAACGAACTACTAAAATAAATAATTAAATTATTCTACGTATTTTAAATTTTGTAAAAACATATACCTTACGGTTTACCTACTGCAATCCCAAAGCCGAACCCAATACATCACCAGCTCGTGAGCTATAAACTCTCCAACACTCCCTTCCTCGCTATTCGAAATATTTAACCTGTATACTCATTATCTTTTCTGTTTGCTACCATAGTCCATCCTATCTACATCACCTCTCAATTGAAACCATTACCAACTTCACAACTTCCACTTCTTATCTCCATCGCTACATTGCTTCAACTCCAGTCCTTATATTTCCAAATATTCTATCTAATGATTTCCCATTCTGCCACATTCTCTAACTGTTGACCCTCCCCAAAACAACAAATTCAACCCCTGTATCCTTTTCATACATAATCGAACTTCCCATCACCCTCAGGCTTCATTCGTTCAACGATATCAGAAAAAGGAATCCACTAATACATCACGAGCAGAACCAAGTCACCACCACAAACCTGCTGACACAAAACCCCATCTGCTACAGTAAGGCGCGACCTTCCATTCACCCACCATCCGCCTCACTGTTGAAAAATCATCATCGCACCCCCTACACTTTGCAAGCACCACCTGACGATCTCAACTTCACGCTCAACCCAGTAACAGATTTCGAACTCCCAAATACCCCAACTGTAATGACCCAAGGATTTTCGGGCCCGAAAATCGACATAAATACATTACTGTACCTCATGCCGGCCTTCCAAATACCGAATACACTGGAGTGTTATTAGAAAGAAATTAGAGGGTGAGATAAGAAAGAAATATTAGAATAGAAGAAGAAGAAGAAGAACCAACACAACACAGAGTCTCACATCGCAGCGGAACAAAATATAATATAGAAATAAATCTTTATTGAGAGCTTTAAAAATACTTACAATATCAGAATACATCACACATCTGGACAGTGATCATAACCTGCCCTCATATACAACACACAACAGAATAGTAGCTATATAATATCATACGTCTGAACTCTTCCAGCTCGTCTCTGGACTTCGCAGCATCCGATAACATGGACTTGTACACCCCGGTCTAGCCCGAGCATTTACAAAACACCAGGTCAGTCTGGTGAACCAGAGTGAGAAAAAATCACACATTATTAAGGGAATTATCCAACTTGCTTTTAAAATTCAAAATCTTTTCGAAAGGAAAGGATAATCATAAGACCAAATCCCCACATAAATACGGACGGTTTTTACCTTACGATAATCCAAAACATTTTTAAATCAATATCTTTTCTGATATTATAATAGTGTCTAAATACAAGTAGATATCAATCTAGCGGAACGCTTGCATCTCACACTCCACATATATAGTATACAATCAAAACCGCGAGCGCTTATTGGAGATTGGATTCCAACTATGACAAGGTATGGGACCACCTGCCGATAGTGTATCTCAATAGGGGAATACACTGGGTTCAACAAGAATGTCTTGCAACCCGGCCCACACATGACCGACCACTCATTTCGCTTGAGTGTATCGAATGTATATCACCAACGGTTGGGCTTAAACCACCATTTCCCGAAAAAGGGACAGCATCAAAATAGATTAAAGAAGCAAATGGATTTTCTCTAGATAGGTGATTATACACCCTAATGGGAGCGACCCACATAGCCATACTGTCTGCCCGATTTTTGTCATTTCCCGGTTCATGAGGCTTGAGGCTAGAATTTTCCTTTTTGAAATATTAGGTCGACATTCACTTTGAATGTCACATCGTCAGATCTGTCAAATCACTAATTGAAGTCCATAAAAAATACTCTGCAGCTGATAGAAGTACATTTGTAAAAATCAATGTACGTAATTCATAAGAAATACGCTGTCAGACGTTCGTCCATACAAGTCATCCAGGAACAGGATGAACCGAAGGCACTCTCTTACTGCATCTAATATAGGAATCACCCCATGGATCAGTAGCGAGAAGTGCTCGCAACCCGTAGATTCCAATCACGACAGAACCACAGTACATCTTTGGCTGCAGACCAGAGATTATTAGCAGTTCTTCCGTTTAAAAAAAATCTACGATCTTCAATGCTCCGTCTCGATCATCTTATGATATCTTCACGTATTTGTTGGTCGGAATGGTTTTCGAATATAAATTAAATCCCGGTCTTCCAGTTCCAACAATCGTATTGGACAGATTTGATAGTCGGTTATTTAACTATCAAAATAAACAGTGATTCAATCATATTAAGCCAATGAGTTCACTGGGTCGGTATTCAATATCACTTGGCCTTTTAATTAAACCAAATGTAAATTTAAAACTCTTAAATATTTCGATCTTATAAATATAGTTTTCTTGCTTCTTATTTAACATAAGATTTTACTTTAATACATTCTTTTTTATACCGAGGAAAGTCCTATATCATATCCGGTTTGTCTATTTTTACTTTCAAAACATTGGCCACGTTATTATCTAATATTATGAATTCAATTTAACTTATTTTCCATAAAACAGTGTTATGAAATAACTTTTATTTCACTACTTAAAAACAATAACCCATACTTATCTTCTTAGAATAGAACTCAACTTTACGTTTCCTTTCTAATTCAAAAATAACATTTTAATTTCCCAAAATTCGTTTTTGTTTCCCTTTTATTTTGGAATCCTTATTATATATATGTTTTCCAAATTTCCACCCAAATGTTGCTTTATTATTTCTCTAATGAAATAATAAATTTCACTAACCTCCTTTACCATTACAACTTATATCATCCTCAGATAATCCTGAAGTCGTTCAGGTTGGGGTATTTTAATTACCTCTCAGACCATGATCAACAACGTTCATATCTAAAGTAAATATAAGATTTAATCCAAAAATTGATACTTCATTCCAATATCAATACAAATTTAATTTCTCTACTTCATTCAAAATATGGTTTCATAAAACCTTCTTACTCTTTGAAAATCTCTCTCTCGGATATGCCCGATCTTTCTTAATTTAATAATTAAGCAACTTCTTTATAAAGCATCACTTTTAACTCGACCCCTTTAACCAAGCTCATTTATAATTCGGATTTGGTTAACAAATTCTACGACCCACTTCCTTCACCAAATTCACCTTTTACTAGTTCCTTTTCAAATCCATTCAACCATTTCCACTTTGGAAATCACATTTCAATTTCTCGCTTTTACTTAATCCCATTTTTAAGTAACGTTAATTTAAAATTAACGATATAACACCTTAAACCTCCTTTATGTAAATCCTGGTTTATCGTAAACTCTTTTCTTAATTTACTTGTACTTAATTTAGATAATTAAGTAACATTTATTTTAAACTATCATATTCGCTTAAAATTCTCTTCATAACTTTGTTATACAAATTTGGGTTTTGAAATATAAAACCCATTCGTAATTCCCTTTCACCATTCAAGTATATTTCATTTCAATTCCGATTACTTTTCAATTGAACTTCAATTAAAAAGTGATTCCCAAAATTATTATTAATCAGGATAATAATTTTCTTCGATCATTAACTACTTTAGTAGTTAATTTCTTTATTAACTAAAATAAATAGTAAATCCTTTTAAAACCTCATTTAAATTTAAACAATACTCAGTAAACTATTTCATTCAAACACACTAATTTAATAATCAATCCCACTTAAAAACGACCGATTTAATTAACTTAAAATGCGGTTATTCCATTAACCTATTTCAATTAGTTCTCCCTTTAAATTAATTAATAATAAAATAAATTTAAATAATTTCCTTTAATTATTTATTAACAAAACACTTATCCAATTCAACAGTTGGGTTAATTTCTGTTCATGAGTTTATAGATCTGATTAACATAAGAAGTTTACTTTATAAAATCAATTAATAATAAATAATAAATATCTATTTACCTTTTTATAAACTTCTATCCAAAATTATTATATTTCAAAATTTATCTCCAGCTGTAAAATAACTTTTATCACTTCAGTTCTATCGATTCACCTGACTGTAAATCAATATAATCAAACCAATTTATTCTTAGGCCATTTACTACCGATTACCCAACCAATATTTCCCATTGGTTAAAACAAAATACAGTTTGAAATTCCAGACAACTATCAATAATTAAACCAATCACCCAATCAGGACAATTCATATATTGATAATATATGAAAATAAATAATATATTTGAGGAATCCCGTTGGATCCCTCCAACCTGTTCCTCCCTTTATTCAAATCGGTTAGCTCAAACCATATCATTCAATTCATTTAACTGATAATTTCTATAACAGTAAACAACAACTATTTAACATCAACCAATTAACAAAAACATTCCAAACAATTCCGAAAATCGAACATGTTTATAAATAAATGTGACCAATAAGGTAAGTTACCTTCATTGGACCAAATCGTTAAAACAACGATTTGGTATTTCACTGAAATTAAACGATGGTTTAATTTCATCAATTAAATCAACAAATAAATGTATAACTAGAAAACAGTCCATCATTAACAAACAAAGCACACAAAAGAAAAATCCAATTTATATAAAATATAAATGGGAAGAACTGAGTGAGTCTAACTCACCTTGATTTGATTCCTTTGTCGCTTAAGCGATTCGAGTATCCAATTAAATTAAACAAGTGTTTAATTTAACCGAGAATTCCAGTCATTTCCGGCTTTGTTAGAGTAGTCCCAAAAATATAGTATTAATTTCCATTGTTCCATTGCTCCTTGTCTGGACCAATTCTGATAACAACATATTCATCAATTACCACCGTTATAAATACACAGTTAGATTTTTGGAACTAATTTATTTTTTAAATAATCAAGTATTATCGCTAATTACGTTTTCATCTCCAAATCTTGTCTGATAATCCTTTCTTTGGTTCCAACTGTTTTGCAATTTACTGTGCTTCGTTCAACCCAAGCACGTACGTTTACAGCCAGTAATTTCCTTTATTCTTGAACTCTTCTGTTTGAAAACCTTAATTATAGTTTAATAAAAACCAAATTACTCCATGTAAGTCCTACTATACACACCGTTCCCTACCTCCTTTTTGATCCCTTCCTTACCATCCACTTGAACAGTAATTAATTCAATGGTTCTTAATGTTTTAATTTAAGGGTTATAACTAAATATAATTAACATTTTCCTTAGGCAAACAGGTCCGTCCCTTTTGTTTCTGCCATCATAAGGGAGCGTCCTTGATTCCTTTCGCACTGTCATACTCCCAGACTCACGCATACCCCCTGCATCATTCAAACATGTATAATTAGGCATATACTTTTTAACTACATGATTACTGTAACTAATTAGATATTAATTCAAATTTTATTCATTTACTTACGATGTTTACACAGCAGGGTGGATTAGTTTGCACTGCTCCCTACCTTGCGTGTTTGCTGCTCCTAGAAAATACATGAACCCGCCTCCTCCATTCAACACTGGTTTTTAACTCCACCTCGCCCCCACCGATCAACTGGACTCCGATCAGAGGTTCCCCACCTGACTGCCTCACCGACCTCCACCTTAGGCTAGAGCGCCGTCCATTCCAGCTCAACCTACCGCTTCCAAAAGGCCTTCGAATTATGCCCCTTCAAACCTCCGATCCGGCCAAATCAGCACCTTATAACAAATCACAACCGTTCGATTTTCAGATCTCATGGTGATCTTCAATATTTCAGTAGAAAGATTTGAGGGATATCACGTGGATGAGAGGATAAAGAGGAAGAAAGAATACGAGACGTGGTGCGTTGATTCCTGGATATGGCGGCTTATAATTTTTGTTGACCGCGAGATCATTGTTTGACCCCAAAGCTAGGGTTAACGTATTGTATATATAGAGAATGGGGTAGGATTAAATATTATTTTATTTTCATGAAACTTAACGGTGAAGTAATATCCCCAAACAATTCCATATGATCTCCATTTTTGACAAAATAGGCTAATCTTGTCATAAAAAAATATTCCGGACCTAATGGGACAGGTTTCGTCGAATTCCGACATTGTTTGTGAAAAGTCCTTTATAATTATCGATGAAAAATAAGGCATTTAAATTTCCAATAATTACAGAAAAAATCCAATAAACATGAGGCCTTGACATTTTACTAGACCTCTTCCTTACGGATCCAATGAAATTTGTTTCGTCCAAATCAGAGTTCATTTGGCCAGTCGTTTATTCGTTTAAAGTTACCCCTGTTCGAATTGACCGAATAATATAATTGATTTGGGCGTTTATCGATGCCACGATCACACGGTAAGTCCGATTGATACGAAAATTGAAAATTCTACAATAATTTATTAGTACAAATCCAATGGCACCAGTTTCGTCTCATTCTGAGACTATTTCCCGGTATGCTATTTTTACACGCACCGCAATGCCATTTTGGACTCCCAATTACCCGATCTCCAAAAATAACAAACTATATACCTATCCTGACTCTAAACGTCGATACGAACTCAACTGAACTGGATTTGTGGCTTAATTCGATCGTTTGCTCAAGTTACACTCAAATACTCCTTCATTAAATTAAATTAATTTAATTACGCGCTATAGGAATTGATTGGGCGTTTTACGGCTACCGTGGTCACATACGACATCGGTTTGCCACACAATTTAATATAGTGCAATAATTTAACATTACAGTTCCAATGAAACTGATTTTATCGAAAAAAGAATCCGTTTGCAAAACGGCTATTTTAAAGGCCTATATTTAAATAGCGATTTCCATAGTGACTATTTCAAATTTTGATTTAGCCATAACTACCAAATTACAACAAAAAATCTGGATTTTTCTCTTTCATATGATAATTATAATCGATACGGTTCCAACGTTTGTTGTTTCACAGAAATCCGACTGTCGGATCCTGTACATTCAATTGAAGTTCAAAACTCCATTTTACCAACTACAGCACCATTTCGAGCTCGTTTTTAATTTTATATATATAACGTTCAAAATTCTTTTTAATAACGAATTCAATTTTAAATTCCATTAACATTCCAAATATAATATTTGAACAATAAATTAAATATTTGACTGCCAAAAATACGGGTCGTTACATTCTTCCCCCCTTAAAATAATTTCGTCCTCGAAATTGCTAAGCTAAGAAAAATGCTACCAATCCCATTAATTTCCAAATTAAATTTAATTTAACTAAAAAACCATTGAAAAATCATTAATAAAAAATTTCAAAAATATCGAAAATTTTCTAACACTTTAAATTTTCAGAAAAATTCGGCAGAGTCTCCCCTGCATGGAGTGACATCTGCGAGATCGAAGGAACAAATAATGTATATACCTCGACAATACGGTGGGAAAACAAAAATCAAAACCCAAAATTTCATTTTTTTTTCGTGTAGGCGTACCTTTTACGAGCGCTGTTGAGCATAATTGCTCAATGTATATGCGATTTACTCAACCAATATCAATCTGCCTAGCCATCTGGCACCTGTACATAACTCAATTCACATATTAGTAATAAATATATGAATTTATAAAGTAATATTTCACTAATCAACTGGTATAACTACACCGTTTCCAAAATCAAACAGCTAGCGTCACCTCATTATCAAATACAAGGTTAAGTTATAAATTCCAATTCATATGCAGTTTCATTCCAGTTTAATTATACTGGAAAATATTCTTTATTTTACAATTCATTTAGCTGCACTAAATTGTTGATTATTCCATTCAAACAAACTGTCGTCCAATAACAAACAATTCACAATGAACGACCAATATACAACCAAATCAATTGAATTTACAATACATATTAATATTTTGGTTTCACATATTTGAACACCAATCGATTAATATCCGATTGATTTCTATTTGATTATTGTTTATTCAATTAAATTTTCCAATTTCCAATTCTTGTTTTATTTATTTATTTATTTAATTCGATATCCTTATTAATTAAATTACACTTAACCAAGTTAAATTTCAATTCAAATTTTAAATCCAATTTGAATTCCATTCAAATCAATCAAACACACAATTATCTCAATAATTTGATAAAATTATTTCTTTTCTATACTAAAATATAATTTGGGTAAAATTATTTCATTTACCCTCTTTTCAAAACAATATTGTATCCATTGACAGTTCAATGCTTCTCAATGTTTGAACCGATCAAACAACACAATACAAAACATTTATTTATAAAATTTACAAATACGCTCTCATATATATACACTCAATCTCGACCTAGGGTATTACTAAGCCTATCTCTATCGAGTTATACCACAGAGCTAAGGTTATTACTAAACCAATAGCTCTGATACCACTGTAATGACCCAAGGATTTTCGAGCCCGAAAATTGACATAAATACATTATTGTACCTTATGCCGACCTTCCAAACACCGAAAACACTAGAGCGTTATTAGAAAGAAATTAGAGGGTGAGATAAGAAAGAAAGATATATTAGAATGGAAGAAGAAGAACCAACAGAACACGGAGTCTCACATCGCAGTGGAAAAAAATATAATATAGAAATAAATTTTTATTGAGAGCTTTAAAAATACTTACAATATCAGAGTACATCAAACATCTGGACAATGATCATAACCTGTCCTCACATACAACACACAACGGAATAGTAGCTATATAATATCATACGTCTGAACTCTTCCAGCACGTCTCTGGACTTCGTAGCATCCGATAACCTGGACCTGTACACCCTTGTCTAACCTGAGCATTTACAAAACACCGGGTCAGTCTGGTGAACTAGAGTGAGAAAAACTCACACAGTATTAAGGGAATCATCCAACTTTCTTTTAAAATTCAAAATCTTTTCGAAAAGAAAGGATAATCCTAAGACCAAATCCACACATAAAAACGGACGGTTTTTACCTTACGATAACCCAAAACATTTTTGAAATCAATATCTTTTCTGATATTATAATAGTGTCTAAATACAAGTAGATTTAAATCTAGCGGAACGCTTGCATCTCACGCTCCACATTTATAGTATACAATCAAAACCGCGGGCGCTTAGTGGAGATTGGATTCCGACTATGACAAGGTATGGGACCACCTGCCGATAGTATATCTCTAGAGGGGAATACACTGGGTTCAACAAGAATGTCTTGCAACCCGGCCCACACATGACCGACCACTCATTTCGCTTGAGTGTATCGAATGTATATCACCAACGGTTGGGATCAAACCACCATTTCCCAAAAAAGGGACAACATCAAAATATATTAAAGAAGCAAATGGATTTTCTCTAGATAGGTGATTGTACACCCTAATGGCAGCGACCCACATAGCCATACTGCCTGACGATTTTTGTCATTTCCAGGTTGATGAGGCATGAGTCTAGAATTTTTCTTTTTGAAATATCAGGTCACCATTCACTTTGAATGTCACATCGTCAGTACTGTCAAATCACTAATTGACGTCCACAAAAAATACTCTGCGTCTGACTGAAGTACATTTGTAAAAATCAATGTACGTAATTCTTAAAAATACCTGTCAGACATTCATCCATATAAGTCATCCAGGAACAAGATGAACCGAAGGCACTCTCTTACTGCATCCAATATAGGAATCACCCCATGGATCAGTAGCGAGAAGTCCTCGCAACCCTTAGATCCCAATCACGACAGAACCACAGTACATCTTTGGCTGCAGACCAGAGATTATTAGCAGTTCTTCCGTTTATGAAAATCTACGGTCTTCAATGCTCCGTCTCAATAATCTTCTGATATCTTCACATATTTGTTGGTCAGAATGGTTTTCGAATATAAATTAGATCCCGGTCTTCCCGTTCCAACAATCGTATTGGACAGATTTGATAGTCAGTTATTTAACTATCAAATTAAATAGTGATTCAATCATGATAAGCCAATGAGTTCACTGGGTCAGTATTCAGCATCACTTGGCCTTTTAATTAAACCAAATGTAAATTTAAAACTCTTAAATATTTCGATTTTATAAATATAGTTTCTCGCTTCTTATTTAACTTAAGATTTTACTTTAACACATTCATTTTTATACTGAGGAAAGTCCTATATCATATCCGGTTTGTCTATTTTTACTTTCAAAACATTGGCCACGTTATTGTCTAATATTATGAATTCAATTTAACTTATTTTCCAAAAACAGTGTTATGAAATAACTTTTATTTCACTACTTAAAAACAATAACCCATACTTATCTTCTTAGAATAGAACCCAACTTTACGTTTCCTTTCTAATTCAAAAATTACATTTTAATTTCCCAAAATTCCTTTTTGTTTCCCTTTTACTTTGGAATCCTTATTATATATATGTTTTCCAAATTTCCACTAAAATGTTGCGTTATTATTTCTCTAATGAAATAATAAATTTCACTAACCTCCTTTACCATTACAACTTATATCATCCTCAGATAATCCCGAAGTCGTTCAAGTTGGGGTATTTTAATTACCTCTCAGACCTTGATTAACAACGTTCATATCTAAAGTAAATATAAGATGTAATCCAAAAACTGATACTTCATTCCAATATCAATACAAATTCCATTTCTCTACTTCATTCAAAATATGGTTTCATAAAACCTTCTTACTCTTTGAAAATCTCTCTCGTGGATATGCCCGATCTTTCTTAATTTAATAATTAAGTAACTTCTTTATAAAGCATCACTTTTAACTCGACCCCTTTAACCAAGCTCATTTATAATTCAGATTTGGTTAACAAATTTTACGACCCACTTCCTTCACCAAATTCACCTTTACTAATTCCTTTTCAAATCCATTCAACCATTTCCGCTTTGGAAATCCCATTTCAATTTCTCACTTTTACTTAATCCCATTTTTAAGTAACGTTAATTTATAATTAACGATATAACACCGTAAACCTCTTTTATGTAAATCCTGGTTTATCATAAACCCTTTTCTTAATTTACTTGTACTTAATTTAGATAATTAAGTAACATTTATTTTAAATTATCGTATTCACTTAAAATTCTCTTTATAACTTTGTTATACAAATTCGGGTTTTAAAATATAAAACCCGTTCGTAATTCCCTTTCACCATTCAAGTATATTTCATTTCAATTCCGATTACTTTTTAATTGAATTTCAATTAAAAAGTAATTACCTAAATTATTATTAATTAGGTTAATAATTTTCTTCGATCATTAACTACTTTAGTAGTTAATTTCTTTATTAACTAAAATAAATAGTAAATCCTTTTAAAACCTTATTTAAATTTAAACAATATTCATTAAACTATTTCATTCAAACACACTAATTTAGTAATCAATCCCACTTAAAAACGATCGATTTAATTAACTTAAAATGTGGTTATTCCATTAACCGATTTCAATTAGTTCTCCCTTTAAATCAATTAATAATATAATAAATTTAAATAATTCCCTTTAATTATTTATTAAAACAACACTTATCCAATTCAACGGTTGGGTTAATTTTTATTCATGAGTTTATAGATCTGATTAATATTAGAAGTTTACTTTAGAAAATCAATTAATAATTAATAATAAATAATAAATATCTATTTTCCTTTTTATAAATTTTTATTCAGAATAATTATATTTCAAAATTTATCTCCATTTATAAAATAACTTTTATCACTTCAGTTCTATCGATTCACCTGACTATAAATCAATATAATCAAACCAATTTATTCTTAGGCCATTTACTGCCGATTACCCAACCAATATTGCCCATTGGTTAAAACAAAATACAGTTTGAAATTCCAGACAACTATCAATAATTAAACCAATCACCCAATCAGGACAATTCATATATTGGTAATATATGAAAATAAATAATATATTTGAGGAATCCCGTTGGATCCCTTCAACCTGTTCTTCCCTTTATTCAAACCGGTTAGCTCAAATCAGATCATTTAATTCATTTAACTGATAATTTCTATTACAGTAAACAACAACTATTTAACATCAACCAATTAACAAAAACAATCCAAACAATTCCGAAAATCAAACATATTTATAAATAAACATGACCAATAAGGTAAGTTACCTTCATTGGATCAAATCGTTAAAACAACAATTTCGTATTTCATTGAAATTAAACGACGGTTTAATTTCATCAATTAAATCAATAAATAAATGTATAACTAGCAAACGGTCCATCATTAGCAAACAAAACACACAAAAGAAAAATCCAATTTATATAAAATATAAATGGGAAGAACTGAGTGAGTTTAACTCACCTTGATTTGATTCCTTTGTCGCCTAAGAGATTCGAGTATCCAATTAAATTAAACAAGTGTTTAATTTAACCGAGAATTCCAGTCGTTTCCGGCTTTGTTAGAGTAGCCCCAAAAATATAGTATTAATTTCCATTGTTCCATTGCTCCTTGTCTGGACCAACTCTGATAACATGTACATCAATTACCACCGTTATAAATACATAGTTAGATTTTTGAAACTAATTTAGTTTTTAAATAATTAAGTATTATCGTTAATTACGTTTTCATCTCCAAATCTTGTCTGATAATCCTTACTTTGGTTCCAAATGTTTTGCAATTTACCGTGCTTCGTTCAACCCAAGCATGTACGTTTACAGCAGGCAATTTCCTTTATTCTTGAACTCTTCTATTTGAAAACCTTAATAATAATTTAATAAACACCAAATTACTCAATGTGAGTCCTACTGTACACGCCGTTCCCTACCTCCTTTTTGATCCCTTCCTTATCATCCACCTGAACAATTGAACAGTAATTAATTTAATAGTTCTTAGTGTTTTAATTTAAGGGTTATAACTAAATATAATTAACATTTTCCTTAGGCAAATATGTCCGTCCCTTTTGTTTCTGCCATCATAAGGGAGCGTCCTTCATTCCTTTCGCACTGTCATACTCCCAGACTCACGCATACCCCCCTGCATCATTCAAACGTGTATAATTAGGCATATACTTTTTAACTACACGATTACCATAACTAATCAGATATTAATTCAAATTTTATTCATTTAATTACGCTGTTTACACAGCAGGATGGATTGGTTTGCACTGCTCCTTACCTTATGTGTTTGCTGGTCCCAAAGAATACATGAACACGCCTCCTCCATTCACCATCAGTTTTTGACTCCACCGCGCCTCCACCGATCAACTGGACTCCGATCAGAAGTTCCCCACCTGACCGCCTCACCGACCTCCCCATTCGGCTAGAGCGCCGTCCGTTCTAGCTCAACCTACCGCTTGCAAAAGGCCTTCAAATTCTGCCCCTTCAAACCGCCGATCCGGCCAAATTAGTACCTTATAACAAATCACAACCGTTGGATTTTCAGATCTCATGGTGATCTTCAATATTTCAGTAGAAAGCTTTGAGGGATATCACGTGGATGAGAGGATAAAGAGGAAGAAAGATTACGAGATGTGGTGCGTTGATTCCAGGATATGGCGGCTTATAATTTGTGTTGACGTCGAGATCATTGTTTGACCCCAAAGCTAGGGTTAACGTATTGTATATATAGAGAATGGGGTAGGATTAAATATTATTTTATTTTCATGAAACTTAACGGTGAAGTAATATCCCAAAACAATTCCATATGATCTCTGTTTTTGACAAAATAGGCTAATCTTGGCATAAAAAAATATTCCGGACCCAATGGGACACGTTTCGTCGAATTCCGACATTGTTTGTGAAAAGTCCTTTATAATTATCGATGAAAAATCAAGCATTTAAATTTCCTATAATTACAGAAAAATCCAATAAATATGAGGCCTTGACATTTTACTAGACCTCTTCCTTACGGATCCAATGAAATTTGCTTCGTCCAAATCAGAGTTCATTTGGCCAGTCATTTATTCGTTTAAAGTTACCCCTGTTTGAATTGACCGAATAATATAATTGATTTGGGCATTTATCGTTGCCATGATCACACGGTAAGTTCGATTGATACGAAAATTGAACATTTTACAATAATTAATTAATACGAATCCAATGGCACCAGTTTCGTCTCATTCTGAGACTGTTTCCCGGTACACTATTTTTACACGCACTACAATGCCATTTTAGACACCTAATTACCCGATCTCCAAAAATAACAAACTATATACCTATCCTGACTCTAAACGTCGATACGAACTCAATTGAACTAGTTTCGTGGCTTAATTCGATCGTTTGCTCAAGTTACACTCAAATACTCCTTCATTGAATTAAATTGATTTAATTACGCGCTATAGGAATTGATTGGGCATTTTACGGCTACCGTGGTCACATACGACATCGGTTTGCCACGTAATTTAATACAGTGCAATAATTTAACGTTACGGTTCTAATGAAATTGATTTCATCGAAAACGGAATCCGTTTGCAGAATGACTATTTTAAAGGCCTATATTTAAATAGCGATTTCCATAGCGACTATTTCAAATTTTGATTTGGCCATAACTATCAAACTACAACACAAAATCTGGATTTTTCTCTATCATATGAAAATTATAATTGATACGGTTCCAACGTTTCTTGTTTCACAGAATTCTGACTTATATCGGATCCTGTACATTCAGTTGAAGTTCAAAACTCCATTGTACGAACTGTAACGCCATTTCGAGCTCGTTTTTAATTATATATATAATGTTCAAAATTCGTTTTAATAACAAATTCAATTTTAAATTCCATTAATATTCCAAATATAATATTTAAACAATAAATTAAATATTTGACTGCCAAAAATACGGGTCGTTACACCAACCCTAATCATGATGGAACCGTCGAACCACACTGCGACTCTGCCCAATCTCGATTTAGATTAAACAGTCAATCCCCCAAATGCTGTAAAACCTAAATAGTGTTACTTTTTAATATAGCTTCAGCATCGCGAGACAGAACATGCAGAAATTCACCTACGATGGTTTGAAGATCATAAATCTGAAACCCCTAGTTGCGATTTTCGAACTCGAATAGCATTGAAATGCATCATACATACATTGAGGCTTCAAGATGGAAGAAATTTGAGATTTTAAAGCTAATAGTTTAAGGATTTAGTAATCCCAATTTGGTATTTAATTTTGAGATTTCTTATTATACTAATGGAGGATTTGGTTTCGGTTTCTCACTAGGAAAGAACGAAAAAAAATGCTTTCGAATGAATTTGCAGAGGAAAGAGTATGCCTTTGATTTTTCATGGTTGTACAGGAAAAACAAAGAGAAACTTGCATTTTATAATTGGAGACAGGGAACAATTCATACATGTATATTTAAGGGTGGTCTCCTGAAGTACATATATATTAAATTTGGATTTGATTTTTATTTAATTTGATTCGATATAAAGTGATTTTTTATTTTATCTAAATAGATATCGATTTGATTTCTAATTCGACTTTGAGCTTATCTGTTATATATTATAATAATATAATTTATGGTTCCAAACTCCTATTTGAACGTAATAACTGGCGTTTCTAGGGTTATACCTCTATTCTGGACACACGGGAACAGGTTTCAAAGCTCTATTCGATTATATGGAGAAGATATAAATTTAAATCGATATAAATTAAATTCAAAACAATTAATTCTTCAAAAATAAAATAATATTATTATTCTAATTCAAACAAAAGTTCGTATTGATTATCTGAACTGTTTTGATTCAGTTTTGAATTTGAATTAACTAGATTTGTTTTCGCATTATGATTATTCAATATATTTGAAATAAATCGCATTTCGATTATTTAATTGATAACTCAATATAAAAATTGACTTATATGATCAATTCAATGTTCTAAACCATATTAAATATTTAAAATAAACTGACTGAAAACCCGAGTCTTTACATTCTTCACCCTTAAAAGAATTTCGCCCCCGAAATTACTAAGGTAGGAAAAAGGCTACTAACACGTTACTTTCCAGAAACTCTCTTATGTTGAAATCCAATATTTCATATTACAACAAATTTTAGATCTACCAAAACTTTTGGTTTTTATTTACACTGCACACTATATAGGTGTAATAACCCGGAAAATCTAGGCCAGTTTAAAATTTTTATTTTGGCAATTTTAGCGAATTTTGATTATTTAAAATAGATTATTTTAAATAATATCGACGAGAATTTATTTTGAATAGAATTCGAACGTATATATTATATACGTCGTCGTTAGAATATAAATAATTATATATAATTATAAATAGAATTGAAAATGGCGCGGTAGTTCGATAATTCGATTTCAAACTTCAATTGAATGTACCGGGTGCAAAACAATCCGGATTTTAGTGAAACCAAAAACATTGGGATCTAATTGTGAATATCTTTCCAACGAATCCGAAAAATCAAGATTTCATATCGGGAATCAAAAGATGTGTCCAGTTGAAAATTCTGAATAGTCGCTATGGAATTCAGGCCCTTAAAAATGGACATTTTGCAAATGACCTCGGATTTCGACGAAACCACTTTTGTTGGGTCCGTGATGTCGAATTATTGCTAGGTTTCAAATTTCATAATTTTTCGAGTCAATATGTGAGCGTGGCAAAGGAAAATGCGTTTGACCATTTTCAGTTGATTTTAATCGACTGGAAATTGGCCATTTTTCAAACGGTCTCAGAATTCGACGAAACTAGTTTTGTTAGGACCGTATCGTCAATACGAAGCTAGAAAATATTTTTCGGGAATTTTTCTAGTTAGTATGTGGCCCCGGTAAATTGAAATGCACGTTTAAAATTCAATAAAGTGATTTAAATGTAAATTTAATAGAAACGGATTCAAACAGTCGAATCAGCCTACGATACATATCCCATTGTGCTCGGAATGGGGGTAGAACGCTATGGACGACAGGCGGTGGACCTCGTTTCGAGGTCGTATGTAAAAGTCAACTATTTGCAAATAAAATAATTAAAATAAAATAATAAAAAAATAAACCCTTCCCTCTATAACTTATCTGCCCCCCCCCCCCCGTTCGATTCATTTCAAAACAGAACAGACAAAAAAAAAAGAGAGAAACGAAAATCGCGATCGCCCCCCCCCTCCCCCCCGTTGCCTCGACCGCCGCCAGAGGCTGGCGCCGCCACCGCCACCGCCGCTGCTTCCTCTCCACCCTCCCCTTCTGCTCCTCCTCCGTCACCTCGATGCGACGCAGACCCGCCCCCCCTGCATCGAAGAGCGCGAGCGCCCAAACCCCATCGCCGGAAACCCTAGCCGCCATCCCCTGGACCCCCGACACCACCACCAACCTGCGCCGACGCCAATCCACCACAGCAGCCCCCCCTTCTTCGAGCGGCCGTGAGTATTTTATTTTAATTTCTGTTTTTTTTAAAAGCATTTAAAAACTGAATTTTGAAAAGGATTTAAACTGTTTTTTTTTTAGCATTTAAAAACTGATGTTATTTTTAAACTTTAAAATAGAAAACATCATATTTTTTAGAATAGAAAACATCATATTTTTAGAATAGAAAATATCATATTTTTAGAATAGAAAAGATCATATTTTTAAATGGAAAAAACGGAATTTTTATTGTGTATGAAGTTATGATTTTTAACTTAAAGGAAGAATTTATTTTTCTAAACAAGAAAAGAAATGATTTTTAATTTGTAAAGATTATATTTTTATAACGAAAAAGATTATATTTTTAGAAGAGGAAAGATATGATTTTTGTATGTAAAACATAGATTTTTATAAATATAAAATCCGATTTTCTTATATGAACGTTAGCAAAAAGATGTGATCTTTATATAAGATAGAGAAGTAAAAATTCGATTTTTATATATTGAATAGCAAAGTAAAAATTCGATTTTTATATATCGACTAGCAAAGTAAAAATTCGATTTTACGTATGTAGAGAATACGGGCAACGAAGGCGACAATGGGCGAGAATGGCGATGATTTCTATTAAAGAAGAGTCAGGATGATTGGATAGCTATCTGTGAGAATTTCTCACCTTTCAATTTATTTTTCTAGTTATATATATATATACTAGGATGTAGACGGTGCTTAGTAGCACCCGACACAATCGTCCACAGACCATGGACTTGTTTGTTTGGCTGTGTTGTTAGATAGATTGTTTGGGTTGATTTGAATTGTTTGGTGAAGTGAAATTGATATGATTGATGTGTGAATGGCGTGGGCCTTCACTAGACCGGGGATAAGGCTAGGCCTCGTCCCGTTTCTAGTATCGTGCCGTTATGCCGCCGAAATTTTCTAAAATATGTTAGAAAATAAAAATGTCATTTTATTGTGTAAATGAATAATAGAAATTCATATGTTGGAATAAAATGTTTTATCGTTAAAAATATAATTTTTAACGTGAATATGAATATAGTGAAAGTGAATAAATAAATATTCATTTACAAACCAGACGGTTTGTTTATGTACACTTATTTGAAGGACATTGATTGGGTCGATAAATTTTACACATCGCCCAATTGCACCAATAAAATATTTGTTTGATTGTTTGAAACCCTACACGGGTGTTGGGATGAAATATGAAGTTCACTCATCCTGATTGATTAAATATGTCGATCGATTGATTGACAGACTGTTATAAGCATTAGATATCTATATTTGATGCTTATACAGTGTAGTGCACTTTGGTTGATGGTTGATTATTTTTTAATGCTATGATATACATGTGTGGTATGAAAATCCATATAATTAACTTTATATGGTAATTGATTGGGCCTCATTCCAATTCGAAAAATAAAGAATATTATAAAATAAAAGTTCATGTGTTGACAGTTTCATCCATTGAGATTGGTCATGTGTTGAACGAAATATTTTAATAATAAAGTTTACATCTTTATCAATATAAAATAAAGGTTCATGTGTTGACAGTACTCATCCATTGAGATTGGTCATGTGTTGAACGAAATATTTTGATAATAACAACTATTTTGAAAAAGAAATATTTGAAATAGAATATTTGAAAATAGAAATTTATGAAGCCGTGTTGATTAGATTGACGCCATTTTGACGTGAACGATATTTATATCGATTTGAAAACGATTTCGAAATGAATTGAATTGAAAACGATTTCGAAATGAATTGAATTGAAAACGATTTCGAAATGAATTGAATTGAAAACGATTTCGAAATGAATTGAATTGAAAACGATTTCGAAATGAATTGAATTGAAAACGATTTCGAAATGAATTGAATTGAAAACGAATTCAAATTGAATTGAAAGTGAATTGAAATGAATTCAAATTGAATTGAAATTTGAATTGAATAGAAACGAATTTTAAAACGAATTTATAAAGAAGAATTCAATTTTGATTTGAATTGAAATGGAAGTTGAAATTGCTTTTGAAACGAGTTTTAAAACTATTTATATAATTCGTTTTAAATAGAAATCGACGAAATATATATTATATATATTATATATATAATATAATGGCCTGAATAGAACGCGCCGCGCCGCGGCAGTTCGTGAATTTCGACCATTTATTTCAAACGGACATTACGGGAGATCCGACCGTCGGATTCTCCTAAAACCGGAACCGTTGGGTTCGTATCGAAAAGAGCTTTCTAAAGAATATTAGAAATTTGAAATCTAACGGTTGGATTTGGAGATACGTCCAAATCAAATTCGAAAAAGGTCGCTGTAAGTGCAGTTCGATGGCCATTGATGGAAATCGACTGTACGGGCCTTGATAAAATTATTAAAAATAGTAATAATTTGTGTAAAATCATAAGAAATGATTTGAGAAGATTTAGGATGAAACGCTCCATATTTGAAAAGATAAAAATAAATTTTTATCGAAATGAACTAGTTTTGAACTAGAAATATAATTCTATTTATTTTTAAATAAATAAATTGAATTTGAAAAAGGGTTTTAAAAATAACCAGAATTTCCAATGATTGCATTGGAGTGGATTTGAATCGAAATTGTCTTCGGAATATTTCGATGTTGGAATTCGTGATTATACAGATGTTGTTATAAAAATTTGAAAGATATATATATTTATATCGTTATTTCAAATACGACATTTGTTAATCGTTGAATTTGATATTGAATATAAGCCGATATATTTTCTATTCAGAGCCTTATATTGAATATCAAATGTGATTTGGGTTTGTCGTGAATGGTGTCTTCACTAACACTGTTCTTGAACCCAGTTGAGAAAAGATTAAATCTTTTTATTTAGATTTAATGAAGTGTACCAATTAAATAATATTTAATTGGAATTGAATTGATATTGATTTTTGGGTTTATCGTGGACAGTGTTTTAAATAACACTCGTTCTTTAACCCGATGATTAATGAATGTGATTTTGGGTTTATCGTGAACCGTGTTTTTAAATGACACTGATTCTTTTACCCAGTCAAAGATTAAAACTAAGTGGAGTTTTAATGAATCTTTAATTAGATTGAAATAATCGAAATGGAGTATCACCAATTTTGCTCCAGGCGTTAGTTAAATCTTTAATTAGATTTGAACGCGAAATGGTAATTGAATTTACCGATAACACCGTGGTGTTAGATATGAAGTATTACCAGTTTTACTTCATGGGATGAATAGGTTGGGATTGGAAAATTAAAATAAATGATTACTTCGGTAAGGTTCGCTAATCCCGACTAGTTTGAATTGATATTCAAAAGTTGATTAAAGAATAAATTCAAGAATTTATCTTTGATAAAATTAATGGGAACCTTTCCCTATGAATGTGAAATTTAGAAACTAACTGTCGGTTAGCCAAGCAGAACGGTTTTCTGGATATTGATCTGATGTTGGTTTAGGCCTTCGGGGTTAATATTTGGGAAATTATTCTCTTGATTAATTTACGGTTAGTGACTAATGAATTGGAATGAGGCGTATGTTGTGTTTGTGTAACACTTATTTAAAGTATACGCGAGTTATTCGGAAAGGCCGGGTTTATCCCATTCTGAATAACTGATACGACGATAAGTCGAAGATGAAGACGATGGTCGAAGACCGGAGGTCTTCACGTCGTTTGGGTAATTACTGATGATCTTGATTGGGCTGTACACCCAAGAAGATGGAAACAGTTAGTGATCGTCCAGACGTACTTGGAGATCGATGGATATGCGGGGTACTAGGTGCCTCCGGTTTCGTTCAGACCCAGAACGGACTTGTAAATGGACTGTGTGTCTGACATCGGATTTCATTCTGTGTGACTGATATCGGTTGCATAGGATGGTTTGCCTGTGTGGCATGCTAAGATGCAAATGATCAAGGCTTCTGTTGAAAAGCAAAGTCTTGTGGGGATGATCAAAGCACGGCCTTTGTGGCGTAGCTTTGTGTAACGTTTACCTCGCGTGTTTCACACCCGGTATGAACCAAAAACGGGAGACGGACCTCAGGGGGGACATGCGTTTTCTTTCTAGCTAGAAGTGGCGTCAGTGGTTTTACACGCCCTGACGAGTTTGACTTATGTGGTTGTTGCTGTTGCGAGGCGCCTCGGATTGATCGGTCGTTCTCGAACCGATGGAGTCATTTAGTTGGCTCACCTACGCCCCAAAGGGCGGAGAAACGTATTGTTCAGGCATTATAATCCACTTCGTGTGGACCGGCCCTGACGATCCAAGGTACGGTTGCGGCTGTGCCTGAGACACGGGCTAGAGCGTCTCGAATCGGTTGAGGACTATCTTTTGCCTCGGTTCATAGATGGAAATCCAATTTCCAAATACGTGACATTTGCGGTTTTATTTGTAAACCTATATATGGCGACATGATATATGGTACCCATGCCGCCTATGATTGATACTTATGATTTGAAGTTGTTTTATACACTATGCACTTATTATAGTATCAAATGATTTGTTTTAAACGTATCAAGCATTCTTTGGCTGTTATAAGGGAAAACCCTATCCCCCGGCTTGCGTTGCATTGTGTGATAGGACCTGGGTCTTATAACAGCTTCATTTTTCTTTATTTAGCATTGCGCTGTTTGTTTTATGCACTGGTATTCTTGGGAGGAAACCCGTTCCGTGTTATACGGCGAGGTCCCTTGATTTACCTAACTTTAAAATAAAGAATAATAACTGTTTTTAGTTCTCACACCAGTCACATGACTGACCTGGAGTTTATTGTTTTAACCTAAACTCTGGGTGCCCTTATTTTGACACGGGCAGCTAGTAGTTTTGGTTTTGCAGATTTATATTCACAGGATCCTGGTTTACAGCTGGAACGATATCCGGAAAGCTTTGTATCCGTATATCCCATTCTAGTTGTGTATTGTATTATTTTCCGCTGCGATGTATTTAAATGTAATTTAAATCTCTGTTATTTCTGTGTAATATTCATTTATACTCTGTATATTCTTGTAATCTGATGCATTGTTGTAATATACTATGAAATGTTCTTCTGTATGTGTTCTGCTGTGGTTTGTTCTCGAACTATCCGACGCTTTCCTTTACGGGGAAGTTACGGGTTTTCACAGTTGGTATCAGAGCTTTGGTTTACAAAGCAGAGAACAAGACACATTAGAACCGTACGAAAGAATTCATCAGATATTGGATTAGTAAAATCCAATTAGAATGACTCGTTAGAGATAGGATCAGTAGTATCCTAGAACGAGTGTGAAGGGTGAATTTTTTTTTAAATGAAAACAAATTTTGTTTTGAAAATTTAAATCAATTATTCGTAGTTGATTATTTATTTATATTGATTTGGACAATCCAGTATATATAGATTTTGCGTATACGTCTGATCCGCGTATATTCGAAGTTTTAATATACCGGGTAGATATAGAACCGCACTCTAGTAGCCCGACAATGTTCTGATGGTGGTTCGAAACATCATCAGCATTTATTTTCGAGTGACGAAGGTGTGATTTCTATATATTTCCATTAGACTGGTGTGAGAACCAAAACAAATATAGCTAGAATACATTGTTGTGATTTGGCATCAAAAATTTGATTTTTGTATATGTATCAAAATTATGAATTTGAAACGTTAAATTCACTAATTGATTGATGTTTGTGTTGTTTGTTTATTTGGTTGATAATTTTGAACCATTATGCCTAATAGGATCAAATATTGAACTATATTGAAAATTGGTTGTATTTGCTCGCATATACATATACTTACATTGAACAGGTCATAGCAAGGAGGCTAGAGCAGAGAATAAAATTTGTTTGCCCGACAAATAGGTACATGTTTACTACATAATTTCCTGTTTTGTTTGGGTGATGATGATTTTGTGAGCCTATGGGCTAGCCGCTTGGCTTTTTCTTTTTGAGATCTGAAGGACCGGGGAAGCTATTTGAAATTCCTCGATGCTCCCGGTGCAGGGGAGGTTATGGCAAAAATTTTCGAAAATTTAGGGTGTTAGCCAAATTTTTTGAAAATTTGAAAATTCTCAGAAACTTAAAAGTTGGAGAATGGAAGCCAGATCGAGCGTAGAGTTGATTAATCAAACCACTTTCGACTTTGTTCCTTTTCGGGGACGAAAAGTTTTAAGTGGGGGAGATTGTAATAACCCGGAAAATCTGGGCCAGTTTAAAATTTTTATTTTGGCAATTTTAGCGAATTTTGATTATTTAAAATAGATTATTTTAAATAATATCGACGAGAATTTATTTTGAATAGAATTCGAACGTATATATTATATACGTCGTCGTTAGAATATAAATAATTATATATAATTATAAATAGAATTGAAAATGGCGCGGTAGTTCGATAATTCGATTTCAAACTTCAATTGAATGTACCGGGTGCAAAACAATCCGGATTTTAGTGAAACCAAAAACATTGGGATCTAATTGTGAATATCTTTCCAACGAATCCGAAAAATCAAGATTTCATATCGGGAATCAAAAGATGTGTCCAGTTGAAAATTCTGAATAGTCGCTATGGAATTCAGGCCCTTAAAAATGGACATTTTGCAAATGACCTCGGATTTCGACGAAACCACTTTTGTTGGGTCCGTGATGTCGAATTATTGCTAGGTTTCAAATTTCATAATTTTTCGAGTCAATATGTGAGCGTGGCAAAGGAAAATGTGTTTGACCATTTTCAGTTGATTTTAATCGACTGGAAATTGGCCATTTTTCAAACGGTCTCAGAATTCGACGAAACTAGTTTTGTTAGGACCGTATCGTCAATACGAAGCTAGAAAATATTTTTCGGGAATTTTTCTAGTTAGTATGTGGCCCCGGTAAATTGAAATGCACGTTTAAAATTCAATAAAGTGATTTAAATGTAAATTTAATAGAAACGGATTCAAACAGTCGAATCAGCCTACGATACATATCCCATTGTGCTCGGAATGGGGGTAGAACGCTATGGACGACAGGCGGTGGACCTCGTTTCGAGGTCGTATGTAAAAGTCAACTATTTGCAAATAAAATAATTAAAATAAAATAATAAAAAAATAAACCCTTCCCTCTATAACTTATCTGCCCCCCCCCCCCGTTCGATTCATTTCAAAACAGAACAGACAAAAAAAAAAAAGAGAAACGAAAATCGCGATCCCCCCCCCCCCCCCCGTTGCCTCGACCGCCGCCAGAGGCTGGCGCCGCCACCGCCGCTGCTTCCTCTCCACCCTCCCCTTCTGCTCCTCCTCCGTCACCTCGATGCGACGCAGACCCGCCCCCCCTGCATCGAAGAGGGCGAGCGCCCAAACCCCCATCGCCGGAAACCCTAGCCGCCATCCCCTGGACCCCCGACACCACCACCAACCTGCGCCGACGCCAATCCACCACAGCAGCCCCCCCTTCTTCGAGCGGCAGTGAGTATTTTATTTTAATTTTAATTTCTGTTTTTTTTTTAAAAGCATTTAAAAACTGAATTTTGAAAAGGATTTAAACTGTTTTTTTTTTTAGCATTTAAAAACTGATGTTATTTTTAAACTTTAAAATAGAAAACATCATATTTTTTAGAATAGAAAACATCATATTTTTAGAATAGAAAATATCATATTTTTAGAATAGAAAAGATCATATTTTTAAATGGAAAAAACGGAATTTTTATTGTGTATGAAGTTATGATTTTTAACTTAAAGGAAGAATTTATTTTTCTAAACAAGAAAAGAAATGATTTTTAATTTGTAAAGATTATATTTTTATAACGAAAAAGATTATATTTTTAGAAGAGGAAAGATATGATTTTTGTATGTAAAACATAGATTTTTATAAATATAAAATCCGATTTTCTTATATGAACGTTAGCAAAAAGATGTGATCTTTATATAAGATAGAGAAGTAAAAATTCGATTTTTATATATTGAATAGCAAAGTAAAAATTCGATTTTTATATATTGACTAGCAAAGTAAAAATTCGATTTTACGTATGTAGAGAATACGGGCAACGAAGGCGACAATGGGCGAGAATGGCGATGATTTCTATTAAAGAAGAGTCAGGATGATTGGATAGCTATCTGTGAGAATTTCTCACCTTTCAATTTATTTTTCTAGTTATATATATATATACTAGGATGTAGACGGTGCTTAGTAGCACCCGACACAATCGTCCACAGACCATGGACTTGTTTGTTTGGCTGTGTTGTTAGATAGATTGTTTGGGTTGATTTGAATTGTTTGGTGAAGTGAAATTGATATGATTGATGTGTGAATGGCGTGGGCCTTCACTAGACCGGGGATAAGGCTAGGCCTCGTCCCGTTTCTAGTATCGTGCCGTTATGCCGCCGAAATTTTCTAAAATATGTTAGAAAATAAAAATGTCATTTTATTGTGTAAATGAATAATAGAAATTCATATGTTGGAATAAAATGTTTTATCGTTAAAAATATAATTTTTAACGTGAATATGAATATAGTGAAAGTGAATAAATAAATATTCATTTACAAACCAGACGGTTTGTTTATGTACACTTATTTGAAGGACATTGATTGGGTCGATAAATTTTACACATCGCCCAATTGCACCAATAAAATATTTGTTTGATTGTTTGAAACCCCACACGGGTGTTGGGATGAAATATGAAGTTCACTCATCCTGATTGATTAAATATGTCGATCGATTGATTGACAGACTGTTATAAGCGTTAGATATCTATATTTGATGCTTATACAGTGTAGTGCACTTTGGTTGATGGTTGATTATTTTTCAATGCTATGATATACATGTGTGGTATGAAAATCCATATAATTAACTTTATATGGTAATTGATTGGGCCTCATTCCAATTCGAAAAATAAAGAATATTATAAAATAAAAGTTCATGTGTTGACAGTTTCATCCATTGAGATTGGTCATGTGTTGAACGAAATATTTTAATAATAAAGTTTACATCTTTATCAATATAAAATAAAGGTTCATGTGTTGACAGTACTCATCCATTGAGATTGGTCATGTGTTGAACGAAATATTTTGATAATAACAACTATTTTGAAAAAGAAATATTTGAAATAGAATATTTGAAAATAGAAATTTATGAAGCCGTGTTGATTAGATTGACGCCATTTTGACGTGAACGATATTTATATCGATTTGAAAACGATTTCGAAATGAATTGAATTGAAAACGATTTCGAAATGAATTGAATTGAAAACGATTTCGAAATGAATTGAATTGAAAACGATTTCGAAATGAATTGAATTGAAAATGATTTCGAAATGAATTGAATTGAAAACGATTTCGAAATGAATTGAATTGAAAACGATTTCGAAATGAATTGAATTGAAAACGATTTCGAAATGAATTGAATTGAAAACGAATTCAAATTGAATTGAAAGTGAATTGAAATGAATTCAAATTGAATTGAAATTTGAATTGAATAGAAACGAATTTTAAAACGAATTTATAAAGAAGAATTCAATTTTGATTTGAATTGAAATGGAAGTTGAAATTGCTTTTGAAACGAGTTTTAAAACTATTTATATAATTCGTTTTAAATAGAAATCGACGAAATATATATTATATATATTATATATATAATATAATGGCCTGAATAGAACGCGCCGCGCCGCGGCAGTTCGTGAATTTCGACCATTTATTTCAAACGGACATTACGGGAGATCCGACCGTCGGATTCTCCTAAAACCGGAACCGTTGGGTTCGTATCGAAAAGAGCTTTCTAAAGAATATTAGAAATTTGAAATCTAACGGTTGGATTTGGAGATACGTCCAAATCAAATTCGAAAAAGGTCGCTGTAAGTGCAGTTCGATGGCCATTGATGGAAATCGA
The DNA here is from genome assembly GCA_030737875.1 of Allium sativum. NCBI lineage: Eukaryota > Viridiplantae > Streptophyta > Magnoliopsida > Asparagales > Amaryllidaceae > Allium > Allium sativum. Next base: position 445,312,055 of record CM060922.1, on the reverse strand, counting down.
CTGTACGGGCCTTGATAAAATTATTAAAAATAGTAATAATTTGTGTAAAATCATAAGAAATGATTTGAGAAGATTTAGGATGAAACGCTCCATATTTGAAAAGATAAAAATAAATTTTTATCGAAATGAACTAGTTTTGAACTAGAAATATAATTCTATTTATTTTTAAATAAATAAATTGAATTTGAAAAAGGGTTTTAAAAATAACCAGAATTTCCAATGATTGCATTGGAGTGGATTTGAATCGAAATTGTCTTCGGAATATTTCGATGTTGGAATTCGTGATTATACAGATGTTGTTATAAAAATTTGAAAGATATATATATTTATATCGTTATTTCAAATACGACATTTGTTAATCGTTGAATTTGATATTGAATATAAGCCGATATATTTTCTATTCAGAGCCTTATATTGAATATCAAATGTGATTTGGGTTTGTCGTGAATGGTGTCTTCACTAACACTGTTCTTGAACCCAGTTGAGAAAAGATTAAATCTTTTTATTTAGATTTAATGAAGTGTACCAATTAAATAATATTTAATTGGAATTGAATTGATATTGATTTTTGGGTTTATCGTGGACAGTGTTTTAAATAACACTCGTTCTTTAACCCGATGATTAATGAATGTGATTTTGGGTTTATCGTGAACCGTGTTTTTAAATGACACTGATTCTTTTACCCAGTCAAAGATTAAAACTAAGTGGAGTTTTAATGAATCTTTAATTAGATTGAAATAATCGAAATGGAGTATCACCAATTTTGCTCCAGGCGTTAGTTAAATCTTTAATTAGATTTGAACGCGAAATGGTAATTGAATTTACCGATAACACCGTGGTGTTAGATATGAAGTATTACCAGTTTTACTTCATGGGATGAATAGGTTGGGATTGGAAAATTAAAATAAATGATTACTTCGGTAAGGTTCGCTAATCCCGACTAGTTTGAATTGATATTCAAAAGTTGATTAAAGAATAAATTCAAGAATTTATCTTTGATAAAATTAATGGGAACCTTTCCCTATGAATGTGAAATTTAGAAACTAACTGTCGGTTAGCCAAGCAGAACGGTTTTCTGGATATTGATCTGATGTTGGTTTAGGCCTTCGGGGTTAATATTTGGGAAATTATTCTCTTGATTAATTTACGGTTAGTGACTAATGAATTGGAATGAGGCGTATGTTGTGTTTGTGTAACACTTATTTAAAGTATACGCGAGTTATTCGGAAAGGCCGGGTTTATCCCATTCTGAATAACTGATACGACGATAAGTCGAAGATGAAGACGATGGTCGAAGACCGGAGGTCTTCACGTCGTTTGGGTAATTACTGATGATCTTGATTGGGCTGTACACCCAAGAAGATGGAAACAGTTAGTGATCGTCCAGACGTACTTGGAGATCGATGGATATGCGGGGTACTAGGTGCCTCCGGTTTCGTTCAGACCCAGAACGGACTTGTAAATGGACTGTGTGTCTGACATCGGATTTCATTCTGTGTGACTGATATCGGTTGCATAGGATGGTTTGCCTGTGTGGCATGCTAAGATGCAAATGATCAAGGCTTCTGTTGAAAAGCAAAGTCTTGTGGGGATGATCAAAGCACGGCCTTTGTGGCGTAGCTTTGTGTAACGTTTACCTCGCGTGTTTCACACCCGGTATGAACCAAAAACGGGAGACGGACCTCAGGGGGGACATGCGTTTTCTTTCTAGCTAGAAGTGGCGTCAGTGGTTTTACACGCCCTGACGAGTTTGACTTATGTGGTTGTTGCTGTTGCGAGGCGCCTCGGATTGATCGGTCGTTCTCGAACCGATGGAGTCATTTAGTTGGCTCACCTACGCCCCAAAGGGCGGAGAAACGTATTGTTCAGGCATTATAATCCACTTCGTGTGGACCGGCCCTGACGATCCAAGGTACGGTTGCGGCTGTGCCTGAGACACGGGCTAGAGCGTCTCGAATCGGTTGAGGACTATCTTTTGCCTCGGTTCATAGATGGAAATCCAATTTCCAAATACGTGACATTTGCGGTTTTATTTGTAAACCTATATATGGCGACATGATATATGGTACCCATGCCGCCTATGATTGATACTTATGATTTGAAGTTGTTTTATACACTATGCACTTATTATAGTATCAAATGATTTGTTTTAAACGTATCAAGCATTCTTTGGCTGTTATAAGGGAAAACCCTATCCCCCGGCTTGCGTTGCATTGTGTGATAGGACCTGGGTCTTATAACAGCTTCATTTTTCTTTATTTAGCATTGCGCTGTTTGTTTTATGCACTGGTATTCTTGGGAGGAAACCCGTTCCGTGTTATACGGCGAGGTCCCTTGATTTACCTAACTTTAAAATAAAGAATAATAACTGTTTTTAGTTCTCACACCAGTCACATGACTGACCTGGAGTTTATTGTTTTAACCTAAACTCTGGGTGCCCTTATTTTGACACGGGCAGCTAGTAGTTTTGGTTTTGCAGATTTATATTCACAGGATCCTGGTTTACAGCTGGAACGATATCCGGAAAGCTTTGTATCCGTATATCCCATTCTAGTTGTGTATTGTATTATTTTCCGCTGCGATGTATTTAAATGTAATTTAAATCTCTGTTATTTCTGTGTAATATTCATTTATACTCTGTATATTCTTGTAATCTGATGCATTGTTGTAATATACTATGAAATGTTCTTCTGTATGTGTTCTGCTGTGGTTTGTTCTCGAACTATCCGACGCTTTCCTTTACGGGGAAGTTACGGGTTTTCACAATAGGCTCACATTCAATTAATTTAAATGATTTTCAATCAACACATTCACATCTAATTCATATTCCATTCATACACATTTAATTTCATTCAAACTGATTTTAATCAATTTATTCACTTCAATCCATTTAACTTGCTTACGTTAAATTTAAGTTTCAGAATTCAAATCCCGGGGTTTTTATTTAAAACTTCTGAAATCACAAAATATATACATATATTTAATTCCATCTCAAATTCAATACGTTTGAATTTTCAAATCAACTTGTTTTATTTCAAACAAATTTTAGTTAAAACTTTTCTAAGGTAGCAATCCATCACTTAGAAACTCGAAAATGAATACTGATGATGTTCCAGTCATCATCAGAATTATTTCCCAGCCACTGAAGTGAGTTCAGTGCTTTATCACTTACAAAATCCACCAAAAATGATTTTTATTCAAAAATCCTCCCAAAACAAAGCTATATTATTTTAATATAGTTTGGAAAATATTTTTCCAAACACCAGGATTTTTAAAAATTTTAATTCTTGTTTGAATTAAATTTTTAGTTCATCTTATTTATATATTCCATTTTTATACAAATTTTATTTGGTTATACATATAACCATTTCAATTTTTATTATATCATTTGACTATAATTTTAACATCCAACACATCCGTATATTATAATAATTTCGGAAAATTATTCTTTTTCTATCAAAAATAGAATTTTTGGGTAAAATTATTTCATTTACCCACTTAAAAACAATATTGTGTCAAATTTCTCTGTTCAAGTATTTACGAACCCTTATCGACGTCGTGGCGTCCCACGATTCGATCAGAATCCATAAACGCCCAACAGACTAGCCAACACAATATAAAATAGTTTTTGTATCAATTAACAAATACGCGCTCTCATATATATAGGCTCAACTCATTCTAGGGTACTACTGACCCTATCTCTAATGAGCACAATCCCACCAAACCCTAGGTATTCGCTCAACTTAAGCTCTGATACCAACGTAATGGCCTACAAATCTGTACCCTTTGAGTTAACTAATAACACCACACGTCCAACCCAAATGACACAGAAATACGAATCATTAGTAGAATGAAATTAGAGGATGAGGAATTGAAAGAAAGAAAAGTTAGAATAGAAGAAAAACGAAGAACACAAATCTCACAGCGGAACGAATAAATTAAATTAAATAACATAACTTTTGAAATACAAATCAGTAACTGTTTATACATACCATTATCAGAGCACAACAGTTATTCCTGGAACAGTTATAAACACCTGTTTCCAGATACAACATAGTACACAGCGGAAATATGATAGTCTATAGCTAACTGGTGAAGCCTCCTGCTTCCAGCTCTTCCAAGTGAATCTGAAAAATCCCGACTGCTTGACTACCCATACAAATTTGGGCACCCAAGAGTTTAGGGAAAACAAAAACAAAATAAACTTTGGGTCAGTCATGGGACTGGTGTGAGTAAACTCCAATCATTTGTTTAACTTTAAAAATACTTTCGAAAGAAATGATAATAGTAAGACCGATCCACACATAAACACGGATGGTTTTTACCTTACGATAACCCAAAATATTTTTGATATCAAATCCAGTGATATTATAATAATGTCTACATCAAATAAATAGAATCTAGCAGAACGCTTGCATCTCACGCTCTATATATAATATAAAACCAAAAACCGTAGGGAGCTTATTGGAGATTGGATTTCCAACATGACAAGGTATGGAACCACCTTCCGATAGTGTATCTCTAGAGGGAAATACACTGGGTTCAACAAGAACATCTTGCAGCCCGACCCACACATGACCGACCACTCATTTCTCTTGAGTGTATCGAATGTATATCACAAACGGTTGGGATCAGCAACCATTTCCCAAAAAGGACAGTATCGATAGATTAAAGAAGAAAATGGAATTTCTCTAGATAGGTGATTATACACCCTAATGGGAGCGACCTACAAAGCTATGCTGCCTGCCCGATTTTTGTCATTCCCCGGTTGTTGAGGCCTGAGGCTACGATTTCTTATCATTCATTGATACCACAATCACTTTGAATGCCACATTGTCAGATCCGTAAATGATTAATTGATTTGCACAAATATATTCTGGATATTATGCTAAGAGAATAAATTCTCCGCCACCATATATATCTATACAGACCAACATATGCGATAATTGGAAATACTTTTTCAGACATTCGTCCATACACTTCGTTCTGGGACTGAACGAAACCGAAAGCTCAATTTCTATTAATAGGAAAAGTCCTTGCACTTTACTCCGTCTTTGATTATCTTCATATAATCTGATTCGCAATGCTACTGCCAATACGGAGTGGTTCTCGGATAATAATCCAACCGGTCTCTCCATATTGACAACGATTATTGGCAAATACTTCGATAGTCCGTTATCTAACTATCGAAGAAAAACAAACATTCAACCAAAGCATTAAACAAATCACGGAGCCCTTTAATTACTATTTCATTAATTAAAACAGTTCTCCGTTTCCTCTATCAATATTTGTTAACAAAATATTTTTGATAATCATCTTGGTCTCTTACGCTATTTATAAAACATTTCCATATATCACCTTCCGTTATTTTCTGTAGTTAGAAAATATATTCTATTTATAATTGGAAAACATTCCAATTACTTATCTCTTCCACGACCATTCATTTATTCCTATACTCAGGAAATATTTATTATTATATTTCCAAATTTCCACTTACTTGGGTTAAAATGAATGTTGTGTAAAACATCATTACAACAACCCAAAATACTGCATTCAACTAAACTCTTTAAACATCTCTCTTTGAGACTGAATCTTGCTGTTTATCAGTTAATAATGAAATCAATCAAGTTGGGGTATAATTACCTCTTAGACCTTGACTGAATAACATTTTTAACTTCAAAACAAACAAGACCACTTATCTCAAATCATCAACACCATAAAAACCACTTATTCATTTTTAAAACGTATATGTGTATATATATTTCTCTTTCTATTACCAGATTTTCGATTTCCTTTTTGTTTATAATATTCTATTTTTAAGTTTGTTTCCTTACCGGATTCTATATATATTGAGATATAGATTTCTAATTATCAAATTATTTTAAAAATAATCTAACTCCTTAAATTTTCGGAATATTTTTCTATAACCTCCTTTGTACCGGTCGATAGTTCAAACCTCAACTCGCCTCTCTAGGCCCTTTCCATTCAAAAAAAATCAAAAAGCCAAGTAGCTTGCCGATTCGGCGCATTAGACCTCATATGGAATTTAAACATGCAACTTATTGTCGAGTACACAAATTATAATCTTTATACTCTTCACTACAAACTAGTCTAATCTATGTTCACCTGTTTTTCGATTTATCCCAACTCAATCCGGTCATTCCTAACTCAATTTGCTAATTTATTCTTTAATTAGCTATTTTGCCAAGTCCCTTTATTTTGAACATATCATGTTCAAATATATTTTAATTCACTTATAGACAAGTAGAATTTCATTTCCAACTTGAGTTCCATATTCAATTTCGAATATGAATTCACAAAACCAATTTACTTATCCAACGCCAATTTCGATTCAAAACTCGATTAACGAATTATTATTCAAATTAGTTAATCCTATTCAATACTCAAAAATATGATTTTTGTTTCGAAAATCATTTCATTTACTTGTCTTGAGTTCATATTTATTTTACAACTCGAGTCTGTATTTTTATAACGAAGATCTAAGTCTTATTTGCTAAAATCCTTTTTATTTATTTAAATAAACCGTTATGGTTTAATAAATCTATAAGACGAAATCCAGTTTTTTCTCTTCCGTTAGAAAACTATTATCAAATCGTTCCCGACTTTTTTTGTTTCAAAGAATTCTGACTTAAATTGAGTTCTATATACCCAATTGAAGTTCGAAACGCCAATTTACGATCTACCGTGCTGTAGCGAGTTCGTTTTAATTATATTTAAATATATTAACTTTTGAACTTCATTTAAAATAAATACAACTCCATTCTAATATGTTTTTAATATATATCAAACCAATTTTCCCAATTCAACTCAATAATTCTGATTATCTATAATCGCTGATTTTTCCTTACTCGGTTATACATTTATTTATACTTGATTTGTTATTTTAAATCCCAATTCCTTTTATAAACAAATTATAAAATTCAGTATAATCGAATTCAAATTATAACTCCTTTGGATTTTCTTAATTCAGTTTATATTCTAAATCCCGGAATATAATTAATTATTCCATTTTCAACACGTTTTCCAATTTCACTTTTTAAATTCTTTCTTAAATTTAAACTTCTAAACTATCCATTGATAATTTATTTCCCTATTTTTATAAACATTATTTATAAATTAATTTTTCTTGTTTTAAAAATTAAAACAAGCTTTCCTTCAAATATCTATTTGAACCACAATTCCTTTTATATTCTAAATCCCGAAATAAAAACTACCATTCCTTTTTTCGAAATGATTTCAAATTATACTTTTAAATTAATACTTGAATTTAATATTTCAAATTTATCTCTTGATAGTTAATTCATCATATTTATAAATACCATTTATAAATTTTCTTGTTTTATATATTTTAACAAGTTCCAATTCGAAATCTATTTTGAACCAAAATCTCATTTTGGGATATTTTCTTTATTTTAACTTATCTATATAAATATAGAATCTATTTTCATATTTTAATTTAATATAATCCTAATATATTTTTCTGAAAATATTTATTTAAATACATTCGATCTAATCGAATTCAAATCATAAATCCATACGGATTTATTTTAAGTTCACTTTACATTCTGAATATCTGAATAGACTTCGTCGTTTTCCTAACACGATTCTCAATCCTCACTTTAAATTCATATCTGAATTTAAATATTAAATTATCCAAATGATAATTTTTCCATTTCATTTATAAACACCGTTTATAAATTCAATTCAATTTCTTGTATTATTTAATTTATAAACATCGTTTATAAATTCAATACTTGTTTTCTTTATTCAAAACAAGTAAATACATTTATAGCCCATTCGAAATTCAATTTCTATTTTAGAAAATAGTTTTTCTCTTTTTATATCTCAAAACCCTATTTACGATATTTTTATAAATTACCATTTAGGGCCAGTGATACTTTAAACATCCAAACAACCCATTATCAATCACTGGATTTCTAACACCTAATATATGATGATATATATGAAAACAACAACAATAATATTTTTGAGGAATCCAGTCGGGCCCCTCCAAGGCCCCATCCATGTGTATACCAGATCTACCAAAACAAACTCTATTTTGTTCTGTGGACCTGCTTTCGATCATTGCAAAGTTTTTTCTCGCCCTTGACAAGAGTTCATGGTTATCATGCAACTGCAAACCAAAATTGGTTGAGAATCGTGAATGACATACATTTTGTGACAATACAACTGTATACAACGACATCTAAAAGATAGTACAAATTTTCACCTTTAACGTAGTAAGATTTTCAGAAATCTGGTTTAGAACTTGACTGTTAATGTCAGCTAGGTGCTCAAGCTGAGTTGTAACATCAACCACAATCCCTATTCATGCAAATGAATGTAAATGAGTACTTCTATTCATATGAAATTGGATGAGTAGGTTCTCAGATGAATGTATATAACTGTCAATCTGCAATTATGCACCCAACACCATAATACAGTAGTGATTATTGATTCCTTGAGTAATATAAGCACCAACCGGCACCAGGACTAAAAATGAACAAAGAGACAAATCATACCTTTTGGAGAACATAGCCATCATGTACAGCAGCAACAGTAGTTGATCCACCTCCACTGTACAAATGAATAGAATTCTTACCAATGCTTCTCGAATGGACTTAGAAACTAAGCATGTACATGTTCAAACATTTAATTTATTTCATAACACTTGTAATATTGCCGCTGATGTACAGAACAATAAAAAAAACATTTTAAAGACTCAGTTGGACTCTCAAAACAAACAAATTGTTGGAAAAAAAAGAATAATCACAAGACCTCATTCATGCAGCATTAAATAATCAAATAAAAGCAATAATCCACACCTATCAACAACTAGAGATGTAGCACGCCCAGAAGCGAAAGAAGTTAGAACCTGGTAATAAAGGTAAACATTTTGAGAAGGCTAATAAAAAGGCTAACATATCTGTTCTAAAAATGATAAATAGTTTAGAGAGAAAAAAAAATAACAGCTGAAAATTTATACAATAATCATACAACATTTTTTGCTAAGAACAAAGCTGGGACTTTATAGCTTTCAAACATAAGTTTTGCTGCCCTGCAATGAAATCAGAAAATGTCAAACTCCCCTGACTAAGTTATTAACTGAAAATATTTGCTGAAAACTTGTTGTGTAAAGGAACATAATGTGCACACGTATGCTTTAACAATTTTCAGCAAAAGTTAACGATGACAATTATTTATGGTTGCTACTATGATGTGTGAAATTCTCTGTCATATAAATGCCATGTATATCCAAGGTTTATGAAGTCAAATTGTCCACTTGCACAACTCGTTTCAAGCTAGCAATTCACCGAACATGATAACTGTAAAAACTAAACATTAATCGACAAGCGGTCTTACCCTCGTCCGGAACAACGTCTCCTCCAAGGTTTCGGATCCACGCAGCAGTCCAAGATTCGATCAAACCGAGGCAGGTGGAGCAGAGAATTTGGATCCGGTACTTGATTTTGAGAAGTCAGGATTGCGATTCGGTTTTGAATTTGAGCTTGCACGAGTGGCAATGATTGAGATCGAGTGTGAAGTTTAAGGTTGGCTGGAGAGGAGTGACGCGCTTGCGGAGGGAAGAATAAGGTGGAGGGGAAGAGGAAGAGGAAGGAGATGAGTTTCTCGCTAATGGGGGGTGAGTGAAGAAGTGAAGGCAGAGGATTGATTTTAGAGAAGAGATACGAAGGGGCTTGCGTAAGAAGTGAAAACGTATCACGTGAAAAGCATTTGGAGCCAAATTTTCAGTAATTGCCGCCTAAATTTCATGCCATATTTGCAATAGAGGTAGGGGAAATGTTGTAATAGACATTTATTACAATCATAATAGCTATTGTTAACTATTCCTTATTTACAATATGGATGTGTTAGGAAATATTTTGCTGAAGCATTAGATATTGCTCATTAATAATAGCTATTGTTAACTATTCCTTATTTCTTCTTATTTATAATTAAATATAACTTATTAAAAGTTTATTATGTATATTTTATAATAATTGTTCATTATTAAATACTTAACAATCATTATTAAAAAACTAATTTTTACTTCTTAATTAGTGATTCTTACTTCTTATTAATTGATGACTAAAATTAATTATTCATTACTAAAAACTAATTTCTATTTATTTATTTATTTATTTCTAACAATAATACATAATTATTATTTATTAATTATTATATAGCAAAAAGAATTTGTTAATATTAGTTATTATATATTTTCAAATATACTATTTATTATTATTATTAAACAATAGTTATTGAGAATTAATATTTTTTATAAATTATCAAATTTTAATTAATTATTAATATGGTATTTTTGTTGTAGTGTAGTCATATATTACAACAGTCCAAAAATAAAAGTTGTGATAGGCTTTTATTACAACTGTCAAAATAACATAGTTGTTAAAAATAAGTTTATTACAACTTTTCTAGAAAAAAGTTGTAAAAAAACGTTTATTACAACGGTGATTTTACCACCGTTGTAAAACTAAAGTTGTAATATGGTGTTTTTGTTGTAGTGAACCTGTTTTTCCTGCATCCACATACATTGCCTACAGAAATAATACCCATCCTGCTTCGTGGAAGGATATCGCGGTATAGAAGGTCATCCACTATCATAGCGTGGGGCGTATAGGGTCATCCGCTAATGATACTGCGGGCATCCTCTAATGATACTACGGGAATCCAACCACCAATATATATATATATATAATAACCACAACAACCAATACTAAATAACTAGTACATATTTAATAGCAACAATAATAATTTAGTGCATGCAAACAACCAATGAACAATTATTTTTAACGAAAAATAAATTCTAAATAAAAATATGAATGGGATTTACATTTACACACCGTGATTTAATTTGCAGAATATCCAATTAAATCCTGAATCGTCGCAGCTACGAAGTACTCGAGTTGAAATTTATCAAGCACCTATAGTTATTTATTTTATTTGACGAACAAGCGATTATTAATTTAAACAAATTACTAAAATAAATAATTAAATTATTCTATGTATTTTAAATTTTGTAAAAACATATACCTTACGGTTTACCTACTGCAATCCCAAAGCCGAACCCAATACATCACCAGCCGTGGGCTATAAACTCTCCAACACTCCCTTCCTCGCTATTCGAAATATTTAACCTGTATACCCATTATCTTTTCTGTTTGCTACCATAGTCCATCCTATCTACATCACCTCTCAATTGAAACCATTACCAACTTCACAACTTCCACTTCTTATCTCCATCGCTATATTGCTTCAACTCCAGTCCTTATTGTTCCAAATATTCTTTCTAATGATTTCCCATTCTGCCACATTCTCCAACTGTTGACCCTCCCCAAAACAACAAATTCAACCCCTGTAGCCTTTTCATACACAATCGAACTTCCCATCACCCTCAGGCTTCATTCGTTTTACGACATCAGAAAAAGGAATCCACTAAAACATCACGAGCAGAAGCAAGTCACCACCACAAACCTATTGACACAAAACCCTATCTGCTATAGTAAGGCACGACTTTCCATTCACCCACCATCCGCCTAACTGTTGAAAAATCAGCATCGCACCCCCTACACTTTGCAAGCACCACCTGACGATCTCAACTTCACGCTCAACCCAGTAACAGATTTCAAACTCCCAAATACCCCAACCCTAATCATGATGGAACCGTCGAACCACACTGCGATTCTGCCCAATCTCGATTTAGATTAAACAGTCGATCCCCCAAATGCTACAAAATCCTACTAGCATTACTTTTGAATAGAGCTTCAGCATCGCGAGACAGAACATGACCAGAAATTCACCTTCGATGGTTCGAAGAATATAAATCTGAAACCCTAGTTGCGATTTTCGAACTCGAATAGCACTGAAATGCATCGTACTTACAATGAGGCTTCAGGATGGAAAAAATCTGTGATTTTAAAGCTAATAGTTTTAGGATTTAGTAATCCAAATTTGGTATTTAATTTAAAGATTTCTTATTATACTAATGGAGGATTTGGTTTCGGTTTCTCGTTGGGAAAGAACAAAAAAATGCTTTCGAATGAATTTGCAAAGGAAAGAGTATGCCTTTGATTTTTCATGGTCGTAGAGGAAAAACAAGGAGAAGCTTGCATTTTATAATTGGAGACAGGGAACAGTTCGTACGTGTATATTTATGGGTGGTCTCCTGAAGTACATACATATTAAATTTGGATTTGATTTTTATTTAATTCGATTCGATATAAAGTGATTTTTTATTTTATCTAAATAGATATCGATTTGATTTATGATTCGACTTTGAGCTTATCCGCTATATATTATAATAACATAATTTATGGTTCCGAACTCCTATTTGAAAGTAATAACCGGCGTTTCTAGGGTTATACCTCTATTCTGGACACAATGGAACAGGTTTCGAAGCTCTATTCGATTATATGGAGAAGATATAAATTTAAATCGATATAAAATAAATTCAAAACAATTAATTCTTCGAAAATAAAATAATATTATTATTCTAATTCAAACAGAAGTTCGTATTGATTATCTGAACTATTTTGATTCAGTTTTGAATTTGAATTAACTAGATTTGTTTTCGCATTATGATTATTCAATATATTTGAAATAAATCGCATTTCGATTATTTAATTGATAACTCAATATAAAAATTGACTTATATTATCAATTCAATATTTTAAAACCATATTAAATATTTAAAATAAACTGACTGAAAACCCAGGCCGTTACAAAAACAAAATTTGAACATTAGTTTATATTTAAATTAAAACGAGCTCCAAATGGCGTGGTAGTTTGTAATATTGAGTTTTTAATTTTAACTGGATATAAAGGATCCGATATAAGTCGGATTTCCGTGAAACAAGAAGCATTTGAATCTTGTTGATTATAATTTTCTAATAGAAGGGAAAATTCGAAATTTCATGTTATAGTTTGTTAGTTATGTCCAATTCAAAATTTAAAATAGTCACTATGGAAATCGTTAATAAACGATAACGTTTATTTAATAAATTTATAATGGTCTTTATATAATTTGGATAACAGTTAACTCGAAAATATTAAGTTATATAATTTATATTTTTGGAGCTAAGTGATATTTCCAGTTGGGTATTTATGATAATAATGATTTATTTATTTTTATTTAATAAATTATTTTGGAATATAATTACATTTTATCGGTATTATATAACCCTTAAAAATAGCTATTTTCCAAACGACCTTCGCTTCTGATGAAACGAATTTCATTGGAATATGTATGGCTAATTGTTGTTACATTTCCAGTTTGGAGCCAATGGGAGTTGTTTTGTTGGTACGTTACATTTAAACGTGAATCGGTAAATACATTGGAAATAAAATAACGTCGTTTTTGCAAACGGAGTTCGGTTTCAACAAAATTAATTTCATTGGGATCAAAATGTCAAGAAGGAGCGGTGTATTTAATTTCGTTGAGTTTGAAGTCAATGTTTGGCGGTGCGTATATTTAACGGTAATGTAAATAGCGGTAGGAATTTTTAACGGTGTACAATATAATAATATGTGACTTAAATCCTAAGTAACTAAAAAAAGGAGCATCAAAGGCCTACCTATGTTTGAACAACCAACCTATGGTTTCCCATCAAAATGAAAACACACTGCCACATTATTTTTTTCATATACCCTAAAAAACCATAGCTGCAACCTATCACCTACCATCTATACTGAAAAGAAATGAAATGAAATCTCACTGCATATATCCTCTCGACACCACAAGGCTACTGAAGGTAGGAAACGATGTTCTTATCACTTTCTTTCTGTGTGTATATATACAGGGCACGGTCTTCCCTTCCAATCTTTGTTTTCCAAAAATGAAATGATACCGCCATTGATGTTTAAACCATGAGCTTTTCATAAAGGAAACAATCCACACAAAAATTTATAAATCAAAATATGTGAATATTGGGTATCGCGTACCACTCCTGAGATGACCCAAACTCACCTTATAGGAAAGCTTGATTGAAATGAGAACACGACAAATCAGAACACGAACAATAGAACATTTCATTGCTTATTACAACAATTTACATCAGAGTACAAGAATATATCAGAGTATAAATAATTATACAACAGAAAATATCAGAGATTTAAAATACATAGCAGCGGAAATTAATACATAAGTACAATGCTTAGCGGAAAATAACAACTAACACAACTAAAAGAGATACACGGATACAAAGCTTTCCGAATATAGCTCTAGCTGTAGCCCAAGATTCTGGAAAAAGAAATATCTGCGAGAACCAAAATGTAACGACCAAGAAAATCTGAACCAATTTAAAATTTTTAAATTGGCTAAAATGATGGATTTTAAATATTTAAAATAAATATTTTAAATAATGGCGATGAAAACTGAGTTTGAATCGACAATTGAAAACGAATATAATTAATTATAATTATAAACAAGGCCTGAAATGGCGCTGTAGTTTCAAAAATTGAATTCAAAATTTGTCGGACTGTACCGGGTGCAAAACAATCCGGATTTTAGTGAAACCAAAAATATTTAAATCTGTTAGTGAATACCTTTCAACGAATCTGAAAAATCGAAATTTGATAGCGGGAATCAAAAGATATGTCCAGTTGAAAATTCTGAATAGTCGTTATGGAATTCAGGCCCTTAAAAATGGACATTTTGCAAACGACCTCGGATTTCGACGAAACCACTTTTGTTGGGTCCGGGATGTGAAGTTATTGCTAGGTTTCAAATTTCATAATTTTTCGAATCAATATGTGAGCGTGGCAAAGGAAAACGCGTTTGACCAGTTTCAGTTGATTTTAATCGACTGGAAATTGGCCATTTTTCAAACGATCTCAGAATTCGACGAAACTAGTTTTGTTAGGACCGTATCGTCAATACGAAGCTAGAAAATATTTTTCGAGAATTTTTAGAGTTAGTATGTGCCCCCGGTAATTTAAAATGTACGTTTAAAATTCAATATAGTGATTTAAATGTAAATTCAACGGAAACTGATTGTAACGATCAAATCAGCTTGCGATACATATCCCATTGTGTTCGGAATGGGGGTAAAACGCTATGGACGACAGGCGGTGGGCCTCGTTTCGAGGTCGTGGGTAAAAGTCAACTTTATGCAATTAAATTAATTAATAAAATAAAATAAAATAAATATCTCCCTCCCTTTTCTCTTTCTGCCCCCCCCCCCGATTTCATTAAACAGAAAAAAAAAAGAACCGCGACACGAAATCGCTCGGCCACCATCGTTGACCTCGCGCCCCCCCGGAGTTCACCGCCGTTGATCTCGCGCCACCCCACCCCTCGTTCACCAGCACCCCCTCCTCCATTCGAACCGCAGCTACCCAAAGACCCCCCTTCTTCGAATTCAAACCCCTGCCGCACCCCCCCTGAGCCACCTTCGTCTGCCTTCCCTTCCTCTCGGGTCCCACAGTGAAGCCCTGACCGCTGAGATGCGCTGACCTCCCTCCTCTCGACGAGAACGCCCCCTTCTTCAATCAAAAACTGTAAGTCTTTAATTACATTTTATTTAGAGATTTATTTTAATTTATTCAAAGTAGAAAATGTGATTTTTAACTTATGTATGTTATTTGTAAAATAATCATACTATGAAATAGCTTTTGATTCGATAAAGATTTTTAAAATAGAAAAAGATTTGAACTTTAAATAGAAAAAGATTTGAACTTTAAAATAGAAAAAGATTTGAACTTTTAAATAGAAAAAGATTTGAACTTTTAAATAGAAAAAGATTTGAACTTTAAATAGAAAAAAATTTGAACTTGGATAGAAAAGATTAGATTTTTTTTAAAAAGAAAAGACGGAATTTTTATTAAGTAGAAGAAGTAAGATATGATTTTTATATTTTTAAAGTAATAAAAATATAATTTTTACATGATAGGAATATTAAAAATATCATCTTTATTTTTGAAAGGGCGAAATCTTTATATTGGAAAAGGCAAAACCTTTATATATTGAATAGCATAATAAATATTCGATTTTTATATATTGAATAGCGAAGTAATAATTCGATTTTTTATATATGTAGTGGCTACGGGCGAAAGCGACAAAAAGGCGAGAAAGGCGAAGATTTCTCTAAGTGAAGTGTCGTGAAGTTGGATAGCTATTGGTGAGAATTTCTCACTCTTCAATTTCTTTTTCTAGCTATATATATATGTGTGCTGAAATAAAAGTGAATTGATATATATATATATATATATATATATATATATATATATACGCCCCTCGTCCACAAACCATGGACGATATTTATTGATTGAAATTGTTGTGAAAATTGATTGATAGCGAATGATTGTTTGGGATTGTTTGTGGTTGATATTGGTTGATTGTGGTTGAAAAATACCCGTTTGTGGTTGAGAAATATTTGGTTGAAACCACATAGGATTAGTTTGTGGAAATGAAATAAATATATACATGCCGCCTGCGTGCGAACTAGATGCATGATCCCCATTGTCAAAAACCGCGAGGTTTTAAGGTAGAGCGAGGAGCCGTACTAGGGACGGTCCCGGTTTTAACTACCCTGCCGTTATGCTGCCGAAATTTTGAATAATGTTCGTGTGTTTGAATTATTTTCATTTTCTTAAACTATATTTATTCATTGAATAGAAAACCTTCATGTGTTGAATCGATATTCATTCGTTGAATTGAAATTCATGTGTTGAATGGTATTCGCGTTTTAAATATAAAAACCACATTTTTATCTATATATAGAAACTATAGAAAACCTTCATGTGTTGAATTGATACGTTGATTAAAAATTCATGTGTTGAATGGTATTCGCGTTTTAAATATAAAAATCACATTTTTATCTATATATAGAAACTATAGAAAACCTTCATGTGTTGAATTGATATTCATTCGTTGATTAAAAATTCATGTGTTGAATGGTATTCGCGTTTTAAATATAAAAACCACATTTTTATCTATATATAGAAACTATAGAAAACCTTCATGTGTTGAATTGATATTCATTCGTTGATTTGAAATTCATGTGTTGATTGGTATTCATATTTTGAAATAAATTGTTTGATAATAAAAAATCACCTTTTATCGACTATATGAACTGTGTAAAATAATCTCGTTTTAAAAGAAATTGTTTTATGATAAAAATCCTATTTTTGTCACCTAAATGAACTATATAGAAAAATAGTGTTTTGAAATGAATTGTTTTACAATAAAAATCACGTTTTTATTGTATGCATTAATCATTGAAATGTGAAGTGTTAAAAATAGCCACTTGTTCAAAATAAACATATATGAGTTGAAATATTCATTAATTAGCTAATGAAATGATTTGCACCTATGTATGTAACATTAGATTGAATGGCGTTTTTAAACCAAATAGAAATCAAATATGAAGTTGAATAGAAAATGATAAATGATAAGAACTGTATATATATGTACATGCATATTCATTGAACAGGTTATAGCAAAGGGGCTAGAGAAGAGGAATAAAATTTTGTGCCCGACAAATAGGTACACATTTACTGTTTTGTTTGGGTGATGATTTTATGAGCCTTTTGGCTTTTTCTTTTTCTTTTTGAGATTAGATGGACCGGGAAAGCTATTTGCGATTTCCCGATGCTCCCGGTGCAGGGGAGGTTATGGCAAAATTTTCCAAAATTTTAAGGCGTTAGTGAAATATTTGAAGTGAAAACGATATTGAAATTGTTGAATGAACTATATTTGTATAATTATATAAATATAAATAAAATTAAAACGAAACGTGGCCGTGCAGTTCGCATTTTGAAACCGTGATTTCAAACAACTAGTACGGGGAATCCGACCATTGGATTTTCCCGAAACCTCAACCGTCGGGTTCGCCTTGGAATAATCTTTCCAACGGCATCAACCTTGTAAAAATCCAACGGTTGGATTATCTGGAATGTTTAATTCAAATCTGATGAAAAACAGCGCCAGAAGCAATTATATTTATATATATATATATATAAATATAATTATATATTTAATCGAATAACGACGCTGCAGTTCGTATTTTGAAATCGAAACTTCAAACGATTGTACCGGGAGATCCGACCGTCGGATTTTCCCGAAACTGGAACCGTTGGATTCGTTTTGAAAAGACCTTTCTAATGATGTAAATTTTGTGAAGATCCAACGGTTAGATTTTCAGACATGTGTAAATCAAATCTGAAGAAAAACAACGCCACGACCGCTTTATGGCCCGAAGCGTCGTTTTGAATAAATTAACTATTTTAAAATAAATAAAAATAGCGATAAATAGTTATAAAATATCATAAGCGACATGGAATGGAAATAAACTGAATTTGCTCGATTTATGTTGTATTTGATGGTTGAATGTGTTTGGTGTGAAAATTACATTAAAGAACAATATTGGTGTTGTCGAATAATTTAACCATTGAAATAAATTGATTTGAAATTCTAAATATACGGGAATTATTTGAAAAGGCCGAGTTAATTCTCATTTCGAATAATTGATCGACGATTGAAATTCGAAGATGAAGACGATGGTCGAAGACCGGAGATCTTCACCTCGTTTGGATGGTAACCGAGGTCCTGATTGGGAGGCATCCCGAAATATGGATAATGAGTGGTGATCGTCCAGACGTACGTGGTGATCGAAGGGTTTGCGAGGTATTTAGTGCCTCCGGTTTCGTTCGGACCCAGAACGGACTTGTAAATGGACTGTGTGTCTGACATTGGATTTTATTCTGTGTTGATTGATCTCCGTTAAATATACATCTGTTTGGCGGCGGAGAATTTATTCTTTTTCTTAACGCCCTTCTCTGAGACGCACGAGCTCAGAGGTTGTATATCGATGGACATCGGTCGCATGGCATGAATTGCCTGTGTGGCATGCTAAGATGCAGTGATCAGGGCTTCTGTTGAAAAGCAAAGTCTTGTAGTGATGATCAAAGCACTGCTTGTGTGGCGTAGCTTTGTGTGTAACGTGAATTCGCGAGCCTCACACCCCGGTATGAACCTAAAACAGGAGAAGGACCTCAGGGAGGGCATGCGTTTCTTTCAAGCTAGGGTGGTGTCAGTGACCTACCAACCCTGACATTTATATACTTTTCACCTATGTGGTTGTTGCTGTTGCGAGGCGCCTCGGTTTGATCGGACGATCCGGGTCCGATGGAGTCATTCGTTGGCTCGTTGACGCCCCAAAGGGCGGGGAAACGTATTGTTCAGGCATAATAATCCACATCGGTGGACTGGCCCTGACGATCCAAGGCTTGCCTGCGCGCTTGCCTGAGACACGGGCTAGAGTGTCTCGAATTCGGTAAGGACTATCTTTTGCCTTGGTTCATGACGGAAATCCAGTTTCCAAATACGACATCATGCGGTTTTGATTGTATATATATATGGCGACATGATATATGGTACCCATGCCGTCTATGATTGATAGTTATGATTTGAAATTGTTTTCAAAACATATAGACACTAACAATAATATCAAATGCCTTTGTTTTGTTCGTATCAAGCATATTTTGACCGTTATAAGGTAAAACTCTATCCTCCGGTTTGCGTTGCATTGTGTGATGGGAACTGAGTCTTATAACGGTTTCATTTTTATAAAAAGCATAGCGATGTTTAAAAGAAAGGTTTGTTTTAAAGCACTGGCAATCCAATGGAGTAAACTCGTTCCACGACAGTGGCGTGGTCCTGTGATTAGCCAAATTATATATATGGGTTGAGTAGATTTCTCATACCAGTCCCATGACTGACTCGTAGTTTGTTTCACTTTCAAACTCGGGTGCCCCTTTTTCTACACGGGCAGCCTTGTATTCAGGTTTAGCTGGTTCTTTCTCTGGAAAGCTGGAGCTGAAGATGGATTCTATCATTTATCTCTTTTTATGCTGTTCAGCTCCCATTGTACATATTTTGTTTGTTTTCCGCTGTAGACATTTATGTATAGCTGAACTGTATTTGTACTAAGTAAGATCCTGTGTACTGTGTAACTCTGATGATTACTTTTATCCAGTATATTTTATTGTTTATTATCTGTTTCTGTGTTATATTCCAAAGATAACCCTTGTCTCCGTCGGAACGGGATTTCGGGTCGTCCCAACGTGGTATCAGAGCTTTGGTTAAGCTTAGTTCTGGAATATAACATTTGAACGAACTCGTCAGAAATAGAACCAGTAATGTTCTAGGACGGGTAACTCTATACAGATAGGATTAGTAATATCCTAGTATGAGTAAAGCAGGATGAAATTGCACCTCGATAGACACATTTACATTTGAAGTATGTGTTTCTATATTTTAAATTATCTTTTCTATGACCTGACACTTGTTCTGCTAATTGCAGAAGTACTAGAAAAATGAGTGCCAGAAACAGAAGAAACGCAGAATCCGATATAGAAGTCCTATTCAAGAGATTTCGAAATCTTGGTGGATCGCCATTCTTAGGCAAGGAGTCCATTATGGAAACACAAGCTTGGATTCGTTCTGCAGAGAAAATATTTGGGGGTTTAAAGCTGAGAGACGATCAGAAAAGATTACCGGCGTCTTGGGCACTCAAAGAAGAAGCTTTGTTTTGGTGGGATTCTGTTATCAAAGATAATCCAGAAGGTGATATCACCTGGGACAGATTCAAAGTGATTTTCTTAGAAAGATTTACTCCTCCCGAAGCAACCGAGAGATTATGTGATGAATTTTCTTATCTAATACAAGGTGATATGACCATCCCAGAATATCATAAGAAATTCAACGAACTTGCTCACTTTGCTCCTCATCTGATTCAAGATCCAAAGAGGAAAAATCTGAGATTTTTCCATGGCCTGCAAAGGAGATATCAGAATAGTGTAATGAGGAATGTGAAGCTTCCTTTTTTTGAAATGATATACATGGCTTATCAGTATGAAGATCTCCATAAGAAAGGAATGTTGCGCGACGAAGAAGAAGTTCGTTGTAGTGACAAAGAAGAGTCAGAAACTGATATTCCTGAAGCCAGTACGAGGTCTGAGGTCAATAAGAAGCCCAGTGCCAAGAGAAAAAGGGTTGAATCTGGGAAAGAACCGGTAACGACCACCGTATGCAATAACTGCCATCTGAAAGGGCATTTGTCGATAAACTGCGGGCCTTTAAAGAAGCAATTAAAAGGTAGACTTCGATCCAAAGAAGGATTTCAAGCGAATAGAAAATGCAATCTCTTCCATCAGTCCGGTCATATAAAGTGAGATTGCTGGCTGTTAAAAAGGGCCAAAGAAGCTCAGGTAAATGAAGTGGCCGAATTGCCTGCATCTTCGTCTGATCAGGAAAGAGCTGATGTTTTAGAAGGAACGCTTACTGTCAAAAATATTCCGGTCAAAGTACTGTTTGACACAGGCGCGTCCCGAAGCTTCATTTCCAAAGATGCAGCTAAGAAACTGGACTTGAATTTGAAGAAGCTCAAGGAACCAATGACTGTCCAGAATCCAGTTGGGGGTTCCATCGATCTCAGTTGGATTTGTGGAGTGCCGGTTTCTTTCTCTCGTTATCGGTTTCCTACCATCACGGTCGTCATGAATTTTAAAGAGTTTGATCTTATCTTGGGATTAGACTGGTTGACCAAATATGAAGCTGAAGTTAAATGCGCCGACAGAGTTGTAAAGGCGAAGATTAAATCAGGTGATTATATAACCATTCCCTGTGAAGGTCAGAATGCTAATAGAAAAGACTTCTGGGCAGCTTTGAATGTTTCTACAGCCCAAATTGAAAATGTTCCTGAAGTCACAGAGAATATTCCTGACCTCATCAAAGATATTCCTGTCGTCAAGAACTATGCGGATGTGTTCGAAGAAGTTGTTCGCTTACCTCCGCAAAGAGAAATAGATTTCAAGATTGCTTTGATTCCCAATGCAAGGCCGGTAGTTCACGCTAATCGAAGAATGTCCTTGAAAGAGAAGGAGGAATTAGACAATCAAACACGACAGCTAGTATGGAAGGGTCTGATCAGGCCTAGTTTCTCTGATTGGGGTGCAGCAGTGGTGTTTGTCCCGAAATCTGACGGTACTCTACGTCTATGCGTGGACTATCGTGATCTGAACAAGCAGACAATAAAGAACAAATATCCATTGCCGCGAATAGATGATTTGTTGGATCGATTAAATGGAGCACAAGTATTTTCAAGAATGGACCTAGCTACAGGTTTCCATCAACTTCGAATTGCCGAAGAGTGTGTTCCAATGACAGCGTTCAGAGGCCCCGACTTATTCTACGAGTGGTTAGTAATGCCATTCGGCTTATGTAACGCTCCATCTTACTTTGTCGATCTGATGAACAGAGTATTCAGAGGAGTATTGAATAAATTTGTTCTGGTTTTCATTGACGATATTCTAATCTTCTCTAAATCAAAGGCCGAGCATGAAAAGCATCTGGAACAGGTTCTAGAAATTCTGAGACGGAATGTATTAAAAGCCAAGTTTTCCAAATGTATATTCTGGCAAGATGAAGTGAAATTTCTGGGCCATGTTGTATCGAAAGAAGGAATCGCTGTGGATCCAAGTAAAATCACAGCCATTCAGAATTGGAAACATCCCAGTACCCCCACTGAAGTCCGCAGTTTTCTCGGATTGGCTAGCTATTACCGGAAGTTCGTTAAAGACTTTTCGAAGATATCTGGTCACTTAACGAAGCTTACAAAGAAGCATTCTAAGTTCAAATGGACTCCAGAAAGTGAGGAAGCTTTCGAAGAGCTAAAGTTAAGATTAATGACAGCTCCAGTGTTAACCATCATCGATGGCAACCAAGATTTAAAAGTATGGACTGATGCTTCTAGAGAAGGCCTTGGCGCAGTGTTAATGCAAAGGGGCTAAGTGATCGCTTATGCTAGCCGTCAATTGAAGCCGCACGAGAAAAACTATGTAACTCATGATCTTGAGTTATTGGCGATAGTATTCGCTTTGAAAATCTGGAGACACTATCTTCTGGGTGAGAGATTTGAACTGTTTACAGATCACCAGTCATTAAAGTATCTGTTCACTCAGAAAGACCTGAATCTGAGGCAGCAACGTTGGCTGGAGTTTCTTGCAGCTTATGATTTTGAGATTTTATACACTCCAGGAAAATCCAATGTCGTGGCCGATGCGTTAAGCCGAAGGAATGAAATGATCGCTAGTTTTATTATCACGACTTCATTGCTAGATAAGATATCTGCTCTTCAGGAAAATGATCACTTCATTCAGAAGATCAGAGGGATAATTCAACAAGGCGAACCCTCGAGTTTTCAAGTAGACAATGATGGGATTTTAAGGCTCAAAGGTCGAATATGCGTTCCTAACATTCCTGAGCTTCGGAAGGAAGTACTGGACGAGTGCCACAAGTCGAAACTCAGTATCCATCCGGGAGTAAGCAAAATGTATAATGACATCAAACGCACTTTCGGGTGGAAGTCGATGAAAAGGGACATTTCCTTATATGTTAGCCGATGCCCTACTTGTCAGCTAGTCAAAAGCGACCAACAAAAACTGGCTGGATTATTACAACTGCTAGAAGTTCCTGGCTGGAAGTGGGAGCATATCTCCATGGATTTCATTGATGGTCTGCCCAGAACCAGAAAAGGGAATGACAGTATTTGGGTGATCGTAGATCGCTTCACGAAGACCGCCCATTTCATACCTGTCAGATCAAATAGAACCGCTCAGAGTCTGGCGCAGATATACTTCAGGGAAATAGTTAGACTACATGGAGTGCTGCTCAGTATAGTAAGTGATAGAGATACAATATTCACTAGCAAATTCTGGGAAGCGTTTCAAGTCGAGCTGGGAACGAAGTTGAACTTAAGCACCGCTTATCATCCTCAGACAGACGGTCAGACTAAGAGGGTGAATCGCATTTTAGAAGATCTATGGCGGGCTTGTGTTCTAGATTTCGGTGGATCATGGGAAGACCATCTGCATTTGGCTGAATTCTCTTATAACAACAGCTACCAAGCGAGTCTGACAATGTCGCCATTCGAAGCATTATATGGTAGACCGTGCCGATCTCCTGCTTGTTGGGTCGAGCCTGGAAATAGACTTGTGTTGGGTCCTGATATGATTCGAGAAGCTGCCGACAAAGTCGATTTTATTAAGAAGCGATTACTCGCCGCTCAAAGCCGACAAAAGAGCTATGCCGATAGAAGAAGAAGAGATATATCCTTTGAAGTTGGCGACTATGTATATTGGAAAGTATCGCCGATGAGAGGAGTTATCCGGTTCGGTAAAACTGGAAAGTTAGCGCCCAAATTCATAGGCCCGTTTCCTATTCTGGAACGGATCGGAACTCTCGCTTATAGGGTCAAACTGCCTAATTGGTTGCCTGAAATTCATGATGTATTTCACATATCTCAACTTCGAAAGCACGTTCATGATCCAGACTTGATCGTGGAAGAAGCAGCTCAACATGACATTGAAATAACCCCAGAATTAGCTGTGAGAAGAGAGCCGCTAAAGATAATAGGCAAAGAAACCAAAGAGCTGAGGAACAAGAAGGTTCGCTTGGTCAAAGTGCAATGGAGTGGAGATCCGCAAGATTGTACTTGGGAAACTGAGGAGAGCATTCAGAAAGCTTATCCTAGATGCCGAGTAGATATCTCTGATTGACTCCGGTGCAAGGTACATTTATCCTACTTTGCACTACCATTCAATTCTCTACTCTATTGTTATCTTCTTTTCATAGATGTGCACTTTTAATTATATAGTCTGAAGGATTTTTTTTTAAGGGTATAGGATTTGATTAGTTTATTTTTGAAGGTTAAAAACAATTGGATTGGTTGTTGTGTTGTGTGATTGTAGATTTATCAAACCACTTTCGACTTTGTTCCTTTTCGGGGACGAAAAGTTTTAAGTGGGGGAGATTGTAACGACCCAGAAAATCTGAACCAATTTAAAATTTTTAAATTGGCTAAAATAATGGATTTTAAATATTTAAAATAAATATTTTAAATAATGGCGATGAAAACTGAGTTTGAATCGACAATTGAAAACGAATATAATTAATTATAATTATAAACAAGGCCTGAAATTGCGCTGTAGTTTCAAAATTTGAATTCAAACTTTGTCGGACTGTACCGGGTGCAAAACAATCCGGATTTAGTGAAACCAAAAATATTTAAATCTGTTAGTGAATACCTTTCCAACGAATCTGAAAAATCGAAATTTGATAGCGGGAATCAAAAGATATGTCCAGTTGAAAATTCTGAATAGTCGCTATGGAATTCAGGCCCTTAAAAATGGACATTTTGCAAACGACCTCGGATTTCGATGAAACCACTTTTTTTGGGTTTGGGATGTGAAGTTATTGCTAGGTTTCAAATTTCATAATTTTTCGAATCAATATGTGAGCGTGGCAAAGGAAAACGCGTTTGACCAGTTTCAGTTGATTTTAATCGACTGGAAATTGGCCATTTTTCAAACGGTCTCAGAATTCGATGAAACTAGTTTTGTTAGGACCGTATCGTCAATACGAAGCTAGAAAATATTTTTCGAGAATTTTTAGAGTTAGTATGTGCCCCCGGTAATTTAAAATGTACGTTTAAAATTCAATATAGTGATTTAAATGTAAATTCAACGGAAACTGATTGTAACGATCAAATCAGCTTGCGATACATATCCCATTGTGTTCGGAATGGGGGTAAAACGCTATGGACGACAGGCGGTGGGCCTCGTTTCGAGGTCGTGGGTAAAAGTCAACTTTATGCAATTAAATTAATTAATAAAATAAAATAAAATAAATATCTCCCTCCCTTTTCTCTTTCTGCCCCCCCTCCCCCCACGATTTCATTAAACAGAAAAAAAAAAAAAAAGAACCGCGACACGAATCGCTCGGCTACCATTGTTGACCCCCCCCCCCCCCCCCCGGAGTTAACCGCCGTTGATCTCGCGCCACCCCACCCCTCGTTCACCAGCACCCCCTCCTCCATTCGAACCGCAACTACTCAAAGACCCCCCTTCTTCGTATTCAAACCCCTGCCGCACCTCCCTGAGCCACCGCACCCCCCCTGAGCCACCTGCGTCTGCCTTCCCTTCCTCTCGGGTCCCACAGTGAAGCCCTGACCGCTGAGATGCGCTGACCTCCCTCCTTTCGATGAGAACGCCCCCTTCTTCAATCAAAAACTGTAAGTCTTTAATTACATTTTATTTAGAGATTTATTTTAATTTATTCAAAGTAGAAAATGTGATTTTAACTTATGTATGTTACTTGTAAAATAATCATACTATGAAATAGCTTTTGATTCGATAAAGATTTTTAAAATAGAAAAAGATTTGAACTTTAAATAGAAAAAGATTTGAACTTTTAAATAGAAAAAGATTTGAACTTTTAAATAGAAAAAGATTTGAACTTTAAATAGAAAAAGATTTGAACTTGGATAGAAAAGATCAGATTTTTTTTTAAATAGAAAACACGGAATTTTTATTAAGTAGAAGAAGTAAGATATGATTTTTATATTTTTAAAATAATAAAAATATAATTTTTACATGATAGGAATATTAAAAATATCATCTTTATTTTTGAAAGGGCGAAATCTTTATATTGGAAAAGGCGAAACCTTTATATATTGAATAGCATAATAAAAATTCGATTTTTATATATTGAATAGCGAAGTAAAAATTCGATTTTTTATATATGTAGTGGCTACTGGCGAAAGCGACAAAAAGGCGAGAAAGGCGAAGATTTCTCTAAGTGAAGTGTCGTGAAGTTGGATAGCTATTGGTGAGAATTTCTCATTCTTCAATTTCTTTTTCTAGCTATATATATATATGTGTGCTGAAATAAAAGTGAATTGATATATATATATATACGCCCCTCGTCCACAAACCATGGACGATATTTATTGATTGAAATTGTTGTGAAAATTGATTGATAGCGAATGATTGTTTGGGATTGTTTGTGGTTGATATTGGTTGATTGTGGTTGAAAAATACCCGTTTGTGGTTGAGAAATATTTGGTTGAAACCACATAGGATTAGTTTGTGGAAATGAAATAAATATATACATGCCGCCTACGTGCGAACTAGATGCATGATCCCCATTGTCAAAAACCGCGAGGTTTTAAGGTAGAGCGAGGAGCCGTACTAGGGACGGTCCCGGTTTTAACTACCCTGCCGTTATGCTGCCGAAATTTTGAATAATGTTCGTGTGTTTGAATTATTTTCATTTGCTTAAAATATATTTATTCATTGAATAGAAAACCTTCATGTGTTGAATCGATATTCATTCGTTGAATTGAAATTCATGTGTTGAATGGTATTCGCGTTTTAAATATAAAAACCACATTTTTATCTATATATAGAAACTATAGAAAACCTTCATGTGTTGAATTGATACGTTGATTAAAAATTCATGTGTTGAATGGTATTCGCGTTTTAAATATAAAAATCACATTTTTATCTATATACAGAAACTATAGAAAACCTTCATGTGTTGAATTGATATTCATTCGTTGATTAAAAATTCAAGTGTTGAATGGTATTCGCGTTTTAAATATAAAAACCACATTTTTATCTATATATAGAAACTATAGAAAACCTTCATGTGTTGAATTGATATTCATTCGTTGATTTGAAATTCATGTGTTGATTGGTATTCATATTTTGAAATAAATTGTTTGATAATAAAAAATCACCTTTTATCGACTATATGAACTGTGTAAAATAATCTCGTTTTAAAAGAAATTGTTTTATGATAAAAATCCTATTTTTGTCACCTATATGAACTACATAGAAAAATAGTGTTTTGAAATGAATTGTTTTACAATAAAAATCACGTTTTTATTGTATGCATTAATCATTGAAATGTGAAGTGTTAAAAATAGCCACTTGTTCAAAATAAACATATATGAGTTGAAATATTCATTAATTAGCTAATGAAATGATTTGCACCTATGTATGTAACATTAGATTGAATGGCGTTTTTAAACCAAATAGAAATCAAATATGAAGTTGAATAGAAAATGATAAATGATAAGAACTGTATATATATGTACATGCATATTCATTGAACAGGTTATAGCAAAGGGGCTAGAGAAGAGGAATAAAATTTTGTGCCCGACAAATAGGTACACATTTACTGTTTTGTTGGGGTGATGATTTTATGAGCCTTTTGGCTTTTTCTTTTTCTTTTTGAGATTAGAAGGACCGGGAAAGCTATTTGCGATTTCCCGATGCTCCCGGTGCAGGGGAGGTTATGGCAAAATTTTCCAAAATTTTAAGGCGTTAGTGAAATATTTGAAGTGAAAACGATATTGAAATTGTTGAATGAACTATATTTGTATAATTATATAAATATAAATAAAATTAAAACGAAACGTGGCCGTGCAGTTCGCATTTTGAAACCGTGATTTCAAACAACTAGTACGGGGAATCCGACCATTGGATTTTCCCGAAACCTCAACCGTCGGGTTCGCCTTGGAATAATCTTTCCAACGGCATCAACCTTGTAAAAATCCAACGGTTGGATTATCTGGAATGTTTAATTCAAATCTGATGAAAAACAGCGCCAGAAGCGATTATATTTATATATATATAAATATAATTATATATTTAATCGAATAACGACGCTGCAGTTCGTATTTTGAAATCGAAACTTCAAACGATTGTACCGGGAGATCCGACCGTCGGATTTTCCCGAAACTGGAACCGTTGGATTCGTTTTGAAAAGACCTTTCTAATGACGTAAATTTTGTGAAGATCCAACGGTTAGATTTTCAGATATGTGTAAATCAAATCTGAAGAAAACAACGCCACGGCCGCTTTATGGCCCGAAGCGTCGTTTTGAATAAATTAACTATTTTAAAATAAATAAAAATAGCGATAAATAGTTATAAAATATCATAAGCGACATGGAATGGAAATAAACTGAATTTGCTCGATTTATGTTGTATTTGATGGTTGAATGTGTTTGGTGTGAAAATTACATTAAAGAACAATATTGGTGTTGTCGAATAATTTAACCATTGAAATAAATTGATATGAAATTCTAAATATACGGGAATTATTTGAAAAGGCCGAGTTAATTCTCATTTCGAATAATTGACCGACGATTGAAATTCGAAGATGAAGACGATGGTCGAAGACCGGAGATCTTCACCTCGTTTGGATGGTAACCGAGGTCCTGATTGGGAGGCATCCCGAAATATGGATAATGAGTGGTGATCGTCCAGACGTACGTGGTGATCGAAGGGTTTGCGAGGTATTTAGTGCCTCCGGTTTCGTTCGGACCCAGAACGGACTTGTAAATGGACTGTGTGTCTGACATTGGATTTTATTCTGTGTTGATTGATCTCCGTTAAATATACATCTGTTTGGCGGCGGAGAATTTATTCTTTTTCTTAACGCCCTTCTCTGAGACGCACGAGCTCAGAGGTTGTATATCGATGGACATCGGTTGCATGGCATGAATTGCCTGTGTGGCATGCTAAGATGCAGTGATCAGGGCTTCTGTTGAAAAGCAAAGTCTTGTAGTGATGATCAAAGCACTGCTTGTGTGGCGTAGCTTTGTGTGTAACGTGAATTCGCGAGCCTCACACCCCGGTATGAACCTAAAACGGGAGAAGGACCTCAGGGAGGGCGTGCGTTTCTTTCAAGCTAGGGTGGTGTCAGTGACCTACCAACCCTGACATTTATATACTTTTCACCTATGTGGTTGTTGCTGTTGCGAGGCGCCTCGGTTTGATCGGACGATCCGGGTCCGATGGAGTCATTCGTTGGCTCGTTGACGCCCCAAAGGGCGGGGAAACGTATTGTTCAGGCATAATAATCCACATCGGTGGACTGGCCCTGACGATCCAAGGCTTGCCTGCGCGCTTGCCTGAGACACGGGCTAGAGTGTCTCGAATTCGGTAAGGACTATCTTTTGCCTTGGTTCATGACGGAAATCCAGTTTCCAAATACGACATCATGCGGTTTTGATTGTATATATATATGGCGACATGATATATGGTACCCATGCCGTCTATGATTGATAGTTATGATTTGAAATTGTTTTCAAAACATATAGACACTAACAATAATATCAAATGCCTTTGTTTTGTTCGTATCAAGCATATTTTGACCGTTATAAGGTAAAACTCTATCCTCCGGTTTGCGTTGCATTGTGTGATGGGAACTGAGTCTTATAACGGTTTCATTTTTATAAAAAGCATAGCGATGTTTAAAAGAAAGGTTTGTTTTAAAGCACTGGCAATCCAATGGAGTAAACTCGTTCCACGACAGTGGCGTGGTCCTGTGATTAGCCAAATTATATATATGGGTTGAGTAGATTTCTCATACCAGTCCCATGACTGACTCGTAGTTTGTTTCACTTTCAAACTCGGGTGCCCCTTTTTCTACACGGGCAGCCTTGTATTCAGGTTTAGCTGGTTCTTTCTCTGGAAAGCTGGAGCTGAAGATGGATTCTATCATTTATCTCTTTTTATGCTGTTCAGCTCCCATTGTACATATTTTGTTTGTTTTCCGCTGTAGACATTTATGTATAGCTGAACTGTATTTGTACTAAGTAAGATCCTGTGTACTGTGTAACTCTGATGATTACTTTTATCCAGTATATTTTATTGTTTATTATCTGTTTCTGTGTTATATTCCAAAGATAACCCTTGTCTCCGTCGGAACGGGATTTCGGGTCGCCTCACAAAACTACTAGCTGCCCGTGTGGAAAATATGGGCACCCAGAGTTTAGGTTAAAACAATAAACTCCGAGTCAGTCATGGGACTGGTGTGAGAACTAAAACAGATATTAGCTTGATTTTAAAGTTAGGTAAATCAAGGGACCACGCCGTATAACACGGAACGGATTTACCCCCAAGAATACGAGTGCATAAAACAAACAACGCAATGCTAAATAAAGAAAATGAAGCTATTATAAGACTTGAGTCCCATCACACAATGAATGCAGTCGAGGATAGATTTTTACCTTATAATAGCCAAATATGCTTGGTACGCGAAATTTATCTTTTATTATTACTATAAGTGAAGAAATCAACTTCAAATATAAATGTATCAATCATAGACGACATGAATGTCCCATACCACTATGCCGCCAATAATATACAACTAAAACCGTAAATTTCATATTGGAAGTTTGATTTCCATGATGATGGCTCCTGTTCCGAAAGATCTATCGCGTAGTGCAATACTCAACGACTTACGTCCCAGGCATGAGAAAACACTGTAATGACATCCGCACTATATCCCGGATATCGAGTATCTTTGCAACTTACGATCCATACATGAGAAAACGCCGCTTATTCTATCCTTCTGGGAATCGGGAGGTGTGCCCTATCCCTACCAGGTGTGTAGCGACCACACCCAGCCTATCTCGGTGGACCGAATCCTTTCTCATATTGAAAGTATACTGATCTAACCATCGGTTCACCATCATACCGATGTGTGAGGCTCGCGAATTAACACTACACAAAGCTATGCTAATTAAAGCTATGCTAATTAAAGCTATGCTAATTAAAGCTATGCTAATTAAAGCTATGCTTTGATCATCACCCACCAAGCTCTGCTTTTCAACAAAAGCTTGGATCACTGCAACTCAGCATGTCACACTGTCAATCCATACCGTACCACTGATTTCTGCCAATATATAACCTTTGAGCTCGTACGTCTCAGAGAAGGGTGTTAAACAACAGGATAAATTCTCCACCACCAAATAGATATATATTTAGTAGAGATCAACAAATACAGTATAAAGGAATACAACGTCAGACACAACATCCATTTACAAGTCCGTTCTGGGTCTGAACGAAACCGGAGACACCTTATTCCTTGTCCTGTATATCCAATACAGGAGAGAGGCCCTTGCATATCCGAACAAACAACAAATACGTACGGACGGCTACCACTGTAACCCCTTCAAGGTAGCTACTCC
This sequence comes from Allium sativum, assembly GCA_030737875.1. Taxonomy (NCBI): domain Eukaryota; kingdom Viridiplantae; phylum Streptophyta; class Magnoliopsida; order Asparagales; family Amaryllidaceae; genus Allium; species Allium sativum. The sequence goes on along the minus strand of CM060922.1, from coordinate 445,280,188 downwards.
AATCATGGGCATCAGTAGCAACCCATCCATTCGATGTTAAGATCGCCGGTCTTGCACTATCTTCAATCTCTTCGACTGTTAGTCGCCGTATCAATTATTCAGAATGGGTTAAACCCGGTCTTTCCGAATAACTCGCATATTTTATAATCAAGTGCTATAACAACACATCATATGCCTCATTCCATTCTAAAATATTCTTTTATTCAAATATTCTTTTTCACAATTTAAACCAAATTAAGGTTTTCCAAACTAGTCGGGTTTAGCGCACCTTACCGAAGTAATCATTTGTTTTATTTCCCAATCCCAACCTATTCATCCCATGGAGCAAAACTGGTAGTGCTCCATATCTAACACACGGTGTTATTAGTAAAATTAATTACCATTTCACGTTTAAATCTAATTAAAGATTTAACAATCGCCTGGAGTAAAACTGGTGGTCCTCCATTCTCGATCATTTCCCAAATTTGATAATTTAAATTATCTCATTCACATTTCAATCTAATTAAAGTCTCATTAAAACTTCACTTAGTTTTAATCTTCCAACAATCATTATTTAATGATTATTTAACTTTGGAAACCCAAACATGCAACATCGACAATCTACACCATGCCACTAATTTCTGCCAATATATAACCTCTAAGCTCATACGTCCCACAGAAGGGTGTTAAGCAAGAGAATAAATTCTCCGCCGCCAAACAGATATATATTTAGCAAAGATCAACAATACAGTTCGAAATACAATGTTAGACATGTAATTTTGTCTTTAACTGGGTTAAAGAACCAATGTCATTTAAAATACAGTTCACAACAAACCCAAAATCATATTCCATTAATTACAGAATCCTCATGGGAAACAGATCAATATATAATCGATATCAATTTCTGTATTTGACTAATAATATAAATGGAATAACGGCAAAGCCTTTTAAATTCCATATGTAGTAACAGTCTTCCTCCATAGAAGCATATCTCGATTATCACCAAATCGAATACCATTCAATTCAAATTTAATATATTAAATTGGAAAACATTACTTTGGAAACTTTCCATTAAATCTTAATAGAAAGATTTATAAATTCCAAATCTTAACTTCACTGTTAATTGGGTTAAAGAACAAATAATATTTAAAACACAGTTCACGATAAACACAAAAATCCAGTTTTTAATTCAATTCCAATTAAATATTAGTTAATTGGTAAACTTCACTAAATCTTAATTTAAAGATTTATTCTTTTCTCTACTGGGTTTAAGAAAAATGTTATTTAAGACACTGTTCACGACAAACCCAAAATCCAATTTGATATCGAATAAAAGGCTCTAAATAGAAATTATATCGGCTTATATTCAATATCAAATTCTGAAGCCAACAAATATCGTATTGGGAATAACGATATATGTATATATATATCTTCCAAATTGCTCAACAATATCCGTATATTCACGGAATCCCATATCGAAATATTCCGGAGATTATTTCCATTCCAAATCGATTCCAATTATTCATTGGAAATTTCTGGTTATATTAAAACCATTTACAAATCCAATTTATTTATTTCTAAAAATAGTTGGTTTATCATTCTAATTATTAAATAGTTCATTTCGATAAAAATATATTTTTACCTTTTCAAAACTGGAATTTTTCATCAAAAATCTTTCCAAATCATTTATTATTATTTTACATAATTTTTCTATATTTTTAATAATTTTATTAAGGCCTTTACGTTCGGTTTCCAATAATGGTCACCGAACTGCATTCATAGCGACCTTTTCTAACATTAATTTGGACGTATTTTAAAATCCGACCGTTAGATTTCAAATCTCTGATATCCATTGGAAAAAACTTTTCGATACGAACCCAACGGTTCTAGTTTTAGGAGAATCCGGCGGTCGGATCTCTCATTATGTCCATTTGAAATTAATGGTCAAAATTCGCGAACGGTCGCTACGCGGTGCGTTCTATTCAAGCCATTAAATATATATATATATATATATATATATATGATATATATATATATATATATATGATATATATATATATATATATGATATATATATCATCAATTTCTATTTAAAACATATTTTATAAATCTTTTAAATTCGTTTTAAAAAACGATTTCCACTTCCATTTCATTTTTAAATCAAAACTGGATATTCCTTTATAAATTTGTTTTAAATTCATTTTAAAACGATTTCCACTTCATTTCAATTTTGAAATCAAAATTGAATATTCCTTTGTAAATTCGTTTTTAATTTATTTTAAAACGATTTCCACTTCATTTAAATTTTCAGATCAAATTTGAATATTTCATATCATTATAATATTAAAATGATAATATTTCAAAATATCTGATTTTGAAATAACTTTTCGATATTCATTATAAAATGAATAAAATCGACAAAAAATCTCGTTCGTGTTAAAATGGCATTTAACTACTTAACACGACTTCACATTTCAGTATTCACTGAATATTATTTTAAAATATTCGTTATTTCTGAACTGGAACCAGACTCCTTCAATTACCATATACTTTCAGTTATATGGATTTCAGCATCACATATATACAACAATAATGATAAACATTCATTAAAAATTCATACAACATTCAGAGTGCATTTTACGACAGTATAAGCATTAAAATAAATGAATATCGCTTATACAGTCTGTTAACCAATCGATTGACATACCACTAATTATTGAGATCGATGTATGTCCAATATCATCCCAACACCCGTGTGAGGTTTTCAAACAACAAAAACTAATTATTATTTGTGCAGTTGGGCGATGTGTAAAAATTATCATCCCAATCAAGATCAGTTAAATAGGTGTACATCAACAAACCGTCATATTTGTAAATGAATATTTATTTTCTTTTCATGCCATGATAATTTTTATATACAGTTTATATAAATAATTTTATATATACAACAATATCAATCAATAACAATCCCAATCACAATCCAAACAAACAATCAACTATGGTTTGTATAGAAAAATAGTGTTAGGGGCTACTAAGCCCCGTCTGCAATGTAATGATCGGGAATTTCGCTCGATCTGAATCAGTCGCTAAACCGACCAAGACCGTTCGAAACCCCTGATTGTTTTGAGAACACGACAAATTCGAACGCAGACAGAAGAACATTTCATTATATATTACAAAGATTCCATCAGAATACAAGAATATACAGAGTATGAATAAATATTACACAAAAAATATCAGAGATTTAAATTACATTTAAATACATCGCAGCGGAAAATAATACAATACACAACTAGAAGTAATACACGGATACAAAGCTTTCCGAGCATCGTTCTAGTTGTAAATCAGGATCCTGTGAATATAAATCTGCAAAACCAAAACTACTAGCTGCCCGTGCGGAAAATAAGGGTACCCAGAGTTTAGGTTAAAACAATAAACTCCAGGTCAGTCATGTGACTAGTGTGAGAACTAAAACAGTTATTAATCTTTATTTTAAAGTTAGGTAAATCAAGGGACCATGCCATATAACACGGAACGGGTTTCCCCCCAAGAATACCAGTGCATAAAACAACAGCGCAATGCTAAATAAAGAACAATGAAGCTATTATAAGACCCAGTTCCCATCACACAATGCAACGCAAGCCGGAGGATAGAGTTTTTACCTTATAATAGCCAAGAATGCGTGATACGTTTAAAACAAATCATTTGATACTATAATATGTGCGTAGTGTATAAAACAACTTCAAATCATAAGTATCAATCATAGACGGCATGAATGCCCCATACCACTATGTCGCCATATATAGGTATACAATCAAAACCGCAATTGTCACGTATTGGAAATTGGGTTTCCTTCTGTGAACCAAGGCAAAAGATAGTCCTCTACCAATTTCGAGACTGTCTAGCCGGAGTCTCAGGACAACTACTAAGTCAAGCCTTTAGATCGTCAGGGCCGGTCCACCGATGTGGATTAAAATGCCTAAACACTGCGTTTTCCCACTCTTTGGGGCGTAAATGAGCTAACAAATGACTCCATCGGCTTCACATAGTCACTGATATATCCGAGGCGCCTCGCAACAGCAACAACCACATAAGTCAAACTCGTCAGGGCGTGTAAAACCACTGACGCCACTTCTAGCTAGAAGGAAACACATGCCCTCCCTGAGGTCCTCTCCCGTTTCTGGTCCACTAAAGGGGTGTGAGGCTCGCGAATCAATGCTACACAAAGCTATACCACATAGGCCGTGCTTTAATCTTCACCTACAAGACTTTGCTTTTCAACAGAAGCCTTGATCAATTGCCACTTAGGCATGCCACACAGACAATTCACTCCATGCGATTGATATCCATCGATATATAATCCCTGTGCTCGTACGTCTCAGAGAAGGGCGTTAAGCAAGAGAATAAATTCTCCACTGCCAAACGAATATATATTTAATAGAAATCAAACACACAGAATAAAATCCAATGTCAGACACACATTCCATTTACAAGTTCCTTCTTGGTCTGAACGAAACCGGAGGCACCTTGTACCTCGCATATCCATCGATCTCCAAGTACGTCTGGACGACCACTAACCGATTCCCTCCTCTTGGGTGTACTGCCCAATCAAGATCATCAGTAATCACCCAAATGACATGAAGACCTCCAGTCTTCAACCACCATCTTCCTCTTCGACACCACGTCAAATCAGTTATTCGGAATGTGATAAACCCGGTCTTTCTGAATAACTCGCGTATATTATAAACAAGTGTTACATAAACACAACATATGCCTCATTCCAATTCATCAGTCACTAACCGTAAATTAGTAAGGGAACAATTCCCCAAATATTAAACCTGAAGGCCGAAACCAACATCAGATCAATACCCAGGAAACCATTCGTCTTAACTAATCTTCAGTTAGTTGCTGAATTTCACATTCTTAGGGATAGGTTCCCATTAATTTTATCAAAGATAAATTCCTTAAATTTATTCTTTAATCTTCTTTTGAATATCAATTCAACTAGTCGGGATTAGCGAACCACACAGAAGTAATCATTTTATTTCCCAATCCCAACCTATTCATCCCATGCAGTAAAACTGGTAATACTTCATATCTAACACCACAGTGTTATCGGTAAATTCAATTACCATTTCACGTTCAAATCTAATCAAAGATTTAACTATCGTCTGGGGTAAAACTGGTGATACTCCATTCTCGATCTTTTCAATCTAATTAAAGATTCATTAAAACTCCACTTAGTTTTAATCTTTAACTGGGTTAAAGAATTTATGTCCTTTAAAACAGAGTTCACGATAAACCGAAAATCACATTCCATTCTATCAGCCTTTAACCGTAAAATAGCAAGTGAGCAATTCCCTAAGTATTAACCCCGAAGGCCGAAACCAACATCACATCAATACCCAAGAAACCATTCAACGTAACTAATCTCCAGTTAGTTTCTGATTTTCTTAACTCCATTGGGTCTAAGAACAGTATTATTGAAGATACCATTCACGACAACCCAAAATCACATTCCATTAATTATCGGGTTAAATAACAAGTGTTATTTAAAAAATCGTTCACGATAAACCAAAAAATCAATTCAAATTCAATTCCAATTAAATACCATTTAATTGGTACACTTCAGTAAATATAAATAAAAGATTTAATCTTTTTCTCAACTGGGTTTAAGAACAGTGTTAATGAAGACACCATTCACGACAGACCCAAATCATGTTTAATATTAAATACAAGGCTCTGAATAGAAAATATATCGGCTTATATTCAGTATCAAATTCTACGACCAACAAATATCGTATTGGAAATAACGATATAAATATATCTTTTAAATTTCCGTAACAATATCTGTATAATCACAAAATCCAACATCGAAATATTCCAAAGGCAATTCGATTCAAATCCATTCCAATTCAATTATTGGAAATTCTGGTTACTTTTAAAACCATTTCAAATTCAATTTATTTATTTTAAAAATAAATTATTATTCTAGTTCAAAACTAGTTCATTTCGATAAAAATCTACTTTTATCTTTTTAGATATGGATTTTTTTCATCCCAATTCTTTTCTAATCATTTCTTATGATTTTACACAAATTATTACTATTTTTAATAATTTTATCAAGGCCCGTACAGTCGATTTCCATCAACGGCCATTGAACTGCACTTACAACGACCTTTTCCAAATTTGATTTGGACATTATTCCAAATCCAACCGTTAGATTTCAAATCTCTAATATTCATTTGAAATTCCTTTTCGATACGAACCCAACGGTTTCGGTTTTAGGAGAATTCGACGGTCGGATCTCCCGTAATATCCATTCGAAGTCAATGGTCGAAATTCGCGAACTGCCGCGGCGCCCTCTATTCAGGCCATTATATATATATAATATATATTATATATATATTTTATATATTTCGTTGATTTCCTTTCAAAACGTATTTTATAAATCGTTTTAAATTCGTTTTCGAAACGATTTCAACTTCATATTCAATTTCGAATCAAAATTGAATATTCCACATCATCGATATACAAATGATAATTTTTTCAAAACGATATATTTTGAAATCACTTACTTTCCTATATTCATTATAAAAATGAATAAAATCGATATAAATATCGTTCACGTCAAAATGGCGTCAATCTAATCAACACGGCTTTTATTCAACGTATGAAATTATTTTATTTCAACACATGAAATTATTTTCAATTCAGCACACGAATTTATTTTCAATTCAACACATGAATTTATTTTCAATTCAACACATGAATTTATTTTCTAAATTGGAATGAGGCCCAATCAATTACCATATAATGTTAATTATATGGATTTTCTACAACACATGTATATAATAACAACGGTAAATAATCAACCATCATCCAGAGTGCACCACACAACTACATAAGCATTAAATATAAATAATTAACGCTTACACAGTCTGTCAATCCATCGATTGACATACAACTAAACAATCGGGATTAGTGTATGTTAAATCTCATCCCAATACCCGTGTGGGGTTTCAAAAAAACAAACACAGATTTTATTTGTGTAGTTGGGCCATTTGTAAAATTTATCGTCCCAATTAATATCAGTCAAATCAGTGTATATAAACAAATCGTCCGATTTGTTTATAAATATTTAGTTTATATAAACGTTAAAAATTATATTTTTAACCATAAAATATTTTCCACTATAAAATATTTTATTTCATTCCACATCACACAATCAAATTTCACAACATAACAACCAAACAAACAAGTCATCCATGGTCTGTGGACGACGGGTGTCGGGTGCTACTAAGCACCGTCTGCATCCTAGTATATATTTCAACTAGAAAAATAAATAAAAGGTGAGGAGTTCTCACCCAAGCTAAACCAAACGCCGCGACTCTTCTTATGTAGAAAATCTTTGCCGTGCTCGCCTTTTGTTCCTTTCATTGACCGTATCCACTACATATATAAAAATCACATTTTTATATTGTTGCTATGTATATAAAAATTACATTTTTACACTGCTACTATATAGATAAAAATTCTATTTTTACACCGTTTCTTTCTATATAAAAATTATATTTTTATATTTCTACTTCATATATAAAGATCGAATTTTTATATCATCGCTATAAAAATCACATTTCTATTCAATATATATATAATAAAAATCATATTTTTATTCTTTCTATACTATAAAAATCATATTTTTATAAATAAAAATATAATCTTTTCACTTTAAAATCAAATCTTTTCCACGATAAAAATCAACCTTTGTTCGTAGATAAAATCCATTCCTGTCTATGATAAAAATAAAATCTTTTTCTAATTAAAAAGACAATTTTTATATAATAAAAAAATCTAATCTTTCTCTATGTTAAAAATATAATCTTTCTTCGTTTAAAAATACAATCTTTCTTCACATTAAAAGTCAGACCTTTTTAAACTCTGAAAATCCGACCTTTTTATGTATAAAAATGTGATCTTTCCATGTGTAAAAATCAAACCTTTTCTGTTTAAAAATCTCGACCTTATAATGCGATTACATATATAAAAAATCCTATCTTTAATAACTTAAAAAAAAATCCAATTTTAATAACTAAAAAAACTATTTTAATAACTAAAAAAAACCTATTTTAAACAATTCCATTTTCTATATAAATAAAATAAAATAAAATAAATTATCTATATATATATACTTACAAGTTTCTTTTCAGCGAGGGGGGGGGGGTTTCTGCGCTGTCAGCGTCGACTGGAGGGGGTGCTTGGTCGGAGGATTTCGCCCGTGGTGAGGGAGTGGCGGCGGTGGGCACAGACTGTGGCGGCGGAGGTTTTCCAGACCGGGGAGAACTAGGGTTGTTCGATCTCGCCTGAGAAGGAGATGGAGGTGGCGTTGGCGGGGGAAGGGGGAGGGAGGTGACTGGGTGCGGCGGAGCCAGAGGGGGGCACAGTGGAAGGAGCGACGGAGAAATCGATTTAAAGAGAGGGGGAAGAATCGCGATCTGGAAAGGAAAGACGAGGGTCAACGGTTTGACTGGGAAATGGGAAGGGGAGGGGGGTTTTATAAATTTATATTATTTATTTTATTTTTTAATTTCTCCAAAAAGGTAGCTTTTATATACGAACGCCTACTGAGACCCAACGACTGTCTCCCCTAGCTAATTACCCTCATTCCGAACACAATGGGATATGTTTCGTAAGCCAATTCGGTCGTTTTCGATCAGTTTCAATCAAAATTAAAATATAAATAAACAGAATGGTCAATATTGATTTTAACGTACATTTTAATTTACCGGGCCCACATACGGACTCTAAAAATTCCAGAAAAATTATTCTAGCTTCGTATTGACGATACGGTCCTAACGAAACTAATTTCGTCGAATTCTGAGACCGTTTGAAAAATGGCCATTTTCCAGTCGATTAAAATCAACCATAACAGGTCAAACGCGTTTTCCTTTGCCACGCCCACATATTGATTCGAAAAATTACGAATATTGGAATCTAGCAATAACTTGACATCACGGATCCAACAAAAGTGGTTTCGTCGAAAACCGAGGTCGTTTGCAAAATTCCCATTTTTAAGGGCCGAAATTCCATAGCGACTATTCTGAATTTTCTATTGGAAATAACTTTTGATTCCCGCTATGAAATTCCAATTTTTCGGATTCGTTGGAAAGATATTCTCAAATAGATTCTAATGTTTTTGGTTTCGCTAAAATCCGGTTTATTTTGCACCCGGTACATTCATTTGAAGTTTGAAATCGAATTTTCGAACTACCACGCCAATTTCAATTCCTTTTATAATTTAAAATAAATATTTATACTCCAACGACGATTCAAATAAATATATACGTTCTAATTCTATTCAAAATAAATTTCTCGTCGTTATTATTTGAAATAATTCATTTTAAATATTCAAAATTCACTAAAATTGCCAAAATAAAAATTTTTAATTGGCTCGGATTTCCGGGTTATTACAATCTCCCCCACTTAAAACTTTTCGTCCCCAAAAAGGAACGAAGCCGAAAGTTGTTTCACAAATCAACTCAACTTTCATTATTTTCTTTACGGCTTAAGTTCTTCAACTTTTCAGTTTCTAAGAACTTTTCAATTTTTTCAAAAATTTGGCTAACACCCTAAATTTTCGAAAAATCTCGCCATAACCTCCCCTGCACCGGGACTTCAGGATATTTCAAATAGCCTCCCATGGCCCTCATCAATCCAAAAAGAAAAAGAAACAGCCAAGCGGCTAGCCAATCGGCTCATAAAATCATCCAAAACCCAATAAATTAGTAAACATGTACCTATTTGTCGGGCAAATAATTTTATTCCTCTTCTCTAGCCTCCTTGCTATGACCTGTTCAGTGTAAGTACATGTATATGCATACAAATGCGATAAACTTTCAATACAATTCACTATTTGGTTCAATTTGGCTACAGGTTCAACATTCAATTTGACGAACAATAATCAAACAAAATAACCAGCAATCAATTAGTTGATTAACGTTTCAAATTCATAATTTTGGTACATATACAGAAAATCATGTTTTTGATACCAAATCACAACAATAAGCCCTATCTAGCTTTGGTTCTCACACCAGTCAATTGGAATCATATAGAAATCCCACTTTCGAAACACGAAAATAAATTCTGATGATGACGCATCAATCATCAGAATCATGTCCGAGCCCTAGAGTGTGATTCTATATCCGTCCAGTATATTAAAACTTCGAATACCCGTGGATCAGACATATATGCGAATTCTATATATACTGGATTGTCCAAATTCAATACAAATAAATATTCAAATACGTTGAATAAGGTTTAAATTTTCAAAACAAAATTCATTTTCATTTTCAAAAATATACACTTCACACTCGTTCTAGGATACTACTGATCCCATCTCTAACGAGTCATTTTCATTGGATATTACTAATCCAATCTCTGATGAATTCTTTTGTTTGGTTCTAACGTGTCTTGTTCTCGAGCTATGTAAACCAAAGCTCTGATACCAAATGTAACGATCGGGAATTTCGCTCGATCCGAATCGGTCGCTAAACCGACCAAGACCGTTCGAAACCTGTGACGATCCCAAAACCCCGTGACACGGTGTTAAGGATAATCATTGGAATATAATACATTAATCATCATTAGCAGATCACAGATAATAGCATAAACAGGAAATAGAATAATTTACACACATATGACAGCGGAATCATATAGATATCATCACATCAGAGAAGCACAGTACAGGATACAACTTAGTGCATAACGATACATAATCAGTCACCATCGCCTGAGGCGGAATCATACATAAAGAGTACTCAAAATAAAGATCAGTCTACATCGCCAATGGCGGAATCATAATATAGATACAATAATGGCGGAGAAAATCCAAGTCACCACAGTGTAGTCAAGCCTCGCCATGAGCCAAAAGGTGCGTCAGAAACCTGTAACTAGGCTGCCCGTGTGAAAATGAGGGCACCCAAGTTTGCAAGGTGAAACAAACTACGAGTCAGTCATGGGACTGGTATGAGAAATCTACTCAACTTATTAACAACAATAATAAGGCAAATCAAAGGACCACACCACTTTCGCGGAACGGGTTTACTCCAATGAGTGCTAGTGCATGAGATAAAGTAAACGATTAAATCAACGCAATGCTTTTTATAAAATGAAGCCATTATAAGACTCAGGTCCCATCACACAATGCAACGCAAGCCGGAGGATAAAGTTTTCCCTTATAATGGCCAAAAATGCTTCATACGAATAAAACAAAAGTGCTTGATATTATTACTAGTGCGTATATGTTTCAAAAGCAAATTCAATCATAAATATCAATCCTAGGCGGCATAGCTACCATCTACTATGTCGCCATACTAGTAATACAATCACGTCCGCATATTTCATATCGGAAATTGGATTCCTTCATGAGTCGAGGCAAGGGGCAAGCTCCTCTCCGATTCGAGACACTCTAGCAAATGTCCCAGGACCCCACTATGATCCTTGGATCTTCAGGGCCGGTCCTCTCTTACTTTTGAGGATTGGCAATTCCTGAACACACGTTTCCCGGCCCTTACAGACCTATATCGAGGCGCCTCGCATTCCAACAACCACACAGGTGAAAAGTATATATAATGTCAGGGCTGGTAGGTCACTGACACCACCTTAGCTAGAAAGAAACGTCGTGCTCTCCCTGCAGTCACTCTCCCGTTTTTGACTCATACCAAGGTGTGAGGCTCACGAATTCACGTTATACACAAAGCTGCATCACACAGACCATGCTTTGATCATCAACCACAAGACTTTGCTTTGCAACAGAAGCCTTGATCATATGCCACTTAGGCGTGCCACACAGGCAGTCCATTCCATGCGACTGATTTCTGTCAATACATAACCTCTGAGCTCGTACGTCTCAGAGAAGGGCGTTAAGCAAGAGAATAAATTCTCCGCCGCCAAACAGATATATATTTAACAGAGATCAATCAACATAGAACAAAATCCAATGTCAGACACACAGTCCATTTACAAGTCCGTTCTGGGTCTGAACGAAACCGGAGGCACCAATTCCTCGCATATCCGTACAAACAACAGTACGTTTGGACGGCTACTACTTCAATTCCTTCATGGTAGCTACTCCAATCACGAGCATCAGTAGCGCCCATCCATCCAATGTGGAGATCATCGGTCTTCAGCCGTCTTCGACTCTTCGACTTCTCAACGTCGATCGATTATTTGAAATGAGATAAACTCGGCCTTTTCAAATAACCCACGTATATTTAGATTTTCAAATCAATTAATCACATGGTTGGACTATTCAACATTCACATTTCAGTTATTTAGTTATAATTTTCATGTCAAATACATTCAACCATCACATATCAAGCAAACACAACAAAATTGGTTTATTTCCACTCTATATCGTCTATAGTATTTTATAACGATATATTGCCATTTTTGTTTAATTTAAAATGGCCATATTTAATTAAACGACGTTTCGGGTCGTGTCGATGCACTGGCGCTGCTTTTCACTAATTTTGTTTTACACATATCTAAAAATCTAACCGTTGGATCTTCCCAAATTTTACATCATTAGGAAGGTCATTTCAAAACGAATCCAACAGTTTCAGTTTTGGGAAAATCCGACGGTCGGATCTTCCACACTAGCCATTTGAAGCTACGATTTCAATTTACGAACTGCAGCGTCGTTATTCGATTTAATTTAATTATATTTTTTATATATATATAAATATAATCGTTTCTGGCGCTGTTTTTCTTCAGATTTGGATTAAACATTCCAGACAATCCAACCGTCGGATCTTCACAAAGTTGGTGCCGTTGGAAAGATATTTCCAAGGCGAACCCAACGGTTGCGGTTTCGGGAAAATCCAATGGTCGGATTTCCCGCACTAGTCATTTGAAATCACGGTTTCAAAACACGAACTGCACGACCACGTTTCGTTTTAATTCTATTTATATTTATATATTTATATAAATATAGTTCATTCAAAAATTCCTATATCGTTTCCACTTCAATTATTTCACTAACGCCTTTAAATTTCGGAAAATTTCGCCATAACCTCCTTTGTACGGGAGGGTCTGGGAAAATTCCCAAATAGCCACACGGGCGTCTCATATCAAAAAGAAAAAGAAAAAGCCAAGCGGCTAGCCAAAAGGCTCATAAAATCATCACCCAAACAAAGCAGTAAATGTGTACCTATTTGTCGGGCACAAAATTTTATTCCTCTTCTCTAGCCCCTTTTGCTTTAACCTGTTCAATAGATATGCATGTACATATATACAATTTCTATCACTTATCATTTTCCATTCAATTTCATATTTGATTTGCTTTGGTTTAAAAACACCATTCATTCCAATATTGCATGCATAGGCTAAAATCATATCATTAGCTAATTAATGTATATTTCAACTCATGCACGTTTATTTGAACAAGTGGCTATTTTTAACACTTCACATTTCAAAGATGATAATTTTGGCGAACTAAAATGGATTTCAACACATGACTATTTTATTTGGTTCCTATGCATGTTAAAAAGAATATTTCTTTCACAAATATTTATTTCAATGTCCGCATATCTTTAGCATATCACATATATGATAAAATTGATATTTTAATCATTTAAAATATTTATTCGACAAATGGATGTTTCAACACTTCATAGTTTCAATAAAATGTAATTTTTATTGTTCGATCTTTTTATTCAACACATGAACTTTTCCACTACATACACTTCTCAACAAATGAGCATATCCACACATGGACATTTTATTTATGTTGTTCATATTAGAAAGATGGGATTTTTATTGTTGAAACTATTTATATAAGGCGAATATTTTTCATACTTCATATATATATATAAATGTGATTTTTATTGTTTAAAACACTTCATTCATTCACAAATGAATTTAATTTTCACACAACACTTTTCAACACACAAACTTTTCCACACATGGATATAGTTTCAATATATGGCTTTAATTTCAACGCATGAAAATAATTTCAACATATGGAAATAATTCTAACACACAAAGATTATTCAAAATTTCGGCAGCATAATGGCAGGGTAGTTAAAACCGGCACCGTCCCTAGTACGGCTCCTCGCTCTACCTTAAAACCTCGCGGTTTTTGACAATGGGGTTCATGCATCTAATTCGCACGCAGGCGGCATGTTTATTTTTATTTCCACAAATATTTCCAATTCATTTCAATCACCAATGGGTATTTTTCAACCACAACCACACAATATCAACCACAAACAATTATTCAACCATTCGTATTTTTCATCCAATTTTTCACACCAATTCACAACAATAAATATCGTCCATGGTTTGTGGACGAGGGGAATGTATATATATATATATATATATATATATATATATATATATATATATATAATTGCTATATTTCACTTGCATTTCAACACATATATCAATTATTCTATGCATGTAAAATTCATACTTTGCTTATATAGCTTACACTACGTATGTACATGAGGTATACAACACGTATGTAATTTATATTTCGCTAGTATAAATTATACACGACATTTTCCATTCAATTTCACGTTAATTTAGATTTCTCACATTGGTTTTCGGAGCGCTAAAAATCGATACGATGTCAGAAAAATCCGCGGCTTCTTCTATTGGGTAGAGAGCTTCCTTGCGGTCCCGATGTTTCCTGTTTCATCGAATTTCGTCAACATACCAAAAAGATATGATTTTTCAAAGTGTAAAGATCAAAGAAAAACTCACTTTCACGAAGCTTCAAAACTAGGTTTACAGTTTTCGCGAGAATCGAGGCACGAGGGGATGATCGGCGAGTTGGACGTGGAAGAGGGAAGAGAGGGCTTCCAGTCGGTGGTGGTTTGGTGGCGTTCGGTGGTCTAGATCGACGGCGGCGGCGGTGGAAAGGTCGGGACTTTGGGGATTCGATTCGGGCGGCACAGGCGACGAGGGGTGGCGGTGGTTAGTCGGATTTGAAGAGGGGACGGAGGCGCGTTGAGGGGTGGCGGTGGCGAAGGCTGTAGGTGGCGGTAGCGGCGGCGGCGGAGGAGAGAAGGTCTCGAATGGGTTTCGCCGTTGATTTTTGGGGGTTTTCTTTTTTTTTATTTTTAAAATTTATGAATGGAAAATTCTGATTGGCCGAGGACTATATTAAATTTTTAAATAGTGTTTTCTCAAACAAACTCCTTTTTAAACCCAACGACTGTCGCCCCTAGCTAAATACCCCCATTCCGGACACAATGGGATATGTTTCGTAGGCCAATTCGACTGTTACAGTTAGTTATTTTTCAAAATAAAGTATAAAACATTTAATTTTTAACTCTGAACGTACATTTCAATTTGCCAGGGCCACGAACTGATTCGAAAAATTCCAGAAAAATAAATCTAGCTATGTTTTGACGCTACGGTCCCAACAAAACTAGTTTCGTCAAATTCTGAGGTTGTTTGAAAAATGGCCATTTTCTGGTCGATCCAATTTAACAGAAATTGACCAATCACATTTTCTTTTGCCACGCTCACATACTAGCTTCAAAAATTATGAAATTTGAAATCTAGCAATAGTTTAACATCCCGGACCCAACAAAAGTGGTTTCGTCGAATTCCAAGGTCGTATGCAAAATATCAATTTTCCAGGGCTATATATTCTATATACCGACTCTTCTGTAAATTCATTCGGCCATAACTTTTGATTCCCGTTATGAAACTTCGATTTTTTAGATTCGTTAGAAAGGTATTGACTAACAGATTTAAATATTTTTGGTTTCACTGAAATCCGTTATATTTTCCACCCTGCACAGTCAGTCAAAGTTTGAATTCAAATTTTCAAACTGACTCACTATTTCTAATTCACTATTTTATTGAAATATTCTATTTCAATTGTTCAAATTCCTTTGAAATCACCAATTTAAAAATTTTAAATTGGCTTGTATTTTCCGGGTTATTACAAAACCCCTGATTGTTTTGAGAACACAACAAATTCGAACGCAGACAGAAGAACATTTCATTATATATTACAACAATTCCATCAGAATACAAGAATATACAGAGTATGAATAAATATTACACAGAAAATATTAGAGATTTAAATTACATTTAAATACATCACAGCGGAAAATAATACAATACACAACTAGAAGTAATACACGGATACAGAGCTTTCCGAGCATCGTTCCAGCTGTAAATCAGGATCCTGTGAATATAAATCCGCAAAACCAAAACTACTAGCTACCCATGCGGAAAATAAGGGCACCCAAAGTTTAGGTTAAAACAATAAACTCCAGGTCAATCATGTGACTAATGTGAGAACTAAAACAGGTATTAATCTTTATTTTAAAGTTAGGTAAATCAAGGGACCACGCCATATAACACGGACCGGGTTTCCCCCCAAGAATACCAGTGCATAAAACAACAGCGCAATGCTAAATAAAGAACAATGAAGCTGTTATAAGACCCAGGTCCCATCACACAATGCAACGCAAGCCGGAGGATAGGGTTTTTACCTAATAATAACCAAGAATGTGTGATACGTTTAAAACAAATCATTTGATACTATAATTAGTGCATAGTGTATAAAACAACTTCAAATCATAAGTATCAATCATAGACGGCATGATTGCCCCATACCACTATGTCGCCATATATAGGTATACAATCAAAATCGCAATTGTCACGTATTGGAAATTGGGTTTCCTTCTGTGAACCGAGGTAAAAGATAGTCCTATACCGATTTCGAGACTGTCTAGCCCGAGTCTCAGGACAAGTACTCAGTCAAGCCCTTGGATCGTTAGGGCCGGTCCACCGATGTGGATTAAAATGCCTAAACACTGCGTTTCCCCACTCTTTGGGGCATAAATGAGCCAACAAATGACTCCATCGGCTTCACATAGTCACCGATATATCCGAGGCGCCTCGCAACAGCAACAACCACATAAGTCAAACTCGTCAGGGTGTGTAAAACCACTAACGCTACTTCTAGCTAGAAGGAAACGCATGCCCTCCCTGAGGTCCTCTCCCGTTTCTGGTCCACTACTGGGGTGTGAGGCTCGCGAATCAACGCTACACAAAGCTATACCACACAGGCCGTGCTTTGATCATCACATACAAGACTTTGCTTTTCAACAGAAGCCTTGATCAATTGCCACTTAGGCATGCCACACAGGCAATTCACTCCATGCGATTGATATCCATCGATATATAACCCCTGAGCTCGTACGTCTCAGAGAAGGGCGTTAAGCAAGAGAATAAATTCTCCGCCACCAAACAGATATATATTTAATAGAAATCAATCATACAGAATAAAATACAATGTCAGACACACAGTCCATTTACAAGTTCGTTCTGGGTCTGAACGAAACCGGAGGCACCTTGTACCTCGCATATCCATCGATCTCCAAGTACGTCTGGACGACCACTAACTGATTCTGTAACAACCCGTATTTTAATAACTTGTCAAAACTATAAATCAAGGCAGAATCAATTTTTAAAATAATAATCAAGGGAAATGGGTTATGCCATTACGTTCGTCTCGGAATTCTGCTTGAAATAGAGTCCGAGTTTGCGTAAAACGGATACCGTACGAAGAAGATATGGACGAACGAAGTTAGGTAGAAAAACCAGAAACGGGCCAGAATGCACTGGCGCACTTGGGAAGTGCGCCAGAACAAAATTGCACTGGCGCACTTAGGAAATGCACCCATGCAATTTTGCATTGGCGCACTTGGCAAGTGCGCCCAGGCCGAGCAGCAGGCCTGCACAGCTTTCTAGTTTGACCCTGGCTGGCCTGGTTGGGTTCTGGTCGAATTTCTGAGCTCTGCTGTGTCACTAGGGCTAACTTGTCACTTTCTGATTGGCTTCTCTTGAGATGGATGGCCTTGATTAACTCTAGCTTCATCGACGGCTCTAATTAGTTTGAAACCCTATATAAACAACCTCTTAGCCTCATTCTCTTTACACCATTCTTCTCTAACCTTATGTTGCTCAAACTCTTGATGATCATGGCTTCTTCTTCTTCCTCTAAAATAAATTAAATTAAATTAAAACGCGAAGATTATTTCTTGAAGACTACGGCTAGGAATTTCTTATTGGGGATTTGCTTCTACAATCAAAGCAAGATTCAACGGTTCAACAATTCAACGACTAATTTCTAGACTTGACTTCTCCTTCTAAATTTCTTAGACCATGATCTGTAAGTTCCAGTTACTTTTAGATAAAAACTATAAATCTAGTATGAGCATGGTATAAATTGGAAGTGATTTATGTATGATTCATATCTATTCTTGTTTTCTTCTCGGATCTTGACTATTGGGAATATTGCCTATGACGTTGAAACTATTGTTAATGGCCTAAGATTATGACGGTGAACATAAGACTATGCCTATGACTATGACGGTGAACATAAGACTATGCCTATGACTATGACGGTGAACATAAGACTACCTATGACTATGAGCATAAGACTATTGCCTATGACTATGACAAGGACAACTGTGACTAATTACCTAAGATTCATGACCATGAGGTTATTGCCTAGGATTATAACTTTGAAGTCGGATCTAAGCTTGATTTTCTATTCAGACCTTTTCTTTATTTGTCCTTGGATCTTGATTTTGGGGATTTTTCTATTTAAATTAGATCTATCTTTGTTCTTGAAACTAGATTATTATTCAAACCTTTTCATGATCAATAATGTTATCAGATCTATATGCCTGCGATGTTTTAATCAATTTATTCAGTTATGTCATGCCTTAAAAATAGATTGATAATAGAATAATGTTGATTATGTTATATGTGGAATTGAATGATATTGATCTGTGCCTATGGTTCTATTTTATTATCATGTTGAATTGGGAGTTAATGAATAAGTCTATTCATGTGTATATGAACTTGAAGTATAACCCGTTATGACAAGTTGTGTAGTTTACCATGTTATGCAAGTTTTAGGTTGAAAAATCATATCACATATGTGACCAATTGTTAGATCTACATGTTTATGTGTATATGTTAAACCTATGTCATATTTCAAGTTCACACTTATTCATATGCTCGTGATTGATTTGCAAGTTCACATATATGTAAGTTGATTTAGTCTATGTTGCAAGTTCACATATACGTAAGTTGATTTAGTTGCAAGTTCACATATATGTACGTTGATTTAGTCTACGTTGCCAGATTCGCACCTATGATATTCATGTTGACTATTTTGCAAGTTCACACCTATGATGTTCATATTGACTATGCCAAAAATTCCAAGTTTACACCTATGTCATGTTTATGTTAATGAATTGCTTTATGCCAATTTTGCGTACGTTAAATTAGGCTAAGTTTTTAGCCTAATATTATATGTCAAAAATCATGCGGACGAGAAGTTAGGCTAAGATTGTTAGCCTAATATTTAAATGGGGTAACGTTGGGAAAAATTGGTAATCATAGGAAGTCTGGCATGAAACTTATCCTTGAAACTTGACACGAACTTGACATGAATCTTGAACATGGACATGACACTAGAATGAACTTGAAAATGGCCAACTCGAGGTTGGGTTGAGTTTGCAGTGTAATTCTGCCCGGAACCGCCCGGCAAATCTAGTTACTACAAACAATAGGATCCAATGTGGGTAGTTGGTCATATCGCACTTGAAAACCCGAGGTCAGACCGAGTTGTGGTGTAATTCTGCCCGGAACAGCCCGACATATCCAGTGACCACAACAACAGGTCTGATGTGAGAGGTTGGGGTGCATTAATGAATTAATGCCACATGATAGGGTTAAGTTATGAACATGAAAGACAACACTTAACCAACTTGATACATGATTCGTAGGTGGGTTAAGTCACGAACTTGAATGACAACACTTAACCAACTTGACATGCTAGACTGATAGGGGTTAAGTCACGAATTTAAATGACAACACTTAACCTATTAGACGGAAACCCTAGTTACGCGGTCCATTTCAGCAGTAACCCACTAGATGTATCATGGTACCCTGGAACTAGGCAGGGTGGGGCACAATTACTGGGCTGATTGTAAGCGACCAAAACGACGGCTGTGTTGGTGCGCCAATGTAGGTTTAGGTGGGCTATGGTCGTGCACGTGGTCCGGAGTTGAAAAGCAGGCATTGGGCATCAGTAGGTTTATCTGTGCATTCTTGATTCGTGTCGGTGGTTGGCACCATAGGGCTTGATACACCCTATGGTGGACCTAACACAGGTGACTACATTCGTGATAGGGTCGTATGACACAGACACATGAAGAGCTAGAACTTGTAGGGAGCCGATCGAGTAGTGTATTGTTCCGTTGGACCCAGTAATGGGTCATTCGTGATATTGGGCCAAGGGATCATTTCATGATTAATATAAGACATGGGTTGGGATTCTAGTACAGTTGATGCAGCGAACCTTGAATACGTGATGCTATACTTGATTTATCATGTTATCTTAGTCTGTCTTGCCTATCTTGTCATCACCCGTATGTTTACTTTTAGTTTATACATGTCATGTTACCTTTATCTGTTTTTATGCTGAAAGTCACTTGGACTTACCAGTCTTTATGACTGACCCATTTTCTTTCGCCTCTTTTTCTTCCGTTCCCCCCCAGGTTCTCAGGGAGGAAACTCCTTTCGGTTCAGCTCATGTACAGTTTGATCTTGAGCTATGCTATGGCTGCATTTCTGCTACCTTTGGGGAATTAAGCTACTTTTGTTGTTTTAAGATTATGCTTCTTTATTTATGCAAGACGGAATTTGTTGTAATGGAAAATAATGATCTTGGCTATTTGATGTAAAAGGTTTTGACTCTTTTTGAAAGTAATGAAATTTATCTTTTGATTCTTCCGCTGTTTTATCTATGTTCTGTCTTGTAATACTTCTGTGTTTGTTTACCTCGATAACGCTCCTCCAAAACTAGTGCATTCCCTTTATGAGTGACCCTAGCGGAGGTGGGGTGTTACAGATTCCCTCCTCTTGGGTGTACGGCCCAATCAAGATCATAAGTAATCACCTAAACGACGTGAAGACCTCCTGTCTTCAACCACCGTCTTCCTCTTCGACACCACGTCGAATCAGTTATTCAGAATGGGATAAACCCGGTCTTTCTGAATAAGTCACGTATATTATAAAAAAGTGTTACATAAACACAATATACGCCTCATTCCAACTCATCAGTCACTAACCGTAAATTAGTAAGGGAACAATTCCCCAAATATTAACCCCGAAGGCCGAAACCAACATCAGATCAATACCTAGGAAACCATTCATCTTAACTAATCTTCAGTTAATTGCTAAATTTCACATTCTTTGGGATAGGTTCCCATTAATTTTATCAAAGATAAATTCCTTATATTTATTCTTTAATCTTCTTTTGAATATCAATTCAACCGGGATTAGCGAACCACACCGAAGTAATCATTTTATTTCCCAATCCCAAACTATTCATCCCATGAAGTAAAACTGGTAATACTTCATATCTAACACCACGGTGTTATCAGTAAATTCAATTACCATTTCACGTTCAAATCTAATTAAAGATTTAACTATCGTCTGGAGTAAAACTGGTGATACTCCATTCTCGATCTTTTCAATATAATTAAAGATTCATTAAAACTCCACTTAGTTTTAATCTTTAACTGGGTTAAAGAATCAATGTCCATTAAAACACGGTTCACGATAAACCCAAAATCACATTCCATTCTATCAGCCTTTAACCGTAAAATAGCAAGTGAGCAATTCCCTAAGTATTAACCCCGAAGGCCGAAACCAACATCAGATCAATACACAAGAAACCATTCAACTTCACTAATATCCAGTTAGTTTCTGATTTTCTTAACTCCGTTGGGTCTAAGAACAGTATTATTGAAGATACCGTTCATGACAACCCAAAATCACATTCCATTAATTATCGGGTTAAAGAACAAGTGTTATTTAAAACACCGTTCACGATAAACCTAAAAATCAATTCAAATTCAATTCCAATTAAATACCATTTAATTGGTACACTTCATTAAATCTAAATAAAAGATTTAATATTTTTCTCAACTGGGTTTAAGAACAGTGTTAATGAAGACACCATTCACGACAGACCCAAATCACGTTTGATATTAAATACAAGGCTCTGAATAGAAAATATATCGGCTTATATTCAATATCAAATTCTACGAACAACAAATATCGTATTGGAAATAACGATATGAATATATCTTTCAAATTTCCATAACAATATCTGTATAATCACGAAATCCAACATCGATGTAATAACCCGGAAATGCAAGCCAGTTTAAAATTTTTATTTTGGCAATTTTAGCGAATTTTGAATATTTAAAATGAATTATTTTAAATAATATCGATGAGAAATTTATTTTTGAATATAATTCGAACGTGTATATTATATACGTCGTCGTTAGAATATAAATAATTATATATAATTATAAAAGGAATTGAAAATGGCGCGGTAGTTCGATAATTCGATTTCAAATTTCAATTGAACTTACCGGGTGCAAAACAATCCGGATTTTAGTGAAACCAAAGATAATATGATCTAATTGGGAATATCTTTCCAGCGAATCCGAAAAATCGAAATTTCATAGCGGGAATCAAAAGATATGTCCAGTTGAAAATTCTGAATAGTCGCTATGGAATTCAGGCCCTTAAAAATGGGAATTTTGCAAACGACCTCGGATTTCGACAAAACCACTTTTGTTGAGTCCGTGATGTCAAGTTATTGTTAGATTCCAAATTTCATAATTTTTCGAATCAATATGTGAGCGTGGCAAAGGAAAATGTGTTTGACCAGTTTCAGTTGATTTTAATCGACTGGAGAATGGCCAATTTTCTAACGTTCTCAGAATTCGACGAAACTAGTTTTGTTAGGACCGTATCGTCAATACGAAGCTAGAAAATATTTTTTTTTTGGAATTTTTAAAGTTCGTATGTGACCCCGGTAAATTGAAATGCGCGTTCAAATTCAATATATAGAGTTATATGTTGATTTTGATGAAAACTGATCGAAATGATCGAATCAGCTTACGATACATATCCCATTGTGTTCGGAATGGGGGTAATTAGCTATGGACGACAGGCGGTGGGCCTCGTTTCGAGGTCAAAATAAAAAGTCAACTTTATGAAATTAAAATAATTAAATATAAAATTCCTCTCTCCCTTCCCTCTCCTTATTCATTCAGGCCCCCCCTTTCAAAACCGATTCATTTCTAAAATGAAAAAAAAAAAGAAGGACGGGGAGGAGCCGCGCTCCCCCCAGGTGGCGGCTCCGACCACCAAGGTCGCCCCCCCTTCGCCGCATCGCTCCAGCCCTCTCCCCCCCCTTTCCGCCGTCCAACCCTAAATCCCCTCCTCCCATCGACGGAGCACCCGCGCCCGACCTCCCAGACCCCGATGCCACCAGTCCAACCCCTTCCGCCCTCCTCTTCTTCTCCTTCCCCTCCAGCGCAGCAGCAAACCGCCAAGCCCTCCTCCGATTACATTACAGTGAGCGTTCTTTTTATATTTTAGCTTTGTTTATTTTCAATTTGTTTTTCTTTTTCGCATTGCATTTACTTTCTAGTAAGATAGAATTTTTTTTAAAAGAAAAGAAATAGAAAAGTTAGGATTTTTATCCCATAAAGATGTGATTTTTACAATGAAGGAGGAATATCAAAAATATGATCTTTATATAGGTAAGATAGTAAAAATATCATCTTTATATAAGTAGAGAAATAAAAATCTGATTTTTATTATATATACGTTGAAACAAAAATGTGATTTTATAGTGATGAGATGAAAAGGCGAAATCTCTATTTTTGAAAAGGCGAAATCTTTATATTTGAAAAGGCGAAATCTTTATATAGAGAGTAGCGCGATAAAAATAGAATTTTTACCTATATAGTGGCAATGTAAAAATAGAATTTTTATCTATATAGTAGCAATGTAAAAATAGAATTTTTATCTGTATAGTAGCAATGTAAAAATAGAATTTTTATCTATATAGTAGCGGTGTAAAAATGGGATTTTTATCTATATAGTAGCGAAGAAAAAATTTGATTTTTATATATTGAATAGCGAAGTAAAGATTCGATTTTTATATATTGAATAGCAATATAAAAATGTGATTTTTATATATGTAGTGGCTACGGGCAACGAAAGTGGCAAAAGGCAAGAACAGCGATAACTTCTACATAAGAAGAGTCGTGGTATTGGATTAGCTATCGGTGAGAACTTCTCACTCTAAATTTCTTTTTCTAGTTATATATATATATATATATATATATATATATATATATACTAGGATGCAGACGGTGTTTAGTAGCACCCGACACAATCGTCCACAGACCATGGACTTGTTTGTTTGGTTGCATAGATTAGTTAGATTATTTGATTTGAATCTGATTATTTGGTGAAATGGAATTGGATTGATTGATATGTGTATGGCGTGGGCCATCACTAGACCGGGGATAAGGCCAGGCCTTGTCCCGTTTCTAGTATCGTGCCGTTATGCCGCCTAAATTTTCTAAAATAAGTTAGAAAAATAATGATACCATTTTATTTAAAGAATGAACCGAATAGAATATTCGTAGGTTGAATAAAATAATTTGGTCGTTAAAAATATAATTTTTAACGTGAATGTGAATAAATAAATATTCATTTACAAACCGGACGGTTTGTTTATGTACACCTATTTGAAGGACATTGATTGGGACGATAAATTTTACACATCGCCCAACTGCACAAATAAAATCTGTGTTTGATTGTTTGAAACCCCACACGGGTATTGGGATAAAATACGGCATACACTAATCCCAATAATTAGTTGTATGTCGATCGATTGATTGATAGGCTGTTACAAGCGTTAGATATCTATATTTGATGCTTATACAGTGTAGTGCACTTTGGATGATGGTTGATTATTTATCGTTGCTATTATATACATGTATTGTATGGAATCCATATAGTTAACGCTATATGGTGATTGATTGGGCCTCATTCCAATCGGGAAAATAAAGAATATTATAAAATAAAGGTTCATGTGTTGACAGTACTCATCCGTTGAGATTAGTCATGTGTTGAACGAAATATTTTAACAATAAAATTTACATCTTTATATTATAAAATAAAGGTTCATGTGTTGACAGTACTCATCCGTTGAGATTAGTCTTGTGTTGAACGAAATATTTTAACAATAAAATTTACATCTTTATCATATATAAAATTAGAAATTAACTGGAAAATAGATGAGATGAGTGGTCTCCTGGATGTTGATCTGATGTTGGTTTCGGCCTTCGGGGTTAATATTCAGGGAATCGTTCTCTTACTAATTTACGGTTGGAGTCTGATTTTAAATCAAATGATAGATACCATAATTTTTATAAAATATATTGAATGACAAAAATAGTCACGCATGGACAGTACTCATTCGTTGAGATTATTCATGTGTTGACAAAAATATAGATTCACGTATTGAATAGGATAAATATTCACTTGTCGAATAGAATAACGGGATTATTGAAATATATAAAGCCGTGTTGATTAGAGATACGCTATTTTGACGCGAACGATATTTATATCGATTATATTCGTTTTTATTGAATTGAATTGAAAACGAATTCGAATTGAATTGAATATATAACGAATTCGAATAGAATTGAATATATAACGAATTCGAATAGAATTGAATAGAAAACGAATTTGAATTGAATTGAATAGAAAACGAATTCGAACTGAATTGAATATAAAACGAATTTGAATTGAATTGAAATGAATTTTAAAACGAATTTATAAGGAAAAATTCAATTTTGATTTAAATTGGAAATGGAAGTTGAAATGTTTTTGAACGAATTTAAAACTATTTATAAAATTCGTTTTAAATAGAAATCGACGAAATATATATTATATATATTATATATATAATATAATGGCCTGAATAGAACGCGCCGCGCCGCGGCAGTTCGTGAATTTCGACCATTGATTTCGAATTGACATTACGGGAAATCCGACCGTCGGATTCTCCTAAAACCAGAACTGTTGGGTTCGTATCGAAAAAAGCTTTCTAACGAATATTAGAAATTTGAAATCTAACGGTTGCATTTGGAGATACGTCCAGATCAAATTTGGAAAAGGTCGATGTAAGTGCAGTTCGATGGCCGTTGATGGAAATCGACTGTACGGGCCTTGGTAAAATTATTAAAAATAGTAATAATTTGTGTAAAATCATAAGAAATGATTTGGGAAAAATTGGGATGAAAAACTCCATATTTGAAAAGATAAAAATAGATTTTTATTGAAATAAACAAGTTTTGAACTAAAATTAAAACCCATTTATTTTAAAATAAATAAATTGGATTTGAAATGGGTTTGAAATAGAATTGATTAGTGGGTTTATCGTGAAGGGTGTTTTAAATAACACTTGTTCTTTAACCCGATAATAAATAGAATGTGATTTGGGTTTGTCGAGAACTGTGTTTTAAATGACATTAGTTCTTTAACCCAGTAAAAGGAGTTTTAATGAATCTGTAATTAGATTGAAATGTGAAATGATAATCTAAATTATCCAATTTAGAAATTGAGCGAGAATGGAGTATCACCAGTTTTGCTCCAAAGCGATAGTTAAATCTTTAATTAGATTTGAACGTGAAACGGTAATTAATTTTACCGATAACACCGTGGTGTTAGATATAAAGTATTACCAGTTTTTCTTCATGGGATGAATAGGTTGGGATTGGGAAATAAAATAAATAATTACTTCGGTGCGGTTCGCTAATCTCGACTAGTTTGGAAAACCATAATTTGGTTTGATATGACATCCAACGGAAGATTAAAGAATAAATTTTAAAGAATTTATCTTGGATAAAATTAATGGGAACCTTTCCCTAAGAATATGAAATTTAGAAACTAGCTGTAGGTTAGTTAAGAAGAATGGTTTCCTGGGTATTGATCTGATGTTGGTTTCGGCCATGGGGGTTAATATTTAGGGAATTGCTCTCTTACTGATTTACGGTTAGTGACTAATGAATTGGAATGAGGCGTATGTTGTGTTTGTGTAACATTTGTTTTTAATATACACGGGTTGTTCGGAAAGGCCGAGTTTATACCCATTCTGAATAACCGATTCGACGATAAGTCAAAGATGAAGACGGTGGTTGAAGACCGGAAGTCTTCACATCGTTTGGATAATTACTGACGATCCTGATTGGGCTGTACACCCAAGAGGATGGAAATAGTTGGTGGTCGTCCAGACGTACTTGGAGATCGATGGATATGCGAGGAAAGTGCCTCCGGTTTCGTTCAGACCCAGAACGAACTTGTAAATGGATTGGGTGTCTAACATTGGATTTTATTCTGTGTTGATTGATTTCTGTTAAATATATATCTATTTGGCGGCGGAGAATTTTTTCTCTTGCTTAACGCCCTTCTTTGAGACGTACGAGCTTAGAGGTTGTATATCGATAGATATCAATCGCATGGCATGGATTGCATGTGTGGCATGCTGAGTTGCATGGATCAAGGCTTCTGTTGAAAAGCAAAGTCTTGTGGTTGATGATCAAAGCACGGCCTCTGTGGCGTAGCTTTGTGTATAATGTGAATTCGCGAGCCTCACACCTCGGTATGTGTTAAAAACGGGATAAGGACTGCAGGGAGAGCACGACGTTTCTTTCTAGCTTTGGTGTTGTCAGTGACTTACCAGCCCTGACATTTATATACTTTTCACCTATGTGGTTGTTGGATGAGGCGCCTCGATTTTAGGTCTGTAAGGACCGGGAAACGTGTGTTCAGGAATAATTAATCCTCAAACGTAAGAGAGGACCGGCCCGGAAGCATCCAGGGGTTACCCAGAGTGTGTAGTCCCGAGGCACTTGCTAGAGTGTCTCGAAGCGGAGAGGAGCTTGCCCCTTGCCTCGACTCATGACGGAAATCCAATTTCCAATACGTGTATTTCGGCTTTATTTGTAGAGCCTAGTATGGCGACATAGTGGTATGGGGCACTTATGCCGTCTATGATTTATATTTATGATGGAAATTGTTTTGACACTATACACTTACAATAGTATCAAATGATTTGTTTTAAACGTACCAAGCATGTTTGGCTGTTATAAGGTAAAACCCTATCCTCCGGCTTGTGTTGCATTGTGTGATGGGACCTGGGTCTTATAATAGCTTCATTTTTCGAGAAAGCATTGCGCTGTTAATTCTATGCACTGGTATTCTTGGGAGGAAACACGTTCCGTGTTTTACGGCGTGGTCCCTTGAATTACTCTCTTTTAAAGTAAAGCTTTAAATAACTGTTTTAGTTCTCACACCAGTCACATGACTGACCTGGAGTTTATTGTTTTAACCTAAACTCTGGGTGCCCTTATTTTTGACACGGGCAGCTAGTAGTTTTGGTTTTGCAGATTTATATTCACAGGATCCTTGTTTACAGCTGGAATGATATCCGAAAAGCTCTGTATCCGTATATTACCTTCAGTTGTGCTTTGTATTATTTTCCGCTGCTATGTAATTAATTGTAATCTCTGATATTTATCGAATATAATTTATTCATTTATACTCTGTATATTCTTGTATCTGATGGAATTGTTGTAATAGCAATGAAATGTTCTTCTGTTTGCGTTCAAATTTGTCCTGTTCTCAAACGATCAGGGGTTTCGAACGGTCTAGATCGGTTTAACGACTGATTCAGATCGAGCGAAATTCCCGACCGTCACATTTGGTATCAGAGCATTGGTTTACAGAGCTCGAGAATAAGACACATTAGAACCATACGAAAGAATTCATCAGATATTGGATTAGTAATATCCAATTAGAATGATTCGTTAGAGATATGATCAGTAGTATCCTAGAATGAGTGTGAAGAGTATATTTTTCAAATGAAAACAAATTTTGTTTTGAAAATTTAAACCATTTTATACGTATTTGAATATTTTATTTATTTTGAATTTGGACAATCGAGTATATAAAGATTTTGAATATACGCGTCATGAACGTATATTCGAGGTTTTAATATACTGGATAGATATAGAATTACACTCTAGTCGCTCAGAGATGATTTCGGATGATGGAGCTCCATCACCAATATTTATGTTCGTGTTTCGAAGGTGTGACTTCTATATATTTCCATTAGGCTGGTGTGAGAACCAAAACTAATATAGCTAGAATACATTGTTATGAATTGGCATCAAAAACATGATTTTTGACTATATATCAAATTTATGAATTTGAAATGTTAATCCACTAATTGATTGATGTTTATGTTGTTTGTTTAGTTGTTTGATAATTTTGAACCATTATGCCTAATTGCATTAAATATTGAATTGTATCGAAAATTAGTCGTATTTGCTTGCATATACATGTATATCCATTGAACAGGTCATAGCAAGGAGGCTAGAGCAGAGAATAAAATTTGTTTGCCCGACAAATAGGAACATGTTTACTATAATTTACTGTTTTGTTTGGGTGATGATGATTTTATGAGCCGCTTGGCGTTTTCTTTTTCTTTTTCAGATCAGAAGGCCTATATGGCGATTTCGGGATTTTCCCGTGGCTCCTGGTGCAGGGGAGGTTATGGCGAAATTTTTCGAAAATTTAGGGTGTTAGCCAAATTTTTGAAAAATTTGAAAAGTTTTAGAAACTGAAAAGTTGAAGAACTTAAGCCGTAATCAAAATAGAGAAAGTTGAGTTGAATTGTTAAACAACTTTCGGCTTCGTTCCTTTTCGGGGACGAAAAGTTTTAAGTGGGGGAGATTGTAATAACCCGGAAATGCGAGCCAGTTTAAAATTTTTATTTTGGCAATTTTAGCGAATTTTGAATATTTAAAATGAATTATTTTAAATAATATCGACGAGAAATTTATTTTTGAATATAATTCGAACGTATATATTATATACGTCGTCGTTAGAATATAAATAATTATATATAATTATAAAAGGAATTGAAAATGGCGCGGTAGTTCGATAATTCGATTTAAAATTTCAATTGAACGTACCGGGTGCAAAACAATCCGGATTTTAGTGAAACCAAAAATAATAGGATCTAATTGGGAAAATCTTTCCAGCGAATCCGAAAAATCGAAATTTCATAGCGGGAATCAAAAGATATGTCCAGTTGAAAATTCTGAATAGTCGCTATGGAACTCAGGCCCTTAAAAATGGGAATTTTGCAAACGACCTCGGATTTCGAAGAAACCACTTTTGTTGAGTCTGTGATGTCAAGTTATTGTTAGATTCCAAATTTCATAATTTTTCGAATCAATATGTGAGCGTGGCAAAGGAAAACTTGTTTTACCAGTTTCAGTTGATTTTAATCGACTGGAAAATGGTCAATTTTCTAACGGTCTCAGAATTCGACGAAACTAGTTTTGTTAGGACCGTATGTCAATACGAAGCTACAAAATATTTTTTTTGGAATTTTTAAAGTTCGTACGTGACCCCGGTAAATTGAAATGCGCGTTCAAATTCAATATATAGAGTTATATGTTGATTTTGACGAAAACTGATCGAAATGATCGAATCAGCTTACGATACATATCCCATTGTGTTCGGAATGGGGGTAATTAGCTATGGACGACAGGCGGTGGGCCTCGTTTCGAGGTCGAAATAAAATGTCAACTTTTTGAAACTAAAATAATTAAATATAAAATTCCTCTCTCCCTTCCCTCTCCTTATTCATTCAGGCCCCCCTTTCAAAACCGATTCGTTTCTACAATGAAAAAAAAGAGAGAGAAGGATGGGGAGGAGCCGCGATCCCCCCAGGTGGTGGCGCCGACCACCAAGGTCGCCCCCCCTTCGCCGCATCGCTCCAGCCCTCTTCCCCCCCTTTCCGCCGTCCAACCCTAAATCCCCTCCTCCCATCGACGGAGCACCCGCGCCCGACCTCCCAGACCCCGACCCCACCAGTCCACCCCCTTCCGCCCTCCTCTTCTTCTCCTTCCCCTCCAGCGCAGCAGCAAACCGCCAAGCCCTCCTCCGATTACATTACAGTGAGCGTTCTTTTTATATTTTAGCTTTGTTTATTTTCAGTTTGTTTTTCTTTTTCGCATTGCATTTACTTTCTAGTAAGATAGAATTTTTTTTTAAAAGAAAAGAAATAGAAAAGTTAGGGTTTTTATCCCATAAAGATGTGATTTTTACAATGAAGGAGGAATATCAAAAATATGATCTTTATATAGGTAAGATAGTAAAAATATCATCTTTATATAAGTAGAGAAATAAAAATCTGATTTTTATTATATATACGTTGAAACAAAAATGTGATTTTATAGTGATGAGATGAAAAGGCGAAATCTCTATTTTTGAAAAGGCGAAATCTTTATATTTGAAAAGGCGAAATCTTTATATAGAGAATAGCGCGATAAAAATAGAATTTTTATCTATATAGTAGCAATGTAAAAATAGAATTTTTATCTATACAGTAGCAATGTAAAAATAGAATTTTTATCTATATAGTAGCAATGTAAAAATAGAATTTTTATCTATATAGTAGCAATGTAAAAATAGAATTTTTATCTATATAGTAGCGGTGTAATAATGGGATTTTTATCTATATAGTAGCGAAGAAAAAATTCGATTTTTACATATTGAATAGCGAAGTAAAGATTCGATTTTTATATATTGAATAGCAATATAAAAATGTGATTTTTATATATGTAGTGGCTACGGGCAACGAAAGTGGAAAAAGGCGAGAACAGCGATAACTTCTACATAAGAAGAGTCGTGGTATTGGATTAGCTATCGGTGAGAACTTCTCACTCTAAATTTCTTTTTCTAGTTATATATATATATATATATATATACTAGGATGCAGACGGTGTTTAGTAGCACCCGACCCAACGGTCCACAGACCATGGACTTATTTGTTTGGTTGCATAGATTAGTTAGGTTATTTGATTTGAATCTGATTATTTGGTGAAATGGAATTGGATTGATTGATATGTGTATGGCGTGGGCCATCACTAGACCGGGGATAAGGCCTTGTCCCGTTTCTAGTATCGTGTCGTTATGCCGTCGAAATTTTCTAAAATAAGTTAGAAATATAAAGATATCATTTTATTTAAAGAATGAACCGAATAGAATATTCGTAGGTTGAATAAAATAATTTGGTCGTTAAAAATATAATTTTTAACGTGAATGTGAATAAATAAATATTCATTTACAAACCGGACGGTTTGTTTATGTACTCCTATTTGAAGGACATTGATTAGGACGATAAATTTTACACATCGCCCAACTGCACAAATAAAACCTGTGTTTGATTTTTTGAAACCCCAAACGGGTATTGGGATAAAACACGGCATACACTAATCCCAATAATTAGTTGTATGTCGATCGATTGATTGACAGGCTGTTATAAGCGCTAGATATCTATATTTGATGCTTATACAGTGTAGTGCACTTTGGATGATGGTTGATTATTTATCGTTGCTATTATATACATGTGTTGTATGGAATCCATATAGTTAACGCTATATGGTGATTGATTGGGCCTCATTCCAATCGGGAAAATAAAGAATATTATAAAATAAAGGTTCATGTGTTGACAGTACTCATCCGTTGAGATTAGTCATGTGTTGAACGAAATATTTTAACAATAAAATTTACATCTTTATATTATAAAATAAAGGTTCATGTGTTGACAGTACTCATCCGTTGAGATTAGTCATGTGTTGAACGAAATATTTTAACAATAAAATTTACATCTTTATCATATATAAAATTAGAAATTAACTGGAAAATAGATGAGATGAGTGGTCTCCTGGATGTTGATCTGATGTTGGTTTCGGCCTTCGGGGTTAATATTCGGGGAATCGTTCTCTTACTAATTTACGGTTGGAGTCTAATTTTAAATCAAACGATAGATACCATAATTTTTATAAAATATATTGAATGACAAAAATAGTCACGCGTGGACAGTACTCATTCGTTGAGATTAGTCATGTGTTGACAAAAATATAGATTCACGTATTGAATAGGATAAATATTCACTTGTCGAATAGAATAATGGGATTATTGAAATATATAAAGCCGTGTTGATTAGAGATACGCTATTTTGACGCGAACGATATTTATATCGATTATATTCGTTTTTATTGAATTGAATAGAAAACGAATTCGAATTGAATATATAACGAATTCGAATAGAATTGAATATATAACGAATTCGAATAGAATTGAATAGAAAACGAATTCGAATTGAATTGAATAGAAAACGAATTCGAACTGAATATAAAACGAATTTGAATTGAATTGAAATGAATTTTAAAACGAATTTATAAGGAAAAATTCAATTTTGATTTAAATTGGAAATGGAAGTTGAAATATTTTTGAACGAATTTAAAACTATTTATAAAATTCGTTTTAAATGGAAATCGATGAAATATATATTATATATTATATATATATAATATAATGGCCTGAATAGAACGCGCCGCGCCGCGGCAGTTCGTGAATTTCGACCATTGATTTCGAATGGACATTACGGGAGATCCGACCGTCGGATTCTCCTAAAACCGGAACCGTTGGGTTCGTATCGAAAAGAGATTTATAACGAATATTTGAAATTTGAAATCTAACGGTTGGATTTGGAGATACGTCCAGATCAAATTTGGAAAAGGTCGCTGTATGTGCAGTTCGATGGCCGTTGATGGAAATCGAATGTACAGGTCTTGATAAAATTATTAAAAATAGTAATAATTTGTGTGAAATCATAAGAAATGATTTGGGAAAAATTGGGATGAAAAACTCCATATTTGAAAAGATAAAAATAGATTTTTATCGAAATAAACTAGTTTTGAACTAAAATTAAAACCCATTTATTTTTAAATAAATAAATTGGATTTGAAATGGGTTTTAAATAGAATTGAT
This sequence comes from Allium sativum, assembly GCA_030737875.1. Taxonomy (NCBI): domain Eukaryota; kingdom Viridiplantae; phylum Streptophyta; class Magnoliopsida; order Asparagales; family Amaryllidaceae; genus Allium; species Allium sativum. The sequence continues at coordinate 445,246,363 of CM060922.1, read as the reverse complement.
TTGTGGGTTTATCGTGAATGGTGTTTTAAATAACACTTGTTCTTTAACCCAATAATAAATAGAATGTGATTTGGGTTTGTCGAGAACTGTGTTTTAAATGACATTAGTTCTTTAACCCAGTAAAAGGAGTTTTAATGAATCCGTAATTAGATTGAAATGTGAAATGATAATCTAAATTATCCAATTTAGAAATTGAGCGAGAATGGAGTATCACCAGTTTTGCTCCAAAGCGATAGTTAAATCTTTAATTAGATTTGAACGTGAAACGGTAATTAATTTTACCGATAACACCGTGGTGGTAGATATGGAGTATTACCAGTTTTTGTTCATGGGATGAATAGGTTGGGATTGGGAAATAAAATAAATAATTACTTCGGTGCGGTTCGCTAATCTCGACTAGTTTGGAAAACCATAATTTGGTTTGATATGACACCCAACGGAAGATTAAAGAATAAATTTTAAAGAATTTATCTTGGATAAAATTAATGGGAACCTTTCCCTAAGAATATGAAATTTAGAAACTAGTTGTAGGTTAGTTAAGAAGAATGGTTTCCTGGGTATTGATCTGATGTTGGTTTCGGCCTTCGGGGTTAATATTTGGGGAATTGCTCTCTTACTGATTTACGGTTAGTGACTAATGAATTGGAATGAGGCGTATGTTGTGTTTGTGTAACATTTGTTTTTAATATACGCGGGTTGTTCGGAAAGGCCGGGTTTATACCCATTCTGAATAACCGATTCGACGATAAGTCGAAGATGAAGACGGTGGTTGAAGACCGGAAGTCTTCACATCGTTTGGATAATTACTGACGATCCTAATTGGGCTGTACACCCAAGAGGATGGAAATTGTTGGTGGTCGTCCAGACGTACTTGGAGATCGATGGATATGCGAGGAAAGTGCCTCCGGTTTCGTTCAGACCCAGAACGAACTTGTAAATGGATTGGGTGTCTGATATTGGATTTTATTCTATGTTGATTGATTTCTGTTAAATATATATCTGTTTGGCGGTAGAGAATTTATTCTCTTGCTTAACGCCCTTCTCTGATACGTACGAGCTTAGAGGTTATGTATCGATAGATATCAATCGCATGGCATGGATTGCCTGTGTGGCATGCTGAGTTGCATGGATCAAAGCTTCTGTTGAAAAGCAAAGTCTTGTGGTTGATGATCAAAGCACGGCCTCTGTGGCGTAGCTTTGTGTATAACGGGAATTCGCGAGCCTCACACCTCGGTATGAGTTTAAAACGGGATAAGGACTGCAGGGAGAGCACGACGTTTTTTTCTAGCTTTGGTGGTGTCAGTGACTTACCAGCCCTGACATTTATATACTTTTCACCTATGTGGTTGTTGGATGTGGCGCCTCGATTTTAGGTCTGTAAGGACCGGGAAACGTGTGTTCAGGAATAATTAATCCTCAAACGTAAGAGAGGACCGGCCCTGAAGCATCCAGGGGTTACCCAGAGTGTGTAGTCCCGAGGCATTTGCTAGAGTGTCTCGAAGCGGGGAGGAGCTTGCCCCTTGCCTCGACTCATGACGGAAATCCAATTTCCAATACGTGTATTTCGGCTTTATTTGTAGAGCCTAGTATGGCGACATAGTGGTATGGGGCACTTATGCCGTCTATGATTTATATTTATGATGGAAATTGTTTTGACACTATACACTTACAATAGTATCAAATGATTTGTTTTAAACGTACCAAGCATGTTTGGCTGTTATAAGGTAAAACCCTATCCTCCGGCTTGCGTTGCATTGTGTGATGGGACCTGGGTCTTATAATAGCTTCATTTTTCGAGAAAGCATTGCGCTGTTTATTCTATGCACTGGTATTCTTGGGAGGAAACCCGTTCCGTGTTATACGGCGTGGTCCCTTAAATTACTCTCTTTTAAAGTAAAGCTTTAAATAACTGTTTTAGTTCTCACACCAGTCACATGACTGACCTGGAGTTTATTGTTTTAACCTAAACTCTGGGTGCCCTTATTTTTGACACGGGCAGCTAGTAGTTTCGGTTTTGCAGATTTATATTCACAGGATCCTGGTTTACAGCTGGAATGATATCCGGAAAGCTCTGTATCAGTATATCACCTTCAGTTGTGCTTTGTATTATTTTCCGCTGCTATGTAATTTATTGTAATCTCTGATATTTATCGAATGTAATTTATTCATTTATACTCTGTATATTCTTGTATCTGATGGAATTGTTGTAATAGCAATGAAATGTTCTTCTGTTTGCGTTCAAATTTGTCCTGTTCTCCAATGCTCAGGGGTTTCGAACGGTCTAGATCGGTTTAACTACTGATTCGGATCGAGCGAAATTCCCGGCCGTCACAATCGAAATATTCCAAAGACAATTTCGATTCAAATCCATTCCAATTCAATTATTGGAAATTCTGGTTACTTTTAAAACCATTTCAAATTCAATTTATTTATTTTAAAAATAAATAAATTATTATTCTAGTTCAAAACTAGTTCATTTCGATAAAAATCTACTTTTATCTTTTCAGATATGGAGTTTTTTCATCCCAATTCTTTCCAAATAATTTCTTATGATTTTACACAAATTAATACTATTTTTAATAATTTTATCAAGGCCCGTACAGTCGATTTCCATCAACGGCCATCGAACTGCACTTATAGCGACCTTTTCCAAATTTGATTTGGACATAATTCCAAATCCAACTGTTAGATTTCAAATCTCTAATATTCATTAGAAAGCCGTTTTCGATACGAACCCAACGGTTCTGGTTTTAGGAGAATCCGACGGTCGGATCTCCCGTAATATCCATTCGAAGTCAATGGTCGAAATTCGCGAACTGCCGCGGCGCGTTCTATTCAGGCCATTATATATATAATATATATATTATATATATTTCATCGGTTTCCTTTCAAAACGTATTTTATAAATCGTTTTAAATTCGTTTTCGAAACGATTTCAACTTCATATTCAATTTCGAATCATAATTGAATATTCCACATCATTGATATACAAATGATAATATTTTCAAAACGATATATTTTGATACCACTTACTTTCCTATATTCATTATAAAAATGAGTAAAATCGATATAAATATCGTTCACGTCAAAATGGCGTCAATCCAATCAACACGGCTTTTATTCAACATATGAAATTATTTTATTTCAACACATGAAATTATTTTCAATTCAACACATGAATTTATTTTCAATTCAACACATGAATTTATTTTATAAATTGGAATGAGGCCCAATCAATTACCATATAATGTTAATTATATGGATTTTCTACAACACATGTATATAATAGCAACGGTAAATAATCAACCATCATCAGAGTGCACCATAAACTACATAAGTATTAAATATAAATAATTAACGCTTACACAGATTGTCAATCCATCGATTGACATACAACTAAACAATCGGGATTAGTATACGTCAAATCTCATCCCAATACCCGTGTGGAGTGAGACGACCCAAACTTCCCCGTGAAGGAAAGCCCGGATTGCTTCGAGAACACGACAAATCAGAACACAAACAGAAGAACATTTCATTGCTTATTACAACAATTCCATCAGAATACAAGAATATAACAGAGTACGGATAAATATTACACAAAAAAATATCAGAGATTTAAATTACATTTAAATACATCGCAGCGGAAAACAATACAAAGCACAACTGAAAACAGATACCCGGATACAGAGCTTTCCGAATATCGCTTCAGCTGTGAGCTAGGATCCTGTGAATATAAATTTGCAAAACCAAAACTACTAGCTGCCCATGTGGGGTTTCAATCCACAAACACTGAATATTATTTGTGCAGTTGGGCGATGTGTAAAATTTATCGTCCCAATCAATATCCTTCAAATAAGTGTACATAAAAAAACCGTCCGGTTTGTAAATGAATATTTATTTATTCACATTTACGTTAAAAATTATATTTTTAACGATATAAAATATTTTTAACTATGTAAATATTTTATTTCATTCCACAACACAACCAATTTTCACAATAATATACAATCAAACAAACAAGCCGTCCATGGTCTGTGGACGACGGGTGTCGGGTGCTACTAAACACCGTCTACATCCTAGTATATATTTTAAACTAGAAATAGAAGATTAAAGTGAGAAGTTCTCACCTTGGAGATCCACTCCACCATTATCTATCCTGAATTTCTGATCGATTGGATTTGCCCCAAATTTCTACGCCTTCCTTTTCACGCTGCTATATTAAAAATCACATTTTTAATATCATGTTTATATATTTCTAAAAATCTCGTCTTTCTATTTTTAAAAATTCTAACTTTTCACTTATAAAAATATAATTTTTTTATCGCTAACTTCTATATATAAAAAATCATATTTTTATTATTCTTATCATATAAAAACTATATTTTTAAATTTCCATTTAAACAATAAAAATCCAATTTATACATGTCATTCATATGAATAAAAATTATATTTTCACTTTGCTAAAATTATATTTTTACTTAAAACCTTACTTAAAAATCATATTTTTATTTAAACCCTTCAATAAAAATCATAATTTTCTTCTGCTATTTCTATTTTGAAAACAATGTACATTTTATTTCAAAAACAATGCGGTATATATTTTCAAAACAACACTCTAAGTTATATTTTCAAAATCAAATTCTAGTTCTTACTTTTCAAAAGCAAGTTCTAGTTCGTAAATTTTACTTCTTTAAAACAGTGTATATTTATATTTTTAAAACAAAGGTATATTTTATATATTTTTTTCAAAGATAATGTATGTACATTTTCAAAAATCATGTATGTATATTTATTAAAATCTGAGATTTAAAACACTATTATATTAATTAAAACTGAGTTTAAAATCCTTACCATTTTCATTGCCATCGCCAGGACGACTTCGAACCCTTTCAACAGCTAGGGTTTACAAGAGCCGCCGCCTGGAGCATCTTTGCTCCGATCTGATGGTGCCACCCTCTTCAACTACGCGTCGCGTACCTCCGGTCAGAAGCCCGACCATCTCGCACCCCCCTTGCTCCCTGAAATCGCTGTCGAGCGGCAGCCCTTACCGTCGCCGAATCAATCTCCACGCCCCTCCATAAATGACCAAACTACTTTAGATTTGAAAATAGCAGATAGAACTAGGATTTTCGTTTTAGGATCATCTTCTAATTCGAATTGAATTTCAAAATTTTAGGGTTTCAATTTGGGATTAAAATCGGCGTGTAATTCCTAGTGGAGGCGTTGAAAATGAACGGGGTTGACTAGTGGAATAAGAAAACAAGGGTTTGAATTGCTATATATAATATATAATAATATTATTTAATTCCAGTTTAACTTGTTTAACCATCTGAACTCCAAATCAAACCCAACGACTGTCGCCCCTAGCTAAATACCCCCATTCCGAACACAATGGGATATGTATCGTAAGCTGATTCGATCGTTTCGATTAGTTTTCATCAAAATCAACATATAACTCTATATACTGAATTTGAACGCGCATTTCATTTTATCGGGGCCACATACGGACTCTAAAAAAATCCCGAAAAATATTTTCTAGCTTCGTACTGATGATACGGTCCTAACAGAACTAATTTCGTCGAATTCTGAGACCGTTTGAAAAATGGCCATTTTCCAGTCGATTAAAATCAACTGAAACTGGTCAAACGCGTTTTCCTTTGCCACGCTCACATATTAACTTCAAAAATTATGAAATTTGAAACCTAGCAATAATTTGACATCCCGGATCCAACAAAAGTGGTTTCGTCGAAAACCGAGGTCGTTTGCAAAATTTCGGTTTTTAAGGGCCAGAATTCTATAGCAACTATTCTGAAATTTCATCTGGACGTAACTTTTGATTCCCCCTATGGAAATTAAAATTTTCGGATCCGCTGGAAAGATATCAGATTCTAATATTTTTGGTTTCGCTAAAATCCGGTTTATTTTGAATCCTGTACATTCATTTGAAATTTGAAATCGAATTATCGAACTACCTGCGCCATTTTCAATTCCTTTTACAATTTAAAATAAATATTTATATTCTAACGACGATTCGAATAAATATATATGTACTAATTCTATTCAAAATAAATTTCTCGTCATTATTATTTAAAATAATTCATTTTAAATATTCAAAATTCACTAAAACTGCCAAAATAAAATTTTTAAATTGGCTTAGATTTTCCGGGTTGTTACATGGAATTTCAAAACAACAAACACAAATTTTATTTGTGTAGTTGGGCGATGTGTAAAATTTATCGTCCCAACTAATATCAGTCAAATCAGTGTATATAAACAAATCGTCCGATTTGTTTATAAATATTTATTTTATATACAAGTTAAAAATTATATTTTTAACCATAAAATATTTTCCACTATAAAATATTTTATTTCATTCCACATCACACAATCAAATTTCACAACATAGCAATCAAACAAACAAGTCATCCATGGTCTGTGGACGACGGGTGTCTGGGGGCTACTAAGCACCATCTGCATCCTAGTATATATTTCAACTAGAAAAATAAATAAAAGGTGAGGAGTTCTCACCCAAGCTAAACCAAACGCCGCGACTCTTCTTATGCAGAAAATATTCGCTGTGCTCGCCTTTTGTCCCTTTCATTGACCGTATCCACTACATATATAAAAATCACATTTTTATATTGTTGCTATGTATATAAAAATTACATTTTTACACTGCTACTATATAGATAAAAATTCTATTTTTACACCGTTTCTTTCTATACAAAATTTATATTGTTATATTTCTACTTCATATATAAAGATCGAATTTTTATATCATCGCTATAAAAATCACATTTCTATTCAACATATATATAATAAAAATCATATTTTTATTCTTTCAATACTATAAAAATCATATTTCTATAAATAAAAATATAATCTTTTCACTTTTAAATCAAATCTTTTCTACGATAAAAATCAACCTTTGTTCGTAGATAAAAATCCATTCCTGTCTATGATAAAAATCAAATCTTTTCTAATTAAAAAGACAATTTTTATATAATAAAAAATCTAATCTTTCTCTATGTTAAAAATATAATCTTTCTTCGTTTAAAAATACAATCTTTCTTCACATTGAAAATCATACCTTTTTAAACTATAAAAATCCGACCTTTTTATGTACAAAAATGGGATCTTTCCATGTGTAAAAATCAAACCTTTTCTGTTTAAAAATTTCGACCTTATAATGCGATTACATATATATAAAATCCTTTCTTTAATAACTTAAAAAAAATCCTATTTTAATAACTAAAAAAACTATTTTAATAACAAAAAAAACCTATTTTAAACAATGCCATTTTCTATATAAATAAAATAAAATAAATTATATATATATACTTACAGGTTTCTTTTCAGCGAGGGGGGAGGGGTGGGTTTCTGCGCTGTCATCGTCGACTGGAGGGGGTGCTTGGTCGCAGGAGTTCGCCTGTGGTGAGGGCGTGGCGGCGGTGGGCACAGACTGTGGCGGCGGCGATTTTCTAGACCGGGGGGAACTAGGGTTGTTCGATCTCGCCTGATAGGGAGAAGGAGGTGGCGTTGGCAGGGGGTGACTAGGTGCGGTGGAGCAAGTTGAGGGCACGGTGGAAGGAGTGACGGAGAAATCGATTTGAAGAGGGGGGGATGAATCGCGATCTGGAAAGGAAAGATAGGGGTCAACGGTTTGACTGGGAAATGGGAAGGGGAGGGGGTTTTTATAAATTTATATTATTTATTTTATTTTTTAATTTCTCCAAAAAGGTAGCTTTTATATACGAACGCCTACTGAGACCCACGACTGTCGCCCCTAGCTAATTACCCCTATTCCGAACACAATGGGATATGTTTTGTAAGCCAATTCGACCGTTTTCGATCAGTTTCCATCAAAATTAAAATATAAATAAATAGAACGGTTAATATTGATTTTAACGTACATTTTAATTTACCAAGCCCACATACGGACTCTAAAAATTCCAGAAAAATTATTTCTAGCTTCGTATTGACGATACGGTCCTAACGAAACTAATTTCGTCGAATTCTGAGACCGTTTGAAAAATGGCCATTTTCCAGTCGATTAAAATCAACTGAAACTGGTCAAACGCGTTTTCCTTTTCCACGCCCACATATTGATTCGAAAAATTATGAATTTTGGAATCTAGCAATAACTTGACATCACAGATCCAACAAAAGTGGTTTCGTCGAAAACCAAGGTCGTTTGCAAAATTCCCATTTTTAAGGGTCGAAATTCCATAGCGCCTATTCTGAATTTTCAATTGGACATAACATTTGATTCCCGCTATGAAATTCCAATTTTTCGGATTCGTTGGAAAGATATTCTCAAATAGATTCTAATATTTTTGGTTTCGCTAAAATCCGGTTTATTTTGCACCCAGTACATTCATTTGAAGTTTGAAATCGAATTTTCGAACTACCGCGCCATTTTCAATTCCTTTTATAATTTAAAATAAATATTTATACTCCAACGATGACTCAAATAAATATATACGTTCTAATTCTATTCAAAATAAATTTCTCGTCGTTATTATTTAAAATAATTCATTTTAAATATTCAAAATTCACTAAAATTGCCAAAATAAAAATTTTAAATTTTCTCGGATTTCCGGGTTATTACATGCAACCTATTATATGATAATTGTAAAATAATTTGAGTGAGAGAGTGTTTTCACCTTTGGTTTCCACTCCGTCATTCTTTATTGGACGGTTTGGATTTGGATTTGTTCCTGCGCGTAGTGTTCTTCACCGTGATTGAAACGCAATCTGTTTCACGCACTTTATATTAAAAATCACATTTTTAAACAATGATATTTATAAAAATCACATTTTTGTGACAACCCTATATAGATAAAATCACATTTATATTTCTATATTATCTACATAAAAATCATATTTTTATTTCTATATTATCTACATAAAAATCATATTTTTTTTATATTATCTACATAAAAATCATATTTTTATTTCTATATTATCTATATAAAAATCACATTTTTATTTAATGCTTTTTCTAAAAAAAACTGATTATAAGCAAAAGTTTTCTCTTGAAAATCTGAAAATAACAATGCTTTTTACAAAAAAATTAAAAGCAAATCAATGTTAATGTTTATTACCTTTCTGTTTGAATTTAAATTCGCTTCAAATTTTGATTTGCTCCTTTTTGATTATGGTCAGCTCCATGGTGTAGAGTTCGAATCTGCGATTCCAACGCATCTGACCGTTCACGATTCTGTTTTCGTGTGACAATGTTATAGCAGTTTAAATTTTAATCACATAATTAATAAAATTAATTTTAGAATTAACAAATTTATCTTTGTAAACCTTTCTTCCTTCTGTCGTGATAATCTTTAAGCCTGTAACCCATTCCATCGCTCCAAACAAACCATTGTCGCTCCGCCCCAGGTCGACCGGACCTTGATCGGCCATGACCACGACGAAGCTCTCGTCACCAACTCCTACCGCGCCCAACGATGTCATGCTCGCACCCCCCAATCACCTCCAAATTCACCTTGAACGAGATGACTTCAGCCCCAAAAATTGCTCCACTCGCTTCACGATAGATGATCTTTCCCATATAAAATTAAAGCTCGTGAAGAGCTCTTGATCTTTCCTTTAATAAGTTTCTTCAATCATTTGTTTGATTTCGTGTAATTTAAGGGGGAAGCTCCAAAAATCTCAGCCTTTATTTGAGACATGCAGCGCAGAATGATTGTGAAAGGTGATTAGGGTTTGGGGCCTTAAATATATATATTTTAATAATATTTTAATTCTATAACTGATTACTTTTCATCCGAACTCCAAACTAAACCCAACGAGTGATGTTCCTAACCAAATATCCCGGTTCCGGACACAATGGAATATGTCTTGTAGGCCAATTGGACTATTTCGATCAATTTTTCTTTACATTAAAATATAAATCAATATATATTGAATTTAAATGTACATTTTAATTTACCGGGGCCACATACTTACTCTAAAAATTAAAAAAATAAATCTAGTTTTGTTTTGATGATACGGTCCGAACAAAACTCATTTCATCGAATTTGGAGACCATTTGAAAAATGGTCATTTTCTAGTCGATTAAATTCAAACTGAAATTACCAAACACATTTAAATTCACTACGCTCACATATTAATTCCAAAAATTATGAAATTTGAATTCTAGCAATAATTTGACATTCCGGATCCAACAAAGTGGTTTCGTCAAAAATGGAGGTCGTTTGCAAAATGGCTATTTTTAAGGGATATATATTATATTAAAATATATATAAATTTCATTGCGACTATTCTAAATTTTAAACTGGACATAACTTTCAGTTTATATTATGAAATCTCAGTTTCTCACATTCGTTAGAAAGATATCATTAAACAGATTCAAATATTTCTTGTTTTACTAAAATTCGATTTATTTTGAATTCTGTACATTCAACTGAAATTTAAAATCAAATTTTCAAACTATCGGGCCATTTCTAGTTCATTTTACAATTAAAATAAATTTATACGTTCTAACTTCGATTTAAATAAATTTTTAGTCATTATAATTTAAAATAAATCATTTTAAACATTCAAAATCCATAAAAATATCTAAAAAAAAATTGTTTCAGAAATTCCGGGTTGTTATAACTCCTCTTCTGTCTCGTACTGGTCTTAAGGAGAACAACCCCATTTTCTTGTTTACGGCTATTCTCTACAATAGACGGAATTTGTAAGATCAGGAGAAGGCCGCACTTGTTCGCGGTTCGAGCATTAGTTCAGATTCGTGGGTCGGAGAGAAGGTTGAATGTGAAGTTTCGTGAAAACCGGCGAGGAGAATTATCGCAATCACTGTAAGTGGCATGCAGACCCAAGGTCGATGCGGTTTCGAGGAGGAAGCTGGGTGGTGATCTTTTGAAGAAAGTGTGACGAGATAGATAAGAGATGAGAGATGATAGCATCGACTTCGAAAATCATGGAGCAATGAGGGTTGGAGGGGAGTCGACAGTGACGAACGAAATGGTGAAGCTGCTGTGTACTTCGATGGAGCGTAGGTGTTCGGACGGGGAAGACGTGTTCGAAACAATGGCATGGGAAGATCTTCAAAGAAGCAGAAAACACGAAATGTAGAAAGACCTGTATGGGTTGATGTATCAGCAGCTTTCACAAAATGAAGAGGATGCAGTTCTGTGTGTTTCGTTTATGGAAGAAGATGAATTACGTGGTGTGATTATTGAAACCTAATTCGGTTTTTAAAAGGTAATTAGTAAAATATAGGTTATAGTAAATGTGTGGCTTGTTATGACGGCCAATACAACAGGATAATACAACCAACGTTAATATGTCAGGTTTAATTGTAATTGATCACCAACGAACAATGCCTTGGCCACTCTTATAAATATCTATCATATATCGTGTACAAATTATTCCGTCAACTGACCCAGATATAATAACATGTACCATGGTGGGTTGGACGTGTGTTTTTTCTATGTTTGTGTACATGTTTAGAATTTATAAATCATATTATTAATTATATAAAATAATTTAGAATGATAAACATAAGATTACATAGTAATAGGTAATTAGTAAATTTAGGTTAATAATTATTTTATTTAGTTTATAATCTAACTAGCAATTATTATAAAATGCGTAACGTCTTCATACGTAAACAGAATAGGACAAAACTAGAAGCGTTGGAATCATATTGGAGAGCATAACATGATGAAGCTGGTTTGGGCAGAGTCGGCAAAAGCTGGAATTTTTAATCAAATTAACGCCTATTTAATTTGATTTAAACGAATCGTTTTAACAATGAATAAAGATCAAGGTGAGTTAAACTCACTCAGTTCTTCCCAATTATATTTTATATAAGTCAGATTTTATAATTGTGGGATATGGTTACTAATGGTTGATTGTTTGTTAATTATATATATTCATTTGTTGGTTTAACCGATGAAGTTAAACGTTGTTTAATTTCAGTGAAAAACTAAATCATTATTTTAGCAATTAAAATCAATTGAGGTTACTTACCTTATTGGTCACGTTTGTAATATAAACGTGTTTAATTTGATTGTTTGAATTGTTTGTTAAATAAATTGGTTGATGATAAATAGTCATTATTTACTGTTATTAGTTTAAATTTAATTTGAATAATTGTTTTCGAGTTAACCGTATTTGGATGCAGGGAATAATAGGTTGGAGGGATCCAACTGGATTCCTCAATTTTTTTTATTATTTTCATACTACAATTATATGAATTGTTTAACCAATATGGATTGGACAAATTGATTTAGTTGTTGATTGTTGATTGGAATTCAACATTTGTGTTGTTTTAACCAGTGGATAATATTGATTGAGTAATTGACATCATATGGCTTAAAAATCATTCGTTTTTAAATATAAATTTACCATCAGGTAAATAGACTGAAATGAAGTTATAAAATTTATTTTATAACTAAAAATAGATTTTGAAATTTATTAATTTAAATAGAAGTTTGGAATCTATTATTTTAAATAAAAGTTTATTTAAAAGAAAATTTACAATTATATTTATTATTTAAGCTTCAAATTAGATGTTTTTATAAATCAAATTCTTATGTAATTAGATTTATAAGCAGTTGAGCAGAAAATAAAGTAACGATTAAGAATTTGGATTAATTGTTCTAAGAAAGATTTAAATGAAGTTACTTAAATTAATTATATTATTAATTAATTTAAAAGAGGAATTAATTGGATTAGTTAAAGGAATAATCGTGTTTTCACTTGATCATGTCGAGCATTTCAACTGGAATTGATTAATGAAATTGGTTTGCCATCATTAACCAAATGAAATGGGTTGATGGATATTTATTTTATTTTAATAAATTAAAAAAAGGAATTTTCTATTTATTTTAGTTAACAAAGAACTCAACTACTTCTACAGTAGTTAATGATGAATAAATTATTATTCTCATTAATAATAATTTAAAAGATCATTATTTAAGTGATATTTATTTATGAAAATAATCAAGTTTGAAATGGAATGTAGTTAAATTGTTAAAGGAGGTTATGAACGGTTTTATAATAAAACCCGAGTTTTTTGAATTATGTTATATAAAGGGATTTTAAGCGAACCTGGTAGCTTAAATTAAATATTTACTTAACATCTGAATTAAGTGAAAGAAGTTTAGATAAGAAGGGGTTTATATTAAAACCTGAGATTTATAAAAAATGTTTATAATGAAGATGTGAATTCGAAATATTGATTTTGAGTTGGCGATGCTTAATAATGAAATTAAGTAAGAATAAATGGAATTGAAATGGTATTTCAAGTGGAAAATGGTTGAATGGATTAGAAAAAGGGATTGTTAAAAATGAATTTGGTAAAGGACTGAATAATGGAATCTTATAACAAAAATCCATGTTATATAACGAATTGTTAAAGAAGTACAAGTTAAAGGTAATGTTTGATAAGCAATTTTTTAGTCAATGAATTAGGAAATAAGGGTTATGTTTAAAAAGGGGGATTTTCAAAAGTGAGAAAGTTTTACAAAACCATATTTTAAGTAAAATAGTTAAATGGGATGTGTTTGATATTAAAATGAATATCGATTTTTGAATTACAACTTATATCTATCTTAAGATAAAAACGTTGTTGACCTAGGTATGAGAGGTGATTAAAGTACCCTAACTTGAATGACTTCAGGATTATCTGAGGATGATATTAGTTGAAACGGTAAAGAGATTTGCAATAAATTATTATTTCCATAAGAGAAATAAAAACGTAACGTTAATAAAAAAGGGCTCAAGAATATATAATGGGATATCCAAAGTAACGGAAATGAAAAGACTTGAGATTGTGTGTGTGTGTGTGTGTATATATATAATGATGTTTCCAAAAAGTAAAGGGAAACAAAAGGGAATTGTTTGAAAATATAATGATATTTTCGAGATGGAAAGGAAATAAAAAGACGTGTATTTAAAATAAACTATTTTAAAAAGATAAGGGTCGAGTTTTGTTTCAAGTAATGGAACAAAAGAGATTTCCGTAATAATTATTTTACAAATAATAAGTTATACTGATTTCCCAGTTACAAGTAATGAATAATGAGTTAGATAATGTTTTGAAGGTGATAGTAAAATGAGGAACTTAATATGGTTATAAGATATTTGTCTAAGTATATAAAAAGGAAATGATTTTTAATATATTCATATATTTAAATAAGAAGTGGAAAACTATGTTCGAATTATTGAAGAATTTTGAAGTTCGTAAATTTACCATTTGTTAATAATTTTTAATTAAAGAAGACAAGCGATGTTGAATACTAAACCAGTAGATCTATTTTTATTGTTATGATTTAATGATTGTTTATTTGATAGTTAAATAACTGACTATCAAATTTGTCCTATACGATTATTGGTATGGAAAGATCCGAATTGAATTTATATTCGAAAACCATCCCGACCAATAGATACGGAATGTTGAAGATATCAGGTGCTGATCGAGATGCAGCAAATTGAAGGCCGTAAATCTTCATAAAACAGAAGAACCGCTAATAATCTTTGGTTAGCTCCTAGAGATAAATGATGGTTCTGTCGTGGTTGAGATTTACGGATTTGTAAGGACTACTCGCTAATGATCTATAGGGTTATACCTAGGATGTGGTAGGACGGTGCCTTAGGTTCATCCTGTTCCTGGATGACTTCTATGGATGGATGTCTGACAGAGTATTTCCAAAGTGATCACGTACGTTGATTTCACGATAGTTGGTAGCGGAGAATGGCCATTCTCTTTGCTTAACAACAAGACTATTTTTGTGGATGTCAATTAGTGATTTTCTGATGGATATGACGATGTGGCATTCAAAGTGAATTGTGATAAGGCGTTTTAAAGGTATTTATGACTGCAAGTCTCATCAACCGGGAAATGGTAAAAATTGGGTAGGTTGTGTGGCTATGTGGGTCGCTCCCATTAGGGTGTATTTTCACCATCTAGAGAATATTCATATTTGTTCTTCTTTTCACTTTTGTATCTCCCGGGAGCGGTTATGTTGGATCCAACCGTAGTTGACAATATATTCAGTACTCTCAAGCGAAATGAGGGGCCAGTCTTGTTTAGCCTAAGTTGCAAGATGTTCTTGTTGAAATCGGTGTATTCCTCTCTAGAGATACATTGTTGGGAAGTTGGTTTCCCATACCTTGCCATGAAAATCCATTCTCCAATAAGCGCCCGTGGTTTTGATCGTATACTGTGTATGTAGAGCGCAAGATGCAAGCGTTTTGCTATATTGTTATTTATTTGTATTTAGACATTATTATAATATTAGAAAAGATATGATTGATTTCCAAAACGTTTTGGGTTATCGTAAGGTAAGAACAGTCCGTGTTTATGTGTGGATTGGTCTTACGATTATCCTTTTCTTTCAAAAATATTTTTGTCATAAAATTCAAGTTATGTGATGCTTTTAAACTTAGTGGGTTTCCCACTCTGGTTCACCAGACTGATCTGGCATTTGTAATGCTTGGCTTAGACCGAGTTGTGCAGGTTCATATTTTTGGGTGCTATGTAAAGACGAGCTAGATAGGTTCAGACGTATGGTATTATATTATTTTGATGTGTGATTGTATATGAGGAAAGGTTGTTATAACTATCCAGATGTATGATTTACTCTGACGATTGTAAGTTTTATTTCAAGCTCTTAGTAAAGACTTATCTATATATATATGTATTATATTTTGTTCTGCTACGTTGTGAGACTCTGTGTTATGTTAGTTCTTTTTCTTATTATTCTATTAATATTTCTCTCTTTATTATCTCACCCTCTAATATCTTTCTAATAACAATATGCTTTTCTGTGTATTTTGGGTTGACTTTGGTTGTTAAATGTCGACTTAAATGTACGTAAAAGTGGGTCGTTACAATTGAAATATACAAGTAACCTTTAAAATTAGAGATCTGCTTATCTAAATTTTCAAATTTGAGAAAAACTTTTTATTATAAACTTAATTGTGTATATGCTTGTCTATGTATTTGCTTGTTAAAGCTAGTTGAGACATTATCTAGCCTACAAGCTTCCAACTTTGCTCTCTATTACGCTAAACTTGCTGTGATTAACCAATGGTGAACTGAAAACTCACACATCTAGTTAAAACACGATTAACACGTTTTTGATCTATGATTTCTTGTGTTTGAATCAGTTACTGCAAACAAATTCTAAAAAGTTTGGTTTACAGTAATTTTGTGCCTGAGTTGATCTGTATGTACCTATATATTCCTCGTTTTAAACTAGATTCATGTCTAATTTTTTTGCTTAATTGTTCATATATTGAACTTTTTTTATGCTTAGAATAACACTTGAATTAGATCGAAAACTACACCAAAATCTTGCCCAAAAATCAGTTTGAAGAAGGAACATTAGCCTATAAAAGATGTGACACTTAGGTCGACAAGTAGCCTATAGGGGTTGACTTTTAGGTCAACCATGGGAAGGTCGACCCTAGGCTATGTTAGTTCGACCTTAGGATCGGTGCATGCGTGATGATGGGTTGACCCAGTGCATGCAAAATTAATGCATTAGGTCGAGCTATTTTAGTGCTTGCTTGATCCAGCTGTTGTGCTTTTAGTAGCATATTTTATGGCTTTTAAGTGCCAATCTTTTGGTGATCTTGTGTGCAATGTTTTGGTGACTTTTGATGCTATGGTGTATTGTTTTCTAATGGCTAATATTGAATAATGGATGAAAAATATACGGAATTAATTTATATAGCGAATTGATGGTTCTGTGTGAATCTCGTTGTGCCAATTTCAATAATTTTTTCTTTTGGATTTTGTTGAGTTGCGCATTTGTTTTTTAAAACAAAATTTTAAATATTTTAATTCAAAAATTAAGTTTTGAAATAAATAAATATTTTAAAAGATATTATACATAACATTTTTTTATTATAAACGATTTCTAAAGTGCTTTCACAATAGCTTTCAGACTCATTTTCTCAAATAAGCATTTTTCTATAAAAGTACATGTTTTGCACTCTTTGAGAGAACAAGGAACCGACTTAAATGATATAATAAATCGCAATATGGAATGAGACATGTAGGTATATTACAATTCATAATTCTATTTGTATAGGACGTACTATTATCACTATTTGTATAGTAAATCGATAAGTGAGAACGTGCAGTATAAGACATACTGTTATCACTATTTGTATTACTAGGAAGTTAGTGACAAATTTTGGGGATTTTGTAGGACCTTAGGGTCACACTATTGCCAATAGTAGGCCATGGTGGACATTTGTGTTACATCATTGAGTCAACTATGCGGGACTTTCGAATGATTTGTGTTAGACTTTTAGGTTCATATGAGTTAGGCAACAAAACTATATGGAAACCTGTATGAGTAGTAATTAGTAGACATCGACCATTACTATGTGGTGCATGTGCAAACATAGTTGAGACTCGCCCTTTTTGATCTGAACTATATGGTGTTTTTTGGATTTCAAATATTTTTTATTTCTAAAAATTGTTATTTTTATAATGTTTTCACCGTTTTGCTAACATTGGGTTTTATACATAGCCTATGAGCTATTTGAAGATTTATCCCATGGTGATTACATTTCGGTGTGGAGAACTCCTAATCGAGTTCTACGTATGTGATTTTGTGGTTTCCATCATATGTTTCTATATGACTTGAGATTTCTTTACACTACCTCTGCCTTGGGTTTACTCATTTAGTTGATGAAAGTAGTTGTGTTGTGCAGATATTATTTTACACGAGAATCTTGATTATGAGTTTTACACCTATCTCATGTATTCTATGTTGTTACGAGTTTATTGTATTTCTCTTTTATTATGAGGATTATCTCTAATGTGCATTATCTTTCACATATCATGTTCCAACTAACATGTTTAAGTTAGACTAACCCATGTATATTTTGTATTCGGGTTAGGCCGAGTTGTTACGGGTTAGCCACTTCTCACAAATTCTAGTTACACCTATTCTTGCCATGGATTATCTTGTTACCCTTTTAATGTTAGCCCAAGCTTTGTAGTTTCTTTTTCTATACTCTTATATGTATATTATTTACCTAACTCATATGTATATAGTTCATAAGAACCAATCACTTACGTGACTTGTAACACCCTGAATTTTCTATGACTATTAAAAGAGCGAATTTAAGAATACTTAATTGTTAAAGTGAGAATTAAGGGAAACAGGTTACGCCATTGCGTTCGTCTCAAAATTCTTCTTGGAATAGAGTGCAAATTTTCGTAAATCGGACTTCACATGTGGAAGTTATGGCCCTCAGAAGTTTCAGTAATTTAAATAAATTAATAACAGTTTAGAATTAAAATTAAAAATTAAAAATTCAAATGAGGAAGCGGGCTGGGCGGGATTTCTCCTGCCCAAGGGCAGGTCGACCAAGGGGTCGACCTACCCCCCAGGGCAGATCTGAAATGAGACGATTCTGACTTGTTGCTGAGTCTTTCCTGACCTGTTGCTGAGTCACTAGGGCATAGGTGGAAATTCTGGATAACTCTATCTAGTCTGGACGGTTTTGATTGCTCCTATGATAATCTAATGGCTTATGCTGAATTAAACTTCTATATAAGCATGCATAGACTCAAGCCTTAAACCTAAACTAAATTAGTCTCTTGGCCTCCATGTTGCTGCTAGAATAGTTCTTCTTTCTAAAGCTTAGGGATTTGCAAGTCAGAATTCTAATACAAAACGATGAACGAATTATTCTCTTCTTTAACCTGTCTTTGTGAGTACAATTTCTTTCACAAAATAATTAATAAATTAATTATGATGAGTTATAACTTGGATTATGAGAACATGTTTGTTGAATCATGTGATGTTATTTAACTTTGTTATCATCTGTTGGTGAACATATGATAGTTTTGTTAACTTATGTTGGTAGATCTATTTCATATGTCCAATTACATATGTTTAACTTGATTCAACTTATGGCATCAGTTTATATGCAAGTTTCAGATGTAAGTTATATGCTAGTTTGTATGTGAATCTTATGCAAGTATGTATGCAAATTATACACAAGTTTTTATCTGAATCAAGTATATACATATGCTAGTTTATATGCAAAACATGTGATATTAGTTTACATGTTTAAATTCATATGCAAGTATCTAGGAATCCATATGCAAGTTTGGGTGAAAACTATATTCCATATATTCAAGTTTAGGTGAAAACTATATTCACATTTTTAGGTGGAAAACTAAATTCACATATGCAAGTTTGGGTGAAAACCATATCCCATATATGCAAGTTTAGGTGAAACCCATATTCATATATGCAAGTTCACAATTTCATGTTTAGATCTATATGTAGATCCATGGTATTTTATGCAAATTTATGTTCTATATGTCCATTGCCTATGCAAGTTATTGGCATGCAAACTTATGTTATAATTCTTATTTGCAAGTTAGATCTATTTTATGTGTTATGCAAGTTGTGATATTTCTTTTCTTTTTTATGAGTTAGAATATTTGCGAGTTTAACATATATCATATTAAAACGTACGAATAGTGTGGGGGCAAATAGGAAAATATTAATTATGCAAATTGTGAATTGGCATAAAATGGCTTTAAAGGCATATAATTAATTTGAGACATTAATTGGTATAATTTATATACCTAAAAAGTATGGACATAATTTAGGTGACAACTATGGACATAGTTTAATTTGGAAATTATTGACAATTTGAATAGGGATAATTAATTCATATTGGGGTTAAATAATTATGTGTAATAATAAACTCCTAAGACACGAGGTTGGACTCGTTTGTGGTATAAGACTGCCCGGACCTGCCCGGCAAATCCAACAAACACAAACGGTAGTCTAATGTGAGAGGTCGAAGGCATAAACTAATGCGTAACAATTGTAAAGACACGAGGTTAGACCTGTTTAAGGTATAAGACTGCCCGAACCCGCCTGGCAAATCCAGCAACCGCAAACGGTAGTCTAATGTGGGAGGTCTTACAAGGTTACGGTTATAATGAATTAAGTAACACTTAACCAAGACAAACATGTCGTGGGACATGGGGGTTAAGTGGGTGACATGTGAAATACGATTAGAAACACTTAACCAAATTTAAACATGTAAGAAGACATGAATGAGAAGAGGTTAAGTGGGAAATTTAAGTAGGGACCAAGCATAGGTGGAAAGCTTGTGTCAAGCATGGGGGGGCTTTTCAAACCAGTAACCCATTAAGTATCTTTGTGAGCTCGAGTTAGATTGAGGACGGGACACGCTTACTGAGTTTGATTGTAAGAGGTCAAAATGGGTTAGCGGTGGCAACGCAAGTCCAACGGGGTCATGTGCATGCGTGGGCCCGGGCTGGTAGGTAAGACGTTGTTGCATCGTGTAGATATAAGTCGTGCATCTTTAGTGGGATCGGGTTACCACTTTGGGGAGTGATACACCCCATTGTAGGACCAGCACATGTATTTACGAGTTAGGGTGTCGATCGCATGGGGGTAGTGGGTACAACTAGTGGAGATAGGGGCAGGCGGCACTTATGTAGACAGCTAGGGGTACACAAAACTACCATTATGATTATTATGTTTAGTAGGTGGGATCAACTTTCAGGGTGACTAATAATGGTGCAGTATAGTAATTATCCTATAGTGTTGGAGGCGCAAATTAACGTTACCTTATTCCTCTTGTTTGCTTTGCCATGCCCACTTGTTTCACAGTCATTCCTTGTTTTACCAGTTTATACCTTATCCTAATTACTTTAATAATTACATTGTTAAAGATATTGGACTCGCCAGAATTTATGTCTGACCCCCTTTGTTTTTGGCTCTTTTCTTCCTCCCCCCCCCCCCCCCCCCCAAGGTTCTCAGGGTGGGACTAGTGCTAGTGGAGCTTGATTTGGATCTCTTTCTCTCTCTTTTGGAAGTGCTTGGATTGCTGAAAGTAAGATCTCTTTTATGGATACTTATGTTGGGGTTATGATTTTTACTTTATCTACTCACAAAATAATTTTTCAAGATGGATACTAAGTGTACTTGGTTTTACTATTGGTTTATGATGTTGTTGTAATTAAACTGTTTCTCTGCTGCAATAAAAGTTGTTTTAAAATTTTCAAGTACCAATATACGTATCTGTCTTGTTATATTCTGTTCTATACACCAATAATACTCCATGAAAGTTAATGTATTCCCTTTGAGAGTGACATTAATGGACGTGGGGTGTTACATGTGGTATCAGAGCTGAAGGTTACGAGAACAAATAAGAGATTTTGAAAAACTATTTTTCAAAAGCATTTTATAAAGAAATACTTTCAAAAGTTTGTTTTAAGGAGAGTATTTTCAAGAGGAAAGTTTGTTTTAAAAACATAACCCCCAAGAGCCATATATCTTTCTTTCGATTCCCCATTTTGAATCTCTTCCATTTTCTTTTCAGCATGTCTGGGTTACTCGAGATACCCGAGGGAATACCGATACCAACCTGGTTCGGAAGGTATCTGGAGGCTAGGGCCACCGCCACGGGCCCAATAAACATTCCTCCTCCCCCAGCTGCAGTCGCTCCTCCCTCTCCCCACGTTGATACTTTTTCGAAGATATGCAAAGACTTTCGGGCAATGGGCGGGAAACCTTTTCATGGGTCAGAGACGTTTGTTGAAGCTCGAAATTGGCTTAAGGAGGTGGAAGATTTATTTGGTATCTTCGAGATAGAAGATGGAAGGAAGGTCCAATTAGCTTCTTGGTTAATGAAGTACGAAGCCTCGTTTTGGTGGGAGGTCACGAATGGAGAGCGTCCAGTGGAGACATGGATGGATTTCAGGCATAGGTTCGAGATGAAATTTCTCTCACGAGCAAAAGAGAATTTATACATGGAAAGGTTCTTGGCGTTGAAGCAGGGGAATTTATCAGTAAAGGAGTACGTCAACAAGTTCAATCAGTTGGCGAGATTTGTCTTAGACTTGGTGAACACACCTGAAAAGAAGGCTCTGAGATTCGTTAAAGGTTTGAATGAGCCGCTACATGGGTTGGCTCTGACCCACATTCCTATGGGGGCTACATTTGGTTTACGTGGCGCTTATGCATGAAGAGGAGAAAGGCGCTAATGCTAATAAGGCAATGGAAAAGAAAGGGGATCAAAAGAAGTTACAGCAACAACCTAAGAAAGGTGGTAAGGATAACAATAGCAAAGGAAAGAAAAGGTGCTTAAATTGTGGAACACTATGCCATCTGAGCAAGGAATGTAGGAAGAAGAAGAAGACTGGCTGCTTTAACTGTGGTGAGGCAGGACATTTGATTAATGACTGCTCGAGAAGACAAGGGCAAGGGCAGAGGACAGGGTCTACTTCTGGAGGGCAGGTTTAGGCTCTCATGGCACCAAGGTAGGCAAGAGTGAAGGTTCATGCTCTCATAGCACCAGGACAAAAGAGAGGTAGAAACATTTCTGTTGAAAGTTTGGTTTTTCTGTTTGATCATCCTGTTTGTACTTTGTTTGATTTTGGCGCTTCACACTCGTTTGTATCCACTTCATTAGTTGAAACAGTGCACCTAAATACTAGTCTAGTTATGGATCCCATTGTAGTCTCAAATCCTATTGGTGGTTCGGCTCATCTTTCAATGATTTGTCGGGATTTGAGAGTGTCTATCTTAAGCGTTGAGTTTGAATGCAATGACTTCGTTCTTGGCTTCACGGGCTATGGGTTGATTCTAGGCATGGATTGGTTATCCAGTAATGGTGCCATCCTCGATTGTGAAAAGAGAGTGGTTAGACTTATGACTCGCCTCGTTAACACTCTCGAAATCTCTTGTAATCCCATACATTCTGTTATGCTTAGCTACCTAGAATCTCTTGATGCATCTGTTGGAAACTTGCAGTTGGTTAAGGTAGTCCGTGAATACTCAGATGTATTTGAAGAGGTGAAGGGCTTACCTCCGAAGTAGGAGATAGACTTCCGCAGATACCTTGTTGATAATGCAAAACCCATAGCTCTACCCGTTAGACATATGGCTCCAAGGGAGAGAAAAGAGCCCAGCAAGAAAGTCAAATAGTTGCTCGAAAAAGGGTTTATAAGGCGGAGTATTTCTGAATGGGGTGCTCCAGTAGTATTCGCAACCAAAGCGGATGGTTCACTTCGCCTATGCGTTAATTATAGGGAGCTAAACAAGCTGACCAAGAAAAATAGGCACCCACTTCCAAGAATGGATGACTTGTTTGATCAGCTTGTAGGTGCGTCGGTTTACTCCCAACTAGATCTGGCCACCGGGTTTCATCAGCTAAGAGTGGCTGAAGACAACATTGATAAGACCACGTTCAGAACCCCGGATGGTTTCTTCGAATGGCTTGTCATGCCTTTCGGCTTGACAAACGCACCCACTTACTTCGTTGACTTGATGAGTAGGGTGTTCAGGGAGTTCCTTAATAAGTTTGTAGTGGTCTTCGTAGATGACATTTTGATTTTCTCGAAGAATGAAGAAGAGCATGCTTTGCACTTAAGGGAATTTATGTATACTCTTCGTGCACATCAGCTGAAAGCCAAATTCTCCAAATGCCATTTATGGAGAGAAGAAGTGAGGTTTCTCGGACATGTGGTGTCTAAAGAACGGTTAGCTGTTGACCCAGCAAAAGTAGTTGAGGTGCAAGATTAGAAGGTTCCACGGAATGCAACCGAAGTCCGAAGCTTTCTCGGGCTAGCGGACTTTTACCGAAAGTTCATTAAAGACATTGCAAAAATCTCAGCCCCACTCAGTAGATTGACAAAGAAGAACCTAACTTTCGCTTAGGATTTGAATTGCGCTATTGCTTTCCAACGTTTGGAAAGGGCTCTAACAACAGCCCCAGTTCTGACATTGCCTGATGGGAGCAAAATGTTTATCGTATACATAAACGCATGCGGTACAGGATTAGGCGCTGTCTTGATGCAAGAAGGCAAGGTAGTTTGTTATGGGGGAAGGCAATTAAAGGTACATGAGAAGAACTACCCAACTCATGATTTGGAGCTAGCCGCCATTGTTTTCGCTCTAGAGTCATGGTGTCATTACCTACTAGGGGAAAGGTTTGAATTGTTTACTGACCATAAATCGTTAAAGTACCTTTTCTCATAGAAAGATCTTAACTTAAGACAACAAAGGTGGATGGAATTTTTGGCCTCATATGATTTTGAGATTTCCTATACCCCTGGCAAGGGCAATGTAGTAGCAGACGCCTTGAGTAGGAAGAAGCCGACCTTAAGTCCTCTCTTTGTAGAAAGGCAAAGCTTGGAGCACATAACAAACTTTAACTTTAGACCCTCCTCTGAAATTGCACCTGGCCTGTTAGCATCGCTAGAGGTGCAGCCTGCTCTTTTGGACTTAATAGGAACAACGCAAGGAGAAGATCCTCAGCTAGTTGATGTGATGGATAAGCTAGTTAGGGGTGAGACTTCTAGTCACCTCAATATATACTCCATCGATGATAAGGGCTAGTTGAGATGGGATGGAAGGCTATGCATCCCATAAGCAAGGGATCTAGTGAAGACAGTTCTCGAAGAAGCACACCATTCTAAGCTGACCATATACCCAGGCGGAGACAAGTTGTATAAACATATAAAAAGGGCTTTCTTTTGGAGTGGCATGAAGAGGGATGTAGCTGAGTTTGTCGCTAAGTGCTTGATATGCCAGCAAGTCAAAGCGGAGCAGAAGTGTAGTGTCCCGAAATTCCGGTCCAATTTGAGCTGACTAAATAACACAAGTCCAACCTACATTACACTGGAAATCAGAAAACTAATAGAAAGAAAATAGAGGGTGAGGATAGATAAGATAGAAACTTAGAATAGAAGAAGAAGAAGATACAACATCAGAGTAACACGAGTTTCACAGCGGAACGAACAACATATAATAGACAATATATCCTTAAAATAAATCAGTATATGTATACAGTAACATTATCAGAGTACAACATTTACAACACAATGGAAGTAAACAATAGCTATATGATCCTGAAGCCTCCTGCTCCAAGCTCTCCAAGTATATCTGTAAAATCCTGACTACTTGATTGCCCGTACAAAATTGGGCACCCAAGAGTTCAGGGAAAACAAAACAAAATAAACTCCGGGTCAGTCAAGGGACTGGTATGAGTAGAACAGTTTAAAACAGTTTGAACAAGTAAACGATATCTCATAAGACCATGCCGTATAAAGGAACGGGTTTTTCCCTTATGAGAATCCAAATTAATCTTTATATCAAAATCCTTGATATTATAATAATGTCTATCAACCACAATATAATAATCATCTAGCAGAAACGCTTTCATCTCACGTTCAACATATATAGTATACAATCAAAACCACAAGCACGTATTGGGTAATGGATTTCTAACTCTGACAAGGTATGGAACCACCTTTCGCTAGGGTACCTCTAGAGAGGAATACACTGGGTTCAACAAGAACATCTTACAACCCGGCCACACATGACCGACCACTCATTTCGCTTGAGTGTATCGAATGTATATCACCAACGGTTGGGATCAGCAACCGTTTCCCGAATGGGACAGCATCGACAATAGATTTTTAGAAGTAAATGAAACTCTAGATCAGGTGATTATACACCCTAATAGGTGCGACCTATATAGCCATGTTGCTTGCCCGATTTTTGTCATTTCCCAGTTGTGAGGCTAGAGGCCACGCTTATCTCTGATAGATCACATATTTATTCACTTTGAATGTCACATCGTCATACCCGCCAAATCACAAATTGATTTCCCCAAAAATACCACGGGTATACAGCTAAGAGAAACGAATTCCTCCGCCACCAAACGTAAATACGTTTGAAGAGATCAACTTACGCGATCTATTAAATATACTCTTTCACACATTCTTCCATACAGGTCGTCCTGGGATGGGACAAACCGAAGGCACTATTCAGTACATCCATCTTGGGCAATCTTTACCTAAGATATATACAATAGCCCTTGCACTTTACTCCGTCTTCAATTATCTTTGGCATATATGATTCAGAACGCTTATGCCAATACGGAGTGGTTTTTCGGATAATAATCCAACCGGTCTCTCCATATTAATAACGTTAAAATGGTCGAAAACTTTGATAGTCGGTGAGTTAAGTATCAAAGAAAAAAAACACATGTGCAAACAACGATACTATTTTGAAATGGAAATTATATCGATCAATCATCGTTTAACATTCATCCCTTTTAATTAATTCATTTCCTTATTTCCCGTTTTCATATATTCGTAAATCTTTATTTTCTAAACTTAGAAAATATACAATATTAATCACTGGAAAACGTTTCAATATTTATTCCCATTTCTTCTTTCTATTATCATAAAACATTTCTGATTCTTATTTGGAAAACATTTCCAAAACTCCTTTATTTGATTTAAACTGATGTTTAAATAAACATCGCTATGCCAACACAAACCATTACGCTCATTAACTAAATTCACTTATCCATCCTTCACTATCAAACCTTATCATTCCTTAGTTAAGAAGGAAGTCAATCAAGTTGAGGTATAATTACCTCTCAGACCTTAACTGAACAACTTTTAACTTTGAAATAGTCAAAGTTTACCTTTTACATATTTAACAAACTTCCTTACGTCTCGCTCGGATTCAATTTACGAATCCACTTCTTAATTGAAAACATTGATTATAACTATAGCATTATAATCCCTACTTCAGAAATATCTTAATTCATAATATAACTTTTATTCCTTAATTCGAATAATTAAACAAAACCATAATTTATTAGTATATACTCTTGATTTAAAAACCGGAAAGTAAATATTACTTTCCCGAATTCGATATAATCGACGATTAACTCTCTTTCGAGTAATCTTTATTTGATTAACTCTCCTTTGAATATCAATATTCGATTAACTCCCTTTCGAATACCATATTCGATTGATTACTTTCGAATACCATATTCGCTTTACTAATATTTGATTAGCTAATGTTCGACTTAACTCTATTCGATTAACTCGACTCGACTAACCATACTCGACTAACTTATTTTGAATAACTTTATTCAATTTACTTACCTTCGAATACCATATTCAATTTACCTAACTTTCAAATACCATGTTCAATTTACTCCTCTCGAATAACTATATTCGATAATCTCTCCTTCGAATAAACTATATTCATTTAACTCACTTCGATTAACTTATATTCGATAACTCTTTCTTTCGAATAAACGATATTCAAAAATCTCTCTTTGAATAAACTATATTCGATTACTCCTTTTTGAATAACTAAACTGGATTAACTCCTTTCGATTAAACTAAAATCGATAACTCCTTTCGAATAAACTAAAATCGATAACGCCTTTCGATTAAACTAATCGATAACTCCTTTCCTTAAACTTTATTCGAATAGACTATATTCGATACTCCTTTAACTCTATTCGAATAAACTATATTCGATACTCCTTTAACTCTATTCAAATAACCAATATTCGACTAACTCCTTTGGATTAACTCATTTGGATTAACTCGGTTTGATTAACTCATCTTAATTAACTCGACTTGATTAACTCATCTTAATTAACTCGACTTGATTAACTCCATTTGAATAACTCTAACCGGTTAACTCTAACTGGTTAACTCTAATCGAATAACTAATATTCGACTAACTCATTTTGATTTACTCTTTTGAATTATCTCCTTAGAATCATTTCCTTTTGAATTATCTCCTTTGAATTATCTCCTTTGGATTATCTCCTTTGGATTATCTCCTTTTCTATTTGTTTACTTAACAAATAACTATTACCTTTTCAATTCTATTTATTTAACAAATAAATATTTCTTTTATCTTTTATATTTATTTAACAAATAAATATTTATTTTATCTTTCCTATTTATTTAACAAATAAATATCTCATTTATAACATTCTATTTATTTCCTATAAATAAATATTTCCAATTAATCTATTTGTAAATGTTTTACAAATATTCCTTTTTTCTATTTTATTTTTAAATGTTTTACAAATATTTCTCTTTCTATTTGTTTTGAAAATATCTTCCTTTGTATTTGTTTTACAAATATATTTCATTTATATTTGTTTTACAAATAATTTCCTTTATATTTGTTTTACAAATATATTTACTTTTAAACTCTTTTGATTTTATAATTATTTCCTTATATAAAATCCTTTTTCCTTTTTTATATAAAATCCATTGATTTTATATAAATAATTTATTTTAAAAATATACTTTGAAAATCCCCTTTTTACATCCCAGTATTTCTTACGGTATTTAGAATACCAAATAACATTGATCGATATCATTCAAACACACATAACCAACAACAGATTATATATCACATCATATATCACAATACATGAAAAACAGTAAAATAAATGTTGAGGAATCCAGTTGGATTCCTCCAACCTGTTTCCCTGCATCACAGATGTTAAACAATATAATTAGCATAGATTTCATTTCACTATGAAATATTCTGCTAAACAGAATCAATATTTGATTAATCATTTATATATATCGTTATCTATGATTTCAACCAATACACAAGCAATTCAACCAAACAGTTAACTCACAGCAATCAACAGATAATTATCAGCTCTAAGAATACGTTATAAAAATATAACTGTTCAGAGTTGGTGATTTTTACTCACATTGGATGATTATCGTTAATAACGATAACCATCGCTTGATTCAGATGCAAAATTTATTTTGCTATAAATTGTAACGAGCTCATATTTTCTCCCAGTCAGTTCCACTGTGGAGCTACCGTCCATACGATCCCTACGGATCTTGTTTCGCTCAATTCTGATAATGTATGACCGAGATATTTAAATGACAAGATTGTACATCATTTAAATTAAATTATAACCTTAAATTTAAAGTTTAGTTTGGGCTCACCACTTACTCAAGGCCCAAACCCATTTCCCTATCTCAGACCTGCTCTAATTCCTCTTCTTCCACAAACGTCCTTCCTCCAGTAAAACACTCCAGTAATACGCCTGTCTGAAGCACCATTACCGCCCCTTCTTCCAACTCTACCTCCCCATTCCTTCAACAAAAATACAAACCAATCTCACCATTCACATCCTCTTCCCTTACTCGACATCTCCAACCCCTTTTCATTCAACTCGTGACAGCCATTTCCCCTGCGTCGACAGGAGCTCTTCGAGCTAAATGATCACCGAACCGTCTCAAACAATCCCCACTAGTGTCAAACTCCTTCGCAATTCCGGATATCACCACAAAACCCTGAGTCGGCGCTTGTTCCTCTCGAATTCGTGAGCCCTTGTTCCCAAATAACTCACGCTGGGTATTTCGAGCACCAGGTAAAACCCGTCGCAACTATGTATCAGCACACCAATTCGAAGAGGATCTTGATACGAATCCATTTATAGTTTTTTTGGGATTTATTGAATTTTAGTTGAATTGTTAGGATTTTTGGAAGAATGAAATTTGCTCATGGTTTGATTTTAGAGTGACGGCTTGGAATTTGTTCTCACGTTTTAAACCTGCGGTGGTGGTTGAGGGTTGTGGTTGAGAAAGAGGATGCGTGACCTTGTTTAGGTCCACACATAATTTAGGATATTTTAGTTTTATTTTCATTTTATATTTGTTTCAGCACTCTAAAAATCCCTACGAACACACACGATACCTAAAATTCTTAAAAATTGACAGGCAGTTAGAGTTTGACATTACGGACCCAACAAAACTGGTTTCATTGAATTCCGACTCCATTTGCTCACACAACGTATGTAATAACCCGGAAAATGTGAACCAATTTAAAATTTTTAAAATTGGTTATTACCAAAGAATTTGAATAATTGAAATAGCATATTTCAATAAAATAAAGAATTCGGGCTAATATTGCAGTTTGAATTTTTGAATACAAACCTTGTTTGACTGTACCGGGTGGAAAGTATAACGGATTTTAGCGAAACTGAAAATATTTAAATCTGTTTATGAATACCTTTCTAACGAATCTGAAAAATCAAAGTTTCATAACGGGAATCAAAAGTTATGGCCGATTGAATTTTCAGAAAGGTCGCTATATAGCATATATAGCCCCTGAAAATTAATATTTTGCATACGACCTCGGAATTCGACGAAACCACTTTTGTTGGGTCCGGGATGTCAAACTATTGCTAGGTTTCAAATTTCATAATTTTTTGAAGCTAGTATGTGAGCGGGGTAAAAGAAAATGTGATTGGTCTATTTCTGTTAAAATGGGTCGACCTAAAAATAGCCGTTTTTCAAACGAGCTCAGAATTCGACGAAACTGGTTTTGTTAGGACCGTAACGTCAAAACAAAGCTAGATTTATTTTTCTGGAATTTTTCGATTCAGTTTGTGGCCCTGGCAAATTGAAATGTACATTCAAATTAAATATTGAATGTTTTATATTTTAATTTGAAAAATAACTGACTGTAACAGTCGAATTGGCCAACGAAACATATCCCATTGTGTTCGGAATGGGGGTATTTAGCTAGGGGCGATAGTCATTGGGTTTGATTTCGAGTTCGTTGGTATGAACACTATTTAAAATCTCCTATAAAGTCTCGACCAATAGGATTTTTTTCTTTAAAAAAAATCTCAGAAACCCTAGCCGCCCCAGGCGATATCGACGATCCACATTGCTCGAAACTTCCCCTCGATTTTCCGACGCCGCCCAGCCTTCCTCCGACCACCGAACTGACCCCACTCCTAGGCGCAGGCGCGCCTCTCCAAGCCCGAGGGCGGGCACTACCTGATCGAAGCAACGATCTACAGATTTCATGAATTTTGCAAACCTATTTTTGAATCAAAAATAAAGGTACGACCTTTATTATTCTGAAATGAAAATAACACTTTTAAGCGTTGCAAAACTTTGAAAAATAATATCTTTTTCGTTCGTTAACGAAATTCGATGAAACAGGAGACACCGTGACCGCAAGGAGGCTCTCTACCATCTAGAAGAAGCCGCGGATTTTTCTGATCTTCCTACGATTTTTAGCACTGCAAAAACCAATGTGAGGAATCTAAACTAAATTGTGTGAATGGAATCGCGTTGTATAAATTATATTAGCGAAGTGTAAATTATATACGCATTGTATACCTCATGTACATGTGTTGTATAAGTTATATTAGCAACGTATAAATTATACAAGCATTGTATGAAACATATATGCTTTGAATTGTGATGAAATGCAAGTGAATTATAGAAATAATATATATATATACTCCCCTCCACAGACCATGGACGATATTTATTGCTTGTGATTGACGTGATATTATATGATATGACGAATGGTTGGAAATAATTGTTTGTGGTTGATATTGTGGTTGAAAAATACCTTTGTGGTTGAAAAATACCCTCTTGTGGTTAAAACAAATTAGAATAGGATCGTGGAATTGAAAATAAAACATGCCACCTGCGTGCGAACTAGATGCATGATCCCCATTGTCAAAAACCGCGAGGTTTTAAGGTAGAGCGAGGAGCCGTACTAGGGACGGTCCCGGTTTTAACTACCCTACCGTTATGCTGCCGAATTTTTTTGAAATATACATGTGTTAGAATGATGATCATTCGTTGAAATAAATTACATATATTGAAACCAATATTCATGTGTTGAGTTGCAATTCATTCGTTGAGTTGAAATTCATGTGTTGAATATTATTTGAATTTAAACAAATAGCTTTAGCGATAAAAATCACATTTATATATATACAACTATAGAGAATATTCATGTGTTGAGTTGCAATTCATTCGTTGAGTTGGAATTCATGTGTTGAATATTATTTGAATTTAAACAAATAGCTTTAGCGATAAAAATCACATTTTTATATATATACAACTATAGAGAATATTCATGTGTTGAGTTGCAATTCATTCGTTGAGTTGAAATTCATGTGTTGAATATTATCTGAATTTAAACAAATAGCTTTAGCGATAAAGATCACATTTTTATATATATACAAACTATAGAGAATATTCATGTGTTGAATTGAAATTCGTTCGTCGAGTTGAAATTCATGTGTTGAATGTTATCGCATTTTAAAAATAAAATGAATAGAGAATAAAAACTACATTTTTATTGTGAATATGAAGTGTTAAAAACATTCACGTGTTGAATAAATATTTTTGATGATAAAAATATTTCTTTTATCATGTATACGCTTTGATAAAAATACACGTGTGGAAATAAATAATAGTTTGCTAGAAATATTATTATTAGCTTTGTTCGGCATATATATACATGTGTTGAACAGGGAAAATGGATTAGCTGTAGAGTAAAGAAATTATTTGCGTGCCCGACAAATAGGTAAACCTTGATGAGTTGGCTGCGCAATTTTATTTTTATATCAACTCCTGTGAATGCCATTGGATGCGGAGTGCTGGTTATTCTGTGTGAAATAATAAACATCGCCATAGGATAGTAACAATTAATTTTGAACTACACTACATGGCATACTTCATCATATTCCAAATAAGCAATTGGAGCTTGTGTGACGAGGTGGAAGATTTACCATACGAGCGAGAGGCTTGTATGGCGATGATTATATACTACATGTTGAACTGATGACTGATATGGACTATATAAAATATAACGATAAATTGCCAGATTAATAAAAACCCCACACGGGTCTGGAGTTGACAATAATCACGTCTCTCTAGTTATTAGATACGGCACATGGACTATTTATTTCCACACGGAAATGGGGTGACGAGAATTTATTCTCTGGAGTGATTATCTATACATGCTCCCCCGTAAACACCAGAATATATCACTAAAAATATGTGGATGCTTTTTAGGATTTATTGGGTACCTAACACGGCCCAATAAGTTTCCAAACCCCTCCCCGTACAAAGGAGGTTATGGCGAAATTTTTCGAAATATTAAGGCGTTAGTGAAATATTTGAAGTGAAAACGAAGTTGAAAATATAGAATGAACTATAGTTGGAATTATAGAATGAACTATATTTATATATATAAATATATAAATAATTAAAAGGAATCGAAGCCTTGCAGTTCGTGTTTCGGAATCGTAATTTGAAACGATTAGTACGAGAAATCCGACCATCGGATTTTCCCGAAACCGCAACCGCTGGGTTCGCCTTGGAAATATCTTCCCAACGGCACCAACCTTGTAAAAATCCAATGGTTGGACTGTCCGGAATGTTTAACTCAAATCTGAAGAAAAACAGCGCCAGAATCGTTTATATTTATATATAATTAAATTAAATCGAATAACGACGCTGCAGTTCGAATTTTGAAACCGTAACTTCAAACGACTAGTGTGGAAGATCCGACCGTCGGATTTTCACGAAACTGGAACCGTTGGGTTCGCTTTGGGAATATCTTTCCACTAATATAGACTTTGTAGAAATCCAACGGTTAGATTTTCCAATATGTGTAAAACAAATTAGGGGGAAAATAGCGCCAGTGCCACGGCACGACCTGAAACGTCAATTAATTAAATATGGCCATTTTTAAATAAATAAAAATGGCGAAAAATCGTTATAAAATATTATAAACAACATAGATTGCAAATAAACCAATTGGGCTTGAATTGTTTGATATTTGATGGTTGTATGTGCTTGACACGAAAATAACACTAAAGAACTGAAAGATGGATGTCGAATAATATAACCATGGAAAGAATCGATTTAAATTCTAATTACGTGAATTATTTGAAAAGGCCGAGCTAACCCTCATTTCAAATAATTTATCGAGCGATTCGAATTGGAAAATGCAAAGACGATTCAAGACCGACGATCTTCGTATCGGTTGGATGGGCGCTACTGAGGTTCTTGACCGGAGTAGCTACCGTGAAGGAACGGAAGTAGTAGCCGTCTGAACGTATGTGTTGATTGGACGGATATACGAGGAATTTGACGCCTCCGGTTTCGTTCAGACCCAGAACGGACTTGTAAATGGACTGTGTGTCTGACATTAGATTTTGTTCTATACTGATTGATCTCTGTTAAATATATATCTGTTTGGCGGCGGAGAATTTATTCTTTTGCTTAACGCCCTTCTCTGAGACGTACGAGCTCAGAGGTTATATATCGATAGAAATCAATCGTATGGAGTGGATTGCCTATGTGGCATGCCAAGATGCTGTGATCAAGGCTTCTGTTGTAAAGCAAAGTCTTGTGGTTGATGATCAAAGCACGGTCTACGTGGCCTGGCTTTGTGTATAGCGTGGATTCGCGAGCCTCACACCTCGGTATGAGTTAAAAACGGGATACGGACCGCTGGGAGAGCACGACGTTTCTTTCTAGCTATGGTGGTGTCAGTGACTTACCAGCCC
Source organism: Allium sativum (assembly GCA_030737875.1). Taxonomy (NCBI): domain Eukaryota; kingdom Viridiplantae; phylum Streptophyta; class Magnoliopsida; order Asparagales; family Amaryllidaceae; genus Allium; species Allium sativum. Next base: position 445,212,166 of record CM060922.1, on the reverse strand, counting down.
TGACATTTATATCTATTTTTCACCTATGTGGTTGTTGGAATGCGAGGCGCCTCGATTATAGGTCTGTAAGGACCGGGAAACGTGTGTTTAGGCATAATTAATCCTCAAACGTAAGAGAGGACCGACCCCGCCGATCCAGGGTTACCCAGAGTGTATAGTCCTGAGGCATTCGCTAGAATGTCTCGAAGCGGAGAGGAGCTTGCCCCTTGCCTCGACTCATGACGGAAATCCAATTTCCAATACGAAATAACAGACTCGATTGTAGAACTAGTATGGCGACATAGTATATGGTAGCTATGCCGCCTATGATTGATATTTATGATGCTATTCATTTTTGAAACATATATGCACTAGTAATAATATCAAATGATTTTGCTTTACACGTATCAAGCATATTTGGCCATTATAAGGTAAAACTCTATCCTCCGGCTTGCGTTGCATTGTATGATGGGACTTGAGTCTTATAATGGCTTCATTCTTTTTAAAAGCATTGCGTTGTTTTAAAAGAATTTACTTTGTTTTAAATGCACTAGCAATCACTGGAGTAAACCCGTTCCGTGAAAGTGGCGTGGTCCTATGATTTGCTTATTACTGTTGTTTAACTGTTAAATAGATTCCTCATACCAGTCCCCATAAATGACTCGTTGTTTGTTTCACTTTGCAAACGCGGGTGCCCTTATTTTCACACGGGCAGCCTAGTTCACAGGTGACAGGTTGTTTTTGGCTCTGCACTGTTGCATAGAGTACATTTTGGCTCATGGCGAGGCTGACTTCACAGAGACGACTTTGACATTTTCCGCCACTATTGTACTTGTATTATGATTCCGCCACTGGCGATGCAGACTGATTTACTTTCCGTACTTATTATCGTATGTATATGTACCGCCTTCAGCAATGTAGACTGATACCCTTATTATGTCTCACTGCATGTATGTATTCCGCCTCTGGCGATGATGACTGATCACTTCCCTTTTTTTACTAAGTTATATCCTATGCTGTGCTATTCTGATGTTGTTACATGTTGTGATTTCGCTGTCATATCCATGTAAAATTATTCTATTTATTGTTTTTGCTATTATCTGTACTCTGCTATGATGATTGATGTGTTATATCCCAATGATTATCCTTAATACTGCCCCTCGGATTTTGGGATCGTCACAGTTGGTATCAGAGCTTTGGTTAACCTTAGTTCCGGGATCTAACACAATAAACACCTCGTCAGAATAGAATCAATAGTGTTCTAAGGCGAGTAGCTCATTAGAGATAGGATTAGCAATGTCCTAGAATGAGCTAAGCGGATTAGCAAAACAATTTGATCAGTACATCATTACCTTTCCTTATATTCCCCTGCTTTATCATATATGAAAATTATCAAATCTGTGAGCTTGACTCTTTTCTTACTTATACAGTATTCTATCTGATGGCTACACGAGCAGCAGCAGCTAGAGGAGGCCGTGGAGGCCGAGCAGGAGTAGCAGGAGGACGGGGGAATATCCCCGTAGTTGAGGAAGGCCCTATTATTCAGCCACCAGCACCCCAGGACTTTGAGCTAGACAGAGTAGCTAAGAGGTATAGGAACCTGGGGGGAAAACCCTTTTCTGGCACCGGTACAGTGACAGAGGCTATAGCTTGGTTGAAGACCTGTGAAAAGATCTTTGAAGGCATGGGATTGGGGACCAACAACAAAGCACGACTAGGTATTTGGCTTCTACAGGAGGAAGCAGAGCTGTGGTGGGATGCCATCACCTCAGAAGATGCAGCAGGTACTGTTAGAACCTGGGAGCAATTCAAAACCATGTTCAACGAGAAGTTTGTACCTAAACATGCTTTAGAGAGGATTCGAGAGCAGTTTGCTAATCTCCATCAAGGAGATCTCTCTATCCAGGATTACCTCAATAAATTCACCTAGTTGTCACGGTATGCTCCAGAGCTTATTATGACTAACAAAGCAAAGAACAAGAGATTTATATTTGGGCTAAAGCGCAAGTACCATGACAGAGCCATGAGTAACATCAAACTCTCCTTCTCAGAATTGGTAGAAATGGCTTGCAATTATGAAGATATGGATGAAAGACACGCCAGCCAAGACCGCGCCAAAAGCCAAGCTGGAAATAAGCGCAAGGCTTCAGCAGATCAGCCAGAGTCTAGCATTACCGCGGCCGCTACTCAGAAACCTGGAAAGATATCGAAAGGAAATTGCTACAACTGCGGGAAGCCAAGACAATTTTCTAATGTGTGCAAAGCCCCGAGGAAACCAAAGGAAAATCCAGACTCAGCCGAATGCTACAACTGCCATAAGAAAGGGTACTATAGCAGGAATTGTCCTCTGAAGCAGAATGCACAAGTGGCTCATGTGTATGACGGGGAGGCCCCGCCAGCTATCACCGATGGATCAGGTAAACCCGACGTCTTGGGAGGTACCCTTACCATTAAAAATATTCCTGTTTCTATACTTTTTGATACTGGTGCATCACGTAGCTTCATTTCTGGTAACATTGTTCACAAGTTAAAATTGAAACAAAGAAAGTTTAAAGAACCAATTAAAGTTCAAAATCCGATAGGAGGTTCTATTAGTCTCAGTTCATACTGCAGAGTGCCTATCTCTTAGTTACAAGTTTCCCATCCACTTAATCGTTATGGATTTGTCTGAATTTGATGTTATTCTCGGTTTGGAATGGTTGACGAAATATAAGGCCGAAGTTAGATGTGCCGAACGAATCATCAAAGTTAAAACAAAATTTGGGCATATCACTATACCATGCCATGGTTCCGAAATTAATAGAACACAATTTTGGTCTTCTTTAGAAGTTACTCCCCCTTCATTAGAAAAGATACCGGTCGTTAAAAACTATGCGGATGTGTTTGAAGAAGTAGAAAACTTACCGCCGCAAAGAGAAATTGAATTCAGGATAGATCTAATTCCTAACGCCCGACCAGTAGTACATCCAATAAGAAGAATGGCCCCGAAAGAAAAAGAAGAGTTAGGTAGTCAAACCCGAGAATTGCTTTGGAAAGGTCTGATCAGACCGAGCTTTTCAGCTTGGGGAGCAGCAGTAGTATTTGTCCCGAAATCAGACGGTACTCTAAGACTTTGTGTTGATTACCGAGATCTCAACAAGCAGACACTGAAGAACAAATATCCCTTGCCACGTATAGATGATCTGTTGGATCAATTAAATGGAGCAACAGTATTCTCCAGAATGGACCTAGCTACAGGTTTCCACCAATTACGTATAGCCGAAGACTGTGTTCCTTTGACAGCCTTCAGGGGTCCCGATTTATTCTACGAATGGTTAGTAATGCCGTTCGGCTTGTGTAACGCTCCGGCATACTTCGTCGATCTTATGAACAGAGTGTTTCGTGGTGTATTGAATAAATTTGTTCTAGTCTTCATCGATGACATTTTAATCTACTCCAAGTCGGAAGGCGAGCATGCAAAACATTTAGAACAAGTGTTGAAAATTCTGAGAAGAAATGTCTTGAAAGCTAAATTTTCTAAATGTGTCTTCTGGCAGGATGAAGTTAAGTTCCTTGGCCATGTCGTATCAAAAGAAGGGATTGCTGTAGATCCAAGCAAAATTACAGCGATTCAGAACTGGAAACAACCTACTACCCCCACAGAAGTTCAAAGTTTCCTTGGATTGGCTAGTTACTATCGGAAATTCGTTCAGGATTTTTCAAAGATATCTGGTGTATTGACAAAGCTTACAAAGAAGCATGAGAAATTCAAATGGACTCCCGAATGTGAAGAAGCTTTCCAGGAGCTGAAACTGAAATTGACAACCGCTCCAGTATTGACAATTATAGAAGGAAACCAAGACTTGACTGTATGGACAGACGCTTCTATTAGAGGGCTAGGCGCAGTACTAATGCAAAAAGGCCAAGTGGTCGCTTATGCCAGCCGTCAGCTGAAGCCACATGAAAGAAACTATGCAACTCATGATCTTGAGTTATTAGCTATCGTGTTTGCTTTAAGAATCTGGAGGCATTATTTATTGGGTGAGAAGTTCGAACTATTTACTGATCATCAATCATTGAAATATCTATTCACTCAGAAAGATCTAAATTTGAGACAACTGCGTTGGTTAGAATTCCTTGCAGCATACGATTTTGAGATTCTATACACTCCAGGGAAAGCCAATGTTGTAGCAGATGCGCTCAGCAGAAAGAATGAAATCATCACCAGTTTCGTCATCACGTCTTCATTAATACACAGGATCTCGACCCTTCTGAAAGACGATGAATTTATTCAAAGAGTCAGTCAGAGAGTCATGGGAGGTGAATCCACAAGTTTCCGACTCGATGACAAAGGAGTTCTTAGATTAAAGGGCAGAATTTGCATCCTAAATCTTCCTGAGCTCAGAAGAGAAATACTTGATGAGTGCCACAAGTCCAAACCAAGTATCCATCCCGGTGTGAGCAAGATGTATAACGATATCAAACGCACATTCTGGTGGAGGTCAATGAAAAGAGATATTTCATTATATGTTAGCAGATGCCCCACTTGTCAGCTAGTTAAGAGCGATCAGCAGAAATTGGCTGGACTATTACAACCATTAGAAATTCCAGGATGGAAGTGGGAGCAGATTTCGATGGACTTCATCGATGGCTTGCCTCGAACTAAGAAAGGAAACGACAGTATATGGGTAATCGTAGATCGCTTCATGAAGACTGCCCATTTCATACCTGTCCGATCCAATAGAACGGCTCAAAGTTTAGCACAGATTTACTTCAAAGAAATAGTTAAACTACATGGAGTGCCGCTCAATATAGTCAGTGATAGAGATCCCCTATTTACTAGCAAATTCTGGGAAGCATTCCAGATAGAATTGGGATCCAAATTGAATCTTAGCACCGCTTATCACCCTCAGACTGACGGCAAAACCGAGCGGGTGAATAGAATTCTAGAAGATTTACTGCGAGCTTGCGTTATTGATTTTGGAGGCTCATGGGAAGATCACTTACATTTAGCCGAATTCTCTTATAACAATAGCTATCAAGCAAGTCTGGGAATGTCCCCATTTGAAGCATTATACGGTAGACCGTGCAGATCTCCCGCATGTTGGGTAGAACCTGGCAACAGACTGGTGTTAGGGCCCGATATGATTCAAGAAGCATCGGATAAAGTCGACTTCATTAAGAAGCGATTGAAAACCGCCCGGAGCCGACAGAAAAGTTATGCTGATGCGAGAAGGAGAGATTTATCATTTGCCGTTGGCGATTATGTTTATTTAAGAGTTTCTCCAATGCGGGGAGTAATCAGATTTGGCAAAACTGGGAAGTTGGCACCGAGATTTATTGGTCCCTTTCCTATACTAGAACGGATTGGAACTCTGGCTTATAGGGTTCAATTACCTGATTGGTTGCCTGGTGTACATGATGTGTTCCACGTGTCTCAACTCAGAAAACATGTACATGATCCAGATCTTGTTGTGGAAGAAGCAGCGCAACAGGATATAGACATAACTCCAAAATTAACGCTCAGAAGAGAGCCATTAAAGATTGTTGGCAAAGAAACTAGAGAGCTAAGGAGCAAAAAGATTCATTTAGTCAATGTGCAGTGGAGTAGTGATCCTAGAGACTGTACTTGGGAGACTGAGGAAAGCATTAAACAAGCCTACCCCAAATGTAGGGTGGACATCTCTGACTAACTCCGGTGCAAGGTACTTTTACAATACTTTGCATTTACATTTTGTTTCCGACTTTGCTGTTATTTCCTTTTCGAGGACGAAAAGTTTTAAGTGGGGGAGATTGTAATAACCCAGAAAATGTGAACCAATTTAAAAATTTTAAAATTGGTTATTACCAAAGAATTTGAATAATTGAAATAGCATATTTCAATAAAATAAAGAATTGGGGCTAGTATTGCAGTTTGAAATTTTGAATACAAACCTTGTCTGACTGTACCGGGTGGAAAGTATAACGGATTTTAGCGAAACTGAAAATATTTAAATCTGTTTATGAATACCTTTCTAACGAATCTGAAAAATCGAAGTTTCATAACGGGAATCAAAAGTTATGGACGATTGAATTTTCAGAGAGGTCGCTATATAGCATATATAGCCCCTGAAAATTGATATTTTGCATACGACCTCGGAATTCGACGAAACCACTTTTGTTGGGTCCGGGATGTCAAACTATTGCTAGGTTTCAAATTTCATAATTTTGTGAAGCTAGTATGTGAGCGGGGCAAAAGAAAATGTGATTGGTCTATTTCTGTTAAAATGGGTCGACCTAAAGTTAGCCGTTTTTCAAACGAGCTCAGAATTCGACGAAACTGGTTTTGCTAGGACCGTATCGTCAAAACAAAGCTAGATTTATTTTTCTGGAATTTTTCGATTCAGTTTGTGGCCCTGGCAAATTGAAATGTACGTTCAAATTAAATATTGAATGTTTTATATTTTAATTTGAAAAATAACTGACCGTAACAGTCGAATTGGCCAACGAAACATATCCCATTGTGTCCGGAATGGGGGTATTTAGCTAGGGGCGACAGTCGTTGGGTTTGATTTCGAGTTCGTTGGTAAAAACACTACTTAAAATCTCCTATAAAGTCTCGACCAATAGGATTTTTTTCTCTAAAAAAAAATCTCAGAAACCCTAACCGCCCCAGGCGATATCGACGATCCACATTGCTCGAAACTTCCCCTCGATTTTCCGATGCCGCCCAGCCTTCCTCCGACCACCGAACTGACCCCACTCCTAGGCGCAGGCGCGCCTCTCCAAGCCCGAGGGCGTGGCACTACCTGATCGAAGCAACGATCTACGGATTTCACGAATTTTGCAAACCTAGTTCTGAATCAAAAATAAAGGTACGACCTTTATTATTCTGAAATGAAAATAACACTTTTAAGCGTTGCAAAACTTTGAAAAATAATATCTTTTTCGTTCGTTAACGAAATTCGATGAAACAGGAGACACCGTGACCGCAAGGAGGCTCTCTACCATCTAGAAGAAGCCGCGGATTTTTCTGATCTTCCTACGATTTTTAGCACTGCAAAAACCCATGTGAGGAATCTAAACTAAATTGTGTGAATGAAATCGCGTTGTATAAATTATATTAGCGAAGTGTAAATTATATACGCATTGTATACCTCATGTACATGTGTTGTATAAGTTATATTAACGACGTATAAATTATACAAGCGTTGTATGAAACATATATGCTTTGAATAGTGATGAAATGCAAGTGAATTATAGAAATAATATATATATATATATATACTCCCCTCGTCCACAGACCATGGACGATATTTATTGCTTGTGATTGACGTGATATTATATGATATGACGAATGGTTGGAAATAATTGTTTGTGGTTGATATTGTGGTTGAAAAATACCTTTGTGGTTGAAAAATACCCTCTTGTGGTTAAAACAAATTAGAATAGGATTGTGGAATTGAAAATAAAACATGCCGCCTGCGTGCGAACTAGATGCATGATCCCCATTGTCAAAAACCGCGAGGTTTTAAGGTAGAGCGAGGAGCCGTACTAGGGACGGTCCCGGTTTTAACTACCCTGCCGTTATGCTGCCGAAATTTTCTGAAATATACATGTGTTAGAATGATGATCATTCGTTGAAATAAATTACATATATTGAAACCAATATTCATGTGTTGAGTTGCAATTCATTCGTTGAGTTGAAATTCATGTGTTGAATATTATTTGAATTTAAACAAATAGCTTTAGCGATAAAAATCACATATATATATATATATATACAACTATAGAGAATATTCATGTGTTGAGTTGCAATTCATTCGTTGAGTTGGAATTCATGTGTTGAATATTATTTGAATTTAAACAAATTGCTTTAGCGATAAAAATCACATTTTTATATATATACAACTATAGAGAATATTCATGTGTTGAGTTGCAATTCATTCGTTGAGTTGAAATTCATGTGTTGAATATTATCTGAATTTAAACAAATAGCTTTAGCGATAAAGATCACATTTTTATATATATACAAACTATAGAGAATATTCATGTGTTGAATTGAAATTCGTTCGTCGAGTTGAAATTCATGTGTTGAATGTTATCGTATTTTAAAAATAAAATGAATAGAGAATAAAAACTACATTTTTATTGTGAATATGAAGTGTTAAAAACATTCACGTGTTGAATAAATATTTTTGATGATAAAAATATTTCTTTTATCATGTATACGCTTTGATAAAAATACACGTGTGGAAATAAATAATAGTTTGCTAGAAATATTATTATTAGCTTTGTTCGGCATATATATACATGTGTTGAATAGGGAAAATGGATTAGCTGTAGAGTAAAGAAATTATTTGCGTGCCCGACAAATAGGTAAACCTTGATGAGTTGTGTTAGCCTACTTTGTGAACTAGGCAACACAAAGTCAAGAAACCAACTGTTGAAGAATATTTCAAGTTATGCGACTCCGGTTCGGATCGGAAGAAAGCTCCACAATTCAGATTGATAGCAGCGTATCGGTTCGGATCGGGTAAATTCTCTGTTCGGATCGAATATCTCATACTGGATAAATTGGCAAAGCATACCTGATCGGATCGGAAGGCCAATGAATCTCAGGTGGATCGGAAAGCCGTCTGCTTGCCACGACTTCGGAGCGGAGCGGAGTAGGATCAGAGAAGAAGAGACGTCCAAGCTACTCCGGTTCGGGTCGGGTATTCCGATCCGAACCCTCCAACCTTCATGTCTCCGACCCGTACCCATGATCCAGAAAAATCTCCTATAAAGCCGCCTGGAGAACCGGACCGGATGTGACCAATTCCTACCCCTAACGTCCATCTCATTGATGCGTTGTCTGCTTGATGGCCCATCCGAACCCGAAGAGAGGGCGATGGATGACACGTGTTCCGACCCGGATTGCATTTCAGGCAAATTCACACCTATAAATACCCCAACTAGAGACAAAGAGAAGGATCTTTTTCAGCACTTTTTGAGAATCCAAGTACTTCCACCATTCGAATTCCTTCACTCCCGGAAAATCCAAACCACCTTTCATTTCTTATTTTTATCTTTCTGAGTGAACAAAAGTGAGTTGAGAGCGAATCTTACATTGTATTTGTAATTGAATTACTGAATATAGTGAAAACTAAGTGGACGTAGGCATTTCTTCGCCGAACCACTATAAACCTTGTGTGTTCTTTTTTATTTCTGTTTTACTTTATCTTGTTTCTAATCAATTTGGGTGTTAGAACCACATTTGGGTCTAACATTTTGGTGCTTTCACTGAGAACCCTCATCTAAATTCTTTATTTTCCGGGATCTCTTTCTACTTTTTGGACCGTTGAGTTCAAAGAAGTGAATCCTTAAGCTTCTCCACTTTCTTACATTCGTTGAAGTAATTGTCAAAGACTCATGGCCAGAGGAAAAGGCAAGGAAGTCCAGTCTGTTCAAGGAAATGGAGCTGGTGAAGATCAGCAACATGCTGTTGTAACAAGGTCTAGGGGGCAGAGTTCAGCAGCAGGGAGAATCAACGCAGGAAATCCGAACCGACAGCCAGGGGAAAGTTCCGATCCGATCCGGGTTGGAGACTCTGAAGCAGTGCACTCCCCTAGTCTGAACCGACCCGACTTGCTCGCTGCGCACCGATCCGAACAGACACCCCAGCTCCGATCCGACCCGACTTCCTACCTCCGATCCGACCCGATGCTTGGTGAAGCTGGAACATCTACTCGAGTCCCCGTGAATGCTCCAATTCCAGCTGCCAGGGTTGGAGACCAGGCCAATCCATCTGCTCCCATCACTCAAGGAGATTTCTCGCGCTTGCTTGATATGCTTGAGAGCACGAGGGAAGCTATGAGAGTTCATGAGCGTACCAACCTCATGATGCAGGAAAATATGAGGCTCATGAGTCGGGAAATCAGTGAGCTCCGCCGGCAAAGAACTCCGTCGCCAGTTCGTCATACACCAGTAGATCAATCTTCATCTTCTGAGGAAGAGAGGCCCCGTGAGCGAAGGCCACTCGAACGACCTCAGAACGTGGAGCAGCTAACGTTTGGATCTTTGGGATCTCGCGAGGATATCGCACGAGCATTAAGAAACGATAGCCCATCTCGGGGGCAAAGACTCCAGTCCCCTCTTCCCGAGATCGACCGGGAGCGCGGGGAAAGGAATCGAGCAGAGGCAGCTCGAAGAAGAAGGGTGTCTCCTGAGCAAGAGCCCCGGAGGAACTCGGACGCTAGGGCCAGGGAACCTGAGCAGCCCCTAACTAGTGCCGATGTGCAGGCGATGGTTCGTCGAATTATGTCTGAAAGCCGGAATTATACAAATGAAGACTACGGTATAGAGCGAAGCCATACTCCGTTCACTGACGACATCCTAGACTTCCAGTTCCCCCGACGCTTTAATTTGCCACAGATGGATAAATATAACGGAAGGACTGATCCAGGACAGCACTTGATGCGGTATTCGTGGCTTATGAATGCAGCTGCTGCCCCCGATGAAGTAAAATGCAAAGCGTTCCCAATCTACCTAGAAGATGTGGCTTTATTTTGGTTTACCCGACTTCCTCCTCGTTCAATTTCTAATTACAAAGAACTAAGCGAGCGTTTCATGAACCAGTTCCGACTACATGCTCGAAAGTCCAAGAGCGTTATCGAATTGTCGAGGATCAAACAGGCACCAGGAGAATCTTTAAGGGCATATTTAGATCGTTTTAACCAAGCTGTAACTGAGGTCAGTGACCCGCATGAGCCCACAATTCTGATGGCATTGAAGGAAGGAGTCGATCCCGAATCTGAGTTTGGAGACTACCTTTCTGGGAAGACACCCCCCACAAGGGCGATATTCTACGAAAAAGCCGATATTTATCTAAGACGAGAGGAGGCCCGGGCAAACCGGAAAAGAAAGTCTGAGACAGCTTCAAAGGAGAATGTGCAGAGTAATATTGCAGTGAAGCAGTCTGGGGAAAGTTCTGGCAAGGTTGAAGTAAATGTAGGAAACAAGGGTGGAAACAGCAATACTGGAAGCGGGGGAAACAACAACAACCGTAATTCGAACGGTAACAGGAGAAACAGAAATAGGGGAAGCGACCCAAACAAAAGGCCCCGATTCCAGAACTACGAGAACTACACACCACTGAATGACACGTTGGAAAATATTTACCTGGACACGTATAACGTGTTGCAATACAAAAGACCGCCACCTCGTGATTCGACCGAAAAAGAAATGGCGACAGGGAAATTTTGCTTGTTTCACGGAACGCATGGACATTCGACCAATGAGTGTCGACATTTGAGGGATGTAATTGAAAAGCTGCTGCGTGAGGGAAAGTTGGATGAGTACAAGGTTGCCCCGAGGGATAGGGGGCAAGGAGAGCAGGCTCCAAAGCAAATCCTACCTGCTCCTAAGCCTACCGCGCAGCAGAAAGGTAAAGGGATCGTCATCAACTCCATAGTAGGCGGACCTCACCCGGCAATTCGAAGCTTTAGGTCAATGGACCAATATGTGAATGCCGCCAAACATCTAGATGTGAATGAAGGTGACGAGTTGGAAGATACCACCCCCATCAAACAACAAAAAACCATGTTCGATGACGTGGTGTTTCGCAGCCGAGACAACACGGGAATACAATCTCCCACCAATGATCCGTTGGTTATTACTACCGCTATTGGGCCAGCGTTGGTCCATAAGGTATTAGTAGACAACGGAAGTTCCGTTAATATTTTGTTCAAGAAGTCATTTGATCAGATGAAGCTTGAGCCTGAAGATCTGAAACCTTGTGAAGGATGGATTAGAGGTTTCAACGGAGCGACGACAGCTCCTATGGGATATATAGAGTTGCCTGTGACCCTAGGGCAAGGAGAACGTAGAAGAGTGCGAATGCTCCAGTTTGTAGTACTGGACGTAGATTCGCCATATAACGCATTTTTAGGGAGGCCTGCCCTCGCTGAGTTTAGAATTTGTATCGCCCCTTGGTGCTTGTTACTAAAGTTCCCAACCGAAGCCGGGACTGGAGTAATAAGAGGGGATCAGGTTTCTGGACGGGCCTGCTATGTGGCCGAACTGAAGATATTGATGAAAGGAGTTAATGCTGAGAATAAGGATGCCTCATCTCCCTCAAAGGGGGACTCAGCATAGCAATTAGAGAGGTTGAACCCAAGGGAGTTGCGAAAAGGAACGCCTGAAGACCTGGATCCTAGAAAAGATGAGGAACCAGAGGCTAGGAATGCAACTCCTAATGAAGCAACAGTGGAAATACCTGTTGATAAAGCTGATCCGACGAAAGTTTTGAAGATTGGTTCCCAATTGGATCCACGTCGTGCTGAAGAGCTGACGAACTTCTTAAAAGCGAACCTAGATGTGTTCGCCTGGACCCATGCTGACATGTGTGGGATATCGCCTTCCGTTATCAGTCACAAATTGAATGTAAATCCGAAGCATCCACCTGTAAAGCAAAAGAGACGCATGCTGGGCCCCGAGAGGTCGGCTGCCCTCAAAGAGGAAGTAGAGAAGTTGAAGCAAAATGGATTTATTCGAGATTCGACCTATCCCGACTGGATATCGAATCCCGTTCTGGTAAAGAAGCCAAACGGAAAGTGGCGAACTTGTATTGACTTTTCAGATTTAAATAAGGCTTGCCCAAAAGATAGTTTCCCACTTCCCAGGATTGACCAGCTTGTAGACTCGACAGCAGGTCATGAACTTCTCTCTTTCATGGATGCATATTCTGGATACAATCAAATTCCTATGCATGTACCAGACCAAGAGCATACAAGTTTCATTACGAATCTGGGACTATATTGCTATGTTGTAATGCCATTCGGATTAAAAAACGCTGGAGCTACTTATCAGCGGTTGGTAAATAGAATGTTTTACGATCAGATAGGAAAAACCATGGAAGTTTATGTGGATGATATGCTGGTTAAATCAAAGCAGTCCTCCAGTCATACGCAAGACTTAGCAGAAATGTTTGGTATCTTGCGAAAATACCGTATGAAATTGAATCCTTTAAAATGTTCATTTGGAGTGGCGTCGGGAAAGTTCCTTGGCTTCATTGTGAGTTCCCGAGGAATTGAGATCAACCCTAGCCAGATAGCGGCGATTAGAAATATCGAAGAACCAAGGAAAATTAAAGACGTTCAAAGTCTGGCAGGAAAGGTAGCGGCGCTAAGTAGATTCATCTCCAAAGCCACCGATAAATGTGTTCCATTCTTTGATTTGATAAAAAGGGGAAAGAAGAACTGCCAGTGGACTCCCGATTGTGTCGAGGCTTTTCAAAATCTGTTAGAACTGTTAGAAAAACCGCCAATCTTATCAAAGCCCGTAGACCATGAAGAACTATTTGTTTATCTAGCAGTCTCGGCTCACGCTGTCAGCACAGTTCTGGTTCGAGAGGAGGACAAAGTACAAAGGCCAGTATACTATGTGAGTAAGAAATTAGCAGCGGCAGAGCGCAACTACCCAAAGATCGAGAAGCTTGCTTATAGCCTCCTGATTGCATCTCGAAAGCTTCGTCACTACTTCCAAGCCCATCCAATAACCATATACACCGATCAGCCGTTGAGACAAGTGTTGCAGAGACCCGAAGCGTCGGGAAGGTTGATTAAATGGAACATAGAACTAAGCCAGTTTGATTTGAATTTTCAACCACGAAAGTCAATCAGGGGGCAAGCTCTAGCAGACTTTATTGCGGAATTCACCATTCCAGAGGAAGAAATGATCAATGACCGAGTGGTTAAATCCGAGGATGAGCTAAAGATGAATCCGTGGGAATTATATACAGATGGAGCTAAAAATGACCGAAGATCCGGAGCTGGAATTGTCTTAGTCACTCCGGAGGGACGGTCGTTATATTACGCTCTGCGATTAGAATTTTCGGCAACAAACAACGACTCTGAGTATGAAGCCCTGATTGCCGGGCTGAAACTCGCTAAAGACCTCGGAGTAAAAGTGATGGATATATTTTGTGACTCTAAGATTGTTGTTTGTCAGGTGAGAGAGGAGTTCGCGGCTCGAGGACCTCGACTTGTCGCTTACCTTAAGAAAGTGAAAGAGCTATTAAGTAGCCTAGAGCGGTACAACATAACACATATTCCCAGAGAAGAAAACCAGAAAGCGGATAGACTAGCAAAATTAGCTAGTTCTGACAATCCAGAGGGGACCGAGGTAATTCCAATTGAAACGTTGGAGTCGCCAAGCTTTGAGTCAATGGACATGGAATTCGTTCTTGAAGCGGAACCAGAGAAGGAATCATGGATGACTCCAATCAAGAATTTTCTTAAGAATGGGACACTCCCATTAAAGAAGAGTGAAAAGAGAGCTGTAGTGCGCAGAGCTACCAGATATGTTATACAAGACGATATTCTCTATAGACAAGGATATTCTATGCCCCTGTTACGATGTATCGCACACGACGACATCAAGCGTGTACTGAGAGAAGTGCACGAAGGTGAGTGTGGAGATCATACAGGAGGTCAAACTTTAGCGAAGAAAATATTGCGATACGGATACTTCTGGCCTACGATTAACAAAGATGCAGCTGATTATTCACGACGCTGCGATAAGTGCCAGAGATTCGCCAAAATCCCCAGGGCACCATCAACCCAGCTTAAATCGATGGTGAGTCCTTGGCCATTTGCCACATGGGGAATCGATATTATTGGAGTTTTACCAATTGCTAAAGGAGGAGCTAAGTATGCCATAGTAGCCGTGGATTATTTCACGAAGTGGGTGGAGGCTGAACCCTTGACTAAGATTACCACAAGAAAGGTGATAAGTTTTGTGGTCCGAAATATTATATGCCGATTCGGAATCCCAAGGACAATTATTACCGACAACGGGACCCAATTTGATAGCACTGAATTCAGAAACTTTTGCCAGAAATATAAGATAGATAAACGATATACTGCAGTCGCCTATCCACAATCTAATGGGCAAGTAGAGGCAATAAACAAGGTAATAAAATCCATCCTCAAAAAGCGATTAGAGCGTGCAAAGGCAAAATGGGTTGATGAATTGCCCCTAGCTTTGTGGGCATATCGAACAACGTTCAAAACGGCTACTGGTCATACCCCTTTCTCCCTCTCCTTTGGTTCAGAAGCAGTAATTCCGGTTGAGCTGGAAGTTCCTTCCCACAGGGTGACATATTATGACCCGATGACGAATCGGGCTCTTTTACTTGAGTCTCTTGATGAAGTCGAAGAGAAAAGAGACGAAGCAGACTTGCGTGCAGCAAGACATCGGCATCAGATGGCACACTATTATGACAAAAAAGTTCGCCTCAGAGCTTTTGAACCAGGAGATTTGGTGCTAAAGAGAGTTTTTCCATCTCTTCCTCACCTCGGCCCAAAATGGGAAGGACCCTTTGTCATCCAACGGAAACTTGATAAGGGAACATTCAAGTTAACGACCGTAGATGGCGAAGAAGTCCCTCGAGCATGGAATGCCCAACACTTAATGCGATATTTGGATTAGAAATGCTATACTTTTTGCTGTTCTTCCTGTAAACTCTGTAATAAGGCACGACTTGCCTCGGGAAAATCCGGTGATATGAATAAAGAACTATAAAGTGGATGTAGGCTATGACTTAGCCGAACCACTATAAAAATATTATGTGTTATTTACTTTTATGCATTTACATTCATTAGTTGTTCTGTTGTGATTATAAAATACAGGACAACTGAGAGCCTAAAGAAGGTGGAAAACAGTCTGGACATAAAAAAAAGCACAATGATTATTTGTGCGATAGGACGTGAAAGAATGGGAAAACGACATTCTAACTCTAACTCTCCAGAGAAAGAGAGAGAGTATAAAAGCGTCTCCGACTGAGCGCTGAAAAAGAAATTCTATTTTGAACTCTAACTCTCCAGAGAAAGAGAGAGAGTATAAAAGCGTCTCCGACTGAGCGCTGAGAAAGAGGTTCAACTCCGAACTCTAACTTTCCAGAGAGAAAGAGAGTATAAAGGCGTCTCTGACCGAGCGCCGAGAAATAAATTTTTCCCGTTGAACGACCGGGGAATAAACAAATAGCTGAACTCGAACTCTAGCTCTCGAGAGAATGAGAGAGAGTATAAAAGGAATGCCAGGAAAAACAACAGAAGTTGATGATACAGGAAATGCTATCCCGTTAAAGAGTCGGGAATATTCAGATTGCATGGTTAAGCACTGAATAACTTATGGAGATTGACTGGGGACACATATATATACACATATCTCCCCTCTCCACAACTTTGTTTCATAACTATAGATATGCATTTTTACATAAGTGCAGAACTGCTAACACATAAACATTGCAGAAAGTGAATTATTTTTATTTACAAATGAATAAATTTGTACAGGGAAATGACTAAAAAAAAAAAGTGCGAAAGCTGCTGGTGTAGCAGCACTTATTGATTTACAAAGATGCTAAAAGGACACAGAAGAACCCACTATTTGGGCTTGGAATGAGCCTTTGATTTCTTGACAGCTTTTTCTGCATCTTTTGCTTCCTTCTCGGCTTCAGTCAAGATCCGCTTTGGTTTCTTTTTCCCTGAAGACGTAGTACTGGGGCCAGCAGACTTCTTCCCGGAGGGCGGGGCACTGGAATCGAGAGAAGATTTTTTAGCAAGTTCTTCGGTAATAGATCTAGTGGAAAGCTTAACAACTAACCTTGAACCTGCATCCACAACTGCAAGGGGCTTGAGGACCTCAGGGTCTAATTCCTCAGCCTTTAATTGCAAGCGCTTGTCTTGATCAGCCTTCATGGCAGCCAAGGTAATGTCCTCAGCGCTTTTCGACTCCCCGGTTATGGTAACTTCTGGTTCCTCATCATGCCCCTCGTCTCCTCCGTCGTCTTTTAACGCTGCAATCATTTCTTCGTCATGGGGAGTAGTCACCTTAGTTGATTCACTCCTTTCCCCCAAGTCTGTGGAAGCAGCCTTGTCTTCTCCTTCTTTGACCCTATCAGCGGGCTTTGTCCCAGTGGTAGCTC
Organism: Allium sativum; assembly: GCA_030737875.1. Classification (NCBI taxonomy): domain Eukaryota; kingdom Viridiplantae; phylum Streptophyta; class Magnoliopsida; order Asparagales; family Amaryllidaceae; genus Allium; species Allium sativum. The sequence continues at coordinate 445,195,260 of CM060922.1, read as the reverse complement.
CTTGAACTACATCTGTCTTCGCGGAGGGTTCAACGCCTACAAAATGAGAAACATCGGTTATCAACTCAGGCGAGAGCAAAGGATTTCTCATTGAACGTTCAATTGTGTAGCCAAAGGTAGTAGTAGCCTTGACAAGTTGAGGAGAAAAGACAGGGATACCTTCTGAAGACTTCTCAGCGGGGGTGACTACTACCTCTGGAGTTGTTTCAGGAATGGGAGATAGCAAAGTTGTTCGGGAAATTCCCGGGTTTTCGGGATCATACCCTTCCACTTCAGGAGTTACAGGAGCAGAAGAAGAGGAGCCAGCTTCAGGAATGGTTTTCTGTTTGGACTTTTGCCTCTCTTCTTCCATGGCCTCAGCAATTAGACGGCGACCTTCAGCTAGGCGCTCCGGTTCGTCGTCTCTCAAGTACTTCTCCATCAACTTATCTTCATCGAGGGAATCGACCTTAAGCTCTTCTTTTTCCCACTCGACGATTTGATTCCACACATGAACCAAAGTGGATGGATAGTCCTCGATCCAGGAAATGTTTCGACGACGAATAATGTGCGCGAAGAATTCGATCATTAGCTCCCCGAAGCCCTGAATATCGGCCTCCGCCTCTGACAGCTGTTTGCGAGTTTCCTCCGCAGATTTAATAGCGCATTCAACGTTGCCCTCAGCCAGAGCAGCCCTGTTTTCCGCCTCTAACAATTTTGAAGCCAAATCAGCGTTTTTCTTTTCTAACTCAGCGCTCCTTTTTGCTAACTCGGCATTTTTCTGCTCAAGCTCAACATAAGCAAGACGTGCCTTCGTAGCCTCTGATTTGGCTTCGTCGGCTTGCTTCTTCAACTCGGAGCGTTCCTGAGTGTGGGATTCTAGCAAATCATGATAGCGCCTTTGCATGTCCTCAAACTGTTGTTTGAAGTTAGAAGCATTCTTCTGAGCAATAGCTAGTTGAGCTTGAGTATCTTCTAAATTTTTTCCTAAGGTTTTTAGGGCCTTAGCATCTTCCTCTGCAGTTTTGTGCATTGAGTCAGCATTTGTCATTAGCGTGCGAATGATCCTAGAGAGAGTGCGGGAATACTTGAACATTTCAGTATATTGTTTTTCCACCAAATCAATCTTTGCTCTGGCTTCCTCTGCCCAATTAGAAGAAATAGGTTCAAGGGAAGGTAGAAAGGTCAGAGTCTCGAAGTAGTGCTCGGGAAATTGCTCCTTTAAGTATGCCAGCCTTACGGCGGTTCCCGCATCTGATGGAGGAGGGGCTAGGATTGTTAGTTCAGCGTCCCTTCTCGAAGAAGATTCTGTAGAACCCTTGTCTGTCCGAGGTCGCTTGGTAGCAGGGACTTTTTGCTTGCTTCTAGCCCCAGTTTCCTTTGGAGGTGTTTTCTCTCTGCTTCGTTTTTCATGGGAGGAAGTGGAATCCCTAGATTGTGGTCTATCCTCCTCCCTACGACCTTGATAGCTTTTGTATTTTTCCTGTTCCGGTCGAACTGGTGAGCGGGAGCGTGAGGATCGAGATCGATAAGGGTCATAGGGTCTCCTTTCCTCCCTGCCGCGGTCATCCCGGCGGTTGTATTCGGCATCCTGGGGAGGATTAGACATGCTGCGGCGAAGTTTTCTTATGTCATAAGATGATCGAGACATTGTACCTGCACGACAAGTTAAACGAAGTTTAGAATCAGCGGATCCATGGAAAAAGAAGTGCAATGAATGCTAGTGCTACGGTGCAAGGTGCATCCTATGTGGTGTACGTGTCCCCCCAACCAACCCGAGTCTGAAGCTAAAGTGGTGCGGACAGGCTCTTTGGCCTTAGCAGGAGTAGTCTCTTCAGAAGAAGTAAAAACTAGAGGGTCCTTCCTGAAATCTTCCGAAGTGTATATAGCCTCGGGTAAAGGGAGATCCCCCAAACCCTGAAATATGTGCTCGTCGGCGCTAGGAACATCCCCTTCGGAAGCGTGAAGTGGCGAACCTTGGGGAGATCTTGATTTGTCTACCGAGGTAGTTTCCGCGGGGGCAACATACCCTTCACGATGTTTTTTGGCCAGATTAGCCAGCTCATCGTCTTGAGTGGAAGAGGGAGAGGGTGAAGTTTGAAGAGAAGCTGCAGGAATTCCCGAGCCTTCTCCTAGTTCTGGAACTGTTTCCACTGGAGGAATATATGCATAAGGAACTGTCCCATGACCGATGCTACGGTAGACGGATAGCAGCCCGTGAGAATGAAGGTACTCATCTTTAAGAACCTCGTCAATAGTAAGGAATTTTTGGTCGCCATTGAGGAGACGGTGCATTCGATCAAAGAACACTTGGTCTGATACCTGTTTGGGATTATCGACTGCAAATAAAAAAGAAAAACAGGTCAGAGTGATGATTCAAGTGCATAGAGTCCAAGGTCAGGAAATCAGTGCTTTACTTGATTTTGTCCATCTTCTGGCACATCCAGACTGCTGCTTTATATAGAACCACTCCAGTCTGGAATCTCCAGCCTTGCTGCTAAACGGCGTAGAGATTATCTTCCTCTTTGGGACCGACTCAAAGTAACAAAAGGAAGGGGTTTCCCTAGTCCGATGTTTGAAATTATAGAAGAAATGAACATCGTCAAACGTAAGCTCTACGCCTAGAACTTCACGATATGCTATGAATAAGGTATGCAGATAGGCGTATGAATTGGGATGTAGCTGCATGGGGGCAATCCGCATTTGTCTTAAGAAGTCGACAATGAAAGGCGAGAAAGGAGGAATAGCGCCAACCATGCACATCAGACGAGTGACCGTCATATATCCTTCTGGAGGGTTATGTGGACGATCAGAACGTGAAGGCACTAGAGTATCTCTCTTCATTATTCCATACTTCAAGCAGATTCTCACGAGTCGGTCATTGTCAATTGTAGATTCTACGGAATCTGGAGGTGATTCCAATATAATGGCTGAGTCAAATTCATCGGGTGCGCGGTTGTCACCAATCCCTCCTTCCTCCTCAAAGCCTAGAGAAACTTCATTTTCTGAAGACATTTCATCGTTTTCCCGATGACCAACTTCGTAATCCGGACCCTCGCTATCCCATTCTGGGTCGGATGAAGAAGATATATCCTCGAGAGAGGTTTTGTTGGAAGTTTCTGGAGCTTCTTTCCTCTCAGCTAGACGAGACGAGCGTCTGGGTCTCATTGTCATGGAACTATTGAAGAAGCAATAGCACGAATTAGAGTGAATTATCCCGTGTCCCCTTTTTGTGTATGTGTGTGGACTAAAGTGTGTGCAACAAATGCGGGAAGTGCAAAATAAAAGTACAGCAATATAAGACGAAGCTTTAAAGAAAAAGTAATAGTCCGAGTTGTTCTTGATTCTCATTTATGTTCACAAGGCACTATCCTAACTGTCCGCGAGGCATATTCGTCTAGAATAAGTGTTAGTTGAGTTAGTTGGGTGGTCTTTATGTGTCAAGTTCAATATGTTCGGTTCGGTTCGGATATGCATGTGATGATCGGCTCAATACAGAAGACATTAGGTTCGGGTGCTTCGGTAAGGCAAGGTTAGTTCAAGACAATAGGAGCGGTGGGTTCGGAAGCAGAATTGATCTGATCGGATCGGGTGACCCGATCCGATCCGAATCAGCACCACCTGACCGATCCGTTTACTTCAGCCTCTTATCCCATTTACTTTTCCGACCCGAACCGACTTTCTCTTTCCTTTCCATCTTTCCAAAGAACGAAACCCGAGCCGATCCCCTTTTCCTCCTTTTCCTTTCTGCTCCTTCGTCTTCCACCCGAACCGACTCCAGCTTGTCATCCCATTCTTCATCTCTTTCCTCTTTCCCCATTTATTCACAGACAAGTCCACTTTATCACCAAAGCCATCGTTAAGAATAAATATTCGCCCTCTTCAACTTCGCAACGTCTCGAAGCAAAGGAGCATCCACCGGCAGCGGCGGAGGGTTCGAGTGATACTTATGGCCAAAACATCCTAACCCAACGCTAATCGAAATCGAGAACGGTTACAACAAGATTAGTCGAGTTTAAAAAGCTACCTATGTGATTGATTTGAGGAATCAACAAGAAAGAAGTTCGGAGTTTTAAAGTTTTTAAAATTCTCGATGCTGGGGTCCGAGCCGCGATAGAAACTAAGAAGGAAGGAATGAAAGCGGCGACGGGTTTATATAGAGAATAGTGTTGACTCTTCGTCTCCCTTTTTTGTCTCGCCCGGTCGGACCGGGGTGGAAGCCCAGAAGCGCAACTCTCACTGAAGGCCCAATGTTAAAAAGCCAAACCCATGAAGGCGTTTCGGATCGGCATCCGAACCGAGCGGATTTCACACGTTAGTTTAGTATCTAACTCGAATTGAGTTCAAAAGAAGAAGAACAAAGGTAGAGTACGCCTGCAAGAAGCATTATATGTCAAGAAAAGATTTCCAAATTTGCTCAGGAATGAAGAGAATGTGCGTTCTTCTAACACCCGAACCGAATGAGAAATCTGTGCGTCCCACCTGACTGTTCTGATTCAAGGGCTAGCAGTTAAAGCAACATCAAAGCATGCTTCGTACAACGAAAGCATCCTTTGAGGGGGCAAAATGTTAGCCTACTTTGTGAACTAGGCAACACAAAGTCAAGAAACCAACTGTTGAAGAATATTTCAAGTTATGCGACTCCGGTTCGGATCGGAAGAAAGCTCCACAATTCAGATTGATAGCAGCGTATCGGTTCGGATCGGGTAAATTCTCTGTTCGGATCGAATATCTCATACTGGATAAATTGGCAAAGCATACCTGATCGGATCGGAAGGCCAATGAATCTCAGGTGGATCGGAAAGCCGTCTGCTTGCCACGACTTCGGAGCGGAGCGGAGTAGGATCAGAGAAGAAGAGACGTCCAAGCTACTCCGGTTCGGGTCGGGTATTCCGATCCGAACCCTCCAACCTTCATGTCTCCGACCCGTACCCATGATCCAGAAAAATCTCCTATAAAGCCGCCTGGAGAACCGGACCGGATGTGACCAATTCCTACCCCTAACGTCCATCTCATTGATGCGTTGTCTGCTTGATGGCCCATCCGAACCCGAAGAGAGGGCGATGGATGACACGTGTTCCGACCCGGATTGCATTTCAGGCAAATTCACACCTATAAATACCCCAACTAGAGACAAAGAGAAGGATCTTTTTCAGCACTTTTTGAGAATCCAAGTACTTCCACCATTCGAATTCCTTCACTCCCGGAAAATCCAAACCACCTTTCATTTCTTATTTTTATCTTTCTGAGTGAACAAAAGTGAGTTGAGAGCGAATCTTACATTGTATTTGTAATTGAATTACTGAATATAGTGAAAACTAAGTGGACGTAGGCATTTCTTCGCCGAACCACTATAAACCTTGTGTGTTCTTTTTTATTTCTGTTTTACTTTATCTTGTTTCTAATCAATTTGGGTGTTAGAACCACATTTGGGTCTAACAAGTTGGCTGCGCAATTTTATTTTTATATCAACTCCTGTGAATGCCATTGGATGCGGAGTGCTGGTTATTCTGTGTGAAATAATAAACATCGCCATAGGATAGTAACAATTAATTTTGAACTACACTACATGGCATACTTCTTGACGATAGGCATACTTCATCATATTCCACATAAGCAATTGGAGCTTGTGTGACGAGGTGGAAGATTTACCATACGAGTGAGAGGCTTGTATGGCGATGATTATATACTACATGTTGAACTGATGACTGATATGGACTATATAAAATATAACGATAAATTGCCAGATTAATAAAAAACCCACACGGGTCTGGAGTTGACTATAATCACGTCTCTCTAGTTATTAGATACGACACATGGACTATTTATTTCCACACGGAAACGGGGTGACGAGAATTTATTCTCTAGAGTGATTATCTATACATGCTCCCCCGTAAACACCAGAATATATCACTAAAAATATGTGGATGCTTTTTAGGATTCATTGGGTACCTAACACGGCCCAATAAATTTCCAAACCCCTCCCCGTACAAAAGAGGTTATGGCGAAATTTTTTGAAATATTAAGGCGTTAGTGAAATATTTGAAGTGAAAACGAAGTTGAAAATATAGAATGAACTATAGTTGGAATTATAGAATGAACTATATTTATATATATAAATATAAATATAATTAAAAGGAATCGAAGCCGTGCAGTTCGTGTTTCGGAATCGTAATTTGAAACGATTAGTACGAGAAATCCGACCATTGGATTTTCCCGAAACCGCAACCGCTGGGTTCGCCTTGGAAATATCTTCCCAACGACACCAACCTTGTAAAAATCCAACGGTTGGATTGTCCGGAATGTTTAATTCAAATCTGAAGAAAAACAGCGCCAGAATCGTTTATATTTATATATAAATATAAATATAATTAAATCGAATAACGACGCTGCAGTTCGAATTTTGAAACCGTAACTTCAAACGACTAGTGTGGAAGATCCGACCGTCGGATTTTCACGAAACTGGAACCGTTGGGTTCGCTTTGGGAATATCTTCCCACTAATATAGACTTTGTAGAAATCCAACGGTTAGATTTTCCGATATGTGTAAAACAAATTAGGGGAAAAACAGCGCCAGTGCCACGGCACGACCTGAAACGTCGTTTAATTAAATATGGCCATTTTTGAATAAATAAAAATGGCGAAAAATCGTTATAAAATATTATAAACAACATAGATTGCAAATAAACCAATTGGGCTTGATTGTTTGATATTTGATGGTTGTATGTGCTTGACACGAAAATAACACTAAAGAACTGAAAGATGGATGTCGAATAATATAACCATGGAAAGAATCGATTTAAATTCTAATTACGTGAATTATTTGAAAAGGCCGAGCTAACCCTCATTTCAAATAATTTATCGAGCGATTCGAATTGGAAAATGCAGAGACGATTCAAGACCGACGATCTTCGTATCGGTTGGATGGGCGCTCCTGAGGTTCCTGACTGGAGTAGCTACCGTGAAGGAACGGAAGTAGTAGCCGTCCGAACGTATGTGTTGATTGGACGAATATACGAGGAATTTGACGCCTCCGGTTTCGTTCAGACCCAGAACGGACTTATAAATGGACTGTGTGTCTGACATTGGATTTTGTTCTATACTGATTGATCTCTGTTAAATATATATCTGTTTGGCGGCGGAGAATTTATTCTTTTTCTTAACGCCCTTCTCTGAGACGTACGAGCTCAGAGGTTATATATCGATAGAAATCAATCGTATGGAGTGGATTGCCTATGTGGCATGCCAAGATGCTGTGATCAAGGCTTCTGTTGCAAAGAAAAGTCTTATGGTTGATGATCAAAGCACGTTCTACGTGGCCTGGCTTTGTGTATAGCGTGGATTCGCGAGCCTCACACCTCGGTATGAGTTAAAAACGGGATACGGAACGCTGGGAGAGCACGATGTTGCTTTCTAGCTATGGTGGTGTCAGTGACTTACCAGCCCTGACATTTATATCTATTTTTCACCTATGTGGTTGTTGGAATGCGAGGCGCCTCGATTATAGGTCTGTAAGGACCGGGAAACGTGTGTTTAGGCATAATTAATCCTCAAACGTAAGAGAGGACCGGCCCAGCCGATCCAGGGTTACCCAGAGTGTGTAGTCCTGAGGCATTTGCTAGAATGTCTCGAAGCGGAGAGGAGCTTTCCCCTTGCCTCGACTCATGACGGAAATCCAATTTCCAATACGAAATAACGGACTCGATTGTAGAACTAGTATGGCGACATAGTATATGGTAGCTATGCCGCCTATGATTGATATTTATGATGCTATTCATTTTTGAAACATATATGCACTAGTAATAATATCAAATTATTTTTCTTTACACGTATCAAGCATATTTGGCCATTATAAGGTAAAACTCTATCCTCTGGCTTGCGTTGCATTGTATGATGGGACTTGAGTCTTTTAATGGCTTCATTCTTTTTAAAAGCATTGCGGTGTTTTAAAAGAATTTACTTTGTTTTAAATGCACTAGCAATCACTGGAGTAAACCCGTTCCGCAAAAGTGGCGTGGTCCTATGATTTGCTTATTACTGTTGTTTAACTGTTAAATAGATTCCTCATACCAGTCCCCATGACTGACTCGTTGTTTGTTTCACTTTGCAAACGCGGGTGCCCTTATTTTCACATGGGCAGCCTAGTTCACAGGTGACAGGTTGTTTTTGGCTCTGCACTGTTGCATAGAGTGCATTTTGGCTCATGGCGAGGCTGACTTCACAGAGACGACTTTGACATTTTCCGCCATTATTGTACTTGTATTATGATTCCGCCACTGGCGATGCAGACTGATTTACTTTCCGTACTTATTATCGTATGTATATGTACCGCCTTCGGCGATGTAGACTGATACCCTTATTATGTCTCACTGCATGTATGTATTCCGCCTCTGGCGATGATGACTGATCACTTCCCTTTTTTTTACGAAGTTATATCCTACGCTGTGCTATTCTGATGTTGTTACATGTTGTGATTCCGCTGTCATATCCATGTAAAATTATTCTATTTATTGTTTTTGCTATTATCTGTACTCTGCTATGATGATTGATGTGTTATATCCCAATGATTATCCTTAATACCGCCCCTCGGATTTTGGGATCGTCACAACGTATTTTTAAAGGTCGAATTATCGACTGTTTTTCACATTAAAATCCCGTACGGCCACATACTAGCTTCAAAAATCGCGGAAACTGAAATCTAGCAATAATTTAACATTGCGGATCCAACAAAATTAGTTTCGTCGAATTCTGAGGTCGTTTGCAAAACTGGCTATTTTTAAAGCTCTAAATAAACCCTTTTAAGTATTAAATATATTTAAAAACAATTAAATTAAATATTTATAAATAAATATTATCGTATATATTCCCAGTGGAATACCATACAGCTCTCATTGGATTTATAACTCGATACTTCAAAATTCCCAGTTATATCGATATTTGATTTATATATATGAAAACCCTTTTAAATATAAATAAATCGATATAAATTATAAAGGAATTCCACAGCGACTTTTGTAATATTTGATTTGGACATAAATCAAAATCTACACGACGAAACCCCAATTTTTCTCCTCCACTAGAAAAATATACTTCACCAGCTCCATACATTTCTTGTTTTACTGAAATCCGATTTAAAACGGACCCTGTATATCCAGTTGAAGTTCGAATCGCCAAATAGCGAATTGCCGCGCCATTTCGAGCTCGATTATATTTATAATATAATTTATACGTTCAAATGGCGTTTATATAATATATTCGCTAATATAATTCAACTCTAACTGAATTATATATTTTAAATTGTCCTGTTCACATTATATTGTCAATTCAGCAATTTCTGATTATTCCATAATTAAATATATTATTTAATTATAATATTAATTAAATGTTCACTATTATTTAATTTAACAACCATTAACCTCTCTGAATCGATATTTAAATAATTAAATAAATTAATTATTACCCGTAAAAATATGGGTCGTTACATTCTTCCCCACTTAAAATATTTTCGTCCTCGAAATTGCTAAAGGTAGAAAACAAACTCTATTAACTGGTTAGAACTTATTTGTTCACTTCTTAATTTCCGTTTCAACTGAACCAATTTAATTTCAATTTAATATTTATTCATTCTTATTAACGAAAATTTTCAAAAATCCTGAAAATTTTCTGACACCTTAACTTTTCGAAAAATTTCGTCAGCACCTCCTTTGTACTGGTTAATAGCTCAAACTCCAACTCGCCTCTCTGGGCCTTCTCCAACCCAAAAGAAAATCAAACAGCCATGCGGCCTACCAATTCGGCTCATCAAAATCTCATACCATATGAAATATAAACTTGTACCTTTTTGTCAGGCAATCAACTCTATCACTTCCATATGCTATCAACTCAGCATATACCAATGTTATCCCAATCAAATTCCGATCAATTTATCCTCAACACGTCTATTCGCTTATATCTAAAGCAAAGTCCATTGCAACTCAAGTTCAATTCTTGATTCCAAATCTTGATTTACCAAACCAATTCTATTTCAACTTAACTGATTTCAATTAAATTCCAGCTTACTTTCACAAATTTCTATTTAAATTTGTTTTAATTCGAACAATCTTTTCCTGGGAGTATTAAATAACTTTTTTTCACAAATCAATTATTCCCTTTCGGAATCAAACAACTTGTTTTTCTCAAAACAATTCAAAACTAAAATTTTGGTAGTAATCCGTCACTTAGAAACTCGAAAAGAACACCGATGATGCACTATCGGAATTTATTTCCCAACGATCAAAGTAAGTTCAATACTATATCACTTTTCAAAACTATTTCTTAAACCATTTCCATTTTTGAAATCACTTCAAAATATCATTCCAATGTTTGTAAACAATTTAAAATCTCCCAGGATCTTAAAATTCCCATATATTTAATTCAAATCCATTTACAAACACTTATTCAAATTTCTAAGGTTTTTATTCAAATTCTGGTTCAATTTCTGTTTTAATTCATTTCGTAACACTTATACGAATTCTGATTGGTTATTTACATAACCATTTAATTTATAATCTTACTCGATTATAATAGCAACCAATATATCCAATATACTATAAATCCAATATATATATTTTCTCTATATCAAAATATACTTTGGGTAAAATTATTTCATTTACCCTCTTTTCAAAACATACAGTGTAGACCCATCGTATTCAAGTGTTTATAAACCCCTACTGATACGGTGGATCAAACTGATTGACCGGAACTCATAAACAACTCAATCAATAAATCTCCACAATATAAATCATTTTATATTGAATAACAAATACGTTCACTCATATATATACACTCAACTCAATCTAGGGTATTTCTAACCCTATCTCTACTGAGTAATGCCATAGAGCCAAGGTAATTACTTAACCTTAAGCTCTGATACCAACTGTAGTGTCCCGAAATTCCAGTCCAATTTGAGCTGAATAAACAACACAAGTCCAACCCACATTACACTGGAAATCAGAAAACTAATAGAAAGAAAATAGAGGGTGAGAATAGATATGATAGAAACTTAGAATAGAATAGAATAGAATAGAATAGAAGAAGAAGATACAACATCAGAGTAACACGAATCTCACAGCGGAACGAACAACATATAATAGACAATATATCCTAGAAATAAATCAGTATATGTATACGGTAACATTATCAGAGTACAACACTTACAACACAGCGGAAATAAACAATAGCTATATGATCCTGAAGCCTCCTGCTCCAAGCTCTCTATGTATATCTGTAAAATCTTGACTACTTGACTGCCCGTAAAAAATTGGGCATCCAAGAGTTTAGGGAAAACAAAACAAAATAAACTCCGGGTCAGTCATGGGACTGGTATGGGTAAAACAGTTTGAACAAGTAAACGATATCTCATAAGACCACACCATATAACGGAACGGGTTTTTCCCTTATGAGAATCCAAGTTAATCTTTATATCAAAATTTTTGATATTATAATAGTGTCTATCAACCACAATATAATAATCATCTAGTAGAAACGCTTTCATCTCACGTTCTACATATATAGTATACAATCAAAACCACAAGCACGTATTGGGTAATGGATTTCTAACTATGACAAGGTATGGAACCACCTTCCGCTAGTGTACCTCTAGAGAGGAATACACTGGGTTCAACAAGAACATCTTGCAACCCGGCCATACATGACTGACCACTTATTTCGCTTGAGTGTATCGAATGTATATCACCAACGGTTGGGATCAGCACCCGTTTCCCGAATGGGACAACATTGACAATAGATTTTTAGAAGTAAATGAAACTCTAGATCAGGTGATTTATACACCCTAATAGGTGCGACCTACATAGCCATGCTGCCTGCTCGATTTTTGTCATTTCCCAGTTGTGAGGCTAGAGGCCACGCTTATCTCTGATAGATCACACATTTATTCACTTTGAATGTCACATCGTCATACCCTCCAAATCACAAATTGATTTCCCCAAAAATACCACAGGTATACAGCTAAGAGAAACGAATTCCTCCGCGACCAAACGTAAATACGTTTGAAGAGATCAACTTACGCGATGTATTAAATATCCTCTGTCACACATTCTTCCATACAGGTCGTCCTGGGATTGGACAAACCGAAGGCACTATTTAGTACATCAATCTTAGGCAATCTTTACCTAAGATTTATACAACAACCCTTGCACTTTACTACGTCTTCAATTATCATTGGCATATATGATTCACAACGCTTATGCCAATACGGAGTGGTTCTTTGGATAATAATCCAACCGGTCTCTCCATATTAACAACGTTAAAATGGTCGAAAACTTCGATAGTCGGTGAGTTAACTATCAAAGAAAAAAACAAGTGTGCAAACAACGATATTATTTCCAAATGGAAATTATATCGAACAATCATCATTTAACATTCATCCCTTTTAATTAATTCATTTCCTTATTTCCCGTTTTCATATATTCGTAAATCCTTATTTTCTAAACTTAGAAAATATACGGTATTAATCACTGGAAAACGTTTCCATATTTATTCCCATTTCTTCTTTCTATTATCAGAAAACATTTCTGATTCTTATTTAGGAAACATTTCCAAAACTCCTTAATTTGATTTAAACTGATGTTTAAATAAACATCGCTATTCCAACACAAACCATTATGCTCATTAACCAAATTCACTTATCCATCCTTCACTATCAAACCTTACCATTCCTTAGTTAAGAAGGAAGTCAATCAAGTTGGGGTATAATTACCTCTCAGACCTTAACTGAACAACGTTTTAACTTTGAAATAGTCAAATTTTATCTTTTACATCTTTAACAAACTTCCTTACGTCTCGCTCAGATTCAATTTACGAATCCACTTCTTTATTGAAAACATTGATTATAACTATAGAGTTATAATCCCTAATTCTGAAATATCTAAATTCATAATATAACTTTTATTCCTTAATTCGAATAATTAAACAAAACCATAATTTATTAGTATATACTCTTGATTTAAAAACCGGAAAGTAAATATTACTTTCCCGAATTCGATATAATCGAATTTGACGATAACTCTCTTTCGAGTAATCTTTATTTGATTAACTCTCCTTTGAATATCTATATTCGATTAACTCCCTTTCGAATACCATATTCGATTTATTACTTTCGAATACCATATTCGATTTACTAATATTTGATTAACTAATGTTCGACTTAACTCTATTCGATTAACTCGACTCGACTAACCATACTCGACTAACTTCTTTTGAATAACTATATTCAATTTACTTACCTTCGAATACCATATTCGATTTACTTAACTTTCGAATACCATGTTCGATTTACTCCTCTCGAATAACTATATTCGATAATCTCTCTTTCGAATAAACAATATTCGATTAACTCACTTCGAATAACTTATATCCGATAACTCTTTCTTTCGAATAAATGATATTCGAAAATCTCTCTTTGAATAAACTATATTCGATTACTCCTTTTCGAATAACTAAATTCGATTAACTCCTTTCGATTAAACTAAAATCGATAACTCCCTTCGATTAAACTAAAACCGATAACTCCTTTCGATTAAACTAATCGATAACTCCTTTCCTTAAACTTTATTCGAATAAACTATATTCGATACTCCTCTAACTCTATTCGAATAACTAATATTCGATTAACTCATTTCGATTTACTCTTTTGAATTAACTCCTTTGAATCATTTCCTTTTGAATTATCTCCTTTGAATTATCTCTTTCGGATTATCTCCTTTGGATTATCTCCTTTGGATTATCTCCTTTTCTATTTGTTTACTTAACAAATAACTATTCCTTTTTCAATTCTATTTATTTAACAAATAAATATTTCTTTTATCTTTTCTATTTATTTAACAAATAAATATTTCTATTATCTTTCCTATTTATTTAACAAATAAATATCTCATTTATAACAACCTATTTATTTCCTATAAATAAATATTTCCATTTAATCTATTTGTAAATGTTTTACAAATATTTCCTTTTAAATTCTATTTGTAAATGTTTTACAAATATTCCTTTTTTTTAATTTTATTTGTAAATGTTTTACAAATATTTCTCTTTCTATTTGTTTTGCAAATATCTTCCTTTGTATTTGTTTTACAAATATATTTCCTTTATATTTGTTTTACAAATAATTTCCTTTAAATTTGTTTTACAAATATATTTCCTTTTAAACTCTTTTGATTTTATAATTATTTCCTTATATAAAATCCTTTTTCCTTTTTTTATATAAAATCCATTGATTTTACATAAATAATTTATTTTCAAAATATACTTTGAAAATCCCCTTTTTACATCCCGGTGTTTCTTACGGTATTTAAAATACCAAATAACATTGATCGATATCATTCAAACACACATAACCAACAACAGATTATATATCACATCATATATCACAATATATGAAAAACAGTAAAATAAATGTTGAGGAATCCAGTTGGATTTCTCCAAACTGTTTCCCTGCATCACAGATGTTAAGCAATATAATTAACATCGACTTCATTTCACTATGAAATATTCTGCTAAACAGAATCAATATTTGATTAACGATTTATATATATATATAGCGTTATCTATGATTTCAACCAATACACAAGAATTCAACCAAACAATTAACTCACAGCAATTAACAGATAATTATCATACATTATAAAAATATAACTGTTCAGAGTTGGTGAGTTTTACTCACATTGGACGATCATCGTTAATAACAATAACCATCGCTTGATTCAGACGGACAATTTATTTTGCTATAAATTATAACGAGCTCAGATTTACTCCCAGTCAGTTCCATTGTGGAGCCACCGTCCATACGATCCCTACGGATCTTATTTCGCTCAATTCTGATAATGTGTGACCGAGATATTTAAATTACAAGATTGTACACCATTCAAATTAAATTATAACTTTAAATTTAAAGTTTAATTTGGGATCACCACTTACTCAAGGCCCAAACCCATTTCCCTATCTCAGACCCGCTCTAATTCCTCTTCTTCCACAAACGTCCTTCCTCCAGTAAAACACTCCAGTAATACGCCTGTCTGAAGCACCATTACCGCCCCTTCTTCCAACTCTACCTCCCCATTCCTTCAACAAAAACACAAACCAATCTCACCATTCACATCCTCTTCACCTACTCGACATCTCCAACCCCTTTTCATTCAACTCGTGATAGCCTTTTCCCCTGCGTCGACAGGAGCTCTTCAAGCTAAATGATCACCGAACTGTCTCAAACAATCCCCACTAGTGTCAAACTCCTTTGCGATTTCGGATATCACCACAAAAACCTGAGTCGACGCTTGTCCCTCTTGAATTCGTGAACCCTAGTTCCCAAATAACTCACGCTGGGTATTTCGAGCACCAGGTAACACCCGTCGCACCTATGTATCAGCACACCAATTCGAAGAGGATCTTGATACGAATCCATTTATAGTTGTTTTGGGATTTATTGAATTTTAGTTGAATTGTTAGGATTTTTGGAAGGATGAAATTTTCTCATGGTTTGATTTTAGAGTGACGGCTTGGAATTTGTTCTCACGTTTTAAACCTGCGGTGGTGGTTGAGGGTTGTGGTTGAGAAAGAGGATGCGTGGCCTTGTTTAGGTCTACACATAATTTAGGATATTTTAGTTTTATTTTCATTTTATATTTGTTTCAGCACTCTAAAAATCCCTACGAACATACACGATACCTAAAAATCATAAAAATTGCCATGCAGCTAGAGTTTGACATTACGGACCCAACGAAACTGGTTTCGTCGAATTCCAACTCCGTTTGCTCACACAGCATACTTTTAAAGGTCGAATTATCGATTTTTTTTCACATTAAAATCCCGTGCGGCCACATACTGACTTCAAAAATCACGGAAACTGAAATCTAGCAATAATTTAACATTGCGGATCCAACAAAATTAGTTTCATCGAATTCTGAGGTCGTTTGCAAAACTGGCTATTTTTAAAGCTCTAAATAAACCCTTTTAAATATTAAATATATTTAAAAACAATTAAATTAAATATTTATAAATAAATATTATCGTATATATTCCCAATGGAATACCATATAACTCTCATTGGATTTATAACTCGATACTTCAAAATTCGCAGTTATATCGATATTTGCTTTATATATATAAAAACCCTTTTAAATATAAATAAATCGATATAAATTATAAAGGAATTCCATAGTTACTTTTCTAAAATTTGATTTGGACATAAATCAAAATCTACATGACGAAACCCCGATTTTTCTCTTCCACTAGAAAAATATACTTCACCAGCTCCATACGTTTCTTGTTTTATAGAAATCCGATTTAAAACAGACCCTGTATATCCAGTTGAAGTTCGAATTGCCAAATAGCGAACTGCCGCGCCATTTCGAGCTCGATTATATTTATAATATAATTTATATGTTCAAATGGCATTTATATAATATATTCGCTAATATAGTTCAACTCTAACTGAATTATATATTTTAAATTGTCCCGTTCACATTATATTGTCAATTCAGCAATTTCTGATTATTACAGAATTAAATATATTATTTAATTATAATATTAATTAAATAGTCACTATTATTTAATTTAACAACCATTAACCTCTCTGAATCGATATTTAAATAATTAAATAAATTAATTATTACCCGTAAAAATATAGATCGTTACAAGAAGAAGCCTGGTGGTCTGCTTCATCCTCTAGAGGACCCATAGTGGAAGTGGGATAGCATTTCGATGGACTTTTTTGATGGGTTGCCTAGGTCAAGAAGGGGCAATACCGGTATTTAGGTAATAGTGGGCAGGCTCACTAAAAAACGCTCACTTTATACCTGTTAAGAGTAGAAGGACTGCCTCGTTCCTAGCATCTATTTATCTTAAAGAGATAGTTCGACTCCATGGGATACCCTCCAGCATAGTGAGCGATCGAGATCCTATCTTTACGAGCGAGTTTTGTAAGAGTTTGCAAGAGGCTGTAGGCACACAATTATGCTTAAGCATGGCCTATCACCCCTAAACCGATGGTCAGACGGAAAGGGTGAACAGAGTATTGGAAGACCTCTTGAGATTGTGCATTCTTGACTTTGGAGGGACATGGGAGGATCATCTTCCTTTGGTGGAATTCGCTTACAACAATAGCTACCAAGCCACCATAGGCACGGCGCCCTTCGAAGCTTTATATGGAAGACCATGCCGATCACCAACTTGTTGGTGGGAGTCTACAGACAAGCTCGTACTTGGGCCAGACATGATTAGAGAAACCTCAGAAAAGGTGGACTTGGTAAGAAGACGGATAAATGCTGCATAAGATAGACAGAAGTCATACGCAGACAAAAGAAGGACCGACCTTGAGTTTGAGGTTGGAGATAGGATGTTCCTTAAAGTATCTCCTTTGAGGAATGTCATTCGCTTTGGGTCTGTAGGAAAGCTAGCACCAAGATTTATAGGACCATTTCCTATCACTGAAAGGATTGGGACGATGGTTTACAGATTAGAGCTACCCGAAAGACTGGCTGGAGTTCATAATGTTTTTCATGATTCTCAACTACGAAAGTGCTTAAATGAGTCTGCGGAAGTGGTGGAGCCAAGTATACTAGAGGAAGTAGAAGTGGAACGAGAAGCGACTGTGAGAAGAGTTCAACTTGTATCTTGGATAAGGAAGTCAAAAAGCTACGCAACCATGAAGTCAAGCTTGTTAAAGTTCAATGGAGTGACGCTGAAGAAGACACGACTTGGGAATCTGAGAGGAAAATACGTGCCGCCTACCCTTTTCTTTTTTAGGGTACCTCCTTGATCTCTTTTTCCATAAGTTTATTCATGCTTAAATATATCTTTTAAGTATATCTCCTCGGTCCTATTCTTTATCCACAGGTAAACACCAATGGATGTAAACATGTATTTGAAACATGTTATGATTGATGGTTGCGAGTGGTTGCAAGTGTTTGCTAGTGGTTGCTCGTGGATGCATGTACACACGCATTAGGCAATAGATTGGCTCAATCACTTTCATATTGCATATAAATGTGTGTGCATATTTAAATTCATGGATGTATAATGGTTGTGTTGTCATATGGATGCTGCATTTTGATGAATGGTTGTGCACACGTGTAGAAGTAATATGTATCGTTAGGATTCTTTTGCATACACAATGGACGCATGGCACTATCATGATTTGAATTAAGGAGCTCAACTGAATCAATGGACCGCTTGATTTTGCATTGGATAAGGAACAGGTACACGCACTTTTTGCATATGTTCATACGACATTAGAAATATTGTAAGGACAATGGATGCCTATGTTTGATGGTTGAGTAGATTGATGATTGGATGTTAGGATATACATTCTCCTTAACTTGGAGATTTCGGGGACGAAATCCTTTAAGGAGGGGAGAATGTAACACCCTGAATTTTCTGTGATGATTAAAAGAACGAATTTAAGAATAATTAATTGTTAAAGTGAGAATTAAGGGAAATGGGTTATGCCATTGCGTTCGTCTCGAAATTCTGCTTGGAATAGATCCAAGTTTTCGTAAATTGGACTTCGTATGAGGAAGTTATGGCCCTCAGAAGTTTCGGTAATTTAAATAAATTAATAACAGTTTAGAATTAAAATTCAAAATTCAAAATTCAAACGAGGAAGCGGGCTGGGCGGGATTTCTCTTGCCCAAGGCCAGGTCGACCAGGGGGTCGACCTAGGGGTCAACCTACCCCCCAGGGCAGATCTGAAATGAGACGATTCTGACTTGTTACTGAGTCTTTCCTGACCTGTTGCTGAGTCACTAGGGCATATGTGGCAATTCTGGATAACTCTATCTAGTCTGGACGGTTGTGATTGCTCCTATGATAATCTAACGGCTTATGTTGAATTAAACTTCTATATAAGCACGCATAGACTCAAGCCCTAAACCTAAACTAAATTAGTCTCTTGGCCTCCACGCTGCTGCTAGAACGGTTCTTCTTCCAAAAGCTTAGGGATTTGCAAGTCAGAATTCTAATACAAAACGACGAACGAATTATTCTCTTCTCTAACCTGTCTTTGTGAGTACAATTTCTTTCACAAAATAATTAATACATTAATTATGATGAGTTATAACTTTGATTATGAGAACATGTCTGTTGAATCATGTGATGTTATTTAACTTTGTTATCATCTGTTGGTGAACATATGACAGTTTTGTTAACTTATGTTGGTAGATCTATTTCATATGTCCAATTACATATGTTTAACTTGATTCATTTTATGACATCAATTTATATGCAAGTTTGGTATGTAAATTATATGCTAGTTTGTATGTGAATCTTATACAGGTCTGTATGCGAATTATACACAAGTTTATATGTGAATCAAGTATATACATATGCTAGTTTATATGCAAAACATGTGATATTAGTTTACATGTTTAAATTCATATGCAAGTTTGTAGGAATCCATATGCAAGTTTGGGTGAAAACAATATTCCATATATGCAAGTTTAGGTGAAAACTATATTCACATTTTAGGTTGAAAACTATATTCACATATGCAAGTTTGGGTGAAAACTATATCCTATATATGCAAGTTTAGGTGAAACCCACATTCATATATGCAAGTTCACAATTTCATGTTTAGATCTATATGTAGATCCATGGTAGTTTATGCAAATTTATGTTCTATATGTCCATTGCCTATGCAAGTTATTGGCTATGCAAATTTATGTTATAATTCTTATTTGCAAGTTAGATCTATTTTATGTGTTATGAAAGTTATGATGTTTCTTTTCTTTTTTATGAGTTGGACTATTTGCAAGTCTAACATATATCATATTAAAATGTACGAATAGTGTGGGTACAATGGGAAAATATTAATTATGCAAATTGTGAATTGGCATAAAATGGCTTTAAAGGCATATAATTAATTTGAGACATTAATTGGTATAATTTATATACCTAAAAAGTATGGACATAATTTATGTGACAATTATGGACATAGTTTAATTTGGAAATTATTGACAATTTGAATAGGGATAATTAATTCATATTGGGGTGAAATAATTATGTGTAATAATAAACGCCTAAGACACGAGGTTAGACTCGTTTGTGGTATAAGACTGCCCGGATCCGCCGGGCAAATCCAACAACCACAAATGGTAGTCTAATGTGAGAGGTCTAAGGCATAAACTAAATGCGTAACAATTGTAAAGACATGAGGTTAGACTCGTTTGTGGTATAAGACTGTCTGGACCCGCCCGGCAAAACAAGCAACTGCAAACGGTAGTCTAATGTGGGACGTCTTACAAGGTTACGGTTATAATGAATTAAGTAACACTTAACCAAGACAAACACGTGGTGGGACATGGGGGTTAAGTTGGTGACATGGGTGACATGTGAAATACGATTAGAAACACTTAACCAAATTTAAACATGTAAGAAGACATGAATAAGATGGGGTTAAGTGGGAAATCTTAGTTGGGACCAAGCATAGGTGGAAAGCTTGTGCCAAGCATGGGGGACCCTTTTCAAACCAATAACCCATTAAGTATCTTTGTGAGCTCGAGTTAGATCGAGGATGAGACACGATTACTGGGTTTGATTGTAAGAGGTCAAAACGGGTTAGCGGTGGCAACGCAAGTCCAATGGGGTAATGTGCGTGCGTGGGCCCGGTCTGGTAGGTAAGACATTGTTGCATCGTGTAGATATAATCCATGCATCTTTAGTGGTATCGAGTTGTCACTTTAGACCCCACTTTGGGACCAGCACAGGTATCCACGAGTTAGGGAGCCAATCGCATGGGGGTAGTGGGTACAACTAGTGGAGATAGGCGCAGGAAGCACCTATGTAGACATCTAGGGGTACATGAAACTACCATTATGATTATTATGTTCACTAGGAGGGATCAACTTTTAGGGTGACTAGTAATGGTGTAGTATAGTAATTATCCTATAGTGTTGGAGGAGCAAATTAATGTTACCTTATTCCTCTTGTTTGCTTTGCCATACCCACTTGTTTCACAGTCATTCCTTGTTTTACCAGTTTATACCTTATCCTAATTACTTTAATAATTATATTGTTAAAGTTATTGGACTCCCCAGACTTTATGTCTAACCCCCTTTGTTTTCGCCTCTTTTCTTCCTCCCCCCTTCAGGTTCTCAGGGTGGGTCTAGCGCTAGTGGAGCTTGATTTGAATCTCTTTCTCTCTCTTTTGGAAGTGCTTGGATTGTTGAAAGTAAAGATCAGCTTATCTCTTTTATGGCTACTTATGTTGGGGTTATGCTTTTTACTTTATTTACTCGGAAAACAATTTGTCAAGATGGATACTAAGTGTACTTGGTTTTACTGTTGGTTTATGATGTTGTTGTAATCAAACTATTTCTCCGTTGCAATAAAAGTTGTTTTAAAATTTTCAAGTACCAATATATGTATCTGTCTTGTTATATTCTGTTCTATACCCCAATAATACTCCATGAAAGTTAATGCATTCCCTTTGAGAGTGACATTAATGGACGTGGGGTGTTACATGACTCATATCAATTGTACGTATGGTGCATTTGTATATGTAAGTATATATGTTTTTGTTGTTTTGTGACGATTACATATGATGTTTTTGTATTTTGTTCTAGATTTATCGTTAGCTACCATAGTTTTGGGTTAAAATCGAATTGAGTACGTCGAACCAATTGAGGTAAGAGAAAAATATAAAGCATCAAATCAATGTATTCAGCACTTATTTAATATAAGACTTACGGATGGTCGCTTCTAACCATCCCTGTTCTCTGCACTAGTAGACGAAATTACTTATTAATACTCCTTGTTAGTGTGGATCTCTGGGTGAGGCATCATAATATGATATCAAAGCAGAATATAGAACAGAGCACGACAAAAACAGAACATAACGCATATTACAATACACCGAAGGGTAATATTCAAGTTAACATAGTTCTGAATCGATGTTATCCTTAGTTCTGTCCTTAACCTTTCGAGTCCTTGTGGGTCAATATAATTTGGGAATACGTCTAGGAATATATTTTAGTTCCATAGGATTCTAAGTAGAATTTAATTAATGATATCTTGCCCTATAAATAATCTTTACCTTCTCTTATCCATTGGGCTTATGGCCGATAGAGATAGTGGATATGTCTCTAATGCTGGAAAGTCCATCGGCCCACTTCCAGAGTGCTTCTACATGTATTTCGAACAATTTATGGAGCTATTTCATAGTACCTAGCTTCCATCTCCTATTTGATCTTCTCCTCTGCACAACACTACTTTTGCATGCATGTGTAGTGACTTTTCTCATTTAGATGGCAAGCTTTTTTATGGCTCAGAGACTTTCTAGAAGTTTAAGCATGGATACGTACATGCAAGCACATCTTTTCTTGTATGGGTATTTCCGACCACCATCGTATTCTCGTAGCATTGGATATTTTGCAAGAACATGCATTGGATTGGTGCGAGCTTTTGATTGTCGAAGTTGATGAGTCCACTATTGAATGGAAGAATTTTAAGGAATGGTTCGTGCTTACATTGCCAAATCCGAGAAGGCCTTTCTAGCACTTCGTTTCCTTTGAAACTTTATCCCAGTATGGTATATAGCACATTAGTATGTTGAACAAGAAGAATCTGAAGTTTGTGTATAGTCTGAAGAAGTATTTGAAGAAGTCTTGCTATTCCAACTTAAGATTTCTTTTGAGAAACTAGTTGATGTGGCAGTTCCTATTAAAGCAGTCGAGAAAGAGAAAGTTAGCGATGATAAATTAAAAGTTTGGGAAAATTCAAACAAGAAGAAATATCCAAGTAATCATTTCGTCTTAATAAGAAAGAAGCAGGATGGGACTAGTTCCCATTTGGTATAGCACATCCTAGATAAAGGATATGCTACAATTGTGGATCCCGTGATCACTTATCTAGAGATTGTCCCAAGCCTCGTATCCGTCATGTTTGCAAGCACGAGGAAAATTTGTCTATGTCGTGCCCTAGAGATTCAAAGAATCATAACCTTGGGAAACACATTGTGATGATGCTTTGGGTAGATCTTCACATACTTGAGGTACCTTCTCTTCTATACTTGAAGGACCTATTTTATTTCGTGATTGTTTTATTCAAGTTCTCTTTGATACGGGTATGTAACGCTCATTCATGTTGAACCTACTTGTGGATGTTATTTCTTTAAAAGTATCATATCTTATGCCTTCTTTATAGATTGCAAATCTTATTGAAGGGTCCGCAATATGTTTTTTGAAAGTAATGAGACTGTCATTTTTGGTTTCTCTTCTCGTGTAAATTATCATGGAATTCACTATCTTGGTTTGGATATCATTCTAAGGATAGATTGGCTCATTTGAAATGTAGTCGAATTCTATGTTTTGAAAGAATCTTAAAGCTTATGCATCTCGATTTGAGTGATCATGCATCTCTTGTACTTCAGATTTTGATTGGATTTTTTTTGTGCTTGGACCAGTTTCGGGATTAGCTCCCATGTAGGCAACTAAATTTCATATTCATCCTATTCGTGGTGTTTAGCCTATTAGTCGTTCTCCTACAAGGATGTCTATCAAGGAGAACAAGGAACCAGTTGAAGGAACTAGATGCTTTATCTCCTTGTGATATTTGTGTTCGTTCCCCTGCATTTGAGTCTCATGCTCTACTATTTAGTTTTAAGACTCATCCTAATCTATGAGATCGTATTACCAATATTTAACGACTATATCCAAATCTTATTCTTTGTGTTTGACTAGTATACTGTTTTAGCTGAGCACAAAATTTAATAATCTACATGTGGGAATAATTAGAGGGTATTTATAAATGGTTGATAAGTTGGTTGGTTGTATTTATTTGAAAATAAAATAAATGAGTGTTGGTGATAATAAAATAAATACAACTAAGGGAAGTTTGTGATTACCTATTTCGCTGACTTGTCCGAACTTTTTTTAAGGATTCTGGTTGATATATGGGATGCCATGTTAACTGTAAGGGTTCCTAAATGTCGTATAAGACATTTTGACATAAGGGAAAATAAGTTTTTTGGTAAGGCCGATCGGTTTATAAAGTGATCTATAACACTTTTTATTATATCAAAATAATAAATACAAGCAAACCAGAAGATATATATAAAGTGCATATCTACAACTAAGGTAAAATAATTTGTCGTGTGACATTTCGACATAAGGGAAAGTACTTTGTTGAATAAAAATATATTAGGGCTGAAATAATGTGAAGCCATCGTACGAATTAAGAATAGTAGTGAGCATGGCAAGGCAACATTGACATTGTATCGATTTTTTGGCCAAATGATGGAATGAAGCATTAAGAACTTAGTGGCTTAATATTATTTTTGAGATAAATTAAAGAAATGGTTTTAATATGAAATTATGTTTTGAGAAATAAAAAAAAATATGAGTGTACTTGTGTATGAAGAGACGTTTTAAAAAGAGTAAATATCTATAACATGAGTAATATCTTAGAATACACTCTCCTATATTTTGATAAACATGCAGACGTCAAATTGCAATCTTTAGCGAGAAAGAAAAATGGTGAGGCCATTTTGATTTTATAATCAAGATCACAGTCATTTGTTCGGGCGACTGGTATAAAGAGATGACAAGGCATTTTCATTAATTTATCAAGAATTGAGAAGCCGAGTGTGTATTTTTAAAATATAGCAAACCAAAACATGAAATGTGATAATTCAATCTATTGTGTATATTATTTCTTATATTTGGAATGGATATTAAATTTTTGAGAACTTTATGTTCAAGAATATAAATTATAATTCTTCAAAAGAAGAAAATTGCAAAGAGTTATTTAGTAATTGAATTTATAAATGTTATATTATAAGGAAAAATATGGGGACACGATTTTTTTGAGTGGGATGTTTGTAACAACCCTGGCTTCCGGTACTTGAGTAAAATAGATAGTAATGATATTTATGGTTCGTTAGTTGAGAAAATAAGTGAATTTGAAGAAGATAGCCTGTATAACCATACAAGTTGAATAGACTTTGATATTTGTGTTTGCTTGAATATTAAAGAGATTTGGGTTACTTTGAGTAATAAGATAGAAGTATAATGAATTCGAGATTGTATTAAATTAAAAAAATAAAGGATTTAATTCAATATTAATCTATTGAATAAATTCAAATATGAAGTAAATAAAGTTTTCAAAACTAAAAAAATGTAAGTTTGTGACAAAAACAAGTATTAAGGGATTCTATTTGCCAAGAAGCGCGTAAATAATAGTAAATGGTAAATTTTGGTTGCAAAAAGAATACTTTTGAATCTAATTGAGTTGCAGACGAAAAAATCATATATAATGTAAATATTGATTAAAAATCAATATTTGAGTACTAAAAACATTTTTGCATGGCTTGGGTATTTATTTTGCTAAGATAATGTCTTTTGTAAAGAATTAGTTGTTAGAATATAAGTTTTGAACAAATGGAACGTAATATAAGTATTTTAATTAAAAATGTGAATTTTAATGTGTTTATGATAAAATTTATGTTTGAACGATTTAATAAGATTTTATATGTGATTGTAATAATTTTTTTAAGTGAAAAAATATATCAAAATGTATCAGATTGTGTTAAATGGAGTATTATGATCTAAAACATGTGTTAGTAGGTGTAAAACATGGTATAAAGGATTAATTAAGTGAAATTAGTAACATAAGCCTAAATGGATCAAACCTTAGCCCAATACCCAAATTCATCGATAGGAGAAATGTCTTCAAGAAAGAAAATTTGGTACTTATTAATTTCTTTTGCATCTTCTTTTTCCTTAGCAAACCTAAGAAGAAAGTTGCATCCTCCTTTCCAAATCATAAATACCAAGTCAAATCTCAATCTAAATTAAGGAAATACCCAGATAATTAAACTCTTTAAGTAATCTACTTCAAACCAGGGATCTACCTATCTAAATTCTCAAATTTGAAGAAAACTTTTTTCTGCAAACTTCATGTGTCTTTGCATGTCTCTATATTTGCTAGTTACATGTAGCTGAGACATTGTCTTTCAAAAAAGCTTCCAACTTTGCTCTCTATTCCGCTAAAACTTGCTATAAGTTTGCTATGTTTAAAGTTACGTAGATAGAAGGAAACTATTTATAAAACGTGATGTAAAACTAATACTAAAGAAGTGACATCTCCACAAACACATAGCAGACTCTAAGGACTCGATACCTATGTATGTAGCTGCGGTATGTAACATTTTGTGCTTGAGTAATTAACTAGTGTATATGATTAATTAATTATCACATTCATATGTAAAACCTTGTAATAATTTCTACATTTTAACGAAAAACATTATTATCACTGTTATGCCCAACTCTAATACTATTGTTATGCTACAAAAGTTTTATCTAATTTCCAAGGCAACATATTGGTACAAAGAGTGAGATTTCCTAGATCATCATCTATTTGTTCCATTTTCTATATTTACTCGCAATTTTGTATTAGTTCATATATCTATTTTTATTTAATTAAATAAATTGGTTTTAAGAGACTGGAGAGTTGTACTTCAAAACCAATATCGTTTCTATGTCAGACAACTATAAGTTGTACTTCAAACCTATAGAAGCATACAATATTTGCATATTTTACCTCATCAACTTCAACAACATTGTAGCTACATTGTTTGTAGACAATCATGGACTGAAACAATATATGGGGACAAAAAATAACTATATACTTCTCTTCTTCAATTTTGTTAGTCCCATATTTATTTCCACTGATGCTTTCATGATTGGCATGTGAAAATATTTTCTCATTTCTTCCAAGCTTAGTTGTTCTCTTTTCCACTCACTCTTTATTATTTCTATCTCTATATTATCCGTTGATGCATATCCTTTGGTGGTATGGAGACTGAAATCTAAACATAGTGCAACATCAATAGATTGATAACAATTGTGTAAGATCTGGATTCTCAAACAAAATTTCATATAGAAAAAATATCTGTAGCCACATTATTTACATGCATCTTTGTTGTTCATGATATCAATCTAAATCTGAAATTTTATCTTAGTGATTCCAGTACAAGTTGCAACACACAAAGAAGAAAACTCCAATATTATATGCAATATGTGGATAAGTATAGGTTTAATATGCCAGCATTCATTATATGTGATGGATATTTAAATAAATGTTATTTAATAATATAAGGTAGATGGAAATATATAAATAAAATCGTGCAACATGGCTGCAATGGCTGACTATGACTGGACACTGTAACCGAGTTATTTATAGACAATCATTGATTGAGACAAGGAAACTGTGCAACATAGCTACAGGGTTTGACAATGACCAGACAATGTAACCACATTATTTCTGTACAAGCATTGAATGATTCCAAAAAACTAGTATTAATAATATGATATGGATGTCTTCCTTAGTTGTTTATGTGCGAAAAAATTTCATAAAAGAAAATAATGTTAGTTGAAAATCTTATATTCTTTCACGGTAACGACAGCATTGATGAAATGATGGAAGACCACTTTCGACGTGAGAGAGTACTAACAACATTGTCTATACTATAACAAGGTCAATCAAGTAGGTAATATTGGTGATCACTAGTCAATCATCTCCATAAAAATTGTGGACATTGCTACAATAAAAGACCGATAGGAGACTATTTTACTTCAAACTCTACTTACAATGATGGAGATTACAAAATAATATTTTGCATGCATCGATTGGGTGCCTATGGATACTAAAATCGATTCAACAACATGACAAATACTTCTTCATAACCAGTACATCCTGTACTTTGCGTCTCATAGGTCTGCAAAAAATGATACCTGCCATGCAGATACTTGCATTTGCAGGGCAAGTATACGGTCCAGATGAAAATGTACATTTATGTAAGAGCATGGTAACATAATCTTTAGACATTTCTATCAAGCGATGATCGACAATTATGACGATCGGTACTTACACAGGTTGAACGAATATGACATTGCAAGATTTACAGAGATGCAAGGAAAGAGAGAAGGGCCAAGGATGTTAGGTAGTGCAAACGCACAGGGAGTCAAAGATCTGTCCAAGATCATATGCCGAAACTTATCAGGGAAAATCTTATAGATCGACATTTATTCTAGAAACAATAGCTTCATATGACTTATGGACTGACATGTCTTTTTCGAAATGCTAGGTTTTAATAATGATCTAAACGTAGTCGAGCAATCTACTTTGTTTAGTGATTTAGAAAACGATCGATCAACTCCATGTACCTTTAGTTTAGGCGATAACACATATGACTATTGACACGACCCAAACTCCCCCGTAAAGGAAAGCCCGGATTGGTTTGAGGAGAAGACGAATCAGAACACAAACAAAAGAACGTTTCATTGCTTATTACAATAATTTATATCAGAGTACAAGAATATACAGAGTATGAATAAATGTTACACATTAGAAAAATATCAGAGATCTACAAATTACCATGCAGCGGAAAATAATACAAAACACAACTGAAAGAGATAAACGGGTACAGAGCTTTCCGAATATCGTTCCAGCTGTAAACCAGGATCCTGTGAATATAAATCCGCAAAACCAAAACTACTAGCTGCCCGTGTGGAAAATAGGGGCACCTAGAGTTTAGGTTAAAAGAATAAAATCCAGGTCATTCATGTGACTTGTGTGAGAACTGAAACAGTTATTTAAATTACTTCAAAAAAAAAGTAAATCTAGGGACCACGCCGTATAACACGGAACGGGTTTCCTCCCTAGAATACCAGTGCATATAACAAAACAACGCAATGCTTTTTGGAAAAAATGAAGCTATTATAAGACTCAGGTCCCATCACATAATGCAACGCAAGTCGGAGGATAGAGTTATACCTTATAATAGCCAAACATGCTTGGTACATTTAAAACAAATCATTTTGATACTATTATAGTGTAAAGTGCATGAAAACAACTTCAAATATAAATGTATCAATCATAGACGACATAGTACCCCATCCTACTATGTCGCCATACAAGGCTCTACAAATAAAACTGAATGTCACATATTGGAAATTGGATTTCCATCATGAGTCTAGGCAAGGGATGTACTCCTTTCCGCTTCGAGACACTCTAGCAAATGACTTGGGACTACACACTCTGGGTAACCCCTAGATCCTCCAAGTCCGGTCCTCCCCTACGTTTGAGGGTTAATTATTCCTGAACACACATTTCCCGGTCCTATAAGACCTATCCATCGGATCTGTAGAGACCGATATAACCGAGGCGCCTCGCAATCCAACAACCACATAGGTAAACATATAACAATGTCAGGGCATGCAAAATCCTGACACCACCCATAGCTAGAAAGAAACGTCATATTCTCCATGGGTCCCTTATCCCGTTTTTAACTCATACCGAGGTGTGAGGCTCACGAATTAATGCTATATCCAAAGCTATGCTATATTAAAGCCGTGCTTGGATCATCAACCACAAGACCTTGCTTTTCAACAGAAGCCTTGATCATTTGCATCTCAGCATGCCACACAGGCAATTCACGCCATGCGACTGATGTCTATCGATATATAACCTCTGAGCTCGTACGTCTCAGAGAAGGGCGTTAAGCTGGAGAATAAATTCTCCGCCGGCAAATAGATATATATTTAATAGAAATCAATCAACACAGAATAAAATCCAATGTCAGACACACAGTCCACTTACTAGTTTGTTCTGGGTCTGAATGAAACCGGAGGCACCTTATTCCTCGTCCCATATGTCCAATACAGGAGAGAGGTCCTCGCATATCCGGTCGATCTCCAAGTACGTTTGGACGATCACCACTTATTAACTTGTCTTGGGTGTACAACTCAATCAAGACATCAGTAATCATCCAAACGATGTGAAGACCTCTGGTTTTCGACCACCGTCTTCATCGTCGACATATCGTCAAATCAGTTATTCAGAATGGGTATAAACCCGGCCTTTCCGAATTACTCGCGTATATAATAAACAAGTGCTATAAAAACACAACATACGCCTCATTCCAATTCAGAATATTCTTTTATTCAAATATTCACATTCTTAGGGATATGTTCCCATTAATTTTATCAAAGATAAATTCTTTTAAATTTATTCTTTAATCTTCCTTTGAATATCAATTCAAACCATATTAAGGTTTTCCAAACTAGTCGGGATTAACGCACCTTACTGAAGTAACCATTTATTTAATTTCCCAATCCCAACCTATTCATCCTATGGAGCGAAACTGGTCATACCCCATATCCAACACCACGATGTTATCTGTAAATTTAATTACCATTTCCCTTTCAAATCTAATTAAAGATTTAACTATCGCTAGGAGCAAAATAGGTGATACTCCATTCTCGTTCATTTTCCAAATTTGATAATTTAAATTATCAATTCACATTTCAATCTAATTAAAGATTCATTAAAACCCCGCCTAGTTTTAATCTTCCCAAAAATCAATATTAATGATTATTTAACTTTGGAAACACCAACATGTCGCATTGACAATCTACACCGTACTATTGATTTCTGCCAATATATAACCTCTGAGCTCGTACGTCTCAGAGAAGGGTGTTAAGCAAGAGAATAAATTCTCCGCCACCAAACAAATATATATTTAGTAGAGATCAACCATACAGTTTGAAATACAATGACAGACATGTATCATGCCTTTAACTGAGTTAAAGAACTAATGTCATTTAAAACACAGTTCACGATAAATCCAAATCACATTCCATTAATTATGGAATCTTCACGGAAAAACAAATCAACATATAATCGATATCAATTTCCGTATCGGACTAATAATATAAACGGAATAACGACAAAGCCTTTTAAATTCCATATGTATTAACAGTCTTCGTCCACAAAAGTTCACTTCGATTATTATCAATCGAATTCCATTCAATTCCAATTTAATATATTAAATTGGAAAATTTTTCTTTGGAAAATTCCCATTAAATCTTAATAAAAAGATTTATAAATTCCAAATCACATTTCACTACAAATTGGGTTAAAGAACGAATGTCGTTAAAAACACAGTTCACAGTAAACCCAATTCACATTCCATTTTCAATCCCAATTAAATGCTAATTAATTGGAAATTCTTGAAACGACCCGAACTTCCCCGGTAAGGAAAGCCCAGATTGAGTTGAGAACAAGCCACATCGGAACGCAAACAGAAGAACATTTCATTATTAATTACAACAATTCCATAAAAATACAAGAATATACTTAGTATGAATAAATATTACACAGAAAATATCAG
This sequence comes from Allium sativum, assembly GCA_030737875.1. Classification (NCBI taxonomy): domain Eukaryota; kingdom Viridiplantae; phylum Streptophyta; class Magnoliopsida; order Asparagales; family Amaryllidaceae; genus Allium; species Allium sativum. Next base: position 445,164,059 of record CM060922.1, on the reverse strand, counting down.
AGATTTAAATTACATTTAAATACATCGCAGCGAAAAAACAATACAAAGCACAACTGAAAACAGATACATGGATACAGAGCTTTCCGAATACCGCTTCAGCGGTAAATCTGGATCCTGTGAATATAAATCTGCTAACCCAAAACTACTAGCTACCCGTGTCAAAATAAGGGCACCTAGAGTTTAGGTTAAAACAATAAACTCCAAGTCAGTCATGTGACTGGTGTGAGAACTAAAACAGTTATTAATCTTTATTTTAAAGTTAGGTAAATCAAGGGACCACGCCGTATAACACGGAACGGGTTTCCTCCCAAGATTACCATTGCATAAAACAACAGCGCAATGCTAAATAAAGAAAAATGAAGCTATTATAAGACCCAGGTCCCATCACACAATGCAACGAAAGCCGGAGTATAGGGTTTTTACCTTATAATAGCCAAAGAATGCTTGATACACTAAATTTCATCTTTTATTATTACTATAAGTGAAGAAAACAATTTCAATCATAAGTATCAATCATAGACGACATAAGTGCTCCATACCACTATGTCGCCATACTAGGCTCTACAAATAAAACCACAAAGTCACGTATTGGAAGCCGGATTTCTATCTGTGAACCGAGGCAAAAGATAGTCCTCACCGATTCGAGACAATCTAGCCCATGTCTCAGGATCAGAGCTCGAGTGACCCTTGGATCGTCAGGGTCGGTCCACCGATGTGGATTAGAATGCCTGAACACTGCGTTTCCCCGCCCTTTGGGGCGTAAACGAGCCAAATGACTCCATCGGCTACACACAGTCACCAATATATCCGAAGCGCCTCGCAACAACAACAACACACAGGTGAAAATAATATAAATGTCAAGGCTGGTAGGTCACTGACACCACCCTAGCTTGAAGGAAACGCATGCCCTCCCTGAGGTCCTCTCCTTTTTCTGGTTCACAACCAGGGTGTGAGGTTCGCGAATCAACGCTACACAAAGCTATGCCACATAGGCCGTGCTTTGATCATCAACCACAAGACTTTGCTTTTCAACAGAAGCCTTGATCATTTGCCACTTAGGAATGCCACACAGGCAATTCACTCCATGCGATTGATATCCATCAATATATAACCCCTGAGCTCGTACGTCTCAAGAAGGGCGTTAAGCAAGAGAATAAATTCTCCACTGCCAAATAAAATCCAATGTCACACACACAGTCCATTTACAATTTCGTTCTGGGTCTGAACGAAACCGGAGGCACCTTGTACCTCGCATATCCATCGATCTCCAAGTACGTCTGGACGATCACCAACTGATTCCCTCCTCTTGGGTGTACAGCCCAATCAAGATCATCAGTAATCACCCAAATGATGTGAAGACCTCCGGTCTTCGACCACCGTCTTCATCCTCGACACCACGTCGAATCAGTTATTCAGAATGGGATAAACCCAGTCTTTCTGAATAACTCGCGTATATAATAAACAAGTGTTACACAAACACAACATACGCCTCATTCCAATTCAGAATATTCATTTATTCAAATATTCTTATACTTTGGTAAAGGTTCCCATTAATTTTATCAAAGATAAATTCTTTAAATTTATTCTTTAATCTTCTTTTGAATATCAATTCGAACTAGTCGGGATTAGCGAACCACACCGAAGTAATCATTTATTTTATTTCCCAATCCCAACCTATTCATCCCATGAAGTAAAACTGGTCATACTTCATATCTAACACCACGGTGTTATCGGTAAATTCAATTACCATTTCACGTTCAAATCTAATTAAAGATTTAACTATCGCCTGGAGCAAAACTGGTGATACTCCATTCTCGATTATTTCAATCTAATTAAAGATTCATTAAAACTCCACTTAGTTTTAATCTTCCCAAAAATCAATATCCTGTCTTTAACTGGGTTAAAGAACCAATGTCATCTAAAACACGATTCACGATAAACCCAAAATCACATTCCATCAATTATCGGGTTAAAGAACAAGTGTTATTTAAAACACCGTTCACGATAAACCCAAAAATCAATTCCAATTCAATTCCAATTAAATATCATTTAATTGGTATACTTCATTAAATCTAAATAAAAAGATTTAATCTTTTTCTCAACTGGGTTTAAGAACAGTGTTAATGAAGACACCATTCACGACAAACCCAAATCACATTTGATATTAAATACAAGGCTCTGAATAGAAAATATATCGGCTTATATTCAATATCAAATTCTACGGCCAAAAGATATCGTATTGGAAATAAGGATATTAATATATCTTTCAAATTCCCATAACAATATATGTATCATCACGAAATCCAACATTGAAATATTCCAAAGACAATTTCGATTCAAATCCAATCCAATTCAATTATTGGAAATTCTGGTTACTTTTAAAACCATTTCAAATCCAATTTATTTATTTTAAAAATAAATGGATTTTAATTCTAGTTCAAAACCAGTTCGTTTCGATAAAAATCTATTTTTATCTTTTCAAATTTGAAATTTTTCATCCCAATTCTTCACAAATCATTTCTTATGATTTTACACAAATTATAACTATTTTTAATAATTTTATCAAGGCCCGTACTGTCGATTTCCATCAATGGCCATCGAACTGCACTTACAACGACCTTTTCCAAATTTGATTTGGGAATAATTCCAAATCCAACCGTTAGATTTCAAATCCCAAATATTCGTTAGAAAGCTCTTTTCGATACGAACCCAACGGTTCTGGTTTTAGGAGAATCCGACGGTCGGATCTCCCACAATATCCATTCGAAGTCAATGGTCGAAATCCGCGAACTGCCGCAGCGCGGCGCGTTCTATTCAGGCCATTATATTATATATATAATATATATAATATATACTTCGTCGATTTCATTTCAAAACATATTTTATAAATTGTTTTAAATTCGTTTTCGAAACGATTTCAACTTCATATTCAATTTCGAATCAAAATTGAATATTCCACATCATCGATATACAAATGATAATATTTTCAAAACGTTATATTTTGAAATCACATTCTTTTCTATATTCATTATAAAAATGAATAAAATTGATATAAATATCATTCACGTCAAAATGGCGTCAATCTAATCAACACGGCTTTTATTCAACACATGAATGTTTATTTTATTCAACACATGAATATTTATTCTATTCAACACATGAATTTGTTTTCTATTCAACACATGAATTTATTTTTATAATATTCCTTATTTTCCAAATTGGAATGAGGCCCAATCAATTACTATATAATGTTAATTATATGGATTTTCTACAACACATGTATATAATAACAACGATAAATCATTAACCATCATCCAGAGTGCACCACACAACTGCATAAGCATTAAATATAAATAATTAACGCTTACACGGTCTGTCACCCATCGATTGACATACAACTAAACAACCGGGATTAGTGTACGTCAAATATCATCCAAATACCCGTGTAGGGTTTCAAATCAACAAACACAGATTTTATTTGTGCAGTTGGTCGATGTGCAAAATTTACCGTCCCAATCAATATCAGTCAAATCAGTGTATATAAACAAATCGTCCGATTTGTTTATTACTATTTATTTTATATACACGTTAAAAATCATATTTTTAACTTTAAAAATATTTTCCACTATAAAATATTTTATTTCATTCCACATTACACAATCAAATTTCACAACACAGCAACCAAACAAACAAGTCATCCATGGTCTGTGGACGACGGGTGTCGAGTGCTACTAAGCACCGTTTGCATCCTAGTATATATTTCAACTAGAAATCAAAATAAAAGTGAGGAGTTCTCACCAAGAGCTAAACCAAACGCCACGACTCTTCATATGTAGGAAACCTTCGCCATGTTTGCCTTTCATCACTTTCATCGTCTGTTTTCGCTACATATATAAAAATCACATATTTTTATTTCACTTTCAAGACGATAAAAATAGCATCTTTAACACGATGTTTTCATTATAAAGGTTATATTTTTATAACGCCACTTCATATATATAAAAATCGAATTTTATCTACATAAAAATCTCAACTTATATTTTAAACAAAATCACTTCTTTATATTTTTAATTCGCTACAACACATATAAAGATCTTATTTTTATAATCTCTACTATATAAAAATCATATTTTTATTATTTCTACTATATAAAAAATATATTTTTATAATTTCTACTATATAAAAATCACATTTTTATAATTTCTAGAAGTTGTTCCTTTTCTCTAGTTAAAGATCAAACCTCTCGCTATTTAAAGATCTCACCTTTCGCTTTTTAAACAAATAAAAATCATATTTTTAATTCACTACTTCATATATATATAAATTGAATTCTTTTATCGTTACTTCAAATATATAAAAGTCGAATTTTTATCGTTACTTCATATATATAAAAATCGAATTTTTTATCGTTACTTCATATATATAAAAATTGAATTTTTATCGTTACTTCATATATATATATATAAATCGAATTTTTTATCGTTACTTCATATATATAAAAATCGAATTTTTATTTCGCTACAAGAATAAAAATCATATTTTTATAATCATAAAAATCGTATCTATATCTCATCTTTTCTGTGTTAAAAGCTCGATCTTTCTACTTTTACATTCATATAAAAATTATATTTTTAATTTCATTAACTTCATATCAAAAATCCAATTTTTATGCTTCGTTATAAATAGCAAAAAAATCATCTCTTTACTATATAAAAAATCAAATCTTTATGCTATAACAACCTAAACTTTAACTAATTAAAAATCATAACCTTCTTCATTAAAAATCCAAGCTTTACATTGTTATTCATATATCAATTTCTTTTTCTTTTCGTTGTTCAAACAAGTAAAGATCCTATTTTTATGATACTTCCATATATATAAAAAAATCCTAATTTTATATAATTGAAAATCATATCCTTTTTTAATGAAAAATCACTTCTTTAATTTCAGTTTAAAAGAATAGTGTTTATTTAATAAATTAATTACCTAAAAAAAACTAGAACGAAATAAAATAAATAAGCAGAAAAGCTCACTGTTGATGGAGGCTCGAAGGAGGAGATGGCCAATGGGAGCGGCGCCGGGATGTGGGCAGGCGGCAGGTGGGTCACGGCGGTCTAGGGAGGTGGCAGTTGTAGTTTTCTGGGCGGTGGGGGTTTTAAGGGGCGTAGAGTCTAGGGTTGCGGTTTTGAAGAGGAGGTGGGTCCGCGAAATCGGGGAAAACGGGGTCTCCGGCGATCGGCGACGAGGGGCTCTTCGGTGGTGGTGCGGCGGAAGACCTGTAGGCGACGGGTTTTTAAGTTTTTTTTTTCTTTCCCAAATCGAGCTGTAAATGAATGAAGACGGGGAAGGGAGAGATAAGGGAGCGTTGACCGAGTTTAATAATATATATTTATTTTATTTCAAATTTCCTAAAAGTAACCTTTTATCTCGAACTCAAAATCGAACCCACCGACTGTCGTCCCTAGCTAATTACCCCCATTCCGAACACAATGGGATATGTTTCGCAAGCCAATTCGGCTGTTACGACCAGTTTCCATTTAAATTAAAATATAAATCTATATATATTCAATTCAAACGTACATTTCAATTTACCAGGGTCACATACGGACCCTAAAAATTCCCGAAAAATTATTTCTAGCTTCGTATCGACGATACGATCCTAACAAACTAATTTCGTTAAATTCTGAGACCGTTTGAAAAATGGCCATTTTCCAATCGATTAAAATCAACTGAAACTGGTCAAACGCGTTTTCCTTTGCCACACTCACATATTGATTTAGAAAATTATGAATTTTGAAACCTAGCAATAACTTGACATCACGGATCCAACAAAAGTAGTTTCGTCGAAAATCGAGATCGTTTGCAAAATTTCCATTTTAAGGGCCAGAATTTCATAGCGACTATTCTGAATTTTCAACTGGGCATAACTTATTATCCCTGCTATGAAATTTTGATTTTTCGGATTCGTTGGAAAGATATTTTCAAATAGGTTCAAATATTTTTGGTTTCACTAAAATCCGGTTTATTTTGAATCCTGTACATTCATTTGAACTTTGAAATCGAATTTTCGAACTACCGCACCATTTTCAATTCCTTTTATATTTATAAATAAATATTTATATTCTAACGTCGATCTATATAAATATATACGTTCGAATTCTATTCAAAATAAATTTCTCATCGATTTTATTTAAAATAATTCAAATAATCAAAATTCATTAAATTCGCCAAAATAAATTTTTTAAATTGGCCCAGAATTCCTGGGTTATTACAATTCTTCTTTAAATCTTAATTAAAAGATTTATTCTTTTCACATGGGTTTAAGAACGGTGTTACTAAAGACCCCATCCTATCAGTCTCTAACCATAAATTAGTATGAGAACAATTCCCTAAGTATAAATCCTGAAGGCCGAAAACCAACATCAGATCAATACCCAGGAAACCATTCAACTTAGCTAATCTCCAGTTAGTTTCTAATTTTCTTAACTTCATTAGGTTTAAGAAGAGTATTATTAAAGATACCATTCACGACAAACCCAAAATCTCATTCCATTGTTAATCGGGTTAAAAAGCAAGTGTTATTTAAAACACCATTCACGATAAACCTAAAAACCAATTTCAATTTAATTCCAATTAAATGTTAATTAATTGGTAAACTTCATTAAATCTTAATAAAAAGATTTAATCTTTTCTCAACTGGGTTTAAGAACAGTTTAGTGAAGACACCGTTCACGACAAACCCAAAATCCCATTTGATATTAAATACAAGGCTCTGAATAGAAATTATATCGGCTTATATTCAATATCAAATTCTGAAATCAACAAATATCGTATTGGAATAACAATATATATATATCTTCCAAATTCATCCACAATGTCTGTATAATCACGGAATCCAATATCGAAATATTCCAAAGATAATTTCGATTCAAATCCATTCCAATTCATATATTGGAAATTCTGGTTATTTTTAAAACCATTTCAAATCCAATTTATTTATTTAAAAATATTGGATTTATAAATTCTAGTTCATAACTAGGTCATTTTGATAAAAATATATTTTTATCTTTTCAAATATGGAATTTTTCATCCCAATTATTTCTAAATCATTTATTATGATTTTACACAAATTTTTGATATTTTTAATAATTTTATCAAGGCCCGTACAGTCGATTTTCATAAACGGTCATCGAGCTGCACTTACAACGACCTTTTCCATATTTGATTTGGACATAATTCCAAATCCAACCGTTATATTTCAAATCCCTTATATTTGTTGGAAAGCTATTTTCGATACAAACCCAACGGTTCCGGTTTTAGGAGAATCCGACGGTCGGATCTCCCGTAATGTCCGCTCGATTTCAATGGTCGAAATTCGCGAACTACCGCGGCGCGGTGCGTTCTATTCAGGCCATTAAATATATATAATGTATATATTATATATATTTCATCGATTTCCATTTAAAATGTATTTCATAAATCATTTTTAATTCGTTTTCAAAACGATATCAACTTTATTCAATTTCAAATCAAAATTGAATATTCCATATAATTAACATATAAATGATGATCTTTTCAAAACATTATATTTTGAAATCACTTCCTTTTCGATATTCATTATAATGAATAAAATCGACATAAATATCATTCATGTCAAAATGGCGCTAATCTAATCAACACAGCTTTTTATATTTAAATATTTTCGTGTCCATCCCAAATCGGACATCAAAATTATATTTTGATCTTTTACTGAATATTATTTTAAAATATTTGTTATTTTAAAGTATTCATTCTTTCTGAACTGGATTCAGACACAGTGAATTACCATATAATGTTATTTATATGGATTTCATACAACATTTGTATAGAACAATAATGATAAACAATTTGTAACACCCCATAATTTTAAATATTAAAGTTAACAAATTAAAGAATACTTAATTTCAATTGTGGGAATTAAGGGAAATGGGTTGCGCCATTGCGTTCGTCTCGAAATTATACTTGAGATAGAGTCCGAGTTTGCGTAAAACGGACAACGTATGAAGGAGATCTGGACGAACGAAGTTAGGCTGAAAAACCAGAAGAAAAAAAATTGCACTAGTGCACTTGTGAAGTGCGCCAGTACAAAAATGCACTGGCGCACCTGCCAAGTGCGCCCATGTCGGGCTGAAAGCCTGCACAGATTTCTGGAGTGTTCTGAGCCGAACTGTGAGTCATTGCTGAGTCACTAAGGCTTAGGTGGCTATCTAAATGGTTCTGGTTATTCCTAGGTTAATCCGACGACTCTTAATTAATTAATCTTCTATAAAAACACCCTAAACCCCTAACCCTAATCACACAAATTCATATCAATTGCCGCCATGCCGTCAAAGGAGAACCTAGAGTAGCCGCCATATACTATCGACCCTAAAGCAAGATAGAGGCTTGAATCAAATCTAAATAACAACTAAGTCTACATCAAAGGCGAGAAAATCAGTTTCAGAATACAAATCCCAGAAAGACAAGACTATTCTTTTTGATTGTGAGTATGATAGCTTTCACAAAATAATTCGTTAATTTAATTATGATAAGATATAATTGGGATCATAAGAATATGATTTTGAATCATGTGATGTAAATTATATGTATGTTTGTGGTGTTGAATCATATGTTAGCTCTTATGTGAATTTTATGCAAGTTGGATCATATGTTAGTTCTTATGTGAATCCTATGCAAGTTGAATCATATATCTTATGCAAGTTTGTGGCGATTGGATCATATATTCTTATATGAATCTTATGCAGGTTTGGGTTGTTAAAATATATGTGAAACGTATATATGCATATGCTAGTTTATGTGACATTAATCTATATGTTTAGATCCATATGCAAGTTCACACCTTTATGTTTAGATCTATAAGCAGGATTATATCTTCATGTTTAGATCTATATGCAAGATTACATCTTTATGTTTAAATCCATATGCAAGTTCACACCTTTATGTTTAGATCCATATGCAAGTTCACACCTTTATGTTTGGATCTATAGCAATACGTAAGTTATGCAAGTTTATGTTCATCACCTATGCTAGTTTTGTATCATATGCTAGTTTGAATGAAATTCATATGCAAGTTATTGGCTATGTAATCTTATGTCATGATCCTTAGATCTATTTTATGTGTTATGTGATGTTGTTTTTCTTTTTATGAGTTAGACTATTTGCGAGTCTAACATATGTCATATGAAAATGTACGAATAGCGTGGGGATGATGGGATAATATTGAATATACATAAAATTGTGAATTGGCATAAGTGGCCTTAAAAAGGCATATAATAAATTTGAGACATTAATTGGCATAATTGGTATTTATGGACATAATTTTGAGAGACAATTATGGACATAAATAAATTTGGAATTTATTTACAAATTTGAATAGGGATATTAATCCAATTTGGGGTTAAATAAAGATGTGTAATAATAAACTGCCTAAGACATGAGGTTAGACTCGTTTGTGGTGTAAGACTGCCCGGACCCACCCGATAAATCCAGCAACCACAAACGGTAATCTAATGTGAGAGGTCAAAGGCACAAATTAAATGGGTAATAAAGGCCTAAGACACGAGGTTAGACTCGTTTGTGGTGTAAGACTGCCCGGACCCGCCTGGAAAATCAAGCAACCACAAATGGCAATCTAATGTGAGAGGTCAAATGCATAAATTAAAAGATTCTTAGACACGAGGTTAAGTCTTACTTGTGGTAGAAGTCTGCCTGGAACCGCCCGGCATATCCAGCGGCCATAAGCAATCGACTTAATGTGAGAGGTCTGTGCATTAATAATTAATTAATGCTGATCAAAGACGAATATAAATGACAAACAGAAGTTTGGCTGGGTGAGTGATTCTCTGAGTACCAATCTGATGTTGATTTCGGCCTTCAGGGTTGGTACTTGGGGACTTATTCTCTTAACCAATGTGTCTGTGAACTAAGATGTACTTAATCATAAATTAAGTAAAACATGGTAAGTGGATAGGGTTAAGACAAGTTTAACCAATAAGATGTAAGTGGATAGGGTTGAGACCAGCTTAACCAATAATACATAAGTGGATAGGGTTAAGACCAGCTTAACCAATAATTTGATAAGTGGGTAGGGTTAAGACAAACTTAACCAATAATATACATTGACCTGGTAGGGTTAAGACAAACTTAACCAATAAAATATATTAATCTGATAAGTGGATAGGGTTAAGACCAACTTAACCAATAAGATATAAGTGGATGGGGTTAAGACCAGCTTAACCAGTAATATATTGATCTGATAAGCGGGTAGGGTTAAGACAAGCTTAACCAATAATACATGTTGATTCGTTGAGTGAGTAACATGGGTGATGTGTGGGATATAATTAGAAACACTTAACCAAGTTGTAACATGTAAGAAGACATGAATAAGAGAGGTTAAGTGGGAAATTCTAGTGGGGACCAAGCATAGGTGGAAAGCTTGTGTCAAGCATGGGGGACCCTTTTCGAACCAGTAACCCATTAAGTATTTTTGTGAGCTCGACCCAAGTCGAGGACGGGACACGCTTACTGGGTTTGATTGTAAGAGGTCAAAGCGGGTTAGCGGTGGCAACGCAAGTCCAACGGGGTCATGTGAGTGTGTGGGCCCGGGCTAGTAGGTAAGACGTTGTTGCATCGTGTAGATATAAGTCGTGCATCTGTAGTGGTATCGGGTTGCCACTTTGGGGAGTGATACACCCCACTGTGGGACTAGCACGGGTATCTACGAGTTTGGGAGCCGATCGAATGGGGAAGGTAGTGGGTACGACTAGCGGAGATAAGAGCAGACGACACCTATGAAGACAGCTAGGAGTATAACTACCATATTATGAATAAATATTGTAATTAGAATGGGGAGGATAGTGGGTACGACTAGCGTAGATAGGGGAAGACAGCACCAATGAAGACAGCTAGAGGTACATGAAACTACCATTATTACTATTTTGTTCAGTGGGCGGGATCAACTTTTAGGGTGACTAGTAATGATGCGGTGTAATTAGCATTGGTGCAGTATAGTAATTATCCTATAGTGATTAGGAACGAGATTAACGCCAGAATATTCCTCTTATTTGCCTTGTCATGCCCACTTGTTTCATGGTCATATCTTATCTTACCAGTTTATGCCTTATCCTTGTTACTTTAATAATTATATTGTTAAAGTTATTATACTCGTCAGACTTTATGTCTGACCCCCTTGTTTTCGCCTCTTTTCTTCCTCCCCCCCCCCCCCCAAGGTTCTCAGGGTGGGACTAGTACTAGGGGAGCTTGATCTTGGATCTCTTTCTCTCTCTTTTGGAAGTACTTGGATTGCTGAAAGTAAAGTTCAGCTCATCTCTTTTATGGCTACTTGTGTTGGGGTTTATGCTTTTTATTTTATGTACTCTAAAACAATTTATCAAGATGGATATTAAGTGTACTTGGTTTAAGAAGTTGTTGTAATCAAACTATTTCTCCGCTGCAATCAAAGTTGTTTCAAAATTTTCAAGTACCATTATTTATATCTGTCTTGTTATATTTTGTTCTATACACTAAATACCCTCCATGGAAGTTAGTGCATTCCTTTTGTTAGAGTGACATTAATGTACGTGGGGGTGTTACACAATCAACCATCATCCAGAGTGCATTCTACACTACATAAGCATTAAATATAAATATTTAACGCTTATAACAGTCCGTCAACCAATCGATTGACATACCACTAAATAATTTGGATTAGTGTACATCAAATATCATCCCAATACCCGTGTGGGGTTTTCAAACAACAAACACAGATTTATTTGTGCAGTTGGGCGATGTGTAAAATATATCGTCCCAATTAATATCAGTCAAGTGTGTGTATATAAACAAATCGTCCGATTTGTAAATGAATATTTATTTTATCCATATACACATTAAAAATTATATTTTTTAACGATGAAATATTTTATTCGATGCACGAATATTTTATACTGTCCATTTCACATCACAAACAATTTTCACAACACAATCAAGAAAACAAGTAGTCCATGGTCTGTGGACGACGGGGAGCAGTTCATATATGCAGTTATAAAATAAATTTAATAACTGTACATAAATAATTTTAGTGAGGAGTTCTCACCTTTGGGTTCCACTCCTCCATTTTTTTATTTTCGATCTAGATTGCATACCTACGTTAAAAATCATATTTTTAACCCATTAATAATTATTTCTTTGTATGACTATTTTATGCATAACATACCCAAGCTAAAAATCATATTTTTATAAGGATGTTTATAGTATAAAAATCATATTTTTACTTCGCTATATATATATATATATATTCTATTTTTATCCTACCGAAATATTATTCCATACATACGATAAAAATTATATTTTTATCTAACTAAAAATAATATTTTTATATCGCTTCATTCAAATAAATAAAAATCAAATTTTTAATCCACTACCTATATAAAAATATAATCTTTTCATATTCAAAAATAAGTTTTTTTTTAAATCTCGTCTTTCATGTACTAAAAATCTCATCTTTTAGGTATTAAAAATATAACCTTTATATTATAAAAAATATAATCTTTATATTATAAAAATATAACCTTTATATTATTAAAAGTATAATCTTTATATGTTTAAAAGATATATCTTTTCATTATAAAAAGATCACATTTTTAAATAAAAACTGAACTTAAAATTAAAAAAAATCACCTTTTGCTTGAGGGCTGCTGCACCAACGTCGGAGGGGGTCAGAGCGAAGGCCGTGGGGATAAGAACTGGCGCAGGCGGTGGTGGAGCCAGTAGGGGCGGCGGCGTTGGTTTCTAGGGCTTGAGGGGTTCGCGGTTTGGGCAAGATCAAAGGGGAGAGGAGCATCATCGAGGTGGAGGAGGGGGGGGGGAATCGTGGTGGGAGGCGCAGGCTTGGAAGGCGGCGGTGGCTCAATCGGAGGGGAGCGACGGGATTTGGGAGCGTGGGTTTTAGGTTTTTTTTTATTTTAATTTGATTCTTCTGAATGAACGACGGGAGGGGTGAGGAAAGATAATGGAGCGTTAACCAATTTAATAACATATATTTATTTTATTTTAAATTTCCAAAAAGTAACTTTTCTGTTGAACTCCAATTCGGACCCAACGACTGTCGTCCCTAGCTTATTACCCACATTCCGAACGCAATGGGATATGTCCCATAAGCCAGTTTGACCGTTTCGATAAGTTTTTGTCAAATTTAAAATATAAATCAATATATTTTAAATTCAAACGCACATTTCAATTTACCGGGGCCACATACTGACTCCAAAAATCCCAAAAAAATAAATCTGGCTATGTTTTGACGATAAGGTCCTAACAAAACTAATTTTGTCGAATTTGGAGACTGTTTGAAAAATGGCCATTTTTTGGTCGATCCAAATTGACTAAAATTGACAAAACACGTTTTCCTTTGCCACCCTCACATATTAATTCCAAAAATTATGAATTTTGGAATCAAGCAATAATTTGACATTCCAGATCCAACAAAAGTGGTCTCATCGAAAACAGTGGTCGTTTGCAAAATCTTCATTTTTAAGGGCTATATTTTCCAAGTGACTACTCTGAATTTTCAACTAGGCATAACTTTTTATTCTCGCTATGAAATTTTGATTTTTCAGAGTCGTTGGAAAGATATTTTCAAACAGATTCAAATATTTCTGGTTTCACTAAAATCCGGTTTATTTTGAATCACGTACATTCATTTGAAATTTGAAATCGAATTTTCAAACTAACGCGCCATTTTCAATTCCTTTTATAATTAAAATAAATATTTATATTCTAACTTTGCTTTAAATAAATTTATACATTCTAATTCTGTTCAAAATAAATTTCTAGTCATTATTATTTAAAATAAATCATTTAAATATTAAAAATTCATTAAAATTACCAAAATAAAAATTTTAAATTGGTTCTGATTTTCCGGGTTGTTACAACTATGGATATTATATCAATGACCGTATATACTGTAACACCCTGGATTTTTAAATAGTCAAATTAACTAAATTAAAGAATAATTAATCTTAGATGTGAGAATTAAGGGAAACGGGTTGCGCCGTTGTGTTTGTCTTGGAATTCTGGTTGAGACAGAGTCCAAGTTTGCGTAAATTGGATTCCGTATGAAAAAGATATCTTTAAATTAAATATTGCAGCAAAACATGAAAAAAAAGAATGAGAAAAGAATAAGTGTTTAGCATTGTTCTAAGGTTTGTAAGAAAAAGACTTAGTAGCTCATTTGGTTGGAACATGTGACTTGCATACAAGAGATACAGAGTTCGATCTTTTCTTGAAGCTTAGGAAATTACAAATCAAAGATTCAAACAACAAACACACTATCTTCATCTCTAATCCAATTCATTGTGAGTATGATTTGATTAACAAGATAATTCTTAATTTAATTGTGATATGCTTATCTTTGGATTATGAGAATATGGTTGTGATTCATATGACTTGCTAGTTTGCATTATGTATAATGTTATGCAAGATTAATATGATTATGCAAGTTAATATGATTATGCAAGTTAATATGGTTATGCAAGTTTCATATATGATGTTATGCAAGTTTCATGTATGATGTTATGCAAGATTAATATGATTATGCAAGTTAATATGATTATGCAAGTTTCATATATGATGTTATACAAGTTAATATGATTATGCAAGTTTCATATATGATGTTATGCAAGTTAATATGATTATGCAAGTTTCATATATGATGTTATGCAAGTTAATATGATTATGCAAGTTTCATATATGATGTTATGCAAGTTAATATGATTATGCAAGTTGTACATATGATGTTATGCAAGTTAATAGGATCACGCAAGTTGTATGCGAGTTATATGATGTTATGTAAGTTTGGATCTAAAATATATGCTAGTATTTCATGATGTTAACTTATGTCAATGAATCTCTTTTTATAATCCAATCACCTAGGTTTATAACATCAGTTTTTATGCGAATATGGATGTGGAACATATGCTAGTTCGTATAAGTATTATGTTCATATGCAAGTTTAAGTGATAATTGGATTCACATATATACAAGTTCACACCTTTAAAGTTTAGATCCATATTCAAGTTGACATTTTTATGTTGAAACTATGACATGCATAGTTACGCAAGTTTACACCTTTATGTGGATCCATAGTTTACTCAGGTTAACACCTTTTATTGGATCCATAGTTATGCAAGATGACACCTTTATGTTTAGGTTGACGACATACATAGTTTATGTAAGTTTGTGATAATTACCTAGGCTAGTTGGGTGTAAACTATGTTCATACATGCAAGTTCACACCTTTTAGATCTATGATTTTTGGATCCTTCATAATACAAAGACTATGCAAGTATGTTGTAATTCTTAATTGCAAGTTAGATGCAAATTAGATCTATTATTGTGTGTATGTGACTTTGTGACGTTTATTCCCTTTTTTTAAGTATTAGACTATTTGCTAGTCTAATATGTATATGTCATGTTAAGCGAACGAATGACGGGGGTATGATGGGGATAATAGTGGATACACACATATTGTGAATTTGGCATGTAATGGCCTAAAAAGGCATGTAATTAATTTTAAGGAATAAAATTAATTAGTGATGAAATTGGTATAATTTATATACCATAAATAGATGAGCATAATTTAGGTGATAAATTATGGACATAAATAAATATGGAAATTGGAATAGGGAAAGTAATTCAAATTTGGGGAAAATTAATTATGTATAATTAATTGCCTAAGACACGAGGTTGGACTCATTTGTGGTGTAAGACTGCCCGGACCCGCCCGACAAATCCAGCAGCCACAAATGGTAGCCCAATGTGAGAGGTCAAAGGCCCAAACTAAATGCGTAACAATTGTATGGACACGAGGTTAGGCTCGTTTGTGGTGTAAGACTTCCCGGACCCACCCAGCAAATCCAGCAGCCACAAATGCCAGTCTAATGTGAGAGGTCCTACAGGGGTTACGGTAGTAATAAATTAAGAAACACTTAACCAAAGTAAAACATGTGGTGGGACATGGGGGTTAAGTAGGTGCCTTGGCTGGCATGAGGAAATACGATTAGTAACACTTAACCAAGGTAAAACATGTAAGTGAGACATAGGGGTTAAGTGGGTGCCTTGGGTGGTATGTGGAATTCCTAATAGAAACCCTTAACCAAATTTAAAACATGTAAGTGGACATGAAGGGGGTTAAGTGGGATGTACTAGAGGGGACCAAGCCTAGGTGGAAAGCTTGTGTCAAGCATGGGGGGGTCCTTTTCAGTCCAGTTGCCCATTAAGTATCTTTGTGAGCTCGACCCAAGTCGAGGACGGGACACGCCTACTGGGCCTGATTGTTAGAGGCCAAAACGGGTTAGCGGTGACAACACAAGTCCAACGGGGTCACGTGCGTGCGTGGGTCCGGGCTAGTAGGTAAGACGTTGTTGCATCGTGTAGTTATAAGTCGTGCATTCCTTGCGTGGTATAAGGTTGCCATATTGGAGAGTGATACACCCTACTGTGGGACCTGCACGGGTATCTACGAGTTAGGGAGCCGATCGAATGGGGAAGGTAGGGGTACGACTAGTGGAGATAGGAGTAGGCGGCACCTATGACAGCAGCTAGGAGTACAACTACCATATTATAAATATTGTAATTAAAATGGGGTGGGTAGTAGGTGCAACTAGTGGAGATAGGGGCAGGCGGCGCCTATGACAGCAACTAGGGGTACACGAAACTACCATTATCACATCTGTTATGTTCAGTAGGCGGGATCAACTTTTAGAGTGATTAGTATTGGTGCAGTTAGTATTAGTTCGGTATAACTTAGTAATTACCCTTAAGTATGTTGAAGCGCGACTCAACATTATCTTATTCCTAATGTTTGACTCTGTCATTTGTTTCACAGTCATACCTTATCTTCCAGTTATAGCTTATCCTAATTACTTTAAAAGTTATATTGTTAAAGTTATCATACTCGCCAGACTTTATGTCTGACCCCCTTTGTTTTCGCCTCTTTTCTTCCTTCCCCCCCTCAGGTTCTCAGGGTGGGACTAGCACTAGTGGAACTTGACTTGGATCTTTTCTGAAGTACTTGGATTGCTGAAGTAAAGTTCAGCTTATCTTTTATCATGGCTATTGAAGTTGGGATTATGCTTTTTATTTTTATATACTCTGATTTTGTCAAGATGGATATTTTGTACTTGACTCTAGTCTTTGGTTTTGATAATGTAACCAAACATATTTACCTTCTGCTGCAATAAATAAAGTTTTAAATTTTCAAGTACTGCTTTATATCTGCCTTGTTGTGATTTTCTGTTTTATATTCACTTAAAATGCTCCACGGTAGTTAATGCATTCCCTTTATGAGTGACATTAATGGACGTGGGGTGTTACACGTGGTATCAGAGCTGAATGTTACCAGAACAGATATGAATTTTGAAAAGTTGTTTTTCAAAAACAATTTTATAAAGAAGTACCTTCAAAAGTATGTTTTAAGGAAAGTATTTTCAAGAGAAAATCTTATTTTAGAAAGCATAACCCCAAGGGCCATATATCTTTCCTTCGGTTCTTTTGTATTAAATCTTTCCTTTTTCGTTTCAGCATATCTGAAGCATCTAAGATACCAGAGGGTATGTCTTTTAGTTTCTCCTTTATCGCTTACCTTATACTTATCTTATCTTTAGTATGTCCTCTCGTTAGTACCTTTGACCTTTAGATAGGGTAGTCCTATGGTTGAAACATGTGTTTGAGACATGTTATGTATGATAGATGCATGTGGATGCAAGTGTTTGCTCGTGGATGCATATACACACACTTTAGGCACTAGATCGGCTCAGTCACTTCATATTGCATATTACATATAAATGTGTGTGCATATTTAAGCTAATGGATGTATAATGGTTGTGCTATCATATGGATGCGGCATTTTGGTGAATGGTTGTGCACGCATGTAGAGATAATATGTATCGATAGGATTCTTTCGCATACATAATGGACGCATGGCACTATCATGATTTGCACTAAGGAGGTCAACTGAATCAGTAAACCGCCTGATTTTGCATTAGATAAGAAACATATGCACACACTTCTTGCATATGTTCATACAGCATTAGAAAATTTTAAGGACAATGGATTCATGTGTTTGATGGTTGAGTAGATGGTTGTTTGGATGGTAGGATACGTTCTTCTTGAATTAGAGATTTCGAGGGTGAAATCCTTTAAGGAGGGGAGAATGTAACACCCCAGATTTTTGAATAATCGAATTAACTAAATTAAAGAATAATTAATCTCAGATGTGAGAAATAAGGGAAACGGGTTGCGCCATTGTGTTCATCTCGGAATTCTGGTTGAGACAGAGTCCGAGTTTGCGTAAATTGGATTCCGTATGAAAAAGATATCTTTAAATTAAATATTGCAGCAAAACATGAAAAAAAAGAATGAGAAAAGAATAAATGTTTATCACTGTTCAAAGGTTTGTAAGCAAAAGACTTAGTAGCTCATTTGGTTGGAACATGTGACTTGCATATAAGAGGTACAGAGTTTGATCCCCGCCAGCGCCATATTTTTGTTTTAGGGGAATGGCTTAAAATGGCCTAGTGTGAACGCGGTTCAAAAAGTAGTTTAGTGTGAAAATGGTTAATTAGGAAGATAGAAAAATATATAGACATATATATATATATATAAATAAAATAAAATTCAACCTAAAATTTAAGAAAAAATTTCAAAATAGCGGAAGCGGGAAGGCAAAACACCAAACCGACCTATTTTATGGGTCGACCCCAGGGTCGACTCAGGAGGTTTGGAATTGGTCCCGTCGGCCCTGAATGGTCTATGATGAAATTTTATGTTTTAGGGCTTAGGTGGCGATTTCTGGTTGGTCTGTTGACATCATTTCTTGGTTTCTAAGGCCTAGATGGATTCTAGAGTGATTTGACGGCTGTAAATAAATCTAGCTCCTATATAAACACTCCAAAGCCTCATTCTAAAACCTAAATAAAATTGGAACCGTAGCCGCCATGCCGCTGGAGTAGCTCATCTTTTCTTGAAGCTTAGGAAATTACAAATCAAAGATTTAAACAACAAACACACTATCTTCATCTCTAATCCGATTCATTGTGAGTATGATTTCATTAACAAGACAATTCTTAATTTAATTGTGATATGCTTATCTTTGGATTATGAGAATATGGTTTTGATTCATATGACTTGCTAGTTTGCATTATGTATGATGTTATGCAAGATTAATATGATTATGCAAGTTAATATGATTACGCAAGTTAATATGATTATGCAAGTTTCATATATGATGTTATGCAAGTTTCATGTATGATGTTATGCAAGATTAATATGATTATGCAAGTTAATATGATTATGCAAGTTTCATATATGATGTTATGCAAGTTAATAAGATTATGCAAGTTTCATATATGATGTTATGCAAGTTAATATGATTATGCAAGTTTCATATATGATGTTATGCAAGTTAATATGATTATGCAAGTTGTACATATGATGTTATGCAAGTTAATAGGATCACGCAAGTTGTATGCGAGTTATTTGATGTTATGTAAGTTTGGATCTAAAATATATGCTAGTAGTTCATGATGTTAACTTGTGTCAATGAATCCCTTTTTATAATCCAATCACCTAGGTTTATAACATCAGTTTTTATGCGAATATGGATATGGAACATATGCTAGTTCGTATAAGTATTATGTTCATATGCAAGTTTAAGTGATAATTGGATTCACATATATACAAGTTCACACCTTTAAAGTTTAGATCCATATTCAAGTTGACATTTTTATGTTGAAACTATGACATGCATAATTATGCAAGTTTACACCTTTATGTGGATCCATAGTTTACTCAGGTTAACACCTTTTATTGGATCCATAGTTATGCAAGATGACACCTTTATGTTTAGGTTGACGACATACATAGTTTATGTAAGTTTGTGATAATTACCTAGGCTAGTTGGGTGTAAAACTATGTTCATACATGCAAGTTTACACCTTTTAGATCTATGATTTTTGGATCCTTGATAATACAAGGACTATGCAAGTATGTTGTAATTCTTAATTGCAAGTTAGATGCAAATTAGATCTATTATTGTGTGTATGTGACTTTGTGACGTTTATTCCCTTTTTTTAAGTATTAGACTATTTGCTAGTCTAATATGTATATGTCATGTTAAGCGAACGAATGACGGGGGTACGATGGGGATAATAGTGGATACACACATATTGTGAATTTGGCATGTAATGGCCTAAAAAGGCATGTAATTAATTTTAAGGAATAAAATTAATTAGTGATGAAATTGGTATAATTTATATACCATAAATAGAAGAGCATAATTTAGGTGATAAATTATGGACATAAATAAATATGGAAATTTGAATAGGGAAAGTAATTCAAATATGGGGAAAATTAATTATATATAATTAATTGCCTAAGACACGAGGTTGGACTCATTTATGGTGTAAGACTTCCCGGAGACGCCCGGCAAAGCCAGCAGCCACAAATGGTAGCCCAATGTGAGAGGTCAAAGGCCCAAACTAAATTCGTAACAATTGTATAGACACGAGGTTAGGCTCGTTTGTGGTGCAAGACTGCCCGGACCCGCCCGGCAAATCCAGCAGCCACAAATGCTAGTTTAATGTGAGAGGTCCTACAGGGGTTACGGTAGTAATAAATTAAGAAACACTTAACCAAAGTAAAACATGTGGTGGGACATGGGGGTTAAGTGGGTGCCTTGGATGGCAAGAGGAAATACGATTAGTAACACTTAACCAAGGTAAAACATGTAAGTGAGACATAGGGGTTAAGTGGGTGCCTTGGGTAGCATGTGGAATTCCTAATAGAATCCTTTAACCAAATTTAAAACATGTAAGTGGACATGAAGGGGGTTAAGTGGGATGTACTAGAGGGGACCAAGCCTAGGTGGAAAGCTTGTGTCTAGCATGGGGGGGGGGGCTTTTCAGTCCAGTAGCCCAATAAGTATCTTTGTGAGCTCGACCCAAGTCGAGGACGGGACACGCCTACTAGGTCTGATTGTTAGAGGCTAAAACGGGTTAGCGGTGGCAACGCAAGTCCAACGGGGTCACGTGCGTGCGTGGGTCCGGGCTGGTAGGTAAGACGTTTTTGCATCGTGTAGTTATAAGCCATGCATTCCTTGCGTGGTATAAGGTTTCCATATTGGGGAGTGATACACCCCACTGTGGGACCTGCACGGGTATCTACGAGTTAGGGAGCCGATCGAATGGGGAAGGTAGGGTACGACTAGTGGAGATAGGAGCAGGCGGCACCTATGACAGCAGCTAGGAGTACAACTACCATATTATAAATATTGTAATTAAAATGAGGTGGGTAGTAGGTGCAACTAGTGGAGATAGGGGTAGGCGGCGCCTATGACAACAACTAGGGGTACACGAAACTACCATTATCACATCTTTTATGTTCAGTAGGCGAGATCAACTTTTAGAGTGATTAGTATTGGTGCAGTTAGTATTAGTTCGGTATAACTTAGTAATTACCCTTAAGTATGTGGAAGCGCGACTCAACATTATCTTATTCCTCCTGTTTGACTCTGTCATTTGTTTCACAGTCATACCTTATCTTCCAGTTATAGCTTATCCTAATTACTTTAAAAGTTATATTGTTAAAGTTATCATACTCGCCAGACTTTATGTCTGACCCCCTTTGTTTTCGCCTCTTTTCTTCCTTCCCCCCCCCCCCCCCTCATGTTCTCAGGGTGGGACTAGCACTAGTGGAACTTGACTTAGATCTTTTCTGAAGTACTTGGATTGCTGAAGTAAAGTTCATCTTATCTTTTATCATGGCTATTGAAGTTGGGATTATGCTTTTTATTTTTATATACTCTGATTTTGTCAAGATGGATATTTTGTACTTGACTCTAGTCTTTGGTTTTGATGATGTAACCAAACATATTTACCTTCTGTGCAATAAATAAAGTTTTAAATTTTCGAGTACTGCTTTATATCTATCTTGTTGTGATTTTCTGTTCTATATTCACTTAAAATGCTCAACGGAAGTTAATGCATTCCCTTTGTGAGTGACATTAATGGACGTGAGGTGTTACATATACCCTTAATGAAGTAATATCGTGAAGACAATTCTGATCCCAGTAAACAATAAATAGTCAAAGTTTGCAGCAATGCAAAAGGGCCAAAGGAAGGACGTCGAATGAGCATTTGGTGTCCTTCAATCAAGATTTATCATTGTCAGCAATCAACGCAGACTATGGGATCCACTTAAAATGAAAAAAAAAATACATGTTTTATTTTACGTAATATGGTTTTAAGACATGGAAGAGATACAGAAGAAAACTATGTTTACGAGGGGTGCTCATGTTGCTCCGAATATATGGCATAATGATATAATTGGCAGCATAATTGAACTCGAGTTTCAAATTTCCAGCCAAATGCCATGTCGTAGTGTTCAGCTCCACAAATGACCGCAAGATTATCTAATAAATCATCTTTAGATCTTTTATGGGAATCAGTAATGGAAAGAGTGTTACTGCTTTCCGTGTTACTATAGTGTTTCGTGGATGTTGTTTGTAATGCTACTTTAAGAAGTATTTTTTATCAAGAATTATACTATAATATTAGCTAATTAAATTTTCATAACATCATATTAGTCATTACATCAAAAATAGAATAATTATACTATAGGAAGTACAAATAAAGATTCTCTTCACGTTTATGTCTAATAATTTCTCCCCTCCTAGATTCGGTATATTTTCTTTGTTCTTCGAACATGTGCGAAGTATCAACCAACACTACTTCATCATCATCTCTCTTCTTGTTACCTGCAAGAAGTCATTCCATTTTCAAAAAAAATTCTTAGTGTCGAACAGCTTGAAGTTCCATAACATGATAATATATGTATTCTAATTCTAGTAGGAGTTTATTTATTTTTGCTTGATCAGCACCGGCAACTTGCTTCTTTTTGGCTGCTTTGGCTTCGATGGGTCTTATATACGCATCTTCGGTAGGAGTTAGATCTTAATATAATGTCATTCCCTAACTACCAAGGGATTCACCTGGGCTATAGCTTTCTCCAATTTTGGCTATTTCGCGTCGAGCGTAGCTACTAGATTGAACATTTTGAACAGCTTTCTAAAGGGAATATTTCCATTTCACTTGATTAACCTGAAGGTCATAAATTTGCATGAGCTGATAAAAATAAGGGGCTTATTTATTTTTTAATTAGTGAATAGTCTTAAACGGTTTATTTTCCGCCATCATTTGCAACAAAATAAATTATATATTTAGAAAATAAACTTACATATGTTAAAATTTAATTATTGTTAAATTTAAATATTCTTACCAAATGTGTTTCACTTGTTTGATTTAACTTGAACATTTGTGAATCAAATGTTTGTGCCTAGCGGTTAATTTTTTCGAATTGTCCTTTTGCCGAAGAAACTGATCTTTTACGATCATGATTCTTTCACTTGTAGCAATTTGAAATTCTACTTCATAAGCTCTCAGGTCTCATCCTCGGATCAAATCACCAAACAGTGCACACTATATGTAATGTAAATCATAATTCTCCATCGAGTACAAACTACTTATAATGAATGTTTGGCCAATAGAAGTTGTATTATATTCTAAATCAAACATAAGTTGCATTTTGCGAGATTAACATCGAATTCAGATTGCGTTTTTGAAGTTGAAGATGGAGAAACGAGGGTATAATGGTTGGGAAGGTGGTAAAGTATGATATGAAGAGGTGAGATTTATTGAGAAGGTAGGTAGCCATTGGGAGTTTGTCGTTGGGGCCAGGGGATTGGTCGTTTGTTCAATAGACGCCCCATAATATTACATATTTATGACTGATTTTCACGAAAATGTAATCAATATCAGAATCTGCACTCTCTAGGAGACTGAAATCGGTGTACTATTGCACTTGTACTATGTAACCTCCTGCTCTAACAATAAAATTCTCATTTTATAGAAAATATCAAAGTAAAAGGTGACACCTCATGCGTAGACTTGTTGAAGTAGTTCAACTCATTATTGTAAGTAGAACAAATTATGGTACTATCCGAGATATTTTTGTGAGTCTTCGAAGTAGGACAACATAAAAAAATTATCCTAACCCAAATTAGTCGTGTATCAGCGGACGATACAAGCTCGACCTGGTGGTACATTTATTCGTTTGACCATTGGCTAGAGCTACTTTTGACTCTGCAATATTTTTTACATTTCAAATCTCCATTTCAAGATTCTCAAACAAGATCAACCTTACCCATATAAATATTAGATTGAGATACAGGAGAACTAGTCATAAAATGTAGGACAGATTTGTTGTTTCTTAAAGCATTCATGAACAAAAGGATAAATGGACAAGATTTAGCTATAAAGTGGTCTTAGCTAGTAATGTACGAAAACTAATGTAATATGTATTAATTATTTCAAAATTGCGGACCTACTTGATCTTCTTCGAAGGTAGTATCATACAAAAATTATTTTAAACTATATTCATGAACAGTTTAATCTAATCAGCAGTAGAACAACGAGAAAGAAGCAAAAAAATATAAGAGAGATGTATTATGTAGAAAAACTTCTAGTAAAATCCTACCGGACTTCAATTTAAAAATCAGAATAAAACAAAATAAAAGGAGATTTAACTTGGTATCATGATCTTGATTCAGCAAAAAGGAAAGAAAGAAAAGAAAATTAAAAGGAGGAAATGGAAGAAGCAACAACAATCCCGAATTGAAAAAACAAGACAAAGGCAGGTTGATTTGTTTTGCTCTTTATTCCCAGATTTTTTTTAAAGAAAAGGTCCAAGAATAAATCCATGCATTGTAAATTTTAGTGCATTACCTCTTCTATTGAGCTCAAACGCTATTTACAAACACATGAAAACCAATCAGTATCGTACATCTACCCAAGAAGTCAGAATCCGAGATGGATCTATATTTTTTTCTTATCTGATTTTTCTTTCTAGTGCATGCTTCATCACCTTATTGTATTAAGAGGGTTGTGGGACTGGTTAATTGTTTATTACCCGTTTGTAGTTTGCAATTTCACGGATAAAAAGTAAATGTGCATGTTTCTTCTTTTTATTTATTTCAAATCATCAATTATTTCCTGTTACATTTTAATTATAATTAAATATTAATTGTTACATACATATAATATATGTTAAATATTTTATCAAATAGTAAATTAGTTACTATTAAAAATTATTAAGCATTCACTGTAATAAATTTTCAAACATTAGTTATTAATATATTAAAATAATTAGACATTAATTATTAAAAGTTAACTATTAATTATTGAATATCTACTAGTAACTTTTTAGTATTGATAATTAATTATTAATAATAACTAATTATTATTAATATTTACCATTATTAGATCTAAAATGAATGAATATTTACAGTTATTTATTGAATATAAATATTAAATGTTACTTCTTAAATATTAAGATTTCTTATAAATTGAGAATTGCTAAAGTTGTCTTTATGCGTCTATTAAGACTAGTAAGAAAACAAATTTGTTAGAAATATGTCTGTTGAAGTAGTAGGAAAATGCAATTGTTAAAAACACGTCTATTGCAACTGACATAAAATTGTAAATATCAAGAATATATTTATCGCAATCGGAAGGAAAACACAATTATTAAATATTTTCTTACAATTGATAAAAAACGAAGTTGTTAAAAGTTTCTTATTGCAATAGGCAAAAAAAATAGTTGTTAGAAATACGTTTATTACAATTAGTAGAAAAACACAGTTGTAAAAGCACCTATTATGAATATTAATTATTTAAAGTTTATTGTTAAAACTAGGTAATTAAAACACTACTTCTTATTTATTAATGGTTATCTATAACTAGTTATTTATTACTTATTGATCATAATTGAATATTAATTATTAAATCCTATTTGTTATGTGTATGTTATCGGTTGGTAAATATACTGTTAGATATGTTTATTGCAATTGGCAGGAAAACATAGTTGTTAAATATAGGTTTATTGCAAGTGGTGGGAGAGTGCAACTTTTATAAATATGTTTTTCGCAATTGGCCAGGAATGCTATTTGCAAAAAAAAAAAAAAAACACTTCTCACAACTGCCATAAAAAACATAATTGTTAAAAATTTGTTTTTCACAACTGGTTGATAAGCGCAATTGCCAAAAATATGTTTTCCGCAATAGGCTAAGACTGTAAGTTGCTAAATCCCATTTATTGCTAATGCTATAAAATGCTAATTGTTAATGATCGTTTATTGCCACTGTCATATGGCTCTGCTATCAAATAACTAGTCGAAAAATTGTAATTTTATTGTAGTGTAGGAAAAAATCATTGAGATAACCTAACTGAATCATATACTCAATAGAGAGTGAGTTCGTAGTGTTAGGTGCACCGGAATAGGAAGGAGAAGTAAGTCGATTTCCTGTTGTTAAGGAGTTCGTAGATGATTTTGAACCCATTACAAGATCATCGCTGAAGAATGCTATAGAGTTCAGAATCGATGTTTAACTTGGAGCTGAACCATTTAGTAGACGACATAACAAAATGTCATCTATCAAGATGAAGAAATTGAACGTGCACCTGGTGGAGCAGGAAAGAAAGAGTTTCATTAGACCAAGCAGTTCACCTTGGGAAGCAGCTGCTGTGTTTATTTGGAAGCCAGATTGATCAGTGAAGTTGTGCATTACTGACCTGTCTTTGTACAAGGTCGTCACGCTTTGGATTTATGACTACGGAATCGCTCGTGAATTGAGCGTGGACTTACACGAACTCGAAAATGTTTGTACTAATCATTGGATTCAATAAATACATGTATACACGACTTAGATTGGTCTTGTACATAAGTACTTCATCGGGCATGACCGATTACCTTTAGGCCTCGCAGATGACTACGGTCCCACTTTTGGATCTAGTAAATATGGCATTTAATAGATCTGGATTGGTCTAGTAAACTTTGGGCTTGATCACCCAAAAACCTTGCATTGATCTTACGCCCACAATCTACTAATTTATCAAATTTAGTAAATATGGCATTTACCAAATTTGGATCGACATGATAAACTTAAGGACGGATCACCCTCTGGCCTCGTTAGATCACATTTTGATTCACTAGATTATCCCCATTTGGAGTAAATGTTGTGCATTTGGTGAAATTCAGGATTCGATCGGCCTAATCTTCATACCGGCCTTAACGAATCAGATTGGATCAACCAACAAACTCAAGGATCAAATCGGCTAGAACAATATTTGGAATTTTCACTTTGAATCAATCAGGCAGTCAGGCGTTGTGGATTACTTGAGGCTTGAAGCAGGTCAACCAATAGAGCGAAGGGGTTTGGAAATGATTTTACTAACTTATTCGATTCGGCACCACTGGTATCGGTACTGATCCAAAGCACGGGTTGGCATTGATCTGGATGAGATTAATAAAGTTGTTCCTCCACTGTTTGTGGTCAACACTCAGATCCTATTTTCAGTCCTCGTTTTTTGGTTGATCCGATACTCTTTTGCAGTTATAAATACAACATTGGACGGATTTTTTAGGGAATCTTTTTGTCCCTTTTACACCACGACTCTGCCATTTTTGCTACTCAACTTTGATTTTTTTACTTTCTTATAACCAAATCAGAACTGTATTGTAACCCTAGAGTATAAACAATTGATCACGCTAAGTGAACGTCGACTAGATTGTCGAACCACTATAAATCTTATTGTGTCCTTTACTTTTCTGCATCATTCTATGATTTGTGTCGGCTGTGATTTGAAATGTCTATGATTAGATCTGATTCGAGTTTTAGTAACCATTTTTTGTGCTTACATTTGGTGTGCCAGGAAGGGGACGCACTTACCTTCGTTGATTTGGATTCCTACAAGATTTCATCTATGGTGAGAAGAAGAAAAAGAAGAAGATGTGCACTCGTGATGATGTTAAAGCCACTGAACATTAAGGGGACCAGAAACTTCCTCCAATGGAGATCGTTCTATCTACCTGACAAGAAAAGAAACGGAGGAGACAATGCATAAGAAATAGTATAGAATGGAAAATTAAAAGAAGTTGATATGGAGATACTTTCAAGTCTAGGTGGATAGGGAGTGTAGAATCAAAGCACTGACACGGGAACCACTAGAATAGAGATCTAAACTCCAGGACAAGAAGCCGCTCCAGATCTGTAGATCTGGGGTATCAGATCAACACTGACCCGGATGACACGAGAAGCATGCCTTTGGGTCCTCGATTCATAGATGTTGGATTCAATGTTAATCGAGTTGGAGCAGAGAAAGATAATTAGCCTGTACCTGGTGCAGTTCAGACTTCTACGAAAGAAAATGTTGGGCAGCAACACGAGAAGTATATACTAGAATATCCCCTAGACTCGAGTGGTAGGAAATTCAATCTATAGGTGAAAGTGAGCGACTGCCTGATATGGTGCATGACGAAAGGTTGATTGCCTAGCTATTGATACAAGGATGTCAACAGGAGTTCATTTACTCCTAACATCATAAACGCTAAGAACTTACCGAATTTCAAGTTTTGGCATTAACTGCTTATAATGGAAGATCAGGTCTGATGGTACATCGAACATGATACGCTAGGAACATGGATGTACTAGGGTATCTGAGGAGTTGATGGCGAAGTAGTTTTTACTATTCTTGTCATATCTGGCTATGCTCTAGTATAAGGAGGTCAGTAGTGAATCGATTAGCACCTGAAAAACTTGTGAAAAGGTTCATGGGATAATTCAGAGTTCACATTGCAAGACCAAAATATGTGATGAGATTAATGATGATAAAGAATAGGCCAAGAGAAATGCTAGGGAGTTTCCTGAAATGATTTAATGTGAAGGTAGCATCTATTGACAAACTAGAACTGTCGATGGTCTTAATGGCATCCGTGGCTGGAGTGGTCGACGATTTTGAATTCAAAGCAAATTTGGAAGAGATCTTCCAAGGGATCTCATTGAATTTTATTTTGAAACAGATGGATACCTATATTAGGAGGACGCACATGCACAAAGAAAAGTCTAGTTCAATGCTTTGAAAATATGGAGATGCTTGAGGCAACGTTTAACGCAGATAAAGGGAAATGAATGTTTGATAATGGATATGAGGGCTCGAAGAAAAATATGAAGGGACCAAAGTATCCCTTATACTCAAAGCTAAATGATTCATTGGAAATAATCTTCTTGGATACTAGGAGCAGATCCCCTACAAGAAACTGCCTCTGAAAGAACCTACTGACAAAGAAAGGAGGATTGGGAATATTGTTTGTTCCATGAGCTAGATAGGATACAATTTCGAAATGCAAACACCTATGAGATGAAATAGAGTAGCATGTTAGGAATGGATGACTCTACGAATATGCTGAAACAAAGTGACAATGAATGAGCTATCGCTATGGCTCAGAATTAGGGAAGGCCTTTTCCTATGAGCAAAATAGTCATCTCTTGATAGGGATAATAAGGTCAGAATAACCAACTCCCGATTTAATGACTAAGTCGCTTACACATGTACGGGCCATGATTCGGTCCTCAAGCATGCCCTGAGCTAGTATTGATTCGTGAAGCATAGAAAGGCGTAGTTTAGTTTTCTTTCATTACTTTTTGATTCATTATGTATTTTATTTGATTAGCCCAAGGCAATGAATAAGATATGATATATGCTATTGCTTCAACCAAAGGGATGCAGCAAATTCTCAAGATGTGATTTTTTTTACTGGAGAGTGATTGGGTGATTTCGTATAGGCTAACAATGGATCCCTTTTTCCAGAAAGCTACTGGATGGGTTCGTGCAAGTAAATCACGGATTCCTTTCATCAGAAAATGACTGGATGAATTCATGAGGACTTATTTTGAATCCCTTTTAGTGGAGAGTGATTGGATGGATTCATAAGAATGAGTTATGAATTCCTTCATCGCAGAGTGACTGGATGAATTCGTACACAGTAAAATACGAATTCTGTAACACCCCACATCCGTTAGTGTCAATCATAAAGGGAATGCACTAAGTTCTGTGAAGCATCATAGGTAAAAGAAGCAGATAAATTACAAGATAGACAAAATTAAAACAGCGGGAGATAAAACTTTACTTTATTGATAAAGTAGTTTGTACAACAATTGTTTTCCAATACCAGAGTATCTGTCTTACAAAATAAAGAAGCATAAAATAACTTTTATATTCCCCAATGTATTATGAGCCAGCCATAGCAATGGAAACGTGAATCCAAGGAAAACTTCGACTAATCTTCAAGCTTGGAAAGAAAACTGAGCTAAGTAGTAACATTCCCTCCCTGCGAACCTGGGGGGGGGGGACGGAAGACAAGAAAGCGAAAGAAAACAGAGTCAGACATAAAGTCTGGTAAGTTCAGTAACTTTCAGCATGTGAACAGGTAAAAACAACATGACATGAATTTAACTGAATACAAGACAATACCATCATGATAGGGCTAACAAGATAACGCAAGATATGCTAAGGCAAGATAAAACTGAATGTACTGGTAAACTGGATCTACCGACAAGCTGAATACACTAGTAAACTGAATATGCTTCCATACTTTCTCTACTTCGCGATTACCCTGTTATTCTGGTTTATATCTCTGCACCACCTAACTCATGACCCAACTAGTAATCTTTATAAAATGATAACGTGCCCCTAATCCCTGTAATTGTGGTTGCCTTCAGGCGTACATTTATTATCTATTACCTAGATCTAATCTAGGGTTTTTCTATCGAGTGCTTCCTAGATTCAACTAGAGTTTACACAAATTATCTAATGCTTCTCGGATTTTAGGGTTTACGCGACCTTGGTCCAACTAGGGATTATGCTACCTATCAAACGACGCCCCTACTCTAGGAGACAATACCCAGAGCGGTATATGTTCCTAGACTTTCCCCACGTATGTGTCGTGCATCGTTATCGCTGTCTAGATGCACATGTCCTCTATATGTGCGACCCGAGTCTCGTGGCAGGGCAAACCAAGAAACACGGAACTCGGTCGGGGGCTTTCATATATCTGCCGATGCAGATGATAAGGTATGTTTTTCCAGTGGCT
Organism: Allium sativum; assembly: GCA_030737875.1. Taxonomy (NCBI): domain Eukaryota; kingdom Viridiplantae; phylum Streptophyta; class Magnoliopsida; order Asparagales; family Amaryllidaceae; genus Allium; species Allium sativum. The sequence continues at coordinate 445,132,984 of CM060922.1, read as the reverse complement.
ATGGTCCCACCTGACCCCTCCCTCAACTAATGAAAGGCACACCTTGAAAAATGAGAACTATACGCAGGCCCCCCATGCCCCCACTAACCTATGGCCATCCGCAACCAAAACTAGATAGCAAGTATATGGTCTGTTGGAGTTCTCCGCCTTTCCGCTTCACGTATCTCGATTGACTCAAGATGGTAGGTAGACGGCGAGTTGCTATCACAGGGCTACTAGTCTCGCCGAATCACGCTGGTCCATCCTAGTCTTTAGGTTGCCTTATGTTGCAACCAAGGCATACCCTTGGTTCTTCTAACGCAGACCTTAACCTCCGTGAGCCCAGGCGGATCATCTGCAGCCTCACAGAGGGATACCAAGAGTACCCTCACGTCCCCTCGAAGCCGCGTGCTTCGTACCCTAGTTCGTTGGAGCCTTTCTTAAGATCAGATGGACGTTCGCTCCTTCTCGTATTCTACTAAGGTTTACTACTTAGTCCCTTTAACTAAGGTTTACTACTTAGTTTCCTGAACCGTCGTTTTCTTAACTAAGGTTTACAACATAGTCCTCTTAACTAAGGTTTACTACTTAGTTCTCTTTCTCATCAAGTTGGATTCGTTAAGTGTCATTAGTCATTTCAAGTTAACTTAACCTATTCATTTGTCATGTTAAACTGGTTAAGTGTTATCAGTAGTTCATGTTAACTTAACCCTACCACAAATCAAGTTATATTGGTTAAGTATTTCTTATTACTTAACCCCACCCCTTCATCTTGTATTGGTTAAGTGTTCCCTTAGTTAACTTAACCCTAACATCTGTTTAATTCACATGTTATAATGGCTAAGTGTTGTCCCTTCAGGTTTTAACTTAACCTTGTTCATTTGGCACACTATGATGGCTAAGTATTCTGAGTTTACTTAACCCCACCTTCTAGTCTAGTTAACATGTTAAATTGGCTAAGTGTATTTTACTTAACCCCACCTTCTAGTCTGGTTAACATGTTATAACGGTTAAACCTTTCGTTAACCTTACACACTTGTCTAGTCAACATGTTATAACGGTTATTTAACCCCTTACAAGTCTTGTCTTGTTAACATGTTAAGTTGGTTAAGTGTTCCTGTGGACTTAACCTTCCCATCCTAGCTTAACTGTTATTTAGCTTTAAATTATTCATTTGAAGCACCAACCACTCACATTAGACAAATATTTTTGTGGTCACTAGATGTGCGGGTCGGTTCCGGGCAGATTTACACCGCAACTCAGTCTAACCTCGGGTCCTTTTGGGCTCAATTCTCTAACCACCCACATTAGATAGGTATTGTTACGGTTGCTGGATTTGCCGGGCGGTTCCGGGCAGTCTTATACCGTAACTCAATCTAACCTCGGGTTAGGCATATTCGTATTTTCTACAATGTACACATTTCTCATTTAGGACAGATTCCTAATTTACTTATGCCATAATTATATAAATTTCATGTTATACCAAACTTCCAAATTTTCAATCACATTCATGTTAGTTTAATGTTCTGCCCAAATCGTATTCCCAACGTTTGCGTAATCGTGATTCAGTCTAGATTATAGGTCAATCTAGATTCGTAGATAAGAGGGAATAAACAAGAATACCATGAAAAGATAGGCATAAACATAAGATGATAATCCCAAATTCACGACTTACAGATCTAATAAATATACTGAATAAATTGACTAAAACATCGCAGGCATAGATCTGATAACATTGTGAACATGAAAAGGTTTGAATAATAATCTAGGTTCAAGAACATGGATAGACCTAACTTAATAGAAAAATTCCCAAAAATCATGATGCAAGGATAATTAAGAATAGGTCTAAATAGAAAATCAAGCTTAGATCCAATTTCATAGTCATAATCCTAGGCAATAATCTCATAGTCATGAATCATAGGTAATTAGTCACAATGGTCCTTGTCATAGTCATAGGCAATAGTCCTATGTTCACAGTCATAGGCATAGTCTTATGTTCACAGTCATAGTCATAGGCATAGTCTTATGTTCATAGTCATAGTCAATAATCTTATGTTCATAGTCATAGTCTTAGGCCATTAACAATAGTTTCAACGTCATAGGCATAGGCACAGTCTCATCGGTAATTAATCACAATAGTTCTTAATTAGATCCAAAGGCATAAACAAGCACCGATTCAAATGAAAGGATTAGGCATATTCTTATATTCATTTAATTTCATGCCACAAATAGATCTAAACGTTCAAATCTAAAAAGTAACTGACTTACAACAAACGACGAACTTGAATTCTGGATTCTGAGTTCTGGAATTGAGATGCTTCCCTTTGGGTAGATAAACGTTGCTTTGATTTACAGTTTTGAATTAGATTTGTTCGTCTCTAAGCTTTCTTCAAGTGGAGGCTACTCTTAGCTTCCTTCCAGCAGCATGACGGCTCTAGCTCTATTTTATTTGTGTGAATTTAGGTTGAGACTAAGGTTGTTTATATAGAATTTCAATTTAATTATAGCCATCGGATGATCATAGGGTTAATCAAAACCACTCAGTCAAGATAGGGTGACAGGTCAGCCCTAATGACTCAGCAAGGAGTCAGAAAGGACTCAGCAATGAGTCACAACATGGATCAGACTGAACCAGAAAGCTGTGCAGGCCTGCTGCTCGGCGTGGACGCACTTGGCAGGTGCGCCAGTGCAAATTTGTACTGGCGCACTTCTGAAGTGCGCCAGTGCAATATTTTTTTTCCCCGCCTGACTTTGTTCGTCCATATCTCCTTCATCCAATATCCGAGACGAACGCAATGGCGTAACCCGTTTCCCTTAATTCTCACATTTATAATTAAGTATTCTTTAATTTGTGAAACTTAATGTTACAGAATTACGGGGTGTTACAAATTCCTTTCACCGAAGACTGACTGGATGAATTTACATGAATTGAATGTGAATCCCTTTCATCGGGGGGTGACTGAATGGACTCATGCATTCGAGTTAAGAGTTCCTTTCTTCAAAGAGTGATTGTATGAATTCTTTTGGATTAATCCTAAATCCCTTTCATCGAAGAGAGACTTGATGAATTCATATGAATGAATCACAATCTGTTTTGTCGGAGAGCGACTGAATGGATGCATACAAATAAATCATGAGTCCCTTTTGCCATGCCTTGATTGAACATATTCACGTATATAAGTTGAATAACTAAGTGACTATCCAGGAAGCCAGAATCATCAAACAACAAATCAACATTCATATAGATCACCGAATGTGGATGGCACCTGGCATGCAAGTGATCGTTGTATGTCCTTGAATAAAGAGCCAAGACTGTATCGTGGAAGCTAATGTCGCTTAACCGGAGAGCGTCATGATCGGCTTACCTATCATTGAGAATCGTTCACCAGCAAGCGATTGATGTGAATTCCGACAAGATCTCGAAGAGGCTACGAATCTTCAAGTATGGAACATGCTTGGAAAGAACTCGGGTAGGTTGCGAATTATCAAAATTGAATTGCTCTATATACTCATGACTTAGGATGTCGGAAGATGCAACCTTTGGCAAGATCCTGATGAGACTCGGATTGGTAAACGTTGATAGAATTTGATGCTAACATGCAGTGATTGTTGGGTATAAAATGCACTCTACAAAAGGTTTAGAACAATCAAAGATCGAGCCGGTGTGCCTACAAAACTCTATGATTGCTCAACGAAGTTGCCAGAATAAGTTAGAAAAATCTACGTATGACTCTTGAAAAATCTAGATTGATTATGAGCACTAGATGAACTCAAAACACGTTGTCCATAGAAAGACATGTTTTAAGAGGCAAGCGTTGACTGGCCTTTCTATAAGACCGTCACACTTTGGACTTATGACTACCATATCGCTCATGACTTGATTGCCGGCTTGCACGAAGTTGAGAACACTTAGACTAAGCATTGTATCTGATGAATAATTAGAATTTTAGATTTAAACAACTCGAATAGGTCGTGTACATGGGCATTTAATCGTGTAGCACTGATAACCTTTAGGCACTGTAGATCACTAAGGGCTTCCTTTTGGATCTATTAACTCTAGCATTTCCAATATCCAGATTAGCCGTTCAACTTTGAGCCTAATCAGCTAAAAACCTTAGATCGGCCTTGTTTCTGTAATCTGGTAACATAGAAAATTTGGTGAATCTAGCATTAACAAAATCCAAATCGACATGGTGAATGAGGAAGGATCACCGTTTGGCCTCGCCGGATCACCATCCATCGTCAGATCACATGATTTTCACTGAATCAGACCTGTCTAGTGTTAAGGGCCTGGATTTGGTAAATTTAGGATCAAACTGGCCTAATCTATAGATCAGTTTAAGGGAACAAGAGCGGATCAGACACAAGCCTCACGGACCGGATCGAATGGAACTGGATTTAGCATTTGGGATCTGTGTACTCAAGCATTATGGATCATTAGAGGCATGGAGTTAATCGGACCATGGATTGTTGGGGTATGTCAAGGATTTTACTAACTGATTGATTCGACATCTCTGGGATCGGTATCAATCTAAAGCTTGGATTGGGATTGATGCAAATGAACTTGGGGAGCCGATCAGACTTCTTACCACGACTTTTGGTCAATACTAGGATCCTATTTTCACTCCTCATTTTTGGGTCGACCCGAGCACTTTTGCAACTATACATACACCATTAGATGGGCTTTTTGGGGGGATCTTTTTAGCCCTCCTACATGGGAACTCATCCATATTCACTACTCGAATTCGATTTCTCTATTTTCTTGTAACCAAACCAGAATTATATTGTAATCCTATAGTATAAACAATCAATTACAACAAGTAGACATAGGCTAGATCTCCAAACCACTATTATCTTACTATCTCCTTTACTTTTCTTCATTATTCTCTAATTTGTGGCTATTGTGATTTGATATATCTATGACTTGAACTGATTCAGATGGTAGTGACCACTTTTGGTGCTAACGTGGATCGACTATTGAAAACTCAATGAGAAGATAGTGAAGAATTGATATCATTTGCCGAGAATTAATGGTCTATTTGATCGGTTGAATGAAGCCAGAGTGTTATCACAACTGAATTTGGGTATTGGATTTCCTCAAATGTGGGTAGCAAAAGAGAGTATTCCTCTGATAACATTACGAACAAGATAAAAATTGCCTGAATGGATGATCATGCCATTCGAATTAACGAATGTGCCTCCTTTCTTTACTGACTCGATGAACCATATTTTCCGAAGGCAGTTGGATATGTTTGTGTTAGTCTTTGTTTGTGATATTTTAGTGTATTCCGAAGACTAGAAGGATCATAAGATTCATTTTTGAACTGTGCTCGAGTATTTGAGGCAAAAACCGATGAAGGCTAAGTTCCTAAGTGTCACTTTTTGGGAGGATAAAGTGATGTTTCTTACTCGTGTAGTTTCAGACGGTGGGTTATCTATGGATATTGCTAAGATTGAAGCCATAAATAGTTGGAAGGGACTACAAAGTGTTATCGAGAGTAGAAGTTTTCTTGGATTGGTTGGATATTACCAGATTTTCATTAAGAATTTTGCACAGATAGTGGTGCACTTATTAGAATAACCTGGAAGGATGTTAAGTTTTTTGATCGAGCAAGTGTGAGGAAGCATTTCAGAATTAGAAGCCCTTGTTGACTAATTCTCATGTTTTAATAGTATAAGATCGTAACCAGGATTCGATAGTCTATACTGATGTTTATGCAACCGAGTTTGCCAAAAGATGAAGTGATTGTATATGCTTCGTGAGATCTAAACAACATGAAGTAAGACACCCAACTCACTATTTAGAATTGGAAACTGTTGTCTTTGCTTTGAAATTTTGGATATATCACCTCTTGGGATAAAGATTCAAGTTATTCGTGGATTATAATTTTTGAGGTATTTATTCTTTCAAAAAGAGTTGAATGAGACAACAGAGATAACTTTTGTTTTTGGCAACTTACCAAATTCGTATTGATTTTACGCCAACAAATGGGAATAAAGTTGTTGATCCTTCAGCACGAAACATCAGGATGTAGTGTTAGCTGTAACACCTCATAAAATACATAAATATTAATAATAAATAAATAATTAAAAATAAGCAATTAATTAATAAGGCTGGAAAATGAGATTTTGCAACTTCAGGAATTTGGCCACGAAATTCTTTTATTTGGATTTGTGGCGAAATTCTGAATTGTTTTCATATATAATATGATGAAAACCATCAATATATGAAGAAGTTACAAACAAATGAATTAACACAGTGAAACGTAGAATATATATATATATATAATTATATGGATAATATATATATATATATATATATATATATATATGTCCAAAATATATTCAAAATAATGAAGTAGAATTTGAAATTTGAAATGAGGATAAGATTTTGGGCACAAAGGATATTGTATATAAGGAATAAAATTAAGAAATTTAAGCAACGTATTATTTAAATTAATACCACATCGTTGCAGCATTCATTGGGCGTTTTAGCGACTAGGAGGTCGACTGCACCCCTAGGAAGGGTGTTGACCGCCGGTCGATCGCTTGGCGGCTGAACAACCTACTGAATCTATGTGTTTAGGGTTTTCTACAAGGGATGTATATAAGGCCTGGATTAAATCTGAATAATCCAACGGCTGACGCTCACATGGGCAACTATATATAAGCACTCATATCACACTATGAAACCCTAGACATTCTCTTGTCCCTGCCTCCATGCTACCTCTTGACCATTACTAAATTCCAAGAAAAAAAGGTTAAGGTTTTCTTCTATTCCTCCAACTTTATTCTTAACTTCTCTCTATTCTAATTCATATAGGTTTAGTATTCTGGAATTTGGTATAAATAAATATATATATAAAAGATTCTAATACATGTTTCTTGTGTGTATATATATATATATATGTATGTATGTATTAGGAGCAAGGTTTTAAATCTCGGATATCAGTCGCGTTTCGTCTCGGAGATTTTATAGACTTGAACTCGTATCAGGGGAGATCTCGGACGAGATGAGTCTAACTCGGGAGTTCATCTCGGATTTTCATCTCGGGTCTAAAAGTTCATATCGAAACAATCTCGGGGTACATGATATGTTAAAAATAATATTTTAACAAGATGATTTTTAAGAATGCTATCAATAACATAGTAACTTAAACTTAAAATGCAAAATAACTTTATTATTCTTTATTTTGTGAAAGATAATTCATATCTAAATCGTAATATGCTTAAAACAAGAATATTGTTAGATAGGAAACATTAAAAGGATCCAAAACATTAAAAAATTCAGCAAAAAATAGACCATAAAATACATAATTTCATAAGTAACATGTATGTAAAAAGGCGAATATGAAAATCATAAGTATTGTAAAACATATACGAACATATAATATAGTCATTTAACATGCAAAATGTAAAATAACAAAAGATTGATATGGCTAGATTTGAGTATTTTAATTACAGTTCTAGTTCAGGCACAAATTTAAAATTTAACTAAAAAATTAAGATCTCGGACGATATTCCAGTATTTCGTCTCGGTCAATATATCGTTCGATATTGCAATATCTCGGGCGATATATTATAAAGGAGATTTAGAGTGATATTTGCTGTTTCATTTCAGAAGGAGCCCAAAACGAGATATTGGAGGAGATCTCGAACGATATCTGTGAGATTTGAAACAGTGATTAGGAGAATTATTGGAGCACTTTTCCATAAAGATTAAGCATAGATCTAAATCTACCACAGATTCCTCTTTGTTCTTCCCTAGATCTATGAGTGGAATGTCATGTACTTAGGCATATTCATATTTTTATTAGATTATCATGTTGATAGATATGCCTAAGAGGATTTGAAAATCGATAACATCAATACCAAAATCCCAAAATCCTCTATTTTATATCTACGTATGAATTGTCATTTTACTTGGGTTTTGTGGACTTTTGATTTTAATATTGGATTAAAAATGAAAGGGGTGTTGTTGTTGTTTCTACTTTGTGTAATCCATCCTTATGAACATTTGATTATAACCTAAAATGGTTTAAATTTGGGTATTTCATGATATGATTAGGTTTGGATTCTATTTTGAATCTAAATGTATTCATACTAAAAATATGTCAAATGTAAACGTTTTTATGTGCATAATACCAAAAAGGGGTGAATTAGATAAGGTGAAAATTATAAACATACATGTATATATTATGTGTTTATGTCATACTCTATTTCTGATCCAGTATTGTAGTCAGTCCAACAAGCCTAGGATGCAAGTTGAAATTCTTATGTATGTATATTTTTCATTCACTGTTATTTGTTATCTTGTTATTATGCCATCATGCCTAAGTTGTAGTGGTAAAAGTATGGAAACTAACTTATATACCTTGATTTAGACAAATTGACAATTGCCATCTCGTTAGAATGTTTTCTCGTTCATACGAATATTTACATTATTTAGGAGTTATAATTATTATACTTATATAAACGTAAACAACATAATTAACATTTTATTTGCGTAATAAATGCGATTAGGATAGAATTCGAATTTGAAATGTCCCCATATATATAAATATATATTGATTGCTTCTGTGTGTGTGCGTATAGAATGGTTATATATATATATATAAATAATGACACACAGACACGAGGTTAGTTGTCGTTTGTGGTATAAGTCAGCCCGGAACCGACCGACAACCACAAGTAAGCCCAACTAATGTGAGTGGTCGGGTGTCATGGGCCATTCAAACTTTGTACACTGGACACGAGGTTAAATCAACTTGTAGTAGAAGCCTAGCCGGGACTGACCAGCATATCCAACATCTATAGGTATGCAGTTTAATGTGAGAGGTATAGTGTGTATATATATAACTGTATATATAAGTCTATTGCATGTGAAACTTGGTAGGTTTACTATGCCTTGACAAGGTCTTAAGTGACTGACGTTCTTTTTATCTAATTTGGGTCTTAAGTGGTTAGGACTAGGATCCCTTTGAAGATTTATTCCTTGGAGAGGAGCTAAAGGCAGGGGACCCACCCTTATTAGATTTGAAGTAAGTCTTTGGGTCCTCCTTCTCTAAAAGTGGTTAGGCATAAACGGTAATGGAGTAGGGTAGTTCATGGGGATGTCCACTTCCTCGAGAGGCTTATAAGGGCTCAACTAGGGATAGAATTGGTATATGAAAGATAAGTGGCCATTGCATGCTAACCAACTATCTGAGGGAAGTATTAAGTGACATAGGTGTCCTGCAGTAATATCAGTTAAGTAGTAATATTCGCAATACTACTTCTCATATACAAGTGAGAGTATAGACTTAGGAATGTTAACGTATTAGGACAGGGTCTTAAGGGGCCAAGGGTCTGCCTCAGGTTTACAAGAGATCATAAGAGTCCACCTTTAACAGAGCCATAAGTGACTAAGAATGCCCACCTCGTTTGGGTCTTTACACTAAAAACATTAATGGGCGATTGACTTGGATATCCACGCCATTGGTTAGATACTTGGTGTTTGTATGAATACTGTGTGCTGCGTAGAAATACCTTGACATATGTAACCTGCTAAAAATATAGGTTATGGACTTTAAGTAACTCCATAACAAAACTTTATGTTCTGACTCCTCTTCTTAATATATCCAACAGGTCAGTAGATGGGGTAAAAGCCATGGACGAAGTCATGATTGGAGCTGAAGGAGAAGATGAAGTTGTTATGTTATTATTAGTAGTTATTGCTTTACTTCTTTTGGAAACTTGTGAGAATGAATTATTTGATGTACTTATTGAACATATGTAACATTGACTATTGTATTTCTGTGATTTTTAAATAAGTGGTACATCTTATTTCAGTATTATATTTTCTCTTTCTGCTGTGTGAGAATTCCATTCGAAGTATATGTATATATTATCTATGCAAATATAATCCTTATGGGAACCAATGACCCATTTAAAATGGCTCTAAGTTTCATTGGGCCTTTTCTGGGTCGAAATTTAGGCCCATTCGAGGCGTGTTGTTAAATTTGGTATCAAAGCATAGGTTACCTGATTATAAGGGAATTATATGTATGAGAGGCATATTTGTAATTTGAAAAAGATTTTTCAAACTATATATGTATATATATATAATATATTTACCCCAATAAGCATATGCATTTATACTAGGTAACCTTATCGTTTTCTTCCCTTTTCAGCTTAAATACTATCTCAGGAGCATCCATTAAAGTATTCTTCCTTTTCTTTTCAAATAGTAGATTGGCTGATAATCCTAATGAGCAAGGTAACTTGGAAAGACCCTGATACTTTCCAGAATGGTTCCAACAGTATCTTAGTACCGTGGAACAAGTGCCTGTTGCCAATCCTGCCCTAGCGGCACCTCTAGCTCCTGCAGTTGAGGTAGCCTTTGACTTTTCTCATTTCTGCAAGATTTTGGCGAATCTTGGAGGGAAATCGTTCCCTAGGAAGGAAAGCTTTACTAGTTTCCAATTTTGGATTATGGACGATGAAAAAAAAATTTGAAGCTACTGGCTGGTCTGATGAAGTGAAGAGGAGAAGTGCGACGTGGAACTTGAAAGATGAGTCCCTTGAATGGTAGAACTTAGTATCGGTGGAGAACGAGGGCCGGATGTTTAATTGGGCCGAATTCAAAATCCGTTTTGAAGCGAAGTTTTTGCCTAGTGCAAAAATGAACATTAGTTAGAGAAATTCATCCACCTCAAGCAAGGAAGCTTAAGCTGCAAGATTATGTAGCCAATTTTATCGAGCTAAGTAAGTTTGGAAGAGGATTGGTTGACATCCCGATGAACAAAGCCTTGAGATTTGTTAAAGGTATGAACTCTCCATTGAAGGAGACTCTTTTAGCCCAAGTAACATTTGGGGCAACTTTTAAAACCTTAGTTGAGACGTCTATCCTCTGCACGACTGAAGGTCCCAAGGAGGATAAAGAAGGTGTGAAGGGAGAAGGAAGTTCCAATGAGAATAATAAAAAGTAATGGTGGAAAAACAAGAAGAAAGGAAACAAATTCAAAAAGGAAGCAAAGACTTGCATGAGGTGCAACTGTAAGCGCCATGAGGTCAAGGATTGTAGGACTTCGTTGGCGAAGAAAGAATTCAAAGGAAAGTGTTACAATTGCCATGAGGACACATGTCTATGGATGGCCTAAAGCCCAAAGTTATCAAGAGTGGTCAGAATTATGCAATAGAGGCAGCACCAACACAAAGCTGAACCCTAAAAGACCAAGGGCAACCCACACTGGAAGGTATAACTTCTATTTTTGGAAATTCTGTATACACCTTTTTCGATTTCGTAGCGACTCATTCTTTTATCTCTAAGAGACTAGTTAATCTGTTGAACCTTCCCATATCTATTTCTAATAGTCCGATAGAGGTAGCCAACCCTATCAGAGGATCCAAGTATCTTGAGCTGTAGTGTAAAGACCAAGTATTGGAGGTCGACGATGTCGAGTTCCTTTGCGAAGCGTATGCATTGGATTTTATAAGGTATGACGTTATCCTAGGTATGGACTGACTATCGTTTTATGGGGCCATCCTAAATTGTGACAAGAGAAACGTTCGTCTTAGGAGTCGAGCAGGACGTAGCCTAAGTATTCCTTGTAATGTTAGGAACAAGGATAAAGTCTTATTATAATCCTTATCTCCTAGTTCTGAAGGACCATCTTCGGCTACTAGTTTGTGAATTCTTGGATGTTTTTGAGGAAGTCACAGGACTTATCTCCCACATAGAAATCTCTTTTCTTGTTGACCTAGAGAAAGATGCTAGACCTGTAGCTCTCCCCTTGAGGCATATGACGCCTAAGGAAAGAAGGGAGTTAGATAAACAAATTTTAGAATTATTACAAAAAGGTTTCATTCGACGAAGTACCTCAGAATGGGATGCACTGTTGCATTTGCCACCAAAGCAGATAGATCTTTGAGACTTTAATAAATTGAGCAAAAAGAATAAGTACCCTTTACCTAGAATCGATGAACTTTTTGACCACTTGGGAGGATCCCGAGTATTTTCCAAATTAGAGCATGCTACAGGATTTCACCAGTTAAGAATTGCGGAGGACAGCAAGTACAAAATAGCGTTTAAGATGCCGGACGGATTGTTCCAATGGGAGGTTATGCCCTTCGGACTAACGAATGCACCAGCTTTCTTTGTTGACCTCATGAGTAGGGTATTTAGGGGCATTCTAAATAAAATTATGGTAGTCTTTGTAGATGATATCCTTATATTTTCAAAAGATCGTAAAGTGCATGAAAATCACTTGAGATAAGTGATAGGGATATTAAGAAAGAACCAATTGAAAGAAAATTCTCGAAGTGCCATTTCTAGAGGGAAGAAGTTAGGTTTTTAGGACACATTGTGTCAAGTGAAGGCTTGTCCATAGACCCCACAAAGATCGAAGCAATCAAAGAATGGTAGGTACCTCGAAATGCTATGGAAGTAAGAAGCTTGCTTGGGTTGGCTGGATATTATAGGAAATTCATAATGGATTTTGCAAAGATTTTTATTCCTTTAACCCAATTAACAAAGAAAAATTTGGTGTTCTCTCAGAGTAATAAATGTGATATGGCATTTAAGAAATTAAAGGAAGTATTAACTAGCGCACCTATCTTATTTGTACCCGACAGTTCAAAATTGTTTACTGTTTACACCGATGCATGTGGGACCGGTTTAGGAGTTGTCCTTATGTAAGAAGGAAGAGAAGTTTCTTACGCTAATAGACAACTCAAGGATCCATAGAAGAGATATCCGTTTCATGACCTTGAGTTAGCCGCAGTAGTGTTCGCCCTTAAAATATGGAGGCACTATCTTTTAGGGAAAAATTTGAAATCTTTACGTACCATAAATCCATAAAGTATTTATTTTCTCAACACGACCTAAACTTGAGACAACAACGGTGGATGGAATCTATTGCGTCATTTGATTTCATGATCCAGTATACCCTGGGAAATGGGAATGTTGTGGCGGATGCTTTAAGTAGAAGACACGCAACCTTGAACGCGATCTCAAGATTGAAATAATTAGAATTTCTCTCTAATTTTAATTTGCAACCCCCACCAACCACTTCTAATGGCTTTCTTGGGGCTATGATAATTAGACCTACCCTAAGAGGGAGGATCCAAAGTGCACAAGACCTTGACGAAGAATTAAGAGCATAAAGAAGAAAGTGGGAAGGAAAAACACCTTCCCCATTCGGTTAGGTATTCGATCAGCGATGATGGGAGTTTACTTCGGGATGGATGACTTTACATCCCTAAGGATGAAGGGTCGAGGAAAGAAATTCTAGAGGAATGCCATAGGTCGAAGATGACCATACAACCTAGTGGGAATAAAATGTACAAAGATATGAAGAGGAATCTACATTGGGAAGGAATGAAGAGAGATGTAGCCAAGTTCGTAGCCAAATGCTTGACCTGCCAAAAAGTCAAAGCGAAGCAAGGGAAGCCCGGAGGATTATTACTACCTTTAGAGATCCCCATGTGGAAGTGGGAACATATTTCCATCGACTTTGTAGACGGACTTCCTAGAAGCCAAAAGGGGAATGAGGTCGTTTGGGTTATGGAAGATCGCTTAACCAAAAACGCCCATTTTATACCAGTCAAGAAGGCAAGGACTGCATCCTCGTTGGCCTAATTATATGTCAAAGAGATAGTCAGACTACATGGTACCCCACTGAGTATCAAAAGTGATTGAGACCCCTTGTTTACAAGCGAATTTTTGAGAAGCCTACAAACAGCATTGGGAGCGACCCTCAATCTAAGCACAACCTATCATCCACAGACTGATGGCTAAACGGAAAGAGTAAATTTAATCTTGGAAGACTTGCTCAGAGCTTGCATCATCAACTTTGAAGGAGTTTGGGAGCAGCACTTACCACTAGTAGAATTCACCTATAACAATAGTTTTCAAACGATGATTAGTATGGACCCTTTCAAAGCGCTATACGAGAGGCCATGCAAGTTGCCAACTTGTTGCTGGGAAACTACCTACAAGGTTCTAATTAGACCAGACTTTGTCTGTGATTCCACGGAGAATATATCCTTGATTAGGTAGAAGATGAAGGCAGCTCAAGACCGACAGAAATCGTTTGCTGATAAGCGAAGGACGAAACTTGAGTTTAATATTGGAAACTTGGTATTCGTAAAAGTGTCCCCTTTTAAGAAGACTGTTCAGTTTGGGAAGACTGGGAAATTGGCTCCTATATTTATTGGGCATTTTCGTGTCATCGAGAAGATAGGATCTTTGGCTTATCGAGTGGATCACCTAGAGCATCTATCGGGAATCCATAATGTTTTCATGTATCTAATCTAAGAAAGTGCCTTCATGATTCTTCTATCAAACTCAAGCTTAACGAAATTTGAGAGATAGGAAAACATGAGTTGGAGCCCGGGGTGCCCCCGCCATTGCAAGGATTATGGAGCACGGAATCAAGAGACTCACAAAGAAACCGTTCGTCTTGTCCGAGTACAATGGGGAAATGATCCTGCGGAAAGCACATAGGAGATCGAGGATAATATGAGACAGATTCACTTAGAGCTTTTCCCGGATAAATTTTCCTTAAATTAATGTTTATGGATGCATTATGATTGCTAGATTAAATGTTAAGAATTGGATGCAACACCTTTGCACAAGTGCACTCATATAGAAATATCTGCATAATTAGGTTGTTTGCATACATATTGCATCACTTATTAAACCTACACAATAGAGATGAGCTCACTTTAGTGGTTCTGCAATTCATAATCACTATAAGTCATGGATGCTTATGGCTGATTTAAAAATAACATGGATGTGATTATGCGAGTTATGTTTTTCTCCCTTTAAAACAGATTACGGGACAAAATCTAATTTAAGGGGGGAAGAATGTAACACCCCGTAAATTACATAAATATTAATAATAAATAATAATAAAGTAAAAATAAGCAATTAATTAATAAGGCTAGAAAATGAAATTTTGTAGCTTTAGGAATTTGGCTACGAAATTATTTTATTTGGATTCGTGGCGAAATTCTGAATCGATTTCATATATAATATGCTGAAAACAGTCAATGTATGAAGAAGTTATGAACAAATGAATTTGGACAGTGAAACGCAGAATATATATATAATTAAATGGATAATATATATATATATATGTTTGTGTGTGTGTGTGTGAGTGTGCGTGTGTGTCCAAAATATATTCAAAATATAGAGGGAAAATTTGAAATTTGAAATGAGGATAAGATTATACGGACAAACGGTATTGTATATAAGGAATAAGATTAAGAAATTTAAGCAATGTATTAATTATATTAACACCTCATCGCCACAGCGTTCATTGGGCTTTTCAGCGACCAGCAGGTCGACCGCCCCCTATGAGAGGTATCGACCGTTTGGCGGCTGAACAGCCCAATGAATCTATGTGATTAGGGTTTTCTAGAAGGAATATATATAAATAAAAAGCCTGGATTAATTCTGAATAATCCAATGGCCGACGCTCACACAAGAAACTATACATAGGCCCTCATATCACATGATGAAACCCTAGCCATTCTCTTATCCATGCCTCTATCCTGCCTCTCTGCTATTATTAAATTCCAGAAGAAAAAGAAAGGATAAGGATTTCCTCTGTTTCTCCAACCTTATTCTTAATTTCTCTCTATTCTAAATCATACAGGTTTAGTATTTTGGAATTTGGTATAAATACATAAGATTCTAATGCATGTTTCTTGTATATATATATATATTAGAAGAACTATTGGAGCACGTTTGCCGCAAAGATTAAACACAGTTCTAGATCCACCACAGATCCCTCTTTGTTCTTCTCTAGATCTGTGAGTGTAATGTCATGTACTTAGCCATATTCATATTTTTATAAGATTATCATATTGATAGATATGCCTAAGAGTATTTGGAAATCGATAACATCAATACCAAAACCACAAATCCTCTATTTTATATTTGCGTATGAATTGTCATGTTATTTGGGTTTTGTGGACTTTTGATTTTAATATTGGATTAAGAATGAGGGGTGTTGTTGTTGTTACTACTTTGTGTAATCCACCCTTATGAACATTTGATTATAATCTAAAAGTGTTTAAATTTGGGTATTTCATGATTTGATTAGGTTTGGATTCTATTTTGAGTCCAAACGTATTCAGAGTGAAATATGTCAAATGCAAACGTTTTTATGTTCATAATACCAAAAAGGGTGAATTAAAATTATAAACAACATGTATATATTGTATGTGTATGTTATACTCAATTTTTGATCTAGCATTGAAATCATTCCAACAAGCCTAAATGCAAGTTGAAATTTGTATGTATGTATATTTTTCATTCACTACTATTTGTTATCTTGTTATTATACCATCATGCCTAAGTTGTAGTGGTAAAAGTATGGAAAAACTAACTTGCATACCTTGATTTAGACAAATTGGCAATTGCCATCTCATTAGAACGTTTTCTCGTTCATACAAACATTTACGTTATTTAGACGTTATAATTATTATATTTATATAAACGTAAGCAACATAATTAACGTTTTATTTGCAAAATAGATGCGATTAGGATAGAATTTGAATTAGAGTTGTCCCCATATATACAAATATATATTGATTGCATGTGTGTGCATATAGAATGGTTTTACATATATAAATAATTACACACAGACATGAGGTTAGTTTCCATTTGTTGTATAAGTCTGCCCCGAACCGACATGCAAATCCAGCAACCACAAGTAGGCCCAACTAATGTGAGGGGTCTGGGTGCCATTTGCCATTCAAACTTAGTACACTAGGCACGAGGTTAAAGCAACTTGCAGTAGAAGCCTGCCCCGAATCGACTGACATATCTAACATCTATGGGTATACGGTTTAGTGTGAGAGGTCTAGTGTGTATATATAGCTATACATATATAAGTCTATTACGTGTGAAAATAGGTAGGTTTACTACGCCTTGAGAAGATCTTAAATAGCTGACTTTCTTTTTATCTAATTTGGGTCTTGAGTGGTTAGGAATAGGATCCCTCCGAAGGTTTATTCCTTGGAGTGGAAGCAAAGTCATGGGACCCACCCTTATAAGATTTGAATTAAGTCTTTGGGTCCTTCTTCCCTAAAAGTGGTTAGGCATAAACGAAAATGGAGGAGGGCAGTTCACGGGGATTTCCACTTTCTCCAGAGGCTTGTAAGGGCTCAACTACGGACAAATTTGGTATATGAAAGATATGAAGCCATTACATACTAACCAACTGCCTAAGCGAAGTCTTAAGCGACATAGGTGTCCTGCCGTAATATCAGTTAAGTAGAAACGTTCGCAATACTACTTCTCATATTACAAGTGAGAGTATAGACTTAACAACGTTAACGTATTAGGATGCGGTCTTAAGGGGCTAGGGGTCTGCCTTAGGGTTATAAGAGATCATAAGAATCCACCTTCAATAGTGCCATAAGTCACCGAGAATGCCCACCTCGTTGGGTCTTTACACTGAAAACACTAATGTACGATTGACTTGGATATCCACCCCATTGGGTAGATACTTAGTGTTAGTATGAATAAAGTGTGTTGCATAGACATACCTTGACATATGTAACCAACTAAAAATATAGGGTATGGACTTTAAGTAACACCATATTCCAGTCACACAGAACTTTATGTTCTAACCCCTCTCCTTAACATATCCATTAGTTCATTAGATGGGATAAAAGCCATGGACAAAGTCATGACTAGAGATGAAGAAGAAGACGAAGTTGTTATGCTATTATTAGAAGTTATTTCTTTACTTCTTTTGGTGACTTGTGAGAATGAATTATTTGTTGTACCCATTGAACAGATGTTACTTTGACTATTGTATTTCTGTAATTTTTAAATATGTGGTACATCTTATTTCAGTATTATATTTTCTCTTTCCGCTGTGTGAGAACTCCATTCGAAATATATGTCCATATTATCTGTGCAAATATAATCCTTACAGGAACCAACGACCAATTTAGAATGGCTCTAAGTATCGATGGGCGTTTTCTGGGTCGAAATTTAGGCCCATTCCCGGTGGTTGTTACATTAGCTATACTATCGAATGGAAAAACTTAGAAGCACTTACTAATTTTGATGTTTATATTAGTTCGACGTTGATTTAGAGACAAGGCACAACTATGATTTCATATTTAGAAGTTCGACCAGATTTGATCGAAAATATTGCTTCTAAGTGGAGTGAAACTTTTATATTGGCTAAAAAGATCAAAAGACTTCAAGTTGGAGTCGAGATTAATGATTTGAAAGATTTTAATATTGACTATAAGGGATCGTTGAGGAAGAAGGAAAGATTGTGCATTCTAGATATTGAAGACCTAAGGGTGGAAGTACTTAGAGATTGTCATCAATCTAAGTTTGCAAATCATCCCGGAAGTGCTAAGATGTATCAAAACAAGAAGAGAAATATTTTCTAGGAAAGACACCGCAACATAATTGGTATTTAGCTACCGCTAATACTCATATCTAAGGAAATTAAGTACGACTTCGAGCCATAGCGAAATATAACATCGTTAACAATTAGACATGGCTCCTTGCCATATCTAACTAATGCCATTAGATACGAACCATGGCCGTATCTAATTGACTCATTAGATACGAATCATGGTCGTATCTAATGAGTCAATTAGATACGACTCTAAGTCGTAACTAATTGACCAACAAAGTGATGTTATTTGGTCCTCTAGATACAACTATTATCCATACCTAATGTAAATAGATATGACTCATGGTCGTATTTCAATGATCAGATAGATATGGCTCAAAGCCATAACCAATTGGAAAATTAGGTGTCGCTATTTGGTCCATTAAATATGGCTCTTAATCGCACCTAATATATCAATTGACTTGGACCTAATTGGTCAATTAGGTACCGCAATAACACATATATAATCAAATTATGTAATCATAAACATACAAACAACAGTTCCAATACCACAAATATAATCATTCCGAGACATCAAATTCAAGTAATATTATCAATTTATATAACTATAGACATACAATCGATAAACATCACATATATATCTAATACCACAACAAATACCATATGCATATCGAATACCATAATGCTAAGTCTAATATCAAATATAAAGTCTCAACATGCCTCAACAAAAACTCAGCATAACTTATAGGTCATGAGGCTTAATTTGAAAATTTACTATCGTTTGGGACATGATCAAAAATTTGTGCATAACTTCATCACTGAACCAAAATCAACTTTACATCACTGCTCCACATCTATAGGCAAGTCTTCAACTGATACTGCTAACCTCTGTTATTTTAGATAATGATGACATCTTAATTCATCTGAAACCATCAATGTAACTTTAGTACTTCCCCAGCAATCACCTATACATGAAAAAGGAAAACATAACAATGCATAATCTCCACTGGAGGGTGGGCATAAAGAAATTCTAGCCAAGTGCAACATCCTGGATTTTACGTATTGGAGGATTATAAAATATTTTTATTTAATTCCCAGAGGGTTGAATCATTCTCATATTTTGATATGTTGGTTATGGGGATGTGAGACATTCCCATAATTTTTACCGATTTTATTTGTAACCATTTCACCCCTGTCAGTTTTGTACATGGGATAACTTTTGATTGGGATCGATTCAGGTGCTGAGGTCGATTTCATTGGAAAGGAAATGGTATTGAAAATTCCGTAGAGTGGCCGCATTAAAGATTGGTTCAGCGGTTTGGGAGTAATCGCTATTTTAGTATTTTACAATTTCTGTTCAGGTTTTGTAAATCCATTGATGGGATGATTTGGGGTGGCCATTAGTGGGCTAGCATGAGGCTATAAATAGGGGTTTAGAGGCATGGAGAATAGTTTACTTTGTTCATTCTCCCATTTGGTCGAGCTCCTGATCCTCCTTGCTCAATCAAACACACCTTTCCACCATTAAAATCTAGATTTAAGGAAGAAGATCGAAGATCTACATCAACCAAAGCTAGATCTACATCAAGTGATGTGAGATCCCATAAAATCGAAGAGTTTGAAGGTCAATCTTCGTTGTTCGAATTGAGAATTTGATGATTTAGTGTCATTTTGAAGATTTGGTGTATGATAAGCATCTCTCATACGTGTTCCATCAAGTATATGTGTTGTTTGATCTTAATTTCATCGTTTTAAGTTGTTTTCACCAAGATCTACATTATGGTTAGTATATTTCCCTATGAATCGCCATAGGATCTAGTCTAGCAACTTAAAACCGGTAAATTTCTATGTTAATTCATATGCTTATGCATTTTTAGATCTATTGCTAAGTTTATGCATTGATTTGTCATGATTTTGTGAATTTTATATAATTATTGATGAAAATTATCATGTTGATGTTGTTGATGATTTCAAGAAGTGTTTATGGTTGAATTGGATGAGTTGTTTGAATCGATGTTGTCCTTTGGTGATGATTTGGTCAAGATTTGAGCTATTTTGGTTAGATCTAGAGTCAGGTCGTCTTCCTTGGGTTAGGTCGTGTGTCTTATTCTCCAAGAAATGGACTCAGTTTGTTCAAGCATGGTGTTTGATTGATTTCAGGTCGTGATGGCTTAGGTCGTTCGACGACCTAAGGAGATGGATCGTGTAAGGCATGATTTATGCCAGGAATAGGCAGGTCGGTCGAGGCTCCGTGGAAGTGAAGCAAACTAGGTCGTGGATTTTCAGAAAGAAGCAGGTCAGCCCAGATGATAGGTGAAGTCGTTAACGACCTAGCTAAGTCAGGTCGTGATTGTGGATTGGGAAGCACGGATGGGGTCAGGCTGTGTATCTATAGATCGTTGGCACCTAGGTCTGGTCAGGTCGTGGATGGCTTGGATGGGTCGGGTCGTGGTGGAACGACTTGGGGAAGTCAGGTCGTGGGACGACCTGGCAAGTAAACAGGGAACAATCCAATTGTGTTGACCAAAAATTGATGATATTTTGGTTAAGTGATGAATGTGACTTCAAAGTATATTCAAGTAGGAATGTTTGAAGTGTTGTGATGTGTTCGTTGATCGTCCAAATGCAACGAATGTGAAGACGACTCAAGGTCGTGAGTTCATGGATAATGGTTACTCAAGAAGGTGCTTGAGCTTATGAAGTCATCAGGTTGGATGGCTAGGGATAATGAAGTCTAAGATGTTATCAGTGTTGTAGTTTCTAATAGGCTAAAAGAAGGGGTACAATGGGGGCACCCAAAGACTAGAAGTGACTGGTCGAGTACCCTTGGCAGTCATGATGGGCCTAGAGATACGAGTCGCCAAGGCGTATGGAGTTTTTGCTAGAACTGGGGATTACCATTAGCCCTTAATGGACAACAAGGTGTTGAGTTGGTCATACGATTAACGATGGTTTCGAAGCAGGATTAGCGGTGATAGCCAGAGTTGTAGATGATGATTGTTTTCCTATATCGTCTTGTGTAGATTATTCGACGTTGAAGGGGAAATCTCTTGGGTGCTTGTCTGATATTGGTTTAGGCCTCTAGGGCTTGTGCTTGGGAGATGTCAATGTCGCTTAGAATGGTCTTGATAACAGGTTGCCATGAGTTTACAGTTTTACTAAATGCTTGTTGCAAAGGCTATCACTGTCGGATGTGGGGAAGACGGGTGTGAGTTCTTCTTTATTGGAGTTGGTAGGTTAGTTGATTAATCTGCCTATTCTCATATACTTTATTGATGATGTTAGATAGTTATTTTATCTCTTACTAAGACTGTTGTCCGACTCAAGGTTTTATGTTTCCCTCTTATTATTTTGAGCTGTTCAACCTGTTGTGGATGGTAAGACTGAGTAGTTGGTAACAGGTAGCAGATCTTTGTGGATGGTGCTGCAGATCAATGACGAGCTGGAAGCTTACGTACTGGTTAATATCTAGTGTTTTAGTTTCCGATGTTTGATGTTTGTTCTGAGTGTTGTAGTAAGGCCAATTTGTATAGACACATATGTTGTAATCCAAGGATGTATGGATTTTCTTTCTAATTGTTTTGAAAGTTCAAGTTTCTACTCAAATATGCTTCACTATTATTGCCTGTTGTATATGTTCTATTATATTTTGTCCTTACATTGTGAGTTATACAATAGGTTCCGCTTGTGTCTCATATCTCAATTATCGTCCATAGCTGCCTGCACATTTTCTACGCAATATTTTCCTTGTTAAGTGCAGGAGTTTTGGGCGGTCATCACATTTGGTATCAGAGCTCTGGTTATCGATTTTAGCTAAAGTTCAAAGATGTAATAATGTATGAGAGACGTATTTGTAGATTTTTGATGGATGTATAGTATATCTGAGTGTCTAGTATAATAGTGTTTGAACTCCATTTGCAATTTTCTCGTGTGAGGAATAATCATTATGTTTTACAGATTTAGAATGAGTTGTCGACCATCGAGACACGCTACTAGGGAGGAGACTGTTCTTGTAGGGGTAATGGCGATATACTAGACTACCCAGCTATGTTCAAGGCCATGATGGCAGCGATCATGAGGAGGATACCCGCTCTGGAGATAGCCGCAGTAGATGTAGGAATTCATGTACAGGTTCCTAGAGCCGTGGACTTCGCAAAGTTGTACAAAAATTTCACTACCTTAGGAGGAAAGCAGTTTAAAAGAATGTAATCGATTGAAGAGATCCAAGGGTGGCTTGATACTTGTGTTAGGATCTTTGAAGATTTGGGAATTGATGATGCAACAAAGAGGAAGCTTGCATCGAGGCAGCCACAGGGCAGAGTTATGGATTAGTGGAACTCTGTCACTCTAGAGACTCCGAAAGATAAGATTTCATGCGAGTTATTCCAAGTCAGGTTCGAGACCAAGTTTATCACTACTGTCCAAAAGTCTATTCTGTTTAAGAAGTTTGTTGAGCTTAAGCATAATGGTCGACCAATGCTTGAGTATGTTTTTGACTTTGAAGCTTTGTCGAAGTATGTTCGTTCATATATTGAGACACCTTATCAAAAGAACGAGAAATTTTTCATGGGTTTGGACAAATATCTTAGGAATCAGCTAGTTAATCATATTGATGACACATAGGAGAAGATCCTTGAGAAGGCTTTGAGGCATGAAA
Organism: Allium sativum; assembly: GCA_030737875.1. Lineage (NCBI taxonomy): Eukaryota > Viridiplantae > Streptophyta > Magnoliopsida > Asparagales > Amaryllidaceae > Allium > Allium sativum. Next base: position 445,109,968 of record CM060922.1, on the reverse strand, counting down.
GCCTGTTTCCTATGGAAGAACCTGTTGTTGCAACTAAGGAAGATCAGAAACCACAACAGGTGGTAACAACAAGAAGAGGAAGCAACAAAAGAAGAGAGGAAAGGATGGTCAGAAAAAGCCGAAAGGCGAGGGGGTTTGATTTAACGGCCAATAGAAGGGCCATTATTCCAAGGATTTCAAGAATACAAAGGTTGAAAGGAAGTGTTACAACTGTGGCAAGCCTGGGCATATCAAGAAGGACTATCCAGAACCGGCTAAGGGAAAACAGGTTGTGAAGGCGTATGCTTTGGAAGCTGTGGCATTTTCTTCAAGGGCTCCTACTACAGAGGAGAAAGGGAAGGGTGTCGTTGTCCAAGGTACTCTTTCAGTTAGGGATGTTTCAGTTTGAGTATTGTTTGATATTGGAGCATCGCATTCACTCATTTGTAATGAGCTTGTGTGTCGCTTGGGTTTGGAACCCGATATTTGTGATAGACCTTTGGTAGTGACCAAACCAGTCAGGGCCTCGTCCATCATTTATATGCTTTGTCGTGATCTTATGTTGTCGACTCATGGTAGCTCCTTTGTGTGTGATTGCTTTGTTTTGAACTTCGCTGGGTTTGGGATTATCTTGGGTATGGGCTGGCTTAAGAAGTATGCATTAAGAGTGAATTGGGAGAGGATTAAGGTGAGAGTTGGGAATGTGGAAGGGAGAAAGGTTTTGATTCAATGTAATCCCAAAGAGGGTGTCCTCAAGAGTTTTTTATATTCACTTGTGATTCCACAAGAAGACTTGTCAATGGTGTTGATCGCAAATGAGTTTGAGGATGTCTTTAATAAGGTCAAAGGTTTGCCGCCGCATCATGAGATTGAGTTCAGAATCGATTTAGTCGAGGGTGCTAGATCTGTCATTATGCCACTTAGGTAGATGGCGCCTAAGGAACAACAAGAGTTAGAGGTGCAAGTTCGTGACCTTTTGGGTAAAGGATTCACTCGGAGGAGTGTATCCGAATGGGGTGCACCAGTTATGTTTGCAACCAAGGCTGATGGCTCGTTGAGATTGTGTGTGGACTATCACGATCTAAACAAGGTGACCAAGAAGAACAAGTATTCGTTACTAAGGATCGATGACTTGTTCGATTAGCTTCACGAAGACAAAGTGTTTTCTCAGACGGATTTGGCAACAAGATTCCACCGGTTGAGGGTGGCAAAGGAGAGTGTGCCAAAGACTGCTTTTAGGACACCATCCGGTTCTTCGAATGGTTGGTGATGCCATTTGGGTTGACTAACGCGCCAGCGTATTTTGTGGTTCTAATGAATATAGTGTTCAGAAATCAGTTGAACATGTTTGTGCTTGTGTTCGTGGATGATATTCTGGTTTTCTCTTCGAATGAGGAAGAGCATAGACACACTTGCTAATTGTTTTGGAAATCTTGCGAAAGTGTTAGCTGAGAGCTAATTTTTCGAAGTGTCACTTCTGGAAGAGCGAAGTGAGGGTCTTAGGCCATGTCGTTTCGGGGAATGGAATAGCAGTTGACCCTACTAAAGTGGCATCAATCCAAGACTGGGATAGACCTAAGAATGCGACGGATGTTAGGATTTTCCTTGGGTTGGCAGGATATTATCGTTGTTATATAAAGGATTTCTCGAAGATAGATTCACCATTGACAGGATTGACGAAGAAGAAACAAGTGTTCACATGGGATGCGAAGCATGAGCAAGCTTTCGGAATCCCAAAAGAGAGGCTAACGAGTGCTCCTGTTTTAACCATTCCGAGTGGGAATGAAGAGATGGCGTTATACACCGATGCATGTGGTACTGGACTTGGAGCAGTGATAATGCAAAAGGATAAGTTTGCGGCCTATGCGAGATGACAACTGAAGCCACATGTAAGGAATTATCCAACTCATGTTTTGGGGTTGGCATCGATTGTGTTTGCTCCATAGATGTGGAGACATTACCTATTGGGAGTTCGATTCGAGTTGTTTATGGATTACAAGTCGTTAAAGTAGCTTTTCTCCTAGAAGGATTTGAATCTTCGGCGGCAAAGGTGGTTAGAGTTTCTGGAATCATATGATTTTGATATAGCCTATACTCCTGTTAAAGGTAATGCAATAGCGGATGCATTGAGTTAAAGACATGCAGGATTGGGAGCGATGTTTTCAGAATGGAAGCACCTCGAGTACTTGGCAGGATTTGATTTTAGACCTGGATGTGAGTTGGAACCTAAAATGTTGGCAAGCTTATTGATAAGACCTACTCTCATCGAAAGGATTGGCGAGGGACAAAAACGGGATGCAAAGCTTGACGATATTATACAGAAGTTAGAACCAAAGAATAAAGAGTTCGAGGTAGATCGAGAGGGTTGGCTGCGGAAGTATGGATGACCGATTGTTACTGGTATCGACGGATTGAGAGATGAGGTTCCGAGGGAATGTCATCACTCGAAGTTGTCGATTCATCCTTGTGGTAATAAGATGTATCAAGACATGAAGCGATTTTACTACTGGGAAGGAATGAAGAGGGATGTTGGGAAGTTCATTTCCAAGTGTATGAACTGTTAGTTAGTGAAAGCTGAACAGAAGAAGACGAGTGGTTTGCTTCCGCCGTTGGAAGTTTCTATATGGAAGTAGGAGAAGATATCGATGGACTACCTAGAACCAGGGCAAGAAACGAAGGAATTTAGGTCATCGTTGATCGCTTAACCAAAAGTGCATAGTTTATTCCTGTCAGATCGACTAGGAAAAAATCAAAGTTGGCTGAGTTGTATATTAAATGGATAGTTCGATTCCATGGTATACCAAAGATCATAGTGAGTGATTGAGATCCATTGTTCACAAGTGGATTCTAGAAAAGTTTGCAAGAGACCTTGGGAACCGAATTTTTTTGACTACGGCTTATCATCCCCAAACTGATGGTCAAACCGAAAGGGTTAACCGAGATTTGGAAGATCTCTTAAGTGCTTGTATATTGGACTTAGAAAGATCGTAGGAAGGCCATCTACATTTAGTTGAGTTTGCGTAGAATAATAGCTACCAGTCAAGCATTGGGATGGCACCATACGAGACGTTGTATGGAAGACAGTGCAATCTCCGGCATGTTGGTTAGAGACTGGAAATAAGTTAATACTTGGGCCTGAGATGATAAGAGAGACCTCAGATTGTATCGAGATTGTTCGGCAATGAATGAAGGCAGCCCAAGATCGCCAGAAGAGTTATGTTGATAAGCGTCGAAAAGACTTGGAATTCGACGTTGGCGATATGGTTTTTGTGAAGATTTAGTTGTTTAAGCATGTTATTCAATTCGGAAGCAAAGGAAAATTAGCTCCAAGAATTGTTGGGCCATTTCCAATAGTCGAACGGATCAAAAATCTCGCATATAGATTGGAGTTAGCCAAGAAGATGTCAAGTGTGCATAATGTTTTCCATGTGCCGTTTCTACTGAAGTGTGTGCATGTGATTCGAATGTGGTAGTATCTATGGAACAGTACGAAGACCTAGAAGTCGAGACCGTAGTTATGAAACATCGTAAGTCGATTCACATTGTGGGAAATGACATGAAACATCTTAGGAGAAAGACGATTAAGTTAGTCAAGGCGCAATGGAGTGAGGATGTTGATGATTGTACATGGGAGACGGAAGAGAGTATGATGACGACCCATCTAGAACTCTTCATCGGTATGACTCATTGATGTCGTGTCACTCTTACACCATTGTAACTTGTACTATTGTTGATAGTATCAGGAATAGTAGGATAAGGCTATGGCTGCATGGCTTGATGGATGCTAGTTTGGATGGTAAATTGGCTGCTCGTGAATGATAAAAATGCAGAATTATTTTGGTTGCTTGTGTTTGTTGGGATTTCGGGGGCGAAATTCCTAAAGTGGGGGTGTATCATCCCGCATTTTACGTATTGGAGGATCGTAAAACATTTTTATTTAATTTGCTGAGGGTTGAATCATTCTCATATTTTGATACGTTGGTATGGGGATGTGAGACATACCCATAATTTTTACCAATTTTATTTGTGACCATTTTGCCCCTGTTAGTTTTTTTATAGGGAATAACTATTGATTGGGATCGAGTCAGGAGCTAAGATAGACTTAGTTGGAAAGGAAATGGTGCTGCCAATTCCGCGAGTGGTCACATTAAAAATTTGGTTCAACGGTTTGGAAGGAAACGCTGTTTTAGTATTTCACAATTTCTGTTTAGGTTTTGTGAAGCCATTGATGGGATGCTTTAGGGTGGCCCATTAATGGGCTGGTGGGAGATTCTAAATAGGGGGTTAAAGGCATGGAGAATAGGTTACTTTCTTCATTCTCTCATTTGGTTGAGCTCGTGATCCTCTTTGCTCAATCAAATACACCTTTCTACCGTTAAAATTTATATCTAAGGAAGAAGATTGAAGGCATACATCAATCAAAGTTAGATCTACATCAAGTGAAGAGAGATTGCATCAAATCGAGGAGTTTGAAGGTCAATATTTGTTGTTCTGATTGAGTATTTGGTGACTTAGTGTTGTTTTGAACGTTATATAGTACAAATATGTTATGCACGCGTTTTTTTATGTTTTGTTAATGAGTTGGTTTTCAATTGATGCTTTTATGTCAAGGTACAATTGTGAGCTTTTGAAATCATATTTTGACTTGAAACTTGAGAATTTTCTGTACTTTCTATGTGTTTAGTGTGACGACCGTCCATAAGTATTCCTGCACTTAACAAGGGAAATAATGCATTGAAAGATGTGCTAGGCAACCATAAAAAGACTTATGTTCATAATTCATGCATAAAAATATTAACATAAAACATATATGCTTATATCTTATGTAAGAACTTCTAAAAGATAAAAATATTAACATAAAAAGAAGTAGAAACATAATTCATGCATACAATACAAAGACTTATGTTCGAACTTCTAAAACATATATGCTTTTATCTTTTCTATATGTTGTTTAAATCATTTGTATACCTTATGTAAGAACTTCTAAATCATATATGCACTATATTTGAAGCAATACTATATAACAGTAGACCAATGTTTTATAATGTTTTATTACAATTTAAAAAGATGAAAACAATTATCTTTTTTATTCCTATAAAATCTGTTATGTTATTTGAATAAACATTATAATACTTTTCCATAATACATTTCCATTTATCACATAGTTTAAAATAGATAAAACCAATTATCTTTTTTAGTCCAATAACATCCGTTATGTTATTTAAATAAAAACAGTAGACCCATTTATCTTTTCCATAATACATTTCCATCATAATTCTTTTCAGTCATCCACGTTGAATTCAAAAATCCAATGTCATCCATATATGAATTACCAATGCATTCTATAAATTAACAAAAGCACAATATTTAATAAGAAAAACACTGTACCTTTCAGTAACTCGATGTTGTAAATGACCACTTGAACTTTGAATTTCATCTCGCCTTGATAGAATTACATAATACAAAAAATGAGATAATGATGCATTATACGACAATTTAGGTTTCAACTAAAAACTAAAAATCACCTGATAGAATGATAATCGAAGATTCAATTCAAAATGATGAAAACCGCCTGTTATGGATGATTATCAAGATATGAAACACAAGCAGAACCTGTCATATAACTCACAGTGCAAGGACAAAATATAATAGAACATATACAACAGGCAATAATAATGAAGCATATTTGAACAGAAAATTGAACTTTCATAACAACTAGAAAGAATATCCATACATCCTTGGATTACAACATAAATATCTGTACAAATTGGCCTCACTACAACACTCAGAGCAAACAACAAACAGCGGAAACCAAAATACTAGATAGTAGTAAGAAACTGGTATGTAAGCCTCCAGCTCTTCATCGTTCTGCAGCACCGTCCACAAAGATCTGCTACCCGTTACCAACCACTCAGTCTTCCCATCCACACCAGGATGAAAAACCCAAAATTATAAGAGGGAAACAAAAAACCTTGAGTCAGACAACAGTCTTAGTGAGAGATAAAACAACTATCTAACAGCATCAATAAAGTATATGAGAACAGGCAGTTTAATCAACTAATCTACCAACTCCAACAGAGAAGAACTTGCACCCGTCTTCCCCACATTCGACAGTAATAGCCTTTACAACAAGCATTTAGTAACAACTGTACATTCATGGCAACAAGTTATCATGCATAAACCATTCTAAGTGACATTGACATCACCTAAGCACAAGCCCTAGATGCCTAAACCAATATAAGACAAGCACCCAAGAGATATCTCCTTCGATGTCGAATAATCTACACAAGACAATATAAGAAAAAAAATCATCATCCATAACTCTGGCTATCACCGCTAATCTTGCTTCGAAACCATCGTTAATCGTATGACTAGCTAAACACTTTGTCGTCTATCAAGGGCTAACGGTAAACCTCAGTTCTAGCAAAAACTCCATATGCCTTCGTGACTCGTATATCTAGGCCTATCATGACTTCCCAGGGTACTCAACCAACCACTTCTTGTCTTTGGGTGCACCCATTGTACCCCTGCATTGAGTCCGTTAGAACCCACGACAACGATAATCTCTCAGCCTTCATTATCTCTAACCATCCAACTTGATGACTATTCTTAAGCTCAAGCGCCTTCTCGAGCAACCATTATCCTCGAACTCACGACCTTGAGTTGTCTTCACATTTGTTGCATTTGGACGATCAATGAACACATCACAACACTTTGAACATTGCTACTTGAATATTTTTCGAAGTCACATTCATCACTTAACCAAAGTATCATCAATCTATGATCAACAAAACTGGATTGTTTGTTGTTAACTTGCTAGGTCATTCCACGACCTGACTTCCCCAGGTCGTTCCACCACGACCTAACCCATCCAAGCCATCCACGACCTGACCAGACCCAGGTGCCCATGATCCATAGATACACGACTTACCTTATCCGTGCTTCCCAATCCACAATCACGACCTGACTTAGCTAGGTCGTTAATGACTTAACCTATCATCTTGGCCGACCCGCTTCTTTTTGAAGCTCCACGACCTGGTTTGCTTCACTTTCGCAGACCTCGGCTGACCTGGGTCTTCTTGGCGTAAATCAAGCCTTACATGATATATCTCCTTAGGTTGTCGAACGTCCTAAGCCATCACGACCCGCAATCAATCAAACCCCCTGCTTGAACGACCTGATTCCATTTCTTGGAGAACAAGACACACGCCTGACCCAAGAAAGATGACCCAACCCCAGATCTGACCAAAATAGCTCCAATCTTGACCAAATCATCACCAAGCGACAACATTGATTCAACAACTCATCCAATTCATCCAATTAGACCATTAACACTTTCCATTTCTGAGAAGAACAAAAATTCCTTCTTTCTTTCTTTTTCTCTATCATAAGTTTAGAAAAACAACATGTCCCATAAATGTAAATACTGAAATTCATTAAGGAGACTTATATCCAAATTCATTAGGAATACTAAAGATATGCACTTTATAAGTGCTTAACCTAACTAAATTGAAATATTAAAAGCTTAGAAAATCCAGGAAGGCTCGAGGTCAAATAATCAAATACACATGGCAGAACCCAACATCACAAGTATTTAGCATTATACTCAAATAACCAGTAATGATGACCATAAGGAAAATCAAGCTTACCAGGTTGTTGACGGTAAAAAAATTTCATAACATCCAAAGATTCTCCGTTACTTAGAGAATTACATTTCGCATGGGAAAATAACTGTAGAGAGTAGTAAATAACATAGTAGATTTATGGTGGTTAGGTCCCGTGAGGAGCCTACGTTCACTTTGAAGGATTTCGCTGATATTTAATTGACAATAATAGGCTATAAGCTAAGAACTATGTCATGACATCCATTTACAAACATTTCCCAGTATTTTGGAGTCATAATTGTAATATATGAATATTGGGAAAAGTAACTTTTATTCTTCTTCGTCCTCAAAGCATGGCTGCTATTAATAGTTCCTTGAGCTCCCAAGAGATGTCAAATTATCCAAATTCCAACCCTTTTGAAGTGTGAGATTAGGGGTATTTAGAGAGGTTAGGTTGGAGTAAGTAGGATTTAATGACCATACTGCAGGTTTTCGTATCCCTAGGGGACCCGGATTCATAATTTTGAACCGCTCTGAAGAATGCCCAAAAACTCATATCCCTTATGTGGGATATGAATTTCGTATCCCAGAAGATACAAAATACGTACCCCTGGGATATGAGATAGAATATCCCCAAGGGGTACGGCTATCTCGTATCCCCTAGGATATGAGTCTTTTGTATCCTTTGTGGGATACAAGCTCATATCCTTTTGGAATACGATAATCTCGTATCCCATGAGATACGAGCCATTCGTATCCTTTATGGGATTCGGGCTCGTATCCCTTCGGGATACGGTGACTATGCTATGTGAGGGAGCCGAGACTTTGGTGGATTTTAGGAGTTGTGAGGTTCTTTCTAACATGACTTCTTCTAAGCTTGTACCCTTGGCTATTTGGCGACATTTTGGACTTTAATGTCATGCGGTATGTTGAGTCGAGCGTGTCTGGTGTACTTTTGGGAACCGAACTAAAAGACTGGTTAACATTTGGCCCCCCAAAGTACGTCTTGTCTTGACATGATGTGCTTTGAGTTGAAAGAATTATTTTAGTTGAGTCGTCTAATTCCTGTTGACTCATGAATGTAAAGGTTTGTTATCAACCCTTGTTTACACTGCAACGTAAACAAACTATTGTCGATCTGATGTCACGTGTACGCTCACACGTCTTCGTGTGGTTTTGTGCAGGGTGTCGGGAAGTAAAAAATGAAATGTAGTACTTATATGCATGAATGAGGATGTACACGAGTATATGTTTTTCAATGTTGGATCATTGGGACATGGAAAATCGTGTGTGAGAAGTTTGCACGTATGTTACCCACATTTATGTACATAATATGCCTAAGTATGCACATTCACTTGTAAATATACATACACATAATGTCATATCATGTGGTATATATATTTACACATCGTTATGCATATATACATATTTTTCATTATTATTATTATTATCTTCTAAATGCCCATACCCCACGTTTGGGACACGGCAATTACTTACCCCGTTGAAAACAAGATTTTTGATTAATGTCAACCAAGAAAAGAACAATGGAAATCATGTCACGAAGATAAGGTTATATATATACATTGAGTCGTGTTAGAATTATGTTAAAATCTATTCTCAAGTATAACACGAATATACAAAACAAGGCATTAGTATATATATACACACACATTGAGTTGTGTTAGAATTATTTTAAAATCTATCCTCAAGTATAACACGAATATACAAAACAAGGTATTAATATATATATATATATATATATATATATATATATATTTCAAATGACCTAAAACAGTCTGGTTGGGCAAAAATGCATGAACCAGTCAACTGGTTCAAAACCAACCAGTCGACTGGTCAATCAATTTTGTCTAAGTAACGGCTTGTTTTTGAATATTTTCAATATATATGATTTCATATTTTTCAGCCAGTCGACTGGTAAATTTTAACCAGTCAACTGGTTCGAAACAGCTCTTATTTTTCTGAAAGGTTTCCTCCATTCATTAAGAGAAATCTCTTCATTTCTGAAAGGAAATAGAAGTTTCTTTTGGTTAAAACTCTTCATGAAGAATTGCTACCTTTCTACTATTATATAACAACTTCAAACATGATATACAAACATCTAATTATTATTATTCTCTCTATTTTCTAATTTGCACTTCAATATTCTTTGCATTCTAAAGCTCTCTTAAATTCAAATTACTTGTTGAATCTTAGATAATATTTCACATCTCTTGATTTAACAAGCAATTTATTTCCTTCAATCTTTGCATTCAAATCATATACTTTGCATTCAAATCATATACTCGAGGATATGGTTATAGGAAGGGTGTACTTAAACCGTTGACCATCCGTGTTGATTCAAGAACGCAAAGCAAAAGTCAAAACACTTGTAATTGTTGATGTCCTGTGTAGTTGCTCAGGCGAGAGGCATCCTCGTTGGGGCTCAGGTGTACAGGCCCATTCCTCCGGATTAAGAGAGGGCATGATAGTGAATTCCGAAGTGGAGCTTCGGGACTGGATGTTGGGTGGGAAGTCTGAACCAGTATAAACTTCCTGGTGTCGTTTCTTATTGCATTTACTTCTTATTTGTGACATATTTATCTAACTTAGGTTTTACCTTCGTAACTATTGTGGATTACTAGTTAGTTTATTATTTCCACTTTATCCTTATTAGTATCATGTTTAAGTCGTATATACCAACTCTTTTCAATTGGTATCAGAGTCTGGTATTCTAGATATCGTAACAACTTCCTAGAACAAATGATAATAAAGAAATCTAGTCAAGGAATTAGAAAGTGGAAGAGCAACAAAACGGAATCAAGAGAGCAAGGGTGCAAATGTCTCATGGCTAAAGTTAGATCACAATTGGTATATGTAGATTCATTATATAAAGATCTTTTGTTAGACCATGAAAAACCGTTAAAAGATTTTAAAAGTGTAGGTAAACTTAATGCAGTTATTTTAGCCAAGTATAAAGATTGTGTGCAAAAAAATTCCGAACTAAAAGAGGAAAACATTTTTTTAGTTAAACAAGCCAAATATTTTAAAAAAAAATTAGAAGAGCTTGTTTTTCAAAAAAAATTCTGTAACGACCCAACTTTCGAACACATCGGAAGTCGTGACATTATATAAGAAGAAGAATAGATAGAAGATAGAACTAAAGAAAACATCAGAATCTCACTGTGTAATTTAAACAAAAGGTGATGCAACATAATATTATACATCAGAAGCAGAGTACATCAAAGTATATTAGGTCTAGGGATACATGCCATTTCATAGTACAACTTTAATTATACATAACATCATAGATAACCAAACTTGCAAACTTTAATTATACATAGATATGATAGGTAGACCAGCACACAGAAAGTTTCCATCCAGCTTCCCAAGTTAAATCATGACCTGATTCATTTGTCTACTCTTAACATGTGTTATGAATACCCAAGAGTTTAAGAAAAACACAGAAAAATAAACTCTGGGTCAGTCAGGGGACTGGCATGAGTAAACGTTTTTCAAACAAGTTAAAGAAATAAAATTATCTCATAAGACCACGTCGTAAATATGGAACGGGTTTTTACCTTATGAGAATAAAACACTTTGTATACTTTAAATCAAATATTATCATAGTGTCTAGGGTTTTTCACAAATAATCTAGAATCTAGAAGAATGCTTGCATCTCACATTCTCCTATATAGTATACAAACAAAACCGCTTGGCGCTTATTGATAATGGATTTCCGACTATCAAAAGGTATGGAACCAACATTCGATGGTGTATCTCTAGAGGCGAATACACTGGGTTCAACAAGAACGTCTTGCAACCTGGCCCACACATGACCGACCACTCATTTCTCTTGCGTGTATCGAATGTATATCACCAATGGTTGTGTACGTCAACCATTTCCCGAATGGGTCAGAATTGATAGAATAAGAAACAAAAGGAATTTCTCTAGATAGGTGATGCTACACCCTAATGGGAGCGACCCACATAGCCATGCTGCTTGTCCGATTTTTGTCATTTCCTGGTTGTAAGGCCTGAGGCTAGACTTAACTTTTTTCATCACCAGTTTATTTGCTTTGAATGCCACATCGTCAAAACTCGCCAATCACTAATTGATGTCCCCAAAATTATATTATAGATATAAAGCAAGAGAAACGAATTCCTCCGTCACCATATAAATACGTTTGGAGAGATCAATGTATATGATCTGTTAGAATTACTCTGTCAGACACTCATCCATACAAGTTGCCCTAGGACTGGACAAACCGAAGGCACTATTCTGTAAAACAAAACTGTAACACCCCACGCCCGCTATGGTCACTCACTTAGGGAATGCCATAACATCGGTGGAGTATTTTAGTGAATATAGAACAGAAAAATTACACCAAGACAGATATAAATAGTATTTGAAATTTAAAACATCATCTCATAACAGCGGAAATAAACATGTCTGGTTACATCATAAAACCATGATAAAAGTCAAGTACAATATCTGTCAAAATAAAGAAGTACATAATCCCACTCTCTCATACAATAGCCATAACAAAAGAAAAGATAACTGGATAACTGGAGCTTTACATCTACCCAAGCTCCTAAAGACTGGAACAGCAATCCGATCAAGCTCTACTACCGCTAGGATCCACCGTAGGACCTGAGGGTTGGGAAAAAGATAAAAACAACGGGGTCAGACATAAGTCTGAGTGAGTCCTATAACTTTAACAATACAATCATTAAAGTAATCAGAGAAGACATAAACTTGACCTACGGTAATATCTGGGGATGAATGGCTACACTAAGCAGCTTGGTAGACTTAGGATAAACCAAGATAACCGTAAGGACGCATCTACCCACCCAAGGATAATTACTAACTGCACCACACCAGTCATTCCTACTTAAAGGTTGATCCCTTCCAAGGACTTAGAAAATTTCCCCAGTAGTCTCGTGTACCCCTAGCCCATTACATAGGTGCCGTCTGCCCCTATCTCCACTAGGTGTACTCAGTAATTCTTACCCAGTAGTTTCGTGTACCCCTACATAGGTGCCGTCTGCCCCTATCTTTATTAGGTGTACCCACTACTCCCCATCGATCGGCTCCCTACCGTAGATACCCGTGCTGGTCCCACAGTGGGGTGTATCACTCCCCTAAAGTGGCTACCCAATACTATCAACGGTGCACGGCTTTATATCTACACGATGCAACAACGGCTTATCTACCAGCCCGGGCCCACACACGCATATGAAACCCGTTGGACTTGCGTTGCCACCGCTAACCCGTTTTGGCCTCTTATAATCAAGCCCAATATGCGTGTCCTGTCACTCGACATGGGTCGAGCCCACAAAGATACGTTTGGGATATTGGTTGAAATGGGCCCCCACAAGCTACCCACTTAAGCTTGTCAAATATCTAGTGTATCCCACTTAACCCTTTAATCATGTTTAATTACATGTTTCCACTTGGTTAAGTATTCTAATCGTATTTTCTATTGCCACCCAAGGCAACCCACTAGATTCCATATGCCACCCAAGGCAACCACAAAATTTCCTCATGCCACCCAAGGCACCCACTTAACCCCTCATGTCCCACTACATGCTACTATGGTTAAGTGTTTCTTAATTAATTAAGACCGTGATCTCCCATAAAGACCTCCCACATTAGACTGGCTGTTATGACCGCCTGGTTAAGCCGGTAGAATCCGGGCAGTCTTACGTCATAACCGAGTCTAACCTCGTGTCTTTACCTTAATCACGTATTTAATTTATGGCTAAGACCTCTCACATTGGGCTGACATTTGTAGCAACTGGTTAAGCCGGTCGGGTCCGGGCAGTTTTACACTACAAATGAGTCCAACCTCGTGTCTTAGTCGATTAATTACACCTAATTAATCACCCCCATATTAATTATCCCTAATTAATATCAAGTTTTCCATAACATGGGTAGACCTAACTCAATAGGTAAATTCCCATGGGGTAGACCTAACTCAATAGGTAAATTCCCACTTATGGTAATTTATTTTTATGGTATGCTTAATCATACCCAATCATTCATTTATTAACATATTTACCATCCCCATCGTTCCCCACGTAAATCGTTCTCATTTCATGACATAAATAAGGGGAAGATCATCACAAATATCATGGGTTTAGCATACAACTTTGTCATGGGTTAAGAGGATGTCAACTTGCATATATGAGCATATATTAACCCAACTACATATAACCCAAACTTGCATATTATCATACACATGATTTGCATAACATGTTGCATATGAGCTTGCATATTATCATACACATATCTTGCATAACATGTTGAACTTGCATATAGGCATTCTCATAACTTGCATAACATGTTAAACATGCATTTAAGCATACACATAACTTGCATAAGCATTCACATACTTGCATAAGCATCCACATACTTGCATAAGCATTCACATACTTGCATAAACATGCATAACTTGCATATCATGTCATTTAAGCATATACGTATCTTGCATAAGCATTCATATACTCGCATAAGCATGCATAACTTGCATATCACATAAATCTTGTATTTAAACATATACATGACTTGCATAAGCATCCATATACTTGCATAAGCATGCATAACTTGCATATCACATTAAACTTGCATTTAAACATATACTTAACTTGCATAACTCACTTTGTTAAACATGCATAATTCCACTCATTAAATATGCATAAATCCACTTGTTAAACATGCATATACCAACTTGTTAAACATGCATAGATCAACTTATTAAGCATGCATAAACCAACTTATTAAACATGCATAAACATAGAACAACATAGAGTAACATATCATTATACATGATTCAAACTCACTAATCCGCATTTAAGACCATAAGTCTCATTACACCCAATCTACTTACTTTAACAATTGATGTTAAAGTGATAGAAACTCACCAAACTCAAGATTAGCAACCTTATGAAGTAGAATTAGTTGCTAACTATGAAGATAATGATGATTAAAGATTGATTAGAGAGTGATTAGCTTGCAACTTCCTTCATAAATTAGTGGAGGCTCCTCTTAGGATTTAATTTGGCGGCATGAGGCCATCATTTCTATTTTTGGTAAGGATTAAGGGGGGTTTAGGGTGTATTTATAGATTAGGTGAGTGTTTTAGGCCCTTAGATTAACCCTAGATTAGATTAGGACCCTTAGATTTCGGAAATCTCTAGAACCAGCCCTCCTAGCCAGCCTGAAACCCAACCTGGTGCAACCTGGTGCACCCAGGTTCAATGGACGGCGCGCCCCTGTCGACAGGCAAGTCGACAGGCAAGTCGACACCCCTGTCGACAGGCCTGTCGACAGCCCTGTCGACATGGGTAGGGCGGGAATCTTCACGCCTGACCCCGCCTGTTCCATCCCACAATCTGAAATTTTAAATTTTTAAATCTGTTTTAGTTTTGAATTTTCTGCAAACTTCATCGGGCCATAACTGGGCCATACGGACTTCGATTTTCGAAAACTCGGACTCTATTTTGCGTATTTTTCCGAGACGAACGCAATAACGCAACCCGTTTCCCCTAATTCCCACATCTGAGATTATTTATCCTGTAAATAGTGAATTTTAGTATTAACTAAAATTCGGGGTGTTACATTCTCCCCTCCTTAAAGGATTTCGTCCCCGAAATCTCAAAGCTAAGGAGAATGCATATCCTACCATCCAAACAACCATCTACTCAAATCATCAACCACGGGCATCCATTGTCCTTAAACAGTTTCTAATGATGTATGAGCATATGCAAACGGTGTGTGTATTTGTTCCCTATCTAATGTATGAACATATGCAAACCATGATAGTGCCATGCATCCATTATGTATGCGAGAAAACTCTATCGACACATACAATATCTACATGAGTGCACAATCATTCACCAAAATGCATCATCCATGTGATAACACAACCATTATACATCCATAAATATATTTTCCTACACACAATTTCATGCAATATGCAATATGAAGTGACTGAGCCGATCTAGTGCCTAGAGTGTGTGTATATGCATCCACGAGCAACCACTAGCAAACACTTGCATCCACTTGCATCCATCAACCATAACATGTCTCAAACACATGTTTCAACCATAGGTTTACCCTATCTAAAGGTCAAAGGTACTAACGAGAGGACATACCAAAGATAAGATAAGTACTAGACAAGCGATAAAGGAGAAAGTAAAGACATACCCTCAAAAAGAAATGGGTACAATGAACGCATCTTCGCTTCCGTCTCCCAAGTTGCGTTGCTCTCATCTTCTCCCCATTGCACCTTGACTAGTTGAACCTCTCTGTTTCTCAACTTCCTAGTCTCTGACCTAAGGATGCGAGTAGGAGCTCGTCGAATAGTCGCATCACGCTCTACCTCTACATCTCTAAGGAAGCTCGGCTCTACCACCTCTGCCGTCTCATGTAAGCACTTCCTCAGATGTGATACATGGAATACATCATGAACACCACTAAGTCTGTCGGGCAACTCCACCCTATATGCCATCCGTCCAATCCTTTCCTTGATAGGAAACGGCCCAACAAACCTCGGTGCTAACTTCCCAACGGATCCGAAGCGAACAACATTTCTCAACGGAGATACCTTAACAAAAACCATATCCCCAACCTCAAACTCAAGATCCGTCCTTCTCTTGTCCGCATAAGATTTTTGCCTATCCTGCGATGCTTTCATCCTTCTTCGAATCAAATCGATCTTCTCAGAAGTCTCCCTAATCATATCAGGCCCAAGCAAGATCTTATCCGTAGATTCCCACCAACATGTAGGTGATCGACAAGGCCTTCCATAGAGAGCTTCGAAAGGAGCCATACCAATACTGGACTGAAAGTTGTTATTATATGCGAACTCCACCAATGGAAGATGCTCTTCCCATGTACCTCCAAAATCTAAGATACAAAGCCTCAAAAGGTCTTCTAGAACACGATTCACCCTCTCAGTCTGGCCGTCTGTCTGAGGATGATATGCGGTGCTCAGACACAATTGAGTCCCCACTGCTTCTTGCAAACTTCTCCAGAACTCGCTAGTGAAGATAGGATCTCGATCTCTTACTATGCTAGAGGGTACCCCATGTAATCGAACTATCTCTCGAAGATATACTGAAGCTAGCCATGGAGCAGTCCTCTTGCTCTTCACAGGTATGAAATGGGCGCTCTTAGTAAGTCTATCTACCACCACCCAAATTCCTGTATTACCCTTCCTCGACCTGGGTAACCCGTCAATAAAATCCATCGAGACGCTATCCCACTTCCATTGCGGAACCTCCAATGGGTGAAGCAACCCACCTGGTTTCCTTTGCTCCGCCTTCACTTGCTGGCACACCAAACATCGAGCGACATACTCGGCCACATCTTTCTTCATACCAGCCCAGAAGAAAACCCTCTTCATGTCTTGGTACATCTTATCCCCACCGGGATGAATGGTCATCCTAGAACGGTGTGCGTCATCAAGAATAGCCTTCCTCAAACCCTCGTCTTGCGGTACACAAAGTCTACCGTCTCTATGCAAGTACCCCCTATCGTCTAGGGTGTACCTACTCAAATGGCTGGACGACTCCCCCCTTATGAGCTCCTCTACTAACTCAACCAACTGTGGGTCGCCCCTCTGTGCTTCTCCAATCCGCCCCAAAAGGGTAGGCCTAACTTCCAAGGAAGCTAGCAAACCGGGTACATAATCAATGGAAGGTCTGAAATCAAACATCGAGATAAACTCCAAGTTTCGTCGTTCCACGAACAATGGACTCAAGGACAACCTCTTCCTGCTCAAGGCGTCCGCCACCACGTTACCCTTGCCAGGGGTATACGCTATCTCGAAATCATAAGATGCTAAGAACTCCATCCACCTTTGCTGTCTTAAGTTTAGATCCTTCTGAGAGAACAAGTACTTCAAAGATTTATGGTCAGTGAACAACTCGAATCTCTCACCAAGAAGATAATGGCGCCAAATCTTAAGCGCAAAAACAATAGCGGCCAGCTCTAGATCATGGGTAGGGTAATTTTTCTCATGTGCCCTCAACTGCCTTCCACCATAGTTTATTACCCTTCCCTCTTGCATTAAGACTGCGCCAAGTCCTGTCCCACAGGCATCGGTATAGACAACAAATGGCTTGCTCCCATCTGGCAACACTAAAACTGGAGCCGTGGTTAAAGCTCTCTTTAACCGTCGGAACGCATCATCACAATCTACGTCCCATGCAAAAACAAGATTCTTCTTTGTTAAGAGGGTTAATGGGGATGATATCTTCGCGAAGTCTTTAATAAACTTCCTATAATAACCCGCCAACCCCAAGAAACTTCTTACTTCGGTAGCATTCTTCGGAACTTTCCAATCCTGAATTGATACTACCTTCGCGGGATCCACAGCTATCCCTTCCTTGGAGACCACGTGCCCCAAGAATCGTACTTCCTTCCTCCAGAAGTGACATTTAGAGAATTTAGCCTTAAGGCTATGTGCTCGAAGAGTCTTCAACACTTCCCCAAGATGTAGGGCATGCTCTTCTTCACTCTTAGAAAATACTAAGATATCATCCACAAAGACCACCACGAATTTATTAAGGAACTCCCTGAACACCCTACTCATCAAATCAACAAAGTATGCAGGGGCGTTCGTCAACCAAAATGGCATCACCAGCCACTCATAGAAACCATCCGGAGTCCTAAAGGCAGTCTTGTCTATGCTGTCCTCAGCCACCCTCAACTGATGAAACCCCGTGGCCAAGTCCAACTGAGAAAATACTGAAGCGCCAACCAACTGATCGAAAAGATCATCTATTCTCGGCAATGGGTGTCTATTCTTCTTTGTGAGCTTGTTGAGTTCTCTATAGTCTACACAAAGTCTGAGGGACCCATCCGCCTTCGTAGCAAATACTACTGGAGCACCCCACTCCGATATGCTCCGTCTTATGAACCCCTTCTCAAGTAACTCCCCTACTTGCTTATGGAGTTCCCTCCTCTCACGAGGAGCCATGTGGCGCACTGGTAAAGATACCGGTTTAGCATTATCCACCAAATATATTCGGAAGTCAATCTCCCGCTTCGGAGGTAAGCCCTTCACCTCCTCAAACACATCCGGATATTCCCGGACCACTCTAACAGATTGCAAACTCTCGACCGAAGCGTCAAGCGATTCAAGATAACTTAGCATAACAGAGTCCCTGGGATTACAAGAAATCTCGAGAGTGTTACCCAAGCGGGTCATGAGCCTAACAACTCTCCTTTCGCAATCAAGAACGACACCATTACTGGATAACCAGTCCATGCCCAAAATCAACCCATAGCCCGTGAAGCCCAACACAAAAGCATCACATCTAAACTCAATGCTAAGTATAGAAATCTTCAAACCCAAACATATCATGGACAAATAAGTGGAGCCCCCAATTGGGTTTGAAACAACCAAGGGATCATCTACCAGACTAGTGTCTAAGTGCAGTAACTCAACTAATGATGATGAGATAAACGAATGCGATGCGCCTGAATCAAACAATGTACGGACAGGATGATCAAATAGAAAAACCAGACTTTCAACGGAGATAGTTCTACCTCTTTCCTGAATTGGTGGGACTGCGAGAGCCTGTACTTGCCCCCTAGCCTGACTCGGTGCCATAAGAGCTTGCACCTGTCCTCCTGAAGTAGATCCCATCCTTTGCCCTTTCTTAGGGCAATCCTTCACTAAATGCCCTGCTTCGCCACAGTGGAAGCAGCCGGTCTTCTTCTTCTTGCGACAATCCTTACTTAGGTGGCCAGGTGTTCCACAATTGAAACACTTCTTCTTCTTGCCCTTGCCACCGTTGCCTTTCCCACCGTTGCCTTTCCCACCTTTGCTTTGTTGTTGTTGCTGAGGTCTCTTTTGATCTCCCTTCTTCTCGGGTGCCTTATTAGCATTAGGACCCTTCTCTTCCTCATACATGAGTGCCATGTCAACTAGCTTCTCAAAGGTGGCCCCCATAGGGATATGAGTCATAGCCAACCCATGCATAGGTTCATTCAAGCCTTTCACGAACCGCAAAGCCTTCTTCTCCGGTGTATTCACCATATCTAGGCCAAACCTTGCCAATTGATTAAACTTGTTAACATATTCCTTCACCGAAAGATTTCCTTGCTTTAGAGTCAAGAATCTTTCCATATACAAGTTTTCCTCCGCCCTTGAGAGAAACTTTGCCACAAATCTTTGCCTAAAATCCGCCCAAGAGTCAACGGGGCGTTCT
Organism: Allium sativum; assembly: GCA_030737875.1. Taxonomy (NCBI): domain Eukaryota; kingdom Viridiplantae; phylum Streptophyta; class Magnoliopsida; order Asparagales; family Amaryllidaceae; genus Allium; species Allium sativum. The sequence continues at coordinate 445,090,160 of CM060922.1, read as the reverse complement.
CCATTAGTGACCTCCCACCAGAATGAGGCCTCTCCCTTCATTAACCAAGCAGCCAACTTGACTTTCTTCCCTTCTTCCATCTCAAAGATATCTATCAACTCTTCCACCTCCTTAAGCCAATCTCTAGCCTCCACAAAAGTTTCAGATCCTTGAAAAGGTTTCCCTCCCATAGCTTTAAATTCCTTGCAAGTCTTAGCAAAAGTATCCGTGCGAGGAGGAGGGGGAGGAGGAAGATCGGGTGCTACGGTTGGTGGAGGAACATTTGTTGGACCCGTAGTGGTGGCCCTAGCCTCCATCAATCTCCTATACCATACTGGTACCGTCACACCCTCCGAAAAATTAAGATTCTCGGCCATGCTGAAACGAAAAAGGAAAGATTCAAAACGGAGGATTCTAAAGATATAGATATGGCTATTGGGGATTATGCTTTTCTTTCAAAAACTTTTCTCTTAAAAGACATGTTTTGAAAATATCTTTTCCAAAAAATGTTTTAGAAAAATAGTTTTCTAAAAATTTTATCTGTTCCGGTAACCTTTGCTCTGATACCACGTGTAACACCCCACGCCCGCTATGGTCACTCACTTAGGGAATGCCATAGCATCGGTGGAGTATTTTAGTGAATATAGAACAGAAAAATTACACCAAGACAGATATAAATAGTATTTGAAATTTAAAACATCATCTCATAACAGCGGAAATAAACATGTCTGGTTACATCATAAAACCATGATAAAAGTCAAGTACAATATCTGTCAAAATAAAGAAGTACATAATCCCACTCTCTCATACAATAGCCATAACAAAAGAAAAGATAACTGGATAACTGGAGCTTTACATCTACCCAAGCTCCTAAAGACTGGAACAGCAATCCGATCAAGCTCTACTACCGCTAGGATCCACCGTAGGACCTGAGGGTTGGGAAAAAGATAAAAACAATGGGGTCAGACATAAGTCTGAGTGAGTCCTATAACTTTAACAATACAATCATTAAAGTAATCAGAGAAGACATAAACTTGACCTACGGTAATATCTGGGGATGAATGGCTACACTAAGCAGCTTGGTAGACTTAGGATAAACTAAGATAACCGTAAGGACGCATCTACCCACCCAAGGATAATTACTAACTGCACCACACCAGTCATTCCTACTTAAAGGTTGATCCCTTCCAAGGACTTAGAAAATTTCCCCAGTAGTCTCGTGTACCCCTAGCCCATTACATAGGTGCCGTCTGCCCCTATCTCCACTAGGTGTACTCAGTAATTCTTACCCAGTAGTTTCGTGTACCCCTACATAGGTGCCGTCTGCCCCTATCTTTATTAGGTGTACCCACTACTCCCCATCGATCGGCTCCCTACCGTAGATACCCGTGTTGGTCCCACAGTGGGGTGTATCACTCCCCTAAAGTGGCTACCCAATACTATCAACGGTGCACGGCTTTATATCTACACGATGCAACAACGGCTTATCTACCAGCCCGGGCCCACACACGCATATGAAACCCGTTGGACTTGCGTTGCCACCGCTAACCCGTTTTGGCCTCTTATAATCAAGCCCAATATGCGTGTCCCGTCACTCGACATGGGTCGAGCCCACAAAGATACGTTTGGGATATTGGTTGAAATGGGCCCCCACAAGCTACCCACTTAAGCTTGTCAAATATCTAGTGTATCCCACTTAACCCTTTAATCATGTTTAATTACATGTTTCCACTTGGTTAAGTATTCTAATCGTATTTTCTATTGCCACCCAAGGCAACCCACTAGATTCCACATGCCACCCAAGGCAACCACAAAATTTCCTCATGCCACCCAAGGCACCCACTTAACCCCTCATGTCCCACTACATGCTACTATGGTTAAGTGTTTCTTAATTAATTAAGACCGTGATCTCCCATAAAGACCTCCCACATTAGACTGGCTGTTATGACCGCCTGGTTAAGCCGGTAGAATCCGGGCAGTCTTACGTCATAACCGAGTCTAACCTCGTGTCTTTACCTTAATCACGTATTTAATTTATGGCTAAGACCTCTCACATTGGGCTGACATTTGTAGCAACTGGTTAAGCCGGTCGGGTCCGGGCAGTTTTACACTACAAATGAGTCCAACCTCGTGTCTTAGTCGATTAATTACACCTAATTAATCACCCCCATATTAATTATCCCTAATTAATATCAAGTTTTCCATAACATGGGTAGACCTAACTCAATAGGTAAATTCCCATGGGGTAGACCTAACTCAATAGGTAAATTCCCACTTATGGTAATTTATTTTTATGGTATGCTTAATCATACCCAATCATTCATTTATTAACATATTTACCATCCCCATCGTTCCCCACGTAAATCGTTCTCATTTCATGACATAAATAAGGGGAAGATCATCACAAATATCATGGGTTTAGCATACAACTTTGTCATGGGTTAAGAGGATGTCAACTTGCATATATGAGCATATATTAACCCAACTACATATAACCCAAACTTGCATATTATCATACACATGATTTGCATAACATGTTGCATATGAGCTTGCATATTATCATACACATATCTTGCATAACATGTTGAACTTGCATATAGGCATTCTCATAACTTGCATAACATGTTAAACATGCATTTAAGCATACACATAACTTGCATAAGCATTCACATACTTGCATAAGCATCCACATACTTGCATAAGCATTCACATACTTGCATAAACATGCATAACTTGCATATCATGTCATTTAAGCATATACATATCTTGCATAAGCATTCATATACTCGCATAAGCATGCATAACTTGCATATCACATAAATCTTGTATTTAAACATATACATGACTTGCATAAGCATCCATATACTTGCATAAGCATGCATAACTTGCATATCACATTAAACTTGCATTTAAACATATACTTAACTTGCATAACTCACTTTGTTAAACATGCATAATTCCACTCATTAAATATGCATAAATCCACTTGTTAAACATGCATATACCAACTTGTTAAACATGCATAGATCAACTTATTAAGCATGCATAAACCAACTTATTAAACATACATAAACATAGAACAACATAGAGTAACATATCATTATACATGATTCAAACTCACTAATCCGCATTTAAGACCATAAGTCTCATTACACCCAATCTACTTACTTTAACAATTGATGTTAAAGTGATAGAAACTCACCAAACTCAAGATTAGCAACCTTATGAAGTAGAATTAGTTGCTAACTATGAAGATAATGATGATTAAAGATTGATTAGAGAGTGATTAGCTTGCAACTTCCTTCATAAATTAGTGGAGGCTCCTCTTAGGATTTAATTTGGCGGCATGAGGCCATCATTTCTATTTTTGGTAAGGATTAAGGGGGGTTTAGGGTGTATTTATAGATTAGGTGAGTGTTTTAGGCCCTTAGATTAACCCTAGATTAGATTAGGACCCTTAGATTTCGGAAATCTCTAGAACCAGCCCTCCTAGCCAGCCTGAAACCCAACCTGGTGCAACCTGGTGCACCCAGGTTCAATGGACGGCGCGCCCCTGTCGACAGGCAAGTCGACAGGCAAGTCGACACCCCTGTCGACAGGCCTGTCGACAGCCCTGTCGACATGGGTAGGGCGGGAATCTTCCCGCCTGACCCCGCCTGTTCCATCCCTCAATCTGAAATTTTAAATTTTTAAATCTGTTTTAGTTTTGAATTTTCTGCAAACTTCATCGGGCCATAACTGGGCCATACGGACTTCGATTTTCGAAAACTCGGACTCTATTTTGCGTATTTTTCCGAGACGAACGCAATAACGCAACCCGTTTCCCCTAATTCCCACATCTGAGATTATTTATCCTGTAAATAGTGAATTTTAGTATTAACTAAAATTCGGGGTGTTACAAAAACAGCCCTTGCATATCTCCATCTTTTATTATCTTCAATAATCTCTGTCATGCGATGTACAAATCAAATCAAAGTGGAATATTAAATCCAGACTCTTCGAAAAGATTTACGTAATGTCTTTTACTATCAGTTGGTACTTAAGAACTGTTTTCAATATTCACTTGATCATAACATTTCTTTAAAGAATTAGCTATCAGTTAAAATGAACTTGATTAAATATAATTTAATTTTTATACTCTTTATTTTATGAACTTCATCCAAATAGAATGGTATATGTCTACATTGTTTAAATCCAGACATTTTGATTATCTTTTAAAAATGAACTTAAGCGTGTGCATCGCACACGCTATTCTACTTTAAAATATCAGCTTGTTTAAACGACATTTTATAACTTGGTCCCACCTTGTAAATTATCTTTTTATTTCTAAATAACATTAATAATTATATAAATTGTCTATTTTTTATAATTTATATTCCTTTTTGATTTGCTTTTAAACTCATCGAATCCTTTAAAAGCCTAACTACTACAACCCATTTCCCTTCTCCTATTTTCCTTCGAAAGCCCAAGATGTTTGGCCCATCTCTTTTTATTTATTTTTATTTTCTTTCTATATTCTTTTTTGATTTTCCATTTATTTTAAAAACTAGTTTTAATTAAAACCCCATCCAAAATCTTTTGCCAAAGTGCCACTTCAAATCACCATGGTGCGCACGTGAAATCCGCTCTAGACCCCATGCTCCAGCCAAAATATCAAGTGCCAGTACCACTTGCCAAAGTACCAGTTTCCCCACTTCAAGTCCCTGCGCCACGCACGTCAGTTCACTTCAATTTCTCATGCCGAGCCAGTACCACTTCCCTTTGCCAAAACATCAACTACCATGCTATCCCGTTAAACCATACTGTCAACCTGTATCACCGTGGACCCAATACCATGACCCAATTCAACTTCCTTCTCCGATTCACCCTCCTCCTGATAATACTTAGAACCGTCTTCTTCCCAGGCCCTCCATAAATCTACTCACTCGGGCCAACTCTGATCATCTGATGGGCTGCCACCACCGCCGATGGCTCCTCCCAACCCTAGCGCACCTTCACCCCAAGTAAAGTCGCACTCAATGCTTTTTGCATGGTGCAGTTCATCCTCATTCCGACACCGAAAACAATAACCCAAAATCCCTAATTTCACCTCGTCCTCATCATTTATACATTAGAAAAATTATGTACCATTTTTCCCGTACTCTCCAACTCGATGCGCTCCTCCATGCTCAACGTTGTTGAATTTGGTGGCGTAGGTCGACGGAAATTGCCCCATGAATGTTTTTCGTCCATCTCTTATTTCCTCAACATCCACATGCCTAAAAATCATGATAAAGGTACTAAAATTCATGATTTCTTGCTATGATTCCATTCGTATGCTTGAATTTTGATTTTAAGTTGATCGAAATTTCTCGTTTTCAGTTTGGTTACTAGAAAACGGTTATATCGAAGGATATACATAATTCTATAACCTAGAACTATTTTTGCTACAAACTAGAGGTAGGTGTAAATTACTTTCGTACAGAGATCTAATGCTAAACTTGCTTGAATCTTAAGTTACGGATTTTACAAAATAGAAAGGGTAACTGTGGTTTTGCATATACATATGATTACAGACTGTTTTCATATTCATAAGGTGTTTATACCAACATCAGTTAACAGAATAGTTTTTACCATATATATAAACATATCTGCAACTAAATAACTTGTGGTCATTCAATCGAGCAAAAATTTAGAATTGGAAAGTGGAGTTTACTCACTTATGCTTCTCTGTCTTTAGATTTTCCTTTTCTGTTCCTTAACTTCTCAGCTTCGGTTCTTGTTCGAATGTTTTTGTGTGAGTGGTCAATGAGGTGTAGATGTGTATTTATAGGTGAAAATTTTGAATAAAATAGTGTATGGCTTTAAATGCTTCATAGGAAATGAAATATAAGAGGAGTAACTGTCTCTATGTCTTGAAAAGGATTATACAGTATGTTTCATAGCTGTGAAATCTAATTGATCAAATATTGTGTGAAGTCTTTTCTAGTTTCTGATTCTAATATCGGGTGTATATAGCTAGTCACAGATTATCGCATGGATGTAACATGCTTTAAGTAAAGCTACTTCTTCCTAAATATGGCCTGCCATAATTCTAGCCTTTGAAAGAGGTCATGTTGCTATTCTAGTTTGATGGAAAAATCCTATTTCTACTAGCTGAGTTGCGGCAGTATAGCTACAGTATAGTCTGAAACATGCAAGTGACAATAGAAGAAAAATGCAACTTTTGGCTGCTAAGCAATGTCTCATTTAAGGCTTCATGTACTACAAGCTTTTGTCAAACATCACTCTTCTCTTTTTTTGATGGATGAAAAGAAATGGTTTCATCTCCAGCTTATACTAAGCTAGATGTTATCCCTTACAGTTGATAGTTCCAGATGAAACACATGATATTCGGCTTACACTTTGGTTAAACCTTTTACTTTACTTCCAAGTTTTCCAGAAGTCTGAAATTTCCAGTACATACAAATATATTTCGGCACAAGTGTAAATATTCCTATCTTGTCTTCCCTAGTTTCTAGGTGTTGCATTATTTACTCAATTCTTCCCTTGTGCAGTTTGATGGGAACAATTTAGTTGTTTATTCTAGCTATAAACTTCAATCTAGATGTTATTTCTATCAACAACTAACTAGATGTTGTACTCTTCTATTCGGTAGATGCTAATTTATACAATGACTTGGTTTAGAGATATTTTATTAAAATCTTACTTTGCTGCCAAGTGTTTTTTTCTTCTATTCTTGCATGTTCTTGTACCATATTTTTCCCCAATGTCAATTGTATACGTAGAACACAATATACCATAAATCTTCTTTAGCACACAAGTATTGTCTTTCATGTCACTACTCCTCTTATGTATGAAGTAAAAATATAATTTCCTAAATACATTGATTTTTGAGTAAGTTAGAATCAATTAGGATGTGAAACAAAACTACATATGTCATACGATTGGAAATATTACAACAATTTACTACATACATATATGTAAAAAGGATAAATTAAATTTCTCTTGGAGTAGTAAATCAAATAATATTAATTTATTTAGTTATAGATGAAATCATATATTTATTGCTTAGCAAAAGTTAGTTACAAATCCCGAGGCATTACAATCAACCCCCTTATAAAAATTTCGTCCTTGAAATTTGAGATTAACGATAAATTTCAGTTATAATTAGAGTTATCGAATTATATACAAATGATCAATATACATTTGTTATTTATCACAGTTATTTCCTTAACTAGAAATATCTGTTACTAAGACTGGGAAACATTTCCATATCTATATTACTATTCCTCAATGTCCATCAGTTGTTACCGTAAACCGGTAAGCGAATAACCCTCTAAATATCAACCCCGAAGACCGAAATCAACATCTGATTGATACCCAGAAAATATTTCAACTCAACCAATCTCCAGTTAGCCGATTTTTTAATCCCAAATCTTAAATCCTCACCAACTTCCATTACTCCCAAATATCCTTGATTACGTCTGGAAAATAAATTCCAAATCTTATTTACTTCATTGATTTGAATCAACCATATTCAAACACATATCTGTCTCAATTTCTCTATGAACTCAAATCCCCATTCAATTCATCAGTCCAATTTACTTAACTCCATTAAGTCTTATTCACAATCTTCCTTAACTAATTTATTCTTTAAATTAATTATCTGCTTTTCGGAACTTAGAAATTTGATTTTATTTCAAAAATCAATTTGTTCAATTATCATTGGTTACTGTCCAGTTATTACTTAAGTCTAGATCTGATTTCCAGAAACCAAATTTTAATCTAATTTATAGTTCTAACCTTATTTCTTATATCAATATGACTAGGTATTATTCTAATTTAATTCAACTATATTTAATTTATCCTAAGGCTAACCCTAGTTAATTAACTCCTTTTATTTAAAAAGTAGAGTAACTTCTAGAACTTCTTCCATTTTCACATCCTCAGAAGTCGATGTCTTATCCACTAAGGCATAAACCTTTGGTTGCATTCCCTTCTTCAAAAGAGGACAATCTTTGATCAAATGTCCAGGATGATGACACTTATAGCATAAAATCTGCTGGACAATAGCATTACCCGGTTCATGTGGTTTCTGTTTAGGTTGTTCTGGCTTCTTGACCTCCGAATTCTTACAAAATCTAGCGATGTGTCCTTTTTAATGGCAGCTGTGGCATTCTGTATCTTTAAATTGCTCCTTAGCCTTCTCCCCCATTTTTGTTTGTCCATTGTTTTTCCAATTCGGATTAAATTTCCTTTTGTTGGGATTTCCTCCGTTGTTTTCTCCAGTTTGCTCCTTTGCCACTAGTTTCTTTGCATCTAATGCTTCATATCGAATGGCCATGTCTACTAAGTCAACGAATGGATCCTTCAGATGTCCAATCATCTTAACCTGTAAGCTATCCTTCAAACCTGCTATAAACATTTCATTCTTCTTGAGTGGGGTGTTGATCGGTTCTTTCCCAAAGCAGGAGAGTGCATTAAACTTATTCTCATATTCTGCTATCAACATGCTCCCTTATTTGAGATCTATGAAATCCCGATACATCCTAGTTTTGCCCACAGCAGGAAGAAATTATGCTTCAAACTCTTCTTTGAATTTTTCCTAGGTAAAATTTTCTTCAGGAACGTTTGCAGTTTGAGCGTCCCACTAGATTGTCGCAGTTCGTTGGAGTTGCCATGAAGCTAAAAAACATTTCTGTTCACTATCCAATTTCAGCCCTTTGAAAATCCTCTCATAGGACCTCAACCATGCTTGGACTTCAATAAAAGATTCCATCCCTTTGAATACCTTTCCTCCCAAAGTTGTATAATCCTTACAGATAGTTACAAATTTTTTGTCATGCTGGACTGGTGTAACTTCCTCCATAGTTTCTACTTGATCTTGGGAGGCAGTACTATGATCATTAGTAGTGGTAATCCCACTAGCGCGACCTCTTCGTACGCGATTACTCATACTTAATCACCTGAATATAACAGTTCGATAATCAGGATTCGTTTGGATAAAACTGACTTAAGTATATTACTCAAGTTGATCCCCCTATATATTTTATATATATTTTTATAAAAACACGCTTTCTCAACACTCACCCAAAGCCTACGTATTCAGTAACCTAACCTCTGATACCAACTGTAATGACCGAACTTTTGAACACATCGGAAGTCGTGTCATTATATTAGAAGAAGAACAGATAGAAGATAAAACTAAAGAAAACATCAGAATCTCACAACGGAATTTAAACAAAAGATGATATTACATAATATTATACATCAGAAGCATAGTACATCAGAGTATATTAGGTCTAGGGATACATGCCATTTCATAGTACGACTTTAATTATACATAACATCATAGATAACCAAACTTGCAGACTTTAATTATACATAGATATGATAGGTAGACCAACACACAAAAAGTTTCCATCCAGCTTCCCAAGTTAAATCATGACCTGATTCACTTGTCTACTCATAATAAGTGTTATGAGTACCCAAGAGTTTAAGAAAAACATAGAAAAATAAACTCCGGGTTAGTCAGGGGACTGGTATGAGTAAACGATTTTAAAACAAGTTAAAGAAATAAAATTATCTCATAAGACCACACCGTAAATATGGAATGGGTTTTTTACCTTATGAGAATAAAACACTTTGTATACTTTAAATCAGATACTACCATAGTGTATAGGGTTTTTCACAAATAATCTAGAATATAGAAGAATGCTTGCACCTCACATTCTCCTATATAGTATACAAACAAAACCGCTGGCGCTTATGGATAATGGATTTCGGACTATGACAAGGTATGGAACCACCTTCCGATAGTGTATCTCTAGAGGCGAATACACTGGGTTCAACAAGAACGTCTTGCAACCCGGCCCATACATGACCGACCACCCATTTTCTTGAGTGTATCGAATGTATATCACTAATGGTTGTCTATGGAAACCACTTCCCGAACGGGTAAAAATCGATATAATAAGAAACAAAAGGAATTTCTCTAGATAGGTGATGCTACACCCTAATGGGAGCAACCCACATAGCCATACTGCTTGCTCGATTTTTGTTATTTCCTGGTTGTGAGGCCTGAGGATAGACTTACCCTTTTTTCATCATCGGTTTATTTTCTTCGAATGTCACATCCTCAAAACTCAGCAATCACTAATTGACTTCCCCAAAAATATATTATAGGTATAAAGCAAGAGAAACAAATTCCTCCACCACCATATAAATACGTTTGGAGAGATCAATGTACGTGATCAGTTAGAATTACTCTATCAGACATTCGTTCATACAAGTTGCCCTAGGACTGGACAAACCGAAGGCACTATTCTGTAAAAAAAAATCACTTGCAAATCTCCATCTTTTATTATCTTCAATAATCTCTGTCATGCGATGTATAAATCAAATCGAACTGGAATATTAATTCCGGACTCTTCGAAAAGATCTACGTAATGTGTAATAACCCGAAAATCCGAGCCAATTTAAATTTTTTATTTTGGCGATTTTAATGAATTTTGAATATTTAAAATGAATTGCTTTAAATAATAACGACGAGAAATTTATTTTGAATAGAATTCGAACATATATATTTATATAGATCGTCGTTAGAATATAAATAATTATAAAAGGAATTGAAAATGGCGCGGTAGTTCGAAAATTCGATTTCAAAGTTCAAATGAATGTACAGGATTCAAAATAAACCGGATTTTAGCGAAACCAAAAATATCAGAATCTATTTGAGAATATTTTTGCAATGAATCCGAAAAATCAAAATTTCATAGCGGAGATAAAAAGTTATGCCCGGTTGAAAATTCAGAATAGTCGCTATGAAATTCTAGCCCTTAAAAATGGAAATTTTGCAAACGATCTTGGTTTTCGACGAAACCACTTTTGTTGGATCCGGGATATCAAATTATTGCTAGGTTTCAAAATTCATAATTTTTGAAGTTAATATGTGAGCGTGGCGAATTTAAACGCGTTTGACCAGTTTCAGTTGAATTTAGTCGACTGGAAAGTGACCATTTTTCAAACGGTCTCAGAATTTGACAAAATTAGTTTTGTTAGGACCGTATCGTCACTACGAAGCTGGAAATAATTTTTCTGGAATTTTCTGAGTCCGTATGTGGCCCCGGTAAATTGAAAAGTACGTTTAAAATTGAATATTTAGATTTATATTTTAATTTAAATGGAAACTGATCAAAATAGCTGAACTGGCTTACAAAACATATCCCATTGTGTTCGGAATCGGGGTAATTAGCTAGGGACGACACTCATTGGGTTTGATTTGAAGTTCAAATGAGAAATTCACTTCTTTGAATTTAATTTAATAAAATAGTATTATTATATAATTACTCCCCCCTTTAAACCCTAACCCTCTTTTATGCTTCTAAACCGCCGCCAGTCTTCTATGAACGGATAAAATAGTCCGAACTTCTACCTTCAATCTCTTCTATTATGATCTGAATTAAATCATACTTCCAAATCAAAATCGAAGATTAGTTCAAGCTCTACAAATTCGACGGGTGAGATGGATTTTAATGGCAAGGATTTCACGAATTCTCTACCTAAAGTGGGGCACGCTCGCGTCCGATTTGCGATGGACTGGGCCCACCGAAGTTGCCGAGGTGGCCACCGTGGGTGGGGGGTTCGAAGCCGCGTCAGGGAGGGGCCTCAGATCATGGATCGACGCCTCGTAGTTCGAGAAAGCGGAAGCCGTAGATGAAGATGACGGTTTTGGTTTTTTTGGGCAACCTGGAGCGAAAGTAAACAGAAGAAGTTGAGGCCCTATTTTCTTAACATAAGGTTAATTGCTTAATTAATTTATTAATTAAGTAAATTAGGTTGTTTTTATTTTAATTAGGTAATTAAAATGAAGTTTTAATATATAAATAAATTTGATTTAAAAATGTAATTTTTAAATGAAATAAAATAGATAAAAATCTGAATTTTTTTATTAATTAAATTAGCATTGATTTTAAAATTAAATATGCATTATTTTTAAAATTAAATTAGTGTTGTTTTTAAATATAAAAATAGCAAATGTTTTAAAAAAATAAAATAAACTAGCATTGTTTAAAAAATTATACGTTGTTTTTAGAAATATAAATATACATGGTCCTTAGAAATGAAAATATACATTGGTTTTAAAAAATAATGATTTTTATATATTTAGATTTGAAGTAAAAATAGAAATTTTATCTATATAGTAGCAGTATAAAAAAGTGATTTTTATATACATAGTAACAATATAAAGATGGGGTCTTTATATATGTAGTGGATACGGACAACGAAAGTGTCAAAAGGGAGGACGACGAAGATTTTCTACATATGAAGAGTCGCGGTGTTTGGGTTTAGCTAATAGGTGAGAACTCCTCACCTTTAATTTGTTTTCTAGTTGAAATATATACTAGGATGCAGACGGTGCTTAGCAGCACCTGACCCCCGTCGTCCACAGACCAAGGATGACTTGTTTGTTTGATTGCTGTGTTGTGAAATTTTATTGTGTGATGTTGAAATAAAATATATATTCATGTGTTGAAATAAAATATATATATTCATGTGTTAAAATAAAAAAAATATTCATGTGTTGAATAGTAAAATATATATTCATGTGTTGAATAGTAAAATATATATTCATGTGTTGAAATAAAATATATATTCGTGTGTTAAAATAAAATATATATTCATGTGTTGAATAGTAAAATATATATTCTTGTGTTGAAATAAAATAAATATTCATTTACAAATCAAATGATTTGTTTATGTACACCGATTTGACTGATATTAATTAGGACGATAAATTTTACACATCACCCAACTGCACAAATAAAATCTGTGTTTGATGGTTTGAAACCCCACACGGGTGTTGGGATGAAATTGGACATACACTAATCCCAATAATTAGTTGTATGTCGATCGATTGATTGACAGGCTATTATAAGCATTGAATATTTATATTTGATGCTTATACAGTGTAGAATGCACTCTGGATGATGGTTGATTATTTATCGTTGCTATTATATACATGTGTTGTATGGAATCCATATAATTAACATTATATGGTAATTGATTGGGCCTCATTTCAATTTGGAAAATGTAGAATATTATAAAATGAAAATTCATGTGTTGAATGAAAGGAAATTCATGTGTTGAACAGAAAAAATAGTCATGTGTTGACGATACTCATGTGTTGAGAATATTCATGTGTTGAAACTTAACATGTGTTGAGTAAAATATTTTAACAATAAAATCCTCATCTTTATCAAACATGAAATTAGAAACTAACTAGAAATCAGTTAAGATGAATGTTTTCCTGGGTATTGATCTGATGTTGGTTTCGGCCTTCGGGGTTAATATTTAGGGAATTGTTCTCTTACTAATTTACGGTTAGAGTCTGATTAAGAAATAAACGATATGAAATCATAATTTTATAAAATATATTAAATTATAAAAATAGTCATGTGTTGACGATACTCATGTGTTGAGAATATTCATGTGTTGAAAGAAATATGGATTCATGCATTGAATAAATAAATATTCATTTGTTGAATTGAATAATGAAGTTATTAAAATATATATAGCCGTATGGATTAGATTTGCGCCATTTTGACGCGAACGATATTTATATTGATTATATTCGTTTTTATAATGAATATAGAAAAGGAAGTGATTTCAAAATATAACGTTTTGGAAATATTATCATTTATAAATCAATGATATGGAATATTCAATTTTGATTAGAAATTGAATACGAAGTTGAAATCGTTTTGAAAACGAATTTAAAACGATTTATAAAATACGTTTTAAAAGGAAATCGATGAAATATATATACTATATTTTTATTATATATATAATGGCCTGAATAGAACGCGACGCGCTGCGGCAGTTCATGAATTTCGACCATTGACTTCGAATTGACATTGCGGGAGATCTGACCGTCGGATTCTCCTAAAACCAGAACCGTTGGGTTCGTATTGAAAAGAGCTTTCTAACGAATATTAGAGATTTGAAATCTAACGGATGGATTTGGAATTATGTCCAAATCAAATTTGGAAAAGGTCGCTGTAAGTGCAGTTCGATGGCCGTTGATGGAAATCGACTGTACGGGCCTTGATAAAATTATTAAAAATAGTAATAATTTGTGTAAAATCATAAGAAATGATTTGGGAAGTATGGGGAAGAAAAACGCCATATTTGAAAAGATAAAAATAGATTTTTATCGAAATGAACTAGTTTTGAACTAGAATTAAAATCAATTTATTTTTGAAACAAATAAATTGAATTTGAAAAGGGGTTTTAAAAGTATCCAGAATTTCCAATAATTGAATTGGAATGGATTTGAATCGAAATGGTCTTTGGAATATTTCGATGTTGGATTTCATGATTATACATGTATCGTTATGGAAATTTGAAAGATATATTTATATCGTTATTTCCAATACGATATTTGTTGGTCGTAAGATTTGGTATTGAATATAAGCCGGTATATTTTCTATTCAGAGCCTTGTATTTAGTATCAAATGGGATTTGGGTTTGTCGTGAATGGTGTCTTCATTAACACTGTTCTTAAACCCAGTTGAGAGAAAGATTAAATCTTTTTATTTAGATTTAATGAAGTGTACCAATTAAATGGTATATAATTGGAATTGATTTTTGGGTTTATCGTGAACGATGTTTTAAATAACACTTGTTCTTTAACCCGATAATTAATGGAACGTGATTTTGGGTTTATAGGGAACCGTGTTTTAAATGACATTGGTTCTTTAACCCAGTTAAAGATAGAATATGGTTTCCCAAGTTAAACAATCATTGATATGAATTTTGGGAAGATTAAAACCAAGTGGAGTTTTAATGAATCTTTAACTAGATTGAAATAATCGAGAATGGAGTATCACCAGTTTTGCTCCAGGCGATAGTTAAATCTTTAATTAGATTTGAACGTGAAATGGTAATTGAATTTACCGATAACACCGTGGTGTTAGATATGAAGTATTACCAGTTTTACTTCATGGGATTAATAGTTTGGGATTGGGAAATAAAATAAATGATTACTTCGGTGTGGTTCGCTAATCCCGATTAATTTGAATTGATACTCAAAAGAAGATTAAAGAATTTATCTTTGATAAAATTAATGGTCACCTTTCCCAAAGTATAAGAATATTTGAATAAAAGAATATTCTGAATTGGAATGAGGCGTATGTTGTGTTTGTGTAACACTTGTTTATTATATACGCGAGTTATTCAGAAAGACCGGGTTTATCCCATTCTGAATAACTGATTCGACGTGGTGTCGAGGATGAAGACGGTGGTCGAAGACCGGAGGTCTTCATGTCGTTTGGGTGATTACTGATGATCTTGATTGGGTCGTACACCCAAGAGGAGGGAATCAATTAGTGACCGTCCAGACGTACTTGGAGATCGATGGATATGCGAGGTACAAGGTGCCTCCGTTTTCGTTCAGACCCAGAACGGACTTGTAAATGGACTGCGTGTCTGACATTGGATATCATTCCGTGTGATTGATGGATATCGATTGCATGGAGTGGTTTACCTGTGTGACATGCTAAGATGCAAATGATAAAGTCTTCTGTTGAAAAGCAAAGTATTGTGGTTGATGATCAAAGCACGGCCTGTGTGGCATAGCTTTGTGTAACGTTGATTCGCGAGCCTCACACCCCGGTTGTGAACCAGAAACGGGAGAGGACATCATGGAGGGCATGCGTTTCTTTCTAGTTAGAAGTGGCGTCAGTAGTTTGACACGCCCTGACGAGTTGACTTATGTGGTTGTTGTTGTTGTGAGGCACCTCGGATATATCGGTGACTGTGTGGAGCCGATGGAGTCATTTGGCTCATTTACGCCCCCAAAAGGCGGGGAAACGCAATGTTCAGGCATTTTAATCAACATCGGTGGACAGGCCCTGACGATCCAAAGGTCACTCGAGCTCTGCCCAGAGGGGCGGACTGGAGGCTCTCGAATCGGTAAGGACTATCTTTTGCCTTGGTTCACAGATGGAAATCCAACTTCCAATACGTGACTTTGCGGTTTTGATTGTAGAGCGTAGTATTGGCGACATGATATATGGTACCCATGCCGTCTATGATTGATACTTATGATTGAAATTGTTTTGACACTATACACTTATAGTAATAATAAAAGATAAAATTTAGCATATCAAGCATTCTTTGGCTATTATAAGGTAAAACCCTATCCTCCGGCTTGTGTTGCATTGTGTGATGGGACCTGGGTCTTATAATAGCTTCATTGTTCTTTATTTAACATTGCGCTGTTGTTTTATGCACTGGTATTCTTGGGAGGAAACCCGTTCCGTGTTATACGGCGTGGTCCCTTGGTTTGCCTAACTTTAAGAATAAAGATTAATAACTGTTTTTGTTCTCACACCAGTCACATGACTGACCTGGAGTTTATTGTTTTAACCTAAACTCTAGGTGCTCTTATTTTGACACGGGCAGCTAGTAGTTTTGGTTTTGCAGATTTATATTCACAGGAACCTGGTTTACAGCTGGAATGATATCCGAAAAGCTCTATATCCGTATATCTCTCTCAGTTGTGTTTTGTATTATTTTTCCGCTGCGATGTATTTAAATGTAATTTAAATCTATGATATTTTGTGATGTATATTGTTTATTCATACTCTGTATATTCTTATATTCTGATGGAATTGTTGTAATATACAGTGAAATGTTCTTCTGTTTGCGTTCTTTTGTGTGTTCTTCTCAAAGTATCCGGAGTTTCCCTACCGGGGAAGTTACGGGCTTTCATAGTTGGTATCGGAGCTTTGGTTTATAGAGCTCGGAGAACAAGACACATTAGAACCATACGAAAGAATTCATCAGAGATTGGATTAGTAATATCCAATAAGAAGGACTCGTTAGAGATGGGATCAGTAGTATCCTAGAACGAGTGTGAAGAGTATATTTTTGAAATGAAAACAAGTTTTGTTTGAAAATTTAATTCAATTATTCATATTTGAATATTTATTTATACTGATTTGGATTATCAGGTATATAGAGATTTTAATATATGTCTGGTCCACGTGTATTAGAAGCCTCCAATATAATGGATAGATATAGAATCACATTCTAGACACCCGGGGATGATTCTGATAATGTGGCCACATCATTAGTATTTATGTTCGAGTTTCGAAAACGTGATATCTATATATTTCCACTAGACTGGTGTGAGAACCAAAGCTAGATAGGTTTATTGTTGTGATTTGGTATCAAAAACATGATTTTCTGTATATGTACCAAAATTATGAATTTGAAACGTTAATCAACTATTTGATTGTTGATTGTGTTGTTTGATTATTTGTTGATTAATTAAAATTTGAACCATTTAGCCAAATTGATCAAATAGCGAGTTGTATTGAAAATTTGTCGCATTTGCATACATATACATGTACTTACATTGAGCAGGTCATAGCAAGGAGGCTAGAGCAGAAGAATAAAATTGTTTGCCCGACAAATAAGTACATGTTTACTAATTTCTTGGGTTTTGGATGATTTTATGAGCCGATTGGCTAGCCGCTTGGCTAGCCACTTGGCTGTTTCTTTTTGTATTGGTAAGAGCCATGGGAGGCTATTTGAAATATCCCGAAGCTCCCGGTGCAGGGGAGGTTATGGCGAAATTTTTCGAAAATTTAGGGTGTTAGCCAAATTTTTGAAAAATTTGAAAAGTTCTTAGAAACTGAAAAGTTGAAGAACATAAGCCATAGTGGAAATAATGAAAGTTGAGTTGATTAGTTAAACAACTTTCGGCTTCGTCCCTTTTCGGGGACGAAAAGTTTTAAGTGGGGGAGATTGTAATAACCCGGAAATCCGAGCCAATTTAAAAATTTTATTTTGGAGATTTTAATGAATTTTGAATATTTAAAATGAATTATTTTAAATAATAACGACGAGAAATTTATTTTGAATAAAATTCGAACGTATATATTTATATAGATCGTCGTTAGAATATAAATAATTATTTATAATTATAAAGGGAATTGAAAATGGCGAGGTAGTTCGAAAATTCGATTTCAAAGTTCATATGAATGTACATGATTCAAAATAAACCGGATTTTAGTGAAATCAAAATTATCTGAATCTATTTGAGAATATTTTTGCAACGAATCCGAAAAATCAAAATTTCATAGCGGAGATAAAAAGTTATGCCCAGTTGAAAATTCAAAATAGTCGCTATGAAATTCTAGCCCTTAAAAATGGAAATTTTGCAAACGATCTCGGTTTTCGATGAAATAACTTTTGTTGGATCCGAGATATCAAATTAATGCTATGTTTCAAAACTCATAATTTTTGAAGTCAATATGTGAGCGTGGCGAATTTAAATGCGTTTGACCAGTTTCAATTGAATTTAAAAGACTGGAAAATGACCATTTTTCAAACGGTCTCAGAATTTGACGAAATTATTTTTGTTAGGACCGTATCGTCACTACGAAGCTAGAAATAATTTTTTTGGAATTTTCTGAGTCCGTATGTAGTCCCGGTAAATTGAAAAGTACGTTTAAAATTGAATATATAGATTTATATTTTAATTTAAACGAAAACTGATCAAAACAGCCGAACTGGCTTACGAAATATATCCCATTGTGTTTGGAATTTGGGTAATTAGCTAGGAGAGACACTCGTTGGGTTTGATTTGTAGTTCAAATGAGAAATTCACTTCTTTGAATTTAATTTAATAAAATAATATTATTATTTACTATAAATACTCCCCCCTTTAAACCCTAACCCTCTTTTACGCTTCTGAACCGCCGCCAGCCTTCTATGAACAAATAAAATAGTAAGAACTTCTTCCTTCAATCTCTTCTATTATGATCTGAATTAAATCATACTTCCAAATAAAAATCGAAGATTAGTTCAAGCTCTCCAAATTCGTCGGGTGAGATGGATTTTAATGGCAAGGATTTCACGAATTCTCTGCCCAAAGGGGGGCACGCTCGCGTCCGATTTGCGATGGACTGGGCCCACCGAAGTTGCCGAGGTGGCCACCGTGGGTGGGGGGTTCAAAGCCGCGTCAGGGAGGGGTCTCAGATCGTGGATCGACGCCTCTCAGTTTGAGAAAGCGGAAGCCCTAGATGAAGATGATGGGTTTGGTTTTTCTGGGCAACCTGGAGTGAAAGTTTACAGAAGAAGTTGAGGCCCTATTTTCTTAACTTAAGGTTAATTGCTTAATTAATTTATTAATTAAGTAAATCAGTTTGTTTTTATTTTAATTAGGTAATTAAAATGAAGTTTTAATATATAAATAAATTTGATTTAAAAATATAAATTTTAAATGAAATAACATAGATAAAAATCTGAAATTTTTTTATTAATTAAATTAGCATTGATTTTAAAATTAAATATGCATTGTTTTTAAAATTAAATTAGTGTTGTTTTTAAATAATAAAAATAGCAAATGTTTTAAAAAAATAAAATAAAATAGCAATGTTTAAAAAATTATACGTTGTTTTTAGAAATATAAATATACATGGTCTTTAGAAATGAAAATATACTTTGGTTTTTTTTTTTAAAAAAAATATGATTTTTATATATTTAGATTTGAAGTAAAAATAGAAATTTTATCTATATAGTAGCAGTATAAAATTGTGATTTTTATATACATAGTAACAATATAAAGATGCGATCTTTATATATGTAGTGGATACGGACAACGAAAGTGATAAAAGGGAGGACGACGAAGATTTTCTACATATGAAGAGTCGCGGCGTTTGGGTTTAGCTAATAGGTGAGAACTCCTCACCTTTAATTTGTTTTCTAGTTGAAATATATACTAGGATGCAGACGGTGCTTAGCAGCACCTGACACCCATCGTCCACAGACCATGGATGACTTGTTTGTTTGATTGCTGTGTTGTGAAATTTTATTGTGTGATGTTGAAATAAAATATATATATTCATGTGTTGAAATAAAATATATATTCATGTGTTAAAATAAAATATATATTCATGTGTTGAATAGTAAAATATATATTCATGTTTTGAAATAAAATAAATATTCATTTACAAATCGAACGATTTGTTTATGTACACCGATTTGACCGATATTGATTGGGACGATAAATTTTACACATCACCCAACTGCACAAATAAAATCCGTGTTTGATGGTTTGAAACCCCACACGGGTGTTGGGATGAAATTGGACATACACTAATCCCAATAATTAGCTGTATGTCGATCGATTGATTGACAGGCTGTTATAAGCATTGAATATTTATATTTGATGCTTATACAGTGTAGAATGCACTCTGGATGATGGTTGATTATTTATCGTTGCTATTATATACATGTGTTGTATGGAATCCATATAATTAACATTATATGGTAATTGATTGGGCCTCATTTCAATTTGGAAAATGTAGAATATTATAAAATGAAAATTCATGTGTTGAATGAAAGGAAATTCATGTGTTGAATAGAAAAAATAGTCATGTGTTGACGATACTCATGTGTTGAGAATATTCATGTGTTGAAACTTATCATGTGTTGAGTAAAATATTTTAACAATAAAATCCTCATCTTTATCAAATATGAAATTAGAACCTAACTGGAAATCAGTTAAGATGAATGGTTTCCTGGGTATTGATCTGATGTTAGTTTCGGCCTTCAGGGTTAATATTTAGGGAATCGTTCTCTTACTAATTTACGGTTAGAGTCTGATTAAAAAATAAACGATATAAAATCATAATTTTATAAAATATATTAAATAATAAAAATAGTCATGTGTTGACGATACTCATGTGTTGAGAATATTCATGTGTTGAAAGAAATATAGATTCATGTGTTGAATATAATAAATATTCATTTGTTGAATTGAATAACGAAGTTATTTAAATATATATAGCCATGTGGATTAGATTTGCGCCATTTTGATGCGAACGATATTTATATCGATTATATTCGTTTTTATAACGAATATAGAAAAGGAAGTGATTTCAAAATATAACGTTTTGGAAATATTATCATTTATATATCAATGATATGGAATATTCAATTTTGATTAGAAATTGAATAGGAAGTTGAAATCATTTTGAAAACGAATTTAAAACGATTTATAAAATACGTTTTAAAAGGAAATCAACGAAATATATATAATATAATTATATTATATATATAATGGCCTGAATAGAACGCGCCGCGCTGTGGCAGTTCGTGAATTTCGACCATTGACTTCGAATTGACATTGCGTGAGATCCGACCGTCGGATTCTCCTAAAACCGGAACCGTTGGGTTCGTATCGAAAAGAGTTTTCTAACGAATATTAGAGATTTGAAATCTAACAGTTGGATTTGGAATTATATCCAAATCAAATTTGGAGAAGGTCGCTGTAAGTGCAGTTTGATGGCCGTTGATGGAAATCG
Source organism: Allium sativum (assembly GCA_030737875.1). NCBI lineage: Eukaryota > Viridiplantae > Streptophyta > Magnoliopsida > Asparagales > Amaryllidaceae > Allium > Allium sativum. The sequence goes on along the minus strand of CM060922.1, from coordinate 445,068,816 downwards.
AGTGTACGGGCCTTGATAAAATTATTAAAAATAGTAATAATTTGTGTAAAATCATAAGAAATGATTTGGGAAGAATGGGGATGAAAAACTCCATATTTGAAAAGATAAAAATAGATTTTTATCGAAATGAACTAGTTTTGAACTAGAATTAAAATCAATTTTTTTTTGAAACAAATAAATTGAATTTGAAAAGGGGTTTTAAAAGTAACCAGAATTTCCAATAATTGAATTGGAATGGATTTGAATCAAAATTGTCTTTGGAATATTTCGATGTTGGATTTCGTGATTATACAGGTATCGTTATGGAAATTTGAAAGATATATTTATATCATTATTTCCAATACGATATTTGTTGGTCGTAGGATTTGGTATTGAATATAAGCCGATATATTTTCTATTTAGAGCCTTGTATTTAATATCAAATGGGATTTGGGTTTGTCGTGAATGGTGTCTTCATTAACACTGTTCTTAAACCCTGTTGAGAGAAAGATTAAATCTTTTAATTTAGATTTAATGAAGTGTACCAATTAAATGGTATTTAATTGGAATTAAATTTGAATTGATTTTTGGGTTTTTCGTGAATGGTGTTTTAAATAACACTTGTTCTTTAACCCGATAATTAATGGAACGTGATTTTGGGTTTATAGTGAACCGTGTTTTAACTGACATTGGTTCTTTAACCCAGTTAAAGATAGAATATGATTTCCCAAGTTAAACAATCATTGATATGATTTTTGGGAAGATTAAAACCAAGTTGAGTTTTAATGAATCTTTAATTAGATTAAAATAATCGAGAATGGAGTATCACCAGTTTTGCTCCAGGTGATAGTTAAATCTTTAATTAGATTTGAACGTGAAATGGTAATTGTAACACCCCGTATTTTCTGTGAACGTATAAGTAACAAATTAAAGTATACTTAATTTTTAGAAGAAGAATTAAGGGAAACGGGTTGCGCCATTGCATTCGTCTTGAAATTCGTCTTGAGATAGAGTCCGAGTTTGCATAAAACGGATACCGTATGAAGGAGATATGGACGAACGAAGTTAGGCAGAAAAACCGGAAACAGGCCAAAAATGCACTGGCGCACTTGTGAAGTGCGCCAGCACAAAAATACATTGGCGCACTTGGGAAGTGCGCCCATGTCGAGCCAGAAACCTGCACAGGGTTCTAGAGAGTTCTAATGACGATTTTTGATGTGCTGGACGGACCTGATGGCTTCTAGGGTGATCTAATGGTTCTGAAACACTCTCTACACCTATAAATATGTGATTAACCTAACCCTAATTCACAAAATATTGTCTATGACACCATTATGCTACCAAACTCTCTCTTAAAACCTAGCCGCCGCCTCTAAATCTAATCTCAAGTGTTCATTCACAATTCAAATTAAAGTTTAGAGCTGCAACAACAATCGAAGAAGATTAATCAGCGTTTCTGCATCAAATTCGATTTATAATCCTTTTCTTTAGCCACGAAAGGCAAGTACAGTTATTTTCCGATATGAACGTTAATTATGATTGTGACATGGATTGTAAATCTGAATCTGAGGTTATGTCTGTTCTGTTCTGTTTAGATCTATCTTATTCTGTATCCCTTTCTTCTTTCTGTTCTATAGCCAGGCTACTACGAGCATGCGCCGAATCTCATAAGAGATTAACGCACGAACGATAAATTTGGGATAAATAATAAATAATGCATAATTGGACATGAAACTATTGCCTATGATTATGATACACGCCTATGAGACTATTGCCTATGACTACGATTCATTGACTATGAGACTATTGCCTATGACTATGATTCATTGACTATGAGACTATTGCCTATGACAATGATTCATTGACTATGAGACTATTGCCTATTACTGTGATTCATGACTATGAGACTATTGCCTATGACATTGAATAAGAAACTATTGTGATTAGTCGCCCATGATTATTGTGGTTAGTTACCTATAACTATTGTAGTTAGTTTCTTATGCCTATTCCCTTAATGATGTTAGATCTCATATTTAGTATGTAACTTTGCTAGTTTATTCCCATTCACTGTTATGTACATCGAGCCTATAGGGCCATTTCATGAGTATTTAGAGAACTTGTGGAAACATGTTATACGGGGATTGGGCGTAGCTTGATTAAGTAAAGCTGGCATAGCAAATATGTTGGCATAATCTGAGTTGGCTATAATAGAGAATGATTTACATGTGTATTAGTCTTGGACATAAAGGGTGAACTAGAATATTAAATCTTGTTTTAACACGAAATGTAAATGGGAATATTAAGGCTAAAATTTGGGGATATATTGTATTATGAATTATAACCTTGATTTAGGCATATAAGTTTAGGCTAAATTTATGATTAGGCAAGATAGGTAAATAGAGTTTTAGATATATATAATCTGCTAAATCTGTTATCTGCTAAATCTGTTATATTGCCTAATCTGCTAGTTCTGTTATATGCCTAAACTGCTAATTAGATTGAATTGCCTAATATGCTAATTATGTTAAATTGCCTTATCTGCTAAATAGCCTAATCTGCAAGATCTGTTATCTGTTGAAGGACGTAATCTGTTGGAATTGAAATGCTGAAATTTGAAGTATGTGAATCTGTAGGCTCGATTTAAATTTGAGCAAAACTTGTTAATAGAACCTCGAATAATCTGCTGTAACTTGTACAGAAGTTTAATCTGTTAAATAAACAGAATTAGTCTGATATCTGAAAAATCTGTATTGGAATGAATTGGCTATGACACGAAGTTAGACTCTATTTGCGGTAGAAGCCTGCCCGGAACCAACCGGCTTAACCAGCGACCGCAAACTGTCAGTCTAATGTGAGAGGTCATAGGCATAACTAAAATATGCTTAGACACGAGGTTAGGTCTGGCTTGTGGCAGAAGTCTTCCCGGAACCGCCCGGCATATCCAGCGGCCACAAGCTACCGACCTAATGTGAGAGGTCTGTGCATTAATATTTAATTAATGCAAATCTGGGATAAATATGATGTCTAAAACGTGTTGGGTGGATAGGGTTAAACCAATTGGACTAATGAATTTAACAAACCCGTTTCGTGAATCTGTAGGCCCAATTACAAAGTTAGACAATCTGTAAGTCTGTTAAATCTGTACATCTGATCCGTTAGTCTGAAGACTTGTTAACTTGATTTTCTGATTTGTGAACTAGTAAATCTGAACTCTGTATGCCTGAAACTTGTAAACAAGTTAATCTGAAATCTGTTTGTCTGGGGACACAAGGTTAGGATGGGTAATTACTTGTGTCATCTGTTGTGTAGGACCCATATTAGTCAGTAACCCTTTCTGGTATCAAAACTATGACCCAACAGTAGGTAGGGTCCGGGCACGCTTACTGAACTAATTATAAGGGTTCATTCTGATAATGGCGAGGGGTGTTGATGGTACGTTCCAACCGGGTCATGTGCGTGCATGGATCCCGGTTTGCCTCTGAGGATGTAAGACGCTGTGACATCTATAAATAGGTCTGTGTCATTCAAAGGTTGCCACTTTAGGGAATGATACACCCTTTTGTGGGGCTGGCACATAGTATTTATGTATTAGGGAGCCGATCGCATGGGGTAGGATTTAGGGTACACTTAGTTCTGTCTGTTCTGTGGGGTACCGTCTGTTTCTGTTGGGTGGTAACACCTGTCTGTTTCTGCGTGGTACCGCCTGTTGGGGAGGTAAAGGCCCGTTTACTAGTGTATACCTAATTCTAACATTTTGTTTCCGTAGGGATTATTCGGTTTCCGTCTTTGTCTCTGTTCGGGTGGTAAAGGCCCATTACTAGCATTCTGTTTCTGTACTTTCTGTTCGGGTGGTAAAGGGTCATTATTAGCATTATGTTTCTGTACCTTCTGTTAGGGTGGTAAAGGCCCATTATTCTGTTTCCGTTTCTATTTAGACATTAGGGTAACACCTAATCCTGTTATACTAGTATTAGTGCAGAGAGGTGAAAAGTAGTAGCTCACATCATTCTGTTCTTTTTCTGTTTAACCTAAGTATATCTGCAACTCCTGTTACCGTTATCTCGCATCTAGTTTTATTTTCATGTCATAATTATTATTATCTGTTCATATGCTGAAAGTCACTGGACTTGCCAGACTTTATGTCTGACCTTGCTTGTTTTCGCCCCTTTTTCTTCCGTTTCCTCCCCCAGGTCTATAGGGTGGAAATCTAGGAGCTTGAATTGGATCTTCCCTGCTTGAAGTATCGTTTGGCTTTGGCATGTCATTTTATGTTGGGGATTATGATTTTAAAAACTATGCATTCTGAAGGCTTTTGTACAAGGCTGATATTTTGTACTTGAATTCTGATATTGTGATTTGAAAGGATGTAACCAAACTTACTTCGGTTTCTGTTGTAATAAAACTATAAATTTTTCAAGTACTGTTTTATCTGTCTTGTAAGTTTCTGTTCTGTCTACTAAAACGCTCTATCAAAGTTAAGGCATTCCCTTTGTGAGTGACCTTAACGGAGGTGGGGTGTTACAGTAATTGAATTTACCGATAACACCGTGGTGTTAGATATGAAGTATTACCAGTTTTACTTCATGGGATGAATAGTTTGGGATTGGGAAATAAAATAAATGATTACTTCGGTGTGGTTCGCTATTCCCGACTAATTTGAATTGATATTCAAAGGAAGATTAAAGAATAAATTTAAAGAATTTATCTTTGATAAAATTAATGGGAACCTTTCCCAAAGTATAAGAATATTTGAATAAAAGAATATTCTGAATTGGAATGAGGTGTATGTTATGTTTGTTTAACACTTGTTTATTATATACGCAAGTTATTCAGAAAGACCGGGTTTATCCCATTCTGAATAACTGATTCGACGTGGTGTTGAGGATGAAGACGGTTGTCGAGGACCGCAGGTCTTCACGTCGTTTGGGTGATTACTGATGATCTTGATTGGGCCGTACACCCAAGTGGAGGGAATCAGTTATTGATCGTCCAGACGTACTTGAAGATCGATGGATATGCGAGGTACAAGGTTCCTCCGGTTTCGTTCAGACCCAGAACGGACTTGTAAATGGACTGCGTGTCTGACATTGGATATCATTCTATGTGATTGATGGATATCGGTTGCATGGAGAGGTTTGCATGTGTGGCATGCTAAGATGCAAATGATCAAGGCTTCTGTTGAAAAGCAAAGTCTTGTAGTTGATGATCAAAACACGGCCAGTGTGGCATAGCTTTGTGTAACGTTGATTCGCGAGCCTCATACCTCGGTTGTGAACAAGAGACGGGAGAGGACATCAGGGACGACATGCGCTTCTTTCTAGTTAGAAGTGACGTCAGTGGTTTGACACGCCCTGACGAGTTTGACCTATGTGGTTGTTGCTGTTGCGAGGCGCCTCGGATATATCGGTGACTGTGTGGAGCTGATGGAGTCATTTGGCTCATTTACGCCCCAAAGGGCGGGGAAACGTAGTGTTCAGGAATTTTAATCCATATCGGTGGACCGGCCCTGACGATCCAAAGGTCACTCGAGCTCTGACCTGAGGGGCGGACTAGAGGCTCTCGAATCGGTAAGGACTATCTTTTGCCTTGGTTCACAGATGGAAATCCAACTTCCAATACGTGACTTTGCGGTTTTAATTGTAGAGCCTAGTATTGGCGACATGATATATGGTACCCATGCCGTCTATGATTGATACTTATGATTGAAATTGTTTTAACACTTATAGTAATAATAAAAGATGAAATTTAGCGTATCAAGCATTCTTTGGCTATTATAAGGTAAAACCCTATCCTTCGGCTTGTGTTGCATTGTGTGATGGGACCTGGGTCTTATAATAGCTTCATTGTTCTTTATTTAACATTGCGCTGTTGTTTTAAGCACTGGTATTCTTGGGAGGAAACCTGTTCCGTGTTATATGGCGTGGTCCCTTGGTTTGCCTAACTTTAAAAATAAAGATTCATAACTGTTTTAGTTCTCACACCAGTCACATGACTGGCCTGGAGTTTATTGTTTTAACCTAAACTCTGGGTGCCCTTATTTTGACACAGGCAGTTAGTAGTTTTGGTTTTGTAGATTTATATTCATAGGAACCTGGTTTACAGCTGGAATGATATCCGGAAAGCTCTGTATCCGTATATCTCTCTCAGTTGTGTTTTGTATTATTTTTCCGTTGTGATGTATTTAAATGTAATTTAAGTCTATGGTATTTTGTGATGTATATTGTTTATTCATACTCTATATATTCTTGTATTCTGATGGAATTGTTGTAATATACAATGAAATGTTCTTCTGTTGACGTTCTTTTGTGTGTTGTTCTCAAAGTATCCGGGCTTTCCTTACCGGGGAAGTTACAGGCTTTCACATAATGTCTTTTTACTATCAGTTGATACTTAAGAACTGTTTTCAATATTCACTTGATCTTAACATTTCTTTAAAGAATTAGCTATCAGCTTAAAATGAACTGGATTAAATATAATTCAGTTTATATACTCTTTGTTTTACGAACTTCAGCCAAATAGTATGGTATATGTCTTTATTGTTTAAATCCAGACATTTTGATTATCTTTTAAAAATGAACAACTTAAGCGTGTGCGTCGCACACGGTATTCTACTTTAAAATATCAGCTTGTTTATACGACATTTTATAACTTTGTCCCACCTTGTAAATTATCTTTTTATTTCTAAATAATATTAATAATTATATAAATTCTCTATTTTTTATAATTTATATTCCTTTTTGATTTGCTTTTAAACTCGTTGAATCCTTTAAAAGCCTAACTACCATAACCCATTTCCCTTCTCCTATTTTCCTTCGAAAGCCCCAGATGTATGTCCCATCTCTTTTTATTTATTTTTATTTTACTTCTCTATTCTTATTTGATTTTCCATTTATTTTAAAAACTAGTTTTAATGAAAACCCCGTCCAAAATCCTTTGCCAAAGTGCCACTTCAAATCACCATGGTGCGCACGTGAAATCCGCGCTAGACCCCATGCTCCAGCCAAAATACCAAGTGCCAGTACCGCTTGCCAAAGTACCAGTTTCCTCACTTCAAATCCCTGCGCCATGCACGTCCGTTCACTTCAATTTCTCATGCCGAGCCTGTACCACTTCCCTTTGCCAAAACACCAAAGTACCACTTTATCCCATTGCCAAAGTACCAAATCCTTCTCCTTCATCATTACTGTTGTTCTTCCCTCGTGCACAAGTGTTATATGCACACTCACACTGACATCGACCACCATGCTACCCCGGCAAACCCTACTGTCAACCCGCATCACCGTGGACCCAACACCATGACCCAATTCCACTTCCTTCTCCAATTCAACCTCCTCCTGATAATACTTCGAACTGTATTCTTCCCAGGCCCTCCATAAATCTACTCACTCCGACCAACTCTGATCATCTGATGGACTGCCACCATCGCCGATGGCTCATCCCAACCCTAGCGCACCTCCACCCCAAGTAAGTCGCACTCGATGCTTTTTGCACGGTGCAGTTCATCCTCATTCGACACCAAAATCAATAACCCAAAATCCCTAATTTCACCTCGACCTCATCATTTATACATTAGAAAAATTATGTACCATTTTTCCCGTACTCTCCGACTTAATGCGCTCCTCCATGCTCAACGTTGTTGAATTTGGTGGCGTAGGTCGACGGAAATTGCCCTATGAATGTTTTCCGTCCGTCTCTTATTTTCTTGACATCCACATGCCTAAAAATCATGATAAAGGTACTAAAATTCATGATTTCTTGCTATGATTCCATTCGTATGCCAGAATTTCGTTTTTAAGTTGATCAAAATTTCTCGTTTTCAGTCTGGTTACAGGAAAACGGTAATATCGAAGGATATACACAATTCTATAACCTGGAACTATTTTTGCTACAAACTAGAGGTAGGTGTGAACAACTTTCGTACAGAAATCTAATGCTAAACTTGGTTGAATCTTAAGTTGTGGATTTTACAAAATAAGGAGGGTAACTATGGTTCTGTATATACATATGATTATAGACTGTTTTCATATTCACAGAGTGTTTATACCAACATCAATTAACAGGCCAGTGTTTACCATATATATATATATATATATATATATATATATATATATATATAAACATATCCACAACTAAATAACCTGTGATCATTCAATCAAGCAAAGATTTAGAAGTGGAAAGTGGAGTTTACTCACTTGTGCTTCTCTGTCTTTAGTTGTTCTTTTCTTTTTCTATTTCTTAACTTCTCATCTTCGATTTTTGTTCGAATGTTTTTGTGTGAGTGGTCAGTGAGGTGTAGATGTGTATCTATAGGTGAAAATTTTGAATAAAATAGTGTATGGCTTTAAATGCTTCATAGGAAATGAAATATCAGAGGGGTAGCTGTCTCTGTGTTTTGAAAAGGATTATACAGTATGTTTCATAGCTGTGAAATCTGATTGATCAAATGTTGTGTGAAGTCTTTTCTAGTTTATGATTCTAATATTGGGTGTATATGGCCAGTCACAGATTATCACATGGATGCAACATGCTTTAAGTAAAAGCTACTTCTTCCTAAATATGGCCTGCCATAACTCTAGCCTTGGAAAGGGGGCATGTTGCTATTCTAGTTTGTTGTCAAAATCCTATTTCTACTTGCTGAGTTGCGGCAGCATAGCTGCAGTATAATCTGAAACATGCAAGTGACAATAAAAGAAAAATGCAACTTTTGGCTGCTAAGCAATGTTTCATTTAAGGCTTCATGTACTACAAGCTTTTGTCAAACATCACTCTTCTCTATTTTTGATGGATGAAAAGAAATGGCTTCATCTTTAGCTTATACTAAGCTAGATGCTATCCCTTACAGCTGATAGTTTCAGATGAAACACATGATATTCGGCTTACACTTTGGTTAAAACTTCTACTTTACTTCCAAGTTTTCCAGCAAGTCTGAAATTTCCAGTACATACATATATATTTCGGCACAAGTGCAAATATTGCTATCTAGTTTTCCTTAGTTTCTAGGTGTTGCGTTGTTTAGTCAATTCTTCCCTTGTGCAGTTTGATAGGAACAATTTAGTTGTTTATTCTAGCTATATCTTCAATCTAGATGCTATTTCTATCAATGGCTAACTAGCTGTTATGCTCTTCTATTCGGTGGATGCTAATATATACAATGACTTGGCTTAGAGATATTTTATTAAAATCTTACTTTGCTGCCAAGTGTTTTTTTCTTCTATTTTACATGTTCTTGTACCATATTTTTTTCCAATGTCAATTGTATATGTAGAACACAATATACCATAAATCTTCTTTAGCACACAAGTATTGTCTTTCATGTCACTACTCCTCTTATGTATGAAGTAAAAATATAATTTCCTAAATATATTCATTTTTGAGTAAGTTAGAATCAATTAGAATGTGAAACAAAACTACATATGTCATACGTACACAAATTGGAAATTTTACAACAATTTACTACATACATATATGTAAAAAGGATAAATTAAATTTATCTTGGAGTAGTAAATCAAATTCTATTAATTTAGTTATTTGTAGATGAAACCATATATTTATTGCTTACAAAAAGTTAGTTACAAATCCTGGGACATTACAATTTCCTTCAAAAAGAAAATGAGCGACTAGAAGATAAAAACAATGTTCTTTTAAAGGAAATCGATGGTTTACAAAATAAAAATACATCATTTGAATATTCTTTAAATAGTTCTAGTTTTTTAATTTTGTCTATTATAAAAGAGAATAAGGCTTTAACATAAAAGAATTTAGAATTATCTAAAGGATGTGATACTTTAAAAGTTAATAATAATATTTTGCAAAAAGCAATTTCTAAATGAAAAGAAAATGTCGAAAATTTACAATCAACTTTAGATAATTTAGAATCACAAATTGGTTGTCTCAAAAATGAGAACAGTACTTTAAAAAGGAAGAATTCCGAATTAAATTAGGGTATTAATAACAAAGTTTCTTTTGAAAATATCAATTGCGACTGTCGAATCACATGTACAAATAAGTTCGCGGAATTTAATAAAGGTTAAAATGATTTAAATATGATCTTATTTAGATCACGACCTTTACATGACAAAAGTGGTTTAGGATATAATAAAAACTATGCACATCCAAGATCCAATCATTATAGAAATTTGAACACTTCTATGACTAGAGATCTTCATAATAAAACTAGAAGTACGAAAAGAAATATCAATAGAAATTATTTAAATATTTGGGTTCCTATAAATTGGAAAAACAGAGAAGAATATATCGATGATTATTTTGATTCAGTCGTTAATAATGAAATTTTTATCTTTAAAGGTTCCATTAAACCCTCTTGGGTATGGGTACCTTTCATCTAACCCTGGACCCAACCAAAACAAGTGGGTACCAAAGTATATACATCATATTTTTTGCAGGTTTTTTGCAGGTACACCACAACAAATAGGAGGATATTTTGGTATCTCTTTGGACGTATAATAAATATTCTCATATGCTGTTTGAAAACTATCTATGCTTGTTTTCTCTCATTTGTTCTCGATTACTGCTTTATCATGTTACATATTCTTTTTAATCGATGACAAAGAGGGAGAAAAATTATGGAATATATATGCATTATACACTAACATTTTGTTACAGGAAAACAAATGGTAAGTACTTTACATATGCGCTAACAAAATATTACAGAGATACTTTATATTAAGGGGGAGAGCTATATTTTCTATGTTCCTCATGTTGAATCTTTATTGAAAAGATAAGTGCTAACATTTTGTTGTAGGAATCAAAGCGGTAAGATAATAAATTTATCAAACTAACAAAATGTTGCAGAAATTCAGGGGGAGCTAATACTCGGGGAAGAAAATCAGATATATTGTCATTAATCAAGAAGGGGAGAATGTTGAAAACAAGAATTTTGATTAATGCCAACAAAGAGAAGAATAATAAAAATCATGTCATGAAGATAAGGTTATATATATATACACACACACACACACACATTGAGTCACCTTAGAATTATGTTAAAATATATCCTCAAGTATAACACGAATATACAAAACTAGGCATTAATATATATATATATATATATATATATATATATATATATATATATATCAAATGACCTGAAACAGTCTGACTGGGGAAAAATGCATGAACCAGTCGACTGCTCAAAACCAACCAGTCGACTGTTCAAAACCAACCAGTCGCTACTGGTCAAATAATTTGTCTCAGTAATGGCTACGTTCTGAATATTTTCAATATATATGATTTCATATTTTTCAGTCAGTCGACTGGTAAATTTTAACTAGTCAACTGATTCGGAAAAGCACATATTTTTCTAAAAGGTTGCCTCCATTCATGACGAGAATCTCTTCATTTCTGAAAGGAAATAGAGGCTTCTTTTGGTTAAAACTCTTCATGAAGAATTGCTACCTTTCTATTATTATATAATCACTTCAAACATGATACACAAACATCCAATTATTATTTTTCTCTCTATTTTCTAATTTGCACTTCAATATTCTTTGCATTCTAAAGCTCTCTTAAATTCAAATTACTTGTTGAATCGTAGATAATATTTCACATCTCTTGATTTAATAAGCAATTTACGTCCTTCAATCTTTGCATTCAAATCATATACTCGACGATAAGATTATAGGAAGGGTGTACTTAAACCATTGACTATCCGTGTTGATTCAAGAACACAAAGCAGAAGTCAAAACACTTGTAATTGTTAAAGTCCTGTGTAGTTGCTCAGGCAGGAGGCACCCTCGTTGGGGCTCGGGTGTACTGGCCTATTCCTCCGGGTTAAGAGAGGGCATGATAGTGAATTCCGAAGTGGAGGTTCGGGACTGGATGTAGGGTGTGAAGTCCGAACCAGTATAAAATTCTTGGTGTTGTTTCTTATCTCATTTACTTCTTATTTGTGATATATTTATCTAGCTTAGCTTTTACCTACGTAACTATTGTAGATTACTAGTTAGTTTACTATTTTCGCTTTATCCATATTGGTAACCTGTTTAAGTCGTATACACCAACTCTTTTCATACCCCACATAGGAATGCAAAATCTCGTGTTCGAGTAGGATACAAAATTTTGTATTCCACCAGGATACGAGAGTTCGTATCCTTATATGGGATACGAAATGCCACTGGGCCAAGCCCATCTTTCCCTTTCTCCTATAAATTCGAACTTTCCTCTCCACTCTTTCTTCTTCTTTTACTTCGCCTGATTGAACCCGAAAAAAGAATCCCAAGTACTTCAAATTCTTTGAAAAACAGGTGAGAATGGGAGCCGATGGTGACTTTCGAGGTGGGCCCGACGCCGACACATGAAACGGTCACGTGGGTGGATCCCAAGGAAAATTGAAGGTGATCGCTCTCTGGAACTTCAAAACGGAGTTCGAGAGATTCAAGCCCAACTTCGTGTTAAACTCAAGGTCGACCCTCGATGCGGCAGTTCATGGTGAATGGATGGTTAAAACTCGAAAACTAACGAGGAGGGAGGTTCATAGGAGAAGTTAAAGTCGGAGTTTAGAGAAGAAAAAGGACAGTGGAATCGAGAATTCAATGAGGCACGAGATAGTTAATGGAGGAGACGATATCTGGGTGTCTGAGGAGGTGAGACTCATAACCCTTTAGTAAGGGACACGAGATTTCGTATCCCCTAAGGGATACAAAATCTCATATATCACGGATACAAAATTTCGTATGCCTTATCGGGATACGAACTTCCTCTGTTGGCCCGAGGATTTCAGACTCCGTTCTTACGTTGCTTTTCCTTTCTAAGACTTTGAATCTCTGACTCCCTGACTTGGGATTCACATTGTTTTCGCAATGTTGGTACGACTGAACCGATGCTTATGTTAATCGTTATATGACCGACAGTCCTGCCTAGCACATAGGGGCAGAGCATACATTTGGACTTTGACTGAACTACCAGACTATTAAACATGTTTCATTTTGGGCTTTGATCATAACATCATTGCGACTCGAAGCATATCCGACAGCGTTGGTCGACGAAGATGATGGTTACAATCTCTAAGATTTATGATCGTCGTCGTGTACCAAGCTTCTACGTTACAAGTGTATCAACATAGCACTGCATTGCACTAAAATGTTAGTTTACACCAACACAAGGGGTATAGGTTATAAAACGCAATGTCCAATGCAAGTATATTGAAATTTTTTAGGGATCCGTTTTAGTTTTGTTCGCCTACCTAATTTTTTTCCTTCCCCGCCTATTTTCCACATCTTCTTCCTAGTCATTGTTGCATTCATTCCTCTTTTATTTTCTTTTTTCTTTTCAGCTATAACATTTCCTCCATCACTGGTTACTTCTCTCCCTTAACCCGCTTTCCTTCATCTCAAGACCATCCGCTCTTCCTTCAGACTGCTCCAGTTTACTGGGATCTGTTCACAAGCTCTAAATTAACAAATCGAGGTAATCACAAAAGCCCTAATTTGGCTAACGTACTTTAATTTACGTATTATCTAATTTGGCTAAGACTTTTTAATTTTCGTACTATGTTTAATGTTACTATAGAAACCCTAACTACTACACTTTGTTGTTATCATCTGAACTGATGACGAAATAACTTAATTTCATATGAAATCAATCACGAAATTTGTATTTTTTTAATGGATGGTTGCATTTTGGAAACTCAGAGGTTTCTGAGTTCTGGTGGTTTTTTATTTCGGTGTTATTGGCTGTGGCGATGGTGAGGGTATTGTTTAGGTAGAGAAAGGTGTTGCTTCGGAACAGAGGTTGGGAGTTGTATGAGTAGCATGGAGTATACTTGAGTAATGATAAAGAGGATGGAGCAGGGTGTAGTTTGAAATTGATAAGGAGTTGAAGTAGCTTGGTCGTAGTGGCGGTTATGGTTGAAGTAGGGAAGTGGTTTTACAGGTTGGTTGTGTTTTGCAGTTGCAGGTGTATTTTATTGTTGTGTGGAGTTTCTATGGTTGCTGCAGGAAATGCTTCAGGTTGAATGAACGTGGATTGTAGGTAGAGACCAGCTGAACTTGGGTGATGTTTCAAGTTTGCACGTCTTACGACGATGAGCCAATTGAGGTTGGATGCTGTTATGGTGAAGCAATGGAAGAGTAGGGATGTTCTGGCAGTGATGTAGGTGATAGTTGTGGAGTATATTGGTAGTTTATACAAAGTTTGGTTTTGTAGTGATTGTTGATAACGGGCAGGTTGTAGTGGATTACAATGAAGATGGTGGTGATAGGGTAGGAAGCTATGTGCATGTATATACTATATACAAATGTTAAATTTACATGTTTACCAGCAAAATTACAGCTCCCAGTTTTAGAATTCCAAATCTTTAACGTTGTCTTCAAAACTAGTGCAAATTGTTTGAACTTCACATATAAAGAATTGTTTTTAGTTTCCAAATAAAAATCTGATCACAAGTTTAATGTTAATTAACCACATGCATCCATTTGCACAATATATATCCAACACAAATGTATTGATCTATAGTTTCATTATTACTCTTATATTTTATATGAGCATATATTTGTATTTGTGAACAAATCATATCCTAATTATTGCTTCAGAGTGAAGACAATTTGTGAGCAAAGTCATTATGATTTTTTATTTGAGCAATTCCCTGTTTGATCACATGTATTAAATCTATCCGTTCATGTTATTTTTTTCTTTTACTATTATTTCATTGCACTTTTGCCAGCTTGAATTTGTATAATATAAAGCTTGTTTGGGTATGTAAAATAAAGTTACATGCACTAACGGTTCCTACTTTACCGTATTTAAAGCTGGTTGGTGCTAGAAATTTGAGATAAAGGAAACAAAAGCATCACGAAGCAGTGGACCACCAACTGAATGTATTATGTTCCATTCTCGTGCTGCAGAAGCCATTTTGCCTTGTGTTAACCAGGTACATGAGGAAGGGACTGACACAATAGTGATGTGCATGGAACTAGTGGCAAACCGCTTCTTGCGTAAGATAGTCAGGGTGCTTGTTGCGACAGCGATTAGAGAGGCAGCAGCTGGTATTGATGGTTTAATAAAACTAATGGATGCTTCATGTAGACGTCCCCCGGCTCCTCCAAATGACATATGCCTTGTTGACGTTGGTTATTTGAATTTTGGTCCAAAGGTTAGTTTTATTCGCTGATCATCATTTTTCCAAGTGTATTTATTTTATTAACTGCCTTTTGTTTTGTAAGGATTTCATTTTAGTGGATGTTACCAGACAGATTATACATTTAATATGTAATATGACATTGTCGATTGTAGAGAAAATTTACAGTGATAAAAAGAAAGCTGGTACAGTCAGAAATTGAAAGCTAGAAGATGACAAATCTCAGCCATAGGTGCATATTATTTTCTTTGGCAATCTCAATTTTTTATTTTTTACCATGACAGATTTCATTAATATCAAAATATACTAATCAATACCCTCAAGTGGCTTAACTTATGAATTACACATCAAAAACATATATTTATATCATACAAAGCATGAATAATTTCAGAAAAATGTGTTCTTTTCTTAAACCAGTACTTATGTGGTCTAAAATGACTATTTTAAAGTCGTGCAGGTTGGAAATCATGATTGTTTGAAGAACCAATAGGGTCAGTTAGTTTTTGAATTACTTAGTGGTTGTGTTTATAAAATCAATCCTTACCCAATTTAGGTATGGCACATTTGGTTAATAACAGCTAATAATGTGGCTTGGTAAATATCAGGAATTTACGAGACAAAAATTATGCCAAAAGGGGTCTGGTGAGGGTTATGCAAGGAATTCCATGTAAGATGAATTCATTTACATATTTGGTTTATAGTTTGAAGGTTGTATTTTTTTTTTTCTAAAACTGCAATTGAATGGAATTTGTGTTGAAGGATAACTCTTTTGATTTCATTTTTCTTTGGGATGTCATTTCCACCTCTTACATTCCTATCTTGTCCAGTATGGAGAATATTTGGGTTTATAGTTTATGGGGGTGATCTTGCCTGGCGGTGGAAGGAGTAACCTTCTTATTGCTTGGTTTTCCATCGTAGTATTGACATGTTGTTGAGCCCTTCTCAACGCCATAAGTCTAGAATCCAGGCATCTCTTCAAATAAAAAAATAAAAAAATCCAAAGTCAACATACCCATAAGTATGCAGTTTAGCAGTTGTACTACGAGAACGGGAAATCTGAATAAAACATTTGAGTGGGAAAATTGAGAGAACGATGAGCGCATTTCGGCCACGAGCAAAGCATTTGAAAGGTACATTTAAATTATCATTTTTAATTTAACTGAATCATAATTTTACATTTAATTATGTGTTTTTTAATAAATAATATGTTAATAATTTACAAAAACGAATAAATAAAAAAATAGAATGTTGCTCGAGTTCGGTTTAAACCAACTCACTTTGATACAATTCCAACCATCATTACTGTCAGCGACTATTCCAACCATCGCTATTCTCAATTACTGTCTTACTAGATCAGCACAAGCAATGTTTGATTTGAACTGCCAGCCTATTACAATCTATCACAGTGCACACATAACTTGTTACCTTTCCCTTCTATTTTTTCTCTTCATAATTAGATTAATGCTCAACGTTGTATGCATGTAACACAAACTAGATAAACTCCATTGCATTCATATACTATTCACATATATTTATTTCATTTCTTCCAAAGCCGTCACAGTTCTTTCTCTCACATACTATTTTGTCTATATCCCTTAAATTTCATTAGTTAAACATATTCGTTGTACTCCTTTTGTTATGGCAACTGTTATGTATTTTTCATTTTTATCTGAAGTTATGGGTTGTATACTTATAACTAATACACTCTTATTTTATTAGATAACAGAGCATTACATTAGACACGTTTGTTTGGCGTATGTAATGTAAATTGGAAGTAAATTCATTTATAGTGCATAACCATTATCCATGAAGTAATGAAAAGGAGCTGCATTTCATAAATCTCTTGATCGGCTTCTAATCATTCTTCGATAGGTTTTGTTGATCGACATCTTAAAAGGTGATTTATATCTTCTTGTGCTAGTGCCTTGGTTTGAAATCATGAGATGGCTAAATGGATTAAGCTTTGGAGATGTTCAGACTTGATTAAGGGAGGATGACGGGGGCTAGATTTTGTGTCGGAGGAGATGACAGATATGGTTTCGCTTGGGGGAAGTAAGAGGTTTCTTGGAGGGAGATGATAGATCTGGAGTTTTAAGAGTCGAATAGCTTGAAATGTGCACTAGCAAATTATATATCGTCTTGTGTTAGGGAGATAAACTGGACTGAATTGTTGTCGTTTGATCATCTTAGCAAGAAAGGTTGGTTTGTTGGTCGATTAATATTTGAGGATTGGTGTGCACATGCTTATTTACTATACATTATAGAGAAAAGGGATCGGCATGTGGTGGAAGGTCAAGGAGCAAAGCTTAGTGTGGCATGGTTGAATGATGTTATGATCTGGGCATAAAAAAGAGTATGGAATATCATGTGGTCGATTTTTGTTGTGTTTCTGAAATACCCAAAGTTCATAATTTTGAATGGTTTTGAATTTGTTTTAGCAGTGAAGTTGCATGAGGTGTTAATACATGGTGAGTCCTTGCGTTTTGACTGGTTGCGTGGAGGTGTTTGTCAACCGAGGGAACAAAGCTATCATTGTTGTAATGTATATGAGTGAATATGCTTTTGTCATATTCTATTTAGTCCCACATCATGGGAATAAGTGTAAGATCAGCTCTAAAGCCTATATATAAAGGACCCAATGTAATAGAAATTGTGTACACTGGAATCAAATTGAAATAAAGGTCTCTCCCTTATCTTCTATGTTCTTTCTAATGGTTTCTCTTTCATTATCCGTTCTATTTTATTTCATAACACGTTATCAGCACGAATTCACAATTGTTTTATTTTTATTTTTGGTTACAATTTCTAGTGTCTGATGCATCAAGCTTATTTGTAAAGTTTAATATGCATCATTTGTTAGATAGGGTTAAATCTAAGTTTTAAAAAAAAATGTTTTGATCTACTGTCTGCCGCATAGATGTCAGATCTATTTTTCACGCAAGATTTTTTTTATAGAACTTGTATCAAAATCTAATACACCTATTCTTCAGTACTACCTTCTTTTTTATAGTTAAGATATTTAGTACCTTTTATACCTTATTTATTTATATGATGAGGTAGACGCTTTTTTTTGGTCCCATGGATTCATCACTGTACAACAAACTCTACCAACTTTATGGTTTGGCTGTAGTTTATATACAAGTGATTTTATTCTTTCCAGTCTATATTTTTTATCAATTAGATCCACATGTTTTTGCTTATGCATTGTTCTGATTTTTATCCTACGTGCATTTACATGTTTCATTACATGTTTTAATTCCGGAAAGATTATTACTATCCTTGTACTGAAGCAGTCTCGGTCAGATCTGGTTTTTATCCTAAGTCATTTTATGGATTTGATATTTACTTTTAGATCTGTGAATTCTGCATTGGCACAAATTAGACCTAAGATATAGTGCGCAGCCAATATTTTCTTTAGATAAAAATTACTCTTGTCATTTTCTCTATCTTCAATTTCTATCACTGTTTGCATTCATTTTCAGTTAATGTTGTGCCCCTACATTATTACGTTGCTATTATTTACCCATTAATTTATTATTTATTCTATCAATGTAAATATATTTTTTATTTTTTGTGTAGTTCACAAAATGTCGAACATTGCTAAGCTCGAATTCAAGGCTCTAGACATATCTCGGGACAATTATTTGTCATGGATGTTGGATGCTGAGATCTATTTACAATCTCAATGCTTAGAGAATGCCATTAAAGATGGTAATAATATGTCCCAGCAAGACAAAGGAAAGACTCTGATATTTTTAAGACGTCACATCCACGATGATCTAAAATCAGAATATTTAACTGAAAAAGATCCTCTCCACTTATGGAACTCCATGAAGGAGCATTATGACCACCAGAAGACGGTCATACTTCCAAACACAAGGCAAAAGAGGTTGAACCCAAGGTTTCAACATTTTTAAATTGTAAGGGAATACAATTCCACTATGTTTATAATTACTTCTAAATTGAAATTATGTCGAGAAAAGGTAGATGATGCACAAATGTTGGAAAAGACTTTCTCAACATTTCATGTCTCGAATATACTCCTGCAACAACAATATCTAGAGCGTCATTTTACAAAATATTCTGAATTGATTGAATGTTTGTTAATTGCTGAACAAAATAATGAATTGCTTATTAAAAACCACTCCTCAAGACTAACTATTTCAGCCACATTACCTGAAGTTAATGCTAATTCTGCCCACTCCGGAAGAGGTCGTGGCAGAGGCAGAGGCAGAGGTAGAGGACGTGGTCGTGGACGTGGATACAACCCTAGCAGAGGTGGTTATAGTGGTTCTAGAGGCAACAAAACTACTGATTTTAAAATACAGCAAAAGAAAAATGAGCCTGAAAATAGTAATAATTTAGTTGTACAAAATAAAAAGTATTATGAGGAATTTGTTACAGATGCGGATGCACTGGTCATTGGTCACGTACTTACAAATCATCAAATAAAATAGTGGAAGAATATCATAAATCAAAAAATATCGAGACAAACAATATCGAAGGATTGTCCGATAATACTAACCTGAAGTTAGATGTTTTCTTTGAAGATTATGATGGAAATTTATTCAGCGATGAAAATTTGAATGCAATATTCGAAGATATGACCGAACCAACCATAAGTAGCCTGAAGCTTACTATATGATTTTTATTTCGTTTCATTTCCTTTCAGTATGTATTAGTTTGAAACTTTTGTTTATTTTCTTTTCTTTTAGTTTATTCTTATTGAATTGCAGAAATAATGTTTAATGTTGGACATGATAAGCGGTTTATTCTCATGGACATTTATTTATATTTATAAGTTATTCCAGTTATTAACCAGCTGCATTGTTTTTAATTCTTAAGGTATGGATCGACCGTGTTTAAGTGATGATATATGTCTGGTTGATAGTGGAACTACTCACACGATATTGAAAAACCCGAAGTTTTTCTCTGAATTATTTGAAAATATTTCATATAAAGTTTAAACTATAGTTGGTTCAGCTAATATAATTGAAGGGTCCGGAAAAGCCCATATAGTGTTACCAAATGGTACACATGTATTCATTCAAATTGCACTATATTCAAGCAATTCTAAAAGAAATATGCTTAGCTTCAAAGATATAAGAATGAATGGATATCATATTGAAACTATAAATAAAAACAACAAAGAATATTTTTTTGTTATTTCTAAAATTGAAAGCCAGAAGCTTATTTTAGAAAATTTTGGTACAATTTCAACTGGATTATATTTTACCAAAATTGGTATAGTTGAATCACATTTTATAAACATGAGACAGAAGCTCAAAGATACAAAGAAATTCATTCTTTGGCATGATCGTTTAGGTCATCCTAGATCAACTATGATGCGTAAAATTGCTAAAAACTCAAATGGTCTTGATTCATCAAATCAGTTGATTTACCAAGTGATTACATGTGTACATCATGTGCACAAGGAAAACTAATTACTCGACCCTCATTCGGTAAAATCATCTCTGAATCTCCAGAATTTTTGCAAATAATTCAAGGTGATATATGTGGCCCAATTCATCCCACTTGCGAACCATTTAGAAACTTCATGGTATTAATTGATGCATCAACTCGTTGGTCACATGTATGTTTGTTATCCACTAGAAACATGGTGTTTGCCAAATTACTTGCTCAAATAATTAAATTAAGAGCACACTTCCCTGGTCATCAAATTAAATCAATAAGATTAGATAATGTAGGAGAATTCACTTCTCAATCATTTGATGATTATTTTTTATCACTGGGAATTGAAGTTAACATCTTGTAGCTCATGTTCATACTCAAAATGGTCTAGCAGAATCATTAATTAAACGCTTGCAACTTATTGCAAGACCTTTACTTATGCAAACAAAGTTGCATGTTTCAGCTTGGGGACATGCAATCTTGCATGCATCCAAATTGATTAAAATTATACCAATTGCTTATCATTAATTTTCACCACCACAGCTTTTATCTAGATCCTAGCCAAATATTTCACATCCACAAAAATTTGGTTGTGCGCTGCATGTATCCATTAGTCCCCCGCTTCGTACTAAAATGGGTCCTCAAAGAAGGCTGAGAATTTATGTGGGATTTGACTCACCTTCAATAATTCGTTATCTTGAACCTCTTACAAGTGATTTCTTTACTGCAAAATTTGCATATTGCAAATTTGATGAGTCAGATTTCCCGCCGTTAGGTGAGAAAAGACCATTCCAGTAGAACGGCATGAAATTTCATGGAATAATCCCTATATGTTTCATTTGGATCCACGTACCAAAAAATGTCAATATGAGGTACAAATAATTTTGCATATTCAAAATATTGCAAATCAAATGGCATATGCATTTAATGATGCTGCAAAAATAACTAAATCTCACATTCCAGCAGCATACGTACCAACTAGAATTGAAATCCCCGAAGGACCAATAAAAGAAAATAAATATAAAGCTCGAAAAAACGTGGTAGACAGATAGGTTCAAAAGACTTAGCGCTTAGAAAAAGAAAGTCTAATGAAAAATCATCAAATAGCAAACCTCCCGAAGAGGTTATAATTGATCTAAAGGACAACTCAAATGAAAATTCCAATTCTCCAGAAATCAATGAAGGAACTATTATTCCGGAAGAAATAATAGAAGCTTCCAAAAAAATGGTACCAAATAATAATGAGATCTCAATATTCTATAGATTTATGGAGAAATGTGGGATCGAAGTAAAATAACAATTAATGATGTATTCTCATTCGCAATAGCTACTGAAATAACTGAATGTCATGACTATAATGAGGATAATGATAATGAACCAACTAACATAATTTAATGTCAAAAAAGACAAGATTAGCCAATGTGGAAATATGCTATTCAAGTTGAGTTAGATTGACTTTAAAAACATGGTGTGTTTGGACCAATAGAGAAAACAGCAGAAGTTGTTAAACCTGTCGGTTACAAATGGGTATTCGTTAGAAAACGAAAAGATAAAAATGAAGTTGTGAGATACAAAGTAAGGCTTGTTGCAGAAGGTTTCCTGCAAAGACCAGGTTTTGACTTCAAAGAAACATACTCTCCTATTATGGATGTCATAACATTTCGATATTTAATAAGCCTTGTAGTTTCCGAGAAGCTTGATATAAGATTGAATGATGTTGTGACAGCTTATATATACGATGAATTGGATACCGATATTTATATGAAAATCCCTGATGGATATAAATTGCCTGAAGCAAAATTAATGGCAATATATTCATTAAAATTGAGACAATCACTATACAGTTTGAAACAATCCGGAAGAATATGATATAACCGTCTTAGTGAGTATTTAATAAAAGATGGGTATAAAAACAATATGATCTGTCCATGTGTCTTTATAAAGAAATTGGTAAAGGGATTTGTTATTTTAGCGGTATATGTTGATGATATAAATTTGATGGGAACTCCAGAAGAGATCAATGAAACAATAGATTACCTAAAATAGGAATTTGAGATGAAAGATCTTGGCAAAACCAAATATTGTCTTGGTCTACAGAATGGGTATAGTAAAAATGGCATACTAATTCATCAATCAATTAAATTGAGAAAATTTTGAAGCGTTTTGAAATGGTTAAAGCATATCCACTTAGTACGCCTACGGTTGTCAGATCACTAGATATCAAAAAGGACCCTTACCGATGAAAGAAGATGATGAAAATGTACTTGGTCCAGAAGTACCATACCTCGGTGCAATTGGTGCATTATTATATTTAACACAATGCACGAGGCCAGATATTGCATTTTCAGTCAATCTTCTAGCAAGATATAGTTCTGCACCAACTAAAAGACACTAGAATGACATAAAACATATCATGAGATATTTGCGAGGAACCACATATTTAGGCTTGTTTTATTCTAACATAGGCAATAATCTGATTCTAGTTGGTTATGCCAATGCAGGTTACCTTTATGATCCACATAAAGCAAAATCACAAACTGGATATGTGTTTACAAACAGCAATGCTGCTATTTCATGGAGATCTACAAAGCAAACATTGGTAGCAACATCATCCAATCATTCCAAAATACTAGTACTACATGAAGCGAGTCGAGAATGTGTTTGGTTAAGATCATTAATTGAACATATTTGAAGCACATGTCAACTTCCCTCAACTACAGAAAGATCAACTATTATTTATGAAGACAATGCAGCATGCGTAGCTCAGATTCAAGCAGGATATATCAAGAGTCATAGGAAAAATCACATTTCTCCTAAATTCTTTTTCACACATGAGTTTCAAAAGGACAATAAGATAGAAGTGAAGCAAATCCAATCTGAAGAAAATTCAGCAGATCTATTCACAAAGACACTTTTAAAATCAACATTGCAGAAGATGATATGTAAAATTGGCAAGCGCCGCTTGCATCGCCAAACTATTTGATTAATGCGTTATGAATCAGGGGGAGCATATATTACGCTGAAATGTACTCTTTTCCTTCACTAATATTTTTCCCAATGGGTTTTTATTAGTAAGGTTTTTAATGAGGCATTATTTTGATCCAAAGGTATCAAACCTCATTGGAACATTATCAATATGTTACCTAGAGATGAAATAAAAATTGTACTCTCTTCCTTGTTTATAATTTTTCCCACCGGGTTTTTCATAAAATGGTTTTTAATGAGGCAATTAATCTTATCATCTTTACATATGCATAATCAAGGGGGAGTGTTGTAATATATATGAGTGAATATACTTTTGTCATATTCTATTTAGTCCCACATCATGGGAATAAGTGTAACATCCGCTCCAAAGCCTATATATAAAGGATCCAATTTAATAGAAATTGTGTACACTGGAATCAAATTGAAATAAAGGTCTCTCCCTTATCTCTTATGTTCTTTCTAATGGTTTCTCTTTTATTATCTGTTCTGTTTTATTTCATAATAATTATTACTTACTAGGAATAATAGTAGGTGAATTATTGACACCAGTGGGAACCGATGATTGAATGATTAGTAGGAGCATTGATGGCTTGACAAGTGGCTAACAAGTAACCTTTTTTACATTAGATTTATCCATTAGTGGCCTCTTTTGATCAATCCGCTGTTTAGTTCCTTTTCTAACCTTATTCGTTGCTTTCCAAAAAAATATTTTTTGCATCTAAATGGTGATTTTCTAGTTGATGGTTTGGCGTAGGATCTTGCATATTGGAACTAACATTGATAGGTATTTTTGCAATGAATAAAGACCTGGCGGTGTTCATTATTTTCAGTTTCCACGTATATTCAATGCTAACAAATACGTCTTTGCTTTCTGCAACTTGAATTAGAATTTGACTCGTCGAAACTTTAAAGTGCTTGCATGTAATTCTAACTGAGATATAGTAAACCATTTTTATATGTAAATTTTTAGGATTTGTATGTAATTCTAACTGTTTACTGTTATACTTATGTACAGGTTATTAGCATTTTCGAAGTGAAGAACTGACGCATCAAAGAATTGTAGGTAATTAAGCCATGAGCAAGACTTTAACTATTGTATTATAATATTTTGTTTGTACTAGTTGGGTAGACTTGTTTATAAACAGTTATGGTACGTGGATTTGTTTATTTTGTCTTAATAATAGTATTGAAATGATTATGGATATTATGCTTGATTATTCGGTTAATGTGTTTTCTTAAATTATTTGAATATGGCGATTATCGATGTTGGTTTGAAAATGATAATTATGTGATTGATTATTGGTTTTAATATGGCTATTATATGTAAGTGATTGTTGAGAATGGTACATGTCATTTACGGTAAACAAAACGTATTGTACATTAATTAATAAGTTGCAGAAAATTAAAAGCGCTACGGGAAAAGGTCCAATTTACCAAAAAAAAAATCTTTTGTAGGGTTTAAAAAACGCTACAAATGTTTATTTTGGTAGCGTTTACTACAATGCAACTAAAATTTTCCGACTTTTAGTTGCATGTCGTGTCTCACTGAAACGCTACTAATAGTTTTAGCAGCGTTTATTCAATGCTACGAAAGACCTTTTCTGGTATAGTGCAGGCTCTCCGAGCCGAAAAAGGAAGCGTCCCTTATCGGGTCACAGCCGCGCAAGGCTACAAAGATTCAGGAGGAAACCGGTGGGGAAGAGACCGACGATGGGGAGGCAGTTGCTAGGGCAAGGCTTTTCAATCGCTCATGTTCTGCCCGCGACAGATGAGGCAAGGATAGAAATGTCGATTCGGCCACAGTCCCTAGTAACTCCCTCTCAGACCGTCGTCCTGCTTGAGAAAGAGGGTCAGTTTGATGAGCTTAATAAACCCCCTCTCGTTATGTTTCTCTGGCCCAGTGCCACAAGTATAGAGGAATTAGCTCTAGCTGCAAGGGAGATCAATCCTTCAAGCAGACCACTATCTGGTCTGTTGAGACACTTAGGACACATATTCCTAAACACTGCATGACATATCATTTGTTTGTATGCACAGGGTGATCGATGTTGACTTTGAATTTGTTTCTTTCGCAGGTGAGATGGCTAGAGAAGGTAGATGCCTTGAGTTACCGATCTTCAAGGAGTACTTTTCTTGAGATCTTTAGAAGAGACGCTTCTTTGGATATTGAGCCCCTGTCCTCTCGTGATTATAACAGTGAGTATCATCGTAGAGAACGAGATCTCGATGTTCTTAGCCTCCTCCTCTGTACACTCAGTTATTGAGGACATACATAAGGCATGTTTCCACTAGCGCCAGGTGCCCCTCTTCGACGACTAACCATTACATTCTGCCTGCTCTGTATGTCGCCTCATCCAAGGAGAAAGAGTTGGCACATGCCGGCAGAAAGAAGAAGATGGTCCCGAGGAATAAGGGGCAATCGCCCGTGCCACCCGAAGCTCCAGAGCTTAGTATAGAAGAGAGGAAGGCCCTGCTAAAAAAGAAATTCCCCAAGCACTATTTCAACAAAATCAAGTGGCTTTCAGATCTTAACCCGATCCCTTCGAAGGATAGAGAGAGGGTGTGGCAGCAAGCTGCTTATTATCAATGTAATCAGTATTACAAGTATTCAGGGCATCTCTCGAAGCTTATTTTCAAAATGAACATGGAAATTGCCGATCTTAAGCAGGAGGTCAAGGATGAGTAGCCGACTATCCGGAATTGGGAAGATACCTTTCGTAAGATAAAAATACTTTCTATACTGCATCTATTTCTGTGTATTCGAGCAGCATATTTATATTCTAATTCTTTGTTGATGAAACGGACGAGCTGAAGGAGAAGTATGACAAGTTGGTGAGGGATTCAGAGCATGCTTCTTCGACCTTTAAGGATATTGTGGCATCGGTGTCGACCAAGAATGTCTGTTTGAAGAAGGAGAACTCTAAGCTGATGGAGGTGAATATCCACTTGTCCATAGTAAACAAGAAGCTACACCAACTTCAAAAGGACAATGAGGCTTTGTGTTGTAGAATGAGAGGCTGAAAACCGAGAATGAGGGGGTTCAGTGGTTGCAACGGGAGAATGATGAGCTGAGGAGACAACTGGAGGTGGCTAAGGAGGAGAAAGAGAAAGCCAAGGCAAGTAATAGAGACGTACGGAGCTCGCTGGAAGGCATAAAGTTTAAACACCAGAGAGTGTATAGACTCAGGGAAGAGATTGAGAACACCGAGGATAAGGTGGAGGAGTCATTGGAGGAGCCTATCTGCGGTATGTATGTAAAAGCTTTGAGGTTTCATGGAATCTCATGGGTTAGGGATTATCCTCGAATGATGGCTCAGACATGGGAGAGGCGAGTGTCCTTTGAGGCTCAGTTACGACATAAGGCAGTGGACGAAAACAAACTCATGGTGGAGCTCTTGACTGAGGCTGAGCGAAAAAATTTGGACGAAGGGAGGACAATTTTGCGGAAGGATGTCAAGAGGGAGAGATCGGCGAAGCATGCCGCTGAAATGAGGAAGTTTGTGCCTAATGAGAGTGTGATCATCACTCAGGAATTTGTAGAGAGAAGTTCTTACCGGTCGCACAGTTCCACCATCTTTCATGACTAGCGTTCCCACAGTCCTGGCTCATGCCTTAGCTGAGTAGGACCCCGTACATCCACAGTTGGGATTGACGAGATCCGCTTTTACCACAACAATGAGCACCCTTCCTAGCATACCCACGCCATACCTTTTTGGAGGTAAAGTCTCATTACTGCAAATACCTGAAGTTGATGAAAGCACTAAATCCTCGGAAACTAAATAGTTGCGTTTTTTTTGTGCAGCCCCTCTTGGAGCGGAAGTGTAACACCCCACGTCCATTAATGTCACTCACAAAGGGAATTCATTAACTTCAATGGAGTGTTTGAAGTAAGTATAGAACAGAAAATCACAACAAGTCAAATATAAAACAGTACTTGAAAATTCAAAACTTTATTTATTGCAGCACAAGGTAAATATGTTTGGTTACATCATCAAAACCATAAACAAAAGTCAAGTACATCATATCCATCTTGATAAAACAAAGTACATAATCTGAAAGACATAATCCCCAACATTAAAATAGCCATACTTAAAGAGAAGCTGAACTTTACTTCAGCGGTCCAAGAAATCTTCTAAAAGCAGTCCAAAATCAAGCTCCACTGGTGCTAGTTCCAACCTGAGCACCTGAGGGGGAAAAAGGAAAGCAATGGAAAAAGGGGGGTCAGACATAAAGTCTGGCGAGTGCGATAATTCTAACAATATAATTAACAAAGTAACTAGGCTAAGGCATAAGTTGGAAAATAAAGAAATGGCCATGAACCATTGAGTATGGCAGAGTAAATAAGGAAACAGGATGATCAACGATATCGTTAAGCGCACCTAAACCCACTAAGATAATTTACTAAACTACACCAACACTATGAGATGATTGCTATACTGCACCGCCACAAGTATATTGCACCACCACTAGTCACCCTAAGGTTGATCCCACCTACAGACTTAATAATGATATTGGTAGTTTCGTGCACCCCTAGCTGCCTTCATAGGTGTCGTCTGCCCCTATCTCCACTAGGTGTACCCACTACCCCCAAGCAATCGGCTCCCTAACTTGTAGATACCCATGCTGGCCCCACAGTGGGGTGTATTACCCCCCAAAGTGGCAACCCGATACCACCAAGAATGCACGACTTATACCTACACGATGCAACAACGTCTTACCTACCAGCCCGGGTCCACACACGCATATGAACCCGTTGGACTTGCGTTGCCACCGCTAACCCGGTTTGGCCTCTTACAGTCAAGCCCAGTATGCGTGTCCCGTCCTCGACTTGGGTCGAGCCCACAAAGATACGTATGGGTTACTGGTTGAAACGGGCCCCCATTACTTGACACAAGCTATCCTTCTAAGCTTCTTATTCATGTTTCAATTACATGTTTCAATTTTGGTTAAGTGTTTCTAATCGTATTTCTAAATGCCACCCAAGGCACCCACTAGATTCCACATGCCACCCAAGGCACCCAAGGCACCCACTAGATTTGTCGGGCGGGTCCGGGCAGTCTTACACCATAAAAGAGCCTAACCTCGTGTCTTTACAATTGTTACGTATTTAGTTTATGCCTAAGACCTCTCACATTAGACTGGCATTTGTGGCAGCTGGATTTGTCGGGCGGGTCCGTGCAGTCTTACACCACAAAAGAGTCTAACCTCGTGTCTTAGACGATTAATTATTCCTAATTAATCACTCCCCAATTTGAATTTCTTTCCCTATTCAAATTATCAATCAATTCCAAATTTAACGATGTCCATAATTAACTCTATTATGTCCATCCATTTATGACATGTAAAATCATACCAATTTTCAGCACAATTATATTTTATGCCTTTTAAGGCATTTATGCCAATTAAATCTTTTTAATATTATCCCCTTTTACCCCCCACGTTGTACGTTTGTTCGTTGAATGTAAAATATACGTTAGACTCGAATAGTCTAACTCATGAAATAAAAGAAAACATCACAATATATACACATAATTAAAACATAGATCTAACATAGGGGTGAACTTGCATATGTGAATGATGTTCTACATCTAAAACTTGCATTGGCCAAAGTTACAACTTGGATAAACAACATATGTCATGGATCCAAATCTAAAGGTGTGAACTTGATGAGATAATGGCCACAAACTAGCATAAACATCATATGTCATGGATCCAAATCTAAAGGTGTGAACTTGATGAAATAATGGCCACAAACTTGCATAAACAACATATGTCATAGATTTATATCTAAAAGGGGGTTAAACTTGCATAGGTAATAACATAACATGATTCATATCCAACTCATAAACTCACATATGTGATGTATACATCGCAACAATGGTGTAAACTAGTACCTAACATGTAAAGTATCATGTAGAATTTAGCATATGTCATAGCCTAACTTTCAATTAAATTATCACATAAACTAGGTGCCATAGCCATGTAAGGTCACATATAATTCTACCCAAACTTGTATATGGTTCATGTTTAAATCAAAATCTAAACTTGCATACATATGATTTATCATATGAGTTAATATAACAAACTAGCATAAGAAACATGATGATTCAACTAGACATAAGCCAATCATAGGATTATAACATGGGTGATAGCATCATAACATAATATCATAGAAATTACAACACAATTCTACAACATAATTACAACATGCAATCAACAATTCATATCACATCCAAATTATCCGCATTATAACTCAATCCAATTCATTTATTAACTATTTTGTTAAGACTATCGAACTCACAACTCAAAAGCAGTCTTGAGTTCTGAATTCTGATTTCTGGAGTTGAATTAGCTCTCCATTTATGAAGATTCGTTGTTAGGGTTGAATAGTTCTAATTTGGTTGTTGTTCTTCCTCTTAATTAATTTTGGTGGCGGTTGCTCTAGGGTTCAAGACAACAGCATGACGGACATAATTTTAGTTTTAATTCTGATTTAGGGTTTGAGTCTATGGGTCTTTTTATATAATTTTGAATTAATTTAAGCCGTCGGATGATCTTAGGGTTAATCAAAACCATTCAATCATGATAGGGTGATGAGTCAGCCCTAATGACTCAGCAAGGAGTCAGAAAGGACTCAACAACATGGGTCAGCCAGAACCAAAAAGCTGTGCAGGCTTTTGCCTCGGCCTGGGCGCACTTGGCAGGTGCGCCAGTGCAAATATGTACTGGCGCACTTCCCAAGTGTGCCAGTGCATTATTTTTTTTTCTACTTTTGGCCACCAATCTTCGTTCGTCCATAACTCCTTCATCCGATACTCGTTTCCTGCAAACTCGGACTCTATTTCAACCAGAATTCCGAGACGAACACAATGGCGCAACCCAATCCCCATAATTCTCACGTCTGAGATTAATTATTCTTTAATTTAGTTAATTCGATTATTCAAAAATCTGGGGTGATACATTCCCCCTTCCTTAAAGGATTTTGTCCCCGAAATCTCCCAGTCAAGGAGAATGTATATCCTACCATCCAAACAACCATCTACTCAACCATCAAACACTGGCATCCATTGTCCTTATAACATATCTAATGCTGTATGAACATATGCAAGAAGTGTGTGTATATGTTCCTTATCTAATGCAAAATCAGGCGGTCTACTGATTCAGTTGACCTCCTTAATGCAAACCATGACAGTGCCATGCGTCCATTATGTATGCGAAAGAACCTTATCGATACATATTATTTCTACATGTGTGCACAACCATTCACCAAAATGCAACATCCATATGATGGTACAACCATTATACATCCATTACTTAAATATGTACACACATTTATATGCAATATGCAATTTGAAGTGACTGAGCCGATCTAGTGCTTAAAGTGTGTGTATATGCATCCACGAGCAACCACGAGCAAAAACTTGCATCCACATGCATCCATCATACATAACATGTCTCAAACACATGTTTCAACCATAGGACTATCCTATCTAAAGGTCAAAGATACTAGCGAGAGGACATACTAAAGATAAGATAAGTACAAGGTAAGCGATAAAGGAGAAATTTGGAAGACATACCCTCGAAAAGAAAAGGGTATAATGAACGCATCTTCGCTTCTGTCTCCCAAGTAGCGTCGCTCTCATCATCTCCCCATTGCATTTTGACTGGCTTGACCTCTCAATTCCTTAACTTCCTAATCTCCGACCCAAGAATGCGCATAGGAGCTCGTCGAATCGTTGCATCATGCTCAATCTCCACCTCTCTAAGCAAGCTCGGCTCTACCACCTCCGCGGTCTCGTGCAAGCACTTCCTCAAATGTGATACATGGAATACGTCGTGTACACCACTAAGTCTCTCGGGCAACTCCACTCTATACGCCATCTACCCAATCCTTTATTTAATAGGAAACGGCCCTACGAACCTTGGTGCTAACTTCCCAACGGACCCAAAGCGAACGACGGTCCGTAATGGAGACATCTTGATAAAGACCATGTCCCCAACATCAAACTCAAGATCTGACCTCCTCTTGTCCGCATAAGATTTCTGTCTATCTTGCGCCGTCTTCATCCTCCTTCGAATCAAATCAATCTTTTCCGAAGTCTCTCTAATCATATCGGGTCCAAGCAAGATCTTGTCTGTGGACTCCCACCAACATGTAGGCGAACGACACGGCCATCCATAAAGAGCCTCAAACGGTGCCATGCCAATGCTAGACTGAAAGCTATTATTATATGCGAACTCTACCAACGGAAGATGTTCCTCCCATGTACCTCCGAAGTCTAAGACACATAACCTCAATAAGTCCTCTAGAATACGATTCACCCTCTCGGTCTGGCCATCCGTTTGAGAATGATATGCGGTGCTCAAACATAACTGAGTCCCTACCGCCTCTTGTAAGCTTTTCCAAAATTCTCTAGTGAAAATAGGATCGCGGTCGCTCACTATGCTAGAAGGAATACCGTGCAAACAAACTATCTCTCGAATGTATACGGAGGCTAACCATGGAGCAGTCCTCTTACTCTTTACGGGAATGAAATGCGCGCCCTTAGTAAGTCTGTCTACCACAACCCAAATCCCCGTATTACCCTTCCTCGATCTTGGTAATCCGTCAACAAAGTCCATCGAAACACTTTCCCACATCCTTTGTGGGACCTCCAATGGGTGTAGCAATCCACCGGGCTTCTTTTTCTCTGCTTTTACTTGTTGGCACACCAAGCATCTAGCGGCATACTCGGCCACGTCCTTCTTCATGTCGGCCCAGAAGTAAACTCGTCTCATGTCCATGTACATCTTGTCCCCGCCGGGATGGATGGTCATCTTCGAACGATGGGCATCATCAAGAATGGTCTTCCTTAGGTCATCGTCTTTTGGTACACAAAGTCTATCGTCCCTACGTAACCAACCCTTATCATTTAGGGTATACCTACGGAGATGGCTCGATAACTCCCCTCCTTTGAGCTTCTCTACTAACTCAACCAACTGTGGGTCGTCTCGCTGTGCCTCACTAATCCGTCCCAAAAGCGTAGGTCTGACCTCTAAGGATGCTAGCAAACCAGGTACTAAGTCAATGGAAGGTGTAAAGTCAAACATAGAGATGAACTCTAAACTTCGCCGCTCAACAAACAACAGACTCAAGGACAACCTTTTTCTACTTAAGGCGTCTGCCACTACGTTACCCTTGCCAAGGGTATATGCTATCTCGAAGTTGTAGGATGCTAAGAATTCCATCCACCTTTGCTGCCTTAAGTTCAAGTCCTTCTGAGAGAATAAGTATTTTAACGATTTGTGGTCAGTGAATAATTCGAATTTTTCGCCAAGAAGATGATGACGCCAAGACTTAAGCGCGAAGACAATAGCGGATAACTCAAGGTTATGTGTAGGGTAATTTCTTTCATGCACTCTCAACTGCCTTCCACCATAGGCTATTACCCTTCCCTCTTGCATTAAGACTGCGCCTAGTCATGTCCCACAAGCGTCGGTATAAATGGTAAATGGCTTACTCCCATCCGGCAACACTAAGACTGGAGTTGTGGTCAAAGCTCTCTTTAAACGTTGGAACGCATCATCACAATCTACGTCCCACGTGAAAACTAAGTTCTTCTTCGTCAAGCGTGTTAATGGAGCTGATATTTTTGCGAAGTATTTGATAAACTTCCTATAGTAGCTAGCCAACCCTAAGAAACTTCTCACCTCGGTCGCATTTTTAGGAACCTTCCAATCTTGGATGTCCACTATCTTAGCGGGATCCACAGCTATCCCTTCTTTGGAAACCACGTGCCCTAAAAATCGCACTTCTTTCCTCCAAAAGTGACATTTAGAAAATTTTGCTTTAAGGCTATGCCTCGAAGAGTCTCCAACACTTCCTTAAGATATAGGGCATGCTCTTCTTCGCTTTTAGAAAAGATCAAGATATCGTCCACAAAGACTACCACGAATTTATTAAGGTACTCCCTAAACACCCTACTCATCAAGTCAACAAAGTATGCAGGGGCGTTTGTCAAACCGAAGGGCACCACCAGCCACTCGAAGAAACCGTCTGGAGTCCTAAAGGCAGTCTTGTCTATGCTATCCTCAGCCACTATCAACTGATGGAAACCAGTAGCTAAGTCCAACTGCGAAAACACCGAGGCGCCAACCAACTGATCGAAGAGATGGTCAATCCTCGGCAGTGGGTGTCTATTCTTCTTAGTAAGCTTATTAAGTTCTCTATAGTCCACACAAAGTCTAAGGGACCCATCTGCCTTCTTGGCAAACACTACTGGAGCACCCCACTCCGATATACTACGTCTGATGAACCCCTTCTCAAGCAATTCTTTCACTTGCTTACTGAGTTCTCTTCTCTCTCTTGGAGCCATGTGGCGCACTGGTAATGCAACCGGCTTTGCATTATCTACTAGATATATTCGAAAGTCGATTTCACGCTTTGGGGTAAACCCCTCACCTCATCAAAGACATCAGCATATTCACGGACTATGGAAACAGAATGTAAATCATCATCGGATGCGTCAAGGGATTCTAGGTAACTAAGCATTAATGGACCTTTAGGGTCACAAGAAATATCAAGGGTCTTTCCGGAACGAGTCAATAATCTAACTACCTTCTTTCACAATCTAGGATGGCCCCATATCTAGTTAGCCAATCCATACCTAGAATTAAACCGTAGCCCATGAAGCCATGAACAAAGGCATTGCATTCAAACTCAACGTCCAAGATAAACGCTCTCAAATCCCGACAAATCATAGAAAGATGAGCCGAACCACCGATAGGATTTGAGACTACTAAGGGATCGGTAACTAGACTAGTATCAAGGTGTAGTGTTTCAATTATTGACGTAGAAATAAACGAATGTGATGCGCCAGAATCGAATAAAGTACGGACAGGATGATCAAACAGAAAAACTAAACTTTCAACGGAAATTGCTCTACCTCGTTCTTGCAGCGGTGGGACCACGAGAGCCTGAACTTGTCCCCTTGCCTACCCTGGTGCCATAAGAGCTTGCACCTGTCCTCCCGAGGTAGACCCTGCCCTCTTCCCTTTCTTTGGGCAGTCCTTAATAAGATGTCCCGCCTCGCCACAGTGGAAACAACCGGTCTTCTTCTTCTTCCTACAATCTTTTCTTAGATGGTCGGGTGTCCCAAAGTTGAAGCATTTCTTCTTCCCCTTAGCATTGTTGCCTTTGCCAGCTTTCTTGTTCTATTGTTGGTGTTGCGACTTCTTTTGATCCCCTTTCTTCTCGGGTGCATTATTAGCATTAGCGCCCTTCTCCTCTTCATGCATGAGCGCCATGTCAACTAACCTCTCAAAGGTAGCCCCCATGGGAATGTGGGTCATAGCTAACCCATGAAGCGGCTCATTTAAACCCTTAACAAATCTTAGAGCCTTCTTTTCTGGAGTATTCACCAAGTCTAAGCCAAACCTTGCCAATTGGTTGAATTTGTTAACGTACTCTTTCACTGATAGATTCCCTTACTTCAGTGACAAAAACCTTTCCATGTATAGATTCTCTTCAGCTCGTGAGAGAAACTTCGCCTCAAACCTCTGCCTAAAATCTGGCCATGTATCGAATGGACGTCGCCCATTAGTGACCTCCCACCAAAACGAGGCCTCATCCTTCATTAGCCAAGCAACTAGCTGGACTTTTCTTCCATCATCCACTTCAAAAATTCCAAACAATTCTTCCACCTCCTTTAGCCAATTACGAGCTTCAACGAATGTCACCGTTCCGTGAAAAGGTTTTCCTCCCATTGCTCTAAAGTCCTTACATATCTTAGCAAAAGTATCGACGCGAGGAGGAGGGGGAGGAGGAGCATTAGCTAGACCTGCAATGGCGGCCCTAGCCTCGAGGTATTGACGAAACCAACTGGGTACATGAACACCCTCTGGTATCTCAGACGCTTCAGACATGCTGAAACGAAAAAGGAAAGATTCAATATAAAAGAATTGAAGGAAGATATATGGCTCTTGGGGTTATGCTTTCTAAAATATACTTTTCTCTTGAAAATACTTTCCTTAAAACATACTTTTGAAAGTACTTCTTTATAAAAATTGCTTTGAAAAAATAGTTTTTCAAAATTCATATCTGTTCTGGTAACCTTCAGCTCTGATACCACGTGTAACACCCCACTTCCATTAATGTCACTCACAAAGGGAATGCATTAACTTCAATGGAGTGTTTTAAGTAAGTATAGAACAGAAAATCACAACAAGACAGATATAAAACAGTACTTGAAAATTCAAAACTTTATTTATTGCAGCAGAAGGTAAATATGTTTGGTTACATCATCAGAACCAAAAACCAAAGTCAAGTACATCATATCCATCTTGATAAAACAAAGTACATAATCTGAAAGACATAATCCCCAACATTAAAATAGCCATAATTAAAGAGAAGCTGAACTTTACTTCAGTGGTCCAAGAAATCTTCTAAAAGTAGTCCAAAATCAAGCTCCACTGGTGCTAGTTCCAACCTGAGCACCTGAGGGGGGAAAAGGAAAGAGATGGAAAAAGGGGGGTCATACATAAAGTCTGGCGAGTGCAATAATTCTTACAATATAATTAACAAAGTAACTAGGCTAAGGCATAAGTTGGAAAATAAGGAAATGACCATGAACCATTGAGTATGGCAGAGTAAATAAGGAAACAGGATGATCAACGATATCGTTAAGCGCACCTAAACCCACTAAGATAATTTACTAAACTACACCAACACTATGAGATGATTGCTATACTGCACCGCCACAAGTATACTGCACAACCACTAGTCACCCTAAGGTTGATCCCGCTTATAGACTTAATAATGATATTAGTAGTTTCGTGAACCCCTAGCTGCCTTCATACGTGCCGTCTGCCCCTGTCTCCACTAGGTGTACCCACTACCCCCAAGCGATCGGCTCCCTAACTCGTAGATACCCGTGCTGGCCCCACAGTGGGGTGTATCACTCCCCAAAGTGGCAACCCGATACCACCAAGAATGCACGGCTTATACCTACACGATGCAACAACGTCTTACCTACCAGCCCGGGTCCACACACGCATATGAACCCGTTGGACTTGCGTTGCCACCGCTAACCCGGTTTGGCCTCTTACAGTCAAGCCCAGTATGTGTGTCCCGTCCTCGACTTGGTTCGAGCCCACAAAGATACGTATGGGTTACTGGTTGAAACGGGCCCCCATTACTTGACACAAGCTATCCTCCTATGCTTGGTCCCCTCTAGTACATCCCAGTTAACCCACTTCTTATTCATGTTTCAATTACATGTTTCAATTTTGGTTAAGTGTTTCTAATCGTATTTCCAAATTCCACCCAAGGCACCCACTAGATTCCACATGCACCCAAGGCACCCACTTAACCCCCTCATGTCCCATTACATGCTTATCTGGTTAAGTGTTTCTTTATTCATTAAGACTGTAACCTCATAAAGACCTCTCACATTAGACTGACATTTGTGGCAGCTGGATTTGCCGGGCGGGTCCGGGCAGTCTTACACCACAAAAGAGCCTAACCTCGTGTCTTTACAATTGTTACATATTTAGTTTATACCTAAGACCTCTCACATTAGACTGGCATTTGTGGCAGCTGGATTTGCCGGGCGGTTCCAGGCAGTCTTACACCACAAAAGAGTCTAACCTCGTGTCTTAGACGATTAATTATTCCTAATTAATCATTCCCCAATTTGAATTTCTTTCCCTATTCAAATTATCAATCAATTCCAAATTTAACGATGTCCATAATTGACTCAATTATGTCCATCCATTTATGGTATGTAAAGTCATACCAATTTTCACCACAATTATATTTTATGCCTTTTAAGGCATTTATGCCAATTAAATCTTTTTAATATTATCCCCTTTTACCCCACGTTGTATGTTTGTTCGTTGAACGTAAAATATACGTTAGACTCGAATAGTCTAACTCATGAAATAAAAGAAAACATCACTATATGTACACATAATTAAAACATAGATCTAACATAGGGGTAAACTTGCATATGTGAATGATGTTCTACATCTAAAACTTGCATAGGCCAAAGTTACAACTTGCATAAACAACATATGTCATGGATCCAAATCTAAAGGTGTGAACTTGATGAGATAATGGCCACAAACTGGCATAAACATCATATGTCATGGATCCAAATCTAAAGGTGTGAACTTGATGAAATAATGGCCACAAACTTGCATAAACAACATATATCATAGATCTATATCTAAAAGGGGGGTAAACTTGCATAGGTAATAACATAACATGATTCATATCCAACTCATAAACTTACATATGTGATGTATACATCGCAACAATGGTGTAAACTAGTATCTAACATGTAAAGTATCATGTAGAATTTAGCATATGTTATAGCCTAACTTTCAATTAAATTCTCACATAAACTAGGTGCCATAGCCATGTAAGGTCACATATAATTCTACCCAAACTTGTATATGGTTCATGTTTAAATCAAAATCTAAACTTGCATACATATTATTTATCATATGAGTTAATATAACAAACTAGCATAAGAAACATGATGATTCAACTAGACATAAGCCAATCATAGGATTATAACATGGGTGATAGCATCATAACATAATATCATAGAAATTACAACACAATTCTACAACATAATTACAACATGCAATCAACAATTCATATCACATCCAAATTATCCGCATTATAACTCAATCCAATTCATTTATTAACTATTTTGTTAAGACTATCGAACTCACAACTCAAAAGCAGTCTTGAGTTCTGAATTCTGATTTCTGGAGTTGAATTAGCTCTCCCTTGTTGAAGATTCGCTGTTAGGGTTGAATAGTTCTGATTTGGTTGTTGTTCTTCCTCTTAATTTTGGTGGCGGCTAGTCTAGGGTTCAAGACAACAGCATGACGGCCATAGTTTTAGTTTTAATTCTGATTTAGGGTTTGAGTCTATGGGTCTTTTTATAGAATTTTGAATTAATTTAAGCCGTCGGATGATCTAGGGTTAATCAAAACCATTCAATCATGATAGGGTGATGAGTCAGCCCTAATGACTCAGCATTGAGTCAGAAAGGACTCAACAACATGGGTCAGCCAGAACCAGAAAGCTGTGCAGGCTTTTGCCTCGGCCTGGGCGCACTTGGCAGGTGCGCCAGTGCAAATATGTATTGGTGCACTTCCCAAGTGGGCCAGTGCATTATTATTTTCCTACTTTTGGCCACCAATCTTCGTTCGTCCATAACTCCTTCATCCGATACTCGTTTCCCGCAAACTCGGACTCTATTTCAACCAGAATTCTGAGACGAACACAATGGCGCAACCCAATCCCCATAATTCTCATGTCTGAGATTAATTATTCTTTAATTTAGTTAATTCGATTATTTAAAAATCCGGAGTGTTACAGGAAGTGACACTAGGCTTTGCCCCCGTGCTTCCGTAAATGTCCAAGTCTGGATTAGGGTTACGGGGAATACAATTTGGAGAGTTAGGAGAACTGTGGATACATTTTCGGATGTGGACTTGGCATCCAGTGTTTATAAGAGTCTTCTTGAGGAAGGAGAGGTAGTGTATGGTCAAAGCGCTCAGGTGATAGGTGCAGCTAATGTGAGTGTGCACATAATTCACGATGTGGTGGAAGCCCAGAAAGCTCATATGGTAGCGAAATCTAAGGAGTAGGAGGAGAAGAGGAAACAGGATGAGGCTGCCATACAGGAGGCACAGGGTAGGCAGGATGCCGAGGAGAAATTTGCTGCTGTGGTGGCGAAGAAGAAGGTCATTGTTAAGGTAGAGAAGGAAAGAGACGTTAAAGAGGCCACCAAGAAGAAAGCCACAGATGAGGATGAGACGGAGAGAGACGATGAGGAGGCTAGGAAGAAGAAAGCCGCTGAGGATGCTAATGAAAGGGTCAAGGAGGTCTTTAATTAGCTTAAGGCAGATGCAGCTATGCAACTCAAGGCCAAGAACCTAGCTTACAAGAAGGTCGCAAAAGATTCCAAGAAGAAAACGGAGTTGGAGGCCATGAAGGCTCAGGGGGAAACTGAGGCTGTGTTGACTCTTGCTTCCAACATCTCCCCTAAACCGCTACAATGTATTCCCCCGAGGAGGTCACAGTAATCACAAGTAGAGAGGATAACGGTGGAAGATGCACCTCGGTGTCTCACGAGTTTGTCTCTCCCGTTAAGGGCAGAGGAGGGAAAGGCGAAAGCGGCTCTGGAAGG
This sequence comes from Allium sativum, assembly GCA_030737875.1. NCBI lineage: Eukaryota > Viridiplantae > Streptophyta > Magnoliopsida > Asparagales > Amaryllidaceae > Allium > Allium sativum. The sequence goes on along the minus strand of CM060922.1, from coordinate 445,029,156 downwards.
AAAAGGTCCATAACTGGTGCTGACCAGCCTACTACCAAATCTGTTTAGAAAAAGAAAAGGAAAAATAAGAAGGATGAGTAATATTGGTGATTGTCATAGATATTATAGACATTTTGGTTATGTTGGCCGGTAATATACATGAGTATGGCCCTTGCTTTTGGAGTCATGGTGTGCTTTTCGTGTACACCGTGACGTTAGAAAGAAAGATATTTAAATATATAGTTTGCTTTTATCATGTGAATGAAAGTATTAGTTAACTTTTCTTACATCGCATTTAATGTTAACTATTCAAATGTTCGTCTTACGCTTTCCAGTTTCGTGTACTTGCGTAAGCGTACCTGTTGTTACACTCAAGAAAACGTGATTTGATACTCCGCCCTGGCGGAGCCCCCAGTCGCGCGGAGTTCGTATGTTGGCTCCGCTCTCGGGCTTTCCTTTAGTCTGGATTCCCAAGTCGTGAGGATCCAGGTTTCATGCCCCCTCTCTTGGACCTCCCAGAGTTCGTTGGTCCTATGTTGTGAAATGGCATGGATTCATCCTTTAGACTCTCCTGTCATTCCATTCATGTTAGTGTTCGTTGGCATCGTTGATTCGACAAATGGTACCCGGATCCGGACCCGATGGGTCGGATGGAGCCGCGGGAGTGGTCAGTGTCAGAATACCTTGGCTGATGGGCTATCCCCTAGTCCGAAAATTTAGACACGAAATGATTTATACTCAGTAACGTCATTGATTCAAGATTCGAGTGTTATTTATACTCGGTCTCGTCATTGATTCAAGACTCGAGTGGTGTTATTTATACTCGGTCTCTTCGGTTATTCGAGACTTGAGTAGTGTTATTTATTCGGTCTCGTCGTTGATTCGAGGCTCGAGTAGTGTTGTTTATACTCAACCTCGTCATTGATTCGAGACTCGAGTAGTGTTGTTTATACTCATTCTCATTGTTGATTCGAGACTCAAGTCATAACGACCCTCATTTTACGTATCAGAGGATCGTAAAATATTTTTATTTAATTCCCAAAGGGTCGATCATTCTCATATTTTGATATGTTGGTTAAGGGGATGTGAGACATGTCCATAATTTTTATCAAATTTATTTGTGACCATTTTCCCCCTATTTGTAACAACCCAGAAAATCTGAGCCAGTTTAAATTTTTTAATTTGGCTATTTTAGTGGATTTTAAATATTTAAAATAATTTTTTTTTAAATAATAATGACGAGAAGTATGTTTGAATCGATATTTGAAAATAAATATAATTATTTTTAATTATAAACAAGGCCTGAAATGGCGCGGTAGTTTCAAAATTGGAATTCAAACTTTGACTGACTGTACCTGGTGCAAAATAAAACGTATTTTAGTGAAACCAAAAATATTTAAATCTGTTTATGATTATCTTTCTATCGAATCTGAAAAATCGAAGTTTCATAGCGAGAATCAAAATTTATGGCCAAATGAATTTTCAGAAAGGTCGCTATAGAGAATATATAACCCTTAAAAATAGCCATTTTGCAAACGACCTCAGAATTCGACGAAACCACTTTTGTTGGATCCAGGATGTCAAATTATTGCTAGGTTTCAAATTCCATAATTTTTGAAGTTAATATGTGAGCGTGGCAAAGGAAAATGTGTTTGGTCGATTTCAGTTAAATTGGATCGACCAGAAAATGGCCATTTTTCAAACGGTCTCAGAATTCGACGAAACTAGTTTTATTGGGACCGTATCGTCAAAACATAGCTGGATTTATTTTTCTGGAATTTTTGGGATTAGTATGTGGCCCCAACAAATTGAAATGTACGCTCAAATCAAATATTGAATGTTTTATATTTTAATTTGAAAGAAACTGACTGAAACAGTCGGATGGGCCTACGAAACATATCCCATTGTGTTCCGAATGGGGGTATTTAGCTAGGGACGACAGTCGTTGGGTTTGGATTGGAGTTCGTGTGAGGAAGGGGGTATTTTTGGATTTAAATAAATTAAAAATTAAAATAAAACCCCCCAGCCAATCACATTCTTTCTTCCTCCTCGCTCAAACCCGATCCCCCTTTAAACCCGATGGCGCCTTCAGCTTCCTCCTTCTCTCTTCTTTTTCTCCTAAAACACTCAACGAAATCACTCCGCCCAGTTGAAGATTTTGAAGAACATCACGAGATCTTCAAATCCAAGGCAGTCTGAGGTTTAATCGTCATGTGTTCATCGAGTTTCAGCCCTGGGAAGACATGCCGCTCGCGCCCTGATCCCTCCACCACCACAGCACCGAGTTCGCCGTGACCACCACCCTCAGGCGCGGTTTTCCAAGCTATACCTCGTGGTGAAGACCGATCGATGAATCGTTGCATGGATTGCACGAAAAACGAAAACCTAGTTTTAAACAACTTTAGAGAGGTACGGTTTTAATTAAATTAAACAGTTTTAACACTTTAAAACCGTTGCAAACTTCTAAAAATCATATATTTTTGCTATGTGGTCGAAATCCAGTGAAACAAGAGACAGTGGACTCATACGGACGTCTTCTACATTCTAGAAGAGACCGGATATTTTTCTGAGCCTTCTACAATTTTTGGAGGAGTGGAACCCAATGTGAGATTTCTAAATTATAAACGATATGGAAACGACGATGTATAAATTATATAGTCGATGTATGAGTTATATAAGCGTTGTACACCTCATGTATAAGCGTTGTATAAGTTGTATGTTCGATGTATAAGTTATGTATGCGTTGTAAAGGTGATATATGCGTTGAAATAAATTGAAATGATATTGAAATGAAATCGAAATATAGTTATATACATATATCTATGTATATATATACTCCCCTCGTCCACAGACCATGGACGATATATATTGGTTATGATATTGTTTGGATTATTGGTTGATGTGAAATTTGGTGAATATCATGAATGGTTGATTTGAAATGATTGCTTGTGATTGAAATCCCAATAGGATTAGTATATGGGAAAATTCGTCTGCGTACGAACTAGATATTGAAAATCCCCATTGTCAAAAGCTGCGAGGCTTTAAGGTAGAGCGAGGAGCCATACTCGGGACAGTGCCAGTTTTAACTACCCTACCGTTATGCTGCCGAAATTTTCAATAATATTCATGTGTTAGAATTATTTTCATGTGTTGAAACTATATTCATGTGTTGAATAGAAATTCATGTGTTGAATGATGTTCATGTATTGAATAAATTCTTTGAAAGATAAAGATAACATTTTTATTATATATATAGACTATATAAAATATTAGTATTTTAAATAAATTGTTTTAACACCAAAAATAACATTTTTACCTTATGTATGAACTATATAAAATAATCGTGTTTTGAAATAAATTGTTTTAACAATAAAAATCACATTTTTATTATATATATAAACTATAAAAAACATTCATGTGTTGAATAAAGGACTAGAACGATAAAAACCATATTTTTATCGTATTTGTGAAGTCGAAAACATTCATGTGTTTAATATATAGATTGAACAATAAAATCTACATTTTTATTGTGAATATGAAGTGCTAAAAATATTCATGTGTTGAATAAATATTTTTGATGATAAAAATATCATTTTTATCATGTAAACGACTCGCTAAAAATACACAAGTGTTGAAATAAATATTTGTTTGCTATGAATATTATTTTTAACATGTGTATGAACTAAATAATGTAGTCATGTGTAGAAAGATATTTTCATTCGCTAAAAATATCATTTTTATACGAAATATGAAGTGTTAAAAATGGTGATGTGTTGAAATAAATATCTGCTGGATAAAAATATCATTTTTATCAAATATATGAAGTGAATATGGTTTTGAAATCGAAGAATGAATTATATTTATATATATATATAATTAAAATAATCGAATAACGAAGCTGCAGTTCGTATTTTGAAACCGTGATTTCAAAATATTATTGCGGGAGAACCGACCATCGGATTTTCCCGAAACCGAAACTGTTGGGTTCGCTTTGGAAATATCTTTCCAACGACACCCACTTTGTAATGATCCAACGGTTGGATTGTCTGGAATGTTTAATTCAAATATGAAGAAAAACAGGGCCAGAATCGATTATATTTATATATATATATATATATAATTAAATTAAATCGAATAACAACACTACAGTTCGTATTTTGAAATCGTAACTTCAAACGATTGTACCGGGAGATCCGACCGTCGGATTTTCCCAAAACTGAAACTGTTGGATTCGTTTTGAAAAGATCTTTCTAATGATATAAAATTTGTGAAGATCCAACGGTTAGATTTTCATATATGTGTAAATCAAATCTGAAGAAAAACAGCGCCACGACCGCGTTATGGCCTGAAGCGTCGTTTGAATGAATTGGCTATTTTTAAATAAACAAAAATAGAGATAAATCGTGATAAAATATTATAAACGATATGGAATGGAAATAAACTGAATTTGCTTGGTATATTGGATATTTGATGGTTGAATGTGTTTGACGTGAAAATTATATTAAAGAACAGAATTATTAATGTCGAATAATTTAACCATTGAAATGAATTGATTTGAAATTCTAAATATACGTGAATTATTTGAAAAGGCCGAGTTAATTCTCATTTCAAATAATTGATCGACGATTAAAAGTCGAAGACATGAAAATGGTGCAAGACCGATGATCTTCACGTCGATTGGAGGGGTGCTACTGATGCTCAAGATAGGAGTAGCTACCTTGAAGGGGCTGAAGTGGTAGCCGTCTGGGCGTACTTGTTGATTGTACGGATATGCGAGGTATAAGGTGCCTCCGGTTTCATTCAGGCCCCGAACGGACTTGTAAATGGATTGTGTGTCTGACATTGGATATCATTCTGTGTGATTGATGGATATCGGTTGCATGGAGTGGTCTGCCTGTGTGGCATGCAAAGATGCAAATGATCAAAGCTTTTGTTGAAAAGCAGAGCTTTGTGGTTGATGATCAAAGCACGGCTTCGAATGGCTAGCTTTGTGTTTAGCATTGTTTCACTAGCCTCACACACCGGTATGAGCTAGAAACGGGAGAAGGACATCAGGGAGAACATGTGTTCCCTTCTAGCTAGGAGTGGTGCTTTGGGTTTTACTCGCCCGGGAATTTTACATATGTGGATGATGGAAAGCGAGGCCTCGGTTAGTTCGGTCTCTTCGGAGCCGATGATTTGGTCGGATATGACCAGTGATGCCCCATAAGGGAAACGCAGTGTTCAAGCATTTTAATCCACATCGAGTGGACCGGCCCTGACGATCCAAGGGTCGATGCGTTCTGATCCTGAGGGTTGGGCTAGAGCGTCTCGAATTCGGTAAGGACGATCCCTTGCCTTGGTTCATGATGGAAATCCAATTTCCAAATACGACATCGTGCGGTTTTGATTGTATACCTATATATGGCGACATAGTGGTATGAGGCATTAATGTCATCTATGATTGATACTTATGATTGAAATTGTTTTTGAAACATATAAACACTATTAATAATATCAAATGCTTTTGTTTTATTCGTATCAAGCATATTTTGGCCAATATAAGGTAAAACTCTATCCTCCGGTTTGTGTTGCATTGTGTGATGGGAACTGAGTCTTATAATGGCTTCATTTTTATAAAAAGCATTGCGATATTTAAAAGATTTACTTGTTTTAAAGAATTGGCAATCAAATGGAGTAAACCCATTCCGCGAAAGTGGCATGGTCCTGTGATTGGCCATATTATAAAGTAAGTTGAGTAGATTTCTCATACCAGTCCCATGACTAACTCGTAGTTTGTTTCACTTGCAAATTCGGGTGCCCCTTTTTCTACAGGGGCAGCCTTGTATTCAGGTTTTAGCAGGCTCTTTCTAGATATCTGGAGCTAAAGATGGATTCTATCATTTATCTCTTTTTATGTTGTTAAGCTCCCGTTGTACATATTATGTTTTGTTTTCCGCTGTAGACATTTATGTATAGCTGATCTGTATTTTGTACTAAGTATGATCCTGTATACTGTGTAACTCTGATGATTATGTTTATCCAGTGTATTCTATTGTACATTATATAGTGTATTTTATTATTTATGTTCTGCTGTTATCTGTTTATGTGTTATATTCCAAAGATTACCCTTGCCACCGCAGAACGGGGTTTGGGGTCGTCACACTATTGGTATTGTATAGGGAATAACTTTTGACCGGGATAGAATTGGGTGCTGAGATCGCTTTCATTGGAAAGAAAATGGTGTTACCAATTCCGTAGAGTGGTCACGTTAAAGTTTTGGTTCGGCGATTTGGGAGGAATCGTTGTTTTAGTGTTACTCAATTTCTGGACAGGATAACTAGTCGTTAGTGGGCTAATTTGGTGATGCCCATTAGTGGGCTGGTTGGATGGCTATAAATAGAGGGGCAGAGGCAAGGATATTGGTTTAGTTTCTTCATTTCCCATTTGGTTGAGCTTGTGATCCTCCTTACTCAATCAAATACATCTCTCCTCCATTAAAATCTTAGATCTACATTAGAAGATTGAAGATCTACATCAAGGAAGGTTGGATCAACATCAAGAGAGAGTAGATTACATCAAATTAAGTGATTTGAATATTCTTCGCTTTCCAGATTTGTAGATCATCGTTTTAAAGCTAATTTGATGATTTGGTGAGTGATAAGCATCTCTCACACGGATTCAATCAAGTATATGGGTTGTTTGATCTTATTTTCACCAATTCAAGTTGTTTTCACCTAGAACTGCATCATGGTAAATATATTTTCATTTTAATCACCATATGATCCAGTCTAGCAACTTAAATCGGTAATTCTTATGTTTATGCAAGTATAGATCCAATATTTTTCTATTCATTAATTTATCATGATTTGGGAGAATTTCAAATATTATTGGTGATCATTTAGTGTTTTAGTGTTTGATTTATGATCGCTTGGTTGTAATATTGAATGGTTGTTTAAAATCATAAAAGTCTATAGTGGATTGGGTTTCGAGTATGGATCATTGACATTTTGGATGGATCAATAGAGTTTAGAGATGGGTCACATGGCTTGTGCACCAAGAAATGATAGGTCAAAGTAGTCAAATTGTTCGGGTTGTTCGAGATTGAAGTAGGGTCAGCCAAAGTCAGGTGGTTGATGATGTGGCAAGCTTGGGTCGTAGATTAATGGGTCGGTCTAGTTGCGACATGATGGATTAGTGCTTGGTAAAGTCGGGTCGTCCAAGTTGGGTCGGGTCATCCAATTTGGTGGGGTTGCTTGGAGTTGAATTGGTTAAGACAACGTTTGATGGATCGGTGACAGTGGCTTGCAGCAATTCAGCGGGTCGCTATGATTAATGGGTTGTCTTGTGAGTGGACTGATGGGTTGTGGAACGACCCGAGAATGGTCACAGCGGTTGTGAAACGTGTGGATTGTGACTTATGGCAAAAATATGAAATGTTGTAGAAAAGAAGAGTGAAACACTGTATATCAAATATCGACCAAAAGTGATTATTAATTTGGTTCGGGAATGTAAGTGGCTTCAAAGTAAATTCAAGAAGGAATGTTCGAAGTGTTGTGATGTGTTTGTTGACCGACGAAATGCAACGCATATGCAGACGGCTCAAGTGTGTTTTGAGATCGAGGATAATGGTTGCTCAAGTGTGTTTTGAGCTTATGTTAGTTATCGGCGATGACAACTAGAGTTATTGAGGCTGAGAAATTTTCATTGTTGTATGTTCTAGTGTACTCAAAGCAGGGGTATAGTAGGGATGCCTAAAAGACCGGTTTAATGATCGAGTACCCCGGGCAATCATGACGGGCCTAGAGATACGAGTCACGATGGCGTATGGAGTTTTCGCTAGAACGGGGATTAAAAATTAGCCCTTGACATATGGCGTGTCATAGCAAGTATTACATTTAATGATTGTTTCAAGGAAAGAATGGTGGTGATAGCCAGAGTCATTGATGATGATTGTTTTGCTTGTACCGTCTTGTGTAGATTATTCAACATCGAAGGATACATCTCTTGGGTGCTTGTCTGATGTTGGTTTAGGCCTTCGGGGATCGTGCTTGGGAGATGTCGATATCGATTAGGATTGTCTACGCTTGATAATTGGTTGCTATGAATGTTCTACTTGTTTCTACTTGATTGTTGTAATGGCTATCATTGTCGGATGTGGGGAAGAGGGGTTAGGTTCTTCTCTGATGTATTGGTAGATTAGTTGGTTGATCTACCTATTTCTTATATACTTTATTGATGATATTAGATAGTTGTTTTCTCGTTCATTAAAACTATTGTCTGACTTAAGGTTTTATGTTTCCTCTTATTACCTTGGGTAGTTCATCCTGTTGTGGATGGGCAGACTGAGTAGCAGGTCACAGGTAGGAGATCTTAGTGGACGATGCTGCTGATCGATAACGAGCATGAGGCTTAAAATTCGTTTTCTAGTATTCATATCTAGTTTATGTTTCCGCTATTATGTTGTTGTATGATTCTCTGAGTGACTATAGTGAGGCATCTTTGTACAGATTTCTATGATGAAATCCTTTGTTGTGTGGACATTCTTTCAAGTTGATATGGTAGTTTAAGATTCGTCTCAATTCAGATTCACTATTATTGCATGTTGTATATGTTATATTATATTTATCCTTGCGCGATGAGTTATATAGCAGGTTCCACATGCATTTATCTTACCTTGATGATCGTCCATAGTTGCCTTGCACATCTTTCAGCGCATTATTCCTCTTGTTAAGTGCATGAGTTATGGGCGGTCGTCACATTTGATATCAGAGCTCTGGTTATCGATTTTAGCCAAAGTTCAAGGACGTAATAACGTATGAGAGACATATTTGTAGAATTATGATGGATGTACACTATATATTAGTGTATAGTATAATATCATTGTTAGGAAATGCAGAATGGATCGTTAAGGCAAAGCAAACACTAAAGGGGGGTGAATAGCGTTTGTAAGAATTTAAACAAAATTTAAAACAAATGTGAATTACGGGATGAATCAAACACCACAAACACAATCTCAGACACAAATTCAAACACAAATGCAAAATAATCAGAAATAAATATTGAGAAAAGGAAAGAACACACCGGATTTTATATTGGTTCGGATTGCTCCTACGTCTAGTCCCACACAACGCCGGATTATGCAGAGTTTTATTACTACCTCCAATAGTCAAGTACAACCTCCTTGATTTCACGACTCATAAGGAGACACCGATTCCTACTTCCTTGATTTCACGGCTCACAAGGACACACTGACTCCTATTTCCTTGATTTCATGACCCTCAAGGACACACCGACTCCTATTTCCTTGATTTCACGGCTACAAGGACACACCGAGTCCTCTTTGATTCAACACTAACAATGTTTACTCAACCCAAGCAATTACAAATAGCCCTATAACTCTTCAATGGTACTTGATTCAGAGAGTAGAGAGTGTAGAGAGAGAAGAAGTTTGATCAAAATAGAATTGAATTCGGCAGAGTATAAGTGTAAAAACCATAAAAATGATTGAGAATAATGGTATAGATAACGAGGATGAAGTTAGAGAAGAAGAGATGATAAAAAATTCGGTTTTAACCCCATTTTATAGAGTATGAAAGGTTGCAATGGTTCTGAATCGTTTCAAATAGTGAAAAGACACTTCCTTTCAAAATTGGAAAAAGTGACAGTTGTATGCGGACATGGAGTTTTTGGTATGTCGACATACCCTCGTATATTTTTGTTTTTCAAAGCATTTTTCAAATGTTCTGATATGAAAATAACTCTGAAAATTCTTAAGTAAAAATCTAGTGTTGTAAATTAATAATGATAGAAAAAGACATATGAAAACATAAATTTAAAATTTATAAATATATTTATAAGATTATAAAGTTTTAAACTATATAAATATAAAGTATATAAATATATCAAACTTAAGTTTGAAAAACAAAGAAGGGTAAGAATAGAAACAAATAGAAAAATAAAATAGAGATGATTGAGGATAGAATTGAAAACCAGAATTAGAATTTGAACCTGGAGTGCTATTTAGAGTCTTACAAAATCTAGACTCTATAACTATATTAATCTTGAAATCTTTATTATTCACGAGTCTTGAAATTTCTCTAATCTTTAAATCTCTTTCATCTTTATAACCGTACAGTCCTCAGTAATATTTCCTGTATATAATTCCTGCACATATATATATATATATATATATATATATATATATATATATATATATATATATATTCTATACAAAAAGTGTTAGCATATATTTTATAATCATTGATAAGTGAAATAAGGTACTATCATCAAAACTCCATTCTCCAACAATCTCCCCCTTTTTGATGATGACGACCTTAGTTTATAAAATATCATACCTGTATATACATGTTTGATGATGTTCCTTCTATACTCCCCCTGTCTGTAAGAATCCTATAAACTATGCCCATATTTTATAATTTCTCCCCCTTTGGCATTATCAAAAAGAAATCCTAAGGATACTCCCCCTAAATTGTATAATTCTCTGAATAGAATATAAGTAACCATCCAACAATACTCCCTCTTAGTTAATCATTCTTTATATTTTAAATAGAGACAACCAATTATAAATGACGATTTTGTTAGACACAACTTTGTACAACTATACAGATTTATACACATATGATACATCGTAAAAACGCAATACAACGAGAATCAAAGAAAACCTTAATCACTAATTATTTTTAACATTGGGAGATTTGTGAATTGAACAGTTTGGATAATGAAGACAAAATTCTCCATTCTTATCAATCACATTACCATTTTCGTCAAATAGAATCTCTCCTACGCATTCAACGTTATCATCTTCATCCGTAAACATTGGTTAAACCTCTTCTTGTTCTTCCTCCTCCATCATTTCTTCTTCCTCTTCTGGTTCTTCTTTAGGTTCTTCCTCCTCGTCTATGGTTTGATTTTCATCATCAATGATAATCTGATTAGTCTCATTATCCATTATAAACTTTAAGAGACTTCTCATTACTTTTCCTTGCCTATTTTGCTCCTGACTCTTCCTAATTTGGAGTACTTACATCTCAGCCACCACTTGCAGTAGATACTCCATTTTTTTATTTAATTTTGATCACTCTAGATAGCGTAGATTGTTGAAACGGTCCCTCGGATGGTCCAGCATATGAATCGGAGTTCATTTGAGTATTTGGATTAGTGAAGGGTATCATTATTTTTAATTCAGAGTTTTTTCAGCGAAGAAGAATGAAAATGAAGAAGAAAAGTTGAAATAAAAGATTTAAATAGTTGAAATAACTAACTTTTGGTGGGAATTAAATTTTAAATTTTGGTAGTTATATGTCGACATACCAGAAACTCTATGTCGACGTAGTCTTGTTTTTAAATTTCATTATTTTGATTTCTTATTATATATATATATATATATATATATATTACTATATTTAATTATTCTAACTCACTTAATGAACATATGCCTAATTCTCTCCTGAATTTAGTGAATGTTGCTTCATTTAATGGTTTAGCTAATATATCTGCACTTTGTTTATATGTTTCTATAAATTCTTGTGAAATCTTTTCTTTACTTACGTTATCTCTTAGAAAATGATGTCTCACACCCATATGTTTAGTTCTCGAATGATGAGTTGAATTCTTAGAAATATTTATAGCAGTTGTATTATCATAGTATATAGGTGATTTATTTATACTTAAACGAAAATCGTTTAAAGTTTGTTGCATATATATTACTTGTGAACAAGAAAAAGCAACAGATATATATTCTGCTTCAGTTATTGACAAAGATACTGTATTTTTCTTTTTACTGAACCATGATGCAAGAGAATGTCTTAAGAAGTGACATGTTCCACTAGTACTTTTACGATCGGATTTGCATCCTGTATAATTAGCATCACAGTACGAAACTAAATCGAATGAATCATTCTTAGTATCGAACAATCCAAAATCTAATGTGTGCTTTACATTTCTCATAATATGATTTATGGCTATTAAATGAGTTTCCTTTGGTTGTGATTGATATCTTGCACAGAGACATACATTATGCATTATACCTGGTCTACTAGCGGTTATATATAATAATGACCCTATCATTCCTCTATATAGTTTTTAATCAACATCTTTTGATGTATCATCTTTAGTTAAAGCTTATTAGTTGCCATAGGTGTTGGTCTACCATTTGTTGTTGTTAGATTATATTTATTAATTAAATCTCTTGCATAACTTTCTTGATTAATAAATATTCCATTCTTTAATTGTCGAATTTGTAAACCTAAAAAGAATGGTAATTCTTCCATATGGCTCATTTCAAATTCTTTGGTAATAATATCTGAAAATTCTTTGTTCATTTTCTCATTCATTGACCTAAAGATTATATCATCAACATATATTTGTACTAGTTGTATATCTTTGTTATTCTTCTTGATAAACAAAGTATTATCTAATTTTCTGAAGCGTCCCGAACATCCCCGGTCTCCGAAGAGAAGAGAAAGAACGAATTACTGTGAGGACAAGACAAATCAGAACGTAGACGGAAGAACATTTCATTGTATATTACAACAATACATCAGATTACAAGAATATACAGAATATAAATGAATAAATATTACACAGAAATATCAGAGATTTAAATTACATTTAAATAGCAGCGGAAAATAATACAATACACAACTAGAAGAGATATACGGATATAAAGCTTTCCGGATATCATTCCAGCTGTAAACCAAGATCCTGTGAATATAAATCTGCAAAACCAAAACTACTAGCTGCCCGTGTCGAAATAAGGGCACCCAGAGTTTAGGTTAAAACAATAAACTCCAGGTCAGTCATGGGACTGGTGTGAGAACTAAAACAGTTATAAATCTTTATTTTAAAGTTAGGTAAATCAAGGGACCACGCCGTATAACACGGAACGGGTTTCCTCCCAAGAACACCAGTGCATAAAACAACAGCGCGATGCTAAATAAAGAACAATGAAGCTATTATAAGACCCAGTTCCCATCACACAATGCAACTCAAGCCGCAGGATAGGGTTTTTACCTTATAATAGCCAAGAATGCTTGATACGTTTAAAACAAATCATTTGATACTATTATAAGTGCATAGTGTATAAAACAACTTCAAATCATAAGTATCAATCATAGACGGCATAAGCGCCCCATCCCACTATGTCGCCATACTAGGCTCTACAAATAAAACCGCAAATGTCACGTATTGGGAAATTGGATTTCCATCTATGAACCGAGGCAAAAGATAGTCCTCAACCGATTCGAGACAATCTAGCCCATGTCTCAGGATCAGAGCTCGAGTGACCCTTGGATCGTCAGGGCCGGTCCACCGATGTGGATTAAAATTCCTGAATACTGCGTTTCCCCGCCCTTTGGGGCGTAAGTGAGCCAATAAATGACTCCATCAGACCCAGATCGTCCGATCAAACCGAGGCGCCTCGCAACAGCAACAACCACATAAGTCAAACTCGTCAGGGCGTGTAAAACCACTGACGCCACTTTTTAGCTAGAAGGAAACGCATGCCCTCCTTGAGGTCCGTCTCCCGTTTTTGGTTCATACCGGGTGTGAAACTCGCGAAGTAAACGTTACACAAAGCTACGCCACAAAGGCCGTGCTCTGATCATCCACCACAAGACTCTGCTTTTCAACAGAAGCCTTGATCATATAGCCACTTAGGCATGCCACACAGGCAATTCACTCCATGCGTTTGATATCCATCAGTATATAACCCCTGAGCTCGTACGTCTCAGAGAAGGGCGTTAAGCAAGAGAATAAATTCTCCGCCACCAAAAAGATATATATTTAATAGAAATCAATCACACAGACTAAAATCCAATGTCAGACACACAGTCCATTTACAAGTCCGTTCTGGGTTTGAACGAAACCGGAGGCACCTAGTACCCCGCATATCCATTGATCTCCAAGTGCGTCTGGACGATCACCAACTGTTTCCATCTTCTTGGGTGTACATCCCAATAAAGATAATCAGTAATCACCCAAACGACGTGAAGACCTCCGGTCTTCGACCACCGTCTTTATCTTCGACTTATCGTCGTATCAGTTATTCAGAATGGGATAAACCCGGTCTTTCCGAATAACTCGTGTGTATAATAAATGTGTGTTACAGAAACACAACATACGCCTCATTCCAATTTATCAGTCACTAACCGTAAATTAACAAGAGAATAATTCCCCAAATATTAACCCCGAAGGCCGAAACCAACATCAGATCGATATCCAGAAAACCATTCTGCTTAGCTAACCGACAGTTAGTTTATCAATTTCACATTCATAGGGAAAGGTTCCCATTAATTTTATCAAAGATAAATTCCTTGAATTTATTCTTTAATCTTCTTTTGAATTTTGATTCAACTAGTCGGGATTAACGAACCTTACCGAAGTAACCATTTGTTTTAATTTCCCAATCCCAACCTATTCATCCCATGAAGTAAAACTGGTAATACTTCATATCTAACACCATGGTGTTATTGGTAAATTCAATTACCATTTCACGTTCAAATCTAATTAAAGATTTAACTATCGCCTGGAGCAAAACTGGTGATACTCCATTCTCGATCATTTCAATCTAATTAAAGATTCATTAAAACTCCACATAGTTTTAATCTGTGACTGGGTTAAAGAATCAGTGTCATTTAAAACACGGTTCACGATAAACCCAAAATCACATCACATTTCAATCGGTCCCTAACCGTAAAATAGCAAGTGAGCAGTTCCCTATGTATTAACCCCGAAGGCCGAAACCAACATCAAATCAATACCTCAGAAACCATTCAACCTAACTAACCTCCAGTTAGTTTCTGTTTTTCTTAACTCCTTTGGGTCTAAGAACAGTATTATTGAAGATACCGTTCACGACAACCCAAAATCACGTTTCATTAATTATCGGGTTAAAGAACAAGTGTTATATAAAACACTGTTCACGATAAACCCAATAATCAATTCGAATTCAATTCCAATTAAATATTATTTAATTGGTAAACTTCATTAAATCTAACTAAAAAGATTTAATCATTTTCTCCACTGGGCTTAAGAACAGTGTTAATGAAGACACCATTCATGACAAACCCAAATCACATTTAATATTAAATACAAGGCTCTGAATAGAAAATATATCGGCTTATATTCAATATCAAATTCTACGACCAACAAATATCGTATTGGAAATAACGATATAAATATATCTTTCAAATTTCCATAACAATATCTGTGTAATCACGAAATCCAACATCGAAATAATCCAAAGAAAATTTCGATTCAAATCCATTCCAATTCAATTCTTGGAAATTCTGGTTATTTTTAAAACCCTTTTCAAATTCAATTTATTTATTAAAAAAATAAATAGAATTTTAATTCTAGTTCAAAACTAGTTCATTTCGATAAAAATCTATTTTTATCTTTTCAAATATGGAGCTTTTCATCCCAATTCCTCACAAATCATTTCTTATGATTTTACACAAATTATTACTATTTTTAATAATTTTATCAAGGCCTGTACAGTCGATTTCCATCAAC
This sequence comes from Allium sativum, assembly GCA_030737875.1. Lineage (NCBI taxonomy): Eukaryota > Viridiplantae > Streptophyta > Magnoliopsida > Asparagales > Amaryllidaceae > Allium > Allium sativum. Next base: position 445,013,661 of record CM060922.1, on the reverse strand, counting down.
GGCCATCGAACTGCACTTATAGCGACCTTTTTCAAATTTGATTTGGACATAATTCCAAATCCAACCGTTAGATTTCTAATTTCTAATATTCGTTAGAAAGCTCTTTTCGATACGAATCCAACGGTTCCGGTTTTAGGAGAATTCGACAGTCGGATCTCCCGTAATATTCGTTCGAAGTCAATGGTCGAAATTCGCGAACTGCCGCGGCGCAGCGCGTTCTATTCAGGCCATTATATTATATATATAATATAAATATATAGTATATACTTCATCGATTTCCATTTTAAAACGATTTTTAATTCAATTTCAATTCGTTTTCAATTCAGTTTGAATTTCAAATTAACTCAATTTCAATTCAAATTCATTTCTATTCAATTTCAATTCGAATTCATTTCAAAACGATTTCAATTCTATTTCAATTTATTTCGAATTCATTTCAAAACGATTTCAATTCTATTTCAATTCTATTCGAATTCATTTCAAAACGATTTCAATTCTATTTCACTTCTATTCGAATTCATTTCAAAACAATTTCAATTCTATTTCAATTCTATTCGAATTCATTTCAAAACGATTTCAATTCTATTTCAATTCTATTCGAATTTCAAACCATTTCAGTTTATTTCGAATTTCAAATTAGTTCAATTAAATTCGAATTTCAATTCACTTTAATATTCACTTCAATTTGAATAAAATCGATATAAATATCATTCGCGTCAAAATGGCGTCAATCTATCAACGCGGCTTCATATATTTCGATTTTTAAATATTCTATTTCAAATATTTCTTTTTCACATATTTCTAATTTTCAAATATTCCTAATTTTCAAATATTCTATTTCGAATATTTCTTTTTCAAATATTTCTATTTCAAATATTTCTATTTTCAAATATTTCTATTTCAAATATTTCTATTTCAAATATTTCTATTTCAAAACTGGAATCAGGCCCAATCAATTACCATATAATGTTAATTATATGGATTTTCTACAACACATGTATACAATAACAACAATGAATAATCAACCATCATCCAAAGTGCATTCTACACTGTATAAGCATCAAATATAGATATTCAACGCTTATAACATTCTGTCAATCAATCGATCGACATACAACTAAACAATCGGGATTAGTGTACGTCAAATATCATCCCAATACCCGTGTGGGGTTTCAAACAATCAAACACAGATTTTATTTGTGCAGTTGGGCGATGTGTAAAATTTATTGTCCCAATCAATATCAGTCAAATGTGTGTATACAAACAAATCATCCGATTTGTTTATTTTTATTTCCTTTCATATACACATTAAAAATTCTATTTCTAACTATAAAATATTTTTAACTATATAAATATTTTATTTCATTTCACATCACATCACACAATCAACTACACATCAAAATCAAACAAACAAGCATACAAGTCGTCCATGGTATGTGGATGACGGGTGTCGGGTGCTACTAAACACCGTCTGCATCCTAGTATATATTTTAACTAGAAAATTAAATTAAAAGTGAGAAGTTCTCACCAATGCTACATCCATTCACCGCGACTCTTCTTATGTAGGAAATCTTCACCTTTTCGTCTTTTGTCACTTTCGTTGCCCGTATTCACTACATATATAAAAATCGAATTTTTACTTCGCTATTCAGTATATAAAAATCGAATTTTTACTTCGCTATTCAATATATAAAAATCGAATTTTTACTTCGCTATTCAATATATAAAAATCGAATTTTTATTTCGCTATTCAGTATATAAAAATCGAATTTTTACTTCGCTATTCAATATATAAAAATCAAATTTTTACTTCGCTATTCAATATATAAAAATCGAATTTTTACTTCGCTATTCAATATACAAAAATTGAATTTTTACTTCGCTATTCAATATATAAAAATCGAATTTTTACTTCGCTATTCAATATATACAAATCGAATTTTTACTTCGCTATTCAATATATAAAAATCGAATTTTTTACTAGTCATAAATTATAAAAATCGTATTTTTACTTCATTAAAAATCATATTTTTATTTCGCTACTTATATAAAGATAATATTTTTATATTCTCTATTATATAAAAATTATATTTTTAACCTTCCTATATTATAAAAATTACATCTTTATTGTTTCTACAATATAAAAATTATATCTTTATTGTTCGAACTTCATAGTAAAAATCCAATTTTTTTTATAACTCTTCTTACATAATAAAAATCTAAATTTTATTACTTTAAAACTGAGAATAAATCCTACGCTTTATACTATTAAGAATAAAATCTTTATTTTTAAACTAATTAACTTGAATAAATAAAAATAAACAAACAAGAGTAAGGACTTACAGTTTTCTTTTCAGCGAAGGAGGGAGGGGTTAGGAGGCTGTTTTGAGAAGAAGAAAGAGGGAAAAGGGAGAGGAAGGCAGTGGAGGAGGTCAGAGGAGGTTGTCGTCTAGGGGGGTCGGCGGCAGGTAAATGGGCTGGTGGCGGCTATCGTAGCTATGGTTTTAGAAGGGGTTCGGATTTACACAGCGGAGGAGAGGGGGAGACTGGAGGGCTCGCGGTTGCCAAGGGGGTCGACGTCGACGGTGGGAGGCTCGGCCGAGGCGGCGCTTTGGTGGAGGAGGCGTCGCGATGGATTAGGGGGGGCGACGAGATCGACGGGTTGTTTTCCCTCTCTTTTTTTTCTTGGATCTGAAACTAACGGGGGGGGGGGGGGGGGTAAAGGAGAATATAGGGTGTAATTTATATTTAAATATTTAATTTATTTCCATTTAATTTTCAAAAGGGTTGACTTTTTATTTGAACACCAAACGAGACCCAACGACTGTCGCCCCTAGCTAAGTACCCCCATTCCGAACACAATGGGATATGTATCGTAAGCTGATTCGACTGTTTTGATCAGTTTTCGTCAAAATCAACATATAAATCTATATATTGAATTTGAACGCGCATTTCAATTTACCGGGGCCACATACGGACCCAATAAATTCCAGAAAAATATTTTCTAGCTTCATATTGACGATACGGTCCTAACAAAACTAGTTCCATCGAATTCTAAGACTGGTCAAACGCGTTTTCCTTCGCCACGCTCATATATTGATTCGAAAAATTATGAAATTTGAAACCTAGCAATAATTTGACATCACGGATCCAACAAAAGTGGTTTCGTCGAAATCTGAGGTCGTTTGCAAAATTCCCATTTTTAAGGGGCGAAATTCCATAGCGACTATCCTGAAATTTCAACTGGACATATCTTTTGATTCCCGCTATGAAATTTCGATTTTTCGGATTCGCTGGAAAGATATTCTCTATTAGATTCAAATATTTTTGGTTTCACTAAAATCCGGTTTATTTTGCACCCGGTACATTCAATTGAAATTTGGAATCGAATTATCGAAATACCGCGCCATTTTCGATTCCTTTTATAATTATAAATAATTATTTATATTCCAACGACGATATATACAAATATATACGTTTGAATTATATTCAAAATAAATTTTTCGTCGCTATTATTTAAAATCATTCATTTTAAATAATCAAAATTCGCTAAAATTGCCAAAATAAAATTTTTAAACTGGCCCAGATTTCCGGGTTGTTACATTTTCCTATTTCAAAGTTTGATTGTAATAAATAATTTCGTAATCTATCATACCAAGCCCTAAGATCCTGTTTTAATCCATATAATGCTTTCTTCAACTTATATATGTGATTTGGTAATTTCTCATCTTTAAATAGGGGTGGTTGCTCTACATATATGTCTTCCTTGACAAATCCATTTAGAAAGGCACTCTTGACATCCATTTTATATAATTTGAAATTATTATAGTTTGCAAAAGCTAGTAAAATTCCAACAGGCTCTAGTCTTGCTATGGGGGCAAAAGTTTCATCATAATCTATTCCTTCCTCTTGAGTATGCTACTAGTCGTGCCTTATTTCTTACTACCTCACCGTGTACATTATTTTTATTTTTATAGACCCATTTTGTTCCTATTATTGTTTTACTATCTAGTCTAGGAACAAGTTCCCATACTTCATTCCTAGTACACTGATTCATTTCTTCTTGAATAGCAAGTATCCATGAATCATCGGAAGAAGCTTCTGTGACGACCCCAAAACCCCGTACGACGGTGTTAAGGGTAATCTTTGGAATATAACACATAAACAGATAATAGCAGAACATAAATAAGTAAATAACCAGATAATGAACAAATAATACACTGGATAAACGTAATCACCAGAGTTACACAGTATACAGGATCATACTTAGTACAAATACAGTTCAGCTATACGTAAATGTCTACAGCGGAAAACAAAACCTAATGTACAATAGGGGCTGAACAGCGTAAAAAGAGATAAATGATAGAATCCATCTTCAGCTCCAGCTACCCAGAAAGAGCCCGCTAAAACCTGAATACAAGGCTGCCTGTGTAGAAAAGGGGCACCCGAGTTTGCAAGTGAAACAAACTACGAGTCAGCCATGGGACTGGTATGAGAAATCTACTTAACACATTTATAATATGGCTAATCACAGAACAACGCCACTTTCGCGGAGCGGGTTTACTCCATTGGATTGCCAATGCTTTAAAACAAGTAAATCTTTTAAACATCATAATGCTTTTTATAAAAATGAAGCCATTATAAGACTCAGTTCCCATCACACAATGCAACGCAAACCGGAGGATAGAGTTTTACCTTATAATGGCCAAAATATGCTTGATACGAATAAAACAAAAGTATTTGATAATATTACTAGTGTTTATATGTTTCAACAACAACTTCGAATCATAAGTATCAATCATAGATGGCATTAATGCCCCATACCACTATGTCGCCATATATAGGTATACAATCAAAACCGCACAGTCACGTATTAGTAAATTAAATTTCCGTCATGAACCAAGGCAAAAGATAGTCCTTACCGACTTCGAGACAATCTAGCCCATGTCTCCGGAACAGCCGCAACTGCCCCTTGGATCGTCAGGGCCGGTCCACACGGAGTGAATTATAGTGCTTGAATAATACGTTTCCCCGCCCTTTGGGGCGTAAATGAGCCAACGAATGACTCCATCGGTCCCGGAACGACCGATATAACTGAGGCGCCTCGCTACAGCAACAACCACATAGGTGAAAATAATATAAATGTCAACCATTTTAAGCACCGACACCACCTCTAGCTAGAAGGAAACGCATGCCCTCCCCGAGGTCCTCTCCCATTTCTGGTTCATACTGGGGTGTGAGGCTCGCGAATTCACGTTACACAAAGCTACGCCACACAGGCGGTGCTTTGATCATCAACCACAAGACTTTGCTTTTCAACAGAAGCCCTGATCACTGGATCTTAGCATGCCACACAGGCAATTCACACCATGCAACTGATGGCTATCAATCACACAGAATGAATTCCAATGTCAGACACACAGTCCATTTAAAAGTCTGTTCTAGGTCTGAACGAAATCGGAGGCACTATATACCTCGCATTCCCATCGATCTCCACGTACGTCTGGACGATCACCACTCATTATCCATATTTCGGGATGCCTCCCAATCAGGACATCAGTTATCATCCAACCGAGGTGAAGATCTTCGGTCTTCAACCACCGTCTTCATCATCGATTTCTTATCGTCGATTCAGTTATTCAGAATGGGATAAACCCGGTCTTTTTGAGCAACTCGAGTATATAATTAACAAGTGCTACACAAACACAACACACGCTTCATTCCAATTCATCAGTCACTAACCGTAAATCAGTAAGAGAACGATTTCCCAAATATTAACCCCGAAGGCCGAAACCAACATCAGATCAAAACCCAGGAAACCATTCGACTGAGCTAACCTTCAGTTAGTTTCTAAATTTCATATTCCATATCGTTTATAATATTTTATAACGATTTATCGCTATTTTTATTTATTTAAAAATAGCCAATTTATTCAAACGACGCTTCAGGCCATAACGCGGTCGTGGCGCTGTTTTTCTTCAGATTTGATTTACACATATCTGAAAATCTAACCGTTGGATCTTCACAAAATTTATATCATTGGAAAGATCTTTTCAAAACGAATCCAACGGTTCCAGTTTTGGGAAAATCCGACGGTCGGATCTCCCGGTACAATCGTTTGAAGTTTCGATTTCAAAATACGAACTGCAGCGTCGTTATTCGATTTAATTTAATTATATTTATACATATATATAAATATAATCAATTCTGGCGCTGTTTTTCTTCAGATTTGAATTAAACATTCCAGACAATCCAACCATTGGATCTTTACAAAGTTGGTGTCGTTGGAAAGATATTTCCAAAGCGAACCCAACGGTTTCGGTTTCGGGAAAATCCGATGGTCGGATCTCCCGCACTAATCGTTTGAAATCACGGTTTCAAAACACGAACTACAGCTTTGTTATTCAATTTATTTTAATTATATATATATATATATATAAATATAATCGATTCTTCGATTTCAAAACCATATTCTTTTCATACCTTTGATAAAAATGATATTTTTATCCAACTGACTTCTATTTCAACACTTCACTATTTTTAACAATTCACGCATATAATAAAAATGTGATTTTCATTATAAAACTATTTATTTTAAAACACGACTATTTTATTTAGTTCATATAGATGATAAAAATATGATTTTTATTATAAAACAATTTCTTTCAAAACACGACTATTTTATATAGTTCATATAGATGATAAATTTATGATTTTTATTATAAAACAATTTCTTTCAAAACACGGCTATTTTATATAGTTCATATAGATGATAAAAATATGATTTTTATTATACAATAATTTCTTTCAAAACACGACTATTTTATATAGTTCATATAGATGATAAAAATATGATTTTTATTATAAAACAATTTATTTCAAACACAAATACCATTCAACACATGAATTTCTATTCAATGAATGAATTTCTATTCAACACATGAATGTTTTCTATAGTTTATATATATACAATAAAAAGGTGATTTTTTTTATATTTAAAACAATTAATTTAAAACATGAATACCATTCAACAAATGAATTTCTATTCAACGAATGAATTTCTATTCAACACATGAATGTTTTCTATAGTTTATATATATACAATAAAAATGTGATTTTTATTGCAAAACAATTTATTTCAAAACACAACTATTTTATATAGTTCATATGGATGATAAAAATATGATTTTTATTATGAAACAATCTATTTCAAAACACGAACGTCGTTCAACACATGAATTTCTATTCAACACACGAATATAGTTTCAACACATGAAAATAATTCTAACACACGAATATTATTCAAAATTTTGGCAACATAACGGCAGGGTAGTTAAAACCGGGGCCGTCCCTAGTACGGCTCCTCGCTCTACCTTAAAGCCTCGCAGCTTTTGACAATGGGGATTTCATGCATCTAGTTCGCACGCAGGCGGCATGTATATTTTTCTCTCTCTTTCTTTTCCACAAACTAATCCTATGTGGTTTCAACCAAATAATTCTCAACCACAAACGGGTATTTTTCAACCACAATCAATCAATTTCAACCACAACAATTTTAATCAACCATTCGTAATCAAGCAATTTTCACACCAATCACAACCAATAAATATCGTCCATGGTTAGTGGACGAGGGGCGTATATATATATATATATATATTTATTTATTTATATTTATATAGGTATTTCACTTCTATTTCAACACATATATAATTTTTACAACGCATATATAACTTATACATCGAACGTACAACTTATACAACGCTTATACATGAGGTGTACAACGCTTATATAACTCATACATCGACTATATAATTTATACATCATCGTTTTCCATATCGTTTATAATTTAGAAATCTCACATTGGGTTCCACTCCACCAAAAATAGCAAAAGGCTCAGAAAAATATGCGGTCTCTTCTAGAATGTAGAAGACGTCCACACAAGTCCACTGTCTCCTGTTTCACTGAATTTCGTCAACAAACGAAAAAGATATAATTTTTACAGTGAAATCAAAAACCGTAGCGCTTTAAAGTGCTATAATATAGTTGAAATTAAAATAGGCCGTACCTCAGCTGAATGGTTCGAAACTAGGTTTCAAATTTTCAGCAAATCCGTTGATCGATACGGGGATCGGGTTGCGCGAGGTCGAAGGGGGAGGTGGGGCGCCTGCTCGCCCGAAGTAGGCCCCAGTTCAGTGGCCAGACGTGGCCGCGGCGGCGGTTCAAAGGGCTTGACTTTCGAGACCCGTATCTCCCGAACGAAGCGACTATAAATTGCAAATCTTATATGGATTTGAAGCTCATGAGGCAATCTACAAAAAACTCAACTGGGGCATGGGTTTTTATTGAGTGTGGAAGGACAAATCAAGGAGGGAAAGGAGGAGTGGTCTTCCGTCGTCTATCGTGGGGGGAGAGAGAATTTACGGGGAGAGAGAAAACATAACCGACCAATGAGAATTTTTTTATATTTATATATTTTAAAAATTCGAAAATACCCCTTATCTCATACGAACTCCAATCCAAACCCAACGACTGTTGTCCCTAGCTAAATAACCCCATTCCGAACACAATGGGATATGTTTCGTAAGCCCATTCGAATGTTTCAGTCAGTTTTCCTTCAAATTAAAATATAAAACATTCAATAAATATTTTGAACGTACATTTCAATTTGCCGGGGCCACATACTGATTCTAAAAATTCCCGAAAAATAAATCTAGCTATGTTTTGACGATACGGTCCCAACAAAACTAGTTTCGTCGAATTCTGAGACCGTTTGAAAAATGGCCCTTTTTTGGTCGATCCAATTTTATAGAAATCGACCAAACACATTTTCCTTTGCCACGCTCACATACTAGCTTCAAAAATTATGAAATTTGAAACCTAGCAATAATTTAACATCTCTGATCCAACAAAAGTGGTTTCGTCGAATTATGAGGTCATTTACAAAATGGCCATTTTCACGGGCTATATAAATTCTATAGCGACCTTTCTGAAAATTCATTTGGCCATAACTTTTGCTTCCCGCTACGAAACTTCGATTTTTCAGATTTGTTAGAAAGATATTCACTAACAGATTTAAATATTTTTGGTTTCACTAAAATCCGTTTTGTTTTGCACCCGGTACAGTCAGTCAAAGTTTGAATTGAAAATTTGAAACTGCCGCGCCATTTCAGGCCTTGTTTATAATTCAAAGTAATTATATTTATTTTCAAACTTCGATTCAAACTTACTTTTCATCATTATTATTTAAAATATTTATTTCAAATACTTAAAATTCACTATTTTAGCCAATTTAAAATTTTCAAACTGGTTCAGATTTTCCAGGTTGTTACAGCTTCCTTTGGATTTTTAGGTTCAATAGTTGATATAAATGCAGTATTACTCGTATTATTTAATTGATTACAAATTCTAACAACAGATTCAATATCTCCTAAGATATTTTCTCTAGGATGGCCTCTAAGAAATCTCATTCTTTTATTTGGTTGATTATCTTCATAACTTATTTCATCAATTTCATTTTCATAATCGTCTTCGTTGTATTGAATTATACTTTTATAGTTTTCATCGAAAGATACGTTTAATGTTTCTTCTATAGTGTTGGTTCGAGTATTGAAAACTCTATAAGCTTTGCTTCTTTCTGAATATCCAATAAAAATTCCTTTATCGGATTTTGAATCAAATTTGTCTAAATTATCTTTTGTATCTAGTATAAAACATTTACTTCCAAATATTTTAAAATATGATACTTTTGGTTTCTTGTTATACAAAAGTTCATAGGGTGTTTTATGAGTTAAAAGTCTAATTGAAATTATATTAATAATATAGCAAGCTGTTGTAGCTGCTTCAGCCCAAAAATTCCTTGGTAAATTACTATCGGATAACATGGTTCTTGCACATTCTTGTATCGTACTATTTTTAAGTTCAACTACTCCGTTTTGTTGAGTAGTTCTTAGGATTGAGAAATTGTGGGTTATTCCCTTTTTATTACAATATTTTTCGAAATTCTCATTTTCGAATTCATCGCCATGATCACTACGTAATATTTTAATTTTTAGTGACAAAAAATTTTGAACCCTTTTAGAAGAAGTTTTAAATTGATCGAAAGCATCACTTTTATTTTTAAGAAACAAAGTCCAAGTGAATCTAGAAAAATCGTCAATTATTGCATACACATATCTGTTATGATATATTTATTGAACTTGGGATGGACAAAATAAATCCATGTATATTAACTCTAATGGTTTTGAAGTGATAATTTCTTCTTTTGATCTAAATGAACTCTTCTTTAATTTTCCGAATTGACAAGAATCACATAAGTTATTAACTTTAAATTTCATTTTGGGTAATCCTCTAACTGAATCTAATTTAGAAATCCTAGAAATGTGTTTGAAATTCGTATGACCGATCCTCTTATGCCAGATCCAGGGATCACCTGTATTGGCCATAAGACATAAATTATCGTTGGATATTTTCATACTTAATATATAAATATTTTTCTTCCTATCTCCTTCAAATATGACTTTTGAATCCTTATCTTCTATGAAACATTTATTCTTTTCAAAATTTATTTTATAACCTTTACGCAAAGTTGACTTATACTTAGCAAGTTATGTTATAAATTCCTAACTAGTAAAACATCAGAATTAGTAGGAGTTTCAGAATTACTGACATTGTCGATTCCAATGATGTATCCTTTAGAATTATCTCCGAAGTTCACCAATCCACCATCTTTATACTTCAGATTATTGAGTAGTTCTGGATTTCTAGTCATATGTCTCGAACAGCTATTATCCAGTATCCATTTGTCCTTTTTCATTTCCACCAATTGCTTTCCAAAATTTGAATTTTCAACCGCCATATAACACACCAGTTCAAGATTTGAATTTCCAAAATCCGCCTTTTCAGAATTTGAATTGCCAATGGACACTTTACCCATCTTTTCAACTTTTGAATTTTCAAATGCCATAAATCTCATTCTTTTCTCAATTGAACAACATTTCAGTAGATTACATGCTTCTTTATATTTATTATATGCAGACTCTTTCAACCTTTATACAATGCATGAATTAACACTAGTATTAACAGAGATTTCAAAATTTTCCATTTTAATAAAATTTCAAAAATCAGATTATGAACTTTTTGAAAGACCTTGCTCTGATACCAATTGTTAGGGAATGCGGAATGGATCATTAAGGCAAAGCAAACACTAAAGGGGGGTGAATAGTATTTGTAAGAAGTTGAACAAAATCTAAAACTAATGTGAATTACGGGATGATTCAAACACTACAAACACAATCACAGACATAGATTCAAACATAAATGCAAAAAACAAGAAATAAAGATGCAGAAAAGGAAAGAACACATCGGATTTTATACTGGTTTGGATTTCTCCTATGTACAGTCCCGCACAATGCTGGATTACGCAGAGTTTTACTACTATTTTCAATAGTCAAGTACAACCTCCTTGATTTCACGGCTCACAAGGAGACACTTATTCCTACTTCCTTGATTTCACGGCTCACAAGGACACACTGACTCCTATTTCCTTGATTTCACGGCTCATAAGGACACACCGACTCCTATTTCCTTGATTTCATGGCTAGAAGGACACACCAATTCCTCTTTGATTCAACACAGACAATGTTTACTCAACCCAAGCAATTACAAACGGCCCTATAACTCTTCAGTAGCACTTGATTTAGAGAGTAGAGAGTGTAAAGAGAAGAAGTTTGATCAAAACAGAATTGAATTTAGCAGAGTATAAGTGTAAAAACCATAAAAATGATTAAGAATAATGGTGTAAAGAAAGAGGATGAAGTTAGAGAAGAAGAGATGATAAAAAATTTGGTTTTAACCCCTTTTTATAGAGTATGAAAGGCTGCAATGGTTCTGAATCGTTTCAAATAGTGAAAAGACACTTCCTTTCAAAACTGGAAAAAAGTGATAGTTGTATGTCTGCATGCAATTAATGGTATGTCAACATAACCTTGTATATTTTTGATTTTCAAAGCATTTTTCAAGTGTTTTGATATGAAAATAATTCTGAAAATTCTTGAGTAAAAATCTAGTGTTGTAAATTAATATTATATAACAGAAAAAACATATGAAAACATGAATTTAAAATTTATAAAATTATAAGGTTTTAAATTATATAAATGTAAAGTATAGAAATATATAAAACTTATGTTTGAAAAACAAAGAAAGATAAGAATAGAAACAAATAGAAAAATAAAATAGAAAGGATTGAGGATAGAATTGGAAATTAGAATTTGAAAATTAGAATTAGAATTTGAACTTGGAGTGCTATTTAGAGTCTTACAAAATCTAGACTCTATAACTATATTAATCTTGAACTCTTCAAATCTTGATTACTCATGAGTTTTGAAATTTCTCTAATCTTTGAAACTCTATCATCTTTATAACTGCACAATCTTCAATAATATTTCCTGTATATAATTCTTGCATATATATATATATTCTATGAGAAAAGTGTTAGCATATATTTTATAATCAATGATAATTAAAATAAGGTTGTTGTCATCAAAACTCCATTCTCCAACAGGCTCTTGAACTCCATTGCAGTTTTTCTCGTATGGGGACTAATCATTCTATATTACGGATTTAGAATGAGTCATTGATCATTGAGACACATTGCTAGGGAGGAGACTGTTCCTGGTGGGGGTGATGGCGGTATACCAGAATACCCAGCTATGTTCGAGGTTATGATGGCAGCGATCATGAGGAGGGTACCCATTCTAGGAACAGCCGCGGTAGATGTAGGGGTTTAGGTGTAGGTACCAAGGGTTGTGGACTTCGTGAAGCTATGTAAGGACTTCACTGTTCTTGGTGGAAAGTTGTTCAAAGGGACAGAGCCGACAGTTGAGATTCAAGGGTGGCTAGATACTTGCATTCAGATTTTTGGAGATTTGGGTATTGATGTTGTTAATAAGAGGAAGATTGCATCGAGGCAGCTACAGAGCATAGCTATGGATTGGTGGAACTCTGTCGCTTTAGAGACTCCTGAGGATGAGATTACTTGGGATCGGTTCCAAGTCAAGTTTGAGATGAAGTTCATCACTACTGCCTAAAAGTCAGTTCTGTTCAAGAAGTTTGTTGAGTTGAAGTAGAATGGTCGAACAATGCTGGAATATGTTTCTGATTTCGAAGATTTGTCCAAGTATGCTCATTCGTATATCTACTCTTCTTATCAGAAGAACGAGAAATTTGTCATGGGCTTGGATACATGAATTGGGAGGCCGTTGGTTGATCATCTTGATGACCTTCATGAAAATATCATCGAAAAAGCCGTGAGACACAAGAGTTTGTTTCCCAAAGAAGAAGTTGTTGTTGTTGCAACCAAAGAGGCTCTGAAACCACAGCAGGGTAGTAATAATAACAATAAGGGTAATGGAAAAAGGAAGCAACAACAACAGAAAGGAAAGAATTGCCAGAAGAAACCAAAAAGTGAGGTGATTCGCTATAACTGCAAGCAGAAGGGCCATTTCTCTAAGGATTGCAAGAATCTGAAAGTTGAGAGGAAGTGCTATAACTGTGACAAGCCTGGGCATGACAAGAAGGGCTGTCCAGAATCAGCTAAGGGGAAGCAGATAGTGAAGGCGTATGCTTTGGAGGTCATGCCATCTTCTTCAAGAGCTCCTACCACAGAGGACAAAGGGAAGAGTGTTGTTTTTCAAGATACGCTTTCTGTTGGGGGTGTTACAGTTTGAGTGTTGTTTGATATCAGAGCATCGCATTTTTTCATTTGCAATGAGATTGTGAACCGCTTAGGTTTGGAAACCGAGATATGTAATAGACCTTTGGTTGTGACTAATCATGTTCGGTGTTCGTCCAGCCTTTATATGCTTTTCCATGGTCTTGTTTTATCGAGTCATGGTGGCTCTTTTGTATGTGATTGATTTGATTTGAACTTCGCTGGGTTTGGGATCATTTTGGGTACGGACTGGCTTAAGAGGTATGCAACAAAAGTGGATTGCGGGAATCTCGAGGGGATAGTCGGAAATATGGATGGGCGAAAGGTTGTGATTATATGTAAGCTAGAAGACGGGGTCTTTGTAAGCTATCTATATTCGCTTGCGATTCCATAGGAAGACATTTCATCTGTGTCGATCACTAGTGAGTTCGATGTTGTCTTTGACAAAATCAAAGGGTTGTCGCCGCATCGTGAGATTGAGTTTAGGATCGAACCGGTCGAAGGTTCTAGACCTATCATTATGCCTCTTAGGAGGATGGCACATAAGGAATATCGAGAGTTAGAGATGAAGGTACGTGACCATTTGGGAAAAGGATTCACTCAGCAAAGCGTGTCCGAATGGCGTGCACCAGTTGTGTTTGCAACCAAGGCTGATGGATCTTTGAGATTGTGTGTGGATTATCGTGAGCTGAATAAGGTGACCAAGAAGAACAAGTACTCGTTTCCAAGGATGGATGACTTGTTTGATCAGCTTCACGAAACCAAAGTGTTTTCCAAAATGGAGTTGGCAATGGGATTTCTCTAGTTGAGAATAGCTAAGGGCAGTGTGCCGAAGACTGCTTTAAGGACACTGTTCGGTTTCTTCGAATGATTGGTAATGCCATTTGGGTTGACTAATACGCCAGTGCATTTTGTGGGACTTATAAATAGAGTTTTCAGAGATAAGTTGAAAATTTTTGTGCTTATGTTCATGGAAGATATCCTGGTTTACTCCCGAAATGAGGAAGAGCATAAGACGCACTTGCGAGTTGTTTTGGAAATTTTGCAAAAGCATCAGCTGAGAGCTAAGTTTTCAAAGTGTCGCTTCTGGAAAAGTGAAGTGACGTTATTAGGCCATGTTGTTTCTGGAAATGGAATAGCAGTTGACCATGCTAAGGTGGCAGCAATCTAGGATTGGGATAGACCTAAAAATGCAACAGACATAAGAAGTTTCCTTGGGTTGGCCGGATTGACGAAGAAGAATCAGGTGTTCACATGGGATATGAAGTGTGAGAAAGCTTTTGAAATCCTGAAAGAGAGATTGACGAGTGCTCCAGTTTTGACCATTCCAAGTGGGAATGAAGAAATGGTGGTATACACTGATGCATGTGGTACTGGACTTGGAGCAGTGCTGATGCAAATGGATAGAGTTGTGGCCTATCCATGTCGACAACTAAAGTCGTATGAGAGGAATTATCCGACTCATGATTTGGAGTCTGCAGCGATCTTGTTTTCTCTAAAGATGCGGAGACATTACCTATGGAGTTTGATTCGAGTGGTTTACGGATCATAAGTCGTTAAAGTATCTTTTCTCCCAAAAGGATTTGAATCTTCGACAGCAACGGTGGTTAGAGTTTCTGGCATCATATGTTTTTGGTATCGCCTATACTCCTAGTAAAGGTACCACATTGACGGATGTGTTGAGTAAAAGACATGCAGGATTGGGAGCAATGTTTTCGGAATGGAAGCACCTCAAGTACTGAAAGGATTTGATTTCAGGCCTCTATGTGAGTTATAACCTGAAACTTGGCAAGCTTGTCGATAAGACCTGCTCTCATCAAAAGGATTGGCAAGAGCCAAAAGCATGAGTTTATTTATAAATTGGAACTATAGGATAAGGAATTTGAAGTCGATCGAGATTGTTAGCTTCGGAAACAAGGATGATTGGTTGTTCATGGTATCGGCGGATTGAGAGATGAGGTTCTGAGGGAATGTCATCACTCGAAGTTGATGATTCATCCTGGTGTTAATAAGATGTATCAGGACATGAAGCAAGCTTACTACTTGGAAGGAATGAAGAGGGATGTTGGAAAGTTTATTTCCAAGTGTATAAACTGTTAGATAGTTAGTTAAAGCTGAACAAAAGAAGCCGAGTGGATTGCTTCAGCCATTGGAATTTTCTACGTGGAAGTCGAAGCAGATATCGATGGACTTTATCAATGGACTACTTAGATCTAGGGCAGGAAATAAAGGGATTTAGTTCATCGTGGATCGTTTGACCAAAAGCATGAGGTTTATTCCTGTTAGATTGACTAGGACAACATCGAAGTTAGTTGAGCTATATATAAAATGGATAGTTCGATTCCATGGTATCCCGAAGGGCAAAGTAAGTGATCGGGATCCATTATTCACAAGTGGATTTTAGAAGAGTTTGCAAGAGACTTTGGGAACCGAGTTGCGTTTGAGTACGGTTTATCGTCCCCAAAATGATGGTCAAACCGAGAGGGTTAAATGAGTTTTGGAAGATCTCCTAAGAGCTTGTGTATTGGACTTCAGAGGATCGTGGGAAGAGCATCTAGATTTAGTAGAATTTGCGCATAACAACAATTACCAGTCGAGCATTGGGATGGCACCATATGAGGCGTTGTATGTTAGATCGTGTAAATCTCCGGCATGTTGGTTATAAATTGGAGATAAGCTGATACTAAGGCCAGAGATGGTCAGAGAGGCCTCGGCTTGTATAGAGATCGTTCAACAACGAATGAAAACAGCCCAAGTTCGTCAGAAGAGTTATACCGATAACTGTAAAAAAGGTTTGGAATTCGACGATGGTGACATGGTTTTTGTGAAGATTTCGCTGTTGAAGCATGTTGTTCTTTTCGGAAGTAAAGGAATGTTAGCTCCAGATTTGTTGCGCCATTTCTGATAATCGGCCGGATTGGAAAGCACGTGTATAGATTGGATTTACCCGAGAAGATTTTGAGTTTGCATAATGTTTTTCATGTGTCTTTTCTACAGAAGTGTGTGCATAATTCGAATGTGGTGCTATCTCCAGAATATTACCAATACCAAGAAGTCGAGTCCTTAGTTACATAACCTCGTAAGCCGCTTCGTCTTGTAGGGAATGACACGAAACAACTTAGGAGGAAGATTATTAAGCTAGTCAAGGTGCAATGGAGTGGGGATGATGATGATTGTACGTGGGAAACGGAAGAGAGTAAGAAGATGATCCATCAAGAACTCTTTGTTAGAATGACCCATTAATGATGTGTCACCCTTACATCATTGTAACTTTTAATATACATTAGAATTTTGTATGCTAGATTAAGGCTATGGATGCATGGCTTGACGGATGCTAGTTTGGATGATAGGTTGGCTGCTCATGGATGATAGGCATGCAGAATGGTTTTGGTTGCTTATGTTTGCTTGGGATTTTGGGGGCGAAATTCCTAAAAAGGGGGGTGGGGGAGAATGTAACAAGCCGCATTTTCTGTATCATAGGAACGTAAAATATTTCTTTTTTATTCCCCATGGTTCAGATCATTCTCATATTTCTACATGTTGGTTATGGGGATGTGAGACATGTTCATAATTTTTATCAATTTTATTTATGACCATTTTTCCCTTGTTAGTTTTGTACATGGCATAACTTTTGACTAGGATTGAAGAAGGTGCTGAGATTCATTTCATTGGAAAGGAAATGGTGTTGCCACATCCATAGAGCGGTCACATTAAAGTTTTGGTTCAGTGGTTTGGGAGAAATCCCTGTTTTAGTGTTTCACAATTTCTGGATAGGTTAACTAGTCATTAGTAGGATGATTTGGTGAGGCCCATTAGTAGGCTAGTTGGATGGCTATAAATAGAGGGGTAGAGGAAAGGATAATGGTTTAGTTTCTTCATTTATCATTTGGTTGAGCTCGTTTTCCTACTTGCTCAATCAAATACATCTCTCCTCCATTAAAATCTTAGATCTACATTAGAAGACTGAAGATCTACAATAGAAGATTGAAGATCTACATCAAGGAAGGCTAGATCAATATCAAGAGATAGTTTATCACATCAAATTGAGTGATTTGAAGATCGTTCTTCGCTGTCCGGGTTTGTAGATCATCGTTTTAAAGCTAATTTGAAGATTTGGTGAGTGATAAGCATCTCTCACACGGATTCAATCAAGTATATTGGTTGTTTGATCTTAGTTTCATATTCTCAAGTTGTTTTCACCCAGATCTACATCATGGTAAGTATATTTTCATTGGAGTCACCATAAGATCTAATCTAGCAACTTAAATCGGTAATTATTATGTTCATTCATATGTTTATACAAGTTTAGATCCACTATTTTGTTTATTCTTTAATTTATGATGATTTGGGTGAATTTCATATATTGTTGATGATCATTTACTGTTTTAGTGTTTGATTGATGATCTTTTGACTGTATTGTTGAATGGTTAATTGAAATCACGCGAGTTTGGAGTGGATTTGGTTTTGAGTATGGATCATTGACATTTTGGATGGATCGGTAGAGTTTAGAGGTGGATCGCATGGCTTGTCCTCGAAGAAATAATGGGTCAAAGTGGTTGGGTCGTTCGAGGTTGAAGTCGGGTCATTGACGACATGGCAAGCTTGGGTCGGAGCTTAATGGGTCAGTCTGGTTGCAACATTATGGATTAGTGCTTGGTAAAGTCGGGTCGTCCAAGTTAGGTCAGGTCGCTTGAAGTTAAGTTGATCAAGACATCATTTGATGGATCGGTGACAGTGTCTTGCAGCACTGCAATGGGTCACTATTTTTAATAGGTTGTCATGGAAGCGGACTAATGGGTCATGGAACATTCGGGAATGGTTGCAACGGTTGTGACACGCTGTGGATTTTGACATATGAAAAAATATAAAACATTGTAGCAAAGAAGGGTGAAACGTTGTGTATCAAATATCGACCAAAAGTGATGATTATTTTGGTTCAGGAATGGAAGTGGCTTCGAAGTAAATTCAAGGAGGAATGTTCGAAGTGTTGTGATGTGCTCGTTGATCAGCAAAATGCAATGAATATGCAGACGACTCAAATGTGTTTTGAGCTCGTGGATAATGGTTGCTCAAGTGTGTTTTGAGCTTATGGATGGTTGTCGATGATGACAACTAGAATTATGGAGGCCGAGGAATTATCATTGTCGTAGGTTCTAGCGGACTCAAAGTAGGGGTATAATAGGGACATCTAAAAGTCCGGTTGAATGGTCGAGTACTCTGAACAGTCATGATGGGCCTAGAGATACGAGTCACAATGGCGTATGGAGTTTTTGCTAGAACTGGGGTTACCATTATTCTTGACAAATGGTGTGTCGTAGCCAATCATATAGTTCACGATGGTTTCAAGACATGATTGGCGACGATAGCCTGAGTCATGGATGATGATTGTTTTGCTTGTATTGTCTTGTGTAGATTATTCGATGTCGAAGGAGACATCTCTTGGGTGCTTGTCTGATGTTGGTTTAGGCCTTTGCGGCTCGTGCTTGGGAGATGTCGATATCGATTAGGATGGTCTACGCTTGCTAACTGGTTGCTATGAATGTTCTATTTGTTCCTACTTGATTGTTGTAATGGCTATAACTGTCGAATGTGAGGAAGACAGGTTGGGTTCTTCTCTGATGTATTGGTAGATTAGTTGATTGATCTACCTATTTCTCATGTACTTTATTGATGATATTAGATAGTTGTTTTATCGCTTATTAAGCCTTTTTTCTGACTCAAGGTTTTATGTTTCCTCTTATTACCTTGGGGTGTTCATCCTGTTGTGGATGGGCAGACTAAGTAGCAGGTCACAAGAAGCAGATCTTAGTGGACGATGCTGTAGATCAATGACGAGCATGAGGCTTACATACCAGTTTTCTACTATTTATATCTTGTTGCTATTTCTGCTGTTATGTTTTTGTATGATTCTCTGAGTATTGTAGTGAGGCATCTTTGTACAGATTCTTATGATGAAATCCTTTGTTGTAAAGATATTCTTTCAAGTTGATATGGAACTATAAGATTCTGTTTAATTCTGCTTCACTATTATTTCCTATTATATATGTTCTATTATATTTATCCTTGCACTGTGAGTTGTACTACAGGTTCCGCCTGTGTTTATCTTACCTTATTGATCATCCATAGCTGCCTGATAGATCTTTCAATGCATTATTCCTCTTGTTAAGTGCAGGAGTTATTGGCGGTCATCACACGAGTGGTGTTATTTATATTCGGTCTTGACGTTGATTCGAGACTCGAGTGGTGTTGTTTATACTTGGTCTCGTCGTTGATTCGAGACTCAAGTGGTGTTATTTATACTCGATCTCGTCGTTGATTCGAAACTCGAGTGGCGGTACCGCCTCCCATGCTCAGGGTGTCAATCCGATGTTTTGTGTGTTTATGCATGCAAGTTTGCTTATGCGTGCAAGTTAGTTATGATGATCAATCAAACATATCATATAGAAAGTAAACACATTAATACGATCAAGAATTGAGCACTATCTTTACTAATAATTTTGGCAGTAACAACCTTTACAATGCCTTGAATTTAAAGAGAACAAAACATTGTTGGAAAGCGGAAAATCTATACACTAAATTATGTGAAGTAGCGGCGAATATGTTCGTTGTTCCATGCCCTCGGGAGTTCAACTCCATCGATGGTCGCTAGCTTGAAGGTTCCTTCTCCGACCCTTCGTTGTATGATGTACGGACCATCCGGGCGAGGACCTCAGAATTGAAGTATCGAGCGACTTGTTGGCACTGAGCGGTAGCTCTAAGTTTAGCTTCATTCCTTTTTTTCAAGTAAGTCGAGTGACTCTAAGAGTAGGTCTTGATTGGTCTTTGGATCGTAATAAGTAACTCGATGAGATTGAAGTTTTAGCTCAATGCAAATGACGGCTTCGGATCCATAGGCAAGTGCGAATGGAGTGTGGATAGTCACTGACTTATGGGTGGTCCGGTAGGCCTATAGGGACAGAGGGAGCTCATCTTCCTATAAGCCTCCAGCCTTTTCCAGACGCTTCTTGATAATGGACTTAATCACTTTGTTGACAACCTCGACTTGCCTATTAGCCTGAGGATGAGCCATTGCTGAGAATCTCTTTTCGATATTGTGTAGTTGGTAAAAAGTCTTGAATTCTACGCTCTCAAACTAGGTCCCGTTGTCAGAGATGATGGCTTAGGGGACTCCATAGCAGGTAATGATATTGCGGACGATGAAGTTGATTACTTTCTTGGTGGTGATTGTAGCGAGAGCTTCGGCTTTTGTCCATTTGGTGAAGTAATCAACTGTGACGATGGCGTAGTGTTCCCCACCTCTGGCCATTGGAAGAGTTCTGATGATATCTATCCCCCACACGGCGAACAGACGAGGACTGACCATTTCCGTTAGCTTGGTAGGGGAGTCTTGGGATTTTTGAAAATCGTTGGCATTTGTCACACTTGCTGGCATAGTTTGCGGCATCTGGTCGAGTGTGGGCCAGAAATAACCATGTCTGGTAATCTTTTTTTGCTAGAGTTTTCCCAAGTATGGTCGCCGCACTCGCCTTCGTGCACGTCTAAAAACACACGGTCGACATCATTGTGGGCTAGACACCAAAGTAATGGAACAGAGAAACCTCTTCAGTAGAGAATTCCATCTAAGATGATGTAGCGAGTTGATTTACGAGTGAGTGCCCGTCTTTCTTTGTAGCATCTAGGGAGGATTCCATGTGCAAGTAGTTATTGATTTGTGTCATCCGAGACTCGAGCTTGGTTTTGGTTTCCGTTGCCGCTACTGAATCGGTCTACATCTGATCGATGCTTGGAGAATCAAGTGCTTTGACCGGGGCGAGTCCCATAAGCTGTGCATCCTCGGAGCTTGCCAGTTTGGCTAATGAGTCAGCTTTCTCATTCTATCCTTGGAGGATATGTATGATGATGTAGTGGTCAAAATTGGTGAGCACTTCGCGAACTTGAGCGAGGTAGGGAGCGAGCCGTTCCCCTTGGCTTGATACTCCCCCATACCTGACGCACGGTGAGCTATGAGTCATAGTAAATTTGAATGGCCTTGATGTTAAGTTTGATTGAAATTCCGAGTCCAACAATCAAGGCTTCATATTCTGCATCGTTGTTGGTAATAGGAAAGTTGAGCTCTAAAGCTTAGCATGTTGAGCTCTCCTCGGGAGTGAAAAGCATGACTCCGGCACCAAAACACTGATTGTTGGAGGATACATCCACGAACAGTTTCCATTGAATGTCTGGAGTTTTGATGTCTTTCGAAGGAGGCTCTTCCAGAACGGTGAATTCCACTATTAAATCGGCGAGGACTTGTCCAACGATGGCTTGGCGAGGAATGAATGTGATCCCGAATTGGGTTAGCTCTATATTCCACTTCAGTGGTCGTCCATACGCCTCAGGTCGCTGCAGGACCTATCGTAGTGGCCGGTCAGTGTAGACTTTGATGAGGTGAGATTTGAAAATATGGTCATTGCTTTCGGGAGGTAATCAAGAGATAGAAGACTAGCTTTTCGATCCTCGGATAGTTATTTTCCTCTCCTGGTAACCTCTTGCTGATGTAGTGAACGGCTCATTGGACACAGTCTTCAATGCGCACAAGAGCTGACCGATTGCCTGCATGGAAACAACAAAATAAACATATAAGTCCTCGTGATCCACGGGTTTGGACCGGATAGGTGGTCGCTCTAAGTGATTCAGAAGGTCCTTGAATGCGATGATGCACTTTGGTGTCCATGTGAAGTTGCGCTTCCCCTTTCTCAGCAAGTCGAAAAAGGGAATGCACTTGTCGGAGGCTTTAGAGATGAATCAACTTAAAATGGCGACCTTCCCATTTAAAGTTTGAACATCCCTGATGCTTGGAGGGTTCTGAATATCCCGGATAGCTTTAATCTTATCTGGATTAGCATTGATGCCCTACGAATTGACAATAAAGCCAAAAAAAATCCTAATGCAACGCTAGAAGATCATTTTAATGGATCGAGTTTCATGCTATACTAGTGGAGGACACAAAACATTTTGAAGAGGTCTCGGACTTAGTCGTTCGATACCCTCGTTTTCATGAGCATATGGTCTACGTATACCTCCATGGACCTCCCGATCTAGTCCTCAAAAATGAAGTTGACCAATGGTTGGTAGGTGACTCCAATGTTCTTAAGGTCGAAAGGCATGACAAGATAACAGTAGAGCTCGAGGTCAGTTATGAAGGAAGTATGCTCCTAGTCTGAGAGGTACATCGGAATCTGATTGTAGTCTGAGTAGGCATCCATGAAGGACAGGATCAGGTAGCCGGTAGTCGAATCAACGAGCTGGTCGATATTTGGGAGCGGGAAGCTGTCTTTAGGGCATGCGGTGTTCAGGTTGGAGAAGTCGACACTCGCTCGCCACTTGCCATTTTCTTTCTTGACCAAGACTGGATTGGAGACCTATTCGGGGTAGTAGGCCTCTCAGATAAAGCCGTTATTGAGTAGCCTATCCACCTCCTCTTTAACTGCAGTTGATCTTTCGATTCCGAAGATTCGATATTTCTATTTGATTGGAGGTTGCAAGAGATCGATAACTAGCCTGTGACAAGCGACTACAGGGTGATGCCACACATACCGGAGTGGGTCCAAGCGAATACATCAAGGTTGTCCCTTAAGAATTCTAAGATATCTTCCGTTATTAGGGGGTGGAGTTGCAATCCAACTTTCAGGACCTTTGTCAGGTCATCGGGGATGACTGGAACATCCACCGTAGGTTCTACTAGGTAGCCCTTTCAAAATTGGGCTCTTCGTCTTCCCTTGGATCTAGATCGTCGGAAGGACGGCAGTGGCGCCTGAGTCAAGATTCAGACGTCTTTGATTGCTATGCGAAGATGGTCTTGGCGCAAGAAGGCGGAGGCACGGTCTTTCCTTTGTTCTTGTTGTGCGCATTCTTCCATTCTATGAGGTAGCAATCTCTAGTTGTTGCTTGGTCGCCTTTAACGGTCTCGTTCCCGTTTTCTGGTCGGAATATCATTAGCAAGGACCATGGCGATATGCAGACTCAGAACTCTACAAGGAAGGGACGTCCAAAGAAGACGTTGTATGGGGAGATGACGTCGATGACCATGAAGGTGAGGATCTGGACTCGACTCCGATCCCCTTCTCCGTGTTCTACAGAGAGGTCGACCATGCCCACTCAGTGATTGGAAGATCTGTTGTAGCCGTGGATCGTGGCATGGCAGTGCTTCAAGTCTTGACCTCAAGTTTCTTCTAGCCGTAGGTTGTCTTGAAGATGATGTTGACCGAGCTTCCTGAGTCGATAAGGATTCTCTGGAAGAAAGATGATCCGATCCGGGCACATATGATGAGAGGGTCAATGGTTGGGATTTCGATTGCTGTAGAATCTCTCTCGTCCCATATTGTCTTATAAAGTATGGTGGGGATGGACTCATTCAGAGTAGAGCAAGCTTCGTGGTGGCATGCCTATAGAGTTGGCATACTCCTCCATCTTGTGGAAGATGCTGTGTGTGGGGTATGGTCCGCCACAGACAGTATTGATCATGATGCCACGTGACATTTGGTTGGACGGCTTGGGGCCACATTTGAAGGGAAGTGCGGGCGTTGGAGGGACCGTAGTTGTTTCGGGAGGAGCGGGATCCTGAACGTACTGTTCCAGTCGCTTCTCGTAGATGAGTTTCTCGATTACGTATTTGAGATGGAAAAAGTCGTTAGTATTGTGCCCATACATGTCGTGGAATTTGCAGCATTTGCCGGTGTTTTTCTCGCGGTCGGTAGACTCCCTTGTGTTGGGCTTTTTGTAGTGGAGGATATTACAAATTTCTAAGTAGATTGTCTCCATATCTCGATTCAGCGGAGTGTAAGTCATGTAATTTAAATAGTCGCCATGCTTCTTAGGATCTGTGAGAACTTGGTTGTTGTTACGACCGTCGGGTTTGTCGTCGTTTGGCTTTGGCTTGTAAGGAGTTGCTCCTTTACACTTGTCGGAGGATTCTTTGACCTGTTTTCCTTTGACACCATCATCGACGATGCCATCATGTGGGTTATTAGAGTGGTTGCCCCGAGAAGCTCGATTACCCATGGCTTCTTCTTGGCACAAGAATTGCTCAACCTTTTCATAGAAAACCTCTAGGGTTTTAGGCTGTTTTCTTTCGATTCCGGCTCTAAATTCGGAGGGAGGAAGGACACATTTTGCATGCTGGAAGAGCACGGTGCGAGGTTCAGGATCGTCGACTTCAGCGAGTGCGGTATTGAATCGCATGAGGTAGCTCTTGAGGAGTTCTGCGGGACCCTGGTAAAGGTTGGAGAGGGTAAGGGCGTTCTTTGGAGTCGGAATATGCATCCTGCATTGCTTAACCAATTCCATGGCCAACTGGCCGAAGTTTTTAATAGATCGGAGTGGAAGGCAAGAGAACCAAAGCAGAGCAATGCCTGATATGAAAACTGGGAAACATTTGCATTTGACCGCATCGGTGGCCCGGATGGAGTCCATCTGCCACTCATAGCAGTTCAGCAAAGCGCAAGGGTCAGTCGTGCCATCATAGAATGCCATCTGTGGCATGTTGAAGCGTCGGGGCCAGTCAGCTTCGTGTACAATCCTAGTGAAGGGGTTACGCCTCAAATGGGTTTCCCACGAGTCGTTGGTGTTCCCTTGCATATCTCTCATGATCCTTCGAACCATGTCAGGGAGATATGTCGGTTGGACATCCCCTGGCGGAATCTATTGGTTTTGGTGAACTTCGGGAGTTCAGTTGCATGGACGTCTTATGTGATTCACATTAGGCTCATCCTCTTCAATATCGTCGACATCGATGGCCTGGTTTTGGTATGGCTGGTGACGTTGAGCGTGTTGGTGTGCATTCTAATTCGAAGGGATTTGGGCCTGCTGGATAGCCGGGAGCGTGAGCTCTAAGTTCCGGGCAGTGATAGTTGGGTTCTGCAAAGAAGGAGGTCAATTACTCGGACCCGGTTCTTCGTTGATAACCAGCCGGCGCGATAACGGTAATGCGTTCAACCATTGTAAGTGACGGTAGTTCTATCACCGTTTCAATTTCTGTTGTCGTTGCCATTAGTATGAGCATTAGAGCGAACGACGAAGTTATTGTTAAGGCTGGACCTACTCCTTTGATGTGGGCCCCGTGATTCGAAAGAAGAGGATTCTGATACATTGCGCCCCGATCGGGCATTGTTCTGAGCAAGATGAAGTTGAGAGACGATGTGCTAACTGTCTTGAAGTTGACGTATAAGGTCGATATTGTTTTTCAATGCTTGGTTAAGTTCAAGAGCCGTATTTCCATAATTCTTATTAAGCTCATAGACCTGTGCTTGAGTTGCAGGGGCTTCGAGGCCGATAGGAGGAAGAAGTTCCATTTCATCGGGTCTTCTGACGATTGAGTTTAATGAGAATTACCAGCGTTAGTGGCGGTAGAGGAACCAAGCATCTGATCCTTTTTTTCTTAACCATAGTAAGAGGACTTGGTGGTAGGTTATGGAAGAAACCTAAAGCGTGTCGAAATCGAGATGGAAATGTGTGACAAAGTGGAGAGTCTAGTTCTAAGTGAAATCACCAAATGTTTACAGCAAAAAATGTCTTAACACCCAAAGATTCTCTGTTACTTAGAGAATTAAATTTCGCATGGGAAAATAAGTGCAAATAGCAGTAAATAACATAGCAAATTTATAGTGGTTCGGTCCCGTGAGGTGCCTACGTCCACTTTGAAGGTGTTCGCTGATATTTTGTTGACAATAATAGGTTATAAACTTAGAACTATGTCATGACATCCATTTACAAACATTTCCAAGTATTTTGGAGTCATAATTGTCATATATGAATATTGGAAAGAAAAAAAATAACTTTTATGCTTCTTCTTCTTCAAAGTGTGGCTACCATTAATGAGTTCCCAGAGCTCTCAGAGATGTCAAATCGGCCAAATTCTAACCCATTTAAAGTGTGAACTTATGGATATTTATAATGGAGAGGTTAGGTGGGAGTATGTAGGATTTATGGACCACATTGTTGGCTTTTGTATCCCTAGGAGACCCAGTTTCATAATTTCGTCCCCCTCTAAAGAATGCCTAAAATCTCGTATCCCTTGTGTGGGATATGAATTTCATATCCTAGAGGATACGAAATTTGTACCCCTAGGATACGGGATAACGTATGCCCAAGGAATACAGCTATCTCATATCCTCTAGGATATGAGTCTTTCGTTTCCTTTGTGGGATACAGGCTCGTATCCTTTCGCGATACGATAATATTATATCCCATGAGATACGAGTCGTTCGTATCCCTTATGGGACACGAGCTTGTATCCCTTCGGGATATGGTGACTATGCTATATGAGGGAGCCAAGACTTTAGTGGATTGGAGGGAGTCGATAAGGAGGGAGTAGAATTGCGGGGATCCTAGGGTTTGTGCATGTGAGGGTTTCGGACCTAAGGGGTTCGAAACATTTGGGCATGAGGCAGAGGGACCCGAAATATTCGAGTACGAAATGCAGGGACTCAAAACTCTTAGGAAGTGAGGAATACCAATTATTATTGAGTGGAGGGACACGTGATTTAGGGGTTCAAAATCCCTTGTACGGGGGATACAAAAATGCCATTAGACCGCAAATTTGAGGAGTTGTGAGGATCTTGCTCACATGACTTCTTCTAAGCTTGTATCCTTGGCTATTTGGCGACACTTTGAACTTTAACGTCACACAATATGTTGAGTCGAGCATGTCTGGTGTACTTTGGGAACCAGACCAAAAGGCATGTTAACACATGTGGTCAAGTTCATCCCAATAGACCAAACCATCCTTTAGAAAATAAGTGTAAGCAAAGGCAGGTGCAACTCAAAAATCTAAGTATGTGATGCCCAACTAGTACAAGGGTGAACCAAATGGTGATACATAGGTTAACGAGTGCAAATGTGCAGTTTAGACTGTCATATCGATACAAATAAACAAGGTCAAGTGACTCACTATTGTAAATTTCAAGTGATATTGAGATTAAGTTGTACATATATACTCATACATATGTATGTATATACATATACAATTTCTCACAAGAAATTTTCCAAATACAAATACGTAGTCAAAATATGATAGCAACACAGTCTAACCCAAACACATAACAGAGAAAAATAACGAAAGCAACATTAGTATTAACACACATGCCACATTCAACGTAACTATTCCATTATAGTAACTCAGCTGAACAAATAAACTTGAATCAAAAGCTAATTATGAGTGGAAAGTCACAAAGATCTTAGAAAATCAATCCAATTATCCAATAGAAACTAAAATCGCAACTCATAGACCTAAAGTAGGCAGTCATAGCCAATGGAAACTAAACTAAAATTGCAAAGTAAAGTAGTTAGAATTCACACTCACCCACATAGGCGTCTAGGAGTCTACAACGATAATTTGCGATGGAGGACGATTTGTAGATTATGGTTTTCAAATGAAACCTTTTTTGAACCCTGGTCGAGGAAGACAGAGAACCACACCTTGATCGAGGAAGAAAAATCACTAACAACGGATTGTGAGGTGGAGAGGTTTGCATTTGGTAATTTTGAGGTGTTGGCATGGGGAAGTGTCGCAATTCGTGCACACCAACGCTCGAGTGCATGTTTTGTAGAAAAACGATAATCCAAATCCAAAGTAATAAAATGCAAAGAGAACACAACCTTTTATAGTGGTTAGGCACTAATGCCTACTTTCGCTTTATAGTAACCATTCATCATATTATAGCTGATTACAAAATTAGTACAAGTTTAGACAATATTTGTGTACAAAGTTTTATAATAGAACAACAAAATATTTGTTAATTATAAACTTTGACCAAAATGCCCTTCGTCTTTGTTGAGCAAAATATGGAGTAATGTCCAAAGAGTGGTTTAATTGTCCAAGAAATTCCAAAGATATCCAAAACTAGGGCTATCAATGAGTCGTGTCGAGTCGGGTCAAGTCGGGTTCGGGTTGGTTTATAAACAAGTCATGTCAACCCGTTTATTAAACGGATCACTTTTCCCCAACCCTAAGCCGACCCATTTATAAACGGGTTGACCTGACCTGACCCATGTAACCCGTTTAACTAAACGGGTCGTGTCGGGTCGTTTTTGGTCGGGTTTACCCGTTTGCCCCATTAGCAAATATTGCCCACTAATATAAACAACAAAAGCACCAAATCACTAACGGACAAAACTATTATACAATCACCAACATGCAACAAGTTACAAAATCACCAACAGGAAACAAGTTCCAAAATCACTAACAGGCAGTGCATATGTAAAGCATGAAATCACCATATCCAAAAATCATACTCCATGCATAAGAACACACGAGCGTACTACATACATAAAAGACTAACAATATGGAAGAGATGAAATTGTCATAAGTAAAATATAACTAACAACATACAAGAATAAATTATATAACATCTTACACAAGAATATATGAGCATACCGATTACTGCATACATAAAAGACTAACACTAACATCATATAAAAGACTAAAAGTATGGAAGAGATACAACATATAATCGGGTTTGCCAGGTCAAAATCGGGTTTGGTAGGTCAAAATCGGGTGAGCGACTCTCAACCCTAAACCTACCCATTTATAAACAGGTCAAATTCAGGTTGACCCGAAAATGAACCACCAACTAAATGGATTGGGTTAACCTTCTAATATCCATGCAGGTTTCAGGTCGTGTAGGAAATTGACAGCCTTATCCAAAACAGTCCAAAAATAGTGTAAATGTCTAAGAAAATGTCCAAATGTTGTAGGAAAACGTTTGTGCAACGTTCATAAGTCCAAAAGAAGTCCAAAATCCATGGGGAAGATGAAGGCGTCCATTAATAGTGCTTGAGAGCTTCAATCCTGTACGCCAATGTGTAGGAAGAGTGCAAATGAGCCAACCTCTTTGAATGCCAAGAAAGGGACTATTTATAGGTGGAGTTTGGAGGCTTTAGCTGAAATTTCGCATCCTGTGACAATAGCCCCCAGAAATTGCATCCCACCTTTGTGTTATAGGAAGTCTCACATCCCCCTGGGGGATACGAATTTTGCATCCCCCAAGGGGATGTGAATTTCGTATCCTAAGGGGATGTAGATTCACTCTAAGCGGGCATGCACTTTTCGCATCCCAGAGGGATGCGAGACCTCATCACTGTGAGATCCGAGTTCTCGCATCCCCGTGGGATCCGAATTCTCGCATCCGGGGGATGCGAAATCGCATCCTTGGGAGGATGCGAATTATATTCGGAGATAAGATTTGAGGGATGTGAAGTGGGGAGCTGGAATGCGAGATTCTGGGGTGCGTGGAGTTTTGGACCGTATCCCCTAAGGGATACAAAATCGCACCCGTAGAGGGATATGATTTTGTATCCCTGGGATGCGAAAATCCTGGAATCTACTTGCCAAAACTGAACCATGCTGGGGCTGATGCGTGCCACACGTCTCCACTTGATCATGTCGTACCGATCCACGTTTTTAGAGTGCCAAATCTTGGACTTGCCAGGTTGAGTTGCGCGAGCAGTTTTAAGTGATCAGTGTGGGGCGCACAAGCCTTTGGGGAGATCGACACATGTTTGCCACATTTGATTGAAACGATGCTGATTCTGAGAATGAAATTTATTTTGACTCGATTCCGAGCGTGCTATTGAGCATCAACTTGACGTGTGACTACTATGACAAAAAAGCACGTTAACATGGGGAAATGGTATGAGGGAAAAATGGATACACACGGGGAAATGAAGAGGTGTGCATGTTTTTCCTGTAAAAGTTTCGCACATAAAATGGGCATTGAATTAGATATAGCTAAAAGCCCTATCATATTTGATATATTTCAGATCTTATGTAACTGAGAGGGAAAGCGAATTATTTGGAGGGGAAGCTATGCATTTTGGGGTAAATGTTTTGGCCAATAACAGGCATGGAATTGGATAGGGCTAAAAGTCGTATCAAATATGATAGAGCTACTAGCTGTATCGAAACATTTAAACGCGGCTAAGAGCCATAACATGTTTGATATAGCTTCTAACCGTATTGGATGCGGGGTATCTAAAACAGCTTTTTGGTGTAGTGGGAATGAATAGAGATGTAGACTTGTGAGTGAAACGGTATATGTATTGTCAGGAAGTAAAAGCCGAGCATCAGAAGTAAAGTGGATTGCTTCAACCTTTAGATACTCCTATTTGAAAATGAGATTTTATATACATGGAATCTATTGATGGGTTTCTAAGGTTGAGAAGAGGGAACGATAGTATTTGGATCATAAGGGATCGATTGACTAAGAGTGCCTATTCCGTTCTCATTAGGTCAATAAAACGACACCTGTGTTACTAGAATCATTCATGAGCATAAGATTCCTAGTAGCATAGTTAGTGATAGAGATTTACTATTCACTTGCGAGTTCTAGAAGAATCTACAGAAATTTTGGATATCAAGCTCAAGATGAATATCGCTTATCAGCTATAAACATATTGGGAAACTAAGAGAGTCAACAAGGTACTTGAGGGTTTGATAAGTGGTTGTATTCTTGATTTTGATAGCCCATGGCTGGAACATTTGCATCTAGTTAGGTAATCATATAGCAATAGTTATCAAACTACTATAGGAATGAAACCTTTTGATGCATTAAACGAATGACCGTTTAAGTTTCCAGCTTATTGGTTAGAAATCAGAGATTGATTAGTCCTAGGTCCATACTTGGGAACCTGCAAAAAAGATTGGGTTGATCCGAGGAGGGATGACGGAAACTCAATTGAGGCACAAGAGTTACACGGATAAGAGGCGTAAGGATCTTGAGTTATCTATTGAAGATCATGTTTTTATCAAGGTATCATCGATGAAGGGTGTGATAAGGATTAGGAAGTTGGGGGAAAATGGCACCCAAATTTGTTGGACCGACCTTTCCTAATCATAGAAAGGATCGAGAAACTTGTGTATCGAGTAGAGTTACCAAAGAGTTTGGTAGATTTCCATAAAAAAAAATTCATACTTCTCATCTACGTAAGTATGAGCACGATCCAGAGAATACTTTGATACATGGGTACTGGAAGACTTAATGGTGGAACCAGATATGGATTTTGTGAGGAAAACAGCTCAAGTTTAGTCATAACTGAGAAGAAGCTAAGGAACAAGATAGTCAAACTGGTAAAAGTCAAGTAAAGTGACTTATCCTAATTTGCTTCGTGGTAAGTTTTTTATTTTGTCATAGATTTGATAACTAGTGGGTTAAACTAGTATTAATAGCATTAATTGCATGACCGCTATGTTTTTTAATCTTTGAATGGATCTCGAGGACGAAATTCTTTTACGGAGGAGATGTTGTAATATCATTTTTTTAAACATCATTCAAGAGATTAAATATGATAAATTAAATAAGAATAATGTAGTGGAATTTTCTGATTAGACTTGTAATTAATAAAATGGTTTGGTCTTAGTAACTAATTATTTGATAAAAAACAAGAAGAAAG
The DNA here is from genome assembly GCA_030737875.1 of Allium sativum. NCBI lineage: Eukaryota > Viridiplantae > Streptophyta > Magnoliopsida > Asparagales > Amaryllidaceae > Allium > Allium sativum. Next base: position 444,981,527 of record CM060922.1, on the reverse strand, counting down.
TTTATGGGAGGGGTAAAATGTGAAACACATGATCTCATATATGAACATAACCTTTCAATCTTTTACACTTTCATTTCATTTCTCAAAACCCTAAACTAAGAGCACTAGGAGACCGTCCAATGCCAAACCAGAGAAGTTAGGAAAAACTAAGGAAATCAAGCTTGGATCTAAGATCAACAAATCTCAAATCTTTTGTTCAAAATTAAAGTGAATAGTAATGCAATTCCTTCTTTTATTGGGATATGGTCAATAGCAAAATTGGTTTACTTCATTTCATGATTGTTTCATGGTATATTAGATGCTATGTTATTATTCGGATATGTTAATTTATGCTTGTTTTGCATATGTTTGATTTGGTATTGAAACCTATAGTTCTACATCTCCAATTGATTTGAAATTTTCATATGTCGTATATAACACGTTTCTAGAGATTTTTTAAGTTTCATAACTTTCTAAGCACTTAAAAATTTTCTATGAATTTCATAAGGTTGAATGTGTACTAATTACAAAAATAATTAATAGAAATAAGTAAGTTTGAAATTTTTGGATGGTGGAGAAGGGGTTACCATCGGTCATTTGTGAATTTTTTGAAAATTTCCCATATTTTTATGATTTACTATAATTTTTAAGTTGGTTAAACTTATGGTAAGTAAGACATTTATTAAGTGTAATTAATATATTTCTAAAGTTTTAAAATCTACAACATGATATGACTATTTTTCTTAGTAAGACTTTATTAGTTAATGATGTTTTGTTATATAAGGTGAAGTAGGTGAATTTTTATACTTAAAAGAGAAACAAATCAGCTTTTGTGATATTTGCGGTCAAGTCCATTGACCTAGCTGATAAGGTCATATTGATCATGTCAATGATGCTTATCGCTATCGTTGTTGTCGATAGGCTCTTGATATATGAAATACAATGTCACATGGTATATGAAGTATCCTGGCTTGCTACCTTTGTCCTTGTCGTAGGGATCTTCTCGCTTGACTCCTTGCCTATGTTTTCAAAAATTTGCCTCTACACTAAGGCTTGTTGCCTTCGTACATAAGCGATAAGCTTATCGCTATAGTACATGGGCTATAAGATGGTTCCATATTTTAAGCATGAGGCTACCTCCTATATAACTTGTTGACTATGCCGATAAAAAGCCTTTTCCCTGAGTTGTTTTCGAAGAGTTTTGAGGCTTATCGTCTTTAGCACCTTGTCGTCACTATTGTGGTTGACAAGGCCTTTTTCCTGAGTTGTTTTCGGAGAGTTTTGAGGCTTATCGCCTTTAGTACCTTGTCGTCAATATTATGGTTGACAAGGCTTGCTTCTTGTTTTTAATTAGTTTTCTAAAGTACTTGAAGGATTATCTGTTCTATCCTTGTCGTCATTGATTTGGTCGATAAGGATGGTTTTCAAACCGGTTTCAAAACTTTTGGGCTATCGCCTCTAAAATCCTTGGCATCTTTCTCAACTTCGACAAGCTAACTTATTTTCAAAATTGCTTTGAGTTTATCACCTCTTCTCCTTATCGTCATTGATTTGATCGACAAGGTAAGCTTTCCAACCCGTTTTCTAAAGTGCTTTGAGGCTATTTCCTCTATTTCTTATCATTTATCGACTCTATCGATAAGTTTTGTTTTTAAATTATTTTAAATCCATGGGTGACAAACCAGTGGACATGGTCGATAGACCATTGACTATCCCTATTGCATCGCTTTGCTAGTGTTATCGAACAGGTCGACAATGGGTCTCCTATTTCTAGTTTATGGTGGGTAACCATATTATCTCTTGTTTTATTATCAATGGTGATACCATCGTTTGATGTTGTTGCATCTGTTTATACACATGATTTAGTCAAATTAGGGACATCAATGGGATTTAGTTAATCATGTTATACTGGGTATACCAACGGGATGAGAATATTAGGGTTACCAATAAAATTAAACATTTTTGGGATACAATATTAAATAAGTTTTATAGGCTCATAGTCATCCTATGGGAAAACATGTGGCATGTATGTGATGGTTAGTCCACACGTATAGATTAGTTCATCGTCTTTATACGAAGAAAGCTATGGGGCGTGCAGTAGATAAACTCACATCCAAGGGAGAATTACTCCATAAATTTTGATTTTAATTAACTAGAAGGGTGGTTAACCCATATTGTAGAGGGATGAGTAATCCATAAATATTATGGGATGGGTGATGTCAAATTATGAAACACAAGTGGGTAACTTATAGACAAGTAGATAACTTGTATTTATGATTGCTAATTAGAAACCATTAAAACAATTATCAAGAGAACAAGGGATGAGTAATGCACATTGTTTTGCCCGTTTTCACATTATTATGATTATGCTTTGTCTTAACCATTATAAGTGTATGAGCACAGGATTGGTTATTTTTAGCATGGTACTAGTAAGAGAACCGCGTTCTTCTATTCAACCTGGTCTCACTAAATGCCTATTAGTTTCAGGATAGTAGTTTTCATTCACACTAATCTATTGACTGATCTAAAGATTCTATTTCCTCTTGACCTCTCGGATACACATTTGAGTAGATTGAGAGCAAGGTTTTCTAGTTCATCTTGAATAAATAAGCTTTCTTAGACATGTAGAAGGCAGTTTGTTATTATTGGAATTTCTTTACATTGTGTTGTATCTTTCTGGATGTATATAAAGGCTTAGTTATTTATGCCTATATCTGACTCTGATCAACTAAGGAAGCATCTACATATGTCGCTCTTAAAGTATTATTCTGTAATTATTATATTTTGATCTGAAGGTGGTTTTTGCGAATGGGAAAAGTGTAGTGCACGATTATCAATTAATGTTGTTTCAGAAATTTTCATACTTCTGTATTCTTTAATGTTGTGATTCATTAATATATATATATATATATATATATATATATATCTGTGTGTGTGTGTGTGTGTGTTTTATATCACCGAAAGTTAAAACTATAGATAACTGCAACATCTATAACACTTAGCTATAGGTCTAAGTGAATGTGGTCTTACATTAATCGAATCAATAAGGTTGGGTAGTGAAAAAATATGTTAGAAACAATTTGAGATCGAATCCAACCGTATGGCTTGGACTAACACATTGTGAATTATCGATCATCTGAATTTGGTCTCGCTTAAAGATTATCTAGTTTTTGAACGAAGTTATTTCAGTTCATATGTCGACAAATAGCTATAAATTTAAAGTTCGGTACTGTAACCCTACAACTATTTGTTTTTTAATCAAAATAATTTTGATCGGCATAAGTTCGTATTAGTTTATTTTCTACGGGATACTATATTTTATATAATTTTATCATACTAAATATGGGTAGAAATTCATAATTAATTACCTAACAATTTAGAATAATTTTATAAAATTATTACAAAGGATAAACTTCATCAAAGAAGCTTGATGGACTAACTAAAATTCACATAAATTGGTTGTGGGGGATTAGTTTCCTGTATTGATAAATACCCGAATTACTCAAAAGATAGATCATCGAAAGTACTAATTTTACTAATCACAAGTAGTCATTATGTTGAATGGTTGTAAAAATATCTTATTTATGTTTTAGGTATTAAATTAGTAGTTTTAGATATTTTCTAAAACATAATGGAATATAAGTAAATAAATTATTTAATTGGCTAATTAAGATAATAGTTTTGCTTTGCAAAAAAAGAAAGAAGATAATAGCTAATCATTCCTAGCCATTCAAATATATCGATGGCTATCTTCCCTTTTGAGCTGCTATGTACCACACATATACATATCCCTTAAAATAAACTGATTTGTTGTGATGATCCAACATATTTAGTTTACTTAATTTTTTTGTAATTATTAAATCCAAAAATCATTTATGCAGAATCTATGTGACAAACGCCTATTTATGTCCTACGTTTGAACTCGGCCTAGACTTTAAAGCCCATCTTAACTTCCAACACTCTGGTTGCCACGGGAATCATAGTTAAAATATGGATAAAAATCAAAAAAAGAAAAGGAGAATATTGAAGAAGTAAAAAATAGCTGTGATCAGCAAGGAATTCAAAGTGACCAGTGATGAATTCCATAATGATATTGGATTACTTAAAAAGTGCAAGAGCGAAGTTACTAAAGAATACAAAAACAATACATATGTCTCGTTAGAAATTTGCAACATCTTAACAAGGTGGAAGCTAGAACACTTTCTTATCGGAGTGCTTTATTGTAACAACGGAGGATGAAGAGTACGTGAAAGATGAGTAAAATTGGGTTGAAGAAAAGAGAAATGATACATAATAACGGATGATTGGATAATTTTCTAATATCTATTGAAGTACGTAAAATTCAGAGATTGAAAATTTTGCTAAGAGGTATAAAACCAAGTCTGCGGCTAGATGTTAGAAATAAACTTGGTTTTTGAAGTCATTAAGCATTTTACACAACCAGAATTTCTACATTTATGAAATTATTTCATAAGAGGTAAAAATTTAGGTCATGAAATAATTTGAAGTATGTTGCAGCAAAGGATCCCAGAGTTGTCTATAATATAAATGTTTAACGAGTGAATTATAATTATATCAAATTCTTGAGAGAACAACTATTAGCTATTGAATAGAATTCATCTCCACCATTCCTCAACTTGATATGCTATTATAAAGAACCCTTCAACAAAAGTAGAATGACACGTTACCGTTTCCATGCGTTGGACGCGTATGAGATATTGACAACGAGTTTCCATGCGTTGGATGCGTATGCCATATTGACAACGAGTTCCCACTTAAATTAATGAATGAGAAATGTTGGTGCACTTATGTAATTCAAGGTTATTTAAATTTAATTTCCCTTCTTATGAATTTCTAAAATTGATAATTTGTGAAGATGAGGTCTATTTAAAATGCTTTTTTTATATCGTGATTATATCAAAGTGCTTTACATTGTAGAGTTTATTAAAACTAAATCTTAGCAATTTATAATTTAATTACCTATTTTTGTTAATTACTCAACATATTGTTCATTATAATATAATTAATTTACTAAATAAATATAAATCAATTTAATTTATATTATTTGCTCATAGTACATAAACATATTTTGCATTCATTCAACTTTCTTGTTTAAATATCTTGTTTATATGACTTGGTCAAATTCTCTGTTGTCGTTGGTCTAAAACAAGGTGGAAATATGGAAGAATTTTCTCATATGAAGCTAAGTAAAGGATAGCAGAAAGACTAGAGATAACGAATTGCAATGAAGCGTTTTCTTCCTCCTTTGTAAAAGGTAAATTTTATTCTAATCCACCATATTAGTAAGTTAATCCATCCAATTTAATAGGATTTTTGACTTTTACTAAAATTTAAATTTTAATCAGTACATCCACCAAAAAAAGAAAATCGGACGTATTCCCCTCTTCTCAATCTTTTGCGTTTTCTTCTGTTGTGCGTTTTCTTCTTCCATGCGTTTTCTTCTTCCTTGCTTTTTCCGCCGTCTTCTCGGCTAGAATCCTAGCATCTAAATCCAAGTTTAAACGATAAGCGGAGTAATTCAACATAATAATAAGTAGTTTGTTTATTTTTTTTATTTTTTTTTGAAGTTGATTAATTGTATACAAAATTGTAATTTTTTTTTAAATTTCACCATTATCAAATATAATTGTAGTTGGTTATTTTTTGAATCTTGCAAAATTGATAGAAATATGTCTGAGAAGAGAAGCCGTTTACATCTTGATGAGTGAGACGGTAGCTACAGTACTAAGGAAATTGTAGGAAATCAAGGGTTTTATACAAGACTGATAAATTTATATAAGAAACATGTTGCATACAGTAGATTTATAATATGTATTTTTTCCACATAATTATCTGGTATGAGATCTAGATTTTAGGCTAGTTGGATTATTATTATTAATCTGATATGAGAATTGTGAAATAACGCAGAATTATGAAACAAGAAGTACAAAATCGATTGTTAGATATATAATAGGGTGAAATCTGTAAGTTAATCCACTCGTGGATTAACATACAAAATAGTTGTGGATTAACTTATTAAAGTAAAATGGTGGATTAACTTATTAAAACCGTGGTTAGAATAAAAATTACCTTTGTAAAATATTTATCCTTCGTTTTCCGCATGAAAATTAAATTTGATTGCTCTTTCTTATAAAATTTTCTACTTGTTCTTACCTAGCACGGTTTGACAGATACAAAATAAAGAGAACAAATTATTAGACTGTAACCACTTGCTAATTATTCAAATCACCAACCCATCGTACTCTCACATTATGTCATAAATTTGATCAAGGCTGAGTAGTGAAACTAAACATGCATTGTATACATAATTAATGCTATGCCTACCATCATATTCATTAATATCATAATTCATCTATAAATAACAACCATGAGCTTGTGTAAACCACACCTCATACCTCTTCAAAAACAACAAATACAACTAAAAAATGGTTTCTTCCATTTCTTCGCTTGTACTGATCGTATCCTGCATAGGTCTTTTCTCATGTGCTAGCTGCAATGCACTGAATTTCCCTCCATTAGTGAATGGACTGTCCTATAACTTTTACAATAGAAAGTGCCCTAATCTTAAACGGATAGTAAAATACCACTTGCAACAAGCCTTCAGAAACGACATCGGCTTAGCCGCAGGTCTTCTTCGTCTTCACTTCCATGATTGCTTCGTTCAGGTACCATCTTTCAGCACATATATGGTAGACTCTGAACAAAACATTAAAAACCACATCATTATTGTTGCAGGGTTGTGATGCATCTGTGTTGCTAGATGGCTCTGCGGGTGGGCCTGGCGAGCAGTCCGCTCCGCCAAATCTGTCCCTTCGAAAATCGGCCTTAAAGGCCGTCAACGATATTAGAGCTCACATTGATGCCTCCTGTGGACAAGTCGTGTCATGCGCCGACGTCGTTGCCTTGGCAGCTAGGGATTCCGTCATAATGGTAAATTCAGATCAATAATCATTGTTGTTATAATTAGCGGCTAATGATAGTATATTAATACTATAACTAATCCTTTTTTGATTGTTCGTACCAGTCCGGTGGACCGTACTACCCAGTTCCGCTCGGACGTCGCGATGGCTTGTCCTTTGCAAGCCAAGAGGCAACCCTAGCTGGACTTCCGTCCCCCGTATCGAACGTCACGACCCTCCTCTCTGCCTTCAACAAAGTAAACCTCGACGCCACTGACCTAGTCGCTCTATCCGGAGCCCATACCCTGGGACGGGCCCACTGCTCCTCGTTCACCAACCGACTCTACCCAAGCCAAGATCCCAGCATGGAAGATGCCTTTGCCAACCGCCTCAAACGTGTGTGCCCAAAGCCGGACACTTTCGAGACCACGGTCAATGATTTCCGTAGCCCTAACTGGTTCGACAACAAGTACTACGTGGATCTTTTGCACGGCCAGACTTTGTTCACGTCGGATCAGAGCTTGTACTCCGACCCCAGGACTAGGCCCATTGTGACTAACTATGCGTTTTTTCAGCCCTTGTTTTTCAGACAGTTTGCGGCATCGATGATCAAGATGGGGCAAATCGGTGTCATCACCGGTCAGAATGGAGAGATTAGAAGGAACTGCTCGGCCCGTAATTCGGGTTCAAGTGGTTCTATTGGATCCGTTGTGGAAGAGTTGGACGAAAGCATTTTGTCTTTCTAGTCCTATAGTATATCGCTGTAACCAGATATATATATATATATATGTTTTATCCTGCACTTATCATGTGAGGTTCATGGGGTTTTGTGTGAAGTTATGTTACTTTTGTATAACCCAATAAGATTCAATTTATTACTGGATCCAGATTTGCTCAGAGAAGTCAATCAACATATTTTTAAGATGTGTTTCCAAAATTTCAAAATTTTCCCTAATACATGAATAGAATTTACAATGATTTACAGTATGTACAAAACAAAAAATCTGGAATATTGATGTTACAATCGCCGAAAATCTTTGCATATATGATCATTTTATCAAATAGTAATTTGTCTTGCTACAACAGCACAAAACTTTAGATAGTACATCACGTGGGAAAGGAAAAAGGTGGGGAGACAAAAAATTGAAAGAAAATAGACGTCGAAGAGAATCCTAAAAGCAGAAGAAAAGCTACGTACTTTGGAATAGTAAATCCATGTTCACAGACTAAAATTAACAATGCAAAGAGATTTCATGTAAAAATATGCGTGCACGAATGGAATCAATTCTTCTGTACCCAATTCCGGTGTTTCCGTGTGTCCGACAAATCACCACCACACATCAACCACACATAATATTAATAATCTAATGAACGGGTCCTGCAATCCACTCAAAACCATTAAATTTTGTGCAAATCAATGGATAAGATTGATCCGGCACACAGGAACACCGGAGTTGGGTACAGAAGAATTCATCCCTGCACGAATGATGCATGCGGATTGGTGGGCACATATAATAAAATGTACGAATAACCTACCAATAACGTGCACGTGAACATATGAGCCTGAGCCAAAAAATAATAATCCAATGCATGGTGAAAAATTACGTATTGTCTAGCTAAGGGCGTGTATTAAGGGATGAGGAGGAGAGTTATTAGAGAGGAACAATTGCAATTTTTATTGATACAAAACATGATACAAAGTGCACATATATATAGTGCTATGAGCCCAACGGCTAGTACAAAATATACCAAATATGTATGAGCATAACGGCTAGTATTAAATATACCAAGTATGCATGAGCCTAACGGCTAGTAGATAATGACAAAGTATGCTAAATATGATAAAAACGTGTTCACACTCTAATGGCTCTATTGTAACGGCTCTATTGTCTTCATTATGCCCCCTCAGTTCGAACTGGGGTTTCCTTGCTCATTCTAGCTTCCGCCTGCACTGATAACGCGAAGTTCCTCTCTCATTCTGATAAAAATTTTGGTCGAAAGGGCCTTTGTGAGAGCATCTGCTCTCTGATAGTACGCGGGCACATGACATATTGCAAGTCTTCCTGATTGCGTTCTTTCTCTCACAAAGTGGAGATCAATTTCAAGATGTTTCGTCCTTGAATGTTGAATAGGGTTTAGAGATAAAGATACTGTGCTCTTATTATCGCACCAAATGACCGGCTTTCGTCTTGGAGTGAAACCAAGCTCCTCCATCAGTGATTCTATCCACATGATTTCGGCTGTAGTGCTTGCCAGTGCACGGTACTCAGCTTCTGTGCTAGATCTTGATGTGGTATGTTGTTTCTTCATACACCAGGAAATGATATTGGAACCGAAGTAAACGCAGTATCCTGAGACAGACTTTCGATCGTCAATATCGTTGGCCCAATCGGCATCGCTAAAGCACTGTAGGTTAAGCTCCTTTTCTGAATTTAGGCGTATACTGTAATGTTTTGTGCCTTGTAAGTATCGTAACACTCTCTTTAATGCCGTCCAATGTTCTGATAAAGGGTTCTGCATGTATTGACTGAGTTTATTGACGCTGTAGCATATGTCTGGTCGAGTAATAGTTGCGTATTGTAACGCTCCTATTATGCTTCTATATTGTTTGGCATTGTCGATAGCTTCTCCTTTATGCTTAGATAGTCTTAGGTTACTAGTCATAGGCGTAGGTAATGAGTTTGCCTTGTGCATATTTGCCTTTTGCAGTATTTCAGTGATATAATTTTGTTGGGATAATATTAATTCACCATTGTTTTTCCTAATCACTTGTATTCCAAGAAAATATTTTAGTTCTCCCAAGTCTTTAATGGCGAAATTTTGATCCAGCTTGTGAACGATTCTGTTTATTTCTTCGTTGTTGTCTCCTGTTATTAGCATGTCGTCAACGTATACTAGAATGAACACAGTTCCATGTATGCCCTTCTTCATATATAGAGAATTGTCCGATTTAACTTGTGAGAAACCCATGTTAGACAAAGTTGACTTTAGCTTTTCATACCAAGCTCTCGAAGCTTGTTTTAAGCCATATATTGCTTTGTGTAGTTTGCATACTTTATTACCAGTACCATATCCTTCAGGCTGTTGCATGTATACCTCTTCAGTCAATTCCCCATTCAAAAAAGCATTGTTGACGTCCAGTTGCCTCACATTCCACCCTTTAGTTAGAGCAATGGTCAGTATAATTCTGATGGTTGTGGGTTTTATGACTGGGGAAAAAGTTTCATTGAAATCAAAACCAAATTGTTGCGCGTAACCTTTTGCAACCAGTCTGGCCTTGTATTTGTCAATAGATCCATCTTCTTTTCTTTTTAATTTGTATGTCCACCTACAACCAATCACATTTTTGTGTTTTGGTTGAGTCACTAAGCTCCAAGTGTTGTTTTTTTATGAGAGCTTTATATTCAGTGTCCATTGCCTCCTTCCATTTGTTTGATCTTATAGCCTGAGTGAAATTCAATGGTTCGATCTCATTGGCAGAAATATTATATACTTTGGGTTTGAAGATGCCTCTCTTTGACCTGGTGATCATGTGATGTCCAGTTGATTGTGGTGGTGTTTGCTGCTGTGTATCATTGTTGCTGGTATTGTCAACGTTGTTGTTGTTTTCTGTATCTTCACTATGCTGCATGTTTTGATGTATGTTTGTATCTTCTGAGTCATTGTGTGTCTCATTGGTTTGCTCGTTTGTTTGATCCATAGTTTCTTCCTGGGTGTTTAAATTGCTTGTGCGTTGTTGCTCTTCATTTCGATCGATTGAAGGTGGTTCAGTAATGAATGGCTCGAACCGTATGTTATTGTTTATGCTTTGTTCCCCATCCTTTTTGCCGATTTGCTTTTCTGCATAAGGAAACTTGTTTTCATCAAATATCACATGCCTAGAAATATATATTTTTCCATTTTTGTCCATGCACTTATAACCTTTTTGGTTTTGTGCATACCCAATGAATGTGCATGGGCTTGATCTCATACTTAGTTTATGATTGTTATAGTCTCTCAAACATGGAAAACATAGACACCCATAGGCTTTCAGAAAACCATATTCTGGTCTAACACTGTATATCATTTCATGTGGGCTTTTATTGTTTAAGACTTTAGTTGGCAACTTGTTAATGAGGAATACAGATGTGTAGAAAGCTTCATTCCAATATTTCATGGGTAATGAGCTTTGTGATAACAAAGTTAGACCAGTCTCTACTATGTGTCGATGTTTTCTTTCGACTAAACCGTTTTGTTCGGACGTATGCGGGCAAGTTAATTTATGTTTGATCCCTATTTTGAGAAAGTAATTAGTTACAGGTTTAAACTCAGCTCCCCCATCTGTCTGAATAACCTTAACAGTACTGTTCATTTGTTTTTCGACATGAGTTATAAATTGCATAACTGTATTGCAAGCTTCTGATTTAGTTTTCAGCATGTATATCCAAGTATATCTAGAATAAGCATCCACAAAAGAAAGATAATACCTGTGTCCCTGATATGAATTTAGAGGCGCGGGTCCCCACAAGTCAGCGGCTATAAGTTCCAGTGGCTCATTATAGCTGGTTTCAGAATCACTAAAAGGGAGCTTGTGGCTCTTGCCGAGTTGGCAGTGCGTGCATGTGTGTTTGATAGGTACATTTTTATAATGAATGTTATTATTACGCAGAACAGTCTTAACAGTTTCCAGATTAGGATGTCCTAATTTTATATGCCAAGAATTAATCACGTTACATTCATCGCTATTATTGTCATAATCAACATTATTGCAACTATTCCTAATACAGTCATTGTCACTACTAGCATCTACATTATTATACCAGAATTCTCCACTTGAGTTTGTAGTCTTGAATTTGTATAAACCATCGTATAGGTTACCTCGAAGTAATGTTTCATGATTTAGGGAATCTTTAACTAAACAAAACTTAGGATGAAATTCAAAGTAAACATTATTGTCGTTGGCAAATTTTGATACACTTAACAAATTTTTATTAATCGTAGGTACCCTAAGAAGATTGTTTAATTTGAGTTGTCTTTTCCCAAAGATAGTCCCTTTGCCTATGTGTGTGATACTAGCAGTACTACCATTACCCATATGCAAATTTTTCATACCTGAGTAATTTTTGCTCCCAATGTTTAAATTTTGAAGATTTCTAGTTATGTGGTGAGTCGCTCCTAAGTCAGGGTACCATTCTTCGAAGCCATTGTCTTCATTTTTTACTTCATCATCATCTGCAGCATTATGTCTTCGGTTTGCGTTATTATTATTTTGAGTTGAATTCCCTGTTGTTGCCATATTTGCTTGTGCTCTTCTTTGTGAAAAGTAATTTTGTCTTGCCTATTGTCTACCTATGTCTGAATTATACCTGAAGTAACATGTAACACCCTGCCTCCGCTAGGGTCACTCGCAAAGGAATGCACTAGCTTTAGAGGGACATTATTGGTAAACATGCACAGAAATATCACAAGACAGAACATATAAAATAGCGGAAGTAAAATCGAACTTTCATAAACATGAATACATAAGGTCTAAAGCCTTTTACATCAGAGTACATCAAAACCTGTCTTGCAATAGTAAAGAAGCATAAAGACTTTTTCATAAATTATTCCCCAAATAAAAACAGTAAAGTAGCCATAGCCAGGAAAAGTCCAAGCCATCCATGATGACCTTCAAGCAGAAGAAGTCTGAACTAAACATCAGTGTTTCCTCCCTGTAACCTGGGGGGGGAACGGAAGAAAAGAGGCGAAACAAAACGGGTCAGTCAAAAAGACTGAGTAAGCCCTATCTACTATTAGTATAAAAACTAGTAAAGTTAACTGTCATGAGAAACTGAGATGAACATAAGCATGATACAAGATAGGTCAATTAAATCAAAATAACAGGATGAACTACTGAACTCAGATAAACTAGGGTGTCGTGATAAACTACGATGTCAAGATAAAACAAGGTATCACATTGTCAGGTTCCTATCAAGTATAATATCCCAAGATATCTATCGCGTATAACGTCCCATGGCATCTATCCTGTATATCCGCTCTGCACCTACCGTACTAGTATCTCAACTGTATTACGTGTTATCCGTGAATGACCCTTACTCAAAAGTCGTGTAATGGTCCATGTCAACCTAATATGCCGCATATATAGGTTACTCAACTCATATGTTTCTTTCCATGTATAAGTTCAGTCCTTTGCCGTAGGCTGTACGGGCTTTCCCATGTAAACGGTTTATCCTTGAAGTTGTTTTGGACTGCAACCCTTGATCTAGTTGTGTTTCCTTACCATGAACTATCGCGCGTCCACTTAGGATTTATGCCACCTAGGACCGCTAGGAATTATGCTACCTAATGAACGTTTCCGTGTCACGGTTTGGGTTTTGGCCACCTAGGACCACTAGGGATTACGCCACCCGTCAACCGCGCTCTTGATCCCACGTATGTATCGTGAATCGTTTTCCATGTCTAGATGCACATGTTCCCCAATGTGCCATCCGAGTTCCGTGCCAGGGCAAATCAAGAAATACGGAACTCGGTCGGGAGCTTTAAATCGTCTGCCGATGCAGATATCAAGGTCTGTTTTTGTACCCGTGGCTATGATCCCACGTGACCCCTCCCTCAACTACTGAAAGGCAATCCAAGAAAAATCATGTATAAGAACCACTCCACGGCCCCACTATAACCCACTTTCCTACGGGCCAACCTCACCCATGACTCGATAGCAAGCACATGGTCTGTTGGGGGTTCCTTGCCTTTCCGCACGTACACGATTGACTAAAGATGGTAGGTAGTCGGCGATGTGCTATCCAGGGCAAAAACAAGAATCGTCGACTCCACGCTAATCCATCCCAGTCTTTAGGTTGCTCGCATAGCAACCAAGGCATACTCTTGGTCCTTCTAACGCAGACCTTAACCTCTCATGGGCCTAGTATAATTACCTGGCAGCCCACAGAGGGATCCCAAGAATATCCTTACGTCCCCCGAAGCTTCCACTTCGGCACCCAGTGCGCTGGAGCTTTTATCCAAGTCAGATAACTTGCTCCCCCTCGTATACTAAGCGATGACCTACCGTATCAGGTTACTCATCGTTTTGAGAATTAGTCCTATGTCCTTAGCTAAGAATTATTACTTAGTTACCTTTAACTAAGGTTTACCACTTAGCTTCCTTTCCCGTTATCCTTGATTAACCACGGTTTTCTACCTAGTTCTTCTAGCTAGGGTTTGTCTATTGGGTTAAGTGTTATCATTCAAGTCCATGACTTAACCTGCCCACGAATCACGTCAAAGATTAGCTAAGTATTTATGTTCAAGACTTAGTCCCACAAGTTGGTTAAGTGCACCCAGAGGCTCATGACTTAACCCTATCAAGTCAAATTGGTCAAGTACTAGCTTACCTTAATCCTATCGGATTATCTTGCTGGATCGATTAAGCATAGATTATCTTAATCCCATCAAATTATCGAGTTGGATTGGTTAAGTATAGGTTGGCTTAACCCCATCCTCTAATCGTACTACAATGGTTAAGTATATTCTAAAAAGGTCTTGTGACTTAACCTTATCAGGTCCGCGTATTAGATTGGTTAAGTGTAAGTTACTTAACCCCATCAAATCATCATGTATAATTGGTTAAGTATAAGTTGCTTAACCCCATTAAATTATCACGTTAAGTTGGTTAAGTATTGGTTACTTAACCTCATTGAATTACCGAGTTTAAATTGGTTAAGTGTTTAACTTAACCCCATCGAATTACCGTGTTTAGATTAGTTAAGTGTGGATTACTTAACCCCATCTAATTACCGTGTCGGATTAGTTAGGTGCAAATTACTTAACCCCATCCCCTAATCATCTTGTATGGTTAAGTGTCATTAAGAAAACTTACTTAACCTTGCCAAATTATCATGTTGGATTGATTAAGTGTTGGTTAACTTAATCCCCGTCCACTAGTCGTATAAAAATGGTTAAGCGTCATTAGGCAAATCAAATCACTTAACCTACCCAACCTTGTCATGTTTTGTTAAGTATCATTAGCCTAACCAATTTACTTAACCCATTTACCCATGTCATATTTGTTAAGAGTCATTAATCAAATTAACTTAACCCTATCATGTGGCATTAATTACTTAATGCACCCCAACCTCTCACATTAGACTTTGTTGTGGTTACTAGTTAAGCCGGTCGGTTCCGGGTAGCTTTACACCACAACTTGGTCTAACCTCGGGTTCAAGCACAACATGACCAACTTCTCACATTGGGTCCTATTGTTTGCAACTACTAGTTAGGCCGGTCGGTTCCGGGTAGTTTTACGTTGCAAACTCAACCCAACCTCGAGTTGGCCACTTTCATGTTTAGTCTAGTGTCATGTTCATAGTCAAGTTTTCAAGCAATTGGGTAGACCTAACTTAATAGGTAAATTCCCAATGGGTAGACCTAACTTAATAGGTAAATTCCCAAGCTTATGTTTTTATGCATACTTACATGTCAACTTCCATGTTATGATTCAAGTCATGTTTTCAAGTTGTATTTTCATGTCATTAGAAATTACCCATAACATAACCCAACGCTTTTAAACTCGCATATACGTTCGCAACAACTTAATGGATTAAAAGAAGAGACTTGGCAAAGGCATGACAAAAATGGATATTAAGCCACAAGTTAATGATGGTGGAAAATGAGGCACAAATGTGTTCAGTAGCTTGCATGTTACATTCTTAAGCCTCAAAATCATGCATAAACCCAAACTTGGCACATAAACGAATCATGGTGACAAAAGACATGGAATGATGACTAGAAACTCGCATGTATCATCGTATAAGGGTTATGACTTCATATGCAAGTTGACATAAAGATTATGAAGGTTCTCATGTTGCATAATGCAACATTTCAACATAAAGGTTGTAGCTTTTAGCTCATAAGATCAAGATAATGACTTCATAAGCTTGCATGACATGATAGCATGTATCATTCTCAATGATCAAACCCAAACTTGCAACATGAACATTTAACTTCATAGTTAATATCTAAGAGTAGGGAAAGTGCTTACATTGTTATGAAGGCACAAATCGAAATGCAAAACAAAGATTGTGATGAAGCCTATGCATGCCATCACCCAAAAACCCAAAGATGAACACTCCAAATCAATAAAAAAAAACCCATCTTTATGAACAAAGATCAAAGCTTTAGCCTTGAGATCAACTTGAGAAGCTCTCATACTAACATAGGGACTCTCTAATACTCTCAAGATCATGAAACCTCTC
The DNA here is from genome assembly GCA_030737875.1 of Allium sativum. Lineage (NCBI taxonomy): Eukaryota > Viridiplantae > Streptophyta > Magnoliopsida > Asparagales > Amaryllidaceae > Allium > Allium sativum. The sequence continues at coordinate 444,965,401 of CM060922.1, read as the reverse complement.
ATAGAAATGAAGTGGAGGCTAGGATAGTTGAGTGGAGGACATGAGAGTAGCAATTTTGCCATAGTTTAGTTGCATGAATGAATAATGAGGGTTTAGGATAGGTTAGGGTCTTATTTATAGATTAGGCAAGTGTTTTAGGCCATAGGATTAAACCTAGATTCAATCCAAGCCATCAAAGCATGTCTTGGGGAAGAAGTCAAGTGTAGGAACCATCTAGGGCCTTTAGATTAAAGATGAACCATGAGAACCATCCAAATGCAAAATCTGCATTTGAGCGAATCGGCCCATGGGTTGACAGCCAAACACCCTGGATTAACCCCTAGTCGACCCAACGGGCTCGGGTCGACCTCAAAAATCGGCCGGTTCGGTTATTCCCCTCTCCCAATTCGCTGTTTTGAACATTTTTGCATATTTATTTATTTAATTTTCAATTATATATATATATATATCAATATATATATATTTCTCTTCGCAACCCATTTCACTTAATTAAGTATACTTTAATTTGGGAATTTTTCGTGAAACTTCGCGAGGCCATATCTTGGTCATACGGACTCCGATTTTCGAAAACTCGGACTCTATTTCGCGTATTTTTCCAAGACGAACGCAATAGCATAGCCTGTTTCCCTTGATTCAGATTTTACAGTTTAATTCTGCCTCCATTTATGTTATAACAGGTTATTGAAAATACGGGTTGTTACATTCTCCCCACCTTTTAGGATTTCGTCCCCGAAATCTCCAAGTTAGAAAGAACATATCCTACCATCCATCATCCATCTACTCAAAACATCATCCACAAGCAACCATTGTCCTTAGATGATTTCTAATGCTGTATGAATATATGCAAAACGTGTGTGTACATGTTCCTTAGCTAATGCTAATGATCAGGCCTGAATAATCTTTCTAATGCAAAATATGTATAGTGCCATGAATCCAACATGTATGCAAATAGTCCTAGTCATATAGATACTATATGCGTGCACAATCATTCATTCATATGCAACAACCGCATGATAATACATTCGATTTCATCCATAAACAAGTATAAATACTCGTGCATATGCAATATGAAATGTGACCGAGTCGAGCTAGTATCTAATGTGTATTCGCGCATCCACGAGCAACCACTTGCAACCACTTGCAACCATATCAATCATAACATGTTTCAAATACATGTTTACATCCATAGGGTTCTACCTAGAATTCCCTAAAACAGGGTCGAGAAGATAAACAGGACAAACTCCTTACAGGGTTTGTAACGGAGAATTGGACCGAGAGGATGTCCACAAAAGATAGCCTACAAGTAAGCTCTACAGAAAACAGGGATCAAGGATATACTCCCAAAAAGAGATATCATGCGCGTATCTAGTCTTTGACCATCAAAGTCGTCTTTTAACTTCGCGATTTTGTAGCTTCTTATTCCTGTTTCCATAACATGAGCTGGAACTCATTTCTTCGTCGCCTCTCGTTCCACTTGCACTTATCCTTTTCCTAGAATACTTGACGCAAACATGACTGCGTACTCATGATCTCATGCAAGCTTTCCAAAATTCACTAGTGAATCTTGGATCTCGTTTATATACTATAAGGCATTCCATGTAGAAGAACTTTCTCTTGAAAGTAAACAGATGTCAATCAGGTTATCATGTGCACTTACTAGGGTGATCTCTATAACCCATGCATAAATGAAGTAAACCATCCGTCTTATTGGCGAACACCACTCGATCGGGCTTCAAATTTCCAATAAATGCATCAAGGGATTCTAAGTAACTAGTCATGACAGAACCTCAAAAAGGTTACCCGATACTTCGAGGGCATTACCAAGGCTAGTCAAAAGGTCTAACTACCCTCCTATCAAAACCGAGAGTGGCACCCCCTACTGGATAACCACTTCATCCCTAGAATCCATCCATAGCTTATAAATATAAGCATTATTTCCAAACTCAACACTTGGCATAGACATTCCCAAATCCAAACAAGTCATGTATAAATGGACTGATTCTCCAATAGGACTTTGAGACAAAAATGGGATTCTCTATTACGCTAGTACTTAAGGTGCAGAGACTCAACTATCGAAGCAGACTTAAATGATACGAACAACGAAGTCCTAACGGGATGATAGAGAAGAAAAGCTAAACCTTTAACAAGATCGTTACCCTCCTTCCGAGGTACTCTAGAAATGAGAGCATACTACTGCCCTCCCGATGATCTTGTCCTTGTCCCATAATACTTAACTATCCGCCCCGTTTTACCATGCCAAAGGTACTCTCTCGTCATGGGTTTCATTGTTCATCTTTCTCCCTCCTTTGAGGACTAAGCCATACCAACAAGTTGCTCATCCTTAAGCTCGTATCCTTTATCCTTCTTTCTCACGATCCTTTCTTATAACGCGGCCACTGGTCTCTCGAGAACCACCTCCATCGTATGGAAAGCACTTTCGTAGGTAGAAAAGACTAGTCGCAGTTAAAACTACTGTGACTACAGATGGAGGAAAGAAAGGAAAAGAGACTCAATTAAGGAAACAAGGATAGTGCTAATGGCTTTTGGGGAATAGCCTTTTTCTTTTAAAAGAAAATTTTCTTGAAAAATGCTTCTTTGTAAACGCTTTTTTTTTTCAAATAATTTTCAGAAGGTCTTTAAAAACTTTTGCCCAGTCTGGTAACCTTCTGCTCTGATACCAAATGTAACACCCCGCCTCCGCTAGGGTCACTCGCAAAGGAATGCACTAGCTTTAGAGTGGCATTATTGGTAAACATGCACAGAAATATCACAAGACAGAACATATAAAATAGCGGAAGTAAAATCGAACTTTCATAAACATGAATACATAAGGTCTAAAGCCTTTTACATCAGAGTACATCAAAACCTGTCTTGCAATAGTAAAGAAGCATAAAGACTTTTTCATAAATTATTCCCCAAATAAAAACAGTAAAGTAGCCATAGCCAGGAAAAGTCCAAGCCATCCATGATGACCTTCAAGCAGAAGAAGTCCGAACTAAACAGCAGTGTTTCCTCCCTGTAACCTGGGGGGGAAACGGAAGAAAAGAGGCGAAACAAAACGGGTCAGTCAAAAAGACTGAGTAAGCCCTATCTACTATTAGTATAAAAACTAGTAAAGTTAACTGTCATGAGAAACTGAGATGAACATAAGCATGATACAAGATAGGTCAATTAAATCAAAATAACAGGATGAACTACTGAACTCAGATAAACTAGGGTGTCGTGATAAACTACGATGTCAAGATAAAACAAGGTATCACATTGTCAGGTTCCTATCAAGTATAATATCCCAAGATATCTATCGCGTATAACATCCCATGGCATCTATCCTGTATATCCGCTCTGCACCTACCGTACTAGTATCCCAACTGTATTACGTGTTATCCGTGAATGACCCTTACTCAAAAGTCGTGTAATGGTCCATGTCAACCTAATATGCCGCATATATAGGTTACTCAACTCATATGTTTCTTTCCATGTATAAGTTCAGTCCTTTGCCGTAGGTTGTACGGGCTTTCCCATGTAAACGGTTTATCCTTGAAGTTGTTTTGGACTGCAACCCTTGATCTGTTGTGTTTCCTTACCATGAACTATCGCGCGTCCACTTAGGATTTATGCCACCTAGGACCGCTAGGGATTATGCTACCTAATGAACGTTTCCGTGTCTCGGTTTGGGTTTTGGCCACCTAGGACCACTAGGGATTATGCCACCCGTCAACCGCGCCCTTGATCCCACGTATGTATCGTGAATCGTTTTCCATGTCTAGATGCACATGTTCCCCAATGTGCCATCCGAGTTCCGTGCCAGGGCAAATCAAGAAATACGGAACTCGGTCGGGAGCTTTAAATCGTCTGCCGATGCAGATATCAAGGTCTATTTTTGTACCCGTGGCTATGGTCCCACGTGACCCCTCCCTCAACTACTGAAAGGCAATCCAAGAAAAATCATGTATAAGAACCACTCCACGGCCCCACTATAGCCCACTTTCCTACGGGCCAACCTCACCCATGACTCGATAGCAAGCACATGGTCTGTTGGGGGTTCCTTGCCTTTCCGCACGTACACGATTGACTAAAGATGGTAGGTAGTCGGCGATGTGCTATCCAGGGCAAAAACAAGAATCGTCGACTCCACGCTAATCCATCCCAGTCTTTAGGTTGCTCGCATAGCAACCAAGGCATACTCTTGGTCCTTGTAACGCAGACCTTAACCTCTCATGGGCCTAGTATAATTACCTGGCAGCCCACAGAGGGATCCCAAGAATATCCTTACGTCCCCCGAAGCTTCCACTTCGGCACCCAGTGCGCTGGAGCTTTTATCCAAGTCAGATAACTTGCTCCCCCTTGTATACTAAGCGATGACCTACCGTATCAGGTTACTCATCGTTTTGAGAATTAGTCCTATGTCCTTAGCTAAGAATTATTACTTAGTTACCTTTAACTAAGGTTTACCACTTAGCTTCCTTTCCTGTTATCCTTGATTAACCACGGTTTTCTACCTAGTTCTTCTAGCTAGGGTTTGTCTATTGGGTTAAGTGTTATCATTCAAGTCCATGACTAAACCCGCCCACGAATCACGTCAAAGATTAGCTAAGTATTTAAGTTCAAGACTTAGTCCCACAAGTTGGTTAAGTGCACCCAGAGGCTCATGACTTAACCCTATCAAGTCAAATTGGTCAAGTACTAGCTTACCTTAATCCTATCGGATTATCTTGCTAGATCGATTAAGCATAGATTATCTTAATCCCATCAAATTATCGAGTTGGATTGGTTAAGTATAGGTTGGCTTAACCCCATCCTCTAATCGTACTACAATGGTTAAGTATATTCTAAAAAGGTCTTGTGACTTAACCTTATCAGGTCCGCGTATTAGATTGGTTAAGTGTAAGTTACTTAACCCCATCAAATCATCATGTATAATTGGTTAAGTATAAGTTGCTTAACCCCATTAAATTATCACGTTAAGTTGGTTAAGTATTGGTTACTTAACCTCATTGAATTACCGAGTTTAAATTGGTTAAGTGTTTAACTTAACCCCATCGAATTACCGTGTTTAGATTAGTTAAGTGTGGATTACTTAACCCCATATAATTACCGTGTCGGATTAGTTAGGTGCAAATTACTTAACCCCATCCCCTAATCATCTTGTATGGTTAAGTGTCATTAAGAAAACTTACTTAACCTTGCCAAATTATCATGTTGGATTGATTAAGTGTTGGTTAACTTAATCCCCGTCCACTAGTCGTATAAAAATGGTTAAGCGTCATTAGGCAAATCAAATCACTTAACCTACCCAACCTTGTCATGTTTTGTTAAGTATCATTAGCCTAACCAATTTACTTAACCCATTTACCCATGTCATATTTGGTTAAGAGTCATTAATCAAATTAACTTAACCCTATCATGTGGCATTAATTACTTAATGCACCCCAACCTCTCACATTAGACATTGTTGTGGTTACTAGTTAAGCCGGTCGGTTCCGGGTAGCTTTACACCACAACTTGGTCTAACCTCGGGTTCAAGCACAACATGACCAACTTCTCACATTGGGTCCTATTGTTTGCAACTACTAGTTAGGCCGGTCGGTTCCGGGTAGTTTTACGTTGCAAACTCAACCCAACCTCGAGTTGGCCACTTTCATGTTTAGTCTAGTGTCATGTTCATAGTCAAGTTTTCAAGCAATTGGGTAGACCTAACTTAATAGGTAAATTCCCAATGGGTAGACCTAACTTAATAGGTAAATTCCCAAGCTTATGTTTTTATGCATACTTACATGTCAACTTCCATGTTATGATTCAAGTCATGTTTTCAAGTTGTATTTTCATGTCATTAGAAATTACCCATAACATAACCCAACGCTTTTAAACTCGCATATACGTTCGCAACAACTTAATGGATTAAAAGAAGAGACTTGGCAAAGGCATGACAAAAATGGATATTAAGCCACAAGTTAATGATGGTGGCAAATGAGGCACAAATGTGTTCATTAGCTTGCATGTTACATTCTTAAGCCTCAAAATCATGCATAAACCCAAACTTGGCACATAAACGAATCATGGTGACAAAAGACATGGAATGATGACTAGAAACTCGCATGTATCATCATATAAGGGTTATGACTTCATATGCAAGTTGACATAAAGATTATGAAGGTTCTCATGTTGCATAATGCAACATTTCAACATAAAGGTTGTAGCTTTTAGCTCATAAGATCAAGATAATGACTTCATAAGCTTGCATGACATGATAGCATGTATCATTCTCAATGATCAAACCCAAACTTGCAACATGAACATTTAACTTCATAGTTAATATCTAAGAGTAGGGAAAGGGCTTACATTGTTATGAAGGCACAAATCGAAATGCAAAACAAAGATTGTGATGAAACCTATGCATGCCATCACCCAAAAACCCAAAGATGAACACTCCAAATCAATAAAAAAAAAACCATCTTTATGAACAAAGATCAAAGCTTTAGCCTTGAGATCAACTTGAGAAGCTCTCATACTAACATAGGGACTCTCTAATACTCTCAAGATCATGAAACCTCTCATAGAAATGAAGTGGAGGCTAGGATAGTTGAGTGGAGGCCATGAGAGTAGCAATTTTGCCATAGTTTAGTTGCATGAATGAATAATGAGGGTTTAGGATAGGTTAGGGTCTTATTTATAGATTAGGCAAGTGTTTTAGGCCATAGGATTAAACCTAGATTCAATCCAAGCCATCAAAGCATGTCTTGGGGAAGAAGTCAAGTGTAGGAACCATCTAGGGCCTTTAGATTAAAGATGAACCATGAGAACCATCCAAATGCAAAATCTGCATTTGAGCGAATCGGCCCACGGGTTGACAGCCAAACACCCTGGATTAACCCCTAGTCAACCCAGCGGGCTCGGGTCGACCTCAAAAATCGGGCGGTTCGGTTATTCCCCTCTCCCAATTCGCTGTTTTGAACATTTTTGCATATTTATTTATTTAATTTTCAATTATATATATATATATCAATATATATATATTTCTCTACGCAACCCATTTCACTTAATTAAGTATACTTTAATTTGGGAATTTTTCGTGAAACTTCGCGAGGCCATATCTTGGTCATACGGACTCCGATTTTCGAAAACTCGGACTCTATTTCGCGTATTTTTCCGAGACGAACGCAATAGCATAGCCTGTTTCCCTTGATTCAGATTTTACAGTTTAATTCTGCCTCCATTTATGTTATAACAGGTTATTGAAAATACGGGTTGTTACATAACATTTGTTCGCCATGTGACCAAACTTTTGGCATATTTGACATTTCACACGATAGTTGTTGTTATCTCGTTGTATCTTCTTATTTCTGACTGTGGTATAATTGGTAGAGAACTTATTTTGTGCTGTTTTTCTTTGGTCAATTCTGCCTTCATGAGCAAGGAGTGCTGATCGAACGAACTGTAAATCAGGTAAAGCTTGTTGTGTGGCTAACACAGTTACTAGAGATTCATATTCTTCATCTAATCCACCAATAATAAATAGGATTTGCTCATTGTCGCTGATCTTATGACCAACAGCATTTAGCTTGTCACATAGATTTTTAATTTTTCCTAAGTATTCTTTCATGCTTGCCTCCTTTTTTCTAGAATTTTGTAATTCCCTTCTATATTGCATGATTCTAGCAGCTGATTGTGAACTGAAAATTTGTTCAACTGTTTTCCATATTTCATAAGACGTGCTACATCCAACTATTTGTGATAATAAATTCGAACTTACTGACGATAGGAGCCATGAGGAGAGGAGGCTGTCTTGTTTTTGAAACTTTGTGTAGTCTGTGTTAGGCACAATTTCTCCTTCCGAATTGGTTATCGTCACTGGTGGGACTGTTATTGTCCCATTAATGTACTGCAGTAAATCATACCCTCTTAAAGCGATCTCTACTTGATATTTCCATAGAATGTAATTGTCTTCGTCTAGAGATGTGGTGATAATTTGGCTTTTTGGTTTAATCAGGTCATGATGGTTAGGTGGAGCACTGTACCCCAAGCTTCCTGAAACAGCGGAGGTTACTTCATTGTTGTTGGCCATAAAACAAAAACAACTTTCTGCTTGATGATTAAGCCTTTCGGCAATTTGGCTCTGATACCATATTAAGGGATGAGGAGGAGAGTTATTAGAGAGGAACAATTGCAATTTTTATTGATACAAAACATGATACAAAGTGCACATATATATAGTGCTATGAGCCCAACGGCTAGTACAAAATATACCAAATATGTATGAGCATAACGGCTAGTATTAAATATACCAAGTATGCATGAGCCTAACGGCTAGTAGATAATGACAAAGCATGCTAAATATGATAAAAACGTGTTCACACTCTAATGGCTCTATTGTAACGGCTCTATTGTCTTCATTAGCGTGGTTAAAATTGCAGGAAAATTCACATATGTAGGCTTGTTTATAGAAAGTATAACATGTTTGGCTATATTTGTAAATATTTACAAATATAAACCTGTTTTGTTCCGAGAAGAGAACTGCGTGCATTTTGAAAATCGCTCTCGTGTGAGTTTTGAAAATTTATCTGTGCATTTTGGCACATTTCCGATTTTTATATATACTCACCTACTCTTTCATAATTCTGATTAATACTCAATCACACCTTCTCAACTTTATTTCTCTTCTAAATGCCTTCATTGCCATCATCTACGAACTCTAATTTCCCATTCGGGATGTCTTTTCCACCATCTGGTGATCACACTGATATTGATTGGAATATAAACTATCAGGAACAACATTACAAGGAGCTTGACCGTGAATACCCGGATCTTGAGCTACTCACACTTCAACCGGGACAGAATGAACCTGTGTACGTCCGACGAGTGCATAAACATCGATCATGTTTATCAACCCGTTGTAGAACAACAGGTTGAGCACGTACCAATAAATCAATCCCCATCTGAACAAGAGGTAAACTCGTACCCAGTTTGTTGCCACTATTGACGTATGGCTGAAGTTATTGTAACAGATGATGGTGAAAACATTGATCGTCGAATTCTTTATTGTTCCAAATATCTCCATGGATGCAATTTTTCTGAATATATTGACGAACCATTGTGTCCAAGGGGCATAGCATATGCGAACGACTTGGAGTAAAAAATTAGACGTCTCAAAAAACTCTTAGAAGACTTACATTTTAACCGTAACTATTAGTGTTTCTATTATCCGGTTGTTGTAGTAGTTGTTCGAAGTTCAGTTTGAATTATTGTTTGTGTGTTTGTAGAACTTGAAAGATTAATATAAAGTACTGTATGTTTGTTTTTTCTAAGAAAATGTGTTTGTTTATTACTATACTTTGTTACGCATTATAATCAATGTTTACAACCAAAAAAACTTTGTTTAATGAAATGACACCTCACTGACTAAAGTGTTTTCAAACAGTACCAGTCATTATTATACTGATCAAAGCTGGTCCCAAACAGTATATTAGACTAAATTGACTAAAACTAGCTCGTATAGTACACCTTGACATAAAGATGACGTGAAAAATCGTTGCCATAAAGATAAAGAAAGGATGCACCAAAGCTTTTCCTTACAGTACGCTCTGCCACGAGTCAGGTGATTTGACTGGACACTGATAAAGATGGTACAAAATTGTCCTATGTGATAAAGCTGGCTTAATGAGTCATTATTTAGAAACAGTTGAGTTGACAAGACTCTGCCAAATCTGACCCATATCTTGTCCATTGTGATAAAACCTAACAAAGGACAAATGACTGTACTTTATTTTGAATTAAATGAGATGATTAAAGCTCTACCAAATCTGACCCAAAGCTTATTGTTTGAGATCAAGTTGGACAAAGGACAAGTGAGTCTACTTTATTTTGAAATAGATGAAATGATTGAAGCTCTGCAAAATCTGACTTGAAAACAACCTTACTGAGTTGACTAAAGTTGATTTGACAATTACATTGCTTAGATGCCTATTTCATAGCTCTTCAACACATTATTTGTCATTGCAGAAACACTTCAATTCTTACTTCAAATAACTTCAAAATAAATATACTCACTCGACAATTGCGCATAATTTTATACCTTTACTTTACTATTATGACGGTGAATTGGTCGTGGATGAGCACCAAAATGGAAATTATGCGGGAGGATTCTGCAAATCAGGAAGAGTTCGCAAGGGTTGCACACTTGATGCTTTGAAAGAATCAGTCTTCAAAGCAACCAAAATTAACTCTCTCAAATATGATATCGAGTTGTCAGTTAACTGATCTACTGGTTCGGGATCGAGGGTCGTATCACTTCATACGATGAAGATGTACACGTAATGTTTTCTGCTGTTAAGAAATTGACTGAGTTGTTTGTTGGAAAAACGACAAAAGCAATCGTGGAAGAAGTCATGGAAGAAAACATCACACCTCCTTTTGTGAGTAGCGGTTTAGGGTATTTCACAGAAATGTTGCAAACTCATGATCCTTCACTAATCTTTAGTTCTCATATGTACACCAATATGTATTTTCATCCGAATGTGGATGACCAACATCAGCAACAACAACAAACTATTCAACCAAATGATCATAAGCAACAACAACAAACTGATAAGTTAGAAGACTATGAACAACAATTGCAACATGATGTATTTCCTTCTCAGTCAGAACTGTATGATATGAGCCAAATGTATGTGTTGCACATTACTTTAGTTTACTAGCTACTCATTGAAATGTAAGATGTGACTGAAATGCATTTATTAACAGACTGACTGAAGAAGTCGAATTAGACTGGGTGCAGGTCCTTCACAACAAACTGACCATATCACTGCAAGAAAACACTAATTTAACATCAAATATTTAGAAGCGGAAATTTCTATTGCTAATTTGCGACATATTTTCATGTGATCTGCAAGGGATAGTTTTTAATTTTCTCAACTTTTCTTCCTTTTATTTATTACCGTTGTCTTTTGTCATCCCTCATTAAACCGTTGCAAATTGCGTCAAATTACCAACATAAAATTTCTGCCACTATTTTCCGCTGCAAATCCAAGCAGACTACCCGAAGAATATTTATCGAAGCTATTTTGCAGCAGAATTCCAACAGATTTGCAAGAGATGTTTGTATTATTTTCTAACATATACTTTAGTGTTATTTTTTTAATAATTATTAACATTTTCAATAATTAATAATTATTTTGTTCTAATTAATGATTTATAAGTAATAATTAATACTAATTTACGTTCTGTAATAAATAATAATTTACATTCTATAATAATAATTAAATAATTATTAAGATATAATAAATAATAATTGAAAATTTATTAAAAAGTAATATTTAATTCTAAATAGCAATAACTAGTGAATATTTTTTGGTTGTTGTTTTAATTTTAGAACCTATTTATTATTCACTAATTACAATTGAAAATTATAATTTATATCTTGGAAATTCTTAAAATTTGAAATTTGTTAAAATAAATTTTGAAATATTCATAAAATTCTTAAATGAAAATTTAAAATTTTAATAAAAGTTAAAAGAAATTAAAACTTTAGATACATTTAAACTTAATAGCATAAAATTTTACAAAACTCATAAACGAAAAAAAATTCAAAATTTGAAAAATATATAAAGTATGTTGTATGTTATTACTTTTATATTCAATTTGAGGTTTTGTTTAGTAATATATTTACTTTGTACAAGTACTCATTCCCTCGAAGCCGAAATTTTCCCTCCAATTCAACATTTCCCTCCGATCACATTTTTTTGCCGCATTACCCCTATTTATTTCCCTCGATTAAAAACAAACCCAGCTAACCCATTAAATCTACCTTTGAATTGAAAAAAAAATCCCTAGCTCCTCTTATCCATCCGCTCCTCTTATCGCTGATCCGGGACAAATTCCCCTTCTTCGAATTTTCCAAGTGTCCTCTTCTTCCCCAAATCTCATCGACCTCCTTGCTTAGCCACTCATTTTACCTTTCCTTCTCCACCTTCCAAACCGATCCGACTCTCCCTTCTGCTCATCTTCCTCCACACCAGTTCAAACCCACCATGGCCTGCTTCGGAATCCTCTCCATTGTCTACTAGCTTCGCTTATGACTACCCATTCTGTCCTTTCCTCAATAACCCGATTCAAAATAATTATGGATACGAGAAACCTAACTACACGTGACATTGACAACTACTGCTAAAATGTAAGGCGTTGGAGCTAATTGGAAACCTTAGCTCCTATTGGAGTCGTTCTACGAAGAAATTGAATGCATGTTAAATGCTAATTGACTGAATGTTCTGTTGCTAGCGAGTAACGGTTCCTGCAGTAGTGAAGAATCAGTTTTTTTACCAACCTCGTATCGATGCTGCGCCCTGAATATATGTATTGCATGGTGATGATAAGCTGTGCAGTTTTTTCCAGGTTTGGCCAATGCATGTAATGGAATGAAATTCAAGTAACAATGGGAAACTTAAACTACGACGTAGTAACTAAGGGCTGGAAGCAAAAACTTAACTTCATGTGAGCACATTTTTTTATGAGTATTTACGCCATATGCCATCATATCTTTTTCCCGATTTATAATACATTATCAGATAACTCATCTAATGTTAATAGTTAGAAAGGCCATGGATCAAAAGAAGTTTCAGCAAATCTGCAGAATTCATGATTAAGGAGTAAAACAGCTACGCTGACCGCTCAAAAGAACAATTTGAAGAAAATAACCTCAATCGAGAAATTAGAGTTAATGAAAGCGTGGATCCTATAAAAATGAAACGTCTTTGGAGCTAAAAATACTAATGTTTTTCTTTTGCTACTTGATGTATCTAGGATCCGTTCATTTTTTGGTTTACTTGTGTATTTTACTGACTTTCACTCATATGGAGTAAAAGAATTACAACAATGCTAGGATATGTTGGGGCATTTTGTCCTTTATATTTTTTCAATAAAATCCCGGTGTAAAAAAAGCAAATTTTGGTCAGTTATGAGAATGTGTAGAAGCATGCAGTTGGAATGCATGGATAATGGTGCTGGAGTGCAATGTGAGAGAACTTGAGTCTGTTCAAGTGCGAATCTAGTTGAACTAGGGATGTCTTTGTTTGAATAAATGTACTTGAAGAAGTTAAATAGATAACTGAATGGACTTTGGAAGCTCCTGAGAGCGAGTTGTGCCTCACTCCAACGCAAAGTATTTTCTTTTTCTGTTGATGAAGGGTTCTCTTTTACTTAGTTCTGTCTAACTGCAAATGAGATACTTTTGTGGTAGCGAATGTTGTTTAGGTTGAATATTTGTAGCTGGAAGAACTAATTTATAGAGTGCAATGTTTTATGATTCGTTACTTACTTATATTGTGCTATTAATTTTATCACATTACTTATCCTTATATATTCTACAAATTGTGTTCTGTTTTTATTTTTTATATTTTGAATTTTTTAAGGAACAAGCAAAGATATTTGTATTAAACAACATAAAAAGAAGTTGTGAAAAATATTAAAGATATTTTTATCAAACAACATAAAAAGCAAAGGTATTTGTGTAACAGCCCGCATTTTACGTATCGGAAGATCGTAAAATATTTTTATTTTATTCCCTGAGGGTTGGATCATTCTCATCTTTTGATATAATGCTTATGGGGATGTGTGACATGTCCATAATTTTTACCGATTTTGTTTGTGACCATTTTGCCCCTGTCAGTCTTGTACTGGGCATAACTTTTGACTCAGGTCGAATCTGAGGGTGAGACCTGTGCCATTGGAAAGGAATTGATGATTCCCTTTCCGTAGAGTGGTTACATTAAGGATTTGGTTCAGCGGTTTGGGAGAAATCGCTGTTTTAAGGTTTTTCAGTTGGCTGTTCAGGTTTTGGAAGGCTAATGGGCTGATTTGGAGAAGGCCCATTAGAGGGTAGGTGGAGACTATAAATAGGGGGTAAGGGATATGGAGAAAGGTTGGCATTTTCCATTCTCTTATGGGGAGGCTTTGATCCCCTTCTTCCTCTAACACCTTTCCACCATTAAAATTCCAAATTCAAGGGGGAAATCGAAGATCTATACCATTCGAGGCTAGATCAACATCGTTTCAAGGGCGAATTCATCGGATTAAAGGGTTTGATTCGAAGTGTTCGCTGTCCGGATTGCTTTTTTCATCGCTTTTGCTTTGTTTTGGAGAATTGGTGAGTGATTTACATCTCTCATTCGGATTCATGCAAGTATATGGGTTTTAGGATGTTAATTTCATCATTTCCATGTTGTTTTCCTTAGATCCACACCATGCTAAGTCCATTTTATATATGAATCACCTTAGGATCTGATCTAGATAATTTAAATGGTTAATTTTATGATTTTTCTCAAGATTATGCAAGTTAGATCCGTTTTTATGTTCATATGATTCACTTATCATGTTTTGGGAAATTTATGTGTTTTGATGGAAATTGTTAGATTGACGATATTGTTGGTTGCAGAACATGTTTATGATTGCGTTTGGATGAATCGGATAAGCTGGTTTCGTCGGATTCGTCGTTTGGCGAAGTTTTGGTCGAAATCGGAGTCGAATTGGAGATGTGCAGGTTTCTGGTCGTCCTGGAGCTGGTCGGTTTAAGCTGGTCGGTCCAGAAGGAGCAGAAGTGTTTCTGGTCGGTTTCAGATGGTGGCATTCTGGTCGGTTTTGGAGCTAGTCGGGTCGGTTGAGGCGGTCTGATGGCTCTGGTCGGTCCATAAGGGTCTGGACTAAGGTGGTCGGTCACGTTATGGCTTGGGGAGCAAGTCAGGGAGCTGGTTGGTTGGAATGGAGGCATCGGGGTCAGTTTTGATTGGTCGTTCTAGAGCAATGCTGGTCGGTTTTGACTGGTCGTTCTGGAGCAATTCTGGTCGGTTTTGACTGGGTCTTGGAGCTGGTCGGTTTGATCGGTCCAGAAGGCTGAGGAGGGAGTCTGGTCGGCTCAGGAGGGTCCTGGTCGGTCCAGGAGGAGCAAAGGGAGGTCTGGACGGTCCAGGGGGGGTCTGATCGGTCTAGAAGTACCGGAAGAGGTCTGGTCGGTCCAGAATGGGTCTGGTCGGCATTTCTACTGGAAATTTCTGATCGGACACTTCTAGTGATGACGTAACTTCGAGGTGATTCAAGTAGGAAGACTCGAAGTGATGAATGTGTTCGTTGATCAAGGTGGAACAACGAATGCGGAGACAACTCAAAGGTCGTGAGTTGGTGGATAATGGCTGCTCGAGAAGGTTGCTTGAGCTATGAAACATCGTCAAGGTTGGACGATTAGAGATGTGAAGGCCGAGAAGTCATCGTTGTCGTAAGTTCTAGCAGGCTCAAAGCAGGGGTACGATGGGTATCGTTGAAAGGCCC
Organism: Allium sativum; assembly: GCA_030737875.1. Taxonomy (NCBI): domain Eukaryota; kingdom Viridiplantae; phylum Streptophyta; class Magnoliopsida; order Asparagales; family Amaryllidaceae; genus Allium; species Allium sativum. Next base: position 444,950,092 of record CM060922.1, on the reverse strand, counting down.
AAAAGACCGGTTGTTGATCGAGTACCCTGGGTCTTTCTGGTTGGGGAAAGGCCTAGTGTCAAGGTTGGACATTGCCAAGGTTGGGCATATGGAGTTCATGCTAGAACTGGGGTTATCATTAGCCCTTGACATATGGCAAGGTTGGCCGTCATACGATAATGATGGTTTCGAAGCAGGATTGGCAGTGATAGCCAGAGTCAGTCATGGATGATTAGTTGTTCTGTTTGTACTATCTCACACAGATTATCCAAAGTCAAGGGCGACGTTCTTTGAGTGCTTAAGTGATATTGGTCTAGGCCTCTGGCGAGGGTACTTGAAGAATGTTAAACTCGATTAGGGTTGTCTGTGTGAGACTTATATAATCTGGATGTTATGTGTGTTCTCTATGATTGAATGGGTGTTCTGGTTTCTATGGATGAATGGTTGAAATGCTTGGTGTAAAGGCTATCACTGTCCGATGTGGGGAAGATAAGGTTGAGTTCTTCTCTGGTGATGTGGGTAGATAAGTTGTTCATTTACCCATTCTCACATGCTTTCTTGTTGAAGTTTGTTAGCTGTATTATCGCTCACTAAGACTATTGTCTGACTCAAGGTTTTATGTCTCCTCTTATTACCTTGGGCTGTTCATCCGGTTGTGGATGGGTAGACTAAGTAGCAGGTTACAGGTAATGGAGCTTAGTGATACGAGGAAGCTGAGCGATGACGAGCAGGAGGCTGGCGTACCAGTTTTATTCTATCTAGTATTTCTGTTTCCGCTGTTTGAGCTGCTTGAGAGTTGTAGTGAGGCCTTATGTACAAACTTGGATATCAGTTGGATAATCTTTCTGGATGTTGAAAGAGTTTCAAAAGTTTGCTATATGATACCTCATTACTATCACCTGTTGTATATGTTCTATTATATTTTATCCTTGCGCTGTGAGTTCTACGACATGTTTCGATGTGTTCACTTACTATGATGATCGTCCATAGCAGCCTGGCACGCCTTTCAGCGCATTATTCCTCTTGTTTAGTGCGGGGGTTATGGGCGGTCATCACATTTGGTATCAGAGCTCTGGTCAATGATTTTAGCCAAAGTTCGAAGACGTAATTACGTATGAGAGACGTATTTGTAGATTTCAGTTGGATGTTTACTATATATATTAATATATATAGTAGTAGCGGTTGTATCTCTTTAGCAGTTTTCTTGGAAGTGGCTAGTTATTCTAAGTTGCAGATTTAGAATGAGTAGACGTCCATCAAGACACGCTGCTAGGGGAGCTAATACTGGAGGGGGAAATGGTGGTGAACCAGATTACCCGACCATGTTTGAAGCCATGGCAGATGCAATTATGCGAAGGGTACCCGCTCCAGTGGCGGCTACGGTAGATGTAGGTGTGCGAGTTCCTAGGGTAGATTTTGCAAAGATGTGCAAGGACTTTATATCTCTAGGAGGGAAACCATTCAAGGGAACTGAACCAGCTGAAGAGGTTCAGAGGTGGAATGATTCATGTGTTCGAATCTTTGGAGACTTGGGTATTGAAGATGCAATGAAGAGAAAGCTTGCATCAAGGCAGCTGCAAAGCAGGGCCATGGAATGGTGGAATTCTGTTATACTCGAGACTCCGGAAGAGTAGATTTCATGGGAGCAATTCCAAGCTAAGTTTGAAGCAAAGTTTATCTCCACTGCTCAAAAGTCAGTTCTCTTCAAGAAGTTCGTAGAGTTGAAGCAGAATGGCAGATCAGTTCTTGACTATATTTCTGATTTTGAGGCAGTTTGCTTTAACTGCCAACAGAAGGGACATTATTTGAATGAGTGTAAGAATCCCAATGCTGAGAAGAAGTGCTTCAAGTGTGGAAAGCCTGGGCATGAGAAGAAAGATTGTCCGGAATCAGCTAAGGGTAAGCAGATTGTTAGGGCATATGCTTTGGATGCTGTGCCATCTTCTTCAAGAGCTCCTACTGCAGAGGAGAAGGGAAAGGGTGTCATGGTGCAAGGTACTTTTTCCGTTAACGGTGTTTCAGTTCGAGTGTTGTTTGATACCGGAGCATCACATTCATTCATCTGCAATGAGCTTGTGTGTCGCTTGGGTTTGGAACCCGAGATTTGTGATAGACCATTGATCGTGACTAATCCAGTTGGGGGTTCGTCCAGTTTGTGCATGATTTGCCGTGGTCTAGTATTATCGAGTCATGGTTGCTCTTTTATGTGTGATTGCTTTGTTCTTAACTTCGCTGGGTATGGGATCATCTTGGGCATGGATTGGCTCAAGAAGTATGCGGCAAGGGTGAATTGCGAGAAGCTAGAGGTGAGGGTCGGGGATATGGAAGGGCAAAAGGTGTTGATTAGATGTAAGCGCGAAGACGGGGTCTTGGTGAGTTATCTTTATTCACTTGGGATTCCACAGGAAGACCTATCATCAGTGCTGATCGCTAATGAGTATGTAGATGTCTATGACGAGGTCAAAGGGTTGCCGCCGCATCGCGAGATCGAGTTTAGGATCGATTTGGTCGAGGGTGCGAGACCAATTGTTATGCCACTTAGGCGGATGGCGCCTAAGGAATAGCGAGAGTTGGAGGTGCAAGTTAGAGACCTTTTGGGAAAAGGTTTCATTCGGAGGAGTGTTTCCGAGTGGGGTGCACCAGTCGTGTTTGCAACTAAAGCAAATGGCTCGTTAAGGTTATGTGTGGACTATCGTGAGCTGAACAAGGTGACTAAGAAGAACAAGTATCCGTTGCCAAGGATTGATGACTTGTTCGATCAGCTTCACGAAGCCAAAGTGTTTTCTCAGATGGATTTGGCAACGGGATTTCATCAGTTGAGAGTAGCTAAGGATAGTGTGCCAAAGACTGCTTTTAGGACACCGTCCGGATTTTTCGAGTGGTTGGTGATGCCATTCGGGTTGACTAACGTGCCAGCGTATTTTGTGGATCTTATGAATAGAGTGTTCAGAGATCAGTTGAATAAGTTTGTGCTTGTGTTCGTGGATGATATACTGGTTTACTCCAGAAATGTGGAAGAACATAAGACGCACTTGAGAGTTGTGTTAGAGATCTTGCGAAAGCATCAGCTTAAAGCTAAGTTCTCAAAGTGTCACTTCTGGAAGGATGAAGTGAGGTTCTTAGGTCATGTTGTTTCTGGAAAAGGTATAGCGGTTGACCCCGCTAAAGTTGCAGCAATCCAGGACTGGGATAGACCTAAGAATGAAACGGATGTTCGGAGTTTCCTTGGATTGGCTGGTTATTACCGAAGGTTTATCAAGGATTTCTCTAAGATGGCTGCACCATTAACAGGATTGATGAAGAAGAACCAAGTGTTCGCATGGGATGCGAAGTGTGAACAAGCGTTCGAAATCTTGAAGGAGAGATTGACGAGTGCACCTGTGTTGACCATTCCAAGTGGGAATGAAGAGATGGTGGTATATACTGATGCATGTGGTACTGGACTTGGAGCAGTGCTAATGCAGAAGGATAAAGTAGTGGCTTACGCAAGTCGACAGCTAAAGCCACAAGAGAGAAACTATCCAACTCATGATTTGGAGTTGGCAGCGATTGTGTTTGCTCTGAAGATGTGGAGACATTACCTGTTGGGAGTACGATTCGAGTTGTTTACGGATCACAAGTCGTTGAAGTATCTTTTCTCCCAAAAGGATTTGAATCTTCGGCAGCAACGATGGTTAGAGTTTCTGGCATCGTATGATTTTGGGATAGCCTATACTCCTGGCAAAGGCAATGCAGTTGCAGATGCATTGAGTCGAAGACACGCAAGTTTGGGAGCGATGTTTTCGGAATGGAAGGGCCTCGAGTATTTGGCAAGGTTCGATTTCAGGCCAAGGTGTGAGTTGGAACCTAAAATATTGGCAAGCTTGTCGATAAGGCCTACTCTTATCGAAAGGATTGGCGAGGGCCAAAAGAAAGATGCGAAGCTTGTCGAGTCCATTCAGAAACTGAAACCAGAGGATAAGGAGTTCGAGGTCGACCGAGAAGGCTGGCTTCGAAAGCAAGGACGATTAGTTGTTCCTGATGTCGACGGATTGAGGGATGAGGTTCTGAGAGAATGTCATCACTCAAAGCTAACGATTCATCCCGGTGGTAATAAAATGTATCAGGACATGAAGTGAGTCTACTACTGGGAAGGGATGAAAAGAGATATTGGAAAATTCATTTCCAAGTGTATGAACTATCAGTTAGTGAAAGCTGAACAGAAGAAGCCGAGTGGTTTACTTCATCCATTAGAGGTTCCTACGTGGAAGTGGGAGCAGATATCGATGGATTTTATCGATGGACTACCTAGAACTAGGGCAGGGAATGAAGGGATTTGGGTCATTGTGGATCGTTTGACCAAAAGTGCAAGGTTCATTCCTGTCAAGACGACTAGGACAGCATCAAAATTGGCTGAGCTTTATGTGAAATGGATAGTTCGATTTCATGGTGTCCTAAAGAATATAGTGAGTGACCGGGATCCATTGTTCACGAGTGGATTTTGGAAAAGTTTGCAAGAGGCTTTGGGAACCGAATTGTGCTTAAGTACGGCATATCATCCCCAAACTGATGGTCAGACCGAGAGAGTCAACCGAGTTTTAGAAGCTCTCCTGAGGGCTTGTGTGATAGACTTCGGAGGATCATGGGAAGACCATCTGCATCTGGTTGAGTTTGCGTATAATAATAGCTACCAGTCGAGTATTGGGATGGTACCATACGAGGCGTTGTATGGAAGGCCGTGCAATTCTCCAGCTTATTGGTTAGAAACTGGAGATAAGTTGGTACTTGGGCCCGAGATGATTAGAGAAACCTCGGGTTGTATCAAAATTGTTCGGCAACGAATGAAAGCGGCCCAAGATCGTCAAAAGAGTTACGCCAATAAGCGTCATAAGGATTTAGAATTCGACGTAGGTGATATGGTTTTTGTGAAGATTTCACCGTTAAAGCATATGGTTCGATTCGGAAGTAAAGGGAAGTTGGCTCCTAGGTTTGTTGGATCGTTTCCGATAGTCGAACGAATAGGAAAGCTCGCATATAGATTAGAGTTACCCGAGAAGATGTCGAGTGTGCATAATGTTTTCCATGTGTCATTTCTACGGAAGTTTGTGCACGACTCGAATGTGGTGGTATCTCCAGAACAATATGAAGACTTGGAAGTAGAGACCGCAGTTGTGAAACCTCGTAAGCCACTTCGTGTTGTGGGGAATGACACGAAACAGCTTAGGAGGAAGAAGGTTAAGATAGTCAAGGTACAATGGAGTGAAGATGGCGACGATTGTACATGGGAGACGGAAGAGAGCATGAGGGCGACTCATCCAGAACTCTTCGTCGGTAGGACCCTTTGATTGTATCATCGTTATATCGTTGTATCTTGTTGTTGTTTAATAGAATTCCGCGTGCTAGGATAAGGCTATGGATGCATGGTTTGATGCTTGCTAGTTTGGATGATAGAATTGGCTTCTCATGGATGTTAGGCATGCGGAATTGTTGTGGTTGCTTGTGTTTGCTTCGAATTTCGGGGGCGAAATTTTTAAGGGGGAGAATGTAACAGCCCGCATTTTACGTATCAAAAGATCGTAAAATATTTTTATTTTATTCCCTGAGGGTTGGATCATTCTCATCTTTTGATATAATGCTTATGGGGATGTGTGACATGTCCATAATTTTTACCGATTTTGTTTGTGACCATTGTGCCCCTGTCAGTCTTGTACTGGGCATAACTTTTGACTCTGGTCGAATCTGAGGGTGAGACCTGTGCCATTGGAAAGGAATTGATGATTCCCTTTCCGTAGAGTGGTTACATTAAGGATTTGGTTCAGCGGTTTGGGAGAAATCGCTGTTTTAAGGTTTTTCAGTTGGCTGTTCAGGTTTTGGAAGGCTAATGGGCTGATTTGGAGAAGGCCCATTAGAGGGTAGGTGGAGACTATAAATGGGGGGTAAGGGATATGGAGAAAGGTTGGCATTTTCCATTCTCTTATGGGGAGGCTTTGATCCCCTTCTTCCTCTAACACCTTTCCACCATTAAAATTCCAAATTCAAGGGGGAAATCGAAGATCTATACCATTCGAGGCTAGATCAACATCGTTTCAAGGGCGAATTCATCGGATTAAAGGGTTTGATTCGAAGTGTTCGCTGTCCGGATTGCTTTTTTCATCGCTTTTGCTTTGTTTTGGAGAATTGGTGAGTGATTTACATCTCTCATTCGGATTCATGCAAGTATATGGGTTTTAGGATGTTAATTTCATCATTTCCATGTTATTTTCCTTAGATCCACACCATGCTAAGTCCATTTTATATATGAATCACCTTAGGATCTGATCTAGATAATTTAAATGGTTAATTTTATGATTTTTCTCAAGATTATGCAAGTTAGATCCGTTTTTATGTTCATATGATTCACTTATCATGTTTTGGGAAATTTATGTGTTTTGATGGAAATTGTTAGATTGACGATATTGTTGGTTGCATAACATGTTTGTGATTGCGTTTGGATGAATCGGATAAGCTGGTTCCGTCGGATTCGTCGTTTGGCGAAGTTTTGGTCGAAATCGGAGTCGAATTGGAGATGTGCAGGTTTCTGGTCGTCCTGGAGCTGGTCGGTCCAGAAGGAGCAGAAGTGTTTCTGGTCGGTTTCAGATGGTGGCATTCTGGTCGGTTTTGGAGCTAATCGGGTCGGTTGAGGCGGTCTGATGGCTCTGGTCGGTCCAGAAGGGTCTGGACTGAGGTGGTCGGTCACGTTATGGCTTGGGGAGCAAGTCAGGGAGCTGGTTGGTTGGAATGGAGGCATCGGGGTCGGTTTTGATTGGTCGTTCTGGAGCAATGCTGGTCGGTTTTGACTGGTCGTTCTGGAGCAATTCTGGTCGGTTTTGACTGGGTCTTGGAGCTGGTCGGTTTGATCGGTCCAGAAGGCTGAGGAGGGAGTCTGGTCGGCTCAGGAGTGTCCTGGTCGGTCCAGGAGGAGCAAAGGGAGGTCTGGACGGTCCAGGGGGTCTGATCGGTCTAGAAGTACCGGAAGAGGTCTGGTCGGTTCAAAATGGGTCTGCTCGGCATTTCTAGTGGAAATTTCTGATCGGACACTTCTAGTGATGACGTAACTTCGAGGTGATTCAAGTAGGAAGACTCGAAGTGATGAATGTGTTCGTTGATCAAGGTGGAACAACGAATGCGGAGACAACTCAAAGGTCGTGAGTTGGTGGATAATGGCTGCTTGAGAAGGTTTCTTGAGCTATGAAACATCGTCAAGGTTGGACGATTAGAGATGCGAAGGCCGAGAAGTCATCGTTGTCGTAAGTTCTAGCAGGCTCATAGCAGGGGTACAATGGGTATCGTTGAAAGGCCCAAAAGACCGGTTGTTGGTCGAGTACCCTGGGTCTTTCTGGTTGGGGAAAGGCCTAGTGTCAAGGTTGGACATTGCCAAGGTTGGGCATATGGAGTTCATGCTAGAACTGGGGTTATCATTAGCCCTTGACATATGGCAAGGTTGGCCGTCATACGATAATGATGGTTTCGAAGCAGGATTGGCAGTGATAGCCAGAGTCAGTCATGGATGATTAGTTGTTCTGTTTGTACTATCTCACACAGATTATCCAAAGTCGAGGGAGACGTTCTTTGAGTGCTTAAGTGATATTGGTCTAGGCCTCTGGCGAGGGTACTTGAGGAATGTTAAACTCGATTATGGTTGTCTGTGTGAGACTTATATAATCTGGATGTTATGTGTGTTCTCTATGATTGAATGGGTGTTCTGGTTTCTATGGATGAATGGTTGAAATGCTTGGTGTAAAGGCTATCACTGTCCGATGTGGGGAAGATAAGGTCGAGTTCTTCTCTGGTGATGTGGGTAGATAAGTTGTTCATTTACCCATTCTCATATGCTTTGTTGTTGAAGTTTGTTAGCTGTATTATCGCTCACTAAGACTATTGTCTGACTCAAGGTTTTATGTCTCCTCTTATTACCTTGGGCTGTTCATCCGGTTGTGGATGGGCAGACTAAGTAGCAGGTTACAGGTAATGGAGCTTAGTGATACGAGGAAGCTGAGCGATGACGAGCAGGAGGCTGGCGTACTAATTTTATTCTATCTAGTATTTCTGTTTCCGCTGTTTGAGCTGCTTGAGAATTGTAGTGAGGCCTTATGTACAAACTTGGATATCAGTTGGATAATCTTTCTGGATGTTGAAAGAGTTTCAAAAGTTTGCTATATGATACCTCATTACTATCACCTGTTGTATATGTTCTATTATATTTTATCCTTGCGCTGTGAGCTCTACGACAGGTTTCGATGTGTTCACTTACTATGATGATCGTCCATAGCAGCCTGGCACGCCTTTCAGCGCATTATTCCTCTTGTTTAGTGCGGGGGTTATGGGCGGTCGTCACAATTTGTATCAAATATTAAAATGTTTTTATTGTAGTGATTTACCGACGGAATAGAAAGGGAATACAAGTGGGTTTTGAAAATGTGCATGTAATTTGTGATGAATTACCAACATATATCTAAGGTAAAGCAAAAGTTGAAATTATCTTGTTTCTAATCCCTTGTTATTTAGTAAGGGATCTCTGATGGATTTAAAAAAAAATATTAAAGAAATATATATCTGTCGGTATAATGTTCATAATTTTTTTAAAATTAAATTTAAATATATTGACAAATGACAATAAAGTGTCAGAGAATTGACGTTAAATTCTACCGCAAAATGGTCACTAAAATACCGACGTGAAATCTATCGACCAGTGCTATCCATCACAAATCCTCACTAATACATGTTTAGCGATGGATTTGCGATGGATTCGTCCACTACAAAATCAATGTTTTCTTGTAGTGTATTGATAGCATGGTGGTTGCCACGTCAACTGTTAATGGTACATGCTGGACGGAAGTCAACAATGAACCGCTAGACTATGACTTCCAAACATGGAAGATCCCGAAGACGATGATGCTGAGGTTCAAACGGAAGTACCAATGGACAATGATCTCTGCACGGCTCATATGATGGCTTGATCCGTAGCGGCTAATCTAGAGTTTTCTAGTGAAAATTTTTCGGCTGCTTGCATACAAAATGGTTTTGCTGTTGGAATTGTATTCCAAAGTAAAGAATAGTTTCTCCACTAACTTACAGAATGGTCTATTCTGCACGGTGTTTCGTACAAGCCAATCAAGTCGAATAAAACAATATATTCCGCTGTATATGTAATGTTAATGCTACTTGTCCATGGCGAATACATTTTATAGTGTTGAAGAAATCACAAACTGGATGGTGGGAAATTAGCAAGTTGCCTCATGAACATAAGTGTGTCAGCTCTACGATTAATTCCAAACACAAGCAAGTCACTTCTGGATTCCTTGTATCCAAAATCATGTCTTTTGTGAAGGCCTATTGGGATATCTCAGCTGGCATGATGCAGGTGCATGTCGACAACCAACTTTTCATCAAAATCAGTTACATGAAAGCTTATCGAACATTGAATAAAGTATAGGAAAAAAAATATATGGTGAATGGGCCCAGTTGTATTCGTATTTACCTCAATATTTTGAGGAAATAAAAAGAAGCAATTTAGGTTCAGTAGGATATATATGACATGATGATGTTGGGTTATTTGAGCGTGCTTTTTGGGCCTTTGGTCCTTCCATTGCAGGTTTTGTACACTACCGTCCATTGCTATGTATTGACGAGACACATTTGTATGTTAAGTACAAGGGAACACTGCTTGTTGCTACTGCTGTAGATGGCGACGACTGCCTTTTTCCATTAGCTTATGAAGTTGTCAAATCCGAATCATATGATAGTTGGGCCTGGTTCTTTTCATGCATGTTTGAGTTCATTTATTGTGTACGAAATCAATGCATTACTTTTATATCTGACAAAATGAAAGGGATTCCAAGCGCTTTGCATGATAGATGGAAAGAACAACACAAACATAGGTTCTGTAACAACCCGTATTTCGATAACATGAGTAAGACAAGAATCGAGGCAGAATTTAATTTTAAATTCTGAATCAAGTTAAACGGGCTGTGCCATTGCGTTCGTCTCGGAAAAATACGCGAAATAGAGTCCGAGTTTTCGAAAATCGGAGTCTGTATGACCCAATTAAGGCCCAACAAAGTTTTCAGAAAATTTCTAAGTAAAAACAGATTTCAAATTCAAACTTGAATTTGGAAAATTGGGCCAGATGGGCCAGGCGGGAAAAGTTCCCGCCACAATACCCAAGTCGACAGCCCTGTCGACTTGGGAGTCGACTTGGTCTGACCAAGTCGACAGCCCTGTCGACTGGGCTGTCGACCTGGCTCAGACGAGCAGTCTTGCCTGGTGCACCTGTTTCTATCTTGGCTAGGTTTCTGGGCCTGGTTTGAAATCTGACGGTTCAGGTTGGTCCTAGGGTTAATCTAAGGGTCCTAACTAGCCTAATCTTCTATAAATAAGCCCCTAACCCTCCCCTAAACCCTCATTATTCACTCATGTAACTAAACTATGGCAAAATTTCTACTCTCATGGCCTCCACTCAACTATCCTAGCCTCCACTTCATTCCTATGAGAGGTTCCATGATCATGAGAGTGTTAGAGAGTCCCTATGTTAGTATGAGAGTTTCTCAAGTTAATTTCAAGGCAAAAGCTTTGATCTTTGTTCTTAAAGATGGTGTTTTTAGTGGTTTGGAGCATCCATCTTTGGGTTTTTGGGTGATGGCATGCATAGGCTTCATCACAAGCTTTAGTTTAATCGATTTAGGCCTTCATAGCAATGTAAGCCCTTCCCTACTCTTAGATATTAACTATGAGGTTAAATGTTCATGTTGAAAGTTTGGGTTTGATTAATTAGAATGATGCACGCTATCATGTTATGCAAGTTTATGAAGTCATTATCTTGATCTTATGAGCTAAAAGCCACAACCTTTATGTTGAAATGTTGCATTATGCAACATGAGAATCTTCATAATCATTATGTCAACTTGCATATGAAGTCATAATCCGTATATGATGATATATGCGAGTTTCTAGCCATCATTCCATGTCTTTTGTCACCATGATTCGCTTATGTGCCAAGTTTGGGTTTATGCATGTTTTTGAGGCTTAAGAATGTAACATGCAAGCTAATGAACACATTTGTGCCTCATTTGCCACCATGATTAACTTGTGGCTTAATACCCATTTTTGTCATTCCTTTGCCAAGTCTCTTCTTTTAATCCATTACGTTGTTGCGAACGTATATGCGAGTTTAAAAGCATTGGGTTATGTTATGGGTAAATTCTAATGACATGAAAATACAACTTGAAAACATGGCTTGAAATATAACATGGAAGATGACATGTAAGTATGCATAAAAACATAAGCTTGGGAATTTACCTATTAAGTTAGGTCTACCCTTTGGGAATTTACCTATTAAGTTAGGTCTACCCAAATGCTTGAAAAACTTGTAACATGTTTTGGAAACATGATGAACATGACACTTAGATAATATAAGTGTGGCCAACTCGAGGTTGGGTTGAGTTTGCAACGTAAAACTACCCGGAACCGACCGGCCTAACTAGTAGTTGCAAACAATAGGACCCAATGTGAGAAGTTGGTCATGTTGTGCTTGAACCCGAGGTTAGACCAAGTTGTGGTGTAAAGCTACCCGGAACCGACCGGCTTAACTAGTAACCACAACAAAGTCTAATGTGAGAGGTTGGGGTGTATTAAGTAATAAATGCCACATGATAGGGTTATGTTAATTTGATTAATGACTCTTAACCAAATATGACATGGGTAAATGGGTTAAGTAAATTGGTTAGGCTAATGATACTTAACAAAACATGACAAGGTTGGGTAGGTTAAGTGATTTGATTTGCCTAATGACGCTTAACCATTTTTTATACGACTAGTGAACGGGAATTAAGTTAACCAACACTTAATCAATCCAACATGATAATTTGGCAAGGTTAAGTAAGTTTTCTTAATGACACTTAACCATACAAGATGATTAGGGGATGGGGTTAAGTAATTTACACTTAACTAATCCGACACGGTAATTAGATGGGGTTAAGTAATCCACACTTAACTAATCTAAACACGGTAATTCGATGGGGTTAAGTTAAACACTTAACCAATTTAAACTCGGTAATTCAATGAGGTTAAGTAACCAATACTTAACCAACTTAACATGATAATTTAATGGGGTTAAGCAACTTATACTTAACCAATTATACATGATGATTTGATGGGGTTAAGTAACTTACACTTAACCAATCTAATACGCGGACCTGATAAGGTTAAGTCACAAGACCTTTTTAGAATATACTTAACCATTATAGTACGATTAGAGGATGGGGTTAAGCCAACCTATACTTAACCAATCCGACTTGATAATTTGATGGGATTAAGATAATCTATGCTTAATCGATCTAGCAAGATAATCCGATAGGATTAAGGTAAGCTAGTACTTGACCAATTTGACTTGATAAGGTTAAGTCATGAGCCTCTGGGTACACTTAACCAACTTGTGGGACTAAGTCTTGAACTTAAATACTTTGCCAATCTTTGACGTGATTCGTGGGCGGGTTAAGTCATGGACTTGAATAATAACACTTAACCCAATAGACAAACCCTAGCTAGAAGAACTAGGTAGAAAACCGTGGTTAATCAAGGATAACGGGAAAGGAAGCTAAGTGGTAAACCTTAGTTAAGGGTAACTAAGTAATAATTCTTAGCTAAGGACATAGGACTAATTCTCAAAGCGATGAGTAACCTGATAAGGTAGGTCATCGCTTAGTATACGAGGAGGAGCAAGCTATCTGACTTGGATAAAAGCTCCAGCGCACTGGGTGCCGAAGTGGAAGCTTCGGGGGACGTGAGGATATTCTTGGGATCCCTCTGTGGGCTGCCAGGTAGTTACACTAGGCCCATGAGAGGTTAAGGTCTGCGTTAGAAGGACCAAGAGTATGCCTTGGTTGCTATGCGAGCGACCTAAAGACTGGGATGGATTAGCGTGGAGTCGACGATTCTTGGTTTTTGCCCTGGATAGCACATCGCCGACTACTTACCATCTTTAGTCAATCGTGTACGTGCGGAAAGGCAGGGAACCCCCAACAGACCATGTGCTTGCTATCGAGTCATGGGTGAGGTTGGCCCGTAGGAAAGTGGGCTATAGTGGGGCCGGGGAGTGGTTCTTATACATGATTTTTCTTGGATTGCCTTTCAGTAGTTGAGGGAGGGGTCACGTGGGGCCATAGCCATGGGTACAAAAAAAGACCTTGATATCTGCATCGGCAGGCGATTTAAAGCTCCCGACCGAGTTCCGTATTTCTTGATTTGCCCTGGCACGGAACTCGGATGGCACATTGGGGAACATGTGCATCTAGACATGGAAAACGATTCACGATACATACGTGGGATCAAGGGCGCGGTTGACGGGTGGCGTAATCCCTAGTGGTCCTAGGTGGCCAAAACCCAAACCGAGACACGGAAACGTTCATTAGGTAGCATAATCCCTAGCGGTCCTAGGTGGCATAAATCCTAAGTGGACGCGCGATAGTTCATGGTAAGGAAACACAACTAGATCAAGGGTTGCAGTCCAAAACAACTTCAAGGATAAACCGTTTACATGGGAAAGCCCGTACAGCCTACGGCAAAGGACTGAACTTATACATGGAAAGAAACATATGAGTTGAGTAACCTATATATGCGGCATATTAGGTTGACATGGACCATTACACGACTTTTGAGTAAGGGTCATTCACGGATAACATGTAATACAGTTGGGGTACTAATACGGTAGGTGCAGAGCGGATATACAGGATAGATGCCATGGGACGTTATACGCGATAGATATCTTGGGATATTATACTTGATAGAAACCTGACAATGTGATACCTTGTTTTATCTTGACATCGTGGTTTATCACGACACCCTAGTTTATCTGAGTTCAGTAGTTCATCCTGTTATTTTGATTTAGCTTATCTATCTTGTTATCATGCTTATGTTCATCTCAGTTTCTCATGTCAGTTAACTTTACAAGTTTTTATACTAATAGTAGATAGGGCTTACTCAGTCTTTTTGACTGACCCGTTTTGTTTTGCCTCTTTTCTTCCGTTTCCCCCCCAGGTTACAGGGAGGAAATACTGTTGTTTAGTTCGGACTTCTTCTGCTTGAAGGTCATCATGGATGGCTTGGATTTTTCTTGGCTATGGCTACTTTACTACTTTTTCTTGGGGAATAATTTATGAAAAAGTCTTTATGCTTCTTTATTATTGCAAGACAGGTTTTGATGTACTCTGATGTAAAAGGCTTTAGACCTTATTTATTCATGTTATGAAAGTTTGATTTTACTTCCGCTATTTTATATATGTTCTGTCTTGTAATATTTTTGTGCATGTTTACCAATAATACTCCTCCAAACCTAGTGCATCCCCTTTGTGAGTGACCCTAGCGGAGGTGGGGTGTTACATTTGGTATCAGAGCAGAAGGTTACCAGATTGGGCAAAAGTTTTTAAAGACCTTCTGAAAACTATTTGAAAATCGTTTATAAAGAAGCATTTTTCAAGAAAGTTTTCTTTTAAAAAGAAAAGGCTATTCCCCAAAGGCCATTAGCTTTATCCTTGTTTCCTTAATTAAATCTCTTTTCCTTTCTTTCCTCCATCTGTAGTCACAGTGGTTTTAACTGCAACTAGTCTTTTCTATCTACGAAAGTACTTTCCATGCGATGGAGGTGGTTCTCGAGAGACCAATGGCCGCGTGATAAGAAAGGATAGTGAGAAAGAGGATGAAGGATGCGAGTTTAATGATGAACAACTTGTTGGTATGGCTCAACACAGAATGAGAGAGAAAGATGAACAATGAAACCCATGACGAGAGAGTACCTTTGGCATGGTGGAACGGGACGGATAGTTAAGTATCATGGGACAAGGACAAGATCATCGGGAGCGCAGTAGTATGCTCTCATTTCTAGAGTACCTCGGAAGGAGGGTAACGATCTCGTTAAAGGTTTAGCTTTTATTCTCTACCATCCCGTTAGGACTTCGTTGTTCGTATCATTTAAGTCTGCTTCGATAGTTGAGTCTCTGCACCTTAAGTACTAGCGTAATAGAGAATCCCATTTTTGTCTCAAGTCCTGTGGAGAATCGGTCCATTTATTCATGACTTGTTTTGGATTTGAAAATGACATGCCTCGGTTATGGATGGATTCTAGGGATGAAGTGGTTATCCAGTAAGGGGTGCCACTCTCGGTTTTGATAGGAGGGTAGTTAGACCTTTTGACTAGCCTTGGTAATGCCCTCGAAGTATCGGGTAACCTTTTTGAGGTTCTGTCATGACTAGTTACTTAGAATCCCTTGATGCATTTATTGGAAATTTGAAGCCCGATCGAGTGGTGTTCGCCAATAAGACGGATGGTTTATTTCACTTATGCATGGGTTATGGAAATCACCCTAGTAAGTGCACTTGATAACCCGGTTGGCATCTGTTTACTTCCAAGAGAAAGTTCTACTATGTGGAATACCTTATGGTACGAAGTCCGAGATTCACTAGTGAATTTTGGAAATCTTGCATGAGATCATGAGTACGCAGTCATGTTTGCGCTAAGTGTGCGAGTGGAACGAGAGGCGACGAAGAAATGAGTTCCAGCTCATGTTATGGAAACAGGAAATAAGAAGCTACGAAATCGCGAAGTTAAAGGACGGTCAAGGCACAATGGAATTGAGCTCAAGGAAGTACGACTTTGATGGTCAAAGACTAGATACGCGCATGATATCTCTTTTTGGGAGTATATCCTTGATCCCTGTTTTCTGTAGAGCCTACTTGTAGGCTATCTTTTGTGGACACCCTCTCGGTCCTATTTTCTGTTACAAACCCCGTAAGGAGTTTGTCTTGTTTATCTTCTCGACCCTGTTTCAGGGAATCCTAGGTAGAACCCTATGGATGTAAACATGTATTTGAAACATGTTATGATTGATATGGTTGCAAGTGGTTGCAAGTGGTTGCTCGTGGATGCGCGAATACACATTAGATACTAGCTCGACTCGGTCACGTTTCATATTGCATATGCACGAGTGTTTATACTTGTTTATGGATGAAATTGAATGTGTTATCATGCGGTTGTTGCATATGAATGAATGATTGTGCACGCATATAGTATCTATATGACTAGGACTATTTGCATACATGTTGGATTCATGGCACTATACATATTTTTGCATTAGAAAGATTATTCAGGCCTGATCATTAGCATTAGCCAAGGAACATATACACACACGTTCTGCATATATTCATATAGCATTAGAAATCATCTAAGGACAATGATTGCTTGTGGATGATGTTTTGAGTAGATGGATGATGGATGGTAGGATAGGTTCTTCCTAACTTGGAGATTTCGGGGACGAAATCCTAAAAGGTGGGGAGAATGTAACAACCCGTATTTCGATAACATGAGTAAGACAAGAATCGAGGCAGAATTTAATTTTAAATTCTGAATCAAGTTAAACGGGCTGTGCCATTGCGTTCGTCTCGGAAAAATACGCAAAATAGAGTCCGAGTTTTCGAAAATCGGAGTCCGTACGACCCAATTAAGGCCCAACAAAGTTTTCAGAAAATTTCTAAGTAAAAACAGATTTCAAATTCAAACTTGAATTTGGAAAATTGGGCCAGATTGGCCAGGCGGGAAAAGTTCCCGCCACAGTACCCAAGTCGACAGCCCTGTCGACTTGGGAGTCGACTTGGTCTGACCAAGTCGACAGCCCTGTCGACTGGGCTGTCGACCTGGCTCAGACGAGCAGTCTTGCCTGGTGCACCTGTTTCTATCTTGGCTAGGTTTCTGGGCCTGGTTTGAAATCTGACGGTTCAGGTTGGTCCTAGGGTTAATCTAAGGGTCCTAACTAGCCTAATCTTCTATAAATAAGCCCCTAACCCTCCCCTAAACCCTCATTATTCACTCATGTAACTAAACTATGGCAAAATTTCTACTCTCATGGCCTCCACTCAACTATCCTAGCCTCCACTTCATTCCTATGAGAGGTTCCATGATCATGAGAGTGTTAGAGAGTCCCTATGTTAGTATGAGAGCTTCTCAAGTTAATTTCAAGGCAAAAGCTTTGATCTTTGTTCTTAAAGATGGTGTTTTTAGTGGTTTGGAGCATCCATCTTTGGGTTTTTGGGTGATGGCATGCATAGGCTTCATCACAAGCTTTAGTTTAATCGATTTAGGCCTTCATAGCAATGTAAGCCCTTCCCTACTCTTAGATATTAACTATGAGGTTAAATGTTCATGTTGAAAGTTTGGGTTTGATTAATTAGAATGATGCATGCTATCATGTTATGCAAGTTTATGAAGTCATTATCTTGATCTTATGAGCTAAAAGCCACAACCTTTATGTTGAAATGTTGCATTATGCAACATGAGAATCTTCATAATCATTATGTCAACTTGCATATGAAGTCATAATCCGTATATGATGATATATGCGAGTTTCTAGCCATCATTCCATGTCTTTTGTCACCATGATTCGCTTATGTGCCAAGTTTGGGTTTATGCATGTTTTTGAGGCTTAAGAATGTAACATGCAAGCTAATGAACACATTTGTCCCTCATTTGCCACCATGATTAACTTGTGGATTAATACCCATTTTTGTCATTCCTTTGCCAAGTCTCTTCTTTTAATCCATTACGTTGTTGCGAACGTATATGCGAGTTTAAAAGCATTGGGTTATGTTATGGGTAAATTCTAATGACATGAAAATACAACTTGAAAACATGGCTTGAAATATAACATGGAAGATGACATGTAAGTATGCATAAAAACATAAGCTTGGGAATTTACATATTAAGTTAGGTCTACCCTTTGGGAATTTACCTATTAAGTTAGGTCTACCCAAATGCTTGAAAAACTTGTAACATGTTTTGGAAACATGATGAACATGACACTTAGATAATATAAGTGTGGCCAACTCGAGGTTGGGTTGAGTTTGCAACGTAAAACTACCCGGAACCGACCGGCCTAACTAGTAGTTGCAAACAATAGGACCCAATGTGAGAAGTTGGTCATGTTGTGCTTGAACCCGAGGTTAGACCAAGTTGTGGTGTAAAGCTACCCGGAACCGACCGGCTTAACTAGTAACCACAACAAAGTCTAATGTGAGAGGTTGGGGTGCATTAAGTAATAAATGCCACATGATAGGGTTAAGTTAATTTGATTAATGACTCTTAACCAAATATGACATGGGTAAATGGGTTAAGTAAATTGGTTAGGCTAATGATACTTAACAAAACATGACAAGGTTGGGTAGGTTAAGTGATTTGATTTGCCTAATGACGCTTAACCATTTTTTATACGACTAGTGGACGGGGATTAAGTTAACCAACACTTAATCAATCCAACATGATAATTTGGCAAGGTTAAGTAAGTTTTCTTAATGACACTTAACCATACAAGATGATTAGGGGATGGGGTTAAGTAATTTACACTTAACTAATCCGACACGGTAATTAGATGGGGTTAAGTAATCCACACTTAACTAATCTAAACACGGTAATTCGATGGGGTTAGGTTAAACACTTAACCAATTTAAACTCGGTAATTCAATGAGGTTAAGTAACCAATACTTAACCAACTTAACGTGATAATTTAATGGGGTTAAGCAACTTATACTTAACCAATTATACATGATGATTTGATGGGGTTAAGTAACTTACACTTAACCAATCTAATACGCGGACCTGATAAGGTTAAGTCACAAGACCTTTTTAGAATATACTTAACCATTATAGTACGATTAGAGGATGGGGTTAAGCCAACCTATACTTAACCAATCCGACTCGATAATTTGATGGGATTAAGATAATCTATGCTTAATCGATCTAGCAAGATAATCCGATAGGATTAAGGTAAGCTAGTACTTGACCAATTTGACTTGATAAGGTTAAGTCATGAGCCTCTGGGTACACTTAACCAACTTGTGGGACTAAGTCTTGAACTTAAATACTTAGCCAATCTTTGACGTGATTCGTGGGCGGGTTAAGTCATAGACTTGAATGATAACACTTAACCCAATAGACAAACCCTAGCTAGAAGAACTAGGTAGAAAACCGTGGTTAGTCAAGGATAACGGGAAAGGAAGCTAAGTGGTAAACCTTAGTTAAGGGTAACTAAGTAATAATTCTTAGCTAAGGACATAGGACTAATTCTCAAAGCGATGAGTAACCTGATACGGTAGGTCATCGCTTAGTATACGAGGAGGAGCAAGCTATCTGACTTGGATAAAAGCTCCAGCGCACTGGGTGCCGAAGTGGAAGCTTCAGGGGACGTGAGGATATTCTTGGGATCCCTCTGTGGGCTGCCAGGTAGTTACACTAGGCCCATGAGAGGTTAATGTCTGCGTTATAAGGACCAAGAGTATGCCTTGGTTGCTATGCGAGCGACCTAAAGACTGGGATGGATTAGCGTGGAGTCGACGATTCTTGGTTTTTGCCCTGGATAGCACATCGCCGACTACCTACCATCTTTAGTCAATCGTGTACGTGCGGAAAGGCAGGGAACCCCCAACAGACCATGTGCTTGCTATCGAGTCATGGGTGAGGTTGGCCCGTAGGAAAGTGGGCTATAGTGGGGCCGGGGAGTGGTTCTTATACATGATTTTTCTTGGATTGCCTTTCAGTAGTTGAGGGAGGGGTCACGCGGGACCATAGCCACGGGTACAAAAAAGACCTTGATATCTGCATCGGCAGACGATTTAAAGCTCCCGACCGAGTTCCGTATTTCTTGATTTGCCCTGGCACGGAACTCGGATGGCACATTGGGGAACATGTGCATCTAGACATGGAAAACGATTCACGATACATACGTGGGATCAAGGGCGCGGTTGACGGGTGGCGTAATCCCTAGTGGTCCTAGGTGGCCAAAACCCAAACCGAGACACGGAAACGTTCATTAGGTAGCATAATCCCTAGCGGTCCTAGGTGGCATAAATCCTAAGTGGACGCGCGATAGTTCATGGTAAGGAAACACAACTAGATCAAGGGTTGCAGTCCAAAACAACTTCAAGGATAAACCGTTTACATGGGAAAGCCCGTACAGCCTACGGCAAAGGACTGAACTTATACATGGAAAGAAACATATGAGTTGAGTAACCTATATATGCGGCATATTAGGTTGACATGGACCATTACACAACTTTTGAGTAAGGGTCATTCACGGATAACACGTAATACAGTTGGGGTACTAATACGGTAGGTGCAGAGCGGATATACAGGATAGATGCCATGGGACGTTATACGCGATAGATATCTTGGGATATTATACTTGATAAAAACCTGACAATGTGATACCTTGTTTTATCTTGACATCGTAGTTTATCACGACACCCTAGTTTATCTGAGTTCAGTAGTTCATCCTGTTATTTTGATTTAGCTTATCTATCTTGTTATCATGCTTATGTTCATCTCAGTTTCTCATGTCAGTTAACTTTACTAGTTTTTATACTAATAGTAGATAGGGCTTACTCAGTCTTTTTGACTGACCCGTTTTGATTCGCCTCTTTTCTTCCGTTTCCCCCCAGGTTACAGGGAGGAAATACTGTTGTTTAGTTCGGACTTCTTCTGCTTGAAGGTCATCATGGATGGCTTGGATTTTTCTTGGCTATGGCTACTTTACTACTTTTTCTTGGGGAATAATTTATGAAAAAGTCTTTATGCTTCTTTATTATTGCAAGACAGGTTTTGATGTACTCTGATGTAAAAGGCTTTAGACCTTATTTATTCATGTTATGAAAGTTTGATTTTACTTCCGCTATTTTATATATGTTCTGTCTTGTAATATTTCTGTGCATGTTTACCAATAATACTCCTCCAAACCTAGTGCATTCCCTTTGTGAGTGACCCTAGCGGAGGTGGGGTGTTACAGGTTCTGTCCAAGGCATCTTAAAGCAAAATTTCAAGCTGCAAGTCATTGAGACAAGCGACTAACATGCTTGTTTTACGCAGTTTAATGTGCTTCTGAAGTAGTTGAGTACACTGAAATTAGAGAAGAAATAAAGGCAATAAAGTTAGAGGCACATAACTGGATTGAATGAAGCATAGGGAATTCAGAAGAAAATTAGGCACTTTACAGAGATGGTGGTGGGCCACTACTACAAAAGTGGGCAAATTCCACACTAGTTTTATGTGGCCTTAGATCGAAAAAGCATTGCATTTGCCTGTTTTTTCAAATATGCAACACCAAAGGGGGATGGAATCCGCGATCATTGCTTTAGCCCTCTAAGGCAATGCTTTTGCGCATCTACTGCCACGAAAATAAAGCATTGCATTATAGTCGTAGTGTAACACTATTTGTACGTAGTGCAATAATATTCAACGTTGGCTTAAGCATTAGTTAGAGCCTGACTTCTAGGTCACGATAGTGGGGCCACGTTAGCTTTCCACGTCAGCTTCCTATGTGTCACACGACACATCAGATCTCCACGTCAGCTGCCCACGTGGCACATGCCACATCAACTGTGGGTTCTACGTGCCATGTGGAACTAATAATATTTTATGTAATGCAACACCACAATATTATGTAATGCAACACCATTATCTTGAAATACAACATCAGGAAAAAAACAAATGCAACAGTAAAAGAAGGCAAATGCTACATTAAAAGAAGGCAAATGCAACACTTTAATTATAAATTTTGCAATACCGGTTTCGTACATAGAAGAAACACATCCAAAACATTCATCATTACATTCGAACCATCCAAAATATTTTACATACCATACCAATTCTTCAAATATACCACAAGTGCCAACACATACGATCAAATACATAATTTAAAAGTACAATTAAAATATTCTACATACCACAAGTACCAACACATATCACCTTCAATATAAGTGCCAATATATACGATCGAATGCATTCTACAAAGTAACAATGCATTCTACCAGAAATTGTACACCCTGATCTAGAACCCACTACGAAAATATCTACCTTGATGGTTGTATCTTACCATATTTCAGATCCTGCAATTTGATTTTCACAAGTTATTTGACAAGTGCATGTATCATATAAATATATCATGGCAATGAAATAAAAATTCTGTAAACAATACCAGTGGTGGCATAATTTTAGTCGATCCAAACGCAAGAACCATCTGTCCTTCTTAACTAAATGTTATGCATACAATTATAACAATTCTCCATTGACCATTGGTCACTCGTGCCAGCGATGCCCAACAAATAAGCACTTTCAGTATGCTTCGTCTTCTATGCATAACATTTCCACTTCGCATATTGGTACCAACGTATAGTGGATCCCTCGCGTATCCTTTCAAGCTTCAGAACCATCACTATCTCCATCCCCTAAACCTCAAGCTTCAAAAGTTTCAAAAAAAAAAAAAAAATCAATAGCGGACTTGTCGCTGTACATCACTACTACAATTCTTAATGGACATTAGAATGTTGAATCTCTGCATCGCACGCTTGAGGTGACTCTGAATCATAATACGTGTCCTATACGGGTTATATCCAATAACTCTTTTCTAGTATCATGCCCATCTTATAGTAAGTGTGATCATGCGCTAATGTTAAAAGTCCTAATAAAACCTAGAGGTGCTATTTATCTGCAAGAATGGTTTGATGAAGAATTTGAGCCTGAATCAGCATTCGAAGTGAAACCATTGGCTAAAGTTGATGGCTTTCCCGAGTTCCTAAATAATAATGTTCCTTCTGTTAAAGAAATAATGAAGCCAAAGGGACGTGTGCTTGCAATTGACGACTGTGACAAGTCTCATTTTGATCATAGATCTTTCTACCTGAAAATGCAATTTTATGAAGGCATTGGCTCTATCAATACTTTTGCTGCTCGATTAATAATAAGATTCACCTCATTAAGGTTCAACGCTATACCGATGCTCATCCTGGAAGAAGGCCCGAACTTCTTTTTCGGGGAAATATGGAGGAATAGGTGGTTCCATGTTTGTGTGAACACGGAGTGGAAATGGATTCAGATGAAAGATTTGACGCGATGATTAGTGAAGTTACTTTGCTACCCCCTAGCCAAGCTTATTTCCTAAAGCCAACCGTGACATGCATGTTGATAACCAAGCCCCAATGAACCAGATGAATGATCAATGGGTAGATTAGTAAGTTGATCAGGAAGTAGATATGGATTTACCAGTGAACCAACCTAACCCAACGCTACAAGAGGATATTCCAATACCTCATAACTTCTCCAACTTGTTTTGATCCAAGCTCAGCATGCAGCACCACTTCTCCCGCTTCATCATTCGCCACCTTTGCTTCCTTCACATCCTCAGCTGGATAGGGACAAGGAATATGATTGGCCAAACTACATCACCCCTTGTCCTGATGATGCAGGTCCATCACATGCTGCTGCTCACTTCAGACTGGCTCACCCACAGCCGCAAATCCCTTACGAATCTATTCGAAGTTCCAGCCCTGATTTGGTTTGAACCGAAGCTATTAATGTCATTGTGTGGGTGTCAATGTATGTATTAAGTTATGTTTTATGTATGACTGCTTTATGATGCATTTTGCTGCCTTTTGATGCTCGCTACCAACTGGGCTTGTCATTTGGGCTTACTGCTATGTATTATATAAATTAATTGGTTGTGTAGCACCATGCTACACAACCATTCTACTAAAAAAAGACAATCATAGCAGCAAATGTTTCTTAGTCAGGAAAAAGCCTTGAAGGCATTCCTGGATCATTTTCTACAACTCAAATTGAAGTCTATTATTTCATTGTTGTAACTTGCAGTCGGAAAACGTTCATCATAATGGTTAGCAATGGTCAACAATCATCATAATGGGAGTATACCCCTGCTCACACACATAATAGTATATAATCATTACTAAAATATATTGATCCTCTTTTCTTTTAAAGAAACTAAGGGATATCATAAAACAAAACTCAGTACATGTAAATCTCCATCGATAAGAAGATGTCTAATGGCTGCAATATGGAAAGCACATAAATAATTTTTCTCAAAAATACATTAATTAAATTCAAGAGTGATAGTATAATGTAGATTTTCACTAGAAGAATAAACATTTCACATAATTTTCTTTGGATCAAACTACCACAACATACTTTTGTCCAAAGCAAGGCTGATACACAATGAGGAAGGTAGACATCGTCAGATTTTATAGCAATATTTTTGAGTGGTCTCGGTTGAATTTATTGATTCAGCTGTTTCTTTTACTTGTTAATATCTACAGAGCAGAGAAAATGCAAACAAGGCATAATATGGATGCATACCTGAATTCAATCAAAGATGTTTCTAGGAATACTAGGACCTAGTCCTACGACAAGGGCTATAATGAAGAGAACAATAATCGTAGACTTGATTTTGAGTCAAAAGAAAAAACTCAATGAAAACTATGTATTATTCCAATAAGAAGACATATGAACACAACACCAAAATGACAGATTCAAAACGGTAATTAAATGTTGCTAAAAATTTTAGAAACACTTTTTACATGTTGCGGATTTTTGAAACAACTATATTATGTTTCGAATTAATGAACTAAAACACTAAGCAGGTGTTTTAGTTAGATATTCTACAACACTCCATGAGTGTTTCAAGCTGACAATCTGCAATAGTTAATGAGTGTTTCAGTTTGATAATCTGTACCACTTAGTGAGTGTTTCAAGTTGATAATTGTAACACTCGCTGAGTGTTTCAGTTTGATATTTTGCAACACTCGATTAGTGTTTCAAGTTGAAAATCTGCAACACTCGGTGAGTGTTTCAGTTTGATAATTTCCAACACTCAATGAGTGTTTCAAGTTGAAAATCTGCAACACTCGGTGAGTGTATCAAGTTCATAATCTGCAGCACTTATTGAGAGTTTCAACCATAGATATGCAATTGATAATTCCTACAACATAAATACGAATATTAATTATCAATACTGACTAATTTTCAATAACCATAACCATAGATTTGTTCCAAAGAAGTAATCTAGTAAAATCTTAATTGTCAAAACTAAAAATTAATCAATCTTAAGACAATATTAATACACAACTAAGAGTTATAAATAAAGTAATGTCTGCTATTAAAAAAATGGCCATGTGCTAATCTAATAAGTTCAAGCACTTTGAAAAAACACGAAAATATGGCCAATGATTGTCTCTGCACCTGCAAGTCAAACAACTATTAAAAGTTAGAAAACGGTAGATTATCTTAAGATAAAGATCATAAGAAATAGGATTTAAAAAAAAAAGCATACGGAGTCTAATTTTGTTTACCATGGAATAAAAAAAGAGAGTAATTTATTTGTTTCTTGCAATAGTGAACACTAACGATCCCCATGTTTTAATAATTAAATTTTATACCATGGATGATCCCCATGACTATCCCAGCAACATTCATTTTATGAACATAGATGATGTCCTGAAAGTTTCATGCAAACTATGAACATCAGACTATCAACAATAGTGAACAAGGTAGATATTTTAAAAGTTGCTAATATATGCATGTCCAAACATTGGTTATTATCTCCACAATCATCTACCTTTGGAAACTTGAAAATAAAACAGACACCATCCCTTATTTCATCACCCAACCTGAAACATTTCAAAATCAACTCTAATACTATCTCCCATAACACCTATATCAATCACCCATCACCCTTCTGCTACACTGACTAAACCATCCAGTTCAACTTGACAGTATAATTCCGTACTGCAACGCGCTCACAAACTACCAACTTGTCACCAAAACTTTTCTTACAAAACTACCATTACCTGACTCACACAATTACAAGCAAAAGCACCACCATTGAACTCCAGGACATCCCAAACTTCGACACCAGCTCCATACCTATCACAAACTTCATCTTGAAACAACCCACCTCCGTTAAGGTCACTCACAAAGGGAATGCCTTAACTTCAGTGGAGCGTTATAGGTAAAAGATGCAGATAAATTACAAGACAGACAAATAAAATAGCGGAAAATAAAGTATTTTATTAACAATGTGGTTCAATCAAGCTTTTACAACAGTTGTCTTAAAAACAATACATAGTACTTCTGTCTTGATTCAAAAAATTCCAAGTATAAAAGAAGTATAAAAATAACATCGATATATTCCCCAATAGAGTAAAGCAAGCCATAGCTGAAATGAGACTGAATCCAAAGCAATACATGGTTATCTTGAAGCAACAAGTAATCCAAGCTAAGCAGAAGTGTTTCCTCCCTGAGAAACTGGGGGAAGGGGGGAACGGAAGAAAAGAGGCGAAACAAAACTAGGTCAAACATAAGTCTGATAAGTCCAGCTACTTTCAGCATATGAACAAGCAAAAACAACATGACATGAATTAAACTGAATAAAGACATAAGCATGATGATAAGGAACATAGGATACACAGGATAAGCAATAGGCAAGATAAACTAAGTATAACATCGCATGTTAACTATTCTCTGCTTCGCTACTACCCTGTTATTATGATTTCTATATCTCTGCACCACGTAACGAGTGTCCCAACTAGTAATCTGCATAAAGGATAATATTACAACGTGATCCCAATCCCTGCAATTGTGGTAGCCTTCAGGTGTACATCTATTATGCGGATTCCACTTCAATCAGCCTAATTGCCATGAAGATGTTAGATGTACCCTTACTACCCTATCAATAGGCTTCCTACTTGTACAAATGTTCCATGTGTCTGTGTCAATCGGCCCTCTCTTGTGTGTAGATACCCTGTGCTGGTCCCACCATAAGGTGTATCAATTCTTATGATGGCAACCCGACATGAATCAAGATGCACAGTGTATCACTACTGGTACCCAGTGCCTGCTTTTTTCCACTCCGGAGTACGTGCACGCCTATAAACCATTGGAACCTACACTGACTTACCCCCTGCTGTTATCTTTGACCGCTTATAATCAGCCCAGTAATCGTGCCCTACCTTGCCTAACTCAGGGCACCGTGATACATCTATATGGGTTACTGCTGAAATGGGTCCCCGTTACTAGGGTTTCCTACTGGTTAAGTTTGTGGGCCTATATTTACTAATATTACTCACCAACCCGATATGTACTTAACCCTCCCACCGATCCAAGCATGTTTATATAATGGTTAAGTTTTGTGGGCCTATATTTACTAATATTACCCACCAACCCGATGTGTACTTAACCTTCCCATAGATTCAAGCATGTTTATTTAATGGTTAAGTTTTGTGGGCCTATATTTACTAATATTACCCATCAATCCAACGTGTACTTAACCTTCCCACGGATTCAAGCATGTTTACTTAATGGTTAAGTTTTGTGGGCCTATATTTACTAATATTACCCACCAACCCGACGTGTACTTAACCTTCGCACGGACTCAACATGTTTATTTAATGGTTAAGTTTTGTGGGCCTATATTTACTAATATTACCCCCCAACCCGACGTGTAATTAAACCTCCTACTCGTCATGCCATGTTGGTTAAGTGATTCTTATTAACTTAACCTTTCTCACTTATCATGTTGGATTGGTTAAGTGTGATTTATTAACTTAACCTTGTTCATTCATCAGGTTATATTGGTTAAGTATTTCCCTTTTAATTTAACCCCATTCGTTCATCAAGTTATAT
Source organism: Allium sativum (assembly GCA_030737875.1). Classification (NCBI taxonomy): domain Eukaryota; kingdom Viridiplantae; phylum Streptophyta; class Magnoliopsida; order Asparagales; family Amaryllidaceae; genus Allium; species Allium sativum. Next base: position 444,922,596 of record CM060922.1, on the reverse strand, counting down.
TGGTCAAGTGTCATTAATCAATTCAAGTTAACTTAACCCACCCACTCGTCTTGTCACGTTGGTTAAGTGTTTCCTTCTGGTGTTAACTTGACCCTACGTAAAACCATGTTATATTGGTTAGGTGTTGCCCTCTCGTGTTAACTTAACCCTTCCCATACATCGTGTTATATAATTGGTTAAGTGTTTTCCTCTTGTATTACTTAACCCCACCACATGTCATTGTATATTGGTTAAGTGTATTCTCTTGTGTTACTTAACCCTACCACAAGTCATTATATATTTTGGTTAAGTGTTACTTTAGTTAACTTAACCCTATCATCTGCTTAATTAACATGTTATAACGGTTAAGTGCTGCCTTAGTTAATTTAACCCTACCATCTGTTTAGTTAACATGTTATAATGGTTAAGTGTTCCCTTAGTTAACTTAACCCTACCCTATATCATATCTTGTTGGTTAGGTGTCCTTTGTCAATTATACTTAACCAATATGACTTATGGGTGGGTTAAGTTAAACGTGAATGGACAAAGGACACCTAACCAACAAGACATGATATAAAGTAGGGTTGAGTTAACTAAGGGAACACTTAACCGTTATAACATGTTAACTAAATAGATGGTAGGGTTAAGTTAACTTAGGCAGCACTTAACCGTTATAACATGTTAATTAAGCAGATGATAGGGTTAAGTTAACTAAAGTAACAGTTAACCAAAATATATAATGACTTGTGGTAGGGTTAAGTAACACAAGAGAATACACTTAACCAATATATAATGACATGTGATGGGGTTAAGTAATACAAGATGAAAACACTTAACCAATTATATAACACGATGTATGGGAAGGGTTAAGTTAACACGAGAGGGCAACACTTAACCAATATAACATGGTTTTAGGTAGGGTCAAGTTAACACCAGAAGGAAACACTTAACCAACATGACAAGACGAGTGGGTGGGTTAAGTTAACTTGAATTGATTAATGACACTTGACCAATATAACTTGATGAACGAATGGGGTTAAGTTAAATGGGAAATACTTAACCAATATAACCTGATGAATGAACAGGGTTAAGTTAATAAATCGCACTTAACCAATCCAACATGATAAGTGGGAAAGATTAAGTTAGTAAGAATCACTTAACCAACATGGCATGACGAGTAGGAGGTTAAATACACGTTGGGTTGGTGGGTAATATTAGTAAATATAGGCCCACAAAACTTAACCATTAAATGAACATGCTTGAATCCGTGGGAAGGTTAAGTACACGTCGGGTTGGTGGGTAATATTAGTAAATATAGGCCCACAAAACTTAATAATTAAATAAACATGCTTGAATCCGTGGGAAGGTTAAGTACACGTCGGGTTGATGGGTAATATTAGTAAATATAGGCCCACAAAACTTAACCATTAAATAAACTTGCTTGAATCTGTGGGAAGGTTAAGTACACGTTGGGTTGGTGGGTAATATTAGTAAATATAGGCTCACAAAACTTAACCATTATATAAACATGCTTGGATCGTTGGGAGGGTTAAGTACATATCCGGTTGGTGGGTAATATTAGTAAATATAGGCCTACAAACTTAACCAGTAAGAAACCCTAGTAACGAGGACCCATTTCAGCAGTAACCCACATAGATGTATCATGGTATCCTGAGCTAGGCAGGGTGGGGCACGATTACTGGGCTGATTATAGGCAGTCAAAGATAACAGCAAGGGGTACGTCAGTGTAGGTTTCGACGGTTTACGGGCGTACACGTACTACGAAGTGGGAAAAGTTAGGCACTGGGTACCAGTAGTTATACACTGTGCATCTTGATTCGTGTCGGGTTGCCATCATAAGGATTGATACACCTTATGGTGGGACCAGCACAGGGTATCTACACACAAGAGAGGGCCGATTGACACAGATACATGGAACATTTGTACAAGTAGGGAGCCGATCGATAGGGTAGTAAGGGTACATCTAACATCTTCATGGCAATTAGGCTGATTGAGGTGGAATCCTCATAATAGATGTACACCTGAATTCTACCACAATTGCGGGGATTGAGATCACGTTGTAATATTATCCTTTATACAGATTACTAGTTGAGACACTTGTTAGGTGGTGTGGAGATATAGAAATCAGAATAACAGGGTAGTAGCAAAGCAGAGAATAGTTAACATGCGATGTTATACTTAGTTTATCTTGCCTACTGCTTATCCTGTGTATCCTATGTTCCTTATCATCGTGCTTATGTCTTTATTCATTTTAATTCATGTCATGTTGTTCTTGCTTGTTCATATGCTGAAAGTAGCTGGACTTACCAGACTTATGTCTGACCGAGTTTTGTTTCGCCTCTTTTCTTCCGTTCCCCTCCAGGTTCTTAGGGAGGAAACACTTCTGCTTTGCTTGGATTACTTGTTGCTTCAAGATCATCATGTATTGCTTTGGATTTAGTCTCATTTCAGCTATGGCTTGCTTTACTCTATTGGGGAATAAATCGATGTTATTTTTATGCTTCTTTTATACTTGGAAGTTTTTGAATCAAGACAGAAGTACTATGTATTGTTTTTAAGACAACTGTTGTAAAATCTTGATTGAACCACATTGTTAATAAAATGACTTTATTTTCCACTTTTTTATTTGTCTGTCTTATAATTTATCTGCATCTTTTACCTATAACGCTCCAACGAAGTTAAAGCATTCCCTTTGTGAGTGACCTTAACAGAGGTGGGGTGTTTCACTTGGTACCAGAGCTGAAGGTTATCGGATCAGATAAAGGATTTGAAAAATTATTTTCGAAATGGTTTTAAAAGAAGCATTTTCAAAAGAAAAGTTTTGTTTTAAAGGCATATTCCCCAAAGCCACATACAATATCTTTTGATCCTCTGTTTGAATCCTTGTTTCCTTCTTTCTTGAGTCTCTGGGGCTCCTGGTTTTCTGGGATGTAACCTCATCGCGGCATGGTTCCGTAGGCTTGATGAGACTACGACACCTGACAAAGGGCAAATAAGCGCCCAACTTCCATCTATAGCCGCAGAAGTTTCACCTACGGCTAATTTTCTTTCAAACTTTGTAGGGTTTTCCATGCGATAGAGGCATCTTTCGAGAGACTTGTCAACATGATACACAAGGATGGTAACGACGAAGTTTGGCAAAGGAGCACAACCGAAGGATGAGTAACTCATGGATATGGACTTAGTTCGCAACGAAGGTAAAAAGAAAGAGGTGTAAGTGGAAGAATCAGGACAAGAAGGAAGGAAAGAATAGAAAAACCTAAGAAAAGAGGAAGTGTCTTTATTATGGTATAACGGGTCATATAATTAAGGGCAAGGGCAAGAACAAAGGACAAGATTTTCCGGAAGGCAAGTGCATGCTCTCACCACCAGCATACCTGAGAGAGAGGCAGTAAGATTTCTATTAAAGAGTTTTTCCCTTTGATAATCCTGTTAGTACTCCTTCTGATTTTAGCGCTTCACATTCGTATATTTCTGCTTCCATAGGTTCTCTGCACCTTAGTACTTGTATAATAGAGGGTCCCATTATTGTCTCAAATCCAATTTGTGGTTCGACTCATTTATCTTTGGTTTGTAAGGATTTGAAATGCTTATGATTCCGGGTTTCATGGGCTATGGATTGATTCTAGGCAAGGATTAGTTAGGTAGTAATTGTGAAACGAGGGTAGTTAGACTTTCGACTTACCTCGGGAATACCCTCGAAATTTCGTGTGATCCTAAGAGGATCAGTTAGGCTTAGCTACCTAAAATCACTTGATGCGTCTATCGACGATTTGCGATCCACTAGAGTAGTCCATGAATACGCAGATGTTTTGATTAGGTTAGGGGTTTCCCCCTAAAACTCGAGATGGACTTCCGCATATATCTAGTTGACAATACAAAGCCAATTATGCGATCAACGATAGTTTTGAAGCAAGATGGGTGAGGATAGTCAGAGTCGGTTAAATGCTCAATTGTTTGGTTGTTTTGCTAGTATCATCTCACGTAGATCGTCCAAATTCGGAGGAGGTATTCCTTGGGTGCTTGTCTGATATTGGTTTAGGACTTTGGGGCTTGTACTTGAGGGATGTCAAGTTCGACTAGGATGGTTTGTGTGAGAGATATCGACCCTTAGATTTGTGACATGATGGATAAGCTAAGTAGAAAAGAGACCTCTAATCATCTTGGTATATACACTTGGTATCATGGTTAACATCTGTTTATCTTGGATAGGTAGTTTGACTACATTGGATACCCTCTAGCATAATAAGTGATCGAGGTCCTATCTTTACTAGTGGGTTTTGTAAATGGAGGTCAAGAAGCTTCGCAATCGTAAAGTTAAATTAGTTAAGGTACAGTGGAGTGAAACTCAAGAAGATGCGACTTAGAAGACTGAAGAGTAGATACGCGCATCATACCCTTTTTGATGGTATATCCTTGATTCCTCTTTTTCTGTAAAATCTATTTGCATGCTAGCCTTTATCTTTTAAGTATACCCTCTCGGTCCTATTCCCGATCCTTAGGTAGAAGCCAGTGGATGTAAACATGTGTTGGAGACATGTTATGTTTCGTGGATGCAAGTGGTTGCAAGTGTTTACTAGTGGTTGCTCGTGGATGCATATACACACATTAGGCATTAGAACGGCTTAGTCGCTTTCGTATTGCATATGCATGAGTGAACTTTTATATATATGGATTGAAACTTGATGTGTTATCATATGGATGTTGCATTTGTATGAATGAATGTGCACCCATGTAGAAGTACGACTAGGGATGATTGCATACATGATGGACTCATGGCACTGACATAATTCGCATTAAGGAGGTCAACTAAATCAGTAGGCCGCCTGATTTTGCATTAGATAAGGACATGTACACACACTATGCATAGAATCATGAAAGCATTAGAAATCCTTTTAAGTAAAATGGATGCATGTGATTGAATGGTTGAGTAGATGGATATTGGATGGTAGGATACATTCTTCTTGACTTGAAGATTTCGGGGACGAAATCCTTTAAGGAGGGGAGAATGTAACACCCCGTAATTTTAAAACAGGACATAAGAGATAATTAAAGAATAAATCATTATTAAAAGAAGAATTAAATGAAACGGGTTACGCCATTGCATTCATCTCGAAATTCTTCTTGAGATAGAGTTCGAGTTTGCGTAAAACAGATATCGTATGAAGAAGATATGGACGAACGAAGTTAGGCAGAAAAACCGGAAGTCGACCAGAATGCACTGGCCCACTTCACAAGTGCGCTAGTACAAAAATGCACTGGCGCACCTTCCAAGCGCCCATGTTGGGCTAAAAACTTGCATAGGTTTCTGATCCGAACAGTGAGTCATTGCTGAGTCACAAGGGATTAGGTGGCTGCTCTATCTTGACTGAATGGTTTTGGTCATTCCTAGGTTAATCCGACGGCTCTTATTTAATTAAAATTCTATATAAGAAACCTAACACTCAACCCTAGAATCACAAATATTCATACTAAGAGTCGTCATACCGTCAATGGGGAACCTAGAGTAGCTTTCATCTCTTTCAACTCAAAGACAAGATAAAAGCAAGAATCAAATTAAATCAAATCTAATTTAGAGTATTCAACGATCTACATCAAAGGCATGCAATTCGGTCTCAGAATACAGATTCCAGAAAACAAGACTTGCCTTTGTTTTGTAAGTTCACGATTACTTTTAGATTTAGACAACCAATTATAGTATGGACATGGAATAAAATGAATTTGGACCTGTGCTTGATTTCTATTTGGATCTATTCTTAGCCTTTGTGAATCTATGACTTTGGGTTGCTTCTTATTGATCCAATCGAACCTATACAAGTTGTCGAACCTAGTTTATTATTCAAGCCTTTCATGTCCATAATATTGTTCATAATCAGATCTATATGCGTGCAATGATTCTAAATCAGTTTATTCAGTTATGTTGTAATTCTATTAGATCTGTAATTCTTGTGTTTTGGGACTATAATCTTATGCCAGTTCTTATGCCTATCATTGTCATATTATTCCTATTTGTTCCTTTTTTATTTGTAAATCTAGACTGACCTATAATCTAGGTTGAATCGCGATATACGTACGATGGGAGTACGGGGAAGGTTTGGGTTATTGGGGGCATAAACATGAAATTGACAATATTGACATAACATAATTGGGGAAAGTAACTGAACATAACATATTTTGTAAAATGGTTGGGCAAAACTTGTAATTGACATTGTGGCATTGTTAACATTATAACTGCAAGTTTGGGTTAGTTGGCTTGTAAACCAAGTTTTGGTCATACACTGTAAACTAGAATATTAAAACTAGATTGGGCTTAACTATTGATTTGGAACGCCAAATATATGACATAGTGATTTTGGGAATGACTATTATTGCAAGTTTGGGAAGACGGGGTATAGCCTATTTTGATTAATAACTTGAAATTTCATGTAATTGACATATTTGGATAATGACCATGTAAATGGTTTATGGCATGTAACGGTATAATTTATATAGCAAGCATTATGAACATAATTTAGAAGGGAAGTGGATCATGACAATAATTGATTTATAAGTTACATATAAATATGAAGGATAAACATGAAAATTACATGGCATATATTGGTTCATGAAATGGTATATTTAGTATACCGTTAATTGTGAGCATAATTAAAAGGATAATTATGGAATAACTAAACTGGGAATAATTTACATATGGAATTTGTCATAAATAAGAAATATGTAAATTGTAGGAAAGATGAATATGTCTAACCTGAGGTTAGATTGAGTTGTGGTGTAAAACTGCCCGGAACCGTCCGGCTGTCCAGTAACCACAACAATACATACCTAATGTGGGACGTTAGGGCACTGAGCCCAATAAGAACCCGAGGTTAGACTGAGTTGCGGTGTAAAACTGCCCGGAACCGACTGGCAAGACCGCAACAATACCTGTCTAATGTGAGTGGTTGGTGCTTTAATGAATTAATTAATGCTATTGACACATGCTGAGTATGGGAGGGTTAGGTTAATTGATACTTAACCAATATGACATATGGGTGAGTTAAGTTAAACATGAATGGACAAAGGACACCTAACCAACAAGACATGATATAGGGTAGGGTTAAGTTAACTAAGGGAACACTTAACCGTTATAACATGTTAACTAAAAATATGGTAGGGTTAAGTTAACTAAGGCAGCACTTAACCGTTATAACATGTTAATTAAGCAGATGATAGGTTTAAGTTAACTAAAGTAACACTTAACCAAAATATATAATGACTTGTGGTAGGGTTAAGTAACACAAGAGAATACACTTAACCAATATATAATGACATGTGGTGGGGTTAAGTAATACAAGAGGAAAACACTTAACCAATTATATAACACGATGTATGGGAAGGGCTAAGTTAACACGAGAGGGCAACACTTAACCAATATAACATGGTTTTAGGTAGGGTCAAGTTAACACCAGAAGGAAACACTTAACCAACATGACAAGACAAGTGGGTGGGTTAAGTTAACTTGAATTGATTAATGACACTTGACCAATATAACTTGATGAACGAATGGAGTTAAGTATCAATTAACCTAACCCTCCCATACTTAGCATGCGTCAATAGCATTAATTCATTCATTAAAGCACCAACCACTCACATTAGACAGGTATTGTTGCGGTCACTGGATGTGTCGGTCGATTCCAGGCAGTTTTACACCGCAACTCAGTCTAACCTCGGGTTCTTATTGGGCTTAATGCCCTAACCTCCCACATTAGATATGTATTGTTGTGGTTACTGGACAGCCGGGCAGTTCCGGGCAGTTTTACACCACAACTCAATCTACCTCGGGTTAGGCATATTCATCTTTCCTACAATATACATATTTCTTATTTATGACAAATTCCATATGTAAATTATTCCCAATTTAATTATTCCATAATTATCCTTTTAATTATGCTCACAATTAATGGTATGCTAAATATACCATTTCATGAACCAATCTATGCCATGTAATTTACATGTTTATCCTTCATATTTATATGTAAATTATAAATCAATTATTGTCATGGCCCACTTACCTTCTAAATCATGTTCATAATCTTTGGTAAATAAATTATACCGTTACATGCCATAAACCATTTACATGGTTATGAGCCAAAAATGTCAATTACATGAAATTTCAAGTTACTAATCAAAATAGGCTATACCCCGTCTTCCCAATCTTGCAATAATAGTCATTCCCAAAATCACTATGTCATATATTTGGGGTTCCAAATCAATAGTTAAGCCCAATCTAGTTTTAATATTCTAGTTTACAGTGTATGGCCAAAACTTGGTTTACAAGCCAACTAACCCAAACTTGCAGTTATAATGTTAACAATGCCCCAATGTCAATTACAAGTTTTGCCCAACCATTTCACCAAATATGTTATGTTCAGTTACTTTCCCCAATTATGTTATGCCAATATTGTCAATTTCATGTTTATGCCCCAATAACCCAAACCTTCCCCGTACTCCCATTGTATGTATATCGCGATTCAACCTAAATTATAGGTCAGTCTAGATTCATAAATAAAAAAGGAACAAATAGGAATAATATGACAATGATAGGCATAAGAACTGGCACAAGATGATAGTCCCAAAACACAAGAATTACAGATCTAATAGAATTACAGCATAACTGAATAAACTGATTTGTAATCATTGCAGGCATATAGATCTGATTATGAACAATATTATGGACATGAAAGGCTTGAATAATAAACTAGGTTCGACAACTTGTATAGGTTCCATTGGATCGATAAGAAGCAACCCAAAGTCATAGATTCACAAAGGCTAAGAATAGATCCAAATAGAAAATCAAGCATAGGTCCAAATTCATTTTATTCCATGTCCATACTATAATTGTTTGTCTAAATCTGAAAGTAATCATGAACTTACAAAACAAAGGCAAGTCTTGTTTCCTGGAATCTGTATTCTGAAACTGAATTGCTCGCCTTTGATGTAGATCGTTGAATACTCTAAATTAGATTTGATATAATTTGATTCTTGCTTTTATCTTGTCTTTGAGTTGAAAGAGATGACGGCTACTCTAGGTTCCCCATTGACGGTATGACGGCTCTTAGTATGAATATTTATGATTTTAGGGTTGAGTGTTAGGTTGCTTATATAGAATTTTAATTAAATAAGAGCCGTCAGATTAACCTAGGAATGACCAGAACCATTCAGTCAAGATAGAGCAGCCACCTAATCCCTTGTGACTCAGCAATGACTCACTATTCGGATCAGAAACCTATGCAGTTTTTTAGCACGACATAGGCGCACTTGGCAGGTGCGGCAGTGCATTTTTGTACGGGCGCACTTGTGAAGTGCGCCAGTGCATTCTGGTCGACTTCCAGTTTTTCTGCCTAACTTCGTTCGTCTATATCTTCTTCATACTGTATCTGTTTTACACAAACTCGGACTCTATCTCAAGTAGAATTTCGAGACGAACGCAATGGCGTAACCCATTTCATTTAATTATTCTTTTAATAATTAGTAATTCTTTAATTATCTCTTATGTCCTGTTTTAAAATTACGGGGTGTTACGCATCCCCTCACGATAACTTTTGCCATCAAACTAACATCACAAAACTCACGACAACCATCATATCAAACTACAACAACCACACCCAAACAACCACCTAACTGCCTTACTAATAGCAAACCACAACCAACATACATCTTCAATAACCCATATTCAAAACCTCTGCTTCCATACTTATTCACTTCACCTGAATTCAACATTCAATTTCTTCATCCTCTTCAAAACCAACAACCCTCCGACTACCTATACACAACAGCCCAAAAATTCAGTTTTGAAACTACAATTTTAACTACAGGGGACTACAATTGAAAAATGCATTTTGAAACTACAATTGCAAAACTATCATTTTATAATTGTTGTTTTTTAATTATAGTTCCGCAAGTGCAATTTAGGAGTGGATGGAATATTAAACTAATCGTTATTTTAATAAAAGGGCAAATAATTATCGACTAGAGCATTAATGGTATTAAAACATGCATTGTTATGTGCATATCCTAATTAACACCCAATTTTGCAAATGAACTCAAAGTTTTCACTATGAAACAGAAGAATACCCTAACTTCACTTTCAATTTAAAATAAAATAAAAATGAATTATGTTAATATAATAACTAAATCATGTTTTTAACTAAAATTTTTAATGTTGAATTTCATGATAAGTACAACTTATGCCCCCAATCAAATAAGAAATAAATTGATCAGTGATTGGTTATAAGAGTACATACTTTGATGCTCAGTAGAATCATCAAGCACTTGCACTATTAGCATGTCTGAAGGCCTCAAGAGGCTGCATTCAGCTTTAATAGACAGCTTGTACACCTAGACAACTCAACATTTTTTAACAGCACAATCTTAAACATGAGTATTATTATAAAGGAAGTCACTTTTTATGTTATTAATGAATAAATATCTATACACAACTAATTCACCGTTATTTCAAGTGAATTAAATTTTTTGGATCAATTCAGTATTTTGCAGGATAATCTTAAGGTCGAACAGATCCTGTCTTCAAATTTTTGTTTCATTTCACGTATGTAATTAGAGAAAAAATAATAAAGTAGTCTAAAATGCAATGTATACTTGTCTTTCGTTATGAATAGGACCATGAACGAGCAACATAGGATAAATAAGATTACCTCATCTACTTAAATCAGTTTCCATTCATACATCCTATATGGTCGCAAGCTCTATCATCATTTATTAGCACATTGCTTGATTTCTCCTCCGATTTTGCTGATCATGCATCCAAACTGATGGCAAGTGAAAGATTATGAAAAACCTAAAAGATAAAAAAACAAATCAAGTTATTTCATTCGTACTGTCAAACAATAAAGTGTGTTGATACTTGGTATTATCTGCAACAATCAACCTATGATAGGACACTAAGAAGAAGACTAACAATGAAACAGGGTCAATAAATTTAACATCCGCATTGGCATACACTCGGACACACATGCTGAAAAACGAAATATTTGAAATCCACAGTAATGTGCAATGACATTCATTTTTAAGACAAGAATTGGAGACATAAAACCCTTACCTATTTCCATTTCTTTTCTATGAAAAAAAAGGAAAACCAATAAATGCTTAGTATTTTGTTATCATCATTAAATCCAAATTTTTATTTATTTGGCTCTGCGGTTCATGGATTAATAAAAGAATAAATGAGCACGAAATGAATTAAAAATAACATTCATAACTTTATTATTGTACTTAGTGGGAACATGGAGCTCTCATCATTTTCAAGATAGTATCATAGGCATGCTGAAGTGGCATCTTTGGAGATAGTTTCTGGGAGAGAAAGAAACTAGATGTGAATGAAAACACACACGCATACACATCACTTCGACCCCCTCACCCACGGGGCCTTCCCTCCCTCCCTCTTACATTTTAATGTTCATTAGATATGAATAAAACAAATTCCCACCCAACTTAAGAATTGTTTGATAATCTGAAACTAATTTTGTTGAGATATTAAGGAAAGATATTATGTTGAGATATTAAGGAAAGATATTAAGAATGAGTTAATGTTGAGATAAGGACAAATAAATACATTATCTTATATTTGGTGTTAGAGAATATGCCAAGAGATATGCCATGGATTATGCTCTAGAATAAAGAATGTGCTAGGAATATTCTAGAGAATAATTGACCCTATAAATATAGGGATTAGCATTGTAATAGCGAATCAATTCATAGTAAGAAAAATGTAGCCTTTTGATTGTTTACTGTTTCATCTCTCTCTTCTCTCTGATCTAAATTCTTTCATGGTATCAGAGCAGGTTAAAGGGAGGAAAGAGATATGTATATAATTATTAAAAAAAAAGAGGGTTCACTGTTGTGGCTATCTATGATGAGTTTTGCTGTGCTACATTTTTTTTTTCGTATTTGCTCATCCCTGAAGGCTATGAACTTGGTTAATTTGATTCTGTTTGCTGCTCCTTGGCACATTGATCTTGTGATTTTCATTTGGCATTTGTTATGGCTATTCATCCCCCTCAACTGATATATTCTTTTGCCTTGCTGATGGATCTACTGTAATAACTGCCAGTCATCTTCCATAAAACCATTACCTCTAGTAGTTGGTCCACTTTAAAAACCAATATATTCTAGTGGTTGGTCCACTTTAAAAACCATTATTTCTAGTGGTTGCTCCACTTTAAAAACCAATATATTCTAGTGGTTGGTCCACTTTAAAAACCATTATTTCTAGTGGTTGGTCCACTTTAAAAACCATTATTGAGTGTGGTCCACTTTAAAAACCATTATTGACTGTATATTGAGTGTGGTCCACTTTAAAAACCATTGAGTGGTTGGTCCACTTTAAAAACCATTATTGAGTGTGATCCACTTTAAAAACCATTATTGAGTGTGGTCCACTTTAAAAACCATTATTGAGTGGTTGGTCCACTTTAAAAACCATTACTGAGTGGTTGGTCCACTTTAAAAACCATTTGTTAAAAGTGAAGAGTTGCTGATGACGTATGGAAGTTTGAAGCTGACTGTCATTTTGTTCGTGATGCAATCCAAGATGCAATCCAAGATGGGCATTTGTGATCCGCATGCTCCATCTTGAGGGGGCGTGTTGAGATATTAAGGAAAGATATTATGTTGAGATATTAAGGAAAGATATTAAGAATGAGTTAATGTTGAGATAAGGACAAATAAATACATTATCTTATATTTGGTGTTAGAGAATATGCCAAGAGATATGCCATGGAATATGCTCTAGAATAAAGAATGTGCTAGGAATATTCTAGAGAATAATTGACCCTATAAATATAGGGATTAGCATTGTAATAGCGAATCAATTCATATTAAGAAAAATGTAGCCTTTTGATTGTTTACTGTTTCATCTCTCTCTTCTCTCTGATCTAAATTCTTTCAAATTTAGACTAAGTTATGTTCAAAAGTGTAGCTAAAACACAATTATATTCCAACAGTCATTTTTTTCCAATGAACACCGTCGACAGTGGCTCCCATTCCTATATAAACCACAACATCCTCTCAGAGAATACACTTTTATTCTTATTTTTGATAATTTATTAGCTTAAAAGTATTAGAGAATACACTTTTAGTCAGAACTTACATGGATGTTCTTCTTTGTATCATGAAATAAGTTTTCCTCAAACCTGACGAACTAGAGGTGAGGTGATATTCTTGAGATCGAACGTGTGTTGGAATGATATTTCTCACTAAATAAGTAATATATCATCATGCATAAAAAATGTAATGTTGAGATATTAAGGAAAGATATTATGTTGAGATATTAAGGAAAGATATTAAGAATGAGTTAATGTTGAGATAAGGACAAATAAATACATTATCTTATATGAGGAGTTCCCCCTTAATATATGAGGAGTTCCCCCTTCACATTGCCAATTGGTTTTGTGATAATATGGGGGCTCCATCATTTCTTCTTCATGGTATCAGAGCACTGATTCAAAAACTCTTCTTCATGATCTGCCCCACGTCACCCAAAAGATCCACGTGTTAGGCTAAAGATACGCCACACGTGCGGGGGCGTGTTGGAATTGTCCTACATCGGGAATTTGTCTACCTAATCTTTCCTTAATATCTCAACATGTAAGGAGTATTTCAATAGTTTAATTTTTTGTAAAATTTTCAAAAATCATTATTGCTTTTAGTTAATTCCATAAAACATATAGAACATATTTGGAAAACGTATTACATATGCACATTCCCACTGATTATTTTCTTCTCGACAACTGAATCAAAAAATTCGTTAAATTGAAAGATTTGACAAACGAAAATGTTTATAATGGATTATTTTGATTTTTTCTTCTCTTGACAAGAGAATACAGTGAAATAACATGCATGATCAAGAGAAAGTATTAATGTAATTTTTTACCCATAAACAATGGGTATAACAACTTCGTACACATAAATATCACTTACTTCATTTCTTGAATACAACTTATTGAGTTATGAGAATTTCACCCAAACTTTGTTGTTCACACTTCTTTTATTATTTGAACTGGAAGAGTAATTTGGATTTTAGAGTCATTGTTTAATAAACACTAGTGAAACCATCGATCAAATATCATAAACTATACACCTACATCAAGCAACCCACAAGTTGTATTCCCCAAAATATCTTTGTCTTATTCCCAAAAAACTGGGGTTGACCACATAAATCCTATTATTTAAATTGAATCTAAATTTAAACACTATAAATTTTATGATACTTTTATTGTATTTTCTAAGTTTGCAACGCGCATGTTCATATTTTTTTCTTTCAAAAATTCACCATCGACTAGTATAAAACATAACGGTTGCATGTTGTACCGAGTGTCAACATCGCAATTAAAAAATGAAAACACGTTCCACTTTTACGAATTGAATTACCAACAAGTGGACAAAATGACTAAAGGATTATGGTAACTTACTACGTAATGATAGACAACGATTTAAAATCATAATTCAATTTGAAAATACTTGAAGTTGTCGAATCAACAGTCCTGTTGATGCACTTTTGAAATTGAATCTCTAGCACTTTTCCTCTTTTTAGTATATCGAAGTAGAGCAGACAAGTGAGAGGAGAAAGATGGGAATGGTTAAGCGGCCTAAAAGTACGAGAAGGTTCAAAAAGTTGCATTACAGGTAGATTACGTTTGATTTTATTTAATAACCAAAATTAATAAATTAAGGAATGATTTTAGTAATTTGAAACACCACGAAATGGTTGTAGGTCTTTTTATGGAGTATGACCGTTTCAAACTAGCAATACATTGTGCTTCAAATTCCATAATTTGGTGTAGTGGAAGCACTAAAGATGATATTGTTTACCAACTAATTCAGATGCTGAAGTGAGCTCAATTTGCAAAACCGTGCATACGTTCAATTTGAGTTATACAATGACGATCAGGCTAATACATGTTTAGCATCTGAAAGCAAGGGATCAAAGTGGAAGTCTTTTAGTAAATAATGCTTATAACTAACTAACTATTGACTTCATATTTGAACTTCATGATCATGCTACTGACTTACATTGAAAAGTAATTGCAAACCCAAATATAACTATCCAAGTACGTTATTACTTATGGTGTAGTGGCTCCTCTAATCTTGAGAAACACACAAAATGAACAACCACACTGAAAGTAGAGGCAATCCTAAGATATACTGCTTTAAAACGTGACAGGTAAACCTCAAAAGAAATGGATTTACTTATACGATCCTACCTAATATTCAATAGATAGGGCGTCCATGTTTCACAGCTCATATATATATATATATATATATATATATATGTATGTATGTATGTATATATATAACTGCTTTAGAAAGAATACAAACAAATTCATAGTAAAGCAAAGGACACAAACCTAGCTTATACTTGAAAATGACTATACCACCATCTACTATGACGTCATTTCATATGGATTTGTAGGATAGAACATGCAGGATAGAAAGGCCACATCAAGTCCATGCCGATACTCTTCAAATCGAAACATTGAAGTTGGTAGTTTCCAAAATCAAATGGAAAAACCTGTACGTGTAGCAGATTAGATATGGGTGAACGACTAGTCCGGATCAGGAAGAAATTGGAGGGAATAAATTCGATGGGGCAGGGAATCGAAGATGACGTGAGTAAGATTTAAACTTTGGGGCCAAAAATTCTTGCTAAAATTTCACATAGCAGAAGAATACAGTGAGGTGGTTGTCTCTGATTGGATAATGGAGTAATGTTTTAGATAGCAAGCAGGGATTGGTTTGAACCGTTGGAGTAAATCATCATTTATAGTTATTTATTTTTTTATTCTGATAACGCATACTGCTGACCTGAATTGTATTTATGTTAAGCTACGTTTTGAAGCGGTGTTGCACGTCACAACACTAGAATTCCAACTGCAACAGTGCATTCACGTCTAATGCAACACATATGAATATTGTAGTAGAAGATCACATAAAGCATAGCTTTCGCCACACTTTTCATGAAACGCACACACATTAGTGTCGAACATGCCCACTTTTGTAGTAGTGGCCGTTTCCATGTTATGACAACCAACGCGTCTAAAAGTTTTAATAGTGTACTAAAAGGCGCCAGATCCTTGCTATAAAGGTGTTGGTTGCAAGGACGTTCTTTCGATCAGTTGAATATTTCTATAAGAGGCAGGAAAAATGGGAGGGTCTAAAGGCAAAACTTACTCCAAAAAGGGAAGCTAAAATTGAAGCTCGACCTATTGAAGCACGACGTCATAGGCTTGTTCGATTTGGTCAATGTAAACGGCTAGTGATTCACTACTTTGGAGATGAATATGATATTGAGATCGAAGGTTCTCATTGCACTTGTACGTGCAATTTCCCACTTCTGCAGAAGATACCATGTGGTCATGTTATGGCAGCTTGTTCAGCATAGGATTTTGGTATAAATAGAGCACATCACGATTTTTCTTCTGAATGGTACTCCGTCCAAAGTTATAAAGCTTTCTACAAGCCAGAGTTTCATCCTATATATGCATGAAAAGAAATACTGGGAACCGTACAACGGTCCACGTATATTGGCTCCGCCTGTAAGAAGATAACCCAGATGACCTAAATCTACGAGAATCAAAAATGTAATGGATGAGTATCAAACGCCCAAAACAAACAGGTGCAGAAAATGTGGATCGCAGGGCCATAATAGAGGTGTACTTCAGTTGCTTAAAATGGAGATGTATTATGAGATGTCACTGCATTGAATTTTGTGTATCATTATTTTAATATTTCGGACTTATCTATCGTGTATCAGACTTTGTATCCACATAAGTTTCAGATATTTGAATTTTTTATTTGGTTTATGTTGTTTGGTTAAGCTATGGATGCTATTTGGATCTATAATTCAAATATTGTTAAATTTATAATAGTAGCATCGCAGTAGTTTATATTTTTAAGTTTTCAACTTGAGTTGAATATACGGGGTTTATTTTAACTTGGATATCATTCAAAAACAAGGAATGTTCGAATATATTGAACTGTATTTTTATAACAGATCTAAAAATGGAGATTTCAAATTACAGATTTTGAGTTATGTTCAAATCAAATTTTCATAAGGACACTATGGAATTTAGTACCAAAATACACAAGCGAATTTTGGAAACTTGCCTGTTGGCGCATTCTTAAAACTCTCCTGTGTATTTCCAAAACATGTATACTTTTGTTGTTATTTCCAAAACTAGTCTGAATTTGTTATAAAAATTTTAAACTAGCCAAACAATGAAAATTTTCCAAGAAAGCATGAATAGACGATGACCGTTGCTCTATGAAGTAGTAATGGCTAGGTAATTGTAGAGTGCTCTTCTTGATATCCATCTCCTTTTCTTTCTGTCATCCTTCTAATCTTATTAAACATAAATACTTTTTAATGTGCTTTAAAGAATGTATTCTATTTATTTTTTAACTCAATTCCACATTGTTATATACTTAATCTGTTTTTAACAAATTTTACATATTTCTTAAGAATTCCAAACTCTAAATTACCTGAAAGTAAAACCTTTTTTGTCTAATGAATGATGAAAATCAAGATTTAATGAAATTTTTTAATTGTAATATGTGACGGCCCGCCTCGCACCAACCGACATTTACTCCAAAAGTGCGCTGTACACATGTCCAGTTAGCACGGAACGGTCGTCAGAAGAAAAGAAAGAAGAGAATGAACTAATCAAAGAACCTGTAAAATGTCTCATAGCGCATGGAACAAAATATAATAACAACATACTTGACATAAAACAGGTGAGACAGTGCATAAGCTGAAAACAAACTAACATAGCAGCGGAAAATCCAAGTACAGCTTATGATCCAAAGCTAACATTATTACAACCTTTCAAACTGTCTCAAAAGCAAAAGTAAGATAGAGGAGGTACACTACTAATACCCAAGTAGCGACCACCAACGACACAGGGAGAATATCTATATATCATACGTGGAAGCCTCCTGCTCGCCTCCGAATCAGCTACTCGCGCATCACCAGCTAACCTGTCTCTAGTCTGCTCGTGTGAGCACCCAGAGTAATAAGAAGAGACATAAAACTCTGGGTCAGACAAAAAGTCTGGTATGAGCGACAAGCAACAAAACATAACAATAACAGGTATAATCCAATCATACCTGAACCTGGACCTGCAACCAAAGAGTTAGCACTACATACTGTACAACACTCTAAGGTGCCATTTCAAATGGTGTAGAGATAACGGGGGTGGGGGTGTGCATGTCATAGTGATGTCAAACAATCAAGCATAGCAATCATCCTCACATCTCTCACTCAGTGCGTAAAGCATACGATATCCACTACTTTTGGTCGCCTAATACTTTAGGCCATGACGGAATCCAATCCCGCGTAACTATCACTACAAGCCCACCATCCATCTCTCAGTGGTGAACCAAAGTTATGAATACCGACAACCCCCTTGCACACGTCCCGCAGCAAAGCCCAATCACGAAGTGAACTCATTGGTTCCCATCTGGATCCTGAGCTCTAACTTCCATTTGGACTACCTTTGCATCTCGGGTTTTTGGTCAATACTGGCTCGGTTCAGATTCCACCTTGCCATCGGTTCGGTTCGGATTGTTTCATCACCTCGGATCGGATCGAGTTCCTCAAGTCCCTCCATGATGCACCGGATCGGGTCGGGTCGTGCTCCATGCTCCAACTCGTGGTGGTTCGGATCGTAGCCAAGCTCCAGATCGGTTCGGATACAACCCAGGTCGTACTTAACATCTCGGTTCGTGACAAGTTCCTTCGGGTCGGATCGGAGGATGCCATCGGGTTCGGGTCGGAGAAGAATACTCCACGGGCGGTTCGGTTCGCGAGTTGCACCTCCTTGGCCACCTGTTCACGAGCTTCCAGGCGGATCGGGTCGGATCGTGGAGAGTGGTTCGGTTCGGATAAAGGGGATCTGATGCGGTCCCTGTCTGCAGTTCCTACACTTTGTCCAGCGAGTTGTTTACGCCATTCGACGGCGTTTTCGACCATTCTAATTGCTCTAAACAATCACAAAGCATACCATACAGTCATAGCAACATGTATAAACATCCACAAACATCAAAACATCAATTTGGTAGGTCAAAACGGATCAAACATACACAAAAACCCATATTTTCCCCTTAATCATGTTTAAGAACAACTAACAGTATGATTAGAAAAACTTAATCAAATTACCCAAATTTTCTAACAGAGGTCTAAAACAATATTTCTGAATATTTTTCCAGATTTTTAACATGCATAAATTCGCTAATTATCAATAATCACCCCTTAATCCCCCAAATTCCGGGATTTGCAAAATTAGTCGAAATTAACCCAAATTCATATCAGAGGCATAAAATGATGTTTTAGAATTTTAGGAATTTTTCTAGATTTTTCTGAGCCATAATTTCGCTAATCTTCGCTAATTACCATAATTAGCCGTAATTAGTGAAAAACAATGCAAATCACTCACCTTAGCCACAAACAAACTTTAGATCTGAAATAATCTCTGATTTGGATCCAATCCCTATGTGTTCCAGCAGCTCTCTCTCTCTGATTTGGTGCTACCCTCCCTTGATTTGATGTAGTTTTGCTTAATCTTCGATTAGAAAGTGATTAGAGACGATTTGGGATGAAATTAGAAGGTGGAGGCCATGGCTAGGGTGAAAGACATGTTTGTAGCGGCTGGAAAATGAAATAAAATTCGTTTTCCCACTATTTTCAGCCTCCCCATAACCCTAATCCCGAAATGGGTTATGGGCCTTCTTGCTAATCACCTCAATTAGGCCCGGTTAAGCTGTTTTTCACCTTCTAAACCTTGTTTCAGCCATATCTCCCAAACGGTAAGTCCGTTTCTCACATGTGACCACTCTACGGAAAGGTAAACCATCAAACAAATCTAATGGAAGTGGTTTCAAGTCAAAATTCCTTTCCAATCAAAAGTTATGGCCAAAACAAGATCAGCTAGGGGCAAAACGGTCATTTAAAAATCGGCAAAAATCATGAACATGGTAATTTACCCCAATAGTCGTTCCCCAACTCTACATGACCATACGACTTCGTATGAGAAAGAAATAAATATTCTACGATCCTTCGATGCGTAGAATGCGGGTTGTTACATTCTCCCCCCTTAAGAAATTTCGCCCCCGAAATTCCCTAACCAAAACACACAATGAGTCCCGCATGCCTATCAACCATAAAACAACAATCAACATGCAAAACAAATCTATCCTAGCATGCGGTTTACTAACAAGGGAAGAAACTATCACTATCAAAACCTTACCAGGCAAAGAGCTCTGGATACTTCTTCCTTATATCCTCCTCTATTTCCCAAGTACAGTATTTTTTCATTCTCACCCCACTGGACTTTGACTAGTTTCACCGCCTTCCTTCGAAGCTACTTCGTATCGTTCCCAACAATATGCATAGGCTTGCGGTTCTGAACCGCCTCGGGTTCAACCTTGATATCGTCCAACTGATCTGGTGAAATAGCCACATTAGGGTCTTGCACACACTTCCTTAACTGAGAAACATGAAATACGTTATGAACTCCTGCCATTTTATCTGGTAACTCAACTTTATATGCAAACTCAACCAAATGCAAATGGTCATCCCATGACCTTCCAAGATCCAATATACAAGTTCTCAAAAGGTTCTCTAATATACAATTCACTCAAATACCATAATGACCTGACCTAGTCCTTGGTAAACTATCAATATAATCCATTTGAGACTTGTTCTCAACGGTGGTGACAAACCACTAAGCTTCCTTTGCTCAGCTTTAACTAACTGGCAATTCATGCATTTGGACATAAACTTCCCAACGTCTTTCTTTATCCTTTCCCAGTAGTAGATCTGCTCCATGTCTCAATACATCTTGTTACCACTGGGATGTATAGTCAATTTCGGGTGATGATATGCTCTAAGCACTTCACCTCTCAGTCCATCTACGTTGGGTACAACTAGTCCCTTATTCTTTCGAAGCCACCCTCCTCGATCAAATCCTTATTTGATCATTCTCTTTCCATCGATACCCATCTCTACCCTAGAGATGGTTTCCAATAGATTAGGATCGTCCTTCTAACTGGAACCAATTCACTCAATCAAAATCGATCTAATCGTCAAGTTTACTAGTGTTTCTGAATCCAGTTCACTCTTGGGCCCGAAATCATATCCTGTGATATACTCTAGTTGCTTCCATCCTAGAAACAAAACCCCTAAACTGGCATGTCTCCTACTCAATGCAACTATTACCGCACCCAAATCCTTTACTATGATCACTCTGCCCTATGGAGTCATGGCGATCCACTGCACTGATCCATCGCCACTAGTCCTTTGCTATGTCCACTCTGCCCCATGAAGTCATAACAACTCCACTGCACTGGCTCATATCCTTACTATTCCTTTACTATGTCCACTTTGCCCCTCGAGTCATAACGACTCTACTGCACTGGCTCATAGTCCTACTACAGTCACTTTGTTCCCCATCGCTGGAACCCTACAGGTGATAGTCTACTCAAGGGAAGAAAAATAGGAACAACAAAGCAACCATAACATCCATCAAACAAGTCCTACCTATCACCTGATAAATTCATAAACACATCGACACCTACATGACTGGTCTAACCAATCTCAATATGTCGATTCTAGCATGTCCGGTCCAACCAACATCAAAACTAATGGAAGCCCAGCCCCCATTCATACACCGATGCCTACTTGACTGGTCCAACCAATCCCAGGCCAATGGAAGCCACGCCTCCCTAAGGACTACCGTACGTCCAACGTACGTTTATCCTTCAAGGATAACTAGATCACGTCCAATGGATCCAAGGTAACGGGCGTCCCCAGATACCCCTGCTTTTAGTCTGCCTAAAATACTTGAGTCCAACCCAAGTCTATCCATTGTCTTGCTGCCCTCTCGAGTCCAACTCAAGCCGAATCCAATTCCTTGCAGCCTTCTCGAGTCCAACTTGAGTCAATCTATAACTCAGATCCAGTCTTGAGTATCCATTAGTGACAAACTCTAGTCCAACGTGAGTCGTCTCACTATTCGTTGCATCTCCAAGATCAACGAACACCCATTTTCTTTTACGAGTTCAAGTCCAACTTGAATCGCCCTAATCTTCGTTGTATCTTCCATGATCAACGAACACATCCTATTCCTTCAAAGTTCTACTTTCCAATAGAGAACATCAACATAGGGTCCTAAACAATCCATTACTTTGCATCTTTCTCGAGTCCCACTCGAGCAATCTCATAACCCTATCGAGTCTAACTCTGGGCAGTCTATACCATTGAACAGTCTTATCATGTTCTGTTTGCCCATCACTCCTCGAGTAAACCAAGGTATCATCCAATGAGAATCGCAACGTCTACTTATCCCTCACGCAAACCATCCTAGTCAAACTCGACATTCCCCAAGCACAAGCCCCAAAGGCCTAAACCAATATCAGACAAGCACCCAAAGAACATCTCCTCCGAGTTCGGACAACCCACGTGAGGTGATACTAGCAAAACAATCTAGCACTGGAGCACTCATTTGCTTCCCAGAGATAACTAGAACTTATTACAACGATAACCTTTCAGCTTCCTTAACTCCAGTTACTATCGCCATCACTAGGTAGATACCTAATACCACCCTATTCTTTTAGAGTAAATCGACTCCCCAAAATAATGCTAAACCCAGTAAAGCCCAAAACAAAGCAATCACAAGGAAACATACATCCATGACTCGATAAGACCAAGCACAACAAATAATACTAAGATCAGTCGAACCACCTATCGGGTTCGTCACAATTAGAGGTCTATCGACTATCTCGGGTTTGTCAAACAATACCCGAATAGAAACATCTTAAATAGAAAGCATACCTTTTATAATGACACTCTTTCCCTTCTGCGCTGCACTTGGAGCATTCGACGAAGAAGGAACAGCGTTGATAGCATACGCTTTCACAATCTGCTTCTCCCTAGGAGGTTGTGGGCAATCATCCTTGTGATGTCCCGCCTGGCCGCAGTTAAAGCACTTCCTTTCCCCAGGCTTTTCTCGACAATCTCTGGCATAGTGGCCATTCTTGCCACAACTAAAGCATTCGCCATCTTTCTTATTTTTCTTATTCTGACCATCCTTGGTCGGGTTCTGCTTCCTCTTGCTATGAGAATTCTTCTTGCCTTCACCGCCTGCTTGCGGCTTTGGCTCCTCTGCAGATGCTGTAGCAACCTCAATCTTCGACTTAGGAAAAAGGCTCTCTGACCTTAATGCCTTTCCTACAATAGACTCGAACACCTCATCGATATGGTTTATAAGTCTTTCCCCCAAGTACCCATCCAAGCCGGTTATGAACTTCTCGTTCTTCTTTTCGGCTGTATTGATAAGGGACCATCCATATTTCGATAAAGTGTCGAATTCAGCGATATACTCCGAGATTGCTCTACCATTCTTCTTAAGCTCCAAGAACTTCTTGAACAGTTCTGATTTATGAGCAGTTGGAATAAACTTATCACAAAAGCGAGTCTTAAACTGATTCCAAGTAACTTGATCTTCTGGAGTAGCTGTTCTAATGGCATTCCACCAATTCATCGCTCGCCCTTGCAGTTGACGAGACGCTAGCCTTCTCTTCATCGCATCCTCGATACCTAAGTCGTCGAAGATACGATCACAGCTATCCAACCAATCCTGAACATCTGTGGCCGACTCTGTTCCGTGGAACGGCTTCCCACCAAGGTTAGTGTAATCCTTGCACAACTTGGCGAAATCGACCCTAGGCGCCTGCACTACTGGACCACCACCATTTCCGGGATTGGGAACTGCCCCTTGAACATCCCTAACCATCTCCCTCATGATGTTAGTGAACATCGTCCTCATATCAGGAGCATTCCCATTATTGGTCCCCCTATCAGCACCTCTAGCATATCGGCTCATCGTCAATCTGTAAAAGGGGAAACGATTAACGACCCCATAGTGGTGCTAGTGCAGTACGACTTCATTCTTATACTACTAATAGTATATATATATATAGCTTTTGAAAACCAAAGTAATCACAAATACGCTCTCTCATATACGTACTATCTCTTCCTAGTGTCTTTCCCTAGGTTAACTACGCAACCTGGAGCTCTGATACCAAATGTGACGGCCCGCCCCGCACCAACCGACATTTACTCCAAAAGTGCGCTGTACACATGTCCAGTTAGCACGGAACGGTCGTCAGAAGAAAAGAAAGAAGAGAATGAACTAATCAAAGAACCTGCAAAATGTCTCACAGCGCATGGAACAAAATATAATAACAACATACTTGACATAAAACAGGTGAGACAGTGCATAAGCTGAAAACAAACTAACATAGCAGCCGAAAATCCAAGTACAGCTTATGATCCAAAGCTAACATTATTACAACCTTTCAAACTGTCTCAAAAGCAAAAGTAAGCTAAAGGAGGTACACTACTAATGCCCAAGTAGCGACCACCAACGACACATGGAGAATACCTATATATCATACGTGGAAGCCTCCTGCTCGCCTCTAAATCAGCTACTCGCGCATCACCAGCTAACCTGTCTCTAGTCTGCTCGTGTGAGCACCCAGAGTAATAAGAAGAGACATAAAACTCTGGGTCAGACAAAAAGTCTGGTATGAGCGATAAGCAACAAAACATAACAATATTAGGTATAATCCAATCATACCTGAACCTGGACCTGCAACCAAAGAGTTAGCACTACATACTGTACAACACTCTAAGGTGCCATTTCAAATGGTGTAAAGATAACGGGGGTAGGGGTGTGCATGTCATAATGATGTCAAACAATCAAGCATAACAATCATCCTCACATCTCTCACTTAGTGCGTAAAGCATACGATATCCACTACTTTTGATCGCCTAATACTTTGGGCCATGACGGAATCCAATCCCGCGTAACTATCACTACAAGCCCACCATCCATCTCTCAGTGGTGAACCAAAGTTATGAATACCGACAACCCCCTTGCACACGTCCCGCAGCAAAGCCCAATCACGAAGTGAACTCATTGGTTCCCATCTGGATCCTGAGCTCTAACTTCCATTCGGACTACCTTTGCATCTTGGGTTTTTGGTCAATTCTTGATCGGTTCGGATTCCTCCTTGCCATCGGTTCGGTTCGGATTGTTTCATCACCTCGGATCGGATCGAGTTCCTCAAGTCCCTCCATGATGCACCAGATCGGGTCGGGTCGTGCTCCATGCTCCAACTCGTGGTGGTTCGGATCGTAGCCAAGCTCCAGATCGGTTCGGATACAACCCAGGTCGTACTTAACATCTCGGTTCGTGACAAGTTCCTTCGGGTCGGATCGGAGGATGCCATTGGGTTCGGGTCGGAGAAGAATACTCCACGGGCGGTTCGGTTCGCGAGTTGCACCTCCTTGGCCACCTGTTCACGAGCTTCCAGGCGGATCGGGTCGGATCGTGGAGAGTGGTTCGGTTCGGATAAAGGGGATCCGATCCGGTCCCTGTCTGCAGTTCCTGCACTTTGTCCAGCGAGTTGTTTACGCCATTCGACGGCGTTTTCGACCATTCTAATTGCTCTAAACAATCACAAAGCATACCATACAGTCATAGCAACATGTATAAACATCCACAAACAGCAAAACATCAATATGGTAGGTCAAAACGGATCAAATATACACAAAAACCCATATTTTCCCCTTAATCATGTTTAAGAACAACTAACGGTATGATTAGCAAAACTTAACCAAACTACCCAAATTTTCTAACAGAGGTCTAAAACAATATTTCTGAATATTTTTCCAGATTTTTAACATGCATAAATTCGCTAATTATCACTAATCACCTCTTAATCCCCCAAATTCCGGGATTTGCAAAATTAGTCGAAATTAACCCAAATTCATATTAGAGGCATAAAATGATGTTTTAGAATTTTAGGAAATTTTCTAGATTTTTCTGAGCCATAATTTCGCTAATCTTCGCTAATTACCATAATTAGCCGTAATTAGTGAAAAACAATGCAAATCACTCACCTTAGCCACAAACAAACTTTAGATCTGAAATAATCTCTGATTTGGATCCAATCCCTATGTGTTCCAGCAGTTCTCTCTCTCTGATTTGGTGCTACCCTCCCTTGATTTGATGTAGTTTTGCTTAATCTTCGATTAGAAAGTGATTAGAGATGATTTGGGATGAAATTAGAAGGTGGAGGCCATGGCTAGGGTGAAAGACATGTTTGTAGCGGCTGAAAAATGAAATAAAATACGTTTTCCCACTATTTTCAGCCTCCCCATAACCCTAATCCCGAAATGGGTTATGGGCCTTCTTGCTAATCACCTCAATTAGGCCCGGTTAAGCTGTTTTTCACCTTCTAAACCTTGTTTCAGACATATCTCCCAAACGGTTAGTCCGTTTCTCACATGTGACCACTCTACGGAAAGGTAAACCATCAAACAAATCTAATGGAAGTGGTTTCAAGTCAAAATTCCTTTCCAATCAAAAGTTATGGCCGAAACAAGATCAGCTAGGGGAAAACGGTCATTTAAAAATCGGCAAAAATCATGAAAATGGTAATTTACCCCAATAGTCGTTCCCCAACTCTACATGACCATACGACTTCGTATGAGAAAGAAATAAATATTCAACGATCCTTCGATGCGTAGAATGCGGGTTGTTACATAATACAAATTGGATGTTGGTTTCCTTTCCATGCATTACAATCTACTTTTTTTTTTCAAAAATTCAATTATGGATTTATTGTTTAGTGTGTTAAATTTAAGTGATACAAAATTACAAATAGATAGAAACAATTATACATACCATAAGAAACGCATAGTATAGCAACGGAGCCTTCCAACGGCAGGTTCCAACGGAAGCTTATTTCTGAAAATTTCATTACATAATAAAAAAAAAGTGGAAATTAGACTAACATCCCTATTTTGAAACTTAATTAGAACGACATCCCTTCGATGTTTTAAATACAAAGCGGGTCCCTATTTCTGGGGTTTCGTGTTTTTGCACAAAAAAAGGGGCTGCTAAGTAAAAAAAAATTCTAAAATTTGGAAATATTCCAAAAAGTCCACGGAAACAAAAAAAAGTTGCACATATGTATGCGACTTTTGCATACCTGAATGCAACTATTGGAGAAGCTGTTTCCATTGAAAATCCGAACAAAAGCTTACATACATGTGTGCAACTATTATGAAATACTTGCACACATGTATGCAAGTATTGCATGAAGAAAAATTATACTAAATTTTGCCTGCAGATTGTTGCACACATGCGTGCAACTTTTCTGTTTTTATTGCGTGCATTAATCCAAATAATTATGGACTAATTTACGTGCATGTGAATTTTTGCACCTTTGTATGCATGAATAATGCTTTACTCGCATGCATGTATGCATGAAAACAAACATAGACGCATGACTGAAATACTTGCACGGATATATGCATAAAATTCAAAATATGTGCATAATAGTATGCAATTAACTGCAGTTTCGTTGTTTTTCTGTAGTTTTGGATTTTGACGTGTTTTTTGATGGTTTTTTAATCTGAAGTTTTTTACATTTACGTGTTTTATTTAAATAAGAATTTACGTGATTTTTTTTATTTTTTTGCTGAATTTTCAAAAATAGAGACCTAATTTATAATAATTTTATGACCAGATGTGAGCCTAACTTTGAAACTTAATAGGAACCTGCGCCAAACGCACCCAAAATAAAATGTTGGAGGCCATTGGTTATAAACCATTGGAGGCCATTGCTAACCGTTGGTTAGTCGAGGAGAAATTCCACCGTACAGCTTCTTCTTTCCAATTTCATTTCCTACCCGAAAATTTTCACCTTTACCCCCATTTTTTCCTCTAAATTTCTGAAATCGGCCTCCTCCACGCTATTAGTAGCCTATAGTCTCTCCAACACATTCTAGGATCTCTCTCCTCTTTAATCTCCAATTCATCCCCAATTTTGAAGGTATGAACCCTAATTTTATTTAATACCCTAGCTTTGCTAATTTAAGGTTAATTTGTTTGTTAGAATATATGTGTAGTGTTGTTAATACACGTGTGTGTATATATATATATATATATTGATTCGATTATGTTGCTAATCTAGTGTTAATTAGTTTATATTGTATATGTATATTTGCACATATAGTGTTGTATCTATAGTTGGTAATTAATCTATGTATTTATTGAATTAATTAAGGCCCAATTCATTGAAAACGATATTTAATTTGTTAAAAACGTTTAGTGGAAATGGAAATAATTAAGTTTTTGTTTTATAAAAATTTATCGAAAATGATACTTAATTATATATGTAATGTACGATTAGTTCGATTGAATGTTAAAACTATATGTATATGAGATAAAATTCATATAGGAGATTTTCACTTAAAGGGCTTATATGTTCAGGGTAATAATTTTTAAGGATAGCACTTCTGAAAAATTAGTTTGAAGGACAATTCTGCATGAAAAAGATAAAAACGGTTATCTTTTTTTGTCGTAACTTAAAAAGAGAACCACTTTTGTCTTGTTCCTGTATAACTTAAAAATACAATCGCTTTTATCCTTTTTATGCAGAATTATCCTTAAAACTAACTTTTCAGAAGTGTTGTCCTTAAAACTTATTACCCTGAACAAATAAGCCCTTTAACCTAATTTCCACAATCATATACGTACAATTAGAGATTGAAGAGCATCAATCGTAATATATTATATTCATAAAGCCTTAGAGAATTTTTTGGCCCTGTCTGACAAGTATTGTATATGATCGTTACGTGAATGTCCGTTTAATTAACGGAATAGACATTTATATTCATCATATACAATACTTGTTGGAATTGTCCTTTGTATTGGACATGTTACGAACACAATAACGAAATTAAATCTCGTAAATCATTTCATTTTAAAAGTTCTTAAAATTCCGAAAGCACTTCCTTTATGTTCCCTATGTACACACAATTATGTACGGTTCAGGGAACTAAAGCGAAGTGCTGCCAAAATTTTGTTGAATCATTAAAATTAAAAAGGTTTATGCGATTTAATTATGTTATTTATTTGTAATGGGAGGTAGGATGAACCATTAGCAAAAGTGTAAATGATGAATTAATATAACATTCAACAATAAAATTGTTTTAGTAAAATGTCAGTGCAAATTTTATCGTACTTTTTAATTATATATCTAGTTAGGAAAAATGGACAATTATAAGCTGGATGTACAAACGAAGAGAAGCTGATGGTACAATATGTGAACAATTTATTAATGGTGTTGGCGTGTTTATTGATTACTCCATAAGTAACAACAGAAATGACGTCAAAATCCATTGTCCATATAGTAAATGCAAGTTATTGAAGTATTTGATATCGCAAATGGTTAGAGTTCATTTGCATCAGTACGGTTTTGTATCGAACTATTTGGTTTGGGATCATCAAGTAGAACCTTTAGCATCTACTTTTGTACAAGTTGAGGAGGTAGTGAATAATGAAATTGCAATGACGAATCTCGTAGAACACATGGTTGAAGATGTTGCACGTTCAATATTCCCAGTTAAACTATTTACTAGTGATGATTGTAATGATGAAGAAGTACCATATATTGGAGCCAAAAAATATATGATTTATTAGCACTATGAAGAAATCCCTCTGGGAAGGCTGTGATAGTGGAAATCAAGTATCAGTGATTGTTGAATACATTACAATGAAATCTAAATACAACCTCACAAAAGTTGGACTTACAGCTATTGTACAAGTTGCGAAGTGGCATATGCCTTCCAATAATTTAGTGTGCGAAAATTATTATGAAGTTAAAAAAATGATATTAGCTTTTGGTTTACCATATGAGAAAATAGATACATGTCTAAAGGGTTGCATGGTATTTTGGAAGGGAGATATCAACCTTAAGAATTGTAAAATATGCAATCAGAAAAGATATAAACCAATAAAGAAAAAGGAAAAGCCAGTCTCATATAAACGCATGCACTATTTATCTATTACCCCTAGGCTTCAAAGGTTATATGCATTTTCTGTAACCGCGCAACATATGAGATGGCACAGTGTGAGAACATAGGAAGAAAGTAAATTAACACACCCAGCTGGTGTGGAAGCATGCTAACATGTTGACCAAAAGTATCCTAATTTTGCATCTGAGAGTTGTAACGTTAAATTTGGTTTATGTACGGATGGATTTTCACCATTTTCTCAATTTGGTGCTAAATATTCATCCTGACCTATAATTGTCACATCTTATAATTTACCTTCGTGGATGTGTATGAAAACTCCTTATATGTTTCTCACAATTGTCGTCTCTGGTCCCGATGATCCGACACGAGGAATCGATGTTTATTTACATCTGTTGATCGAAGAATTAAAAAAATTGTGGTACGAAGGTGTAGAAACATATGATATTTCGAAAAAAAAGACTTTCATATACATGCTTCTCTATTGTGGACTGTTAGCGATTTTCCTGCATATGTAATGCTTTTAGTTGGAGTACAGCTGGTCGTCTAGCTTGTCCTTACTACATGAAAGAAATAAGAGCATTTTCTTTACCTATTAAAGAAAATTTCATGGTTTGACTATCATATATGTTTTCTTCATATTAATCATCCTTTTAAAAGAGATAAGAATTTTTTTACAGCTAATAGGCATGAAACTTTGAGATTACCTAAAATATGGTCAACTGGAGAAATTTATGAACTTGTAGAAGATTATCAAAAGCTTCATGAAACCAAAGTATAGACAGAAATTCAAGGTAAATTGATTTGTAATTGTTGCAAACAAAGCATATTTTAGGAGTTGCCTTACTGGAAAAATCTCCTGAATAGTCATAATATTGACGTGATGCATAATTAGAAAAACATGTTTGTCAATGTATTTAATATAATTTTGAATGTCAAAGGGAAGGCGAAAGATGATTTGAAATCAAGACATGATATCGAAGTATGTAATCGTCCTGAGCTTCATATAAAGCCAAATGACACCAAAAAACCAAAAGTGTGCTTATGAACTAGTTAATAATCAAGTTAGAATACTTTAAAATGGGTGGAAGGATTAAGATTGCCAGATGGTACATTTTCTAATCTTTGTAGATGTGTTGAGTGTCGAGTATAAAAACAGCAAACTTGGCGGAATGAAAAGCCACGATAGTCATATTATGCTAGAAAATTTATTGCCTGTCGCTTTCAATGAACCGTTGCCCGTAAAAGTTTGGACTGTTGTAACAAAACATAGTCTATTCTATAAAGAGCTTTATTCTACTACAATAAAAATTGATCATCTACATAAACCAGAGGAAGAAATCCCCATATTGCTCTGCAAACTAGAAAATAAATTCCTCCAGGTTTTTTCAATGCTCTGGAGCATTTTCCTATTCATCTTCCATTAGAAGCACGTCTTCGAGGGCCTATGTAATATGGATGGGTGTATCCATTTGAAAGTTATGTTAATATTTAGTTTACTAAATATTGGTTAATAAAATGTATAAAAGATTAATTTACAATAATTCTAAATAGGTATTTAAATCATCTAACGAAAAAAGTGAGCCAAAAGCTCGAGCTGAAGGTTCTATTTGCAAATCATACGTCGAAGAAGAAGCTTCATTTTTTTCCTCTCATTATTTTAGTGATCATGTGAACATATCATTTGAAAGTACTGATCGTAATGATAAAAGCATCGATCAAGATGACTATCAAGCGACTTTATCTATTTTAAAAAAAAACATGGTCGGCCTTCTGGTAGATGTGTGGAAGAATGGCTGAATGATGGAGATTGTAATGCAGCATACACATATGTTCTTCTCAATTGTACTGAAGTTGTACCGTTCGTTAGTTAATAAACTTATACATCTATACATGTACTATATCTTTAATCATAATGTAACATTTGTCCTATAATTGCAGCATCTACGAATCATAGTGTCAAAACGGTGATATTAGCAAAGAATTCGCTACTTGTTTTACTAATTATGTTTTTGGTACAGCAAATTGTGCGTAGATGAAGGATTGAAACATTTAACAGTGAGATCAAAAAGGAATGTCAAGATGTATCCAATATTCTTTATCAATGGATATAAATTTAGCACTAAAGAATATGGTGCTGAAAAATTAACTAACAACAGCGGTGTATTTGTTAAAGGTAGTGACGATCCAAATGACCATATACACGATTTTTACGGCGTGCTAATCCAGATTCTTCAATTGACATATTTCACATGACCCACGGAAGAAGTATTTTTGTTTAAAGGCAACTGGTTCAACAACGTTCCAGATTCTGGAATCAACGTGCACCCAAAATATAATCTTATAGTAATAAAACACACTTCGGGTTATTATAAGTATGATCCTTTTATACTTGCCAAACAAGCTCTTCAAGTATATTACGCCTCTTAACATCTATAAGAAGAGACAAAATAGATTGGTTGGCTGTTTTTTTTAAAAAAGGAAAGGTTTACGTTTGACAGACGTAATATTCCCGATGAACAAGCTTATCAAGTTGATGTTGAGAAAAATAGAGAATAGTAATAACCGATGATCAAACAGATTTTGGACCTCTAAATGATGAATCAAATGCATTAATTGAAGTATTTGAGACTGGAGATGAACCATATATAGAGGAGGAAATAGATTCAAAATCTGAAAGTGACGAAGAATAACCAATAATCCTCATTTTAAAAAGGTAATTTTATGTTATGTTATGTCATGTCATACTATTTGTTATAATGTGATAGTTTTATGTTATGTCATGTCATATTATTTGTATCGCATTATACTCTTACGTTATCTCATACTATTTGTTTTACATAGCTATTTTATGTTATATTATGTTGTTGTCTGTAACAGGTATGACGTCACACAGTCCTGTAGGCGGCGATGGCAGTAGTCCATCGCAAGGGCTATCCCATCCTGCGGTGTGGCTTAAGGCCAAAACAAATAAAGGGTAAGTACTAAGTTTCTAGTATAAATTTAATTTCTATACAATAAATTATATAAACATCTTTATAGAGCCATAAATATATATTTTTTGTTTAACACAGGGGTCTTGAGCTAGAGCCTTCCAACACAGTCTTGACTAGCTTATCGGGCTCATATGACTACATGTTGGCCTACGTGGACTTCGGTACCCGGCATCGTCAAGGAGACAATCTGGTAGGATTTTCTGATATGTACATGTGATATATCATATATTACATTAAGTAGTCATGCTCCAATTTGATCTGTTCATATTTATGCTATTTTAAAAAAATCCAGGATGAAGTGGATTTACAGGAGACAGAATTGAAGCTCGTCAAGCACCATTGAAATAGCAAAGTAGCCAGAAATTATATAGAAACAATGAATAGCGCTAAATCATGTGGGAAAAAACCGGATTGGATGAGCGGTAAGGTGTGGGACGAGCTATGTACTTATTGGAATAATAGTGAGGAGTTTCAGGTAAATTTACTGCATATTTGATTTAAATTGTTCTAATCAATTAATATATAAATTAAAAATTAAATGCATAAGGCAAGTCCGCGAGAAATGCGACAAACAGGAGCAAAAATCCATTGCACATCACAGTGGGTCCAAGTCGTTCCAGCACCATCGCGAGGACCTGGTATATTTATTAATTATATAGTTAAAGATTTTAATTTGTAAGCTGTTAAAATTAATAGCTAATTTAGCTTTAAGTTCTAATATATATATATATATATGCTTATTTCAAGAGAGACAATGTGGTGTTCTGGTGGCATACTAGGATGTTTTTCAGCATACAAAGGCATTGAGTCAGATCGATGACACATGCTCAGTTTCCTACTCTTTGGACCATGATGCCAAGGCGTTGAGACATAAGTAAGTATAACATAGTTAAGTTAAAGTTATAATTTAATTAAAATAGTGTTATTTAAACTCATTATTTTTGTTTAACAAGAGAAATTTCAGGAACAAAAGGCACAGATGCTGGGATCTAGTGGGAGGACTGAGTTGACTACGGAGGATGAGGATAGGATTTTTGATGCTGTCATGAATCCACCTACCTGGAACTGACAATATGGTCACGACAATTTAGAGGCATATAAACTATAATTTATGTAAAACTTGAAATTTACTCGAATTGCTATTATGAAATACTGAAAATCTAAAATTACATACAGGTTAAGACATCTCAACAGACGTACCAGAGGGCTCAGGACAAGGAAGAGATCATACAACGCCGAGCACAGATTGCAGAGCTTCATGAGCGTGATCGTCAATGCAAAGAGAAGATGGAGCAGCTTAACAATGGTTGGTGGAGTTCATTGCTCAGTACGGAACGCCACCTTCATCTTCAGGTGGAGAGAGTTGAGTTTAGTCCTTTGTGTTGATGATATATATGCTTTGAGAGTTGATGAGGCTTGATACATTTATGATGATTGTATATATTGATGATTTGTTGGTGATGATGTTTTGGACATGATGTTGGTGATGATATGGTTTGAACATGGTGTTGGTAATGATGTTTTGGACATGGTATGTACATATATTTTGTGTTGGTGACGTTGGGTTGTTGTATTATGAAAATGTTGGTTTATGTTATGGGTTTTGTGTTTTATTTTTGTATAATATTGTGTTTGGGTGTATATATGATTGAGATTTAGACTTATATGATCGAAATGGAGCAGTTTTGACGGATATATATATATATATATATATATATATATATATTGTGTGGCTGGAAGTGATTAGTTTGAAATCTAAAAAAAATACCCAGATTTCCTCCAGTTGGCAATGATTTACAAGTCATTGTATTTCAACGTCTTTCAACGACTTCCAATGGCTATTTTCAACGTTTTCAATAGTTTCCAACTACTATATGCACAGAAATAAAAGATACATGGACATGTTCCACAGTTGGAAGCCATTGGAAAATAGCCGTTAGTGGCATTGGAAGTCATTGAAAACATTGATCCATATACCACCTGCCTTACCAATGGCTTCCAACGGTCGTATCAACGGCCGCGAACGTCCCCTAACCGTTGGTTTGCACTGTTCCTCTTGTAGTGACAAAAGTAAAAATAATCACATATAGTTTGCCTAAATTATTGGACTAAATTTGCATGAGATGGTAAGGAAATAAATGCAATGATTATTTACTTCCATCCTTGCTAATGAAGGGAATGAGTGATTTACTTGTTATGTTTGTTTCATTTGTCACATATGTTCTTTGTCTCTATTATTTCTTACCGTATCTTGGTAAATCGATTGATAACTCACATAGATTTCATTAGCTATATATTATGGGTAGTCTTCATTGTAAATTCATTTTGCCGTTCAACCATAGATCCTCAATTAGAGTGTCTCTTCAATCAAGGAATTAGGGATGAGAAAAACTATTCATGTTTAGTGTTGTTAGAAGTAGTTATATAAACACTTTTCTTGTAATATATTGTATCTCTCTCTTATGCTGAATAAAATCTCTCAATTTTGAACTGGTTATACATCATCTTATGAGTTTTCTAGCACAGTCATCATAGAAATTAATTATAAAATTAGTCGTTTTCCTTGACCATATGAATTAATGTATTTTAATGGTGGTAGTCTTTACCTTTACGGTCTTGTCATTACAAGAAAAATATCCTATTGCAACTAGCTATTATCAACTAGTGATAGATGACAATTGCAGTAAATGATATTTAGCAACAGATCTTTCATAGTAGTTGCAAAAGATGAGATTTAACGATATGCCTTTTCTTTCTGTTGTGAAAAGCATATTTTAAGCAAGTATGCTTCCCTCCTAGTTGCAAAAACATACTTTTAGCAACTGTGATTCCATAACAGTGCAAAAAATATACCATTTGCAACTACACATTCAAACTTGTTGCAATAAAAATATTTTTAGCAACTGTTTTCGTCATTTGCGACAACTGTACTTTTTTACAACTGGTAAAGCTATTTGTGAAAAACTTACTTTTAAAATTAATTTCCCCTGCCTTTGGTAAAAAAATTATTGCTAAATATAAAAATACATGTAATAAGAAATATTTAATTAATTATAATATAATAAGTATTAAGTAATAATAATTAATTAAATGAATTAATACTTAATAATTCATCATGATTAGTTAGTAGTAGTGGGTAAATTATATTTAACAATTATTGAGCACATTTAATAATTAATAAATCTAGTTAACAACAAGTATTAAAAAAATTAATATAAAATAATTACTAAAATTTTCATTATAATCACTAAATAATTAATTATTAGTAATTACATAATAATTAAGATTACAATTTAGTAAAATTATTAACTGATAATAAAATTTATATATTATAAAGTGATATTATAGTTAATAGTTTTATTAATTTATATTAAATATTAATAAATTTTCAGCAATTGTGTTTTTGTTAGAACGAAATCTGGGCCTAACACCCAAATGCTATGTGAAAACCTCACAATCACAGAATAAATGCAGAAAAAGCAGTAAAATAAGAGAAGACACACGAGATTTTTATAGTGGTTTGGCTCAGTCCAAGCCTACGTCCACTTTATAGTTTCTTAAATCCTAAGAAGCTATTACAATGTTGTTTGCTTGCAGTTTATATGCGAAATCCTCGTGTTTTTAATGAAAAGTAGTAAGAAAAGGGAAGATTATACACGAAATCCTCGTGTTTTTGTGTGGAATTTGGCTTCTTTGCTACTGAAAATGTTTTGCAGAGAGCAATGGTGGAAGCCGTGAGGAGTTAGAGCCAAAAAGATCCCTCCATCGCTATATGATGGTGTATTTATAGGCGTAGAGAAGCTTCTAAGCGGTTCGGTTCGGATGCCATGTGGTGCGCCTAGAGGAAATCTCGAAGAGTAGTGGGGAACATGGAAATATCCTTTCCAAGTTGTGCTGGGCCAAGTGTTATCCGATCCGCACTTGTAGGAGGCGGTTATGGCAAGAGAATCGGTCAAACTTCGTGTGCAGAAGCAGGTCCAGGGGGTTTAGTTCGGGTTTGATCCGAACCGAGTTGATGTCTCCGATCCGAAGACTGGAAGCACTTCAGTGCAGAATACTTCAGGCGGGTCAGGTCTTCTATGCTCCGATCCGATCCGGGAGTACTCAATTTCCTTTCCCAAAGTTATGCCATTGGGTCCTCTCACCCGATCCGAACCGTAAATCCAATCCGAATGGGTTACGCCAATTCCAGATTCCAAGTTCCCGGTCCTACATGCGTTCACGGAAACGGGCGTAACTTTCAAACCATAAGTTCGTTTTAGCCAAAAGAAAGCTCGATTTGAAGCTGATGTAGAGGGCTACAAGTGTTACAAAGCTCAGCTCCGTAATTGCTGTTTTCGGTCCCAAAAGAGGTCGTTTGATAGGAGTTTCGGGCCAATCTTTGTTTGTGATGCGACTTCAACCAAATCGCTTCATGTCTTTTGATGATGTTCCCACTACGTGAGTGTATTGTTTACTAGAAATTCTATGTGTGACTGCTTTGACTAAAAAGCGGGTCAACAGTTTTATTATATGTGAAAATAAATGTACTTTTAGTAACTGCATTTCTCAGATAGTTGCAATAAACATACTTTGTCCAAATACTGGCTCCAAACAAATTTTTTAACTAAAATTTGGGCTCTAAAGAAAATTCGCCGCTATTGTGATTCGTGTTTTTGCAGGAAACCCCATAAAATGAAATTAAGTCCACCATTCATCATTGCAACTCCCTAACTGAAATTGACTCCGAAAGTTAATCACCTCCCCAAATTCGAAATTCCAATCCACCTTTAGCCTGACCTACCACCATCACAACAACCAACCATCATCAGAAATGTGTCTATCTCAACATCATCAGGCGATACCCCGAACCCACCTCGCGAATCGCAAAGCATGCACCTGTTCGGTGTTACACTCACCACCACTTTCGCTAATCCAGATCCAAGCCACAAGGCCCATAGCATACCTTAAATCTGAATGTAAACTCCCAAATACAATGTTTAATTCATGAGC
The DNA here is from genome assembly GCA_030737875.1 of Allium sativum. Lineage (NCBI taxonomy): Eukaryota > Viridiplantae > Streptophyta > Magnoliopsida > Asparagales > Amaryllidaceae > Allium > Allium sativum. Next base: position 444,884,664 of record CM060922.1, on the reverse strand, counting down.
ACTGTTGTTTAGGGCATGAAATTCGTGTAATGCAAATAATATTTGCACGTATTATCAAATAATACATGATGACTAATTCGTATATTATTGCTGAAGATGTAAGATTTCATGCTAATTCTTTCGCTGCTTGTTTCTCTTCTATTATTTCAGTTTCTACTTGAGGTTTATATTTTTGGACTACTCGTGTTGTTGGTTTCTATATTATCAGTCTCTGTAAAATTCTTTTGTATTGCATTAGCTATGAGTTAATATTCTAGGGGTGCGTCTATTGCCACCCCATGTTTTACTCTTCACTCCCCGCTAATCACAAAATAAACGTCACACCCCGTTTTCTCTTCAACACACCCCATTTTCCCCCAAAATAGCCCTAACATTTCATTCATGCTACTTTTCCTTTCTCTCACGCTACTTTTACTTTTCCTCCAGGTTTTACTTTGCTGTTCCGACTTCTTCGTGGTCCTTTTTCTAGAAGCTACCACTGCCATTGTTAGTCATGCACTCATGTCGTCTTCCATTAAGCTGTTTGCAATATACATGGAGATTAACACCAATGAAGATGATTTAATATATAATTTTACTGGCTACTCCCTCCTATTTATACAAAGCATTACATTTTGTGTCGCAATCTTTGGCATCTCACTCCTACCAATGAGAAATTGTAGCAGATACTTTTTTTCTATTTGTTTTCTCCTTGTTCATGTTCATTTGGCAATGATAAGTAGAGCATTTTACTCGACATGCACAAATGTATGCATGCATGTACATAATACTAAACAAATAATCTAGCATGTATGCCTTTCATGGCATTGTTACTATGTTTACAATGTCCACTGTAAACAATACTGAACATCCCGCATATGAATAGTTTTTATTGGTAAAATTGAGAGATAAGATGAAAATGAAAATGGAAGATGAATAATCATTTTGAATAAGGTATCTAATTATTTGTTAAGGGGTATAATTGTAACTAAAATTTTAAAATTTTAAATTGGGGGTAAAGAGTAAAACAAGGGGTGTCAATAGACGCACCCATATTCTAGCTACTTTTAATGTTTTTTGATTTTACTTCAAGGATTTGTTCGTTGCAAGTGATGCTACAACTTACAAGCACTATTCTTATTTACATTGGGATTCTTAGAGGCTGATTTTTGCCATTAAGAAAGTGAAAAAAAAAACAGGTGTTGCCGAAAGAAAGTTAATATGATAGTATGAATTTAACAATTTCAATATGGCATGCAAGGTGTTCATTTTAATGTCGGATTTGTCCAGGTTCAGCCGGCCATTAACAGAGAATGGACATCCCTTTTACACCCCCCCTAAAAATTCTGGAGATTATTTCCCTATTATTTTGTCCCTACTACGGTTGATGGAGTGTCGCAACTCTCCCCTAACCTCATTGAGGCTGGAGCTAGCTTTTGGTTTGGTTATATAGTTGGGTTTTTGCTTGATCCATTGCAGCGCATAAATGATCCTAAGTCAGCTTGTAGTAGATTGTGGAGGTTGAGTGGTGGTGTCAAAGTTATATATCTTGACACGATGTATTATTTCAAATTATCTAGCAATGAAGAACGTCTTCGGATCTTGCAGTCTGAGCCTGTTCTTGAAGGTAAACCTTTCATTATTTCCAAATGGTCCCCATCCATAACTAGTGCTAGGGAACAGGTGCTCTCAATTCCTGTTTGGACATATTTTTCACAAATCCTGTACGTCTTTCAACCTATGATTGGTCTGAAATGGCTTGCATGCCATATCGGTAAGTTAGGATGTTTTGATGCTAACACTATGTGCCTAAGAGAAACATGTGCATGCGAAAGCCCTCATTGAGGTCTCCCCTGAGAAATCTTTGCCCACTTCTATTAATGTCCATTTTGCTCCAGGCATTGTTGTTGTTGTCAGGGTTCGTTATGGCTAGACCCCTGATATTTGTACCACATGTCATTCTTTTGGTCACATTTCCACCGCTTGCAAGCCTCCCCCTTCTGCTCCGCCCCCTGCCAAAATACCTCTCTCAAAACCGCTTGTTTGTCGTTGGGTTCGGAAGGTTGTTCCTTCTGTCGTTGTTTCCTTTAAATCGGTAGCTGTTGAAACAGTTTCTCCTAGCCTTCCTCCACCTGTCAATGAAACAGTACACATCCTCCCCTCTAATGTCATCCCCATGGCTAATATGGTTTCCCCTTTTTCCCCTATTTGGCTGAACAAGCCTAGATTCATGACACTTCCGACATGAGATATGGCACTAAGAATGATTATTTCTACCGCTTCATTACAGACAATGAAGAAGATATGCGATAGTTATATTATCTGTCTCTGGATAATGAGCTTTATCTTGCTATTGGTGGGATGTATGGTGAGCTAAATAGGAGTATTCTCGAGAATGATTCTTGGGATAAATCTTTCATTTACTCTAGTGAGTCTGACTTTTATGTTTTCGGTCTTGCCAAATTGTTTATGGATTTTATTGCTATGGCAGATCCATTTGAAGATGTTGATAGTGATGTTGATTAGGTGTTTTCCTCTACCTAGATTTGGGAGGCTGCTTAGGATACGTGATTGTTTTTTGTGGCAAAAATAGCTTTTCCTATGTTTTGTAACTATCCAGTGTGCTGGCACATCAAACCAGCTTGAGATTTATTTCCTGTGCAGAGTCTCTTTCTCATCTTTCTTTTTAATAAATAGTGGCCGGTCCACTATAAAAACCAATCGGCCATGCCAAAAGAGTAGGTTGAAATTTCAAGAAGAATAACTGGTAAAGAAGATATGCCAGCAACCCAAGTTAGGCTTATTATTGTTCATATTTGTACAATATAACTAATAGATTAATAAAATACTTTATATAGGACCGGATTTTGGGCTTGCAGCCTAAGCAACCGCATAGGGCAACCCCCCTTTCCCCAACGACGGGGCTACCTTGGTTGATAGGGGTGGTAGTGGAGGCGACTACTTCTAGAAAATATAAAAGAAGATACGTTCAAATTGCACAAAGTTATATGTAGTTCATTTGCCTAGGTAACACAGATTGGTAGAAATTGTTGCAGGTTCAATTCTCATTAATATCAAACTTTTTGATTAGTTTACTCTTGCTCGTCTATGACAACCTGAGCTACATAATCTAAATTTTTCTGCGTTGCCTAGGGCAACCCGAACCATTGAGCCGACTTTGACCTTTACCAGAAATGTCGGCCTTTACTTTTGAATGTGCACTACTGCAGATGATAATGAGTTTGAGATGCATGGAATCATTCATCACTGTGTCGAGATTTAGAGCCTTGCTTTGGCAGTGTAAGATTATTTACTATTCACTCGGACTGATCGGAAATATGTATGCATTCCTTTTTTCTAGATGGATAGGTATGCATTTCTTTTTTCTATATGTTTTTTTGGGAAAAAAACATTGAAGATATTTGCATTTTTTAATTTGTCTACTTTTTTCTTTTCAAATCAACAACAATAAGTGGTAAGTATCAGTACAAGTTGCGGAGTATGGAAAAATTTGTGCAAAATGTATCTTATGTATACACATGGATGATTTTTCACACTATAGATTACATAATTTACCAATAAGCCAATACGGTACACAGATGCCTGGTTGGTCTTCTGAATTACCATATATCTCTGTTAGCTCCTCTTGTGGCTAATATAAAGAATTGTTTGCCTTTTCTTTGACTGTTTTTTATTTTCAAAAATTTATTCTCCAGTTTGTAGAAATAGTATCTTTCAAATAGAGTCCAAAATAAGCTTTCAAAGTCTTTTATTTCTTCATACCAAAATTGACTATTTCAGTTTTCATATTAAAAAGCAAGGAAGTTGTCTTTTTGAAAGTTTGTTTCCATTATGACATTAGTTCTATGATGAATATCTGAAAATATTTTGTGCCTTTCTCCTATATTTTTGGAAAGCTGAAGTTAATCTAGGTAATCTGTACAATGTCAATAGTCAGTTATGATGGTGAAACCTTAAAGAAATCAAAGTGCGAAATATAAAACAACGATACAAATGGAAATAATATGAGTAACTAATGAAGCAGGCTGAAAAATAATTTATTATTTACAATAAGGAACTATAATATAACATGCAAAACATAATAGTTTTCTTAACAATTTATGATACACATGCGACGTTTGTTAAATTAATAACCATATATTCTATCGAATTTTACAGGAAGTATTGACCATTACTCATAAGATTCAAAATAATATTTCCATAACTTGAACATACCATATGTTCTTTTTAGCACATTATCAATGGTTTTCCAAATGACGAGGTTAAGCACATACTAACATAGTACTACATCTCAATCAATTCATGTATTTTGATTTGAAAAGAATATTGTTTTCTGAAGGATATATCAAAAGAAAGAATGGTTATCATCCCTAAAGTGCACACATTTAATCTTATGAAAATATGCAATTGCATATGCAAAATAATGGTCTTATTACACATAGTACATTACCTAGTTTGGAATAACTTTCAAAATACACTTTTCGAAGAAAAAGGAAATTAAATGTATGCTATTTTACAAATCAATATAGTGGCGAATTTATTGTACAATTTTGAATTTTACATGCATACAAAATAAATGTAAAGAAAAATATTCATAATGTATGTTACGAATACGAAATAAGGGCCAGTGTCTTTCCCTTAAATTACAGCATTAGGGTTCAATTTTTTCGAAGGGATGGGTCTTGATCTTGAGGTCCTATATGCAGATTTTCAACTAGATCTCTGCTCACCTTCACTTACAAATGCATGATCATTCGGTCATGAAATTGGAGCTCTTCTTCTTCTCTTTTACCTGTACCCTATCATTTTTATTATCCTATTAGTTATATTGTATTTCAATTGTAATCTATAGTGTAAATAAACAGAAACCATTTAGAGTAGACATAGATCATAAAACACCGAACCACTATAAAACTCCCTATATTCATTTCTTTATACCTCTATTTTTTTACATTCACTACTTCACCTTGTTTGAGTGTTAGCACTATTCTTGATGTTAATATTTTTATGCTTTCATTGGGAAAAAAATACTTGCACCCATTGACTTGAAAGCATAAAAGGATCAACAATGGTTACTTAATTTGCTAGAAGAGTTATTACGGAAGGAACACTCCGTAGGAGCAAACATGAGGCATCCTATGGAGTTAACAACTCCTCCATCTACCTAACCGTAAAGGAGACATAAGTCATGATAGGTGATAGGTAAGTTACGATCGCTGCACAACAGGAGTACATGATGGGAAACTTCCTCGGAAGGATAGGGTAGCAGGAGTAGCATAAGCATTTTTTTAAAAGAAAATCTTTTTTGACCTTTGCTCTCTAATGGACAAAAGTTTCTAAGCTCTCTTAGGATTGAATTTTTTTCTTATTCTTTTGCGAACTCTATCTGCTTCTCTCTTCTACCTCTCGCTACTACTATTCGAGGCTCCCTTTATGCCTCTGCCTACTTGTTGTTTTGTGCTCTAAAATTGGATTTCTAGGGTTTTAGCATGTCTGTTGTTAGTGGAATCGATTTTCTTGGATCTTTTTATAGATCTGAATCAAATTTAACGGATCTATTATTGGTGATTTCATCTTTATGTAGCGGGCTTGTTTTTGTTTTTCGGGTTGAGGGTTGGTCTTTGTAGTTCATGTGGCTTTGCTGGACGATTTTATGACTTTGAATTGTCACTGGTTTCTGCTTATTTCTGATTCTTTCTTGGAATCGACTCCAAGGTATTATGGAATCCTTGTGTTACCTCTTTATCTTCCAATGGCAGTGCTCCTCCGTCTATCTCAGTGGGTTCTGTTAGATGTTTTGTGCCTAACTCGTTCAATAAGGATTTCAGAAACTTGCATCCTCCAAGTTTGGCGTTTGTTGGTATTGGTGGCCATGGGGTTGTTGCCCCAATTATGGGATTTTTAGCGGGTTCAGTATAATCTGGTGTTGCGTTTGTGGATGGTCTTAGTGTCGATTCAATGGTTTTGCATGTCGGCAATGGGGAAGTGATGACCCTAAACCAATGACTACCATGTATTAGGGAGTTTGATTCGCCGAGCTTGTTGTTGTTGCAGAAGCAAGGTCAGATTGATTGACCAAAGGATTTCTCGCAGCGACATTGTCATTTGCGGCGCTCAAAACGGGCTTCCAAGGCTTCTCCTCTGTCCCCTAAATTTGGCGTGTTCTTTTAGGTAAGTTTACCATGGCATTGCGGTAGGTCAAGTCCGCCCTCCTATTGGTGTTTGCAACAGTATTGCTGTTATCGCTGATCTGGTTCCTTCGGTTTCTTGGCATTCGCCGTCTTCCTATTCGAAGCAAGAAGGTAAGAGAGTAATGTCAAACTCCGAAATGACTTGGCTATGCATTGCAGTATACAGGCGTTGGCATCACAACAAATTGGTTTCATCAGTTGTTGCCAGTGATAAATCTCCTAGTGTTTGTCTCCGTGTGCAGCAAGAGTTGACCACTTTTGGCATGGCAACGAAGATAAACGCAGAGGGTCATTGTGGTTTCAAGGCTATTTTTTCGACCTTGGTTTTGGCTGCACCTTTTTTGAGGCAGACCTTCGTCGTGGTGCCTACTGTTGCATCAGAAGTTGAGCTTGGGTCAGTATCGGGTAACAGTGATGTTAATTCTTGGTTGGTTTTATGGGTAAGTTCTCAGGTTTGGATTTATTTTTCCTTATCTTGCTTTGTCCCTATTAGTTCATATTTTGTTTTAGCCTCTTCGTTTGAGATGGGTGTTGATAGTGATGCTTTGAGCCTTGGCACACGTCTGCGTGTGCTCCCTGTCAAACTATTCTCGTCTGTTGATGAACATTTTTCGGGTCATGTGTGTAGCCAATTTTGGCTCTACGTGTGAGGGTTACTTGGAGGGGTCCATTTCCTGTTGGCTCTTGTCTTTTATCTGAGTTGCATGTTTTGCATGCACTTTTCTCTCCACTGTTTTGGTGCCTTCTCAGTTATCGTTTATCCTTATGAGATTGGATTGGTCACCGGTCAGGGCAGTGTTCCCTGGTATCAACCATTTCGAGGCTTGGTTTGCATTTCGGTTTGGTTACTTTGGTTTGTTGGCTTTTTGTCGGGTTTGTCGACACTCGCTCTCCTTAATGGATTGCGTTCTAGTTGTCTCTTGTTTCTTGTTCGACGTGGGAATTTCGGTAGAGATGGTATTGGACATCAGGATGGCTGGTTGGTTGAGTCACAATGAGGCATGCACAGTGTCATTTGCAATTCATGTTTTATAGGTATGGCTTTTAGGTTTTTACAGTTTTTTTGGGCAGTTTTATTAGGTGTTGCTAGTTAGGGTAAGGTGGTCTCCTGGTTGTAGACGTATAGTGGTTCGATTACTAAACCATTATAGGGCATACCCTGGATATTATCGCTCTATGATGACACTTCCGTTTGTCATGAGCATCGGTTTTAGTTCTTTACCTTTTATGTAGGGCTGTCAATTCGATGAAAATTCGGCATCTGTAAAGAACACACAGGAATTGGTGTTCCACCCATTGACCGACACTACATTGCCTTTGTCCCTCAGAGTTTCTGCAGTTCCGATTTGTCCTTCCCCTACTATTATTTGTCCAGCTTCTGTTGCCCCTATTTCTCTGCCCCTTCTCGTTAAGGAGGTGATAGATATCCTTAATGATCGTATATCTCATCTTACTTAGAACTCTTGTCCTTCTAGGTCTGGTCTGTCTCCTGCTTCGCCTAATCAGATTCTTGGGACATCGATAGGATTCCCCAAGGCCAGAGAGGTGAAGGTTCTTTCTTTTTCCCCTCATCGTTGCTATTTGCGTCGTCACCAACGCTCTTCTTCTCGCACTCCCCGCACGATTTGCACATGCTCTATAGTGGCGTTAGAGTAGATTGTGAGATCTACTCGACACATGCTATATCTTATCCAAAGGGTGTTCAGGTGTCCCGTCATTTAGGAGGTTCTGCTCTTTCTTTTTTCTGGCTTTCTGTTCATCCTCTGTGTGTCAGTATGGCGAATTTCTTGTTCTGGAATATACGTGGTATAGGCAACGATGCATCGATTTCTAGGCTGAAGCACATCTTTAGGAAGTAATATGTTTGTCTGCTAGCGCTTCTGGATCCTTTTTTGGGTCCAGAGGAGATCACCAAGTCTGTTTTGTCCCTTGGCTTTGGAGGTGCCTTAGCCAATGTGTCAGTGAAGATTTGGATCCTTTGGCCTAAAGACGTTGTGGTTCACCTAGTGTTCGATTCCGCTCAGCTTTTGTCAGTGGCATATTCGGCTCCCATTTTCTCCTCTTCTTTTCTATTCTCAGCGGTATACGCCACGTGCAATCAAATATAGAGGTTGACACTGTGGGGGGACATCCTCTCTCTTCTCCATTTAGGTTTCGACGTTTCAGTTTTAGGAGGCGACTACAATATGCTCGCCGGACAAGATGAGAAGCAGAGGGCATAGTGCCGTAAACCATGCTGTTGTTGCGGATTTTAACGCATTCATCGTTAGTTCGGGTCTCTTCGAGGTTTTTTTCATCGGTTCAGCTTTTACCTAGTGTAATAACCAGGATGAGCCTAACCAGATTCTTTTTAGGCTTGATAGAGTTTTTGGATTGGAAGGTTGGTTAAACTTCCCTTCTCTTTCTTTGTTACACATTTGCATCGCATCTCGCGGATCATACTCCCAAGATTCTTTTATGCTCACCCCATTCTCCCTCTGGTCCTTCTTCTTTCCGTTTCCAGAGTATGTGAAGATCGCCCCACTCGTTCTATCGCTTGGTGGAAGATTCTTGGAACCCTCCTGTTCTTGGCTCCCCTTTTGTTGTCTTTTTCCTTAAGTTGAAGCGTCTCAAGGCTAGCCTAATGGCTTGGAACGTGGACGATTTCAAGAATATCTTTGACCGTGTCCAGACGGCTAAGGAAACTCTTATCTTAGCCAAATCATCTTTCGATGAGGCACCTTCTAATGCTAATAAGGAGGCGTGGGCGGTTGCCCAAATGGCCTTTTTGTCAGAACTTTGTATTGAAAACGACTATCTTCGCCAAAAGGCGAGGATCAAGTGGGTAGTCAAAGGTGATACAAACTCAAAGTTATTCTATTCGTAATAAGAACATTCTTTTAACGATTCGTCAGATTCAGCGCCCTGATTTTTCTTTGGCTTTGAGCCGGTGGAAGTCAAAGAGATTATTCTGTCTTATTTCCAGTCCTTTCTTGGCTCTCCCTCAGTGTCTGTCTCTGATTCAACACTGCTTGCTTTCATTCCCAAGTTGGTTCTTCCTTCGGAGAATATTGATCTAGCCGTCCCTCCTTCCTCAGAAGAAATATGTGCTTATGTCTTTTCTCTTAGTAAAGATAGTGCGAGTGGGCCTGACGACTATAATGGGTTCTTCTACTGGAGTGTTTGGCTGATCATCTAGGTGGATTTTCATCTCGCTATTCGGTATTTCTTATGTGGTGGATGTCTCCCTTAGGGATGACTTCCACCAATCTGGTTCTCATCCCCAAGTGCAGAAACCCTCGTTCGTGAGCGGATTTTTGTTCAATCGGCTTGTGTAATTTTTCTAATAAGGTTATATCTAAGGTGATTCTTTTCGTCTTGCGCCGTTTCTAGAACGCATTATTTCTTCTTCTCAGGCGGGGTTTGTAAAAGGATGTTTGATCACGGATAACACCCTTTTAGCTTAAGAACTGATTTCCCATATCAATCCAAAGGTCCATAGTTCTAATGTGGTCATTAAGATGGACGTGGCAAAGGATTACGATCGCATGTCCTAGTTTTTTTGTCATTAAGGTTCTTAGGGCAGTCGGTTTTCCGAACCCCTAATCGATATTATCTGGAGGCTTATCTCTAACTTTGGTTCTCCATTCTCATCAACGGATCAACTAATGGGTATTTCAAGGAGGGAAGGGGAATATGGTAGGGAGACCCGCTTTCCCTTTCTATATATGTTTCTCGTTGCTGCCGAGGCTTTCGCGTGTGGGTTGCATTCACTTACGACAGCGAATCAAATTCATAGGTTTGGCATCCCTTTTGGATTCCCATTTGTGTCTTCTCTGTCCTTTACAGATGTCACTATCATTTTCACTAATGGTGGTTGTCTTTCTGTCCGTTGTCTTCTTAGCCTTATCCAGCAGTACGAGACATGCTCGGGCCAACCCGTTAATACTGCTAAAAGCTGCTTCGTACCTGCAAAGGACTTGAGCCAGGTTAGACTTCTTAGATTGTTTCCTTAACCGATTTCAGGGCAGATTCCCTTCTATTGCCCTATCTCGGTGTAGTCCTATATGGTGGTTAGAAACTCAATGCCATTTTCAATCCCCTTACTAATAAAACAAGGGGAAAGATCATTCATTGGAATGATTTTCTTCTGTCTCAGGCAGGAAGACTAGTGATAAAGCAAGGGGAAGATCATTCATTGGAATGAGTCTCTTCTGTCTTAGGCGAGAAGACTGGTTGTCCTAAAGTCTATTCTGAACTCTATCAGATCGCACGTCTTTGCTTTTATTACTCCTACTTCTTCCTATTTTCGCTCCTACTTCTCTTTGCCTTTGTCCATTTTTTAGGGTAAAAAGGACACCGCTTATTGTCAACATTGGATTTCTTGGGACATCATTTGTTGTCCCAAAAATGAGGGAGGTTTATTACTCAGAATTCCAAAATACATTTGCACTACGTTTGCATGCAAGTTGTGGGCCTGGTTTGGAGAGAATGACTCCATTTGGGTGACATTCACACATGCCAAGTACCACAGGCTTATGGGTTCGAATTACACCAGTGTCTCGTCCTATGCTAGTGAGACGTGGAAACAGATGCAATCTGTGAAGACCTTTTCTGATTCACATGGTGGTGGATCTGGATGGGATGACAACCCTTCCTCGATCAAGGCGGCGTAGGAGACGGTTAGGATTTGAACTCCACGTCTTTATTTGTTTTCCTTCATTTGGGATATCCGACTTCCTCTAAAGGTTTCTCTTTTTGTGTGGAGAACCTTGCATGATGGGTTACCATTAAACGAGAGCCTCCATAGGATTGGCATTCCATTCGTTTCCCATTGTAGATGTTGTAGAACCGGTGATATAAAATGCATATCACATTTGTTTTCCCATGGCTTTGCAGATAGAGCGGTTTGGAATTACTTCAGAAACTTGGTTGGTATCCAAGGTAATGCCACTTCTCTTGCTGGATTCCTGAGATTCTGGTGGGACGACATCTCAGGTAAATCCGTTCGCTCAATTCTATTCTGTCTGATTGCTTTCCTTATTTGCTGGCATATCTGGTTCTCGTGGAATAAGGCAATTTTCGATGTTGTTCCTATGGATCCTCCAACAATCATCTGAAGGGTAAGAACGATGTTTTCCTTGCGTTTCGTGGTAGACCGTTCAAAGGAACGGTCGGCTCCTGCTCAAGGAGATTGGCGGGTATCTTTGGTGTTTCCTCTATCCGCCTACCCCACGAAAGGAGATTGGTTGAACCCCTGCTCACTTTCTCCCCCCCCTTTATTTTGTGTGTGAGGTTGTTTTTCCTCCTACTCATTCCCCCATTTTAGACTGACGTTGTTTTTGAGTACTCAAGGCGCTAGTTTATAGGTACTTTGGATTGAGCTTCTTTGGGACGTTTTTTGTTGTCTGTGCAGCTCTGGAGCTAGATCTAAGAGTAGGAGCTCTTTGATACAGACTTTTGGATTGTTGGAGTGGATCATTCTTTTTTAGTTTGGTCTCATTCATTAGAGTTGTAGAGGCTACCGCGATGTCTATGAGATTGTCGGAGGTCGTGTCTGTATGCATCTAAATTTTTCATTGCATTGGGATACGATGTTACAAGGCGTTGTTTACATACCCATTTTTACATTATACAAGCTTTCATATATTGTATATCTCTTAGACCATTATTTCTTGGGTCGTTTCTATTTACAGCAAGTATTTTATTCCTAAGCCTATATATATACTACTTTGTATTAGTCGTTATTGATTGTATCAAAGAATTACATCAGTTTTGCGATTAAATAAAATTCAAAACTTTCTTCTTCTTTAATTTGGTATCAAAGCTCTTATTGTCGAATGTCATCTTCACGATCCAGCTTCGCCATTATCCCACGAAGATTTGTTTTTCAATTCTTTCTCCTCTGTTAACTTTTCAACATTAGGGATTTCATGTTCTTGGATGTTCGAATTTCATATCAATCTGACCATCTCTAGAAATACACGCTGCCTAGCAAAGAATCCGTGGTTGGCTACATTATCTCTAATCTAGGGGTGTCAAACTGACAGGATAGTCCGATGTATGACTCGGTCCGAATGGGTAATGACTCAGGTCCGTGTCTGTATGATTCTCCTTTAGGACACGAATATGTGTTTGAAAATATGTTCATCCGAAAATGTTCGATGTTTTTCCATTGTCCTAAGCATGTTCGTCTGTTGTCCGGCTCGTACGAACAATGTCCGAGCCAACTCCTCGTTCGGTCTATGTACGTTCGAAAGACTTATAAGTTAGGACACGAACACCCCTCTGTCCGGTTTGGTCCGCCGGATTAACACCACTACTCTAATCTCACCTTTATTCTAATCGAGGGTGGAGTTGTTAGCGGCTGCAACGCTGACATTGCCTTGTTTGGCATCATCTACGGCTACAACATTAGTGATTGCTACGCTTTCATTATCCTCACCACTATTCTTTTTTTCTTCTTGGATCACTCATCGAATTCCGAATAGGCTGCAATTTTTAAGAATTGTCATGCTTTATCCTTCCAAGAATTGTCTTTTTGAATTGTTCCTGATCATACTGTTGCATCTTATACTCTTCTTAACCAATCACAGCACAAGATAATGAATTAATATCTTCCTTGTCTGGAATCACAAATAATGGAGCCTTAATGAATATTTCCAACCTGATCAAACCAAAAAGCCAAGTTATAACCACTTCATTAGATGAAGACAAACACATACTATGGAAATATCAAATCGAAATCGCTCTAAGAGGATATGGACTTCAAGAGTTCATCAAAGGGACTTCATCCATTCCTCATGCTATTATCACTGATCAAGATGGCAACACGGTGCTGAATACTGACCATATCAGGTTCCAGAAGCAAGATAGCCTTTTTTCTTCTTGTTTATTATCTTCCATTAATTCGAACTTGTTATCACAGATGGTTTGATGCAACACACAGCATGATATATGGTCAACATTGGAGCAAATCTTTAGTTCTCAATCTGCTGCAAGGATTATGCAATAAAAAAGAGACAAAAAACTCCAAAAATGATGACATGAGTATGAAAGAATATCTGAGTAAAATGAATTTTTTTACAATAAACCGTGTCTTCAAAACCAGTTTAAAATTTATTTTCATAGAAATTAAATATTTTAAATGATTTATTTTGAGAATTAACGACGAAAAATAATTTAGAACCAAGTTTGAGTATTTAAATTTATTTTTATTATAAAACAGCTTGAAATGGCGGTATAGTTTGAAAATTTGATTTTAAACTTTGAATAAATGTACAAAATTCAATATAAATCATAATTTGATAAAACAAGAAACGTTAGGATCTAATTGACTATAACATTCTAAAGAATGTAAGAAATTGAGATTTCACTTTATAAATTGTAAGTTATATCCAGTTTAAATTTTAAAATAGTCACTGTAGAATATATATATATATATATATATATATATATATATATAGCCCTTAGAATGGCCATTTTACAAACTAACTCCGTTTTCGACGAAACTAATTTTGTTGGATCCGAAACGCCTAATTATTGTTAGGTTTGAAATTTCAAGTCGTTTGGAATTAGTATATAAGCGTAGTAAATTTAAACGCATTTTCAATTTAAATTTAAATTTAATAAGCTAGTTGAAAGGCCATTTTTCAAACGGTCTCCAAATTCGATAAAATTAGTTTTGTTAGGACCATATTGTCAAAACATAGCTAGATTTCCAATTTCATAATTTTTGGACTAAGTATGTGGCCCTAGTAAATTAAAATGTACGTTGGAATTCGATATTGAACGTTATATTAATCTATATTTTAATTTTGATAAAAACTGATCGAAACAGTCGAATTAGCTTGCGAAACATATCCCATTATGTCCGGAATGGGGGTATTTAGTTCGAAACATTAGTCGTTGGGTTTGATTTGGAGTTCGTGACGATTTCGAGTTTTAAAGCGAATTAATTAATAATAAAAAATATATATTCTCCAATCAAACCCGAATTGCCCATTCACTCATCGTGCACCACCAATTCATTTTCAAGGGTGGAAATCATCCCAAATTCGCACCTTATTTTCTCCAAATTGATTCAGTATTATTTAAAACTTATTAAACAAAAATTGATGAACTCAAAGAGATCTTTAAAACGAACGGTTATGATCTGAATTCACTGAGTGAATTTCTTGGGCTTCTCGCTCAAAATCGAGTCGTTTCCTACTGTTTTCGTGAGGATTGGGGGGACTGCACTTCGAGGCATTGCAGGCGCCGATGGAGGAGCCGAAGGCGCACGCGTGGTGGTGGAGGTTGAATGGCCAATGGCCTATGCTGACCTGCGCAAGGAGGATGAAGTCGAGCGTGGTCCTGGAGGTTTTCACGATGGGGAGGTGTAATTAAGGGGGATGTTAAAGTTTATTTGGTAACTAAATTGTAATTAATTAATTAGTTAAGGTTATTATGTAATAAATATGTAAAATAACGTAACTTCTTCAAATGATATCAGAATTTAGTGATTTCAATTGCTTTGGAATCGTGGAGTCGAGCTCTACAACATTGAACTGACCAGAACATAAACATAGCAAGCTGAATTTTAAGCTAAATTAAACTTTTTTTTAATTTAGTTTAAAAATAAAATCCTCAATAAAAAAACCAATGGATTGGAAATCAAGGTGAGAACTCTCTCACTCAAATCATTTGTACAATTATTTATTTTATAATTGAATATACATAGATTTCCAATGTCGATTTTTATTAGTTTTAAATAGCATAAAAGGTTATACGGTGCCTGTTAGCTCACCTCACTGTTGTTTGAAAACTCATGGATGATTTGATTGATCGTATTATGTTTTGTTTGTGATTTTGAACATATTAAAAATAATGCTAATGTTATTTTGGTAGTTGAAAGTGGATATAAATATCCATTTATAATGCGAAAAGTGAAAATGGCTTAATTAGAAAAATAATTTGAATCGAATTAAAATTGGTTAAATTTATTAACCCGTGATTAATTTGAATTGATTGTTGTTGGTTGAAAACCCCCCATGGGTCTTGGGATGATATTTGACTCACACATCTCCCTTATGTGAAATTGCGGATAATCGATTGATTTATAGCAATTGAAGCTTATATAAAAATAAAATGCATATTGGATGTTATTCTGGATGTTGATAGTTGTTTTACGACTATTGTTTGATATATGATGAGTGGAATCCATATGAATTTATATATACGGATATCGGTTAGATTTTATTCAGACCTGGAATAGATATGAATATTTTTATAATGTAATATTCAACGAAGATTAGAAATTAGATTTTAATGTCCAATTTTGGATGGATACAAAAATATAAAAATATGGAGCTGAGTTAAGTATATAAACAGTATTTTTAACTCGAACAGATTTTTATATTGATTTTATTCATTTTTTAATAATGATTATCGAGAAGACTGAATTTTAAAATCTGACATTTTGAGAAGATTATCATTTGGAGATTATAATAAAATGGATGATCAATTTTAATTTAAAATTGAATTAGAACTTGAAATTGTTTTTAAACGAATTTATATACATTTTATAAAATACATTTTAAATGGAAATCGATGAAATGTATTATATAATTTAATGACCTGAATAGAGCGCGCCGCGCAGCGACCGCTCGCGAATTTCAGCCATTAAGTTCGAATGGACGTAACGGGAGATTCGACCGTTGGATTCTCCTAAAACCAGAACAGTTAGGTTTGTATCGAAAAGTTCTTTCCAATGAATATATAATATTTAAATTTGAATGGTTAGATTTGAAAATATATCCAAATCAGTTTTGGAAAAGATCGATATGAATGAAGTTCGGTGGCCGTTATTGGAAACCGACTACAAGGGATATAATAAAATTATTAAAAATATGAATAAATTATGTAAAATCATAATAAATGATTTGGAAAGATTTTGGAAGAAAAAAATCCAACTATGAAAATAAAAAAAATATTTATCTAAATGAACTAGTTAACAACTAGATTAGAAATCCAATGATTTAAAAATTAATAAATTAGACTTGTAAATGGTTTTGAAATAACCAAAGTTTTCCAACGAATAAATTGGAATGGACTTGAATGGAAATTATCTTCCAATATTTCGATATTGGATTCCGTGATTATATGGAGATTGTAGTTGGAAGTTGGAAGATATTGATATCGTTATTCCAAAACGATATCTGTTAATTTCAGACCTTATTTCTATTTAAGATCTTATATTTAATATCAAACTAGATTTTGAGTTCATTGTTAATGGTATCTTAAATAATACCGTTCTTGAACCCATAAGTGAATGGAATGAATCTTTTAAATAAGATTTAGATTAGTTTTCCATTTTATTAATTAAATTGTAATTGAATGGAATTCGATTAAAAATAATCGAGGTGTGCTTCTATGAAGGAAGGCGTTTACTAATTATGGAATTTAAAAGGCTTTGTTGTTATTCCACTTATAGTAGTAATTCGATACGGAAACTTATATCAATTATAAATTATTCAGATTTCTGTGAAGATTCCACATTATTGGAAAATGATTCTGGATTTATCGTGAACTTTGCTTTAAATGGCATTTGTTCTTTAACCCAAATAAAGACAAGATTAACTTCCAAAGTTGAATAATCATTAAGTAATGATTTTTGAAGATTAAATCTGAACTAGAGTTTAATGAATCTTTAGTTAGATTGAGATGTGAATAAGGTAATTAAATTTACCGAATTTAAGAAATGTTCGAGATAGAGTACCTCCCCACTCTCCCTCTCCCTACTACCCTTCCCCCCAGTTTTACTCCATACGATAGTTAAATCTTTAATTATATTTGAACGATAAATGGTAATTAAATTTACCAATAACACAATGGGTGTTAAATATGGAGTACCACCAGTTTTGATCCATGAGATGAATAGGTTGGGATTTGGATAATGAAATGAATAATTACTTCGGTAAGGCAAGTCAATCCTGATTAGTTGATAAACCTTAAATTGGTTTAAATGGTGAACAGACATAATAAAATCTTTTGAAAATGATATCCAAAGGAAGATTAGAGAATAAGTTTAAAAGAACTTATCTTTGACAAAATTAATGGGAACCTTTCCCCAAAGATGTGAATATTTGAATAAAAGAATATTCTGGACTGGAATGAAATATGTGCTATCTTTGTATTTATCACCTGATTATAAAATTACGCTAGTATTTGGAAAGACCGGGTTTAACCAATTCTAAATAATTATTATGACGACCAAAAGTAGAAGATATGAAGATGGTGGTTGAAGACCGGAGATCTTCACATCATTAGGATGATTGTTGATTTCTCGACTTGGGGTGTACACCCAAGACGAGGTAATAAGTGGTGATCATCAAGACGTACTTGGAGATCGACCGGATATGCGAGGACCTCTCTCCGGTATTGGGCATAGGGACGAGGAATAAGATTCCTCTGGTTTCAGACCCAGAAGAGACTTGTGAATGGATTATGTCTTACATTGTATTTCGTTCTGTATTGATTGATTCATATTAAATATGTATGTGGTTGGTGAGAGAGAATTTATTCTCTTACTTAACACCCTTTTCTGTGACGTATGAGATTAGAGGTTATATATTGATGTATATCAGTTGTGTGGCTTGAATTTTCAATGTGGCATGCTAAGAAGCAAATGATCAAGGCTTTTGTTGAAAAGAAGGGCCTTGTGGATGATGATCAAAGCACAGCTTTAAGTAGCATAGCTTTGTGTAGAGGGTTAATGCGCGAGCCTCACACCCTGGTATGAGTCAGAAATGGGATAAAGGACATAGGGAGTGCATACGTATCCTTCTAGCTACAAGTTGTGTCATGGTATGGAGCCCATACATTTTTTCTTATGTGGATGATGAATTGCGAGGCGCCTCGGATATAAAGCCAATTAAAAGGCTTGAGTGATAGGTTTGATAGGATCGAGAAACATATTGTTCATGAATAACTAATCCACAAACGTAAGGTGTGGACCGGCCCTGCAGGATCCAAGGGTTGCCCATAGGTATGATCCTGGATCATCTTGCTAGTGGTGATCCGAATCCGTAAGGAGGCCATCCCTTGCCTTCACTCATGATGGAAATCCAATTTCAATACGTGACTTTCGATTTTAGTTGTAAACCTATATGGAAACATAGTAGGATGAGGTACTATACTGTCTATGATTGATACATATATATTTGAAATTGATTGCCACACTATGCACTTATAATAATATCAAAAATATATGTTTTGAGATATACCAAGCATCTTTGGCTATTATAAGGTAAAACTCTATCCTTCAGCTTGCGTTGCATTGTGTGATGGGACCCGAGTCTTATAATGGCTTCATTTTTCTAAAAAGCATTGTGTTGTATATAAATTGTTTTATTTCGGAGTATTCATGGGAGTAAACCTGTTCAGTGTTATACGGCGTGGTCCCATGAATTACCTTATTTTAAATTAAATTTTTAATATATGTTTTAATTCTCACACCAGTCCCATGACTGACTCGGAGTTTATTGTTTCCACCTAAACTCTGGGTGCCCATATTTTCCACACGGTCAGCTAATAGTTTTGGTTTTGCAGATTCTTTATTTTAATAGGATCCCGGTTTACAACTGGAGCCATATTCAGAAATCTTTGTATCCTTGTATTTCTTTTAGTTATGGTAGTTGATGTATTTTCACTGTGCATTGTATTTATATACTTTAATTTCCACTGCTACGTAAATTAATAATCTTTCATATTATTTTTCCGCTGTGTAATATTCATTCATACTCTGATATTCTTGTAATCTGATGTAAATTATTGTGAAAACAATGAAATGTTCTGTGGTTCTACGTTCTGATGCGTCGTGTTCTCGCACAATCCAAGCTTTTCCGCCTCTTCGGAGATGGAGATCGGGGGATTCCTGATCGTTAAAGGTGATATCAGTTCTATGGTTTACAAAGCTTGAGAACAAGACACATTAGAACCAAATGCAAGAATTCATCAAAGATAGGATTAGTAATATCCCGTTAAAGAATAATACATTAGAGATAGGATCAGTAGCATCCTTGAATGAGAAACTCGTTAGAGATGGGGTTAGTAACGCCCTAGAATGAGTTGGAAGAGTATATATAGAAAAGTAATAAATTGTTTATTTATAAAAATGAATTTGATTATGAAAGATTATATTTTATAACATGATTTTGAGTATTTTATTTTGACCTCGAAGTCAACTATCGAGTATAAGAAGATTTTGCATATATGCCTTGCAAATGTATATCTAAAGTCTTGAATATCCTTGATTGATATAGAATCACATTCTAGTCGCTTGAGGATAATTCTGTTGATTGATCGATTATCATCAGTGATTATTTTCGAGTTTCGAAAGTGGGATAACTGTATAATTCCAATTGAAAGATTGAAATATGCTTAAATTAACTTAAGTAAGTATTTGGAAATGGTTTGATTTTTTTTTAAAATTAACTATTACAAGTTAAATAGATTGAAAATATACAAGTAAATCAAATGAATTAGAATTTAATTAAAGAGGGTTTAAATAAAATTGGAATAAAACAAATAAGAGAATATAAGCTAAATTGAGCCAAATTAAATTTAATATTGAATATATTTGAAATTAGTTGCGACTGGATATATATATATATATTTGTTAAGCAGGTTATTGATTCGATGTTGAGTAGAGAAATAAATTGTGTGCCCGACAAACAGGTGCACCTTAATGAGGTGATTGCGCAATTTTATTATTATATTAAAAGACTGTGAATGATTTGGATGCGTTGTGATGGTTGTTCTGTGTGAAATTAAAACGTACGCCATAGGATAGTAACTAATAAATTATGAACCACACCACTTGGCATACTTCATGGACAACATAAGATATCATATTCCATATAAGCATTTGGTGCTTATATGATGAAGTTTGGATTACCATATGAGCTAGATGCTTGTATGGCAAGGACTGAATTACCTTTTGAACTGAGGAATGTTTATGGAGTTAATAACATATAACAGTAAATGGCAGGATTAAATAATAAACCCTACACAGGTCGGGAGATGACAAAAATACACTTGTCTCTCCTGTTTAAATTATCTGCATGGGTTTGGGGGGGGGGGGGGGGCAGGGCATTCAAATAATAATGGGTGTGCATAATTGTTTTGTATGCGATATATTGATTTATTGGGTGCCTAATATGGCCTAATAAAATTTTCGGATCAACCCGTACAAAGGATATTATAGCGAAATTTTTCAGAAATTTAGGGTGTTAGCCAAATTCCAGAGAAATTTAGAAGTTCTTAGAAACTGAAAAGTTGAAGAATGAAAGCTAGAATGAAAGTTGAGTTGGTTAGTTAAACAACTTTCAGCTCTGTTCTTTTTCGGGGACGAAAAAGCTTTAAGTGAGGGAGGTTGTAACAGCCCGGTATTTTCAGAACCACTTTAAAATTCATTTTTAATTGATTTTCATAGAAATTAAATATTTTAGATGATTTATTTTGAGAATTAACGACGAAAAACCAATTTAAAACGAATTTTGAGTATATAAATTTATTTTAATTATAAAACGAGCTTGAAATAGTGTGGTAGTTTGAAAATTCGATTTTATACTTTGAATAAATGTACAGAATAGAATATAAATCAGAATTTGATAAAATAAGAAACGTTAGGATCTAATTGATTGTATCTTTCTAAAGATTGTAAGAAATGGAGATTTCACTTTATAAATCGTAAGCTATGTCAAGTTTAAATTTTAAAATAGTCGCTATAGATTTTTTTTTTTTTAATATATCCCTTAAAAATGGCCATTTTACAAACTATCTCCGTTTTCGATGAAACTAATATTGTTGGATCTGAAGCATCAAATTATTATCTGGTTTAAAATTTCAAGTCATTTGGAATTAGTATGTAAGCATAGTAAATTTAAACGCATTTTCAATTTTAGTTTAAATTTAATAAGCTAGTTAAAAGGCCATTTTTCAAACGATCTCCAAATTCGAAAAAATTTATTTTGTTAGGACTGTATCATCAAGACATAGCTAGCTTTAAATTTCATAATTTTTGGAGTCAGTATGTGGCCCTGGTAAATTAAAATGTACATTGGAATTCAATATTGAACGTTATATTGATTTATATTTTAATTTTGATAAAAACTGATCGAAACAGTCAAATTAGCTTACGAAGCATATTGCATTATGTTCGAACGGGGGAATTTAGTTAGGAATGTCAGTCATTGGGTTTGATTTGGAGTTCGTGATGATTTTGAGTTTCAAAGTGAATTAGTTAATAACTAAATATATATATATATATATTCTCCAATCAAACCCTAATTGCCTATTCACTCATTTGTGCGCCGCCAGTTCATATTCAAGGGCGGAAATCGTCCCAAATTTGCACCTTATTTTCTCCAAATCAATTCAATATTATTAAAAACTTATTAAACAAAAATTGATGACCTCAAAGAGACCTTTTAAATGAACGGTTATGATATGAATTCATTGAGTGAAGTTCTTGGATTTCTCGCTCAAACTTGAGCCGTTTCTTGTTGTTTTCGTGAGGATTGGGGGGACCACACTTCGAGGCGTTGTAGGCGCCGGTGGAGGAGCTGAAGGTGTGCGCTACGGTAGTGGAGGATGGGCGGCCAATGGCCTCTGATTACCTGCGCAAGGAGGATGAAGTCGAGTGGGGCCTGGAGGTTTTCACGATGGAGAGGAGTAATTAAGGGGGATGGTTAAGTTTAATTGGTAATTATGTTGTAATAAATTAATTAATAAAGGTTATTATGTAATAGATTATAAAGTATCGTAACTTTTTCAAAGGATATTAGAATTCAGTAATTTCAGTTACGTTGGCATCATGGAGTCAAGCTCTACAACATGGAACATACCAGAACAGAAACAAAGCAAGTTGAATTTTAAGCTAAATTAAATGTTCGTTTAATTTAGTTTAAAAATAAAATCCTCAATAAAAGACTGACGGGTTGAAATTCAAGGTGAGGACTCTCTCACTCAAATCATTAGTACAATTATTTATTTTATAACTGAATATACATAGATTTCCAGTGTTTATTTTTATCTAACTCAAATAGCATAAAATGTTATACGGTGCATGTTAGCTTACCTCATAGTTGTTTACAAACCCATGGATGATTTGATTGACTATATTATGTTTTGTTTATGATTTTGAACATATTAAAAATAATGTTAATATTATTGTGGTAGTTGAAATTGGATATAAATATCCATTTATGATGAGAACAGTGAAAATGGATTAATTAGAAAAATAATTTGAATCGAATCAAAATTGGTTAAATTTATCAACCAGTGATTAATTTGAGCTGCTTGTTGTTGGTTGAAAACCCATACTGGTCTTGGGATGATATTTGACTCACACTTCTCCCTTGTGTGAAATTGCGGTTAATCAGTTGATTTACTGATATATATATATATATAAGTGTCAATAAACCAATTGAAGCTTATATAAAAATGAAATGCATACTGGATGTTATTTTGGATGTTGATAGTTATTTTACAACTTTTGTTGGATATATATATAATGAGTGGAATCCATATGAATTTATTTATATGGATATTGGTTGAGATTTTATTCCACTCTGGAATAAATAATAATGTTTTTATAATATAATATTCAATGAAGATTAGAAGTTGGATTTTGATGTCTGATTTGGATAGAAACGAAAATATAAAAATATGAAGATGAGTTATGTATATAAACATTGTTTTTAACTCAAATAATTTTTTATATCGATTTTTTTTTTTTTATAATGAATATCGAGAAGACTAAATTTCAAAATTTGACATTTTGAAAAGATTATCATTTTTAGAACATAATAATATAGGATGTTCAGTTTCAATTTTAAAATTGAAATAAAACTTGAAATCGTTTTTAAATGAATGTATAAACATTTTATAAAATACATTTTAAATGAAAATCGATGGAATATATTATATTTTTTTAATGGCCTGAATAGAACGCGCCGCGCAGCGAATGATCGTGAATTTCAGCCATTAACTTCGAATGGACGTAACGAGAGATCCGATCGTCGGATTCTCCTAAAATCAGAACAGTTAGGTTCATATCGAAAGGATATTTCCAATGAATATATGAGATTTAAATTTGAATGGTGAAATTTGGAAATATATCCAAATCAGTTTTGGAAAAGGTCGCTATGAATGCACTTTAGTGGCCGTTATTGGAAACCGACTGTAAGGGCCTGTAATATTATTAAAAATATGAATTAATTATGTAAAATCATAATAAATGATTTGGAAAGATTTTGGGTGAAAAATTCCAAGTTTGAAAAGATAAAAGATATTTTTATTTAAATGCACTAGTTAACAACTAGATTAGAAATCCAATGATTTAAAAATTAATGAATTGGATTTGTAAATGGTTTTGAAATAACCAGAGTTTTCCAACGAATAAATTGTAATGGACTTGAATGGAAATTATCTTCGGAAATTTCGACATTGGATTCCATGATTATGCGGATGTTGTAGTGGGAATTTGGAAGATATTGATATCGTTTTTTCAAAATAATATCTGTTAATTTCAGAATTTGGTACTGAATATAAGTCAACATGAATTTAAGATCTTATATTAAATATCAAATTGGATTTTGAGTTTGTTTTGAATGGTATCTTAAATAATACCGTTCTTGAACCCGTAAGTGAAAGGAATAAATCTTTTAAATATGATTTAGAGAAGTTTTCCAGTTTATTTAATTAAATTGGAATTAAATGGAATTTGATTAATAATAATCGAGATGAGCTTTTGTAATGGAAAGCATTCCCTATTTATGGAATTTAAATGGCTTTGCCATTATTCCACTTATAATATTAGTCCGATACAGAAATTTACATCAGTTATAAATTATTCAGATTTTCGTGAAGATTCCATATTTTGGGTTTATTGTGAACTATGTTTTAAACGACATTTGTTCTTTAACC
This sequence comes from Allium sativum, assembly GCA_030737875.1. Classification (NCBI taxonomy): domain Eukaryota; kingdom Viridiplantae; phylum Streptophyta; class Magnoliopsida; order Asparagales; family Amaryllidaceae; genus Allium; species Allium sativum. The sequence goes on along the minus strand of CM060922.1, from coordinate 444,860,521 downwards.
CAAATAAAGACATGATTGATTTCCTAACATGAATAATAAAGTAACGATTTTTGAAGATTAAATCTGAACTAGAGTTTAATGAATCTTTAATTAGATTGAGATATGAATAAGGTAATTGAATTTACCGAATTTAAGAAATGTTCGAGATGGAGTACCTCCCTCTCTCTCCTTTCTCCCATACCCCCTACTACCCCCTCTCCCTCCCCCCCCCCCTCCCCCGCAGTTTTACTCCATGCGATAGTAAAATCTTTAATGAGATTTGTACGATAAATGGTAATTAAATTTACCAATAGCACGATGGGTGTTAAATATGGAGTGCCACTAGTTTTGATCCATGAGATGAATATGTTGGGACTGGGATAGTGAAATGAATTATTACTTCGGTAAGGCTCGTAAATCCTGACTAGTTGATAAAACGTAAATTGGTTTAAGTGGTGAAAAGATGTAATAAAATCTTTTGAAAATGATATCTAAGGGAAGATTAAAGAATAAGTTTAAAAGAATTTATTTTTGATAAAATTAATGGGAACCTTTGCCCAAAGATGTGAATATTTGAATAAAAGAATACTCTAGATTGGAATGAGATATGTGCTATCTTTGTGTATTTATCTCCTCATTATAAAGATACGCCAGTAGTCGAAAAGACCGGGTTTGACCTATTCTGAATAACTGTTACGACGACTAAAAGTCAAAGATATGAAGATGGTGAATGAAGACTGGAGATCTTCACATCGTTGGGATGACTGCTAATGTATCAACTTGGGGTGTACACCCAAGACGAGGTAATAAGTGGTGATCGTCCATACGTTCTTGAAGATCGACCGGATATGTGAGGACCTCTCTCCTGCATTGGGCATATGGGACGAGGAATAAGGTGCCTCCGGTTTCGTTTAGACCCAGAATGGACTTGTGAATGATTTATGTCTGACATTGTATTTCATTTAGCATTGATTGATTTCTATTGAATATGTATCTGTTTGGTGGCGTAGAATTTATTCGCTTGCTTAACACCCTTTTCTAAAACGTATGAGCTTATAGGTTATATATTGATAGATACCAGTTGTACGGCATGAATTGTCAATATGGCATGCTTAATGCAAATGATCAATGATTTTGTTGAAAAGCAGGGTGTTGGCACACTTTTTCGTCAAAGCTGTCACACATGGAATTCCTGAATAGCAACACGCCCAAGCAGTGGAAACAACGTCAGAAGACATAGAGCGGTTAGGACGAAATCACAACATCAACATAAACAGGCACGAAACTCCTATCAAGCGACCTTTTTTGGGCCAGAAAACATCAACTATGGAGCTTTTCTCCATAATCCTTGTATCCCTCTGAATTACCTCAAAGAAGAGCTTTCGCTTGGCTCAATCAGACTTACGGTTTGAAAGTTACGACTGTTTCCGTAAACGCATGCAGAACTCGGATTTTCAGAATTGGTGACATTTCTGTTTGGGTCGCCCCCTTCAATTCGTGGGCTCCTCCTTGGCTCGCACCCCTCGTCTCGTGAAGCACCTTCCTTGGCTTGTGATGCAACCTAGCTCACCCTATCACCCGGCTCGTGGTGGTCACAGTAATCACGACCCGCTCGTGGTGCACATAGGGATCATGACCTCGTGACCACAAACCGACCCTTTGACCACGAATCGACCCTTGGACCTGCTAATACATGCATAGAACTTGACCTATTCTTAAGGCTACTTGCTTTCCTACTTCCTCGGATCGGGTGGTACATGCCTCATCACGAACCAGTCCTCCCAAAGGCTCTTCTACAGCTATAAATACACCACTACATGGAATTTTGAGTGGACTCTCTTTGACTTTTTGGCTGGGACTTTCTCCTACATCTCCACAGTCTCTACCATTACCGAATACAAGGATTTTGCACCTTTCTACATCTAAATTCTCCTCTTGTAATCTCAATTAACATACGGATTGTGTGTTTACATGTAACTGATTCTTGTAATCTGTAAATATAACAATAAGATTATAAAGTGGACGTAGGCTACATCTACAGCCGAACCACTATAAAAACTTCGTGTGTCTCCTCTTATTTATCATTTTCTGTATTCTGTGATCTGTGATCTGCATTTGGGTGTTAGTGCCATTTTTTGGTCTAACATTTTGGCGCGCCAGGAAGGCGACGCATGATACTACTTCAATTTCTAGCTCTAAAGGAATCGATTTGTTTGGATATTGGATCAATTGTTAAAAGAAAGAAGGATGGAACTTTCTCCCGTACTAAAGGTGCTGAGGGCGAATGCACTTGAAACTAGGCAAGCCAGGGGACATCTTCTCATGGAGATCCTTCTGCATACTTGATAACAGAAGAGATGGACAACGTTCTCGTTGAATTGAGAACCCAATGGAAAAGCAAAATGATCTCCTCAGGAAACAACAGGAGATGATCGATGGATTCTTTACTCGGATGGATTGAAGGCCGAGCAACGTTCAAGTCATCAGAAATGAAGCCACTGAAGCGACTCATGCATCGCATGGACTCGGGGGCAAACCCCTCGCTCTTGGAAACGGCCAGGTCCGATTCAAATGAATACCAGAATGCAAGTTCCTGTTCCACAACAGGACCCGACTCATGATGGGCATCCAAACCCGGCTCATGATAGGCATCCAGCTTCGGCTCGTGATGGGCTTCCAGACCTAGCTCGTGATGGTGACCCACAACCCGATCGGCTCGCCCCCATGGCTCATGAACCGGTCCTCACGACCTGCTCCCAGTAGCTCACCAACAACTTCCTCACTCTCCTGCACTCAACACTGGGTGCACCAGCTCTAATATCGGCAATTTGCAACAACTTTTTAAAGAAATCGGCTAGCAGATCCGATTGAATGCCTCTCGAGAGGACGTACTTATCAGAATGACGTGGATGACGTCAATCACAACCTGTTCACTCTAGAAATCAGGAATTCCTGCAATCCCCTAGATTTCAAACTTCCCCAACTAGAGCCCTATAACGGCAGGACCGATCCTACCGTGCATCTGATGCGCTATAAACAGCATACAGAAGTTCAATCAGTGTCGAAAAACGTTATGGAAAAGTGCTTTGCTCTCTTCTTGACTGATATAGCTGCTCTATGGATTCGGTGGCTAGCTCTGTAATCTATCAACAGTTGGAACATGTTGGTCGCTCGCTTTATTGAACAGTTCCAGGTACACATAGCTCGACCCAAGAACGTCATGTCATTAACTTCAATAAAGCAAAGGTCTGGCAAAACCCTATGATCATTCCTTGAGAGATTCAACGCTGCAGTAGCATCTGTAGATAGATCTGAACCATCTATGGTATTGATGGCGGTAGTTTCCAGTGTTCTGGATACATCGGAGTTCAAATCCTCTTTGTACCGGGACCCACAGCGAGATCTCGGTAAATTCTACTTTGAAGCAGATAGATTTCTGCGTGAAGAAGATGCAAAATCCGAGAAGGCTATTCTCAACGTCAACATGCTTAAAGACGGATCACCGTCTGATTCAGGAAAAGGCAATGACAAAGGTAAAGGAACACCCGCTGCAAAGAATGACCGCAATGCTCAGCCCCGGAGAGGGCCCAAATATGAAAGATACACTGAACTGGACGACACTCTGAGAAACATCTACATGGATACAGGAGACACTACCTTATATCCAAGGCCTCCCAAGAGAGCCAACACTTGCACAACGTAACTCTGGAAGGCGTTGCATATTTCATGACATGGACAGTCATAACACTGATGACTGGAGACATTTGCGAGACCTTATTGAGGACCAGGTCAGAGGGGAGAGTTACCTGAGTATGTAACTCAACCAACAGCGCCTATACGTGCGCTACCACCACATATTCTCCGAAGAGGGAACGATCCTGGATCGAGCAATGGCGGGATTATCATTAACTGATTCCACTCAGCGGATCTCTTCAGTTTGCCGAATTCCGGTTCGTAGTTCATGTTTTTAGGCTTTTAGGCGACTTCTCGCCCTTCTTTGTTTTCTCTGCATGTAATAAAAGCAGTCACATCAGCCCATAAGCACGGAACCGGCTTATGGCCTCCATTCGTGTCCGGTCATCGACCGCTGCATTTTCACGAATTAGTAATAAGCATTGGGCTCCAGCTCTAAAATGGATCCATCCGGTATAAACAGACATGAGCTCTGGCTCCGAACTGGATCCGTCCAGTATAAACAAATTCTCATTAGCATTTCCTTGGTCGTCTTACTCCGGTAAGGCTGTCTTGGAACCTTCATTGCTTTTCCTCGGTCGTCTTTCTCCGGTAAGGCCGTCTTGGAATCTTCAGCGCTTTTCCTTGGTCGTCTTACTCCGGTAAGGCCGTCTTGGAACCCCTTTGACATCTCCTCGGACAGTTTACTCCGTTAAGGCCGTCTAGGAATTATTCTAACCTTGTATATCTTACCTCCTTGCAGGTATGGTCTCTTGGTACACTTGGATTTTTCTGGCCTTAATACGATCCTACATGATCGTCGGTTTTCTGGCCTTAATACAATCCGGCGTGATCGTCGCATTCTGGACTTCTATGGAGTATGGATTTCTCGGATTGTCCAGAATGCATCTTCCTTCAACAACAAGATATGTTCTGGGGGCAAACTTGTTGACACACTTTTTCATCAAAGCTGTCACACATGGAATTCCTGAATAGCAACACGCTCAAGCAGCGGAAACAATGTTAAAACACATAGAGCAGTTAGGTTGAAATCGTAACATCAACATAAACAGGCCCAAAACTACTATCAGACGACCTCTTTTAGGCCCAAAAACATCAATTATGGAGCTTAGCTCAATAAGTATGGTAGTCCTCTAAATTAGCTTCAAGTAGAGTTTTTGTTTGGCTCAATCGGACTTACGGTTTGAAAGTTACGCCCGTTTCCGTAAATGCACGCAAAACTTGGTTTTTGGGAATTAGTGACATTTTTGTTTAGGTCGCCCCCTTCGGTTCATGGGATCCTCCTTGGCTGATGCCCCCCATTTCATGAAGCACCTTCCTTGGCTCGTGATGCAACTTGGCTCGCTCCCTCACCCGGCTCGTGGTGGTTATGGTAGTCATGGCCCACTCGTGGTGCACATGGGGATCACGACCCCATGACCTCGAACTGGCCCTTGGACCACGAACCGACCCCTGGACCTACTGATTCATGCATAGATCTTGACCTATTACTAAGGCTACTCACTCTCCTACTTTCCCGGATCGGGTGCCACGTGCCTCATCACGAACTGTTCCTCCCAAAGGCTCTTCTACAACTATAAATACACCACTACATGGAATTTTTAGGGGACACTCTCTGACTTTTTTGCTGGGACTTTCTCCTACATCTCTACAGTCTCTATCATTACGAGTATAAGTATTTTGCACCTTTCTGCATCTAAATTCTCCTCTTGTAATCTCAATTAACACATGGATTGTTTGTCTACATGTAACCGATTCTTGAAATCTGTCAGTATAACAATAAGATTATAATGTGGATGTAGGCTACATCTGCAACTGAACCACTATAAAAACTTCGTGTATCTCCTCTTATTTATCATATATTGTATTATGTGATATGCATTTGGGTGTTAGTGTCATTTTTTGGTCTAACACAAGGCCTTGTGGATGATGATCAAAGCACAGCTTTAAGTAGCATAGCTTTGTGTATAGCGTTAATTCACGAGCCTCACACCCTGGTATGAGTCAGAAACATGATAAGGGATGTTGGGAGTACATACATTTCTTTCTAGCTAGAAGTTGTGTCATGGTATGAAGACCAAACATTTTTACTTATGTGGATGATGGATTGTGAGGCGCCTCGGATATCCAACAAAAACGCTTAAGTGATAGGTCTGATAGGACTGGGAAATGTATTGTTCTAGAATAACTAATCCAAACTTTAGGTGTGGACCTGCCCTGTAGGATGATAAGGTTGCCGATAGGTGTGTTCCTGGATCATCTTGCTAGAAATGATCCGAATCGGTAAGGAGACCATCCCTTGCGTGGACTCATGTTGGAAACCCAATTTCCAATACGTGACTTTTGATTTTAGTTGTAAACCTATATGGCGACATAGTAGGATGAGGTACTATGCCATCTATGATTGATACATTTATATTTGAAATTGGTTGCCACACTCTGCACTTATAATAATATCAAAAATATTTGTTTTGAGATGTAACAAGCATGTTTGGCAATTATAAGGTAAAAATCTATCCTCTGGCTTGTATTGCATTGTGTGATGGGACCTGAGTCTTATAATGGCTTCATTTTTCCAAAAAGCATTGCATTTTTTATAATTTTTTTTATTTTAGAGTATTCATAGGAGTAAACCCATTCCGTTTTATATGGCGTGGTCCCATGAATTACCTTATTTTAAAGTAAATTTTTAATAACTGCTTTAGCTCATACACCAGTCCCATGACTGACTCAAAGTTTATTGTTTCCACCTAAACTCTGAGTGCCCATATTTTCCACATGAGCAGCTAGTAGTTTTGGTTTTGCAGGTTATTTATTTTAACAGGATCCTGGTTTACAGTTTGAACTATATTCAGACAGCTTTATATCTGTGTATTTCTTTCAATTGTGAAAGTTGATGTATTTTCGTTGTGCGTTTTATTTATACACTTTAATTTCCGCTACTATGTAACTTAATAATCTCTGATATTTTTTTTCCGCTGTGTAATATTTGTTCATACTCTAATGTAAATTATTGTGAAAACAATGAAATGTTTTGTGCTTCTATGTTCTGATGCATCATGTTCTCTCACAATCCAAGCTTTTTCGTCTCTTCGGAGATCAGGGATTTTGGATCGTTAATATCTTTTTGATAAATTGAATGCTATAAGGCATAAAATCAGTGATAGTGAACAAATCTTGTTCATTACTATTGGCCTAGATAAGTAATATGAATCCTTAGTCACTGTCATTGTCATACAACAAGCATTACTTGATTTGCAATTTGTTCGATCTGCACTTTTTTTCCATGAAGGCAGAATTGATCAGAGAAAGACAACACAAGGTGAATATTCTACAAACTATCCTATTGCTGCAAAGGACAAACCCCTACAAAAGAACAATGGAAACCTTCATAGAAAGGACAATCAAAATCAGAAAGGATACCAGCCTCAAAGAGGTCGAGGAAGAGGCAGGTGGAATAACAACAATAGGGTGAAATGTCAAATATGTGAGAAGTTTGGTCACATGACTAGTAAATGTTACTTTATTATTAACATAGAATTCAATGGTCCACAGTTCAACCAAAACAACTCAAGACAAAGGGGGCCTCATGCAAACTTAGCAATTGTTAGCAGTCAAAGCAGGAACAACAATGATAGAAAAAAAATTCAGAATATAAGCAACGATGATGCAAGCAAGTCTGATGATGTTAACTTTGACGAGTGGTACCCATATACATGTGCAACTCATAATTTCACAAATAACATTCGGAATTTAAATGTTGGAAGCAAAAGTACACATGTATGAAATCTTTATATATGGGTACTGGTGAAACTGCAAGCATCACTGACATTGGTAAGGTATTATTTCTAGTAAGAGACTACTTAAACTAAACAGTTTACTTAGAGTTACAATTATTAACAAAAATTTATTAAATGTCTCAAAGTTTGCCGATGACAATAATGTGCACTTTGAGTTTCACCCTAACTTTTGTTTAGTTAAGGATTTACTAAATTAAGAAATATTACTACAACGTAATCTACATGATTGTCTTTACAAATTTGGCAATTTCAAGACATAAAGTTCAACGAGTAGAGAAATTTGCTGTAATAATGCAGATGCTAGTAGTAATAATGATAAAAATGAGAATGAATCTTGGCATTTCAAGTCGGGTCACCCCAACTTTGAGACTGTAAAAAATGTTTTGAATATTAATGGCATTTATTTTTATAATATACCTGTTAAACACACTTGCACACACTGCCAGCTCAGCAAAATCCATGAACTTCCATTCAATTATTCAGAAACCACATATCACAAGCCATTAGAGCTTGTATCTGCTGATTTGTGGGGCCCAGTACCACTGAACTCATACCAAGGTCACAGGTACTATCTTTCCTTTGCTGATACTTATTCTAGATACACTTGGATATACATGCTCAATGCCAAGTTAGACGCATGTAATGCAGTTGTTCAGTTTATAAATTACGTTGAGAAACAAACTAATTATACTATCAAAATTATACAAATAGATGGTAGGACTAAGTTTAAGCCACTAACCAATTATTTTATTAAAAGAGGCATACAACATAGTTTAACTTGTCCCCACACATCTGAGTAGAATGGGTTGGTTGTGAGAAAATATAGACATGTATAGAAACTGGACTAACATTGTTATCTCAAGGGTAATTGTCAATCAAATATTGGAACGAGACATTCTACAATTTAGTGTTCCTTATAAATAAGTTCCCTACAAAAGTGTTAAATGAAAAAACCCACACGTTTAACAAAAGAGCAGATTACAAAATTTTGAAAGTTTTTGGTTGTCTATGTATTCCATGCTTAAGAGCCTATAATAAACATAAGCTAAGCATGAGATCAAGTCCATGTACATTTATTGGCTATTCTAAAAAAAAGATTTATAAATGTTTAGACAAAAATGGTGGAGTGTTTGTCTCGAGACATGTTGTATTTGATAAAAATGTTTTCCCTCTAGCAGGAAAGCAAGTAGCCAAGGAAAGTAATGTGCAAGACTCAGTGATAAATGCATTAGTCATGTCTCTACTTACTGAACAACCAATAGAAATGCAAGTAAGGCAAAAGTAATTCAAATATGCAAATCTATTAAAATGTCACTGCATCCACAAGTGAATCGGATAGCAATTCAGAAAACAGATACAAATCAACCCAATCAAGACACACATGAAAGCAGAAATATGGAAGGCAACACCAGTGCAGGCTCATCAAACAACAATGTTGTTATTCAGCATCAAACACAACAGTTTCGCACTAGACACCACATGACTACCAGATATAAAAGTGACATTTTTAAACCCAAATTATATAATGTCATGGTGAATGAAAACGAACCAGTTAATTTTACTCTAGCAATCAAATCAGATAAATGGAAAAAGGCTATGAACATTGAGAATGAGGCTCTTATAAAAATGGAACTTGGAGCCTTGTTACACATCCTACTCATAATAATATCATAGGTTGTAGATGGACCTATAAAATAAAGAGAAAGGCAAATGGATCTGTTGACAAGTACAAAGATAGACTTGTTGCTAAAAGATATACGCAACAATTTGGTTTTGACTTTAACAAAACCTTCTATTGTGAAGCCCATAACAATTAGAATTATTTTGACCATTGCTTTATGTAAAGGTTGGAACATAAAGTAACTAGATGTCAATAATGCTTTCCTAAATGGAGAATTAACCGAAGAAGTGTACATGTATCAACCATAAGACTATGAATCTAACAGTAATGACATACAAGTATGCTATCTACACAAGGAAATATATGGTTTGTTTCAAATCTCAAGAGGATGGTATGAGAAACATAAGCTAACGCTGTCTAATATTGATTTCACACAAACTAAATCTTGTAATTCACTATACATCAGAAAATACAATCAGGGAATTATATTTATTCTCGTGTATGTGACGATATGTTAATAACTGGTGATAAAAGTCATGTAACACCCCGCATTTTTAATTAAAAATATGTAAAAAATATATGTGTATATGCATAGATAGGTAAATAATGGTGATGTATAATGAAAATTAATTAATACATGAAAGAGAAGGAAAGATGAATTCAATGACAATGTACGTAATGGAGAAGGTAATAAAATAAGGATACTTAATTTAAATATAAGGAATTAAGTAAAATGGACATCACTATTGCGTCCTTCTCGAAATTTTGCTTGGAATAGAGTCCAAGTTTGCGTAAATCGGACTTCGTATGAAGAAGTTATGGCCTTCGGGAGATGCAAGAAAAAAATTCAGAAATCAACCAGCTCAGAACAGAAGAAAAAAAATGGCCAGGTCGACCAACGTGTCGATCTACCCCTTGGGGAGGTCGACCTATCTCGGCCTGGAATGGGCCAAGTGCATTTTTGGGGACCTGGACGAGTTTTTGGCCCTATACGTTGATGCTGCACCTATTTAAACTCCCATAGACCAAATGTTTCTCCTCACAACTTCATTACGCCTGCACTCTGACCTAATCTAAAGAGAATTTCCTTCTTCTTCCTCCTCAATGGATCTAAACAATTCTTCTTCTCCATCAAATCTTAGATCCATCTTCTCTCTTCACGAATCTATTCCTAAATTAAAAAGAATGAGATTTAGGATTTCAACTACCGTAAATAAAACAAAAGAGAGATTCGGATCTAAATACGGCGCAAGAAAAGAGGAGGGATTCAGATCCGCAACCTACGCCATGAAAGGAAATCAAAGGAAGAACATATTTGTAAATTGGGGCATGAAATCAATCAAAGTCAAATCAAATTCATGAACAGAAGAAGAAAATCAAAGATCTACGAATTGGAGTGCAAAAACACTGTGTGTGGGATTACCATAAACTTGTTGCATAATAGTATTATTAACGTTCATCATTCCCCAGTTATAAATTTAATTCAAGATTAATGTTATAATAATTGTTCTTTTATTCTCCTTTCCCTTTTTGATTTTGGATCTAGGTTATCTCGAACCTAGACGAAAATCTTATTATACATACGTACGGTTGGAATAGGGGAATATTGGGCATAATCTATTTTATGCAATCGAGGAACATAATTCGTAATTTAGGATTTGTGTCATAACAATTATTATTGCAAATATTGGGAAATCATTGTGATATAGTTTGTAACTGGTAATTTTGGATTGTAGTCCATAATGAATCTTTGGATATGATTTGGCAGCGTGAATAGCGCATAATCATGAATTCTGATATATGATGTTAACATGAAATTATGTAAATTTAATTGGAATTGTTGAAAATGGGATAGGATTGGGAAAAAGGTGATTTATTTCAAATCTAAATATTATGGGATTGAGGGTATAAATTATAATTGAAATAATCGGTATAGCCTATTAACGAGATTATAAGCATGAACATAAATAGGGGTTTTTGGGTAAAGCTTGAATTTGAGACTTGAAAATTGGATATGCTGTTAAGATCCTAGAAACATAATTAAAAATTGGAATATGTTGGACAAACCGTGTTATTTTAAAGTAATTATAGAACTCGACACATAACATGAAATTGACAATATGGCATAACTTGAACGTAAACACGCTTGTGAACTAATAATTGACATTTTATATCTAGAATGAACATGAACATGCTTGTAAATTTATAATTGGCCTATGACACCTAGAATAGACATGAATTGTTAATTGGCTAAACATGAAACATGGCTAACTCGACGTTAGAATGAGTTTGCAGTGTAATCCTGCCCGGAACCGCCCGGAACATCTAGTGACGGCAAACAAAAGGTTCTAATGTGAGAAGTTAGTCATAACATGCTTGAAACCAGAGGTTAGATTGAGTTGTGGTGTAATCCTGCCCGGAACCAACCGGCATGTCCCGTGACCGCAATAATAGGTCTAATGTGAGAGGTTGGACATTAATAATTAATTAATGCTAATAACACATGCTAGTATGGTACGGTTAATTCAACATGAAATACTAGACAACACAACCAATTTGACATGATATATGGGTGGGTTAAGTCAACGTGAACCGCTAGACAACACTTAACAAATTCGACATGATATATGGGTGGGTTAAGTCAACACGAACCGCTAGATAACACTTAACCAATTTGACATGATATATGGGTGGGTTAAGTCAACATGAACTGATAGAGAACACTTAACTAATTTGGCATGGTACGTGGGTTGAATTGAATACGTGATTGGGGGTTAAGTCAACTTGGACACAAGGGCAAACTTAACCAATTTCAAAGCAAGGAAAAGTGGGGAATGATAAGATTAAATAATAAATAAACTTATCCTAGGGATAGGAAATGAATATGACTTAAGATGTAATGCAAGACTCGAAGAGAGGGACGACTTATACCATGAAATAAGTTAATCTAAGATAGAAACGTGGAAAAACACCCATACGCTATCATTTGATAAGGATAACTTAACTCATGCTTGAATTCATTGGTAAACCTTAGTTAAAAGGAACTAAGTAACAAACCTTAGTTAAAGAGAACTAAGTAACAGAAACTAAGTACCAAACCTTGGTTAAGATAACCAAGTAATAAACCTTAGTTAAGAGAACTAAGTAAATAACGAGAAAGAGAACTAAGTACTAAACCTTAGTTAAGAGGACTATGTTGTGAACCTTAGTTAAGGAAGCTAATGATTCAGGAAACTAAGTAGTAAACCTTAGTCAAGAAATCCAAGTAGAACACGAGGAGGAGCGAATGTCCATCTGATCATGAAGAAGGCTCCAACGAACTGGGTTACGAAGCACGCGGCTTCGAGGGGACGTGATGGTACTCGTGGTATCCCTCTATGAGGTTGCTGATGATCCTCCTAGGCTTACAGAGGTTAAGGTCTGCGTTAGAAGAGCCAATGGTATGCCTTGGTTTCAATATAAGCAACCTAAAGACTAGGATGGGTCAGCGTGAGGCGGCGATATCTTGTTTTGCCCTGTGATAGCACGTCGTCATCTACCTTCCATCTTGAGTCAATCGAGTACGTAAAGCGGAAAGGCGGAGAACTCCAACAGACTATATACTTGCTATCTAGTCATGGGTGAGGTTTGGCCAATAGGTTTGTGGGGTATAGGGGGCCTGCGAATAGTTCTCGTTCTTGATTTTATTGGGTGCCTTTCATTAGTTGAGGGAGGGGGTCAAGTGGGACCATAGCCACACACAGATAAAAACAGACCTTAGCATCTACATTGGCAGATAACTTAAAGCTCCCGACCAAGTTCCATGTTTCTTGATTAGCCCTGCCACGGGACTCAGAATGCACAAATAGAGGACATGTGCAACTAGACATCGATAACGATTCACGATACGTACGTGGGGAAAGTCTAGGAACATACATCACTCTGGGTAGTGTGTCCTAGACTAGGGGCATCGTTTGATAGGTAGCATGATCCCTAGTTGGACCTAGGTCGCGTAAACCCTGAATCCGAGAAGCGTTCAATAGGTAGCATAAACCCCAGTGGCCCTAGGTAGCGTAAACCCTGGTTGAATCTAGGAAGCACTCAATAGTAAACCTTAGACTAGATCCAGATGATACACGGAATCTAGCAAGATCGAGAGTGGCAGTCCAAACGATTTCGAGAATGGTGGCACTACACTAAAGTAGTATAGACTTACATGATGAAGCCCATACGACATACGACAAGGGACTGTATATATATGTGGAAAGGATTAGCTGAGTTGGGGGTATCTACATATACGTTGTATTAGGTTAACCTACTAGTGAGACATAAGTATAGCCTAGAGAGCTAATATCGCGAATAACCTAATAAGTAAGAAAATATAACTGAAAGGTATATGTAGGATTATACAGAAGTTTATTCTAAGTCCACTCACACATAACTTATGTTCTGACCCCCTCCTCATTACATACTTCTAGGTTAGGTTCATGACAGAGATGGTATAGCTTTGGATACTGGTTTAGCTGTAACACCCCGAATTTTCTATTAACGGTAAATTAACAAATTAAAGTATAATTAATTCTAAATTATAGAATTAAGGGAAACGGGTTACGCCATTGCGTTCGTCTCGGAATTCTACTTGAGATAGAGTCCGAGTTTGCGTAAATCGGACTCTGTATGAAAGAGTTATGACCTATGGAAGTTTTAGAATTCGATTTAAAATTCAAACAGGTTGAAAATAAGTACAAAATTCAAAACTGGACCAAAACTAGGCTGGGCGGGAATTTTCCCGCCCAGGACCCAGGTCGACCAGGGGGTCGACCTGGCAGTCGACTATGTAGTCGACCTGTGGGTCGACCTACAGGTCGACTTGCCTGTTGACCTGACCTGCTTGGTCTGGTCCTGACTCGGTTTTTGGGGCTTAGCTATGTCACTAGGGCGGATTTGTCACTTTCTGATTGGCTTCTCTTGAGACGGATGACCTTGATTAACTCTAGCTTCATCGACGGCTCTAATTAGTTTGAAATTCTATATAAACAACCTTAGTCTCAACCTAAATTCACACAAATAAAATAGAGCTAGAGCCGTCATGCTGCTGGAAAGAAGCCAAGAGTAGCCTCCACTTGAAGAAAGATTAGAGACAAGCAAAACTAAAGTAAAAACAAGATTCAAACAACGTCTATCTACCCAAAGGAAAGCATTGCAAATTCAGAACACATAATCCAGAATTCAAATTCGTCGTTTGTTGTAAGTATAGTGATTTTTCCGATGGGAATAAAATTAAGATTTGATTCGATGTAAAATGGAAATGGAATTGTGCTATTGTATAACGACGATGTTAATTCATATCTATGTGTTGCAATGATTGTGTTGTGAATAGTATTGGGATGTTTGTGGTATAATTGAGTTGATGTTGGATCCATTAGAATGTTTGTGGATTATCCAAGTTGATGTTGGATCTATTCAAATTCACATACAAGTCACATATCTACACATATATGTTTAGGTGATTATGACAAGTTATATGCTGTACAATAGAACTTCTCTGCCTAAATGATTAAGTTCATATACATGCTCATATGTTTATACAAAAGTTGCAAGTTCATATTTGGATCCATGCCAAGATCCATTTTAATACAAGTTTCATGTTATAGTAGTAAACATGATTGGATCTAGCTCAGACATGTGATAAAATTTATACATTCTTTATGGACATGTCATACTCTTGTCATATGCTAGTGAAGTTCGATGTTATGCCTAGATCTAAACATGTTTAGGCTTATGTTGTCTAAATCATATGCTAATTCATGTGACACCTATTTAGTTAGATTTCCCTTTTCAATGCAAGTTCACATGACAAGTTGAAACCCATGATTTAGTCTATGTTGCAAATTCACATATATGTATGTTGATTTAGTCTACGTTGCAAGTTCACACCTATGATATTCATGTTGACTACTTTGCAAGTTCACACCTATGATGTTCATATTGACTATGCCGATAATGCCAAGTTTACACCTATGTCATGTTTATGTTAATGAAGTTCTTTATGCCAATTTTGTGTACGCTAAATTAGGCTAAGTTTTTAGCCTAATATTATATGCTAAAAATCATGCGGACGAAAAATTAGGCTAAGAATGTTAGCCTAATATTTAGACGGGGTAACGTTGGGAAAAATTGGTAATTATAGGAAACTTGACATATGAAGTTGGCGTGTTTGTCACATGCCAAAATTTATGGCATTTAAATGGTATAAATCCTTATACCAAAAATGATGAACTTGGAAAGTGGGCCATAACATTTAATTGTTAACAAATTTACATATAACAAGTAATAGCGACAAATATGTAAATTTAGAAAATACGAGTATGTTTAACCCGAGGTTGGATTGAGTTGTGATGTAAACCTGCCCGGATCCGCCCGACTGTCCAGTAATCACAACAATACCTATCCAATGTGAGAGGTTAAGCATTAAGCCCAATAAGGACCCGAGGTTAGACTGAGTTACGGTGTAAACTTGCCGGGAACCAACCGGCACATCCAGTAACCGTAACAATACCTGTCTAATGTGAGTGGTCGGTGCTTTAAAAAGCTAAGGACAGACAAGTCAGGATGGTAGTGTTAAGTTAACTAAAACACTTAACCAATTCAACAAGTTAATTAAACTGATGGGTGGGGTTAGGTAAATACAGACACTTAACCACTTAACATGTTTGACTAGGAAACCCTAGTAACGGGGACTCATTTCAGCAGTAACCCAATTAGGTATCATGGTACCCTGAAACTAGGCAGGGTGGGACACGATTACTGGGCTGGTTGTAAGCGGTCAAAAGCGACAACGGTTGGTGCAGTAGTGTGGGTTCTAACTGAGTGCGGGCGTGCACACACTTCGGAGCAGACAAACAGGGCAATGAGCACCAGTAGTATAGCTTATGCATTCTAGGGTTGTGTCGGTCCGCCACCATGGGACTTGATACACCCCATGGTGGGACCAGCGTAGGTATCTACAATCATTAGGGGGCGTATGACACATATGATTTTGCGAGTAGGAGCCGATCTTTAGAGAGGGGATCACTTCACCCCGATCAGGGGGTGCCAATTGAGACAATGCAAGTAGGTGCAGAGATATAGTTTGGGGTGCGATAGTATATTCTGTTCAAACTGCTTTATCTTAGTTATGATACTTTCCTATTTCCAGTTTATACCTATCATGCCCTTTTTCTTATTCTCCTACTGAAAAGTCACTAGACTTACCAGGCTTTATGTCTGACCCTGTTTTTCTTTCGTCTTCTTTTCTTCCATCCCCTCCCCGGTCCACAGGGAGGAAACAACCCAGCTTAGTCAGACTCTTTGCAAGCTTCAAGATAGTAGATGTATGGTTTGGACTCTCTTTCCTTGGATATGGCTTTTGGACACGTTCTACGGGGATTTATGCAGCTTTTATTATGTTTTATGCTTCTTTATTTAATAATCAAGACATAAATGATGATGTAATGTTTTGGAAGTTATTATGAGACAATTATGGAAATGTTTTGTATGAACACGTATTTATGAAATAAAAGTCCATTTGTTTTTCGCTGCTTATAGATATATGTGTTTATATATTTGTCTTGTGTTTTATCTGTGACTTTTACTTATAAACCTCCACCGAAGTTAAGGCATTCCCTTTGTGAGTAACCTTAATGGAGGTGGGGTGTTTCACTTGGTATCAGAGCACAGGTTTACCAGATTAAATAAAGGTTTTTGAAACTATTTTCAAAAAGAAGGTTAAAGAAGCATTGTTTTCAAGAAAAAGCGTTGTTTTTAAAAGGCATAATTCCCCAAAGCCATATGCAGTACCTCTCTATCCTTTTTCTTGAATACTTTCCTTTTTGTTCCAACATGTCTGGATATCTTAACCTTCCAGAAGGAGTACCGACATCTGGCTGGTTCCGAAGGTACCTAGAGGCTAGGGCCAATGGTGCAGGCCCAACAGACATTCCTCCTCCCACAGTGGCAACGGTTCCTCCTCCTCCTCCTCCTCGTGGGAATACTTTCGCTAAGACGTGTAGAGACTTCAAGGCTATGGGTGGAAAGGACTTTTATGGAACTGAATCCTTTGTGGTAGTAAGGAACTGGCAGAAGGAGACCGAAGATTTGTTTGTCATCATCGAAGTTGACGACAGGCAAAAGATACAGCTAGCAGTGTGGTTGCTTAAAGATGAAGCTTCCTATTGGTGGGAAGTTACCCATGGTGAGAGGCCAGTAGAAACTTGGGAAGATTTCAGGATGAGGTTTGAGATGAAATTCCTCTCCCAAGCGGAAAGAAGCCTGCAGATGGAGAAGTTCCTAACTCTTAAACAAGGGAGTATGACGATCAGGGAGTACGTCAATCAGTTTAATCATCTAGCTAGATTTGGGCTGGATTTAGTAAACACCCAACCCAAGAAGGCCCTTCGCTTCGTCAAAGGTTTGAATGAGCCTTTACACAGCCTTGTTATGACCCATATACCCATGGGAGCGACTTATGAAAGCTTGGTGGACATGGCGCTGCTACACGAGGAAGATAAAGGCAAGAAAGAGTCAAAAGCAGAAGTGCCTCAAGACAAGAAGGGGGAAGGGTCACAGAACAAGAAGGCTGATTCAAAGAAAGGCGGGAAGAACAACAAACCCCGTGAGAAGAGAAAGTGTAATTTCTGTGGCATTTTTGGACATATATGAAAGACTGCAGAAAGAAGAAGGCGAAGATGAATGGTGGATGTTTCCATTGCGGTGAGACTGGACACATGGCTAAGGACTGCCCAAAGAAGCGGGGGCAGGGACAGAGAACTAGATCCACTTCAGGGGGACATGTTCACGCACTGGTGGCACCTCCGCGGGAACAAGGTAGAAATATTTCTATAAAAAGCTTAGTTTATCTCTATGATCATCCAGTTCGCACTCTCTTTGATTCCGGTGCATCACACTCCTTTATTTCATCTGCTTTAGTAGAATCTCTGCACCTAGACACTAGTATGGTAGAAGATCCCTTGGTTGTTTCAAATCCAATTGGGGGCTAGCTTATTAGTCAATGGTTTGTGTGGATTTGAAAATCTCTATTCTGAGTGTTAAGTTTAGATGTAGTGCCTTTGTTTTGGGCTTCTCGGGATATGGACTGATCTTAGGCATGGACTGGTTATCCAGTAATGGTGCCATTCTTGATTGTGAGAAAAGAGTAGTTAGACTCTTGACTCGGCTCGGTAACACTCTAGAAATTTCTTATAATCCCTTGAATGTTGTTATGCTTAGTTATCTAGAGTCGCTTGATGCTTCTGTTGAGAACTTGCAGTCGGTTAGAGTGGTCCGGGAATATCCGGATGTCTTTGAAGAGGTAAAGGGCTTACCTCCGAGGCGGGAAATAGACTTCCGCATATATCTTGTTGATAATGCAAAGCCCATAGCTTTACCTATCAGACACATGGCTCCAAAGGAGAGAAAGGAGCTCAGTAAGCAAGTTAAGGAGCATCTCGAGAAGGGGTTTATAAGGTGGAGTATCTCGGAATGGGGTGCTCCAATGGTGTTCGCCACCAAAGCAGATGGTTCACTACGTCTTTGTGTGGACTATAGGGAGCTAAACAAGCTGACTAAGAAGAATAGACACCCGGTTCCCCAAATAAACGATTTGTTTGATCAGCTTGTAGGTGCGTCTGTCTTCTCCCAACTTGATCTGGCTACTGGGTTCCATCAGCTAAGGGTAGCTGAAGATAGCATTGATAAAACGGCGTTCAGAACCCCAGACGGTTTCTTCTAGTGGCTTGTCATGCCTTTCGGCTTGACAAATGCACCCTCTTATTTCGTAGACCTAATGAGCAGGGTGTTTACAGAATTCCTCAACAAGTTTGTGGTTGTCTTCATAGACGATATTTTGATCTTCTCAAAGAATGAGGAAGAACATGCTCAGCATCTGAAGGAGATCATGGAAACTCTTCAAGTTCATCAGCTAAAAACCAAATTCTCTAAGTGCCACTTTGGGAGAGAAGAAGTAAGGTTTCTTGGACATATAGTGTCCAAAGAAGGGTTAGCTGTGGACCCCGTGAAAGTTCATTAGAGATTTCGCCAAAATCTCAGCTCCACTCACAAGGCTAACAAAGAAGAATCTAGCGTTCGCTTGGGATTTGGATTGTGATATTGCTTTCCAACGCTTAAAAAGGACTCTTACAACAGCCCCAGTTCTGACTTTGCCTGATGGAAGCAAGATGTTCACAGTATACACGGATGCTTGTGGTATGGGACTAGGTGTTGTTCTAATGCAAGAAGGGAAGGTAGTAGCTTATGGTGGAAGACAATTGAAAGTTCATGAAAAGAACTACCCAACCCACGATCTTGAGTTAGCCGCCATCGTCTTTGCGCTTAAGTCTTGGCGCCATTATCTCCTAGGTGAGAAGTTCGAATTATATACTGACAATAAATCGTTGAAGTATCTTTTCTCGTAGAAAGATCTTAACTTGAGGCAGCAAAGGTGGATGGAGTTCCTTGCCTCGTATGACTTTGAGATTTCCTATACTCCTGGCAAGGGCAACGTAGTAGCAGACGCCTTGAGCAAAAAGAAACTGACCTTAAGCCCTCTCTTTGTAGAAAGGCAAAGCTTGGAGTATATAGCCAGTTTTGACTTTAGGCCCTCCTCTGATTTTGTACCTGGTTTGTTGGCATCTCTAGAAGTACGACCCACTCTTTTAGACTCAATAGGGGCCGCACAACGCGAAGACCCTCATCTTGTGGATGTGATTGATAAACTAATTAGGGGTGAAACTTCCAGTTAGCTCAATAGGTACTCCATCGATGATAAGGGTTGGTTGAGGCGAGATGGAAGACTATGCGTCCCACAAGTAAGGGATTTAGTAAAGATGGTTCTCGAGGAAGCACATCATTCCAAGATGACAATACACCCAGGTGGAGATAAGATGTACAAGGACATAAAGAGAGTTTTCTTTTGGAGCGGCATGAAAAAGGATGTGTTAGATTTCGTTTCTAAGTGTGTGATATGCCAACAAGTCAAGGCAGAACAAAAGAAGCCTTGAGGACTGCTTTATCCTCTAGAAGTCCTGCAATGGAAGTGGGATAGAATTTCAATGGACTTCATTGATGAGTTGCCTAGGTCAAGAAGAGGCAATACTAGCATTTGGGTAATAGTGGACATGCTCACAAAAAGCGCCCACTTTATACCCATCAAGAGTAGAAGGACTGCCTCTAGCGTCTCTTTATCTCAAGGAAATAGTTCGACTCCATGGAATACCCTCCAGCATAGTGAGTGACCGAGATCCTATCTTTACAAACGAATTTTGGCGAAGTCTGCAAGAAACTGTAGGCACACAGTTATGCTTGAGCACAGCCTATCACCCCCAAACTGATGGTCAGACGGAAAGGGTGAACAGAGTGTTAGAAGATCTTCTGAGACTGTGCATTCTTGACTTTCGAGGGACATGGGAGGATCATCTTCCTTTAGTGGAATTCGCCTGCAACAACAGCTACCAAGCCACTATCGGCATGGTGCCCTTCGAAGCTTTGTATGGAAGACCGTGCCGATCACCGACTTGTTGGTGGGAGTCTACAGACAAGCTTATACTTGGACCAGAAATGATTAGAGAGACTTCGGAAAAAGTGGACTTGATACGAAGGAGAATGAAGACTGCCCAAGATAGACAGAAATCCTATGCAGACAAAAGAAGGACCGACCTTGAGTTTGAGGTTGGGGACAGGGTTTTCCTTAAGGTATCTCCTTTAAGGAATGTCGTTCGCTTTGGATCCGGAGGGAAGCTAGCACCAAGATTTGTAGGACCGTTCCCTATCATCGAGAAGATTGGGAAGATGACTTATAGAGTAGAGCTGCCCGAAAGGTTGGCTGGAATTCACAATGTCTTTCACGTTTCTCATCTTCGGAAACGTTTATATGAATCTGCGGAAGTGGTGGAGCCAAGCATTCTAGAAGAAGCCGAAGTGGAACGTGAAGCAACTGTGAGGAGAGTTCCAACCCGCATCTTAGGAACTGAAGTGAAAAAGCTACGCAACCGCAAAGTCAAGCTTGTCAAAGTTCGTGGAGTGACGCCGAGGAAGACGCGACTTGGGAAACTGAGGACAGAATACGCGCGGCCTACCCTTTTCTTTTTGAGGGTACATCTTTGATTTCTCTTTTTCCTTAAGTTGTGCTTGTATCTATCTTTTTAGGTATATCTCCTTGATATTATCCTTTATCCTTAGGGAGAAACCCCTTTGGATGTAAACATGTAATGGTTGATGGCTGCAAGTGGTTGCTCGTGGATGCATATACACACACAACCTAGGTTTTAGATCGGCTCAGTCACTTCATATGCATATATGTATTCATATTTGTATGTGGTTGAAACTTGATATGTTGTCGTATGGATGTCGCATTTGTATGAATGATTACGCACTCATGTAGAATTATGAGTAGGGAAAATTTGCATACATAATGGATTCATGACACTTACATGATTCGCATTAAGGAGGTCAACTGAATCAGTAGACCGCCTAATTTTTGCATTAGATAAGGACATATACACACACTATGCATATGATCATGAAGCATTAGAAGTCTTTTAAGGACAATGGACGCCTGTGTTTATTGGTTGAGTAGAAGGACGATTGGATGTTAGGATATACGTTCTTCTAGACTTGAAGATTTCGGGGATGAAATCCTTTAAGGAGGGGAGAATGTAACACCCCGAATTTTCTGTTAAAGGTAAATTAACAAATTAAAGTATAATTAATTCTAAATGATAGAATTAAGGGAAACAGGTTACGCCATTGTGTTCGTCTCGGAATTCTGCTTGAGATAGAGTCTGAGTTTGCGTAAATCGGACTCCGTATGAAAGAGTTATGACCTTCGGAAGTTTTAGAATTCGATTTAAAATTCAAACAGCCCGAAATAAGTTCAAAATTCAATGCTGGACCAGAACTGGGCTGGGCGGGAATTTTCCCGCCCAGGACCCAGGTCGACAAGGGGGTCGACCTGGGTTCCCAAGTCGACTATGTAGTCGACCTGGGGGTCGACCTACAGGTCGACTTTCCTGGTCGACCTGACCTGCTTGGTCTGGTCCTGGCTCGGTTTCTGGGGCTTGGCTGTGTCACTAGGGCTGATTTGTTACTTTCTGATTGGCTTCTCTTGAGATAGATGGCCTTGATTAACTCTAGCTTCATCAATGGCTCTAATTAGTTTGAAATTCTATATAAACAACCTTAGTCTCAACCTAAATTCACACAAATAAAATAGAGCTAGAGCCGCCATGCTGCTAGAAGGAAGCCAAGAGTAACTTGAAGAAAGATTAGAGACGAGCAAAACTAAAGTAAAAACAAGATTCAAACAACGTTTATCTACCCAAAGGAAAGCATTGCAAATTCAGAACCAAGAATCAAGAATTCAAGTTCGTCGTTTTTTGTAAGTATAGTGATTTTTCCGATGGGAATAAAATAAAGGTTTGATTCGATGTAAAATGGAAATGGAATTGTGCTATTGTATAACGACGATGTTAATTCATATCTATGTGTTGCAATGATTGTGTTGTGAATAGTATTGGGATGTTTGTGTTATAATTGAGTTGATGTTGGATCCATTAGAATGTTTGTGGATTAATATAGTTGATGTTGGATCTATTCAAATTCACATACAAGTCATTTGGTTCATATCTACACCTATATGTTTAGGTGATTATGACAAGTTATATGCTGTACAATATAACTTCTCTGCCTAAATGATTAAGTTCATATACATGCTCAAATGTTTATACAAAAGTTTCAAATTCATATTTGGATCCATGCCAAGATCCATTTTAATACAAGTTTCATGTTATAGTAGTAAACATGATTGGATCTAGCTCACACTTGTGATAAAATTTATACATACTTTATGGACATGTCATACTCTTGTCATATGCTAGTGATGTTAGATGTTATGCCTAGATCTAAACATGTTTAGACTTATGTTGTCTAAATCATATGCTAATTCATGTGACACCTGTTTAGTTAGATTTCCCTTTTCAATGCAAGTTCACATGACAAGTTGAAACCCATGATTTAGCCTATGTTGCAAATTCACATATATGTATGTTGATTTAGTCTACGTTGCAAGTTCACACCTATGATATTCATGTTGACTACTTTGCAAGTTCACACCTATGATGTTCATATTGACTATGCCGATAATGCCAAGTTTACACCTATGTCATGTTTATGTTAATGAATTTCTTTATGCTAATTTTGTGTACGCTAAATTAGGCTAAGTTTTTAGCCTAATATTATATGTTAAAAATCATACGGACGAAAAATTAGGCTAATATTGTTAGCCTAATATTTAGACGGGGTAACGTTGGGAAAAATTGGAAATTATAGGAAATTTGACATATGAAGTTGGCATGTTTGTCACATGCCAAAATTTTTGGCATTTAAATGGTATAAATCCTTGTACCAAAAATGATGAACTTGGAAAGTGGGCCATAACATTTAATTGTTAACAAATTTACATATAACAAGTAATAGAGACAAATATGTAAATTTAGAAAATACGAGTATGCTTAACCAGAGGTTGGATTGAGTTGTGATGTAAACCTGCCCGAACCCGCCCGGCTGTACAGTAATCACAACAATACCTATCCAATGTGAGAGGTTAAGCATTGAGCCCAATAAGGACCCGAGGTTAGACTGAGTTACGGTGTAAACCTACCTGGAACCGACTGGCATATCCAGTAACCGTAACAATACCTGTCTAATGTGAGTGGTCGGTGCTTTAAAAAGCTAAGGACAGACAAGTCAGGATGGTAGGGTTAAGTTAACTAAAACACTTAACCAATTCAACATGTTAATTAAACTGATGGGTGGGGTTAGGTAAATATAGGCACTTAACCACTTAATTACTTAACATGTTTGACTAGGAAACCCTAGTAACGGGGACCCATTTCAGCAGTAACCCAATTAGGTATCATGGTACCCTGAAACTAGGCAGGGTGGGCCACGATTACTGGGTTGATTGTAAGCGGTCAAAAGCGACGGCGGTTGGCGCAACAGTGTGGGTTCTAACGGAGTGCGGGCGTGCACACACTTCGGAGCAGACAAACAGGGCAATGAGCACCAGTAGTATAACCTATGCATTCTAGGATTGTGTCGGCCTACCACCATGGGACTTGATACACCCCATGGTGGGACCATCATAGGTATCTACAATCATTGGGGGCCGTATGACACATATGATTTTGCGAGTAGGAGCCGATCTTTAGAAAGGGGATCACTTCACCCCAATCAAGGGGTGCCAGTTGAGACAATGCAAGTAGGTGCAGAGATATAGTGTGGGGTGCGATAGTATATTCTGTTCAAACCGATTTATCTTAGTTATGATACTTTCCGATTTCCAATTTATACCTATCATGCCCTTTTTCTTATTCTCCTACTGAAGAGTCACTAGACTTACCAGGCTTTATGTCTTACCCTGTTTTTCTTTCGTCTTCTTTTCTTCCGTCCCCCCCCCCCAAAGGTCCACAGGGAGGAAACAACCCAGCTTAGTTAGACTCTTTGCAAGCTTCAAGATAGTAGATGTATGGTTTGGACTCTCTTTCCTTGGATATGGCTTTTGGACATGTTCTATGGGGATTTATGCAGCTTTTATTATGTTTTATGCTTCTTTATTTAATAATCAAGACAGAAATAATGATGTAATGTTTTGGAAGTTATTATGAGACAATTATGGAAATGTTTTGTATGAACACGTATTTATGAAATAAAAGTCCGTTTGTTTTCCGCTGCTTATAGATATATGTGTTTATATATCTGTCTTGTGTTTTATATGTGACTTTTACTTATAAACCTCCACCGAAGTTAAGGCATTCCCATTGTGAGTGACCTTAATGAAGGTGGGGTGTTTCATTAGCAGTATTGTTAATAAGGTAAAGCAATATTTGAATATTATACTTTATTTCCTTCCGATGTGAGATGCTTTACGAATTCTGACATGTTTCTTTATCTCTATCTTTTTCTGCAGTATACCAGAGCACCTAACTCGGGTTTCGATAGATAAAATTTAAAAAAATTCGGTCCGTCGGAATCCGGGTTGTCACATCTGGTATCAGAGCCAGGTTTAGTGATCTTAGGGAGATAATGAGTGAACGTATTTGTATTTTATAAAATATAAATATATTATCTATATAAACCTAAATCCATATAGTAGCCCACTAGACATGAAAAGAGTTGGGATATCTAATTTGTACACTCAAGGAATGAACATAGGAATTTGGAAACTATTAGGTGGTTGGGAAAGTGTACAATATGACTTGAAGCTAGAGAAAGAAAAATATCCCATAGGATGGAAACTGAAATATTAGTATTTCAGAGTAGTGGGTTTAGAAGTGTAACCTTAGAAACTAGAAAAGGTTGAAATATGGAAAAATGGATTAGGAATATATATAGTTAAGAGAATTGAATTCGTGAAGTGCCTAGGAAAGCCTAGTTGAGTTGAAGACCCGCTTTGAGTCTAACCCAATGATTAACTTTTAAGAACTTAAATTTGTAAAAGGATTTGTGGTATTTTCCAAGATTTAATCTTTAAAGTATTTTGATAAATGCATGTTGGGTTTTAAAGTAAAGTGGGGTATATTGTGTAAAATAATGATTTCTTGTTTTAAAAGAATTCTCTCATAAAAAGGTGCATATTATGGAGCATAAATAGCTTGCTAGTTTTCACATATGAGAAGAAGTTTTGAAATTCTATTCGGTTACCAATAAATTTTGATTATTGATTTACGAAGAAATTTTGTTGGGTGGACAAAATAATTTATAGGAATAGAATAGAAGTCTGCACCTTATAGCGAGTAGTTAAATTAACATTGTAAATAGGAACAATGTAACCTCGATAGTTGTCCTTGTCTACTCCAGTTTCGTGATTTGAAGAAAATGTTTTGCATTTGATTTTGTGACATGTTTTTTTATGGTTTGGCAAAAGCTAGTTTTTGAGAAAAGAGTAAAAGTTTTACCACTTTTAGTTTTTGGAAGAAGAATGTAATAAAAAGAAAGAAGGCCAAAGCATGTTTTAAAAATGGAGTAGTTAAGGATTAAGGCTTAGAAAGAACAAGATAAAGTTAAAGCTATTAGAACCAACTGGGGTTTGGTTGAGTTGAGTAATTCTCTGAGTGTCAATCTGATGTTGATTTCAGTCTTCGGGGTTGATACTTAGGGAGTTATTTTCTTGCCAATTTACAGTCAGGGATTAGATAATATTGAACTAATGGAAAATTTCCCGTAGAATGCGTAAGCATTGAGAAACCTAGGTTTGTTGCTTGAGAAAAAGAAAACAGATAGGCTAGTAATACACAACAAGGACTAGTAGTGACTACTTAGTAGTAAAGGCCAAGTAAGTGGGTAGATCCTGTTGTGTGGACTCGCAATTGTCTAAGATGACAAAGTCATAAGATTCTTGGCCCATAGCAGTAGCTGTGTAGGATGTTGTTTGAGTTGAAAACAGAAAATTTTTATTTGAAATAATAAACTCAACTAATTGGATTGAGTCAAATAAGCTAAGAAAGAGAAAAGCTTAACTAATAAGAAATAATAAATTCAGTAAGGCAACAAATGTGATGGGAAAAGAAAATGGAAATCTTAAGAAAAAGATGAATAAATATGAAATTTTTCCAAGATAAGTGAAAAAAGAGAAGAAATTTTCTTATGTGATTGTGCTTGGATAGGAAAATAGGAAACTTTCATAGAATAGTCATATAAAATTCCAAGCACGGTTAGAAGAAAAAAACTGGAGGATGTGAATTTTTCTATTTTATACCTTTTTGTAACATAAGAAATCAAATTTGGAAAATTAGTTTTTTCTAAATTTCGAATTTAATGATGGATGGTAGGGTTTTGGATGCGACAATTGGGTGAACTATACTCTTATTCTATAAGTGTATGGGAAAACTTAGATGAATAATATTTTGGTTTTTCAAGAATATTGCCTTCATATAGAACTGCAAGTATATTTAGGATGTGAGCATCATGTTTTGAAAGAGTTTTTAAAGTTTGCATACATATAGGTGGATCCAAATTAGGCATACATGATTTGCTATGATGTAATTCACTTTGCACATGTGCACAATGTTTGCAACAATTGGATGCACACTTGATGGATGAGTATTGCGAGGGGTTATCTATTTTACTCTTATCGAATTTTGAGGAAAAAATTCTTTAAGGGTGGGAGAATGTAACACCCCGCATTTTGAAATAAAAATATGTAAAAAATATATGTGTATATGTATAGATATGTAAATAATGGTGATGTATAATGAAAATTAATTAATACATGAAAGAGAAGTAAAAAATTAATTCAATGACAATGTACGTAACGGAGAAGGTAATAAAATAAGGATACTTAATTTAAATATCAGGAATTAAGTAAAACGGACATCACCATTGCGTTCTTCTCGAAACTTTTCTTGGAATAGAGTCCAAGTTTGCGTATATCGGACTTCGTTTGAAGAAGTTATGGCCTTCGAAAGATGCAAGAAAAAAATTCAGAAATCAACCAGCTCAGAACAGAAGAAAAAAAGTCCAGGTCGACCTCCCAAGGGGAAGGTCGACCAAGGTGTCGACTACCCCTTGCGGAGGTCGGCCTATCTCGGCCTGAAATGGGCCGAGTGCATTTTTTGGGACCTGGACGAGTTTTTGGCCCTATACGTTGATGCTGCACTTATTTAAACACCCCTAGACCTAATATTTCTCCTCACAACTTCATTACGCCTCCACTCTGACCTAATCTAAAGAGAATTCCTTCCTCTTCCTCTTCAATGGATCTAAACATTTCTTCTTCTCCACCAAATCTTAGATCCATCTTCTCTCTTCACGAATCTGTTCCTAAATTAAAAAAGAATGAGATTTAGGATTGCAACTACCATAAATAAAACAAAAGAGAGATTCTGATCTAAAATACCGCACAAGAAAAGAGGAGGGATTCAGATCCATAACCTACACCGCGAAAGGAAATCAAAGGAAGATCAAATCTGTAAATTGGGGCATGAAATCAATCAAAGTCAAATCAAATTCATGAATAGAAGAAGAAAATCAAAGATCTACGAATTGGAGCGCAAAAACACTGTGAGTGGGATTACAATAAATTTGTTGCATAATAGTATTATTATTGTTCATCATTCCCCAGTTATAAATTTAATTCAAGATTAATGTTATAATAATTGTTCTTTTATTCTCCTTTCCCTTTTTAATTTTGGATCTAGGTTATCTCGAACCTAGACGAAAATTTTATTATACATACGTACGGTTGGAATAGGGGAATATTGGGCATAATCTATTTTATGCAATCGAGGAACATAATCCGTAATTTGGGATTTGTGGCATAACAATTATTATTGCAAATATTGGGAAATCCTTGTGATATAGTTTGTAATTGGTAATTTTGGAGTGTAGTCCATAATGAATCTTTGGATATGATTTGGGAGCGTGAATAACACATAATCATGAATTTTGATATATGATGTTGATATGAAATTATGTAAATTTAATTGGAATTGTTGAATGTGGGATAGGATTGGAAAAAAGGTGATTTATTTCAAATCTAAATATTATGGGATTAACCGTTTAAATTATAATTGAAATAATAGGTATAGCCTATTAACGAGATTATAAGCATGAACATAAATAGGGGTTTTTGGGTAAAGTTTGAATTTGAGACTTGAAAATTGGATATGCCGTTAAGATCCTAAAACATAATTAAAAATTGGAATATGTTGGATAAACCGTGTTTTTTTAAGTAATTATGGAACTCGACACATAACATAAAATTGACAATATGGCATAACTTGACTGTGAACACGCTTGTGAACTGATAATTGACATTTGATATCTAGAATGGGCATGAACATGCTTGTAAATTTATAATTGGCCTGTGACACCTAGAATAGACATGAATTGTTAATTAGCTAAACATGAAACATGGTTAACTCGAGGTTAGAATGAGTTTGCGGTGTAATCCTGCCCGGAACCGCACGGCACATCCAATGACCGCAAACAATAGGTTCTAATGTGAGAAGTTAGTCATAACATGCTTGAAACCCGAGGTTAGATTGAGTTGTGGTGTAATCCTGCCCGGAACCAACCGGCACATCCAATGACCACAACAATAGGTCTAATGTGAGAGGTTGGGCATTAATAATTAATTAATGCTAATAACACATGCTATTATGGTATGGTTAAGTCAACATGAAATACTAGACAATACTTAACCAACTTGACATGATATATGGGTGGGTTAAGTCAACGTGAACCGCTAGACAACACTTAACTAATTCGACATGATATATGGGTGGGTTAAGTCAACGTGAACCGGTAGATAACACTTAACCAATTTGACATGTTATATGGATGGGTTAAGTCAACATGAACTGATAGAGAACATTTAACCAATTTGGCATGGTACATGGGTTGAATTGAATACATGATTGGGGGTTAAGTCAACTTGGACACATGGACAAACTTAATCAATATCAAAGCAAGGAGAAGTGGGGAATGATAAGATTAAATAATAAATAAACTTATCCTAGGGATAAGAAATGAATATGACTTAAGATGTAATACAAGACTCGAAGGGTGGGACGACCTATACCATGAAATAAGTTAATCTAAGCTGGAAACATGGAAAAACACCCGTACGCTATCATTTGATAAGGAGAATTTAAGTCATGCTTGAATTCATTGGTAAACCTTAGTTAAAAGGAACTAAGTAACAAACCTTAGTTAAAGAGAACTAAGTAACAGAAACTAAGTATCAAACCTTGGTAAAAAGTACCAAGTAATAAACCTTAGTTAGGAGAACTAAATAATGAGAAAGAGGACTAAGGTTAGTTAAGAGGACTAAGTTGTGAACCTTAGTTAAGGAAGCTAATGATTCAGGAAACTAAGTAGTAAACCTTAGTTAACAGAACTAAGTAGTAAACCTTAGTCAAGGAAGCTAAGTAGAACACGAGGAGGAGCGAACATCAATCTGATCATGAAGAAGGCTCCAACGAACTGGGTTACGAAGCACGCGGCTTCGAGGGGACATGAGGGTACTCTTAGTATCCCTCTGTGAGGTTGCATATGATCCTCCTGGGCTCACAGAGGTTAAGTTCTGTGTTAGAAGAGCCAAGGGTATGCCTTGGTTGCAATATAAGCAACCTAAAGACTAGGATGGGTCTGCATGAGGTGGAGATATCTTGTTTAGCCCTGTGATAGCACATCGTCGTCTACCTACCATCTTGAGTCAATCAAGTACGTAAAGCGGAAAGGCGGAGAACTCCAACAGACCATATACTTGCTATCTAGTTATAGGTGAGGTTTGGCCAATGGGGCCTGCGAGTAGTTCTCATTCTTGATTTTCTTGGGTGCCTTTCATTAGTTGAGGGAGGGGTCAAGTGGGACCATAGCCACACACAGATAAAAACAGACCTTAGCATCTGCATCGGCAGATAACTTAAAACTCCCGACCGAGTTCCGTGTTTCTTGATTAGCCCAAACACGGGACTCGGGCCGCACATATAGAGTACATGTGCAACTAGACTTTGATAACGATTCACGACACATATGTGGGGAAAGTCTAGGAACATACATCGCTCTGGGTAGTGTGTCCTAGACTAGGGGCATCGTTCGATAGGTAGCAAGATCCCTAGTTGGACCTAGGTCGCATAAACCTTGAATCCGAGAAGCGTTCAATAGGTAGCATAAAACCCGGTGGCCCTAGGTAGCGTAAACCCTTGTTGAATCTAGGAAGCACTCGATAGTAAACCTTAGACTAGATCAAGATGATACACGGAATCTAGCAAGATCGAGAGTGGCAATCCAAACGATTTCGAGAATGGTGGCACTACACTAAAGTAGTATAGATTTACATGATGAAGCTCGTACGACCTACGACAAGGGACTGTATATATATATGTATGGAAAGGATTAGACGAGTTGGGGGTATCTACATATACGTTGTATTAGGTTAACCTACTAGTGGGACATAAGTATAGCCTAGAGAGCTAATATCGCAAATAACCTAATAAGCAAGAAAATATAACTGAACGATATATGTAGGATTATACAGAACTTTATTCTAAGTCCACTCACATAGAACTTATGTTTTGACCCCCTCCTCATTACATACTTCCAGGTTAGGTTCATGACAGAGATGGTATAGCTTTGGATACTAGTTTAGCAGTATTGTTAATAAGGTAAAGCAATATTTGAATATTATACTTTATTTCCTTCCACTGTGAGATGCTTTACGAATTCTGACATGTTTCTTTATCTCTGTCTTTTTCTGTAGGATACCAGAGCACCCAATTCGGGTTTCGATAGATAGAATTTGAAAAATTCGGTCTTCGGAATCCGAGTTGTTACAAGTCAAGAGGTTAATAGAGTTATACATATTTTTGATCAAAGTTTTGCTATTAAGGACTTGGGGGAACTAAGCTATTTCCTTGGTATACAGATCAACAGGAAAAGTGACATAGAATTGTTCTTGTCTCATCAGAGTTATATTTCTGAAATAGTACAAAGCGCTAACATGCATCAAGCAAAATATTTGTCAACATCGATGGCCAGTAATCTGAAATAATCTAAACTCAAAGGAAAATGTTACGCCCCGAGTTCGCCCAGCCTCCGAAGAGATGGGAAAACGAGGATTGTATTGAGAACACGACACATTAGAACACAAACATGAGAACATTTCATTGCTATTACAATAATTTACATCAGAATATAAGAATATATCAGAGTTTAGATAAATAATATATAGTGGAAAAATAAATATCAAAGTTTAATAATTTACATTTAAATGCATAAACATAATATGCAGCGGAAATCATCAATTAACACAACTGAAATAAATACATGGATACAAAGCTTTCCGAATATAGCTCCAGTTGTAAACCAGGATCCTGCTAAATAGAAATCTGCAAAACCAAAACTACTAGCTGCCTATGTGGAAAATATGGGCACCAAGAGTTAAGGTACAACAATAAACTCCAAGTCAGTCATGGGACTGGCGTGAGAATTTAAAACAATTATTAAACTTTACTTTAAAATAAGGTAAATCACGGGACCATGCCGCATGTCACGGAACGGGTTTACTCTCATGAATACTGTGAAATAAACAATTTGTAAACAACGCAATGCTTTTTGGAAAATGAAGCTATTATAAGACTCAGGTCCCATCACACAATGCAACACAAAGCAGAGGATAGAGTTTTCCCTTATAATAGCCAAACATGCTTGATACGCTTTAAAACAAATCATTTAGATATTACTATAAGTGTGTTGTGTTAAAACAACTTCAAATATAAATGTAACAATCATAGATGGCATAAGTACCATATATTATGTCGCCATACATAGGTTTACAACTAAAACCGAAAAGTAGCGTATTGGAAATTGGATTCCATCTATGAGTCGAGGCAAGGGATCTTCCTCACCGGTTTCGAGACACTCTAGCACATGCCTCAGGACTCAGATGCTGGTGAGCCCTGGGAACGGTAGGGCCGGTCCATAATTACTTTAGTGGATTGGTTATTCCTGAACAATACGTTTTCCGGTCCTATCGGACCTCCAAAATGGTCAGTACATCGACCAATCATAACTGAGGCGCCTTGCAATCCATCATCCACATAAGTAAAAGTGTCTGGGCTCCATACCATGACCCCACTCCTAGCTAGAAGGAAACGCATGTTCTCCCTACGGTCCCTCATCCCGTTTTTGACTCATACCGAGGTGTGAGGCTCGTGAATTAACGTTATACACAAAGCTATGCTACTTAAAGTTGTGCTTTGATCATCATCCACAAGGCCTTCTTTTCAACAAAAGTCTTGATCATTTGCATCTTAACATGCCACATTATCAATCCATACCGTACCACTGATTTCCACTAATATATAACCTCTAAGCTCATACGTCTTTGAGAAGGGTGTTAAGCAAGAGAATAAATTCTCCACCACCAAACAGATATATATTTAGCAGACATCAACGAATACAGTACAAAGGAATAAAATGTCAGACATACCATCCATTCGCAAGTCCGTTCTGGGTCTGAACGAAACCGGAGGCACCTTATTCCTCGTCCCATATGTCCAATACAGAAGAGAGGTCCTCGCATATCCGGTCGATCTCCAAGTACGTCTGGACGATTTCCACTTATTACCTTGTCTTGGGTGTATAGCCCAATCAAGACATCAGTAATCATCCAAATGATGTGAAGATCTCCGGTCTTCAACCACTGTCTCCATATCATCGACTTTAGTCGACATAACAGTTATTCATAATGGGTTAAACCCGGTCTTTCCGAATAACTTGCATATCTTTATAATCATGAGATAAATACACAATGATAGCACACATCTCATTCTAATCTAGAATATTCTTTTTATTCAAATATTCATATTTTTTGGGGGCAAGGTTCCCATTAATTTTGTCAAAGTTGAATTCTTTTAAACTTATTCTTTAATCTTCCTTTGGATATAATTTCAAAAGATTTTATTATATCTTTTCACAATCTAAACCAAATCAAGGTTTATTAATTAACTAGTCGGGATTGACGAGCCTTACTGAAGTGATCATAATTTTATTATCCCAATCCCAACCTATTTATACCATGGAAAAAAACTGGTAGAACTGCATATTTAACACCCACTGTGTTATTGGTAAATTCAATTACCATTTATCGTTTTCAAATCTAACTAAAGATTTGGCTATCGCATGGAGTAAAACAAGTGGTACTCCATTCTCGAACATTTCTTAAATTCGGTAAATTTAGTAACCTTATTCACATTTCAATCTAATTAAAGATTCATTAAATCTCCACCTTGGTTTTAATCTCAAAAATCATTACTTCATGATTATTCTATCTTTTAGGAAATTAATCCTGTCTTTAAATGGGTTAAAGAACCAATCTCGTTTAAAACACAGTTTACGATAAATCCCAAAATCATCTTCCATCAAAATGGAATCTTCACGAAAGTCATAACAGTATATAATCGATATAGATTTCTGTATCGGATCAATACTATCAATGGAATAATGGTAAGGCCTTTTAAATTCCATAAATAGTAATGGTCTTCCTTCACAGAATCTTATCTCGATTATCACTAAATCGAATTCCATTCAATTACAATTTCTTTTATTAAATTAGAAAATTTTACTTTGGAAAATTTCCATTAAATCTTAATTAAAAGATTTATAAATTTAAATCATAACTTCACTGTTAATCGGGTTTAAGAACTAATGTCATTTGGAGGCAGAGAAGCTGCAATCAATCGTTAATGGCGTCCTCTTTTCCTTCTTCTCCTCCTCATCTTTCGCATTATCCTTCTAAGTATAAACCTTTCCTTCTTCCTCGATCTTTTCTTCTTCGTCTCCTTCATCTCATCGCTCTCGTTCTAATCCCTCTTTCTCCAACCTTTACCCTTCGTCTAAAATTGTTCGCTCAACTCCATCTTGTTTTGTTCGTTTTAATATTCCTCACTCTTCTTCTCGTGCCTCTTCTTCTCGGTACCCTTCTAATCGTCCTTCCATTTGAACTGATAAGAGTCAGGATCAGTCTCGCTCTTCTACTCATCAATCTCGTTCTTCTTTGAATTATTCTTCTAATCATTTCGCTATTCTTTCTGATCATCATACGGTAGTTCCTCCTAAGTCTTATGCTCAAGTGGTTACAACGAAACCATTAATGCCTTCTAACCCATCTCCTAAGATGAAAATTAAATCACCTTTGCCAGAGTTTGTTTCAGTTCATCAAACTATCACCCAGCTGAAGAAGGAGAAAAGATGTTTGAAATGTGCATGCAAAGGTTATGTGAGTTCCACGTGCAGAGACCCGACAATTTGTTTCAAATGTGGTTCAATAGGTCACTCTGTGCAAAGATGTTCACGAAAAAAATTCTTCGTTTGTAGCTCCTCGGCTTCTGTAATTATAGCCAACAGTAACAAAAGTAATAATCATGCTCGTTGGGTCTCGAAACAACTCAATTGCTCTGCCAACTCAGCACATCAACAGTCACTTCGTAATGCCAGTCGTCAATTTACTCACCATGGAAATTACAATTTTTCGAAACCAACTAATTATAATTCACTTCACTCTTCCCCTCCTGATTCACTTCCATCTCCAAAAAACAGAATTTTCGGAAAAATGGATTCCTCAAAATTTATTGTAGCAAAAACACTCTCAGGAAAATGGAGCATAGAAACCCTTCATCAGGCCTTAGAAGTTAATCTTGAACATGATATTTGGCCGATGTCGATTATCACTAACGACTCATTCTTGGTCCATTGCCCTTCTTATGGTAAAAGAGATCATGCACTTTTACTTAAAATCCTTACTAAGCCGGGAGCTGCAATTGGTTTGGAAGCATGGGATGAGGAAACAATGAAACCTGAACCTGCACTGGAAAACGAATCGTGGGCTAGGGTAGAAGGATTCCTTGAATTTTTAAAGTACAACGATGAAGTGGTGAAGGAAATCCTTAAGCCGATGGGTAGAGTTTTAGCAGTTGATGATTGTGATTGGTGCCACATAGACCATAGAGAATTCTTGGTAAAATTACAATTTTTCAAAGGAATCGGCTCAAAAATGAATTTGCAGCTTGTTTTAACAACAAAACTCACATCATCAAAGTCCAGCGTTGTAAACATGAACATCCAGGTACAAGACCTGAACTCATATTCATAGGGAATAATGATGAGCAAGTGGTTCCGTGCATCCACAATGATCAAGATACAAATTCGGAGGATAGATTTGATGCAATGATTGAGGAGGCGATAATGTTACCACCTTTTCCCTTGATTTGTAGAGAGATTAACATGAACCCTAACTACCCAGAATTTGACGATCAAGAGATGGAACATGATGATCAAGAGGAAGTGAACCAGGAAGTAAAAGATGATCAGAACCAGAATGTGCAAAATGTTGAAGACCCACCCATTAATCAGATTATCCCTTATGGTAACAATTTTTCTATGCTCCCTATTCAAGCCATTCCTTTAGACATCATCTCTATTCCTCCTCCACAATCTCCTCCTCAGCAACCATGGTCTGATGACAATGATTGGCCTCAATTCCTTTCTCCCATCTTTGTTCGTCGCAGTGGGAGACACAACAATCCTGATGTAACAGGTAGTTTTCTTACTCCTGTTGTTTTTTCACTTCAAATAAGCGTTTGAACAAAAAGATAGCAAACTGCATGGGTGTAAATTTACGTGACTCACACTATAAAGCCATGCAGGCATTAGAACAAGAGCGTATTAATAGACATCAATGAAAGTGGTCACATGGAATGTACGGGGTTTGGGGGACCATTCGAAATGTCATGCTATAAATTTAGTTTTGTCCCCACTTAAAATAGATATCCTTTTCCTTCAAGAAAAAAAACTCATTGAGCCATCTAATTATCATTTTAGATTGATTGGAGGGTCCTTCTTGAGAGGTTGGACCTATGTTAATGCTATTGATACAAGAGGTGGCCTTATTACAGCATTGAATGATGTTGAGTGGTCTCTGTATCAAATTTTCCCTTCTCAATTTGCTCTTCATGTTGCTCTAAAAAATATTTCTTCTAATTCAATATATCCTTTTTCCAATATTTATGGTCCTCAAGATTATCATGAAAGAATTGTTATTTGGGAACATTGTAAACAAATGTCAAACAATGTTATTGGACCTTGGGTGATAGGGGGTGATTTCAATACTGTGAGATATCCTAATGAGAGAAAATCTTTTTCTTTATCAGCTGATTCTGAAGCTTTTAACTCTTTTATCTTTGAATGTTGCCTTTTCGATCCCCCTATTTGCAATAGATCTTTTACGTGGTCAAGTAACAGAATGAACCCATCCCTCGCCAAACTGGACAGATTTCTTTACAATGAAGCTTGGGAAGAATCTCACCCATTATCCTTTGTTTCTGGCCTTGCTACCATTATTTCTGATCATTGCCCTGTTGTACTTGATTCGGGTTCACTATCTAACATTAAACGCCCATTTAGATTTGAGAGATTATGGTTACTTGAACCATCTTTTAAAGAATTTGTTCAAAAGGTTTGGGATAATCCTGTTCAATCCCAATCAGCCACTCACATAATTGTTCTTAAATTGAGATCTTTGAGAAAACTGATAAAACCTTGGGCTAAATCAATCCAGGGCTCAGTTCGAACTCGTATTTCTAATATCCAAGATTCTATTTTAGATCTCAATATATTGGAGGAATCTCGTCCTCTCAATGATGATGAACTAAACTCTCTCAATAATCTGGAATCTTAGTTGGACAGATTGTTTAAACAAGATGAAATGGGTTGGAAGCAGAGATCCAAAGCCAAATGGTTAAAGGAAGGAGACAGAAATTCAGCTTACTTTCATAGAATAGCTAATGGAAGAAGACGAGCATCACGCATTCTTGAAATAACCCATGAGGGTCAAGTTTATTCTAACCCTGATGATATTCTTTCTCTTTTTTCCAACTATTATCGCTCCATTCTGGGATGATCATCCTCTGAAATTCCTCTTATTGGTTGGTATTCTCTTTATTCTTCACCTGCTTCTATTTGTATAGATCAACCGTTCACTGAAAATGAGGTATGGGCTGCGTTAAGAGACATGAATGATGATAAAGCCCCTGGGCCCGATGGGTTTGGGCCTTCCTTTTTTAAATCATTTTGGGCTATTGTGAAAAATGATATAATGAATATGTGCAATGAGTTTTTCGAAAACCCTAATCTCATATCTCGACTCAATTACGCAAATATTGTGCTTCTTCCCAAATTTTCCGGCGCAAACTCTTTGTCTGATTTTCGTCCTATCAGTTTTCTTAATACCACTTTCAAAATTCTGACTAAAACTCTCGCGAATCGCCTTCAATATGTCATCGCTGATCTTGTTGGTGCTGAACAATCAGCTTTTATTCTTGGACGTAACATTTCTGATTGCATTGCAGCTACTCAAGAGGTAATCTCTTATTGTCACAATATGAAAATACCAGGTGTTCTTCTTAAATTAGACTTTTCAAAAGCATTTGACTCTGTTAATTGGGAATTTGTATTGCAAATGTTTAAACATAGGGGATTTTCCCAACGATGGTGTAATTGGATAGAGGCTATTCTTACAACAAGTCATTATTCAGTTTCAATCAATGGTGATATTGGGGGTTTATTTAAATCAAGTAGAGGTTTGAGGCAAGGTGACCCCTTATCCCCTCTGATTTTTGTATTAGATGCTGATGTTTTTAACCAAATGGTTAAAAGAGTTATAGCCAACAACTACTTTGAAGGGATTCATCTGCCTAATTCCTCTATGTCCATTTCTAACCTTCAATTTGCAGATGATACTATCATCTTTTCCTCTCCTAACTTTA
Source organism: Allium sativum (assembly GCA_030737875.1). Taxonomy (NCBI): domain Eukaryota; kingdom Viridiplantae; phylum Streptophyta; class Magnoliopsida; order Asparagales; family Amaryllidaceae; genus Allium; species Allium sativum. The sequence goes on along the minus strand of CM060922.1, from coordinate 444,822,089 downwards.
ATCATATTTTTTGTCTCAAAGTTGTTCTCTATACTTTTGAGATTATCTCTGGTTTGTCAATCAATTTCTCCAAGAGCTCGATAATAATGTTAGGTGGGGCTGATCATCTTGGTTCTTCTATCTCGGCCATCTTAAACTGTCCCATTGATAAGTTCCCTATTAAGTATTTGGGAATTCCTCTTAGACCCACCAAACTTCACAAAATGGATTGGAAGCCTCTTATTCAAAAAATTGAAAAGAGATTATCTTCATGGAAAGCTAATGCTCTCTCTTCAGCAGGTCGTTTAGTGTTGGTTAAGGCTGTCTTATCAGCATTACCAACTTATTGGATGTCTATCCATAAATTTCCTAGGTGGGTAATTTCAAAAATTGATTCAATCAGAAGCACGTTCCTATGGAATGGGAACAAGGTCAAAAAACTGGTTAATTGGCAAACTTATTGCTTACACATTAGTGAGGGAGGTCTGGGTATCATTAACCTTTATAATTTTAATTTGGCTCTTTTATCTAAATGGTTATGGAGAATCGTTACTCCTGGCTCGTACCTTTGGAAGAATTGGATTCTTTCTCTCTACTATTCTAACAATCCTCATCTTGTTTTACACTCCTCTCCTCCTATCAAATCTTCTCCTTTCTGGTCTGGGGTTATTTCATGCCTACCTAGAATTAAAAACTTGTTATAAGTCAAAGTGGGTAATGTGGGCTCTTGTTTATTTTGGTATGATATTTGGCATGGTCATATTCCCCTTCATCAAGTTTTCCCCATGCTTTTTCGTCACATTACTAATAGATTCTCCTCTGTTGAAAATTTGTTGCTTTTGGCTCCTTCTGCATTGTGTCCATCTTCTATTTTTAGTGTGCATGTTTTTGATGAATTACTTCTTGCATCCAGATTGTTAATAAACTCTCATCTTTCCTCTAATGAAGATAGTTATTTTTGGGCTTTGTCTCCATCAAAAGGCTTCTCAGTCACTTCGTTGTGCAAATTCATTAATTTCTCTGGAAGGTTATTTTCTTTTCCTAGAATCTGGAAGATTCACCTACCCCCTAAGATTTTATTCTTCAATTGGTGTTTGATTCATGGTAAAATAAACACAAGGGCTGAATTGCATAGACTTAACTTGATTGAAGATTCCCGATGTGTTCTCTGTTCCATTCATGATGAGACAATTGATCATCTTTTCCTGAATTGTGATTACTCATTTCCTGTCTTGGCAGCCACTAGTTCGTTTTTACTTGGCTCTATTCCTGAGATTAATTCAGTTTTTGATCTCTGGGAATTTTCTGATGTAAATGCTGCTAGAGATTCATTCTTTGCAGTTTTATGTTGGTGTATATGGAAACAAAGAAATGCTATGATATTCAATAAACCATTGAAGAGTTTTAGAGGATTATGTAATCTTATAATTCATTGCTTTAAATCCTGGTCAGGTCAATCTGCTCCTCCAGTCAGATTTGCATTTGCTCTTCCAACAGCTACTAGTCCAGCGGAATCACTGGGCTCTAATCACGGGGATTCTAGTCCAGACTTGCATTAAGAACCTTTTAGTTGCAGGATATTTTTTGCTGTATAATGATCGCAGCTTTTGGTTTATGTATGATCAGTTTTATTTCTTTGATACTGCTATGGATAGACTCTCTTTTTGCTGTGGTAATGTGGGTTGTGATGTTGTTTATTATGGCAGAACTTAATGTATAATTATTTCCCTTTTGACACAAAACTTTTCGCTACCAGTTGGGCTTGTCAACTGGGTTATATAATTATTTATATTAATCTAATCGGCTGTGTAGTTGCGCGCTACACATCTGTCTTTCTCAAAAAAAGAACTAATGTCATTTAAAAGATCATTCACAATGAACCCGTAATCAACTACCATTTAATTCCAATTATATTAATTGGAAAATCTAATAACCCGGAAAATCAGAACCAGTTTAAAATTTTTAATTTGGCTAATTTAGTGGATTTTAAATATTTAAAATAAATTATTTTAAATAATAACGACCAAAAGGCTATTTGAATCGATGTTTGAAAATAAATATATTTATTTTAATTATAAACAAGGCCTGAAATGGCGCGGTAGTTTGAAAATTTGAATTCGAATTTTGACTAACCGTACCAGGTGCAAAATAAAACGGATTTTAGAGAAACCAAAAATATTTAAATCTGTTTATGATTATCTTTCTAACGAATCTAAAAAATCAAAATTTCGTAGCGGGAATCAAAAGTTATGGCCAAGTGAACTTTCAAAAAGGTCACTATGGAGTTTATATAGCCCTTGAAAATAACCATTTTGCAAACGACCTCCGTTTTCGATGAAACCACTTTTGTTGGATCCGGGATGTCAAATTATTGCTAGGTTTCAAATTCCATAATTTTTGAAGTTAATATCTGAGCGTGGCAAAGGAAAATGTGTTTGGTTGATTTCTGTCAAATTGGATCGACCAGAAAATTTCCATTTTTCAAACGGTCTCAGAATTCAATGAAACTAGTTTTGTTGGGACTGTATTGTCAAAACATAGCTAGATTTATTTTTCTGAAATTTTTGGGATCGGTATGTGGCCCCGGCAAATTGAAATGTACGTTCAAATCAAATATTGAATGTTTTATATTTTAATTTGAAGGAAAACTGACTGAACCTGTCGAATGGGCCTATGAAACATATCCCATTATGTTTGGAATGGGGGTATTTAGCTAGGGGTAACAGTCATTGGGTTTGAATTGGTGTTCGTATGGAGACAAGGGTATTTTCAGATTTAAATAAATTAAAAATAAATATAAAAATGAGTGGGCCAATAGGAAAGCGCCATCATTATGTCGTTCAACGAAAAACCCCATTACCCCTTTTCGTGAATGAGGGAAACAGGCTCCCCTCTTTACGACCAAATTTCGACCTAACCTCGCCCCGTTAACCCTCGCTCCAGTTGAGCTTTTTGAAGCTCTCCTCCCCAGCTTCAAATCCATGGTTGTTGCACCCCCCCTCGTCATGTAAATCGAGAGAACCAAGCCCTCAAAACCTCGAAGTTCGTCGCGCCACCGTGACCAGATCCTGCCGTCGAGTTGGAAGCGGTTGCCACTACCTGGTGTGGATTTCGGATCTCCTCGACGCTGCGCAGTCAGATCGGTGCAATGTATAGCGGTTTGAGCGAGATTTGAAAACCCTAGTTCGAATCAAAGTCTGAAGTAATGGAAGGTATAATATAAATAGTTTATAACACTTTAAAAGCGCTACGGATTTTGATTTTACGGTAAAAATCATATCTTTTTCATATGTTGTCGAAATCCAGTGAAACAAGAGACACCGGGACCGTTAGGACGTCTACTACATTTTAGAAGAGACCGGATATTTTTTCTGAGCCTTCTACAATTTTTGGAGGAGTGGAACCCAATGTGAGATTTTTGAATTATAAACGATATGGAATGACAATGTATAAATTATACGATCGATGTATGAGTTATATAAGCATTGTACACCTCATGTATAAGCGTTGTATGAGTTGTATGTGTGATGTATAAGTTATATATGCATTGTAAAAATTATGTATGCGTTGAATGGAATTGAAATGAATTGAAATCGAAATATATTTATATACATATATATATATACACACACACACACTCCCCTCTTCCACAGACCATGGACGATATATATTGGTTGTGATATTGTTTGGATTTTGGTTGATGTGAAATTTGGTTGAATATCATGAATGGTTGATTTGATATGATTGACTGTGGTTGAAATCCCAATAGGATTAGTATATGGGAAAATTCGACTGCGTACGAACTAGATATTGAAATCCCCATTGTCAAAAGCTGCGAGGCTTTAAGGTTGAGTGAGGAGCCGTACTCGAGATGGTGCTGGTTTTAACTACCTTGCCGTTATGCTGCTGAAATAAAATGGTTTAAATGATAAAAATAACATTTTTATCGAACGAATGGAATAAAATGGTTTGAACGATAAAAATAACATTTTTATCGAATGAATGAAATAAAATGGTTTGAACGATAAAAATAACATTTTTATTGTATGTACGAAGTATAGAAAATATTCATTTTTGAAATAAAATTGTTTTACAAATAAAAATCACATTTTTATAATATATATGAATTTCTAAAAATCTTCATTTTTGAAATAAATTGTTTTAACAATGAAAATCACATTTTTATCATCTATATGAAGTATATAAAATAATCGTGTTTGAAGTAAATTGTTTTGACAATAAAAATCACATTTTTATTATATATATATGAATTGTTAAAAATAGCCAGGTGTTGAAATAAATATTTATTGGATAAAAATATCATTTTTATCACATGTATGAAATGAAATGGTTTGGAAATCGAAGAATGAATTATATTTATATAAATATAATTAAAATAAATTGAAAAACGAAGCTGCAGTTCGTATTTTGAAACCATAATTTCAAATGACCATTACGGGAGATCCGACCATCGGATTTTCCCTAAACCGAAACCGTTGGGTTCGCTTTGGAAATATCTTTCCAACGACACCAAATGTGCAAAGATCCAACGGTTGGATTGTCTTGAATGTTTAATTCAAATCTAAATGAAAACAACACCAGAATGGATTATATATATATATATAATTTAAATAAATCGAATAACGATGCTGCAGTTTGTATTTTGAAATCGTAACTTCAAATGATTGTACCGGGAGATCCGACCGTCGGATTTTGAACCGTTGGATTCATTTTGAAAAGACCTTTCCAATGATATAAAATTTATAAAGATCCAACGGTTAGATTTTCAGATATGTGTAAATTAAATCTGAAGAAAAACAACATCACGGTCGCGTTATGGCCTGAAGCGTCATTTATATAAATTGGCTATTTTGAAATGAATAAAAATAGCAATAAATCTTTATAAAATATTATAAACGATATGGAATGGAAATAAACTGAATTTACTTGGTTTATTGGATATTCGATTGTTGAATGTGTTTGACGTGAAAATTACATTAATGAACTGAATTATGGATGTCGAATAATTTAACCATTGAAATGAATTGATTTGAATTCTAAATATACGTGGATTATTTGAAAAGGCCGAGTTAATTCTCATTTCAAATAATTGATCGACGGTTAGAAGTCGAAGACATGAAGACGGTGCAAGACCGATGATTTTCAGGTCGGATGGACGGCTACTGATGCCTTGGATAGGAGTTGTTGCCCTGAAGGGGTTACAATGGTGGTTTTCCGGATGTACTTGTTGATCGTTCGGATGTGCGAGGAATAAAGATCCTCCGGTTTCGTTCAGACCCAGAACGGACTTGTAAATGGATGTGTGTCTGACGTTGTAGATTGACAACGTGGCATAAAGAGATGCTGTGATCAAAGCTTTTGTTGAAAAGCAGAGCTTTGTGGTTGATGATTAAAGCAGGGCTTTGAATAGCTAGCTTTGTGTTTAGCGTTGATTCGCGAGCCTCACACCCCGGTATGGACCAGAAACGGGAGAGGACATCAGGGAGGACCTGCGTATCTTTCTAGCTAGGAGCGGTGTTTTGGGTTTTACATGCCCGGGCATTTATCTTATGTGGATGATGGATAGCGAGGCGCCTCGGTTATATCGGTAACTCCTGGGCCGATGGTTTTGGTCGGTATATGACCAGTTTACACCCCATAAGTGGGGAAACGCAGTGTTCAGGCATTTTAATCCACTCCGTGTGGACCGGCCTGGACGATCCTAGGGTCACTTGAGCTCTGATCCTGAGGCTCGAGCTAGAGAGTTTCGAAGCGGTAAGGACTATCTTTTGCCTTGGTTCATGACGGAAATCTAATTTCCAAATACGACATCGTGCAGTTTTGATTGTATACCTATATATGGCGACATAGTGGTATGGGGCATTTATGCCGTCTATGATTGATACTTATGATTGAAATTGTTTTTGAAACATATAGACACTAGTAATAATATCAAATGCTTTTGTTTTATTCGTATCAAGCATATTTTGGCCATTATAAGGTAAAACTCTTTCCTCTTGCGTTGCATTGTGTGATGGGAACTGAGTCTTATAATGGCTTCATTTTTGTAAAAGCATTGCGATGTTTAAAAGATTTACTTATTTAAAGCACTGGCAATCCAATAGGGTAAACCCGTTCCGCGTTAGCGGCGTGGTCCTGTGATTGGCCTTATTGTAAAATATGTTAAGTAGATTTCTCATAACAATCCATGACTGACTCATAGTTTGTTTCACTTGCAAACTTGGGTGCCCCTATTTCTACACGGGCAGCCTTATATTCAGGTTTTAGCAGGCTCTTTCTAGATAGCTATGGAGCTGAAGCTAGATTTTATTACTTCTTTCTTTTTATGCTGTTCAGCTCCTGTTGTACATGTTATGTTTTGATTCCGCTGTACATATTTTATGTAAAGCTGAACTGTATTTTGTACTACGTATGATCCTGTATACTATGTAACTCTGACGATTATGTTTATCCAGTGCATTCTATTGTACATTATCTTGTGTATTTATTTATTTCTGTTCTACTGTTATCAGTTTATGTGTTATATTCCAAAGAATACCCTTGCCACCATGGAACGGGGTTTGGGGTCGTCACAGAAAACTTCATTAAATCTAGGTTAAAGATTTATTCTTTCCTCAACTGGGTTTAAGATCAGTGTTAATAAAAACACCATTCACGACAAACCCAAAATCCAATTTGATATTAAATACAAGACTTTGAATAGAAATTATATCGACTTATATTCAATATCAAATTCTGAAACTAACGGATATCATATGGGAAATAACGATATCTGTATCTTCTAAATTCCTCAACAATATCTGTATAATCACGGAGTCCAATATCAAAATATTCCGAAGATTATTTCCATTCGAATCTGTTCCAATTCATATGTTGGAAACATCTGGTTATAGTAAAACCATATAATTTCTTTCAATTCTTTACTCTAATTGTTAACTAGTTCATTCAGATAAATATCTTTTATCTTTCCCAAAATTTAGAATATTTAATCCAAATATTTTCAAATCATTTAATACGATTTAACACAATTTATTCATATTTTCATTAATTTTAATATTGCCATTTCAGTTGATTTCCATATACAGCCATCGAGTTGCATTTACAACGACCATTTTAAATATTGATTTGGACATATATTAAAATCTAATGTTAGATTTCAAATCTCTTGTTATCATTCGAAAGCTCCTTTCGATATGAACCCAGTGGTTCTGATTTTAGGAGAATTCGACGTTTGGATCTCCCGTTACATCAATTTGAAGTCAATGGTTGAAATTCGCGAATAGTCGTTGTGCGGCGCGTTCTATTCAAACCATTTAAATATCTATAATATATTTTGTCGATTCTCTTTCAAAATATGTTTTATAAATTGTTTATAAATTTGTTTTAAAAACGATTCCAGCTTCCATTTCAATTTTAAATCAAAATTGAATATTCCATATCATTATACTATTTAAATGATAATATTTTCAAAATATCATATTTTGAAATGAAACCTTTTCAATATTCATTATAAAAGGAATAAAATCGATAGAAAATTCCATTCGAGCTTAAATGGCATATATCTACTTAACTTGGTGTGAAGACCCGATACTTCCCTGGTCTCCGAAGAGCAGAGGAAGAACGGATTGCCTTGAGGACAAGACGAATCAGAACTCAAACAGAAGGACATTTCATTGTTAATTACAACAATTCCATCAGAATACAAGAATATACAGAGTATGAATAAATACTACACATCAGAGGAATATCAGAGATTTAATTACATTACTACGGCGGAAAAATAATACAATACACAACTGAAAGAGATATACGTATACAGAGCTTTCCGGATATCGTTCCAACTGCAAATCAGGATCCTGTGAATATAAATCTGCAAAACCAAAACTACTAGCTGCCCGTGTCAAAATAAGGGCACCCATAGTTAAGGTTAAAACAATAAACTCCAGGTCAGCCATGTGATGGGTGTGAGAACTAAAACAGTTATTCAAAACTTTTCTTTAAATCAGATATATCAAGGCACCACGCCATATAACACGGAACGTGTAACGACCCGCATTCTACGCGTCATAGGATCGTAGAATATTTATTCCTGTCGCATACGAAGTAGTATGGTCATGTAACTTTCGGAGACGACTATTAGGGTCATTTCCCATGTTCACGATTTTTCCCGATTTTTAAATGACCATTTTACCCCTAGTTGGCACTGTTTTGGCTATAACTTTTGACTGGAAAGGAATTTTGACCTGAAACCACTTCCCTTGGCTTCGGATGATGGTTTCTCTTTCCGTAGAGTGGTCACATTAGCCAAACGGACTTACCGTTTGGGAGATATGGCTGAAACAAGTTTCAGATGGTGAAAAACAGCTTAATTGGGCTTAACCGGGTGATTAGCAGCTAGGCCCAAGGGGAATTTCGGGTTTAGGGGTATATGGAGGCTGATTAGGGTTAGAAAACATTTCTTTAGACATTTCCCAGCCGCCACTTTCATTTCTCTTGACATAGCCATGGCCTCCACTCTCTAAATCTCTCTAAAACACCCAAAAATCACTTTCTAATTGGAGATTAGGCTTAGCAAACATCAAATCAAGGAGTATTGACACGAGAACCGAGGTAGAGCTGCTGTGTAAGATTGGGAACAGCACCAAATCAGAGAATATTTCAGTTTTGGGGTTTTAGTTGTGGCCAAGGTGAGTGATAGCATCATTTTGACACTAATTACAGTTAATTAAGGGTAATTAGTGAAGATTAGCGAATTTATACGTAAATAAATTCTGGAAAAATTCTTAAAATTCTAAAATAATGTTTTAAGGCTCTGTTAGAAATTTGGGTTAATTCCGATGTGTTTTGCTAATCGTATGCTTAAACATGATTAAGAGGGATTATAGGCAAATGTGAGGTTTTAGCCACTTTTGATCCATTTTGGTTCATTTGAATTGTTGTTTGCTGTTTGTGGTTGCTATTATATGTTGCTATGACTCTATGGTATGTTTCATGATTGATTAGAATAGTTAAATTGCTCGAAAACGTCGTCGAATGGCGTAGAAAGCTCGCTGGAAAGTTGCAGAAGTGTGCAGGTTCCGAACCGGTTCGGATCGGAGAAAGGGGTCGGATCGGACTAGGGAACTGACCAAGGGAATCCGAACTGGATGGGGACTTGCCACTGGAAGAAGTTTGGCAGGAAGGAAGGCCATTGCTTAGAGTTGGAGTTGGACAGAAGATCGGATCGGAGCGATGGAGCAGATTGGATCGGAGTAAGGGAGCAGACCGGATCGGAGGAAGAGAACAGGACGGATCGGAGCAGGCAAACAAGTCAAACAGGAAGAATCAGATTGGATGAACTACCTCCGAACCGAACTCAAGCAGAGGCACCCGAACCGAACCGATATCTGAAGGGGGAGAATCACTGAACCGACCCGACCCGGAGGGAGACACCGACCTGACCCGAAGTGGACTACCGACCCGACCCGATGATGGTGATGACTACCGAACCGAACAGAACTCTAGGACTGTTAATGCGCGACAACTCTTCTGAAGACCCACTCCAATTCGACCAAACCCGAGATGCAAAGGAAGTCCAAATGAGAAGTTAGAGCTCAGGATTCAGAGGGGAATCAACGAGTTCGCTTCATGGTTGGACTTTGCTGCGGGACGCGTGCAAAGGAGTTATCGACGTCTATAGCTTTGGACCACTATGGTAGGAGGTACGAAGGCGGATTCAGGGCCATTATGGCATCGGTAGAACCAAGGGCTATGACCAATGAAGTGGGTCATTGAAATGTTTGGTCATGACTCCAAGTGTTTGGCTTGGTCACAACAGGGTTTCTACAAGTCGGGATTCGTCGTTACCTCAGTTTGTCTAGTGTTCCAAAGTGGTAGATGTCATACGCTTTACGCACTGAGTGAGAGATGTGAGGATGGTTGCTATGGATGATTTGTTTGCTATCATTGTGACATGCACACCCCACCCCCGTATTCTGACACTATCTATTATGGCACCTTGGAGTACTGTACGGTATGTGGTACTAACTCTTTGGTTGCAGGTCCAGGTTAAGTTATGGATTAGTATACCTGTTATTACTCTGTTTAGATGCTTATCGCTCATACCAGGCTTTATGTCTGACCCAGAGTTTTATGTCTCTTCTTATTACTCTGGGTGCTCACACGAGCAGACTAGAGACAGGTTAGCTGGTGATGCACGGGTAGGTGATCCGGAGACGAGCAGGAGGCTTCCACGTACTATATACATAATATTCTCCCTGTGTTGTTGAAGATCACTGCTTGGGCATTGTTGGTGTATCTTCTACTTTAACTTTCTTTTGTTTAGAGACAGTAAATTTGGAAAGTTGTAATAAGCTGTATTTGGATTTCCGCTGCTCTGATGTTGACATTGATTATTAGTTATCAGCTTATACACTGTCTCGCCTGTTTTATGTCAAGTATGTTATTATTATATTTTATTCCATGCGCTGTGAGACATTCTACAGGTTCCTTGATTAGTTCATTCCCTTCTTTCCTTTCTTTGGCGACCGTTCCGTGCTAGTCGGGACATGTGTACAGCACACCTTCGGAGGAAATGCAGGCTGGTGCGGGGCGGGCCGTCACACTTGGTATCAGAGCTCTAGGTTGCGTAGTTAACCTAGGGAAGTTATCAGGGAGAGATAATATACGTATACGAGAGAGCGTATTTGTGGTTACTTTGGTTTTTCAAAAGCTATATATATACTATTAGTAGTATAAGGATGAGGTCGTACTGCACTAGCACCACTATGGAGTCGTTAATCATTTCCTTTTTCAGATTGACGATGAGCCGATATGTTAGAGGTACCGGTAGGGGAGCTAATAATGGGAATGTTGCTGACATGAGGACGATGTTTACTGACCTCATGAGAGAGATGCTTAGAGATGTGCAGAGGGCAGCTCCCGATGGTGGAAATGGTGGTGGTCCAATAGTGCAGGCACCAAGAGTCGACTTCGCCAAGATGAATAAGGATTATACTAGTCTTGGTGGGAAGCCGTTTCACGGAACGGAGTCGGCCACGGATGTCCAGGATTGGTTGGATAGTTGCGAACGTATCTTCGAGGATTTGGGTATCGAGGATGCGATGAAGAGAAAGCTAGCGTCCCGTCAGCTGCAAGGGCGGGCAATGAATTGGTGGAATGCTATAAAAGCAGCTACTCCCGAAGACCAGATTACTTGGGAGCAGTTTAAGGCTCGCTTTAGCGAGAAGTTCATTCCAGCTGCTCAGAAGTCAATGCTGTTTAAGAAGTTCTTGGAGCTCAAGCAGAATGGCAGAGCTGTCTCGGAGTATATTGCTGAATTTGACACTTTGTCGAAGTACGGGTTATCTCTTATTGATACTGCCGAGAAAAAGAATGAGAAATTCATAACTGGTTTGGATCAGTTCTTGGGGGAAAAACTTATTAACCACATCGATGAGACATTTGAATCGATTGTGGGGAAAGCATTAAGATCAGAAAGTCTCTACCCTAAGTCGAAGACTGAGGTTGCATCTGCAGAAGAGCCAAAACCACAAGCAAGTGGTGGAGGAAAGGGTGGTTCCCAGAATAAAAGAAAGCAGAACCAAGCTAAGGATGGCCAGAAGAAAAAGAATAAGCAAGATGTTGAGTGCTTCGGCTGTGGTAAGAAGGGCCATTATGCTAGTAATTGTCGGGCCAGGCCAGCGGACAGGAAGTGCTTCAACTGTGGCCAAATGGGACATCACAAGGACAAGTGTCCACAGCCCCCTAAAGAAAAGCAAATGGTGAAAGCATATGCTCTTAATGCTATTCCTTCTTCGTCGAATGCCCCAACTGCGGCGGAGAAGGGAAAGAATGTCGTCATTCAAGGTATGCTTTCTGTTTATGATGTTCCTGTTAGAGTTTTGTTTGATACCGGAGCTTCCAGTTCTTTCATATCTAGTGACCTGGTAGATAGGTTGGGATTGGAGCCCGAGATTGTCGATAGACCTTTAGTAGTGACGAACCCGATTGGTGGTTCTACTAGCCTTAGCATGATTTGTCGTAATGTGGTCTTATCGAGTCATGGATGCATGTTTGTTTGTGATTGCTTTGTTTTGGGCTTTACTGGGTTTGGCATTATTTTGGGAGTAGATTGGCTCCAAAGATACGGGGTGGTGGTAGACTGTGAGGGCTTGTTGGTGACAGCTAGAGCGGATGACGGGCGGAGGATAGTGTTTGGTGGTCTACCCAGTAAGGGGGTATTGGCTAGTTTTCTAAACTCCCTCGACATTCCGCATAGTGAGTTGTCAGGTTTGCCCGTGGTTGGCCAGTATCCGGATGTTTTCGAAGAAGTGACCGGACTTCCACCACACCGAGAGATTGAGTTTCGTATTGATTTGGTAAAAGATGCCAGGCCTATAGTGATGCCACTTCGTCGTATGGCACCAAGAGAGCAGCGAGAGCTCGAGGCGCAAGTCGGCGATCTTTTGAAGAAGGGATTTATCAGAAGGAGCGTTTCTGAATGGGGAGCACCAGTTGTGTTTGCTACCAAGGCGGATGGTTCCCTTCGTTTGTGTGTAGACTACCGCGAATTGAATAAAGTGACGAGGAAGAACAAGTATCCTCTGCCGCGGATAGATGATTTGTTCGATCAGTTGAGTGGCGCGAGAGTATTCTCTCAGTTGGATCTCGCGACAGGTTTTCATCAGCTTAGAGTGGAAGCTGAGAGTATAGCTAAAACGGCATTTCGGACGCCGTCTGGGTTTTATGAGTGGTTGGTCATGCCATTCGGGCTGACCAATGCCCCAGCATATTTTGTGGATCTTATGAATAGGGTATTCAGAGATCAGTTGAATAAGTTTGTCCTTGTGTTCGTTGATGATATTTTGGTCTATTCGAGGACAGAGGAAGAACACAAGGAACATTTAAGAATAGCAATGGAGGTGTTGAGAAAACACCAATTGAAAGCCAAGTTTTCTAAGTGTCACTTCTGGAAGAGGGAAGTGAGGTTCTTGGGCCATGTTGTATCAGAGAATGGTATTGCCGTGGACCCGGCAAAGGTGGCTACGGTACAAGATTGGCCTACGCCCAAGAATGCAACAGATGGAAGAAGTTTCTTGGGGCTAGCGGGATATTATCGTAAGTTTATCCAAGGTTTCTCCAAGATAGCAGCACCATTGACCCAGTTGACCAAGAAGAATCAAGCTTTTGTCTGGGATGAAAGGTGCGAGGATGCATTTAAGAGTCTCAAGGACAAGTTGACAAGCGCACCAGTGTTAGTCATTCCTAAGGGGGATGAAGAGATGACGGTATACACGGATGCCTGTGGTACCGGACTGGGTGCTGTATTGATGCAAGGCGGTAGGGTTGTAGCTTATGCAAGTCGGCAATTGAAACCGCAGAGAGAAGATACCCTACCCATGATTTAGAATTGGCAGCGATCGTGTTCGCGTTAAAGATGTGGAGACACTATCTCTTGGGAGAAAGATTTGAGCTGTTTACAGATCATAAGTCGTTAAAGTATCTCTTCTCTCAGAAAGATCTGAACCTCCGTCAGCAGAGATGGTTAGAGTTCCTAGCTTCCTATGATTTTGACATCGCATACACACCAGGAAAGGGCAATGCGGTGGCTGATGCATTGAGTAGAAGACATGCCAGCTTAGGGGCTATGTTCCTTGAATGGAAGCAACTGGAGTTTATCGCGGGGTTTGATTTCAGACCAAAGTGCGAATTGGATCCAGAAATGTTAGCAAGTTTGACGATCAGACCTACTTTGATTGAGCGGATCGGCTCTAGTCAGAGGGACGATCCTAACCTATTGGAAATCATCTCCAAGTTAGAGATGGGTATCGATGAGGAGATGAACAAGTTTGGGCTTGATCGAGATAGATGGCTTAGAAAGAATGGAAAGCTTGTTGTACCCAATGTCAAAGGATTGAGAGATGAAGTGCTTAGAGAATGTCATCACTCAAAGCTGACTATACACCCCGGTGGTAATAAGATGTATCGAGATATGAAGCAGACTTACTACTGGGAAGGGATGAAAAGAGACGTCGGGAAGTTTATATCCAAGTGCATAAATTGCCAGCTAGTTAAAGCCGAGCAAAAGAAGCCTAGTGGGTTGTTGCAACCATTAGAAATACCCGAATGGAAATGGGAGCAAGTCTCGATGGATTTCATCGATGGTTTACCAAGGACTAGATCGGGACATGATAGCATTTGGGTGATTGTGGATCGATTGACTAAAAGCGCAAGGTTTATACCAGTCAAATCGACAAGAACGGCAGCTAAGTTAGCAGAATTGTATATGAAGTGGGTAGTGAGATTTCATGGAGTACCTAAAAGCATTGTGAGTGACCGAGACCCGTTGTTCACTAGTGGGTTTTGGAAGAGCTTGCAAGAGGCTCTAGGGTCAGAGTTACATCTCAGTACCGCATATCATCCTCAGACCGACGGTCAGACGGAGAGGGTGAACCGTATTCTGGAAGATCTCTTGAGAGCATGTATATTGGACTTTGGTGGATCGTGGGATGACCATTTGCACCTAGTAGAGTTTGCATATAATAATAGCTACCAATCCAGTATCGGTATGGCCCCGTTTGAAGCTCTGTACGGAAGACCATGTAACTCACCATCATGTTGGATAGAGACTGGCGAGAAGTTTATGCTTGGACCAGATGTGGTGAGGGAAACTTCAGATAAGATCAAGATCATTCAACAACGAATGAAGGCAGCCCAGGATAGGCAGAAAAGTTATGCTGATAAGAGGAGAAGAGACTTAAAATTCTCCGTTGGCGACTTGGTGTTTGTCAAGATTTCTCCGTTGAAGAGCGTAATACGATTTGGCAGGAGAGGCAAGTTGGCACCAAGATTTGTTGGTCCATTCCCTGTTCTTGAACTAGTCGGGAATTTGGCATACAGAATTGACTTACCGGAGAAGATGGCGGGAGTTCACAACGTATTTCATGTTTCCCAACTAAGGAAGTTCGTTCATGACTCAGATATGACTATTTCACCTAATCAGTTAGAGGGCTTCGAAGTAGAACCCGAGGCGGTTGGGAACTGCAAGCCGGCCCGTATTGTCGAGTACGACATGAAGCAACTTCGAAGGAAGGCGGTGAAGCTAGTCAAGGTACAGTGGAGCGAGGACGAGAGTGATTGTACTTGGGAAACAGAGGAGGACATAAGGAAGAAGTATCCAGAACTCTTTGTCTAGTAAGATTTTGACTTCGATTTAGATTTTCCGCATGCTAGGATAGGTTTGTTTGCTTGTTTTGCATATTTGATTGTTGTATATGGTTGTTAGGCATGCGGGATCCCTTGTATGTTTTGGGTTAAGGAATTTCGGGGACGAAATTTCTTAAGGGGGGGAGAGTGTAACGACCCGCATTCTACGCGTCATAGGATCGTAGAATATTTATTCCTGTCGCATACGAAGTAGTATGGTCATGTAACTTTGGGAGACGACTATTAGGGTCATTTCCCATGTTCACGATTTTTCCCGATTTTTAAATGACCATTTTACCCCTAGTTGGCACTGTTTTGGCTATAACTTTTGACTGGAAAGGAATTTTGACCTGAAACCACTTCCATTGGCTTCGGATGATGGTTTCTCTTTCCATAGAGTGGTCACATTAGCCAAACGGACTTACCGTTTGGGAGATATGGCTGAAACAAGTTTCAGATGGTGAAAAACAGCTTAATTGGGCTTAACCGGGTGATTAGCAGCTAGGCCCAAGGGGAATTTCGGGTTTAGGAGTATATGGAGGCTGATTAGGGTTAGAAAACATTTCTTTAGACATTTCCCAGCCGCCACTTTCATTTCTCTTGACATAGCCATGGCCTCCACTCTCTAAATCTCTCTAAAACACCCAAAAATCACTTTCTAATTGGAGATTAGGCTTAGCAAACATCAAATCAAGGAGTATTGACACGAGAACCGAGGTAGAGCTGCTGTGTAAGATTGGGAACAGCACCAAATCAGAGAATATTTCAGTTTTGGGGTTTTAGTTGTGGCCAAGGTGAGTGATAGCATCATTTTGACACTAATTACAGTTAATTAAGGGTAATTAGTGAAGATTAGCGAATTTATACGTAAATAAATTCTGGAAAAATTCTTAAAATTCTAAAATAATGTTTTAAGGCTCTGTTAGAAATTTGGGTTAATTCCGATGTGTTTTGCTAATCGTATGCTTAAACATGATTAAGAGGGATTATAGGCAAATGTGAGGTTTTAGCCACTTTTGATCCATTTTGGTTCATTTGAATTGTTGTTTGCTGTTTGTGGTTGCTATTATATGTTGCTATGACTCTATGGTATGTTTCATGATTGATTAGAATAGTTAAATTGCTCGAAAACGTTGTCGAATGGCGTAGAAAGCTCGCTGGAAAGTTGCAGAAGTGTGCAGGTTCCGAACCGATTCGGATCGGAGAAAGGGGTCGGATCGGACTAGGGAACTGACCAAGGGAATCCGAACTGGATGGGGACTTGCCACTGGAAGAAGTTTGGCAGGAAGGAAGGCCATTGCTTAGAGTTGGAGTTGGACAGAAGATCGGATCGGAGCGATGGAGCAGATTGGATCGGAGTAAGGGAGCAGACCGGATCGGAGGAAGAGAACATGACGGATCGGAGCAGGCAAACAAGTCAAACAGGAAGAATCAGATCGGATGAACTACCTCCGAACCGAACTCAAGCAGAGGCACCCGAACCGAACCGATATCTGAAGGGGGAGAATCACTGAACCGACCCGACCCGGAGGGAGACACCGACCCGACCCGAAGTGGACTACCGACCCGACCCGATGATGGTGATGACTACCGAACCGAACAGAACTCTAGGACTGTTAATGCGCGACAACTCTTCTGAAGACCCACTCCAATTCGACCAAACCCGAGATGCAAAGGAAGTCCAAATGAGAAGTTAGAGCTCAGGATTCAGAGGGGAATCAACGAGTTCGCTTCATGGTTGGACTTTGCTGCGGGACGCGTGCAAAGGAGTTATCGACGTCTATAGCTTTGGACCACTATGGTAGGAGGTACGAAGGCGGATTCAGGGCCATTATGGCATCGGTAGAACCAAGGTCTATGACCAATGAAGTGGGTCATTGAAATGTTTGGTCATGACTCCAAGTGTTTGGCTTGGTCACAGCAGGGTTTCTACAAGTCGGGATTCGTCGTTACCTCAGTTTGTCTAGTGTTCCAAAGTGGTAGATGTCGTACGCTTTACGCACTGAGTGAGTGATGTGAGGATGGTTGCTATGGATGATTTGTTTGCTATCATTGTGACATGCACACCCCACCCCCGTATTCTGACACTATCTATTATGGCACCTTGGAGTACTGTACGGTATGTGGTACTAACTCTTTGGTTGTAGGTCCAGGTTCAGGTATGGATTAGTATACCTGTTATTACTCTGTTTAGATGCTTATCGCTCATACCAGGCTTTATGTCTGACCCAGAGTTTTATGTCTCTTCTTATTACTCTGGGTGCTCACACGAGCAGACTAGAGACATGTTAGCTGGTGATGCACGGGTAGGTGATCCGGAGACGAGCAGGAGGCTTCCACGTACTATATACATAATATTCTCCCTGTGTTGTTGAAGATCACTGCTTGGGCATTGTTGGTGTATCTTCTACTTTAACTTTCTTTTGTTTTGAGACAGTAAATTTGGAAAGTTGTAATAAGCTGTATTTGGATTTCCGCTGCTCTGATGTTGACATTGATTATTAGTTATCAGCTTATACACTGTCTCGCCTGTTTTATGTCAAGTATGTTATTATTATATTTTATTCCATGCGCTGTGAGACATTCTACAGGTTCCTTGATTAGTTCATTCCCTTCTTTCCTTTCTTTGGCGACCGTTCCGTGCTAGTCGGGACATGTGTACAGCACACCTTCGGAGGAAATGCAGGCTGGTGCGGGGCGGGCCGTCACAGAACGGGTTTCCTCCCAAGAATACCAGTGCATATAACAAAACAGCGCAATGTTTTTTGAAAAAATGATGCTATTATAAGACCCAAGTCCTATCACACAATGCAACGCAAGCCGGGGGATAGGGTTTTCCCTTATATTAGCCAAACATGCTTGGTACGTTAAAACAAATCATTTGATACTATTATAAGTGGATAGTGTCAAAACAATTTCAATCATAAATATCAATCATAGACGGCATAAGTGCCCCATACCACTATGTCGCCATATATAGGTTTACAATCAAAATCGTAAAGTCACGTATTGGAAGTTGGATTTCCATCCGTGAACCGAGGCAAGGGATCGTCCTCACCACTACGGGAAGCTCTAGCCTGCCCCTCAGGACCCAGACTCAGGTGGGCCCTTGGATCGTCAGGGTCGGTCTACTCGGTGTGGATTAAAATGCCTGAACACTGTGTTTCCCCGCCCTATGGGGCGTCAATGAGCCAAATGACTCCATCGGTCCCGGATCGACCGATATAAGCGAGGCGCCTCGCAATCCATCATCCAAAAAAGTAAAATGTCTGGGCATGTAATACCCAAAACACCACTCCTACCTTGAAGGAAACGCATGCCCTCCCTGATGTCCTCTCCCGTTTCTGGTTCACACCGGGGTGTGAGGCTCGCGAATTAACGCTACACAAAGCTACGCTGTGTTAAAGCCATGCTTTGATTATCAGCCACAAGATTCTGCTTTTCAATAGAAGCCTTGATCATTTGCATCTCAGCATGCCACACAGGCAATTCATGCCATGCGGCTGATATCTATCGATATATAACCTCTGAGCTCGTACGTCTCAGAGAAGGGCGTTAAGCAAGAGAATGAATTCTCCGCCGCCAAACATATATATATATATATATTTAATAGAAATCAATCAACACAGAATAAAATCCAATGTCAGACACACATCCATTTACAAGTCCGTTCTGGGTCTGAACGAAACTGGAGGAACCTTATTCCTTGCATATCCATCGATCTCCAAGTACGTCTGGACGATCACCAACTGATTCCCTCCTCTTAG
The DNA here is from genome assembly GCA_030737875.1 of Allium sativum. NCBI lineage: Eukaryota > Viridiplantae > Streptophyta > Magnoliopsida > Asparagales > Amaryllidaceae > Allium > Allium sativum. The sequence goes on along the minus strand of CM060922.1, from coordinate 444,803,136 downwards.
GTGTACAGCCCAATCAAGATCATCAGTAATTATGCAAATGACGTGAAGACCTCTGGTCTTCAACCACCGTCTTCATCGTCGACTTCTCGTTGATTCAGTTATTTAGAATGGGTTAAACCCGGTCTTTCCTTATAGCTCGCATATATAATAAACAAGTGTTATAAAAACACAACATATGCCTTTTTCCAGTCCAGAATATTCCTTTATTCAAATATTCTTTTACTTTGGGAAAGGTTCCCACTAATTTTATCAAAGATGAATTCTTTAAATTTATTCTTTAATCTTCCTTTTAATATCAATTCAAATCATATTATGGTTTATCCAAACTATTCGGGATTAACGAGCCTTACCAAAGTAATCATTCGTTTTAATATCCCAATCCCAACCTATTCATCCCATGAAGTAAAACTGGTAATACTTCATATCTAACAACACAATGTTATCGGTAAATTCAATTACCATTTCACGTTCAAATCTAATTAAAGATTTAACTATCGCCTGGAGCATAATTGGTGGCACTCCATTCTCGATCATTTCAATCTAACTAAAGATTCATTAAAACTCCACTTGGTTTTAATCTTCCCAAAAATCAATATTAATGATTGTTTAACTTGGAAAATCATATCCTGTTTTTAACTGGGTTAAAGAATCAATGTCATTTAAAACACGGTTCACGATAAACCCAAAATCACATTCTATTCCATCAGCCTTTAACCGTAAATTAGCAAGTGAATAATTCGCTAAGTGTTAACCCCAAATTCCGAAACCAACATCAGATCAATACCCAAGAAACTATCCAACTTAACTAATCTCCAGTTAGTTTCTGATTTTCTTAATTCCGTTGGGTCTAAGAACGGTATCATTAAAGATACCATTCACGACAACCCAAAATCACATTCTATTAACGAAGGAATCTTCATGGAAAACAAATCGATATATAATCGATATAAACTTCCATATCCGACTAACAATATAAATGGAATAATGGCAAAGCCTTTTAAATTCCATATATATTAGCAGTCCTCATCTACAGAAATTCACTTCGATTATTACCAAATCGAATTCCATTCCATTCCAATTTATTTTATTTTATTTGAAAAAATTTACTTTGGAAAATCTCCTTTAAATCTTAACAAAAGATTTATAAATTCCAAATTACATTTCACTATGAATCGGGTTAAAGAACGAATGTCGTTAAAACACAGTTCATAACAAACCCAATTCGCATTCCATAAATTATCGGGTTAAAGAACAAGTGTTATTTAAAACACCATTCACGATAAACCCAAAAATCAATTCCAATTCAATTCCAATTAAATATCATTTAACTGGTACATTTCATTAAATCTAAATAAAAAGATTTAATCTTTTTCTCAACTAGGTTTAAGAACAGTGTTAATGAAGACACCATTCGCGACAAAACCAAATCCCATTTGATATTAAATACTAGGCTCTGAATAGAAAATATATTGGCTTATATTCAATATCAAGTACTATAACCAACAGATATTGTATTGGAAATAACGATATAAATATATCTTTCAAATTTCCATAACAACATCCGTATAATCATGAAATCCAACATCAAAATATTCCGAAGACAATTTCGATTCAAATCCATTCCAATTTATATACTAGAAATTCTGGTTATTTTTAAAGCCATTTCAAATCCAATTTCTTTATTTTAAAAATAAATGAATTATAATTCTAGTTCAAAACTAGTTCATTTCAATAAAAATCTATTTTTATCTTTTCAAATATGGAGTTTTTAATCCCAATTCTTCCTAAATCATTTCTTATGATTTTACACTAATTATTGATATTTTTAATAATTTTATCAAGGCCCGTACAGTCGATTTCCAAAAACTGCCATCGAACTGCACATACAACGACCTTTTCCAAATTTGATTTGGACATAATTCCAAATCCAACCGTTAGATTTCTAATTTCTGACATTCCTTAGAAAGCTCTTTTCGATACGAACCCAACGGTTCCGGTTTTAGGAGAATCCGACGGTCGGATCTCTCGTAATGTCCATTCGAAGTCAATGGTCGAAATTCGCGAACTCCGCAGCGCGGCGCGTTCTATTCAGGTTATATATATAATATATATTTCATCGATTTCCTTTTAAAACGTATTTTATAAATCGTTTTCAAGAACGATTTCAACTTCCTATTCAATTTCTAATCAAAATTGAATATTCTATATCATCGATATATAAATGATAATATTTTCAAAACATTAGATTTTGAAATCAATTCCTTTTCGATATTCATTATAAAAATGAATAAAATCGATATAAATATCCTTCACGTCAAAATGGCGTTAATCTAATCAACACGGCTATATATATTTAAATATATCCGTGCCCATCCCAAATCGGACATTAAAATCAGATTTTGATTCTTTTTTGAATATTGTTTGAAAATATTCGTTATTTTAAAGTAATCGTTTTTTTAAAATATTCTTTCTTTTTAAACTGGAACCAGACACAGTCAATTACCATATAATTTGATTATATGGATTTCCTTATAACAAATGTGTATAACAACAATGAAAACAGCAATCCATCATCCAGAGTGCACTCTACACTGTATAAGCATTAAATATAAATATTCGAAGCTTATACAGCCTGTCAACCAATCGATTGACATACAACTAATTATTGGGATTAGTGTATGTCCAATATCATCCTAATACCCGTGTAGGGTATCAATCAACAAATAATGAATTTTATTTGTGCAGTTGGGCGATATGTAAAATTTATTGTCCCAATCAATATCAATCAAATGTGTATACATAAACAAATCGTCCGATTTGTTTATAAATATTTATTTTATATACACGTTAAAAAATATATTTTTAACTATAAAATATTTATTCATTCCACATCACACAATCAATTTTCACAACACATCCATTAAACAAACAAGTCATCCACGGTCTATGGACGACGAGTGTCGGGTGCTGCTAAGCACTGTTTGCATCCTAGTATATATTTCAACTTGAAAATAAATTAAAAGTGAGGAGTTCTCACCTATAAGCTAAACCAAACGTCGTGACTCTTCTTATGTAGAAAATCTTTGCTGCGTTTCCAACGAGATCTGTTTCATGCGGTATATGTTAAAAATCACATTTTTGTCACAACGCTATAAAAATAACATTTTTATTTTGCTACCCGTATAGAAAAGATTATACTTTTATATTGCTATTTATATAGGAAAGATTATATTTTTATATCGCTATCTATATAGGAAAGATTATATTTTTATATCGTTATCTATATATGAAAGATTATATTTTTACATCGCTACTATATAGATAAAAATTCTAATTTTACATCAACAAAAATCGTAACTTTATACGGTTAAAAATCGTATCTTTTCTATTTCAAAAATCTAATCTTTTCTATTTTAAAAATCCGATCTTTTCTATTTTAAAAACACGATCTTTTCTACTAAAAATTCTATATTTTTATATAGAGAAACCATGTATTTCCTTATAGAAAAATCATATTCTTATTTAAATAAAACTCTAAACTCATTTCTATAAAAATCCAATCTTTATCGTTTCAAAAATAATGTTATTTCAGTTTTAAAGATCATATATTTTCAGTTTTAAAGATCCTAACCTTTCTATAATAAAATCTAAACTTTAATCATCTAAACAAGTATATAGAAAAAAAATGAGAACACACGGTTCTTCATTTCCACTGTGCCGAGGTCCGTAACCTACCATCGACATTGTCTTTGTCGAACCACGCGCCGCCTGAAACTCGAACAAGGAGGCTGGCCTCGATTCCCGTGCGAGGAGTTGTTGGACAATAATGGAGGAGGGGAGGCAGCGCTGGGGAGGTGCTAGAGCGAGGTGAGTGGTCAGGGGAGGTCGTGGCATCAGGAGGTGGGGCCAGAAGTGGGCGACGGCGGCGGATTCCGATATAAGGCGTGGGTTTCGGGGGTGGGTTCTAGAAATGGAGAAGGGGGGAAGAGAAGAGGAGGTGAGGCTAGGGAGGCGGAGCAGCGATGGGTTGGAGGCCAATGGCGTCGGTCAACGGCGAGGGGCGGTGCGTCGATTTGGGGGAACGGAGGTGAATGGATCGGGTTTGGGGAAATAAAGAGAGGGGGTGGGTTTAAGTGTAAATTATATATTATATTTATTTTTCTCTAAAAAAGGTGAATTATTATTTGAACTCCAAACAAGACCCAATGACTGTCGTCCATAACTAATTACCCCATTTCGAACACAATGAGATATGTTTCATAAGCCACTTCGGTCGTTTCGATCTGTTTTCGTCAAAATCAAAATATAAATCTATATATTTAATTTGAACGTGCATTTCAATTTACCGGTGCCACATACAGACTCTAAAAATTCCCAAAAAATATTTTCTAGCTTCTTATTGATGATAAGTCCTAACAAAACTAATTTCGCCAAATTCTGAGACCGTTAGAAAAATGGTTATTTTCTGGTCGATCGAAAGTGACTAAAACTGTCAAAACACGTTTTACTTCGCCACGCTCAAATATTGATTCATAAAAATATGAATTTTGGAATCTAGCAATAACTTGACATCACGGATTCAACAAAAGTGGTTTCGTCGAAAACGAATGAGACGACCCCAAACCCCTTACTGACGGCGGCAGGTGTAATCCTTGGAATATAACATAGAAATAGATAATAGCAGAACAGAAATAAATAATGAACAATAGAATATACTGGATAAACGTAATCATCAGAGTTACACAGTATACAGGATCATATTTAGTACAAATACAGTTCAGCTATACATAAATGTCTACAGCGGAAAACAAACATAATGTACAATAGGAGCTGAACAACATAAAAATAGATAAATAATAGAATCCATCTTCAGCTCTAGCTATCCAGAAAGAGCCAGCTAAAACTGAATACAAGGCTGCCCGTGTAGAAAAAAGGGGCACCCGAGTTTGAAAGTGAAACAAACTACGAGTCAGTCATGGGACTGGTATGAGAAATCTACTCAACACATTTATAATATAGCTAATCACAGGACCACGCCACTTTCGTGGAACAGGTTTTTTCCATTGGATTGTCAGTGCTTTAAAACAAATCTTTCTTTTAAACATCGCAATGCTTTTTATAAAAATGAAGCCATTATAAGACTCAGTTCCCATCACACAATGCAACGCAAACCGGAGGATAGAGTTTTTACCTTATAATGGCCAAGATATGCTTGATACGAATAAAACAAAAGCATTTGATATTATTACTAATGTTTCAAAAACAATTTCAAATCATAAGTATCAATCATAGACGGCATTAATTCCCCATACCACTATGTCGCCATATATAGGTATACAATCAAAACCGCACAGTCACGTATTTGGAAATTGGATTTCCGTCATGAACCAAGGCAAAAGATAGTCCTTACCGACTTCGAGACAATCTAGCCCATGTCTCAGGGTCAGAGCTCGAGTGACCCTTTGGAGCGACAGGGCCGGTCCACCGATGTGGATTAAAATTCCTGAACACTACGTTTCTCCGCCCTATGGGGCGTAAACGAGCAAACGAATGACTCCATCGGTCCCGGATCGACCGATATATCCGAGGCGCCTCGCTATCCATCATCCACATAAGTAAAATGTCAGGTCGTGTAAAAACACCGACACAACTCCTAGCTAGAAAGAAACGCATGCCCTCCCTGAGGTCCTTCTCCCGTTTCTGGTTCATACCGGGGAGTGAGGCTCGCGAATTCACGTTATACACAAAGCTACGCCACACAGGCGGTGCTTTGATCATCACCACTAGACTTTGCATTTCAACAGAAGCCCTGATCATTTGCCTCTTAGGCATGCCACACTAGCAATTCATGCCATGCGACTGATGTCCATCGATATACAACCTCTGAGCTCGTTCGTTTCAGAGAAGGGCGTTAAGCAAAAGAATAAATTCTCCGCCGCCAAACAGATGTATAATTAATAGAGATCAATCAACACAGAATAAAATCCAATGTCAGACACATAGTCCATTTACAAGTCCGTTCTGGGTCTGAACGAAACCAGAGGCACTATATACCTCGCAAACCCATCGACCACCACGTACGTCTGGACGATCACCACTCATTATCCATATTTCGGGATGCCTCCCAATCAGGACCTCGGTTACCATCCAAACGAGGCGAAGATCTCTGGTCTTCGACCACCGTCTTCATCTTCGATTTCTTATTGTCGATTCAGTTATTCAGAATGGGATAAACCCGGTCTTCCTGAGCAACTCGCGTATATAATAAACAAGTGCAACACTACCATACACACGCATCATTTCAATTCATTAGTCACTAACCGTCAATCAGTAAGAGAACGATTTCCCAAATATTAAGCCCGAAGGCCGAAACCAACATCAGATCAACACCCAGGAAACCATTCGACTTAGCTAACCTTCAGTTAATTTCTAAATCACATCCATATCGTTTGTAATTTTTTATAACGATTTATCGCAATTTTTATTTATTTTAAAATAGCTAATTTATTCAAAACGACGCTTCGGGCCATAACGCGACCGTGGCGCTGTTTTTCTTCAGATTTGATTTACACATATCTAAAAATCTAACCATTGGATCTTCATAAAATTTACATCATTAGAAAGATCTTTTCAAAACGAATCCAACGGTTCCAGTTTCGGGAAAATCCGACGGTTGGATCTCCCGGTATAATCGTTTGAAGTTTCGATTTCAAAATACGAACTGCAGGGTCATTATTCGATTAAATATATATATATATATATATATATAAATATAATCGATTCTGGCACTGTTTTTCTTCAGATTTGAATTAAACATTTCAGACAATCCAACCGTTGGATTTTTACAAAGTTGGTGTCGTTGGAAAGATATTTCCAAAGTGAACCCAACGGCTGCGATTTCAGGAAAATCCGATGGTCGGATCTCTCGGTATAATCGTTTGAAATGACGGTTTCAAAATACGAACTGCAGCGTCGTTATTCGATATATTTTAACTCTATATATATATATATATCGATTCTTCGATTTCAAAGCTATATTCTTTTCATTCATTTGATAAAAATAATATTTTTATCTAACCGTTTTCTATTTCAACACTTCACTATATTTAACAATTCATGTATATAATAAAAATTTATTTTTATTGTAAAACGATACATTTCAAAACACTATTATTTTATATAGTTCATATAGGTAATAAAAATAGGATTTTTATTATAAAACAATTTCTTTCAAAACAAGGTTATTTTATGCATTTCATATTGATGTTAAAAATGGGATTTTTATTATAAAACAATTTCTTTCAAAATATGAATACCATTCAACGCATATATTTCAATTCAACGAATGAATATCGATTCAACACATGAAGGTTTTCTATAGTTTCTATATATAGATAAAAAGGTGATTTTTATATTTAAAACACGAATACCATTCAACACATGAATTTCTATCCAACGAATGAATATCGACTCAACACATGAAGGTTTTCTATTCAACGAATAAATATAGTTTCAACAAATGAAAATAATTCAAACACATGAATATTATTCAAAATTTCGGCAGCATAACGGCAGGGTAGTTAAAACCGGGACCGTCCCTAGTACGGCTCCTCGCTCTACCTTAAAACCTCGTGGTTTTTGACAATGGGGAATCATGCATCTAGTTTGCACGCAGGCGGCATGTATATTTTTTTTTTCATTTCCACATACTAATCCTATGTGGTTTCAACCAAATATTTCTCAACCACAAACGGGTATTTTTCAACCACAATCAATCAATATCAACCACAAACAATTCCCATCAACCATTCGCTATCAATCAATTTTCACACCAATCACAACCAATAAATATCGTCCATGGTTTGTGGACGAGGGGCGTATATATATATATATATATATAGCTTTTCACTTCTATTTCAACACATATATAATTCTTACAACGCATATACAACTTATACATCGAACGTACAACTTATACAACGCTTATACAAGTGGTGTACAACGCTTATATAACTCATACATCGACTATATAATTTATAAATCGTCGTTTTCCATATCGTTTATAAATTAGAAATCTCACATTGGGTTCCACTCCACCAAAAATAGCAGAAGGCTCAGAAAAATATGCGGTTTCTTCTAAAATGTAGAAGACGTCCTCACGGTCCCGGTTTCCTGTTTCATCGAATTTCGTTAAGAAACGAAAAAGATATGATTTTTCAAAGTTTGCAACGGTTTAAAGGTGTTAAAACAGTTGAAATTAAACAAAGCCGTACCTTCAATAAAACGTTCAAAACTAGGTTTGAATTTTTCGATCAATCCGTGCAATGGTTCCACGATCGGGTTTTGGCACGTCGAACGTCTTCGAATGGCGCGCCAGGTGGTGGGGACCGCGTCAGGTGCGACGGCGGCAGGTGGTGGCGGCGGGGCTTCGAACGGCGCGACTTTGGAGCTTCGATTCTCGACGGACACAACTCGATGGAGGGCGCCACCTATATGGATTTGAAGCTGGAAGAGAGATCTTCAAAATCCCCAACAGGAGCAGGGTCTAATTCTTAGTGTGGAGGGAGTAATCAGAGGAGGAAGCAATGAAGAAGGAGCCGCCGTCGATCTGTAGGGTTATGGGTTTTCGATTTTTTTTAATTTATGAAAGGAATAATTCTATTGGCCGATGGTTTTAAAAAGGGGGTTTCTGACACGACCACCAATCCAAACCCAACGACTGTCGTCCTTATCGTTTTACCCCCATTCCGAACACAATGGGATATGTTTCGTAGGCCCATTCGACTGTTTCAGTCAGTTTTCCTTCAAATTAAAATATATAACATTCAATATTTGATTTGAACGTACATTTCAATTTGCCAGGGCCACAAACTGATTCGAAAAATTCCAGAAAAATAAATCTAGCTATGTTTTGACGATATGGTGCCAACAAAATTAGTTTCGTCGAATTCTGAGACTATTTGCAAAAAGGCCCATTTCGGGTCGATCCAATTTAACTGTAATTGACCAAAATACGTTTTCCTTTGCCACGCTCATATACTAGCTTCAAAAATTATGAAATTTGAAACCTAGCAATAACTCCACATCCCAGATCCAACAAAAGTGGTTTCATCTAATTCTGAGGTCGTTTGCAAAATGGCCAATTTCACGGGCTATATAAATTCCATAGCGACCTTTCTGAAAATTCATTTGGCCATAACTTTTGCTTTCCGCTATGAAATTTCGGTTTTTCAGATTCGTTAGAAAGGTATTCACTAACAGATTTAAATATTTTTGGTTTCACTCAAATCCGTTTTGTTTTGCACCCGGTTCAGTCCGACAAAGTTTGAATTCAATTTTTGAAACTGCAGCGCCATTCCAGGCCTTGTTTATAATTAGAATTAATTATATTCGTTTTCAATTGTCGATTCAAACTCAGTTTTCATTGCTATTATTTAAAATATTTATTTTAAATATTTAAAATCCATTATTTTAGCCAATTTAAATTTTTTAAATTGGTTTAGATTTCCTGGGTCGTTACAATCTCCCCCACTTAAAACTTTTCGTCCCCGAAAAGGAACAAAGTCGAAAGTGGTTTGATTAATCAACTCTACGTTCAATCTGCCTTCCATTCTCCAACTTTTCAGTTTCTGAGAATTTTCAAATTCTTCAAAAATTTGGCTAACACCCGGAATTTTCGAAAAATTTCGCCATAACCTCCTTTGTACGGGGAGAGGTTTGGAAATTTATTGGGCCGTATTTGGTACCCAATAAATCCTAATAAGCATACACATATTTATAGTGATATATTCTGGTGTTTACAGGGGAGCGTGTACAGATAATAACTCCAGAGAATAAATTCTCGTCACCCTGTCAAAGCCTGAGGGAGTGTGTATTTTAAATGCTCCAGAGGATAAATCCTCGTCACCTCGTCCTGTGTGGGAAATAAATAGTCCATGTGCCGTATCTAATAACTAGAGAGACGGGATTATTGTCAACTCCAGACCAGTGTGGGTTTTTTTATTAATCTGGCAATTTTATCGTTACAATTTAAATAGTCCATATCAGTCATCAGTTCAACCTGTAAAATATAGTCATCGCCATACAAGCCTCTCGCTCGTATGGTAAATCTTCCACCTCGTCACACAAGCTCCAAATGCTTATGTGGTATATGATGAAGTATGCCTATCTTCAGAAGTATGCCATGCAGTGTAGTTCAAAATTAATTATTACTATCCTATGGCGATATTTATTATTTCACACAGAACAACTAGCACTCCGCATCCAATGGCATTCACAGGAGTTGATATAATAATATTTCGCATCCAACTCATTAAGGTTTACCTATTTGTCGGGCACACAAAAAAATTCTTTACTCAACAGCTAATCCAATTACCTGTTTAAACATATATAATGCACAAGTATATATATTTTTCTATCTATTTTTAAATCAGTCCAATGTGTGGTATACGACGCTGCAGTTCGTATTTTGAGATCAAAACTTCAAACGATTATAGCGGGAGATCCGACCGTCGGATTTTCCCGAAACTGGAACCGTTGGATTCGTTTTGAAAAGATCTTTTTAATGATGTAAATTTTGTGAAGATCCAACGGTTAGATTTTCAGATATGTGAAAATCAAATTTGAAGAAAAACAGCGCCACACCCGCGTTATGGCCCGAAGCGTCGTTTTGAATAAATTGGCTATTTTAAAATAAATAAAAATAGCGATAAATCGTTATAAAATATTACAAACGATATGGATGTGAAATTTAGAAACTAATTGAAGGTTGGCTAGGTCGAATGGTTTCTTGGGTATTGATCTGATGTTGGTTTCGGCCTTCGGGGTTAATATTTGGGAAATCGTTCTCTTACTGATGGACGGATAGTGACTAATGAATTGAAATGATGCGTGTGTATGTTAGTGTTGCACTAGTTTATTATATACGCGAGTTGCTCAGAAAGACCGGGTTTATCCCATTCTGAATAACTGAATCGACGATAAGAAATCGAAGATGAAGACGGTGGTCGAAGATCGGAGATCTTCACCTCGTTTGGATGGTAACCGAGGTCCTGATTGGGAGGCATCCCGAAATATGGATAATGAGTGGTGATCGTCCAGACGTACGTGGTGATCGATGGGTTTGCGAGGTATATAGTGCCTCCGGTTTCGTTCAGACCCAGAACGGACTTGCAAACGTACAGTGTGTCTGACATTGGAGTTAATTCTGTGTGATTGATAGCCATCAGTTGCACGGTGTGAATTGCCTGTGTGGCATGCTAAGATGCAGTGATCAGGGCTTTTGTTGAAAAGTAAAGTCTTGTGGTGATGATCAAAGCACCGCCTGTGTGGCGTAGCTTTGTGTATAACGTGAATTCGCGATCCTCACTCCCCGGTATGAACCAGAAACGGGAGAGGACATCAGGGAGGGCCTGCGTTTCTTCCTAGCTAGAAGTGGCGTCGGTGGTTTTACACGCCCTGACGAGTTTGACTTATGTGGTTGTTGCTGTTGCGAGGCACCTCGGTTAGATCGGACGATCCGGGTCCGATGGAGTCATTCGTTGGCTCATTTACGCCCCAAAGTGCGGGGAAACGCAGTGTTCAGGAATTTTAATCCACATCGGTGGACCGGCCCTGACGATCCAAAGGCTTGACTGAGTACTTGCCTGAGGCTCGGGCTAGGCAGTCTCGAATTCGGTAAGGACTATCTTTTGCCTTGGTTCATGACGGAAATCCAATTTCCAAATACGACATCGTGCGGTTTTGATTGTATATATATATGGCGACATGATATATGGTAGCCATGCCGTCTATGATTGATAGTTATGATTTGAAATTGTTTTTGAAACATGTAAACACTAGTAATAATATCAATTACTTTTGTTTTATTCGTATCAACCATATTTTGGCCATTATAAGGTAAAACTCTATCCTCCGGTTTGCGTTGCATTGTGTGATGGGAACTGAGTCTTATAATGGCTTCATTTTTATAAAAAGCATTGCGATGTTTAAAAGAATGATTTGTTTTAAAAGCACTGGCAATCCCATGAAGTAAACCCGTTCCACGAAAGTGGCGTGGTCCTGTGATTAGCCATATTTTAAATGTGTTGAGTAGATTTCTCATACCAGTCCCATGATTGACTCGTAGTTTGTTTCACTTTCAAACTCGGGTGCCCCTTTTTCTACACGGGCAGCCTTGTATTCAGGTTTAGCAGGCTTTATCCGGATAGCTGGAGCTGAAGATGGATTCTATTATTTATCTCTTTTTATGTTGTTCAGCTCCTATTGTACATTATGTTTGTTTTTCCACTGTAGACATTTATGTATAGCTGAACTGTATTTGTACTAAGTAAGATCCTGTATACTGTGTAACTCTAATGATTACGTTTATCCAGTATATTCTATTTGTTCATTATCTGGTGTATTTATTTATTTTTGTTTTGCTATTATCTGTTTCTGTGTTATATTCCAAAGATTACCCTTGTCACCGTCTGTACGGGAAATTGGGTCGTCACAACGTGATACCAGGCTGTTTCCAATTCTGAATAGCTATGATTTTACTTGGATCCACAACAATTCCTTCTTTTGAAATGACATGGCCCAGAAATTTTACTTCCTCTTGCCAGAATATACATTTGGACAATTTGGCTTTCAATACATTCCTTCTGAGGATTTCCAGAACCTGTTCTAAATGCTTTTCATGTTCGGTCTTTGATTTAGAGAAGATTAGAACATCGTCAATGAAAACCAGAACAAATTTATTCAAAACCCCTCTGAACACTCTATTCATCAGATCGACGAAGTAAGCTGGAGCGTTACATAAGCCGAACAGCATTACTAACCACTCGTAGAATAAGTCGGGACCTCTGAATGCTGTCATTGGAACACACTCTTCGGCAATTCGAAGTTGATGGAAGCCTGTAGCTAGGTCCATCCTTGGGAAAACTTGTGCTCCATTCAGACGATCCAATAAATCATTGATTCGCGGCAATGGATATTTATTCTTAATTGTCTGCTTGTTCAAATCCCGATAATCCACACATAGCCGTAGAGTACCGTCAGATTTTGGGACAAACACCACTGCTGCTCCCCAATCAGAGAAACTAGGCCTGATCAGACCCTTCCATACTAGCTGTCGTGTTTGATTGTCAAGTTCTTCTTTCTCTTTCAAGGACATTCTTCGAATAGCGTGAATTACCAGCCTTGCATTGGGAATCAAAGCGATCTTGAAATCTATTTCTCTCTGCGGAGGTAAGCGAACAACTTCTTCAAACACATCCGCATAATTTTTGACGACAGGAATGTCTTTGATGAGGTCAGGAATATTCTCTGTGACTTCTGGGATATTTTCTATTTGAGTTGGAGAAACATCCAAAGCTGCCCAGAAGTCCTTTCTATTTGAATTCGGGCCTTCACATGGTATGGTTATATAATTCCCTGATTGGGCCTTCGCCTTAACAACTCTCTCGGCGCATCTAGCCTCAGCTTCATATTTGGTTAGCCAATCCAGTCCCAAAATAAGATCGAATTCATTAAAATTCATGACGATAGAGATAGTAGGGAATTTATAGCAGGAAAAAGAGACAGGCACCCCACAAACCCAACTGAGATCGATGGAACCCCCAACTGGATTTTGGACAGTCATTGGCTCTTTGAGCTTCTTCAATTTCAAATCCAACTTCTTGACTGCACTCTTTGCAATAAAGCTTCGTGACGCGCCTGTATCAAACAGTACTTTAACCGGAACATTCTTGACATTAAGCGTGCCTTCTAAAACATCAGACCTTTCCTGAGAAGACGAGGATGCAGGTACTTCTACTACTTCATTTACATGTACTGCTTCAGGTTTTATGAATAGCGGGCAGGCCTTTGAAAGATGACCGGTCTGATGGCATTGACTGCACTTCCTATTCTCTTGAAACTTCTTACCGAATTTAGATCCACTCTTTATTCGCTTCTCCGAGGGTTTGCAATTTCCCTGAAAATGCCCTGGCTTATGGCAGTTATTGCATATGGCAGTCGTTGCTGGTTCTTTTTCAAATTTAGCCCTTTTTCTCTTGGCACTGGGCTTCTTACTGACCTCAGACGTTGTACTGGCCTCAGGACGATCAGTTTTAGACTCATTTTTATTACTAGAGCTGACTTCCTCTTCGTACTGTAACATACCTTTCTTATCGAGATCCTCGTATTGGTAAGCCATGTATATCATTTCAGAAAAGGGAGCTTCACGTTCCTCATTACACTGTTCTGATATTTTCTTTGAAGCCCATTGATAGATCTCAAATTCTTCCTCTTCGTATTTTGAATTAGATGAGGAGCAAAGTGAGAAAGTTCGTTGAATTTCTTATGATATTCAGGGATGGTCATATCACCTTGTATCAGATAAGAAAATTCATCACATAATCGCTCGGTTGCTTCGGGAGGAGTAAATCTTTCCAGGAAAATCACTTTGAATCTGTCCCAGGTGATATCACCTTCTAGATTATTCTCTATAACTGAATCCCACCAGAACAAAGCTTCATCTTTGAGTGCCCAGGATGCCAGTAATCTTTTCTGGTCATCCCTCAGCTTTAAAACATCAAAGATTTTCTCAGCAGAGCGAATCCAAGCCTGTGTCTTCATAATAGATTCTTCACCAGAGAACGGTATTCCACCCATATTTCGATATTTGATTAATAGGGCCTCAATATTCGGTTCTGCATTCCATCTGTTTCTGACACTCATTTTCTAGTACTTCTGCAAATAGCAGATCAAGTGTCAGGTCACAGAAAGATATTTTAAAACATAGAAACAAATACTTCAAATGTAAATGTGTCTATCGAGGTGTAATTTCATTCTGCTTTACTCATACTAGGATATTACTGATCCTATCTGTATAGAGTTACCCATCCTAGAACACTATTGGTCCTATTTCTGACGAGTTCGTTATATGTTAAATTCCAGAACTAAGCTTAACCAAAGCCCTGATACCAAATGAGACGACCCCAAACCCCGTACTAACGGCGGCAGGTGTAATCCTTGGAATATAACACAGAAACAGATAATAGCAGAACAGAAATAAATAATGAACAATAGAATATACTGGATAAACGTAATCATCAGAGTTACACAGTATACATGATCGTACTTAGTACAAATACAGTTCAGCTATACATAAATGTCTACAGCGGAAAACAAACATAATGTACAATAGGAGCTGAACAACATAAAAAGAGATAAATAATAGAATCCATCTTCAGCTCCAGCTATCCAGAAAGAGCCAGCTAAACCTAAATACAAGGCTGCCCGTGTAGAAAAAAGGGGCACCCGAGTTTGAAAGTGAAACAAACTACGAGTCAGTCATGGGACTGGTATGAGAAATCTACTCAACACATTTATAATATGGCTAATCACAGGACCATGCGACTTTCGTGGAACGGGTTTACTCCATTGGATTTCCAGTGCTTTAAAACAAATCTTTCTTTTAAACATCGCAATGCTTTTTATAAAAATGAAGCCATTAAAAGACTCAGTTCCCATCACACAATGCAACGCAAACCGGAGGATAGAGTTTTTACCTTATAATGGCCAAGATATGCTTGATACGAATAAAACAAAAGCATTTGATATTATTACTAGTGTTTATATGTTTCAAAAACAATTTCAAATCATAAGTATCAATCATAGACGGCATTAATGCCCCATACCACTATGTCGCCATATATAGGTATACAATCAAAACCGCACAGTCACGTATTTGGAAATTGGATTTCCGTCATGAACCAAGGCAAAAGATAGTCCTTACCGACTTCGAGACAATCTAGCCCATGTCTCTGGGTCAGAGCTCGAGTGACCCTTTGGAGCGACAGGGCCGATCCACCGATGTGGATTAAAATTCCTGAACACTACGTTTCTCCGTCCTATGGGGCGTAAACGAGCCAACGAATGACTCCATCGGTCCCGGATCGACCGATATATCCAAGGCTCCTCGCTATCCATCATCCACATAAGTAAAATGTCAGGCCGTGTAAAAACACCGACACAACTCCTAGCTAGAAAGAAACGCATGCCCTCCATGAGTTCCTTCTCCCATTTCTGGTTCATACCGGGGAGTGAGGCTCGCGAATTCATGTTATACACAAAGCTACGCCACACAGGCGGTGCTTTGATCATCACCATAAGACTTTGCTTTTCAACATAAGCCCTGATCATTTGCCACTTAGGCATGCCACACTAGCAATTCATGCCATGCGACTGATGTCCATCGATATACAACCTCTGAGCTCGTGCATTTCAGAGAAGGGCGTTAAGCAAAAGAATAAATTCTCCGCCGCCAAATAGATGTATAATTAATAGAGATCAATCAACACAGAATAAAATCCAATGTCAGACACACAGTCCATTTACAAGTCCGTTCTGGGTCTGAACGAAACCGGAGGCACTATATACCTCGCAAACCCATCGACCACCACGTATGTCTGGACGATCACCACTCATTATCCATATTTCGGGATGCCTCCCAATCAGGACCTCGGTTACCATCCAAACGAGGAGAAGATCTCCGGTCTTCGACCACCATCTTCATCTTCGATTTCTTATCGTCGATTCAGTTATTCAGAATGGGATAAACCCGGTCTTCTTGAGCAACTCGCATATATAATAAACAAGTGCAACACTAACATACACACGCATCATTTCAATTCATTAGTCACTAACCGTCAATCAGTAAGAGAACGATTTCCCAAATATTAACCCCGAAGGCCGAAACCAACATCAGATCAACACCCAGGAAACCATTCGACATAGCTAACCTTCAGTTAATTTCTAAATCACATCCATATCGTTTGTAATATTTTATAACGATTTATCGCTATTTTTATTTATTTTAAAATAGCCAATTTATTCAAAACGACGCTTCGGGCCATAACGCGACCGTGGCGCTGTTTTTCTTCAGATTTGATTTACACATATCTGAAAATCTAACCGTTGGATCTTCATAAAATTTACATCATTAGAAAGATCTTTTCAAAACGAATCCAACGGTTCCAGTTTCGGGAAAATACGACGGTCGGATCTCCCGGTATAATCGTTTGAAGTTTCGATTTCAAAATACGAACTACAGCGTCGTTATTCGATTAAATATAATTATATTTATATATATATATATAATCGATTCTGGCGCTGTTTTTCTTCAGATTTGAATTAAACATTCCAGACAATCCAACCGTTGGATTTTTACAAAGTTGGTGCCGTTGGAAAGATATTTCCAAAGCGAACCCAACGGTTGCGATTTCAGGAAAATCCGATGGTCGGATCTCCCGGTATAATCGTTTGAAATAACGGTTTCAAAATACGAACTGCAGCGTCATTATTCGATATATTTTAACTCTATTTATATATATATATATATATATATATATATATATATATATATATATCGATTCTTCGATTACAAAGCTATATTCTTTTCATACATTTGATAAAAATGATATTTTTATCTAACTGTTTCCTATTTCAACACTTCACTATATTTAACAATTCATGTATATAATAAAAATGTGATTTTTATTGTAAAACAATTCATTTCAAAACACTATTATTTTATATAGGTCATACAGGTAATAAAAATAGGATTTTTATTATAAAACAATTCCTTTCAAAACAAGTTTATTTTATACATTCATATTGATGTTAAAAATGGGATTTTTATTATAAAACAATTTCTTTCAAAATATGAATACCATTCAACACATGAATTTCAATTCAACGAATGAATATCGATTCAACACATGAAGGTTTTCTATAGTTTCTATATATAGATAAAAAGGTGATTTTTATATTTAAAACACGAATACCATTCAACACATGAATTTCTATCCAACGAATGAATATCGACTCAACACATGAAGGTTTTCTATTCAACGAATAAATACAGTTTCAACAAATGAAAATAATTCAAACACATGAATATTATTCAAAATTTCAGCAGCATAACGGCAGGGTAGTTAAAACCGGGACCGTCCCTAGTACGGCTCCTCGCTCTACCTTAAAACCTCGCGGTTTTTGACAATGGGGAATTATGCATCTAGTTCGCACGCAGGCGGCATGTATATATTTTTATTTTCATTTCCACAAACTAATCCTATGTGGTTTCAACCAAATATTTCTCAACCACAAACGGGTATTTTTCAACCACAATCAATCAATATCAACCACAAACAATTCCCATCAACCATTCGCTATCAATCAATTTTCACACCAATCACAACCAATAAATATCGTCCATGGTTTGTGGACGAGGGGCGTATATATGTATATATACATATATATTTATATATAGCATTTCACTTCTATTTCAATACATATATAATTCTTACAACGCATATACAACTTATACATCGAACGTACAACTTATACAACGCTTATACAAGGGGTGTACAACGCTTATATAACTCATACATCGACTATATAATTTATACATCGTCGTTTTCCATATCGTTTATAAATTAGAAATCTCACATTAGGTTCCACTCCACCAAAAATAGCAGAAGGCTCAGAAAAATATGCGGTCTCTTCTAAAATGTAGAAGACGTCCTCACGGTCCCAGTGTTTCCTGTTTCATCGAATTTCGTCAAGAAACGAAAAAGATATGATTTTTCAAAGTTTGCAACGGTTTAAAGGTGTTAAAACAGTTGAAATTAAACAAAGCCGTACCTTCAATAAAACGTTCAAAACTAGGTTTGAATTTTTCGATCAATCCGTGCAATGGTTCCACGATCGGGTTTTGGCACGTCGAAGGTCTTCGAATGGCGCGCCAGGTGGTGGGGACCGCATCAGGTGCGACGGCGGGGCTTCGAACGGCGTGACTTTGGAGCTTCGATTCTCGACGGATACAACTCGATGGAGGGCGCCAGCTATATGGATTTGAAGCTGGAAGAGAGCTCTTCAAAATCCCCAACAGGAGAAGGGTCTAATTCTTCGTGTGGAGGGAGTAATCAGAGGGGGAAGCAATGAAGAGGGAGCCGCCGTCGATCTGTAGGGTTACGGGTTTTTCGATTTTTTTTATTTTTTTTAATTTATGAAAGAAATAATTCTATTGGCCGATGATTTTAAAAAGGGAGTTTCTGACATGACCACCAATCCAAACCCAACGACTGTCGTCCCTAGCGTTTTACCCCCGTTCCGAACACAATGGGATATGTTTCGTAGGCCCATTCGACTGTTTCAGTCAGTTTTCCTTCAAATTAAAATATATAACATTCAATATTTGATTTGAACGTACATTTCAATTTGCCAGGGCCACAAACTGATTCGAAAAATTCCAGAAAAATAAATCTAGCTATGGTTTGATGATACGGTCCCAACAAAACTAGTTTCGTCGAATTCTGAGACTGTTTGCAAAAAGGCCCATTTCTGGTCGATCCAATTTAATTGTAATTGACCAAAACACGTTTTCCTTTGCCACGCTCACATACTAGCTTCAAAAATTATGAAATTTGAAACCTAGCAATAACTCCACATCGCGGATCCAACAAAAGTGGTTTCGTCGAATTACGAGGTCGTTTGCAAAATGGCCAATTTCACGGGCTATATAAATTCCATAGCGACCTTTCTAAAAATTCATTTGGCCATAACTTTTGCTTTTCGATATGAAACTTCGATTTTTCAGATTCGTTAGAAAGGTATTCACTAACAGATTTAAATATTTTTGGTTTCACTCAAATCCGTTTTGTTTTGCACCTGGTACAGTCCGACAAAGTTTGAATTCAATTTTTGAAACTGCAGCGCCATTCCAGGCCTTGTTTATAATTAGAATTAATTATATTCATTTTCAATTGTCGATTCAAACTCTGTTTTCATTGCTATTATTTAAAATATTTATTTTAAATATTTAAAATCCATTATTTTAGCCAATTTAAAATTTTTAAATTGGTTCAGATTTCCCGGGTCGTTACAACGAAGGTCGTTTGCAAAATTTCCATTTTTAAGGGCCAAAATTCCATAGCGATTATTCTGAAATTTCAACTGAGCAAAACTTTTGATTCCCGCTATGAAATTTCAAATTTTCGGATTCATTGGAAAAATATTCTCAAATAGATCCAAATATTTTTGGTTTTGCTAAAATCCGATTTATTTTGAATCTTGTACATTCATTTGAAATCGAATTTTCGAACTACCGCGCCATTTTCAATTCCTTTTATAATTAAAATAAAATATTTATATTCTAACGACGATTCAAATAAATATTTCTGTTCTAATTCTATTCAAAATAAATTTCTCGTTGTTATTATTTGAAATGATTCATTTTAAATATTCAAAATTCATTAAAATTGCCAAAATAAAAAATTTAAATTGGTTCGGATTTTCCAGGTTATTACACTCGGCTTCACATATTTTGATATTTTCTTGTCCATCCAAAATCGGATATCAAAATCACATTTTGATTCTTGACTGAATATTATTTTAAAATATACGTTATTTCTGAATTGGAATCAGACTCAATCAATTACCATATAATTTTATTCATATGGATTCCATACATCACGTGTACTCAAAAATAGTGATAAATAACTATTAAACATTCAATTCCCGTCCAAAGTTCAATTTACAACTGTATTAGCATTAAATAATTAAATAATGCTTATAAAGTTTGTCAATCAATTGGTTGACATACAGTCAAATACAAGGGAGATGTGAATTAATTATCATACCTAGACCCGTGTGGGGTTTTCAATCATCAACAAATAATTGGGTAATGTATAAAATTATCGTCCTAATACCCGTGTGGGGTTTACATCACAATCCATGTGAATTTATTTACAGTTTAATAATAATGGCATTAAAACTGTACACATCCATCATCCACCAAACAAACATTACAATTACAACTAATCTATTTATATTCAGTTATAAAAATAAATAACTGTACAAAATTTTGAGTGAGAGAGTTATCACTTTGATTTCCACTCCGTCAGTCTTTATTTGGCGATGATTTAACTAAATTAATCCAAACATTTAATTTATTCAAAAATTCTAACTCTTTCCAAATTCCTCACAGTTAGTTCTGAAATGTAGAGTTTGTTGTCACGATCCCAACGCAACTGAAATTGTCGAATTTGGATCTCGTATGAAAAAGATAAGGCAATTTATACATTAATTACATAATTATATAATTAATTACATAATTTATATACTAATTACATCTCCTACACTGTAACCTTCCTGTAACGCTAAAACCCAACCTTGCCTTCCTCTCTTACTTCACGCACGACGAACGGAGCCTCCTAGGGATGATCAGCCGCTACAAGAAAACACGGATTCCCAAACACTTGCCAAACAATTACAATAGACCTATAACTCTTCAATATCACTTCGATTCAGAGAGTAATGAGTAGAGAGTGAGAAGAGAAGAAGTTTTATATAAATAGAATTAAATTCAGTAGAGTATAAGTGTAGAAATCATAATTCTGGAAAGATGAATGATGAAAAAATTCGAAATCAGCCCCTATTTATAAGATTTGAAAGGTTGTAATGCTTCTAGAACATTACAAATAGTGAAAAGACGCTTCCTTTCAATTTTGAAAAAATGACAGTTAAATGTCGACATAAGCAATAATGTTTGTCGACATAACCTAGTTCAAAATTGATTTTTGAGCATTTTTCAAGTGTTTTGATATATATAATTCTGGAAATTCTTGAATTAAATCATAGTGTTGTAATGAATATTATAAAGTAGAAAATCATAAGAAAATATAAATATAAACTATATAAATATATTTATATAATTATAGAGTTTAAAACTATATAAAGTACAAATATATAGAACTTATAAAGTATAAACTTATAAAACTTAAGTTTAAAATCTCAGTAAAATAGAGAAGGTAAAGACTAAAGATAGAATTTGAAAATAGAATTGAAATTAGAAATTGAAAAACAGAATTTGAATTTGAACCTGGAGTGCTATTCAGAGTCTTACATAAACTAGACTTTATTACTATATTTATCTTGAACTCTTGAAATCTTGATTACTCATGATTCTTGAATCATCTCTGAATTCTGAATCTCTAATATCTTTAAACTGTACAGTCTTCTGTAATAATTCCTATATAGAAATCCTGCATATGTGTATATATTCTAGATAAAAGTGTTAGTATATATTTTATAATCAATTAATACTGAAATAAGGTTGTTGTCATCAAAACTCTATTCTCCAAAAATATCCCCATTTTTTATGATAACAACCTTAGTTTATAAAATATCATACCTGTTGATGATGATCCTTCTATACTCCCCCTGTTTATATGAATCCTATAAACTAATTCCATATTTTATAATCCCCCCCCCCCGGATTATTAAAAAGAAATTCTAAAGCTACTCCCTCCAAAATCCTAAAACTATATAAATATTTGTTGTATCGAAGTAAGGCACTCCCTTTAAATATAATACTCTATAAGATTTATAATAGTGTATAACATATTATAATACTTAATGCATACTTATGACAATCTAAATAAGCATTATATTAAATTTGATTTTTACAAACGATGATACACGGATTTCTACAAACATGATACATCGTAAAATGCAAAGAATCGAAAACGAAAGAAAAACCTAAATTTTAATTATTTTTGATGATGGGATACTTATGGATTACAATTTGGGTAATGGAGACAAAAATCCCCATTTCGTTCAATCACATTTCCATTTTGATCAAACAAGACCTCTCCCACACATACGACTTGATCGTCTTCTTCAGTAACTGCTTGTTGAGTCTCCTTAGGTTCATCTTCCTCAATCATTTCTTCTTCTCCCTCTACTGGGTCTTCCTTTGGTTCCTCCTCTTCTTCCATGGCATGATTATCATCTTCGATGATAATCAGATTTGCCTGATTTTCCATTATAATCTTAAGAAGATTCCTTATTACTTTTCCTTGCCTATTTTGCTCTTGGCTCATACGAATTTGAAGCACTTGTATTTCAGCGAGAATTTAAAGTTTATATTCCATCTTCTCTTCAATTTTTATGACACATGTTAGCGTAAAACGTTGAAAAGGACCTTCGGATGATTCAGGACTAATTTGAGTGTTAAAATTGGTGGAATCTATTGTTTATTTTAGTTTAGAGTTTTTACAGAAGTGAGAAATGAAAATGAAGAAGAAAATTCGAAGTGGAGAGTTTAAATGAATATTGTATCTAACCATTGGTCGGAATTAATTTTAAAAATTTGGTAGTTATATGTCGACATAGTACCATATGTATGTCGACATACTTGTATTTTTTATTTTATTTTTCTGATTTTAAATGTCATTCTTATGTATATTAATATATTTAATTATTCTAACTCACTTAGTGAACAAATTCCTAATTCTCTTCTAAATATTGTAAACATTGCCTCATTTAATGGTTTTGTTAATATGTCTTCTATTCATTTATCTGTTTCTATAAATTCAAGTGAAATATTCTCTTTACTTACGTTGTCTCTTAGAAAATGATGTCGTATATCGATATGTTTAATTCTTGAATGATGAGTTTGATTATTAGAAATATTTATGGCACTTATATTATCGTAGTATATCGGTGATGTATTTATAATCCAAAACCGTTTAGAGTTTATTGCATATATATTATTTGTAAACAAGCCAAAGCGGCAGGGATATATTCTGCTTCAGTTATTGACAAGGATACATTATTTTGCTTTTTACTAAACCACGAGACAAGTGAATGTCCTAAGAAGTGACATGTTCCACTAGTACTTTTACGATCGGATTTACGTCCAGCATAGCCAACGTCAGAAAAAGAAATTAAGTTGAATGAATCATCCTTAGTGTAGTGACCCGTAACTTCCCCGTGAAGGAAAGCGCGGATTGCTTTGAGAACGACACACATCAGAACGCAAACAGAAGAACATTTCATTGTTTATTACAACAATTCCATCAGAATACAAGAATATACAGAGTATGATTAAATATTACACATTCAATAAATATCAGAGATTACAATAAATTACGTAGCAGCGGAAAAACAATACAAAACACAACTGAAGGTGATATACGGATATATAGCTTTACGAGTATCGTTCCAGCTGTAAACCAGGATCCTGTGAATATAAATCTACAAAACCAAAACTACTAGCTGCCCGTGCGGAAGATAAGGGCACCCAGAGTTTAGGTTAAAACAATAAACTCCAGGTCAGTCATGTGACTGGTGTGAGAACTAAAAACAGTTATTGATCTTTATTTTAAAGTTAGGTAAATCAAGAGACCACGCCGTATAACACGGAATGGGTTTCCTCCCAAGAATACTAGGGCATAAAACAAACAACGCAATGCTAAATATAGAAAAATGAAGCTATTATAAGACCCAGGTCCCATCACACAATGCAACGCAAGCCGGAGGATAGGGTTTTACCTTATAATAGCCAAAGAATGCTTGATACGTTTAAAAACAGATTATTTTGATATTACTATAAGTGTATAGTTTCAAAACAATTTCAATCGTAAGTATCAATCATAGACAGCATAGCTACCATCTACTATGTCACCATACTAGGTTCTACAAATAAAACCGAATGATCACGTATTGGAAATTGGATTCCATCATGAGTCGAGGAAAGGGGCAAGCTCCTCTCCGATTCGAGACACTCTAGCAAATGCCTCAGGACCACACACAGCGATCCCTTAAAACCTCCAAGGCTGGTCCTCTCTTACTTCTGAGGATTAGTATTCCTGAACACACGTTTCCCGGTCCTATAGGACCTATATAATGGTCTGTACGTCGGCTCACATAGTGCCAGTTATCGACCATATATTCGATGCGCCTCGCATCCAACAACCACACAGGTAAAAAGTATATAAATTTCAGGGTTGGTAGGTCGCTGACATCACCCATAGCTAGAAAGAAACGTCGTGCACTCCTTGGGTCCTTATCCCGTTTTTGACTCATACGGAGGTGTGAGGCTGGCGAATTAATGCTATACACAAAGCTATGCCACACAGGCCGTGCTTCGATCATCAACCACAAGACTTTGCTTTTCAACAGAAGCCTTGATCATTTGCCACTTAGGCATGCCACACAGGCAATTCACTCCATGCGACTAATGTCCATCGATATACAACCTCTGAGCTCGTACGTCTCAGAGAAGGGCGTTAAGCAAGATAATAAATTCTCCGCACCAAACAGATGTATATTTAATAAAGATCAATCAACAAAGAATAAAATCCAATGTCAGACACACATTCCATTTACAAGTTCGTTCTGGGTCTGAACGAAACCGGAGGCACTTTCCTCGCATATCCATCGATCTCCAAGTCCGTCTGGACGATCACCAACTGATTCCCTCCTCTTGGATATACAGCCCAATAAAGATCATCAATAATCATCCAAACGATGTGAAGACTTCCGGTCTTCAACCACCGTCTTCATCTTCGACTTATCGTCGAATCGGTTATTCAAAATGGGTATAAACCCGGCCTTTCCGAATAACTCGCATATATAATAAACACGTGTTACACAAACACAACATACGCCTCATTCCAATTCAGAATATTCTTTTATTCAAATTTTCACATTCTTAGGGAAAGGTTCCCATTAATTTTATCAAAGATAAATTTTTCTAAATTTATTCTTTAATCTTCCTTTGGATATCATTTCAACCCATGTTAAGGTTTTCCAAACTAGTCGGGATTAGCGAACCACACCGAAGTAATTATTTATTTTATTTCCCAATCCCAACCTATTCATTCCATGGAGCAAAACTGGTAATACTCCATATCTAACACCACGGTGTTATCGGTAAATATTAATTACCGTTTCACGTTCAAATCTAATTAAAGATTTAACTATCGCTTTGGAGCAAAACTGGTGATAATCCATCCTCGATCACTTTAATCTAATTAAAGATTCATTAAAACTCCACTTAGTTTTAATCTTCCCAAAAATCAATATCCTGTCTTTAACTGGGTTAAAGAACCAATGTCATCTAAAACACGATCCACGATAAACCCAAAAACCAACTTAAATTCAATTCCAATTAAATACTAATTAACTGGACAATTTCACTAAATCTTAATTAAAATATTTATTCTTTTCTAAATTGGGTTCAAGAACAGTGTTATTTAAGACACCATTCACGACGAACCCAAAATCCCATTTGATATTAAATACAAGGCTCTGAATAGAAAATATATCGGCTTATATTCAATATCAAATTCTAAAACCAACAAATATCGTATTGGAAATAAGGATATAAATATATCTTTCAAATTTCCACAACCATATCGGTATAATCACGAAATCCAATATTGAAATATTCCAAAGATAATTTTGATTCAAATCCACTCCAATTCACGTATTGAAAATTCTGATTATTTTCAAAACCATTTTAAATCTAGTTCAAAAGTAGTTCATTTCGATAAAAATATATTTTTATCCTTTCTAATGTGGATTTTTTCATCCCAGTTCTTTCCAATTCATATATTATGATTTTACACAAATTATTAATATTTTTAATAATTTTATCAAGGCCCGTACAGTCGGTTTTCAACAACGGCCACCGAACTACACTTACAGCGACCTTTTCCAAATTTGATTTGGACATAATTCTAAATCCAACCGTTAGATTTCAAATTTCTAATATTCATTGGAAAGCTCTTTTTGATACGAACCCAACGGTTCCGATTTCAGGAGAATCTGACGGTCGAATCTCCCGCAACGTCAATTCGAAGTCAATGGTCGAAATTCGCGAACTGCCGCAGCGCGGCGCATTTTATTCAGGCCATTTAATATATATATAATATATATATGTTATATATATTTCGTCGATCTCAATTCAAAACGTATTTTATAAATCGTTTTAAATTCGTTTTCAAAACAATTTCAACTTCATATTCAATTTCAAGTGAAAATTGAATATTTCATATCATTACTATGTAAATGATAATATTTTCAAAACGTTATATTTTGAAATCACTTCTTTTTCTATATTCATTACAGAAACGAATATAATCGATATAAATATCGTTCGCGTCAAAATGGCGCATCTTTAATCAACACGGCTTTATATATTTCAATAACTTCGTTATTCTATTCAACATATGAATATTTCTTTTATTCAACACATGAACCTATATTTCTTTCAAGACATGAATATTCTCAACACAAGAGTATCGTCTACACATGACTATTTTTATTATTTAATATATTTTATAAAATTATGATAAAGATGTAAATTTTATTGTTTAAAATATTTTACTCAACACATGGATATTTTATTCAACACATGAATATTCTTTATTCTACTCAACACATGAATATATATTTTATTCAACACATGAATATTCTTTATTCTATTCAACACATGAATATTTTCAACACATGAATATTCTCAACTCATGAGCATCGTCAACACATGATTATTTATTCTGTTCAACACATGAATCTTTATTTTATAATATTCTTTATTTTCCCAATTGGAATGAGGCCCAATCAATTACCATATAATGTTAATTATATGGATTCCATACAAAACATGTATATAATAGCAATGATAAATAATCAACCATCATCCAAAGTGCACCACACAACTGGATAAGCATTAAATATAACTAATTAACGCTCATACAGTCTGTCAATCAAACAATCGACATACCACTAAACAATTGGGATTAGTGTACGTCAAATATCATCCCAACACCCGTGTGGGGTTTCAATCCACAAACACTGAATATTATTTGTGCAGTTGGGCGATGTGTAAAATTTATCGTCCTAATCAATATCCTTCAAATAGGTGTACATAAACAAACTATCCGGTTTGTAAATGAATATTTATTTATTCACATATACGTTAAAAATTATATATTTTTAACGATAAACAATTTATTTCAACACATGAATATTTTTCCTATTCAACACATGAATATTTTTTTTCCATTTCACATCAACATCACAAACTAACTTCACAACACATCAAACAAGCATACAAGTCGTCCATGGTCTGTGGACGACGGGTGTCGGGTGCTGCCAAGCACCGTCTGCATCCTAGTATATAATTTGAACTAGAAAACAAGTATTAAAGTGAGGAGTTCTCACCGACTAGCTAAACCAATTCACCACGACTCTTCATATGTAGGAATATTCGTCGTGCTCGCCTTTTGTTAATTTCATTGTCCGTAGCCACTACATATATAAAAATCACATTTTTATACCGTTGCTATGTATATAAAAATCACATTTTTATAATCACTCTATATGGATAAAAATCACATTTTTATACCGCTACTATATAGATAAAAATTCTATTTTTATTCCGCTACTATATAGATAAAAATTCTATTTTTATTACTCTACATAAATAAAAATCATATTTTTATTCTTTCTATGATATAAAAATCATATTTTCATTCTCTACATCATATAAAAATTATATTTTTATTCTCTATGTCTTCATATATAAAAATCTCATTTTTACTTCACCAATTCAACTATATAAAGATTCAATCTTTTCTAATTTAAAAATTCGATTTCTATACTATAAAGATTCAATTCTTTTCTTGTTTAAAAAATCAAACTTTTCAAATTAAAAATTCAACCTTTCATATATGATAAAAATCTTATCTTTCTAATAAAAATCTCGCCTTTACTATAATAAAAATCTCGCCTTTTCGTATGAATTCAAATCATATTTTCACCTTAATAAAAAATCACATCTTTAAGCTAATAAAAATCATACCTTTAGGATAGTAAAAATCATATCTTTACGTTATTAAAATTTAAATCTTTCTATATTAAATACGATATTTTATCTATAATAAAAATCGATTTTTTTTTCTATAATAAAAATCATAAAGGAAGGCAAAAAACTTACAGTGAGAGGGAGGAGAAAGGAAATTGCAGGGGGGAGGCTGAAGGGCGGTCGGCTGCGTCGGTCTTGGGAGGTGGTGGCGCCAGCAAGGCGGCGATGGGTCTGACCATTGGTGGCGGCGTAGTTTTTCGCGAATTGGTTAGGGTTGGGGCAAGCGTCAGGCTAGGGGTGCGCGGCTCTCGCGAGGAGGAAAAAGGGGGGGGGGGAGGAGAAGGGAACGAGGAGAAGGTGGGGGGGCCTTGCTCTGGCGGTGCACCTGGAGGAGGCGCGATTGGAGGGGGGCGTTGCGGTTTCCTCCTTCGTTCTTTTTTTTTGCTAGATTTGGTAAAGTAACCGGGGGGGGGGGGGCTGAGAGGGTATAGAGAGGGAGAGGGAGTTTATATTTTTATTTAATTTCAAAGAGGTACCTTTTTATTTTGACCTCGAAATCGAACCCACCGCCTGTCGTCCATAGCTAATTATCACCATTCCGAACACAATGGGATATGTATCGTAAGCTGATTCGATCGTTTCGATCAGTTTTCGTCAGAATCAAAATATAACTCTATATATTGAATTTGAACGCGCATTTCGATTTACCGGGGCCACATACTAACTCTCAAAATTCCCGAAAAATATTTTCTAGTTTCATATTGACGATACGGTCCTAACGAAACTAATTTCGTCAAATTCTGAGATAGTTTGAAAAATGGCCATTTTCCAGTCGATTAAAATCAACTGAAACTGTCAAAACACGTTTTCCTTCGCCACGCTCACATATTGATTCGAAAAATTACGAATTTTGGAATCTAGCAATAACTTGACAACTCAGATCCAACAAAAGTGGTTTCATCGAAAACCGAGGTCGTTTGAAAAATTCCCATTTTTAAGGGCCAGAATTCCATAGCGACTATTTTGAATTTTCAACTGGACGTAACTTTTGATTCCCGCTATCAAATTTCGATTTTTCGGATTCGTTGGAAAGATATTCTCAATTAGATTGTAATATTTTTGGTTTCGCTAAAATCCGGTTTATTTTGAATCCTGTACATTCATTTGAACTTTGAAATCGAATTATCGAACTACCACGCCATTTTCAATTCCTTATATAATTTGAAATAAATATTTATATTCTAACGAAGATTCAAATAAATATATACTTCTAATTCTATTCAGGAATAAATTTCTCGTCATCATTCTTTAAAATAATTCATTTTAAATATTCAAAATTCATTAAAATTGCCAAAATAAAAAATTTAAATTGGCTCAGATTTTCCGGGTTATTACAATATCCCCCACTTAAAACTTTTCGTCCCCGAAAAGGAACGAAGCATAAAGTTATCTAACAAACCAACTCAACTTCCATTATTTCCATTATGGCTTAAGTTCTTCGACTTTTCAATTTCTAAGAACTTTTCAAATTTTCCAAAAATTTGGCTAACACCCTAAATTTCCGAAAAATTTCGCCATAACCTTCCCTGTACTAGGGACTTCTGGATATTTCAAATAGCCTCCCATGGCCCTCTCCAATCCAAAAAGAAAAGAAACAGCCAAGCGGCTCGCCAATCGGCTCATAAAATCATCCAAACCCAATAAATTTGTAAACATGTACCTGTTTGTCGGGCAAACAATTTTTTTCTTCTGCTCTAGCCTCCTTGCTATGACATGTTCAATAGATATACATGTATATGCATGCAATTGTAATCATTTTTCAATACAGTTCAATATTCGATTCAATTTGGTTAATGGTTCAAAATTTTAAACCAATAATCAAAAAACACAACCATAAATATCAGAGATTACAATAAACTACATAGCAGCGGAAAAACAATACAAAACACAACTGAAGGCGATATACGGATACAAAGCTTTCCGAGTATCGTTCCAGCTGTAAACCAGGATCCTATGAATATAAATCTGCAAAACAAAAACTACTAGCTGCCCGTGCGAAAAATAAGGGCACCCAGAGTTTAGGTTAAAACAATAAACTCCAGGTCAGTCATGTGACTGGTGTGAGAACTAAAAACAGTTATTGATCTTTATTTTAAAGTTAGGTAAATCAAGGGACTACGCCGTATAACACGGAACGGGTTTCCTCCCAAGAATACTAGTGCATAAAACAAATAGCGCAATGCTAAATAAAGAAAAATGAAGCTATTATAAGACCCAGGTCCCATCACACAATGCAACGCAAGCCAGAGGATAGGGTTTTACATTATAATAGCCAAAGAATGCTTGATACGTTTAAAAACAGATTATTTTGATATTACTATAAGTGTATAGTTTCAAAAAAAATTCAATCATAAGTAACAATCATAGACGGCATAGCTACCATCTACTATGTCGCCATACTAGGTTCTACAAATAAAACCGAATTATCACGTATTGGAAATTGGATTCCATCATGAGTCGAGGCAAAAGGCAAGCTCCTCTCTAATTCGAGACACTCTAGCAAATGCCTCAGGACCACACACAGCGATCCCTTGGAACCTCCAAGGCCGGTCCTCTCTTACTTTTGTGACAACAAGGGAATTCCCTCGATCCGAATCAGTCGCTAAACCGATCTAGACCGTTCGAAACGCCTGATTGTTTTGAGAACATGACAAAATAGAATGCAGACGGAAGAACATGTGTTAATTACAACAATTCCATCAGATTACAAGAATATACAGAGTATAAATAAATATTACAGTTCATAAAATATCAGAGATTACAATAAATTACATAGCAGCAAAAAATAATACAATACACAACTAGAAGTAATACGCGGATACAAAGCTTTCCGAGTATCGTTCCAACTGTAAATCAGGATCCTGTGAATATAAATCTGCAAAACCAAAACTACTAGCTGTCCGTGTCAAAATAAGGGCACCCAGAGTTTAGGTTAAAACAATAAACTCCAGGTCAGTCATGGGACTGGTGTGAGAACTAAAACAGTTATTAATCTTTATTTTTAAAGTTAGGTAAATCAAGGGACCACGCCGTATAACACGGAACGGGTTTCCTCCCAAGAACACCAGTGCATGAAACAAATAGCGCAATGCTAAATAAAGAAATATGAAGCTATTATAAGACCCAGGTCCCATCACACAATGCAACGCAAGCCGGAGGTAGAGTTTTTACCTTATAATAGCCAAAAATGCTTGATACGTTTAAAACAAATCATTTGATACTATTATAAGTGCATAGTGTATAAAACAACTTCAAATCATAAGTATCAATCATAGACGGCATAAGCGCCCCATCCCACTATGTCGCCATACTAGGCTCTACAAATAAAACCGCAAAGTCACGTATTGGAAATTGGATTTCCATCTGTGAACAGAGGCAAAAGATAGTCCTCACCGACTTCGAGATGATCTAGCCCATGTCTCAGGGTCAGAGCGCATCGACCCTTGGAGCGACAGGGCCGGTCCACCGATGTGGATTAAACTTAAATCCTGAACACTGCATTTCCCCGCCCTTTGGGGCGTAAGTCTGGTCCGTCTGCCGACCAGAATGCATCGGTCGAAACCGATATAACCGAGGCACCTCGCAACAGCAACAACCACATAAGTCAAACTCGTCAGGGCGTGTAAAACCACTGACGCCACTTCTAACGAGAAGGAAACGCATGCCCTCCCTGAGGTCCTCTCCCGTTTTTGGTCCACCACTGGAGTGTGAGGCTCGCGAATCAACGTTACACAAAGCTACGCCACATAGGCCGTGCTTTGATCATCAACCACAAGACTTTGCTTTTCAACAGAAGCCTTGATCCATTGCCACTTTGGCATGCCAAACAGGCAATTCATTCCATGTGATGGATATCCATCAATATATAACCCCTGAGCTCGTACGTCTCAGAGAAGGGCGTTAAGCAAGAGAATAAATTCTCCGCCACCAAACAGATATATATTTAATAGAAATCAATCACACAGACTGAAATCCAATGTCAGACACACAGTCCATTTACAAGTTCATTCTGGGTCTGAACGAAACCGAAGGCACTTAGTACCCCGCACATCCATCGATCTCCAAGTACGTTTGGACGACCACTAACTGATTCCCTCCTCTTGGGTGTACGACCCAATCAAGATCATCAGTAACCACCCAAATGACGTGAAGACCTCCGGTCTTCAACCACCGTCTTCATCTTCGACGCCACGTCGAATCAGTTATTCAGAATGGGATAAATATGGTCTTTCTGAATAACTCGCGTATATAATAAACATGTGTTACACAAATACAACATACGCCTCATTCCAATTCATCAGTCACTAACCGTAAATTAACAAGAGAATAATTCCCCAAATATTAACCCTGAAGGCCGAAACCAACATCAGATCAATACCCAGGAAACCGTTCTACTTAGCTAACCTACAGTTAGTTTCTAAATTTCACATTCTTAGGGGAAGGTTCCCATTAATTTTGTCAAAGATAAATTCTTTTAAATTTATTCTTTAATCTTCTTTTGAATATCAATTCAAACTGGTCGGGATTAACGAACCTTACCGAAGTGATCATTTGTTTTAATTTCCCAATCCCAACCTATTCATCCCATGAAGTAAAACTGGTAATACTTCATATCTAACACCACGGTGTTATCGGTAAATTCAATTACCATTTCACATTCAAATCTAATTAAAGATTTAACTATCGCCTGGAGCAAAACTGGTGATACTCCATTCTCGATCTTTTCAATCTAATTAAAGATTCATTAAAACCCCACTTAGTTTTAATCTTTAACTAGGTTAAAGTATCAGTGTCATTTAAAACATGGTTCACGATAAACCCCATGTGATGACCCCAAACTTCAACGAGTGAAAGTAGGAGTAATCATTTTTGGAATACAACATAAATACAATAAAACAGAACACAGATACAATATACAAAGGAAATTCATAGAGTAATAACATTATAGCAGCGGAAAAATATAATGTCATCAATCACAGAAAATCCACAGTCACAAAAACTAAGATTAATACAACAAGTTTATAAAAAGAAATAAGTTTGATGTCTAAGAAGAAAAGAAAAGATGCCATAGAAACAAAAGATAAATGTCTTCAAGCTCCAAGTCATCACCTCTCCACAAAAGCAAATCCAAGAGAGAGAATAAGCAGCTCCAAAGAAAAGGCTACAAGCAAAGAATGAACCTGTCTACTTGGCTGCCCGTGTGTAAGAGAGGGCACCCAAGTTTGCAAAAAGGTGAAACAAACTATGGGTCAGTCGTGGGACTGGTGTGAGAATTCTTAATTAAAATAACTATTAGAATAAGGCAAATCCAAAGACCACGCCGCTAACGCGGAACGGGTTTACTCTAATGGGCTGCCGTGCATAATTTAAAGTGTCATAACAAATAATTAAATACATCGTAAACAACGCAATGCTTTTTGGAAAAAATGGAATCACCATAAGACCCAAGTCCCATCACACAATGCAACGCACACCAGAGGATAGGGTTTTACCTTATGGTGATTAAACATGCTAAATACGGCAAATATGCATCTAATATTATTATTAGTGTATATGAAAGCATTTCAAAGTAAATGTATTAATCTTAGGAAGCATAGGTACCATATACTATGCCTCCGTACTAGTAATACAATCAAATTCGTCGGTTTGTATTTGGATTTTGGTTTCCATCATGAGTCAAGGCTAGAGCGGAGCTCCTTACCGATTCGAGACACTCTAGCTAGTGCCTCAGGATTCCCCGCGGAGAACCCTTGGAAATGGCAGGGCCGGTCCGCAAATACAGCTTAGCGGATTGGCAATTCCTAAGCACACGTTTCCCGGTCCTATAGGACCTATCCGAGGCGCGCCGCATTCCATCATCCACATAAGTAAAGTATCAGCGCTGGGAGGTCCCTGACACTACTTCTAGCTAGAAAGAAACGTGCTGCTTTCCCTGCGTTCCCTTCGCCCGTTTTTGACTCAACCGGTGTGTGAGGCTCGTGAAGTCACGTAATACACAAAGTTCTGCTTATTCAAGCAGTGTTTTGATCGTCACCACAAGGTTCTGCTTTTCAACAAGAAACCTTGATCATTGCATCTTAGTATGCCACACTGTCACTCCATACTATACCATTGCTTCTCCATCAATACATAAATGGGTGTTAAGTAGAGAATAAACTCTCCACCACCAATATTTATATATTAACAGAAAATCAACAATATGATATATAACGAAGTACGATGTCAGACACACCATCCATTTAAACTTATGCTCTAGGTCTGAACGAAAGTCAAATCCGTGAAACCAACACGTACGTCTGGGCAATGACCTTGACCCATGAATTGGTAGCAAGTCAATTCAGGGTCTCGATCGCTGTCCATTCGAGGGAAGATTTACGGTCTTCGTACGTCGTCTTCTTACTTCGATCTTTAACGCCGCTGGATTAATTTGGGATGAGAATATCTCGGACTTCCCAAACAATCCTCGTATGTATATACATATATATATTTTGAAAATCCTTCTGATTTGTTAATAATTATTTTTATTAACAATTCATTCTATTTTAATTATTTAAAATAGTCAAACTTCTTATTTAATGACGCATTCTCAACATCATATTTTTATTTACGTTAATTAAAATGTAAACTTGCATTTACATGCCGCATTCTTACCTATTTACATTGAATAAAATGTAAACTCATCCTACGGTGGAATTCCTTTATTTTAACATTAAAATAATGTAAATTTTTCCCTATGGTATATACACTTTTTTATATTAACATTTAGAATAATGTTACCTCATCCTACGATGCATATTTTCTTAATTTCAACATTAAAGATAATGTTGACTTATCCTATGGTTAAATTACCCTTTATTAACATTAAAAATAATGTTAACCCACCCTATGGTGTTATTCCTTCTTAATTTCATAAAAAAAATGTAACATTCCTACGGTCAATTCTCTTTTATGTTAACATTATAAAATAATGTTAATTTTATCCTACGAAGTAATTCTCTTAATATTAACATTAAAAATAAATGTATATTAACCCTATGGTTAAATTATCCTTTGTTAACATTAAAAATAATGTAATCTCATCCTATGTTAAATTACTTTATTACTTTACGTTAAAAATAA
This sequence comes from Allium sativum, assembly GCA_030737875.1. NCBI lineage: Eukaryota > Viridiplantae > Streptophyta > Magnoliopsida > Asparagales > Amaryllidaceae > Allium > Allium sativum. The sequence goes on along the minus strand of CM060922.1, from coordinate 444,767,270 downwards.
TGTAGCTCAATCCTACGGTTAAGTTACTCTTTAATTTAACATTAAAATTATGTTAATTCAACCTACGGTTGAATTTCCTTTATTTTAACATAAACAAAGTATAATGGTAATTCATACTACGGTGGAATTCACTATATATTAACATTAAAATAATGTTAATTCATCTTACGGTCAAATTCCTTATATACTAACATTATAAATAATGTTAATTACCCTATGGTGAAATTCTTTTATTTAAACATTAAAAATAATGTTAAATCCTTCTACGGTGAAATTCTTTTACTTTAACATTAAAAATAATGTTAATCATCCTACAATGTAAATTCTTTTTATTTGACATTAAAAATAATGTTAATCATCCTACGGTGTAAATTCTTTTTATTAACATTAAAAATAATGTTAATCTTATCATACGTTTAAATTACGCATCATTAACATTAAAAATAAAGTTAATTTTATCATACGGTTAAATTTTCTTCATATTAACATTATAAATAATGTTAACTAAATCCTACGGTTGAAATTTCTAGTTAATTTACATTAAAAATGTCCATTTCATCCTACGGTAAAGTTACTATTTAATTGACATTAAAAATGTCCATTTTTCATGCATTGTAAATTATTATTTTTAACATCAAAAATAATATTAATTCCTCATACAACGTAAATTCTTATTTGTATCATTAACCAAATTGTTAATTTTCATTCGATGTGAATACTTATTTTTAACATTGACACAAAAATGTTAATTTATCATACGTTGTAAATACTTTTATATTAACATTAAAAATATTAATGACATCCTACGGCCAAAATTTATTATATTAACATTAAAAATGTTAATTACATCATACGGTGTTATCTTTAACATTAAAAATGTTAATTTACACATGCGGTGAAATTACTATTTAATTAACATTAAAAATAATGTTAATTACTCATGCGGTGTAGTTTCTTATTATTAACATTTAAAAAAAAATGTTACTTCCTCATACCATATAAATTCCTTATATTTAACATTAAACAAAATGTTAATTTCTCATCACTTTAATTTTACATAATTCAATGTGAATTTCAAGTTAACACAAATTCCTACTTTGGTTTTACATAATTAAATGTAAATTTCTGTCATTCCAAATTTCATACCTTAATTTTACATAATTAAATGTAAATTTAATGTTAACATCAATTCCTACTTTAATTACATTGATAAAAATGTAATCTTTTTCCTACGGTGAAGTCCTTGAATATGTTACATTAATAAAAATGTAAACTTTATTTACATATCACATTTTTAATAAAATAAAACGTAAACTTTAGTTACATTTCACATTCTCAATTTGTTTACATAAAATAAAAGGTAAACTTTAGTTACATTTCTAAAAATTTAAATTTCACCTGCGGAGTAAATTCTTATATATATTACATTAATAAGAATGTATATTGTGCATACAGTTAAAATTACCATTTTATTCACAATACAATTTATTCACATTAATAAAAATGTGTTACATGTCTAATAATTTATTTTATTCACATAAGTAAAAATGTGAAATTTTACATGTCCAATATTTAATTTATAATATTAACATTAAAAATGTTAATGTCATCATACGGTTGAATTTTTATAATATTAACATTAAAAATGTTAATGTACATACGGTTGAATTTTTATAATATTAACATTAAAAATGTTAATGTACATACGGTTGAATTTTTATAATATTAACATTAAAAATGTTAATGTACATACGGTTGAATTTTTATAATATTAACATTAAAAATGTTAATTTCATCCTACGTTTTATTTCTTTTTATATTAACATAAAATAAATGTTAATGTACACTTGCGGTAAAATTACTATTTAATTAACATTAAAAATGTTAATTTTTCATGCATTGAGAATTACTTATTATTAACACCAAAATAAATGTTAATTTTTCATGCATTGAAAATTACTTATTATTAACACCAAAATAAATGTTAATTTTTCATACAACGTAAATTACTTATTATTAACATCAAAATAAATGTCAAATTTTCCCTATTTCAATTTTACAAAAAAAAAAGAATATGTAAATTTCATCACAAGTCGCGTTCTTATTTACATCAAATAAACTGTAAATTCTCATCACATCGCTTAACAACATACAAATACAACAATAGGATCAGATTCGATACTAACATTGAGGTAAATTGCAAGATGGGGTTTCACACAGCATATGTAAAATCAACATGGCATGGTTAAATAAATAACACATAATTAATTTTAATTAATTATGAATTCAGATTTAAGCCTAAAATTTCAGATCTAATCACATAGCACTATAGGCAATTTAGATTCCACATCATATGTTATGAACGCTTTAGATCTATGTTTAAACATCATGTCATATTAATTCTACTGTTAATAATCTTGCAAATAATAATTAAATAAATTAAATTAAATTTAAAAAAATAAAATTCTCACCCTAATCAGTCTCAGCAAAGCCTACTCGTCGCCACGGTCCTGTCGGATCTGAAATTTTCAGATTCGGGGTTCATACGCATTAGTTATCAATGTTTAAATAATTTTGACTTTTAACAACTGCTGCAGCAACGCTTAAAAGCGTCGCAAAATCTGAAGCATACCTTATTTTCAGAATTTGTTCAAAACTTCAAATTCGATTTTCTGGAGTTGTAGTTGACGAAACGACGAGCCGTTTGTTGGAGAAGGACCGGCTACGAGAGAGCTACGCACGGCCAGAAGGTGGCGAGGTGCGGCGGCGGCGTGGGGCCCAGGGGGGCGCGACCAGCGGACCTTTGGAGGGACGGGGCGGGCGGATCGAGGCACGAGAATGGCTGAGGTTGGTACCAAATCGAAGAGCTCGGCGAGAGCTTCGAAACGAGTACTCACACGCCAAATTCCGTTAAAAAATGAGAGAGAAAACTGAGTTTGAATTTTCGAAGGGAGGTGGGTTTGGAGCTTCAGCAAATGACGGCTTGGAGATGATGAACAGTGATTTTCGTCCTTTTATAATATAATATTAGGGTTAACTAATTATTAATTAGCCCGTTTAAGCCCGTTTTGGTCCGAACACCGATTTAAGCCTGCTTACTGTCGTTCTTAAGGTTTGAGGCCTTCTGAACGCAATGGAACATGTTACAGGACCCAATTCCGAAATTTATTATGAGTTCTGGAATAATTATATTATTTTATTAATATTTTAATGTATACCGTACATGAAAATTCACCGAGGTCACAAATTAACTTCAAAAATTCTCGAAAAATATATTTAGCTATGTCTTGATGCAGTGGACCTATGAAAATTAATTTCGTTCAATTCTGAGCCCGTATGATTTTTTAATGAATTTTTAAAGTCAAAAATTTGCCCGTTTACACTGAAAAAACAATTATAGTTATATATTAATTCCAAAAATTACCGAAAAATCATTTTTAGCTTTGTTTTGATGATACGAATCTAACAAAATTTATTTCGTTGAATTCTGAGACTTTTTGAAAAATGACTATTTTTAAGGCCAGTATATTTAATATTAAAAATACATTTTTAAACAAATAATTTCCGAAACTCGAAACATATAAGCGTTTACTGTTTTTCAATGCAGAAACGTCATTCTGAAACCAATGGAAGTGGTTTCGAGTTCAAATTCCTTCGTATGCAAAAAGTAGCATTTTTGTCCTATGCAAATTACCCAGCGACCTTTCTAAAAATTGAATTGGCCATAACTTTTGATTTCCGCTATGAAATTTCGATTTTTCGGATTCGTTGGAAAGATATTTTTAAATAGATTCTAATATTTTTGGTTTTACTAAAATCCGTTAAATTTTGCATCCTGTATGGTCAGTCAAAGTTCAAGTTTGACTTTTCAAACTACCGCGCTATTTCTAGCTCTTTTTATAATTAAAATTAATTTATTCATTCTAACTTCGATTTGAACCAAATTTGTGATCCTTATTATTTAAAATAGATTATTTTAAATATCAAAACTCGTTTAAAATCACTTAAAATAAATTTTAAATTTGCCCCAAAATTCAGGGCTGTTACACCCCAAAATCACATTTCAATCAGTCCCTAACCGTAAATTAGCAAGTGAGCAATTCCCTAAGTATTAACCCCGAAGGCCGAAACCAACATCAGATCAATACCCCAGAAACCATACAACTTAACTAATCTCCAGTTAGTTTCTGATTTCCTTAACTTCGCTGGGTCTAAGAATAGTATCTTTGAAGATACCGTTCACGACAACCCAAAATCACATTTCATTAATTATCGGTGAAACACCCCACCTCCGTTAGGGTCACTCTCAAAGGGAATGCCCTAATTTTGGTGGAGGTTTATAAGTATAAGTCACAGATATACAAGACAGATATAGGAACACATATTTGTAAACAGCGGAAGAACAACAAACTTTATTTCATAAAGCCAAATACGTGTTACAAAACATCACCATAATTGTCTTACATCCTTTCCAAAAACATAACATAACATTTTCATAATCTGTCTTGAGTACATTATTTAAAGAAGCATAAATAAAACGTAGATAAACTGCAAAAGCCCCATAGTGGATTGTCCAAAGCCATAGTTCAAAACAGGAAAGTCCAAGCAATACATTTCTCTTCTTCAAGCTGGATGTCAAGGCTGATCAAGCGGCTGTGTTCCCTCCCTGAGGACCTGGGGAGGGGGGGAAACGGAAGAAAGAAGACGAAAGAAAAGTAGAGTCAGACATAAAGCCTGAGTAAGTCTAGTACTATTTTGTCTATGAATAAAGAACGGGGTATGATAAGTATAAACAGGAAGTGGGCAAGCACTATAAACTTGGTTAAGTTGTCTAGGGTCGAATATACTATCGTACCCCATGTTAATCTCTGAACCCATATAAACTAGTTTCCAACTGGCACCCCATAATCAGGGTGATGTGATCCATTCTATGATGATCGGCTCCTACTCGCATAGTTACATGTGTCTTACGGCCCCCGATGTTGTAGTTACCTATGCTGGTCCCACCATGGGGTGTATCAAGTCCCATGGTGGCGGCCCGACACAACCTTAGAATGCACAGGTATGCTACTGGTGTCCAGTGCCTTATTTTTCTGCACCGGAGTGTGTGCACGCCCGCACTCCGTTAGAACCTACACTGCTACACCACCGCCGTCGATTTGACCTCTTACAATCAGCCCAGTAATCGTGCCCCACCCTGCCTAGTTTCAGGGTATCCTGATACACCTTTTAGGGTTACTGCTGAAAAGGGTCCCCCGTTACTAGGTTTTCTATCTCTAGCCAACATGCTAAGTTGGTTAAGTGTTTTCTAACCTAACCCCCACCAGTCTGTTTAGTTTAGCATGTTCCATTTTTGATTAAGTCTTTAGTTCACTTAATCCTAACAATCCCGACTCAGCCTTAATTGTCTTATTAAGGCCTTGACCTCTCACATTAGACAGGTATTGTTGTGGCTGCCTGTTGCCGGTTGATTCCGGGCAGTCTTACGCCACAACTCAGTCTAACCTCGGGTCCTTATTGGGCTCCATGTTTAACCTCCCACATTGGATAGGTATTGTTGTGACTACTGGACAGCCGGGCGGTTCCGGGCAGGTTTACATCACAACTCAATCCAACCTCGGGTTAAACACATCGTATGTTCTACATTTACATATTTTGTCTTTCTTCTTTATTTATATGTAAATATTTGCGGCCCATTATTAAGTTAATGGTGTAAAGGTTACACCAATCATGGGCCCAACCCATACTTGAACTTGGGCCCTTCTATTTTATATTTTCATTCATTAGTAATTTTAACCCAACGTTATTTTCCCCCGTTTTATACGTCCGTTTATATATATTGGGCTTAGCCTTTTTAAAGCCCAATTTAGCCATGCGAAAAGGGGAGGCTTAAAGCGTGATTACATACACAAAGAGGGGAAGGTGAGCGCATGAACTTGCAATATGACGTTGGAAATACAAAATAGAAACTGGTGTACTTGCATATATACTTTGGTCATAAAGCATAGGTGACATGAATCAAAGCATGTGAACTTGTAGTTGAGATAAGAATCTAAATTGGGTAACATTATTGACACATGAACCTATATTTTTATTTAGGCATAATGTCAAACATAAGCATGGCATAAATATCTCTAACATAAGGATGGCATAATGTCAAACATAAGCATGGCATAATATCAAACATAAGCATGGCATAAGTATAGTTAAATTTGTTCACATAACCATGGCATAAATATTTCTAACATGAAATCATGATTCTTACTTTAGTCATGTAAACTTACAAAAAGGGATTTTTGAACCTAACCTAGCTATGTACCACATATGTCATCATAAAATTCTTGTAAACAAGATAGACTTAATCATGGATTTCAATTATGCCAAATATCATTCATAGCCTAGCCATATTCATAAGTTTGCAAATAGGTTTTCTAGTACAAAAGCATGGCTTAATACATGATGCCCAATTTTTAACATAATTTCATATGAACTATAATAACCAAACTTGTTCCAATTACTTACAAAATGATTTATGCACAAAAATATACATCATGATGGCATAGTAGCAAAACCCCAAACTTGCATGAATTTAAATCAACTACATACATGTAGCTTCAACATGGATTACATAATTTGCGAATATTCCAAACGTATACTTGCATAGAACTACCGCATGTAGTTCTTTATAATTGAATAACATAATTCAAGAATATCCAAACGTATATAAATTGATAAGAACGCACAAATATGAATTTTATTGCCACAATTCAAGCATACAAACCAACACAATTATTTGTTCATACCAAAGTAATACTCTACTTACAATGGTGTGATGAATTCTCTAATTTAGGGATTGAAGACGCAAATTCCTTTGTTGAATTGATTTGTTTAGGTTGCTTTAAGATTTAGAATCTTCCTCCTAATCCTCTCTCCAATTTGGTGGCTACTCCTAGTCGTTCCTCAGCAACATGGCGGCTATGTTCTTATTTTTGAATGAATAGATTAGGGTTTAGTCTAGGGTTGTTTATATAGAGGTTAGGAACTGATTAGGACCATTGATGTTGCTTGGATTGATCGTAGCCATTCATTCTAAGGAGAGACCAATTAGAGCCTGCCACCTAGCCCTAATGACAAAACAGACCACAGAAAATCGACCACATAGAGAATAGGCCAGCCGGGTTAGACTGGGCTCGACCTGGTCTGGACCAGGTCGACACCCCTGTCGACAGGCCTGTCGACCTGGTTAGACCAGGTCGATAGCCCAGTCGACCTGGGTGCGTCAGGCGGGACTTTTTCCGCCCTGGCCCATTGGGCCCCATTTTAGTTTTCTGAGCTTATTTTATTCTGTTTGAATTTTAAATTTAATTTAGAAACTTCCGAAGGCCATACCTTCTTCATACGGACTCCGTTTTTCGAAAACTCGGACTCTATTTCGCATAATTTTCCGAGACGAACGCAATGGCGTATCCCGTTTCCCTTAGTTCTTTGATTTGAAATTAATTATACTTTAATTTGTGAATTCCACAGTTATAGAATTCGCGGGGTGTTACATTCTCCCCCACTTAAAAGGATTTCGTCCCCGAAATCTTCAAGTTAGGAGGAATGTATATCCTAACATCCAATCATCCATCTACTCATCCATCAAACACGAGCATCCATTGTCCTTAAAAGACTTCTAATGCTTCATGATCATATGCGAAGTGTGTGTATATGAACTTATCTAATGCAAAATCAGGCGATCTACTGATTCAGTTGACCTCTATAATGCGAATTATGTAGGTGCCATGAATCCATTATGTATGCAAATTTTCCTATTCTTGATTCTACATGAGTGCTCAATCATTCAATACAAATGCAACATCCACATGACAACACATTAAAGTTCAACCACATACGAATGCAACATATATGCATATGCAATATGAAGTGACTGAGCCGATCTAAAACCTAGATTGTGTGTGTATATGCAACCACGAGCAACCACTAGCAATCACTTGCAACCACTTGCAACCATCATCCATAACATGTTTCAATTACATGTTTCCATCCAAAGGGTTTCTACCTAAAAGATACGGTCGAGGAAATATACCTAAAAAGATAGATAAAAGCGCAACTTAAGGAAAAAGAAAGATCAAGGATGTACCCTTGAACAGAAAAGGGTAGGCAGTACGTATTCTAGCTTCAGTTTCCCAAGTCGCGTCTCCCTCGGCGTCGCTCCACTGAACTTTAACGAGCTTGACTTCGCGGTTGCGTAGCTTCTTCACTTACGTTCCTAAGATGCGGGTTGGAACTTTTCTAATGGTTGCTTCGCGTTCTACTTCGGCCTCTTCGAGGATATTTGGCTCTACCACTTCAGCTGACTCATGTAGACATTTTCGGAGATGTGAAATGTGAAAAGCGTTGTGGACTCCAGCCAACTTCTCGGGTAGCTCTAATCTATAGGCCATTTTCCCAATTTTCTCGATGATAGGGAATGGCCCTACGAACCTTGGTGCTAGCTTTCCTGTGGTTCCAAAGCGGACAACGTTTCTTAGCGGTGATACCTTGAGAAAAACTCTGCCTCCAACCTCAAATTCAAGGTCAGTCCTTCTCTTGTCGGCATAGGACTTTTGTCTGTCTTGGGCCGTCTTCATCCTTCTTCGTATTAAGTCTACTTTCTCTGAGGTCTCTCGGATCATATCTGGTCCAAGTATGAGCTTATCAGTAGACTCCCACCAACAAGTGGGCGATCGGCACGGTCTTCCATATAAAGCTTCGAAGGGCGCCATTCCGATGGTTGCTTGATAGCTGTTGTTGTAGGCAAATTCCACCAAAGGAAGGTGGTCTTCCCATGTCCCTCCGAAGTCAAGGACGCATAGCCTTAAAAGGTCTTCCAAAACTCTGTTCACTCTCTCTGTTTGGCCGTCGGTTTGGGGATGATAGGCTGTGCTTAAGCATAACTGCGTTCCTACTGCTTCTTGCAGACTCCGCCAAAACTCACTGGTGAAGATGGGGTCTCGGTCACTAACAATGCTAGATGGTATTCCATGGAGTCGAACGATTTCCTTGAGGTAAAGTGATGCTAGGGATGAGGCAGTTCTTTTACTTTTGACAGGTAAAAAGTGGGCGCTTTTAGTAAGCCTATCCACTATTACCCAAATGCTAGTGTTGCCTCTCCTAGACCTAGGCAGCCCATCGATGAAGTCCATTGAGACGCTATCCCATTTCCACTGCGGGACCTCCAGAGGATTTAGCAGTCCGCCAGGCTTTTTCTGTTCCGCCTTAACCTATTGGCACACCATACACTTAGAAACGAATTCTGCCACGTCCTTTTTCATGCCGTTCCAGAAGAAAGTCCTTTTTATGTCTTTGTACATTTTATCTCCGCCTGGGTGTATCGTCATCTTGGAGTGATGTGCTTCCTCGAGAACCTTCTTTACTAAATCTTTTATCTGTGGGACGCATAGTCTTCCGTCTCGCCTTAGCAAACCCCTATCGTCGATGGAGTATCTGTTGAGGTGACTTGAAGTCTCACCCCTAATTAGCCTATCAATCATTTCCACAAGCTGAGGGTCTTCGCGTTGTGCTGCCCCTACTGAATCCACTAAAGTTGGGCGCACTTCGAGAGATGCAAGCAAGCCTGGTACGAAATCGGAGGAGGGCCTAAAGTCGAAACTGGCTATAAACTCTAGGCTTTGTCTTTCAACAAACAACGGGCTTAGGGTCAATTTCTTTCGGCTCAACGCGTCTGCCACTACGTTGCCTTTGCCCGGAGTGTAGGAGATTTCGAAATCGTACGAGGCAAGAAACTCCATCCATCTTTGTTGCCTCAAGTTAAGATCTTTCTGCGAGAAAAGATATTTCAACGATTTATGGTCAGTGTAAAGTTCGAACTTCTCACCTAGGAGATAGTGTCGCCAAGACTTGAGTGCAAAGACGATGGCGGCTAACTCAAGATCGTGGGTTGGGTAGTTCTTTTTGTGTACTTTCAACTGCCTCCCGCCATAAGCTACTACCCTTCCTTCTTGCATTAAGACGGCGCCTAGCCCTGTCCCACATGCATCCGTATAAACAGTGAACATCTTGCTCCCTTCTGGCAGCGTCAAAACTGGGGCTGTTGTGAGAGCCCTTTTCAGTCGTTGGAAAGCAAACTCGCAATCCAAATCCCAATTGAACACTAGATTCTTCTTAGTCAATTTCGTGAGCGGAGCTGAGATTTTCGCAAAATCCCTTATAAACTTTCGATAGAAACCTGCTAGTCCTAGAAAGCTTCGGACCTCAATTGCATTCCTTGGTGTCTTCCAATCCTGTACCGCCACTACCTTAGCAGGGTCCACCGCTAACCCTTGTTTGGATACTATGTGCCCAAGGAACCTCACCTCTTCCCTCCAAAAGTGGCATTTGGAGAATTTGGCTTTTAGTTGATGGACTCACAAAGTTTCCATGATTGCCCTTAAGTGTTGAGCATGTTCCTCTTCACTCTTTGAGAAGATAAGGATATCATCTACGAAGACCACTACGAATTTGTTGAGGAAATCTCTAAATACCCTACTCATCAGGTCCACGAAGTAAGCAGGTGCATTTGTCAAGCCGAAAGGCATGACAAGCCATTCAAAGAAACCGTCTGGGGTTCTGAACGCCGTTTTATCGATGCTATCTTCAGCCACCCTTAGCTGATGAAAACCGGTTGCTAAATCGAGTTGGGAGAAAACAGACGCCCCTACAAGCTGGTCAAATAAATCGTCAATTCTAGGGAGAGGGTGCCTATTCTTTTTCGTTAGCTTGTTGAGCTCCCTATAGTCAACACATAGACGGAGTGAACCATCCGCCTTTGTAGCGAACACTACCGGAGCGCCCCATTCTGAAATGCTCCTCCTAATGAACCCCTTTTCTAGAAGCTCTTTAATCTGTTTACTGAGCTCTTTCCTTTCCCGTGGAGCCATATGTCTAACGGGCAACGCAACGGGCTTTGCATTATCTACAAGATATATGCGGAAGTCTATTTCCCGCTTCGGAGGCAAGCCCTTCACCTCTTCAAAGACATCCGGATATTCCCGGACCACTTTAACTGATTGCAAATTTTCAACAGAGGCATCTAGCGATTCAAGATAACTAATCATAACCGCATACGAGGGATTACAAGAAATTTCCAAGGTATTACCGAGCTGGGTTAGGAGCCTAACAACCCTTTTCTCACAATCAAGGATGGCCCCATTACTGGATAGCCAATCCATACCCAAAATCAAACCATACCCCGAAAAGCCCAAAACAAAGGCACTACATAGAAATTCTACACTTAGGATAGAAATTTTCAATCCCACACAGATCATAGACAAATGAGCTGGGCCCCCAATTGGGTTTGAAACAATTAAGGGGTCCTCTACCATACTAGTTTCTAGGTGCAGAGATTCTACTAAAGCAGACGAGATAAAGGAGTGTGATGCGCCAGAATCAAATAAGGTGCGAACGGGGTGATCATAAAGATAAACTACACTTTCTACAGAAGTATTTATACCTCGTTGTTGCAGAGGTGGCGCTTCCAGCACATGAACCTGTGCCCCTGGGGTGGATCCAGCCCTCTGCCCCTGTCCTCGTTTCTTTGGGCAGTCCTTAGCCCTGTGACCTGTCTCACCGCAAGAAAAGCACCCACCATTCTCCTTGGACTTCTTTTTCCGGCAATCCTTTACTAAGTGCCCCACTTTGCCACAGAAATTGCACTTCCTCTTCTCTTTGTTGCCTTTCCCGCCCTTCTTAAAGTCTGTCTTCTTAGGCTGCAAACCCTCTTTCTTCTCGCCCTTATCCTCTTCATTCAGCAATGCCATTTGCACCAATCTTTCATACGTGGCTCCCATGGGTATATGGGTCATGGCCAAACTGTGTAATGGCTCGTTCAACCCTTTGACGAAACGGAGAGCCTTCTTGTGCGGGGTGTTGACTAGGTCAAGCCCAAACCTGGCCAGCTCATCGAACTGATTCACGTACTCTCTGACTGTCTTGTCCCCTTGCTTAAGAAATAAGAATTTTTCCAACTGCAAACTTCTTTCCGCATCTGAGAGAAATTTGGTCTCAAACCTTGCCCTAAAGTCCTCCCATGTCTCCACTGGTCTTTCAGCATTAGTGACTTCCCACCAGTAGGAAGCCTCACCCTTCAATAGCCATACCGCCAATTGTACTTTTTGTCTATCTTCTACCTCAAAGATGATGAATAGGTCCTCCGTTTCTTTCAGCCAATTTCTAGCTGCCACGAAGGACTCAGTTCCATGGAAATCCCTTCCTCCCATAGCTTTAAAATCTTTGCATATCTTAGCAAACGTATTTCCCCGAGGAGGAGGTGGAGGAAAAGGTGTCGCTGCAGCTGGATGATTTCCTGCAGCTGGGGGAGGAGGAACGGTAGGACCTGGCTGAGTGGCTCTTGCTTCTAAGAACCGTCTAAACCAACCAGGTATTGGCACCCCTTCTGGCAAGTTAAGATCTTCGGACATGCTGAAACAAAAAGGATAGATTCAAAACGAAGGATAAGAGATAGTACCAATGGCTTTGGGGAGTGGACTTTGCCTTTTTAAAATAAAATATTTTTCTTTTAAAAATGCTTCTTTAAATTTTCTTTTTGAAAATAAAATTTTCAAAACTTTTTATCTTATCTGGTAAACCTATGCTCTGATACCAAGTGAAACACCCCACCTCCGTTAGGGTCACTCTCAAAGGGAATGCCCTAATTTTGGTGGAGGTTTATAAGTATAAGACACAGATATACAAGACAGATATAGGAACACATATTTGTAAACAGCGGAAGAACAACAAACTTTATTTCATAAAGCCAAATACGTGTTACAAAACATCACCATAATTGTCTTACATCCTTTCCAAAAACATAACATAACATTTTCATAATCTGTCTTGAGTACATTATTTAAAGAAGCATAAATAAAACGTAGATAAACTGCAAAAGCCCCATAGTGGATTGTCCAAAGCCATAGTTCAAAACAGGATAGTCCAAGCAATACATTTCTCTTCTTCAAGCTGGATGTCAAGGCTGATCAAGCTGCTGTGTTCCCTCCCTGAGGACCTGGGGGGGGGGGGGGAACGGAAGAAAGAAGACGAAAGAAAAGTAGAGTCAGACATAAAGCCTGAGTAAGTCTAGTATTATTTTGTCTATGAATAAAGAACTGGGTATGATAAGTATAAACAGGAAGTGGGCAAGCACTATAAACTTGGTTAAGTTGTCTAGGGTCGAATATACTATCGTACCCCATGTTAATCTCTGAACCTATATAAACTAGTTTCCAACTGGCACCCCATAATCAGGGTGATGTGATCCATTCTATGATGATCGGCTCCTACTCGCATAGTTACATGTGTCTTACGGCCCCCGATGTTGTAGTTACCTATGCTGGTCCCACCATGGGGTGTATCAAGTCCCATGGTGGCGGCCCGACACAACCTTAGAATGCACAGGTATGCTACTGGTGTCCAGTGCCTTATTTTTCTGCACCGGAGTGTGTGCACGCCCGCACTCCGTTAGAACCTACACTGCTACACCACCGCCGTCGATTTGACCTCTTACAATCAGCCCAGTAATCGTGCCCCACCCTGCCTAGTTTCAGGGTATCCTGATACACCTTTTAGGGTTACTGCTGAAAAGGGTCCCCCGTTACTAGGTTTTCTATCTCTAGCCAACATGCTAAGTTGGTTAAGTGTTTTCTAACCTAACCCCCACCAGTCCGTTTAGTTTAGCATGTTCCATTTTTGATTAAGTCTTTAGTTCACTTAATCCTAACAATCCCGACTCAGCCTTAATTGTCTTATTAAGGCCCTGACCTCTCACATTAGACAGGTATTGTTGTGGCTGCCTGTTGCCGGTTGGTTCCGGGCAGTCTTACGCCACAACTCAGTCTAACCTCGGGTCCTTATTGGGCTCCATATTTAACCTCCCACATTGGATAGGTATTGTTGTGACTACTGGACAGCCGGGCGGTTCCGGGCAGGTATACATCACAACTCAATCCAACCTCGGGTTAAACACATCGTATGTTCTACATTTACATATTTTGTCTTTCTTCTTTATTTATATGTAAATATTTGCGGCCCATTATTAAGTTAATGGTGTAAAGGTTACACCAATCATGGGCCCAACCCATACTTGAACTTGGGCCCTTCTATTTTATATTTTCATTCATTAGTAATTTTAACCCAACGTTATTTTCCCCCGTTTTATACGTCCGTTTATATATATTGGGCTTAGCCTTTTTAAAGCCCAATTTAGCCATGCGAAAAGGGGAGGCTTAAAGCGTGATTACATACACAAAGAGGGGAAGGTGAGCGCATGAACTTGCAATATGACGTTGGAAATACAAAATAGAAACTGGTGTACTTGCATATATACTTTGGTCATAAAGCATAGGTGACATGAATCAAAGCATGTGAACTTGTAGTTGAGATAAGAATCTAAATTGGGTAACATTATTGACACATGAACCTATATTTTTATTTAGGCATAATGTCAAACATAAGCATGGCATAAATATCTCTAACATAAGCATGGCATAATGTCAAACATAAGCATGGCATAATATCAAACATAAGCATGGCATAAGTATAGTTAAATTTGTTCACATAACCATGGCATAAATATTTCTAACATGAAATCATGATTCTTACTTTAGTCATGTAAACTTACAAAAAGGGATTTTTGAACCTAACCTAGCTATGTACCACATATGTCATCATAAAATTCTTGTAAACAAGATAGACTTAATCATGGATTTCAATTATGCCAAATATCATTCATAGCCTAGCCATATTCATAAGTTTGCAAATAGGTTTTCTAGTACAAAAGCATGGCTTAATACATGATGCCCAATTTTTAACATAATTTCATATGAACTATAATAACCAAACTTGTTCCAATTACTTACAAAATGATTTATGCACAAAAATATACATCATGATGGCATAGTAGCAAAACCCCAAACTTGCATGAATTTAAATCAACTACATACATGTAGCTTCAACATGGATTACATAATTTGCGAATATTCCAAACGTATACTTGCATAGAACTACCGCATGTAGTTCTTTATAATTGAATAACATAATTCAAGAATATCCAAACGTATATAAATTGATAAGAACGCACAAATATGAATTTTATTGCCACAATTCAAGCATACAAACCAACACAATTATTTGTTCATACCAAAGTAATACTCTACTTACAATGGTGTGATGAATTCTCTAATTTAGGGATTGAAGACGCAAATTCCTTTGTTGAATTGATTTGTTTAGGTTGCTTTAAGCTTTAGAATCTTCCTCCTAATCCTCTCTCCAATTTGGTGGCTACTCCTAGTCGTTCCTCAGCAACATGGCGGCTATGTTCTTATTTTTGAATGAATAGATTAGGGTTTAGTCTAGGGTTGTTTATATAGAGGTTAGGAACTGATTAGGACCATTGATGTTGCTTGGATTGATCGTAGCCATTCATTCTAAGGAGAGACCAATTAGAGCCTGCCACCTAGCCCTAATGACAAAGCAGACCACAGAAAATCGACCACATAGAGAATAGGCCAGCCGGGTTAGACTGGGCTCGACCTGGTCTGGACCAGGTCGACACCCCTGTCGACAGCCCTGTCGACAGGCCTGTCGACCTGGTTAGACCAGGTCGACAGCCCAGTCGACCTGGGTGCGTCAGGCGGGACTTTTTCCGCCCTGGCCCATTGGGCCCCATTTTTGTTTTCTGAGCTTATTTTATTCTGTTTGAATTTTAAATTTAATTTAGAAACTTCTGAAGGCCATACCTTCTTCATACGGACTCCGTTTTTCGAAAACTCGGACTCTATTTCGCGTATTTTTCCGAGACGAACGCAATGGCGTATCCCGTTTCCCTTAGTTCTTTGATTTGAAATTAATTATACTTTAATTTGTGAATTCCACGGTTATAGAATTCGCGGGGTGTTACAATCGGGTTAAAGAACAAGTGTTATATAAAACACTGTTCATGATAAACCCAAAAATCAATACTCATTCAATTCCAGTTAAATATTATTTAATTGGTACACTTCATTAAATCCAAATAAAAAGATTTAATCTTTTCCTCAGCTGGGCTTAAGAACAGTGTTAACGAAGACACCATTCACGACAAACCCAAATCACATTTGATATTAATTACAAGGCTCTGAATAGAAAATATATCGGCTTATATTCAATATCAAATTCTATGACCAACAAATATCGTATTGGAAATAACGATATCTATATATCTTTCAAATTTCCATAACGCTATCTGTATAATCACGAAATCCAACATCGAAATATTCCAAAGACAATTTCGATTCAAATCCATTCCAATTCAATTATTGGAAATTCTGGTTACTTTCAAAACCATTTCAAATCCAATTTATTTATTTTATAAATAAATAAATTACTATTCTAGTTCAAAACTAGTTCATTTCGATAAAAACCTATTTTTATCTTTTCAAATATGGAGTTTTTCGTCCCAATTCTTTCTAAATCATTTCTTATTATTTTACACAAATTATTACTATTTTTAATAATTTTATCAAGGCCCGTACAGTCGATTTCCATCAACGGCCATCGAACTGCACTTACAACGACCTTTCCCAAATTTGATTTGGACATAATTCCAAACCTAACCGTTAGATTTCAAATTTCTAATACTTGTTAGAAAGCTCTTTTCGATACGAACCCAACGGTTCCGGTTTTAGGAGAATCCGACGGTCGGATCTTCCGCAATATCCATTTGAAGTCAATGGTCGAAATTCACGAACTACAGCAGCGCGGCGCGTTCTATTCAGGCCATTATATTATATATATATATATATAATATATACTTCATCGATTTCCTTTTAAAACGTATTTTATAAATCGTTTTAAATTCGTTTTCAAAACGATTTCAATTCCTTTTCAAATTCAAATCAAAATTGAATTTTCCAATATAAATTCGTTTCAATTCTATTTCAATTCAAATCCATTTCAATTCAAATCGGTTTCAATTCAAATCAATTTCAGTTCAATTTCAATACGTTTTAAATTCAATTCAAAACGATTTCAATTCTATTTCAATCTAATTCGAATTTCAATTCTATTCAGTTTAATTCGAATTTCATTTCAATTCAATTTAATTCGAATTTCAATTCCTTTCAAAATATCAGATTTTGAAATCACTTTCGATATTCATTGTAAAATGAATAAAATCGATATAAATATCGTTCACGTCAAAATGGCGTCAATCTAATCAACACGGCTTCATATATTTCTATTTTCAAATATTCTATTTCAAATATTTCTTTTTCAAATATTTCTTATTCAAATATTCTATTTCAAAATTGGAATGAGTCCCAATCAATTACCATATAATGTTAATTATATGGATTTTCTACCACACGTATATAACGGCAACGATAAATCATCAACCATCATCCAAAGTGCGTTCTACACTGTATAAGCATCAAATATAAATATTTAACGCTTATAGCAGTCTATCAATCAATCAATTGACATACAACTAACTATTGGGATTAGTGTATGTCATATATCACCCCAATACCCGTGTGGGGTTTTCAAACAATCAAACACATATTTTACTTGTGCAGTTGGGCGATGTGTAAAATTTATCGTCCCAATCAATTATCAGTCAAATGTGTGTATATTAACAAATCGTCTGATTTGTTTATATTTATTTCATTTCAAATACACGTTAAAAATTCTATTTTCAACTATAAAATATTTTAACTATATAAATATTTTATTTCATTTCACATCACATCACACAATCAACTACACATCAAAATCAAACAAACAAGCATACAAGCCGTCCATGGTCTGTGGACGACGGGTGTCGGGTGCTACTAAACACCGTCTGCATTCTAGTATATAACTAGAAAAAGAAAATTAAAGGTGAGAAGTTCTCACCGACTAGCTAATCCAAACTCCACGACTCTTCATATGTGGAAATCTTCACCTTTTCGTCTTTCGTCACTTTCGTTGCCCGTATCCACTACATATATGAAAACCACATTTTTAATTCTCTTTACTTCACGATAAAATAAAGTTCAGATTTTTATTTCACTTCATATATTTACAACGCTTCTTTCTATATAAAAATTATACTTTTATATTTCTACTTCCTATATAAAGATTGAATTTTTATTATCATAACTATATAAAAATTATATTTTTATATTTCTACTTTGATAAAAACCATATTTTCAATATCTCTACTTTATAAAATCATATTTTTATTATCTATAATATAAAAATCGCCTTTTCATGTATAAAGATCAATTCTTTTCTAATTAAAAATCTATGCTTTAACTAATTAAAAATCTACGCTTTACTCCTTTCACTTTCAATATAAACAAAAACAAGCTTACTGTTCTTTTCACGTCGAACTGAGAAACCCACTGCCGATGGAAAAAGTTCACCTGCGCCCCTCTTTGACAACGACGACCGCACTCCCTCCCTGACGCCAGCAATGGCATTCGAACTTCGTGTACTGATGGTGGCTCGGATGCGCTCGATTTGGTTCGCCGAGATGTCGGGTTCGGATTATAGAAGAGGAGGGGGCCCGTTGGTTGAAGCTTTGGTCGAAGGAGGGGCATTGGAGTCGGGGGGTGGGGGGGCTTGCTGGCAATCGGGGGTGGTGGAATGGGGTTGGCGGCGGTTAGGGTTTCAAGGGAATGGCGCTTGATTTTTGGAGGATTTGAGGTCATCATTTGGAGGAGGGGCGATTGGAGAGGATGGATGTGGATGGAGGAAGGGCGGCTGAAGCATGGCGACGGGAAGGGGGGATCGACGGGTCTGCGATCGATGGAAAGGGGGCACGACATTATTTATTTATTTATTTATTTCGGGCGTTGACTGGTTGAGGGAGAAAGAGGTTGGAGGGTGTTACTGAAAAAGGTTTTATATTATTTAACTTTATTTTTTTAAAATTCAAAAGCAACTTTCTATTTTCGACCTCTAAACGAGACCCACTGCCTGTCGTCCCTAGCGTATTACCCCCGTTCCGAACACAATGGGATATGTATCGTAAGCTGATTCGATCGTTTCGATCGGTTTTCGTCAAAATCAAAATATAACTCTATAAATTGAATTTGAACGTGCATTTCAATTTACTGAGGTTACATACTAACTCGAAAAATTCCAGAAAAATATTTTCTAGTTTCGTAATGACGATACGGTCCTAAAAAAACAAATTTTGTCGAATTCTGAGACCGTTTGAAAAATGGCCATTTTCCAGTCGATTAAAATCAACTGAAACTGGTCAAACGCGTTTTACTTCGCCACGCTCACATATTGATTCGAAAAATTATGAAATTTGAAACCTAGCAATAATTTGATATTGCGGATCCAACAAAAGTGGTTTCGTCGAAATCCGAGGTCGTTTGCAAAATGGCCATTTTCAAGGGCCGAAATTCCATAGTGACTATTCTGAAATTTCAACTGGATGTAACTTTTGATTCCCGCTATGAAATTTTGATTTCCCGGATTCGTTGGAAAGATATTCTCAATTAGATTCAAATATTTTTGGTTTCACTAAAATCCGGTTTATTTTGCACCCGGTACATTCATTTGAATTTTGAAATCGAATTATCGAACTGCCGCGCCGTTTTCAATTCCTTTTATAATTTAAAATAAATATTTATATTCGAACGACGATCTATATAATATATACGTTCAAATTCTATTCAAAATAAATTTCTCGTCGTTATTATTTAAAATAATTCATTTTAAATAATCAAAATCCACTAAAATTGCCAAAATAAAAATTTTAAATTGGCTCGCATTTCCGGATTATTACAATCTCCCCCACTTAAAACTTTTCGTCCCCGAAAAGGAACGAAGCCGAAAGTTGTTTAACTAATCAACTCAACTTTCATTATTTTGACTACGGCTTAAGTTCTTCAATTTTCAGTTTCTAAGAACTTTTCAAATTTTTCAAAAATTTGGCTAACACCCTAAATTTCCGAAAAATTTCGCCATAACCTCCCTTGCACCGGGAGCACCGGGAAAATCCCGAAATTGCCATACAGGCCTTCTGATCTCAAAAAGAAAAAGAAAAAGCCAAGCGGCTAGCCAATCGGCTCATAAAATCATCATCATCCAAACAAAACAGTAAATTATGGTAAACATATAACTATTTGTCGGGCAAACAATTTTATTCTTCTGCTCTAGCCTCTTTGCTATGACTTATTCAATGTAAGTACATGTATATGCAAGCAAATGTGACCAAATTTCCAATACAATTTACTATTTGGTTCAAATTGGCTATATGGTTCAAATTTTAATTAATCAAACAATAATCAAACAACGCAATCAGCAATCAATTAGTTGATTAGCTTTTCAAATTTATAATTTTGATATACAGCCAAAAATCACATTTTTGATGCCAAATCACAACAATAAGCCTTATCTAATTTTGGTTCTCACACAAGTCAATTGGAAATATATAGAAATCTCACTTTCGCCACTCGAAAATAAATACTGGCGATGGTGCCCCGTCACCAGAATTATCCCCGGGCAACTAGAGTGTGATTCTATAACTATCCAGTACATTAAAACTTCGAATACACGTTTGCAAGACATATATGCAAAATCTTTATATATTGGATTGTCCAAATTCAATATAAAATAAATAATCAAATACGAATAAGTGATTTAAATTTTCAAAAACAAAATTGGTTTTCATTTTAAAAATATACTCTTCACACTCGTTCTAGGATACTACTTATCTCATCTCTAACAAGTCATTCCCATTGGATATTACTAATCCAATTTCTGATGAATTCTTTCATTCGGTTCTAATGTGTCTTGTTCTCTGAGCTCTGTAAACCAAAGCTCTGATACCAAATGTGACAACAAGGGATTTCGCTCAATCCGAATCAGTCGCTAAACCGATCTAGACCGTTCGAAACGCCTGATTGTTTTGAGAACACGACAAAGTAGAACGCAGACGGAAGAACATTCCATTGTTAATTACAACAATTCCATCAGATTACAAGAATATATAGAGTATAAATAAATATTACAGTTCATAAAATATCAGAGATTACAATAAATTACATAGCAGTGGAAAATAATACAATACACAACTAGAAGTAATACGCGGATACAAAGCTTTCCGAGCATCATTCCAGCTGTAAACCAGGATCCTGTGAATATAAATCTACAAAACCAAAACTACTAGCTGCCCGTGCAGAAAATAAGGACACCTAGAGTTTAGGTTAAAACGATAAACTCCAGGTCAGTCATGTGACTAGTGTGAGAACTAAAAACAGTTATTGATCTTTATTTTAAAGTTAGGTAAATCAAGAGACCACGCCGTATAACACGGAACGGGTTTCCTCCCAAGAATACCAGGGCATAAAACAAACAGCGCAATGCTAAATAAAGAAAAATGAAGCTATTATAAGACCCAGGTCCCATCACACAATGCAACGCAAACCGGAGGATAGGGTTTTACCTTATAATAGCCAAAGAATGCTTGATACGTTTAAAAATAGATTATTTTGATATTACTATAAGTGTATAGTTTCAAAACAATTTCAATCGTAAGTATCAATCATAGACAGCCTAGCTACCATCTACTATGTCGCCATACTAGGTTCTACAAATAAAAACGAATTATCACGTATTGGAAATTGGATTCCATCATGAGTCGAGGAAAGGGGCAAGCTCCTCTCCGATTCGAGACACTCTAGCAAATGCCTCAGGACCACACACAGCGATCCCTTAGAACCTCCAAGGCTGGTCCTCTCTTACTTCTGAGGATTAGTATTCCTGAACACACGTTTCCTGGTCCTATAGGACCTATATAATGGTCTGTACGTCGGCTCACATAGTGCTAGTTATCGACAATATATTCGATGCGCCTCGCATCCAACAACTACACAGGTAAAAAGTATATAAATGTCAGGGCTGGTAGGTCGCTGACATCACCCATAGCTAGAAAGAAACGTCGTGCACTCCTTGGGTCCTTATCCCGTTTTTGACTCATACGGAGGTGTGAGGCCGGCGAATTAATGCTATACACAAAGCTATGCCACACAGGTCGTGCTTTGATTATCAACCACAAGACTTTGCTTTTCAACAGAAGCCTTGATCATTTGCCACTTAGGCATGCCACACAGGCAATTCACTCCATGCGACTGATGTCCATCGATATACAACCTCTGAGCTCGTACGTCTCAGAGAAGGGCGTTAAGCAAGAGAATAAATTCTCCGCCACCAAACAGATGTATATTTAATAAAGATCAATCAACACAGAATAAAATCCAATGTCAGACACACAGTCCATTTACAAGTTCGTTCTGGGTTTGAACGAAACCGGAGGCACTTTCCTCGCATATCCATCGATCTCCAAGTACGTCTGGACGATCACCAACTGATTCCCTCCACTTGGATGTACAGCCCAATAAAGATCATCAATAATCATCCAAACGAGTGAAGACTTCTGGTCTTTAACCACCGTCTTCATCTTCGACTTATCGTCGAATCGGTTATTCAGAATGGGTATAAACCCGGCCTTTCCGAATAACTCGCATATATAATAAACACGTGTTACACAAAAACAACATACGCCTCATTCCAATTCAGAATATTCTTTTATTCAAATTTTCACATTCTAAGGGAAAGGTTCCCATTAATTTTATCAAAGATAAATTTTTCTAAATTTATTCTTTAATCTTCCTTTGGATATCATTTCAACCCATGTTAAGGTTTTCCAAACTAGTCGGGATTAGCGAACTACACCGAAGTAATTATTTATTTTATTTCCCAATCCCAACCTATTCATTCCATGGAGCAAAACTGATAATACTCCATATCTAACACCACGGTGTTATCGGTAAATATTAATTACCGTTTCACGTTCAAATCTAATTAAAGATTTAACTATCGCTTTGGAGCAAAACTGGTGATACTCCATCCGCGATCACTTTAATCTAATTAAAGATTCATTAAAACTCCACTTAGTTTTAATCTTCCCAAAAATCAATATCCTGTCTTTAATTGGGTTAAAGAACCAATGTCATCTAAAACACGATCCACGATAAAACCAAAAACCAACTTAAATTCAATTCCAATTAAATACTAATTAACGGGACAATTTCACTAAATCTTAATTAAAATATTTATTATTTTCTAAACTGGGTTCAAGAACAGTGTTATTTAAGACACCATTCACGACGAACCCAAAATCCCATTTGATATTAAATACAAGGCTCTGAATAGAAAATATATCGGCTTATAATCAATATCAAATTCTGAAACAAACAAATATCATATTGGAAATAAGGATATAAATATATCTTTCAAATTTCCACAACCATATCGGTATAATCACGAAATCCAATATCGAAATATTCCAAAGATAATTTTGATTCAAATCCACTCCAATTCACGTATTGGAAATTCTGATTATTTTCAAAACCATTTCAAATCTAGTTCAAAACTAGTTCATTTCGATAAAAATATATTTTTATCCTTTCTTATGTGGAATTTTTCATCCCGGTTCTTTCCAATTCATATATTATGATTTTACACAAATTATTAATTTTTTTAATAATTCTATCAAGGCCCGTACAGTCGGTTTTCAACAACGGCCACAGAACTGCACTTACAGCGACCTTTTCCAAATTTGATTTGGACATAATTCCAAATCCAACCATTAGATTTCAAATTTATAATATTCATTGGAAAGCTCTTTTCGATACGAATCCAACGGTTCTGATTTCAGGAGAATCCGACGGTCGGATCTCCTGCAACGTCAATTCGAAGTCAATGGTCGAAATTCGCGAACTAGCACGGCGCGGCGCGTTCTATTCAGGCCATTTAATATATATTATATATATTTCGTCGATTTCAATTCAAAACGTATTTTATAAATCGTTTTAACTTCGTTTTCAAAACAATTTCAACTTCATATTCAATTTCAAATCAAAATTGAATATTTCATATCATTAATATATAAGTGATAATATTTTCAAAACGTTATATTTTGAAATCACTTCCTTTTCTATATTCATTAATAAAACGAATATAATCGATATAAATATCGTTCGCGTCAAAATGGTGCATCTCTAATCAACACGGCTTTATATATTTCAATAACTTCATTATTCTATTCAACATATGAATATTTCTTTTATTCAACACATGAATCTATATTTCTTTCAACACATGAATATTCTCAACACATGAGTATCGTCAACACATGACTATTTTTATTATTTAATATATTTTATAAAATTATGATAAAGATGCAAATTTTATTGTTTAAAATATTTTACTCAACACATGAATATTTTCAACACATGAATAAATATTTTATTCAACACATGAATATTCTTTATTCTATTCAACACATGAATATATATTTTATTCAACACATGAATATTCTTTATTCTATTCAACACATGAATATTCTCAACACATGAGCATCGTCAACACATGATTATTTATTCTATTCAACACATGAATCTTTATTTTATAATATTCTTTATTTTCCCAATTGGAATGAGGCCCAATCAATTACCATATAATGTTAATTATATGGATTCCATACAACACATGTATATAATAGCAATGATAAATAATCAACCATCATCCAAAGTGCACCACACAACTGCATAAGCATTAAATATAACTAATTAACGCTCATACAGTCTGTCAATCAAACGATCGACGTACCACTAAACAATTGGGATTAGTGTACGTCAAATATCATCCCAACACCCGTGTGGGGTTTCAATCCGCAAACACTGAATATTATTTGTGCAGTTGGGTGATGTGTAAAATTTATCGTCCCAATCAATATCCTTCAACTAGGTGTACATAAACAAACCGTCCGGTTTGTAAATGAATATTTATTTATTCACATATAAGTTAAAAATTATATATTTTTAACGATAAACAATTTATTTCAACACATGAATATTTTTCCTATTCAACACATGAATATTTTTTTCCATTTCACATCAACATCACAAACTAACTTCACAACACATCAAACAAGCATACAAGTCGTCCATGGTCTGTGGACGACGGGTATCGGGTGCTGCTAAGCACCATTTGCATCCTAGTATATAATTTTAACTAGAAAACAAGAATTGAAGTGAGGAGTTCTCACCGACTAGCTAAACCAGTTCACCGCGACTCTTCATATGTAGGAATTTTCGTCGTGCTCGCCTTTTGTTAATTTCATTGTCCATAGCCACTACATATATAAAAATCACATTTTTATACTGTTGCTATGTATATAAAATCACATTTTTATAATCACTCTATATGGATAAAAATCATATTTTTATACCGCTACTATATAGATAAAAATTCTATTTTTATACCGCTACTATATAAATAAAAATTCTATTTTTATACCGCTACTATATAGATAAAAATTCTATTTTTATTACTCTACATAATTAAAAATCATATTTTTATTCTTCCTATGATATAAAAATCATATTTTTATTCTCTACATCATATAAAAATTATATTTTTATTCCCTATGTCTTCATATATAAAAATCTCATTTTTACTTCACCATTTCAACTATATAAGGATTCAAACTTTTCTAATTTAAAATTTTGATTTCTATACTATAAAGATTTAATTATTTTCTTGTTCAAAAAATCAAACTTTTCAAATTAAAAATCCAACCTTTCATATATGATAAAAATCTTATCTTTCCAATAAAAATCTCGCCTTTACTATAATAAAAATCTCGCCTTTTCGTATGAACTCAAATCATATTTTCACCTTAATAAAAATCACATCTTTATGCTAATAAAAATCATACCTTTAGGCTAGTAAAAATCATATCTTTACGTTATTAAAATTTAAATCTTTCTATATTAAATATGATATTTTTTCTATAATAAAAATTAGTTTTTTTTCTATAATAAAAATCATAAAGGAAGGCTAAAAACTTACAGCGAGAGGGAGGAGAAAGGAAATCGCAGGGGGGGCTGAAGGGCGGTCGGCGGCGTCGGTATTGGGAGGTGGTGGCGCCAGCAAGGCGGCGATAGGTCTGACCATTGGTGGCGGCGCAGTTTTTCGTGAATTGGGTAGGGTTGGGGCTTGCGTCAGGCTAGGGGGCGCGGCTCTCGCGAGAAGGAAAAAGGGGGGAGGAGAAGGAGGGGGGCCTTGCTCTGGCGGCGCACCTGGAGGAGGCGCGATTGGGTAGGGGGCGTCGCGGATTCCCCCTTCATTCTATTTTTTTTTTGCTCGATTTGGTAAAGTAACGGGGGGGGGGGGGGTCTGAGAGGGAGAGGGGGTTTATATTATTTTAATTTCAAAAAGGTACCTTTTTATTTTGACCTCGAAATCGAACCCACCGCCTGTCATCCTTAGCTAATTACCCTTATTCCGAACACAATGGGATATGTATCATAAGCTGATTCGATCGTTTCAATCAGTTTTCGTCATAATCAAAATATAACTCTATATATTGAATTTGAATGCGCATTTCGATTTACCGGGGCCACATACTAACTCTAAAAATTCCCGAAAAATATTTTGTAGCTTCGTATTGACGATACGGTCCTAACGAAACTAATTTCATCAAAATCTGAGACTATTTGAAAAATGGCCATTTTCCAGTCGATTAAAATCAACTAAAACTATCAAAACACGTTTTCCTTCGCAACGCTCACATATTGATTCGAAAAATTATGAATTTTGGAATCTAGCAATAACTTGACATCCCGGATCCAACAAAAGTGGTTTCGTCGAAAACCGAGGTCATTTGCAAAATTCCCATTTTTAAGGGCCAGAATTCCATAGTGACTATTCTGAATTTTCAACTGGACGTAACTTTTGATTCCCGCTATGGAATTTCGATTTTTCGGATTCGTTGGAAAGATATTCTAAATTAGATTGTAATATTTTTGGTTTCGCTAAAATCTGGCTTATTCCGAATCATGTACATTCATTTGAACTTTGAAATTGAATTATCGAACTACCGCGCCATTTTCAATTCCTTATATAATTTAAAATAATTATTTATACTCTAACGACGATTCAAATAAATATATACTTCTAATTCTATTCAAAAATAAATTTCTCGTCGTCATTCTTTAAAATAATTCATTTTAAATATTCAAAATTCATTAAAATTGCCAAAATAAAAATTTTAAATTGGCTCAGATTTTCTGGGTTATTACACTTAGGATAAAATAATCCAAAGTCTGGTGTATGCTTTACATACCTTAGAATACGTTTTATGGATTTTAAATGTGTTTCCTTAGGTTGCGATTGATATCTTGCATAGAGACATACACTATGCATTATATATGGTCTACTAGCGGTTATATATAATGGCGATCCTATCATTCCTCTATATAATTTTTGATCAATATCTTTTGATGTATCATATTTACTTAATGCTATATAGTCGCCAGCGATGTTGGTCTCCCATTAGTTGTTGTTAGATTATATTTATTAATTAGATCTCTTGCATATTTCTCTTGATTAATAAATATTCCATTCTTTAATTGACGAATTTCTAAGCCTAAAAAGAACGTTAGTTCTCCCATATGACTCATTTCAAATTCTTAGGTCATAGTATATGAAAATTCTTTATCCATCTTATTGTTTGTTGGTCCGAAAATTATATCGTCAACAAAAATTTGTACTAATTGTACATCCTTACTATTCTTCTTAATAAACAAGTTATTATCTAATTTTCCTATTTCAAAGTTGGATAGTAACAAATAATTTCTTAATCTATCATACCAAGCCCTAGGAGCCTGTTTTAATCCACATAACGCTATCTTTAATTTATATACGTGATTTGGTAATTTTTCGCCTTCAAATGGAGGTGGTTGCTTTACATATACGTCTTCTTTAACAAATCCATTTAGAAAAGCACTTTTGACTTCCATTTGATATAATTTGAAATTATTATGCTTTGCAAAGGCTAGTAAAATCCTAATGGCTTCTAATCTTGCTAGCTTGAGTGTATCCTTATGCTACTAGTCATGCCTTATTTCTTACTACCTCACTGTGTCCATTCATTTTATTTTTATAAGCCCATTTGGCTCCTATTATAGTCTTATCCTCTGGTCTAGGAACAAGTTCCTATACATCATTCCTAGTAAACTGATTCTATTGTTCTTGCATAGCAAATATCCATGAATCATCAGAAGATGCTTCCTTTGGATTCTAGGTTCAATAGATGAAATAAATGCAGAGCTACTCATATTATTTAATTGATTACTAGTTTTAACGACATATTCAATATCTCCTAATATATTTTCTACAGGATGGTCTCTAAGTAATCTATCTTTATAGTTTGTTTCACTAATTTCATTTTCACATTCATCTTCATTGTTTTGTGTTATATTTTTATAATTTTCATCAAACAAACATTTAAGGTTTCTTCTATAGTATTGGTTCTACTATCGAAAACTCTATATGCTTTACTTCTTTCTGAATATCCAATAAATATTCCTTTATTGGATTTCGAGTCAAATTTGTCTAAATTGTCTTTAGTATAAGTATAAAACATTTACTTCCAAATATTTTAAAATAAGATACTTTTGGTTTCTTATTATACAAAAGTTCGTAGGAGTTTTATGAGTTAAGGGTCTAATTGAAATTCTACTTAATATATAACAAGCTGTTACAACTGCCTCAACCCAAAATTTTCTTGGTAAATTACTATCAGATAACATAGTTCTCGCACACTCTTGTATCACCATATTTTAACATTCTACTACTCCTTTTTGTTGAGGGGTTCTAGGAATAGAACAATTATGGGTTATTCCCTTTTTATTACAATATTTTTCAAAATTTTCATTTACAAATTCTCCGCCGTGGTCACTACGTATTATTTTGATTTTTAGTGATAATATATTTTGAATCCTTTTAGAAAAGTTTTAAATTGAACAAAAGGATCACTTTTATTTTTAAGAAACAAAGTCCAAGTAAATCTAGAATAATCGTCGACTATTACGTAAATATATCTATTATGATTTGTCGATTGGGTTTGAGATGGACCAAATAAATCCATGTGAATTAACTCTAATGGCTTTAAGGCTGTAATTTCCTCTTTTGATTTAAATGAACTTCTCTCTAATTTCCCGAATTGACAAGCATCGCATAAGTTATTAACTTTAAACTTCATTTTGTGTAATCCTCTAATTGATACTAATTTAGAAATCCTAGAGATGTGTTTGAAATTTATATGACCAAATCTCTTATGCCAGATCCAGGGGTCATTTGTATTGGCTATAAGACATAGATTATCGCTGGAGATTTTCATACTCAATATATAGATATTTTTCTTTCTACCTCCTTTGAATATTACTTTTGAATTCCTATCTTCTATAAAACATTTATCCTTTTCAAAGTTTATTTTATAACCCTTATCGCAAAGTTGACTTATACTTAGCAAGTTGTGTTTTAGATTCCTAACCAATAAAACATCAGAAATAGTAGAAGTTTCAGAATTACCGACATTGTCGAACCCAATATGTATCCATTAGAGTTTTCTCCGAAGTTCACCATTCCATCATCTTCATATGTCAGATTATTGAGTAATTCAGGATTTCCCGTCATATGTCTTGAACAGCCACTATCCCGTATCCATTTGCCCTTTTTGATTTCCACCAATTGCTTTCCAGAATTTGAATTCTCAATGGCCATGTAACACACCAGTTCGAAGTTTGAATTCTTAATAGCCACCTTTTCAGAATTTGAATTATTAGCAGCCACTTCACTCATCTTTTCAACTTTTGAATTTTCAAAGTCATAAAACACAACAATATTTCAGTAGATCACTTGATTTTTCAACATGATTATATGCAGACTCTTTCAACATTGGTACAATGCATGAATTGACACTAGTGTTAATAATTATTTCAAAATTTGCCATTTGAATTTTTTTAAAAAAAATCAGATTATGAACTTTTTGAAAGACCTTAATTTGATACCAACTGTTAGGGATTGCGGAATGGATCATTAAGGAAAAACTAACACTAGAAGGGGGCGAATAATATTTTTGAGAAATTAAACAAATTCTAAAACTTATATGATCTACTGTATGAATCACAAACCATAGAAACAATCATAGACACAGAATCAAATGCAAACACAAAGATAAACTAAACTAAAATGCAGAAAAGGAAAGAACACATGGATTTTATACTTCGGAATTGCACCTACGTCCAGTCCCACACAATGCTGGATTGCGAAAGGTTTTATTACTATATCAATATCCAATTACACCCCTTGATTTCACGGCTACAAGGTTAACACCACTCCCGATCCTTGATTTCACGACAATAAGGAAAATACTGATTCCATTCCAAAATTTTACGGCTGCAAGGAAAGCACCGATTCCCAAACACTTACCATACAATTACAAAAGCCCTATAACTTTTCAATAACACTTCGATTTAGAGAGTAATGAGTAGGGAGTTAAAAGAAAGAAAGTTTTATGTAAATAGAATTGAATTTGGTAGAGTATAAGTGTAGAAATCATAAAAATAAGAAAATATAATGGTGTAAAGAAAGGGAATGAAGATGGAGAAGAAAAATATGAAAAAATTCGAAATCAACCCCTGTTTATAAGATTTGAAAGGTTGCAACGCTTCGGAACATTACAAATAGTGAAAAGACACTTTCTTTCAATCTTGAAAAATGAAAGTTATATGTCATTATAGGCAATGATGTATGTCGACATAACCTAGTTCAAAATTGATTTTTGAGCATTTTTCAAGTGTTTTGATATATATAATTCTGGAAATTCTTAAATTAAAACATAGTGCTGTAAAAGAATATTATAAAGTAGAAAATCATATGAAAACATAAATAAAAACATATTTATAAAATTATAGAGTTAAAAGTATATAAAGTACAAATATATAAAACTTATACAGTATAAACTTATAAAACTCAAGTTTAAAATCAAATTAAAATAGAGAAGGTAGAGATTGAAGATAGAATTTGAAAATATAATTTGAAATCAGAAATTGAAAAATAGAATTTGAATTTGAACCTGGAGTGCTATTCAGAGTCTTACATAAACTAGACTCTATTACTATATTTATCTTGAAATCTTGATTATGCATGACTCTTGAATGATCTCTGAATTCTGATTCTCTAATATACTTAAACTATACAGTCCTCAGTAATAATTCTTGTATACGAATCCTTCATATGTGTACGTGTGTGTATGTTAAATTTAGGTGATACAAAATCACAAATAGATGGAAAGTAAATATATTTTTTAAGATGGAAATGCATGAATTAATTGATTGCACTTGCAAGAGATGGAAAGAAATAAATGCAAGCATTAATTTTTTCCATCTATGCTAAAGAAACGGATTGATTTACTTCCTATGTTTTCACATTTGTTGCTACGGTAAATTGAGTCCATTATATTTTTACCATATATTGGTAATTTAATTGATGACTCACATAGATTTGCACTAGCTATATATTGAGGGGTAAACTTTAGTGTAAACTCATCCTGGCATGGAGCATTAATTTCTTCCATCTATGCTAAAGAAACGGATTGATTTACTTCCTATGTTTTCACATTTGTTGCTATGGTAATTTGACTCCATTATATTTTTACCATATATTGGTAATTTAATTGATGACTCACATAGATTTGCACTGGCTATATATTGAGGGGTAGACATTAGTGTAAACTCATCCTGGCATGGAGCTAGTGATCCTCAATGGTGTCGCTTATTCTTAAGCCTATTTTAGGTTTGGATATGTAAACTCTTATTTTGTAATCTCTTGTAATTCTCTCATGTGGAATAAAATCCCTCTCTTTTGGAATGAACGTACACTATCTCGATGATAGTGGAACCAGTATAAATATTGAGTGTCCCTTTATGTATCGTCCTGGAAATTTTCGATCTTTGGTCATCGACATAAAACCCACATCGATTATCCAAATATCGAAAATACCGGTAGTTAATGAAAGAAATTAGAGGGTGAGGATAGATAAGATAGAAACTTAGAATAGAAGAAGAAGAACATACGAAGAAGAAGAACATACAACATCAGAGTAAACACGAATCTCATAGCGGAACTAATAAATATATTTCATAACATAACTTTGAAATACAAATATATAATTTAATATACATATCATTTCCAAAGTATAACACTTACAACATAGCGGAAATAACCATAGCTATATAATTATGAAGCCTCCTGCTCCAGCTCTTCAAGTATCTGTAAATCCCGACCACTTGACTACCCGTACAAAACTGGGCACCCAAGAGTTCAGGGAAACAAAACAAAATAAACACGGATGGTTTTTACCTTACGATAACCCAAATCATTAGTAAAACAATATTATTCTGATATTATAATAATGTCTAACACAAGTAATATCAATCTAGTAGAAACGCTTGCATCTAACATTCTACATACATAATATACAATCAAAACCGTGGGCTCTTATTTGGGGAATGGATTCCAACTATGACAAGGTATGGATCCACCTTCCACTCAATGTACTCTAGAAGAGATACACTTGAGTTCAACAAGAACATCTTGCAACTCGGCCACACATGACCGACCACTCATTTCGCTTGAGTGTATCGAATATATTGTCACCTTACAGTTGGTAAACCAACATAACCATTCCCGGGAGATACAGAATTGAAAGAAGTAACAAATATGAATATTCTCTAGATGGTGACAATATACCCTACTTGGTTGCGAAACACTTAGCCATGCTGCCTGCCCGATTTCTGTCATTTCCCAGTTGATGAGGCTTGAGGTCAAAACATATCTTTTATAACAGATCACTCCTCCATTTAGTTCGAATGCCAGATCGTCATACCTGTCAAATCACAAATTGATTTCCCCAAAAATACCACGGGTATAAGCTAAGAGAAACGACTTCCTCCGCCACCAACGTAAATACGTTGAAACGATCAACTTACGCGATCTACCAGATATACTCTGTCAGACATTCATCCATTCAAGTTGTCCTAGGACTGGACAAACCGAAGGCACTATTCCGTACATCCATCCTAGGCAATCTCTGCCTAGGACTTATACAACAGCCCTTGCACTTTACTACGACTTCAATTTTTCCTCGATCTATTTGATTCGAAACGCTAACACCCATACAGAGTGGTTCTTTAGATAAGAATCCAACCGATCTCTCCGTATTGATGACGGAAAAATGGTCAAAACTTTGATAGTCTGTGATTTAACTATCAAAGAAAAACACGTGTGCAAACAACGATATTATTTCCAGATGGAAATTTTATCGATCAATCATCATTTAACATTTATCTCTTTAGTTCATTAATTTACTTATCTCCTATTTCCATATATTATAAATTCTTATTTTCTATTATCAGAAAACATTTCTGATTCTTATTTGGAAATCATTTCTAAAACCCCTTAACTGGATTTAAACTGATGTTTAAATCAAACATCGCCATGCCAACTCAAACCATTTCACTCATTAACTAAATTCACTTAACCATCATTCAACTATCAAACCTTACCATTCCTTAGTTAAGAAGGAAGTCAATCAAGTTGGGGTATAATTACCTCTCAGACCTTAACTGAACAACGTTTAACTTTGAAATAGTCAAAGTTTGTTTTTTAAATCTTTAACAAACTTCCTTATGTAACTCTCTTTCAAATAAATCTCTATTTGATAAATCTTTCCTTCGAATAAACTATATTCGATAATCTCTCTTCTTCAAATAACCTATATTCGAATAACTCTATTCAATTAACACTATTCGATTAACTCTAATCGATTTACTCTTATCAGTTCGCTCTATTTTATTAACTCAATTCTGTTAACTCTGTTTGATTAACTCTATTGGATTAACTCTATTTGATTTAACCTACTGGATTAACTCTATTCAATTAACTCTAACTAATTTACTCTTATCATTTAACTCCTTTCGAATAAACTATATTCGATTAACTCCTTTCGAATAACTAATATTTGATTTAACTCCTTTCGAATAACTAATGTTCGATTAACTCCTTTTGAATAACTAATATTCGATAACTCCTTTCGAATAACTAATATTCGATAACTCCTTTAGAATAACTAGTATTCGATTTAACTCCTTTCGAATAACTAATATTTGATAACTCCTTTCGAATAACTAATATTCGATTAACTCCTTTCGAATAACTAATATTCGATTTAACTCCTTTCGAATAACTAATATTCGATAACTCCTTTCGAATAACTAATATTCGATAACTCCTTTCTCTATTCGAATAAACTATATTCAATTAATTCTCTTCTTCGAATAACCTCATTCGATAACTCTTTCTTCGAATAAACTATATTCGAATAACTCTAATCCGACTAACTCTAATTCAATTAACTCTATTCGATATAACAAATATTCGTCTAACTCTTGTTCGATTAGCTCTATTTGATATAACAAATATTCGACTAACTCTTGTTCGATTAACTCTATTCGATATAACAAATATTCGACTAACTCTTGTTCGATTAACTCTATTCGATATAACAAATATTCGACTAACTCTTGTTCGATTAACTCTATTCGATTAACTCTGATTGATTATCTCTAACTGGTTAACTCTAACTGGTTAACTCCAACTCTACTCGATTAACTCTAACTCAAATCGACTAACTCTAACTCTAATCGATTAAGTCCTCTAACTCATTTTGATTAACACATTTTGATTAACTCCTTTGATTAACTCTACGTCTATATTCAATTTCAAATATCGATGTTGAAATCGATTCTTACTTCTCTATATAATCCCTGACTTATATATTCTATTTATCCAATGATAAATATTTTATTTATAAAATGTTATTTATAAATTAATCTTCTCAGTCTATTGGTTACAACAGATTATATTTAAAATCTTTGTTTTAAATCCATATCATGTTATAAACGTGTGTGAAGCACGGGTCTAAACTTTCCTGATGTAAAATTCTATTCATTTGCCAAATATTTCCTTATATGACATTCTTTTTATTTCTCAATAAATCCCTTTTATAACTCTATTTATTTCCTAAATTAATATTTCCTTTTTATATCTCTTTTTATTTTTCTAAATAAACATTTCCTTTTTATAACTCTATTTATAAATGGTTTACCAATATTTCTCTTTCTGTTTTATTTGTAAATGTTTTACAAATATTTCTCTTTCTATTTTATTTGTAAATATTTTACAAATATTTCTATTTGTTTAACAAATATTTCCCCTTATATTTGTTTTAAAAATAATTTCCTTTTATATTTGTTTTACAAATAATTTCCTTTTATACTTGTTTTACAAATAATTTCCTTTATATTTATAATTTCCTTTATATTTGTTTTACAAATAATTTCCTTTGTATTTGTTTTACAAATAATTTCCTTTATAAAATCCCTTGATTTTATAAATATTCCTTTATATAAAACCTTTGATTTTATAAATATTCTATTCCAATATACAGTTAGAAATCTTCCTTCTATATAAAATCCTTCGATTTTATATAATATTTTATTTCAATATAGTTATTGAAATTTTCCTTTTTCATCCCAGGGTTTTCTTACGGTATTTAAAATACCAAACAACAGTGATCGATATCATTCAAACACACATAATCAACAATAGATTATATATCGCATCATATATCACAATATATGAAACAAAATAGTGTTTATATATTGAGGAACCCAGTTGGGTCCCTCCAACCTGTTTCCCTGCATCACAGATGTTAAACAACATAATAACATCGATTTCATTTCAATATGAAATATTCTGATAAATAGAACCAATAGTTGATTAACGATTTATATATATATATATATCGTTATCTATAATTTCAACCAATACATAAGCAATTCAACCAAATAGTTAACACACAGAAATCAACAGATAATTATCAGTTCTAAGAATATGTTATAGAAATATAACTGTTCAGAGTTAGTGAGTTTTACTCACATTAGACGATCATCGTTAATAACGATAACCATCGCTTGATTCAGACAGACAGTTTATTTCACTATAAATTGTAACGAGCCCCAATCCACTCCCAGCCAGTTCTAGTGCGTGGTGTTCGTCTATACGATCCCGACAGATCTTGTTTTGCTGAATTCCGTTAACGTATCAATATGATATTGAATTTTCAAGTTTGTATACTTTATTTAAAATGAAATAAATTCCCTTTTATAATTAATCAGGCTTTTAACCTTTTTCCATGGCCCATTACCTCTTTTATTTACCAAGCCCGATTTCCCTTATCTTCCCCAACGAGACTTCGAACTCCAGTAAAACAAACGCTACCCATCTCCGCCACTTTCAACCACAAACTTCCCCTTCATCGTTCCACTACAAATCACAATAAAATCACCAACACTTTCCTCTTCATCTCCTCTCCCCATTCATACCATCATCAGCCAACTCGACATCCATCAACAGATCGAGCTGCACAGGACTTCTCGCGAATGCCAGGACGTCGCACGACCTCAACATCATCGAAGCCCACAAAAACTTTACCACCGAATGCTAAACTACTCCAAAATCACGAATCCAACATCCAATTCATGGTTCAATGCTTTGCTTATTCGAAATGTTGAACCCTAGCTTTTCGCTGTAAATTTCCAGCGACAATAATCACTATCGAACCCATTAGAAATCACATAGGTTTGAAGAGAAAAGCATGATGAATCCAAATACATATAGATTATGATTTATAGGATTTGATTCCTATTTCTTTGGATTTTTACTTGCTACGTTTTTGTTTGTGGTTGAAGAGGAATATGGTGACTGAAGTTAAAGATTTTATAACGGGGAGGAAATATTTGTGCAGCTAAAAAAGGATGAGTGGTGGCCTTTTCTAGGCCTTAGAAGGGTTTGAGATATATTATTTTTATTTTTATTTATTTTTTCTACACTCTAAAAATCCCTACAAACACACTTGATCCTTAAAAATCATGAAAATTGACGTACAGCTACAGTTTGACATTACGAACCCAATGAAACTGGTTTCGTCGAATTCCGACTCAGTTTGCTCACACAACTTATTTTTAACCATCAAAATATTGACTGTTTCTCACATTAAAAATCAGTACGGCCACACACTGACTCTAAAAATCACGGAAATTGAAATCTAACAATAATTTAATATTGCGGATCCAACAAAATTAGTTTTGTCGAAAACGGAGTTCGTTTGCAAAACTGGCTATTTTTAAAGCTCTAAATAACCTATTTAATTATATAAATATATTTAAAAATAATTAAATTAAAAATAAATAAATTTATATTATCCTATATATTCACAATAGAATATCATACAACTCCAATAGTATTTATAACTCGATATTCGAATCCCGGTTGAATCGATATTCAATTTATATTGAAAAATCTATTTGTAATATAAGTAAATCGTTATAAATTATAACGGAATTCCACAGC
Organism: Allium sativum; assembly: GCA_030737875.1. Taxonomy (NCBI): domain Eukaryota; kingdom Viridiplantae; phylum Streptophyta; class Magnoliopsida; order Asparagales; family Amaryllidaceae; genus Allium; species Allium sativum. Next base: position 444,729,869 of record CM060922.1, on the reverse strand, counting down.
GACTTTTCTAAAATTTGATTTGGACATAAATCAAATTTACACAATGAAATCCCTATTTTTCTCTTTCATTAGAAAAATATACTTGACCAGCTCCGAACGTTTCTTGTTTCACAGAAATCCGATTCAAAAAGGACCCTGTATATTCAGTTGAAGTTCGAATCGCCAAATAGCGAACTGTCGCGCAATTGGAGCTCGATTTTAATTATAATATAATTATACGTTCAAACTTCATTTAAATAATATGTTCGTCATCCTAATTCGATTCTAAGCTGAATTTAAATACTTTGAATTGTCCAATTCACATTATATTGCCAATTCACTATTTCTGATTATTTCAGAAATTAAACATATTATTCTATTATTTATATTAATAAAATATTCATTATAATTTAATTAAACAACCATTTTCACTATTTAAATAATTAAATAAATTAATTATTATCCGTATAAATACGGGTCATTACACTTTATTTCTCTGTTATAGTCATTTACTATTTGTTTGATGTAATAGAATAATTGATGTTAGATTATATTGATGTTCAATTGCCAAATCTAGATCTTGTTTATTGTGCTTCCGCATTCGCGTAATCTTCTCACACAATAGATTGGTACCAAAGCTAGTCGATTTGTTTAAAATTTTGCATCAATTATTTCTACAAAGGTTAGTAGATTCAGTGGTGATTATGCTATTACTATTTTGGGAGAATAGGAGACTTAGGTGGAGAAGATTATGTTGAGAGAGAAGAGTGTTCCAAGCTTAAAACTTTGATGTAGCTTGAGCTTTGGGTTCTCATTAAGGTGGAGTTATATGTTAGAACACAGTCTGACCATCGTAGAAAAGCGATTTCGTAGATAACAGCTTGGAGAAATTGCTTAGAGGTGGTAGTGACCAAAGACGAACCGCTCGAGGTGTTAGCGACCTTTCCAAGTGTTTGAGAACTGTATAACTTCAAGTTCAGTTGAGAAATGCTCGCATTGTATGAGAAACAAAAGAGTTTAATATGTTGAAAAGACCACTGGGTTTAAAAACTGTATCTGATGTAGCTGATTTTGGTGACGGATTTGACGCCACTCAAACTTATCGAGTTGTGATGCCATGTCGGAGTGTTCAGTTCATAGAGCTGATTTTGGCGGATTTGGTGCCATTGTGGTATATCGCCGATTTTGTGATGTTGTCCTAAAGAAGTGTTGCTACATGTAGGTGTGTGGAAGAAAAGAGATTTATCTTGCATACAGAGATTTGGATTTGGCCCTATTTTTTTGAATTGGTGATTGAGAGAATGAATTTTTAGCCATAGTGGTGTTGAGATTATTTTGGAATCTGCCTTTTTTTATTATTTGGATATTTGCAACATTTTGTTAGTGGGCGGGGATGTAGTCTGAGCTCGTCTTATTGTGAGATTTTGATTTAAGGTGGAGTTCCGTTGAAGAGTTTTATATGTGAAGAGAATTTGATTTGAGATGGGGCATTGAAGACATGTGATTTTGCATCAAGGTGGAGTGTTAGATTTAAGTGATACAAAATCACAAATAGATGGAAAGTAAATATTTGTTTAACATGGAAATGCATGAATTAATTGATTGCATTTGCAAGAGATGGAAAGAAATAAATGGAGGCATTAATTTCTTCTATCTATGCTAAAGAAACTGAGTGATTTACTTCCTATGTTTGCACATTTGTTGCTATGGTAATTTGCCTCCATTATATTATTATCATATGTTGGTAATTTAATTGATGACTCACATAGATTTGCACTGGCTATATATTGAGGGGTAGACTTTAGTGTAGGCATGGAGCCAGTGATTCCAAATGGTGTCTCTTCTTGTTAAGCCTATTTTAGTTTTAGATATGTAAACTCTTATTTTATAATCTCTTGTAATTCTCTCATGTGGAATAAAATCTCTCTCTTTTGGACTGGACGTACACTATCTCGATGATAGTAGAACCAGTATAAATATTATGTGTCTCTTTGTTTCTTTGTTATAGTCATTTACTATTTGTTTGATGTAATAGAATAATTGTTGTCAAATTAGATTGATGTTGTATTGGCAAATCTCGATGTATATCTGTTGGGCCTATATTGCTTAAGCCGTTTCTATTTCCAACAAGTATTTTATTCCGATGTCTATATATACTTCATTGTATTATGCGTTTTTGATTGCATAAATGAATTACTTCAGTTTTGCAATTAAATAATATTCAAAACTTTCTTCTTCTTTAATTACTGGAAATAGAAGCAGACATGCATATATAGATAGACGGGAGTGACCGAATGCACGACTGGACTAAGTCAAGAAATCAGTGTCGATTGCTAAAGATTGAGGGAAACTAGAATGTGGCCCGTGCTTCGCATACGGGCCATGTTTTTTTTTTCCATATTTTATCCTTGTGTTATTTATAACTTGGTGGATTGTGTAGGTAGTAGGTGTAGAGAGGGGAGTAATTTTGTGTCGACATGTTCTGGTAGTGGTTCTGAAGTGGACTCTGCGGTAGTGGACAGACATGTAGATATGTTGATAAGTGGGCAGTAGATGCATTGTCTACAGGTTGAGGAAGCTTATTGAAAATTTATTAAAATATAATATATAGGGAATATAAATATTATGTTTTGTTTTCTTAGAAAAGAAATACCAAGAAAATAAAATAGACCAACAACACATTTTATTTTTATGAAACACATTGAAACTCGTCTATTCTTACAATTTCGGTGTACAGTTGTAATGTTAAATACAGTAAAGTACAACGAATAGGTCAAAAAATGTTACCAAGTTTATTACATTCCTTTTACAGTGCTAAGAGGTTTTTTTGGGCCATGATTCAGTAGATGCCAAGCATTCAGAAGAAGTCACGATAAGTGTTATTTAACATGTAATTTATAACAGCGTAGCCAATCATACGTACAAGGAGAGCTATGTCAGTGAAGGCAGCAATTTATTGTTATCGGAACTTCAAAATTAATTTGGAGATTCTACATGCAATTTAATTTTTGCCAAACCCAAGCCGAGCGTGTGGAAGCATAATCTGTTGATTCATAGCCTGCCAATTTTGAGACTTATACTATCCAGTCTATATTTTCAATATTATGGGGGTAATTGCAGGAAAGTACTATAGCAAGTGAAATGGTAAAAAGTAAAGAGGGTATCAAGCAACAAATTAAGTTATGTTACATTAACATTTTTTTGCTGAATAAATTTTCATATGCGCACTTCAGAAAATCTATTGTATAACTATTCAAAAGCGAACAATCTTGAAAGCATAGAAATAGTAAAAAAGCACTGGTTGACAAATTGGTGCAAAGTAATATTGACGATAAAATCAAAAGATAATAGTTAAACTGGAAAAATAAGCAAAAGTAAATCAAATGAATTGGAACTTAACGAAATGTAATATTACTGAAGAACAGTAATTCATGAAATAAAAATACTGGCAGTAGATCAAAAAGTAAGGCCGAATATAATAGATACTGCAAGAAAATAGAGTTGTTTAATAGGATTTAATGTTGTTTTGATGTAGAACTTACATAGATCGCCTGTGGATGTGGTGACCATTTCGTAGTTTGGAGATTAATAAAGCATGAATTGAATGAAAACAGCAGTATTAATATCAATGTAAACCAAAAAGGATGCGTAACATCAGCATTTGTAGTTGCCAAGTGGTTCAGGGTGTGGAGCGGAAGGAGATTACGGGAGAGTACAATAGTTGCGGCAAAATGGAGGAGGAGAATACCACTTTTATGGCAGAAGGAGAATTTGGAGCAGGGGAGAAAATAAATGTGCATAGATGATTTTATATTTTCGGGTGAGATACATGAGAATGGAAAGAAAAGGAATCGATAGAGAACGAACATGCTTAAGAGATGAAAATAGCAGATATAGCAGAAACAGTTGGTGCGAAGATGATGATGGAGGATGGAAAACATAATATTTTAAAATGGAGGATGGCAGATGAAACAACTCATCATTCCTATTTTATATTTTAAGTAATCGAGTACGGAAATTGTTAGGAATATTTTTTAAGAGAAGAAGAAGGAATTTTTGAGAAGATTATTCTAATGGGGAGGAACTTTTCATTGATTTTCTTTTGATTACAAATTTGATTGCATACATACATCAACTTGATTGCCTTACTTTTATAATGCACTGCATTCTCTAGAGTATTCTAGGAATGTCTTACCTAGAATATCTAAAATAGGAATTCTAGATTTTGCCCTTTATTCAATTCATTAATACAATTGCTAATTTAACAATACAATTATTTGTTTCCTGAAAAGCCAAGATTATTTCCAACATTCCCCCGTAAGCTTGGTTTTTGAACTCCAAGAAGATCTCGCAATCTTATAAAATTATCAGGCTTTAATGCTTTTGTGAAAATATCAGCAACTTGATTATTTGTTTTGAAAAAATTCAGCTGCACCTCTTCATTTTCAATTGCTTCTCGAATGAAATGATGTTTGATGGCTATATGCTTTGTTCTTCCATGATGGACTGGATTCTTAGCTATAGCAATGGCTGATTTGTTGTCACAATGGATAGTCACAGCTTCTTGTTTCTCACCAAAATCATTTAGTATTTTCTTCAACCATATTGCTTGTTGGGTGGCTAGGCCAGCTGAAATATATTCAGCTTCTGCAGAAGATTGAGCAACTGTTTGTTGCTTCTTCGAACACCAAGAAAATGCTCATGATCCAAGAGAAAACACATATCCAGAAGTGCTTTTCATGTCATCTATACTTCCTGCCCAGTCACTATCGCAAAACCCAATTAAATTAGTTTCAACATTATTTTCATATTTGATCCCATAGTCCAAAGTGCCTTGAATATATCTCAGCACCCTTTTTGTTGCACCTAGATGGATATGACTAGGATCATTCATGAAACGAGAAAGTAAGCTGGCTGCAAACATGATGTCAGGTCTTGTATTAGTAAGGTAAAATAAATTACCAACTAGACTTCTGTAGTAACTAGCATCAATCTTCCTTCCCCCATCTTCTTTTTTTAGCTTTTCATTCACAACTAGCGGTGTATCCACCGGATTACACCCAAGCATTCCAAACTTTCTCAATATTTTCTCAGCATATTTCTTTTGACAAATAAAAACTCCATCATCACCTTGAGAGATTTCTATTCCAAGGAAAAAATGCAGCAAGCCCAAATCATTCATTTCATATTTTTTCATCATTTCTTTTCTAAAATCTTCAATCAACTTTAAATTGTTTCCGGTATAAATTAAATCATCTACATAAAGTGCAATAATTAGAATACCGTCCATACCTTGTCGTTTGACATACAATGTAGCCTCATTTTTGCTCTTCTCAAAGCCTTTCTCCAAGAAATAGTTGTCAATATTGCTATACCATGCTCGTGGTGCTTGTTTTAGCCTATAAAGCGCTTTCTTTAGTTTGTAAACTTTTCCTTCTTGTCCTTTAATCTCAAATCCTTGAGGCTGCTCCACGTACACATCTTCTTTCAATTCTCCATTCAAGAATGCCGATTTTACATCTAGCTGATATAGCTTCCATCCTTTTTGGGCTGCAAGTGATATTAAAGCTCTAATGGTGTCAAGACGTGCCACTGGAGCGAATGTCTCTTCGTAGTCAATACCGGGCTGTTGAGAATAGCCCTTTGCAACAAGTCTCGCTTTGTTCTTTTGAACTGAACCATCTGGATTATGCTTCACTTTGTAGATCCATTTTACTCCAATGGTTTCTTTGTCTTTTGGCTTATCAACCAACATCCATGTTTTGTTCCTTTCGAGTGCATCCATCTCTTCTTGCATTGCCTTCCTCCAAGCATCTTCTTTAACCGCTTCTTCAAAATTTTCTGGTTCCATTGCGCAATAGTTGCACCTAGCAAAAATATCATCCAAACTCCTCATTTTTATTGGGGTTGAGCTTGGAGATGATGAATTATGGCTTGTTGTGGATGAAGTGCTAGATGGAGAACTTGGTGTAGATGAATCACATTGGTTATTTGCAAGTGTAGTTGGATTTTGTTCTAAAATTATTGCTGGAACAGTTTTATCCTCCACTTTCTCCTTTTGCCAATTCCAAGATGTCTTCTCATCAAATGCAACATCTCTACTGATGATTACTTTCTTTGTCTTCAAGTTGTAAAGTCTATAGCCCTTTGACACAGAACTATAGCCAATAAAAATGCATCTTTCACTTGCTTCTTGAAGTTTTGTCCTTTTTTCTTTAGGAATTTGAGCATAGCAAATACTCCCAAAGACTCTAAGATGATTCACTGAAGGCTTTCTTCCACTCCACGCTTCAAACGGCGTCATGTTCCATACAGCTTTTGTTGGACATCTATTCAGCAAATACACAGCTGTATTTACAGCCTCGGGGCAAAATTCTTTAGGCATGCCTTTCTCAAACAACATTGATTTAGCCATCTCCATCACTGTTTGATTCTTCCTTTCGGATACACCGTTTTGCTGAGGTGTATACCTAACGGTTAGTTGCCTCTCCACACCTTCTTCTTCACAAAATTTATCAAAATCATTGGAGTTATACTCCTTTCCCCTGTCACTTCTCAAAACTTTTATGGACCTGCCACTTTGTTTCTCAACAAAAGCTTTAAACTTCTTAAATATAACAAACACTTCAGATTTTTGTCTCATAAAATAAACCCATGTCATGCGGGTCAAATCATCAATGAATAAAATAAAGTACCTGTTTTGAGCATGAGATAATGTGCTCATAGGACCGCATACATCCGTGTGTACTAATTCCAACCCTTCTTTGGCTCTCCTTGATCCTTCTTTTGGAAACGGTTGCCGATGATGTTTGCCAAGTACGCAGCCTTCACATACTCCATGTTCTTCTTTTTTTATTGTTGGCAACCCGTACACCATCTTCTTTTGTGAAAGCAATGCGAGACTATTATAGTTTAAGTGCCCAAGTCTCTTATGCCATAAACAAGTGTCGTCTTCCTTTTTTGCCATGAAGCTATGATTTTTCTCATAATTGAGATGAAGGGGAAAGCTTCTGTTTTGTGTCATTTTTATTACAGCAACAACTTTTCCTTTTGAATCAAAAAATTTACATTCTCGATTCTCAAATTGAAGAGAATAATCATGCTCTAAAAGTTGTCCAATGCTCAACAAATTCTCATCTAATTTAGGAACATAAAAGGTATCATGAATAACTTTACCTCCTTGCTTTGTTGCAACTCCAATGCTGCCTTTGCCTTCAACTTCAACATACTCTCCATTGCCAAGTTTAACTTTCGAACCAAATGAAGAATCTATGTCAATGAATGCACTTTTGTCTCCTGTCATATGATTGCTACATCCGCTGTCCAGGTACCATATATTCTTATATTCTTCAGTTGCCTTTTGACAAGCAAAGAACAAGCTCCCTTCCATATCTTCCGCTCCGGCAAATGCTGTGTTATGTGGCTTACCAAGGCGACAGTCCTTTTGAATGTGTCCAAACCTTTTGCAATTATGACATTGTGGCTTTCCTTTGTTCCAGCAGTCCTTTTCTTCATGAGAGCTTTTTTGGCAAATTCCACACCATTTATTTGTTCCTTCATCTCTTCCTCTTCCGCCATAGGTGCCTCGACCTCTTCCGCGTGAATTTCTTCCTCTTCCTTTGCCAAATCTGCCACCTCTAGAAGACTCGCCATTATTTTGTTTTATTGTTTTGTCATTGTTGCATTGAGTGGTGAGTTTGGACTGAAATGCGTTTTCAACCGTCTTTTCCATACGGCGTAACAACCTTTGCTCGTAGGATCTAAGTGAACCCATCAAGCCTTGAACGGTCATGTTTGACAAATCTTTGGTTTCTTCTATAACAGCCACCATAGGATCAAATTTTTCAGTTAAGCTTATCAAAATTTTATCAACGATTCTACGATCGTCAATTATATCTCCATGAGACTTCATTTGATTCACTAATTCGGACAGCCTATTAAAATACTCATTCAAACTTTCATTTTTCATTTTTTCATTTTCAAAATCTCTCTTTAGAGACTGAAGTTTGACAGTTCTCACCTTTGAATCCCCTTCAAACTCTCGTTGCAAGATTTCCCATGCTTCCTTGGCTGTTTTTGCTCTCATAATTCTTGGGAATATGGTGTTTGACACTCCTCTTTGAATCATTCCAAGAACTCCAGCATCTGTGATTCTTTTCTTTTTTAATACTTCAGTTTGAGCTGCTGTACGTTCTGCCGCAGCTGTTGAGTCTTCATATCCTTGCTTGATGAACTCCAAGACATCCAAGGAGATGAACAAAGTCTCCATTTTTGCTGCCCAAAAATCATAATTTTCTCCTTCAAATAAAGGAACTTGGACATTGCTATAGGTGGAGTTGATGCTTGCTGAAGTATTGCTTGGAGAAGCCATTACTTTGCACTTTTTTTTTAATTGCAAGGATCTAGGGCTCTGATACCACTGTTAGGAATATTTTTTAAGAGAAGAAGAAGGAATTTTTGAGAAGATTATTTTAATGGGGAGGAACTTTTCATTGATTTTCTTTTGATTACAAATTTGATTGCATACATACATCAACTTGATTGCCTTACTTTTATAATGCACTGCATTCTCTAGAGTATTCTAGGAATGTCTTACCTAGAATATCTAAAATAGGAATTCTAGATTTTGCCCTTTATTCAATTCATTAATACAATTGCTAATTTAACAATACAATTATTTGTTTCCTGAAAAGCCAAGATTATTTCCAACAGAAATCGTTAATCAACAGAGGTCGTTGGGACGAATTTTAGTACTGCAAAACAAAACTTATATCAGGTGTGTGTGCGTATGTGTATACATATATGTGTGTGTGCATATATATATATATACATATATATACATATACACACACATATATATATATACATATACACATATATATATATATATATATATATATTACACGCATGTTCTTCAGTATTTTGCACTCGAAATAAATGAGCAGAACATTGCGTAGGAGAGCAAAAAAAACTTACTGCGATCAAAATCCGTATGAACATTTAATGTTTGTTATTCTTGGTATTAAGTAAAATATTGAGTAATTACCATATTGTAGAGTGGTGGTGGACATTGATTAATAAAACTTCTCAAGTACAGCCTATAACTAAAATACAGTATTTTTTTGGCCAAAAAAATACCTGATCTTACCTGTGACAAATGAAGATGGTGGAATTTCAATGCGCGAATGAGGCTTCCAGTTGTATGCCTTCAGTTAAAAGAAGGGTTGAATTATTAGCTAACCACAAGTTACAAAATATGCGATATGTCAACTATGTAATGATTCAAAACATGTATGCCTAACTTCTGCTGTGTTTAATATTGAACAAGGCTGAAAACTCATCTTGTCAATTGTATGTAACAATGAAACTGGCCCAATATGCATGTTGTTATTGTTAACAACCTACTGCAAGCATCAATCGAAGGATGTTGATAGATTAGAATAATGACATCAGATACGAATGAATGCATTTGTGACCTACTGCAAGGAAACATAGAGAACAAACTACCATTTGTTCAGCCCGTTCATGACATTGATAAGTTAATATTTTTTCTTAAGCAGCGAACGATTAAGGGTGGTAAACTAAGAACAAAAAGTACAGATTTTGGTGAGCATTTTTCGTCTTATAGGTTACTGCTAATAGTGTAAATAACTGTTGCAGGCTAATGCCACGATGAACCGTCAATCTTACACTACTAATAGGTTTGAATGGCACAATTTCAGAGTTGCAGATGTAGGATGGTTTAATTTAGAGATATTCTTTAATTTTCAATATTTATAGAAATAACCATCGTATTGATGAGTAGGAATTTAGGATATCAACAGTATGAAAATTACGTTAAAAAAGCCATAATTGGTTCTCTTATGGTAGTGAAGTAGGAATCAAGCAACGCAGTAGCACTAAGTTCTAAGAGGTTTGTTACACGGATTATTTTTCGGAAAGTGTTCTTGTACCGGCAGTAAATATAACGTAAAATACTGCTCTCTTTTTCAGTGACATTTCCAAATTATGACTGTTGCTTAGCATAGACAACGGAAACCATAGATGAACCTTATACATATAAAAACTGAATGCATAAAAATATATCAAAATTGGTCTTGGTATCTAAGGTTAATATTATAAACTAATATGTCATAGCACTCCAGTAGTGTTCAGAAAAGTTATTAAATTGTTTCAATTAAAAATGTGCAAAAGAATGGAAAATCATAGTTTGAATAAAGTACTGTATTACTCTAATTCAGTCCTAAATCTTTCTTGCTCATAACATTACAACCTACCAATTTGTTTGGGGTTATATATCTATTTTACAGAAATATAAAGTTGATTCTTAATTTAAATCCTGAATTCACGACAAACATGGGGGATATTTCAGAAATTTTAGATCTGTTGTAGTTTCCCATTTTTTTATTTTTAGCTTATCACATTATGTATTCTGATTGGAGGTCTAATAGTCCAATGAGTACATGAATATAAATTTAAAATGAATGATTACAATTCAAAAAATGATGCATGTTTGCATTATGTTAACTAAGTGGATAATTTTTGTTGTTGTTGTATTCATCTTTCTCATTGTAAGGCAAACTTCATTGCTCTCCTAATAAATATTTTGTATCTGAAATCCTGATATCGTAATAAGCATCTAATATTTTAACAAAGACTTGGCTACAATTGTTGGGTACTTACTCGGCTATATTTGGTCATAATTATGGGTGTGGGTTGTGGTCGATTCGGGATAGTTTACTGAATACAGTAAATGGTGAGCATGAAATGACTAAGACCCACATATCCATAATTGAATACACTACATGGTGACAAAAAAATTATTGAAAATTTACCGAATACACTATTTGGTCATAATTATGGTACGCGCATATCCCTAATTACTCCGCAAATTTTGAGATCTTAGCTGGTTTACTGAGGCATAGTGCCACTTCGTATATTGGTTATATGGCAAATAAGTACGCATTCTTGATTTGCATATACCATGCTAAGTATGTGCTAATCTAGTTCTACTTGTCTATGTTTCCAACCGTAAAACGTGCAGTGTTATGTTCAATCACAGATTCAAGTCAAATTGTGATTAATTACCATATTATAGAATGATGATGGACAATAATTAGTAGAACTCCTCAAGTATTGCATATGACTAAAATGCAGTATTTTTTTTGCCAAAAATGTACCTGATCTTCCCTGGTGGAACGTCAATGCACGAATGAGTCTTCCAGTTGTATGCCTTCAATTAAAAGAAGGGTTCAATTATAAGCTAACCACAGTTTATGAAATATGTGGTATCTCAACTATGTACTGATTGAAAACATGTATGCCTAATTTCTGTTGTGTTCAATATAGAACCAAGCAGAAAACAGTTATTGTCAATTGTATGTAAGATGAAACTGGCCGAATATGCATGTTGCATATGTTAACAGCCCACTGCAGGCATCAATAAATGGATATCTATAAATTATAATAAATACACCAGATACCAATGAATGCATTTTTGACCAAGTGAAAGGAAACATAGAGAAGAAACTTACATTTATTCTGTCCCTCGTAAAGGTCGAAAAGATAATTTTATTGTCTTGAGCAGAGAGCAATAAAGGATGGAAATCTTTGAGGAAAGAATATATATTTTTGTAAGCACTTATACGATTAATGCACAACCGTTCTTGAACAGTAAATATCATAGTTATGTCCAACAAATTGTAGGTGTAGGCTAAGCAGTATGAACAGTATAAGTCGGTGGGATGCAAACCTTTGATGTAGTGAAACTGACGGGACTTAGAGCCAGATCAGTGCAATTCTAGTGATTGGCTGCCTTCAGTGGATGTCTGATGGATTCACAAACTGTTGAAAGATTCGTGGTAATCGGGCTGGAGGGCGAATGAAGTGAAGTTTGCTGGTGATGGAGATGATCCGACTGACGTTGTCGGATAGGAGTTGGCGACGTTGTAGAACGGTAATGCGTCTGATTATACCGTTTTGGATCAGGAAGTGCGAGGAGTAGTTCGTGGGAAGCAGTTTTCGGTAGTCTGTATGCGCAACGATGGTTAGGAGCGGCAACGTTGACCGCATTAATTGAGGACCAATTCTGAGATAATTTGGGGAAGAAGGGAGGAATGAGGCGGTGGGTTGAAGAGGGAAAACCGTTTCAGGGATTGGGGGAAAAGGGAAAGTTATCGGTTGGAGGAGTTATAAAAAAGGAAGAATGTGTGAACAGTTGCTGTTTGGCAGTACTGGGATTCTACGTAGCCACGTAAGCAGTCCGGGTTTCCTGTTTTCTTGTTTAAGTAATAGATAACTTTGGTTGACCTCGAATGGAATGATGCTGGTCCAATAGATGGTACAGAGCATGCTGATACAAATAAAGCTTGGAGGCAAAGCAAAAAGGAATACGTATCAAAATTCCCTCGAGGAATCGGGGGCATACTAGAAATCTTAACTGGAGGCTATCTATGGATGACCTAGATAATTTTACAGAGATGATCAGTCGATCTATGAGCATATAGGATTAACAAAATGAGATTTAGAAGATAACAATAGGAGTCCATTAACTTATAATGTCAGATATGTAAGGAAACCATTGAAGTTCAAGTAGTCGACACTGCAGACATATGATGGGAGTTAGATCCTGCAATTCATTCGTTGACATATACCAGGCATATGGAAATGCTACGAGCATAAGAGAAAGTCTTAGGGTAATATTTCCTTTTTATTTGATGGATATAACTGCATTTTATTTAAGGAAAATGGATAAAAGTTTCACAGGCACTAAACCGACCTAGTATCAATGTTTATAAAGCAATTTAAAATCCATATCTCATGACACAACAACGTGTTGACGGTTACAACAATGAAAGAGTCCCTTAGGAATTTATTAACACAGTTTAATGTTGTTGTTTCTTTGATAGATAGACCAGATCCATCGATGGTTGTTGTTTCTATAGTCGGTGATAAAATGGATTTCAAGGTGTCACTAGGACGGGATCCTTCAATGAACCTCATGCAGTTATATCACGATGTTGAAAGGTTCCTACGGTAGAAGGACCCTGAAGCCTATCATGAAGAGGTCAACTGCCTATTAAGGATACCAGAGATTCATACACAGATTTAAACGAAATTTTAGTGAGGATTTATATGGATACCAGAGAACACCATCAGTATCGAAGGCCATTAAGGAGTGAAAGGAGGGAACAAGAATGGTACTGCCTATTCCATGTAAGAAGCAGTCAACTGCCATATGGAAATGGACTGCATTGATTAAAAGGAGCAGTTGTCTTCTACCACAAATCGAAGCAAGACCAGCTAATGGGTATAAATCATCGTATCTTGGTCAGGATAACATTAAACTAATAAATAATAAACCCTGTAATAAAATGGATAAGTCACTTACACATGTATGGGATCATGATTAGTGCTTAGGTGTGCTTTGAGATGTTGATAAACCGATATGTCCGAAGAGGCAATATTAAGTTTTATATTTGTTATAAATGTGATAAATAGATTTCAAAACATTTCTACGTTAAAGTGATGAAAAAACAGGTCACCGTTGCCTTGATTGAAGAGATGAGGAGATAATTGTACAGTGCAAGTCCATGCGATAGTTGATAGGGTGGAATCTTTGCTAATGGAAATCCTATTAAAGAAATAGAAGGAATTGCTATTAAAGTTAAGGGAATTTTGGCACTCAAAGGATGTAGAGTTAGGGCCAAGGACCTCTCTGATTCAAGTAATTATCTAAACCATGATAAGGATGATTATGATCTCGATATTATAGTTAAATGAACTAAAGTTTAAACAACAACCACAGAGCTGAAATAGCTTGGATTCTACATTAGATGACTTGAAGATGGGATAACTTTCTAAAATAGTTTGGGTTCTACGTTAGATGACTTGAAGATGTGATATCCTTATTGAGCATTTCTCATTGACTTAAGGAAGCGATGAAAGGCTCTTTAATATGTTTAACATCGCTATTATAAAGGTGTTGGGAAATAATGGTTGAGTCACGTACTTGGTCGCTTTCTTAAAGACGATTCGGTGATCTGGTCGGTGGTGCAAACCAGTTCGTACTTCCGCCACCGCCTCTAGGATAAAACAGCATCTGAAAAGAATAATTGATTTGCTTGCACAACAAATCAGTGCAGATTTGCACTTTCGAATATAAAAAACTGCTATTTTGTTTTTAATGGCGAAGGTAAGAAAACATTGTTCATATTGATATTCTCGTCTACAATTGAAGATAATATATAGAAGGAGATTAAGACTAAACAAAAATACTGGGCAGTGAGAGAAAATCAGATCTACTGAAATAATGAGTTAAGAGTTTACCGCTTCATGTAAAAGTCGGCTCAGAAATATTTTCCATAAAAAATGGTTTAAAAAAGGCAAGGTTTTCTGATTCAAAAATGTAAGTGTCTACACCACAAAGCTAAAGCCCAAAGCCAAGCCCAAACTGAACCGGGTCAAGTCGGTCGGTCGCGCATATGGTGGTCATGATGCATGGTCTTCCTCCACACAACAAAGCATGTATTGGGAGCCCAAGGCCCCAACATGATTTCTTAGAAACAAGTATAAATACTTGTTTCTTCCATATAGTCCGATGATGTGGGACTATTCACATATAGGAGCCATTCATACACTTATTCCAACATTTTTAATAATTCACCTAATGTTTATAAAAACATTTCCAACAAAAGGTGAGTAATTCAAAGGAAAAATTGGTATTTATGGCTTTAGTCCAAGGCATAATTCCGAAAATGATTTCAGAAAATGGTTGAAGTCGAAATAGCTGATGACAATGAAGAATTCCTTAAGGACTCCAATTAGTTCTGGTGTATGAAGAAACATGTTAGGTAGTTGGAAAGGTGGATATCGAACATTCAAAGAAGTTGATACAGAGTAACGTGATGATTAAAAAACTGAAAAAGCTTGAGTAACATTGCGTTATTTTGGAAATTCCAAATCAAAACAAAAGAAATCAAGGACCATGTGGTATAGGTAAATGAAACCTAAGGAATATGGTACCTGATGAATATATTCCTTTGAACTATATGCTAGAGAACATACATCTTTTCATGTAAGGTACATAAAGGTATATAAGGACGTCTAGGAGGGAGACGATTGAGGAGGAGGAATGTCACTCGTCGTTTCTAGAAAACTCGCATAGATAATACAACTAATTTCTAACAATTGAGTTTTTTTTTTGAGAAATTGATATAGAAGAAAAAGTTGTAAATTTATGAGAGAACCACTGTACGGCGATCTAAATGCAAGATTCCAAAGCCATTAGCCTAAGGAAATCAACCTTGATCTAGTGAAAATTATTCCATTACATCAAGTTCCAAATAAAGAAGCATAAACTTAAGATAACAAAAGTAGTGTTTCCTCCCTGAGAACCGGGGGGGGGGGGGAGGAGGAACGAAAGAAAAAGGTCAGTCATAAAGAATGGTAAGCCCTAGTGACTTTCAGTATGAAAACTAGTAAAGGTAACATGACATGTGAAAACTGTTAATAAGGATGATAACAGATCTGGTATGATAATTAAGATAACAGGATAAGTTAAGTCTAGCATCGCATATTCGAGATTCGCTGCACCAACTATACTGGTATTCTAACCCATGTCAAGTATTAACCATGAAATGGTCCCTTGGCCCAATATCATGAAGTGACCCATTACGGGGTCCTATGGTACGATCTACTAATCGATCGGCTCCCTACAAGCCCTAGCTTGTCATGTGTCTATGTCATATGACCCTATCATGAAATGTAGTCACCTGTGCTAGGTCCACCCTAGGGTGTATCAAGCCCTAGGGTGTATCAAGCCCTAGGGTGCCAACCACCGACACGAATCAAGCACGCACAGTGTAAACCTACGGGTGCTCAGTGCTTGCTTTTTCAACTTCGAACTACGTGCACGATCATAGTCCGCCTGAACCTGCAATGGCGCACCTACTCAGCCGTCGTTTTGGTCGCTTACAATCAGCCCAGTAATCGTGCCCCACCCTGCCTAGTCCCAGGGTATCGTGATACATCTAAGTGGGTTACTGCTGAAAGACCGCGTAACTAGGGTTTCTAATGGATTAATTGTTGTCATTCAAATTCGTGACTTAACCCTATTCAAATCATGTATCAAGTTGGTTAAGTGTGTTCAAGCGATTCATGACTTAACCATATCAAATCATCGTATCAAATTGGTTAAGTATATTCAAGTGGTTCATGACTTAACCCTATCATGTGGCATTAATTCATTAATGCACCCAACCTCTCATATTAGACTAATTGTTGTGGTCACTGGATTTGTCGGGCGGTTCCGGGCAGATTTACACCACAACATAGTCTAACCTCGGGTTTTACGTGCGATATGACCAACTACCCACATTGGATCCTATTGTTTGCAGTAACTGGATTCGCCGGGCGGTTCTGGGCAGATTTACACTGCAAACTCAACCCAACCTCGAGTTGGCCATTTTCAAGTTTATCTAAGCGTCATGTCCATGTTCATGTTTTCATGTCAAAATTCATGTCGAGTTCCATGTCAGGTTTCATGTAAATTTCATGTCAAGTTCTTGTCCATATACAAGTTCAAGTTATAATAACGTTCATGTTCAAGTTTTCAAAGTCAATTCATGTTTTACCTAATCTACCCAAATCGTATTCCCATCGCACATAAACTTGAATCGACACAAATAAATCTAATTAGGGAATAACGTAAAAAGGGACGGGTATAAGGTAGCAAAAGTGATTACTAGCATAACATGGTATAACTTGAGATAAAAGATTACAACATTACTGGCATATGGAATATCGGCCTCAAACATTAAGATTCCAAATCTAGCAAAATAAGGTACTAGTCAAGATAACAGTTGACATAAGGTGATAGTCATGGTAACGGTTGACATAAGGTGATAGTCATAAACTTGTGACTAATAGCAGATTCAACATTGCAGTCATGATAATATGAGGGTTTTTTTAATTTACAACATGAATAGGCCCCAAATCAATGTCATAATAATATACCCAAAAATCAAGATCCAAGATGAACAAGAATGGATGTAAGACAGTCATCATACACAGGTTCAATTTCAATTTACAACATATTCATATTACGTTTACAGTTTAAATCTAAAAGTAACCGGGGCTTACAGATCGTGGTTCGAGAATTAGAAAAAGAAAGTCGATGCTGAATCTTTATTTGCTTATTCTAGTCTTAACAGAAATCCCCAAATCAGCAAATCTCTCAACGAAGTTTCGACATAGAAGAAGCAGTCCTTTTCTCTAACTTTTCAATCAGAATTTGAGCAGCATAAGAGCAGAAAGAATTTTGTGTAGAGAGACTAGTCTTAGGGGCTGTTTATATAGGGTCAGGCCAACGAATGTAGACAGAAACGAGGCCAGAAACATCAAAACGAACTCAGACTCAAAAATGGGTTCTGTCACCAAGTCGACACCCAGCTCGACACCCAGGTCGACTCTATGGTCGACCTGGTCCTGGGTAGGTCGACTCTATAGTCGACCCCCAGGTCGACCTGGTCCTGGGCGGGAAATTTCCCGCCCAGTCTGTTCTGTGGTTTAAATTCGAAATTTGAAATCGAATTCTGAGCTGTTTAACGTGAAATTTTCTGAAAACTTTGAAAGGTCATAACTTGGTCATACGGACTCCGATTTTCGAAAACTCGGACTCGTTTCCAAGCAGAATTTCGAGACGAACGCAATGGTGTAACCTGTTGCCCTTGATTCTTATTTTAAAAATTAATTTTGTCTCGATTTATGGTTATAATATGTTATCAAAATACGGGTTGTTACATTCTCCCCTCCTTAAAGGATTTCGTTCCCGAAATCTCTAAGTTAGGGAGGATGTGTCCTACCGTCCAATCATCCATCTACTCAAAACATCATCCACAGGAAACCATTGTCCTTAAAAGATTCCTAATGCTGTATGAACATATGCACTAAGTGTGTGTATATGTACTTATCTAATGCAAAGGATCAGGCGGTTATTGATTCAGTAAACCTCCTTAATGCAAAATATGTTAGTGTAATGAGTCCAACATGTATGCAAATTCCTATCATAATTTATAATCTCTACATGAGTGCACATAACATTCATTCATATGCTACATCCAAGTGATAGTATAACAAGTTCCATCCATGTACAAGTATAAGCACCCATGCATATGTAACATGAAAATGTGACTGAGCCGATCTTGTGCCTAATGTGTGTCATGCATCCACTAGCAACCACTTGCAAACATCAACCATAACATGTTTCAATCACATGTTTACATCCATATGGTTCTACTTAAGGTTCTCAAGATAAGATCGAGAGGTTAACATGACAAACATATGTAGTAAAAGCATGATACGAAAGGTTTTCAAGGTTATAGGAAAAAGAGATCGAGAATTTACCCTCAAAAAGAAATGGGTAAAGCGCGCGTATCTTCTCTTCGGTTTCCCAAGTTGCGTCTTCTTGGGCTTCACTCCACTGCACTTTAACTAGTTTGACTTCTCGATTCCTTAGCTTCTTAATCTCTGTTCCTAAGATACGAATCGGAACTCGCCTCAATGTTGCTTCTTTTTCCACTTCTACGTCTTCAAGGATGCTTGGCTCAACCACTTTGGCCGACTCATGCAATCACTTTCAGAGATGCGAGACGTGAAAGACATTGTGTACTCGGGTCAACTTCTCGGGTAAGTCTACCTTATAGGCCATCTTTCCAATCCTCTCAGTGATAGGGAACGGTCCTACGAACCTTGGCGCTAGCTTTCCAACCGCTCCAAAACGAACCACATTGCGTAAAGGAGAAACTTTTCTAAAGACCATATCTTCGACTTTAAACTCTAGGTCTGTCCTTCTCTTGTCCGCATACGATTTCTGTCTATCTTGGGCCGTTTTCATCCGTCTTCGTATCAACTCAATCTTCTCAGAAGTGTCCCTTATCGTGTCGGGCCCAAGTATAAGTCTGTCTGTCGTCTCCCACCAACAAGTTGGTGACTTGCACGGTCTTCCATACAGAGCTTCGAACGGTACGATTCCGATGCTAGCTTGGTAACTATTATTATATGCAAACTCCATGAGAGGAAGATGGTCTTCCCAAGTACCACCAAAATCAAGAATGCATAGTCTCAGAAGATCCTCTAGTACCCTATTTACCCTTTTGGTTTGACCATCCGTCTGTGGGTGATAGGCCGTGCTTAAACTCAGTCGCGTACCTATTGCTTCTTGCAGGCTATTCCAAAACTGGCTAGTGAAAATTGGGTCACGATCACTAACTATACTAGAGGGAACCCCATGCAACCGTACTATTTCTCGAAGGTAAACAGACGCTAGCCATGATGCGGTCCTCTTGTTTTTCACCGGAATGAAGTGAGCACTTTTCGTGAGTCTATCAACTATGACCCATATACTAGTATTTCCCTTCCTTGACCTAGGCAGTCCATCCACGAAATCCATCGAGATACTCTCCCATTTCCATTGCGGAATCTCCAAAGGATGTAATAGCCCACCGGGCTTCTTCGACTCGGCCTTTACTTGTTGGCACACCATGCACTTCGAAACGAACTATGCCACGTCTTTTTTCATTCCAGGCCAAAAGAAAACGCGCTTCATGTCCCTGTACATCTTATCCCCTCCGGGATGTATGGTCATATTTGATTGATGCGCCTCTTCGAGGACTTTCCTTACTAGGTCTCCTACTTGTGGGACACATAGCCTTCCATCACGCCTTAGCCATCCCTTGTCATCTATGGCATACCTACCGAGGTGACTTGACGTCTCACCACTAATCATCTTGTCCATGATTTCGACTATCTGTGGGTCTTCCTTCTGTGAAGTCCCTACTTGATCGAGAAGTTTAGGTCTTAACTCAAGAGATGCTAGCGTAGCAGCCAATGACTCAAAAGCAGGTGTAAAATCAAAGGTCGTTATAAACTCAAGGCTTTTCCTTTCAACAAGCAAAGGGCTCAAAGTCAACCTTTTTCTACTTAGCGCGTCCGCCACCGCGTTACCCTTGCCAGGGGTATAAGCTATATCGAAGTCATACGTTGCTAAGAATTCCATCCACCGCTATTGTCTCAGATTCAAATCTTTCTGCGAAAAGAGGTACTTAAGCGATTTGTGATCAGTGTACAGCTCGAACTTTTCACCTAGAAGATAGTGGCGCCAAGCTTTAAGCGCAAAAACAATCGCGGCCAACTCCAAGTCATGTATGGGATAGTTTTTCTCATGGACTTTAAGTTGTCTGCCCCCGTAGCATATCACTCTTCCATCTTGCATTAGGACAGCGCCTAATCCCGTGCCGCACGCATCTATGTACACCGTAAACATCTTGCCTCCGTCAGGAAATGCCAAAACTGGAGCTGTGGTAAGGGCTCTCTTAAGCCTTTGAAACGCGACGTCACACTCGATGTTCCATGCAAAAGCTAGGTTCTTCTTTGTTAACTTAGTAAAAGGAGCTGAAATCTTAGCGAAGTCCTTAATGAACTTCCTATAGTAGCCTGCCAAACCGAGAAAGCTTCTCACCTCAGTTGCGTTCTTAGGAACTTTCCAGTCTTGCACCGCAACTACCTTTGCGGGGTCCACAGCTATGCCTTGCTTAGAAACTACATGTCCAAGAAATCGAACTTCCTTCTTCCAAAAATGGCATTTGGAGAACTTAGCCTTTAACTGGTGTGCTCTAAGCGTATCCATGACTTCCATGAGATGTCTAGCATGCTCTTCTTCATCCTTTGAGAAGATCAGAATATCGTCCACGAAAACCACCACAAACTTGTTAAGGAACTCCTGAAACACCCTACTCATCAAATCCACAAAGGTCACGGGTGCATTCGTTAACCCAAACGGCATGACGAGCCATTCGAAGAATCCATCTGGAGTCATAAACGCAGTTTTGTCAATGCCATCCTCTGCCACTCTAAGCTGATGGAATCCTGTGGCTAGATCGAGTTGAGAGAAAACAGATGCTCCCAGAAGCTGGTCAAACAAATCGTCGATTCTTGGCAGTGGGTGCCAATTCTTTTTCGTCAGCTTGTTTAACTCACGATAATCCACACACAGACGAAGCGAACCATCCGCCTTAGTAGCGAATACCACCGGAGCACCCCATTCAGAAGTGCTTCGCCTTATGAAATTTTTCTCAAGCAACTCCTTAACTTGTTTACTGAGCTCTCTTCTTTCTCGCGGGGCCATGTGCCTAACGGGCAATGAAACTGGCTTAGCATTATCAACAAGATAAATTCGGAAGTCTATCTCGCGTTTAGGGGGTAACCCTCTCACCTCATCAAAGACATCTGGATATTCTCGGACCACTCTTACAGATTGCAAATTATCGACGGACGAGTCAAGAGATTCAAGATAACACAACATGACCGGACCCTTAGGGTTACAAGAAATTCCAAGGGTATTACCAAGGCGAGTCATGAGCCTCACTACCCTTCGTTCACAATCAAGAATGGCTCCATAATTGGACAGCCAATCCATACTTAGGATCAAACCGTATCCCATAAATCCGAGAACATATGCATTACACGCGAATTCTACGCTTAAGATAGAGATCCTCAAATCCACACATATCATAGATAAATGAGCGGAGCCCCCAATTGGATTTGAAACACTAACGGGATCCTCAACTAGACTAGTACTTAGGTGCATTTTTACAACAATATCATAAGAAATAAAAGTATGCGATGCGCCAGAGTCAAATAAGGTTCAAACAGGAAAGTCAGAAATGTAAACAAGGCTTTCTACGGAAATATTACTACCTCGGTCAAGAGCTGGAGTGATGTTGAGAGCATGCAACTGCCCTCCAGAAGGTCCTGCTCGCTGGGTCTGCCCTTGCCTCTGTCCTTGCTTCTTAGGGCAATCCTTACTGATGTGTCCAGTATCTCCACAATAAAAACATTCACCCAACTTTCTCTTCTTCTTTCTACAGTCTTTAGCAAGATGTCCCGTGATGCCACAAAAGTTGCACTTCCTTGTTTCACGTGGTTTGTTGTTGCCCTTGTTATTCTTGTTATTCTTGTTGCCTCCCTTCTTGGAGTCAACCTTCTTATTCTGACTCTCATTAGGCTTAACCTCCTTCTTGCTATTCTTGTCTTCCTCATGAAGTAGAGCTATATCCACCAAGCTTTTAAAGGTCGCCCCCAGAGGTGTATGAGTTATGGCCAAACTGTGTAGTGGCTTGTTCAATCCTCGAGCAAAGCGTACAGCCTTTTTCTGAGCCGTGTTGAACAAGTCCAAACCGAACCGAGCAAGCTGATTAAACTTATTCACATACTCCCTAACAAACATGTCCCCTTGCTTGAGTGCTAGGAACCTCTCCATCTGAAGGTTCTCTTCTGCTGACGATAAGAATTTAAGCCCAAACCTCTCTCTAAAGTCTGTCCAATTCTCAATTGGCCTGGTAGCGCTGGTGACTTCCCACCAAAATGCAACTTCCTCTTTCAACAACCATGCTGCTAACTGAACTTTTCTATGGTCCTCCACATCAAAGATAATAAACAAGTCTTCAGTCTCCTTTAGCCAGTTTCGTGCCTCAACAAAGGTTTCAGTTCCAATGAAGTTCTTGCCGCCCATTGCTTTAAAGTCTTTGCATATTTTGGCAAAGGCGGTACCAGGAGGAGGAGGAACCGCGACCACCGGGGGAGGAGGAGGAGGGATGTCTGTCGGGCCCACGCCGTTGGCCCTAGCTTCTAAGTACCTTCAGAACCATCCAGATACAGGTACTCCCTCAAGCAGGTTAAGATCAGACATGCTGAAAAATGAAAAGAAAAAGATTCAAATGAGGAAACAAAGGAAAGTGCTAATGGCTTTTGTGGAATAGCCTTTTTTTAAACATAAAGCTTTTCTTGAAAAATGCTTCTTTATAAATGGATTTGAAAATAGTTTCAAAAGGTTTTTAAAACTTTTGCCCAGCCTGGTAACCTTCAGCTCTGATACCAAATGTAACACCCCACCTCCACTAGGGTCACTCACAAAGGGAATGCACCAATTTTGGTGGAGCATTATCTAGGTAAACATGCACAGAGATGTCACAAGGAAGAACATTAAATAAAGCAGCGGTAGAAATTAAAAACCAAACTTTTATTACTTTCAAGAAAAGAGTCAAAACCTCATATATCCAAGGTACAAATTATTCCATTACATCAAGTTCCAAATAAAGAAGCATAAACTTAAGATAACAAAAGTAAATTATTACCCAAATCATAGCAGAAGTGTAGCCATAGCATAGCTCAAGACCAAACCGTACATGAGCTGACAGAAAGCAAGCTAAATCCAAGCTAAGAGCTAGTGTTTCCTCCCTGAGAACCTGGGGGGGGGGGGGGGGACGAAAGAAAACGAGGTGAAAGAAAAAGGGTCAGTCATAAAGACTGGTAAGCCCTAGTGACTTTCAATACGAAAACTAGTAAAGGTAACATGACATGTGAAAACTGGAATTAAACATAAGGATGATAACAGAACTGGTATGATAATTAAGATAACAGGATAAGTCAAGTCTAGCATCGCATATTCGAGATTCGCTGCACCAACTGTACTAGTATTCTAACCCATGTCAAGTATTAACCATGAAATGATCCCTTGGCCCAATATCATGAAGTGACCCATTATGGGGTCCTATGGTACGATCTACTAATCGTTCGGCTCCCTACAAGCCCTAGCTCGTCATGTGTCTGTGTCATACGGCCCTATCATGAAATGTAGTCACCTGTGCTAGGTCCATCCTAGGGTGTATCTTGCCCTAAGGTGCCAACCACCGACATGAATCAAGCACGCACAGTGTAAACCTACGGGTGCCCAATGCCTTCTTTTTCAACTTCGGACTACGTGCACGACCATAGTCCGCCTGAACCTACAATGGCGCACCTACTCTGCAGTCGTTCTGGTAGCTTACAATCAGCCCCGTAATCGTGCCCCACCCTGCCTAGTCCCAGGGTATTGTGATACATCTAAGTGGGTTACTGCTGAAAAGGACCGCGTAACTAGGGTTTCTAATGGGTTAATTGTTGTCATTCAAATTTGTGACTTAACCCTATCCAAATCATGTATCAAGTTGGTTAAGTGTGTTCAAGCGGTTCATGACTTAACCCTATCAAATCATCGTGTCAAATTGGTTAAGTATATTCAAGTGGTTCATGACTTGACCCAATCATGTGGCATTAATTCATTAATGCACCCAACCTCTCACATTAGACTAATTGTTGTGGTCACTGGATTTGTCGAGCAGTTCCGGGCAGATTTACATCACAACATAGTCTAACCTCGGGTTTTACGTGCGATATGACCAACTACCCACATTGGATCCTATTGTTTGCAGTAACTGGATTCGCCGGGCGGTTCCGGGCAGATTTACACTGCAAACTCAACCCAACCTCGAGTTGGCCATTTTCAAGTTTATCTAAGCGTCATGCCCATGTTCAAGTTTTCATCTCAAAATTCATGTCGAGTTCCATGTCAGGTTTCATGTAAATTTCATGTCAAGTTCTTGTCCATATACAAGTTCAAGTTATAATAACGTTCATGTTCAAGTTTTCAAAGTCAATTCATGTTTTACCTAATCTACCCAAATCGTATTCCCATCGCACATAAACTCGAATCGACACAAATAAATCTAATTAGGGAATAACGTAAAAAGGGACTGGTATATGGTAACAAAAGTGATTACTAGCATGGCATGGTATAACTTGAGATAAAAGATTACAGCATTACTGGCATATGGAAATCGGCCTCAAACATTAAGATTCCAAATCTAGCAAAATAAGGTACTAGTCAAGATAACAGTTGACATAAGGTGATAGTCATGGTAACGGTTGACATAAGGTGATAGTCATAAACTTGTGACTAATAGCAGATTCAACGTTGCAGTCATGATAATATGAGGGGTTTTTCTTTTTGATTTACAACATGAATAGGCCCCAAATCAATGTCATAATAATATACCCAAAAATCAAGATCCAAGATGAACAAGAATGGATGTAAGACAGTCATCATACACAGGTTCAATTTCAATTTACAACATATTCATATTACGTTTACAGTTTAAATCTAGAAGTAACTGGGGCTTACAGATCGTGGTTCGAGAATTAGAAAAAGAAAGTCGATGCTGAATCTTTATTTGCTTAGTCTAGTCTTAACAGAAATCCCCAAATCAGCAAATCTCTCAACGTAGTTTCGACGTAGAAGAAGTAGTCCTTTTCTCTAACTTTTCAACCAGAATTTGAGCAGCATAAGAGCAGAGAGAATTTTGTGTAGAGAGACTAGTGTTAGGGGCTGTTTATATAGGGTCAGGCCAACGAATGTAGACAGAAACGAGGCCAGAAACATCAAAACGAACTCAGACTCAAAAATGGGTTCTGTCACTAGGTCGACACACAGGTCGACCTAGTCCTGGCTAGGTCGACTCTGTAGTCGACCCCCAGGTCGACCTGGTCCTGGGCGGGAAATTTACCGCCCAATTTGTTCTGTGGATTGAATTCGAAATTTGAATTCGAATTCTGAGCTGTTTTGAACTTGAAATTTTCTGAAAACTTTGAAAGGTCATAAATTGGTCATACGGACTCTGTTTTTCGAAAACTCGGACTCGTGTCCAAGTAGAATTTTGAGACGAACGCAATGGCATAATCCGTTGCCCTTGATTCTTAATTTAAAAATTAATTTTGTCTTGATTTATGGTTATAATACGTTATCAAAATACGGGTTGTTACAGAAACTTCAATTCATATTCTGCTTAGGAAATAAAATACATTTCCTCAAAATCTTTCTTGGTATCAGAGCAAAAACCGCCTCACGACATTTCAAGATTCTGAAATTGAGTTTTCTAAAAATTCATATCCATCTGATTATCGCATCATCACATGGATATGGCTTATCTGAGGAGATTCCTCATCATTTGAGTGAAGATACACCGCAATTGTTTAGTGCCTCACCTGAAAAGGCTGCATCTGAACAACCAGATATATCCTCTAATATTCGTTACAAAGATTACCAGGAAATAAATCAGGAATTTAAGAAAATCATCAAAACAAGTAAGAGCCACACCTGGAGAAATCTTCAGAATATGGTACCTCTTGATTTAGGGTATATTCATCACTAGAGGTCTTTGGCTGCTACATATCTATTTGAGAAATCCTCAGATTCTTGATTGATAGCGGCATTCATTTGTTCTGATTTTTCTTGTTATCACTGTCATCATCTGCCTGTCAATATGGTTGATACAACACCTTGAAGAAGTTAACCATCTTCTCTGGAAATTACAAGTTGAAACAGCTATTCAAGGATATGGCCTTGAAGGATATATTCTTGGCACTGTTTAACAGCCAAGTACATTACACATGCAAACAACCAAATAGTTGCAAATGAAAAGTGTATACATTATCATAGACAAGACAGAATCATCAGTTCTTGGTTGTTATCATCAATAAGTGCATGTTTGTTACCACAAGTTATTGGATGTTCATCGGCCTATGACATTTGGACTACAATGGAAAAAGAATTCAATAATCAATGTTCTGCAAAAGTTCTTCACTACAAGAATCAATTGCAAAGTGTTAAAATGGAGAATCTGCCCATAAGAGAGTATATTGCAAAGGTTAAAAGACTATGTGATTTGCTAAATGCCACTGGAAGCAGAATATCTAACAGTGATCAAGTTTTATACTTAGTCAATGGACTTAACAATGATTATGAAGTTGTTGTTGCTGTTATAACTTCTCAAAAAATGGTGCCAGCTATTGATAAAGTACATTCTATTCTACTCTCTCGTGAGGCAAGAATAAATGCTAAAAAACCACAAGAAACTGATTATGCAGTAAATTTCACTACAGGGTTTAAAGGCAAAAAACAGAATTTTAATAACAACAGGAATGATCAGTCTTACCCAAGAGGTGGTAGTGCAAGAAGAGGACATGGCAGAGGTAGGCCAAAGTGTCAAATTTGTGAAAAGATGGGTCATACGGCATTAAACTGCTACTTCAGATTCAACACTAATTACACTACTAACCAGAACTAGAGAAATAATGGCAATCTTAATGTAAACATGTCTTTATCTCAATCTGAAAATAGTAGTCAAGATAATACTAGCAAAAGTGGCAATCAAAATGACACTGCAAAGCTTGAAACTATGCAAGACGATAGTTGGTACCCAAATTCTAGAGCTACTCATCATATTACAAACAATTTTGATAGTTTAAATCTGGGGTGCAGAGACTATAGAGGTAATCACTCAATTTTACTAGGCCATGGTAAAAGTATTAACATCACTCACATTGGCAATGCTAGTTTAAGTTGTAAGAGACAATTATATCTACACAATCTTTTAAGAGTTCCGAAGATCAAGAAAAATTTAATAAATGTTTCCCAGTTTGCTCATGACAATAAAATTTTCTTTGAATTTTACCCTAAATATTGCTTAGTTAGGGACATTCTAACTAGAGAACCCATTTTACAGGGTAACATGACAGGAGGCCTTTACAAGTTCAACACTGTTAAAAATAACAGTGTGATAAAAAAGGGAAAACACTGTAATTTGAATGTTCTTGTCAAGGCTGATAGCAGTAAAAAAGTGTTTGATCTTTGGCACTATAAACTTGGTCATCCAAGCGCTAAAATTGTATTGAAAGTTTTAGATGAACATAGTATTCAATATAATGATGTCTGTTTATCATACATTTGTGAGTATTGACAAGTTGGAAAAAGTCATAATTATTGATTCTGAAACTGTGTACACTGAACCACTGCAGTTAATTGCCATTGACTTATGAGGTCATGCTTTTATAAATTCAGATTTTGGGTTTAAATATTATATTGCTTTTGTAGATGCTTACTCTAGACACACATGGATTTTTTTTCTGAAAGCCAAATCTGAAACTATTAATGCTGTTACTAGCTTTATCTCTATGGATGAAAGGCAGTTTAACACTCTAGTTAAAATAATTCAGTCTAATGGTGGAAGTGAATTTAAAAGTTTAAACCAATATTTTACTAAGAAAGGAATTGTTCACAGAATTACTTGTCATTATACTTCGCAATAAAATAGGCTAGTTGAACGAAATCATAGACATATTGTTGAGTCTGGTTTAACTTTATCGGCATAAGAAAAACTACCTCTACATTTTTGGCCTGAGGCCTTAAGTACATCTGTACTTGATCAGTAGACAACCAACAAAGGTACTAAAGGGTATGACACCAATAGAAAAGTTGTATAATATAAAACCAAACTATAATAGCCTAAAACCTTTTGGTTGTTTGTGTTTTCCTTATTTAAGGCCCTAAAATTTGAACAAATTATATTTCAGATCAAAACCATGTACGTTTTTGGGGTATACCACTAGACAAAAGGGATACAAGTGTTTGGATGAGAATGTTAAGATATACATAAGCGGACATGTTGTATTTGATGAAACTGTGTTCCCTTTTAGTAGTAGGCAAGTTTCAACTACTAGTAAGGTAAGAAATCCAAATGACTCCATACCTGAAATCCCAATTTACTCTGAAAAATGGGACAATAATGATGAAAGTGAGGCTGCTGAGTCCATTAAAACATCACAAACTCATTCTGAAGAAGGTGATGAATCACAGCAACCCAGCCTCGCCATACACAATCCTGAAAATTCAAAAAATCAAGGGTTAGAAGAAAACACAGGTTCTCAAACTACCAGATCAGAATACTCATTAGATTCGGATAATGACAGCAGCTCACAATCATCTGAACAGCCAATTCAGTCTGGCCATCCTATGGTTACCAGAGCAAAAAGTTGTATTTTCAAACCAAAAGCATATAAAGCTTCATCCAGTGATTGTGTACCTTATTCCTTTGAACAAGCTATCCAAAATTTTTTTGGAAGAAAGCCATGGATGAGGAGAATAATGCTCTCATTAGAAATAAAACCTGGGAGCTTGTATGTCCACCTGCCAATAAAAATATTGTTGGGTGCAGATGGACATACAAACTTAAAAAAACCCAGATGGATCAATAAATAAATACAAGGCAAAGTTATTTGCAAAAGGTTTTACTCAGGAGTACAGATTTGATTTTAATCAAACCTTCTCACCTGTAGTAAAACCTACTACTATTTGGCTTATTCTTACTGTGGCCTTATGAAATAGCATGTTAAACATGTAGATGTTAACAACGCCTTCTTAAATGGTGTTCTTGAAGAGGAAACATATGTGAAGCAACCACAAGGCTACATTTTCAATCAAAATTTAGTATGTAAACTTAATAAAGCAATTTATGGTCTAAAACAGGCCCCTCAAGTTTGGTTTGATAGACTGAAAAATACTCTAATTAAAATAGGATATCAGTCTACCAAATCAGACAGTTCATTATTTACCAAAATATGTAGCTCCACAACAATTTACATACTAATATATGTAGATGATCTCATCATAACTGGGAATAATACTGATGAGCTTGACAAGCTAACTCAGTACTTAGATCAACAGTTTTCTATTAAAAATCGAGGGGAGCTAAACTATTTTCTGGGTATAGAAGTATCCAGAATAGAATCTGAATTAATTCTATGCCAAAGAAAATATATAACTGAGTTGCTTGTCAAAACAAAAATGATAAATGCCAAACCCCAACCTACTCCAGTGGTAAGAAGTCAGAATTATTCAAAGTATGGGGGAGAGGCTATTTCAAATGTAACTGAATACAGGAGTATTATTGGTGCACTTCAGTATGCAATAATAACACGTCCTGATCTATCATATAGTGTGAATAAACTTTCTTAATTTATGCAGAATCCTATGGAAATACATTGAAAGACAGTCAAAAGAGTTCTACGTTACTTAAAAGGGATAGCTAACTATGGATTAAAGCCAAAAACCAGTCAACATTTGCATATAACCGGATATGCAGATGCTGACTGGGCTTCAGATCCTGATGATCGAAGATCAACCAGTGGTTACTGTATATATTTTGGTCAAAGTCTGATATCTTGGTGTTAAAAAAAACAGCGTACAATCTCTAGATCCAGCACTGAAGCCAAATACAAAAGCATAGAAAATGCAATAGGAGAGATCAAGTGTACAGACCATGGTCGACTTGTTTGGTTGTGTGTTTGGATTGACTTGGTTGTGTGAATTTGGTTTGTGATGTGAAATTGAATAAAATAATATATTCATGTGTTGAATAAAATAATATTCATGTGTTAAAATAAAATAAATATTCATTTACAAATCGGACGATTTGTTTATGTACACTCATTTTACTGATATGAATTGGGACGATAAATTTTACACATCGTCCAACTGCACAAATAAAATATGTGTTTGTTGATTGAAACCCCACACGGGTATTGGGATGGTAATTGACATACACTAATCCCAATTGTTTAGTTGTATGTCAATCAATGGGTTGACAGGTTGTTTAAGCATTAATTATTTGTATTTAGTGCTTATGCAGTTGTGTAATGCACTCTGGATGATGGCTGATTGTTTATGATTGTTATTATATACATGTATTGTATGGAATTCATATAAATAACATTATATGGTAATGGATTGGGCCTCATTTCAATTTGGAAAATAAAGAATATTTTACAATAATATTCAGAAAGGGAAGAAAGTATTCATGTGTTGAATAAAATAAATATTCATGTGTTGAATAAAATAAGATGTTTATGTGTTGAATAAAAATATTTAAACAATAAAAATTTCATTTTTATTGAATATAAACCATATAAATTATTCATGTGTTGAAGAATCAATTCATGTGTTGAATAAAATAAAATAACAAATATTTCAAAATAATATTCAGTAAAAGATCAAAATCTGATTTTGATGTCCGATTTTGGATGGACACGGAAATATTAAAATATTTGAAGTCGTGCTGGTTACATATGCGCTATTTTGACGCGATCGATATTTATATCGATTTTATTCATTTTCATAATGAATATCGATAAGGAAGTAATTTCAAAATATAATGTTTTGAAAATATTATCATTTATATATTAATGATATGGAATATTCAATTTTGATTTGAAATTGAATATGAAGTTGAAATCGTTTTCAAAACAAATTTAAAACGATTTATAAAATACGTTTCAAATAGAAATCGACAATATATATATATATATGATATTATGTATATATATAATATTATATATATATATATATAATATTATATATATTAAATGGCCTAAATAGAACATGCCGCACAGCGATAGTTCGCGAATTTCGACCATTGACTTCGAATTGACGTTACGGGAGATCCGATCGTCGGATTCTCTTAAAACCAAAACTGTTGGGTTCGCATCGAAAATGGCTTCCCAACGAATATTAGTGATTTGAAATCTAATGGTTGGATTTGGAATTATGTCCAAATAAAATTTGTAAAAGGTCGTTGTAAGTGCAGTTTGATGACCGTTTATGGAAATCGACTGTACCGGCCTTGATAAAATTATTAAAAATATTAATAATTTGTGTAAAATCATAATAAATGATTTGGAAAGGATTGGGATGAAAAGTTCCATATTTTAAAAGATAAAAATATATTTTTATGGAAATGAACTAGTTATTAACTAGAAAGAAAATCCAATATTTTTAAATAAACAAAGTGGATTGAAATGAGTTTTAATGTAACCAGAATTTCCAATATATGAATTGGAATGGATTTGAATTGAAATTATATTCGAAATGTTTCGATGTTGGATTTCGTGATTATGTAGATATTGTTATGGATATTTGAAAGACATATTTATATTGTTATTTCCAATACGATATTTGTTGGTTTCAGAATTTGATGTTGAATACAAGCTGATATATTTTCTATTCAGAGCCTTGTATTTAATATCAAATGGGATTTTAGGTATGTCGTGAATGGTGTCTTAAATAACACTGTTCTTAAAACCAGTTGAGAAAAGAATAAATCTTTTAATTAAGATTTAGTGAAATTTTCCAGTTAATTAATATCTAATTGGATTTGAATTTAAATTGGACTTTTGGGTTTATTGTGAATGGTTTTTTAAATAACATTTGTTCTTTAACCTGATTAACAATGGAATGGGATTTTGGGTTTGTCGTGAATGGTATCTTTAATAATACTGTTCTTAAACCCAATGGAGTTAAGAAAATTAGAAACTAACTAGAGATTAGCTAAGTTGAATGGTTTCCTTGGTATTGATCTAATGTTGGTTTCGGCCTTCGGGATTAATACTTAGGGAATTGTTTTCTTACAAATTTACGGTTGGAGACTGATGAAATGTGATTTTGGGTTTATCGTGAACCGTGTTTTAAATGATATTGGTTCTTAACCCAGTTAAAAACGGGATATGATTTCCCAAGTTATATAATCATTAATATTGATTTTTGGAAAGATTAAAACTGAATTAGAGTTTTAATGAATCTTTAATTAGATTGAAATATGAATGTGATAATTTAAATTATCAAATTCAGGAAATGACCAGGAATGGAATATCACCAGTTTTGCTTTAAGCGATAGTTAAATCTTTAATTAAATTTGAACGTGAAATGGTAATTAATATTTACTGATAATAGCATGGTGTTAGATATGGAGTATTACCAGTTTCATTCCATGGAATGAATAGGTTGGGATTGGGAAATAAAATAAATGATTCCTTCGGTGTGGTTCGCTAATCCTGACTAGTTTGGAAAACCATAATATGGTTTGTTATCCAAAGGAAGATTAAGGAATAAATTTAAAAGAATTTATCTTTGATAAAATTAATGGGAACCTATTCCCTAAGGATGTGAATATTTAAATAAAAGAATATTCTGGATTGGAATGAGGCCAATGTTGTGTTTGTGTAGCACTTGTTTATTATATACGCGAGTTATTTGGAAAGGCCGGGTTTATACCCATTCTGAATAACTGATTCGACGATAAGTCGACGATGAAGATGGTGGTTGAAGACCGGAGACCTTCACATCATTTGGATGATTACTGATGTCTTGATTGGACTGTACACCCAAGACGAGGTAATAAGTGGTGATCGTACAGACGTACTTAGAGATCGACCGGATATGCGAGGACCTTTCTCCTGTATAGGACATACGGGATGAGGAATAAGGTGCCTACGGTTTCGTTCAGACCCAGAACGAACTTGTAAATGGATTGTATCTCTGACATTGGATTTTATTCTGTGTTGATTGATTTCTATTAAATATATATCTGCTTGGCGGAGGAGAATTATTCTCTCGCTTAACGCCCTTCTCTAAGACGTACAAGCTCAAAGGATATATATCGACATATATCATTTGCATGGCATGTATTGCCTATGTGTAATGCTGAGATGCAAATGATCAAGGCTTCTGTTGAAAAGTAGAGTCTTGTGGTTGATGATCAAAGCATAGCTTTAATATAGCGCCGCTTTGTTTATAGCGTTAATTCGCGAGCCTCACACCTCGGTATGAGTCAAAAACGAGATCGTGACTATAGGGAGTGCACGATGTTTCTTTTAGTTATGGGTGTTGTCAGTGTTTTACAAGCCCTGACATTGTTACATTTTTACCTATGTGGTTGTTGGAATACGAGGCGCCTCAGATATATCGGTCCTTACGGAGCCGATGGATAGGTCCGATAGGACCGGGAAACGTGTGTTCAGGAATAACCAATCCTCAAACGTAAGGGAGGACCGACCCTGAAGATCCAGGGATGGCCCACAGTGTGCAGTCCTAAGACATTTGCTAGAGTGTCTCAAAGAGGTGAGGATCCATCCCTGGCCTTGACTCATGACAAAAATCCAATTTCCAATACGTGACATTTCGGTTTTGATTCTAGAGCCTAGTATTGGCGACATGATATATGGTACCCATGCTGCCTATGACTGATACATTTATATTTGAAGTTGTTTTATACAGTATACACTTATAATAGTATCAAAATGATTTGTTTTAAACGTACTAAGCATGTTTGGATATTATAAGGGAAAATCCTATCTTCTAGCTTGCGTTGCATTGTGTGATGGGACCTGAGTATTATAATAGCTTCAATTTTCCAAAAAACATTCCGCTGTTTATTCTAAGCACTAGTATTCTTGGGAGGAAACCCGTTCCGTGTTATACGACATAGTCCCTTGATTTACTCTCTTTTAAAGTAAAGTTTTAAAATAAATGTTTTAGTTCTCA
This sequence comes from Allium sativum, assembly GCA_030737875.1. NCBI lineage: Eukaryota > Viridiplantae > Streptophyta > Magnoliopsida > Asparagales > Amaryllidaceae > Allium > Allium sativum. The sequence goes on along the minus strand of CM060922.1, from coordinate 444,695,806 downwards.
CACCAGTCACATGACTGACCTGGAGTTTATTGTTTTAACCTAAACCCTGGTTGCTCATATTTTCCACATGGGCATCTAGTAGTTTTGTTTTGGCAGATTTATATTCACAGGATCCTGGTTTACAGCTAGAATGATATTCGGAAAGCTCTGTATCCGTGTATCTCTTTCAGTTGTGTTTTGGTATTATTTTCCACTGCATTGTAAATTTGTAAATCTCTGATATTTATCAAATGTATTTTATTTGTTCATACTCTGTATATTCTTGTGTTCTGATGAGATTGTTGTAATAAGCATTGAAATGTTCTTCTGTTTGTGTTCTGATTCGTCGTGTTCTCAACACAATCCGGGCTTTCTCTTCTCTTCAGAGACTGGGGAAGTCCGGGTCATTATATTTGGTACCAGAGCTTTAGTTTATAGAGCTCGAGAGCAAGACACATTAGAACCAAACGAAAGAATTCATCAAAGATTGGATTAGTAATATACAATAAGAATGACTCGTTAGAGATAGGATCAGTAGTGTCCTAGAATGAGTGAGAAGATTGAATTATTTTATTAAAAAAATGAAAACCAATTTTGTTTTAAAAATTTATTTTATATTGAATTTGGACAAACAAGTATAGGGAGATTTTGAGTATAGGCCTGACGGGGCGTATACTTGAAGCCTTAGATATTAGATAGATATAGAATCACACTCTAGTCGCCCGAAGTTGATACTGATGATTGAGATCTCATCATCAGTGTTTATGTTCGAGTTTCGAAAGTGAGATATCTATATATTTCCAATTGACTGGTGTGAGAACCAAAACTAGATAGGATATATTGTTGTTACTTGGCATCAAAAACATGATTTTTGTCTATGATTAAAGTTATGCGTTTGAAACGATAATCAACAAATTGATTGATGTTTGTGTTATATTATTCTTCATTTAAACCAAACATATAAGTGAATGCTGAATTAGACAAATTGAATGAAAATTTGAACTTAGTTACAAATTGAATGAAAATTTGAACTTAGTTGAAAATTGTTTGGAATTGCATGCATATACATGTATATACATTGAACAGGTAATAGCAAGGAGGCTAGAGAAGAGGAATAAAATTGTATGCCCGACAAATAGGTACATATTTACTAATTTATTGGGTTTGAATGATTTTATGAGCCGATTGGCTTTTTCTTTTTTGAGATGAGAGGGCCTGTGTGGCGATTTGGGAATTTTCCCGGTGCTCCTCGCACAAAGGAGGTTATGGCTAATTTTTTCGAAAATTTAGGGTGTTAGCCAAATTTTTGAAAAATTAGAAATTCTTAGAAATTGAAAAGTTGAAGAATGAAAGCCAGAATGAAAGTTGAATTGATTAGTTAAACAACTTTCAACTCTGTTCCTTTTTTAGGACGAAAAGATTTTAAGTAGGGGAGATTGTAACAACCCGGAAAATCAGAACCAATTAATTTTTTTTATTTTAGCAATTTTAATGAATTTTGAATATTTAAAATGAATTATTTCAAATAATAACGACATGAAATTTAATTTGAATAGAATTAGAATGTATATATTTATTTGAACCAAAGTTAGAATATAAATATTTACTTTTAATTATAAAAGGAACTGAAAACAGCGTGGTAGTTTGAAAATTCGATTTCAAATTTCAAATAAATGTACATGATTCAAAATAAACCAGATTTTAGTGAAACCAAAAATATTATAATCTATTTGAAATTATCTTTCCAAGAATCCGAAAAATTGAAATTTCATGGCGGGAATAAAAAGTTATGCCCAGTTGAAAATTCAGAATAATCGCTATGGAATATAGCCCTTAAAATAACGATTTTGCAAACGACCTCCGTTTTCGACGAAACCACTTTTTTTGGATCCTGGATGTCAAGTTATTATTAGATTCCAATTTTCGTAATTTTGAAATCAATATGTGAGCGTGGCAAAGGAAAATATGTTTTGGCAGTTTCAATCAATATGGATCGATCTGAAAATGGCCATTTCTCAAACGATCTTCATATTCGACAAAATTAGTTTTGTTAGGATCGTATCATCAATACGAAGCTAGAAATAATTTTTCTGATATTTTCAGAGTCAGTATGTAGCCCCAGTAAATTAAAATGTGCGTTCAAATTGAATATATATTGATTTAAACGGAAACTGATCAAAACGTTAGAATTGGATTACGAAACATACTCCGTTGTGTTCAGAACGTGGGTAATTAGTTAGGGACGACAATCAGTGGGTTCAATTTGAAGTTCGAATTAAAAAGTTACTTTTTATGGAATTAAATATAATAAATAATAAATTATAAAACCTAGTCAACTCTCCCTCACCTTCTCTCTCTATTCAGATCGAGGTAAAAAAAAGAAATCTCGTCGCACCTTACCCTCCCTCCGCCACCGTCGATGTCGCGACCCCCTGCCGTCGTTGATCGGAGACGCCCTCCTTCTCCTCCTTCCTCCCTTCCTTCTCCTCCTCCAAGCTGAAGACCAACGCCCAAATCCCCTCCACCATTGTCATACGGTGCCGCACAAACCCCCCCCCCCTTCGAACCCCTCTTTGTCTGAGAATCTTCCCATCGTGGCCTCATCAGAATCTGCTTCTCCTTCATCCGCTCCGCAGTACTGAATCCGCCGCCATCGAGGTGGTTTTAGGGGTGAGCTGCAGTGTCGAGTTCAATGTTAGAGGATGGGTTACAGGCACCGTCGCTCCCCCATGGATGGCCATCGCAAGCCGCCACCATCTCGCTGAACTGCCGCAGTCACCGTCTCAAGGCCGCGCCATCTTCTCAACACCACCGTACGCTACCAAACCCTGCTCCTTTCATCGTCGCTGCTTCATTCATGAACGGTGAGTTTTTACTTTATTTTGTTTAGTTAATCAGTTTGAAGGTTTGATTTTTTTTATAAAGTAAAGGTTTGATTTTTTTTTTAGAAAGTAAAGGTTTGAATTTTTTATGAAGAAAGATTTGATTTTTTTTAAAAACAATAAATATCTGATTTTTAGAACCATAAAGATTTGATTTTTATAAAATAACATGATTTTTATAAATATAAAAGTATAATAAAAATATGATTTTTATTATTCGAATAGCGATATAAAAATACGATTTTGAATATATGAATGGTATATTAAAAATACGATCTTTTATATGAAGTTAGAGAAATAATAATATGATTTTTATCATGAAGTTAGCAATACAAAAATATAATTTTTATATAGAAAGTAGCGTTGTAGAAATATAATTTTTACATATGTATCGAAATAAAAATACGATTTTTATATATGAAGTGGCAATATAAAAATGTGATTTATATATATAAGGATATGATAAGAATGTGATTTTTAAAAATATATATAGCATTTTTAAAAATATAATTTTTAACATGAATTGCGTGAAACAAATTACATGGAAATCACGAAGAAGAACGCTACGAATTGGAAATAAAACCGTTCAGAAATAAAGAATGACGGAGTGGAAACCCAAGGTGAGAAATTCTCACTATAATTTCTTGTTCAGTTATTTATTTTATAACTGCATATATGAACTGCTCCCCGTCGTCCACAGACCATGGACGACTTATTTGGTTGTTTGTTTGGATCGATTTGGTTGTGTGAATTTGGTTTGTGATGTGAAATGGAATAAAATAATATATTCATGTGTTGAATAAAATAATATTCATTTGTTGAAATAAAATAAATAATCATTTACAAATCGGATGATTTGTTTATGTACACTCATTTTACTGATAAGAATTGGGACGATAAATTTTACACATCGCCCAACTACACAAATAAAATATGTGTTTGTTGATTGAAACCCCACACGGGTATTGGGATGATAATTGACGTATACTAATCCCAATTGTTTAGTTGTATGTCAATCGATGGGTTGACAGATTGTGTAAGCATTAATTATTTATATTTAATTCTTATGCAGTTGTGTAATGCACTCTAGATGATGGCTGATTGTTTGTGATTGTTATTATATACATGTGTTGTATGGAATCCATATAAATAACATTATATGGTAATGGATTGGGCCTCATTTCAATTTGGAAAATAAAGAATATTTTAATATAATATTCAGAAAAGGTAGAAAATATTCATGTGTTGAATAAAATAAATATTCATGTGTTGAATAAAATAAGATGTTCATGTGTTGAATAAAAATATTTAAACAATAAAAATATCATTTTTATTGAATATAAACCATATAAATTATTCATGTGCTGAAGAATATATTCATGTGTTGGATAAGATAAATATTCATGTATTGAATAAAATAAAATAACGAATATTTCAAAATAATATTCAGTAAAAGATCAAAATCTGATTTTGATGTCCGATTTTGGATGGACATGGAAATATTAAAATTTTCGAAGTCTTGTTGGATAGATGTGCGCCATTTTGACACGATCGATATTTATATTGATTTTATTCATTTTCATAATGAATATCGATAAGGAAGTGATTTCAAAATATAATGTTTTGAAAATATTATCATTTATATATTAATGATATGGAATATTCAATTTTGATTTGAAATTGGATATGAAGTTGAAATTGTTTTCAAATGAATTTAAAACGATTTATAAAATATGTTTTAAATAAAAATCAATGATATATATACATAATATTATATATATATATATATATTAAATGGCCTGAATAGAACGCGCCACGCCGTGGTAGTTCGCAAATTTCGACCATTGACTTCGAATTGATGTTACGGGAGATCCGACCGTCGGATTCTTCTAAAACCAAAACCGTTGGGTTCATATCAAAAAGGGATTTCCAACGAATATTAGTGATTTGAAATCTAACGGTTGGATTTGGAATTATGTCCAAATCAAATTTGGAAAAGGTCTGTAAGTGCAGTTTGATGACCGTTTATGGAAATCGACTGTACGGGCCTTGATAAAATTATTAATAATATTAATAATTTGTGTAAAATAATAATAAATGATTTAGAAAGGATTGGGATGAAAAATTCTATATTTGAAAAGATAAAAATATATTTTTATCGAAATGAACTAGTTATTAACTAGAAAGAAAATCCAATATTTTTAAATAAACAAAGTGGATTGAAATTTGTTTTAATATAACCAGAATTTCCAATATATGAATTGGAATGGATTTGAATCGAAATTATCTTCGGAATGTTTCGATGTTGGATTTCATGATTATAAATATATTGTTACGGAAATTTGAAAGATATATTTATATCGTTATTTCCAATATGATATTTGTTGATTTCAGACTTTGATGTTGAACACAAGCCGATATATTTTCTATTCAGAGCCTTGTATTTAATATCAAATGGGATTTTGGGTATGTCGTGAATGGTGTCCTAAATAACACTATTCTTAAACCCTGTTGAGAAAAGATTAAATCTTTTAGTTAAGATCTAGGTAAGTTTTCTAGTTAATTAATGTCTGATTGGAATTGAATTTAAATTGGACTTTTAGGTTTATCATAAACGGTGTTTTAAATAACACTTGCTCTTTAACCCGATTAACAATGGAATGGGATTTTGGGTTTGTCGTGAATGATATCTTTAATAATATTGTTCTTAAACCCAATGGAGTTAAAAAAAATAGAAACTAACTGGAGATTAGCTAAGTTGAATGGTTTCCTTGGTATTGGTCTGATGTTGGTTTCGGCCTTCGGTATTAATGCTTAGGGAATTGTTCTTTTACTAATTTACGGTTGGAGACTGATGGAATGTGTTTTTGAATTTATCGTGAACCGTGTTTTAACTGACATTGGTTCAACCCAGTTAAAGACAGGATATGATTTCCCAAGTTATATAATCATTAATATTGATTTTTGGAAAGATTAAAACTGAATTAGAGTTTTAATGAATCTTTAATTAGATTGAAATATGATTGTGATAATTTAAATTTTCAAATTCAGGAAATGATCAGGAATGGAGTATCACCAGTTTTGCTCCAAGCGATAGTTAAATCTTTAATTAAATTTGAACGTGAAATGGTAATTTGTATTTATCGATAACACAGTGGTGTTAGATATGGAGTATTACCAGTTTGGCTCCATGGGATGAATAGGTTGGGATTGGGAAATAAAATAAATTCGGTGTGGTTTGCTAATCCGGACTAGTTCAGAAAACCTTAATATGGTTTGCTATCCTAAGGAAGATTAAGGAATAAATTTAAAAGAATTTATCTTTGATAAAATTAATTGGAACCTATTCCCTTAGGATGTGAATATTTGAATAAAAGAATATTCTGGATTGGAAATGAGGCGTATGTTGTGTTTGTGTAGCAATTGTTTATTTATATACGCGAGTTATTCGAAAAGGCCGGGTTTATACCCATTCTGAATAACTGATTCGACGATGAAGACAGTGGTTGAAGACTGGAGGTCTTCACATCATTTGGATGATTACTGATGTCTTGATTAGGCTGTACACCAAAGACAAGGTAATAAATGGTGATCGTCCAGACGTACTTGGAGATCGATTGGATACGTGAGGACATCTCTCCTGTATTGGGCATATGGGACGAGGAATAAGGTGCCTCCAGTTTTGTTCAGACCCAGAACGAACTTGTAAATGGATAGTGTGTCTGACATTGGATTTTATTCTGTGTTGATTGATTTCTATTAAATATATATCTGCTTGACGACGGAGAATTTATTCTGTGACGACCCCAAAACCCCGTTCGACGGTGGCAAGGGTAATCTTTGGAATATAACACATAAACAGATAACAGCAGAACAGAAATAAATAAATACACCAGATAATGTACAAATAATACACTGGATGAACATAATCATCAGAGTTAGACAATATACAAGATCATACTTAGTACAAAATACAGTTCAGCTATACATAAATGTCTACAGCGGAAAACAAAACATAATATGTACAATAGGAGCTAAACAGCATAAAAAGGGATAAATGGTAGAATCCATCTTTAGCTCCGGCTATCCAGAAAAAGCTTGCTAAAACCTGAATACAAGGCTACCCGTGTAGAAATAGGGGCACCCGAGTTTGCAAGTGAAACAAACTACGAGTCAGTCATGGGACTGGTATGAGAAATCTACTTAACATATTTTATAATATGGCCAATCACAGGACCACACCACTTTCGCGGAATGGGTTTACTCCATTGGATTGCCAGTGCTCTAAAACAAGTAACCCTTTTAAACATCGCAGTGCTTTTTATAAAAAATGAAGCCATTATAAGACTCAGTTCCCATCACACAATGCAACGCAAACCGGAGGATAGAGTTTTTAGCTTATAATGGCCAAATATGCTTGATACAAATAAAACAAAAGCATTTGGTATTATTACTAGTGTTTATATGTTTCAAAAACAATTTCAAATCATAAGTATCAATCATAGACGACATTAATGCCCCATACCACTATGTCGCCATATATAGGTATACAATCAAAACTGCACGGTGTCGTATTTGGAAATTGGATTTCCGTCATGAACCAAGGCTAAAGATAGTCCTTACCGAATTCGAGACTGTCTAGCCCGAGCCTCAGGACCCAGACACAGGTGAGCCCTTGGATCGTCAGGGCCGGTCCACCGATGTGGATTAAAATGCCTGAACACTGCGTTTCCCCACCCTTTGGGGCGTAAATGAGTTCAATGACTCCATCGGCTCCACATAGTCACCGATATATCCGAGGCGCCTCGCAACAGCAACAACCACACAAGTGAAAATAATATAAATGTCAGGGCTGGTTGGTCACTGATACCACCCTAGCTAGAAGGAAACACATGTCCTCCCTGATGTCCTCTCCCGTTTCTGGTTCATACCGGGGTGTGAGGCTCGCGAGTCAACGTTATACACAAAGCTATGCCACACAGGGCGTGCTTTGATCATCAACCACAAGACTTTGCTTTTTAGCAGAAGCCTTGATCATCTGCCACTTAGGCATGCCACATAGGCAATTCAATCTATGCGACTGATTTCTATCGATATATTACCTCTGAGCTCGTACGTCTCAGAGAAGGGCGTTAAGCAAGAGAATAAATTCTCCGCGGCCAAATAGATATATATTTAATAAAGATCAATCAACACAGAACAAAATCCAACGTCAGACACACAGTCCATTTACAAGTTCGTTCTGGGTCTGAACGAAACCGGAGGCACCATATACATCGCATATCCATCGATCTCCAAGTACGTCTGGACGATCACCACTTATTATCTATATTTCGGGATGCGTCCTAATCAAGACATCAGTTATCATCCAACCAAGGTAAGGATCTCTGGTCTTCAACCACCGTCTTCATCATCGACTCCTTATCGCCGATCAATTATTTGAAATGAGATTTAACTCGGTCTTTTCAAATAATTCACGTATATTTAGAGTTTAAATCAATTCATTTCAATGGTTAGATTATTCGACAACAATTCATGCCAAACACATTCAACCATCAAACATCAACTAAACCGGGTAAATTCGGTTTATTTCCATTCCATATCATTTATAATATTTTATAATGATTTATCGCTATTTTTATTCACTTACAAATAGCCAATTCATTCAAACGACGCTTCAGGCCATAACGTGGCCATGGCGCTGTTTTTCTCCAGATTTGATTTACACATGTCTGAAAATCTTACCGTTAGATCTTCACAAATTTTATATCATTAGAAAGATCTTTTCAAAACGAATCCAACGGTTTCAGTTTTGGGAAAATTCGACGGTCGGATCTCCCGGTACACTCGTTCGAAGTTTCGATTTCAAAATACGAACTGCAGCGTCGTTATTTGATTTATTTTAGTTATATTTATATATATAAATATAATCGATTCTGGCACTGTTTTTCTTCAGATTTGAATTAAACATTCCAGACAATCCAACCGTTGGATTTTCACCAAGTTGGTGCCGTTGGAAAGATATTTCCAAAGCGAACCCAACGGTTGCGGTTTCGGGAACATCCGATGGTCGGATCTCCCGCAATAATCGTTTGAAATCACGGTTTCAAAACACGAATTGCAGCCTCGTTATTCGATTTATTTTAATTATATATATATATATATATATATATATAATTCATTATTCGATTCAAAAACCATATTCATTTCACACATTTGATAAAAACGATATTTATATCCAATAGCTATTTATTTCAACACATGAATTTTATTTCAACACATGAATTTCTATTCAACCCCTGAATTTTAGTTCAAGACATGAATTTCTATTCAACACATGAATTTTATTTCAACACAAGAATTTCTATTCAACACACAAATTTTATTTCAACACATGAATTTCTATTTCAACACATGAATTATATCAACACATGAATTTTATTTCAACACATGAATTTTATTTTTAACAGTTCATATATATCATAAAAATGTGATTTTTATTGTAAAACAATTTATTTCAAAACACGATTATTTTATATAGTTTATACATAAGGTAAAAATGTTATTTTTGGTGTTAAAATAATTTATTTAAAACATAAATATTTTATATAATCTATATATATGATAAAAATGTTATTTTTATTTTTCAAAGAGTTTATTCAATACATGAACTTCATTCAACAAATGAATTTTATTCAACACATGAATTTGAATCAAACACAGAAATGTTTCCGAAAATTTCGTCACCATAACGGCAGGGTAGTTAAAACCGGCACCGTCCCTAGTACGGCTCCTCGCTCTACCTTAAAGCCTCGCAACTTTTGACAATGAGGATTTTCAATATCTAGTTCGTACGCAGAGGAATTTTTCCATATACTAATCCTATTGGGATTTAAACCACAATCAATCATTTCAAATCAACCATTCATGATATTCACCAAATTATCACATCAACCAATAATCCAAACAATATCACAACCAATATATATCGTCCATGGTCTTTGGACGAGGGGAGTGTGTGTGTATATATATACATATATATACGTATATAACTATATTTCGATTTCATTACAATGTCATTTCAATTTATTTCAACACATATATCATTTTTACAACGCATATATAACTTATACAATGAACATACAACTTATACAACGCTTATACATGAGGTGTACAACGCTTATATAACTCATACTTCGACTATATAATTTATACATCGTTGTTTCCTTATCGTTTATAATTCAGAAATCTCACGTTGGGTTCCACTCCACCAAAAATTGTAGAAGGCTCAGAAAAATAACCGGTCTTTTCTAGAGTGTAGAAGACGTCCACGTGAGTCCACTGTCTCTTGTTTCACTGGATTTCGATAAGAAACGAAAAAGATATGATTTTTATTGCAAAATCATAAACCGTAGCGCTTTAAAGTGTTATAAATTATTTTAAATAAAAACAGCCCTTACCTTTCTATTTCGTTCAAAACTAGGTCTCGAATTTGCACCCAAACCGTGAAGTATTATGACGAACGGAGGGCGCTGCGTCGAAGGGCTTGAAAGGGGCTTGCCGCGCCTGGTGGTGGCGCACGGATCGAAGCAGTGGTGGTGGCGGAATTAGGCTTGGCATCGACAATCTTCCTGGGCGCGATTCTCGATGGATACGAGGCTTGGGAGGTGGAGGCCTACACGGATCTGGAGCTGGAAGAGAGCTCTTCAAAATCACCCACAGGACCCTCGAGTTTTACTGAGAGGATTGGATGAGATCGAGCTGGAAGCGGAGAGCGCTTTTCCGTCGTTCACGAGAATGGTCAACGAGTTTTGGGGAAGAAAAAGAAATGAACGGGATTGGCCTGATTAATTTATTTGTATATTTAATTTCTAATTCCTTAAATTCAAAAATACCCCTTGCTTCATACGAACTCCAATCCACACCCAACGACCATCGCCCTTAGCTAAATACCCCCACTCCGAACACAATGGGATATGTTTCGTAGGCCCATTTGACTGTTTCAGCCATTTTCTCTTCAAATTAAAATATAAAACATTTAGTATTTGTTTTAAACGTACATTTCAATTTGCCGGGGCCACATACTGATCCCAAAAATTCCAGAAAAATAAATCTAGCTATGTTTTGACGATACGATCCCAACAAAACTAGTTTCGTCGAATTCTTAGACCGTTTGAAAAATGACTATTTTCTGGTCGATCCAATTTAACAAATATCGACCAAACACATTTTCCTTTGCCACGCCCACGTACCAACTTCAAAAATTATGAAATTTGAAACCTAGCAATAATTTGACATCCCGAATCCAACAAAAGTAGTTTCGTCGAATTCTGAGGTCGTTTGCCAAATGTCTATTTTCAAGGGTTATATATATTCTATAGCGACCTTTTTTAAAATTCATTTGGCCATAACTTTTGATTCCCGCTACGAAACTTCGATTTTTCAGATTCGTTAGAAAGATATTCACTAACAGATTTAAATATTTTTGGTTTCACTAAAATCCTCTTTGTTTTACACCTGGTATAGTCAGTCAAAGTTTGAATTCGAATTTTGAAACTACCGCGCCATTTCAGGCCTTGGTTATAATTAAAAATAATTATATTTATTTTCAAACATTGATTCAAACATACTTTTTGTCGCTATTATTAAAATATTTATTTTAAATATTTAAAATCCACTAAAATAGCCAAATTAAAAATTTTAAATTGGCTCAGATTTTCCGTGTTGTTACATATTCTCTTGCTTAATGCCCTTCTCTGAGACATACGAGCTCAGAGGTTATATATCGATAGATATCAGTCGCATGGCATGAATTGCCTATGTGGCATGCTGAGATGCAAATGATCAAGGCTTCTGTTGGAAAGCAGAGTCTTGTGGTTGATGATCAAAGCATAGCTTTAATATTGCGCCACTTTGTGTATAGTGTTAATTTGCGAGCCTCACACCTCGGTATGAGTCAAAAACGGGATCGTGATTGCAGGGAGTGCACGACGTTTCTTTCTAGCTATAGTTAGTGTCAACGTTTAACAAGCCCTGACATTGTTATATTTTTACCTATGTGGTTGTTGGAATGCGAGGAGCCTCGGATATATCGGTGTCTACAGAGCCAATGGATAGGTCCGATAGGATCGGGAAACGTGTGTTCAGGAATAACCAATCCTAAAACGTAAGGGAGGATCGACCCTGAAGATCCAGGGGTTGCCCAAAGTGTGCAGTCCTGAGACATTTGCTAGAGTGTCTCGAAGCGGTGAGGAGCCATCCCTGCCCTTGACTCATGACGGAAATCCAATTTCCAATACGTGACATTTCGGTTTTGATTGTAGAGCCTAGTATTGGGACATGATATATGGTACCCATGCTGCCTATGATTGATACATTTATATTTGAAGTTGTTTTATACACTGTGCACTTATAATAGTATCAAAATGATTTGTTTTAAATGTACCAAGCATGTTTTGCTATAATAAGGGAAAACTTTATCCTCCGGCTTGCGTTGCATTGTGTGATGTGACCTGGGTCTTATAATAGCTTCATTTTTCCAAAAAGCATTGCACTGTTTATTCTATGCACTAGTATTCTTGGGAGGAAACCCGTTCCGTGTTATATGGCATGGTCCCTTGATTTACTGTCTTTTAAAGTAAAGTTTTAAAATAACTGTTTTAGTTCTCACACCAGTCACATGAATGACCTGGAGTTTATTGTTTTAACCTAAACTCTGGGTACCCTTACTTCCACATGGGCAGCTAGTAGTTTTGGCTTTGCAGATTTATATTCATAGGATCCTGGTTTACAGCTGGAATGATATTTGGAAAGATCCATGTTTCTCTTTCAGTTGTGTTTTTGTATTATTTTCCGCTGCATTGTAAATTGGTAAATCTCTGATATTTATCAAATGTATTTTATTTGTTCATACTCTGCATATTCTTGTTTTCTGATGAAATTGTTGTAATAAGCAATGAAATATTCTTCTGTTTGTGTTGTTATTCGTCGTGTTCTCTACTCAATCCGGGCTTTCTCTTCTCTTCGGAGACCGGGGAAGTTCGGATCGTTATACACGCCTAGAGAAATCTTCAGAATAAGGTACCTCTTGATTTAGAGTATATTCATCACTAGAGATCTCTGGCTGCTGCATACCTGTTTGAGAAATCCTCAGATTCTTGATTGATAGCGACATTCGTTTGTTCTGATTTTTCCTGTTATCTCTGTCATCATCTGCCTGTCATTATGGTTGATCCAACACCTTAAAGAAGATAACTACCTTCTTTGGAAATTTAAACAACTACTCAAGGATATGGCCTTGAAGGATATATTCTTGGCACTGTTGATATACCAGCCAAGTACATTACAGATGCAAATAACCGAACAGTTGCAAATGAAAAGTATATACATTATCACAGAAAAGACAGACTCATCAGTTCTTGGTTGTTGTCATCAATAAGTGCAAGTTTGTTACCATAAGTTATTGGATGTTTATCGGCCTATGACATTTGGACTACAGTGGAAAAATAATTCAATAATCAATGTTCTGCAAAAGTTCTTCACTACAAGAATCAACTACAAAGTGTTAAAATGGAAAATCTTTCCATGAGAGAGTATATTGCAAAGTTTAAAAGACTATGTGATTTGCTAAATGCCAGTAGAAGCAGAGTATCTAACAGTGATCAAGTGTTATACTTAGTCAATGGACTTAACAATGATTATGAAGCTGTTGTTGCTGTTATAACTTCTCAAAAAATGGTGCCAGCTATTGATAAAGTACATTCTATTCTACTCTCTCAGGAGGCAAGAATAATTGCCAATAAACCACAAGAAACTGATTATGCAGTAAATTTTACTACAGGGTTTAAAAGGAAAAAATCATAATTTTAATAACAACAGGAATGATCAGTCTTACCCACGAGGTGGTAGTGCAAGAAGAGGACGTGGCAGAGGTAGCCCAAAGTGTCAAATTTGTGAAAAGATGGGTCACACAGCATAAAACTACTACTTCAGATTCAACATTAATTACACTACTAACCAGAACCAGAGAAATAATGGTAATCCTAATGTAAACATGGCTGTATCTCAATCTGAAAATAGCAGTTAAGATAATACTTGCAAAAGTGGCAATCAAAATAACACTGCAAAGCTTGAAACTGTGCAAGACGATAGTTGGTACCCAGATTCTGGAGCTACTCATCATATTACAAACAATCTTGTTAGTTTAAAACTTGGGTGCAGAGACTATAGAGGTTATCACTCAATTTTACTAAGCAATGGTAATAGTATTAACATCACTCACATTGGCAATGCTAGTTTAAGTTGTAAGATACAATTATATCCACACAATCTTTAAAGAGTTCCAAAGATCAAGAAAAATTTAATAAGTGTTTCCCAGTTTGCCCATGACAATAATGTCTTCTTTGAATTTTACCCTAAATATTGCTTAGTTAGGGACACTCTAAATAGAGAACCCATTTTACAGGGTAACATGACCGGAGGCCTTTACAAGTTCAACACTGTTAAAAATAACAGTGTGATAAAAAGGGAAAAACACTGTAATTTGAATGTTCTTGACAAGGCTGATAGCAGTAAAAAAAGTGTTTGATCTTTGGCATTATAAACTTGGTCATCCAAGTGCTAAAATTGTAATAAAAGTTTTAGATGAAAATAATATTCAGTATAATGATGTCTCTTTACCATACATTTGTGAGTATTGTCAAGTTGGAAAAAGTCATAAACTACAATTTATTGATTCTGAAACTGTGCACATTGAACCACTGTAGTTTATTGCCACTGACTTATGGGGTCATGCTTCTATAAATTTAGATTTTGGGTTTAAATATTATATTGCTTTTGTAGATGCTTACTCTAGACACACATGAATTTATTTTCTGAAAGCCAAATCTGAAACTATTAATGTTGTTACTAACTTTATCTCGATGGCTGAAAGGCAGTTTAACACTCTAGTTAAAATAATTCAGTCTGATGGTGGAAGTGAATTTAAAAGTTTAAACCAATATTTTACTAAGAAAGGAATTATTCATAGAATTACTCATCCTTATCCTTCACAACAAAATAGGCTAGTTGAACGAAATCACAAACATATTGTTGAGTCTGGTTTAACTTTACTGGCATAAGCAAAACTACCTCTAATATTTTGGCCAGAGGCCTTCAATACATCTATACACTTGATCAATAGACAACCAACAAAGGTACTAAAGGGTATGACACCAATAGAAAAATTGTATAATATAAAACCAGACTATAACTGCCTAAAACCCTTTGGTCATTTGTGTTTTCCTTATTTAAGGCCCTACAATTCGAACAAATTAGATTTCAGATCAAAACCATGCACCTTTTTGGGGTATACCACAAGACAAAAGGGATATAAGTGTCTGGATGAGACTGTTAAGATATACATAAGCAGACATGTTATATTTGATGAAACCGTGTTTCCTTTAACCAGTAGGCAAGTTTCAACTGCTGGTAAGGTAAGTAGTCGAAATGACTCCATACCTGAAGTCCCAATTTACTCTGAAAAATGGGATAATAATGATGAAAGTGAGGATGCTGAGCCCAATAAAACATCACAAAATCATTCTCAAGAAGGTGATGAATCACATCAACCCAGCCTCGCCATACACAATCCTGATAATTCAGACAATCAAGGGTTGGAAGAAAACACAAGTTCTCAAACTACCAGAACAGAATACTCTTCAGATTCAGATAATGATAGCATCTTATCATCATCTGTACAGCCAATTCAGACTGGCCATCCTATGGTTACTAGAGCAAAAAGTAGTATTTTCAAACCAAAAGCATATATAGCTTCTTCCAGTGATTGTGAAACTGATTCCTTTGAACAGGCTATCAAAAACAAAAATTGGAAGAAAGCCATGGATGAGGAGAATAATGCTCTCAATAGAAATAAAACCTGGGGGCTTGTATGTCCACCTGCCAATAAAAATATTGTTGGGTGCAGATGGACATACAAACTTAAAAAGAACCCAAATGGATCAATAAATAAATACAAGGCCAGGTTAGTTTCAAACGGTTTTACTCAGGAGTATGGATTTGATTTTAATCAAACCTTCTCACCTGTAGTAAAAATATTGTGGCCTTATGTAAAAGATAACATGTTAAACATTTTGATGTAAACGACGTCGTCTTAATTGGTGTTCTTGAGGAGGAAATATATATGAAGCAACCACAAGGCTACATTTTCAATCAAAATTTAGTATTTAAACTTAATAAAGCTATTTATGGTCTAAAACAGGCCCCTCGAGTTTGGTTTGATAGATTGAAAAATACTCTAATTAAATTCGGATATTAGTCTACCAAATCAGACAGTTCATTATTTACCAAAATAAATAGCTCCACAACAATTTACATACTAATATATGTAGATGATCTCATCATAACTGGGAATAATACTAATGAGATTGACAAGCTAACTCAGTACTTAGATCAACAGTTTTCTATTAAAAACTTAGGTGAGCTAAACTATTTTCTAGGCATAGAAGTATCTAGAACAGAATCTGAATTAATTATGTGTCAAAAAAAATATAACTGAGATGCTTGTCAAAACAAAAATGATAAATGTCAAACCCCAACCTACTCCAATGGTAAGCAGTCAGAATTATTCGAAGTATGGAGGAGATGCTATTTCAAATGTAACTGAATACATGAGTATTATTGGTGCACTTCAGTATGCAACAATAACAAGTCCTGATATATCATATAGTGTGAATAAACTTTCTTAATTTATGCAGAACCCTATGGACATACACTGGAAGGCAGTCAAAAGATTTCTACGCTACTTAAAAGGGACAACTAACTATGGATTAAAACTAAAGACCAGTCAACATTTGCACATAACTGGATATGCAGATGCTGACTAGGCTTCAGATCCTGATGATCGAAGATCAACTAGTGGTTACTGTATATATTTTGGTCAAAGTCTAATATCTTGGTGTTCAAAGAAACAACCTATAATCTCTAGATCCAGCACTTAAGCCGAATATAGGAGCATAGCAAATGCAATAGCAGAGATCAAGTGGCTACTATCCCTATTGTCTGAACTCAAACTACAGCCTAGAGTAAAACCTATACTATGGTGTGATAATAGAAGTGTTGTGTACATGATAGAGAACCTTATACAATATGTTAGGACAAAGCATATTGGGATAGAAACTCATTTTGTCAGAGAATCAGTTCAAAGAGGAGAGATACAAGTAAATCATATACCTGGTTCTTACCAAAGAGCTGACATGTTAACTAAAGCTATATCGTTGAAGAATTATACCAGATTCAGAGAAGATTTCAGCATCACAGAACAAGCAAGCCCTTTGAAGAACGATACTAAAGATAGAGTTAATCTTATCATCACCGCAGTCAAAGCAAATCCACACAAAGCTCAAAAACCTGACTCCTCAAATCTTTCAATTAGAGCAAGCAAGCCATCAGATAACATCAGAAAGCATAGATCGAAGCTAGAAAAGTTTGATAAAAGAAGATAATGTTGAAGCACCGGCTTAATTGATCCAATTTCCAACTCGACATGGCGAAATTATGGTTTATGAAACCCTAAGTTTCATAGGGGAGTATTAGAGTATGTCGGTTGTGCAGTGTATTGAGACATAATATATCTTGTATCGCATTTTTATGGGCTGGGCCTACTTTTTTATTGTTTTTAATTGCTCCTTAGCCTAGCATTACATCCAGCGTTACACATATATATGTATAAACTTTTGTATGCTATGATTATTCAATCAATTACAATTCTGAAACTTCAATTCATATTCTGCTTAGAAAATAAAATACATTTCCTCAAAATCTTTCTTGGACCGCAGGAAGAGATTAAAGGAAGTGTAGTGGTATTGGTTCAGTAAATGTTCCGACTGATATGGATGATCCTACTGGTAATATAATGAATGGATCTTGGATTAGTACTATATTATAAGAGGAACTGGTTAATTTCCTTTACGTAAATTTGAATGTATTTACATGAATGCATTTATATATGTATGGGATATCATTAGATATAACATATCTTGGACTAAATATAAACCTAAAGTTTACACTAGCAAAGCAGAGGTAATGAGGTCGGATTTAGAGCGATCCACGATGTTGGAGGAGGAGGTGCACAAGCTGATAGAAAATAGTTTTACCCAAAATGCTTTGTACTTTGAACGGGAAAAAAATTATGTATTGGTTAAGAAATCAAATGGAAATTGGTGGACATGTATTAATTATTAGTATTTAAATGAAGCATGTAGAAAGCATTACTTTCCCATACCTAGGATTGATCAGATTTTTGACACAATCACGTGATATGAAATTCTCTTATTTGTGGATGCTTTTTCAAGCTATGGCAAGATACTAATGCATATAATGGACTAGTAACAAACCAACTTTATAAAAAATTTGGGATTGACTTGTTATCGAGCAATGCTGTTTGGTTTTAGGAAAATATGAACTACATAATAAAGATTATTAAATTTTATGTCTAGGAATCATATCGTGCATACAACGAAAATATATGTGGATCATATGCATGTGAAGTTGCTACCATTGCAGAACCACTTGAATAATCTTTGGAGAAGTTTAAAGTTCGATGAAAGTATGGAATAAAGTAAAATATATTGAAAGGTTTTTCTAGATGTATGTCGGGTAAATAGATAGGATTCAACATGAGCGAGAAAGACATGAGACTAATCCAGAGAAAATTATTTATTGGAGAAACGTAATTGGCTTGACCATAAAAGGTGTTAGAGCGTCTCCAATAGCTACACAATTCATGGTCTGAATCATGAATTGGGTAGCCAACAGTTCGTATTCCCCTGAATATTCAGGGGAATATTACGGGGCCAATTCAGAATCATGAATTGGCCCGGCAAGCTGATTTTTATAGCTTGTCATCTGGCGAGCTGATTTTATCGGCGCGCACCGATAAAATCGGCTCGTCGTTCCCACAACTATATTCCCAACGGCTATTTCCACTTAGGGTTCAATTTCCCAACGGGTATAAATGGTCAAAACTTTTCAAATGGCTATATTTTCATTTATAAATTGGTTCCATTTCACTATTGAACATCATAACATATTCACAATTCCTTTCTATCTCTTTACTCTAAATAAACTCTTGCTATATAATGTCATCACCATTAGGAGATTTTTCACATCCGATGATAGATGGAAGCCAGTTTTCCGAAGGCAACACGAGCAATTTATTTGGAACTTAGTCAAGCAGGCAAGGAACCATTCCGTGGACAGACGAAGAAGACATCGATCTATGCAATATTTATTGTCATTTCTCTCAAGATTTGGCAATGGGGAACGGCCAATCTGCCATCACGTTATGGAAAAAAGTTAATAACGGGTTCATTCAGAAGCATCCAGAATGCCTAATGACGTTATCGGCGATTCAAGGCTGTTTTGGCAAGATAAGCTATCAAACCCAATTTTTTAAGTCACAAGTGTACAAAATAAAGATAACGAATCCAAGTGGCATGGGTGGGGTAGATAATCTGGTATATTTTTATTTGTACTTATGTTAGTGGTTGTTAGCTTGTTTTTTTGATACATATTCCTTTTTTAATTAGAAATGACTGGCAAATGAGGACTTCAAGAAGCTTTTTCCTAGAGAAAATGGCATGAAAAGGCCACGGTATTACCAGTTTATGCATTGTTCTGATTTGCTTACTAGTCAACCAAAGTGGAACTCAGGACTTCGAAAGAGCCTCCATGATGTTCAAACTGCTAGCAAGAGCAAGAAAAAAGTTCAAAATCTAGGCATTCTTCTAGTCCAAATGGGTCAACCGCGAATATTTCTCAATGTGAAGGGTAAAATCTACTTGATGATTTCAATGCCACGATTGACGAAGATTTTAGACCTGAGGGAGCCAAAGCTACGAAAAGGAGGGGCAAAACAACGGTTGAGCTTGAAGGAAAAGTGAACGCACGCCATAAAGAACACAGTCATAGAGCAGAAAAAAGACTTGTAGAAGCCAAGGAAAGAACAAAAGTTAAGAAAAGGTTTGCTGATGTGGAAGAGAAGAAGCTACAAATTCTTGCGGATGACTTAGCGCATAAGAAAGAGCAAGATGCGTATAAGAAAGAGCAAGATGAGAATGTTATCATGGACAAAGATCTGACTGGAATGTCTTCGCTGGAGATGGAATTTTGGATAGGGATGAAACATCATATTCTAACGTCAAGGTTTTCGCAGTTATAAGTAGACCACTGACCACTATTTGTATTAGTAGTTGCTTGTATTATGTGGATGTAGTAACATTTTATTTCTCATTGTAGCAAAGTTTTTCTTATTAATGCATGTGTGCTTTATTTATTTTGCTATTCGTATCTTAGTCTGATTGTTTTATACTATGTACTAAAGTAAAAAATTAGAAGAACTTCATATTTTTTTCCGTAGGATCATCAAATAAATGAAAGATTCAACAACAAGTAAACAAAACCATTAACCTGTTCAGCACCGTATCGATTTAGCCAACTATAACATCGTTTATACGCCTCATGGCCAACAAATCAGTGTTGTACTCTACAAGGTAACGAAAATCAAAAGTTCCCTTAGTCGTTTTAAATATGTCTTCATCTTCAACTGTCTGTATAATCTTCTGGTATCGTTCACAAGCTTCAACGAACCGCCGATGAGCCATATGAATTTCAATAGACGTTCGTGTAGAAGTACAGGTACGATGGTTGTTATGTAATCTTGTTATCACAGACCAAAATTCTTCATGGGTTAGACCTCCTCCATTTTACATTAGTAGCAAATCTCTTTTATCAACTTCGATATAGGATTTCACGAGTATAAGTAATTCCTTAGGAGAGAATTCGGCTGTAGTAGCACTAGAGCTAGCACTACTTCGATTGTAACAATTATGGTTAACCCTTCGCCTCGCTGTGTTTTTTCGTGGACGTGTTCCGGGTTTATTAACTTCAACTACTTGTGTATCTAGAACGAATCCACCCTCTTTCTTCTCCTCCTTGTTCCGTTCATACTCATCAAACATTTTATTCATTAGTTCATCACTGATTTCCCCATCGTCCATTTAAGCTACAGGAAAACAAAAAACATATTGTCTAATACAAAGAAGTACTTGAATACGTAGAAACAAAAATATTAGTGGTTTCTCACCTTAATGTCATGGTTAATTTAGAAAGCACAAATAATAGTTATGGTTGGGAGATGAAGTATGAAGTATTTAAACAAGTGGGGGGTGATTGTTGGTAAAGCTCTGCCATCATTACTTGAGCTGTAGCATCGAGACATATAACATGACTACACTATATCCTCAACAGTTGAGTTTCTATGGCTCTGCCGTAAAACAGTTGATGTTACTACATGTTGCAACCTTTAATAACATGACATGTCCACCGCTTTAATAAAGCAGACCACGAAATATGGGGACTTGTCAACCTTTACGACCACTTATCCCTCTACCTTCAAATTCAGAACTCTCGAAGTCTTAGGCTGTCAAATTATTTATTTTATTTCCCTACCACTTTTTAGGTAGTTCAACATGTCTGCTTAGGAATATGATGATGAAACCATGGTCCAAATGTACGATCAATATGAAAGAAATAAAAAACCAGTCGAGTTTGTGCCCGAAACGCAATTGGATAATCAGGTGGAAGCTGAAGAAGTGGAGCCTGAGCTCTTCAGTTCCACGCAACTGAATGTTGCAGTCCAACGTATTGGACCTCTTCAAAAAACCCACAATGCTCGGTTAAGGGAAGTAAGGGAGAACCCAAATAGGTCACGCTCCAGCATGATGGGTCATTCAGTACTTTGCTACTGCGGAGTAGAATGTAATGTGGTTATTTCTAAAAGCCAAAGCAACACAGGTTAGCGCTTTTATGGTTGCAAAGCATACATTACTGCACTTAACCGACAAGGGGTGGAATGTTGTAATTTTTTCTAATGGATCGATCCACCACTTATGTAGAGGGGTGTCACGTACGCTCTAGAGATGCAAGCAGAGGTAGGTCGCCTTGATAGGGTGATTGTTGCAGCAAAGGCTGAAATGTTTTATGGGTTCCACTGTGCATCCGGAAACTAGGGTCTAGCTATATCGTATTATGTCTTATTTCCCTGTATTGTGTTCCACGTTATGTGGCACTATATCGAAGTTGTATGTTGTGTCGAACATCCACTACATACATGTATCTTTGTATTTTTCTATATTGAATGTAGTTTGTACACAAGTTAAAAGGTATTATATATATTTACGACTGCAAAATAGTTAAAAACTTTGGCCATCACCATTTAAATAAAACATTTCAATACACAAAGGAGTTAAAGAATTGGGTCGTGCTCATCCACTATTATGGACCTCTTCAAAAAGGATTTCTGCCAACTGACTCACAACTTATCTTCCTCAAACAACGCGGGTCGTCCCCGTTTAAATTAAAAATTTCAACACACAAAGGAGTCAAAAAATAAGGTCGTTCTCATTCACTTGAGCATTAGTGCTGACAAATGCTTTGGAAATCGCATCACGTAAAGCAAAGTGGAACTAGTCACATCAGGATAGTATGAAAAGAAGATTCCCTACAGTATTACGTCAGGCGAAACAGCGCCAGGTAGTACGTAAAGCACAGTCATAACAGTGACCGGTAACATCATTATTTATTTTACTGATTTGTACACTACGCAGCTAAATATTTCTGTCAATTTACTCACATCTTACCTCACTCAAACAACTTCATTCTTATTCTTGTACTTCCTCCTCCTTTTATCACTCACCCAATATTCCTTCTTGGCCATCAGCTACATATTCCGATGAACAGGCGTACGGACAAATACGACTTCAGGAGCTCGAGAACGAATTCCAGTTTCTAAACCAAATAAGACCCCAGGATGAACCAGTGCATGAAAAGGGGAACGTGCATCTTCCACAAGAAGCTCAAGTACCATATGTTCAACTACCGTACGAACAGGCGCTCGCTCAACCTCAACAAGAAGTAGAGTTCTATCGAGTACCACCATATGAACATGAAGTTGATTCTTATCCAGTACCTTGCTATTGTGGTCATGAGGTTGAAGTTGTAGCTCGAGCAGAGGGCAGCAATATTGGTTGGCGCATTCAGAAATGTCCATCCTATCCAAATGGATGTAGTTACATGGAATGGATTGACGAACCGCTGTGCCTAAGGGGAATAGTATATGCAAACAAATTTGAACGAGAGATCAGGCGTCTCGAAAATGATATTGAACAATTGCAACTGAACGTAATGAGACTCCCTTGAGAGTGAACGTATAACATGTACTTTACTTTGATGTTTTAGTTGGCATGTACTATTATTAGTTGTTGTATCTTTAATGACCGATTGTATCTGGATGCTTATTATTATGCGAAACACTAGTTGAATCATTTTGATCGTAACTACTTGTTTCCATGTGATTATTAATAGGTCGTCGTTGATTGTATCGTCTATAGTGTTGGAAAAGGGGGACTGTAATAATGTTTAACTATGGGAGGGGATGAGCCGATTTTATCGGCTCGCCATGTGGCGAGCCGTAAATCGGCTCGTCCTTGTTGGTACGATCTCCCCAATCACCCCTGAATCTTATAGGTCGTAATATTACAACCCGTAAGTCTGTTGGAGATGCTCTTACATAGATTGAATGAAAAGTTTGTTCCATTGAGTCATCTCTCGAGGGTAAGAGTGATTTCGTATGTTTTAGGAGTGCCAAATTTCCTTCGAAGAGTTGTTAAGGTGCATAGAGATATCACTGGTTCTGTCTAAAACATTGAATAAAAGAGGGCTTATTCGTTTATTTGGAAATGTTTTCTTACGCATTAAGCACAACATTACGTCATAAGGCAGTAAGGATTCAAAGCTCAGTTTATTAATGCTACAAAGAAATACCGTAGATTGGAAAAACTTGCATATCTATTATTGATCTCATTGAGGAAGCTATGACCATATTTCAATCTCATCCAACTATACTGATGTGAGACCAATCCTTGAAGCAGGTATTGTACAAACCCAAGACTTAAAGGAGATTTTGAAGTGGGACTTTGAATTGAGTTAGTATGATATTATATACCATCGGAGAAGTGCGGTAATCAAACAAGAATTCATGGATTTCATCATTGAGTTCATCACATGAGATGGTGTAGAGGGGGATTCTGTGGTCATAATTTCTCATTTATGATTATTAGTAGATGAAGCTTCAATAAACATAGTTTAGCTATAAGAACAATGTTCGTAACTGAGGAAGAGTGATTAAATCATTATGCATTAAAATTGAAATTTCGTACAGCTAATGATGAGGCTGAGTACAAGGCGTAAATAGAAAAAATATGGATAATGTAGGAATGAGGAATAATGATGTTGCATGCAAGATTCGCTGCATACCTTAAAAAGGCACCAAACTTTTGGATGACACAGAGTAATATACAATTACACATATTTGTGGAAAAGAAAATACAAAGGCTAGATCATTACATGAACTGGCTAGTTCTAAGGAAGCATAGGTAATTTATTTGGTTCCAATGGAGATTTCGATGACTTAAATTTTCAAGTAGATGGATGTTGAATGCTAAAGACAAAGCGGAGTCTTGATTTATGCTAATCATGGACTATTTACTAAAGAGAGCTCTGCAAGGAATTTTTTCTATAAGTATGATGGCCCATGACGCAAGAAAGACTATTACAAAGATGAGGATACTTCACCCCTTATTTTGGTTTGTTAACGAGGCTGAAACCAAGGAAATCCTTATGGAAATACCGTGAGGTTTCTTTGGTGATGAAATCAGGGTGTAGACTTTCACAAAGGAATTACTTTACTATGGATATTTCTAGAAAATAATAAATTGAGATGCAGCTGATCACAACTAACAGTGTGACCATTTCCAAAGAACTGCGAGCATTCCAATATCCCCAATATAGCTTTCACAAATGGTTAGCCCATAGCCATTTGTGTTTTTGATATTTATTATTATAGCAATTCTACTAATGGCAAAATGAGGGGTTTAATATGTAACAATTGCCAAAGATTATTTGATAAATTGGGTCAAAGCAGGATTGCTAACCCCAATCAAAGTGAAAAACAATCAAATTCATGATAGAAAATATCATAAATAGTCTATATACAATAGAAGACCATACATACGACGGAACTTAATTCATAGGAACCAATTTCAAGGATTTATTCAACCAACACAGGATTGAGATAATGATTTTTAGTGGTAACACATTTTTGGCCTAATGGACAAGCAAAGGTGATGAATGTCTCCATTAAGTATATAGTAAAGAAATTTTACCAATGAAAACTGAATTAGTGAGTTTTCACTGACATTGTGGACTATACGTACAACAATCTAATATTAATTAATCTTATATAACAAAATCACGAAATATCATAGTTATGCATGCTAAATTTGATGAGTGTAATTGATTACTAACATTTATTAGGCACTTATGCCTTAAATTAAGCCCTTTATGCTAACTTTACTTAATTTGTTAAAAAGTGAACCAATCAAATCAACCTCTATATATTAAGGTTGCTAAAGCGGAAGCTAAAAAGCTTTGATTTAAGGACGTATCGGAAAATAACAGAGAGAAAAGCATATATATTGTCCATCAGCGCTAATTTGAAATAGCGTAGTAGTTGAAGAGCACTATAGGCTATAGCAGGGATATCTGGGGCTTTAGCGGAACTTTAACTGTATTGAGCAAAACTAAGGTTACCTATTAGATAGAAAAATATTAAACATCAACTTTAACACCAGGTTCTGGAACCAAACTTCTAAGGTATGGGATATCGTTTAGAAACAAGTTACCCTAGATATAAGGCCACTTGGACTTAAATTAGAAAGAACCCATGCAATTAAGCAAAAGCTTGGTTATTAAATGTTCACTCTTGATATTAGTGATGGAATCCTTGTTCCTCATACATGGAATAACGATTTGGTGGAATATTGATATTATACTTAGTTTTATCTAGTTTATTTTTGCTCATAAGCCACTCAGGATTCTGCGGACAATGTAACAAGTAAGTATTTGCCAAATTTTCCATTCATAAATAAAAGATAAATTCTAAAATCAATGGAACCAAATTTTATACGCAATAATTCAATGTTGTACTATAATATATAGCTCAAATAAAATAAGTGTAAATATAAAGTACATGTAATATTAACTCAAATAATATAAAGTGTAAATACATAGTATATGTAATAAAAAAGTATAATACCAAATATAATCAAAAATAAATATGATACCAAATATCAAATAAATATTAAAATTAAAGCTGAATAGATTTGAAAACTCTGAAACATAAAATATCAAACAAATATATAGAAATTAATTTGAAAAAATATTTTGAAAAACATTTTAAACTAATTTGAAATTTATTTGAAGATATATTTGTAAGCCATTTGGAAACTTATGTGAAAATCATTTGAAAAGAGATCTAATAAGTGAAATCGAGTTTTAACACATATCACTAAGACTTTGTTTAAGTCTTCATTATTATTAAACTCTTGGTAACTCATGAGTCTTGATTTACATCATCAGTCCTGATCAACATCATGGACAATCTTGTTATAGTACACTCAAAAATATCAATACCTGTTGTAAGGCCTAAACTATGGACTATATATAAAATAATTAAGAATAATTGTTAATATAATCATAAATATTTGTAAAATATATTTTACATTAATACCTGTTATACCTATTACACCTGTTGTTGTTATCATCAGAACATCCTAACACTAACAATCTCCCTCTTTTTGATGATGACAATCTTTGTATAGAATATATTCCGTGACCCCATTTTACGGCGACAACTCTTCATTACTCCAACACCATATTTTATTTCTCCCCTTGTCATCCATCAACAACAAAAATTCTCCTAAACTATTTTAATTATTAAGTCTAGATTTGAACTCCCTCTAACTCAAACATTAAATATTGACTTAAGTTACTTTCTTTATCAACTATAGACTTGATTTAATTAATAAATCTACTGATATATTACATCATAATACTATTGGACTTTGAATATTATGTAAGTATTATAGTTCAAGAATTTCAATCCAATACAACTATTAAAACAAACATGTAATATATATATATATATATATATATATATATGCACAAAACATCCATTTATTCACATTCAAACTTAAACTTATTAGTTCAATCAAACAATGTTAAGTCAAACCCAGTCCAAACCAAATTATACGTGCAAATAAATTAATTTAAATATCAAAACCTAGAATTGGAACTTATTTACATATCTATTTAAATATTTCTAGGAACTTCAACCCATCCTTCATTGCTGAAGATTGAATCTCCTTTAATGTCATCCCATTCTTCATCATTTTTTGTTAAGAGTGCATTCTGGGTTTTGATTTTTTTTGTCTTTTGTTAAGGATGATGTCATCCATCGAAGAGCACTAAAATGATACCATTGCTTTTTGATCATTTATATTTGGCTTCGAATAGTGTCTTTTGACGCCCAAAAGTGGTTGCCAATGCTTGAGAGTTCAAAATATTTGAAACTAGTTGTCTAGAGCGGAAAAGTAATGACAGATGCAGTGTAATATGTGGGAAGTAAAGAACACGGTATTATATAGTGGTTCGGTTCAGATTGAACCTACGTCCACTTAGCTGCTTTTATTCATTATCAAGAGAGTACAATGGAAGACATCATTACAAGTGAATACAATGAAATGAAGTTTTATTGATCCTTGTTGTAGAGATTCATTATTGTCCATGAGCATTGGGAATTTTCAAGGTCCGGAATGTGTCAGGATGTGGCAGTGTCGGGAATTTCCAAGCTTTGGAATGTGTAGGTAAGTTCCGAGGTCTGGGCGGTGTTGGGAGTTTCCAAGGTTCGGGATGTGTCAAGAAGTTTCGAGGTTTGGGCAGTGTCAGGAGTTATCGAGGTTCGGGCGGAGTAGAAAGGTTTTGAGGTCTGGGTGGTGTTGGGAAGTTCCAAGGTCTGAGCGGTGTCGTAATGTTCTACGGTCCAGGCAAAGTCGAAAGGTTCCGAGGTATAGTGGAGTCAGGAGGTTTTGAGGTGGGCAGAATTGGGAGAATGCAAGGTCCAGGTGGTATCGTGATGTCATAGGGTTCGGACAGAGTTCGATTATTACGAGGTCCGGGCAGAGTCTGGAGGTTCCAAGGTCCGGGCAGAGTCTGGAGGCTCCAAGGTCTAAGTGAAGTAAGGAGGTTCTAACATTCGGGCAGTGTAAGGATGTTCCGGGATCCGGGCGGTGTTGGGATATTCTAAGGTCCGGGCGGTGTCGGGAGGTTCCAAGGTTCGGGCGGAGTCCGAAGGTACCGAGGTTCGGGTGGTGCTTGGAGGTTCCTAGCTCCGAGCGGTGCCAGGAGGTTTCGAGGTCCGGCTGGGTTGGGAGGTTCCGAGGTCCAAGCGAAGTTGGGAGGTTACGAGTTCCGTGCACAGTCAGAAGGTTTCGAGGTTCGGGAAGAATCGGGAGTTTCCGAGGCCTGGGCTAAGTTGGAAGGTTCCGTGGCCCGGAAGGATTCGAAAGGTTCTGGGGTCTTAAGAAATTTTTTGTTCTTCTTCCCCAAAGCCCACGAAGCCATTAATGGTTTCCAAGTTCTCTCAAGGTCTCACGCCAAGCAAATGCCAACCCTTTTAAAATATAAGGTAGGCGGTATTTATTGGATGTGGAGAGGTTGAAGTGGGTGAGATATGGGGACATCACAATTGTATGCAAAATTTAGCTAAGTATTCTAAAGTCACATTTTGCAAGTTGCAATATTTGATTAAGTATATAAGAGCCAATATTTTTAAGTTCACAATATATTACCAAATATTCGAAGACCACAACAGCATATTTCGCATCCCGAAGCGGCGGCCTGGTGAAAATCGCATCCTGGTAAAGGTCATTGGAAAATTTCACATCCTCCTTGGGGGACACGAAGTCGCTCTCTTGGTAGGATGCACATGTTCATGTTCCAGGGGATGCGAAATCGTATCTCGGTGGGATGCAAGATTATGCTTCGAAGCGGGTGCAAAATCGCATCCCGAGGGGATGCTGGACTATACATCCGTGGGGATGCGAAATCACATTCCGGTAGGATGCGAGATTATGCATCTGAGGGGATGCTAAATCGCATCCAAGGAAGGGATGCGAATTGTGTTGGGTGAGCTTGTAAGGATGCGGATTTTGGGACCCGTGACCCTTTTAAGGGTTGTGAAGTTTCCGGGAGGTGACATGAGGGATGTGAAGTCTACAAGATACGAATTCTTGAGGAAGGCGATATGTGTGATTCAAAATGGAGGGGGAACAGTGTGGAGCGATCCACTTTCCAAGATGCGAAGCACTGGGAGGCGATGTGAAGTGGTGTGTGGCATGCGTGCTACGGAAAGTGGGAAGCAAAACCTATGGTTGCGAAGTGGTACATAGGATTTTGGAGATGACTGGGCAGTACTGCGCAAGCCTTTGGAGATGAGGTCTGGTAGAGCCGGGGCAATGTTTTCTGAAGTGATCTTCCTAACACGATCACATATCCTTAGATGATTGAGGCATGCCAGTTGAGCGGTCTTCGGTGTTGATCAATTTCACATTTGAGGGATGTAAAATTCTGCCAGTGGCCCGACTTGAGTCTTCTAGTGTCAGAATCATGATTTGCCCAATATGATCACACAATTCTAAGTGCATACACTTGACTCGTGACTTGTATTGTTCGAGAGCAGTTTGATGAGCCGTGATGACAGTTCTTGGACGACCCCATCTTAACTTGATTCTTAAGGATGTTGGCAACACTTCTGGGCCGTTGAACCACGCGAATGGCTGGGTCACGTGGTTCTAGACTACTTCTGATAACCGGACCAAAATGTAGGGTAACATTTGCCCCTCCAAAGTATGTCTTGTATTAACGGAACATGCTTTGAAATGAGAAAAATCGAATGGCCGGAAATATTTTAGTGTTGTGATCAACGATTGGTCATGAACTTTCTATTGAGTTGTATACCAGGGATTGAGCTGCTTTGGAACGGTTGCGACACATTGTTGAAGCCAGTTGGTATGAGTTTGGGATTCCAGTGTTATTGAGAGTCATGACTCGCTTGAATCTTACTGCTCGGACTGGAGCCTTTCTGAGCCATTTAATCTCTGTCTGTAACACCCCTTATTTTCTGCGAACATAAGAGTAACAAATTAGAGAATAATTAAATTGTAACAAAATAATTAACGGAAACGGGTTACGCCATTGCGTTCGTCTCGAAATTTTGCTCGGAATAGAGTCCAAATTTGCGTAAATCGGGCTCTGTATGAAGAAGATATTGCCTTCAGAAGTTTCAGTAAAATCTAACCCGAAAATTCAAAATTTAGATTCGAACAAACACCCGGGTTGGGCGGGAAAATTCCCGCCCAGGTCCCAAGTCGACACTAGGGTTGACCTAGCTAAACAGTTCGACACTAGGGTCGACCTCCCCCCTCCCTTTTCCAGATCTGTAGACAGATCCATTTTTCTGCACCAGTACGCCTTTCTGACCGGATTCGTGAGCTCTACCCTATTTAAACACCCTCAAACCCAGCTTTCTCTCCACGCAATTTCATTTTGCCTATACTCTGCCTCTATTCAAATTAAAAATAAAAATTGCGTCGCTACTCTGCTAAAATCAAAACTAGAACTAGCGCATATTCTTCCAATCTGAATAGAATTAAAAGAGAATCAAATCTGATCGGTAGTCTACGCCAAAGGACCGCTATTCAGTGTCAGAACACAGATCCCAGAAATCAAGATTTACCATTTTAATTGTGAGTACAGTTATTTTTAGATATAAACTTTTATTATGATCTTGGCATGGTTATAAATCTGAATCTGAGGTTATGCATATTCTTATTTGTCAGATCTGTTTTTCTGTGACTATTCTGTATCTCCTTTTTCTTTCTATTATATAGCCAGGCTACTACGAGCCTGCGCCAAATCTCATAAGAGATTAATGCCTGAACGCTAATAATGGGACAAATAATGAATATTGCATAATTGGACATGACAGATCTATGACTGATTTGAGAAAAGAACATAGGTTGTAAATTAAGATCTAGAATCGGTGCATACCATGTATAAAAGACCGTTATTTGGAAGAAGAATTATTATATGATAGCATATGACTTGGGATTTTGAATATAATGCATATTAATGCAAGATCTGATTTTGAGGACTTAATACACGATTAAAATTTAAGATCTAGATTTTGGGGAATATTTTATATCACGATCTATGACTTGAAAAGAGGAAAAAAAAAGATATATGTGACTTAGGCGTAAAGATCTATATTAAAATAGGTTAACTATTATTGTGAATGCGCCTAAATATGGATTTTAGGATATTTGGCATCATAGGCTATAATTTGTCATAATTCATATTGGCTGGGACTTTTTAGAGAATATTCTATACTGTGCAAAGTTTAATTAAAATTTGGGGCATATGTCGTATTATGAATTATATCCATGATTTAGGCATGTAAATTTAGGCAAGATATGTAAATAGAACTCTAAGAAATATTTAAACCAGTTAAATCTGCTGAATTGCCTAATCTGCTAATCTGTTATCTGTTGAATCTGCTAAATTGCCTAATCTGCTAAATCTGTTATCTTCTTAATCTGTTGAATTGCCTAATCTTCTAAATCTGTTATCTGCTTAATCTGTCGAGTTGCTTAATTTGTTAAATCTGCTGAATTGCCTAATCCGCTAAAATTGTTATCTGCTAAATCTGTTGAATTGCTTAATCTGTCTAAAGCTGAATAATTATAAATTGGAGGCTTAATCTAAAATTGAGCAGAACATGTTAATAGAAATTTGGATAATCTGCTGTAACTTGTAAACAAGTTGAATCTGCTAAATAGACATAAACAGTCTGATATTTTATGTAAAGTGGCTATGACACGAGGTTAGACTCCGTTTGCGGTGGAAGTCTGCCTGGAACCAACCGGCTTAACCAGCGACCGCAAAATATCAGTCTAATGTGAGAGGTCGTAGGCGTAACTAAAATATGCTTAGACACGAGGTTAGGTCTGGCTTGTGGCAGAAGTCTGCCCAGAACTGCCCGGCATATCTAGCGGCTACAAGCTACTGACATAATGTGAGAGGTCTGTGCATTAATAATTAATTAATGCAAATCTAAGATAAATATGATACCTAAAACGTGTTGGGTGGATAAGGTTAAAACAATTGGACTGATGAATCTAATAAACCCGTTTCGTAAATCTGTAGGCCCAATACAAAGTTAGGTAAAACAATCTGTAAGTCTGTTAAATCCGTACATCTGATCTGTTAATCTGAAAACTTGTTAACTTAATTGTCTGATCTGTGAACTAGTAAATCTGAGCTCTGTATGTCTGAAATTTGTAAACAAGTTAATCTGAAATCTGTTAGTCTGGGGACACAAGGTAAGGAGGGGAAATACTTGTGTCATCTGTTGTTTGGGACCCATATTAGTCAGTAACCCTTTCTGGTATCAAAACATTGACCCCACACTATGTAGGGGACCGGGCACGCTTACTGAACTAATTATAAGCGGTTCATTCTGATAATGGCGAGGGGTGTTGATGGTGCGTTCCAACCGGGTCATGTGCGTGCATGTATCCGGTCTGCTCTGAGGATGTAAGACACCGTGACATCTGTAAATAGGTCTGTGCCAATAGGTTACTTTAGGAAGTGATACACCATACTATGGGGCCGACACAGAGTATTTATGTATTAGGGAGCCGATCGCTTGGGGGTAGGACTTAGGGTACACTTAGTTCTGTCTGTTTCTGTTGGTACCATCTGTTTCTGTTGGGTGGCAACACCTGTCTGTTTCTGCGTGGTACCATCTGTTGTGGTGGTAAAGGCCCATTATTGGTGTACACCTAATTCTAACATTCTATTTCCGTAAGGATTATTCTGTTTCCATCTCTGATTTTGTTTCGTTTCTGTTTCCGTACCCTCTATCTGTTAGGGTGGTAATGGCCCATTAGTTGGGTAGTAATCGCCCATTATTAGTATTCTGCTTCTGTACATTCTGTCTGTTCGGGTGGTAAAGGCCCATTACTAACAATCTGTTTCTACAGAGATTATTTTGTTTCCGTTTCTGTTTCAGTTTAGACATTAGGGTAACACCTAATCCTACTATACTAGTATTAGTGCAGAGAAGTGAAGACTAAGTAAGAAGCTTATCTTAGTCTATATCATTTTGTTAACCTACTATTCCTGTTACGGTTATCTCTCATCCAGTTTTATTTACATGTCATGATACTATTATCTGTTTATATGCTGAAAGTCACTGGACTCACCAGACTTATGTCTGACCTAGTTTGTTTCGCCTCTTTTCTTTTCGTCCCCCCCCCCAAGGTTTTTAGGATGGAGACATAGGAGCTTGATTCAGATTCACTATATTTGAAGTATTTGAAGTATTGCTTGGCTTTGGCTCTATCTTTCCATGGCAGTTTATGTTGGGGATTATGACTTTAAAAACTATGCATTCTGAAGGCTTTTGTACAAGATCGATATTTTGTACTTGAATTCTGATATTGTGATTTGAAAAGATGTAACCAAACTTATTTCTGTTTTTGTTGTAATAAAGTTATAATTTTTTCAAGTACTACTTTATCTATCTTGTAAATTTCTGTTCTGTCTACTAAAACGCTCCATCAAAGTTAAGGCATTCCCTTTGTGAGTGACCTTAACGGAGGTGGGATGTTACACTTGGTATCAGAGCTGAAGGTTACCGGATTTGATAAAAGTTTTTGAAAACTATTTTCAAAAAGGTTTTAAAAAGGAAGTATTTTCAAAAGTATAGTTTATTTTGAAAAAACATAATCCTCCAAAGCCATATGCCTATCTTTCTATCCTTTGTTTTGAATCTTTCCTTTTCTTTCGTTTCAGCATGTCTGGGGATCTTAACCTTCCGGAAGGCGTACCGATACCTGGCTAGTTCAGGAAGTACCTAGAAGCTAAGGCTAATGATGCGGGCCCATCAGACATCCCTCCTTCCCCAGCTGCAGCGGTTCCTTCCCCTCCTCCACGCGTGAATACTTTCCCGAAGATATGTAAAGACTTTCGAGCCATGGGTGGGAAGAACTTTAATGGAACTGAATCCTTCGTGGAAGCAAGGAACTGGCTCAAAGAAACTGGGGATTTGTTCGTTATCTTCGAGGTGGACGATAGGCAGAAGATACAGTTGGCGGTATGGTTGCTTAAGGACGAAGCTTCTTTTCGGTGGGAGGTCACAAATGGAGAGAGTTCAATAGAGAGATGGATGGATTTCAGGCATAGGTTCGAGATGAAATATCTCTCCAGAGCGAATGAGAGTCTATACATAGAGAGGTTCTTGGCGTTAAAGCAGGGAAACTTATCAGTAAGAGAGTACGTCAACAAGTTTAATCAGTTGGCGAGATTCGGCTTAGATTTGGTGAATACACCGCATAAAAAGGCACTGAGGTTTGCTAAAGGTTTGAATGAGCTGCTACATGGATTGGCGATCTCCCACATTCCTATGGGGGCAACCTTCAAGAAATTGGTGGACATGGCGTTAATGCATGAAGAGGAAGCCGAAAGTAAAAAAGAAAGATGAAAAGCTTGAAGGACCACAGAACAAGAAGGCAAAGCCCAAAAAGGAAACACAAAAGAAGGATGAGAGGTCTGAAGATAAGAAGGAGAAGAAGTGCTTTACTTGTGGAAGCTCGACCCACCTGAACAAGGATTGCAGAAAGAGGAAGGGCACTTGCTTCAACTGTGGAGAAATGGGGCACTTCACAATGGACTGCCCAAAGAAACGAGGACAAGGGCAGGGGGCAGGACCAACTTCTGAAGGACAGGCGAATACCCTCGGGGCTCGTAGATAGGATGGAAATAGGAAAACTTTCTGTAAAAGGTTTAATTTCCTTATCTGATTGTGGAGTTAAAACTCTTTCTGATTCTGGCATTTTGATTATGTAATTGAAACTCTGCACTTTAATACTAGTCTTGTTTCTGATCCCGCTGTAGACTCAAACCCATAAGGGTTATGACTCATCTGTTTGTGATAAGTTGGGGTTTGAGGGTATCTGTGTTGGGCGTTAAGTTGACCATGACGCATACATTCTGGGTTTTTATCATGTTTAGTTTCCCAAGAATCATTTGGTAATCTGATCTGTACCAGTGGTCTGTAAGTATCTGAATATTTCTGAAAAGGATAGGGGTTTTTACTCAAAGCGTGAAGTAGATTTCCAGTTGGACATTTGTTTAATGAGAGTGATTCTCTGAGTGTCAATCTGATTTTGATTTCGGTCTTCGAGGTTGATGCTTAGGGGGTAATTCTCTTAAATCGATGTCTAATAAGAACAAAGCTTTTGTTTTAATTATACTTGCTTCTGTCACTCAGTTGTATCGTATAGATCGAATCTTCGACCTTTATGTAGAAACTAATGGGTGTAAACATATGTTTGAGACATGTTATGTTTGATGGTTGCAAGTGGATGCAAGTGGTTTCTCGTGGAAGCATATACACATACTAGGCACTAGATTGGCTCAAAAACACTCTCATACTGCATATGGATGTGTGTGCATTTTTAAAATTTTTATGAATGCAAAATGGTTAACTCAGCACATGGATGTTGCATATGAATGAACGGTTGTGCACTCATATAGCAATGATATGTATCAAATAGGAAAATTGCATACATGTTGGACTCATGGCACTGACATAATTCTCATTAAGGAGGTCAATTGAAGCAGTGGACCGCCTGGTCTTTGCATTAGATAAGGAACATATACACACACTTTTGCATATGTTCACACAACATTAGAAGTTTTCTAAGGACAATGGATGCTTGCGGATTATGGTTGAGTGGATGGGTGATTGGATGGTAGGACACATTCTTCCTAGCTTGAAGATTTCGGGGACGAAATCCTTTAAGGACGGGAGAATGTAACACCCCGTATTTTCTGTGAACATAAGAGTAACAAATTAGAGAATAATTAAATTATAACAAAATAATTAAGGGAAACAGGTTATGCCATTGCGTTCGTCTCGAAATTCTTCTTGGAATAGAGTCCAAGTTTGCGTAAATCGGACTCCGTATGAAGAAGATATGGCCTTCAGAAGTTTCAGTAAAAACCAGCCCGAAAATTCAAAATTTAGATTCGAAATTCAAACAGACACCCGGGCTGGGGGGAAAATTCCCGCCCAGGGCCCAGGTCGACACTAGGGTCGACCTGGCTAAATAGGTCGACACTAGGGTTAACCCTAGGGTCGACCTCCCCCCTTTTCCAGATCTGTAGACATATCCATTTTTCTGCACCTGGACGCCTTTCTGACCGGATTCATGAGCTCTAACCTATTTAAAGACCCCCAAACCCAGATTTCTTTCCATACAATTTCATTCTGCCTATACTCTTCCTCCATTCTAATTAAAAATAAAAATGGCATCGCTACTCTGCTAGAATCAAAACTAGAACTAGCGCATCTTCTTCCAATCTGAATAGAATTAAAAGAGAATCTAATCTAATCGATAGTCTACGCCAAAGGAGCGCTATTCAGTGTCAGAACACAGATCCCAGAAATCAAGATTTACCTTTTTAATTGTGAATACAATTATTTTCAGATATAAACTTTTATTATGATCTTGGCATGGTTATAAATCTGAATCTGAGGTTATGCATATTCTTATCTGTTAGATCTGTTTTTCTGCGACTATTCTGTATCTCCTTTTTCTTTCTATTCTATAGCCAAGCTACTACGAGCCTGCACCAAATCTCATAAGAGATTAATGCCTGAACGCTAATTTTGGGACAAATAATGAATATTGCATAATTGGACATGACTGATCTATGATTGATTTGAGAAAAGAACATAGGTTGTAAATTAAGATCTAGAATCAGTGCATACCATGTATAAAAGACTGTGATTTGGAAGAAGAATTATTATATGATAGCATATGACTTGGGATTTGGAATATAATGCATATTATAATGCAAGATCTGATTTTGAGAACTTAATACATGATTAAAATTTAAGATCTAGATTTTGGAGCATATTTTATATCATGATCTATGACTTGAAAAGAGGAAAAAAAAAGATATATGTGACTTAGGCGTAAAGATCTATATTAAAATAGATTAACTATTAATGTGAACAAGCCTAAATATGGATTTTAGGATATTTGGCATCATAGGCTATAATTTGACATAATTCATATTGTTTGGGACTTTTCAGAGAATATTCTGTACTATGCAAAGTTTAATTAAAATTTGGGGCATATGTCGTATTATGAATTATGACCATGATTTAGGCATGTAAATTTAGGCAAGATATGTAAATAGAATTTTAAGAAATATTTAATCCGTTAAATCAGCTGAATTGCCTAATCTGCTAATCTGTTATCTGCTAAATCTGCTGAATTGCCTAATCTGCTAATTTGTTATCTGCTAAATCTGCTGAATTGCATAATCTGCTAAATCAATTTTCTGCTTAATCTGTTGAATTGCCTAATCTTCTAAATCTGTTATTTGCTTAATCTATCGAATTTCCTAATCTGCTAAATCTGCTGAATTGCTAAATATGCTAAAATTGTTATCTGCTAAATCTGTTGAATTGCTTAATCTGTTGAAAGCTGAATAATTATAAATTGGAGGCTCGATCTAAAATTGAGCAAAACATGTTAATAGAACATTGGATAATCTGCCGTAACTTGTAAACCAGTTAAATCTGCTAAATAGACATAATTAGTTTGATTTTTTCTGTAAAGTGGCTATGACACGAGGTTAGACTCTGTTTGCGGTGGAAGCCTGCCCGGAACCAACCGGCTTAACCAACGACCGCAAACTGTCAGTCTAATGTGAGAGGTCGTAGGAAAAACTAAAATATGCTTAGACACGAGGTTAGGTCTGGCTTGTGGCAGAAGTCTGCCCGTAACCGCCTGGCATATCCAACGGCCACAAGCTACCGACCTAGTGTGAGAGGTCTGTGCATTAATAATTAATTAATGCAAATCTAAGATAAATATGATACCTAAAACATGTTAGGTGTATAGGGTTAAAACAATTGGACTGATGAATCTAATAAACCCATTTCGTAAATCTGTAGGCCCAATACAAAGTTAGGTAAAACAATCTGTAAGTTTGTTAAATCCGTACATCTGATCTGTTAATCTGAAAACTTGTTAACTTGATTGTCTGATCTGCGAACTAGTAAATCAGAGCTCTTTATGTCTGAAACTTGTAAACAAGTTAATCTGAAATCTGTTAGTCTGGGGACACAAGGTTAGGAGGGGAAATACTTGTGTCATCTATTGTTTGGGACCCATATTAGGCAGTAACCCTTTCTGGTATCAAAACTTTGACCCCACACTATGTAGGGGTCCGGGCATGCTTACTGAACTAATTATAAGCGGTTCATTCTGATAATGGCGAGGGGTGTTGATGGTGAGTTCCAACCGGGTCATGTGCATGCATGGATACGGTCTGCTCCGAGGATGTAAGACACCATGACATCTGTAAATAGGTCTGTGCCAATAGGTTGCCACTTTAGGGAGTGATACACCCTACTGTGGGGCCGACACAGGGTATTTATGTATTAGGGAGCCGATCGCTTGGCGGTTGGACTTAGGATACACTTAGTTCTGTCTGTTTCTGTTGGTACCGTCTGTTTTCGTTAGGTGGCAACACCTGTCTGTTTCTGTGTGGTACCGTCTGTTGGGGTGGTAAACGCCCATTACTAGTATACACCTAATTTTAAAATTCTGTTTCTTTAAGGATTATTCTGTTTCCGTCTCTGATTTTGTTTCCGATTCTGTTTCCGTACCTTCTGTCTGTTGGGGTGGTAAAGGCCCATTAGTTGTGTGGTAAAGGCCCATTATTAGTATTCTGCTTCTATACCTTCGGTCTGTTCGGGTGGTAAAGGCCCATTACTAGCATTCTATTTCTGTAGAGATTATTCTGTTTCCATTTCTGTTTCAGTTTAGACATTAGGGTAACACCTAATCCTGTTATACTAGTATTAGTGCAGAGAATGGAAGACTAAGTAAGAAGCTTAGCTTAGTCTATATCATTCTGTTAACTTGCTATTCCTGTTACGGTTATCTCTCATCCAGTTTTATTTAAATGTCATGATACTATTATCTGTTTATATGCTGAAAGTCACTGGACTCACCAGACTTATGTCTGACCTAGTTTGTTTCGCCTCTTTTCTTTCCGTTCCCCCCCTCCCCCCCTCAAGGTTTTTAGGGTGGAGACATAGGAGCTTGATTTAGATTCTCTCTATTTGAAGTATTGCTTGGCTTTGGCTCTATCTTTCCATGGCAGTTTATGTTGGGGATTATGACTTTACAAACTATGCATTCTGAAGGCTTTTGAACAAGACCGATATTTTGTACTTGAATTCTGATATTGTGATTTAAAAAGATGTAACCAAACTTATTTCTGTTTCTGTTGTAGTAAAGTTATAAATTTTTCAAGTACTACTTTATATGTCTTGTAAATTTCTGTTCTGTCTACTAAAACGCTCCATCAAAGTTAAGGCATTCTCTTTGTGAGTGACCTTAATGGAGGTGGGGTGTTTTGTCGGTTCGAGAATTTAAACATTAGTTCCAGACTTTCATTTCAACCAAAGTGTAAACGCTTCGTTGTCGGGTTCGGGTCGTGTATGCTCTCACACGCTTGTAGTGGTTTTGCACCATGCGATCAAAAATGGAATAAGTAACATGACATTGAATTGTATGTCACCAGCCTACGATCGCGCATGTTAGCTTCTGAAAATTTGTCTAATTGGGAATTGACCAATCGAGACTCGAAAAGTGCACACGCATGGTCATATCAGTGGCTTGGGCATGTGATCGCGTAAGGTGGTTATCGATACATCGTTGAATGGGAGCATGATCATTTGACATGTTCCGTCGAATCACTTGGATTCATAAGTACATGAATGTTTAATGATCCAAGCCAAATCTAATAGTCGAAGCTTCGAAAATTCATATATGCGGCTGTCGCCATAAGGATAGTACACGGCATATATTATGGCATATGATAATATGGGTTTGCTTTCAAAGTAGGATTGAAATGAGATGACAATTGCATGTACTCGGATGGTCGAACCTTTGGTGAGTACACAAGTGGTCATCGAGTCGAGATTAATTTTGCAACGGAGGCTTCGAAGATAAGTGAACATGACCATAGCTTGGTGTATAATCAAACCGATCTTGAAATGTACGTTTGGAGCATGTCGATCCCATTGTTGAGTTTTCTACCTCTCTTCCCTCCTTCGGACAGAAAATCAACTTAAGGCGAGAGGATACAAAATGTAGCTTTTTTACCTTATGTCCCCGAGTTGGTTTCGGGTTTCTGGGAGAAAGAAAGAGAGATACAGAAGTGAGAGGGTTTCCAGGATTGGCGCTCAGAAATGTAGAGTAGTGGATTGCAGGAAGAAAATGCAGGAGTTCGGGGAAAGTCGCTATGTATATGCGGATACTGGATTGGACTTTGTATTATAGACACTTGGTAAATCCTTAGGTTTTTCGGGGGATCAGAGTTAGTTTGAGAGACATGATAACTTAACGAGTGCATGGGAACACAAAACATAGTTTCATACTCAGAAAACTTCACCAAGCTCCATTGTCTCTTAGATTTCGAACTCGACCTAGCGAATTAGAATTGTTCCATGACATTGCTTGACCGGATCGAGATTGGCATGAGCCTTGCGGCGTGACACTCGAGGAACGGACTTGTTTGAAATGGAGAATCAGATGTGCATATAGGATGTGGACATATAGTTGAGTCGTCAGTTTCAGGATCCGATCCTTAACCCATCACAACGTGTCGCATCTTGACCTAAGCGTCAATGCGGTAATCAGTGATGTGATTACGTTAGTTGTTAATACTAAAGGTTTAAATGTTGCCATCATGTTCCGAAGTGTTTTCATTTGTGGAGTCTCAGCGCTAGTAGAATGTTGGTAGTTTCAGAGGCCTGGCTTTGGTTTTGGATCGCCTTCTCCGTGAGGTGGGCTTACTTTCAAGATGGTTGCTCCAAGGACTGCGGTGAAGATGATGCCAGTGCAGAAACTGGTGGGGATCTGCCTCAGATCCTGAGATGGCTATGCACGTACTAGCTGAATTCTCTTCGATCTCGAGACCGAGTTAGCAAGTTCGGATCGTCGTACGATAGCACATGATAGGATTGTAATTGAAGTCGAACATTACACAACTGATTGGCGTAACGTTCGAGAGGCATTATTTGGACTGACAGGTTGGATATGCACCTAATATATGGGTACATGGTTAAGTTTTTTGTTTTGGGGTTCGATTCTTAATCCAATCACGTCGTAATTGCAGTCTGATCTGAGAGTTGTGCTGATGGTCAGCAATGACTATGGTTTTAGTCGTTAAAACTAAAGTTTGTCACCACATTACGGTACACTTGTATGTAGAAAGCCTTAGCATCAAGTGATGTCGCAAATGATTCTATGGTGCTAAGACTTTGTTTTTAGAACATCTTCTCTGTGCGGTGAGTTTGCTCCCAAAAGGTCGCTCCACGGTGGTTGAGAGGATGGCAGTGGTGAGAATATAGGAACTAGTGAAGGGCTAGTGCTCTTGGGCCTACCTTCAATGGTAGTGCTTCCCGACATGCTTCCAGCTAACTGGAAGGTGGTCAGAGCATTAGGTAGGGGAAAATATCTATGACACAGCGAAGAGGATGTGTCTTTTGGAGAAGAGGGATTGCTTTCCATTTCTATTTTGCTTCCGACGAGGGAGGCTAAGTGGGAACGAGTCGCGATCTAGTATCTTCGATGATGATCTCAGAGACTACTTCATCGTAGAGGACGGTTGTAGGGATGGTGGAGGATTAATGCCCCCGGTCCTGCTTCTGAACATGCATCTAATAGTACTTCCTGGTGTGCCTCAGCTAATTGGAGGGTGCCCGGTGTGTAACAACCCTGATTTTTTGAAACAATTTAAAATTTATTTTTAATTGATTTTAATATTTAAAATGATTCATTTTGAGAATTAAAAACTTAGAATTAATTTAAAATTGAAGTTTGAACATATGAATTTTAAATTTAATTAAAACGATCTCGCAATGTCGCGATAGTTTGAAAATTTGGTTATGAACTTCAAATGAATGTACAGAATTCAAAATAAATCAGATTTCAGTAAAACAAGAAATGTTAGAATCTGTTTAATTATATCTTTCTAACGAATGTGAATTGAGATTTCATTTTACAAGTTGTAAGTTACGTCCAATTCAATATTTCAAATAGTTTCTATAGAATTTATTAATATTTTAATATTATATAGTAAAAATAAGGGACACATCCCTAAAAACTTTGCAAATACAAATGGCATATTCCCCATATTTATAATTCAAAGCGGGTCCCTATTTTCATAGTTACGTGTTCTGTAATAAAAAGTGATGCTATATATAAAAAAATTGCAAATATTCCCAGAAGATTTCGAAAAGAAAATTGCATACATGTATGCAATTAAACTCAATAGTTGCATACACGTATGCAATAATTCATGAAGCAGTTTACACTGAAAATATGCATGAATTCTTGCATACATGTATGCAACTACTCTGTTTTATAACATACGTGTATGCAAATAAAGAACTAACATGCATGCCTACGGTTTGTTGTATACATGTATGCATTTATTATCAGTACTTGCATACGACCACGAATATATGCATACATGTATGCATTTATTCTGTATAACATGCATACATGTTTGCATAAAAGTTAACACAGATGCATCGCTGCAATGGTTGCATACATATATGCAACAATTTCGTATATATGCATCCTTTGATGCAGAATACTGCAGTTTCGTTGTTTTTTGTTTTTGATGCGTTTTTTTGTTATTTTTTCATCTGAATTTTATTATGTTTACATGTTTAATTTAAATATGAGTTTACGTGATTTTTTATTTTTTTTATGAATTTTCGAAAAATAGGGTAGTAATTTATAATAAGTTTAGGACCAAATGTGACGTGAATTTTGAAAATTATTAGGGACCCGAGCAAACGCACCCTATTTTGCAAACAACCTCCGTTTTCGACCAAACTTATTTTTTTGGATCTGGAATATCAAATTATTTTCAGATTTAAAATTTTCAGGTCAATTGGAATTAGTGTGTAAGCATAGTAAATTTAAACGCGTACCCTAAATTAGTGTGTAAGTGTAGTAAATTTTAACGCATCCTCTCTAAATTTCTGAAATTGTTCCTCTTATTCAAGCTTTGTTATCTTCTAATCTTTGTGCTATCAATTTCTTTGGATCTCAATTTACATGGTCCAATAGAAGTAGATCAGGCTGTCTTCCTTTTCGTAAACCTGATCATGTGTTTGCTAACTGCCACTTTTTTAACTCTTGGCCTAATTCATTCTATCAGGTCCTTCCATCTACTTTCTGATCACAATCCTTTGCTCTTATGTTGGGGAGAAGCTGATAACATGAACATGGTTAAATCTTCTTTTAAATTTTTTAAATTTTGGTCTAATCATCCGTCTTTTTCTAAAATTTTGTTGCAGGTATGGGATTATCATTGTGATAACGACCCTCTTCTTTCAATTGTTTATAAAATAAAGGCTCTTAAGTTTCATTTAAGAGGGTGGGCTTCTTCTGTTTTTGGAAAAGGAAATCTGCTGTCTTCTTTTATCAGATCAAATTTAAAAATGATTCAGGAGGCTAGAATTTCACATCCAAATGATTTAAATCTTATCAGGAAGGAGGATGCCCTGAAATCTAACTTGGAGGCTGCTTTGATTTTAGAAATTCATGCTTTAAAGCTGAAGGCATTCTTAAGAAGAGAACTTAAAGGTGATAGGAATACAAAATTCTTTCACAAATCCCTGAAAAATTAGAGGGTTTCTTTAGGGATCTTTATGGTTCAAGATATGTGTGGGGTTATTCAATCTGAAGATGAAGATATTAACAATGCTTATTTTTCCTCTATTCTAGCCTCTACAAATGGTTCTCTGCAAATGTTCTACCTATTTGCATTGCCGAGCTTCCTTGCTTATCCTACATTGAATCTATCAAGTTGGTTAAATTAGTAAGTGAGGCTGAGATCAAAGAGGCAGTGTTTAGTCTTGATGCTGAAAATTGAGGTGGGCCAGATGTTTTTAATGCTCTCTTCCTTCAAAAGTGTTGTGGTATTGTAGGTAAGGATATGTTAAAGGCAATTAAAATTTTCTTTTTGAATAATTCCTTGCTTGCTTCTCTTTTAGCAACTACTATTTCTATCATACCTAAAGTGGATTGTCCTATTTCTATTTCGGATTTTAGAACTATTAGTTGTTCTAATGCAGTATACATAGTCATTTCAAAAGTTCTGGCCAATAGGATGAAAGTTGTTTTACCTTCTATTATATCCAATAATCAAGCTGCATTTGTGAGTGGTAGATCCATTAATGATAATATCTTATTAACCCAAGAACTGTTATATGGATATAATAGAAAGAATATCTCCCCTAGATGTATGCTGATGCTTGACATTAAAAATGTTTTTGATACGGTTTCATGGAGCTCCATTCTAGCTATAATTTCGAGGACGAACTTTCATAAACCATTATTGGCATGGATCTACACGTGCATTTCATCTCCAAGTTATTCAATCTCAAGGAAAAGTGGTTTGCATGGTTATTTCAGAGGTGCTAATGGGGTAAGGCAAGGTGATTCAATATCACCTTACTTATTCATTATGGTTAT
This sequence comes from Allium sativum, assembly GCA_030737875.1. Lineage (NCBI taxonomy): Eukaryota > Viridiplantae > Streptophyta > Magnoliopsida > Asparagales > Amaryllidaceae > Allium > Allium sativum. The sequence continues at coordinate 444,651,276 of CM060922.1, read as the reverse complement.
GGAGCTTTTGAACTTCCTGTTGTTGGATAAAATTAAAAAGAAGGACCTAGAGCTTCATCCAAAATGCAAGGATCCGTGCATCACTAATCTTCTATTTGCAGATGACCTGGTTGTATTCACCAAGCCAATTGTGCATAATATTCAATCTGTTTTTTCCTCTCTTCATGAATTTTATTTAATTATTGGTCTTCAAATTAATGTTGGTAAACCTTCTATCATAATTGCTGGTTTAAGTGCAGATGAAAGAAATGAAATTATTGAATGTTCTGGCCTGAAGCAGCTTTCATGTAATGCAACCTAGTTAGGCTTGCCTTTAATTTGTTCTGGAACCAAAAAGTTTAATTGTACACCCCTGTTTGAAAAGATAATTGGTGAATTTCTATCTTGGCCTCCCAATAGTCTATCACAAGCTGCTAGACTTACTATCATTTAGTCTGTCGCCACGGCAATGACTACGTATTGGACAAGGCACTTCATATTGCCTATCAAAATCATTAAGATGATTACAAGTGCGTTGAAAAAAATTTTATGGCACAGAGAGCCCTTCTCTAAAAAGTTAATTCCTATAGCTTATAACAAGCTTTATGAAGACAAAAAGTCTGGTGGTTTGGGAATCACCAATTTATTTCTCTAGACCAAATCAGCTATCTCGGTATATTTCCAAAAATTGCTTTGTAAGGATGATAGTTTTTGGACAAATTAGATGTATAAGAATAAGATTGGATTCAAGAATTTATGGAATATGTAGAAAAATCAAAACAATAGCTGGAGTTGGAGAAGTATCCTCAAATTAAGGGATGTTTTCTTGCCTCATATTCAATATAATCCTATTTTTAGGAATACTTCTTTTTGGCATGACCCATAGGCTAAAAAAGGATTTATTCTTATCAAAGTGGTAGATTATAACATTAAATTGAATTCTGGAATTCCTGATCCGGATCTGTTGCAGATTACTTGTAGGATGGTGAACTAATTCTTCCCTTTTCCAGTTTAGTGTCTTTACGGCAACTTTGGAATGTGCTGAAGGAATGTAAGTTTGATGACTTCTCTGGTCATCGATTGTTATGGAATGATCATAATCATAGTATCCAAAATGTTTATAATGCCATGAAATAAGGAAATCACTCTTTTGCCTGGTATAGTCGTATATGGAATTTAAGTAGTTCGGCTAAAAAGAATTTCTTACTATGGAAGGTTATGGTGAATGCGATAAACACTAAGTAGAAGTTACATAAGATAGGCTTAATTCTGAATGCTTTATATGAATTCTGCAAAGTAGAGGAGGAAAGTAACACTCACTTTTTCTTTTCTTGTTCATTTGTATTTGGCGTATGGTTAAGAATTCTTTCTAATGGTGATTTTCATAGGCCCGTCAGGGATAGTCAAATGGAGTGGTTCAATATATATAAATCTACAAGATGGAAGAATAGGAGAACGAAGTGTTTATTGAAGATTGTAAAGGTGTTCATCTTTGAAGTCTGGTCTGAGAGGAATAGAAGAATCTTTGGGCATGTTGCTAAGAATTCTAATGAATTATATGCTTGGTTCATAGGTAAGTCTTGCGAGTTCTTCAGAAGAATGATTAGCAGTTGAGTGGATGTGTTAGTTGTTTTTGTTGTTTTGCCGCAGCTATAATGATATGCAGTGATGAGTTTTTCTATGCATAATTTCTACTATTATTATTTTTTCTCGTTGTTGTGGTATCTTCTGGCTTGTGTAGTTTGTAATTTCGGTTTATTTATTGTAACTGTAAATTGTAAATCTTTGTTGTAAATAATAGATTCATTGCATTTCGAAAAAAAAAGCTAGTTAAAAGGTCATTTTTCAAACGGTCTCCAAATTCGATGAAATTAATTTTGTTAGAACCGTAATTGCAAAACATAGTGAGATTTCAAGTTTCACAATTTTTGGAATTGGTATGTGGTCGTGGTAAGTTAAAATGTACATTCAAATTCAATATTTAATGTTATATTAATTTAAATTTTTATTTCAAGAAAAACTGTTCGAACGATCGATGTGAGTGTGTTCATATATATATATATACATATATATATATATAATTTAAAAACAGGAAGCAAATGTTGATTATTTATAAAATTTTAATTCCCAAAGTATTTATTGTTAGTCATTAATTATTTATGTGCATTCTAATTAAAACTTGTGTTACGGGCCTTCAGCTCGACTGTATTTATGTCAATGGATAAAAGTGGCTAACCCTCAAGGCCTAGCAACAGTCCAACTACATCGTACCTAGCTGGAAACAATAGCATAGACTATTTGAAAAAGAAAATTGTAATATAGGTGTCTTTCATGCCATCATAATATCCTTGAACTAAAAATTTGAGAAAAATGCCATTTGATTTTAAATAAGTTTTCAGAGGCTTGTAAATTTATAAGGGCCTTTATTGATATTGCATCATGCACATATGCATGAACATGTTGCTGTTTATTTAATTTGTGAATTAGTTATAATTGTAGTAATTACTATGTAACTAGATTAATTATAGATTAAGGGTTTAGACAACTAAGTTTACATTAAAATAAGGATGCGAACAGAGAAATTTTAAATCATGGACAAACAATAGTATTTACTGTGAAAGTCCCTTTGCCCTGCATAAGAACATCTTAATGGTTATTGGATTTTTGATAGTGTTTAGTAAAAATAACGTATGTTATGGGGTCAGACCCTAAGCGTTACAAATTTAGAGATTTCAGCTTGAGATTCGAAGATTGACGAAGCTGGGGATTCCAAAGGCAACGCGCCTTGAAGATTTAATTTAGTAAAGATTTTTCATTGTTTCCAAATTGTATTTTTACATTCCGCTGTATATAAATATCTTGTATTCAAAATTCCGATTAATAAATAAAAAATTATTTTGCTGTTCAATACTGTATTATTTATTTACTCTGTATTTCTGTGAGATTCTGTCTCTAGACTCTGTAAGCTAAATAACGATCCGTTGTGTTGGAATGTCTTAAGTTGGTTTAATTGCTAATTTGAAGTGGTCTAAATGGCGGGACGTTACAGCAAGGATAGATTTTCCCTTGTTCGTCATTGTCGAGAAGTTTGCTATCTAGACGAGATGGAATCTTAATAGCACTACAAACTTGTGGTCGAGGATCGATGGGAAAAAGTTGACTTCGTCAAGTTCAAGTGAAGGTATTGGTCGAGGGTGCACTTTATTCCCCTTTCCTGGCGCGCCAAAATGTTGATGCCCGAAAGTGGTCGCAAATGCTCGAGAGTTCCAAAAATTTGAAACTAATTGTCAAGAGTGGGAAAGTAATGCGAGATGTAGTGTAATGTGCGAGGAATAAAAAATACGGTACTTTATAGTGGTTTGGTTCGGATTGAACCTATGTCCACTATGAAGGCTTTGCTAATTTTATTCATTATCAAGAGAGTACAATGGAAACCATCATAACAAGTCAATACAATGATAATGAAGTTCTAATGATCCTTGTTGTCGAGATTCTCTTCTGTCCGGGAGCGATCAGGAATTTTCATGGTCTGAATGTGTGGTGCCGGGAATTTCCAAGGTTCGGAATGTGTCGAAAAGTTTCAATGTTCGGACAGTGTAAGGAGTTTCTGATGTCAGGGATGTGTCGGGAAGTCCATGGTCCAGGCGGTGTCGGAAGTTACTGAGGTCTGGGAAAAGCAGAGAGATTCCGAGGTCCGGGTCGTGTCAAGAGGTTCGAGCGGTGTTGGGATGTTTTGGGGTCCGGGAAAAGTCGAGAGGTTGCGAGGTCCGAGCGGAGTCTGGAGGTTCCACAGTCCGGTGGACTCGGTAGGTTCCAGGGTTCGGACAGAGTCGGGAGGTTCCGTGGACAGGGCGATGATGGGATGTTCCGGGGTTTGAGCAAAGTGAGGAGGTTTCGAGGGCCAGGCGGAGTCGGAAGGTTTCAAGGTCCGAACAGAGTCGGGAGGTTCCGAGGTCAAGGCAAAGTCAGGAGCTGCCAGGGTACGGGAGGAGTCAGAAGGTTCCGGGGTCTAGGCGGAGTCGAGTCGGGAGGTTCTGGGTCCGGGCGGAGTCGGTAGGTTCTGGGGTCTTGAGAAAAAAATAGTTATTCTTCCCCAGAGCCCACAAGGCCAAATGTACTTCAATGTCCTCTCAAAGGTCTCAAGCCAGGAAAATGCCAACTCTTCTTAAGTATGAGGTAGGGCTATTTAGAGGTAGTGGAGTAGGTGGCAGTAGGTAAGATATGGGGACATCGCAATTGTATGAAAACTTGGCTAAGTATTCGAGAGTCATATTTTGCAAGTTGCAATATTTAACTAAGTATTTGGGAGTCATTGTTTGCAAGTTCACCATATATGACTAAGTATTTGTGGACCACACCAGCAGATTACGCATCCCAAAGCGGTGATCAAGTGAAAATCGCAACCTGATCATTGGAAAATTTTGCATCCCTACGATGTGAAATTCGAATTCCATAGGGATACGAAGTCGTGTCCCTGGTTGTATGCGCATGTTTGCATCTTGGGGATACGAAATCGCATCTCGATTAGATGCGATATTATGCATCCAAGGGGATGCAAAATCACGTCCTGGGGAGTGAGCGGGATTACATATCCGAGGGGAACAAAATCGCATCCCGGGGAGGGATACGAATTGTGTTGGGTAACCTTGTAGGGATGCGGATTCTGGTGCCGGTGACCTTTTTAAGGGGTGCAAAGTTTCCGGGAGGCGAGATGTGGGATGTGAGTTCTTTGGGATATGAATTCTTGAACAGGTGATATATGGGATTCGAAATGGAGGAGGAGCGGTGTGGTGCGATCCGCTTTTTGGGATGGGAAGCACCAGGAGGCTATGGAATTTGGTATGTGGCATGCAAGATGCGAGAAGTGGGAGGCGAAGAGTGGGGATGCGAAGTGATGCGCAGGATTTTGGAGTTGATTGGGCAGTGTTGCGCAAGGCTTTAGAGAAGAGGTCCAGTGGAGCCTGGGAAAGTTTTATGAAGTGATCCACCTAGTACGATCACGTATTCTGAGGTGATCGACGCGTGTTGTCGAGTGATCTTTGATGTTGACGATTTTCGCATTTGAGGGAGCGAAATTCTGGCTGTGGACCGATGAAACACCCCACCTCTGTTAAGGTCACTCACAAAGGGAATGCCTTAACTTTGGTGGAGTGTTTTAGGTAAAAGATGTAGATAAATTACAAAACAGACAAATAAAGCAGCGAAAAATAAAGTCATTTTATAAACAATGTAGTTCAGTCAAGTTTTTACAACAATGGTCTCAATCATACTTAAAACAGTACATAGAACTTCTGTATTGATTCAAAAACTTCCAATTATAAAAGAAGCATAAAAATATAACAATGATATTCCCCAAAAAAGCATGAACCAGCCCTAGCAGTGGAAGAGAGGGTCCAAAGTAATACATCGATTATCTTCGAGCTTGGAAAGAAAACTGAGCTAAGTGATAACATTTCCTCCCTGCGAACCGAGGGGGAACGGAAAAAAAGAGGCAAAACAAACTAGGTCAAACATAAGTCCGGTAAGTCCAGTGACTTTCAGCATATAAATAGGCAAAAGCATTATGACATGAATAAACTGAATATAAGACAATACCGTGATAACAAGGATAACAAGATAACATACGATTAGCATAGATATGATAACGCAAGATAAACTGAATGTGCTTCTATTCTTTCTCTGCTTCGCTACTACCTTGTTATTATGATTTTTATATCTCTGCACCCCCTAACTAGTGTCCCAACTAATAATCTGTGTAAAATGATAATATTACAATGTGATCCCAATCCCCACAATTATGGTAGCCTTCAGGTGTACATCTAGTATGAGGATCTTACCTCAATCAGCCTAATTGCCATGAAGATGTTAGATGTACCTTTACTACCCTATCGATCGGCTCCCTACTTATGTTAATGTTCCATGTGTCTGTGTCAATCGGCCCTCTCTTGCGTGTAGATACCCTGTGTTGGCCCCACCATAAGGTGTATTAATCCCCATGATAGCAACCCGACACGAATCAAGATGCATAGTGTATAACTACTGGTACCCAGTGCCTGCTTTTTCCCACTCTGGAGTACGTGCACGCCTGTAATCCATCGGAACCTACACTGACGTACCCCCTGCCGCTATTTTGACCGCTTATAATCAGCCCAGTAATCGTGCCCTACCCTGCCTAGTTTCAGGATACCTTGATACATCTATGTGGGTTACTGCCGAAATGGGTCCCCGTTACTAGGGTTTCTTACTAGTTAAGTTTGTGGGCCTATATTTGCTAATATTACCCACCAACCCGATATGTACTTAACCCTCCCACTGATTCAAACATGTTTACTTATTGGTTAAGTCCGTGGGCCTGTATTTACTAATATTACCCACCAAATTTATATGTACTTAACCCTCCCACACATTATGTCATATTGGTTAAGTGTTGTCCATTCATGTTAACTTAACCCACCCACTCATCATATCATGTTGGTTAAGTGTTTCTCATTCAATTCAAGTTAACTTAACCCACCCACTTGTCGTGTTACATTGGTTAAGTGTTGCCTTCTTGTGTTAACTTAACCCTTCCATGCATCCTGTTATACTGGTTAAGTGTTGCCTTCTAAATTTACTTAACCTCACCTTCTTGTCTACTTAACATATTATAACGGTTAAGTGTTGCCTTAGTTAACTTAACCCTACCATTCTTAACATGTCTTGTTCTTTAGCATTAATTGATTTATTAATGCACCAACCTCTCGCATTAGATCTATGTTGTTGCGGTTATTGGATGTGCCCGGCGGTTCCGGGCAGTTTTACACCGTAACTCAATCTAACCTCGGATTTTTCTTGGACATGATGCACTAACCTCTCACATTAGATATGTGTTGTTGCGGTTACTGGATGTGCCGGGCGGTTTTGGGAAGTTTTACAACGCAACTCAATCTAACCTCGGGTTAGGCGTGTTTATCTTTTAGCATATTTACCATACATATCCAAGTCTAGATTTTATATGCTAATTATCCCAAATTCACAAAACTAATCATGTTCCAATTCTCAAGTTATACCTTAACAAAGTTAATTTCAAGTTATGCCCCACAAATTCACTTTCAACAAATTTCAGCACATTACTCAGTTTAACAAATTAAACCTCACTTAAAGTTCCATTAATATATCTCGCCTAACCATAAATTAAGCCTATAAACTAACATGCCCAAAATCATGGTCATAATTCACGATACAACACATGCCCTAAGGTTTAGTCATATTGCACCTTACAAAATATTCTCCAAAAACCCCCAATCATGATTCATAGTATAAACTATGCCAAATTATAACCTTTAATTACAATGCATGCCAATTTACCCAAAAATCCTAATTTAGGCATGTTCACATTTAACAGCTATCCCTATCTTACTATAGGTTTTCATGCATAATCTCCTTCATAAACTATTATATATAATATGCCCTAGTTTTTAGGTCTTAAACCACGACATGTACTATGCCTTACATGTTTACAACTCAATTTACGTCCCAAATCCCAAGTCATATGTCCAGTATACTTTATGCCTCAAATCTCAAGTCATATTTTCGATACACTTTAGGTTTTAAATACAACATGTGTTATGTCCTCAAATCGGTTACAAATCCGTTATGCCCAATTATACATAATTTAATACTTTTCCAAATTTTAGCGCTGGTCATGTCCAAATCATATATTATGCCCAATTTTTCCCGACGTATGTTCATCTCTTATGAGATTTTGCTCAGGCTCGCAGTAGCCTGGCTATAAAAACAAAAAGGGAAGAAGGAAAGAAGAGACAAAGAATGGACATAATAATATCAATGAGATAGATCGAACGGATATAGAAAGACAGATAGAGAAAGGCATAATCTCAGATTCAGATTTATTACAATGTCAGAATCACAATTAACTTCTATTTCTGAAAGTAACATGAACTTACAAATTACAGAACGGTCTTGAATTCTGGAATCTGATTTCTGAATTTGATTAGTTATTCCTTTGATGTAGACTTTGATTGTTAACTTGAAAACTCTAATTTGATTGATTAAGGTGGAGGATAGGTCACTTTAGGTTTTAGCAGCATATAAGCGCTTATGAATTCGTGTGTAGAATACAATAGGTTTAGGGGTCTTTTCACAGGTGTATAAGGAGATTTAGAGCCTTCAGATCAGTCTAGAAATCATCAGAATCATCCAAGGCAGAAAAATACATCACACAACGAATCAGGGAGTGACACATCAGCCAAAAACCGTCATCCAGAGATTTCATCCAGATCTGGAAAAGAGGTCAACACCCTATAGGGGGGTCGACACCTATGTCGACTCCCCTATAGGGAGGTCGACTCCTATGTCGACTCCCCTTAAGGGGGGTCGACACCTATGTCGACTCCCCCTAGGGGGGTCGACACTTGTTGAGCGGGAATTTTCCCGCCCATGCCCCTTTGGATGATTTCGAATTTTAGACCTGTTTTGAACCTTCTGGACTTATAATATTCATATATAATCTTCCTAGTGCATATACAAACTTCTTAGGCTTATAACTTCTTCACATGGAGTCCGATTTACGCAAACTCGGACTCTATCTTAAGCAGAATTCCGAGATGAACGCAATGGCGAAACCTATTTCCCTTAATTTTTCTTTTAAAGGTTAATTATTCTTTAATTCGTTACTTTAATATCCATAGGAAATACGGGGTGTTACAGCCGACTTGAATCTTCTAGTGCCAGAACAGTGATTTCCCCGATACGATCACACAATTTTGAGTGCATATACTTGATTCTTGACTTGTGTTCATCGAGAGCAGTTTGACGAGCCATGACGACTGTTCTTGCACGACCCCATCTAAGCTTGGTTCTTAAGGATGTTGGCAACACTTCTGGGTCGTTAAACCATGCAACAAGCCAAATCGTGTGGGCACAGACTACTTCTGGTAATCGGACCAAAATGCCGGTAAATAGTGTCTTATAATGAAGACCATTTGACTTTAAACTAGGCAAAATAGGTTTAAGCCCAACTCGCCTTTCCCTAGGAGTTGTGCTTTGAGAATGATTTCCTTCATCAAAAGGATAGAATCAAGTGGATCAACACTGGAGACTCCAACTCGAAATTCTTTCACTCTACTACTAAAAAAGAATCATATCATTTCCATTCGCTAGATTGTCCTCCCTGACCTATTGGTGGCTTCTTCCCCTGTGGATATCAAAAAGTCGGTCATTTCCCACTTTTGATCGTTTCTGTAGTGTCCCTCTGTTGACCTATATGATCCGTTCCTTTTGTCTGATATTCCTTGTATGTTGCTTCCTGGTGAGGAACCTTTACTCTACGTCCCTCCTTCTTTTGAAGGGATTCAATCTTTTGTATTCTCTCTACATAAGGATCATGCAAGCTATCCGGATGGCTACAACAGTGTCTTTTACCGGAGTGTTTGGCTGATCATTCATCTAGATTTCTGCTTGTCGATTAAATACTTCTTCTCGGACAATATATTACCTAAGGGGTGGGCGTCCACCAGTCTTGTTCTCATTCTCAAGCGTAAGAACCTTCGTCCTTGCTCAAATTAAAGACCGATTAGCCTTTGCACTTTTCTAACAAGGTTCTTTCTAAGATTTTGTCTTCCAAGCTCGCTCCTAATCTTGATCGGATTATTTCGCCATCACAGACCGGTTTTGTCAAAGGTCATCTGATTACAGACAATGTTCTTCTTGCATTTAAACTTATCTCCTTGATCAACCAGAAGGTTCGAATTCCAATATGGTAATAAAACTTGATAAGGCGAAGGCTTACGATCGCATGTCATAGTTTTTAATTATCAGGATTCTCCAAGCTTTTAGTTTTCTTGAACCTCTAATAGACTTTGTTTGGAGGCTCATTTCTAACTGTTGAGTTTTGCTTTCCAATTGGACAGGGGCTTGCGGCGAGGCGATCCCCTCTCCTCGACGTTTTCATCATCACAGCCTTGCTTTCATTCAAGGTGCGCACTCTCTTACGATAACTGGACAGATCCATCGTTTTGAAGTTCCTAGCGGTTGTTATGTTATCTCTTCTTTATCCGATGCCGATGAAATATTTATATTCACAAATGGGAATCGTCGCTCCATCCGACGGCTCTTGAGTTTTCTTCATCTCTATGGTTTTCAGGGAAACTTATCAATGCTTCAAAGAGCTATTTCATTCCTACTAGGTCCATGAACCCAAGAAAGATTTCTTGGACAGATTCCTTTTTAGGTTTTTAGGTAGCCTCTCTTCCTTTGTTATATCTCGACATTGTTCTTTGTAGAGGCTGCAAATTTAATGCTATTTTGGATCCCCTAATGGATAAAGCTAGGGAAATATTTTGAGATAGAGCCCTTCTCTCCTCTTTCAGGCTAGTAAGATAGTCCTTATCAAGCCCATCCTTGATCCTATCGGTCCTTATGTCTTCATAGCCACGACGCCTGCTTCTTCTTTTTTCTGTTTCTATTGCTCCTTGGGTTTGTCTTTGGGTCTCTTGGGATATCATTTGTCGTCCCAAACGCGAGGGTGGTCTGCAATTGCTGAACCCTCGTGATGTTTGTAAGGTGTATGCATGTAAACTCTAAGTTCGTTTCCGAGCTAACAACTCTATATGGACTTCGTTTCATCATGCTAAGTACTATTGTCTATTCATTCGGATTCTCCGGATCCTCGTTTTACGCTAGAGAGATGTGGAAACGAATGCAATCAGTGAAGGCATTTTCTGTGATTGATGTTTCGGTTTTGATGGGGGTCTTTTCTCCCTTAGGGATGCTTGAAATTTTGGGTGAATTTTAGAATTCTATATGTCATTTTCATTTGGGACCGCCTCATCCTTTCAAATATTTCCATTCATATGTGTAAAATCATTCATGAATGAATTCCACTAGATATTAACCTCATAAGGATCAATATCTTGCTCGTGTGCCGGTGCAGGTGTTGCAAGTTCTAGGATCTAGAATCGATTTCCTATCTTTTCTTGTGTGGTGAGTGATTTTTTGCAGTTTGGTCTTTATTGGCAATATGGCAGGTCTTAGAAGTGGCATATCTTTCCTTCTTGACTTCCTTCTTTCCGGGTGGAATGTAGGACAGGAAGGATTTTCGATTCACCCTTTTTCTTTTTCTTCCTTATCTCATCTACTAGTGTCTTTAAAGTTCTCGAAACAAGGCCATTTTCGATGAGTCACGAATGCAGTTTTCTTCCATCATTTGTAAGGTTAAGGACAATATCTTTTTCTTGTCCATAGGACGGTAATTCATGGGAAACCTTAGTCCTTTTCCTTATCATTGACTTTTTCCTTTTCTATTACCCGCGGTTCTTGCCTTCATGTGGGTATGGGGGTGAGCTTTGGGTTTTCTTTAAGGCTTTGGGATTGGAACTTAGCAGTTAGCTTAGTGGCTTGAATTTCAAATAGGTGTTCGAAGATTTAGGATTCTCTTGTTTCAGCTGGTTTTGATGCTTTGGATTCAGAAATAGATCTTTTGTATTCTGTGGATTAAGTCTATGAGGCTTCTCTTTCCTTCGCTTTGGTGTGGTCCTTTGGTTTGTGTGTTGTTGGACCAAGTTGTCTTCTTGATTTTGAGAAGGGAAGTTCCTTTGTTTGTGTTTCTTACTGTTGGTGTCATATTTGGCGTATGTGAGTTGTTTATTTTTGTGTTGTTTTTTTGTGTGTGTTGTATTGGTTTTGATGTTAGGCTTAGCTACTTGTTTTGCACTGTGCTCTATTTTTGTGAGCCATCAAAGAAAGTTTTTTTGTCTTGTTTTGTGGTATGTATATTTCTCTTTTACTGTAAAAAAATTTAATTTTTTTTGGCTTAATTCTAATTGTCTTTGATTTTGGAGGATGAATGAGAGAATATTTTTGAAAGATTTGAGATTTGTTTCTACGTTTTCGGCAAAATTATGGATCAGATTATCCATATTTTTTTTTGGATAACAGATGAATAAAGAATAAGATAATGAAGTTTTCATTTGAAGTTCTGGTTGAAATGGGTAATTATAGGAGCTTAAAACAGTGGCATAAGTTAGTTATTGAAATTTCAAATTTCAAAAACTATACGTTGTCAAGATGAGTGTGAGTATATCGACACACTCATTACAAATTTTTAGATTTTGATTTATTTTGAATTTATGAGTTGATGTGTATGGTTTTGTCATTTTAGAGAGTCTACATTGATAACAAAAGACAAAATAAACTAGATATTTCATTAGTATTCGATAGGTATTACATTAAATATAGATAACTAAAGTTACAATTCATAGAAACTAGAAACAACTTAGAAACTACATATAAGATCTCTAAATGACGGTAGATGAGGATGAAGACGATGAGAGGCTAGGTTTACAACTAATCTTCCCAAGGAGTTCATCCATTTTCCTTGAAATTTTACCGAATTTTTTGTGTATGCACCTCTTAAGCATCGTTTGATTCTCAATGATTTTCATTTGGTTTCTAAGGAGAGTTTTGTTGTTTGGATTTGGTGAAAATTCGGTACTCTCTAACGAAGTATCCTCCTCTTCCTTTTCCTCTTCCTCCTCTTTTATTTTCATTCCTTCTCCTTCTTCTTCTTCTTCTTCTTCTTTCTTTTCTATCTCTTTCTCGAAAACCAATCATGTACCTTTTTCGGCAAGTGTTCCATAAATTAAGAAGATTAAAGGAATTTGCATAAGAGCGTTATCGGCTTGAGTGAAAAGTTTTCTTTGAACGATTCTTCTCCTTTGAAATCGACGCCAAAGTAAATAAAGATTTTTGTAAGATAAACACCATGAAAAAGAGAGTTTTCATAACTTGAAAGATGTTTGGGATGAAATTCATCTAAAATAACTTGTGCTTAATTAATGTTGTATTGACCAAAAATCGTAAAAAGAGCTTTGCACACTTTACAAGTTGGGCTGTTACAACTTCCCGATCTAGGCGTAATGGTTTATTACAAAACAAGTTTATTATTCTCGCATTTGAACAAAAATATCAGTTGATAAAATCTTAGTGTTCATTGTTTTCAAAAAGATGGTGAAGGGTTGCTCTATCATGTTCATCGATTTGAAATGTAGAAAGATCCAAACCCGTAATTCTACAATTAAGAATAGCATACAAAAGCTCATAATTCAAAACTGCGTTCCTTTGAGCTATTCCAAATTTAACCTTTATTCCATGCATAAAACTTTCCATGTAAATTTACATTAAATATTTTAACAAGATTTGGATTACAAACAAAATCATTTTGAAGAGAATTGACTAAGCTAAGGGCATAACAATTTTCAAAAAGAGAATCGATTTCATAAGAAGGAAAATTAGATAAAACCGCAATTCATATGGGATGAACTTTGCCAAAGTCTAAATATGAGATATAAGTATGAATAGCCTCTTGATCATGAAAGAGAATGACTTTAGCTGCCTTGGACAACTTTAGAGTTTTCGATGTTGAGGAAGATGAAGCCATTGATGATAGTTTTGAAGAGATAAGAGTGTATAAAGAGATTTTTGAAATTTGAAATGAAGTGAACTTGAAAGAGTACATATAATGTAAATGTACAGAGATTAAATAGCTAGAACCTTATGGTCAAAAGGTGTTTATTAATGACACACGAGTTGGTGAAAAGATGGTGGAAAAGTTTGAAAATTAAATTCAAACTTGAGTTCATTTATTTCTGTTAGTATGTTGACATAATGGAGTAGGTATGTCGATATGCCCATTAAATCTAGGGGACACTGGCTTTTAACTTTTTCCTATTTGTCTACCTAATTGATTACACATATATTTATTTTGTTATTCCTAGGTTCTGTTGAAATTAATATATATAGTTCAAATGTAAAAAAAAATAATGTTTAAAATATTATTATATTATTATTTTTGAAATTCAAACTCTCAAAACTTATTTATCTCAAGAACATTCAAATCTAGTAACTAATCAAATCAACTAAAGAAACCATATGAAAATAAATTTTTAATATAGACGCATACCTTTTTGAGATCCTATTTGATTCTTGTCTGACTGATAAATTGTCATGAAACACTTATTTTCCCTTTCAGTATCTGAATCATTATACCTTGACGTTGTTTCTGAATCCGGGTCATCCATTGTTGCTATATATTCTCTCTTTCTTTTTCTAAATGCATTGTTATTAGAACAGACCTTTTGTTTATATGGATGTGGACAGAATCGTCTCATATGCCCTAGTTTATTGCAGTTATAACACCTAAGATTACATTGACCATCGTTTCCGCTTCCTTGGTCTTTATTATCGTTCCTTCTGATATTATTCATCTTTTTATATTTTAAGAACTTCTGAAAGTTTCTAGTCATCAGTGCAATCTCCTCATCATCATTTTATGAGCTTGATATATCCATTATGAAATAATCAATTGATTTCTTTTCAACTTCCTCACTTTCTCTTCTACCATGCATTTGAGCTTCAAACGACATTAATTTGCCAATTAATTTTTCTATTTTTAGAGTACTAATATCATTAGCCCTACAAAGCAAGTGCCTTTTGATACCAATCAAGTGTAAGTAAATTTAATTTTTTCTAACTCAACCTTTCTCAGAATTTTTTTTACCAATAGAAGTTTGTGAATAAACCATATCTTGAAATCTACTAAACATATTATACACCGACTCATTTGGATTCATCTTAAATAATTAAAACTAATTAATTAACATGGAAATCTTGGTTTTAAACTTTACTACAACCTTTATACAACTTGCAATGTTATCCAAATATCATATGCAGACTTACAAATAGATTCTCTATTAAAGTTATTCCTATCTAATAAGCAAAGCAATATATTCATGGCTTTGTAGTTATTTTGTGCAACTGCTATTTGATTGGCAGTCCACTATGCATAGTTAGGCTTGTTTCCAGTGTACTTAGTTTGTGTAACATTCCAAATATTTAATCCTACATATTGTAAATAGATTTTCATCCTATATGCCTAACAAGTGTAACTACCGCTATTAAAAAGTGATGGTCTGACAATGGATTGACCCACTACAAATGAACTAGTGTTCATTTCTCCACTACTAATGGTTGTGGCCGTTACTACTATTTTCAAAAATCAAATAATGAAAATTTTGAAATCCTATGCTCTGATACCAATTGTGGGTGCAGCGAAAGTGGATCTTAAGGAAAACCTAACATTAGAGGGGGATGAATAGTGTTTACGGTATTTATATGAATCTTTTAAATTACTTTAATAATACTAGTATAAATGCAGATAATTATGGATTACCACACAAATCAGAAAAAAGGCCAAAATCAAAAGCAATGAAAAATAATAAAATAAAGGATAAAACACACCAGATTTTATACTGGTTCGGAGTTACTCTACATCCAGTGTTGCACTAAAGTGTATGTATCTAATTATCTTCAATATCTTTTGTACTCTTGATTTCAAGGCTATAAGGAGACCTCCTCTAGACTTTCTTCCTCTAGGCGCACCAGTCCTGTATTTTTGGACCAACAAGACACTTTGTGTTGCAAATTTGCACATTGCTATCATTGTGCATTGTTCTAGCAATTGTAACTACATGAGCACAAAACTGGTTATCATTAGCATGATGGTAATGAGGGAAACTCGTTCCGTTATGCAGCATGGTCTCACTAGATACCTATTGGCTTAGGGAGAGCAGTTATTATTCACACCAATCTATTGGCAAACTTGAAGTGTTTTTTCACCCTTAAGCTATCAGATACTCATTTAAGTTGACTGAGAGCAAATTTTCAGGTTCTTCTTAAACAAATAAGCTTCCTTAGACGTGCATGAGGCAATTCACTATTATTGGAATTTCTTTTCATTGTGTTATATCTTTCTAGATGTATGTAAATGCAAGTTATTTATTGCCTGTATTTGACCCTGATCAACCAAGGGGGTATCTTCATGTAAGGGCCCGTAACTTCCACGTGAAGGAAAGAGCGGATACTTCGAGAACAACACACATCGGAGCGCAGACGGAAGAACATTTCATTGTTAATTACAACAATTCCATAAGAATAAAAGAATATACAGAGTATAAATCAATATTACACATTCAATAAATATCAGAGATTACAATACATTACATAGCAGCGGAAAATAATACAATACACAACTAGAAGAGATATATGGATACAAAGCTTTCCGGATATAATTCCAGCTGTAAAGTAGGATCCTGCGAACATAAATCTGCAAAACCAAAACTACTAGCTGCCCGTGTCAAAATAAGGGCACCCAGAGTTTAGGTTAAAACAATAAACTCCAGGTCAGCCATGAGACTGGTGTGAGAACTAAAACAATTATTTAAAACTTTACTTTAAATCAGATATATCAAGGGACCACGCTGTATATCACAGAACGGGTTTCCTCCCAAGAATACCAGTGCATATAACAAAACAACGCAATGCTTTTTTGAAAAAATGAAGCTATTATAAGACCTAGGTCCTATCACAAAATGCAACGCAAGTCGGGGGATAGGGTTTTCCCTTATAATAGCCAAACATGCTTAGTACGTTTTAAGACAAATCATTTGATACTATTATAAGTGCATACTATATAAAACAACTTCAAATCATAAGTATCAATCATAGGCGGCATGGGTACCATATATCATGTCGCCAATACTAGGCTCTACAAACAAAATCGCAAAGTCAACGTATTTGGAAATTGGATTTCCATCTGTGAACCGAGGCAAAAGATAGTCCTCACCGATTTCGAGACGCTCTAGTCCGCCCCTTAGGTAAGTACTCAGTCAAGCCTTTGGATCGTCAGGGCCAGTCCACATTGAGTGGATTAAAATGCCTGAACATGCGTTTCCCCGCCCTTTGGGGCGTGAGTAAGCCAACGAATGACTACTCCATCGGTCCCGGATCGACCGATATATCCGAGGCACCTCGCAACAGCAACAACCACATAAGTCAAACTCGTCGGGGCGTGTAAAACCACTAATGCCACTTCTAACTAGAAGGAAACGCATGCCCTCCCTGAGGTCCTCTCCCGTTTCTGGTTCACACCGGGTGTGAAACTCGCGAAGTAAACGTTACACAAAGCTACTAGCTGCCCATGTCAAAATAAGGGCACCCAGAGTTTAGATTAAAACAATAAACTCCAGGTCAGTCATGGGACTGGTGTGAGAACTAAAACAGTTATTTAAAACTTTACTTTAAATCAGATATATCAAGGGACCACGCCGAATATCACGGAACGGGTTTCCTCCCAAGAATACCAGTGCATATAACAAAACAACGCAATGCTTTTTGGAAAAATGAAGCTATTATAAGACACAGGTCCTATCACACAATGCAACGCAAGCCGGGGGATAGGGTTTTCCCTTATAATAGCCAAACATGCTTAGTATGTTTTAGAACAAATCATTTGATACTATTATAAGTGCATAGTATATAAAACAACTTCAAATCATAAGTATCAATCATAGGCGGCATGGGTACCATATATCATGTCGCCAATACTAGGCTCTACAAACAAAATCGCAAAGTCAACGTATTTGGAAACTGGATTTCCGTCTGTGAATCGAGGCAAAAGATAGTTCTCACCGATTTCGAGATGCTCTAGTCCGCCCCTCAGGCAAGTACTCAGTCAAGCCTTTGGATCGTCAGGGCCGGTCCACAGGAGTGGATTAAAATGCCTGAACATGCGTTTCCCCGCCCTTTGGGGCGTGAGTAAGCCAATGAATGACTACTCCATCGGTCCTAGATCGACCGATATATCTGAGGCGCCTCGCAACAGCAACAACCACATAAGTCAAACTCGTCAGGGCGTGTAAAACCACTAATGCCACTTCTAAGTAGATGGAAATGCATGCCCTCCCCGAGGTCCTCTCTCGTTTCTGGTTCACACCGGGTGTGAAACTTGCGAAGTAAACGTTACACAAAGCTACGCTACAAAGGCCGTGCTTCGATCATCAACCGCAAGACTTTGCTTTTCAACAGAAGCCTTGATCATTCGCCACTTAGGCATGCCACATAGGCAATTCACTCTATGCGTTTGATATCCATCAGTATATAACCCCTGAGCTCATACATCTCAGAGAAGGGCGTTAAGCAAGAGAATAAATTCTCCGCTGCCAAACAGATATATATTTAATAGAAATCAATCACACAGACTGAAATATAATGTTAGACACATAGTCGATTTACAAGTTCGTTCTGGATCTGAACAAAAACGGAGGCACCTAGTACCCCGCATATCCATCGATCTCCAAGTACGTCTGGACGATCACCAACTGATTCCCTCCTCTTGGGTGTACATCCCAATCAAGATCATCAGTAATCACCCAAACGACGTGAAGACCTCCGGTCTTCGACCACCGTCTTCATCTTCGACTTATCGTCGTATCAGTTATTCAGAATGGGATAAACCCGGCCTTTCCGAATAACTTGCGTATATAATAAATAAGTGTTACACAAACACAACATACGCCTCATTCCAATTCACCAGTCACTAACCGTAAATTTGCCAGAGAATAATTCCCTAAATATTAACCCCGAAGGCCGAAACCAACATCAGATCAATACCCAGGAAACCATTCATCTTAGCCAACCTATAGTTAGTTTCTAAATTTCACATTCATAGGGAAAGGTTCCCATAAATTTTATCAAAGATAAATTCTTTTAAATTTATTCTTTAATCTTCCTTTGAATATCGATTCAAACTAGACGAGATGAGCGAACCATACCGAAGTAATCATTTGTTTTAATTACCCTATCCCAACCAATTCATCCCATGAAGTAAAACTAGTCATACTTCATATCTAACACCACGGTGTTATCGGTAAATTCAATTACCATTTCACGTTCAAATCTAATTAAAGATTTAACTATTGTCTGGAGCAAAACTGGTGATACTCCATTCTCGATCTTTTCAATCTAATTAAAGATTCATTAAAACTCCACTTAGTTTTAATCTTTAACTGGGTTAAAGAATCAATCTCATTTAAAACACGGTTCACGATAAACCCAAAATCACATCACATTTCAATCAGTCCCTAACCGTAAATTAGCAAGTGAGCAATTCCCTAAGTATTAACCCTGAAGGCCGAAACCAACATCAGATCAATACCCTAGAAACCATTCAACTTAACTAATCTCCAGTTAGTTTCTGATTTTCTTAACTCCTTTGGGTCTAGGAACAGTATTATTGAAGATACCGTTCACGACAACCCAAAATCACATTCCATTAATTATCGGGTTAAAGAATAAGTGTTATTTAAAAACACTGTTCACGATAAACCCAAAAATCAATACCAATTCAATTCCATTTAATTGGTACACTTCGTTAAATCTAAATAAAAAGATTTAATTTTTTCTCAACTGGGTTCAAGAACAGTGTTAATGAAGACACCATTCACGACAAACCCAAATCACATTTGATATTAAATACAAGGCTCTGAATAGAAAATATATCGGCTTATATTCAATACCACATTCTACGACCAACAAATATCGTATTGGAAATAACGATATATATATCTTTCAAATTTCCATAACGCTATCTGTATAATCACGAAATCCAACATCGAAATATTTCGAAGACAATTTCGATTCAAATCCATTCCAATGCAATTATTGGAAATTCTGGTTATTTTCTAAACCATTTTAAACCCAATTTATTTATTTAAAAATAAATAAATTATTATTCTAGTTCAAAACTAGTTCATTTCGATAAAAATATATTTTTATCTTTTCAAATATGGAGTTTTTCATCCCGATTCATCCCAAATCATTTCTTATGATTTTACACAAATTATTGATATTTTTAATAATTTTATCAAGGCCCGTATAGTCGATTTCCGTCAACGGCCATCGAACGGCACTTACAGCGACCTTTTCAAATTTGATTTGGGTATAATTCCAAATCCAACCATTAGATCTCAGATTTCTAATATTCATTGGAAAGCTCTTTTCGATACGAACCCAACGGTTCCGGTTTCAGGAGAATCCGACGGTCGGATCTCCCGTAATATCCGTTTGAAGTCAATGGTCGAAATCCACGAACTACCGCAGCGCGACGCGTGCTATTCAGGCCATTATATAATATATATAATATATACTTCGTCGATTTCCTTTTAAAACGTATTTTATAAATCGTTTTAATTCGTTTTCGAAACGATTTCAACTTCATTTTCAAATTCAAATCAAAATTGAATTTTTCCAATATAAATTCATTTTAAATTCATTTCAATTCTATTTCAATTCAAATTGGTTCCAATTCAAATTAATTTCAGTTCAATTTCAATCTAATTTGAATTTCAATTCTATTCAGTTTAATTCGAATTTCAATTCTATTCAATTTAATTCGAATTTCATTTCAATTCAATTTAATTCGAATTTCAATTCCTTTCAAAATATCAGATTTTGAAATCACTTTCGATATTCATTGTAAAATGAATAAAATCAATATAAATATCGTTCACGTCAAAATGGCGTCAATCTAATCAACACAGCTTCATATTTTTCTATTTTCAAATATTTTATTTCAAATATTTCTTTTTCAAATATTTCTTATTTAAATATTCTATTACAAAACTGGAATGAGTCCCAATCAATTACCATATAATGTTAATTATATGGATTTCTACCACACGTATATAACAGCAATGGTAAATCATCAACCATCATCAAAAGTGCGTTCTACACTATATAAGCATCAAATATAAATATTTAACGCTTATAACAGTCTGTCAATCAATCGATTGATATACAACTAACTATTGGGATTAGTGTATGTCATATATCACCCCAATACCCGTGTGGGGTTTTCGAACAATCAAACATAGATTTTATTTGTGCAGTTGGGCGATGTGTAAAATTTATCGTTCCAATCAATATCAGTCAAATGTGTGTATATAAACAAATCGTCTGATTTGTTTATATTTATTTCATTTCAAATACACGTTAAAAATTCTATTTTCAACTATAAAATATTTTAACTATATAAATATTTTATTTCATTTCACATCACACAATCAACTACCCATCAAAATCAAACAAACAAGCATACAAGCCGTCCATGGTCTGTGGACGACGGGTGTCGGGTGCTACTAAACACCGTCTGCATCCTACTATATATTTTAACTAGAAAATTAAATTAATAGTGAGAAGTTCTCACCGACTAGCTAATCCAAACGCCTCGACTCTTCATATGTAGAAAATCTCTGTCGTTTCTTCTTTCATCACTTTCGTCATTCGTATTCACTACATATATAAAAATCGAATTTTTACTTCGCTATTCAATATATAAAAATCGAATTTTTACTTTGCTATTCAATATATATAAATCGAATTTTTACTTTGCTATTCAATATATAAAAATCGAATTTTTACTTTGCTATTCAATATATAAAAATCAAATTTTTACTTTGCTATTCAATATATAAAAATTGAATTTTTACTTTGCTATTCAATATATAAAAATCGAATTTTTACTTTGTTATTCAATATATAAAAATCGAATTTTTACTTTGCTATTCAATCTATAAAAATCAAATTTTTACTTTGTTATTCAATATATAAAAATCATATCTATATGATGTCGTTCATACAATAAAAATCCAGTCTTTATAATGTTAAAAATCTAAACTTTATAAATAATACTTTTCATTTCCATATATAGAGAAAATCGCATAAAAAAACAAAGCTTTAAAGTAGAAGTTTAACAGGGCTCACTGTTTTGTCTTGACCGGAGGAGGGGATGGAGTTGTCTGCTCGACGGGGGGGGGGGGCTTGGGCGGAGGCGATGCCAGGGGGGCTCGCGACTGTTTGACAGGCTGAGGGTGGCGGTGTGGGCCAGCGTGGCCGACGCGTGGGTTTTGGGGGAGATAAGGGGTACAATTTGATTTGGGGGTTGGATTGGGGAAGCGTCGGTGAGTGAGGAGGAGAGGGGTGTCGGTGGAAGGGGAGGGCTGGGGACGCTCTCTTCCTTCATCCTCCCTTTCTTTTATTTTATTTTATTTTATTTTAATTACTTTTGAAAATGGACGGTGGGCTGGGGAGAAGTTAAGGGCTTAAACGAGAATTTATATATTATATTATATTTTATTTATTTATTTATTTTTCCTTCAAAAGGTTGACTTTTTATTCAAACTCAGAATCGAACCCTCCGACTGTCGTCCCTAGCGTATTACCCCCATTCCGAACACAATGGGACATGTATCATAGGCCAATTCGACCGTTTCGACTGGTTTCCGTTCAAATTAAAATATAAATCTATACATATTCAATTTGAATACACATTTCAATTCACTGGGGCCACATACTGACTCTAAAAATTCCCGAAAAATATTTTCTAACTTCGCATTGACGATACGGTCCTAACAAAACTAATTTCATCAAATTCTGAGACCGTTTGAAAAATGGCCATTTTCCAGTCGATTAAAATCAACTGAAACTGGTCAAACGCGTTTTCCTTTGCCACGCTCACATATTGATTCAGAAAATTATGAAAATTGGAATCCTGCAATTACTTTACATCACGGCTCCAACAAAAGTGGTTTCGTTGAAATCCGATGTAGTTTACAAAATTTCCATTTTTAAGGGCTAGAATTCCATAGCGACTATTCTGAATTTTCAACTGGACATATCTTTTGATTCCCGCTATGAAATTTCAATTTTCCGGATTCGTTGGAAAGATATTCTCAATTAGATTCCATTATTTTTGGTTTCGCTAAAATCTGGTTTATTCTGCACCCGGTATGTTCAATTGAAATTTGAAATCGAATTATCGAACTACCGCGCCTTTTTCAATTCCTTTTATAATTTAAAATAAATATTTATATTCTAACGATGACGTATATAAATATATACGTTCGAATTCTATTCAAAATAAATTTCTCGTCGTTATTATTTAAAATAATTCATTTTAAATAATCAAAATTCGCTAAATTCACCAATTTAAATTTTTTTAAATTGGCTCGCATTTCTGGGTTGTTACACTTCATATGTTGCGCTTCGAGTATTATTTTGTAATAACTATATTTCGATCTAAACGTGAGTAGTGCGAACAAACCCAACCATACGAATTGGATTAACACAATGTGAACTATCGGTGGTCTGAATTTGATCTAGTTTGAAGGTCTTCTAGCTTTTAAATGAAGATATTTCAGTTCAAATGTCAACAAATGACTATAAACTTGTTTTTTTAATCATCTTTTGGAAATATATCCAAATAAATTTTAGCAGTGTAAGATCCAACTAATTTATTTTTCTATGGAATATTTTATTTTATATAATTTATCATACTAAATATGATTACCTAATAGTTTAAAATAATAATTAAATTTGTAAAAATATTACAAAGGATTAACTTTGTCAAATAGCTTAATGGAGCAACTAAAATTCGTATAAAGTAGTTGTGAGGGATTATATTTCCTGTAACAAATACTCGAATTATTGAAAGATAGATCGTTGAAAGTACTAATTTAACTGATTACAAAAAGTTATTATCCTGAATTGTTGTAAAAATGTCTCTTTTTTTAATTAGATTAGAATTTTATACACTTTTTTAAAGCGTAATAGACACTTCAATTAAACATTGATTTAGCATCATATATTTATAAGTGGAAATTTCCGTCGTGCGACGGATTTCCGTGTGATCTACAGGGGATAGCTTTTTGTATTTTCAACTTTTTATTTATTTATTTCCATCATCTTTAGTTACCCCTCACTAAGCCATTGCAAATTGCGTCAAATTACTGACAAAAAATTTCTGCCGCTATTTTCCACTGTAAATCTAGACAGAATACCGACGAATATTTATCGAAGCTATTTTGCCGTAGAATTCCAATAGATTTGCAAGAGATGTTTATATTACTTTTCTAAGATATACTTTAGTGTTATTTTTTTAATAATTTTTAACATGTTCAATAATTAATAATAAATTTATTCTAATTAATGATTTATAAGTAATAATAAATACTAATTTACGTTCTACAATAAATAACTTATAATCATGGCTTATTTACACTACAACAAAATAAATATATTACAACCTTTTATTTACAATTTGCGGAAATTGGCAATTGTTATAGGTATTTATAATAGCAGCTTATTTTTAGCATTAGAACAAATATGATTTTAACAACTTTATTTATGCAGCACATGTAAATATTTATCCGCAACAACTATTCCCTATGGTTGCTCCATAAATTGGCTTTTTGTTGATTAAAAATTACAAGTTCCCTCGCTTTTTCTCTTTCGCTCGCTTATTTTATTGAGATAACGTAAAAGTAGGCACCAAATTCCCTAATTCTAAACCCTATATCTTGTCCGCTACCCTCTTCCATTGTCATCAGTGGCGGACCAAGCCCTTGGGTTGAGCTAGGGCAGTTTTTGTCCCACATTGTAAAATTTTGGCAAGTTTTTCTTTATATATGTATCAACATATGTTAGCTTGTCACAAACCAACTAAATCAAGTATCAAGTGGCCAAAACATGGATGACTTGTGTCATAGATGGGGCATTCCATCATTTCTAGATGGGGCAAGAGTAAGTTGAATGCATAATTTTGCCATAAAAACAAATTTCCAGCTAGGGCAATGGCCCTAGCTGGGCTTATAGTACGTCCGCCCCCGATTGTCATCCACAAAACCAAATCCCACTAAAATTGATGAAAGCCTCTTACTAACCCTAACCTTCTACTCTCCTTATACTCGCCTCCGTTGCAACACCCGTTCTCTCGCCTTTGTCATTGCTTGGTTACGTTTCTTCTTGCCTTCGTTAATCAGGCATCCACAACTTTTAATTTTATGTTTTCTGCTCTATTTTGATGCAACTCACGACAGCTGATCTGCCACTACATTACTCTTTGCGATTCACCGCTTTATTGTTTTGGGTTGAACTTGCTTCAGATATTCATTATGAAAATGGTTTGGATCCTATCGTTATTCTTATACAAGAAAATTAAGTAATATCTCTAATGGCATGAAGTTATGTCAAAAGTCTCTTAAAAAGTTGCTACTAAGAAACATAGATTTTGTTGATGCAAGTTTAAAGCTTTTTTTTTCAAAATTATGTTTTACTAGATTTCTTTTCTGATAAAACACAGTTCCTACAATGGAATGGTAATACATCCATAGCTTTTGCAGGTATGACTTCTTATTTAAGAACCTCTAGATTTCTTTTCTGTTGTTTAATTTTGTAGCATATATATATATATATATGTATATGTATATGTATGAATGTATGTATGTACGTATGTATCTTCTGGCTTAATTTTATCTTAATAACATGCTTTTTTATTTTTGAGATATTGCATTACAGTTTGACCTGCAAGTAATATAAGCTTATAATTGCAACCTTTTCAAATTAACATAAAAGTTAACATATTAAATACCCTCTATCTCTAGACATTTTTTTATTGTCTATGCTTTTCTTTTTAGCAACACTAAATATAGATAGTTATAGTTGGTAGTTTACAAGTAATTCAAATTTGGTTGAGTCAAAAATTTAGTCGATTTTGCACGAGTGTTTAATTATCCTCCTTTCTTTGGCACTAAAACTTGTTTTTTTTTTTAAATTGTAAATCTTTCTTCATGTATAATTGAAAGAGATACAAAAATCACACCAAGCTTATACACATATACATTCATACATTTAATTTGTGTATGTGTAATTTAAGTAGAAGTGAAGATGTATGCATGTAGGGCTGTCAATAGGTCGTGTCGGGTTTGGGTCGAGTTAACTCGGGTTTGGGTCAATTCTTAAATGGGTGAGGTCAACCCGCTTATTAAAAGGGTCATATTTCCTCAACCCGAATCCAACCAGTTTATAAACAGGTTGACCCAATCCGACCCATGTAACACATTTTTTTCAAATGGGTTGGGTTAAACCCGTTTACATGACTATATTCTTAAAAAAAGTTTGCATTTCTGAAATGCATTTAGAAAAATATAAACATAAGAAATAATACATGAGCATTAAAATCCACATTTGAATTCTTAATGTAGTGGCTACTTGGTGTAAAGTGTAAACTAGGGTAATCTATAATAATGTTTGTACGCAGAATTCACAAAGATAGTAAACAAAAGTAACAGAACTAAGTCTAACAAGCTCAGCCCGGTCCGTGTATGCATAATTACATATTCCAAATGATGAATAAAAATATATTTTATATTAAACAGGTCATGATGGGTCAAAAACGGGTTCACGGGTCAACCCGAAACCCACCCATTTTGTAAAAACCCGTAACTTCCCTGGTGAGGAAAGCGCGGATAGTTCGAGAACAAGCCACAAAATAGAACGCAAATGGAGGAACCTTTCATTGTATATTACAACAATTCCATCAGAATACAAGAATATACAGAGTATAAATGAATATTACACAGAAATATCAGAGATTTAAATTACATTTAAATACATCGCAGCGGAAAATAATACAATGCACCACTAGAAGAGATATACGGATACAAAGCTTTTCGGATATCATTTCAGCTGTAAACCAGGATCCTGTGAATATAAATCTGCAAAACCAAAACTACTAGCTGCCCGTGTCAAAATAAGGGCACCCAGAGTTTAGGTTAAAACAATAAACACCAGTTCAATTGAAATTGAATAGAACTAAATTCAAATTGAAATTGAATAGAACTGAATTCAATTTGAAATTGAATAGAACTGAATTCAAATTGAAATTGAATAGAAATGAATTCGAATTGAAACTGAATAGAAATGAATTCAAATTGAAATTGAATTGAAAACGAACTGAAATTGAATTAGATATCAATTTGAATTGAGATCAATTTGAAATGAATTTAAAACGAATTTATATTGGAAAAATTCAATTTTGACTTGAATTTGAAATGAAGTTGAAATCGTTTCGAAAACGAATTTAAAACTATTTATAAAATACCTTTTAAATGGAAATTGACGAAGTATATATTATATATATTATATATATAATATAATGGCCTGAATAGAACGCGCCGCGCCGCGGCAGTTCGCGAATTTCGACCATTGACTTCGAACGGACATTACGGGAGATCCGACCGTCGGATTCTCCTAAAACCGAAACCGTTGGGTTCGTATCGAAAAGAGCTTTCTAACTAATATTAGAAATTAGAAATCTAACGGTTGGATTTGGAATTATGTCCAAATAAAATTTGAAAAAGGTCGCTGTAAGTGCAGTTCGATGGCCGTTGATGGAAATCGACTGTACGGGCCTTGATAAAATTATTAAAAATAGTAATAATTTGTGTAAAATCATAAGTAATGATTTGGGAAGAATTGGGATGAAAAACTCCATATTTGAAAAGATAAAAATAGATTTTTATCGAAATGAACTAGTTTTGAACTAGAATAATAATTTATTTATTTTTAAATAAATAAATTGGTTTTGAAATGGTTTTAAAAGAAACCAGAATTTCCAATAATTGAATTGGAATGGATTTGAATCGAAATTGTCTTTGGAATATTTTGATGTGGGATTTTGTGATTATACAGATATTGTTATGGAAATTTGAAAGATATATATATCGTTATTTCCAATACGATATTTGTTGGTCGTAGAGTTTGATATTGAATATAAGCCGATATATTTTCTATTCAGAGCCTTGTATTTAATATCAAATTGGATTTGGGTTTGTCGTGAATGGTGTCTTCATTAACACTATTCTTAAACTCAATTGAGAAAAAGATTAAATCTTTTTATTTAGATTTAATGAAGTGAACCAATTATGTGATATTCAATTGGAATTGAATTGGAATTGATTTTTGGGTTTATCGTGAACGGTGTTTTAAATAACATTCGTTCTTTAACCCGACAATTAATAGGATGTGGTTGTGGGTTTACCGTGAACTGTGTTTTAAATGACATTGGTTCTTTAACCCAGTTAAAGATTAAAACTAAGTGGAGTTTTAATGAATCTTTAATTAGATTGAAATGATCGAGAATGAGTATCACCAGTTTTGCTTCAAGCGATAGTTAAATCTTTAATTAGATTTGAACGTGAAATGGTAATTGAATTTTCCGATAACACCGTGGTGTTAGATATGAAGTAGGACCAGTTTTACTTCATTGGATGAATAGGTTGGGATTGGGGAATAAAATAAATGATTACTTCGGTGTGGTTCGCTAATCCCGACTAGTTTGAATTGATATTCAAAAGAAGATTAAAGAATACTCTGAATTGGAATGAGGCGTATGTTGTGTTTGTGTAACACTTGTTTAATATATACGCGAGTTATTCAGAAAGACCGGGTTTATCCCATTATGAATAACTGTTTCAACGTGGTGTTGAAGATGAAGACGGTGGTTGAAGACCGGAAGTCTTCACATCGTTTGGGTGATTACTGATGATCTTGATTGGGCTGTACACCCAAGATGAGGGAATCAGTCGGTGGTTGTCCAGATGTGCTTGGAGATCGATGGATATGCGAGGATAGTGCCTCCGGTTTCGTTCAGAACCAGAACGGACTTGTAAATTGACTGTGTGTCTGACATTGGATTTCATTCTGTGTGACTGATATCGGTTGCATAGAGTGGTTTGGTTGTGTGGCATGCTAAGATGCAAATGATCAAAGCTTCTGTTGAAAAGCAAAGTCTTGTGGTTGATGATCAAAGCACCGCGTGTGTGGCATAGCTTTGTGTAACGTGACTTCGCGAGCCTCACACCCCGGTTGTGAACCAGAAATGGGAGAGGACCTCAGGGAGGGCATGCGTTTCCTTCTAGCTAGGGTGGTGTCAGTGACCTACCAGCCCTGACATTTATATACTTTTCACCTGTGTGGTTGTTGCTGTTGAGAGGCGCCTCGGTTAGATCGGACGATCCGGGTCCGATGGAGCCATTCGTTGGCTCATTTACGCCCCAAAGGGCGGGGAAACGCAGTGTTCAGGCATTTTAATCCACATCGGTGGACCGGCCCTGTCGCTCCGAGGGTCACTCGAGCTATGATCCTGAGGCTCGGGCTAGAGAGTCTCGAATCGGTTGAGGACTATCTTTTGCCTCGGTTCATAGATGGAAATCCAACTTCCAAATACGTGACATTTGCGGTTTTATTTGTAAAGCCTAGTATGGAGACATAGTGGGATGGGGCGCTTATGCCGTCTATGATTGATACTTATGATTTGAAGTTGTTTTATACACTATGCACTTATGATAGTATCAAATGATTTGTTTTAAACGTATCAAGCATTCTTGGCTATTATAAGGTAAAAACCCTATCCTCCGGCTTGCGTTGCATTGTGTGATGGGAACTGGGTCTTATAATAGCTTCATTTTTCCTTATTTAGCATTGCGTTGTTTGTTTTATGCACTAGTGTTCTTGGGAGGAAACCCGTTCCGTGTTATACGGCGTGGTCCCTTGATTTACCTAACTTTAAAATAAAGATTTGCAACTGTTTTTAGTTCTCACACCAGTCCCACGACTGACCTGGAGTTTATTGTTTTAACCTAAACTCTGGGTGCCCTTATTTTGACACGGGCAGCTAGTAGTTTTGGTTTTGCAGATTTATATTCACATGGTCCTGGTTTACAGCTGAAATGATATCCGGAAAGCTTTGTATCCGTATATCTCTTCTAGTGGTGCATTGTATTATTTTCCGCTGCGATGTATTTAAATGTAATTTAAATCTCTGATATTTCTGTGTAATATTCATTTATACTCTGTATATTCTTGTATTCTGATGGAATTTTTGTAATATACAATGAATGGTCCCTCCGTCTGCGTTCTATTTTATGGCTTGTTCTCGAACTATCCGCGCTTTCCTCACCGGGGAAGTTACGGGTTTTTACACATTTATTAAACAGGTTAAAGCAGGTTGACCCAAAATTCACCCATTCATAAAAATGTCAGGTTGAGTCGGGTTTTTTCCGTGCAGGTTATGAGTCGTGTTTCAGGTCATGTTGGAAACTGACGGGCCTATATGTATGCACGTTTATATATATTTGCATAATTTACGAATTTACATTTGGTTCTAACTTATAAAAACTTATGGCCTGTCGATGGTTGAGCGAGATGCAGAATAGGGATTAGTGGTCAGACCAGAAACCGGAAAGTATTAAAATAATTTAGTAATTGGTTTGAGAAAGTCATCGTTTGAAAGGAGTATAGGATCTTCCAAAAATTCAAGGGCACCAGCATTCCTAGAATTTCACAAGAAATTAGTGATGCATTGTCTACTTTGCAGCAGACTTATTGAGACGACCAAGACTTCCCTGATCCTGAAGAGATGGAGGAGCCCGGATTGCTTTGAGAACACGATGCATCAGAACATAAACGGCAACGACCCGGTTTTTAAACGACTTTGGTTATCGCCATAAACTCAATGATGACTAACCAAACATTGAAAAATATCGGTAGTTAATGAAAGAAATTAGAGGGTGAGAATATATAAGATAGAAACTTAGAATAGAAGAAGAAGAAGAACATACAACATCAGAGTAACACAAATCTCACAACGGAACTAATAACATATAATACATATCAAATTTTGAAATATAAATTTGTACTTGAATATACATATCATTCCCAAAGTACAACACTTACAACACAGCGGAAATAAACAATAGTTGTATGATCCTGAAGCCTCCTGCTCCAAGCTCTTCCAGTATATCTGTAAATCCCGACTACTTGACTGCCCGTATAAAATTGGGCACCCAAGAGTTTAGGGAAAACAAACAAAATAAACTCCGGGTCAGTCATGGGACTGGTATGAGTAAAACAGTTTGAACAAGTAAATGATATCTCATAAGACCACGCCGTATAACGGAACGGATTTTTCCCTTATGAAAATCCAAATTTCTCTTTATATCAAAAACCTTTTGATATTATAATAATGTCTATCAACCACAATATAATAATCATCTAGCAGAACACTATCTCATGTTCTATATATATAGTATACAATCAAAACCGCAAGCACGTATTGGTTAATGGATTTCCAACTATGACAAGGTATGGAACCACCTTTCGCTAATATACCTCTAGAGAGGAACATACTGGGTTCAACAAGAACATCTTGCAACCCGTCCACACATGACCGACCACTCATTTCGCTGAGTGTATCGAATGTATATCACCAACGGTTGGGATCAACAACCGTTTCCCGAATGGGACAGCATTGACAATAGATTTTCAGATGTAAGTGAAACTCTAGATCAAGTGATTATACACCCGAATAGGTGCGACCTACATAGCCATGCTGCCTGCCCGATTTTTGTCATTTATCGGATGTGAGGCTAGAAGCTACGCTTATCTCTGACAGATCACACATTTATTCACTTTGAATGTCACATCGTCATACCCGCCAAATCACAAATTGATTTCCCCAAAAACACCACAGATATACAGCTAAGAGAAACAAATTCCTCTGCCACCAAACGTAAATACGTTTGAAGAGATCAACTTACGCGATCTACTAAATATACTCTGTTAGACATTCTTCCATACAGGTGGTCCTGGGATTGGACAAACCGAAGGCACTATTCAGTACATCCATCTTAGGCAATCTTTACCTAAGATTTATACAACAACCCTAGCACTGTACTCCGTCTTCAATTATCTTTGGCATATATGATTTGCAATGCTTATGCCAATACAGAGTGGTTCTTCGGTTAAAAATCCAACTGGTCTCTCCATATTAACAATGTTAAAATGGTCAAAAACTTTGATAGTCTGTGATTTAACTATCAAAGAAAAACACGTGTGCAAACAACGATCTTATTTCCAAATGGAAATTACATCGATCAATCACCAATCAACTTTTATCCTTTAAATTAATTTATCATTAATTTATTTCATTTATCACTTCCTGTTTCCATATATTCTAAATTCTTATCTTTTATTATCAGAAAACATTTCTGATTCTTATTTGGAAAACATTTCCAAACTCCTTCACGATCAAACCTTACCATTCCTTAGTTAAGAAGGAAGTCAATCAAGTTAGGGTATAATTGCTTCTCAGACCTTAACTGAACAACGTTTTAACTTCGAAATAGTCAAAGTTTATCTTTTAAATCATTAACAAACTTCCTTACGTAACTCTCAGATTCTATTTACGAATCCACTTCTTCATTGAAAACATTGATCATAACGATAATGTTAAAATCCCTACTTTCGAAATATCTAACTCCAATTATAACTTTTTTTCTTTAATGTGAATAAATAAATAAACACCTGATTTATAAATAAAAAAATCTTGATTTAAACACCGGAAATTATAAGTACTTTCCCGAATTTGATATAATCGAATTCACCAATTAACTCTTTTCGAGTAATCTCTATTTGATTAACTCTCCTTCGAATAACCTATATTCTATTTTCTCTCTTCGAATAACTTATATTCGATTATTTCTCTTCGAATAACTTATATTCGATAATTCACTCTTTCGAATAAACTATATTCGATCTCTTTCTTTTGAATGCGCTATATTCGATAATCTCCCTTCTTTCGAATACAATATATTCGACAACTCCTTCTTTTGAATAACTTATATTCGATAATCTCACTTTCGAATAACTAAATTCGATTAACTCCTTTCGATTACTAACATCGATTAACTCCTTTTGATTAAACTAAAATCGATAACACCTTTCGATTAAACTATAATCGATAACTCCTTTCGATTAAACTAACATCGATAACTCCTTTCGATTAAAATATAACCAATAACTCCTTTCGATTAAACTAACATCGATAACTCCTTCTTTCGAATTACTAACATCGATACCCTTTCCTTTAACTCTATTCGAATAACTATTATTCGATTAACTCTATTTAACTCTATTCGAATAACTAATATTCGATTGACTCCTTTAATTCTATTCGAATAAACTATATTCGATTAACTCCTTTAATTCTATTCAAATAAACTATATTCTATTAACTCCTATAGTTCTAATCGAATAAACTATATTCGACTAACTCCTTCGAATAAGCAATGTTCGATTAACTCACTTCGAATAACCAATATTCGATTAACTCACTTCGAATAAACTATACTCGATTACTCTTCTCGAATGAACTATATTCGATTACTCTTCTTGAATGAACTATATTCGATTACTCTTCTCTCGAATACACTATATTCGATTACCCTTCTCGCGAATACAAAATATTCGATTACTCTTCTCTCGAATACACCATATTCGATTTCCCTTCTCGAATAAACTATATTCGATAACTCTACTCCGAATAAGTGATACTTGATAACTCTACTCGATTTACTCCATTTGAATAACTCTAACTGGTTAACTCTAACTGATTAATTCTAACTGATTAATTGTAAATCTAATCGAATAACTAATATTCGATTAACTCTTTTCGATTAACTCATTTCGATTTACACTTTTGAATTAACTCCTTTAAATCATTTCCTTTTGAATTATCTCCTTTGAATTATCTCCTTTGGATTATCTCCTTTGGATTATCTCCTTTTCTATTTGTTTACTTAACAAATAACTATTCCCTTTTCAATTCTATTTATTTAACAAATAAATATTTCTTTTATATTTCCTATTCTATTTGTAAATGTTTTACAAATATTCCCTTTCCAAATCTATTTGTAAATGGTTTACAAATATATCCTTTTTATTTCTATTTGTAAATGGTTTACAAATATTCCCTTTTCA
The DNA here is from genome assembly GCA_030737875.1 of Allium sativum. Taxonomy (NCBI): domain Eukaryota; kingdom Viridiplantae; phylum Streptophyta; class Magnoliopsida; order Asparagales; family Amaryllidaceae; genus Allium; species Allium sativum. The sequence goes on along the minus strand of CM060922.1, from coordinate 444,617,745 downwards.
TTTCTATTGGTAAATGGTTTACAAATATACCCTTTTTCTATTTGTTTTTGCAAATATCTTCCTTTGTATTTGTCTTACAAATATATTTCCTTTATATTTGTTTTACAAATAATTTCCTTTATGTTTTTTTTACAAATATATTTCCTTTATATTTGTTTTACAAATATATTTCCTTTATATTTGTTTTACAAATATATTACCTTTTTATCTCTTTTGATTTTTTTAATTATTTCCTTATATAAAATCCTTTTTCCTTTTATATAAATTCCGTTGATTTTATATAAATAATTTATTTTCAAAATATACTTTAAAAATCCCCTTTTTACCATTTTGGTATTTCTTATGGTATTTAACATACCATATAACAATGATAGATATCGTCCAAACACACATAATCAACAGCATATCATATATCACAATATATGAATAATAGAAAAATAAATGTTGAGGAATCTAGTTGGATTCCTCCAACCTGTCTCCCTGCATCACAGATGTTAAACAACATAATTAACATCAATTTCATTTCAATATGAAATATTCTGTTAAACAGAATCAACATTTGATTAACGATTTATATATATATATATATATATATATATCGTTATCTATGATTTCAACCAATACACAAGCAATTCAACCAAACAGTTAACACACAGCAATCAACAGATAATTATCAGTTCTAAGAATACGTTATAAAAATATTGTGACGATCCCAAAACCCCGTGACACGGTGTTAAGGATAATCATTGGAATATAACACATTAATCATCATTAGCGGATCACAGAAAATAGCATCAACAGAAAATAGAATAATTTACACACATATGACAGCGGAATCATATAGATATCATCACATTAGAGAAGCACAGTACAGGATACAACTTAGTGCATAATGATACATAATCAGTCACCATCGCCTGAGGCGGAATCATACATAAAGAGTACACAAAATAAATATCAGTCTACATCGCCGATGGCGGAATCATAATATAGATACAGTAATGGCGAAAAAAATCCAAGTCAGCACGGTGTAGTCAAGCCTCGCCATGAGCCAAAAGGTGCGTCACAAACCTGTAACTAGGCTGCCCGTGTGAAAATGAGGGCACCCGAGTTTGCAAGGTGAAACAAACTACGAGTTAGTCATGGGACTGGTATGAGAAATCTACATAACTTATTAACAACAATAATAAGGCAAATCAAAGGACCACGCCACTTTCGTGGAACGGGTTTACTCCAATGAGTGCTAGTGCATGAAATAAAGTAAATAATTAAATCATCGCAATGCTTTTTATAAAATGAAGCCATTATAATACTCAGGTCCCATCACACAATGCAACGCAAGCCGGAGGATAGAGTTTTTACCTTATAATGGCCAAAAATGCTTCATACGAATTGAACAAAAGTGTTTGATATTATTACTAGTGCATATATATTTCAAAAGCGAATTCAATCAAAAATATCAATCCTAGGCGGCATAGCTACCATCTACTATGTCACCATACTATTAATACAATCACGTCCGCATATTTCGTATTGGAAATTGGATTCCTTCATGAGTCGAGGCAAGGGGCAAGCTCCTCTCCATTCGAGACACTCTAGCAAATGTCCTAGTACCCCACTATGGTCCTTGGAATCGGCAGGGCCGGTCCTCTCTTACTTTTGAGGATTGGAAATTCCTGAACACATGTTTCCCGGTCCTTACAGACCTATAATCGAGGCGCCTCGCATTCCAACAACCACACTGGTGAAAAGTATATATAATGTCAGGGCTGGTAGGTCACTGACACCACCATAGCTAGAAAGAAACGTCGTGCTCTCCCAGCGGTCCGTCTCCCGTTTTTGACTCATACCTAGGTGTGAGGCTCGCGAATTCACGTCATACACAAAGCTACATCACACAGACCATGCTTTGATAATCAACCACAAGACTTTGCTTTGCAACAGAAGCCTTAATCATATGCCACTTAGGCGTGCCACACAGGCAATCCACTCCATGCGACTGATTTCTATCAATACATAACCTCTGAGCTCGTACGTCTCTGAGAAGGGCGTTAAGCAAGAGAATAAATTCTCCGCCGCTAAACAGATATATATTTAACAGAGATCAATCAGCAGAGAACAAAATACAATGTCAGACACACAGTCCATTTACAAGTCCGTTCTGAGTCTGAACGAAACCGGAGGCACCAATTCCTCGCATATCATTACAATCAACAGTATGTTTGGACGGCTACTACTTCAGTTCCTTCATGGTAGCTACTCCAATCACGAGCATCAGTAGCGCCCATCCATCCAATGTGAAGATCTTCGGTCTTCAACCGTCTTCCACTCTTCGACTTCTCAACGTCGATCGATTATTTGAAATGAGATGAACTCGGCTTTTTCAAATAACACACGTATATTTAGATTTTCAAATCAATTTATCATATGGTTGCACTATTCAACATTCACATTTCAGTTCTTTATTTATAATTCTCATGTTAAATACATTCAACCATCACATATCAAGCAAACACAACGAAATTGGTTTATTTCCACTCTATATCGTCTATAGTATTTTATAACGATATATCGCCATTTTTAATTACTTTAAAACAGCCATATTTAATTAAACGACGTTCCAGGTCGTGTCGATGCACTGGCGCTGTTTTTCACTAATTTTGTTTTACACATATCTGAAAATCTAACCATTGGATCTTCACAAATTTTATATCATTAGAAAGATCATTTCAAAACGAATCCAATGGTTTCAGTTTTGGGAAAATCCGACGGTCGGATCTTCCACACTAGTCATTTGAAGTTACGATTTCAATTTACGAACTGCAGCATCATTATTCGATTTAATTTAATTATATATATATATATATAAATATAATCGTTTCTGGCGCTGTTTTTCTTCAGATTTGAATTAAACATTCCAGACAATCCAACCGTCGGATCTTCACAAAGTTGGTGCCGTTGGAAAGATATTTCCAAGGCGAACCCAACGGTTGTGGTTTCGGGAAAATCCAATGGTCGGATTTCCCGCACTAGTCGTTTGAAATCACGGTTTCAAAACACGAACTGCAAGGCCACGTTTCGTTTTAATTTTATTTATATTTATATAAATATAGTCCATTCAAAAATTCCTATATCGTTTTCACTTCAATTATTTCACTAACGCCTTTAAATTATGGAAAATTTCTCCATAAGCTCCTTTGTACGGGAGTGGCTGGGAAAATTTCGCCATAAGCTCCTTTGTACGGGAGTGGCTGGGAAAATTCCCAAATAGCCACACGGGCGTCTCATGTCAAAAAAAAAAAAAAAAAAGCCAAGCGGCTAGCCAACAGGCTCATAAAATCATCACCCAAACAAAACAGTAAATGTGTACCTATTTGTCGAGCACAAAATTTTATTCCTCTTCTCTAGCCCCTTTGCTATAACCTGTTCAATTAATATGCATGTACATATATACAATTTTTATCACTTATCATTTTCCATTCAACTTCATATTTGATTTACTTTGGTTTAAAAACACCATTCATTCTAATGTTGCATGCATAGGCTAAAATCATATCATTAGCTAATTAATGCATATTTCAACTCATGCACATTTATTTGAACAAGTGGCTATTTTTAATACTTCACATTTCAAAGATGATAATTTTGGCGAACTAAAATAGATTTCAACACATGACTATTTTATTTAGTTCCTATGGATGTTTAAAAATAATATTTCTTCACAAATATTTATTTCAACGTCCGCATATCTCTAGCATCTCACATATATGATAAAAATGGTATTTTTATCATTTAAAATATTCATTCGACAAATGGATGTTTTCAACACTTCCTAGTTTCAATAAAAATGTAATTTTTATTGTTCGATCTTTTTATTCAACATATGAACTTTTCCACTACACACACTTCTCAACACATGAGCATTTCTACACATGTATATTTTATTTATGTTGTTCATATTAGAAAGATGGAATTTTTATTGCTGAAACTATATATATATATATAAGGAGAATATTTTTCATACTTCATATATATTATAAAAGGGTGATTTTTATTGTTTATACACTTCATTCATTCGCAAATAAATTTAATTTTCACACATCACCTTTCAACACATGAACATTTCCACACATGGATATTTTTCAACACATGACTTTAATTTGGACACATGAAGATAATTTCAACATATGAAAATAATTCTAACACATAAAGATTATTCAAAATTTCGGCAACATAACGACATGGTAGTTAAAACCGGCACCGTCCCTAGTACGGCTCCTCGCTCTACCTTAAAACCTCACGGTTTTTGACAATGGGGATTCATGCATCTAATTCGCACGCAGGCGGCATGTTTATTTTTATTTCCACAAATATTTCCAATTCATTTCAATCACCAATGGGTATTTTTCAACCACAACCAAACAATATCAACCACAAACAATTATTCAACCACTCGTATTTTTCATCCAATATTTCACACCAATTCACAACAATAAATATCGTCCATGGTTTGTGGACAAGGGGAGTGTGTGTGTGTGTGTATATATATATATATATATATATTATAATTGCTATATTTCACTTGCATTTCAACACATATATCAATTATTCTATGCATGTATAATTCATACTTCGCTTATATAACTTACACCACGCATGTACATGAGGTATACAACATGTGTGTAATTTATATTTCGCTAATATAATTTATACACGACATTTTCCATTCAAATTCTTTTAATTTAAATTTCTCACTTTGGTTTGCAGAGTGCTAAAAATCGTAGATGACTCAGAAAAATCCGCGGCTTCTTCTACGTGGAAGAGAGCTTCCTTGCGGTCCCGATGTTTCCTGTTTCATCGAATTTCGTCAACACACCAAAAAGATATGATTTTTCAAAGTGCAGACATCAAAAAGGACTCACCTTTCACGATGGTTCGAAACTAGGTTTGAGGTTTTCGCGAAATCCGCTGACCTAGACGACGATCAGGGAGTTGGACGTGGAAGAGCTTCAAGTGGGGGTCCTGTCGGTGGTGGTTTGGTGGCGCTCGGTGGCAGATCGGAGCGCCGGCGGCGATGGGAAGCGTCGGGCTTCCTGGGCTCGATTCTGGCGGAGGAGGCGTCGAGGGAGGTCGTGGGTGGGTCGGATTTGAAGAGGAAGCGGAGACGAAGCGAACGGTGGTGGCGGCGGCGCCTGGAAGTGGCGGAGGCGGCGGCAATCGAGGAGGGAAGCGGCGAACGGGTTTCACCGTAGAAATCGAGGGTTATGGGTTTTTTTTAAAATAATGAGTGGAATTTTTTGATTCGCCGGAATATATATTTTTCAGAAAATTAGGGTTTTCACCAACGAACTCCTTTTCAAGCCCAACGACTGTCGCCCTTGGCTAAATACCCCTATCCCGGACACAATGGGATATGTTTCGTTGGCCAATTCGACTGTTACAGTTAGTTATTTTTCAAATTAAAGTATAAAACATTTAATTTTAACTTTGAACGTACATTTCAATTTGCCAGGGCCACAAACTGATTCGAAAAATTCCAAAAAAATAAATCTAGCTATGTTTTGACGCTACGGTCCCAACAAAACTAGTTTCGTCGAATTCTGAGATCGTTTGAAAAATGGCCATTTTCTGGTCGATCCAATTTAACAGAAATTGACCAAACACATTTTCTTTTGCCACGCTCACATACTAGCTTCAAAAATTATGAAATTTGAAACCTAGCAATAGTTTGACATCCCGGACCCAACAAAAGTGGTTTCGTTGAATTCCGAGGTCGTTTGCAAAATATCAATTTTCCAGGGCTATATATTCTATATAGCGACCTTGCTGAAAATTCATTCGGCCATAACTTTTGATTCCCGTTATGAAATTTCGATTTTTCAGATTCGTTAGAAAGGTATTGATAAACAGATTTAAATATTTTTGGTTTCACTTAAATCCGTTATATTTTCCACCCTGCATAGTCAGTCAAAGTTTGAATTCAAAATTTCAAACTGACTCACTATTTCTAATTCACTATTTTATTGAAATATTCTATTTCAATTGTTCAAATTCCTTTGAAATGTCCAATTTAAAAATTTTAAATTGGCTCGTATTTTCTGGGTTATTACAATCTCCCCCACTTAAAACTTTTCGTCCTCGAAAAGGAAACAACAATAAAGTAGGAAACAAAATGTAAATGCAAAGTATTGTAAAGGTACCTTACACTGGAGTTAGTCAGAGATATCCACTCTGCATTTGGGGTAAGCTTGTTTAATGCTTTCTTCAGTCTCCCAAGTACAGTCTCTAGGATCACTGCTCCACTGCACTTTAACTAATTGAACCTTTTTGCTTCTTAGTTCTCTAGTTTCTTTGCCAACAATCTTCAATGGCTCTCTTCTGAGTGCTAATTCTGGAGTTATGTCTATATCCTGTTGCGCTGCTTCTTCTACAACAAGATCCGGATCATGCACATGTCTTCTAAGTTGAGATATGTGAAATACATCATGCACTCCAGGCAACCAATCTGGCAATTGAACCCTATAAGAAAGAGTTCCAATTCGTTCGAGTATAGGAAAGGGACCAATAAATCTCGGTGCCAACTTCCCAGTTTTGCCAAATATGATTACTCCTCTCATCGGAGAAACTTTCAAATAAACAAGATCACCAACAGCAAATGTCAAATCTCTCCTTCTAGAATCTGCATAACTTTTCTGTCGGCTTTGCATGGTTCTCAAACGCTTTTTGATGAAGTCGACTTTATCCGATGCTTCTCTAATCATATCGGGTCCTAACACAAGTCTATTACCAAGTTCTACCCAACATGCTGGAGATCTGCAAGGTCTGCCATATAATGCTTCAAATGGCGACACTCCTAAACTTGCTTGATAGCTATTGTTATATGAGAATTCTGCCAAATGCAAATGATCTTCCCATGACCCACCAAAATCAATTATACAAGCCCGCAATAAATCTTCTAGAATTCTATTCACCCGCTCAGTTTGGCCATCTGTTTAAGGGTGATAAGCGGTGCTCATATTCAGTTTCGTTCCAAATTCTGTCTGGAAAGCCTCCCAGAATTTGCTAGCAAATATCGGGTCTCTATCACTGACTATGCTGATGGGAATTCCATGCAGCTTAATGATTTCTTTGAAATATATCTGTGCTAGACTTTTAGCGGTTCTATTGGATCTGACAGTATAAAATGGGCAGTCTTCGTGAAGCGATCTACGATTACCCAAATGCTGTCATTAGCTTTCCTGGTTCGCGGCAAACCATCTATGAAATCCATGGAAATCTGTTCCCATTTCCAACCTGGGACTTCCAACGGTTGCAACAATCCAGCTAGCTTCTGTTGGTCACTCTTGACCAATTGACAAGTAGGGCATCTGCTCACATACAAAGAAATATCCCTTTTCATTGCCCTCCACCAGAAAGTGCGTTTGATATCTTGGTACATTTTACTCACACCAGGATGGATGCAAAATTTGGATTTATGGCATTCGTCTAACACTTCTTTTCGAAGGTCTGGAATATTTGGAATGCAAATCCTATTATTTAACTTGAGAACCCCCTTATTGTCAATGCGGAAACTTGTGGTTTCACCTTCCATGACCCTTTGACTGATTCTCTGAATGAATTCATCGTCTTTTTGAAGGGCTGAAATCTTATCAATCAATCCAGGCGTAATTATAAGATTGGCAATGATTGCGGTTTTCCTACTAAGCGCATCCGCTACAACGTTAGCCTTCCCCAGCATATACAGGATATCAAGATCATACGCTACAAGAAATTCTAGCCAACGCTGCTGTCTCAAATTCAGATCTTTCTAGGTGTATAAATACTTCAATGATTGATGATCTGTATACAGTATAAATTTCTCGCCCAATAAATAATGCCTCTAGATTTTCAAAGCAAAAACGATAGCTAGCAACTCAAGATCATGAGTCACATAATTCTTCTCATGCGGTTTCAATTGGCGGCTTACATAAGCGACTACTTGGCCTCTTTGCATTAACACTGCACCAAGACCTCTAATAGAAGCATCTGTCCAAACTGTTAAATCCTGATTGCCATCAATAATGGTTAACACTAGAGCAGTCGTCAGTTTCGACTTCAATTCCTGGAAAGCTTCTTCACAGCCAGAAGTCCACTTAAACTTCTCATGTTTATTCGTGAGCTTCGTTAATGGACCGGATATCTTCGAAAAATCCTTAATGAACTTTCGATAATAACTAGCCAACCCCATAAAACTTCTAACTTCTGTGGGAGTAGTGGGTTGTTTCCAGTCTTGAATCGCTGTTATTTTGCTTGGGTCAATAGAAATCCCTTTCTCTGACACGACATGGCCAAGAAACTTCACTTCTTTTTGCCAGAAGACACATTTAGAGAATTTGGCTTTGAAGACGTTCTTTCTTAGAATCTCCAATACTTGTTCTAAGTGTTTTTCATGCTCGGGTTTTGATTTGGAGTAGAATAAAATATCATCGATGAATACGAGGACAAATTTATTCAGAACTCCCCTGAATACTCTATTCATTAGATCGACAAAGTATGCTGGAGCGTTGCACTAGCCAAACGGCATTACTAACCATTAATAAAATATGTCTAGACCTCTGAAAGCTGTCAAAGGAACACACTCTTCTGCTATTCTCAATTGATGAAAACCTGTAGCTAGGTCCATTCGGGAAAATACTTTCGCCCCATTCAACTGGTCTAGCAAATCGTCGATGCGGGGTAATGGATACTTGTTTTTGAGCGTCTGTTTGTTGAGGTCTCGGTAATCAACACATAATCGAAGAGTACCGTCAGACTTTGGGACAAACACAACAGCTGCACCCCAATTAGAAAAACTAGGTCTGATTAGACCCTTCCACAACAGTTGACGAGTTTTATTGCCTAATTCTTCTTTTTCCTTCGGAGTCATTCTGCGAATTGGATGTACCACTGGTCTGGCATTGGGAATTAGATCGATTCGGAATTCTATTTCTTTTTGCGGAGGTAAGTTTTCAACTTCTTCAAACACATCCGCATAGTTTCTGACAATCGGAATCTTTTCCTAGGAAGTGGGGATAACTTCTAATGCCGACCAAAATTCTTCTCTATTTGGATTCGAACCATGACAGGGTACCGTAATATATCCAAGCTTCGTTCGAATTTTAACGATTCTTTCCGCACAATTCACTTCGGCTTCGTATTTCGTTAACCAATCTAGCCCGAGAATGATATCGAATTCGGGAAAATCCATGATGATCAAATCAAAGGGAAACTTGTATCGAGAAAAAGAAGCGGGTACTTTACAATATGAACTGAGAATTAGAGATCCTCCTATCGGGTTATGTACCTCAACCGATTCTTTAAGCTTCCTCTGTTTTAACTTTAATTTGTGCATCATGTTACTAGCAATAAAACTACGCAGCGCACCTGTGTCAAACAATACAGAAACAGGAATATTTTTAATTGTAAGGGTACCTCCCAAAACATCGGGTTTACCTGCTCCATCGGAAGCAGCTGGCGGGCTCGACCCGTCATATACGTGAGCTACTGTGGCCTTCTTCAGCAGAGGACAGTCTTTGACAAGATGATCCGTCTTGCGGCAATTAAAGCAGGAGCAAGGGTTTTGAGAACCCTGACTTGAACCTTGTGAATTTGTCTTCTGCCTCTTCGGGGTTGTGCACACATTAGAGTAGTGCCCCACTTTGCCACAGTTAAAGCAACTTCCTCTTGGAGGCTTGCCAGTCTGAGGTTTTGAAGATCCTGCTTGGCTTGACTCAGCTTGATTCACAGCAGGCTTGCGTTTGTTCCCGGCTTGGCTTCTAGTGCAATCCTGCTCCAGATGCCTATGGTCAAGGTCTTCGTAGTTGCATGTCATTTCCACCAGTTCGTTAAATTCCAGCTTGACATGGGCCATGGCTCTATCATGATATTGTCGCCTTAGCCCAAGGATAAACCTCTTATTTTTGGACTTTGCAGTGGCGACGAGCTCCGGAACATAGGGCGACAACAGTGTAAATTTATTCAGACAATCCTGCATGGAAAGATCCCCCTGCTGGAGGTTGGCGAAGTCATCGTGCATTCGTTCCAGTGCTTGTTCCGGGATATATTTCTCCTTGAAGAGTTCTTTGAATCCATCCCATGTTCTTCCAGCTTCTCTATTCCCGGCAGTGAGAGATTCCCACCATAGTTCAACTTGTTCCTGCATAAGCCAGGCGCCCATAATAGCTTTATCTTCGTTTCCAAGCCTTAGGCCTTCAAGAATTTTCTCACATGTTTTGAGCCATGCAAGGGCCTCTATTACTGTGCCAGTTCCCGAGAAGGTCTTGCCTCCTAATATTTTGTATCTCTTAGCAACACGGTCTAGCTCGAAGTATTGAGCGGCCGAAGGTTGTATCAAAGGTGCTTCTTGAACTGGGGCTTCTCCCCTTCCTCGGCCTCGGCCGGCACGGCCTCCTCTAGCGGCGGCTGCTCTGGTAGCCATTTGTCAAATTCTGTATAAGCAAGGAAAGAGTCAGCTAACAGAAATGATAGTTTAATGCATAGTTAAGCAGAAAATTTACGGAAAGATAACGATGGACTGATCAATTGTTTTTGCTATTCTGCTCGGCTCATTCTAGGACTTTACTAGTCCTGTCTCTAATCAACGACTCGCCTTAGTATACTACTGATTCTATTTTGACGAAGTGTTTAATGTGTTAGACTCCAGAACTAAGGTTAACCAAAGCTCTAATACCAGCTGTGACGATCCCAAAACCCCGTGACACGGTGTTAAGGATAATCATTGGAATATAACACATTAATCATCATTAGCAGATCACAGAAAATAGCATCAACAGAAAATAGAATAATTTAAACACATATGACAGTGGAATCATATAGATATCATCACATCATAGAAGCACAGTACAGGATACAACTTAGTGCATAATGATACATAATCAGTCACCATCGCCTGAGGCGGAATCATTCATAAAGAGTACACAAAATAAATATTAGTCTACATCGCCGATGGCGGAATCATAATATAGATACAGTAATGGCGGAGAAAATCCAAGTCAGCACGGTGTAGTCAAGCCTCGCCATGAGCCAAAAGGTGCGTCAGAAACCTGTAACTAGGCTGCCCGTGTGAAAATGAGGGCACCCGAGTTTGCAAGGTGAAACAAACTACGAGTCAGTCATGGGACTGGTATGAGAAATCTACATAACTTATTAACAACAATAATAAGGCAAATCAAAGGACCACGCCACTTTCGCGGAACGGGTTTACTACAATGAGTGCTAGTGCAAGAAATAAAGTAAATGATTAAATCATCGCAATGCTTTTTATAAAATGAAGCCATTATAAGACTCAGGTCCCATCACACAATGCAACGCAAGCCAAAGGATAGATTTTTTACCTTATAATGGCCAAAAATGCTTCATACGAATTAAACAAAAGTGTTTGATAATATTACTAGTGCATATATATTTCAAAAGCGAATTCAATCATAAATATCAATCCTAGGCGGCATAGCTACCATCTACTATGTCGCCATACTAGTAATACAATCACGTCCGCATATTTCGTATTGGAAATTGGATTCCTTCATGAGTCGAGGCAAGGGGCAAGCTCCTCTCCGTTCGAGACACTCTAGCAAATGTCCCAGGACCCCACTATGATCCTTGGAATCGGCTGGGCCGGTCCTCTCTTACTTTTGAGGATTGGAAATTCCTGAACACATGTTTTCCGGTCCTTACAGACCTATAATTGAGGCGCCTCGCATTCCAACAACCACATAGGTGAAAAGTATATATAATGTCAGGGCTGGTAGGTCACTGACACCACCATTGCTAGAAAGAAACGTCGTGCTCTCCCAGCGGTCCGTCTCCCGTTTTTGACTCATACCGAGGTGTGAGGCTCGTGAATTCACGTCATACACAAAGCTACGTCACACAGACCATGCTTTGATCATCAACCACAAGACTTTGCTTCGCAACAGAAGCCTTGATCATATGCCACTTAGGCGTGCCCCACAGGAAATCCACTCCATGCGACTGATTTCTATCAATACATAACCTCTGAGCTCATACGTCTTAGAGAAGGGCGTTAAGCAAGATAATAAATTCTCCGCCGCCAAACAGATATATATTTAACAGAGATCAATCAACACAGAACAAAATCCAATGTCAGACACACAGTCCATTTACAAGTCCGTTCTGGGTCTGAACGAAACCGGAGGCACCAATTCCTCGCATATCCGTACAATCAACAGTATGTTTGGACGGCTACTACTTCAGTTCCTTAATGGTAGCTACTCCAATCACGAGCATCAGTAGCGACCATCCATCCAATGTGAAGATCGTCGGTCTTCAACCGTCTTCCACTCTTCGACTTCTCAACGTCGATCGATTATTTGAAATGAGATGAACTCGGCTTTTTCAAATAACCCACGTATATTTAGATTTTCAAATCAATTTATCACATGGTTGCACTATTCAACATTCACATTTCAGTTCTTTAGTTATAATTCTCATGTTAAATACATTCAACCATCACATATCAAGCAAACACAACGAAATTTGGTTTATTTCCACTCTATATCGTCTATAGTATTTTATAATGATATATCGCCATTTTTAATTACTTTAAAACGACCATATTTAATTAAACGACGTTTCAGGTCGTGTCGATGCACTAGCACTGTTTTTCACTAATTTTGTTTTACACATATCTGAAAATCTAACCGTTGGATCTTCACAAATTTTATATCATTAGAAAGATCATTTCAAAACGAATCCAACAGTTTCAGTTTTGGGAAAATCCGACGGTCGGATCTTCCACACTAGTCATTTGAAGTTACGATTTCAATTTACGAACTACAGCGTCGTTATTCGATTTAATTTAATTATATTTATATATATCTATAAATATAATCGTTTCTGGCGCTATTTTTCTTCAGATTTGAATTAACCATTCCAGACAATCCAACCGTCGGATCTTCACAAAGTTGGTGCCATTGGAAAGATATTTCCAAGGCGAACCCCAGGTTGCGGTTTCGGGAAAATCCAATGGTCGGATTTCCCGCACTAGTCGTTTGAAATCACGGTTTCAAAACACGAACTGCACAGCCATGTTTCATTTTAATTTAATTTATATTTATATAAATATAGTCCATTCAAAAATTCCTATATCGTTTTCACTTCAATTATTTCACTAACGCCTTTAAATTTTGGAAAATTTCGCCATAACCTCCTTTGTACGGGAGGGGCTGGGAAAATTCCCAAATAGCCACACGGGCTTCTCATGTCAAAAAGAAAAAGAAAAAGAAAAAGCCAAGCGGCTAGCCAACAGGCGCATAAAATCATCACCCAAACAAAACAGTAAATGTGTACCTATTTGTCGGGCACAAAATTTTATTCCTCTTCTCTAGCCCCTTTGCTATAACCTGTTCAATTAATATGCATGTACATATATACAATTTTTATCACTTATCATTTTCCATTCAACTTCATATTTGATTTACTTTGGTTTAAAAACACCATTCATTCTAATGTTGCATGCATAGGCTAAAATCATATCATTAGCTAATTCATGTATATTTCAACTCATGCACATTTATTTGAACAACTGGCTATTTTTAACACTTCACATTTCAAAGATGATAATTTTGGCGAACTAAAATAGATTTCAACACATGACTATTTTATTTAGTTCCTATGGATGTTTAAAAATAATATTTCTTCACAAATATTTATTTCAACGTCCGCATATCTCTAGCATCTCACATATATGATAAAAATGGTATTTTTATCATTTAAAATATTCATTTGACAAATGGATGTTTTCAACACTTCCTAGTTTCAATAAAAATGTAATTTTTATTATTTGATCTTTTTATTCAACATATGAACTTTTCCACTACACACACTTCTCAACACATGAGCATTTCCACACATGTATATTTTATTTATGTTGTTCATATTAGAAAGATGGAATTTTTATTGTTGAAACTATTTATATATATAAGGCGAATATTTTTCATACTTCATATGTATTATAAAAAGGTGATTTTTATTGTTTATACACTTCATTCATTCACAAGTGAATTTAATTTTCACACATCGGCTTTCAACACATGAACATTTCCACACATGGATATTTTTCAACACATGACTTTAATTTCAACGCATGAAGATAATTTCAACATATGAACATAATTCTATCACATAAAGAATATTCAAAATTTCGGCAGCATAACGGCAGGGTAGTTAAAACCGGCACCGTCCCTAGTACGGCTCCTCGCTCTACCTTAAAATCTCGCGGTTTTTGACAATGGGGATTCATGCATCTAATTTGCACGCAGGCGGCATGTTTATTTTTATATTTCCAATTCATTTCAATCACCAATGGGTATTTTTCAACCACAACCAAACAATATCAACCACAAACAATTATTCAACCATTCGTATTTTTCATCCAATATTTCACACCAATTCACAACAATAAATATCGTCCATGGTTTGTGGACGAGGGGGGTATGTGTGTGTGTATATATATATATATATATATATATATATAATTGCTATATTTCACATGCATTTCAACACATATATCAATTATTCTATGCATGTATAATTCATACTTCGCTTATATAGCTTACAGCATGCATGTACATGAGGTATACAACACGTGTGTAATTTATATTTCGCTAATATAATTTATACACGACATTTTCCATTCAAATTCTTTTAATTTAAATTTCTCACTTTGGTTTGCGGAGTGCTAAAAATCGTAGATGACTCAGAAAAATCCGCGGCTTCTTCTATGTGGTAGAGAGCTTCCTTGCTGTCCCAATGTTTCCTGTTTCATCGAATTTCGTCAACACACCAAAAAGATATGATTTTTCAAAGTGCAGACGTAAAAAAGGACTCACCTTTCACGATGGTTCGAAACTAGGTTTGAGGTTTTCGCGAAATCCGCTGACCTAGATGACGATCAGGGATTTGGACGTGGAAGAGCTTCGAGTGGGGGTCCTGTCGGTGGTGGTTTGGTGGCGCTCGGTGGCAGATCGGAGCGGCGACGACGATGGGAAGCGTCGGGCTTCTTGGGCTCGATTCTGGCGGAGGAGGCATCGAGGGAGGCCGTGGGTGGGTCGGATTTGAAGAGGAGGCGGAGACGAAGCGAACGGTGGTGGCGGCGGCGCCTGGAAGTGGCGGAGGCGGCAGCAATCGAGGAGGGAAGCGGCGAACGAGTTTCGCCGTTGAAATCGAGGGTTACGGGGGTTTTTGTTTTTTTGTTTTTTTTAAATAATGAATGGAATTTTCTGATTCACCGGAATATATATATTTCAGAAAATTAGGGTTTTCACCAACGAACTCCTTTTCAAGCCCAACGACTGTTGCCCATAGCTAAATACCCCCATCCCGGACACAATGGGATATGTTTCGTTGGCCAATTCGACTGTTACAGTCAGTTATTTTTCAAATTAAAGTATAAAACATTTAATTTTAACTTTGAACGTACATTTCAATTTGCCAGGGCCACAAACTGATTCGAAAAATTCCAGAAAAATAAATCTAGCTATATTTTGACGCTACGGTCCCAACAAAACTAGTTTTGTCGAATTCTGAGATCGTTTGAAAAATGGCCATTTTCTGGTCGATCCAATTTAACAAAAATTGACCAAACACATTTTCTTTTTCCACGCTCACATACTAGCTTCAAAAATTATGAAATTTGAAACCTAGCAATAGTTTGACATCCCGGACCCAACAAAAGTGGTTTCGTCGAATTCCGAGGTCGTTTGCAAAATATCAATTTTCCAGGGCTATATATTCTATATAGCGACCTTGCTGAAAATTCATTCATCCATAACTTTTGATTCCCGTTATGAAATTTCGAATTTTCAGATTCGTTAGAAAGGTATTGATAAACAGATTTAAATATTTTTGGTTTCACTAAAATCCGTTATATTTTCTACCCAGCATAGTCAGTCAAAGTTTGAATTCAAATTTTCAAACTGACTCACTATTTCTAATTCACTATTTTATTGAAATATTCTATTTCAATTGTTCAAATTCCTTTGAAATGTCCAATTTAAAATTTTTAAATTGGCTCGTATTTTCCGGGTTATTACAAATATAACTGTTCAGAGTTGGTGAATTTTACTCACATTGGACGATCATCGTTTATAACGATAACCATCACTTGATTGAGACGGATATTTTATTTTGCTATGGATTGTAACAAGCTCTAATGGACTTCCAGTTAGTTTAATTGCGAAGTCCTCATCCCTACGGTCCCAACGGATCTGACCGTTTGTGATTCTGATATCGTATGTTAAAGATATTAATTATACCAGTTTATACTCTTATTTAAATAAATAAAACTAAATTCCTAATTATAACTGGGCTTACTTTTAAGATAAGGCTCATCCACCCTTCCAAAAATACCAGGCCCACCCGTTTATCCCCTTCTTCCCTTTTACACCTGCTGCCGAACCCGATGTCCACAGCCATTAATGCCTCTTCTTCAAACCTTCCACCATCCATTTCACAAACGAATCAAATATCACTACTTCCATTGCTCTCCTTTTTCATTGCTCAACCTCATCATACCCACAAGATCAAACTTTCCCCCTTCATAAAAAATCCATCGTTACTGCTCGACGATGAACCCAGTAAGATCATCGACATTTTTGTTCACCGAAATACACCAAACTCCTCGCACAGGTGCGGTTTACACCCTTGAACCCAAAAACGATATTAAAAACATAAATTAACTCCTCAATTTCGCCATTCTTCGAACCCTAGATTCACGGCGGTGAGAAATAGGCTTCCGCGATGGCGTGTGCACCTTCCACAAATCATACCAGAATGATGCTCCAAGTTGAAGGATCACGAATATATACATAGGCTGATTTATAGGATTTTTATTGCATTTTACATTGATTTTTAAAGGAGGAGGTTCTCACGTTTTCAAGTTTTAAGTGGCGGCTTCATTCTTCTTGCGTTTATAAAGGTGAGGGTGAGGCCAAGGAAGGAGAACGTGGCCTGATTTAGTTCACCAATGACTTAGATATTTTAGTTTTATTTTCATTTTATTCATTCTTGCTTTCTAAAAATTGGTGTGATCACACACGATACCCAAAAATCATGAAAATTGACATGCAGCTACAGCTCGATATCACGGACCCAACGAAACTGGATCCGTCAAATTCCGACTCCGTTTGCTCACACAGTGTATATTTAACCGTAAAAATACTGACTATTTTTCACTTTAAAAATCCATACGGCCACAGATTGACTTCAAAAATCACAAAACTTGATATCTAGCAATAATTCAACATTGCGGATCCAACAAAATTAGTTTCCTCGAATTCTGAGGTCATTTGCAAAACTGGCTATTTTTAAAGCTCTAAATAACCCTTTTAAATATATAACTATATTTAAAAACAATTAAATTTAATATTTAAAAAATAAATATTATCGTATATATTCATATACGATATCCTACAGCTCCACAATATTCCTATATGAATTTCTAACTCGATATTTCAAATCCCGATTAAATCGATATTCGATTTATAATGAAATTCCTTTTTAAAATATAAATAATTCCTTTATAAATTATAAAGGAATTCCACAGCGACTTTTCTAAAATTTGATTTGGACATAAATCAAAATCTATACGACGAAATCTTGATTTTTCTCTTCCACTAGTAGCTACTCTTATCTCTAACAGATCACACATTATTCACATTGAATGTCACATCGTCATACCCGCCAAATCACAAATTGATTTCCCCAAAAACACCACGGGTATATAGCTAAGAGAAATGAATTCCTCCACCACCAAACGTAAATACGTTTGAAGAGATCAACTTATACAATCTATTAAATATACTCTGTCAGACATTCTTCCATACAGGTCGTCCTGGGACTGGACAAACCGAAGGCACTATTCAGTACATCCATCTTAGGCAACCTTTACCTAAGATTTATACAACAGCCCTTGCACTTTACTCTGTCTTCAATTATCTTTGGCATATATGATTCTCAACGCTTATGCCAACACGGAGTGGTTCTTCGGATAAAAATCCAACCGGTCTCTCCATATTAACAATGTTAAAATGGTCATGAACTTTGATAGTCTGTGATTTAACTATCAAAGAAAAACACGTGTGCAAACAACGATCTTATTTCCAAATGGAAATTACATCGATCAATCACCAATCAACTTTTATCCTTTAAATTAATTTATCATTAATTTATTTCATTTATCATTTCCTGTTTCCATATATTCTAAATTCTTATCTTCTATTATCAGAAAACATTTATGATTCTTATTTGAAAAACATTTCCAAACTCCTTCACGATCAAACCTTACCATTCCTTAGTTAAGAAGGAAGTCAATCAAGTTGGGGTATAATTACCTCTCAGACCTTAACTGAACAACGTTTTAACTTCGAAATAGTCAAAGTTTATCTTTTAAATCTTTAACTTCCTTACGTAGCTCTCGGATTCTATTTACGAATCCACTTCTTTATTGAAAACATTAATCATAACGATAACGTTAAAATCCATATTTTCGAAATATCTAACTCCAATTATAACTTTTATTCTTTAATGTGAATAAATAAATAAACACCTAATTTATAAATAAACAAATCTTGATTTAAACACCGGAAAGTATAAGTACTTTCCCGAATTTGATATAATCGAATTCGCCGATTAACTCTTTTCGAGTAATCTCTATTTGATTAATTCTCCTTCGAATAACCTATATTCGATTTTCTCTCTTCGAATAACTTATATTCGATTATCTCTCTTCGAATAACTTATATTCGATAATTCACTCTTTCGAATAAACTATATTCGATCTCTTTCTTTTGAATGCGCTATATTCGATAATCTCCTTTCTTTCGAATACACTATATTCGACAACTCCTTCTTTCGAATAACTTATATTCGATAATCTTACTTTCGAATAACTAAATTCGATTAACTCCTTTCGATTATTAACATCGATTAACTCCTTTCGATTAAACTAAAATCGGTAACTCCTTTCGATTAAACTATAATCGATAACTCCTTTTGATTAAACTAACATCGATATCTCCTTTCGATTAAACTATAATCGATAACTCCTTTTGATTGAACTAACATCGATAACTCCTTCTTTCGAATTACTAACATCGATACCCTTTCCTTTAACTCTATTCGAATAACTAATATTCGATTAACTCTATTTAACTCTATTCGAATAACTAATATTCGATTAACTCCTTTAATTCTATTCGAACAAACTATATTCGATTAACTCCGTTAATTCTATTCGAATAAACTATATTCGATTAACTCCTTTAATTCTATTTGGATAAACTCCTTCGAATAACCAATATTCGATTAACATACTTCGAATAATCAATATTCGACTAACTCACTTCGAATAAACTATATTCGATTAATCTTCTCGAATGAACTATATTTGATTACTCTTCTCGAATGAACTATATTCGATTACTCTTCTCTCGAATGAACTATATTCGATTACTCTTCTCTCGAATACACTATATTCGTTTACTCTTCTCTCGAAGACACTATATTCGATTTCCCTTCTCGAATAAACTATATTGGATAACTCTACTCCGAATAAGTGATATTTGAAAAGTCTACTCGATTTACTCCATTTGAATAACTCTAACTCTAACTGCTTAACTCTAACTGATTAATTCTAACTGATTAATTCTAACTCTAATCTAATAACTAATATTCGATTAACTCATTTTGATTTACACTTTTGAATTAACTCCTTTAAATCATTTCCTTTTGAATTATCTCCTTTAAATTATCGCCTTTGGATTATCTTATTTGGATTATCTCTTTTGGATTATCTTCTTTGGATTATCTCCTTTTCTATTTGTTTACTTAAAAAATAACTATTCCCTTTTCAATTCTATTTATTTAACAAATAAATATTTATTTTATCTTTCCTATTCTATTTGTAAATGTTTTACAAATATTCCCTTTCCAAATCTATTTGTAAATGGTTTACAAATATATCCTTTTTATTTCTATTTGTAAATGGTTTACAAATATACCCTTTTCATTTCTGTTTGTAAATGGTTTACAAATATACCCTTTTCATTTCTATTTGTAAATGGTTTACAAATATACCCTTTTCATATTTGTTTTTGCAAATATCTTCCTTTGTATTTGTCTTACAAATATATTTCCTTTATATTTGTTTTACAAATAATTTCCTTTATATTTGTTTTACAAATATATTTCCTTTATATTTATTTTACAAATATATTTGCTTTATATTTGTTTTACAAATATATTTCCTTTTTATCTCTTTTGATTTTTTAATTATTTCCTTATATAAAATCCTTTTTTCCTTTTATATAAAATCCATTGATTTTAAATAAATAATTTATTTTCAAAATATACTTTGAAAATCCCCTTTTTACCATTTTGGTATTTCTTATGGTATTTAACATACCATTTAACAATGATAGATATCGTCCAAACACATATAATCAACAACAGATTATATATCACATCATATATCACAATATATGAATAACAGTAAAATAAATGTTGAAGAATTCAGTTGGATTCCTCCAACCTGTCTCCCTGCATCACAGATGTTAAACAACATAATTAACATCGATTTCATTTCAATATGAAATATTTTGTTAAACAGAATCAATATTTGATTAGCGATTTATATATATATATATATATCTATATATATATCGTTATCTATGATTTCAACCAATACACAAGCAATTCAACCAAACAGTTAACACACAGCAATCAACAGATAATTATCAGTTCTAAGAATACGTTATAAAAATATAACTGTTCAGAGTTGGTGAGTTTTACTCACATTGGACGATTATCGTTAATAACGATAACCATCGCTTGATTAAGACAGACAATTTATTTTTCTTTAAATTGTAACGAGATCCAATGGACTTCTAGTCAGTTTCATTGCAAAGTCCTCGTCCTTACGGTCCCAACGGATCCGACTGTTTGTGATTCTGATATCGTATGATAAATATATTAATTATACCAGTTTATACTCTTATTTAAATAAATAAAACTAAATTCCTAATTATAACTGGGCTTGCTTTTAAGATAAGGCCCATCCACCCTTCCTAAAATACCAGGCCTACCCGTTTATCCCCTTCTTCCCTTTTACACGTGTTGCCAAACCCGATGTCCACAGCCATTAACGCCTCTTCTTCAAACCTTCCACCATCCATTTCACAATCGAATCAAATATCAATACTTCCATTGCTCTCCGTTTTCAATGCTCAACCTCATCATACCCACAAGATCAAACTTGCCCCCTTCATCAAAAATCCATCGTTACTGCTCGACGATGAACCCAGTAAGATCATCGACATTTTTGTTCAGCGAAATACACCAAACTCCTCACACAGGTGCGGTTTACACCCTTGAAACCAAAAACGATATTAAAAACAAGAATTAACTCTTCAATTTCGCCATACTTCGAACCCTAGATTCCCGGCAGTGAGAAATAGGCTTCCACGATGGCATGCGCACCCTCCACAAATCATACCAAAATGATGCTCCAAGTTGAAGGATCACGAATATATACATAGGCTGATTTATAGGATTTTTATTGCATTTTACATTGATTTTTAAAGGAGGAGGTGCTCACATTTTCAAGTTCTGAGTGGCGGCTTCATTCTTCTTGCGTTTATAAAGGTGAGGGTGAGGCCAACGAAGGAGAACGTGGCCTGATTTAGTTCACCAATGACTTAGATATTTTAGTTTTATTTTCATTTTATTCATTCTTGCTTTCTAAAAATTGGTGTGATCACACAAGATCATGTAAATTGACATGCAGCTACAACTCGATATCACGGACCCAACGAAACTGGTTTCGTCGAATTCCGACTCCGTTTGATCACACAGCGTATTTTTAACCATAAAAATACTGACTGTTTTTCACTTTAAAAATCCGAACGGCCACATACTGACCTCTAAAATCACAAAACTTGATATCTAACAATAATTCAACATTGCGGATCCAACAAAATTAGTTTCATCGAATTCTGAGGTCGTTTGCAAAACTGGCTATTTTTGAAGCTTTAAATAACCGTTTTAAATATATAACTATATTTAAGAACAATTAAATTTAATATTTAAAAATAAATATTATCGTATATATTCATATACGATATCCTACAGCTCCACAATATTCCTATATGAATTTCTAACTCGATATTTCAAATCCCGATTAAATCGATATTCGATTTAGAATGAAATTCCTTTTTAAAATATAAATAATTCCTTTATAAATTATAAAGGAATTCCACAACGACATCTCTAAAATTTGATTTGGACATAAATCAAAATCTACATGATGAAATCTCAATTTTTCTCTTCCACTAGAAAGATATACTCCACCATCTCCGTACGTTTCTTATTTCATAGAAATCCGGCTTAAAAAGAATTGTGTAAATTCAGTTGAAGTTCAAATTGCCAATTAACGAACTGCCGCGCCATTTCAAGCTCGATTTTAATTATAATATAATTATACGTTCAAACTTCGTTTATATAATATATTAGTTATAAAAATTCAACTTTAAGCTGAATTATATATTTTGAATTTCCCAATTCACACCATATCGCCATTTCATCCAATTCTGATTATTTCAGAATTATATATATTATTTAATTATTATATTAATTAAATGTTCAATAGTTATTTTAATTTAAACCATTTAAATTACAAAACCATATTTTAAATAATTAAATTAATTAATTATTCGACCATAAAAATACGGGTCGTTACATAAACAATATAACATTTCATTGCTATTACAACAATTTACATCAGAGTACCAGATTTCAGAGTTAAAATAAATAATATAGAGCAAAAAATATTAGAGATTAAAATACAAAGCAGCAGAAATTTAAATGTATAAATACAATGTATAGCGGAAAACACATCAGCAACAAAACTGGAAGAAATACAAGGATACAAAGCCTTCCAAATATAGCTCCTGCAGTAATCCAGGATTCCGGGAAAAGAAATATTTGCGAAGACCAAAACCACTAGCTACCCGTGTGGAAAATATGGGCACCCAGAGTTTAGGTAGAAACAATAAACTCCGAGTTAGTCATGGGACTGGTGTGAGAACTAAAATAGTTATTAACTTTATTTTTGTGTTGGGTAAGTCAAGGGACCACGTTGTATGTCACGGAACTGGTTTACCCCTATGAATACCATAAAACAAAACTCGCAATTCTAAATAAAAGAAAATTAAAGCTATTATAAGACTCAGGTCCCATCATGCAATGCAACACAAGCCGGAGGATAGAGTTTTACCTTATAATAGCCAAATATGCTTAGTACGCGAAATTTATCTTTTATTATTACTATAAGTGAAGAAATCAACTTCAAATATAAATGTATTAATCATAGACGGCATAGGTACCGTATATTATGTCGCCATACATAGGTTTACAACTAAAGCCGAAAATTGGAAGTTTGGATTTCCATCGTGATGGTTGCTGATTCAAAAGATCTATCGCGTAGTGCAATACTCCACAGCTTACGCCCTGGCTAAAGAAAACTCTGTAATGCACATTCGCCTTTATCCAAGGAATCCAGTATCACCATGACTTACGTCCTGGCTAGAGAAAACGATGCTTACTCTATCCTTCTAGGAATCGGGGGATGTTCCCTATCCGTACTAGGTGTGGACCGACCACACCCAGCCCATATCGGTCGACCAAATCCATGACAACCATAAAGGGTGCCTATCCTCATCTCAAAAGAATACTGATTGTAACACCCCATGTCCGTTAATGTCACTCACAAAGGGAATGCATCAATGTCCATGAAGCGTTATTGTTGTATAGAACAGATAAATTACAAGAATAAACAAATAAAACAACACAGCGGAAGATAAAACTTATTTCATAGCATCATAACTCAAAACAAGCTTACATAAGTAGTTCCCAAAACCATTACAATAGGATCAATAGTCTTTTCCAAAAACTTCAAAGTACGTAAAGAAGCAAATACTTAAATAACATAAATGCATAAATCCCCACTGGGCATAAGCAAAGCCATAAAGATGAGAAAGTCCAAAGCGATACATCTACTCTTTTCAAGCAACCGAAAGAAATCGGCACTACGTTGCAGTATTCCCTCCATGCAAACCCGAGGGGGGGAAAGGAAAGAAAAGAGGTGGAAACAAACGAGTCATACATAAAGTTTGGCGAGTCTAGTAATTTTAACAAATAATTGGTAAGGTAAATGATCAAGACATAAATAGGCATCATGATATGGATATAACTTAGATAAGGTAGATAAAAAGGATGGACAAGATGATTTCGTTCTTAAGTACTAAAACAATCCTACACCTTGGCTAAGTGAACAACCCTCCAAGTACTAAACATGAAGACCGAAGTCAACATCAGACTAGCACCCAAAGGACTATCCAACTCAACCAACATGTATTTCGTTACACCGCACTTTTGCTAAGTTACACCACATTACCTAATTACACCGCACATCTACTAGTCTCTTTTTACTAGAGGTTGATCCCTTCCCATTAACTGTACCCACATAACAAACTTGGTAGTTACTTGTACCTAGCTGTTATCGTAGGTGCCGGCTTGCTCCTACCACTGCTAAGGTATCCTTAATCTACCCATTCGATCGGCTCCCTAAACCTCGTAGGAACCCGTGTTGGCCCCATAGTGGGGTGTATCGCTCCCCAAAGTAAGCATATGATGACATGAATAAACTGATAAAAGGTATGAACTTTACATAGAAACGTAAGCATATGATGACATGAATCAAAAAGGTGAAGACTTGGTGAGATTTTCATTACAAACATATATATGAATCCTTTTTACAACTTTTTCATGTTACTTTAATCCCATTAAATTTGTGAAAATAACTATACTCACCTTTCGTGGCTTAAGAAAAGGATTAACGAATTGAAATTTGTGTAGAAACATTGTGGTGATGTTGATTGATCTTCTTTAATTGTTGTTGAAGCTCTAAACTTTGATTTGAATTGTGTATGAACACTTAAGATTTAATTTAGAGGCGGCGGCTAGGGTTTAAGAGAGAGCTTGACAGCATAATGGTGTCATAAATAATATTTTATGAATTAGGGTTAGGTCTTAGGGTGTATATATAGATGTCTAGGATCGATTAGAGCTCTTAGATTAACCCAGAAATCATCAGGACCACTCAGATGCAACATCAGCCCTTAGCGCGAATCAGGCCACGGGTTGACAGCCAAACACCCTGGATTGACACCTAATCGACCCAGCGGAGCTTGGGTCGACACCAAAAATAGTGCGGTTCGGCTATTCCCCTCCCAATTTGCCGTTTTGAACTTTTTTTGAATATTTATTTATTAAATTTATATATATATATATATATTTCTCTCATATGTATACAAACTTCAAGGCTTAATAACATCTTCATAAGGTATCCGTTTTGTGCAAACCAAATGTCTATCTTGACCCAAAATTTTGAGATGAACATAATAGCGCAACCCATTTCACTTAATTATTCTTCCAAAAATTAAGTATACTTTAATTTGTGAATTTTAATGTTATAAAATTATGTGGTGTCACATTCTCCCCTCCTTAAAGGATTTCGTCCCCGAAATCTCCAAGTTAAGAAGAATGTGTCCTACCATCCAATCATCCATCTACTCAACCATCATCCACAAGCATCCATTGTCCTTAAAAGATTTCTAATGTTATATGAACATATGCAAAAGTGTGTGTATATGTTCCTTATCTAATGCAAAGATCAGGCGGTCCACTGATTCAGTCGACCTCCTTAATTCAAATAATGATAGTGCCGTGTATCCACCATGTATGCAAAGAACCCTATACATATCATTACTACATGTGTGCACAAACATTCATTCAAATGCAACATCCATATGATACGTCCATTTAATATACATCCATTTAACTAAATACATCCATTTATATGCAATAAGAAAGTGACTGAGCCGATCTAGTGCCTAAAGTGTGTGTATATGTATCCACGAGCAACCACTAGCAAACACTTGCATCCACATGCATCCATCAATCATAACATGTCTCAAACACATGTTTCAACCATAGGACTACCCTATCTAAAGGTCAAAGACTTAAACGAGAGGATATACTAAAGATAGGACAAGTACAAGCTAAGCGATAAAGGAGAAATTAAAAGACATACCCTTGAAAAGAAAAGGGTACAATGAACACATCTTCTCTTCCGTCTCCCAAGTAGCGTTGCTCTTATCATCTCCCCATTGCACTTTGACTAGCTTGACCTCTCGATTCCTCAACTTCTTAATCTTCGACCCAAGAATGCATGTAGGAGCTCGTCGAATCGTCGCATCACGCTCTATGAACCTTGCTGCTAACTTCCCAACGGACCCAAAGCGAATAACACTCCGTAATGGAGACACCTTGATAAAGACCATGTCCCCAATATCAAATTCAAGATCTGTCCTCCTCTTGTCTGCATACGATTTCTGCCTATCTTGCACCATCTTCATCCTCCTTCGAATCAAATCAATCTTTTCCGAAGTCTCTCTAATCATATCGGGCCCAAGTAAGATCTTATCCGTAGATTCCCACCAATATGTAGGTGAACGTCAAGGCCTTCCACAAAGAGCCTCGAAAGGTTCCATACCAATGCTAGACTGAAAACTATTATTATACGCGAGCTCCACCAAAGAAAGATGCTCCGCCCATGTACCTCCGAAGTATAAAACACATAGCCTCAAAAGGTCCTCTAGAATACGATTCACCCTCTCGGTCTGGCCGTCCGTCTGAGGATGATATGCGGTGCTCAAACATAACTGAGTCCCTGCCGCCTCTTGCAAGATCTTCCAAAAATCGCTAGTAAAAATAGGATCGCGATCGCTCACTATGCTAGAAGGAACACCATGCAAACGAACTATCTCTCGAATGTATACGGAGGCTAACCATGGAGCAGTCCTCTTACTCTTCACGGGAATGAAATAGGCGCTCTTAGTAAGTCTGTCTACCACGACCCAAATCCCCATATAACCCTTCCTCAATCTCGGTAACCCATCAACAAAGTCCATCGAGACACTCTCCCACTTCCATTGTGGGACCTCCAATGGGTGAAGCAACCCATTGGGCTTCTTTTGATCTGCTTTTACTTGTTGGCGCACCAAGCATCTAGCGACAAACTCGGCCACGTCCTTCTTCATACTGCCCCAAAAGTAAACTCGTCTCATGTCCATGAACATCTTGTCCCCGCCGGGATGAATGGTCATCTTCGAACGATGTGCATCATCAAGAATGGTCTTCCTCAAGTTCTCGTCTCATGGTACACAAAGTCTACCGACCCTACGTAACCAACCCTTATCATCTAGGGTATACCTACTGAGATGGCTCGATGACTCCCCCCTTATGAGCTTCTCTACCAACTCAACCAACTGTGGGTCATCTTGTTGTGCCTCACCAATCCGTCCCAAAAGCGTAGGTATGACCTCTAAGGATGCTAGCAAACCAGGTACAAAGTTAATGGAAGGTCTAAAGTCAAACATAGAGATGAACTCTAAGCTTTGCTGCTCAACAAACAACGGACTCAAGGACAACTTTTTCCTACTTAAGGCGACTGCCACTATGTTACCCTTGCCAGGGGTATATGCAATCTCGAAATCGTAGGACGCTAAGAATTCCATCCACCTATGTTGCCTTAAGTTCAAGTTCTTCTGAGAGAACAAGTATTTTAGCAATTTGTGGTCTGTGAACAATTCGAATTTCTCGCCAAGAAGATAACGGCGCCAAGAATTAAGCGCGAAAACAATAGCGGCCAACTCTAGGTCATGTGTAGGGTAATTTCTCTCATGCACTCTCAACTGCCTTCCTCCATAGGCTATTACCCTCCCCTCTTGCATTAAGACTGCGCCTAGTTCTATCCCACAAGCATCGGTATAAACGGTAAATGGCTTACTCCCATTGGGCAACTCTAAGACAGGGGTTGTGGTCAAATCTCTCTTTAAACGTTGGAACGCATCATCGCAATCTACGTCCCACATGAAAACTAGGTTCTTCTTCGTTAAGCGTGCCAATGGGGTTTATATCTTTGCGAGGTCCTTGGTAAACTTCCTATAGTAGCCTGCCAACCCCAAGAAATTCCTCACCTCGATAGCATTTTTAGGGACCTTCCAGTCATGGATGGCCATAACCTTCGCGGGATCCACAGCTATCCCTTCTTTGGAAACCACGTGCCCTAAGAATCGCACTTCCTTCCTCCAGACATTTAGAAAATTGAGCTTTAAGGTTATGCGCTCGAAGGGTCTCCAATACTTCCTTAAGATGTAGGGCATGCTCTTCCTCGCTCTTAGAAAAGACCAAGATGTCATCCACAAAGACCACCACTAATTTATTAAGGTACTCCCTAAACACCCTACTCAACAAGTCAACAAATTATGCGGGGGCGTTTGTCAAACCGAAAGGCATCACAAGCCATTCATAGAAACCGTCCGAAGTCCTAAAGGCATTCTTGTCTATGCTATCCTCAGCCACTCTCAACTGATGGAAACCAGTGGCTAAGTCCAACTGAGAAAACACTGAGGCGCCAACTAACTGATCAAAGAGAACGTCAATCCTCGACAGTGGGTGCCTATTCTTCTTAGTAAGTTTATTTAGTTCTCTGTAGTCCACACAAAGTCTAAGGGACCCATCCGCCTTCATGGCAAATACTACTGGAGCACCCCACTCCGATATACTATGTCTTATGAACCCTTTCTCAAGCAACTCCCCTACTTGCTTATTGAGCTCCCTCCTCTCACGAGGATCCATATGGCGTACTGGCAGAGATACTGGTTTTTCATTGTCTACGAGATAAATACGAAAGTCTATCTCACGCTTTGGGGGTAGACCCCTCACCTCATTGAAGACATCATCAACATATTCACGGACTATACGAACAAAATGTAAATCATCATTGGATGTGTCAAGTGACTCAAGATAACTAAGCATCACCAATCCTCTAAGGTCACAAGAAATATCAAGGGTCTTTCCACCACGAGTCAACAATTTAACTACCCTTCGTTAACAATCTAGGATGGCACCATATCTGGCTAGCCAATCCATCCCCAGAGTCGACCCATAGCCCATGAAACCAAGCACAAAAGCATTACATTCAAAACCAACGCCTAAGATAGACAATCTCAAATCCCTATAAACCATGGATAAATGAACCGACCTACCAATAGGATTTGAGAGTACAATGGGATCTACAATGAGACTAGTATTTAAGTGCAGTGTTTCAACTAATGATGTAGGGATAAACAAATGTAATGCGCCAGAATCGAATAAAGTACGGACAAGATCATCAAACAAGAAAATCAAACTTTCGACAGAAATTTTTCTACCTTCTTCCTGTCCCGGAGCTATGAGTGCATGAACCTGCCCTCCCGAAGTAGAACATGCCCTCTGCCCTTGCTTCTTAGGACAGTCCTTCACAGCATGACCCGCATCACCACAATGATAACAAGCGAACTTCTACTTCTTCCTACAGTCTTTCTTCAAATGGCCGGGTTTCCCATAGTTGTGACACTTCTTCTTTTCTTTACCACCTTTCTTTTGTTGTTGGCTTTCTTTGGATCCTCCTTCTTATCTTGCGGCCTAAAAGTTCTTACAAGCTTCTCTTCTTCATGCATGTATGCCATATCAACAAGCTTTTCATACATAGCCTGTAACAGCCCGAATTTTTATAACATGTTAAAACAAGAAATCAGGGCAGAATTAAATTATAAGTTAAGAATCAATGGGAGCGGGTTACGCCATTGCGTTCGTCTCGAAATTCTGCTTGAAAACGAGTCTGAAATTTCGTAAATCGGAGTCCGTATGACCAAGTTATGGCCCATAGAAGATTTCAGAAAATTCAAAATTCAGCCCGAAATTCAAATTCAGCCGCAAATAGATTGGGCGGGAATATTTCCCGCCCAGCCCCAGGTCGACTGGGGAGTCGACCTGCCCCAGCCCCAGGTCGACTGCCCAGTCGACTTGGGTGTCGACCTGGGGGGTCGACTTCCCTGGTCGGACCATGTTGGCCTGGTGCACATGATTGCTCTTTTGGGTCTGCTCAGCTGGCCTATGACGGGATTTGATGGTTCAGATCTAAACTAGGGTTAACCCTATGGCCTAAACTTGTATCTACTCCTATAAAAACACCCTAAGACCTAGCCTAAACCACCACAAATCATCCTAACCACTAAGTGCTGCCAAAATGCTCCCTAATCATGGCCTCCGTCTTCATCTTGAGAGCTTGAGAGTTCTAAACTAAATCTAGGGCAAAGGAGCAATCTTTCTCCCTCAAATCAAAGGAGCTACTTATTTCTCAAGGCTTTGTGTGGAGCTTATTATTGTTTGGAGATTTGCTAGTGTTGCTACATCATTTCTAGAGCTTCTACAACGTCTCTATCTTGTTTTATTTTGTTCTAGTTCTCATAGCCACGATTTGTTAGCCCCACTCTACTCTTAGATTTAACAATGAAATTAATATGAACATGTAGCAAGTTGAAATGGGATATTTGTGTAATACTTGTCTTGGGTCTATCATTGTATGCATAGATCCATTCATGACTCTTTTGATCTATGATTGTGGAACTATCATGAACCTAGTACCGTTCATCTTGATTTTTGGGTAGAAAACTATGAGCTTTATTTGGGATTATGCATAATGCAACATAGAACCCCTCGTAACCTTGATGTTAACTTGCCTATGATGTTGGACTACATGCTAGTCACAAGTTTATCACTCTATGTCAACTATTACCATGTTATCACCCTATTTGCTAAGTTTGATGTCATACATGTTTTGAGGTCAATAATCCTATATGCTAGTTATGATGAACACCTTTGCCTCAAATATCATCATGTTTAACTTATGACCAATTTTACCATCTTATGCCCATCTTTGTCATATTGTTATGTTCCCCTTCTTGATCTATTTGTGTTGATGCGAATTTACGTGCGATGGGAATACGTTATGGGTAGTTAGGCGAACTTGAAATGATATGAAAAACATGACTTGAAATGCGACATGAAAATTGATTATGCTTGAAAACTTGAATGTGGTCATGACATGTAGAAAACCATAAAGTGGCCAACTCGAGGTTGGGTTGAGTTTGTAGCGTAAATCTGCCCGGAACCGCCCAGCAAATCCAGTGGCTACAAACAATAGGACCAAATGTGAGTAGTTGGTCATATCGCGCTTGAAACCCGAGGTTAGACTAGGTTGTGGTGTAAATCTGTCCGGACCCGCCCGGCACATCCAGTAACCACAACAAAGTCTAATGTGAGAGGTTAGGCGCATTAAGTTAATTAATGCCACATGATATGGTTAAGTCATGAACCACTTGGATACACTTAACCAACTTGATACATGATTGGATAGGGTTAACCACACTTAACCCGTTAGAAACCCTAGTTACGTGGTCCTTTTCAGCAGTAACCCTCTTAGATGTATCACGATACCCTAGGGACTAGGCTAGGGTGGGGCACGATTACTGGGCTGATTGTAAGCGACCAGAAAGACGGCTGAGTAGGTGCGCCAGTGTAGGTTCAGGCGGGCTATGGTCGTTCACATAGTCCGGAGTTGAAAAAAACAGACACGAGCACCAGTAGGTTTAGACTGTGCATGCTTGATTTTTGTCCGTGGTTGGCACCCTGGGGCTTGATACACCGTAGGGTGGACCTAGCACAGTTGACTACATTACGTGATTGGGCCGTATGACACCGACACTCGACGAGTTAGGCTTATAGGGAGCCGATCGACTAGACCGTATAGTTGGACCTTGACTTGGGTCATCTCATGATATTGGGCCAAGGGATCATTTCTTGTTTATACTTGACATGGGTTAGAATACAAGTACTATTGGTGCAAAACTAAACCTTGTATATGCGATGCCACACTTGATCTACCTTGCTATCTATTTATCATGCCAGTTAGTTACCATCTTTATGTTTCATCTCAGTTTCTCATGTCTAGTTAACTTCATTAGTTTTTATACTAATAGTAGGTAGGACTTACCAGTCTTTATGACTGACCCTTTTTCTTTCACCTCTTTTCTTCCGTCCCCCCCCCTCCCCCAGGTTCTCAGGGAGGGAACACTAGTGCTTAGCTTGGACATTTGGCTTGCTTTCTTGACAGCTCATGTACGATATGGACTTGAGCTTGCTATGGCTTCACCACATCTATTTTGGGGATAGTTTACTTTATGTTATTTTCAGTTTATGCTTCTAGACTTGTGGTAGTTGGAAAATGATGACTAAGTATTTTGATGTAAGATGACTTTGGTTTTGAAATGGTTAACTATGGTTTTAAATTTCTACCGCTGCTTTACTTATTTATTTATCTATGTTCTGTCTTGTGATATCTCTGTGCATGTTTACCTAGACAACACCCCTCCAAAGATAGTGCAATCACTCGTGAGTGGCCCTGGCGAAGGTGGGGTGTTACATTTGGTATCAGAGCATGAGGTTTACTAGA
Source organism: Allium sativum (assembly GCA_030737875.1). Taxonomy (NCBI): domain Eukaryota; kingdom Viridiplantae; phylum Streptophyta; class Magnoliopsida; order Asparagales; family Amaryllidaceae; genus Allium; species Allium sativum. The sequence goes on along the minus strand of CM060922.1, from coordinate 444,585,233 downwards.
CTGGACAAAAGTTTTAAAAACCCTTTTGAAAAACTATTTTCAAAACCAATTAAGTATTTTTCCAAGGAAAGTCTAGTTTATTTTAAAAGGTTATTCCCCAAAAGCCATTAGCACCATCCTTTGTTTCCTCGTTCTGAATCTATCTTTTACTTCGTTTCAGTATGGCCGATGACTTTATCATCCCGGAGGGAATATCGGTACCTCTTTGGTTTAGGAGGTACATGGAGGCTAGGGCAAATGGAGCCGGCCCAGCAGACACTCCCATCCCTCCTCCCGTAGCTGAGGTTCCTCCTCCTCCTCCTCAGCGTCCACAAGCGGATTTCGCGAAGTTTTGCAAAGACTTTAAGGCGATGGGTGGCAAGAATTTGGTTGGGACAGAGACTTTTTGTTGAGGCAAGAAACTGGTTAAGGGAAACTGAAGACCATTTTGCTATCTTTGATGTAGAAGATCGTAGGAAAGTTCTGTTGGCAGTATGGCTATTGAAAGAGGAAGCTGCCTATTGGTGGGAAGTCACCAATGCTACTAGGCCTATAGAGACTTGGGCCGACTTTAGGATGAGGTTTGGGCTTAAGTTTCTATCATCTGCTGAAGAGAATCTGCAAATGGAGAGGTTTATATCTTTGAAGCAAGGGGACATGACCGTAAGGGAGTATGTGAATAAGTTTAACCAGCTTGCTTGATTCGGTTAAGACATGGTTAACACACCTCAGAAGAAGGCTCTACGCTTTCCTCGAGGATTGAATGAGCCATTGCAAGGTTTGGCCATGTCTCATATACCCATGGGGGCCACTTTTGAGAGCTTAGTGGATGTGGCCTTGCTTCAAGGAGATGATAAGAATGGAAAGAAAGAAGTTAAGCTTAATGAGACTCAAACCAAGAATGAGGACTCCAAGTGGGGAGGCAACCAGAACAACCAGAACAACAAGGGTAACAAGGCCAACAACAACAAGGCAAGGGAGACAAGGAAGTGCAACTTCTGTGGGATCACTAGACACATAGCCAAAGATTGTAGGAAGAAGAAGAGGAAGTTGGGAGAATGCTTTCATTGCGGAGAGTCTGGACACTACAGTAAGGATTGCCCAAAGAAGCAAGGACAGGGGCAAGGACAGACTCAGCAGGCAGGACCTTTTGGAGGGCAGATGCATGCTCTCAACACTACTCCAGCTCTGGACCAAGGTAGTATTTCTGTAGAAAGCCTTGTTTACATTTCTGGTTTTCCTGTTCAAACTTTATTTGATTCTGGCGCATCGCATACCTTTATTTCTTCTGACATTGTTGAAAGTTTGCACCTAAGTACTAGTCTAGTTGAGGATCCCGTTAGTGTTTCAAATCCAACTAGGGGTTCCGCCCATCTATCTATGATTTGTAAGGATTTGAGGATTTCTATCTTGACCGTAGAATTCACATGTAATGCTTATGTTCTCGGGTTCATGGGATACGGGTTGATTTTGGGCATGGATTGGTTGTCCAGTTATGGAGCCATTCTCGATTGTGAGCATAGGGTAGTGAGGCTTATGACTCACCTTGGCAATACCCTAGAGATTTCTTGTAACCCTATGGATCCCATCATGTTATGTTATCTTGAATCCCTCGACTCGTCTATTGACAATCTTCAATCTGTGAGGGTGGTCCGAGAATATCCTGATGTCTTTGATGAGGTGAAGGGGTTACCCCCTAAACGCGAGATAGACTTCCGTATTTATCTTGTTGATAATGCCAAGCTAGTTTCATTGCCTGTTAGGCACATGGCCCCGCGAGAAAGAAGAGAGCTTAGCAAGAAAGTCAAGGAGTTGCTTGAGAAAAATTTCATTAGGCGAAGCATTTCTGAATGGGGTGCTCCTGTGGTATTCGCTACTAAGGCAGATGGTTCGCTTCATCTATGTGTTGATTATCGTGAGTTAAACAAGCTGACAAAGAAGAATAGGCACCCGTTACCAAGGATTGATGATCTCTTTGACCAGCTTGTAGGTGCTTCTGTTTTCTCTTAACTCGATCTAGCCACCGGATTCCATCAGCTTAGAGTGGCTGTGGATAGTATTGACAAAACTGCGTTTAGGACTCCAGATGGATTCTTTGAATGGCTCGTCATGCCGTTCGGTTTGACTAATGCACCCGCATACTTTGTTGATTTGATGAGTAGGGTGTTTAGGGAGTTCCTTAACAAGTTTGTGGTTGTCTTCGTGGATGATATTCTGATCTTCTCTAAGGATGAGGAAGAGCATGCTACACATCTCAAGGAGGTTATGGATACGCTTAGAGCTCATCAGTTAAAAGCCAAGTTCTCCAAATGCCATTTTTGGAGACGGGAAGTTCGGTTCCTAGGGCATATAGTTTCTAAGCAAGGCATAGCTGTGGATCCCGCTAAAGTAGTGGTGGTACAAGACTGGAAAGTTCCGAAGAATGCAACTGAAGTGAGAAGCTTTCTCGATCTGGCAGGATTTTATAGGAAGTTCATTAAGGACTTCGCTATGATTTCATCCCCTCTCACTAAGTTAACGAAGAAGAACTTTGTCTTTGCATGGGATTTAGAGTGTGAGCTTGCTTTTCAAAGACTCAAGAAAGCCCTCACCACAACTCCAGTTCTAGCATTACCCGATGGAGGGAAGTTGTTTACCGTGTACACCGATGCATGTGGCACGGGATTAGGCGCTGTCCTGATGCAAGAAGGGAGAGTGATATGCTTTGGGGGGTAGGCAACTCAAAGTTCATGAGAAGAGCTATCCCACTCATGATTTGGAGTTGGCGGCGATCGTCTTTGCACTCAAATCTTGGCGCCATTATCTTCTAGGTGAAAGCTTTGAGTTATATACTGATCACAAGTCGCTCAATTACCTCTTCTCGTAGAAAGATTTGAATCTAAGGCAACAGAGGTGGTTGAAATTCTTGGCATCATATGACTTCGATATAGCTTATACCCCTGGCAAGGGTAATGTTGTGGCGGATGCGCTAAGTAGAAGAAGGTTGTCTTTGAGTCCCTTGTTTGTTGAGATGAAGAGCCTAGAGTTCTTGGCAACCTTTGATTTTACACCTGCTGTTGAGTCGATGACTGGTTCGTTAGCATCCCTTGAGCTTAGACCTACACTTCTTGATCAAGTTGGGACTTCACAGAGGGAAGACCCGCAGATAGTCGAGATCATGGACAAGTTGATTCGTGGTGAGACGTCAAGTCACCTCGCTAGATAAACTATTGATGACAAGGGGTGGCTAAGGCGTGATGGAAGACTATGTGTCCCACAAGTAGGAGACTTAGTAAATAAAGTTCTTGAGGAGGCGCATCACTCGAGGATGACCAAACATCCCGGAGGGGATAAGATGTATCGGGATATGAAGCTCATTTTCTTTTGGGTTGGGATAAAAAGGATGTTGCAGAGTTTGTTTCTAGATGCATTGTTTTCCAACAAGTAAAGGCCGAGTCGAAGAAGCCCGGTGGGCTACTGCATCCATTGGAGGTCCCGCAATGGAAGTGGGAAAGTATATCTATGGATTTTGTGGATGGATTGCCGAGATCAAGGAAGGGGAATACTAGCATATGGGTGATAGTGGATAGACTCACGAAGAGCGCTCATTTCGTTCCAGTGAAGAGCAAGAGGACCGCATCATGGCTAGCATCTGTTTATCTTCGAGAGATAGTGCGATTGCATGGAGTTCCTTCTAGCATAGTTAGCGATCGTGACCCAATCTTCACTAGCCAATTTTGGAATAGTTTGCAAGAAGCGATGGGTACGCGATTGAATCTAAGTACAGCCTATCACCCACAGACGGATGGTCAGACCGAAAGGGTGAATAGGGTACTAGAAGATCTATTGAGGCTATGCATTCTTGACTTTGGTGGCACTTGGGAAGACCACCTTCCTCTCGTAGAGTTTGCTTATAATAACAGCTACCAAGCAAGTATAGGGATGGCACCATTCGAAGCTTTGTATGGGAGGCCGTGCAAGTCACAAACATGTTGGTGGGAGACGACAGATAAGCTTATACTTGGGCCCGACATGATAGGGGACACATCCGAGAAGGTTGAGTTGATTCGAAGGCGGATGAAAACGGCCCAAGACAGACAGAAATCCTATGCAGACAAGCGAAGGACAGACTTAGAGTTTGAAGTTGGAGATATGGTCTTTGTGAAGGTTTCTCCCTTGTGAAATGTGGTTCGTTTTAGAGCAGTTGGAAAGCTAGCACCAAGGTTCGTAGGACCCTTCCCTATCATCGAGAAGATTGGGCAAATGGCTTATAGGGTGGAATTGCCCGAGAAGCTGGCTGGAGTGCACAATGTCTATCATCTCCGAAAATGCCAACATGAATCAGCCGAAGTAGTTGAGCCTAGCATTCTTGAAGACGTGGAGGTAGAGAAAGAGGCAACCCTGAGGCGAGCTCCGATTCGTATCTTGGGAACGGAGATCAAGAAGCCGAGGAATCGAGAAGTCAAGTTAGTAAAGGTTCAGTGGAGTGAAGCCGATGAAGACGCAACTTGGGAAACCGAGGAGAAGATGCGTGGGCTTTATCCATTTCTTTTTGAGGGTACATTCTCAATCTCTTTTCCTAGTTAGCATATCTTTCTTTTGCTATCCATGTTTATCCTGTTATTTCGTTAATCTTGTCATGAGAACCTTAGGTAGAAACCCTTTGGATGAAACATGCATTTGAAACATGTTATGCTTGATGGTTGCAAATCGTTGCAAGTGTTTGCAAGTGGTTACTCGTGGATGCATGATACACGTTAGGCACTAAGATCGGCTCACACACTTTCATATTGCATATGCATGAGTGTTTATGCTTATTCAAGGACGAAACTTGTTATGCTATCACGTGGATGTTGCTTATGAATGAATGTTATGTGCACTCATGTAGAGATTATAAATTATGTTAGGAATTTGCATACATTTGGACTCATTTCACTAACATATTCTGCATTAAGGAGGTTTACTGAGTCAGTAACCACCTGATTTTCGCATTAGATAGGTGCATATACACACACTTTTGCATATGTTCATACATCATTAGAAATCTTTTAAGGACAATGATTACTTGTGGATGATGTTTTGAGTATATGGATGATGGATGATAGTATACGTTCTTCCTAATTTGGAGATTTCGGGGACGAAATCCTTTAAGGTGGGGAGAATGTAACAACCCGAATTTTTATAACATGTTAAAACAAGAAATCAGGGCAGAATTAAATTATAAGTTAAGAATCAATGGGAACGGGTTACGCCATTGCGTTTGTCTCGAAATTCTGCTTGAAAACGAGTCCGAAATTTCGTAAAGCGGAGTTCGTATGACCAAGTTATGGCCCATAGAAGATTTCAGAAAATTCAAAATTCAGCCCGAAATTCAAATTCAGCCGCAAACAGATTGGGCGGGAAAATTTCCCACCAAACCCCAGGTCGACTGGGGTGTCGACTGGGGAGTCGACCTGCCCCAGCCCCAGGTCGACTGCCCAGTCGACTTGGGTGTCGACCTGGGGGGTCGACTTCCCTGGTCGGACCATGTTGGCCTGGTGCACCTGATTGCTCATTTGGGTCTGCTCAGCTGGCCTATGACGGGATTTGATGGTTCAGATCTAAACTAGGGTTAATCCTATGGCCTAAACTTGTCTCTACTCATAAAAAAACACACTAAGACCTAGCCTAAACCACCACAAATCATCCTAACCACTAAGTGCTGCCAAAATGCTCCCTAATCATGGCCTCCATCTTCATCTTGAGAGCTTGAGAGTTCTAAACTAAATCTAAGGCAAAGGAGCAATCTTTCTCCATCAAATCAAAGGAGCTACGTATTTCTCAAGGCTTTGTGTGGAGCTTATTGTTTGGAGATTTTCTAATGTTGCTACATCATTCCTAGAGCTTCTACAACATCTCTATCTTGTTCTGTTTTGTTCTAGTTCTCATAGCCACGATTTGTAAGACCCACTCTACTCTTAGATTTAAACTATGAAATTAATATGAACATGTAGCAAGTTGAAATGGGATATTTGTGTAATACTTGTCTTGGGTCTATCATTGTATGCATAGATCCATTCATGACTCTTTTGATCTATGATTGTGGAACTATCATGAACCTAGTACCGTTCATCTTGATTTTTGGGTAGAAAACTATGAGCTTTATTTGGGGATTATGCATAATGCAACATAGAACCCCTCGTAACCTTGATGTTAACTTGCCTATGATGTTGGACTACATGCTAGTCACAAGTTTATCACTCTATGTCAACTATTACCATGTTATCACCCTATTTGCTAAGTTTGATGTCATATGTAACACCCCGAATTTTTGTTAATACTAAAATTCACTAATTACAGATAAATAATCTCAGATGTGGAAATTTAGTGGTTGCCTTGGGTGGCATGTGGAATCTAGTGGGTTGCCTTGGGTGGCAATAGAAAATACGATTAGAATACTTAACCAAGTGGAAACATGTAATTAAACATGATTAAAGGGTTAAGTGGGATACACTAGATATTTGACAAGCTTAAGTGGGTAGCTTGTGGGGGCCCATTTCAACCAATATCCCAAACGTATCTTTGTGGGCTCGACCCATGTCGAGTGACGGGACACGCATATTGGGCTTGATTATAAGAGGCCAAAACGGGTTAGCGGTGGCAACGCAAGTCCAACGGGTTTCATATGCGTGTGTGGGCCCGGGCTGGTAGATAAGCCGTTGTTGCATCGTGTAGATATAAAGCCGTGCACCGTTAATATTGGGTAGCCACTTTAGGGGAGTGATACACCCCACTGTGGGACCAGCACGGGTATCTACGGTAGGGAGCCGATCGATGGGGAGTAGTGGGTACACCTAATGAAGATAGGGGCAGACGGCACCTATGTAGGGGTACACGAAACTACTGGGTAAGAATTACTGGGTACACCTAGTTGAGATAGGGGCAGACGGCACCTATGTAGTGGGCTAGGGGTACATGAAACTACTGGGGAAATTTTCTAAGTCCTTGGAAGGGATCAACCTTTAAGTAGGAATGACTGGTGTGGTGCAGTTAGTAATCATCCTTGGGTGGGTAGATGCGTCCTGACGGTTATCTTAGTTTATCCTAAGTCTACCAAGCTGCTTAGTGTAGCCATTCATCCCCAGATATTACCGTAGGTCAAGTTTATGTCTTCTCTGGTTACTTTAATGATTGTATTGTTAAAGTTATAGGACTCACTCAGACTTATGTCTGACCCCGTTGTTTTTATTTTTTTCCCAACCCTCAGGTCCTACGGTGGATCCTAGCGGTAGTAGAGCTTGATCGGATTGCTGTTCCAGTCTTTAGGAGCTTGGGTAGATGTAAAGCTCCAGTATCTAGTTATCTTTTCTTTTGTTATGGCTATTGTATGAGAGAGTGGGATTATGTACTCCTTTATTTTGATGGATATTGTACTTGACTTTTATCGTGGTTTTATGATGTAACCAGACATGTTTATTTCCGTTGTTGTGAGATGATATTTTTAAATTTCAAGTACTAATTATATCTGTCTTGTTGTAATTTTTCTGTTCTATATTCACTAAAATACTCCACCGATGCTATGGCATTCCCTTAGTGAGTGACTGTAGCGGGCGTGGGGTGTTACACGTGGTATCAGAGCAAAGGTTACCGGAACAGATAAAATTTTTAAAAAACTATTTTTCTAAAAACATTTTTGGAAAAGATATTTTCAAAAACATGTCTTTTAAGAGAAAAGTTTTTGAAAGAAAAGCATAATCCCCAATAGCCATATCTATATCCTTCGAATTCTCCGTTTTGAATCTTTCCTTTTTCGTTTCAGCATGACCGAGAACCTTAATCTTCCGGAGGGTGTGACGGTACCAGTATGGTATAGGAGATTGATGGAGGCTAGGGCCACCACTGCGGGTCCAGCAAATATTCCTCCACCAACCGTAGCACCCGATCTTCCTCCTCCCCCTCCTCCTCGCACGGATACTTTTGCTAAGACTTGCAAGGAATTTAAAGCTATGGGAGGGAAACCTTTTCAAGGATCTGAAACCTTTGTGGAGGCTAGAGATTGGCTTAAAGAGGTGGAAGAGTTGATAGATATCTTTGAGATGGAAGAAGGGAAGAAAGTCAAGTTGGGTGCTTGGTTAATGAAGGGAGAGGCCTCATTCTGGTGGGAAGTTACTAATGGAGAACGCCCCGTTGACTCTTGGGCGGATTTTAGGCAAAGATTTGTGGCAAAGTTTCTCTCAAGGGCGGAAGAAAACTTGTATATGGAAAGATTCTTGACTCTAAAGTAAGGAAATCTCTCGGTGAAGGAATATGTTAACAAGTTTAATCAATTGGCAAGGTTTGGCCTAGACATGGTGAATACACCGGAGAAGAAGGCTTTGAGGTTCGTGAAAGGCTTAAATGAACCGATGCATGGGTTGGCTATGACTCACATCCCTATGGGGGCCACCTTTGAGAAGCTAGTTGACATGGCACTCATGTATGAGGAAGAGAAGGGTCCTAATGCTAATAAGGCACCCGAGAAGAAGGGAGATCAAAAGAGACCTCAACAACAGCAAAGCAAAGGTGGGAAAGGCAACGGTGGCAAGGGCAAGAAGAAGAAGTGTTTCAATTGTGGGACACCTGACCACCTAAGCAAGGATTGTCGCAAGAAGAAGAAGACCGGCTGCTTCCACTGTGGCGAAGCAGGGCACTTAGTGAAGGATTGCCCTAAGAAGGGGCAAAGGACGGGATCTACCTCAGGAGGACAGGTGCAAGCTCTTATGGCACCGAGTCAGGCTAGGGGTCAAGTACAGGCTCTCGCAGTTCCACCGATTCAGGAGAGAGGTAGAACTATTTCCATTGAAAGTCTGGTTTTTCTATTTGACCATCCTGTCCGTACATTGTTTGATTCAGGCGCATCGCATTCGTTTATTTCATCATCATTAGTTGAGTTACTGCACTTAGACACCAGTCTGGTAGATGATCCCTTGGTCGTTTCAAACCCAATTGGGGGCTCCACTTATTTGTCCATGATATATTTGGGTTTGAAGATTTCTATACTTAGCATTGAGTTTAGATGTGATGCTTTTGTATTGGGCTTCACGGGCTATGGGTTGATTTTGGGCATGGACTGGTTATCCAGTAATGGTGCCGTTCTTGATTGCGAAAGGAGAGTTGTTAGGCTGATGACCCGCTTGGGTAACACTCTCGAGATTTCTTGTAATCCCAGGGACTCTGTTATGCTAAGTTATCTTGAATCGCTTGACGCTTCGGTCGAGAGTTTGCAATCTGTTAGGGTGGTCCGGGAATATCCGGATGTGTTTGAGGAGGTGAAGGGTTTACCTCCGAAGCGGGAGATTGACTTCCGAATATATTTGGTGGATAATGCTAAACCGGTATCTTTACCAGTGCGCCACATGGCTCCTCGTGAGAGGAGGGAACTCCATAAGCAAGTAGGGGAGTTGCTTGAGAAGGGGTTCATAAGACGGAGCATATCGGAGTGGGGTGCTCCAGTAGTATTTGCTACGAAGGCGGATGGGTCTCTCAGACTTTGTGTAGACTATAGAGAACTCAACAAGCTCACAAAGAAGAATAAACACCCATTGCCGAGGATTGATGATCTTTTCGATCAGTTGGTTGGCGCTTCAGTATTTTCTCAGTTGGACTTAGCCACGGGGTTTCATCAGTTGAGGGTGGCTGAGGATAGCATAGACAAGACTGCCTTTAGAACTCCGGATGGTTTCTATGAGTGGCTGGTGATGCCATTTGGGTTGACGAACGCCCCTGCATACTTTGTTGATTTGATGAGTAGGGTGTTCAGGGAGTTACTTAATAAATTTGTGGTGGTCTTTGTGGATGATATCTTAGTATTTTCTAAGAGTGAAGAAGAGCATGCCCTACATCTTGGGGAAGTGTTGAAGACTCTTCGAGCACATAGCCTTAAGGCTAAATTTTCTAAATGTCACTTCTGGAGGAAGGAAGTACGATTCTTGGGGCACGTGGTCTCCAAGGAAGGGATAGCTGTGGATCCCGCAAAGGTAGTATCAATTCAGGATTGGAAGGTTCCGAAGAATGCTACCGAAGTAAGAAGTTTCTTGGGGTTGGCGGGTTATTATAGGAAGTTTATTAAAGACTTCGCGAAGATATCAGCCCCATTAACCCGCTTAACAAAGAAGAATCTTGTTTTCACATGGGACGTAGATTGTGATGATGCGTTCCGACGGTTAAAGAGAGCTTTAACCACCGCTCCAGTTTTAGTGTTGCCAGATGGGAGCAAGCCATTTGTTGTCTATACCGATGCCTGTGGGACAGGACTTGGCGCAGTCTTAATGCAAGAGGGAAGGGTAATAGCCTATGGTGGAAGGCAGTTGAGGGCACATGAGAAAAATTACCTTACCCATGATCTAGAGCTGGCCGCTATTGTTTTTGCGCTTAAGATTTGGCGCCATTATCTTCTTGGTGAGAGATTCGAGTTGTTCACTGACCATAAATCTTTGAAGTACTTGTTCTCTCAGAAGGATCTAAACTTAAGACAGCAAAGGTGGATGGAGTTCTTAGCATCCTATGACTTCGAGATATCGTATACCCCTGGCAAGGGTAACGTGGTGGCGGACGCCTTGAGCAGGAAGAGGTTGTCCTTGAGTCCATTGTTCGTGGAACGACAAAGCTTGGAATTTATCTCGATGTTTGATTTCAGACCTTCCATTGATTATGTACCCGGTTTGCTAGCTTCCTTGGAAGTTAGGCCTACTCTTTTGGGGCGGATTGGAGAAGCCCAGAGGGACGACCCACAGTTGGTTGAGTTAGTAGAGAAGCTCATAAGGGGGGAGTCGTCCAGCCATTTGAGTAGGTACACCCTAGACGATAGGGGGTGCTTGCGTAGAGACGGTAGACTTTGTGTACCGCAAGACGAGGGTTTGAGGAAGGCTATTCTTGATGATGCACACCGTTCTAGGATGACCATTCATCCCGGTGGGGATAAGATGTACCAAGACATGAAGAGGGTTTTCTTCTGGGTCGGTATGAAGAGAGATGTGGCCGAGTATGTCGCTCGATGTTTGGTGTGCCAGCAAGTGAAGGCGGAGCAAAGGAAACCAGGTGGATTGCTTCACCCATTGGAGGTTCCGCAATGGAAGTGGGATAGCGTCTCGATGGATTTTATTGATGGGTTACCCAGGTCGAGGAAGGGTAATACAGGAATTTGGGTGGTAGTAGATAGACTTACTAAAAGCGCCCATTTCATACCTGTGAAGAGTAAGAGGACTGCTCCATGGCTAGCTTCAGTATATCTTCGAGAGATAGTTCGATTACATGGGGTACCCTCTAGCATAGTTAGTGATCGAGATCCTATCTTCACTAGCGAGTTCTGGAGAAGTTTGCAAGAAGCAGTGGGGACTCAATTGTGTCTGAGCACCGCATATCATCCTCAGACGGACGGCCAGACTGAGAGGGTGAATCGTGTTCTAGAAGACCTTTTGAGGCTTTGTATCCTAGATTTTGGAGGTACATGGGAAGAGCATCTTCCATTGGTAGAGTTCGCATATAATAACAGCTTTCAGTCCAGTATTGGTATGGCTCCTTTCGAAGCTCTCTATGGAAGGCCTTGTCGATCACCTACATGTTGGTGGGAATCTACGGATAAGATCTTGCTTGGGCCCGATATGGTTAGGGAGACTTCTGAGAAGATTGACTTGATTCGAAGAAGGATGAAAGCAGCACAGGATAGGCAAAAATCTTATGCGGACAAGAGAAGGACGGATCTTGAGTTTGAGGTAGGGGATATGGTTTTTGTTAAGGTATCTCCGTTGAGAAATGTTGTTCGCTTCGGATCCGTTGGAAAGTTAGCGCCGAGGTTTGTTGGGCCATTTCCTATCAAGGAAAGGATTGGACGTATGGCATATAGGGTGGAGTTGCCAGACAGACTTAGTGGTGTTCATGATGTATTCCATGTATCACATCTGAGGAAGTGCTTACATGAGACGGCAGAGGTGGTAGAGCCGAGCTTCCTTAGAGATGTAGAGGTAGAGCGTGATGCGACTATTCGACGAGCTCCTACTCGCATCCTTGGGTCAGAGACTAGGAAATTGAGGAATCGAGAGGTTCAGCTAGTCAAGATGCAATGGGGAGAAGATGAGAGCAACGCGACTTGGGAGACGGAAGCGAAGATGCGTTCATTGTACCCATTTCTTTTTGAGGGTATGTCTTTACTTTCTCCTTTATCGCTTGTCTAGTACTTATCTTATCTTTGGTATGTCCTCTCGTTAGTACCTTTGACCTTTAGATAGGGTAAACCTATGGTTGAAACATGTGTTTGAGACATGTTATGGTTGATGGATGCAAGTGGATGCAAGTGTTTGCTAGTGGTTGCTCGTGGATGCATATACACACACTCTAGGCACTAGATCGGCTCAGTCACTTCATATTGCATATTGCATAAAATTATGTGTAGGAAAATATATTTATGGATGTATAATGGTTGTGTTATCACATGGATGATGCATTTTGGTGAATGATTGTGCACTCATGTAGATATTGTATGTGTCGATAGGGTTCTCTCGCATACATAATGGATGCATGGCACTATCATGGTTTGCATATGTTTATACATTAGATAGGGAACATATACACACACTTTTTGCATATGCTCATACATCATTAGAAACTGTTTAAGGACAATGGATGCCCGTGGTTGATGTTTTGAGTAGATGGTTGTTTGGTTGGTAGGATATGCATTCTCCTTAGCTTAGAGATTTCGGGGACGAAATCCTTTAAGGAGGGGAGAATGTAACACCCCGAATTTTTGTTAATACTAAAATTCACTAATTACAGATAAATAATCTCAGATGTGGAAATTTAGTGGTTGCCTCGGGTGGCATGTGGAATCTAGTGGGTTGCCTTGGGTGGCAATAGAAAATACGATTAGAATACTTAACCAAGTGGAAACATGTAATTAAACATGATTAAAGGGTTAAGTGGGATACACTAGATATTTGACAAGCTTAAGTGGGTAGCTTGTGGGGGCCCATTTCAACCAATATCCCAAACGTATCTTTGTGGGCTCGACCCATGTCGAGTGACGGGACACGCATATTGGGCTTGATTATAAGAGGCCAAAACGGGTTAGCGGTGGCAACGCAAGTCCAACGGGTTTCATATGCGTGTGTGGGCCCGGGCTGGTAGATAAGCCGTTGTTGCATCGTGTAGATATAAAGCCGTGCACCGTTAATATTGGGTAGCCACTTTAGGGGAGTGATACACCCCACTGTGGGACCAGCACGGGTATCTACGGTAGGGAGCCGATCGATGGGGAGTATTGGGTACACCTAATGAAGATAGGGGCAGACGACACCTATGTAGGTGTACACGAAACTACTGGGTAAGAATTACTGGGTACACCTAGTTGAGATAGGGGCAGACGGCACCTATGTAGTGGGCTAGGGGTACATGAAACTACTGGGGAAATTTTCTAAGTCCTTGGAAGGGATCAACCTTTAAGTAGGAATGACTGGTGTGGTGCAGTTAGTAATCATCCTTGGGTGGGTAGATGCGTCCTAACGGTTATCTTAGTTTATCCTAAGTCTACCAAGCTGCTTAGTGTAGCCATTCATCCCCAGATATTACCGTAGGTCAAGTTTATGTCTTCTCTGGTTACTTTAATGATTGTATTGTTAAAGTTATAGGACTCACTCAGACTTATGTCTGACCCCGTTGTTTTTATTTTTTTCCCAACCCTCAGGTCCTACGGTGGATCCTAGCGGTAGTAGAGCTTGATCGGATTGTTGTTCCAGTCTTTAGGAGCTTGGGTAGATGTAAAGCTCCAGTATCCAGTTATCTTTTCTTTTGTTATGGCTATTGTATGAGAGAGTGGGATTATGTACTCCTTTATTTTGATGGATATTGTACTTGACTTTTATCGTGGTTTTATGATGTAACCAGACATGTTTATTTCCGCTGTTGTGAGATGATATTTTTAAATTTCAAGTACTAATTATATCTGTCTTGTTGTAATTTTTCTGTTCTATATTCATTAAAATACTCCACCGGTGCTATGGCATTCCCTTAGTGAGTGACCGTAGCGGGCGTGGGGTGTTACATCATACATGTTTTAAGGCCAATAATCCTATATGCTAGTTATGATGAACACCTTTGCCTCAAATATCATCATGTTTAACTTTTGACCAACTTTACCACCTTATGCCCATCTTTGTCATATTGTTATGTTCCCCTTCTTGATCTATTTGTGTTGATGCGAATTTATGTGCGATGGGAATACGTTATGGGTAGTTAGGAGAACTTGAAATGACATGAAAAACATGACTTGAAATGCGACATGAAAATTGATTATGCTTGAAAACTTGAATGTGGTCATGACATGTAGAAAACCATAAAGTGGCCAACTCGAGGTTGGGTTGAGTTTGTAGCGTAAATCTGCCCGGAACCACCCGGAAAATCCAGTGGCTACAAACAATAGGACCCAATGTGAGTAGTTGGTCATATCGCGCTTGAAACCCGAGGTTAGACTAGGTTGTGGTGTAAATCTGTCCGGACCCGCCCGGCACATCCAGTAACCACAACAAAGTCTAATGTGAGAGGTTGGGCGCATTAAGTTAATTAATGCCACATGATAGGGTTAAGTCATGAACCACTTGGATACACTTAACTAACTTGATACATGATTGGATAGGGTTAACCACACTTAACCCGTTAGAAACCCTAGTTACGTGGTCCTTTTCAGCAGTAACCCTCTTAGATGTATCACAATACCCTAGGGACTAGGCTAGGGTGGGGCACGATTACTGGGCTGATTGTAAGCGACCAGAAAGACGGCTGAGTAGGTGCGCCGGTGTAGGTTCAGGCGGGCTATGGTCGTGCACATAGTCCGGAGTTGAAAAAAATAGACACGTGCACCAGTAGGTTTAGACTGTGCGTGCTTGATTTGTGTCAGTGGTTGGCACCCTAGGGCTTGATACACCCTAGGGTGGACCTAGCACAGTTGACTACATTTCGTGATTGGGCCGTATGGCACCGACACTCGACGAGTTAGGCTTATAGGGAGCTGATCGACAAGACCGTATAGTTGGACCTTGACTTGGGTCATCTCATGATATTGGGCCAATGGATCATTTCTTGTTTATACTTGACATGGGTTAGAATACTAGTACTATTGGTGCAAAACTAAACCTTGTATATGCGATGCCACACTTGATCTACCTTGTTATCTATTTATCATGCCCGTTAGTTACCATCTTTATGTTTCATCTCAGTTTCTCATGTCTAGTTAACTTCATTAGTTTTTATACTAATAGTAGGTAGGACTTACCAGTCTTTATGACTGACCGTTTTTCTTTCACCTCTTTTCTTCCGTTCCCCCCCCCCCCAGGTTCTCAGGGAGGGAACACTAGTGCTTAGCTTGGACATTTGGCTTGCTTTCTTGACAGCTCATGTACGGTTTGGACTTGAGCTTGCTATGGCTTCACCACATCTATTTTGGGGATAGTTTACTTTATGTTATTTTTAGTTTATGCTTCTAGACTTGTGGTAATTGGAAAATGATGACTAAGTATTTTGATGTAAGTTGACTTTGGTTTTGAAATGGTTAACTATGGTTTTAAATTTCTACCGCTGCTTTACTTATTTATTTATCTATGTTCTGTCTTGTGATATCTCTGGGCATGTTTACCTAGATAACACCCCTCCAAAGCTAGTGCAATCACTCGTGAGTGGCCCTGGCGGAGGTGGGGTGTTGCATAGCCCCCATTGGAATGTGGGACAAAGCCAAACTGTGAAGTGGTTCATTTAGGCCCTTTACAAACCACAAGGCCTTCTTGTGAGGCGTATTCACCAACTCTAGCCCAAATCTCGCCAAGTTATTAAATTTGGTCACATACTCCTTCACGGTCAAGTTTTTTTGCTTCAATGTCAAGAACATCTCCATGAACAAACTCTCCTCAGCTTGAGAAAGGAATTTCAACTCAAACCTTCCCCTAAAACCTGCCCACGTCTCCACAGCATGCTCTCCATTAGTAACCTCCCACCAAAACGAAGCTTCGTCCTTCATCAACCAAGCAGCCAATTGGACCTTCTTACAGTTGTCCAAATCGAAAATGCCAAACAGATCCTCCACTTCTTTCAACCAATTTCTAGCTTCAACGAACGTTTCAGACCCACTAAAAGGTTTTCCACTCATCGAACAAAAATATTTACATATCTTGGAGAAAGCAACTCCACGCGGCGGAATGACTGGAGCTGGGGAGGAGAAGGAGGAACGTTGGCCGGACCTACGGTAGCAGGCCTAGCAGCCCTAGCCTTGAGATATTGACGAAACCAACCGGGTACATGAACACCCTCTGGTATCTCAGATGCTCCAGACATGCTGAAAAGAAAAAGAAAGAGTTTCAAAACAAGGGAAGCGAAAGAGAGATGTATGGATTGCGGGGATTATGCTCTTTAAAGTAAACTTTCCTTGAAAATAGCTTCTTTAAATTTAGTTTTTGAAAATACTTTCTCGGAAAATAATACTTTTGAAAACACTTTTCAAAACTTTTTATCTGTTCTTGTAACCATAGCTCTAATACCACGTGTAACACCCCATGTCCATTAATGTCACTCACAATGGGAATGCATCAATGTCCATGAAGCGTTATTGTTGTATAGAACAGATAAATTACAAGAATAAATAAATAAAACAACACAACGGAAGATAAAACTTATTTCATAGCATCATAACTCAAAACAAGCTTACATAAGTAGTTCCAAAAACCATTACAACAGGATCAATAGTCTTTTTCAAAAACTTCAAAGTACATAAAGAAGCAAATACTTAAATAACATAAATGCATAAATCCCCACTGAGCATAAGAAAAGCCATAAAGATGAGAGAGTCCAAAGTGATACATCTACTCTTTTCAAGAAACTAAAAGAAATCGGCAGTAAGCTGTAGTGTTCCCTCCTTGCAAACCTGAGGTAGGGGGGGGGGAAGGAAAGAAAAGAGGTGGAAACAAACGGGTCAGACATAAAGTCTGGCGAGTCCAGTAATTTTAACAAATAATAGGTAAGGTAAATATCAAGACATAAATGGGCATCATATATGGCTGTAACTTAGATAAGGTAGATAAAAAGAATGGACAAGATGATTTCGTTCCTAAGTACTAAGACAATCCTACACCTTGGCTAAGCGAACAACCCTCCAAGTACTAACCCCGAAGACCGAAGTCAACATCAGACTAGCACCCAAAAGACTATCCAACTCAACCAACATGTATTTCGTTACACCGCACTTTTGCTAAATTACACCACATTACTTAATTACACCGCACATCTACTAGTCTCTTTTTACTAGAGGTTGATCCCTTCCCACTAACTATACCCACATGACAAACTTGGTAGTTACTTGTACCTAGCTGCTATCGTAGATGCCTGCTTGCTCCTACCACCGCTAAGGTACCCTTAATCTACCCATTCGATCGGCTCCCTAAACCCCGTAGGCACCCGTGCTGGCCCCACAGTGGGGTGTATCACTCCCCAAAGTGGCAACCCCGATACCAACATAAAATGCACGGCCATACCTACACGATGCAACAACGTCTTACCTACGAGCCTGGAGCCATGCATGCACATGAACCTGTTGGACTCGCGTTGCGACCGCTATTTACGTTTTGACCTCTTACATTCAAGTCCAGTAAGCATGCCCCAACCCCGGTCTAGTACCAGGCCCAACTAGATACTCAAACGGGTTACTGGTTGAAATGGGTCCCCCATCCGACACAAGCCTCCCACCTATGCTTGGTCCCCACTAGGTTTTTCTCCCACTTAACCATTTTAATTTAAATGTCCATGTCTTACACATGCTACGGTTAAGTCCATACTTACATGTCATAATTTACATGTCTTATCTTATTCCGGTTTAGTCCATATTTACATGTCATAATTTACATGTCACCCCACTTAACCCTCTAACCATACCCATGTCTTATTATGGTTAGTATTCCTTAATTCATTCCTTATGACGAACGGTGCATGACTTCCCACATTAGACCGACCGCTTTGTGGCCACTGGATTTGCCGGACGGTTACGGGCAGTCTTACGCCACAAACCGGATCTAACCTCGTGTCATTAACCGTTGCTCCTACAATTCATTCCTTTGACCTCTCACATTAGACGTCCAATTGTGGCAGCTGGATTTGTCGGGCAGTTCCGAGCAGTCTTACGCCACAATTGCGCCAAACCTCATGTCAAAGGTTTATTAATAATCGTATTTCACCCATACACTACTACAAAACAGGTCATTTGCTTCGCTTCATTTGCTTCGGTTGTCCTTACAACAGAAGCAAATAGTTTTATTTGCTTCTGCTATCCTTGCAACTGAAGCAAATGCATAGAAGCAATAGTGTTATTTGCTTCTATTATGCTTGCAACAGAAGCAAATAGTATCATTTGCTTCCGTTGTCCTTAAAACTGAAGCAAGTGCACCGAAGCAACTACTATCATTTGCTTCTGTTTCTAAAATGCCAAAGCAACTAATCTTATCTGCTTCAGTTTCTTAGTAAGCGAAGCAAATGGATCAAAGCAAATAGTAGGAGAGGCAAAGAAAAGCAGGCAAAAGGATCCAGGAAGAGTGAAAAGAAACGAGGAGGGGTTGGTGATTAAACAATTGCCATTGGAGTAAAAGCTTCGCTTTTGACCTACAAAGTTCAATGAATTAGGAAAATGATCAATATTTACAATTGAAGAGTTAATTATTACTAATTATATGACAATCATGACTAAATTTAATGAAGAAGAAGTGATATTTAGTGTTTAGTAATTGATTTAGATAATTATTAATTAATAATGACTATAAAAAAATTAAAAATCCAAAAATAATATTTAATAACTCATAATTAAGAAGAAATATTAATAACTTAGTATAAAGTTTAGCATTTAATATCTTATAATTAACAAATATAATTAATACTCAGTGATTAACAATTAATATTAAAAATAAAGAGTTACTAATTATTATATAGAAAATCAATAAATAATTATTAATTTATCAAATCTAATTAATATCAAATCATTAAAATTCATTAATTACGTTCAAATAAAATTAGTATGTAAAATTAGTTGATAATTACATTAAGTAATTAACATTAGTTTTTGTTAATTAATTTTAGTAATTAATAAATGATAATTAATTATTAATATTTAATATTATTTAATTATTAATAATTAATACTAAATTATTAATAAATTTAATTAATTATTTTCAAAGCACCAGTCCAACAGTTTTATAACACAAATTTCTTGTAACATAACGTAATTTTTTACATTCACTTACTATTATTTTAAATATTATAATAATAATTATCAATAATAAAAAGGTGGATTATTCACTATAAAAAAATATATATCTCCTGTATTTTTTTGTACTTATTATTTGTTATAATAAAAATGTGCACGGTTCAATATAAAAATGAGACGACCCCAAACCCCGTACTGACGGTGGCAAGGGTAATCCGTGGAATATAACACAGAAACAGATAATAGCAGAACAAAATTAAATAAATACACCAGATAATGAACAATAGAATATACTGGATAAAAGTAATCATCAGAGTTACACAGTATACAGGATCTTACTTAGTACAAATACAGTTCAGCTATACATAAATGTCTACAGCGGAAATAAACAAAATATGTATAATAGGAGCTGAACAGCATAAAAAGAGATAAATAATAGAATCCATCTTCAGCTCCAGCTATCCAGAAAGAACCAGCTAAACCTGAATACAAGGCTGCCCATGTAGAAAAAGGGGCACCCGAGTTTGAAAGTGAAACAAACTACGAGTCAGTCATGGGACTGGTATGAGAAATCTACTCAACACATATATAATATGGCTAATCACAGGACCACGCCACTTTCGTGGAATGGGTTTACTCCATTGGATTGCCAGTGCTTTAAAACAAATCTTTCTTTTAAACATCGCTATGCTTTTTATAAAAATGAAGCCGTTATAAGACTCAGTTCCCATCACACAATGCAACGCAAACCGGAGGATAGAGTTTTACCTTATAATGGCCAAAATATGATTGATAAGAATAAAGCAAAAACATTTGATATTATTACTAGTGTTTACATGTTTCAAAACAACTTCGAATCATAACTATCAATCATAGACGGCACGGGTACCATATATCATGTCGCCATATATATATATACAATCAAAACCGCACGATGTCGTATTTTGAAATTGGATTTCCATCATGAACCAAGGCAAAAGATAGTCCTTACCGAATTCGAGACAGCCTAGCCCGAGTCTCAGGCAAGCGCGTAGGCAAGCCTTGGAGCGATAGGGCCGGTCCACCGATGTGGATTATTATGCCTGAACAATACGTTTCCCCGCCCTTCGGGGCGTAAACGAGCCAACGAATGACTCCATCGGACCTGGATCGTCCGATCAAACCGAGGCGCCTCGCAACAGCAACAACCACACAGGTGAAAAGTATATAAATGTCAGGGCTGGTAGGTCACTGACACCACTCTAGCTAGGAAGAAACGCATGCCCTCCCTGAGGTCCTTCTCCCGTTTCTAGTTCATACCGGGGTGTGAGGCTCGCGATTTCCACGTTATACACAAAGCTACGCCACACCGGCGGTGCTTTGATCATCACCACAAGACTTTGCTTTTCAACAGAAGCCCTGATCACTGCATCTTAGCATGCCACACAGGCAATTCATGCCATGCGACTGATGTCCATCGATATACAACCTCTGAGCTCATGCGTTTCAGAGAAGGGCGTTAAGCAAAAGAATAAATTCTCCGCCGCCAAACAGATGTATATTTAATAGAGATCAATCAACACAGAATAAAATCCAATGTCAGACACACAGTCCATTTACAAGTCCGTTCTGGGTCTGAACGAAACCGGAGGCACTAAATACCTCGCAAACCCATCGATCACCACGTGCGTCGGGACGATCACCACTCATTATCCATATTTCGGGATGCCTCCCAATCAGGACCTCGGTTACCATCCAAACGAGGTGTAGATCTCCGGTCTTCGACCATCGTCTTCATCTTCGACTTTCAATCGTCAGTCAATTATTTGAAATGAGAATTTACTCGGCCTTTTCAAATAACTCACGTATTTCTTTTAGAATTTCAAATCAATTTATTTCAATGGTTAAATCATTCGACAACACCAATTTTGTTCTTTAATGTAGTTTTCACACCAAACAAATTCAACCATCAAATACCACATTAATCGAGCAAATTCTGTTTATTTCCATTCCATATCGTTTATGATATCTTATAACGATTTATCGCTATTTTTATTTATTTTAAAATAGCCAATTTATTCAAAACGACGCTTCGGGCCATAACGCGGCCGTGGCGCTGTTTTTCTTCAGATTTGATTTACACATATCTGAAAATCTAACCGTTGGATCTTCACAAAATTTACATCATTAGAAATGTCTTTTCAAAACGAATCCAACGGTTCTACATTCGGGAAAATCCGACGGTCGGATCTCCCGGTACAATCGTTTGAAGTTTTGATTTCAAAATACGAACTGCAGCGTCGTTATTCGATTAGATAAAATTATATATATATATATATATATATATATATATATATATAATCGTTTCTGGCGCTGTTTTTCTTCAGATTTGAATTAAACATTCCAGACAATCCAACTGTTGGATTTTTACAAAGTTGGTGCCGTTGGAAATATTTTTCCAAAGCGAACCCAACGGTTGCGATTTCAGGAAAATCCGATGGTCGGATCTCCCGGTATAATCGTTTGAAATCACGGTTTCAAAATGCGAACTGCACGGCCACATTTCGTTTTAATTTTATTTATATTTATATATTTATATAAATATAGTTCATTCAAAAATTCCTATATCGTTTTCACTTCAAATATTTCACTAACGCCTTTAAATTTCGGAAAAATTCGCCATAACCTCCTTTGTACGGGACGGGCTGGGAAAATTCCCAAATAGCCACACGGGCGTCTCATGTCAAAAAGAAAAAGAAAAAGCCAAGCGGCTAGCCAACAGGCTCACAAAATCATCACCCAAACAAAACAGTAAATGTGTACCTATTTGTCGGGCACAAAATTTTATTCCTCTTCTCTAGCCCCTTTGCTATAACCTGTTCAATAAATATGCATGTACATATATATAGTTCTTATCACTTATCATTTTCTATTCAACTTCATATTTGATTCCATTTGGTTTAAAAACACCTTTCCTTCTAATGTTGCATGAATAGGCAAAATCATATCATTAGCTAATTTATGAATATTTCAACTCGTATATATTTATTTGAACGAGTGGCTATTTTTAACACTTCACATTTCAACAATTCATGTATATAATAAAAATGTGATTTTTATTGTAAAACAATTCATTTCAAAACACTATTATTTTATATAGTTTATATAAGTAATAAAAATAGGATTTTTATTGTAAGACAATTTATTTCAAAACAGGATTATTTTATATATTTCATATTGTTGTTAAAATTGGGATTTTTATTATAAAACAATTTCTTTCAAAATATGAATACCATTCAACACATGAATTTCAATTCAACGAATGAATATCGATTCAACACATGAAGGTTTTCTATAGTTTCTATATATAGATAAAAATGTGATTTTTATATTTAAAACACGAATACCATTCAACACATGAATTTCTAATCAACGAATGAATATCGATTCAACACATGAAGGTTTTCTATTCAATGAATAAATATAGTTTCAGCAAATGAAAATAATTCAATCACATGAATATTATTCAAAATTTCGGCAGCATAACGGTAGGGTAGTTAAAACCGGGACCGTCCCTAGTACGGCTCCTCGCTCTACCTTAAAACCTCGCGGTTTTTGACAATGGGGATCATGCATCTAGTTTGCACGCAGGCGGCATGTATATATTTAATTCATTTCCACAAACTAATCCTATGTGGTTTCAACCAAATATTTTTCAACCACAAACGGGTATTTTTCAACCATAATCAATCAATATCAACCACAAACAATCCCAAACAGCCATTCGCTATCAATCAATTTTCACACCAATCACAATCAATAAATATCGTCCATGGTTTGTGGACGAGGGGCGTATATATATATATATATATATATATATATTGATATATAGCAATTCACTTTTATTTCAACACATATATAACTTATACATCGAACATACAACTTATACAACGCTTATACAAGAGGTGTACAACGCTTATATAATTCATACATCGAATATATAATTTATACATCGTCGTTTTCCATATAGTTTATAAATTAGAAATCTCACATTGGGTTCCACTCCACCAAAAATAGCAGAAGGCTCAGAAAAATATGCGGTCTCTTCTAAAATGTAGAAGACGTCCACACGGTCACGATGTTTCCTGTTTCATCAAATTTCGTTAAAACAACAAAAAGATATGATTTTTCAAAGTTTTCAATGGTTTTAAACTGTTAAAATCAGTTTTAAATTAAAATAGCCGATACCTCCTTTGAAATTGTTCAAAACTAGGTCGAGAATTTTCTGCAAATCCGCGAAGTGGTTGGACGATCAGCCGTTGCAGTGTCGAAGAGGGTCGAAGGGGCTTTCCGGCGCCACCAGCCTTGCTCAGCTCGACGCCCTGTAGCGCGCGTGACGACGGTCCAAAGTCTCGGACTTTAGGGACTCGAATCTCCCCCCACGCTTGATGGTAGACAACGAATCTCAGATGGATTTAAAGGTGGTGGAGAGCTCTTCAAAAAGTTGAACTGGGGCCTGGTGTTTCGATGCGTGGATTCGCCGGAAAAGAAGAGAGAAGGAGTGGAAGATAGCCGTCGTCGATCGGGGGGGGGGGGGGTCTGAGGATTTTTTTTTTAAATTCTGATTGGCCGGTGGGTCTTTAAAGGTGTTTTCTGACACGACCACCAATTGAAACCCAACGACTGTCGTCCCTAGCGTTTTACCGCCATTCCAAACACACTGGGATATGTTTCGAAGGCCCATTCGAATGTTACAGTCAGTTTTCCTTCAAATTAAAATATAAAACATTCCATATTTAATTTGAACGTACATTTCAATTTGCCAGGACCACAAACTGATTCGAAAAATTCCAGAAAAATAAATCTAGCTATGTTTTGACGATACGGTCCCAACAAAACTAGTTTCATCGAATTCCGAGACCGTTTGCAAAAAGGCCCATTTCTGGTCGATCCAATTTAACTGTAATTGACCAAAACACATTTTCCTTTGCCACGCTCATATACTAGCTTCAAAAATTATGAAATTTGAAACCTAGCAATAACTTCCCATCCCGGATCCAACAAAAGTGGTTTCGTCGAATTCCGAGGTCGTATGCAAAATGGCCAATTTCATGGGCTATATAAATTCCATAGCGACCTTTCTGAAAATTCATTTGGCCATAACTTTTGCTTTCCGCTATGAAAATTCGATTTTTCAGATTCGTTAGAAAGGTATTCACTAACAAATTTAAATATTTTTGGTTTCGCTAAAATCCGTTTTGTTTTGCACCCGGTACAGTCCGACAAAGTTTGAATTCAATTTTTGAAACTGCAGCGCCATTTCAGGCCTTGTTTATAATTAAAATTAATTATATTCGTTTTCAATGGTCGATTCAAACTCACTTTTCATTGCCATTATTTAAAATATTTATTTTAAATTTTTAAAATCCATTATTTTAGCCAATTTAAAAATTTTAAATTGGTTCAGATTTTCTGGGTTGTTACAAAAAACCAGTCAGATTTACCAAAATTGTAATAATAATTAAATATTAAAATATAATTAATATTTATTAATAATTGGTAAATTATAGTAAATTATAATTAATAATCAATATAGAATGATTAAAATTTAACATTTGGTTGTTAATATTACTTAGTTATTACTATTTGGCGTTATCCGCTTTTGACTAAGCAAGCAAACCAGTTATTATGAAATTGAAATGCTTTAGTTAGATTAGTTATCATTTGAAATTAAAACAAAAGAGGATTTTCTTTTAAAGGACAAACATTGTAAAAATTTTGGTGAAAAATATGAGAAGTTTCAAAATTAGGGAGAAGTACACATTTACACTAAAGGTGGAATTCAGGAGACCCACTCATCTTTTCCCATTTACACTATCATTTGGCCTTCTCACTAAATTCTAAACTTTCCATACTTTTAACCAAATTTTTTGTTAAGTTTGTCCTTCTCCCTATTTCCCACAAAATAAAATATCTCCAAAAATTATTCAATCAAAATCAAAATGTATTTTTCACCAAAAAATTTCCTTTTTGCAATCAAATTTGTCTTAGGAATCAATAAATAATATTGTTAAGGTTAAACTTTCCTTTATTTACGTTGTTGCGTCCATCTTTTTTATTTTCATTTAAGACCATAATTGAATACGGTAGGCAAACAGGTCAAGACCAGACTCGACATACACTATAAACCCTATCGCATTACAAATCTAGCCGCCATCTAGCTTTGCTTCTGAAATCCTATCTATGATAATAATGGTGGCCTCTCACTTCAAATTCTTTTGCTTCAAATTCTCTTAGGCTTCTAATTCCTTGTTCCCTCGCGAAAATTTTCTCGGTTCTAGCCCTCATCGCTCTGTCGACTTTGCTCGGTGCACAAGGCAAGGATTTAGATGAATTTAACCAGATCCATTTCTGGAGTGGAATGTGCGGGAAAAAGAATGAATCATGTATCATCTTGCATTTTCTGCGTTTTATTTCATATGTTTTCTTATATGGATCTGTAACACCTAGCTTCTTTTTCAATCTAAGGCACTGCTGAGTGGAAAGTATATGGCTTGCTGAATGGGTTTAGATGCTGTCAGAGTCAGCTTGGAATGACCTATCGCAGATATTTGAACGCCACTCAGTTAAGGCAATATTTTTTGTCGGGAACTACTACAGTTTGCATTTAAATGCACAAACGCACCAAGTTTTGATGTCAGGTCCCCTTTACGATGACAGACAGTCGATAATGCAACAGCTGGTTATTTTTAGCAATTTTTGGTTCATTTTATTTTGTGAAATTTCTATTTATTGGGTACACACCCTTCTATCCTATCTTCTGCCTTTTTCTAGATTTGTTTCTTTACCTGAGTACTAACTTTTTACATACATAGGTAATACATTTTCATCACTTTGACATGTGTTAAATTGTAACATGTACATCTGATATACATGCTAAGTCGCTAGGTTTCCACAGCTGTAGTTGGACTGTACAACAATGATTTTTACATCCATTCATTACTTGAGCACTCACTGGACACTTAGTCTATATACAACAAATGTATATTTGGGGATTTTTTGGCAGATAAGAAATGAGAGTTAAGCACGTGTTTATGTGTGTTTTATAAAAATTTGGTATTGAAAGTAAAAGCTTCTTTCTGGTTTTATTTACAACAAATCATTTTTCTCTTACCTAATTTTATAAATAGTTTTGAGCCTCTCTGTTCTTTTCTTTTCTATTTTAGTTATAGGAGATAATTTTGCCTGTAAAACTTCTTAACACTTCAAGTGAAACAATGTTAAAACGATTCAATAAGTGGCTTACTATTCACCATTTATTAGTCAAAGCAAATATATAAACTTCTATGTTAGTTATAGGTGTCAGTTTTCTGGAATATATTAATGATACCATATTTTTCTTTGCAAAATTTTCTCGTTGTGCTTCCAAGTAAGTTCTGACCATACAATTTTAAATGCTAGTATGTTGGAACATGCATTATACTTTGAAAATTATTCTTTAGGGGCTGAAGGGACACCAATTTAGAAAGTTCTCAGCATCTAATTTTGTAGCGAAAAATATTCTGATTCCAGCAATTAAACTTATTAAGTTTCCAAACGTGTTAGTTTTAATATTTTTTAAACTTTCTTATGCCAATTAATTATCTCCATGTTCCACTAGCTAATACCAGATTAAATCATTGGTGGATTCGGTTCTTTATTCAAAAATAGTAGCAGTCATGACATTTGAAGATTGATTTGGCTTGTTTTGCTTAATGATCCGCAATTCAGTGTTGCTCACGAACTTCTAAGTTATGATTTTCTTCTAATTTCAGACACGACATGTTTATTTCAGTCTCTTCAGTTTTGTAGTTAATCACCAAATAGTGAACATGTAGTCAAGTGTATAATAAGTTATATTCCCCTTCCCCCCCCCCCCCCCCCCCCCCCCCAAAAAAATAGTTTGACATTGAATTGTCTTTAAACTAATTTTATGATGTTCCACTCAGTTTGATTATAGGGATATTCATATAAAGATTTAACCACCACAATGACCAGTCAAAGTTGATAACGTTTTACTCTAGGAAGAGTATCAGGATACTATTTCTTTACATGTTATGTTCTTTTTAAATTGAGTATCTTAATTTATTGATCTACTGGCTATATTTCTCCTTCCTTTAAATGTCATTAATTATTCACGAGCACACTAATGGTTATGTTCTAACTTAATGCCATATTCAATTTTATATTCTACATACATTTGATAATTTGAAACAATGTTTTTGCTTAGTTTATTAAATGAGTTTCCTTTCCTATTAAGTTCAAATGCTTGATTATTTAATGCCTGTTGAATATCTATTTACACATAAAATTGTTGACATATGTTAAAGTGCCAGCTTGTTGGTTACTAAAATACAATCATTTTTAGTTTGACACAATATGTGCTATAGACTGATATTAATATGAATTATCATAGTTGTATTGTTGTAGGTACATGATTTAACAGTCATATTATAATATAAGCTGAAAGAAAATGTTGTTTTGAATTTTTTACTTTGCGTTTATAGCATACTTAATTAAAGGCTTTTGAAAAAACATGCTGTTTTGATCGCTAATCAGTTTTTCAACTAAATCTGTCATAATTACTTCATGCTTTTCTCATCTTTTAGATCAACTTCGATGCTTTTGCATGTTATATACAACTTATAGACTTGATCTGATGAAACATTTTAACATATTCTTAGTTATTTGTCCATGGTTTACTTTTGGATTTCTTATTCTTTAGTATCTTTTAGTTTTTTAACTATGAAGAAGCTGAAGCCTATAGATAATGTCATGTGCTAGCCTGCTATAAACATGTAGCTATCATGTACTACATATTAATATAGTAGCTACAGAAATGCTATGGTTTTGACAATTCCTGAGTTATTGCAACTGTTTAGACTTAAGTCAAATGATTATTTGGATATAGAAATGATTGTTTATGAGACCATTTTATCTCAACTGTATAACAGTACATAAATGGTTCATAAATGTGTCCTAAGTTATGCTGCGGTTGTTTGGCATTATTTGTATTAATGTTAATGGTGCATCATAATGTTATTTTTATTAATCCTGACGAAGTTTGCCTTTTATTGTTTCCTCCTTGTTCTTAATTGATAATTTGTTACTGCTTATATTTTCATATATTTTAAAGCACAAGACAGTTTGGGCACTATATTCGGTGGGAGATCGGTTTGTGTTTGAAAGTTCTACTTTAGTGGGTGCTGCTTTTTCCGAATGCTACATTATCTTCATTTTTCAAAGTTGTGATTTTTGTACTAAGTTAGAATTTTTTGTTTGTATTTGGTTATTTCCTGTAAATTGTTGGTGCACCATGTTTGTACAGCTTCTTTGTTAATAGATGCTCCATTTTGTTTTATTAAGATCAAATTATTAACAATATCAATGAATTATAGTAAATGTTTGGATTATTATCACTATTAATGAATTACCATTATTTGTTTATCGTATTGACTAATTTTTACTGTTATCTAGTTTGATTACATAATATGGGATAATTTTTTGTATTCCTGCATATTTCAGAGCTATAGTGATATATGATTTTTTTTTTTTTTTTTTGGTTTGAGGGAGTTTTTGCTTCAGTTGTAACCGAAGAGGAAGCAACAAGTAAAATAGTTATTTCCACTCGAGCTGCATTTCTTTGCTTCGGTTGTTAGCAAAACCAAAGCAATAAAATAGGGTTTTGCTTCAGCTGAACAAACGAAACAATAGAGTTTGGTTTGTTGCGTCGTCTGCATTTGCTTCAGTTGTTGAACCGAAGCAATAAAGGGTAAATAATCGAAGCAAATGACCTATTTTGCAGTGGTGATACCCAATTTTCATGTCATGTATAACCAATTAAACATATAATCATGTTTATAATATTGCCTATTCCAAATTTTCACTAATTACATATTAATTAGCCTCAATTACAAATTTACAATTATAGGCAATTTCATCAATTCCATGTAATTCATACCCAAATATGCCAATTTCACATATTATCCAATTATCCAAAATATCCAATTTTCCAAATTTCCCATATTCCCAATATTTCACATCGTTCCCACGTATTCGCATTCGCACGTATTTTTAGTATAGGCTCGAAGGTAACCTAGATCCACAAATAAAAGGAATAGGGGTAAGAAGAGAGAAACAATTCATAGAAAATTGGAATAAAACAACATCATGAAATAAAGAGGCATATAAACTGGCATAGAGGCATAATAAAAGATTCAACATGAATAAACTGATAAAAGGTATGAACTTTACATAGAAACATAGGCATATGATGACATGAATCAAAAAGGTGAAGACTTGGTGAGATTTTCATTACAGACATATATATGAATCATTTTTACAACTTTTTCATGTTACTTTAATCCCATTAAATTTGTGAAATAATTGTACTTACCTTTCGTGGCTTAAAAAATGACTAACGAATTGAAATAGGTGTAGAAACATTGCAGTGATGTTGATTGATCTTCTTTAATTATTGTTGAAGCTATAAACTTTGATTTGAATTGTGTATGAACACTTGAGATTTAATTTGGAGGCGGCGGCTAGGGTTTAAGAGAGAGCTTGACAACGTAATGGTGTCATAGATAATATTTTATGAATTAGGGTTAGGTCTTAGGGTGTATATAGATGTCTAGGATCGATTAGAGCTCTTAGATTAACCCAGAAATCATCAGGACCACTCAGATGCAACATCAGCCCTTAGCGTGAATCGGGCCACGGGTTGACAGCCAAACACCCTGGATCGACCCCTAATCGACCCAGCGGGGCTTGGGTCGACTCCAAAAATAGTGTGGTTTGGCTATTCCCCCTCCCGATTTGCTGTTTTGAACTTTTTTTGAATATTTATTTATTTTATTTTGTATATATATATATATATATATATATATATATATATATATATATTTCTCTCATATGCATACAAACTTCAAGGCTTAATAACATCTTCATAAGGTATCCGTTTTGTGCAAACCAAATGTCTATCTTGGCCCAAAATTTTGAGATGAACATAATAGTGCAACCCATTTCACTTAATTCTTCTTCTAAAAATTAATTATACTTTAATTTGTGAATTTTAATGTTATAAAATTATGGGGTGTTACACTGACCTAACCATCAGTTCACTATCATACATGTGTGTGAGACTAGCGAACTAACACTACTCAAAGCTGCGCTACTTAAAGTTGTGCTTTGATCATCAACCACATGGCTCTGCTTTTAGACAAAAGCCTTGATCCATGCATCTTAGCATGTCACGTTATCAATCCATACTATACCATTGATTTTTGCCAATATATAACCTCTAAGCTCGTACGTCTGAAGAAGGGTGTTAAGCAAGAGAATAAATTCTCCACCACCAAACAAATATATATTTAGTAGAGATCAATGAATACATCACTAAGGAATACAACGTCATACATACCATCCATTTGCAAGTCTGTTCTGGTCTAAAAGAAATCGGAGGCACCTCATTCCTTGTCCCATATGTCCAATACAGGAGAGAGGTCCTCGCATATCCGGACTGTAACAACCCGGAAAATCTGGGCCAGTTTAAAATTTTATTTTGGCAATTTTAGCGAATTTTGATTATTTAAAATGAATTATTTTAAATAATATCGACGTGAAATTTATTTTGAATAGAATTAGAACGTATATATTATATACGTCGTCGTTAGAATATATAATAATTATATATAATTATAAAAGGAATTGAAAATGGCGCGGTAGTTCGAAAATTCGATTTCTAATTTCAAATGAATATACAGAATTCAATATAAGTCGGAATTGGACGAAACAAGAAATATTTGAATCTGATGAAGAATATCTTTCTAATGAAGTTGACAAACTGGGATTTCACTTTAGAAATGATAAGATACGTCCAGTTGAAAATTCAGAATAGTCGCTGTAGAATTTATATATATTTTATATAATATAAAGGCCTTGAAAATAGCCATTTTGCAAACGACCTCGGATTTCGACGAAACCAGTTTTGTTGGGTCCGGGATGTAAAGTTATTGCTAGGTTTCAAATTTCATGATTTTTCGAATCAATATGTGAGCGTGGCAAAGGAAAACGTGTTTTGACCATTTCAGTTGATTTTAATCGACTGGAAATTGGCCATTTTTCCAACGGTCTCAGAATTCGACGAAACTAGTTTTGTTAGGACCGCATCGTCAATACGAAGCTAGAAAATATTTTTCGAGAATTTTTTGAGTTAGTATGTGACCCCGGTAATTTAAAATGTACGTTTAAAATTCAATATAGTGATTTAAATGTAAATTCAAAGGAAACTGATCGAAACGGTCAAATCAGCTTGCGATACATATCCCATTGTGTTCGGAATGAGGGTAAAACGCTAGGGACGACAGTCGTTGGGCCTCGATAGGTGTTCGAATTAAAAGTCAACATTTAGGGTTTTGAAAAATAAAATAAAAAAATATTTAATTAAACCTATAACTACCTTTCTCCCTCTCTCTCCTTCATTTACCAGTCAACGCCCCCTTTATAAAAAAAAAAAAAGAAACCCTAATCTAAATCGCGCAGCCCCCCCCCCCCCCCCCGACGGA
The DNA here is from genome assembly GCA_030737875.1 of Allium sativum. Lineage (NCBI taxonomy): Eukaryota > Viridiplantae > Streptophyta > Magnoliopsida > Asparagales > Amaryllidaceae > Allium > Allium sativum. The sequence continues at coordinate 444,553,454 of CM060922.1, read as the reverse complement.
GCGTCCTCCTCCGTTGCCACCAGGTGGCGCCGCCCACTACTAGACCCCCCCCCCCCCCCCCGATCTGCAAGCCTCGACGAAGCCGACCCCCCCCTCCGATCTGCAAGCCTCGACGAAGCCGACCCCCCCCCCCCCCCCTCCGATCTGCAAACCTCGACGAAGCCCCCCGACCACTCGACAGCCCCCCTGTAAGTTTTTAATTTATTTATTTTATTTTTATTTTTATTTAACATAATTTAAAAACTGATTTTAACATAATTTAAAAACTGATTTTAACATAATTTAAAAACTGATTTTAACATAATTTAAAAACTGATTTTATTTTGAGTTATAAAAGATGTGATTTTTGAGATATAAAAGATTTGACTTTTTTTTTAAAATGATTAGAGAATAAAGATAGGATTTTTATCTAAGAAAAAGTTCATATTTTTGTTTAGAAAAAGATCGTAGTTTTGATTTAGGAAAAAATTAGATTTTTGATTTAGAAAAGATTAGATTGTTATTTCTATAAAGACTAGATTTTTATTCGATAGAAAAATAGAATTTTTATATGTTGAACTTCGATAGAAAAATAGAATTTTTATATATTGAACTTCGATAGAAAAATAGAATTTTTATATATTGAACTTCGATAGAAAAATAGAATTTTTATATATTGAACTTCGATAGAAAAATAGAATTTTTATATATTGAATAGCGAAGTCAAAATTCGATTTTTATATATTGAATAGCATCGTAAAAATTCGATTTTTACATATGTAGAGAATACGGGCGAAAGCGACAAAAAGGCGAGAGCGTCGAAGAATTCTGCAAAAGAAGAGTCAAGATGATTGGATAGCTATATGTGAGAATTTCTCACCTTTCAATTACTTTTCTAGTTATATATATATATATATATATATATATATATATATATATATATATATATATATATACTAGGATGCAGACGGTGCTTATTAGAAGCACCCGACACCCGTCCACAGACCATGGACTTGTTTGATTGGTTGTGTAGTTGGTTAGATTATTTGATTTGGATTTGATTGTTTTGGTGAAATTGAAATTGATATGATTGATGTGTGAATGGCGTGGGCCTTCACTAGACCGTGGATAAGGCTAGGCCTCGTCCCGTTTCTAGTATCGTGCCGTTATGCCGCCGAAATTTTCTAAAATATGTTAGAAAATAAAAATATCATTTTATTGTGTAAATGAATTGAATAGAAATTCATAGGTTGAAATAAAATGTTTTATCGTTAAAAATATAATTTTTAACGTGAAGTGAATAAAATATTCATTTATAAACCGGACGGTTTGTTTATGCACACCTATTTGAATGACATTGATTGGGACGATAAATTTTACACATCGCCCAACTGCACGAATAAAATATTTGTTTGATTGTTTGAAACCCCACACGGGTGTTGGGATGAAATTTGAAGTTCACTCATCCTGATTGATTAAATATGTCGATCGATTGATTGACAGGCTGTTATAAGCGTTGAATATCTATATTTGATGCTTTTACAGTGTAGTGCACTTTGGTTGATGGTTGATTATTTTCAATGTTATTATATACATGTGTTGTATGAAAATCCATATAATTAACTTTATATGGTAATTGATTGGGCCTCATTCCAATCGTGAAAATAAAGAATATTTTGATAATAGGAAATATTTGAAATAGAACATTTGAAAATAGAAATATGTGAAGCCGTGATGATTAGATTGACGCCATTTTGACGTGAACGATATTTATATCGATTTTATAACGATTTCGAAATGAATTGAATTGAGAACGATTTCGAAATGAATTGAATTGAAAACGATTTCGAAATGAATTGAATTGAAAACGATTTCGAAATGAATTGAATTGAAAACGAATTCGAAATGAATTGAACTGAAAACGATTTCGAAATGAATTGAATTGAAAACGATTTCGAAATGAATTGAATTGAAAACGATTTCGAAATGAATTGAATTGAAAACGATTTCGAAATGAATTGAATTGAAAACGATTTCGAAATGAATTGAATTGAAAACGATTTCGAAATGAATTGAAAACGAATTCAAATTGAATTGAAAACGAATTGAAATGAATTCGAATTGAATTGAAATTTGAATTGAATAGAAATGAATTTTAAAACGAATTTATAGAGAAGAATTCAATTTTGATTTGAATTGAAACGGAAGTTGAAATTGCTTTTGAATCGAATTTAAAACTATTTATATAATTCGTTTTAAATAGGAATCGACGAAATATATATTATATATATAATATATATAATAGAATGGCCTGAATAGAACGCGCCGCGCCGCGGCAGTTCGTGAATTTCGACCATTTATTTCAAACGGACATTACGGGAGATCCGACCGTCGGATTCTCCTAAAACCGGAACCGTTGGGTTCGTATCGAAAAGAGCTTTCTAAGGAATGTGATAAATTAGAAATCTAACGGTTGGATTTGGAATTATGTCCAAATCAAATTGGAAAAAGGTCGCTATACGTGCAGTTCGATGGCCATTGGTGGAAATCGACTGTACGGGCCTTGATAAAATTATTAAAAATAGTAATAATTTGTGTAAAATCATAAGAAATGATTTGTGAAGATTTGGGATGAAAAACTCCATATTTGAAAAGATAAAAATGGATTTTTATCGAAATGAACTAGTTTTGAACTAGAAATATAATTCTATTTATTTTTAAATAAATGAATTGGATTTGAAATGGTTTTGAAAAATAACCAGAATTTCCAATGATTGCATTGGAGTGGATTTGAATCGAAATTGTCTTCGGAATATTTCGATGTTGGAATTCGTGATTATACAGATGTTGTTATGGAAATTTGAAAGATATATTTATATCGTTATTTCCAACATGACATTTGTTAATCGTAGAATTTGATATTGAATATAAGCCGATATATTTTCTATTCAGAGCCTTATATTGAATATCAAATGTGATTTGGGTTTGTCGTGAATGGTGTCTTCACTAACACTGTTCTTGAACCCAGTTGAGAAAAGATTAAATCTTTTTATTTAGATTTAATGAAGTGTACCAATTAAATAATATTTAATTGGAATTGAATTGATATTGATTTTTGGGTTTATTGTGGACAGTGTTTTAAATAACACTCGTTCTTTAACCCGATAATTAATGAAGGTGATTTTGGGTTTATTGTGAACGGTGTTTTTAAATGACACGGATTCTTTAACCCAGTTAACGATTAAAACTAAGTTGAGTTTTAATGAATCTTTAATTAGATTGAAAAGATCGAAAATGGAGTATCACCAGTTTTGCTCCAGGCGATAGTTAAATCTTTAATTAGATTTGAACGTGAAATGGTAATTGAATTTACCGATAACACTGTGGTGTTAGATATGAAGTATTACCAGTTTTACTTCATGGGATGAATAGGTTGGGATTGGGAAATTAAAACAAATGATTACTTCGGTAAGGTTCGCTAATCCCGACTAGTTTGAATTGATATTCAAAAATGGATTAAAGAATAAATTCAAGGAATTTATCTTTGATAAAATTAATGGGAATCTTTCCCTATGAATGTGAAATTTAGAAACTAACTGTCGGTTAGCCAAGCAGAATGGTTTTCTGGATATTGATCTGATGTTGGTTTCGGCCTTCGGGGTTAATATTTGGGAAATTATTCTCTTGATTAATTTACGGTTAGTGACTAATGAATTGGAATGAGGCGTATGTTGTGTTTGTGTAACACTTATTTAAAATATACGCGAGTTATTCGGAAAGACCGGGTTTATCCCATTCTGAATAACTGATACGACGATAAGTCGAAGATGAAGACGATGGTCGAAGACCGGAAGTCTTCACGTCGTTTGGGTGATAACTGATGATCTTGATTGGGCTGTACACCCAAGAAGATGGAAACAGTTGGTGATCGTCCAGACGTACTTGGAGATCGATGGATATGCGGGGTACTAGGTGCTCCCGGTTTCGTTCAGACCCAGAACGGACTTGTAAATGGACTGTGTGTCTGACATCGGATTTCATTCTGTGTGACTGATATCGGTTGCATAGGATGGTTTGCCTGTGTGGCATGCCTAAGTGGCAATTGATCGAGGCTTCTGTTGAAAAGCAAAGTCTTGTGGTGATGATCAAAGCACGGCCTTTGTGGCGTAGCTTTGTGTAACGTTTACTTCGCGAGTTTCACACCCGGTATGAACCAAAAACGGGAGAAAGGACCTCAGGGAGGGCCTGCGTTTCCTCCTAGCTAGAAGTGGCGTCAGTGGTTTTACACGTCCTGACGAGTTTGACTTATGTGGTTGTTGCTGTTGCGAGGCGCCTCGGTTAGATCGGACGATCCGGGTCCGATGGAGTCATTCGTTGGCTCGCTTACGCCCCAAAGGGCGGCGAAACGCAGTGCTCAGGCATTTTAATCCACATCGGTGGACCGGCCCTGTCGCTCCTAGGGTCACTCGAGCTCTGATCCTGAGACTCGGGCTGGGCAGTCTCGAATCGGTTGAGGACTATCTTTTGCCTCGGTTCATAGATGGAAATCCAATTTCCAAATACGTGACATTTGCGGTTTTATTTGTAAACCTATATATGGCGACATGATATATGGTACCCATGCCGCCTATGATTGATACTTATGATTTGAAGTTATTTTATACACTATGCACTTATAATAGTATCAAATGATTTGTTTTAAACGTATCAAGCATTCTTTGGCTGTTATAAGGGAAAACCCTATCCCCCGGCTTGCGTTGCATTGTGTGATAGGACCTGGGTCTTATAACAGCTTCATTTTTCTTTATTTAGCATTGCGCTGTTTGTTTTATGCACTGGTATTCTTGGGAGGAAACCCGTTCCGTGTTATACGGCGTGGTCCCTTGATTTACCTAACTTTGAAATAAAGATTAACTGTTTTAGTTCTCACACCAGTCACATGACTGACCTGGAGTTTATTGTTTTAACCTAAACTCTGGGTGCCCCTATTTTGACACGGGCAGCTAGTAGTTTTGGTTTTGCAGATTTATATTCACAGGATCCTGGTTTACAGCTGGAATGATATCCGGAAAGCTTTGTATCCGTATATCTACTTCTAGTTGTGTATTGTATTATTTTCCGCTGCTATGATTTAAATGTAATTTAAATCTCTGATATTTCTGTGTAATATTCATTTTTACTCTGTATATTCTTGTAATCTGATGCATTGTTGTAATATACAATGAAATGTTCTTCTGTATGTGTTCTGTTTTGTCGTGTTCTCGAACTATCCGACGTTTTCCTTTACGGGGAAGTTACGGGTTTTCACAGTTGGTATCAGAGCTTTGGTTTACAAAGCAGAGAACAAGGCACATTAGAACCGTACGAAAGAATTCATCAGATATTGGATTAGTAATATTCAATGGGGATGACTCGTTAGAGATAGGATTAGTAGTATCCTAGAACGAGTGTGAAGAGTATATTTTTCAAATGAAAACAAATTTTGTTTTGAAAATTTAAATCAATTATTCGTATCTGATTATCTACTTATATTGAGGTGGACAATCCAGTATATATAGATTTTGCGTATACGTCTGATCCGCGTGTATTCAAAGTTTTAATATACTGGATAGATATAGATTCACACTCTAGTCGCCCGAAGATGATTCTGATGATTGTAGCTACATCATCAGAATTAGTGTTCGAAAGTTGAAGGTGTGATTTTCTATATATTTCCATTAGGCTGGTGTGAGAACCAAAACTTATATATAGTTAGAACACATTGTTGTGAATTGGCATCAAAAATCTGATTTTTGACTATGTATCAAAAGTATGAATTTGAAAAGCTAATCAACTAATTGATTGATGTTTGTGTTGTTTGTTTATTTGTTTGCTAAATTTTAGCCATTTAGCCTAACAGAACCAAATATGGAATTATATCGAAAATTGGTTGCGTTTGCTTGCATATACATATACTTATATTGAACAGGTCATAGCAAGGAGGCTAGAGCAGAGAATAAAATTTGTTTGCCCGACAAATAGGTACATGTTTACTACATAATTTCCTGTTTTGTTTGGGTGATGATGATTTTGTGAGCCTATTGGCTAGCCGCTTGGCTTTTTCCTTTTCTTTTTGAGATCTGAAGGACCGGGGAAGCTATTTGAAATTCCCCGATGCTCCCGGTGCAGGGGAGGTTATGGCGAAATTTTTCGAAAAATTTAGGGTGTTAGCCAAATTTTTGAATTTTTGGAAATTCTCAGAAACTGAAAAGTTGGAGAATGGAAGCCAAATCGAACGTAGAGTTGAATAATCAAACCACTTTCGACTTTGTTCCTTTTCGGGGACGAAAAGTTTTAAGTGGGGGAGATTGTAACAACCCGGAAAATCTGGGCCAGTTTAAAATTTTATTTTGGCAATTTTAGCGAATTTGGATTATTTAAAATGAATTATTTTAAATAATATCGACGTGAAATTTATTTTGAATAGAATTAGAACGTATATATTATATACGTCGTCGTTAGAATATATAATAATTATATATAATTATAAAAGGAATTGAAAATGGCGCGGTAGTTCGAAAATTCGATTTCTAATTTCAAATGAATATACAGAATTCAATATAAGTCGGAATTGGACGAAACAAGAAATATTTGAATCTGATGAAGAATATCTTTCTAATGAAGTTGACAAACTGGGATTTCACTTTAGAAATGATAAGATACGTCCAGTTGAAAATTCAGAATAGTCGCTGTAGAATTTATATATATTTTATATAATATAAAGGCCTTGAAAATAGCCATTTTGCAAACGACCTCGGATTTCGACGAAACCAGTTTTGTTGGGTCCGGGATGTAAAGTTATTGCTAGGTTTCAAATTTCATGATTTTTCGAATCAATATGTGAGCGTGGCAAAGGAAAACGTGTTTTGACCATTTCAGTTGATTTTAATCGACTGGAAATTGGCCATTTTTCCAACGGTCTCAGAATTCGATGAAACTAGTTTTGTTAGGACCGCATCGTCAATACGAAGCTAGAAAATATTTTTCGAGAATTTTTAGAGTTAGTATGTGACCCCGGTAATTTAAAATGTACGTTTAAAATTCAATATAGTGATTTAAATGTAAATTCAAAGGAAACCGATCGAAACGGTCAAATCAGCTTGCGATACATATCCCATTGTGTTCGGAATGGGGGTAAAACGCTAGGGACGACAGTCGTTGGGCCTCGATAGGTGTTCGAATTAAAAGTCAACATTTAGGGTTTTGAAAAATAAAATAAAAAAATATATAATTAAACCTATAACTACCTTTCTCCCTCTCTCTCCTTCATTTACCAGTCAACGCCCCCTTTATATATAAAAAAAAAGAAACCCTAATCTAAATCGCGCAGCCCCCCCCCCCCCCGACGGAGCGTCCTCCTCCGTTGCCACCAGGTGGCGCCGCCCACTACTAGACCCCCCCCTCCGATCTGCAAGCCTCGACGAAGCCGACCCCCCCCCTCCGATCTGCAAGCCTCGACGAAGCCGACCCCCCCCTCCGATCTGCAAACCTCGACGAAGCCCCCCGACCACTCGACAGCCCCCCTGTAAGTTTTTAATTTATTTATTTTATTTTTATTTTTATTTAACATAATTTAAAAACTGATTTTAACATAATTTAAAAACTGATTTTAACATAATTTAAAAACTGATTTTAACATAATTTAAAAACTGATTTTAACATAATTTAAAAACTGATTTTGTCATAATTTAAAAACTGATTTTATTTTGAGTTATAAAAGATGTGATTTTTGAGATATAAAAGATTTGACTCTTTTTTTAAAATGATTAGAGAATAAAGATAGGATTTTTATCTAAGAAAAAGTTCATATTTTTGTTTAGAAAAAGATCGTAGTTTTGATTTAGGAAAAAATTAGATTTTTGATTTAGAAAAGATTAGATTGTTATTTCTATAAAGACTAGATTTTTATTCGATAGAAAAATAGAATTTTTATATATTGAACTTCGATAGAAAAATAGAATTTTTATATATTGAACTTCGATAGAAAAATAGAATTTTTATATATTGAACTTCGATAGAAAAATAGAATTTTTATATATTGAATAGCGAAGTCAAAATTCGATTTTTATATATTGAATAGCATCGTAAAAATTCGATTTTTACATATGTAGAGAATACGGGCGAAAGCGACAAAAAGGCGAGAGCGTCGAAGAATTCTGCAAAAGAAGAGTCAAGATGATTGGATAGCTATATGTGAGAATTTCTCACCTTTCAATTACTTTTCTAGTTATATATATATATATATATACTAGGATGCAGACGGTGCTTATTAGAAGCACCCGACACCCGTCCACAGACCATGGACTTGTTTGATTGGTTGTGTAGTTGGTTAGATTATTTGATTTGGATTTGATTGTTTTGGTGAAATTGAAATTGATATGATTGATGTGTGAATGGCGTGGGCCTTCACTAGACCGGGGATAAGGCTAGGCCTCGTCCCGTTTCTAGTATCGTGCCGTTATGCCGCCGAAATTTTCTAAAATATGTTAGAAAATAAAAATATCATTTTATTGTGTAAATGAATTGAATAGAAATTCATAGGTTGAAATAAAATGTTTTATCGTTAAAAATATAATTTTTAACGTGAAGTGAATAAAATATTCATTTATAAACCGGACGGTTTGTTTATGCACACCTATTTGAATGACATTGATTGGGACGATAAATTTTACACATCGCCCAACTGCACGAATAAAATATTTGTTTGATTGTTTGAAACCCCACACGGGTGTTGGGATGAAATTTGAAGTTCACTCATCCTGATTGATTAAATATGTCGATCGATTGATTGACAGGCTGTTATAAGCGTTGAATATCTATATTTGATGCTTTTACAGTGTAGTGCACTTTGGTTGATGGTTGATTATTTTCAATGTTATTATATACATGTGTTGTATGAAAATCCATATAATTAACTTTATATGGTAATTGATTGGGCCTCATTCCAATCGTGAAAATAAAGAATATTTTGATAATAGGAAATATTTGAAATAGAACATTTGAAAATAGAAATATGTGAAGCCGTGATGATTAGATTGACGCCATTTTGACGTGAACGATATTTATATCGATTTTATAACGATTTCGAAATGAATTGAATTGAGAACGATTTCGAAATGAATTGAATTGAAAACGATTTCGAAATGAATTGAATTGAAAACGATTTCGAAATGAATTGAATTGAAAACGAATTCGAAATGAATTGAATTGAAAACGATTTCGAAATGAATTGAATTGAAAACGATTTCGAAATGAATTGAATTGAAAACGATTTCGAAATGAATTGAATTGAAAACGAATTCGAAATGAATTGAATTGAAAACGATTTCGAAATGAATTGAATTGAAAACGATTTCGAAATGAATTGAATTGAAAACGATTTCGAAATGAATTGAATTGAAAACGATTTCGAAATGAATTGAAAACGAATTCAAATTGAATTGAAAACGAATTGAAATGAATTCGAATTGAATTGAAATTTGAATTGAATAGAAATGAATTTTAAAACGAATTTATAGAGAAGAATTCAATTTTGATTTGAATTGAAACGGAAGTTGAAATTGCTTTTGAATCGAATTTAAAACTATTTATATAATTCGTTTTAAATAGGAATCGACGAAATATATATTATATATATAATATATATAATAGAATGGCCTGAATAGAACGCGCCGCGCCGCGGCAGTTCGTGAATTTCGACCATTTATTTCAAACGGACATTACGGGAGATCCGACCGTCGGATTCTCCTAAAACCGGAACCTTGGGTTCGTATCGAAAAGAGCTTTCTAACGAATGTGATAAATTAGAAATCTAACGGTTGGATTTGGAATTATGTCCAAATCAAATTGGAAAAAGGTCGCTATACGTGCAGTTCGATGGCCATTGGTGGAAATCGACTGTACGGGCCTTGATAAAATTATTAAAAATAGTAATAATTTGTGTAAAATCATAAGAAATGATTTGTGAAGATTTGGGATGAAAAACTCCATATTTGAAAAGATAAAAATGGATTTTTATCGAAATGAACTAGTTTTGAACTAGAAATATAATTCTATTTATTTTTAAATAAATGAATTGGATTTGAAATGGTTTTGAAAAATAACCAGAATTTCCAATGATTGCATTGGAGTGGATTTGAATCGAAATTGTCTTCGGAATATTTCGATGTTGGAATTCGTGATTATACAGATGTTGTTATGGAAATTTGAAAGATATATTTATATCGTTATTTCCAACATGACATTTGTTAATCGTAGAATTTGATATTGAATATAAGCCGATATATTTTCTATTCAGAGCCTTATATTGAATATCAAATGTGATTTGGGTTTGTCGTGAATGGTGTCTTCACTAACACTGTTCTTGAACCCAGTTGAGAAAAGATTAAATCTTTTTATTTAGATTTAATGAAGTGTACCAATTAAATAATATTTAATTGGAATTGAATTGATATTGATTTTTGGGTTTATTGTGGACAGTGTTTTAAATAACACTCGTTCTTTAACCCGATAATTAATGAAGGTGATTTTGGGTTTATTGTGAACGGTGTTTTTAAATGACACGGATTCTTTAACCCAGTTAACGATTAAAACTAAGTTGAGTTTTAATGAATCTTTAATTAGATTGAAAAGATCGAAAATAGAGTATCACCAGTTTTGCTCCAGGCGATAGTTAAATCTTTAATTAGATTTGAACGTGAAATGGTAATTGAATTTACCGATAACACTGTGGTGTTAGATATGAAGTATTACCAGTTTTACTTCATGGGATGAATAGGTTGGGATTGGGAAATTAAAACAAATGATTACTTCGGTAAGGTTCGCTAATCCCGACTAGTTTGAATTGATATTCAAAAATGGATTAAAGAATAAATTCAAGGAATTTATCTTTGATAAAATTAATGGGAATCTTTCCCTATGAATGTGAAATTTAGAAACTAACTGTCGGTTAGCCAAGCAGAATGGTTTTCTGGATATTGATCTGATGTTGGTTTCGGCCTTCGGGGTTAATATTTGGGAAATTATTCTCTTGATTAATTTACGGTTAGTGACTAATGAATTGGAATGAGGCGTATGTTGTGTTTGTGTAACACTTATTTAAAATATACGCGAGTTATTCGGAAAGACCGGGTTTATCCCATTCTGAATAACTGATACGACGATAAGTCGAAGATGAAGACGATGGTCGAAGACCGGAAGTCTTCACATCGTTTGGGTGATAACTGATGATCTTGATTGGGCTGTACACCCAAGAAGATGGAAACAGTTGGTGATCGTCCAGACGTACTTGGAGATCGATGGATATGCGGGGTACTAGGTGCTCCCGGTTTCGTTTAGACCCAGAACGGACTTGTAAATGGACTGTGTGTCTGACATCGGATTTCATTCTGTGTGACTGATATCGGTTGCATAGGATGGTTTGCCTGTGTGGCATGCCTAAGTGGCAATTGATCGAGGCTTCTGTTGAAAAGCAAAGTCTTGTGGTGATGATCAAAGCACGGCCTTTGTGGCGTAGCTTTGTGTAACGTTTACTTCGCGAGTTTCACACCCGGTATGAACCAAAAACGGGAGAAAGGACCTCAGGGAGGGCCTGCGTTTCCTCCTAGCTAGAAGTGGCGTCAGTGGTTTTACACGCCCTGACGAGTTTGACTTATGTGGTTGTTGCTGTTGCGAGGCGCCTCGGTTAGATCGGACGATCCGGGTCCGATGGAGTCATTCGTTGGCTCGCTTACGCCCCAAAGGGCGGCGAAACGCAGTGCTCAGGCATTTTAATCCACATCGGTGGACCGGCCATGTCGCTCCTAGGGTCACTCGAGCTCTGATCCTGAGACTCGGGCTGGGCAGTCTCGAATCGGTTGAGGACTATCTTTTGCCTCGGTTCATAGATGGAAATCCAATTTCCAAATACGTGACATTTGCGGTTTTATTTGTAAACCTATATATGGCGACATGATATATGGTACCCATGCCGCCTATGATTGATACTTATGATTTGAAGTTGTTTTATACACTATGCACTTATAATAGTATCAAATGATTTGTTTTAAACGTATCAAGCATTCTTTGGATGTTATAAGGGAAAACCCTATCCCCCGGCTTGCGTTGCATTGTGTGATAGGACCTGGGTCTTATAACAGCTTCATTTTTCTTTATTTAGCATTGCGCTGTTTGTTTTATGCACTGGTATTCTTGGGAGGAAACCCGTTCCGTGTTATACGGCGTGGTCCCTTGATTTACCTAACTTTGAAATAAAGATTAACTGTTTTAGTTCTCACACCAGTCACATGACTGACCTGGAGTTTATTGTTTTAACCTAAACTCTAGGTGCCCCTATTTTGACACGGGCAGCTAGTAGTTTTGGTTTTGCAGATTTATATTCACAGGATCCTGGTTTACAGCTGGAATGATATCCGGAAAGCTTTGTATCTGTATATCTACTTCTAGTTGTGTATTGTATTATTTTCCGCTGCTATGATTTAAATGTAATTTAAATCTCTGATATTTCTGTGTAATATTCATTTTTACTCTGTATATTCTTGTAATCTGATGCGTTGTTGTAATATACAATGAAATGTTCTTCTGTATGAGTTCTGTTTTGTCGTGTTCTCGAACTATCCGACGCTTTCCTTTACGGGGAAGTTACGGGTTTTCACACGGACAATCAACAAGTATGTCGAAACAACTGCCACCATAACCCCTTCTTAGGAGCTAACCAATCCAGGGCATCAGTGGTAATCCATTCGACGTGAAGATCGTCAGTCTTGCACCGTCTTCAATATCTTTGACTTTTAATCGTCGTATCTTTTATTCAAAATGGGTTAAATCCGTCTTTCCGAATAACTCGCGTATCTTTTAATCAAGTGCTATAAAAACACATCATACGCCTCATTCCAATCCATAATATTCTTTTATTAAAATATTATTTTCACAATTTAAACCAAATTAAGGTTTATCAAACTAGTCGGTATTATCGAGCCTTACCGAAGTAATCATTTATTTTATTTTTCCAATCCCAACCTATTCATCCCATGGAGCAAAACTGGTAGTATTTCGTATCTAACACCCCATATGTTATCGGTAAAATTAATTACCATTTCTCGTTTCAAATCTAATTAAAGATTTGACTGTCGCATGAAGTAAAACTAGTGGTACTCCATTTTTGAACTTCTTTAATTTGGCAAATTTAATTACCACATTAACATTTCAGTCTAATTAAAGATTCATTAAAAATCCACTTAGTTTTAATCTCCAAAAATCATTACTTGATGATTATTCAACATTTAGAAAATAAATCCTGTCTTTAACTGGGTTAAAGAACGAATGTCATTTAAAACATCGTTCGCAGTAAACCCAAGATCATCTTCCATCAAAATGGAATCTACAAGGAAATCATAACAGTATATAATTGATATAAATTCCCGTTTCAGACTAATAATATGAATGTAATAATGGAAAATCCTTTTAAATTGCATATATATTAAAGGTCATCCTTTACAGAAACTCATATCGATTATTACCAAATCAAATTCCATTCAATTCCAATTTAATATATTAAATTGGAAAACTTTAGTTTGGAAAATTTCCATTAAATCTTGATTAAAAGATTTATAAATTCCAAATCGTATCTTCATCGTGAATTTGGTTAAAGAAAAAATATTATTTAAAACAACGTTCACAATAAACCCAAAATCCAATTACAATCCCAATTTCAATTCCAGTTAAATTAATTGGTATACTTCACTAAATCTTAATTAAAAGATTTATTCTTTTCTCAATTGGGTATAAGAACAGTGTTATTTAAGGCACCATTCGCGATAAACACAAAATCCAATTTGATATTAAAAAGAAGGCTCTAAATAGAAATTATATTTGCTTACATTCAATATCAAATTCTGAAACCGGCAAATATCGTTTTGGAAATAACGATATATATATATATCTTCCAAATTCCCCAATAATATCCATATAATCACGGAATCCAATATTGAAATATTCCGAAGATTATTTCCATTCACATCCAATCCAATCTTTACAATGAAAAATTCTAGTTATATTAAAATCATTTACAAATCCAATTTATTTAAAAACATTGGATTATTATTCTAGTTAATAACTAGTTCATTTCGATAAAAATATATTTTTCTCTTCCAAACCTAGAATTTTTCATCCAAAATCTTTCCAAATCATTTGTAATGATTTTACACAATTTTTCCATATTTTTAATAATTTTATTAAGGCCTTTACAGTCAGTTTCTGATAAAGGCCGCCGAACTGCATCCATAACGACCTTTTCTGAAATTGATTTGGACATAATCTAAAATCCAATCATTCAAATTTAGTTTTCTTATATTCGTTGGAAATTCTTTTTGATACAAACCCAACGGTTCCGGTTTTAGGAGAATCCAACGGTCAGATCTTCCGTTATGCCCTTTTGAAGTCAATGGTTGAAATTTGCGAACGGTTGTTGTGCGGCATGTTCTATTCAAGCCATTAATTATATATATCACTGACTTCCATTTAAAACATATTTTGTAAATCATTTATAAATTCATTTTACGATGATTTCAACTTCGATTTCAATTTTTAATCAAAATTTAATATTCCATATCATTATAATATTAAAATCATAATATTTTCAAAACATCAGATTTTGAAATCCACTTCGTTTTCCTATTCATTATAAAATGAATAAAATTGATCGATAAGCCCATTCAGGTTAAAATGGCGTTTAACTACTTAACTCGGCTTCACATTTCAATATTTTTGTGTCCATCCAAAATTGGACATCAAAATCGTAATTTAATTCTTCATTGAATATTATTTTAAAATATTCGTTCATATTATGAATCGGAATGCGACTCAATCAATTACCATATACAGTTATATGGATTTCATACAACGCATGTAACAGTAATGATAAATAATCGTTAAACATTCGAACATCATCTAGAGTGCATTCTACAACTGTATTAGCATTAAAATAAATAAATAACGCTAAACACAGTCTGTCAACCAATCAATTGACAAACGACTAAATATTGGGATTAGTGTATGTCAAATATCTTCCCAATACCCTTGTGGGATTTTCAAACAACAACCGTCTATTGAAATAAATCATTGGTTAATAAATTTAACCAATTCTAATTTGGTTTGAATTATTTTTCTAATTAACCAATTTTACTTAGACAAGTAACAAAAATTTACTGTTCAAATAATAAATGGATATTTATATCTCATTCCAACAACCACAAAGTGTCTATCCACATTGTTAGAAATACGAGTGTCGTATTTTCAAACAACGCTTCTTGTGCAGATGAGTCGTGTAACAATCCGTAAAATCTGAACCAATTTAAATTTTTTAAATTGGTTGTTTTAGTTGATTTTAAATATTTAAAATAAATATTTTAAATAATAACGACGAAAAGTGAGTTTGAATCGATGTTTGAAAATGAATATAATTATTTCTAATTATAAACAAGGCCTGAAATGGCGCGGTAGTTTCAAAATTTGAATTCAAACTTTGACTGACTGTACCGGGTGCAAAACAAAATGGATTTTAGTGAAACCAAAAATATTTAAATATGTTAGTGAATATCTTTCTAACGAATCTGAAAAATTGAAGTTTCATAGCGGGAAGCAAAAACTATGGCTAAATGAATTTTCAGAAAGGTCGTTATAGAGTTTATATAGCCCGTGAAAATGACCATTTTGCAAACGACCTCAGAATTCGACGAAACCACTTTTGTTGGATCCGGGATGTCAAATTATTGCTAGATTTTAAATTTCATAATTTTTGAAGCTAGTATGTGAGCGTGGCAAAGGAAAATGTGTTTGGTTGATTTCTATTAAATTGGATCGACCAGAAAAGGGCCATTTTTCAAACGGTCTCAGAATTCGATGAAACTAGTTTTGTTAGGACCGTATCGTCAAATCATAACTAGATTTATTTTTCTGGAATTTTTAGAATCAATATGTGGCCCTGGAAAATTGAAATGTACGTTCAAATTAAACATTAAATGTTTTATATTTTAATTTGAAGGAAAACTGACTGAAACATTCGAATGGTCCTACGAAACATATCCCATTGTGTCCAGAATGGGGGTATTTGGCTAGGAATGACAGTCGGTGGGTTTGGATTGGAGTTAGTATGTGATGAGGGGTATTTTTGAGATTTTAAAAATATAAAAATATAAAAAAATCATAGCCAATCACCTTTCTTCATTTTCCTTCTCTCTCCTTGATACCCCTATTCACGCTCGGCGGAAACAAAATTCCACCTTCTCTCCTCGATCTCACGCAAAATACTCAATAAAATTCAAGGGTCCAGTAGGGAATTTTGTAGAGGATCACTCAAGCTTCAAATCAATATAAAGATTGGATTTTTTCGTGGAGTTTTCGTGGAGATCTTGGGCTCGAAAGTCTGACCAATTCGAGCGCCGCCGTGGATGCCAGAGGCCACCGAAGTGGGCCCCACTTCCGGCGAACAGGCGCCCTTCCTGGCTCCACCTGGTGGTGTGCTCCGATCGACGCAACGCTACACCGTTTGATCGCAAATTGAAGACCTAATTTTGAACCTTCGCTGAAAGGTATCGGCTTTGGTTTTTAATTAAAGTCCATAACACTTTTAAGCGTTGCAAACTATGATTTTAGTTTAAAAATCATATCTTTTTCGTTTGTTGACGAAATTCAGTGAAACAAGAGACAGTGGACTCGTGCGGATGTCTTCTACATTCTAGAAGAGACCGGATATTTTTCTAAGCCTTCTGCTATTTTTGGTGGAGTGGAACCCAATATGAGATTTCTGAATTATAAACGATATGGAAAACGACGATGCATAAATTATATAGTCGATGTATGAGTTATATAAGCGTTGTATAAGTTGTACGTTCGATGTATAAGTTATATATGCGTTGAAAAAATTATATATGTATTGAAGTGAAGTGAAGTATACTTATATATATATATATATATATATATATATATATATATACGCCCCTCGTCCACAAACCATGAACGATATTTATTGGTTGTGATTGGTGTGAAAATTGGTTGATAGCGAATGGTTGATTAGAATTGTTTGTGGTTGTAATTGATTGATTGTGGTTGAAAAATACCCGTTTGTGGTTGAGAATTATTTGGTTGCAACCACAAAGGAATAGTTTGTGGAAAAAAAATAAACATGCCGCCTGTGTGCGAATTAAATGCATGAAATCCCCATTGTCAAAAGCTGCGAGGCTTTAAGGTATAGCGAGGATTCGTACTAGGGACGGCTCCGTTTTTAACTACCCTGCCGTTATGCTATCGAAATTTTGAATAATATTCATGTGTTAGAATTATTTTCATGTGTTGAAACTATATTCGTGTGTTGAATAGAAATTCATGTGTTGAATATAAATTAACGTGTTGAATAGAAATTCATGTGTTAAATGACATTCATGTTTTGAAATAAATTGTTTTATAATAAAAATCATATTTTTATCATCTATATGAACTATATAAAATAGTCGTGTTTTTAAATAAATTGTTTTATAATAAAAATCATATTTTTATCATCTATGGACACTATATAAAATAGTCGTGTTTTGAAATAAATTGTTTTATAATAAAAATCATATTTTTATCATCTATATGAACTATATAAAATAGTTGTGTTTTAAAATAAATCATTTTACAATAAAAATCACATTTTTATTATATACATGAAGTGTTAAAAATAGTGAAGTGTTGAAATAAATGTCTGTTGGATAAAAATATCATTTTTATCAAACACTACTACAAAACGGGTCATTTGCGACTGTTGTTTACGCTTATTTGCGACTATTTTACAGCCGTCGCATATGCGACCGTCGCAAATTGTGTAAACTTATTGCGACAGTTTTAAAACTGTCGCAATATACATGTTCTTGCGACGGGTATTATGTAATAACAGTCGTTGTAGTATAATTCATTAGCGACGGTTTGCTTTACACCAGTAGCAAGAAACCAATATTTAACTTCAAAACTTTGACCTTGTGCGACAGGTATTAAAGTAACTGACGCGATAAGTTTTGCATTTGCGACCGTGTTTTATTTACAACAGTAGCAAATAACTTCTGAATTCAAAAGGTATAATGCAACCCCATTTCATCTCAGCCATTATCCTTACACAATTCAACATTATAAGCAATTTAAAAAATATATGAACACAAGAAATACATACATAATTCACTAAATCTTATATAATTTGAAAAGAAAACACTAACATTGATAACCATACAAAAAAAATAGTTTGCATGAGTCATAACTAGTCATATGCTACGCTGCAACCAATTCGATCGTGTAAATACTTACATAATACTTATTTCATCAGAAATTAACATTCTTCATATGACTACAAAAGAACAAAATGGATCTTCCAACTTAAAACTAAAAATAGCACAATTTGTCTTCATGATGGTTGACTTGAATCAGCATCTGCCAAAAAAACCAACATAGCATGATTTTGACTGCAATTGAAAAAATATCAAACACAGTATCCAGACTGTGAAATTGGACGCTAAAAAATATACAAACAAGGAACAGATCATAAACAGCAAAATAGTGGCATGAAAAATACCGTGTTTTTCTCCTCCAGCTTGTAATGTGAACTGAACGTAAATAGTTTACAGTCATCAAATTCAAAGTTAAACATTTTTGAATAATATTTCACATTTCAGCACTACTCATTTTGCCAACCTCTAATCTACCGCAAAATTGAGACCATCACTTCCACCTGAAAAAAACATCTCCAAACTTGTTGAGCATACAAAATCATAATAACACACGCATGTACACACATTATAACATATACAGTGCATGATAGAAAAAGATTCTACAGCCCAAAGTGGAAATGACAGTATTACAAGAGACAACACAAGAAATGCCTAAAAATAGGAAGTCCAACGTTTCACCTAATGAATTTAGTGGAAGATAGAATTAAATGGAAGTTCCATACTTACAGTTTCAGAAGACTTTCTATAATGAATTTTATCAGCTCTAGTCACATGGAGATACATGAAACTAAAACAATTCAATAAGTTATCAAAATTATGAAATGCAAGAAACTTACGAAGTATGATTCCCCATCTGAACTATTCGCTGCTGCAGCAAACTTGATGATATTTTATAAGTGAAATGTCAGAGCATATTCCTTATACTGCAAATGAAAATGAATATTTAGATTATATCTCCCACGTGATAGAAGATAAATAGCTAGGGAATGTCAAAATCCTTTACTTAGTTATCTTTGATAGTTAAATAATGTGCAGTTTTTTCAAGATGAGCAACTTACTTGAAGTATCCAGAGAGCATAGCCTTTCTGATATTCATGTAATAATTATGATTGTTTAAATCGTTGCTGCACAGGTTAAAGAATTTCTTTAATAACAATATATAAATAACATATCCATTTGTTGTCATTTGTTGCAAACATATGATTTTTGCAGTACAGACTTGTGAACAAAATCATTTAAAACTAGTTTCTCTTTGGTACATGTAGCAGTAAGCATCCGGTCTTGCAACATACGCTAGAATACATATATTGAATTCATAACTGAATTCATACAGCAAGTAGGCAGTGGCAACTACTAAAGGAAATAGGGCGAATGTTGTAAAGAAGTGTGTGGTCTTATACATGGAAGAAATACCCAGTAGATTAAATAATCATTTTCTCAAAAAAGGACATAATATGCAATTCCTTTTACTCTAGAAGCTATAAATACAAATGCCTGGAGGTGAAACAGGTGCACCAAAAGATACATAAAGGAATTAAAGCTAGAGCACTCTTACAAGGATTTAAAGTTTAGTTATGAACAAGTTAAATATTTTCAAATCTTAATACAGTATTATAATAATAATCATTGCAATGATAATTTTTTTCTTAATTACAATAATTCATACAAATTTTGGAAAGGTGTATCTTTCATCTATTTTTATATGTTTTAATTTTTTAACCCTTTTTACTGTGCTCAAACGCTTGAAGTGGTGTATCTATCACATACTCAAAAAATTATGCTCTCATCTTCTTCAAACAATGTTGTCATCTGCTAAAACTCAGTACTTATCAAAGGTAGGAAAAACTGAAACATGACTTCAGCAAAAACAACATTAATTTCTTATAATGTTTCAGCTTTAGACTATGAACCGGGTATCAACAAGGACAATGACAAGATCAAAACTTGGTCAATATAAACAAACTCATTAATTAAGCTTTAGTAGTTTTTTCATATTTCAATTAGAATATAAATGGGGGGAAAGGATAAAAATTTGTATTCATCTTACAAATAGCAAAGCAATGGAGACTGGGTAAATAATGGAGTACTGAAGATGACAGCTGCATGGTGCTACCTAAAAAATGATTAGTGACGTTTACTGGGTTGAAAGTGATGGATTGGTACTCTCAAACGCGTTGGCTGTGGTTTGAAATGAGTTGGAATAAAGGTTCGAAATGGTGGTTTTGGAAGGGAGAAGGAACTGACGAAGTATAAAATGTTAAAATTGAGGTGCATGGTTGGATGAAAGGTAAACAGGTAGTAACGATAAAGATACACATTCACGTGCATGCTATTCTTTTGGGACATTTGCAGCTGTTTCGTTCAAGACAGCAACAACATTGCGATTACAGATTATTTGAGAAAACATACCCGATTTTTCAATTTTAGCTTGGCATGAGCAGTTGAGAGCTAACCACGGTTACTAAAGTTCTTGCAGTTACTGGAACTTGGAAGCGTATCTCCTCCGAGCTAAAACAGATAGATTTTAGGCAATAAGATTGTATAGTTTTTTTAAAAAAAAAACATAAACCACAAAATAAAAATTACCTTAGCAAGCCTGTATCTCTCAGTTCCGCGTCCGATATAGCAATTTTTTCAGATTCCTCCTGTTGGTGGATGATGCACGGTTGGGGCATTAAACTAAGCAAGTTTTTGAGTATTTCATTTTTATTACATACAGGAATGTGCCAATTTCATTTATGATGTTTTTTCCTTCATGAGAAATCCATAGATATGGGTCTGGAGCTGTAAAACCGCAGGTATGAGTAATTATATCTTCTTTACTAGCAAATGTTGTTATGTGTTTCGGTTGATTTTTTGTTAGATCAGGTAGTAACATTTCACCATTTTCTCCTCTTTTTGTGCCCCCTTACTGCTGCTTTTCTTCTCTAATATGATTTCTTGTTGCAAGTTGCAACTTCGATTGGCAAATGATTTCCATTTGGTTCTCTGCTCAGTATCACAATAAATATTTGAGTTTGTATATAAGCTTAAGCATGTTGTTTCTCTCAATGTACATGAGCAGGTTTCCAACATAAAGTATTGGAAAAAAACTGTGATGCAAAAGAATCCCCTGTTAGCCTTCCAATAGTATTTAAGATTAAACAAGATGTTTTTCATTATATTTTCCTCATATTGGTGCTTGTCGCCTTGATTTTTGCTGGTCAGGGCGTTGCTATAATAAGTTTCGTCAAGTTTTTATATCTTTGATTACTTTCAGAACAAAGAAAAATGTGATGTATTATGATCAAAGGAAATATTATAATCAAACTGAGTTAGACTACTTGAGCTCTGATCAGTATTAGAAATGCATATATAAGGAACTGGTATTAAATGAAAATATAAGATCAATGAGCAGATGCATATAAGAAATTCTGAATGCATAGGAACGTCCCTTGGCTTAGCAGCACTTTACTGAGAAAAGTTGTATGCTCAAATGATTATAATTTAATGCTTAACAGATACATACTGAGTTATAAAGCACATCGTACTTGTAATTATTTCAGTTTTTAGAAGCTGGAATCTAAAATTCCTTGTTCCCTCCATTTTCTTTTGCAGTTCAGATAATTACAATTTGTGCGAATGTAAAGAATAGAAAATGAAGAAGAAAAGTAGTAGAAGCAAAATTAGAGTGAAGATAAGGTAATGCTTTGTAAAATAATAAGGTATTATCAAATAGAATATGCATGGGGTACATATTGATAGCCATATTGTTTGCCTTGAACGTGTAACAACCCGAAAATCTGGGCCAGTTTAAAAATTTTATTTTGGCAATTTTAGCGAATTTTATTATTTAAAATGAATTATTTTAAATAATATTGACGAGAAATTTATTTTGAATATAATTCGAACGTATATATTCGTTTGAATCGACGATAGAATATAAATATTTATTTATAATTATAAAAGGAATTGAAAATGGCGCGGTAGTTCGATAATTCGATTTCAAACTTCAATTGAGCATACCGGGTGCAAACCAAACCGGATTTTAGTGAAACCAAAAATAATAGGATCTATTTGGTAATATCATTCCAACGAATCCGAAAAATCAAAATTTCATTGCGGGGATAAAAAGATATGTCCAGTTGAAAATTCTGAATAGTCGCCATGGAATTCAGGCCCTTAAAAATAGCCATTTTGCAAACGACCTCGGATTTCGATGAAACCAATTTTGTTGGATCCGTGACGTCAAATTATTGCTAGGTTTCAAATTTCATAATTTTTCGAATCAATATGTGAGCGTGGCAAAGGAAAACGCGTTTGACCAGTTTCAGTTGATTTTAATCGACTGGAAAATGGCCATTTTTCCAACGGTCTCAGAATTCGACGAAACTAGTTTTGTTAGGACCGTATCGTCAATACGAAGCTAGAAAATATTTTTCTAGAATTTTTCGAGCTAGTATGTGGCCCCGGTAAATTGATATGCGCTTTCAAATTCAATATATAGAGTTATATGTTGATTCTAATCGGAAACTGATCGAAACGTTCGAATCAGCCGATGAAACATATCCCATTGTGTTCAGAATGGGGGTAATTAGCTATGGACGACAGTCGGTGGGCTTGATTTCGAGGTCGAAATAAAAAGTAACTTTATGGATTACAACATTAGTAAAATAAATAATTATATATATATATATATTTAATACCAAGTCAACCCTCATAACCCTCTCTCCCTCCTCCCAGCCATTCGTTCAAATCGAATAGGAAATGAGAAAAAAAAAGAGAAAAAACCGCGCTTCCACCGGCGACGCCACCACCGCACCCCCCCTCCGCTGGCCGCCGACCTCCCTCCAGTTCCACCTCCGATCTTCTCCCCCTCTCCTCCGTCAGAAATCTGCACCCCTCCCTAAAACCCTCAGCCCTAAATCGTACCCCAGGACCGCGAGCTTCCTTCCGCCACGTCTGGCCCACAGTCCGCCGCCTCAGGCGCCTCCCTAGCCTCGCCAGCACCTCCGACCACCTCAGGCGCTGTGAACCCCTCCCCCATCCTTCCTCCGATTAACGCTGTGAGTTTTATAATTTCTATTTACATAAAAATCTTAGTTTTATTTACATGTTTTTACTGACTAAAGATTATAAATTTTTGACCAAATAAAGATTTGATTTTTCTTTAAATAGAAAAGAAGAGATTTTTAAACCAATGAAGTACAGATTTTTATATGCAAGACGAGATTTTGATATATGTATGATAATAAAAATATAATTTTTATTATAGTAGGAGATTAAAAATATTTATATTTATATTATATAAATAATAAAAATTCGATCTTTATATAAGAAGTAGAAATATAAAAATATAATTTTTATATATTGAATAGCAAAGTAAAAATTCGATTTTTATATATTGAACAACGAAGTAAAAATTCGATTTTTATATATTGAATAGCGTAGTAAAAATTCAATTGTTATATATTGAACAACGAAGTAAAAATTTCGATTTTTATATATTGAATAGCGTAGTAAAAATTCGATTTTTATATATTGAATAGCATAGTAACAATTCGATTTTTATATATTGAACAGCGTAGTAAAAATTCGATTTTTATATATTGAATAGCATAGTAACAATTCGATTTTTATATATTGAATAGCGTAGTAAAAATTCGATTTTTATATATAGAATAGCATAGTAACAATTCGATTTTTATATATTGAATAGCGTAGTAAAAATTCGATTTTTTTTATATATTGAACAACGAAGTAAAAATTCGATTTTTATATATTGAACAACGAAGTAACAATTCGATTTTTTTTATATATTGAACAACGTAGTAACAATTCGATTTTTTTATATATTGAACAACGAAGTAAAAATTCGATTTTTATATATTGAACAACGAAGTAAAAATTCGATTTTTACATATGTAGTGGTTACGGGCAACGAAAGTGACAAGAGGCGAGAACGGCGAAGATTTCTATAAATGAGGTGTCGTGAAGTTAGGATAGCTATCAGTGAGAATTTCTCACTCTTCAATTTCTTTTTCTAGTTATATATATATACTAGGACGCAGACGGTGCTTAGCAGCACCCGACACCCGTCATCCACAGACCATGGATAGCTTGTTTGTTTAATTGTTTGGTTGTGTAGTTTGTTAGATTATTTGGTTTGAATTGAATTGTTTGTTGAAATGAAATTGATTTGATTGATGTGTGAATGGCGTGGGCCTTCACTAGACCGGGGATAAGGCTAGGCCTTGTCCCGTTTCTAGTATCGTGCCGTTATGCCGCCGAAATTTTCTAAAATATGTTAGAAAAAAATAAAAATATCATTTTATTGAATAAATGAACCGAATAGAATATTCATATTTTGAATAAAATATTTTGGTCGTTAAAAATATAATTTTTAACGTGAATGTGAATAAATAAATATTCATTTACAAACCTGGCGGTTTGTTTATGTACACCTATTTGAAGGACATTGATTGGGATGATAAATTTTACACATCGCCCAACTGCACAAATAAAATCTGTGTTTGATTGTTTGAAACCCCACACGGGTATTGGGATGATATTTGACGTACATTAATCCCAATAATTAGTTGTATGTCGATCGATTGATTGACAGGCTGCTGCTATAAGCGTTGAATATTTATATTCGATGCTTATACAGTGTAGAATGCACTTTGGATGATGGTTGATTATTCATCGTTGTTATTGTATACATGTGTTGTAGAAAATCCATATAATTAACTTTATATGGTAATTGATTGGGCCTCATTCCAATTTCGAAAAAGAAATATTCGAATAGAAATATTTGAAATAGAATATTTGAAAATAGAAACATATGAAGCCGTATTGATTAGATTGACGCCATTTTGACGTGAACGATATTTGTATCGATTTTATTCATTCTTCAATGAAAATTGAATAGATTTGAAATTCGAACTATATAGAAATGAATTCGAATTGAAAATAAATAGAAATGAATTCGAATTGAATTTGAAGATAAACGAATTCGAATTGAAATCGATTTGAAAAGAATTTAAAACGGATTTATATTGGAATATTAAATTTTGATTTGAAATTGAATATGAAGTTAAAACCGTTTTGAAAATGAATTTAAAACGATTTAGAAAGCACGTTTTGAATTGAAATCGACGAAGTATATAGGATATATATTATATATATAATATAATGGCTTGAATAGAACGCGCCGCGCCGCGGCAGTTCGCGAATTTCGACCATTGACTTCGAATGGATATTGCGGGAGATCCGACCGTCGGATTCTCCTAAAACCGGAACCGTTGGGTTCGTATCGAAAAGAGCTTTCTAACGAATATTAGAAATTTGAAATCTAACAGTTGGATTTGGAGATACGTCCAAATCAAATTTAGAGAAGGTCGCTGTAAGTGCAGTTCGATGGCCGTTGATGGAAATCGACTGTACGGGCCTTGATAAAATTATTAAAAATAGTAATAATTTGTGTAAAATCGTAAGAAATGATTTGGGAAAAATTTGGATGAAAAACTCCATATTTGAAAAGATTAAAATAGATTTTTATCGAAATGAACTAGTTTTGAACTAGAATTATAATTCTATTTATTTTTAAATAAATAAATTGAATTTGAAATGGTTTTGGAAAATAACCAGAATTTCCAATGATTGCATTGGAATGGATTTGAATCGAAATTGTCTTCGGAATATTTTGATGTTGGATTTCGTGATTATACAGATGTTGTTATGGAAATTTGGAAGATATAGATATATATATATCGTTATTTCTAATACGATATCTGTTGGTCGTAGAATTTGATATTGAATATAAGCCGATATATTTTCTATTCAGAGCCTTGTATTTAATATCAAATGTGATTTGGGTTTGTCGTGAATGGTGTCTTGACTAACACTGTTCTTGAACCCAGTTGAGGAAAGATTAAATCTTTTTATTTAGATTTAATGAAGTATACCAGTTAAATAATATTTAATTGAAATTGAATTCGTATTGATTTTTGGGTTTATCGTGAACAGTGTTTTAAATAACACTTGTTCTTTAACCCGATAATTAATGGAGGGTGATTTTGGGTTTACCGTGAACCGTGTTTTAAATGACACTGATTCTTTAACCCAGTCAAAGATTAAAACTAAGTGGAGTTTTAATGAATCTTTAATTAGATTGAAATAATCGAAATGGAGTATCACCAGTTTTGCTCCAGACGTTAGTTAAATCTTTAATTAGATTTGAACGTGAAATGGAAATTGAATTTACCGATAACCCCGTGGTGTTAGATATGAAGTATAACCAGCTTTACTTCATGGGATGAATAGGTTGGGATTGGAAAATTAAAACAAATGATTACTCCGGTAAGGTTCGTTAATCTCGACTAGTTGAATCAAAATTCAAAAGGAGATTAGAGAATAAATTCAAGGAATTTATCTTGGATAAAGTTAATGGGAACCTTTCCCTATGAATGTAAAATTTAGAAACTAACTGTCGGTTAGCTAAGCAGAATGGTTTTCTGGATATTGATCTGATGTTGGTTTCGGCCTTCGGGGTTAATATTTGGGGAATTATTCTCTTGATTAATTTACGGTTAGTGACTGATGAATTGGAATGAGGCGTATGCTGTGTTTGTGTAACACTTATTTAAAATATACGCGAGTTATTCGGAAAGACCGGGTTTATCCCATTCTGAATAACTGATACGACGATAAGTCGAAGATGAAGACGGTGGTCGAAGACCGGAGGTCTTCACGTCGTTTGGGTGATTACTGATGATCTTGATTGGGCTGTACACCCAAGAAGATGGAAATAGTTGGTGATCGTCCAGACGTACTTGGAGATCGATGGATATGCGGGGTACTAGGTGCCTCCGGTTTCGTTCAGACCCAGAGCGAACTTGTAAATGGACTGTGTGTCTGACATTGGATTTTAGTCCGTGTGATTGATCTCTATTAAATATATATCTATTTGGCGGCGGAGAATTTATTCTCTTGCTTAACGCCCTTCTCTGAGACGTACGAGCTCAGGGGTTATATACTGATGGATATCAAACGCATGGAGTGAATTGCCTGTATGGCATGCCTAAGTGGCAAATGATCAAGGCTTTTGTTGAAAAGCAAAGTCTTGTGGTGATGATCAAAGCACAGCCTGTGTGGCACAACTTTGTGTAACGTGAATTCGCGAGCCTCACACCCCGGTTGTGAACCAAAAACGGGAGACGGACCTCAGGGAGGGCATGCGTTTCTTTCTAGCTAGGGTGGTGTCAGTGACCTACCAGCCCTGACATTTATATACTTTTCACCTGTGTGGTTGTTGGTGTTGCGAGGCGCCTCGGTTAGATCGGACGATCCGGGTCCGATGGAGCCATTCGTTGGCTCATTTACACCCCAAAGGGCGGGGAAACGCAGTGTTCAGGCATTTTAATCCACATCGGTGGACCGGCCCTGACGATCCAAAGGCTTGACAGAGTACTTGCCTGAGGCTCGGGCTAGAGAGTCTCGAATCAGTTGAGGACTATCTTTTGCCTCGGTTCATAGATGGAAACCCAATTTCCAAATACGTGACTTTGCGATTTTGATTGTATAACCTATATATGGCGACACAGTGGTATGGGGCATTCATGCCGCCTATGATTGATACTTATGATTTGAAGCTGTTTTATGCACTATACACTTATAATAGTATCAAATGATTTCTTTTAAAAGTATCAAGCATTCTTGGCTATTATAAGGTAAAAACCCTATCCCCCGGCTTGCGTTGCATTGTGTGATAGGACCTGGGTCTTATAATAGCTTCATTTTTCTTTATTTAGCATTGCGTTGTTGTTTTATGCACTGGTATTCTTGGGAGGAAACCCGTTCCGTGTTATACGGCGTGGTCCCTTGATTTACCGAACTTTAAAATAAAGATTAATAGCTGTTTTAGTTCTCACACCAGTCACATGACTGACCTGGAGTTTATTGTTTTAACCTAAACTCTGGGTGCCCCTATTTTGACATGGGCAGCTAGTAGTTTTGGTTTTGCAGATTTATATTCACAGGATCCTGGTTTACAGCTGGAACGATATCCGGAAGGCTTTGTATCCGTATATCTCTTCTAGTTGTGTATTGTATTATTTTCCGCTGCTATGTAATTTATTGTAATCTCTGATATTTCTGTGTAATATTTATTTGTTTATACTCTGTATATTCTTGTATTCTGATGCATTGTTGTAATATACAATGAAATGTTCTTCCGTATGCGTTCTGATTTGTCGTGTTCTCGAAACGATCAGGCGTTTCGAATGGTCTAGATCGGTTTAACGACTGATTCGGATCGAGCGAAATTCCTTGTTGTCACATTTGGTATCAGAGCTTTGGTTTACAAATCTTAGAGAACAAGGTACATTAGAACCATACGAAAGAATTCATCAGATATTGGATTAGTAATATCCAATGGAATGACTCGTTAGAGATAGGATCAGTAGTATCCTAGAACGAGTGTGAGGAGTATATTTTTAAAGTGAAAACAAATTTTGTTTTGAAAATTTAAATCAATTATTCGTATTTGATTAGTTATTTATATTGATTTGTACAGTCCAGTATATAAAGATTTTGCATATACGCCTTGCAAACGTGTATTTGGAATTTTAATATACTGGATAGATATAGAATCACACTCTAGTCGCCCGGAGATGGTTCTGATGATTGAAGCTTCATCATCAGAATTAGTGTTCGAGAGTCGAAGGTGTGATATTTATATATTTCCAATTGACTGGTGAGAGAACCAAAATTAGATAGGGCCTATTGTTGTGATTTGGCATCAAAAATTTGATTTTTGACTATATATCAAAATTATGAATTTGAAACGTTAAATTCACTAATTGATTGATGTTTGTGTTGTTTGTTTATTTGCTTGATAATTTTGAACCATTATGCCTAATTGTATCAAATATGGAGTTGTATTGGAAATTAGTCGCATTTGCATGCATATACATGTACTTACATTGAACAGGTCATAGCAAGGAGGCTAGAGCAGAGAATAAAATTTGTTTGCCCGACAAATAGGTACATGTTTATCATAATTTACTGTTTTGTTTGGGTGATGATGATTTTATGAGCCTATTGGCTAGCCGCTTGGCTTTCTCTTTTTCTTTTTGAGATCAGAAGGCCTATATGGCAATTTCGGGATTTTCCCGTAGATCCCGGTGCAGGGGAGGTTATGGCGAAATTTTTGGAAAATTTAGGGAGTTAGCCAAATTTTTGAAAATTTGAAAATTCTCAGAAACTGAAAAGTTGGAGAATGGAAGCCAGATCGGACGTAGAGTTGATTGATCAAACCACTTTCGATTTTGTTCCTTTTCGGGGACAAAAAGTTTTAAGTGGGGGAGATTGTAACAACCCGAAAATCTGGGCCAGTTTAAATTTTTTATTTTGGCAATTTTAGCAAATTTTGATTATTTAAAATGAATTATTTTAAATAATATCGACGAGAAATTTATTTTGAATATAATTCGAACGTATATATTCGTTTGAATCGACGATAGAATATAAATATTTATTTATAATTATAAAAGGAATTGAAAATGGCGCGGTAGTTCGATAATTCGATTTCAAACTTCAATTGAGCATACCGGGTGCAAACCAAACCGGATTTTAGTGAAACCAAAAATAATAGGATCTATTTGGTAATATCTTTCCAACGAATCCGAAAAATCAAAATTTCATAGCGGGGATAAAAAGATATGTCCAGTTGAAAATTCTGAATAGTTGCTATGGAATTCAGGCCCTTAAAAATAGCCATTTTGCAAATGACCTCGGATTTCGACAAAACCACTTTTGTTGGATCCGTGATGTCAAATTATTGCTAGGTTTCAAATTTCATAATTTTTCGAATCAATATGTGAGCGTGGCAAAGGAAAACGCGTTTGACCAGTTTCAGTTGATTTTAAAAGACTGGAAAATGGCCATTTTTCCAACGGTCTCAGAATTCGACGAAACTAGTTTTGTTAGGACCGTATCGTCAATACGAAGCTAGAAAATATTTTTCTAGAATTTTTCGAGCTAGTATGTGGCCCCGGTAAATTGAAATGCGCGTTCAAATTCAATATATAGAGTTATATGTTGATTCTAAACGGAAACTGATCGAAACGATCGAATCAGCCGACGAAACATATCCCATTGTGTTCGGAATGGGGGTAATTAGCTATGGACGATAGTCGGTGGGCTTGATTTCGAGGTCGAAATAAAAAGTAACTTTATGGATTATAAAATTAGTAAAATAAATAATTATATATATATTTAATACCAAGTCAACCCTCATAACCCTCTCTCCCTCCTCCCAGCCATTCGTTCAAATCGAATAGGAAATGAGAAAAAAAAGAGAGAAAAAACCGCGCTCCCACCAGCGACGCCACCACCGCACCCCCCTCCGCTGGCCGCCGGCCTCCCTCCAGTTCTACCTATGATCTTCTCCCCCTCTCCTCCGTCAGAAATCCGCACCCCTCCCTAAAACCCTCAGCCCTAAATCCTACCCCAGGACCGCGAGCTTCCTTCCGCCACGTATGGCCCACAGTCCGCTGCCTCAGGCGCCTCCCTAGCCTCGCCAGCACCTCCGACCACCTCAGGCGCAATGAACCCCTCCCCCATCCTTCCTTCGATTAACGCTGTGAGTTTTATAATTTCTATTTACATAAAAATCTTAGTTTTATTTACATGTTTTTACTGACTAAAGATTATAAATTTTTGACCAAATAAAGATTTGATTTTTCTTTAAATAAAAAAGAAGAGATTTTTAAACCAATGAAGTATAGATTTTTATATGCAAGACGAGATTTTGATATATGTATGATAATAAAAATATAATTTTTATTATAGTAGGAGATTAAAAATATAATTTTTATATTATATAAATAATAAAAATTCGATCTTTATATAAGAAGTAGAAATATAAAAATATAATTTTTATATATTGAATAGCAAAGTAAAAATTCGATTTTTATATATTGAACAACGAAGTAAAAATTCGATTTTTATATATTGAATAGCGTAGTAAAAATTCGATTTTTATATATTGAACAACGAAGTAAAAAATTCGATTTTTATATATTAAATAGCGTAGTAAAAATTCAATTATTATATATTGAATATCATAGTAACAATTCGATTTTTATATATTGAATAGCGTAGTAAAAATTCGATTTTTATATATTGAATAGCATAGTAACAATTCGATTTTTATATATTGAATAGCGTAGTAAAAATTCGATTTTTATATATTGAATAGCATAGTAACAATTCGATTTTTATATACTGAATAGCGTAGTAAAAATTCGATTTTTTTTATATATTGAACAACGAGGTAAAAATTCGATTTTTATATATTGAACAACGAAGTAACAATTCGATTTTTTTATATATTGAACAACGTAGTAACAATTCGATTTTTTTATATATTGAACAACGAAGTAAAAATTCGATTTTTATAAATTGAACAACGAAATAAAAATTCGATTTTTACATATGTAGTGGCTACGGGCAACGAAAGTGACAAGAGGCGAGAACGGCGAAGATTTCTATAAATGAGGTGTCGTGAAGTTGGGATAGCTATCGGTGAGAACTTCTCACTCTTCAATTTCTTTTTCTAGTTATATATATACTAGGATGCAGACGGTGCTTAGCAGCACCGACACCCGTCATCCACAGACCATGGATGGCTTGTTTGTTTAATTGTTTGGTTGTGTAGTTGGTTAGATTATTTGGTTTGAATTGAATTGTTTGTTGAAATGAAATTGATTTGATTGATGTTTGAATGGCGTGGGCCTTCACTAGACCGGGAATAAGGCTAAGCCTTGTCCCGTTTCTAGTATCGTGCCGTTATGCCGCCGAAATTTTCTAAAATATGTTAGAAAAAAATAAAAATATCATTTTATTGAATAAATGAACCGAATAGAATATTCATAGTTTGAATAAAATATTTTGGTCGTTAAAAATATAATTTTTAACGTGAATGTGAATAAATAAATATTCATTTACAAACCTGACGGTTTGTTTATGTACACCTATTTGAAGGACATTGATTGGGATGATAAATTTTACACATCGCCCAACTGCACAAATAAAATATGTGTTTGATTGTTTGAAACCCCACACGGGTATTGGGATGATATTTGACGTACATTAATCCCAATAATTAGTTGTATGTCGATCGATTGATTGACAGGCTGCTGCTATAAGCGTTGAATATTTATATTCGATGCTTATACAGTGTAGAATGCACTTTGGATGATGGTTGATTATTCATCGTTGTTATTGTATACATGTGTTGTAGAAAATCCATATAATTAACTTTATATGGTAATTGATTGGGCCTCATTCCAATTTCGAAAAAGAAATATTCGAATAGAAATATTTGAAATAGAATATTTGAAAATAGAAACATATGAAGCCGTATTGATTAGATTGACGCCATTTTGACGTGAACGATATTTGTATCGATTTTATTCATTCTTCAATGAAAATTGAATAGATTTGAAATTGAATAGATTTGAAATTCGAACTATATAGAAATGAATTCGAATTGAATATATATAGAAATGAATTCGAATTGAAAATAAATAGAAATGAATTCGAATTGAATTTGAAGATAAACAAATTCGAATTGAAATCGATTTGAAAAGAATTTAAAACGAATTTATATTGGAATATTCAATTTTGATTTGAAATTGAATATGAAGTTAAAACCGTTTTGAAAATGAATTTAAAACGATTTATAAAGCACGTTTTGAATTGAAATCGACGAAGTATATAGTATATATATTATATATATAATATAATGGCTTGAATAGAACGCGCCGCGCCGCGGCAGTTCGCGAATTTAAACCATTGACTTCGAATGGATATTGCGGGAGATCCGACCGTCGGATTCTCCTAAAACCGGAACCGTTGGGTTCGTATCGAAAAGGGATTTCTAAAGAATATTAGAAATTTGAAATCTAACAGTTGGATTTGGAGATACGTCCAAATCAAATTTAGAGAAGTCGCTGTAAGTGCAGTTCGATGGCCGTTGATGGAAATCGACTGTACGGGCCTTGATAAAATTATTAAAAATAGTAATAATTTGTGTAAAATCGTAAGAAATGATTTGGGAAAAATTGGGATGAAAAACTCCATATTTGAAAAGATAAAAATAGATTTTTATCGAAATGAACTAGTTTTGAACTAGAATTATAATTCTATTTATTTTTAAATAAATAAATTGAATTTGAAATGGTTTTTGTAACACCCCACCTCCGCCAGGGCCACTCTTGCATGGACACTAGCTTTGGAGGGGCGTTGGACAAGGTAAACATGCATGCAGATGTCACAAGACAGAACATATATGTAAAACAGAGTAGTAAAGCAGCGGATAAAACTAGCATTTCAAAACCATAGTCAAGTTACATCAAAGTACTTGGTCAATATTTTCCCATAAAACAAAGTCTAGAACATAAGCTGAAAACTGAAAAAGAAACATAAAGTAACTATCCCCAAAGTAGCATAAAGCCATAGCATGCTCAAACCATACATGAGCTATCCAGAAAAGCAGCTAAAGATCCAGCTAGATACCAGTGTTCCCACCCTGCAAACCTGGGGGGGGGGGGAACGGAAGAAAAGAGGCGAAAGGAAACGGGTCAGTCAAAAAGACTGGTAAGTCCTATCTACTATTAGTATAAAAACTAATAAAGTTAACTGAACATGTAAAACAGAGATGAGATGTAGGGTGATAACTGGCATGGTGAAAAGTAAACAAGATAGATCAAGTGTGGCATCGCATATACAAGGTTAAGTTGCACCAGGTGTGTACTAGTATTCCAATCCATATCAAGTATAAACAAGAAATGATCCCTTGGCCCAAAGCTAGCCCACATCATGAGATGACCTAAATCGAGGTCCAACTACTCGGTCTAGTCGATCGGCTCCCTATAAGCCTAACTCGTCGTGTATCGGTGTCATACGGCTTAATCGTGGAATGTAGTTAACTGTGCTAGGTCCACCCTAGGGTGTATCCAGCCCTAAGGTGTAAACCACAGACATAATTCAAGCACGCACAGTCTAAACCTACTAATGCCCATGTTCAACTCCGGACTTAATGTGCACGACCATTGTCCGCCTGAACAACCGGTGCACCCTTCAGCCGTCTCTTCTGGCCTCTTACAATCAGTTCAGTAATCGTGCCCTACCCTAGCCTAGTCCAGGGTACCCATGATACTTCCAAGTTGGTTACTGCTGAAAGGACCACGTAACTAGGATTTCAAGTGGGTTAAGTGTGGTTAACCCTATCCTAACCATGTATTGAGTTGGTTAAGTGTATTCAAGCAGTTCATGACTTAACCCTATCAATACATCGGGTTTAATTGGTTAAGTATATTCAAGTAGTCCATGACTTAACCCTACCAATCCATCGCGTTTAATTGGTTAAGTATATTCAAGTAGTCCATGACTTAACCCTATCATGTGGCATTAATTAATTTAATGCACCCAACCTCTCACATTAGACCTTGTTGTGGTTACTAGTTAAGCCGGGCGGGTCCGGGTAGCTTTACACCACAACCTAGTCTAACCTCGGGTTTAAGCACAACATGACCAACTACTCACATTGGGTCCTATTGTTTGTAGCCACTAGTTAAGCTGGTCGGTTCCGGGTAGATTTATGCTACAAACTCAACCCAACCTCGAGTTGGCCATTCTCATGTTTTCTAGAAGTCATGTCCAAATTCATGTTTACAAACATAATCACAAGTCAATGTTCATGTCATATTTTAAAATCATGTTTCATGTCATTAATACTACCCAAACCCAATGCATTCCCCTCGCATGTACGCTTCACATAACATAACATAGATCAAAAGAGGGAACTTAGCAAAACATGACAAAAAGGGCATAAGGTAATAAAGTTGGCCACAAGTTAAACATGGTGGCATATGAGGCATAAATATGTTCATAAGCTTGCATATTACATCATGGGCCTCAAAACATGCATAATACCAATTTAAGCAAATAGGTGAAACATGATCATAAATGACATAGGATGGTGACTAGAAGTTCGCATATAACATTATATGCAAGTTACCATAAAGGTTATGAGGGTTCTCATGTTGCATAATGCAACGTTTCAACATAAAGCGTATAGCTTTTAGCCCACAAGGTCAAGGTGATAGCTTTACAAACATGCATAGAATAAACTTATGCAAAACATGATAGGATCAAAGCACATATAATACTTTGGCCCAAACTCAACTTGCAACATGTCATATTTAACTTCATAGTTAGAATCTAAGAGTAGTATAGGGCTTACAATGCTATGAAGACTGGAATTAATATAAAATAAGATTGAAACGAAGCCACACTAGCAAATCCGCAACCAAAGACGATAAACTCCACTTCAAGACTTGAGAACAAGAAGGAATAACCCCAAAGACAAAGAAAGATGGCTCTTTTACTTAAGAAAGATGGCTCCTTTATGACATAGATTGATTTGAGACACTCATGCTCTCATGAAGAAGGTGGAGGCCATGATTAGTGAACATTTGGGCAGCATTAAGTTGTAGGAATGATTAATGAGGGTTTAGGCTAGGTCTAGAGGTCTTTTTATAGAGATTAGGGGTAGTTTAGACCATAGGATTAACCCTAAATCGAATCTGAGCCATCAACTCCCGTCAGAAACTTCCAGAACAAGACCCAACCTGTCAAAATGGTGCACCAGAAAAATTGGTCCGACAGGGGGGTCGACCCCTGGGTCGATATGGGTGTCGACCCATTGGGGAGGGGTCGACACTGGTGTCGACCCTGCCTGGGGCGGGAAAATTCCCGCCCATTCTGCCTTGGTTGTAATTCGAATCTGAATTCGAATTTGAACTGTTTTCGGGCTTAGAATTTTCTGAAAACTTCATTGGGCCATAACTTGGTCATACAAACTCCGTTTTTCGAAAACTCGGACTCTATTTCGCGTATTTTTCCGAGATGAACGCAATGGCACAGCCCGTTTCCCTTTATTCAGATTTTACAATTTAATTCTGCCTTGATTTACATTATAACATGTTATTAAAAATACGGGTTGTTACATTCTCCCCTCCTTAAAGGATTTCGTCCCCGAAATCTCCAAGTTAGGAAGAACGTATCCTACCATCCATCATCCATCTACTCAAAACATCATCCACAAGTAACCATTGTCCTTAAAAAGATTCTAAATGCTGTATGAACATATGCTAAATGTGTGTGTATATGTACTTATCTAATGCAAAAATCAGGCGGTTACTGATTCAGTAAACCTCCTTAATGCAAAGTATGTTAGTGAGATGAGTCCATATGTATGCAAATTCTTAACATAATTTATAATCTCTACATGAGTGCACATAACATTCATCCATATGCAACATCCACGTGATAGCATACAAGTTTCATCCATGAATAAGCATAAACACTCATGCATATGCAACATGAAAGTGTGTGAGCCGATCTTAGTGCCTAATGTGTATCATGCATCCACGAGTATCCACTTGCAAACACTTGCAACCACTTGCAACCATCAAGCATAACATGTTTCAAATACATGTTTCATCCAAATGGTCTCTACTTAAGGTTCTCATGACAAGGTTAACGAGATAACAAGATAAACAGGATAAACATGGATAGCAAAAAGGAAGATATGCTAATTAGGAAAGGAGATTGAGAATGTACCCTCAAAAAGGAATGGATAAAGGCCACGCATCTTCTCCTCGGTTTCCCAAGTTGCATCTTCATCGGCTTCACTCCACTGAACTTTCACCAATTTGACTTCTCGATTCCTTAACTTCTTGATCTCTGTTCCCAAGATACGAATCGGAGCTCTTCTCAAGGTTGCCTCTTTCTCTACCTCCACGTCTTCAAGGATGCTTGGTTCAACCACCTCAGCGGACTCATGTAAGCACTTTCGGAGATGCGAGACATGAAAGACATTATGCACTCCGGCTAGCTTCTCGGGAAATTCCACCTTATAGGCCATCTTTCCAATTCTCTCTATGATAGGGAAGGTTCCTACGAACCTTGGTGCCAGCTTCCCAACTGCTCCAAAACGAACCACATTACGCAAAGGAGAAACCTTCACGAAAACCATGTCTCCCACTTCGAATTCCAAATCTGCCCTTCGCTTGTCAGCATAGAATTTCTGTCGGTCTTGGGCCGCTTTCATCCGTCTTCTCACCAATTCAATTTTCTCGGATGTGTCCCGTATCATATCGGGCCCAAGTATAAGCCTATCTGTTGTCTCCCACCAACAAGATGGTGACCTACACGGCCTTCCATACAGAGCTTCAAATGGTTCCATCCCTATGCTGGCTTGATAGCTATTATTATAAGCAAACTCTACAAGAGGAAGGTGGTCTTCCCAAGTACCCCCAAAGTCAAGGACACAAAGCCTCAAAAGATCTTCTAGCACTCTATTCACCCTTTCGGTTTGGCCATCTGTCTGGGGGTGATAGGCTGTACTCAGATTCAATCGCGTACCCATCGCTTCTTGCAAACTATTCCAGAACTGGCTAGTGAAAATTGGGTCACGATCGCTAACTATGCTAGAAGGAACCCCATGCAACCGCACTATCTCCCGAAGATAAATAGATGCTAGCCATGATGCGGTCCTCTTGCTCTTTACTGGAATGAAATGAGCACTCTTCGTAAGTCTGTCAACTACGACCCATATGCTCGTGTTCCCTTTCCTTGACCTAGGCAATCCAACCACAAAATCCATAGAAATACTCTCCCACTTCCATTGCGGGACCTCCAATGGATGTAATAGCCCACCTGGTTTCTTTGACTCGGCTTTCACTTGTTGGCACACCATGCATTTTGAAACATACTCTGCCACATCTTTCTTCATTCCGGCCCAAAAGAAAATGCGCTTCATATCTCTATACATCTTATCTCCTCCAGGATGTATAGTCATCTTTGAGTGATGTGCTTCTTCGAGAACTTTATGCACCAAGTCTCCTACTTGTGGAACGCATAGCCTTCCATCACGCCTTAGCCAACCCTTATCATCAATAGTATATCTAGCAAGGTGACTAGACGTCTCACCACGAATCAACTTGTCCATGACTTCGACTATCTGTGGATCTTCCTTCTGCGAAGCCCCAATTTGATCAAGAAGCGTGGGTCTAAGCTCAAGGGATGCTAATGAACCCGTCATCGACTCAACAGTCGTCATGAAATCAAAAGGTTGCCAAGAACTCTAAGTTCTTCATCTCAATAAACAAGGGGCTCAAAGTCAACCTCCTTCTGCTTAGTGCATCTGCCACAACATTACCCTTGCCAGGGGTATAAGCTATCTCGAAGTCATATGATGCCAAGAATTCCATCCACCTTTGCTGCCTTAGATTCAGATCTTTCTGCGAGAAGAGGTACTTGAGTGACTTGTGATCAGTATACAACTCAAACCTTTCGCCTAGGAGATACTGGCGCCAGGATTTGAGTGCAAAGACGATCGCCGCCAACTCCAAATCATGAGTGGGATAGTTCTTCTCATGAACTTTAAGTTGCCTACCCCCATAACATATCACCCTTCCCTCTTGCATCAGAACAGCACCTAACCCCGTACCACATGCATCTGTGTACACGGTAAACATCTTACCACTATCGGGTAATGCCAAAACTGGAGCTGTGGTAAGGCCCCTCTTGAGCCTTTGAAAAGCAAGCTCACACTCTAAGTCCCATGCAAAGACTAAGTTCTTCTTCGTCAACTTAGTAAGAGGGGCCGAAATCTTAGCGAAGTCCTTGATGAACTTCCTATAGTAGCCCGCCAGACCGAGAAAGCTTCTTACTTCGGTTTCATTCCTAGGAGTCTTCCAGTCTTGAACCACAACCACTTTCGCGGGATCCACCGCTATGCCTTGCTTAGAAACTATATGTCCAAGAAACTGAACTTCCCTTCTCCAAAAATGACATTTGGAGAACTTGGCTTTCAACTGATGCGCTCTAAGCGTAT
Source organism: Allium sativum (assembly GCA_030737875.1). Classification (NCBI taxonomy): domain Eukaryota; kingdom Viridiplantae; phylum Streptophyta; class Magnoliopsida; order Asparagales; family Amaryllidaceae; genus Allium; species Allium sativum. Next base: position 444,514,232 of record CM060922.1, on the reverse strand, counting down.
CTATCACATCCTTGAGATGCCTAGCATGCTCTTCCTCATCCTTTGAGAAGATCAGAATATCATCCACGAAGACCACAACAAACTTGTTAAGGAACTCCCTGAACACCCTACTCATCAAGTCCACGAAGTAGGCGGGTGCATTAGTCAAACCGAATGGCATGACAAGCCATTCAAAGAATCCATCTGGAGTCCTAAACGCGGTCTTATCAATACTATCCTCGGCCACTCTAAGCTGATGGAATCCGGTGGCTAGATCGAGCTGAGAGGAAACAGAAGCACCAACAAGCTGGTCAAAGAGGTCATCAATCCTTGGTAACGGGTGCCTATTCTTCTTTGTCAGCTTGTTCAACTCTCGATAATCAACACATAGACGAAGCGAACCATCCGCCTTAGTAGCGAATACCATAGGAGCACCCCATTCAGAAATGCTTCGCCTAATAAAATTCTTCTCAAGCAACTCCTTCATTTGCTTACTGAGCTCCCTTATTTCTCGTGGGGCCATGTGCCTAACGGGCAATGATACTGGCTTGGCATTATCGACTAGATAAATGCGGAAATCTATCTCTCGTTTAGGGGGTAACCCCTTAACTTCTTCAAAGACATCAGGATAGTCTCGGACCACCCTTACATATTTCAGATCATCGATGGACGAGTCAAGAGATTCAAGATAACATAACATGACGGGACCTCTAGGGTTACAAGAAATTTCTAGGGTATTACCGAGGCGAGTCATGAGCCTCACCACCCTATGCTCACAATTGAGGATGGCTCCATAACTGGACAACCAATCCATGCCCAAAATCAACCCGTATCCCGTGAACCCGAGAACATAAGCATTACACGTGAATTCCACGGTCAAGATAGAAATCTTCAAATCCACACAAATCATAGATAGATGGGCGGAACCCCCAATTGGATTTGAAACACTAACGGGATCCTCAACTAGACTAGTACTTAGGTGCAAACTTTCAACAATGTCAGAAGAAATAAAACTATGTGATGCGCCAGAATCAAATAAGGTGCGAACAGGATAATCAGAAATATAAACAAGGCTTTCTACAGAAATACTACCTCGGTCCTGAACTAGAGCAGTGTTGAGGGCATGCACTTGCCCTCCAGAAGGTCCTGCACGCTGATTCTGCCCTTGCCCTTGTCCTTGCTTCTTGGGGCAATCCTTGCTAAGATGTCCAGGCTCTCCACAGTGAAAGCATTCGCCCAACTTCCTCTTCTTCTTTCTACAATCCTTGGCTATGTGTCCAACAATCCAACAGAAGTTGCATTTTCTTGGGTCCTTTGCCTTGGCCTTGTTGCCCTTGTTGTTCTTGTTGTTCTGATTGCTCTGATTTCCTCCCCACTTGGAGTCTGTCTTCTTGGCTTGAGTCTCATTAGGCTTGACTTCTTTCTTGCCATTCTTATCGTCTCCTTGAAGCAATGCCATGTCCACTAGGCCTTCAAAAGTGGCCCCCATGGGTATATGAGATAGGGCTAAACCTTGTAATGGCTCATTCAACCCTCGTGCAAAGCGTAAAGCCTTCTTCTGGGGAGTATTAACCATGTCCAAACAGAATCGAGCGAGCTGGTTAAATTTATTCACATATTCCCTCACTGTCATGTCCCCTTGCTTCAAAGATATAAACTTCTCCAATTGCAGATTCGCCTCAGCTGATGATAGAAACTTAAGCCCAAATCTTGTCCTAAAGTCGGCCCAAGTCTCTATAGGTCTAGTAGCATTGGTGAGCTCCCACCAATAAGCAGCTTCTTCTTTTAATAGCCATGCTGCTAATAAAACCTTTCTATGGTCTTCCACATCAAAGATAGCGAAAAGATCTTCAGTTTCTTTCAACCAATTTCTCGCCTCCACAAAAGTCTCCATCCAAATAAAATTCTTGCCACCCATCGCCTTAAAGTCTTTGCAAACCTTAGTGAAATCTGCTTGTGGATTCTGAGGAGGAGGAGGAGGGACCTCAGTTATGGTGGGGGTATTTGCTAGGCCCACATCGTTGGCCCTAGCTTCCAAATACCTCCGGAACCATCCGGGAATGGTCACTCCCTCGGGAAGGTTAATATCGGCCATGCTGAAAAAGGAAAAGATAGATTAAGAACGAGGAAACGAAGGATAGTGCTAATGGCTTTTGGGGAATAGCCTTTTAAAATAACTAGACTTTTCTTGGAAAATACTTAATTGGTTTTGAAAATAGTTTTTCAAAAGGTAAGTTTTAAAAACCTTTTGCTCAAATCTTGTAAACCTTATGCTCTGATACCAAATGTAACACCCCACCTCCGCCAGGGCCACTCTTGCAAGGACACTAGCTTTGGAGGGGCGTTGGACAAGGTAAACATGCATGTAGATGTCACAAGACAGAACATATAAGTAAAACAGAGTAGTAAAGCAGCGGATAAAACTAGCATTTCAAAACCATAGTCAAGTTACATCAAAGTACTTGGTCATTATTTTCCCATAAAACAAAGTCTAGAACATAAGCTGAAAACTGAAAAAGAAACATAAAGTAACTATCCCCAAAGTAGCATAAAGCCATAGCATGCTCAAACCATACATGAGCTATCCAGAAAAGCAGCTAAAGATCCAGCTAGATACCAGTGTTCCCACCCTGCAAACCTGGGGAGGGGGGGGGGGAATGGAAGAAAAGAGGCGAAAGGAAACGGGTCAGTCAAAAAGACTGGTAAGTCCTATCTACTATTAGTATAAAAACTAATAAAGTTAACTGAACATGTAAAACAGAGATGAGATGTAGGGTGATAACTGGCATGGTGAAAAGTTAACAAGATAGATCAAGTGTGGCATCGCATATACAAGGTTAAGTTGCACCAGGTGTGTACTAGTATTCCAATCCATGTCAAGTATAAACAAGAAATGATCCCTTGGCCCAAAGCTGTCCCACATCATGATATGACCTAAATCGAGGTCCAACAACTCGTTCTAGTCGATCGGCTCCCTATAAGCCTAACTTGTCGTGTATCGGTGTCATACGGCTTAATCGTGGAATGTAGTTAACTGTGCTAGGTCCACCCCAGGGTGTATCCAGCCCTAAGGTGTAAACCACAAACACAATTCAAGCACGCACAGTCTAAACCCACTGGTGCCCATGTTCAACTCCGGACTTAATGTGCACGACCATGGTCCGCTTGAACAACCGGTGCACCCTTCAGCCTTCTCTTCTGGCCTCTTACAATCAGTTCAGTAATCGTGCCCCACCCTAGCCTAGTCCAGGGTACCCATGATACTTCCAAGTTGGTTACTGCTGAAAGGACCACGTAACTAGGATTTCAAGTGGGTTAAGTGTGGTTAACCCTATCCTAACCATGTATTGAGTTGGTTAAGTGTATTCAAGCAGTTCATGACTTAACCCTATCAATACATCGGGTTTAATTGGTTAAGTATATTCAAGTAGTCCATGACTTAACCCTACCAATCCATCGTGTTTAATTGGTTAAGTATATTCAAGTAGTCCATGACTTAACCCTATCATGTGGCATTAATTAATTTAATGCACCCAACCTCTCACATTAGACCTTGTTGTGGTTACTAGTTAAGCCGGGCGGGTCCGGGTAGCTTTACACCACAACCTAGTCTAACCTCGGGTTTAAGCACAACATGACCAACTACTCACATTGGGTCCTATTATTTGTAGCCACTAGTTAAGCCGGTCGGTTCCGGGTAGATTTATGCTACCAACTCAACCCAACCTCGAGTTGGACATTCACATGTTTTCTAGAGGTCATGTCCAAATTCATGTTTACAAACATAATCACAAGTCAATGTTCATGTCATATTTTAAAATCATGTTTCATGTCATTAATACTACCCAAACCCAATGCATTCCCCTCGCATGTACGCTTCGCATAACATAACATAGATCAAAAGAGGGAACTTAGCAAAACATGACAAAAAGGGCATAAGGTAATTAGGTTGGCCACAAGTTAAACATGGTGGCATATGAGGCATAAATATGTTCATAAGCTTGCATATTACATCATGGGCCTCAAAACATGCATAATACCAACTTAAGAAAATAGGTGAAACATGATCATAAATGACATAGGATGGTGGCTAGAAGTTCGCATATAACATTATATGCAAGTTACCATAAAGGTTATGAGGGTTCTCATGTTGCATAATGCAACGTTTCAACATAAAGCTTATAGCTTTTAGCCCACAAGGTCAAGGTGATAGATTTACAAACATGCATAGAATAAACTTATGCAAAACATGATAGGATCAAAGCACATATCATACTTAGGCCCAAACTCAACTTGCAACATGTCATATTTAACTTCATAGTTAGAATCTAAGAGTAGTATAGGGCTTACAATGCTATGAAGACTAGAATTAATATAAAATAAGATTGAGACGAAGCCACACTAGCAAATCCGCAACCAAAGACGATAAACTCCACTTCAAGACTTGAGAACAAGAAGGAATAACCCCAAAGTCAAAGAAAGATGGCTCTTTTACTTAAGAAAGATGGCTCCTTTATGACACAGATTGATTTGAGACACTCATGCTCTCATGAAGAAGGTGGAGGCCATGATTAGTCAACATTTGGGCAGCATTTAGTTGTAGGAATGATTAATGAGGGTTTAGGCTAGGTCTAGGGGTCTTTTTATAGAGATTAGGGGTAGTTTAGACCATAGGATTAACCCTAAATCGAATCTGAGCCATCAACTCCCGTCAGAAACTTCCAGAACAAGACCCAACCTGTCAAAATGGTGCACCAGAAAAATTGGTCCGACAGGGGGGTCGACCCCTGGGTCGACATGGGTGTCGACCCCTGGGTCGACATGGGTGTCGACCCATTGGGGAGGGGTCGACACTGGTGTCGACCCCTGTGTCGACCCTGCCTGGGGCGGGAAAATTCCCGCCCATTCTGCCTTGGTTGTAATTCGAATCTGAATTCGAATTTGAACTATTTTCGGGCTTAGAATTTTCTGAAAACTTCATTGGACCATAACTTGGTCATACGGACTCCGTTTTTCGAAAACTCGGACTCTATTTCGCGTATTTTTCCGAGACGAACGCAATGGCACAGCCCGTTTCCCTTGATTCAGATTTTACAATTTAATTCTGCCTTGATTTTCATTATAACATGTTATTAAAAGTACGGGTTGTTACAGTTTTGGAAAATAACCAGAATTTCCAATGATTGCATTGGAATGGATTTGAATCGAAATTGTCTTCGGAATATTTCGATGTTGGATTTCGTGATTATACAGATGTTGTTATGGAAATTTGGAAGATATAGATATATATATATCGTTATTTCCAATACGATATCTCTTGGTCGTAGAATTTGATATTGAATATAAGCCGATATATTTTCTATTCAGAGCCTTGTATTTAATATCAAATGTGATTTGGGTTTGTCGTGAATGGTGTCTTGACTAACACTGTTCTTGAACCCAGTTGAGGAAAGATTAAATCTTTTTATTTAGATTTAATGAAGTATACCAGTTAAATAATATTTAATTGAAATTGAATTCGTATTGATTTTTGGGTTTATCGTGAACAGTGTTTTAAATAACACTTGATCTTTAACCCGATAATTAATGGAGGGTGATTTTGGGTTTACCGTGAACCGTGTTTTAAATGACACTGATTCTTTAACCCAGTCAAAGATTAAAACTAAGTGGAGTTTTAATGAATCTTTAATTAGATTGAAATAATCGAAATGGAGTATCACCAGTTTTGCTCCAGGCGTTAGTTAAATCTTTAATTAGATTTGAACGTGAAATGGTAATTGAATTTACCGATAACACCGTGGTGTTAGATATGAAGTATAACCAGTTTTACTTCATGGGATGAATAGGTTGGGATTGGAAAGTTAAAACAAATGATTACTCCGGTAAGGTTCGTTAATCTCGACTAGTTGAATCGAAATTCAAAAGGAGATTAGAGAATAAATTCAAGGAATTTATCTTGGATAAAGTTAATGGGAACCTTTCCCTATGAATGTAAAATTTAGAAACTAACTGTCGGTTAGCTAAGCAGAATGGTTTTCTGGATATTGATCTGATGTTGGTTTCGGCCTTCGGGGTTAATATTTGGGGAATTATTCTCTTAATTAATTTACGGTTAGTGACTGATGAATTGGAATGAGGCGTATGTTGTGTTTGTGTAACACTTATTTAAAATACATGCGAGTTATTCGGAAAGACCGGGTTTATCCCATTCTGAATAACTGATACGACGATAAGTCGAAGATGAAGACGGTGGTCGAAGACCGGAGGTCTTCACGTCGTTTGGGTGATTACTGATGATCTTGATTGGGCTGTACACCCAAGAAGATGGAAATAGTTGGTGATCGTACAGACGTACTTGGAGATCGATGGATATGCGGGGTACTAGGTGCCTCCGGGTTCATTCAGACCCAGAGCGAATTTGTAAATGGACTGTGTGTCTGACATTGGATTTTAGTCCATGTGATTGATCTTTATTAAATATATATCTGTTTGACGGCGGAGAATTTATTCTCTTGCTTAACGCCCTTCTCTGAGACGTACGAGCTCAGGGGTTATATACTGATGGATATCAAACGCATGGAGTGAATTGCCTGTGTGGCATGCCTAAGTGGCAAATGATCAAGGCTTCTATTGAAAATCAATGTCTTGTGGTGATGATCAAAGCACAGCCTGTGTGGCACAGCTTTGTGTAACATGAATTCGCGAGCCTCACACCCCGGTTGTGAACCAAAAACGGGAGACGGACCTCAGGGAGGGCATGCGTTTCTTTCTAACTAGGGTGGTGTCAGTGACCTACCAGCCCTGACATTTATATACTTTTCACCTGTGTGGTTGTTGCTGTTGCGAGGCGCCTCGGTTAGATCGGACGATCCGGGTCCGATGGAGCCATTCGTTGGCTCATTTACGCCCCAAAGGGCGGGGAAACGCAGTGTTCAGGCATTTTAATCCACATCGGTGGACCGGCCCTGACGATCCAAAGGCTTGACAGAGTACTTGCCTGAGGCTCGGGCTAGAGAGTCTCGAATCGGTTGAGGACTATCTTTTGCCTCGGTTCATAGATGGAAACCCAATTTCCAAATACGTGACTTTGCGATTTTGATTGTATAACCTATATATGGCGACATAGTGGTATGGGGCATTCATGCCGCCTATGATTGATACTTATGATTTGAAGCTGTTTTATACACTATACACTTATAATAGTATCAAATGATTTCTTTTAAACGTATCAAGAATTCTTGGCTATTGTAAGGTAAAAACCTTATCCCCCGGCTTGCGTTGCATTGTGTGATAGGACCTTGGTCTTATAATAGCTTCATTTTTCTTTATTTAGCATTGCGCTGTTGTTTTATGCACTGGTATTCTTGGGAGGAAACCCGTTCCGTGTTATACGGCGTGGTCCCTTGATTTACCGAACTTTAAAATAAAGATTAATAGCTGTTTTAGTTCTCACACCAGTCACATGACTGACCTGGAGTTTATTGTTTTAACCTAAACTCTAGGTGCCCCTATTTTGACACGGGCAGCTAGTGGTTTTGGTTTTGCAGATTTATATTCACAGGATCCTGGTTTACAGCTGGAACGATATCCGGAAGGCTTTGTATCCGTATATCTCTTCTAGTTGTGTATTGTATTATTTTCCGCTGCTATGTAATTTTTTGTAATCTCTGATATTTCTGTGTAATATTTATTTGTTTATACTCTGTATATTCTTGTATTCTGATGCATTGTTGTAATATACAATGAAATGTTCTTCCGTATGCATTCTGATTTGTCGTGTTCTCGAAACGATCAGGCGTTTCGAACGGTCTAGATCGGTTTAACGACTGATTCAGATCGAGCGAAATTCCTTGTCGTCACAGAACGTCACTTCATGGATGCAGCTAAAGCCTATGTTAGCTTTGACGGAACATCTGATAAATATAAATTAGTTTTTTCATTATATTACAATTCCCTCGCACCTTGTATGTTCAGTAAACATTTTAGGACCGTAAACCTTTGTTGGGTTATTAGTGTGTTTTATTTTTGTGATAATTTATTTTCACCATATTGTGCTATATAACTCAATACTTCATAAATCAGAGCACATGAACCCAACCTTTGATTTCTAGGTTGGCCTAATATTGAGACTGCTCCGATATAGATGAATACAATCCTAACCATTCAAACCAATTAAATTAAAGTTGGTAGGCTCAAGATATTGTTTGAGCATAATTTTCATTTATATCTTAAATGTTGTTATGCTACACTTCAAACAAATTTCCCCTATTTTTGTTTCATTCCCTTCTGCACTCGACATTTTTTCAAAAAAATCAATAACTAAGTTACTATCTTGTAATTTTTTGTTGTTAATCAGGTTTTATAAAATTAGCTAAGTTATCGTGTTTAATTAAAAAAACTTGTGGTAATTAGGTGGCCATGACAAAAGGTTATTCAACTTTTACTATAGCTTAAGTTTGATAATCTGCCAACCTTGCTGATTTTAATATCTCTTTGTTTTGCATGTGGGTCTTATCAAAATATGTAGAATGGAGTGCTGCCATGTTGGAAACCGATGACAAGGCAAAGCTTAAAACAACTGAACGTCAAGCCAAAAAAGGATGTCTTAAGACGTGGACCAAATGTACATCTCCACCTTCAAATTTTATGCAATTCATGATAAAAAAATCTCAGTAATGGTAATTGCTGCATTATAAGACTTTGTTTCTCTTTATCTTTTTAATATATACCAACCTCAAATCAAGAGTTTGAGCACTACATCAGTTACAACAGTTATTCACTTTATTTGCTTTTGGGGTGGTGTAACTCAGTAACTAGCATGTAAAACTTCTAAATAAATATTATGCATTTACATTGAAAATGATGGCAAGTTCTCTTTTATTTTATTTTTATCTCAGTAGTGTGTCCACAATTTGTTTAGTTTGGTATTTTTGCATATTTTACGAAGGAAAAAATATGACTACGTACGTTTACGATAGGGTTTTCCACAATTTGTTTAGTTAGGTATTTTTGCATATTTTAGAAATTACGTACGTTTACGATAGGGTTTTCCAACAAATTGTCATCGCCAACGCCATTTTTTCAATGCAATTACAAACAATCAGTTTCCCTTACTTGGGTCCAACATTAAAAATAACCATTTTCTTCTCGGTTCTTGCCCAATTTGACTTGATGAAAATGATGTAGGCATGGTATCATGGCACCAAAAAGAGGTGAGTAGAAGTTGCTTTCCCCATTATATTGCACAAACAATAATTTTGTAGTTATGTAATATTCCAAAAATGTACATTCTTAATGATTACATAAGATTTATCACTCTTTACCAACACTCATGTTTTTTTTTTGTTTTTTTCGCTTTTTTTGGGGATGGGGTATGTGATTTAAAATTTTCTTCTACATGACATAGTTGGCTTCTTTATATTTTTAAGCATATATTATTTCAATTGGAAATCTAACTTCTCTCAATCCTTAAATAATAATCATGGGTTCACATTTCTACGCTAGCTATATTAAGATTATACTGGATGCACCATTCATTGAAATACATTATAGTTTGGAGTAGACATACCGTTTGTCCATGTACACTTTTTGAGTCTTATCCCCCTTGCCACATCCTGGTGTCAAGTATCAAAATTTGCATTGGCTGAAGCCTCATCCTTAATGGTGTAAATTTATAATCTGCAATATGATCGTAGGTTAACTGAATACTTCTTTATGTGATATCAAACACTACAAAGGCAATTTCTAATTATTATTAAGATTAAGAATTTTATCACTAGGAATAATACTCATTGACAGTGTCAATTAATGTTTATCATTGCCATACCAGCAGTTATTTTCGCTTCCGTTTGATAACGAGATGCAATTTAATTTTAAAATTACTCGGACAATCATTGTTTTAATTTGAGTTCAATAGACTACAAATGTCTGCACTCTCCAATGAGGCTCAAATAATAGTGGCAGTTGTACGTCACTTAAAGTTATTAAATTTGTGGTTCCTAATCTAAAATGATTTGTGATTCCTAATTCTTTAATTTTCTCTTAAAGGTATTAAATTTGTGGCTAGAATTACAAATCAAAAATATCCAACTACATTTTCTTCATTCACTTTTCCAATGTTTACTACATAAATAAATAACTACTTTTCCTTGCTTTCTTTACAATGGGAACTTTATTAAGAAAATTTAATTGTCTTTCTAAAGGGACCTAACAGTAACCATTGTTTATTCCTCATCTTATTTCTTCTAGTTCATTTTTACATCTTAGCTCATTCAGCTTTTGAACTCCATGCAAACTTGAGTCCTAGTTACGCAAAGCCATCGTTGTAAAATGACTGGTAATGACTTATTTCCTAAATCAAAAAATGCATTCATGCAATCCTATGCTTATTTCATGCATTTACATAATATTTATCCCTTATAGCAATTTGGTTTTTCTCTTTAGAGATAGGTCACTAGCGGAAAAACCCATAGAAGAATTTTGGAAGGACCAAACGACAATATGCACGTAAGTAATACCATATGCCTAGTAATGTTTTATTTTTATCAAAACTAATATCACATTATCTGGTTTAATAATGTGATCACTGAAGATTAGATAACGTTTCTCTTATAATAAGGGAGATCAATAGTTAGACAAAGGTTGCGGCGTCGTTCAAATTCAATGGAGATGTTAAGAATGTGAGTAACTTTAATTGATTATATCTAGTTCCACGACTAACTATGTTAATAATACGTGATTCCATGCTTCTTCCATGTATCATTTTAACGTATGATTGCATTTTTCATTGCTTCAATAACCACTTTGTACTTAACATGCACTTTGTTTATAAGCTTAAAAGAATTAGTAACCACTTTGTTTATAGATTGCAATTTGCATTTGTCATTATCCAGGTACAAAATGTGACAAAAAAATTAATTGCTTCAGCTTGCGCTTTGCTTTGTTCATGAGTCTCTAATTTATACCTTTGTAAATTGCAGGATTAATATTGTGCACGAGATGACTGGCGAAAGACGAACTAAGTGATTTCTCTATTAAGGGATGAGGAGGAGAGTTATTAGAGAGGAACAATTGCAATTTTTATTGATGCAAAACATGATACAAAGTGCATATATATATAGTGTTATGAGCCCAACGGCTAGTATAAAATATGTATGAGCATAACGGCTAGTATAAAATATACCAAGTATGCATGAGCCTAACGGCTAGTAGATAATAACAAAGCATGCTAAATATGATAAAAACGTGTTCACACTCTAACGGCTCTATTGTCTTCATTATGCCCCCTCAGTTCGAACTGGGGTTTCCTTGCTCATTCTGGCTTCCGCCTGCACTGATAACGCGAAGTTCCTCTCTCATTCTGATAAAAATTTTGGTCGAAAGGGCCTTTGTAAGAGCATCTGCTCTCTGATAGTATGCGGGCACATGACATATTGCAAGTCTTCCTGATTGTGTTCTTTCTCTCACAAAGTGGAGATCAATTTCAAGATGTTTCGTCCTTGAATGTTGAATAGGGTTTAGAGATAAAGATACTGTGCTCTTATTATCGCACCAAATGACCGGCTTTCGTCTTGGAGTGAAACCAAGCTCCTCCATCAGTGATTCTATCCACATGATTTCGGCTGTAGCGCTTGCCAGTGCACGGTACTCAGCTTCTGTGCTAGATCTTGATGTGGTATGTTGTTTCTTCGTACACCAGGGAATGATATTGGAACCAAGGTAAACGCAGTATCCTGAGACAGACTTTCGATCGTCAATATCGTTGGCCCAATTGGCATCGCTAAAGCACTGTAGGTTAAGTTCCTTTTCTGAATTTAGGTGTATGCCGTAATGTTTTGTGCCTTGTAAGTATCGTAACACTCTCTTTAATGCCGTCCAATGTTCTGATAAAGGGTTCTGCATGTATTGACTGAGTTTATTGACGCTGTAGCATATGTCTGGTCGAGTAATAGTTGCGTATTGTAACGCTCCTATTATGCTTCTATATTGTTTGGCATTGTCGATAGCTTCTCCTTTATGCTTAGATAGTCTTAGGTTACTAATCATAGGTGTAGGTAATGAGTTTGCCTTGTGCATATTTGCCCTTTGCAGTATTTCAGTGATATAATTTTGTTGGGATAATATTAATTCACCATTGTTTTTTCTAATCACTTGTATTCCAAGAAAATATTTTAGTTCCCCCAAGTCTTTAATGGCGAAATTTTGATCCAACTTGTGAACAATTCTGTTTATTTCTTCGTTGTTGTCTCCTGTTATTAGCATGTCATCAACGTATACTAGAATGAACACAGTTCCATGTATGCCCTTCTTCATATATAGAGAATTGTCCGATTTAACTTGTGAGAAACCCATGTTAGACAAAGTTGACTTTAGCTTTTCATACCAAGCTCTCGAAGCTTGTTTTAAGCCATATATTGCTTTGTGTAGTTTGCATACTTTATCTCCAGTACCATATCCTTCAGGCTGTTGCATGTATACCTCTTCAGTCAATTCCCCATTCAAAAAAGCATTGTTGACGTCCAGTTGCCTCACATTCCACCCTTTATTTAGAGCAATGGTCAGTATAATTATGATGGTTGTGGGTTTTATGACTGGGGAAAAAGTTTCATTGAAATCAAAACCAAATTGTTGCGCGTAACCTTTTGCAACCAGTCTGGCCTTGTATTTGTCAATAGATCCATATTCTTTTCCTTTTATTTTGTATGTCCACCTACAACCAATCACATTTTTGTGTTTTGGTTGAGTCACTAAGCTCCAAGTGTTGTTTTTTATGAGAGCTTTATATTCAGTGTCCATTGCCTCCTTCCATTTGTTTGATCTTATAGCCTGAGTGAAATTCAATGGCTCGATCTCATTGGCAGAAATATTATATACTTTGGGTTTGAAGATGCCTCTCTTTGACCTGGTGATCATGTGATGTCCAGTTGATTGTGGTGGTGTTTGCTGTTGTGTATCATTGTTGCTGGTATTGTCAACATTGTTGTTGTTTTCTGTATCTTCACTATGCTGCATGTTTTGATGTATGTTTGTATCTTCTGAGTCATTGTGTGTCTCATTGGTTTGCTCGTTTGTTTGATCCATAGTTTCTTCCTGGGTGTTTAAATTGCTTGTGCGTTGTTGCTCTTCATTTCTATCGATTGAAGGTGGTTCAGTAATGAATGGCTCGAACCGTATGTTATTGTTTATGCTTTGTTCCCCATCTTTTTTTTCGATTTGCTTTTCTGCATAAGGAAACTTGTTTTCATCAAATATCACATGTCTAGAAATATATATTTTCCCATTTTTGTCCATGCACTTGTAACCTTTTTGGTTTTGTGCATACCCAATGAATGTGCATGGGCTTGATCTCATACTTAGTTTATGATTGTTATAGTCTCTCAAACATGGAAAACATAGACACCCATAGGCTTTCAGAAAACCATATTCTAGTCTAACACTGTATATCATTTCATGTGGGCTTTTATTGTTTAAGACTTTAGTTGGCAACTTGTTAATGAGGAATACAGATGTGTAGAAATCTTCATTCCAATATTTCATGGGTAATGAGCTTTGTGATAACAAAGTTAGACCAGTCTCTACTATGTGTCGATGTTTTCTTTCGAATAAACCGTTTTGTTCGGACGTATGCGGGCAAGTTAATCTATGTTTGATCCCTCTTTTGAGAAAGTAATTAGTTAGAGGTTTAAACTCAGCTCCCCCATCTGTCTGAATAACCTTAACAGTACTGTTCATTTGTTTTTCGACATGAGTTATAAATTGCATAACTGTATTGCAAGCTTCTGATTTAGTTTTCAGCATGTATATCCAAGTATATCTAGAATAAGCATCCACAAAACAAAGATAATACCTGTGTCCCTGATATGAATTTAGAGGCGCGGGTCCCCACAAGTCAGCGGCTATAAGTTCCAGTGGCTCATTATAGCTGGTTTCAGAATCACTAAAAGGGAGCTTGTGGCTCTTGCCGAGTTGGCAGTGCGTGCATGTGTGTTTGATAGGTACATTTTTATAATGAATGTTATTATTACGCAGAACAGTCTTAACAGTTTCCAGATTAGGATGTCCTAATTTTATATGCCAAGAATTAATCACGTTACATTCATCGCTATTATTGTTATAATCAACATTATTGCAACTATTCCTAATACAGTCATTGTCACTACTAGCATCTACATTATTATACCAGAATTCTCCACTTGAGTTTGCAGTCTTGAATTTGTATAAACCATCGTATAGGTTACCTCGAAGTAATATTTCATGATTTAGGGATTCTTTAACTAAACAAAACTTAGGATGAAATTCAAAGTAAACATTATTGTCGTTGGCAAATTTTGATACACTTAACAAATTTTTATTAATCGTAGGTACCCTAAGAAGATTGTTTAATTTGAGTTGTCTTTTCCCAAAGATAGTCCCTTTGCCTATGTGTGTGATACTAGCAGTACTACCATTACCCATATGCAAATTTCTCTTACCTGAGTAATTTCTGCTCCCAATGTTTAAATTTTGAAGATTGCTAGTTATGTGGTGAGTCGCTCCTGAGTCAGGGTACCATTCTTTGAAGCCATTGTCCTCATTTTTTACTTCATCATCATCTGCAGCATTATGTCTTCGGTTTGCGTTATTATTATTTTGAGTTGAATTCCCTGTTGTTGCCATATTTGCTTGTGCTCTTCTTTGTGAAAAGTAATTTTGTCTTGCCTGTTGTCTACCTATGTCTAAATTATACTTGAAGTAACATTTGTTCGCCATGTGACCAAACTTTTGGCATATTTGACATTTCACATGATAGTTGTTGTTATCTCGTGGTATCTTCTTATTTCTGACTGCGGTATAATTGGCAGAGAACTTATTTTGTGCTGTTTTTCTTTGATCAATTCTGCCTTCATGAGCAAGGAGTGCTGATCGAACGAACTGTAAATCAGGTAAAGCTTGTTGTGTGGCTAACACAGTTACTAGAGATTCATATTCTTCATCTAATCCACCAATAATAAATAGGATTTGCTCATTGTCGCTGATCTTATGACCAACAGCATTTAGCTTGTCACACAGATTTTTAATTTTTCCTAAGTATTCTTTCATGCTTGCCTCCTTTTTTCTAGAATTTTGTAATTCCCTTCTATATTGCATGATTCTAGCAGCTGATTGTGAACTGAAAATTTGTTCAACTGTTTTCCATATTTCATAAGACGTGCTACATCCAACTATTTGTGATAATAAATTCGAACTTACTGACGATAGGAGCCATGAGGAGAGGAGGCTGTCTTGTTTTTGAAACTTTGTGTAGTCTGTGTTAGGCACAATTTCTCTTTCCGAATTGGTTATCGTCACTGGTGGGACTGTTATTGTCCCATTAATGTACTGCAGTAAATCATACCCTCTTAAAGCGATCTCTACTTGATATTTCCATAGAATGTAATTGTCTTCGTCTAGAGATGTGGTGATAATTTGGCTTTTTGGTTTAATCATGTCATGATGGTTAGGTGGAGCACTGCCAAGCTTCCTGAAACAGCGGAGGTTACTTCGTTGTTGTTGGCCATAAAACAAAAACAACTTTCTGCTTGATGATTAAGCCTTTCGGCAATTTGGCTCTGATACCATATTAAGGGATGAGGAGGAGAGTTATTAGAGAGGAACAATTGCAATTTTTATTGATGCAAAACATGATACAAAGTGCACATATATATAGTGCTATGAGCCCAACGGCTAGTATAAAATATGTATGAGCATAACGGCTAGTATTAAATATACCAAGTATGCATGAGCCTAACAGCTAGTAGATAATAACAAAGCATGCTAAATATGATAAAAACGTGTTCATACTCTAACGGCTCTATTGTCTTCATTATTCTCATGTATTTTTGTTTTGAAACTGTCTAAACTTATTTTATGTAGCTAGATAAAATCAACCATGTCAAAAACATATTATGTAAGACCATTTTTATTGTCTTTTACAATCAAATATGCTTTTGATGATTTTTGTTTTTAGATTTTTGTTATTATATAAAAAAAAATTGTGAATGGTTATTTCCATGGAATTGTCTAAAAATTCTTTATCTAGCACTCAAATTATTCAAAATACAATTAGCGCATCGTCCTCCATGCATGTGCATGAATAATTTTATATTTTATGTTAAACACCTTAAAGGTCGGGTTTTCCACCGTTGTGCAGTAATACTAGTATGAATGAAGCTTGATACTAGTCAAACCTTGCAATGTATACACTACCCATGTTCACTCGAAATCAAAATACCATTCCAAGTAAATATTCTTACCTATGAATAAGCTTGACAGAGTACCTTTTTATAGGCAAGCTCATGGCCCTAGGCGGCTTACACGCAGTTCCTGGCCAGGCTCAGATCCAGCTAAGTGTGTAGAGAGGGACCATGTTGACAGCAGTGCATGCTCCTGTTGTATACAACGGTGGACTAATGAAGGCTGCTGCTTTACACAGGCATGTATTGCTGCTGCCTGTTGGCAACAAGAGATGTTACCCCTATGTGGTGGTCAAGTTCTGCTATGTTATGGACCACTTTTAATGTTATAGCCCTGTACAAAAGGGAAACATGCAAGATGTTAAATAACTATATGGAAGTAAATGTTAAATAAACTATATTAATGTGCTTGTTTCTTTCCTCTTTTTTGTTGCAGTCCAATTAATTTCAAATATATGACTGAAAAATATAATAAAAAATATAGTGATTGAAATAGTGTTGGTGTATTTTAATCCAGGAGCTAGAAAATGTTTTTTTAATTAAATAATTTAAATGTAACTGGTTTCATCAAAGGATCCAAAATGATTAAAAATTCTTTCAATAGACCATAGCTTAGAATATTTAGGAGCAGCAGCCTTAGTTACCTTAATATCAATAACATGCCATTAAATTATTTCTCAAACTGAGTAAAATAATGGACAATAAAGATGCAGGCTATATAGCATGACAAATAACAAGAGTAAAATTTATAAGCCTAGACACCAGCTTAATCCTTGCGATCATTGATAAAAAATATTCTTTGTGCTATCACATTCCTTTAATCAACTACCCGAACCTATCTCTCCTGGTTGTGTTATATTAAATGTCCTGCTTTTGCTTTCTATGATACTTCCTACCATATTGATATGCATCACTGGTAAATATTTTTTATTTCTATTTTTTGGGTTTCCTTCTGAGTTGAAAATCGAAATGTTGCATCATAAGAATCAAAGCCTCTTTTCCAATATGGATATTTCATGAATACAGAAATATTTCCTTTTGTTTGACTGAATGGGTATACAGGGTAATGTTGCATGGATATAACAGCATTTACACATGCATGTGGGGGGTGGGTCAAAAGACCATGATTTCATAGTGCAAGTGGTCTAGGTAACTTCAGATGGTCGGACGATTTAATATGCTTTGAAGCCCAAGTTCCATGCTAAGAATAATGAAGCAGATTATCAATATCTGGTATGCTTTCACCCCCTGTATATTGAGGAAATCATTACTAAATATCATGCACTTTCTGTCTCCGACTATCAATATTCGGTATGATTTTCACCCTTAAATATTGAGGAAAGAAGATTCCGAGTTGTCGCTTTATCCAATTTTATTAATTAAAAATTCAAACTTTAGCATGTCTATAATGTACCTTGTGAAATTTCTTCATTATCTTGGTAAAAGCCACCATATTTAGCAACCTATTCCAATACACTGATTGTAGTAAAAAAAAAATAGCTAGTGAATCATGTTAATTACACATGAAAGAAGCATAAGTGTATCATTCATTCAACTAATAAAAAACATGAAAACCAAATAAAATAAAACACATTAAAAAATCAGACATAACTAATTGACAGTATTTTTCAATTTCTTGGATTTATCATGCTTAATGACTAATTTTTTCTAAGTTTTTATTTTTAGCTAATGTTTTTTTTACACATTTGGGTTGATTTTCTGGATATATCATGTTGAGTAAAAATCCTATGTTAAATTAAAGACTACCACTTAGTACATTACTTTTTTTAATATTGGTTTTGTTTTCTTTGATTGGGTGTCTTGTTTTAATAATCCCAATCTTTACAGCAAGTTAAAAATCAATTGGGTGCCACTTAGTACAAAGAAAACCAAAATAACTTTGTGATATTTTAGAGTTAACGGCAAGACACCCAATCAAAGAAGTCATTGTTTACTTAGCATATATATATAACACAGCAAGATACATAAATAGGAAAACATTTTCCCTCATCTTTATAGGACGGAGTCACCATTTGAGTTTAAATTGAATAACTACATAACTGAAAAATTTCTCTGTTAGAAATGATACATAGAAGTTAGCAGCGATGAAGAGACTTTCAGTCTCAGATAGTTAAAAAATCCTAAATGGTTTAACATATTTCTTTAACATCCACTACTATATTGCAGTTCTATATTGGTTTCAAATAATACATTTTATCCTACATAGCAGTCAAAGTTCATCTTTAAAGCTTTAATCAGAAAGGACAACAATAGATTATAGTCTGAAGCAGACATCAAAAGAAAGAAATATATTGATAATGTTGACTCTTTAATATATTCACCCAATGGCATATTTAGAGGTCATCGAACTTAAGAATGTGATCCTTTTAGAATTTAGGGACCAAAATAATGCCTAGATTTTACCAAATTCCAAACTTTATCCCGCTGTAAGCTAAAATGAATCCTATAACAGTACAACATTCAGAAGTTTAATTAATTAGTCAATTTTTGATTTGAGGATAAATTTTAAACGAAATATTTCTCAAATTTCATATTAATAGCAAGAGTCCAAGGAACACTTAATACAAATATGAACAAAGGTCAAAATGCAAAATCAAACTACAACACCACAACTCAGTTTAAGGTACTAAATCTCTTACCTAGATCTGCAAATGCGAATATATGCGAAATCAAACAACATCTAGTACCTGAGCCACTTCTAGGAATAACAATAGGATTAAGGTACAACATCACTTACCTATATCTGAAACGGCGTTTTTGAGAAGGTCGAACACGTCGTAGTCGGGACCATCTGGATCGAAACCGATGTGACGGATCTGGAGAGGCGCATTTTATTCTTCTTAGCGATGGGATGGAAGTGACGATTTGGAGGATTTAGGATCAGAGACTGTCGGGATTTCATTCGATCGAGATATGGAGGATTTGAGGTATGATTTTGTTCGATCGAAATATGAAAGGCGTGATTTTGTTTTTAGGTCAAGGAAAGGGGAAGCCGGTATAAGCGGGGACCTAAATAAAAATTTGATGTGCGACTATTTTGCATTTACCGGTCGCAAAATGAAATTTCACTATTCTCAACCCGTTTTATGTGCGACTGTTTTACGTTTAGTGGCCGCAAAATGTAAATATTTGCTACTTTTTTTAAAATAAAACCGTCGCAAATTTGTCTTTTACATCTTTTTCAGGACAACCTGCCACGGTTTGTAATTAAAGCAGTCGCATATAACCATATATGCTACTATTTTTAGCTAAACCGTCGCAAATAAGGCATCGCAAATAAGTAGTATTGTACTAGTGAAATGTATGAAAAGAATATCATTTTGAAATCGAAGAATATATTATATATATAATTAAAATAAATCGAATAACGAAGCTACAGTTCGTGTTTTGAAACCGTGATTTCAAACGATTAGTGCGGGAGATCCGACCATCGGATTTTTCCCAAAACCGAAACCGTTGGGTTCGCTCTGGAAATATCTTTCCAACGATACCCACTTTGTGAAAATCCAACAATTGGATTGTCTGGGATGTTTAATTCAAATTTGAACAAAAACAGCGCCAGAATCGATTATATATATATATAATTAAAATAAATCGAATAACGATGCTGCAGTTCGTATTGTGAATCAGAATAACTCGTTAGAGATGGGGTCAGAAATGCCCCAGAACAAGTTGAGAGTTATATGTTTATAAATAACGTATTTGTGATTATATATATAGTCTAGTTTTAGAGATATAATTTTTGAATATATAAAAGGCATATTTTTGAAAAGTTAAAAATAAAATTGATTGTTGTTTGTGTTGTGTGATAGTGGATTTGATTAATTAAATTATTAGAACGATAGTTAATTTAATAAATAAGAGAATGAATGGTAGAATTTATTCGATTAAATCACATATTCAACTGAGTTAAAAGTAGATAGAAATATATACATGTGCATTATATTTGTTTCAACAGGTAAATGGATTAGCTGTTGAGTAAAGAATTTTTTGCGTGCCCGACAAATAGGTAAACCTTAATGAGTTGGATGCACAATTTTATTATTATATCAACTCCTGTGAATGCCATTGGATGCAGAGTGCTAGTTGTTCTGAATGTAATAATAAACGTCGCCATAGGATAGTAACAATTAATTTTGAACTACGCTACATGGCATACTTCTTGAAGATAGGCATACTTCATCATATACCACATAAGCATTTAATTTGGATCTTGTGTGACGAGGTTGAAGATTTACCATACGAGCGAGAGGCTTGTATGGCGATGACTATATATTACAGGTTGAACTGATGATTGATATGGACCATATAAAATGTAACGGTAAATTGCCAGATTAATAAAAAAAAAACCACACGGGTCTGGAGATGACAATAAACACGTCTCTCTGGTCATTAAGGCACAAAAACAATTTATAGGGTGACGAGAATTTATTCTCTGGAGTTATGATCTATACACACTCCCTTGTGGACACCGGAATATATCACTATAAATATGTGCATGCTTATTAGGATTTATTGGGTACCTAATACGGCCCAATAAATTTCCAAACCCCTCCCCGTACAAAGGAGGTTATGGCGAAATTTTTCAAAAATTTAGGGTGTTAGCCAAATTTTTGAAGAATTTGAAAATTCTTAGAAACTGAAAAGTTGAAGAATGGAAGCTATATTGAAAGTAGAGTTGATTAATCAAACCACTTTCGACTTTGTTCCTTTTCGTGGACGAAAAGTTTTAAGTGGGGGAGATTGTAACAACCCGGAAAATCTGAACCAGTTTGAAAATTTTAATTTGGCTATTTTAGTGAATTTTAGATATTTAAAATAAAATATTTTAAATAATAACAATGAGAAGAGAGTTTGAATCGATGTTTGAAAATAAATATAATTATTTCTGATTATAAACAAGGCCTGAAATGGCGCGGCAGTTTCGAAATTTGAATTCAAACTTTAACTGACTGTACCAGGTGCAAAACAAAATGGATTTTAGTGAAACCAAAAATATTTAAATCTATTAGTGGATATCTTTCTAAGAATCTGAAAAATCGAAGTTTCGTAGCGGGAAGCAAAAGTTATGGCCAAATGAATTTTCAGAAAGGTCGCTATAGAGTTTATATAGCCCGTGAAAATGGCCATTTTGCAAACGACCTCAGAATTCGACGAAACCACTTTAGTTGGATCTGGGATGTCAAATTATTGCTACGTTTCAAATTTCATAATTTTTGAAGCTAGTATGTGAGCGTGGCAAAGGAAAATGTGTTTAGTCGATTTCTATTAAATTGGATCGACCAGAAAAGGGCCATTTTTCAAATGGTCTCAAAATTCGACGAAACTAATGTTGTTGGGACCGTATCATCCAAACATAGCTGGATTTTTTTTGGGAATTTTTAGAGTCAGTATGTGGCCTCGGAAAAATGAAATGTACGTTCAAATTAAACATTAAATTTTTTATATTTTAATTTGAAGGAAAACCGATTGAAACATTCGAATGGGCCTACGAAACATATCCCATTGTGTTTGGAATGGGGGTATTTAGCTAGGAGCGACAGTCGTTGGGTTTAAATTGGTGTTCGTATGAGATAAGGGGTATTTTTGGATTTTTAAAAATTTATAAATATAAAAAAATATCTCATTGGGCCACATCATATTCTCTCTCCCCGATATACGAATCGCGACGGCGGAAATTGATTCTTTCCTTCTCTCCTCGATTCTTCTCAATCCGCTCAAAATTAGACCTCCATCCTGTTGGGGATTTTGTAGAGCTCGTCAAGATCTTCAAATCCATAGCAAGTTTGGATTTTTTTCATTAAGTAATTTGAGAAATTCGTCGCCTGGAAGTTTCGAACTTCAAACCACCGCCACCGCCGCCTCAGGCGATCGAACGCCACCGCACCCCCCTGCGCACGTGCGCCTCTCCTCCCTCTTCCTCGTGGTGAAGACCGATCGACGAATCGCTGCACGGTTTGGTCGCAAATCAAAAACCTAGTTCTGAACGAAATCAGAAAGGAACGGTTTAAATTATATTAAACTATTCTATAGCACTTTAAAGCGCTACGGTTTTTGATTTCACTGTAAAAATCATATCTTTTTGCTATGTTGACGAAATTCAGTGAAACAAGAGATAGTGGACTCGTGCAGACGCCTTCTACATTCTAGAAGAGTCCGGATATTTTTCTGAGCCTTCTGCTATTTTTGGTGGAGTGGAACCCAAAACAGAAGGACATTTCATTGTTTATTACAACAATTCCATCAGAATACACGAATATACAGAGTATGAATAAATATTATGCAACAAAGAATAACAGAGATTTAAATACAGTACTGCAATGGAAATATAATACAAAACACAACTGGAAGTAATACATAGATACAGAGCTTTCCAAGCATTGTTCCAGCTGTAAATCAGGATCCTGTGAATATAAATCTGCAAAACCAAAACTACTAGCTGCCTGGGTCGAAAATAGGGGCACCTAGAGTTTAGGTTAAAACAATAAACTCCAGGTCAGTCATGTGACTGGTGTGAGAACTAAAACAGTTATTAATTAAATTTTTAAAGTTCGGTAAGTCAAGGGAACACGCCGTAAAACACGGAACGGGTTTCCTCCCAAGAATACCAGTGCATGAAACAAACAACGCAATGCTAAGTAAAGAAAAATGAAGCTGTTATAAGACCCAGGTCCCATCACACAATGCCACGCAAGCCGGAGGATAGGGTTTTACCTTATAACAGCCAAAGAATGCTTAATACGCGAAATTTTATCTTTTGATTCTTAATCAGACTCCAACCGCAAATTAGTAAGAGAACGATTCCCTAAGTATTAACCCCGAAGGCCGAAACCAACATCAGACCAATACCCAGGAAACCACCCATCTTAGCTCGTTTCCAGTTAGTTTCTGATTTTATATACAATCATAAATATCAATCATAGGCGACATGGGTACCATATATCATGTCGCCATACTAGGCTCTACAAATAAAACCGAAATATCACGTATTGGAAATTGGATTTCCGTCATGAGTCGAGGAAACGGGCAAGCTCCTCTCCGCTTCGAGACACTCTAGCAAATGTCTCAACACTACTCTCTCTGGGTAGCCTCTCGGATGCTTCAGGGCCGGTCCACACTTACGTTAGTGGATTAGTATTCCTGAACATACATTTCCCGGTCCTAACAGACCTAACATCGAGGCGCCTTGCATTCCAACAACCACATAGGTAAAAATAATATAAATATCAGCCAATTTAAGCACTGACACCACCCATAGCTAGAAAGAAACGTCGTGCTCTCTCTGCAGTCACTATCCCATTTTTGACTCATACTGGGGTGTGAGGCTCGCGAATTCGCGCTATACACAAAGCTGCGCCACACAGGCCGTTCTTTGATCATCAACCACAAGACTTTGCTTTTCAACAGAAGCCTTGATCATTTGCCACTTAGGCATGCCACACAGGCAATTCACTCCATGCGATTGATGTCCATCGATATACAACCTCTGAGCTCGAACGTCTCAGAGAAGGGCATTAAGCAACAGAATAAATTCTCCGCCGCCAAACAGATGTATATTTAATAGAGATCAATCAACACAGAATAAAATCCAATGTCAGACACACAGCCCATTTACAAGTTTGTTCTGGGTCTGAACGAAACCGAAGGCACTTTCCTCGCATATCCATCGATCTCCAAGTATGTCAGAACGATCACCAACTGATTCCCTCCTCTTGGGTGTACAGCCCAATCAAGATCATCAGTAATCACCCAGACGATGTGAAGACTTCCGGTCTTCAACCACCATCTTCATCTTCGACATACCGTTGAATCGGTTATTCAGAATAGGTATAAACCCGGCCTTTCAGAACGACCCGCGTATATAATAAACAAATGTTACACAAACACAGCATACTCCTCATTCCAATTCATCAGTCACTAACCGTAAATTAGCAAGAGAACAATTCCCCAAATATTAACCCCGAAGGCCGAAACCAACATCAGATCAATATCCAAGAAACCATTCTTCTAAGCTAACCTACAGTTAGTTTCTAAATTTCACATTCTTAGGGAAAGGTTCCCATTAATTTTATAAAAGATAAATTCTTTTAAATTTATTCTTTAATCTTCCTTTGGATGTCATTTCAAACCATGTTAAGGTTTTCCAAACTAGTCGGGATTAGCGAACCATACCGAAGTAATTATTTATTTTATTTCCCAATCCCAACCTATTCATCCCATGAAACAAAACAGGTAATACTCCATATCTAACACCACGATGTTATCGATAAAATTAATTACCATTTCATGTTCAAATCTAATTAAATATTTAACTATCGCTTTGGAGCAAAACTGGTATACACCATTCTCGATCATTTTCCAAATTTGATAATTTAAATTATCAATTCACATTTCAATCTAATTACAGATTCATTAAAACTCCTTTCACTGGGTTAAAGAACTAATGTCATTTAAAACACAGTTCACGATAAACCCAAATCACATTCTATTTATTATCGGGTTAAAGAACAAGTGTTATTTAAAACACCATTCACGATAAACCCAAATCCCATTTGATATTAAATACAAGGCTCTGAATAGAAACTATATCGGCTTATATTCAATATCAAATTCTGAAACCCACAAATATCGCTTTGGAAATAACGATATAAAATATATCTTCCAAATTTCCTCCAAAATATCTATATAATAGCGGAATCTAATATCGAAATATTCCAAAGACAATTTCGATTCAAATCCATTCCAATTCATATATTGGAAATTCTGGTTATTTAAAACCCATTTCAAATCCAATTTATTTATTTAAAAATAAATAAATTATTATTCTAGTTACTAACTAGTTCATTTCGATAAAAATCTATTTTTATCTTTTCAAATATGGGATTTTTCAGCCCAATTCTTTCCAAATCATTTACTATGATTTTACACTAATTTTTAACATTTTTAATAATTTTATCAAGGCCTGTACAGTCGATTTCCAATAACGGCCATCGGACTGCACTTACAGCGACCTTTTCTGAAATTGATTTGGACATATGTCCAAACCCAACCGTCAGATTTCAAATCACTTGTATTCATTAGAAAGCTCTTTTCGATACGAACCCAACGGTTCCAGTTTTAGGAGAATTCGACGGTCAGATCTCTCGTAATGTCCGTTCGAAGTCAATGGTCGAAATTCACGAACTACCGCGGCGCGACGCGTTCTATTCATGCCATTATATATATATATATATATATATATATATATATATATATATATATTGTTGATTTCCTTTAAAACGAATTTTATAAATCGTTTCAAATTTGTTTCAAAAACAATTTCAACCTCCATTTCAAATTCAAATCGAAATTGAATTTTCCATTATAAATTCATTTTACATTCATTTCTATTTGATTTCAATTCAAATCGATTTCAATTCAATTTCAGTTCGTTTTTAATTTGATTTGAATTCATTTCAATTCAAATTCATTTTATATTCAATTTGAATTCATTTTATATTCAATTCAATTTGAATTCATTTTATATCCAATTCAATTCGAATTCATTTTATATTCAATTCAATTTGGATTCATTTTATATTCAATTCAATTCGAATACATTTTATATTCAATTCAATTTGAATTCATTTTTTATTCAATTCAATTCGAATTCATTTTTTATTTAATTCAATTCGAATTCATTTTATATTCAATTCAATTCGAATTCATTTTATATTCAATTTAATTCGAATTCATTTTATATTCAATTCAAATTCATTTTCTAAATGTTAGATTTTTAAATCTCTTTTCAATATTCATTATAAAAACGAATATAATTGATATAAATATCGTTCGCGTCAAAATAGCGCATCTCTAATCAACACAGCTTTATATTTTTTAATAATTTCGTTATTCTATTAAACAAATGAATATTTATTCTATTCAACACATGAATCTATATTTCTTTCAACACATGACTAATCTCAACAAATGAGTACTGTCAACACGTGACTATTTTTGTTATTTAATATATTTTATAAAATTATGATTTCTATCGTTTAATTTTTAATCAGACTCCAACCGTAAATTAGTGTAACACCCCACCTCCGTTAAGGTCACTCACAAAGGGAATGCCTTAACTTTGGTGGAGCATTTTAGTAAACAGAATAGAAACTTACAAGACAGATAAAACAGTACTTGAAATTTTTTAACTTTATTACAGCGGAAACAGAAATCAGTATGGTTACATCCATTCAAATCTCAGAATTCAAGTACAAAATATCAGTCTTGTACAAAAGCCTTCAAAATGCATGGTTTAAAATCATAATCCCCATGGAACGGAAGCTATACAGAGCCAAGCCATACTTTAAGCACTTCAAGAAAAGAGAAATCCGGATCAAGCTAAAGTATTCCCTCCTTGGATAACCTGGGGGGGAAATGGAAGAAAGGAGGCGAAACAACAAGGGTCAGACAAAAAGTCTGGCAAGTCCAGTGACTTTCAGCATATGAACAGATAATAATAATAATATGACATGAACATAAAACTGGATGAGGGATAACTGTAACAGGTGTAGCAGATATAACAGAAGAACAGAATGACATAAACTATTGCTTTACGCTTCTCTGCACTAATACTAGTATAACAGAATTAGGTGTCACCCTAATGTCTAAACTGAAGCAGGAACGGGTACAGAATAATTTAACAGAAATAGAATGCTAATAATGGGCCTTTACTACCCGATCAGAAACAGACAGAAGCAGAAATAGATTAATCCCTACGGAAACAGAATGTAGAATTAGGTGTACACTAGTAATGGGCCTTTACCACCCGAACAGACGGTACCACACAGAAACAGACAGGTGTTACCACCTAACAGAAACAGACGGTACCAACAGAAACAGACAGAACTAAGTATACCCTAAAACCCTACCCCAAGCGATCGGCTCCCTAATACATAAATATCCTGTGTCGGCCCCACAGTAGGGTGTATCACTCCCTAAAGTGACAACCAATTGGCACAGACCTATTTACAGATGTCACGGCGTCTTACATCCTCAGAGGCAGACCGGGATCCATGCACGCACATGACCCGGTTGGAACGCACCATCAACACCCCTCGCCATTATCAGAATGAACCACTTATAATTAGTTCAGTAAGCGTGCCCGGACCCTACCTACTGTTGGGTCAAAGTTTTGATACCAGAAAGGGTTACTGACTAATATGGGTCCCAAACAACAGATGACACAAGTAATTCCCCTCCTAACCTTGTGTCCCCAGACTAACAGATCTCAGATTAACTTGTTTACAAGTTCAGACATACAGAATTCAGATTTACTAGTTCACAGATTAAGTTAACAAGTTTTCAGACTAACAGATCAAATGTACAGATTTTTCAGATTTGTCTAACTTTGTATTGGTCCTACAGATTCATGGATGGGTTTACTACACCTATTAATCCAGTTGGTTTAACCCTATTTCCCCCAATACGTTATAGACGTCATTCTTATCTTAGATTTGCATTAATTAATTAGTAATGCCCAGACCTCTCACATTAGGTCGCTAGCTTGTGGCCGCTGGATGGGCCGGGCGGTTCCGGGCAGACTTCTGCCACAAGCCAGACCTAACCTCGTGTCTTAAGCAGGTTGTGACTAACTTCTCACATTAGAACCTATTGTTTGCGGCCACTGGATGTGCCGGGCGGTTCTGGGCAGAATTATGCCACAAGCTCATTCTAACCTCGAGTTAGTCACGTTTATCTTTGCGGCCAATTAATTAATAATTTACCGTTTATGCGCACGCCCAATATATATGCCAACTCAGATTATATCAATAACAGGATGATTATATCAACACAGCAGATAACAGATTTTAGCAGATAACAGATTTTCCAGATTATATGACTTAACGGATTTAACAGATTTAGCAACTTAGCAGATTTTGGCATATAACAGGTTAGGCATTTAAACAAATAAATTTGTCAGATTTAGGCACTTTCAACAGACTTAGCGGATGACAGATCTAGCAGATGAATAGATCTAGTAAACTAGGCAGTAGAGCAGAACTAGCAGATTAAGCAATATAACAGAACTAGCAGATTAGGCGATATAATAAAACTAACAGATTAGGAAAATATAGCAGAACTAGCAAATTAGGCAATTATAACTGATTTTCATCATTCCTTAAAGTTTCACATATCTTGCCTAATTATAAATTTGGCCTAAATTTGCATGCCTAAATAGTGGTCATGATTCACACTAGGATCATATACCCTACGTTTGCATTGAATTTGCATGTCACAGATTATGGTCATAATTTACATGTCCCAATTTAGTTCCACTTGCCTAGTACAAAAGATTCACATATAAATTATACCAACTATAGCCATCTATTTCAATGCATGTCATATATTCAAAAATCGCCTACTTAGGTGTTATTCACACTTGATAGTTATCAAATCTTAATATAGATCTTCACACCTAAGTTATAATCCGTTATAAAATATCCCCAAGGATCTAGATCTAACATATGATATGTGTTTTAGTTCAGATCTTAATATTCCAGATTTTCAAGTTATGTATTATCATATGATAATCCCAAACAGTCATATATGCACAGATCTAGATCTAGTTTATATACTCAAATTAGTCACAGATCAGTCCAATTATGCCTTATATTTATGTTCTAAGTTCCAAGTCCAACCTATGTTCTTTCCTCAAATCAATCACATATCGGTCATGCCCAATTTATGCACATTCATTTGATTGTCCCAAACTTTTTAATGTATGTTGATCTCTTATGAGATTGGCTCAGGCTCGTGGTAGCCTGGCTATAGAACAGAAAGAGGAAAGAGGTACAGAATAAAACAGATCAGATCAGAACAAAACAGATATAACCTCAGATTCAGATTTAGAGTTCATGTCACAATCAAAATTAACGTTTATATCGGTAAGTAACTGCACTTGCCTTAATTGGATTAAAGAAAGAACTCTAGTTGTTGTAGAACTGTTGCAGAAGCTCTAATCTCTAATTGAATTTAGGTTGATGTTGATGGTCTTCTAGTTTTGATTTCAGAAGAGTAGCAACGCTTTTTATATTTTTAATTTAGAACAGAGGCAGAGTAGAAGCAGAATAGAATTGTGTGCAGAGAAGGCTGGGTTTGGGGCTATTTAAATAGGTTTAGGCAGACGAATCTAGACAGAAAACGAGACCAGATACATCAGAACGCACCCAGGCAGAAAAGCAGATTCAGAGGCAGGTCGACCCCCAGGTCGACACTAGGGTCGACTCTAGGGTCGACCCCCTGGGGGCAGGTCGACTCTAGGGTCGACCCCCTGGGGGCAGTCGACTCTAGGGTCGACTCCCCAGTCGACCTGGTCTGTGCTGTTTAATTTTTTTCTGAACTTTGGAAGGCCATAACTTGGTCATATGGACTCCGATTTACGAAATTTCAGACTCTATTTCGCGTATTTTTCCGAGATGAATGCAATGGCACAGCCCGTTTCCCTTGATTCTGATTTTATATTTTAATTATACTCAGATTTGTAATTCTTAAGTTCACAGAAAATACGGGGTGTTACATTCTCCCCTCCTTAAAGGATTTCGTCCCCGAAATCTTCAAGTTAAGAAGAATGTGACCTACCATCCAATCACTCATCTACTCAGTCATCATCCACAAGCATCCATTGTCCTTAGAAATTTCTAGTGTTGTATAAACATTTGCAAAAGTGTGTGTATCCTTATCTAATGCAAAGATCAGGCGGTCTACTGATTCAGTTGACCTCCTTAATGCGAATTATGTCAGTGCCATGAGTCCAATATGTATGCAGTTTTCCTATTTGATACATATCATTTCTATATGAGTGCACAACCATCCACTCATATGCAACATCCATGTGCTGATTCAACCATTTTGCATCCATAAAAATTTAAAATGCTCACACATCCATATGCAGTATGAGAGTGTTTTCGAGCCGATCTAGTGCCCAGTGTGTGTATATGCGTCCACGAGCAACCACTAGCAACCACTTGCATCCACTTGCAACCATCAAACATAACATGTCTCAAACACATGTTTACACCCATTAGGATTACTATCTATAAGTTGAACACTCGATCGATAGTATACAGTCGAGGAAGCGAGTACAGATAAAACAAAAACTTGATTCCTATCAGACATTGGTTGAAAAAATAATTCCCCTAAGTGTCAACCCCGAAGACCGAAATCAACATCAGATTGACACCCAGAGGGTTACCCTCTTTAGACAATGTCAAAACTGGAAATCTTATCAGAAGTATTCAGATATTTATAGACTACTAGTACAGATCAGGTTCCCTAATGATTCTTCGGAAGCTAAGCATGATAAAAATCATATCCCACAAAAACTCAGAATGTATGCGTCATACTTGACGTCTAACACAAATATCCCTCAAACCCCAATCTCATACAGATGAGCCATAACCCTTATGGGTCTGAGTCTACAGCAGAATTCAGAAATAATACTAGTATTAAAGTGCAGAGTATCGATTACAAAATCAAAATACCAGAATCAGAAAAAGTCTTAACTCCATAATCAGATAAAGAAATTAAACCTACTATAGAAATTTTCCTATTTCTATCCTAGCCACTAGCCTCGAGAGTGTTTGCCTGCCCTCCTTGCCCTCGTCTCTTCGGGCAGACCCTAGTGAAGTGCCCCATCTCTCCACAGTTGAAGCAAGTGTCTTTCCTTTTTCTGCAATCCTTGTTCAGATGAGTCGAGCTCCCACAAGTAAAGCACTTTTTCCCCTTCTTATCTTCAGTCTTTTCATCTTTCTTTTGTGTTTCCTTTTTGGGCCCCGCTTTCTTATTCTGTGGTTCTTCCTTCTTTGTCTCTTTCGGGCCCTTGTCTTCCTCGTGCAGTAGTGCCATGTCCACCAATTTCTCGTAAGTCGCTCCCATGGGTACATGGGTCATGGCTAGGCTGTGCAGTGGCTCGTTCAATCCTTTAACAAAACGGAGAGCCTTTTTATGCTGAGTGTTGACTAAATCCAGTCCGAACCTAGCTAGTTGGTTGAACTGGTTGACGTATTCCTTGACCGTCATACTTCCTTGCTTAAGAGATAAGAACTTCTCCAGTTGTAAACTCCGTTCAGCTTGCGAGAGAAATTTTGTCTCAAACCTTGTTTTGAAATCCATCCATGTCTCAACCAGCCTCTCGGCGTTAGTGACTTCCCACCAGTAGGAAGCTTCGTCTTTGAGCAACCATACCGCTAACTGTACCTTCTGCCTATCGTCCACCTCGAAGATAACGAATAAATCCTCCGTTTCTTTGAGCCAATTTCTCGCTTCTACGAATGATTCAGTTCCTTTGAAATCCTTCCCACCCATGGCCCTAAAATCTCTACAGATCTTTGAGAAAGCAATTGCACGAGGAGGGGGTGGGGGATCATTTGCTGGACCTGCAGCGGCGGTCCTAGCCTCAAGATATTGACGAAACCAACCGAGTACATGAACACCCTCTGGTATCTCAGATGCTTCAGACATGCTGAAATGAAAAAGGAAAGGTTCAATACAAAAAGGACTGAAAGAAAGATATATGGCTCTCGGGGATTATGTTTTTCAAAATAAGCTTTATTTTTGAAAATACTTCCTTTTAAAACCTTTTTGGAAATATCTTTCAAAAACTTTTATCTAATCTGGTAACCTTTAGCTCTGATACCAAGTGTAACACCCCACCTCCGTTAAGGTCACTCACAAAGGGAATGCCTTAACTTTGGTGGAGCATTTTAGTAAACAGAACAGAAACTTACAAGACAGATAAAACAGTACTTGAAATTTTTTAACTTTATTACAGCGGAAACAGAAATCAATATGGTTACATCCTTTCAAATCTCAGAATTCAAGTACAAAATATCAGTCTTGTACAAAAGCCTTCAAAATGCATGGTTTAAAATCATAATCCCCATGGAACGGAAGCTATACAGAGCCAAGCCATACTTTAAGCACTTCAAGCAAAGAGAAATACGGATCAAGCTAAAGTATTCCCTCCTTGGATAACCTGGGGGGAAACGGAAGAAAGGAGGCGAAACAACAAGGGTCAGACAAAAAGTCTGGCAAGTCCAGTGACTTTCAGCATATAAACAGATAATAATAATAATATGACATGAACATAAAACTGGATGAGGGATAACTGTAACAGGTGTAGCAGATATAACAGAAGAACAGAATGACATAAACTATTGCTTTACGCTTCTCTGCACTAATACTAGTATAATAGAATTAGGTGTCACCCTAATGTCTACACTGAAGCAGGAACGGGTACAGAATAATTTAACAGAAATAGAATGCTAATAATGGGCCTTTACTACCCGATCAGAAACAGACAGAAGCAGAAACAGATTAATCCCTACGGAAACAGAATGTAGAATTAAGTGTACACTAGTAATGGGCCTTTACCACCCGAACAGACGGTACCACACAGAAACAGACAGGTGTTACCACCCAACAGAAACAGACGGTACCAACAGAAACAGACAGAACTAAGTGTACCCTAAAACCCTACCCCAAGCGATCGGCTCCCTAATACATAAATATCCTGTGTCGGCCCCACAGTAGGGTGTATCACTCCCTAAAGTGACAACCAATTGGCACAGACCTATTTACAGATGTCACAGCGTCTTACATCCTCAGAGGCAGACCGGGATCCATGCACGCACATGACCCGGTTGGAACGCACCATCAACACCCCTCGCCATTATCAGAATGAACCACTTATAATTAGTTCAGTAAGCGTGCCCGGACCCTACCTACTGTTGGGTCAAAGTTTTGATACCAGAAAGGGTTACTGACTAATATGGGTCCCAAACAATAGATGACACAAGTAATTCCCCTCCTAACCTTGTGTCCCCAGACTAACAGATCTCAGATTAACTTGTTTACAAGTTCAGACATACATAATTCAGATTTACTAGTTCACAGATTAAGTTAACAAGTTTTCAGACTAACAGATCAGATGTACAGATTTTTCAGATTTGTCTAACTTTGTATTGGGCCTACAGATTCATGGACGGGTTTACTGCACCTATTAATCCAGTTGGTTTAACCCTATTTTCCCCAATACGTTTTAGACGTCATTCTTATCTTAGATTTGCATTAATTAATTATTAATGCCCAGACCTCTCACATTAGGTCGCTAGCTTGTGGCCGCTGGATGGGTCGGGCGGTTCCGGGCAGACTTCTGCCACAAGCCAGACCTAACCTCGTGTCTTATGCAGGTTATGACTAACTTCTCACATTAGAACCTATTGTTTGCGGCCACTGGATGTGCCGGGCGGTTCTGGGCAGAATTACGCCGCAAACTCATTCTAACCTCGAGTTAGTCACGTTTATCTTTGCGGCCAATTAATTAATAATTTACCGTTTATGGGCGTGCCAACTCAGATTATATCAATAACAGGATGATTATATCAACACAGCAGATAACAGATTTTAGCAGATAACAGATTTTCCAGATTATAGACTTAACGGATTTAACAGATTTAGCAACTTAGCAGATTTTGGCATATAACAGGTTAGGCATTTAAACAAATAAATTTAACAGGTTTAGGCACTTTCAACAGACTTAGCGGATGACAGATCTAGCAGATGAATAGATCTAGTAAACTAGGCAGTAGAGCAGAACTAGCAGATTAAGCAATATAACAGAACTAGCAGATTAGGCGATATAATAAAACTAACAGTTTAGGCAAATATAGCAGAACTAGCAAATTAGGCAATTATAACTGATTTTCATCATTCCTTAAAGTTTCACATATCTTGCCTAATTATAAATTTGGCCTAAATTTGCATGCCTAAATAGTGGTCATGATTCACACTAGGATCATATACCCTACGTTTGCATTGAATTTGCATGTCACAGATTATGGTCATAATTTACATGTCCCAATTTAGTTCCACTTGCCTAGTACAAAAGATTCACATATAAATTATACCAACTATAGCCATCTATTTCAATGTATGTCATATATTCAAAAATCCCCTACTTAGGTGTTATTCACACTTGATAGTTATCAAATCTTAATATGGATCTTCAAACCTAAGTTGTAATCCGTTATAAAATATGCCCAAGGATCTAGATCTAACATATGATATGTGTTTTAGTTCAGATCTTAATATTCCAGATTTGCAAGTTATGTATTATCATATGATAATCCCAAACAGTCATATATGCACAGATCTAGATCTAGTTTATATACTCAAATTAGTCACAGATCAGTCCAATTATGCCTTAGATTTATGTTCTAAGTTCCAAGTCCAACCTATGTTCTTTCCTCAAATCAATCACATATCGGTCATGCCCAATTTATGCACATTCATTTGATTGTCCCAAACTTTTTAACGTATGTTGATCTCTTATGAGATTGGCTCAGGCTCGTGGTAGCCTGGCTATAGAACAGAAAGAGGAAAGAGGTACAGAATAAAACAGATCAGATCAGAACAAAACAGATATAACCTCAGATTCATATATAGAGTTCATGTCACAATCAAAATTAACGTTTATATCGGAAAGTAACTGCACTTGCCTTAATTGGATTAAAGAAAGAACTCTAGTTGTTGTAGAACCATTGCAGAAGCTCTAATCTCTAATTGAATTTAGGTTGATGTTGATGGTCTTCTAGTTTTGATTTCAGCAGAGTAGCAACGCCATTTTTATTTTTAATTTAGAACAGAGGCAGAGTAGAAGCAGAATAGAATTGTGTGCAGAGAAGGCTGGGTTTGGGGCTGTTTAAATAGGTTTAGGCAGACGAATCTAGACAGAAAACGAGACCAAATACATCAGAACGCACCCAGGCAGAAAAGCAGATTCGGAGGCAGGTCGACCCCAGGTCGACACTAGGGTCGACTCTAGGGTCGACCCCCTGGGGGCAGGTCGACTCTAGGGTCGACCCCCTGGGGGCAGGTCGACTCTAGGGTCGACTCCCCAGTCGACCTGGTCTGTGCTGTTTAATTTTTTTCTGAACTTTGGAAGGCCATAACTTGGTCATATGGACTCCGATTTACGAAATTTCGGGCTCTATTTCGCGTATTTTTCCGAGACGAACGCAATGGCACAGCCCATTTCCCTTGATTCTGATTTTATATTTTAATTATACTCAGATTTGTAATTCTTAAGTTCACAGAAAATACGGGGTGTTACAATTAGTAAGAGAACGATTCCCTAAGTATTAACCCTAAAGGCCGAAACCAATATCAGATCAATACCCAGGAGACCACTCATCTTATCTATTTTCCAGTTAGTTTCTAATTTTATATATGATAAAGATGTAAATTTTATTGTTAAAATATTTCGTTCAACACATGAATCTATATTTCTTTCAACACATGACTAATCTCAACAAATGAGTACTGTCAACACGTAAATCTTTATTTTATAATATTCTTTATTTTCCCAATTGGAATGAGGCCCAATCAATTACCATATAATGTTAATTATATGGATTCCATACAACACACGTATGTAATAGCAACGATAAATAATCAACTATCATCCAAAGTGCACCACACAACTGCATAAGCATTAAATATAAATAATTAACGCTCGTACAGTCTGTCAATCCAACGATCGACATACCACTAAAAAAATTGGGATTAGTGTCCGTCAAATATCATCCCAACACCCGTGTGGGGCTTCAATCCACAAACACTGAATATTATTTGTGCAGTCGGGCAATGTGTAAAATTTATCGTCCCAATCAATGTCCTTCAAATAGGTGTACATAGACAAACCGTTCGGTTTGTAATGAATATTTATTTGTTCACATTCACGTTAAAAATTATATTTTTAACGATAAAATATTTTTAACTATATAAATATTTTATTTTATTTCACATCACACAGTCAATTTTCATCACAACAAACAATCAAACATACAAGCCATCCATGGTCTATGGACGACGGGTGTCGGGTGCTACTAAACACCATCTGCATCCCAGTATATATTTTAACTAGAAAAGAAGATTTAAATTGAGAAGTTCTCACCGACTAGCTAAACCAACACCACGACTCTTCATATGTAGAAATCTTCGTCGTGCTCGCCCCTTTGTCAATTTCATTGCCCGTAGCCACTACATATATAAAAATCACATTTTTATATTGTTGCTATGTATATAAAAATCACATTTTTATACCGCTACTATATAGATAAAAATTCTATTTTTACATCGCTACTATATAGATAAAAATTCTATTTTTTTAAATCTAACTTCATAATAAAAATTCCATTTTTATTTCGAAGCTATTTAACTAAAAAAATCACCTTTTTTTATTTCAATGCTATTCGAATAAAAATCACATTTTTATTCGGCTCGTTTATATATAAAAATTCTATTTTCCTTCGCTATATGAATGTATAAAAATCGAATTTTTACTTCGCTAATGAATATATAAAAATCGAATTTTTACTTCGCTAATGAATATATAAAAATCGAATTTTTACTTTGCTACATACATGGAAAAATTATATTTTTCTTCGCTACTTCATACGATTAAAAATCCCACCTTTTCACGATTAAAAATCGAATCTTTTTTAATGATAAAAATCAAACCCTTTGCTAATTAAAAAAAAATCCTCTCTTTCTATTTGATTAGCTATATAAAAATCCGACCTTTTCTGTGCAACAAAAGTCAGATCTGATTTTATTTAATCACAGAAATTTATTTAACCTAAATAAATAAATAAAAAGGTTCACCTTTCTTCGAATGGAGGAGGGGTTTTCCACGTCGGTAGTGGAAGGAGGGTAGTTCGCGAGTTGGAGGAGTGGTGGGGGAACGAATCCAGGTGGCGGCGGCCTTGAACTCGCGGGTTTGGGGCTGAGGAAGGGCGCGCCGGATAGGAGATGGTCGGATTCATAGGGAAGGGGGAGTTTGGAGCGTCGGCGAGGCTGTGGGGAGGTGGGCGGTGGTTCATCGCGACTGGAGGAGGGGGTTTGGTGCGGTAGACCGACTGAAAAAGGGAGAGAGAGAATGGAGGAAGCGGAGGAAGAAAGGGTGGAATCGGAGGGGTGCGCCGCTTGAGGAAGGCGCGGCGGTCGGTGGTTCAACCAGGGGAGGAAGGCCAGAATTCCATAGCAACTATTCTGAATTTTCAACTGGACGTATAAACGTTGTATAAATTGTAGACGTTGTATGAGTTATATAAGCGTTGTTCACCTCATGTATAAGCATTGTATAAGTTGTACGTTCGATGTATAAATTATATATGCGTTGTAAAAATTATATATGTGTTGAAATAGAAGTGAAATACTTATATAAATATATATATATACGCCACTCGTCCACAAACCATGGACGATATTTATTGGTTGTGATTGGTGTGAAAATTGGTTGATAGCGAATGGTTGATTAAAATTGTTTGTGGTTGTAATTGATTGATTGTGGTTGAAAAATACCCGTTTGTGGTTGAGAATTATTTGGTTGAAACCACATAGGATTAGTTTGTGGAAAAGAAAAAAAATAAACATGCCGCCTGCGTGCGAACTAGATGCATGAAATCCCCATTGTCAAATGCTGTGAGGCTTTAAGGTAGAGCGAGGAGTCGTACTAGGGACGACCCCGGTTTTAACTACCCTGCCGTTATGCTGCCGAAATTTTGAATAATATTCATGTGTTAGAATTATTTTCATGTGTTAAAACTATATTCGTGTGTTGAATAGAAATTCATGTGTTGAATAGAAATTCATGTGTTGAACGACATTCATGTTTTGAAATAAAAATTTTTATAATAAGAATCATATTTTTATCATCTATATGAACTATATAAAATAGTTGTGTTTTGAAATAGATTGTTTTATTATAAAAATCATATTTTTATCATCTTTATGAACTATATAAAATAGCCGTGTTTTGAAATAAATTGTTTTATAATAAAAATCATATTTTTATCATCTATATGAACTATATAAAATAGTCGTGTTTTGAAATAAATCGTTTTACAATAAAAATCACATTTTTATTGTATACATGAAGTGTTAAAAATAGTGAAGTGTTGAAATAAATGTCTGTTGGATAAAAATAACATTTTTATTAAATGTATGAAAAGAATATCGTTTTGAAATCAAAGAATAGATTATATATATATATATATATAATTAAAATAAATCGAATAACGAAGCTGCAGTTCGTGTTTTGAAACCGTGATTTCAAACGATTAGTGCAGGAGATCCGACCATCGGATTTTCCTGAAACCGAAACCGTTGGGTTCGCTTTGGAGATATCTTTCCAATGATACCCGCTTTGTGAAAATCCAACGGTTGGATTGTCTGGGATGTTTAATTCAAATCTGAAGAAAAACAGCGTCAGGATCGATTATATTTATATATGTATATAAATAAAATTAAAATAAATCGAATAACGACGCTGTAGTTCGTATTGTTTCTGGTTCATACAGGGTGTGAGGCTCGCGAATTCACGTTATACACAAAGCTATGCCACACAGGCCGTGCTTTGATCATTAACCACAAGACTTTGCTTTTCAACAGAAACCTTGATCGCTGCATCTTAGCATGCCACACAGGCAATTCACACCATGCAACTGATGGCTATCAATCACATAGAATGAATTCCAATGTCAGACACACAGTCCATTTACAAGTCCGTTCTGGTTCTGAACGAAACCGAAGGCACTATATACCTCGCATACCCATCGATCTCCACGTACGTCTGGATGATCACAACTCATTATCCATATTTCGGGATGCCTCCCAATCAGTACATCAGTTATCATCCAACCGAGGTGAAGATCTCCGGTCTTCAACTACCATCTTCATCATCGACTTCTTATCGTCGATTCAGTTATTCAGAATGGGATAAACCCGGTCTTTCTGAGCAACTCGCGTATATAATTAACAAGTGCTACACAAACACAACATACTCCTGATTCCAATTCATTAGTCACAAACCGTAAATTAGTAAGAGAACGATTACCTAAATATTAACCCCGAAGGCCGAAACCAACATCAGATCAAAACCCAGGAAACCATCCGACTTAGCTAACCTCCAGTTAGTTTATAAATTTCACATTCAACCATCAAATATTCAATTAACCGGGTAAATTCGGTTTATTTCCATTCCATATTGTTTATAATATTTTATAATGATTTATCGCTATTTTTATTTATTTAAAAATAGCCATTTCATTCAAACGATGCTTCGGGCCATAACGTTGACGTGGCTCTGTTTTTCTTCAGATTGGATTTACACATATCTGAAAATCTAACCGTTTGATCTTCACAAATTTTATATCATTAGAAAGATCTTTTAAAAACAAATCCAACGGTTTCATCTTTGGGAAAATTCGACGATCGGATCTCCCGGTACAGTCATTTGAAGTTTCGATTTCAAAATACGAACTGCAGCGTCGTTATTCAATTTATTTTAATTATATTTATATACGTATATAAATATAATCGATTCTGGCGCTGTTTTTCTTCAGATTTGAATAAAACATCCCAGATAATCCAACCGTTGGATTTTCACAAAGTGGGTATCGTTGGAAAGATATTTCCAAAGCGAACACAACGGTTTCAGTTTCGGGAAAATCCGATGGTCGGATCTCCCATACTAATCGTTTGGAATCACAGTTTCAAAACACGAACTGTAGGTTCGTTATTCGATTTATTTTAATTATATATATCTATATCTATATATAAATATTATCTATTCTTCGATTTCAAAATGATATTCTTTTCATACATTTGATAAAAATGATATTTTTATCCAACAGACATTTATTTCAACACTTCACTACTTTTAACACTTCATGTATATAATAAAAATGTGATTTTTATTGTAAAATGATTTATTCCAAGACACGACTATTTTATATAGTTCATATAGATGATAAAAATATGATTTTTATTATAAAACAATTTATTTCAAAACACGACTATTTTATATAGTTCATATAGATGATAAAAATATGATTTTTAATATAAAATAATCTATTTCAAAACACGACTATTTTATATAGTTCATATAGATGATAAAAATATGATTTTTATTATAAAACAATTTATTTCAAAGCATGAATGTCGTTCAACACATGAATTTCTATTCAACACATGAATTTCTATTCAACACACGAATATAGTTTCGACACATGAACATAATTCTAACACATGAATATTATTCAAAATTTCGGCAGCATAACGGCAGGGTAGTTAAAACTGGGGTCGTCCCTAGTACGGCTCCTCGCTCTACCTTAAAGCCTCACAGCTTTTGACAATGGGGATTTCATGCATCTAGTTCGCACGCAGGCGACATGTTTAATTTTTTTTTCTTTTCCACAAACTAATCATATGTGGTTTCAACCAAATAATTCTCAACCACAAACGGGTATTTTTCAACCACAATCAATCAATTACAACCATAGACAATTCTAATCAACCATTCGCTATCAACCAATTTTCACACCAATCACAACCAATAAATATCGTCCATGGTTTGCGGACGAGGGGCGTATTTATATATATATAAGTATATTTCACTTCACTTCAACACATATATAATTTTTACAATGCATATATAACTTGTACATCGAACGTACAACTTATACAACGTTTATACATGAGGTGTACAACGCTTATATAACTCATACATCGACTATATAATTTATACATCGTCGTTTTCCATATCGTTTATAATTCTGAAATCTCACATTGGAACATAACACATAAACATTTTAAATAATAACGACGAGAAATGAGTTTGAATCGATGTTTGAAAATAAATATAATTATTTCTATTTATAAACAAGGCCTGAAATGCCGCGGTAGTTTCGAAATTTGAATTCAAACTTTGACTGACTGTACCGGGTGCAAAACAAAATGGATTTTAGTGAAACCAAAAATATTTAAATCTGTTAGTGAATATCTTTCTAACGAATCTAAAAAATTGAAGTTTAGTAGGGAAGAAAAAGTTAT
This sequence comes from Allium sativum, assembly GCA_030737875.1. Lineage (NCBI taxonomy): Eukaryota > Viridiplantae > Streptophyta > Magnoliopsida > Asparagales > Amaryllidaceae > Allium > Allium sativum. The sequence continues at coordinate 444,473,085 of CM060922.1, read as the reverse complement.
GGCCAAATGAATTTTCAGAAAGGTCGCTATAGAGTTTATATAGCCCGTGAAAATGGCCATTTTGCAAACAACCTCAGAATTCGATGAAACCACTTTTGTTGGATCCGAGATGTCAAATTATTGCTAGGTTTCAAATTTAACAATTTTTGAAGCTAGTATGTGAGCGTGGCAAAGGAAAATGTGTTTGGTCAATTTCTGTTAAATTGGATCGACCAGAAAAGGACCCTTTTTCAAACGGTCTCAGAATTTCACGAAACTAGTTTTTTTGGGACCGTATCGTCAAAACATAGCTGGATTTATTTTTCGGGAATTTTCAGAGTCAGTATGTGGCCCTGGCAAATTGAAATGTACGTTCAAATTAAACATTAAATGTTTTATATTTTAATTTGAAGGAAAACTGACTGAAACATTCGAATGGGCCTACGAAACACATCCCATTATGTTCGAAATGGGGGTATTTAGCTAGGGGCGACAGTCGTTGTGTTTGAATTTGTGACGACACGGATTTTTGCCTGACCCCAATCGATCGCAAGATCGATCAAGACCGTTCAAATTCCGCATACATTAACTTTGGGCATACCACACATCAGGACAACAATACAGACTTTTATAACATCAATAATAAATGTTACATCAGAGTACAGAATATATCAGAGTACATCGGAACAAAATTATAGCGGAAGATAAATTACAATAGATTAATACATTGCAGCGGAACTAATCTCAGCGGAAGGCCATCAATATTCTGGACCCAGCTTCAGGCTTCAATCCAGGATCCTGCATAACTTTATCTGCAAAAAGCTACTCGACTGCCCGTGTGAAAAGAGGGCACCCGAATTTGCAAAGTGAAACAAAATACAGGTCAGTCGTGGGACTGGTGTGAGAAATCTTAACTTAACTTATCTAATAAGAAGGCTAATCACAGGACCATGCCGCTAACGCGGAACGGGTTTACACCATTGGATTGCCAGTGCATAAATAAAGTAAATCGTCAAATAATGTAATGCTTTTTAGAAAAATGAAACCATTATAAGACCTAGGTCCCATCACACAATGCAACGCAAACCGAAGGATAGGGTTTTACCTTATAATGATCAAAAGATGCTTGATACGTAAAAACGATATTATTATTAGTGTGTATATATATATTTAAAACATTTCAAATATAATATCAATCCTAGACGACATAGATACCATCTACTATGTCGCCATAATAGTTATACAATCAAAAACTGCAAGGGGCGTATTGGAAATTGGGTTTCCATCATGAGTCAAGGCTAGGGAGGAGCTCCTGACCGATTCGAGACACTTTAGCAATGTCTCAGGATTCGGACTCTGGCGAACCCTTGGATCCTGCAGGGCCGATCCACAAATACTTTAGTGGATTAGTTATGCCTGAACACACGCTCCCCGATCCTATTGGACCTACAAATCGGTCGTGGGCGACCGATAAGAATAAACCGAGGCCTCGCAAAAATTCCATCATCCACATAAGTAAATGTCAGCCAGTTTAAGCACTGACACCACTTCTAGCTAGAAAGAAACATGTGCACTCCCTGCGTTCCCTTCTCCCGTTTTAGACTCAACCGGTGTGTGAGGCTCGCGAAGTCACGATATACACAAAGCTATGCCTAAAGAGAATGTGCTTTGATCATCAACCACAAGGCCTGCTTTTCAACAAATCCTTGATCATTTGCATCTTAGCATGTCACATTGCCAGACCCTACCATATTATTGATCATCTACCAATATATATATAACCTCTAAGATCATACGTCTTAGAGAAGGGTGATAAGTAAAGAATAAATTATTTACCACCAAACAGAAATATATAATCAGTAGCATTCAACAAATACAGTAGAAAGGAATACAATGTCAGACAAACAATCCATTTACAAGTCCGCTCTGGGTCTGAGCGAAACAACGTGTCCGTCGATCTCCAAATGCGTTTGGACTATCATTACCAAATACCTTGCCTTGGAAGGCCAATCCCAATTCAAGATACCAGTCATCATCATCCCAACATTGTGAAAACCTTCGGTCTTCAACCACCTCCTTCATCTTCGACTCTTGATCGTCGTGATGATTATTCAGAATGGGTTAAACCCGGTCTTTCTAAATAACTCGCGTATTTTCCAACTCCGAGTATTCTTTTAATAAGATATTCATGTTAGAAGATTCTCATTAATTTTATCAAAGATAAACTCTGAAAATAAAATCTTAAATCTTCCTTAAAAGATTTATTAAAACTTCAGTTTTGATTTGATATCAAAAATCATTATTACAAGATCATTTATTTTAAGGAATAAATCTTGTCTTAAACAGGTTAAAGAACTAGTGTCCTTTAAACACAGTTCATAATAAACCTACAATCTATTTCCAAAATATGGAATTCCACAGAAATCAAATCAATACATAATCGATATAGATTTCTGTATTGGACTAATAATATAAATGGAATAATGGCAAAGCCTCTTAAATTCCATATATAATATCGGTTTTCTTTTACAGAAGCCCATTTCGATTATTACCAATCGAATTTCCACTTAATTCCAATTTAGTATATTAAATTGGAAAACTTGATTTTTAGAAAATGCCTTTTTCTTTTTCTTCTTTTTCTCTTTTTTTTCTTTCTCTATAAAATAGGTTTATAAATTCCAAATAATAATTTTAATGTAAATTGGATTAAAGGACAAATGTCATTTAAAACATCGTCCACGATAAATCCACTTCACATCTCAATTTATTTCATATCACAAAATATAATTGCAAATCCTAATAATCTTTAAAAAATATATTTTAAAATAATCATTAAAAATATTCTTTATATAAAAGATTCTAAATGGGAAGTTTTCTTTATATTACAAATTTTTATCTTTTATAAATATTCTTTGTTTTAACATATACTTGATTAACAATATTTTTTTATTGAAAATATATACTTTATATAAAAAGGATTTATAATGTAAAAATATTCTTATTTAAAAGAACACCTGAATCGAAATGCGACTCAATCATTTACCATATAATTTGGATTATATGGATTTCACACACATCATATATATGATAATAACAGTATAATCATCAAATCGTCCATCTACATCCAAAGTGTAATTTCCACTGTGTAAGCGTTAAAATTAAATAATAACGCTCATCGCAGCCTGTCGATCCAACTATTAACATACAACTGAATATTGGGATTAGTGTATGCAAATTTTCATCCCAACACCCGTGTGGGGTTTCAACCAACAAACAAATAATAAACTAATTTGTGCACTTGGGCGATGTGTGAAAATTATCGTCCCAATCACATAAACACGTCGGGTAACTTGTGAATGGAAGTGTAATACACAATATATAATCATGACAAGAAAATGTCTCCTTTATATTATATATAATTCTATTGCAATGAACGAATAAGAATAATAACTTCGTCTCTATTGACAATTTCTATTCCGCTAGTTTAAATGTAACACCCCGTGAATTCTATAACCGTGAAATTCACAAATTAAAGTATAATTAATTTCAAATCAAAGAATTAAGGGAAACGGGATATGCCGTTGTGTTCGTCTCGGAAAAATACGCGAAATAGAGTCCGAGTTTTCGAAAAACGGAGTCCGTATGAAGAAGATATGGCCTCCGGAAGTTTCAGAATTTAGGTTAAAATTCAAACAGACGAAAACAGCTCAGAAAAACAAGTTTAAAATTTAAAATCGGGCCCAATTGGCCAGGGCGGGAAAATTCCCGTCTAAGGCACCCAGGTCGACTTGGCAGTCGACCTGGGCTAACCAGGTCGACAGGGCTGTCGACCTGGGTGTCGATAGGGCTGTCGACCTGGCCCCAGAGCCAGGTCGAACCCAGTCCATCCTGGCTGGTCAGGTCTGTGTTAGGCCGATTTTCTGAGCCTTGCCTTGTCACTAGGGCTAGGTGTCATCTCCTGATTGGTCTCTCTTTCGAATGAATGGCTACGATTAACCCAAGCAACATCGACGGTCCTAATCAGTTCATAAACTCTATAAAAATGACCCTAGACTCTACCTAATCTATTCATTCAAAAATAAGAATGAGGTCGTCATGCTGCTGAGGAACGACTAGGAGTAGCCACCAATTTGAGAGACAATTAGGAGACAAACTCTAAAGCTTAAAGCAACTACAAGTTAAACAAATCAAATCAACGCCTACATCAAAGGAATAGCATCTCCAAATCCAGAATTCAGATTCCTGAATTGAAGAATTCGTCACACGATTGTAAGTAGAGTACTATTCCGGTATGAATTAAATAACTGTGTTTGATTTGTGTAAAATGAGAATTACACTTGATTTGTGGTGATAGTAATTCATATTTGTGCATTGCTATGATTCTAATCGATTTGGAATGATGTGATATAACGATTGGATATTCGCAAGTATGTAATTCATGATAAAAACTACATGTTTGCGGTAGTTTATTTGAGATTCATGCAAGTATACGATTGGATATTCGCAAGTATGTAATTCATGTTGAAGCTACATGTTTGTGGTTGGTTAATTGAGATTCATGCAAGTATGTGGTTTTGCTACTATGCCAACATAATGTATATTTTTGTACAAAATCACTTTGTGTGTAATTGGATCAAATTTGGGGTATTATGATTCATGTGAAATTACGTTGGAATTATGATCTATGTATAAAACCATACTTTTGTATTAGAAACAAAAGTAAGCCTCTTTGTGAACTTATGTTGATTTTATGAATATGACTAGGCTATGTTTGGTATTATGCCTAATTGAAAAACATGTTAGGCCTATATTGTTAACAAGAATTATATGATAATATATGTGACACATAGCAAAGTTAGATTTACATTCCAATTGCAAGTTTGCATGAATAAAGTAAAAACCATGATTTCATGTTTAGGAATATTTATGCCATGATTACATGAATAGATCAAAAACCATCATTTCATGTTTGGGTATATTTGTGCCATGATTATGTGAATAGATTAAAAATCATGATTAAGTTGGAATAATTCTAGTTGAACTATACTTTTGCATTAGTAACAAAAGTAAGCACCTTTGTAAACATATAGTAACTTTATAAACATGATTTGCTTATGTTTGACATTATGCCTAAGTAAAAATATAGGTTTATGTTGTAGTTAAGACTATGTGTCAATAATGATATCTAATTTAGTTAGATTCTTAACTTAACTACAAGTTTACATGGTTTGATTCATGTCACTTATGCTTTATGACCAAAGTATATGTTACCACAATGCAAGTACACCCGTTTCTATTTTGTAGTTTCAACGTTATGCTGCAAGTTCATGCGTTCACTTTCCCCTTTTTGTGTATATAATCACGTTTTAAGCCTCCCCTTTTTCACGTGGCTAAGTTGGGCTTAAAAAGGCTAAGCCCAACATATATTATAATAAACGAACGTATTAAACGGGGGAAATAGCGTTGGGCCAAATTAATTAATAAATGAAAATATAAAAGTAGATGGGCCCAAATTCAAGAATGGGTTGGGCCCATGATTGGTGTAAACCTTTACACCATTAGCTTAAATTGAATTTTGAATAATGGGCCGCAAATATTTACATATAAAAAGAAGAAAGACAAAATATGTAAATGTAGAAAATACGATGTGTTTAACCCGAGGTTGGATTGAGTTGTGATGTAAACCTGCCCGGAACCGCCCGGCTGTCCAGTAGTCACAACAATACCTATCCAATGTGGGTGGTTAAACATGGAGCCCAATAAGGACCCGAGGTTAGACTGAGTTGTGGCGTAAGACTGCCCGGACCCAACCGGCAACAGGCAGCCACAACAATACCTGTCTAATGTGAGAGGTCAAGGCTTTAATAAGACAATTAAGGCTGAGTCAGGATTGATAGGATTAAGTAAATTATATTAATACTTAATCAAAATGGAACATGCTAAACTAAACAGACTGATTGGGGGTTAGGTTTACAAAACACTTAACCAAATTAGCATGTTGGCTAGAAATAGAAAACCTAGTAGCGGGGGACCCTTTTCAGCAGTAACCCTATAAGGTGTATCATGATACCCTGAAACTAGGCAGGGTGGGGCACGATTACTGGGCTGATTGTAAGAGGTCAAATCGACGGCAGTGGTGCAGCAGTGTAGGTTCTAACGGGGTGCGGGCGTGCACACACTCCGGCACAGAAAAATAAGGCACTGGGCACCAGTAGCATACCTGTGCATTCTAGGATTGTGTCGGGCCGCCACCATGGGACTTGATACACCCCATGGTGGGACCAGCATAGGTAACTACAACATCGGGGGCCGTAAGACACATGTAACTATGCGAGTAGGAGCCGATCATCATAAAATGGATCACTTCACCCTGATTATGGGGTGCCTGTTGGGAACTAGTTTATATGGCTATAGAGATTAATATGGGGTACGATAGTATATTCGACCCTAGACAACTTAACTAATTATATGATGCTTTCCCATTTCTAGTTTATACTTATCATACCCAGTTCTTTATTCATAGACTGAATAGTCCTAGACTTACTCAGGCTTTATGTCTGACTCTACTTTTCTTTCGTCTTCTTTTCTTCCGTTCCCCCCCCCAGGTCCACAGGGAGGGAATACCGCAGCTTGACCAGCCTTCATATCCAGCTTGAAGAGAAAGAATGTATTGCTTGGATCTTTTCGTTTTGGACTATGGCTTTGGACAACAACTATAGGACTTTTGCAGTTTATTTATGTTTTCTTTATGCTGCTTTAAATAATGTAATCAAGACAGTTATGAAGATGTTATGTTTTTTTTTTGAAGTATTGTAAGACAATTATGGTATGTTGTTGTAACACATATCTTTTATGAAATAAAAGTTGTTGTTTTTTCGCTGTTCAAAAAAAATGTGTTCTTATATTCTGTCTTGTATATCTGTGACTTATACTTATAAACCTCCACCAAAATTAGGGCATTCCCTTTGAGAGTGACCCTAACGGAGGTGGGGTGTTTCACTTGGTATCAGAGCATAGGTTTACCAGATAAGATAAAAAGTTTTGAAAAATTATTTTCAAAAAAGGAAATTTAAAGAAGCATTTTTTTAAAGAGATAAAATATTATTTTATTTTAAAAGGCAAAGTCCCCCCAAAGCCATAGGTACTATCTCTTATCCTTCGTTTTGAATCTATCCTTTTTGTTTCAGCATGTCCGAAGAACTTAACTTGCTAGAGGGTGTACCAATACCTGGTTGGTTTAGACGGTTCTTAGAAGCTAGGGCCACTCAGCCAGGTCCTACCGTTCCTCCTCCCCCAGCTGCAGGAAATCATCCAGCTGCAGCAGCACCTCTTCCTCCACCTCCTCCACGGGGAAACACGTTTGCTAAGATATGTAAAGATTTTAAATCTATGGGAGGAAAGGATTTTCATGGAACTGAGTCCTTCGTGGCAGCTAGAAATTGGCTGAAAGAAACCGAGGACTTATTCATCATCTTTGAGGTAGAAGATAGACAGAAAGTACAACTGGCAGTATGGCTACTAAAGGGCGAGGCTTCCTACTGGTGGGAAGTCACTAATGCAGAAAGACCAGTGGAGACATGGGAGGACTTTAGGGCAAGGTTTGAGGCTAAATTTCTCTCAGATGCGGAAAGGAGTTTGCAGTTGGAAAAATTCTTATTTCTTAAGCAAGGGAACAAGACAGTCAAAGAGTATGTTAATCAGTTCGATGAGCTGGCTAGGTTTGGGCTGGACCTAGTCAACACCCCGCACAAGAAGGCTCTCCGTTCCATCAAAGGGTTGAATGAGCCATTACACAGTTTGGCCATGACCCATATACCCATGGGAGCCATGTATGAAAGGTTGGTGCAAATGGCATTGCTAAACGAAGAGGATAAGGGCAAGAAGGAGACAAAGGCAGAAAGCTCTCAAGGGAAGAAAGAGGGTTTGCAGCCTAAGAAGACAGACTTTAAGAAGGGCGGAAAGGCAACAAAGAGAAGAGGAAGTGTAATTTCTGTGGCAATGTGGGGCACTTAGTGAAAGATTGCCGGAAAAAGAAGGCCAAGAAGAATGGTGGGTGCTTTTCTTGCGGTGAGACAGGCCACAGGGCTAAGGACTGCCCAAAGAAACGAGGACAAGGGCAGAGGGCTGGATCCACCTCAGGGGCACAAGTTCATGTGCTAGAAGCGCCACCTCTGCAACAGCGAGGTATAAATACTTCTGTAGAAAGTGTAGTTTATCTTTATGATCACCCCGTTCGCACTTTATTTGATTCTGGCGCATCACACTCCTTTATCTCGTCTGCTTTAGTAGAATCTCTGCACCTAAAAACTAGTATGGTAGAGGACCCCTTAATTGTTTCAAACCCAATTGGGGGCCTAGCTCATTTGTCTATGATCTGTTTGGGATTGAAATTTTCTATTCTAAGCGTAGAATTTCAATGTAGTGCCTTTGTTTTGGGCTTTTCGGGATATGGTTTGATTTTGGGCATGGATTGGCTATCCAGTAATGGGGCCATCCTTGATTGTGAGAAAAGGGTTGTTAGGCTCCTAACCCAGCTCGGTAATACTTTGGAAATTTCTTGTAATCCCTCGTATGCGGTTATGCTTAGTTACCTTGAATCGCTAGATGCCTCTATTGAATATTTGCAATCAGTTAGACTGGTCCGGGAATATCCGGATGTCTTCGAAGAGGTGAAGGGCTTGCCTCCGAAGCGGGAGATAGACTTCCGCATATACCTTGTAGATAATGCAAAGCCCGTTGCGTTGCCCGTTAGACACATGGCTCCGCAAGAAAGGAAAGAGCTCAGTAAACAGATTAAAGAGCTTCTAGAAAAGGGGTTCATTAGGAGGAGCATTTCAGAATGGGGCGCTCCAGTGGTGTTCGCTACAAAGGCGGATGGTTCACTCCGTCTATGTGTTGACTATAGGGAGCTCAATAAGCTAACGAAAAAGAATAGGCACCCTCTCCCTAGAATTGACGATTTGTTTGATCAGCTTGTAGGAGCGTCTGTCTTCTCCCAACTCGATTTAGCGACCGGTTTTCATCAGCTAAGGGTGGCTGAAGATAGTATCGATAAAATGGCATTCAGAACCCCAGACGGCTTCTTTGAATGGCTTGTCATGCCTTTCGGCTTGACAAATGCACCTGCTTACTTCGTGGACCTGATGAGTAGGGTATTCAGAGATTTCCTCAATAAGTTCGTAGTGGTCTTCGTAGACGATATCCTTATTTTCTCAAAGAGTGAAGAGGAACATGCTCAGCACTTAAGGGCAATCATGGAAACTCTGCGAGTCCATCAGCTAAAAGCCAAATTCTCCAAATGCCACTTTTGGAGAGAAGAAGTGAGGTTCCTTGGGCACATAGTATCCAAACAAGGGTTAGGAGTGGACCCTGCTAAGGTAGTGGCGGTACAGGATTGGAAGACACCAAGGAATGCAACTGAGGTTCGAAGTTTTCTAGGACTAGCAGGTTTCTATCGAAAGTTCATAAAAGATTTTTCGAAAATCTCAGCTCCGCTCACGAAATTGACCAAGAAGAATCTAGCATTCAATTGGGACTTGGATTGCGAGTTTGCTTTCCAGCGACTAAAAAGGGCTCTTACAACAGCCCCAGTTTTGATGTTGCCAGATGGAAGCAAGATGTTCACTGTTTATACCGATGCATGTGGGACAGGGCTAGGCGCCGTCTTAATGCAAGAAGGAAGGGTAGTAGCTTATGGCGGGAGGCAGTTGAAAGTGCACGAAAAGAACTATCCGACACACGATCTTGAGTTAGCTGCCATCGTCTTTGCACTCAAGTCTTGGCGACACTATCTCCTAGGTGAGAAGTTCGAACTTTACACTGACCATAAATCGTTGAAATATCTTTTCTCCCAGAAAGATCTTAACTTGAGGCAACAGAGATGGATGGAGTTTCTTGCCTCGTATGATTTCGAGATCTCCTACACTCCGGGCAAAGGCAACGTAGTGGCAGACGCGTTGAGCCGGAAGAAATTGACCCTAAGCCCGCTGTTTGTTGAAAGACAAAGCCTAGAGTTTATAGCCAGCTTCGACTTTAGGCCTTCCTCCGATTTTGTACCAGGCTTGCTAGCATCTCTCGAAGTGTGCCCGACTTTAGTGGACTCAATAGGGACAGCACAACGCGAAGACCCTCAGCTTGTGGAAACGATTGATAGGCTAATTAGGGGTGAGACTTCAAGTCACCTCAACAGATACTCCATCGACGATAAGGGTTGGCTAAGGCGACACGGAAGACTATGCGTCCCACAGACAAGGGATTTAGTAAAGAGGGTTCTCGAGGAAGCACATCACTCCAAGATGACGATACACCCAGGCGGAGATAAAATGTACAAGGACATAAAAAGAACTTTCTTCTGGAACGGCATGAAAAAGGACGTGGCAGAATTCGTTTCTAAGTGTATGGTGTGCCAACAGGTTAAGGCGGAACAGAAAAAGCCTGGCGGTCTGCTACATCCTCTAGAGGTCCCGCAGTGGAAGTGGGATAGCATCTCAATGGACTTCATCGATGGGCTGCCTAGGTCTAGGAGAGGCAACACTAGCATTTGGGTAATAGTGGATAGGCTTACTAAAAGCGCCCACTTTTTACCTGTCAAAAGTAAAAGAACTGCCTCATCCCTAGCATCTCTTTACCTCAAGGAAATTGTCCGACTCCACGGAATACCATCCAGCATTGTTAGTGACCGAGACCCTATCTTCACCAGTGAGTTTTGGCGGAGTCTGCAAGAAGCAGTAGGAACGTAGTTATGCTTGAGCACAGCCTATCATCCCCAAACCGACGGCCAAACAGAAAGAGTGAATAGAGTTTTGGAGGACCTTTTAAGACTGTGCGTCCTTGACTTCGGAGGGACATGGGAAGACCATCTTCCTTTGGTGGAATTTGCCTACAATAACAGCTATCAAGCAACCGTCGGGATGGCGCCCTTCGAAGCTTTATATGGAAGACCGTGCCGATCGCCCACTTGTTGGTGGGAGTCTACTGATAAGCTCATACTTGGACCAGATATGATCCGAGAGACTTCAGAGAAAGTAGACTTAATACGAAGAAGGATGAAGACGGCCCAAGACAGACAAAAGTCCTACGCCGACAAGAGGAGGACCGACCTTGAATTTGAGGTTGGAGACAGAGTTTTTCTTAAGGTATCTCCGCTAAGGAACGTTGTTCGTTTTGGAACCACAGGAAAGCTAGCACCAAGGTTCATAGGGTCATTCCCTATCATCGAGAAAATTGGGAAAATGGCCTATAGATTAGAGCTACCCGAAAAGCTGGCCGGAGTGCACAACGTTTTTCATGTTTCACATCTCCGAAAATGTCTACATGAGTCTGCTGAAGTGTTAGAGCCAAATATCCTAGAAGAAGCTGAAGTGGAGCGCGAAGCAACCGTGAGGAAAGTTCCAACCCGCATATTAGGAACAGAAGTGAAAAAGCTACGCAACCGCGAAGTCAAGCTCGTCAAAGTTCAGTGGAGCGACGCCGAGGGAGATGCGACTTGGGAAACTGAAGCTAGAATACGCACTGCCTACCCTTTTCTTTTCGAGGGTACATCCTTGATCTTTCTTTTTCCTTAAGTTGCGCTTTTATCTATCTTTTTAGGTATATTTCCTCGACCTTATCTTTTAGGAAGAAACCCTTTGGATTAAAACATGTAGTTGAAACATGTTATGGATGATGGTTGCAAGTGGTTGCAAGTGATTGCTAGTGGTTGCATATACACACACAATCTAGGTTTTAGATCGGCTCAGTCACTTCATATTGCATATGCATATATGTTTGCATTCGTATATGGTTGAACTTTAATGTGTTATCATATGAATGTTGCATTTGTATGAATGATTGTGCACTCATGTAGAATCATGAATAGGAAAAATTTGCATACATAATGGATTCATGACACTTACATAATTCGCATTAAGGAGGTCAACTGAATCAGTAGACCGCCTGATTTTGCATTAGATAAGTACATGTACACACACACTTCGCATATGATCATGAGGCATTAGAAGTCTTTTAAGGACAATGGATGCTCGTGTTTGATGGATGAGTAGATGGATGATTGGATGTTAGGATATACATTCCTCCTAACTTGAAGATTTCGGGGACGAAATCCTTTTAAGTGGGGGAGAATGTAACACCCCGTGAATTCTATAACCGTGAAATTCACAAATTAAAGTATAATTAATTTCAAATCAAAGAATTAAGGGAAACGGGATACGCCGTTGTGTTCGTCTCGGAAAAATACACAAAATAGAGTCCGAGTTTTCGAAAAAAGGGGTCCGTATGAAGAAAATATGGCCTCCGGAAGTTTCAGAATTCAGGTTAAAATTCAAACAGACGAAAACAGCTCAGAAAAACAAGTTTAAAATTCAAAATCGGGCCCAATTGGCTAGGGCGGGAAAATTCCCGCCTAAGGCACCCAGGTCGACTTGGCAGTCAACCTGGGCTAACCAGGTCGACAGGGCTGTCGACCTGGGTGTCGACAGGGCTGTCGACCTGGCCCCAGAGCCAGGTCGAACCCAGTCCATCCTGGCTGGCCAGGTCTGTGTTTGGCCGATTTTCTGAGCCTTGCCTTGTCACTAGGGCTAGGTGTCAGCTCCTGATTGGTCTCTCTTTCGAATGAATGGCTACGATTAACCCAAGCAACATCGACGGTCCTAATCAGTTCATAAACTCTATAAAAATGACCCTAGACTCTACCTAATCTATTCATTCAAAAATAAGAATGAGGCCGTCATGCTGCTGAGGAACGACTAGGAGTAGCCACCAATTTGAGAGACAATTAGGAGACAAACTCTAAAGCTTAAAGCAACTACAAGTTAAACAAATCAAATCAACGCCTACATCAAAGGAATAGCATCTCCAAATCCAGAATTCAGATTCCTGAATTGAACAATTCGTCACATGATTGTAAGTAGAGTACTATTCCGGTATGAATTAAATAACTGTGTTTGATTTGTGTAAAATGAGAATTACACTTGATTTGTGGTGATAGTAATTCATATTTGTGCGTTGCTATGATTCTAATCGATTTGGAATGATGTGATATAACGATTGGATATTCGCAAGTATGTAACTCATGATAAAAACTACATGTTTGCGGTAGTTTATTTGAGATTCATGCAAGTATACGATTGGATATTCGCAAGTATGTAATTCATGTTGAAGCTACATGTTTGTGGTTGGTTAATTGAGATTCATGCAAGTATGTGGTTTTACTACTATGCCAACATAATGTATATTTTTGTACAAAATCACTTTGTGTGTAATTGGATCAAATTTGGGGTATTATGATTCATGTGAAATTATGTTGGAATTATGATCTATGTATAAAACCATACTTTTGTATTAGAAACAAAAGTAAGCCTCTTTGTGAACTTATGTTGATTTTATGAATATGACTAGGCTATGTTTGGTATTATGCCTAATTGAAAAACATGTTAGGCCTATATTGTTAACAAGAATTATATGATAATATATGTGACACATAGCCAAGTTAGATTTGCATTCCAATTGCAAGTTTGCATGAATAAAGTAAAAACCATGATTTCATGTTTAGGAATATTTATGCCATGATTACATGAATATATCAAAAACCATCATTTCATGTTTGGGTATATTTGTGCCATGATTATGTGAATAGATTAAAAATCATGATTAAGTTGGAATAATTCTAGTTGAACTATACTTTTGCATTAGTAACAAAAGTAAGCACCTTTGTAAATATATAGTAACTTTATAAACATGATTTGCTTATGTTTGACATTATGCCTAAGTAAAAATATAGGTTTATGTTGTAGTTAAGACTATGTGTCAATAATGATATCTAATTTAGTTAGATTCTTAACTTAACTACAAGTTTACATGGTTTGATTCATGTCACTTATGCTTTATGACCAAAGTATATGTTACCACAATGCAAGTACACCAGTTTCTATTTTGTAGTTTCAACGTTATGCTGCAAGTTCATGCGTTCACTTTCCCCTTTTTGTGTATATAATCACGTTTTAAGCCTCCCCTTTTTCACGTGGCTAAGTTGGGCTTAAAAAGGCTAAGCCCAACATATATTATAATAAACGAACGTATTAAACGGGGGAAATAGCGTTGTGCCAAATTAATTAATAAATGAAAATATAAAAGTAGATGGGCCTAAATTCAAGAATGGTTTGGGCCCATGATTGGTGTAAACCTTTACACCATTAGCTTAAATTGATTTTTGAATAATGGGCCGCAAATATTTACATATAAAAAGAAGAAAGACAAAATATGTAAATGTAGAAAATACGATGTGTTTAACCCGAGGTTGGATTGAGTTGTGATGTAAAGCTGCCCGGAACCGCCCGGCTGTCCAGTAGTCACAACAATACCTATCCAATGTGGGTGGTTAAACATGGAGCCCAATAAGGACCCGAGGTTAGACTGAGTTGTGGCGTAAGACTGCCCGGACCTAACCGGCAACAGGCAGCCACAACAATACATGTCTAATGCGAGAGGTCAAGGCTTTAATAAGACAATTAAGGCTAAGTCAGGATTGATAGGATTAAGTAAATTATATTAATACTTAATCAAAATGGAACATGCTAAACTAAACAGACTGATTGGGGGTTAGGTTTACAAAACACTTAACCAAATTAGCATGTTGGCTAGAAATAGAAAACCTAGTAGCGGGGGACCCTTTTCAGCAGTAACCCTATAAGGTGTATCATGATACCCTGAAACTAGGCAGGGTGGGGCACGATTACTGGGCTGATTGTAAGAGGTCAAATCGACGGTGGTGGTGCAGCAGTGTAGGTTCTAACGGGGTGCGGGCGTGCACACACTCCGGTGCTGAAAAATAAGGCACTGGGCACCAGTAGCATACCTGTGCATTCTAGGATTGTGTCGGGCCGCCACCATGGGACTTGATACACCCCATGGTGGGACCAGCATAGGTAACTACAACATCGGGGGCCGTAAGACACATGTAACTATGCGAGTAGGAGCCGATCATCATAAAATGGATCACTTCACCCTGATTATGGGGTGCCTGTTGGGAACTAGTTTATATGGGTACAGAGATTAATATGGGGTACGATAGTATATTCGACCCTAGACAACTTAACTAATTATATGATGCTTTCCCATTTCTAGTTTATACTTATCATACCCAGTTCTTTATTCATAGACTGAATAGTACTAGATTTACTCAGGCTTTATGTCTGACTCTACTTTTCTTTTGTTTTCTTTTCTTCCGTTCCCCCCCAGGTCCACAGGGAGGGAATACCGCAGCTTGACCAGCCTTCATATCCAGCTTGAAGAGAAAGAATGTATTGCTTGGATCTTTTCGTTTTGGACTATGGCTTTGGACAACAACTATGGGACTTTTGCAGTTTATTTATGTTTTCTTTATGCTTCTTTAAATAATGTAATCAAGACAGTTATGAAGATGTTATGTTTTTTTTTGAAGTATTGTAAGACAATTATGGTATGTTGTTGTAACACATATCTTTTATGAAATAAAAGTTGTTATTTTTCCGCTGTTCAAAAAATATGTGTTCTTATATTCTGTCTTGTATATCTGTGACTTATACTTATAAACCTCCACCAAAATTAGGGCATTCCCTTTGAGAGTGACCCTAACGGAGGTGGGGTGTTTCATTAAACCCTAAACAAAAATGGTTATTTTGTTTTGGCAATTCTAATGAGACAAAAATGATAATTTTTGTTTCGACAAAAATAAATATTTTGATTTAACTAACCTATCTTGACAAGTATATGTCTTGCCAAACATAAGATATATATATATATATATATATATATATATGTAAATTTCTTTAACTAATTCATTTTGACAAAAATGAATATTTTTGACAAAATGTCTATTTTGGTTTAACTAATCTCCTTAATGAAATATGAACTTCATTTAAGAATGTATATTTTAATGTACAATCTTTCTATTGCCTCTAATTTAAAAATAGAAATTAATATTTTCAATCCTACCTTCTTATCTGCATATAAAATGTAAATAGAGATACAATTTCTAAAACTATATTTTTATTTGCATCAAAAGACAAATAAAAATGTAATCTTTTGAAACTATGTGTTCGTTCACA
Source organism: Allium sativum (assembly GCA_030737875.1). Classification (NCBI taxonomy): domain Eukaryota; kingdom Viridiplantae; phylum Streptophyta; class Magnoliopsida; order Asparagales; family Amaryllidaceae; genus Allium; species Allium sativum. The sequence continues at coordinate 444,457,024 of CM060922.1, read as the reverse complement.
TTTGAGTTACAAATAGAGTTGTAACTTTTTAATATATGTTTTATTTGCATCAAAAAATGCAAACAAAAGAACATCTTCATTTTTATGTATATTTGTATTGGAGAATGCAAATAAAAGAATAATCTTTCAAAATGACAAAATGTCTATTCTCATTTCATGGAAAAGTGATAACAAGACAAAAATGAATATCTTTGTCTTAACAACTCTATAGTGACAGAACAAATAATTGGTTTCAACAAATGTAAATTTACAATAGTGATTAATTTTTATTTCAATTCTAATATAATATTCTAGTGCTATATTTTGTTTCATTGTTTTAATTTAGCCTAAAATGTGGGTTTTTGTCTATTTTACTTTAATGATAAAAATATGAATGTTTAGTTATTCATTCTTTACAAAAGCTTAAATAAACATTTCCAATTCATTCTTTTTTGAAGTGACAAAAAGAACTCCCTTTATTTCATATAAGACATTTGACAAATTGGCTCTTTTCACTTCATATAGAATTGCAATAAAAATGCACTTCTAAAAACTATTCTTTCTATTGCCCTTTAAATGAAAATAAAATGAACCATTATTTTTCCATTTCTGCTACACTTAGAATGTAACTAAAATGTAACTTTTAAAATCCTTTATTTATATCTAAAAATGTGAATAAAAAGGTATTCATTTATTTGAAAGTAAAATGAAAGATTTAGTTCATGTCTTATTTGCATTGGAGGGTGCAAATAAAAATGCCACTTTCAAACAATATTTTATACATATCAAAATTATAAATCAAAAATGCAACTTTCATTTTGATGGTTTGTTTGCATTTAGAATTGCAAACAAAGATGAAACCTTAATTTTAATGTTCATTTACAACAAGGAATGCAAATAAATAAATAAGTGTAATCTTTGTTCCTAGATTATTTGAAACAAGGAATGCAATTAAAGAAACAAATTCTATTTTTAATGTATATTTTCATTAGTGATTACAAATAAAAGAGCAACTTTGTTTTCAATATATATATGTGCATTTGTGAATGCAAATAAAAGAACAATCCTTATTTTCAAAGTACATTTGCATTAGTGAATGCAAAGTAAATACAACTTCCATTTGTAAAGTTTATTTGCAGTAATTGATGCAAATCAAAGAACACATTTCATTTTTAAAGTTTATTTCATTTCAAAGCATAATTTATTTCAAAAATATATTTTATTTCAAGGTATATTCTATTACAAAGTATATTTGCATTTGTGAACGCAAATAAAAGAAACAACATTTATTTCCAAGGTATATTTGCATTTGTGAATGCAAACAAAAGAATAGTTTTGTTTTCAAAGTATATTTTTAACAAATTCTATTCAATGTGTAAAAATGTGTATATTTGTATTGGTGAATGTAGATAAAAAGATAGACTTTAGTTTCATTGTATATTTGCAATTATAAATGCAAGTAAAAGAATAAACCTTAATTTAAAGGCATATTGGCATTGATAATTGCAAATAAAGGCATAAACTTTATTCCTAATATATATATTTGGATTGGTGAGTGCAACGAGAGAATAATTTGTTTCAATATATATTTGCATTGGTAAATGCAAATAAAGAACAATTTCTATTTTCTATATATATTTGTATTGGTGAATGCAAATAAAAGAATAAAATTTATTTTTAAAGTTTATTAGCATCAGTAAATTCAGATAAAAGAATAAATTATATTTTAAAATATATTTGAAAACAAAAATGTAACTTCTGAAAATAATTTCTTATTTACATATAAAATGTAAACAAAATTGTGATTTCCAAAATATGTATTTTTATTTACATAAAAATGTAAACAAAGAGGTGGTTTCCAAATATGACCTATAATTTACACATGCCATGTAAATAAAGTTTTATTTTATTAATATGTTTTTAATATCAACAATAAAATTTAATATTTTATTGTTATACTAATCCTATAACATCTTACGTTTAATGTGACAGTAAAAAGAAGAATTTTTACTGTAATTCATAAATCGTGTTCTAAAGGTAAACAAATAAAAATAGGATTTTATTTGTTAGCCAAATTCTGTTGTAATGGAAACAAATAAAAATATATTCTATTTGTTGTTCATATTCTATTGTAAATAAACAAATAAAAATAATATTTTATTTGTCGTTCAAATCCTGTTCTAAAATAAACAAATAACAATAAGGTTTGCTTGTTGTTTAAATTCTATTTTAAGGTAAACAAATAAAAATAAGGTTTTATTTGTTGTTTATATTCTGTTGTAGCATAAACAAATAGAATTATATTTTAGTTGTTGACCAATTCTGCTGTTATATAAACAAATAAAAATAATATTTTATTCGCCGTTCAATTTCTATTTTAAAATCAACAAACAAAAATAAGTTTTTATTTGTCGATCAGATTCTATTGTTCATCTCAGAATAATAAAAATAATATTTTAATAATTTAAAATAAATTAGAGCAACTAGATCTGAATAAAATATGATTTAAATCTAAATTTAGATTTAATTTTCTAATCGCAAATAAAATTCAACAATATATGAAATTTCAATGCGGATCTAGCATAACATGAATAACAAACATATCACAAGCAACAATCTACAATTTATACAACACATACATTCCAGATCTGAATTAACATCACAATACAAATATTTTTATCGCGAGAAAAATAATTTATAATTAATTAAATAATAAAAATTAGAATTCTCACCTTGATTTTTGGCTGAAATTCAACTGTCTCCGTTTCATCTCTGGTCTGCGCCATCGCGAAGATCTCGGAAAGACGAGTCCAACGCAACAAACGGTCCGTAAAACGGACCTCGTATGAAAGAGTTATTGAATTTCAAACATTGGATAAATTAAATATTAAATAAATAAATAATATTTAAATAATAAACCTTTCTTCCTCCTTTCTCGTAACAGCCGAAACCCAACTCCACCATCAAACCCCCATGTCGCACCACCCCTCGGCCACCCTGGCGCCGATCGACCACCGCCACGACGAAGCCCTAGCCGAACTCGACCCACGCCTGAAGCACCGACGAACTCGGCCCTCACCTCGCCTCGAAACCCGAACCCGAACGGTGGCCCTTCCTGCTCCAAATTCACGAAATTCAGATCCCAATGATACCCATCATCCGTATGGATGGAAAACTCTCTGAATTCTCTTCGATTTGATATATAATTTGTTGATTTTCATTGAACGGATTGAGAGATTTTAACATTTGAATTCAAGAGCTTTCTGGCCATTGTTCCAACGGTAGGCGGCGGCTATGAAAATTAGGGTTTAATTTTTATTTTGTTTTATTAAATTCATTGAAAATCGTGTTTTAATGTTGAAAATCCGGACTTTCTCCGAATTGGGCCTGCTTACTGTCGTTCTTAAGGTTTTGACACCTTCTAAACGCAATGGAACATGTCTCGTGACCCAATTCCGAATTCTATAGAATATTTATTTAAAATTTCATTAAAAATTAATTAATTAAATATTGACCGTACATTTAAATACGCATGGGCCACATACGGACTCCGAAAATTCCAGAAAAATTATTTTTAGCATTCTTATGATGATACGGTTCTAACAAGACTAATTTTGTCAAATTCTGAGATTGTTTGAAAAATGGTCATTTTCAAGTCGATTAAATTTAACTAAAATAGTCAAAACACATTTTCTTTTGCCACGCTCACAGATTTATTCGAAAAATTCTGAAAATTGAAACCTAGCTATAATTTGACATTCCGGTTCCAACAAAAGTGGTTTCGTCGAAAACGGAGGTCGTTTGAAAATTGACTATTTTCAAGTGCAATATATTTAATATTAAAAATACATTTTTAAACAAATAAATTCCGAAACTCAATATATATAAGTGTTTTTTCTTTTTAAATGCAGAAACATTATTCCAGACTTAATAGAAGTGGTTTCGAGTCCAATTTCCTTCATATGTGAAAAGTAGCCCTTCGGGCCATATATATTATATATAAATTCTACAGCCACCTTTCGAAATATTGAATTGGCCATAACTTTTGATTTTTAGAAGGAAATTTCAATTTTTCAGATTCGTTAGAAAGATATGATTAAACAGATTTAAATATTTCTAGTTTCACTTAATTCTAATTTATTTTGAATCCTGTACATTCAGTTAAAGTTCAAAATTAAAATTTTAAAACTACCGCGCCATTTCTAACTCCATTTATATTTAAATTAAATTTATTTGTTTTAACTTCGATTAAAATAAATTTTTAGCCACTATTATTTATATAAATTATATTATATCCTCAAAATTCATTAAAATTTTCTAAAATAAAAATTTTAAATTGGTTAAGAATTTGCGGGTTGTTACAGAATTGGTGTTCGTATGAGATAAGGGGTATTTTTGGATTTTTAAAAATTTATAAATATAAAAAAATATCTCATTAGGCCACATCATATTCTCTCTCCCCGATATACGAATCGCAACGGCGGAAATTGATTCTTTCCTTCTCTCCTCGATTCCTCTCAATCCGCTCAAAATTAGACCTCCATCCTGTTGGGGATTTTGTGGAGCTCGTCAAGATCTTCAAATCCATAGAAAGTTTGGATTTTTTTCATTAAGTAATTTGAGAGATTCGTCGCCTGGAAGTTTCGAACTTCAACCCGCTACCACCGCCGCCTCAGGCGATCGAACGCCACCGCACCCCAATGCGCACGTGCGCCTCTCCTCCCTCTTCCTCGTGGTGAAGACCGATCGACGAATCACTGCATGGTTTGGTCGCAAATCGAAAACCTAGTTCTGAACGAAATCAGAAAGGTATGGTTTAAATTATATTAAGCTATCTATAGCACTTTAAAGCGCTATGGTTTCTGATTTCACTGTAAAAATCATATCTTTTTGCTATGTTGACGAAATTCAGTGAAACAAGAGACAATGGACTCGTGCGGACGCCTTCTACATTCTAGAAGAGACCGGATATTTTTCTGATCCTTCTGCTATTTTTGGTGGAGTGGAACCCAATGTGAGATTTCTGAATTATAAACGACATGGAAAACGATGATGAATAAATTATATAGTCGATGTATGAGTTATATAAGCGTTGTACACCTCATGTATAAGCATTGTATAAGTTGAACGTTCGATGTATAAGTTATATATGCGTTGTAAAAATTATATATGTGTTGAAGTGAAGTGAAATATACTTATATATATATACACACCTATCGTCCACAAACCATGGACGATATTTATTGGTTGTGATTGGTGTGAAAATTGGTTGATAGGGAATGGTTGATTTGAATTGTTTGTGGTTGAAATTGATTGATAGTGGTTGAAAAATACGCGTTTGTGGTTGAGAATTATTTGGTTGAAACCAGATAGGATTAGTTTGTGGAAAAGAAAAAAATAAACATGCCGCCTACGTGCGAACTAGATGCATGAAATCCCCATTGTCAAAAGTTGCGAGGCTTTAAGGTAGAGCGAGGAGCCATACTAGGGACGGCCCCGTTTGTAACTACCTTGCCGTTATGCTGTCGAAATTTTGAATAATATTCTTGTGTTAGAATTATTTTCATGTGTTGAAACTATATTCGTGTGTTGAATAGAAATTCATGTGTTGAATAGAAATTCATGTGTTGAACGACATTCATGTTTTGAAATAAATTGTTTTATAATAAAAATCATATTTTTATCATCTATATGAACTATTTAAAATAGTCGTGTTTTGAAATAAATTGTTTTGTAATAAAAATCATATTTTTATCTTCTATATGAACTATATAAAATAGTCGTGTTTTGAAATAAATTGTTTAGTAATAAAAATCATATTTTTATCATCTATATGAACTATATAAAATAGTCGTGTTTTGAAATAAATTGTTTTATAATAAAAATCATATTTTTATCATCTATATGAACTGTATAAAATAGTCCCGTTTTGAAATAAATGGGTTTACATTAAAAATCACATTTTTATTATATACATGAATTGTTAAAAATAGTGAAGTGTTGATGTAATGACCCGGATCCTTATGGGTTGATTTTTGAATATTTAATATTTAATTTAAATATTGGTGGATAATATAAGTGGAATTTTATATTTGAGTTATCAATTTAATAATCAATTTCGATTTTATATCAAATAGATTAAATTATCGTAATACGAAGTAAAATAAATTCAAGTTTAAAACTGAATTAAAGTCAGTTCAAATATTCAATACGAAATTCAGTTGAGTTAGAATAATAATATTAAATTATTATCGAAGAATTTAATTGGTCTGAAATTAATTTATATCGAATTAAACTAATATCTTGTACATACGATCAAACTAGACTTCGGAGATTATCCCAGTGTGTCCGAAATAGGGGTATAACCCTATAAATGTCAGTAGTTGGGTCCAGAGAGGAGTTCTGAATCATGTTGGTATTTTAATTTAAGGACACCGGTCCTAAAAGAATTAAAATAAAATAAAATATCATAAGTTGTGTGGACCAAAACAAAACAACAAAGAGGAAAAGTTATGGCCGCACAAAATCATGAAGGAAGAAATCAACAACGTTCCTTCTCCATCTCCACACATTTATATGGCCTGCTGTTTAAATGTAAACCGCACACCCTCCTCTCTTTATAATTGCATCCGCCTATTCCCATTTTTTTTACTCCTCCAGGAAAAAAAATCGAAACCAGAAAGCTTCACAAGCTAAACTAAAATGGCCGTGCTCCACCCCAAATCAAAAACTACGGCTTCAATTCAATCGCGTTCGAGAATCAAAAGCTCTCTGAAGCTCGACTCGTTCTGGGCAACTCGCGGTGATGATTTCAATTTTTGGGATGCGATTTGGGTGCCTTCGAATTCAGTCGTGAGGGCGTCGCTGTTCTTGAGTTCGAATTAGTGATCGATGGTGGTATCAGAATTGGTTACGGTTGGAGTTGGGATGCTCAGCAGGCGCGAGATTTGGGGATATCGATTTCAAATAATCGTGGTCGAGATGTGCGATGATGGGAAGAAGGTCGTTGCGAGTTCAGGGAGTTGGATATTGCGATGATATGAAGGTGTAGTTTTGGGATTCTGATGCTAACAGTAAAGTCACTGAAGGATGTAGGGTGCGTGATGGTATAAGTTTTTGGAAACTGGGTTTCCAAATTGAGTCTGTAAGGAGAAACTCAGATTTGGTTCTTTGGGGTTGCGAACTGGTATTCAGTCTATAGGAACAGAAAGCAGAAAAGGAATTCGAAGCAGAAAGAAAGGGGAGATAAAGAATTAGGTGCTGAGTTATTTTCAATTATTAAGGTAATTCTTTATTTATTTATAAGGTAATTATTGATTAGCGAATATTCATAAATCGTTGACTTATAAAATTATAACTCTCACATTTTTAGATCAGATCGAGACTAGTAAATTTCATTGAACTCGTGTGGACTTAGGATCCGCAATAAAACTCATTTGAGAATCTTTGGAGTCGATCGGGAATCAGATTGGAATTTTATTACGGAAGTAAGAAATAAAGAGAAAAGAGAAAAAAAATCATCGGTGAGTAAACCTCACTCACCATTTATTTAGAAATTATTTTTATATAGTTAAAAATAATTGTCTGTGCTTGTTTGAATGCTGTCTGATTGTTTTGAAATATATATATTGGGTTGATGATTGGTTGGATTCCCGCAGTTTCATTAGCGGATGCCCGCGGTATCATTAGCGGATGATTACCCTATACGCCCCCACGCTATGATTAGTGGATGACCTTCTATACCGCGATATCCTGCCTCGAACCAGGATGGGTATTACTATGTTGACTAACGTCTGTGGATGCAGGAAAACAGGTTGGAGGAATCCAACTGGATTCCTCAAAAATATACTATCTGTTTGTTGTTTGTTTGATTTCATATATATTCATATATGATGTGTTAGAAATCAAATAATTGAAAATTGGTTGATTTGATTGTTTAAAATATCCCTGGGGCATGAATATTGATATCGAAAAAAGGTAATTGAGATTTTAAAAGGAAATTCTATTTTTATAAATAGAATTTGAATTTTAAATGAACTATAGAAAATATTAACTTGTTTTGAAGATATATAAAACGAGTAATCGAATTTATAAACTTTGTTTATAAATGAAATTATGGGATTTGAATTGAATTTATAAACTTTGTTTATAAATGGAAGATGGGATTTGAATCGAAATTATAAACTTTGTTTATAAATGAAAATATGGGATTTGAATTGAATTTATCAACTTTGTTTCTAAATGGAAAGGTGGGATTTGAATTGAATTTATCAACGTTGTTTATAAATAAATGCAGAGAATTTAAATAGAATTTGAATAGATTTGAATAACAGAATTCAAATGGACTTTAAACAATTTGAATATAGGATTCAAATGGAATTTAAACAATAGAATTTGAATAGATTTGAATAATAGAATTCAAATGGAGTTTAACTATAGAATTTGAATATAGAATTCAAATGAAGTTTAAATATAGGGATGCAAATAGAATTCAAATGAAGTTTAAATAAAGAGAATTCAAATAGAATTGAATTGGAATTTGAATAGAGAAGTCGATAAGGAAACGAGAGTATGAGTATAATTAGAATTTGTTAATATGCAGTTAAAATATATTTGAACATGTCATGTTCAAATATGAAGGTGAAATAGACTGAAAAGTTAAGTAACAGATTTAATTAACAAATTTAGTTAAAACGATAGGTATAGTTAAAATAAATTGGACAGGCATAAATATACAGGAGACAGGTATGGAATAAAGTATAGAAGTGAAATAAATAGAATGCCCGACAAAAAGGTATGTATTAAATTTCCATATGAGATTTTATGCGCCGTATCGGCAAGCCGCTTGGAATTTTCTTTTTCTTTTTGAGATGAGAAGGACCGGGAAAGCTATTTGAAATTTCCCGATGCTCCCGGTACAAAGGAGGTTATGGCGAATTTTTCCGGGAATTTAAGGAGTTAGAATATTTTTTAAGATAATTTGATAGTTAGAAATCAACGTATCAAAATATATAGAAGTCGATAAGAAAACGAACTTAGAAATAGAATAGTATAATCAAAAAGGTAGTATAAGAATAAAATCTAGCAAGAATAGAAAAGGGAAGTGTATACGTGTTTAAAAGTAAATTAGTAGTTGTATGGTATTGATTGTTCGAGTAAGTAGTCTTGTCTGTTTTGACGTTAAATGTTATTCAGTCAATGTCTGAGAGGTAATTATACCCCAACTTGGTTGATTTCATGATATACCGATAAGTAACAAGATTTCAGGCTCGAAGATCAATGTGGAATAATAATTCGTTAAATACTGTATTTGGGTTGTCGTAACGATGTCTTACACAACATCTGTTTTAACCCAAATATGTGCAAAGCTTGGAAATAGAAAAATGAATATTTTCTAAAGTTTAGAAAATAAAGGAAGGCGATATATGGAAATGTTTTCCAAATAACGTATAAGGCCAATATGGTTATTGAAAATATTTGGTTAACAAATATTGATAAGAAATAGAGAATAGATTTAATTAATGGAATATTAATTAAAGGTTCAGTGATTGTTGGATGTTTGGTTGAACACTTGTTTTATTCGATAGTTAAATCATCGACTATCGAAACACTTGTTTTTATTCGATAGTTAAATCACAGACTATCAAAGTTTTGACCATCGTTGTCAATATGGACAGACCGGTTGGATTAATTTCCTAAGAACCACTCCGTATCGGCAGTAGCGTGCGAATCAGATTATATAAAGATAATCGAAGACGGAGTAGAGTGCAAGGACTTTTTCTATTAATAGAAATAGTGCCTTCAGTTCATCCTGTTCCTGGGTGACTTGTATGGATGAATGTTTGACAGAGTATTTCCAGACGATCACGCATATTGATTTCTCCAACCGTACCAAGAGTGGAAGCGGAGGAGGAAACTTCTTTTAGCTGACACGTAATGTACTGTTGTAGACGTCAATCGGTGATTTGATGGATTTGACGATGTGGCATTCAAAGTGAATCTGGTATGATGATAAAGCGTAGCTTCTAGCCTCATCATCCAGTAAATGACAGAAATCGGGCAGGCAGCATGGCTAAGTCGGTCGCACCGAAGTAGGGTGTATAACCACCTGATCTAGAGTTTCATTTACTTCTAAAAATCTATTGTTGATGCTGTCCCATTCGGGAAACAGTTGCTGATCCTAACTGTTGGTGATATACATTCGATACGCTCAAGCGAAATGAGTGGTCGGTCATGTGTGGCCGGGTTGCAAGATGTTCTTGTTGAACCCAGTGTATTCCTCTCTAGAGGTACATTAGCGAAAGGTGGTTCCATACCTTGTCATAGTTGGAAATCCATTACCCAATACGTGCTTGCGGTTTTGATTGTATACTATATATGTAGAACGTGAGATGAAAGCGTTTCTGCTAGATGATTATATATATACTGTGGTTGATAGACATTATTATAATATCAAAAGGTTTTTGATATAGAGATATTTTGGATTCTCATAAGGGAAAAACCCATTCCGTTATGCGGCGTGGTCTTATGAGATATCGTTTACTTGTTCGAACTGTTTTTAAACCGTTTTACTCATACCAGTCCCATGACTGACCCGGAGTTTACTTTGTTGTTTTCCCTAAACTCTTGGGTGCCTAAATTTGTATGGGCAGTCAAGTAGTCAGGATTTTACAGATATACTGGAAGAGCTGGAGCAAGAGGCTTCAGGATCATATAGCTATAGTTTATTTCCGCTGTGTTGTAAGTATTGTACTCTGGTAATGTATTGTATACATATAATGATTTATTTCAAGGATATGTTATCGATTATATGTTATTCATTCCGCTGTGAGATTCGTGTTACTCTGATGTTGTGCTCTTCTTCTTCTTCTTCTATTCTAAGTTTCTATCTTATTTTTCCTCACCCTCTAATTTCTTTCACTAATTACCAGGATTTTTCGATGTTTTGGTTATCGACATCGAGCTTATGCCGATAACCAAAGTCGCTAAAAAACCCGGGTCGTTACAGTTGGTATCAGAGCTTAAGTTAAGAATTACTTGGCTCTGTGGCGTGACTCGGTAGAGATAGGGTTAGTAATACCCTAGATTGAGTTTGAGTGTATATATATACGAGAGAGCGTATTTGTTATTTGATTTAAAAACCGTTTTATATTGTGTTGACTAGTCTGTTGAGTGGATTATAAATTTTGGTCGAATCGTGGGACGCCACGAAGTCGATAGGAATTTATAAACACTTTAACAGAAGATTGGACACGATATTGTTTTAAATGGTTGAGTTGATTGTTAGGATTATAATCGAATTAGATTATAAAAAAATGAAATAGTTATATATATAACCAATGGAATTTGTATATGAAATCAAATATACAAATGAGATAAATTGAAATGGAATTCCAACCAGAATTCAGAATTTTAAATCCTGGGAGTTTGGAAAATATTTTTCTAAATGGATTTTGAAAGAAATATAGCACTGAACTCATTCAGTAGCTGGGAAATAATTCTGATGATGATCGCAACATCATCAGTGTTCATTTTCGGGTTTCTAAGTGATGAATTGCTGCCTTAGAAAAGTTTTGATGGAAATTTGTTTGAAAAGAAACAAGTTGTTTGAAAATTCAAATGTTTTGAATTTGAGATAGATATAAATATATGTATATATTTATATAACTTCAAAAGGAATTTTGAAATGGGAATTGGAATATAGATTTCAAATAGAAGTAAAATAAAGGAATTTGAATATATATATATAATTCAAATAGAAGTGAAATGGAATTTGAATTCGAAGGAATTCAAATGGATTGAATAAAGAAAAGTCAAATAGAGATTTGAATATTAAAATTCAAATGGAATTTGGTTAAATAGAATTTCAAAGAGAATATAAAGTGGAGGATGAATATTAGAATTCAAAGAAAATATAAAGTTTGAAATAGAAATTGAAGATAAGAAATTCAAATAGGAATTTGAATAAAGGATTTCAAATAGGAATTTGAATAAAGGATTTCAAATAGAATTTGAAGATAAGGAATTGAAATAGAAATTGAATAGAAGAAAATTCAAATAGAAATTGAATAGAAGGAAATTCAAATATAGAGTTTGAATAAAGAAATTCAAATGGAATTTGAATATCATAATTATATATGATTTGAATATTAGAAGTGAAATAGATCGGGAATATTATGTGAAATGGATTGGATACATATTAAAAATATATCAGAATGGAGTTGAATTTATTATAAACAAAGTTAAAATGTTTATATTTATAAATATAATTAAAATGAGCTCGCTGTAGCGCGACAGTTCGTAAATTGGCGATTCGAACTTCAATTTAGTATACAGAACTCAATTGAAGTCGGAATTCTTTGAAACAAGAATCGTCGGGACCGGTTGGATAATAGTTTTCTAATGAAAGAGAAAAATCTGGATTTCGTCGTATAGATTTTGAGTTATGTCAAAATCAAATTTTTAGAAAAGCAGCGCCAGAACCAATAGAAAACCATAACGGTTTAATTAAATAAATAAAAAGGGATTTTTAGGAAATAAAATTCGAATTGACATTAGAAAAATCCATACTAGAGATATAAAATAAATATGAACTTCAGTGAAATGATTTTTTTAAAACAAAAATCATATTTTAAATGGTTAAATAAAATTAACTAAATTGGAAAATAATTAGTTAAAGGAAATTTGAATCGAAATTGGGTTTTTGGATAAGTGAAAGAGATTGAGAATTTATATTCGAAATCAAATATATAACTCGAGTTGAAATATAATTAGATTAGTTTATAGTTAAGTTGACATATATTTGAACAAGTTATATTCAAATAAAAAGGGTGGAATAGGCAAAACGGTTAATTAGCAACTAGTTAAAGGGGAATTTGAATGATTGAAATTAAATTTAACTTAAGTAAGTTAAATGGATCGAAATGAATAAATTGAGTAAAATCGATGTGAATGAAATATGAATTGGGAATGAAAAACGAAAATATATTTGTATAACAAATACAAAGGGAATATATTTGTATAACAAATACAAAGGGAATATTTGTAAAACATTTACTAATAGGTTGAATGGAAATATTTATTTATAGTAAATAAATTGAATGTTATAAATGAGATATTTATTTGTTAAATAAATAGAAATTAATCAAAGGAATATTTAGAAGATGAATAGAAAATGGAAATCTGTTTTTAACAGATAAATAGAAAAGATTAATTTATAAATAACAGTTTATAAATTAAATTAGGTATTTATCATTCGATAAATAGAATATATAACTCTGAGCTTATATAGAGAAGAGATATTGGTTTTTAGCACCGATAGTTTTAAATAGAAGGGGTACACAACACTTGTACAAGTGAAGTAACGTTATTAAAGAGAACATTTATAAAGTGAAGAACTGTTACTAAAAGTAAATCTTTATAAATGAATAAACATTATCCAATAGGAGTTATTCGAATAAGAGAAGTCGATTAGAGTTAGAAATAATCGATTAGAGTTAGAATAATCGATTAGAGTAAGAATTAACTAGTTAGAGTTAATCAGTTAGAGTTAATCCGTAGAGTTAATTGAATATTAGTTATTCAATTAGAATTTATCGAATATTTGTTATTAAGAGTTAACTAGATAAAGTTAACTGAACATAGTAAATCGAATTAGGATTTAATTGAATGTTAGTTATTCAATTAAAGTTGATTGAATATAGTTATCGAGATAGAGTTGGTCAAACATAGTTACTCAGGATAAGTTGCCATTTCATACGACTGCTAGCGTAATTCGCAGGGCTGCAGATAGCCTAGGGCGGTCGGATGTTTCCTGAGGGAATCAGGCGTAACCATTGTGATTGCTGCGATCTAGAGTCAAGCGGATGGAGTTAAATCAAATATTAGTTTATTCAAATAGGACTAAAGGAGTTATCGATTATTAGTTAATCGAAGGAGTTATCGATTATTAGTAAATCAAATGAGCTATCGATTATAGTTTAATCGAAAAGAGTTATCGATTAGTTTAATCGAAGTGAGTTATAGAATATTGGTTATTCGAAGGAGTTATCGAATTTAGTTATTCGATGGAGTTAATCGAAAAGAGTTAAATCCAATAGAGTTAATTGATAAGAGTAAATTAAATAGAGTAAATCGAATATAGTTTATTCGAAGAAAGGTTTTCGAATCTAGTTATTTGATAGAGAGATTATCGAATATAGTTATTCGAAGGGAGGAGTTATCGAATAGAGATTGATTCGAAAGAGAGTTACGTAAGGGAGTTTGAAATGTTGAGTATCAACATTAATAAGTTTTGAAAAGATAAATAGGTTTGTAACACTTTTCTACCTTAGCAATTTCGAGGACGAAATTATTTTAAGTGGGGAAGATTGTAATGACCCGGATCCTTATGGGTTAATTTTTGAATATTTAATATTTAATTTAAATATTGGTGGATAATATAAGTGTAATTTTATATTTGAGTTATCAATTTAATAATCAATTTCGATTTTATATCAAATAGATTAAATTATCGTAATACGAAGTAAAATAACTTCAAGTATAAAACTGAATTAAAGTCAGTTCAAATATTCAATACGAAATTCAGTTGAGTTAGAATAATAATATTAAATTATTATCGAAGAATTTAATTGGTCTGAAATTAATTTATATCGAATTAAACTAATATCTTGTACATACGATCAAACTAGACTTCGGAGATTATCCCAGTGTGTCCGAAATAGGGGTATAACCATATAAATGTCAGTAGTTGGGTCCAGAGAGGAGTTCTGAATCATGTTGGTATTTTAATTTAAGGACACCGGTCCTAAAAGAATTAAAATAAAATAAAATATCATAAGTTGTGTGGACCAAAACAAAACAACAAAGAGGAAAAGTTATGTCCGCACAAAATCATGAAGGAGGAAATCAACAAAGTTCCTTCTCCATCTCCACACATTTATATGGCCTGCTGTTTAAATGTAAACCGCACACCCTCCTCCCTTTATAACTGCATCCGCCTATTCCCTTTTTTTTTACTCCTCCAGGAAAAAAAATCGAAACCAGAAAGCTTCACAAGCTAAACTAAAATGGCCGCGCTCCACCCCAAATCAAAAACTACGGCTTCAATTCAATCGCGTTCGAGAATCAAAAGCTCTCTGAAGCTCGACTCATTCTGGGCAACTCGCGGTGATGATTTCAATTTTTGGGATGCGATTTGGGTGCCTTCGAATTTAGTCGTGAGGGCGTCGCTGTTCTTGAGTTCGAATTAGTGATCGATGGTGGTATCAGAATTGGTTACAGCTGGAGTTGGGATGCTCAGGAGGCACGAGATTTGGGGATATCGATTTCAAATAATCGTGGTCGAGATGTGCGATGATGGGAAGAAGGTCGTTGTGAGTTCAGGGAGTTGGATATTGCGATGATAGAAGGTGTAGTTTTGGGATTCTGATGCTAACAGTAAAGTCACTGAAGGATGTAGGGTGCGTGATGGTATAAGTTTTTGGAAACTGGGTTTCCAAATTGAGTCTGTAAGGAGAAACTCAGATTTGGTTCTTTGGGGTTGCGAACTGGTATTCAGTCTATAGGAACAGAAAGCAGAAAAGGAATTCGAAGCAGAAAGAAAGGGGAGATAAAGAATTAGGTGTTGAGTTATTTTCAATTATTAAGGTAATTCTTTATTTATTTATAAGGTAATTATTGATTAGCGAATATTCATAAATCGTTGACTTATAAAATTATAACTCTCACATTTTTAGATCAGATCGAGACTAGTAAATTTCATTGAACTCATGTGGACTTAGGATCCGCAATAAAATTCATTTGAGAATCTTTGGAGTCGGTCGGGAATCAGATTGGAATTTTATTACGGAAGTAAGAAATAAAGAGAAAAGAGAAAAAAAAATCATCGGTGAGTAAACCTCACTCACCATTTATTTAGAAATTATTTTTATATAGTTAAAAATAATTGTCTGTGCTTGTTTGAATGCTGTCTGATTGTTTTGAAATATATATATATATTGGGTTGATGATTAGTTGGATTCCCGCAGTTTCATTAGCGGATGCCCGCAGTATCATTAGCGGATGATTACCCTATACACCCCACGCTATGATTAGTGGATGACCTTCTATACCGCGATATCCTGCCTCGAAGCAGGATGGGTATTACTATGTTGACTGACGTCTGTGGATGCAGGAAAACAGGTTGGAGGAATCCAACTGGATTCCTCAAAAATATACTATCTGTTTGTTGTTTGTTTGATTTCATATATATTCATATATGATGTGTTAGATATCAAATAATTGAAAATTGGTTGATTTGATTGTTTAAAATATCCCTGGGGCATGAATATTGATATTGACAAAAGGTAATTGAGATTTTAAAAGGAAATTCTATTTTTATAAATAGAATTTGAATTTTAAATGAACTATAGAAAATATTAACTTGTTTTGAAGATATATAAAACGAGTAATCGAATTTATAAACTTTGTTTATAAATGAAATTATGGGATTTGAATCGAATTTATAAACTTTGTTTATAAATGAAAATATGGGATTTGAATTGAATTTATCAACGTTGTTTATAAATGGAAAGGTGGGATTTGAATTGAATTTATCAACGTTGTTTATAAATAAATGCAGAGAATTCAAATAGAATTTGAATAGATTTGAATAACAGAATTCAAATGGACTTTAAACAATTTGAATATAGGATTCAAATGGAATTTAAACAATAGAATTTGAATAGATTTGAATAAT
Source organism: Allium sativum (assembly GCA_030737875.1). Taxonomy (NCBI): domain Eukaryota; kingdom Viridiplantae; phylum Streptophyta; class Magnoliopsida; order Asparagales; family Amaryllidaceae; genus Allium; species Allium sativum. The sequence goes on along the minus strand of CM060922.1, from coordinate 444,440,307 downwards.
AGAATTCAAATGGAGTTTAACTATAGAATTTGAATATAGAATTCAAATGAAGTTTAAATATAGGGATGCAAATAGAATTCAAATGAAGTTTAAATAAAGAGAATTCAAATAGAATTGAATTGGAATTTGAATAGAGAAGTCGATAAGGAAACGAGAGTATGAGTATAATTAGAATTTGTTAATATGCAGTTAAAATATATTTGAACATGTCATGTTCAAATATGAAGGTGAAATAGACTGAAAAGTTAAGTAACAGATTTAATTAACAAATTTAGTTAAAACGATTGGTATAGTTAAAATAAATTGGACAGGCATAAATATACAGGAGACAGGTATGGAATAAAGTATAGAAGTGAAATAAATAGAATGCCCGACAAAAAGGTATGTATTTAATTTCCATATGAGATTTTATGCGCCGTATCGGCAAGCCGCTTGGCTTTTTCTTTTTCTTTTTGAGATGAGAAGGACCGGGAAAGCTATTTGAAATTTCCCGATGCTCCCGGTACAAAGGAGGTTATGGCGAATTTTTCCGGGAATTTAAGGAGTTAGAATATTTTTTAAGATAATTTGATAGTTAGAAATCAACGTATCAAAATATATAGAAGTCGATAAGAAAATGAACTTAGAAATAGAATAGTATAATCAAAAAGGTAGTATAAGAATAAAATCTAGCAAGAATAGAAAAGGGAAGTGTATACGTGTTTAAAAGTAAATCAGTAGTTGTATGGTATTGATTGTTCGAGTAAGTAGTCTTGTCTGTTTTGACGTTAAATGTTATTCAGTCAAGGTCTGAGAGGTAATTATACCCCAACTTGGTTGATTTCATGATATACCGATAAGTAGCAAGATTTCAGGCTCGAAGATCAATGTGGAATAATAATTCGTTAAATACTGTATTTGGGTTGTCGTAACGATGTCTTACACAACATCTGTTTTAACCCAAATATGTGCAAAGCTTGGAAATAGAAAAATGAATATTTTCTAAAGTTTAGAAAATAAAGGAAGGCGATATATGGAAATGTTTTCCAAATAACGTATAAGGCCAATATGGTTATTGAAAGTATTTGGTTAACAAATATTGATAAGAAATAGAGAATAGATTTAATTAATGGAATATTAATTAAAGGTTCAGTGATTGTTGGATGTTTGGTTGAACACTTGTTTTATTCGATAGTTAAATCATCGACTATCGAAACACTTGTTTTTATTCGATAGTTAAATCACAGACTATCGAAGTTTTGACCATCGTTGTCAATATAGAGAGACCGGTTGGATTAATTTCCTAAGAACCACTCCGTATCGGCAGTAGCGTGCGAATCAGATTATATAAAGATAATCGAAGACGGAGTAGAGTGCAAGGACTTTTTCTATTAATAGAAATAGTGCCTTCAGTTCATCCTGTTCCTGGGTGACTTGTATGGATGAATGTTTGACAGAGTATTTCCAGACGATCACGTATATTGATTTCTCCAACCGTACCAAGAGTGGAAGCGGAGGAGGAAACTTCTTTTAGCTGACACGTAATGTACTGTTGTAGACGTCAATCGGTGATTTGATGGATTTGACGATGTGGCATTCAAAGTGAATCTGGTATGATGATAAAGCGTAGCTTCTAGCCTCATCATCCAGTAAATGAAAGAAATTAATCGAATAACGAAGCTGTAGTTCGTGTTTTGAAACCGTGATTTCAAACGATTAGTGCGGGAGATCTGACCATCGGATTTTCCCGAAACCGAAACTGTTGGGTTCGCCTTGGAAATATCTTTCCAACGACACCCACTTCGTGAAGATCCAACGGTTGGATTGTCCAGAATGTTTAATTCAAATCTGAAGAAAAACAGCGCCAGAATCGATTATATTTATATATATATATATATATATATAAGTATAATTAAATTAAATCGAATAACGATGCTGCAGTTCGTGTTTTGAAATCGAAACTTCAAACGAGTGTACCGGGAGATCCGACCGTCGGATTTTCCCAAAACTGGAACCGTTGGATTCGTTTTGAAAAGATCTTTCTAATGATATAAAATTTTTGAAGATCCAACGGGTAGATTTTCAGATATTTGTAAATCAAATCTGAAGAAAAACAGCGCCACGGCCGCGTTATGGCCTGAAGCATCGTTTGAATGAATTGATTATTTTTAAATAAATAAAAATAGCGATAAATTGTTATAAAATATTATAAACGATATGGAATGGAAACAAACCGAATTTACCCAGTTTATTGGATATTTGATGGTTGAAAGTGAAATTTATAAACTAACTGAAGGTTAGCTAAGTCGGATGGTTTCCTGGGTTTTGATCTGATGTAGGTTTCGGCCTTCGGGGTTAATATTTGGGAAATCGTTCTCTTACTAATTTACGGTTAGTGAATGATGAATTGGAATGATGCGTATGTTGTGTTTTTGTAGCACTTGTTTATTATATACGCGAGTTGTTCAAAAAGACCGGGTTTATCCCATTTTAGATAACTGAATCGACGATAAGAAGTCGATGATGAAGACAGTGGTTGAAGACCGCAGATCTTCACCTCGGTTGGATGGTAACTGATGTCTTGATTGGGAGGCATCCCGAAATATCGATAATAAGTGGTGATCGTCCAGACGTACGTGGAGATCGATGGGTATGTGAGGTATATAGTGCCTCCGGTTTTGTTCAGACCCAGAACGGACTTGTAAATGGACTGTGTTTCTGACATTGGAATTCATTCTGTGTGATTGATAGCCATCAGTTGCATGGTGTGAACTGTCTGTGTGGCATACTAAGATGCAGTGATCAAGGCCCCCCGTACTGACAGTGTCAAGGGTAATCTTTGGAACATAACACATAAACAGATAATAGCAGAACAGAAATAAATAAATGCACCATATAATGTACAACAGAATATACTAGATATAATAAACATCAGAGTTATACAGTATACAAGATCATATTTAGTACAAATACAGTTCAGCTATACATAAATGTCTACAGCGGTAAACATCATAATATGTACAATAGGTGCTGAACAACATAAAAAGAGATAAATGATAGAAACCATCTTCAGCTCCAGCTATCCAGAAAGAGACTGCTAAAACCTGAACACAAGGCTGCCAGTGTAGAAAAAGGGGCACCCGAGTTTGCAAGTGAAACAAACTACGAGTCTGTCATGGGACTGGTATGAGAAATCTACTTAACACATTTTATAATATGGCTAATCACAGGACCACGCCACTTTCGCGGAATGGGTTTACTCCATTGGATTGCCAGTGCTTTACAACAAGTAAAACTTTTAAACATCGCAATGCTTTTTATAAAAATGAAGCCGATATAAGACTCAAGTCCTATCACACAATGCAACGCAAACCGGAGGATAGAGTTTCACCTTATATTGACCAAGATATGCTAAATACGTGTAAAGTAAAATCACTTAAAATGTAAACTTTATCGTTCAATTCTTAATCAGACTCCAACTGTAAATTAGTAAGAGAAGGATTCCCTAAGTATTAACCTCGAAGGCCGAAACCAACATCAGACCAATACCCAGGAAACCACCCATCTTAGCTCGTTTCCAGTTAGTTTCTAATTTTATACACAATGATAAATATCAATCATAGACGGCATGGGTACCATATATCATGTCGCTATATATAGGTATACAATCAAAACTGCACAGTAACGTATTTGGAAATTGGATTTGCGTCATGAACCAAGCCAAAAGATAGTCCTTACCGAATTTGAGACAATCTAGCCCATGTCTCAGGATCAGAGCTCGAGTGACCCTTGGATCGTCAGGGCCGGTCCACCGATGTGGATTAAAATGCCTGGACACTACGTCTCCCCGCCCTTTGGGGCGTAAATGAGCCAACGAATGACTCCATCGGCTTCACATAGTCACCGATATATCTAAGGCGCATCGCAACAGCAACAACCACACAGGTGAAAGTAATATATATGTCAGCCAGTTTAAGCACTGACACCACCTCTAGCTAGAAGGAAACGCATGCCCTCCCTGAGGTCCTCTCCCGTTTCTGGTTCATACCGGGGTGTGAGGCTCGCGAATTCAAGTTATACACAAAGTTATGCCACATAGGCCGTGCTTTGATCATCAACCACAAGACTTTGCTTTTCAACAGAAGCCTTGATCGCTGCATCTTAGCATGCCACACAGGCAATTCACACCACGCAACTGATGGCTATCAATCACACAGAATGTATTCCAATGTTAGACACACAGTCCATTTACAAGTCCGTTCCGGGTCTGAACGAAACCGGAGGCACTATATACCTCGCATACCCATCGATCTCCACGTACGTCTGGACAATCACCACTCATTATCCATATTTCGGGATGCCTCTCAATTAGGACATCAGTTATCATCCAACCGAGGTGAAGATCTTCGGTTTTCAACCACCGTCTTCATCATCGACTTCTTATCGTCGATTCAGTTATTCAGAATGGGATAAACCCAGTCTTTATGAGCAACTCGCGTATATAATTAACAAGTGCTACGCAAACACAACATACTCCTGATTCCAATTCATTAGTCACTAACCGTAAATTAGTAAGAGAATGATTTCCCTAATATTTTCCCCGAAGGCCGAAACCAACATCAGATCAAAACCCAGGAAACCATCCGTCTTAGCTAACCTCCAGTTAGTTTATAAATTTCACATTTAACCATCAAATATTCAATAAACTGGGTAAATTCGGTTTATTTCCATTCCATATTGTTTATAATATTTTATAACGATTTATCGCTATTTTTATTTATTTAAAAATTGCCATTTCATTCAAACGACGCTCCGGGCCATAACGCGGCCATGGCGCTGTTTTTCTTCAGATTGGATTTACACATATCTGAAAATCTAACCGTTGGATCTTCAAAAAATTTATATCATTAGAAAGATCTTTTCAAAGCGAATCCACAGTTTTGGGAAAATCCGACGGTCGGATCTCCCGGTACACTCGTTTGAAGTTTCAATTTCAAAATACAACTACGGCATCGTTATTCGATTTATTTTAATTATATTTATATATATATAAATATAATCGATTCTAGCGCTGTTTTTCTTCAGATATGAATTAAACATCCTAGACAATCCAACCGTTGGATTTTCACAAAGTGGGTATCATTGGAAAGATATTTCCAAAGCGAACCCAACGGTTTCGGTTTCAGGAAAATCCGATGGTCGGATCTCCCGCACTAATCGTTTGAAATCACGGTTTCAAAACACGAACTGCAGGTTCGTTATTCGATTTATTTTAATTATATTTATATATATATATATAAATATAATCTATTCTTCGATTTCAAAACGATATTCTTTTCATACATTTGCTAAAAGTGATATTTTTATCCAACAGACATTTATTTCAACAATTCACTATTTTTAACACTTCATGTATATAATAAAAATGTGATTTTCATTGTAAAACGATTTATTTCAAAACACGACTATTTTATATAGTTCATATAGATGATAAAAATATGATTTTTATTATAAAAAAATTTATTTCAAAACACGACTATTTTATATTGTTCATATATATGATGAAAATTTGATTTTTATTATAAAACAATCTATTTCAAAACACGACTATTTTATATAGTTCATATCGATGATAAAAATATGATTTTTATTATAAAATAATTTATTTCAAAACATGAATGTCATTCAACACATGAATTTCTATTCAACACATGAATTTCTATTCAACACACGAATATAGTTTCAACACATGAAAATAATTCTAACACATGAATATTATTCAAAATTTCGGCAGAATACGGCAGGGTAGTTAAAACCGAGGCCGTCCTTAGTACGGCTTCTCGCTCTACCTTAAAGCCTCGCAGCTTTTGACAATGGGGATTTCATGCATCTAGATCGCACGCAGGCGGCATGTTTATTTTTATTTTCTTTTCCACAAACTAATCCTATGTGGTTTCAAGAAAATAATTCTCAACCACAAACAGGTATTTTTCAACCACAATCAATCAATTACTACCACAAACAATTCTAATCAACCATTCGCTATCAACCAATTTTCACACCAATCACAACCAATAAATATCGTCCATGGTTTGTGGACGAGGGGCGTATATATATATATATAAGTTTATTTCACTTCACTTCAACACATATATAATTTTTACAATGCATATATAACTTATACATCGAACGTACATCTTATACAATGCTTATACATGAGGTGTACAACGCTTATATAACTCATACATCGACTATATAATTTATACATCGTCGTTTTCCATATCATTTATAATTCAGAAATCTCACATTGGGTTCCACTCCACCAAAAATAGTAGAAGGCTCAGAAAAATATCCGGTCTCTTCTTAAATGTAGAAGGCGTCTGCATGAGTCCACTGTCTCTTGTTTTCGCTGAATTTCGTCAACATAGCAAAAAGATATGAATTTTACAGTGAAATCAAAAACCGTAGTGCTTTAAAGTGCTATAGAATAGTTTAATATAATTTAAACCGTACCTTTCTGATTTCGTTCAGAACTAGGTTTTCGATTTGCGACCAAACCATGCAGCGATTCGTCGATCGGTCTTCACCACGAGGAAGAGGGAGGAGAGGCGCACGTGCGCAGGGGGTGCGGTGGCGTTCGATCGCCTGAGGCGGCGGTGGCGGCGGGTTGAAGTTCGAAACTTCTAGGAGACGAATCTCTCAAATTACTTAATGAAAAAATCCAAACTTGCTATGGATTTGAAGATCTTGACGAGCTCTACAAAATCCCCAACAGGATGGAGGTCTAATTTTGAGCGGATTGAGAGGAATCGAGGAGAGAAGGAAAGAATCTATTTCCGCCGTTGTGATTCGTATATCGGGGAAAGAGAATATGATGTGGCCCAATGAGATATTTTTTTTATATTTATAAATTTTTAAAAATCCAAAAATACCCCTTATCTCATTCGAACACCAATTCAAACACAACGACTGTCACTCCTAGCTAAATGCCCCCATTCCGGACACAATGGGATATGTTTCGTAGGCCCATTCGAATGTTTCAGTCAGTTTTCCTTCAAATTAAAATATACAACATTTAATGTTTAATTTGAATGTACATTTCAATTTGCCAGGGCCACATATTGAATCTAAAAATTCCAGAAAAATAAATCTTGCTATGTTTTGACGATACGGTCCCAACAAAACTAGTTTCGTTGAATTCTGAGAGCATTTGAAAATAGCCCTTTTCTGGTCGATCCAATTTAATAGAAATCGACCAAACACATTTTCCTTTTCCACGCTCACATACTAGCTTCAAAAATTATGAAATTTGAAATCTAGCAATAACTTGACATCCCGGATCCAATAAAAGTGATTTCGTCGAATTCTGAGGTCGTTTGCAAAATGGCCATTTTCACGGGCTATATAAACTCTATAGCGACCTTTCTGAAAATTCATTTAGCCATAACTTTTGCTTCCCGCTATGAAACTTAGATTTTTCAGATCCCTTAGAAAGATATTCACTAAAGATTTAAATATTTTTGGTTTCACTAAAATCCATTTTGTTTTGCACCCGGTATAGTTAGTCAAAGTTTGAATTCAAATTTTGAAACTACCGCGCCATTTCAGGCCTTGTTTATAATTAGAAATAATTATATTCATTTTCAAACATCGATTCAAACTCACTTTTCGTCATTATTATTTATAATATTTATTTTAAATATTTAAAATCCACTAAAATGGCCAATTTAAAAAAAAAAAATTGGTTCAGATTTTACGGGTTGTTACAATCTCCCCCACTTAAAACTTTTCGCCCCCGAAAAGGAAAAAAGTCGAAAGTGGATTCATTAACCGACTCTACTTTCAATCTGGCTTCCATTCTTCAACTTTTCAGTTTCTAATAATTTTCAAATTCTTCAAAAATTTGGCTAACACCCTAAATTTTTGAAAAATTTCGCCATAACCTCCTTTGTATAGGGAGGGGTTTGGAAATTTATTGGGCCGTATTAGGTACCCAATAAATCCTAATAAGCATGCACATATTTATAGTGATATATTCCGGTGTTCACAAGGGAGTGTGTATAGATTATAACTCCAGAGAATAAATTCTCGTCACCCTATAAATGGTTTTTGTGCCTTAATGACCAGAGAGACGTGTTTATTGTCATCTCCAGACCCGTGTGGGTTTTTTTATTAATCTGGCAATTTACCGTTAGATTTTATATGGTCCATATCAGTCATCAGTTCAACCTGTAATAAATAGTCATCGCCATACAAGCCTCTCGCTCGTATGGTAAATCTTCAACCTCATCACACAAGCTCCAAATGCTTATGTGGTATATGATGAAGTATGCCTATCGTCAAGAAGTATGCCATGTAGTGTAGTTCAAAATTAATTGTTACTATCCTATGTCGACGTTTATTATTACACATAGAACAACCAGCACTCCGCATCCAATGACATTCACAGGAGTTGATATAATGATATCTCGCATCCAACTCATTAAGGTTTATCTATTTGTCGGGGACGCAAATAAATTCTTTACTCAACAGCTAATCCTTTTACCTGTTCAAACATATATAGTGCACATGTATATATTTCTATCTATTTTTAAATCAGTTCAATACTTGATTTAATTAACTATCATTCTAATAATTTAATTAATCAAATCCACAATCACACAATGCAAAAAACAATCAATTTGTTTTTAACTTTTCAAAAATATACTAATCGATTCATATACCTTTCTTAAATAATCAAACTATAGAATTAAAAGTTTACATCCATGAAAAGAAAATAACAAAGTAGAGAACAAATGGTAATGCAAAGTATGGTAAATGTACCTTGCACCGGAGTCAATCAGAGATATCCACCCTGCACTTAGGATAGGCTTTCTTAATGCTTTCCTCTGTTTCCCAAGTACAATCTCGCAGATCTCCACTCCATTGCACTTTGACTAAGTGAACCTTCTTGTTCCTCAGTTCTTTGGTTTCTTTGCCAATAATCTTTAGCGGCTCTCTTCTCACAGCCAATTCTGGAGTAATTTCAATATCCTGTTGTGCGGCCTCTTCCACAACCAAGTCTGGGTCATGGACATGCTCTCGAAGTTGAGATACGCGAAATACATCATGCACTCTAGGCAACCAATCAGGCAATTGAACTTTATAAGCTAGGGTTCCAATCCGTTCAAGAATAGGGAATGGACCAATAAATCTGGGCGCCAACTTCCCAGTTTTGCCAAATCGAATAACTCCTCTCATCGGAGAAACCCTTAGATATACATAATCACCAACAGAAAAAGCCAAATCTCCTCTTCTCGAATCAACATAGCTCTTCTGTCGGCTTTGAGTGGCGAGTAATTGTTTCTTAACGAAATCGACTTTGTCTGCAGCTTCACGGATCATATCAGGTCCTAATACAAGTCTATTACCAGGTTCAACCCAACAAGCAGGAGATCGGTACGGTCTACCATATAATGCTTCGAATAGTGACATCGCCACGCTCGCTTGGTAGTTGTTATTGCATGAGAACTCAGCCAAATGTAAATGTTTTCCCATGATCCACCAAAATCAAGAACACAAGCCCGCAATAAATCTTCAAGTATACGATTCACCCTCTCAATCTGACCATCTGTCTGAGGATGATAGGCGGTGCTTAGGTTCAGCTTCGTTCCCAGTTCTACTTGAAATGCCTCCCAGAATTTGCTAGTAAATATTGGATCTCTATCACTAACTATACTGGTCGGCACTCCGTGTAGCCTAACAATTTCCTTGAAATATATCTGTGCCAGACTCTAAGCAGTTCTGTTCGATCTGACAGGTATGAAATGGGCGGTCTTCGTGAAGCGATCTACGATCACCCAAATACTGTCATTTCCTTTTCTGGTTCTGGGCAAACCATCTATGAAGTCCATGGAAATATGTTCCCACTTCCAACCTGGAACGTCCAGTGGTTGCAACAATCCAGCAAGTTTCTGTTGGTCGCTTTTGACTAGTTGGCAAGTAGAGCACCTGCTAACATATATTGAAACGTCCCTTTTCATAGCTTTCCACCAGAATGTTCGCTTGAGATCGTTATACATTTTGGTCACACCTAGATGGATACTCATCTTGGACTTGTGACACTCGTCTAACACTTCCCTTTTTAACTCGGGGATGTCGGGAACACAAATCCTTCCTCTCAATCTCAGGGTCCCATCGTTATCTATTTGAAAACACGAGGGTTCGCCTTTCTGAATCCTTATGATCATATCATTAATAAAATTATCTTCCTTCTGAAGAATAGATATTTTGTCAATCAAAGAAGTCGTAATAATGAAGCTGGCGATTATTGCATTCTTTCGACTTAGCGCATCGGCCACGACATTGACTTTCCCTGGAGTGTACAAAATCTCAAAATCGTATGCTGCAAGGAACTCTAGACAACGTTGCTGCCTCAGATTCAATTCTTTCTGGGTGAACAGATTTTAGCGACTGGTGATCTGTAAACAGTTCGAATTTCTCACCCAGAAGATAGTGTCTCCAGATTTTTAAAGCCAATACAATGGCTAACAACTCAAGATCATGAGTAACGTAGTTTTTCTCATATGGCTTCAGCTGACGGCTAGCATAAGCAACCACTTGATCTCTTTGCATTAATACTGCACCTAGGCCTTCTCTAGAGGCATCTGTCCAGACTTTCAAGTCTTGATTGCCATCGATTATCGTTAACACTAGACCCGTTGCTAATCTTAACTTTAGCTTCTCAAAAGCCTCCTCACATTCTGGAGTCCACTTGAATTTTGAGTGCTTCTTTGTAAGCTTTGTTAAGTGACTAGATATCTTCGAAAAATCTTTAACGAACTTCCGGTAATAACTAGCCAATCCGAGAAAACTTCGGACTTCGGTGGGAGTACTAGGCTGCTTCCAATTTTGAATAGCGGTGATTTTACTTGGATCCACAGCAATTCCCTCTTTTGATACGACGTGGCCAAGAAACTTTACTTCATCTTGCCAGAATATACATTTGGACAGTTTGGCTTTCAATACATTCCTTCTCAGAATTTCTAGAACCTGCTCCAAATGTTTTTCATGTTCGACCTTTGACTTAGAGAAGATTAGAATATCATCAATAAAAACCAGAACAAACTTATTGAAAACCCCTCTGAACACTCTATTCATCAGATCGACAAAATAGGCAGGAGCATTACATAAGCCGAACGGCATTACTAACCACTCATAAAATAAGTCTGGACCTCTGAATGCTGTCATAGGAACACACTCTTCGGCAATACGAAGCTGATGGAAACCTGTAGCTAGGTCCATCCTTGAAAATACTTGTGCTTCAATCAGACGATCCAATAAATCATCGATTCGCGGCAATGGATATTTATTCTTTATTGTCTGCTTATTCAAGTCACGATAATCCACACATAGTCGCAGAGTACCATCAGACTTTGGGACAAAGACCACTGCTGCTCCCCAATCAGAGAAACTAGGCCTGATCAGACCCTTCCATACAAGCTGTCGAGTTTGATTGTCTAGTTCTTCTTTCTCCTTTAGAGTCATTCTCCGAATAGCGTGCACTACTGGCCTTGCGTTCGGAATTAAAGCGATCTTGAAATCAATTTCTCTCTGAGGAGGTAAGCTAACAACTTCTTCGAACACATCCGCATATTTCTTGACGACAGGAATATCTTTTATGAGGTCCGAAATATTCTCTATGACTACAGGGAGATTTTTTATTTGAGCAGGAGAAACATCAAGAGCTGACCAAAAGTCTTTTCTATCAGAATTCAGGCCCTCACATGGTATAGTGATATAATTCCCTGATTTAATCTTTGCCCTAACAACTCTCTCGGCGCATCTAACCTCTGCCTCATATTTGGTTAACCAATCCAATCCTAAAATAAGATCGAATTCAGTAAAATTCATGATGATAGAGATGGTAGTGAACTTATAATAGGAAAAAGTGACAGGCACCGCACAAATCCAGCTAAGATCGAGAGAACCCCCAACCGGATTATGGACAGTGATGGGTTCTTTGAGCTTTTTCAATTTCAAATCCAACTTCTTAACTGCATTCTTTGCAATAAAGCTTCGTGACGCGCCTGTATCAAACAGTACTTTAACTGGAATGTTTTTGACATCAAGCGTGCCTTCTAAAACATCAAGCCTTCCCTGACTAGCTGAGGGCTCAGAAGTTTCTGCTACTTCATTTATATTTACTGCTTCAGATTTCTTTGAGAGTTGGCAATTTTTCGCAATATGACCAGCCTGATGGCACTTATGGCATCCTCTGCCCTCATGAACCTTCTTACCGGGTTTAAATCCACTCTTGATTCATTTCTTTAAGGGTCCGCAATTTATCAACAAATGCCCCTTCTAATGGCAATTATTGCATATGGCAGTTGTTACTGGTTCTTTCTCAGACCTGGCCCTTTTTCGATTGACTTTGGGCTTCTTACTCACTTCAGACATCGTACTGGCCTCACGACTATCAGTTTCAGACTCACCTTTATTTCTAGAACTGACTTCCTCTTCGTAACGCAACATACCTTTCTTGTCGAGATCCTCATACTGGTAAGCTATGTATATCATTTCAGAAAAAGGAAGCTTCACATTCCTCATTATACTATTCTGGTATTTCCTTTGCAGGCCATGAATAAACCTCAAATTCTTCCTCTTTGGATCTTGGATCAAATGAGGGGCAAAATGAGAAAGTTCGTTGAATTTCTTATGGTATTGTGGGATGGTCATATCTCCTTGTATCAGATAAGAGAATTCATCACATAACCGCTCAGTTACTTCAGAAGGAGTAAATCTTTCTAGGAAAATCACTTTAAATCTATCCCAGGTTATATTACCTTCTGGATTATCCTTAATAATCGAATCCCACCAGGACAAGGCTTCGTCTTTGAGTGCCCAAGATGCCAGTAATCTTTTCTGGTCATCTCTCAGCTTTAAACCGTCAAAGATTTTCTCAGCATAACGAATCCAAGCTTGTGTTTTCATAATAGATTCTCCACCCGAGAACGGTATTCCACCCATATTTCGATACTTAATTAATAGAGCCTCAATATCTGGTTCTGCATTCCTTCTATTTCTGACACTCATTTTCTAGTACTTCTGCAAATAGCAGATCAAGTGTCAGGTCAACAAAAAATATATTTTAAAGCATAGAGACATACACTTAAATGTAAATGTGTCTATCGGACGTATTTCATTCTGTTATACTCATACTAGGATATTACTGATCCTATCTGTAATGAGTTATTCGCTCTAGAACACTACTGGTTCTATTTCTGACGAGTTCGTTAATATGTTATATTCCAACACTAAGCTTAACCAAAGCTCTGATACCACGTTGTGACGACCCCAAACCCCGTACTGACGGTGTCAAGGGTAATCTTTGGAATATAACACATAAACAGATAATAGCAGAACAGAAATAAATAAATGCACCAAATAATGTACAACAGAATATACTGGATATAATAAACATCAGAGTTATACGGTATACAGGATCATACTTAGTACAAATACAGTTCAGCTATGCATAAATGTCTACAGCATAAAACAACATAATATGTACAATAGGAGCTAAACAGCATAAAAAGTGATAAATGATAGAATCCATCTTCAGCTCCAGCTATCCAGTAAGAGCCTGCTAAAACCTGAACACAGGGTTGTCTGTGTAGAAAAAGGGGCACCCGAGTTTGCAAGTGAAACAAATTACGAGTCAGTCATGGGACTGGTATGAGAAATCTACTTAACACATTTTATAATATGGTTAATCACAGGACCACACCACTTTCGTGGAACGGTTTTACTCCATTGGATTGCCAGTGCTTTACAACAAGTAAATCTTTTAAACATCGCAATGCTTTTTATAAAAATGAAGCCGATATAAGACTCAAGTCCCATCACACAATGCAATGCAAACCGGAAGATAGAGTTTTACCTTATATCGACCAAGATATGCTTAATACGTGTAAAGTAAAATCACTTAAAATGTAAACTTTATCGTTTAATTCTTAATCGGACTCCAACTGTAAATTAGTAGAGAATGATTCCCTAAGTATTAACCCCGAAGGCCGAAACCAACATCAGACCAATACACAGGAAACCACTCATCTTAGCTCGTTTCCAGTTAGTTTCTAATTTTATACAAAATGATAAATATCAATCATAGACGGCATGGGTACCATATATCATGTCGCCATATATAGGTATACAATCAAAACCGCACAGTCACGTATTTCGAAATTGGATTTCCGTCATAAACCAAGGCAAAAGATAGTCCTTACCGAATTCGAGACAATCTAGCCCATGTCTCAGGATCAGAGCTCGAGTGACCCTTGGGTCGTCAGGGCCGATCCACCGATGTGGATTAAAATGCCTGAACACTACGTCTCCCCGCCCTTTGGGGTGTAAATGAGCCAACGAATGACTCCATAGGCTTCACATAGTCACCGATATATCTGAGGCGCCGCGCAACAGCAACAACCACACAGGTGAAAGTAATATATATGTCAGCCAGTTTAAGCACTGACGCCACCTCTAGCTAGAAGGAAACGCATGCCCTCCCTGAGGTCCTCTCCCGTTTCTGGTTCATACCGGGGTGTGAGGCTCGCGAATTCACGTTATACACAAAGCTATTCCACACAGGCCGTGCTTTGATCATCAACCACAAGACTTTGCTTTTCAACAGAAGCCTTGATCGCTGCATCTTAGCATGCCACACGGGCAATTCACACCATGCAACTGATGGTTATCAATCACACAGAATGAATTCAAATGTCAGACACACAGTCCATTTACAAGTCCGTTCTGGGTCTGAACGAAACCGGAGGCACTATATACCTCGCATACCCATCGATCTCCACGTACGTCTGGACGATCACCACTCATTATCCATATTTTGGGATACCTCCCAATAAGGACATCAGTTATCATCCAACTGAGGTGAAGATCTTCGGTCTTCAACCACCGTCTTCATCATCGACTTCTTATCGTCGATTCAGTTATTCAGAATGGGATAAACCCGGTCTTTTTGAGCAACTCGCGTATATAATTAACAAGTGCAACACAAACACAACACACGCCTGATTCCAATTCATTAGTCACTAACCGTAAATTAGTAAAAGAATGATTTCCCAAATATTAACCCCGAAGGCCGAAACCAACATCAGATCAAAACCTAGGAAACCATTCGACTTAGCTAACCATCAATTAGCTTATAAATTTCACATTCAACAATCAAATATTCAATAAACCAGGTAAATTCGGTTTATTTCCATTCCATATTGTTTATAATATTTTATAACGATTTATCACTATTTTTATTTATTTATAAATAGCCATTTCATTCAAACGACGCTTCGGGCCATAACGCGGCCGTAGCTCAGTTTTTCTTCAGATTGGATTTACACATATCTGAAAATCTAACCGTTGGATCTTCACAAATTTTATATCATTAGAAAGATCTTTTCAAAATGAATCCAATGGTTTCAATTTTGGGAAAATCTGGCGATCGGATCTCCCGGTACACTCGTTTGAAGTTTTGATTTCAAAATACGAATTGCAGCGTCGTTATTCGATTTATTTTAATTATATATATATAATCGATTCTGGCGCTGTTTTTCTTCAGATTTGAATTAAACATCCAGACAATCCAACCGTTGGATTTTCACAAAGTGGGTATCAATGGAAAGATATTTCCAAAGTGAACCCAACGGTTTCGGTTTCGAGAAAATCCAATGGTCGGATCTCCCACACTAATCGTTTGAAATCACGGTTTCAAAACACGAATTACAGCTTCGTTATTCGATTTATTTTAATTATATTTATATTTATATATATATATAATCTATTCTTCGATTTCAAAACGATATTCTTTTCATACATTTGATAAAAATGATATTTTTATCCAACAGACATTTATTTCAACACTTCACTATTTTTAACACTTCATGTATATAATAAAAATGTGATTTTTATTGTAAAATGATTTATTTCAAAACACGACTATTTTATATAGTTCATATAGATGATAAAAATATGATTTTTATTATAAATCAATTTATTTCAAAACACGACTATTTTATATAGTTCATATAGATGATAAAAATATAATTTTTAATATAAAACAATCTATTTCAAAACACGACTATTTTATATAGTTCATATAGATGATAAAAATATGATTTTTATTATAAAACAATTTATTTCAAAACATGAATGTCGTTCAACACATGAATTTCTATTCAGCACATGAATTTCTATTCAACACATGAATTTCTATTCAACACACGAATATAGTTTCAACACATGAAAATAATTCTAACACATGAATATTATTCAAAATTTAGGTAGCATAACGGTAGAGTAGTTAAAACCGTGGTCGTCCCTAGTACGGCTCCTTGCTCTACCTTAAAGCCTCGCAGCTTTTGACAATGGGGATTTCATGCATCAAGTTCGCACGCAGGCGGCATGTTTTTTTTTCCACAAACTAATCCTATGTGGTTTCAACCAAATAATTCTCAACCACAAACGGGTATTTTTCAACCACAATCAATCAATTACAACCACAAACAATTCTAATCAACCATTCGCTATCAACCAATTTTCACACCAATCACAACCAATAAATATCGTCCATGGTTTGTGGACGAGGGGCGTATATATATGTATATATATATACATACATATATATATATATATATTTATATAAGTATATTTCACTTCACTTCAATACATATATAATTTTTACAATGCATATATAACTTATACATCGAACGTACAACTTATACAACGCTTATACATGAGGTGTACAACGCTTATATAACTCATACATCGACTATATAATTTATACATCGTCGTTTTCCATATCGTTTATAATTCAGAAATCTCACATTGGGTTCCACTCCACCAAAATAGCAGAAGGCTCAGAAAAATATCCGGTATCTTCTAGAATGTAGAAGGCGTCCGCACGAGCCCACTGTCTCTTGTTTCACTGAATTTTGTCAACATAGCAAAAGGATATGATTTTTATAGTGAAATCAAAAACCGTAGCGCTTTAAAGTGCTATAGAATAGTTTAATATAATTTAAACCGTACCTTTCTGATTTCGTTTAGAACTAGGTTTTCGATTTGCGACCAAACCGTGCAGCGATTCGTCGATCGGTCTTCACCACGAGGAAGAGGGAGGAGAGGCACACGTGCGCAGGGGGTGCGGTGGCGTTCGATCGCCTGAGGCGACGGTGGCGACTGGTTGAAGTTCGAAACTTCCAGGTGACGAATCTCTCAAATTACTTAATGAAAAAAATCCAAACTTGCTATGGATTTGAAGATCTTGACGAGCTCTACAAAATCCCCAACAGGATGGAGGTCTAATTTTGAGCGGATTGAGAGGAATCGAGGAGAGAAGGAAATAATCAATTTAAGCCGTCGCGATTCGTATATCGGGGAGAGAGAATATGATGTGGCCCAATGAGATTTTTTTTATATTTATAAATTTTTAAAAATCCAAAAATACCCCTCATCTCATACGAACACCAATCCAAACCCAAAGACTATCGCCCCAAGCTAAATACCCCCTTTCCGGACACAATGGGATATGTTTCGTAGGCCCATTCAAATGTTTCAGTCAGTTTTCCTTCAAATTAAAATATAAAACATTTAATGTTTAATTTGAACGTACATTTCAATTTGCCAGGGCCACATATTGATTCTAAAAATTCCAAAAAAATAAATCTAGCTATGTTTTGACGATACGGTCCCAACAAAACTAGTTTTGTTGAATTGTGAGACCATTTGAAAAATGGCCCTTTTCTGGTCGATCCAATTTAATAAAAATCGACCAAACCCATTTTCCTTTGCTACGCTCACATACTAGCTTCAAAAATTATGAAATTTGAAACCTAGCAATAATTTAACATCCCGGATCCAAAAAAAGTGGTTTCGTCGAATTTTGAGCTCGTTTGCAAAATGGCCATTTTCACGGGCTATATAAACTCTATAGCGACCTTTCTGAAAATTCATTTAGCCCTAACTTTTGCATCCCACTATGAAACTTCGATTTTTTAGATTCGTTACAAAGATATTCACTAACAGATTTAAATATTTTTGGTTTCAATAAAATCCAATTTGTTTTGCCCCTGATACAGTCAGTCAAAGTTTGAATTCAAATTTTGAAACTACCGCGCCATTCAGGCGTTGTTTATAATTAGAAATAATTATATTCCTTTTCAAACATCGATTCAAACTCACTTTTCGTCGTTATTATTTAAAATATTTATTTTAAATATTTAAAATCCACTAAAATAGCCAATTTAAAAATGTTATCCAGAAAGAGCCTGCTAAAACCTGAATACAAGGCTGCCCGTGTAGAAAGAGGGGCACCCGAGTTTGCAAGTGAAACAAACTACGAGTCAGTCATGGGACTGGTATGAGAAATCTACTTAACACATTTTATAATTTGGCTAATCTCAGGACCATGCCACTTTCGCGGAACGGGTTTACTCCATTGCATTGTCAGTGCTTAAAACAAGTAAATCTTTTAAACATCGCAATGCTTTTTACAAAAATGAAGCCATTATAAGACTCAGTTCCCATCACACAATGCATCGCAAACCAGAGGATAGAGTTTTACCTTATAATGGCCAAAATATGCTTAATACGTGTAAAGTAAAATCACTTAAAATGTAAATTTTATCGTTTAATTCTTAATCAGACTCCAACTGTAAATTAGTAAGAGAATGATTCCCTAAGTATTAAACCCGAAGGCCGAAACCAACATCAGACCAATACCCAGGAAACCACCCATCTTAGCTCGTTTCCAGTTAGTTTCTAATTTTATATACAATCATAAATATCAATCATAGACGGCATTAATGCCCCATACCTCTATGTCATCATATATAGGTATACAATCAAAACCGCACATGTCATATTTGGAAATTGGATTTCCATCATGAACCAAGGAAAAAGATAGTCCTTACCGAATTCGAGATGCTCTAGCCCGTGTCTCAGGACCCAGACTCAGGTGGGCCCTTGGATCATCAGGGCCGGTCAACCGATGTGGATTAAAATGCCTAAACACTGTGTTTCCCAACCATTTGGGGTGTAAATGAGCCAACGAATGACTCCATCGGTCCCGGATCGACCGTTATAACCGAGGCGCCTTGTAACAACCTGTATTTTTGAATAACATGTTATAACATAAATCAAGGCAGAATTAAACTGTAAATTCTGAATCAAAGGAAATGGGCTGTGCCATTGCGTTCGTCTCAGAAAAATACGCGAAATAGAGTCCGAGTTTTCGAAAATCGGAGTCCGTATGATCAAGTTATGGCCCGTCAAAGTTTTCAGAAAATTTCAAGTTCAAAAATAGTTCAAATTTGAATTTGGAATTCAAATTCAGCCAAAACAGACTGGGCGGGAAAACTCCCGCCCAGACAGGTCGACAGGGGGGTCGACACTAGGGTCGACCTCCTCCCCAACCAGGTCGACACTAGAGTCGACCTGGGGGTCGACCTCCCTGGTCGGCCAGGTCGGCCTGGTGCATCTATTTTGCCTGTTTGGACCTGTTTTGGAGGCTTGTGACGTGATTTGATGGCTCGGATTGGATCTAGGGTTAATCCTATGGCTAATACTATCCTAATCTTCTATAAAAGGACCCTTAAGCCTAGCCTAAATCATCATTATTCAACTCTACAACTAAACTATGCCAAATTTGTTCCTCTCATGGCCTCCACTCTAATGCTAAAATTTCTAAGTTTATTTATATGAGAGATTTTGAGTTCATACAAGTGTTTTCAAGCTTGTATGAGTGTTCTTAATTTGAATTCAAGTCAAGTAGCAACATTTCTATTACAAAGCAAGGGTTTTTCATTTGGAGCTTTCATATTTGGTTTTTTTTTGGTGATTGCATAAGGGCTTCGTCTCAATCTTTATAATAAATATTCATTTGTGTCTTCATAGCATTGTAAGCCCTTTTCTACTTTCTTTTTTGAACTCTAAAGTTAAATGAATGATGCAAGTTTGGGGTGATCATTGTGATATGCAAGTTTGGTTGATCATCATGTTATGCAAGTTGGTTTAATCATTATGTATGACACATGTTGCTATGTTATGCAAGTTTGGGTTGATCATTATACACATGTTATCATGTTATGCAAGTTAAACTTGAGTTTGTGAGCTTAAAGCTTCAAGCTTTATATTAAAGGTTGCATTTTGGCAACATGGAAGTTATCATATCCCTTATGATAACATGCATGTGAGGCTAAATGCGAACTTCTAGCAACTTCTACATGTCATTTATCACCATGTATCACTTATATGCTAAGTTTGGTTTTATGCATACTTTTGAAGCCTAATAATGCAATATGCAAGTATATGAACATATGTACATTTCATATGCCACCATGTTAAACTTGTGGCTCCAACACCTTTTTGTCATGATTATGCCAAGTTCCCTATTTTATCCTTTATGCGTTGTTGCGATTATGTAAACGATGGGATTACGTTGGGGTTGGGTAACATTATGACATAAACATGGTTTTTATAACATGACGTGATATGTTATCTTGTAATTATGTTTTGGAAACATAATGGACATGACACTTAGAAAATATGAGTGTGGCCAACTCGAGGTTGGGTTGAGTTTGTAGCATAAATCTACCCGGACCTGCCCGGCTTAACTAGTGGCTACAAACAATAGGACCTAATGTGAGAAGTTGGTCATGTTGTGCTCGAACCCGAGGTTAGACCAAGTTGTGGTGTAAAGCTACCCGGACCCGCCTGGCTTAACTAGTAACCACAACAAGGTCTAATGTGAGAGGTTAAAGCACATTAAGTTAATTAATGCCTCCTTATTAGGGTTAAGTCATGGTCCACTTAATACTTAAGCAATTTGGGCTTGATGTGTTAATCGACGTTAAGTCATGAACCTTGGGTACACTTAACCAATTGAATCCACGTTTGGATCGGGTTAACCACATTTGACCCGTTAAAAAACCCTAGTGGCGTGGTCCTTTTCAGTAGTAACCCTCTTGATAGTATCATAAGACCCTAGGGACTAGGCTAGGGTGGGGCACGATTACTGGGCTGACATGTAAGCAACCAAAACGACGGCTGAGTAGGTACGCCGGTGTGGGTCCAGGCGGACTATGGTCGTGCACATAGTCCGGAGTTGGAAAATCAGGCACGGGTACCAGTAGATCTAGACTGCGCATGCTGATTGGTGTCCGAGGTTGACACCCTAGGACTTGATACACCCTAGGGTGGACCTAGCGCAGTTTAACTACATTTCATGTTTGGGCCGTATGACACCGACACTTGACGAGTTAGGCTTATAGGGAGCCGATCAACTAGACCGTGTAGTTGGACCTTGATTTAGGTCACCTCATGATGTTGGGCCAAGCTTGGGCCAAGGGGTCAATTCTTGTTTTTACTTGACATGTTATAATGCTAGTACACCCGTGGTGCAAAACTTAACCTTGATTATGCGGTGACACCTTTATCTATCTTGTTAGTTAATCATCATGTCAGTATGTTGTTATCCTTATGTTCATCTCAGCTTCTCATGCCAGTTAACTTTACTAGTTCATGAACTGATAGTAGTTAGGGCTTACCAGTCTTTTTGACTGACCTGTTTTCTTTTGCCTCTTTTCTTCCGTCCCCCCCCCCCCAGGTCCTCAGGGTGGGAACATTGGAGCTTAGCTTGGATCTTTATAGCTTACTTACTGGATTTGCTCATGTACGGTTTTGGACATTGAGCTAGCTATGGTTTATCACTTCACTTTGGGGATAGTACTTTATGTATTTCAGTTTTTCAGTTTATGCTTTTCTCTAGACTTTGTTTGTTGGAAAATAATGACCAAGTACTTTGTTGTAACTTAACTATGGTTTTGAAATGCTAGTTTTATCCGCTGCTTTACTACTCTGTTTTACTTATATGTTCTGTCTTGTGATATCTGCATGCATGTTTACCTTGTTTAACGCCCCTCCAAAGCTAGTGTGCTTGCAAGAGTTACCCTGGCGGAGGTGGGGTGTTACATTTGGTATCAGAGCATAAGGTATACAAGATTTGAGCAAAAGTGTTTTTGAAACTTACCTTTTGAAAAACTATTTTCAAAACCAATTAAGTATTTTCCAAGAAAAGTCTAGTTATTTTAAAAAGGCTATTCCCCAAAAGCCATAGCACTATCCTTTGTTTCTTCGTTCTGAATCTATCTTTTTCCTTTTTCAGTATGGCTGATCTTAACCTTCCCGAGGGAGTGACCATTCCCGGATGGTTCCGGAGGTACTTGGAAGCTAGGGCCAACGATGTGGGCCCAGCAAATACCCCCAATACAACTGAGGTCCCTCCTCCTCCTCCTCAGAATCCGCAAGCAGATTTCGCTAAGATTTGCAAAGACTTTAAGGCGATGGGTGGCAAGAACTTTATTGGGACGGGGACTTTTGTGGAGGCAAGAAATTGGTTGAAAGAAACTGAAGATCTCTTCGCCATCTTTAATGTGGAAGATCATAGAAAGGTTTTATTGGCATCATGGTTATTAAAAGAAGAAGCTGCTTATTGGTGGGAGGTCACCAATGCTACGAGGCCTATAGAGACTTGGGCCAACTTTAGGACAAGATTTGGGCTTAAGTTTCTATCATCAGCTGAGGCGAATCTGCAATTGGAGAAGTTTATATCTTTGAAGCAAGGGGACATGACAGTGAAGGAGTATGTGAATGAGTTTAACAAGCTCGCCCGATTCGGTATGGACATGGTTAATACTCCCCAGAAGAAGGCTTTACGCTTTGCACGAGGGTTGAACGAGCCATTACAAGGTTTAGCCCTATCTCATATACCCATGGGAGCCACTTTTGAAGGCCTAGTGGACATGGCATTGCTTCAAGGAGACAATTAGAATAGCAAGAAGGAAGACAAGACTAATGAGACTCAAACCAAGAAGACAGACTCCAAGTGGGGCGGAAATCAGAGCAATCAAAACAACAAGAACAACAAGGGCAACAAGGCCAAGGCAAAGGATCCAAGAAAATGCCACAACTGTGGGAATGTTGGGCACATAGCTATAGACTGTAAGAAGAAGAGGAGGAAGCTGGGCGAATGCTTTCATTGTGGAGAGACCGGACATTTTAGCAAGGATTGCCCCAAGAAGCAAGGGCAGAATCAGCGTGCAGGACCTTTTGGAGGGCAAGTGCATGCTCTCAACGCTGTTCCAGTTCAGGACCGAGGTAGTATTTCTGTAGAAAGTCTTGTTTATATTTCTGATTTTCCTGTTCGCACCTTATTTGATTCTGGCGCATCGCATAGTTTTATCTCTTCTGACATTGTTGAAAGTTTGCACCTAAGTACTAGTCTAGTTGAGGATCCCGTTTGTGTTTCAAATCCAATTGGGGGTTCTGCCCATCTATCTATGATTTGTGTGGATTTGAAGATTTCTATATTGACCGTAGAATTCACGTGTAATGCTTATGTTCTCGGGTTCACGGGATATGGGTTGATCTTGGGCATGGATTAGTTGTCCAGTTATGGAGCCATTCTCGATTGTGAACATAGGGTGGTGAGGCTCATGACTCGCCTCGGTAATACCCTAGAAATTTCTTGTAACCCTAGAGGTCCCGTCATGTTATGTTATCTTGAATCTCTTGACTAGTCCATCGATGATCTGCAATCTGTAAGGGTGGTCCGAGACTATCCTGATGTCTTTGAAGAAGTTAAGGGGCTACCCCCTAAACGAGAGATAGATTTCCGCATTTATCTAGTCGATAATGCCAAGCCAGTATCATTGCCCGTTAGGCACATGGCCCCACGTGAATGAAGGGAGCTCAGTAAGCAAATCAAGGAGTTGCTTGAGAACAATTTTATTAGGCGAAGCATTTCTGAATGGGGTGCTCCGGTGGTATTCGCTACTAAGGCGGATGGTTCACTTCGCCTATGTGTTGATTATCGAGAGTTGAACAAACTGACAAAGAAGAATAGGCACCCGTTACCGAGGATTGATGATCTCTTTGACCAGCTCATTGGTGCTTCTGTTTTCTCTCAGCTTGATCTAGCCACCGGATTCCATCATCTTAGAGTAGCTGAGGATAGCATTGATAAAACTGCGTTTAGGACTCCAGATGGATTCTTTGAATGGCTTGTCATGCCATTCGGATTGACTAATGCACCCGCCTACTTCGTAGACTTGATGAGTAGGGTGTTCAGGGAGTTCCTTAACAAGTTCGTGGTTGTCTTCGTGGATGATATTCTGATCTTCTCAAAGGACGAGGAAGAACATGGCAGACATCTCAAGGAAGTGATGGATACGCTTAGGGCGCATCAGTTGAAAGCCAAGTTCTCCAAATGTCATTTTTGGAGAAGGGAAGTTCAGTTTCTTGGACATATAGTTTCTAAGCAAGGCATAGCGGTGGATCCCGCGAAAGTGGTTGTGGTTCAAGACTGGAAGACTCCTAGGAATGCAACCGAAGTAAGAAGCTTTCTCGGTCTGGAGGGCTACTATAGGAAGTTCATCAGGGACTTCGCTAAGACTTCGGCCCCTCTTACTAAGTTGACGAAGAAGAACTTAGTCTTGGCATGGGACTTGGAGTGTGAGCTTGCTTTTCAAAAGCTCAAAAGAGCCCTTACCTCAGCTCCAGTTTTGGCATTACCCGATAGTGGTAAGATGTTTACCGTGTACACAGATGCATGTGGCACGGGGTTAGGTGCTGTTTTGATGCAAGAGGGAAGAGTGATATGTTATGGGGGTAGGCAACTTAAAGTTCATGAGAAGAACTATCCCACTCATGATTTGGAGTTAGCAGCAATCGTCTTTGCACTCAAATCCTGGCGCCACTATCTTCTAGGCGAAAGGTTTGAGTTGTATACTGATCACAAGTCACTCAAATACCTCTTCTCGCAGAAAGATCTGAATCTAAGGCAGCAAAGGTGGATGGAATTCTTGGCATCTTATGACTTCGAGATAGCTTACACCCTTGGCAAGGGGAATGTTGTGGCTGATGCATTAAGCAGAAGGAGGTTGACTTTGAGTCCCTTGTTCATTGAGATGAAGAACTTAGAGTTCTTGGCAACCTTTGATTTCACGACGGCTGTTGAGTCGATGACGGGTTCATTAGCATCCCTTGAGCTTAGACCCACACTTCTTGATCAAGTTGGGGCTTCGCAGAAGGAAGATCCACAGATAGTCGAAGTTATGGACAAGTTGATTCGTGGTGAGACGTCTAGTCACCTTGCTAGATATACTATTGATGATAAAGGATGGCTAAGGCGTGATGGAAGGCTATGCGTTCCACAAGTAGGAGACTTGGTGCATAAAGTTCTCGAAGAAGCACATCACTCGAAGATGACTATACATCCGGGAGGAGATAAGATGTATAGAGATATGAAGCGCATTTTCTTTTGGGCCGGAATGAAGAAAGATGTGGCAGAGTATGTTTCAAAGTGCATGGTGTGCCAACAAGTGAAAGCCGAATCAAAGAAACCAGGTGGGCTATTACATCCATTGGAGGTCCCACAATGGAAGTGGGAGAGTATTTCTATGGATTTTGTGGATTGATTGCCTAGGTCAAGGAGAGGGAACACAAGCATATGGGTCATAGTTGACAGACTTACGAAGAGTGCTCACTTCATTCCAGTAAAAAGCAAGAGGACCGCATCATGGCTAGCATCTATTTATCTTCGAGAGATAGTACGGTTGCATGGAGTTCCTTCTAGCATAGTTAGCGATCGTGACCCGATTTTCACTAGCCAGTTCTGGAACAGTTTGCAAGAAGCGATGGGCACGCGATTGAATCTGAGTACAGCCTATCACACCCAGACGGATGGCCAAACCGAAAGGGTGAATAGAGGGCTAGAAGATCTTTTGAGGCTTTGTGTTCTTGACTTTGGTGGTACTTGGGAAGACCACCTTCCTCTTGTAGAGTTTGCTTATAATAATAGCTATCAAGCCAGCATAGGGATGGCACCATTTGAAGCTTTGTATGGGAGGCCGTGTAGGTCACCATCTTGTTGGTGGGAGACAACAGATAGACTTATACTTGGGCCCGATATGATACGGGACACATCCGAGAAAGTTGAATTAGTGAGAAGAAGGATGAAAGCAGCCCAAGATAGACAAAAATCCTATGCTGACAAGCGAAGGGCAGATTTGGAATTCGAAGTGGGAGACATGGTTTTCGTGAAGGTTTCTCCTTTGCGTAATGTGGTACGTTTTGGAGCAGTTGGGAAGCTGGCACCAAGGTTCGTAGGACCCTTCCCTATCATAGAGAGAATTGGAAAGATGGCCTATAAGGTGGAATTGCCCGAGAAGCTAGCCGGAGTGCATAATTTCTTTCATGTCTCGCATCTCCAAAAGTGCCTGCATGAGTCCGCTGAGGTGGTTGAACCAAGCATTCTGGAAGACGTGGAGGTAGAGAAAGAGGCAACCTTGAGAAGAGCTCCGATTCGTATCTTGGGAACAGAGATCAAGAAGCTAAAGAATCGAGAAGTCAAATTGGTGAAAGTTCAGTGGAGTGAAGCCGATGAAGACGCAACTTGGGAAACCGAGGAGAAGATGCGTGGGCTTTATCCATTCCTTTTTGAGGGTACATTCTCGACCTCTTTCCTAATTAGCATATCTTTCTTTTTATCCGTGTTTATCCTGTTTATCTTATTATCTCGTTAAACTGGTCATGAGAACCTTAGGTAGAAACCCTTTGGATGAAACATGTATTTGAAACAGGTTATGCTTGATGTGTGCAAGTGGTTTCAAGTGTTTGCAAGTGGATACTCGTGGATGCATGATACACATTAGGCACTAAGATCGGCTCACACACTTTCATATTGCATATGCATGAGTGCTTACACTTATTCATGGTTGAAACTTGTACGCTATCACATGGATGTTGCATATGGATGGATGTTATGTGCACTCATGTAGAGACTATAAGTTATGTTAGGAATTTGCATACATATGGACTCATTTCACTAACATGTTTTGCATTAAGGGGGTTTACAGAATCAGTAACCTCCTGATTTTCGCATTAGATAAGTACATATACACACACCTTTGCATATGATCATACAGCATTTAGAATCCTTTAAGGACAATGACGGCACGTGGATGATGTTTTGAGTAGATGGATGATGGATGGTAGGATACGTTCTTCCTAACTTGGAGATTTCGGGGACGAAATCCTTTAAGGAGGGGAGAATGTAACAACCCGTATTTTTGAATAACATGTTATAACATAAATCAAGGCAGAATTAAACTGTAAAATCTGAATCAAGGGAAACGGGCTGTGCCATTGCGTTCGTCTCGGAAAAATACGCGAAATAGAGTCCGAGTTTTCGAAAATCGGAGTCCGTATGATCAAGTTATGGCCCGTCAAAGTTTTCAGAAAATTTCAAGTTCAAAAACAGTTCAAATTTGAATTAAGAATTCAAATTCAGCCAAAACAGACTGGGCGGGAAAACTCCCGCCCAGACAGGTCGACAGGGGGGTCGACACTAGGGTCGACCTCCTCCCCAACCAGGTCGACACTAGAGTCGACCTGGGGGTCGACCTCCCTGGTCGGCCAGGTCGGCCTGGTGCATCTATTTTGGCTGTTTGGACCTGTTTTGGAGGCTTGTGACGTGATTTGATGGCTCGGATTGGATCTAGGGTTAATCCTATGGCTAATACTATCCTAATCTTCTATAAAAGGACCCCTAAGCCTAGCCTAAATCATCATTATTCAACTCTACAACTAAACTATGCCAAATTTGTTCCTCTCATGGCCTCCACTCTCATGCTAAAATTTCTAAGTTTATTTATATGAGAGATTTTGAGTTCATACAAGTGTTTTCAAGCTTGTATGAGTGTTCTTAGTTTGCATTCAAGTCAAGATGCAACATTTCTATTACAAAGCAAGGGTTTTTCATTTGGAGCTTTCATATTTGGGTTTTTTTAGTGATTGCATAAGGGCTTCGTCTCAATCTTTATAATAAATATTCATTTGTGTCTTCATAGCATTGTAAGCCCTTTTCTACTTTCTTTTTTGAACTCTAAAGTTAAATGAATGATGCAAGTTTGGGGTGATCATTGTGATATGCAAGTTTGGTTGATCATCATGTTATGCAAGTTGGTTTAATCATTATGTATGACACATGTTGCTATGTTATGCAAGTTTGGGTTGATCATTATACACATGTTATCATGTTATGCAAGTTAAACTTGAGTTTGTGAGCTTAAAGCTTCAAGCTTTATATTAAAGGTTGCATTTTGGCAACATGGAAGTTATCATATCCCTTATGATAACTTGCATGTGAGGCTAAATGCGAACTTCTAGCAACTTCTACATGTCATTTATCACCATGTATCACTTATATGCTAAGTTTGGTTTTATGCATACTTTTGAAGCCTAATAATGCAATATGCAAGTATATGAACATATGTACATTTCATATGCCACCATGTTAAACTTGTGGCTCCAACACCTTTTTGTCATGATTATGCCAAGTTCCCTATTTTATCCTTTATGCGTTGTTGCGATTATGTAAACGATGGGATTACGTTGGGGTTGGGTAACGTTATGACATAAACATGGTTTTTATAACATGACGTGATATGTTAGCTTGTAATTATGTTTTGGAAACATAATGGACATGACACTTAGAAAATATGAGTGTGGCCAACTCGAGGTTGGGTTGAGTTTGTAGCATAAATCTACCCGGACCTGCCCGGCTTAACTAGTGGCTACAAACAATAGGACCCAATGTGAGAAGTTGGTCATGTTGTGCTCGAACCCGAGGTTAGACCAAGTTATGGTGTAAAGCTACCCGGACCCGCCCGGCTTAACTAGTACCACAACAAGGTCTAATGTGAGAGGTTAAAGCACATTAAGTTAATTAATGCCTCCTGATTAGGGTTAAGTTATGGTCCACTTAATACTTAACCAATTTGGGCTTGATGGGTTAATCGGGGTTAAGTCATGAACCTTGGGTACACTTAACCAATTGAATCCACGTTTGGATCGGGTTAACCACATTTGACCCGTTAAGAAACCCTAGTGGCGTGGTCCTTTTCAGCAGTAACCCTCTTGATAGTATCATAAGACCCTAAGGACTAGGCTAGGGTGGGGCACGATTACTGGGCTGACATGTAAGCGACCAAAACGACGGCTGAGTAGGTACGCCGGTGTGGGTCCAGGCGGACTATGGTCGTGCACATAGTCCGGAGTTGGAAAATCAGGCACGGGTACCAGTAGATCTAGACTGCGCATGCTTATTGGTGTCCGAGGTTGACACCCTAGGACTTGATACACCCTAGGGTGCACCTAGCGCAGTTTAACTATATTTCATGTTTGGGCCGTATGACACCGACACTTGACGAGTTAGGCTTATAGGGAGCCGATCAACTAGACCATGTAGTTGGACCTTGATTTAGGTCACCTCATGATGTTGGGCCAAGCTTGGGCCAAGGGATCAATTCTTGTTTTTACTTGACATGTTAGAATGCTAGTACACCCGTGGTGCAAAACTTAACCTTGATTATGCGATGACACCTTTATCTATCTTGTTAGTTAATCATCATGTCAGTATGGTGTTATCCTTATGTTCATCTCAGCTTCTCATGCCAGTTAACTTTACTAGTTCATGAACTGATAGTAGTTAGGGCTTACCAGTCTTTTTGACTGACCTGTTTTCTTTCGCCTCTTTTCTTCCGTTTCCCCCCCTCCCCCCTCAGGTCCTCAGGGTGGGAACATTGGAGCTTAGCTTGGATCTTTATAGCTTGCTTACTGGATTTGCTCATGTACGGTTTTGGACATTGAGCTAGCTATGGTTTATCACTTCACTTTGGGGATAGTACTTTATGTATTTCAGTTTTTCAGTTTATGCTTTTCTCTAGACTTTGTTTGTTGGAAAATAATTACCAAGTACTTTGTTGTAACTTAACTATGGTTTTGAAATGCTAGTTTTATCCGCTGCTTTACTACTTTGTTTTACTTATATGTTCTGTCTTGTGATATCTGCATGCATGTTTACCTTGTTTAACGCCCCTCCAAAGCTAGTGTGCTTGCAAGAGTTACCCTGGCGGAGGTGGGGTATTACACGCCTCGCAAAAGCAACAACCACATAGGTGAAAATAATTTAAATGTCAGCCAGTTTAAGCACTGAAACCACCTCTAGCTAGAAGGAAACGCATGTCCTCCCTGATGTCCTCTCCCGTTTCTGGTTCATACCGGGGTGTGAGGCTCGCGAATTATCGTTATACACATAGCTATGCCACACAGGCGGTGCTTTGATCATCAACCACAAGACTTTGCTTTTCAACAGAAGCCTTGATCATTGCATCTTAGTATGCCACACAGGAAATTCACACCATGCAACTGATGGCTATCAATCACACAGAATGAATTCCAATGTCAGACACACAGTCCATTTACAAGTCCGTTCTGGGTCTGAACGAAACCGGAGGCACTATATACCTCGCATACCCATCGATCTCCACGTACGTCTGGACGATCACCACTTACTATCTGTATTTCGGGATGCCTCCCAATCAAGACATCAGATACCACCCAACCGAGGTGAAGATCTTCGGTCTTCAGCCACCGTCTTCATCATCGACTTCTTATCGTCGATTCAGTTATTCAGAATGGGATAAACCCGGTCTTTCTGAGCAACACACGTATATAATAAACAAGTGCTACACAAACACAACATACACATCATTCCAATTCATCATTCACTAACCGTAAATTGGTAAGAGAACGATTTCCCAAATATTAACCCCGAAGGCCGAAACCAACATCAGATCAAAACCCAGGAAACCATCTGACTTAGCCAACCTTCAGTTAGTTTATAAATTTCATTTTCAACCATCAAATATCCGATAAACCGGGTAAATTCGATTTATTTCCATTCTGTATCGTTTATAATATTTTATAACGATTTATCGCTATTTTTATTTATTTAAATATAATCAATTTATTCAAACGACGCTTCAGGCCATAACGCGGCCGTGGCGCTGTTTTTCTTCAGATTTGATTTACACAGATCTGAAAATCTACCCGTTGGATCTTCACAAATTTTATATCATTAGAAAGATCTTTTCAAAACGAATCCAACAGTTCCAGTTTGGGAAAACCCGACGGTCGGATCTCCCGGTACACTCGTTTGAAGTTTCGATTTCAAAATACGAACTGCAGCGCCCATACCACAATGTCGCCATATATAGGTATACAATCAAAACCGCACATGTCGTATTTGGAAATTGGATTTCCGTCATGAACCAAGGCAAAAGATAGTCCTTACCGAATTCGAGACGCTCTAGCTCGTGTCTCAGGACCCAGACTCAGGGGGGCCCTTGGATCGTCACGGCCGGTCCACTGATGTGGATTAAAATGCCTGAATACTGCGTTTCCCCAACCTTTGGACGTAAATGAGCCAATGAATGACTCGATCAGTCCCCGATCAACCGATATAACCAAGGCGCCTCGCAACAGCAACAACCACATAGGTGAAAATAATATAAATGTCAGCCAGTTTAAGCACTGACACCACCTCTAGCTAGAAGGAAACGCATGTCCTCCTTGATGTCCTCTCCCATTTCTGGTTCATACCGGGATGTGAGCCTTGCGAATTAACGTTATACACAAAGCTATGCCACACAGGCGGTGTTTTGATCATCAACCACAAGACTTTGCTTTTCAACAGAAGCCTTGATCACTACATCTTCGTATGCCACACTGGCAGTTCACACCATGCAACTGGTGGCTATCAATCACAAAGAACGAATTCCAATGTCAGACACATAGTCCATTTACAAGTCCATTCTGGGTTTGAACGAAACCGGAGGCACTATATACCTCGCATACCCATCGATCTCCACGTACATCTGGATGATCACCACTTATTATCTATATTTCAGGATGCCTCCCAATCAAGACAACAGTTACCATCCAACCGAGGTGAAGATCTCCAGTCTTCAACCACCGTCTTCATCATCGACTTCTTATCGTCGATTCAGTTATTCAGAATGGGATAAACCCGGTCTTTCTTAGCAACTTGTGTATATTAAACAAGTGCTACACAAACACAACATACGCATCATTCCAATTCATCATTCACTAACCGTAAATTAGTAAGAGAACGATTTCCCAAATATTAACCCCGAAGGCTGAAACCTACATCAGATCAAAACCCAGGAAACCATCCGACTTAGCTAACCTTCAGTTAGTTTATAAATTTCACTTTCATTCATCAAATATCCAATAAACCGGGAAATTCGGTTTATTTCCATTCCATATCGTTTATAATATTTTATAACGATTTATCGCTATTTTTATTTATTTAAAAATAACCAATTTATTCAAACGACGCTTCAGGCCATAACGCGGCCGTGGCGCTGTTTTTCTTCAGATTTGATATACACATATATGAAAATCTACTCGTTGGATCTTCACAAATTTTATATCATTAGAAATATCTTTTCAAAACGAATCCAACGGTTCCAGTTTTGGGGAAATCCGACGGTCGAATCTCCCGGTACACTCGTTCGAAGTTTCGATTTCAAAATACGAACTGCAGCGTCGTTATTCGATTTAATTTAATTATATTTATATATATATAAATATAATCGATTCTGGCGCTGTTTTTCTTTAGATTTGAATTAAACATTCCAGACAATCCAACCGTTGGATCTTCACAAAGTGGGTGTCGTTGGAAAGATATTTACAAGGCGAACCCAACGGTTTCGGTTTCGGGAAAATCCGATGGTCGGATCTCCCGCACTAATCGTTTGAAATCACGGTTTCAAAACACGAACAGCAGCTTCGTTATTCGATTTATTTTAATTATGTTTTTTTATATATATATATATAATCTATTCTCCGATTTCAAAACCATATTCTTTTCATACATTTGATAAAAATGATATTTTTATCCAACAGACCTTTATTTCAACACTTCACTATTTTTAACAATTCATGTATATAATAAAAATGTGATTTTTAATGTAAAACAATTTATTTCAAAACACGAGTATTTAATATAGTTCATATAGATGATAAAAATATGATTTTTATTATAAAACAATTTATTTCAAAACACGACTATTTTATATAGTTCATATAGATGATAAAAATTATTACTAAACAATTTATTTCAAAACATATAGGTGATAAAAATATGATTTTTATTACAAAACAATTTATTTCAAAACATGAATGTCGTTCAACACATGAATTTCTATCCAACACATGAATTTCTATTCAACACACGAATATAGTTTCAACACATGAAAATAATTCTAACACATGAATATTATTCAAAATTTCGGCAGCATAACGACAGGGTAGCTAAAACCGGGGCCGTCCCTAGTACGGCTCCTCGCTCTACCTTAAAGCCTCGCAGCTTTTGGCAATGGGGATTTCATGCATCTAGTTCGCACGCAGGCGGCATGTATATTTTTTTCTTTTCCACAAAATAATCCTATGTGGTTTCAACCAAATAATTTGATTAATTAAATTATTAGAATGATAGTTAATTAAATCAAGTATTGAACTGATTTAAAAATAGATAGAAATATATACATATGCACTATATATGTTTGAACAGGTAAAAGGATTAGCTGTTGAGTAAAGAATTTATTTGCGTGCCCGACAAATATGTAAACCTTAATGCATTGGATGCGCAATTTTATTATTATATCAACTCATGTGAATGCCACTGGATGCGGAGTGCTGGTTGTTCTGTGTGTAATAATAAATGTCGCGATAGGATAGTAACAATTAGTTTTGAACTACACTACATGTCATACTTCTTGAAGATAGGCATACTTCATCATATACCACATAAGCATTTGGAGCTTGTGTGATAAGGTTGAAGATTTACCATACGAGCGAGAGGCTTGTATGGCGATGACTATATTTTACAGGTTGAACTGATGACTGAAATGGACTATGTAAAATATAACGGTAAATTGCTAGATTAATAAAAAAAAACCCACACGGGTCTGGAGATGACAATAAACACGTCTCTCTGGTCATTAAGGCACAAAAACCATTTATAGGGTGACGAGAATTTATTCTCTGGAGTTATGATCTATACACACTCCCCTGTGGACACCGGAATATATCACTATAAATATGTGCATGCTTATTAGGATTTATTAGGTACCTAATACGTCCCAATAAATTTCCAAACCCCTCCCCGTACAAAGGAGGTTAAACAAAAAAGTTCGAAAATTCAGGGTGTTAGCCAAATTTTTAAAGAATTTGAAAATTCTTAGAAACTGAAAAGTTGAAGAATGGATGCCAGATTGAAAGTAGATTTGGTTAATGAATCCACTTTCAACTTTTTTACTTTTCGGGGACGAAAAGTTTTAAGTGGGGGAGATTGTAACAACCCGTAAAATCTGAACCAATTAAAAAATTTTAAATTGGCTATTTTAGTGGATTTTAAATATTTAAAATAAATATTTTAAATAATAAGGACAAAAAGTGAGTTTGAATCGATGTTTGAGAATGAATATAATTATTTCTAATTATAAACAAGGCCTGAAATGGCGGGGTAGTTTCAAAATTTGAATTCAAACTTTGACTAATTGTACCGGGTGCAAAACAAAATGGATTTTAGTGAAACCAAAAATATTTAAATCTGTTAGTGAATATCTTTCTAACGAATCTGAAAAATCAAAGTTTCATAGCGGGAAGCAAAAGTTATGGCTAAATGAATTTTCGGAAAGGTCGCTATAGAGTTTATATAACCCGTGAAAATGGCCATTTTGCAAACGACCTCATAATTCGACGTAACCACTTTTGTTGGATCCTGGATGTTAAATTATTGCTAGGTTTCAAATTTCATAATTTTTGAAGCTAGTATGTGAGCGTGGCAAAGGAAAATGTGTTTGGTCGATTTCTATTAAATTGGATCGACCAGAACCATTTTTCAAACGATCTCAGAATGCGACGAAACTAGTTTTGTTGGGACCATATCGTCAAAACTTAGCTAGATTTATTTTTCTGGAATTTTTAGAATCAATATGTGGCCCTGGCAAATTGAAATGAACGTTCAAATTAAACATTAAATGTTTTATATTTTAATTTGAAGGAAAACTGGCTGAAACATTCGAATGGGCCTACAAAACATATCCCATTGTGTCCAGAATGGGGGTATTTAGCTAGGGACGACAGTCGGTGGGTTTGGATTGTGATGAGGGGTATTTTTGAGATTTTAAAAATATATAAATATAAAAAAATCCTGGCCAATCACCTTTCTTCCTTTTCCTTCTCTCTCCTCGATACCCCTATTCACGCACGGCGGAAACAACATTCCACCTTCTCTCCTCGATCTCGCGCAAAACACTCAATAAAATTCAAGGGTACAGTTGGGAATTTTGTAGAGGATCACTCAAGCTTCGAATCAATATAAAGATTGGTTTTTTTCGTGGAGTTTTCATGGAGATCCCGGGCTCGAAAGTCTGACCATTTCGAGCGCCGCCATGGACGCCAGAGGCCACCGAAGTGGGCCCCACTTCCGGCGAACAGTCGCCCTTCCTAGCTCCACCTGGTGGCGTGCTCCGATCGACGCAACGCTACACCGTTTAATCGCAAATTGAAGACCTAATTTTGAACCTTCGTTGAAAGGTATCGGCTTTAGTTTTTAATTAAAGTCCATAACACTTTTAAGCATTGCAAACTATGATTTTAGTTTAAAAATCATGTCTTTTTTGTTTCTTGACGAAATTCAGTGAAACAAGAGACAGTGGACTCGTGCGGACGTCTTCTACATTCTAGAAGAGACCGGATATTTTTCTGAGTCTTCTGCTATTTTTGGTGGAGTGGAACCCAATGTGAGATTTCTGAATTATAAACGATATGGAAAACGGCGATGTATAAATTATATAGTCGATGTATGAGTTATATAAGCGTTGTACACCTCATGTATAAGCGTTGTATAAGTTGTACGTTCGATGTATAAGTTATGTATGCGTTACAAAAATTATATATGTGTTGAAGTGAAGTGAAATATACTTATATATATATATACACACGCCCCTCGTCCAAAAACCATGGACGATATTTATTGGTTGTGATTGGTGTGAAAATTGGTTGATAACGAATGGTTGATTAGAATTGTTTGTGGTTGTAATTGATTGATTATGGTTGAAAAATACCAGTTTGTGGTTGAGAATTATTTGGTCGAAACCACATAGGATTAGTTTGTGGAAAAAAAATAAATATGCCGCCTGCGTGCGAACTAGATGCATGAAATCCCCATTGTCAAAAGCTGCGAGGCTTTAAGGTAGAGCGAGGAGCCGTACAAGGGACGGCCCCGGTTTTAACTACCCTGCCGTTATGCTGCCGAAATTTTGAATAATATTCATGTGTTGGAATTATTTTCATGTGTTGAAACTATATTCATGTGTTGAATAGAAATTCATGTGTTGAACGACATTCATGGTTTGAAATAAATTGTTTTATAATAAAAATCATATTTTTATCATCTATATGAACTATATAAAATAGTCGTGTTTTGAAATAGATTGTTTTATAATAAAAATCATATTTTTATCATTTATATGAACTATATAAAATAGTCGTGTTTTGAAATAAATTGTTTTATAATAAAAATCATTTTTTTATCTTCTATATGAACTATATAAAATAGTCGTGTTTTGAAATAAATCGTTTTACAATAAAAATCACATTTTTATTATATACATGAAGTGTTAAAAATAGTGAAGTGTTGGAATAAATGTCTGTTGGATAAAAATATCATTTTTATCAAATGTATGAAAAGAATATCATTTTGAAATCAAAGAATAGATTATATATATATATATATATAATTAAAATAAATAGAATAACGAAGCTGCAGTTCATGTTTTGAAACCGTGATTTCAAACGATTAATGCGGGAGATCCGACCATCGAATTTTTCCCGAAACCGTTGGGTTCTCTTTGGAAATATCTTTCCAACAATACCCACTTTGTGAAAATCCAACGGTTGGATTGTCTAGGATGTTTAATTCAAATCTGAAGAAAAACAGCACCATAATCGATTATATATTTATATATATATATATAATTAATTAAAATAAATCGAGTAACGACGCTGTAGTTCGTATTTTGAAATCGAAACTTCAAACGAGTGTACCGGGAGATCCGACCGTCGGATTTTCTCAAAACTGAAACCGTTGGATTCGTTTTGAAAAGATCTTTCTAATGATATAAAATTTGTGAAGATCCAATGGTTAGATTTTCAGATATGTGTAAATCCAATCTGAAGAAAAACAGCGTCATGGCCGCGTTATGGCCCGAAACGTCGTTTGAATGAAATGGCTATTTTTAAATAAATAACAATAGCGATAAATCGTTATAAAATATTATAAACAATATGGAATGGAAATAAACCGAATTTACCCGGTTTATTGAATATTTGATGGTTGAATGTGAAATTTATAAACTAACTGGAGGTTAGCTAAGTCGGATGGTTTCCTGGATTTTGATCTGATGTTGGTTTCGGCCTTCGGGGTTAATATTAGGGAAATCATTCTCTTACTAATTTACGGTTAGTGACTAATGAATTGGAATCAGGCATATGTTGTGTTTGTGTAGCACTTGTTAATTATATACGCGAGTTGCTCAGAAAGACCGGGTTTATCCCATTCTGAATAACTGAATCGACGATAAAAAGTCGATAATGAAGACGGTGGTTGAAGATCGGAGATCTTCACCTCGGTTGGATGATAACTGATGTCCTGATTGGGAGGCATCCCGAAATATGGATAATGAGTGGTGATCGTCCAGACGTACGTGGAGATCGATGAGTATGCGAGGTATATAGTGCCTCCGGTTTCGTTCAGACCCAGAACGGACTTGTAAATGGAATGTGTGTCTGACATTGGAATTCATTCTGTGTGATTGATAGCCATTAGTTGCATGGTGTGAATTGCCTGTGTGGCATGCTAAGATGCAGCGATCAAGGCTTCTGTTGAAAAGCAAAGTCTTGTGGTTGATGATCAAAGCACGGCCTGTGTGGCATAGCTTTGTGTATGACGTGAATTCGTGAGCCTCACACCCCGGTATGAACCAGAAACGGGAGAGGACCTCAGGGAGGGCATGCGTTTCCTTCTAGCTAGAGGTGGTGTCAGTGCTTAAACTGGCTGACATATATATTACTTTCACATGTGTGGTTGTTGCTGTTGCGAGGCGCCTCGGATATATTGGTGACTATGTGAAGCCGTTGGAGTCATTAGTTGGCTCATTTACGCCCCCAAAGAGCAGGGAGACGTAGTCTTCAGGCATTTTAATCCACATCGGTGGACCGACCCTGACGATCCAAGGGTCACTCGAGCTCTGATCCTGAGACATGGGCTAGATTGTCTCGAATTCGGTAGGGACTATCTTTTGCCTTGGTTCATGACGGAAATCCAATTTCCAAATACGTTACTGTGCGGTTTTGATTGTATACCTATATATGGCGACATGATATATGGTACCCATGCCTTCTATGATTGATATTTATGATTGTGTATAAAATTAGAAACTAACTGGAAACGAGCTAAGATGGGTGGTTTCCTAGGTATTGGTCTGATGTTGGTTTTGGCCTTCGGGGTTAATACTTAGGGAATCGTTCTCTTACTAATTTACAGTTGGAGTCTGATTAAGAATTGAACGATTAAGTTTACATTTTAAGTGATTTTACTTTACACGTATTAAGCATATCTTGGTCGATATAAGGTAAAACTCTATCCTCCGGTTTGCGTTGCATTGTGTGATGGGACTTGAGTCTTATATCAGCTTCATTTTTATAAAAAGCATTGCGATGTTTAAAAGATTTACTTGTTGTAAAGCACTGGCAATCTAATGGAGTAAACCCGTTCCGCGAAAGTGGCGTGGTCCTGTTATTAACCATATAATAAAATGTGTTAAGTAGATTTCTCATACCAGTCCCATGACTAACTCGTAGTTTGTTTCACTTGCAAACTCGGGTGCCCCTTTTTCTACATGGGCAGCCTTGTGTTCAGGTTTTAGCAGGCTCTTTCTGGATAGCTGGAGCTGAATATGGATTCTATCATTTATCTCTTTTTATGTTGTTCAGCTTCTATTGTACATATTATGTTTGTTTTCCGTTGTAGACATTTATGTATAGCTGAACTGTATTTGTACTAAGTATGATCCTGTATACTGTGTTACTCTGATGTTGTTATTTATCCAGTGTATTCTATTGTACGTTATCTGGTGTATTTATTTAATTCTGTTCTGCTATTATCTGTTTTTGTTATATTCCAAAGATTACCCTTGCCACCATCAGTACGGGGTTTGGAGTGGTCACAAATCGTGAATAATTCATGTGTTGAACTTAAGGAATGTTACATACAACAGATAAAAATCAACACTGGCAATTCAAATATTTCAGTTACAGAATAAAATAAATAACTATATAAATATTTTATTGAGAGAATTCTCACTTTGGTTTCCACTCCGTCAATCTTTATTTGAGTATTGCTTTTTAATAAAATTAAACGAACATTTACTTTTATCAAAATCTTCAACAGCTTCCGTTTCCATTCTGGTCTGTATCATGTTGTAGAGCGCGTCTCCACGATTCTAATGCGCCTGAAATCATCTGATTCCGTATCTGTTTGAGAGAGATATGGGCATTTAGACTTTCAATAACATAATTGAGAAAATAAAATAAAATTATAATTACATTTCTTAATCCTTTAACTAATCCCTCTCTTCCCCGTAAGCTCCAGGTTCACCATCATTTTCATGCTCGCCTCCTAGGGTTTATGATCGCACCGACCACAATCAACCTATCACCGATCAGAAACCACCACTTCGTCGGCCGTTCCACCCTCCACCACTGCCTCCACCATGGTGTCGCACGCACCTCATCTCGGCCCTCAATTCCGCTCAAAAGTCGAGCTCTTCCAGGTGACAAACCACCTACCTCAGACCATAATTTTTGATCATCCTTACATCAAATTGAAGATCTTGAGATGCTCTTGAGTTTTTGTTTTGTGAGTTTGTGTTAATTTTTCGTGGATTAGAAGATAATGGAGGAGAAGGAATCGAAGTCCCTGATCATCGAATTTGGAGAAGCCGGCTCAGGCATTTTGACCGTGGCTTGAACAGTTTTTGGGGTTTGACCAACTAGAAAGGATATATATATAATATTATTTAATTCATAAAAGTAGGGTTTTGCTTTCGAACTCCAAATCAAACCCAACGACTGTCGCCTTGAGCTAAATACCCCTATTCCAAACTCAATGGGATATGTTTCGTAAGCCAATTTGGCAATTTCGACCCGTTTTCATCAAAATTAAAATATAAATTAATATAGCGGCCAATATTAAATTTTAACGTACATTTTAATTTACCGCGGCCACATACTGACTCAAAAAATATGAATTTTGAAATCTTGCTATGTTTTGACAATACAGCCCAAATAAAATTAGTTTCTTCGAACTTGGAGACCATTTGAAAAACGACCTTGTTAATTGGTCTATTAAATTTAAACTGAAATTACAAAACTCGTTTTAATTTACTATGCTCACATATTAAATCCAAAAATTATGAAATTTGAAACCTAACAATAATTTGACATTCCGGATCCAACAAAGTGGTTTCGTCGAAAACAGAGGTCATTTGCAAAATGGCTATTTTTAAGGGCTATATATATATTCAAACTATATATAAATTCCATAGCGACTAT
Source organism: Allium sativum (assembly GCA_030737875.1). NCBI lineage: Eukaryota > Viridiplantae > Streptophyta > Magnoliopsida > Asparagales > Amaryllidaceae > Allium > Allium sativum. Next base: position 444,399,669 of record CM060922.1, on the reverse strand, counting down.
TTTAAATTTTAAAGTGGACACAACTTTTAATTTATAAAGTAAAATCCCAATTTCTTACATTCGTTAGAAAATTACATTTCAAAGTATTCCATCGTTTCCTGTTTCATCAAATTCTTATTTATATTGAATTTTGTACATTCATTTGAAATTAAAAATCGAATTTTCAAACTACCGCTCCATTTCAAGCTCGTTCTAATTAAATGTTAAATTTATACGTTCTAACTTCAATTTAAAAAAAATTAGTCGTTATTATTTAAAATAAATAATTTTAAATATTCAAAACATATTAAACTAGCTAAAATAAAAACTTTAAATTGGTTCAGAAACTTCGGGTTCTTACAATCTCCCCCCACTTAAAATCTTTTCGTCTTTGAAAAGGAACGGAGCTGAAAGTTGTTTGACTAACAGACTCAGCTTTCATTCTGGCTTGAGTTCTTCAACTTTTCAGTTTCTAAGAACTTCCAAACTTCTCAAAAATTTGGCCAACACCCTAAATTTTCGAAAAATTTCACCATAACCTCCTTTGTACAGGGAGGGTTTGAAAATTTTATTGGGTCATACTAGGCACCCAATAAATCAATAAAAAGCATACACATGTTTTGTGACCTATCTATCTCCAAGGGAGACATGTAAAAATGTCGAAATCTCATACCTTGCCCCAATATTGGAAATAAAATAATCCATGTGCATAAATTAAAAACAAGAGACGTGAATTTTTGTCATCTCCACACCCGTGTAGGGTTTTTATTAAATCTTTCCCCGAGCACCGTTACATGTGTTTCTTAATTATGTCCATAATCAGTCTTCTGTTCAACCTGTAATTCAGTCCTCGCCATAAAAGCATCTTGCCCATATGGAAATCCAAACCTCGTCATATAAGCGCCAATTGCTTATATGGAATATGATATGTTATCTTCATGAAGTATGCTATGCGGTGTAGTTCGTAATTTATTTGTGGCTATCCCATGGCGTAGTTTATAATCTCACATGGAACAACCATCACAACGCGTCCAAAAACACTCACAGTAGTTTATATAATAAATGAAAGTGTGCAACCAACTCATAAGGTGCACCTGTTTGTCGGGCACGCAATTTATTTCTTTACTCAATGCTAAGCCCATAACCTGCTCAATATATATGTATATATGTGCATAAAAATCCAATTAGAACTAATTTTCAATTCAGTTCAACATTATATTTGATTTGGCTTAAATTAAATTTCATTCTCAAATTGGATTTTTATCATTCCAATATTTCTATCAATCAAACTAAGAATCACAAATCACAACTAGCAATCAATTAATTGATTAGCTTTTCAAATATATAACTTTATATATACCCAAAAATCCCATTTTTAGTGCCAAAACACAACCAATAAATCCTGTCTAAGTTTTGGTTCTCACACCAGTCAATTGGAAATACATAGATATCCCACTTTCGAAACACAAATAGAAATACTGATGATGCAGCTACTATCATCAGAATCATCTCCAGGCGACTAGAGTGTGATTCTATATCTATCCAGCATATATGATACTTCAAGTACACTTGGATCAGACGTATATTCAAAATCTCTTTATACCTGATAGCCCAAATTCAAAATAAAATAAAATACTCAAATATGTATAATAAATATAATTTTAAAAATTTAATTTGTTTTTATAAATAATACTCTTCGAACTCATTGTAGGGCATTACTAACCCTATCTCTAACGAGTTTCCCATTCTAGGATGTTATTGATCCTATCTCTAATGAATATTCTTAAATAGAATGTTAATAATTCTATCTCTAATGAATTCACTCGTTCGATTCTAATGTGTCTTGTCCTCTAGCTTTGTAAACCAAAGCTCTGATACCAACTGGGACGACGCAGACTTCACCTATCCCGAAAGAAACGGAGGAGACCGGATTGCTTTAACACCACGACACATCAGAATGCAAACAATAGAACATTTCATTGCTATTACAATAATTTACATCAGAGTACAAGATATCAGAGTTCAAATAAATAATATACAGCAGAAAATATCAAAGATTAAAATATAAAGCAGTGGAAATTTAAATGTATAAATACAATGTATAGCGGAAATTACATCAATAACACAATTGAAAGGAATACATGGATACAAATCTTTCCAAATATAGCTCTAGCTGTAATCCAGGATCCTGGGAAAAGAAATATCCACAAAGACCAAAACTACTAGCTGACCATATGGAAAATATAGGCAACCAGAGTTTAGGTAGAAACAGTCATGGGATTGGTGTGAGAAATAAAATAGTTATTAACTTTATTTTTATGTTGGGTAAATCAAGGGACCACGCCGTATGTCACGGAACGGGTTTACCTCCATGAATACCATAAAACCAAACTCACAATTCTAAATAAAGTAAAATTGAAGCAATTATAAGACTCAGCTCCCATCACACAATGCAACGCAAGCCGGAGGATAAAGTTTTACCTTATAATAACCAAATATGCTTATTACGCGAAATTTATCTTTTATTAATACTATAAGTGAAGAAATCAACTTCAAATATAAATGTATCAATCGTAGACGGCATAGGTACCATATATTATGTCGTCATACATAGGTTTACAACTAAAACCCAAAAAATGTCATATTGGAAGTTTGGATTACCATCCTGATGGCTGCTGATTCAAAAGATCTATCGCGTAGTGCAATACTCCACTGCTTACGTCCCAGCTAGAGAAAATACCGTAATGCACATCCGCCTTTATCCTGGAAATCGAGTATCACCGCGGCTTATAACCCGGCTAGAAAAAACACCGCTTACTCAATCCTTCTGGGAATAGGAGGTGTGCTCTATCCTTACTACGTGTGGAGCGACTAGACCCTTGGTTGACCGAATCCATAACAACCATAAAGGGTGTCTATCCTCATCTCAAAAGCATACTGACCTAATCATCAGTTCACAATCGTACCAGTGTGTGAGTCTCGCGAATTAATGCTACACAAAGCTGCGCTACTTAAAGTCGTGCTTTGATCATCAACCACAGGGCTCTTCTTTTCAACAAAAGCCTTGATCAATGCATCTCAGCATGTCACATTATCAATCCATACCATACCATTAATTTCTACCAACATATAACAAGCTCTTACGTCTCAGAGAAGGGTGTTAAGCAAGAGAATAAATTATTCGCTACCAAACAGATATATATTTAGCTGAGATCAACAAATACAACGTCATACATACCATCCATTTGCATGTCTATTCTTGGTCTAGACAAAACCGGAGGCACCATATTCCTCGTCCCATATGTCCAATACAGGAGAGAGGTCCTCACATATCCTGACAATCAACAAGTACGTCCGGAAAACTACCACTATAATCCCTTCCTAGGAGCTAACAAATCCAGGGCTTCAGTAGTAACCCATAAGACGTGAAGATCGTCGGTCTTGCACCATCTTCAATACCTTCGACTTTTAATCGTCGTATCAGTTATTCAAAATGGGTTAAACCCGGTCTTTCCGAATAACTACATATCTTATAATCAAGTGCTATAAAAACACATCATATGTAACACCCCACACCCGCTAAGGTCACTCACTAAGGGAATGCCTTAACTTCGGTGGAGCATTTTAAGTGAATATAGAACAGAAAAATTACACAAGACAGATATAAATACTTGAAAATCTAAAACATCATTTCATTGTAGCAGAAGGTAAACATGTTTAGTTACAACACTATAGAGAGTCAAGTACTAAATATCCATCCTGATAAAAACATAAGTACATAATCCCACTACATAAACAATAGCCATAAAAGAAAAGATAAGCTGGGCTTTACATCACGGTCCAAGCTCCAAGAGATAGATAAAGAAATCTGATCAAAGCCCACTAGTGCTAGGCCCAACCTGAGGACCTGAGGGGGAAAAAGATAAAAACAACGGGGTCAGACATAAGTCTGAGTGAGCCCTATAACTTTAACAACACAATCATTAAAGTAATTAGGGTATGATATAAACTTGGTACGGGATGACTGGGGATAAATGACTACACTAAGTAGCCAACTAGACATAGGATGAACTAAGATAACGGTAAAGACGCATTTACCCACCCAAGGGTAATTACTAACTGCACCACACCAGTCATTCCTACTTAAAGGTTGATCCCTCCCAAGGACTTAGAAAATTTACCCAATAGTTTCGTGTACCCCTAGCTGACTACATAGGCGTCGTCTGCCCCTATCTCCACTAGGTGTACCCACTACTCCCCGAGCGATCGGCTCCCTACCGTAGATACCCGTGCTGGCCCCACAGTGGGGTGTATCACTCCCCAAAGTGGCAACCCGATACAAATGGTGCACGGCTTATACCTACACGATGCAACAACGTCTTACCTACCAGCCCGGGTCCACACACGCATATGAAACCCGTTGGACTTGCGTTGCCACCGCTAACCCGTTTTGGCCTCTTATAATCAAGCCCAGTACGCGTGTCCCGTCCTCGACATGGGTCGAGCCCAATAAGATACATATGGGTTACTGGGTGAAATGGGCCCCCCACAAGCTACCACCTAAGCTTGTCACTTTATCTAGTGCATCCCACTTAACCCTTTAATCATGTTTAATTACATGTTTCCACTTGGTTAAGTATTCTAATCGTATTTTCTATTGCCACCCAAGGCAACCCACTAGATTTCCTCATGCCACCCAAGGCACTTACTTGATTTCCACATGCCACCCAAGGCACCCACTTAACCCCTCATGCCCACTACATGCTTATCTGGTTAAGTGTTTCTTAATTGACTAAAAACGTAACCGTTGTAAAGACCTCTCACATTAGACTATCTTTTATGGCAGCTGGATTTGCCGGTTGGGTCCGGGCAGCCTTACGCCATAACCGAGTCTAACCTCGTGTCTATACACTTGTCACGTATTTAGTTTGTGCCTAAGACCTCTCACATTGGGCCAATCATTTGTAGCCGCTGGATTTGCCGGTCGGTTCCGGGCAGTCTTACGCTACAAAAGGGTCCAACCTCGTGTCTTAGTCGATTAATTACACGTAATTAATCACCCCCATATTTCGAATTAATTTTCCCTAATTAATTCCAATTTTAACGATGTACATAATTGACTCAATTATGTCCATCCACTTTATGGTATGCATAATCATACCAACTTCACACAATTTCATTAACATGTATATTAACCCCATCGTTCCCCCACGTAATTCGCTAACATGACATAAAAGGGAAGATTCATCACAAATACAATGGGTTCACTTGCATAACACATTAGCATCAACATGGGTTTAAAGGTGTCAACATGCATATAGCATCAAACCCAACTAGCATAAATAATCAACCCAAACTTGCATGAATCACATATGTCATAAAGAGGTTAACTTGCATAAGTTTCTTATGTCATACAAAGGGGTAAACTTGCATATGTATGTATGACATATAAAGGGGTTAACTTGCATATGTATGCATATCATCCAAAGGTGTAAACTTGCACATGTTACTTGCATATAATCAAACACCAAACTTGCATAACATGTCATATGTGAACTTGCATATAATCATACACCAAACTTGCATACATATCATATATGAACTTGCATATAATCATACACCAAACTTGCATAATCATGGTGCCATAATGGATCAATGTTTATCATAGCAATTTGCATATCTAGCATCATGAACACATAGCCTAACACTTGCATAACTTGCATAACATCATGATCATATAGCATATAACTTGCATAACTTGCATAACATAATGAACATGTAGCATATGACTTGCATAACTTGCATAACATCATGAACATGTAGCATATGACTTGCATAACTTGCATAACATCACAAACACATAGCATATAACTTGCATAACATTATTAACACATAGCATATAACTTGCATAACATGCATAACATCATTAACACATAGCATATAACTTGCATTGATCCACATTCATAGCCATAACCTTATTATATCCTATCATAATCATTTCAATAATTGGTCATTAAGGCTATAGAAAACTCACAACTTGTTGATTAGCACTCCTAAGAAGAAGATTAAGTTGCTAGAGTTGATTAGAGATTGATTTGAGAAGCTATCTTCCTCTTTAGATTGATGGAGGCTCCTTCAAGTTGCATTTTGACGACATAACGGTGTTGTATCTATTTTTAGTATGAATTAGGGTAGTCTTAGGGTGTATTTATAGATTAGTTAGGTGTTTTAGGCCATTAGATTAACCCTAAATTAGATTAGAGCCGTCAGATCTCGTCCTAGCCACCAAAACACAGCCCAAAAGCCAAACTGATGCACCCAGGTCACCTGGGCTCGACCAGGGAGGTCGACCCCCAGGTCGACACTAGGGTCGACACCCTAGTCGACCTGGTGGGAAGGTCGACTCCCCAGTCGACCCCCAGGTCGACTCCCTGGGTCTGGCGGGATTTTTCCCGCTACTTCTGAAAATTGAAATTTTTGTATTTAAATCTGTTTTGAATTTTTATGAAACTTCTTCGGGCCTTAACTGGGTCAAACGGACTCCGATTTTCGAAAACTCGGACTCTATTTCGCGTATTTTTCTGAGACGAACGCAATGGCATAGCCCGTTTCCCCTGATTCAGATTTTAAAATTTAATTCTTCCCTATTTTATATTGTAGCAAGTTATTCAACATACGGGGTGTTACATCATACGCCTCATTCCAATCTAGAATATTCATTATTCAAATATTCTTTTCACAATTCAAACCAAATTAAGGCTTTTTCAAACCAATCGGGATTATCGAACCTTACCAAAGTAATCATTTATTTTATTTTTCTAATCCCAACCTATTCATCCCATAGAGAAAAACTGGTAGTACTCCATATCTAACACCCCATGTGTTATCAGTAAAATTAATTACCATTTCTCGTTTCAAATCTAATTAAGGATTTGACTATTGCATGAAGTTAAACTGGTGGTGCTCCATTTTCGAACACTTATTTAATTTGGCAAATTTAATTACCACATTAACATTTCAATCTAACTAAAGATGCATTAAAACTCCACTAAGTTTTAATCTCCAAAAATCATTACTTAATGATTATTTAACTTTTAGAAAATAAGCCTTTTGTTTGATTGGGCTAAAGAACGAATGTCATTTAAAACATCATTCAAAATAAACCCAAAATCATCTTCCATCAAAATGGAATCTACACGAAAATCATAACAATGTATAATCGATATAAATTCCTGTATCAGACTAATAATATAAATTGAATAACGGCAAAGCCTTTTAATTCCATATATAGTAATGGTCTTCCTTTACAAAAGCTCATCTCGATTATTACCAAATCAAATTCCATTTAATTCCAATTTAGTATATTAAATTGGAAAACTTTACTTTGGAAAATTTCCGTTAAATCTTGATTAAAATATTTATAAATTCCAAATCGTATCTTCACTGTTAATTGGGTTAAAGAACAAATTTTATTTAAAACATCGTTCACAATAAAAAAACATCATTCACAATAAACCCAAAATCCATTTTCAATCCCAATTTCAATTCCAACTAAATTAATTGGTAAACTTCACTAATTCTTAATTAAAATTTTTATTCTTTTCTCAACTGAATTTAAGAACAGTATTATTTAAGACACCATTCATGACAAACCCAAAATCAAATTTGATATTAAGTACAAGGCTCAAAATTGAAATAATATTTGCTTATATTCAATACCAAATTCTGAAACCAACAAATATAGTTTTGGAAATAACAATGCATATCTTCCAAATTCCTCAACAATATCCATATAATCACGGAATCCAATATTGGAAAATTCCAAAGATTATTTCCATTTAAATCCAGTCCAATTTTTACATTGGAAAATTCTGGTTATATTAAAATCATTTACAAATCCAAATTATTTAATCAAAAACATTGGATTATTATTCTAGTTAATAGCTAATTCATTTAGATAAAAATATAATTTTCTCTTTCCAAACCTGGAATTTTTCATCGAAAATCTTTTCAAATCATTTATTATGATTTTACACAATTTTTCCATATTTTTAGTAATATTATTAAGGCCTTTATAGTCGGTTTCCAAAAACGGCCACCGAACTACATCCATAGCGACCTTTTATGAAATTTATTTGGACATAATTTAAAATCCATTCGTTTAAATTTAAATCTCTTATATTCATTAAAAAGACCTTTTCGATATGAACCCAACGGTTCCATTTTTTAGGAGAATCCGATGGTCGGATCTCCCATTACGTCCATTTGAAGTCAATGGTTAAAATTCGCGAACAGACGTTGCATGGCGTGTTCTATTCAAGCCATTAAATATATATAATACATATATCGTCAATTTCCATTTAAAACATATTTAATAAATCGTTTATAAATTCATTTTACAGTGATTTCAACTTCGATTTCAATTTTAAGTCAAAATTGAATAATCCTCATCATTATAATATTAAAAAGATATTATTTTCAAAATATTAGATTTTGAAATCCATTTCCTTTTCATATTCATTATAAATGAATAAAATCGATCGATAAACCCATTTGGGTTAAAATGACGTTTAACTACTTAACTCGGCTTCACATTTCAACATTTTTGTGTCCATCCAAAATCGAACATCAAAATCGTAATTTAATTCTTCACTAAATATTATTTTAAAATATTCGTTCATATTCTATTGGAATGCGACTCAATCATTTACCATATAATTTCAATTATACGGATTTCATACATGCATGTATTCAACAGTAATGATAAATAATCATTAAACATTCAAACATCATCCAGAGTGCATTCTACAAATGTATAAGCATTAAAATAAATAAATAACACTCAATACAGTCTGTCAATCAATCGATTGACATACGACTAAATATTGGGATTAGCGTATGTCAAATATCTTCTCAATACCCATATGGGGTTTTCAAACAACAACAGTCTATTGAAATAAATCATTGCTTAATAAATTTAACCAATTCTAATTCGGTTTGAATTCTTTTTCTGATTAACTAACTTTACTTAGACAAGTAATAAAAATTTATTGTTTAAATAATAAATGGATATTTATATCTCATTTCAACAACCACAAAGTGTCTATCCACACTGTTTGAAATATGAGTGTCGTATATTCAAACAACGCTTCTTGTGCAGATGAGTCGTGAATAGTTCATGTGTTGAACTCAAGCAATGTTACATACAACAAATAAAAATCAACACTGACAATTCATATATTTCTATTATAAAATAAAATAAATAACTGTACAAATATTTTAATGAGAGAATTCTCACTTAGGTTTCCACTTTGTCATTCTTTATTTGGGAATTGCTTTTTAATAAAATTAAACGGACGTTTAATTTTATCAAAATCTTCAACAACTCCCATTCCCGTTTTGGTCAGTTCCATGTTGTAGAGCTCGTCTTCACGATTCTAATGCACCTAAAATCATCTGATTCCGTTTATGTTTGAGAGAGATATGGGCGTTTAATCTTTCAATAACATAATTAAGAAAATAAAATTATAATTACATTTCTTAATCCTTTAACTAATCCCTCTCTTCCCCGTAAGCTCCAGGTTCACCATCATTTTCATGCTCGCTTCCTAGGGTTCAGGATCGCACACACCACAGTCAACTTATCACCGATCAGAGACCACCTCTTCGTCGTCTGTTCCACCCTCCACCAGCCGCCTCCACCATGGTGTAGCTCGCACCTCATCTCGGCCCTCAATTCCACTTGAAAGTCAATCTCTTCCAGGCGACGAACCGCCTACCTCAGACAATGATTTTTGATCATCCTCACATCAAATTGAAGATCTCGAGATGCTCTTGAGTTTTTATTTTTGGAGTTTGCGTTAATTTTTCGTGGATTAAGATAATGGAGGAGAAGGAATCGAAGTCGTTGATCATCAAATTTGGAGAAGGCGGCTTAGGCATTTTGACCGCAGGTTGAACAATTTTTGGGGTTTGACCAATGAGAAAGGATATATGTATATCTATTTAATTATTTAATTCGTAAAAGTAGGTTTTTGCTTCCGAACTCTAAATCAAACCCAACGACTGTCGCCTCTAGCTAAATACCACCCCCATTCCAGACACAATGGGATATGTTTCGTAAGCCAATTCATCTGTTTCGATCAATTTTTATCAAAATTAAAATATAAATTATTATAGCGGTCAATATTAAATTTGAACGTACATTTTAATTTACTGAGGCAACATACTAACTCCAAAAAATATGAATTTTGAGATCTAGCTATGTTTTGATGATATAGTCCTAACAAAATTAGTTTCGTCAAATTTGGAGACCGTTCGAAAAATGGACTTTTTAATTGGTCGATTAAATTAAAATTAAAATTACAAAACATGTTAAAATTTACGGTGCTTACATATTAATTCCAAAAATTATGAAATTTGAAATCTAACAATAATTTGACATTCTAGATCCAACAAAAGTGGTTTCGTTGTAAACGGAGGTCGTTTGCAAATTGGCTATTTTTAAGGACTATATATATTAAAAATATGTATAAATTCCACAGCAACTATTTTAAATATTAAACTGGATGTAACTTTTAATTTATAAAGTGAAATCCCAAATTCTTACACTCGTTAGAAAATTACAATTCAAAATATTTCAACGTTTCTTGTTCATCAAATTCTGATTTATATTGAATTCTGTACACTATTTGAAATTAAAATCGAATTTTCAAACTACCGCTCCATTTCAAGCTCATTTTAATAAAATATTAAATTTATACGTTCTGACTTCGATTTAAATAAATTTTTAGTCGTTATTTAAAATAAATCATTTTAAATATTCAAATTAAACCCATTAAAGTAGATAAAATAAAAAATTTAAATTGATTCAGAAATTCCAGGTTGTCACACTTTTTCTATATCAGATGCAACAAGACCCGGTTCCCCAATAATGTACGTAGGTGTTGGGTTTTTCACTATGACTGGTTATTCTCCAAAAGAAGTCAACAAGAAAAGTTGGTAGAAATTTTGTTTTCTAATCATAGGGTACAGTATTAGTGTAATGACCTGGCATTTTTCCCGTCTCAAGTTGGTAAATAAACCAACTCGAAACGATCAAAACGACAGATTGTTATTGGCTTACACAGTTAAAACAGAATCAATACAGAATCACATAGTACAAAAATTGCAGCGGAATAAAATTTCTGTATAAATATCAGAGTTTTATACAAAACTTGCACAACGGAAGAAATATAATTGTATACATGAATTTTGACTGAATAAAATTTTACACTCTGTTGTCGACCGTAGCGCGCACGAGCTTCTCTATGTCTTCGCGTCCTCTCCGATTTTGCGAGCTGATATATATAACCTGGAACACTTAGGGCCTGACCGACTGTCCCATGCAAAATACACAAAACACCCGAGTCAGGATTAAACTTATTTCAAGTAAGCACACATCGATAATCACATAAGTATAATTAGTTTACCCCAGATGATATATTTAAATAACTCGAGTATAGCGTTCGTGAACTGCCGAAAAGTCAAGGAGAATATCATAGCACAGACAACATTTACAGGAAATTTCTACAGCCTTAACAATGGAAGTAATATCCGGAGCTTATGTCAAAGTAAAACGAGCATGCCTAGAGCAGTGCAAGCATATATATATAATGATGCAAGTATAATATGTATTGGAACAGCCTGGACCCTAATCGCAAAGTGCCGACATCATTCAGTTAAACATAAAAGGTCGTCGGCAAGTACGGGCTACAACAATGGTTGATTCAAGACAGTTGGGTATATGCTAGTCATGGCAGTAGAAAAACTGGCTAAATAATTTACTGTTGCAAGGTATATAGAAGAGAAGTCCATGCATGTAAAGTTTAACCTAGGAATTCTCATTTAAACCCAGTACAGAATGAACTACAAATGCAATGTCCAAGAAAAAGCAACCATAGGGTGACAAAGTTAATATAAAGTAAAACATGATTGGTATATACCCATTCCAAGGGTATGCATTACATGGAAAGAGGGCTATAGAAATGCCATAAAATCAAACATGCAAGAGGAGCTCACTGTAGAGAATAAATTTGAGAGGAAGAGACGAAGAAGATTTTTGTTGAGGAAGACAAAATTTGTATTTCATATATTTCTCTTAATTTCTTGACTAACTTGACATTACAAGATATGCTTCTTTTATACATGCATTTTCTAATCCAAAGGAAAAATCTAGATAAGATACATTAAAACAATACCGAATAAAACCGATGTATAAAAACAGGAAATGCAATCAACGCATGCAATTTAATGCAATATTTAATGCAGTTTTAATTTATTCCAACAATGTCTCCCCTAAATTAAAACTTGCTTATTGTTTTCAAATTTTCTGCAATTTTCTGAAGATTCATCCGCTATGTGCCTTTGTTGAAATATCAGTCATTCGGTCACTTTCTTTGAGAACATCTCGATTTATACCTGACGTGCTTTGGTAAGAAAAACAACAATATAATTATTGCGTTGACTTTGTTATCCATCGTTGAGATTTTTAAAGCAAATTCATGGTTCTTCAAAGCTTCTAATCTTCTCTGTTCTTCCTTTTGATTGGCTGTTAGCAGCCTCCCTTCTTGCTTCTTTTTCAAAAGTTTTTCCTTTCACTTTCTCTTTCTTTCTTCTCTTTGCTTCCTCGGCTAATCTCTCTAATTCTTCTAACCTTCTACGTTCTTCCTCCTCTTTTCTCCACCTTTCCTCTTCTTCCATTTCCATTCTCTCCTCTTCTTCTTCATCTACTTCTTCTTCATCTACTTCTTCTTCTAACCTTCTATGTTCTTCCTACTCTTTTCTCCACCTTTCCTCTTCTTCCATTTCCCGCACATGCTTAGGTGACTTATTATTATCTATGGCTTGTAGGAACATCTACTTCAACTTCTTCAATTTCTTCCTTCTTTGCAGCAGCTTTCTTTTACTTCTCCTTATCCTTTTTCTTTTTCATTTTCTTAGCCGCTGCACTTTCCATTATATCTGTAGTCTTAGATTTATCATCTGCATGTGCTTTTTCTTTATTCTCTTTGCCTTTATCATCTTCATCTTGTCCTTTTCTTCCCCTTTTTTCTTGTCGTTCTTCTCCTTTGCATCTCCATCTTCATCATCATCTTCTTCTTATTTTCCTTTCTTCTCTGTTCCTTTCATCTTCTCTGCCTCTCTGCCTTCATCCCCATTTTCTTCATTTTTGTCCTTTATTTCTTTTGCTTCAGCCAGTTGGTTGCCATCCAACCACTGTATTGCAGCTTCAACTGCATCCTCAATTTTCTTCTCATCACCAGAATTCAGCTTCCCACCGATCTTCTCATCCCTGATCGTGTTCCTCATATTGTAAGTATAGTTTTCCATTGCATTCTTAGCTTCCATCTTCTTCTTGTGTGTCTCATCCGCAGGCTCGTTGTCCTCAAGCTCTAACCTTTCCTTTGGTTCTTCTTCTTTAGCAGCTTTCTCTCTCATCGGCTCTTCTTCTTTTCTCGCCTTCTCCTCTTCCTCCTTTTCTAACGTGTTTTTTCTCTCCACCTTCTCCTTTTCTGTTACTTCTTCATCCGCTTTGTCAGCTTCTACATCAGCCATGTTGGCATCTTCATCAGCCTTTGCAGGTTCTACATCAGCTATATTAGCATCTGTATCTGCTTTTTTAGCTTCGGTTACTTCCTTTTCAGCTTCTTTGTTTTCACTCTCTTCTTCCTCTTCTTCGACCTCCTCTTCATCTTCTTCTTCTGCTTTTGTATTATCCATTGCATACACCTCTTTCAATAAATTCCACGAATCTTTTGCGAATTTTTCTCCATAAATATGTCCCCATGCTTCTGCATCAACGTTCTCACTCATTAAATTACGAGCTTGAAGATCTTTTCGTCTCAAGCTTACAAATGCTTTACTTTCTTTCTCCGTCTTATCTTTTGGTCATTCGTAGCCATACTCAACAATCTCCCATAATCCTTTGGAGATCAACTCTTCTTTCTTTTTATTACTCCACTCTTCGAAATTTTCTTTTGTGAGAACAAATAGAAAAGTCATAGTTTCAACCAGGCTCTAATACCAATTTGTAGAGAATAAATTTGAGAGGAAGAGATGAAGAGCTTTTTGAGACACAAATTTTATTGCATATATTTCTCTTAATTTCTTGACTTACTTGACATTACAAGATATGCTTCTTTTATACATGCATTTTCTAATCCAAAGGAAAAATCTAGATAAGATACATTAAAACAATACTAAATAAAACCGATATATAAAAACAGGAAATGCAATCAACGCATGCAATTTAATGCAATATTTAATGCAGTTTTAATTTATTCCAACACTCAGTAACCGTTAACAAGCATATGTACATGCAAAGTTCCAAATTACTAATGGTTACAACAACAGGTTTAAATATAAAGCCTAGACTATTTAAATGGCTCAAGGGTAAAATTTTCGAAATATCATGCCCTGAAATAGAGTACTGTCAAACGTTCTTGTCATATATTCCTACGGCCACAGGTAGCAAAGCATTTCAACTTATATACATTATGTGAATAGTTTCCTTTCTAATTTTCTTCCATGGGTTTAACAGTATAATGTATACCCTTTGAATCATACACAGGTCCTTGAGTTAATAAAAATATAGGAATCTATAATTAGGCCAAAACATGTACAACAGTAGATTGGGTTCAGTGTAGAAACTAACATGCTTGGGTAATACCATAATATAACTCATGCATGTGAAAATAGGCTGAGGTAACATGTCCAAATGGTGCACCAGCAATGCAATATGTTTGCATCCTCACAACAGTGGATGGTATAAGTAAGGGACAATAAAGGCCAAATACTTTATAGGTGTATACATTATTAGACATTCTTCCTAGAGTTTAGAATAACAGTTAACACGCTGTTTGAAATAATATGTAAAATCAAAATATACAGCAGCATGTGTGCGCACACCATAAACAAGGAAAGTAAAATGATAGGATGGGTCAAATTCAAGCAAAATAAAGGTGTATAAGGCAGTAAAGGGGTGGGAATGCATATATATATATATATATGGGAAATTCTATTTGGACACAAAATGAGGACACAAAATTGCACACAATGAATCTCAACCACTAGATCCTCCCATGAATTTCACTCTCCACATAAAGACAAACAAATCCAACGGTTCACAATTTGTGTGTCTTATTTTGTGTATAATTTTGTGTTTCAATAGCTGCTCCCTATATATATATATATATATATACATATATATATATATATATATATATATATATATATATATATATATATATATATATATATGGTGACCCAAAAGTGTATGTGTACCCTTATTTTCATGTCTAACTAACAGGGACTATTTACCCGCTACAGTCAATCCAAGGCAGTCAAAGACGAGGTAAGAAACAAGCCTAAACCAATTATACTTAGTGAATCCAAAGTCGCCAACTTGTAAAAAAAATTAATCTGTAAAAAAACTTACATTTGGTAAAGACGGCGGAGGGTTCAGATGGGTTTCCATCCCGATTTTTACGCTGGACTGGAAACGGAGCCTCGGTTCTCGTGGCTCGCGGCGTGCTTCAAGTGGACGGAGGGCTTACGACCAACAATGGAGAAGTAGGAGATGCTATATACGGCGGCAGAAGCGTCCACTGTGACTGGTAGCAGCAAGGCCCGACTTAGAGGAGGTTGCTGAGGCTCAAGTGGTGGCTCTGGCACGTCAAGGTGGTAGAGGTAGAGTGCAACGGGTTTTAGAGTTTTCAGGAAAAGGGAAAGATGGAGCGGATTCCTACTAGCGAAGTGGAGGTCACGATGGTCTCGAGTTCGTCGGAGACGAAGCAAAGTTATAGTTCGATGGTGGCTGCCATTATTTCAATTTTGTGGAAACGTAACTGGTTTTTGGGGAAATCAGAATTCGATTTTAGTGGAGTGAATAAAGTTGGGGAAGCCAGATAAGTTTCAGTTGTTAATTCAAAGAGGAAGAAGTGTTGCTAGAAAAGAGAGAAGGGGTACGGGTTATATAAGCTAACGAAGGGAACCAGTATCCAATGAAAATCTAAATGTATAATTCAATTATAGAGGAACAAAGCCACATGGCAACAGATTCCAGCATAAAATATTCCCATACTCAGACCAAATCTTGGAGTGGATTTTCTCAGATATCGTTTTTGAATTCCAGAAGTTGGGTTAAACGAATACACAACAACATTATACATGGTTAAATCATTTAACGTGAACGAGATGCTTATTGTTAAATTAAAGAACGCGGTTGACCCAAGTAACGTTCCAAATAATATTTGTCAAATGATCATATTTTTGTACACGAAATATCTTACAAAATTTATAAAACGAAAAATTTGGCTAAACGGCGTTTTGTAGCACAAACTGATTTCTTTGTCGTTTTATGATATTTCAAAATAAGTTTATATTTAACAATTCAGTTTCCAAAACTAACTTTAATTAAATTAAACTAGTTCTTTAAAATTCATATTTTGAAACAAATTTTCTGATTAGATTAAATCATTTCGCATATAATAAATTTCCTTCTCAAATCAAATTACAAAAATTATACTTTAACGACGAAGTTATTTCCAAAGTCAAATTTCAATATTCAATGAAGTCCAGATTAATTAATGCCGTTAACAACATTCATTTTAACACGACATTTATATTTAATTAAGTTTGTGATAAAAGTCCAAATATAACGTCAAAACCAAAATATCTTAATATATTTTCTATGCTAAATCTTAATGAAATTTATATTTTGAGCGTCAAAATTCCTGGTTCATTACAGCATCCCCCACTTAAAACTTTTCGTCTTCGAAAAGGAGAGGTTGTAGATTTTACTTAAGTAAAACAAATCTTTACTTATAAATTACTGAAACCAAATACATGAATAAACTTATGAAATTAAATATTTATTGAATCTTTTATAAGTTTGAAAATTTAGAAAAAGGTTCTTACTAGATTAACACAAATGTATCATATGTCCAAATTAGTAAACTTTTTATATCAAACTAAAACTTAAAATGTTGTATAAAATCAAATAAGGAAATTTTGCAATATGGTGTA
Source organism: Allium sativum (assembly GCA_030737875.1). Classification (NCBI taxonomy): domain Eukaryota; kingdom Viridiplantae; phylum Streptophyta; class Magnoliopsida; order Asparagales; family Amaryllidaceae; genus Allium; species Allium sativum. The sequence continues at coordinate 444,382,623 of CM060922.1, read as the reverse complement.
AAAGAAAATTAGGTTCAAAGCATATAACAACTTAGGTAAAAGTAGTTTAAAATTGTAAGGTTATTTCGAAAAGAAGGTTGTTGAGTTAAAGGTAAAACTCAAAGAGCTTAATATAAATAGCTTTAAAAGTTACAATAAAATGGTTAAACATAAGCAATTTAGAAAAACTTGGTAGAGAATAAATAATACAGTAAAACAATATAAATAAAAGAACTTGAAAAGGATCGATTGTAAGTACAAACGCGAATTATAAAAGTTTAGTGAGATGATAAGCTAAATGAAAGGAATAAATTAGATAAATTAAATCAAAATGCTGTATAAATTTCTATATCATTTAATTCACATACAATTCAAATAGCCAAATTCTTTCCTTCCAAACAATATGGGACCTTTCTTCTTTCAAAGATCAAATCGTTTTGAGAAGGTTACATCATTCAACTAGTTGGAAACCTCTGAAGCATTTTTGTTCAAAATACCATCACGCTTCCACTGCGCACTCCGATTTAGCACGTGCATGTTTCAACTAGTATTGTTCCAAATATTCATTTCAAACATTGATTTCAAAATTTTCGGAACCAATTCCTCTGAATTAACATTTCAAAAATCCATTTTTTTCCTTTATATTTCAAACATTTTCAATTACTATAAAAGCTCATTTGTTGAGGTTCCATTATCACAATATCTTGGACTTAACAAAATTATTAGTTTTGAATTCAATCTTGGTTACATTCGATAACGATACATGGGTGAACCATTATGGACCAAGTCAACATTTCAGGTACTTAGGTCAAAATAGAAGTTCAACGAGTATCCAAATATATAATGGTTCGGATCAAAATGCATGAACAAGTTCATAAGATACAAAGGTATGATTGACATTGCTCAAGAACACGGTTCAAATTTAAATGATTTGCCTAGGCCAAGATAGGGAAGTCACAGATACAAATTTCAGCAGTTCAGTCATGTGATACTCGAATAAAATTGTAATCTAAAATTTATTTTTAATTCACTGTAACAGACTATATGTTCAGAAATTATTATCTGATTATCTCAAGTGGCGAAAATCAGCCTTCTTCCCCACTTGAACATTTGTTAAATTACCTTCTATACAATTTCTTAACTTAAGTTAGTACTATTGAAATTATCTTTTAATTCCCTAAGTGAACTTTATTTTTATTCATTTTTGGCATATATTCAAGTCGATTATTTATTCTAATTTATTTAACACTCAACGACGGGTTCACATATAATATTCTCCTTGGTTAGGTTATAAAATTTATATAAAAGTTGATTAGTTTTCAAAACTTTGATTTTCAAAATTAGTCATAGTAAAGCGGAAAGATTTGCATATAATTTCAAAGCTGTGGACTTGGAAACCATTAAAATTTCCCTTTCTTAATTCATTAAGTTGAGGTTGTACAAGTTCTAATTTCGAGTTGTTGATTTGTTATTTAGAATTTGAAATACTTAATAACTCAAAGTCTAACAAGTCTACCTCTGTTCTTAAAGAAATTAAGCCATACGTGGTACCGACGCATGTCTAAAAATCCTCAAGTACTAAATATGTACTTGTTTCAACTCGTAGTGAAAATACTTAAAATTCTTAAAAATAGATATTGGAAGTTCCAACCGATGCCAATTGTCAAAACTGCTTAAAATCGCAGATACACAATGGTTACGCTTGGATCCCCCAGGAAACATCTATCGCCGTAGGCGCTCCCAGCCCTACGAATTACGTTATGCAGTCACAGGGAACACACAAATTTTACGTCTGGACAACCCAATCATCACATGAAATACCTAAATGATTCATTATTCGCAAGAAGGTACTTCCCGTATCTTAATTTGAAAACATAGGATATTATATACATAGTACATCATTTCACGTTGTGATATATCGTACTTACATAAGTGTCTTTTTTTCCATAAGATCATGTTTCAAACTCATCATTCTTGTATACCTTCCTCTTGTATAAAATTCCCTTTCAATTAATTACCTTCGAATAGTAGTTTCCAAACTAATCGCTTCCTTATATTTCATGTGATTTCCGAAAACTTCAAATCAATATTTCGGAAATTTTCATTTAGTTCCGAAAATCATTTCTGATTTCTATATCGATTCGATGTCCCATATCATTTCAAATCCAAATTCATAATCTCAAGTCAAATTTGTTAGCAAAACATCGTATTTGATTCGGATTTACATGTCACGCATTTCGTAATACGATCGAGTCTTCGTACTCAATTTATATTCAAAATTTCTCGGATCGAAATTTATATATTTTCAAAATAATTTTGGTTAAATAGTTCCAAGTAAAAGATAGATAAGACCTCACATATTGCAAACCATATAGAATAGTTAAGTAAAAAAATGTAGGTAAAACAGTAAAGTAATAAAATTTTAATGTAACATAAGTTGGAATGAGCAAGTCGAGTAAAATAAAGTAGAATTTCGCAAATTAAAATACAGATAAAATTGTCAAGTACGAGGTAATTTCTGAAAAGTACTCTAAATAAAATAGTCAAATTATTTGAACAAAATAATTTACAAAGAAATAAATTTGAATAGATTAAACAAGATTGAAGACTATAAATACAAGTAATTTAATTAGATTGGGAATGTTAGGGTGATCACAAAGAATATAATATTTGGAAGTTAAATGCAAAAAGTTTTATTGTAAAGGAGCCAAGTAAAAGATTCTAGATGCCAAATTTACAAATAGTAAGAACAAAATACAATTTAAAATAGCTAAGGTAAAGGTTAAATATTATGAAAATATGAATAATTTATGTATACAAAATGAATAAATTTGAGAACTAATTTGAACAAATATAGGTAAAACAAGATTACTTAAAACAAAATAGAGATATAACATAATAATAAAAAATTAATACCAATTTCAATCTGATCCGGGTCAATTCCAGTTTCGATTCAGTTCATGTTTCCAACATCGTTCCTCAGATCGAGTAGTTCAAATTCGTCCAGTTTCAATTTTACCAAGTTTTAATTTTTTTCAAAACACACCTTTAGCACTTGCTTTGATTTCTCTTTGGTGAAACCTCTTTCAAACAACGGTTCTCAAATTAATTGTCGTCCATATATAAATTGTTTGCATATAGGTCTCAAAACTTTTATTCCAATTATTACGAGATTTTAGTCTCGAATCTTTCTTCTCTTCAAAATAACATATTGGAAAATTTCATAACACTTGGAAAACACAATTCAAATAGTTGCTTATTTCCTTTGAAAATTTTGAACGCTCGACGATCGCAACAGCCGCAAAAGCCTTTATTTTAAAATATCTTTTTCAAAATTTTATTTCCAAAATATCTTCCAAAACAATTTATTTTTTCGGTTTCCGCTGAATCTAGCAACAATTCTGCTCATTCTTAGGTATTTCTACCTTATCTCTAATGAGTTTTTTAAACCGTATAAGCCATGCTTTGTATGAACCAAAGCTCTGATACAAACTGTAACGACCTGATATTTTGCCTATCTCAAGTTGGTAATTAAACCAATTCGAAACGATCAAAACGACATACTGTTATTGGCTAACACGGTTTAAACAGAATCAATACAGAATCACATAGTACAAAAATTGCAGCGGAATAAAATTTCTGTATAAATATCAGAGTTGCAAACAAAATTTGCACAGCGGAAGAAATATAATTGTATACATGAATTTTGACTGAATAAAATTTTACACTTTGTTATTGAGCATAGCGCGCACAAGCACCTCTACGTCTATGCGTCCTCTCCAGTTTTGTGAGCTGATATCTATAACCACACTTAGGGCCTGATTTGAGTGTCCCATGCAAAATACACAAAATACCCGAGTCAAGATTAAACTTATTTCAAGTAAGCACACTTCGATAATCACATAAGTATAATTAGTTTATCCCAAATGATATATTTAAATAACTCGAGTATAGCGTTTGTGAACTGCCGAAAAGTCAAGGAGAATGTCATAGCACGGACAACATTTACACGAAATTCCTACAGCCTTAACAATGGAAGTAATATCCGGAGCTTATGTCAAAGTAAAACAAGCATGCCTAGAGCAGCGCAAGCATACATATAATCATGCAAGTATAGTATGTATTGGAACAGCCTGGACCCTAATCGCAAAGTGCCGACAACATTCTGTGAAACATAAAAGGCCGTCGGCAAGTAAGGGCTACAACAATGGTTGATTCAAGACAGTTGGGTATATGCTAGTCATGGCAGTGGAAAAACTGGTTAAATAATCTACTGTTGCAAGGTATATAGAAGGGAAGTCCATGCATGTAAAGTTTAACATGGGAATTCTCATTTAAACCCAGTACAGAATGAACTATAAATGCAATGTCCAAGAAAAAGCAACCATAGGCTGACAAAGTTAATATAAAGTAAAACGTGAGTGGTATATACCCATTCCAAGGGTAGGCTTACATCGAAAGAGGGCTATAGAAATGCCATAAAATCAAACATGCAAGAGGAGCTCACTAACCGTTAACAAGCATATGTACATGCAAAGTTCCAAATTACTGATGGTTATAACGGCAGGTTTAAATATAAAAGCCTAGACTACTTAAATGGCTCAAGGGTAAAATTTTCGAAATATCATGCCCTGAAATAGAGTACTATCAAACGTTCTTGTCATATATTCCTACGGCCACAGGTAGCAAAGCATTTTAACTTATATACATTATGTGAACAATTTCCTTTCTAATTTTCTTCCATGGGTTTAACAGTATAATGTATACCTTTTGAATCATACACAGGTCCTTGAGTTAATAGAAAAATGGGAATCTATAATGAGGCCAAAACATGTACAACAGTAGATTGGGTTCAGTGTAGAAACTAACATGCTTGGGTAATACCATAATATAACACATGCATGTGAAAATAGGCTGAGGTAACATGTCCAAATGGTGCGCCAGCGATGCAATATGTTTGCATCCTCACAACAGTGGATGGTATAAGTAAGGGACAATAAAGGCCAAATACTTTATGGGTGTATACATTATTAGACGGTCTTCCTAGAGTTTAGAATAACAGTTAACACGCTGTTCGAAATAGTATGTAAAACCAAAATATACAGCAGCATGTGTGCGCACACCATAAACAAGGGAAGTAAAATGATAGGATGGGTCAAATTCAAGCAAAATAAAGGTGTATAAGGAAGTAAAGGGGTGGGAATGCACATATATATATATATATATATATATATATATATATATATATATATATATATATATATATATGTGTGTGTGTGTGTGTGTGTGTGTGTGTGTGTGTGTGTGTGGTGACCCAAAAGTGTATGTGTACTCTTATTTTCATATCTAACTAACAGAGACTGTTTACCCGCTACAGTCAATCCAAGGCAGTCAAAGACGAAGTAAGAAACAAGCCCAAACTAATTATACTTCGTGAATCCAAAGTCAATAACTTGGTAAAAAAATAAAAAATCTGTAAGAAAACTTACATTTGGTCAAGGCGGCGGAGGGTTCAGATGGGTTTCCATCCTGATTTGTACGCTGGACTGGAAACGGAGCCTCGGTGCTCGTGGCTCGCGGTGTGCTTCAGGTGGACGGAGGGCTTACGGCCAACGCTGGAGAAGTAGGAGCTGCTATATACGGCGGCAGCGGCATCCACTGTGAATGGTAGCAGCAAGGCCCGAATTTGAGGAGGTTGCTGAGGCTCAAGTGTTAGCTCTGGCACGTCAAGCTGGTGGAAGTAGAGTGCAACGAGTTTTAGTGTTTTCAGGAAAAGGGAGAGACGGAGCGGATTCCTACTAGTTCGTCGGAGACAAAGCAAAGTTATGGTTCGATGGTGGCTGCCATATTTCAATTTGGGGAAAACATTACTGATTTTTGGGGAAATCAGAATTCGATTTTGGTGGAGTGAATAAAGTTAGGAAAGCCAGATTTGTTTCATCTGTTAATACAAAGAGGAGGAAATGTTGCCAGAAAAGAGAGAAGGGGTACGGGTACGGGTTATATAAGCTAACGAGGGGAACCAGTATCCAACGAAAATCTAACCGTATAATTCATTTACAGAGGAACAAAGCCATGTGGCAACAGATTTCAGCACAAAATATTCCCATACTCAGACCAAATCTTGGAGTAGATTTTCTCACATATCCTTTTTGAATTCCAAAAGTTGGGTTGAACGAATACACAACAACATTATACATGGTTAAATCAATTAACGTGAACGAGATGCTTATGGTTAAATAGAAGAACGTGGTTGAGCCAAGTAACGTTCCAAATGATATTTGTCAAATGATCAAATTTTTGCACACGAAATATCTTACAAATTTTATTAGATGAAAAATTTGGCTAAACGGCATTTTATAGCAAAAGCTGATTTCTTTATCGTTTTATGATATTTCGAAATAAATTTATATTTAACAATTCGGTTTCCAAAACTAACTTTAATTAAATTAAACTAGTTCTTTAAATTTCATATTTTGAAACAAATTTTCTGATTAGATTAAATCATTTCGCATATAATAAATTTCTTTCTCAAATCAAATTACAAAATTTATACTTTAACAACGAAGTTATTTCCAAAGTCAAATTTCAATATTCAAGGAAGTCCAAATTAATTAATGTCGTTAACAACGTTCATTTTAACACGACATTCGTATTTAATTAAATTTGTGATAAAAGTCCAAATACAACGTCAAAACCAAAATATCTTAATATATTTTCTATACTAAATCTTAATTAAATTTATACTTTGAGCGTCAAAATCAGGGATGGCAATGGGGCGGGTTTAGGGTCCAAACCCGCTTGACCCGCCCCTGTTTTGACCCATTTAGACCCGCCCCATAGGGTCTTCGGGGCGGGTAGACCCGCGACCCGCTTTTAAAGGTCCGGGTCTAGGGTCGGGTCTGGGGCACGGTTAACCCGCCCCAACCCGACCCGCATGATTGAAACATCATTAAAATACTTTATAACTATAATGATTACTTGATAATCTTCTTAGGTATACATGGTTATATCTTGAATATTATATTCTTTCAATCAACAAACTATAAAATTTTCATTATATTAAGTTGTATCAATGATAATCATACAATAACAAATGCATACTTTTTAATCTATTATCTTGCAACTCATTTTATTATATTCTCTTATCATTGTGAACACATTATAATATGGATATAATTCATCATTTAGTGATAAGAAAATATAAGTATATAAATTTGTATACGCTAGAACACGATATCTCCGGGTCGTGGGGCGGGTCGGGTCTACCCTGACCCGTATGAGTTTCGGGTACAGGGCGAAATTCCAGATCCGCACCGGGTCTACGGGGCGGGTCTGGGACAGAGTTTAAAAAGTCCAGGTCGGGTCCGGGGCATGAGAAACCCGCCCTAACCCGCCCCATTGTCATTCCTAGTCAAAATTTCTGCTTCGTTACAATTAGTGTAAAAAGCATGTAATCATTTTTGTTTTTTTGTTTTTTTCACGTAAATTTAGATCTGGAGGGTTATATTCTGCATGTTTTCTTATATGACCTGGGTTAGTAAAATAACACATGCATGCTTTATATACACACACATCTACATATACATATTGCTGGTATGAATTGATAAAACCATAGAACTTCACAGTGGACTTGAAAAGATGATATTGTATGACAAGAAGAAGAAGAAGAAGTTCATGGTTGAAATTAATATTGGAAGTTTCTAGCGTATCCATGTAACAGTAAACTCGTTCTAATGTTTTACTGGATACATGCAGTAGTAAAAACAAAGATGATTTTTTTATAAGGAATAACAAATATCTTTAATAGCTCCAAATAATAAAGCAGGATTTTAGCTTTGGCCATTTATGGCTGTAGTATAAAAAAAATGATTCATGTTTTATGTTTCCCAATATTTGGCACATGCATTGATACAATTTGATTATCCTTATATATGTCCTTTTACTTAATGCACTTTAAAATATTTTTTTAAATACCTCTAATTGCATTGTCATAAATCCTAGTTTTTTTTTTTTTTTTTTTTTTTTTTTTTTTTTTGCTTTGTAATAATTGTGTTTCTAACCTGGACCAGATAAGGATCCACAATTTTTTAGAAAAAAACAATGAAGCCAGCAAAAGAGAAAAATGAAAATTACAAAGAAAAGACAGCTAAAGAGAGGGACATCCTTCACACAAAAGTTTTAGACTTAATAAAGAAGCAAAAATTGAAGAGTTAGAAATATTGTAAAAGGACAAGATGAATCCAGATCACGAGGCGGGGAAATTCTGCAACACCTCACACTTTTCTACTCTCATGTTTCGAGAATTTCGACAAAAATCGAAACTTAAACACATCCAAGCATGAAGCACGTATATACAGTACCAGTAATAAAGGAGCGTGAGCTTAATCAAAGTATGATAAGATAACTCACAGCGGAAACAGAATAAGAAAACAAGTAACTACCTTTTTCAGAGTAAGTCACTTTGCCAATACCGGGCATGAGAAATAATGCAAACTGAAAGCCAAACTTAAGCACCCGTGAGAACCCGACCTTCTCTAGGAAACCTGGGAGGTTGTAATGAGGAGGAGGGTTAGGACAACAAGTTCTGGTGACTAAGAAATTTATAACACAGGTTATAATACATAGATGTATCCCATTTGGTTCAACCCAAGATGTATGCCAAACCAGGTTAGTGATTCTTTCCCAACCTAGTAAATGTTTATGCACGAATATACTACCCTTCGCAATGTGAGGGGTCCAAGTGCATAATAAAAACATGCAATGTTACTAAGATATGAGGTTAAGTCAACTTGTGGTAGAATCCTTCCCGGACCCGTCTGGCAAATCCAGCGTCCACAAGCGCAGGCTTAATGTGAGAGGTCTAGCGCATATATATATATATATATATATATATATATATATATATATATATATATATATATAACAAGATATGAATAAATGGCAATGATGATAATTAAATGTCTAACTCATAAAATAAGAAAGGAAGGGATGTAATGGACTGACTTAGCGTGATGCGAAGGAAAAATGATGTATTTCCATAAATGACCAATTTCTGAGTACGTGGTTACAAGTAAGCCACGGTGAACAAAGTAAGAAAGAGGAAAGAAATTACTTGCCACCACGAAATTAGATGGGAATACGTTATGAAAATAAATCACTGATTCCTTCTATAAATCAAACTGATAAGGTGCATGAAGTGTTTTCCTTAATAAAATAAGGAACATATATTATAGTGAATGAAGAATAATGGATTACAATAGTAAATGGTTTAACCGGGGAATGATAATCACCTATTATAAATAAATTACATCAATGAGAATGTTGTATAATAGGTAGACTTGTCCTAGGGACAAGTGAAGATTATAACTTAGGTTATAATAAACTAGTAAGGAAATGGGATAACTAGTGAAATGAGATAAATGACACTTAATTGTAAATTAAGTAGTCAGTAAATGGGGAAAGCTGGAAACTAGTTGAGAAAAGGGGGAAAATATATGAAATATAAGAAGTTGTATTTAATTATGAATTAGATAATCTGTAAACTTGGAAGTCTGAAACCTGCTGATAAGAATAACATGTTTGGACTTGTCCTAGGGACAAGAGGAAATTATAACTTAGGTTATAATAAATGGTAGAGAAACTTATTAATGAACCGTAGTTAAGAGAACTAAGTTAGTAAGTAAACAACAATAAGTTGTAGTAACGGTGTTAAATGAAATTATGATTAAATGAGAAAGAATGAGGAAAACTTGTGAAATAAGTTATATTTAATCATCAGTAATGACTGACATGTTAAACAGAAAACATGTGAATTGGGATATACTTAATTACATATTAAGTAGAACATGTTATTGTAGCGATAAAATCAAACAAGAACATAAAGGGATTGTGATTACATACCTTGGACCACAATCTAGAGAATAACATGTTGTGGGCTTATTAATAAACTTAAATGGGTTAAGTTATATAACTGAAATTAATAAGCAAGAGAAACTTTGTAACTTGAGAAAGAATTCAATATGAATGAGAATAACTAAGTTAAATGGAAACCTGATGAGGTAAGGCAAGCGCGCAAAAGAAAGTTTAAACATAGGGTCTAACAACATATTAAAGTGAGGCGCTTGTTCTAGTCCGCACGTTTAAGGGTGAATAACCCAATAGGGTAGATCATCGTGGTGTTATAAGACACGAGGCGAGCACACATTTATCTGATTATTATGTCATCTCTGAAGGACTGGAAGGGGAAGCACACGACTTCCTGAGATACATAAGTTGCTCCTAGTAGTCCTTTGTACGGTGGAAGATGTTTAGGCTATGCTCGCAGAGGTTGGGTCTGCGTGTAACTACTAGGTGGGTGGGCCTTGACTGCAAAAGTAGTTATGCAGTTAGAATGCTGTGATGCGGTGACACAAGGGTGACTCGGCAGTCGCCTCAACGGGGAGGCGAAGTGCCACGACCAACAAGGATAGTAGATCGTCGAATACCTATCATTGGAAGCCAGTGGGATGCGAAAAGACTAGAGCTAAAACCAGTAGACCATTTTCCTTTCACTATCAAGGTATGGTAGTTGAGGGAAGACGCCAAATGAATGTTTAGATTGTTTTTTAGGAGCAGTCATTTAGCTCTTGTAGTCTTTACTAGTTGAGGGAGGGCGGAGGTAAGGCTATAACCACCGTGAAAACAGACCCTAGGAATATCTGTATATAGAGGCTCTTAAAGACGGGCTTGTACAGATATGGAAAAGCTCCCGTCCGAGTTCCATATTTCATGTACCTCCCTGCGATGGAACTCAGTGCACATTAGAGGACGTGCAGTTAAGGCATTAGGCTACAATTGACGATACATATGTGGGACAGTCTAGATATATGCATGTCGGCTCTGGTTGGTGTCGTAGACTTGGGGGCATTAATCCGGTATGAAATCTGATTCAATCTATGATAACAGTCGTATGTAACATCCCATATTTTGTGTATATATAAATTTCGACTTAAAATATATAAAATGGAATAATACTGGATAAAAATCAATTTTTGTTGATTATAATGATGATGATTATTTGAATGGGGTATAAATAGATTTTTAATTTAGTTTATACTTAGAATGGCTGCAGTTTGAAAATTTATATTTATTTATTTAATAAATTTGAGTTGTTTAGTTTATATTGGAAATTCAAATCTAATTTGGTAAATGGAGAATTCTAAGTTGGGAAATAATAACTGAAATTCAAATCAAAGATTCAAATAATCAAATTTAGATTAAAATGTGTGGAATTTATTTATAAAATTTTTATTTAAGTTGAAATTGGATTTAAATGGAATTTTTTTATAAATATTTAAATTGGATTAAAACAGTTACATGAATAATTGAATATTTTATTAATTAATTAACTGCGGAATTTAACGGTTTTGGCGACTATCTTAGAATCCAACGAAATCAGTCTCATTGGATCCGCAACAGTGAATTATTTTAGGATTTTAGTTTGCGTTACAATCGGACGTACCATTTGGTCGTATTGGAGAAAATGCGAATAGAATCAATGTAATATGATAAATGGGTTGTCTCTAATATTTGGGCCTCCTTTATATATATAAATTAACTCTTTTATCATCTAACCAGCCATTCTCATTTTATACGTATAGTTTTCCATCTATTTCTCATCTTCAAAGGCTGAAAATGAAGTTCCAAACCCTAGATCAAGAACAATACAAGCTTCAAAATAAAATCTTCTCTAACCCTATCGTATTATATATCAAAACAAAGATCTCGACGATTGGAAGCTACTGGTACTGTCTGTTTTGACATATGGTGATTGGATTGACCAGAATTTGCGGTCAAAATGTTGGAATTTCGAAACCCTAGTTTCTAAATTAGGGTTTTTTGATTTCGCAGTTAATTGGAGAAATTGGATTATGGGTTTTGTAGAGGAGATAGAGGGGAGTTTATTGACGATGGTCGAAGGTTGTACGGTGGCTTGGTTGGTCGGAATTTTGCGGTTTAGTGTTCGAAACCCGTTTTGGGTTTTGACCTGGGGGCGGCGGAGGGAACCACCGGAGATGGTGGTTCCGGCAATGGCTGATGCGGCTGAGGGTGCGCTCGCCGCTGCTGGTAATCGCAGACCCTGAAGAGGCTGGATGTAGGAACAATCATCGGTCAAAGATGATGCATAGGTTGGGTTTTCTGCGTGTGGGTACTGTAGCGGGGAAGGAAAGAGGAGTGGGAAAAGGGAAGATGACGTGTCAAATGTTAAGTGGGTGAGGAATTATTTTTATTAATTTATATAATTTCAAAATTCAAATGGTATAACGCTAATAACTTTCTCGTTTTAACTCGGATTTGTACGCGGTTAGGTGCGTTGGGATCGTGGCGGAATTGCAGACAATTTGAGACTGGTTTGGTTGCGTTTGGAGACTGTCAAATTTTGGGCTTTTTTTGGATGTCCAATCCACTAGAGACCCAAAGGTGAGTGATTCTTCGCTCAGAATAACTAAATTTTTTCCCATATTTATCAAATTAAATTGTGAAATAAGTTTGGTTGCTTGGTTTTGTTTGATTGGTGAATGGTTGCTTAAATTTGACATGCAAATGTGTAACATGCAATGAAAATCGATAATTAGTTATTTAAAATAAATTTAAATGTCTAGTTAGAAAATCTCGACACTTGAAAATCAGTGGAATGATTTAACATTGACCATGGAATAAAATATTGTGTGATGGATGCCTTGGTTGATTTGAATTACTGAATGAATACTGCTTGAAATGTCCCTTTATTCAGTATATGAATATTGTGTGCTTATGTTTGACGATTAATCCCATTTTCACCCTAGATGTTATGGGCATCGAATAGACCCGGGATTAATCGATAGAAATAAACTAAGAACACAAAGTGAAATGATAAATCTCTGTGACCCTGATTTGGATTGAAATGATAGATCCATTCCTGAAATATCAAGAAACTAAATTTAATATCACTTGGCCGTAGGATAGAAAATTTTATACAGACATCGGTTGGTTAAATGACTTTCAAATAATTGGATATTTTTATTTGATAGAAATTTCAATTAAAGAGAATGAGCCGATACTCGATAAAATTGTTTCTGTGAAAGATCTGGATCACGAATGTTATTTGAAATGGTTAAGAAATTTTTCCAGAGGAAGTGGGAATTCTTAAAGTAGGATTTGAGTACAATTTGGAATTTTCAAATTAAGGGTTTGGATTTGAATATAATAAATTCGACTGAATGTAATTTGGGGAAAAGAGGATCGAGAATACTTGGGGTTTGTTTTAAACTAAAATGAATATGGTTTGAATTTCCTAAATTTAAAGATTGGTTTGAATGGCATTCGAAACAAGATATTGAACTATGTTAACTCCATTGAGACTGGAGTATAGATCCAAGTGTTTGAAGTTCGGAATAAAGGAATGATTTTTCCTAAAAGGATTTTTTTATTTTATATATATACATTTACACTGGTTGTTTTCAAATAACTATTCCTTTCTAAAATTTCATTTATTAATCTTTCACCTATAAATATTTCATTATAACTAAAATTTTCCTTATATTTTATTTCTTAAAACTATTTAGTAACTTTTGATTTATATATAATGCTCTAAACTATCTTATTTTATCCTAACTATTATATTTATCTAAAGATTTTCTTACAAGCACCTATTTTCATAATATGGAATGTCAATCTCCTCCGAATGGAAAGTGTTGGATCTAAAACTGTTTTTCAAATGGAGTTGAGATAAATTTTATTCTATTTGAATATGAATCGATTTCTAAACCAATTTTGATATGGAAATGTAAATTATATTCTATTCGAATATAAATGGACCTCCTAAGGGATTGAAATGAGTTGAAGTGAAAGTATATATTCTATTTGAATATGAATGGATTTCAAACATAAATCGATTTGGAATAATTTGAAATCTTTGAGATAAAATATATTCTATTTGAATATAAGTCGATTTGAAAATATTATATGATTATAATATAAGGATACGGAAATATATTCTAATTTTAAAATATAATCGATTTGGTATGATTTTGACATTTTGATATGAAATTATATTCTATTTGAATATAAATTTGGTTCGAAAATAGAATATGGTATTTTGATATGAAGCAAACCTTTGTGAAATATAAAAGAACCAACCGATGTGAAAGATGTAAGCGTTAGTTGTTAAAGAGACCAGAGTCATCATAAGGCATACTCTCTGTCAGTGTCGATACCACTTTAACAACTGTGAACGTTTTGACGTATCCAAAATGAAATATAATGACTTGGAGGCAATTGTTGGATTGAAGAAGATGAACGATAACGAATATAGACCTGAACTTCGGGTCAGAATTAAAATGACTAAAACAGAAGCTATATCATAACTAACTGAGGTAGCACCTTTAATCGGACACACTTCTTCGATGCTATTTCTATGACTATGATGATGTTGATGGTTTGGAACCTTTATGATTTTGGGAGTGTGTTCCGAGGTAAGCGGTAGTGGCTGCTACGCATTACCACCGGTCCGAGAGTGCAATTGGTAGAATCCTACCCTAGGCATTGCCTCGAGTTCCTTGTCATATTTATCCATATCGAGCCCCATACGATTTTGATTTAGCATTGCCTTCTATGGAGTGCCCTCTGATAACACCAGTACGTTGAATTTACGGTACTGTATAGACTGTTGGTGCCTGTAAATGGCGTAAGGGTAATATGGTAATCCTGCTTACGCTATGTTTTATGATAATTACTTTACTGGATAGTCACTATCATAATAGTGTATTATACTATGTATGTATTTGTTTAACGGATCCTCGAGAGATGGAGAAATCCCGTAACATCACTTGAGTTACTGTATTCATGACACTCAAGTTATTTCATGTTTTAATTTGAATAATATGAGAATGATTTAGTGCTGACTCGAGTGTTTGTTGTGTTTTTCTTTTTATGCAATATGCTCGGGTCAGCAGACGTTGCAGTTACCGAAGATGACTGTGCCTTGGATATCGAAGATGAAGATCTGGTATACATCTATTACCTATGTATATGTATGTACTTCCGTTGCACTATGTTTCCGCTGCTAGTTATGTATGTCTGCATATGTGTAACTCTAATAATCAATTGTACGTTATAGCCAAATGTATATGTTTTAAATGCTTTGAACCATTATTTATTTATTATATGTTGTCCTTCCATTGTGAGATTCTGAGATTTGTTTTTCTCTTCTTTCTTCTTTTTCTTCTTCTCCCAATAACTACCTGTCTTGGTGATTTGTTTGGGTCGACATGTGTGGTTTATTGTTGATTTGAACGGTCAAAAATTTGGGTCCTTATAGTTGGTATCAGAGCGATGGTTAGCGATAACCTTGGCTCTGTTTGGGAATTAACTCATTAGAGATGGGGTTAGAAACGCCCTAGAATGGGTTTGAGTGATATGAGAGAGCGTACTTGTATTTTTGATATAAATTGGTTTTATATGGTGCTGACTTGTTCAGCTAAATACTTGGGGATTCTGGTCGATTTATGGGACGCCATGAAATCGATAGGAATTTCCAAGTAGTCGAACAGAATGGATCGACATAATATGGCTTTCAATTATATTTTAATTATATTAAATATATATTATGGGGTTTGAAGTGTATATGCATTCGTAATTAGTAGGTGGTAATATGAAGTTATTACCTATTATGGTTGATTTGATAATAAATCTAAATTGGAAATTTAAAGGGTTCGGGAAAATTTAAGAATGAAATCCTTTAAGTATAATGGGTGGCATAATATATTTTGTCAAATAAAATAAAATTAAACTTGAAAACTCGATTCTGGCACTTTTGAAAATAGTTTTGCCAAGACCTTGAAAAATATAGTATTATAATTATGTTTGAAAGGGAAATGGTTTTAAGAGATTTTAAACGAAATGAGTGTAATCCCTTCTTTGACCTTAAGACAACTTCGGTAATGAGTGCACGCATTATCGACGTTTATTTTAAAGAGTCTGAGTGGGGGAGATCACTCAATGGTTATTATAACTTGCTTGACAAAGGATTCTTGATTTAATTTCATGTGGTATAAATATTATATAAGGGTATTGGTATATGTTATCCAAAGTTTAATTTAAATTTAACCAGAATCGAAGTTTCCTATGTTCTTTGTTAATCAAAGATGTTGGATTTAAAATTTTATATGGTATGTTTTTCTATAAAATAGTATAATTACATAGATTATTTTAAAAACTTAGTTTATGAACCTAGAATCAAGTATTTAAGTTCATACT
The DNA here is from genome assembly GCA_030737875.1 of Allium sativum. Lineage (NCBI taxonomy): Eukaryota > Viridiplantae > Streptophyta > Magnoliopsida > Asparagales > Amaryllidaceae > Allium > Allium sativum. Next base: position 444,366,366 of record CM060922.1, on the reverse strand, counting down.
AACTAATAATATTGATGGGAGGGCTAAGATAACTCGATTCCTTAGAACCTTAAATTTTGAAACCCGAAATGGGCTTAATTATTTAGAGAAAGGTTAGTCATTTAAGACTCCTAAGCAGGGCGATAATAGGGTTCAACAAGTTCTAGTTTGGTCGATAAGAATAATGGAGGAAATCAACAATATTAGGTATGAAAATGTAACTCAACTAAAGTCGACCAAAATGAAATGGAAGATTTAGTTGTGTAAATAAGAAGGAAACAATTCATGACTTGGAATAGTTAATAAGCATGTGAAGTTAGTCGAAGAAGAGTTGAAAGGAAATTTATGTTCGTTGATAAAATATGAATGGTCGATAAATAAAAAATAAAATAAAGGAATTAAATAGAGTGAGTTAAATAAACAAAAAAAATTGGCTAATAAAAGTGACGACCCATACCTGGGGTGATTAATAAGTATATTAAATTAGTCGAGAAAGAATGGGAAGGAAGCTATGTCGTTGATAAATGTGAAGGATCGAAAACAAATTGAGGGAATTAAAGGGTGAATTAGTATACATGTGGAATGAAAGCATAAAACTCTAAATGGGTTAATCCTCAATAGGACAATGTATCGAATATGAATCTAAGTATGAACAATGAAATAAATTGGGAATTTGAAATATGAAAGAAGGTATAGGAAATAGGAAAATATTAAACTGAACCCTAATTTACTAAATTATAGTATCGAAAGAATTTAAAACTAAGTAGATTCAGGTAAGCCAAATGAATTTGAATAAATGGAAGTAAACCCAAGAAATCTGAATTGCTCGATTTAAACCAAATATAAATGAAGATGAGGTGAGGATGAACTGGAATAATTTGAATAAATAAATCTGAATTAATTCAAGTAAATGGCTAATCGAATATGGAAATTGGAATGATAATTCAATAGAAGATAGTTGAAGTAAATAGTAATAAGTAATGAAATTTGGCAAATCGATCCATGTTAAAGAATTAAGAATTCAATAGAGTCAAGAAGTTGGAAAAGTTAAAATGAATTCAAAATCTCAGCTAGAGTTAATGCTTGAAATGAAATGGGAAAATGAATAGAGAGTATATCAGAATGAGTTAAGAAATGGAGTGCGAATTCATTTCTCGACTAATGAAGTGTATGTAAATAGTTAAATAAATGAACAAGAATGTACCGACCCGAACCTCCCCATGAATGAAAGCCCGGATTGAGTTAAGAACAAGCCACATCAGATCACAAACAGAAGAACATTTCATTGTTTATTACAACAATTCCATCAGAATACAAGAATATACAGAGTATGAATAAATATTATACATCAGAGAAATATCAGAGATTTAATTACATTACTGCAACGGAAAAATAATACAAAACATAACTGGAAAGAATATATGGATACAGAGTTTTCCGAATATCGTTCCAGCTGTAAACCAGGATCCTGTAAATATAAATCTGCAAAACCAAAACTACTAGCTGCCCATGCGGAAAATAGGGGCACCCAGAGTTTGGGTTAAAACAATAAACTCCAAGTCAGTCATGTGACTGGTGTGAGAACTAAAACAGTTATTTAAAACTTTACTTTAAATCAGATATATCAAGGGACCACGCCGTATAACACGGAACGGGTTTCCTCCCAAGAATACCAGTGCATATAACAAAACATCGCAATTCTTTTTGGAAAAATGAAGCTATTATAAGACCCAGGTCCTATCACACAATGCAACGCAAGCCGGGGGATAGGGTTTTCCCTTATAATAGCCAAACATGCTTGGTGCGTTAAAAACAAATCATTTGTTACTATTATAAGTGCATAGTGTATAAAACAACTTCAAATATAAATGTATCAATCCTAGACGACATGGGTACCATATATCATGTCGCCAATACTAGGCACTACAATCCAAAACCGCAAAATGTCATATTGGAAGTTGGATTTCCATCTGTGAACCAAGGCAAGGGATCTTCCTTACCGCTTCAAGACTCTCTAGCCCGAGCTTCAGGCAAGCGCGCAAGCAAGTCTTGGATCGTCAGGGCCGGTTCACCCGATGTGGATTATAATGCCTGAACACTGCGTTTCCCCGCCCTATGGGGCGTAAATGAGCAAAATGACTCCATCGGTCCCGGATCGACCGATATAACCGAGGCGCCTCGCTATCCATCATCCACATAAGTAAAATGCCAAGGAGTGCAAAACGCTGACACCACTCCTAACTAGAAAGAAACGCTTGCCCTCCCTGAGGTCCTCTCCCATTTCTGGTTCACACCGAGGTGTGAGGCTCGCGAATTAACGCTGCACAAAGCTATGCAACAAAGGCCGTGCTTTGATCATTAACCAGAAGACTTTGCTTCTCAACAGAAGCCTTGATCATTTGCATCTCAGCATGCCACACAGAAAATTCATGTCATGCGACTGATATCTATCGATATATAACCTCTAAGCTCGTACGTCTCAGAGAAGGGCGTTAAGCAAGAGAATAAATTCTCCGCCGCCAAACAGATATATATTTAATAGAAATCAATCATCACAGAATAAAATCCAATGTCAGACACACATCCATTTACAAGTCCGTTCTGAGTCTGAACGAAACCGAAGGAACCTTATTCCTCGCATATCCATCGATCTCCAAGTACGTCAAGACGATCACCAACTGATTCCCTCCTCTTGGGTGTACAACCCTATCAAGATCATCAGTAATTATCCAAACGATGTGAAGACCTCCGGAATTCAACCACCGTCTTCATCGTCGACTTCTCATCGATTTAGTTATCCAGAAAGGGATAAACTCGGTCTTTCCGAATAGCTCGCGTATATAATAAACAAGTGTTATAAAAACACAACATACGCCTTATTCCATTCCAGAATATTCCTTTATTCAGATATTCTTTTACTTTGGGAAAGGTTCCCATTAATTTTATCAAAGATAAATTATTTAAATTTATTATTTAATCTTCCTTTGAACATCAATTCAAACCAGATTATGGTTTATCCAAACTAGTCGGGATTAGCGAACCTTACCGAAGTAATCATTTGTTAAATTTCCCAACCCCAACCTATTCATCCCATGAAGTAAAACTAGTAATACTTCATATCTAACACCACGGTGTTATCGGTAAATTCAATTACCATTTCATGTTTAAATCTAATTAAAGATTTAAGTATCGTCTGGAGTAAAACTGGTGGTACTCCATTCTCAATCATTTCTTGAATTTGATAATTTTAGTTATCAAATTCACCTTTCAGTCTATTTAAAGATTCATTAAAACTCTAATTCAGTTTTAATTTCCAAAAATCATTATTTAATGATTATTCAAATCGAGGAAATATATCCTGTCTTTAACTGGGTTAAAGAACCAATGTCATTTAAAACACGGTTCACGATAAACCCACAATCACATTCCATTAACAATGGAATTTTCACGGAAAACATATCAATATATATAATCGATATAAACTTCCATATCCGACTAATAATATAAATGGAATAACGGCAAAGCCTTTTAAATTCCATATATATTAGCAGTCTTCCTCCACAGAAATTCACTTCGATTATTACCCAATTGAATTCCATTCCATTCCAATTTATTTTATTAAATCGGAGAACTTTACTTTGGAAAATTTCCTTTAAATCTTATCAAAAAGATTTATAAATTCCAAATCCCATTTCACTGTAAATCGGGTTAAAGAACGAATGTCGTTAAAACACGGTTCACGATAAACCCAATCCACATTCCATTAATTATCAGGTTAAAGAACAAGTGTTATTTAAATCACCGTTCACGATAAACCCAAAAATCAATTCTAATTCAATTCCAATTAAATATTATTTAATTGGTATACTTCATTAAATCTAAATAAAAAGATTGAATCTTTTTCTCACCTAGGTTTAAGAATAATGTTAATGAAGACACCATTCACGACAAACCCAAATCCCATTTGATATTAAATAAAGGCTCTGAATAGAAAATATATCGGCTTATATTCGATATCAAATACTACAACTAACAAATATCGTATTGGAAATAATGATATAAATATATCTTTCAAATTTCCATAACAATATCTGTATAATCACTAAATCCAACATCGAAATATTCCGAAGACAATTTTGATTCAAATCCATTTCCAACTTATATATTGGAAATTCTGGTTATTTTAAAACCATTTCAAATCCCATTTATTTATTTTAAAAATAAATGGATTATAATTCTAGTTCAAAACTAGTTCATTTCGATAAAAGTCTATTTTTATCTTTTCAAATATGGACTTTTTCATCCCAATTCTTTCCCAATCATTTCTTATGATTTTACACAAATTATTGTTATTTTTAATAATTTTATCAAGGCCCGTACAGTCGATTTCCATAAACGGGCATCGAACTACACTTACAACGACCTTTTCCAAATTTGATTTGGGCATAATTCCAAATCCAACCGTTAGATTTCTAATTTCTTGCATTCTTAGAAAGCTCTTATCGATACGAACCCAACGGTTCCGGTTTTAGGAGAATCCGACGGTCGGATCTCTCGTAATGTCCGTTCGAAGTCAATGGTCGAAATTCGCGAACTACCGCAGCGCGGCGCGTTCTATTCATGCCATTATATTATATATATAATATATATTTCGTCGATTTCCAATTAAAACGTATTTTATAAATTATTTTAAATTCATTTTAAAAATGATTTCAACTTCTATCGCAAATTCAAATCAAAATTGAATTTTCCAATATAAATTCGTTTTAAATTCATTTCAAATCGATTTCAATTCAATTTCAATCCGTTTTAAATTCAATTCAAAATGATTTCAGTTCTATTTCAATTTAATTCGAATTTCAATTCGAATTTCAAATTCAATTTCAATTTAATTCGAATTTCAATTCTATTTCAATTTCAATTCGAATTTCAAATTCAATTTCAATTTAATTCGAATTTCAATTCTATTCGAATTTCAATTCTATTCGAATTTCAATTCTATTTCAATTTCAATTCAAATTTCAATTCGAATTTCAAATTCAATTATTTCAATTTAATTCGAATTTCAATTCTATTTCAACTTCATATTCAATTCCAAATCAAAATTGAATATTTCATATCATCGATATATAAATGATAATATTTTCAAAACATTATATTTTGAAATCAATTCCTTTTCGATATTCATTATAAAGATGAATAAAATCGATATAAATATCGTTCACGTCAAAATGACGTCAATCTAATCGACACGGCTTTATATATTTAAATATAATCGTGTCCATCCCAGATCAGACATCAAAATTAGATTTTGATTCTTTTACTGAATATTATTTGAAAATATTCGTTATTTTAAAATAATCATTATTTTAAAATGTTCATTCTTTCTGAACTAGAATCAGACATAGTCAATTACCATATAATTTGATTATATGAATTTCACACAATAAATGTGTATAACAACAATGAAAACAGCAATCCATCATCCAGAGTGCATTCTACAGTGTATAAGCATCCAATATAAATATTCAACGCTTATAACAGCCTATTAATCAATCGATTGACATACAGCTAATTATTGGGATTAGTGTATGTCCAATATCATCCCAATACCTGTGTGGGGTTTCAATCAACCAAACACAGATTTTATTTGTGCAGTTGGGCGGTGTGTAAAATTTATCGTGCCAATCAATATCAGTCAAATGTGTGTATATAAACAAATCGTCCGATTTGTTTATAAAAATTAATGTTATTCAAATACACGTTAAAAATTATATTTTTAACAATAAAATATTTATTCATTCCACATCACACAATCAATTTTCACAACACATCAGTCAAACAAACAAGTCATCCATGGTCTGTGGACGACGGGTGTTCGGTGCTGCTAAGCACCGTCTACATCCTAATATATATTTCAACCAAAAAATAAATTAAAAGTGAGGAGTTCTCACCTTTGGGTTCCACTCCGCTATTTTCTACTTCTGAACCGTTCGGATATGCCCAAAATTCCAATGCGACCTTTTCCCGTTGTTCATATATAAAAATCACATTTTTATCGCTTCATTCCAATAAATAAAAATCACATTTTTATTTCTACTTCATATATTTTTATGATGCTTCTTTCTATATAAAAATTATATTTTTATATTCCTACTTCTTATATAAAGATCGAATTTTTTATTTCGACGCTATATATAAAAAAAACACATTTTATTTCGACATATATATAATAAAAATCAGATTTTTTATTTCGCTACAAACATAAAAATTATATTTTTATGTTCTCTATTATATAAAAATCATACTTTTACTATCTCTACTTCATATTCAAAAATATAATCTTTTCACGTTCAAAAATATTATATTTTCCCATTTAAAAATATTAACTTTTCATGTTCAAAAATATTATATTTTCCCATTCAAAAATATTAACTTTTCACTAATCAAAAAAAAATATTAACTTTAAGTAATTAAAAAATCTATGCTTTAACTAATTAAAAATCTATGTTTTATTTTATAAAAATCTAAAAAAAACTCACTTTTGCTTAAAGAGGGGGGTCAAAGGAGATGCTCGTAGGTGAGTTGTGTTGGATATGCTTATCTGTGTCGGAGGTAGGCCCAGTGAGAGAGGTGGCAGCGCGGAGAAGCGCAGGTGGCGGCGGGATGGATTCGGGTGCAGTCTTTGGGGTTGGTCGCGATCGATTGGGGAAACGGGTTCGAGCTCCAGAGCTCGCGCGAGAGGGAGAGAGTCGAGGGGGAGAGGGTGATCGCCGACGGCGGTGAAGGGGGCGGTGGCGCGCTGGAATCGAGGGGCGATGGCTTAGGGTTACGGGATTTGATCGATTTCAGAAAGGGGGCGCGACTCAGGAAGTTTGACTAGAGAACGGGGTTGACTTAGGGTAAAGGGGTGACTAGGTTATATATATACTAAATTAAATAATATAATTAATTCATTAATTTACTTGTTTATTTTTTCAAGCTCCAAATCAAACCCAACGACTGTCGCACCTAGCTAATTACCCCTATCCCGAACACAATGGGATATGTTTCGTAGACCAATTCGACCGTTTTGATCAGTTTTCGTCAAAATCAAAATATAAATCAATATATTGAATTTTAACGTACATTTCAATTTACCGGGGCTACATACGGACTTTAAAAATTCCCGAAAAATATTTTCTAGCTTCGTATTGACGATACAATCCTAACAAAACTAATTTCGTCAAATTCTGAGATCGTTTGAAAAATGGCCATTTTCTGGTCGATCCAAATTGACTGAAACTGTCAAAACACTTTTTTCTTTCGCCACGCTCACATATTGCTTCAGAAAATTATGAATTTTGGAATCTAGCAATAACCTGACATCCCGGATCCAACAAAAATGGTTTCGTCGAAAACAGAGATCATTGGCAAAATTTCCATTTTTAAGGGCCAAAAAAATTCCATAGCGACTATTCTGAATTTTCAATTGGACACAACTATTTATTCCCCCTATGAAATTTCAATTTTTCTGATTTGTTGGAAAGATATTTTCAAATAGATTCTAATATTTTTGGTTTCACTAAAATCCGGTTTATTTTGGATCCTGTACATTCATTTGAAATCGAATTTTCAAACTACCGCGCCATTTTCAATTCCTTTTATAATGAAAATAAAATATTTATATTCTAACGTCGATTCAAATAAATATATTCATTCTAATTCTATTCAAAATAAATTTCTCGTCGTCATTATTTAAAATCAATCATTTTAAATATTCGAAATTCACTAAAATTGCCAAAATAAAATTTTTAAATTGGTTCGGATTTCCGGGTTATTACAATCTCCCCCACTTAAAACGTTTCGTCCCCAAGAAGGAACGAAGCTGAAAGTTGTTTTACAAACCAACTCAACTTTCATTATTTTCATTATGGCCTAGGTTCTTCAACTTTTCAGTTTCTAAGAACTTTTCAAATTCTTCAAAATTTTGGCTAACACCCTAAATTTTCGAAATTTTTTGCCATAACCTCCCCTGCACGGGAGCACCGGGAAAATCCCAAAATTGCCATACAGGCCTCTCCAATCCAAAAATAAAAAGAAACAGCCAAGTGGCTAGCCAATCGGCTAATAAAATCATCCAAACCCAAGAAATTAGTAAACATGTACCTATTTGTTGGGCAAACAATTTTATTCTTCTGTTCTAGCCTCTTTGCAATGACCTGTTCAATGGATACACACACACACACACACACACACACACACATATATATATATATATATATATGTACATGCATGCATGCAATTCCAAACAATTTCCAATACAGTTCAATAATTGATCAGTTTGGTTAAATGGTTCAAATTTTAATTAATCAACCAATAATCAAACAACACAATCAGCAATCAATTAGTTGATTATCATTTCAAATTCATAATTTTGATATATATATATACATAAAATCATGTTTTTGATGCCAATTCACAACAATAAACCCTCTCTAGTTTTGGTTCTCACACCAGTCAATTGGAAATATATAGAAATCCCACTTTCGAAACTCGAACATAAACACTGATGATGAGATCTCAATCATCAGTATCTTCCTTGGGCGACTAGAGTGTGATACTATATCTATCCAGTATATTAAAACTTCAAATACATGCGGATCAGACGTATACACAAAATCTTTATATATTTGATTGTCCAAATCAATTTAAAATAAATATTCAAATACGAATAATAAAGTTTAAATTTTTCAAAACAAAACTTGTTTTCAATGTTATTTTGAAAACATCACTCTTCACACTCGTTCTAGGATACTACTGATCTCATCTCTAACGAGTCATTCTCATTGAATATTACTAATCCAATCTCTGATGAATTCTTTCGTTTGGTTCTGACGTGTCTTGTTCTCGAGCTTTGTAAACCAAATCCGTGATACCAAAATGTAACGACCTGAACCTCCCCGTGAAGGAAAGCCCGAATTGAGTTTAGGTTAAAACAATAAATCCATGTCAGTCATGTGACTGGTGTGAGAACTAAAACAGTTATTTAAAACTTTACTTTAAATCACATATATCAAGGGACCACGCCGTATAACACGGAACGGGTTTCCTCCCAAGAATAGCAGTACATATAACAAAACATCGCAATGCTTTTTAAAAAAATGAAGCTATTATAAGACCCAGGTCCTATCACACAATGCAACGCAAGCCGAGAGATAGGGTTTTCACTTATAATAGCCAAACATTCTTGGTACGTTAAAAACAATCGATACTATTATAAATGCATAGTGTATTAAACAACTTCAAATATAAATGTATCAATCCTAGATGGCATGGGTACCATTTATCATGTCGCCAATACTAGGCTTTACAATCCAAAATCGCAAAATGTCGTATTGGAAGTTGGATTTCCATCTGTGAACCAAGGCAAGGGATCGTCCTTACCGCTTCGAGACTCTCTAGCCCGAGCCTCAGGCAAGCGCGCAGGCAAGCCTTGGATCGTCAGGGCCGGTCCACCCGATGTGGATTATAATGCCTGAACACTGCGTTTCCCCGCCCTATGGGGTGTAAATGAGCCAAATGACTCCATCGGTCCTGGATCGACCGATATAACCGAGGCGCCTCGCTATCCATCATCTACATAAGTAAAATGATATGGCGTGCAAAACGCTGACACCACTTCTTACTAGAAAGAAACACATGCCCTCCCTGAGGTCCTCTCCCGTTTCTGGTTCACACCGGGGTGTGAGGCTCGCAAATTAACGCTACACAAAGCCACGCCACAAAGTTCGTGCTTTAATCACCAACCACAAGACTCTGCTTTTCAACAGAAGCCTTGATCATTTGCATCTCAGCATGCCACACAGGCAATTCATGCCATGCGACTGATATCTATCGATATATAACGTCTGAGCTCGTACGTCTCAGAGAAGGGCGTTAAGCAAGAGAATAAATTCTCCACCGCCAAACAGATATATATTTAATAGAAATCAATCATCACAGAATAAAATCCAATGTCAGACACACATCCATTTACAAGTCCGTTCTGGGTCTGAACGTAACCGGAGGAACCTTATTCCTCGCATATCCATCGATCTCCAGGTACGTCTGGATGATCACTAACCGATTCCCTCCTCTTGAGTGTACAGCCCAATCAGGATCATCAGTAATTATCCAAACGATGTCAAGACATCCGGCCTTCAACCACCGTCTTCATCGTCGACTTCTCATCGATTTAGTTATCCAGAATGGGATAAACCCGGTCTTTCCGAATAGCTCGCGTATATAATAAACAAGTGTTATAAAAACACAACATACGCCTTATTCCAATCCAGAATATTTCTTTATTCAAATATTCTTTTACTTTGGGAAAGGTTCCCATTAATTTTATCAAAGATAAATTCTTTAAATTTATTCTTTAATCTTCCTTTGAATATCTATTCAAACCAAATTATGGTTTATCCAAACTAGTCGGGATTAGCAAACCTAACCGAAGTAATCATTTGTTAAATTTCCCAACCCCAACCTGTTTATCCCATGAAGTAAAACTGGTAATACTTCATATCTAACACCACGGTGTTATCGGTAAATTCAATTACCATTTCACATTTAAATCAAATTAAAGATTTAAGTATCGTCTGGAGTAAAACTGGTGGTACTCCATTCTCGATCATTTCTTGAATTTGATAATTTTTGTTATCAAATTCACCTTTCAATCTATTTAAAGATTCATTTAAACTCTAATTCAGTTTTAATTTCCAAAAATCATTACTTAATGATTATTCAAATCCAGCAAATAAATCCTGTCTTTAACTGGGTTAAAGAACCAATGTCATTTAAAACACGATTCACGATAAACCCACAATCACATTCCATTAACAATGGAATTTTCAAGGAAAACAGATCAATATATATAATCGATATAAACTTCCATATCCGACTAATAATATAAATGGAATAATGATAAAGCCTTTTAAATTCCATATATATTAGCAGTCTTCCTCCATAGAAATTCACTTCGATTATTACCCAATCGAATTCCATTCCATCCCAATTTATTTTATTAAATCGGAAAACTTTACTTTGGAAAATTTCCTTTAAGTCTTATCAAAAAGATTCATAAATTCCAAATCCCATTTCATTTTAAATCGGGTTACAGAACGAATGTCGTTAAAACACGGTTCACGATATACCCAATCCACATTCCATTAATTATCGGGTTAAAGAACAAGTGTTATTTAAATCACCGTTCACGATAAACCCAAAAATCAATTCCAATTCAATTCCAATCAAATATTATTTAATTGGTATACTTCATTAAATCTAAATAAAAAGATTTAATCTTTTTCTCACTTGGGTTTAAGAAAAGTGTTAATGAAGACACCATTCACGACAAACCCAAATTCCATTTGATATTAAATATGAGGCTCTGAATAGAAAATATATCGGCTTATATTCAATATCAAATACTACAACCAACAAATATCGTATTGGAAATAACGATATAAATAGATCTTTCAAATTTCCATAACAATATCTGTATAATCACGAAATCCAACATCGAAATATTCCGAAGACAATTTCGATTCAAATCCATTTCCAATTTATATATTGGAAATTCTGATTATTTTAAAACCATTTCAAATCCCATTTATTTATTTTAAAAATAAATGGATTATAATTCTAGTTCAAAACTAGTTCATTTCGATAAAAGTCTATTTTTATCTTTTCAAATATGGACTTTTTCATCCCAATTCTTTCCCAATCATTTCTTATGATTTTACACAAATTATCGCTATTTTTAATAATTTTATCAAGGCCCGTACAGTCGATTTCCATAAACGGCCATCGAACTGCACATACAGCGACCTTTTCCAAATCTGATTTGGACATAATTCCTAATCCCACCATTAGATTTATAATTTCTTGCATTCATTAGAAAGCTCTTTTCGATACGAACCCAACGGTTCCGGTTTTAGGAGAATCCGATGGTCGGATCTCCCGTAATGTCCGTTCGAAGTCAATGGTCGAAATTCGCGAACTGCCGCAGCGCGGCGCGTTCTATTCAGGCCATTATATTATATATATAATATATATTTCGTAGATTTCCATTTAAAACGTATTTTATAAATCGTTTTAAATTCATTTTCAAAACGATTTTAACTTCCATCTCAAATTCAATTCAAAATTGAATTTTCCAATATAAATTCGTTTTAAATTCATTTCAAATCGATTTCAATCCGTTTTAAATTCAATTCAAAACGATTTCAATTCTATTTCAATTTAATTCAAATTTCAATTCTATTCGAATTTCAATTCAAATTTCAAATTCAATTTCAATTTAATTCGAATTTCAATTCTATTCGAATTTCAATTCTATTCGAATTTCAATTTCAATTTAATTCGAATTTCAATGCTATTCGAATTTCAATTCTATTTCAATTTGAATGTCAAATTCAATTTCAATTTAATTCGAATTTCAATTCTATTCGAATTTCAATTCTATTTCAATTTGAATTTCAAATTCAATTTTAATTTAATTTGAATTTCAATTCTATTTCAACTTCATATTCAATTCCAAATCAAAATTGAATATTCCATATCATTGATATATAAATGATAATATTTTCAAAAATTATATTTTGAAATCAATTCCTTTTCGATATTCATTATAAAGATGAATAAAATCGATATAAATATCGTTCACGTCAAAATGGCGTCAATCTAATCGACACAGCCTTATATATTTAAATATAATCGTGTCCATCCCAAATCGGACATCAAAATTAAATTTTTACTGAATATTATTTGTAAATATTCGTTATTTTAAAATAATCGTTATTTAAAATATTCATTCTTTCAGAACTGGAATCAAACACAGTCAAATACCATATAATTTGGTTATATGGATTTCACACAACAAATGTGTATAACAACAATTCATCATCCAGAGTGCATTCTATACTGTATAAGCATCCAATATAAATATTCAATGCTTATAACAGCCTGTCAATCAATCGATTGACATACAGCTAATTATTGGGATTAATTATGTCCAATATCATCCCAATACCCATGTGGGGTTTCAATCAACCAAACAAAGATTTTATTTGTGCAGTTGGGCGGTGTGTAAAATTTATCATCCCAATCAATATCAGTCAAATGTGTGTATATAAACAAATCGTCCGATTTGTTTATAAATATTTATGTTATTCAAATACACGTTAAAAATTATATTTTTTACTATAAAATATTTATTCATTCCACATCACACAATCAATTTTCACAACACATCATTCAAACAAACAAGTCATCCATGGTCTGTGGACGACGGGTGTCGGGTGCTGCTAAGCACCGTCTGCATCCTAGTATATATTTCAACTAGAAAATAAATTAAAAGAGAGGAGTTCTCACCTTTGGGTTCCACTCCGCTATTTTCTATTTTTGAACCGTTCGGATATGCCAAAAATTCCAATGCGACCTTTTCCCGCTGTTCATATATAAAAATCACATTTTTATCGCTTCATTCCAATAATTAAAAATCACATTTTTATTTCTACTTCATATATTTTTACGGCACTTCTTTCTATGTAAAAATTATATTTTTATATTCCTACTTCTTATATAAAGATCGAATTTTTTATTTCGACGCTATATATAAAAAAAATCACATTTTATTTCAACATATATAATAAAAATCAGATTTTTTTTATTTTGCTACAAACATAAAAATTATATTTTTATATTCTCTATTATATAAAAATCATATTTTTATTATCTCTACTTCATATTTAAAAATATTATCTTTTCATGTTCAAAAATATTATATTTTCCCATTCAAAAATATTAACTTTCCATGTTCAAAAATATTATATTTTCCCATTCAAAAATATTATCTTTTCACTAATAAAAAAATCTTAACTTTAAATAAATAAAAATCTATCCTTTATTTTATAAAAATCTAAAAAAAACTCACTTTTGGTCAAAGAGGGAGGTCGGAGGAGATGCTCGCAGGTGGGTGGTGCTGGAGATGCTCGTCGGCGTCGGAGGTGGGCCCAGTAAGAGAGGCGGTAGCGCGGAGAAGCGCAGGTAGCGGCGGGATGGATTCGGGTGCAGTCTTCAGTGGTGGTCGCGATCGATTGGGGAAATGGATTCGAGCTCCAGAGCTCGCGCGAGAGGGAGAGATTCGAAGGGGGAGAGGGTGGTCACCGACGGCGGTGAAGGGGGGCGGTGGCACGTTGGAATCGAGGGGCGACGAGTTAGGGTTATGAGATTTGATCAATTTCAGAAAGGGGGCGTGACTCTGGAATTTTGACCAGAGAACGGGGTTGGCTAAGGGTAAAGGGGTGACTAGGTTATATATACACACTAAATTAAATAATATAACTAATTCATGAATTTACTTGTTTATTTTTCCGAGCACCAAATCAAACCCAACGACTGTCGCCCCTAGCTAATTACCCTCATCCCAAACACAATGGGATATGTTTCGTAGACCAATTCGACTATTTCGATCAATTTTCGTCAAAATCAAAATATAAATCAATATATTGAATTTGAACGTAGATTTCAATTTACCGAGGCCACATACGGACTTTAAAAATTCCCGAAAAATATTTTCTAGCTTCATATTGACGATAAGGTCCTAAAAAAACCAATTTCATCAAATTCTGAGATCGTTTGAAAAATGGCCATTTTTTGGTCGATCCAAATTGACTGAAACTGTCAAAACACATTTTTCTTTCGCCACGCTCACATATTGCTTCAGAAAATTATGAATTTTGGAATCTAGCAATAACCTGACATCCCAGATCCAACAAAAGTAGTTTCGTCGAAAACAGAGATCGTTTGCGAAATTTCCATTTTTAAGGGCCAAAAAAATTCCATAGCGAGTATTCCGAATTTTCAATTGGACACAACTTTTTATCCTCGCCATGAAATTTCAATTTTTCGGATTCGTTGGAAAGATATTTTCAAATAGATTCTAATATTTTTGGTTTCGCTAAAATCTGGTTTATTTTGAATCCTGTACATTCATTTGAAATTTGAAATCGAATTTTCAAACTACCGCGCCATTTTCAATTCCTTTTATAATTAAATTAAAATATTTATATTGTAACGTCGATTCAAATAAATATATTCATTCTAATTCTATTCAAAATAGATTTCTCGTCGTCATTATTTAAAATCAATCATTTTAAATATTCGAAATTCACTAAAATTGCCAAAATAAAATTTTTAAATTGGTTCGGATTTTCGGGTTATTACAAAGAATAAGTGAAATGGATGAGTTGCAAATGAAATTAATATAGGATGGATGATAATGAAATATAAGTAAATGGAATGAAATTCGTTTAATATAAGTGAAACGAACATGAATATATTTAAGCAATAAAAGCGTGAATCATATGTTGTGCTTAATGGAGCGATAACCCCTCTTTATATGGTTAAGTGTTACTTAAGTTTTTGAAACCCGAAGGTTGAAACTCCAAATAAAATAACTCGACGTTTGTGCGAAAAATCTAAAATATTCGATAAGCTGAAGCTAAAATGGCCATAACTTTTGATGGGCTGGTCGGAATTCGACGATTTCGGACTTTTTGGAAACCTTAGAAACCTAACTAGGACTTTCGTTAATAGAGCCCTATCAAATTTTCAGGTTTGTTAAGTTGAAATCCAAGTGTTAATTGTAGTTCAACACGCAGAAAATAAAAATATGAAGCATATACCTATATTGTTTTGACCATAACTGCCTAGCGGAACGTCGGATTTCGATGTGCGAGTACAATTCGGAAAGCCCAGGGTCTAAACTAAAACTTTCCCTTATCATGCTTTGTAAGATTTTGAGGATTAAAGGGTTAAAAACTGGGTTGAACAAATCAGACCTGCATTTTTCAGTGTACGGGCTGAGGTGTTCGCCTTCACTAAAATAGTCATAACTTTTGAACGAATTATCGGAATTCGATGAATCCGGGCAATTCGGAAATACTGAAACGACTGCAACAACTTTTGCCTAAATGTGCTAAGGTCAAATTCCTTCATCTAATGGGTGATAACCCTCAATTTGTTCGTTGGCTTGTTATGAATATCTTGGTTTTATGGTTGAAATATTTATTATATGTTGAGCAAGTTACGTACTTTTGCTATGTATTGTACAAATGTTTAATCCTCATGCGTATGTAAGTATGTAGGTGTAAGGAAGTCATGCTACGCTTTGGAGCCCGCTTGCGCTAAATACCAAAGTGCTAAAGTAAATAAATTGCAAATATAACGCTAAAGAAGGTACGTATTTGTGTTATCTGGTTTTGGGTGTGTGTGTGTGTGTGTGTGTGTATATATATATGTTGTTTTCCCCATTCTTGGGATGCCTCATCGTGTGATGAGATGAATATTGAGTTTATATATGTGACGGCCCGCCCCGCACCAGCCGACATTCCCTCCGAAAGTGCGCTGTACACATGCCCGACTAGCACGGAACGGTCGCCAAAGAAAGGAAAGAAAAGAATGAACTAATCGAAAACCTGTAGAATGTCTCACAGCGCATGGAATAAAATATAATAGTAACATACTTGACATAAAACAAGCGAGACAGTGCGTAAGCTGAAAACTAAAACCATCATCATCATAGCAGCGGAAATCCAAAATACAGCTTATGATCCAACATCATTATTACAACTTTAAAACTGTCTCTAAAGCAAAAGAAGGTAAAAGAAAGAGGTACACTACTAATGCCCAAGCAGTGACCTTCAACAACACAGGGAGAATATCTATATATCATACGTGGGAGCCTCCTGCTCGTCTCCGGTACAGCTACTCGTGCATACCACCTAACCTGTTTCTAGTCTGCTCGTTTAGGAGCACCCAGAGTAATAAGAAGAGACATAAAACTTTGGGTCAGACAAAAGTCTGGTATGAGCGATAAGCAACAAAACAGAACAATAACAGGTATAATCCAATCATACCTGAACCTGGACCTCCAACCAAAGAGTTAGCACAACATACCGCTCAATACTCTAAGATGCCACTAACATATGGTGTAAAGAATGCGGGGGTGGGGGTGTGCATGTCATAGTGAAAGCAAACAATCAAATATATCAACCATCCTCACATCTCTCACTCAGTGCGTAAAGCATACGGTATCCATTATTTGGTCACCTAATCCTTTGGGCCCTGACAGAGTCCAACCCCGTACAACTATCACTACAAGCCCATTATCCGTCTCTCAGTGGTGAACCAAAGTTATGAATACCGACAACCCCTTTGCACATGTCCCGCAGGAAAGCCCAAATCATGAAGTGAACTCGTTGGTTCCCAACTGGATCCTTAGCTCCAACTTCTTATTTGGACTACCTTTGCATCTCGGGTTTTTAGTCGTCACCGGTTCGGTTCGGTTCCTTACTTTACTTTGCTTCGGATCGTACTCCTATTTGGTTCGGATCGTACTCCCATTGGGTTCGGATCGTACTCCCATTGGGTTCGGATCGTGGCCTTCATCTCGCGGCGGTTCGGATCGTCGTCATCACCCCTGGCGGATCGGGTCGGGGCCTTCAAGTCTAATCGCCATACATTGGTTCGGTTCGGAGGTGGCTATACGGGTCGGGTCGGGGTGGCACATGCCACGAGAGGCGGATCGGTTCGGAGAGGACACTCCTTCTCCAGGCCAGGTACAAGCGGTCCGGGTCGGCCTTCATCATCACAAGCGGATTGGGTCGGGGATGGGTATTGCGATCGGTTAGGCGATCTGATCCGGTCTGGTTTCCTGCACACGTTCCTGCAACTCTTCTAGCAACTGTTTTACGGCATTCGAAGGCGTTTTCGACCATTCTAACTGTTCTAATCAATCACAAAGCATACCATACAGTCATAGCAACATGTATAAACATCCACAACCAGCAAAACAACAATATGATATGTTAAAATGGATCAAACATACCCAAAACCCCATATTTTCCCTTAAACATGTTTAAGCAAAACTAATGATATGATTAGCAGAACTTAACCAAATTAACCCAAACTTTAAACAGAGGGCTAAAACAATATTTCGAATTTTATGAATATTTTTCCAAAATTTTATCATGTCTCATTTCGTTAATCACCACTGATTACCCTTAATTAATCGTAATTAGTGCAAAACTATGCAAATCACTCACCTTAGCCACAAACAAACTCAGATCTGAAATAAATCTCTGTTTGGCATGAATACCGATGTCTAACAGCAGCTCTAACCTTGCTTTGGTGTTATCTCTTCTTAATTTGATGTTGCTAAGCTTAATCTTGGATTAGGAAGTAATTTGGAGATGTTTTAGAGGTTGGGCCGTTATTAGGGTTCTAAGAAGGTAGATGGCGGCTAGAAAACTGAAATGAAATGAAACCATTTCAGCCTCCCCATAACCTTAATCCCGAAGTGGGTTATGGGCCCATTTGCTAATCACCTCATTTGGCCCGGTTAAGCAGTTTTTCACCTTCTGAAACTTGTTTCAGCCATATCTCCCAAACGGTGAGTCCGTTTGGCTAATGTGACCACTCTATGGAATTGTAAACCATCATCCGGATCTAATGGAAGTGGTTTCAGATCAAAAATCCTTTCCAATCAAAAGTTATGGCCAAAACAAGATCAGCTAGGGGTAAAATAGTCATTTAAAAATCGGCAAAAATCATGAACATGGGAAATGACCCCAATAGTCGTCTCCCAAAGCTACATGACCATACGACTTCGTATGTAAAAGAAATAAATATTCCACGATCCTTCGATGCGTAGGATGCAGGTCGTTACACTCTCCCCCCCTTAAGAAATTTCGTCCCCGAAATTCCTTAACCCAAAACATACAAAGGATCTCGCATGCCTACTAATCATATACAACAATCAAACATGCAAAACAGATAAAACAAACCTATCCTAGTATGCGGAAAGACTAAATCGAAATTGAAATCTTACCAGGCGAAGAGATTTGGATACGACTTTCTTATGTCATCCTCTACTTCCCAAGTACAGTCGTTCTCTCGCCATCGATTCCCATCTCTACCCTAGAGGTAATTTCCAACAGGTTGGGATCGACCTTCTGACTATAACCGATCCACTTAATCTAGATCGATCTAATCGTCAAGCTTACTAGCGTTTCTGAATCCATTTCACACTTAGGTCTGAAGTCATATCCTGTGATATACTCTAGTTGCTTCCATTCCAGAAACATAGCCTCTAAACTAGCATGTCTCCTACCCAATGCATCAGCTACCGCACCTAGTCCGGTACTATAGCATCCGTCTATACTGTCATCTTCTTAGGTAATCCAACCCTATACGCCAAATTTCCAACTACATTCCAAATGTCCTTTCAAGACTAACTTGAGCCCTTCCTACATTCGTACTACACGTCCAACGTACATTCACCTCCTAGAGGCAAACTAGACCCATCCAATGAACCTAGGTACTCTACTTATACTCGTACTGCACGTCCAACGTACACTCAACTTCTAAAGGTGAACTAGACTCATCCAATGAATCTAGGTACTCTACCTCCGAGTCCAAGTCCAACTTGAAGCTCCTATATCCGCTGAATCTCCAAGGTCAGCAGACGCTCCACAATGGCCAACATACTTCAAGTCTAACGTAAAGTATCTTACACCCGTCATATCACCATGATCAACGAACTTATCATATTTCCATTCAACAGGATCCTACAGGTGATACTCAAGAGATGAAAGATAGGAACAAACACAACAACCATAGCATCCATCAAACAAATCCTATCTATCACCTGCTAAAGTCATGAATACGTCGATACCTGTATGTCTGGTCCAACCAACACCAATAACTAATGGAAGCCCTGCCACCAAACGGACTACGTACGTCCAACGTACGTTTATCCTCCAAGGATAACTAAATCACATGCAACGGATCCAAGGTAAGTGGGCGTCCCCAGATACCCCTGCTTTTAGTCCACCTGAAACACTCGAGTCCCACCCAAGTCTATCCACTATCTTGTTGCCCTCTCGAGTCCAACTCGAGCCAATCCAATTCCTTGCAGCCTTCTCGAGTCCAACTCGAGTCAATCTATAACTCAGACCCAGTCTTGAGTATCCATTACCGACAACCTCTAGTCCAACGTGAGTCGTCTCCCTATTCGTTGCATCTCCAAGATCAATGAACACATTCTATTCCTTCAGAGTTCTACTATCCAAAGAGTACATCAACATAGGGTCCTAAACAATCCATTACTTTGCATCTTTCTCGAGTCCCAGTCGAGTCATCTCATAACCGTATCGAGTCTAACTCGGGGTAGTCCATACCATCTAATAGTCTTATCCTGTTACAGCTGCCCATTACTCCTCGAGTAAACCAAGATATCATCCAATGAAAATCACAACAACTACTTATCTCTCATGCAGACCATCCTAGTCGACTTCGACATTCCCCGAGTACAAGCCCCAAAGGCCTAAACCAATATCAGACAAGCACCTAAGGAAATATCTCTCTCGAGTTCAGACAATCTACGTGAGTTGATATGAGCATAACATCAAAATACTCAAGCATCCATAACTAACTCTGGCTATCCTTGCCAATCTTGCTTGAGACTATTGTTGATCGCATGGCCATGTCCTGACCAAACTAATGTACATCCAACGTACATTTGCTTCTCTAACTCCCGTTATCATCTTCATCATAAGGTAGGCGATCCAATACCACCTTTCGTCCATCATCCTATAATGGTCATCAAAGACTCTTCACAATCTACTATCACTCTATACCTTTTGAGTCAATCGGCTCCCAAAATCAAGCTAGACCTAGTAAAGCTCAAAATAAAGCAATCACAACAAACATACATCCATGACTCGATAAGACTAAATTACGACAAATCCTACAAAGGCTAGTCAAACCACCTACCGGTTTGTCACTACTAAAGGTCTATCGACTACCTCGGGTTCCAATTCCAACCTACCTACCAGGTCACTAGGTACGAAGGAATGGGAAGTCCCGATATCAAACAAACTCGAACAGAGACATCTCAAATAGGAAGCAACCTCGAATAACGACACCTTTTTCCTTCGTCGCCGCAGTTGGGGCATTCGACGAAGAGGGAACAACGTTGATAGCATATGCTTTCACGATCTGCTTCTCCCTGGGAGGTTGTGGACATTCATTCTTGTGATGTCCTGCTTGGCCACAATTAAAGCACTTCCTTTCCCCAGGCTTTTCCCGACAATCTCTGGCATAGTGGCCCTTTTTGCCACAGCTAAAGCACTCGCCATCTTTCTTATTTTTCTTATTCTGACCATCCATGGTTTGGTCTTGTTTCCTCTTATTCTGGGAATTATTCTTGCCTCCACCACCTGCTGGCGACTTTGGCTCCTCTGTGGATGCAATAGCAACCTCAGTCTTTGGCTTAGGGTAAAGACTCTCTGACCTTAATGCCTTTCCTACAATCGATTCAAACGTCTCATCGATGTGGTTTATAAGTCTTTCCCCCAAGTACCCATCTAAACCAGTTATGAACTTCTCGTTCTTCTTCTCGGCAGTATCTATAAAGGATAATCCATAGTTCGATAAAGTATCGAAGTCGGAAATATACTCCGAGACTGCCCTACGATTCTGCTTAAGCTCCAAGAACTTCCTAAACAATTCTGACTTCTAAGCAGCTGGGATAAACTTATCACTGAAACGAGTTCTAAACTGATCCCAAGTAATCTGATCCTCGCGAGTAGCTGCCTTTATAGCATTCCACCAATTCATTGCCTGTCCTTGCAGCTGACGGGATGCTAGCCTTCTCTTCATCGCATCCTCGATACCCAAATGTTCGAAGATAAGCTCGCAGCTATCCAACCAATCCTGAACATCCGTAGCCGACTTCGTTCCGTGGAATGGCTTCCCACCAAGACTAGTATAATCCTTGTTCAGCTTGACGAAATCGACCCTAGGTGCCTGCACTACTGGACTACCACCATTACCAGCATTGGGAGCTGCCCCCTGAACATCTCTAAGCATCTCTCTCATGAGGTCAGTAAACATCGTCCTCATGTCAGCAGCATTCCCATTATTGGCTCCTCTACCGCTACCCCTTGCGTATCGGCTCATCGTTCAATCTGTAAAGAGAAAACGATTAACCATCTACATAGTGGTGCCAGCGTAGTGCGACTTCATCCTTAGCTATACTAATAGTATATATATATATTGCTTTTGAAAACCAAAATAATCACAAATACGCGCTCTCATATACGTATACTATCTCTCCCTGATGACTTCCCTAGGTTAACTACGCAACCTAGAGCTCTGATACCAAGTGTGACATCCTGCCCCGCACCAGCCTGCATTCCCTTCGAAACTGCGATGTACACATGCCCGACTAGCACGGAACGGTCGCCAAAGAAAGGAAAGAAAAGAATGAACTAATCGAAAACCTGTAGAATGTCTCACAGCGCATGGAATAAAATATAACAGTAACATACTTGACATAAAACAGGCGAGACAATGCATAAGCTGAAACTAAAACCATCATCATCATAGCAGCGGAAATCCAAAATACAGCTTATGATCCAACATCATTATTACAACTTTAAAATTGTCTCTAAAGTAAAAGAAGGTAAAAGAAAGAGGTACACTACTAATGCCCAAGCAGTGACCTTCAACAACACAGGGAGAATATCTATATATCATACGTGGGAGCCTCCTGCTCGTCTTCGGTACAGCTACTCGTGCATACCACCTAACCTGTTTCTAGTCTGCTCGTTTAGGAGCACCCAGAGTAATAAGAAGAGACATAAAACTTTGGGTCAGACAAAAGTCTGGTATGAGCGATAAGCAACAAAACAGAACAATAACAGGTATAATCCAATCATACCTGAACCTGGACCTGCAACCAAAGAGTTAGCACAACATACCGCTCAATGCTTTAAGGTTCCACTAACATATGGTGTAAAGAATGCGGGGGTGGGGGTGTGCATGTCATAGTGAAAGCAAACAATCAAACATAGCAACCATCCTCACATCTCTCACTCAGTGCGTAAAGCATACGATATCCACTATTTGGTCACCTAATCCTTTGGGCCCTGACGGAGTCCAACCCCGTACAACTATCACTACAAGCCCACTATCCGTCTCTCAGTGGTGAACCAAAGTTATGAATACCGACAACCCCATTGCTCACGTCCTGCAGCAAAGCCCAAATCATGAAGTGAACTCGTTCGTTCCCAACTAGATCCTGAGCTCTAACTTCTTATTTGGACTACCTTTGCATCTCGGGTTTTTAGTCGTCATCGGGTCGGTTCGGTTCCTCACTTTACTTTGCTTCGGATCGTACTCCCATTGGGTTCGGATCGTACTCCCATTGGGTTCGGATCGTGGCCTTCATCTCTTGGCGGTTCGGATCGTCGTCATCACCCCTGGTGGATCGGGTCGGGGCCTTCCAGTCCAATCGCCATACATCGGTTCGGTTCAGAGGTGGCTATACGGGTCGGGTCGGGTCGGGGTGGCACATGCCACGAGAGGCGGATCGGTTCGGAGAGGACACTCCTTCTCCAGGACAGGTACAAGCGGTCCTGGTCGGCCTTCATCATCACAAGCGGATTGGGTCGGGGATGGGTATTGCGATCGGGTAGGCGATCCGGTCCGGTTTCCTGCACACCTTCCTGCAACTCTTCCAGCGACTGTTTTACGCCATTCGACGGCGTTTTCGACCGTTCTAACTGTTCTAATCAATCACAAAGCATACCATACAGTCATAGCAACATGTATAAACATCCACAACCAGCAAAACAACAATATGATATGTTAAAATGGATCAAACATACCCAAAACCCCATATTTTCCCTTAAACATGTTTAAGCAAAACTAATGTTATGATTAGCAGAGCTTAACCAAATTAACCCAAACTTTAAACAGAGGTCTAAAACAATATTTCGAATTTTATGAATATTTTTCCAAAATTTTATCATGTCTCATTTCGTTAATCACCACTAATTACCCTTAATTAACTGTAATTAGTGCAAAACTATGCAAATCACTCACCTTAGCCACAAACAAACTCAGATCTGAAATAAATCTCTGTTTGGCACGAATACTGATGTCTAACAGCAGCTCTAACCTTGCTTTGGTGCTATCTCTTCTTAATTTGATGTTGCTAAGCTTAATCTTTGATTAGGAAGTAATTTGGAGATGTTTTAGAGGTTGAAGGCCATTATTAGGGTTCTAAGGAGGTAGACGGCAGCTAGAAAACTGAAATGAAATGAATCCTAACTCATTTCAGCCTCCCCATAACCCTAATCCTGAAATGGGTTTTGGGCCCATTTGCTAATCACGTCATTTGGCCCGGTTAAGCAGTTTTTTACCTTCTGAAACTTGTTTCAGCCATATCTCCCAAACGGTGAGTTTGTTTGGCTAATGTGACCACTCTACGAAATTGTAAACCATCATCCGGATCTAACGGAAGTGGTTTCAGGTAAAAACTCCTTTCCAATCAAAAGTTATGGCCAAAACAAGATCAGATAGGGGCAAAATAGTCATTTAAAATTCGACAAAAATCATGAACATGGGAAATGACCCCCATAGTCGTCTCCCAAAGCTACATGACCATACGACTTCGTACGTGAAAGAAATAAATATTCTACAATCCTTCGATGCGTAGGATGCGGGTCGTTACAATTTATATGTCGGGATTTTTCTCGGACCTCTTCGTACAAAGAAGATGCTGCCGAAATTTTTCGTGATTTTGGGAGTTAGAAAATTTATAAGGTTTTACAACTGTATACTTATTTTATAAATGCTATTTTATAAGTATGGATTTGAAAGTATAATTTTGTTCAATACCTTATTTCGTTCTCTTTTCAAGGACGAAAAGATTTTAAGTGGGGGAGAATGTAAGATCCCATATTTTGTGTATATTTAAATTTCGATCTAAAATAAATAAAATGGAATAATATTGGATAAAAATCAAATTTTGTTGATTATAATGATGATTATTATTTGAATGGGGTATAAATAGATTTTTAATTTAGTTTATACATAGAATTGTTGCAATTTGAAAATTTATATTTATTTATTTAATAAATTTGAGTTGTTTAGTTTATAATGGAAATTCAAATCTAATTTGGTAAATGGAGAATTCTAAGTTGGGAAATAATAAATGAAATTCAAATCAAATATTCAAATAATCAAATTTAGATTAAAATGTGTGAAATTTTTTTATAAAAAAATTATTTAAGTTGAAATTGGATTTAAATGGAATTTTTTTATAAATATTTAAATTGGATTAAAACAGTTACGCGAATAATTGAATATTTTATTAATTAATTAACTGCGGAATTTAACGGTTTTGGCGACTGTCTCAGAATCCGACGAAATCAGTCTCATCGGATCCGGAACAGTGAATTATTGTAGGATTTCAGTTTGCGTTACAATTGGACGTACCATTTGGTCGTATTGGAGAAAATGCGAATAGAATCAATGTAATATGATAAATGGGTTGTCTCTAATATGTGGGCCTCCTTTATATATATAAATAAACTCTTTTATCATCTAACCAACCATTCTCATTTTATACGTATACTTTTCCATCTGTTTCTAATCTTCAATAGCTGAAAATGAAGTTCCAAACCCTAGATCAAGAACAATACAAGCTTCAAAATAAAATCTTCTCAAACCCTATCTTATTATATATCAAAAAGAAGATCTCGACGATTGGAAGCTACTGGTACTGTCCTTTTCGACATGCGATGCTTGGATTGACCAGAATTCATGGTCAAAATGTTGGAATTTCGAAACCCTAGGTTTTGAATTAGGGTTTTTCGATTTCGCAGTTAACTGGAGAAATTGGATTATGGGTTTTGTAGAGGAGATCGAGGGAAGTTTATTGACGATGGTCGGTGGTTGTGTGGTGGCTTGGTTAGTCGGAATTTTGCTGTTTAGGGTTCGAAACCCGTTTTGGGTTTTGACCTGGGGGCGGTGGAGGGAACCACCGGAGGTGGTGGTTCCGGCACTGGCTGATGCGATTGAGGGTGAGCTCACTGTTGGTGGTAGTCGCAGACCCTGGTGAGGCAGGAGGTAGGAGCAATCGTCGGTCAATAATGGCGCATCGGTTGGGTTTTCCGCATGAGGGTACTTTAGCGGGGAAGGAAGCGGGAAAAGGGAGATGACGTGTCAAATGTTAAGTGGGTGAGGAATTATTTTTGTTAATTTATATAATTTCAAAATTCAAATGGTATGACGCTAATAACTTTCTCATTTTAGCTCGGATTTGGATGCGGTTGGGTGCGTTGGGATCGTGGCGGAATTGCAGACAATCTAAGACTGGTTTGGTTGCGTTTGGAGACTGTCAAATTTTGGGCTTCTTTTGGATGTCTAATCCACTAGAGACCCAAAGGTGAGTGATTCTTCGCTCACGAATAACTAAATTTTTTCCCATATTTATCAAATTAAATTGTGAAATAAGTTTGGTTGCGTGGTTGTGTTGGATTGATGAATGGTTGCTTAAATTTGACATGCAAATGTGTAACATGCAATGAAAATCGATAATTAGTTATTTAAATTTAATTTAAATTTCTCGTTAGAAAATCTCGACACTTGAAAATCAGTGGAATGATTTAACATTGACCATGGAATAAAATATTGTGTGATGGATGCCTTGGTTGATTTGAATTACTGAATGAATACGGCTTGAAATGTCCCTTTATTCAGTATATGAATATTGTGTGCTCATGTTTGACGATTAATCCCATTTTCACCCTAGATGTTACGGGCATCGAATAAACCCGGGATTAATCGATAGAAGTAAATTAAGAACACAGAGTGAAATGATAAATCTCTATGACCCTGATTTGGATTGAAATGATAGATCCATCCCTGAAATATCGAGAAATTAAATTTAATATCACTTGGCCATAGGATAGAAAATTTTATACAGACATCGGTTGGTTAAATGACTTTCAAATAATTGGAGATTTTTATTTGATAGAAATTTCAATTAAAGAGAATGAGCCGATACTCGATAAAATTGTTTTTGTGAAAGATCTGGATCGCGAATGTTATTTGAAATGGTTAAGAAATTTTTCCAGAGGAAGTGGGAATTCTTAAAGTAGGATTTGAGTATAATTTGGAATTTTCAAATTAAGGTTTGGATTTGAATATAATAAATTCGACTGAATGTAATTTGGGGAAAAGAGGATCGAGAGTACTTGGGACTTGTTTTAAACTAAAATGAATATGGTTTGAATTTCCCTAAATTTAAAGATTACTTTGAATGGTATTCGAAACAAGATATTGAACTAGTTTAACTCCATTGAGACTGGAGTATAGATCCAAGTGTTTGAAGTTCGGAAGAAAGGAATGCTTTTTGTTAGAAGGATTTTTTATTTTACATATATACATTTACACTGGTTGTTTTCAAATAACTATTCCTTTCTAAAATTTCATTTATTAAACTTTCACCTATAACTATTTCGTTATAACTAAAATTTTCCTTATATTTTATTTCTTAAAACTATTTAGTAACTTTTGATTTATATATATAATGTTCTAAACTATTTTATTTCATCCTAGCTATTGTATTCTAATTATATTTATCTAAAGATTTTCTTACAAGCATCTATTTTCATAATTATATTTTATGGATTGTAAATCTCCTCCGAATTGAAAGTTTTGGATCTAAAACTGTTGTTCAAATGGAGTTGAGATAAATTTTATTCTATTTGAATATTAATCGATTTCTAAACCGATTTTGATATGGAAATGTAAATTATATTCTATTCGAATATAAATGGACCTCCTAAGGGATTGAATTGAGTTGAAGTGAAAGTATATATTCTATTTGAATATGAATGGATTTCAAACGTAAATTGATTAGCAATAATTTGAAATCTTTGAGATAAAATATATTCTATTTGAATATAAGTCGATTTTGAAATATTATATTATTATAATATAAGGATATGGAAATATATTCTAATTTTAGAATATAATCGATTTGGTATGATTTTGACATTTTGATATGAAATTATATTCTATTTGAATATAAATTTGGTTCGGAAACAGAATATGATATTTTGATATGAAGCAAACCTTTGTGAAATATAAAAGAACCAACCGATGTGAAAGATGTAAGCATTAGTTGTTAAAGAGATCGGAGTCGTCATAAGGCATACTCTCTGTCAGTGTCGATACCACTTTAACAACTGTGAACGTTTTGACGTATCCAGAATGAAATATGATGACTTGGAGGCAATTGTTGGATTGAAGAAGATGAACGATAACGAATATAGCTCTGACCTTCGGGTCAGAATTAAAATGACTAAAACAGGAGCTATACCATGACTAATTGAGGTAGCATCTTACATCGGACACACTTCTTCGATACAATTTCTGTGACTATGATGATGATGGTTTGGGCCCTTTATGATTTTGGGAGTGTGTTCCGAGGTGGGCGGTAGTGGCTGCTATGCGTTACCACCGGTCCGGGAGTGCAATTGGTAGAATCCTACCCTGGACATTGCCTCAAGTGCCTTGTCATATTTATCCATATGGAGCCCCATACGATTTTGATTTAGCATTGCCTTCTATGGAGTGCCCTCTAATAACACCAGTACGGTGAATTTTCGGTACTGTATAAACTGTTGGTGCTTGTAAACGACGTAAGGGTAATATGGTAATCCCGCTTACGCTATTTTTTATGATATTTACTTTACTGGATATACACTATCATAATAGTGTATTATACTATGTATGTATTAGTTTAACGGATCCTTGAGAGATGGAGAAATCCCGTAACATCTCTTGAGTTACTGTACTCTTGACACTCAAGTTATTTCATGTTTTAATTTGACCAACATGAGAATGATTTAGTGCTGACCCGAGTGTTTGTTGTGTTTTTCTTTTTATGCAATACGCTCGGGTCAGCAGACGTTGCAGTTACCGAAGATGACTGTGCCTTGGAGATCGAAGACGAAGATCTAGTATAGATCTATTATATATATATATGTATGTTTGTATGTATGTTTACTAGATCTATTATATATATATATGTATGTTTGTATGTATGTATTTTCGTTGCACTATGTTTCCGCTGCTAGTTATGTATATCTTCATATGTGTAACTTAGATAACAATTGTACGTTATGGACAAATGTATATGTTTTAAATGCTTGGAACCATTATTTGTTTATTATATATTGTCCTTCTGCTGTGAGACTCTGAGATTTGTTTTTCTCTTCTTTCTTCTTTCTTCTTTCTTCTTTTTCTTATTCTCCCAATAACTACCTGTGTTGGTGATTTGTTTGGGTCGACATGTGCGGTTTATTGTCGATTTGAATGGTAAAAAAATGTGGGTCGTTACACCGTACGCTTACGTACCGTAGTAATAACAAATATATGTGTAACGTAACATTGTTATGAAGAGATCTGTACGTCACTCTGACGTAGGACGAGGGACTGCGTTTATTTCTGTGGCATTACGGTGGAGACCGTGCAAGTGGGGTACCATGAGTTGTACCTCATTATTGAGAGGTAGCTACATATATGATATATTAGGTTAATCCACTGGGAAGTAAATGGGTACGACGTGTGTGTAAGACTTGAGTGTTGTTAACCTAAGTAACCTAATAAATAAGAAAATATGATTGAACGGTATATGTAGGATTATTCAAAGTGTAAAATATAAATCCAGTCACCAGAATTTGTATTCTGAACCCTTTCTCATAACATACTC
Organism: Allium sativum; assembly: GCA_030737875.1. Taxonomy (NCBI): domain Eukaryota; kingdom Viridiplantae; phylum Streptophyta; class Magnoliopsida; order Asparagales; family Amaryllidaceae; genus Allium; species Allium sativum. Next base: position 444,336,722 of record CM060922.1, on the reverse strand, counting down.
GCAGGTTAGATTTGTGGCAGAGACGTGATAGCTTTGGATACTGGTTAGGCAATATTATTAATACGGTAAGGCTATACTTTGATTATATTATATTTTATCCATTCCGCTTTGAGATGTTTTCTGAGCTCTTACATATTTTATGCCTGTCTTTTCTGCAGGATACCAGAGCACAACAACTTGAGATTCGATAGATTGGAGTTTTGAAAAAAAAATCGGTCTGTCGGAATTCGGGTTGTTCATCTGTATCAGAGCTTAGGTTTAGGATTCCTATGTAAATAGTGAGTGAACGTATTTGTATTTTTAATAATATATATATATATATTATATATACCTAGATCCATAAAGGAACCCACTAAATAGAAAGAGTATAATTTGGTAAAATTTGGATGACTATTTTGTACACTAAAGAAAGGAATATGGAAATCTGAGACCCTTAGGTAATTTGGATGGAAAGTGTACAGTGTATTTTGTATGGAAGGAAGGTGAATCCCATATGATTAGTACTTTGTGTTAGTGGGTTTGGTAGTAAAACCTTATAAAGTAGAAAAGGTTAAAAAGAGAAAGATGGATTTGGAATGCATACAATTGAGAGAATTGACTTTGTAGGAGTGAGTAGGAAAGCCTAAGAAAAATTGGAAACCCGCTTTGAGTCTAACCCCATTGTTAACTTTTAAGAACTTGAAATTGTAAAAGTTTTGGGAAAACGGTTTATGATGTTTTCAAGTTTTAATCTTAAAAGTTATAGTTTTAAAATATGTAAAAAAGTACGTATTGGGTTTTGAAGTAAAATGGGGTATATTTTGTAAATATTGATTTCTTGCGAAAATTTTGTCTAAAATATAATTTTTCAAGATAAGATAAAAAAGAAAATCTGTAACAAAGAAAATTTTCTTATGTTGGATGTGCTTGGATAGAAAAAACAGAGGAATCTTTATAAATAGTTACATCAAATCCAAGTACGATTAGAGAAAAAAGTTGAAAAAGAAAAATGGAAGATGCGAAATTTTCCATTTTCTACCTTTTTGTAACATAAGAAATCGAATTTAGAAAATTAAATTTCTCTGAAATTCAAAAAATGAAGTTGGTTGGTAGGATTTTGGATGCAACAATTGGATGAATTACGATCTTACTCAGTGAGAGTGTGGGAAAATTTGGATGAAAAAGCATTTTTGATTTTCAAAATATTGCATTCATATAGAACTGCCAGTATATTTAGGATATGAGCATCATATTTTGAAAGGAATTTTGAAAAATTTGCATACACGTAGGAGGTACCGCTTAGGCATACATGCATTATTATGTTGTATTTCATTTTGCACAAGTGCATAATGTTTGCAAAAATTGGATGCATACATGATGGATGTATATTATGTGAGGGGTTAATTGATTTTTACCCTTATCAAATTTCGAGACAAAAATTCCTAAGGGTGGGAGAATGTAACCCCCCGCATTTTCGTAACAATTAAATAATAAAATAATTCATATAACAAAAAGAAAAAAAATTGAAGCGCTTCTAGAATTTGGCCACGGGAGTAGCGTCATTACGTTTGTAGTGATTTTATGGTCAATTTAGACCTATGGATAGCAGAAAACCGATTTAAGGTGAAAGAGATACCTTTAAATGAAGCATTGCATCAAAACATAAAAATAAGGTAAAGAAGGAGAGCAATGAGTACCATTTTTTCTAAACTTATTAATAAAAGACTTCATAGCTCAGTTGGTTGAAGCATTGGATATGCAACATAGAGGTCAGGGGTTCAAACCCATGGAAAGGTTTAAAAAGAAGAAATCAATGTGTGAATGCATTAATATAAAAAGAGAGATAAGCATGGATAAATTAATGAGACAATTTCATGCAACAATAAAAATGAGGAAAGATGTATATACATACATGATAGTTAAAAGTTTTAATGCATGGGAAAAAAAGGAGGAAGTTAACAATGTAAACAGCAATAGTAAAGGTATGCAATAAAAAGATAGAAATAAAACAATCAAGTTATTGCATAGAAAAAGTGCATACATATATAACCATGAAATTCAAAACTAGAGCATTGAATGTATGCAACCTGATATTAAAGGAATAAAAGTGTGCATAAGGAATTAATGCAACACACGATAGAAGAAAGGAAACATTGCAATGAATTGATAGAGATAAATAGAAGAAAACAATGCAATGAATTATTTGCATTAAAATAAATAAATAAAGGTAATGCATGAAATAATGAAGGGAAGATATATATTTGTGGCACACAAATTTGAAATTCAAAAGCAGGTATGGTTTGTAACAGAAACAAGATTAATTAAAGGAGACATAACAAGCAAGTGATAAACCTTTAATTAATAAACAATAAAATCAGAAGAATAAAAAAGGAAGCAAATTAACATTTAAAAATTAACAAACGTTTACATATAAAAACAACACAGCACATATAACTCATGAGGACCCATATGTGTTGCAAGGCGTTTATATGATATTGTGTGATGTGTGTGCGCGGTTTGGATTTAACTTAATTAAATCCGAAGGTTCAGAGCTTTCCACTACACCTATAAATAAGTCTGTAAAGCCAACCCAAAGCCTCATATTTCTGGGGCTACGCGGAGGCTATGCCATTCTTCCCACTTCTCAAATCTATTCAAAAAATTAAGATTTTTAGTTTAGGAAAAAAATTCTGAATCTAGATTTGAAGAAAAGGAATGAGTATTTGCAAGTAAGTGTTCAGATCTCATGTCGATGTAAGATGATTTTCTAGATCCGATCTATTCAATTTTCCTTCTCTTTCTTTCCTTTCTCTTTTAATGAAAATAATCAATCCATGGTCGTTAGATTTTGAATCCGATTAAGGGAAAATCATGGATGCTAAAATTGTATCAGCTCCATAATTGGGAAAACGTACGAGATGAGTGGGTTTAAGCTGTAGCATTTTAGATAATAATATGTTATCATTTACCATTCCCTATTTTGTATAATTGAATTTTCCAGAATAATTAAGAACTACTGTAATAACAAGTTGAGATGTTAATATGAATAATTCATATGTTGAATCAGTTAAAGTGTTGGAATGATTACATGTTGAAAATAAACTTGTTCGAAATTGGGTAATGACTACTGTTGTTGTAATCACATGATTCACTTGTGGTATATTATTGAGTAAATGACATGTTTAACTTGTTGGATTTGAACAATTATCGGATTAAATATTTACATGTCAAAATAGAATTAAACACATGTTAAAAAGGACATGTGACAAAATATAGGCATAATTTGATGACATATAAATTGGATTACAGTAAACATATGAAAAGGACAATATGCCTAAAAATTTACATAAAATAAGAATAATTATTAAAGAGTGAACATGCTTAGATTCACAGTAATTTGACACTGTAACGCTCTTAGACACGAGGTTAGATTGCACTTGTGATAGAAGTCTACTCGAAACCGCCTGGCATATCTTGCACTCACAAGTGGTAAATCTAATGTGAGTAGTCTAAGTGCATAATTAAAACATGCAATGGTACTAAGACACGAGGTTAAGTCAACTTATGGTAGAAGCCCGCCCGGATCCGCCCGGAAAATCCAACGTCCATAAGTGTTGGCTTAATGTGAGAGGTCTAGTGCATATATATAAATATATATATATATATAACAAGATATGAATAAATGATAATGATAATAATTAGATGTCTAACTCATAAAATAAGAAAGGAAGGGATGTAATGGACAGAGTTAGTGTGATGTGAAGGAAAAGTGATGCATTTCCCTAAATGACCTATTTCTGAGAATGTGGTTGCCAGTAAGCCACAGTGAACAAAGTAAGAAAGAGGAAAGAAATTACTTGCCACTACGAAATCAGATGGGAATACATTACGAAAATAAATCACTGATTACTTCTATAAATCAAACTGATAAGGTGCATGAAGTGTTTTACTTAATAAAATAAGGAACATATATTACAGTGAATGAAGAATAATGGATTACAATAGTAAATGGTTTAAATGGGGAATGATAATCACCTATTATAAATAAATTACATTAATGAGAATGTTGTATAATAGGTAGACTTGTCCTAAGGAGAAGTGAAGATTATAACTTAGGTTATAATAAACTAGTAAGGAAATGGGATAATTGGTGAAATGGGATAAACTAGTAAGGAAATGGGATAAACTAGTAAGGAAATGTTGTTAAATGAAATTATGATTAAATGAGAAAGAATGAGGAAAACTTGTGAAATAAGTTATATTTAATCATCTGTAATGACTGACATGTTAAACAGAAAACATGTGAATTGGGATATACTTAATTACATATTAAGTAGAACATGTTATTGTAGCGATAAAATCAAACAAGAATATAAAGGGATTATGATTACAGACCTTGGACCACAATCTAAAGAATAACATGTTGTGGGTTTATTAATAAACTTAAATGGGTTATGTTATATAACTGAAATCAATTAGCAAGAGAAATTTGGTAACTTGATTAGGAATTCAATATGAATGAGAATAACCAAGTTAAATGGAAACCTGATGAGGTAAGGCAATCGTGTAAAAGAATGTTTAGACATAGGGTCTAACAACATATTAAAGTGAGGCGCTTGGACTAGTCTGCACGTTTGAGGATGAATAACCCAACGGGGTTGATGATTGTGGTGTAATAAGGTATGAGGGGAGCGCACGTTTATCTGATTATTATGTCGGCTCCAAAGGGCTGGAAGGGGAAGCACGCAACTTCCATAGATACGTAAGATGATCCTAGTTGTCCTCTGTGCAGTGGTAGGTGTTTAGGCTGTGCTCGCAGAGGTTGGATCTGCGCGTAACTACTAGGTGGGTGGGCCTTGATTGCAAAATTAGCAATGCTGTTAGAATGCTGTGACGTGATGACACCAGGGTGATCCGGCGGTCGCCTCAACGGGGAGGCGAAGGGTCACTACCGACAAGGATAGTAGATCATCGAATACCCGTCATCGGCAGCTAGTGGGATGCAAAAAGACTAGAGCTAAAACCAATAGACCATTCACCTTTCACTATCGGGGTACATCGGTTGAGGGAAGATGCCAAATGAATGTTTAGATTGTTTTTTAGGGGCAGTCGTTTAGCTCTTATAGTCTTTACTAGTTGAGGGAGGGGCCGAGGTAGGGCCATAGCCACCGTGAAAACAGACCCTAGAAATATCTGTATATAGAAGCTCTTAAAGACGGACCTATACAGATATAGAAAAGCTCTTGACCGAGTTCCATGTTTCTTGTATCGCACTGCCACGGAACTCGGTGCACATTAGAGGACGTGTGATTATGGCATCGGGCTAAAATTGACAATACGTAGTGGGACAGTCCAGATACATGCATGTCGGCTCTGGGTGGTGTATCATAGACTCGGGGGCATTACTCCGGTATGAAATCTGATTCGATCGACGATGACAGTCCATACGCTTACGTAGCGTAGTAATGACAAATATATGTGGAACATAGCATTGTTATGTAGAGATTCGTATGTCACTCCGGCATTGGATGTGGGACTGAGTTCATTTCTGTAGCATTACGGCGGAGACCGTGCGAGTGGGGCATCATGGGGTGTACCTCAGTATTGAGGGGTAGCTACATATATACTATATTAGGTAAATCCACAAGGAAGTAAATAGGTACGACGTGTGTGTAAGCCTTGAGTGTTGTTAACCCAGGTAACCTAATAAATAAGAAAATATGATTGAAAGGTATATGTAGGATTATCCATAGTGTATAATTTAAATCCAGTCACTAGAACTTGTGTTCCGACCCCCTCCACATAACATACTCGTAGGTTAGATTTGTGGAAGAGACATGATAGCTTTGGATATTGGTTAGGTAGTATTATTAATACGATAAGGCTATACTTTGATTATATTATATTTTATCCATTCCGCTGTGAGGTGTTTTCTGAGCTTTAACATATTTTATGTCTCTGTCTTTTCTGCAGGTTACCAGAGCACAACTTGAGTTTCGATAGATTGGAATTTTGAAAAAAAATCTGGTCTTTCGGAATTCGGGTTGTTACATTAACCCTCGATAATATATTCAGCGTTACCATAAACTAGAGGGCACTAGCTACGGACCCTACTTGTTAAGGCTTTTGTCATTCATGCATATAACCTTGCCCCGCATAAGGTGAGAGAAGGTACTTTATCACTTTCTATACCTTCTAGCTGACCTTATTTGATAACATCCTTAGTCGCTTATTACTTCCTGTATGATAGGTAGCCATATATGAGGTTTTAGTTTCCAAGTTTGGGTAGCCCCATACAAACCTGCCATTTAAGACCCTTAAACTGAAAGACCTATTCTTAGGGGGGATCTTCAACCCTAGTCTCTTAACGTTTTAGGACCCAGGAAGCGGACTATACGTGAAGGTTATTAGTACGTACCCCATTAGCCTTTTATATCATCCCTATTTAGGATAAGGTGGGCTACGTTATTAAGTTATTTCCGCTTAGTCCCTCTATACGGAAATGTTATACGTACATCATTCATTTTTGTTACGGGTTCATATGGTTAATATTATCTTACATTATGAACCAACTAAGTCCAACTTTATTTTTACTTACAAGTTCTATAGTCATTACTATAAATATGGTAGATGTTCGCTTTACACTAGAATATTTATTTGATTACCACCTTAATTGGACTTAGTATTTAAACAACAATCAATGTCCATTTATCCCCTTATGACATCCATTTACTTCTCATTTCTTTATTTATTTCCCATTATTACCATAACGGTCAAATTTTCCTAAGGCAACCATTTATCTTTAATTACCGTTGATTTCAATTAATGTCATTTAAGAGCCAAACAACCATAATTTTCCTAAGGAATTAATTACAATGGAACATCCTTATTTTATCACTCCCGAATATATTTAATTGTAGTACCCCAACAGGTAATTACTATTCTTATTCTTTTATTTATTAGTTTATTTTCTTAATGGTTGTTATATATATATATATATATATATATATATATGCTAGGCCTTTCACATTATGTTGACTACCTGTGGATGCTGGATTTGCTGGTCGGTTCTGGGCAGACTTCTACCACAAGTGAACTTAAACTCATGCCGTAATACATTTACTTTAATGCATTAGACCCCTCACATTAAGCTGGCTACCTGTGGTTGTTGGATTTGTCGGTCGGTTCCGGGCAGGCTTATACCACAAGTGAGCTTAACCTTGTGTCTAAATGCGATTGTAATTCAAATTTCCTAATTGGGGTGTACAACATTTATCCTAAATAAATTTTATGAGTTGTAACCATCATCCTATAACATATTCACTTCCCCATTCAACATTTGGTTACAATTGTTATTTGTAGGTTTATGGTCTTATTTATAGCAATTAATTATATTGATTCATACAAATGGTCGCCACAAATATACATTTAATACGGAATACAATTTACAATATATGATTCCATAAATGAATACTATACAAACCTTCAAACATTTAATACAATGTATATGTTACTGTTTTACACTGATTTGGACATATAATATGTATATATTTTTATTTTATGCTTTGGTACAGTCAACGTAGTTATCTTTTATTATTGTTATTAATTTTTATTACATGATTTGGTTTAAGCAATAATCAAACATTCCTTTTTACATTCAATATTGTTAAAATGTTCCAAATCTTACAAAAAGATTTTTAGCCGTAATCATTGAAAATTATGCCTAATTTGTGGAATTTTCACATTTCAAATTCACAAGAAATATATACATATATTTAGAATAGTCAAACTACGCATAAATATTTATTTTTATATTTATACGCATGTTTGCACCACTTTTCCTTTTTAGATTTTTTTGTCATACATCTTATGAATTCAAAATGACATCTCTTTGTTGAAAAAGAAAAAAATGGCATACTTACAATAATTAGCCAAAACCCAACAATATTGAATACAAATAGGTATAATTACAATCACATAATTTAACAATCATATCTTTCCAAATTCATATAATTTACCAATTTCATCTTTTTACCTAAATTCAATTATTTTGTTTTTCAACACTGAACTAAATATCTGGAATGTAACAACATCTAATTTATGTTTAATGGGATTGATTTCCAGATCTATAGTGTTATACATTGTCCACTATACATTTTATAACATAGTTGCAATATATTTCATGACATAACTATAGGAACTGGTATAAACAAGTTTAAGAATTCTTACAATTTATTTTATGCATAGCCAATGTGTACAATTCACAAGTTTTACACGTTTTATTATAACCAAATCTGATGGGTGTCAATCTAATTACAACAATTTATTTACCTAATATGATACGCATAGGCATAAAAACTTTGATCTAACTCAAACAAGGTAAACAAGTTATTATAAGTGTAAATTGTAAACGTCCCACTCCCCTTATAACCACCAAATTCAATTGATTTGAACCCTTTAAGCTTACAATCCCCAAATTCTTATAAATTTACAATTTATCTAGAAAAGGGAAACTTCTATATCTGTACAAATGTAAGAAAAAGGGAAGAGAGCGAAGAATATGATTTGGAGTGTCACTTTGCATTTCTTTCCATTAGATATGCTTGCCCTCTCAATTTCATATGAATTGGATTTGTTATGTATGAATATATTTTTATTTTAGAATGTATGTTTGGAGAGAAAGAGAGGGAGAGAAAAATGGCAGAGCTCTGCTGCATCTGAAGTTTTAAGTGGAAAAAGAGTGAGTTTCTACCCTTTTATTTATAGGGGTGGAAATGGCCTTGCACCGTTGGATTCATTTTAAATAACATTCATCCATTCGTTTTATAAAATATAACAAGAATAACCCCCTAAACCTAGTCGTCACTGGGCTGTGTAGCCATAGAGTGGTCGACACCCTCCGTTGGAACAGTCGACCGCCCTTTGGCAAATCAGCCTAGTGACGGCTAGTTATATAAGGTATTTTGTATATTAATTATATTGTTTATTTATTTCCGTCCGTTTTTCGTATTTCATCCGTAACTTTTTCATATGGATTCCATTCCGAAACTCCAAACATGAAAGTTGACCAGAATTTCGAGACAAACGCAACAGTTAAAGCTTCGTGGGCAAATTCCGTCGTTTGTAGAAATTTATATTGTAACGACCTGCCTTTTTGCCTGGTTCTCGTTGGTAATAAAACCAACCTAAACCGTTCATAAATACGGATACCATAATATAACATCAGAGTTACAAGGAATACATCATAGTACATTGATTTTATAGCGGAAGAAATGCTAACTTAGCAGAAGAATGCGAATGCTCTAAAACATGATAGCTCCAGCTAAAAAATAGAATCCTGCTCCAATCAACTCCAAGGCTAACTCTGCAAACCAAACTACTAGCTGCCCGTGCAAAATTATGGGCACCCAAAGTTTAGGTGTGGGAACAATAAACTCCAGGCCGGTCATGGAGATGGTGTGAGAACTCAAAACAGTTGTTATTTAGAATTCATTTTAAAGTTGGGTAATTAAACGGACCACTTCGCTTACGCGAAACGGGTTTACTCCATATGAATTCCCATGCATAGAAATTCGCTATGACTTTTGAAAAATGAAACTACCATAAGGTCTCGCAGCACACACATAATGCAAACGCACACATGGGCGAGGTTTCTCCTTATGATAGTAAAAAATGCTTGATACGTGAAAATCCTCTTTCAATACTATATTATAGTGTGAAAAATCCTTTCGAAAGTAAATGTATCAATCTTAGCCAGCACAGGTACCATATATTATACTAACGTATGGTATACATTCAAAATTGTATGGGCTGGTAGTGGAGATTGGGTTTCCAACAATGACCAGGGAATGGAACTTCCTTCCGAACCGAAATTTGAACACCTCTAGAGGAATTTCCGAGGATCAACCGTGATGCTCCTCATGCCAACACAAAGTTGGGTTACCACTTAACTGGGTAACTTAGACTGCGCCTGAGTATGTCATCTCCTGGTCGTTACCAACCTTTCCGAGCACGCGCCAACAATAATCACAAAAGTAGATGCTTTTACTATAAAGGTTAATACCTGGGCTCCATAACATAGTGCACCTTTTATCTAGAAGGAGACAACAACCTATAACCCTACTGCATTTCTTCCTGCTTTGGCCTTTTACTGGGGAGTGAGGCTTGCCGAAGTCACAATATACACAAAGCTACGCTTAAATAAGCCATGCTTTGATCATCCATAGCTCACCAGATAACTCAAGTATGCCACATTGTCCATTCACAACGCATCACTGATTTCCATCAATATATAACCTCTAAGCTCATACGTCTTAGAGAAGGGTGTTAAGCAAGTGAATAAATTCTCATTCACCAAGCATATATATATTTAACAGAGATCAGTGTTACTCAGTCAATTACAATGTCAGACACACAACCCATATATGTCCGTTCTGTGTCTGAACGAAACATCAATCCGGAAATCTCCAAATATATTCAAACCTCATGCCACTTATAACCTCGTATCTGGGGATAAGCCCAACCGAGACATCAGCAGTCTATTCCAACAATTCAAAGAATCCCGGTCTTAATTCGTCGTTTTCCAAGTCTTGAATTGTTCCTTAACATTGTATTATTACTTGGAATGTTTTTTGAACATATATTTGATCCCAGTCTTTCCAAATAATAAGTGCAATTAAAAAAAAGTATAATTACGAAATGCATAGGCTTTCAACCAAATCTTCTTCCATCTTGGATTTTGTTAAATTAAACTTCTTTAAATCCATTCTCAAATTATAACAAAATCCATATTTACCCTTTTTGTTTTAAAACACATCCCTTAAATCAAAGATAATTTATCCTCAAAGCCTTCATTAATTTTCCATTTGATAACTCGTTATCAAAATCCCAGGTTCCATTGAAAACCCTTAACCCACATTTCAATCCTAGTTTCCAATTAAATTGGTTTCCGAACATTCAATTATGTAATCTTAACTAAAGATTATTCTTCCTTCCCAATTCCTTATTTTTAATTTCCTAAAATAAAAGATTTGGTTAAATCCCCAAATTACGATTTGAATTTCCATAACTCAATCTCATTGGGTTTCAAGAATGATATTATTGAAGAAATGATTCACGACAAAACCCAAATCAATTGATATTGGACATAAGTTACACAGAAATTGTATCTACTTATATTCGATATCAATTCTCATAATCAACGAATACTATAAGTGGAATAACGATATAATAATAATATCTTCCAAATTCCTCAAATAGTATACATTTGCACCAAAGATCATATCAAATATCTGAAGATTATTTCTATCCAACTTATCCCAATCAAATTGGGAAACACATATCTTAATTTAAAGATTTATCCAACTCTTTGACATTAGATCTGGATAGAAATATCATCCTGTTATACTTAATATTAATCTCTATATCCAACTCACACTATTAATGGAATAACGATGAACTACGTTTAAATTCCTCAAATAGTAAGAGTCATCATTTACTTGATTAATGTCAAACATCCTAAGATTTATCTCCAACCATATCCAAGTATTTACAATTGAAAACCCCGTTTAGTATCAAGTAAATCAATTTAAATTCCATATAAAACATTTTCAATACTTTTAAATCTTTGAAAATATTCCACCAATCAAAGTCAAATGATTACTTATAGTTCGGAAAAAAGCTCGCGGTTTACTACTTCAAAATAGATAATTTTCAAAGAAAGAGTTACCATAGTGTTTCAAAAGCGTTACAAAACAGCTATCTTAACGATTTTAATCAAAATATCGTTTATTATAGCCAAAACCTAAACTTTATGATTTAAAACACTTTTACATAATTTATAATGATTTTACCATTTTTTCCATATTTTAAAACATTTAAAATAGGTGCTTATAGTTATGTTTGACAACTGCTCTTACAGCGATCTTTTCCAAAACGGTTTTAAACATAACTTGAAAATTATAACCCGAAAGTGAAATCCGGTTTAACTCATTTAAAAGCTCTTGTTTATATAAATCAATTGTTTTTCATTTCTTGGAAATCCGATTTAGATTGCAAAAGTTATAAGCGTTTAAAGTTTGTAACTAAGATACGCAAATTACCATTGTGCGACAAGCTCTATTTTGACCGAAATAAAAATTATTCTTCAGTACTTCAAAATACCTTAGAAAACCATTACATACTCATGTAAATCATTTAATACCATTCAAAGTAATTTACATTGACTTTCCAAATTTATTTTGGGTTCAAAATTCAACTTTTATTTTTTTTACTTAATAAATAAAATTCCAATTCATTTCTAAATTCAAATAATTTCAATTTAACCATCCCATTCGTCGGATCAGTTAGGGTGAGCATGAAACTATATTTTCCAAACCCAAGCCTAGACACTATCCTCTCTGTCATCCTAGAACGTTCCAGTATTTATTTATTCATTTAAAGAACTTTATCAATATATATGAATTCATACATATGGTCCTTCCCAATTATTAACCTTCAATTTCAATAATGATATTGCTTCTAATTACGAAGGAGATTTGTCGATCACCAATGAGATACCATACTTTTTGTGTCATTGTGTGCGCAAAACAACATCAACAACCATTATAAACATCTATAGCAGCCATCATCAACATAATTAAATAAATCATAAAGGTGCACAAGCATTATAACACTAACGCTTAATAGTGTGTGTGTGTGTGTGTTCTAAACTACGCATCCATCATCCATCACAACAAAACATCAATCATTAACCACTAATAATTCATCACTATATTTAAATTAGTCTAACTACTAATTAAATATATAAACCTTGGTTAAAGAGTTCTCACCTAACAGCTTTCCAAATCTTTACGGTAGGCGAGCATAGCTGAGCAATCCATCGGATAGTATTTTGGTGCAACGTCTTCTTCACCCATATATATAATATAATATACACTAATCTCTCTCTTTATATTATAAGAGGAGGCGGAGGATGACGACGAACTTTGGCAAGGTGGTGGTGGAAAAGAGGAAGACTTATGCCATGAAAACCATGGCCATAAGCTTAAGAATAAGAAGGAAGGTAGGAAAAATGAAAATGGATGATAAAAAATGAAGTAAAGAGATCCTTATATAGGAAAAGAGGAGTAAGGAGGTAAAGGCACATAAGGGGACAAGTGGAAACCATGCAGGAAAGTTTACATGCAAAATTACAAGCGTCCATACATTTGTCTTAAGAAGAGAAGGTAAACTTTTGATAGTATTTTCCCTTAAATACTATGAAAACTAAGGGCAACACTTAATTTTAACGCTACTAATTCATGTTATGGTTTGACAAATTTGATCGAACGACAAATAGTATCAATAAACCCAAACTCATTAATAATCATTCTCATTTATAATTCAAATAAAATCTATGATCTAACTTATCAAAATTCTTAACTATATATATTTATGTAAAATTCAAATTTAAATTCAAATTAAGTAATAAAAATTCCAATTTTGAATTGGTTAAAAATTTTGGATCGTTACATTCACCCCCCTTGAAACTTTTCGTCCTCGAAAAGGAAAGGGAATCGCAACAACTCATTCGACGTCTGTAGATTTTCAGACTCAAGATTAAAATTCTTTATACTAAAGCTCTGTGTTCTTATAATGAATATACTGGGTAGAATATTATAACACACATATTTACGGACAACCATATCTACATGTCCTCCAACGATAACCTCCAGTTACCCATTATATTCGATTCATCATTTACTGGGACAATTACTTATACTCAACCATTTACTGCTTTCAAAATAAAATAAAATTCAGAGTTATAAATTATTCTCTTAGATCTTATCTTACAAATACAAAGGTTATGAAACTTATTCCTTTTCAGTTTCCAAAATTTACTATTATTCGTTACATGAAAAACTTGATTATCTTCGAACTCAGCTTGTCCAAACATTTCAGGTTAGGTAATTTCTTCTTACTATTCCCGCTTGCCAGATATCTTTTAATCCAATTTCTCAAATAAAAATTCATTTTCCCAAATCATCCAATGATCTTGCAAAAATTACATTTTGGAATTCCTTTTGCACTTAATACAAATTCAAGTTCAAATTAAGATATAATTCGAAATACTTGTCTTAAATCAAAAACTACTTCAGTAATCCATTTGTCCATGGTTTTGTCAAAGTAGGGTAAAAAGAATAATTCAGAAATAAAGTTGGACAATATCCAAGTATGAAAATCGGGGATCGGAGATAGTGATTATCAAAAGATGAAACGAGTCAAGCTAAACCCAGCGACAAGCAAAGAATTATATTTCGAGAATACTCATTCTATTTCAATTTTTATTCATATTGTTTCCAATTTTGTTTATACTCATTTAGTATTCATACTTTGAATTCCCTATTCAAAGTATTCTAACATCTACTAATCAAGGGATTTAATTTACATTACCTAGGTCATTCCTATTCTTATTTACCAACCCTAAAATCTTTAATAGACAAAGGAATTTTTTATTTAAGTTTCAGTGCAATCTAACATTCCCTTAATTTCCTTTTAAGGTTTTACTCATTTGAGTTATTTATTCTCATATAAGATTATAAATGCCTACCAATTTATGAGTTAAGGAAATTTCTAATATTTCCATAAGTTAATTTTTGACTCATAATGCTCACTCTAATTTAAAAACACATTGATTTTATGATAAAGGACGCTTTCAAGCGTAATATTCCCAAATCTCATTCTATGTTATTCCTAATCCTATCTCTAATGAGATATTATAACTCTGATGAGTCCTTACTTTTTTTCAAGTACGTCGTACCCATTGCTTTGTATAAACTAAAGCTCTAATACCAATCTGTAACGATCCGGCTTTTTTCCCGGTTCTCGTTGGTAATAAAACCAACTTAAACCGTTCATAAAGACACGGAACAGGTTTACTCCATATGAATTCCCGTGCATATAAATTCGCTATGACTTGTGAAAAATGAAACTACCATAAGGTCTCGTGGTACACACACAATGCAAACGTACACATGGGCGAGGTTTCTCCTTATGATAGTCAAAAATGCTTAATATGTGAAAATCCTCTTTCAATACTATAATATAGTGTGAAAGACCTTTCGAAAGTAAATGTATCAATCATAGCCAGCATAGGTACCATATATTATACTAATGTATGGTATACATTCAAAATCATACGGGTTCGTAGGGGAGATTGGGTTTCCAGCAATGACTAGGCAAAGGAACTTCCTTTCGACCCGAATTTTGAACACCTTTAGAGGGATGTCCGAGGATCAACAGTGATGCTCCTTATGCCAACACAAGGTCGAGTTACCCCTTAACTGGTAACTTAGACTACGCTTGAGTATGTCATCTCCCGGTTGTTACCAACCTTTCTGAGCGAGCGCCAACAACAACCACAAAAGTAGATGTTTTTACCACATAGGTTAATACCTGGGATCCATACCATAGTACACCTTTTATCTAGAAGGAGACAATATCCCATAACCCTGTTGCATTTCTTCCTGTTTTGGCCATTTACCGGGGAGTGAGGCTTGCCGAGGTCACGATATACACAAAGCTACGCCTAAATAAGCTATGCTTTGATCATCCATAGCTCACCACATAACTTAAGTATGTCACATTGTCCATTCACAACGCGTTACTGATTTCCATCAATATATAACCTCTAAGCTCATACGTCTTAGAGAAGGGTGTTAAGTAAGAGAATAAATTCGCCGCCACCAAGCATATGTATATTTAACAGAGATAAGTGTTACGTAGTCAATTATAATGTCAGACACACAGTCCATATATGTTCTTTCTGGGTTTGAACGAAACATCAATCCGGAAATCTCCAAATACATTCAAACCTCATGCCACTTATAACCTCGTATCGGGGGATAAGACCAACCGATACATCAGCAATCAATTCGAACAATTCAAAGAATCCCGGTCTTCATTCGTCGTTTTCCAAGTCTTGAATTTTTCCATAACGTCGTATAATTTCTTGGAATGGTTTTCGAACATATATTCGATCCCGGTCTTTCCAAATAATAAGCGTAATTTTAAAAAAGTACAATTACGGAACACACAGACTTTCAACGAAATCTTCTTCCATCTTGGATTTTGTTAAATTAAACTTCTTTAAATCCATCCTCAAATTATAACAAAATCCATATTTACCCTTTCTCTTTTAAAACACATCCCTTAAATCAAAGATAATTTAGCCTCAAAGCTTTAATTAATTTTCCATTTGATAACTCATTATCAAAAACCCAGTTTCCTTTGAAAACCCTAACCCCACATTTCAACCCTAGTTTCCAATTAAATTGGTTTCTGAACATTCAATTCTGTAATCTTAACTAAAATATTATTTTTCCTTCCCAATTCCTTATTTTTAATTTCCTCAAATCAAAGATTTGGTTAAATCCCCAAATGACGATATGAATTTCCACAACTAAATCTCATTCAGTTTCAAGAATGATATTATTGAAGATATGATTCACAACAAAACTAAAATCAATCAATATTGAACGTAAGTTAGATAGAAATTGTATCTACTTATGTTCGATATCAATTCTCATAATCAGCGAATACTATAAGTGGAATAACGATATAATAATAATATCTTCCAAATTCCTCAAATAGTACACGTTTACACCAAAGAATTTCATATCAAATATCCAAAGATTATTTCTATCCAACTTATCCCAATCAAATTGGGAAACCCATATCTTAATTTAAAGATTTATCAAACTCTTTGATATTAGATCTAGATAGAAATATCATCCACTTATACTTAATATTAATCTCTGTATCCAACTCACACTATAAACGGAATAACGATGAACTACCTTTTAAATTCCTCAAATAGTAAGAGTCATCATCTACCGGATTAATATCAAACATCCGAAGATTTATCTCCAACCATATCCGATTATTTAAAATTGAAAACCCCGTTTTAGTATCAAGTAAATCAATTTAATTTCCATATAAAACATTTTCAATACTTTTAAATCTTTGAAAACATTCCACCAATCATTTACAAATGATTACTTAAAGTTCGGGAAATAGCTCGCGGTATACCACTTCAAAATAGATTATTTTCAGAGAAAGAGTTACAATAGTGTTTCAAAAGCGTTACAAAATAGCTATCTTAATGACTTTGATCAAAATATCGTTTATCTTAGCCAAAACTTAAACTTTATGATTCAAAATAATTTTACATAATTTATAATGATTTTACCATTTTTTCCATATTTTAAAACATTTAAAATAGTTGTTTATAGTTATGGTCAACAACTGCTCTTACAGCGACCTTTTCCAAAATGGTTTTAAACATAACTTGAAAATTACTACCCGAAATTGAAATCCGCTTTCACTCATTTAAAAGCTCTTGTTAATATAAATCAATTTTTTTTCATTTCTTGGAAATCCGATTTATGTTGCAAAAGATATAAGCTTTTAAAGTTGGTAACTAAAATACGCAAGTTGCCATAGTGCGACAAGCTGTATTTTGACCGAAATAAAAATTATTCTTCAGTACTTCAAAATACCTTAGAAAACCATTATATACTCATGTAAATCATTTAAAACCATTTAAAGTAATTTACATTGACTTTCGAAATTTATTTTGGGTTCAAAATTCAACTTTTATTTTTTTTACTTAATAAATCAAATTCCAATTCATTTCTAAATTCAAATAATTTCAAATTAACCACCCCATTTGTCTTGTGATGACCCCAAACTTCCACGGAATGAAAGTAGGAGTAATCATTTTTGGAATACAACATATATACAATAAAACAGAACACAGATACAATATAGCAAAGGAAATTCATAGAGTAATAACATTATAGCAGCGGGAAAATATAATGTCATCAATCACAGAAAATCCACAGTCACAGAAACTAAGCTATTACAACAAGTTTGCAGAAAAGAAATAAGTTTGATGTCTAAAAAGAAAAGAAAAGATGCCATAGAAACAAAAGATAAATGTCTTCAAGCTCCAAGTCATCACCTCTCCACAAAAGCAAATCCAAGAAAAATGATAAGCGGGTCCAAAGAAAAACTCCAAGTAAAGAATGAACCTGTCTACTTGGCTGCCCGTGTATAAGAGAGGGCACCCAAGTTTGCAAAAAGGTGAAACAAACTATGGGTCAGTCGTGGGACTGGTGTGAGAATTCTTAACTAAAACTACCAGAAATAAGGCAAATCCAAAAGACCACGCCGCTAACGCGGAACGGGTTTACTCTAATGGATTGTCGTGCATAATTTAAAGTGTCATAACAAATAATTAAATACATCGTAAACAACGTAATGCTTTTTGGAAAAATGGAATCACCATAAGACCCAAGTCCCATCACATAATGCAACGCACACCAGAGGATAGGGTTTTACCTTATGGTGATTAAACATGCTAAATACGGCAAATACGCATCTAATATTATTATTAGTGTATATGAAAGCATTTCAAAGTAAAGGTATTAATCTTAGGAAGCATAGGTACCATATACTATGCCTCCGTACTAGTAATACAATCAAATTCGTCGGTTCGTATTTGGATTTTGGTTTCCATCATGAGTCAAGGCTAGAGCGGAGCTCCTTACCGATTCGAGACACTCTAGCTAATGTCTCAGGATCCCCCGCAGTGAACCCTTGGAAATGGCAGGGCCGGTCCGCAAATACAGCTTAGCGGATTGGCAATTCCTAAGCACACGTTTCCCGGTCCTATAGGACCTATCCGAGGCGCGCCACATTCCATCATCCACATAAGTAAAGTATCAGCGCTGGGAGGTCCCTGACACTACTTCTAGCTAGAAAGAAACGTGCTGCTTTCCCTGCGTTCCCTTCGCCCGTTTTAGACTCTACCGGTTAGTGAGGCTCATGAGGTTACGTAATACACAAAGCTCTGCTTATTCATGCAGTGCTTTGATCGTCACCACAAGGTTCTGCTTTTCAACGAGAAACCTTGATCATTGCATCTTAGTATGCCACACTGTCACTCCATGCCATACCATTGCTTCTCCATCAATACTTAAATGGGTGTTAAGTAGAGAATAAATTCTCCACCACCAATATTTATATATTAACAGAAAATCAACAATATGATATATAACGAAGTACGATGTCAGACACACCATCCGTTTAAACTTATGCTCTGGGTCTGAACGAAAGTAAAATCCGTGAAACCAACACGTACGTCTGGGCAATGACCTTGACCCATGAATTGGTAGCAAGTCAATTCAGGGTCTCGATCGCTGTCCATTCGAGGGAAGATTTACAGTCTTCATGCGTCGTCTTCTTACTTCGATCTTTAACGCCGCTGGATTAATTTGGGATGAGAATATCTCGGACTTCCCAAACAATCCTCGTATATATATACATATATATATATATTTTGAAAATCCTTCTTATTTGTTAATAATTATTTTTATTAACAATTCATTCTATTTTAATTATTTAAAATAGTTAAACTTCTTATTTAACGACGCATTCTCAAAATCATATTTTTATTTACATTAATTAAAATGTAAACTTTCATTACATATCGCATTCTTGTTTTCTTTACATTTAATAAAATGCAAACTTGAAATTACATGTCACATTCTTACCTATTTACATTGAATAAAATGTAAACTTGCATTTACATGTCGCATTCTTACCTATTTACATTGAATAAAATGTAAACACATCCTACGGTGGAATTCCTTTATTTTAACATTAAAATAATGTAAATTTTTCCCTATGGTATGTACACTTTTTATATTAACATTTAGAATAATGTTAACTCATCCTACGATGCATATTTTCTTAATTTTAACATTAAAGATAATGTTGACTTATCCTATGGTTAACTCACCCTTTATTAACATTAAAAATAACGTTAACTCACCCTATGGTGTTATTCCTTCTTAATTTCATAAAAAAAAAATGTAACATTCCTACGGTCAATTCTCTTTTATGTTAACATTATAAAATAATGTTAATTTTATCCTACGAAGTAATTCTCTTAATATTAACATTAAAAATAAATGTATATTAACCCTATGGTTAAATTATCCTTTATTAACATTAAAAATAATGTAATCTCATCCTATGTTAAATTACTTTATTACTTTACATTAAAAATAACGTAGCTCAATCCTACGGTTAAGTTACTCTTTAATTTAACATTAAAATTATGTTAATTCAACCTACGGTTGAATTTCCTTTATTTTAACATAAACAAAATATAATGTTAATCCATACTATGGTGGAATTCACTATATATTAACATTAAAAACAATGTTAATTCATCTTACGGTCAAATTGCTTATATACTAACATTATAAATAATGTTAATTACCCTATGGTGAAATTCTTTTATTTAAACATTAAAAATAATGTTAAATCCTTCTACGGTGAAATTCTTTTACTTTAACATTAAAAATAATGTTAATCATCCTACGATGTAAATTCTTTTTATTTAACATTAAAAATAATGTTAATCATCCTACGGTGTAAATTCTTTTTATTAACATTAAAAATAGTGTTAATCATCCTATGATGTAAATTCTTTTTATTAACATTAAAAATAATGTTAATCTTATCATACGTTTAAATTACGCATCATTAACATTAAAAATAAAGTTAATTTTATCATACGGTTAAATTTTCTTCATATTAACATTATAAATAAGGTTAACTAAATCCTACGGTTGAAATTTCTAGTTAATTTACATTAAAAATGTCAATTTCATCCTACGGTAAAGTTACTATTTAATTGACATTAAAAATGTCCATTTTTCATGCATTGTAAATTACTTATTTTTAACATCAAAAACAATATTAATTCCTCATACAACGTAAATTCTTATTTGCATCATTAACAAAAGTGTTAATTTTCATTCGATGTGAATACTTATTTTTAACATTGACACAAAAATGTTAATTTATCATACGTTGTAAATACTTTTATATTAACATTAAAAATATTAATGACATCCTACGGTTAAAATTTTATTATATTAACATTAAAAATGTTAATTACATCATACGGTGTTATCTTTAACATTAAAAATGTTAATTTACACATGCGGTGAAATTACTATTTAATTAACATTAAAAATAATGTTAATTGCTCATGCGGTGTAGTTTCTTATTATTAACATTTAAAAATAATGTTACTTTATCATACCATGTAAATTCCTTATATTTAACATTAAACAAAATGTTAATTTCTCATCACTTTAATTTTACATAATTCAATGTAAATTTCATGTTAACACAAATTCCTACTTTGGTTTTACATAATTAAATGTAAATTTATGTCATTCCAAATTTCATACCTTAATTTTACATAATTAAATGTAAATTTAATGTTAATACCAATTCCTACTTTAATTACATTGATAAAAATGTAATCTTTTTCCTACGGTGAAGTCCTTGAATATATTACATTAATAAAAATGTAAACTTTATTTACATATCACATTCTTAATAAAATAAAACGTAAACTTTAGTTACATTTCTAAAAATTTAAATTTCACCTGCGGAGTAAATTCTTATATATATTACATTAATAAGAATGTATATTGTGCATACAGTTAAAATTACCATTTTATTCCCATTACAATTTATTCACATTAATAAAAATGTGTTACATGCCTAATAATTTATTCTATTCACATAAGTAAAAATGTGAAATTTTACATGTCCAATATTTAATTTATAATATTAACATTAAAAATGTTAATGTACATACGGTTGAATTTTTATAATATTAACATTAAAAATGTTAATGTACATACGGTTGAATTTTTATAATATTAACATTAAAAATGTTAATGTACATACGGTTGAATTTTTATAATATTAACATTAAAAATTTTAATGTACATACGGTTGAATTTTTATAATATTAACATTAAAAATGTTAATGTACATACGGTTGAATTTTTATAATATTAACATTAGAAATGTTAATTTCATCCTACGTTTGATTTCTTTTTATATTAACATAAAAAAATGTTAATGTACACTTGCGGTAAAATTACTATTTAATTAACATTAAAAATGTTAATTTTTCATGCATTGAAAATTACTTATTATTAACACCAAAATAAATGTTAATTTTTCATACAACGTAAATTACTTATTATTAACATCAAAATAAATGTCAATTTTTCCCTATTTCAATTTTACAAAAAAAAAAAAAAGAATATGTAAATTTCATCACAAGTCGCGTTCTTATTTACATCAAGTAAACTGTAAATTCTCATCACATCGTATAACAACATCCAAATACAACAATAGGATCAGATTCGATACTAACATCGAGGTAAATTGCAAGATGGGGTTTCACACAGCATATGTAAAATCAACATGGCATGGTTAAATAAATAACACATAATTAATTTTAATTAATTATGAATTCAGATTTAAGCCTAAAATTTCAGATCTAATCACATAGCACCATAGGCAATTTAGATTCCACATCATATGTTATGAACGGTTTAGATCTATGTTTAAACATTGTGTCATATTAATTCTACTGTTAATAATCATGCAAATAATAATTAAATAAATTAAATTAAATTAAATTTAAAAATAAAATTCTCACCCTAATCAGTCTCAGCAAAGCCTACCTGTCGCCACGGTCCTGTCGGATCTGAAATTTTCAGATTCGGGGTTCATACGCATTAGTTATCAATGTTTGAATAATTCTGACTTTTAACAACTGCTGCAGCAACGTTTAAAAGCATCGCAAAATCTGAAGCATACCTTATTTTCAGAATTTGTTCAAAACTTCAAATTCGATTTTCTGGAGTTGTAGTTGACGAAACGACGAGCCGTTTGTTGGAGAAGGACCGGCTACGAGAGAGCTACGCACTGCCAGAAGGTGGCGAGGTGCGGCGGCGGCATGTGGGGCCTAGGGGGGCGCGACCGGCGGACCTTTGGAGGGACGGGGCGGGCGGATCGAGGCACGAGAATGGCTGAGGTTGGTACCAAATCGAAGAGCTTCGAAACGAGTACTCACACGCCAAATTCCGTTAAGAAATGAGAGAGAAAACTGAGTTTGAATTTTTGAAGGCCATGGGTTAATGTGGCGGCTGAAGTGACGAAGAGGAAGACGAATGAATAGTAATTCCAAATATTATAATAATATATTAGGGTTAACTAATTATGTAATTTGCCCGTTAAGGCCCGTTTTGGTCCGAACTCCGATTTAGGCCTGCTTACTGTCGTTCTTAAGGTTTTGAGGCCTTCTGAACGCAATGGGCTATGTTACGGGACCCAATTCCGAAATTTATTATGAGTTCTGGAATAATTATATTATTTTATTAATATTTTAATGTATACCGTACATGAAAATTCACCGAGGTCACAAATTAACTTCAAAAATTCTCGAAAAATATATTTAGCTATGTTTTGATGCTGTGGACCTATGAAAATTAATTTTGTTCAATTCTGAGCCCGTATGGATTTTTAATGAATTTTTAAAATCAAAAATTGTCCGTTTACACTGAAAAATCAATTATAGTTATATTTTAATTCTAAAAATTACCAAAAAATCATTTTTAGCTTTGTTTTGATGATACGAATCCAACACAATTTATTTCGTTCGATTCTGAGACTTTTTTAAAAATGGCTATTTTTAAGGCCAGTATATTTAATATTAAAAAAATATTTTTAAACAAATAATTTCTGAAACTCGAAACATATAAGTGTTTACTGTTTTTCAATGCAGAAACGTCATTCTGAAACCAATGGAAGTGGTTTCGAGTTCAAATTCCTTCGTATGCAAAAAGTAGCATTTTTGTCCTATGCAAATTACCCACCGACCTTTCTAAAGATTGAATTGGCCATAACTTTTGATTTCCGCTATGAAATTTCGATTTTTCGGATTCGTTGGAAAGATATTTTTAAATAGATTCTAATATTTTTGGTTTTACTAAAATCTGTTAAATTTTGCATCCTGTATGGTCAGTCAAAGTTCAAGTTTGACTTTTCAAACTACCGCGCTATTTCTAGCTCTTTTTATAATTAAAATTAATTTATTCATTCTAACTTCGATTTGAACCAAATTTGTGATCCTTATTATTTAAAATAGATTGTTTTAAATATCAAAACTCATTTAAAATCACTTAAAATAAATTTTAAATTGGCCCCAAAATTCAGGGCTGTTACAGTCTCCCCCACTTAAAAATTTTCGTCCTCGAAAAGGAAAAAGAAAAATAGAAGAGGAAGAATAAACACAGAGAATGTTTTTAACAGAGATGGTACCGTCTATAACATCAGGCTTTCCACCGAAGAAGTTGGTCCTTTCGTTCCTTCGTAAACATGTGCCAATTGAGCATCGCCACTTCACTTAGTCTTCTTCGAATGCACGATCAAGGGAAGAGTCAAAATACATCGGTAATGGTGATTCTAAGAGATAGAAAAGATCGAAGGACGAAAGAAAAGATGACGATAAAGTGACTGGCTATTATGTATCCCATGAAATGTTCGCCGTAGAATATAGTGATTCTACGTAAACGAATTATTATAAATATGTTATATTCCGCTTTGTAAACCAAAGCTCTGATACCAACTGTGATGACCCCAAATTTCCACGGAATGAAAGTAGGAGTAATCATTTTTGGAATACAACATATATACAATAAAACAGAACACAGATACAATATAGCAAAGGAAATTCATAGAGTAATAACATTATAGCAGCGGGAAAATATAATGTCATCAATCACAGAAAATCCACAGTCACAGAAACTAAGCTATTACAACAAGTTTGCAGAAAAGAAATAAGTTTGATGTCTAAAAAGAAAAGAAAAGATGCCATAGAAACAAAAGATAAATGTCTTCAAGCTCCAAGTCATCACCTCTCCACAAAAGCAAATCCAAGAAAAATGATAAGCGGCTCCAAAGAAAAACTCCAAGTAAAGAATGAACCTGTCTACTTGGTTGCCCGTGTATAAGAGAGGGCACCCAAGTTTGCAAAAAGGTGAAATAAACTATGGGTCAGTCGTGGGACTGGTGTGAGAATTCTTAACTAAAACTACCAGAAATAAGGCAAATCCAAAAGACCACGCCGCTAACGCGGAACGGGTTTACTCTAATGGATTGTCGTGCATAATTTAAAGTGTCATAACAAATAATTAAATACATCGTAAACAACGCAATGCTTTTTGGAAAAATGGAATCACCATAAGACCCCAAGTCCCATCACACAATGCAACACACACCAGAGGATAGGGTTTTACCTTATGGTGATTAAACATGCTAAATACGGCAAATACGCATCTAATATTATTATTAGTGTATATGAAAGCATTTCAAAGTAAATGTATTAATCTTAGGAAGCATGGGTACCATATACTATGCCTCCGTACTAGTAATACAATCAAATTCGTCGGTTCGTATTTGGATTTTGGTTTCCATCATGAGTCAAGGCTAGAGCGGAGCTCCTTACCGATTCAAGACACTCTAGCTAATGTCTCAGGATCCCCCGCAGTGAACCCTTGGAAATGGCAGGGCCGGTCCGCAAATACAGCTTAGCGGATTGGCAATTCCTAAGCACACGTTTCCCGGTCCTATAGGACCTATCCGAGGCGCGCCACATTCCATCATCCACATAAGTAAAGTATCAGCGCTGGGAGGTCCCTGACACTACTTCTAGCTAGAAAGAAACGTGCTGCTTTCCCTGCGTTCCCTTCGCCCGTTTTAGACTCTACCGGTTTGTGAGGCTCATGAGGTTACGTAATACACAAAGCTCTGCTTATTCAAGCAGTGCTTTGATCGTCACCACAAGGTTCTGCTTTTCAACAAGAAACCTTGATCATTGCATCTTAGTATGCCACACTGTCACTCCATGCCATACCATTGCTTCTCCATCAATACTTAAATGGGTGTTAAGTAGAGAATAAATTCTCTACCACCAATATTTATATATTAACAGAAAATCAACAATATGATATATAACGAAGTACGATGTCAGACACACCATCCGTTTAAACTTATGCTCTGGGTCTGAACGAAAGTCAAATCCGTGAAACCAACACGTACGTCTGGGCAATGACCTTGACCCATGAATTGGTAGCAAGTCAATTCAGGGTCTCGATCGCTGTCCATTCGAGGGAAGATTTACAGTCTTCATGCGTCGTCTTCTTACTTCGATCTTTAACGCCGCTGGATTAATTTGGGATGAGAATATCTCGGACTTCCCAAACAATCCTCGTATATATATACATATATATATATATTTTGAAAATCCTTCTTATTTGTTAATAATTATTTTTATTAACAATTCATTCTATTTTAATTATTTAAAATAGTCAAACTTCTTATTTAACGACGCATTCTCAAAATCATATTTTTATTTACATTAATTAAAATGTAAACTTTCATTACATATCGCATTCTTGTTTTCTTTACATTTAATAAAATGCAAACTTGAAATTACATGTCACATTCTTACCTATTTACATTGAATTAAATGTAAACTTGCATTTACATGTCGCATTCTTACCTATTTACATTGAATAAAATGTAAACTCATCCTACGGTGGAATTCCTTTATTTTAACATTAAAATAATGTAAATTTTTCCCTATGGTATATACACTTTTTACATTAACATTTAGAATAATGTTAACTCATCCTACGATGCATATTTTCTTAATTTTAACATTAAAGATAATGTTGACTTATCCTATGGTTAACTCACCCTTTATTAACATTAAAAATAATGTTAACTCACCCTATGGTGTTATTCCTTCTTAATTTCATAAAAAAAAATGTAACATTCCTACGGTCAATTCTCTTTTATGTTAACATTATAAAATAATGTTAATTTTATCCTACGAAGTAATTCTCTTAATATTAACATTAAAAATAAATGTATATTAACCCTATGGTTAAATTATCCTTTATTAACATTAAAAATAATGTAATCTCATCCTATGTTAAATTACTTTATTACTTTACATTAAAAATAACGTAGCTCAATCCTACGGTTAAGTTACTCTTTAATTTAACATTAAAATTATGTTAATTCAACCTACGGTTGAATTTCCTTTATTTTAACATAAACAAAATATAATGTTAATCCATACTATGGTGGAATTCACTATATATTAACATTAAAAACAATGTTAATTCATCTTACGGTCAAATTCCTTATATACTAACATTATAAATAATGTTAATTACCCTATGGTGAAATTCTTTTATTTAAACATTAAAAATAATGTTAAATCCTTCTACGGTGAAATTCTTTTACTTTAACATTAAAAATAATGTTAATCATCCTACGATGTAAATTCTTTTTATTTAACATTAAAAATAATGTTAATCATCCTACGGTGTAAATTCTTTTTATTAACATTAAAAATAGTGTTAATCATCCTACGATGTAAATTCTTTTTATTAACATTAAAAATAATGTTAATCTTATCATACGTTTAAATTACGCATCATTAACATTAAAAATAAAGTTAATTTTATCATACGGTTAAATTTTCTTCATATTAACATTATAAATAAGGTTAACTAAATCCTACGGTCGAAATTTCTAGTTAATTTACATTAAAAATGTCCATTTCATCCTACGGTAAAGTTACTATTTAATTGACATTAAAAATGTCCATTTTTCATGCATTGTAAATTACTTATTTTTAACATCAAAAACAATATTAATTCCTCATACAACGTAAATTCTTATTTGCATCATTAACAAAATTGTTAATTTTCATTCGATGTGAATACTTATTTTTAACATTGACACAAAAAGGTTAATTTATCATACGTTGTAAATACTTTTATATTAACATTAAAAATATTAATGACATCCTACGGTTAAAATTTTATTATATTAACATTAAAAATGTTAATTACATCATACGGTGTTATCTTTAACATTAAAAATGTTAATTTACACATGCGGTGAAAATACTATTTAATTAACATTAAAAATAATGTTAATTGCTCATGCGGTGTAGTTTCTTATTATTAACATTTAAAAATAATGTTACTTTATCATACCATGTAAATTCCTTATATTTAACATTAAACAAAATGTTAATTTCTCATCACTTTAATTTTACATAATTCAATGTAAATTTCATGTTAACACAAATTCCTACTTTGGTTTTACATAATTAAATGTAAATTTATGTCATTCCAAATTTCATACCTTAATTTTACATAATTAAATGTAAATTTAATGTTAATACCAATTCTTACTTTAATTACATTGATAAAAATGTAATCTTTTTCCTACGGTGAAGTCCTTGAATATATTACATTAATAAAAATGTAAACTTTATTTACATATCACATTCTTAATAAAATAAAACGTAAACTTTAGTTACATTTCTAAAAATTTAAATTTCACCTGCGGAGTAAATTCTTATATATATTACATTAATAAGAATGTATATTGTGCATACAGTTAAAATTACCATTTTATTCCCATTACAATTTATTCACATTAATAAAAATGTGTTACATGCCTAATAATTTATTCTATTCACATAAGTAAAAATGTGAAATTTTACATGTCCAATATTTAATTTATAATATTAACATTAAAAATGTTAATGTACATACGGTTGAATTTTTATAATATTAACATTAAAAATGTTAATGTACATACAGTTGAATTTTTATAATATTAACATTAAAAATGTTAATGTACATACGGTTGAATTTTTATAATATTAACATTAAAAATGTTAATGTACATACGGTTGAATTTTTATAATATTAACATTAAAAATGTTAATGTGCATACGGTTGAATTTTTATAATATTAACATTAAAAATGTTAATTTCATCCTACGTTTGATTTCTTTTTATATTAACATGAAAAAAATGTTAATGTACACTTGCGGTAAAATTACTATTTAATTAACATTAAAAATGTTAATTTTTCATGCATTGAAAATTACTTATTATTAACACCAAAATAAATGTTAATTTTTCATACAACGTAAATTACTTATTATTAACATCAAAATAAATGTCAATTTTTCCCTATTTCAATTTTACAAAAAAAAAAAAAAGAATATGTAAATTTCATCACAAATCGCGTTCTTATTTACATCAAGTAAACTGTAAATTCTCATCACATCGTATAACAACATCCAAATACAACAATATGATCAGATTCGATACTAACATCGACGTACATTGCAAGATGGGGTTTCACACAGCATATGTAAAATCAACATGGCATGGTTAAATAAATAACACATAATTAATTTTAATTAATTATGAATTCAGATTTAAGCCTAAAATTTCAGATCTAATCACATAGCACCATAGGCAATTTAGATTCCACATCATATGTTATGAACGGTTTAGATCTATGTTTAAACATCGTGTCATATTAATTCTACTGTTAATAATCATGCAAATAATAATTAATTAAATTAAATTAAATTTAAAAATAAAATTCTCACCCTAATCAGTCTCAGCAAAGCCTACCTGTCGCCACGGTCCTGTCGGATCTGAAATTTTCAGATTCGGGGTTCATACGCATTAGTTATCAATGTTTGAATAATTCTGACTTTTAACAACTGCAGCAACGCTTAAAAGCGTCGCAAAATCTGAAGCATACCTTATTTTTAGAATTTGTTCAAAACTTCAAATTCGATTTTCTGGAGTTGTAGTTGATGAAACGACGAGCCGTTTGTTGGAGAAGGACCGACTACGAGAGAGCTACGCACGGCCAGAAGGTGGCGAGGTGCGACGGCGGCATGTGGGGCCTAGGGGGGCGCGACCGGCGGACCTTTGGAGGGACGGGGCGGGCGGATCGAGGCACGAGAATGGCTGAGGTTGGTATCAAATCGAAGAGCTCGGCGAGAGCTTCGAAACGAGTACTCACACGCCAAATTCCGTTAAGAAATGAGAGAGAAAACTGAGTTTGAATTTTTGAAGGCCATGGGTTAATGTGGCGGCTGAAGTGACGAAGAGGAAGACGAATGAACAGTAATTCCGAATATTATAATAATATATTAGGGTTAACTAATTATGTAATTAGCCCGTTAAGGCCCGTTTTGGTCCGAACTCCGATTTAGGTCTGCTTATTGTCGTTCTTAAGGTTTTGAGGCCTTCTGAACGCAATGGGCTATGTTACGGGACCCAATTCCGAAATTTATTATGAGTTCTGGAATAATTATATTATTTTATTAATATTTTAATGTATACCGTACATGAAAATTCACCGAGGTCACAAATTAACTTCAAAAATTCTCGAAAAATATATTTAGCTATGTTTTGATGCTGTGGACCTATGAAAATTAATTTCGTTCAATTCTGAGCCCGTATGGATATTTAATGAATTTTTAAAATCAAAAATTGTCCGTTTACACTGAAAAATCAATTATAGTTATATTTTAATTCTAAAAATTACCAAAAAATCATTTTTAGCTTTGTTTTGATGATACGAATCCAACACAATTTATTTCGTTCGATTCTGAGACTTTTTGAAAAATGGCTATTTTTAAGGCCAGTATATTTAATATTAAAAAAATATTTTTAAACAAATAATTTCTGAAACTCGAAACATATAAGTGTTTACTGTTTTTCAATGCAGAAACGTCATTCTGAAACCAATGGAAGTGGTTTCGAGTTCAAATTCCTTCGTATGCAAAAAGTAGCATTTTTGTCCTATGCAAATTACCCACCGACCTTTCTAAAGATTGAATTGGCCATAACTTTTGATTTCCGCTATGAAATTTCGATTTTTCGGATTCGTTGGAAAGATATTTTTAAATAGATTCTAATATTTTTTGTTTTACTAAAATCCGTTAAATTTTGCATCCTGTATGGTCAGTCAAATTTCAAGTTTGACTTTTCAAACTACCTCGCTATTTCTAGCTCTTTTTATAATTAAAATTAATTTATTCATTCTAACTTCGATTTGAACCAAATTTGTGATCCTTATTATTTAAAATAGATTGTTTTAAATATCAAAACTCATTTAAAATCACTTAAAATAAATTTTAAATTGGCCCCAAAATTCAGGGCTGTTACAGTCTCCCCCACTTAAAAACTTTTCGTCCTCGAAAAGGAAAATAGAAGAGGAAGAATAAACACAGAGAATGTTTTTAACAGAGATGGTACCGTCTATAACATCAGGCTTTCCACCGAAGAAGTTGGTCCTTTCGTTCCTTCGTAAACATGTGCCAATTGAGCATCGCCACTTCACTTAGTCTTCTTCGAATGCACGATCAAGGGAAGAGTCAAAATACATCGGTAATGGTGATTCTAAGAGATAGAAAAGATCGAAGGACGAAAGAAAAGATGATGATAAAGTGACTGGCTATTATGTATCCCATGAAATGTTCGCCGTAGAATATAGTGATTCTACGTAAACGAATTATTATAAATATGTTATATTCCGCTTTGTAAACCAAAGCTCTGATACCAACTGTGATGACCCCAAACTTCCACGGAATGAAAGTAGGAGTAATCATTTTTGGAATACAACATATATACAATAAAACAGAACACAGATACAATATAGCAAAGGAAATTCATAGAGTAATAACATTATAGCAGCGGGAAAATATAATGTCATCAATCACAGAAAATCCACAGTCATAGAAACTAAGCTATTACAACAAGTTTGCAGAAAAGAAATAAGTTTGATGTCTAAAAAGAAAAGAAAAGTTGCCATAGAAACAAAAGATAAATGTCTTCAAGCTCCAAGTCATCACCTCTCCACAAAAGCAAATCCAAGAAAAATGATAAGCGGCTCCAAAGAAAAACTCCAAGTAAAGAATGAACCTGTCTACTTGGCTGCCCGTGTATAAGAGAGGGCACCCAAGTTTGCAAAAAGGTGAAACAAACTATGGGTCAGTCGTGGGACTGGTGTGAGAATTCTTAACTAAAACTACCAGAAATAAGGCAAATCCAAAAGACCACGCCGCTAACGCGGAACGGGTTTACTCTAATGGATTGTCGTGCATAATTTAAAGTGTCATAACAAATAATTAAATACATCGTAAACAATGCAATGCTTTTTGGAAAAATGGAATCACCATAAGACCCAAGTCCCATCACACAATGCAACGCACACCAGAGGATAGGGTTTTACCTTATGGTGATTAAACATGCTAAATACGGCAAATACGCATCTAATATTATTATTAGTGTATATGAAAGCATTTCAAAGTAAATGTATTAATCTTAGGAAGCATGGGTACCATATACTATGCCTCCGTACTAGTAATACAATCAAATTCGTCGGTTCGTATTTGGATTTTGGTTTCCATCATGAGTCAAGGCTAGAGCAGAGCTCCTTACCGATTCGAGACACTCTAGCTAATGTCTCAGGATCCCCCGCAGTGAACCCTTGGAAATGGCAGGGCCGGTCCGCAAATACAGCTTAGCGGATTGGCAATTCCTAAGCACACGTTTCCCGGTCCTATAGGACCTATCCGAGGCACGCCACATTCCATCATCCACATAAGTAAAGTATCAGCGCTGGGAGGTCCCTGACACTACTTCTAGCTAGAAAGAAACGTGCTGCTTTCCCTGCGTTCCCTTCGCCCGTTTTAGACTCTACCGGTTTGTGAGGCTCGTGAGGTTACGTAATACACAAAGCTCTGCTTATTCAAGCAGTGCTTTGATCGTCACCACATGGTTCTGCTTTTCAACAAGAAACCTTGATCATTGCATCTTAGTATGCCACACTGTCACTCCATGCCATACCATTGCTTCTCCATCAATACTTAAATGGGTGTTAAGTAGAGAATAAATTCTCCACCACCAATATTTATATATTAACAGAAAATCAACAATATGATATATAACGAAGTACGATGTCAGACACACCATCCGTTTAAACTTATGCTCTGGGTCTGAACGAAAGTCAAATCCGTGAAACCAACACGTACGTCTGGGCAATGACCTTGACCCATGAATTGGTAGCAAGTCAATTCAGGGTCTCGATCGCTGTCCATTCGAGGGAAGATTTACGGTCTTCATGCGTCGTCTTCTTACTTCGATCTTTAACGCCGCTGGATTAATTTGGGATGAGAATATCTCGGACTTCCCAAACAATCCTCGTATATATATACATATATATATATTTTGAAAATCCTTCTTATTTGTTAATAATTATTTTTATTAACAATTCATTCTATTTTAATTATTTAAAATAGTCAAACTTCTTATTTAACGACGCATTCTCAAAATCATATTTTTATTTACATTAATTAAAATGTAAACTTTCATTACATATCGCATTCTTGTTTTCTTTACATTTAATAAAATGCAAACTTGAAATTACATGTCACATTCTTACCTATTTACATTGAATAAAATGTAAACTTGCATTTACATGTCGCATTCTTACCTATTTACATTGAATAAAATGTAAACTCATCCTACGGTGGAATTCCTTTATTTTAACATTAAAATAATGTAAATTTTTCCCTATGGTATATACACTTTTTATATTAACATTTAGAATAATGTTAACTCATCCTACGATGCATATTTTCTTAATTTTAACATTAAAGATAATGTTGACTTATCCTATGGTTAACTCACCCTTTATTAACATTAAAAATAACGTTAACTCACCCTATGGTGTTATTCCTTCTTAATTTCATAAAAAAAAATGTAACATTCCTACGGTCAATTCTCTTTTATGTTAACATTATAAAATAATGTTAATTTTATCCTACGAAGTAATTCTCTTAATATTAACATTAAAAATAAATGTATATTAACCCTATGGTTAAATTATCCTTTATTAACATTAAAAATAATGTAATCTCATCCTATGTTAAATTACTTTATTACTTTACATTAAAAATAACGTAGCTCAATCCTACGGTTAAGTTACTCTTTAATTTAACATTAAAATTATGTTAATTCAACCTACGGTTGAATTTCCTTTATTTTAACATAAACAAAATATAATGTTAATCCATACTATGGTGGAATTCACTATATATTAACATTAGAAACAATGTTAATTCATCTTACGGTCAAATTCCTTATATACTAACATTATAAATAATGTTAATTACCCTATGGTGAAATTCTTTTATTTAAACATTAAAAATAATGTTAAATCCTTCTACGGTGAAATTCTTTTACTTTAACATTAAAAAAAATGTTAATCATCCTACGATGTAAATTCTTTTTATTTAACATTAAAAATAATGTTAATCATCCTACGGTGTAAATTCTTTTTATTAACATTAAAAATAGTGTTAATCATCCTACGATGTAAATTCTTTTTATTAACATTAAAAATAATGTTAATCTTATCATACGTTTAAATTACGCATCATTAACATTAAAAATAAAGTTAATTTTATCATACGGTTAAATTTTCTTCATATTAACATTATAAATAAGGTTAACTAAATCCTACGGTTGAAATTTCTAGTTAATTTACATTAAAAATGTCAATTTCATCCTACGGTAAAGTTACTATTTAATTGACATTAAAAATGTCCATTTTTCATGCATTGTAAATTACTTATTTTTAACATCAAAAACAATATTAATTCCTCATACAACGTAAATTCTTATTTGCATCATTAACAAAAGTGTTAATTTTCATTCGATGTGAATACTTATTTTTAACATTGACACAAAAATGTTAATTTATCATACGTTGTAAATACTTTTATATTAACATTAAAAATATTAATGACATCCTACGGTTAAAATTTTATTATATTAACATTAAAAATGTTAATTACATCATACGGTGTTATCTTTAACATTAAAAATGTTAATTTACACATGCGGTGAAATTACTATTTAATTAACATTAAAAATAATGTTAATTGCTCATGCGGTGTAGTTTCTTATTATTAACATTTAAAAATAATGTTACTTTATCATACCATGTAAATTCCTTATATTTAACATTAAACAAAATGTTAATTTCTCATCACTTTAATTTTACATAATTCAATGTAAATTTCATGTTAACACAAATTCCTACTTTGGTTTTACATAATTAAATGTAAATTTATGTCATTCCAAATTTCATACCTTAATTATACATAATTAAATGTAAATTTAATGTTAATACCAATTCTTACTTTAATTACATTGATAAAAATGTAATCTTTTTCCTACGGTGAAGTCCTTGAATATATTACATTAATAAAAATGTAAACTTTATTTACATATCACATTCTTAATAAAATAAAACGTAAACTTTAGTTACATTTCTAAAAATTTAAATTTCACCTGCGGAGTAAATTCTTATATATATTATATTAATAAGAATGTATATTGTGCATACAGTTAAAATTACCATTTTATTCCCATTACAATTTATTCACATTAATAAAAATGTGTTACATGCCTAATAATTTATTCTATTCACATAAGTAAAAATGTGAAATTTTACATGTCCAATATTTAATTTATAATATTAACATTAAAAATGTTAATGTACATACGGTTGAATTTTTATAATATTAACATTAAAAATGTTAATGTACATACGGTTGAATTTTTATAATATTAACATTAAAAATGTTAATGTACATACGGTTGAATTTTTATAATATTAACATTAAAAATGTTAATGTACATACGGTTGAATTTTTATAATATTAACATTAAAAATGTTAATTTCATCCTACGTTTGATTTCTTTTTATATTAACATAAAAAAAAATGTTAATGTACACTTGCGGTAAAATTACTATTTAATTAACATTAAAAATGTTAATTTTTCATGCATTGAAAATTACTTATTATTAACACCAAAATAAATGTTAATTTTTCATACAACGTAAATTACTTATTATTAACATCAAAATAAATGTCAATTTTTCCCTATTTCAATTTTACAAAAAAAAAGAATATGTAAATTTCATCACAAGTCGCGTTCTTATTTACATCAAGTA
The DNA here is from genome assembly GCA_030737875.1 of Allium sativum. NCBI lineage: Eukaryota > Viridiplantae > Streptophyta > Magnoliopsida > Asparagales > Amaryllidaceae > Allium > Allium sativum. The sequence continues at coordinate 444,300,878 of CM060922.1, read as the reverse complement.
AACTGTAAATTCTCATCACATCGTATAACAACATCCAAATACAACAATAGGATCAGATTCGATACTAACATCGAGGTAAATTGCAAGATGGGGTTTCACACAGCATATGTAAAATCAACATGGCATGGTTAAATAAATAACACATAATTAATTTTAATTGATTATGAATTCGGATTTAAGCCTAAAATTTCAGATCTAATCACATAGCACCATAGGCAATTTAGATTCCACATCATATGTTATGAACGGTTTAGATCTATGTTTAAACATCGTGTCATATTAATTCTACTGTTAATAATCATGCAAATAATAATTAAATAAATTAAATTAAATTAAATTTAAAAATAAAATTCTCACCCTAATCAGTCTCAGCAAAGCCTACTTGTCGCCACGGTCCTGTCGGATGTGAAATTTTCAGATTCGGGGTCATACGCATTAGTTATCAATGTTTGAATAATTCTGACTTTTAACAACTGCTGCAGCAACGCTTAAAAGCGTCGCAAAATCTGAAGCATACCTTATTTTCAGAATTTGTTCAAAACTTCAAATTCGATTTTCTGGAGTTGTAGTTGACGAAAGGACGAGCCGTTTGTTGGAGAAGGATCGGCTACGAGAGAGCTACGCACGGCCAGAAGGTGGCGAGGTGCGCGGCGGCATGTGGGGCCTAGGGGGGCGCGACCAGCGGACCTTTGGAGGGACGGGGCGAGCGGATCGAGGCACGAGAATGGCTGAGGTTGGTACCAAATCGAAGAGCTCGGCGAGAGCTTCGAAACGAGTACTCACACGCCAAATTCCATTAAGAAATGAGAGAGAAAACTGAGTTTGAATTTTTGAAGGCCATGGGTTAATGTGGCGGCTGAAGTGACGAAGAGGAAGACGAATGAACAGTAATTCCGAATATTATAATAATTTATTAGGGTTAACTAATTATGTAATTAGCCCGTTAAGGCCCGTTTTGGTCCGAACTCCGATTTAGGCCTGCTTACTGTTGTTCTTAAGGTTTTGAGGCCTTCTGAACGCAATGGGCTATGTTACATGACCCAATTCCGAAATTTATTATGAGTTCTGGAATAATTATATTATTTTATTAATATTTTAATGTATACCGTACATGAAAATTCACCGAGGTCACGAATTAACTTCAAAAATTCTCGAAAAATATATTTAGCTATGTTTTGATGCTATGGACCTATGAAAATTAATTTCGTTAAATTCTGAGCCGGTATGGATTTTTAATGAATTTTTAAAATCAAAAATTGTCCGTTTACACTGAAAAATCAATTATAGTTATATTTTAATCCTAAAAATTACCAAAAAATCATTTTTAGCTTTTTTTTGATGATACGAATCCAACACAATTTATTTCGTTCGATTCTGAGACTTTTTGTAAAATGGCTATTTTTAAGGTCAGTATATTTAATATTAAAAAAATATTTTTAAACAAATAATTTCTGAAACTCGAAACATGTAAGTGTTTACTGTTTTTCAATGCAGAAGCGTCATTCTGAAACCAATGGAAGTGGTTTCGAGTTCAAATTCCTTCGTATGCAAAAAGTAGCATTTTTGTCCTATGCAAATTACCCACCGACCTTTCTAAAGATTGAATTGGCCATAACTTTTGATTTCCGCTATGAAATTTCGATTTTTCGGATTCGTTGGAAAGATATTTTTAAATAGATTCTAATATTTTTGGTTTTACTAAAATCCGTTAAATTTTGCATCCTGTATGGTCAGTCAAAGTTCAAGTTTGACTTTTCAAACTACCGCGCTATTTCTAGCTCTTTTTATAATTAAAATTAATTTATTCATTCTAACTTCGATTTGAACCAAATTTGTGATCCTTATTATTTAAAATAGATTGTTTTAAATATCAAAACTCATTTAAAATCACTTAAAATAAATTTTAAATTGGCCCCAAAATTCAGGGCTGTTACAGTCTCCCCCACTTAAAAACTTTTCTTCCTCGAAAAGGAAAAAGAAAAATAGAAGAGGAAGAATAAACACAGAGAATGTTTTTAACAGAGATGGTACCGTCTATAACATCAGGCTTTCCACCGAAGAAGTTGGTCCTTTCGTTCCTTTGTAAACATGTGCCAATTGAGCATCGCCACTTCACTTAGTCTTCTTCGAATGCACGATCAAGGGAAGAGTCAAAATACATCGGTAATGGTGATTCTAAGAGATAGAAAAGATCGAAGGACGAAAGAAAAGATGACGATAAAGTGACTGGCTATTATGTATCCCATGAAATGTTCGCCGTAGAATATAGTGATTCTACGTAAACGAATTATTATAAATATGTTATATTCCGCTTTGTAAACCAAAGCTCTGATACCAACTGTGATGACCCCAAACTTCCACGGAATGAAAGTAGGAGTAATCATTTTTGGAATACAACATATATACAATAAAACAGAACACAGATACAATATAGCAAAGGAAATTCATAGAGTAATAACATTATAGCAGCGGGAAAATATAATGTCATCAATCACAGAAAATCCACAGTCACAGAAACTAAGCTATTACAACAAGTTTGCAGAAAAGAAATAAGTTTGATGTCTAAAAAGAAAAGATGCCATAGAAACAAAAGATAAATGTCTTCAAGCTCCAAGTCATCACCTCTCCACAAAAGCAAATCCAAGAAAAATGATAAGCGGCTCCAAAGAAAAACTCCAAGTAAAGAATGAACCTGTCTACTTGGCTGTCCGTGTATAAGAGAGGGCACCCAAATTTGCAAAAAGGTAAAACAAACTATGCGTCAGTCGTGGGACTGGTGTGAGAATTCTTAACTAAAACTACCAGAAATAAGGCAAATCCAAAAGACCACGCCGCTAACGCGGAACGGGTTTACTCTAATGGATTGTCGTGCATAATTTAAAGTGTCATAACAAATAATTAAATACATCGTAAACAACGCAATGCTTTTTGGAAAAATGGAATCACCATAAGACCCAAGTCCCATCACACAATGCAACGCACACCAGAGGATAGGGTTTTACCTTATGGTGATTAAACATGCTAAATACGGCAAATACGCATCTAATATTATTATTAGTGTATATGAAAGCATTTCAAAGTAAATGTATTAATCTTAGGAAGCATAGGTACCATATACTATGCCTCCGTACTAGTAATACAATCAAATTCGTCGGTTCGTATTTGGATTTTGGTTTCCATCATGAGTCAAGGCTAGAGCGGAGCTCCTTACCGATTCGAGACACTCTAGCTAATGTCTCAGGATCCCCCGCAGTGAACCCTTGGAAATGGCAGGGCCGGTCCGCAAATACAGCTTAGCGGATTGGCAATTCCTAAGCACACGTTTCCCGGTCCTATAGGACCTATCCGAGGCGCGCCACATTCCATCATCCACATAAGTAAAGTATCAGCGTTGGGAGGTCCCTGACACTACTTCTAGCTAGAAAGAAACGTGATGCTTTCCCTGCGTTCCCTTCGCCCGTTTTAGAATCTACCGGTTTGTGAGGCTCGTGAGGTTACGTAATACACAAAGCTCTGCTTATTCAAGCAGTGCTTTGATCGTCACCACAAGGTTCTGCTTTTCAACAAGAAACCTTGATCATTGCATCTTAGTATGCCACACTGTCACTCCATGCCATACCATTGCTTCTCCATCAATACTTAAATGGGTGTTAAGTAGAGAATAAATTCTCCACCACCAATATTTATATATTAACAGAAAATCAACAATATGATATATAACGAAGTACGATGTCAGACACACCATCCGTTTAAACTTATGCTCTGGGTCTGAACGAAAGTCAAATCCGTGAAACCAACACGTACGTCTGGGCAATGACCTTGACCCATGAATTGGTAGCAAGTCAATTCAGGGTCTCGATCGCTGTCCATTCGAGGGAAGATTTACGGTCTTCATGCGTCGTCTTCTTACTTCGATCTTTAACGCCGCTGGATTAATTTGGGATGAGAATATCTCGGACTTCCCAAACAATCCTCGTATATATATACATATATATATATATTTTGAAAATCCTTCTTATTTGTTAATAATTATTTTTATTAACAATTCATTCTATTTTAATTATTTAAAATAGTCAAACTTCTTATTTAACGACGCATTCTCAAAATCATATTTTTATTTACATTAATTAAAATGTAAACTTTTATTACATATCGCATTCTTGTTTTCTTTACATTTAATAAAATGCAAACTTGAAATTACATGTCACATTCTTACCTATTTACATTGAATAAAATGTAAACTTGCATTTACATGTCGCATTCTTACCTATTTACATTGAATAAAATGTAAACTCATCCTACGGTGGAATTCCTTTATTTTAACATTAAAATAATGTAAATTTTTCCCTATGGTATATACACTTTTTATATTAACATTTAGAATAATGTTAATTCATCCTACGATGCATATTTTCTTAATTTTAACATTAAAGATAATGTTGACTTATCCTATGGTTAACTCACCCTTTATTAACATTAAAAATAACGTTAACTCACCCTATGGTGTTATTCCTTCTTAATTTCATAAAAAAAATGTAACATTCCTACGGTCAATTCTCTTTTATGTTAACATTATAAAATAATGTTAATTTTATCCTACGAAGTAATTCTCTTAATATTAACATTAAAAATAAATGTATATTAACCCTATGGTTAAATTATCCTTTATTAACATTAAAAATAATGTAATCTCATCCTATGTTAAATTACTTTATTACTTTACATTAAAAATAACGTAGCTCAATCCTACGGTTAAGTTACTCTTTAATTTAACATTAAAATTATGTTAATTCAACCTACGGTTGAATTTCCTTTATTTTAACATAAACAAAATATAATGTTAATCCATACTATGGTGGAATTCACTATATATTAACATTAAAAACAATGTTAATTCATCTTACGGTCAAATTCCTTATATACTAACATTATAAATAATGTTAATTACCCTATGGTGAAATTCTTTTATTTAAACATTAAAAATAATGTTAAATCCTTCTACGGTGAAATTCTTTTACTTTAACATTAAAAATAATGTTAATCATCCTACGATGTAAATTCTTTTTATTTAACATTAAAAATAATGTTAATCATCCTACGGTGTAAATTCTTTTTATTAACATTAAAAATAGTGTTAATCATCCTACGATGTAAATTCTTTTTATTAACATTAAAAATAATGTTAATCTTATCATACGTTTAATTACGCATCATTAACATTAAAAATAAAGTTAATTTTATCATACGGTTAAATTTTCTTCATATTAACATTATAAATAAGGTTAACTAAATCCTACGGTTGAAATTTCTAGTTAATTTACATTAAAAATGTCCATTTCATCCTACGGTAAAGTTACTATTTAATTGACATTAAAAATGTCCATTTTTCATGCATTGTAAATTACTTATTTTTAACATCAAAAACAATATTAATTCCTCATACAACGTAAATTCTTATTTGCATCATTAACAAAATTGTTAATTTTCATTCGATGTGAATAATTATTTTTAACATTGACACAAAAATGTTAATTTATCATACGTTGTAAATACTTTTATTTTAACATTAAAAATATTAATGACATCCTACGGTTAAAATTTTATTATATTAACATTAAAAATGTTAATTACATCATACGGTGTTATCTTTAACATTAAAAATGTTAATTTACACATGCGGTGAAATTACTATTTAATTAACATTAGAAATAATGTTAATTGCTCATGCGGTGTAGTTTCTTATTATTAACATTTAAAAATAATGTTACTTTATCATACCATGTAAATTCCTTATATTTAACATTAAACAAAATGTTAATTTCTCATCACTTTAATTTTACATAATTCAATGTAAATTTCATGTTAACACAAATTCCTACTTTGGTTTTACATAATTAAATGTAAATTTATGTCATTCCAAATTTCATACCTTAATTTTACATAATTAAATGTAAATTTAATGTTAATACCAATTCCTACTTTAATTACATTGATAAAAATGTAATCTTTTTCCTACGGTGAAGTCCTTGAATATATTACATTAATAAAAATGTAAACTTTATTTACATATCACATTCTTAATAAAATAAAACGTAAACTTTAGTTACATTTCTAAAAATTTAAATTTCACCTGCGGAGTAAATTCTTATATATATTACAATAATAAGAATGTATATTCTGCATACACTTAAAATTACCATTTTATTCCCATTACAATTTATTCACATTAATAAAAATGTGTTACATGCCTAATAATTTATTCTATTCACATAAGTAAAAATGTGAAATTTTACATGTCCAATATTTAATTTATAATATTAACATTAAAAATGTTAATGTACATACGGTTGAATTTTTATAATATTAACATTAAAAATGTTAATGTACATACGGTTGAATTTTTATAATATTAACATTAAAAATGTTAATGTACATACGGTTGAATTTTTATAATATTAACATTAAAAATGTTAATGTACATACGGTTGAATTTTTATAATATTAACATTAAAAATGTTAATTTCATCCTACGTTTGATTTCTTTTTATATTAACATAAAAAAAAATGTTAATGTACACTTGCGGTAAAATTACTATTTAATTAACATTAAAAATGTTAATTTTTCATGCATTGAAAATTACTTATTATTAACACCAAAATAAATGTTAATTTTTCATACAACGTAAATTACTTATTATTAACATCAAAATAAATGTCAAATTTTCCCTATTTCAATTTTACAAAAAAAATGAATATGTAAATTTCATCACAAGTCGCGTTCTTATTTACATCAAGTAAACTGTAAATTCTCATCACATCGTATAACAACATCCAAATACAACAATAGGATCAGATTCGATACTAACATCGAGGTAAATTGCAAGATGGGGTTTCACACAGCATATGTAAAATCAACATGGCATGGTTAAATAAATAACACATGATTAATTTTAATTAATTATGAATTCAGATTTAAGCCTAAAATTTCAGATCTAATCACATAGCACCATAGGCAATTTAGATTCCACATCACATGTTATGAACGGTTTAGATCTATGTTTAAACATCGTGTCATATTAATTCTACTGTTAATAATCATGCAAATAATAATTAAATAAATTAAATTAAATTTAAAAATAAAATTCTCACCCTAATCAGTCTCAGCAAAGCCTACCTGTCGCCACGGTCCTGTCGGATCTGAAATTTTCAGATTTGGGGTTCATACGCATTAGTTATCAATGTTTGAATAATTCTGACTTTTAACAACTGCTGCAGCAACGCTTAAAAGCGTCGCAAAATCTGAAGCATACCTTATTTCCAGAATTTGTTCAAAACTTCAAATTCGATTTTCTGGAGTTGTAGTTGACGAAACGACGAGCCGTTTGTTGGAGAAGGACCGGCTACGAGAGAGCTACGCACGGCCAGAAGGTGGCGAGGTGCGGCGGCGGCATGTGGGGCCTAGGGGGGCGCGACCGGCGGACCTTTGGAGGGACGGGGCGGGCGGATCGAGGCACGAGAATGGCTGAGGTTGGTACCAAATCGAAGAGCTTGGCGAGAGCTTCGAAACGAGTACTCACACGCCAAATTCCGTTAAGAAATGAGAGAGAAAACTGAGTTTGAATTTTTGAAGGCTATGAGTTAATGTGGCGGCTGACGTGATGAAGAGGAAGACGAATGAACAGTAATTCCGAATATTATAATAATATATTAGGGTTAACTAATTATGTAATTAGCCCGTTAAGGCCCGTTTTGGTCCGAACTCCGATTTAGGCCTGCTTACTGTCGTTCTTAAGGTTTTGAGGTCTTCTGAACGCAATGGGCTATGTTACAGGACCCAATTCCGAAATTTATTATGAGTTCTGGAATAATTATATTATTTTATTAATATTTTAATGTATACCGTACATGAAAATTCACCGAGGTCACAAATTAACTTCGAAAATTCTCGAAAAATATATTTAGCTATGTTTTGATGCTGTGGACCTATTAAAATTAATTTTGTTCAATTCTGAGCCCGTATGGATTTTTAATGAATTTTTAAAATAAAAAATTATCCGTTTACACTGAAAAATCAATTATAGTTATATTTTAATTCTAAAAATTACCAAAAAATCATTTTTAGCTTTGTTTTGATTATACGAATCCAACACAATTTATTTCGTTCGATTCTGAGACTTTTTGAAAAATGGCTATTTTTAAGGCCAGTATATTTAATATTAAAAAAATATTTTTAAACAAATAATTTCTGAAACTGGAAACATATAAGTGTTTACTATTTTTCAATGCAGAAACGTCATTCTGAAACCAATGGAAGTGGTTTCGAGTTCAAATTCTTTCGTATGCAAAAAGTAGCATTTTTGTCCAATGCAAATTACCCACCGACCTTTCTAAAGATTGAATTGGCCATAACTTTTGATTTCCGCTATGAAATTTCGATTTTTCGGATTCGTTGGAAAGATATTTTTAAATAGATTCTAATATTTTTGGTTTTACTAAAATCCGTTAAATTTTGCATCCTGTATGGTCAGTCAAAGTTCAAGTTTGACTTTTCAAACTACCGCGCTATTTCTAGCTCTTTTTATAATTAAAATTAATTTATTCATTCTAACTTCGATTTGAACCAAATTTGTGATCCTTATTATTTAAAATAGATTGTTTTAAATATCAAAACTCATTTAAAATCACTTAAAATAAATTTTAAATTGGCCCCAAAATTCAGGGCTGTTACATGTCTGATCAGTTAGGGAGAGCAGGAAACTATATTTTCTTAACCCAAGCCTAGACACTATCCTCTCTATCATCCTAGAACATTTCGGTCTTTATTTATTCATTTAAAGAACTTAATCAATATATATGAATTCATCCAAATGGTCTTTCCTAATTATTAACCTTTAATTTCAATAAGGATATTGCTTCTAATTACAAAGGAGATTTGTTGATCACCAATGTGATACCATACTTGTTGTGTCATTGTGTGTGCAAAAACAGCATCAACAACCATTATAAACATCTATAACAACCATCATCAACATATTTAAATAAATCATAACTGTGCACAAGCGTTATAACACTAACGCTTAATAGTGTGTGTTCTAAACTACGCATCCATCACAACAAACATCAGTCATTAACCACTAATAATTCATCACTACATTTAAATTAGTCTAACTACTAATAAAATATATAAACCATGGTTAAAGAATTCTCACCTAATAGCTTTCCAAATATTCACGGTAGGCGAGCCTAGCTGAGTGAACCGTCGGACAGTATTTCAGTGCAACGACTTCTTCACCCATATATATATAATATACACTAATATCTCTCTCTTTATATTATAAGAGGAGGAGGAGGAGGAGGATGACAACGAACTTTGGTAAGGTGGTGGTGGAAAAGAGGAAAATTATGCCATGGAAACCATGGCCATAAGCTTAAGAAGAAGAAGGAAGGTAGGAAAAATGAAAATAGATGATAAAAAATGAAGTAAAGAGCTTCTTATATAGGAAAGGAGGAGTAGGAGGTAAAGAAACATAAGGGGACAAGTGGAAACCATGCATGAATGTTTGCATGCAAAATTACAAGTGTCCATACACTTGTCTTAAGAAGAGAAGGTGAACTTTTGGTAGCATTTTCCCTTAAATGCTATGAAAACTAAGGGCAACACTTAATTCTAATGCTACTAATTCATTTTATGGTTTGACAAATCCGATCGAACGACAAATAGTATCAATAAATCCAAACTCATTAATAATCATTTTCATTTATAATTCAAATAAAATATATGATCTAACTTATAAAAATTCTTAACCATATATATTTATGTAAAATTCTAATTAAGTAATAAAAATTCCAATTTTGTATTGGTTAAATTTTTTGGATCGTTACACATATTTTTGATCTTCTAATTAAATAACTATTTATTGTCGAAATTCCGGTTTGATACATTCTTCCCCCCTTAAAAGGAATTTTGTCCCGAAATTTTGACACTTAGTTATCTTATTCTACACAACCAATTTGTGTACATCCACTTTGCAACCATATGTATATGTGCATGGAGCACTTAATGCATTTCAATCATAAAATATGCATGCAAGATGATTCTAAATCGGGCCCTCTATATGTATGCATTGAGATTTTTAAAACACTTCTAAAAACATGATGCAAAACATCCTAAATATACTGGCAGTTTTATATGAATGCAAAATTTGAAAAATTCTTTTTCATCTATGACCTTCACACAATTACGAATAAAAGTGTGAAGCAACCAATTTTGCATCCAAACTCTACCATGCAAAATGTATGTAATCTAATTGTTTTCTATTTAATCTTTCCTAAACCGGAAAAAGAAAATTGGAGCTAAGATTTTTAACATTTTTCTTGGTCACAATTTTTCTCATTCCCACACTACAATGGAATTTTTACCTGAGTTATCCAAAATGCTTCAAAAAATTTCATCTGTAGATTGTAAAGGAGGCTTAAAACAAGCTCTAAAACGTAAAATGAGTTAATTAATAACTCTCGTGCAACGTTGATAAGGTATGGAAATAGCGTGTCCATGGTTGAAACAGCTTTTTCCTTGTTGGCGTTAACGTTTTTATCTCATCGTCAGTCCTACTGCACTGCTAAAATGCACACACAAAGCATTCAAACATTTTCCTTACACCGTTTATGCGGCGAAAAATTGTAACTTTTTCATAAAAATAAATTTCCGCTTAATAGCTTGTCATGTTTACTTTGAAAATTTTCTTTCAAAACCGCTTCACTTTCCCTTAAAATAGGAAAATGACAGAAATGTGTTTTTTTATCAAACAACATTTCCCCAAAACTTCAAAAATGTATTTTGCAGAAACCAAAACGAATCAAGTCACATGTTGGCGAAGAAGGAAGTCAGTTACGCGAAAAATGCGAAAACTGAAATTACACATAATGACCAAAATAAATTTTAGCTTTAATAAGGAACGGTGATTTATTTATTTATATACCCATGACGAAAACAATGCAAAACCGGTCATTTGCTAAAACTTATCCAACATAGAATTCTTTTCTTTCCACCCGTAGGACAACTGTTAGTTTAAACAAGAAAAATGAGATTTCAATCAAACAGGCACGTGTGAATGACAAAATATTCTCAAACATATAAACCTCATTAACCTAAGTCGTACGATTTAAACAACACTAAGAATTTCAAGCACAAATCACCACAACCAAGAGCCCAATGTTGGAAAGGGATAACAATAAAACAACACTAAAGCCCCTAAAACTCTAGCTATAAACAACTAGATGTTTTGCTCCGCGGCTGGAGCTTAAACCAATATTTATGATTTGAATTAACCATATCGTTGTAGCAAAAATACTTAATCTCATTTTACTAGCGCTGCTGGTGTTGTTTGGAGGTTCCCACGTCACCATCTCTTCTAAGAGAGAATTTATGATAAGAAAAGAAATCTACCACAAAATTGCTTCTTATGGAAATCGATCAAATATTGCCTAAAGACAAAACAGATAGGTGAAATTACAGAAAATAACTCTATGAGACAACCCACAAGAACATAAGCTGGTTCGAATATGATGTGATACTAAATAATGGTTATGCCATTGATCAAGAAAAATGTTAATTTCTGCATCATGCGACATATCTAGGCATAACTTCCCATTTATAGAATGATGTGCTAAACGGGTTACACGTCTACATAGGCGGTCCGAATATAGATTCCCTACATCAAGAAAAAAAGATTTGCTGCAAAAATCTCCAAGGATGGTCAAACAAGAGACCATTCAAGTCCGAGTTCAACACAGATTCCTCCAAAATCTCATCGAGATTCTCCTTAGAAAAACCATCAAAAGTAGTTGAATCTTCATCTCTGAAATGACGACCGCCTTCGATGAAACTATTCAAACAAGGTATGGCAAAGGCGGATGCATCACAAACACAAATCCTATACTAAGATCTCACTACAAGAAAATATCATATTAATAGCAAGTGGGGATGACACCAAAAACGTGTTTGCTATAAATAAGCAAATTATTCTTTATTAGGGCAATAAGACAGCACGTTGTCGCATCATAATTAACTAATTAAGAAAATTATTGTTTATTAGGGTAAGAAGAGAGCACGTTGTCATGTCATAGTTGACCTAACGTTAAGCAAATGCGGCCTAAATTTTATTTCCCTCCAAAATTATTTCTCGGTCGCAAACTTTTGCTTTTTCATTCGTGTTCTCTTTTCTTCACTCACAATTCTCTGAACAAATCCCCTTTGGTTCTGAAACCTCACAACCCTCTTCATCAAGGCTTACAAGGAAAACCTATTTTAATTGCAAGATAGCACGATGTTAGAAGAAAATGTTCTGTGTTTTCCTTCTCTGGTTTAATAAATCAATTTACTACGCTATGCAATTTATCAAGCAAACAAATTTGGGCGGCAAAGGTTTCCATTTCCCCCTATTTTCTCTGTCGTTCCATGGAAGCCTAGACTGCAAAACTTATACTCGTCTCACATAACCTCCTTCTCTTCACATATTTTTACTAATTTTTGTTAATTTTGGTTTTAGATGAATAATACAGCTTTATTGTTTTGTTAATTCATCACAGTCGCCGCTTTTATGTTTAATCGGATTCAAATTACCAATGGTTAATAGGAACATGCTGACATTCGCTCCCCACTTATGAAAGTAGATTCAAGAATAATTCAAATTTCTGTTAATTTTTTCGACGGTAGATTTTTAGTTGCCAAGTTAGGGCTTCTCATCCCCAAAATTCCCCTTGGTTTCTTCATTAATTTGAAATTTTGATCACTTTTTTCTTGATATTAATCATGGCATGTGGATGCATATCAAATTTCACCCAAATGCAAATCTATCGTCGCCTTAGGAAAGACCCAGATGAGATGTCAATTCTTCGGTAATTTCCTTGGTTATTGATCCATACATAGTTTATTAATTGAAATTTGTTTGTTGTTATTTGTGTATTATGTGCGATAAACATGCGATGGGTCCTCAATACACAAGATCTGGTATTGTTTTCTTTGCTCGTAAATGTGTAGTAGAATTATTATTTTTAATCTGCATTCGATAACTCGAACCAAATTTCTCGGTCCGTTATCTGAGCATTGCATTTTATATGCAAAACATATGATCATGGAGGATTAGTTTTAATAGAAATTTATGTATTCGTAATATTGTAAATGATTTTCTCTTGTATTGTATATTGTTTTCATACAATGTACATAGCTTCAGCCGACAATATATATAGCAGAAGAAAAAAGAAAAAACATATAGATGGGCTAAACAACAAAGCCCAATGATTTGTTACAAGTCTAAAGCCCATGTGGCTTATGTGAATAAGAGATCGGTTTGTTAAGTGTTGGACCATATACTTTAACTCGCCCCCTCAAACCGATCTAGGGTTTTAATGTCTTCATCTCTGCGCCGCCACCAAATACTCTCAGCTTGCATCTTAATCTTTCGAAGTTTTTCCTTGATAATGCTTTAGTAAAGATATCTGCTATTTGATAGAAAGCTGGCACGTGTTTGATTGCAAGTTTTCCAGCTTCCGTTCGCTCTTTGATGAAGTATAGATCAATCTCTATGTGTTTCATCCTTGAGTGTTGTACAGGATTGTTAGACAAGGCGATGGTGCTTTTATTGTCACACCAGAGCACTGGTTTCTTTGTGGACGGAAACCCTAATTCATTGATTAGGGTTTCAACCCAAATGATTTCAGCTGTAGCCGATGCAATCGCTCTGTACTCTGCCTCGGTACTCGATCTGGAGACAGTAGGCTGCTTCTTAGTGCACCACGAGACTAGATTTGATCCCATAACAAACAATAGCCAGAAGTGGATCTCCGGTCATCTGGGTCGTTGGCCCAGTCTGCATCACTGTAAGAACTCAAATTCATGTCTTTTCCTGCTTTAATTGTTAGTCCATAGTCCATAGTTCCACGTAAATAGCGTAAAATTCTCTTGACAGCCTTCCAATGCTCACTTAAAGGGTTAGCCATGAACTGACAAACCTTATTTACACTAAAACAGATTTCAGGTCTTGTGATAGTTAGGTATTGTAGTGCTCCAACGATACTTCTGTATTGTTTGCTGTTGTCTATGCTATCACCCCTGTGTTTTGATAATCTTAGATTACTTGTCATGGGGGTAGAAATTGGTTTGGCTTGATCCATATTAGCTCTTTTGAGAATCTCACATATGTATTTCCTTTGAGACAAGAATATTTCTGAATCTGAATTTCTTTGAACTTGAATGCCTAGGAAATAGTCCACCTCTCCCATGTCTCTTATAGCAAAAATTTTATTTAGATGCAATATAATTTTGTTGATCTCTGTGCTATCATTTCCTGTTATGAGAATGTCATCAACATAGACAAGTATGTATACATATATTTGATTGTGGATTCTGATGTATAAAGAATTATCAGATTTAGTGGCTATGTAACCCATATCTGCCAGGGTATTTTTTAATTTGACATACCAAGCTCTTGAGGCTTGTTTCAGACCATAAATGGCTTTGTTTAATTGACAAACATGATTTTCTTTGCCTCTATATTCAAAACCCTTTGGCTGCTGCATGTAGACTTTTTCCTGTAATTCTCCATTCAGAAATGCATTACACACATCTAATTGTCTTATATCCCATCCATTCTGAATAGCTATGGTTAGAACAACTCTTATGGTGGTAGGTTTAACAACAGGGGAAAAAGTCTCATTAAAATCAAATCCATATTTTTATCAAAAACCTCTTGCAACCAGCCTAGCCTTGTGTTTGATTATATTTCCTTCAGCATCTTTCTTCAATTTATAAATCCACTTACATCCCACAATATTTTGTCCTTTTGGTGTATTGACAAGGTCCCATGTTTTGTTTCTTGTCAATGCTTCATATTCCTCATTCATGGCCTTGCGCCAGGATTCATGTTTGACTGCCTCTTCATATGTGAGTGGTTCAATAGTGTCTGCATCCTCTGTAGTTGTATTGTAGATTTTTGGTTTAAAGATGCCACTCTTGGCTCTTGTAGTCATATGATGCCCAAGTGGCTGCTTAGGAGCATTATCCTCATCCCTTTCTGTGTCTGGTGAGTCATCTTCACTATCCTGGTCCTTGTTGCCGTTGTTGTTGTCACTGTCAAAACTTTGATGTGGGTTGTCTTCTTCACTTAAATGTTCACTTGTGCTGTACCCAGACCTGGTGCTGGAGACAGTGGGAGTTGCCACAGTCATTTCAGGCGTCACATTGTTCTCATGTTGCCAGGTGTCTTCAGTTAAAATAGGAATAGTTCCCATAGTGGTTTTAGATTGGACATTACTAACTTTACCTTTATTTTTCTTTTCTGCAAAAGGAAACACTTGTTCATTAAAAACAACATGTCTAGATATAAAAACTTTTCCTTTCTCATCTAAGCACTTGTACCCTTTTTGATTGTCTGCATAGCCTAAAAAAGTACAAGGGCTTGATCTTAAGGAAAGTTTGTGATTGTTGTAGGGTCTGAGGCATGGAAAACACAAGCATCCAAATATTCTCATGAATCTGTAATCTGGTTTATTATCAAACAGAATTTCATGAGGACATTTGTGATGTAGAACTTTGGTTGGCATCCTGTTGATCAAATAAACACTTGTGTTAAATGCCTCAGTCCAGTATTTCAGAGGTAAGGAAGACATAGACAACAATGTTAATCCTGTTTCAACAATGTGTCTATGTTTACTTTCCACAATGCCATTTTGTTCTGATGTATATGGGCAAGTAGTTCTATGAGTGATGCCTTTTTGGCTGAACACATGTTTGAGAGGTAAAAACTCACTGCCCCCATCTGTTTGTACAGTTTTAATGTTGCAGTTTAACTGTTTTTCAATGAAGTTCATAAACTGTAACATTACACTGTATGTATCTGATTTGGCTTTGAGAAAGAAAATCCATGTGTACCTGGTATAAGCATCAACAATTGATAGATAGTACCTGTGTCCCTGTCTTGAACATAGTGCTGCAGGACCCCACAAGTCTGCTGTAACTAATTCAAGAGGCTTAGAGTATACAGTTTCAGATTTTCCAAATGGTAATTTATGGCTTTTGCCAAGTTGACAATGTGAGCAAATAGTTGGGACAGGTGAGTTTTTAAAAGAAATATTATTGTCTTTTAATATTTGCATTACAATATCATAACTAGGATGTCCAAGTTTACAGTGCCAAGTATTAATATCATTCAGAACACAATTGTTACTCTCAGAACTGTCAGAATCACTCTGATTAACATTACTAATTTGAATGTTAGCATTGCAACACCATGTGTTATCTTCTTTACCCAATCTTGGTTGCAAGTTGTTGAATCTGTATAGACCATTACTCAGCCTACCCTGTAATAATATGTCCTTGCTCAGCAAGTCTCTAATTAAGCAATATTGAGGGTGAAACTCAAAATATACCTTGTTATCATTAGTAAATTGGGACACACTAATCAGGTTTTTCTTAACAGTAGGTACTCTAAGAATGTCATTAAGATACAATTTTCTTTTTCCTTGAATGTACCCTGCCCCAATATGAGATATATTCATAGTTTCACCATTGCAAGTATGTATAACTTGTGTACCTGTATAATTCTTGTTACCAAGATTCAAATTCTGAAGGTTGTTGGTTAAGTGATTGGTAGCTCCTGAGTCTGGAAACCAATCTTCAGTGTTTATGTCATCAGTCTTTATATTATCATCACTGCCACTTGCTTGAGATGTAGAACCTTCAGAATTTGATCTGCCTTGATAATTGACTTGTGCCATATTTGCATTCATGCTTCTCTGGCCACCTTGACCTTGTTGAACATTGTTGACATTAGTGTTAAATCTAAAATAACACCTGTTGGCTGTGTGTCCTGGCTTGTCACATATCTGACATTTTACTCTATTTGTGTTGTTTGATCTGCCCCTTCCTCTGGTTCTTTGACTGGGATTACCTCTTGGTCCTTGCTGGTTGCCTCTGCCATAGCCAGGTACACTTCTTGATTGGTCAACATTTCTTGAATTAGACGCCAGATTTATACTAAAATCACTTTGAACAGCTTTTCTTTGATCCACCCTGCCTTCATGAGCTAACAATGCTGAATAAACTGTTTGAATGTCTGGTAAAATAGGCTGTGTAGCTATATAGGTCACAAGAGACTCATATTCTTCATCAAGGCCATTTGTCAACGTTAAAATTTGTTCACTGTCTGAAATGTTGTGGCCAACTGCTTTGAGCTTGTCACATAGGGTTTTTACTTTAGAAATGTACTCACGCATACTCATGTCTCCTTTTCTTGCATTCTGAAATTCTCTCCTGTAGTGCATGATTCTTGCCGCAGACTGAGAATTGAAAATTTGTTGAATTGTTGACCAAATCTCATGCGATGATTTACACCCTATGACCTGTGATAACAAGTTGGCACTGATTGACGACAGTAGCCAAGAAGATAGCAAGTTGTCTTGTTTTTGATAGTGGATGAATTCAGGATTGTTAACCATGTTGTTTTGTGCATCAACTATCATTGCAGGTGGAATAATTCTGGTTCCATTGACATAATCTTGAAGGTCATATCCCTTCAAGGCTGTTTCAATCTGGAATTTCCATAACAAGAAGTTATCTTCGTCGAGTGGGATGGTGATAACATGGCTTTTTGGCTTTACAAGGGGCTGAGAAGGTGGTGTTGGTCCATTAGGATCTGTTCTCGTCGGTGCAGAGGATACTTCAGAACTTCTTTCTCCCATGATTTGTTCAGAAGTGATGAACAATGAATGTGGCGAGGTCACTGCTACTGTGGTGACAGCCGATTCAAGAAAAAATAGAGGAAAGAAATGTATATACAGTAGTTCTTGATTCTAAAAGATTCAAGAATCACTGGTTTACAGCGAAAAGAAATCAAATGACGAGATAGAAATCTCTGATGATCAAAAAAATGGACTGATGCAGCCGGCTGTGAACAAGATTTGCAGCCAGGCACGGCACTGTTCAGAACTGGTAAGAACAAACACTACACGATCAGGAAAGGATGCTCTCCTATGATGATGTTTTTCTGAGGAGACTAGCACATCATCCCTCTTTCTGAATCATAAAATGATTTTATTATGCCGTTTGGCTATAGGGCTCCGATACCATAATAGAAATTTATGTATTCGTAATATTGTAAATGATTTTCTCTTGTACTGTATATTGTTTTCATACAATGTACATAGCTTCAGCCGACAATATATATAGCAGAAGAAAAACGAAAAAACATATAGATGGGCTAAACAACAAAGCCCAATGATTTGTTACAAGTCTAAAGCCCATGTGGCTTATGTGAATAAGAGATCGGTTTGTTAAGTGTTGGACCATATACTTTAACTAGTTTATCTTACGGTTAGCTCTACTTATGAATTGTTATTTTTTTCTTTCTGATAAACTAAAAGAGCCACTAATATGTTCTGCTGAGAGAAGTTTAGTTTATTGATAACGAAATTGTTTCTTCTAAATGTGTCCTTAGCAGAGTTAAGGCCATGAAGTAACTACATCTAAAATGATACCAGGAAGGGATTTGTTTTGTTTTAGATGGTGTTAGGTTTTGCTCTTAAAGATCTTGATTGTGCTTTGGTGTCTAGTGTTAATTTTAGTATAATGTTTAATTGTTGATGTACACATCTTTCTATTTCTCATAAGTTACACGTAAGGTGTCACATTTAGAGTTGACCATATATTAGCTTCTATTAAATGAAACAGATTTTATTATTTTAACCGTCATGAATCATGAGTTGTATAATGGAAAACTGGGTTCTCCAAATATTGGTTTTGTCTGCATCACCAGTTCTAATCGAGCAATTTTTTTTATTTAGAAGCGAATTATCTTTAAATTTGCAGCGAAAGTTGGAATTAATGTTTGGTCATTAGTATATGAGCTATGATTTCTTTACTGACTTAGTTACTTATTTGTTTTAGGTATGAAATTATGGCTTTGTGTAAGCCCAAATAGGAGTGTTTTCTGGTATGGAAGCCTTTGGAGACTTGACAAACTTGGTATCATCAATTTTATGTATGATCTCAAAAGGACTCAGATGGCCATCACTTCAAAGAGGGAGGATGATAATGATGGTCACTACATACTTAAGATTGAAATGATTTTACACCTCGATGTAATTACGTTGCTTCTTATTTATGTTACTTCGGAATAAATTGGTCATTATTCACTATCCTCATCCAAGTGTTTTTGCATAGGTGCTTCACGTAGTTGACACCAAACCTTGGCTTGCATTTACTTTTTTGTTATTTACTCAATTCATATTTACATATTTGCAGATAAAATGTACCGCAAGATGGGAGAAGGTTAGAATCACGTATTCTCATGATGATGGATAAAGCTGGTTATTTTTTTGTATGTTATCCAACGGTATTGATTTGATGTATTTGCCAGGCACATTTAGTCAGGTATTGGAATGCTGGGACAGGGAAAGTAAAGAAATGGTAGCCATAAAAATCGTCCGAGCTACAGATAAGTATCGTGGTGATGCAATGATCGAAATTGATGTGCTTCATCAACCTAAGCAGCATAGTAATTCTTTTGTCTAGTTAGTTCTTTATGCATGTTGTCTTTGTTTGCTTGATTTATTGTTATGTTGCGTGAAATTCAAAGGATATATATATATATATATATATATTCAGTTTATGGTATTTCAGTTACTATTATATTAAATATTATACATTCATTTTTATAATGAACACATCGTGGATCATCAGTTTGTTACTGGAGTATGTTTCTTACACTACTACAAAAGTAGACATATTCGACACTAATTTGAGTGCGTTGCATGAAAGTGTGGCGAAAGCTATGCATTCTTTGATCTTCTGCAACAACATTCATTTTTTGTTGCATTAGACGTGAACACAGTGTTGCAGTTGGAATTCTTGTGCTGTGACGTGCAACACCAGTTCAAAGTGTTGCATTATATAAATACATGTCAGGTCAGCGATCAGTGTTATTAGTTTAAACAAATAAATAACCGTAGATGTTGATTAATCCAACGGTTCAAGCCGATCCTTGCAACACCAGTTCAAAGTGTTGCATTACATAAATACATGCTAGGTCAGCGATCCACGTTATCAGTTTAAACAAATAAATAACGGTAGATGTTGATTAATCCAACTGTTCAAGCCGAGCCTTGCTATAGCTTAGTGAAAATTTGGCGCGATAGTTTCCCCATTCATGAAATACTTCCCCCCAAAACAAATTCCTCCCGTACTCCTCCTTCTGTCCGTTTCTCTCTCCATGAAATCCATCTAAGAACACCTCTGATTGGTACTCTTCTTCAGGTTACAAACTATAAACCTTCGATTGCTCCTATTTTACAAACTTTACACCTTCAATTTGGATCATTTAGGACAATTACAGGTAGTTAGGGCTTCATCATTTCAGTTTTATTTAGTTGATTTCATCTCTAACTTATTTTGGTCTATGTTCAAAGTCTCTGGGTGATTTGGGTATACCGATTGCCTTAAATTAGGGTTTTTATACTTGAAGTGTTGTATTTAAATGTTTGCATGTATTGAAAATGTGCAAGTTCTGTATTTTTATGTTTACCAAACCATTGATGTATTAGTAAATAATGCTTATTTCGAAAGGTGGAAACAAAATTTAGAGGAAAAAAGAAATCCAATTTAAATGTTTAAATGTCTATTTCTGTTTGTAGTTAAATAATTCTTATTTCTCTTCCTACATCGTATGACTACAAAGATACCCTGGGCATGGGTGATCTACGACTGTCAAACCCATCATCACCAGAAACTCCTATTATTTTTATATAGAGATGCAAGAAAGGCACTATGATGATTTGCGTGAGTACGAACTAGAGCAAGAAGAACTCCGAAGACAATGGCGAGAAGAAGAACGACGTGAAGAAAGGGCGATGCGACGGCATAGTCGTGCTGCCTTGCGCCGTTCTCTAAGTAATTGAAAGTATCCTCCTCTTAAAATAAGTATTCCCCCTCCATGTTAATTCCTCTTCTTATCAATTCTACAAATTAGTATCAGAGCTACTCTTCTTAAATTCTTCAAATTCATCATATATTTGGAAACACATTTATATCCTCAGAAAAATTGATTTGATACTTAATTATAGATACACAACAATTACAGAGAATATTTAATGAATTATCTTATTGAATTATCTTACTCTGTTTAAATTTCTTTTCTTTCTTAGACAAAGTAAAAGAAAGATACCTTTTCATGGTAATTCATGTAGGCTACTGAGATCTTATCTTATGCATCTTCTATTAAGAACCCTTCTTCTGTTGTGTCCACGCTAAAAAATCACTTCACTAGAAAAATCATGTGTCTGTTTCAACGATATCTCAGGATTTTATATTTGGTTATCTAAGAGGAATATTGTTCCTCAGTTCTATGTTTGTTGTTTTTAACGTTTAGTTAGTGGCCAGGCTTAAGGCATAAATACAGTATTAGTTATTAAAAACATTTTCTTTATGTTACAATGCATCGACTGTAATATTTTGGGGCTCTATATGATATATTAGAATCAGTTTGAACATGAATCAGCTTGAACTTAATCGTTTACTTAATTTCTCATCAAAATAATTTTCTTGACAAGTAGGTGTCAATATTAATATGATATTCTTATCATTTTTTTAGAATGAATTAATATTCTTTATTTCCTCATATGGTTATAAATTTATAATTAATGGTTCTGTTTTCAATTTGCATAGGATCGTGTTTCTTTCTTACATCTTTCAGGAAATTGTTTTGCATGTACATCTTTCAGGATCGTGTTTCTTTCTTACTTCTGTATCATAGCACTTTGTTTTAGGCTACTGCAGTTCCGCTCTAACGAAAGTTAATCTTGTTAAGGTAAATGCCATCTTCAAGCTTTCTATACTTGCTTAGTTCTCATATTTAATTTCAGTTCGCAACGTTTCCTCGGGTATGGCAGTCCCGATTGGTGATTGATGCTGAGTGAAGTGTTTTGTTTACGCTACTGCAATTCTGCCCTAACGAAAGATAGTCATGTTAAGGTAAATGCTATATTACAGCATCCTATTTACCAGCAAGTGTTCAGTAGCCAAAGTTTCTACCATGTTCTGGTCTTCGAACAGTGTTAGGAAGTCCAAATTAACAAGGCCAGGGAAGTCCGGGTAGAAACAACTTTCTAGGAGTAAATTTTATAGTTTATTTGTTAGCCATCAATTTCTTGTTACAACAGTATGCTATGATATTGACAAATGTATATGTCAACATTGTATCTATACAGGGACCTTATCTTCAGGACATAACTACGCACTTACATAGAACATTTGGTGATGATAATAACTGAATGTAAAGTTTGTTGTTGGAGGCAATGATTATGTAGATTTATTTTCTACATATCATAAAATTGCCGAAGAAGGAATAAAACTTGGCTTGCGAACATACCGAGTTTTTGGTAATGTTTTTAAAGCTTTTGAATAATTTTACTTCGACGCCTGTGCATTTAAATAATTATAACCTGGAAATTGTTTTATATAGTACTTACTATGCTTGATCCTTTAAGTAATCTCATCCTAGTATGCTTGCAATTTTTGAAATTTCTACAGTATCTTGGTTCATGTTACAATGAACTTACACACGCACACATATACACAGATAACTGTTTGATTTAGTAAATTATTATCATCCATAGCATCTAGTATTTTCTATCGTTAAGGCAGAATATTGGGTTCATTTCTATTATCTTGTTTAGTGTACAAGGATAATGGCAAGGAAAAGAAGAAAAGTCCAAACATAAACTGCTAGTTTGTTAGAACAGAATCCAACTGGGCTATGGATACAAACATACCATACATAATAGCAGATAAATAAATAGGAAAATCATGCAGTATGTTCATGCATGTTTAACACATAATTTCTTGTATTTCAGGCATCTGCATGAGCAACACTTCAAGTTAATGATAGGAGCACTCTTGCACAATAGTCAAATTATCCTATAAGCATGCATGTAATTCTTCTATACATAGCAGGTCAGTATTTTGCATCCTAAGTGGAGGCATAATTATTAGCAGTAAGAGCTAATAATCATAAGTTGCAGTAACCTTACACATAACTATTTGTTAAGTTGGTTAATTGCAGCTGATGGCAAGGTGGCATAAGTTTTTGTTAGGTAGTACATGAAGAATGGTTGTGGTTGAATGCAGGAGGGTGTGCTGCTAATGGTCTGAGGAGGTGTTGGCGGTGAAGAAGTAGTAGGGGATTGCATGGGGGTGGCCACACATGTGGAGAAAAGAGATTGGTATTAGACTGTGCTTGTGATATTAACTGTCGATGTTCATGAATATTTTTAGCATGTATCGTTTTGTTTTGCTATAGTCGTATGTATTATCAATATTAATGTTTGAATTTATCATGTGTGAAATATTATGGGTATATATATTTTGTGATTTGGCTTATGACTTCGTTTGTGTACATAGATTAATATGACAAATATGTTTTTTTTTGAATTGTTATAATATATTATTAGAATTAGAAATTTTATACTTTGAATGGTATGGCAGCAAAATGTTGCAATAAAATGTTTTGTATGTTTTTTATAGCAACAAAACGATGTAGTAAAAAGTAGTGAATTTTTCATAGTGTGTTTTGATGCGTCATAAAAACTTTTAATAGCTTGTTCATATGCTATAACAACAAGAAATCTCAACATATTACACCATTTAAATGACGTTTCCACAGCGTTTGGATGCGTTATAAAAACTTTCTATAGCATGCTTCACAAGCTATAAAAAAGCAGTTGCACCAATATGACCTATTTAAGATGGCAACAAAAGTATGTTTTCTATTGCAAGAATTACACGTCATAATATCTACTAGACTTTTAATAACATGTTGATATACGACGTTTATAGAATCGTCATAGAAAGTTTTTATGATGGTTTTTAAACATCCTAAAAAGGTCTTTTTTGTTGCAGTGTCTCATAGCAATGGGCCGGTGCAAGCCCAACTGCCTTGCCAAATTTTCTTAGCCCTAAAGTGGTAAGACCTTTTTGCTCATTCTGATCCAACCAAATGATCTATACTCAAGGATGAGACTTGAATGGTCTAAGTAAGATCAAATAGTGCAACTAGGTGTTATAGGCCAAGAAATGTTCGGAGAGAAGAAATTAGATGCTGGAGTACTAGTGAGGCAAGATCTAATGCGCAAACAAGCGTGAAAAAGAGGAGACGAGGCGGCAACAAAGAAAGGATAAGAATGTGGTTCGACTGAGGAAGGAAGTACAAAAAAAGTTAAGGGGTAATTTGGATGCAACGTTGGCGGTTGAGTCCTTGGTCCAAATTGTACCAAAACTCAATTAATTGACCATCCTAGTATAGAACTAAATGATCAACAACCAAATGGGCTTTGGACAGAGGTTGTACCTTGACCTTATTAGGCTGGATTAAAATATTAATCGTCCCGCACCATCTTTGAAGATTTAACGCAATCCGAAAAAAAGTCATCATCACCACGGTATTTAAAGATCGTAGTTAAACTTCGAACCAACTCCAAAGCTTTATAGTCTCAACTATGATGCTGCGACTACCCAATGAATGAACAAATTCCAAAAATAATTTAGCTAGAAATCCGTAATATTGAATAAAACGGATTTTCACCTTACCTAGTTGATAAAAAACAAACGATTCACGAATTCAAATACCCTAAAATCCAAACGATGATTTTCCTTAGCCTTTTGGATGAAAAATTTAAAACTTTTCCAAAAATGGAATTTATTTATAAACTAACGGTTTCGTATCTATAAATGCTTTTTTATTATTACTATTATTTATATTCCAGTTTAATTTCACACTGGAAAATCTTTTTGTGCTAAAAATGTTGGAGCTTTAAAATATTAAAGATTAATTGTGATAATTCCAATAAATTATCCAATATATATAAGAAAAGTGACACTAAAAATTACAAGCAATAGATATTTATTATTTTTAGGTTTAGTGGCATATTCCTTGTCATTTCCAATTACGTCTTTCCAACCAATCACACTACATCTATTAAAATTACACAACAGCCCTAAAATTCTGAAACACTAATAGTTTAAGAGTTTAAAACCCATATTGTTATAAAACCAGGCCTTTATTAAACCATTTTCTGAAACTATAACTTAAAACTCATTTTTATACTTTCCAATATAGTTTTAAAATCAAAAATTCCTCGAATAAAAGACTAAGAACCCAATTGAATATTTCAACAAAGGTAGATTCGAAAATACAATGAAGTAACAAATGGATATATCTCGTAATTATATTTTTGAAATGGATACGACATACTAGCATGGGCTCTTTCCCTGTTTTGGATCGAGTAATGATCTTAACTGGAACTATCGATCAAATCCCAAAAACTAGATATCGCGACTATATCGGTTGTAGCTAGATTTTTGTCCAGTCTCAAAATTCGAATCAACATGATCCACCATATGTCGTCCTTAAGCTCTTTACGATGAGATCGCCAACGTACTATGGGGTAAGACAGAATTGGCTAGAACCGAACTCAATATATTCCAACCCTTCGTCGCTTAAAGTCCATTTTATATTATTAGGCCCACGACTAATTTCATTGTTGAAATAAATTAAAATCGAGTAAGAAAGACGAAGAAAACCACAAAAGAAAATCGAATTACGTTCTCTTACGATTCCTAATTTTAATTAATTCCTCTGAATGTTTAACCTAAGCTCTGATACCAAATGTAACACCCCACACTTATCTACACCGAAATTTCGACAAAAATCGAAACTTAAACGCATCCAAGCATGGAGCGTGTATATCTGGTACCTGCAATAAAGGAGCATGAGAATAATAAGAGTACGAAAGAAACTCACAGCGGAAACAAAATAGGATAACAAGTATTAACTCAAGTAACTACCTTTTTCAAAGTAAGTCACTTTGCCAATACCGAGCATAAGAGATAACAAGAACCTAAAACCAAACTTAAGCACCTGTGAGAACTTGACCTTCTCTAGGAAACATGAAAGGTTGTAATGAGGAGGGGGTCACAATAACAAGTTCTGGTGACTAAGAAATTTACAACACAGGTTATAATACATAGATGTATCCCGTTTGGTTAAACCCAAGATGTATGCCTAACCAAGTTAGTGATTCTTGCCTAACCTAGTAAATGTTTATGCATGACTTTACTACCCTTCTCAAAGTAGTATCTCCAAAGTATAATACCGAGATAGGACGTTTACATATACTTTTTGTGAAGCCTTTATACCAGAATATAACTGGTTATTTAATCGAGAGTAGGCCCCTAATTATGGGGTTTCTATACCCATATACTTTCATTTGCTTATCCTTTGTCATTTATTGCCGCATTATCGATGATAGATTGGGTGGATTCTCCCTGATTGCTTAAGACCCTAGGTGGATCTATTCGTCACTTATTAACCCTTGATTATATATTCAACCTTATCATAAATTAGAGGGCACTAGCTACGGGCCCTACAAGTCAAGGCTTCCGTCATTCACGCATATACCCTTGCCCCGCATAAGGTGAGAGAAGGTACTTTATCATTCGTTATACCTTTTATCTTACCTTATTATATAAACTCCTTAGTCGCTTATTACTTCTCATAGGATAGGTAGCCATATTGAGGTTTTAGTTTCTAGGTTTGGGTAGGCCCACACACACCTGCCATTTAAGACCCCTAAACTGAAAGACCAGTTTGCAGGTGCACGCTTCAACCCTAGTCTCTTAGCCTTTTAGGACCCAGGAAGCAGACTATACGCGAAGGTTATCGGTTCGTATCCCATTAGCCTTTTATGCCTTCCCTATTTAGGATAAGGTGGGCTACGTTATTAAGTCATTTCCGCTTAGTCCCTCAATATGGAAATGCTATACGTACACCATTCATTTTCGTCATGGGTTCATATGGTTAACAATATCTTAAATTATTAATCTACTAATCCAACTTTATTTTTATTTATAAGTTCTATATTCATTACTATAAATATGGTAGGCCATATTCTCTTTACACTAGAGTATTTATTTGATTACCACCTTAATTGGTCTTAATATTTAAACAATAATCAATATCCATTTATCATTTTATGATACCCATTTACTTCTCATTTCTTTATTTATTTCCCTTTATTACCATAATAGTAAAATTTTCCTAAGGCAACCATTTATCTTTAATTACAGTTTATTTCAATTAATGTCATTTATGAGCCAAACAATCATAATTTTCCTAAGGCATTAATTACAACGGAATACCCTTATATTATCACTCCCGGATATATTTAATTGTTGTACCCCAACAGGCAATTACTATTCTTATTCTTTTATTTATTAGAGTTTTTGCTTATTGGTTGTTATATATATATATATATATATATATATATATATATATGCACTAGGCCTCTCACATTAAGTTGACTACCTGTGGATGCTGGATTTGCCGGTCGGTTCTGGGAAGACTTCTACTACAAGTGAACTTAACCTTGTGCCTTAGTACATTTATTATTATGCATTAGAATCCTCACATTAAGCTGGTTACCTACAGTTGCTGGATTTGCTGGTCGGTTCTGGGCAAGCTTATTGCACAAGTGAGCTTAACCTCGTGTCTAAATGCTATTATAATTCAAATTTCCTAATTGGGGTGTACAACATTTGTCCTAAATAAATTTTAGGAATTATAACCATTATCCTATCATATTCACTTCCCCATTCAACATTTGGTTACAATTGTTATATATTTGTTTGCGGTCCTATTTATAACAATTAATTATAGTGATTGCTACAAATGATCGCCACAAATATATTCATTTAATATGGAATACAATTTACATTATATGATTTCATAAATGAATACTGTACAAACATTCAAACCTTCAAACATTTAATACAATGTATATTTTTCTGTTTTACGCTGATTTGGACGGTCAAAATGTATTATTTTTATTTTGTGTTTTCATACGGTCAATGTAGTTATCTTTTATTATTATTTTTTATTTACATGATTTGGTTTAATTAATAACAAACATTCCTTTTTATATTCAATATTTTTAAAAGGTTCC
The DNA here is from genome assembly GCA_030737875.1 of Allium sativum. Lineage (NCBI taxonomy): Eukaryota > Viridiplantae > Streptophyta > Magnoliopsida > Asparagales > Amaryllidaceae > Allium > Allium sativum. Next base: position 444,272,831 of record CM060922.1, on the reverse strand, counting down.
AAATCTTACAAAAAAATCTTTAGCCGTAATCATCGTAAATTATGCCTAATTTATGGAATTGTCACATTTCAAATTCACAAGAAATATATATATTTTTAGAATAGTTGATGCAAACTATGCACAAATATTTATTTTTGTATTTATACGTACGTTTGCACCACTTTTCCTCCTCTTCTGAATTCATAATGACATCTTTTTGTTCAAAGAGAAGAAAATGGCATATTTACAATAATTAAGCTAAAACCCAACAATATTGAATACAAATAGGTACAATTACAATACATAATTTAACAATCATATCTTTCTAAATTCACATAATTTGCCAATTTCATCTTTTTACCTAAATTCAAATATTTTATTTTTTCAACACTGAACTAAAGATCTGGAACGTAACTACATCTAATTTGTGTTTAATGGCACTGATTTCCAGATCTACAATGTTATGCATTGTCCACAATATATTCTATAACATAGATGCAATATATTTCATAGCATAACTGTACGAATTGGTGTAAGCAAGTTTAATAAATCCTTTAATTTATTTTATGCATGGCCAATGTGTATAATTCACAAGTTTTACACTTCTTTTTAACCAGATCTGATGGTGTCAATCTAATTACAACAATTTATTTATTTGTTCTGATAGGCACAGGCATAAAAACATAGATGTAATTCAAACGAAGTAGATAAGTTATTACAACTGTAAATTGTAAATTTCCCACTCACCTTATAGCCTCCAAATTCAATTGTTTTGAACCCTTTAGGCTTATAATCCCCAAATTCTTATAAATCTAAAATTTATCTAGTAAGGGGAAATCCTAGATCTGTAGAAATGTAAGAAAAAAGGAAGAGAACGATGAATATGATTTAGAGTGTCACTTTGCATTCCTTTCCATTAGATCTGCTTGTCCTTTCAATTTCATATGAATCGGATTTGATATGTATGAATATATTTTTATTTTAGAATTTAGGTTTGGAGGGAGAGAAAAAATGGAAGAGCTCCACTCCCTCTGCAGATTTAAGTGGAAAAAGAATGAGGCTCTACCCTATTACTTATAGGGGCAGAAATGGCCTTGAACCGTTGGATTCATTTTAAATAACATCTGTCCATTCGTTTTATAAAATATAACAAGAATAACCCCCAAAACCTGGCCATCACTAAGTTGTGCAGGCGTAGAGCGGTCGACACCCTCCCTTCGAACGGTCGACCGCCCTTTGGAAAATCAGCTAACAAAGGGCTTGTTATATAAGGTGTTTTATATATTAATTATACTGCTTATTCATTTCCGCCCGTTTTTCGTATTTCGTCCATGACTTTTTCGTACGGACTCCATTCACGAAACTTCAAACATGAAAGGTTACTAGAATTTCAAGATGAACGCAACGGTTAAAGTTTCATGGCTAAACTCCATCGTTTGCAGAAATTTGTATTTTTGAGCTTCTAGTTAAATAACTATTATTGTCGAAATTCCGGTTGTTACTAATTCAAGCCGGGGTTCTAATTTCTTCTACCAAGTATTACTGTTCTCTTTTAATTCAACATTGTTTAAGTAAGCATTTATGCTATATTGATTATCATCTTGATATAGGTGGGAAGCCACATGATTGAGATGTTTAATAATAAAGCTTTTGTTCAACCTCCTATTAGTCCCAGAGCTGATAATCGCTTGACATTTTACCTGCATCTCGTCGTTCCCTTAGAAATATCCTGAAACGACCCAAAATCCCCCGGTCTCCGAAGAGACGGAAAACAGCGAATTGCTTTGAGAATACGACGCATCAGAACACAGAACAATAGAACATTTCATTGCTATTACAATAATTAACATCACAGTACAAGAATATATCAGAGTTCAAATAGTTTGCAGCAGAAAAATATCAGAGATTTAATTACATAATAGCAGAAAAAACATATAAATAAATATAATGTACAGCGGAAATCATCTACAGTCACAACTGAAAGAGATACACGGATACAAAGCTTTTCGAATATAGCTCCAGCTGTAAATCCAGGATCCTGGAAAAAGAAATCTGCAAAACCAAAACTACTGACTGCCCATGTGGAAAATGTGGGCACCCAGAGCTTAGGTTAAAACAATGAACTCTGAGTCAGCCATGGGACTGGTGTGAGAACTAAAACAGTTATTAGCTTTTATTTTAAAGTTAGGTAAATCACGGGACCATGCCGTACAACATGGAACAGGTTTACTCCACATGAATCTTAGTTTAAAATAAAACAATGCTATGCTTTTTGAAAACTGAAGTTATTATAAGACTCAGGTCCCATCACACAATGCAACGCAAGACGAAGGATAGATTTTTCCCTTATTATAGCCAAACATGCTTGATACATTTAAAACAAATCATTTTGATATTACTATAAGTGCATAGTCCTAAAAACAACTTCAATATAAATGTATCAATCCTAGACGACATAGGTACCATATATTATGCCGCCATACATAGGTCTACAACTAAAACCAGAAAGTCGCGTATTGGAAACTGGATTCCATCTATGAGTCGAGACAAGGGATGGCTCCTCACCAATTCGAGTCACCTCTAGGAGGATGACCCAGAATTCACAATCTCATGAGCCCTTGGATCTTCAGGGCTAGTCCATACTTACTTTAGTGGATTGGTTATTCCTGAACACACGTTTCCCCGATCCTATCGGACCTCTAAATAGGTCAGTATGTCGACCCTATGAGCATAAAACCCTATATCCGTGTCGCCTCGCAATCCATCATCCACATAAGTAAAAATTTCTGGGTTCCATACTATAACACCACTTCTAGCTAGAAAGAAAGGCATGTAGTCACTATCCCGTTTTTGACTCATACCGGGTGTGAAGCTCGCGAATTAACACTATACACAAAGCTATGCTATTTAAAGCCGTGTTTTGATCATTAACCACAAGACTATTCTTTTCAACAAAAGCCTTGATCATTTGCACCTCAGCATGCTACACTGTCAATCCATACCGTACCACTGATTTCCACCAATATATAACCTTTAAGCTCATATGTCCCAGAGAAGGGTGTTAAGAAAGAGAAAAATTCTCCGCCACCAAATAGATATATATTTATTAGAGATCAACGAACGCAGTATAAAGAAATACAATGTCAAACATACCATCCGTTTGCAAGTCCGTTCCAGGTCTAAACGAAACCAAAGGCACCATATTCCTCATCCCATACGTCCAATACAGGAGAGAGGTCCTTGCATATCTGGTCGATCTCGAAGTACGTTTGGACGATCACCACTTATTTCCTTGTCTCGGGTGTACAACCCAATCAAGACATCAGTAATCATCCAAATGATGCGAAGATCTCCGGTATTCAACCGACGTCTTCTTCGTCGACTTTTCGTCATCATATTAGTTATTCAGAATGGAATAAAGCCGGTCTTTCCGAATAACTCATGTATTTTATAATTGATAATCAAGTGCTATAAAAAAACATCATACCCTCATTCTGTTAACCATCTTTTCGGTCTTGTTCCCAAAAGTACATAAGACACGCTCGACTCAACGCATCGCGTGGAACGAAAGCCGAAAGGGACACTTAGGAGCAAAGGAAACATGATGAAGAGAGATCATGCCAACCGAGACCTCAACGGCACCCCAAACTTCCATTCGTGCAGCCTTCGAGGTGTGGAACCTCGCACCCTCAAGGTACGAATTCTCGCTCCCTCGAAGTGCGAATTCTTGCACCCTCAAGGTGCAAAAACTCGCACCCTCGAGGTGCGAAATCTTATGCACCCGAGTTGTGAAATTTCGTGCACTCGAGGTGCAAAATCTCGCACCCTCGAGGTGAGAAAATTCCCTCGAGGCGTGAAATATCGCACCTGCGAGATGCGAAATTCCGCACCCACGAGGTGCGAAATTTCATACCCACGAGGTGCGAAATTTCGCGCCCTGGGCTCAAGTGTGAATTTCCCGTGTATGCAGGCTCCTGGAGCGAATTTCTGCATGTGGTCCCCTATTTACTCCTACCTAACCCCTACCTGCTCCTTTCCTATAAATACCCCCATGACTTCACACTTCAAAGGGGTTGGAATTTGAGACCTTGGGACCTCTATAGAGATCCATTAATGGCATCCTCCATTTAAGGAAGAAGGGCAAAAATGTCCATTTCTTAATATATTTAATATATGATAATTATGACATCATATATGAGAATGATGACATCATCTAGTATAAAGACGAACGTAATGAAATGTAATGAGATGTCATGAGAGGATCTCACACTTGTAACTTTGAGTGGTTTATAATATTCCAACAACGCTTCAAAGTGGACGTAGGCCCCTCACGAGGCCTAACCTCTATAAATCTTTTGCGTTATTGACTACTTTCTACTCTTTTCTATGTGACCAAATTAAACCAAATTAACTATTCCTAGTAATTGGAATCTTTGGTGTTTACGACATTTTTTGCCATCAACGTTTGGTGCTTTCACTGAGAAAACTCGAATTTTGTGCCTTTGTCACATGTTGTCATCTTGACCCCCAATGAGCTTGAAGTTCCTTGCTAAACCTGCTGTCAAGTCGGCTTACAATGGCAAAGCGACCAAAGAACGCAATGGTCGCCTCTTCAACTGCAGCCGAGGCCGGTACGTCCCAACAACCTCAACCGATGGACATCCCGGCCATAATGAAAACTATCCCTCCTACTATGGACCACAAAGGGCCCGCAACACAAACTCAAATCCGAGCGCTTAGTGAGAAGTATGAGAACACAACAGTCAAGCTTAATCAAGCATTAAGTAATAACTCAACCTTATGCGACAACTTCAAGAAAGTCAATGCATCGTCGCTCAACTTCAACTTACTCGGAACAATGCTCGACCCTGACCAACTATATCGGAAACTTCCTCTTTCGAGTCAAGGGGCCCACATCAAAATAGGATGTTTAGCCTCATCAAAAAAGTCTCCATCCGCACTAATGCCCTCGACAACGATAATGGAAATAGCTATGCCAATGGTAATGGGAACGGGAACGGCGACCGAACTACCGTCACATATAGCGCGGGGGCACAATACCGAGACTGCTCTCGCTTGACCTTCAATGATGGACTAGGTCCTACAAATCAACCTCTTCCTCGACATAACCCGACGGTGGATAATCAGGATGATGGGGTAGCTATTCCAAAAACCCGCGTTCCTCTAGAACAGGAACCACATCACCTCGTTCCACCTCACCACCCACACCTAGACACAATCATAGATGTCGAGGACATGGAGGAATACGATCCGGACAACCATCATAGAAGACGCCCACGCAACAGAACTCCTGAACCTCGCAAAAACCCATGGGTCCCAATGGAGGATCCCTATCCAACTTACCTACCCGACACGGTTCGAAGAATCATGAGGGAGATGTGAATAAATGTGCACGATTCATGGGAAGTGCACATTAGGCGTGACCCATTTACAAGAAGGGTAAACAAAGCTAAATGGTCGCGACGCTTTAGCATGCCGCAAATGCTGCTCTATGATGGCACCACAGACCCTTATGCCTTCTTAATCGATATGAATGGCAAATGGACTCGAGTCAAGGCAACAATCCGGTCAAATGCAAATGTTTCCCAGTCTTCTTATTAGGACCGCTCTGTTATGGTTCTCTCGCCTCCCACTCAATTCCATTAACAACTTCGGCCAGTTAGCGACAGTTGATCAAGCAATTCAGAATGCATATACCAACTCCAAAGAATGCCCTCACCCTTTCTAACTTATACTAAGGGCCCGCTGGGTCTCTCAAAAGCTACTTCTCTAGGTTTAACATTTCCTACACTGAGGTCGAGGATCCGGATCCTCGCACCATACTCTTTCAATTAGCCAAAGGTGTTCTCTCTACGTCCGAATTCGGGGCATGGATTGATCAGAAGTAGCCAAAAAGACTCGATGCCTTCTATGAGAAGGAAAATCAGTACTTGTGCCAAGAGGATGCAAGGCACAACCAACTTTCATCCACCAGTCGCCCCAATGGCCCTCAAGCAGGCGCTACAAATAACAACCTCAGAAGAAAACAATAGGAGAGCCCTTTGATCAAAACAATGGGGCAGGTCCTAACAGGAAAAGACCAAACAAAGGTAGGCAAGATGGCCGGAAAAACGATCAGGACCCAACTGAGCCAAGGAAGCACGACCCTTACCGAGCCTTCGAGACATACACGCCGCTAAACGAGGATCTAGAAACAATTTACTTAGAGACATGCAACACTTTGCCATACAAGAAATCGCACACCCAAGAATCAACTGACCTTGAGATAAATACTGGGAGGTACTACCAATACCATGACATGTACGGCCACAATACCAACGAATCTCGCTAGCTTAGGGATGCAGTTGAGAAGCTTATCCGCGAAAAGCGACTTGAGCAATACATCCAAGAACCTTTTCCTCCCGAAGCAAATCCACAGCCTCAGGCACCAGCGCTTCAGGAAGCCACCAAAGCAGCTCCCGGTCCATCTAACCCAAGGTGTGGGATTGTAATCAACACCGTATCTGCCGGACCTTACCCCACACATGGCTGCTTCCGAAGAATGGTAGAGCATGCGAGTTCCATAAAACGTGCTACTTATGAAACTTGCTCCGCACCCCACGAATCCATCTCGACCAAGCTCCAAAAGACCATGTGAGACGACATCGTTTTCCGTGAAAGAGATTCTATTGGGGTGGAGATCCCAAGCACCGATCCACTAGTTATCACAGCCCAGATTGGTATCACTTCTGCCTGAAAAGTGTTAATCGATTCCGAAAGCTTAGTCAACATCATTTTCAAAGCTTCTTACAACCAGAAGAGGTTAGAAACAAAAGACTTAAAGCTTCAATGGGGCTTCTAACCCCCCAGTGGGAATGATCGATCTACCTGTGGAGCTAAGCGAGGGGGTAGAAGCCGGGTCTGAATCCTCAATTTCATGGTTACAGATATTGATTCCCACCACAACACTTTCCTTGGACGCCCTTTTCTCATAGAGTTTCGAGTCTGAATGTCACCATGGTCTTTTCTAATGAAATTTCTGACAGAAAACGGGATTTGAACAGTCAGAGGTGACTAAGTAAGTGCCAAAGAGTGTTATGCAATAGAATGGAAGAATGCGCGCAACAAGAACAAGGGAAAAGTAGTGCCCATGCCTTCTTGCACCAAGACTATTTCAGCATAGCAATCAGCTGCGTCTAGGCCTTGGCTCAAGCGCCACTGCCGTCTTTTCGAAGATCTCGACCCACGGAAGGACGAAAAGCCTGAGTACGAAAGGGCTACCCCAGTCGAATCTACAGTGGATATCCCCATTAATCCCAATGATCCATCAAGGGTGCTAAAGATAGGATCGCAACTCCATCCCACAATCAAAGAAGATCTTGTGGATTTCCTGAAGGCTAACCTAGAGGTGTTTGCATGGACTCATTCTGATATGAAAGGCATCGACCCTGCGGTCGCTTGCCATTGTCTAAGTATCGATCGTACAACTATTCCAATCAAGAAGAAACACCGCTTCTTGGGATCCATAAGGTCCAAAGCACTTGAGGAAGAGGTAGACCGTCTACTCAATAATAATTTCATTCGTGAAGCCAATTACCCCGAACAGGTCTCCAACCTAGTTCTGGTCAAGAAGGCCAACGGTAAATGGAGAACGTGCGTTGACTTCTCTGACGTAAACAAGGCGTGTCCCAAAGACAACTTTCCTCTCTCGAAGATCGACTAACTTGTTGATTCAACAGCTGTATACCAGCTGCTATCTTTCATGAATGCCTACTCAGGCTACAATCAAATTCCCATGAACCTTCACGACCAGGATCACACTTCTTTCATAACAGACCTCGGATTTCACTGCTATCATGTCATGCCTTTCGGCCTCAAGAATGCTGGCGCTACTTATCAGCGAATGGTTAATCGAATAAAAACCATATCGGAAAGTACATGGAGGTGTACGTGAACGACATGTTGGTAAAATCTAAAGTATCAAGCAATCACGTCCACGGCCTCTCTGAAATGTTCGATATCCTCCACTAGTACGACATGAAACTCGACCCCTTGAAATGCTAATTCGGAGTCGCCTCAGGAAAATTCTTGGGTTTCATCGTCAAGTCCCAGGGAATCGAAGCTAATCCAAAAAAAATCAAGTTATTCGAGACATTCAAACCCCTAAGAACATCAAGGATGTCCAAAGTTTAAATGGAAAGGTCGTTGCTTTAAGTCGATTCATATCCAAGGCTACCGACAAGTGCATCCCTTTCTTTGATTTACTTCGAAAAGGGAAACGCAATTTCAAGTGGTCCCCATAATGCATTTTCGCATTCAAAGAACTTCTGGATCACTTACAGCGACCACCTATCCTATCTAAGCCCATAGACCATGAGGATTTATACAACTATTTGGCTGTTTCTATGCAGGCAATCAACTCGGCGTTAATCTCTCTCGAGGACCGCATTCAATGGTCCGTCTACTACATAAGCAAATGATTGATAGGGGAAGAGAATAATTACCCAAAGCAGGAAAAGCTGGCATTCTGCTAGCTCATTTCCTCTTGGAAATTCCGACCATACTTCCAGTCTCATCATATAAAGGTTTTCACCGATCAGGCACTACGACTGGTCCTGAAGCGAACCGAAGTGTCGAGATGGCTATTGAAATGGAGTATGGAGCTAAGCCAGTTTGAGATAATGTTCATTCCCCACCGACCTATCCTCGGCCAAGCTCTCGTTGGCTTCATAGTAGAGTTCATTGCCCCCGAGGAGACGCCGACAGAGAACACGGAAACTCTCAACACCCAATGTAAATTGTTCATGGACGAGTCCTCCAATAGAAAATGCTCTAGGGCTGGAGTCGGGTTCATTACTCCCCAGGAACGCCCAATGTGCTATGTGCTAAAACTAAATTTCCCTACTACCAACAACGATGCAGAGTATGAAGCCTTGATCGCCGGACTCAAAATCGTGATCGAGCTCAAAATAAAGACAATCCAAATCTTCTCCGACTCACAACTCATTGTGCGTCAAGTACAAGTGGAATATCAAGCTAAGGGGGAACGACTCGTCCTCTACTTAACCAAGGTTCAAGAACTACTCACTCACCTCGAACACTTCGTCATCACTCACATACCCTGAGAACGAAATGAAAAGGCTGATTAGCTATCCAAACTAGCAAGCTCCGAGGATCTGCAACTTTTGGGGTTCGCCCTCGTTGAAGTGCTCAACTCCCCTAGTATCAAGCAAACTCAAACTGAGGCGGTCATAAACACTTAACCTAAACCTGAATCTTGGATGACACCAATCAAGAATTACCTACTGCATGGGACCCTTCTGAGGAGCTACAAGGAAAGACGAGCACTTACCCACCAATCAGATCGCTATCTTCTTATGGATGGGATTCTCTACCGTAGAGGTATCTCTGTCCCATTGCTTAGATGTGTAGCCCATCATAACGCCATCAAAGTCTTAACCGATGTATATGAAGGGGAGTGCGGCGACCATACTAGTGGGCAAACCCTGGCTAGAAAAATACTTAGACATGGTTATTATTAGCCCACGCTTGATCAAGACACTGCAGACTATGCTCGCAAGTGCGACAAGTGTCAGCGCTTCTCAAAGATCCCGAGAGCCCCGCCTATATAGCTGACACAAACGGTTAGCTTATGGCCTTTCGCTATGTGGGGAATCGACGTCATTGTAACTCTTCCAATGGTCAGAGGTGGGCACGATACACCGTCATTGCAGTTGATTATTTTACCAAATGGGCATAGACCGAAGCTCTCGCCACAATCACCACTAAGAAGATGATCAACTTCGTTGTACGCAACATCATCACTCGATATTGGGTCCCTCAAGCTATCATCTCTGACAACAACACTCAATTCGAGAGCACCAAGTTCAAAGCATTCTGCCAGCGGCATGGCATCGAAAAGAGATTCTCGACAGTGGCTCATCCTCAAGCCAACGGGCAAGTCGAAGCGGTCAACAAAGTTATTAAGTCCATCATCAAGAAGCGCTTGGAAAAGGCTGGGGGCATGTGGGCAAACGAACTTCCACTAGCCCTATGCGCCTACCGGACCAGCCACAAGATAGCAACTGGACATACTCCCTTCACCCTTGCCTATGGATCAGAAGCCGTCATTTCGATCGAGCTCAAGCTTCCATCTCATCAAGTCACCTATTTCGATCCAAGGACAAACCAAGATTTACTTTTAGGATCACTTGACTTGTTGGAAGAAAAGAGGAACGAAGCTGATCTCCAGGCCGTTGCCCAAGGACAACGAGTCGTCCGATACTTCAATTCTAGGGTCCACCATAAGGACCTCAACGTCGGCGACCTCGTCTTGAAACGGGTCTTCCCTCCACCAATAGGCCTCGCTCCTCATTAGGAAGGTCCCTACTCCATACAATGGGAGCTCAACAATGGATCTTTCAAACTCGCAACCATGGATGGAGCTGAACTCCAAGGGTTTGGAACAGTGAACATCTCCGCTGCTATAATACATAACTTAGTACATAGTTATTTACGCTTTCCAACAATATTTTGTTTACTAACAATTCAATGCATTGTAAAGGCTATTACTTCCAAAGTTATTAGTGGAAATGATGTTCAACTTCCCATCTCTTCCTATTTATGTTTACTTTGTGCATGACACAATTGACTAATCCTGACAAGTAGCTTACGTTCAAACAATCGGTTGTCATGTCGGCCTCCGAGCATGGAGTCGGTACCGCCATCCGAGTCTCGAGCCAACCTCGAGGCCAAAACACAATGGCTACGACCGCCACCTCGAGAACGAGAGCCGGTAACGCTACTTTAGTCATCAACCCGTGGTGTGACCGAGTATAAAGAACCACGAACTTGAATCTCGGCCCCATGCCGAGACCGAGGATAAATCGTTCCGTGCCCATGTCCCAAGCGACTTACGGCCACCCAACAGCAATGCAGGAGTGATGTACATCCCTCCCTCAGCTACAGGTACCGGTCGAATCTTGGTGCAGCACCGAGACCGACCCTTAAATCGTTCTTCCCCAAAGCTCTCAAGGCTAAGTGGTAGCCCATGGCCACGATCAGACCCTACGGAGGCTTCTCTTCTCAGGTGAATAAATGACACTTGAAGCTCGCCTCAACCCAATGAACGATGGGAGAGCCACACACTAGAAAGACCGCACAACGCGACGTCATACGCCTATGCTACACTTGGGATTAACCCCGGGCAACCCAAACACAGCAGGCGCTCAACCTGGCTTCGCAAACTACGGGTTTCCTGAGTTGAGGGAAACTTACTAGAAGCCTACGCTCTATCACACCTCTCCGGAATAATTGACCCGGAGTGCGGTACACAATCACACCCCTATGGAATAATTGACCTAGAGCGCGACACGCAATCGCTTTTTTGTTAGGTGTAACGATAAGTATGCTTATGCAAGTATGGGACGCCCGAAAACATAAGAAGAACATCCAAACACTTAACAAAAATTGCGATCTTTACTAATTCATATTTCATTTCAACACACACACATCAAGACAAACTACATGTCTAACATCTTCCGTTCTAATGACATGGTGTACATGAAAACCACACCATGTCTTGAAAAACAAAAGCGAGGGTTGTACTCGCATAAACTATCGTCCTACACTACCAAAATAAAACAGTAACTTTTACTTAAGTTGCTAACACTAATCATGCTTCTTCCGTTTGTGCTTGTGTTTCTTTTTGGCAGATTCCAAGCTCGATGGTTCATCCTTTGCACTGGGCCTCTTCTTGCCAGACCCACTCCTTCCATCTCGGCCTTTCTGAAAGGTGGTCGATTCATGAGAAGCCGAGAGATGCTTCTCTCGCGCACCCTCACCGCTAGAGATTTCGGTGATGCCAACAAGGGCGGCATGTGGCGCAGGCACGGGAGCACTTCCGGCAGCAAGGCGTACTACAGCGCCACTATTCTCGGGTATCTCCTTGCCTTTCACTCAGCCCATTCCTTGACATCTCTGGTAGCCCGACGCTCGACAAGCTTTTGGGACTTATGTGGCGTGACAGCACCAGCCATGGTTTTCTCGAGGGACTCGGTAGCTTTTTGCTAGGCTAACCCGTTCTCCCTTTTCTTCCGAGCCTCATCATCCATCCTCTTCTTTTCGTCTTCCTCATCGGCCTTCCTCTTCGTGACCATTTTAGTGGCTCTTGTCTCGGCATCCCGCTTGGTCGTCATTAGGATCTCCTTCCTGGCAGCCTCATCCTGCCTCCGCTTCTCCTCCACCTCCTCGTTCTTAGCGACCATCCTGGCTTGTTGAGCCTCCACCATATCTGTCATCGAAGGCACATCAGCTTCCACTAAGCCTCTAGCACAGGAACTATGCCCATCAACCTCCTCTTCGTCCTTTATAAGGCTCTCATACATGCTAGGAGTTATCCTTATATCCGAGGAGGTGTCCGACTGATCACCACCTTCCCCAAATTGCACTGCGGCAAGTCCTGGTTCAGGCTTAGTTGCTTGTGGGACCACAGAGGCAGGGCCCGATTTCGTGGTCGGTCTAGGGAGGGCTGTACATTGAAAATACAACCTTTTAGTTTTCGCAAATTCGGTAATTACGTCATCCTCGGGGATGCATGGCAAAAGAAATTTACCTCCGGGCAGGGATGGCGTAGAAATGTCAAGAGGGGTACTAGTGGTGGTAGGTAAAGTGAATCCGGTCTCTCCTAGCCCCGGGTCCTCTGGTTATACTCGGTCGAAACTAGAATTAAAGCTGTGGGATTGCTCACCCTAACCGATTCAGGGACCAGTGGCTTATAGGAGCTTCCCTCTACAAATGTCTCTGCTACCACAACACTCTCAGCTATGACAGACTTCCCCTTCTCAGCAGTAAGCCTCTCCAACCTCTCTCTCTCGGTATCCTCACGCAACAGCCTCTTCCCCTCCTCTAGCTTCTCGTGCTCCTCAGCAGTCAAGAGATCAATCATAAGCTGTCACTCGTCCAAGGACACAACATCCACTTGGAGCAGAAAGGGCTCATACGAAACTAACTGGTCCTTAAGTCCGAGCTAGACCCCGAGGGGTAATCATCCACCCACGAGAGTTCGTGGGATCTCAGAACCTTAACATACATGTTCCGGATAATTTCCTCCACAGAAGACTGTACCCGAAATTATGTATCCTCCAGCTCCCCTCTCAGTCGTTCCACTTCTCTCCGGTGTTCTTCTTTAATTCCATCCTCTATGTCCAACACATCCCAGTTAGTGGCCTCTGCGTCCTCCTTGGCCTTTCTCATTTCCTCGAGATGCCTCTTCAAGCTGTCATTCTCCGCTCTTAAGGCAATGTTGTCATTTGGGAGTTTGAAGACTCTAGCGTTATCCCTTTTCAACTCGAAGCATTTCTTATCTACCTCAGCCTTGTCCCTCTTAAGGGTCGTGTTTGCAGTGGTAAAATCAGCTATAGTTTCCGTGAAAGAGAACGGGAATGATCAGTTTCTCGTTTGAATTTCTCATACGTCCTTTTCATCTCAGCTAAAGACAGCAAGACCCACGAGTTATTGTTCAAAGATACAGGGGCAAGTAATGAAAATTCCCCGAATACAAGAAAGGAGGTCTCACCTATTTCTGTGTTCAAGTTTTGGACGGCAGCACGTTCAGCGTTAATGACCGACCTTTGGTTGATAAGCTCCAAGTTTTTCTTCCTAATCAATTCAGAGAGTTGGCGGGAGTACCTCAAAAGCTGGTCGGCCTGGTGATATTCATCCGCCATGCACATTTAGACATCCCCGGGTTCCCTGACAAAAGACGGGTGGAGATCGGGGATAAACTTTAACTCATCAAAGTAATGTCGAGGAAAGTCTCGCCTTAGTAGTGTTAACTTTTCATCCAAGGAAAGTTCTCGCACCTCAGACTCTACAAGACCTTGCCTCCCCACTGAGGTATCCCTCTCCGGCCTTAGTTGGCTGAGTGGCGTCTCCCTCCCTTTAGCAATTGGAGCCGGAGCCAAGGTCGCTGTATGTGGGGGAGCTGTCGAAGACGATTGCCGACAACCTACTAAGTTAAGCCGAGAGTCTCCATCGACCACTCGAATTGGGGGAGGAGGAGGAGTCGGAGATCGTCGAGGGCGATCCTCACCGCGATGCTCACTACCGCGAGTATGCGGGGGTGGAATATCATATAAGTTGGTCCCTCTTTTGAAGCCTTCAAAGAAAGAATTCCTAGAGCGTTGACGGCCTCCATGTCCGTAACCTCGTCCTCCACGCCCTCTAGCCATATCACCTGTCAAAGGAGCGAAGCAAAGTCAGTCAAATCACATGCTCAAATAAGCCACTATATGCAATGTTAATAAGTGTATGCCCTAAGTGTTCTCTCAACAAACCAGATTGTGGTCCACTCGAAGGAGTTAACTCATCTGTAGAAAGAGCTAATTCGTCCATGATAGCCAGAGTCGGCCGCAGGGATACTTCTAGGTCAAGTTTATTCAAGCCATCAAATAGGCGCTCATCCTCAAGTGGGGTGGCAGCTCCAGAAGAAGTCGCTGGAGACAATGGCCTAATTGACTCTCCCTCGCCTGTCCCTCCAGTCGGGGGAGGAACGGGAAATTTCAATGGGCCTCGTCTCCTGAAACACCCCACCCTCCATTAAGGTCACTCACAAGGGACTGCCTTAACTTTGGTGGAGGTTTGTAAGTAAAAGTCACAGATAAAACAAAAGACAGATATAAACACATATATATAAGCAGCAGAAAACAAACAGACTTTTTATTTCATAAATGCGTGCTCATACAAAGACATTTCCAAAACTGTCACATAACAACTTCCAAAATATTACAGCATCATTTCTGCCTTGGTTATTAAATAAAGAAGCATAAAACATGATTAAAACTGCATAAATCACCATGATTTTGTCCAACTGCCGTAGCTAAAACAAGAGAGTCCAAACCATACATCTGCTATCTTGAAGCTTGCAAAGAGTCTGACTAAGCTGGGTTGTTTCCTCCCTTTGGACCTGGGGGGCGGGGGGAAATGGAAGAAAAGAAGACGAAAGAAAATAGGGTCAGACATAAAGCCTGGTAAGTCTAGCGACTCTTCAGTATGAGAATAAGAATAAGGGCATGATAGGTATAAACTGGAAACGGGAAGGTATCATAAACTAAGATAAAGTAGTTTTGAAACGAATATACTATCGCACCCCGTACTATATCTCTGCACCTACATGTATTAGTTCTAAACTGGCACCCCATGCTGAGGGTGAAGTGATCCCCTTTTTCTAAAGATCGGCTCCTACTCGCATATTTACATGTGTCTTACGGCCCCCAAAGATTGTAGATACCTATGCTGGTCCCACCATGGGGTGTATCAAGTCCCATGGTGGCGGCCCGACACAATACTAGAATGCATAGGTTATACTACTGGTGCCCCCAGTGCCCTGTTTGTCTGCTCCAAAGTGTGTGCACGCCCGCACTCCGTTAGAACCCACACTGTTGCACCCACCGCCGTCGCTTTGACCGCTTATAATCAGCCCAGTAATCGTGCCCCAACCTGCCTAGTTCCAGGGTACCATGATACGTAATTGGGTTACTGCTGAAATGGGTCCCCGTTACTAAGGTTTTCTAGTCAAACATGTTAAGTGGTTAAGTGTCTGTATTTACCTAACCCCACCCATCAATTTCATTAACACGTTGAATTGGTTAAGTGTTTTAGTTAACTTAACCCTACCATCCTGACTTGTCTATCCTTAGCTTTTTAAAGCATCGACCACTCACATTAGACAGATATTGTTACGGTTACTGGATGTACCGGTCGGTTCCGGGCAGATTTACACCGTAACTCAGTCTAACCTCGGGTCCTTGTTGGGCTCAATGCTTAACCACCCACATTGGATAGGTATTGTTGTGACTACTGGACAGCCGGGCGGGTCCGGGCAGATTTACATCACAACTCAATCCAACCTCGTATTAAGCATATTCGTATTTTATAAATTTACATATTTGTCTTTATTACTTAATATATGTAAATTTGTCAACAATTAAATGTTATGGCCCACATTCCAAGTTTAACATTTTTGGTATAAGAATTTATATCGTTTAAATGCCACCAATTTTGGCATGTGACAAACATGCCAATTTCGTATATTTTTATGTCAAGTTTTACTAATATTCCCAACGTTACCCCATTTAAACATTAGGCTAACAATCTTAGCCTAATTTTCGTTCGCATGGTTTTAACACATAATATTAGGCTAAAAACTTAGCCTAATTTAGCGCACACAAATAGGCATAAGGGAATTCATAAACATAAACATGACATAGGTGTAAACTTGGCATTTTTGGCATAGTCAATATGAACATCATAGGTATGAACTTGCAAAATAGTCAACATGAGTGTGAACTTGCAACATAGCCTAAATCAACATAGATGTGAACTTGCATTGAAATAGGTATCTAACCAAATAGGTGTCACACAAATTAGCATATGATTTAGATAACATAAGCCTAAACTTGTTTTTTGGATCTAGGCATAACATCGAACATCACTAGCATATGACAAGAATATGGCATTTTCATAAATATGTATAACTTTATGAAAAGGGTGTGAACTAGATCCAATCGCATATCTAATTACAACATGAGACATGCACTATAGTGGATCTTGACACGGATCCAATTAGGAACTTGCAACTTTTGTATAAACATAGGGGCATGTATATGAACATAACCATTTAGGCATAAAGGTTCTAGCATAAAGTATATACATGAGGTTCTAATCACAAACAACCTATATAATCACATAAACATGAACTATACAACTTGCTTGTGATGTTGTTGTCATTCTAAAAGTACAATAGGGTCAACATCTATCTTAATTATACCACAAACATCCCAATTTCATTCGCAACACAATCATTTCAATACATAGATATGAATTAACATCGTCGTTACATAATAGCACAATTCCACTTCCAATTTACATCGAATCAAGTATTAGTTTTATTCTCATCGGAAATCACTATACTTACAATGAACGACGAACTTGGATTCTGGATTCTGAATTCTGAATTTGATATGCTTTCCTTTGGGTAGATTAATGTTGTTTTGATTCGTGTTTTACTTTAGTACTGGCTTGTTTCTAAGCTTTCTAACTGACGGCCACTCCTAGTTTCTTTCCAACAGCATGACGGCTTTAGTTCTATATTATTTATGTGAATTTAGGTTTAGACTTGAGTTGTATGTATAGAATTTTAAACTGATTAGAACCGTCGATGAAGCTAGAGTGAATCTAGACCATCCATCTCAAGAGAAGCCAATCAGAAAGCGACATGTAAGCCCTAATGACTTACCCAAGCCTCAGAAATCGACCAGAACCCGACCAGGCCAGCCAGGGCCTGACCAAGCAAGTTTTCTGGCCTGGGCGCACTTGGCAGGTGCGCCAGTGCAAATTTGTACTGGCGCACTTCCCAAGTGCACCAGTGCAATTTTGTTCTGGCGCACTTCCCAAGTGCGCCAGTGCATTCTGACCCAATTCTGGTTTTTCTGCCCAACTTCGTTCGTCCATATCTTCTTCATACGGTATCCATTTTACGCAAACTCGGACTCTATCTCAAGCAGAATTCTGAGACGAACGCAACGGCGTAACCCATTTTCCTTAATTCCATCATTTAGAATTAATTATACTTTAATTTGTTAAGTTATAGTTAATAGAAAATTCGGGGTGTTACATTCTCCCCTCCTTAAAGGATTTCGTCCCCGAAATCTTCAAGTCTAGGAGAACGTAAGTCCTAACATCCAATCGTCCATCTACTCAACCAACAAACATAGGCATCCATTGTCCTCGAAATACTTCTAATGCTTTATGATTATATGCACAGTGTGTATGTATGTCCTTAACTAATGCAAAATCAGGCGGCCTACTGATCCAGTTGACCTCCTTAATGCAAATCATGTAAGTGTCATGAATCCATTATGTATGCAAATTTGTCTTTACTCATAATTCTATATGAGTGTGCAACCATCAATACAAATGCGACATCCATATGACAACATATCAAGTTTCAACCACATACAAATATGAATACATATATGCATATGCAGTATGAAGTGACTGAGCCAATCTAAAACCTAGGGTGTGTGTGTATATGCATCCACGAGCAACCACTAGCAATCACTTGCAACCACTTGCAGCCGTCAACCATAACATGTTTCAAATACATGTTTACATCCAAAGGGGTTTTTACCTAAGGATAAAGGATAATATCGAGGAGATATACCTAAAAAGATAGATACAAGCACAACTTAAGGAGAAAGAGAGATCAAAGATGTACCCTCAAAAAGAAAAGGGTAGGCTGCGCGTATTCTGTCCTCAGTTTCCCAAGTCGCGTCTTCCTCAGCGTCGCTCCACTGAACTTTAACGAGCTTGACTTCGCGGTTGCGTAGCTTTTTCACTTCAGTTCCTACGACTCGAGTTGGAACTCTCCTCACAGTTGCTTCGCGTTCCACTTCGGCTTCTTCCAGAATGATTGGCTCAACCACTTCCGCTGATTCATGTAGACATTTTCTGAGATGAGAAACGTGAAAGACGTTGTGAATTCCAGCCAACCTTTCAGGTAGGTCTACTCTATAATCCATCTTCCCAATCTTCTTGATGATAGGGAACGGTCCTACAAATCTTGGTGCTAGCTTTCCTGCGGATCCAAAGCGAACGACGTTCCTTAAGGGAGATACCTTAAGGAAAACCCTGTCCCCAACCTCAAACTCAAGGTCGGTCTTTCTTTTGTCGGCGTAGGATTTCTGTCTGTCTTGGGCAGTCTTCATTCTCCTTCGTATCAAGTCCACTTTTTCTGAAGTCTCTCTAATCATGTCTGGCCGAACTATAATCTTGTCAGTAGACTCCCACCAACAAGTTGGTGATCGACACGGTCTTCCATACAAAGCTTCGAAGGGCGCCATACCGATGGTGGCTTGGTAACTGTTGTTGTAGGCGAATTCCACTAAAGGAAGTTGATCCTCCCAAGTCCCTCCGAAGTCAAGAACGCACAGTCTTAGAAGATCATCTTGTACTCTATTCACCCTTTCTGTCTGACCATCAGTTTGGGGGTGATAGGCCGTGCTCAAGCATAACTGTGTGCCGACAGCTTCTTGCAGACTCCGCCAAAATTCGCTCGTGAAGATGGGATCTCTGTCACTCACTATGCTGGAGGGTATTCTATGGAGTCGAACTATTTCTTTGAGGTAAAGAGAAGCTAGAGACGAAGCAGTCCTTCTACTCTTGATAGGTATAAAGTGGGCGCTTTTAGTAAGCCTGTCCACTATTACCCAAATGCTAGTATTGCCTCTTCTTGACCTAGGCAACCCATCAATGCAGTCCATTGAAATGCTATCCCACTTCCATTGCGGGATTTCTAGAGGATGAAGCAGTCCTCCAGGCTTCTTTTGTTCCGCCTTGACCTGTTGAAATGTCACGCACTTAGAAACGAAATCTACCACGTCCTTCTTTATGCCGCTCCAATAGAAAACTCTCTTTACGTCCTTGTACATCTTATCTCCACCTGGGTGTATTGTCATCTTGGAATGATGGGTCTTCTCGAGAACCTTCTTCACTAAATCCCTAGCTTGTGGGACGCATAGCCTTCCATCCCGTCTCAGCCAACCCTTATCATCGATGGAGTACCTATTGAGGTGACTGGAAGTTTCAACCCTAATTAGTTTATCGATCACATCCACAAGCTGCGGGTCTTCACGTTGTGAGGCCCCTATCGAGTCAAAAAGAGTGGGCCGTACTTCTAGGGATGCCAATAAACTAGGTATAAAATCTGAGGAGGGCCTAAAGTCAAAACTGGCTATATACTCCAAACTTTGCCTTTCTACAAAGAGAGGGCTTAGGGTCAGCTTCTTTCTGCTCAACGCGTCTGCTACTACGTTGCCCTTGCCAGGAGTATAGGAAATTTCAAAATCATACGAGGGAAGGAACTCCATCCACCTTTTCTGCCTCAAGTTAAGATATTTCTGTGAGAAAAGATACTTCAACGATTTATGGTCAGTATATAATTCGAACTTCTCACCTAGGAGATAATGGCGCCAAGACTTAAGCGCAAAGACGATGGCGGCCAACTCAAGATCATGGGTTGGGTTGTTCTTTTCATGCACTTTCAATTGTCTTCCACCATAAGCTACTACCCTCCCTTCTTGCATCAGAACAGCACCTAGCCCCGTACCACAAGCATCCATATAAACTGTGAACATTTTGCTTCCATCCGGCAAAGTCAGAACTGGGACTGTTGTGATCGCCCTTTATAATCGTTGGAAAGCAAACTTGCAATCCAAATCCCAAGTGAACGCCAGATTCTTCTTTGTTAGCCTTGTGAGTGGAGCTGAGATTTTCGCGAAATCCCTAATGAACTTTCGGTAAAAACCAACTAGCCCAAGAAAGCTTCGGACTTCAGTTGCATTTCTTGGTGTCTTCCAATCTTGCACTGCCACCACTTTTGCGGGGTCCACAGCTAACCCCTCTTTGGACACTAAACGTCCAAGAAATCTTACTTCTTCTCTCCAAAAGTGGCACTTGGAGAATTTGGCTTTTAGCTGATGTGCACGGAGAGTATCCATGATCTCTTTCAGATGCTAAGCATGTTCTTCCTCATTCTTTGAGAAGATCAAAATATCGTCTACGAAGACCACCATGAACTTATTGAGGAATTCTCTGAACACCCTGCTCATTAGGTCCACGAAATAAGCGGGTGCGTTTGTCAAGCCGAAAGGCATGACAAGCCACTCGAAGAAGCCATCTGGGGTTCTAAACGCCGTTTTATCAATATTATCTTCAGTTACCCTTAGCTGATGGAATCCAGTAGCTAGATCAAGTTGAGAGAAGACCGACGCACCTACAAGTTGATCAAACAGATCGTCTATTCTGGGAAGCGGGTGTCTATTATTTTTAGTCAGCTTGTTTAGCTCCCTATAGTCCACACAAAGGCGTAGTGAACCATCTGCTTTGGTGGCGAACACCACTGGGGCACCCCATTCTGAGATACTCCGCCTTATAAACCCCTTCTCGAGAAGCTCCTTAACTTGCTTACTGAGCTCCTTTCTCTCCTTTGGAGCCATGTGTCTAACATGCAGAGCTACGGGCTTTGCATTATCAACAAGATATATGCGGAAGTCTATTTCCCACTTCGGAGGTAAGCCTTTCACCTCTTCGAAGACATCCGGATATTCCCGGACTACTCTAAGCGACTGCAAATTCTCAACAGAAGCATTAAGCGACTCAAGATAACTAAGCATAACAACATTCAAGGGATTACAAGAAATTTCTAAAGTGTTACCGAGCCGAGTCAAGAGCCTAACCACTCACTTCTCACAATCAAGAATGGCACCGTTACTGGATAACCAGTCCATTCCTAACATCAGTCCAAATCTTGAGAAGCCCAAAACAAAGGCACTACATATAAATTCAACACTTAGAATAGAGATTTTCAAATCCAAGCAAACCATCAACAAATAAGCCGAGCCCCCAATCGGATTTGAAACAACCAAGGGATCTTCTACTATACTAGTGTCTAGGTGCAGAGATTCTACTAAAGCAGATGAAATAAAGGAGTGTGATGCACCAGAATCAAAGAGAGTGTGAACTGGATGATCATAGAGATAAACTAAGCTTTCTACAGAAATATTTCTACCTAAGGTTCTCAAGATAGGATTGAGAAGATAAGCAAGATAAAACAAAGCATCTAGGAGAAGAAGTTAAAGAGGTACCCCCATAAGGTCCTGCTTGCGGGCTTTGCCCTTGCTTCTTAGGGCAGTTCTTGCTGATATGTCCAGTATCACCACACTGAAAGCATGCCTCTCATCTTCATCTTCTTCTTTCTACAATCCTGGACTATATGCCCAACAATGCCACAGAAATAACATTTCCTTTTCTCACGTGCCTTGTTATTATTGTTGTGGTCCTTTCCTCCTTGACTATTATCTGTCTTTATGTTCTGCGATTCTTCCGCTTGCTGATTCACGTAGAGGAGGAGGAGTAAAAGCGTCTGTAGCTGGGGAGTAAGGTCCCCAGACATGCTGAAACGAAAAGGAAAGATTCAAGACAAAAGGATAGAGAGATAGTGCGTATGGCTTTGGGGGACTATGCCTTTTAAAAATAACTCTTTTTCTTGAAAAAGATGCTTCTTTAAACTTCTTTTTGAAAATAGTTTCAGAAACTTTTATCTAGTCTGGTAAATCTATGCTCAGATATCAAGTGAAACACCCCACCCTCCATTAAGGTCACTCACAAGGGACTGCCATAACTTTGGTGGAGGTTTGTAAGTAAAAGTCATAGATAAAACACAAGACAGATATAAACACATGTATATAAGTAGCGGTAAACAAACAGATTTTTTATTTCATAAATACGTGTTCATACAAAGACATTTCCATAACTGTCACATAACAACTTCCAAAATATTACAGCATCATTTTTGTCTTGGTTATTAAATAAAGAAGCATAAAACATGATTAAAACTGCATAAATCCCCATGATTTTGTCCAACTGCCATAGCCAAAACAAGAGAGTCCAAACCGTACATCTGCTATCTCGAAACTTGCAAAGAGTCTGACTAAGCTGGGTTGTTTCCTCCCTGTGGACCTGGGAGGGGGGGAAACGGAAGAAAAGAAGACGAATGAAAATAGGGTCAAACATAAAGCCTGGTAAGTCTAGTGACTCTTCAGTATGAGAATAAGAATAAGGGCATGATATGTATAAACTGGAAACAGGAAGGTATCATAAACTAAGATAAAGTAGTTTTGAAACGAATAAACTATCGCACCCCATACTATATCTCTGCACCTACATGTATTAGTTCTAAACTGGCACCCCATGCTGAGGGTGAAGTGATCCCTTTTTTCTAAAGATCGGCTCCTACTCGCATAATTACATGTGTCTTACGGGCCCCAAAGATTGTAGATTCCAATGCTGGTTCCACCATGGGGTGTATCAAGTCCCATGGTGGCGGCCCGACACAATACTAGAATGCATAGGTTATACTACCGGTGCCCCCAATGCCCTGTTTGTCTGCTCCGAAGTGTGTGCACGTTCGCACTCCATTAGAACCAACACTGTTGCACCTACCGCCGTTGCTTTGACCGCTTACAATCAGCCCAGTAATCGTGCCCCACCCTGCCTAGTTTCAGGGTACCATGATACGTAATTGGGTTACTGCTGAAATGGGTCCCCTTTACTAGGGTTTTCAAGTCAAACATGTTAAGTGGTTAAGTGTCTGTATTTACCTAACCCCACCCATCAATTTCATTAACATGTTGAATTGGTTAAGTGTTTTAGTTAACTTAACCCTACCATCTTGACTTGTCTATCCTTAGCTTTTTAAAGCACCGACCACTCACATTGGACAGATATTGTTACGGTTACTGGATGTGCCAGTCGGTTCCGGGCAGATTTACACCGTAACTCAGTCTAACCTCGGGTCCTTATTGGGCTCAATGCTTAACCACCCACATTGGATAGGTATTGTTGTGACTACTAGACAGTCGGGCGGGTCCGGACAGATTTACATCACAACTCAATCCAACCTCGTGTTAAGCATATTCGTATTTTATAAATTTACATATTTGTCTTTATTACTTAATATATGTAAATTTGTCAACAATTAAATGTTATGGCCCACATTCCAAGTTTAACATTTTTGGTATAAGAATTTATACCGTTTAAATGTCACCAATTTTGGCATGTGACAAACATGCCAATTTCATATATTTTTATGTCAAGTTTTACTAATATTCCCAACGTTACCCCATTTAAACATTAGGCTAACAATCTTAGCCTAATTTTCGTTCGCATAGTTTTAACATATAATATTAGGCTAAAAACATAGCCTAATTTAGCGCACACAAATAGGCATAAGGGAATTCACAAACATAAACATGACATAGGTGTAAACTTGGCATTTTTGGCATAGTCAATATGAACATCATAGGTATGAACTTGCAAAATAGTCAACATGAGTGTGAACTTGCAACATGGCCTAAATCAACATATATGTGAACTTGCATTGAAATAGGTATCTAACCAAATAGGTGTCACACAAATTAGCATCTGATTTAGATAACATAAGCCTAAACTTGTTTTTTGGATCTAGGCATAACATCGAACATCACTAGCATATGACAAGAATATGGCATTTTCATAAATACGTATAACTTTATGACAAGGGTGTGAACTAGATCCAATCGCATATCTAATTACAACATGAGACATGTACTAAAGTGGATCTTGACATGGATCCAATTAGGAACTTGCAACTTTTGTATAAACATAGGGGCATGTATATGAACATAACCATTTAGGCATAAAAGTTCTAGCATAAAGTATATACATGAGGTTCTAATAAAAAACAACCTATATAATCACATAAACATGAACTATACAACTTGCTTGTGATGTTGTTGTCATTCTAAAAGTACAATAGGATCAACATCTATCTTAATTATACCACAAACATCCCAATTTCATTCGTAACACAATCATTTCAATACATAGATATGAATTAACAATGTAACACCCCACACCCGCTACGGTCACTCACTAAGGGAATGCCATAACATCGGTGGAGTATTTTAAGTGAATATAGAACAGAAAAATTACAACAAGACAGATATAAGTAATACTTGAGAATTTAAAACATCATTTCATTGCAGCGAAAAGTAAAACATGTTTGGTTACACCAAAACCATAAACAAGAGTCAAGTACATAATATCCATCCTGATAAAACAAAATTACATAATCCCATTACATAACTTAATAGCCATAATAGAAAAGATAAACTGAGCTTTACATCCACGGTCCAAGCTCCAAAAGGTAGATAAAGCAGTCTGATCAAAGCCCACTAGTGCTAGGCCCACTCTAATAACCTGAGGGTTGGGAAAAAAGATAAAAACAACGGGGTCAGACATAAGTCTGAGCGAGTCCTATAACTTTAACAATACAATCATTAAAGTAACCAGAGTAAGACATAAGCTTGATATACGGTAACGACTGGGGATAAATGGCTACACTAAGCAGCCAACTAGACTTAGGATGAACTAAGATAACCGTAAAGACGCGCCTATCCACCCAAGGATAATTACTATATTGCACCACCCCAGATCTACCCACCCAAGGGTAATTCCTACACTGCGCCACACCAGTCACTCCTACTTAAAGGTTGATCCCTCCCAAGGACTTAGAAAATTTACCCAGTAGTTTCGTGTACCCCTAGCTGACTACATAGGTGCCGTCTGCCCCTATCTCCACTAGGTGTACCCACTACTCCAAGGCGATCGGCTCCCTACCGTAGATACCCTTGCTGGCCCCACAATGGGGTGTATCACTCCCCAAAGTGGCAACCCGATACAACAAATGGTGCACGGCTTATATCTACACGATGCAACAATGTCTTACCTACCAGCCCGGGTCCACACACGCATATGAAACCCGTTGGACTCGTGTTGCCACCGCTACCCCGTTTTGGCCTCTTATAGTCAAGCCCAATATGCGTGTCCCGTCCTCGACTTGGGTCGAGCCCACAAAGATACGTTTGGGATATTGGTTGAAATGGGCCCCCACAAGCTACCCACCTAAGCTTGTCATTTCTAGTGAATCCCACTTAACCCTTTAACCATGTCCACTTACATGTTATAAATTTTGGTTAAGTCATTTAATCATACTTTAATTGCCACACAAGGCACCCATTAGATTTCCACATGCCACCCAAGGCACTTACTTGATTCCCGCATGCCACCCAAGGCACTTACTTAACCCTTTAATCATGTTTAATTACATGTTCCACTTTGGTTAAGTATTCTAATCGTATTTTCTATTGCCACCCAAGGCAACCCACTAGTTTCCTCATGCCACCCAAGGCACCCCCACTAGTTACTACATGCCACCCAAGGCACCCACTTAACCCCTCAAGCCCCACTACATGCTAATTTGGTTAAGTGTTTCTTAATTAATTAAGATCGTAACCTTTGTAAAGATCTCTCACATTAGACTGTCTTTTATGGCAACTGGATATGCCGGTTGGTTCCGGGCAGCCTTACACCATAACAGAGTCTAACCTCGTGTCTTTACACATGTCACGTATTTAGTTTATGACTAAGACCTCTCACATTGGGCCAATCATTTGTAGCCGCTGGATTTGCCGGTCGGTTCCGGGCAGTCTTATGCTACAAAAGGGTCCAACCTCGTGTCTTAGTAGATTAATTACACCTAATTAATCACCCCCATAATTTGTATTAATTATCCCTAATTAATTACAAATATTTAAGAATATGGGTAGACCTAACTCAATAGGTAAATTCCCAATTCCATAATATGGGTAGACCTAACTTAATAGGTAAATTCCCAATTATGTCCATCCACTTTATGGTATGTTTAATAATACCCACTTCACACAATTTTATGTGTTCATTAATTTTTTACCCCATCGTCCCCACGTAAATACGTTAACATGACATACTTCAAAAGAGAAGATTCATCATACACACAATGGGTTCAACTTAGCGTATCATTAGCATTATAATGGGTTTAAAAGGTGTTAACTTGCATATATGACCATAAACCCAACTTGCATAAATAACCAACCCAAACTTGCATGAATCACATATGTCATAAAGATGGTAACTTGCTTAAATGTTCATGTCATAGACCTATCATAAAGGTGTCAACTTGCATACATGTCATAGGTCTAAAAGGGATGAACTTGCACATGTACTTACGTCATACATAGAGGCAAACTTGCATATATTATGCATATCATAAAAAGAGACAAACTTGCATATGAACTTGCATCATAACTTGCATATGAACTTGCATCATAACTTGCATATGAACTTGCATCATAACTTGCATATGAACTTGCATAACATGCCATACTTAGAGGCAAACTTGCATATATTATGCATATCATAAAAAGAGACAAACTTGCATATGAACTTGCATCATAACTTGCATAAAACCAAACACTTAGCATGCATAAAACCAAATACTTAGCATGCATAAAACCCACCATTTAACATGCATAAACCCAAACACTTATCTTGCATAAACATAATGTCATCATGAATAAGTGTTAAACATAGTGATTAGCAAACTAGCATCATAACATATGACCTAAAACCCATTGATCCGCAAGCAAAACCATATGATCTCATCACATCTCATCTACTTAGTTTAACAATTGGTTATTAAAGTGATAGAAACTCACAAACTCCAAGATTAGCTCCTTAGATAGTTGCTAGAGTTGAAGTAGAGGTGGATTAGTAGTTGATTAGCTTGCAATCCTCTTCACACATTAGTGGAGGCTCCTTCTAAGTTGCATTTTGGCAGCATGATGGCATAAATTCTATTTTTAGTATGGATTGGGGTAGTCTTAGGGTGTATTTATAGGATTAGGTTGTGTTTTAGACCCTTAGATTAACCCTAGGTTAGTTTAGGTCCGTCAGATTTCGTCCTAAGGCCTCCAACCCAGCCCAAAACTCAACCAGGTGCACCCAGGCTAGAATCAGCCGACAGGGCAAGTCGACAGCCCTGTCGACTGCCAAGTCGACAGGCATGTCGATAGGCAAGTCGACAGCCCTGTCGATAGCCAAGTCGACTTGGCTGGGCGGGAGTTTTCCCGCCTGGCCCTCATTTCTGCATGTTTCGAAATTCAAATTTCCCGAAAACTTCTTTGGGCCTTAACCGGGTCATACGGACTCCGATTTACAAAATTTCGGACTCTATTTCGTGTATTTTTCCGAGACGAACACAATGACGTAACCTGTTTCCCTTGATTCACACATCTGAGATTATTAATTCTTTAATTAGTGAATATCAGTGTTGCAGAAATTCGGGGTGTTACATTCTCCCATCCTTAAAGGATTTCGTCCCCGAAATCTCCAAGTTAAGGAGAATGCATATCCTACCATCCAAACAACCATCTACTCAATCCGTCAAACACGGGCATCCATTGTCCTTAAAACAATTTCTACTGATGTATGAGCATATGCAAAAAGTGTGTGTATATGTTCCCTATCTAATGTATGAACATATGCAACCCGTGATAGTGCCATGCATCCAATATGTATGCGAAAGAACCCTATCGACACATACTATATCTACATGAGTGCACAATCATTCACCAAAATGCATCATCCATATGATAACACAACCATTATACATCCATAAATATAGCTACCTACACACAATTATATGCAATATGCAATATGAAGTGATTGAGCCGATCTAGTGTCTAGAGTGTGTGTATATGCATCCACGAGCAACCACTAGCAAACACTTGCATCCACATGCATCCATCAATCATAACATGTCTCAAACACATGTTTCGACCATAGGTTTACCCTATCTAAAGGTCAAAGGTACTAACGAGAGGACATACTACAGATAAGATAAGTACTAGACAAACGATTAAGGAGAAGTTAAAAGACATACCCTCAAAAAGGAATGGGTATAATGAACGCATCTTCGCTTCCGTCTCCCAAGTAGCGTTGCTCTCATCTTCTCCCCATTGCACTTTGACTAGTCGAACCTCCCTGTTTCTCAACCTCTTAATCTCTGACCCAAGGATGCGTGTAGGAGCTCGTCGAATAGTCGCATCACGCTCTATCTCTACTTCTCTAAGCAAGCTCGGCTCTACCACCTCTGCGGTCTCATGTAGGCACTTCCTCAAATGTGACACATGGAATACATCATGTACACCACTAAGTATGTCGGGCAACTCCACTCTATAGGCCATCTGTCCAATCCTTTCCTTAATAGGAAACGGTCCAACAAACCTTGGTGCTAACTTCCCAACAGATCCAAAGCGAACCACATTCCGTAACGGATTTACTTTGACAAAGACCATGTCCCCAACATCAAACTCAAGATCCGTCCTCCTCTTGTCCACATAAGATTTCTGTCTGTCTTACGCCGCTTTCATCCTTCTTCGAATCAAATCAATCTTTTCCGAAGTCTCTCTAACCATATCGGGCCCAAGTAAGATCTTATCCATAGATCCCCACCAACATGTAGGTGATCGACAAGGCCTTCCATAAAGAGCTTCGAAAGGAGCCATGCCAATACTAGACTGAAAGTTGTTATTATATGCGAACTCCACCAATGGAAGATGCTCTTCCCATGTACCTCCAAAATCCAAGATACATAGCCTCAAAAGGTCTTCTAAAATACGATTCACCCTCTCAGTCTGGCCGTCCGTCTGAGGATGATATGCGGTGCTCAAACACAACTGAGTCCCTACCGCCTCTTGCAAACTCTTCCAAAACTCTCTAGTGAAGATAGGATCTCGATCGCTCACTATACTGGAAGGTACACCATGCAATCTAATAATCTCTCGAATGTAAACTGAAGCTAGCCATGGAGCAGTTCTCTTACTCTTCACGGTTATAAAATGGGCGCTCTTAGTAAGTCTGTCTACCACAACCCAAATTCCCGTATTACCCTTCCTCGATTTCGGTAATCCATCGAGACACTATCCTACTTCCATAGCGGAACCTCCAATGGGTGAAACAACCCACCGGGTTTCTTTTGCTCCGCTTTCACTTGTTGGCACACCAAGCATCTAGCGACATACTCGGCCACGTCTTCCTTCATACCGGCCCAAAAGAAAACTCGCTTCATGTCTTGGTACATCTTGTCCCCACCGGGATGAATGGTCATCTTCGACCGATGTGCATCATCAAGTATAGCCTTCTTCAAACCCTCATCTTGCGGTACACAAAGTTTACCGTCTCTATGCAACCACCCCTTACCATTTAGGGTGTACCTACTCAAATGGCTGGACGACTTCCCCCCCCCCCTTATGAGCTTCTCTACTAACTCAACCAACTGTGGGTCATCTCGCTGTTCCTCGCCAATCCGTCCTAAAAGAGTAGGCCTAACCTCCAAGGAAGCTAGCAAACCGGGTACAAAGTCAACGGAAGGTCTAAAATCAAACATAGAAATAAACTCTAAGCTCCGTCGTTCAACGAACAATGAACTCAAGGACAACCTTTTTCTACTTAAGGCGTCCGCTACCACGTTACCCTTGCCATGGGTATACGCTATCTCAAACTCATAGGATGCTAAGAATCCCATCCACTTTTGCTGCCCTAAAACTATGCGCTCGAAGAGTCTCCAACACTTCCCTAAGATGTAGGGCATGCTCTTCTCCACTTTTAGAGAAAACCAGGATATTACCCCATCCAAAATCATCACAACTGTCCATCTCTCACGCAGACCACCCTAGTCGAACTCGACATCCCCCAAATGCAAGCCCCAAAGGCCTAAACCAATATCAGACAAACACCCAAGGGATACCTCCTTCGAATTCAGACGACCTACGTGAGATGATACTAGTAAAAACAGCTAAATAATTAAGCCCTTGTCCAACTCTGGATGTCCTCGCCAGTCTCGTTCCAAAACCACCGTTTATTCCATAACTGGCTTTGCTCAACCTATTGAGCACATACGAAAACTTATTTCGCTCCTAGAAAAGACCAAGATGTCATTTACAAAGACCATCACGAACTTATTTAGGTACTCCCTGAACACCCTTCTCATCAAATCAATAAAGTATGTGGGGGCGTTCGTCAAACCAAATGGCATCACCAGCCACTCATAAAAAAAAACCATCCGGAGTCCTAAAGGCAGTCTTCTCTATACTATCCTCAGCCACTCTCAACCGACGAAACCCCGTGGCTAAGTCCAATTGCGAAAATACTGAGGCGCCAACTAACTGATCAAAGAGATCATCAATCCTCTGCAATGGGTGTCTATTCTTCTTTGTGAGTTTATTTAGTTCTCTTTAGCCTACACAAAGTCTGAGGGACCCATCCGCCTTCATGGCAAAAACTACTGGAGCACCCCACTCCGATATACTTGGTCTTATGAACCCCTTCTCAAGCAAATCGCCTACTTGCTTATGGAGTTTCCTCCTCTCACGAGGAGCCATGTGGCACACTGGCTAAGATACTGGTTTGGTATTGTCTACCAGATATATTCAGAAGTCAATCTCCCGTTCCGGAGGTAAGCCCTTCACCTCCTCAAACACATCCGAGTATTCCCGGACCACTCTAACAGATCGCAAACTCTCGACCGACGTGTCGAGCGATTCTAGATAACTTAGCATAACAGATTCCATGGGATTACAAGAGATCTCGAGAGTGTTACCCAAGCGGGTCATAAGCCTAACAACTCTCCCTTCAAAATCAAGAACGGCACCCCTATTGGATAACCAGTCCATGCCCAAAACTAACCCATAGCCCGTGAAGCCCAAAAAGCATCACATCTAAACTCAACGCTAAGTATAGAAACTTTCAAACCCAAACACATCATGGAGCCCCAATTGGGTTTGAAACAACTAAGGGATCATCTACTAAACTGGTGTCTAAGTGCAGTGACTCAACTAACAATGATGAGATAAACGAACTCGATGCGTCAGAATCAAATAAAGTTCGAACCGGATAATAAAGAAATCCAAATTCCAACCTAGACGGTCCTATCCCCATCTGGTACACTAGCCGTGAGGGAATACAACTACCCTCCAGGAGATTCCGTACCTTGCCCTTGCCTCTTTGGACAATCCTAATAAGGTGTCCTATTCCTCCCAAAAGGATAACTACTAGCCCTCTTCTTCCCATTCTCCACTCGTAACCTCCCATCAAAATGAGGTTTCGCTCTTCATTAACCAAACAACTATTTGAGCCTTCCTCCCATCGTCTATCCAATAGGTACCTACAAGTCCTCCTCCTTCTTGAACCAACTTCTAGTCCGACTAATGTCTAAGTACCTTGAAGTGGTTTTCCATTCTTATCTATCTTAGAAAGATCATCTATACGCGGAGGGGAAACTCGAAACGAGAGAGGAAGAGATTCAAAACGGAGAATTCGAAAGATAAAGATATGGCTATCGGGGATTATGCTTTTCTTTCAAAAACTTTTCTCTTAAAAGACATGTTTTTGAAAATACTTCTTTCAAAAAAATATTCTTAGAAAATAGTTTTTCTAAAAATTTTATCTGTTCTGGTAACCTTAAGCTCTGATACCACGTGTAACACCCCACACCCGCTACGGTCACTCACTAAGGGAATGCCATAACATAGGTGGAGTATTTTAAGTCAATATAGAACAGAAAAATTACAACAAGACAGATATAAGTAATACTTGAGAATTTAAAACATCATTTCATTGCAGCGAAAAGTAAAACATGTTTGGTTACACCAAAACCATAAACAAGAGTCAAGTACATAATATCCATCCTGATAAAACAAAAGTACATAATCCCATTACATAACTTAATAGCCATAATAGAAAAGATAAACTGAGCTTTACATCCACGGTCCAAGCTCCAAAAGGTAGATAAAGCAGTCTGATCAAAGCCCACTAGTGCTAGGCCCACTCTAATAACCTGAGGGTTGGGAAAAAAGATAAAAACAACGGGGTCAGACATAAGTCTGAGCGAGTCCTATAACTTTAACAATACAATCATTAAAGTAACCAGAGTAAGACATAAGCTTGATATACGGTAACGACTGGGGATAAATGGCTACACTAAGCAGCCAACTAGACTTAGGATGAACTAAGATAACCGTAAAGACGCGCCTATCCACCCAAGGATAATTACTATATTGCACCACCCCAGATCTACCCACCCAAGGGTAATTCCTACACTGCACCACACCAGTCACTCCTACTTAAAGGTTGATCCCTCCCAAGGACTTAGAAAATTTACCCAGTAGTTTCGTGTACCCCTAGCTGACTATATAGGTGTCGTCTGCCCCTATCTCCACTAGGTGTACCCACTACTCCCAAGCGATCGGCTCCCTACCGTAGATACCCGTGCTGGCCCCACAATGGGGTGTATCACTACCCAAAGTGGCAACCCGATACAACAAATGGTGCACGACTTATATCTACACGATGCAACAACGTCTTACCTACCAGCCCGGGTCCACACACGCATATGAAACCCGTTGGACTCGCGTTGCCACCGCTACCCCGTTTTGGCCTCTTATAGTCAAGCCCAATATGCGTGTCCCGTCCTCGACTTGGGTCGAGCCCACAAAGATACGTTTGGGATATTGGTTGAAATGGGCCCCCACAAGCTACCCACCTAAGCTTGTCATTTCTAGTGAATCCCACTTAACCCTTTAACCATGTCCACTTACATGTTATAAATTTTGGTTAAGTCATTTAATCATACTTTAATTGCCACACAAGGCACCCATTAGATTTCCACATGCCACCCAAGGCACTTACTTGATTCCCACATGCCACCCAAGGCACTTACTTAACCCTTTAATTATGTTTAATTACATGTTCCACATTGGTTAAGTATTCTAATCGTATTTTCTATTGCCACCCAAGGCAACCCACTAGTTTCCTCATGCCACCCAAGGCACCCCCACTAGTTACTACATGCCACCCAAGGCACCCACTTAACCCCTCAAGCCCCACTACATGCTAATTTGGTTTAGTGTTTCTTAATTAATTAAGATCGTAACCTTTGTAAAGATCTCTCACATTAGACTGTCTTTTATGGCAGCTGGATATGCCGGTTGGTTCCGGGCAGCCTTACACCATAACAGAGTCTAACCTCGTGTCTTTACACTTGTCACGTATTTAGTTTATGACTATGACCTCTCACATTGGGCCAATCATTTGTAGCCGCTGGATTTGCCGGTCGGTTCCGGGCAGTCTTATGCTACAAAAGGGTCCAACCTCGTGTCTTAGTAGATTAATTACACCTAATTAATCACCCCCATAATTTGTATTAATTATCCCTAATTAATTACAAATATTTAAGAATATGGGTAGACCTAACTCAATAGGTAAATTCCCAATTCCATAATATGGGTAGACCTAACTTAATAGGTAAATTCCCAATTATGTCCATCCACTTTATGGTATGTTTAATAATACCCACTTCACACAATTTTATGTGTTCATTAATTTTTTACCCCATCGTCCCCACGTAAATACGTTAACATGACATACTTCAAAAGAGAAGATTCATCATACACACAATGGGTTCAACTTAGCATATCATTAGCATTATCATGGGTTTAAAAGGTGTCAACTTGCATATATGACCATAAACCCAACTTGCATAAATAACCAACCCAAACTTGCATGAATCACATATGTCATAAAGATGGTAACTTGCTTAAATGTTCATGTCATAGACCTATCATAAAGGTGTCAACTTGCATACATGTCATAGGTCTAAAAGGGATGAACTTGCACATGTACTTATGTCATACATAGAGGCAAACTTGCATATATTATGCATATCATAAAAAGAGACAAACTTGCATATGAACTTGCATCATAACTTGCATATGAACTTGCATCATAACTTGCATATGAATTTGCATCATAACTTGCATATGAACTTGCATAACATGCCATACTTAGAGGCAAACTTGCATATATTATGCATATCATAAAAAGAGACAAACTTGCATATGAACTTGCATCATAACTTGCATAAAACCAAACACTTAGCATGCATAAAACCAAATACTTAGCATGCATAAAACCCACCATTTAACATGCATAAACCCAAACACTTAACTTGCATAAACATAATGTCATCATGAATAAGTGTTAAACATAGTGATTAGCAAACTAGCATCATAACATATGACCTAAAACCCATTGATCCGCAAGCAAAACCATATGATCTCATCACATGTCATCTACTTAGTTTAACAATTGGTTATTAAAGTGATAGAAACTCACAAACTCCAAGATTAGCTCCTTAGATAGTTGCTAGAGTTGAAGTAGAGGTGGATTAGTAGTTGATTAGCTTGCAATCCTCTTCACACATTAGTGGAGGCTCCTTCTAAGTTGCATTTTGGCGGCATGATGGCATAAATTCTATTTTTAGTATGGATTAGGGTAGTCTTAGGGTGTATTTATAGGATTAGGTTGTGTTTTAGACCCTTAGATTAACCCTAGGTTAGTTTATGTCCGTCAGATTTCGTCCCAAGCCCTCCAACCCAGCCCAAAACTCAACCAGGTGCACCCAGGCCAGAATCAGCCGACAGGGCAAGTCGACAGCCCTGTCGACTGCCAAGTCAACAGGCAAGTCAACAGCCCTGTCGATAGCCAAGTCGACTTGGCTGGGCGGGAGTTTTCCCGCCTGGCCCCCATTTCTGCATGTTTCGAAATTCAAATTTCCCGAAAACTTCTTTGGGCCTTAACCGGGTCATACGGACTCCGATTTACAAAATTTCGGACTCTATTTCGTGTATTTTTCCGAGACGAACACAATGACGTAACCCGTTTCCCCTGATTCTCACATCTGAGATTATTAATTCTTTAATTAGTGAATATCAGTGTTGTAGAAATTCGGGGTGTTACATTCTCCCCTCCTTAAAGGATTTCGTCCTCGAAATCTCCAAGTTAAGGAGAATGCATATCTTACCATCCAAACAACCATCTACTCAATCCGTCAAACACGGGCATCCATTGTCCTTAAAACAATTTCTACTGATGTATGAGCATATGCAAAAAGTGTGTGTATATGTTCCTTATCTAATGTATGAACATATGCAACCCGTGATAGTGCGTGCCATGCATCCAATATGTATGCGAAAGAACCCTATCGACACATACTATATCTACATGAGTGCACAATCATTCACCAAAATGCATCATCCATATGATAACACAACCATTATACATCCATAAATATAGCTACCTACACACAATTATATGCAATATGCAATATGAAGTGATTGAGCCGATCTAGTGTCTAGAGTGTGTGTATATGCATCCACGAGCAACCACTAGCAAACACTTGCATCCACATGCATCCATCAATCATAACATGTCTCAAACACATGTTTCGACCATAGGTTTACCCTATCTAAAGGTCAAAGGTACTAACGAGAGGACATACTACAGATAAGATAAGTACTAGACAAACGATTAAGGAGAAGTTAAAAGACATACCCTCAAAAAGGAATGGGTATAATGAACGCATCTTCGCTTCCGTCTCCCAAGTAGCGTTGCTCTCATCTTCTCCCCATTGCACTTTGACTAGTCGAACCTCCCTGTTTCTCAACCTCTTAATCTCTGACCCAAGGATGCGTGTAGGAGCTCGTCGAATAGTCGCATCACGCTCTATCTCTACTTCTCTAAGCAAGCTCGGCTCTACCACCTCTACGGTCTCATGTAGGCACTTCCTCAAATGTGACACATGGAATACATCATGTACACCACTAAGTATGTCGGGCAACTCCACTCTATAGGCCATCTGTCCAATCCTTTCCTTAATAGGAAACGGTCCAACAAACCTTGGTGCTAACTTCCCAACAGATCCAAAGCGAACCACATTCCGTAACGGATTTACTTTGACAAAGACCATGTCCCCAACATCAAACTCAAGATCCGTCCTCCTCTTGTCCACATAAGATTTCTGTCTGTCTTACGCCGCTTTCATCCTTCTTCGAATCAAATCAATCTTTTCCGAAGTCTCTCTAACCATATCGGGCCCAAGTAAGATCTTATCCATAGATCCCCACCAACATGTAGGTGATCGACAAGGCCTTCCATAAAGAGCTTCGAAAGGAGCCATGCCAATACTAGACTGAAAGTTGTTATTATATGCGAACTCCACCAATGGAAGATGCTCTTCCCATGTACCTCCAAAATCCAAGATACATAGCCTCAAAAGGTCTTCTAAAATACGATTCACCCTCTCAGTCTGGCCGTCCGTCTGAGGATGATATGCGGTGCTCAAACACAACTGAGTCCCTACCGCCTCTTGCAAACTCTTCCAAAACTCTCTAGTGAAGATAGGATCTCGATCGCTCACTATACTGGAAGGTACACCATGCAATCTAATAATCTCTCGAATGTAAACTGAAGCTAGCCATGGAGCAGTTCTCTTACTCTTCACGGTTATAAAATGGGCGCTCTTAGTAAGTCTGTCTACTACAACCCAAATTCCCGTATTACCCTTCCTCGATTTCGGTAATCCATCGAGACACTATCCTACTTCCATAGCGGAACCTCCAATGGGTGAAACAACCCACCGGGTTTCTTTTGCTCCGCTTTCACTTGTTGGCACACCAAGCATCTAGCGACATACTCGGCCACGTCTTCCTTCATACCGGCCCAAAAGAAAACTCGCTTCATGTCTTGGTACATCTTGTCCCCACCGGGATGAATGGTCATCTTCGACCGATGTGCATCATCAAGTATAGCCTTCTTCAAACCCTCGTCTTGCGGTACACAAAGTCTACCGTCTCTACGCAACCACCCCTTACCATCTAGGGTGTACCTACTCAAATGGCTGGACGACTCCCCCCCCCCCTTATGAGCTTCTCTACTAACTCAACCAACTGTGGGTCATCTCGCTGTTCCTCGCCAATCCGTCCCAAAAGAGTAGGCCTAACCTCCAAGGAAGCTAGCAAACCGGGTACAAAGTCAACGGAAGGTCTAAAATCAAACATAGAAATAAACTCTAAGCTCCGTCGTTCAACGAACAATGAACTCAAGGACAACCTTTTTCTACTTAAGGCGTCCGCTACCACGTTACCCTTGCCATGGGTATACGCTATCTCAAACTCATAGGATGCTAAGAATCCCATCCACTTTTGCTGCCCTAAAACTATGCGCTCGAAGAGTCTCCAACACTTCCCTAAGATGTAGGGCATGCTCTTCTCCACTTTTAGAGAAAACCAGGATATTACCCCATCCAAAATCATCACAACTGTCCATTTCTCACGCAGACCACCCTAGTCGTACTCGACATCCCCCAAATGCAAGCCCCAAAGGCCTAAACCAATATCAGACAAACACCCAAGGGATACCTCCTTCGAATTCAGACGACCTACGTGAGATGATACTAGTAAAAACAGCTAAATAATTAAGCCCTTGTCCAACTCTGGATGTCCTCGCCAGTCTCGCTTCAAAACCACCGTTTATCCCATAACTGGCTTTGCTCAACCTATTGAGCACATACGAAAACTTATTTCGCTCCTAGAAAAGACCAAGATGTCATTTACAAAGACCATCACGAACTTATTTAGGTACTCCCTGAACACCCTTCTCATCAAATCAATAAAGTATGTGGGGGCGTTCGTCAAACCAAATGGCATCACCAGCCACTCATAAAAAAAAAACCATCTGGAGTCCTAAAGGCAGTCTTCTCTATACTATCCTCAGCCACTCTCAACCGACGAAACCCCGTGGCTAAGTCCAATTGCGAAAATACTGAGGCGCCAACTAACTGATCAAAGAGATCATCAATCCTCTGCAATGGGTGTCTATTCTTCTTTGTGAGTTTATTTAGTTCTCTTTAGCCTACACAAAGTCTGAGTGACCCATCCGCCTTCGTGGCAAAAACTACTGGAGCACCCCACTCCGATATACTTCGTCTTATGAACCCCTTCTCAAGCAAATTGCCTACTTGCTTATGGAGTTCCCTCCTCTCACGAGGAGCCATGTGGCACACTGGCCAAGATACTGGTTTGGCATTGTCTACCAGATATATTCGGAAGTCAATATCCCGTTCCGGAGGTAAGCCCTTCACCTCCTCAAACACATCCGAGTATTCCCGGACCACTCTAACAGATCGCAAACTCTCGACCGACGTGTCGAGCGATTCTAGATAACTTAGCATAACAGATTCCATGGGATTACAAGAGATCTCGAGAGTGTTACCCAAGCGGGTCATAAGCCTAACAACTCTCCCTTCAAAATCAAGAACGGCACCCCTATTGGATAACCAGTCCATGCCCAAAACTAACCCATAGCCCGTGAAGCCCAAAAAGCATCACATCTAAACTCAACGCTAAGTATAGAAACTTTCAAACCCAAACACATCATGGAGCCCCAATTGGGTTTGAAACAACTAAGGGATCATCTACTAAACTGGTGTCTAAGTGCAGTGACTCAACTAACAATGATGAGATAAACGAACTCGATGCGTCAGAATCAAATAAAGTTCGAACCGGATAATAAAGAAATCCAAATTCCAACCTAGACGGTCCTATCCCCATCTGGTACACTAGCCGTGAGGGAATACAACTACCCTCCAGGAGATTCCGTACCTTGCCCTTGCCTCTTTGGACAATCCTAATAAGGTGTCCTATTCCTCCCAAAAGGATAACTACTAGCCCTCTTCTTCCCATTCTCCACTCGTAACCTCCCATCAAAATGAGGTTTCGCTCTTCATTAACCAAACAACTATTTGAGCCTTCCTCCCATCGTCTATCCAATAGGTACCTACAAGTCCTCCTCCTTCTTGAACCAACTTCTAGTCCGACTAATGTCTAAGTCCCTTGAAGTGGTTTTCCATTCTTATCTATCTTAGAAAGATCATCTATACGCGGAGGGGAAACTCGAAATGAGAGAGGAAGAGATTCAAAACGGAGAATTCGAAAGATAAAGATATGGCTATCGGGGATTATGCTTTTCTTTCAAAAACTTTTCTCTTAAAAGACATGTTTTTGAAAATACTTCTTTCAAAAAAATATTCTTAGAAAATAGTTTTTCTAAAAATTTTATCTGTTCTGGTAACCTTAAGCTCTGATACCACGTGTAACACCCCACACCCGCTACGGTCACTCACTAAGGGAATGCCATAACATCGGTGGAGTATTTTAAGTGAATATAGAACAGAAAAATTACAACAAGACAGATATAAGTAATACTTGAGAATTTAAAACATCATTTCATTGCAGCGAAAAGTAAAACATGTTTGGTTACACCAAAACCATAAACAAGAGTCAAGTACATAATATCCATCCTGATAAAACAAAAGTACATAATCCCATTACATAACTTAATAGCCATAATAGAAAAGATAAACTGAGCTTTACATCCACGGTCCAAGCTCCAAAAGGTAGATAAAGCAGTCTGATCAAAGCCCACTAGTGCTAGGCCCACTCTAATAACCTGAGGGTTGGGAAAAAAGATAAAAACAACGGGGTCAGACATAAGTCTGAGCGAGTCCTATAACTTTAACAATACAATCATTAAAGTAACCAGAGTAAGACATAAGCTTGATATACGGTAACGACTGGGGATAAATGGCTACACTAAGCAGCCAACTAGACTTAGGATGAACTAAGATAACCGTAAAGACGCGCCTATCCACCCAAGGATAATTACTATATTGCACCACCCCAGATCTACCCACCCAAGGGTAATTCCTACACTGCACCACACCAGTCACTCCTACTTAAAGGTTGATCCCTCCCAAGGACTTAGAAAATTTACCCAGTAGTTCGTGTACCCCTAGCTGACTACATAGGTGCCGTCTGCCCCTATCTCCACTAGGTGTACCCACTACTCCCAAGCGATCGGCTCCCTACCGTAGATACCCGTGCTGGCCCCACAATGGGGTGTATCACTCCCCAAAGTGGCAACCCGATACAACAAATGGTGCACGGCTTATATCTACACGATGCAACAACGTCTTACCTACCAGCCCGGGTCCACACACGCATATGAAACCCGTTGGACTCGCGTTGCCACCGCTACCCCGTTTTGGCCTCTTATAGTCAAGCCCAATATGCGTGTCCCATCCTCGACTTGG
This sequence comes from Allium sativum, assembly GCA_030737875.1. Lineage (NCBI taxonomy): Eukaryota > Viridiplantae > Streptophyta > Magnoliopsida > Asparagales > Amaryllidaceae > Allium > Allium sativum. The sequence continues at coordinate 444,232,327 of CM060922.1, read as the reverse complement.
GTCGAGCCCACAAAGATACGTTTGGGATATTGGTTGAAATGGGCCCCCACAAGCTACCCACCTAAGCTTGTCATTTCTAGTGAATCCCACTTAACCCTTTAACCATGTCCACTTACATGTTATAAATTTTGGTTAAGTCATTTAATCATACTTTAATTGCCACACAAGGCACCCATTAGATTTCCACATGCCACCCAAGGCACTTACTTGATTCCCACATGCCACCCAAGGCACTTACTTAACCCTTTAATCATGTTTAATTACATGTTCCACTTTGGTTAAGTATTCTAATCGTATTTTCTATTGCCACCCAAGGCAACCCACTAGTTTCCTCATGCCACCCAAGGCACCCCCACTAGTTACTACATGCCACCCAAGGCACCCACTTAACCCCTCAAGCCCCACTACATGCTAATTTGGTTAAGTGTTTCTTAATTAATTAAGATCGTAACCTTTGTAAAGATCTCTCACATTAGACTGTCTTTTATGGCAGCTGGATATGCCGGTTGGTTCCGGGCAGCCTTACACCATAACAGAGTCTAACCTCGTGTCTTTACACTTGTCACGTATTTAGTTTATGACTAAGACCTCTCACATTGGGCCAATCATTTGTAGCCGCTGGATTTGTCGGTCGGTTCCGGGCAGTCTTATGCTACAAAAGGGTCCAACCTCGTGTCTTAGTAGATTAATTACACCTAATTAATCACCCCCATAATTTGTATTAATTATCCCTAATTAATTACAAATATTTAAGAATATGGGTAGACCTAACTCAATAGGTAAATTCCCAATTCCATAATATGGGTAGACCTAACTTAATAGGTAAATTCCCAATTATGTCCATCCACTTTATGGTATGTTTAATAATACCCACTTCACACAATTTTATGTGTTCATTAATTTTTTACCCCATCGTCCCCACGTAAATACGTTAACATGACATACTTCAAAAGAGAAGATTCATCATACACACAATGGGTTCAACTTAGCATATCATTAGCATTATCATGGGTTTAAAAGGTGTCAACTTGCATATATGACCATAAACCCAACTTGCATAAATAACCAACCCAAACTTGCATGAATCACATATGTCATAAAGATGGTAACTTGCTTAAATGTTCATGTCATAGACCTATTGTAGTGACCCGCATTTCCGTAACATCAGAGTTGACTATATACATCATACGTCCAACCCAAATATCACGAAAATACGGAACATTTTTTTTTAGAAGAAAAAGATAGAAGCAGAACAGAAACAACAACACAGAATCTCACATCGCAGCGGAACAAAATATAATATATCATATCTTTGAAATATACATCTGTACTTGAATATACATCAATATCAAAGTACATCACTTACAACACAGCAGAAATAACTATAGCTATATGATCCTGAAGCCTCCTGCTCCAAGCTCTTCCAGTATATCTGTAAATTCCCGACTACTTGACTGCCCATACAAATTTAGGCACCCAAGAGTTTAGGGAAAACAACAAGGTAAACTCCGGGTCAGTCATGGGACTGGTATGAGTAAACAGTTTAAAACAGTTTCAGAAAACTAAATGATATCTCATAAGACCACGCCGTATAACACGGAACGGGTTTTTCCCTTATGAGAATCCAAACACTTGACTTATCTTTATATCAAAACTCTTTTAATATTATAATAATGTCTAAATCAAGTAATTAACAATCTAGTGGAACGTTTGCATCTCACGTTCCACATATATATACAATCAAAACCGCAAGCACGTATTGGGAAATGGATTTCCAACTATGACAAGGTATGGAATCACCTTCCGCTGGTATATCTCTAGAGGAGAATACACCGAGTTCAACAAGAACATCTTGCAACTCAGCCACACATGACCGACCACTCATTTCGCTTGAGTGTATCGAATGTATATCACCAACGATTGGGATCAGCAACCGTTTCCCGAATGGGTCAGCATCGACAATAGATTTTTAGAAGTAGATGAAACTCTAGATCAGGTGATTATACACCCTAATAGGTGCGACCTACATAGCCATGTTGCCTGCCCGATTTCTGTCATTTACCGGTTGATGAGGCTAGAAGCTACGCTTTATCATCACACCAAATTCACTTCGAATGCCACAATGTCAAATCCATCGAAAATCACTAATTGACGTCTACAACAGTACATTAAGTGTCAGCTAAAAGAAGTTTCCTCCTCCGCTTCCACTCTTGGTACAGTTGAAGAAATCAATGTACGTGACCTTTCTGGAAATACTCTGTCAGACATTCATCCATACACGTCACCCAGGAACAGGATGAACCGAAGGTACTATTTCTATTAATAGAAAAAGTCCTTGTACTCTACTCCGTCTTCGATTATCTTTATATAATCTGATTCGCACGCTACTGCCGATATGGAGTGGTTCTTCGGATAATAATCCAACCGGTCTCTCCACATTGACAACGATGGTCAAAACTTCGATAGTCTGTGATTTAACTATCGAATAAAAACAAGTGTTTCGATAGTCGATGATTTAACTATCGAATAAAACAAGTGTTCAACCAAACATCCAACAATCATTGAACCTTTAATTAATATTCCATTAATTAAATCTTTCTCTATTTCTTTATCAATATTTGTTAACTAAATATTTTCAATAACCATATCGGCCTTATACGTTATTTGGAAAACATTTCCATATATCGCCTTCCTTTAATTTCTAGCTTTAGAAATATTCATTATTCTATTTCCAAGCTTTGCACATATTTGGGTTAAAACAGATGTTGTGTAAAACATCGTTACGACAACCCAAATACAGTATTTAACTAATTCTCATTTCACATTGATCTTCGAGCCTGAATCTTGCTACTTATCGGTATATCATGAAATCAACCAAGTTGGGGTATAATTACCTCTCAGACCTTGACTGAATAACATTTAACGTCAAAACAGACAAGACTACTTACTCGAATAATCAATATCATACAACTGATTATTCACTTTTAAACACATATACATTTCCTCTTTCTATTCCTACTAGATTTTATTCCTAGTCTTCCTTTTTTTATTATACTATTCTATTTCTAAGTTCGTTTTCCTATCGACTTCTATCTATTTTGATATGTTAATTTCTAACTATCAAATTATCTTAAAAATATTCTATCTCCTTAAATTCCCGGAAAAATTCGCCATAACCTCCTTTGTACCGGGAGCATCGGGAAATTTCAAATAGCTTTCCCGGTCCTTCTTATCTCAAAAAGAAAAAGAAAAAGCCAAGCGGCTTGCCGATACGGCGCATAAAATCTCATATGGAAATTAAATACGTACCTTTTTGTCGGGCAATCTATTTATTTCACTTCTATACTTTATTCCATACCTGTCTCCTGTATGTCTATACCTGTCCAATCTATTTTAACTATACCAATCGTTTTAACTCAATTTGTTAATTAAATCTGTTACTTAACTTTTCAGTCTATTTCACCTTCATATTTGAACATAACATGTTCAAATATATTTTTACTGCATATTAACAAATTCTAATTATACTCATACTCTCGTTTCCTTATCGACTACTCTATTCAAATTCCAATTTAATTCTATTTGAATTTTCTTTACTTAAAACTTCATTTGAATTCTATTTTCAAATTCTATAGTTTAAAGTCCATTTGAATCCTATATTCAAATTCTATAGTTAAAGTCCATTTGAATTTCTATATTTAAATCGTTTAAAGTCCCTTTGAATTTCTATATTCAAATCTATTTTCAAAGTCTACTTAAATTTCTATATTCAAATCTATAGTTTAAAGTCCATTTGAATTCTATATTCAAATTCTATAGTTTAAAGTCCATTTGAATTTCTATATTCAAATTCTATAGTTTAAAGTCCATTTGAATTTCTATATTCAAATCTATAGTTTAAAGTTCATTTGAATTTCTATATTCAAATCTATAGTTTAAAGTCCATTTGAATTTCTATATTCAAATCTATAGTTTAAAGTCCATTTGAATTTCTATATTCAAATCTATAGTTTAAAGTCCATTTGAATTTCTATATTCAAATCTATAGTTTAAAGTCCATTTGAATTCTTGGCATTATTTATAAACAACGTTTATAACTTCAATTCAAATCCCACCTTTCTATTTATAAACAATGTTTATAAATTCAATTCAAATCCCATATTTTCATTTATAAACGACGTTTATAAATTCAATTCAAATTCCATCCTTTCATTTATAACAACTTTATAAATTCGATAATCGTTCATATATATTCAAAACAAGTTAATGTTTTCTATAGTTCATTTAAAAATTCAAATTCTATTTATAAAAATAGAATTCCCCTTTTAAATTTCAAATACCCTTTTCGATATTTTTATGAATCAATATTCAAACTCCAGGGATATTTAAACAATTAATCAACCCATTTTCAATCATTTGATTGTTAACACATCATATATAAATATATATGAAATCAAACAAACAACAAACAGATAATATATTTTTGAGGAATCCAGTTGGATTCCTCCAACCTGTTTTCCTGCATCCACAGATGTTAGCACATAAATAATACCTATCCTGCTTCGAGGCAGGATATCGCGGTATAGAAGGTCATCCACTAATCATAGCGTGGGGCGTATAGGGTAATCATCCGCTAATGAAACTGCGGGCATCCGCTAATGAGACTGCGGGAATCCAACCAATCATCAACCCAATATATATATATATATAATAGTCAACCAATCCTAAATAACTATATATATATTTAAGCAGCCATAGTAATATTTTCGATGCACACAACAAATCAACAATTTATTTTAAATGCTAAAATAAATTTAACAAGTGAGATTTACTCACTTGATTTCATTTTCTGTTCCATTCTGATTTACCATTCTTTAGATGCCAAACCATGTATCCCGGAGCTACGCATTACTCGACCGATTTCATTCAATATCTATGATTATTAAATTTAGGGATTAACTATTATTCATTTAAATTACTTAACAATGAATAAATAAATCAATCCATGTAATATTAATTAACTTACTAAAATTTATACCCTAATTATTCTATGAGATTTTGAATTCATATAAATGAATACCTTGTTATCTTGCAACTGTCGACCAGTCCACGAAAAACTCCCAATAATTCCCAAAACTTCCCCATTTCGCTTCGATACTTTATCAAACTCCTCGCAGTTAACCCAGCATTACTATGTGATGTTGTTTCACCATATAAAAAGGATTCGACACCATTTCATACCCCTTCACACCTCAAGCCCCTTACTGCTTATTGTTGCTGCATACTCCTGTTAGACATTCCCCATTGACAGACCATTTCAGCCCACTAGCCTCACTCCCATTCCACTGCTGAACCCTCCATTTCCACTACCAAACTCTAGTCACCGTACCAACCTCAAAAACCCAATCCGAGCTCCTGTACAGTTTCAGCACCCTTCACCCCATCGACTTGAACTAACCGATCTCAAATCCATTTCCAGCTTTGCCAAAAACCGCGATGACTCTCAGCCCTAATACTGTTTGAATAAAAATCTAACTCTACCGTCCCTACCCTTGAATCGTGACGCATTGAGCTCCAGGGACTCGCAGCGATGCTTGAAATCGCGGGTCCAGGGTCTTCGATTTTTCTCTTCGGATGATTTCGCGAGGGACTTCAATTAGTGATGTGCTCCAGCTTTTCAAAGTGTTCGAATCGCGGATCTCTGATTTGTGATTTCCTTTCCGCGGTTTTCGAATTAGAAGAGGATTGAATTCTCGAACGAGTTGCGAGCGGATTTCCTTCCATGGATCTCGAACTGCTGAAGGAAAAAAAAACAGAAAGTTAAAGGGATAGACTGGAAATGGTTCGCGATTTTGTTTGAGGGGCTTTGATTTTATAGAGGAGCGGTAGGTAGGGGTGCGGGTATTAAATGAGCAGCCAGGTCATTTTATCTGTGGAGGAAAAGAATGGCACGGTTTGTTTTCATTTGTGGAAGGAAGAAGGAAGAGGTGTCAAATTTTCTACCTTATGATATTAGTTATTTAAGGGTTATCCTTTAATTTAAATATCCATGATGCCGAACTCCTTTCTGAATCCAAAAACTATCAATTCTAGGATTTAACCACCACTCCGATCACACTGGGATAGGCCACGAAGTTCAATTTGATCATCCCGAACAGATATAAATTTAAATTGATATAAATTAAATTCCGACAATTTATTCTTTGAAAATAAATAAATATTATTCTTCTAATTCAAACAGGAGTTTGAATTGATTTTCTGAACTGTTTCTAATTCAGTTTCAACTTCTCGACTGACGTGTTACGATAATTTAATATATTCGATATTAAATCGAAATTGATTATTAAATCGATAACTCAAATATAAAAATTCACTTATATTACCAAATCAATATTTAAATTAAATATTAAATATTCAAAATTACCCCATAAAGAATCCGGGTCATTACAATCTTCCCCACTTAAAATAATTTCGCCCTCGAAATTGCTAAGATAGGAAAAGTGCTACCAACCCATTTATCTTTTCAAAACTTATTTATGTTGATACTCAACATTTCAAACTTCCTTACGTACTCTTTTTCGAATAAATCCTTATTCGATAACTCCTCCCTTTGAATAACTATATTCGATAATCTCTCTTTCGAGTAACTAGATTCGAAAACCTTTCTTCGAATAAACTATATTCGATTTACTCTATTCAATTTACTCTTATCAATTAACCCTATTTGATTAGCTCTTTTCGATTAACTCCATCGAATAACTAAATTCGATAACTCCTTTGAATAACCAATATTCTATAACTCACTTCGATTAAACTAATCGATAATTCCTTTTATTCTATTCGAATAACTAATATTCGATAACTCCTTTATTCTATTCGAATAACTAATATTTGATTTAACTCCATTCGCTTGACGCTAGATCGCAACGATCACAATGGTTACGCCTGATTCCCTCAGGAAATATCCGACCGCCCTAGGCTATCTGCAGCCCTGCGAATTACGCTAGCAGTCGTACGAAATGGCAACTTATCCTGAGTAACTATGTTTGACTAATTCTATCTCAGTACTATATTCGATCAACTTTAATTGAATAACTATCATTCAATTAAATTCTAATTCGATTAATTATGTTCAATAACTTTATCTGGTTAACTCTTTATTTGAATAACAAATATTCGATAAATTCTAATTGAATAACTAATATTCAACTAACTCTACGGATTAATCCGAACTGATTAACTCTAACTGGTTAATTCTACTCTAATCGATTTGTCCTAACTCTAATCGATTATTTCTAACTCCAGTCGACTTCTCCTATTCGAATAACTCTTATTCGATAGCGTTTATTCATTTATAAAGATTTACTTTTAGTACCGGTTCTTCACTTTATAAATGTTCTCTTTTTAATAACGTTACTTCACTTATACAAGTGTTGTGTACCCCTTCTATTTAAAACTATCGGTGTTAAAAACCAATATCTCTTCTCTATATAAGTTCAGACTTATATATTCCATCTATCGAATGATAAACATTTAATTTAATTTATAAACTGTTATTTATAAATAAATCTTTCCTATTTATTTGCTAAAAACAGATTTCAATTTTCTATTCATCTTCTGAATATTCCTTTGATTAAATTCTATTTATTTAACAAATAAATATCTCATTTAATCATTCTATTTATTTTCTATAAATAAATATTTCCATTGAATCTATTTGTAAATGTTTCACAAATATTCCTTTCTAAATTCTATTTGCACATAACTCCCTCTGTATTTGCTTTTACAAATATATTTCCTTTTTTAACTCTTTTGGTTTTTCCTTTATTCATTCCCAATTCATATTTCATTTTGATTTTACTCAGTTTATCCATTTCGATCCATTTAACTTACTTAAGTTAAATTTAATTTCAATCATTTAAATTCCCATTAACTAGTTGCTGATTAACCGTTTTGCCTATTTCACCCTTTTTATTAGAATATAACTTGTTCAAATATATGTCAACTTAATGATAGACTAATCTACTTATATTTCAACTTGAGTTATATATTCGATTTCGAATATAAATTCTCAATCTCTTCCACTTATTCAAAAACCCAATTTCGATTCAAATTTCCTTTAACTAATTATCCTCCAATTTAGTTAACTCTATTTAACCATTTATAATATGATTTTGTCTTAAAAATCATTTCACTTACTTCACTGAAGTTCATATTTATTTTATAACTCAAGTCTGCATTTTTCTAATGCCAATTCGGATTTTTTTACTTTAAAAAATCCTTTTACTTATATATATAAACCATTGTGGTTTTTAATGGTTTCTGGCGCTGCTTTTCTAAAAATTTGATTTTGACATATCTCAAAATCTATTTGACGAAACCCAGATTTTTCTCTTCTATTAGAAAACTATCGTTCAACCGGTCCCGACGATTCTTGTTTCACAGAATTCCGACTTCAATTGAGTTCTGAATATTAAATTGAAGTTCGAATCGCCAATTTACGAATTGCCGCGCTATGGCGAGCTCGTTTTAATTATATTATAAATATAAACGTTTTAACTTCGTTTATAATATATTCAACTCCATTTTGATATATATCAAATCCATTTCAACATAATATCCCCGATCTATTTCTCTTCAAATATTCAAGTCCTCTACATCTACAATATTCAAATTCCATTTGAATTTCTTTATTCAAACTCTATATTTGAATTTCCTTCTATTCAATTTCTATTTGAATTTTCCCTTTATTCAAATTCTATTTCAAATCCTTATCTTCAAATTCAATTTGAATTTCTTATGTTAAATTTCTATTTGAAATCCTTCATTCAAAACTCATTTCAAATCCCTTATTCAAATTCTATTTGAAATCCTTTATCATCAATCTCTATTTGAAATCCTTTATCCAATTTCTATTTAAATTCCTTATTCAAATTCCTATTTGAAATCCTTTTGAATTTAAATTCTATTTAAACCCCTTTTGTTTTCTTTGAATTCTATTTAACCATTCTCCATTTGGATTCTAATATTCAAATCTCTATTTGAATTTTCTTTATTCAAATCCATTTGAATTCCTTTGAATTCAAATTCCATTTCAATTTTTCTTATACAATTTCTATTTGAATTTTTCTTTATTCAAACCCTTTTGAATTCCTTTGAATTCAAATTCTATTTCACTTCTATTTGAATTATATATATATTCAAATTCCTTTATTTTACTTCTATTTGAAATCTATATTCCCATTTCAAAATTCCTCTGAAGTAATATAAATATATACATATATTTATATCTATCTCAAATTCAAAACATCTGAATTTTCAAACAGCTTGTTTCTTTCAAATAAATTTCCATTAAAAATTTTCTAAGGCAGCAATTCGTCACTTAGAAACTCGAAAATGAACACTGATGATGTTGCGACCATCATCAGAATTATTTCCCAGCCACTGAATGAGTTCAGTGCTTTATTTCTTTCAAAACCCATTTAGAAAATATTTTCCAAACTCCCAGGATTTTAAAATTCCAAATTCTGGTTGGAATTCAATTTTAAATTCATCTCATTTGTATTTGATTTCATATACAAATTCCATTGGTTATATATATAACTATTTCAGTTTTATTTTCTAATTTGATTATAATCCTAACAATCAACTTAACTATTTAAAAACAATATCGTGTCCAATCTTCTGTTCAAGTGTTTATAAACTCCTATCGACATCGTGGCGTCCCACGATTCGACCAAAATTTATAATCTACTCAACAGACTAGTCAACACAATATAAAACAGTTTTTATATCAAATAACAAGTACGCTCTCTCGTATATATATACACTCAACTCATTCTACGATACTACTGATCCTATCTCTAATGAGCACATTTCCACACAGCCTAGGTATTCGCTCAACCTAAGCTCTGATACCAACTGTAGTGACCCGCATTTCCGTAACATCAGAGTTGACTATATACATCATACGTCCAACCCAAATATCACGAAAATACGGAACATTTTTTTTTTAGAAGAAAAAGATAGAAGCAGAACAGAAACAACAACACAGAATCTCACATCGCAGCGGAACAAAATATAATATATCATATCTTTGAAATATACATCTGTACTTGAATATACATCAATATCAAAGTACATCACTTACAACACAGCAGAAATAACTATAGCTATATGATCCTGAAGCCTCCTGCTCCAAGCTCTTCCAGTATATCTGTAAATTCCCGACTACTTGACTGCCCATACAAATTTAGGCACCCAAGAGTTTAGGGAAAACAACAAGGTAAACTCCGGGTCAGTCATGGGACTGGTATGAGTAAACAGTTTAAAACAGTTTCAGAAAACTAAATGATATCTCATAAGACCACGCCGTATAACACGGAACGGGTTTTTCCCTTATGAGAATCCAAACACTTGACTTATCTTTATATCAAAACTCTTTTAATATTATAATAATGTCTAAATCAAGTAATTAACAATCTAGTGGAACGTTTGCATCTCACGTTCCACATATATATACAATCAAAACCGCAAGCACGTATTGGGAAATGGATTTCCAACTATGACAAGGTATGGAATCACCTTCCGCTGGTATATCTCTAGAGGAGAATACACCGAGTTCAACAAGAACATCTTGCAACTCACCCACACATGACCGACCACTCATTTCGCTTGAGTGTATCGAATGTATATCACCAACGATTGGGATCAGCAACCGTTTCCCGAATGGGTCAGCATCGACAATAGATTTTTAGAAGTAAATGAAACTCTAGATCAGGTGATTATACACCCTAATAGGTGCGACCTACATAGCCATGTTGCCTGCCCGATTTCTGTCATTTACCGGTTGATGAGGCTAGAAGCTACGCTTTATCATCACACCAAATTCACTTCGAATGCCACAATGTCAAATCCATCGAAAATCACTAATTGACGTCTACAACAGTACATTAAGTGTCAGCTAAAAGAAGTTTCCTCCTCCGCTTCCACTCTTGGTACAGTTGAAGAAATCAATGTACGTGACCTTTCTGGAAATACTCTGTCAGACATTCATCCATACACGTCACCCAGGAACAGGATGAACCGAAGGTACTATTTCTATTAATAGAAAAAGTCCTTGTACTCTACTCCGTCTTCGATTATCTTTATATAATCTGATTCGCACGCTACTGCCGATATGGAGTGGTTCTTCGGATAATAATCCAACCGGTCTCTCCACATTGACAACGATGGTCAAAACTTCGATAGTCTGTGATTTAACTATCGAATAAAAACAAGTGTTTCGATAGTCGATGATTTAACTATCGAATAAAACAAGTGTTCAACCAAACATCCAACAATCATTGAACCTTTAATTAATATTCCATTAATTAAATCTTTCTCTATTTCTTTATCAATATTTGTTAACTAAATATTTTCAATAACCATATCGGCCTTATACGTTATTTGGAAAACATTTCCATATATCGCCTTCCTTTAATTTCTAGCTTTAGAAATATTCATTATTCTATTTCCAAGCTTTGCACATATTTGGGTTAAAACAGATGTTGTGTAAAACATCGTTACGACAACCCAAATACAGTATTTAACTAATTCTCATTTCACATTGATCTTCGAGCCTGAATCTTGCTACTTATCGGTATATCATGAAATCAACCAAGTTGGGGTATAATTACCTCTCAGACCTTGACTGAATAACATTTAACGTCAAAACAGACAAGACTACTTACTCGAATAATCAATATCATACAACTGATTATTCACTTTTAAACACATATACATTTCCTCTTTCTATTCCTACTAGATTTTATTCCTAGTCTTCCTTTTTTTATTATACTATTCTATTTCTAAGTTCGTTTTCCTATCGACTTCTATCTATTTTGATATGTTAATTTCTAACTATCAAATTATCTTAAAAATATTCTATCTCCTTAAATTCCCGGAAAAATTCGCCATAACCTCCTTTGTACCGGGAGCATCGGGAAATTTCAAATAGCTTTCCCGGTCCTTCTTATCTCAAAAAGAAAAAGAAAAAGCCAAGCGGCTTGCCGATACGGCGCATAAAATCTCATATGGAAATTAAATACGTACCTTTTTGTCGGGCAATCTATTTATTTCACTTCTATACTTTATTCCATACCTGTCTCCTGTATGTCTATACCTGTCCAATCTATTTTAACTATACCAATCGTTTTAACTCAATTTGTTAATTAAATCTGTTACTTAACTTTTCAGTCTATTTCACCTTCATATTTGAACATAACATGTTCAAATATATTTTTACTGCATATTAACAAATTCTAATTATACTCATACTCTCGTTTCCTTATCGACTACTCTATTCAAATTCCAATTTAATTCTATTTGAATTCTCTTTACTTAAAACTTCATTTGAATTCTATTTTCAAATTCTATAGTTTAAAGTCCATTTGAATCCTATATTCAAATTCTATAGTTAAAGTCCATTTGAATTTCTATATTTAAATCGTTTAAAGTCCCTTTGAATTTCTATATTCAAATCTATTTTCAAAGTCTACTTGAATTTCTATATTCAAATCTATAGTTTAAAGTCCATTTGAATTCTATATTCAAATTCTATAGTTTAAAGTCCATTTGAATTTCTATATTCAAATTCTATAGTTTAAAGTCCATTTGAATTTCTATATTCAAATCTATAGTTTAAAGTTCATTTGAATTTCTATATTCAAATCTATAGTTTAAAGTCCATTTGAATTTCTATATTCAAATCTATAGTTTAAAGTCCATTTGGATTTCTATATTCAAATCTATAGTTTAAAGTCCATTTGAATTTCTATATTCAAATCTATAGTTTAAAGTCCATTTGAATTCTTGGCATTATTTATAAACAACGTTTATAACTTCAATTCAAATCCCACCTTTCTATTTATAAACAATGTTTATAAATTCAATTCAAATCCCATATTTTCATTTATAAACGACGTTTATAAATTCAATTCAAATTCCATCCTTTCATTTATAACAACTTTATAAATTCGATAATCGTTCATATATATTCAAAACAAGTTAATGTTTTCTATAGTTCATTTAAAAATTCAAATTCTATTTATAAAAATAGAATTCCCCTTTTAAATTTCAAATACCCTTTTCGATATTTTTATGAATCAATATTCAAACTCCAGGGATATTTAAACAATTAATCAACCCATTTTCAATCATTTGATTGTTAACACATCATATATAAATATATATGAAATCAAACAAACAACAAACAGATAATATATTTTTGAGGAATCCAGTTGGATTCCTCCAACCTGTTTTCCTGCATCCACAGATGTTAGCACATAAATAATACCTATCCTGCTTCGAGGCAGGATATCGCGGTATAGAAGGTCATCCACTAATCATAGCGTGGGGCGTATAGGGTAATCATCCGCTAATGAAACTGCGGGCATCCGCTAATGAGACTGCGGGAATCCAACCAATCATCAACCCAATATATATATATATATAATAGTCAACCAATCCTAAATAACTATATATATATTTAAGCAGCCATAGTAATATTTTCGATGCACACAACAAATCAACAATTTATTTTAAATGCTAAAATAAATTTAACAAGTGAGATTTACTCACTTGATTTCATTTTCTGTTCCATTCTGATTTACCATTCTTTAGATGCCAAACCATGTATCCCGGAGCTACGCATTACTCGACCGATTTCATTCAATATCTATGATTATTAAATTTAGGGATTAACTATTATTCATTTAAATTACTTAACAATGAATAAATAAATCAATCCATGTAATATTAATTAACTTACTAAAATTTATACCCTAATTATTCTATGAGATTTTGAATTCATATAAATGAATACCTTGTTATCTTGCAACTGTCGACCAGTCCACGAAAAACTCCCAATAATTCCCAAAACTTCCCCATTTCGCTTCGATACTTTATCAAACTCCTCGCAGTTAACCCAACATTACTATGTGATGTTGTTTCACCATATAAAAAGGATTCGACACCATTTCATACCCCTTCACACCTCAAGCCCCTTACTGCTTATTGTTGCTGCATACTCCTGTTAGACATTCCCCATTGACAGACCATTTCAGCCCACTAGCCTCACTCCCATTCCACTGCTGAACCCTCCATTTCCACTACCAAACTCTAGTCACCGTACCAACCTCAAAAACCCAATCCGAGCTCCTGTACAGTTTCAGCACCCTTCACCCCATCGACTTGAACTAACCGATCTCAAATCCATTTCCAGCTTTGCCAAAAACCGCGATGACTCTCAGCCCTAATACTGTTTGAATAAAAATCTAACTCTACTGTCCCTACCCTTGAATCGTGACGCGTTGAGCTCCAGGGACTCGCAGCGATGCTTGAAATCGCGGGTCCAGGGTCTTCGATTTTTCTCTTCGGATGATTTCGCGAGGGACTTCAATTAGTGATGTGCTCCAGCTTTTCAAAGTGTTCGAATCGCGGATCTCTGATTTGTGATTTCCTTTCCGCGGTTTTCGAATTAGAAGAGGATTGAATTCTCGAACGAGTTGCGAGCGGATTTCCTTCCATGGATCTCGAACTGCTGAAGGAAAAAAAAACAGAAAGTTAAAGGGAGAGACTGGAAATGGTTCGCGATTTTGTTTGAGGGGCTTTGATTTTATAGAGGAGCGGTAGGTAGGGGTGCGGGTATTAAATGAACAGCCAGGTCATTTTATCTGTGGAGGAAAAGAATGGCACGGTTTGTTTTCATTTGTGGAAGGAAGAAGGAAGAGGTGTCAAATTTTCTACCTTATGATATTAGTTATTTAAGGGTTATCCTTTAATTTAAATATCCATGATGCCGAACTCCTTTCTGAATCCAAAAACTATCAATTCTAGGATTTAACCACCACTCCGATCACACTGGGATAGGCCACGAAGTTCAATTTGATCATCCCGAACAGATATAAATTTAAATTGATATAAATTAAATTCCGACAATTTATTCTTTGAAAATAAATAAATATTATTCTTCTAATTCAAACAGGAGTTTGAATTGATTTTCTGAACTGTTTCTAATTCAGTTTCAACTTCTCGACTGACGTGTTACGATAATTTAATATATTCGATATTAAATCGAAATTGATTATTAAATCGATAACTCAAATATAAAAATTCACTTATATTACCAAATCAATATTTAAATTAAATATTAAATATTCAAAATTACCCCATAAAGAATCCGGGTCATTACACCTATCATAAAGGTGTCAACTTGCATACATGTCATAGGTCTAAAAGGGATGAACTTGCACATGTACTTATGTCATACATAGAGGCAAACTTGCATATATTATGCATATCATAAAAAGAGACAAACTTGCATATGAACTTGCATCATAACTTGCATCATAACTTGCATATGAACTTGCATAACATGCCATACTTAGAGGCAAACTTGCATATATTATGCATATCATAAAAAGAGACAAACTTGCATATGAACTTGCATCATAACTTGCATAAAACCAAACACTTAGCATGCATAAAACCAAATACTTAGCATGCATAAAACCCACCATTTAACATGCATAAACCCAAACACTTAACTTGCATAAACATAGTGTCATCATGAATAAGTGTTAAACATAGTGATTAGCAAACTAGCATCATAACATATGACCTAAAACCCATTGATCCGCAAGCAAAACCATATGATCTCATCACACCTCATCTACTTAGTTTAACAATTTGTTATTAAAGTGATAGAAACTCACAAACTCCAAGATCAGCTCCTTAGAAAGTTGCTAGAGTTGAAGTAGAGGTGGATTAGTAGTTGATTAGCTTGCATTCCTCTTCACACATTAGTGGAGGCTCCTTCTAAGTTGCATTTTGGCGGCATGATGGCATAAATTCTATTTTTAGTATGGATTAGGGTAGTCTTAGGGTGTATTTATAGGATTAGGTTGTGTTTTAGACCCTTAGATTAACCCTAGGTTAGTTTAGGTCCGTCAGATTTTGTCCCAAGCCCTCCAACCCAGCCCAAAACTCAACCAGGTGCACCCAGGCCAGAATCAGCCGACAGGGCAAGTCGACAGCCCTATCGACTGCCAAGTCGACAGGCATGTCGACAGGCAAGTCGACAGCCCTGTCGACAGCCAAGTCGACTTGGCTGGGCAGGAGTTTTCCCGCCTGGCCCCCATTTCTGCATGTTTCGAAATTCAAATTTCCCGAAAATTTCTTTGGGCCTTAACCGGGTCATACGGACTCCGATTTACAAAATTTCGGACTCTATTTCGCGTATTTTTCCGAGACGAACACAATGACGCAACCTGTTTCCCCTGATTCTCACATCTGAGATTATTAATTCTTTAATTAGTGAATATCAGTGTTGTAGAAATTCGGGGTGTTACAAACAACGTCATTACATAATAGCACAATTCCACTTCCAATTTACATCGAATCAAGTCTTAGTTTTATTCTCATCGGAAAAATCACTATACTTAGAACAACGAACTTGGATTCTGGATTCTGAATTCTGAATTTGATATGCTTTCCTTTGGGTAGACTAACGTTGTTTTGATTCGTGTTTTACTTTAGTATTGGCTTGTTTCTAAGCTTTCTAACTGAACCGGGCATCCTTTTTTTTCCTTTCATGGCGGCTGGGTAGTAGATCTAGGGTTTTGTCCCAAATCTTCTTCGCCTTTCTCTCGTGTTTGTTTAGTTCTCGTCAGTGAGCCTCCCTCTTCGCTCTGGCACTTTGTGGAGAATGGCGAAAGGCAAGCTCCGTATTCGATTTCGTCCAGTGTCAGATCCGGATTCCTTCTTCCGGTCTGCTGCCAAAGCAGAGCACAGTTTAGTTCCTCCTTCTGCCGTGGTTTCTCCGTCGGTTGCTTGTTCTGAAGTGGGCGCTGCTCCAGTTTTGGGTTCTGCCACTCCATCTTTGCCTCTTGCTTCCAGTTGGAGATCTGCTCTTCTGGGAGGCTCTGCGTCGAGCGCTTCCAGCTTCTCCCCTAGGTTCATTGCTCCGCACTCCATCAATAATGAGCGGCGAGCATTCGTGTCCGAGGTTATGAGTAAACGGTCAGTCGATCGATGGGGACATTCTATTGTACTGTCAGTTCTTGGTGCTAGACCGTACTTTGTTCACCTGTCCGCCTTCATTAAGAAGATCTGGAAGCCAGCGGGTAAGTTCGATGTCTTTTCTAGGCCTAACGGCCACTTTCTTGTTAGACTGAATGATTGTGAGGATTGCGACCGGATATGGAAGGGTGGTCCGTACTTTTTTGATAAGCGATTGATTATGCTTAAGAAATGGTCGCCCAGACTTAGTTATGCCAAAGATGTGTTCGCTACCTTACCGATTTGGGGCAAGTTTAACATTTCGGAAGACATGTGGGACCATGAGGTTATTTGTGCGGTGGCTAGCGTGTTGGGCATCCCGCGGAGGTTGGATGATATCACGGACAATGTGTCTAAAATTGGTTTTGCTCGGGTTTTGATTGAGATCGCTGCCCCCTTCTCCTACCCGTCGGTTGTGAACGTCGACTTCTTCAATGGGAAATCTTTAGCTATCGCGGTTTTTTACGAGTTTAAAACTCCCAGTTGTGAGAAGTGTTGTGCTTTCGGTCACCTCCCGGAGTCTTGTTCTGGCTTTAATGCCCAGTTGAGTGCAGCAGCCAGTCTTTCAAATGCCTCTGTCCCCCGTCCGTGTACCAGTCCAATTCAGGTATGTACTGCAGTTGAGGGTAACTTTGAACGATGCAGTCCGACTGCCTTGCCTAGTCGCGATGTGTCGGACCCTGATGAGGTGAGGGTGCAAGCTATAAGTCAGCCTGCTTCCTTAGTGGTTGTGCAAGAAAATGTATGCGATCCTGGTGGACTAACTAATGAGTGTCCTGTCGAAGCACTTGCTGTATCATGTTGCTCGGATCAAGATAAAACAACGGTGATACCTGTTGAAAATGAGGATGATGGTTTTAATGAGGAAGCCTTGGAACAGTCCACTTTTATGGCTGCTCTTAATATAGCTCAAGGCACCATTGTAGTTAGTTCTGCTGCTGGTGTTCCAATAGCTCAGTCAATTGCTCCAGAGCCTAAATTAAGCAAAGACAAGGGTTTTTCTGCTCTGAAAAGTGGTTTTCTGAATTCGAAACCTGCTTTGTGCTCTAAGAAGAATAAGCCCTCGGTGGTTGACATTCGTGATGAGGGTTCTCCACTGGTTTGGTGCTCAATTTCTGAGACTTGGTCTCATCCTCAAAGCGGCTTATGCTACCACCCGCGTGGGAAGATATTCTCTAAATGGATCTCAAAAGTTGAATCGGATGAAAGGGAAATTTTCTACAGGCTAGTTGATGACAAGTTGGTCATCTGCGATGAAGGAGAATTTGGTGCAAGAAATGAAGCGATTCTGGCGGCGAAGGACTGGGATAGGAGGTTCATCTACACTAGTCGCTCTCCTGGTCACCGGCCTGACCTTTTTAGCTGGTTTCGTCGCTGTGCTGGTATCTGATTGTGTCTTTTTGTTGTTTCATTTTGCATATGTTGTGTATTTGGTAGTCTGACCGCCTTTATGTCGACTTCGGTCTTCGGGGTCTCTCTGTGGCTAGCGGTCAGGCATTGTTGACCATCCTTTTTATAATTTATGATATGCAGGTTTTCCCTTAAAAAAAAATAAGCTTTCTAACTGACGGCCACTCCTAGTTTCTTTCCAGCAGCATGACGGCTTTAGTTCTATATTATTTGTGTGAATTTAGGTTTAGACTTGAGTTGTATTTATAGAATTTTAAACTGATTAGAGCCATCGATGAAGCTAGAGTGAATCCATACCATCCATATCAAGAGAAGCCAATCAGAAAGCGACATGTAAGTCCTAGTGACTCAGCCAAGCCTCAGAAATCGACCAGAACCCGACCAGGCCAGCCAGGGCCTGACCAAGCAAGTTTTCTGGCCTGGGCGCACTTGGAAGGTGCGCCAGTGCAAGTTTGTACTGGCGCACTTCCCATGTGCGCCAGTGCAATTTTGTTCTGGCGCACTTCCCAAGTGCGCCAGTGCATTCTGACCCATTTCTGGTTTTTCTGCCCAACTTCGTTCGTCCATATCTTCTTCATACGTTATCCGTTTTACGTAAACTCGGACTCTATCTCAAGAAGAATTCCAAGACGGACGCAATGGTGTAACCCATTTTCCTTAATTCCATCATTTAGAATTAATTATACTTTAATTTGTTAAGTTACAGTTAACAGAAAATTCGGGGTGTTACATCTCCGGCTGCAGCCTCCTTACCACGAGCCCCGTCTTCACCGATGTCTCCTTAGAACTTAACAACCTTCTTCGGCCTGGGCCCAGAAGAGGGCATCTTTCTTTTCTGACCAGGGGTCACAGGGCCTTCCGCCTCCACCTTTTTTGGTACACCACTCGCAACTGCGGGCCTAATCCTAGTTTCTTTCCAGCAGCATGACGGCTTTAGTTCTATATTATTTGTGTGAATTTAGGTTTAGACTTGAGTTGTATTTATAGAATTTTAAACTGATTAGAGCCATCGATGAAGCTAGAGTGAATCCATACCATCCATATCAAGAGAAGCCAATCAGAAAGCGACATGTAAGTCCTAGTGACTCAGCCAAGCCTCAGAAATCGACCAGAACCCGACCAGGCCAGCCAGGGCCTGACCAAGCAAGTTTTCTGGCCTGGGCGCACTTGGAAGGTGCGCCAGTGCAAGTTTGTACTGGCGCACTTCCCATGTGCGCCAGTGCAATTTTGTTCTGGCGCACTTCCCAAGTGCGCCAGTGCATTCTGACCCATTTCTGGTTTTTCTGCCCAACTTCGTTCGTCCATATCTTCTTCATACGTTATCCGTTTTACGTAAACTCGGACTCTATCTCAAGAAGAATTCCAAGACGGACGCAATGGTGTAACCCATTTTCCTTAATTCCATCATTTAGAATTAATTATACTTTAATTTGTTAAGTTACAGTTAACAGAAAATTCGGGGTGTTACATCTCCGGCTGCAGCCTCCTTACCACGAGCCCCGTCTTCACCGATGTCTCCTTAGAACTTAACAACCTTCTTCGGCCTGGGCCCAGAAGAGGGCATCTTTCTTTTCTGACCAGGGGTCACAGGGCCTTCCGCCTCCACCTTTTTTGGTACACCACTCGCAACTGCGGGCCTAATCCTAGTTTCTTTCCAGCAGCATGACGGCTTTAGTTCTATATTATTTGTGTGAATTTAGGTTTAGACTTGAGTTGTATTTATAGAATTTTAAACTGATTAGAGCCATCGATGAAGCTAGAGTGAATCCATACCATCCATATCAAGAGAAGCCAATCAGAAAGCGACATGTAAGTCCTAGTGACTCAGCCAAGCCTCAGAAATCGACCAGAACCCGACCAGGCCAGCCAGGGCCTGACCAAGCAAGTTTTCTGGCCTGGGCGCACTTGGAAGGTGCGCCAGTGCAAGTTTGTACTGGCGCACTTCCCATGTGCGCCAGTGCAATTTTGTTCTGGCGCACTTCCCAAGTGCGCCAGTGCATTCTGACCCATTTCTGGTTTTTCTGCCCAACTTCGTTCATCCATATCTTCTTCATACGTTATCCGTTTTACGTAAACTCGGACTCTATCTCAAGAAGAATTCCAAGACGGACGCAATGGTGTAACCCATTTTCCTTAATTCCATCATTTAGAATTAATTATACTTTAATTTGTTAAGTTACAGTTAACAGAAAATTCAGGGTGTTACATCTCCGGCTGCAGCCTCCTCACCACGAGCCCCGTCTTCACCGATGTCTCCTTAGAACTTAACAACCTTCTTCGGCCTGGGCCCAGAAGAGGGCATCTTTCTTTTCTGACCAGGGGTCACAGGGCCTTCCGCCTCCACCTTTTTTGGTACACCACTCGCAACTGCGGGCCTAATCACAACCCAACCGTCTAGAAGCAACCCTGCATGACGATGACGCTCTTGGCTTGTCATAGTTTCTATTTTGCGAAATTCCTCGAGAGTCGCTCGCAAGGCATTAAGACGCTGCCTATACTCTTCGTTGGTGGGTGCCTCTGGATTCCCTACCACAATCAAAAAAGCATAATAATAAGATACGGGCTCCAAGAACTTTATAATTGGAAGCGAAGTTCGTCCCTTCAATCCACCTCTTTGCAAATCCAGGAGGGCAGTGCACAAAGAACCAGTCTTGTTTGAACACTGATGGTCTGGGCCACGTCCTACTAAAGAATTTGGTGGCGGATGTCGCTTCCAGCTAACATTAGGAAGGCGATCTGCTAGACGTTCTCCTCAGGCTGAAGAATTACCGAATGTCCTCTCCAGTGGGTTCCATGTTCAAATACTCTCGGTATAGAACGTAAGTGCCTAAGAGCGACCAGTAAGCGTTTGGATGCAGCTGCGAAGGTGCAAGGAAGAAATAGGACAGAACGTCCCGAATAAAATCGTTGGCTGGGGGCACGCACCCTGCGAAACAAGCTTGCCTATTCCAGGAAGTTAAACCCTCGGGCAGCGCGTGAGCCCTTCCACCTTCTCCCAGTGCGTGAACGTCGCCCACTGGTATATTGAACCACAATGCCATTTTCCTTACTATTGTAGCATCCATGCGTGATGGTATAAAGTCTGTTGGATTTTCCAAGATAACGGCATCGGGTAACATATCCGGGGCTACCGGGCTCATTAGGGGATCTTCATTAATAGTATATACATTCTCGACCTCTTCACGTTTGACCGAAGAATGTAGCCTCTCAATCTGTTCCGCATGATCAGATACTTCGGGTGAACTGGACGATTGAGAAGGAATGGATCCTTTGGTAGTCTCAGGCTCGCTACCACTCGAGCTACTGCTATTGGTAGAATCAGATGAATGTGACAATGATAGGGAAGCCTCCGCTTTTAAGATTTTTCCCGTCTTAGATCTTGGTTGCATGGTTAACTATACATTAAGGAACTAGTATTAGACATCGCATTGGAATAACTTGTACCCCTCGTGTTGGTGAAAACTAACATGTGTGTGCGGTGTCGTGCAAGATTAAGATATACATAGGAAAGTCAAACAGTCCATCAGCTTAGTCATAGTTCGGTTATATGCACTATCGTATGTGAAAGACTCATGTCCTTGTCCGTGCAACTACCATATTATGCATTCGTGCAATCGTGCAAGCAAGTATGTGATATGTAAACTTAAGGATGGGAATTCAGGAGATCGAAGTACAAAACCCGAAAAATGATACCCCGCTAAGGCGTGGCACAAAGTAGTTAGGCTAGCAGCAAACTAAAGGACCGCGATAGGCAAGAGAGGATCCAACAAGCTTCAAATTTCGAAAGTCCGAGCCCCAGGGTCCAAAGGTTCGAACCCCTAAGGGTTCGAGAATTCGAGCCTTAAGGTTTGAAAATTCGAACCCCATTGGGCTGCAAAATTCGAACCCCAGGCTCGAGGATCCGAACCCGTCAAGGTTTGGAATTTCGAACTCAGAGGGTTCGAAACTTCGAACTCTTGAGGTCCGGAACTTCGAACCCCTTGGGTTTGAAATCTCGACCTCTGGAGTTTCGGGAATTTGAACCCACAAAGGTTCGAAAGCTCGAACCCCAGAAGTTCGAAATTTCGAACCTCGAGAGGGTCCAAATTTCCGACCCGGTTCAGGCCTTTGCCTCTCTCTCCCTCGCGTCGAACCACTCCGGCCAAGCATCGACTCCTCGACCTCCTTCCTCCTCACGCCTCGACGCCATGCCTTACTTAAGTCTAAGTTCGAAAATCAGTAGGCATCGAAGCTCGGAATTAATGGCGGTCGAGATAGAAAAAACAGTGGAAGAAGAAAATGAGGAGGGGGACTATTTATAATAAAAGGAAATAGTTCCTTTTCTTTCCCAAGAATTTTGAGCTAACGGGTTTGAAATTCCGAACCCACGAGTTCGAAATTTCGAACCTTCGGTGTTTGCAATTTCGAACCCACGAGTTCGAAATTTCGAACCTCCCGGGTTTGCAATTTCGAACCTATGAGTTCAAAATTCCAAACCCCCTGGAGTCGAAAACCTCTATTGTTCGAAATTTCGCACCCAACCAAAAAAAACAAAGAGAGTGGGAAAAACTGAACCCCCAGGTTCGAAACTTCATGCCATGTGCTCATGTGCACGTATTCCATGCACGTACTGACCCCGCGAACACGCAGGGGCAACGCACTGCAAATACTTAGTAACATGAGCAAGGCGCCACATCGGCAACGGCTCGCTCGCAATCCTACAATGAACGAACCTGTCGACAAACATGTGTTCTCCTTTACCTTACAGGATAAAACCAGTAACTCAATCGCTAACTAAACCAATCCAAATAACATCATGTCAACACAAGATGTACTTTAGGGGGAAAATGTTAACCGGGTTTTTGGTCTGATTCCCAAAAGTACACAATATACGCTCGACTCAAACGCATCGCTTGAACTAAAGTCGAAAGGGACGCTTAGGAGTGAAGGAAATATGATGAAGAGAGATCACATCAACCGAGACCTCACGGCACCCCAAACTCCCATTCGTGCAGCCTTCGAGGTGCGAATTCTCACACCCTCAAGGTGCGAATTCTCGCACCCTCAAGGTGCGAAATCTCGCACCCTCGAGGTGTGAAATCTTGCACCCTCGATGTGCGAAATCTCGTACACTCGAGGTGCGAAATCTCTCACCCTCAAGGTGCGAAATCTCGCACCCTTGAGGTACGAGATCTCGCACCCTCGAGGGATGAAATCTCGCACCCTCGAGGCGCGAAATCTCGCACCCTCGAGACGTGAAATCTCGCACCCTCGAGGCGCGAAATCTCGCACCTATGAGGTGCAAAATTTCGTACCCACAAGGTGCGAAATTTCATGCCCTGGGCTCAGGTGCGAATTTCCCGTGTATGTAGGCTCCAAGTGCTAATCTCTGCATGTGGTCCCCTATTTCTACCTACTCCTACCTAACCCTACCTACTCCTTTCCTATAAATACCCCATGACTTCACACTTCAAAGTGGTTGGAATTTGAGACCTTGGGACCTCTATAGAGATCCATTAATGACATCCTCCATTTGAGGAAGAAGAAGGGCAGAAGTGGCCATTTCTTAATATATTTAATATATGATAATTATGACATCACATATGGGAATGATGACATCATATAGCATAAAGATTAATGTAATGAGATGTCATGATAGGGTCTCACACTTGTAACTTTGAGTAATTAATAATATTCCAACAACGCTTTAAAGTGGACGTAGGCCGCTCACGAGGCCGAACCACTACAAATCTCTTGTGTTATTAACTGCTTTCTACTCTTGTATGTGTGAACAAATTAACTATTCCTAGTAATTAGAATCTTTGGTGTTTACGACATTTTTTGCCGTCAACACATTCCAATTCAGAATATTCGTTTATTCAAATATTCACATTTTTAGGGAAAGGTTCCTATTAATTTTATCAAAGATAAAATCTTTTAAATTTTCTCTTAATCTTCCTTTGGATATCAATTTCAAAAGATTTTATTAACTAGTCGGGAATATCGAGCCTTACCGAAGTAATCATTTTTATTTTCCAATCCCAAGCTATTCATCTCATGGAGCTAAACTAGTACCACTCCATATCTAACACCCAAGGTGTTATTGGTGAATTTAATTACGATTTCACGTTCAAATCTAATCAAAGATTTAACTAAAACTGGCAGTACTCCATTCTCGAATTCAGTAAATGTCTTTTATCTTTTCAAATATGGAATTTTTCACCCAAAATATTTCCAAATCATTTATTATGATTTTACAAAATTTTTCCATATTTTTAATAATTTTATTAAGGCCTTCACTATCGGTTTCCAATAACGGCCACCGAACTGCATCCTTAACGACCTTTTCTGAAATTTATTTGGACATGTTTTAAAATCCAACCGTTCAAATTTAATTCTCTTATATTTATTGGAAACCCTTTCCGATATGAACCCAACGGTTCTGGTTTTAGGAGAATCGGACGATCTCCCATTACATCAATTTGAAGATAATGGTTGAAATTCGCGAATGGTCGCTGCACGGCGCGTTCTATTCAAACCATTATATATATATATATATATATATATCATTGATTTACTTTTTAAAACATGTTTTAAAATATTTATAAATTCGTTTTAAAATGATTTCAACTTCATTTTCAATTTAAATCAAATATGAATATTCCATATCATTTTATTGTTAAAATGGTAATATTTTCAAAATATTATATTTTGAAATCAATTCTTTTCGATATTATTTTAAAATGAATAAATTCGATCG
This sequence comes from Allium sativum, assembly GCA_030737875.1. Lineage (NCBI taxonomy): Eukaryota > Viridiplantae > Streptophyta > Magnoliopsida > Asparagales > Amaryllidaceae > Allium > Allium sativum. Next base: position 444,207,078 of record CM060922.1, on the reverse strand, counting down.
ATAAACCTGTTCGGGTTAAAAATAGCATTTCTATACTTAACCCGGCTTCATATTTTTATATATATTCGCATTCATATAAAATCGGACATCAAAATCATATTTTAATTATTCACTGAATATTAATTTAAAATATCCGTTATTTTAAAATATTTTCTGAATCGGAATGCGACTCAACCAATTACCCTATAATTTAAGTTATATGGATTTCATACATCGCATATATTCAACAATAATGATAAATAATCATTAACCATTCAAACATCATTCAGAGTGCAATTTTCCACTGTATTAGCATTAAAAAAAAGTAAATAACGCTCATCACAGCCTGTCGACCCATCGATTGACATACAAATAAATATTGGGATTAGTGTATGTCAAATATCATCCCAATACCCGTGTGGAGTTTTCAAACAAGAACAATCTATTTAAATAAATCATTGGTTAATAAATTTAACCAATTCTAATTCGGTTTGAATTATTTTCTAATTAACCAATTTTCACTGTTTAAATAGTAAATAGATATTTATAATTTAATTTCAACTACCACATTAATATTAACATATAAATAAATACTCAACAACCAATTGCCATTTACGGCGCCACAAATGTCCATTCGCGGAGTATGAAATGCGAGTGTCGCTAATATCCATACGTCGCTTCCAATTTCAATGATTTGTAGGAGTTCGTGTGTTGAACTCCATACAACAGATAAAAATCAATACTGACAATTTCTGTATATTTACAGTTATAAAATAAAATAAATAACTATACAAAATTTTAGTGAGAGAATTCTCACATTGGGTTCCACTCCGCCAGTCTTTATTTGAAGATTTTCTATTTTTAAACTAAATTAAACGACCTTTTAATTTAGCATAGACTCCAATTTGATCCATTTCCATTCTGATCAGTTCCATGTTGTAGTGTTCATTGTTGCGAATCCAGCGCAATTGAAATCACCCAATTCCGATCTCATATGAAATAGATACGATAATTTATACATTGCATTACATAAATTAATTATTTAAAATAATTAATTAATTGTCTACACTAATTAATCACCCTTAATCTTTATCTTCCTCCTGGAAAACGTTTCAGCCTATAACCCATTTGCTCCGCCCAAAAGTTGAACGTCGGTCACTCAAAAGTTGATCGGAGTTCGATCTGAACCTCCCACGCCACGCACCTACGTGGCGCCCCCATCTCCTCCAACCCTGACGAATTTGAACCCTCCCTCGTGCTGAAAAACGAGACCGAACGGAGCGAGTTCGAGCTCCCCATTCGATAAATACAGGGCGTAATTTCTGATCTTAACCGTTGATGTTGTAGAGCTCACCTTACTTTTCGATTTTCCCTTTTGAAGCCATGAATTTTATTGAACGATGGAGGAAATCGAGGGCAATCTTTGGTGGAGCGATTTTGGCCATTCATTAAGAGGAGCGGTGGCTATTGAATTGTGAGGCTAGGTTAGAGTTTCTTTGACCTTATATAATTAATTAATAACAAATATTTTAATTCATTTATTCCTTAAATACGAAGTTTTTCATTTGTACTCTAAATCAAATCCTACGGCTATCGCCCCTAGCTAAATACCCCCATTCTGGCCACAACTTCGTAAGCCAATTCGATTGTTTTGAACAGTTTCCATCAAATTAAAATATAAATCAATATATATTGAATTTAAACGTACATTTTAATTTACCGGGACCACATACTAACTCCAAAAATTACAGAAAAATAAATCTAGCTATGTTTTAACGATACGGTCCTAATAAAACTATTTCATCGAATTCTGAGTCCGTTTGAAAAATGGACTTTTCCAGTCGATCAAATTCAACCTGAAATTACAAAACACATTTAAATTCACTGCGCTTTTATATTAATTCCAAAACTTATGAATTTTTAAACCTAGCTATAATTTGACATTTCGGATCCAACAAAAATGGTTTCGTCGAAAATGGAGGTCGTTTGCAAAATGACTATTTTTAAGGGCTATATATTATTTAAAATATATATAAATTCCATAGCGACTATTTTAAATATTAAATTGGATATAACTTTCAATTTATAATGTGAAATCTCAGTCTCTTACATTCGTTAGAAAGATATAATTAAGCAGATTCAAATGTTTCTGGTTTTACTGAATTTCGATTTATTTTGAATTCTTTACATTCATTTGAAATTAGAAATTAAATTTTCAAATTATCGCGTCATTTCGAGTTCGTTTTATAATTAAAATAAATTTATAGATTCTAAATTCGATTTAAATATATTTTTTAAATATTCAAAATCCATTAAAATAACTAAAATAAAATTTTTAAATTAGTTCAGAAATTCCAGGTTGTTACATATCCACAATGAGAAGCAACAAGATTTTATATTTGCATATTTGAGTGAGTCAGTAACTAACTTTGGTAGCAATTAATATAAGTTTTATAACAGGGCACACAAGGGATATGGTGTCATTGCCCGTGATCTATCTATTCGTCAAGGGTTAGATAAAAATGTAAGTAAAAGCTTATTTTTGCCTTTGTCATCTTTCTTGTAAGACATATTTGTTTAAAATGGCATAAGTTGTTCTGCTGTTTGATTTAACAGGAATAGCATGTAGTTGTTCCTTACATACGATGGTGGCTCCATCAGTAAATTCGGCTGGGTGTGAATTCATAATTTTTTGTTTGGTTACGCAACTTTAGTGAATCTTTGAATATTTTTTGCTGACTTCAGATAGAGCGCCAGGGAAATGCTGTGGCATATATAGTTTGAATATGCGACTTCGAAAAATGTACAGGTTTAACTAATCAAAGCTTCGCTTTTTGATTCAACCATATATAAGTTTCACACTAACTCGTTCGTATAGGATGGTTGTTCTCTATGCATCCTTTAGAGGTTTCAACATTGGTCATGGTATTTTTCATGTCATTTTATACCTGTACAAGTGAATGAAGAATGGAATTCTTACGCAACGGTTTTATATCCATGGCAGCTATGATAAGGGTGCACACTATTTTTTGCGATCATATATCATGCCGGCACGTGGAGATAAACAACAATGTGATCCAATTAAAAGAGGCCCCAGTTAACCAGTTGCAACCATTTTTCGAGGTTTGTCAATTTTTATGGATTAATTTATTTTGTTCTCTAGTAATGAACACATTTGACAATTTGGAGACGATCTCCTCATTATTTGTGATATTGGGAACTTGAAGTATTACATGATTTTATACATCTAGTAAAGATAAATAAATAATATCGCAAGCAACATTTTGTATTTACCTATAGCCTCATAAACTTATTGTTGGATCTTTTCTTTGCCTTGTTGAACCGAGTATTTTATATGGCAGTATTGTGAACTCAAGTTGCTAGATTGGATATTCTGAGTTAGGTTTTCAAATGGGATATAAATGTTAAAAATTTTGTGAGGAAACTGGATCCGAATTGCAAAAGCGTAGATTTGAGGGATTTACATTTCACTATGTTTGAATGCTTGTGTGCTAAAATTTTGCTTTATAAAGATTATGAAATGGCATCTGAGTTAGTAAAACACTAAGAAAATACAATATACAAGTTGTGTGAGTTAGGAATCAATAAGAAAGTTTGAGTGTAAAAAGCTAGAAGAAAAATATATTTACGGTATTCTACAATTTCAGAAAGATAATATACCACTGGATTACGGTGTTTGCCTAATCAAATATAATCAAGCTCAAACTGTTTTACAATCAAATCAAAACCAGTCTATAAGACTACCATTTCATCCATGGTTGTATGATGTATCATAAATTCATAATCAGCCGATTCTTACTGTCAATAACTCGTTGAACACTTTTCCTACAGTTGTGGTTAAGGAAGCCAATCATCTGTCTATCAAAAATGATCTTAGAACGATTAACTTTTGACTAAATTATAAAAAAAGGTTGAAGTATGTTTCTAAACTAAAACATGTCATAACAAAGTATTCAGATTTGATGAAGTAACATAATTGGACAAAAGGATTAAAAACATATGTGTCCAACATGAATTATGAAATCTAGATAGTAATAAAAATTGCAGATAATTAGGTACATGTATTATAGTTTGTAGATTAATCAGTGATTAACGATGTCTTGGTTATGCATTAGCTAATGAATTTGTCATAAGGAAAGGTTAAACGTGTTTTCCTTTATTTCTTTATGTGATTGTCATTATCAGTAGATCATTGCCGGGAAAGTTTGGATGTTGGACACGTGGCTATTGACGTAAAGTTTGATAACATTACTGATATAAAGCTAAGAAATTTTTAGTTCCTTAAGTGACTTAATTTTACATTGATCACGAACTCAGCTGCTGTTTGAGAATTGTATGTGAATTGGCTTGAGAAAACAAATTATTAAGCTGTTTTGTTTTAGTTTTAGAAAATTTGGTATGCATGTGCTTTGTTTAATTTCGGATGCGGATATTTTGGATATTTGGAAATATCCGGATGCGGATATTATCGGATATTCGAAAAATATCCGCCATGCGAATACAGATGTTGTTTTTTAATATCCGCGGATATCGGATGCGGATTCGAATAAATTTTTTTTTTCAAGATGCGGATGTTGTCATATCTGCATCCGTTTGTATCCTTTGACAGACCTAATTGGAGTTCGTCAGTTGTAAATTAATAATTTATTGTGGTAACATTTACAGACGGAATAGAAAGGGAATACGAGCGGGTTTTGCAAATCTACGTGTGATTGCCGGCGGAAATAAAAACATCTATCACCAATAACTTTACTAATATGTTAGCATTTATGACGAATTATCGACTGATACGTAAAGTGAAGCAAAAGTTGAAATTATCTGTTTTTAATCCTTTGCTGTTCAGCAAGGGATCTCCGACGGATTTTTTAAAAAATATATATTAAAGAAATATATATACGTTGGCAAAATATCGGTAATTTTTTTTTAAATTTTTTTAAATATATTGACAAATGACGGTAAAGTGTCGGAGAATTGACGTTAAATTACATCGGAAAATGGTCACTAAAATATCGACGTGAAATTTACTAACCAATGCTATCTGTCACAAATCCGTTGCTAATACATGTTTAGTGACGGATTTGCGACTTATCCGTCCGTTGCAAAGTCAGTGTTTTCTTGTAGTGAGAAATTAAGTAAATAAATAATTTAATTTGATAATTAATATAACAACGAACCATAATTAATAAGGCATTCAAGTATATTGATGGATCATCAATGGCCATGCCCCTTCCCCCACTGTTTATACACACGTACACATATCACTTAGGATAAACTAGTCTGCAGCGATAATCCGTCATCTTTAGTTTACTTATTTTTTTGTAATTATTTATAACGCAAAAATCATTTATGTGACAAATTCCTACTTATAACCTTCTACGTTTGAGAAATGCCTAGACTCTACAGCGCATCTTAACATTCAACTCTCCGCTTGCCTCCAGAATCATAGTTTAACATACGAATAAAAATCTAAAGAAAAGAAAAGGAGAATATTAAAGAAGAAAAAAATCGTTATGGTCGAATAGGAAGTCAAATAGACCAATGATGAATCCATTACAATTAAATTGTTTTGAGCATTTTTCTATTTTGATCCGGTTTTTTTTTTCCTCCACGTTTAGCCTTTTTTTTTTTTAAATATTGCATATTTGGCCTCCTTTTGGCCAACTCAGCGCTGAGTTGTCCAAAAAAGGAGTTTTCCTACGGGCGCAATCATTGATTGCGCCCAGAAATATTTTTTTTTTAAAAAAACCACATGGGCGCTATTCTTGACTGCACCTAAAAAGTTTTGGTTTTTTATATATAAAAGCAGATAGTTATAACCCATTTATACTTACTTTACCTTTCCTTCTCCCGTTTACCATCATAACCCATTTCTCATTCGAAACCCTAAGCATCTAAACCTTTAAAAGATATCAAAATTGAAGTTGATTAAAAATCAAAGTTAAGAGAAAGCTAGTTTGGCTATTTGGAGTATCAAAAGGTATGAATTTGGTTTTTTATGGTTAATTCTATTTTACCCATCTTAGTTTAAATTATTTCGGTTTTAGAATAGATTGGAATGACGCCAAATTATATTGGAACTATATGCTATTACGATGGAGAATTGGTTATTGATGAACATAAATGTGTAATATATAACGGTGGATCTAGCAAACCGTCAAAAGTTTTAAAAGGGTCAAATTTCGTACAGTTGAAGCAGGCCGTGTATAAATGTACTAGAATTAATCCGGATGAGTTTGACATTGAGTTAGTTTGCAATTGGCCGACAGATTCCGGATCTAAGGCAATTAAAATCAAAGACGACGACGTTGAAATTATGTTGTCATCTGTGTCAAAATCTATTGAATTATTTGTAATGAAAGAGCCGAGATTGTCAACAGAGCCAGCCGTTACACCAGTGGTATCGGCTCCCGAAGCTTGTTATCCGTATCCGACTATGAGTGTTCGCTCGTATGAACAACAACAAATGTGTTTTGGGTTTAATCCGTACCTGAATTTGCATCATCCATCGCTACCGGGGTATCCATATCCGACGCAGGAAATGGTCCAAAATATAACGCACGGGTAACTCGAAATTTAGAATTCTCCCCCTTCACAATACTACCATTGTCTTTTGTATGATTCTAAAAAGTGTGTATGTTTCAGGTTTGTACCGAATTACCTCACGACACAAAATTCCGCCGGATCATCTACAAGTTACCGTTGTTCGACGATGGAGCCAATGCGCACCGAAGTGTATCGGATGACCCAACAGTAAGTTACTAGTGTTATCGCTATAGATTTATGTAGTGTATTAAATGTACTTCGGAATTTGCCGCTTGCGTACTACAGGTATCCCACACAAGCCACCGAAGCAGAATCTAACGTTGAACCCAATATTCCTGATGTCGACATGGAACTAGATGATCAAGATTTGAGAGAGGTAAATCCAGATCATTCACTTGACAGCATGACCGTTGTTAGCATTCCTGATAATGATATGTCATGGGTTGATGTAATGCGAGTAGACAATGCTCCCCTAAATTTTGATTTGGGAGGCGAAGACAACGCGGCCGAAGATAGTGATGAGGAGTTGCTGGAGTTTGAGATACCTTTGGATGATGATTTATGCAATGCACAAATGACAGCTAGATCCGTGGTTGCAAATATGCAATTCAACAACGAAGTTTTCTCGTCGTCCTGCCTTCAAAATGGTTTCAAAGTAGGTATGATGTTTGAGAGCAAAAGCAAACTCCTTCAACAGTTAAGTGAATGGTCGATTTTGCATGCAGTTTCGTTTAAGCCGATCAAGTCGAATAAAAAGAAATACACTGCTATTTGCAACATGGATCCCAATTGCTCGTGGAAAATACATGCCATAGATTCTAAAAAAACGCAGAAAGGTTTGTGGGTTATTAAGAAATACCCAGCTGAACATAGTTGTGTAAGTCTGACAACGAACCCCAATCATAAACAAGCAAGTCGACTTTTTTGCTTTCGAAGATCATGCCGTTTGTGAAAGCGGATTTGAGTATTACGCCTGGAACAGTGCAAGTTTTAATACAGGAACAATATTTATAAAAATTGGTTATACGAAGGCATGGAGGGCATTAAGCAGAGCAATCGAAGACATTTACGGTGACTGGGCCGAGTCATACTCTACCCTCCGTCAATATTTTGATGAACTTATCAAAGCTAATCCGGGGAGTGTTGCCCATATTGTAGCCGAACCATGCGGGGTTTTTGTAAGGGCATTTTGGGCCATGCATTGGAGGATTTGTGCATTATCGACCTTTGCTTTTCATAGACGGCACACATTTATATGGGAAATACAAAGGCATGTTACTGGTTGCGACTGCTGTCGATGCAAACGATTCACTTTACCCGTTGGCGTATGGGATTGTGGAGGCCGAATCAACCGATACTTGGGGTTGGTTTTTTGCGTGTATACGAACATTCACCCATGGTGTTCAAAATCGGTGCATCACTTTCATTTCTGATAGGATGAAGGGTATACTGGTTGCTTTGGAGAATTCTTGGAGATCCCCGCACAAACACAGATATTGCGACAGACATTTAAAAGCCAATTTTCAAGCTGCTGGATTCAAAGATAAAAATTTGACAGGTTTGTTTTATGCAGCAGCATGTGCTTCCTAAGTGGTTGAATATCGAAAGATCCGTGACGAAATTAAACTAACTAACGTTGATGCACATTATTGGATTGAGAAAAGTTTGGGAGGGGAAAGGAAGAGAACTGGGCTCTGTGTTTCGATGACGGTGGTAGATTTCATGTCATGACGAATATATGCAGTAAATGCGGAGTGGTAGGTCATAGGAGTAGTCGATGTAATTCAGTAAATTAGGATTTCGTACCGTAGTTAATGTTTGAACTATTTGTAGTAATGTTTGATTGCAATCGAATTTATTTCTTTACTCCCGTAACGACAATACAGTGTTGCAATAGCATTTGAATACGATGACTACTGCATTGTTGCAGACTACATCAGCATTTGGATACGTTAATACACTAATACAATAGCATTTGGATACGTTAATACACTGATACAATAGCATTTGGATACGATGACTAATACATTGTTGCATACTACATAAGCATTTGGATACGTTAATACACTGGTACAACGATACAAGTATTGCCTACTCATCGGGATATCGTGGTAACTGGGATTCTAAATCCGAGTTAAGTTGTTTCAGACGGAAAATCTCCTTTTTCAGGCGGTCGTTCTCATCTTGCATTTCTAATGCATACTCATGTCCTCTTCGGCACATCGGAGGATCAACCCACTCGGTATACTTATAAACTCTGAAGGTGTTCGGATAAACTAGGCTCATACCGTATCAAGCACATTTTTATAGTCTACGCCCTGTACTAACGCTTCTATTTTTTGTTCACAACCACGCAGCAGGCCGACCCACAATAACAAAGCTTTCTTGGTACTGCCTCGCCGATTGCTAGAGCTCGGTATCGATTAGTATATTTACCACCGTGCACTGCAATGAAATGAGTTTGGGGTTCACCGCCGAGATGATCTGGGAGTTCTACCATGTCAAATGTTTTAGGGTCGAGGTAAACTTCTTTACCCGGTCGACGGTGATTTGGGGACACTTGTTGGGAATCATCAATAACCGTCAGGCGGTCATAAGCTTCAAACTCCAAACTTTCCCAATTTTTTGCCAAAGTGTCGTCGTCCGTTTCCCATTGATTCATCCTACACAGGCATGGGTTAAAATTTCATTTTCAAATCATCTATTTAAAATTCATTGCTAAATCTTGCTAAAGAGAATTTCATGTAAGTACCTTGGTTAGAGCACAATTTTGATAAAGAGAAGGAAGCACACACCTTTGTTCTTCAAATTACTAAAATCTAAAAGTGAACATGGATTTTGGTAAAGTTGCAGGAAGAAAAGGCAAATGAGGAATATTATTTCACTTTTGTTCCATTTACTTTGCATTGAATGGTCAAATAACAAATAGGTAGTAGGCACCAGCTACATATTATTGCTTTTTCGACCAAACACAAGGGCAATTACCGTAATTTATTCCTCCTACACAAATCACACCTTCTTATATAGCAATACTTGTTCACCTTCTTAGAATACCTCCTCCTACTAATACTAAGACAAAATGTCATCTTGGTCATAAGCTTATGCAAACGAACTAGAACGCGAGAACAGACGACTCCGAAATGTTATTAAACATATGTGTTTCGACCGTAACCAGTAGTCTGTCCGTGTGTGTTTGGTGCACTTAACTTAGAATGAATTTAATTGTATCGAATGAATTGCATTGAAGCATGTTGAATGAATTATACTGTATTGTCGAAGTCCAATGTTGAGTGAACTCTGTTGTATCGAATGAATTGCCTAAAGTTTTGCAAAACCTTAAGGTTTTGCAAAACTTTAATCTGGGGCGCAATAATTGTTTGCGCCCAAAGGAACCAGAGAACATGGTTCCTTGGGCGCGTACAATAACTGCGCCCCAGGCTTAAGGTTTTGCAAAACTTTAGCGTGGGGCGCAATAATTGTTTGCGCCCAAAGGAACCAGAGAACATGGTTCCTTGGGCGCAAACAATAATTGCGCCCCAGGCATTACAATTGCAAAACTTCGCTGTTAACAAAAGCAATAGCAATTACAATTCAACTTCAGTAAGAAACGCTCCGCACCGTTTCAAACTATAAATACTCAAATTAAACAATCTAATCAAAACAGGATAGAATGCCAATATATGATATTTTCACTACTACTTTCAAAATTACATTTTTACTACTACACATTTCCAAAATTACATCAAAGCAATCGTTCCAACAACTCGTCCACATCGACCGTCCACTTAACAAAAGAACATTTTTAATACTACTAGCACTATTTAAAACAAGTCGTCCAGTTCACGCAAATAAAAATAAAACAAGTCTAAATGCCACTTAAAACCCAACTTTAACATCTAACGTTTACTTCTTTTTGGACTACTCGACACAACTTTTCCTCTTCTGCTGGGAGTCCGTTGAGTTGCCCCCTGCGACGTGCCTGGCTGCGACGGACCGTGCACGAACTCAATTTGGGCTGGCTCAGAAGATCCCTTTTTCTTTTCCCCTTGTCTTTTCTTGTGGACTTACGAACAGGAACAACTGGAGGCGATGGTGGTCGAGCAAGCCTGTTCTTCCTCAAAATCGACTGAAGAATGCGGGTAATGCTCATGCACTTAACCTTTGACGGCTCCGGCACCTCCGCCGATAAATCCTCAACCAACGCGGCAGTATGGTAAATTGCATCGGTCTGCAATACACATATTGTAAGCTCGTATTTTAAAATATCATTTGTGTTAAAATACCATGTGCAAAAAAATGTACATACAAGACCACGTTCAAGCGGCGCTCTTAGGATGTAAGATTCATCGCCTTGCGGAACATCTAAAGGTGGATCAATGGAAAGAATAATATACCGCCGCGTGATGTTCCAATACCATGTGTAGTACGTCAAATCGGATACCCACTTTGCTCTTGGACAAATTCGAAGCGATTGTTCCATGTATTGACTGCCGCTTGATAGGCCCCGTTGTCCTGGGCATCAATCAAGTAGTGTGGTGGTTTCTCGGGAATATGTTGGAGAAGGCCAAACTGTCTCATCACTCTTTCCAGTAGGTGATACGCGACGTTGTTAAAGCAAATGAGCGGAAAACGTGCTTGCCAAAGCTGCACTGAAGCAACGCACAATGTCGGTAAATTAGGAAGTGCCTCGGTGTATGGGGTCCATGAAACAGTGTCATAATCGAGTACGTCTAACTCGTTACGATAGAACAAAACGTTGTCTAGGCGTGAACAACGAGCTCTTCGGCCCAACCCACCTAATGAAAACATTAAATTACTTGCTTTCTACCGGAATTTTAATAAACCCTATGTTCAATATATACTTTTAGTAATATTACCTCGAAGCAAAAGGCAATGAAACATCAATTGGCGCTTTTTTCTTCATAGTTACTCTCCCCCCGGGAAGATATGACCAAGACCACGTCTGTAGACAAGTAAAAGTATTATAAAACATAGGACACAACGAGTAAAGAAATATCCCTCAAAAAAGAACACTAAAAAATTAAATACCTGAACTAATGTAAGGCAACCTCCAATTGAATCGAGCCACCCCAGAGCCATCTGTGTTAGCTCCGCATATGTGAAGCCAAGAACGGCGCTACCCCAAGCATAATCACGGCATAAATCTAAGTCCTCCAAGTAATGTAACCATCTAAGCCAAACATGAGAGTTCGAATGGTCGCAAAACAAACGGGAAGTGATAATGTGAAGGATAATGGCCCGCGCACGCGCTCCATTTGTTCTTGAGAAGCATCCTCAGGGATCTCTTCGGCTAATTGCTGCCTAAACCACGACATACTACTCATTTCGGGCCCGTGCCACTCGACTCCTGGAGGAGAAAGTCCTAGCAAACTACCGCACATTTCCGCATAATCATCGGATTCAGGAGTGGTGAACGGACGACCATCGATGGGTAAGCCAAGCAAAATCGCCACGTCCGCCAATGTGATTGTCATTTCACTGCATCTAAGGTGAAATGACGATGTCTCCGGTCTCCATCGATCTACTAAAGCTATTATATAATGGCGGTCGATTTGTATGGATCCAAGGCGATGTACCAAGAGAAAACCCGCTCGATCAAGTAGCTCTAAAACACCGGCGCGTTTTGAAGTGACCAACTTTAAGGACAATGAGTGCTCGATGGTTTCAACTGCAGTTTTGAGCTGGCACACAATAACAAAAGTGAAATTTTGACTAGTTAACACGCACAAATATTCTCGAGCTCTATAATGAAACTAGTATTGAATGGTGAGTTTTGGTTACCGCCATCAACTCCGGTTTGTTTGAACGATGTTGTGCCTGTAAATATAAGACGCTATCATCAACAGGTCCGGGCACCATCTCCGCATACTCTAAAATATTTCAATTCTAACAAATTCAGATATTTCAATTCGATTATCAAGACATTTATTTGAATCTGACTCTTTGTACTTTACTACCCCTATCTTTCTAATGAAGATATTTATTTCTATGCATATACGTATGCTAAGGCATTTACCCCGACATACAACACCAAGTTTAAAAGCATTGAAGGCAAACAAAATTGCCACAATTAACCAGAATAAAGAGCACAAAATTATATTAATCTGTTCCTACTAATAATCAAAGGCAAACTGAACATACAATTTTCCCCAATTTGCTATAAATTTTACAAATAATTTCTAACACAACAATAGATCCTACCAATTTTCAAATCTACGCATATATATGACCAACACATAAACTATATACACCTGTAAACCATCGGCGTATAAAATTAAAAGAAAACCCTAAATCTAAAATCTGAGATAAGCACACAAAAATAATTTCAATAATTACCAATAGCTTGCTCCTGTGTTGAAGAACTTGCCATGTTTACTGTAGAAGCTGAAATTACTTGAATATAATTGGGGTTTTAATTTTGGATTTGGAGTTTTGATTTTGGTTTTGGGTTTTAGGGTTTTTTGGATTTTGATGGATGTTTGAAGTTTTACCAAGGGGACCATCGGTTTTTTTAAAAAAAAAAAGAAACCTTACGGGGCGCAATCAATGATTGCGCCCTTAGGTTTTAAAAAAAAGGAAAACTTACGGGGTGCAATCAATGATTGCGCCCGTAGGAAAACTCCTTTTTTGGCCAACTCAGCTGAGTTGGCCAAAATGAGGCTAAATTTGCAAATTTTCAGAAAAAAGGCTAAATGTGGAGAAAAAAAATAAACTGGGCCAAAATAGAAAAATGCTCAAATTGTAAAGCAGGAAAATGGCCCTGCTGATGTTGACATTCCTTCGTACAGTATTTTGAAATACTCTATCCTCCGTACTCCCTTTTTTTATAACCTCTTTCCTCCTTAAAATTCGCACGATCTTCAAAACAGTCTGCACCCCCCCAAAAAAAAAAAAAAAAAAAACTTTCTTCCTCCTCTGACTTATTGCCTTCTTCACTGATTCGATGCTCCACATTACAGAAGATTGGAAACCTAAATCTCTACCTAATTTCCTTCGTTCCTCCAACTCCTCCAACTTTTCCTTTCCTTCTCACTAATTTTCCACAAATCCCACTTCTTCTCCGATTTTCAACTTCCGTACTTCTTCCAAGCTCTCACGCCTTATCTAATCTGCCACCAATTGTTAATACTCCACTATACTAACTAGTCCCATGTTCGAAAACACAATTGGTATTCTATTTTCTACTTTCTTATGCTAATTGCGCGTTGCGGTTGCTTGCAGGTTTCTTCCCATGCCGTATACATCAGCTCCTATTCTATTGTTTACAGGTTAGACATTCAAGCATTTTTTCCCCCAATTTACTGCCGGTCAGATTGAGAAATTGTGAATTTTTGATTTCATGTCAACATGGTCTTATGCTTTGACATCACTATTTACTTATACCATTGTAAATTATTTATGATACCCACATTCTTAATTACTTTTCTTGCTACCAATTTGATGTTCTATATCAATTTTGAATTCATCTTAACAATTGTTGTTAGACAAACCAGTTAATTCATGTACCGATTACTTGATCCACATAACAAATTCCTATTTTTATCTTTACATGTACAACCATTTCTTTTTGTTAAGTTGTCATACAATGTTGTTATCCTCACCCAGTTTCACAGAGTAATATTACAAAAACATGTTTCCAACTTTCTTCGATCAGCCATATAATTAACATCTGAGTCTTTTTTTCTCTCACTCACCCGGAAACCATTGGTTTTTGACTTTCGTATGTTATCGAAATACAATAACCATGCTTGCTTTTGGAGTCGACTTATCTCAATCGAATTTCCAATCAATCTGCTACTTCTGACATAACCGTTGTTGTACCTATATTATGTTCGGGCCATATATGCGATGTATATGTTATATATATATATCTATTCATTTATGCATATATACTTCAACTATTCAACTACTCTTGCTTCGGTTAGTCAATTGCCACTTACTTACACGCTTATCTTCATTCTCTGTATCAAGCAAGTTCATCTCATCAATCTTCACTGCAATGAATTCTTTTACCTTATATGGTGGTTTCCTTCACTAAAATAGTCAAAAATTTATAGTACAAACATTGTAAAGTAACGTGTAAAGGTAATGTTATGATATATGCCCTTATCTCAATCATTCTTAAATTGCTGCATAATTGAATGAACCCCTACGAAAGTGTACTTCACCTATCGTTTTTCTTGCTAAGAAATCACCTAATGTAGTTCTTCTCCCCACCGCTGCTGTCTCCAATGTTCGAACTCACCAAGTTCATTAATTCCATTTATTCCTCATGTTCTCTGCTAAACCAATATCTGTCGTAGCTTGTGTATGCATGCAAGTATAAATTATTTTTATGATGTTATACTTCATTATTTCATAAATTATGTTGCACGTTGCAGGAGTTGTAGATCTTCTATTGTCCAAAACCTTCACAAATGAATAAATTGGTTGCCTAAAATAAGTTATACCGTATCTCTATTAAATGAGCCTAATTATAATTTTACATTCATATCAATCAAAACCCATAATACTTTGTTATAAACATGGTCATGCTTTGGTAATTTGAATTTAAACTTAACATCAGTACACCTGGCACATATATCATTCAACGTGGAGCTCTAATCTGGCATCAAATATGATGCAAATTTAAATCTTTCATATTTCTATACTTTCCATGTATAAACATCATTTGTATATGACTGATGTTTCAAATTCGTATCACAAATGAATATGACCGATTGCCTGAAATAAGTTATACCGTATCTCTATTAAATGATTCCAATTTTATTTTTACATTCATATCAATCAAATCCCAGAATACTTTATTATAAACATGGTCATGCTTCGGTAAATTGAATTTACACTTAAAATCAGTACACCTGCAAATATATGCTGCAAAATGGAGCTATAATCTAGCATGAAATATGATGCAAACTTAAAATTACCATATTTATGTACTTTGCATGTATAAACATCATCTTTACATGACTGATGTTTCAAACTCTTGTTGCTACTTCTACACTACAGGATGATGAACAGACAATGTGTCCGTGATAGAAGTTCACATGGTTGCATTGCAAATTAGACAGGAGGAAAAAAAGGGTATTGAGGTAAGTATTATTTGATATGTCACACATATTGACGTATAACTAAGTTTGGGCATCAACCACAACAGACCAATTTTTTTCGTTTATAAAAAAAATAATTACCATTTTAGCTGCATAAACAAGCTGAAAAGTATATACATACTATGTATATCCATCCATCCATCCACTATGCATATATACTATATACATTATTTGACTTTACATGTTACTATGATTAAAAATTGATTATTTTTTTAAAACCTCTGGAATCCTTTTGATGCTATATTCCACGTTCAACAATTTTTTTTTGGTCCTTTTGTTGTAGCTGTGTGCATCACCAGCGCAATATTTCTCCCTATTCAACCTACGTGTTCTGCTTCAACCTTTTTTTTTTAAATGTAATTGTTCGTTTTCCCATGTATTTGTTCAAACTTAATATGTTATCTCCTACACAGACCATTTTTTTTCAAACTGACCGACTATAACACTGGTTTGTTAGCCTATATACGGTTACTCAATTTTTTTTCAACATGTCATTACTATGAACAGATTGTGAGTCACTGACATCGTACACGAAAGTGACTAATGACGAACTCCGCATGCAATATGTGCATTAATCATTCTCTTGATTGTCATAAATCCGTAAGTACTAATCATCTAGATAGTGATTTTACTTGCCACAACCATATTCTTTGTTTCCACCTGCGTTGTATCCCAACTTTTGTTTTAACTTTACTACTATCATACATATATTACTTGACAATTATTTTTCAGATATGTAAGTCCACGCGGACTAGATGCATGTTAAGGTTACAGCTGAAAAGGTTGCGAAGATATTATGTTTGAAGGTGGTCTAACTGCACCAACTGTTGTCGTGACTTTGTGGACCATTCTCTACAAAGTTTCTCATCTTTTTTGTGCGCTCATCATGAGGAGGAAGCAACCAATTGGAATCGGTTGAGTTACATAATCGTCGACTTGGTGCGTCTGTGAGTTTACACAAATTCCATGCTCATTAACCTTCTATGCCATTAGAGTGCTTACTTTTACTCATCTCTGCTATTTAGTTTGTTGCATTAACCGCCATTCACGTCATCGCTATCTGAAACATAAAAGAATGCTAAAGTTAAATTGTGGTGAGCCTTTTACCCCATGTTGCATGTTTTTTTGTTCACTGTCAACCACACGACAAGACACCACTAATGTTTTCTGCAAGTATTTTTGTATAACTCGATAACTTTTAATGCATTATGCAAAATCAGGAAAGCCCGGCCTTTTGCACTGTTCTTGAAGGTTCTTTTCTGTCGTGTGCTGCTAAATTTAGACGAGTGTACTTATGAAATTCAGACTATGCATACCAGGAATCCAACAATTATTAAATCACAACGTTAGTTATTATATTATTTTATTTGGATGTGTTTGACAATAAAAATTTCAATATTACCATTTTATTGCCAGGGAAATTCTTTACTGCACACACGTTTGGACCACCTACGTGCATTTATTCTTTCTGCGGTGCAGATCTATGGTTTGAAGATAGGGTGCGGAAAAGTAGTACTATTGGTAATCCAATTTTTTCTATATGTTGCCAAAAAGGAAAAGTTATGTTACCAAGCTACAAGCAACCACCATCGTATTTGAAGTGCCTTCTGGATTACAACGGAACTGGTGTATCAAAGCATTTTAGGCATCACATTCGATCTTATAATTCAACTTTTGCATTTACGTCGATGGGAGGACATGTTGATAACTCAATTATCAACGGCGGAGGTCCATACATTTTTATATTAAACGGTCAAAACCATCAACGAATTGGTTCTTTGTTGCCAACAGCTGGTAAACCAAAATTTGCACAATTGTATTTCTACGACAAAGGCAAAGAAGTGAGTAATCGAGTTGAAGTGCAATGCATGGGTTCAACATCAGTACTAGATGAGGTTGTTGTTTGCAACTTAATAACAATGTTAAACTCCTGCAATCCGTTAGTTGAATTTTTCAAGATGGTGAGAGATAGATTCCATTTTTCTGAGTATCAACCCATTTCCATTTAGATTCTTGAACGACGATACAGAGATGCATGGATGTACAACTTACCCATGTGCTCTGAGATTGCAGCGTTGATTGATAATTCAAATACGGAATCTTGGGGTGTTAGGGATATTGTAATCGAAGAGAGAAGTGGGATATTGAAGAGAATTAGTGAAAAACATCCGTCGTTCATGTCAATGCAATATCCAATTTTGTTCCCGCATGCTGAGGATGGATTCAGACCTAGCATATTATACAGAACAAGCATATGTTCGTCAACTAAGAGAACAACTGTAACCATGAGAGAGTATCATGCTTATCCTATTCAGCATAGGCCTAACGATGGTTCAGTTTTGTTGCTGGGTAATAAATTTTTCCAGCAGTTTGTTGTTGATTGTTACACCGTCATTGAGTAGGACAGACTGTCGTGGGTAAACAATTATCAAAGTACTTTAAGAAGCGAGTGGTATAGAGGTCTTCATGATACAGTTGCTGCAGGAGACAGGGATGCGAGCTCGATCGGAAGAAATGTTATTTTACCTTCGTCGTTTATAGGAGGTCCTGGATACATGGTCCAAAATTACCAAGATGCGATTGCTATACGTCGCTGGGTAGGATCACCGAATTATTTTGTTACCATTACATGCAATCCTAAATGGCCGGAAATTGAGCATGCATTATCGGCCATTCCTGGACAACGATCTGAAGACATACCAGATATTGCATCTCTGGTTTTTCACATGAAGCTTCTAGAATTAATTCGGGACATAAAGATGGAATCTCATTTTGGAAAAGTCAAAGCAAGTAAGATATATGTATTATTGTAATTAGACTGCATATTCATTTTATTTGCACAATATACCTTTGACTAATCATGTTTGTAATTCAACATGTAGTTGTATACACGACTGAATTTCAGAAAAGAGGTTTTCCGCATGCGCATATTCTTATATTCATTTTTGGAGATTAAAGACCAAACACCGTAGAACATGTTGATTTCATTGTCAGCCCTGAGACACCAGATAAAAATAAAAATTTGTTTGCTTATCAGTCGGTATGTCAATACATGATTCACGGGCCTTGCGGGCATGCAAATCCACAATGTCTATGCATGGTTGATGGGTCATGTTCTAGGCATTATCCAAAAAAGTATAACAATGAGACGATCTTTGATAGGTACGGTTTTCCTATATACAGAAGAAGAAACAACGGTGTGATGACTGAAGCAGTAAACGGTTTTGCACAGGACAATGGTTGGGTAATACCTCATAATGTGGATTTAGTGGTCAAATTCCAAGCTCACATAAATGTGGAGGTTTGTAACAAG
Source organism: Allium sativum (assembly GCA_030737875.1). Lineage (NCBI taxonomy): Eukaryota > Viridiplantae > Streptophyta > Magnoliopsida > Asparagales > Amaryllidaceae > Allium > Allium sativum. The sequence continues at coordinate 444,188,091 of CM060922.1, read as the reverse complement.
GCAAGATCAGTGAAATATTTGTTCAAATACATAAATAAGGGTCATAATAGAGCAAGTGTCGTAATAGAATATAGTACAAACACTGAACACACGCTCGTCCGTCAGGTTAATGAGGTGAAGACTTATTTGGATTGTAGATACATTTCTGCTTCAGAAGCAAGCTGGCGAATATTTGAGTTTGATGTTCAGTATTGCAAACCTGCATTAGAAAGATTTATGTTTCACATGCCTGGAGAGCAGCCAATTTATTTCAATGAAACTGATAACTTAGCGGATGTTCAGCATCGACCTAATATACAAAACAGTATGTTCAATCAGTGGTTAGAAACAAATAAAACATGTGAACATTCTCGACATTTGACATATGTTGATTTTCCAACCAAGTGGGTGTGGGATAAGAAGCAGAAGCGGTGGAGAATGTGGCAGAAAGGTGATTGTATTGGTAGAATATATTATGCACATCCTACGTCAGGTGAGCGGTTTTATTTGTGTATGATTCTTAATATTGTTCGAGGTCCGACTTGCCACGAAGATATAAGAACAGTGGATGGAGTTGTTTATGATAGTTTCAAAAATGCATGCATTTCACGTGGGTTGTTGGAGGATGATAATGAGTGGGATGATGTATTAACAAAAGCTGCATCTTGGTCTTCTGCAAAGTCGTTACGAGAATTATTTGCTACATGACTCCTCTTTTGTGAGGTTTCTAATCCTAAACAACTATGGGTTAAACATTAGGAGATTCTAATAGATGATATACAACGGCGAGAATTGAGAATAAACAACTTTGAACGTCGAAGCTACTATGCTACAACTTTGTGAGCAGAAGCATTATTGATTATTGAGAGGATATTGAATAAAAACAATAGGAGTTTGCATGACATCTGGTGTGTAGGGGAAGGTGAAATCGCAACTGAACGATCAATAAGTAATAGACTGCTTATGGAGGAAGTGGACTACGACTTTGATTTTTTAAAGGATGAAACAGAAAGGATGTTGTCGTTGCTTAATGTAGAGCAAAAAAATGTCTACGATGCTGTAACTTCTGTGGTTCATAATAATTCTGGTGATTTTTATTTTGTATACGGTAGCGGTGGGACTGGAAAAACCTTTCTGTGGAAGACTTAATATGCATTGTGAGATCAGAAGGCAAAATTGTTCTTGTAGTAGCATATTCTGGCATTGCATCATTGTTTCTTCCTGGCGGTAGGACAACACATTCAAAGTTTAAAATTCTGATAACGCTTGATGATGTTTCAACTTGCAATATTTCTGAACAATCAAGTTTGGCTGATTTGCTTCGATGTACGGATTTGATTATTTGGGATGAGGCCCCATGATTCACCGAAACGCTCTTGAGGCGTTTGAGAAGATGTTGACTAATATAGTCTCTAGCGACACACATTCCCTTGGTTCTCAAATTTTTGGTGGAAAAACAGTTGTGTTAGGCGGAGATTTTCGACAAACACTTCCCGTTATTCCTAAAGGAACTAGGCAGATGATTATTAATTCGTGTACTAATCATTCTATTCTTTGGGATAAATGTAAGGTTTATACATTGAAAACAAATACGCGGTTAAAGAACAGTGATTTGTCAACTCATTCATTACAAAAGCTATCACACTTTTCACGTTGGATTCTTGATGTAGGTGAAGGCAAGGTACCATCTGTAAATTTAAATGAATATGAGGAACCAAGTTGGATAGAAATACCAACAGATTACCTGTTACCACCTGCTGATGATGCTATTCGTGTAATCTAGACAGTACGTACCCGGATTTGACTAAAAATATATTAAACAAAGACTATTTCAAAAATATCTGTATTCTTGCACCAACAAATGATTGTGTGGAGGATATTAACTGCTACATAATTAGAATGATAGAGGGTGAATTGCAGACATATTAAGTGAAAACTCAATAATTCCTATGTCTGATACCATTGAAGACCAACATATTTTATACCCTCATGAATTTCTTCACACACTAAAAGTTTCAGGTCTTCCAAACCATGAATTACATTTAAAGGTGGATGTGCCGATAATGCTGCTAAGAAATTTGAACCAAAGTCTAGGATTATGCAACGGCACAAGGTTAGTTGTAACTCAACTGTGTGGTAAGGTGATAGAAGGAAAAATTATAACTGGAAATAATGTTAGTAGAGAGGTTATGTTGCCTAGAATTATTTCGACGTCAACTGATACAAAATGGCCTTTCATATTACGTCATCGACAGTTTCCTATTAAAGTGTGTTCTGCTATGACAATCAACAAGAGCCAGGGGCAGACGCTAGATTCAGTGGGTATATATTTGCCAAGGCCTGTTTTCACACATGGCCAACTGTACGTGGCTATTTCTTGAGCAACATCCTATTCTGGATTGAAGATATTAATTGGTTCTCAAAAACCTGGTCTCCCGAACTACACACAAAATACTCGTGTACAAGGAAATTTTTACTAATCTTGTGGGTATGTTAATCTATTTTCTCTTTTCTTCCTTTTCCGATTACTATGTTTCAATGTATTATACTGGACGTATGAATAAATAATACCAATAATTTAGTTTGTACTCACTTTTTTTTTTGGTCTACTAGGATCGGACGATCTTATTAAGGATGCTTCACCACATTTTCCTGTTTAGCAAACATATACCTATCAGCTGGATATTATCCATTGATGTGTATGTATCTATGTTTATTTCTCTTAATAGTTACACATTAACAAAATAATTCCACAATTCACCAATGCTACTGTTAATATTTTCTGTTTTTTTATTACACGCTAATGGAAAAAAACCATAGTTGTCGCTTCATCACTAACACTGCTCCATTGCCGCCAACTCTGTCGTGTGCGTCTGTACTTGCCAAATACTCTCAGTTTATGCACATAATAACAACATTAAAATTTCTGGGAAGACTAATTTTTATTTTCGCTGGTAAGTACTGTGAATCAATCCTATATTGTTTCGATATTTTTTATGCACTTTTGACTGTTGGAGTTTTTACGTATCGCAATGTCTTTTTTGCTTTGCTACACTAGTCCATTTTTTTCTTACCTGAATAATTGTTTTTTTTGAATCATCTATCATTTTAGACCATTGACAACAATAAATAATGCTGTGTATCTTTTCCAACCATCAAACTTAACAGCTACTAGCCAATTGAATGTTGTAATACAACAAATTTCAACCTGACTATTGTAATATGTCTGTTTATCATACTTAATCTTAGCAAATGACAATCAACAATGTTCTTTAACCTTTACTACCCTATTTTGTTTCCCTCCGTTATTACTGTCCTTTCGATTTTAGAACCGTCATAAGTACCGATTCGCCATTTACTGAAAGATTAAGGTAACTTTATTGCCAGAGATTTTTTTTCTGTCTTTTTTTCTCACATGTGAAACTGATATAAAGTTGTCTTGATTTTGTTCTTTCAGATTTTTTTATTTGACCGTTGCTACCACAAAACTGACTCCATTTCATATATAATTGCCTTATGCAAGTTTATTTACGCAGCTATTTATCTTACACTTTCAACACTAGCATCCTCACAATAATCTTACTGTCTGCAGATATGACCTCTGCTACCATTACAAAATATGCTTCAACTATTATAACAGCCATTTGCTTTCACCTTTTATTTATTTATTTTTTGAACTTTATATATGCCTTTCTACTCATTTGTTGCAATGTAATATTACATCATCCTTTCTAATCATTTTACGTTTATATAGTTTCACAACATGATGCATAAATTTTATGGTACTATGTTTAAGTGTACTAATAAATGTGGATTTGAACTTATGTTGTCTAAAATTACCAGTTCCAACGCTTTATATTCTTATTATTGCAATTTTAACTTTTAACGAACAGTTGTGCATATCATATATTTGAAAATATATTTTATCAAACATGGGCAGTGGTATAAATATAGTTCACTTAAGGAGTTCAACTTTTGGTTACATGCTTTGTTTATTATATTAGTACACCTATTAATAATGTGACTATTACAATTTAAAATGTTATATTTGCTTAACGTTATATCAATTTTTAACGTACTGCTCATTTTCAACTTGGTTGTCTCTTTTTTGAGACTGTGTTCTGTGATTACTCATATCCATCTTCAGACTTGAATTACGAATGGATTGGCGTGGTGATAAGAAAACACACGTAAATTACATGCATATTAAATGGAACTTATGTGAATGACATTGACGATTTAACTACTGTGTACGAAGATGTGTATTGTTTACTATTTATATGCTTTTTAAACTCCAAATACAGCAAGGTAATATGAATTCCCCTTTTAACTTATGTTATACAAGTTTATTCTATTATACATTACATGTATATATATACACACACGCACATATGTACATATACATACACACACACACATATATATATATATACACATACATATATATACATGTGTATGTGTGTGTGTATGTTTGTAGCCTAAAATTTACATTTGCATTTTTCTTTGGCTTTATCACAGGTGATAACCCGTCAACTCACCTGCAAATTAATGCTCAAAGCAGAGCGGTTTGACATAGAGTTTTGTTCGCACTTACGTTTCACCTAATTTTTTTTATGCTAAAAATTCTGAATTTGTACAACAACTTCCTCAAGGTTTGTGCCATAAACAAGTGGTTCTACCTCTCCCGGATTGTGTGGTACAAACAAGAGCTTCTATTTCCTCGGATTGTATGCTGTCGATAGCGGCACACGTGTTGCGCTGATCCGACTATAAGTTAACTCTTCTTCCCCTCTGTTTTAATATGTTTTTACACACACATATAGAAAAAAAATCTTAATGCACACGGGCTCAATAACCTTTTGGTTGAAATAATTATATTTTCAATTATTGATGAAATGATATGCAGCACCTATTCGCTACTACTCACCCATTGCTTTCTACTCCCCTAAAATCTCCAGGACCACAAACAAATTTAGGTTTTGAGGATCACCTACGACCATGAATTTATTCAATTCAACCATGTCATATTTGCTTCCTTTCCTCCACCCTTTACACGCCTGAATTTGAAGCCATCCACCACCGTAGCTTGTGGATAAGACATCTGTAATAACCCGAAAAATCCGAGCCAATTTAAAATTTTTATTTTGGCAATTTTAATCAATTTTGAATATTTAAAATAAATTATTTTAAATAATGACGACGAGAAATTTATTTTGAATAGAATTAGAATGTATATATTTATTTGAATAGTCGTTAGAATATAAATATTTATTTTTAATTATAAAAGGAATTGAAAATGGCGCGGTAGTTTGAAATTTCGATTTCGAAATTTAAATGAATGTACCAGGTGCAAATTAAACCGGATTTTGGCGAAACCAAAAATATTAGAATCTAATAGAGAATATCTTTCCAACGAATCCAAAAAATTGAAATTTCATAGCAGGAATCAAAAGTTACGTCCAGTTGAAAATTCAGAATAGTCGCTGTGGAATTCTGGCCCTTAAAAATGAAATTTTGCAAACGACCTCGGTTTTCGACGAAACCACTTTTGTTGGATCTATGATGTCAAGTTATTGCTAGGATTCAAAATTCGTAATTTTTCGAATCAATATGTGAGCGTGGCAAAGGAAAACGCATTTGACCAGTTTCAGTTGATTTTAATCGACTGAAAAATGGCCACTTGTCAAACGGTCTCAGAATTTGACGAAATTAGTTTTTTAGGACCGTATCGTCAATACGAAGCTAGAAATAATTCTTTTGGAATTTTTAGAGTTCGTATGTGGCCCCAGTAAATTGAAATGTGCGTTCAAATTCAATATATAGATTTATATTTTGATTTTGACGAAAACTGATCGAAACGATTGAATCAGCTTACGATACATATTCCATTGTGTTCGGAATGGGGGTAATTAGCTACGGACGACAGGCGGTGAGTTCGATTTCGAGGTCGAAATTAAAAGTTGCTTTTTGGAATTAAATAAATAAATAAAAATAAAACCCCCTCTCTCTCTCTTCCTCTATTCTCTCAGGCCCCCGTTCATTTTGAAAGCAAAAAAAAGAGGAAAAAAGGGGGGATCGCGCCCCCTATACCGCTGCCACTCCTCCTCGCGAGCCCCCCAGTCAGCGCCGCCTCGAGCGTGAGCCCCCCTTCGCGCGTGTCCCTCTCTCCTCCTCCCTTCTCTCCGTTCCCCCTCTGAAAATCCAAAGCCCTAGACCCCAAAAACCCGCCAGCGCCGCCATGACAGCTCCACGGCCGACCAGAGGAGCACCGCCACCACCTCCTGCACGCCTACCGTCCTACCCCGCGCCATCTCCAACCAGTGGAGCCCCCTTCATCAAAAATCGAATTTTTTTTCAAGTAAGGTGAGTTCTTATTCAGTTTAATCAATGTAAATTAGAATTCATGGTCTAAAATCAGTTTGTACATGTTAAAAATCATTGTTTGGAAATGGTTTTTGTCTAAACTATTTCGAGATAAAAGTTATAATTTTTATATATGATAGAGAAAAGAAAAGACTTGATTTTTGAAATGATTTTAGAATTAAAAATATGATTTTTATATTATAGAAAGATTAAAAATATGATTTTTATATTATAGAAAGGTTAAAAATATGATTTTTATATTATAGAAAGAATAAAAATATGATTTTTATATTATAGAAAGAATAAAAATACGATTTTTATATTATATAGATAGTAAAGATTTGATCTTTATTATATGAACAATGGTATAAAAATAGAATTTTTATCCATATAGCGTATTTATAAAAATATGATTTTTATATACATGGCAACAAGATAAAAAATGTGATTTTTATATATGTAGTGGCTACGGACAATGAAATTGACAAAAGGTGAGCACGACGAAGATTTCTACATATGAAGAGTCATAGCGTTTGGTTTAGCTAGTAGGTGAGAACATCTCACTTTAAATCTTGTTTTCTTGTTAAAATATATATATAGGATGCAAACGGTGCTTAGCAGCACCTGACACCCGTCGTCCACAGACCATGGACGACTTGTATGCTTGTTTGATGTGTTGTGAAGTTTGTTTGTGATGTTGATGTGAAATGGATAATAAAACATTCATGTGTTGAAATAAATTAATTATCGTTAAAAATAAAAATTTTCTAACGTGAATGTGAATAAATAAATATTCGTTTACAAACCGGACGGTTTGTTTATGTACACCTATTTGAAGGACATTGATTGGGACGATAAATTTTACACGTCGCCCAACTGCACAAATAATATTCAGTGTTTGTGGATTGAAACCCCACACGGGTGTTGGGATGATATTTGACGTACACTAATCCCAATTGTTTAGTGGTATGTCGATCATTTGATTGACACACTGTATGAGCGTTAATTATTTATATTTAATGCTTATGCAGTTGTGTGGTGCACTTTGGATGATGGTTGATTATTTATCATTGTTATTATATACATGTGTTGTATGGAATCCATGTAATTAACATTATATGGTAATTGATTGGGCCTCATTCCAATTGGGAAAATAAAGAATATTAAAATATAGATTCATGTGTTGAATAGAATAAATATACATTTGTTGAATAGAATAAATAGTCATGTGTTGACAGTACTCATGTGTTGAGAATATTCATGTGTTGAAAATATTCTTGTGTTGAGTAAAATATTTTAAACAATAAAGTTTACATCTTTATCATAATTTATAAAATATATTAAATAATAAAAATATTCATGTGTTGACGATACTCATGTGTTGAGAATATTCATATGTTGAAAGAAATATAGATTCATGTGTTGAATAGAATAAATATTCATTTCTTGAATAGAATAACGAAGTTATTGAAATATATAAAGCCGTGTTGATTATAGATACGTTATTTTGACACGAATGATATTTATATCGATTATATTCGTTATTATAATAATTATAGAAAAGGAAGTGATTTCAAAATATAACGTTTTGAAAATATTATCATTTGTTTATGATGATGTGGAATATTCAATTTTGATTCGAAATTGAATATGAAGTTGATATCGTTTCGAAAACGAATTTAAAACGATTTATAAAATACGTTTTAAAAGGAAATCGATGAAATATATAATATATATATATATATATATATATATATATATATATATATATATTATATAATGGCCTGAATAGAATGCACCGCGCTGGTGCAATTCGTGAATTTCGACCATTGACTTCGAATGGACATTACGGGAGATCCGACCATCGGATTCTCCTAAAACTGGAACTGTTGGGTTCGTATCGAAAAGATTTTTCTAACGAATATCAGATATTTGAAATCTAATGGTTGGATTTGGAATTATGTCCAAATCAAATTTGGAAAAGGTCGTTGTAAGTGCAGTTCGATGGCCGTTGATGGAAATCGACTCTACGGGCCTTGATAAAATTATTAAAAATATCAATAATTTGTGTAAAATCATAAGAAATGATTTGTGAAGAATTGGGATGAAAATTTCCAAATTTGAAAAGATAAAAATAGATTTTTATCGAAATGAACTAGTTTTGAACTAGAATTATAATCCAATATTTTCGAATAAATTGGATTTAAAATGGTTTTGAAAATAATCAGAATTTCCAATATGTGAATTGGAATGGGTTTGAATCGAAATTATCTTCGGAATATTTCCATGGTGGATTTCGTGATTATACAGATATGGTTGTGGAAATTTAAAAGATATATTTATATCGTTATTTTCAATACGATATTTGTTGTTTTCAGAATTTGATATTGAATATAAGCCGATATATTTTCTTTTCAGATCCTTGTATTTAATATCAAATGGGATTTTGGGTTCGTCATGAATGGTGTCTTAAACAACACTGTTCTTGAATCCAGTTTAGAAAAAGAATAAATATTTTAATTAAGATTTAGTGAAATTTTCCAGTTAATTAGTATTTAATTGGAATTGAATTTAAATTGGTTTTTGGGGTTTATCGTGAGCGGTGTTTTGAATAACACCCGTTCTTTAACCCGATTAACGATGGAAAGTCATTTTGGGTTAATCATGAACCGTGTTTTAGATGACATTGGTTCTTTAACCCAATTAAAGACAGGATATTGATTTTTGAGAAGATTAAAACTAAGTGGAGTTATAATGAATCTTTAATTAGATTAAAGTGATCGAGGATGGAGTATCACCAGTTTTGCTCCAAAGCGATAGTTAAATCTTTAATTAGATTTGAACGTGAAATGGTAATTAATATTTACCGATAACACCGTGGTGTTAGATATGGAGTATTACCAGTTTTGCTCCATGGGATGAATAGGTTGGGATTGGGAAATAAAATAAATAATTACTTCAGTGTGGTTCGCTAATCCCGACTAGTTTGGAAAACCTTAACATGGTTTGAAATGATATCCAAAGAAAGATTAAAGAATAAATTTAGAAGAATTTATCTTTGATAAAATTAATGGGAACCTTTCCCTAAGAATGTGAATATTGGAATGAAAGAATATTCTGAATTGGAATGAGGCGTATGTTGTGTTTGTGTAACACATGTTTATTATACACGCGGGTTATCCAAAAAGGCCGGGTTTATACCCATTCTAAATAACCGATTCGACGATATGTCGAAGATGAAGACGGTGGTTGAAGACTGGAAGTCTTCACATCGTTTGGAAGATTATTGATGATCTTGATTGGGCTGTACACCCAAGAGGAGGGAATCAGTTGGTGATCGTCCAGACGTACTTGGAGATCGATGGATATGTGAGGAAACTGCCTCCGGTTTCGTTCAGACCCAGAACGAACTTGTAAATGGACTGTGTGTTTGACATTGGATTTTATTCTGTGTTGATTGATCTCTATTAAATATACATCTGTTTGGCGGCGAAGAATTTATTCTCTTGCTTAACGCCCTTCTCTGAGACGTACGAGCTCAGATGTTGTATATCGATGGACATCAGTCGCATGGAGTAAATTGCGTGTGTGGCACGCCTAAGTGGCAAATGATCAAGGCTTCTGTTGAAAAGCAAAGTCTTGTGGTTGATGATCAAAGCATGGCCTGTGTGGCATAGCTTTGTGTATAGCGTGAATTCGCGAGCCTCACACCTCGGTATGAGTCAAAAACGGGATACAGGCCGTTGGGAGAACACGACGTTTCTTTCTATCTGTAGGTGATGTCAGTGACCTGCCAGCCCTGACATTTATATACTTTTTACCTGTGAGTTTGTTGGAATGCGAGGCGCCTCGAATATATGGTCGATAACTGTCACTATGTGAGCCGACGTACAGACCATTATTATATAGGTCCTATAGGATCGGGAAACGTGTGTTTAGGAATAACTAATCCTCAAAAGTTAGGTGAGGACCGGCCCAACCGATTCCAAGGATTGTTGTGTGTTGTCCTGAGACATTTGCTAGAGTGTCTCGAACGGAGAGGAGCTTGCCCCTTGCCTCGACTCATGATGGAATCCAATTTCCAATACGTGATATTTCGGTTTTATTTGTAGAACCTAGTATGGCGACATTGTAGATGGTAGCAATGCCGCTTATGATTGATACTTATGATTGAAATTGTTTTGACACTATACATTTACAATAATATCAAAATAATCTGTTTTTGAACGTATCAAGCATTCTTTGGCTATTATAAGGTAAAACCCTATCCTCTGGCTTGCGTTGCATTATGTGATGGGACCTGGGTCTTATAATAGCTTCATTTTTCTTTATTTAGCATTGCGTTGTTTGTTTTATGCACTGGTATTCTTGGGAGGAAACCAGTTCCATGTTATACGGCGTGGTCCCTTGATTTACCTAACTTTAAAATAAAGATTAATGACCGTTTTAGTTCTCACACCAGTCACATGACTGACCTGAAGTTTATTGTTTTAACCTAAACTCTGGGTGCCTCTATTTTCCACACGGGCAGCTAGTAGTTTTGGTTTTGCAGATTTATATTCACAAGATCTTGGTTTACAGCTGGAACGATACTCGGAAAGCTCTGTATCCGTGTATTACTTTCAGTTGTACTTTGTATTATTTTTTTGCTGCTATCTATTTAAATGTAATTTAAGTCTCTGATATTTGCCGAATGTATACTTATTCATACTTTGTTTATTCTTGTATTCTGATGGAATTGTTGCAATAAACAATGAAATGTTCTTCTGTTTGTGTTCTGATTCGTCTTGTCCTTACGGTAATTCGTTCTTTATCTTCTCTTCGGAGACCGGGGAAGTTCGGGTCGCTTCATTTGGTATCAGAGCTTTGGTTTACAGAGCTCGAGAACATGATACATTAGAATCATACGAAAGAATTCATCAGATATTGGATTAGTAATATCCAATTAGAATGACTAGTTGGAGATGGGATCAGTAGTATCCTAGAACGAGTGTGAAGAGTATATTTTTCAAATGAAAACAATATTGTTTTGTAAATTTAAACCATTTTATTCGTATTTGAATAATTTATTTATATTGAATTTGGACAATTGAGTATATAAAGATTTTGCATATACGTGTCATGAACGTATATTCGAAATTTTAATATGCTGGACAGATATAGGATCACACTCTAGTTGCCCGGGGATGATTCTGATGATGTGGCCACATCATCAGTATTTATGTTCATGTTTCGAAAGTGTGATATCTATATATTTCCATCAAACCGGTATAAGAACCAAAACTTACATAGGATTATTTGTTGTGATTTGGCATCAAAAACATGATTTTCTGTATACGTATCAAAATTATGAATTTGAAATGTCAATTCACTAATTGATTGATGGTTGTATTGTTTGATTATTGGTTTGATAATTTTGAACCATTATGCCAAATTGAATCTTATATTGAATTGTATTGAAAATGATTACAATTGCATGCATATATATGCACTTACATTGAACAAGTCATGGCAAGGAGGCTAGAGCATAGAATAAAATTGTTTGCTCGACAAATAGGTACATGTTTATTGTATTTCTTGGGTTTTTGATGATTTTATGAGCCGATTGGCTGTTTCTTTTTCTTTTTGGATTGATGAGGGCCATGGGAGGCTATTTGAAATATCTCGAAGTCCCCGGTGCAGGGAGGTTATGGCGAAATTTTTCGAAAATTTAGGGTGTTAGCCAAATTTTTGAAAAATTAGAAAAGTTCTTAGAAACTGAAAAGTTAAAGAACTTAAGCCGTAAAGAAAATAATGAAAGTTGAGTTAGTTTGTTAAACAACATTCAGCTTCGTTCCTTTTCGGGGACGAAAAGTTTTAAGTGGGGGAGATTGTAATAACCCGGAAAATCCGAGCCAATTTAAAATTTTTATTTTGGCAATTTTAATGAATTTTGAATATTTAAAATAAATTATTTTAAATAATGACGACGAGAAATTTATTTTGAATAGAATTAGAACGTATATATTTATTTGAATCGTCGTTAGAATATAAATATTTATTTTTAATTATAAAAGGAATTTAAAATGGCCCGGTAGTTTGAAATTTCGATTTCGAAATTTAAATGAATGTACCGGGTGCAAATTAAATCGGATTTTGGCAAAACCAAAAATATTAGAATCTAATTTAGAATATCTTTCCAACGAATCCGAAAAATTGAAATTTCATAGTGGGAATCAAAAGTTACGTCCAGTTGAAAATTCAGAATAGTCGCTGTGGATTTCTGGTCCATAAAAATGGAAATTTTGCAAACGGCCTCGGTTTTCGACAAAACCACTTTTGTTGGATCCGTGGTGTCAAGTTATTGCTAGGTTTCAAAATTCGTAATTTTTCGAATCAATATGTGAGTGTGGCAAAGGAAAACGCGTTTGACTAGTTTCAGTTGATTTTAATCGACTGGAAAATGGCCATTTGTCAAACGGTCTCAGAATTTGACGAAATTAATTTTGTTAGGACCGTATCATCAATACGAAGCTAGAAATAATTCTTCTAGAATTTTTAGAGTTCGTATGTGGCCCCGGTAAATTGAAATGTGCGTTCAAATTCAATATATAGATTTATATTTTGATTTTGACGAAAACTGATCGAAACGACCGAATCAGCTTACGATACATATCCCATTGTGTTCGGAATTAGGGTAATTAGCTATGGACAACATGCGGTGGGTTCGATTTCGAGGTCGAAATTAGAAGTTGCTTTTTGGAAATAAATAAATAAAAATAAAAACCCTCTCTCTCTCTTCCTCTATACTCTCAGACCCCCGTTCATTTTGAAAAGCAAAAAAGAAAAAAAGAAAAAGGAGGATTGTGCCCCCCTATACCGCCGCCGCTCCTCCTCGCGAGCCCCCCGGTCAGCGCTGCCTCGAGCGCGAGCCCCCCCTCCCCTCGCGCGTATTCCTCTCTCCTCCTCCCTTCTCTCCGTTCCCCCTCTGAAAATCCGAAGCCCTAGACCCCAAAAACCCGCCAGCGCCGCCATGACAGCTCAACCACCGACCAGAGGAGCACCGCCACCACCTACTGCACACCCGCCGTCCTACCCCGCGCCATCTCCAACCTGTGGAGCTCCCTTCATCAAAAATCGAATTCTTTTCAAGTAAGGTGAGTTCTTATTTAGTTTAATCAATGTAAATTAGAATTCAAGGTCTAAAATCAGTTTGTACATGTTAAAAATCATTGATTGGAAATGGTTTTTGTCTAAACTATTTCGAGATAAAAGTTATAATTTTTATATATGATAGAGAAAAGAAAAGAATTGATTTTTGAAATGATTTTAGAATTAAAAAATATGATTTTTATATTATAGAAAGGTTAAAAATACGATTTTTATATTATAGAAAGGTTAAAAATATGATTTTTATATTATAGAAAGAATAAAAATATGATTTTTATATTATAGAAATAATAAAAATATGATTTTTATATTACATAGATAATAAAGATTTAATCTTTATTATATGAACAACGGTATAAAAATAGAATTTTTATCCATATACCATAGTTATAAAAATATGATTTTTATATACATGGCATCAAGATAAAAATGTGATTTTTATATATGTAGTGGCTACAGACAATGAAATTGACAAAAGGCGAGCACGACGAAGATTTCTACATATGAAGAGTCGTGGCGTTTGGTTTAGCTAGTCGGTGAGTAATTTCTCACTTTAAATCTTGTTTTCTAGTTAAAATATATATAGGATGTCGTCCACAGACCATGGATGACTTGTATGCTTGTTTGATGTGTTGTGAAGTTTGTTTGTGATGTTGATGTGAAATGGATAATAAAACATTCATGTGTTGAAATAAATTAATTATCGTTAAAAATATAATTTTTCTAACGTGAATGTGAATAATAAAATATTCATTTACAAATCGGATGGTTTTTTTATGTATACCTATTTGAAGGACATTGACCGGGACGATAAATTTTACACGTCGCCCAACTGCACAAATAATATTCAGTGTTTATGGATTGGAACCCCACACGGGTGTTGGGAAGATATTTGACGTACACTAATCCCAATTGTTTAGTGGTATGTCGATCATTTGATTGACAGACTGTATGAGCATTAATTATTTATATTTAATGCTTATGCAGTTGTGTGGTGCACTTTGGATGATGATTGATTATTTATCGTTGTTATTATATACATGTGTTGTATGGAATCCATGTAATTAACATTATATGGTAATTGATTGGGCCTTATTCCAATTGGGAAAATAAAGAATATTAAAATATAGATTCATGTGTTGAATAGAATAAATATTCATTTGTTGAATAGAATAAATAGTCATGTGTTGACAATACTCATGTATTGAGAATATTCATGTGTTGAAAATATTCATGTGTTGAGTAAAATATTTTAAACAATAAAATTTACATCTTTTTCATAATTTATAAAATATATTATATAATAAAAATAGTCATGTGTTGACGATACTCATGTGTTGAGAATATTCGTATGTTGAAAGAAATATTGATTCATGTGTTGAATAGAATAAATATTCATTTGTTGAATAGAATAACGAAGTTATTGAAATATATAATGCAGTGTTGATTAGAGATGCGTTATTTTGACGCGAACGATATTTATATCGATTATATTCGTTTTTATAATAATTATAGAAAAGGAAGTGATTTCAAAATATAACGTTTTTAAAATATTATCATTTGTATATCGATGATGTGGAATATTCAATTTTGATTCGAAATTGAATATGAAGTTGAAATCGTTTCAAAAACGAATTTACAACGATTTATAAAATATGTTTTAAAAGGAAATCGACGAAATATATATAATATATATATATTATATATTATATATATATATAATGGCCTGAATAGAACGCGCCGCGCTGCGGTAGTTCGTGAATTTCGACCATTGACTTCGAATGGACATTACGGGAGATCCGACCGTCGGATTCTCCTAAAACCGGAACCGTTGGGTTCGTATCGAAAAGAGATTTCTAAGAATATCAGAGATTTGAAATCTAACAGTTGGATTTGGAATTATGTCCAAATCAAATTTGGAAAAGGTCGTTGTAAGTGCAGTTCGATGGCCGTTGATGGAAATCGACTATATGGGCCTTGATAAAATTATTAAAAATATCAGTAATTTGTGTAAAATCATAAGAAATGACTTGTGAAGAATTGGGATGAAAATTTCCAAAGTTGAAAAGATAAAAATAGATTTTTATCGAAATGAACTAGTTTTGAACTAGAATTATAATCCAATATTTTCGAATAAATTGGATTTAAAGTGGTTTTGAAAATAATCAGAATTTCCAATACGAGAATTGGAATGGATTTGAATCGATATTATCTTCGGAATATTTCGATGGTGGATTTCGTGATTATACAGATATGGTTGTGGAAATTTGAAAGATATATTTATATCGTTATTTCCAATATGATATTTGTTGGTTTCAAAATTTGATATTGAATATAAGCCGATATATTTTCTATTCAGAGCCTTGTATTTAATATCAAATGGGATTTTGGGTTCATCATGAATGGTGTCTTAAACAACACTGTTCTTGAATCCAGTTTAGAAAAAGAATAAATCTTTTAATTAAGATTTAGTGAAATTGTCCAGTTAATTATTATTTAATTGGAATTGAATTTAAATTGGTTTTTGGGGTTTATCGTGAGCGGTGTTTTGAATAACACATGTTCTTTAACCCGATTAACAATGGAAAGTGATTTTGGGTTAATCGTGAACCGTGTTTTAGATGACTTTGGTTCTTTAACCCAGTTAAAGACAGGATATTGATTTTTGAGAAGATTAAAACTAAGTGGAGTTTTAATGAATCTTTAATTAGATTAAAGTGATCGAGGATGGAGTATCACCAGTTTTGCTCCAAAGCGATAGTTAAATCTTTAATTAAATTTGAACGTGAAATGGTAATTAATATTTACCGATAACACCGTGGTGTTAGATATGGAGTATTACCAGTTTTGCTCCATGGGATGAATAGGTTGGGATTGGAAAATAAAATAAATAATTACTTCGGTGTGGTTTGCTAATCCCGACTAGTTTGGAAAACCTTAACTTGGTTTGAAATGATATCCAAAGGAAGATTAAAGAATAAATTTAGAAGAATTTATGTTTGATAAAATTAATGGGAACCTTTCCCTAAGAATGTGAATATTGGAATGAAAGAATATTCTGAATTGGAATGAGGCGTATGTTGTGTTTGTGTAACACGTGTTTATTATATACGCGGGTTATCCGGAAAGGACAGGTTTATACTCATTCTGAATAACCGATTCGACGATATGTCGAAGATGAATACGGTGGTTGAAGACCGAAAGTCTTCACATCGTTTGGATGATTATTGATGATCTTGATTGGGCTGTACACCCAAGAGGAGGGAATCAGTTGGTGATTGTCCAGACGTACTTGGAGATCGATGGATATGCGAGGAAAGTGCCTCTGGTTTCATTCAGACCCATAACGAACTTGTAAATGGACTGTGTGTCTGACATTGGATTTTATTCTGTGTTGATTGATCTCTATTAAATATACATCTGTTTGGCGGCGGAGAATTTATTCTCATGCTTAACACCCTTTTCTGAGACGTACGAGCTCAGAGGTTGTATATCGATGGACATCAGTCGCATGGAGTAAATTGCCTATGTGGCACGCCTAAGTGGCAAATGATCAAGGCTTCTGTTGAAAAGCAAAGTCTTGTGGTTGATGATCAAAGCATGGCCTGTGTAGCATAGCTTTGTGTATAGCGTGAATTCGCGAGCCTCACACCTCGTTATGAGTCAAAAACGGGATACAGACCGTTGGGAGAACACGACGTTTCTTTCTAGTTATGGGTGATGTCAGTGACCTACCAGCCCTGACATTTATATACTTTTTACCTGTGTGGTTGTTGGAATACGAGGCACCTCGAATATATGGTCGATAACTGGCACTATGTGAGCCGACGTACAAACCATTATTATATATGTCCTATAGGACCGGAAAACGTGTGTTTAGGATCTAATCTAGTTTTTAGACCAGAAAAACTTGATTTTTTCGAACCGTTTTTTAATTACGGAAAATATTTCTGAACTGAATTTAATTTGAAACGGTAAACTTTTGACCAAGTATTTCGCAGATCCTATTTTCCTCCACTGACCAGTATTTTCAAATAACATAATCCTCGTCTATATATTATTATCTTCAGATTAGACGAGATTAAGATACAAAAAAAGAAAAAAACTGTTTTTCTCTTTTCTCTTCCACCACCATTAAAATATTCTTACAGAAATTTTCGAGCAGTTAAATCAGAAAGTGCAAATCTGCACTGATCTGTTTGTGCAAAGCAGATCAGTTATTAATTTCAGAGAGGCTGTTTTATCCTAGAGGCGGCGGCGAAAGTACGAACTGGTTTTGCACCATCGACCAGATCGCCGAATCGTCTTCAAGAAAGCGACCTGGTCCGCGACTCAGCCATTGTTTCCCAACAATTTGAAGACGAATCTCGAAACAATGGCTGGAACTCTAAAATTACATGAACAGTCTCCGTTCAGCCCTAAATCAGAAGGCGCAAATATGACTTACAAAATTTGCTGCTGGTTGTCGATTAACGTTGTCATCGATGGACGCGAAGCTTCGTCGGCTGTACTCAGTGTAAAATAGAAGCGGAAAAAGCACCGAATTGATTTCTCCGCTGCAAAATTGAAGCAAGAGTTGGATGCCTAACATGACAATCTCGTGGCGAAGGTATGTTCATGAGATTTACAATATTTAATTGAAGTTTCAGTGCATGAACGTGTAGCGTGTTTAGTCTATCACGCAAATCACTTTGTAAGAACACGTAAATGAACATTGCACGAAAAAAAAATATAGCTTAAAGAATGCTTATGTAGACTTTGATTTTCTGACTTAGATCGAGATTGGGTTCTAAGTAACTATTAAGATTGACAACGAAAATACTAGATTATAATTAATGTTAGGGATCTAGTGTTGGACTCAAATATTAGATTATTGATATTTTGATCATGGTGTCATTATGAACGAAAATAACTGAGAGATGATTGCCTGTTAATATTGCAATTATGATGACAACGCAATAATGGTCACTCAGAGGACAAATTATATTCTGTGTGCCAATTTAAATGATTCTTTTCACCATGATAATTCTGTTGAATATGTGTATTTAAAATAAATTATTATGAAAATCTATGGCACATATATGCATCTTATAGGAAATGTCATTGACATTAATAGAACACATATATTATTGGAAAATGTCACTAAAAATTTGGCATTAATAGAATGTGTATGTTATTTGATAATGTCATTGAGAATTGACATTAATTGGATGGATAGATTTTTTTTTTTGCATCAAATAAATTGACATAGTTTATATGCATACAAGTGAAAAGATAGAACATAGAACACCTTTGTTGCATACATGTGATTCACTTTTGTTAGTCTCTGAGTTTATGAATATTTTCCTATGAGAAAATATAAATTCTCAAACATATGAACATCTTTAAAAAATAGTAAGCATCAACAACCGACCAGTAAATAACAGAATGGAATCCGCAAGGAAACCATAAATGACAGCAGCAATCAACTCAAATGAATGATTCTGGACAGTTATTCTATAATACAACTATAGAAAACCAGATCATATGACACGAATGTATAGGAACAAGCCAGGCCCTACACCGCAGGCTAACCCGACTGAGAAGCCTCTTATGGCTATGGTTACTGAGATTCGCCTTGTTGGTGAATCAGAGGGTTGGTGGGTAGACATTGGTGTTTCTCGCCATGTTTGCTATGATCGTGATATATTCACAATATACACGGTTGCTGACGATCAGAAAGTGTGTTGTGAGATATTCGCACCACTTAAGCTGTAGAGACTGGTAATATGAAAATAAAACATATGATTGGAAAGACATTGATTCTTAAAGATGTGATGCATTTGATATGTTTGAAAACATTCAAAATTGAAATCAAGCAAATAAGAAAATTAAGAGACTACATAGTGATAGAGGAACAGAATATGAATCAAATTCTATTCTGGATTTTTTATGTGATATATTGTACATAAGAGAACTGCACCCTATTCACCTGAAATGAATGGTAAAGCTGAAAAAAAAATTAGGACCTTTACTGAATTAATAATTGTCATTTTATTAAATTTTGGTGCAGCAAAGCATTAGTGGGGGGATATTTTATAGACTGTACGTTATGTTCAGAATAGAATCCCCATATCTAAGAATAAAATTTCACATTATGAAATTTTAAAAGAAATATAAATCCAATATGTCATACTTTAGAACTTGGGGTTGCTTAGCATATGTTCGCATTCTAGACCCTAAGAGAATAAAATTGGCAAGTAAATCATAAGAATGTGTATTTATTAGCTATGCTGTTAATAGCAAAGCATACAGGATTTATGATCTAAATACACATAATATAATCTGAATCAAATGATGCCAATTTTTTATGAAACGAAATTTCCTTTTAAATTAAGGAATAGTGGGGGCACCTCAAATATGCCTATTAGAACAGAACTTAATAAAAGTTCTGAAGTTGAACCTAGAAGAAGTAAAAGAGCGAGAACCATAAAAATTTGGTTCGGATTTTTGTGCTTTTACTATAGAGGAGGATCACTTAAACCTCCAAGAGGCCTTATTTTATTTAAAACGCCGATTTTTTGGCGAGAGGCTATAAATGATGAGATGGATTCTCTAGAATCCAATAAGACTTGGCATTTGACAGATTTACCCTCTGGTTGTAAATTTATAGGCTTTAAATAAGTATTTAAAGGAAAATTAAAACCTGATGGCATTGTTAATAAATATAAGGCACGATCAGTAGCTAAAGGTTTTAAACAAAAAGAAAATATAGATTTCTTCGACAATTTCTCACCTATGACTAGAATAACATCCATTCGGGTATTAATTTCACTTCCATGCATTTATAATTTACCAAGACACCAAATGGATGTTAAAACCGTTTTTTTAAACGGTGAATTAGACGAAGAAATTTATATGGACCAGCCTGAAGGATTTGTAGTACATGGTCAAGAACATAGAGTATGCAAATTAGATAAATCATTATATGGTTTAAAACAAGCATCTAAACAATGGCATGAAAATTTGATAACTTTAATCAATTCACATGGTTTTAAAAGTGACAAATGCATTTATAACAAATCTGAGAATGACATTTGCACTATTATATGCCTTTATGCAGATGACCTACTCTTTTTGGGTCAAATATTCATGTCATAAATTTAGTCAAATCCTTATTGAGTGCCAATTTTGATATGAAAGATCTAGGTGAGACGAGTGTAATCCTTGGTATTAAAATTACTAGGTTAGAAAAGAGAATTTCTTTGGATCAATCTTATTATATTGAGAAGATTCTAAAGAAATACAATTGTTTAGACTGTAAATATGCAAATACCCTATATGATCACAGTGTAAAGTTATTTAAGAACACTGATGAAGGTGTAAGACAGTCTGATTATGCAAGCATCATTGGCATGCCATTGATTGTACTAGACCCGACATTGCCTATGTCATGGGATAATGGTGCAGGTTTATCAGTAGACCTAGTATAAAGCATTGACATGATATTGAAAGGTTCATGAGATACCTTAAACGAACCATGAACCTTGGATTACATTATGAAAAGTTTCAAGCTGTACTTGAAAGATATTCCGATGCTGACTGGAATATTTTATCTGATGATTCTATTGCGACCAGTGGCTATATATTTAGCATTGCTGGAAGAACTGTTTCTTGGAAATCTAAGAAACAGAATATCTTGAATCAGTATACTATAGTGACTGAGATAATAGCACTAGCCAAAGCTAGTAAAGAAGCAGAGAACTAAAGAAATCTGCTAGTTGAGATCCTTATACGGGAAAGATAGACACCTGTGGTGTAATCGATTGTGATAGTTCCGCGGCTATTACAAAAAGTATAGAACCGTTATAACAACGGCAGAAAACGACGTCGTAAGCACAATACTGTAAAAGAACATCACATATATAGTGATGAAAGATTTGACGACTATTGAAAGAAAAACAGAACCGATAATACAACGGTAAGAAATGACAGTCGTATGCACAGTATTGTTAGAGAACATCACATATGAGGTGATGATAATTTGGCAGATCCTTTGACGAAAGGACTGACCAGAAAGAAAGTCCTTAATAATTCTAAAAGAATGGGACTACTGCCTGAGATAGTGGAATCACGCACAATGGTAACCCGACCTAAATGACTGGAGATCCCAAGAACTAGGTTCAATGGGTAAAAACAAGTTGTGTAGTGATAGTAGATGAACATGCTAAATTTATATATTAAGAAGCATGTATTCCTGAAGTGATTAGAGGATGAGTTAATAGAAACTCTTAATGAGATCTATACTCTATTTGGAGTGGAGTACCTACCTTCAGGAGTACTCTTGATAGACTCACCTATGTGAATGTGGAAATGTGGCCGTTTCCTATGGAGTTTTGGGCAGAACTTCTAGAGCGTTCACTAAACTGGGATAGACGTGCATGGCCATAAACGCACGGGCTTATTTGATTGCACTATGGAAAAGATTGTGTGTGGTTTGATGTCAGGAATAGAGTTCAAGACTACGTGTCACTCTAGTAAAAACTGAATCTTATTCACTACGCAAATGTTCAAGTCGGATGACACCTTTGTTTATGCACAGTCTTATGTTTTTTAGAAACTGCTCGATAATATTTTAAAAATTCAAGTGGGGGATTGTTGGAAATTTGTGTGAATTATTAAAATATTTGAATAAGTGTATGAGTGGCTCCTTAATGTGAATAGTCCCACATCATGGGATTATATGAAAGAAGCAAGTATTTATACTTGTTTCTAAGAAGCTTTGATGGGGCCTTGGGGCTCCCAATACATGCTTTGTTGTGAGGAGGGAGCCCATGCATCATGACCACCACACACACGCGCGCGACCGACCGACCGACTCGACTCGACCCGGCCCGGCCCGGCTCGGTTCGGTTCGGTATTGGGCTTGGGCCTTGGCTATGTGGTGTAGACACTTATATTTTTAGACCAGAAAAACTTGATTTTTTCGAACCGTTTTTTAATTACGGAAAATATTTCTGAACTGAATTTAATTTGAAACGGTAAACTTTTGACCAAGTATTTCGCAGATCCTATTTTCCTCCACTGACCAGTATTTTCAAATAACATAATCCTCGTCTATATATTATTATCTTCAGATTAGACGAGATTAAGATACAAAAAAAGAAAAAAACTGTTTTTCTCTTTTCTCTTCCACCGCCATTAAAATATTCTTACAGAAATTTTCGAGCAGTTAAATCAGAAAGTGCAAATCTGCACTGATCTGTTTGTGCAAAGCAGATCAGTTATTAATTTCAGAGAGGCTGTTTTATCCTAGAGGCGGCGGCGAAAGTACGAACTGGTTTTGCACCATCGACCAGATCGCCGAATCGTCTTCAAGAAAGCGACCTGGTCCGCGACTCAGCCATTGTTTCCCAACAGCGGTCGATGTGGTTGAAAGGAAAAAAGATATATAACATATAACTGATTTTTGTCATGCTGTTGGTGTGAATTTCATTCAACGTTTATATTGGATTGAAAAATCATTATCTACCACCTATATTTTTTTGTTTGTGAGTTCATCTTACACCCACTGTATCTCTTTTTCTCATGCGTTACTTGCCCATTTAGCAGTTACTTCATTTTACGAAATCAGTCATTAGATTTATTTGTTGTTCTAAGTTTGATGCAACTAAAGACTTATACGCACACTTGAGATATTATTCCTTTTGCAAAGTTGTGTGAAAACTAATGTACCTGCTGATCAGCATAGAAATATGTTAATTTATGCACCTATATTTTATCTTTTTGTATATAAATAATTATTACGTTGGGTATTATTTTGTTGTTTTTATAGATATGTTGTTCAGACCTCATTCAGCCTTAGAAGTGAAGAATAGATGCCATTTACTTGAAAATTTCCATAAGAGCTTTCATTGGAGGCAAGATGTGTTCACATTGGTCACATTAGAAGAAGATTGGAAGAAAAGATCTATAAAGATGTCATTGGAGGCTGTTTGTGTACGCATTAGTCACTTCGGAAGGAGATTGGTGGAAAATATCTTTTGAGATATGCTATTGGACCACAATCTTTGATGAGAAGGCCCATTAGAGGATTAGGGTTTCCAATTCACCTATAAAAGCAAATGTATACCCATTGTAACAATTGTCCATTATTCTGTACTCTTTTCTCTATTAATAAAGTTCTTTTATTTTTCTGCATTTTTTATTTCCATGGCAACTTGTGTCGTCTAGTCAATTAGATTTGCTAAAATACAATTGCTATTGCAATTTATTTTCTTATTAGCGATTGACCGTCTGATTAGATTCAGCGGTAATCCTAATTTTATTTCCTGTTTGTTATTTTAATTTCTGCAATTTCAGTTTCTGTTCTTTTTACTGCTTCCAGAGGTCAATTGGATTGAATACAGATTTGATTTGATTCAGATCTGATTCAATTCAATAATAGTTTAATTGCAGTTTCAATTTCGTTTGCTTTCAAAACCAACCTCAAAGATTTGTCTAACTCGCCCAAGAAATTATATAAATAATTTAATTTAATTTACCTTCCTGTGATTCGACCTGCATACTACACGATCTGTGTGCTTGCAGAATTTATTTTAAAATTTCGCGCTTTTCTAGTTCTTAGGAAAGCGACGAACGAGTTTATGGCGCCGTTGCCGGGGAGGCAACAATTAAATTTTATTATTTATTTAATTTTTGATTCGTGTTAGTTTTTATTTCATTTTTTTTCTTTTGTTTTCTTGTATACATAGAAAAAAAAACTCTTGTTTAGCTGATTTGGAATTGACGCATTGATACTATAACCTTTTATACAAGAGAAAAAAAGAAATAAACTTGCCATTCTTTTATTTAATTTCTTTCCTTTTCACTCTCTCCTCTTTTCAATACATTGATTTCTTCTTTTCATTTTTCTTTTCTTTTTCTTTTTTTTTAAAAAAAAACTCTTTTGAAATATTTTCTTTCTTTGCCTTGTAGTTAATTCTCGGCTTTGATTTCTTTCCAATTTTGCACTTTCCTTATTTCTTTCCTTTTTAAAAATAATAAAAAAAACAATTTTTTTTATTGCTTTCCCTTTTTTTTCCTTTCCTCTCCTGTGTTCTTTTGCTTTAAGTTTTCTAAGTTTTCTACACAAATTCATTCTCCTACCCACCATCAATCAAATTCCATCTTCTGTCTCTCCATCCAATACTACCTTTCCAACCTGTTCACATACGTCAACCCTGTTCTCAAATACCAACCCAAAAAACCTGTCCCTGTCCTATAACCGTTCATAGACCACATCCACCGATCACTGGCACTTCATCCTCATACAACATCGTTTTGCCAAACCACAAATTTAAGTCAATATCCAATCCCACGTCGATTAAACCCAGATCGACAACCGTAGTCCAACATCATCCTGAACAGAAATCCAACCCGAACAACTCACGCTCATCACACCATCTACCATCAATGATCAATCGCTCCACCACTCTTCACCACCGAACTTGTTGAATCAACAACCGCTTAACATACCGTGTTCAGCCCTCACACAAAACCGAGGTGGATCAACGCTGCAGACCCGAAATCAGATCCGATTCGAGAGCCCCCAAATCGAAGCAAAACCATTCGAACGCCGAAACCTGAGTGTGAGAGATTTTGAACTAAGGCCTGTTGGGATCGAAATCGCATCGATTTCAGAAAAATAAAATAAAGAAAAAGAAGAAGCCGTGCTTTAATTTGGGTGAAAATTCTGGAAACCAATATAAGGGCCTGTCCTTTTTATTTATGGGATTTGATTTTATTTTAATACCTTCCTGAATTGGTGCGTGGGTCATTGTGGTGCGTGGGTATTGGTGTTGTTAATTTTTTTTATTTTCTTATTTTAGTTGAGTCCTCTGTTTATTTTTTTAGCTTGGCTTAGTTTTGTTCCTTTTTTTGGGTCTAGTTTTTATTTTTTGTTTTCTAGCTAGTCTTTTGCTTTTGTTTTTTTTTCTGTTGCTTCCAAAAAAAAATGAAATATAAAAACAAATCAAAGGCCAAAGGAGGGAGAGACCAAATTCAAAGCAGGCTAGCAATGTGCTCAAGTAAATAAATCAAGGACACAATAGTCGAGCAAGGCAAACATTGAAATTTTAATTGCTGAAGCTACTCAATTATTCTGGACGGATAGCCATACCCCACTGTAAAATTTTCTAAACTTTACAGGTGCTGCAAAATACAGAAATTGCTTGTAAAAATCTTCTACAGGGGCAGTGGCTTGCTTGTACAATATTTTAAATTTCTGCAGTTCTTATTGTCTGATTTTTTTGGTTGGCTGATATTTCCATAATTGAAATCTGCATTCTCATTGTTTTTTACAATAAAAATAGGCATTGGAAAATAATATAATTGAAAAGTGGTGCTTTGTGAAGTTGATTGTCACGTATAATTGGATCGCGGATATATAGTAGTTCAATTTATTGAACTATTAGCAAAAGAGGCTGCATAGTACTCGTAAAACATTGGTCGTATCCCTTAGTATTTGTACTATACGTGAACGGCCATAAGACCCTCTTCCCCCTTCTAATTGAGTCAGTTAATTAATATAGCCCAACTTAGTATTTTATACTCTTTTGAAGTGAGAATAATTTCTGTCTTGCCGTGACTTCTTTAAAATGTCTGATTCAAAAAAATCATTGAGAGAATTGTGGGTTAATAATAGGAGTAGACGTCCTCTTGAAGAGTATGAGTATGAATTACAACTCATGAGGTAAGATTTTCCAAAATTTCATGGGCCCAATATCAACAATTTCCAAAAAAATTCAAATGACCAACATTTTCAAAATTATGGATATAATCGAAATGACGACTTCAACTCAAATTTCAATAATTTCGATTATGGGCCACATCCACATCAAAATAGCTTTGAATCCCAATATAACTCTGATCCACATCAATATGGGGTTGTAAACCAAAATTTTCAAAATTATTGCCCATATCAACATCTTGAAAATAACAAAAATTGCAATTTTCCATCGAATTTCAACAGTTTTGGTTATGAACATAGTTTTTACAATCAAAATGATTTCCAATATCATTTTCCTTCTTCTGAAAATTCAAACAACCACCACATTGGAAATAATATTGATTGTGAAATAGATGTGGACTATAATTTTGAGAATCAAGATATCCAAAAATGAGAGCTCTCAAATCAACGATTCTGAAGAATACCATCTTAACATTCTTATAGAGAGAATAGAAAATCAAGATAGACAGCTTGATGAAAAAGATAGATAGCTTGATGAACTTCTTTGTTTAATGACGTCTTTTAAAGAACAACTCGAGCAACAAAATCAAATTCAAACATGCGATGAATCAGGAAATAATTCATTCTTTACTAATAGTGAAAATTTTCAAATAACAACTTTGGAAATTGAGAATAAACATCTAAATGAAGTTGTTTAAAGTTCGATAAATGATTTGGATTTCAACTCTTTTCAGAAAAAAGATCAGATTTTGATCTTTCTCTTTCAGGCAGCAAGAAATTTGAAATTTTAGAAATTGAACAAAATAAAGATGTTGAAATTTGCAAAAACTAAAAATATGAGAAAGATTTTAACGAACATGAATTTTTTGGGTTGTACGAGGATGAGTTGCCAAATGAGGATGAAAGCTATAATTTGTTCAACCCTATCACCAATCTTAGGCCCGGACAATCGATTTACAACAATGCCGGAAATCCCGACAACCCTACAATTTCTACCCTAATCGAAAATCTTGACACTCTTCCGTTGGCAACCAAGGCCAATTATTCTAAATCTTTCAAATCTCCATCTTCTTATGTTGGCAATCCCAACATCTCTTCTTCTGATGTCGGTAGCTCCGACATATATCTTCCTCTAATGTTGGCAACCCCAACACCTCATCTTCTATACCTTTACCTCCTTCACTTCCCTTGTTGACATCTTCTTCTTCAAATGACGAAAATTCCCAAACAGGACAAGTCGACATGATAGAAACCGTTGTTGATGACACGATAGATTTACCAATTCAGAAAGTCTCTCACATTTCACTAGACGAATGTACTATATCTTTTGAAGCACTTTTTGAAGATGAACTCAAACTTTTAGATGACGAGAACAAATATATAGAACATCTTAAAGATAATCTTAAGCCCATTTCGTCGAAAGAAATTGACATGCCTCTTGCATCTCAAAATTCAGATACAAAATCGTCATACATCATTTTCGATAGAGGCAAGTGTGGGGGAAAAAAGAAATCTCATTTTTCATATGACACACATCATCATCATAGATTTCATTACGCATACCATTTTCATTTGCATATAGTTGCTAAACTGCATTTCATTTTACAAATCATTCTCCATTTAATCCACCTTTAGGTATTATCTTTCAAATTTAGGGAACGTGTTTACAGTGTGGACACTGTTTAATTCTAGTGTGGGGGGAGTCTGCATTGCATTCATTTTTCTTCTTCTTTAATTTTTTCCTTTTCATTTTCATGCATTTAAATAGGACCCTCATGCATTTTAGATCGTAGTAACATACCATTTTTTTTTTGAAATGTGACTCGTTTTAGATTGGTACAACATAATAAGTTAACGATTGTTAATCAGTTGATAGTATTTTTTCCCTCAACTAAGATCGAATAAGAAATATAATGAACAGTTGAATTTTGAGGGATAATAGTGTAACCGGTACATAGGAAGATTCTTAGGTGATGTCCATGAAATCTATTCTATATTGTAGTCTTTGTTTAAATGAGTGGAGGACTAAAAATACTTATATTGGCTTTTCGAATCTTTAAAACTAAGTTGTGTTAAGATGAATTCACGTAAATCTCTCTTGTTCTTATATTTTCAATAATAATAATAATCCAAGGGTATCCAACATTGTTTGTATATCTAGCGTTGGTGTGCAAAACCGCCAAGCTCTATCTGACATGTTGTTGACAAAGTCAGCGTCGGAATATCTTGGTCTCATTTTATGAGATTGGACACTTAAGGATTACCGACATGTTGTTGACAAAGTCAGCGCCGGTCTGCACAATACACCAAGCTCTATCCCAACTCTCTGTCAGTCCGCAAGGCAGTGTATGGGTGGTATACCTTGGTCTTTTAACTTAGGTGTATGTATATAATCATAAATTTTAACTTTTATAGAGATAGAGAATAATCGATGATGCCGAAACATTTCTTGACCTTATTGATTTGACTGGCCATACATAAGGAAACTAGAATACCACTTTACAAACTGTGACAAGCAAACTAAGAATTTATTTCATGGCTGCACTATGTTATCGAACGAACCAACTGGACAACCTAGAGTTTAGACATTGAAAATTTGACTTATGTTGAAAATTTGGGACAGGTTAAGGTATCTAAAGTACAATCAACTTATTATAAATTGTTAACTTAATTTGTTGTACCACTTTCCTGAAACAAGTCGTGTTTTCATTTTTCATTTTTATTTATGTTTGTCCATTGCATTCATGTAGTTGCATCAGAACCATATCATACTGCATTTGGATTTTGTGGGTAGTATCCGCTGAAAACCCTCACGAGACACCACCCGTCCTACTAGGGACACCTAGATGTTTAATGGCTTGTTGCATATGCTCAATGCAATTTTGTTTCCCACAAAAGTGTGACCTACCTAGTTTAATTTTTCATTTTTTTTTGTTTTACTCGAGAATGAGTAAAAGATAAGTGTGGGGGTATTTGATCAGCATAGAAATATGTTAATTTATGCACCTATATTTTATCTTTTTGTATATAAATAATTATTACGTTGGGTATTATTTTGTTGTTTTTATAGATATGTTGTTCAGACCTCATTCAGCCTTAGAAGTGAAGAATAGATGTCATTTGCTTGAAGAATTGCATAAGGGCTTTCATTGGAGGCAAGATGTGTTCACATTGGTCACATTAGAAGAAGACTGGTAGAAAAGATCTCTACAGATGTCATTGTAGGCTGTTTGTGTTCACATTAGTCACTTCGGAAGGAGATTGGTGGAAAATATCTTTTGAGATATGCTATTGGACCACAATCTTTGATGAGAAGGCCCCTTAGAGGATTAGGGTTTCCAGTTCACCTATAAAAGCACATGTATACCCATTGTAATAACTATACATTAATTTGTACTCTTTTCTCCATTAATAAAGTTCTTTTATTTCTGCATTTTTTTATTTCCATGGCAATTTGTGTTGTCTAGTCAATTAGATTTGCTAGAACACAATTGCTATTGCAATTTATTTGCAATTTATTTTCTTATTAGCGATTGACCGTCTGATTAGATTCAGTGGTAATCCTAATTTTATTTCCTGTTTGTTATTTTAATTTC
The DNA here is from genome assembly GCA_030737875.1 of Allium sativum. Classification (NCBI taxonomy): domain Eukaryota; kingdom Viridiplantae; phylum Streptophyta; class Magnoliopsida; order Asparagales; family Amaryllidaceae; genus Allium; species Allium sativum. Next base: position 444,158,295 of record CM060922.1, on the reverse strand, counting down.
TACAATTTCAATTTCTGTTATTTTTACTGCTTTCTTAGGTCAATTGGATTGAATACAGATTTGATTTGATTCAGATCTGATTCAATTCAATAATAGTTTAATTGCAGTTTCAATTTCGTTTGCTTTCAAAACCAACCTCGAAGATTTGTCTAACTCGCCCAAGAAATTATATAAACAATTTAATTTAATTTACCTTCCTATGATTTGACCTGCATACTACACGATCTGTGCGCTTGCAGAATTTATTTTAAAATTTCGCGCTTTTCTAGTTCTTAGGAAAGCGACGAACACCTACCATGTGTATATGTTTTGTCGATTGTTTGATTGTTTTAAACATACAGATTCGATCTCATATTCACATTTAATTTTACTTTTACTATTCTGAAATTAAAGCCATTTGAATTGATGAGTATGAACTGTAGTATTTTCTTTATATTTGCTTATTGTTTTATATTTAAAGGGCAACTTGATTTTCGGGTTATTAAAGCTAGGCAGTCTATTAAGGAGGTTATTACTTCAAACGGACTGCTTCAACCGTGGAAACACGACCTATAATATAAGTACTTCGGAAAACAAAAATACTAATATTAAGGATGTAAAATTGTATCTTAGATATATATTTAACGATTCAGGTATCTTTTTCCTCATTTTTTCTTTGTTATAATGGAACTGGACTTATTTTTCCAACTTTTTCTATTGCACATGTTTTCAATAAACATATTGCGTATTTTTAACCTTGTGTTTTACACAACAAAATTGGTCTTTCAGATTGTAATTATGAGTTCAATGAAACACTGTTTGGTTTTATTTTGAAGCATTTTTTGTCTACTTGAAAATTGCTTATATTGTACAAAAACAAATAAATTTGTTCATGTATTACAAGGTCAATATGTTTTGTGACACATGATCCTATATTTTACCCTTACTGCACACTGATTGGAAATCATGTAGGATTGGAACCAGACCGTTATGACTGTAGATAATGTAGTGTACAATATTACAAAGGAGTGCATATGGATCAAGGTTATTTTTTCCAACTTTTTTCAAGTTATTGGTAAACTGACATGAATGCTGTTGACGACTATTTTTCTATACTAATTTGCGGCATTAATACGATAGATGTTGGTTTGGGACGTAAAATAGAGTATGCAGAATGGATGGCTAGATATGTTGACCATCGTGCTATCCTGCAATAAGAACTGGGTAAATAAGTAATGGCTGAGGTAGTTGGTATACCATAATTTCGTGAAAGCTTGAAGACCGACAAAAAGAAAGGAAAATGCATCATGGAGCAAGCTATGGCAAATATTTTGAGGATTGCAAAGAGACTGGATACTAGCCATCTTATATCACGGTTGAATAATAGTCTACGTAATTTTCATCTTATGTTCCATATGTTATACTGGGCTGCACGATCATTCCCAACCAGCAGTCCATCTCTACTATTTGATGACAAGAAAAGCGTATCTAATCTGGTACAAAAGGTATATTAATTTTGTTTTCGTTACACTTGCATGGCTATTTTCCAGACAGCTGGCGGCTGCTACCTACTTATGCATGTGACCTCTTTTTTTTCCCATACTGTTACTTCAACTGTACTTCATGAGTTCTACCTATCTTATTTTTTCTTCAAAGATTAATGGACCATGACTGGGACCCGCATATGCACGTTTGCTTAGTAACTGATTTATGCTGGGTTGCAAACTTCCGAAATCGTGTAAATTCAGTTTTTTTTACCTTCAAACCTGATTCCCTTTCCTCATTCATTCATTCTTCCTGCTACATAATTATTTTCTCCAATACCTGTAGTGAGACACTAATACTTTCTTCTACCAAGATATATATCAGGAAAAAGACCACTGCTTCCTCCATGAATGCAAACACAATGCTGCCGTCAGACGTGGTTTTTTGTACCAATTGGAACACTATTAGAGTTAGAGTTGCCCGACTATGGAACATGGTCAGTCAGGAAACTAACAAGAAGTATGGTATCAATATGCAATTTCTGGACTCAAAGATATTTTAATATCTTTTATACATCTTCACTGAGTTGCATATATCATTTGATTCGGTTCATTGCTTCCCATTTGCGCCATGTTGTTACACTTACTTTTATTTTCCATTGGATGCAACAGGGAAATGAAAAAGAGGCATCTGTTCGACATCATATACTGCATCAGTTTGAGAATGTTTTCGAAGAGTCTTCGGTTTACGATATTACTAGGTTTAACGTAAAAGACGCTAAAACGACATATAGGGCTGTTCCTGATAACTGGATAATAGTCATAAGCATTGATACCTAAGTAGCAAAAGTTCATGACGTAGATGAGAGCATACCACGATATAAATTTGACTTTGCTGATGAACCAACTCTCATCTCAAGATTGTTCTAGAAAGAGCACCCCACTGGTATATAACTTACTTACCACTGTTATTCCTTTCTCATTTAACGCATATATATATATATATATATATATATATATATATATATATATATATATATGTGTGTGTGTGTGTGTGTGTGTGTGTGTGTGTGTGTGTGTGTGACATTATATATATACATGCATATACATTCATATCTCGCTTATATGACAATGCAAGTATTTTGTTTTTATAGACTTGAGTGGCTTCTTCCTTGCAATAAGTAATGTTTTCAGCGTTACAAATAGATTCGGTATGTAATCGATTAAACGGGAGTTGCATGTGGAAAACGAAAGGTTTGAACGTATTTTTGATTATTTATTGTTCTCCAATAATATCTCAATACACATTTTGTTGGTTCCATGTAGTGGGAAACATTTTTTGTTTCACTATAGGGTGGGCAATGAGACGTAATCGACGAGACCATTGTTGATAAGTTTGGCCACTCACCCACCATTGTTGTCACATCACTAACCGTATCGACTTTTGGACGTAAGTTTCAACACTTTTTTACAACTATCATACATTCTATCTGTTTCTTCCCTCTTTCACTACCTTCCGTTATAGATTCATTTACCGTTAGCTCCACCAAAGCAACTAAAATTTATTTTGATATTGATTCATCCCAATTATTGGATGTGACATCAAGGTATTTTATCAACCAAATTTATATTCGCATATTCAAATTTTCTACTTTGTGCAACATGTATTATGCTTTTTTTTGGGCCTTCCCAAAATAGGTTATCAGGATGTCAGCCGAACCGTTGTTTACATAGACAAATCTAAAAAGACTGACCAAGAATCTGTACAACGAATTGATTCAACACTTTCACAGCTGCTACTTGATGTCCGTTCGCGTGATTGTCGGGTAATTGCCCTTTATATTCAATTTTACTCATTCTTATGTTCTCCACCTATTTACGTACAATTACAACTGATAATAACATGTGTACACAATTGTTCAACTGAACATTTCACATCTACTAATAGCAATTTTAAAGCTGCCTGACAACTTAATTCTGATTTTTTTCCTTTCCTTTTCTTAGTATATTATTTTTCTTATTTTCTTTAGGGTAGAATATATGATGTTCCTGCAACTATTGTCAAGCTTAGAACCAGGACTAATTGGAGCTATCTCGCATGTCGAATATGTAATTCCTTGGTTCGCCAAGACATAACCAATTATTTCTGCACTGGATGCCACAGAATGGTGATATCTCCGATGAACAGGTTTTGTATTTTACTTCTTTTTTTACCCACTTACTTTGTCGATACAACTATATACAAATTGACAACCGTAATGCAAGTATCGCGTTAATTTGGATATAATAGACTCCACCAAAACAGCGACCATTACCGCTTTTGGTGTCGAAGCTGAAGCTGTTATCAGACATAAAGTTGACGATCTTCTAAAGCTATACAAATAGGTACTTAAGTTTGCATCTCTATACGTTGACCTATGTCATTATATAACTGCCCATTATATAACTACAGGATACGTTACAACTGATAAACGCTATGTTTGACACATCGACCCCTGTGCTATGCTCGCTAAACGTCTACACTACCACGTTCATACACAAAATTGGTTCCCTTGCACATGCATTATGTAATACGATACTAAGATGTATATCACTTTTATTGAAACTTTCAACTGTAGCAGTAATAAAGATGATTTGGTGACTTAACTATGCATATACTCCATAGTGTTATCTAATGCACTGCTGACTGCATTTAATGGTGAGCTTGAGGTGTTAGAACGAGATTGAATGTGTTTGCATGCATAGTAACCTATTTCAACAAATGCACTACTGATGAACTAAACTATATGTTTTTATCTCCAGGTCAATGGAGCTGAAAAAGTTGATAGAGTTTTTGATCTTCTGTCGGGTGTTGAAGAAGTGGTGGAATTTAGACCAACTAACCGTGAGATGAACAATCCCGATACTTACTTGACTCCTAAAAAAATTACAAGAAAAGAATTGGTGAGTAATGTGGCTGATGTACAATCTCAGGTAATTTATTTTGCTCAACTCTAACCTTAAATCCCTTATTTCATTGTTTTCACCACTAATCTTTTTGATGCAGCTGGCTCCCCCTAGCGAATATAGTTCTACTCCAGACTTGCGCTCTCCGATGAACATCTGTACTTCGACAACTACGGTCATTGACAAGGGGAAACAAAAGGTTATATAGGTATAAATTCGACTTATACTTCTATTGTCTCCTTTCATGCCTTAAAAACAATGTTTAATTTCAAATTATTCAAACTGTTCCGAGCAAGGGTTTACCGATGAACTTGGTACCGCAAAAGAAAGGGTTCAATAAAGGAATTGCAATTCAGGTTAGATCATACACTTGACTTATTTGTCCATTGACGGTAAAATGTTTAATGTTATGATACTTTCGCTCTCAATCAAACTATTTACTGCATTACTTACATCCGTCCCATTACCCTGACCAACATCTTTTTTGGATTTGTGAACATACTTTTTCCGCTAATTATTCTCTCCTACCATCTAGGATTTGACGGATAAGACATCAGCTGCATTTGAATCACCCCCAAAGAAGACTTGTGAGAAGAGACAGAAAAAGTAATAACCTTGGTGCATCAGCTTTACTTTATTACCTATTTGTTGTTTGTGTTCTGTTCACAATGTATGTATTTTATTTTCTTCCGTTTCCACTCAGACTACTACCTGTATTACCACTCTAACTTGCTTTCCCTTATTGTATGATATGCTACTTTGTATCCAGTTTTGTTTATGAAAAGTAAAGCTTCAGCTAACCCTCAAATTTTATTAACCAAAAGTTATGAACCCAAAACACAAAGTATCGTGTATTTACACAAAACAAAATGGGCCTTAAACAATCCAGCCCAATTAACAAAAGAAATACGGTAAAACTTTGTACACCTAAAACTACAGTACAAAATGCATTACAACAAAATTAAGAAAACAAAATAAACATAATCAATTCAGTTTACCAACTCTACACCCCCCTCTCAAGATTGAATTGCGGAAACAAAATGCAGTCTTGACATCAGAATAAATGCTCCGTTCCAAGCTTTTGTATAAGAACTTTATGCTGATCAGTGCCAAGAGGTTTTGTCATGATGTCTTCCAATTGCAAGGCTGAACGAACATATCTTGTCACTAAGAAACCGGACTGAACATTCTCTCTGACATAGTGAACATCTAACTTGTGATGTTTAGTTCTCATATGTTTTGTTTTCTCATGAAAACAAGGATCCTGTGCAGTATGCATTGCAGAAATATTATCACAGTATAGATCAATTGGAATTGAAAATTTTACCTCTAAATCAGCAAGTAATCTCTCAATCCAAATCAGTTCACTAGTCGCTTAACTCATGCTTCTATACTCAGCTTCAGTGCTACTCTTAGATACCACTTTTTGTTTCTTTGTTTTCCATGAAATCAATGAACTTCCAAAAATTATACAATAGCCAGATAATGACTTTCCTGTATCACTACACATTCCCCAATCAACATCACAATAAGCACGAATAACAAAATCATATTTTGATGGCAAAATTAACCCCAAATTTACAGAACCTTTCAAGTATTTTAAAACATGCATAGCAACATTGAAATGAGGAAGACGTGGATTTTGCAAAAATTGACTTAACTGTTGAACATAATAGGAGATGCCTGGTCTTGTTAAATTGAGATACAAGAGTTTATCAATCAATCTTCAAAAAATCTCAGGATCTACCAAAACTTCACCCTCAAATTTGCTCAACTTAAGACCTTTCTGCATAGGAAAAGATGCTGTTTTGCAATCCTCTAGCTTATAGTCTCGTAAAATATCAAGTATGTATTTTCTTTGGTTAAGACAAATACCAGATTGTGATATTGAAACTTTAGTGCCTAGAAAGTACTTGATTTGACCTAGATCTTTAACTGTAAAAGCTTGGTGAAGATCATTTTTGAATGCATCAATAGTAAACTGATCATCACCTGTGATTAGTAAATCATCTACATAGGCTACCACAACCACAAACGCATTAGTTTTCTTAATAATGAACATGGAGTAATCTTGCAATGATTGAATAAATCCCCAAGTAACTAAAAACTTACTTAATTCTTGATTCCAACATCTAGAAGCTTGCTTTAAACCATAAATTGACTTTTTGAGTTTACAAACTTGATTTGAAACTGGTTTATCATATCCAGGTGGAGGCAACATATATACTTTTTCTTGAAGATATCCATGTAGAAAAGCATTATTAATGTCTAATTGTTGAATTGTCCAATTTCTTACTGCAGCTACTGCTAAAACAGTTCTGACTGTTGTAAACTTAGCAACATGACTAAAAGTAAATTTATAGTCCTTACCAGAAATCTATATATCCCCTCTTGCAACCAATCTAGCCTTATATCTATCCACTTCACCATTTGGTTTGAATTTTGTTTTGAACACCCACTTGCAAGCAATAGGTTTCTTGTCTTTAGGAAGCTGAACCAAATCCCATGTATCATTCTTTTCTAAAGCCATTAACTCCTATTCCATAGCCTGAACCCACTCTGGAAAATTCTTAGCTTGCTTATAAGAAGAAGGTTCATGAGAAGAAAACACATTTGCAAGACTGTGCATCTCATCTTTACTCAAATGTGCAAAAACTGGTTCAGTAAATACATTAAAAGAAATAGAACCATGCACTTGTCTTGAAGGGAACTTTCCAACGATATAATCATCATACTTCTGTGGCATTTTAGAAATTTTATTAAAAGTTCTAGGAAGCAATGGTTGATCAAAAGAAATATCATTTGAAGGAACATATAATAATTGATTTTCAGCAACAAGAGTATTTGATTGAGTAGAATCATTGTGCTGTTCTTCGGTAAAAGGAATTCGTGAACTAGCAGAGGGTGATGACAACAACTCATGTTGACTGGAGTAACATTGTGAAGGTTGTGCAATATAATCTTGTTGATCTAAAACAGGGTTGACAAGCTCTAAACTTTGAGGTGAAGGATCATCAATAAGACTGTGTTCTGATTTCTTTTTAAATGGAAAAATGTTCTCAACAAAATGCACATCCCTGCTCAAAACAACTTTATGTGTCTCTAAATCATACAATTTATACCCTTTTTGTCCATGTGGATATCCAATCAAAACACATTACTTAGCTCTTTCAGCAAATTTGTCATGTAATTTTTGAAAAGAAAAAGATAGACATCCAATGACTCTATGATGTGTACAATCAGGGTTTTTTTTCATTAGAAGTTCATATGGTGTTTTCCAGCCTAATACTTAACTAGACATTAGATTAATAAGATAAGTAGCAACTAATATACATTCACCCCAAAATTTGTAAGGCATACCAGCATGAAGTCGAATTGTTCTTGCTGTTTCTATCAAGTGTCTGCGCTTTCTCTCCACTCAGCCATTTTGCTGTGGATTGCCTGGAATAGATCTTTGATGTACTATTCCTTTTGATGCAAATAACTTTCTATAAGCATCTTGAATAATCTCAGTACCATTATCAGATCTAACTACTCTAACCTTTTTTTCAAATTTTGTCAGCACATGTTCAATGAAATCATTAATAACAGAGAATACTTGGACTTTAGAATGAAGTAAAAATGTCCAAGTATTTCTAGTATGATCATCAAGAATAGTTAGAAAATAAGTCTCACCACAAAGGGCCGGTCTATGATATTTTCCCCACAAATCAATATGAATTAAATCAAATGCAGAAATAGCATAAGAATCGGAATGAGGAAAAGGAAATTTATGATGTTTTCCTAACACGCATGCTTCACAAGAAAATTCCTTTAGTATTCTGCCTAACAAAGAATCTTGCATATATTTCATTTTATCAATAGAAGGATGACCTAACCTAGCATGAAGAGTATCAACACTAGATCTATTACAAGAGGTTATAGTACTGTTAATAAAAGCAAGAAAACAATTATTTTCCATTACAGAATCAGAGTTTGAAATAGCAGTATATGAAAAATAAGAAGAAGATAATCTGTATAGACCAGAAATTCTTGATCCAACAGCTTGAATTTGATTTGATTCAAGGTCCTGAAAATGACAATAAGAATTTGTGAATTTTGCAGTGATTTTGTTTTGATCAAGAAGCATTCCTACTGATTAAAGATTATTTTTAAAAGTAGGAGCATACAACACATTTTGTAACTGCATATTCTGATCATTCAATTTTATAGTACCAATGTGATGAACAAAAATTACAGAACCATTAGGTAGAGTTACTCTAACAGGAATTTTAATTTTCTTAAGTGAAGCAAATAGCGTTATATTGGAAGTCATATGATCAGTGGCACCAGTATCTATTATCCAATATCTTTGGTCAGAATTCTTATTAAAATTCTTTTCAATTTGCGAAGAATATATACCTGCATGGTTGACAGAAGAAACAAGTGGATTATCTTCAAAGCAAGAATTAGATCCAGATCCATGCACCATCTTCATAACATGATTATACAAGGCAAAGACCATTACTGGGTCGAATTCCTCACCTTCAGTAGTAAAAACATTAACTTTTGCAATTTCCTTTGAATCTGGTTTACATCCAAGAATCCCTTTATCAGCACTATTAACATTCTTTGAACTCTGTTTTGTCTTGTTAACTATATCTTTATTCCACCACTCAGGATATCCTATTAGCTCGAAACATTGCTCCATTAAGTGCCCTTTCTTCTTGCAGTAATCACAGAACAATTCACTTTTCTTTCTCTTTGCATCCTTTTTTTTTACTCTGAAAATTTGGTTTGAAAGAATCCTTCGTAGCATTGAAAGCATTTGTTTCAGGTGGATTTGAATTCTTCTCTGCAAGTTTATTCTGATATTCCACCTGCTGCAAGATGTAATAAGCTCTTTGTATAGTAGGAAGAGGATCAATGCTCAATATGTTTGTTGTAACTTGATCATATTCCTTTGTGAGACCAGACAAGAATTGCATAAGCTTGTTTCATTGATCATTATCAAGATTTTTCTTAAGGATTCCACATGAGCAATTTTGCAGAACACCACATGTGCAATCTGGAAAACCTTCAAGAAGTTGCAACTGATCCCAAATTCCTTTCAATTTACCATAATATTCAGCAATGGTTAACTCATTTTGATGAGTGGAGGTTAAACTCTGATGCAATTCAAATATCCTAGTGCTATAATCTGACCATACCTTTCTGACAATTCCTTCCACAGCTGCATCGAAGAATCTACAAAAATAAAACTGTAACACCCCACACCCGCTATAGTCACTCACTAAGGGAATGCCATAGCATCGGTGGAGTATTTTTAGTGAGTATAGAACAGTAAAATTACAACAAGACAGATATAATGTAATACTTGAAAATTTAAAACATCATCTCATAGCAGCGGAAAGTAAAACATGTTTGGTTACATCATAAAACCATAACAAGAGTCAAGTACAAAATATCCATCAACATCCTTACCAAAAATAGATCTAAGACCATTATGCCACCACTTAGAAAATTGGAGAGCCTCCACTAAAAATCCTAAGAGGGTTTGCAAGCTAATCTACATCTTCTTCTACTTAATCATTGGGATTTGCTTCATTTAACTTGCTAATCTTGTTTTGGTGAGCTTCTATCCCCTTAATAATCAATTATTGAATTGATTATGATAAGATGTGATAAAGTATGGCTATGTTTGTGGATCCATATATTTATGCAAGCTTGATGTAGTGAATATTATGTGTTTTGCAAGTTATATGCCTTATGTCATGCAAGTTTCATAATATGTAATCATGATATTTTTATGCAAGTTGTTTCATGATGTTTATGATGCAAAACACTAAGTGAATATGGATCCATTATGCAAACATGTTATGCAAGTATGTGAATGTTTATGCAAGTTATGTATATGTTGAAATGCAAGTTTAACAAAATATGCAAGCCTATGCAAGTATGTGAATGTTTATGCAAGTTATGTATATGTTGAAATGCAAGTTTAACATAATATGCAAGCATATGCAAGTATGTGAATGTTTATGCAAGTTATGTATATGTTGAAATGCAAGTTTAACATAATATGCAAGCCTATGCAAGTATGTGAATGTTTATGCAAGTTATGTATATGTTGAAATGCAAGTTTAACATGATATGCAAGCTTATGCAAGTATATGAATGCTTATGCAAGTATGTGAGTGCTTATGCAAGTTAAGTATATGCTAAAATGCAAGTTCTACATGTTATGCAAATCACATGTATGATGATATGTAAGTTCATATGCAACATGTTATGCAAATCACATGTTTGATGATATGTAAGTTCATATGCATCATGTTATGTAAGACACATGTTTGATAATATGCAAGTTTGGGTTGAATATAGTTGGGTTAATATATGCTCATATATGCAAGTTGACATCCTCTTAACCCATGACAAAGTTGTATGCTAAACCCATGATAGTTGTGATGGATCTTCCCCTTTATTATGTCATGAAATGAGAACGATTTACGTGGGGAAACGATGGGGTTGGTAAATATGTTAATTAAAGCATGGTTGGGTATGATTAAGCATACCATAAAAATAAATTACCATAAGTGGGAATTTACCTATTGAGTTAGGTCTACCCCATGGGAATTTACCTATTGAGTTAGGTCTACCCATGTTATGGAAAACTTGATATTAATTAGGAATAATTAATATGGGGGTGATTAATTAGGTGTAATTAATCGACTAAGACACGAGGTTGGACTCATTTGTAGTGTAAAACTGCCCGGACCCGACCGGCTTAACCAGTTGCTACAAATGTCAGCCCAATGTGAGAGGTCTTAGCCATAAATTAAATACGTGATTAAGGTAAAGACACGAGGTTAGACTCTGTTATGACGTAAGACTGCCCGGACTCTACCGGCTTAACCAGGCGGTCATAACAGCCAGTCTAATGTGGGAGGTCTTTATGGGAGATCACGGTCTTAATTAATTAAGAAACACTTAACCATATTAGCATGTAGTGGGACATGAGGGGTTAAGTGGGTGCCTTGGGTGGCATATAGTAACTAGTGGGGGTGCCTTGGGTGGCATGAGGAAACTAGTGGGTTGCCTTGGGTGGCAATAGAAAATACGATAAGAATACTTAACCAAAGTGGAACATGTAACTAAACATGATTAAAGGGTTAAGTAAGTGCCTTGGGTGGCATGGGGAAATCAAGTAAGTGCCTTGGGTGGCATGTGGGAATCAAGTAAGTGCCTTGGGTGGCATGTGGGAATCAAGTAAGTGCCTTGGGTGGCATGCGAAAATCTAGTGGGTGCCTTAAGGGGTGTAATATAATTGGATGACTTAACCAAACCTTAACATGTAAGGGGGCATGATTATAAAAAGGGGTTAAGTGGGATGCACTAGATAAAATGACAAGCTTAAGTAGTAGCTTGTGGGGGGCCCATTTCAACCAATATCCCAAACGTATCTTTGTGGGCTCGACCCATGTCGAGTGACGGGACACGCATATTGGGCTTGATTATAAGAGGCCAAAACGGGGTAGCGGTGGCAACGCAAGTCCAACGGGTTTCATATGCGTGTGTGGGCCCGGGCTGGTAGATAAGCCGTTGTTGCATCGTGTAGATATAAAGCCGTGCACCGTTGATAGTATTGGGTAGCCACTTTAGGGGAGTGATACACCCCACTGTGGGACCAGCACGGGTATCTACGTTAGGGAGCCGATCGCTTGGGGTAGTGGGGTACACCTAGTAGAGATAGGGGCAGACGGCACCTATGTAGTCAACTAGGGTACAGGAAACTACTGGTTATATCTATCTTTGATATCCTTGGGTGGGATCAACCTTTGAGTAGGAGTGACTGGTGTGGTGCAGTTAGTAATTATCCTTGGGTGGGTAGATGTGTCTTTACGGTTATCTTAGTTCGTCCTGTGTTCGTGGGCAACTTAGTGTAGTCATTATCCCCAAAGATACCATACCGAGTTCATATCATACCCTAATTACTTTAATAATTGTATTATTAAGGAGATAGGGTTCACTCAGGCTTATGTCTGACCCCCGTTGTTTTTATCTTTTTCCTTCAGGTCCTCAGGTTGGGCCTAGTGCTAGTGGGCTTTGATCAGTTTGCTTTATCTATCTCTTGGAGCTTGGACCGTAGATGTAGAGCTCAGCTTATCTTATCTTTTCTGTTATGGCTATTTGTTATGAGTAGTGGGATTATGTACTTATTTTATTCAGGATGGATATTTTGTACTTGACTCTTGTTATGGTTTTATGATGTAACCAAACATGTTTTACTTTCCGCTGCTATGAGATGATGTTTTAAATTTTCAAGTATTACATTATATCTGTCTTGTATATCTTTGACTTGTACTTATAAACCTCCACCAAAATTAGGGCATTCCCTTTGAGAGTGACCCTAACGGAGGTGGGGTGTTTCAAAAACTCTCTGATAAAGATTTGTCCATAGAGTTCAGAATCCACGACATAACCATATAATCGTTTCTAACCCATTTCTGATAGTCAATAGACTCAATCGAAGGCATTGGAAGAGAACCATCAATAAATTGTAGCTTGTTCTTAGCAATCAAAGCCATTCTAACTGTCCGACACCAATTCAAGTAATTCGAACCAGTTAGAATGTGATTTCCAAGCTGCATCCCAGGGTGATCTGAATTTGATAGGTAATAAGGATCATTAAAGTTAATCGGTTGATTATCTTAAACAAGAGATTCCAATTGAGTTGAATCGGAACTATCGTTCACCATTTTTGAAGAAGATTAAGAAGAGATCGAAGAAAAATTAAGAAGAAGAAGAGATCGAAGAAGAAGAAAAAATTCAGATCTAGAACCGCCGCTCTGATACCTTGAAAAGTAAAGCTTCAGCTAACCCTCCAATTTTATTAACCAAAAGTTATGAACCCAAAATACAAAGTATCGTGTATTTACACAAAACAAAACGGGCCTTAAACAATCCAGCCCAATTAACAAAAGAAATACGGTAAAACTTTGTACACCTAAAACTACAGTACAAAATGCATTACAATAATATTAAGAAAACAAAATGAACACAATCAATTCAGGTTACCAACTCTACAGTTTATGCACAGGCGTTTTGTATTAACCCATAAATGTTAAGACTGTCATTTTGTATTGCTCATTCTGCCATGCACATCCAAAATTGTTTGACATATCCACGCATTACTCTTTTACCTCATATTACTCATAGTATTTATGCTACAGTGAAATATTTTTCAATAACATGTCTGACAATATTAATATTGAATTCTTATCGCCTGGGTTTCTAACCCATTTTTTACACCAACCACATATACCAATTCCAGTATCTGGGCTGCGATGGCAGTCTTATTTCCTTTATCTGAGTGTATGAGCTGCATGCATAACCACGTTTACATTGATGCATACAACATTGTTTATATTTATACTTAATCCAACTTACCGTTATACTCATTTGCAGCCACTGCTATGGAAATTTCGATTTTCATTAAAAAAAAATCAGCACTTTATCATTCCATTTTACATGCCCGCTAGCTTGGTGTACCTAAATATAAATACACCGCTATCTCGCTTTCCACTGCATCATTTACGTACATACCGTCTTCTATAAATAATGACAATCAAACTATACATCGCAATATTATCATCCACATTATCCTCCATCAATATTGCACTCTGTCCGTGTGCGAAGCACATGCCACTCACTAGTTCGATAATGATATGGGAATATTGGTTAAATAGTGCAAGAGCGAAATTAAGAAAGAATACAAACACAACACATATGTCTCATTATAAATTTGCGAGACTTTAATAAGGTGGATATTGGAACACTTGCTTTTCAGATTACTTTATTGTAACAATGGAGGACGAAGAGTGTCATATTGCGTCGAAGAAAAGAAGAATGGTACGATAATAAATGATTAGATAATTTGTTTATTTCTATTGAAGTGCATAAAATTTGAAGATTGAAATTTTGCTAAGGGGTATAAAACCAAGTTTACGACAAGTGTTGGAAATAAATTCATTTTGGAAGTCACTAAGTATTATGCACAATTATAATTTCTACATTTATGAATTAATTCATAAGAGGTTAACCTTTAGGTCGTGAAATAATTTAAATGTTTGTTGTAGCAAAGGGCCCAAGAGGTGTTTATTATCCAAACATTTAACGAGTTAATAATATTTATAGCAAATTCTTGAGAATGGTTATTAGCTGTTGAGTAGAATTTATCTCCCCACCATTATTCTAGTAGATATGATACTATAAGGAACCTTCAACAAAAGTAAAATGGCATGTTCCCGTTTCCATGTGTTGAAAGCGTATGACTCATTGTGAACAACAATGAATTTTAACTTAAATGAATGAGAAATATTGGTGCATTAGGTGCATGTTATTTAATTTGAAATTACCTTTTTTTTTTGTAAATTTTTAGAATTGATAATTTGTGAAATGACGTCCACTTGAGGCTCAATTTTTTTTATCACATCAAAGCACTCTACATTGTGGAGTATTTTAGAATTAAATCTCAGTAATTTATTATTTATTTTTGTAAATTACTCACATGTTGTTCATTTTAAAATAATTAATTATCTAAGCAAGTATAAATCAATTTTATATTATTTGCTCACAGTACATAAACACATTTTTCGATCATTCAATTTTCCCATTTAAATATCTTGTTTAAATGTCATGTTTAAATTCTCCGTTTTCATTGATCTATGAGTTTTAAATATGGAAGAATTTTCTCATTTGAAGCTAAGGAGAGACTAGAAATAACGAATTGCGATAATTTTTTTTTCCTCCTTTGTAAAATATTTATCTTTCATTTTCCACATGAAAATTAAAATTGATCATTCTATGATGAAGTTTTCTACTAATTCGTACCTAGCACAGTTTGACAGATAAAACCAAAATAGAGAGAAAACAAATACTTCCTCCGGTTCATAATATAAAATAGGAATAATGATTAAGTTGCACAATAAAGAGAACTTAATCAGTGAGACCTTAATTTAAGCTTAAGCATGGACCAATATGAGTTTGTGACCACGTGTTAATTAATCGAATCACCAACCCTTCGTACTAACACCTTTATGTCACTAGTTTGATCAAGGCTGACCAGTGAAACTAAACGTGCATTGTATATATAATTAAAGCTATACCTACTATCATATTCATTAATCAAATCAATAAATCCATCTATAAATACCAATCATTAGCTTGTGTAAACCACACCTCATACCTCTTCAAAAGCAACAGATACAACTGAAAATGGTTTCTTCTGTTTCTTCTCTTGTTCTGGTCGTATCCTGCATAGGTCTTTTCTCATGTGCGAGCTGCAATGCTCACAGTTTCCCTCCGATAGTGAATGGACTGACCTATGAATTTTACAATGCAAAGTGCCCTAACCTTGAAGGGATAGTAAGATACCATTTGCAACAAGCCTTCAGAAATGACATCGGCTTAGCCGCAGGTCTTCTTCGTCTTCACTTCCATGATTGCTTCGTTCAGGTACCATCTTTCAGCACATATGTGGTAGACTCTGAACAAAACAGTAAAAACCACATCATTATTGTTGCAGGGTTGTGATGCATCTGTGTTGCTAGATGGTTCTGCAGGTGGGCCGGGCGAGCAGTCCGCCCCGCCAAATCTATCCCTTCAAAAAGCGGCCTTAAAGGCCATCAACGATATCAGAGCTCACATCGATGCCTCCTGTGGACAAATCGTGTCATGCGCGGATGTTGTTGCCTTGGCAGCCAGGGATTCCGTCGTACTGCTAAATTCAGATCAATAATCATTGTTGACTGTTAGCGGCTAATATGATAGTATATTAATACTATAACTAATCCTTTTTTGATTGTTTCTACCAGTCCGGTGGACCGTACTACCCAGTTCCGCTCGGGCGTCGCGACGGCTTGTCCTTTGCAAGCCAAGAGGCAACTCTAGCTGGACTTCCGTCCCCCGTATCGAACGTCACGACCCTCCTCTCTGCCTTCAACAAAGTAAACCTCGACGCCACTGACCCAGTCGCTCTATCCGGAGCCCATACCATGGGCCAGGCCCACTGCTCCTCGTTCACCAACCGACTCTACCCAAGCCAAGATCCCAGCATGGAAGATGCCTTTGCCAACCGCCTCAAACGTGTGTGCCCAAAGCCGGACACTTTCGAGACCACGGTCAATGATTTCCGTAGCCCTAACTGGTTCGACAACAAGTACTACGTGGATCTTTTGCACGGCCAGACTTTGTTCACGTCGGATCAGAGCTTGTACTCCGACCCCAGGACTAGGCCCATTGTGACTAACTATGCGTTTTTTCAGCCCTTGTTTTTCAGACAGTTTGCGGCATCGATGATCAAGATGGGGCAAATCGGTGTCATCACCGGTCAGAATGGAGAGATTAGAAGGAACTGCTCTGCTCGTAATTCGGGTTCAAGTGGTTTTATTGGATCCGTTGTGGAAGAGTTGGAGGAAAGCATTTTGTCTTTCTAGTCCTATAGTATATCGCTGTAACTAGATATATTCATGTTTTATCCTGCACTTATCATGTGAGGTTCATGGGGTTTTGTGTGTGAAGTTATGTTACTTATGTATAACCCAATAAAATTCAATTTATTACTGGATCCAGATTTGCTCAGAGAACTCAATC
The DNA here is from genome assembly GCA_030737875.1 of Allium sativum. Classification (NCBI taxonomy): domain Eukaryota; kingdom Viridiplantae; phylum Streptophyta; class Magnoliopsida; order Asparagales; family Amaryllidaceae; genus Allium; species Allium sativum. Next base: position 444,141,253 of record CM060922.1, on the reverse strand, counting down.
AACATATTTTTAAGATGTGTCTCCAAAATTTCAAAATTTTCCCTAATACATGAATAGAATTTACAATGATTTACAGTATGTACAAAACAAAACAAAAATCTGGAATACTGATGTTACAACAATCACCGAAAATCTTTGCATAAATGATCATTTTATCAAATAGAGAAAAGTAATTTGTCTTCTACAACAGCACACAACTTTAGGCAGTACATCACGTGGGAAAGGAAAAAGGTGGGGAGGCAAAAAATTGAAAGAAAATAGACGTCCAAGAGAATCCTAAAGGTAGAAGAAAAGCTACCTACTTTGGATAGTAAATCCATCCTGATGAGACGGAGCTTATTCTGTGGTGTCACGGTGACCTCGATCACCGATTGATGAAATTCAAAAATTCCATATGGGGTCCCTCTCTATCCACCAATCGGTGGATAGAGTCACGTGTCAACAAACTTCTACTGCATCCTCTTAGAACAATGGAGAAGAGATCTCATCAACATTGGAGAAGAGATCTCATGAAAAAATATGCATGCACGAATGATGTACACGGATTGGTGGGCGCATATAATAATATGTACGTATTGCCTACCGAAAGCAAATCCACTGTATCTAAATTTCTCTATCTTCGTATCCAACCAACTAAGGTACTTGATTTTCACTTTTTTGCAATTAAATCAGAAATAGAAATTGGACTTAGTTGCAAAAAGGTGAAAATCAAGAGTTCCTGATTGGTTGAATACTGAGGATAGACGATTTTGGAAAGTTTTTATGACGCATTCAAACGCTATGGAAACGTCATTTAAATGGTGTAATATGTTGACATTCCTTGTTATTATAGCCTTGATTGGTTAAATCATTTTCGAATTCTGTACTTGATTGGTTAAATCCTTTTGTATTTCCACACTTGAATAGCTCTGCTGATAATGTAACATGTGCCTAAACATTTAAAAGTGAAAATCATACGCGCTTTAACCTTAATTTTAGCTGGAAATTATACACTAATCTCCTAGTTATGCTATAAAGATCAGTCATTTCTGGCATCTCTGTATTTATTAACTTTTTTACCATAGGTGATTCATATTTTTTGTTCAACCGTGTATATTAAGTACTTAGCTATTAAAACATCCACAACAATGCAGCGGCAAATTTTCTAAACAAACAATTTAAGTTTATAAAGTGAACTCATAAAGAAACCATAATTAATTAAAATATCAGTCCACAGTAAAAGGTTTTTTCTTTGTATTCTGATGATGAAATAAATACTTGTGTGCATTAAAAACCATCGCTAAGAGAGTAAACACAACTAAATATCCATATAGAAAGAAAAAAACCATTAAAACTAGATTTCCAAATGGAAAAATTACAACTCATGGATATGGAAACTAAAATTTCGAATAGCAAATTATTTGAGCATCATTCCATGGAAACTGTTTTAAGGTAATAAGCATTCTATAAACTTTAGGTGGCACATGAGAGATGTTTTGTTATAATACCATGGAAATTCATATGTTAATATAACAGCTCTAGAAATTTAAGTGCGAATATAAGGGTGGCCTATTTTGATTTGAAATATTTGATCAACGCGTTCTTATTTTGGAATTAAAACTAAATAAATTATTGATCGATCTTCTTTTTTATGTAGTATAAAGGAGATTATAAAACTATATTTTATGAATTCTCGATCGATAGTCGGAAATATATCTTGAACATCAACATTCTTAGAGTTTGGTGGAAGTACGTCATAGATGCAATTGAATACGCATTTTCATCTAATTACCAACTTTGATTTACTTTGTTAATTTTGGGTAATTGACTCGGAGTATTATGGGAACATAGGATAAGAATTTCTCCATTCTACTTAGATTTGTATGCATAACCACATTATTTTAGAGAGGAAAAACAGTGTTTGTACACTAACTCTTTCAATTAGGATTTCTCATAAAGAGAAACTGGTAAATTTGCTCTAAAAATTAGTGGAAAATACGGTATTAAATCTAGAAAAGGGGGATGTATAATTGACTATTATGCATACTGACATTTTTTAACATATCTAATTTAAGACACCACAACATCTAATTTAAGATAAATGTATGAAAAAATTATGGAACAACATCCTCTTCAAACATAGCCTTTTAGACCTAAATTCAAAAATATCAGCTAGATTGAAAATAAGGAAAAAGAAAATCTACCAAGATAAATTGTGTTGACATCAAACTATCCTAGATCCATCAGAAGAGAAGCTTCAATAATATCGAGATAAATGCACGCAGCTTGACAATAACCACTATTAGTAATATAATCCTGGAATAGATACAACTTATGCACCTATATGATCGGCTGTGATACTTGATATTTATTCAGATATCCATCATGCTTAAGTATGTGCGTTATACCATAGAGCGGAATACAGTTTCCAAAGTTTCAAACCGTAAAACTGAAAAAAGATAGAAAAATACATACCTACACTTCTTAGAACTTAGGCCCAAACAATTGTATACTTAAGCGATATCTCATGCCCTGCTATTAGATCTCTCCAACAAACTCAAGCTGCATAGAAACATCAAAGCATCAGGTTGTTTCATATGCATTTAGTTGAAGTAGAATCAAAATACCTGATTACAAATTCTATGAAAAATAGTGTTACTAAATCTTGCTTGGTATCCTCTTTCAAATCTAAGTCGTAAATATTAATTTATACATACATACATACACAGATATATATATATATACACACACACACACACGCACACGCACACACATATACATATATACATAAACAATAGTAGCTTAATCATAATGTTTGTAGAAGTGTTGGAAGTTGAAATTGTTGGAAGCTAAAAGAAAACAAAGACTCGAAATTTAGATTTCCCACAAAATAAAGAAAAGAAAAACAACAAAGAAAACCATATCGAAATGCAGATAATCTATGAGAGATTTGAAATCAATGCTCCAAACATAAGATCTCTTCAAGTAGACAACAAAAAAATGGCGCTTTGAACAATGCAACTGATGACCAACCAAGTTATAGGGTGACAATGAAGATTCAAAGTAGCAAACACATTGGCGATGACAGCTATTCAAAATGAGGGAGCAAATGACTTTTGGATTAATAAAGGAGTGAGTTTTTTTTATTTAGGCATAGGAATTGATAGAGAAACTAATAGGCTAAGAGAAAAGGAATTATCATAATAAAATATGCTTTAATTTTTTGGATAAATGTGTAAAAATAGCAAAAACTATTGAGATTACATAGTTATCTTAGTAATATTTGTAATTAGAAAGGAAGGAGTATGCAATTTAATTAATCAGTATAAATTTTCTTCCACTTATATTTAGAATCTTAAATAATAAGATACATGATATTTAATTACAAATATTTGGAATTCCCAAATTTATTAATATTAACGACTATGATTGGTATATTTAATTACAAATATTTAGAATTTTCTTTTTGGTTTTACTAAGACAATAAACATTGTTTTATGTACATTCATCAATTATATTAAATATATTACTAAGATAATAATTTTGATTCTATATAAGCGCTAGTAAATTTTCTATGCATAATTGAGGAAAGCCTGAATTTTTGAATCAAGAAACAGGTTTAAATACGGTTCCTGGATTAGACAAAGGCAAGCTGATGATTCTTGGCGTACCTTTGTGATCAATTCAGTGAAAAGAATAGTGAGCGCTGGAAAAGATGAACATATACAAAAAAAACTGCCGGATTAAAATGATGAGAATTTCTCTAACAAACTCCCATCAGTTGCAACTCATCGCAGATGATGATACCTCTTTGATGCGACGACTGGACGACAACTGCTTGTTATTAGACATTTTTCTCTAATACGATATTAGAATATGAATGCATGCTGTATTTGATGTTTACTGTATTAACCAATTAAAGTTTGTACTGAGAGAATTGAAACTGAACGTTTATTGATGTATTTGATAATTATACAGAAGAGAAGTAACTGAATTTATATAGCCGCATATTTACAAAGAGGGTAACGCGTATATGTACATGAATACCAAACTGTAAAATATAAAACATATTCTGAATCTGACTATATTCACTTTTCAACTTGCACGACATGAGGAAGTAACCATGTTATCCTCACATGCGTAGAATTTTCAGTATAGTTTCATTATCCACTTTAAAATATGCAGCAACATATGATATGCTACATGTGGCTAATCTATAATCTAAAGTCAAACATAGAAAAGCATACCAAATATATGTAGCATACAACACATTAATTAAAGCAGTGAAACGAAAGTTGTAGAAGTCCACTTTACTAATTCAATCTAGGAAAAACGCATTGATAATTGCAAAATAAAATATTATTATGCAGTCATATCCAAGTCTAATTTTCAACAAATTTTAATCTTCCAATAATAACTAACGAAATAAGAGACTAACAGGAAAAATATCATGTCTATTAGCAAAAGACAACAAAAAATGATTACTCTTCAAAAAGCATGCCAATTTGAAAGAACATGGACGACTTTCTCTTTAATAAGCATTTGCATTTGCAAAAAAAAAAAAAAGTAACTTGTCCAAACAATTCGCTGTAAAGTTACAGTTGTTCCAAAATTGTATTCTTTGTTAAGACTTGAAATAGTAATTTATCTGGTAAATCATCCAATAAATTTAATTACATATTATGAATCAAATCATCACAAGTCATAAATCGTCACATATTCCCATTGAAATATATTTTTAAAGTATAACTTGAAAGAAAACAATAACCTGAAAAGAGAGCCAACCATCTACTTGATCTTCTTCTTGAGGCGCAACTAGTTGTTGTGTCCGCACTTTTCTTCTGAAATAAAAACAACCTTAGGGTGGAGTATTGCATTCCACTTGCTGCTTTCCTGATTATACATCATTGCAAGAGACATAAGATTGGGCTTAAAAATTCAACCTTCCAACCTCAATGCCAAATGCAAAGGTGACGCTTTCTGAATTTCATGATGGGCCATAGTCTGACCATCCTCATGCTGCTTTCTGGCAAAGATCAACCTTTGCTGATTAGAAGGGTTTCTTTTTTATCCTAAATTTCGGCTTTGACATTGTTGATCGTGCTAGAGCTTTTGCCTTCAACAGTATTTGTTTCTCAATTAGGAAGTTCAAGAAAACCTGCATTTTTGCTTGAGGATTAATTATATTATTATTTGTACACCAAAGATATTACTGCAATAAATCAAATATAGAATATTACATAATATAATGTTTCCAGCATCAACCTGAGGGCCTTAAATTTGAAATATAAATCCGACCTTAAACATAAAAGTTGCTTCTAATATAATGTGAATTCCAACATTTTAATAAAATTAGTTTAATATTATTAGCTGTCGATTTCAGTGAGATGTGAAATTTTAAATAAAAATAAGAACATAGTAGAAAACAACTATGTAGTTCAATTGAGTATGCATTTCACATATACACATTGCAAAAAGAAATTTCAAGATAATGCACTTAGGTTGTAGCTTTACAAAAATTTCTAGCTATCATACTACTCTACGGATATCACCATAGAAATAAATGAGCGAACATGAAATCCAATTATATAACACGATGAATTCTATGCACATTTTACACTTTACCTGTATTATGTTAAATGTTCAGTGCTGCAATATATTAGATGACTATAGGAGACATGTAATTAGTTCAACCCAACAAATTACTAAGCAAATGTCAAAAGCTACAGTCAATCATGTAGGGTAATTGAACAGTTAAAATGAACACAACTTGATTATTTCGTTGATAACTATAAAATTAAGAAACGAACAAATGAAATTCAGTTTCACCACCAAAACATACCCGAGTGAATAGAAACAACACTACTAGAACACATTCTAATTTCCTACGCAAAATTTCCTACGCCTTTCCTACACCATAAGGCGGGGCGTAGGAATGGCGTAGGAAATTGGTAGGTAGAATTCACGGCGTAGGAAAGGCGTCAAACATATCTTACGACTTACCTACACCTATAGAAGACGTAGAAATCTTCTACGTTATTTCTACGCCATTGTAAATAACATTCTAATTTCATATGCGAAATTTCCTACGTCTTTCCTATGCCATAAAACGGGGCGTAGGAATGCCGTAGAAAATTAATAGGCAGAGTTCACGGCGTAGGAAATGTGTCAACCATTTCTTATGTCTTACCTACGCCTATAGAAGGCATAGAAATCTCTTATGCCATTTCCACACCATTGTAGAAAACATTCTTAGTTTATTCGTGAAATTTCCTACGTCTTTCCTACGCCATAAGGCATGGCGTAGGAATGAGGTAGGAAATTGATAGACAAAGTTTATATCGTACGAAAGGCATCAACCATCTCTTATGTCTTACCTATGCCTACAGAAGGATTAGAAATCTGCTATGTCATTTCCAAGCCATTGTTGAAATTATTATAATTTCATATGCGAAATTTCCTATGCCTTTCCTACGCCACAAAGCGGGACGTAGGAATGAGTAAAAACATGTGAAGGCATAGGAAGGAAATTTAGCAATCCATACCCCTATTTTAATTAAGATCTGAACGGTTCAAATAGAAGAATCCAACGCATAATACCAGTGATCCGTATGTAGACATTTGTACCACCAGGAGCCGTTGATGTGAAAAACAACGAAGATCCTAATTCACAAATTCATACCATCTTTTTCGTTCTCCGTAACTCCCAAATCATCACGACATTCCCAATCTAAAATAAAACTAATTTCCTAATTGATTTTATACGATCCTTCCTTAAAGGGCGTTACTGGACCAAAGGCAGATCTATCCACAACATCCCCATCAGCGGCGGTACCTCTCACGTGTCACTGGTCCATCGAAACCTCTCCACTCACACGTCACCAGAACTCAGCGACGATCCAATTGGTGGAGCCCCAAATTCAATTTTGCCCTAATTTTGGCTTGGATTGACTGTGTCATGGTCTACTGCTTTGGCTAATTTCTAAACTGTAAGTTGTTTATTTAGTTAGCTTTAAATATATACATGAACCGTACGTATGATTGTTGTTTTGATTTTTGTTGGAAAATAGGATTGTAGATTTTTTTTTATAAATATGAATATATGTTTGCTGTCAAAAAAAGGAAATGATTTGCTGCAACGATGCTCTGTTGTTAGTTTAAGTTAGTAGCTGGTGTTCGAAAAAGTATAATTGTTTTTGAAACATTAAGTCTGTAAACATGTTAATATGTTGCTAGATATACAGTGAAAATGAAATAAGGAATCGAAGTGAATTTCTCGGTCTGTTGCATGATTCTTTGGTGAAGTATAAATTAGATTGGTCGGTATAAATGTATAATTGTTGATTTCATTCTTTTTTCGTCGATTTTGATAATGAATAGTATTGATTTCATAAGCTATTTCAGTTGATTAAATTATGATTAGTTGCTAGAATTGAGCTCAAAAGAATTACGATTAGCTTCTAGAATTGAGTCCAAAAGAATTAGGATGTGCGAAATGCTAATTTTTTTCATTGATTAAAATGATTTTTTTAATCTGTTCAAAAAGTTTGTGAAATATTTTGAATTTCATGGTGATAACCTAAATGATAGAACAAAATATCTACATCTTTCCGCCCTTATTTTCAAGTCAAGTCTAATGATATTTTCAAGTTTTGTTGACTATTTACACCACATCAAGTAAATCCTGTCACGTTATTGATTTATATAAAAGTGCAATGGATACTAGATAGTTAAAAACCAAATAAGATGATTCTATTAGTTATCCATTCATTGTTTGACTTCCAGAAGGTATTTGAGTTAAACAAAAATGGTACATGCATTAGGCACCTTGACAGCATTAAATCAGTTGAGTTTTCATCTAAAAATATTTCTTTTGACTGCAGATGTCTGATGGTAGCGCGCAAGGAAGATGCTTTACTGCCACTAATGAGGCCCCCCTTTTTTAATTTTTTTGGTCAGTTTTGCTTTGTGCAGCGGTTATAGCAATCTGTGTTGTGGTGTTGCTTTCTTGATGATCAATTCCAGTGCCCTTATTTTAAAACAACAATCACTATTTTGACTAGTGTATAATTTCATGGTTCTGTTTTAAGGGACCACAAGCTCAAAAATTATAGTAAAGAAAAAAGAAAAAAAAACTACATTTGAATGTTTTTATCATGTTTATCGGTAGGCATGAATCAAGCTGGACTTGCAGAGTGCATTGTTCAAGCTGTTCATTCTTGCCATCCTCATCTACATCCTATACTATTTGAGAGGTGACATGCTAAACAAAACCAATGAATATAAAATGTTATTTATTTCCCTTTATGTAATAGCATTATTTTTTCATGTTTACAGTATTGTGTTAACTGGTGGAAGTACGCTATTTCCTGGATTTAAAGAACTACAGTAAGCTGATTTTCATCATTCCGTGTTACAGCATTGTTAGACTATTTACTAAATTCTCATGTATCTTCGTACAGCGAAATGGAACTGAGACCTCTTGTTTGTGATGATTATAAAGTTAAGATAACAACCAAAGAAGAGTATGCATCATTTTATGGCCATTTTGCAGACATGTTATAATACTATATATACAATGACATGTATTATAACATAACAATATTTCTTGTTGTATAGTCCCATTAAAGGAGTATGGAGAGGTGGCTCTCTTTTAGCATCTAGTCTTGATTTTGAATCCATGAAAAGTCGAGTATGAAGAACTTGGATCAGTTCAATGCAGGCGTCGGTTTTTCCATTGATGCCTTATTACCCAAAATCGATTAGCCAAGTATATTATATTGTGGCAGGAAGGCAGGTGCTAGTATGTTACCGATTATAAGATAGTACTATCTTCCTAGGGTTCAATTTTAAGGTTTTATTCACATGATCCTTATATCTAACATAATGGGGGCTTTGTGCCTATGATAGCTAAGTATGCATGGTGAAAACCGAAAAGGTTGCAGCTACATTTGGCCAAGATAGCGACTATTATGTTATTTATTCAATTTGGCGTGTAGCGATTTAATTAGCTTTATATATGTGTTAAATGTACACATTTTGGTCTTTTATGTCTATGCTAAGAAGAATTCATTGTTCGTGTGAAGCAAATTGATGCTAGCATTACTGACAAACAGGTAACCATTTTTACTTTATTTTTCTTTTATTCTTTTATTATATGCTTTGTGCGCTCAAATGTTGGGTTTGCCTCCGCTCAAAATTGATTTCCCGTCATCGTATTGTTCATTATTTATATAGTGAATGATTGTGATGACAAATAGTGATTGATGATCTTAAAATGTATTCTAACCACTACGTTTCAGTTTCAGCCTCGATCCTTTTGCATTTGAAAGTCACCAGAATTAACATAAGAGTTACATGCTCAATCCAGTTTTACTAAGGCAAATATACTAAGGCAAATACGTTGTTGTGAGTAAATCCATGAGTAAATGCCGAACCTTGTGTTGTTCTGCCGCATGATTCCGGCTACCTGGTTCTGAACAGTCTTGTTTCCATCCTGCCAAATAATATGCTCAAGTTACTTCACACATTTCAGCATGATGTAACTGCTGCTATGGATAATGCAGAGCCCAAAAGAGGCTTTGATTGCTGGGGAGATTGTTGGCTATGTCAGATTTGTTACCTTAAGTTGGGCTTTGTTGAGGTTGAGGCGGTCCTCTAGAAGATGATGGAGTTCAATATGGCCATGTTTCACACTGTAAAGTTAAAAAGGTCAGTTTGGTTTGACAGTTTTAGTAAAGTACTTCAGAGGATCTACTTCATTCCGTCCAAGAAAAAATAAAGTGGGCTGACGAAATGAATGAAGCAACCCAGAAACACCAAAAAGAAGTCTAAGAGAAGAAGGAAGATGCAAAGAAAACTTACAGCAAGTCCAATTCTTTTAGCCAGGTGATCACGTAAATTTTATAATATTTATCCTATTATTAGCACTAGATTTCATGATAATGTATGAGTAAAATTACATAAAATGTTGGTCGAGGTTGGCTTACTTACTTGGTGGCAGAAGCTAATCAGGTCGAGAACTGTTTCATTTTACACCCAGCAAGAAATACATGATCCTTCAATCATGTTAAATCCTTCATACACGATACTTCAATCACGTTAAATCCTTTAGTTACCATGGACTATTATTTTTAAAGAAATGCTAAGCACACAGTCATTTAGGGAAAATACAATTGTATTCTTCATATGAATAATGAAAAGTGTGCGTTCATTAGTCATTACCTACATTTTAGCAGTGACTGTCTTTACTCTCAACAAATCATGTGAAGAGCACACCTTTTTGACAATCTTCTGACACTTACTGATATGTACAATGACTTTGCTATAACATCTAATCGTGGATAGGTTTATGTCAGGCAAGAGGACTGGACGTTCTGTCCTCCATCATATCCCGCTTTCGAAACGGAGGAGACGAATGCACAACAGATATGCTGGAAACAATTATCTACCTAGAAGAAATTCAAGTATGCTATATTACTTGTATTACTTCAAAATCTATTGAAGTTTCTTCTCTTCAATATGCCAAACTAGCATTTTCAAATGGAGGATTTTTTATTCAGCTTTAGCTATTTATATTTTCACAATTCTAGTTCATGAAAGTATATCAAGAAAGATGTACATGCATTTCTACTTATAAAAACTTCTTTTGTTAGCGCACAAGGGTGCATCTAATATCCAGAAATATTTACTTTTTATTTAATAATGAAACAAATGGACGGATGTGTGTTGGGAGTGCAAAAATTTTGGTAGTTACAACATTTTTATTTCAAGTTGTTTCAATGACAAGTTGATAGTGAAATTTTGTTGATGAATGCTCTACTTAAATGAAATTTCACCTTAATTACATGATAATAATTAATCTTATAATTTTTATCATATTTTTAATTTGTAAGAAGAAAAGTAACCTATTATCCTTTTTTTAGTTGCGTGAAGGGTATTAGTCAAAAGGTACATGCCATATACAACATTTATCGATAGGTAATTTAGAATTTAGGGGACTTTTACCTTGTAACCATAGGTTCACTTTTGGAAAATATTGGTGAAATATGACTTCATTAGGAATCAGTCTGACACCAACCTAACTGGTGACAGATTCTTCATCATGAAACTATTATTAGCTTAGTGCAGTTGTTGGCCTAAATCCAATTAGTTTTATTCTTTATTATTATAAGCAAATTCGAGAAGATGGGAATATGTGAGATATTGTTTACCTTGTAACCTGTCAATTTAATTGATTTTAATGTATTTGAATACACCCAAAAAAAGAGAGGATGTCCTGATGAAAAAGGAAGAAGTGAATATCGTGATGAGCTTTACTACAATGGTATTTTTTCCCCTTTCGAATTTGGTTGTATCTTTTTAACAGCTCACAGAGGACACAGTTTATGCAGATTGGCAGCAATGCTTTGTTGGCACGGTATGGAAATACCATCATTTTGAATGGGAAGTAGGAACATGCGAAGGGAAATCAGATATTTTGGGATTTGAAGATGTTGGCAAGAGCTTAAAGGTTCAAGTAAATGGACTAGATCTTGGAGATTTAAATGCTTGCTTTATTACTCTTCAGGGTTGGAAGCTCAATGGAAGATGCACATAAGGCACATGCTTTGAAAGAGCATCCATGTGTGCTTCGCCGTCTAATGGTTGGGATGGTTATGTAACAATAACTAAAGGAGGTAATATTGAAAGTTTTTTTGAGCTTGCAGAAGAGGTGAAGTTTGTTTTGCTTTCATATATTTTATTAAGTTGAGTTTAATTTTATGCATTAAAGCAAGGTATATGCATCACCAACGGCTTTCGAGTTGATGCATGTTTTCGTTTTCTTCTCTTACAAGTTGTACATTTTGACCTGCCTTCTGTTCCTTTTCTCTCATTTATTTATACAAGTCATTCACCTGATCATATCTATTCCTAACACGTGCTTATTGAATGGGTTTCAAGGATGATGTTCTTACTAGTAAACAATCACATCAGTGTATGATAGTAAATTTCATAGATCTAAGAACCTAGTGATTCTCATAACCAAATGTAGATCAAAATAAAGCTAAAATATTGACCTTGAGTATCCAATATGGAATGTTTCTTGATGAAGATGAGAAGAAGAAATTGGTTTCCCTCACCTATCCTTTTTTATTTCTTCCACCGTATTATTCTATTTAATTTTCTTAGGTGATACAAATGAGGTCCTATGTGTCCTTATTATAGGCGTAGATCTGACCGGTTTCTGACCAAAAAAATACACCTATGGAAGTTAAGTATAGAAATTACTTGCTAATTGGTTTCCCTCTGGCAAATATTCTGTTATGGAAATTAATTTTCTAGATTTTTTGCAAACTATTTTCCATAGTCAAAAGTCACAGTTAATTGATTATTTAATGGATGTATTGATAAATCAATCAATTAATTTCCTTTGAATGGAGCAACCCACCAATTGCTTGATTTTATCACGTAACAATTAATTACTATTCAAATAATAAAATATGTTTTGCTAACATATTAAGTGTTTACACATGCCATTTATATTCCTTATGATAAAACTATAGAAAACAATGGAGGTATAGCTGTACTTATTTCATCGTTAGCCATTGTTAATTTTAATAAGCAGGCGATTGTTAATTCCATCAATCCACATTTATAGGATGATGATGCTATGGATAAGGACGGAAATGAATATATTGAAGGATCACATCCCCAAAAGCATGCTAAAATCCCTAAACTAGCAAGGGAGTTCCTTCTAGATGCTGCTACAGTTATACTCAAAGAACAGGTAACGGCTTGGAGATGTCCAGTGTACCTATGGCTTCAAATTATTGCTATTTTTGACTAAACAGTTACACCTTCTCGTATCTGCCATTGTAGAAGTATGTAGGCATGGATCTTGCTTATAAGCATTTACTTAGAATTTATTTGACCATTATAAGTTGATGAAAATAATACCTGACAAGTTTCTCTTACCAGTAGATATTATAGGAGCAGAAAAAATTGATACTGTTACTAGTTCACATTTTATTGCCAAGTTATTAACATTAGCGAGTCTTAGACTTATAGAAGAGTACTTTTGTTGTAGAAGATATTTTTATTTTATTACACCTACCTTGTATTGAATAAATTAGTCTTCAACAATGGGAAAGGACAGTTCATGTGTTAACGGTATCAATAATTGTTATTAGCAAGTTACATGGATTTGAACATGTGCTAACGATGGTAATAACCTTAGTGTTGACTGTGTTAGTTATGGACAAATTCATGATAAAAGATTTATGCAACTAATCTGTATTGGTATGAAGCACATGGACTAGAATGAAAAATGCTTAGATAATTGCATGAGGTAAAACTAGATTCTCGTACATTTTTTTCATTTTCATAAATAAACTGGCATAAGCATAGTACATGTGTATTGTATCAACAAATGAAGCAAACATATAAATTAACATAAGCATTAACCTGAATCCATGATAGCTTTCATTGTTATAGTTGTCTAACTTTCCCTTTTCTTTAATGGGCTAATTGTTTATAGGTAGAAAAGGCTTTTCGAGAAGTAACTGCTCGTCAAAATGCTCATATCATGTTTGTTTATCTTGCTTTAAAATTGCTGGTAGATAAGATTCATGTTGCTTGCAAAAAAATAATCACTTTAGAGAAAGAGGTAACTTGCTTTATCCTTTCATCACGTGATTTCTTCGATAGAGGAATAGCTAAATTTCAGTGGAAGTGAATGTACTCACATCTTACAATCACCAAACAGAACAAACTCCTTGAAGAAGAAGAAAAAGAGAAACGCGAAGAAGAAGAAAAAACGGAGAGAAATAGAAAGAAAGAACGAGAAAAGAAAAATCGCGAAAAGGGGAAGCGAAAAGACAAAGTAAAAGAAACGGAAAAACAAAATTGATGAACCAGATCCATGCCATATTGTATCACAATCTTCTGTAAATGATGCATCACCAACTACCATGGACTCGTATGATTCAGTTAGTGATCTCGAGGGAAACATTAGTTCTGAAGAAAAAAAATCCAAGAACTCTCAAATGATAGCCTAAATAATGATGATCATGCTAATGGTAAAGAACTCAAATTTGGAGAAAGCAATCATTTATTTACAGTTGAGCAATCAAAATCGGCTAGAAGAAATCTGAGGGTAAAATCAGAATGTTATTTGGGCAAGACATCTAAATGGTATGAAAACAATGCTTATCATAACGAATTTGATGAAACTGTTAATTTCGGTAATTATAGACAATCAAGGGGAAGAAGTTTCAGGGAAAATCCGAGCATTTGCGATCCTAAATATATCAAGAACCACCAATGCTCAAATAACAGAACACCCAAGCCACTATATCGCATCAAGTTTAATACTGTGAGGCAAGCATGGGAACCAATGAGCAATTCCAGAACTTCCATTGTTCCTAATCAGTCTGATAAATTGAATTAAGTGAATAATGACCCAAGTAGCGAGAAGGCTTAGTTATCTGTAAATAACATAAAAAATTTTGTTGGCTCCGGCAATCTTATACTAGCTTATGTAATTCGGATAATTCTTTATTATACGTTAGTGAGGGAGACCACAACATTTAAGCATGTTATGTATTTTTATTGATGTTAGTTTAAACTCATGGACGTAGCAACATATTTACTTAAATAGATATTATTGAGTATTGTTTATCATATTTAATGATTATGAAATTGTGTTATTGGTGTAATTTAGTATTATTGTTGATTATGTTATATATGAGTTTAGTATATTGATTTATGCTGGGTTAAAATATGAGCAGTACTAATATAGCAAAAAATATTTAATATGGCATAGGAAAGGCTCAGGAAAAAGGCATAGAAAGTTGTAGCAACGGCGTAGGAAATGGTTGGCCATCGAAGGAAATATGGAGTCGAAAAGGCGTAAGAAATATGGCGTAGGTAAGACGTAGGAAAAAAATATGGCGTAGGAAAGGCATAGAATTTTTTTTAATTGTATTTATTAAAGTTGAGTATGTATGGCGTAACTAATGAGTAGAAAATATTTGTTGTAACACTGGCGTAGGAGACTTTTTGGGTGTAGCAATGACGTAGGGAATCGTTGGCCGTTGAAGGAAATATGGCGTAGGAAAGGCGTAGGAAATATAGCGTAGGAAATATGGCATAGGTAAGGCATAGGAAATATGGCGTAGGAAAAAATATGGCATATGAACGGCGTAGGAAACTGCACTACGCATGGAGTCGGAACGACGTAGGAAATAATTTTGCCACGCTTGGTTTTTTGACACTATATTCGGCGTAGGGCAAGCGTAGGAAATTGCAGTTTCCGAAGCCTTTCCTACGCCAATTAAGCATAGGAAAATCAGAAAATTCATGTAGTGCAATGACCAATCAGAAATGGAAGCCCTAAGCATGGTCCTTTTCCAATCACTGTAAAGATTAATTACGTATAAATACACTAAATGGCTATTTTTATCTTTTCACGGAAAGGATTATGCAAGTTTAATCTCCTTTGCTATAAATTATCAAATAGGTTTGTCATTATGAGCCTATAAAAGATTTGAGTTTTGACTAGTCTATTATTGAAGCATATCCTTAAAACTAAAGTCAGTGTTTTTCAATGGTTTCCACTGCAAATTGCTTGCTAATTTCCTTGAAAAACTACAGGAGAAATATACTCATATTACCTGGCCATATTGGAAGATTCTTTTTAAGGCCTCCACAGAACTCCCAGCATAGTGCCGAGATTTTCTCCTTAGCTAAGTTACTTGTATTACCTCAATGGAAAGTTCATCAGGATCCACATCTACCTCTTGCAAGAAATCGCAATACGAATCAAATCACTTTACTTTATCTGGGACTTGCTCAGCTACTTGTACATGAACTCATATAGCCTTGATTTCCGAATTCTGTACTTGATATCATATTCTTTGTAACAGCCCCCCAAGTTTAGTGCTTTTACAAGCTATGCACCAAAGACATATAAAATTATTTGTATATACTTAAAACCATAACAGTAGTAAGACATTCAATGAAACATACCTCTCTTTTAGGACTAGACATATGACCACGGTTAAATCCTCTACCTTTATTGGAATCAGGGCTCTTTATCCACTAAATCTTTTGACTTATATGAAAACTGTATAAAGCTAGGCTTGAAATCAGACCACTTCAGTTTTTTTAATCGAACAATGCATCCCAGACTATTATAGACCAAAGCATAAACTTTAGTTTATAGACTGAAGGATGCACTTCAAACTAAGGTCATGCAATACTCGCGGCTGACTCAAAGATTCAAGCAGTTATCCTGTTTGCTAAAGAATTATGGCAATGAATTCAAAAAACAAAAGGCATGATGCCTTATATACCTGACAATATAAGACTATGTATTGAAAGAGACACGTTGCTTGCATATATGATGTTGATACAAAGATTTTTTTTTTTTTTTTTTTTTGCATTTTAGAGAACTACATCAATGAAATAATAACTATATTTGAGTAAGAAACTAATAATCAATCAGTGACGATGATGTTAATTTTCACCAACAGAAAATGCAGTTATAACCAATGATTCTTTTTTACTCTATAAAGTTCTTTCCACCAAAGAAAATTGACTGAACACCAACTTTCGTTAGGATAATTTTTTTTCTTAGCTTTGAAGAACATAAATTTTTCCAAATTAAGATATTGTGAATAGAAAATATATTTACACATGTTTATGCCACAAACGATTGTTGAGCCAACAGTATTTGAAAGTTTAAATCCAAGTTGTTTAGAGTACTACGCTACTTAGTATAAAATTACTTGACTGTTTAAATAGAACCAATTTAGAATACTCTCTAAGATTACTAAGCAAAAGATAAATAGTTGCATCGAGGAAGGTTTTGCCTGAAACTTTTTCTATGTATCAATGACGTAGAAAGCATTCAGAGAGTTTAATGGTTGAATGATGAACCTATCATGCAATACGTCAAACTATTACAACAGAAAATGCAAACCCATTTTCCCTACTTCCTACCTTAAATAGTCAAAAAGTGGACATATTTTCATATTATTCATAGATTAATAGTCAAAAATTCCTCAAGTAATGGTGTTGTATTATGTTTCACCGTTAGTTGGTTCCTTCATTTCCTCCATCCCGTTTATGTGCAGAGATATGTTTGTTACACTTTCTATCAACGTTTGGACTTGCTTTCCAGCGGAAGCTAAAGTTGTTTGTTAGTGTGCGAAACTACAGCTTCAAAAAGTTATAATAAAAGAATAAAAAATGCCACCTTCCTCATTTGCAAAAAGAAAGAATCCTTTTGTATTTCCACACTTGAATAGCTCTGTTGATAATGTAACATGTGCCTAAACATTTAAAAGTGAAAATCTTACGCGCTTTAACCTTAATTTTAGGGGATTGTTAAAGGAACTTCACTTTTGGTTAAGGGAGGGACGTTTTTAAGGGGACTCCACCTTAAAGAAAAATTGTTATGGGAGAGTTTGGTTTGTTTTATTTTAAAATAAGCATGGACTAAACTGCCCCTCGTAACCTTAATTAATTAGACATGTAGTGATTGACTATATTCTAATTTGATAATGGCAAATTCTATATATACGCCGAACATCACTTAACATACACCATTGTTTTTCTATAAAATTCTATTACTAAATTACTCTTTTCTCATAGTTGCTTTTTAAAACTTTTTCATATAAAAAGTCAAATTATTTTTAAAAGTATTAAAACTTGAAACAAACTATATATGTTAATGAATTATTTAATCATGAAATCTAAAATTTCAATTAAGAAACATTCAGAAATAATGGTCTAATTTAGAAGTATTGATTTATTTTGTAAAATTATAGTAATTTTGTAGAAATTGATTTTTTTTCAAAAAGTTTATAAAAGTTACAATATTAGTAAAAGAAATAAATTTCACTTTTTTAAATTTTACGCAATATGATACAAAGAATTTCTAAATTTGGATAATTGTGTTTTAAGTTTGAAAGAGGAAAAAAGAAGATGATGAGAACACGGATAATTTAGTAAAGAAACGATGTATGTAAAGTAATATATGGTGTGTAGTAGTTTATTATAATTTTTGGTATATGTTTAGCAATTTTTGGTGTTTAAATAAAATTAGCCTTTGTTAATTACTTCTCATAATTCCAGGCTGAGTTTTGGATATGTTTGATATTGACTTTCTTTGGATACTTGCTTGGAATCATCTATGCTATTAATAACATCACCAAATAGAAGGCGCATGCAATTGTAATTATCATTTTTTATTATTTATTTACATATATGAGTGATAAATGCATGATTTAAACTAGATTACTGGGATTATATGAACTTTGTTTAAATTAGGGGGAGTTGAAAGAGGTGGATCTTCGTCTGATTGTTATTTCTTTGTATTTTCCTTTTAAGTTGAATTATATAAGGTCACGGTATATTGTTTCTAAATTTATTTTGCAATTTGCAGAGTTAATTATTCATGTTTACTAAGAAGTGTTAATAAGTGATGTTTGACTTATGCTTAAGTGTTTGAATTCATGCAAGTGTAGTCTGACTTATGCTTAAGTGTTTAAATTTATATAGTTAAGTGCAGGTGTGCATTAGTTTTGCTCTGTTAGGGGGGATTATATGTTATGTATTTGTATGTATATGGGTAATGCTGGTGTGAGTTGCTATGTATGTGCATATGTGCAGGTATAAGAGGATTATAAGGATAGTACTGGAATTTTTAATTATATGGTTAAGGGGGGCAAACTTATTTTGTCCCTCCCTTAACAATTCATCAAAAATAAAAAAATTGTCCCTCCCTTAACCAAAAATGGAGTCCCTTTAACAATCCCCTAATTTTAGCAAGAAATTATACACTAATCTCCTAGTTATGCTATAAAGATCATTCGTTTCTGGCATCTCTGTATTTATTAACTTTTTTACCATAGGTGATTCATATTTTTTGTTCAGCCGTGTATATTAAGTACTTAGCTATTAATACATCCACAACAATGCAGTGGCAAATTTTCTAAACAAACAATTTAAGTTTATAAAGTGAACTCATAAAGAAACCATAATTAATTAAAATATCAGTCCACAATAAAAGGTTTTTTCTTTGTATTCTGATGATGAAATAAATAATTGTGTGCATTAAAAACCATCGCTAAGAGAGTAAACACAACTAAATTTCCATATAGAAAGAAAAAAACCATTAAAACTAGATTTCCAAATGGAAAAATTACAACTCATGGATATAGAAACTAAAATTTCGAATAGCAAATTATTTGAGCATCATTCCATGGAAACTGTTTTAAGGTAATAAGCATTCTATAAACTTTAGGTGGCACATGAGAGATGTTTTGTTATAATACCATGAAATTCATATGTTAATATAACAGCTCTAGAAATTTAAGTGTGAATATAAGGGTGGCCTATTTTGATTTGAAATATTTGATCAACGCGTTCTTATTTTGGAATTAAAACTAAATAAATTATTGATCGTTCTTCTTTTTTATGTAGTATAAAGGAGAATATAAAACTATATTTTATGAATTCTCGATCGATAGTCGGAAATATATCTTGAACATCAACATTCTTAGAGTTTCGTGGAAGTACGTCATAGATACAATTGAATACGCATTTTCATATAATTACCAACTTTTATTTACTTTGTTAATTTTGGGTAATTGACTCAGAGTATTATGGGAACATAGGATAAGAATTTCTCCATTCTACTTAGATTTGTGTGCATAACCACATTATTTTAGAGAGGAAAAACAGTGTTTGTACACTAACTCTTTCAATTTGGATTTCTCATAAAGAGAAACTGATAAATTTGCTCTAAAAATTAGTGGAAAATACGGTATTAAATCAAGAAAAGGGGGATGTATAATTGACTATTATGCATACTGACATTTTTTAACATATCTAATTTAAGACACCACAACATCTAATTTAAGATAAATGTATGAAAAAATTACGGAACAACATCCTCTTCAAACATAGCCTTTTAGACCTAAATTCAAAAATATCAGCTAGATTGAAAATAAGGAAAAAGAAAATCTACCAAGATAAATTGTGTTGACATCAAACAAACCTAGATCCATCAGAAGAGAAGCTTCAATAATATCGAGATAAATGCACGCAGCTTGACAATAACCACTATTAGTAATATAATCCTGGAATAGATACAACTTATGCACCTATATGATCGGCTGTGATACTTGATATTTATTCAGATATCCATCATGCTTATGTATGTGCGTTATACCATAAAGCGAAATACAATTTCCAAAGTGTCAAACCGTAAAACTGAACAAAGTTAGAAAAATACATATCTGCACTTCTTAGAACTTAGGCCCAAACAATTATTTACTTAAGCAATATCTCATGCCCTGCTGTTAGATCTCTCCAACAAACTCAAGCTGCACAGAAACATCAAAGCATCAGGTTGTTTCATATGCATTTAGTTGAAGTAGAATCAAAATACCTGATTACAAATTCTATGAAAAATAGTGTTACTAAATCTTGCTTGGTATCCTCTTTCAAGTCTAAGTCGTTGTAAATATTAATTTATACATACGTACATACATACATATATATATATATATATATATATATATATACGCACACACATATACATATATAAATAAACAATAGTAGCTTAATCATAATGTTTGTAGAAGTGTTGGAAGTTGAAATTGTTGGAAGCTAAAAGAAAACAAAGACTCGAAATTTAGATTTCCCACAAAATGAAGAAAAGAAAAACAATAAAGAAAACCATATTAAAATGCAGATAATCTATGAGAGATTTGAAATCAATTCTCCAAACATAAGATCTCCTCAAGTAGACAGCAAAAAAATGGCGCTTTGAACAATGCAACTGATGACCAACCAAGTTATAGGGTGACAATGAAGATTCAAAGTAGCAAACACATTGGCGATGACAGCTATTCAAAATGAGGGAGCAAATTACTTTTGGATTAATAAAGGAGTGAGTTTTTTTATTCAGGCATAGGAATTGACAGAGAAACTAATAGGCTAAGAGAAAAGGAATTATCATAATAAAATATGCTTTAATTTTTTGGATAAATGTGTAAAAATAGCAAAAACTATTGAGATTACATAGTTATCTTAGTAATATTTGTAATTAGAAAGGAAGGAGCATGCAATTTAATTAATCAGTATAAATTATCTTCCACTTATATTTAGAATCTTAAATAATAAGATACATGATATTTAATTACAAATATTTGGAATTCCCAAATTTATTAATATTAACGACTGTGATTGGTATATTTAATTACAAATATTTAGAATTTTCTTTTTGGTTTTACTAAGACAATAAACATTGTTTTATGTACATTCATCAATTATATTAAATATATTACTAAGATAATAATTTTTATTCTAATTAAGCGCTAGTAAATTTTCTATGCATAATTGAGGAAAGCCTGAATTTTTGAATCAAGAAACAGGTTTAAATACGGTTCCTGGATCAGATAAAGGCAAGCTGATGATTCTTGGCGTAGCTTTGTAATCAATTCAGTGAAAAGAATAGTGAGCGTTGGAAAAAATGAACATATGCATAAAAAAAACCTGCCGGATTAAAATGATGAGAATTTCTCTGACAATCTCCCATCAGTTGCAACCTCATCGCAGATGATGATACCTCTTTGATGCGACGACTAGACGACAACTGCTTGTTATTAGATATTTTTCTCTAATACGATATTAGAATATGAATTCATGTTGTATTTGATGTTTACTGTATTAACAAATTAAAGTTTGTACTGAGAGAATTGAAACTGAACGTTTATTGATGTATTTGATAATTATACAGAAGAGAAGTAACTGACTTTATATAGCCGCATATTTATAAAGAGGGTAACGCGTATATGTACATGAATACCAAACTGTAAAATATAAAACATATTCTGAATCTGACTATATTCACTTTTCAACTTGCACGACATGAGGAAGTAACCATGTTATCCTCACATGTGTAGAATTTTCAGCATAGTTTCATTATCCACTTTAAAATATGCAGTAACATATGATATGCTACATGTGGCTTGTAACACCCCACCTCCGCTAGGGTCACTCACAAAGGGGATGCCCTAGTTTTGGAGGGGTATTATCTATTAAACAGGCACAGAAATAACACAAGACAGAACATAGATAAAATAGCGTATATAAAGCAGCAGATATAAACTTTAAAACCAAATCTCATTACTGAAAAATAGAGTCAAAACCTCTTACATCAAAATGCCAAGTCATTATTTCATTACATCAAGTTCTAAAGAAGCAAAGTACTTAAACAACATAAGTAAAATATTATTCCCCAAAAAGTGCATGAGTGCAGCCATAGCATAGCTCAAGACTAAACCGTACATGAGCTGTCAGAAAGCAAGCAAAGTCCAAGCTAAGAGCTAGAGTTTCCTCCCTGAGAACCTGGGGGGGGAACGAAAGAAAAAGAGGTGGAAGAAAACGGGTCAGTCAAAAAGACCGGTAAGCCCTAGTGACTATCAGCGTAGAAACTAGTAAAGTTAACAAGACATGAATAAACTGGAATTAAACATAGGGACGATGATAAGTCTGACCTGATAACTAAGCTAACAAGATAACTCAAGTCTAACATTGCGTATTCAAGGTTCGCCATACCAACTATATTGGTATACTATCCCCGTGTCAACTATAAATCAAGAAATAATCCCTTGGCCCAATATCGTGAAGTGACCCAATTCGGGGTCCAACGGTATGATCTAATCGATCGACTCCCTACAAGTCTAGCTCGTCGTGTGTCTGTGTCATACGGCCCTATCACGAATGTAGTCACCTGTGCTAGGTCCACCAAAGGGTGTATCAAGCCCTAGGGTGCCAACCACCGACACGAATCAAGAATGCACAGATAATCCTTCTGATGCCCAATGCCTGCTTTTTCAACTCTGGACTAAGTGCACGACCTTAGTCCACCTGAACCTACAATGGCGCACCAACTCAGTCGTCGTTCTGGTCGCTTACAATCAGCCCAGCAATCGTGCCCCACCCTGCCTAGTCCTAGGGTACCGTGATACATCTAATGGGTTACTGCTGAAAAGGACCGCGTAACTAGGGTTTCGTTCAGCAGGTTAAGTTGTCATTTAAAATCGAGACTTAACCCCATCTACGTGTCATGTCAAATTGACTAAGTGTGTCGTTCTAGTTCAAGACTTAGTCCTACGAATCATGTTCAGGTTGGTTAAGTGTGTTCAAGCGATTCATGACTTAACCCTATCCAATCAACGTGTCAAATTGGTTAAGTATATTCAAGTGGTCCATGACTTAACCCTATCCAGTGGCATTAATTTACTTAATGCACCCCTAACCTCTCACATTAGACTTGGTTATGGTTACTGGATGTGCCGGGCGGGTCTGGGCAGTTTTACACCATAACCTAGTCTAACCTCGGGTTTCGAGTGCGATATGACCAACTACTCACATTGGGTCCTATTGTTTGCAGTTACTGGATTTGCCGGGCGGTTCTGGGCAGATTTATACTGCAAACTCAACCCAACCTCGAGTTGGCTACGTTCAAGTTATCTAAGTGTCATGTCCATGCTTAATTTTTCATGTCAAGTTCAATTTCGTGTTAACCATGCTCTTGATTCAAGTTTTCAAGTATAATTTCATGTCAAGTTTACATGTCATGTTTTCATGTCATATCATGTAAATTTTATAGCCAATTTCAAGTTTGCCTAATCTACCCAAAACGTATCCCCAACGTATGTGAATTTGCATCAACACAAGATATCAAGATAGGGAATAACCCAAAAAGGATAGTCATAGGATGGAAAAGGTGTTTACAAGTTAAGCATGACGATTATAACATTTCAGGCATATGAATAAGGGTCTCAACATCAACTTGGCAGAATATGGTGGTAGACATGGTAATGGATTGACATAAGATAATATCCCCGATAATAGTTTCAACATCACAGGTAATGTTTAGATAAAGGTCATGAGAGGTTTTAGGTTAATAACATGAATATGTCCCAAATCAAGTTCATACAATAATCCACAAGTCAAAGTTTCACATGAATAGATCTAGGGTGTACAAAATTAGATCTAAAATAGTAGGTCTAAGAAGGATAGTCATAGATCAAGGATTTACAACGATAGATCCAACCTAGTTATCATGTTTAGGCATAATTTCAGTTTACATCGTGTTCATGTTAAATTTACAGTTTAGATCTAAGAGTAACTGGGGCTTACAGATCGTGGTTTTTGAGAACTAAGAACAGAAATTGTCGTAGGATTATTGTAGAAGCTTCAATCTCTAGTTTGAATTGAGTTGCTTAGGTTGATGTTGATTAGCTTCTAGTTTTGATTCCAGCAGAGTAGCGACGCCATTTTTATTTTTATTTAGAACAGAGGCAGAGTAGAAGCAGAATAGAATTGTGTGTAGAGAAGGCTAGGTTTGGGGCTGTTTAAATAGGTTTGGGCAGATGAATCTGGACAGAAATCGGACTAGATACATCAGAACGAACACTGGCTCAAAAATGGGCTCGGGGACTAGGTCGACACCCAAGTCGACTGCGCAGTCGACCTGGTCCTGGGGGTGTCGACTGCCCAGTCGACTCCCCAGTCGACCTGGGTCTGGGCGGAAAATTTCCCGCCCAGTCTATTCTGCATTTGAAATTCGAATTTTGAATTCGAATTCGAGCTGTTTTGAACTCTGAAAATTTCCGAAACTTTGGAGAGCCATAACTTGGTCATACGAACTCCGATTTTCGAAAACTCGGACTCTATTTTATGTAGAATTCCGAGACGAACGCAATGGCGCAACCCGTTTCCCTTGGTTCTTATTCTAAAATTTAATTCTGCCTAGATTTATGGTTATAACACGTTATCAAAATACGGGTTGTTACATTCTCCCCTCCTTAAAGGATTTCGTCCCCGAAATCTCTAATTTAGGAAGAACGTATCCTACCATCCATCATCCATCTACTCAAAACATCATCCACAAGCAAACATTGTCCTTAAGAGATTTCTAATGCCGTATGAACATATGCAGAAAGTGTGTGTATATGTTTCTTATCTAATGCAAATGACCAGGCCTGATTGATCTTTCTAATGCAAAATATGTTTAGTGTCATGAATCCAACATGTATGCAAATAATCCTAGTCACGTAAGCACTATATGTGTGCACAAACATTCATCCATATGCAACATTCATATGATAACACATTCAATTTCATCCATAAATAAGTATAAACACTCATGCATATGCAATATGAAAATGTGTTTAAGACGATCTAGTGCCTAATGTGTGTTATGCAACCACGAGCAATCACTTGCAACCACTTGCAAACATCAAGCATAATATGTTTCAAATACATGTTTACATTCATAGGATTCTACCTAAGGTTCTCAAGACAGGATCGAAAGGATATACAAGATAAAACAGAGTATATAGGGAAAAGAAGTTAAAGATGTACCCCTAGAAGGTCCTTCTTGCGGGGCTTGCCCTTGCTTCTTAGGGCAGTTCTTGCTGATGTGTCCAGTTTCACCGCATTGAAAACATGCTCCTATCATCATCTTCTTCTTCCTACAGTCCTGGACTATATGCCTGTCAATACCACAGAAGTTGCATTTTTCTTTTCTCACGTGACTTGTCATTCTTGTTGTTGCTGTTCTTTCCTCCTTTCTCGGAGTCTACCTTCTTGTCTTGAGACTCATTCGCCTTGACCTTCTCCCTGCCATTATCGTCTTCTTCATGAAGTAGGGCCATATTCACCAAGCTTTCAAAGGTCGCCCCCATGGGTACATGAGTCATGGCCATAGTGTGGAGTGGCTCGCTCAATCCTCGAGCAAAGCGTAGAGCCTTCTTCTCAGCCGTGTTGACTAATTCCAAACCAAACCGAGCAAGCTGATTAAACTTATTCACGTATTCCCTAACTGACATGTCCCCTTGCTTGAGTGCCAGGAACCTCTCCATCTGAAGACTCGCTTCTGCGGATGATAAAAACTTAAGCCCAAACCTCTCTCTAAAGTCTGCCCAAGTCTCAATTGGCCTGGTAGCGTTGGTGACTTCCCACCAAAATGCAGCTTCCTCTTTCAACAACCATGCTGCCAACTGAACTTTCCTATGATCCTCCATATCCAAAATAACAAACAAGTCTTCAGTCTCTTTTAGCCAGTTTCGCACCTCAATGAAGGTTTCAGTTCCAACGAAGTTCTTGCCGCCCATTCCTATAAAGTCCTTGCATATTTTGGCGAAGGCGGTACCCGGAGGAGGAGGAGGAACCGCGGCCACCGGGGGAGGAGGAGGAAGGATATCTTCCAGGCCCGCGCCGTTGGCCCTAGCTTCCAAGTATCTTCGGAACCAGCCAGGTATGGGTACTCCCTCGGGAAGGTTAAGATCAAACATGCTGAAAAGCGAAAAGGAAAAAGATTCAAACGAGGAAACAAAGGAAAGTGCTAATGGCTTTTGGTGAATAGCCTTTTCTTAAAAATAAAACTTTTCTTGAAAAATGCTTCTTTATAAAAGGTTTTGAAAATAGTTTCAGAAGGTTTTTAAAACTTTTGCCCGGTCTGGTAACCTTCTTCTCTGATACCAAATGTAACACCCCACCTCCGCTAGGGTCACTCACAAAGGGAATGCCCTAGTTTTGGAGGGGTATTATCTAGTAAACAGGCACAGAGATAACACAAGACAGAACATAGATAAAATAGAGTATATAAAGCAGCGGATATAAACTTTAAAACCAAATCTCATTACTGAAAAATAGAGTCAAAACCTCTTACATCAAAATGCCAAGTCATTATTTCATTACATCAAGTTCTAAAGAAGCAAAGTACTTAAACAACATAAGTAAAATATTATTCCCCAAAAAGTGCATGAGTGCAGCCATAGCATAGCTCAAGACCAAACCGTACATGAGCTGTCAGAAAGCAAGCGAAGTCCAAGCTAAGAGCTAGAGTTTCCTCCCTGAGAACCTGGGGGGAAACGAAAGAAAAATAGGTGGAAGAAAACGGGTCAGTCAAAAAGACTGGTAAGCCCTAGTGACTATCAACATAGAAACTAGTAAAGTTAACAAGACATGAATAAACTGGAATTAAACATAGGGACGATGATAAGTCTGACCTGATAACTAAGCTAACAAGATAACTCAAGTCTAACATTGCGTATTCAAGGTTCGCCATACCAACTATACTGGTATACTAATCCCGTGTCAACTATAAACCAAGAAATAATCCCTTGGCCCAATATCGTGAAGTGACCCAATTCGGGGTCCAACGGTATGATCTAATCGATCGGCTCCCTACAAGTCTAGCTCGTCGTGTGTCTGTGTCATACGGCCCTATCACGAATGTAGTCACCTGTGCTAGGCCCACCAAAGGGTGTATCAAGCCCTAGGGTGCCAACCACCGACACGAATCAAGAATGCACAGATAATCCTACTGATGCCCAATGCCTGCTTTTTCAACTCCGGACTAAGTGCACGACCCTAGTCCGCCTGAACCTACAATGGCGCACCAACTCAGCCGTCATTCTGGTCGCTTACAATCAGCCCAGCAATCGTGCCCCACCCTGCCTAGTCCCAGGGTACCGTGATACATCTAGTGGGTTACTACTGAAAAGGACCGCGTAACTTGGGTTTCGTTCAGCAGGTTAAGTTGTCATTTAAAATCGAGACTTAACCCCATCTACGTGTCATGTCAAATTGACTAAGTGTGTCATTCTAGTTCAAGAATTAGTCCTACGAATCAAGTGTCAGGTTGGTTAAGTGTGTTCAAGCGGTTCATGACTTAACCCTGTCCAATCAACATGTCAAATTGGTTAAGTATATTCAAGTGGTCCATGACTTAACCCTATCCAGTGGCATTAATTTACTTAATGCACCCCTAACCTCTCACATTAGACTTGGTTATGGTTACTGGATGTGCCGGGCGGGTCCGGGCAGTTTTACACCATAACCTAGTCTAACCTCGGGTTTCGAGTGCGATATGACCAACTACTCACATTGGGTCCTATTGTTTGCAGTTACTGGATTTGCCAGGCGGTTCCGGGAAGATTTATACTGCAAACTCAACCCAACCTCGAGTTGGCCACGTTCAAGTTATCTAAGTGTCATGTCCATGCTTAATTTTTCATGTCAAGTTCAAGTTCGTGTTAACCTTTTCATGATTCAAGTTTTCAAGCATAATTTCATGTCAAGTTTACATGTCATGTTTTCATGTCATATCATGTAAATTTTATAGCCAATTTCAAGTTTGCCTAATCTACCCAAAATGTATCCCCAACGTATGTGAATTCGCATCAACACAAGATATCAAGATAGGGAATAACCCAAAAAGGATAGTCATAGGATGGCAAAGGTGTTTACAAGTTAAGCATGACGATTATAACATTTCAGGCATATGAATAAGGGTCTCAACATCAACTTGGCAGAATATGGTGATAGACATGGTAATGGATTGACATGAGATAATATCCCCGATAATAGTTTCAACATCACAGGTAATGTTTAGATAAAGGTCATGAGAGGTTTTAGGTTAATAACATGAATATGTCCCAAATCAAGTTCATACAATAATCCACAAGTCAAAGTTTCACATGAATAGATCTAGGGTGTACAAAATTAGATCTAAAATAGTAGGTCTAAGAAGGATAGTCATAGATCAAGGATTTACAACGATAGATCCAACCTAGTTACCATGTTTAGGCATAATTTCAGTTTACATCGTGTTCATGTTAAATTTACAGTTTAGATCTAAGAGTAACTGGGGCTTACATATCGTGGTTTTTGAGAACTAAGAACAGAAATTGTCGTAGGATCGTTGCAGAAGCTTCAATCTCTAGTTTGAATTGAGTTGCTTAGGTTGATGTTGATTAGCTTCTAGTTTTGATTCCAGTAGAGTAGCGACGCCATTTTTATTTTTATTTAGAACAGAGGCAGAGTAGAAGCAGAATAGAATTGTGTGTAGAGAAGGCTAGGTTTGGGGCTGCTTAAATAGGTTTAGGCAGATGAATCTGGACAGAAATCGGACTAGATACATCAGAACGAACACTGGCCCAAAAATGGGCTCGGGGACCAGGTCGACACCCAAGTCGACTGCGCAGTCGACCTAGTCCTGGGGGTGTCGAATGCCCAGTCGACTCCCCAGTCGACCTGGGTCTGGGCGGGAAATTTCCCGCCCAGTCTGTTTTGCATTTGAAATTCGAATTTTGAATTCGAATTCGAGCTGTTTTGAACTCTGAAACTTTGGAGAGCCATAATTTGGTCATACGGACTCCGATTTTCGAAAACTCGGACTCTATTTAAGGTAGAATTCCGAGACGAGCGCAATGGCGCAACCCGTTTCCCTTGGTTCTTATTTTTAAATTTAATTCTGCCTAGATTAATGGTTATAACACGTTATCAAAATACGGGTTGTTATATTGCTAATCTATAATCTAAAGTCAAACATAGAAAAGCATACCAAATATATGTAGCATACAACACATTAATTAAAGCAGTGAAACGAAAGTTGTAGAAGTCCATTTTACTAATTTAATCTAGGAAAAACGCATTGATAATTGCAAAATAAAATATTATTATGCAGTCATATCCAAGTCTAATTTTCAACAAATATTAATCTTCCAATAATAACTAACGAAATAAGAGACTAACAGGAAAAATATCATGTCTATTAACAAAAGACAACAAAAAATGAATACTCTTCAAAAAGCATGCCAATTTGCAAGAACATGGACGACTTTCTCTTTAATAAGCATTTGCATTTGCAAAAAAAAAGTAACTTGTCCAAACAATTCACTGTAAGTTACAGTTGTTCCAAAATTGTATTCTGTGTTAAGACTTGAAATAGTAATTTATGTGGTAAATCATCCAATAAATTTAATTACATATTATGAATCAAATCATCACAAGTCATAAATCGTCACATATTCCCATTGAAATATATTTTTAAAGTATAACTTGAAAGAAAATAATAACCTGAAAAGAGAGCCAACCATCTACTTGATCTTCTTCTTGAGGCGCAACTAGTTGTTGTGTCCGCACTTTTCTTCTGAAATAAAAACAACCTTAGGGTGGAGTATTGCATTCCACTTGCTGCTTTCCTGATTATACATCATTGCAAGAGACATAAGAGTGGGCTTAATAATTCAACCTTCCAACCTCAATGCCAAATGCAAAGGTGACGCTTTCTGAATTTCATGATGGGCCATAGTCTGACCATCCTCATGCTGCTTTCTCGCAAAGATCAACCTTTGCTGATTAGAAGGGTAAATTTCGGCTTTGACATTGTTAATCGTGCTAGAGCTTTTGCCTTCAACAGTAATTGTTTCTCAACTAGAAAGTTCAATAAAACCTGCATTTTTGCTTGAGGATTAATTATATTATTATTCGTACACCAAAGATATTACTGCAATAAATCAAATATAGAATATTACATAATATAATGTTTCCAGCATCAACCTGAGGGCCTTAAATTTGAAATATAAATCCGACCTTAAACACAAAAGCTGCTTCTAATATAATGTGAATTCCAACATTTTAATAAAATTAGTTTAATATTATTAGCTGTCGATTTCAGTGAGATGTGAAATTTTAAATAAAAATAAGAACATAGTAGAAAACAACTATGTAGTTCAATTGAGTATGCATTTCACATATACACATTGCAAAAAGAAATTTCAAGATAATGCACTTAGGTTGTAGCTTTACAAAAATTTCTAGCTATCATACTACTCTACGGATATCACCATAGAAATAAATGAGCGAACATGAAATCCAATTATATAACACGATGAATTCTATGCACATTTTACACTTTACCTGTATTATGTTAAATGTTCAGCGCTGCAATATATTAGATGACTATAGGAGACATGTAATTAGTTCAACCCAACAAATTACTAAGCAAATGTCAAAAGCTACAGTCAATCATGTAGGGTGATTGAACAGTTAAAATGAACACAACTTGATTATTTCGTTGATAACTGTAAATTTAAGAAATGAACAAATGAAACTCAATTTCACCGCCAAAACATACCCGAGTGGATAGAAACAATGACCAATCAGAAATGGAAGCCCTAAGCATGGTCCTTTTCCCATCACTGTAAAGATTAATTACGTATAAATACACTAAATGGCTATTTTTATCTTTTCACGGAAAGGATTATGCAAGTTTAATCTCCTTTGCTCTAAATTATCTGTAACGACCCAGAAAATCTGAACCAATTTAAAATTTTTAAATTGGCTAAAATAATGGATTTTAAATATTTAAAATAAATATTTTAAATAATGGCGATGAAAACTGAGTTTGAATCGACATTTGAAAAGGAATATAATTAATAATAATTATATATAGAATTGGAAATAGCGTGGTAGTTCGATAATTCGATTTCAAACTTCAATTGAATATACCGGGTGCAAAACAAACTGGATTTTAGTGAAACCAAAAATAATGAAATATAATTGATAATATCTTTCCAACGAATCCGACCAATCGAAATTTGATAGCGGGAATCAAAAGTTATGTCCAGTTGAAAATTCTGAATAGTCGTTATGGATTTCAGGCCCTTAAAAATGGACATTTTGCAAATGACCTCGGATTTTGACGAAACCACTTTTGTTGGATCCGCAGGGTCAAGTTATTGTTAGGTTTCAAATTTCATAATTTTTCGAATCAATATGTGAGCGTGGCAAAGGAAAACGCATTTGACCAGTTTCTGTTGATTTTAATCGACTGGAAATTGGCCATTTTTCAAACGGTCTCAGAATTCGATGAAACTAGTTTTGTTAAGACCGTATCGTCGATACGAAGCTAGAAAATATTTTTCTGGAATTTTTCTAGTTAGTATGTGACCCCGGTAATTTGAAATATACGTTTAAAATTCAATATAGTGATTTAAATGTAAATTCAATGGGAACTGATTGTAACAATCAAATCAGCTTACGATACATATCCCATTGTGTTCGGAATGGGGGTAAAACGCTATGGACGGCAGGCGGTGGGCCTCGTTTCGAGGTCGTATGTAAAAGTCAACTTTTTGCAAAATTAAATAAATAAAATAAAATAAAATAAAAAATATTTTCCCTCCTTTATCTTTCATCCTGCCCCCCCCCCCCCGTTTATTTTTATTTCAAACGAAGAGAGAAAAAAAAACCTAAAAACTATCGATAGACCGCCCCCCCCAAAGCGAACGCCGCCACCACCGCAGCTCCGACGAAGACGATCCCCCCCCCCCCCCCCCGTCGAATCAAATCGCGAGCCCTCTGAAGCAGCGAGACGCCAAGACCCAAGCCCTCGAAGCCATCGCTCCACCCTCCGCTTCGCCAACTCTTCCTCCTGCTGCCGACATCGACGCCGTCCCCCTCGAAGCCATCGCTCCCCCCCTTCACGGATTACAGTAAGGATACTATCTTATTTTTATTTTTATTTTAATACTGTAAATTTCGTTTTTTTTAATTTCTGGAAAACTGATTTTCTTGAAAATGTAAAACTGATTTTAATTATGATTTTAAAACTAAATTTGAAAGAAGAAAACTGATTTTATAAAACATTTAAAAACTGATTTGAAAAGATTTTAAAATAGATTTTTTTTTAAATGATTTTAAAACTGATTTGTTTAAAAGTTTAAAACAGATTTTTTTTTTAAATGATTTTAAAACTGATTTGTTTAAAAGTTTAAAACAGATTTTTTTTTGAATGATTTTAAAACTGATTTTTTTAAAAAAAAAAGGGTTTTAAAAGATTTAAACTTTAAAAGGTAAAAGATTTAAACTTTAAAAGGTAAAAGATTTAAACTTTAAAAGGTAAAAGATTTAAACTTTAAAAGGTAAAAGATTTAAACTTTAAAAGGTTTTAAAAGATTTAAACTTTAAAAAAAGTAAAAGATTTAAAAGAAGTAAGATATGAAAATTATATTTTTAAAGTAATAAGAATATAATTTTTACATCGTAGGAATATTAAAGATATAATCTTTATTTTTGAAAAGGCGGAATCTATATCTTTGAAATTCGATTTTTATATATTGAATAACGTAGTAAAAATTCGATTTTTACATATGTAGAGAATACGGGCAACGAAAGCGACAAGAAGGCGAAATAGGCGAAGATTTCTATAAAGGAAGTGTCGTGAAGTTGGATAGCTATTGGAGAGATTTCTGATTTAAAAATATTATATATGTGTGAAATGAAAGTGTACGCCCCTCGTCCACAAACCATGGACGATATTTATTGGTTGAAATTGTTGTGAAAATTGATTGATAGCGAATGATTGTTTGGGATTGTTTGTGATTGATATTGGTTGATTGTGGTTGAAAAATACCCGCTTGTGATTGAGAAATATTTGGTTGAAACCACATAGGATTAGTTTGTGGAAATGAAATAAATATATACATGCCGCCTGCGTGCGAACTAGATGCATGATCCCCATTGTCAAAAACCGCAAGGTTTTAAGGTAGAGCGAGGAGCCGTACTAGGGACGGTCCCGGTTTAACTACCCTGCCGTTATGCTGCCGAAATTTTGAATAATATTCGTGTGTTTGAATTATTTTCATATGCTTAAACTATGTTTATTCATTGAATAGAAAACATTCATGTGTTGAATTGATATTCATTCGTTGATTAGAAATTCATGTGTTGAATGGTATTCCTATTTTGAAATAAATCGTTTGATAATAAAAATCACCTTTTATCGACTATATGAACTGTGTAAAATAATCTCGTTTTAAAAGGAATTGTTTTATGATAAAAATCCCATTTTTATCACCAACTGGAACTATATAGAAAAATAGTGTTTTGAAATGAATTGTCTTACAATAAAAATCACATCTTTATTGGATGCATAAATCGTTGAAATGTGAAGTGTTAAAAATAGCCACTTGTTCAAAATAAACATATATGAGTTGAAATATTCATTAATTAGCTAATGAAATGATTTGCACTTATTTATGTAACAATAGAATGAATGGTGTTTTTAAACCAAATAGAAATCAAATATGAAGTTGAATAGAAAAGGATAAATGATAAGAACTGTGTATATATGTACATACATATTCATTGAACAGGTTATAGCAAAGGGGCTAGAGAAGAGGAATAAAATTTTGTGCCCGACAAATAGGTACACATTTACTGCTTTGTTTGGGTGATGATTTTATGAGCCTGTTGGCTAGCCGCTTGGCTTTTTCTTTTTCTTTTTGAGATTAGAAGGACCGGGAAAGCTATTTGCGATTTCCCGATGCTCCCGGTGCAGGGGAGGTTATGGCGAAATTTTCCAAAATTTTAAGGTGTTAGAAAAATATTTGAAGTGAAAACGATATGGAAATCATTGAATGAACTATATTTATATAAATATATAAATATAAATAGAATTAAAACGAAACGAAGCCGTGCAGTTCGTATTTTAAAACCGTGATTTCAAACGATTAGTGCGGGAAATCCGACCATTGGATTTTCCCGAAATCTCAACCGTCGGGTTCGCCTTGGAATAATCTTTCCAACGGCACCAACCTTGTAAAAATCCAACGGTTGGATTGTATGGAATGTTTAATTCAAATCTGAAGAAAAACAGCGCCAGAATCGATTATATTTATATGTAAATATAAATATAATTATATTTAATCGAATAACGACGCTGCAGTTCGTATTTTGAAATCGAAACTTCAAACGATTGTACCGGGAGATCCGACCGTCGGATTTTCCCGAAACTGGAACCGTTGGGTTCGTTTCGAAAAGACCTTTCTAATGATGTAAATTTTGTGAAGATCCAACGGTTAGATTTTCAGATATGTGTAAATCAAATCTGAAGAAAAACAGCGCCACGGCCGCGTTATGGCCCGAAGCGTCGTTTTGAATAAATTGGCGATTTTAAAATAAATAAAAATAGCGATAAATCGTTATAAAATATTATAAACGATATGGAAGGGAAATAAACTGAATTTGCTCGATTTGTGTGGCTTTTGATGGTTGAATGTATTTGGTGTGAAAATTACATTAAAGAACAAAATTGGTGTTGTCGAATAATTTAACCATTGAAATAAATTGATTTGAAATTCTAAATATACGTGAATTATTTGAAAAAGCCGAGTTAATTCTCATTTCAAATAATTGATCGACGATTGAAAGTCGAAGATGAAGACGATGGTCGAAGACCGAAGATCTTCACCTCGTTTGGATGGTAACTGATTGACATTGAAAAGTGTTTATTTTATTACTCTTATGCTTTATCTTTTGTAAATAAATAAATGATACTTTGGTTACTTTTATATGTTTATACAGGATGTCAAGAAATGCCTCCTTCAATTCAAATCAAAGGCCAACCACAAGAAAGAGCTACTTCCTCACATCAAATTCATTTCAATTGCAAAAGAAGTAGTAGCTCACTGGTAAAGGCATAGGAATTGGTGCTGAGAGACCTGAGTTCGAACCCCGTCAAGCTCACTTTTTGCCAAAGAAACGGAGCGCGTTCACACTGGCCCCTTTTCTTTGAGAAATATCATGGATTAGTGTTATGTTATATATATACATACATATATTCATGTGTATGTATTTATGATGTGCACCAATTAACATCTCAGCAATAGCCATATTCTCATCATGGAAGTAAATTCAAATCATTCAATTTCAATTAGAAGAATTTCTGATTGAATTGTTGCCAAGAAGAAAAACCAATTTTGAAGATTTTATCTTATATTGCCTTTGGAGTCTGATAAGCGTCCTTGTTTGGAAGAATTAATTAGATGCAATCTTCTATCAATCAAGCCACATGGGAAAATTGAAAGATATGGAAAATATTTACCATGATATGCCCAGATTTTCTCCAATCAGGTAGTCAAGGAAGGCAAGAAATATTCATGAATGAGGAGGGCCATTTATTCATAGACCTAGTTAGGGTTTTCCCTTTCTCATCTATAAATATGTGATTGCAACCATTGTAAAAATCATCTCATAATTCTGTACTCTCTTTTAGTTTTAATAAAATTTTCTTGTTCTAGTTATTTACTTTTCTTTCAAAACAATTTGTGTATCTACACGATTAGATTCGGTAGAACACATATTGTTATTGTCTTTGTTACTGCATACTAGTGTTGTTCACTGTTTGATTAGTTTCAACAGCAACTCTACTTTTAATTCTCTGTTATTGTTCCAGTTATTATTTACTTTTGTTGTTTTTGCTAGTACTTGTTATTTTCTTTCCTGTTGTTGAATTGATATACGTCTGATTAGATTCAGATTTGTAGCAGTTTCAATAACATTATTTCAACAACATTGAAAACAACCCCCAAAGCTCTGTCTAACTCGCCTAAGAATAAATAGATAATAGTTTTTAATTACACCTCCCTGTGTTCGACCTGTTTGCTACACGAACTGTACGCTTGCATAATTTATTACAAATGTCGCGCTTTTCTAATTCATAGACTAGCGTCGATCAAGTTTTTGGCGCCGTTGCCGGGGAGGTAACAATTAAATTTTAGTATTTATTTAATTTCCGATTCGTGTTAGTTTTTGTTTATATTTTCCTTTTGTGTTCTTGTATATAT
Organism: Allium sativum; assembly: GCA_030737875.1. Lineage (NCBI taxonomy): Eukaryota > Viridiplantae > Streptophyta > Magnoliopsida > Asparagales > Amaryllidaceae > Allium > Allium sativum. The sequence continues at coordinate 444,104,783 of CM060922.1, read as the reverse complement.
AGAAAAAAAAAAATCTTGATTAGTGAGATTTGGTATTATTTAATGGTACTATAATCTTCTATACAAGAAAAAAAAAATCTTGCTAATTTTGTCTTTTATTTCTTTCCTCTTTTTCCTCAATCTCTTCCCTTTCTTCTACAATATCTTTCCAAAAAAAATAAAAATAAAAAGAAAAAAAAGAAAACAAAAGTCCTTTTACATTTTTAAATTCCTTTCTTGCCGTCTACAATTTCATCATACAACGTTCATCAAAACCGTCATCACAACTTCTTGCCCAAACATATTTCTCCAAACCACTCAGATCCCTCCATCCTCCATCACAGTCGTTGCTCACATAACCACCGTCCACATCTCATCATCCCCATAACACAACATCGCTCTGCCACCTTCATCTTCACGCAATTCACATCATCAAAACGCCAAACTACCCACGTCCAACCTTCCCTACATCACACGTTCAAGCAACAAACTTTAACTTCAAAGCTTGTCCATACCATCACCACGTTTCACACCTGAAACCACTCAATTGAATACCAAACCCCCAATTCGAATAACCACTACAAACCATACACCTCCCCCAAGTTGCACAGTCCACACTTGTGCCGAACGTCATCACTGAACATTCCATCGTCCAGTGCTGCAGTTGACCAAACACACTCATCACAAATCCGAACTACACCAGAAGCAATTAGCCATACTCGCCCATAGTCAGATCATTTACCCCAAATTCCGAAAATCACCACCGCAAATAGCATTTACAACACCATCATCCACCGAAGTACCCATCACGCAAAAACTCTCGCATCTGCCAACTTACAACCGTATCAGGCAACACAGCCAATCCCCAACTTTAACCACTTCAGCACCATCCTGAAATCCGAACGCCAAACCAAAATTCGCAAGCACAGAGAACCATACCGATCCCTAAAACCAAATTCCAAGATCCGAAATCCCCTTCGAAAATAAACCCAGCCGCCGCTTTTGAAGTCTTGAGAAAAGTGGAGGCCGTGAGTTTGATGAGCCAGAACCCGATTGAAATTTTGAGGCTTTGAATTCGTTTGGTAATTGAAAGAAAGATAAAAATAAAGAGGGGAGTGAATGAGTTGTTTCCACTTTTTGGTTGTGTAGAGCATTCGCCTTTGTTTCTGGGTTTTCCTTCTTCCCTTAACTTGTGGCTTCTTGAACTTGGTAGCACGCATTTAATATTACACCCAATTGACCGTTGGTTCAATGACTGGGTCAGCTGTTTGAGCTGTGTTCAGTTCAGTTGTTAAGATTAGTTCTTATGTTTATTTTATTTTTAGCTTAGTTCGAGTCAATCTGTTGAGTCGAGTCGAGTTTATTTTTATGGGTTGAGTCAAGATTAGTTCTTTGTTGTATCTGTTGAGTCAAGCAGCGGACGATTCAAATGGGTTGGAGCGGTTGCACACCAAGTGGGGTGTGAACGCGCTAGCGCTTCTCAAATTCACTGGAGGACTGCCGATCAAGGTGAAAACTTTTAAAACTCTACAGGTGCTCTGCCGCAAAGAAAAAAATATATAGACAATTGTTGTAAAAAAAAAAAAAATCTGCAGGGGCAGCGGCTTTGAATGTACAATTTTTAATTTTTGCAATTATTTTGTGTGATTGTTATTTCTGCATTTCTATTCATTCTGTTAAGGGCAATACCCCAATTCACATAAGGTGAGGGATTTCATCACCCTTTCCTTAGCCCACAAATTGCATTTCATCGTAGAATCTGACTAAAAATAACGGTTAGACATTGGACTTAAGGGAGTCACGGGCTCATTTAGGGCTTAATTATATTGTGATAGTTGATTCATTTGGAACGAGTTATTTCTCGGTGTCTAGACTACGGCAGAGAAATAACCATTTATAAATATTACGGTGATTCGTAAATATTATATCGGTTGTTACTCTGAAGGTACTTAAACCTTCGGCTGCATTGCTAGGGTGATTCCTGGTGCACCGATAACTCCTGTCCGTTAACTGGCTGAGAAATCTTTTGATCTAAGTAATCAAACACATCACCTTATAATTTTGGGTTAAGAGCCAATAAGGACAGAAAACTTCGTTGTAGCTAATTTTTGTGCTTGCATTCAACAACAATGAGTGAAAAAAGTGTTAGCCAACAAAATTCTCCTAGGGGTTCTCGTATCAACCAAAATTTTCCAACCGAATTGGATCAAAATCGAGTGAATCAAAACTTTCCAAACTTTGGGGATCAAAACCAAATAAATCAAAATTTTCAAAACCTCAATATCCAAATGGATAGACCCCTGTCTCTTCGTGAACGATGTTATCCAACTAGGACCGTCCAACCCTCTGTCATCGTTTTTCCACCAGCTGAAGGAAACAATTTTGAGTTGAAACATTCCTTTATTCAAGGGGTACCAAAATTTACTGGGTCTGAAAATGCTTATGAATTTCTGAGTGAATTTGAATTGTATGCGTCCACAACAAAAATGCAACAATTGTCTAACGAATCGATCAAGCTAAGGCTAATCCCATTTGCACTACTTGAAAGCGCTAAAAGATGGCTAAATTCTCTTCCAAAACATTCCATAAGAAGTTAGGATGAATTTGTCACTGCATTTTTGAAAAAGTTTTTCCCTTTCCATAAAACTCTCAAAATCCGAACTGAGATAAATCAATTTTGTCAAAATGAGGGGGAAACTTTTTCAAAATATTTTGAGAGATTCAACCAACTACTGTATAGTTGTCCTCATCATGGAATTCTAAAAGACAACTTGTGTCAAATTGTATATGAAGGGCTTAACTATCAGTCTAAAACTCAACTAGAATCAATGTGTGGAGGAGATTCTATGTCTAAAACAGCCAATGAAGCTTGGCGGTTCTTAGAAGATTATTCTGAAAAGGACATGCAATGGGAATCAATTCGCGTTCCCAATCGTACTTCTACTAGAGGAGTGCATGTCGTGGACCCAAATCAAATTCCCGTAGAAAATCAAACTCCTCAAGCCGGAGAAGGGTTACCCCACTACTACTCTCAGGACCAAGCCAATGCTATAGCTCAAAATAACCCTTACTCAGCCACGTACAATCCTGGTTGGAGGAACCACCCAAACTTTTCTTGGTCAAACCCCAATAATTCGGCAAACCCATCTCACATGCAACCCTTTATTCCCAATCCGAATTACCAAGCTCCACCCCCCAATTCTCAAACCTCTCAAACTACACCTCAATCCAAACAACCTTATAGGCACCCCAATTTTCAATCATCAAACCAATCATCTCAATCTTCTCAACCATCACAAGATATTGTTCGATTAGAAAAACAAATAAATAATCAAGACGCTAAAATCGACCAATTAATGCATATGATAAAGGAAATGGCGAAAAATAATGAGAAAGGAAAGTTGCCTAGTCAACCTGAGGTGAATCCAAAGTATAACTCTCGTACTGTAAATTCTTGTGAGGACGAAAACCATAATCCAGTCAACGCTATTACAACCCTTCGATCTGGAAAGAGGATTGATAATAACGTGGGCGACCCTGGCGAACCTTCTAACTCGACCCCAATCCCTAATCTTGATGATCATCCATTGGCTTCGAATGCCAATTCTTCTGAACCTCAAATTCCCTTAAATGTTGGCAATCCCAACAGTTCTTCTCCTTGTGTCGGCAAACCCGACCCACCTTTGACAACCAATGTTGGCAATCCCAACATTTCATCTTCTACACCCCTACCACCTTCTTCTTCGAATGATGAAACTGATCGTAGAGTCGAAAAACCAGTTGCTCCTTTTCCCCATAGACTCAATAACAAGAAGAAAGCAGCAAATTTCGATAAAATCTTGGAAATTTTCAAACAAGTCCGTGTGAACATTCCTCTTTTAGACACCATTGAACAAATTCCTCAATATGCCAAATGTCTTAAGGAATTGTGCACACAAAAACGTGCGACCAATGTCCCAAAAACCGCCTTTCTAACTGCAAATACAAGCTCTGTTCTTTCAAATCTTGCCCCAGTCAAGTACAAAGACCCTGGCTGCCCTACGATTGATTGCAAAATAGGAAACACCCATATCTCTCGTGCTCTACTCGACCTTGGTGCCAGTGTCAACCTTCTCCCTTATACTGTCTATCGTCAACTTGGACTAGGGGAGATTAAACCAACAAACATCACACTTCAACTAGCCGATCGATCTATCAAAAAGCCATTAGGAATTATCGAAGACGTCTTGATACAGATCGAACAGTTTTACTTCCCTGTCGATTTTATAGTTCTAGAAACAGAGCCTGTCTCAAATCCCAACGTTCAAATACCATTGATCTTAGGACGCCCCTTCTTAGCAACCTCTAATGCTGTCATTAATTGTAGGAATGGTCAACTTCGACTTTCCTTCGGGCACCTAACCATTGAGCTAAACATCTTTAATCTCAACAAGCAACCTAGGGATTTTGAGATCGATGAAATTGACATGATTCAAACCACAGTTGATGAAACCTCTATTGACACTTCTGAAGCCTTGAAAATGTGTCTTGACCATTTCGACTCTGATTTCGATGAACTCGAATACATTTCTGAACTAAACAAAATTCTTGACTCCAACACTTCATCACCTGAATCTAACCTAGGAATGTTGACCAATGTTGATACACAAGAACTTCCTAAGTTAGACCTCAAACCCTTGCTACCAGACCTTAAGTATGCCTACCTAGACCCTTCAAAAACTTTTCCCGTAATCTTGGCCTCTGATCTTACCGAAGACCAAGAAGAAAAAGTTTTGGAAACTTTACGGGAAAATAAGGACGCCTTGGGGTGGGAAATTAGCGATATAAAAGGAATTAGCCCATCAATTGTGGAACATCGCATACATTTAGTTGATGAGGCTAAACCCACCCGTGAGGCTCAAAGGCGATTAAACCCGAACATGAGAGAAGTGGTCAAGGAGGAGATAATCAAATGTCTAGACAATAACATCATCTATCCCATCTCTGATAGTACTTGGGTGAGTCCGGTACAAGTTGTACCAAAGAAGTCGGGAGTCACAGTGATCAAAAACAACAGTAATGAACTCGTCCCAACAAAATCAAAACCAAATGGCGTGTGTGCATCGACTATCGAAAGCTTAACTCAGCCACACGAAAAGACCATTTTCCCTTGCCTTTTCTTGACCAAATGCTCGAACGCTTAGCGGGACATGAGTACTACTGTTTTCTCGATGGATACTCTGGCTATAACCAAATCCCTGTTGCTTTAGAGGATCAACATAAGACCACCTTTACTTGTCCCTTTGGAACCTTTGCTTATCGTCGCATGCCTTTCGGTCTTTGTAATGCCCCCGCGACTTTCCAAAGGTGTATGATGAGTATTTTCTCTGATATGGTGGAAGAATTCTTGGAAATATTCATGGACGATTTTTCAATATATGGATCATCTTTTTCCCAATGTCTCACTCATCTAGAACTCGTCCTTAAGCGTTGTAAGGAGAAATCACTCGTGCTTAATTGGGAGAAATGCCACTTTATGGTAAAAAGGGGGATAGTTCTAGGTCATGTCGTCTCCAAAGATGGCCTAGAAGTCGATAAATCCAAAATCGATTTGATTGCTAATTTACCTCCTCCTAAGTCTGTCAAAGATGTTCGTTCATTTCTTGGCCATGCAGGATTCTATAGAAGATTCATTAAGGATTTCTCAAAAATTTCAAAACCTCTCTCGAATTTACTTGCCAAAGACGTAAAGTTTGAATTTTCCAATGATTGCAGAACATCTTTTGAAACTCTCAAATCACTCTTGACCACAACTCCCATCATTCAACCTCCTGATTGGACTCAACCCTTTGAACGTATGTGCGACGCTTCTGACTTTGCAATTGGAGCCATCTTGGGTCAGCGTATTGATAAACTCCCTCGAGTCATTTACTACGCTAGCAAAACCTTAAACGAGGCCCAATTGAATTACTCGACTACTGAAAAGGAATTTTTGGCAGTTGTCTTCGCTCTTGAGAAATTCAGACCATATCTTATAGGATCCAAAGTCATAGTTTACACTGACCATGCTGCCCTACGATATTTGCTTTCTAAAAAGGACGCCAAGGCCCGCTTGATTCGTTGGATCCTTCTTCTTCAAGAATTTGATATAGAAATACGAGATAAAAAGGGTTCTGAAAATGTCGTAGCTGATCATCTCTCTCGAATAGTGCACGAAAATGATAACGACACCCAAATCGATGACTATTTTCCTGACGAACAACTCCTTTCGATCTCTAACACCCCTTGGTACGCTGACATTGTGAATTATCTTGTCACACAACAAATGCCCGCTGAATGGTCGAAACAAGATAAACAAAAATTTCTCTCAAAAGTTCGAAACTTCTATTGGGACGACCCATATCTTTTCAAATACTGTCCAGACCAAATCATTCGAAGGTGTGTGCCCGATCATGAACACCAAAGTATTCTCTCTTTCTCACATGACCATGCTTGTGGCGGTCATTTTGGAGCAAGAAAAACTGCTGCAAAAGTTTTGCAGAGCGGTTTTTATTGGCCTACACTCTTCCGTGACGCTTTCGAGTTTTGCTCTAAATGTGAGCGATGTCAAAGAACAGGTCGAATCTCTAAACGAAACATGATGCCTCTCAACCCCATTTTAGTGATTGAGTTATTCGATGTTTGGGGCATCGATTTCATGGGACCATTCCCTAATTCATTTGGGAATCTTTACATCTTACTTGCGGTAGATTATGTCTCAAAATGGGTTGAAGCCATTCTGACCAAAACCAATGACAACAAGGTTGTTGTCAGATTTCTCAAAGAAAACATCTTTTCACGCTTTGGTACACCTCGAGCTATCATTAGCGATAATGGCACTCATTTCTGTAATCGTGCTTTTGAGTCCTTGCTCAGGAAATACTCAATCACACACAAGCTGTCAACACCTTACCATCCACAAACTAGTGGACAAGTAGAAGTTTCCAATAGACAAATCAAACAAATTCTTGAGAAAACCGTGAACTCCAATAGAAAAGATTGGTCCGTAAAACTGATTGATGCACTTTGGGCTTTCCGCACTGCTTATAAAACCAATCTAGGGATGTCACCATATCGATTAGTCTTTGGAAAGGCCTGTCACTTACCTCTTGAATTAGAGCATCGTGCTCTTTGGGCCATAAAATTTTTGAACTTTGACTTAGAAAAGGCCGGCTCACATAGGAAGTTACAAATTTCTGAATTGGAGGAATTAAGAAATGAGGCGTATGAAAATGCGAAAATCTACAAGGAAAGAACCAAAGCCCAACATGACAAAAACATACTTCGTAAGGAATTCAACGTAGGTCAAAAAGTTCTTTTATACGACTCTAGACTTCACTTGTTTCCAGGAAAACTCAGATCTCGATGGACTGGACCTTATGTCGTGAAAACAGTATACCCTCATGGAGCGGTTGAAATTGAAAATCCTAGGGATGGAAAAGTCTTCAAAGTAAACGGTCAACGACTGAAACCATTTTTGGAATTCGAGCAATATGACGAAGATGACTCTATCGATCTGCATGATTATCCACCATGAAATCAGGTGGTACACGTTCTTTTTCTTTTATTTTTATTTTTCATTTTTTCATTTTATCTTTGTTTTTCTGCCTTAGACAGTTGGGACACTGTCTCAATCAAGTGTGGGGGGGAGTCTGCATTTCATCCATTTTCATTTTTCTTTGTTTTTATTTCTTTTTATTTTCGGCCATTTAAGTAGGACCATCATACATTTTAGATTGTAGTAACATACCATAAAAAAAAAAATTGGAAAATACGACTCATTTTTAATTGATACAACAAAATAAGTTTACAATTTTTAGCCAGTTGATAGTATTTTTTTTTCTCAACTTAGATCGAATAAGAAATATAATGAAAAGTTAATTTTGAAGGATAATAGTGTAACCGGTACATAGGGAGATTCTTAGGTGATGGCCATGAAATCTATTCTATATTGTAGACTTTGTTTAAATAAGTGGAGGACTTAAAATACTTATATTGGCTTTTCAAATCTTTAAAACTAAGTTGTGTTAAGTTGAATTCGCATAACTCTCTTTTGTGCTTATATTTTCGATAACAATAATAATAGTATTCCAAGGGTATCCAACATTGCTTGTATATCGAGCGTTGGTGTGCAAACCCGCCAAGCTCTATCCGACACGTTGTTGACAAAGTCAAAGTTGGAATATCTTGGTCTCATTTTATGAGATTGGACACCTAAGGATTACCGACACGTTGTTGACAAAGTCAAAGTCGGCCTGCACAATCCGCCAAGCTCTTTACCTACTCTCCGTTAGTCCGCGAGGCAGTGCATGGGTGGTAAACCTTGGTCTTTTTAGTTAGGTGTATGTACTTAATCATAAATTTTAAAATTTTATAGAATAAAGAATAAGCGATGATGCCCAAACACTTCTTGACCTTATTGATTTGACTAGCCATACATGAGAAAATTAGAATACCACTTTGCAAACTGTGCCAAACAAACTAAGAATTTATTTCATGGCTGCACTATGTTATCGACCGAATTAACTGGCCAAACTGGAATTTAACATTTGAAAACTTGATTTATATTGAAAATTTGTGACAAGTCGAGGTATCTAAAATAAAATCAACTGGTTAGAAATTATTAACTTAATTTGTTATACCACTTTCCTGAAACAAGTCGTGTTTTCATTTTTTTCGTTTTTATTTGCATAAGTCCTCTGCATTCATGTAGTTTCATTAGAATCATAGCAATTTACATTTGGATTTTGTGGGTAGTATCCGCTGAAAACCCTCACGAGACGCCACTCGTCCTACTAGGGACACCTAGAGGTTTAACGGCTTGTTGCATACGCTCAATGCAATCGTGTTTCCTACGAAAATGTGACCTATCTAGTTTAGTTTTTCATTTTTTGTATTACTCGAGGACGAGTAAAAGATAAGTGTGGGGGTATTTGATTGACATTGAAAAGTGTTTATTTTATTACTCTTATGCTTTATCTTTTGTAAATAAATAAATGATACTTTGGTTACTTTTATATGTTTATACAGGATGTCAAGAAATGCCTCCTTCAATTCAAATCAAAGGCCAACCACAAGAAAGAGCTACTTCCTCACATCAAATTCATTTCAATTGCAAAAGAAGTAGTAGCTCACTGGTAAAGGCATAGGAATTGGTGCTGAGAGACCTGAGTTCGAACCCCGTCAAGCTCACTTTTTGCCAAAGAAACGGAGCGCGTTCACACTGGCCCCTTTTCTTTGAGAAATATCATGGATTAGTGTTATGTTATATATATACATACATATATTCATGTGTATGTATTTATGATGTGCACCAATTAACATCTCAGCAATAGCCATATTCTCATCATGGAAGTAAATTCAAATCATTCAATTTCAATTAGAAGAATTTCTGATTGAATTGTTGCCAAGAAGAAAAACCAATTTTGAAGATTTTATCTTATATTGCCTTTGGAGTCTGATAAGCGTCCTTGTTTGGAAGAATTAATTAGATGCAATCTTCTATCAATCAAGCCACATGGGAAAATTGAAAGATATGGAAAATATTTACCATGATATGCCCAGATTTTCTCCAATCAGGTAGTCAAGGAAGGCAAGAAATATTCATGAATGAGGAGGGCCATTTATTCATAGACCTAGTTAGGGTTTTCCCTTTCTCATCTATAAATATGTGATTGCAACCATTGTAAAAATCATCTCATAATTCTGTACTCTCTTTTAGTTTTAATAAAATTTTCTTGTTCTAGTTATTTACTTTTCTTTCAAAACAATTTGTGTATCTACACGATTAGATTCGGTAGAACACATATTGTTATTGTCTTTGTTACTGCATACTAGTGTTGTTCACTGTTTGATTAGTTTCAACAGTAACTCTACTTTTAATTCTCTGTTATTGTTCCAGTTATTATTTACTTTTGTTGTTTTTGCTAGTACTTGTTATTTTCTTTCCTGTTGTTGAATTGATATACGTCTGATTAGATTCAGATTTGTAGCAGTTTCAATAACATTATTTCAACAACATTGAAAACAACCCCCAAAGCTCTGTCTAACTCGCCTAAGAATAAATAGATAATAGTTTTTAATTACACCTCCCTGTGTTCGACCTGTTTGCTACACGAACTGTACGCTTGCATAATTTATTACAAATGTCGCGTTTTTCTAATTCATAGACTAGCGTCGATCAGTAACCGAGGTCCTGATTGGGAGGCATCCCGAAATATGGATAATGAGTGGTGATCGTCCAGACGTACGTGGTGATCGAAGGGTTTGCGAGGTATTTAGTGCCTCCGGTTTCGTTCAGACCCAGAACGAACTTGTAAATGGACTGTGTGTCTGACATTGGAGTTTATTCTGTGTTGATTGATTTCTGTTAAATATACATCTGTTTGGCGGCGGAGAATTTATTCTTTTGCTTAACGCCCTTCTCTGAGACGTACGAGCTCAGAGGTTGTATATCGATGGACATCAATCGCATGGCGTGAATTGCCTGTGTGGCAAGCTAAGATGCAGTGATCAGGGCTTCTGTTGAAAAGCAAAGTCTTGTGGTGATGATCAAAGCACCGCCCGTGTGGCGTAGCTTTGTGTATAACTTGAATTCGCGAGCCTCACATCCCGGTATGAACCTAAAACGGGAGAAGGACCTCAGGGAGGGCATGCGTTTCTTTCTAGCTAGGGTGGTGTCAGTGACCTACCAGCCCTGACATTTATATACTTTTCACCTATGTGGTTGTTGCTGTTGCGAGGCGCCTCGGTTTGATCGGACGATCTGGGTCCGATGGAGTCATTCGTTGGCTCGTTTACGCCCCAAAGGGCGGAGGAACGTATTGTTCAGGCACTATAATCCACTCCGTGTGGACCGGCCCTGACGATCCAAGGGGCAGTTGCGGCTGTTCCGGAGACATGGGCTAGATTGTCTCGAATTCGGTAAGGACTATCTTTTGCCTTGGTTCATGACGGAAATCCAATTTCCAAATACGACATCGTGCGGTTTTGATTGTATACCTATATATGGCGACATAGTGGTATGGGGCATTAATGCCGTCTATGATTGATAGTTATGATTTGAAATTGTTTTCAAAACATATAAACACTAGCAATAATACCAAATGCCTTTGTTTTATTCGTATCAAGCATATCTTGGCCGTTATAAGGTAAAAACTCTATCCTCCGGTTTGCGTTGCATTGTGTGATGGGAACTGAGTCTTATAACGACTTCATTTTTATAAAAAGCATAGCGATGTTTAAAAGAAAGAGTTGTTTTAATGCACTGGCAATCCAATGGAGTAAACCCGTTCCACGAAAGTGGCGTGGTCCTGTGATTAGCCAATTATATATATGTGTTGAGTGGATTTCTCATACCAGTCCCATGACTGACTCGTAGTTTGTTTCACTTTCAAACTCGGGTGCCCCTTTCTCTACACGGGCAGCCTTGTATTCAGGTTTAGCTGGTTCTTTTTCTGGATAGCTGGAGCTGAAGATGGATTCTATCATTTATTTCTTTTTATGCTGTTCAGCTCCTATTGTACATATTTTGTTTATTTCCGCTGTAGACATTTATGTATAGCTGAACTGTATTTGTACTAAGTAAGATCCTGTATACTGTGTAACTCTGATGATTACTTTTATCCAGTATATTTTATTGTTCATTATCTGGTGTATTTATTTAATTCAGTTCTGCTATTATCTGTTTCTGTGTTATATTCCAAAGATAACCTTGTTTCCGTCAGAACGGGAAATCGGGTCGTCTCATCGTGGTATTAGAGCTTTGGTTAAGCTTAGTTCTGGAATATAACATTTGAACGAACTCGTCAGAAATAGAACCAGTAGTGTTCTAGGACGGGTAACTCAATACAGATAGGATCAGCAATATCCTAGTATGAGTAAAGCAGAATGATTACACCTCGATAGACACATTTACATTGAAGTATGTGTTTCTATATTTTAAACTATCTTTTCTGTGACCTGACACTTGATCTGCTAATTGCAGAAGTACTAGAAAAATGAGTGCCAGAAACAGAAGGAATACAGAACCCGATCTAGAGGCTCTATTCAAGAGATATCGAAATCTGGGTGGAGAAAAATTCTCGGGCAATGAATCTATTATTCAAACTCAAGCTTGGATGAGTTCTGTCGAAAGAATCTTTGAGCATATCCAGCTGAGAGATGACCAGAAATGGTTAGTAGCATCTTGGGCGCTCAAAGAGGAAGCTTTAATCTGGTGGGAAACAATCGTCAAAGTTAATCCAGAAGGTGATATCACCTGGGACAGATTCAAAGTGATTTTCTTAGAAAAATTTACTCCTCCCGAAGCAACCGAGAGGTTATGTGATGAATTTTCTTATCTAATACAAGGCGATATGACTATCCCAGAATATCATAAGAAATTCAACGAACTTTCTCACTATGCTCCCCATCTGATTCAAAATACGAGGAGAAAGAATCTGAGATTTATTCATGGACTTCAAAGGAAATACCAGAATAAAGTATTGGGGCATGTGAAGCTTCCTTTTCCAGAAATGATTTACATGGCTTATCAATATGAAGACCTCCATAAGAAAGGAATGTTGCGCGACGAAGAAGAAGTCTGTTCTAGTGACAAAGCAGAGTCGGAAACTGATATTCCAGAAGCCAGTAAGAGGTCTGAGGTCAGTAAGAAGCCCGAGGCAGACCGGAAGAGGGCCAGATTCGAAAAAGAACTAGTAACGACCGCCACATGCAATAACTGCCATAAGCAAGGGAATTTGCAAGGAAAATGCAGGTCTTTAAAGAAGCTAAAGAAGAGTGAACCGAAGTCAAAGAAAAACTTTCAAGAGACCAGAGAATGCAACATTTGCCATCGGTTTGGCCATGTGAGACAGGATTGCCGGCTGTTAAAGGCAGCCAAGGAGGTCCAAATAAATGAAGTGGCAGAAACTTCTGAGCCCTTAGCTAATCAAGAAAGGCCCGATGTTTTAGAAGGCACGCTTACTGTCAAAAACATTCCAGTCAAAGTACTGTTTGATACAGGCGCGTCACGAAGCTTCATTTCCAAAGATGCAGCTAAGAAACTGGATTTGAATTTGAAGAAGCTCAAGGAACCAATGACTGTCCAGAATCCAGTTGGGGGTTCCATTGATCTCAGTTGGATTTGTGGAGTGCCGGTTTCCTTTTCTCGTTATCGGTTTCCTACCATCGCAGCCGTCATGAATTTTAAAGAGTTTGATCTTATCTTGGGGTTGGACTGGTTGACCAAATATGAAGCTGAAGTTAAATGCGCCGACAGAGTCGTAAAGGCGAAGATTAAATCAGGTGATTATATAACCATTCCCTGTGAAGGTCAGAATGCTAATAGAAAAGACTTCTGGGCAGCTTTGAATGTTTCTCCAGCCCAAATAGAAAATATCCCTGAGATCACTGAGAATATTCCTGACCTCATTAAAGATATTCCTGTCGTCAAGAACTATGTGGATGTGTTCGAGGAAGTTGTTCGCTTACCTCCGCAAAGAGAAATAGATTTCAAGATTGCTTTGATTCCCAATGCAAGGCCGGTAGTTCACGCTATTCGAAGAATGTCCTTGAAAGAAAAAGAGGAATTAGACAATCAAACACGACAGCTAGTATGGAAGGGTCTGATCAGGCCTAGTTTCTCTGATTGGGGTGCAGCAGTGGTGTTTGTCCCAAAATCTGACGGTAATCTACGTCTATGTGTGGATTATCGAGATCTGAACAAACAGACAATAAAGAACAAATATCCATTGCTGCGGATTGATGATCTGTTGAATCGATTAAATGGAGCACAAGTATTCTCAAGAATGGACCTAGCTACAGGTTTCCATCAACTTCGAATTGCCGAAGAGTGTGTTCCAATGACAGCGTTCAGAGGCCCCGACTTATTCTACGAGTGGTTAGTAATTCCGTTCGGCTTATGTAACGCTCCAGCTTATTTCGTCGATCTAATGAATAGAGTGTTCAGAGGAGTTTTGAATAAATTTGTTCTGGTTTTCATTGACGATATTCTAATCTTCTCTAAATCGAAAGCCGAACATGAAAAACATTTGGAACAGGTTCTAGAAATCCTCAGAAGGAATGTATTGAAAGCCAAATTTTCCAAATGTATATTCTGGCAAGATGAAGTGAAATTTCTGGGCCACGTTGTATCGAAAGATGGAATCGCTGTGGATCCAAGCAAAATAACAGCTATTCAGAATTGGAAACAGCCCAGTACTCCCACTGAAGTCCGCAGTTTTCTCGGATTGGCTAGCTATTACCGAAAGTTCGTTAAAAACTTTTCGAAGATATCTGGTCATTTAACAAAGCTTACAAAGAAGCATTCTAAATTCAAGTGGACTCAAGAAAGTGAGGAGGCTTTTGAAGAACTAAAGTTGAGATTAACAACAGCTCCGGTGTTAACCATCATCGATGGCAACCAAGATTTGAAAGTCTGGACTGATGCTTCTAGAGAAGGCCTTGGCGCAGTGTTAATGCAAAGGGGTCAAGTGATTGCTTATGCTAGCCGTCAACTGAAACCGCACGAGAAAAACTATGTAACTCATGATCTTGAGTTATTGGCTATCATATTCTCTTTGAAAATCTGGAGACACTATCTTCTGGGCGAGAGATTTGAACTGTTTACAGACCATCAGTCATTAAAGTATCTGTTCTCTCAGAAGGACTTGAATCTGAGGCAACAGCGTTGGCTGGAGTTTCTTGCAGCATATGACTTTGAAATTATATATACTCCCGGGAAAGCCAATGTCGTGGCCGATGCGTTAAGCAGAAAGAATGTAATGATCGCCAGCTTTATTATCACAACATCCTTGATTGACAAAATATCTATTCTTCAGAAGGAGGATAACTTTATTAAAGATATGATCAAAAGATTCAGAAAGGCGAACCCTCGTGTTTTCAAATAGATAACGACGAGACCTTGAGGTTAAAAGGAAGGATTTGTGTTCCTGACGTTCCTGAGCTAAAAAGGGAAGTGTTAGACGAGTGTCACAAGTCCAAGCTGAGTATCCATCCTGGCGTGGCCAAAATGTATAACGATCTCAAAAGAACATTCTGGTGGAAGGCTATGAAAAGAGACGTTTCAATATACGTTATCCGATGCCCTACTTGCCAGCTAGTTAAAAGCGACCAACAGAAATTAGCTGGATTATTACAACCGCTAGAAGTTCCTGGCTGGAAGTGGGAACATATTTCTATGGATTTCATTGATGGTTTGCCCAGGACCAGGAAAGGAAATGACAGTATTTGGGTGATCGTAGATCGCTTCACGAAGAACGCCCATTTCATACCTGTCAGATCAAACAGAACCGCTCAGAGTCTGGCGCAGATTTACGTCAGGGAAATAGTTAGACTGCATGGAGTGCCGCTCAGTATAGTAAGTGATAGAGATACCATATTCACTAGCAAATTCTGGGAAGCATTTCAAGTCGAGCTAGGGACAAAGTTAAACTTGAGCACCGCTTATCATCCTCAGACAGACGGTCAGACTGAGAGGGTGAATCGCGTTTTAGAAGACCTATTGCGGGCTTGTGTTCTAGATTTCGGTGGATCATGGGAAGACCATCTGCATTTGGCTGAATTCTCTTATAACAACAGCTACCAGGCAAGCCTGACAATGTCGCCATTCGAAGCATTGTACGGTAGACCGTGCCGATCTCCTGCTTGTTGGGTCGAGCCTGGAAATAGACTTGTGTTAGGGCCTGACATGATCCGAGAAGCGGCCGACAAAGTCGATTTTATTAAGAAGCGATTACTCGCCGCTCAAAGCCGACAAAAGAGCTATGCCGATAGAAGAAGAAGAGATATATCCTTTGAAGTTGGCGACTATGTATATTTGAAAGTATCGCCGATGAGAGGAGTTATCCGGTTCGGTAAAACTGGAAAGTTAGCGCCCAAATTTATTGGTCCGTTTCCTATTCTGGAACGGATTGGAACTCTCGCTTATAGGGTCAAACTGCCTGACTGGTTGCCTGGAGTGCATGATGTATTTCATATATCTCAACTTCGAAAGCACGTTCATGATCCAGACTTGATCGTGGAAGAAGCAGCTCAACAGGACATTGAAATTACTCCAGAATTAGCCGTGAGGCGAGAGCCGCTAAAAATTATCGGCAAAGAAACCAAAGAGCTGAGGAACAAGAAGGTTCACTTAGTCAAAGTGCAATGGAGTGGAGATTCGAGAGATTGTACTTGGGAAACTGAGGAGAGCATTCAGAAAGCTTATCCTAGATGCCGAGTAGATATCTCTGATTGACTCTGGTGCAAGGTACACTTACCCTACTTTGCATTACCATTTAATTCTCTATTCTATTGCAATTTTCTTCCTATGGATGTTCACTATTTATTCTATACTCTGAATGATTTTTTGAAGGAATATAGAAGTTGATAAGAATATTTTTGAAAGGTTAGACACAAATTGGTTGGTTGTGTTGTATGATTATGGATTTATCAAACCACTTTCGACTTTGTTCCTTTTCGGGGACGAAAAGTTTTAAGTGGCGGAGATTGTAACGACCCAGAAAATCTGAACCAATTTAAAATTTTTTAATTGGCTAAAATAATGGATTTTAAATATTTAAAATAAATATTTTAAATAATGGCGATGAAAACTGAGTTTGAATCGGCATTTGAAAACGAATATAATTAATAATAATTATATATAGAATTGGAAATAGCGCGGTAGTTCGATAATTCGATTTCAAACTTCAATTGAATATACCGGGTGCAAAACAAACCGGATTTTAGTGAAACCAAAAATAATGAAATATAATTGATAATATCTTTCCAACGAATCCGACCAATCGAAATTTGATAGCGGGAATCAAAAGTTATGTCCAGTTGAAAATTCTGAATAGTCGTTATGGAATTCAGGCCCTTAAAAATGGACATTTTGCAAATGACCTCGGATTTTGACAAAACCACTTTTGTTGGATCCGCAGGGTCAAGTTATTGTTAGGTTTCAAATTTCATAATTTTTCGAATCAATATGTGAGCGTGGCAAAGGAAAACGCGTTTGACCAGTTTCTGTTGATTTTAATCGATTGGAAATTGGCCATTTTTCAAACGGTCTCAGAATTCGACGAAACTAGTTTTGTTAAGACCGTATCGTCGATACGAAGCTAGAAAATATTTTTCTGGAATTTTTCTAGTTAGTATGTGACCCCGGTAATTTGAAATATACGTTTAAAATTCAATATAGTGATTTAAATGTAAATTCAATGGGAACTGATTGTAACGATCAAATCAGCTTACGATACATATCCCATTGTGTTCGGAATGGGGGTAAAACGCTATGGACGGCAGGCGGTGGGCCTCGTTTCGAGGTCGTATGTAAAAGTCAACTTTTTGCAAAATTAAATAAATAAAAAAATAAAAAAAAATCCCTCCTTTATCTTTCTTCCTGCCCCCCCCCCCCCCCCCCGTTTATTTTTATTTCAAACGAAAAGAGAAAAAAAGAAAAAAAAAACCTAAAAACTATCGACAGACCGCCCCCCCCTAAAGCGAACGCCGCCACCACCGCAGCTCCGACGAAGACGATCCCCCCCCCCCCCCCCCGTCGAATCAAATCGCGAGCCCTCTGAAGCAGCGAGACGCCAAGACCCAAGCCCTCGAAGCCATCGCTCCACCCTCCGCTTCGCCAACTCTTCCTCCTGCTGCCGACATCGACGTCGTCCCCCTCGAAGCCATCGCTCCCCCCCTTCACAGATTACAGTAAGGATTCCATCTTATTTTTATTTTTATTTTAATACTGTAAATTTCGTTTTTTTTTATTTCTGGAAAACTGATTTTCTTGAAAATGTAAAACTGATTTTAATTATGATTTCAAAACTAAATTTGAAAGAAGAAAACTGATTTTATAAAACATTTAAAAACTGATTTGAAAAGATTTTAAAATAGATTTTTTTTTTAAATGATTTTAAAACTGATTTGTTTAAAAGTTTAAAACAGATTTTTTTTTTTAAATGATTTTAAAACTGATTTGTTTAAAAGTTTAAAACAGTTTTTTTTTTGAATGATTTTAAAACTGATTTTTTTTAAAAAAAAAAGGGTTTTAAAAGATTTAAACTTTAAAAGGTAAAAGATTTAAACTTTAAAAGGTAAAAGATTTAAACTTTAAAAGATAAAAGATTTAAACTTTAAAAGGTTTTAAAAGATTTAAACTTTAAAAAAGTAAAAGATTTAAAAGAAGTAAGATATGAAAATTATATTTTTAAAGTAATAAGAATATAATTTTTACATCGTAGGAATATTAAAGATATAATCTTTATTTTTGAAAAGGCGGAATCTATATCTTTGAAATTCGATTTTTATATATTGAATAACGTAGTAAAAATTCGATTTTTACATATGTAGAGAATACGGGCAACGAAAGCGACAAGAAGGCGAAATAGGCGAAGATTTCTATAAAGGAAGTGTCGTGAAGTTGGATAGCTATTGGTGAGATTTCTGATTTAAAAATATTATATATGTGTGAAATGAAAGTGAATTGCTATATATAAATATATATATATATATATATATATATATATACGCCCCTCGTCCACAAACCATGGACGATATTTATTGGTTGAAATTGTTGTGAAAATTGATTGATAGCGAATGATTGTTTGTGATTGATATTGGTTGATTGTGGTTGAAAAATACCCGCTTGTGATTGAGAAATATTTGGTTGAAACCACATAGGATTAGTTTGTGGAAATGAAATAAATATATACATGCCGCCTGCGTGCGAACTAGATGCATGATCCCCATTGTCAAAAACCGCGAGGTTTTAAGGTAGAGCGAGGAGCCGTACTAGGGACGGTCCCGGTTTAACTACCCTGCCGTTATGCTGCCGAAATTTTGAATAATATTCGTGTGTTTGAATTATTTTCATATGCTTAAACTATGTTTATTCATTGAATAGAAAACATTCATGTGTTGAATTGATATTCATTCGTTGATTAGAAATTCATGTGTTGAATGGTATTCCTATTTTGAAATAAATCGTTTGATAATAAAAATCACCTTTTATCGACTGTATGAACTGTGTAAAATAATCTTGTTTTAAAAGGAATTGTTTTATGATAAAAATCCCATTTTTATCACCAATTGGAACTATATAGAAAAATAGTGTTTTGAAATGAATTGTCTTACAATAAAAATCACATCTTTATTGGATGCATAAATCGTATAAATGTGAAGTGTTAAAAATAGCCACTTGTTCAAAATAAACATATATGAGTTGAAATATTCATTAATTAGCCAATGAAATGATTTGCACCTATTTATGTAACAATAGAATGAATGGTGTTTTTAAACCAAATAGAAATCAAATATGAAGTTGAATAGAAAAGGATAAATGATAAGAACTGTGTACATACATATTCATTGAACAGGTTATAGCAAAGGGGCTAGAGAAGAGGAATAAAATTTTGTGCCCGACAAATAGGTACACATTTACTGCTTTGTTTGGGTGATGATTTTATGAGCCTGTTGGCTAGCCGCTTGGCTTTTTCTTTTTCTTTTTGAGATTAGAAGGACCGGGAAAGCTATTTGCGATTTCCCGATGCTCCCGGTGCAGGGGAGGTTATGGCGAAATTTTCCAAAATTTTAAGGTGTTAGAAAAATATTTGAAGTGAAAACGATATGGAAATCATTGAATGAACTATATTTATATAAATATATAAATATAAATAAAATTAAAACGAAACGAAGCCGTGCAGTTCGTATTTTAAAACCGTGATTTCAAACGACTAGTGCGGGAAATCCGACCATTGGATTTTCCCGAAATCTCAACCGTCGGGTTCGCCTTGGAATAATCTTTCCAACGGCACCAACCTTATAAAAATCCAACGGTTGGATTGTCTGGAATGTTTAATTCAAATCTGAAGAAAAACAGCGCCAGAATCGATTATATTTATATATAAATATAAATATAATTATATTTAATCGAATAACGACGCTGCAGTTCGTATTTTGAAATCGAAACTTCAAACGATTATACCGGGAGATCCGACCGTCGGATTTTCCCGAAACTGGAACCGTTGGGTTCGTTTCGAAAAGACCTTTCTAATGATGTAAATTTTGTGAAGATCCAACGGTTAGATTTTCAGATATGTGTAAATCAAATCTGAAGAAAAACAGCGCCACGGCCACGTTATGGCCCGAAGCGTCGTTTTGAATAAATTGGCGATTTTAAAATAAATAAAAATAGCGATAAATCGTTATAAAATATTATAAACGATATGGAAGGGAAATAAACTGAATTTGCTCGATTTGTGTGGCTTTTGATGGTTGAATGTATTTGGTGTGAAAATTACATTAAAGAACAAAATTGGTGTTGTCGAATAATTTAACCATTGAAATAAATTGATTTGAAATTCTAAATATACGTGAATTATTTGAAAAAGCCGAGTTAATTCTCATTTCAAATAATTGATCGACGATTGAAAGTCGAAGATGAAGACGATGGTCGAAGACCGGAGATCTTCACCTCGTTTGGATGGTAACCGAGGTCCTGATTGGGAGGCATCCCGAAATATGGATAATGAGTGGTGATCGTCCAGACGTACGTGGTGATCGAAGGGTTTGCGAGGTATTTAGTGCCTCCGGTTTCGTTCAGACCCAGAACGGACTTGTAAATGGACTGTGTGTCTGACATTGGAGTTTATTCTGTGTTGATTGATTTCTGTTAAATATACATCTGTTTGGCGGCGGAGAATTTATTCTTTTGCTTAACGCCCTTCTCTGAGACGTACGAGCTCAGAGGTTGTATATCGATGGACATCAATCGCATGGCGTGAATTGCCTGTGTGGCATGCTAAGATGCAGTGATCAGGGCTTCTGTTGAAAAGCAAAGTCTTGTGGTGATGATCAAAGCACCGCCTGTGTGGCGTAGCTTTGTGTATAACGTGAATTCGCGAGCCTCACATCCCGGTATGAACCTAAAATGGGAGAAGGACCTCAGGGAGGGCATGCGTTTCTTTCTAGCTAGGGTGGTGTCAGTGACCTACCAGCCCTGACATTTATATACTTTTCACCTATGTGGTTGTTGCTGTTGCGAGGCGCCTCGGTTTGATCGGACGATCCGGGTCCGATGGAGTCATTCGTTGGCTCGTTTACGCCCCAAAGGGCGGAGGAACGTATTGTTCAGGCACTATAATCCACTATGTGTGGACCGGCCCTGACGATCCAAGGGGCAGTTGCGGCTATTCCGGAGACATGGGCTAGATTGTCTCGAATTCGGTAAGGACTATCTTTTGCCTTGGTTCATGACGGAAATCCAATTTCCAAATACGACATCGTGCGGTTTTGATTGTATACCTATATATGGCGACATAGTGGTATGGGGCATTAATGCCGTCTATGATTGATAGTTATGATTTGAAATTGTTTTCAAAACATATAAACACTAGCAATAATATCAAATGCCTTTGTTTTATTCGTATCAAGCCTATCTTGGCCGTTATAAGGTAAAAACTCTATCCTCCGGTTTGCGTTGCATTGTGTGATGGGAACTGAGTCTTATAACGGCTTCATTTTTATAAAAAGCATAGCGATGTTTAAAAGAAAGAGTTGTTTTAATGCACTGGCAATCCAATGGAGTAAACCCGTTCCACGAAAGTGGCGTGGTCCTGTGATTAGCCAATTATATATATGTGTTGAGTGGATTTCTCATACCAGTCCCATGACTGACTCGTAGTTTGTTTCACTTTCAAACTCGGGTGCCCCTTTCTCTACACGGGCAGCCTTGTATTCAGGTTTAGCTGGTTCTTTTTCTGGATAGCTGGAGCTGAAGATGGACTCTATCATTTATTTCTTTTTATGCTGTTCAGCTCCTATTGTACATATTTTGTTTATTTCCGCTGTAGACATTTATGTATAGCTGAACTGTATTTGTACTAAGTAAGATCCTGTATACTGTGTAACTCTGATGATTACTTTTATCCAGTATATTTTATTGTTCATTATCTGGTGTATTTATTTAATTCTGTTATGCTATTATCTGTTTCTGTGTTATATTCCAAAGATAACCTTGTTTTCGTCAGAACGGGAAATCGGGTCGTCTCATTATCAATTAGGTTTGTCATTATGAGCCAATAAAAGATTTGAGTTTTAACTAGTCTATTATTGAAGCATATCCTTAAAGCTAAAGTGAGTGTTTTTCAATGGTTTCCACTGCAAACTGCTTGCTAATTTCCTTGAAAAACTACAGGAGAAATATACTCATATTACCTGGCCATATTGGAAGATTCTTTTTAAGGCCTCCACAGAACTCCTAGCATAGTGTCGAGATTTTCTCCTTAGCTATGTTACTTGTATTACCTCAATGGAAAGTTCATCAGGATCCACATCTACCTCTTGCAAGAAATCGCAATACTAATCAAATCACTTTACTTTATCTGGGACTTGCTCAGCTACTTGTACATGAACTCATATAGCCTTGATTTCCGAATTCTGTACTTGATATCATATTCTTTGTAACAACCCCCCAAGTTTAGTGCTTTTACAAGCTATGCACGAAAGACATATAAAATTATTTGTATATACTTAAAATCATAACAGTAGTAAGACATTCAATGAAACATACCTCTCTTTTAGGACTAGACGTATGACCACGGTTAAATCCTCTACCTCTATTGGAATCAGGGCTCTTTATCCACTAAATCTTTTGACTTATATGAAAACTGTATAAAGCTAGGCTTGAAATCAGACCACTTTAGTTTTTTTAATCGAACAATGCACCCAGACTATTATAGACCAAAGCATAAACTTTAGTTTATAGACTGAAGGATGCACTTCAACCTAGGATCATACAATACTCGCGGCTGACTCAAAGATTCAAGCATTTATCCTGTTTGCTAAAGAATTATGGCAATGAATTCAAAAAACAAAAGGCATGATGCCTTATATATCCGACAATATAAGACTATGTATTGAAAGAGACATGTTGCTTGCATATATGATGTTGATACAATGATTTTTTTTTTATATTTTTTTGCATTTTAGAGAACTACATCAATGAAGTAATAACTATATTTGAGTAAGAAACTAATAATCAATCAGTGACGATGATGTTAATTTTCACCAACAGAAAATGAAGTTATAACCAATGATTCTTTTTTACTCTATAAAGTTCTTTCCACCAAAGAAAATTGACTGTACACCAACTTTCCTTAGGATAATTTCTTTTCTCAGCTTTGAAGAACATAATTTTTTCCAAATTAAGATATTTTGAATAGAAAATATTGTTACACATGTTTATGCCACAAATGATTGTGGAGCTAACAGTATTTGAATGTTTAAATCCAAGTTGTTTAGAGTACTACGCTACTTAGTATAAAATTACTTGACTGTTTAAATAGAACCAATTTAGAATACTCTCTAAGATTACTAAGCAAAAGATAAATAGTTGCATCGAGGAAGGTTTTACCTGAAACTTTTTCTATGTATCAATGACGTAGAAAGCATCCAGAGAGTTTAATGGTTGAATGATGAACCTATCATGCAATACGTCAAACTATTACAACAGAAAATGCAAACCCATTTTCCCTACTTCCTACCTTAAATATTCAAAAAGTGGACATATTTTCATATTATTCATAGATTAATAGTCAAAAATTCCTCAAGTAATGGTGTTGTATTAGGTTTCACCGTTAGTTGGTTCCTTCATTTCCTCCATCCCGTTTATGTGCAGAGATATGTTTGTTACACTTTCTATCAACGTTTGGACTTGCTTTCCAGCGGAAGCTAAAGTTGTTTGTTAGTGTGCGAAACTACAGCTTCAAAAAGTTATAATAAAAGAATAAAAAATGCCACCTTCCTCATTTGTAAAAAGAAGGAATCCTTTTGTATTTCCACACTTGAATAGCTCTGTTGATAATGTAACATGTGCCTAAACATTTAAAAGTGAAAATCTTACGCGCTTTAACCTTAATTTTAGCTAGAAATTATACACTAATCTCCTAGTTATGCTATAAAGATCAGTCATTTTGGCATCTCTGTATTTATTAACTTTTTTTACCATAGGTGATTCATATTTTTTGTTCAACCGTGTATATTAAGTATTTAGCTATTAATACATCCACAACAATGCAGCGGCAAATTTTCTAAACAAACAATTTAAGTTTATAAAGTGAACTCATAAAGAAACCATAATTAATGAAAATATCAGTCCACAATAAAAGGTTTTTTCTTTGTATTCCGATGATGAAATAAATACTTGTGTGCATTAAAAACCATCGCTAAGAGAGTAAACACAACTAGATTTCCATATAGAAAGAAAAAAAACCATTAAAACTAGATTTCCAAATGGAAAAATTACAACTCATGGATATGGAAACTAAAATTTCGAATAGCAAATTATTTGAGCATCATTCCATGGAAAATGTTTTAAGGTAAAAGCATTCTATAAACTTTAGGTGGCACATGAGATCTGTTTTGTTATAATACCATGGAAATTCATATGTTAATATAACATCTCTAGAAATTTAAGTGCGAATATAAGGGTGGCCTATTTTGATTTGAAATATTTGATCAACGCGTTCTTATTTTGGAATTAAAACTAAATAAATTATTGATCGATCTTCTTTTTTATGTAGTATAAAGGAGACTATAAAATTATATTTTATGAATTCTCGATCGATAGTCGAAAATAGATCTTGAACATCAACATTCTTAGAGTTTCGTGGAAGTACGTCATAGATGCAATTGAATACGCATTTTCATATAATTACCAACTTTGATTTACTTTGTTAATTTTGGGTAATTGACTCAGAGTATTATGGGAACAAAGGATAAGAATTTCTCTATTCTACTTAGATTTGTATGCATAACCACATCATTTTAGAGAGGAAAAACAGTGTTTGTACACTAACTCTTTCAATTAGGATTTCTCATAAAGAGAAACTGATAAATTTGCTCTAAAAATTAGTGGAAAATACGGTATTAAATCAAGAAAAGGGGGATGTATAATTGACTATTATGCATACTGACATTTTTTAACATATCTAATTTAAGACACCACAACATCTAATTTAAGATAAATGTATGAAAAAATTATGGAACAACATCCTCTTCAAACATAGCCTTTTAGACCTAAATTCAAAAATATCAGCTAGATTGAAAATAAGGAAAAAGAAAATCTACCAAGATAAATTGTGTTGACATCAAACTATCCTAGATCCATTAGAAGAGAAGCTTCAATAATATCGAGATAAATGCACGCAGCTTGACAATAACCACTATTAGTAATATAATCCTGGAATAGATACAACTTATGCACCTATATGATCGGCTGTGATACTTGATATTTATTCAGATATCCATCATGCTTATGTATGTGCATTATACCATAGAGCGGAATACAGTTTCCAGAGTGTCAAACCGTAAAACTGAACAAAGTTAAAAAATACATACCTGCACTTCTTAGAACTTGGGCCCAAACAATTGTATACTTAAGCAATATCTCATGCCCTGCTGTTAGATCTCTCCAACAAACTCAAGCTGCATAGAAACATCAAAGCATCGGGTTGTTTCATATGCATTTAGTTGAAGTAGAATCAAAATACCTGATTACAAATTCTGTGAAAAATAGTGTTACTAAATCTTGCTTGGTATCCTCTTTCAAATCTCATTGTAAATATTAATTTATACATACATACATACATACGTACGTACATACATACATACATACATATATATATATATATATATACACACACACACATGCACACACATATACATATATATACATTAACAATAGTAGCTTAATCATAATGTTTGTAGAAGTGTTGGAAGTTGAAATTGTTGGAAGCTAAAGGAAAACAACGACTCGAAATTTAGATTTCCCACAAAATGAAGGAAAGAAAAACAACAAAGAAAACCATATTAAAATGCAGATAATCTATGAGAGATTTGAAATCAATGCTCCAAACATAAGATCTCCTCAAGTAGACAACAAAAAAATGGCGCTTTGAACAATGCAACTGATGACCAACCAAGTTATAGGGTGACAATGAAGATTCAAAGTAGCAAACACATTGGCGATGACAGCTATTCAAAATGAGGGAGCAAATGACTTTTGGATTAATAAAGGAGCGAGTTTTTTTATTCAGGCTTAGGAATTGACAGAGAAACTAATAGGCTAAGAGAAAAGGAATTATCATAATAAAATATGCTTTAATTTTTTGGATAAATGTGTAAAAATAGCAAAAACTATTGAGATTACATAGTTATCTTAGTAATATTTGTAATTAGAAAGGAAGGAGTATGCAATTTAATTAATCAGTATAAATTATCTTCCACTTATATTTAGAATCTTAAATAATAAGATACATGATCTTTAATTACAAATATTTGGAATTCCCAAATTTATTAATATTAACGACTGTGATTGGTATATTTAATTACAAATAATTAGAATTTTCTTTTTGGTTTAACTAAGACAATAAACATTGTTTTATGTACATTCATCAATTATATTAAATATATTACTTGGATAATAATTTTGATTCTAAATAAGCGCTAGTAAATTTTCTATGCATAATTGAGGAAAGCCTGAATTTTTTAATCAAGAAACAGGTTTAAATACGGTTCCTGGATAAGACAAAGGCAAGCTGATGATTCTTGGCGTAGCTTTGTGATCAATTCAGTGAAAAGAATAGTGAGCGCTGGAAAAGATGAACATATGCGAAAAAAACCTGCCGGATTAAAATGATGAGAATTTCTCTAACAAACTCCCATCAGTTGCAACCTCATCGCAGATGATAATACCTCTTTGATGCGACGACTGGACGAAAACTGCTTGTTATTAGATATTTTTCTCTAATACGATATTAGAATATGAATTCATGCTGTATTTGATGTTTACTGTATTAACAAATTAAAGTTTGTACTGAGAGAATTGAAACTGAACGTTTATTGATGTATTTGATAATTATACAGAAGAGAAGTAACTGACTTTATATAGCCGCATATTTACAAAGAGGGTAACGCGTATATGTACATGAATACCAAACTGTAAAATATAAAACATATTCTGAATCTGAATATATTCACTTTTCAACTTTCACGACATGAGGAAGTAACCATGTTATCCTTACATGCGTAGAATTTTCAGTATAGTTTCATTATCCACTTTAAAATATGCAGTAACATATGATATGCTACATGTGGCTATTCTATAATCTAAAGTCAAACATAGAAAAGCATACCAAATATAAGTAGCATACAACACATTAATTAAAGTAGTGAAACGAAAGTTGTAGAAGTCCACTTTACTAATTCAATCTACGAAAAATGCATTGATAATTGCAAAATAAAATATTATTATGCAGTCATATCCAAGTCTAATTTTCAACAAATTTTAATCTTCCAATAATAACTAACGAAATAAGAGACTAACAGGAAAAATATCATGTCTATTAGCAAAAGACAACAAAAATGATTATTCTTCAAAAAGCATGCCAATTTGCAAGAACATGGACGACTTTCTCTTAAATAAGCATTTGCATTTGCAAAAAAAAAAAAAAAAGTAACTTGTCCAAACAATTCACTGTAAGTTACAGTTGTTCCAAAATTGTATTCTTTGTTAAGACATGAAATAGTAATTTATCTGGTAAATCATCCAATAAATTTAATTACATATTATGAATCAAATCATCACAAGTCATAAATCGTCACATATTCCCATTGAAATATATTTTAAAGTATAACTTGAAAGAAAACAATAACCTGAAAAGAGAGCCAACCATCTACTTGATCTTCTTCTTGAGGCGCAACTAGTTGTTGTGTCCGCACTTTTCTTCTGAAATAAAAACAACCTTAGGGTGGAGTATTGCATTCCACTTGCTGCTTTCCTGATTATACATCATTGCAAGAGACATAAGAGTGGGCTTAATAATTCAACCTTCCAACCTCAATGCCAAATGCAAAGGTGACGCTTTCTGAATTTCATGATGGGCCATAGTCCGACCATCCGCATGCTGCTTTCTGACAAAGATCAACCTTTGCTGATTAGAAGGGTTTCTTATTTATCTTAAATTTCGGCTTTGACATTGTTGATCGTGCTAGAGCTTTTGCCTTCAACAGTAATTGTTTCTCAATTAGGAAGTTCAAGAAAACCTGCATTTTTGCTTGAGGATTAATTATATTATTATTTGTATACCAAAGATATTACTGCAATAAATCAAATATAGAATATTACATAATATAATGTTTCTGTTAGAGAACCCCAAATTATCACAAAACCAATTGGTAATGTGAAGGGTGAACTCATTATAATTATACATGATTCATTTTACAAATTCCCCAATGTGGGACTTGTCTCAACACGCCCCCCGCACGTGTGGCATATCATGAGCCTAACACGTGGACATTTATATTGGGTGACGTGGATAAGTGTGGCATTGTGTGCACGAATTAAACCCGCTCTGATACCATGTTAGAGAACCCCAAATTATCACAAAACCAATTGGTAATGTGAAGGGTGAACTCATTATAGTTATACAGGATTCATTTTACAAATTCCTCAATGTGGGACTTGTCTCAACAGTTTCCAGCATCAACCTGAGGGCCTTAAATTTGAAATATAAATCCGACCTTAAACACAAAAGATGCTTCTAATATGATGTGAATTCCAACATTTTAATGAAATTAGTTTAATATTATTAGCTATCGATTTCAGTGAGATGTGAAATTTTAAATAAAAATAAGAAAATAGTAGAAAACAACTATGTAGTTCAATTGAGTATGCATTTCACATATACACATTGCAAAAAGAAATTTCAAGATAATGCACTTAGGTTGTAGCTTTACAAAAATTTCTAGCTATCATACTACTCTACGGATATCACCATAGAAATAAATGAGCGAACATGAAATCCAATTATATAACACGATGAATTCTATGCACATTTTACACTTTACCTGTATTATGTTAAATGTTCAGCGCTGCAATATATTAGATGACTATAGGAGACATGTAATTAGTTCAACCCAACAAATTACTAAGCAAATGTCAAAAGCGACAGTCAATCATGTAGGGTGATTGAACAGTTAAAATGAACACAACTTGATTTTTTCGTTGATAACTGTAAAATTAAGAAACGAACAAATGAAATTCAGTTTCACCACCAAAACATACCCGAGTGGATAGAAACAATGACCAATCAGAAATGGAAGCCCTAAGCATGATCCTTTTCCCATCATTGTAAAGATTAATTATGTATAAATACACTAAATGGCTATTTTTATCTTTCCACGGAAAGGATTATGCAAGTTTAATCTCCTTTGCTCTAAATTATAAAATATGTTTGTCATTATGAGCCAATAAAAGATTTTAGTTTTGACTAGTCTATTATTGAAGCATATCCTTAAAACTAAAGTCGGTGTTTTTCAATGGTTTCCACTGCAAACTGCTTGCTAATTTCCTTGAAAAACTACAGGAGAAATATACTCATATTACCTGGCCATATTGGAAGATTCTTTTTAAGGCCTCCACAGAACTCACAGCATAGTGCCGAGATTTTCTCCTTAGCTAAGTTACTTGTATTACCTCAATGGAAAGTTCATCAGGATCCACATCTACCTCTTGCAAGAAATCGCAATACTAATCAAATCACTTTACTTTATCTGGGACTTGCTCAGCTACTTGTACATGAACTCATATAGCCTTGATTTCTGAATTCCGTACTTGATATCATATTCTTTGTAACAACCCCCCAAGTTAGAGCTTTTACAAGCTATGCACCAAAGACATGTAAAATTATTTGTATATACTTAAATCATAACAATAGCAAGAATTAAATGAAACATACCTCTCTTTTAGGACTGGACATATGACCAAGTTTGAATCCTCTACCTCTATTGGAATCAGGGCTCTTTATCCACTAAATCTTTTGACCTATATGAAAATTGTATAAAGTTAGGCTTGAAGACTGACCACTTCAGTTTTTTTAATAGAATAATGCATCCCAGACTATTATAGACCAAAGCATAAACTTCAGTTTATAAACTGAAGAATGCACTTCAACCTAGGGGTGCACTTCAGTTGTTAAAATATAGCACCCCTTCAGATCATACTCGTGCATCCAGTAAGTGATGACATACACAAAAGCATGCATGGTAGAGCCAGGTTGTAATCAACAATCTCATACGACAGTTAAACATGATCGAGCACTTTCACATAATGAAGACAAGCTCAAAGTTATTCAAGTGAAAGAGTGTGACAAGTCAAAATACAACAATAAAGAGATGGATGTGAACAAGACAAGGCAGATGGTAGCTCGGGACAGGTGCCACTGTATAGAGATAGGTCAAAAGGAAAATGCATAAAGGCAATGTATTGGTGATGACATAACAGGGTACAAGTCGAACTGACGTGCAACATGTTTGAGCAATTCAATAAATAAAGTATCAAAAAGATCATGACAGAACAATGTATGCAAGTACACAACACTAGTGTAGCGACTTATGAGTTCAACATGCACATGTATATAAGCAAGCATAAAGGTGCGGTAACAAATTAAAACACAAGAACACACAGTAAGTTCTAAAGGAAAATAGGAATACAAGGGCGTTTGACATGAATCAAGCAATCGAGTTTTGACGGTAATCCACTGAGCGTCAAAACCACGGTACAAATCGAGCTTATGCTACTGTTTTATCACCTAAATGCACACTTAACCTTGATTTAAAATAATACCAGTACCATGGAATTATAGAAAACACAGACGTACTTGTCCACGTTTTTGTTGTTCCTAGTACAACACAACAAAAAGTAAAATGCAGCAGGTATGATAAAGTGCAACCCGCATGCATTAAAATGCAGCGATATTTAAAACAGGACTGAAGACTTTTTATAAAATAATATGGGCTCTCTATTACCAAGCAAGATTGCTAAATTGACAGTTATTTGGTTTCTCTGATTAGATTTTTAATGTAGCGCACAAAAAATGACAGTTTTTGGTAATAATAACCTTTACTTTTAAATAATAAAACTGTACTTTGGATGTCTTCTTTTTCATCAAAATAGTTCAAAACTTGTAAATAACAAAACAAAATCCATCACTCCTTCAATTTTTATAGAAACGGTAAACAAATGATTTGTGCTATAAATAAGTCATTGGGAATAATGGAGATTCGATTGATTCATATTCTAGTTTAATCAAACACTACATTCAAACATAAAAACTTGACATTTTCGGTTAAAGGAAACAAAATTTTGTGCAATACAATAATAAAATAAAATAAAAATAAGGATCCCTGCTAGAAAAAATTTACCAGTTGAACTGTATTAATAATTGTTGGATTAATGCTTCAACAATCAACTAAGACTTGGTGCATGTTTCATGCATATCTTCAAAACCCTAAAATCTTGAGAAACTATGAACTAAATTTGATACATAAAAAATTATAGTTAAAAATCAAATTGTCCAGCATATAGTGAAGTATTGAGCTATGCTGCTAATAAATTACCAGTCTTTTGCCAAAATAAGAGTAAGCATATATGGCACTCATATGTTCAAATATCATAAATGGGGTGTCTCATTAAACATACTCTTATTACCAATTAAGCTTTACATGGAGACATGAGAAGTCAGGCGCTCATTACCAAGCATGACAAAAATTAGGTAATTACCATAATAAAATTAGGTAATTAAGCTAACGAAATCTAATTCCTAGAAAATCGTATAAATACAGAAAATATACCTCATTTATTCAGTAATAAAATCAGCAAGAAACCAGAGATATTTGCAAATCGTAATCCGATAGATTGAAGGCACGAGTTGAGCACTACAGGAAGTGCGGTGTCGTTGTAGTTCCCGTATTGCGATTTTTTTGAAGCAATCGATTAGGTAACGGTTTGTGACCAAGGTCTTTCATAGGTCGATTTTGTGAAGAATCGCGCAAATACGATGATGGAAAGGGTTATGAACGGTAAGGAGAGATCGGTGATGGAGAGAAGTTCGTGGATTGAAGGAAGGTTCATGGATGAAGCAGATTTCCGTAAATGGAGACCTAATTTGGAAGAGCAGCGAAAAGAAAGAATTGGGAGGGAAGCACGAAAAATTAGAGGGAAGCGTGAAAAAATAGATTTTGGGATGAGAAGGAAAAGCAAATTCCAACGGCCAAACTTGGGGAGGGAAGCGTGAAAATTTTGGCGGTCAAAATTTTGCCCTATTGCGTGGATGGTATGTCATGGTTTATTCTTTATGACCATGATTTATTTGTTATTGCATTGGTCAATGTCATGGTTTACTATTCAAAATCATGGTTTATCCTAATTAGTGATTAGCATACTTAACTATAGCAAGCCAAATTATCGTGCAATCCTAGCTTGCTATCAATATGTTATTTTCTTGTAGTGCTAGCATGTATGAATGGCTAGTATAAGTGGGTGCACAAGTTAACATATACAGCAAGAGAACTTGATTACCAAATGAAAATCTTATAAATTGACATATCGGTATAATTTATATAAGAAACATGTTGCATATGGTAGGTTTATATGTTATCTATGTCACATTACGATATAATGTGTATTTTTTCATATAATTAATCTGGTATGAGATCTTGATTTTATGCTAGTTGGATTATTATTATTAATCTGATATGCGAATTGTGAAATAAAGCAGAATTGTGAAACATGAAGCACAAAATTGATTGTTAGATATATAATAGGGTAAAATCTTTAAGTTAATCCACTCGTGGATTAACTTACAAAATAGTTGTGGATTAACTTATTAAAATAAAAATGGTGGATTAACTTATAAAAAACGTAGATTAGAATAAAAATTACCTTTATGATTTCTAAAAAATCGAAGAATTAATGCTTACTCAACGACTACATACTCTATTAACAGACAATGAGATTTTGACTTGTTAACAAAAAAACTTGCATCAACATTTTTCTCCCTCGATGACATTTCCTTAAAAAAAAGAGGAAATAAATAGTGCTTTCAATTTTTGGTGTCTATAACATTAGAAAAAAGTAATTAGTGCTAGAATGAGTGACGTGAATTTGTTTAAAGCAATCTTTAGTTATGGTGACCATTAGAATAAAAAAACATGTTTATCAACCAACATGCTAAATGGACTAACGTTTATGATATTAGAGCGAATATGCGTCAAAATTTTGCAACTCATGATACATTAGATCATACACTTTTTGGATTGAAGAAGATACTTGTTATAAAGTATAAATAGTGCTCGAAATTGTATTTTATTTCACACTAAATGGAAGGATTAATAGTTGCACAAATTCTCAAATCTTGAAACATACAGCGATCCACAACCATCCGCTACGAGTTTTTTTATCACAACCGTCTTAGGAACTAATTATAAAAAATTACATTTTTCTTGACCATGTGAATTAGTGTATTTTAATGGTGGTAGCCTTTTAATCTGCGAATATTTGGATTTAGTTGTTATCCAACTTTTTAACAAAGCAAAACTTCACTTGAATTTAAACTTATGGATGAAGACGAGACGATTCAGACTTACAAGGGCGGAACCAGCCCTGGGCATGACTGGGCTACAACCCAGGGTTAAAAAAATAAAATAAATAAATAGCCTGAGCCCCAAATTGGAAGAAAGCCTCAACGCAGTGTCATCCGTGTTTCTTTCCTTCTTCGTTTCGATGTGAAATGCAGTGATTCAAAGATCCGATTAAAAAAATCACTCTTAAATCCCGAGGCTGTCATCAACCCTAGTTTTTGCTCAATATTTAAGACTGATTCATCAAGCAATTCAGGTGATTTTTTAATTACTAGACATTAAATCGAAAGAAGGAAGTAACAGCATCGAGCTGGGACGAGTTAAATTACCAAAGCCGGGACGATTTATATGCGATTTTGTCCTCTTATTAAGTAAAATTCAATTACGAGGTGTACTCGATCGTTAACCGTTGATATAGTTCTGAGATCATTAAAGTTGTATTTATTTTTGATAGATTTTCATAAGTAGAGTGTTAGTTGTGACCTGTGATTACTCATTGCTGCTGGAAGGTTTCTATATTTAAAGAGTACTAATTTGGAGCTTTCTTTCCTATGTGTTAATTTTATTTAAATAACTTAAGTGAGTATCATTTTATTGCCGCATATTGTTGTTTCAGGCTCTCGAATTTTATTGTCGTTCTTTGAAACTCTTGTGAACATTTGTTTATGATGGCAGTTGGTTATATCGGGTAAAGCCTTCAGTTACTCATGAACCATTCATTCTATGCTCGGGTACCAAGTCATAAGTTCTTAGTAAGCGAGTTTGATCATAAAACAAGCTCTACTAATCCTACACAACTTAGATGGAAGCCTGTCGATGTTCCTGATTCTCCTACTGATTTCATTGATGGACTACAGTGTGTGGAGCAGGGAGTTCTTCCCTTCGTCATGGATTTGCAATTCACATGTAAGCAAATTTTTATTTATAATTAAATGAAAAGCTATTCAGAAAATTAAAATTGCAATTATGTTTTGCTGTGGTGTATAATTTTCATCTTGAAATATGATATGTGGAACACTTTCAACTAGACAGTCTGAATCTCCGTTAATTTCAACATATATTCATAAGAAAGAGAATCTGATATGTTAATTTAACATGTTCCTAAGAGGATTCCACACAATTACTCAGTAGCTACTTCTTACTTTTGTACCATGTATAGTTCACTGTTTGTTCGTCCAACTGTTGTGATTGTCAAGTTGGTTAATAATCTTAACATCAATCCTTAAATTTGGTTGCAACTGATTTCTATCCCATTGTTATTTGCTAATTATTTAGAGTCTGATTTTTTTTTTTGGAAGATTGATTTGAATTCTGTAGTTAAGGAAGTTAACTCCGTAAGGGTTCTCGAGCACAGTAAAGCTAATGACATGTCTTGAATGTGTAACATGAACTTATTATTATTATTATTATTTCTTTTGATTGTTGTTTTTTAGTAGTAATCGAAATTGCATTATAATTGAAAAACAAGCATTAAAATCAGCCCACCCAAACTTTAAATCCTGGGTCCGCCCTTGTGGACTTAAGAACTTACTTAGAAGGATAATGGAGAAGGTCCCAAGAATTTGAAGAGTGATTGATGTTTAAGAGGAGTGAACGATACTAACTACTTTTACTCGAAACGAGCTCTTTTTAAGAAAAAATTTGGGGTTAGGAGCCACATCTTTTGGAAAATTGGCTTGGGTGATCATTGTGAAGAACATTTCTTAAGGAATAAGCGAAAAACTCCTAGAAACTTCGAAAGAAAAATAAGCACAAGTACAAATGATATTAGATCCTCGTACAAACCATGTTTGAAGGAAAATAGCTTGAAACATAATGGATTGGAAATATAAGACCAAAGGAGGGAATAAGGGTTAAGGGATAACTCTCCTCCAAAAATCAGGTCACTAACTACCGAGTAGAATTTATATCATAAAGTACTCAATCTTCTCCTCCTACACTCTTGCATTTGGACATGTCCCTAGTCCATGATCATAAATTTCTAGCTAGCCACATAGGACGAATTCCCTATAAATACAGCATCAAGAAAAGCACATTATTAACTCTTCTTTTTGCAAGCCATAATACAAAAGAAAGGAAACCACGAAAGATGATTGATTGGCTTAGAATTATGTGCATGTAAAATTATGAAGTTACAAGCAAGCAGATTCATTAAAAAGACATTCTACAATTGGCTACAAGGATTGACATTTTTCCCTAGGGAGAATATTTGTACATATCGCCTCTCCTAAGAGCATTCCCAGCAGTGGGAATACTCACCAAAGTGGGAGCGATCCCCACTTAAAAACATAAACTCACGCTGCATCAGTGTGAGAAGCAGCGTGAGTTTAACGTTCAAGTGGGGATTATCCACACTTTTTTTTAAGTGGGTACATTAAACGACAAACAAGTTGCCGTTTAAGGGAAGGCGATCAAAAAAAGTACATTAAACGGCAAAATGTTTGCCGTTTAGGAATCCTTAATTAAAAAAAACAGGCAAGCGCCCCACTCACTGCTGGAAAAGTGGGGCGTGTTAACGCTTTAATTCTCTTCTCCACACACTGAAATTGGCTTGCTGCTGGGTATGCTCTAAGTAGGAGGTAGAAACAATTTAAACCCTTACTTCAACTCAATAGAAATTGCTCAATTACTCCAAAATCACCTACAAAACTTTATAAAGCAACTATATAGACCTTAGCTGGACAGAAATGAGAGTTACCCCCAATAAGTCGTAGGGCCACAAGAGGCTTCCTTAGGGATCGATCTTGATTTCTAAGGGCCAGTGTCGTTCCCTTAAATCATGGCGTTAGGGGTCAGTTTTTTTTCCAATGGGCTGGGTCTTGATCTCGAGGTCCTATATGCAGATTTTCAACTAGATCTCTGCACACCTTCACCTACAAATGCATACTCATTCGCTTATGAAATTGGAGCTATTCTTCTTCTCTCTTACCTGTACTCTATCAATAACACCCCAAATTTTTATACACTATAATCATACTTCAAAGAAAATAAATTGAATATTACTTAATTAACTAATCAGGATTAAGTAAAACCGTCATTACCTTTGCGTTCGTCTTGGAATTCTGGTTTAAACATACCTCAAATTTGCGTAAAATGGATAACGTAAGAAGAAGTTATGGGCATTAGAAGTTTGTATACGTATAAAAGATTTAGATATGAATATAATATAAAAATAATTCTAGAATTTTCAAATGAGGTGAAGCGGGAAAATAACCGCAAAACCAACCGTTGTGGGACGACCTACAATCGGCTGGGTCGACCCAATAGGTCGGTGGGTCGACCACTAACGATCTGGGTAGGTTCGAATTTCTGTACCTTGACTATTTTTCGGACTATATTCATTGTTGACTCAGCGCTACGTGTATGGTTTGGATTAGAACCCTAAAAATCTAAAGATTGAGGTTGACTCTGTGAATCTATAAATAGGTGGCTTCTCCCATTCCAATACACACCATTTCTTCATATCTTCTACCTCTATGAAATTATTCTAAAAATATAAACATATGATGGCGAAATGCTATTGAGGCCTGGATCTACTGGGACAACATTCAGGACTTGCATACATACAACAACAAAAAGGATTGGACTGGACTGGACTTTTTCACGACGTATACACACGCACACGCACACGAAAGAAATTTATTCTCTTCTTCACCAAGACCCGCTGTCAGTTCCCTATCATTTTTGGATCTGATTTCTTATACTATAAAATGACAGTTAAATAAAATTGGGTTAGGATATACAGTGTTTGTAAGATAAATGTTTTTCACTGTTAATCACCTATGCCGTTATGATAAGTAAAACATATTCCTTTACTGTTGGATCATTAATAAGTTATATGTATTTATCTTCCTTTTCTTCGTTTCTATGTTTTAGTTTATTTTCAGTCTTGCCTATATGCCTATGTGATTTGATTTGATTTGATTCTATTCTCCTTCCTTTGTTTTTCCTTTTCATTTACGCTAAGCCTAAGTTTTTGGAAGCCTAGGCTATATCTGATTAGAGTGTGCGTATAATTGGGGCAATAATGAATGGCATAAAAAGAGGAATTTAGGCATGTTGTTAAATTAAGGGTTGTTTAACTATAATTTGAGAAAGGGATAATATGCACATTTTAGACTTGTTGTAAACTGATAAAAAGGGATAATGTGTACATACTTGCTGTAAATGGATAAAAATGGATAATATGCATAAACCTGTACATTTTGTAATTTGGGAACATAGTTGATGAATAGTATGCATATGTATTGGAAATGTTAGATTTGACTTAATACATACATTAAGTAAATGACATGTTAAGAATATTGTAAGTACAAGATGTAGGCTAATAAACTGGATTGTCATAGTAATTTTACATATATCTGGGCAGGTGTTTTGGGAAGGGTTATACACACATAATGACACGTAATATTACAACCACGCTTAATAGTAAACCTAAATCTGCTAGGTTTATGCATAACCCAAAAAAACTCAAGCATGAGGAAGAGATTTGAATGAAAATAAAAGTAGCTTCAAGCAAGATAGAATAATGGCGGCTTCGACATATTCCCTTTCTTTTTCCTCCTCCTTTGCCTTTGACACTACCTTCTTTCCTCTTCCATCGCGATCTTCTCCTCCTATTCCACCAGATCCACCACCTCTTAAAGTCAACTCCTCCTCGTCTAAACCATCGGTGGTGCGGGTCCTTCGATCCTAGTTCTTGGTAATTCTACTTCTAATTTGAATAATTCCAGTGAGATTCCTCAAGCCAATATCAATTCAACGAAATTTCCTAATTCTGCTAATTTCAAATCATCGATTTCTTATTTTTCCTCTTTCACAAAAATGGATTATGCATCTCTCTTTAGTTCGCTTCCTAAGAATGTTGGAGATTATAAACCACAACATTTTGATATACCGCTGGACGGAGTGCCTAAAACGTTGCCGGATTTGGTTAAGGAGGAAGGCCATAAATTCTGGAGTAACCATTTGGTTGGATTCTTCTTGGATGGATCTCTGTCATATCTTTCAGTGTGAAATTTCTTGAGTAGATATTGGAAATTGAATGGTGAGGTAGATATTATATCTGATGGTGTGAATTTCTTTTTAAAGTTTTCTAACGACATTGATAGAGATAGGATTCTTCAATCTGACCCAATTTTTATTCGGGGAAGAATGTTTATAATAACTAGATGGGATCCTTTGATAGGTAACTCACATTCACAGATTAGAAAAGTGCCTGTATGGATACATTTCTCTTGAATTCCAATTATACTATGGAAACTTATAGGTATAAATTGGCTTGCATGTCATATTGGAAGATTGATTTGTTTTGATAACAATACAGAGAGAATGCAAAGATTTAGATATGCTAGGGCATTGGTAGAAGTTTTCCCTAATTATGAGCTTCCTGAAACAATACAAATTGCTGGTTTAGGTGAGAAATGTCCCACTGTGAAACTATCTTATGATTGGAGACCTAAAATTTGTACTATTTGCAAGGTGTTTGGTCATGATACTTCAAATTTTGAGTTAAACACTAAGGCAGATAAGGGAAACTATGAGCAGTACGAGGATTGTATGGAGGATAATCATGTTGGTGACTATGTTTATAGTGGTCAGCTAAATAAGAAAGTTCATATACATGACAATCAGGATAAATGGACTTCTGTTAATTATAAGAAAAAGCAAATTTGGAGGAAAAAATACGTTAGTTTTGATAAAGGTGTTACTGATGCTGGAAATGAAAATGTTAATCCTTATGAAGGTCTGGCAACTGATATTTTGATAATGGTCTTGGAGTCGATGCTGGAATTCAAAATCCTATTGATTGTGTAAAACAAGTGTTGGATCTCGTTTTATACCATTTGATTATGACAACTATATATGTACACACACGCGCATATATATATATATATATATATATATATATATATATCGACTAACTCTATTTTACAGGAAGAAACTCAACAACAGATTAAAGAGCCCAAATTGAAGAATATATGTGTTTAGAGTCTGTTAGTGTTAGTATATAATGTTAAAATCTTCCTTGGTGATATATGCACATGCACGTTTTTTAATTTATAAGATCTTATATAAGACATACACAAGGCATAGGCATGAAACAACAAACATACGGCTGAAATTTCCAATTTAGACGTCTGTCTGCTAAAAGAAAATTAAATTTATCATAATATTCAGACTTCTGTTCTGAAATATTCAGATGCCTGAATAATGACCAAAATAACCTATTTCCTTGCTGTTTGAATTTTATTCAAAAAACAAACATCTGAATTTTTATTCGGACATCTGAATTTTTAATTCAGGCATCTGAATTAAACATCTGAATATTGGCTGAAATAGCCTATTTTCTTGCTGTTTGAATTTTATTCAAAAGCACGCATCTGAATTATTTATTCAGACATCTGAATACGAAAGGATGCAACCACTCAATAAAGAGTTACAACTTTTAATTCATATCCTTTCTTCGAATCTCTTCGTGAATGATTGTAACCTTTTATGTATTATAAATAGAGGTTGTATCAAATGTTTTTTTCCTAGAATCTTATTCTAATTCTTTCTATCTTATCTCTAGCATTCATATTCATAAGAGCACTCTATTTCTATATTTCTAAGATTTCAAATCTTTTAAATCTTCCATATTCCTTCACGAATTACAGTATTATCATCAAAGAAAGATTATAGGAAGGGTGTACATCAATTAGACATACTTGTGTTATCAAGAACACAAATGGTCAACAAATTCTTTGTATTGTGGAAGTCCTCTTCAGCAGTTGAGGCAAGAAATCCCGTTAGACTGTTCGGGTAGTTGTAAACCTGTTCCTATGGGTGAAGTGAGGGTTGTTGTGTTTACTGAAATGTCATAAGGGAGTCTAGGACTGGACGTAGGACAGTGGTCCGAATCAGTATAAAATCATCTATGCCATTTCATTTGCTGCTACCACTTTACTATCTACATTGCCTTGCTTATACTCCATATTATACGATTCTACTGCTACATAGACACTTTCAATTGGTATCAGAGCAAGGGAATCCTATAACCGTAACACCGTTATTCGATATTTTGTTAATATGGAGAATAAAGTACCAGCACTAACTCTACATTTGTCGAAGGACAATCTACTCAAGGAGCACCACTGTTCAATGGATTACACTACAATTACAGGGCTACAAGAATGAGAATATATATGTAAGAAACTAGAAATGAAGCATGGAGTGCAACTCAAACCCAATATACAGCTCTCACTACTGAATACTCTGCATGCATAATAACTTAGAAAAATGAAGCAAGTGCAAATGCCAAAGCTATAAATATGTTATTCTGTGCTTTGGATAGAAACTGTGCAGTTAAAGCGCTCAGTGGATCCAATGCAGCAGAGGTGCAAAAAGTTGTAGCGGGGATAAGCGAAGAAATAGCGGGATATAGCGGATGAGCCTAATGTAACGACCCGTGTTTTTCGACCATTTGAATCTGAATATTTAAATTTGTTATAAATATTTTATTTGGAATATCGATGGAATTTAATATTTAATTCGTTATTTAAATGAAGTTTGAACGTTATATATTTATATAATTATAAATCGAGCTTGAAAATGGCGTGTAGTTTGTAAATTCGAGTTTTGAACTTCAACTGAACATACAGGATCCGATATAAGTTGGATTTCTGTAAAACAAGAAACGTTGGAATCGTGTTGACGATAGTTTTCATATGAAAGAGAAAAATTCAGATTTCGTGTTATAGTTTGTAAGTTATGGTCAAATCAAATTTTGAAAAAAATGTTATGGAAATCGTTATCGGCCTTTAAAATGGCCATTTTGCAAACGAACTCTGTTTTCGATGAAATTAGTTTCATTGGAACCGTATCGTCAAATTATTGTCAGAAAATCAAACTGCGTGGAAAACCGATGTCGTATGTGACCACGGCAGCCGTAAACGCCCAATAAATTTCTATAGCGCGTGATTTAATTAATAAAGAGATAATTGTGTGTAACTGGAGCAGATGATTGAATTAAGCCACGAAACCAGCTCCGTTGAGTTCGTAGCGTCGATTATAGTCAGAATAGGTATATAGTTTGTTATTTTTAAAAATCGGCTAATTTGGTGTCTAGAATGGCAATGCGGTGCGTGTAAAAATAGCCTACCGGGGAAACAGTCTCAGAATGCGACAAAACTGGTGCCGTTGGGTTTGTATAAACAAATTATTGTAGGATTTCAACGTTTCAAGTTGATTTGATTTATCTGGTGATCGTGGAAAAATTAAACGCATGTTTTTCGATGGTTTTATAAAGGGATTTTTTTCAAACGAGGTCGGAATTCGATGAAACTTGTCCCATTGGGTCCGGAATATTTTTTTACACTAAGATTAGCTTTTTTATCAGAAGACAGAAATCGTTTGTAGTGGTTTTTATCAACTACTTTTCCGCTAAGTTTCGTTAAAATTAAATAATATTAAAGTCTAACTATATATAACCATCCAAACCCTATTTCAGCGTCAAACATACTTTTCTGGTCAACCCAATAACAAATACCGCCTCCACCCTTTTTCTACGATCAGAAATGATCGAGCCTTCTTTCCCTTCCATCGTGAAATCTTTTCACCATTTATAGAATTCTTCAACAGTAAACTGGTGGAGCTCATTGAGTTCTATAACTTGACCGGTGGTGATCGAGTTTAAGGGACAGTGGTGGCCAGATCGGCGGATTCGAAGGGGCGGAATCCGAAGGGTTTTTGCCGGCGGAGGATGAGAGGGCTCGAGGCGCAGGGGTTGGGCGGCACTGATGGGTCTCCGGTCGACGTCAGTAGGCGGGGATGTGGATTCTCCGATGGAACTTTGGTTATCAGCTGGAACAAAGCATGGTTTCAGAATTTAAAGAAGAAAACATCGGCCGATCTGTTATAACGTGAAGAGTAAATTAAGGGTTTTATTAATTTATAATTATAGTTATTAAGGATTAGTTAGTTAAATTAATGATAAACTGACTGAAATTTTAAAAACATCACAGGTGGTTGAAATAAGAAGAACGAACACCTGGGAGAGACTAAAAACAGTTCGGCCTCAAAGTTTTAATCCATGTAATTATATTAATTAACCTGGCGTAGGCAGCTAAACTAATTTACTATATTTTTGAAACGTGGACAAGTGGCGATGTTCAATTTGTAAGGAGGGGTTTCGAGAAGCAATAATTGAAAGGAATAGGAACCTGAAATTCGGAAGTAATTAAACAACAACGTGTGGGCCTTGTTTTGGACCAGAACAAGAACGCAACAGGAATTCCAAACCTTTGTTGGGCCGGTCAAGTAATAAACAAAATTTGTTAGTTAAGATTTCATTAAGAAGTTATTACCCGGATCTTATATACAGACGTGAATTTGTTGCAGGGAGTATCAACATGGATCGGGCCGGGTTTTGGAACAGGAAGTAAACGAAAGTGTTGGGCTCGCATTTCATTTGGCAGAAGGGAGCAAACGTAATTAATCAAACTAATTTGTTAATTAAGAAAAGTTATATGGTAAATCAATTATATAAAATCTTAAATTGCTAATAACTCATTGATGTGTTATCAGAATTTGACGAACGAAGAGACGCTGTAATTGTATTGACGAGCACTGTGTTGTGGAACTAATCCGAATAGAAGTGAAGGCGATAGGAGTTTACATTTAAATTAAACAATTGTTTAATTTAATTGTAACCGAACCGTTTCAGAAATAAATCCGGTGAGTTAAACTCACTCAGTTTTTTTTTTTTTTTTCATTTATATTTTATATAAATGGGGTTTTTATTTTGTGTGCTCTGTTTGCTGATGGTTGTCTGTTTGCTAGTTATACATTTGTTTGTTTATTTAAATGATGAAATTAAACCATGTTTAATTTTAGTGAAATCACCAAA
Source organism: Allium sativum (assembly GCA_030737875.1). Lineage (NCBI taxonomy): Eukaryota > Viridiplantae > Streptophyta > Magnoliopsida > Asparagales > Amaryllidaceae > Allium > Allium sativum. The sequence continues at coordinate 444,061,429 of CM060922.1, read as the reverse complement.
TCGTTATTTCTAATGATTGGTTCCAATAAAGGTAACTTACCTTATTGGTCACGTTTATAAAATAAACGTGTTTAAATTGTTGAATTGGTTGCATTGCTTGTGGGCTGATTAATGGCCGTTACTTATTGTTATCAGTTAAATGAAACTGAATGATCTGCTTTGTGATAACCGTTTTGAATACAGGGAAGAACAGGTTGGAGGGATCCAACCGGATTCCTCAAATACATTATTTATTTTTATATTATCATATATGAGCTGTCATGATTGGTGATTGATTTGGTTTGTGATCATTTACTGAAAAGTCAACCTGTGTTTTGTTTAAACCCATGAGCGGTATTGGTTGGGTATTTGGCTGCGTATGGCCTATAAAATCAATCGTTTTATAAATATTGGTTCACCGTCAGGTGAATCGATAGAGATGAAGTTATGAAATTTATTTTATAACTGGAGTTAGATTTTGAAATATATTATTTTGAATAAAAGTTATTAAAGAGAAATAAATATTTATTTATTTAAGACTTCGATTTGTTAATAATTTATTTTATGAAGTAAATTCTGATGTTAATCAGATTTACAAGTATGTGAATAAGAAATGAATCGACTGGTAAACTTTGATAATTGTTTTGTAAAGAAAACAATTAATGGAATTATTTAAATTACTTATAATTTTAATTAGTTTAAAGTGAGGATTATTTGGGATCGGTTAATGAGATAATCGAGGTTTGAGTTAATTAAATCGACTAGTTTGAATTGAAATTGATTATCAAATTGATGTGTTTCGATTAAAATAGTTAATGAATATTGTTTAAATTTAAATAAAGTTTAAAAAGAGATTTACTATTTAATTAAGTTAATAAAGGAATTAACTATTGAAATAGTTAATGATTGAAATAAGTTATTTTTGTAATTAATGATGATTTGGAAATTTACTTTTTAAATGGGGATGCAATTAAAAGTGATCGATGGTGAAATATAATCAAAGTGAATGGTGAAAGGAATTTATGAACGGGTTTTATATTTAAAACCCGAATTTTTATAACAAAGTTATCAAGAGAATGGTAAGCGAATACGAGGGCTTAATTTAAAGGATACTTTGATTAAGTAAAAGGATAGAAAGATGAGAAGGGTTTTTAATAAACCGGAATTTTATAAATGAGGTTTAAAAGAGTAAAGGCGTTAATTTTACATTAACGTTACTTGACAATGAGATCAAGTAAAAAGGGGAATTTGAAATAAGATTCAAAAGTGGGAAATGGTTGAATAGATTTGAAAGGAGATTGGTAAAAGTGTATTTGAGATAAAGAAGTGGGTCGTAGGGTTGTATAACCAAACCTAATTTATAATGGAATTTGTTTTAAGATGTGAATGGAATATGAGTTTGATTAAAACTTATATTTATCTGAGGATATGAACGTTGTTGATCAAGGTCTAAGAGGTAATTAAAATACCCCAACTTGAACAACATCAGGATTATCTGAAGATGATATTAGTTGGTAATCGTAAAAGAGGTTAGTGATGGTTCATTATTTCCATTAGTGAAATAATGTAACATTGGTGAGAATTGGAAAATATATCTAACGAGAGATCAAAGTAAAGAAAATGTAAAGTTAGTTTTATTCTATACTAATCAATGTTAGTTATGGCTTCGAGAATGGAATAAAAGATATTACGTAACATTGTTTACGAATAATAAGTTGAATAAATTTCCCAAGTTAGATATTAAAGAAGGATGTAACAAATGTTTTAAAAGGAGAATTAAGTGAGAATTGAATATGGTTATATGTTATTTTACTACGTAATACAAAGAAAGAGTTTTGAGAACATTTGTATATTTGTTTAAGAATTCAAATATCATATTTAAAAAAAAAAAGATTTAGAAGTTTAATTAAACAGAAGTGAATCAGTTTGTTTTAATTAAAAGGCCAAGTGATGCTGAATACTGAATCGGTGAACTCATTGGAGTGTCATGATTTAAACATTGTATATTTTAATAGTTAAAACACCGACTATCAAATCTGTCCAATACGAATGTTGGTACGGAAAGACCGGGATCAAATTTATATTCGAAAACCATTCCGACCAACAAATACGTGAAGATATCAGAAGATGATCGAGATGGGGCATTGAAGACCGTGGATTTTCAGAAATGGAAGAACCGCTAATATTCTCTGCCTGGTAAGCAGAGATAAGCTGTGATTCTGTCGTGGTTGGAATCTACGAGTTGCAAGGACATCTCGCTACTGATCCATGGGGTGATTCCTATATGGATGTGGTGGGAGAGTGCCTTCGGTTCATCCTGTTCCTGAATGACTTGTATGGACGAATGTCTGACAGAGTATTTCCAAAGGGTCACGTAGGTTGATTTTTTCGAACGTGCTATAGTTGTTGGTGGGGATTTGTCGTTCTCTTAGCTTCCAGCTAGAGTATTTTTGTGGATGTCAATTAGTGATATTTGACGGATCTGACGATGTAGCATCCAAAGTGAATAGTGATAAGATGTTTCAAAGATAAATTCTAGCCTCAAGCCTCATCAACCGGGAAATGACAAAAATCGGACAGGCAACATGGCTATGTGGGTCGCTCCCATTAGAGTGTATAATCACCTATCTAGAGAAAATCCTATTTACTTCTTTAATCTATATTTGATGTTGTCCCTATTCAGGAGACGGTTGTTGATCCCAACCGTCGGTGATATACATTCGATACACTCAAGCGAAATGAGTGGTCGGTCATGCAAGGGCCAGGTTGCAAGACGTTCTTGTTGAACCCAGTGTATTCGTCTCTAGAGATACACTATCGGCAGGTGATCCCATACCTTGTCATAGATGGAATCCAAACTCCAATAAGCGCCCATGGTTTTGTTTGTATACTATATATGTAGAGCGTGAGATGCAAGCGTTCTACTAGATTTCTATTTACTTGTAGTTAGGCATTATTATAATATCAGACAAGATATTGGTTTCAAAACTGTTTTGGGTTATCGTAAGGTAAACACCGTCCGTGTTTATTTGTGGATTTGGTCTTACGATTATCCTTTTCTTTTGAAAAGATTTCGAACTTTAAAATCAAAATTGGATGATTTACCCTTAATACTGTGCGAGTTTATCTCACTCTGGTTCACCAGACTGACCCGGTGTTTTGTAAATACTCGGGTTAGCCCGGGTGTATAGGTTCAGGTTATCGAATGCTATAAAGTCCAGAGACGAGTTGGAGATGTTCAGACGTATGATATTATATAGCTACTATTCCGCTGCGTGTTGTATATGGGAACAGGTTATTATAACTGTCCCATTGTGTGATGTACTCTGATACTGTAAGTATTTTAAGCTCTCAATAAATATTTATTTCTGTATTATATTTTTTTCCGCTGCGATGTGAGACTCTGTGTTGTGTTGCTCTTCTTCTTCTTCTATTCTAATATTTCTTTCTTATCTCACCCTCTAATTTCTTTCTAATAACTATCCAGTGTTTTCGGTGCTTGGAGGGTCGACATGAGTTATGGTAAAGGTATTTATGTCGATTTTCGGGACCGAAAATCCTTGGGTCGTTACACTAAAATAGCATATAGAACTCATATTTTATGCTTTTACAAACATGTAAATGATAAATAAATGGAAGATTAACATTCAAGTTAATTGTAATTAGTACATTCTTCATTTTAAATAAAAACATATGCAAATATATGTAAATAAATGTAAACTTTTACTTAGCATGTTTAAATTTAATATAATATTGTAGTATTTTATATTCTAAGATATATATGTTGAAAAATTATATTAAAAAACTAATTTTATAAATTTATAATGTACAAATGTCACTTTCAAATTCATTTATTTTATAGAAGATATAGCGGAATATAGCTGAAAAATAGGGTATATCAGGAATATCGGAATATAGTGGGGATTAAAGCGGAGAGGCTATTTCAGAGGCTATATGGAAATAACGTAGTGGTCAAAATCCGCTACACGATATAGAGGGGATATGGAGGGGTAATAGCGAGGCATAAACTGCACAGGATAGAAATGAATTTAATCGCGTTAGTATATGCACTATTGCACATCAGATATGGGAAACACTCAAAACATTACAAGAGGTTACAAACAAGGTCAAACAAACAAAGATCTCAAAGCTCAAAAACCAGTTTCAAAATTTCAAGATGAGACAAGATGAAACCATCAACGACATGTACTTAAGATTTCAAGACATACTACATGCCTTGATAGGGTTAGAAGAAAAATACAGTGACCTTGATATTGTATCAAAGGTACTAAACTCCTTAACCGACGAATGGGAAAGAAAGGTGTTAGCCATTGAAGAAGTTAATGATTTATCAACAATGAAACCAGGAGAACTAATAGGTGCATTTTACGTATCGATGGATCGTAAAATATTTTTATTTTATTCGCTGAGGGTTGGATCATTCTCATATTTTGATATGTTGTTTATGGGGATGTGAGACATGTCCATAATTTTTACCAATTTTGTTTGTGACCATTTTTCCCCTGATAGTCTTGTATAGGGAATAATTTTTGACTCGGATCGATTCAGGTGCTGATATCGATCTCATTGGAAAGGAAATGATGATTCTCATTCTGTAGAGTGGTCACATTAAAGATTTGGCTTAGCGATTTGAGAGGAATCACTGTTTTAAGTTTTCACAGTTGGTTGTTCGGGTTTTTAAAGCCATAATGAACTGATTTGGACAGGCCTATTAGTGGGCTGGGGGAAGGCTTTAAATAGAGGGTAAAAGGCATGGAGAATAGTTTATTTTCCCTATTCTCTCATTTTGGAAGAGCTTGTGATCCTCCATTCCTCCATCTTCTTCACCTTTCTACCATTAAAGCTTAGAGAATCAAAGATCTACATCGTTTGAAGCTAGATCTACGCCATTCCAAGAGAGAGTTCATCGAATCGAAGAGTTTAGAGTAAATTCTTTGTTGTCCAGTCCATATCTAAGTGTTTTTGGTTGTTTTAGAGAGTTGATGAATGATAAGCATCTCTCACACGGATTCAATCAGGTACGTGAGTATTTGATCTTGTTTTTCATCATTTTAAGTCGATTTCTCCTAGATCTACATCATGGTAAGTCTATTTTCATATGAATCGCCATAGGATCTAATTTAACAACTTAAAACCAGTGCTTTCTATGTAATTTCATATGTTTATGCAAGTTAGATCCATTGTTTTGTTCATATGTTCGTTTATCATAATTTTGGAGAAGTTTACGTAATTATTGATGAGATTGTAATTTTCATGTTGTTATTGATTTCATAACATGTTTGTGGTCATATTCGATGAATTGGATGAGGTGGTTTCATCGAATTCGTCGTTTGGCGAAGCTTAGGTCGAATTTCGGGTTAAAACGGTGATGGATCAGATCTGAAGTAGTATGGATCGATCGGGTAGTTATGGATCGGGCGGGTTCATGTCTTAGGGAACACGACATGATGGGTCGGGTCGGTCTCAAGATGAGGGGTCGGGTCGGTCTCAAGATGATGGGTTGGGTCGGGCTCAAGATGATGGCTTGGTCAGGACCCAAGGGTATGGATCGGTCGGTTGCAAGCATGGATCGGTTGGGCTTAAATGGATCGGTCAGACTCTTATGGGTCAGTCGGTTCGTTTGAGAGATGAATGTGGCCTCAACAAGAGTTCAAGTGAGAATGTCGAAGTGTTGTGATGTGTTCATCGTATGCAACAAATGTGAAGACGATTCAAGGTAGTGAGTTCGTGGTAAAGTTGCTCGAGAAGGTTGCTTGGGCTACAACTCAAAGCAGTGAGTTGATGGATAATGGTTGCTCGAGAGAGTTGCTTGAGCTATGGTCATCAAGTTGGATGGCTAGAGATGTGAAGCCCGAGATATTATCGTTGTCATAAGTTCTAACGGACTCAAAGTAGGGTTATAATAAGGGCACCTAAAAGATCGGAAGGTTGTTGGTCGAGTACCCAAGGCAGTCGTGAAGGGCCTAGTCGTCAAGGTTGGACAAACATACGTATCATTAAAAGGAGTATGGAGTTTGAGCTAGAGTTGGGGTAGCCCTTGACATATGACAAAGTTGGTCGTCATACGACTAACGATAGTTTCAAAGAAGGATTGGCAGTGATAGCCAGAGTCAGTCATGAGTGTTTGATTGTTTTGTGTGTACCATCTCACTTAAGTTGTCTGAGGTCGAAGGAGATATTCCTTGGGTTCTTGCCTGATATTGGCTTAGGCCTCTGGAGCTTGTTCTTGAGGGATATTGATCTCGATTAGGATGGTTTACGTGAGATATAACCAGTTGCTAGTTGTCATTGTTTAGTTACTTCTGGTTACCATGGATGTTTAGCCGTTGGTTGTTTTTTGATTTTCGTGGATGAATGGTTGTTCCCAATTACATGTTTTGTAAAGGCTATCACTGTCGGATGTGGGGAAGGCAGGTTTGGGTTCTTCTCTGGTGTTGGTAGATTGGTTTGTTAATCTACTATTCTCATGTACTTTATTGTTGATGTTTGTTAGCTGTTTTATCGCTCACTAAGTGTAAAGACCCGAAAAATCGAACACTTAATCTTCAAATATCGTAACAATTTGTAATATTGTTAAATGTTATAAATGTGATTTTATAACCTTGTAAAATATCATTTAACAAGTAATTAATGATACTAGACTCGTTTTGGAAAAATGCTTTCAAAAATATATTTTTGGTAAAATATTGATAAAATGACCGAAAATCGTTTTATCAATAAATGGCTATTTTCTTAATAAAAGTTGTTGAAAAGTTTAGTGAACGTCTAATCAATCATTAGGAAAGTAATTAGCTAGTAAAAGTATTTTTCATATTTATGGCTAACTATATTGATGATGTCATCATTTTCAAAAATGAGCATTTAAGGAAAGTTTTTGTATTTTGGGTATTTAAATATTCAAATAAGTATTTTATAATTTGAATATGCTTGTTTTAATTGTTTAAATAAGTTAATGAATTTATTTTCAAGTTTTGTTTACTTGAATAAAACATTTTATAAAGAACTAATAGTATGATCGAGATTCAACTTCCAGATTCACATCCTATCGTTGAATAGAAGTTGTTTCATATCGTTGCAACGTTGTTTGATATATGTGTATGTATGCACATACATGCTTATACACATAAATGTATGCATAATTAGTCACATCAAAGGTTTATAAAATATCCTAAGTGTATGCATATAAGCTTCTTATATGTATACAAATGAATGCTTACTTAAAGTCTTTGAAAAAAAGCAAACTTACCATCTCTTACACACCTTTCACTTCTCTTACACACCTTTCACTTCTCTTACACACCTTTCACTTCTTTCATGAATACGTTTAGGGTTTTAAGGGCATTTTGGTCTTTTCCCATCCACCTTCTTTTTCCTATATAAGGAGGGGTATACCTCCTTCTTTCTTACAAAAAATTCCTAAGCAAAAGTGAAGCTTTTAATGGCTTACCTTCATCTTCTTCCTCTTCCTTACTAACTTTCTCAAAGTACACTCAAATGAACTTCAAATCAAGCCAAACTTTGAGTGAAGCCTTCCTACACCATTACAAGATCTTCTAGCTAGTTAGAAGTTGAAAAATCGAAGAACCTCTCCATTCTCTATTTTAGGCCGTGAGCTATATACAAGAAGGAAGCAAGGAAAATCAAGGAAAGGAAGGAAAGAAAGGAGGTTGCTAGTTTGGATCATGGTTCTTATTCTTGGAGCTAGGATTTGCTAAGGATTAAGGTGAGTTTACTCACTATTTAGGACAGCAAACATAAATTCTTTTGCATGTTTTTAACTATTGTTAAAGTTGCTTGAATGTTGGTAACTTATGTTAAAAATGTTAACTTGATTCTTACTTTAAAATTAAGTGACATATGTAATCCATGTTAATGGATTGGAATGGACTTGAATGAACTTGGATTTGGACTTGAATTGACTTGTATAACAAGTGGAATGGACTTGAAACAAAGCACATAAGGATTAGTAGGGAATTGACATATTGTGGACTTGAACTTGAAAGTGCACTTATAGTGATAGTCGCTATATATGCAGTTTTAATTGTTGTGTTTTCAATACATTGTATGGAACTTTGTAATGACGTCCTTAGTGATTTCTTATCATATTAAAATGGTTGTTTAACTTGTATGTTAAATTGAAGTAAGTTTGAAAGTGTGTGAAGCTAGAATAGTGATATGAGTGCACTTCCTAATTACTTGTTTATTGAATATAATGGTTACTGTGCTTAATTCTAATAAGCCGATGAGTAGGCTTATCTATCTGTGAGTGTCAAGAATGGGGTGTCTAGGCAAGGGGTGATATGCAACCAGTGCTCTAACTTACCTGGCCTCACTCTTGACCGAGGGATAGTTAAGTTGATAATGTCGGAAACAAGTTAAGTGCACGAAGTGTGATTTCTATAAGCATAAAATGGTTTTGGGTTTGTCGTGACAATGTGTTAATTACATTAGTCTTTAACCCTCTCAGATTATATCATGGAAGTAAATATAATTGAATCTTTAAACAAACATTTAAAGATAAATTATAAAGGATTGTTTTGGGTTCGTTGTAAACATTGTTTTAGCAACACTTGTTTTAAACCCTTGGAATGTAGTTAAACTGGAATATACGGTTTAATGGTTTTGAATATACTTAGATCTTTAGTAATTTATTTTAAAGATAGAAACAAGTATAGAAATCTTTCAGAATAAAGATATTGAATAAGATGTTTAACTTATAAAAGAGAAGAGGTTCTTTATTAAACAATGGTTTTAACCCCTTTGATTATATTTTAAGAAAAATCTTATAAATTGATTATGGTTATACTTATACCGGAGGGATAAGTATATGAATACGTTTTGTAGTACTGAAGTTATAGAGGGAATCTTAGAAGTGAATTATGGATATACTTATACCGAAGGGATAAGTATATGAATATGATTTTAAGTATTCAAGACTATAAAGGGATAGTGAATTAGTAGAATATATACATATACACCTTTTGTATGTATAAGTTGAATATATACGCAAGTATATAAAGGAATATTAATCGAGTATGAGTTATTGATTAATAAGCGAAGTCGTATTTGACAAATGAAGTTTTATTAGATTAAAGGAGTTTTACTAATAACAGAAGTTTTAATTAATGAAAGGTTAATTAAATGGTAATGGGATTAGAAGCCGTTTATATGAGTTAATCGTGCTTCAACTGTTTATCATGCTATGTGACTTGATAGTAATTTGATTGTTTAACACGCTTTGTAACCTTGATAGTGCCTTGGATGTTTATTCAATTGTTATGGAAATTAAGCGAGGCTGTTTTCCATATACAATCGTCTATTGTGTGAATTGTAGTCAGTTAATTGACTATAGAACTTGGCCTTAAATTTAGCGACTGGTTTTGAGGAGACCGGGATTGGTAAGTGTTTTACTTATCGAAAACCACTTCAAAACTAGTATACGGGTTTTATGTTTTGGAAGCGGTTGTGAAGTGAAGGCCAAATGGCGATTCGAGATCTGTTGAGATGCTCGAACACATATAGTGATTCTAAGATCTATGAAAGAATCTATGTGTGATTCCAAGATCTATTGATGTATTGGAATCCATGTATGATTCTGAGATCTGTGAAGGAGTCTATGTGTTATTCCAAGATCTATTGAGCTGTGGGATTCCAACTGGGAATTCTTGTTTTGTTCGAGTGATGAAGACTCATGTGAAAGATGCCGAACGAAACATCGACATCGGAAATGGCTAAAAACAGAGTAGGAGCACAATCTGGGGTTTTGCTAACCTACGGAAGGATATATTGACTCCATATCTAGTGTATGCTTATTATCGAATCGTTGCGGGAGCTCTTTGAAGTTGCGCGCGGGAGTTGGGTATATTTGGTTCCACGTGGTGCACTCCGGTGTTTTCGTGCGTGGGCCAGTTGTGTTTACCTTATGGTATATTTCATCTAGAGACATACGATGCTCGGAGGTACTTTCTGACCCTTGTGCATGGAGTTCGGATCTATATTGAGAGATCTCCGATGGAAAATCCAATATGCGAACGTGCCTTATCGGTTTTGTTTGTACACTTAATAGTTGTTGAATGTAACCAATGTAACCATTCCTTCTATGTGAATTTATTTATATTTTACACCCTAGACATTATTTATAATACAACTATACTTCTCATAATAAATGGTTGGTTTCAATTGAGGGGAAAACTGGAGTGGTAATCTGCACAGTTCCCTCAGTGTTGTTACATGCAATATGTATCTTGAGTTTGTCATACCAGACTGATGTCTGACGCTTAGTTTCTGTTTTCCCTAAAACCCTCACGTACTCCTTCGAGTAGACTGAGTATAGCAGGTTTTACTTTGGATGCTTTGGAGCTTCTGGAAGAGAGTTGGAGTTCAACTTACCGTACTTTTTATATCCGCTGCATTATATGTTGTACATCAACAGTGATGAGGACATGTTGTTATGACTGTTCAAGTTGATGATAGGTTGGTCTTCTCTGATAGTTGTAAACATACAGTTTATTTTGTAAAGATCATTCTTTATATTATATGTTATCGTTCCGTTGTGAGATTCTGATATTGTGTCCTCTTCTTTCTTAGTCTATTTGCTTTTTATTTTATTTCACCCTAACTTTTCGTCTTTCCGACACTTGGGTGCTCGGCACGTGAATACCGTGGATGTATTAGTGTCGACATTCAAGGGTCGAAAAGTCGGGTCGTTACACTAAGACTATTGTTTGACTCAAGGTTTTATGTTTCCCTCTTATTACCTTGGGTTGTTCATTCGGTTGTGGATGAGCAGACCGAGTAGCACATGACAGGTGATAGCTTTGTGAGATGACGATGTTGATCGATGGCGACTTAGAGGTTTACATACTAGTTTTATTACTATCTAGTATTCTTGTTTCCGCTGTTTATGTTGCTCTGTGAGTGATTGTAATGAGGCTTCATGTACAGACTTTGATATTTCCTATGATGTATGGATGATCTTTCAAGATGTTGTGAAAGTTTCAGAAGTTTGTTATATGATGCTCCGCTATTTCTGCCTGTTATATATGTTCTATTGTATTTTATCCTTGTGCTGTGAGTTCTACGCAGGTTCCATTTGTGTTATCATACATTGATGATCGTCCACATCTGCCTGGCACGTCTTTCAACGCATTGTTCCTCTTGTTTAGTGCAGTGGTTATGAGCGGTTGTCAAATTTGGTATCAGAGCTCTGGTTATCAATTTTAGCCAAAGTTCGAAGACGTAATTACGTATGAGAGACGTACTTGTAGATTTCTGTTGGATGTATACTATATTGTAGTATATAGTATAGTAGCATTTGAACTCTATTAGCAGTCTTTCTTGTAAGTGGATAATCATTCTAATTTGCAGATTTAGAATGTGACGATGTGCTTCAAGACATACTACTAGCTACCAGATTACCCAGCCATGTTGGAAGCCATGATGGAGGCGTTCATGAGAAGGGTACCCACTCTAGTGGCAGCCACGGTAGATGAAGGTGTTCAGCTGCCTAGGGTTGTGGATTTTGCAAAGATGTGCAAAGATTATACATCTTTAGGAGGGAAGCCATTCAAAGGGACACATCCTACTAAAGAGGTTCAAAGGTGGTTGGATGCTTGTATCTGTATCTTTGGAGACTTGGGTACAGAAGATGCGACCAAGAGAAAGCTTGCGTCAAGGCAGCTACAAGGCAGGGACTTGGAATGGTGAAATTTTGTTACTCTCGAAACTCCAGAGGAAGAAATAACTTGGGAACGGTTGCAAGCTATGTTTGAGACAAAGTTTATCTCAACTGCTCAGAAGTCCGTTCTGTTCAAGAAATTTGTGGAGCTGAAACAGAAAGGTAGGCCAATGCTTGATTATGTTTTTGACTTTGAGGCCTTGTCTAAGTATGCTCGTTCGTACATTGATTCTCCTTATCAAAAGAACAAAAAGTTCGTTATGGGTCTGGATACCTATATTGGAAGGCCGTTGATGGATCATCTTGACGATCCATTTGAGAAGATTGTGGAAAAAGATGTTTGCCACGAAATATTGTTTCCTAAGGAAGCAAATGTTGTAGTTGCAACCAAGGAAGTTCAAAAACCACATCAATGTGATAATAATAAGAAGAGGAAGCAGCAGCAACATAAAGGAAAGGATGGCCAGAAGTAGCCAAAGAGTGAGATGGTTTGCATTAACTGCCAACAGAAAGGTCATTTTGCTAATGAGTGCAAGAATCCTAAAGCTGAGAAGAACCGCTTCAAGTGTGGAAAGCCTGGGCATGAGAAGAAGGATTGTATAGAATCAGCTAAAGGGAAGAAGGTTGTTGAGGCATATGCTTTGGAAGTTGTGCCATCTTCTTCAAGAGCTCCTACTGCAGAGGAGAAGGGAAAGGGTGTTTTCGTTCAAGGTACTCTTTTCTGTTCGAGGCGTTTCAGTTCGTGTTGTTTGATACTGAAGCATCACACTCGTTCATTTGTTATGAAGTTGTGTGTCGCTAGGGTGTGTAACCGAGATTTGAAATAGACCATTGATCGTGACTAATTCGGTTAGAGGTTCGTCCAGTTCGTGCATGTTGAATCATGGTCTAGTGTTTTCGAGTCATGGCTGCTCTTTTGTGTGTGATTGCTTTTTTTTTTTTTGAACTTCGCTGGGTTTGGGATCATCTTGGGCATGGGTTGGCTCAAGAGGTGTACGACAAGAGTGAATTGCGAGAAGCTAGAGGTGAGAGTTGGGGATGTGGAAGGGTGAAAGGTGTTGACTAGATTTAAGCCCGAAGATGGGGTCTTCGTAAGCTATTTATATTCGCTTGGGATTCCACAAGAAGACTTGTCATCAGTGCTGATCGCAAATGAGTTTGAGGATGTCTTAGCCGAGGTCAAAGGTTTGCTGCTGCATCGTGAGATTGAGTTTAGGATAGATTTGGTCGAGGGTGCTAGACCAATCATTATGCCTCTTAGGAGGATGGCGCCTAAGTAACAGCTAGAGTTGGAGGTGCAAGTTCGTGACCTTTTGGCAAAAGGATTCATTCGGAGAAGCGTTTCCGAATGGGGTGCACCAGTGGTGTTTACAACCAAGGCAGATGGCTCGTTAAGATTGTGTGTTGATTATCATGAACTGAACAAGGTGACCAAGAAGAACAAGTATCCATTGCCAAGGATTGTTGAATTGTTCGATCAGCTTCACGAAGCCAAAGTATTTTCTCAGATGGATTTGGCAACGGGATTTCACCAGTAAAGGGTGGCAAGGGAGAGTGTGTCAAAGACTGTGTTTAGGACACCATTTGGTTTCTTCGAATGGTCGGTGATGCCATTCAGATTGATTAACGAGCTAGCGTATTTGGTGGATCTTATTAATAGAGTTTTGTAAAAACCCGTAACTTCCCCGTAAAGGAAAGAGCGGATAGTTTGAGAACAAGCCACAAAATAGAACGCAGACGGAAGAACATTTCATTGTATATTACAACAATGCATCAGATTACAAGAATATATAGAGTATGAATGAATATTACACAGAAATATCGGAGATTACAGTAAATTACATAGCAGCGGAAAATAATACAATACACAACTGAAGGAGATATACGGATGCAAAGCTTCCCGGATATCATTCCAGCTGTAAACCAGGATCCTGTGAATATAAATCTGCAAAAACCAAAACTACTAGCTGCCCGTGGAAAATAGGGGCACCCAGAGTTTAGGTTAAAACAATAAACTCCAGGTCAGTCATGTGACTGGTGTGAGAACTAAAACAGTTATTATTCTTTATTTTTAAAGTTCGGTAAATCAAGGGACCACGCCGTATAACACGGAACGGGTTTCCTCCCAAGAATACCAGTGCATAAAACAACAGCGCGATGCTAAATAAAGAAAATGAAGCTATTATAAGACCCAGTTCCCATCACACAATGCAACGCAAGCCGGAGGATAGGGTTTTTACCTTATAATAGCCAAAGAATGCTTGATACGCTTTAAAACAACTCATTTGATACTATAATCAGTGTATAGTGTATAAAACAACCTTCAAATCATAAGTATCAATCATAGGCGGCATGAATGCCCCATACCACTATGTCGCCATATATAGGTTATACAATCAAAACCGCAAAGTCACGTATTTGGAAATTGGGTTTCCTTCTATGAACCGAGGCCAGGGATCGTCCTCTACCGATTCGAGACAATCTAGCCTACCATGTCTCAGGATCAGAACACATCGACCCTTGGAGCGACAGGGCCGGTCCACCGATGTGGATTAGACGAAATCCTGAACACTGCGTTTTCCCGCCCTATGGGGCGCAAATGAGCCAACGAATGACTCCATCGGACCCGGATCGTCCGATCAAACCGAGGCGCCTCGCAACAGCAACAACCACACAGGTGAAAAGTATATAAATGTCAGGGCTGGTAGGTCACTAACACCACCCTAGCTAGAAAGAAACGCATGCCCTCCCTGAGGTCCTCTCCCGTTTTTGGTTCACAACCGGGGCGTGAGGCTCACGAATTCACGTTACACAAAGCTGTGCCACACAGGCTGTGCTTTGATCATCTCCACAAGACTTTGCTTTTCAACAGAAGCCTCGATCAATTGCATCTTAGCATGCCACACAGGCAAACCACTCTATGCAACCGATATCAGTCACACAGAATGAAATCCAATGTCAGACACACAGTCCATTTACAAGTCCGTTCTGGGTCTGAACGAAACCGGAGGCACTTTCCTCGCATATCCATCGATCTCCAAGCACATCTAGACGACCACCGAATGATTCCCTCATCTTGGGTGTACAGCCCAATCAAGATCATCAGTAATCACCCAAACGATGTGAAGACTTCCGGTCTTCAACCACCGTCTTCATCTTCGACTTATCGTCGTATCAGTTATTCAGAATGGGATAAACCCGGTCTTTTCGAATAACTCGCGTATATTTTAAATAAGTGTTACACAAACACAACATACGCCTCATTCCAATTCATCAGTCACTAACCGTAAATTAATCAAGAGAATAATTTCCCAAATATTAACCCCGAAGGCCGAAACCAACATCAGATCAATATCTAGAAAACCATTCTGCTTGGCTAACCGACAGTTAGTTTCTAAATTTCACATTCATAGGGAAAGGTTCCCCTTAATTTTATCCAAGATAATTTCCTTGAATTTATTCTCTAATCTTCTTTTGATTTTCGATTCAACTAGTCGGGATTAACGACCCTTACCGAAGTAATCATTTGTTTTAATTTCCCAATCCCAACCTATTCATCCCATGAAGTAAAACTGGTTATACTTCATATCTAACACCACGGTGTTATCAGTAAATTCAATTACCATTTCATGTTCAAATCTAATTAAAGATTTAACTATCGCCTGGAGCAAAACTGGTGATACTCCATTCTCGATCTTTTCAATCTAATTAAAGATTCATTAAAACTCCACTTAGTTTTAATCTGTGACTGGGTTAAAGAATCAGTGTCATTTGAAACACGGCTCACGATAAACCCAAAATCCCATTCCATTAATTATCGGGTTAAAGAACAAGTGTTATTTAAAAACACTGACCCAAAAATCAATATCAATTCAATTCCAATTAAATATTATTTAATTGGTACACTTCATTAAATCTAAATAAAAAGATTTAATCTTTTCTCAACTGGGTTCAAGAACAGTGTTAATGAAGACACCATTCACGACAAACCCAAATCACATTTGATATTAAACACAAGGCTCTGAATAGAAAATATACCGGCTTATATTCAATATCAAATTCTACGACCAACAGATATCGTATTGGAAATAACGATATATATATCTATATCTTTCAAATTTCCATAACAACATCTGTATAATCACGAAATCCAACATCGAAATATTACGAAGACAATTTCGATTCAAATTCATTCCAATGCAATCATTGGAAATTCTGGTTATTTTCAAAACCATTTCAAATTCAATTCATTTATTTAAAAATAAATAGAATTATAATTCTAGTTCAAAACTAGTTCATTTCGATAAAAATCTATTTTTATCTTTTCAAATATGGAATTTTCCATCCCAATTTTTCCCAAATCATTTCTTATGATTTTACGCAAATTATTACTATTTTTAATAATTTTATCAAGGCCCGTACAGTCGATTTCCATCAACGGCCATCGAACTGCACTTACAGCGACCTTTTTCAAATTTGATTTGGACATAATTCCAAATCCAACCGTTAGATTTCTAATTTCTCACATTCGTTAGAAAGCTCTTTTCGATACGAACCCAACGGTTCCGGTTTTAGGAGAATCCGACGGTCGGATCTCCTGCAATATCCGTTCGAAGTCAATGGTCGAAATTCGCGAACTGCCGCGGCGCGGCGCGTTCTATTCAGGCTATTATATTATATATATAATATATATAATATATGCTTCGTCGATTTTCTTTTCAAAACGATTTTTAATTCAATTTCCATTCATTTTCAATTCAATTTGAATTTCAAATTAATTCAATTCAATTCATATTCATTTCTATTCAATTTCTATTCGAATTCATTTTAAAACGATTTCAATTCCATTTCAATTCTATTCAAAAACGATTTCAATTCCATTTCAATTCTATTCAAAAACGATTTCAATTCTATTTGAATTTCAAACTATTTCAGTTTATTTCGAATTTCAAATCAATTCAATTAAATTCGAATTTCAATTTACTTTAATATTCACTTTAATTTGAATAAAATCGATATAAATATCGTTCACGTCAAAATGGCGTCAATCTATCAACGCGGCTTTATATATTTCGATTTTTCAAATATTCTACTTCAGATATTTTATTTCAAATATTTCTATTCAAATATTTTTATTTCAAATATTTCTATTCAAATATTTTTATTTCAAATATTTCTATTCAAATATTTTTATTTCAAATATTTCTATTCAAATATTTTTATTTCAAATATTTCTATTCAAATATTTTTATTTCAAATATTTCTATTTCGAAATTGGAATGAGGCCCAATCAATTACCATATAATGTTAATTATATGGATTTTCTACAACACATGTACACAATAACAACGATGAATAATCAACCATCATCCAAAGTGCATTCTACACTGTATAAGCATCAACTATAAATATTCAATGCTTATAACAGCCTGTCAATCAATCGATCGACATACGACTAATTATTGGGATTTGTGTATGTCATATGTCATCCCAATACCCGTGTGGGGTTTCAAACCATCAAACACAGATTTTATTTGTGCAGTTGGGCGATGTGTAAAATTTATCGTCCCAATCAATATCAGTCAAATGTGTGTATAAAAACAAATCGTCCGATTTGTTTATTTTTATTTCATTTTATATACACGTTAAAAATTCTATTTTTAACTATAAAATATTTTTAACTATACAAATATTTTATTTCATTTCACATCACCTCACACAATCAACTACACATCAAAATCAAACCAACAAGCATACAAGCCGTCCATGGTCTGTGGACGACGGGTGTCGGGTGCTACTAAACACCGTCTGCATCCTAGTACATATATATAACTAGAAAATTAAATTAAAGAGTGAGAAATTCTCACCAATAGCTATCCAATCATCTTGACGCTTCTTTTGTAGAAGTCTTCGTCGTTCTCGCCTTTCGTCACTTTCGTCGCCCGTAGTCACTACATATATAAAAATCGAATTTTTACTTTGCTATTCAATATATAAAAATCGAATTTTTACTTCGCTATTCAATATATAAAAATCGAATTTTTACTTCGCTATTCAATATATAAAAATCGAATTTTTACTTTGCTATTCAATATATAAAAATCAAAATTTTACTTCGCTATTCAATATATAAAAATCCTATTTTTACTTCGCTATTCAATAAATAAAAATCGAATTTTTACTTCGCTATTCAATATATAAAAATCCTATTTTTAATACTCTATCTATATAAAAATAATATTTTTATATCTTCTACTATATAATGATCATATTTTTTCTCCAACTAAAAATCAAAGCTTTATAGTGTTAAAAATCAAATCTTTACATCGTTAAAACTCTATTTTTACACGACTAAAAAGCCTAACTTTATATATATATATATATAAATCTCTTCTTTATGGTTTTAAAAATCTAACTTTTCCCTGATTAAAAATCACATCTTTCTCTAATTAAAAATCTCCTCTTTCTCTAATTAAAAAATGAGATCTTTTTCATGTTAAAAATCAAGCCTTTCTAACTACATAAAAATCAAATCTTTTCCTTGCTAAAAATCATAGCTTTCTACCAATAAAAAATCGTGTTTTTATTTTGCTAATACATATAAAATGATTTTAGAATATGTTTTATAATTAAAATTAATTGTATAAACTGAAAACTAATTCTAAAACCAATTACATTAATTGAATAAATAATTAGAATTAAAAAAAAACTTACTGGCGGTTCTAGGGTAGGGGATGGCGGCTCAGGGCGGAGGGGAGGTGGCAGGGGTTCGTTGGCGGCTTGCGGTCCTTTCTGGTGGCGGTGGCGTCCCTTCAGGGCGGCGGCGCTGGTTAGAATCGACTAGGGTTTTTTTCTTTTGGGGAGGGTGACTGGAAGAGAAAGGAGGCGAGCGTAGGGGAGGAGGAGCTGAGGGGGTCGGAGCTTCTCGTCGGAGGCGGCTTCCGTTGGAGGAGGGCGGCAGCGGGTTTTGATCGACGAGAGGTTTTTTTTCTTTTTTCTTTTTCTCTTATTTCTATCTGTTATGAATAAAGAGGGGAGAGAGAGTGGGATATGAGTTGACCAAATTTTATAGTTTAATAATGTTTTAATTCATCATTTAATTGTTTAACACCACAAACTCCTATCGAATCCCAACGACTGTCGCCCCTAGCTAATTACCCCCATTCCGAACACAACGGGATATGTTTCGCAAGCCAGTTCCATCGTTTCGACCAGTTTCCGCTCAAATCAAAATTTAAATATATATATTCTATTTTAAATGTACATTTCAAATTACCGGGGCCACATACTAACTCTAAAAATTCCAAAAAAATATTTTCTAGCTTCGTATTGACAATACGGTCCTAACAAAACTAGTTTCGTCGAATTCTGAGACCGTTTGAAAAATGGCCATTTTCCAGTCGATTAAAATCAACTGAAACTGGTCAAACGCGTTTTCCTTTGCCACGCTCACATATTGATTCGAAAAATTATGAAATTTGGAATCTAGCAATAACTTTACATCACGGACACAACAAAAGTGGGTTCGTCGAAATCCGAGGTCGTTTGCAAAATGTCTATTTCTAAGGGCCTGAATTCCATAACGACTATTCAGAATTTTCAACTGGACATATCTTTTGATTCCCGTTATGAAATTTTGATTTTTCGGATTCGTTGGAAAGATATCCTCAATTAGATTCCATTATTTTTGGTTTCACTAAAATTCGGATTGTTTTGCACCTGGAAACTTCAATTGAAGTTTGAAATCAAATTATCGAACTACCGCGTCATTTTCAATTCTATTTATAATTTAAAATAATTATTTATATTCTAACGACGACGTATATAATATATACGTTCGAATTCTATTCAAAATAAATTTCTCGTCGATATTATTTAAAATAATTCATTTTAAATAATTAAAATTCGCTAAAATTGCCAAAATAAAATTTTTAAACTGGCCCAGATTTTCGGGTTGTTACAATCTCTCCACTTAAAACTTTTCGTCCCCGAAAAGGAACAAAGTCGAAAGTGGTTTGATCAATCAACTCTACGTTCGATCTGGCTTCCATTCTACAACTTTTTAGTTTCTAAGAACTCTTCAAATTTTTCAAAAATTTGGCTAACACCCTAAATTTTCGAAAAATTTCGCCATAACCTCCCCTGCACCGGGAGCCACGGGAAAATCCCGAAATTGCCATACAGGCCTTCTGATCTCAAAAAGAAAAAGAAAAAGCCAAGCGGCTAGCCAATCGGCTCATAAAATCATCATCACCCAAACAAAACAGTAAATTATAGTAAACATGTACCTATTTGTCGGGCAAACAAATTTTATTTCTCTGCTCTAGCCTCCTAGCTATGACCTGTTCATTGTAAGTACATGTATATGCAAGCAAATGCTACAAATTTTCAACACAACTCAATATTTGATCAAATTGGCTATATAATACAAATTTTAATTAATCAACCAATAATCAACAACACAACCATCAATCAATTAGTTGATTAGCTTTTGAAATTCATAACTTTGATATATAGTCAAAAATCAGATTTTTGATGCAAAATCACAACAATATGCCCTATCTAATTTTGGTTCTCACACCAGTCAATAGGAAATATATAGAAATCTCACTTTCGTCACTCGAATATAAACACTGATGATGAGGCCTCATCATCAGAATCATCTCCGGGCGACTAGAGTGTGATTCTATATCTATCCAATATATTAAAATTTCGAACACACGTTTGCAAGACGTATATGCAAAATCTCTATATACTGGACTGTCCTAATCAATATGAAATAAATAATCAAATACGAATAATTGATTTTAAATTTTCAAAACAAAATTTGTTTTCATTTTAAAAATATACTCTTCACACTCGTTCTAGGATACTACTGATCCCATCTCTAACGAGTCATTCCATTGGATATTACTAATCCAATATCTGATGAATTCTTTCGTATGGTTCTAATGTGCCTTGTTCTCTGAGCTTTGTAAACCAAAGCTCTGATACCAACTGTAAAATCCCGTAACTTTCCCGTAAAGGAAAGAGCGGATAGTTCGAGAACAAGCCACAAAATAGAACGCAGACGGAAGAACATTTCATTGTATATTACAACAATGCATCAGATTACAAGAATATACAGAGTATGAATGAATATTACACAGAAATATCAGAGATTACAATAAATTACATAGCAGCGGAAAATAATACAATACACAACTGAAGGAGATATACGGATACAAAGCTTCCCGGATATCATTCCAGCTGTAAACCAGGATCCTGTGAATATAAATCTGCAAAAACCAAAACTACTAGCTGCCCGTGGAAAATAGGGGCACCCAGAGTTTAGGTTAAAACAATAAACTCCAAGTCAGTCATGTGACTGGTGTGAGAACTAAAACAGTTATTATTCTTTATTTTTAAAGTTCGGTAAATCAAGGGACCACGCCGTATAACACGGAACGGGTTTCCTCCCAAGAATACCAGTGCATAAAACAACAGCGCGATGCTAAATAAAGAAAATGAAGCTATTATAAGACCCAGTTCCCATCACACAATGCAACGCAAGCCGGAGGATAGGGTTTTTACCTTATAATAGCCAAAGAATGCTTGATACGCTTCAGAACAACTCATTTGATACTATAATCAGTGTATAGTGTATAAAACAACTTCAAATCATAAGTATCAATCATAGGCGGCATGAATGCCCCATACCACTATGTCGCCATATATAGGTTATACAATCAAAACCGCAAAGTCACGTATTTGGAAATTGGGTTTCCTTCTATGAACCGAGGCCAGGGATCGTCCTCTACCGATTCGAGACAATCTATCCTACCATGTCTCAGGATCAGAACGCATCGACCCTTGGAGCGACAGGGCCGGTCCACCGATGTGGATTAGACGAAATCCTAAACACTGCGTTTCCCCGCCCTATGGGGCGCAAATGAGCCAACGAATGACTCCATCGGACCCGGATCGTCCGATCAAACCGAGGCGCCTCGCAACAGCAACAACCACACAGGTGAAAAGTATATAAATGTCAGGGCTGGTAGGTCACTGACACCACCCTAGCTAGAAAGAAACGCATGCCCTCCCTGGGGTCCTCTCCCGTTTTTGGTTCACAACCGGGGTGTGAGGCTCGTGAATTCGTCTCGATCAATTGCATCTTAGCATGCCACACAGGCAAACCACTCTATGCAACCGATATCAGCCACACAGAATGAAGTCCAATGTCAGACACACAGTCCATTTACAAGTCCGTTCTGGGTCTGAACGAAACCGGAGGCACTTTCCTCGCATATCCATCGATCTCCAAGCACATCTGGACGACCACCGAATGATTACCTCATCTTGGGTGTACAGCCCAATCAAGATCATCAGTAATCACCCAAACGATGTGAAGACTTCCGGTCTTCAACCACCGTCTTCATCTTCGACTTATCGTCGTATCAGTTATTCAGAATGGGATAAACCCGGTCTTTCCGAATAACTCGCGTATATTTTAAATAAGTGTTACACAAACACAACATACGCCTCATTCCAATTCATCAGTCACTAACCGTAAATTAATCAAGAGAATAATTTCCCAAATATTAACCCCGAAGGCCGAAACCAACATCAGATCAATATCCAGAAAACCATTCTACTTGGCTAACCGACAGTTAGTTTCTAAATTTCACATTCATAGGGAAAGGTTCCCGTTAATTTTATCCAAGATAAATTCCTTGAATTTATTCTCTAATCTTCTTTTGACTTTCGATTCAACTAGTCGGGATTAACGAGCCTTACCGAAGTAATCATTTGTTTTAATTTCCCAATCCCAACCTATTCATCCCATGAAGTAAAACTGGTTATACTTCATATCTAACACCACGGTGTTATCAGTAAATTCAATTACCATTTCATGTTCAAATCTAATTAAAGATTTAACTATCGCCTGGAGCAAAACTGGTGATACTCCATTCTCGATCTTTTCAATCTAATTAAAGATTCATTAAAACTCCACTTAGTTTTAATCTGTGACTGGGTTAAAGAATCAGTGTCATTTGAAACACGGCTCACGATAAACCCAAAATCCCATTCCATTAATTATCGGGTTAAAGAACAAGTGTTATTTAAAAACACTGACCCAAAAATCAATATCAATTCAATTCCAATTAAATATTATTTAATTGGTACACTTCATTAAATCTAAATAAAAAGATTTAATCTTTTCTCAACTGGGTTCAAGAACAGTGTTAATGAAGACACCATTCACGACAAACCCAAATCACATTTGATATTAAACACAAGGCTCTGAAAAGAAAATATACCGGCTTATATTCAATATCAAATTCTACGACCAACAGATATCGTATTGGAAATAACGATATATATATCTATATCTTTCAAATTTCCATAACAACATCTGTATAATCACGAAATCCAACATCGAAATATTCCGAAGACAATTTCAATTCAAATCCATTCCAATGCAATCATTGGAAATTCTGGTTATTTTCAAAACCATTTCAAATTCAATTCATTTATTTAAAAATAAATAGAATTATAATTCTAGTTCAAAACTAATTCATTTCGATAAAAATCTATTTTTATCTTTTCAAATATGGAGTTTTCCATCCCAATTTTTCCCAAATCATTTCTTATTATTTTACGCAAATTATTACTATTTTTAATAATTTTATCAAGGCCCGTACAGTCGATTTCCATCAATGGCCATCGAACTGCACTTACAGCGACCTTTTTCAAATTTGATTTGGACATAATTCCAAATCCAACCGTTAGATTTCTAATTTCTCACATTCGTAAGAAAGCTCTTTTCGATACGAACCCAACGGTTCCGGTTTTAGGAGAATCCGACGGTCGGATCTCCCGCAATATCCGTTCGAAGTCAATGGTCGAAATTCGCGAACTGCCGCGGCGCGACGCGTTCTATTCAGGCCATTATATTATATATATATAATATATGCTTCGTCGATTTTCTTTTCAAAACGATTTTTAATTCAATTTCCATTCATTTTCAATTCAATTTGAATTTCAAATTAATTCAATTCAATTCATATTCATTTCTATTCAATTTCTATTCGAACTCATTTTAAAACGATTTCAATTCCATTTCAATTCTATTCAAAAACGATTTCAATTCCATTTCAATTCTATTCAAAAACGATTTCTGTAACAACCCGTATTTTCAATAACCTGTTATAACGTAAATCGAGGCAGAATTTAATTCTAAAATCTGAATCAAGGGAAACGGGCTATGCCATTGCGTTCGTCTCGGAAAAATACGCGAAATAGAGTACGAGTTTTCGAAAATCGGAGTCCGTATGACCCGATTAAGGCCCAACGAAGTTTTCAGAAAATTTCTAAGTAAAAACAGATTTTAAATTCAAATTTGAATTTGAAACATTGGGCCAGTTTGGGCCAGGCGGGAGAATTCCCGCCAGAGTACCCAAGTCGACAGCCCTGTCGACTTGGGAGTCGACTTGGATTGACCCAAGTCGACAGCCCTGTCGACTTGGCTGTCGACTTGGTCCAGCCGGGCTGTTTAGCCTGGTGCACCATTTTGAGATTGTGTTGAGCTTGGGGGCCAGATTCGGTTTTAAGGGCTAAGATTGCAACTAGGGTTTAATCCTAAGGCCTAAAACACTTGCCTAATCTATAAATAAGGCCCTAACCTAGCCCTAAATCATCATTAATCTATCCTACAACTAAACTATGGCAAAATCAATCCTCTCATGGCCTCCACTCTCTTCATAAAATTCCTAAACCAATTTCTAAGTGATTTTCCATGCATACAAGTGTTTTCAAACTTGTATGAGCATCATTAGCTTGCATTCAAGTCAAGTTTCTATATTTGCATCATAAAGGAAGGGTTTTGATCATTTTGGCTTGCATTTTTGGGGTTAATTGATTTCATAAGGGCTTTGTCATATTTTTGTGACTTCATAATCATTGTAAGCCCTATTCTACTTTCATACTTAAACTCTAAAGTTAAATGTATGATATGCAAGTTTTCTATGATGTAATATGCAAGTTTATCATGTTATGCAAGTTTTCTATGATGTAATATGCAAGCTTATCATGTTATGCAAGTTTTCTATGATGTAATATGCAAGTTTATCATGTTATGAAAGTATGCTATGATATGAAATGCAAGTTCATCATGTTATGTTATGCAAGTTGTGTTATGCAAGTTTGGGTTGATCCTTTTGTTCATGTTATCATGTTATGCAAGCTTATCTTGAGTATGTGAACATAAAGCTTCAAGCTTTATGCCAAAGGTTGCATTTTGGCAACATGTAAGTTATCATATCTCTTATGATAACTTGCATGTGAGGCTAAATGCGAACTTATGGCCATTTCTACATGTCATTTATCACCATGTATCACCAATATGCTAAGTTTGGTTTTATGCATACTTTTGAGGCCAAAATATGTAATATGCAAGTATATGAACACATGAACATTTCATATGCCACCAGGTTAAATTTGTGGCTTCAACACCTTTATGTCATGATTATGCCAAGTTCCCTCTTTCTATCCTTTATGCGCTATTGCGATATGTAAGCGATGGGATTGCGTTTGGGGGTTGGGTAAACTTAAAAGACATAAAACATAAGCTTGGGAATTTACCTATTAAGTTAGGTCTACCCATTGGGAATTTACCTATTAAGTTAGGTCTACCCAATTGCTTGAAAACTTGTAATGTGTTTTGGAAACATGATGGACATGACACTTAGAAAAGATAAGTGTGGCCAACTCGAGGTTGGGTTGAGTTTGTAGCGTAAACCTACCCGGAACCGACCGGCTTAACTAGTTGCTACAAACAATAGGACCCATTGTGAGAAGTTGGTCATGTTGTACCTTGGACCCGAGGTTAGACCAAGTTGTGGTGTAAAGCTACCCGGACCCGCCCGGCTTAACTAGTAACCACAACAAGGTCTAATATGAGAGGTTAAGGCGCATTAAATTAATTAATGCCTCGTGATTAGGGTTAAGTCATGATCCACTTAGTACTTAACCAATTTGGGCTCGGTAGATTAATCGGGGTTAAGTCGTGAACTCATCGTTACACTTAACCAAGTTAATCCATGATTAGCAAGAGGGTTAAACCGTACCTAACCCACTAGAAAAATCCTAGCAATGGGGGCCCACTCCAGTAGTAATCCCAAGTTAGTATCATCATGACCCTAGGGACTAGGCTAGGGAGGGGGCACGATTACTGGACTGGAGGTAAGTGACCGAAAGCGACGGCAGAGGGTACGCCGGTGTAGTTCCGGGCGGACCATGGTCGTGCACATAGTCCGAAGCCGGGGAAATCATGCACGGGTACCAGCAGATCGAGACTGTGCACTCATGTTTATGGCGTCCAGGGGTTGCCACCCTAGGGCTTGATACACCCGACGGGAGACCCTGCACAGTCTGACTACAATTATGTTTGGGCCGTATTGACACCAACACGTGACGAGTTAGGCTTAGGGAGCCGATCGACTAGACCGTTGGGTTGGACCTTGTATTAGGGTCATTTCATGTTATTGGGCCAAAGCTTGGGCCAAGGGATCAATACTTGTTTATTCAAGTCATGTTAGTTTGCTAGTACACCTGTGGTGCAAAACCTTAATGCTGATTATGCGATGACACCTTTATCTACCTTGTTAGTTAATCATCATGCTAGTATATTGTTATCCTTATGTTCATCCCTGCTGCTCATGCCAGTTAACTTTATCAGTTTACATTGATTGTAGTAGGGCTTACTCAGTCTTTTTGACTGACCTGTTTTCTTTCGCCCCTTTTCTTCCGTTTCCCCCCCCAGGTTCTCAGGGAGGGAATATTGGAGCTTAGCTGGATTTCTGACCGCTTGCTTGTGGGATTTAGCTCATGTACGGTTTGACATGAAGCTAGCTATGGCGATCACTTCTTTTGGGGATTAGTATTTATGTATTTCAGTTTTTCAGTTGATGTTGTTTTATCTAGACTTGTTTATTTGGAAATTTGACATTATGATGTAACAGACTTGTTTTGAAATGGTTTAAAATCTTCCGCTGTTTTATCTATGTTATTTACTCTGTTTACATATATACATATGTTCTTGTTCTGCCTTGATATATCATTATGCATGTTTACCTGATTCAAACGCCCCTCCAAAGTCAGAGTGCTTGCAAGAGCCACCCTGGTGGAGGTGGGGTGTTACATTTGGTATCAGAGCATATGGTTTACGAGAAGGAACAAAAAGGTTTTTGGACAACTTTTGGAAAACTATTTTCAAAACTAAGTATAAAGTATTTTCCAAAGAAAAGTCTAGTTTATTTTAAAAGGCTATTCCCCAAAAAGCCACTAGCAAAATTCCTTCGTTTTCCTCCATTCTGAATCTGTCTTTTTCTTCGTTTCAGTATGGCCGATAACTTTACTATTCCGAAGGGAGTACACGTACCTGTTTGGTATAGGAGACTTTTGGAGGCTAGGGCGACCGAAGCCGGCCCCGCAGATGTCCCTCCTCCTCCAGCAGTTAATATTCCTCCTCCTGTCGCTAATGTTCCTCCTCCTCCTGTCGCTGAGGTTCCTCTTCCTCCTCCCCCTCAGCATCCTCAAGCGGACTTCGCAAAGACTTGCAAAGATTTCAAAGCAATGGGTGGCAGGAACTTTCAAGGCACTGAGACTTTTGTAGAGGCCAGAAATTGGTTGAAAGAGACCGAGGATTTGTTTGCTATCTTTGGGATAGACGATCAGAGGAAGCTCTTGTTGGCGGTTTGGCTTATGAAGGATGAAGCCGCTTATTGGTGGGAAGTCACCAATGGTACTATTCCTGTTGAGACTTGGGCCGATTTTAGGGCAAGGTTCATGCTTAAGTTTCTATCTTCTGCTGAGGAGAACCTGCAAAGGGAGAGGTTCATAACTTTGAAACAAGGAGATATGTCTGTCAAAGAATATGTAAACAAGTTCAATCAGTTAGCTCGTTTTGGCTTGGATATGGTGAATACTCCTCAGAAGAAGGCTCTTCGTTTTGCTAGAGGATTGAATGAGCCGTTGCAGGGATTGGCTATGTCACATATTCCCCATGGGGCCACGTTTGAGAGTTTGGTTGATATGGCGTTACTTCAGGGAGATGTTAAAAAAGAGACCAAGATGAATGATACTCAAGCCAAGAAGACTGATTCCCAGGGGAAAGGAAATCAGGGAAATCCGAGTGGTCAGAGCAGTCAAGGCAATCAGAACAAGAACAAGAGTCAAGGCAACAAGGGGAACAACAACAAGGGCAAGAACAACAAGGGGAAGTGCCATTATTGCGGTTCAGCTGGGCATCTTATTAAGGATTGTAAGAAGAGAAAATGGAAGAATGGTGAATGCTTTTTCTGCGGTGAGACTGGACATTTCAGTAAGGATTGCCCAAAGAAGCAAGGGCAAGGCCAGGGTCAGACTCAGCGTACTAGACCTTCAGGAGGGCAAGTTCATGCTCTCAATGTCGCTCCAGTTCCCGATCGAGGTAGTATTTCTGTTGAGAGCCTTGTATATATTTCTGATTTTCCAATTCGTACCTTGTTTGATTCTGGTGCATTGCATAGCTTTATCTCATCTGATCTTGTTGATAGTTTGCACCTTAGTACTAGCTTGGTAGATGATCCCGTCTGTGTCTCAAATCCTATTGGGGGTTCCGCCCATTTGTCTATGATATGTGGGGATTTGAGGATCTCTATACTGAGTGTAGAGTTCTTGTGCAGTGCTTATGTTCTTGGTTTCAGGGGATACGGATTGATATTGGGCATGGATTGGCTGTCTAGATATGGAGCCATCCTTGATTGTGAGCATAAGGTTGTGAGGCTCGTGACTCGCCTCGGAAACACCCTAGAGATTTCTTGTGATCCGAGAGGTCCCGTCATGTTGTGCTATCTGGAATCACTCGACTCGTCAGTAGAAACTCTTCAGTCTGTGAGAGTGGTTCGAGAGTATCCGGATGTTTTTGATGAAGTTAGGGGGTTGCCCCCTAAGCGAGAGATTGATTTCCGCATTTATCTGGTGGATAATGCAAAGCCGGTTTCTTTGCCCGTTCGGCACATGGCTCCGCGTGAAAGGCGGGAGCTAAGCAAGCAAGTGAAAGAGTTGCTTGAGAAGAACTTCATTAGGCGAAGTATATCTGAATGGGGAGCGCCTATGGTATTTGCTACCAAGGCAGATGGTTCTCTCCGACTTTGTGTTGATTATCGAGAGTTGAATAAGCTGACTAAGAAGAACAGACACCCGTTACCGAGGATTGATGATCTCTTTGACCAGCTTGTTGGTGCTTCTGTTTTCTCTCAGCTTGATCTTGCTACTGGATTTCATCAGCTCAGGGTAGCTGAAGATAGTATAGACAAGACTGCGTTCAGAACTCCAAATGGATTCTCCGAATGGCTTGTCATGTCGTTCGGCTTGACTAATGCACCCGCATATTTCGTGGACTTGATGAGTAGGGTGTTCAGGGAGTTCTTGAACAAGTTTGTCGTGGTCTTCGTAGATGATATTCTGATCTTCTCTAAGGATGAGGAAGAGCACGCAAGGCATCTTGTGGAGGTGATGGATACGCTTAGAGCGCATCAGTTGAAGGCCAAGTTCTCCAAGTGTCACTTTTGGAGAAGGGAAGTTAGATTCCTTGGGCATGTAGTATCTAAGCAAGGCTTAGCGGTGGATCCCGCTAAGGTAGTTGCAGTTCAAGATTGGAAGACTCCAAGGAATGCAACCGAAGTGAGAAGTTTTTTAGGTCTTGCGGGTTTTTACCGGAAGTTCATCAAGGACTTCGCAAAGATATCCGCTCCTCTCACTAAATTGACGAAGAAGAATTTAGTTTTTGCTTGGAGCATAGAATGCGAGCTTGCTTTTCAAAAGCTCAAGAGAGCTCTTACATCAGCACCTGTTCTAGCTTTGCCCGATGGAGGGAAGTTATTTATAGTATACACCGATGCATGTGGCACGGGGTTAGGAGCTGTTCTTATGCAAGAAGGAAGAGGATATGCTTTGGCGGTAGACAACTCAAAGTGCATGAGAAGAATTATCCCACTCATGACTTAGAGTTGGCAGCAATAGTATATGCACTCAAGGCTTGGCGCCATTATCTTCTGGGAGAAAGATTTGAGCTTTATACCGATCACAAGTCATTGAAGTATCTCTTTTCTCATAAGGATCTGAATCTGAGGCAACAAAGATGGATGGAATTCTTGGCGTCCTATGATTTTGAGATAGCTTATACCCCTGGCAAGGGGAATGTGGTAGCGGATGCATTGAGTAGAAGAAGGTTGACCATAAGTCCTCTATTCGTTGAGATGAAGAATTTAGAGTATGTGGCAACCTTTGATTTCTCTTTGGCAATTGAGTCGATGACCGGTTCTTTAGCATCTCTGGAACTCAGACCTATCCTTCTTGATCAAGTTGGGGCTTCGCAGAGAGAAGACCCTCAGATAGTTGAGATTATGGATAAGTTGATTCGAGGAGAGACGTCTAGTCATCTCGCTCGATATTCTATTGATGACAAGGGTTGGCTGAGGAGAGACGGAAGGTTATGTGTTCCCATGGTAGAAGATTTGGTAAGAACGGTTCTTGAGGAAGCGCATCGCTCTAAGTTGACTATACATCCAGGCGGAGATAAGATGTATAAAGATATGAAGCGCATTTTCTTTTGGCCTGGGATGAAGAAGGATGTGGCAGAGTTTGTCTCTAGATGTATCATTTGCCAGCAAGTTAAGGCCGAGTCAAAGAAGCCCGGTGGGCTATTGCATCCTCTAGACGTTCCACTATGGAAGTGGGAGAGTATTTCCATGGATTTTATCGATGGGCTACCAAGGTCAAGGAAAGGGAATACGAGCATTTGGGTTATTGTGGATAGACTTACGAAGAGTGCCCATTTTATTCTGGTGAAGAGCAAGAGAACCGCATCTGGGCTAGCGTCTGTGTATCTTCGTGAGATTGTGAGACTTCATGGAGTCCCTTCTAGTATTGTCAGTGACCGTGACCCAATCTTTAAAAGTCAATTCTGGAATAGCTTGCAAGAAGCTATGGGCATGAGATTGAATCTAAGTACGGCTTATCACCCACAGACGGACGGTCAGACCGAAAGGGTGAATAGGGTACTCGAGGATCTGTTGAGGCTTTGTATTCTGGATTTTGGTGGTACTTGGGAAGACCATCTTCCTCTTGTTGAGTTTGCATATAATAACAGTTATCAGGCAAGCATAGGGATGGCACCATTTGAAGCTTTATATGGGAGGCCGTGCAAGTCGCCTACATGTTGGTGGGAGACTATAGATAAGCTTATACTTGGGCCTGATATGATCAGAGATACATCCGAGAAGATCGAGTTGATTCGGAGACGGATGAAAGCGGCCCAAGACCGACAGAAATCCTATGCTGATAAGCGAAGAACTGATTTGGAGTTTGATGTTGGGGATATGGTTTTCGTGAAGGTTTCTCCTTTGCGGAATGTGGTCCGATTTGGAGCCGTTGGGAAGTTAGCACCGAGGTTTGTTGGACCATTCCCTATTATAGAGAGGATCGGGCAGATGGCTTATAGAGTGGAGTTGCCCGAGAAGTTGGCCGGAGTACACGATGTTTTTCATGTCTCGCATCTCCAGAAGTGTTTACATGAATCAGCAGAGGTTGTTGAGCCAAGTGTTCTGAAAGATGTGGAAGTGGAGAAAGAGGCTACCTTGAGGAGAGCTCCGATTCGTATCTTGGGGACGGAGACCAAGAAGCTAAGGAATCGAGAGGTCAAGTTGGTGAAGGTTCAATGGGGTGAAGCCGAAGAAGACGCAACTTGGGAAACCGAGGAGAAGATGCGTTGGCTTTATCCATTCCTTTTTGAGGGTACACTCTCAATCTCTTTTCTTTGTTAGCATATCTTTCTCTTTGCTATCCATGTTTATCTAGTTATCGTGTTAATCTTGTCATGAGAACCTTAGGTAGAAACCCTTTGGATGAAACATGTGTTTGAAACATGTTATGCTTGATGGTTGCAAGTGGTTGCAAGTGTTTACAAGTGGTTACTCGTGGATGCATTATACACGATTAGGCACTAGATCGGCTCACACACTCCTCATATTGCATATGCATGAGTGTTTATGCTTATTCATGGATGAAAATTTTTGTGTTATCACATGGATGTTGCATATGGATGTATGTGATGTGCACACATATAGATGTTATACGTTATGTTAGGAATTGCATACATATGGATTCATTTCACTAACATAATTTGCATTGATGATATTTGCATTAGACAAGTACATATACACACACCTTTGCATATGTTCATACAACATTTAGAATCTTGTAAGGCCAATGATTGCTCGTGGATGATGTTTTGAGTAGATGGATGTTGGATGGTAGGATACGTTCTTCCTAACTTGAAGATTTCGGGGACGAAATCCTTTAAGGAGGGGAGAATGTAACAACCCGTATTTTCAATAACCTGTTATAACGTAAATCGAGGCAGAATTTAATTCTAAAATCTGAATCAAGGGAAACAGGCTATGCCATTGCGTTCGTCTCGGAAAAATACGCGAAATAGAGTCCGAGTTTTCGAAAATCGGAGTCCGTATGACCCGATTAAGGCCCAACGAAGTTTTCAGAAAATTTCTAAGTAAAAACAGATTTCAAATTCAAACTTGAATTTGAAACATTGGGCCAGTTTGGGCCAGGCGGGAGAATTCCCGCCAGAGTACCCAAGTCGACAGCCCTGTCGACTTGAGAGTCGACTTGGTTTGACCGAAGTCGACAGCCCTGTCGACTTGGCTGTCGACTTGGTCCAGCCGGGCTGTTTAGCCTGGTGCACCATTTTGAGATTGTGTTGAGCTTGGGGGTCAGATTCGGTTTTAAGGGCTAAGATTGCAACTAGGGTTTAATCCTAAGGCCTAAAACACTTGCCTAATCTATAAATAAGGCCCTAACCTAGCCCTAAATCATCATTAATCTATTCTACAACTAAACTATGGCAAAATCAATCCTCTCATGGCCTCCACTCTCTTCATAAAATTCCTAAACCAATTTCTAAGTGATTTTCCATGCATACAAGTGTTTTCAAACTTGTATGAGCATCATTAGCTTGCATTCAAGTCAAGTTTCTATATTTGCATCATAAAGGAAGGGTTTTGATCATTTTGGCTTGCATTTTTGGGGTTAATTGATTTCATAAGGGCTTTGTCATATTTTTGTGACTTCATAATCATTGTAAGCCCTATTCTACTTTCATACTTAAACTCTAAAGTTAAATGTATGATATGCAAGTTTTCTATGATGTAATATGCAAGTTTATCATGTTATGCAAGTTTTCTATGATGTAATATGCAAGCTTATCATGTTATGCAAGTTTTCTATGATGTAATATGCAAGTTTATCATGTTATGCAAGTATGCTATGATATGAAATGCAAGTTCATCATGTTATGTTATGCAAGTTGTGTTATGCAAGTTTGGGTTGATCCTTTTGTTCATGCTATCATGTTATGCAAGCTTATCTTGAGTATGTGAACATAAAGCTTCAAGCTTTATGCCAAAGGTTGCATTTTGGCAACATGTAAGTTATCATATCTCTTATGATAACTTGCATGTGAGGCTAAATGCGAACTTATGGCCATTTCTACATGTCATTTATCACCATGTATCACCAATATGCTAAGTTTGGTTTTATGCATGCTTTTGAGGCCAAAATATGTAATATGCAAGTATATGAACACATGAACATTTCATATGCCACCAGGTTAAATTTGTGGCTTCAACACCTTTATGTCATGATTATGCCAAGTTCCCTCTTTCTATCCTTTATGCGCTATTGCGATATGTAAGCGATGGGATTGCGTTTGGGGGTTGGGTAAACTTAAAAGACATAAAACATAAGCTTGGGAATTTACCTATTAAGTTAGGTCTACCCATTGGGAATTTACCTATTAAGTTAGGTCTACCCAATTGCTTGAAAACTTGTAATGTGTTTTGGAAACATGATGGACATGACACTTAGAAAAGATAAGTGTGGCCAACTCGAGGTTGGGTTGAGTTTGTAGCGTAAACCTACCCGGAACCGACCGGCTTAA
Source organism: Allium sativum (assembly GCA_030737875.1). Taxonomy (NCBI): domain Eukaryota; kingdom Viridiplantae; phylum Streptophyta; class Magnoliopsida; order Asparagales; family Amaryllidaceae; genus Allium; species Allium sativum. The sequence goes on along the minus strand of CM060922.1, from coordinate 444,027,713 downwards.
CTAGTTGCTACAAACAATAGGACCCAATGTGAGAAGTTGGTCATGTTGTACCTTGGACCCGAGGTTAGACCAAGTTGTGGTGTAAAGCTACCCGGACCCGCCCGGCTTAACTAGTAACCACAACAAGGTCTAATGTGAGAGGTTAAGGCGCATTAAATTAATTAATGCCTCGTGATTAGGGTTAAGTCATGATCCACTTAGTACTTAACCAATTTGGGCTCGGTAGATTAATCGGGGTTAAGTCGTGAACTCATCGTTACACTTAACCAAGTTAATCCATGATTAGCAAGAGGGTTAAACCGTACCTAACCCACTAGAAAAATCCTAGCAATGGGGGCCCACTCCAGCAGTAATCCCAAGTTAGTATCATCATGACCCTAGGGACTAGGCTAGGGAGGGGGCACGATTACTGGACTGGAGGTAAGTGACCGAAAGCGACGACAGAGGGTACGCCGGTGTAGTTCCGGGCGGACCATGGTCGTGCACATAGTCTGAAGCCGGGGAAATCATGCACGGGTACCAGTAGATCGAGACTGTGCACTCATGTTTATGGCGTCCAGGGGTTGCCACCCTAGGGCTTGATACACCCGACGGGAGACCCTGCACAGTCTGACTACAATTATGTGTGGGCCGTATTGACACCAACACGTGACGAGCTAGGCTTAGGGAGCCGATCGACTAGACCGTTGGGTTGGACCTTGTATTAGGGTCATTTCATGTTATTGGGCCAAGGGATCAATACTTGTTTATTCAAGTCATGTTAGTTTGCTAGTACACCTGTGGTGCAAAACCTTAATCCTGATTATGCGATGACACCTTTATCTACCTTGTTAGTTAATCATCATGCTAGTATATTGTTATCCTTATGTTCATCCCTGCTGCTCATGCCAGTTAACTTTATCAGTTTACATTGATTGTAGTAGGGCTTACTCAGTCTTTTTAACTGACCTGTTTTCTTTCGCCCCTTTTCTTCCGTTTCCCCCCCCCCCCCCCAGGTTCTCAGGGAGGGAATATTGGAGCTTAGCTGGATTTCTGACCGCTTGCTTGTGGGATTTAGCTCATGTACGGTTTGACATGAAGCTAGCTATGGCGATCACTTCTTTTGGGGATTAGTATTTATGTATTTCAGTTTTTCAGTTGATGTTGTTTTATCTAGACTTGTTTATTTGGAAATTTGACATTATGATGTAACAGACTTGTTTTGAAATGGTTTAAAATCTTCCGCTGTTTTATCTATGTTATTTACTCTGTTTACATATATACATATGTTCTTGTTCTGCCTTGATATATCATTATGCATGTTTACCTGATTCAAACGCCCCTCCAAAGTTAGAGTGCTTGCAAGAGCCACCCTGGTGGAGGTGGGGTGTTACAATTTCAATTCTATTCGAATTTCAAACCATTTCAGTTTATTTCGAATTTCAAATCAATTCAATTAAATTCGAATTTCAATTCACTTTAATATTCACTTTAATTTGAATAAAATCGATATAAATATCGTTCACGTCAAAATGGCGTCAATCTATCAACGCGGCTTTATATATTTCGATTTTTCAAATATTCTACTTCAGATATTTTATTTCAAATATTTCTATTCAAATATTTTTATTTCAAATATTTCTATTCAAATATTTTTATTTCAAATATTTCTATTTCGAAATTGGAATGAGGCCCAATCAATTACCATATAATGTTAATTATAAGGATTTTCTACAACACATGAATACAATAACAACGATGAATAATCAATCATCATCCAAAGTGCATTCTACACTGTATAAGCATCAACTATAAATATTCAATGCTTATAACAGCCTGTCAATCAATCGATCGACATACGACTAATTATTGGGATTTGTGTATGTCATATGTCATCCCAATACCCGTGTGGGGTTTCAAACCATCAAACACAGATTTTATTTGTGTAGTTGGGCGATGTGTAAAATTTATCGTCCCAATCAATATCAGTCAAATGTGTGTATACAAACAAATCGTCCGATTTGTTTATTTTTATTTCATTTTATATACACGTTAAAAATTCTATTTTTAACTATAAAATATTTTTAACTATACAAATATTTTATTTCATTTCACATCACCTCACACAATCAACTACACATCAAAATCAAACAAACAAGCATACAAGCCGTCCATGGTCTGTGGACGACGGGTGTCAGGTGCTACTAAACACCGTCTGCATCCTAGTACATATATATAACTAGAAAATTAAATTAAAGAGTGAGAAATTCTCACCAATAGCTATCCAATCATCTTGACTCTTCTTTTGTAGAAGTCTTCGTCGTTCTCGCCTATCGTCACTTTCGTTGCCCGTAGTCACTACATATATAAAAATCGAATTTTTACTTTGCTATTCAATATATAAAAATCGAATTTTTACTTCGCTATTCAATATATAAAAATCGAATTTTTACTTCGCTATTCAATGTATAAAAATCGAATTTTTACTTTGCTATTCAATATATAAAAATCGAATTTTTACTTCGCTATTCAATATATAAAAATCCTATTTTTACTTCGCTATTCAATATATAAAAATCGAATTTTTACTTCGCTATTCAATATATAAAAATCCTATTTTTAATACTCTATCTATATAAAAATAATATTTGTATATCTTCTACTATATAATGATCATATTTTTCTCCAACTAAAAATCAAAGCTTTATAGTGTTAAAAATCAAATCTTTACATCATTAAAACTCTATTTTTACAGGACTAAAAAGCCTAACTTTATATATATAAAAATCTCTTCTTTATGGTTTTAAAAATCTAACTTTTCCCTGATTAAAAATCACATCTTTCTCTAATTAAAAATCTCCTCTTTCTCTAATTAAAAAATGAGATCTTTTTCATGTTAAAAATCACGCCTTTCTAACTACATAAAAATCAAATCTTTTCCTTGCTAAAAATCATAGCTTTCTACCAATAAAAAATCGTGTTTTTATTTTGCTAATACATATAAAATGATTTTAGAATATGTTTTATAATTAAAATTAATTGTATAAACTGAAAACTAATTCTAAAACCAATTACATTAATTGAATAAATAATTAGAATAAAAAAAAAAAACTTACTGGCGGTTCTAGGGTAGGGGATGGCGGCTCAGGGCGGAGGGGAGGTGGCAGGGGTTCGCTGGCGGCTTGCGGTCCTTTCTGGTGGCGGTGGCGTCCCTTTAGGGCGGCGGCGCTGGTTAGAATCGGCTAGGGTTTTTTTTTTGGGGAGGGTGACTGGAGGAGAAAGGAGGCGAGCGTAGGGGAGGAGGAGCTGAGGGGGTCGGAGCTTCTCGTCGGAGGCGGCTTCCGTTGGAGGAGGGCGGCGGCGAGTTTTGATCGACGAGAGGTTTTTTTTCCTCTTATTTCTATCTGTTATGAATAAAGAGGGGAGAGAGAGTGGGATATGAGTTGACCAAATTTTATAGTTTAATAATGTTTTAATTCATCATTTAATTGTTTAACACCACAAACTCCTATCGAATCCCAACGACTGTCGCCCCTAGCTAATTACCCCCATTCCGAACACAACGGGATATGTTTCGCAAGCCAGTTCCATCGTTTTGACCAGTTTCCGCTCAAATCAAAATTTAAATATATATATTCTATTTTAAATGTACATTTCAAATTACCGGGGCCACATACTAACTCTAAAAATCCAAAAAAATATTTTCTAGCTTCGTATTGACAATACGGTCCTAACAAAACTAGTTTCGTCGAATTCTGAGACCATTTGAAAAATGGCCATTTTTCAGTCGATTAAAATCAACTGAAACTGGTCAAACGTGTTTTCCTTTGCCACGCTCACATATTGATTCGAAAAATTATGAAATTTGGAATCTAGCAATAACTTTACATCACGGACCCAACAAAAGTGGTTTCGTCGAAATCTGAGGTCGTTTGCAAAATGTCTATTTCTAAGGGCCTGAATTCCATAACGACTATTCAGAATTTTCAACTGGACATATCTTTTGATTCCCGTTATAAAATTTTGATTTTTCGGATTCGTTGGAAAGATATCCTCAATTAGATTCCATTATTTTTGGTTTCACTAAAATCCGGATTGTTTTGCACCCGGAAACTTCAATTGAAGTTTGAAATCAAATTATCGAACTACCGCGTCATTTTCAATTCTGTTTATAATTTAAAATAATTATTTATATTCTAACGACGACGTATATAATATATACGTTCGAATTCTATTCAAAATAAATTTCTCGTCGATATTATTTAAAATAATTCATTTTAAATAATCAAAATTCGCTAAAATTGCCAAAATAAAAATTTTAAACTGGCCCAGATTTTCGGGTTGTTACAAGTTTTCAGAGATCAGTTGAACAAGTTCATGCTTGTGTTCGTGGATGATATTCTGGTTTACTCTTGAAACAAGGAACAACATAAGACGCACTTGAGAGTTGTGTTGGAAATATTTCGAAAGCATCAGCTGAGAGCTAAATTTTCAAAGTGTCACTTCTGGAAGAGTGAAGTGAGATTTTTAGGCCATGTTGTTTCTTGAAATGGGATAGCAATTGACCCAGCTAAGGTGGCAGCGATCCAGGACTGGGATAGACCTAAGGATGCAACGGAAGTGAGAAGTTTCCTTGGATTGGTTGGTTATTACCGAGGGTTTATCAAGGATTTCTCCAAGATAACTGCACCGTTGACAGGATTGACGAAGAAGAACCAAGTGTTTACATGGGACGAGAAGTGTGAGCAAGCTTTTGGCATTCTGAAAGAGAGACTGTCAAGTGCTCCTATTTTGACGATTCCAAGTGGGAATAAAGAGATGGTGGTATACACCGGTGCATGTGGTACTGGGCTTGGAGTAGTACTGATGTAGAAGGATAAGGTTGTGGCCTATGCGAGTCGACAGCTAAATCACATGAAAGGAATTATCCAACTCATGATTTAGAGTTGGCAGCGGTCGTGTTTGCTCTGAAGATGTGGAGACATTACTCGTTGGGAGTTCGGTTCGAGTTGTTTACAAATCACAAGTCATTGAAGTATCTTTTCTCCCAGAAGGATTTTAATCTTCGGCAACAAAGATTCTTAGAGTTTCTGACATCAAATGATTTTTGTATAGCCTATACTTCTGGCAAAGGAAACGCAATGGCAGATGCGTTGAGTCGAAGACATGCAAGTTTAGGAGAGATGTTTTCAAAATGGAAGAACCTTGAGTACTTGGCAGGATTTGATTTCAGACCAAGGTGTGACTCGAAACCTGAAATATTGGCAAGCTTATTGATAAGACCAACTCTCATCGAAAGAACTAGCAAGATCCAAAGCTTGTCGAGTTTATCTAGAAAATGGAACCAGAGGATAAAGAGTTCGAGGTCGATCAAGAAGGTTGGCTTTGGAAGCAAGGACGACTGGTTGCTCCTAATATTGACAGATTGGAAGATGAGGTTCTGAGAGAATGTCTTCATTCGAAATTGAAGATTCATCCCGATGGTAATAAGATGTATTAGGACATGAAGCAATCCTACTGCTGGGAAGGGATGAAGAGAGATATTGGAAAGTTCATTTCCAAGTGTATGAACTGTCAGTTAGTGAAATCTAAACAGAAGAAGCCGAGCGGATTTACGCCAGCCATTGGAAGTTCCTACGTGGAAGTAAGAGCAAATATCGATGGATTTTATCGATGGACTACCTAGAACCAGGGTAGGAAATGAAGGAATTTGGGTCATCGTGGATCGTTTAACCAAAAGTGCAAGGTTCATTCCTATCAAATCAACTAGGACACCATCGAAGTTGGCTGAGCATTATATAAAATGAATAGTTTGATTCCATAGTATCCCGAAGAGCATAGTGATTGATCGAGATCCATTATTCACAAGTGGATTCTGGAAGAGTTTGCAAGAGACTTTGGGAACCGAGTTGTGTTTGAGTACGACTTATCATCCCCAGACTGATGGTCAAACCGATAGAGTTAACCGAGTTTTTGAAGATCTCCTAAGAGCTTGTGTGTTGGATTTTGGGAGATCGTGAGAAGACCATCTACATCTAGTTGAGTTTGCGTACAATAATAACTACCAGTAGAGCATTGGGATGGAACCATACGAGGCGTTGTATGGTAGACCATGTATTTCTCCGCCACATTGGTTAGAAACTGAAGATAAGTTGATACTTGGGCCAGAGATGATAATAGAGACATCAGATTGTATCGAGATAGATTGGCAACGAATGAAGGCAGCCCAAGATCGTAAGAAGAGTTACGCTAATAAGCATCGAAAAGATTTGGAATTCGACCTTGGGGATATGGTTTTCGGTGAAGATTTCTCCATTGAAGCATGTAGTTTGATTCAGAAAGAAAGGAAAGTTAGCTCCTAAGTTCGTTGGAGCGTTTCCTATAGCCGAGCGAATTGGAAAGTTCGCATATAGATTGGAGTTACCCGAGAAGATGTCAAGTGTGCATAATCTTTTCCATGTGTCGTTTCTGCGGAAGTTCATACATGATTCGAATGTGATGGTATCTCTGGAGCAGTATAAAGACCTAGAAGTAGAGACCGTAGTTGCAAGACCTTGTAAGCCGCTTCATGTTGTGGGAAATGACACGAAGCAGCTTAGGAGAAAGACGGTTAAGCTAGTCAAGGTACAATGGAGTGAGGATGGCAATGATTGTACATGGAAACGAAAGAGAGCATGAAGGCGACCCATCCAGAACTCTTCGTTGGTATGACCCATTGATACCGTGTCATCATTACATCATCGTAACTTGTGCTATGGTTGCTGTTAGAATTCTGCAAGCTAGGATAAGGCTATGGATGCATGGCTTGATGGCTGCTAGTTTAGGTGATAGAATTGGCTGCTCATGGATGATAAGCACGCAGAATTGTTTTGGTTGCTTATGTTTGTTGGGATTTCGGGCACAAAATTCCTAAAGGGCGAAGATTGTATCAGCTCGCATTTTACGTATCGGAGGATCGTAAAATATTTTTATTTTATTCCCTAAAGGTTAGATCATTATCATATTTTGATTTTTTTTAGGGATGTGAGACATGTCCATTGTTTTTACCGATTTTGTTTGTGACCATTTTTCCCTTGACAGTCTTGTACAGGGTATAATTTTTGACTTGGATCAATTCAGTGTTGAGATTGCTCTCATTGGAAATGAAATGATGATTCTCATTCCGTAGAGTGGTCACATTAAAGATTTGGATTAGCGGTTTAGGAGGAATCACTGTTTTAAGGTTTCACAGTTAGTTGTTCGGGTTTTTAAAGCCAGAATGGGCTGAATTGGAGAGGCCCATTAGTGGCCCGGTGGAAGGCTGTACATAGGGGGTAAGAGGCATGGAGAATAGTTTACTTTCTCCATTCTCTCATTTTGGAAGAGCATGTGATCCTCCATTCCTCCATCTTCTTCACCTTTCCACCATTAAAGCTCAGAAAATCGAAGATCTACATCGTTTGAAGCTAGATATATGTCATTCCAAGAGAGAGTTCATCGAATAGAACAGTTTAGAGCAAATTCTTCATTGTTCGGATCCAGATCTAAGTGTTTTTGGGTTGTTTTAGAAATTTGGTGAGTGATATGCATCTCTCACATGGATTCAATCAAGTATATGAGTATTTGTTCTTGTTTTTCATCATTTTAAGTCGATATCTCCTAGATCTACATCATGGTAAGACTATTTTCATATGAATCACCATAGGATCTAATTTAGCAACTTAAAGCCGGTAATTTCTATGTAATTTCATATGTTTATGAAAGTTAGATCCATTGTTTTGTTCATATGTTCGTTTATCATGATTCTGGTGAAGTTTACATAATTATTGATGAAATTGTCATTTTCATGTTGTTATTGATTTCATAACATGTTTGTGGTCATATTGGATGAGTTGGTTTCCTCGAATTCGTCATTGGCCAAGTTTTGGTCGAATTTCAGGTTGAAATGGTGATGGATCAGATCTGGAGTAATATGGATCGGTCGGGAAGTTATGGATCGGTTGAGTTCATGTCTTGGGGAGCACGACATGAGGGGTCGGGTTGGTATCAAGATGAGGGGTCGGGTCAGTATCAAGATTATGGTACGGTTTGGTCTTAAGATGAGGGGTCAAGTTGGTCTTAAGATGAGGGGTCGGGTCGGTCTCGAGATGTGGGGTCGGGTCAATCTCAAAATGACGGGTTGGGTCGGGCTCCAGGCGATGGGTCAGGTCAGTTTCAAGATGATTGGTTGGTATAACCAAAGGGTATGGATCGGTCGGCTGCAAGCATGGATCGGTCAGGCTCAAACGGATCGGTCGAACTCCGATCGGTCGGTCGGTTCTTTTGAAAGATGAATGTGGCCTCGATAAGAGTTCAAGTGAGAATGTTGAAGTGTTGTGATGTGTTAGCATTCGTCGTATGCAATGAATGTGAAGACGACTCAAGGTAGTGAGTTCGTGGTGAAATTGCTCGAGAAGGTTGCTTGGGCTACAACTCAATGTAGTGAGTTGATGGATAATGGTTATTGGAGAGGGTTGCTTGATCTATGGTCATCAGGTTGGATGACTAGATATGTGAAGGTCGAGAGATTATCATTGTTGTAAGTTCTAGAGGACTCAAAGCAGGGGTATAATAGGGGCACCTAAAAGAATGGAAGGTTGGTTGTCGAGTACCCTGGGCAGTCGTGAAGGGCCTAGTCATCAATGTTGGACAAACATACCTATCATTGAAAGACATATGGAGTTTGAGCTAGAACAAGGGTTACCATCAGTCCTTGACATATGGCAACGTTTACCATCATATGATTAACAATAGTTTCGACGTAGGATTGGCAATGATTGTTAGAGTCAGTCATTATTGTTTGATTGTTTTGTGTGTACCATCTCAGTTTTGTCCGAGGTCGAAGGAGATATTCCTTGGGTGCTTGTCTGATATTGGTTTATGCCTCTAAGGCTTGTGCTTGAGGGATATTGATCTCGATTAGGATGGTTTACGTGAGATATAACTAGTTGTTGGTTTTATTATTTGGTTAATCCTGGTTACCATGGATGTCTAACTGTTGCTTGTTCTTTGATTTCCATGGATGAATGTTTGTTCCCAATTACATGTTTTGTAAAGGCTATCACTGTCGGATGTGGGTAAGGCAGGTTTGGGTTCTTCTCTAGTGTTTGTAGATTAGTTTGTTAATCTACCTATTCTCATGTCCTTTATTGTTGATGTTTGTTAACTATTTTATTGCTCACTATGAATGTTGTCTGACTCAAGGTTTTATGTTTCCCTCTTATTACCTTGGGTTGTTTATCTGGTTGTGGATGGGAAGACTAAGTAGCAGGTGACATGTGATAGCTTGGTGAGACGACGATGTTGATCGATGGCGAGCTGGAGGGTTAAGTACCAGTTTTATTACTATCTAGTATTTCTGTTCCAACTATTTGTGTTTCTCTGTGAGTGATTGTAGTGAGGCTTCATGTACAGAATTTGGTATTTCCTATGAAGTATGGATGATCTTTCAGGATTTTGTGAAAGTTTCAGAAGTTTGTTATATGATGCTCCGTTATTTCTGTCTGTTGTATATGTTCTATTATATTTTATCTTTGCACTGTGAATTATACGACATGTTCCGTTTAAGTTATCATACCTTGATGATCGTCCATAGCTGTCTGACACGTCTTTCAGTGCATTATTCCTCTTGTTTAGTGTAAGCGTTATGAGCGATCATCACACAACCTCATTCCTTATGAAGTAAATCACCAAGCTAAAAAAGACCAGGCACAAGAGAAAAAGAATGTCACCTTTCATGCGGAAAAAGAATCGAAATCAAAAGATGAGGATCTAGCATTCATTGCCAAAAAAATTAATAAATTTCTAAAGTATAGAAAGAGTGGTTTCAAAAAGAATTCCTCAAATAAACCTTCAACCAAAAACTTAAAATGTTTCAATTGTCACAAGATATGTCACATGGTAAAAGACTGTCTGGAACTGAAGAAGGAGAATCAGAAAAACTTCAACAACAAAATAAAAAGATAAATTCGAAAAGAAGGCTATCTCTATCATATGGGACGATTCAGATTCATCATGTAGTGATAGCGACAATGAACAAGTAACTGTATGATTCATGGCTCAAGAATCCGAGGTTAGTGATTTATCTTATGATGATTTAGTGGAAGTAAGCACTGAATTTTTAAATACTATAAAAGTTCTTTAAAAGAAACTTAAGGCAACTCGAGAAAATCATAATAAAGTTGAATTTGAAAGAGAGATGCTAAAAGATGAAAAGAAAATATTGGAGGAAGAACTTGAAAAGGTTCAAGGATCTCTCTCAAACTCAGATAGTTAGCTTTCACTTTTGAGTCAAGAAATTGTAACTCAAAAGGCTAAGAAAGATGGAATTATTTCTGAAAATCACAATTTAAAGGCTAAAAGAAAAGAGACAGAATTAGAAAATACTGGTCTACAAACCAGATTAGATAGCATTACTAAAATTGTGTCCAATTTTAATAGGGGAAGATAAAATTTCTCTAGAATCACAGAAAATTCACAATCCTCAACAAATAAACATGGTTTAGGTTTCAAAGGAGCCAAAAAAAATTCCTAAGAAAAATGTAAATTTTAAAAGGAAAAATAATTCAAAACGTAATGTACTTTTGAATAAGGTATCGCAAAAATACCAAAACACACTAAAAGGAAAAAGGAAATCAAGATATAGGTTCCAAAAACAAACAATAATTTAATTAGGAACAAATATATTAAATTATTTATGGAAACTATTTGTAACAATAAAAAATATCTTTATAATGGGATACTGAACCCACTTGGGCTTGGTTTCCTTAGATCTGACTCTTAGGAAACGATTAAAAGTGGGTACCAATTTGTGTGAGTGTATATATATATATTGTTTTTGGTACCACTCAAGAAGAGAAAATGGATATTAGATGTGCTTACAAAACACTACCATGTGCTTGCTACTACGTTTAAAATGTTTATCATCTGTATGTTTGTAAATATGTATGCATGTTATCTATGTCGTGTTTGTTGTACAAATTCGTGTGTATTGCATTATGGTTATATCTCCTTTTTGTCAATGATAAAGGGGAGAAAATATATGCATATTGATAAGGGGAGTTACATATACAGTTGTCATTATCAAAAAGGGGTGGAATGTTGGATCTCGCTTTACAACATTTTGATTATGACAACTATATATGTACATACATACACACACACACACACACACACACACACACACACACACATATATATATATATATATATCAACTAACTATGTTTTATGGGAAGAAACTCAACAACAGATTCAAGAGCACAAATTGAAGATTATATGTGTTTAGAGTCTGTTAGTGTTAGTATATATTGTTAAAATCTTCCTTGGTGATACACACATGCACGTTTTTTAATTTATAAGATTTTATATAAGACATACATAAGGCATAGACATGAAACAACAAACAAACATCTGAAATTTCCAATTCAGACGTCTGTTTGCCGAAAGAAAAATAATTTTATCATAATATTCATACGTCTGAATATTGACCAAAATAGCCTATTTCCTTGCTGTTTGAATTTTATTCAAAAATAGACATCTGAATATTGGCTAAAATAGCCTATTTTCTTACTATTTGAATTTTATTCAAAAACAAAAATCTAAGCTTTTTATTCAGACATCTGAATACGAAAGGATGCAACCATTCGATGAAAAGTCACAACTTTTAATTCATATCCTGTCTTCGAATCTCTTCGCGAATGATTGTAACCTTTTATGTATTATAAATAGAGGTTGTATCAAATGTTTTTCATGGTGTCTTTCTCTAATTAGCATTAATATTCACAAGAGTACTCTATTTCCATATTTCTAAGGTTTCAATAATCTTCCTTATTCTTCCACGAATTACAACATTATCATCAAGGAAAGATTATAGGAAGGGTGTACATCAATTTAACATATTTGTGTTATCAAGAACACAAGTGGTCAACAAATTCTTTGTATTGTGAAATCCTCTTCAACGTTTGAGGCAAGAAATCATGTTCGGTTGTTTGGGTAGTTGTAAACTTGTTCCTTCGGGTGAAGTGAGGGTTGTTGTGTTTAGTGAAATACCAGAAGGGAGTCAAACACTAGACGTAGGACAGTGGTCCGAACCAGTATAAAATCGATTGCATCATTTTATTTACTGCTACCACTTTACTATCTATATTACCTTGCTTATACTCCATATTATATAATCCTACCGCTACATAAACACTTTCAATAAGATCAAAATATAGTGATTATCTACCACCATACTTGCTTCTACATCTTGTACCACTTCATCTGTTACCATTTCATCTGTTACTTTTTCAAAAGAGAGCATATCTGCTACTACTACTTCTTCGGCTTCATCTGTTGTGAGCATGTCTACTGGTAAATCTTTTTCTACTATTTTATCTTCAAATACAGCTTGTCATCTTCTTCTACAACTACTATGTCGTGTTCATCCTCCTTTAGTTCTCAAGCACCTTCTTCATCCTCATATAAGTAACATGGTTGGTAATGATGGGCAATCATCTGCATCTGCTAGTACTTCCCCATATTCACACTTAACTCTTCCTCCATCCATCATTCTTCCTTCACCATCTAATTCTACCCTACCATCATTAGCTCCTTCTAACTCAGCTTCTCAGTCTAAAAATTCTAAGAGGCTAGTTAGAAGGAAAAAAGCGGCTGAGAGTGTCGATGACTTGGATGATGGAATTGAGTATGGATTAGAGAATTTTTTTGGCATCCAATTTTTATAAGAAATATTCCTCTAGACATACAAGGAGCAATCTTGTTTGATTGGTTAAGTTTTTTTTGATAGTTTGGAATTTGATGAGAGCTACGGTTTTTGCTATTTTGCATGGAGTTTGTGTTGTATTTATGTGGATACAGTTAAGTGATATGAGAGATATAGTCTAGAATCTATTTTGCATGGAGTCTGTTTAGATGGAAAAGTTTTGATGATGGATACAGTTAAGTTGGTGATGGAGCATGTCTCAAGTCCTAACGTATTTTTCTTGGCTTTGGAGAGTTTAGAATTGTTGATGTTATGTTGATATTTGGTTTTTGAATGCACATTTTAGATGAATAGTTATTGCACGGTATTGACGCATTTCTTCTTGACGCACTATATTGATGCATAATATTGAAGCAATTGTCTTTTAAAGATTTGGTTACAAGGTTATGCGTTACGTACGATGATGGGCTCAAATTGGTAATAGTGTCATTTTGACCTAAATATTAGTAGCAACTGGATAGAATTGAGGTGTGTACTCGTATTTGAGGTGGTGTACGCGAGGATATTGATTTTAGTGTCCGATGAGTCTTAATAGTGTAATTTTCTTGTTGATGATACATTGTAGTGCTTTGTAGCTGGGGATATATATATATATGTATATGCTGATGTAAATATTGTAATTTAGTGTTGAGTAATAAAAAAATTCCCACTTGCCTCTCTAAACCTGCTAGGTTAAATCATGAGTATTAATAAGCTAAGTGGTCTGTCATTCTGCTGTTGTATCGGTTTTTGGGGACTCTTAAATCCTAGTTATCCGCGGGTACAAGCTTAAGGGGGTTTGGCTTATGTCAATCTTCTATTTGGAACCCATATCAATTAGTATCCCTAATTGTATTTTGTTAAAGGGCTTCGCACTACGTAGTGGCCAGAGCACGCTTTACTGAACTGGATAGTAAGAAGTTCACATGGGGAAGGTGGGTACGGGCACGTTCCGACGGAGTCATGAGCGTGGATGAGTCCGATTAGGGAAACTAAGCCGTTGTGACGACCGCTCACAACCCCTACACTAAACAAGAGGAATAATGCACTAAAGAGTGTGGCAGGCAGCTATGGACAATCATCAAGGTATGATAACACAAACAGTACCTGTCTTAAAACTTATAGCGCAAGGATAAAATATAATAGAACATATACAACAAGTAGAAATAATGGAGCATCATATAACAAACTTTTGAAACTTTCACAACATCCAGAAAGGTTATCCATACATCATAGGAATATCAAAGTCTGTACATGAAGCCTCACTACAACACTCAGAGAGAAACCCAAACAGCGTAACTAAAGGTACTAGATAGCAAGTTAGATAATACGCCAGCCTCCTGCTCGCCTCTGAATTACAACATCGTCCTCACTAAGTTATCACCTGTCACCTGCCACCTAGTCTGCCCATCCACAACCGGATGAACAACCCAAGGTAATAAGAGGGAAACATAAAACCTTGAGTCAGACAATAGTCTTAGTGAGCGATAAAACAACTATCTAACATCAACAATAAAGCATATGAGAATAGGTAGATTTACAACTCAATCTACCAAACATCAGAGAAGAACCAAACCTGCCTTCCCCACATCCGACGGTGATACCCTTTACTAAACATTTCAACCATTCATCCATGGAAAACCAGAACAACCATTCAGTCATAGCAATTAGAAACAATCCAACAATATCACTCGTAGCATCTAGATTATATATATATCCCACATAAACAGTCCTAATTGAATTTCAACATCCCTCAAGCACAATCTCCAGATGCCTAAACGTATATCGGACAAGCACCTAAGAAACATCTCCTTCGAATTTGGATAACTACGTGAGATGGTACAAACAGAACATCCAGCATGCATGACAAACTGGCTATCACCACCAATCTTTGCTTCGAAACCATAGTTAATCGTATGACGACCAACCTTGCTATATGTATGTATGTCAAAGGCTAATGGTAACCCAGTTCTAGCATAAACTCTATACGCCTTTCAACGATATGTATGTTTATCCAATCTTGACAACTAGGCCTTTCAACGATACCCAGGGTACTCGACCAACAACCTTCCAACCTTTTGGGTGCCCTCATTATACCCCTGCTTTGAGCCTGCTAGAACTTACAACAACGATAACTTCTTGGCCTTCGCATCTCTAGTCATCCAACCCGATGACTTTTCACAGCTCAAGCAACCTTCTCAAGCAACCATTATCCATCAACTCACAACCTTTGAGTTGTCATCTCATTCGCTGTTCCACACTGATTAACGAACACATTCAACACTTTGAATATTCCCACTTGAATTCACTTCGAAGTCATCACATCACTGAATTGACATAAGATTCACCATCCATCCATAGCATTCAACAAATCGCTATGGAAACAGGACACAGCGTTTCTACCAACATCCTTGGCACTGCACTGCGGCATGAATTCGGGCACTTCTGCCCGATTATTTTTTTAAAAAAAGCCTTTTTTGTTGACGTTAGGGTCGTACCCAAAAATATAATTTTTCATAAATGACCCTTTGCGACCGACCCGTCCTCTTAGAGCCGACCGACCCACTTTCAAGACAACGACCGACCGACCAGAATTACCCTGACCGACCCGACCCTATGTGACCGACCGACCCACTTTCAAGACAACGACCGACCGACCAGAAATACCCTGACCGGCCAGACCCTGTGTAACCGGCCGACCACATCGACCCTGTCTTTGTTACGACCCAGATTTTTGAACAATTTATTTTTAATATTTAATAAGGTTTTAAATATTGAATTGATAATATAATTTTTTATATTAAGTTATTGATTTAATAATCGAATATAATTTAATGTAGAATATATCAAATTATCGTAATTCAAAATATAATTAAATTCATAGATTTAAACTATACCGAAAATGATTCAGATAAACAATATAAATCCTAACCGAATAGAAATGATAATAATAATAATTTATTATTAAGGAATTAATTGTTGAATTTAATTTATCAGTTTAAATTAATATCTTCTCCGGATGATCAAATGAGGCTTGAAACCTGTCTCAGTGTGTTCAAAATAGTGGTTTAACCCTAGGAAGGCCTGTTGTTGGGCTCATATAGGAGTTTGAAATCAACGTGATAATTTAAATTAAAGGATACCGGTTCTAAATAAAATAAAATATAATGAAATAAAATAAAATTTATTATAAAAATAAATTTCCTTCCTCCTTAAGGAAACATAGTACATTGTAAACATAGTAAGTACTCTTTGCATAGACCTCGTTTCTTAATGCTTAAGTCTTCTTCATTCATAAATATCACAATCACTTTCCCATTTCATTTACAAGCTTCAAATAAATACACTGAAACCCCTCTCTAAGTTCAATCGGATAAAGCCAAATCATATATCCCCTTCGTTCATTCATTTTTCCCATTTCCATTCATTTTCCAAGAAAGACCAAAAGCTTAAACGTAAAATAAAAATGGTCACCCCTAATTCATTTTAAAATCATAATAAAATCGCCAATTTAAAGCCTGTCATCAGATCGATGACACAGGTTTCTGAAGTTCAACTCAGCATACTGTGACGCTTGCGATTAAAGGAGGCCGTCGAGGATTTATTTGGAGTTGACGAGGGGATTCAGACGTTGGATAAAGCATCGCGATTTAGGGTTGAAGTGTTGGGATTGCGATGGACAATAGGGTAAAATTTTGAAGCCCGACATCGAGCTAAGGACACGTGCGAAGTACAACGACGTGGCACTATCATTGTTTGTATAGAAATTGAGGAAGTCGATCCATGATTGTGCATCTGAAATGGTACGATGCTCGGTGATGGATGTAGAGTGATTGAGGTTTGGTTGGGAAGTTAGCGTGGTGTAAGGGAGTTGTGTGAGTCCCAAAACCAGGAGGGAGATTCGAACAGGGGTCTATGAATGGGAAGGGCAGTGGTCATGTACAGGGAAGAAGGCTATGTGTGCCGAGTATGGTAATGAAGTTTATATTATCTTAAGTTGTTAGGGGCTATTGTTCGAACAAGGAAGGAATGTCATTGCTGGTTTGGTTCAAGAGATGCAGAGCAGGAGTTTCTGTATGAAGCTGTCAATGTTGTACGAATTGGGGTTCGACAATTTTGGGTGAAGCCGGAAGCAGAGAAGTGATTTTCGAAGTGGAATAAAGATGAGAAAAAAATCATTAAGGTATACGATTTTATAGAATTTAAAATACATAGAATAAATTATTTATTTGTTTAAATAGTTAAGTTAAATAAATAATAGCTTAATCGATAATAAAATAAATTATCATCGGTGCTAGGTAGATTCACTTGAGAAGATTCGTAGCTGATGGTTTGGAAATAAACATGATATTCAATAACTGTAATTACGGTGAGTAAATCTCACTCAATTTATTATTTAGAATTATTTTTAATCGTTAAAAATAATTGATGGTTGTTTTGGTTACATTAAAATATTACTGTGGCTATTAAATATATATTAGTTATTTGGGTTGGTGTTTGTGGTTATATATATATTGGTGATTAGATTGTTCCCTCAGTACCATTAGCGGATGCCCACAGTATCATTAGCGGACGCTATGATAGTGGATGACCTTCTATAACGCGATATCCTGCCACAAAGCAGAATGATTATTATTTACGTTGGCTAACGTCTGTGGATGCAGGAAAACAGGTTGGAGGGATCCAACTAGATTCCTCAAAAATATTATTATTTGTTTGTTTCATATATATTATCATATATGATGTGTTAGAAAACCTGTGATTGATAACTGAGTGTTTGGGGTGTTTAAATATCACTGGGGCATGAATATTGATTTATAAAAATATCGTAAAAATGATATTTTGAGATTTAAATGCGAAATCTATTTTTCTAATAATAGATTCGAATTTCGAATGGATAAGAAATATTAACTTATCTTGAATAAATAAAACAAGTACTGAATTTATAAATAATGTTTATAAATTAAATAATACAGGAAATTAAAGTGATGAATTTATAAACGATGTTTATAAATTAAATAATGCAAGTTATTGAAGTAAATTTATAAAGGGTATTTATAAATAAAATGGAATGATTTTCATCGGATAATGCAGAGAATTAAAGTGAATTTAAAAATGGTGTTTATAACTGAAATGGAAAAATTATCAGTTGGATAATTATAATATCTAAATTAAAAAATGAATTTAAATTGAGGATTGAAAATCATGTTAATAAGGAACAAGGAAATTATTCCAATGGTTGGAATGAGAATTAAATTAAAATAAATCCATATGGATTTATGATTTGAATTCGATTAGATCGAATTGATTTAAATAAATAGTTTTAGAAAAAGGAAAAAATATTTCAATTGTATTAAATAGAAGTTTAAATTTTAATTATGAAAATAAATTCACTGTATATATATATATATAATTTATTATAAATAAATTAATCAAAATTTAGAAATTTGATATCAAATGGGTTTTGAAATGGAACTTGTTTAATGTATAAAACAAGGAAGAAAATTTATAAATGATGTTTACAAAGTGGAATAATTATCATGGGATAAATGTGGAATTATAAATTCAAGTATGAATTTGAAAGTGAATTGGAAATCGTTTCGAAAAAGGAATGACGGATTTTATTTCGGAATTTGAAATATAAAATGAATTGGAAAAATCCAATGGATATATATATTTAGAATTCAATTTCATGAATTATGTATAATAATTTATTTCTAATGGAATTAGAAAATAATAATAGAAATGGAGTTGTAATTGACTTGATAACTGAGTAATGGAAAATCGACGATTAGAGATAGTCGGAAATATTAAGTGGGAATTGAAAACTGGATTTTATATATGTATAAAATATATTAGAATGGAGTTGAAATTTATTATAAATGAAGTTTAACGTTTATGTTTAAATGTATAATTAAAACTAACTAGCCGCAGCGTGGCAGTTCATAAATTAGCATTTCAAATTTAAATTTCGTATATAGAACCTAATTTAAGTCAGAATTCTTTGAAATAAGAATCGTCAGGACCGGTTGAATAATAGTTTTCTAATGGAAGAGAAAAATATGGTTTTCGTCTTATACATTTTGAATTATGTCAAAATCAAATTTTCAGAAAAGCAGCGCTATAATCATTTAAACACCATAATGGTTTATTTAAATAAATAAAAGGATTTTAAGTACATAAAATTCGAATTTCCATTAGAAAAAATTCAGACTTGAGATATAAAATAAATATGAACTCAAGTGGAGTAAGTGAACAGATTTTTGAAACAAAAAAAAACAGATTTTTAATTATTAGATAGAATTAACTAAGTTGAAAAATAATTAGTTAATCGGGTTTTGATACAAAATTGGGCTTTGGATAATGAATGAGATTTGAAATTTATATTTGAAATCAAATATGGAACTTGAGTTGAAAATGGAATTAAATTAATTTATAAGCAAGATAAAAAGATATTTGAACATGATATGTTCAAATATAAAGTGAAATTGGCAAAAGAGCTAATAAGAAGATTAATTAGCAAGTTGAGTTAACAAATGTCTGGATTGAGTTGAAATAAATTAGAAATGGACGTATATGTGTTAAACAAGTATGGAGTGGAGAGAGTGAAGTTTATAAATTTAGTGCCCGACAAAATGGTACATGTTTAAATTCCATATGAGGTTTTATGCGCCGAATCGGCAAGCTGCTTGGCTTTTTGAATTTTTTTTGAATGGAAAAGGATCCAGAGAGGTGTTTTGTAGTTGTACCTAGTGACTCGTACAAAGGAGGTTTTGGCGAAACTTTCCGGAAATTTAAGGAGTTAGAATATTTTTAAGAAAATTGGATAACTAGAAATTGATATACCGACATGTATAACATTCGTTAAGGAAACCAAATTAAAAATAGAATATTATAAACAAAAAGGAAATCTATAATTAAATCTGGTAAAAATAGATTAGAGAATCGTATATACGTTTTAAATGAATTGAATAATTGGTTTTTATGATATTCATTATTCGAGATAAGTAGTCTTGTCCGTTTTGAAGTTAAGAATGTTATTCAGTCAAGGTCTGAGAGGTAGTTATACCCCAACTTGATTTATTTCATTATTAACCAATAAATAAGATGATTCAGTCTCGAAGATAAATGTTTAAAGAGCTTAGTTGAATGCAGTATTTTGGGTTGTTGTAACGATGTTTTACATAACATTTGTTTTAACCCAATAAGTGGAATTTTGGAAATATAATAATAAATAATTTTCTAAGTCTAAAAATGAATGTTCGTGAAGGGCATAAATAATTGGAATGTTCTCCAATTATAAATAAAAGATATTTTCTACGTATAGAAAATAAAAAGGAGTCGAGATATGGAAATGTTTTCCAAATAGTGTAAGAGGCCAAGATAATTGTCGAAAATATTTGTTTAACAAATATTGATAAGGAAATGGAGAAGTGATGTAACTAATGAAATATTAATTAAGGGGCCCAGTGACTGTTTGATGTTTTGAATGGATGTTTGTTTTTCTTCAATGGTTAAATAACCGACTATCGAAGTATTTTCCAATATCGCTGTCAATATGGAGAGACCGGTTGGATTATTATCCAAGAACCACTCCATATTGGCAGTAGCGTTGCGAATCAGATTTTATGAAGATAATCGAAGACGGAGTAAAGTGCAAGGGCTTTTTCTATTAATGGAAATTGCGCCTTCGGTTTCTTTCAATCATAGAACGAACGTATATGAACGAATGTCTGACAGAGTATTTCCAATGATAGCATATGTTGGTCTGTATAAATATATATGTGGTGGCGGAGAATTTATTCTCTTAGCATAATATCCAGAATATATTAATGCCTATCAGTTAATGATTAATGGATCTAACAACGTGACATTCAACGTGAATGTGTTATCAATGAATGGTAATAATCATAGCCTCGGGCCTCAACAACCGGGAAATGACAAAAATAGGTCAGACAGCATGGCTAAGTGGGTAGCTCCCATTTAGGGTGTATTGTCACCTGTCTAGAGAAATTCATTTTCATTCTTTATTCTATTCGATGTTGTCCCATTCGGGAAAACGGTTGTTGATCCAAACAGTTGGTGATGTACATTCGATACACTCAAGCGAAATGAGTGGTCGGTCATGTGTGGTCGGGTTACAAGATGTTCTTGTTGAACCCAGTGTATTCTCCTCTAGAGATACACTATCGGAAGGTGGTTCCATACCTTGTCACAGTTGGAAATTTATTGCTCGCGGTTTTGATTGTATATTATATATATGTGGAACGTGAGATGCAAATGTTCCACTAGATTTCTATTTATTTGATTTAGACACTATTATAATATCAAAAGAGTTTTGATATAAAGATTATCATTTCTTTCAAAAGGATTTTTAAAGTTAAATCAAGTGTTTTGGATCCTCATAAGGGAAAAACCCGTTCCGTGTTATACGGCATGGTCTTATGAGATATCGTTTATTTTCTCAAACTGTTATAAATTGTTTACTTATACCAGTCCCGTGACTGACCCAAAGTTTATTTTGTTTTGTTTTACCTAAACTCTTGGGTGCCCAAATTTGTACGGGCAGTCAAGTAGTTCAGGATTTTACAGATCTATCTAAAGAAGCTTAGAGCAGGAGACTTCAGTGTTAGATATATAGTATTTTTATTTCCGCTGTGTTGTAAGTGTTGTACTCTGATAATTGTATGTTATACAGTTAAAATTTTGTATTTCAAAAGTTATGATATATTTTATTTTGTTCCGCTGCGATGTGAGATTATGTGTTGTTATTTCTATTCTTCTTCTTCTACCTTTTTCTTCTAAAAGAAAATGATTCGTATTTCTGTGATATTTGGGTTGGACGTCTGATGTATGTAGTTATCTCAGATAGTACGGATTTGCGAGCCATTACAGTCTTGTTCTCCAAGTCACTCTACTTCCGACCAATCCAGTCCACTCCAGATCCGATCCATCACAATTTCAACCCGAAATTCGACCAAAACTCTGCCAATCGACCATATCGACGAAATCTACTCATCCAATCCATCCAATACAAACATAACCATGTTATGAAATCCCTAACAACATAAATATGACGATTTCCACCAAAATTATGCAAACTTCACCAAAATCATGATAAATGAATATATGTACTAAATTATGGATCTAACTTGCATAAACATATGAAATAGCATAGAAATTACGATGTTAAGTTGCTACATTAGATCCTATGGCGACTCACATGAAAATAAACTTATCATGACGTAGATCTAAGAGAAAACACTTGAATTTGATGAAAAACAAGATCAAACATTCATATACTTGATTGAATCTGTGTGAGAGATGCATATCACTCACTAAATCTTCAATCAAGCATAGAAATGACTAAAAACGAATATAAACAGCGGGGATCTTTCTTTACTCTGCATGATTTGATGAAATCTATCCCCTCCTTGATGTAGATCTAGCTTCAAATGTTGTAGATCTTCGATTCTCTAAGCTTTAATGGTGGAAAAGTGAAGAGAATGGAGAAATGGAGGAACTCTAGTTCTTCCAAATGAGAAAATGGATAAAGTAAACTATTCCCCATGCCTTCTACCCCCTATTTGTAAATCTATGATAGGATCGTATAAGTGTATATGACAAACGTCTGTGCTGAGTCAGGAAGATTTTCCTGCTCTAGTACCAGACGTCTCTTATATGCATGACAGCCATCTGATACTGCACAAACATATATATGATGTCTCATATGTTGTCAAGGAGATTGTAAATCAATTCTAATATACTATACACTGACAATACGTCATATATGTCATTTATGAGTGTTCTTATAGTCTTGAGTCTTCTCCTTAAGTTGATCCTGCATAATATTTAATATATGTGCATATATAATTTGTACAGTTTGTCGTCGTCAAAACTGAGGATCTAACATTCTCCCCCTTTTTGATGATGACAACTATACAATTGTAAAAGCTCCCCCTGAGTTAACGATCCCCTGTTTTCTCCCCTTTTGGCATTATCAAAAACATAAGAAATCAATACATCGACATACCAAAGCTAAAAGAGTCAAGCATACAAAGTTACTAACAAACCATAGAGTGTCACGCAAAATAAAGTTATAAGTACAGACCAGAAAGCAAAATATTAGTAACTAGATATTACAGAAAGATAAACTTAAGCATCTGCGAAATATCCCCATAACTCTGATGCTTGATTACTGTATTCTCCCCATTGTGAGTTGTCATTATAAATGACATCCTCTTGAATAAAAAGTCCGTGAAGTGTGTGCTGTGTATGGTAGGTTGCATCTTCTGGTTCCCATTCAGATTTCTCCTTCTCTCCTATGTACCTGTGGGTTCCATACCAGGTGCATGTTCTTCAGGCTGAGGTGGTTCATGTTGAGCACTAGTACCTGGTGGTATGTAACGAATAATGGTTCCGCTTGGTGGAGTAGGTGACGCGGAAGATGAACTAGAAGAGGATCTCCCACAAACTTTGCGAATAATTTTATCGAGTGAGCAAACTACTTTTTCTAAAGTTTTTTCAACTTTAGTCATGCGGGTAGAGAATGATCGTTCAAGCCATGTGACTTTCTTTCCTAATATTTGCTGATTTAGAGAAAGTAGTTGTTGATTATGTAAAGTAACATCTTGTACATTTTCTCCGGGGTCGCCACTACCTTTGCTTCTTGTATTTTTGGATCCGAGTAGTATTCAGTAGGTTCGCTTGGTTCGGGTTATTGGTATTGTCGTTGCTGTGGAGGTTGAATTGGTTGTTGAGAATGTCCTTGTTGTGCTTACCATTGTTCAAAAGGAATCATTTCTTGTGGCGAACGGGTAAATGCATTAACGCGGCAAAGCATATTCCGCTATTCTCAATTTCTACTTCTGGATATGTCGAAAGATATAGATTAATTCCTTGTGATCGTAAGATGCACATAAGATACGCTCCATAAGGGATTGTTCGCTTAGTTGGAGTCCAAAAATCTTGAATTTGCTTAAATATAAATTGAGCCCAATTTACACGTATGTGTCCAAAAATAGCATGCAATGCCTTATGATCATTCGGATACACTTGTTCATGACTTTCTACTCATGGAAAGACGGTATTGATAAGCATTCGATTGATAATGCTTGGCCTAGAGCGGAAATGTGACGGAGTCATCTTAGTAAAATTATCTTCCAATATTTGATGAGTTACTCGATCTCTTGGTTAATAACGCATGTCCGGAATGTCTTGTAAATGAGTGCCAGTAGAGGATGTGTTTAAATTTGTCCTAACATCTCGACATTGAACTTGACCAATTGACCATATACTAAAGACCAAACCAAATTATTCGGGTCTGGTGGAGACCATACTGGGAATGAACACAAATTAATGAAGAACAAGTAGATTGCGAGAGAGTCAATCATACCTTTGTTGTCTTCATACTCGATTAAATGTGTAAGCTTTGATTGAGTTAGGATGTTGTTGACATCGTAGTATCTCAATTGATAAATTGGATAGAAGGGTCCAAGATGAATTGGCTTCTTCTTTAAGGTTTCTAAGAGTTTTGGACAATTTTTAGCCTTCATCCATTTTTCAATTTATTGGTCAGTGGCGTAGTTTGGTGTTTCTTCGGGTTGTTTAGAAGAGAAACCTTCAATAACCTTTTTGCATTTGTTAGAGGGTTTCTTAGGATCCATTGATTATCGAAATTGAGAGTTTCTAGAATTGGGGATTTAGTGTTAGGTTTAGGAAGAAGAGGATAATGGTGAAAGTGAGAGACTAAAATGGTTAAAACACACACACACACACACACACACACACATATATATATATATATATATAGTGGGGGTAAAAACGGTTCAGAACAGGAACAAATGCCTGTGGAAGAATACCTCGGACGTTTGTCACTATAGACATAACTTCCCAAGGGATCCTACAGACGTCTGATAAATTTGGATTAGACGTCTGTGCTGAAACCAGATGAATTGCTTATTTGAAAAAATTGGTCAAACGTCTGTTGATATATATTTCAGACGTCTGGCACTACAGGGTTTCTAACCCGAGAGGGTGAATAGACGTCTGATTGAGTTTGTGCAGACGTCTGTGATGAACCTTCTGTTTTGATATATTTTGTATATTGTTCAGAGTTTGACAGTGTCTGTTTTAGACGTCTGTTGAATCAAAAAGAACACTATAAATTATAAAAAAAATTATTCAAATATAGAATAAAAACTTTATAAAGATGCATAATACAATTATTATTATGAAATAATAGAAATGATTATATTAGCAAAAGTGATTATATTAGCTTGGAGGTGTCTTCTTTGAGTCCTTGTTTTTGTTCGTCTTTTTTCATGGATTTGGCGAATATGGAGGTCTTTGTGGGGAAAGTCCAAGGATTGACTGGATCTTCTGGTGTACTATAGGATGAAGATGGATTGATGGGTTGTGGAAGAGGTTCAGCAACATTTTTTATTCTAGATCCACAAAACTTTATTGCGACTCGTTCTAGGAAACTCAGTCGAGTAGAGGTAACTTTTTGTTCAAAATAGAGCTCTTTTGGAAGAAGTAGTTGTTCCGCTTGAAAGTGATGCATGTCATTAATCTTTCGTTTCGTATCTTTTGAAGTTAATAGAGTTTTCTTAGCTCTTGTTGAATCAGGTGTGAAACCAGTCCGATAATCTTCCCATTTGTACACTGGTTCACGTTTTGATACTGGAGTTGGAACATGTGGTGTTTCTACCAAATTATCAATGGTAAATGTAATGTTGAGTGAGGAAATAGAATTATTCGACATTTTGGTTTTATTTGTTATTTTGTAGTAATTTTCTATAAAGTAAGAATGTATATTTATAGGTATTGTTTTACTAATTTTTACTCCTTAAAATAAGCATTATTTACTTTTAACCAAACAAAAAAATAAGGTAAAGAGAGAAATAAGGTGCATTTTTAGAAAGTAACAAAAACACATTATATATCAGAAAGAGAACAAATTCCTAAATCTCTTCGTAAATTTATAAAAGTAGATTCATTCAAACGTTTCGTGAATATATCAGCAATTTGTTTGTTAGTATTTACAAATTCTAATGTAATGTTTCCTTTTTCAACATGATCTCTTAAAAAATGATGTCTGATTTCAATGTGCTTAGTTCTAGAATGGTTAATAAGATTTTTTGATAAATTAATGGCGCTTGTATTATCACAATATATTGGTGAGTTAGTAATAAGTATTCCAAAATCTCTCAATGTTTGTTGCATATAAATTACTTGAGCACATGCAGGAGCAACAAATATATATTCTGCTTCGCATGTCTAGAGTGAAACTGAGTTTTGTTTCTTACTAAAACATGACACAAGAGACTGACCGATAAAATGAAACGTAGCACTCGTGCTTTTTCTATCAGACTTGCATCCTCCGAAATCTGCATCACTATATGATACAAGTTCAAAGGGACTACCAGTCGGATAGAAGAGCCCGTAATCTCTTGTATTAGTTAAGTATCTCAAAATTCGTTTTACTGCTCTATAGTGTGATTCCTTTGGTTGAGCTAGAAAATGTGCGCATAGACAGGCACTCAACATGATGTCTGGTCTACTAGCAGTCAAATATAAAAGAGAGCCTGTAATACTAAGATATAGTTTTTGATCAAAATCTTTTCCATTTTCATCTTTTTCTATGTGTGCGGTTGTGCTCATGGGCATTGTTTTTTCAGATGTATTCTCCATGTTAAATCATTTTAAAAGATTGCTACAATATTTTTCTTGATTTATGAAAATTCCATCCTTAAGTTGTTTGATTTGTAATCCTAAAAAGAAATTTAATTCTCCTATATGCGACATTTCGAATTCATTTTTCCTGATATTAGAAAAAGCATTACAAAGAGCTTCATTAGGTGATCCAAAAATCATGCCATCAACATATATTTGACAAACTAGAATATCTTTTTGAATTCTTTTTATAAAAAGTGTTGTATCTACTTTTCCGATTTCAAATCCAGCATTAATTAAGTGTGATTTTAATCGTTCATACCAAGCTCGAGGTGCTTGTTTTAGACCGTATAAGGCCTTTTTTAATTTGCAAACATGTTCGGGAAATTTTTCATGTATAAAAAGTGGAGGTTGTTCAACATAAGCTTATTCCTTTATATAGCCATTCAAAAAGCACTTTTAACATCCATTTGAAAAAAAAAAAAAAAATTGTGATGAACTGCAAAAGCTAATAGAGTACGGATAGCTTCAAGACATGATATTGGGGCAAAGGTTTCTTCGTAGTTAATCCCTTCTTCTTGGTTATATCCTTGTGTAACCAATCAAGCTTTGTTATGAATTATATTTCCAGTTTCATCGGATTTATTTTTTAAACACCCACTTTGTTCCTATTACTGATTCTTCTGCTGGTCTAGGTACTAATTCCCGAACTTCATTTCTTTCAAATTGATTGAGTTCTTCTTGATATCCATGATTTGTCATTACTGCTTCCTTATAGTTCTTAGGTTCTAATGATGAAATAAAAGCCACATGACTCATTTGATTAAGTTGATGTCTAGTAGAAACTCTTGAATTTATGTCTCTTATAATATTATTTGTTGGATAATCTTTAAAAATACGAGGTGGTGACCTTAAAGTAGTTTATGATTCATTATTATTTGAATTAGTATTATTCGAAAATTCATTTTCATCTTCATCAGTAGATTTGATATTTTGAACATTTTCGTCAAAAGAAACATGTAAACTTTCTTCTATTGTATTTGTTCTTTTGTTAAAAACTCTATAAGCCTTAACTTGATCAGAATATCCAATAAAAATTCCTTCATCAGCTTTTGGATCAAATTTTTCTAGGTTATATTTCGTGTTTAATATAAAACATTTAGATCTAATCGTTCTAAAATATGATACATTAGGTTTCTTTCCATAAAGCATTTCGTAACAAGTATTTTTTGTCATAGGTCGAGGAGTTACTCTATTTAATACATAACAAGCTGTGGCTATTGCTTCAGCCCAAAAATGTTTTAGCAAACCATTGCTATTTTAAAGTGTTCTGGCACATTCTTGTAAGGTTCTATTCTTCCTTTCTACAACACTGTTTTATTGTGGTGTTCATGGTATTGAAAAATTATGACTAATTCCTTTCTTGTTACAAAAATTATTAAATAGTCCATTCTCAAATTCTCCTCCAGGGTCGCTACGAATCTTTTTAATTTTTAAATCGAATAAATTCATTATTCATTTAGCAAAAATTTTAAACAATATGAAAGTATCACTTTTATGTTTTAAAAATAAAGTCCATGTGTATCTTGAAAAATCGTCTACAATTACAAAGACGTATTAATTATGGTTTAATGAACGGTTTGGGTAGGACCAAATAAATCTAGATGTAGTAATTCTAGAGGTTGACTTGTGGACATCTTATTTTTTGATTTAAAAGAACTCTTTTTAAGTTTACCAATTTGACAAGCATCACAAAAAAAAATTACCTTAAAATTAATTTTTGGTAAACCTCTAACAAGTTCCTTTTTAGATAGTTTATTAATATTTTTAAAATTTACATGACAAAACCGTTTATGCCATAGCCACGGATCTTCATGATTAACGGTTAGACAAAAATTTGTCATTTGGTTCGATTTCATGTTTAAAATGTATATGTTTTTATTTCTAATTCCTTCGAAAATTAAATTTTTATGCTCGTCAAAAATATTACATTTGTCTTTTTCAAGACTTATTTGAAAACCTTTGTCACAAAGTTGACTAATACTTAAAAGATTATGTTTTAAATTTTTAACTAATAACACGTTAGAAATAATAGGAGAGTCAGATATACCATTTTTTATGACTTCACCAATGCCAATGACATAGCCTTTTGAATTGTTACCGTAGGTAACTGTGCCACCATCCATGTACTTTATATTTGATAACATGTTTATATTTCCTGTCATGTGCTTGGAGCAACCACCATCTAAGATCCATTTCTCCTTTTGTCTTGATTTGGGTACCTACAAGATAGAAAAATTTGTTGGTACCCACTTCCTCCGTTAGGGTCCTAAATGTTAGGTGGAGAAGGTAGCCATACCCATATGGGCTTGGGACCTTTAAAAACATAATTTGAATTATATGTTACATTCTGTAAGAAACTTTTAATATTTTTATGTCTAATTAGTTTGTTATTAGTTTTAGGAATCCATTTTTTATTTCTTTAGGTAGTTCAACCTTTTTAGTCTTTATTTTCTCCTCTTTATGTATTTCTATTATTTTATAAGCATTCTTGCTCTTAGTCTTTTTATAAAGAAAAGTATGATTTTTGAAGTTATTTTTCTTTTTAAAGCCTAAACCATTTCTATTTCTTGATGGTTTGAGCTTTTGATTAAATTCTCTAAATTTTGCTTACCTTTATTAAACTTGGAAACATTTGTAGTGATCTTTTCTACTTCGCTTTTAAGTTTTAAATTTTCAGATAATGAAACTTCTAGATCACTACTCAATTTATTGTATTTTTTTGAACTATCCTTATTTTCTAGTTTAACTTTTCCTAATTCACTAGATAAAGAATCATTTTCTAAAGATAATTTATCACATTTAAATTGTGCATTTTCTAGCTCTTCTTCTAGAATTGTTTTCTTTCAATAATCAATCTCAATTTCCATTCTATTTATCTTAGTAATATATTCCTTATTTAGCTTCTTTTGTTCTCTAAATTTATCATCTAATTCAATACTAATTTCTAAGATTTCATTATAAGTAAGCTCAGGACATACCTCGTCAACATCAGCCATAAAACATACATTTGCTTGTTCTGAATCACTGTCGCTGTCACTTTCTAACGAAGATGAATTTGAATCATCTCATGCAACTTGAAAAGCTCTTCTTTTCTTTTTAAAACTCCCATTCTTTTGTTCCTTCTTATCATTCTTTGGACAAACCTTCTTTATGTGACCAAATTCATCGCAATTAAAGCACTTAATCAAGATTTGATTTGTTGAGGTTGGCTTTTCGCTTTTCTGAAACTTTGTCATTTTTCTGAATTTCTTGAATTTGTTATAGTTCTTTGCTATGAATACTATCTCTTCTTCATCCAAGTTTGAATCTTCATTATTTGCCGGAAAAGCTATATCTTCCTTTTTCGTATTTTGTTCTTTTCTAACCTGCAAGTTAGCTTCATAGGACAATAGATTTCTTATCGGTTCCTCAACTTTGAGTTGAGAAAGATAGTTAGCCTCTTTTATGGCTAAAACTTTTCTTCCCACCCATTAGTTAATGGATTTAAGATATGTGTGACTAGATCAAAATCAGTAACTTTAAGTCCAAGAGCCATTAAATCATGTTGAATAGTTTGAAATCTAGTATACATATCACTGATAGTTTCACCTGTTTTCATTTTGAAAGATGAAAACTGATTTTGTAAAATTGATATTTTGGTTTGTTTGACTTTTGTGGTACCTTCATGAGTTATTTGTAAGGTTCTCCATATGTCATAAGTAGTAGTGCACATCATAACACGTGAAAACTCATTTTTATCTAATGCACAAAATAATAAATTCATGGCTTTTGAGTTATTAGATGTTGCTACTTTCTGAACATCGGTCCATGTACTTAATTCATTAGTTGGTGCTTCATATTTCTTTTGAGTAGCAGCCCATACTTCTAAACCATTGGCCTCCATAAAAATTCTCATACGTGTTGACCAATAGACATAATTAGATCCATTAAATAGTGGTGGTCGTTATATAGATTGACCCTCTTGAAAAATGTTATTAACAATATTACTTGCCATATTAAACACAATGATACAAACACAAGTTACTGTTATTTGTAATAGTCTTGCTCCGAGACCAAATGTAAGTCTATGATAGGATCGTATAAGTGTCTAAGATATAGCAAGTACTAATATTCAATAGTAGTAAGTAGAGTATATAAAATAAGAGATAAGCACACCGATATTTTATCCTGTTTCGGACCTCCCGTCCTACGTCCAAACCTGAAGCTCCCCTTCGGCTTTATTACAATTAACAAAACTACCCTCGCTTTGCCCGGCGGAATAGGCTTATAGTAGATAAGTATTTTTGACAATCTTGTGTTCTTTACAACAATGATTTTGAATGACTTGTACAATTCACTCCTATAATCTCCTTGAGTTGATATGAGTATTGAATCACTAGACTGAATAGAAGTATATCAATGCTTGACTGAAATCTTTAGAAAGTTTTTGAGAATAGAGAGCTTTTAAGAAAATATAGAGTAGATCTAGAGAGAATAGGTGAACTGAAAACTTGAATATTTTATCTATTTATAACAAAAAAAGAGTTTTCATAAAAGGTTGTGATCTTTGAATAAAACTCTTTATTTGAAACGAGATATTCTTTGGAAAAATCGTTTTGAGAAGAAGGGTAAGAGTTGTGACTATTCAGAAATGAAGAGGTTCTATTTTAAAGTATATGTCATATGCTAGGATAAACGACTATCCATGTATTCTGATGTAGTTCAGATACACAGACAGACGTTTTTTGTTAAAAAGATAGACGTCTGTGTGTGCAGGAAAAATATCCCGAGACTCTCTATAGACGTCTGTCATGTATATGATAGACGTCTGTGCTGAGTCAGGAAGATTTTCCTGCTCTAGTACCAGACGTCTGTTATGTGCATGACAGATGTCTGGTACTACACAAACATATATATTATGTCTCATATGTTGTCAAGGGGATTATACATCAATTATAATATACTATACACTGATAATACATCACATGTGTCTTTTATGAGTGTTCTTGTACCCTTGATTCTTCTCCTTGAGTTGATCCTGCATAAATATTCAATATATGTGCATATATACTTTGTATAGTTCGTCGTCATTGAAATTAAGGATCTAACACTATTTATAGCCTCCACCAGCCCACTAATGGGCCTCTCCAAATCAGCCCATTATGACTTACCAAACATGAACAACCAACTGTTAAATCTTAAAACAATGATTCTTCCTAAACCGCTGAGCCAAATCTTTAATGCGACCACTCAAAGGAAAGGGAAACATTATTTCCTTTCCAATGGCACAGGTCTCAACACCTGATTCAACCAAAGTTAAAAATTATGCCCTGTAAAAGACTAACAGGGGAAAAATGGTCACAAACAAAATTGGTAAAAAATTATGGACATGTCTCACATCCCCATAAGCAACATATTAAAATACAGAACGATCCAACCCTCAGGGAATAAAATAAAAATATTTTACGATCTTCCGATACGTAAAATACGAGCTGTTACATTCTCTCCCCCCTCCTCCCCCCAGGATTTTCGCCCTTGAAATTCCAACAAACACAAGCAACCACAACAATTCTGCATGCCTATCACTCGTTGCAGCCAATTCTATCATCCAAACTAGTAGCCAGCAGGCCATGCATCCATAGCCCTATCCTAGCATGCAGAATTCTAAAACAACCATAGAGCAAGTTACAATGATGTAAGGCGGTACGATACTAACGGGTCATACCAACGAAGAATTCTGGACGGGTTGCCTTCATGCTCTCTCCGTCTCTACGACAACCGCCCACAACCCCTGCACTAACAAGAGGAATAATGAGCTGAAAGGTGTGTCTCGCAGCTGTGAACGATCATCATAGGTAAACAACAACACCGGTACATGTCGTAAAACTCACAGCGCGAGGATAAAATATAGTAGAAAATATACAATAGGTAATAATAGTGAAGCATCATATAACAAACTTTTGAAACTTTCACAGCATCCTGAAATATTATCCAAACATCATAGAAAATATCAAAGTTTGTACATAAATCCTCACTACAACACCCATAAAGCAACTCAAACAGCGGAAAAAAATTAGGTAGTAATAAAAATGGTACGTAAGCCTCTAGCTCGCCTCTGAACTACAACATCATCCTCACTAGGATATCACCTGTCACTTGCCACCTAGTCAGCCCATCCACAACCGGATGAACAGCCCTAGGTAATAAGAGGGAAACATAAAACCTTGAGTCATACAACAGTCTTAGTGAGCGATAAAACAACTATCTAACACCATCAATATAGTATATGAGAATGGATAGATAAACATACTAATCTACCCACAACACCAGAGAAGAACTCAACCTCGTCTTCCCCACATCAGACAGTGATAGCCTTTACATCAAACACTTCAACCATTCATTCATGGAAACTAGGACAAACATCCCTAACACTCATAGTATCCAGATTATAAGTATCTCCCATAAACCATCCTAGTCGATCTCAACATCCCTCAAGCACAATCCCCAGAGGCCTAAACCAATGTCACACAAGCACATAAGAAACATTTCCTTCGATGTTGGACAATTTACTTGAGACGGTACAAACAAGGCAACTAATCATCTATGGCAGACTCTGGCTATCACTGCCAATCCTGCTTCGAAACCATCATTAATCGTAGGACGACCAACCTTTCCATATGTCAAGGGCTAATGGTAACCACAATTCTAGCTTAAACTCCATACGCCTTTCAATGATACGTATGTTTGTTCAACCTTAACAACTAGGCCTTTCAACGATACCCAGGGTACTCGATCAACAACCTTCCAGTCTTTTGGGTGCCTTCATTGTACCCCTGCTTTGAGCCTGCTAGAACTTACGACAACGATAATCTCTCGGCCTTTGTATCTCTACTCATCTAACCCGACGACTTTTCATAGCTCAAGCAACCTTCTCGAGTAATCATTATGCACCAACTCATGACCTTGGAGTTGCCACCTCATTCGTTGTTCTACGTCGATCAACGAACACATTCAACAATTCGAATATTCCCACTTGAACTTACTTCGAAGTCACAACATCATTGAGCCAAGTTACATCACTGTGCTGCTAGCTTGCAAGACCAACTAGCTTGCACGACCGACCCTGCTCCATCCGACCGACCGACCCTGTTTTCGATGCTTGACCGACCGACCATGTTTCTGAGCTCGATCGGCCGACCTTGTTTCAGATGCTCGACTGACCGCCCCTGTTTCAGATGCTCGACTGACCGACCCTCTATTCGAACCAAAGCCAAGCAAACACCCTGGTACACCGACCGACCGACCACATTATGACCGATCGACCCCTCAAAGCTTTTCCCGACCAACCGACCGACCCTCAAAGACAAGATCGACCAACCACCTTCCATGCAAGTTCGTCCACCTCCCTGGGATGATGCACGACCGACCCGACCTGTACTACACATTGCACTACACACTCGACCCATGGCATGTAAAACCCAAATCCAAGTCCAATTTCGACCAAGACTTCACCAATCGACAAGATCAACATAATCTAATCATCCAATACAACCATAAGGATGTCATGAAATCACTAACAACATGAATATGGTGATTTTCACTGAAGTTATACGAATTTCACTAAAATCATGATGAATGAACATATGAACATAATTATGGATCTAACTTGCATAAACATATGAAATAGCATAGAAATTACTGGTTTTAAGTTGCTAAATTAGATCATATGGCGATTCATATGAAAATAGACTTACCATAATGTAGATCTAAGGAAAACGACTTGAATTTGATGAAAAGCATGATCAAACATCCATATACTTGATTGAATCCATGTGAGAGATGCATATCATTCACTGATTCTCCAAAATAAGAGAAAAGCAATGAAATAAGATTCCGGGCAGCGAAGAATTTGATCCAAATCCTTCGATTCGATGAACTCTAGCTTCAAATGGTGTAGATCTAGCTTCAAATGGTGTAGATATTGGATTCCCTTCCTTAGATCTCGATTTTAATGGTGGAAAGGTGTTAGAGGAAGGAGGAACACAAGGCCACCAAATGAGAGAATGGAGAAAGTAAACTATTCTCCATACTGCAGAACCCCCTATTTATAGCCTCCACCAGCCCACTAATGGGCCTCCCCAAATCAGCTCATTTTGGCTTATCAAACCCGGATAACCAACTAAAAACCTTAAAACAACGATTCCTCCCAAACTGCTGAGCTAAATCTTTAATGTAACCACTCCTACTGAACGGAGATCATCATTTCCTTTCCAATGTCACAGGTCCCAATACCTGATTCGACCTGAGTTAAAAGTTAAGC
This sequence comes from Allium sativum, assembly GCA_030737875.1. NCBI lineage: Eukaryota > Viridiplantae > Streptophyta > Magnoliopsida > Asparagales > Amaryllidaceae > Allium > Allium sativum. Next base: position 443,992,934 of record CM060922.1, on the reverse strand, counting down.
CCTACACAAGGCTGACAGGGGAAAATTGGTCACAAAAAAAATTGGTAAAAATTATGGACATGTCTCACATCCTCATAAGCAACATATTAAAATATGAGAATGATCCAGCCCTCAGGGAATTAAATAAAAATATTTAATGATCTTCCGATACGTAAAATGCAGGCTGTTACAGTCTCCCATGTAAAATCGTCGCCATCCTTACTCCATTGTACCTTGACTAGCTTAACTGTCTTCCTCCTAAGCTGTTTCGTGCCGTTCCCCACAACACGAAGCGGATTACGAGGTCTCGTAACTATGGGCTCGACCTCTAAGTCTTCGTACTGCTCTGGAGATACCATTACGTTCGAATCATGCACGAACTTCCGTAAAAACAACACATGGAACACCTTATGCACACTCGACATCTTCTCGTGTAACTCCAATTGATATGTGAGCTTTCCAATCCGCTCGACTATCGGAAATGGTCCAACGAACCTAGGAGCTAGCTTTCCTTTGTTTCCGAATCGAACCACATGCTTCAACGGTGAAATCTTCACAAAAACCATATCGCCTACGTCGAATTCTAAGTACTTACGAGGGTTATCGCCGTAACTCTTCTAACGATCTTGGGCTGCCTTCATTCGTTGTCGAACGATCTCGATACAATCCGAGGTCTCCCTAATCATCTCTGGTCCAAGTATCAACTTACCTCTAGTTTCTAACCAACATGCTGGAGAATTGCAGGGCCTCCCATACAACGCCTCGTATGGTGCCATCCCAATGTTAGACTGGTAGCTATTATTATATGCAAACTCAACTAGATGTAGATGGTCTTCCCAAGATCCTCCGAAGTCTAACACACAATCCCCTAGGAGATCTTACAAACCCAGTTAACCCTCTCGGTTTGACCATCATTTTGTGGATGATATGACGTACTCAAGCATAACTCGGTTCCCAAAGCTTCTTGCAAACTCTTCCAAAATCCACATGTGAACAATGGATCTCGATCACTCACTATGCTCTTCGGAATACCATGGAATCGGACTATCCATTTCACATAAAGTTCAGCCAATTTCGATGCCATCCTAGTCGATTTGATAGGAATGAACCTTGCACTTTGGGTCAAGCGATCCACAATGACCCAAATCCCTTCGTTTCCTGCCCTGATTCTAGGTAGTCCATCGATAAAATCCATCGATATCTGCTCCCACTTCCACTTAGGAACTTCCAATGGCTGAAGCAATTCACTCGGCCTTTTCTGTTCAGCTTTCACCAATTGACAGTTCATGCACTTGAAATTGAACTTTCCAATATCTGGTTTCATCCCCTCCCAGTAGTAGATTCGCTTCATGTCCTGATACATCTTGTTACCACCTGGATGAATCACCAACTTCGAGTGATGGCATTCTCTCAGAATCTCATCTCTCAATCCGTCGATATCACGAACAACTAATCGCCCTTGCTTTCGTAGCCAAGCTTCTCGACTGACTTCGAACTCTTTATTCTCTGGTTCCATCTTTTGGATAAACTCGACAAGTTCCACATCTCGCTTTTGGCTTTCGTCAATCCTTTCGATAAGAGTAGGTCTTATCAATAAGCTTGCCAACATTTCAGGTTCCAACTCACACCCTGGCCTGAAATCGAACCTTGCCAAATACTCTAGGCTTTTCCATTCCGACAACATCGCTCCCGAACTTGCTTGTCTTCGACTCAATACATCTGCAGCTGCGTTACCCTTGCCCAGAGTATAGGCTATACCAAAATCATATGATGCTAGAAACTCTAACCATCATTGCTACCGAAGATTCAAATCCTTTTGGGAGAAAAGATACTTCAACGACGTGTGACCCGTGAACAACACGAATCGAACTCCCAACAGGTAATGTCTCCACATCTTCAGAACAAACACAATTGCCGCCAACTCCAAATCATGAGTTGGGTAGTTTCTCTCATGCGGCTTCAGTTGTCGACTTGCGTAGGCCACAACCTTATCCTTCTGCATTAGCACAGCTCCAAGTCCAGTGCCACATGCATCAGTGTATACCACCACCTCCTTATTCCCACTTGGAATAGTCAACACAGGAGCACTCATCAGTTTCTCCTTCAGGATTCCAAATACTTTTTCACACTTTTCATCCCATGTGAACACTTGGTTCTTCTTCGTCAATCTTGTCAACGGTGCATCTACCTTGGAGAAAACCTTGATAAACCGTTGGTAATAACCTACCAACCCAGGAAAACTCCATACATCCGTCACATTCTTAGGTCGATCCCAGTCCTGGATTTCTGCCACTTTAGCGGGGTCAACTGCTATACCATATCCAGAAACAACTGGGCCTAAAAACCACACTTCGCTCTTCTAGAAGTGACACTTCGAAAACTTAGCTCTCAGCTGATACTTTCGCAAGAATTCCAACACAAGTCTGAAGTGCATCTTGTGCTCTTCCTCATTCCGCGAATAAACCAAAATATCATCCATGAACACAAACACGAACTTGTTCAACTGATCTATGAAAATTCTATTCATAAGATCCACAAAGTATGCTGGCGCGTTAGTCAAACCAAATGGCATCTCCAACAATTCGAAGAAACCGGATGGTGTCCTAAAAGCAGTCTTAGACACACTATCCTTTGCCACCCTTAACTAGTGAAATCCCATTGCCAAATCCATCTGAGAAAACACTTTGGCCTCGTGAAACTGATTGAACAATTCATCAATCCTCGGCAACAAATACTTGTTTTTCTTGGTTACCTTGTTCAGCTCACGATAGTCCACACACAATCTTAACGAGCCATCGGCCTTGATTGCAAACACTACTAGTGCACTCCACTCGCAAACACTTCTCCGAATGAATCCTTTTCCCAAAAGGTCATGAACCTCTACCTCTAACTCTTTCTGTTCCTTAGGCAACATCCGCCTAAGAGGAATAACGATTGGTCTAGCACCCTTGACCAAATCGATCATAAACCCAATCTTACGATGCGGTGGCAACCCTTTGACCTCATCAAAGACATCTTCAAACTCAATCGCGATCAACATTGATGAACAAGTCTTCCCGTGGAATCACAAGCGAATATAGATAGCTTACGAAGACCCCGTCTTCGGGCTCACATCTAATCAATACCTTTCTCCCTTCCACATCCCGGACTCTAACCTCCAACTTCTCGCAGTTCACTCTTGTCGCATACCTCTTGAGCCAATTTATGCCTAAGATGATCTCAAGCCCAGTGAAGTCCAAAACAAAGGAATCACACACAAAAGAGCAACCGTGACTCGACAACACAAACCACGACAGAACATGCATAAACTGGATGAACCCTTAACTGGATTAGTCATGATCAATGGTCTATCACAAATCTCGGGTTCCAAACCCAAGTGACACACAAGCTCATTACAGATGAAAGAATGTGATGCTCCAGTATCGAACAACACACGAACTGAAAAACCATTAACTGAAAGAGTACCTTGAACGACGACACCCTTTCCCTTCTCCTATTCAGTAGGGGATCTTGAAGAAGATGGCATGACTTCTAAAGCATATTCCTTCACGACCTACTTACCCTTAATCAGTTCTAGACAATCATTTTTCTCATGCCTAGGCTTTCCACACTTGAAGCACTTCTTCTCTACTTTGGGATTATTGCACTCATTCGAATAATGATCCTTTTATTCATAGTTAAAGCAAACCACCTCACTCTTAGGCTTCTTCTGGCCATCCTTTCCTTTCTGTTTTTGCTGCTTCCTTTTCTTATTATTACCACCCTGCTGTGGTTTTTGAACTTCCTTGGTTGCAACGACAATATTTGTTTCCCTAGGAAACAAGCTCTCATGGCGAACCACTTTTTTCACAATCTCCTCAAATGGATTGTCAAGATGATCCACCAACGTCCTTCCAAAATAGGTATCCAGACCCATGAAAAACTTATCATTCTTCTGATAAGGTGTGTCAATGTATGAATGAGCATATCTGGACAATGTGTAACAACCCGGAAAATCTGAGCCAATTAAAAATTTTTAATTTGGCTATTTTAGTGGATTTTAGATATTTGAAATAAATTATTTTAAATAATAGCGACGAAAAGTATGTTTGAATTGATGTTTGAAAATGAATATAATTATTTTAAATTATAAACAAGGCCTGAAATGGCGCGGCAGTTTCAAAATTTGAATTCAAACTTTGACTGACCGTACCGGGTGCAAAATAAAACGGATTTTAGTGAAACCAAAAATATTTAAATCTGTTAGTGAATATATTTCTAACAAATCTGAAAAATCGAAGTTTCATAGCGCGAGTCAAAAGTTATGGCCAAATGAATTTTCAGAAAGGTCGCTATAGAGTTTATATAGCCCGTGAAAATGACCAATTTGCAAACGACCTCAGAATTCGATGAAACCACTTTTGTTTGATCCGGGATGTCAAATTATTGCTAGGTTTCAAATTTCATAATTTTTGAAGTCATTATGTGAGCGTGGCAAAGGAAAATGTGTTTGGTCGATTTCTATTAAATTGGATCGACCAGAAAAGGGCCATTTTTCAAACGGTCTCAGAATTTGACGAAACAAGTTTTGTTGGGACCGTATCGTCAAAACATAGCTAGATTTATTTTTCGGGAATTTTTGGGATCAGTATGTGGCCCCGGCAAATTGAAATGTATGTTCAAATCAAATATTGAATGTTTATATTTTAATTTGAAGAAAAACTGACTGTAACAGTCGATTGGGCCTATTAAACACATCCCATTGTGTTCGAAATGGGGGTATTTAGCTAGGGACGACAGTCGTTGGGTTTGGATTGGAGTTCGTGTGAGGCAAGGGGTATTTTTGGATTTTTAAAAATATATAAATAAATAAAAAATTGATTGGCCCATCACAATTCTCTCTCCCCAACTCCTTCAGAACCGACGGCGAAATCGAGCTCTCCCCTTCCCTCCTTGATTTCTTCCTCCACACGCAAAATCACACCTCGACCTAGTTGAAGCTTATGAAGATCCTATCGAGAGCTTCAAATCCGTACCCCTCTTGCCTGTTATCGTGGAGGGTTCGTCGAGATCGGGGGTCACGAACTCCGGCAGTTTGAAGGCCTGCCGCACCTCCGTGCCAGCGACGAACTGGACCCCACCACCGGCGCCGCGAAGCACCCTCGTCCCTCTTCAACGTTGTAGGGTCCGATCGAGCTGCAACTTCACGGATTCGGCGAAAATCTTAAACCTAGTTTTAAAGAATTTTGAAAGGTAACGGCTTTATAATATTAAACTATTCTATAGCACTTTAAAGCACTACGGTTTATGATTTCACTGTAAAAATCATATCTTTTTCGTTTGTTGATGAAATCCAGTGAAACAAGAGATAATGGACTCGTGTGGACGTCTTCTACATTCTAGGAGAGACCAGATATTTTTCTGAGCCTTCTACAATTTTTGGTGGAGTGGAACCCAATGCGAGATTTCTGAATTATAAACGATATGGAATCAACGATGTATAAATTATATAGTTGAAATATGAGTTATATAAGCGTTGTACACCACATGTATAAGCATTGTATAAGTTGTATGTTCGATGTATAAGTTATATATGCATTGTAAAAATGATATGTGCATTGAAATAAATTGAAATGAAAACGAAATATAGTTATATACATATATACACATATATATACTCCCCTCGTCCACAGACCATGGACGATATATATATATATATATATATATTGGTTGTGATATTGTTTGGATTATTGGTTGATGTGAAAATTTGGTGAATATCATGAATGGTTGGTTTGAAATAATTGATTGTGATTGAAATCCCAATAGGATTAGTATATGGGAAAATTCGTCTGCGTACGAACTAGATATTGAAAATCCCCATTGTCAAAAGCTGCGAGGCTTTAAGGTAGAGCGAGGAGCCATACTAGGGACGGTGCCGGTTTTAACTACCCTGCCGTTATGCTGCCGAAATTTTCTGAAATATTTCTATGTTTGATTTAAATCCATGTGTTGAATGTTGAAATAAAATTCATGTGTTGAAGTAATATTCATGTGTTGAATGGAGTTCGTGTATTGAATAAATTCTTTGGAAGATAAAAATAACATTTTTATCATATATATAGACTATATAATATATTATTGGTTTAAATAAATTGTTTTAACATCAAAAATAACATTTTTACCTTATATATAAACTATATAAAATAATCGTGTTTTGAAACAAATTGTTTTACAATAAAAATCACATTTTTATTATATATATAAACTATAGAAATTCATGTATTGAATAGAAATTCATGTGTTGAAATAAAATTCATGTGTCGAATAGAAATTCATGTGTTGAACAGAAATTCCTGTGTTGAAATAAAATAAACAAAATTCATGTGTTGAAATAAAAATGTGTTGAGATAAATATCTGTTGGATAAAAATATCCTTTTTATCAAATATATGAAGTGAAAATGGTTTTGAAGTCGAAGAATCGATTATATTTTTATATATATAAATATAATTAAAAATATATCGAATAACGAAGCTGCAGTTCGTGTTTTGAAACCGTGATTTCAAACGATTAGTGTGGGAGATCCGACCATCGGATTTTCCCGAAACTGAAACCGTTGGGTTCGCTTTGGAAATATCTTTCCAACGATACCCACTTTGTGAAAATCCAACGGTTGGATTATCTGGAATGTTTAATTCAAATCTGAAGACAAACAGCGCCAGAATCGATTATATATATATATAATTAAATTGAATTGAATAACGACGCTGCAGTTCGTATTTTGAAATCGTAACTTCAAACGATAAGTGCGGGAGATCCGACCGTCGGATTTTCCCAAAACTGAAACCGTTGGATTCGTTTTGAAAAGATCTTTCTAATGATATAAAATTTGTGAAGATCCAACGGTTAGATTTTCAGATATGTGTAAATCAAATCTGAAGAAAAACAGCGCTACGGCCACGTAATGGCCTGAAACGTCATTTGAAAGAATTGGCCATTTTTAAATGAATAAAAATAGCGATAAATCGTTATAAAATATTATAAACGATACGGAATGGAAAATAAACCGAATTTACCCGGTTTATTAAATAGTTGATGGTTGAATGTGTTTGGTGTGAAAATTACATTTAAGAACAGAATTATTGGTGTCGAATAATTTAACCATTGAAATGAATTGATTTAAATTCTAAATATATGTGAATTATTTGAAAAGGCCGAGTTAAATCTCATTTCAAATAATTGATCAGCGATAAGAAGTCGATGATGAAGATGGTGGTTGAAGACCGGAGATCTTCACCTCGGTTGGATGGTAACTGATGTCTTGATTGGGAGGCATCCCGAAATATAAATAATAAGTGGTGATCGTCCAGACGTGCTTGGAGATCGATGGATATGCGAGGTATATGGTGCCTCCGGTTTCGTTCAGACCCAGAACGAACTTGTAAATGGACTGTGTGTCTGACATTGGATTTTGTTCTGTGCTGATTGATCTTTATTAAATATATATCTGTTTGGCGGTGGAGAATTTATTCTCTTTCTTAACGCCCTTCTCTGGGACGTACGAGCTCAGGGGTTATATATCGATAGAAATCAGTCGCATAGAGTGAATTGCCTGTGTGGCATGCCTAAGTGGCAGATGATCAAGGCTTCTGTTGAAAAGCAAAGTCTTGTGGTGGATGATCAAAGAACAACCTGTGTGGTATAGCTTTGTGTAAAACGTTGATTCGCGAGCCTCACACCCCGGTATGAACCAGAAACGGGAGAGGACCTCAGGGAGGACATGCGTTTCTTTCTAGCTAGGGTGGTGTTAGTGACCTACCAGCCCTGACATTTATATTATTTTCACCCGAGTGGTTGTTGCTGTTGCGAGGCGCCTCGGATATATCGGTGACTATGTGGAGCCGATGGAGTCATAGGACTCATTTACGCCCCAAAGGGTGGGGAAACGCAGTGTTCAGGCATTTTCCACATCGGCGGACCGGCCCTGACGATCCAAGGGCTCGCCTGTGTTTGGATCCTGAGGCTCGGGCTAGACAGTCTCCAATTCGGTAAGGACTATCTTTTGCCTTGGTTCATAACGGAAATCCAACTTCCAAATACGTGACCTTGCGATTTTGATTGTATACCTATATATGGCGACATAGTGGTATGGGGCATTAATGTCGTCTATGATTGATACTTATGATTTGAAATTGTTTTTGAAACATATAAACACTAGTACTAATATCAAATGCTTTTATTTTATTCGTATCAAGCAAATTTTGGCCATTATAAGGTAAAAACTCTATCCTCCGGTTTGCGTTGCGTTGTGTGATGGGAACTCAGTCTTATAATGGCTTCATTTTTATAAAAAGCATTGCGATGTTTAAAAGATTTACTTGTTTTAAAGCACTGGCACTCCAATGGAGTAAACCCGTTCCGCGAAAGTGGCGTGGTCCTGTGATTGGCCATATTATAAAATATGTTAAGTAGATTTCTCATACCAGTCCCATGACTGACTCGGAGTTTGTTTCACTTGCAAACTCGAGTGCCCCTTTTTCTACACGGGCAGCCCTGTATTCAGGTTTTATCAAGCTCTTTCTGGATAGCTGGAGCTGAAGATGGATTCTATCATTTATCTCTTTTTATGCTATTTAGCTCCTATTGTACATATTATGTTTTGTTTTCTGCTGTAGACATTTATGTATAGCTGAACTGTATTTGTACTAAGTATGATCTTGTATACTGTGTAGCTCTGATGGTTATGTTTATCCACTGTATTATTTGTACATTATCTGGTGTATTTATTTAATTTTATTCTGCTATTATCTGTTTATGTGTTATATTCCAAAGATTACCCTTGCCACCGTCGTACGGGGTTTTGGGGTCATCACACGATGCCTCGAAATTAGAAACATAATCATGCACAGAACGACCATTATGTTTTAGCTCTACGAACTTCTTGAACAAAGCAGACTTCTGAGCAGTGGAGATAAACTTCAACTCGAATTTAACTAGAAACTTCTCCCATGAAACCTCTTCCTGTAGAGTCTCAACTGTAACAGAATTCCACCACTCCATGGCCTTGCCTTGCATCTGCCTTGACACAAGCTTTCTCTTTGTTGCATCATCGAAACCCAAGTCCCCAAAAATACGAACACAAGAATCCATCCACCTCTGAACCTCTTAAGTTGGCTTTGTTCTTTTGAATGGTTTCCCTTCTATAGATGTATAATCCTTGCACAACTTCGCAAAATCCACAACCCTAGGGACTCGCACACCTACATCTACCGTGGCTGCCACTAGAGTACGTACCCTTCGCATGACTGCTTCCATCATGGACTCAAACATGGCTGGGTAGTCTGGTGTACCGCCATTACCCCTTCCAGGCACATCCTATTCCCTAACAATATGTCTTGAAGCACATCGACTCATTATAAATCTGCAAATTAGAATGAATAGCCAATTACATGAAAAGCTGCTAAAGAAGTATAAACGCTACTACACTATATAGTATACATCCAACTGAAATCTACAAATACGTCTCTCATATGTAATTAAGTCTTCGAACTTTGGTTAAAATCGTTAACCAAATTTCTGATACCAAATGTGACGACCGCCCACAACCCTTGCACTAAACAAGAGGAATAAGGCGCTGAAAAGTGTGCCAGGCAGCTGTGGACAATCATCAAGGTATGATAACACAAACGGTACCTGTCGTAAAACTCACAATGCAAGGATAAAACATAATAGAACATATACAATAGGTAGAAACAATGGAGCATCATATAACAAACTTTGAAAACTTTCACAACATCTTGAAAGGTTATCCATACATCATAGGAATACCAAAGTATGTACATGAAGCCTCACTATAGCCTCACGGGGCAAATCAAACAGTGGAAATAGAGATACTAGATAGTAAGTAAGATAATACACTAGCCTCCTGCTCACCTCCGAATTACAACATCCTCCTCACTAAGCTATCACCTGTCATCTGCCACTTAGTCTGCCCATCCACAACCGGATGAACAGCCAAAGGTAATAAGAGGGAAGCATAAAACCTTGAGTCTGACAACAGTCTTAATAAGCGATAAAACAGCTATCTAACATCAATAATAAAGTATATGTGAATAGGTAGATTAACAAACCAATCTAACAATAGGTAGATTAGCAACCCAATCAACCAGACATCAGAGAAGAAACCAAACCTTCCTTCCCCACATCCGACAATGATAGCCTTTACTAAACATTTCAACCATTCATCCATGGAAAACTAGAACAACCATTTAGTCATGGAAATTAGAAACAATTCAACAATAGCACTCATAACATCTAGATTATATATATATATATATATATATCACGTAAACCATCCTGATTGAATTTCAACATCCCTCAAGCACAAGCCCCAGAGGCCTAAATCAATATCAGACAAGCACCTAAGAAACATCTCCTTCGAATTTGGATAATCTACGTGAGATAACACAAACAGAATATCCAACATGCATGACAGACTCTGGCTATCACCACCAATCTTGCTTCGAAACCATAATCGTATGACTACCAACCTTTCCATATGTCAAAGGCTAATGCTAACCCCGGTTCTAGCATAAAATCCATATGCCTTTCAACGATAAGTATGTTTGTCCAACCTTGACAACTAGGCCTTTCAACGATACCCAGGGTACACGAACAACAACCTTCTAGTCTTTTGGGTGCCCCATTATACCCCTACTTTGAGCCTACTAGAACTTACGACAATGATAACTTCTCGGCCTTTGCTTCTCTAGTCATCCAACCCGATGATTTTACATAGCTCAAGCAACCTTCTCAAGCAACAATTATCCACCAACTCACGACCTTTGAGTTGTCATCTCATTCGTTGTTCCACACCAATCAACGAACACATTCAACACTTTAAATATTCAATCTTGAATTCACTTTGAAGTCTTCACATCACTGAATCAACATAAGATCCATTATCCATTCATAGCATTCAACAAATCGCTACAGAATCAAGACACAACGTTACGACCATCATCCGTGGCACTACGCTGCGGCATGGGTTCGGGCACTTCTACCTGATTTTTTTTACAAAAAAAAAAGCCCTTTTTGTTCAAATTTGGTTCTTACCCGAAAAATATAATTTTCCAAAAATGACCCTGTGCGACTGACCCATCCTCTTAGAGCTGACCGACCCACTTTCAAGACAACGACCGACCGACCAGAATTACCCTGACTGACCTGACCATCTGTGACTAACCGGCCCACTTTCAAGACAACGACCGACCGACTAAACAGGTGACCGACCGATCAGAACTACCCTGACCGACCATGTGTGACCGACCGACCACATCGAACCTGTCTTATTCCTCCATGTCACACTACTTCCAATCGATCCAGTCCACTCTAGATCCAATCCATCACCATTTCAACCAGAAATTCAACCAAAACTCTGTCAATCAACCATATCGACAAAATCTACTCATCCAATCCATCCAATACAACTATAAACATGTTATGAAATCACTAACAACATAAACATGACGATTTCCACTAAAATTATGCAAGTTTCACCAAAATCATGATAAATGAACATATGAACTAAATTATGGATCTAACTTGCATAAACATATGAAATAGCATAGAAGTAACCGGTTTTAAGTTGCTACATTAGATCATATGGTGATACATATGAAAATAAAATTATCATGATGTAGGTCTAAGAGAAAACACTTGAATTTGATGAAAAACAAGATCAAACACTCATATACTTGATTGAATCCGTGTGAGAGATGATATCACTCACCAAATCTTCAATCTAACTTAAAAATGACGAAAAACGAATCCAGACAACGGAGATCTTGCTTCAATCTACTTGATTTGTTGAAATATACCCCCCCCCCCCTCGATGTAGATCTAGCTTCAAATGTTGTAGACCTTCGATTCTTTAAGCTTTAATAGTGAAAAGGTGAAGAGAATGGAGAAATGGAGGAACTCTAACTCTTCCAAATGATAGAATGGAGAAATTAAACTATTCACCATGCCTCTTACCCCCTATTTGTAGCCTCCACCAGCCCACTAATGGGCCTTTCCAAATCAGCCCATTATGGTTTACCAGACCTGAGTAGCCAACTGTTAAACCTTAAAACAACGATTCCTCCTAAACTACTGAACCAAATATTTAATGTGACCACTCTACAGAAAGGGAAACATCATTTCCTTTCCAATGGCACAGGTCTCAGCGCCTGATTCGACCCTAGTCAAAAGTTATCCCTTGTACAAGACTGATAGGGGAAAATGGTCACAAACAAAATTGGTAAAAATTATGGACATGTGTCACATCCCCATAAGCAACATATTAAAATATGAGAATGATCTAACCCTCAGGGAATAAAATAAAAATATTTTATGATCTTCTGATACGTAAAATGCGGGCAGTTACACCCGTTGTAACACTAGTAAATAGGTCTGTGTTATATAGTTGTTGGGTTACGGAGTGATACACCCTACTACCGGGGCTGACACAATGTATTTACGTAGTAAGGAGCAGATCACATGTGTAGTAACTATAGTACACCTAATCCTGTTGTTATGTAATTAGGGTAACACCTAATCCTTTTATGTAATTAGGGTACGCCTAATCCTACTATTAATTCTGCTGTTGTGTAATTAGGTTAAACGCATAATCCTGTTAATCCTATTATACTATTATTGGTGCAGACATACCTGTTTAAGATATAATTGTGACGCATTACTCAATCATAGTTTATTTCTGTTATTCCTGTATATCCTGATGTTTAGTTTAGTTTACCTTATATGACACTGCAACTTTCTCATCCAGTCTTATTTAACTGTCTTGGCATTTCTATTTTATGCATATTTGGAAATCACTGGAACTCGTTAAACTTTATTTCTGACCCTTTTTCTTTCACTTCTTTCTTCCTTCCCCCAGGTCCCCAGAGTGGAAGCACTCAAGAGTGACAAGGACTTTCTCTAGCAGCTTGGACTTGGATTTCTTGAGATGTACTGTTTTGACTTTACTCTATCACGCCTTTTGACGAGGGATATGACTTTATTTTATGGCATTATGTTATTTTGTTTTGAAAGACAAATTTGAGGTACTTTGTAAGTGGTTTGATGTAACTGGTTTTAAGATTATTTCTTATTTTAATAATGAAGTTGAAAATTTTCTGCTGCTTATTTTATATCTGTTATGTAAATTTCTGTACTGATTACCTATTGCACTTCACAGAACTTAATGCATTTTCCTATGAGTGACATTAACGGACGTGGGGTGTCACATTTGGTATCAGAGCCAGGTTACAAGATCAAAGAAAAGTTTTCAAAAATTGTTTTCAAAATCAAATTATTTTTAGATAAAAATCTGTTTTTGAAAAACATATCCCCTTAAGCCATATCCAATATTCTTTCGATCTCTTGTTAAATCTTTTTTTCCTTTTCAGCATGTCTAGGGCACCCAATCATCCCGAGGGCACTCAGCTACTGACATGGTTCCATAGGCGTCTTGATGCTATGACACCTGCCGAAGGACAAGGATATGCCCCACCCCCAACTGCAGCCGTTGTACCTCCACCTCCATGAGTAGATAACTTTTTTAAGTTATGTAAAGACTTTTGCGCTATTAGAGGAAAACCATTTTGTGGTACCGAGAGCTTTGTTGAGACACAGAATTGGCTACGAGAGGTGGAGAATGTTTTTGTCCTTTTTGAGATTGATGACAGAATGAAGATACAGTTGTCTACATGGCAACTAAAGGATGAAGCTTCTTACTGGTGAGAAGTAACATAGGCAGGAAAACCAGTAGCTACTTGGGATGACTTCAAGCAAAGATTCGAGATGAAATTCTTATCTCAGGAGGAAGAGGGATCACATATGGAAATATTCTTGGCTTTGAAACAAGGGGACATGTCTGTTAAGGATTATGTGAATAAGTTTAATCAACTGGCGAGATGTGGACAAGACTTGGTGAATACTCCCCACGAGAAGGCGTTTAGTTTTGCGAGAGGGTTGAATCAACCTCTCCAAGGACATGCATTATCTCACATACCGATGGGGGGAACGTTTGAAAGGCTGGTTGACATGGCTCTTATGCATGAAGATGGCAAGGATGAGAAGAAAGACAGTAAGACTAAAGAGACACAGGCTAAGTGCGAGAAGCAATAATGATGGCCCAAGAAAGGAAAGCAAAAAAAGGAGGAAATCCCGACAAGGCTCAATTCAAGAAGGAAATCAAGTATCATGGTTGCAGAGCTATGGGTCATTTTGTAAAGTACTGCAGAAAGATAAAGAAAGCCCGCTTTAATTGTGGACAAGTGGTACACTTCAGTAAGCAATGCCCAAGCAAGAAAGGACAAGGGGCAGGAACTTCTGGACAAATACATGCTTTAGAGGCTAATGGACTTGATCAAGGTAGGAAAGTCACGGTTGAAGGTTTGATTTCCCTTTTTGACTATCCTGTTAGAACCCTATTTGATTCTGGTGCTTCACATTTGTTTTTATCCAGTTCTGTAGTAGATAGTTTGCACATTAATACTAGTATAATTTCTGATCCTGTAGTAGTCTCAAACCCCATAGGAGGATCGACTCATTTATCCATGATGTGTAGGGGTTTGAGAATTTCTATCTTGGGCATCGAGTTTGGATGTTACGCATATGTGCTGGGCTTTATGGGCTATTAGTGATTCTAGGCATGGCTTGGCTAGCCATGTATGGTGATATCCTTGATTGTGAAAAGTGAGTAGTTAGACTTCTTACTTGTCATGGTAGGACTCTTAAAATTTCCTGTGACCCACGGGGGTCAGTGATGTTCAGTTTTCTAGAATCACTTGATACTTCTATTGTAATAACCCGGAAATCCGAGCCAATTTAAAATTTTTATTTTGGCAATTTTAGCGAATTTTGAATAATTAAAATGGATTATTTTAAATAATATCGACGAGAAATTTAATTCGAATAGAATTAGAATGTATATATTTATTTGAATCGACGTTAGAATATAAATATTTATTTTTAATTATAAAAGGAATTGGAAATGGCGCGGTAGTTCGAAAATTCGATTTCAAAGTTCGAATGAATGTACCGGGTGCAAAATAAAACGGATTTTGGCGAAACCAAAAATATTAGAATCTAATTGATAATATCTTTCCAACGAATCCGAAAAATTGAAATTTCATAGCGGGGATAAAAAGTTATGCCCAGTTGAAATTTCAGAATAGTCGCTATGGAATTTTGGCCCTTAAAAATAGCAATTTTGCAAACGAGCTCGGTTTTCGACGAAACCACTTTTGTTGGATCCATGATGCTAGTTATTTCTAGGTTGCAAATTTCGTAATTTTTCGAATCAATATGTGAGCGTGGCAAAGGAAAACGCGTTTGACCAGTTTTAGTTGATTTTAATCGACTGGAAAATGGCCATTTTTCAAACGGTCTCAGAATTCGATGAAATTAGTTTTGTTAGGACCGTATCGTCAATACGAAACTAGAAAATATTTTTTGGGAATTTTTAGAGTCTGTATGTGGCCCTGGTAAATTGAATTGCGCGTTCAAATTCAATATATAGAGTTATATGTCGATTTTGACGAAAATTGATCGAAACGATCGAATCGGCCTACGATACATATCCCATTGTGTTCGGAATGGGGGTAATTAGCTATGGACGACAGTCGGTGGGCTCAATTTTGAGTTCGAATTTTAAAGTAACCTTTTAGAGAATAAAATAAAAAATATATTTATTATTATATAACCAAACCCTCACATCTCTCTCCCTCTCTCTCTCTTCGATTTCAGAAAAAGAAAAAAGAAAAAAAACCGCCCGATCGATTCTTCAGCGTGCCCCCCCATGCCGCCGCCATCGCCTCAGGCGAGCTCCGCCTAAACCGCAGCCAAACCCCCCTCTTGATCGAACCGCAGATAAACACCCCCCCTCTCGATCGAACCGTAGCCAAACTCCCCCAAAACGAAAGCTGCCGCCACCTGGGGAAGAACCGCCGCCCTGCCACCGCCTGGACCGCCGGCAACGCCACCCTCCTCTCTCGAAAATCCAACTGTAAGTCTTCTAGTTTATTTTTAATTTTATTTTAATTTTCTTTTAAGTAATTTCGATTTATATAACATAGAAAAATTAGATTCTTAATCCAAGAGAGATTAAAATTTTAATGTATCAAAGATTATATTTTTAAAAGGAAAAAGACGATATTTTTAATAGTGAAAAGGATGGATTTTTATTAACATAAAGATGAGATCTTTATGTATGTAAGGTTATGATTTTTCTTTATAAAAATATTATTTTTATATAACTAGAGAATTAAAAATATGATTTTTATATTATAGAAGTATTAAAAATTCGATTTTTATTATGTAGAAGAGATAAAGATATAATTTTTATATGATGTAGAGTATAAAAATATAATTTTTATAGATGTAGCGAAATAAAAATCTGATTTTTATTATATATATGTTGAAATAAAAAATGGGATTTTTATAGCGATGATATAAAAATTCGATCTTTGTATTAGAAGTAGATATAAAAAAATAATTTTTATATAGGAAGGAGCGTTATAAAAATATATTCTTTATTGGAAGAAGAGCGATATAAAAATATAATTTTTATATAGAGAAAAGTGTGATAAAAATATAATCTTTATTATATGAACAGTGGTATAAAAATAGAATTTTTATCTATATAGTAGCGGTATAAAAATGTGATTTTTTATATACATAGCAACAATATAAAAAAAGTGATTTTTATATATGTAGTGAATACAGACGGCGAAAGTAACAAAAGGCGAGCACGACGGAGATTCCCTACATATGAAGAGTCGCGGTGAATTGGTTTAGCTAGTCGGTGAGAACTCCTCACCTTTAATTTATTTCTAGTTTGAAATATATACTAGGATGCAGACGTCGCTTAGCAGCACCCGACACCCGTCGTCCACAGACCATGGATGACTTGTTTGTTTGATTTCTGTGTTATGAAATTTGATTGTGTGATATGGAATGAAATAAAATATTTTATAGTGGAAAATATTTTATAGTTAAAAATATAATTTTTAACTTGTATATAAAATAAATAGTAATAAACAAATCGGAGATTTGTTTATATACACTGATTTGACTGATATTGATTAGGACAATAAAATTTTATACATCGCCCAACTGCACAAATAAAATAGGTGTTTGTTTGATTGAAACCCCACACAGGTATTTGGATGAGATTTGACACACACTAATCCTGATTGTTTAGTTGTATGTCAATCGATGGGTTGACAGATTGTGTAAGCGTTAATTATTTATATTTAATGCTCATGCAGTTGTGTGGTGCACTCTGGATGATGGTTGATTATTTATCGTTGCTATTATATACATGTGTTTTAGAAAATCCATATAATTAACATTATATGGTAATTGATTGGGCCTCATTCCAATTTAGAAAATAAATTCATGTGTTGAATAGAAAAAAATTCATGTGTTGAATAGAAAATAAATTCATGTGTTGAATAGAAAATATGTTCATGTGTTGAATAGAATAAACATTCATGTGTTGAATAAAAGCCGTGTTGATTAGATTGACGTCATTTTGACGTGAACGATATTTATATCGATTTTATTCATTTTTATAATGAATATAGAAAAGAAAGTGATTTCAAAATATAACGTTTTGAAAATATTATCATTTGTATATCGATGATGTGGAATATTCAATTTTGATTTGAAATTGGATATGAAGCTGAAATCGTTTCGAAAACGAATTTAAAACGATTTATAAAATACGTTTTAAAAGGAAATCAAAGAAATATATATAATATATATATTATATATATAATGGCCTGAATAGAACGCGCCGCGGTAGTTCGCAAATTTCGACCATTGACTTCGAATGGATATTGCGGGAGATCCGACCTTCGGATTCTCCTAAAACCGGAACCGTTGGGTTCGTATCGAAAAGAGCTTTCTAACGAATATTAGAAATTAGAAATCTAAGGGTTGGATTTGGAATTATGTCCAAATCAAATTTGGAAAAGGTCGCTATAAGTGCAGTTCGATGGCCGTTGATGGAAATCGACTGTACGGGCCTTAATAAAATTATTAAAAATATCAATAATTTGTGTAAAATCATAAGAAATGATTTGTGAAGAATTGGGATGAAAAAATCCAAATTTGAAAAGATAAAAATAGATTTTTTCGAAATGAACTAGTTTTGAACTAGAATTATAATTCTATTTATTTTTAAAAATAAATAAAGTGGATTTGAAATGGTTTTGAAAATAACCAGAATTTCCAATAATTGAATTGGAATGGATTTGAATCGAAATTGTCTTTGGAATATTTCGATGTTGGATTTCGTGATTATACAGATATTGTTATGGAATTTTGAAAGATATATTTATATCGTTATTTCCAATACGATATTTGTTGGTCGTAGAATTTGATATTGAATATAAGCCGGTATATTTTCTATTCAGAGCCTTGTATTTAATATCAAATGTGATTTGGGTTTGTCGTGAATGGTATCTTCAATAATACTGTTCTTAGCCCCAATGGAGTTAAGAAAAATCAGAAACTAATTGGAGATTAGTTAAGTTGAATGGTCTCCTGGGTATTGATCTGATGTTGGTTTCGGCCTTCGGGGTTAATACTTAGGGAATTGTTCACTTGCTAATTTACGGTTAAAGGCAGATGGAGTGGAATGTAATTTTGGGTTTATAGTGAACCGTGTTTTAAATGACATTGGTTCTTAAACCCAGTTAAAGACAGGATATGATTTCCCAAGTTAAACAATCATTAATATTGATTTTTGGGAAGATTAAAACCAAGTGGAGTTTCAATGAATCTTTGATTAGATTGAAATGATCGAGAATGGAGTATCACCAGTTTTGCTCCAAGCTATAGTTAAATCTTTAATTAGATTTGAACGTGAAATGGTAATTGAATTTACCGATAACACCGTGGTGTTAGATATGAAGTATTACCAGTTTTACTTCATGGGATGAATAGGTTGGGGTTGGGAAATTTAACAATTGATTACTTCGGTAAGGTTCCTTAATCCCGACTAGTTTGGATAAACCATAGTTTGGTTTGAATTGATTTTCAAAAGAAGATTAAAGAATAAATTTGAGGAATTTATCTTTGATAAAATTAATGGGAACCTCTCCCTAAGAATGTGAAATTTAGCAATTAACTGAAGATTAGTTAAGATGAATGGTTTCCTGGGTATTGATCTGATGTTGATTTCGTCCTTCCGGGTTAATATTTGGGGAATTGTTCTCTTACTAATTTACGGTTAGTGACTGATGAATTGGAATGAGGCGTATGTTGTGTTTGTGTAACACTTGTTTATTATATACACGACTTATTCAGAAAGGCCGGGTTTATCCCATTCTGAATAACTGATACGACGATTAGTCGAAGATGAAGACGGTGGTTGAAGACCGGAGGTCTTCACGTCATTTGGATAATTACTGATGATCTTGATTGGGCCGTACACCCAAAAGGAGGGAATCAGTTAGTGATCGTCCAGACGTACTTGGAGATCGATGGATATGCGAGGAAAGTGTCTCCGGTTTCGTTCAGACCCAGAACGAACTTGTAAATGGACTGTGTGTCTGACATTGGATTTTATTCTGTGTAATTGATTTCTATTAAATATATATCTGTTTGGCGACGGAGAATTTATTCTCTTGCTTAACGCCCTTCTCTGAGACGTACGAGCTCAGAGGTTCTATATTGATGGATATCAAACGCATGGAGTGTATTGCCTGTGTGGCATGCCTAAGTGGCAATATGATCAAGGCTTCTATTGAAAAGCAGAGTCTTGTGGTTGATGATCAAAGCACGGCCTGTGTGGCATAGCTTTGTGTAGCGTTGATTCGTGAGCCTCACACCCCGGTTGTGAACCAGAAACGGGAGAGGACCTCAGGGAGGACATGCGTTTCCTTCTAGTTAGAAGTGGCGTCAGTGGTTTGACACGCCCTGACGAGTTTGACTTATGTGGTTGTTGTTGTTGCGAGGCGCCTCAGATATATCGGTGACTGTGTGGAGCCGATGGAGTCGTATGGCTCATTTACGCCCCCAAATGGCGGGGAAACGTAGTGTTCAGGCATAATAATCCACATCGGTGGACCGGCCCTGACGACCTATGGGGCAGTTGCGGCTGTTCCTAAGACATGGGCTAGATTGTCTCGAATCGGTTGAGGACGATCCCTTGCCTCGGTTCACAAATGGAAATCCAACTTCCAATACGTGACTTTGCAGTTTTATTTGTAGAGCCTAGTATGGCGACATAGTGGTATGGGGCACTTATGCCGTCTACGATTGATACTTATGATTTGAAATTGTTTTGACACTATACACTTATATAGTAATAGTAAAACATAAAATTTCACGTACCAAGCATTCTTGGCTATTATATGGTAAAAACCCTATCCTCCGGCTTGCATTGCATTGTGTGATGGGACCTGGGTCTTATAATAGCTTCATTTTTCTTTATTTAGCATTGCGTTGTTGTTCTATGCACTGGTATTCTTGGGAGGAAACCCATTCCGTGTTATACGGCGTGGTCCCTCGATTTACCTAACTTTAAAATAAAGATGAATAACTGTTTTAATTCTCACACCAGTCACATGACTGACCTGGATTTTATTATTTTAACCTAAACTTTGGGTGCCCTTATTTTGACATGGGCAGCTAGTAGTTTTGGTTTTGCAGATTTATATTCACAGGATCCTGATCTACAACTGGAACGATACTTGGAAAGCTCTGTATCCGTGTATTACTTATAGTTGTGTTTTGTATTATTTTCCGCTGCGATGTATTTAAATGTAATTTAAATCTCTGGTGTTTTCTATGTAATATTTATTCATACTCTGTATATTCTTGTATTCTGGTGGAATTGTTGTAATATACAATGAGATGTTCTTCTGTTTGCGTTCCGATGTGGCTTGTTCTCAAAGCAATCCACGCTTTCCTTACCGGGGAAGTTCGGGTCGTTACATCTATTGACGATTTGTGATTTATACCAATAGTCAGTGATTATCCGGACATGTTTGATGTGGTTAAGGGATTACCTCCAAGACCTGAGATAGATTTCCGAATTTACTTGGTAGAGAATGTGAAGTCAGTTGTTCTACCATTGCACCACATGGCTCCTAGAGAGAGGAGAGAGCTTAGCAAGCAAGTAGACAACTATTCGAGAAAGGTTTTACTAGGCGAAGCATATCAGAGTGGGGATCTCCAGTCGTCTTTGCAAGTAAGGCAGACAGCTCACTATGTCTATATGCGGATTATAAGGAGCTAAATAAGCTCACCAAGAAGAATAGGCACCCTCTACTGAGAAATGATGAGCTGTTTGATCAGCTAGTAGTCGCACCAGTTTTCTCGCATATGGACTTAGCCACAGGATTTCATCAGCTGAGGGTGACAGAGGACAACATTGATAAGACTGTATTTAGAACTCCATACAGTTTCTTTGAGTGGCTGGTTATGACTTTTGGACTAACCAATGCACCCACCTATTTTGTGGACTTGATGAGTAGGATGTTTAGGGAGTTTCTGAAAAAGTTTTTGGTAGTCTTTGTGGATGACATTCAGATCTTCTCAAAGAATGAGGAGGAACATGCCCAACACATAGGAGAGGGTCTAAGCACTCTCAGATCGCATCAACTCAAGGCAAAATTTTCTAATTTCCATTTTCGGAGAAAGGAAGTAAGATTCTTAGGACATGTGCTCTCCAAGAATGGGATAGTAGTGGATCCCGCTAAGGTCATCGGAGTTCAAGATTGGTGGGCTCCAAAGAATACGACAGAGGTGAGAAATTTTCTAGGGTTGGCGGGTCATTATAGGAAGTTTATCAAGGACTTTGCAAGAGTCTCGGCCCTGCTTACCTAACTGACAAAGAAGAACTTGGCATTTTCATGGAGAATTGATTGTGAGAATGCCATTCAAAGATTGAAAAGGGCTCTAACAACAGCCCTAGTTCTGACTCTCCTAGATCGAAGCAAAATGTTCACGGTCTATACAAATGCTTGTGGCACAAGGCTTGGTGTCGTTCTAATGCAAAAGGGAAGGGTAGTATGCTATGGTAGCAGACAGTTGAGGGTTCATGAGAAGAACTACCCCTCATGATCTTGAGTTGGCTTCAATAGTGTTCACATTGAAGTCTTGGCAACACTATCTACTTGGAGAGAGATTTGAGCTATATACAAATCATAAGTAACTCAAATACTTGTTCTTATAGAAGGATATCAACCTAAGTCAACAACGGCGGATTGAGATCCTATCATTTTACGACTTCGAGATAGTTTATACCCCGAGCAAGGGTAATGTAGTGGCAGACCCATTGAGTAGGCAAAGGATGACTTTGAGTCCTCTATTCGTAGAAAGGCCAAGCTTGGAGTACATCTTGACCTTTGATTTTAAGCCATATACGAATTTCACATTAGGATTTTTAGTATCATTGGAGGTACAACATACCCTATTGGAGTTAGTTGGATCTACGCAGCAGGATGACCTACAAATCTCCGACATCTTGGACATGCTTGGCAGAGGACTTTTAGTCACCTCGCTAGATATACTATGGACATGAAAGGGTGGCTAAGACGAGATGGAAGGCTATGTATCCCCAAGATTGAGGTGTAGGAGAATGGAGTTTTGATGACAACAATCTTATTTCAATTATCATCATTAATTGATTATAAAATATATACTAACATCTCTATCTAGAATATATATACATATATATATATATATATATGCAAGATTTGTGTACATGACTTAAATACTGAAGATTGCACAGTTTTAGAGTTTCAAGAGATTCAGAATTCAGAGGAGATTCAAGACTCATGAGTAATCAAGTTATTAAGAGTTCAAGAAAAATATAGTAATAGAGTCCAGTTTATATGTAAGACTCTGAATAGCACTCCAGGTTCAAGTTCAAACTCTGTTTTTCAAATTATGTTTTACAAAATTCAAATTCTGATTTTCAAAATTCAAACTCAAATTATTTTTATATCTTACTTATGATTTCAAATATAAGTTTTAAATTTAATATATAAGTTTATATAGTTATATAGTTTTATAGTTATATAGTTTTAAACCTTATAATTTTATAAATATTTTTATATATTATATTATTATGTTTACATATGATTTTATACTTTAGAATACTCATTTATATCACTAAGTTTTAATTCAAGAATTTCAAGAACAATATATATAATTAAACACTTGAAAATAAGTTTAAAAAATAAAAATTATATGTATATGGAGACACACATATATGGGTATATCGACATACAACTGTCAAAAATTCAATTTTGAATGGAAGTGTCTTTTCACTATTTGTAACGTTCCATAAACATTGCAACCTTTCAAACTTATAAATAGGGGTTGATTTCGAATTTTTTAATATATCTACTTCTCTATCTTTACCCCTCTTCATCCCACCATTAATATTTCATATTTTATTGATTTCTACACTTTTATTTTGCCAATTTCTACTCTAATTATATAATTTTTTTCCTAAGTCTCTATCCATTACTCTTTGAATTAAAGTGCTATTGAAGAGTTTTAGGGCTGTTGTAATCATTTGGGAAGTGTTTGGGAAAGGGTGTGCTCCTTGTAGCCCTGAAATCAAGGAAAGGGAGCAGTGGTAACCTTGTAGCCGTGAAATCAAGGGTATTTGGAGCGGTGTTAACCTTGTAGCTGTGAAATCAAGGGGATTGTACCTGTATATTGATAATAATAAAACTCTGCGCAATCCAGCTTTGTCTAGGACTTGACGTAGGAGCAATCCGAACTAGTATAAAATCCGGTGTATTATTTCCTTTTCTGCATTTTATATTTATCTATTACTGTGTTTGTGTTTGATTCTGTGTCTATGATCATCTCTGTTGTGTGTGATTCATATAGTAGATCATTTAAGTTTTAGATTTTTGTAAATTATTTATAAACACTATTCACCTCCCTCTAGTGTTAGTCTTGCCTTAAGATATGTATTCCGCATTCCCTAACAATTGGTATCAGAGCATAGGTTTTCATATAGTTCATACTCTGATTTTTGAAAATATTAAATGGCAACCAACACTTGTAATAATAGTTCTTTTGTAGAGGGTCAGTCCACTATTGGACCACTACTATTTAATGGTAGTAATTATTCATATTGGCCATGTAGAATGAAAATATATTTATATTCAGTAGGATTAGACACATGGAATCATACACAGACTGAATATGTCGATCCCACAACTAATTTTGCACAATGGACTAATGAACAAAAGGCTACTGCACAAAGAAATTCTAAAGCCATGAACATGTTATTCTGTTCATTAGATAGAAATGAGTTAATAGAGTGAAAGTTTTTTAATCTACTTATGAAATTTGGCGAACATTACAAGTCACTCATGAAGGAACCAATAAAGTTAAATAGACTAAGATATCAATGCTAATTAATCAGTTTGAGTTATTCAAAATGAACGAGAATGAATCTATCTCAGATATGTAAAGCAGATTTCAAGATATAGTGCATTCATTAATAGCACTGGGAAAAACTTATTCTGAAGAAGACCAAGTCAGAAAAATACTTAGTTCATTGACTTCAGAATGGGATCAGAAAATTTTGGAAATTGAAGAAGCCAATAATGTCAGTGAAATGAAGATTAAGGAGTTAATTATGAATTTAATGACATTTGAAGTCAATTACATAAAAGAAAGGAAAATAAACCCACTAAAATGAACTCTATTGCATTCAAAGCGACAACAAATGGTTCTGACCCAAGTAGTGAAGACGATGAAGAAATTTCCCTAATGACAAGAAATTTTAGAAAATTTTTGAGATACAAACAGAGAAATAATTTTCAAAGAAATAATCAAGGAAGTTCAGCAAGAAATTATGATCGATGTTATAACTGAAACAAACCGGGCCATATAAAAAGAATGTGTTCATATCCAGATAAATCAATTCAACAAACAGATAATAGTAATTCATAGAAAAAAAAGGAAAGAGGGCTTACGCAGCAACTTTAGATGATTCAGATTCATCGTCAAGCGATGAAGAGCCAGAAATCGGAAATTTAAATATGTGTTTCACGACGATTCAGAATTAAGAAAATATTGAAGAAATGGATCCAAAAACTTGGTACGCCTTAATTAATTTTTAATTTTTGGTTAAATGGATGTTTTGTTTGCTTTGATTGAATTAGAAATTTAAAACTTTAAAATTAAAACTTGAAATTTAAAATTCAAATTTGAATTTGGAATTTGAAATTCAAAATAATAATAAAAATAATAATAAATATAAAATATAAAATAAATTTTGGGTGTTTATTAGGATTAATATTATTTCAGGGAAATAGTAAAACCTGAAATATAAATCGATAATATAATAAAACCAAAAGTCAAAACAACACGTCATTTGAAATTATGCACGTATGTCGACATATATAGAAGGGAATATCGGCATAAAGACCAGAAAATGAAATTCAATTTTTGAATTTCAAAAGTTTAAACTTTCAAACTTCCCTCCATCTTTTCACCAACTCCTAAGGTCTGAAAAGGTGTCATTGATTTTAGAAAAGTTGTGCCCATTCAATCTCAATTTATATATCTATTCAATCTTATTCTCTCTACCTTTCATTCAAAATTCAAACAACTCTCTTCATATCTATATCTTCAAAGCTTCTAATGGCTTCCTCTAGAAATCCTCAAACAATGAGATTATCCAAAACCATCAAAGGATATCTCTACAACGACAGAGAAGCAATCAATACCTATGTTGACTATGTAGAAAATGCAAAAGTCAATTCGGGAGCTTTCACCATCTTTGGAGACTTTCCATCTTACGATCTCCCTTCTCTTTTCAATTATAATGAAGTATTGAGATTGATTGACGCTTGGGATAATAATGAAGTATTTACCCGAAACTCGTCAAAATGTTCTGTGCAAATCTTAATTGTGGCTTTTACGAAGGAGATGAAAATCAAATTTAGAGTTGTGTAAAACGCACACATATCGTTCTAGATTGTGAACTATTGGGCAATATCTTAAATTGCAAGAGTACGGGCGCATATTTTCAAAATTCAAAATCGAAGAAACAGATTTGGAAACATATCATCACATATTTGAAAGAGATGCTTAGTTGGAATTCAAAAATCGCTTTTCCCGCCCAAAAACAAGAATCGTAAACCTCTTCCTTTAACATACCATCACTCCTCGTTCTGGAAATTACAATAACCCAACTCTCAAAGTCCAAAAAGCACTCTTTGCTTTATTGGTGGTTATGACATCAATTGGGCCGATACGATCTTAAAAGAACTTAAGCCCAAAGAAATGTCAACAAGAGAAAACACTCTTTATTATGGAGTTTACCTTACTCAAATCCTCAAATATTTTGGAGTTGATCTCAAGGGAGAAGATTTTATTCCAAGAATGGTGTTTGATTCCACAAATATACACCTTATGCAAATTCCACTCACTTTCAAGCCTTATAAGACATTTGAAGACAAACAAGCTCGAATGCAATAAGAACAAGAGCCTGTGGATATCGAAGAAGAAGAAGAAACTTCTTCAGAAAGTGTAGAGTGTCCACTCAACACTAGAACCATTTCCAAAGATTTGCTTGTTCAAAATAAAGTGAAATAATCGAGAACCAAAAGAAGCTCAAAAAGACGCTTACTCATATGCCTAAGTTCATTGGCAAAATAGGAAGAAAACTTGGAATTTCATCTTCTTCCTCATCATTCGCTGAAATTTAAGCTTATCTAGTTTATATTACCTGCGTATTTGCTTGTATTTGCTTTCGAATCTCGTATTTAGTGTCTCGTAATTAGTTTGATGTATTTGTTTTCAAGTTGAAATGAATGGTGCTTTATTTATGTCAGAACTATCTGTTAGTTAATGTAAAAACATTAGAATTAAATAAATTAAAATAATATTATAAGAACTAACTAAAAATTGAAAATTTCCAAAAAAAAATTAGGATGTATGTCGACATACATATATCACTATGTCGACAAATAATTACCAGGTTTTCAAATTTGTTCAAAATTTAAAATTTAAGTAAGTAACTCATGTCTATTCAAATCGAACGAATTCCACACCCTGTATAAACCTATTTCTTCCAGAAAAAATTATTTTATCATTTCGGCTTCCTCTATAATCAATTAATATATATAACTATCAAATTGGCAAATCCGATACATAATTTGAGTGAGAATCTTGAAGATATTTTGATTTCCTTCTAGAACAACTTATACATAATTCTACAAAATCAACGTCATCTTGAATTAATTCAAATGAAAATGGTTGAATATTAATAGAAACACTTTGACGTAATTTGCTGGTCAATATCTTCTCATTTCAGAGATGACAACAACAAGGCACCCCTTACCAATGAAGAAGGTTGTAAGGACATCAAGAAGGACCCAATCTTTGGAAAAGATGAATGGGTAGAAGTTCCAAGAGGTGTTTGATTGTTTGGTATGATTTGCTTACTTGGTTTGATTTGAATATGTTTGAATTTATGTGAATTTGTTTGAACATTGTTCGTAAATATTGCTTGGACTAAAACATGTATGTATATGGATTCACACACTTGTAAACGTTGAACACTTGATATTGATTATTTTATTTTTATAGTCATGAATTTAGAGGGAGTAATTTACTTTAGTATAGAATAATAGGATATGTGTAGATAGATATAGGATTTAGGGGGAGTATATTTAGAATTCCTTTTTGATAATGCCAAAGGGGGAGAAATTATAAAATAAGGTTTATTTAGACATAGTTTAAGGGAGAGTATGTAGAATTCATGATGACAGGGGGAGTATTTGAAGGATCGAAATCAACAGGTATGAACATGTATGAATATTTATAAATCAAGGTTGTTATCGTAAAAAAAAGGGGAGAATGTTGGAGAACGGAGTTTTGATGAAAACAACCTTTTTCAGTTATCATCATTAACTGAATATAAAATATATCCTAACATCTCTATCTAATATATATATATATATATATATGCAAGGTTTGTATACAGGACTTAAAATAACGAAGACTGTACAGTTTTAGAGTTTCAAAAGATTTAGAATTCAGAGGAGATTTAAGACTCATGAGTAATCAAGTTATCGAGAGTTCAAGAAAATATAGTAATAGAGTCTAGTTTATATGTAAGACTCTAAATAGCACTCCAGGTTCATGTTCAAACTCTGTTTTTCAAATTTTGATTTTCAAATTTCAAATACTGATTTTGAAATTTTGATTTTCAAAATTCAAATTCTAATTATTTTTCTATCTTACTTATGATTTCAAATATAAGTTTTAAATTTAATATACAAGTTTATATAGTTATATAGTTTTAAACCTTATAATTTTATAAATATGTTATTATATTATTATGTTTTTGTATGATTTTATACTTTAGAATACTCATTTATATCACTGAGTTTTAATTCAAGAGTTTCTAGAATAATATATATAATTAAACACTTGAAAATAAGTTTAAAAATAAAAATTAGATGTATATGTCGACATACATATACAGGTATGTTGGCATACAACTGTCAAAAATTCAATTTTCAAAGGAAGCCTCTTTTCATTATATGTAACGTTCCAAAAGCCTTGCAACCTTTCAAATCTCATAATAGGGGTTGATTTTGAATTTTTAATATATCTACTTCTCTTTGTTCACCCCTCTTCATCACACCATTAACATTTCATATTTTATTAATTTCTACACTTCTACTTTGCCGATTTCTACTCTAATTATATAAAACTTCTTTTTTTTCTCAATCTCTATCCATTAATCTCTGAATTGAAGTGTTATCGAAGAGTTATAGAGCTGTTGTAATCATTTGGGAAGTGTTTGGGAAATGGTGTGTTCCTTGTAGCCCTGAAATCAAGGAAAGGGAGCGATGATAACCTTGTAGCTGTGAAATCAATGGTGTTTGGAGAGGTGTTAACCTTGTAGCCGTGAAATCAAGGGGATTGTACTTGGATATTGATAATGATAAAACTCTGCGTAATCCAGCATTGCATGGGATTGGACATAGGAGTTATCTAAACCAGTATAAAATCCGGTGTGTTCTTTCCTTTCCTACATTTTTCATTTATCTATTTCTGTGTTTGTGTTTGATTCTGTGTCTGTGATCATCTCTATTGTGTGTGATTCATATAGTTGATCATTTAAGTCATAGATTTTTGTAAATTCTTTATAAACCCTTTTCATCCCCTCTAGTGTCAGTCTTGCCTTAAGATCCGCATTCTACATTCCCTAACGTGGGAAATCGCTAAAAGTAGTGCTTGAGGAAGCCCATCATTCTCAGATGACTATCCATTCGGGCGGCGACAAAATGTATCGAAACATGAAGAGGATTTTCTTTTGGACTGGCATGAAGAAAGATGTGGCAGATTTTGTAGCTCGATGCTTGAGTTGTCAGCAAGTAAAGGCTGAACAAAAGTAACCCAGTAGATTGCTTCAGCCCTTGGATGTCCCATAAGGAAGTGGGAGAGCATCTATGTGGATTTCACCGATGGATTGCCCTGATAAAGGAAGGGAAATACGAGCATTTGGGGGATAGTGGATAGACTTACGAAGAGTGCTCATTTTATTCCAGTTAAGAGTAAGAGGACGGCAGCTTGGTTAGCGTAAGTATATCTTCGAGAGATAGTTCGATTGCATGGGGTACCTTCCAGCATAGTAAGCGACTGCGATCCCATCTTTACTAGTGATTTTTGGAAGAGCTTATAAGAGAAAATAGGTACACAACTACGTTTGAGAACAACATACCACCCTCAGATAGATGGATGGACCGAGAGGGTGAATAGAGCTCTTGAGGATCTTCTAAGACTGTGTGTTCCAGACTTTGGAGAGACTTACGAGGAGCATCTTCCATTAGTAGAGTTCGCCTATAACAACAGTTACCAATTGGGCAAGGGCATAGCACCCTTCGAAGCGTTATATGGACGACCTTATATATCGCCGAATTGTAGATGGGAGGCTATGGACATATTTCTACTTAGACCCGAGAAGATTTGAGACACTTTTGAGAAGATTGATCTTATCCGTCGGAGAATGAAAGAAGCTCAAGATAGATACAAATCCTATGCTGATAAAAGGAGGAATGATTTAAAATTTTAGGTGGGAGATATGGTCTTCATTAGAGTATCACCGCTAAGTAATGCAGTTTGCTTTGGCTCAGTAGGGAAGTTGGCACCAAGATTTGTAGGGTCATTCCCTATGGTGGAGAGGATAGGTCAGATGGCCTATATGATCAAGCTACCTGATAAACTGACGGGCGTACATGATGTATTTCATGTTTTCCATTTGAGAAAATGTCTACATGATACGACAAAGATAGAAAAGCCTAGCACACTTGAAGGCGTGGAAGTTGAGTAGGAAGCATCAGTGACAAGAGTTCCTTATCATATCCTTGGATCAGAAATCAAGAAGCTGCGTAACAAGGAGACCAGATTGGTATAAGTACAATTGGAAGAAGACTGCGAAGATTCTACCGGGAACCCGAAGATAAGATTCACGCTTCTTATCCTTTTTTTTTGAAAGTACGTTCTTGACTTCTTTTCCAAGATTTTACTTTGCATTTGCTTCTATCATTTTAGTATGGTTCTCCCATCATTCGAACCTTTCACTCCTTAGGTAGTCCAATGTTTGGAAACATGTGTTTGAAACATGTTATGATTGATGGTTGCAAATAGGTGCAAGTGTTTGCTAGTGGTTGCTCGTGGATGCGTATACACACACTAGGCACTAAATCAGCTCAATCACGTACATATTGCATATTGATATATGTGCATTTTTAAAATTTTCTAGGGATGGAAATGGGTGTATCATCATATAGATGTTGTATTTTGATGAATGATTGTGCATTCATATAGAGTTTATATGTTATGCTAGAATTATTTGCATACATTTTGGACTCTTGGCACAAACATATATTGCATTAAGGAGGTCAACTGAATCAGTTGACCACCTGATTTTTGCATTAGTGTAAGGACATACACACACAAAACCTTTGCATATGTTCACTGTAACTCCCCTTTCGAAAATCTAACACAAAGATCTTTTAGCACAATGGTTAGTGCTTGGTGTTGCTTTCCGAGAGTTCGTGGGTTCGAATCCCGTGGTTGCCACATTTGGTATCAGAACTTATACCTAGCCGGAATTGTGTGTGTAATGCTGCGGATGTCAATCGGTGTGGTACTGATGCGGGTTACATGCACAATGCCTGTGTGATGAGTGATACGAGCCAACGAGGATGTTAGGCTCTTTAAGGGGGTAGTCTATAACGCCCCTCTCGAAAAGCTAACACAAAGATCTTTTAGCATAATGGTTAGTGTGTGGTGTTGCTTTCTGAGAGGTTGGGGGTTCGAATCCCGTGGTTGTCACATTCATACAAGCGTTATGAATTTTTAAGGACAATCGATGCCTGCAAATGATGTATGAGTAGATGATCGTAGGTGGATATTAGGATAGTAACATTCTTCTTAGCTTGGAGATTTCGGGGATGAGATACTTCAAGTAGGGGAGAATGTAACACCCCAAATTTTTATACACTATAACCATACTTTAAAGATAATAAATTGAACATTACTTAATTAAGTAAATAGAATAAAGTAAAACCAGCATTACCGTTTCGTTCATCACAGAATTCTGGTTCAGATAGACCCCAAGTTTGCGTAAAATAGATAATGTATGAAGAAGTTATGGGCATTAGAAGTTTGTGTACATATGAATATAGTATAAAAATAATTACATAATTTTCAAACAAGACAAAGCAGGAAATTAACCGTGAAACCAGACCATTATGGGACGACCCATAATTGGCCTGGGTGACCCATGGGTTGGTGGGTTGATCTATGGATCGGCGGGTCGACCCTCTAATGATCTGGGCAGGTTCAGATTTCGGTAATTGTGTAACACCCCATATTTTAGCAACACTAAAAGATGATAAATTAAAGAATAATTAATTTAGTACCCAGAATTAAGGGAAATGGACTGCACCATTGCGTTCATCTCGAAATTCTGGTCAAAATAGACATCTGGTTGCGTAAAACAGATACCGTATGAAGAAGTTATTAAGGTTTGAATTTTGTATATGCACAAGAAGAATATATTCCAGAAAATTCAAAACAGTTCAAAATATCAGAAATTGGGGGAGCGGGAAAATTCCCGCCCAGGGGTGTCGACCCCATAAGGGGGTGTCGACCCATGGGTCGACCCCATAAAGGGGGGTCAATCCCCTACGGAAGATCTGGGCAGATTTTAGGGTTTCAGACAGCTACACATATGGCCTCATTTTCTGGTTTCTCCACACCAAAAATAATGGAGAACTAGATGTTGTCTCTGCCCAGATTAAATCAAGTCTTTTCTTCTTCTGCAATCAAGTCAATCAACTAGAATTTTTAGACTTGTGATTCAACATCTGCAACCTTTCTTAGATCCAATCGCAGTTAGTTTATGTTACTTTTAGATCTAAATGTTTAAAAGTAAAATTTGATATGACTATAACCTGGATCTATGCCTGTGACTATTTGAATCATATCAGATCTACTATAACCTATTTATCTAAGTTATTCTGACATGAATATGAACTAGATCTAATCCTATACCTATTTATCATGTTAGATCTGCCCTTTTTTGTAGATCTAATTCACTGTTTAGATCACATCATGCCTGTCCCTATTATGTTTGTGGCTAAATCAGATCTGTTATTAGTTGGACACCTAATTCATTATTTAGAATCCTCTCTTTGTCACATATTCATCAGATATTTTCTTATATGCCTATCTTGTTATTATGCCACTATATGTTTATTCCTATTTCTGCCATTATATGTAGATCTTGCTAGTATGATCATTTTTGTCCTCTTCCCTTCATCTTTTCTCTTTTATTTTTATAGCCAGGCTAACTTCGAGCCTAGGCATGCCACTGAAATATGCAAACGCATTAAGTTGGGAACGAGGGGAAAACATTAAATTTAGATCATAACTTGTGTTGGGTAATTTGGCATAACTTGAATAAAATATATGAATATGAATTTGGGGCATATATTTTATTATGAACATAACTTGGGAGAGTGGCATGAAAACCTATAACGACATAGGAATAATTGGTTAATAATTTAAATGCCTAGAATTACAGAAATTAGAAACTGTAGCCGCACTTAGACACGAGGTTAGATTACACTTATGGTGGAAGTTTGCCCGGAACCGACCGGCATATCCAGCGACCACAAGTGGTGAATCTAATGTGAGGGGTCTAAGTGCATAAACATAAGACGTGCTAAGACTAGAGGTTAAACCCGTCTTGTGGAAGAAGTCTGCCGGGAACCTACTAGCATATACAGCATCCACACGTGGTAGGCTTAATGTGGGAGGTCTAGCACATTATAACCATAAATGAATATGGTAATGAATTGGAATACTTAACCTAGTTGAATCCATATGGATTGTATGAACATATAACTTGAGTAGGGGTTAAGAAAACTTGTATGAAACAGTGGGTGGGTTAAGTAAATCTTGGGTGGGTTGGTAATATTTATATAAAAAGGCCTACAAACTTAACCTATAGGGTTATGCAATCTTTTACTCTGGTATGGCATAACCTGTGGAAAACCTAGTGGGGATGCAAGCATAGGGGTAAGCTTGTATCATCTTGTGTGTGGGACCCATTTCAGTTAGTGACCCATATATAGATATCAAACGAGTACTTCGAACTAGTTCGGAGTCGGGGCACGCTTACTGGGCTGATTGTAAGAGACCCAAACATGGGGGATGGTGTGGGCGGCGCATTCCGATGGGGTCATGTGCGTGCATGGGTCCGGCAGAGGAGGTTTAGACGTCGTGACACCTCTAGATATAGTTGTGCACATCCTGAAAACAAAGGGTTTCATCTTTATGTAGTGATACACCCTACTGTGGGGCCAACACAGGGTATCTACGGAGTGAGGAGCCGATCGATTAGGGTAGTAATTAGGGTACACCTAGACTTCGGTATGTTGGGAGCCCGTTAATGCCCTTAAGGGTAACTCCGATATGTTGGGTTGTCTGTTGATTGTATGTGGTGAAAACCTCTCACTAGAAGTACACCTAAATCTATCATCTTATACCGGTTGGGGATCATCTTGTTAATAAGACACTAACATTGGTGCGGAGGAAAAAGAGAAATCATTAGAGAAGCGTAATATACTCTATCATGTTATCCTGTTTACCTTGTCATACCTGCCTTTTATGATGTTATCTCTCTTATCCATTTTATATGTCTGTCATGATACTTTTACTTATTTATATGCTAAAAGTAACTGGACTCGCCATACTTTATGTCTGACCCTTTTTGTTTCCTCTTCTTTCCATTTCGTCCCCCCCCCCCAAGATTCTCAAGGCGGGAATACTCAAGCCTGGCCAGGATTCTGCTTTCATTCTGCTTGGAGCTGCTTAGATGTATTGCTCAAGCTCTTATCTTTTCTACTATGGCTATGTTTTTACTTGGGGAATTATGCTTCTTTTATTGTACTCTGATATTTTAAGTACAAGACAGAAATTTTAAGATGATATACTGGGTTTATGTATTTTCAGACTTATGAGGTTTTGAACCACGATGTTATGCTTTATGATTAATAAAGTTTAGTTTTAAATTCCGCTGCTATTTTATATTTGTCTTGTAATGTTTCTATTTCTATTTACCTATAACGCTTCACTAAACTTAATGCTTTCTCTTAATGAGTGACATTAACTGACGTGGGTTGTCACACTTGGTATCAGAGATGAAGGTTACCGGATCGGATAAAGTTTTTGAAAATTATTTTCAAAAGGGTTTTAAAAGAAAGCATTTTCAAAAAGAAAAGTTTGTTTTGAAAAACATATTCCCCAAAGCCATATAAAATATCTCTTGATTCTCTTTTCTTTTTCTTTTTTGCATGTCTGGGGAACTGATTCTTTCCAAAGGGTGTCCCCATGGTGGCATGGTTTCGTAGGCATGCTAAAACTACAACACATATCGAAGGGCAAGGTAGTGCCTAACCTCCATCTCTAGCCACAGTAGTTTCACCTGTGGCTAATTTTCTCTCAAACTAAGTATGGATTTTCATGCAATGGAGGCAGCTTTCAAGAGACTTGTTAGCATTTTACACAAGAATGGTAAAAAGGAGAATAAGTGAGTTAAGGCTAAGGAGCACAACCCAAGGATGAGAAAAAAATGATGGCTTAAGAAGGGAACATAAATGAAAGAAGGAGAGCTTGATAAAGTTCAAATAAAGTAAAGAAGAAATGTCATGATCACTTGGTTCATTTGGTCAAGCAATAAAAAGGAATAATGCTTGTTTCAACTATGGCAAAGTCGGACACTACACTAGGGAGTGCCTGAAGAAGCTAGGACATGGTCAAAAGGCAGGAGCTTCTGAAGGGAAAGTGCATGCTCTCGTGATCAATGCTCTAGATAGAGGTGGGGAAGTTTCCGTGGAAGGTTTGATTTATCTTTTCAATCATCCTATTATAACTCTTTTTGATTCTGGCGCCTGGCATTCATTTATATTTGATTCTGTTGTTGAGTCTCTGCGCCTTAATACTAGTATGGTAGTGAATCCCATTGTTGTCTCAAACCCCATTGGTGGTTCGGCTCATTTGTCCATGATTTGTCGGGGTTTGAGAATATCAGTGTTAGGCGTCGAGTTTGAGTGCGACACATATGTGCTCGGTTTTATGGGCTATGGTTTGATTCTAGGGATGGATTGGCTAGCCATGTATGGTGCCATTCTGGATTGTGAGAGGAGGGCCGATAGACTTTTGACTTTCCATGGGAGGGCCCTCGAGATTACTTGTGACCCTAAGGGGTCTGTCGTGCTTAGTTTCCTAGAGTCTCTTGACACATCTATTGATGATCTACAATCTGTACTAATAGTCCGTGAATATTCTGATGTTTTTGAGGAGGTTCAGGGCTTACCTCCGAGGCGTTATATCGATTTTTGTATATACTTGGTAGACAACGCAAAGCCAGCTGCATCACCTGTGCGCCATATGGCTCCAAGGGAAAGGAGGGACCTTAGTAAGCAAGTAGGGGAGCTACTTGAAAAGGGTTTATTAGGCGAACCATATATGAATGGGGTGCTCCTATAGAATTCGCAACTAAAGCGGATGGTTCGCTTCGCTTATGTGTAGATTATAGGGAGTTGAACAAACTCACAAAGAAGAATAGGCACCCACTCCTGAGGGTAGATGATCTTTTTGACCAACTTGTTGGTGCATCAGTATTCTCTCAGTTAGATTTGGCCATGGGGTTTCATAAGTTGAGGGTGGCCGAGGTTAGTATAGACAAGACCGCTTTTAGGACTCTAGATGGTTTCTTTGAATGGCTCGTTATGCCTTTTTGGTTGATGAATGCGCCTGCCTATTTTATTGATCTGATAAGTAGGGTGTTTCGGGAGTTTCTAAATAAGTTCGTCGTGGTCTTTGTTGATGATATCTTGATCTTCTCAAAGAGCGAGATAGAGCATGCCCAACATTTGAGAGAAGTTTTGAAAACTATGTGTGCGCATCAGCTTAAAGAGAAATTCTCCAAATGCCATTTTTGGAGAAAAGAGGTGAGATTTCTAGGGCATGTGGTCTCTAAAGAAGGGATAATAGTAGATCCCGCAAAGGTAGTTGTAGTTCAAGATTTGCAAATCCCAAAGAATGCAATGGAGATGAGAAATTTTCTTGGATTATTAGGCTATTATAGGAAGTTCATTAAGGACTTCGCAAAGATATCATCCCAGCTCACCAGGATGATGAAGAAGAATTTGACGTTTTCGTGGGATATAGATTGTGGTGTTGCTTTCCAGAGATAGAAGAGGGCTCTGACAACAGCCCCAGTCTTGACCTTGCCCGATGGAAGCAAAGTGTTTACAGTATACACTGATGCATGTGGTTCAGGGCTTGGTGCGGTTTTGATGCAAGAGGGAAAGGTAGTATGTTATAGAAGTAGACAGCTAAGAGTTCATGAGAAGAACTACCCTACCAATGACTTAGAGCTAGCTGCCATAGTATTCACACTTAAGACGTAGCGTCATTATTTGCTTGGAGAGAAGTTCGAGTTGTACACCGATCATAAATCTCTCAAGTATTTGTTCTCGCAGGAGGATATAAATTTAAGGCAACAAAGGTGGATAGAGTTCCTTGCATCTTATGACTTTGAGATTGCTTATACCCCTGGCAAGTGTAATGTGGTGGAGGACGCACCGAGTAGGCAGAGGATGGCCTTAAGTCCTCTGTTTGTGGAAAGGAAAAGCTTGGAGTTTATATCGACTTTTGACTTTATACCCTCCACCGAGTTTTTGCCTGGCTTATTTGGATCACTAGAGATACGACCTACTCTCATGGATCAGATAGGAGCTTCGCAGCAAGAGGATCCATAGGTTTCATACATCTTGGATAGGCTAAGTAGAGGAGAGACATCTAGTCACCTCAGTAGATATTCCACAGATGATAAAGGGTGGTTGCTACGAGATAGGAGGCCTTGTGTTCCCCAAGTTGAGAGTTTGTCGAAGACAGTCCTAGAAGAAGCCCACTATTCTAAAATGACTATTCATCCAGGCGGTGATAAGATGTATAGAGATATGAAGAGGGTTTTTGGGCTTGGATAAAGAAAGATGCGGTGGAGTTTTTTTCTCAATGTTTAATTTGCCAGCAAGTTAAAGCTGAGCAAAAGAAGCCTGGTGGTTTACTTCATCCTTTGGAGGTTCCACAGTGGAAGTGAGAGAGCATCTCTATGGATTTCATAGATGGTTTTCCTAGATCAAAGAAAGGCAATACCAGTATTTGGGTTGTAGTAGATAGACTTATTAAGAGCGCTCATTTCATTCCAGTTAAGAGTAAGAGGACGGCAACATGGTTAGTCGCAATTTACGTTCGTGAGATAGTCCTTCTTTATGGAGTACCTTTTAGTATCATAAGTGATCGTGACCCCATTTTCACTAGTGAATTTTGGAGAAGCTTGCAAGAAGCATTAGGTGCACAATCTTGTTTGAGCACCGCTTATCACCGACAAACAGATGGACAGACAAAAAGGGTGAATAGAGTTATTAAGGATCTTTTAAGGCTATGTATCCTAGACTTCACAGGGACTTGGGAAGAGCATCTTCCTTTGGTAGAGTTCACCTACAACAACTGTATCGAGCTAGCATTGCTATGGCACCCTTCGAATCATTGTACGGACGACCCTGCGGATCACCGATTTGTTGGTGGGAATCTACAGAAAGACTACTACTTGGACCAGATATGGTTAGAGAAATGTCCGAAAAGATTGATCTTATTAGATGGCGAATGAAGATAGCTCAGGATAGGCAGAAGTCCTACGTAGATAAGAGAAGTACTGACATCGAGTTTGAGGTGGGAGACATGGTTTTCATCAAGGTATCACCTTTAAGGAATGTGGTTCGCTTTGGATCTGTAGGAAAATTGCCACCAAGGTTTGTAGGGCTATTTCCCATAACAGAGAGGATTGGCAAAATGGCCTATAGAGTAAAGCTACCCGAGAGACTATCCGTTATACATGATGTTTTCCATTTTTCCCATTTGCGGAAATGTTTGCATGATACTGCAGAAGTAGTTGAGCCGAATATATTGGAAGAAGTAGAGGTGGAACGGGAGGGGTAGTTAGGCGAGTTCATACCCGTATTCTTGGATCTGAAGTTAAGAAGCTACACAACCGAGAAGTCAAATTGATGAAAGTTCAATGGGGAGATAACCCAGAGGATGCAACTTCAGAGACCGAAGACAAGATTTGTGCTTCGTACCCTTTTCTTTTTGTGGGTATGTTCTTAACTTCCTTTCCAAAGCTTTTATTCATGCTTGTTTCTATCATTTAAGTATATTCTACTGATCGAAATCTTCAACCCTTAGATAGGAATCCCATGAATGAAAACATGTGTTTGAGACATGTTATGTTTGATGGATACAAGTGGATGCAAGTGGTTACTAGTGGCTGCTCGTGGATGCATATACACACACATTAGGCACTAGATCGTCTTAATCACTCTCATACTTCATATGGATGTGTGTGCATTTTTCTTCTTTTTATGGATGAAAATGGATGTATCATCATATGGATGTTGCATTTGAACGGATGATTGTGCATGCATATAGAACTTACATGTTACAATAGGATTATTTGCATACATGTTGGATTCATGGCACTAATATACATTGCATTAAGGAGGTCGACTGAATCAGTAGACTGCCTGATCTTTCGCATTTATGTAAGGATATACACACACAACTTTGTATATGTTAAGCATTAGCAATTATTAAGGACCATGGATGCCTGTGATTGGTGGATGAGTAGATGAGTGATGGATGATAGGATATAAATTCTTCTTAACTTGGAGATTTCGAGCATGAAATCCTTTGAGTAGGTGAGAATGTAACACCTCATATTTTAACAACACTAAAAATGATAAATTAAAGATTATTTAGTTTAATATCCAGAAATAAGGGAAACGGACTGTGCCATTGCGTTCGTCTCGGAATTTTGGTCAAAATAGACACCTAGTTTGCGTAAAACGGACAATGAAGAAGTTATTAAGGCTTGAAGTTTGTATATGCATAAGAAGAATATATATGTATATAACTAGTCCAGAAAATTCAAATCAGTTCAAAATCTCAGAAATTGGGGGAGCGGGAAAATTCCCGCCTAGGGGTGTCAACCCCATAAGGGGGTGTCGACCCCTGGGTCGACCCCCCTATGGAAGATCCGGGCAGATTTTAGGGTTTCAGACAGCTATATATATGGCCTCATTTTCTGGTTTGTCCACACCAAAAATAATGGAGAACTAGATGCTGCCTCTTTCCAAATTAAATCAAGTCTTTTCTTCTTCTGCAATCAAGTCAATCAACTAGAGTTTAGAGATCTGTGATTCAACATCTACAACCTTTCTTAGATCCAATCAAAGTGAGTTTACATTACTTTTAGATCTAAATGTTTAAAAGTAAAATTGACATGACTATAACCTGGATCTATTCCTATGACTATTTGAATCATATCAGATCTACTATAACCTATTTATCTAAGTTATTATGACATGACTATGAACTAGGTCTGAATCTATACCTATTTATCATGTTAGATCTTCCATTTTACGTAGATCTAATTCACTATTTAGATCACATCATGCATGCTCCTATTATGTTTATGGCTAAATCATATCTATTATTAGTTGGACACCTAATTCATTATTTAGATCTCATTATGCCTGTTTGTGATGTCCCAAATATGTTAGAATCAGCTCTATTATCACATATTCATCAGCTCTGGTCCTATATGCCTATCTTATCATTATGCCACAATATATTTATGCCTATTTCTGCCATTATATGTAGATCTGGTTAGTATGATCATTTCTGTCATCTTCCCTTTATCTTTTCCCTTTTATTTTTATAGCCAGGCTACCTTCGAGCCTAGGCATGCCGCTAAAATATGTGAATGCATTAAGTTAGGAATGAGGGGAAAACGTTAAATTTGGCGCATAACTTGGGTTGGATAATTTGGGCATAATTTGAATAAAATATTTGAATATGAATT
Source organism: Allium sativum (assembly GCA_030737875.1). Lineage (NCBI taxonomy): Eukaryota > Viridiplantae > Streptophyta > Magnoliopsida > Asparagales > Amaryllidaceae > Allium > Allium sativum. The sequence continues at coordinate 443,952,416 of CM060922.1, read as the reverse complement.
TGGGGCATATAGTTTATTATGAACATAACTTGGGAGAGGGGAATGAAAACCTATAACGACATAGGAATATTTGGTTAATAATTGAAATGCCTAGAATTACAATAATTAGAAACTGTAACCGCACTTAGACACGGTGTTAGATTACACTTGTGGTGGAATCTGCCCGGAACCGACCGACATATCCAGTGACCGCAAGTGGTGAATCTAATGTGACGGGTCTAAGTGCATAAACACGAGACGTGCTAAGACACGAGGTTAATCCCGACTTTTGGAAGAGGTCTGCTCGGAACAGACTGACATATCCAGCATCCACAAATGGTAGGCTTAATGTGGGAGGTCTAGCACATTATAACCATAAATGAATATGGTAATGAATTGGAATACTTAACCTAGTTGAATCCATAGGCATTGTATGAACATATAACTTGAGTAGGGGTTAAGTAAACTTGTTTGAAACAATGGGTGGGTGGGTAATATTTATATATATAGGCCCACAAACTTAACCTGTGGGGTTATGCAATCTTTTACTCTAGTATGGCATAACCTATGGAAAACCTAGTGGGGATGCAAGTGTAAGGGAAAGCTTGTATCGTCTTCTGTGCGGGACCCGTTTCAGTCAGTAACCCATATATAGGTATCAAACGAGTACTCCGAACTAGGTCAGAGTTAGGGTACGCTTACTAGGCTGATTGTAAGAGATCCAAGCATGTGGGACGGTGTGGGCGGCACATTCCGACGGGGTCATGTGCGTGCATGGGTTCGACAGAGGAGGTTTAGACGTCGTGACTCCTGTAGATATGGTTGTGCACATCCTGAAAACGAAGGCTTTCCACTTTAGGGAGTGATACACCCTTCTGTGGGGCCAACACAGGGTATCTACGGAGGAGGGAGTCGATCGATTAGGGTAGTAATTAGGGTACACTTAGACTCTAGTATGTTGGGTGCCCGTTAATGCCCTTAGAGGTAACTCTGGTATGTTGGGCTGTATGTTGATTGTATGGGGTGAAAACCTCTCACTGGAAGTACACCTAAATCTACCATCTTATACTGGTTGGGGATCATCTTTTTAATAAGACACTAGTATTGTGCAGAGGAAAAAGTGAAATCATTAGAGAAGCGTAGTATACTCTATCATATTATCCTGTTTACCTTGTCATACCTGCCTTTTATGATGTTATCTCTCTTATCCATTTTATATGCCCATCATGATAAATTTACTTATTTATGTACTAAAAGTAACTGGACTTTCCAGACTTTTATGTCTGACCCTTTTTGTTTCCTCTTCTTTCTCTTCCATCCCCCGCCCCCCAGGTTCTCAGGGTAGGAATACTCAAGCCTGACCAGGATTCTGCTTGGAGCTGCTTAGATGTATTGCTCGAGCTCTTATATTTTCTACTATGGCTATGTTTTTACTTGGGGAATTATGCTTCTTTTATTGTACTCTGATTTTGAAGTACAACACTGAAATTTTAAGATGATGTACTGGGTTTATGTATTTTCAGACTTATGATGTTCTGAACCACGATGTTATGCTTTATGATTAATAAATTTAGTTTTAAATTCCACTGTTATTTTATATTTGTCTTGTAATGTTTCTGTTTACCTATAACGATTCACGAAACTTAATGCATTCTCTTAATGAGTGATATTAACGGACGTGGGGTGTCACAACCTGGACTATTTTTCGGACTATATTAGTTGTTGACTCAACGCTACATGTAAGGTTTGGGTTAGAACCCTATAATCTAAAGCATGAGGTTGACTCTGTGAATCTATAAATAGGTGGTTTCTCTCAATCCAATATTTTGTTCATGTCTTCTGCCTCTATGAAATTAATCTAAAAATATAAACATATAATGGGGAAATGCAGTTGAGGCCTAGATCTACAGAGATAAAATTCAAGACTTGCATACGTACAACAACATAAAGGATTGGATTGGACTTTTCTACGACATACATACATACAAACATACATATATACACACATACATATATATATACATACATATATATATACATACATATATATATATACATATATATAAGAGATTTATTCTCTTCTTCACTAAGACCCACTGTGAGTTCCATGTCATTTTCAGATCTGATTTCTTAGACTATAACATGACAGTTAAATAAAATTGGGTTAGTATATAAAGTGTTTATAGGATAAATGTTATATATGTTTTTCACTATTAATCACCTATGCCGTTATGATAAGTAAAACATATGCCTTTACTATTCTATAATTAAGTCATTTGTATCTATCTTCCTTTTCTCTATTTCTATGTTTTAATTTATTTCCAGTCCTGCCTATATGCCTTCGTGATTTGATTCTATTCTCCTTCCTTTTTTCCCTTTTTATTTATGCTAAGCCTAGGTCTTTGGAAGCCTAGGATATATCCGATTAGAGTGTGTGTAACACCCCATGTCCATTAATGTCACTCACTAAGGGAATGCATTAACTTTCACGGAGTATTATAAGAGTATAGAATAGAATATCACAGGACAGATATATAAATGGTACTTAAGAAAATTCAAACTTTATTCATTGCAGCGAAAAAGAAAAACATTTTTGATTACAACATCAAAACCACATACTAGAGTCAAGTACATAAATATCCATCTTGAACAAAATTATTATCAGAGTACATAAGAGTAAAATCATAATCCCACTCCAAATAGCCATAACGTAAAGAGATAAAGATGAGCATTACTCTCAACACTTCCAAGCACTTCAAGAAGAAAGAAATCCAAGTCAAGCTTCAGTGTTTCCTCCCTGAGAACATGAGGGGGGGAATGGAAGAAAAAGAGGCGAAAACAAAAAGGTCAGACATAAATCCTGGCGAGTCCAGCTACTTTTAGCATGAAAATAAGTAAAGCAATATGGCAGGAATAAACAGGATGGAAAGTATAACCATGACATAAGGTAAATCTGGATAACAGGATGAATATAAAGGAATGTCTAGTGCGCTTCCCAGATTTCTTACTTAATTTAATTCTCTGTACCACCTACTAGTAATTCTTAATGAAATGATCCCAACCCGACAATTGGTAGCCCTCAGGAGTAACATTTAGTAAGAGGTATCAGCCCCATACAATCCTTGAAAGCCTACTTGCCCATAATAGATACTAGATGTCCCCACACTACCCCTAATCGTTCGGCTCCTTAACTTGTAGATATCTGTGCGGGTCCCAGATTAGGGTGTATTACTCCCTAAGTGGAAACCTGTGGGTGCACAGCATTATACCTACTGATGTACAGTGGCTAAATCTTCCAACGCTGTGAACACCTTATGCACGCTTAACGAACCCGTCGGAACCTGCACTGCTACACCCTCGCTCTTATTTGACCACTTATAATCAGCCCAGTAAGCATGCGCCAACCCTTCCTAGCTCAGGGTTCCCAATACCACTAAGTGGGTTACCGTCTGAAAAGGGTCCCTACCGCTACTAGGTTTTTTCCCAGGGTTTATCCTAACCCAACTTATATTGGTTAAGCGTTTTATATCTGCCCAGTTGACTTAACCCCACCCAATTATCAAATCAATATGTATTATTGGTTAAGCTTGCCTTAACCCTATCCAGTTTGTTCATATATTATTGGTTAAGTTGTTCGTACGTTCATCTCCATGAGATTTGGCCTAGGCTCGAAGTAGCCTGGCTATAAAAACCAAAAAGGGAAGGAGGAAGGGATAAGATAAAGAACATACACAATAATAACAAAAAAATAGGCATAAGTATGAACTAATCATAAAGATATGATAAAACTGATGATAATATCAACATAGGCATATAAGAATCATGAATCTGATGTATAGGCTAAGATAGAATTGATGAGATTCAATCTTATTATCATGTCTAATTCTCAAATCCAATTTACAACATGTCAGAATTGCTTTAGGATTATTTAAATCTAAAAATAATCAATGAACTCACAAAGATTGAATTAAGGAAGAGAATTAGGCGTTGTAGTTGTTGTAGATTCGATCCCCTTTACAAAATTCCTTTACTTTGATTTGTTGAAGAAGAAGGACTAGTTTAGGTTGAGGCAGCATGGAGGCGCCATGAATTGGTGTAGTGAAATTAGGTTTAGGTCTAGGTGTGTTTATATAGGTGTAGTGAGTTAATTAGGGCCTTCAGATTAAATTAGAGACCATCAGAACCACACAGCACAAAAGACATGTCATACAGCCAATCCCAACAAGACACGTCATCACAGAACTCTCCAGAATTCTACAGCTTTCTGACCTCGGCATGGGTGCAATCTCCAGGTGCGCCAGTGCAATTTTGTTTTGGCGCACTTCACAAGTGCGCCAGTTATCCCAGCCTGTTTTCTAATTTTTCTGCCCAACTTCTATCGTCCATAACTTCTTCATACGGTATCCGTTTTACGCAAACTCAGACTCTATCTCAAGCAGAATTCCGAGACGAATGCAATGGCGTAACCCGTTTCACCTAATTTTTCTTTTAAAAAAATTAATTATTCTTTAATTATCTCTTGTGTCATGTTTTGAAATAATGTGGTGTCACAGTGTGCGTATAATTGAGGCAATAATGAATGGAGGAATTTAAGCATGTTGTTCAATTGGGGACTGTTTAACTATAATTGGGAAAGGGATAATATGCATGTTTAGACTTGCTGTAAGCTGATAAAAAGGGATAATATGTATATACTTGTTGTAAATGGATAAAAATGGATAATATGCATAAACCTGCACATGTTGTAATTCGGGAACATGGTTGATGAATAGTATGCATTTGTATTGGATATGTTAGATTTGACTTAATACAAACATTAAGTAATGACTTGTTAAAAATATTGTAAGTACCAGATGTGGGCTAATAAACTGGATTGTCATAGTAATTTTACATACATCTGGGCAGGTGTTTTGGGAATGGGTTTACACACATAATGACATGTAATATTACAACTATGCTTGTTAGTAAACCTAAACCTGCTAGGTTAAAACATGAGTATTAATAAGCTACGAGGTCCCTCGTTCTACTACTGTATCGGGTTTTAGGGACTCTTAAATCCTAGTTATTTGGTGGCACAAGCTTAGAGGAGTTTGGCTTGTGTCAATCTGCTGTTTGGAACCCATATCAGTCTGTATCCCTCTTGGTATTTTGTTAGAGGGCCTCACACTAGGTAGGGGCCAGAGAATGCTTTACTGAACTGGATAGTAAAAGGTTCACATAGGGAAGGTGGGCACGGGCGCGTTCCGGTGGAGTCATGAGCGTGCATGAGTCCGATTAGGGAAACTAAGCCATTGTAATACCAGTAAATAGGTCTGTGTTATATAGTTGCTGGGTTAGGGAGTGATACACCTTACTGTCGGGGCTGACACATGGTATTTACGTAGTAGGGAGCCGATCGCATGGGTAGTAATTAGGATACACCTAATCATGTTGTTATGTAATTAAAGTAACACCTAATCCTATTACGTAATCAGGGTACACCTAGTCCTGCTGTTAATTCTGATGTTGTGTAACTTTTAATCTTGTTATACTAGTATTGGTGCAGGGATACCTGTTTAAGCTATAAACGTGAAGCACTACTCGATCATAGTTTATTTCTGTTATTCATGTCTATCTTGATGTTCTGTTTAGTTTAGTTTACCTTATATGACATTGTACCTTTCTCATCCAGTCTTATTTACCTATCTTGCCTATTTTATGCATATTTGGAAATCACTGGAACTCACCAGACTTTATGTTCAACTCTTTATCTTTCTCTTCTCTCTTCCTTTCCCCGCTAGGTCCTTAGAGTGGAAGCACTCAATAATGACTAGGACTTTCCCTAGCAACTTGGACTTGGATTTCTTGAGATATACCGTTTTGAATTTACTATATCATAGCTTTTGACGAGGGATATGATTTTATTTTATAGCGTTATGTTATTTTGTTTTGAAAGACAGATTTGAGGTACCGTGTAAGTAGTTTGATGTAACTGGTTTTGAGATTATGTCTTATTTCAATAATGAAGTTGAAAATTTTCCATTGCTTATTTTATATCTGTCCCGTAAATTTATGTACTATTTACCTATTGCACATCACGGAACTTAATGCATTCTCTTATGAGTGACATTAACGGACGTAAGGTGTCACACTATCATTTTTATTATTCCATTGGTTATTTTGTACTTTAATTGTAATATATGTAAATAAAAAGAAACCTTTTAGAGTCGACATAGGTCATAGTACACTGAACCATTATAAAACTTCTTATTATCATTTCTTTATATATTTAATTTTTTACATTCTCTACTTCAACCTTTTTGGGTGTTAGCACCATTCTTGATGTTATTTTTATGCTTTTGCTGAGAAAATATAATAATTGCACCATTGATTTGAAAACATAAAAGGATCAACAATCGTCACTTAATTTGCTAGAAGAGCTATTACGGAAGGAACTCGCTATAAAAGCAACCATGAGGCATCCTATAGAGTTAACAACCCCTCCATCTACCTAACCATAAAGGAGACGCAAGTCATGATAGGTGAAATGTAGGTTATGATCGCTATACAGCAGGAGTACATGATGGAAAACTTCCTTGAGAGGATAAGTGTAGCAGGAGCAGCGTAAGCTATTGGAAACTAGAACCAATGACTGGTATTAATGCATTGCTTATATACCTGTTTTTACATTATACAAGCTTCCGTATGTTGTATATCTCTTAGGCCTACATTGCTTGGGCTGTTCTATTTCCAGCATGTATCTTATTCCTGAGCCTATATATACTACATTGTATTAGCCGTTATTGATTGTATCAAAGAATTACATAAGTTTTTCCATTAAATAAAATTCAAAACTTTCTTCTTCTTTAATTTGGTATCGAGCTTCTATTGCCGAAAGGCATCTTCACGACCTAGCTTCGCCATCATCCCTGGAAGATTTGTTTTTTGATTCTTTCTCCTTAGTTAACTTTTCATCATCGAAGATTTCATCTTCTTAGACGTTTGTCTTTCAGATCGATTCGAATCATTGTCAAAAATACGCCTTGCCTAGCGAAGAATCCCTTGCATGATGCATTATCTCCACCTTCGCCTATATTCTGATCTGGGGGGAGTTATTAGCAGCTGCAACGCTGACATTGTCTTTCCTGGCATTATCTGTGGCTAAAACATCGGCAGTTGTCACGCATGCGTTATCCTCCAGCACTATTCTTGCTTTCTCTTTGGATGTCTCATCGAATTCCGAATAGGCTACAACCTCTAAGAACTTCCGCGCCTTATCCTTTCAAGAATTATCTTCCTGAATTGTTCATAATCATACTCCTGCATATTATACCCTTCTTGACCAATCATGGCTTAAGATAATGAAGTAACATACGCCTTATCTGGAAGCACAAACAATGGAGCTTCAGCGAATATTTCCAACCTGATCAAACTAAAAAGCCCAGTTATAACCATTTCATTCAATGAGACAATTACATATTATAGAAATATCAAATTGAAATTGCTTTAAGAGGATATGGACTTCTAGAGTTCATCAAAGGGACTGTAATCATTCCTCTTGTCACACAACCCATGTCCAATCCGACCCAACCCACGAACCTGACCCCATCCACATAAACCCAATCCAACCCATCCTAGTTCGGGTCGGATATGGGTTACAATTTTAACCCATACTATATATGGGTAGGGAGTGATATTTTGTTCTACCAAACCTTATTTTAACCCAACCCAACCCTATATTACGAAACTAATTCAATATCAGCCCACTTAAAATAGCCTAATCCTAGAATAATGTTTATGCATTCTAAAGTAAATGTATAAAAAAGTATATTTCATATCAGTCCAAACTAGATAGAATTTGCCAAAGATATTTTAAAGAGAATTTTAATGTATTTTAAAATGAAACATTTATTCTACTACATAATGAGTTAATTTTATATGATGTGTTTTACAATGAGATTATAATAAAATATGTGTAGTAATGAATCAATTATTTTTAATGTGTTATTGTTGACCTGCTTTTTAGTCAAAGCAGTCACCCATGAAGTCTCCTCTAAACAATACGCTCAAGTATTGGGAATATCGTCAGAAGACAGGAAGCGATTTGGTTGAAGTCGCATCACAAACAAAGATTGGCCCGAAACTCCTATCATACAACCTCTTTTGGGCCCGTAAACATCAATTACGGAGCTGACCTCTGTAACACTTGTAGCTCTCTGAATCAGCTTCGAATTGAGCTTTCGTTTGGCTTAAACGGACTTACGGTATGAAATTTACGCATGTTTCCGTGAACGCATGCAGAACCAGAAACTTGGAATCTGGAATTGGCATAACCCATTCGGGTCGGATATACGGTTCGGATCGGAGCATAGAAGACCCGATCCGCCTGAAGTATTCTGCACTGAAGTGCTTCCAGTCTTCGGATCGTTGACATCAACTCGGTTCGGACTGGGTCCGAACCGACCCCCTGGACCTGCTCCTGCATGCAACCTTTGACTGATTCTCTTGCCATAACTGCATCATATTTTTATGGATCTAGCTCCACTTTGCAAAGCACGGCATGGTAACCACCTTTTCCATGTTCTCCACTTACTTCTGAAATAGCCTCGGTGCTTGCCACGTGGCACATCCGAACCGAACCGCTCAGAAGCTCCTCTACGCCTATAAATACACCACAGCATGGCCATTTTGGGGGACTTTTAGCTCTTCTTCTTCTCGGCCGTTCCAACTCTTATCTTCCAACATTGCTATTACAAGGTTTTTGCAATGACAAGAAGGCCGATCTAATTCAATTCAACATGAGGATTTCGTGTATAATCTCCACTTTTCTCACTTCTTTTCATTGTAAACATGAGGATTTTGTGTATAAACTACAAGCAAACAACATTGTAATAGCTCCTTAGGATTTAAGAAACTATAAAGTGGATGTAGGCTTGGATTGAGCCGAACCACTGTAAAAATCTCCTGTACCTCTTTTATTTTACTGCTTTTTCTGCATTTATTCTGTGATTATGAGGATTTCACACCGCATTTGGGTGTTAGGCCCAGATTTTAGTCTAATAGTTATGCTAGCTAAATTCCAATAAATTATGCTGAATACTTTAATATTATTTTAAAAAAATTCTCATATATTCTCATTTTTTATTAGTTTCGTGCAATCCAACCCAACCCTACTAAACCCGACCCAACCCATACTTCAACCTAACCCATATCCAATCTCATATAGGGTCGGATATGGATTGATCTACCTTAAACCCATATCTATGCGGGTGGGATGGAATATTTGGTCCAACCCGACCCAACCCATACTTTGTGCAGTCCTATCGGCTATTATCTTCCATTAGTTTGGACTTGTTATGTAATGACCCGCATTGGCAGAGGTATTATAATTAATTTATTTAATTATTTATATAGTGATTCCGAGAATTTAATGGTCGTTTAATTAAATAATGGTTAATATTTAATTAAACTAATAAATTAAATAATATATTTAATTCTGAAATAATCAGAATTGGTTGAAGTGGCGATATGGTGTGAACTGGATCATCTGAGATATTTAATTCAGCTTGGAATTGAATTTAAATAACGAATATATTATATGAATGACAGTTTGAACGTAGAGTTATAATATAATTAAAATCGAGCTCGAAACGGCGCTGCAGTTCGTAAATTGGCGATTCGAACTTCAACCTAATGTACAGGATTCGTAGAGTTATAAAAAGGAAAACGTTATAAAAAGGAAAACGTTACAAAAAGGAAAACGTTACTAAAAGGGAAATCATTTGTAAAGTGAAGAACTGTTACTAAAAAGTAAATCTTTATAAATGAATAGTTTATTTGAAAAGGAGTTAATCGAATATTCGTTATTCGAATAGAGTTAAAGGAAAGGAATTATCGATTATTAGTTAATTGAAGGGAGTTATCGATTATTAGTTAAACGAGGGAGTTATCGATTATAGTTTAATCGAAAAGAGTTATCGATTTGTTTAATCGAAAAGAGTTATCGATTTGTTTAATCGAAGTGAGTTATAGAATATTGGTTATTCGAAGGAGTTATCGAATTCAGTTATTCGATGGAGTTAATCGATTAGAGTTAAAATAAAGGAGTTAATCGAATATAGTTTATTCGAATAGAATAAATTGAGTTAATCGAATATTAGTGATTCGAATAAAGTAAAAGGAGTTATCGAATATTAGTTATTCGAATAAGAGTCAAATAGAGTTATCGAATATTAGTTATTCGAATAGATTTAAATGGAGTTAAAGGAATAAATCAAATATAGTTTATTCGAATGGAATTAAAAGAGTTAATCGAATTTGGTTTATTCGAATAGAGTTAAAGGGGTTATCAACTAGAGTTAAATCAGATAGAGTTAATCCAATAGCATTAGTACAATAGAGTTAATTGATAAGGGCTAATCGAATAGAGTAAATTGAATAGAGTTATCAAATATACCTTATTCGAAGGAAAGAATTATCGAAAGAGAGATACGTAAGGAAGTTTGTTAAAGAAATAAAAGGTGAACTTTGTTTATTTCAAGGTTAGAAACGTTGTTCTGTTAAGGTCTGAGAGGTAGTATTACCCCAACTTGATTGACTTCATTTTAACTAAGGAATGGTTAAGGTTCGATAGTGAAGGTGGGTTAAAGGAATTTAGTTAATAAGCGAAATGGTTTGAGTTGGCATCGCGATGGTTTGTTTAAACATCTGTCTAAGTCCAATGAAGGAGTTTTGGAAATGTTTTCCAACTAAGAACCAGAAATGTTTTCTGATATAGGAAACAAGAAATGGAAATGTTTTCCAATGGTAATAACATATATTTTCTAAATTTAGAAAATAAGAAATAATGAATATAGGTAAACAGGAGATGAAAAATGAATAGGAAATATGAGTATATGTATATATATAGATATATGTATATGATTGATGATTGATTGATAGAATTTCCATCTGGAAATAATATCATTGTTTGCACACCTGTTTTTCTTTGATGGTTAAATCACAGACTATCGAAGTTTTGACCATTTTAACGTTGTTAATATGGAGAGACCGGTTGGATTATTATCCAAAGAACCACTATGTATTGGCATAAGCGTTGCGAATTATATATGCCATAGATAATTGAAGACGGAGTAAAGTGCAAGGGCTATTGTATAAGTCTTAAATAATAGTGCCTAAGATGGATGTAATGAATAGTGCCTTCGGTTCATCCTGTTCCTGGATGACTTGTATGGATGAATGTCTGACAGAGTATTTCCAGAAGGTCACGTACATTGATTTCTTCAACCGTACCAAGAGTGGAAGCGGAGAAGGAAACTTCTTTAGCTAACACGTAATGTACTGTTGTAGACGTCAATTAGTGATTTCGATGGATCTGACAATGTGGCATTCGAAGTGAATCGGATGTGATGATAAGGCGTAACCTCAAGCCTCATCAATCGGTAAATGACAGAAATCGGGAAGGTAGCATGGCTAAGTCGGTCGCTCCGAAGTAGGGTGTATAATCACCTGATCTAGAGTTTCATTTACTTCTAAAAATCTATTGTTGATGCTGTCCCATTCGGGAAACGGTTGCTGATCCCAACCGTTGGTGATATACATTCGATACACTCAAGTGAAATGAGTGGTCGGTCATGTGTGGCCGGGTTGCAAGATGTTCTTGTTGAACCCATTGTATTCCTTTCTAGAGATACACTAACGAAAGGTGGTTCCATACCTTGTCATAGTTGGAAATCCATTACCCAATACGTGCTTGCGGTTTTTGATTGTATACTATATATGTAGAACGTGAGATGAAAGCGTTTCTGCTAGATGATTATTATATTGTGGTTGATAGACATTATTATAATATCAAAAGGTTTTTGATATAAAGATATTTTGGATTCTCATAAGGGAAAAATCCATTCCGTTATACGGTGTGGTCTTATGAGATATCGTTTTACGTGTTCAAATTGTTTTAAACTGTTTTACTCATACCAGTCCCATGACTGACTCGGAGTTTACTTTGTTGTTTTCCCTAAACTCTTGGTTGCCCAATTTTGTACGGGCAGTCAAGTAGTCAGGATTTACAGATATACTGGAAGAGCTTGGAGCAGGAGGCTTCAGGATTATATAGCTATAGTTATTTCCGCTATGTTGTAAGTGTTGTACTTTGATAATGATGTATATTCAAGTACAGATGTATATTTCAAGTTATGTTATATATATTATATGTTATTCGTTCCGCTGTGAGATTTGTGTTACTTTGATGTTGTGTTCTTCTTCTTCTATTCTAAGTTTCTATCTTATCTATCCTCACCCTCTGTTTTCTTTCTACTAATTTCCTGATTTTCAGTTTAATTTGGGGTTGGACTTGTGTTTTCGGTCAGCTCAAATTGGACCGGATTTTCGGGTCATTACAGTTGGTATCAGAGCTTAAGTTAAGTGAATTACCTTGGCTCTGTGGCGTGACTCGGTAGAGATAGGGTTAGTAATACCCTAGATTGAGTTGAGTGTATATATACGAGTGAGCATATTTGTTATTGATATAAAAATTGTTTTATATTATGGAGATTTATTGGTTGAGTCGTTTATGAGTTCTGGTCGATCCGTTTGATCGACTGTATCAGTAGGGATTTTGTAAACACTCGAATACGATGAACCGTCATGGTATGTTTTGAAAGAGGGTAAATTAAAATAAGTTTACCCAAGGTATATCTTGATATAGAGAAGATATATATATCAAGATTATAATATATTGGATATATTGGTTGTTATTTTAATCAAGTAAGATTATAAATTAAATGGTTATGTAAATAACCAATCAGAATTCATATAAGTGAGATACGTGAAATCAGATGGGTTAAATCTGAAATTTAAACCAGAAATTGAATTAAAACTCTAAAGAATTGGATAAGTGTTTGTAAATGGATTTGGATTAAAAATAAGGAAAATTTAAGATCCTGGGAGATTTTAAATTGTTTTGCAAGCAGTGTGAATTATATATTTTGAAATGAATTTCAAAGTGGAAATGTTTAGAAATGGTTTTATAGTATTGAACTCACTTCGATCGCTGGAAAATAGATTCCGATGATGACAGCTGCATCATCAATATTCATTTTCGAGTTGTAAGTGACGAATTACTACCAGAGATACTGTTTTGAATTTGTTTTGGGAAAGACAAGTTGTGTTGAATTTCAAAATAGAATTTGAATAATAGAATTTGATATATAAATTTAAATAATAGAAGTGATATAAAATTTGAATAGAATTTGAATAGAATTAACTAAGTCGAAGAGGAATTAGTTAATCGAGTTTTGAATTTGAAGTTGAACTTTGAAAGGTGAATTGGATTTGTAAATCGATATTCGAAATAGAATATAGAACTTAAATTTGAAATTTGGATTCAAATTAGTTAATAAGCAAGTTAAATTATATTTGAACATGTCATATTCAAATATAAAAGTGAAATAGACTAAAGAGTTAATTTACAAATTAATTAACGAATTAAGTTAAAACGATCAGGTATAGTTAAAATAGATTGGGCAGGTATAAATATACATGAGATAGGTATGATTAAGGTATGAAGGTATATAAATAGAATGCTCGACGAAAAGGTATGTATTTAATTCATATATGAGATTTTATGCGCCGTATCGGCTAGCCACTTGGCTTTTTCTTTTTCTTTTGGATTGGTGAGGGCCATGGGAGGCTATTTGAAATATCCTGATGCTCCTGGTACAAAGGAGGTTATGGCGAATTTTTCCGGGAATTTAAGGAGTTAGAATATTTTTAAGATAATTTGATAGTTAGAAATCAATGTATCGATATATATATATATATATATATATATATATATATATATATAGAAGTCGATAAGGAAACGAACTTAGAAATAGAATAGTAAAATCAAAAAGGAAGACTAAGAATAAAATCTAGTAAGAATAGAAAGAGGAAGCGTATACGTGTTTAAAAGTGAATAAGTAGTTGTATGGTATTGATTATTCGAGTAAGTAGTCATATCTGTTTTGATGTTATAAATGTTATTCAGTCAAGAGCTGAGAGATAGCTATACCCCAACTTGATTGATTTCATTATTAACAAATAAATAGTAAGATTTCAGGCTCGAAGATCTATGTTGAATAAGAGTTAGTTGAATATAGTATTTGGGTTGTCGTAACGATGTTTTACACAACATTCGTTTTAACCCAAATAAGTGTAAGCTTGGAAATATAATAAAGAATATTTCCTAAGTATAGAAATAAACGAGATCGGAAAAGATATAAGTAATTGGAATATTTTCCAATTATAAATAGCATATATTTTCTAAGGTTTAGAAAATAAAGGAAGGCGATATTCGGAAATGTTTTCCAAATAACATAAAAGGCCAATATGGTTATTGAAAATATTTGGTAAACAAATATTGATAAAGAAATAGAGAAGTGATTTAACTAATGGAATATTAATTAAGGGCTCAGTGACATGTTCAAAAGGAAAATTTGATTTTTGAAAAGAGTAAACTGTTTAAAAACTCCCAGGGAAAGATTGTTTGAATTAAAAACAAATTTAACATAAATTTGTGAAAGAAAATTTGAATTAAAGTAAAGCCAGTAAAGTGGTAACTGAGATTGAATTAGAATGATATCAAGACAAATTGGATTGTGAGATTCAAATTTGAAGTGAAATGTGATAATCAAGTTAAGAATTGGGAATCGAGAAGAAACTCGAGTTGAAATGATATTTGGCTCGGATATAAGCGAATGGTGGTGTTGTGGATAAAAGCATATTGGAATTTGATTGGGATGACCCTTGTATCTGCTGAATTGATAACAGGTGGAAAGGATATAATGATAGGTCGACAAAAGGTACAAGTTTATATTCGATATAAGCATGAGATTTATGAGCCGAATTGGCAAGCCGCTTGGCTGTTTGATTTTCTTTTGGGTTGGAGATGGCCCAGAGAGGCAAGTGGGAGTTTGAGCTATTAAACAGTACAAAGGAGGTGCTGGCGAAATTTTTTCAAAAAAAGTTAAGGTGTTAGAAAATTTTCAGGATTTTAGAAAATTTTCGTTGATAAGAATTAATTAATAATTTATTTGAAATTGAATTGATTCAGTTGAAACTGAAGTTAAGAAGTGAACAAATATGTTCTAACCAGTCGATAGGGTCGTTCTCTACCTTAGCAATTTCGAGGACGAAATTATTTTAAGTGGGGAAGATTGTAATGACCCGCATTGGCAGAGGTATTATAATTTATTTATTTAATTATTTATATAGTGATTCCGAGAATTTAATGGTCGTTTAATTAAATAATGGTGAATATTTAATTAAACTAATTAATTAAATAATATATTTAATTCTGAAATAATCAGAATTGGCTGAAGTGGCGATATGGTGTGAACTGGATCATCTGAGATATTTAATTCAGCTTGGAATTGAATTTGAATAACGAATATATTATATGAACGACGGTTTGAACGTCGAGTTATAATATAATTAAAATCGAGCTCGAAACGGCGCTGCAGTTCGTAAATTGGCGATTCGAACTTCAACTGAATGTACATGATTCGTTTTAAGCCGGATTTCTGTGAAACAAGAAAGGTGTGGAGCTGGTGGAGTATATCTTTCTAGTGGAAGAGAAAGATCAGGATTTCGTCGTGTAGATTTTGAGATATGTCCAAATCAAATTTTAAAATAGTCACTATAGAATCGTTTATCGACCATAACGGTTTATTCGATATAACTAGATACCGGGTTTGAATCTAGACAAGGTTCTTTTGAGACATAGTGATAATTTAATTTTTAGAATTTTACTGTAATTTTTAATTAATTAAATAAGCAACTTTTTATTTGGAGTATTTGGCACCCTGTAATCAACATTTCGGGGTTTCACAGAATAAGCTAACCTACCGGTATTATTATATTTTTGGGACCGTGGTACATCGCTGGTCACAACGGTGTTTTTATTTCTGTCAATATTCGACACAGCTCTATGTAAGCCTTTATCAATCACGTGGTGGGTTCTCGTCATACCTGATGTAGGAATTAGGATCATTCAATAATTATTAATACAGTGAGAGTACGGCCTCTCGTTTCTCACATGCAACGTTCAAGGAAATCTCAGCATGGTATTTGCAAGTGAAAAGGATAACCATTTCAACGTCAGTCTGAACATTAAACAAAGCACAATGTGTATCTACAAGTGTTAAGCAATAACATATGTCATCCTAATATTTCTGTGAAGATAAAGAGGGCCACGTCCCTTTCATATTCTCAGCCACATATTGGAGAATCGAAATAAAAATCACTATAAATACCACTACCCTTATACTCTAAACCTAATTTTCCTTCTCGGTCAAACAAATGCGCCGTTGTTATTTTCCCTCTTTCAGTAAACCATCTCGATCTTCAAATAATTCATAGAAATCAAATAAAATTTCTAAAATCATGAAACAAGATCCATTGACATCCTCTAATCATTTGCTTCACGTCCATACCCATTTTTTCGCATTCGATGCTGGTGCTTGCGGATGTCGTGGAATACAGTAAACTTAGGGTTGACGAAAATGGTGAGTAGCGAGCTCTAGCTCGCGAATTCGAGTTCATAATGCGACCAAGGAGAGGATTTCGAGCTTGTAGACGAGGTATGGATGAATTTGAAGTATAAAAGGGTCGACGTGATTCTGTACAGCACCGGTAAAGGGTGTTGGACGCTTTTATGTTGGATGATGCGAGAGGTATGGAAGTAGTACTAGTGGAAAGAGAAATCAAAGAGAAGGTGAATGGTGTTGGTCTCATTGGAATTGGTGGAGTGGAGCGTGAGAACGTGGAAGACAAAGTTGCGGGAATGGCTAGGGGTATGGAGCAGGTATCACGATGGTTTGGGGAAGATGAGTCATCGTGGGCTTTTGAATTGAGAGTTGGGCCGGCATATGAAAATGGGTAAAGCCCATTTGTTTTAAACCTAAGTTTTTATTCCTATTTAAAGTGTAATAACTTGTAAATATCATAACTGGGTCATACGATATTGAAATTCAGCGAAACAAGATCTGACAGGATCGTATGGACGGACACTACACGATGGAGCTGACTGGAAGTCCATCGAAGCCGTTACAATTTATAGCAAAATAAATTGTCTGTCCGAATCAAATCGAGCGATGGTTATCGTTATCAACGATGATCGTCCAAAGTGAGTAAATCTCACTAACTCTGAACAGTGTATATTTCATGTTGTATTTTTAGAACTGTTAAATATTGGCTGATTGACTGTGTGTTGATTGTTTGATTGAACTGCTAGTCAGTTAGTTGAATTTCTATATTGATTCTATTTAACAGAATATATCATATGGAACTGAAAGTGATGTTGATTTTATTGTGTAACATCTGTGGATGCAGGGAAACAGGTTGGAGGAATCCGACTGGATTCCTCAACATTTATTTTACTGTTTTTCATATATTGTGATATATGATGCGATATATAATATGTTGTCGATCATATGTGTTTGAACGATATTGGTCATCGTGATTTGATGTGTTAAATACGATAACATACCGGAATGGTGAAAAAGGGAATTTTCAAAATGAATATTGAAAATAGATTATTTATAAAATCAAAGGATTTTATAAAAGCGATAATATTTATAACAATCAAAGGAGATTTTATAAAAAGGAAATATTTAGAAAATAAATAGAGTTATAAAAAGGAAATTTGTTTATAACCGAATAGGATGTTATAAAAAGGAAAACGTTATAAAAAGGAAAACGTTATAAAAAGGAAAACGTTATAAAAAGGAAAACATTACTAAAAGGGAAATCATTTGTAAAGTGAAGAACCGTTACTAAAAAGTAAATCTTTATAAATGAATAGTTTATTCGAAAAGGAGTTAATAGAATATTAGTTATTCGAATAGAGTTAAAGGAAAGGAATCATCGATTATTAGTTAATCGAAGGGAGTTATCGATTATTAGTTAATCGAAGGATTTATCGATTATAGTTTAATCGAAAAGAGTTATCGATTTTTTTAATCGAAGTGAGTTATAGAATATTGGTTATTCGAAGGAGTTATCGAATCTAGTTATTCGATGGAGTTAATCGATTAGAGTTAAAATAAAGGAGTTAATCGAATATAGTTTATTCAAATAGAATAAATTGAGTTAATCGAATATTAGTGATTCGAATAAAGTAAAAGGAGTTATCGAATATTAGTTATTCTAATAAGAGTTAAATAGAGTTATCGAATATAAGTTATTCGAATAGAGTTAAAGGAATAAATCGAATATAGTTTATTCGAATGGAATTAAAAGAGTTAATCGAATTTGGTTTATTCGAATAGAGTTAAAGGGGTTATCAACTAGAGTTAAATCAAATAGAGTTAATCCAATAACATTAGTCCAATAGAGTTAATTGATAAGGGTTAATCGAATAGAGTAAATTGAATAGAGTTATCGAATATACCTTATTCGAAGGAAAGAATTATCGAAAGAGAGTTACGTAAGGAAGTTTATTAAAGAATTAAAAGATGAACTTTGTCTATTTCAAGGTTAGAAACGTTGTTCAGTTAAGGTCTGAGAGGTAGTATTACCCCAACTTGATTGACTTCATTTTTAACTAAGGAATGGTTAAGGTTCGATAGTGAAGGTGGGTTAAAGGAATTTAATTAATAAGCGAAATGGTTTGAGTTGGCATCGCGATGGTTTGTTTAAACATCTGTCTAAGTCCAATGAAGGAGTTTTGGAAATGTTTTCCAACTAAGAACCAAAAATGTTTTCTGATATAGGAAACAAGTAATGGAAATGTTTTCCAATGGTAATAACATATATTTTCTAAATTTAGAAAATAAGAAATATTGAATATAGGGAAACAGGAGATGAAAAATGAATAGGAAATATGAATATATATATATATATATATATATAGATATACGTATATGATTGATGATTGATTGATAGAATTTCCATCTGGAAATAATATCGTTGTTTGCACACCAGTTTTTCTTTGATGGTTAAATCACAGACTATCGAAGTTTTGACCATTTTAACGTTGTTAATATGGAGAGACCGGTTGGATTATTATCCAAAGAACCACTCTGTATTGGCATAAGCGTTGCGAATTATATATGCCAAAGTTAATTGAAGACAGAGTAAAGTACAAGGGCTATTGTATAAGTCTTAAATAACAGTGCCTAAGATGGATGTACTGAATAGTGCCTTCGGTTCATCCTGTTCCTGGATGACTTGTATGGATGAATGTCTGACAGAGTATTTCAAGAAGGTCACGTACGTTGATTTCTTCAACCGTACCAAGAGTGGAAGCGGAGAAGGAAACTTCTTTAGCTAACACGTAATGTACTGTTGTAGACGTCAATTAGTGATTTCGATGGATCTGACAATGTGGCATTCGAAGTGAATCTGATGTGATGTTCAGGCGTAACCTCAAGCCTCATCAACCAGTAAATGACAGAAATCGGGCAGGCAGCATGGCTAAATCGGTCGCTTCGAAGTAGGGTGTATAATCACCTGATCTAGAGTTTCATTTACTTCTAAAAATCTATTGTTGATGTTGTCCCATTCGGGAAACGGTTGCTGATCCCAACCGTTGGTGATATACATTCGATACACTCAAGCGAAATGAGTGGTCGGTCATGTGTGGCAGGGTTGCAAGATGTTCTTGTTGAACCCAGTGTATTCCTTTCTAGAGATACACTAGCGAAAGGTGGTTCCATACCTTGTCATAGTTGGAAATCCATTACCCAATACGTGCTTGCGGTTTTGATTGTATACTATATATGTAGAACGTGAGATGAAAGCGTTTCTGCTAGATGATTATTATATTGTGGTTGATAGACATTATTATAATATCAAAAGGTTTTTGATATAAAGATATTTTGGATTCTCATAAGGGAAATACCCGTTCCGTTATACGGCGTGGTCTTATGAGATATCGTTTTACGTGTTCAAACTGTTTTAAACTGTTTTACTCATACCAGTCCCATGACTGACCCGGAGTTTACTTTGTTGTTTTCCCTAAACTCTTGGGTGCCCAATTTTGTACGGGCAGTCAAGTAGTCAGGATTTACGGATATACTGGAAGAGCTTGGAGCAGGAGGCTTCAGGATTATATAGCTATAGTTATTTCCGATGTGTTGTAAGTGTTGTACTTTGATAATGATGTATATTCAAGTACAGATGTATATTTCAAGTTATGTTATATATATTATATGTTATTCGTTCCGTTGTGAGATTCGTGTTACTCTGATGTTGTGTTCTTCTTCTTCTTCTATTCTAAGTTTCTATCTTATCTATCCTCACCCTCTGTTTTCTTTCTATTAATTTCCTGATTTTCAGTTTAATTCGGGGTTGGACTTGTGTTTTTGGTCAGCTCAAATTGGACCGGATTTTCGGGTCATTACATGTTATCACAAATAGTTGGATGCAACACATCCCATTAAATATGGTCAACAGTGGAGCAAATCTTTAGTTTTTAATCTGATGCAAGGAGTATGCAATACATAAGAAATCTGTAAAACTCCAGAAAGATGATATGAGCATGAAGGAATACATGAGTAAAAACAAAATCTTTGTGATAAATTGAATGTTGTAAGGCATAAAATCGTTGACAGTGAAAAAATATTCTTCATTACCAATGGCCTAGATAAGGAATACGAATCCTTGGTCATTGTCATTGCCACACAACAACCATTACCGTATTTGTAATTTGTTTGATCTGCACTTCTTTGCCATAAAGGAAAAATTGATCAGAGAAAGGCAACACAAGCTGAATATGCTACAAACTGTGTTGCTGCTGCTGCAAAGAACAAACCCCCACAAAAGAACAATGGCAATCTAAATAGACAAGACAGTCAAAATCAGAAAGGATACAGGCCTCAAAGAGGGTATCAGCCTCAAATAGGTCGAGGAAGAGGCACATAGAATAACAACAATAGGGTAAAATGTCAAATATGTGAGTAGTTTTGGTCACATGGCTAGTAAATGTTACCTTAGATTTAACACAGAATTCAATGGTCCACAGTTCAACGAAAACAACTTAGGACAAAGAGGGCCTCGTGCAAACTTAGCTACTATTAGCAGTCAAAGCAGGAACAACAGTAATAGTAGCAGAAGTCAGAACACAAGCAATGATGATGCAACCAGGTCTGAAGATGTTAACTTTGATAAATGGTACCAGGATTCAAGTGCAACTCATAATATCAAAAATAATCTTCAGAATTTAAATGTTGGAAGCAAAAGCTGCACATGTATGGAATCTTTATATATGGGTAATAATGAAACTGAAAGTATCACTTATATTGGTAAGGGTATTATATCTGGGAAGAGACAACTTAAACTGAATAGTTTACTTAGAGTTCCCACTATTGAAAAAAGTTTATTAAGTGTCTTAAAGTTTGCCAATGAAAATAATGTGTACTTTGAGTTTCACCCTAAATTTTGTTTTTGTTAAGGATTTACTAAGTCAAGAAATATTATTACAGGGTAATCGACATGACGGTCTTTACAAATTTGGCAACTTGAAGATAGGAAATTCAATGAGTAGAGAAATTTACTATAATAATGTAGATGCTAGTAGTAACAATGATGGAAATGAAATTGAATCTTGGCAGTTCAGGCTGGGCCACCCCAAACTTGTGATTGTAAAAACTGTTTTGAATATTAATGGAATTTCTTTTAATTATATACCTGTTAAACACACTTGCACACACTCCCAGCTTCACAGAAGCCATAAACTTCCACTCTAGTAATTCAAAAACCACATATCACAAGCTACTAGAGCTTGTAGCTGCTGATTTATAGGGCCCAGCACCACTGAACTCATACCAGGGACATAGGTGCTATCTTTCCTTTGTTGATGCCTATTCTAGATACTCTTGGATATACACACTCAAATCTTAGTTAGAAGCATGTAATGTAGTTGTTCAATTTCAAACTTACATTGAGAAACATACTAGCTGTTATATCAAAATTATACAAACAGATAATGGGGCTGAATTTTAACCACTAACCAATTATTTTGTCAAAAGAGGCATACAACATAGGTTAACTTGTCCCCCGCATCTGTGTAGAATGGGTTGGTTGAGAGAAAACATGGACATATAATAGGAATTGGACTAACATTGTTATCTCAGGGGTCATTGCCAATGAAATATTGGAAAGAGGCATT
The DNA here is from genome assembly GCA_030737875.1 of Allium sativum. Classification (NCBI taxonomy): domain Eukaryota; kingdom Viridiplantae; phylum Streptophyta; class Magnoliopsida; order Asparagales; family Amaryllidaceae; genus Allium; species Allium sativum. Next base: position 443,930,305 of record CM060922.1, on the reverse strand, counting down.
CTACACTTGTGTGTTCCTTATATAAATAAGTTTCCTACAAAAGTGTTAAATGACAAAACCCCACACAAGATGCTTTTTAATGAAGATCAGATTACAAAATTTTTATAAATTTTCAATTTTTTTTGGATATCTATGTTTTCCATGCTTAAGAGCATATAATAAACACAAGCTAAGCATGAGGTCAAGTCCATGTACATTTATTGGCTATGCTCAAAATCAGAAGGGCTATAAATGTTTAGTAGAGTGTTTGTCTTAAAACATGTTGTATTTGATGAAAATGTTTTCCGTCTAGCGAGGAAGCAAGTAATCAAGGGAAGTAATATGCAAAACTCAATGATAAATGCATTAGCCATGCCTCTACTTACTGAACAACCAATAGAAAATGAAAGTGAAGAGCAACAAGGCCAAAATAATTCAAATATGCAAATCTATTCAAATGAAAAAGTCACTGCATCCACAAGTGAACCCGGAAGCAATTCAGAAAACATGCATACAAATCAATACAATCAAGACACACATGAAAGCAAAATTATGGATGGCAACATCAGTGCAGGCTCATCAGACGACAGTGCTGTTATTCAACATCAAACACAACAGTATTGCATTGGACACCATATGACTACCGGACCTAAAAGTGGCAATTTTAAACCCAAATTATTTAATGTCACGGTGAATGAAACTGAACTAGTTAATTTTACTCAAGCAATCAAATCAGACAAATGGAAAATGGCTATGGATATTGAGTATGAGGCTCTTATAAAAATAGAATTTGGAGCCTTGTTACACCTCCTACTTATAAGAATATCATAGGTTGCAGATGGACCTATAAAATAAAGTGAAAGGCAGATGGATCTATAGCCAAGTAGAAAGCTAGACTTCTTGCTAAAGGTTATGCATAACATTTTGGTTTTGACTTTAATGAAACTTACTTGCCACTTGTGAATCCCACAACAATTAGAATTATTTTGACCATTGCTTTATGTAAAGTTTGGAACATAAAGCAACTAGATATCAGTAATGCTTTCCTAAATGGAGTATTAACTGAAGAAGTGCATGTGTATCAACCAGAAGGCTATGAATCTAACAACAATGGCAAACAGTATGCAAACTACACAAGGAAACATATGGTTTGAAATAGACCTCAAGAGCATGGTATGAGAAACTCAAGCTAACCCTATCTAATATTGGTTTCACACAAACAAAATGAGATAATTCACTATACATGAGAAAATACAATCACATAATTATCTTTATTCTGGTGTATGTGGATGATATGTTAATAAATGGTGATAACAGTCAAGAGATTAATAGAGTTATACACATGCTTGATCAAAGTTTTTTAATTAAAGACTTAAAGGAGTTAAGCTATTTCCTTGGTATACAAACAACAGGAAAAGTGATACATAATTGTTCTTGTCTTAACAGAATCAAATTTCAGAAATTTTACAAAAGCTAACATGCATCAAGCCAAACACTTGTCAATATCGATGGTTAGTAATTTGTAACTATCTAAACTCAAAGGAGAAACTATTGATACGCAAAGTAATACAGGAGCATAATTAGAGCATTATAATATGCTATCATTACACGTTCATACATATGTTATAGCGTTAACAAAGTTAGTTAGTATATGCAGAATCCTTTATCTGAACATCAGACAGCAGTTAAAAGAATATTAAGATACACATAAGGAACGAAACACTATGGAATTAGCTTAAAATCAAGTAAGGAGTTAAACTCACAGGGTTTTAGTGATGCAAATTGGGCAAATGGTATAGACGACAGAAGATTTGTGTCTAATTACTGCATTTCTTAGGTACCAACATCATCTCATGGTGCATGAAGAAGCAATCAACCACTTCGAGATCCAGCATCGAAGCAGAGTATAGAGCTCTCGTAAGCACCGCTGCTAAATCTCTTGTGTAGAGTCATTAATGGAAGAATTAAGGTCCAATTGTAATGACCCGGAAAATTCAACGATCAAATTTTCGATTGCCAAAAACCTAAGTGTCAAATCCTAGATTGTTAATAAAAAGAAGTTAAAGGGTGAGAAAAGAAAGAAATATTAGAATAGAAGAATAAGAAGATCAAAGTCTCATAGCGGAATGGAAAAAATATAATATATCAAATACTTTATACAAAGAACTATATATATATATATATATATATATATGTGTGTGTGTGTGTGTGTGTGTATTACAACATAAGAGCATACATTCAGATCAGTACAATAGACAGCGAAAATAAACTAGTACCAGTAAATATATGGGATACATCTCGACTTCAACTCCTTCTCTGGAACTCCAAGCGAACCTAACCTGGAAATATACTTGGTCTGGTCTGATCTTCTAAGAGAAAACTAGTTGTCTAGTGTGGCAACAGGAGTACGGTTTCTCTCTCAACCTATTCAACATTCTCGAACTAAACATTTGTAAATCGACCTTCATTTTGTTCGAGAAAGAAAACAAGCAGGTAATTTGTTGGTTTTCCACATTCCTACTATCAGCGAGCAGACATACTCACGAAATATCTTCATAGCAAGAATTTTATCATATTGCGAGAAGAACCCAAAGTTAACGATGGCAGTGGAATGTGAGAAGTTATGAAAACCTAGCTTGGTTTGAGGAAGGATATTAAGACATTATTTACATAACCATTTTTACATTATACATGCTTCTGTATATTGTATATCTCTTGGGCATATATTGCTTGGGCCATTTCTATTTCCTACAAGTATTTTATTCCTAAGCCTATATATACTACATTGTATTAGCAGTAATTGATTGTATCAAAAAATTACATCAATTTTGCAATTAAATAAAATTCAAAATTTCTTCTTCTTTAATTACTGGAAATAGGAGCAAACATGCATATAGATAGATGGGAGTGACCGTAGGAACGGCTGGAATAAGTCTTAGGAATCAGTATTGACCCCTAAAGATCGATGGATGCGACTTTGGTTGACCTCGAAAGGAATGATGTTGATCCAGTGGATGGTACTAAGCGTGTTGATGCGAATCAAGCTTGGAGGCAAAGAAAAAAAAGAATACATATCAAAATTCCCTGGTGGAATCGCGGGCATACTGGAAATCTTAACTAGAGGCTACCCGTGGATGACCATGAAAGTTTTTCGGAGATGATCAGATGATCTATGATCATAGGATTAACGAAATGAGATTTTAACAATAGGAGTCCATTCACTCATAATGTAAAATATGTAAGGAAACCATTGAAGTTAAAAGTTGTCAACGTTGCAGACATATAATGGGAAGTCAGATCCTACAATTCATTTTATGACATATACCAGACATATGGAAATGCTAGGAGCATAAGAGGAGGTCTTAGGGCAATATTTTTTTATTTGATGGATATAGCTGCATTTTAATAAAGGGAGACGGAGAACAGTTTTACAGGCACTGAACTAACCTAGCATCAATGTTTATAATATTGGTCCCCACTAAGCTTATAAAATGGGTTACTGGTTGAAAAGGGTCCACACACTTGACATAAGCTTCCCTTTTAAGCTTGGTCCCCACAAGGAATTCCCACTTAACCCCTTTTTATACCCATGTCTTATTACATGTCTCATTTTGGTTAAGTGCTTTTATTATGTTTCACATGCTACCCATGTTACCCACTTAACCCTTTATTATTCCCATGTCTTACCACATGTCTTATTCTGGTTAAGTGTTCATTAATTCATTATAACCGTAATCTTGCAAGACCTCCCACATTAGATTGCCATTTTGCAGTTGCTGGATTTGCCAAGCGGTTTCGGGCAGGCTTATACCGCAATCCGAATCTAACCTCGTGTCTTTGCATTATTACACATCTAATTTATGCCTTTGACCTCTCACATTAGATTACTGTTTGCGGTTGCTGGATTTGCTGGGCGGTTCCAGGCAGGCTTATATCGCAATCCGAATCTAACCTCATGTCTTAGGCGTTTATTATCACTTTCTTGATTCAAGCCCCAATTTCAAATCTTAGACTATAATATATTCCAATCACCCATAATTTCCAATCTAAATTATGTTTATAATTTTAATCCAAATTATGCCTATAATTTTATGTGTACAAGTTATGCCAATTTATGCCCAAACCAATTTCCATAGCCATCAACAATTTATGCCAAATCTCATTTTATTACATATTTTCCAAACTTTTCCCAATCATTCCAACGTTATTCGTACGTAAATCTCAACGCAATATGCTTAGGCTCGATGTTAGCCTAATATCAAAAAGGAAAAAGGAAAAGAAGAAGGGGAGAGAATCAAAACATCCAAATTGGCGTAAACATATAAATGGGCATGTGAAATGAATAACGATAAAGTAGATCAGATAGGCATATGATAATAGCAATTGGGCATGAATCTGAAGGATAACAAATTACAAAACTTGATATGATTCATCTTATTTACAGGCATATACATCAGATCCAATTTACAATCCTATCACAATTACTTTTTAATTCAATTATATGTGAAAGTGACATAAACTCACAGTGATAGGATTCTTAGAAAAGAGAATTAAGCGTTGTTGTAGCAAATCTGATCTTGAATAATCTCTACTTTGATTGTTTGTAGATCTGATCTTCTAATTGGAATACTCCTATTCTGATTTGTTTTGGTAGAGAAGAAAGGCTAGTTTAGATTAGAGCAGCATAGAGGCGCCATGGATGGAAATAATGAGATTAGGGTTAGGTTTAGGTGTTTCTTTATAGGTGTATTATGTGAATTAGGACCTTTAGATAAGATAAGGAACCATCTGAACCATCCAGACCAGAAAAACACGTCATCCGGCCAATCCCAGAAAAACTCGTCATCAGATACAGATCTGGCTGATGGGGGTCGACACCCTATGAGGGGTTCGACTCCCCAATAGATTGTCGAGTCCCCAGTCGACTCCCCTTAGGGGGGTTGACATCCACGAGCGGAAAATTTCCCGCTCGGCTATTTTGGGTTGGATTTTGAATTTTGAACTGCTCTGGTTATTTAATTATTATTTAATTAAATTCTACTTTAAACTGAAATCTTCTAAGCTTTATAACTTCTTCATACGATATCCGATTTACGCAAACCCGGACCTATCCCAAGCAGAATTCCGAGACGAACGCAATGGTGTAGCCCGTTTCCCTTAATTATTCTTCTAAAATTAAGTATTCTTTAATTTTCTAATTTTAATATTTTAAAATTATGGGGTGTTACATTCTCTCCTCCTTAAAGGATTTCATCTCCAAAATCTCTAAGTTAAGAAGAATGTGTATCCTACCATCCAGTCATCCATCTACTCATCCATCATCCATAAGCATCCATTGTCCTTAAGACATCTCTTATGCTATATGAACGTATGCAAAAGTGTGTGTATACGTTCCTTATCTAATGCAACGATCAGGCGGTCTACTGATCCAGTTGACTTACTTAATGCGAATTATGTTAGTGCCATGAGTCCAACATGTATGCAATTATTCCTAATGCACTTTATAACTTCTATATGAGTGCACAATCGTTCACTCAAATGCAACATCCACATGATAACACATCAAGTTTCAATCAATATACAAACATATGTATTCTTATGCAATATGCAATATGAAAGTGACTGAGCCGATCTTAGTGCCTAAAGTGTGTGTAAATGCATCCACGAGCAACCACTAGCAAACACTTGCATCCACCAAACATAACATGTTTCAAACAAATTTTTACAACTGTAGGATTTTCTATCTGAAGGTCGAAGATATAATCGAGAGGATACACTAAACGATAGAACAAGTACAAACAAAGCGGTAGAAAAAGGAGAAGTTGAGAACATACCCTCAAAAAGGAAAGGGTAAGACATGTGTATCTTGTCTTCTGTTTCCCAAGTTGCATCTCCTTGATCATCTCCCCATTGGACTTTAACCAACTTGACCTCTCGGCTGCGTAACTTCTTGACCTCCTATCCAAGGATGCATGTAGGAACTCGTCTAACTGTGGCAGCTCGCTCTACTTCCACTTCTCTAAGCAAGCTTGGTTGTACTACTTCCGCGGTATCATGTAAACACTTCCTCAAATGCGATGCGTGAAAAACATCATGAACACCACTAAGATTTTCAGGAAACTTCACTCTGTAGGCCATCTGTCCAATTCTTTTTGTAATGAGGAATGGCCCTACAAACCATGGTGCCAATTTCCCTACCGATCCAAAGCGAACTACGTTCCTCAATGGTGACACTTTAATAAAAACCATGTCCCCAACATTGAACTCAAGATCAGTTCATCTCTTATCAGTGTATGACTTTCGTCGGTCTTGTGTCGTCTTCATGCGTCTTTGAATCAAGTCTGTCTTTTCCGAAGTTTCCCTAACCATCTCGGGCCCAAAAAAATCTTATCTGTAGATTCCCACCAACAAGTCGGTGATCGGCAAGGTCGTCCATATAAAGCTTCAAAAGGTTCCATGCCAATACTAGTCTGACAGCTGTTGTTGTAGGCGAACTCTACTAATGGAAGGTGTTCTTCCCATGTCCCCCCAAAATCCAAGATGCATAACCTCAAAATATTTTCTAGAATTCGATTCACTCTTTCTGTTTGGCCGTCCGTCTGAGGGTGGTAAGTGGTGCTTAAACACAATTGCGTTCCTATCGCCTCTTGCAAGCTTTTCCAAAACTCACTAGTGAAAATGGGATCTTGATCGCTTACAATACTGGAAGGTATGCCGTGTAGAAGAACTATCACTCGGAGATAAATAGATGCTAACCATGCCGGTGTTCTTTTACTCTAACGGGAAGGAAATGGGCGCTCTTGGTAAGTCTATCTACTACCACCCAAATCCCCGTATTACCCTTCCTTGACCTCGGCAACCCGTCGACGAAATCCATGGAAACACTTTCCCATTTCCACTGTGGAACCTCAAGAGGGTGAAGCAAACCACCAGGCTTCTTTTGCTCTGCCTTGACTTGCTAGCATAGTAAGCATCTTGAAACGAACTCAGACACATCCTTCTTCATTCCGGCCCAAAAGAAAACTCGCTTCATGTCCCTATGCATCTTGTCACCACGGGGATGTATGGTCGTCTTAGAACGATGTGCTTCTTCAAGGATTGTCCTTCTCAAACTCTCATTTCGAGATACGCAAAGTCTCCCATCCCTATGCAACCAACCTTTTTCATCTATAGTATACCTACTATGATGGCTCGAAGACTCCCCTTTTATGAGCTTGTCTACTATCTCTATCAGTTGTGGGTCATCTCGCTGTGCAGCACCTATCTGTCCTAAAAGCATAGGTCGCACCTCTAATAATGCCAACAAACCAGGAACATATTCGATAGAGGATCTAAAGTCAAAGGTAGATATATACTCTGAACTCTGCCACTCGAAAAATAAAGGACTCAAAGTCAACCTCTTTCTACTCAAGGCATCAGCTACAATGTTACCTTTGCTAGGGGTATATGCAATCTCAAAATCGTAGGATGCTAAGAACTCCATCCACCTCTATTGCCTTAAGTTTATATCTTTTTGAGAGAACAAGTATTTTAGTGACTTATGGTCTGTATATAACTCAAACCCTCACCAAGCAAGTAATGGCGCCAAGACTTAAGCGCAAAAACTATGGCAGCTAATTCTAAGTTGTGGGTAGGGTAATTCTTCTCATGGACCTTCAACCGCCTTCCACTATAACATATCACCCTTCCCTCTTGCATTAAAACTACGCCAAACCCTATCCCGTAAGCATCGGTATACACTATGAACGGTTTACTCCCCTCTGACAAAACTAAAACTGGAATTGTCATCAAATCCCTCTTCAAATGTTGAAAAGCATCATCATAGTCAACATCCCAAGAAAAGGTCAAATTCTTTTTCGTTAACCGAGTAAGGAGGGCTGATATCTTAGCAAAGTCCTTGATGAACTTTCTATAATAGCCCGCCAAACCAAGAAAACTTCTTACTTCCATTGCATTCTTACGAATTTTCCAATCTTGGATTGCTACCACCTTCGTGGGATCCACTAATATCCCTTCTTTAGAGACCACGTGCCCTATGAATCTTCCTTCCTCCAAAAGTGACATTTAGAGAACTTAGCCCTTATCTAATGTACTCGAAGGGTCTCTTAAACTTCCTTAAGATGTAAGGCATGCTCTTCCTCGCTTCTAGAGAAGATCAGGATATCATCCACAAAGACTACCGTGAACTTGTTTAGAAACTCCCTAAACACCCTACTCATCAAGTCCATGAAATATGTGGGTGCACTCGTCAAACCAAAAGGCATGACGAGCCATTCAAAGAAACCATCTGGAATTCTAAATGCAGTCTTATCTATGCTGTCCTCAGCCACCCTTAGCTGATGAAATCATGTAGCTAAATCCAACTGCGAGAAAACCGAAGCACAAACCAACTGATCGAACAAGTCATTTATCCTCAGTAATGGGTGTCTGTTCTTCTTCGTGAGCTTATTCAGCTCCCTATAGTCCATGCACAATCTAAGCGAACCATCAGCCTTCGTGGAAAAAACAACTGGAGCACCCCACTCCGAGATACTTCTTCTTATGAGCCCTTTCTCAAGCAACTCTTTCACTTGTTTACTAAGCTCCCTCCTTTCTCTTGGAGCCATGTGGCGCACAGGCAATGCAACTGGCTTTGCATTGTCCACCAAGTATATACGGAAATCTATTCCGCGTTTTGGAGGTAAGCCCCTAACCTCCTCAAAGACATCTGCATACTCACGGACTACTCGAACAGATTGCGAATCATCAATAGATATGTCAAGAGATTCTAGGTAGCTAAGAATAACAGAACCCTTAGTGTTGCATGAGATATCGAGAGTATTTCCCAAACTATTCAACAGTCTAACTACCCTCTTTTCATAGTCGAGAATGGCACCATACCTGGCTAACCAATCCATTCCTAGAATCAACCCATAGCCCGTGAAACCATACACATAAGTGTTGCATTCGAACTCAACGCCATACACATATATATTCTCAAATCCCGACATAACATAGGCATATGAGCCGTACCTCCAATAGGATTTGAGACAATAACGGGATCCACTACTATACTAGTATCTAGGTGCAGACTCAACAACAGAAGCAGATATAAATGAATGTGAAGCGCCAGAATCAAACAAAGTACGTAAAGGATAATCGAAAAGGAAAATCAAAATTTCCACAGAAATGTTTCTACCTCTCTCTTGCGTAGCTGCCATGAGAGCATGAACCTACCCTCCAGAAGTAGATTCTGTCCTCTGTCCTTGTCCTTGTCCTTGCCTCCTTGGGCGGTCTTTAATCATATGTCCTGCCTTACCACACTGGAAGCAACCCGTCCTCTTCTTCTTCCTACAATCCTTCTTCAAATGGCTAGGTATTCCACAATTGTGACACTTTCTTTTCTCTGAACCCTTGTTATCCTTACCGCCCTTCTTTTGTTGTAGCTATGCCTTCTTTGGAACCCCTTTCTTATCATGTGCCTTATTAGCACCTTTCTCCTCTTCATGTATCAACGCCATATCAACAAGATTCTCGAAAGTAGCCCCCATAGGAATGTGGGACATAGCCAACCCGTGTAATGGTTCATTCAGACCCTTGGCAAATCTCAAGGCCTTCTTATGTGGTGTATTAACTAATTCCATACCAAATCTTGCTAACTGGTTAAACTAGTTAACGTACTCCTTCATAGAAAACTCCCTTGTTACAAAGCCAAGAACCTCTCCACGTATAAACTCTCCTCTGCTTGTTAAAGAAATTTCAACTCGAACCTTTGTCTAAAATCCATCCACGTCTCCACTGCACGTCCTCCATTAGTTACTTCCCACCAAAATGAAGCTTTATCCTTCATCAGCCAAGCAACTAGCTGAACCTTCCTTCCATCGTCTATCTCAAAGATATCAAACAAGTCCTCCACTTCCTTGAGCCAATTCCGATCCTCAACAAACGTCTCAGTTCCATAAAACGGTTTTCCGCCCATCGCACGGAAGTCTTTGCATATCTTAGAAAACATGTCTACACGGGGAGGAGGAAAAGGAGAGGCTGCAGCTGGGGGAGGAGGAACGTTTGCTGGGCCTGCGGCAGTAGCCCTAGCCTCCTGATACCTTCTGAACCAGGCTGGTATCTGTACGCTCTCGGGTATATCGGATTTCCTAGACATGCCGAAAGGAAAAAGGAAGAGATTCAAAACAGCGAATCAAAAGAAAGATATATGGCTTTTGGGGTTTATGTTTTTTCATAATAAACCTTTCTCCTGAAAATACCTTCTTTAAAACATGTTTTTGAAAATGCTTCTTTTTAAAAAAAATCCTTTGAAAATGGTTTTCAAAATCTTTTATCTGTTCTAGTAACCTTTAGCTCTGATACCACGTGTAACACCCCACGTCCGTTAATGTCACTCACTAAGGGAATGCATTAACTTTCATGGAGTGTTATAAGAGTATAGAATAGAACATCACAAGACAGATATATAAAATGGTACTTAAAAATTCAAAATTTATTCATTGCAGCGGAAAAGCAAAACATGTTTGGTTACAACATCAAAACCACATACTAAAGCCAAGTACACAAATATCCATTTTGAAAAAATTGTTATCAGAGTATATAAAAGCAAAACCATAATCCCACTCCAAATAGCCATAATGAAAAGTGATAAACTTGAGCATTACTTTCAACACTTCTAAGCACTTCAAGAAGAAAGAGATCCGAGTCAAGCTTCGCTTATCCCACCCTGAGGACCGCGGGGGGAGGGGGAGAAAGAAAGAAGGTGAAACAAAAAGGGTCAGACATAAGTCTGGCGAGTCTAGTGACTTTAACAATATAATCAGTAAAGTAACAGGATAAGAACATAAACTGGATATAAGAGATGACTGTAACATAAGCAGATATGACAAGGTGAAAAAGTAAGCAAGATAGGACATCGACTGCGCTCCTAACTACTTTAAGATATGCTCTGCACCGTACCAACATACTAGTTACATAGTAAAAGATGATCCCTCCCTACTAATTATAATAACGGTAGCTTCGTGTACTCCTAGCTGCTCTCGTAGGTGCCCACTTGCTCCTACCACCACTAATTGTACCCACTACCCTCCCCATTAGATCGGCTCACTAACCTCGTAGATACCTGTGCTGGTCCCACAATAGGGCATATCACTCCCTAAGGTGGCAACCCCGATACTACTGAAATGCACAGCTTATACCTACACGATGCAAGAGCGTCTTTACCAGCCCGGACCCATGCACGCACATGACTCTGTTGGACTTGCACTGTCATCGCTAACTCTTTATTGACCTCTTACAATCAACCCCAGTAAGCGTGTCCCTGTCCTCGACCTAGTTCGAGCTCATATAGATAATAAAATGGGTTACTGGTTGAAAAGGGTCCACACACTTGACACAAGCTTCCCTTTTAAGCTTGGTCCCCACTAGGAATTCCCACTTAACCCCTTTTTATCCCCATGTCTTATTACATGACTCATTTTGGTTAAGTGCTTTTATTATGTTTCACATGCTACCTATGTTACCCACTTAACCCTTTATTATTCCCATGTCTTACCACATGTCTTATCTTGGTTAAGTGTTCATTAATTCATTATAACCATAATCTTTCAAGACCTCCCATATTATATTATCGTTTTGCGGTTGCTAGATTTGCCAGGCGGTTCCAGTCAGGCTTATACCGCAATCTGAATCTAACCTCATGTCTTTACATTATTACACATCTAATTTCTGCCTTTGACCGCTCACATTAGATTACCTTTTGCGGTTGCTGGATTTGCCGAGTGGTTCCGGGCAGGCTTATACCGCAATCTGAATCTAACCTCGTGTCTTTGGCGTTTATTATCACTTTCTTGATTCAAGCCCCAATTTCAAATCTTGGATTATAATATATTCCAGTCACCCATAATTTCCAATCTAAATTATGTTTATAATTTTAGTCCAAATTATGCCTATAATCTCATGTGTACAAGTTATGCCAATTTATGCCCAAACCAATTTCCATAGCCATCAACAATTTATGCCAAATCTCATTTTATTACATATTTCCCAAACTTTTCCCAATTATTCCAACGTTATTCGTATGTAAATCTCAACGCAATGTGCTTAGGCTCGAAGTTAGCCTAATATCAAAAAGGAAAAGAAGAAGGGGAGAGAATTAAAACATCCACATTAGCATAAATATATAAATGGGCATGTGAAATGAATAACGATAGAGTAGATTAGATAGGCATATGATAATAGCAATTCGGTATGAATCTTAAGGATAATAAATTACAAAACTTGATATGATTCATCTTATTTACAGGCATATACATCAGATCCAATTTACAATCCAATCACAATTAATTTTTAATTCAATTATATGTGAAAGTGACAAAAACTTTCAGCGATAGATTCTTAGAAAAGAGAAATAAGCGTTGTTGTAGCAAATTTGATCTTGAATAATTACTACTTTGATTATTTGTAGACCCGATCTTCTAATTGGAATACTCCTATTCTGATTTGTTTTAGTGGAGAAGAAAGGCTAGTTTAGATTAGAACAGCATGGAGGCGCCATAGATAAAAAAATAATATGAGATTAGGGTTAGGTTTAGGTGTTTATTTGTAGGTGTATTAGGTGAATTAGGATCTTTAGATTAGATTAGGAACCATCTGAACCATCCAGACCAGAAGAACACGTCATCCAGCCAATCTCAGAAAACACGTCATCAGATACAGTTCTGACCGATGGGGGTCGTCACCCTCTAGGGGTCGACTCCCCAATCGACACGGGGTTGACTCCCCTTGGGAGGGTCAACATCCACGAGCGGAAAATTTCCCACTCAGCTATTTTGGGTTGGATTTCGAATTTTGAACTGCTCTGGTTATTTAATTATTATTTAATTAAATTCTACTTTAAACTGAAATCTTCTAAGCTTCATAACTTGTTCATACGTTATTCGATTTACGCAAACCCGGACCCTATCCTAAGCAGAATTCTGAGACAAATGTAATGGCGTAGCCCGTTTCCCTTACTTCTTCTTCTAAGAATTGAGTATTCTTTAATTTGCTAATTTTAATATTTTAAAATTACGAGGTGTTACAATGTTGTTATTGCTGCTCAAGACTCTGATGGCGAATGATCTCTTTAAGAAGAGAGTAGTTGTTGAGCGGAGGATTGTCGGGGCCGGCCCCGTTGTTGTTGTCTTGAGCAGTTTCGTTTGGATGATCAGGATCATAGTTGTCCTAGCTTGGGGATTCACCCTGATGTGGATTGTGGAGGTGGTTGGGAAGAGTAGCTCGATTCCTACATGCTTCTTCTTGGCTTAGGAACTGGTTGGCTTTCTCGTAAAAAGCTCCCAAAGTCTTTGGTTGCTTTTGATCGATTCATGCTCTGAATTCGAAATTAGGTGGTACGCCCTTTGTAAGCTGAATGAGTACGATTCGAAGAGTAGGGTCCTCAACTTTGGCTAAGGCGATGTTGAACCTTTCAAGATAGCTTTTGAGTGTCTCATCGGTGCCTTGGAAAATGTTCGAGACTGAGAGGATGTCTTTAGGTCATGTGACATGCATTCTTAATTTTGCGACCAAACTCCTTGCGAGTTGATTGAAAGTCGAGATGGTTCCCGGGGGGAGTCAAGAGAACCATGACAAATCCACGCCTTGAAGAAATTTGGGGAAGCACTTGCACTCCACGACGTTAGTTGAGCGAGATGAATCCATATGCCATTCGTGGTGGTTAATGTAGTTCCGAGGATCTATGTTCCCCGAGTAAGTAGTGAGTTTTGGCTTGTTGTAGCGTGTGGGCCATTCAGCTTTGAGGATAGCTGAAGTGATGAAGTTCTGCCTCGTAGTGGTTTCCTAGACATCATTGGCGAGCCCCCACAATTCTCTCACGATCCTATGAACCATGACAGCGAGAATCAGAGCTGGGATGTCCGTTGGATTCTGGCGGTCGTGTTCCACTTGGGTAGTATTGAGCATAGGGCGTCTTCTCGGAGGAAGGTCTTCGTCATTCTATGAGTGTTCAAGCTCGATTATATTACATGGAGGTTGGTTGAGGTGAACTTGACCCCGGTTAGTTGCTGGAAGCGTAGGTGCCAAGTTCGGACTCGTGGCAGTCTGAGCTATCTAGTGGGGGTTTGAACTCTAGTCCCTTGGTCGAGATTAGGTTTAAGATGGGAACAGTCGGGATGTCGTGTTTCCTCTCTCAAGGTGATTTTGATATTGCCGTGGTTGATTTTGTGATGAATGTTTCGATTATCAGGTGGAGAGACAAAAGTGGAGCTCATGGAGACACGATTCGGAGGAGGCTGAATGCTCCTATTTTTCTGGAAAGCGAGTGGAGTCTCATTGAGTATATTGTTGGAGTTGTTGGATCAACTCCCTGTTTTTCCTAACTTGGGCTTTAAGGTTTTGTTCGAATTTTTTGAATCTCTTTATAAGTGCGAGAAGCTGTGCTTGAGTGATTGGGGGCTCGAGGGCCGGAGGTGGGGCCATGTTAGTTTTGTTTAGGATGTCGAAATAGGTCATTGACAGACCGAAGCGTCTTGATCGCCGTTGGACGGTCTGCCAAGGTAAGATTTTCCCCTGTTCGCCATTGTCGAGAAATTTGACAGTTGGATGAGATGGAATCCGAGTAGCACTACAAACTTGTGGTCGAAGATCGATGGGAAAATTTTGGCTTCATCGAGTTTGAACGAAGGTATTAGTCGTGGGTGCGATTTGTTCCCCTTTCCTGGTGCGCCAAAGTGTTGACGCCTAAAAGTGGTTGCCAACGCTCGGGAGTTCCAATGAAACTAGTTGTCTAGAGCGAAAAAGTAATGCGAGATGCAGCAAAATGTGTGAGAAGTAAAGAACACGGTATTTATAGTGGTTCGGTTTCAGATTAAACCTACATCCACTTTGAAGGCTTTGTTGGTTTTATCCATTATCAAGAGAGCACAATGGAGGACATCATTACAAGTGAATACAATGTTAATGAAGTTCTATTGATTCTTGTTGTCGAGATTCTCCACTATCCTAGAGCAGTAAGGAATTTCCAAGGTCCGTAATGTGTCCGGAAGTCCAGGCGGTGTCCGGAGTTACCGACTTCCGGGAGCAATAGGGAGGCTCCAAGGTTCGGGTAGTATTGGGAGGTTTCGTGATCCGAGCGGTGTTTGGATGTTCTGGGGTTCAGTCAGATTCAGGAGGTTCCAAGGTCCGGGGGGAGTCGGGAAGTTCTGAGGTTCGGGCAGAGTCAGGAGCTTTCAGGGTCCGGGCGGAGTCGAAAGGTTTCGAGGTCCGGGCGGAGTCAGAAGGTTCCAAGGTCCGAGCGGAGTCGGGAGGTTTTGAGGTCCGGGCAGAGTCGGGAGGTGCCGAGGTCCGGGTTGTGTAAGGATGTTCCGTGGTCCAAACGGAGTTGGGACATTCCGAGGCCCAGGCATAGTCGGAGGGTCCAAGCAGAATCGGGATGTTCCAGGGTCCGAGCTAAGTCGGGAGGTTCCGAGATCCGGGAGGTATCAAGATGTTCTGAGGTCTGGGCGGAGTCGGGAGTTTCTGAGGTTCGGAAGGAGTCGGGAGGTTCCGGGGTCCGGGCGGAGTCAGAAGGCTTTGGGGTCTTGACAAAAGTTAGTTGTTCTTCCCCGAAGACCACAAATCCATTAATGGACTACAAGGTCCTGTCACGGTCTCAAGTCATGCAAATGCCAACCTTTTTCAAGTATGAGGTATGGGTATTTGTAGGAAGTGGAATATGTGGAAGTAGGTGAGATATAGGGACATCATAATTGTATGCAAAATTTGGCTAAGTATTCAGGAGTCATATTTTGCAAGTTGCAATATTTGACTAAGTATTCGAGAGCCATTATTTGCACGTTCAAAATACATGGCTAAGTACTCCGGCACTACAGTAGCAGATTTAGCATCCCGAAACGGCAACTCAATGACGCTTATTGGAAAATTTCGCATCCCACTTTAGGGATATGAATTTTGCACCTCGTGAGATGCAAAATTCATATTCTAAAGGGATACGAAGTCGCGTCTCTGGTAGTATGCACATTTTCGCATTCTTGGGAATGCGAAATCACATCCCGGTGGGATGCGAGATTATGCATCCAAGGAGATGCGAAATTACATCTCGAGGAGGTATGCGAGACTACATGTCCGAAGGGATTGGAAATCGCATCCCAAGAAGGGATGCGAATTGTGTTGGGTGAGCTTGTGGGGATGCGGATTCCAGGGCCCGTGACCCTTTTAAGGGATGCAAAGTTTCCATGAGGCGAGATGAAAGATGTGAGATCTCTGGGATATGAATTCTTGAAGAAGGCGATATGTGGGATTCGTAATGGAGGCGGATAGGTGCGGCCCTGTGCAGTTAAAGCGCTCAGCAGATCCGATGCGACGGAGATGCAAAAAGTTGTAGCGGAGATAAAACGAGGAAATAACCGGATATAGCGAATAAGTTTAAAATAACATATAAAACTCATATTATATGCTTTTACACACATGTAAATGATAAATAAATGGATAATTAACATTCATCTTAATTATAATTAGTATATTCTTAATTTTAAATAAAATATATGTAAATAAATGTAAACTTTTTCTTAGCTTGATTAAATTTAATAGAATATTGTAGTATTTTCTATTCTGAAAAATATATGTTAAAAACTTATATTAAAAAAACTAATTTTACAAATTTATAATGAACAAATGTCACTTTCAAATTCATTTCTTTTATAGAAGATATAGCAGAAATAGTGGAATATAGCTGAAATATTTGGATATATCGAGAATATCGGAATATAGCGGGGCATAAAGCGGAGAGGTTATTTCAGAGGCCATTTGTAAACAGCATAGCGGTAGAAATCCGCTACACGATATAGCGGGGATATGTCGGGGTAATAACGGGGCATAAACTGCATAGGGTGTGGGGCGATCCGCTTTTCGGGATGCGAAGCACCAGGAGGCGATGGGAAGTGGTGTACGGCATGTAGGATGGGAGAAATGGGAGGCGAAGCTTAGGAATGCAAAGTGGTGCGCAGGCTTTTGGATCTGATCTAGCACTATTGCACACGGCTTTTGAGAATAGGTCCGGTAGAGCCGGGGGAAGTTTTCTAAAGTGATCCGCCTGGCACGATTACGTATTCTGAGGTGATCGACGCGTGTCAGGCGAGCACTCGATGTTGACGAATTTCGCATTTGAGGGTTGCCAAATTCTAACAGTGGCCCGGCTTGAGTCTTCTAGTGCTAGAACCATGATTCACCCGACATGATCACACAGTTCTGAGTGCATACACTTGATTTGTGACTGTATTGTTCGAGAGCAGTTTGACGAGCCGTGATGATTATTCTTGCACAACCTTATCTTGGCTTGATTCTTAAGGATGTTGGCAACATTTCTTGGCCATTGAACCACATGATGGGCCGAGTCGTGTAGACTGGACTACTTCTGGTAACTAGACCAAATAGTCGGTTAACAGTGTCTTTTGATGAAGTCCCTTCGACTTTAAACAAGGCAAAATGGGTTTAAGCCTAACTCGCCTTTTCTTCGGAGTTATGTATTAAGAATGATTTCCTTCGTCAAAAGGCTATAATCAAGTGCATCGTTAATGGAGACTCCAAGTCGAAATTATTTCACTCTACAACTAAAAAAAGAATCATATCATGTCCATTCGCCAGATTGTCCGCCCTGACCAGTCAGTGGCTTCTTCCCCTACGTAGATCAATGAGTCGATCATTTCCCACTTCCGATCATTTCTACAGTTTCCATCTATAGACCTGTATGATCCGTTCCTTTTGTCCATTATTCCTCGTATGGTGCTTCCTGGCGAGGTACCTTTTCTTCACATCCTTCCTTAACTTGAGGAGATTCGATTTTGTGTGTTCTTTCTAAGTAAGGATAATGTGAGTGGTCAAGATGGCTACAACGGGTTTTTTATTGGAGTGTCCGGCCGATCATTTAGTTAGATTTCCGCTTGGCGATTCAATACTTCTTCTCATGTGGTATGTTACCTAAAGGGTGGGTGCCCACCAATCTTGTTCTCATTCTCAAGTGTGAGAACCCTCTTCCTTGCTTTGATTATAGACCGATTACCCTTTGTAACTTTTCTAACAAGGTCCTTTCTTAGGATTTGCCCTCCAGGCTCGCTCCTATCCTTAACTGGATTATTTCGTCATCACATGCTGGTTTTGTCAAAGGTCATCTAATTACGGATAATATTCTCCTTGCTTAGGAACTTATCCCCTAGATCAATCGGAAGGTTCGGGGTTCCAACATGGTAATAACTCTAGATAAGGCGAAGGCTTATGATCGCATTTCATGTTTTTTAATTATCAGTGTTCTCCAAGCTTTTGGTTTTCCTGAGCCTCTAATAGACTTTGTTTGGAGGCTCATTTCTAAATGTTGGTTCTCTTTTCTCATCAACGGTTCGTCCAAGGTTTTTTTCCAAATGAGCAGGGGTCTATGGCAAGGCGATCCCCTCTCCCTGATGTTTTCATCATCACATCAAAGGCTTTCATTCGAGGGGTACACTATCTTACGATATCTAGACAGATCCATTGTTTTGGAGTCCCTAGCGGTTGTCATGTTATCCCTTATTTATCCTTTGCCAATGACATCATTATATTTACAAATGGGAATCGTCGCTCCATTCGATGGCTCTTGAGTTTTCTTTATCTCTACGGTGTTCAAAGCAACTTATCAATGTTTCAAAGAGCTGTTTCGTTCCCAATAAGTCTACAGACCCTAGAAGGATTTCTCGGATATATTCCATTTAGGGTTTTCAGGTAGCTTCTCTTCCTATGTCATATCTCGACAATGTTGTTTATAGCGGCCGCAAACTTAACGCTATTTCTGAATGCCTAATGGAAAATGTAGGGGAAGAATTTGAGATAGAAATCTGCTTTCCTCTTTCAGGCTGGTTAGCTGGTACTTATCAATTCTGTCCTTGATCCTATTGGTGTTCATGTCTTCGCAGCCATGACACCCACTTCTTCTCTCTTTTGTTCTTATCACTCCTAGGGTTCTTCTTTAGGTTTCTTGGGCTATCATTTGTTGTCCTAGACGCGAGGCTGGTCTGCAATTGCAGAACCCTCAGGATGTTTGTAAGGCATTTGCATTAAACTCTAGGTTCATTTTCGAGCTAACAACTTTATATGGACTTTGTTTCTTCATGCTGAGTACCATCATCTATTGCATTTGGATTTCTCCGGATCTTTGTCTTACGCTTGCGAAAAGTGGAAATGAATACATTTGATGAAGGAATTTACTATGACTGAGGATTCGGTTGTTGTTGACGTTGGAAATTATCGTCGATTCAACACACGCTAATGCTCAAGTGTGTGTGTGTCGTAGAAACACAATAATCCAAAGTGACGTACGTAAATACAGGAAGAACACAGCTGCTTACAGTGGTTCCACACTAACACCTGTGTTTACTTTGTAGTAATCATTCATCATATACTTCATGATTACAATATTTGTATAAGTTCAGATAATATTTGTGTACAAAGCGTTAAAATATAACAATAAATTGTATGTTAATTCTAAACTTTGTCCAAATTGTCCGTCGCCTTCTTCGTTGAGTAAAGAGTATGTTAACTGGGTCAACAATGTCCAAGAAAGTCCAAAAATATCCAAAATAGCCCTAAAACAGTGTAAATGTCCAAGTGATTGTCCCAGTGATCAAGGAAATGTATGCAGCGTTTTAGTGGTCCGTGCTATGTCCAGTAGTCATGGAGAAGATAATATCCATTAATGGTGCTTGGGAGCTTCAAGAGGTCCAAAATTGCCAAGAGAATCCAACCCCTTTGAGTACCAAGTTTGGGGGTATTTATAGGTAGTGGGTTGTAACACACCTCAATTTTCTGGGCCCAAATTTCAAAAAAAAATCGAAACTCGGACACATCCAAGTAGAGAGGATGTAATTCTAGTCGTTGCAAAGAAATGAGCATGACCATAATCAGTGTTCGATAAAATAACTCATAGTGGAAACGAAATAGGATAAAATAGTATTAACTCAAGTAACTACCTTATAAAGGTGAGTCACCATGTCAAAACCGAGCATGAGAGAGAACGAGAACCGAGAACCAAATTTAGACACCCAAAGACCTGACCTTCTATAAAAAAACCCGAGAGGTTGTAATGAGGAGGGTTAGAACAACAAGTTCTGGTGAACAAGAAAAGTACAACACATATTATAATACATAGATATATCCTATTTGGTTCAACCCAAGATATATGCCTACCAAGGCTAGTAACTCTAACCTAACCTTGTAAACATTTATGCACGAATCTAACTACCCTTCCCAAGGTAGTATTCCCAATAATATCGATACCGAAATAGAACATTTACGCATAAATCTATGAAGCCTTTACTCCATCATTTAACTGATTATTAAACCGAGAAATGAACTCCTAACTATGGATTTTATTTACTCATGTGTGTATAATTAGCCACTTAATGCCTCACTATCGAATGATAAATAGGGTGGATTCCCTTGATCACTTAAGACCCTAGGCGGACCTATTGGTCATTTAATACCTCTCGATGGTTTGGTCAATGTCATTATAAACTAGAGGAGACTAGATATAGGGCCCTACTGGCTAAGGCTTCCGTCAGTCACACATATAAACTCATTCCCCACATACGGTGAGAGATGGTATCTCATTGCTTAAGACCGATAGGATTAGATAGACGACGTCTCATCGTTTATGACCTTTCCTATAGTGAAATCACATTGTTACCATCTAGCTGACCTTATTAGACAATCCCCTGACCGATTAATACTTCCTTTGGAATAGGTAGACCAATGGTACCTCTGTAATGGTCATTTACATAAACCTCCTCATAAGTGGACTCCTCGACCCAAGCCACTTAAGACCCAAAAAACAGACCGCTCATGGAGATTATAAAACTTGTACCCAATTAGCCTTAGTGCTTTTATTTATGGGAGGTGGGCTATGCGATCACTTAATATATTTTTATATGTGGATCTAACCACTTGAGACCTGAATCCCAAAGCAGGCTACATTATTAAGTTATCCATGTTTAGTTTCTCTTAATGGAAATACCATATGTATACAAACTAATTATCGTTACAGGTTCCTATGATTAATGATATCTCACATCGGTTGGACGTATATTTGACTACTGGAAAGTGCAGACTTCTGTTGAATAAGGTAACTGACCTCGTATCATTAATCTACTAATTCTAATTCTAACTTTTAGTTCTAGGTTCTAGATTAAATAGTATAAAATAGAGAAAGTTATATCCTTCTTAGCCTGGGATATTTATTTAATTATTTTCCTTATTGGACTTAGTATTTAAAATGGCAATCAATACCCAATAATCCCCTTTTTATTTAATATATTTCTATTCAATAGAGTTATTGCCATTTATGACTATAACGATCATATTTCCCTAAGGCAATAATTTTCCTTACTTATCAGTCCCAAGATATCTATTTGTTGTACCCCTATAGGCATTACTAATTTATTAATTTATTTTTTGTTGTATATATATATATATGTATATGTATATATATGCACCAGACCCCTCACATTATGTTGGCTGCCTATGCATTCGGGAATTGTCCGGTGATTCCGAGCAGACTTCTACCACAAGTTAAGCTTAACCTCGTGTCTTGGTTTGGTTATAATTTAATTTCCTAATTGGGGTTTACAACATTAATTTTTTCCAATTCAGAAATTGTAACCGTTAGGCTTAATTACCTAATTAAATTTATTTTCCCCAAATCAATGACAATATATGGCCCTGTAACCAATTACACTAATTGCTACAATGGTCACCACAAATATATTCATTTAATATGGATTACATTTACATATATAATTCCATAAAATGAAATTCATTCAAACATTCGTTTATATACATTTCGTTATTTACGTTGATTTTGAGAGACAATGTATGTATATATATTTATATTTTCGCTCAGTTAACGTAGCTATTTTTCTTTTATTATTGTTATTATTATGCTTAATGTTTTGATTCAACTAATAGCCAAACATTCCTTTTCGCATTCAATTTTGAAATAAGGTTATAAACCTTACAAAAAGACTGTCAACTATAATTATTGTAAATTATGCCTGAATATTGGAATAATCACATTTCAAACAACACGATAAATATTTATGAATATTTTGGAATAGCTGATGTAAACTAAGAACAAATATTGTATTTATACATGAATTTACACAACTTTTCCCTTTTTTAATATTTGACATATTTCTTATTAGTTTCAAATAATGTCTTTTTATTTAAAAAGAACAAAAATGCACCTGACACTCCTAGCTCAGTTGGTTAGAGGCGGGCGAATTGGGGATGAGACATAAGAGGTCTCAGGTTCGAGGGCCGCCTCTGCCAACTTCTAGGGTGACTATCTTGGTGGTGCGTAGACGTTGAAAAATCGGGGTATACACCACCCGTGGGGTTTACTAAGACCGACAAGCAATGTCTTGACTGAAGTCTTGGGTTCCACACGAAAAGGAAAAAAAGAACAAAAATGCACAATTTACAATAATAAGTTAAACCCCAATTAAATTGAGCACAAACAGGTTTATGTCTTTCTAACCAAAATTACATAATTTATCATTCAACAATGAAATTAGAGATCTGGAATTAAACTACACCTTAACAGTGTTTATGGGACTGATTTTCAGATCTACAGTGTTTTGCAATAACCCCAATACATTTTCAAACACAATTGTAGGCAATATGTATAAACAATTAAGTAAGCCTACAAATTATAATATTATTCAAACCACAAATTTATACTTTCAAGTTTTGACATCATTTATAAATAGATCCGTTAAGCATCATTCCAGATTTAACAATATTATGAACATATCTGATAAATGTTAGGCATAGATTTAAGATACAATACAAACGAGATAATAAGTTATTATAATTTTGTATGTAAATTTCACACTCGCCTGAAAGCATCCAAATCTGAAAACTGATTAATCTTTTAGGCCTATAATTCCCAAATTCTTACTGATCTGCAGTAATACTGAAAAGCGGATACTTTCAGATTTGTAGATTTGCAAGAAAATAGGAAAGAGGGGAATTTATTAAAGAATAGTTTAGGCGTTACTTCATACCCTTTTCCACTTGAATTTAGTTATCCCTTTCAAATCCATATATATTTATGTTTGATTGATTGCATATGAATCTGTTTTTGATTTAGAATTTATTTGAAGAGAAAGGGAAATGACAGAGCTTTGTTGCTGACTACAGATTTGTGTTGAAAAGAACGAGGCCTCACCCCTTTATTTATAGGAGTGGAAATGACCCTGAACCGTTAGGTTTATTTTAATAATCATCTGTCCGTTCGTTAATAATATATATAAAACTAACCTATTAACCCTAGCCGTCACTGGGCGTTCTGGCACCTAGTAAGTCGACCGCCTGGGTTGCCAATCGCCCAGTGAAGGCGGTTAAATATGGTATTAATTATTTATATATTCTGCTTTATTTATTTTCCGTTCGTTATCATATTTCGTCCGTAATTTTTTCACATGGACTCTGTTCGCGAAACTCCTAACATGAAAGTTGACCAAATTTCCGAGACAAACGCAGCAGTTAAAGTTTCATGCTCACATTCCATCATTTGCAAAAAGCCCTATTTTCAAAATCTAATTGAATACCTAATTTATTGTCAAAATTCTAGCTTGTTATATTCTTCCCTCCTTAAAAGGAATTTCGTCCAAAATTCTGACACCCACTTGTCCTATCTTACACAATCAATTTGTGTATATCCACTTTACAACCATGTGCGAATGTGCACGGTGTACATAATGCATTTCAATCCCAAAACATGTATGCACAATGATTCTAAATCAGTCCCTCCTATATGTATGCATTAAATTTTTTAAACACTTTTGATAACATGGTGCAAAACATCCTAAATATACTGCCAGTTCTATATGAATGCAAAATTTGAAAATACAATTTCATTCGTAACCTTCACACGATTACAAAAAAAAAGTGTGAAGCAACCAATTATGCATCCAAACCCTACCATTCAAAATATCAACACATCTAATTGTTTCCTATTTTATTTCTCCTAAACTAGAAAAAGAAAAGCAAAGCAAAGAACTTTAGTGTTTCATTCACTTAGAAATTTTACCTCAGTTACCCAAAATACTCCAAAAATTTCCATTTGTAGACTGTAAAGGAAGCTTAAAACATGCACTAAAACGAAAAATGAGTTAATTAACAACTCGCGTGCATCATTGACAAGGTATGAAAACAATGTTTCCAAGGCTAAAACTATCTTTCCTTTGTTGTCGTTAACATTTTTATCGCACCATCGGTCCTGTTGCATCGCTACAACGCGCACACAAACCATCCAAACATCTTCCTTATACCTTTCATGTGACCAAAAATCGAAATTTTTCTCAAAAATAAATTTCCGCTTTAAACTCTTTTTATAAGTTTCTCAAAATATCTTTTCAACACCGTTTTACTTTCTACAGGACATCTGCATGAAAACTAAAATTCTGGTAATGTGCGCTTTATGTCATTCAAACCATCTATTTTAATGTAAAACAGACGTTTTAAACACGCACAAACTGCCATACCCAAAGTATGCATTTTCGCGCAAACTAAAATAAAAGAAAGTAAATCAGTAAATTTTAATAATGATAATTTTTTTTCAAACATCGTTTTCCAAAAGTTTAAAAAGGGTATTTTGTGGAAACTTAAATAATTCAAGTCACATGTTAGCGAAAAAGAAAGTCAGCCACGCAAAAATGCGAAAACTGAAATCACACAGAAAAGACGCAATAAATTTTAGGTTAACAAGGAACGATGATTTATTATATCAGTGACGAAAACAACGCAAAACCAGCCCTTTGCCAAAATTTATCCAACACGGAATTCTATTTTTCCCAACTCTAAGACAATTGTTAGTTAAATAAGAAAAATGAGATTTCATACAAACGGACATGCGCAAATGACGTAAATATTTTCCAAGCATAGGAATCTCATTAACATAAGTCGTGCGATTTAAACATCACTAACAGTTACAAGCACTACAACAACAAAGATAAAAAAAAATACAGGAAAGGGAAACACACGATACAAGATACATGATGCACAGGACACATGTAACGACCCGCATTCTACTTATCGAAGGATCGTAGAATATTTATTTCTTTTTCATATGAGGTCGTATAGTCGTGTAACTTTGGGGAATGGCTATTGGGGTCATTTCCCATGTTCACGATTTTTGCCGAATTTTAAATGACCATTTTGCCCCTGGCGAATCTTGTTTCGCCTATAACTTTTGATTGGTAAGGAGTTTTGACTTTAAACCACTTCCATTAGAACCGGATGATGGTTTACCTTTCCATAGAGTGGTCACACTTGTCAAACGGACTTACCGTTTGGGGGATATGGCTGAATTAAGGTTTAGAAGGTGAAAACCAACTTAATTGGGCTTAACCTGGTGATTAGCAGCTAAGCCCATTGGGGGATTTCGGGATTAGAGCTATATGAGGGATGATTAGGGTTAGAGAAACCTTTTCTTTGTCATTTCTCAGCCGCCACTAACATCCTCTCAACACTAGCAATGGCCTCCACCTTCTAGAATCATCTTTAATCACCGTTTAATCAAGGATTAGGCTAAACTACATCAAATCAACGCAAATCAACCCTAAATCAGAGTTGGAGCTACTGTATTGCTTAGAAATTCGACCCAAACAGTAGAGTTTCAGATCTTATATCTTAGTTTGTGGCAAAGGTGAGTGATTTGCATTGTTTTTCACTAATTATGGTTAACTAGGGGTGATTAGTGTTGATTAAAAAAATTATACATGATTAAATTCTGGAAAAATATTTAGAAATTCTTAAATATTATTTAAGCCTCTGTTAGAAAGTTGGGTTAATTTGGATAAGTTTTGCTAATTATATGATTAAACATGATTAAGGGCGATTAAGGGGAAAATCATGCTTTTTTGGGTATGTTTGATCTGAAATAACCTATTTGATGGATGATTTGATGTTTTTGGATGATTATACATGTTGCTATTACTGTTTAGTATGATTTTTGATTGCATAGAACAGTTAAAATGGTCGAAAACGCCGTCGTGTGGCATAGAACAGTCACTGGAAAAGTTGTAGGAAATGGTGCAGGAACCGGATCGGATCGGTGGAGGGGGACCGGGTCGGGTCGTGTAGCCCACTCACGAACCGCTTCTCCAAACTGCAGCACCATGAAACGCTTCTTCAAACTGCAGCACCACGAACCACTTCTCTAAACTTCTACATCATGAACCGGAGCGCACGACTGAACTGATGCACCATGAGTAGAATCCGAACCAACCAGAGTTCACGAACCGAGCCGCCAGGGGAGGTAGATCACGACCCGATGCAATGACCACGAACCCAATGAGGCACCATGAACCGAATCGATCTGGAGAGGGTGCTACGAGCCGAACCGCTTGATGGTCACGAACCAGAGCTGCTCACGAACTGATGGAGGACCCGATCCTAGATGATGATCATGAATCGAATGGAGACCGATCCGGAGAAGACCATAACCCGAGATGCAAAGGTAGTCCAAATAGGAAGTAGAACTCAGGATCCAGATGGGAACCAACGAGTTAAATTCATGAATTGGACTTTGCTGCAGGAAGTGTGTTAAGGAGTTGTCGATGTCCATAGCTTTGATTCACCACCGAGAGACGATTGATAGGCTACGGATCAGGGCAGTGGGGTAGTTATTACTCCATGGGGCAGAGTGATCGTAGCATGGCTATGAGCCAGTGCAGTGAAGTCGTCAAGACTTCATGGGGCAGAGTGGACATAGCAAGGACTAGTGGCATCTGCAGAGGGGCCAAAGCCGTAAGCAAGCAGTGGAGGCAAGAATAATTCTCAGAATAAAAGGAAGCAGAATCAGACTAAGGATGGTCAGAAAAAGAGCAAGAAAGATGTTGAGTGCTTTAGCTGTGGCAAGAAGGGCCACTTTGCTAAAGAATGTCGAGCAAAGCCAGCGGACAGGAAGTTCTTCAACTGCGGCCAAGTGGGACATCACAAGGATAAATGTCCGCAACCCCCTAAAGAGAAGCAGATTGTGAAAGCTTATGCTCTTAATGTAGTTCCTTCTTCGTCGAATGCCCCAACCGCGGCGGAGAAAGGAAAGAATGTCTTCATTCAAGGTATGTTGTATGTTTATGATGTTCCTGTTCAAGTATTGTTTGATATTGGGGCTTCCCGTTCCTTCATATCTAGTGACTTGGTAGATAGGTTAGGATTGGAACCCGAGATAGTCGATAGACCTTTAGCGGTGACGAACCAGATTGGCGGTTCGACTAGCCTTAGCATGATTTGTTGAAATTTGGTCTTATCGAGTCATGGATGTATGTTTGCTTGTGATTGCTTTGTTTTGGGCTTTACCGGGTTTGGCATTATTTGGGAGTCGATTGGCTCCAAAGATATGGGGTGGTGGTAGACTGTGATGGATTTTCGGTGACTATTAGGGCGGATGATGGGCGGAGGGTAGTGTTTGGTGGCCTACCAAGTGATGAGGCGATGGCTAGTTTTCTAAATTCCCTCAACATCCCGCAGGACGAGTTAGCAGGAATTCCCATTGTTGGTCAGTATCGGATTATCTTCGAGGAAGTGACCGGACTTCCACCATACCGAGAGATTGAGTTTCAGATTGATTTAGCGAAAGATGCCAGACCTATAGCGATGCCACTTCGTCGTATAGCACCAAGGGAGCAGTGAGAGCTTGGGGTGCAAGTAAGCGATCTTTTGAAGAAGAGATTTATCAGAAGAAGTGTCTCCGAGTGGGGAGCACTAGTTGTATTTGCTACAAGGCAGATGGTTCCCTTCGTTTATGTGTGGACTATCGCGAATTGAATAAAGTGACTAGATAGAACAAGTATCCTCTTTCGCGATAGATGATTTGTTTGATCAACTTGAGGGAGCAAGAGTGTTCTCCCAATTGGACCTCGTGACAGGATTTCATCAGCTCCGAGTAGCAGCTGAGAGTATTCCTAAAACGACCTTTCGGACGCCGTCTGGATTCTATGAGTGGTTGGTCATGCCATTCGGGTTGACCAATGCACCAACATATTTTGTGGATCTTATGAATAGGGTATTCAGGGATCAATTGAATAGGTTTGTTCTTGTGTTCGTGGACGATATACTTTTTTATTCGAGGATAAAGGAAGAACACAAGGGACAATTGAGGATAGTGATGGAGGTGTTGAGAAAACACCAATTGAAAGCAAAGTTTTCTAAGTGTCACTTCTGGTGGAGAGAAGTGAGATTCTTGGGCCATGTTGTTTCAGAGAATGGTATTGTCGTGGATCCTGCGAAGGTGGCTATGGTACAAGATTGGTCTACGCCCAAGAATGCAACAGATGTAAGAAGTTTCTTGGGATTAGCTTATCGGAAGTTTATCCAAGACTTCTCCAAGATAGCAGCACCGTTAACTCAGTTGACCAAGAAGAATCAAGCTTTCGTTTGGGACAAAAGGTGTGAAAAAGCATTCAATAGTCTAAAGGAAAAGTTGACGTGTGCGCTAGTGTTAGTCATTCCTAAAGGGAATGAAGAGATGACGGTATACACAGATGCCTGTGGTAATGGACTAGGTGCTGTATTGATGCAAGGGGGTAGGGTTGTAGCTTATGCAAGTCGGCAACTGAAACCGCATGAGAAAAGATACCCTACCCACGATTTGGAATTAGCAGCGATTTTGTTCACATTGAAGATGTGGAGACATTATCTCTTAGGAGAAAGATTCGAGTTTTTTACCGATCATAAATCGTTAAAGTATCTCTTCTCTCAGAAGGATCTAAATCTTTGACAGTAAAGATGGTTAGAATTCTTGTCTTCCTATGATTTCGATATCGCATATACACCAGGAAAGGGCAATGCGGTAGTTGATGCATTAAGTAGATGAAATGCCAGTTTAGGGGCTATGTTTCTTGAGTGGAAGCAACTGGAGTATATCGCTGGGTATGATTTCAGACCAAGGTGCGAATTGGATCCAAAAATGTTTAGCAAGTTTGACGATCAGACCCACTCTGATTGAGTGGATTGGTTCCAGTCAAAGGGACGATCCTAACCTACTAGAAATCATCTCCAAGTTAGAAATGGGTATCGACGGTGAGGAGATGAACAAGTATGGGTTTGATCAAGAAGGATGTCTTCGAAAGAATGGGAGACTGGTTATACCCAATGTCAATAGATTGAGAGATGAAGTGCTTAGAGAATGTCATCACTCAAAACTGACTATACATCAAGGTGATAACAAAATGTATCGAGACATGAAGCAGACCTACTACTGGGAAGCGATGAAAAGAGGCGTTGGGAAGTTTATATCAAAGTGCATGAACTGCTTGCTAGTTAAAGCTGAGCAAAGGAAACCTAGTGGTTTGCTACAACCATTAGAAATTCCAAAATGGAAATGGGAACAAATCTCAATGGATTTCATTGATGGGTTACCAAGGACTAGATCGGGCCATGATAGCATTTTGGTGATTGTGGACCGATTGACAAAGAGTGAAAGGTTTATACCCGTCAAGTCGAACAGAATGACAACTAAGTTAGCTGAACTGTACATGAAATGGGAGTAAGATTTCATAGAGTACCCAAAGGCATTGTAAGTGACCGAGATCCATTGTTCACTAGTGGATTTTGGAAGAGCTTACAAGAGGCTTTAGGATCAAAATTACATCTCAGTACCGCGTATCATCCTCAGACCAACGACCAGATGGAGAGGGTGAACCGTATATTACAGGATCTTTTACGAGCTTGCATAATGGACTTCGGAGGATCATGGGATGACCATTTGCATCTGGTTGAGTTTGCATATAACAATAGTTATCGGTCTAGTATTGGTATGGCTCGATTTGAAGCTTTGTACGAAAGACCGTGCAACTCAACAACATGTTGGTTAGAAACTAGTGAGAAGTCTGTGCTTGGGCCAGATGTGATAAGAGAAACTTCAGACAAGATTAAGTTTATCCAACAACGAATGAAGGCTTCTCGAGATAGGCAGAAGAGTTACGTTGATAAGAGGAGAAGGGATTTAGAATTCTCCATTGGCGACTTGGTGTTTATCAAGATTTCTCCGTTAAAGAGCGTGATTCGATTTGGTAGGAAAGGCAAGTTAGCACCAAGATATGTTGGTCCATTCCCAGTTCTCGAGCAAGTTGGGGATTTGGCATATAAAGTTGAGTTGTCGGACAAGATGGCGGGAGTTCATAACGTATTTCATGTTCCCCAGTTAAGGAAATTCATGCACGACCCCGATGTGGCTATTTCACCTGATCAGTTGGATGATATCGAAGTAGAACCTGAGGCGGTTGGGACCCATAAGCCAATTCATATTGTCGAGCATGATACGAACAAACTTCGAAGGAAAGCGGTGAATATAGTCAAGGTTCAGTGGGGCGAGGATGAGAATGACTGTACTTGGGAGACAGAGGAGAGCATTAAGGAGACGTATCCACAACTCTTTGCCTGTAAGGTTTTCATTTCGATTTAGTCTTTTCGCATGCTAAGGTTGGTTTATTTTGTTTGTTTTGTATGTTTGATTGCGAGATATGGCTGGTAGGCATGCGTGACCCATTGGTTGTTTCTTAGTTGAGGAATTTCAGGGGTGAAATTTCTTAAGGGGGAAGAGTGTAACGACCCGCATTTTGCTTATCGAAGGATCGTAGAATATTTATTTCTTTTTCATATGAGGTGGTGTAGTCGTGTAACTTTGGGGAACGGCTATTGGGGTCATTGTAATGACCCGGATTTTTAGCGACTTTGGTTATCGACATAAACACGATGACGACTAATCAAACATCGAAAAATACCGGTCATTAATGAAAGAAAATAGAGGGTGAGGAAAGATAAGATAGAAACTTAGAACAGAAGAAGAAGAACACAACATCAGAGTAACACGAACCTCACAGTGGAACGAATAACATATAATATATATAACATAACTTGAAATATACATCTGTATTTGAATATACATATCATTATCCAAGTACAACACTTACAACACAGCGGAAAAACTATAGCTTTAAAATCCTGAAGCCTCCTGCTCCAAGCTCTTCCAGTATATCTGTAAATCCCGACTACTTGACTGCCCGTACAAAATTGGGCACCCAAGAGTTTAGGGAAAACAAAACAAAATAAACTCTGGGTCAGTCATGGGATGGTATGAGTAAAACCGTTTAAAACAGTTCGAACAAGTAAACGATATCTCATAAGACCACGCCGTATAACGGAATGGGTTTTCGCCTTATGAGAATCCAAAATATCTTTATATCAAAAACCCTTTTGATATTATAACAATGTCTATCAACCACAATATAATAATCATCTAGCAGAAATGATTTCATCTCATGTTCTACATATATAGTATACAATCAAAACCGCAAGCACATATTGGGTAATGGATTTCCAACTATGACAAGGTATGGAACCACCTTCCGATCAGTGTACTCTAGGAATGATACACTGGAGTTCAACAAGAACATCTTGTAACCCGGCCACACATGACCGACCACTCATTTCGCTTGAGTGTATCGAATGTATATCACCAACGGTTGGGATCAGCAACCGTTTCCCGTATATATGTGACAACATTAATAGATTTAAGAAGCAAATGAATATTATCTAGATAGGTGATTATACACCCTACTTCGGAGCGACCGACTTAGCCATGCTGCCTGCCCGATTTCTATCATTTACCAGATGTGAGGCTAGAAGCTACGCTTTATCATCACATCAGATTCACTTCGAATTTCACATCGTCACATCCTTCAAATCACTGATTGACGTCCTTAACCATACATTATGTGTTAGCTAAAAGAAGTTTCCTTCTCCGCTTCCACTCTTGGTACGGTTGGAGAAATCAATATACGTGATCGTCTGGAAATACTCTGTTAGACATCCGTCCATATAAGTCATCCAGGAACAGGATTAACCGAAGGCACTATTCAGTACATCCATCTTAGACACCGTTATCTAAGACTTATACAATAGCCCTTGCACTTTACTCCATCTTCAATTATCTTTGGCATATATGATTCGCAACGCTTACAGAGTTGTTCTTTGGATAATAATCCAACCGGTCTCTCCATATTAACAACGTTAAAATGGTCAAAACTTCGATAGTCTGCGAGTTAACTATCAAAGAAAACAAGTGTGCAAACAACAATATTATTTCCAAATGGAAATCTTATCGATCAATCAACATTTAACATTTATCTCTTTATTTCATTAATTTACTTATCTCCTATTTCCCTATATTCAACATTTGATTACGTTTCTGATTTTATTTGGAAAACATTTCCAAATCTTCTTTACTTGGATTTAAACAGATGATTAAATCAACATCGCGACGACAACTCAAACCACTATACTTATTTACTAAATTCACTTAACCACTTTCACTCTCGAACCTTACCCATTTCTAAATTTAAAACGAAGTCAATTAAGTTGGGGTATAATTACCTCTCAGACCTTAACTGAACAACATTTCAAATCTCGAAATAGGGTAAAGTTCACTTTAAATTTCTTTAACTAACTTCCTTACTTAACCATTTTTTCGAATAACTATATTCGATTAACTCTATTCGATTAACTCCTTTGGATTAACTCTATTTGAATAAACCAAATTCGATTAACTCCATTAACTCTATTTCGAATCACTAATATTCGATAACTCTATTTAACTCTATTTCGAATCACTAATATTCGATAACTCTATTTAACTCTATTTCGAATCACTAATATTCGATAACTCTATTTAACTCTATTTCGAATCACTAATATTCGATAACTCTATTTAACTCTATTTCGAATCACTAATATTCGATAACTCTATTTCGAATCACTAATATTCGATAACTCTATTTAACTCTATTTCGAATCACTAATATTCGATAACTCTATTTAAATCTATTTGATTAACTCTAACTAGTTTAATTCTAACTGATTAACTCTATCTGGTTTAATTCTAACTGATTAACTCTATATGGTTTAATTCTAACTGATTAACTCTATCTGGTTTAATTCTAACTGATTTACTCTATTCAACCAACTCGACTCGACTAACCCCTTTCGAATAACTTATTCGATTTACTAACTTTCGAATACCATATTCGATTTAACTCCTTTCGAATACCATATTCAATTTACTGACTTTATTCGCTTTATAAAGATTTCCTTTTTAATAACGTTTATTCATTTTTAAAGATTTACTTTTAGTAACGGTTCTCCACTTTAAAATGATTTCCTTCTTATAACATTTTCCCTTTTATAACGTCCTATTTTGTTATAAATACTTTTTAACCCTATTTATTTTCTAAATATTTCCTATCAATTCTATTTGTAAATGATTATACAAATATTTCCTTTTCTATTATTCTATTTGCAAATGGTTTGCAAATATTTCCTTTTCAAATCTATTCTTTGATTTTATAATTTCCCTTTTCTAAATATCTCCTATTTATAAATATTCCAATTTATAACTATTTCGTATTTATAAATATTCCATTTATAAATATTTTATTTTTAAATATCACTTTGAAAATATTCCCTTATCAACATTTCGGTATGTTATGGTATTCGACATATCAAATCACGATGATCAGTATCGTCCAAACACATATAATCGACAACAGATTATTTTTAACAGCATATATCACAATATATGAAAAACAATAAAATAACCGTTGAGGAATCCAGTTGGATGGATTCCTCCAACCTGTTTCCCTACATCCACAGATGTTACACAATAAAATCAACATCACTTCCAGTTCTATATGATATATTCTGTTAAACAGAATCAATATAGAAATTCAACTAACTGACTAGCAGTTCAATCAAACAGTCAACACACAGTCAATCAAACAATATTTAACAGTTCTAAAAATACAACATGAAATTATAAACTGTTCAGAGTTAGTGAGATTTACTCACTTTGGTCGGTTTATCAGTAAAAATGATAAACTGCCGATAGTTCAATTCAGGCGCTTTCCCTTTCCACAAATTCCAATGATCTTTGAATCGATCCAACCCAATTTGTATGCATAGTAATTTCTGATACGATTCCAACGTGATCTGTTTTGCTGAGTTCGGGTGACGTATGAATAAGATATGCAGTTTAAAAGTTTGCGTATACATTTAAATTTAAAGTAAAAACTAAATTGTTTTCTATTGGGCTTAACTTTTTCTTCTGGCCCAAGACCCACTAACACCCGCAAGAACTAAGACACTGCTCCTCCTTCCCGTCTTCTACAGGCAACGCAAAACACTCACGGCCATTTTTTTCAAGATTTCAGCACCATTTCTCCTTCAGTAACAAACACCCCCTCCATCCTTAATTAACATCATAAATCACCCTTTTGCCTTAAACAAGATTAGCCGCACTGACCCTCTCCAAATCAAAGAATTTACATCGTGACCTCACAGTGCCATTGTCAAGCTTTGTTCCCACGAAATATCGAACAACATCTCCTCACCATTCAATTACATCACAAACAAACTCCACCAAAATACTCCCTGTACAAATCCGCTTCCTCCCCTTACCATCTCTTTCAACTCGACATCAAAACACCCACCTGCATCGAGCATCTATTCACGGTATCCCAGCAAAATCACCGAACAAAATCCCATCGCACCTCTTCAAAAATTGCGAGCAAGCTCAATACACTATCCCAATCTCAAGAACGAAAACCGTTTCATAAATCAATGCGTAAATCCTCCCCCAATGAAAACCCTAGCAGCTGCGGTAAAACGCTGGGTGACTGAGATGATGTCGAACCCATTTAAAATGGTGTAGAATTGAAGATAAGCTCATGGTGATTACAAAAATATTCCTTTTGAGATTTATAGAATTTCCTTTGAGTTTCCATGATTTTTTTAAGATTTCGATTTCACACTTTTATGAGCTTCAGTGGCGGCTCGATCTTTATTAGACAATGGGAAATGTAAATTAGGGTTAAGTGTTTAGTATCGAGATATTTTATAGAAGGGATAAATGGAATATTTAAGGTATATTCCATTGTTAATTTACCTTGAACACTTTACGCTCGTACAATCACATAAAATATCCAGTTTCGATGAAAATGGTCATGCAACTACAATTCGACATTACGGTCCCAACGAAATTGGTTTCGTCGAATTCCGACTCCGTTTGCTCACACAGCATATTTTTAAAGGTCGAATTATCGATTGTTTTTCACATTAAAATCTCGTACGGCCACATACTGACTCTAAAAATCATGAAACTTGACATCTAACAATAATTTAATATTGCGGATCCAACAAAATTGGTTTCGTCGAATTCTGAGGTCGTATGAAAAACTGGCTATTTTTAAAGCTCTGAATGACCCATTTAAATATATAAATATATTTAAATAAAATTAAATTAAATATAAATAAATTTATATTATCGTATATACTCACAGTGGAATACCCTACAGCTCTAGAATATTCCTATATGAATTTCTAACTCGATATTCACTTCTGGGTCAACCCGATATTTGATTTATATTGAAATTCCTTTTTAAAATATAAATAATTCCTTTATAAATTATAAAGGAATTCCACAGCGACTTTTCTAAAATTTGATTTGGACATAAATCAAAATCTACACGACGAAATCCCGATTTTTCTCTTCCACTAGAAAGATATACTCCACCAGCTCCACACGTTTCTTGTTTCACAGAAATCCGGCTTAAAACGAATCCTGTACACTCAGTTGAAGTTCGAATCGCCAATTTACGAACTGCAGCGCCATTTCAAGCTCGATTTTAATTATATTATAATTCTACGTTCAAACTGTCATTCAAATAATATATTCGTTATTCTAGTTCAATTCCAAACTGAATTAAATATCACAGATGATCCAGTTCACACCATATTGCCATTTCAGCCAATTCTGTTTATTTCAGAATTAAATATATTATTTAATTTAATAATTTAAATATTCACCATTATTTAATTCCACGACCATTAAATTCTCTAAACCA
Source organism: Allium sativum (assembly GCA_030737875.1). Taxonomy (NCBI): domain Eukaryota; kingdom Viridiplantae; phylum Streptophyta; class Magnoliopsida; order Asparagales; family Amaryllidaceae; genus Allium; species Allium sativum. The sequence continues at coordinate 443,894,360 of CM060922.1, read as the reverse complement.
CCATTTCAATAATTAAATAAATTAATTATAATACCTCTGTCAATGCGGGTCATTACAGTCATTTCCCATGTTCACGATTTTTTTTCGATTTTTAAATGACCATCTTGCCCCTGGAAAATCTTGTTTCGCCTATAACTTTTGATTGGTAAAGAGTTTTGCCCTAAAATCACTTCCATTAAATCTGGATGATGGTTTAGCTTTCCGTAGAGTGGTCACACTTGTCAAACGGACTTACCGTTTGGGAGATATGGCTGAGTTAAGGTTTAGAAGGTGAAAAACAGCTTAATTGGGCTTAACCGGGTGATTAGCGGCTAGGCCCATGGGGGGATTTATAGATTAGAGCTATATGAGGGCTTACTAGGGCTAGAGAAACCTTTTCTTTGTCATTTTTTAGCCGCCGCTAACATTCTCTCAACCCTAGCAATGGCCTCCACCTTCTAGAATCATCTTTAATCACCGTTTAATCAAGGATTAGGCTAAACTACATCAAATCAACGCAAACCAGAGTTGGAGCTACTGTGTTCCTTAGAAATTCGAGCCAAACAGTAGAGTTTATGATCTTATATTTTAATTTGTGGCAAAGATGAGTGATTTGCATTGTTTTTCACTAATTATGGTTAATTAAGGGTGATTAGTGTTAATTAACAACATTATACATGATTAAATTCTGGAAAAATGTTTAGAAATTCTTAAATATTATTTAAGCCTCTGTTAGAAAGTTGGGTTAATTTGGATAAGTTTTGCTAATTGTATGATTAAACATGATTAAGGGGGATTAAGGGGAAAATCATGCTTTTTTGGGTATGTTTGATCTAAAATAACCTATGTGATGGATGCTTTGATGTTTGTGGATGATTATACATGTTGCTATTACTGTTTAGTATGATTTGTGATTGCATAGAATAGTTAAAATGGTCGAAAACATCGTCGTGTGGCGTAGAACATTCGCTGGAAAAGTTATAGGAAATGGTGCAGGAACCGGATTGGATCGGTGGAGGGGGACCGGGTCGGGTCGTGTAGCCCACCCACGAACCGCTTCTCCAAACTGCAGCACCACGAACCGCTTCTCCAAACTGCAGCACCATGAATCGCTTCTCCAAACTACTGCATCACGAACCGGAGCGCGCCACTGAACTGATGCACCACGAGTGGAATCCGAACCGACCCGAGTTCACGAACCGAGCCGCCAGGGGAAGTAGATCATGACCCGATGCAATGACCATGAAACCAGTGAGGCACCATGACCTGAACCGATCTGGAGAGGGTGCTACGAGACGAACCGCTTGATGGTCATGAACTAGAGCTGCTTACAAACCGATGGAGGACCCGAGCCTAGATGATGATCACGAATCGAATGGAGACCGATCCGGAGAAGACCAAAACCCGAGATGCAAAGGTAGTCCAAACAGGAAGTAGAACTCAGGATCTAGATGGGAACCAATGAGTTAACTTCATGAATTGGACTTTGCTGCGGGACGTGTGCTAAGGAGTTGTCGACATCCATAGCTTTGATTCACTACCGAGAGACGAATGATAGGCTACGGATCAGTGCAGTGGGGTAGTTATTACTCCATGGGGCAGAGTGATCGTAGCATGGCTATAAGTCAGTGCAGTGAAGTCATCATGACTTCATGGGGCAGAGTGGACACAACAAGGACTAGTGGCTATGGATCAGTGCAGTGCAGTTGCCATGACTCCATGGGGCAGAGTGATCGTAGCAGGATTTGGGTGATTAAAGCGGTGGATATCGTATGCTTTACGCACTGAGTGAGAGATGTGAGGATGATTACTATGCTTGATTGTTTACCATCACTATGACATACACACCCCCTCCCCCAGATATGTTAGTGTCACCTTAGAGTATTGTACATCTTGTTGTGCTAAATTTTTGGTTGCAGGTCCAGGTTCAGGTATGGTTTAGTATACTTGTTATTGTTCTGTTTTGCTGCTTATCACTCATACCAAACTTTTGTCTGACCCAGAGTTTTATGTCTCTTCTTATTACTCTGGGTGCTCTTAAACAGGCAGACTAGAGACAGGTTAGGTGGTATGCACGAGTAGCTGTACCAGAGACGAGCAGGAGGCTTCCATGTATGATATATATATATATATATATATATATAGATATTCTCCCTGTATTATTGTTGGTCACTACTTTGGGCATTAGTAGTGCACCTTTTTCTTTTCTTTAGAGACATTATGTTGGAGTTGTAATAAGCTGTATTTTGAATTTCCGCTGCTATGATGATTATGGTTTAGTTTTTAGCTTATGCACTGTCTCACCAGTTTTATGTCAAGTATGTTATTATTATATTTTATTCCATGCGTTGTGAGACATTCTATAGGTTCGTTGTTAGTTCAAATTCCTTTCTTTTCCTTTCTTTAGCGACTGTCCCATGTTCGTTGGACATCTGTATAGTGCACTTTCATTGGAAATGTCGGCTGGTGCGGGGCGGGCTGTCAAAACACAAACTAACAACGACTACGCACTGCAAGATGGTCGAGCCCCATGGCTGGAACTCAATTCATTGCCGTGTCCACACCAGGAACATAGTATGGCTGAGATGCAACCAATCTCATGTGCATGTCGACGCTACTCCGTACGGAACTCTCAAAGCTCGATCAAGGTATTGCGGAGAGCGGTGAGCTCTGGGCTCTCCTGGCCAGGATGTTGGGGCTGCTTAGGTTGCTATGGTGGTGGCTGCTGAATAGGAGCGGGAGGTGTGGGGACATGAGCATCGGGCAGCTGAATGCCCATGTTATGGAAAGTGGCGCGGCTAATGGCGGTAGGCGCCATCTTCACAGTCGTCTCCCTAATAAGGTTTTCCTGAAAGTGTCGGAAGACACGAATGAGAAGATGACTATAAGGGAAGTGGCTCCGTGGGGTGCCGATGAAGGTCTCATAAAAGTGGATTATAAGCACATGCGACTAATTGAAGGCTATATCACCAAGAATAGTATAAGTGGTGCGGCGTACTGAGGGATAAATCCTCTCTAAGCTTCCTGTCTTCGAGATGATGTTATGACGAATGATACGCACAACCACTCGAGTGATTGGCTGCAGATTAGCGATGGTCTTGACTCCGAGCGACTCAAGGAAGATACGTTGAAGAATATGAGGGTCATATATCTTGATAGCATTTAGCTCGGCTCCGACTGTTGAGATGCTCATAATCTTTGCCATTCCTCGTCAGAGAATTCGGTGTGGGTGCCCATGACCTCAGAATGGATGAGGCAAGACTCATCATCGATGATACCATCCATTAGTGCATAAAATAGATGGACGCAGCGCGGATATAGATCCTGCTCAAAGGTGACGAAGCGCAGGATCACTGCCAGGCCTGTGGCGACAAATAACTCCTCCAAACTAAAAGCGGCGAAATCAGCGAATTTCACCGGTCGACCAAAATGAAAATCATAATTGGTCGTAGCCAAGTAACACTTAATCTTCTCCTCATCATGGGCTAACTATGCGGCTTCCTGAGGTGTAAGACCGACGTGTTGAGCGAGGATGTTTCGGGGAGGTGCCATGGAGGAAATTACAAAACGAGCGAACGAAATTACTGATATAGAGTATAATAGGATAAAGATCTACACAAGAAGGATTCTAGTGGTAATTAGGGATGACACATAGCGGAGGTTGCTCGGATTGGAGCTTGGAAGTGGAGGATTGTTTTGGGTTTGCAAGAAGTAGGGACGAGGGAGGAAACGTCAGCATGAATGATATATATCGTTCCAATCAAATCGGGTCGGGCTACAGGCCATGCCTCATAGGGGGAGCGGTCGACCTAACCCCTAGAGAGCGGTCGACTGCTTGCCCCCAAATGGGTGCGGTATGAACCTCACCCAATAACCCGAATAAATTATATAATAATAATTCCTATAACATCGAAATGACTGTCGAAGACAACCAAATTCTCGTGTTGACTTCCATCACTTGCCGGGTCGAGAAATTTAATTTCCAACACCTTTTCCCCCGCCTCCAAACAGTTTTGAAAATAAAATTCCCTCGAATACCAGGCCAGGAACTCAAAGAAGTAATTTCAAATAAGGAATATATGGAAATTTAGTGAAGTAATGAATGGATATACCTCATAATTATATTTCTGAATGGATACGACAAAATGGATTTGCCATTTCAGACCAAGAAAAGATCTTTGATTGGAATTACTTAACGAAACCAAAAACCATAATTTGTGACTATCTCAGTTGTAGCTATTTTTTTTGTCTAGTCCCCAAACTCGAATCAACATAATCCACCATATGCCATCCTCATGCTCTTCACGAAAAAATGGCCAATGTACTATGGGGCAAGACAAAATTGGCTGGAAACCCAAAATCAACCTACTTAAAGTCTTAATGCTTAATACCCGTTTTATATAAATAGGCCCGAGAATAATTATCATTGAATAAATTAAAGTCGAGTAAGAGAGACAAAGAAAAACTATAAAGAAAGTTGAACTACGTTCTCTCACGATTCATAATTTAACCTTTTCATATGGGCTTCGTTCGCAAAAATCTAAATATGAAAGTTTACCAGAATTCCGAGACGAAGCAACAGTTTAAGTTTCATGGTCAAATTCCATCCTTTGCAGAAATTCCTCTTTTTGAAATCTAATTGAATAACTAATTCATTGTCAAAATTCTGGGTTGTTACGTGTGTTAGGTATGAGAAGGTGAGATTTGGGGACCACACAATAGAATCTCGCATCTTGGAGCAGCATCCCGCGAAAATCGCATCCCATATTCGTGATTTAGGAAAATTTTCATCCCTCCTGAGGATGCGAAATTCGCATCCCATATTGATGCGAGCCTGCGTATTCGCACCTAAGGGACAGGACAATTTGCATAGGAGGGATGCGAATTTTCGTATCTGAAGGATGCGAATGCTCACATCCGAGGAAATCCCTGAGGGATGCAAACTATGACTTTGAGGGCACGAAAATGAGGCGAGGTGGGAGGGTGAAAACTTTGGAAGAGTGATGTGTAGCGTAGGAGTCGAAATTCCATCTGGGGGGATACGAAGCGGAGGGACTCGAAGTTCTGGGCACGATGTGTAGTGAGAGAGTTGAAATTAAGGGATGTGAGGTGATGGAGGGGAGGGAATGGAAGTCTTGGGCGACGAGGCGATTGAGTCGAGGCTTGTTGAGATGGAGGGATGTGAGGGAGATGGGAATTGTATCCCTACGGATGCAAAATGCATGTTTTCTCATCCCACGAAAGATACGAAATATGCATTTTTGCATCCCGAGGGTGCGAAAACCATGAGATTTCCCCATCGATTCTTGATTCTTCCATGTTGAGTTGCAAACAATTTCGAGTGATCGACGCATGCTCGCGAAAATTGGAGTAACTTTCAGAACGTAAGGCCACTTAGGCTACACGAAATTTGTACCTGAAGCAAACTCAGAGGGCTATAAGAGTTACGGTGCATGGCACCATAATCCATGATTTTAGGCCCAAAAGAGGTCATCTAAAAGGGGTTTCAAGCCATTTTTATGTTTGTGTCGCGACTTCGACCAAATCGCGATGGGTTTGCTGATGATGTTACTGACACTTGAGCGCTTCGCTAACCAAAATCTTGACGTGTGACAGCTTTTACCGAAATGCATGTCAACAGTTGTAATGAGGGTTCTTTCTCCCTTAGGGCTGCTTGAAATTCTAGGAAAATTCAAGTGCCCATATTCTAGTTTTCTCATTCATTTGGGATAGCTACATCCTTTCAAAGATTTCCATTATTATGTGGAAAATCATTCATGAATGAATTCCACCTGATGTAAACCTCACAAGGATCAATATCCCATAAGTGGCCAGGTGCAGGTGTTGTAGGTCCGTGGATCTAGAATCAATTTTCCATCTTTTATTGTCCGCTGAGTGCGCTTTTGCAGTCTGGTCTATTATTGGCAATACGGTGCGTCTTAGAAGTGACACATATTCCCTTCTTGACTTCCTTCTTTCCTGGTGGAATGAAAGGATTTAAGATCCACCCTTTTTCATTTCCTTCCTTATCTCAACTGCTGGTGTCTTCAGTGTTCTCGAAATAAGGCCATTTTTGATGAGTCATGGATGCAATCTTCTTCCATTGTTTGTAAGGTTAAGGACAATACCTTTTTCTTCTCCGGAGGACGGTAATTCATGGGAAACCTCTATCTACTTTCCTTGTCTTTAGCTTGTGCCTTTTCTATTACCAGGGTTCTCGCCCTTGTGCGGCTATGGGGTGAGTTTGGGTGTTCTTTAAGGCATTGGGATTGGAACTTAGTGGTTAGCCTAGTGGCTTGGATTTCAGATTGGAGTTCGGAGATATAAGATTCGCTTATTTCATTTGATTTTAATGCTTTGGATTTGCAAGAAGATATTTTGGATTCAGTGGATCTGGTTTATGGGGCTTCTCTTTCCTTCGCTTTGTTGTGGTTGGTTGGTTTTTGTGTTGTTGGACCAGGTGGCCTTCTTGGTTTTGAGAAGGGAAGTTCCTTTATTTGTTTTCCTTGTTGTTGGTGTCGTATTTGGCGTATGTGGGTTGTTTATTGTCATGTTGGCTTTTTGTGTGTGTTGTACTGGTTTTGGCATTAGGCTTAGCTACTTGTTTTGCACTATGCTCTGTTTTTGTGAGCCATCGAAAAAAGGTTTTTTGTCTTGTTTTTCGGTATGTATATATCTCTTTTTTGAAAAAAAATAAGCTTATTTCTAAATGTTTTTTTATCTCGGAGGATGAACGAGAGAATATTTTTGAAAGATTTGAAATTTGTTTCTACGTTTTCGGCAAAACTACTGATTAGATTATCCATAATTTTTTTGGATAATAGATGAATAAGGAAGAATATATTGAAGTCTTATTTGTAGTTCTGGTTGAAATGGGTAATTATAGGAGCTTAAAACAATGGCATGAGTTAGTTATTGAAATTTCAAATTTTAGAATCGTACGTTGTCAAGATAAGTATGGGTATATGGACATACTCATTATAAATTTTTAGATTTTGATTTTGTTTCAAATTTATGAGTTGATATGTATGGTTTGTCAGTTTATAGAGGCTACGTTGATAACAAAAGACAAAATAAACTTGAAATTTCATTAATATTTGATAGGGATTACAGTATATATAGATAAATAAATTTACAATGCATATAAACTAGAAACAACTTAGAACATACATATAAGAACTCTAAAAGAGGGTAGATGAGGACGATGATGCTGGGAGGCTAGGTTTACTATGGATCTTCCCAAGGAGTTTATCCATTTTGCTTGAAATTTTATCGAGTATCTTGCATTTGGACCTCTTAAGCGTCATTTGATTCTCAATGATTTTCATTTGGTTTCTAAGGAAAGTTATATTGTTTGAATTTGGTGAAAATTCAGTGCTCTCTAAAGAAGTATCCTCCTCTTCCTTTTCCTCTTCCTCCTCTTTTACTTCCATTCCTTCTCTTTCTTCTTCCTTTTCTATCTCTTCCTCGAAAACTATTCTTGTACTTTTTCGACAAGTGCTCAATAAGTTACGAAGATTAAAGGAATTTTCATGACAGAGGTATTGGCTAGAGTGAAAAGTTTTCTTTAAATAATTTCTTCTCCTTCGAAATCGACACCGAAGTAAGTAAAGATTTTTTGTAAGATAAACACCATGAAAAAGAGAGTTTGCACAATTTGAAAGATGTTTGGGATGAAATTCATCCAAAATAACTTGTGCCTAGTTAATGATATATTGGAAAAAATCACAAATAGAGCTTTACACACTTTACATGTTGGGTTATTGTAAATTCTCGATTTTGGTGCAATGGTTTGTTGTAAAATAAGTTTACTACTTTTGCTTTTGAACGAAAATACCAATTGATAAAATCTCGATGTTCATCATTTTCAAAAAGACGGTGAAGGGTTGCTCTATCATATTCATCGTTCTGAAATGTAGAAAGATCCAAACCAGTAATTCTACAATTAAGAATAGCACCCAAAAGCTCACAATTCAAAACGATTTGTGTTCCTTTGACACTATTCCAAATTTCACATACATTCCATGTATAAAATGTAACACCCCGAATTTTAGTTAATACTAAAATTCACTAATTACAGGATAAATAATCTCAGACGGGAGAATTGGGGGTAACGGGCTGCGTTATTGCGTTCGTCTCGGAAAAATACGCGAAATAGAGTCCGAGTTTTCAAGAATCGGAGTCCGTATGGCCCGGTTATGGCCCATAGAAGTTTGCAGAAAGATTAGAGCTAAAAACAGATTTAGGAATTTAAATTTAAATTTTAAATTAGAACCAGCGGGGCCAGGCGGGAAGGTTCCCGCCCTAAGCATGTCGACAGGGCTGTCGACAGGCCTGTCGACAGGGGTGTCGACATGCCTGTCGACTTGCCTGTCGACATGGCGTGTCGAACCAGGGTGCTTGGGTGCACCAGATCTGGTTTTCTGGCTAGGGCTGGGCTTGGTTCTAGAAGTTTCCTAAATCTAACGAACCTAAATTAATCTAGGGTTAATCTAAGGGCCTAAAACACTCTCTTAATCTATAAATACACCCTAAACCTACCTTAATCCATACTAAAAATAGAAATGAAGGCCTCATGCCGCCAAATTAAATCCTAGAAGGAGTCTCCATTAATCTAAGAAGGAAGTTTCAAGCTAATTCCTCTCAAATCATTCTCTAATCATCACCATCTTAATAATTAGCAACTAATCCCTCTTCATAAGTTGGTTAATTTTGGGTTTGGTGAGTTTCTATCACTTTAACATCAATTGTTAAAGTAAGTAGATTGGGTGTAATGAGACTTATGGTCTTAAATGCGGATTAGTGAGTTTGAATCATTTATAATGATATGTTACCCTATGTTGTTCTATGTTTATGCATATTTGATAAGTTGGTTTATGCATGCTTAATAAGTTGATTTATGCATGTTTAACAAGTTGGTTTATGCATATTTAACAAGTGGGTTTATGCATATTTAATGAGTGGAATTATGCATGTTTAACAAAGTGAGTTATGCAAGTTAAGTATATGTTTAAATGCAAGTTTAATGTGATATGCAAGTTATGCATGCTTATGCAAGTATATGGATGCTTATGCAAGTCATGTATATGTTTAAATGCAAGATTTATGTGATATGCAAGTTATGCATGCTTATGCGAGTATATGAATGCTTATGCAAGATATGTATATGCTTAAATGACATGATATGCAAGTTATGCATATTTATGCAAGTATGTGAATGCTTATGCAAGTATGTGGATGCTTATGCAAGTATGTGAATGCTTATGCAAGATATGTGTATGCTTAAATGCATGTTTAACATGTTATGCAAGTTATGAGAGTGCCTATATGCAAGTTCAACATGTTATGCAAGATATGTGTATGATAATATGCAAGTTCGGGTTAAATGTAGTTGGGTTAATATATGCTCATATATGCAAGTTGACATCCTCTTAACCCATGACAAAGTTTTATGCTAAACCCATGATATTTGTGATGGATCTTCCCCTTTATTATGTCGTGTAATGAGAACGATTTACGTGGGGAACGATGGGGTTGGTAAATATGTTAATAAATGAATGATTGGGTATGATTAAGCATACCATAAAAATAAATTACCATAAGTGGGAATTTACCTATTGAGTTAGGTCTACCCCATGGGAATTTACCTATTGAGTTAGGTCTACCCATGTTATGGAAAACTTGATATTAATTAGGGATAATTAATATGGGGGTGATTAATTAGGTGTAATTAATCGACTAAGACACGAGGTTGGACTCATTTGTAGTGTAAAACTGCCCGGACCCGACCGGCTTAACCAGTTGCTACAAGTGTCAGCCCAATGTGAGAGGTCTTAGCCATGAATTAAATACGTGATTAAGGTAAAGACACGAGGTTAGACTCTGTTATGACGTAAGACTGCCCGGACTCTACCGGCTTAACCAGGCGGTCATAACAGTCAGTCTAATGTGGGAGGTCTTTATGGGAGATCACGGTCTTAATTAATTAAGAAACACTTAACCATATTAGCATGTAGTGGGACATGAGGGGTTAAGTGGGTGCCTTGTGGAAATTTTGTGGTTGCCTTGGGTGGCATGTGGAATCTAGTGGGTTGCCTTGGGTGGCAATAGAAAATACGATTAGAATACTTAACCAAGTGGAAACATGTAATTAAACATGATTAAAGGGTTAAGTGGGATACACTAGATATTTGACAAGCTTAAGTGGGTAGCTTGTGGGGGCCCATTTCAACCAATATCCCAAACGTATCTTTGTGGGCTCGACCCATGTCGAGTGACGGGACACGCATATTGGGCTTGATTATAAGAGGCCAAAACGGGTTAGCGGTGGCAACGCAAGTCCAACGGGTTTCATATGCGTGTGTGGGCCCGGGCTGGTAGATAAGCCGTTGTTGCATCGTGTAGATATAAAGCCGTGCACCGTTAGCATTGGGTAGCCACTTTAGGGGAGTGATACACCCCACTGTGGGACCAGCACGGGTATCTACGGTAGGGAGCCGATCGCTTGGGGAGTAGTGGGTACACCTAATGAAGATAGGGGCAGACGGCACCTATGTAGGGGTACACGAAACTACTGGGTAAGAATTACTGAGTACACCTAGTGGAAATAGGGGCAGACGGCACCTATGTAGTGGGCTAGGAGTACACGAAATTACTTGGGGAAATTTTCTAAGTCCTTGGAAGGGATCAACCTTTAAGTAGGAATGACTGGTGTGGTGCAGTTAGTAATTATCCTTGGGTGGGTAGATGCGTCCTGACGGTTATCTTAGTTTATCCTAAGTCTACCAAGCTGCTTAGTGTAGCCATTCATCCCTAGATATTACCGTAGGTCAAGTTTATGTCTTCTCTGGTTACTTTAATGATTGTATTGTTAAAGTTATAGGACTCACTCAGACTTATGTCTGACCCCGTTGTTTTTATCTTTTTCCCAACCCTCAGGTCCTACGGTGGATCCTAGCGGTAGTAGAGCTTGATCGGATTGCTGTTCCAGTCTTTAGGAGCTTGGGTAGATGTAAAGCTCCTGTTATCCAGTTATCTTTTCTTTTGTTATGGCTATTGTATGAGAGAGTGGGATTATGTACTCCTTTATTTTGATGGATATTGTACTTGACTTTTATCATGGTTTTATGATGTAACCAGACATGTTTATTTCCGCTGTTGTGAGATGATATTTTTAAATTTCAAGTACTAATTATATCTGTCTTGTTGTAATTTTTTTTTCTGTTCTATATTCACTAAAATACTCCACCGATGCTATGGCATTCCCTTAGTGAGTGACCGTAGCGGGCGTGGGGTGTTACACGTGGTATCAGAGCAAAGGTTACCGGAACAGATAAAAAAATTTAGAAAACTATTTTTTTTTGAAAAGATATTTTCAAAAACATGTCTTTTAAGAGAAAAGTTTTTGAAAGAAAAGCATAATCCCCAATAGCCATATCTATATCCTTCGAATTCTCCGTTTTGAATCTTTCCTTTTTCATTTCAGCATGGCCGAGAATCTTAATCTTCCGGAGGGTGTGACGGTACCAGTATGGTATAGGAGATTGATGGAGGCTAGGGCCACCACTACGGGTCCAGCAAATGTTCCTCCACCAACCGTAGCACCCGATCTTCCTCCTCCCCCTCCTCCTCGCACGGATACTTTTGCTAAGACTTGCAAGGAATTTAAAGCTATGGGAGGGAAACCTTTTCAAGGATCTGAAACTTTTGTGGAGGCTAGAGATTGGCTTAAGGAGGTGGAAGAGTTGATAGATATCTTTGAGATGGAAGAAGGGAAGAAAGTCAGGTTGGCTGCTTGGTTAATGAAGGGAGAGGCCTCATTCTGGTGGGAGGTCACTAATGGAGAACGCCCCGTTGACTCTTGGGCGGATTTTAGGCAAAGATTTGTGGCAAAGTTTCTCTCAAGGGCGGAGGAAAACTTGTATATGGAAAGATTCTTGACTCTAAAGCAAGGAAATCTTTCGGTGAAGGAATATGTTAACAAGTTTAATCAGTTGGCAAGGTTTGGCCTAGACATGGTGAATACACCGGAGAAGAAGGCTTTGAGGTTCGTGAAAGGCTTGAATGAACCGATGCATGGGTTGGCTATGACTCACATCCCTATGGGAGCCACCTTTGAGAAGCTGGTTGACATGGCACTCATGTATGAGGAAGAGAAGGGTCCTAATGCTAATAAGGCACCCGAGAAGAAGGGAGATCAAAAGAGACCTCAGCAACAACAGCAAAGCAAAGGTGGGAAAGGCAACGGTGGCAAGGGCAAGAAGAAGAAGTGTTTCAATTGTGGGACACCTGGCCACCTAAGCAAGGATTGTCGCAAGAAGAAGAAGACTGGCTGCTTCCACTGTGGCGAAGCAGGGCATTTAGTGAAGGATTGCCCTAAGAAGGGGCAAAGGACGGGATCTACCTCAGGAGGACAGGTGCAAGCTCTTATGGCACCAAGTCAGGCTAGGGGGCAAGTACAGGCTCTCGCGGTTCCACCGATTCAGGAGAGAGGTAGAACTATTTCCGTTGAAAGTCTGGTTTTTCTATTTGACTATCCTGTCCGTACATTGTTTGATTCAGGCGCATCGCATTCGTTTATCTCATCATCATTAGTTGAGTTACTACACCTAGACACCAGTCTGGTAGATGATCCCTTGGTTGTTTCAAACCCAATTGGGGGCTCCACTTATTTATCCATGATATTTTTGGGTTTGAAGATTTCTATACTTAGCATTGAATTTAGATGTGATGCTTTTGTGTTGGGCTTCACGGGCTATGGGTTGATTTTGGGCATGGACTGGTTATCCAGTAATGGTGCCGTTCTTGATTGCGAAAGGAGAGTTGTTAGGCTGATGACCCGCTTGGGTAACACTCTCGAGATTTCTTGTAATCCCATGGACTCTGTTATGCTAAGTTATCTTGAATCGCTTGACGCTTCGGTCGAGAGTTTGCAATCTATGAGAGTGGTCCGGGAATATCCGGATGTGTTTGAGGAGGTGAAGGGCTTACCTCCGAAGCGGGAGATTGACTTCCGAATATATTTGGTGGATAATGCTAAACCGGTATCTTTACCAGTGCGCCACATGGCTCCTCGTGAGAGGAGGGAACTCCATAAGCAAGTAGGGGAGTTGCTTGAGAAGGGGTTCATAAGACGGAGCATATCGGAGTGGGGTGCTCCAGTAGTATTTGCTACGAAGGCAGATGGGTCCCTCAGACTTTGTGTAGACTATAGAGAACTCAACAAGCTCACAAAGAAGAATAGACAACCATTGCCGTGAATTGATGATCTTTTCGATCAGTTGGTTGGCGCTTCAGTATTTTCTCAGTTGGACTTAGCCACGGGGTTTCATCAGTTGAGGGTGGCTGAGGATAGCATAGACAAGACTGCCTTTAGGACTCCGGATGGTTTCTATGAGTGGCTGGTGATGCCATTTGGGTTGACGAACGCCCCTGCATACTTTGTTGATTTGATGAGTAGGGTGTTCAGGGAGTTCCTTAATAAATTCGTGGTGGTTTTTGTGGATGATATCTTAGTATTTTCTAAGAGTGAAGAAGAGCATGCCCTACATCTTGGGGAAGTGTTGAAGACTCTTCGAGCACATAGCCTTAAGGCTAAATTCTCTAAATGTCACTTCTGGAGGAAGGAAGTACGATTCTTGGGGCACGTGGTCTCCAAGGAAGGGATAGCTGTGGATCCCGCGAAGGTAGTATCAATTCAGGATTGGAAGGTTCCGAAGAATGCTACCGAAGTAAGAAGTTTCTTGGGGTTGGCGGGTTATTATAGGAAGTTTATTAAAGACTTCGCAAAGATATCAGCCCCATTAACCCGCTTAACAAAGAAGAATCTTGTTTTCACATGGGACGTAGATTGTGATGATGCGTTCCGACGGTTAAAGAGAGCTTTAACCACGGCTCCAGTTTTAGTGTTGCCAGATGGGAGCAAGCCATTTGTTGTCTATACCGATGCCTGTGGGACAGGACTTGGCGCAGTCTTAATGCAAGAGGGAAGGGTAATAGCCTATGGTGGAAGGCAGTTGAGGGCACATGAGAAAAATTACCCTACCCATGATTTAGAGTTGGCCGCTATTGTTTTTGCGCTTAAGATTTGGCGCCATTATCTTCTTGGTGAGAGATTCGAATTGTTCACCGACCACAAATCATTGAAGTACTTGTTTTCTCAGAAGGATTTGAATCTGAGACAGCAAAGGTGGATGGAATTCTTAGCATCCTATGATTTCGAGATAGCGTATACCCCTGGCAAGGGTAACGTGGTGGCGGACGCCTTGAGCAGGAAGAGGTTGTCCTTGAGTCCATTGTTCGTGGAACGACGAAGCTTGGAATTTATCTCGATGTTTGATTTCAGACCTTCCGTTGATTATGTACCTGGTTTGCTAGCTTCCTTGGAAGTTAGGCCTACTCTTTTGGGGCGGATTGGAGAAGCACAGAGGGGCGACCCACAGTTGGTTGAGTTAGTAGAGAAGCTCATGAGGGGGGAGTCGTCCAGCCATTTGAGTAGGTACACCCTAGACGATAGGGGGTGCTTGCGTAGAGACGGTAGACTTTGTGTACCGCAAGACGAGGGTTTGAGGAAGGATATTCTTGATGACGCACACCGTTCTAGGATGACCATTCATCCCGGTGGGGACAAGATGTACCAAGACATGAAGAGGGTTTTCTTCTGGGCCGGTATGAAGAAAGATGTGGCCGAGTATGTCGCTCGATGTTTGGTGTGCCAACAAGTAAAGGCGGAGCAAAAGAAACCAGGTGGGTTTCTTCACCCATTAGAGGTTCCGCAATGGAAGTGGGATAGCGTCTCGATGGATTTTATTGACGGGTTACCCAGATCGAGGAAGGGTAATACAGGAATTTGGGTGGTGGTAGACAGACTTACTAAGAGCGCCCATTTCATACCTGTGAAGAGCAAGAGGACCGCTCCATGGCTAGCTTCAGTATACCTTCGAGAGATAGTTCGATTACATGGGGTACCCTCTAGCATAGTAAGTGATCGAGATCCTATCTTCACTAGCGAGTTCTGGAGAAGTTTGCAAGAAGCAGTGGGGACTCAATTGTGTCTGAGCACCGCATATCATCCTCAGACGGACGGCCAGACTGAGAGGGTGAATCGCGTTCTAGAAGACCTTTTGAGGCTTTGTATTTTAGATTTTGGAGGTACATGGGAAGAGCATCTTCCATTGGTGGAGTTTGCATATAATAACAGCTTTCAGTCCAGTATTGGTATGGCTCCTTTCGAAGCTCTCTATGGAAGGCCTTGTCGATCACCTACATGTTGGTGGGAATCTACGGATAAGATCTTGCTTGGGCCTGATATGGTTAGGGAGACTTCTGAGAAGATTGACTTGATTCGAAGAAGGATGAAAGCAGCGCAGGATAGGCAAAAATCTTATGCGGACAAGAGAAGGACGGATCTTGAGTTTGAGGTTGGGGATATGGTTTTTGTTAAGGTATCTCCATTGAGAAATGTTGCTCGCTTCTGATCCGTTGGGAAGTTAGCACCGAGGTTTGTTAGGCCGTTCCCTATTAAGGAAAGGATTGGACGGATGGCATATAGAGTGGAGTTGCCTGACAGACTTAGTGGTGTCCATGATGTATTCCATGTGTCCCATTTGAGGAAGTGCTTACATGAGACCGCAGAGGTGGTAGAGCCGAGCTTGCTTAGAGATGTGGAGGTAGAGCGTGATGCGACTATTCGACGAGCTCCTACTCGCATCCTTGGGTCAGAGACTAGGAAGTTGAGAAACAGAGAGGTTCAGCTAGTCAAAGTGCAATGGGGAGAAGATGAGAGCAACGCAACTTGGGAGACGGAAGCGAAGATGCGTTCATTGTACCCATTTCTTTTTGAGGGTATGTCTTTACTTTCTCCTTTATCGCTTGTCTAGTACTTATCTTATCTTATCTTTGGTATGTCCTCTCGTTAGTACCTTTGACCTTTAGATAGGGTAAACCTATGGTTGAAACATGTGTTTGAGACATGTTATGGTTGATGGATGCAAGTGGATGCAAGTGTTTGCTAGTGGTTGCTCGTGGATGCATATACACACACTCTAGGCACTAGATCGGCTCAGTCACTTCATATTGCATATTGCATAAAATTGTGTGTAGGAAAATATATTTATGGATGTATAATGGTTGTGTTATCACATGGATGATGCATTTTGGTGAATGGTTGTGCACTCATGTAGATATTGTATGTGTCGATAGGGTTCTCTTGCATACATAATGGATGCATGGCACTATCATGGTTTGCATATGTTCATACATTAGATAGGGAACATATACACACACTTTTTGCATATGCTCGTACATCATTAGAAACTGTTTAAGGACAATGGATGCCCGTGGTTGATGATTTGAGTAGATGGTTGTTTGGATGGTAGGATATGCATTCTCCTTAGCTTAGAGATTTCGGGGACGAAATCCTTTAAGGAGGGGAGAATGTAACACCCTGAATTTTAGTTAATACTAAAATTCACTAATTACAGGATAAATAATCTCAGACGGGGGAATTGGGGGTAACGGGCTGCGTTATTGCGTTCGTCTCGGAAAAATACGCGAAATAGAGTCCGAGTTTTCAAGAATCGGAGTCCGTATGGCCCGGTTATGGCCCATAGAAGTTTGCAGAAAGATTAGAGCTAAAAACATATTTAGGAATTTAAATTTAAATTTTAAATTAGAACCAGCGGGGCTAGGCGGGAAGGTTCCCGCCCTAAGCATGTCGACCGGGCTGTCGACAGGCCTGTCGACAGGGGTGTCGACATGCCTGTCGACTTGCCTGTCGACATGGCGTGTCGAACCAGGGTGCTTGGGTGCACCAGATCTGGTTTTCTGGCTAGGGCTGGGCTTGGTTCTAGAGGTTTCCTAAATCTAACGAACCTAAATTAATCTAGGGTTAATCTAAGGGCCTAAAACACTCTCTTAATCTATAAATACACCCTAAACCTACCTTAATCCATACTAAAAATAGAAATGAAGGCCTCATGCCGCCAAATTAAATCCTAGAAGGAGTCTCCATTAATCTAAGAAGGAAGTTTCAAGCTAATTCCTCTCAAATCATTCTCTAATCATCACCATCTTCATAATTAGCAACTAATCCCTCTTCATAAGTTGGTTAATTTTGGGTTTGGTGAGTTTCTATCACTTTAACATCAATTGTTAAAGTAAGTAGATTGGGTGTAATGAGATTTATGGTCTTAAATGCGGATTAGTGAGTTTGAATCATTTATAATGATATGTTACTCTATGTTGTTCTATGTTTATGCATATTTGATAAGTTGGTTTATGCATGCTTAATAAGTTGATTTATGCATGTTTAACAAGTTGGTTTATGCATATTTAACAAGTGGGTTTATGCATATTTAATGAGTGGAATTATGCATGTTTAACAAAGTGAGTTATGCAAGTTAAGTATATGTTTAAATGCAAGTTTAATGTGATATGCAAGTTATGCATGCTTATGCAAGTATATGGATGCTTATGCAAGTCATGTATATGTTTAAATGCAAGATTTATGTGATATGCAAGTTATGCATGCTTATGCGAGTATATGAATGCTTATGCAAGATATGTATATGCTTAAATGACATGATATGCAAGTTATGCATATTTATGCAAGTATGTGAATGCTTATGCAAGTATGTGGATGCTTATGCAAGTATGTGAATGCTTATGCAAGATATGTGTATGCTTAAATGCATGTTTAACATGTTATGCAAGTTATGAGAGTGCCTATATGCAAGTTCAACATGTTATGCAAGATATGTGTATGATAATATGCAAGTTTGGGTTAAATGTAGTTGGGTTAATATATGCTCATATATGCAAGTTGACATCCTCTTAACCCATGACAAAGTTTTATGCTAAACCCATGATATTTGTGATGGATCTTCCCCTTTATTATGTCGTGTAATGAGAACGATTTACGTGGGGAACGATGGGGTTGGTAAATATGTTAATAAATGAATGATTGGGTATGATTAAGCATACCATAAAAATAAATTACCATAAGTGGGAATTTACCTATTGAGTTAGGTCTACCCCATGGGAATTTACCTATTGAGTTAGGTCTACCCATGTTATGGAAAACTTGATATTAATTAGGGATAATTAATATGGGGGTGATTAATTAGGTGTAATTAATCGACTAAGACACGAGGTTGGACTCATTTGTAGTGTAAAACTGCCCGGACCCGACCGGCTTAACCAGTTGCTACAAGTGTCAGCCCAATGTGAGAGGTCTTAGCCATGAATTAAATACGTGATTAAGGTAAAGACACGAGGTTAGACTCTGTTATGACGTAAGACTGCCCGGACTCTACCGGCTTAACCAGGCGGTCATAACAGTCAGTCTAATGTGGGAGGTCTTTATGGGAGATCACGGTCTTAATTAATTAAGAAACACTTAACCATATTAGCATGTAGTGGGACATGAGGGGTTAAGTGGGTGCCTTGGGTGGCATGTGGAAATTTTGTGGTTGCCTTGGGTGGCATGTGGAATCTAGTGGGTTGCCTTGGGTGGCAATAGAAAATACGATTAGAATACTTAACCAAGTGGAAACATGTAATTAAACATGATTAAAGGGTTAAGTGGGATACACTAGATATTTGACAAGCTTAAGTGGGTAGCTTGTGGGGGCCCATTTCAACCAATATCCCAAACGTATCTTTGTGGGCTCGACCCATGTCGAGTGACGGGACACGCATATTGGGCTTGATTATAAGAGGCCAAAACGGGTTAGCGGTGGCAACGCAAGTCCAACGGGTTTCATATGCGTGTGTGGGCCCGGGCTGGTAGATAAGCTGTTGTTGCATCGTGTAGATATAAAGCCGTGCACCGTTAGCATTGGGTAGCCACTTTAGGGGAGTGATACACCCCACTGTGGGACCAGCACGGGTATCTACGGTAGGGAGCCGATCGCTTGGGGAGTAGTGGGTACACCTAATGAAGATAGGGGCAGACGGCACCTATGTAGGGGTACACGAAACTACTGGGTAAGAATTACTGAGTACACCTAGTGGAAATAGGGGCAGACGGCACCTATGTAGTGGGCTAGGAGTACACGAAATTACTTGGGGAAATTTTCGAAGTCCTTGGAAGGGATCAACCTTTAAGTAGGAATGACTGGTGTGGTGCAGTTAGTAATTATCCTTGGGTTGGTAGATGCGTCCTGACGGTTATCTTAGTTTATCCTAAGTCTACCAAGCTGCTTAGTGTAGCCATTCATCCCCAGATATTACCGTAGGTCAAGTTTATGTCTTCTCTGGTTACTTTAATGATTGTATTGTTAAAGTTATAGGACTCACTCAGACTTATGTCTGACCCCGTTGTTTTTATCTTTTTCCCAACCCTCAGGTCCTACGGTGGATCCTAGCGGTAGTAGAGCTTGATCGGATTGCTGTTCCAGTCTTTAGGAGCTTGGGTAGATGTAAAGCTCCAGTTATCCAGTTATCTTTTCTTTTGTTATGGCTATTGTATGAGAGAGTGGGATTATGTACTCCTTTATTTTGATGGATATTGTACTTGACTTTTATCATGGTTTTATGATGTAACCAGACATGTTTATTTCCGCTGTTATGAGATGATATTTTTAAATTTCAAGTACTAATTATATCTGTCTTGTTGTAATTTTTTTTTCTGTTCTATATTCACTAAAATACTCCACCGATGCTATGGCATTCCCTTAATGAGTGACCGTAGCGGGCGTGGGGTGTTACATAAAACTTTACATGTAAATTTACAGAATACATTTTAATAAGAATCAGATAACAAACAAAATCATTTTGAAGAAAATCAACTAAGCTAAGGGCATAACAATTTTCAAAAAGAGAATCGATTTCATAAGAAGGAAAATCAGGTAAACTGCAATTCTTATGGGATGAACTTTTCTAGAGTCTAAATATGAAATATAAGTTTGAATAGTCTCTTGATTATGAAAGAGGAAGACTTTAACTGCCTTGGACAACCTTAGAGTTTTTGGTGTTAAGGATGATGAAGCCATTGATGATAGTTTTGAAGAGATAAGAGTGTATAAAGAGAGTTTTGAAATTTGAAATGAAGTGAATTTGAAAGAATAAATATGAAGTAAACGTACATAGATTGAATGTGTAACGACCCGGATTTTTGAGCAGTTTATTTTAAATATTTAATATGGTTTTAAATATTGAATTGATAATATAAAAGAATTTTTATTGAGTTATCGATCAATAATCGATATAGGATTTAATTTTTGATATATATATATATATATAATTATTGTAATACGGTAATTTGAAATAATTTAATTCAAAGATAAAACTGAATCGAAACGGTTCAGATGATCAATATATATTCTATTTGAATATGAACGATGATAATAGTAATTTATTGTTGAAGAATTTATTTGTTTTGAATTTAAATTTAATTATATTGATTTAATATGGTTATTTTAAATATAAGTTCAAAATTAAAATTCAGAATATTTAATGTTGAGTTCAGAATAGGGTTGTTACTTTGAAATGTCGGCAAGTACGCTAGAATATCAGTTCGTGATTTAAATTAATGGACCCCGAGATATTTATAATGGATAAGATTGAAATCGAATCGAAAATCAAATCGACATCTGCTTAAAAAAATAAAAGATCTCTTTATATCGGATCAAAATCAAATCAAATTAATTAGAAAATCTTTATAAATAAATACAAAGTTTTGTTGTGTACTTCTGGTTCCCCGTTCTCCTCTATATAAACGCAACCCCTCCTTGTTATTTTTTTTTCCATTTCGTTCTTCAGAAGGAAAAATATCTTTTTCCTTTTCAATTATAAACAGTGAATCCTCCATTTGCAAAAATCAATTAATCAAAACAAAAACCCAAAAAGGGCATTCGCAAATTCTTCAATTCGGAAGGGAAGTGACGGTGCGATACTTATTTTAGAGCTCGAAAATTGGTGACAGCGTTCAGGGAAGGATCGAGTTCGATTTCGAACTGGGGTGCAAGGCAAGATCAGAGAGTTTGTGGATTTGGGGAGTGCGAGGGAGTATTAGCGGAGCTGGAATCCGCATGTGGTTCTGAGATAATGTCGAGTGATTTTCTGATGAAAGTTAGTGGAGTTCACAAGAGTGGTGGGCTGGAGTGTCGATCTGGAGAGGGTGCTCGAACTAGTTCTCTCAAGCAAAGCCAGCGATGCAAAAAAGGATATCGCGATGGTAGCTAGTGGAGATCGAACTTTCTGTGCGTAGCCAGTGGGGGTTCGAAGTCATGTTTGCTGTGAGGTTCAGGTACAAAACGCAAATGGTTTTGGGGGAATCGAAGGGTCGAGGTTACTGTAATGGCATTGTCGATGTCGCGACTTCCTCTGTTGAGCAAGCTGAAGTCACCGTGGTTTGTGGAGGATGAAATGAAGAGGCTAGTGCTGATGTTCGTCAGGGAAACAAGGGAGGTTTTGGATCTGTAATTGGAAATGGGAATGTCGAGAAGTGAGTGATGGGTGAGTAGAGGTTTGTAGTCAGAAATTACATTGCAGATTCTCTCAGATAGGAAGAGAGATTAAGGTAAAAGAAATAGGTAATTTAATTTTTTATTTTCGATAGATTAAATAATAAATGTCATATTAAAAATATATGAAAATTTTATTTATTCATTAAGTAGTTCATTTATTTAAATAATGAAGTCAAACAAAAACTGAAATTTGAAATCTAAATTCATTTAGTAAGTTGTTTTAATTAGTAAAAGGATTAGAATTAGCAAAAGAATTAGAATTTTATTAGTATAAGGATTAGAATTTTATTAGTATATCAGCTAGAATTGAATTAGTCTATGTTTAGTATAAAACCTCATTAAGGAGATTCTGTAGCTAATTTATAAAATTCGGCTTTTTCTTAGGCAAGGACAAATCAAATAAAATCATTTGTATGGAGTTCAAAGACTCAGAAATCAATGAATAGAAATTGAAACTAGTGCAAGTGCAGATTTAAAATCACGGTGAGTAAATCTCGCTCACCTGTTATTTAGAATTTTTTTTATTCGGTAAAAATAATTTTTGTTGCTTGATTGAATGCTTTCTGGTTGATTTAAATATATTAGTTATTTAGGGTTGGCTATTATATATATATATATATACACATATATATATATATATATATATATATATATATTGGGTTGATGATTGGATTGTTCCCGCAGTCTCATTAGCGGATGCCCGCGGTACCATTAGCGTATGATTTCCCTATGCGCCCCACAAATATATATTAGTGGATGACCTTCATACCGCGATGTCCTGCCTCGAAGCAGGATGGTTATTACTATGTTGACTAACGTCTGTGGATGCAGGAAAACAGGTTGGAGGAATCCGACTGGATTCCTCAAAAATATATTATCTGTTTGTTTATTTGTTTGCACATATACTGTCATATATGATGTGTTAGAAAACCTGAAATAAATAATTGGTTGTGTGGTGTTTAAATATCACTGGGCTTAAATGTTGATATTTTAAAAATATCGAAAAAGGAAATTTCCAGAGTTAAAAGAGGAAATTCTATTTTTCTAAAATAGAATTTGAAATTTGAATAGAATAAAAATATTAACTTGTTTTAATAGAATAAAAACAAGAAGTTCCTTTATAAACGAAGTTTATAAATGAAGTGAAAAGAATTATCATTAGATAATTCGGAAATTTAAATAGAATTGAAAAGGGAAATCTATTTTCCAAAAGTAGAAATATCGATTTCAAAAGAAATTGAAATCGAGACTTGTTTAAGAATGAATAAAGAAAATTTAAATAGAAATTGAATATAGAAATTCAAATGGAGTTTAAATATAGAAATTCAAATGGAATTCAAATATAGAATTTGAATATAGAAAATATAAAGGAAATTCAAATATAGAATTTGAATATAGAAAGTGAAATGGAATTTGAATAAAGAAAATTTAAATATAGAATTTGAATATAGAAATTCAAATGGAGTTTGAATATAGAGAATTTGAAATAGAATTGAAATAGAATTTCAATATAGAATTTAAATAAAGATGAAATGGAAATTGAATACAGGAAATTTAAATAGAATTGAAATGGAATTTGAATATAGAAGATCAAAGTATAAATAAATTTATTTCCAAGTTAGGAAAAATCGACAATTATAGATAATCGAAAATATTATGTTGAATTGGGAAACTGATTTGATATATATTAAAAATATATCAGAATGGAGTTGAATTTATTATAAACGAAGTTTAAACGTTTATATATATATATATAATTAGAACGAACTCGCCGCAGCGCTGCAGTTCGTAAACTTCAATTGAGTATATAGAACTCAAATTAAGTCAGAATTCTTTGAAACAAGAACCGTCGGGACCAATTAGATAATAGTTTTCTAATGGAAGAGAAAAATCTAGATTTCGTCGAATAGATTTTGAGATATGTAAAAATCAAATTTTCAGAAAAACAGCGCCATAACCATTATAAAACCATAACGGTTTATTTGATTTTATAAAAGGATTTTAAGCGAATAAAATCCGAATTTCTATTTAGAAAATTTCAGATTTGAGTTGTAAAATATATGTGAACTCAAGTGGAGTAGTGGATTGATTTTTGAAAACAAGAAAATCAGATTTTTAATTATTAAATAGAATTATCTAATTTGAATAAAAATTAGTTAATGAAATTTCGAATCAAAATTGGACTTTGAATAAGTGAACTGGATTTGTAAATTCATATCTGGAATCGAATATTGAAATTTAAGTTGAAAATGACATTTGATTGTTTTATAAACAAATTAATTTATATTTGAACGTGATATGTTCAAATAAGAAGTGAAATAGGCAAAAGAGTTAATTAAAGAATAAATTAGTGAATCGAGTTTAAAATGACTGGATTGAGTTGTAATAAATTTGGATTGGATAGAAGTCTGTTAGACAAGTATGGAATGAAGTATATGAAGAGATATATATTGAAATGCCCGACAAAAAGGTACATGTTTAAATTCCATATGAGGTTTTATGTGCCATATCGGCAAGCCGCTTGGCTTTTTCTTTTTGATTGAAGAGGCCTGTGTGGCGGTTTGGGGATTTTCCCGATGCTCCCGGTACAAAGGAGGTTATGGATAAATTTTCCGGAAATTTAGGGAGTCAGAATATTTTTAAGTAATTTTGATAGTTAGAAATCAATGTATCGATATATATAGAATTCCCATAAGGAAATGAACTAAAAATAGTATATTATTAACAAAAATAAAATCTGTGAATTTAAATCGAGTAAGGACAGAAAGAGGGAAGTATATATGTTTTAGAAATGGAAAATTGGTTTAATATGGTGTTGATTATTCGAATTAGTAGTCTTGTCTTTTTGAAGTTAATAATATTTTCAGTCAAGGTCTGAGAGGTAATTATACACCAACTTGATTGATTTCATTATTAGCTGATAAATAGTAAGATTCAGTATCGAAGAGAAATGTTTAAAGAGATTTAGTCGAATACAGTATTTTGGGTTGTTGTAACGATGTTTTACATAACATTTGTTTTAACCCAAATTAAGTAGAATTTTGGAAATATAATAATAAACATTTCCTAAGTCTAAAAATGAACTGGCGTGAAAGAGATAAGTAAGTGGAATGTTCTCCAATTTTAAATAGAAGATAATTTCTAAATATAGGGAAAAAAAGAAGTTGATATTTGGTAATGTTTTCCAAACAGCGTAAGAGACCAAGATGATTATTGAAAATATTTGGCTAACAAATATTGATAAGGAAATGCAGTAGTGATTTAATTAATGAATGAAATATTTATTAAAGGCCTAGTAATTGTTTGTTGTTTTGAATGGATGTTTGTTTTTCTTCGATAGTAAAATAACCGACTATCGAAGTATTTGCCAATATCATTGTCAATAGGGAGAGACCAGTTGGATTATTATCCAAAGAACCACTCCGTATTTGCACTAGCGTTGCGAATCAAATTATATGAAGATAATCGAAGACGGAGTAGAGAGCAAGGACTTTTTCTATTAATAGAAATTGTGCCTTCGGTTTCGTTAAATCCCAGAACGAACGTAAATGGACGAATGTCTGACAGAGTATTTCCAATGATCGAATATATTGGTATGTATAAATATATATGGTGGCAACGGATTTATTCCCTTAGCATAATATCCAGAATATATTTGTGCAAATCAATTAATGATTAGCGGATCTGACAATGTGGCATTCAAAGTGATTGTGCTATCAATAAATGATAAGTAAGCGTAACTTCAGGCCTCAACAACTGGGAAATGACAAAAATCGGGTAGGCAGCATGGCTATGTGGATCGCTCCCGTTAGGATGTATAATCACCTATCTAGAGAAATTCCTTTTACTTCTTTAATCTATCGATGTTGTCCCTTTTCGGGAGACGGTTGCTGATCCCAACCGTTGGTGATATACATTCGATACACTCAAGCGAAATGAGTGGTCGGTCACGTGTGGGCCAGGTTGCAAGATGTTCTTGTAGAACCCAGTGTATTCCTCTCTAGAGATACACTATCGGAAGGTGGTTCCATACCTTGTCATGTTGGAAACCCAATCCCCAGTAAGCGCCCTGCGGTTTTTGATTTTATATTATATATGGAGCGTGAGATGCAAGCGTTCCGCTAGATTGTTATTTATTTGATTTAGACATTATTATAATATCACTGGATTTTCGTATCAAGATATTTTGGTTCATAGTAAGGTAATAACCGTCCATGTTTATGTGTGGACTGGTCTTACTATTATCCTTTCTTTTGAAAGGATTTTGAAATTTAAACAAATGATTGGAGTTTGCTCACACCAGTCCCATGACTGACCCAGAGTTATTTTGTCTGTTTTCCCTAAACTCTTGGGTGCCCAAATATGTATAGGCAGTCAAGTAGTCGGGATTTTACAGATTCACTTAGAAGAGCTGGAAGCAGGAGGCTTCACCAGTTAGCTATAGACTATCATATATTCTGCTGTGTACTATGTTGTATCTGGAAACAGGTGTTTATAACTGTTCCAGGAATAACTGTTGTACTCTGAAAATGGTATGTATATACAGTTATTGATTGTGTTTCAAAGTTATGTTATCTAATATATTTTATTCGTTCCGCTGTGAGTTTGTGATCTTCGTCTTTCTCCTATTCTAATATTTCTTTCTTTCTATTTCTCATCCTCCAACTTCTTTCTAATAATGATTCGTATTTCTGTGCAATTTGGGTTGGACGTGTGTTGTTATTAGTCAACTCAGATAGTACGGATTTGCGGGCCGTTAT
Organism: Allium sativum; assembly: GCA_030737875.1. Taxonomy (NCBI): domain Eukaryota; kingdom Viridiplantae; phylum Streptophyta; class Magnoliopsida; order Asparagales; family Amaryllidaceae; genus Allium; species Allium sativum. Next base: position 443,868,151 of record CM060922.1, on the reverse strand, counting down.
AGTTGGTATCAGAGCTTAGGTTAAGAGAATACCTAGTCTTTGTTGGGTTGTGCTCATTAGAGATAAGGTCAGTATTACCCTAGAATGAGTTGAGTGTATATATACGAGAGCGCATATTTGTTAATTGATATTAAAAAATTATTTTATATTGTGTTGGCTTGTATGTTGAGTGGTTTATGAATTCTGATCGAATCGTGGGACGCCACGACGTTGATAAGAGTTTATAAACATTTGAACAGAAGATTGAACACAATATTGTTTTAAACTGGGCAAATGAAATAATTTTACCCAAAATTCTATTTTGATATAGAACTGAATAATTTTATGAAATTATTATAATATATGGATGAGTTGGTTGTTAATATAAAATCAGATAATATTATAAAATTGCAATGGTTATAGATAACCAAATATAACTTGTATATGAATAAGTTATACAATTGAGATGAATTGAAATTAAATTCAAACCAGAATTTGGAATTTAAATCCTGGGAAGTTGGAAAATATTTTTTGAAGTTTATTAAAATAATATAGCTTTGTTTTAAAAGGATTTTTAACAGAAGCCATTTCATATGGATTTTGAAAGTGATAAAGCACTGAACTCACTTCAGTGGCTGGGAAATAATTCTGATGATGACTGTAGCATCATCAGTGTTCATTTTCGAGTTTCTAAGTGATGGATTGCTACCTTAGAAAAGTTTTGTTGGAAATTTGTTGAAAGAAAACAAGATGGTTTGAAAATTCAAATGTTTTGAATTTGAGATGGAAATAAATATAAGTATATATTTATGTGATTTCGAAAGGATTTAAAATGAAATCCCAAGAATGTGAATGTGGAAATTTAAATGGATTGAAGTGAATAAATTGATTTAAAATCAATTTGAATGAATTTGAATATACATGAGTGAAATATGAATTGAATGTGAATTGTAAATCATTCAGATAAATTGAATGTGAGTATATATATGAAAACCAAAAGTTGGTTGGGACTAAAATTGTCAAAATGTGAAAAGTTGAGTTTCAACATAAGAAAATTCTCGGAAAGTAAATGGGTTTGTAGCATTTTTCTTACCTTAGCAATTTCGAAGACGAAATTCTTTTAAAGGGGGAAGAATGTAACGACCCGGATTTTTGAACCGTTTATTTTAAATATTTAATATGGTTTTAAATATTGAATTGATAATAAAAAAGAATTTTTATTGAGTTATCGATCAATAACGATATAGGATTTAATTTTTGATATATATATATATAATCATTGTAATACGGTAATCTGAAATAATTTAATTCAAAGATAAAACTGAATCGAAACGGTTCAGATGATCAATATATATTCTATTTGAATATGAACGATGATAATAGTAATTTATTGTTGAAGAATTTATTTGTTTTGAATTTAAATTTAATTACATTGATTTAATATGGTTATTTTAAATATACGTTCAAAATTAAAATTCAGAATATTTAATGTTGAGTTCAGTATAGGGTTGTTACTTTGAAATGTCGGTCGGTACGCTAGAATAGCGGTTCGTGATTTAAATTAATGGACCCCGAGATATTTATAATGGATAAGATCGAAATCGAATCGAAAATCAAATCGACATCTGTTTCAAAAAAAAGATCTCTTTATATCGAATCAAAATCAAATTAATTAGAAAATCTTTTTAAATAAATACAAAGATTTGTTGTGTACTTCTGGTTCCTCGTTCTCCTCTATATAAACGCAACCCCTCCTTGTTATTTTTTTTCCACTTCGTTCTTCAGAAGGAAAAAGATCCTTTTCCTTTTCAATTATAAACTGCGAATCCTCCATTTGCGAAAATCCATTAGAAATCAAAACAAAAACCCAAAAAGGGCATTCACAAATTCTTCAATTCGGAAGGGAAGTGAGGGTGCGATACTTATTTTAGAGCTCGAAAATTGGTGACAGCGTTCAGGAAAGGATCGAGTTCGAACTGGGGTGCAAGGCAAGATAAGAGAGTTCGTGGATCTGGGGAGCGCGAGGGAGTATTAGCGGAGCTGGAATCCGCAAGTGGTTCTAAGATAATGTCGGGTGATTTTCTGATGAAAGTTAATGGAGTTCAGCAGAGTGGTGAGCTGGAGTGTCGATCTGGAGGGGGTGCTCGAACTAGTTCTCTCAGGAAAAGCTAGCGATGCAGAAAAGGATATCGCGATGGTAGCTAGTGGAGATCGAACTTTCTGTACGTGGCCAGTGGGGGTTCGAAGTCATGCTTGCTGTGAGGTTCAGTTACAAAACGCAAATGGTTTTGGGGGAATCGAAGGGTCGAGGTTACTGTAATGGCATTGTCGAAGTCGCAATTTCCTGTATTGAGCAAGCTGAAGTCACCGTGGTTTGTGGAGGATGAAATGAAGAGGCTAGTGCTGATGTTCGTTAGGGAAATAAGGGAGGTTTTGGATCTGTAATTGGAAATGGGAATGTCGAGAAGTGAGTGATGGGTGAGTAGAGGTTTGTAGTCAGAAATTACATTGCAGATTCTCTCAGATAGGAAGAGAGATTAAGGTAGAAGAAATAGGTAATTTAATTTTTTATTTTCGATTGATTAAATAATAAATGTCATATTAAAAATATATGAAAAATTTATTTATTCATTAAGTAGTTAATTTATTTAAATAATGAAGTCAAACAAAAACTAAAATTTGAAATCTAAATTCATTTAGTAAGTTGTTTTCATTAGTAAAAGGATAAGAATTTTATTAGTAAAAGGATTAGAATTTTATTAGTAAAAGGATTAGAATTTTATTTGTATATCAGCTAGAATTGAATTAGTCTATTTTTAGTATAAAACCTTATTAAGGAGATTCTGTAGCTAATTTATAAAATTTGGATTTTTCTTAGGCAAGGACAAATCAAATAAAATCATTTGTATGGAGTTGAAAGACTCAAAAATCAACGAACAGAAATTGAAACCGGTGCAAGTGCAGATTTAAAATCACGGTGAGTAAATCTCGCTCACCTGTTATTTAGAATTTTTTTTTATTCGGTAAAAATAATTGTTGTTGCTTGATTGAATGCTTTCTGGTTGATTTAAATATATTAGTTATTTAGGGTTGGCTATAATATATATATATATATATATATATATTGGGTTGATGACTGGATTGTTCCCGCAGTCTCATTAGCGGATGCCCGCGGTACCATTAGCGTATGATTTCCCTATGCGCCCCACAAATATATATTAGTGGATGACCTTCATACCGCGATGTCCTGCCTCGAAGCAGGATGGGTATTACTATGTTGACTAACGTCTGTGGATGCAGGAAAACAGGTTGGAGGAATCCGACTGGATTCCTCAAAAATATATTATCTGTTTGTTTATTTGTTTGCACATATACTGTCATATATGATGTGTTAGAAAACCTAAAATAAATAATTGGTTGTGTGGTGTTTAAATATCACTGGGCTTAAATGTTGATATTTTAAAAATATCGAAAAAGGAAATTTCCAAAGTTAAAAGAGGAAATTCTATTTTTCTAAAATAGAATTTGAAATTTGAATAGAATAAAAATATTAACTTGTTTTAATAGAATAAAAACAAGTAATTCTTTTATATACGAAGTTTATAAATGAAGTGAAAAGAATTATCATTAGATAATTCGGAAATTTAAATAGAATTGAAAAGGGAAATATATTTTCCGAAAGTAGAAATATCGATTTCAAAAGAAATTGAAATCGAGACTTGTTTAAGAATGAATAAAGAAAATTTAAATAGAAATTGAATATGGAAATTCAAATGGAGTTTGAATATAGAAATTCAAATGGAATTCAAATATAGAATTTGAATATAGAAAATATAAAGGAAATTCAAATATAGAATTTGAATATAGAAAGTGAAATGGAATTTGAATAAAGAAATTTTAAATATAGAATTTGAATATAGAAATTCAAATGGAGTTTGAATATAGAGAATTTGAAATAGAATTGAAATAGAATTTCAATATCGAATTCAAATAAAGTTGAAATGGAAATTGAATATAGGAAATTTAAATAGAATTGAAATGGAATTTGAATATAGAAGATCAAAGTATAAATAAATTTATTTCCAAGTTAGGAAAAATCGACAATTATAGATAATCGAAAATATTATGTTGAATTGGGAAATTGATTTGATATATATTAAAAATATATCAGAATGGAGTTCAATTTATTATAAATGAATTTTAAACTTTTTTTATATATAAAAATATAATTAAAACGAACTCGCCGCAGCGATGTAGTTCGTAAATTGGCGATTCGAACTTCAATTGAGTATATAGAACTCAAATTAAGTCAGAATTCTTTGAAACAAGAACCGTCAGGACCAATTAGACAATAGTTTTCTAATGGAAGAGAAAAATCTGGATTTCGTCGAATAGATTTTGAGATATGTCAAAATCAAATTTTTAGAAAAACAGCGCCATAACCATTATAAAACCATAATGGTTTATTTAATTTTATAAAAGGATTTTAAGCAAATAAAATCCGAATTTCTATTTAGAAAATTTCAGATTTGAGTTGTAAAATATATGTGAACTCAAGTGGAGTAGTGGATTGATTTTTGAAAAGAAGAAAATCAGATTTTTAATTATTAAATAGAATTATCTAATTTGAATAAAAAGTAGTTAATGAAACTTTGAATCAAAATTGGACTTTGAATAAGTGAACTGGATTTGTAAATTCATATCTAGAATCGAATATTGAAATTTGAGTTGAAAATGACATTTGATTGTTTTATAAACAAATTAATTTATATTTGAACGTGATATGTTCAAATAAGAAGTGAAATAGGCAAAAGAGTTAATTAAAGAATAAATTAGCGAATCGAGTTTAAAATGACTGGATTGAGTTGTAATAAATTGGGACTGGAAAGATGTGTGTTAGACAGGTTTGGAATGAAGTATATGAAGAGATATATATTGAAACGCCCTACAAAAAGGTATATGTTTAAATTCCATATGAGGTTTTATGCGCCATATTGGCAAGCCGCTTGGCTTTTTCTTTTTCTTTTTGATTGAAGAGGCCTGTGTGGCGGTTTGGGGATTTTCCCGATGCTCCCGGTACAAAGGAGGTTATGGCGAAATTTTCCGTTAATTTAGGGAGTTAGAATATTTTTTAAGAAATTTTGATAGTTAGAAATCAATGTATCGATATATATAGAATTCCATAAGGAAATGAACTAAAAATAGTATATTATTAACAAAAAGAAAATCTATGAATTTAAATCGAGTAAGGACAGAAAGAGGAAAGTATATATGTTTTAGAAATGGAAAATTGGTTTAATATAGTGTTGATTATTCGAATTAGCAGTCTTATCTGTTTTGAAGTTAATAATATTTTCAGTCAAGGTCTGAGAGTGAGACGACCCGAAATCCCGTTCAGACGGAAACAAGGGTTATCTTTGGAATATAACACAGAAACAGATAATAGCAGAACAGAATTAAATAAATACACCAGATAATGAACAATAAAATATACTGGATAAAAGGAATCATCAGAGTTACACAGTATACAGGATCTTACTTAGTACAAATACAGTTCAGCTATACATAAATGTCTACAGCGGAAATAAACAAAATATGTACAATAGGAGCTGAACAGCATAAAAAGAAATAAATGATAGAATCCATCTTCAGCTCCAGCTATCCAGAAAAAGAACCAGCTAAACCTGAATACAAGGCTGCCCGTGTAGGAAAAGGGGCACCCGAGTTTGAAAGTGAAACAAACTACGAGTCAGTTATGGGACTGGTATGAGAAATCCACTCAACACATATATAATTGGCTAATCACAGGACCACGCCACTTTCGTGGAACGGGTTTATTCCATTGGATTGCCAGTGCTTTAAAACAAATCTTTCTTTTAAACAACGCAATGCATTTTATAAAAATGAAGCCGTTATAAGACTCAGTTCCCATCACACAATGCAACGCAAACCGGAGGATAGAGTTTTACCTTATAACGGCCAAAATATGCTTGATACGAATAAAACAAGGCATTTGATATTATTGCTAGTGTTTATATGTTTTGAAAACAATTTCAAATCATAACTATCAATCATAGACGACATGAGCGTCCCATGCCACTATGTCGCCAAATATATATACAATCGAAACCGCATCTTCACGTATTTGGAAATTGGATTTCCGTCATGAACCAAGGCAAAAATAGTCCTTACCGAATTCGAGACGCTCTAGCCCGTGTCCCAGGACCCAGACACAGGTGGGCCCTTGGATCGTCAAGGCCGGTCCACCGATGTGGATTAAAATTCCTGAACACTGCGTTTCTCCGCCCTATGGGGCGTAAAAGAGCCAACGAATGACTCCATCGGACCCAGATCGTCCGATCAAACCGAGGCGCCTCGCAACAGCAACAACCACATAGCTGAAAAGTATATAAATGTCAGGGCTGGTAGGTCACTGACACCACCCTAGCTAGAAAGAAACGCAGGCCCTCCCTGATGTCCTCTCCCGTTTTAGGTTCATACCGGGGTGTGAGGCTCGCGAATTCACGTTACACACAAAGCTACGCCACACAGGCGGTGCTTTGATCATCACCACAAGACTTTGCTTTTCAACAGAAGCCCTGATCACTGCATCTTAGCATGCCACACAGGCAATTCACACCATGCGACCGATGTCCATCGATATACAACCCCTGAGCTCTTGCGTCCCAGAGAAGGGCGTTAAGCAAAAGAATAAATTCTCCGCCGCCAAACAGATGTATATTAACAGAAATCAATCAACACAGAATAAACTCCAATGTCAGACACACAGTCCATTTACAAGTCCGTTCTGGGTCTGAACGAAACCGGAGACACTAAATACCTCGCAAACCCATCGATCACCACGTACATCTGGACGATCACCACTCATTATCCATATTTCGGGATGCCTCCCAATCAGGATCTCGGTTACCATCCAAACGAGGTGAAGATCTCCGGTCTTCGACCATCGTCTTCATCTTCGAATTTCAATCGTCAGTCAATTACTCGAAATGAGAATTAACTCGGCCTTTTCAAATAATTCACGTATATTTAGAATTTCAAATCGATTTATTTCAATGGTTAAATTATTCGACAACACCAATTGTGTTCTTTAATGTAATTTTCACACCAAACACATTCAACCATCAAAAGCCACATAAATCAAGCAAATTCAGTTTATTTCCATTCCATATCGCTTATGATATTTTATAACTATTTATCGCTATTTTTATTTAATTTAAAATAGTCCATAAATTTAAAACGACGCTTCGGGCCAAAATGCGGCCGTGGCGCTGTTTTTCTTCAGATTTGATTTACACATCTGAAAATCTAACCGTTGGATCTTCACAAAATTTACATCATTAGAAAGGTCTTTTCAAAACGAATCCAACGGTTCCAGTTTCGGGAAAATCCGACGGTCGGATATCCCGGTACAATCGTTTGAATTTTCGATTTCAAAATACGAACTGCAGCGTCGTTATTCGATTAAATATATAATTATATTTATATATATATAAATATAATCGCTTCTGGCGCTGTTTTTCTTCAGATTTGAATTAAACATTCCAGACAATCCAACCGTTGGATTTTTACAAGGTTGGTGCCGTTGGAAAGATTATTCCAAGGCGAACCCGACGGTTGAGGTTTCGGGAAAATCCAATGGTCGGATTTCCCGTACTAGTTGTTTGAAATCATGGTTTCAAAATACGAACTGCATGGCTTCGTTTCGTTTTAATTTTATTTATATTTATATATTTATATAAATATAGTTCATTCAATGATTTCCATATCGTTTTCACTTCAAATATTTTTCTAACACCCTAAAATTTTGGAAAATTTCGCCATAACCTCCCCTGCACCGGGAGCATCGGGAAATCGCAAATAGCTTTCCCGGTCCTTCTAATCTCAAAAAGAAAAAGAAAAAGCCAAGCGGCTAGCCAACAGGCTCATAAAATCATCACCCAAACAAAGCAGTAAATGTGTACCTATTTGTCGGGCACAAAATTTTATTCCTCTTCTCTAGCCCCTTTGCTATAACCTGTTCAATGAATATGTATGTACATATATACACAGTTCTTATCATTTATCATTTTCTATTCGACTTCATATTTGATTTCTATTTGGTTTAAAAACACCATTCATTCTAATGTTACATAAATAGGTGCAAATCATTTCATTAGCTAATTAATGAATATTTCAACTCATATATGTTTATTTTGAACAAGTGGCTATTTTTAACACTTCACATTTCAACGATTTATGCATACAATAAAAATGTGATTTTTATTGTAAAACAATTCATTTCAAAACACTATTTTCCTATATAGTTCAAGTTGGTGATAAAAATGGGATTTTTATCATAAAACAATTTCTTTTAAAACGAGATTATTTTACACAGTTCATATAGTCGATAAAATGTGATTTTTATTATCAAACAATTTATTTTAAAATATGAATACCATTCAACACATGAATTTCTAATCAACGAATGAATATCAATTCAACACATGAATGTTTTCTATAGTTTCTATATATAGATAAAAATGTGATTTTTATTATCAAACAATTTATTTCAAAATATGAATACCATTCAACACATGAATTTCTAATCAACGAATGAATATCAATTCAACACATGAATGTTTTCTATAGTTTTTATATATAGATAAAAGGTGATTTTTATTATCAAACAATTTATTTCAAAATATGAATACCATTCAACACATGAATTTCTAATCAACGAATGAATATCAATTCAACACATGAATGTTTTCTATAGTTTTTATATATAGATAAAAGGTGATTTTTATTATCAAACAATTTATTTCAAAATATGAATACCATTCAACACATGAATTTCTAATCAACGAATGAATATCAATTCAACACATGAATGTTTTCTATAGTTTCTATATATAGATAAAAATGTGATTTTTATTATCAAACAATTTATTTCAAAATATGAATACCATTCAACACATGAATTTCTAATCAACGAATGAATATCAATTCAACACATGAATGTTTTCTATAGATTCTATATATAGATAAAAATGTGATTTTTATTATCAAACAATTTATTTCAAAATATGAATACCATTCAACACATGAATTTCTAATCAACGAATGAATATCAATTCAACACATGAATGTTTTCTATTCAATGAATAAATATAGTTTAAGCATATGAAAATAATTCAAACACACGAATATTATTCAAAATTTCGGCAGCATAACGGCAGGGTAGTTAAACCGGGACCGTCCCTAGTACGGCTCCTCGCTCTACCTTAAAACCTCGCGGTTTTTGACAATGGGGATCATGCATCTAGTTCGCACGCAGGCGGCATGTATATATTTATTTCATTTCCACAAACTAATCCTATGTGGTTTCAACCAAATATTTCTCAACCACAAATGGGTATTTTTCAACCACTATCAACCAATATCAATCACAAACAATCCCAAACAATCATTCGCTATCAATCAATTTTCACAACCATTTCAACCAATAAATATCGTCCATGGTTTGTGGACGAGGGGCGTATATATATATATTTATATATAGCAATTCACTTTTATTTCAACACATATATATATATAGTAAAAGAAATTGAAGAGTGAGAAATTCTCACCAATAGCTATCTCAATCCCACGACTCTTCTTTGCATAAAATCTTCGCCAATCTCTCTTGTCGCTTTCGTTGCCCGTATTCTCTACATATGTAAAAATCGAATTTTTACTATGTTATTCAATATATAAAAATCGAATTTCAAAAATATAGATTTCGCCTTTTCAAAAATAAAGATTATATTTTTAATATTCCTATGATGTAAAAATTATATTTTTATTACTTTAAAAATATAAAAATCATATCTTACTTCTTCTACTTAATAAAAATTCCGTCTTTTCTATTTTAAAAATATGATCTTTATTTTTTCCAAGTTCAAATCTTTTTCTATTTAAAGTTCAAATCCTTTTCTATTCTTTTGAAAATCAGTTTTTATAATCTTTCAAAAAAAATCAGTTTTTAATTCCTTTAAAAATCAGTTTTTACCCTTTCGAAAATCTGTTTTTAAACCCTTTTAAAAATCTGTTTTTAAACTCTTTTAAAAATCTGTTTTAAACTTTAAAAAAAATCAGTTTTAAATCTTTTTTTTTCTTCCAAAAATCCGTTTTTAAAATCTTAAAATCGAAATCAGTTTAAACTTTAAAATCAAAATCAGTTTTAAATCTTAAAATCGAAATTTTCAGATTAAAATAAAAATAAGATAAAATAAAACCAACTTACTTTAACCTGCGAAGAAGGGGGGTGGAGATGACGGCCAGGCTCGGCGGCAGGAGGTGCTGGAGGTGGGTGGTCTTCGGTGGTGGTTTGAATTCGAAGAAGGGGGGGCTCGTCTTCGTCGCGCTCGTGCGGTCTGGGGAGGGGAGGTCGCGCCACTGGGAGGAGGGAAGCTGGACGGAGGGGGGGCGGCGATGTCTTCGTCGGCGGCGTTCGCTTGAGGGGGGCGGTCGATAGTTTTTAGGGTTTTTTTTCTTTTATTTTCGTTTGAAATTGAAATGAACGGGGGGGGGGGGGATGGCGGCCAGAACGAAGGATAAAGGGAGGGAATTAAAATTTATTTTTATTATTTAATTTTTCAAAAAAAGTTGACTTTTACATACGACCTCGAAACGAGGCCCACCGCCTGTCGTCCATAGCGTTTTACCCCCATTTTGAACACAATGGGATATGTATCGTAAGCTGATTCGATTGTTTCGAATAGTTTCCGTTGAATTTACATTTAAATCCTTATGTTGAATTTTAAACGTACATTTCCAATTACCGGGGTCACATACTAACTAGAAAATTCCAGAAAAATATCTTCTAGTTTCGTATTGACGATACGGTCCTAACAAAACTAGTTTCGTCGAATTCTGAGACCGTTTGAAAAATGGCCAATTTCCCGTCGATTAAAATCAACGGAAACTGATCAAACGCATTTTCCTTTGCCACGCTCACATATTGATTCGAAAAATTACGAAATTTGAAACCTAACAATAACTTGACACTGCGGATCCAACAAAAGTGGTTTCGTCGAAATCCGAGGTCATTTGCAAAATGTCCATTTTTAAGGGCCTGACTTCCATAGCGACTATTCAGAATTTTCAACTGGACATATCCTTTGATTCCCGCTATCAAATTTCGATTGGTCGGATTCGTTAGAAAGATATCATCAATTAGATCCTAATGTTTTTGGTTTCACTAAAATCCGGATTGTTTTGCACCCGGTATTTTCAATTGAAGTTTGAAATCGAATTATCGAACTACCGCTCCATTTTCAATTCTATATATAATTATAATTAATTATATTCGTTTTCAAATGTCGATTCAAACTCAGTTTTCATCGCCATTAGCTAAAATATTTATTTTAAATATTTAAAATCCATTATTTTAAATATTTAAAATCCATTATTTTAGCCAATTTAAAAATTTTAAATTGGTCCAGATTTTCTGGGTCGTTACAATCTCCCCCACTTAAAACTTTTCGTCCCCGAAAAGGAATAAAGTCGAAAGTGGTTTGATAAATCTACAATCCCACAATACAACAACCAATTTGTTTCTAACCTTTCAAAAATATTCTGATCAACTCCTATATTCTTTTATAAATCATTCAGAGTATAGAATAAATAGTGCACATCCATAAGAAGAAAATTGCAATAGAATAGAGAATTAAATGGTAATGCAAAGTAGGGTAAATGTACCTTGCACCAGGGTCAATCAGAGATATCTACTCGGCATCTAGGATAAGCTTTCTGAATGCTCTCCTCAGTTCCCAAGTACAATCTCGCGGATCTCCACTCCATTGCACTTTGACTAAGCGAACCTTCTTTTTCCTCAGCTCTTTGGTTTCTTTGCCGATAATATTTAGCGGCTCTCGCCTCACAGCTAATTCTGGAGTAATTTCAATGTCCTGTTGAGCTGCTTCTTCCACGATCAAGTTTGGATCATGAACGTGCTTTCAAAGTTGAGATATATGAAATACATCATGCACTCCAGGCAACCAGTCAGGCAGTTTGACCCTATAAGCGAGAGTTCCAATCCGTTCCAGAATAGGAAACGGACCAATGAATTTGGGCGCTAGCTTTCCAGTTTTACCGAACCGGATAACTCCTCTCATCGACGATACTTTCAAATACACATAGTCGCCAACTTCAAAGGATATATCTCTTCTTCTTCTATCGGCATAGCTCTTTTGTCGGCTTTGAGCGGCGATTAATCGCTTCTTAATAAAATCGACTTTGTCGGCAGCTTCTCGGATCATATCAGGACCCAACACAAGTCTATTTCCAGGCTCGACCCAACAAGCAGGAGATCGGCAAGGTCTACCGTATAATGCTTCGAATGGCGACATTGTCAGACTCGCCTGGTAGCTGTTGTTATAAGAGAATTCAGCCAAATGCAGTTGGTCTTCCCATGATCCCCCGAAATCTAGAACACAAGCCCGCAATAGATCTTCTAAAATGCGATTCACCCTCTCAGTCTGACCGTCTGTCTGAGGATGATAAGCGGTGCTCAAGTTCAACTTCGTTCCTAGCTCGACTTGGAATGCTTCCCAGAATTTGCTAGTGAAGATTGTATCTCTATCACTTACTATACTGAGCGGCACTCCATGCAGTCTAACTATTTCCCTGAAGTATATCTGTGCCAGACTCTGAGCGGTTCTATTTGATCTGACAGGTATGAAATGGGCGGTCTTCGTGAAACGATCTACGATCACCCAAATACTGTCATTTCCTTTTCTGGTCCTGGGCAGACCATCAATGAAATCCATAGAAATATGCTCCCACTTCCAACCAGGAACCTCCAGTGGTTGTAATAATCCAGTCAATTTCTGTTGGTCGCTTTTGACTAGTTGGCAAGTAGGGCATCGGCTAACGTATATTGAAACGTCTCTTTTCATAGCCTTCCACCAGAATGTTCTTTTGAGATCGTTATACATTTTGGCCACGCCAGGATGGATACTCAGCTTGGACTTGTGACACTCGTCTAACACTTCCCTTTTTAACTTTGGGACGTCGGGAACACAAATCCTTCCTTTCAATCTCAAGGTCTCGTCGTTATCTATTTGAAAACACGAGGGTTCGCCTTTCTGAATCCTTTTGATCATATCCTTAATAAAATTATCCTCCTTCTGAAGAATAGATATTTTGTCAATCAAGGATGTCGTGATAATAAAGCTGGCGATCATTACATTCTTTCGGCTCAGCGCATCGGCCACGACATTGGCTTTCCCGGGAGTATATATAATTTCAAAGTCATATGCTGCAAGAAACTCCAGCCAACGCTGTTGCCTCAAATTTAAGTCCTTCTGAGTGAACAGATACTTTAACGACTGGTGATATGTAAACAGTTCAAATCTCTCGCCCAGAAGATAGTGTCTCCAGATTTTCAAAGAGAATATGATAGCCAATAACTCAAGATCATGAGTTACATAGTTTTTCTCGTGCGGTTTCAGTTGACGGCTAGCATAAGCAATCACTTGGCCCCTTTGCATCAACACTGCACCAAGGCCTTCTCTAGAAGCATCAGTCCAGACTTTTAAATCTTGGTTGCCATCGATGATGGTTAACACTGGAGCTGTCGTTAATCTCAACTTCAGCTCTTCGAAAGCCTCCTCACTCTCTTGAGTCCATTTGAACTTAGAATGCTTCTTTGTAAGCTTCGTTAAGTGGCCAGATATCTTAGAAAAGTCTTTAACGAACTTCCGGTAATAGCTAGCCAATCCGAGGAAACTGCGGACTTCAGTGGGAGTACTGGGCTGTTTCCAATTCTGAATGGCCGTGATTTTGCTTGGATCCACAGCAATTCCTTCTTTCGATACTACGTGGCCCAGAAATTTTACTTCATCTTGCCAGAAGATACACTTGGAAAATTTGGCTTTTAATACATTCCGTCTGAGAATTTCTGACACTTGTTCCAGATGCTTTTCATGTTCGGCCTTCGATTTCAAGAAGATTAAAATATCGTCAATGAAAACCAGAACAAATTTATTCAATACTCCCCTGAATACTCTGTTCATTAGATCGACGAAGTAAGCTGGAGCATTACATAAGCCGAACGGCATTACTAACCACTCGTAGAATAAGTCGGGACCTCTGAATGCTGTCATTGGAACACACTCTTCGGCAATTCGAAGTTGATGGAAACCTGTAGCTAGGTCCTTTCGTGAGAATACTTGTGCTCCATTTAATCGATCCAACAAATCATCAATCCGTGGCAATGGATACTTGTTCTTTATTGTCTGCTTGTTCAGATCACGATAGTCCACGCATAGCCGTAGAGTACCGTCAGATTTTGGGACAAATACCACTGCTGCACCCCAATCAGAGAAACTAGGTCTGATCAGACCTGAATATCTACTGGACAGAGTGAACGAATACATCCGGATAGGAGAGAGCAAAGCCGGATTAATATACTTGCATACTTCCCACCGGACTTATATACTGGATGGGTCTCCTCAATCTACTGTTTGATTGTCTAATTCCTCCTTCTCTTTCAAGGACATTCTTCGAATAGCGTGAACTACCGGCCTTGCATTGGGAATCAAAGCAATCTTGAAATCTATTTCTCTTTGCGGAGGTAAGCGAACAACTTCTTCGAACACATCCGCATAGTTTTTGACGACAGGAATATCTTTGATGAGGTCGGGAATATTCTCTGCGATCTCAGGGACATTCTCTATTTGAGCTGGAGAAACATTCAAAGCTGCCCAGAAGTCTTTTCTATTTGCATTTTGACCTTCACACGGTATGGTTATATAACTCCCTGATTTGATCTTGGCTCTAACAACTCTCTCGGCGCATCTAACCTCTGCTTCATATTTGGTTAACCAATCCAATCCCAGAATAAGATCGAATTCATCAAAATTCATGACGACAGAGATAACAGGGAATTTATAGCAAGAAAAAGAGACGGGTACTGCACAAACCCAACTGAGATCAATGGAACCTCCCACTGGATTTCGGACCGTCATTGGCTCTTTGAGCTTCTTCAAATTCAAATCCAACTTCTTGACTGCACTCTTTGCAATAAAGCTTCGTGATGCGCCAGTATCAAACAGTACTTTAACTGGAATGTTCTTGACATTGAGCGTGCCTTCTAAAACATCCGCCCTTTCTTGACTAGCTGAGGGCTCGGAAGTTTCTGCTACTTCATTTACCTGTACCGTTTCAGATTTCTAAGACAGCGGGCAGTTTTTCTCAATATGACCAGCTTGATGGCACTTCCGGCATTTCCTACTTTCTCGAGCCTTCCCACCGGGTTTGAATCCACCCTTGTTTCGTTTCTTTAAGGGCCCACAATTTATCGACAAATGTCCTTTCTTATTGCAATTAGAGCAAATAGCAGTTGTTACTGGTTCTTTCCCAGCTTCAGCCCTTTTTCTCTTGAATTTAGGCTCTTTACTGGCTTCAGGAATATCAGTTTCCGACTCTTCTTTGTCACTACAACAAACTTCTTCTTCGTCGCGCAACATCCCTCTCTTATGGAGATCTTCATACTGATAGGCCATATATATCATTTCCGAAAAAGGAAGCTTCACATGCCCCAATACTTTATTCTGATATTTCCTTTGAAGTCCGTGAATAAATCTCATATTTTTCCTCTTCGAATTTTGAGTTAGATGAGGGGCAAAGTGAGCAAGTTCGTTGAATTTCTTATGGTATTCGGGAATGGTCATGTCACCTTGTATTAGATAAGAAAATTCGTCGCATAATCGTTCAGTTGCTTCGGGAGGAGTAAATCTTTTTAAGAAAATCACTTTGAATCTGTCCCAGGTGATATCACCTTCTGGATTATCTTCGATAACTGAATCCCACCAGAATAAAGCTTCATCTTTGAGAGCCCAAGAGGCCAGTAATCTTTTCTGGTCATCCCTCAGCTTTAATGCTTCGAAGATTTTCTCAGCTGAACGAATCCAAGCTTGTGTTCTCATAATAGATTCTTCACCCGAGAACGACTTTCCACCCAGATTTCTATACTTCATGAATAGAGCTTCTATATCCGGGTCAGTATTACTTCTTCTGTTTCTGGCACTCATTTTCTAGTTCTTCTGCAAATAGCAGATCAAGTGTCAGGTCAACAGAAAAGGTATTTTAAAATATAGAAACACATACTTCAAATGTAAATGTGTCTATCAAGGTGTAATTTCATTCTGCTACTCATACTAGGATATTACTGATCCTATCTGTATAGAGTTACCCATCCTAGAACACTACTGGTTCTATTTCTGACGAGTTCGTTCAAATGTTATATCCCAGAACTAAGTTTAACCAAAGCTCCGATACCACGTTGAGACGACCCGAAATCCCGTTCAGACGGAAACAAGGGTTATCTTTGGAATATAACACAGAAACAGATAATAGCAGAACAGAATTAAATAAATACACCAGATAATGAACAATAAAATATACTGGATAAAAGGAATCATCAGAGTTACACAGTATACAGGATCTTACTTAGTACAAATACAGTTCAGCTATACATAAATGTCTACAGCGGAAATAAACAAAATATGTACAATAGGAGCTGAACAGCATAAAAAGAAATAAATGATAGAATCCATCTTCAGCTCCAGCTATCCAGAAAAAGAACCAGCTAAACCAGAATACAAGGCTGCCCGTGTAGGAAAAGGGGCACCCGAGTTTGAAAGTGAAACAAACTACGAGTCAGTCATGGGAATGGTATGAGAAATCCACTCAACACATATATAATTGGCTAATCACAGGACCACGCCACTTTCATGGAACGGGTTTATTCCATTGGATTGCCAGTGCTTTAAAACAAATCTTTCTTTTAAACAACGCAATGAATTTTATAAAAATGAAGCCGTTATAAGACTCAGTTCCCATCACACAATGCAACGCAAACCGGAGGATAGAGTTTTACCTTATAACGGCCAAAATATGCTTGATACGAATAAAACAAGGCATTTGATATTATTGCTAGTGTTTATATGTTTTGAAAACAATTTCAAATCATAACTATCAATCATAGACGACATGAGCGTCCCATGCCACTATGTCGCCAAATATATATACAATCGAAACCGCATCGTCACGTATATGGAAATTGGATTTCCGTCATGAACCAAGGCAAAAGATAGTCCTTACTGAATTCGAGACGCTCTAGCCCGTGTCCCAGGACCCAGACACAGGTGGGCCCTTGGATCGTCAGGGCCGGTCCACCGATGTGGATTAAAATTCCTGAACACTGCTTTCTTCGCCCTTTGGGGCGTAAACGAGCCAACGAATGACTCCATCGGACCCGGATCGTCCGATCAAACCGAGGCGCCTCGCAACAGCAACAACCACATAGGTGAAAAGTATATAAATGTCAGGGCTGGTAGGTCACTGACACCACCCTAGCTAGAAAGAAACGCAGGCCCTCCCTGATGTCCTCTCCCGTTTTAGGTTCATACCGGGGTGTGAGGCTCGCGAATTCACGTTACACACAAAGCTACGCCACACAGGCGGTGCTTTGATCATCACCACAAGACTTTACTTTTCAACAGAAGCCCTGATCACTGCATCTTAGCATGCCACACAGGCAAATCACACCATGCGACTGATGTCCATCGATATACAACCCCTGAGCTCGTGCGTCTCAGAGAAGGGCGTTAAGCAAAAGAATAAATTCTCCGCCGCCAAACAGATGTATATTAACAGAAATCAATCAACACAGAATATACTCCAATGTCAGACACACAGTCCATTTACAAGTCCGTTCTGGGTCTGAACGAAACCGGAGGCACTAAATACCTCGCAAACCCATCGATCACCACGTACATCTGGACGATCACCACTCATTATCCATATTTCGGGATGCCTCCCAATCAGGACCTCGGTTACCATCCAAACGAGGTGAAGATCTCCGGTCTTCGACCATCGTCTTCATCTTCGAATTTCAATCGTCAGTCAATTATTCGAAATGAGAATTAACTCGGCCTTTTCAAATAATTCATGTATATTTAGAATTTCAAATCGATTTATTTCAATGGTTAAATTATTCGACAACACCAATTGTGTTCTTTAATGTAATTTTCACACCAAACACATTCAACCATCAAAAGCCACATAAATCAAGCAAATTCAGTTTATTTCCATTCCATATCGCTTATGATATTTTATAACTATTTATCGCTATTTTTATTTAATTTAAAATAGTCCATAAATTCAAAACGACGCTTCGGGCCAAAATGCGGCCGTGGCGCTGTTTTTCTTCAGATTTGATTTACACATATCTGAAAATCTAACCGTTGGATCTTCACAAAATTTACATCATTAGAAAGGTCTTTTCAAAACGAATCCAACGGTTCCAGTTTAGGGAAAATCCGACGGTCGGATCTCCCGGTACAATCGTTTGAATTTTCGATTTCAAAATACGAACTGCAGCGTCGTTATTCGATTAAATATATAATTATATTTATATATATATAAATATAATCGCTTCTGGCGCTGTTTTTCTTCAGATTTGAATTAAACATTCCAGACAATCCAACCGTTGGATTTTTACAAGGTTGGTGCCGTTGGAAAGATTATTCCAAGGCGAACCCGACGGTTGAGGTTTCGGGAAAATCCAATGGTCGGATTTCCCGTACTAGTTGTTTGAAATCATGGTTTCAAAATACGAACTGCACGGCTTCGTTTCGTTTTAATTTTATTTATATTTATATATTTATATAAATATAGTTCATTCAATGATCTCCATATCGTTTTCACTTCAAATATTTTTCTAACACCCTAAAATTTTGGAAAATTTCGCCATAACCTCCCCTGCACCGGGAGCATCGGGAAATCGCAAATAGCTTTCCCGGTCCTTCTAATCTCAAAAAGAAAAAGAAAAAGCCAAGCGGCTAGCCAACAGGCTCATAAAATCATCACCCAAACAAAGCAGTAAATGTGTACCTATTTGTCGGGCACAAAATTTTATTCCTCTTCTCTAGCCCCATTGCTATAACCTGTTCAATAAATATGTATGTACATATATACACAGTTCTTATCATTTATCATTTTCTATTCGACTTCATATTTGATTTCTATTTGGTTTAAAAACACCATTCATTCTAATGTTACATAAATAGGTGCAAATCATTTCATTAGCTAATTAATGAATATTTCAACTCATATATGTTTATTTTGAACAAGTGGCTATTTTTAACACTTCACATTTCAACGATTTATGCATACAATAAAAATGTGATTTTTATTGTAAAACAATTCATTTCAAAACACTATTTTCCTATATAGTTCAAGTTGGTGATAAAAATGGGATTTTTATCATAAAACAATTTCTTTTAAAACGAGATTATTTTACACAGTTCATATAGTCGATAAAATGTGATTTTTATTATCAAACAATTTATTTTAAAATATGAATACCATTCAACACATGAATTTCTAATCAACGAATGAATATCAATTCAACACATGAATGTTTTCTATAGTTTCTATATATAGATAAAAATGTGATTTTTATTATCAAACAATTTATTTCAAAATATGAATACCATTCAACACATGAATTTCTAATCAACGAATGAATATCAATTCAACACATGAATGTTTTCTATAGTTTTTATATATAGATAAAAGGTGATTTTTATTATCAAACAATTTATTTCAAAATATGAATACCATTCAACACATGAATTTCTAATCAACGAATGAATATCAATTCAACACATGAACGTTTTCTATAGTTTTTATATATAGATAAAAGGTGATTTTTATTATCAAACAATTTATTTCAAAATATGAATACCATTCAACACATGAATTTCTAATCAACGAATGAATATCAATTCAACACATGAATGTTTTCTATAGTTTCTATATATAGATAAAAATGTGATTTTTATTATCAAACAATTTATTTCAAAATATGAATACCATTCAACACATGAATTTCTAATCAACGAATGAATATCAATTCAACACATGAATGTTTTCTATAGATTCTATATATAGATAAAAATGTGATTTTTATTATCAAACAATTTATTTCAAAATATGAATACCATTCAACACATGAATTTCTAATCAACGAATGAATATCAATTCAACACATGAATGTTTTCTATTCAATGAATAAATATAGTTTAAGCATATGAAAATAATTCAAACACACGAATATTATTCAAAATTTCGGCAGCATAACGGCAGGGTAGTTAAACCGGGACCGTCCCTAGTACGGCTCCTCGCTCTACCTTAAAACCTCGCGGTTTTTGACAATGGGGATCATGCATCTAGTTCGCACGCAGGCGGCATGTATATATTTATTTCATTTCAACAAACTAATCCTATGTGGTTTCAACCAAATATTTCTCAACCACAAATGGGTATTTTTCAACCACTATCAACCAATATCAATCACAAACAATCCCAAACAATCATTCGCTATCAATCAATTTTCACAACCATTTCAACCAATAAATATCGTCCATGGTTTGTGGACGAGGGGCGTATATATATATATATTTATATATAGCAATTCACTTTTATTTCAACACATATATATATATAGTAAAAGAAATTGAAGAGTGAGAAATTCTCACCAATAGCTATCTCAATCCCACGACTCTTCTTTGCATAAAATCTTCGCCAATCTCTCTTGTCGCTTTCGTTGCCCGTATTCTCTACATATGTAAAAATCGAATTTTTACTATGTTATTCAATATATAAAAATCGAATTTCAAAAATATAGATTCCGCCTTTTCAAAAATAAAGATTATATTTTTAATATTCCTATGATGTAAAAATTATATTTTTATTACTTTAAAAATATAAAAATCATATCTTACTTCTTCTACTTAATAAAAATTCCGTCTTTTCTATTTTAAAAATATGATCTTT
The DNA here is from genome assembly GCA_030737875.1 of Allium sativum. Lineage (NCBI taxonomy): Eukaryota > Viridiplantae > Streptophyta > Magnoliopsida > Asparagales > Amaryllidaceae > Allium > Allium sativum. The sequence continues at coordinate 443,847,277 of CM060922.1, read as the reverse complement.
ATTTTTTCCAAGTTCAAATCTTTTTCTATTTAAAGTTCAAATCCTTTTCTATTCTTTTGAAAATCAGTTTTTATAATCTTTCAAAAAAAATCAGTTTTTAATTCCTTTAAAAATCAGTTTTTACCCTTTCGAAAATCTGTTTTTAAACCCTTTTAAAAATCTGTTTTTAAACTCTTTTAAAAATCTGTTTTAAACTTTAAAAAAAATCAGTTTTAAATCTTTTTTTTTCTTCCAAAAATCCGTTTTTAAAATCTTAAAATCGAAATCAGTTTAAACTTTAAAATCAAAATCAGTTTTAAATCTTAAAATCGAAATTTTCAGATTAAAATAAAAATAAGATAAAATAAAACCAACTTACTTTAACCTGCGAAGAAGGGGGGTGGAGATGACGGCCAGGCTCGGCGGCAGGAGGTGCTGGAGGTGGGTGGTCTTCGGTGGTGGTTTGAATTCGAAGAAGGGGGGGCTCGTCTTCGTCGCGCTCGTGCGGTCTGGGGAGGGGAGGTCGCGCCACTGGGAGGAGGGAAGCTGGACGGAGGGGGGGCGGCGATGTCTTCGTCGGCGGCGTTCGCTTGAGGGGGGCGGTCGATAGTTTTTAGGGTTTTTTTTCTTTTATTTTCGTTTGAAATTGAAATGAACGGGGGGGGGGGGGGGGATGGCGGCCAGAACGAAGGATAAAGGGAGGGAATTAAAATTTATTTTTATTATTTAATTTTTCAAAAAAAGTTGACTTTTACATACGACCTCGAAACGAGGCCCACCGCCTGTCGTCCATAGCGTTTTACCCCCATTTCGAACACAATGGGATATGTATCGTAAGCTGATTCGATTGTTTCGAATAGTTTCCGTTGAATTTACATTTAAATCCTTATGTTGAATTTTAAACGTACATTTCCAATTACCGGGGTCACATACTAACTAGAAAATTCCAGAAAAATATCTTCTAGTTTCGTATTGACGATACGGTCCTAACAAAACTAGTTTCGTCGAATTCTGAGACCGTTTGAAAAATGGCCAATTTCCCGTCGATTAAAATCAACGGAAACTGGTCAAACGCATTTTCCTTTGCCATGCTCACATATTGATTCGAAAAATTACGAAATTTGAAACCTAACAATAACTTGACACTGCGGATCCAACAAAAGTGGTTTCGTCGAAATCCGAGGTCATTTGCAAAATGTCCATTTTTAAGGGCCTGACTTCCATAGCGACTATTCAGAATTTTCAACTGGACATATCCTTTGATTCCCGCTATCAAATTTCGATTGGTCGGATTCGTTAGAAAGATATCATCAATTAGATCCTAATGTTTTTGGTTTCACTAAAATCCGGATTGTTTTGCACCCGGTATTTTCAATTGAAGTTTGAAATCGAATTATCGAACTACCGCTCCATTTTCAATTCTATATATAATTATAATTAATTATATTCGTTTTCAAATGTCGATTCAAACTCAGTTTTCATCGCCATTAGCTAAAATATTTATTTTAAATATTTAAAATCCATTATTTTAAATATTTAAAATCCATTATTTTAGCCAATTTAAAAATTTTAAATTGGTCCAGATTTTCTGGGTCGTTACAATCTCCCCCACTTAAAACTTTTCGTCCCCGAAAAGGAATAAAGTCGAAAGTGGTTTGATAAATCTACAATCCCACAATACAACAACCAATTTGTTTCTAACCTTTCAAAAATATTCTGATCAACTCCTATATTCTTTTATAAATCATTCAGAGTATAGAATAAATAGTGCACATCCATAAGAAGAAAATTGCAATAGAATAGAGAATTAAATGGTAATGCAAAGTAGGGTAAATGTACCTTGCACCAGGGTCAATCAGAGATATCTACTCGGCATCTAGGATAAGCTTTCTGAATGCTCTCCTCAGTTCCCAAGTACAATCTCGCGGATCTCCACTCCATTGCACTTTGACTAAGCGAACCTTCTTTTTCCTCAGCTCTTTGGTTTCTTTGCCGATAATATTTAGCGGCTCTCGCCTCACAGCTAATTCTGGAGTAATTTCAATGTCCTGTTGAGCTGCTTCTTCCACGATCAAGTTTGGATCATGAACGTGCTTTCAAAGTTGAGATATATGAAATACATCATGCACTCCAGGCAACCAGTCAGGCAGTTTGACCCTATAAGCGAGAGTTCCAATCCGTTCCAGAATAGGAAACGGACCAATGAATTTGGGCGCTAGCTTTCCAGTTTTACCGAACCGGATAACTCCTCTCATCGACGATACTTTCAAATACACATAGTCGCCAACTTCAAAGGATATATCTCTTCTTCTTCTATCGGCATAGCTCTTTTGTCGGCTTTGAGCGGCGATTAATCGCTTCTTAATAAAATCGACTTTGTCGGCAGCTTCTCGGATCATATCAGGACCCAACACAAGTCTATTTCCAAGCTCGACCCAACAAGCAGGAGATCGGCAAGGTCTACCGTATAATGCTTCGAATGGCGACATTGTCAGACTCGCCTGGTAGCTGTTGTTATAAGAGAATTCAGCCAAATGCAGTTGGTCTTCCCATGATCCCCCGAAATCTAGAACACAAGCCCGCAATAGATCTTCTAAAATGCGATTCACCCTCTCAGTCTGACCGTCTGTCTGAGGATGATAAGCGGTGCTCAAGTTCAACTTCGTTCCTAGCTCGACTTGGAATGCTTCCCAGAATTTGCTAGTGAAGATTGTATCTCTATCACTTACTATACTGAGCGGCACTCCATGCAGTCTAACTATTTCCCTGAAGTATATCTGTGCCAGACTCTGAGCGGTTCTATTTGATCTGACAGGTATGAAATGGGCGGTCTTCGTGAAACGATCTACGATCACCCAAATACTGTCATTTCCTTTTCTGGTCCTGGGCAGACCATCAATGAAATCCATAGAAATATGCTCCCACTTCCAACCAGGAACCTCCAGTGGTTGTAATAATCCAGTCAATTTCTGTTGGTCGCTTTTGACTAGTTGGCAAGTAGGGCATCGGCTAACGTATATTGAAACGTCTCTTTTCATAGCCTTCCACCAGAATGTTCTTTTGAGATCGTTATACATTTTGGCCACGCCAGGATGGATACTCAGCTTGGACTTGTGACACTCGTCTAACACTTCCCTTTTTAACTTTGGGACGTCGGGAACACAAATCCTTCCTTTCAATCTCAAGGTCTCGTCGTTATCTATTTGAAAACACGAGGGTTCGCCTTTCTGAATCCTTTTGATCATATCCTTAATAAAATTATCCTCCTTCTGAAGAATAGATATTTTGTCAATCAAGGATGTCGTGATAATAAAGCTGGCGATCATTACATTCTTTCGGCTCAGCGCATCGGCCACGACATTGGCTTTCCCGGGAGTATATATAATTTCAAAGTCATATGCTGCAAGAAACTCCAGCCAACGCTGTTGCCTCAAATTTAAGTCCTTCTGAGTGAACAGATACTTTAACGACTGGTGATATGTAAACAGTTCAAATCTCTCGCCCAGAAGATAGTGTCTCCAGATTTTCAAAGAGAATATGATAGCCAATAACTCAAGATCATGAGTTACATAGTTTTTCTCGTGCGGTTTCAGTTGACGGCTAGCATAAGCAATCACTTGGCCCCTTTGCATCAACACTGCACCAAGGCCTTCTCTAGAAGCATCAGTCCAGACTTTTAAATCTTGGTTGCCATCGATGATGGTTAACACTGGAGCTGTCGTTAATCTCAACTTCAGCTCTTCGAAAGCCTCCTCACTCTCTTGAGTCCATTTGAACTTAGAATGCTTCTTTGTAAGCTTCGTTAAGTGGCCAGATATCTTAGAAAAGTCTTTAACGAACTTCCGGTAATAGCTAGCCAATCCGAGGAAACTGCGGACTTCAGTGGGAGTACTGGGCTGTTTCCAATTCTGAATGGCCGTGATTTTGCTTGGATCCACAGCAATTCCTTCTTTCGATACTACGTGGCCCAGAAATTTTACTTCATCTTGCCAGAAGATACACTTGGAAAATTTGGCTTTTAATACATTCCGTCTGAGAATTTCTAACACTTGTTCCAGGTGCTTTTCATGTTCGGCCTTCGATTTCAAGAAGATTAAAATATCGTCAATGAAAACCAGAACAAATTTATTCAATACTCCCCTGAATACTCTGTTCATTAGATCGACGAAGTAAGCTGGAGCATTACATAAGCCGAACGGCATTACTAACCACTCGTAGAATAAGTCGGGACCTCTGAATGCTGTCATTGGAACACACTCTTCGGCAATTCGAAGTTGATGGAAACCTGTAGCTAGGTCCTTTCGTGAGAATACTTGTGCTCCATTTAATCGATCCAACAAATCATCAATCCGTGGCAATGGATACTTGTTCTTTATTGTCTGCTTGTTCAGATCACGATAGTCCACGCATAGCCGTAGAGTACCGTCAGATTTTGGGACAAATACCACTGCTGCACCCCAATCAGAGAAACTAGGTCTGATCAGACCTGAATATCTACTGGACAGAGTGAACGAATACATCCGGATAGGAGAGAGCAAAGCCGGATTAATATACTTGCATACTTCCCACCGGACTTATATACTGGATGGGTCTCCTCAATCTACTGTTTGATTGTCTAATTCCTCCTTCTCTTTCAAGGACATTCTTCGAATAGCGTGAACTACCGGCCTTGCATTGGGAATCAAAGCAATCTTGAAATCTATTTCTCTTTGCGGAGGTAAGCGAACAACTTCTTCGAACACATCCGCATAGTTTTTGACGACAGGAATATCTTTGATGAGGTCGGGAATATTCTCTGCGATCTCAGGGACATTCTCTATTTGAGCTGGAGAAACATTCAAAGCTGCCCAGAAGTCTTTTCTATTTGCATTTTGACCTTCACACGGTATGGTTATATAACTCCCTGATTTGATCTTGGCTCTAACAACTCTCTCGGCGCATCTAACCTCTGCTTCATATTTGGTTAACCAATCCAATCCCAGAATAAGATCGAATTCATCAAAATTCATGACGACAGAGATAACAGGGAATTTATAGCAAGAAAAAGAGACGGGTACTGCACAAACCCAACTGAGATCAATGGAACCTCCCACTGGATTTCGGACCGTCATTGGCTCTTTGAGCTTCTTCAAATTCAAATCCAACTTCTTGACTGCACTCTTTGCAATAAAGCTTCGTGATGCGCCAGTATCAAACAGTACTTTAACTGGAATGTTCTTGACATTGAGCGTGCCTTCTAAAACATCCGCCCTTTCTTGACTAGCTGAGGGCTCGGAAGTTTCTGCTACTTCATTTACCTGTACCGTTTCAGATTTCTAAGACAGCGGGCAGTTTTTCTCAATATGACCAGCTTGATGGCACTTCCGGCATTTCCTACTTTCTCGAGCCTTCCCACCGGGTTTGAATCCACCCTTGTTTCGTTTCTTTAAGGGCCCACAATTTATCGACAAATGTCCTTTCTTATTGCAATTAGAGCAAATAGCAGTTGTTACTGGTTCTTTCCCAGCTTCAGCCCTTTTTCTCTTGAATTTAGGCTCTTTACTGGCTTCAGGAATATCAGTTTCCGACTCTTCTTTGTCACTACAACAAACTTCTTCTTCGTCGCGCAACATCCCTCTCTTATGGAGATCTTCATACTGATAGGCCATATATATCATTTCCGAAAAAGGAAGCTTCACATGCCCCAATACTTTATTCTGATATTTCCTTTGAAGTCCGTGAATAAATCTCATATTTTTCCTCTTCGAATTTTGAGTTAGATGAGGGGCAAAGTGAGCAAGTTCGTTGAATTTCTTATGGTATTCGGGAATGGTCATGTCACCTTGTATTAGATAAGAAAATTCGTCGCATAATCGTTCAGTTGCTTCGGGAGGAGTAAATCTTTTTAAGAAAATCACTTTGAATCTGTCCCAGGTGATATCACCTTCTGGATTATCTTCGATAACTGAATCCCACCAGAATAAAGCTTCATCTTTGAGAGCCCAAGAGGCCAGTAATCTTTTCTGGTCATCCCTCAGCTTTAATGCTTCGAAGATTTTCTCAGCTGAACGAATCCAAGCTTGTGTTCTCATAATAGATTCTTCACCCGAGAACGACTTTCCACCCAGATTTCTATACTTCATGAATAGAGCTTCTATATCCGGGTCAGTATTACTTCTTCTGTTTCTGGCACTCATTTTCTAGTTCTTCTGCAAATAGCAGATCAAGTGTCAGGTCAACAGAAAAGGTATTTTAAAATATAGAAACACATACTTCAAATGTAAATGTGTCTATCAAGGTGTAATTTCATTCTGCTACTCATACTAGGATATTACTGATCCTATCTGTATAGAGTTACCCATCCTAGAACACTACTGGTTCTATTTCTGACGAGTTCGTTCAAATGTTATATCCCAGAACTAAGTTTAACCAAAGCTCCGATACCACGTTGAGACGACCCGAAATCCCGTTCAGACAGAAACAAGGGTTATCTTTGGAATATAACACAGAAACAGATAATAGCAGAACATAATTAAATAAATACACCAGATAATGAACAATAAAATATACTGGATAAAAGGAATCATCAGAGTTACACAGTATACAGGATCTTACTTAGTACAAATACAGTTCAGCTATACATAAATGTCTACAGCGGAAATAAACAAAATATGTACAATAGGAGCTGAACAGCATAAAAAGAAATAATTGATAGAATCCATCTTCAGCTCCAGCTATCCAGAAAAAGAACCAGCTAAACCAGAATACAAGGCTGCCCGTGTAGGAAAAGGGGCACCCGAGTTTGAAAGTGAAACAAACTACGAGTCAGTCATGGGAATGGTATGAGAAATCCACTCAACACATATATAATTGGCTAATCACAGGACCACGCCACTTTCATGGAACGGGTTTATTCCATTGGATTGCCAGTGCTTTAAAACAAATCTTTCTTTTAAACAACGCAATGAATTTTATAAAAATGAAGCCGTTATAAGACTCAGTTCCCATCACACAATGCAACGCAAACCGGAGGATAGAGTTTTACCTTATAACGGCCAAAATATGCTTGATACGAATAAAACAAGGCATTTGATATTATTGCTAGTGTTTATATGTTTTGAAAACAATTTCAAATCATAACTATCAATCATAGACGACATGAGCGTCCCATGCCACTATGTCGCCAAATATATATACAATCGAAACCGCATCGTCACGTATATGGAAATTGGATTTCCGTCATGAACCAAGGCAAAAGATAGTCCTTACTAAATTCGAGACGCTCTAGCCCGTGTCCCAGGACCCAGACACAGGTGGGCCCTTGGATCGTCAGGGCCGGTCCACCGATGTGGATTAAAATTCCTGAACACTGCTTTCTTCGCCCTTTGGGGCGTAAACGAGCCAACGAATGACTCCATCGGACCCGGATCGTCCGATCAAACCGAGGCGCCTCGCAACAGCAACAACCACATAGGTGAAAAGTATATAAATGTCAGGGCTGGTAGGTCACTGACACCACCCTAGCTAGAAAGAAACGCAGGCCCTCCCTGATGTCCTCTCCCGTTTTAGGTTCATACCGGGGTGTGAGGCTCGCGAATTCACGTTACACACAAAGCTACGCCACACAGGCGGTGCTTTGATCATCACCACAAGACTTTACTTTTCAACAGAAGCCCTGATCACTGCATCTTAGCATGCCACACAGGCAAATCACACCATGCGACTGATGTCCATCGATATACAACCCCTGAGCTCGTGCGTCTCAGAGAAGGGCGTTAAGCAAAAGAATAAATTCTCCGCCGCCAAACAGATGTATATTAACAGAAATCAATCAACACAGAATAAACTCCAATGTCAGACACACAGTCCATTTACAAGTCCGTTCTGGGTCTGAACGAAACCGGAGGCACTAAATACCTCGCAAACCCATCGATCACCACGTACATCTGGACGATCACCACTCATTATCCATATTTCGGGATGCCTCCCAATCAGGACCTCGGTTACCATCCAAACGAGGTGAAGATCTCCGGTCTTCGACCATCGTCTTCATCTTCGAATTTCAATCGTCAGTCAATTATTCGAAATGAGAATTAACTCGGCCTTTTCAAATAATTCATGTATATTTAGAATTTCAAATCGATTTATTTCAATGGTTAAATTATTCGACAACACCAATTGTGTTCTTTAATGTAATTTTCACACCAAACACATTCAACCATCAAAAGCCACATAAATCAAGCAAATTCAGTTTATTTCCATTCCATATCGCTTATGATATTTTATAACTATTTATCGCTATTTTTATTTAATTTAAAATAGTCCATAAATTCAAAACGACGCTTCGGGCCAAAATGCGGCCGTGGCGCTGTTTTTCTTCAGATTTGATTTACACATATCTGAAAATCTAACCGTTGGATCTTCACAAAATTTACATCATTAGAAAGGTCTTTTCAAAACGAATCCAACGGTTCCAGTTTCGGGAAAATCCGACGGTCGGATCTCCTGGTACAATCGTTTGAATTTTCGATTTCAAAATACGAACTGCAGCGTCGTTATTCGATTAAATATATAATTATATTTATATATATATAAATATAATTGCTTCTGGCGCTGTTTTTCTTCAGATTTGAATTAAACATTCCAGACAATCCAACCGTTGGATTTTTACAAGGTTGGTGCCGTTGGAAAGATTATTCCAAGGCGAACCCGACGGTTGAGGTTTCGGGAAAATCCAATGGTCGGATTTCCCGTACTAGTTGTTTGAAATCATGGTTTCAAAATACGAACTGCACGGCTTCGTTTCGTTTTAATTTTATTTATATTTATATATTTATATAAATATAGTTCATTCAATGATCTCCATATCGTTTTCACTTCAAATATTTTTCTAACACCCTAAAATTTTGGAAAATTTCGCCATAACCTCCCCTGCACCGGGAGCATCGGGAAATCGCAAATAGCTTTCCCGGTCCTTCTAATCTCAAAAAGAAAAAGAAAAAGCCAAGCGGCTAGCCAACAGGCTCATAAAATCATCACCCAAACAAAGCAGTAAATGTGTACCTATTTGTCGGGCACAAAATTTTATTCCTCTTCTCTAGCCCCATTGCTATAACCTGTTCAATAAATATGTATGTACATATATACACAGTTCTTATCATTTATCATTTTCTATTCGACTTCATATTTGATTTCTATTTGGTTTAAAAACACCATTCATTCTAATGTTACATAAATAGGTGCAAATCATTTCATTAGCTAATTAATGAATATTTCAACTCATATATGTTTATTTTGAACAAGTGGCTATTTTTAACACTTCACATTTCAACGATTTATGCATACAATAAAAATGTGATTTTTATTGTAAAACAATTCATTTCAAAACACTATTTTCCTATATAGTTCAAGTTGGTGATAAAAATGGGATTTTTATCATAAAACAATTTCTTTTAAAACGAGATTATTTTACACAGTTCATATAGTCGATAAAATGTGATTTTTATTATCAAACAATTTATTTTAAAATATGAATACCATTCAACACACGAATTTCTAATCAACGAATGAATATCAATTCAACACATGAATGTTTTCTATAGTTTCTATATATAGATAAAAATGTGATTTTTATTATCAAACAATTTATTTCAAAATATGAATACCATTCAACACATGAATTTCTAATCAACGAATGAATATCAATTCAACACATGAATGTTTTCTATAGTTTTTATATATAGATAAAAGGTGATTTTTATTATCAAACAATTTATTTCAAAATATGAATACCATTCAACACATGAATTTCTAATCAACGAATGAATATCAATTCAACACATGAATGTTTTCTATAGTTTTTATATATAGATAAAAGGTGATTTTTATTATCAAACAATTTATTTCAAAATATGAATACCATTCAACACATTAATTTCTAATCAACGAATGAATATCAATTCAACACATGAATGTTTTCTATAGTTTCTATATATAGATAAAAATGTGATTTTTATTATCAAACAATTTATTTCAAAATATGAATACCATTCAACACATGAATTTCTAATCAACGAATGAATATCAATTCAACACATGAATGTTTTCTATAGTTTCTATATATAGATAAAAATGTGATTTTTATTATCAAACAATTTATTTCAAAATATGAATACCATTCAACACATGAATTTCTAATTAACGAATGAATATTAATTCAACACATGAATGTTTTCTATTCAATGAATAAATATAGTTTAAGCATATGAAAATAATTCAAACACACGAATATTATTCAAAATTTCGGCAGCATAACGGCAGGGTAGTTAAACCGGGACCGTCCCTAGTACGGCTCCTCGCTCTACCTTAAAACCTCGCGGTTTTTGACAATGGGGATCATGCATCTAGTTCGCACGCAGGCGGCATGTATATATTTATTTCATTTCCACAAACTAATCCCATGTGGTTTCAACCAAATATTTCTCAACCACAAATGGGTATTTTTCAACCACTATCAACCAATATCAATCACAAACAATCCCAAACAATCATTCGCTATTAATCAATTTTCACAACCATTTCAACCAATAAATATCGTCCATGGTTTGTGGACGAGGGGCGTATATATATATATATATATATTTATATATAGCAATTCACTTTTATTTCAACACACATATATATATATAGTAAAAGAAATTGAAGAGTGAGAAATTCTCACCAATAGCTATCTCAATCCCACGACTCTTCTTTGCATAAAATCTTCGCCAATCTCTCTTGTCGCTTTCGTTGCCCGTATTCTCTACATATGTAAAAATCGAATTTTTACTATGTTATTCAATATATAAAAATCGAATTTCAAAAATATAGATTCCTCCTTTTCAAAAATAAAGATTATATTTTTAATATTCCTATGATGTAAAAATTATATTTTTATTACTTTAAAAATATAAAAATCATATCTTACTTCTTCTACTTAATAAAAATTCCGTCTTTTCTATTTTAGAAATATGATCTTTATTTTTTTCCAAGTTCAAATCTTTTTCTATTTAAAGTTCAAATCCTTTTCTATTCTTTTGAAAATCAGTTTTTATAATCTTTCAAAAAAAATCAGTTTTTAATTCCTTTAAAAATCAGTTTTTACCCTTTCGAAAATCTGTTTTTAAACCCTTTTAAAAATCTGTTTTTAAACCCTTTTAAAAATCTGTTTTAAACTTTAAAAAAATCAGTTTTATATCTTTTTTTTCTTCCAAAAATCCGTTTTTAAAATCTTAAAATCGAAATCAGTTTTAAATCTTAAAATCAAAATTTTCAGATTAAAATAAAAATAAGATAAAATAAAACCAACTTACTTTAACCTGCGAAGAAGGGGGGTGGAGATGACGGCCAGGCTCGGTGGCAGGGGGTGCTGGAGGTGGGTGGTCTTCGGTGGTGGTTTGAATTCGAAGAAGGGGGGGCTCGTCTTCGTCGCGCTCGTGCGGTCTGGGGAGGGGGGGGGGGTTGCGCCACTGGGAGGAGGGAAGCTGGACGGAGGGGGGGCGGCGATGTCTTCGTCGGCGGCGTTCGCTTGAGGGGGGCGGTCGATAGTTTTTAGGGTTTTTTTTCCTTTTATTTTCGTTTGAAATTGAAATGAACGGGGGGGGGGGGGGCAGAACGAAGGATAAAGGGAGGGAATTAAAATTTATTTTTATTATTTTATTATTTAATTTTTCAAAAAAAGTTGACTTTTACATACGACCTCGAAACGAGGCCCACCGCCTGTCGTCCATAGCGTTTTACCCCCATTTCGAACACAATGGGATATGTATCGTAAGCTGATTCGATTGTTTCGAATAGTTTCCGTTGAATTTACATTTAAATCCTTATGTTGAATTTTAAACGTACATTTCAAATTACCGGGGTCACATACTAACTAGAAAATTCCAGAAAAATATCTTCTAGTTTCGTATTGACGATACGGTCCTAACAAAACTAGTTTCGTCGAATTCTGAGACCGTTTGAAAAATGGCCAATTTCCCGTCGATTAAAATCAACGGAAACTGGTCAAACGCATTTTCCTTTGCCACGCTCACATATTGATTCGAAAAATTACGAAATTTGAAACCTAACAATAACTTGACACTGCGGATCCAACAAAAGTGGTTTCGTCGAAATCCGAGGTCATTTGCAAAATGTCCATTTTTAAGGGCCTGACTTCCATAGCGACTATTCAGAATTTTCAACTGGACATATCCTTTGATTCCCGCTATCAAATTTCGATTGGTCGGATTCGTTAGAAAGATATCATCAATTAGATCCTAATGTTTTTGGTTTCACTAAAATCCGGATTGTTTTGCACCCGGTATTTTCAATTGAAGTTTGAAATCGAATTATCGAACTACCGCTCCATTTTCAATTCTATATATAATTATAATTAATTATATTCGTTTTCAAATGTCGATTCAAACTCAGTTTTCATCGCCATTAGCTAAAATATTTATTTTAAATATTTAAAATCTATTATTTTAGCCAATTTAAAAATTTTAAATTGGTTCAGATTTTCTGGGTCGTTACAGAGAGGTAATTATACCCCAACTTGATTGATTTCATTTTTAGCTGATAAATAGTAAGATTCAGTATCGAAGAGAAATGTTTAAAGAGATTTAGTCGAATGCAGTATATTGGGTTTTTGTAACGATGTTTTACATAACATTTGTTTTAACCCAAAATAAGTAGAATTTTGGAAATATAATAATAAACATTTCCTAAGTCTAAAAATGAACTGGTGTGAAAGAGATAAGTAAGTGGAATGTTCTCCAATTTTAAATAGAAGATATTTTCTAAATATAGGAAAAAAAGAAGTTGATATTTGGTAATGTTATCCAAACAGCGTAAGAGACCAAGATGATTGTTGGAAATATTTGGCTAATAAATATTGATAAGGAAATGCAGTAGTGATTTAATTAATGAATGAAATATTTATTAAAGGCCCAGTAATTGTTTGTTGTTTTGAATGGATGTTTGTTTTTCTTCGATAGTTAAATAACCGACTATCAAAATATTTGCCAAAATCATTGTCAATATGGAAAGATCGGTTGGATTATTATCCAAAAAACCACTCCGTATTTGCAGTAGCGTTGCGAATCAGATTATATGAAGATAATCGAAGACGGAGTAGAGTGCAAGGACTTTTTCTATTAATAGAAATTGTGCCTTCGGTTTTGTCCAATCCCAGAACGAACGTAAATGGACGAATGTCTGACAGAGTATTTCCAATGATCGAATATGTTGGTATGTATAAATATATATGGTGGCAACGGATTTATTCCCTTAGCATAATATCCAGAATATATTTGTGCAAATCAATTAATGATTAGCGGATCTGACAATGTGGCATTCAAAGTGATTGTGCTACTAATAGATGATAAGTAAGCGTATCTTCAGGCCTCAACAACCGGGAAATGACAAAAATCGGGTAGGCAACATGGCTATGTGGGTCGCTCCCATTAGGGTGTATAATCACCTATCTAGAGAAATTCCTTTTACTTCTTTAATCTATCGATGCTGTCCCTTTTCGGGAGACGGTTGCTGATCCCAACCGTTGGTGATATACATTCAATACACTCAAGCGAAATGAGTGGTCGGTCATGTGTGGGCTGGGTTGCAAGATGTTCTTGTTGAACCTAGTGTATTCCTCTCTAGAGATACATTATCGGAAGGTGGTTCCATACCTTGTCATGTTGGAAACCCAATCCCCCATAAGCGCCCTGCGGTTTTTGATTTTATATTATATATGGAGCGTGAGATGCAAGTGTTCCGCTAGATTGTTATTTATTTGATTTAGACATTATTATAATATCATTGGATTTTCGTATCAAGATATTTTGGGTCATAGTAAGGTAAAAACCGTCCATGTTTATGTGTGGACTGGTCTTACTATTATCCTTTCTTTCGAAAGGATTTTGAAAGTTAAACAAATGATTGGAGTTTACTCACACTAGTCCCATGACTGACCCAGAGTTATTTTGTTTGTTTTCCCTAAACTCTTGGGTGCCAAAATTTGTACGGGCAGTCAAGTAGTCGGGATTTTATAGATTCACTTAGAAGAGCTGGAAGCAGGAGGCTTCACCAGTTAGCTGTAGACTATCATATATTCCGCTGTTTACTATGTTGTATATGGAAACAGGTGTTTATAACTGTTCCAGGAATAACTGTTGTGCTCTGAAAATGGTATGTATATACAGTTATTTATTGTATTTCAAAGTTATGTTATCTAATATATTTTATTCGTTCCGTTGTGAGTTTGTGATCTTCGTCTTTCTTCTATTCTAATATTTCTTTCTTTCTATTTCTCATCCTCTAACTTCTTTCTAATAATATTTCATATTTCTGTGCAATTTGGGTTGGACGTGTGATGTTATTAGTCAACTCAGATAGTATGGATTTGCGGGCCGTTACAGAATGGCTAGAATCTTCTGGTCAAAAGGTGTTTATTAATGACATACGAGTTGGTGAAAAGATGTAGAAAAGTTTGAAAATTAGATCAAACTTGAGTTCATTTATTTTTGTTAGTATGTCGACATGATGAGAAGAGGTATGTCCATATGCCTATTAAAACTAGAGGACACCACCTTTTGACTTCTGCCTATTTGTATACCTAATTGATTATGCATATATTTATTCTGTTATTCCAAGATTCTATTGATATATATATATATGTGTATGTATGTATGTATAGAGTTTAAATGTAAAAATATTAACGTTTAAAATAATATTATATTTCTTTTTTGAAATTTAAAACTCAAAAACTTACTCATCTTAAAAACATCCAAATCAAGCAACTAATCAAATCAACCAAAGAAACTATATGAAATTAAAATTTTAATATAGATGCGTGCCTTTTTGAGATCCTATTTAATTCTTGCCTGACTGATAAATTGTCATGAAAACATATTTTCCCTTTCAGTATCTGAATCATTATCACTTGACGATGTTTGTGAATTTGAATATGCTATATATGCGCTCTTTCTTTTTCTAGATGCGTTGTAATTAGAATAGACCTTTTGTTTATATGGATGTGGACATAATCGTCTCATAGGCCCTGGTTTATTGCAGTTATAACACCTAAGATCACACTGACCATCATTTCCGCTTCCTTGATCTTTATTATCGTTCTTTCTGATATTATTCATCTTTCTATATTTCAGAAACTTCCAAAAATTTGTAGTCATCAGTGCAATCTCCTCATCATTATTTTATGACTTTGATATATCCATCATGGAATAAAATCAATTGATTTATTTTCAACTTCCTCACTTTCTCTTCTACCATGCATTTGAGCTTCAAAAGACATTAAGTTGCCAGTTAATTCTTCTATTTTTAGAATACTAATATCATTAGCCTCTACAATAGCAAGTGACTTTTGATCCCAATCAAGTGTAAGTGAATTTAATATTTTTCTAACTCGGCCTTCCTTAGAAAAGTTTTACCAAGAGCAGTTAGTGAATTATATCTTGAAATCTACTATAGATATTATATACTGACTCATTTGGCTTCATCTTAAATAATTAAAACTAATTAGTTAACATGGAAATCTTGGTTTGTTTACTTTACCGGTGCCTTTATGTAACTTGCAATGCTATCCAAATATCATATGTAGACTTATAAACAGATTCTCTATTAAATTTATTCCTATCTGATGAACAAAACAATATATTCTTGCCTTTATATTTACTTTGTGCAACTGTTGTTTGATCGATAGTCCACCATGCATAATTAGTCTGGCTTTCAGTATACTTGGTTTGTATAACATTCCAACTATTTAACCCTATAGATTGTAAATAAATTTTCACCCTACATGCCTAACAAGTTTAACTACTGCTATTAAAAAGTGGTGGTCTGACAATGAACGGACCCGCTACAAATGAACTAGCGATCATTCTTCCATTACCAGTGGCTGTAGCCATTACTTCTATTATAAAAAATCAAATAATGAAAATTTTGAAATCCTATGCTCTAATACCAGTTGTGGGTGCAGCAGAAGAGGATCTTAAGGCAAACCTAACACTAAAGAGAGATAAATAACGTTTATAAAATTTATATGAATCTTTTAAATTACTTTAATAATTCTTGCATAAATGCAAACTTTATATATTTATCACAGAAATTACAAAAAAGGGCCAAAATCAAAAGCAATGAAAAATAGTAAAGTATAAAACACACAAGATTTTATACCGGTTCGGAGTTACTCTACATCCAGTGTCACACCAAAGACTATGTATTTAATTGTCTTTAGTATCTTTTGTACTTCTTAATTTCAAGGCCATAAGGAGATATCCTCTAGAATTTTTCCCTCTAGGCACACCAGTCTTGTATTTCTGGGCCAAAAAGACACACCCAATTGCTTTCCAAGTACAATGAAACCCAACTTGATTTATAGGCTAACAAATCATACCATTTAGAATATAACTGAGAGGATTTTAAAATGGAATGCATACTAGATTTTGATTACAACAATCCTATAAATTTGATTTGCACTCTGATCTTGAGATAATGTGGAGAGGATGATAGAGAACCAAAAACTAAGCAGAAATAGTTTTATTTGCTTGAGAATTTAGTAGAGTATAAGTAGAATTTGGTTAAGAATTAATCGAAAAGAGAAAAAGGAATAATAATATGAATTACAATTCGTTTGGAAATTGTTGCTATTTATAGAGGAATAGTGATCATGTTCATTCACGAAAGGATATAACGAATAGGAACGTCTTTTGGAAATTGAAATTTGAAAATAACGGGTACTATGTCGATATATTAGGTCACATGCTCATGTATTGAATTTTTAAAATCTTGTTTTGAAAATTGTTTTTAAACATAAAATCATATAATTAATTCTAAAATTTTTAGAAACTATTATACACATTAAAAGATAATTTAAAACATAAAAATACTTATGGAAATTTATTAATATAATTTTCAACAAACTAAACATAAATATGCAGTAAATACCAATGTAAATTAAATTTAAATTCAAAACTTAAACACTTAAAACAATAATGATAAAAGTAGTAATAAATAGCTCAAATAATACAAACTGTAAACATAAAGTATATGCAATCAAAACTCAAAGTATAATATCAAATATAAGCAAAAATAGATATAATATCAAATATCATAAAAATATTAAAATTAAGGATTTGAAAACTTTCAAACATGAAATATCAAACAATATATATTTTGAAATTAATTTGAAAAATCGTTTCAAAAAACATATTGATAATCATTTGAAAACTAATTTGAAATGTATTTGAAGACTTACTTGAAAACCATTTGGAAACTTATTAGAAAACTATTTGAAATGAATTCAGATGAGCGCATTTGAGTTTTAAGTTTCAATATATATAACTAAAACTCTAATATATGTCTTCATTATTCTTAAACTCATGAACTCTTGGTAACTCATGAGTCTTGATTTACATCATCAGTCTTGATCAGCATCACGGACAATCATGTTATCGTATAGTCTTTAACATTAGTACATGTTACAAAGCATGTAATATATACTATATATATAATCATTAATAATTGTTATGGAGAATATCGGCTCAAGACTGCTTAAATCAAAACCCCCAAACCCATCGGAAGAGGAGATCTTTGTAAACGTGCAAAAACAACCAATCAATATATCAAAACAATCTCAACCCAATCCTATAACCAATCACAATCGCCAAATAAGAAAAATATTAGAGCAATAATGAAAATTAAGTCACATAGAAGTTTATAGTGGTTCCATTAATGTCTTGTTAGTCTACGTCCATATTGAGAGAGAACCTTTTATTAATACCAATAGAAGAGTACAAGAGACTGACTACAATGATCAAATTCACCAGAAAAAAATTTGATTTTGTGGAGATGAGAATTAAAGAAGATTAGAGTTACCTAAACCCTAATTAAAATAAACCTAGATCTTAATCTCTTGATTAATCCTTTTTCTGGTCCATAATCCTTTTGGATTTGAAAATAGCTTATATAGGGAGAGAATAGTATATAACAATTGCCCAAATTGCCACTTAAACCTTCACAAATCAAGCTGCCAAGGCCACAGCTTGAAAACAGCTCAAAAGTCGCCTCAGACGTCTGTCCCCAGTCACGGAAATTTTCTGCTTCAGCGCAGACGTCTACCACTCCCAGCAGACATCTGTCACCAACTCAGACGTCTGTCCATAAGTGACAAACATACGTCGCAAGTCTTGGGAAAATCCACCCTGACAGCATAGACGTCTGTTGCCCTTTCCAGCTAAAACACATACACCTTTTTACCTGCAACTTCCACCTACGAGCTCCGATTTATGAACTGTCTTATTTGTTACAAAGCTACTTCCGACCACTTCTAGTCAACCTATCACAAAATTTAACACTCCACCTCAATACTATATCCATCTCCAACACCTCAACCAAATGGTACCACACCATCCTCTGCCTTCAACCAAGCAAGCTTGAGTGTTTCCTGAACGAGCTCCGGCATAGCCACCATCCATTGCACTCTACCAACAAGTTCAGGCAAACCCCCCCATGCGCTAATGAAGTGTTGAAAACACCCAACTCCAAAACTAGTCTCACTAATAGACAAACATACCAAGAAGATATAACTCCAATCTCTCATCGATACTCTTCTCCATCCATAACCAAGCTTCTCCCTCAACCGTTCCACTCCGTGGCACCTAGCACCTCTCCAAGCAAATTTAATTTTGAGCAATGCTCAAACTTCCCAACCCAACAATGCCTTAGTGAACATATCTGCCGCATTATCCTTTCTGTGTACTTTCTAAAGGAATACTTGCTTGTCTTCATCCATGGCTACTAGCAATGACTCTCTTACTTCAATATGTTTTTTCCGTGAGCTAAGTGCCAAATTCTTTACCAAATGAGTAGCACTTTGGCTATCACATCGAACGTAGATACTATCGTATTCGAACACCAAGTCACACATCAAACGCTTCAAGTAGAGTGCTTCCTTTGTCGCCTCCACCGCGGCTATCAACTCCGCCTCCGTAATGGATAAAGCAACTACGGTTTGAAATCTCGATCTACAATTTATGGTTGTACCACTAAGAGTGAAGACATATCGGAAAGTTGATTTTCCCCGATCCCTATCACCAGCGTAGTCCGAATCTAATCAGCCAACACATAATTCTTCTCCTTACTGCCCCAAAAAACAAGACCATTAAATGTTTTACCTTACAAGTATCTCAAGATAAGCTTTACTACTTCCCAATGTGATTTCCTTGGGTTGTCCATAAACCAACTAACCACCCTGACAACATTTGCAATACTGGGGCTTGTACACACCATGGCAAATATCAAACTTCCAACTGCACTAGCATATGGCACCTTTGACATATAAGCCTTTTCTTTCTCCTTGATAGGTGATCCTTTACCCGAAAGTTTTACATGCAAAGGTAAATGTGTATTTGATGCCTTTGCATCCTCTATGCTAAACCGGCAAAACTCTATTTAAATATATTCCTTTTGAGTCAATTTCAACTCAAAATGCTTTCGATCCCTTTTGATTTCCATGCCCAAGATCTTCTTTCCTACTCCAAGGACTTTCATTTTGAATTCCACTTTTAATACCAATTTAAACTTATTGATTTACACCTTGTTCTTAGAAACAATAAGCATATCATCCACACACAAGAGTAAAAATACCCAACAATCATTTTCCAATTTCTTGAAATAAACATAATCATCCTTGATGCTTCTCTCAAAGCCATTTTCAAGCATAAAATGATAAAATTTCTTGTACCATTGCCTAGGTGATATCTTCAAACCATACAGTGATTTTTTTAACTTGCAAAGCATTTTTGACTTACAATCTACAACAAACCCTTCTGGTTGTTCCATGTAGATGTCTTCATCCAGGTCACCATGCAAGAAGGCAGTTTTCACATCAAGTTACTCCATCTCCAAGTCATGATTAGCAGCTATGGCAAGTAATATCCAGATAGAAGTATGCCTCACATCCAGTGTGAAGATCCCATCATTCTCCTTTCCTTTCCTCTGTGCAAACCACTTAGCCACTAGTCTAGCTTTGTATCTTCCATCGTCCTTCACCTTGTATATCCATTTGCAACAAATAACACAGTTTACTTTAGGAAGCGGAACCAACTCCCAAGTCCAGTTCTTTATCAATGATTGCATCTATTCCTCCATGGCAAAAATCCATTTCTATCTATCATTCGAACCCTTGACGTCATCAAGGTTCATCAGCTCATCTTGGACTACATGAAGCGCATAGTCCAAATTCTCCCAAAAGCTAGGATGGTTTCAATCACCATATCTTTCATGTGGCCATATAGCATGACGACCAACCCGAGTAGCAATTCCATCACCCAGTCTTCCTTGAACACCACCTTGAACTGAATCTACTCTAGAATCATGCACATCACCAACACTACTAGAGGAACCCTATGGACTTGTGATGTAACATCAACTACATTCACTTCGCAAACATCTCCAACAACTCTACTCTCTAGGCCTGAAAGCGATAATACCTTCCTTCTCCTTTGATTCACCATGAACCAAACACGGAACATCTGATGAGCCCTCATTCTCCTTGAACATAGCCGACGCATCAAAAGAAACAATATGATAACTCACAATCTTCTCTGTTTTCGGATTCCAAATCGATATCTTTTAACTCCGTTTGTATAGCCAAGTCAAATCTCCTTGGAAGCTCTAAGCGCAAGCTTATCACTCCCCGGATCATGCACATAAATGGGACTGCCAAATACACGAAGATAACTCAAGTCAATGCTCTTTCCCTTCCACCCTTCCTTCAAAAAAATTATCAATAGCCGAGCATGGAATTCGATTAATAATATGCATTACGATTGACAAAGCTTTGGCCCGAAATCCCTTAGACAGACCCGAAGTCAATCTTAAGCATCAAGCTTTCTCCAGTAAAGTTCAGTTCATTCTTTCCGCCACTCCGTTAGATTATGGATTCCCAAGTGTAGTAAAATGCCTTTGAATACCATGATGCTTGAATTTTTTTAGAAAATCTTCGAAACATACTCCCCGCCATTGTCAGACCTAATAGCCTTCAAAGTCTTTCGACTCTCATTCTCAGCAAGAGCCTTCTATTCTTTAAACCTTGCAAATGCCTCTGACTTAACCTTCATTACATAACCCAAACCTTCTGAGAAAAAACATCAATAAATAAAATAAAATATCTTGGTCCTTCCACGGAAGCTACTGGTGCTAGTTCCCAAACATCTGTGTGCACATACTTAAGTATCCCACTTGAATCATGTTTTCCTTCACCAAATGATATTCTAGTTTGCTTCCCCATGATGTATTCCTCGCAAAACTTCAGCTTATTGAAACTCTCACCATCAATCATATCCCTTCTACGAAGAACATCCAAACTCTTCTCCGAGACATGACCTAATCTCAAATGCCACAACCATGTCACATCTAAGATATGAGAACAATCATCACCAACAAAAGTTTCACCATCTAAAGTCACTCCTTGAAGCAAACAAACTCCATGAGTCCTAGCACCCTTCATAACCACAAGCGCCCCATTTGAAACCATCAGGCTATCACTCTTGTTAACCAGCTAAAAGCTCATTTATGAATTGTGTTAAACATCATGTTGCCTGAGTGGTCAAGCACCACAGAACAGACTGTAGTCGTGCATCAGCTCCACTACCAGTAAAGCACTTCATCAGCTCTGGGTCGTTCACGTCATCACACAACAGCTCGAGCACAGCACTTGGACGAGCAGCTTCTCTCCTACCTAGTCGAGCAGCATCCAGCGTGAAGGGTCGAGCAGCGGTCAATAGGGGTCGAGCACACTCGCTTAACGATCGAGCAATACGCTTCAACACCAAAGAGCGGTCGAGCAGATCAGCTTCAAGGTCGGGCACCGCTCACTAGAGAGGGTCTTACATACGCCAAAATGGGTAGCTCGCTCACAAGTTTGGATAGAGGTCGCTCGCACATGCCTGGTGGCGGGGTCGAGCGGAGAAGCTCATCCTAGCAGGGTCGAGCACGTCACGTCATTAACATGATTGAGCATCTAGATCTGAGGTCGAGCAATACGATTTTAAATAGATCAACGAGGTGTAAAAGAAAGGGATGGCACACCTATAATTTCCAATCCTTTTTTGTGCACAATAAAAGATATAAAAGAAAAAGTAATGGCAAGGGCGTAATTCTGGATCCCCTTTTTTAATAGTACCAAAGATGCATAGCAGCACATGAGCGACGGAATTTATGTGATAAAGTGAAGTTGTTCTTCCAACATGAAGGTCGCTTGCTCGTTTTAATGGTCCGGCTCGCTCGTGCACATTGCAATACGGGTTGCACGATACTTTTTGAGTGCGGACAACTAGCGCCAACTGTAAAGCGCGCAATGACAGCTATCTCACATGGTCCCATGCACCTTATTTACCACTTCGCCACTTCATTCCAATTGCACCTATAAATACCCTATTTCACCACACTTGAAAGGGAGGGATTCTTGGACTCCAAAGGGCTGCTCAAATAAGTTCTCCACCATTCTTAAGCACTCTAAGCTCTCTCCGCCAAAGCTCACTTCATCTTCCTTCATCATCAAATGGACCTAGTCTCCTCCTTCCTCCATTAGAGATTAATTCAAAATCTCTCCATCCACCTCCAAACCGAGATTCATCATTTCCATCTTCTCAAGCTCCGTTCAAATTCTCTCCTACCGCCATTAATCCTCCTTGAAGCTTCGATTCACATCTCAACCGTCATGAACTCTTCGTTGATCCTCTAAGTGCTGAAATCGTGAAAAATACACTCTCATGCTCATCGCATTCAAAAGATCCAACCATTTCCATAACGGTCTAGAGAGAATCAAGTCACTAAAGAGAGGAGAATCATTGTAAAAAGAGAGAGTAAGCCAAAATGAGATATATGAGATGATGAACTTTGTAAATTTCTTCATAATAATGAAAATCCTTGCCAAAGTGGACATAGATCTATTTTAAATTGAACCACTATAAAAATCCTAGTGTTTTTACTTACTTTTTCCCACTTATTTTGCGATTGTGGTTCCTTTTAATCTCTAACCATATTGGTGAAGTATAGTTTACGTACCTTTGGTGTTGAACCATTTTTGGTTTAAACATTTGGTGCCCACTATGGGGCCACGTTCGCACTTCCTTATCTCACACTTATCTCAAGTTTAAGAGTCTTGCATTGGAATTCTAATCCTACTGCCACAATAGATTCTACAAGTCTAAGATCTATGCCAATCGACAAACTCTGTTCCAAATTCAAGTCTTTGTCCGAAATAATGGCTAAATCTAAGAAGACTGCAAGTAAAGCCATTAAAGGAAATGAAAATGTTGCTAACAACAAGACTACTCCGCTCGCCAACTGCTTTGAAGTTGGAGAAAACTCAATAAGTGGAGCCGAAGTAACAAAAGCCGAATTAGATGTCGTCATCGCTAACTTGGGTCAACGAATGGAAGCTTCCAACAGAGCTTTGATCGATGCTAATAAAACTTTGATGGAGGCTAATCAAGCTTTAATGGATAAAATGAGTGCTCTCCTAAATGCTCAGGCAAACCCCACTCCTCCTCCGAAAATTCATATCAACCTTGAAGAGAATGCAAACTCATCAGCCTATGATCATCATAATGACAACTTGGAAGGACTTGTTGATAAAGACGATGCTAATAGCGAAGACTCAAATTTGAAAGTTAAAAACCATTCCAACCGAAATAACTGATGAGTTGCAAGTCGCGTCAAGGGGGCACCTTCCCATAGTGGAAGTAAAAGACCTAGATCCTCTAATCACGATCGCTCGCCACGACGAGCATCCGAAAAAAGATCGAAGTCCACTCTCCGGAATGACACAACTCGAAGGAATATATCGCTGATATTGTAAAACAATTCATGAAAGATAACATGCCTCGCAAGGATAATGAAAGGGAATGGGACTACTCCCCCGGCAAAAATCCATTCACGAAGAGGATCCGCAAAGCTGAATTCCCTAAGAAGTTTACCCATCCTACCCCGCCTCTATACAATGGGACTTCTGATCCGAATCACTTCCTATACAAGTATGAATGGTATATGAATGGAGCCAAAGCAACAGATGAGATCAAATGCCTGTGCTTCCCTCTCTATCTAAAAGGTGTCGCATCGTTATGGTTCACAAGGTTGTCGCCCAAATCCATCAACTGATTTGATGATTTGATTCTGAAATTCAAGGAGCAGTTCAGGTTGCAAGCTACGAAGGCTAAGGACGTTATTTCTCTTATATTAATGAAGTAGTACCCAGGAGAATCTGTTAAAGCTTTCCTCAAAATATTCAATGCTACTGTATCTGAAGTAGGGAATCCCGAACCCCGCATGATCTTAATGTCTCTAATCGGCGCTATAGATGAGAATAGAAAATTTGGCAAATTGATCAAAATGAAAGAGCCAAACACGCTTGATAAATTCTGTAAAAAGGCCGAGGAGTACATGAGATTGGATAATAAGCCTGTGCCTCCTCAGATTGTTGATATAAACCAACCTCTTGAAGCTTCCAAAAACGTTGCTACTCAGTGCAATCAGAAAAATACTCAAGGGCAGAAGCGAGCTAATGACAGGAACGACAACAAGGATAATAAGAAGTTTCGTCTCCTTAACTCATCGGAACTAACACCTCTAAATGACACCCTGAAAATATCTACCTGGCAACGATGAATTCTGGAGAATATGCGGAACCAAGGCCGACAAGGATAGGCGAGAAGGCAACAAACTCTGGAAAGTTCTGTAGGTTCCACAACCAACCCATTCATACTACAAACGAATGTAGGCACCTAAAAAGCTTGATTGAGGAGTTGATTCAGAAAAATAGATTGCAAATATATCTGAAGAATCCTCAAGCCGCAAATCCTTCTGCAACTCCCCAGGGGTAAGGGGCATCAAATGACCAGTCTGGTCCAAACAACAGGGCTCCTGCTCAAACCGATCCAAGGCCGATAATCAACTAAGGATCAATGATTGGTGCTCTAGTTTCAATGGCTCGGAATAAGCGATTGACATCGCCACAGCCCTATTTCCTGCTTTACTTCCTGCTTTGTCTCATGCTTTACTTCGTATTTTACTTTCTGTTATATTCACAACTTCTTATAAACAGTCTACAGAAATCTACAAGTAAAACACTGAACATTTGCTCTGTAACTAATAGCACATTCTAGCATATTTGCCTGAGTAAATATCTTACTTGCAGTATTCTTGATAATTCAAAATTTACTGAAAGACGATTTCTTACGAATAGGCTATCTGACAAACGCTTGCTTCCTCGAAACCCAATGCAATGTGACAACCCCAATAACATCAAATCAAGCGGCGAGTGCAAAAAACATCAGCATGCATGAATGTAACGATTAAAAGAACCAACTTGGAAAGCAAACGAAAGGAGTTGCCAAAGGTCAAACTGTGAAGAGTTTGGCAAGCGGATCCAAGGTTGCAAGTTCCAAGGGGCATCCCGTGCCCAATTGCAATCACTTGCCGTAGTTAAGTGCATCCAGCAGGGGGTCAACATTTGCTCCACAGAATAACGCAAACCCTTGCAAATCCCAAAGGGTCATAACCTCTCAGTCCGCTGTGACCGCTTACCATAGTTAAGCGTATCTAACATGACAACTGATGGTTACCTTATGGAACTACGCAAATAAAAGTCCCTCCAAGCAAGGGCACCCTCCATAGCAAGGGTAAAAGTCCCTCCATAGCAAGGGTAAAAGTCCCTCCATAGCAAGGGCACCCTCCATACCAAGGGTAAATCAAAGTCCTCGCCGAGCGGGGGCATTAAATCCCAAGTCCTCCCCGAGCGGGGGCATTGAATCCCAAGTCCTCCCCTAGCAAGGGCACAAAACCCAAAGTCCTCCCCTAACAGGGGGACTAGACATAAGACCTTCTCGAGTGAGGGCACAATGATATGAAAACTTCTCCAAGTAGAAGTCTCAGAATAGTCGGCTAAATCGAAATTCCTATTGTGTTGACGAAGCTTAGGGACTCATACATGTTGAAAAGCTCAAATAGCTTTAACCAACAAAGTAACCTCTAGCGCGTCAACCACAATCAAGGAAACTCCGTAAGCTGATTACATAGAGTTTTTATGACTCGTGACGACCCATAGCTTAAGGGCAAAACAACGACTTAAAAGTCGAGTGATGCTCTGGAATAATATCGCGACTCCATCACAACAAAGTAGCAAGCCAAAACCAATGCATTTGGTTAAATTTCGCCTTCAAAATGGATCATTTGGGGAATTTGGCAAAATTGATATGCTTGATACGCCGATCAAATTCATCACACCAATAAGGGTCACCCTGGGAAATCTAGTTGGAATCTCGTACCATAAAGGTTTACTCATCTGCAAAGCTCTAATTGAGCAATACTTACGCATTGGGGCAAGCTGTCGTGAAAAGGGGATTCAAAATTTCATATATATATGATCGTCGCTAATCTATGAATTAGAAAAGCGCGACATTTAAATTAAATTCTGCAAGCATACAGGTGTGTAGCATACAGGTCGAACACAGGGAGGTAGATTAAAATTAAATTATTTATCTAATCTCTTGGGCGAGTTAGACGAAGCCTGGAGATTTGTTTTGAAAACAATAAAATTGAAATTGCAAACTTATGATTATCGTCGAATCTAATCGAACGATTAATCACAAAAAAGTAAATAGCGAAGCAAGAACAAGAATGCAGAAATTAAAATTGCAAGAAAAGAAGAACAACAAAAGGTAAATTAGGATTGTCGTTGAAACTAATCAAACGACTAATCTCTAAGTAAAAAAAATTGTAAAATACAATTGGTGCTCTACCGAATCTAATCGTGTAGACAACACTAATTGCTAAGAAAATAGAAAAATGCTAGAAAATAAAAGAAGAACTTTATTAAGAAGAGAAAATATGATACAGGATGGTGGCTACAAGGGGATTACAAGGGTATTTATAGGAGAACCAAACCCTAACCCTAATTACAATTGGGCCTAGCCATTATATTACTAATTAGTTTACAATGAGAATCTCAAATGGGCCCTAGTTAAATCTACTAAATTTTTGGCCTTTCTTCTTTTCCTCTTGGTTCTTTGACAATTCTTCATTGATTTGTGAGGTGCAAAGCCTTTTATCAATCCTTTTCTTGTCCAACAGCAACTAGACGTGATGTCTTCATCTACAATTCTTCAAAATGCAAATACACAGCAAATTGAACTCTATTTCTCTACATTTCTGGTTGCATGCGGGCTGGGTTGGATTATCTGTAAAAATAACAAAACAATACCCAAGTAATATTTATTTATATACAAAAGATAAGAAATAAGAGCATAAAATAAACATATTACTATGTCAATCAAATACCCCCACACTTATCTTTTACTCGTCCTCGAGTAAAACAAAAAATGAAAAACTAACTAGATAGGTCACACTTTCGTAGGAAACACGATTGCATTGAGCGTATGCAACAAGCCGTTAAACCTCTAGGTGTCCCTAGTAGGACGAGTGGTGTCTCGTGAGGGTTTTCAGCGGATACTACCCACAAAATCCAAATGCAGTATGTTATGATTCTAATGAAACTACATGAATGCAATGGACATATGCAATTAAAAGCGAAAAATAAAAGCACGACTTGTTTCAGGAAGGTGGTACAACAAATTAAGTTAACAATTTCTAATCAGTTGATTTTATTTTAGATACCTCGACTTGTCACAAATTTTCAATATAAATCAAGTTTTCAAATGTTAAATTCCAGTTTGGCCAGTTAGTTCGGTCGATAACATAGTGTAGACATGAAATAAATTCTTAGTTTGCTTGGCACAGTTTGCAAAGTGGTATTCTAATTTTCTCATGTATGGCTAGTCAAATCAATAAGGTCAAGAAGTGTTTGGGCATCATTGCTTATTCTTTATTCTATAAAATTTTAAAATTTATGATTAAGTACATACACCTAACTAAAAAGACCAAGGTTTACCACCCATGCACTGCCTCGCGGACTAACGGAGAGTGGGTAAAGAGCTTGGCGGATTGTGCAGGCCGACTTTGACTTTGTCAACAACGTGTCGGTAATCCTTAGGTGTCCAATCCCATAAAATGAGACCAAGATATTCCAACTTTGACTTTGTCAACAACGTGTCGGATAGAGCTTGGCGGGTTTGCACACCAACGCTCGATATACAAGCAATGTTGGATACCCTTGGAATACTATTATTATTATTATCGAAAATATAAGCACAAAAGAGAGTTACGCGAATTCAACTTAACACAACTTAGTTTTAAAGATTTGAAAAGCCAATATAAGTATTTTAAGTCCTCCACTTATTTAAACAAAGTCTACAATATAGAATAGATTTCATGGCCATCACCTAAGAATCTCCCTATGTACCGGTTACACCATTATCCCTCAAAATTAACTTTTCATTATATTTCTTATTCGATCGAAGTTGAGAGAGAAGAATACTATCAACTGGCTAAAAATTGTAAACTTATTTTGCTGTATCAATTGAAAATGAGTCGTATTTCCAAAAAAAAAATGGCATGTTACTACAGTCTAAAATGCATGATGGTCCTTCTTAAATGGCTGAAAATAAAAAGAAATAAAAAAAACAAAGAAAAATGAAAATGGATGAAATGCAGACTCCCCCCACACTAGAACTATACAGTGTCCACATTGTAACGTTTCCTAAATTTGAAAGATCGTACCCAAAGATGGATTAAATGTAAAATGACTTGTAAAATGAAATGCAATCTAACTATATGTAAGAATGGATCATATGTACAATGATATATGTGTTTACGATGCATGTGATGCAAAGAATTCCACCAACTTTTCCCCCCACACTTGGTTCTAGCCCTATGAGTCCCATTCCCACTGTGTCTAGGCATGTTTTCTAATAAGCGCAGGTTTTTGAAAACCATTTCATCTTTATGCCTAGATTTGTAGTCAAGTAGATAAATGTCCAGGGTCGTCCTAACCCGAAGTTTTTCAATCAAGCTAACATTCCAGAAATAATTCATGTGCTCAACAAATTTGTCGGTGTAATTGTTCAAAAAATTGTGATCGTATATAAATTCAGTGAAAGTTGAAATCTGACTGTTGTTCAAGACTATGTGATCGCCTTTCTTAATTGGCAACGTATTATCGACACCGACAATTTCACGTTCATTTGAATCTTCAAAATCAAAATTTTCAAACTTGGATTGGTGGCTTGATTCTGTTTCATCCTTGTCAATTAAAAGTTTTAGTTCATCTACGAAAAGTTCTGCAGAAGCTAACGTGGACACGTCAATTGAAGTATGAGAAACTTCCTGAAATGGTAAATGTGGCGTGACATCAACAATGGTTTCTACCTTGTCGATCTGTCCTATTCCGGGTTCTTGGTCCTTCGGAGGAGAAGGTGTCGACACAGGAAGTGGAAGAAGTAAAGTTATAGAAGAAGGTTTGTTAGGATTGCCCACAGTCAAAGAAGAGATAGTGTCGGGGTTGCCGACATCAGAAAAAGAGATGTTGGGATTGCCAACATGAAAAGAAGGTGGGGATTTGGAAGGTTCAGACGAATTGGCCTCGGTTGCCATTGGAAGAGCGTCAAGATTTTCGATTGGGGTCAGAATCAAATGATTGTCGGGATTGGAGTCAGAATTAAGGCTTTCATCCTCACATAAACCAAAGAATTCATGTTCATTAAAGTTCTTTTCCAAATTTGAATTGAAAAATTCCACATTTTCGTTTTGTTCAATTTCTAGAATTTTAAGTTTCTCACAGTCTGAAGGAGGGAGATCAAAATCTAAGCTTAAATTTTTTTCTTGAAAAGAATCGAAGTCCAGATCATTTGTTGAATTTTGAACAACTTCATTTAGATCGTTATTCTCAATTTCGAAAGTTGTTATTTGAAAATTTTCATTACCAGTAAAGAATGGATTATCTTCAGGGTCCTCGCTTGTTTGAATTTGATTTTGTTGCTCTTGTTGTTCTTTCAAAGATTTCATTAAGCAAAGAAGTTCATCAAGCTTTCTATCTTGGTTTTCTACCCTCTCTCTAAGAATGTTAAGATGATATTCTTCAGAATCGTTGATTTGAAAGCTCTCGTTTTGGATTTCTTGATTCTCAAAATTATATTCCACATCAAGTTCACGATCAATATCATTCCCAATGTGTTGGTTGTTTGAATCTTCCGAAAAATGACAATGATATTGGAAATCATTTTGATGTTGAAAATGAGGGTCATAACCAAAACTGTTGAAATTCGAGTGAAAATTGCAATTTTGGTCATTTTCAAGATGTTGATATGGGTTGTAGTTTTGAAAATTTTGATCGATTTGAAAATCATTTTCAAAATTATTTTCGAATTGGTTTCCAACCCCATGTTGATCAAAGCTATAGTGGGATTCAAAATCGTTTTGATGTGGGTGTGGTCCATAATCGAAATTATTGAAATTTGAATTGAAATCGCAATTTCGATCATTTCTATGATTTTGAAAATGTTGGTCGGTTGGAAAATTTTGAAAATTGTTGGCATTGGGCTTACAAAATTTTGGAAAATCTTGTTTCATGAGATGTAATTCGTATTCATACTCTTCAAGAGGACGTCTACTCCGGTTATTATCCCACATTTCTCTCAATGATTTTTTGAATTAGACATTTGAAATGAAATCACGGCAAGACAGAAATTATTCTCAATTCAAAATAATATAAATAATGAGTTGTGCTCTATTAATTAACTGACTCAATTGGAAAGGGGAAGAGGGTCTTATGGCCGTTCACGTATAGTATAAATACTAAGGGATACGACCAATGTTTTACGGGTAGTATGCAACCTCTTTTGCTAGAAGTTCAATAAATTGAACTAATATATATCCGCGATCCAATTATACGAGACAGTCGACGTCACAAGGCACCGCTTTTCAATTATATTATTTTGAAATATCTAATCAGATTTTTTTTTTTTTTTGTTGAGAAACGATGAGAATGATGACAGCAGTTATAGAAATTTCAATTCACAACAATCAGACAGAATAATTGCAGAAATTAAAAATTGTACATTCAAAGCCGCTGCCCCTGCAGAAAATTTTTACAACAATTGTCTATATATTTTATTTTCTTTTCAGCAAAGCACCTGTAGAGTTTAGAAAATATTACAGCGGTGTATGGCAATCTGTCCAGAAAAATTGAGCAGTATTAATGATTGAAATCCATTATTTGCAAATCCGTTGACCTTTGAATCCTTGTTCGTTGCTTGAATTCCTTCCTTCCTTTGGTCTTTGGTCTTTGGTTTCTTTCTTTGTTTGTTTTTTTTTTGTAAAGAAAAGGAGAGAACAAATAAATAAATCGAATAAAAAAACTAAACTAACAAATAAACTAGACCCAATAAAATCGAGACTCAACAAAACTAAACAAGACTCACACACTACTCATGCACCAAGGAAATAGAAAGAAAAAGGAAAAATTACAAAAAAAAAAACTATTTAAAACTAAGGTACCACTATCTAAGGACACACAAAAAAACAAAATTGTACTCAATGCTCACCCTTTCTGAAAAGCAAAAAGGAAGTACCCTCAAACAAAATGAAACGCTGCCCTATGTTTGTTCAAAATGAACCATGCAAAAATAAAAGGAGGAAATAAATTAACGAAAAATCACGTCCAAAATAAACAAACATCCTCAATAAAGGGAAATAATCCCAAATTTCTCACGCTACCATAGCTCGGCTCCCCCTCTAGTTCTCAGGAAGAGGAAGAGCGACGTTTTTTTTTTTTTTTTGGGATTCGACTTCTTTTTCCTATTACACACAACCTCTCGGTATTTTAACCCAACTATGCCACGCACTCAATATTCAGAACAGCTGTATTTCCTTCTTGGTTAAACCACAACTCTGTTGTTTCAAAATAAACAACCCAGCAAAATTACTCTACCCAAACAAAAACAGGATTCACGCCCCACTTTTCGAAAACAAAATCGAAATCCTTCACAAACAAATACAGGCCCCCTTCTTGTTTCTCAGTACACAATAACCAAAAAAATTGATGCACCTTCTTTGGAAACCAAAATCGAATAAAAAAAAACAACTATTTTTTTTTTATTTGATTCGCGAATCACCAGATCGGTTGTTGGCTGCTCGTGGATCCGGGTCGATTTGGAATTATGGGTAAGTAGAGTATGGGATCGGTGCGAATTGGGTAATTGTGATTTAGGTTTTTGGATCTGATTTGAGGTACGGATTGGGTTTCGAATCAATCTCAGATTGGTGAGGGTCGACTTGTGAACTGGGTGGTGGAAGATGCTACTTTGAGTATTGCACAGTGTTGGTGAAAAAGTCTGTTGAATGGTAGGAGGTTGATGGCTGTGGTGTGAAAACGGACGTGGTGGCAGATGTGCAAACGTGTATATGTAGTGAGGGTATGGGTGATGTGGAAGTTCGGTTTTTCTGAAGTGGAGGCGATGGTCAGTATGGTCTGAAAAGAAAGCAATTTGTGGGGGGGGGGGGAGTCTGGTATGATGGAGTTTGTGGTTATGGGATGGAAGTGGGTGCTGAACAGGTCTTGCGTGATGGTTTTTTTTTGAAGATGATGGATTGTAGCGTGAATTTGCTATGGTTGTGATGGTAGTTGCGATGGGTTCTGTTGCAGGTTTGTTGAAGTTGTTGAGTTGCGTGATGGAGATGCGGCGGACTTCGAATTTGAGGATGGACGTTATGGTAAAGGTTCGCGTGGATGAAGTAATTGATGGTGGAAGATTATCTATTGGTGGGTGATGTTCAATGTTTGTTGAGGCATTTTGCGTGGTGAACGGTTATGTCCAGAAGGGTTCTGGAGAAGAGGGTGGAATCGAAAGCAAGGATATGGACTGGAGCGAAGTGGGGCTTGGGCGAAGTGATCGATGGTCGCGGTGGGGATGTGATGATCAATACGTTGGATTTTTTTTGTGAATTGATTTGAACGGTGGTAAATGTTTGTTGAACTGCGGCAGATGGCTTGTGTCAGTTCAGAGAATTGGACGGAAAATGCTTAGATTTGATGAAAGGGTGGATGCTTGAAGTTGTAATGAGGTTGTTGGGGTGTTTGGTTTGCTTGCGTGAGTTTGAGGTGACGGATGGTTATTGACTGAAGTTGTGGTTTGCTCAGTTCGGGTTTGGGAGTTTTGTGGCAGAAAATAGCAAGAAATTATTGCCGAAGATATTTTTTTGTATTTGTAAAAAGCAGAAAGGAAAAAAGTTCTAAGATAGAAAGAAATAAAAGCGAAATATGAAAGTTTTTTTTTTTTTTTTTTTACTTGAACAAGAAGAAAAAAAAACAATGCTCTGAAAACAAGAAAAGAAAGAAATTAGCGAGAAAGGATTTTTTTTTTTTTTTGGACTTGTAAAACAAGAAATAAATTGTATACAGGAGGGAAATGATTAGGAAAGAAATAAAAGAAAATAGAAATGGCAAGAGCAGAAAATCAATGAAAATGGTATGTTATTTTTTCTCTTGTTATGAAGATTGTAGCATCATTGAATAACGCCAAATCAAATCAATCAAGATTTTTTTTTCTATATATACAAGAAAACAAAAGAAAATACAATAAAATAAAACTAACACGAATCAGAAATTAAACAAATAATAAAATTTAATCGTTACCTCCCCGGCAACGGCGCCAAAAACTTGATCGTCGCTAATCTATGAATTAGAAAAGCGCGACATTTAAATTAAATTCTGCAAGCATACAGGTGTGTAGCATACAGGTCGAACACAGGGAGGTAGATTAAAATTAAATTATTTATCTAATCTCTTGGGCGAGTTAGACGAAGCCTGGAGATTTGTTTTGAAAACAATAAAATTGAAATTGCAAACTTATGATTATCGTCGAATCTAATCGAACGATTAATCACAAAAAAGTAAATAGCGAAGCAAGAACAAGAATGCAGAAATTAAAATTGCAAGAAAAGAAGAACAACAAAAGGTAAATTAGGATTGTCGTTGAAACTAATCAAACGACTAATCTCTAAGTAAAAAAAATTGTAAAATACAATTGGTGCTCTACCGAATCTAATCGTGTAGACAACACTAATTGCTAAGAAAATAGAAAAATGCTAGAAAATAAAAGAACTTTATTAAGAAGAGAAAATATGATACAGGATGGTGGCTACAAGGGGATTACAAGGGTATTTATAGGAGAACCAAACCCTAACCCTAATTACAATTGGGCCTAGCCATTATATTACTAATTAGTTTACAATGAGAATCTCAAATGGGCCCTAGTTAAATCTACTAAATTTTTGGCCTTTCTTCTTTTCCTCTTGGTTCTTTGACAATTCTTCATTGATTTGTGAGGTGCAAAGCCTTTTATCAATCCTTTTCTTGTCCAACAGCAACTAGACGTGATGTCTTCATCTACAATTCTTCAAAATGCAAATACACAGCAAATTGAACTCTATTTCTCTACATTTCTGGTTGCATGCGGGCTGGGTTGGATTATCTGTAAAAATAACAAAACAATACCCAAGTAATATTTATTTATATACAAAAGATAAGAAATAAGAGCATAAAATAAACATATTTCTATGTCAATCAATATACTAGGATGATCCATGGTGTTGAGGCAAATCCAATTCAAAACTTCGAATCCATTCAAAGACTGCAATCGCTCTGGCCTTGGAAACTCAAATCGAAGCATATGAATTCGATCGACAAGTTTTGATCTTGGATCATTTGGAATCAACAGGTCAAAAACGTCAAAGCATAATATGCCAAAGCAAACAAAAGCCGTGACTGGATTTCAACACAATTATCTCAACGCAAGTTGTATTAACAGTGTTCAGTTCAAAGCCCACATTTCTTACAAGAAAAAATACAAGCTTCGAGGGGCAAATGTTAACTAGCTAAAAGCTCATTTAGGCATTGCGTCAAACATCATGTTGACTACGTGGTCAAGCACCACAAAACAGACCGTGGTCGTGCATCAGCTCCACTACCGGTCAAGCACTTCATCAGCTTCGGGTCATTCACGTCATCACACAGCAGC
The DNA here is from genome assembly GCA_030737875.1 of Allium sativum. Lineage (NCBI taxonomy): Eukaryota > Viridiplantae > Streptophyta > Magnoliopsida > Asparagales > Amaryllidaceae > Allium > Allium sativum. The sequence goes on along the minus strand of CM060922.1, from coordinate 443,812,307 downwards.
TCGAGCACAACAGTTGAACAAGCAGCTTCTCTCCTACCTGGTCGAGCAGCATCCGGCGTGAAGGGTCGAGCATCGGTCACCAGGGGTTGAGCACACTCACTGAACGGTCGAGCAATTTGCTCCAACTCCACAGAGCGGTTGAGCAGATCAGCTTCAGGGTCGGGTACCGCTAACTAAAGAGGGTCGTACATACTCCAATATGGGTTGCTCGCTCACGAGTTTGGATAGAGGTCGCTTGTGTAACACCCCACTCCCGCTATGATCACTCACTAAGGGAATGCCATAGCATCGGTGGAGTATTTTAGTGAATATAGAACAGAAAAATTACAACAAGACAGATATAAATAGTACTTGAAATTTTAAAACATCATCTCATAACAGCGGAAGTAAAACATGTCTGGTTACATCATAAAACCACAATAAAGGTCAAGTACAATATCCATCAAAATAAAGAAGTACATAATCCCACTCTCATACAATAGCCAAACAAAAGAAAAGATAACTGGATAACTGGAGCTTTACATCTATCCAAGCTCCTAAAGACTGGAACAGCAATCCGATCAAGCTCCACTACTGCTAGGATCCACCGTAGGACCTGAGGGTTGGGAAAAAGATAAAAACAACAGGGTCAGACATAAGTCTGAGCGAGTCCTATAACTTTAACAATACAATCGTTAAAGTAACCAGAGAAGACATAAACTGATATACGGTAACATATAGGGATGAATGGCTACCCTAAGCAGTCAACTAAACGAAGATAAAGGATAAAGACGCATCTACCCTCCCTAAGGTAAATTACTAAACTGCACCACACCAGTCGTTCCTAACTTAAAGGTTGATCCCACCCAAGGACTTATAAAATTTACTAATTAGTACCTGCGTACCCCTAGGTGACCAAGTAGGCGCCACGGGGCCCTACAATCCACTAGGTGTACACACTACTTCCCATTCGATCGGCTCCCTAACGTAGATACCCGTGCTGGCCCCACCGTGGGATGTATCATTCCCCAATGTGGCAACCTGATGAAACTAAAGGTGCACGGCTTATATCTACTCGATGCAACAACGGCTTACCTACCAGCCCGGGCCCACTCACGCATATGAAGCCCGTTGGACTTGCGTTGCCACCGCTAACCCGTTTGCCTCTTACAGTCAAGCCCAGTATGCGTGTCCCGTCCTCGACATGGGTCGAGCCCACAAAGATACGTATGGGTTACTGGTTGAAATGGGCCTCCACAAGCTACCCACCTAAGCTTGTCCCTTTTTCTAGTATATCCCACTTAACCCTTTAATCATGTTTTAATTACATGTTCTATTTTGGTTAAGTATTCTAATCGTATTTTCTATTGCCACCCAAGGCAACCACTAGATTTTCTCATGCCACCCGAGGCACCCACTTAACCCCTCATGTCCCTCTACATGCTAATGTGGTTAAGTGTTTCTTAATTAATTAATTAAGAACGTAACCTTTGTAAAGACCTCTCACATTAGACTGTCTTTTATGACCGCTGGTTAAGCCGGTTGGGTCCGGGCAGCCTTATGTCATAACAGAGTCTAACCTCGTGTCTTTACATTAATTACGTATTTAGTTTGTGCCTAAGACCTCTCACATTGGGCTAACATTTGTAGCAACTGGTTAAGCCGGTTGGGTCCGGGCAGTTTTACGCTACAACTGAGTCCAACCTCGTGTCTTAGTCAATTAATTACACCTAATTAATCACCCTCATAATTTTATATTAATTATCCCTAATTAATCAAGTTTTCTTAACATGGGTAGACCTAACTTAATAGGTAAATTCCCATGGGGTAGACCTAACTCAATAGGTAAATTCCCAACACATAGTATGGGTACACCTAACCAAATAGGCAAATTCCCATACTATGTTTATTTATTTTGTGTTATGCATAATTATATTAATTTCACACAATCTTATTAACTTATGCATTTAATTACCCCATCGTTCCCACGTAATTTCGTTCATGATATAACACATATAAAAGGTGTCAACTTGCATATGAATGAACATGTTTCAAAGGTGCCATCTTGCATATTAACAAACACATAACTTGCATATGAACTTGCATAACATGTCACATAACTTGCATATAATATGTCACATAACTTACATATTCATTTTGCATAACAAACTTGCATATTAGCTTATAGACTTGCATAATGTGTCATCATGAACTTGCATATTAATAAACATGTAACTTGCATATTTACATACATGTAACTCGCATATTAACAAACATGTAACTTGCATATAAAGAAACATGTAACTTGCATATTTACATACATGTAACTTGCATATTAACAAACATGTAACTTGCATATTAACAAACATGTAACTTGCATATTTACATACATGTAACTTGCATATTAACAAACATGTAACTTGCATATTAACAAACATGTAACTTGCATAGCATATTACCATGAACTTGCATAACATGCATATGATTACATAGCCCACAACTTGCATATTTAGCATCATGCAAACATAACATACATCATATTAAACTTGCATAAGCTTACATACTCAACATGCATAAACATAAGATTAATGCTAACATCATATCATATGATTCAAAGCTCATTAACCCACATACAAAACCATAAATCTCATCACATCTCATCTAATTAGTTTACCAAAAGATCATCAAAGTGATAGAAACTCACAACTAGCAACTTTGAACACCAAATGAAGAAGATTAAAATGCTAAGAAGGGATTAGAAGTTGATTAGAGAGTGATTAGTATGCAACCCTCTTCATAAAATTAGTGGAGGCCATGAGAGCTAGCATTTTGCCATAGTTTAGTCACTAGGTTTAATTATGAATGAATTAGGGTAGGTTAGGGTCTTATTTATAGATTAGGCAAGTGTTTTAGGCCATAGGATTAACCCTAGATTCAATCCAAGCCATCAAAGCATGTCTTGGGGAAGAAGTCAAGTGTAGGAACCATCTAGGGCCTTTAGATTAAAGATGGACCATGAGAACCATTCAAATGCAAAATCTGCACTTGAGCGAATCGGCCCACGGGTTGACAGCCAAACACCCTGGATTAACCCCTAGTCGACCCAGCAGGCTCGGGTCGACTTCAAAAATCGGCCGGTTCGGTTATTCCCCTCTCCCAATTCGCTGTTTTGAGCATTTTTGCATATTTATTTATTAAATTTTCAATTATATATATATATATATATCAATATATATATATATATATATATATATATATATCTACACAACCCATTTCACTTAATTAAGTATACTTTAATTTGGGAATTTTCGTGAAACTTCGCGAGGCCATATCTTGGTCATACGGACTCCGATTTTCGAAAACTCGGACTCTATTTCGCGTATTTTTCCGAGACGAACACAATGGCATAGCCCGTTTCCCTTGATTCCCATTTTAGAATTAAATTCTGCCTCGATTTATGTTATTACAGGTTATTGAAAATACGGGTTGTTACATTCTCCCCTCCTTAAAGGATTTCGTCCCCGAAATCTTCAAGTTAGGAAGAACGTATCCTACCATCCAATCATCCATCTACTCAAAGCATCATCCACGAGCAATCATTGTCCTTACAAGATTCTAAATGCTGGATGGATATATGCAAAAGTGTGTGTATATGTACTTACCTAATGCGAAAATCAGGCGGTTACTGATACAGTAAACCTCCTTAATGCAAACCATGATAGTGCCATGCATCCAATATGTATGCGAAACCCTATTGACACATACAAATTTCTACATGCGTGCACAACCATACACAAAAATGCATCATCCATATGATAACACAGCCATGATACATCCATCAATCTAACTACCACATCCATTTATGCAATATGCAACATGAAGTGACTGAGCCGATCTAGTGCCTAATGTGTGTGTATATGCATCCACGAGCAACCACTAGCAAACAATTGCATCCATATGCATCCATCAACCATAACATGTTTCAAACACATGTCTCAACCATAGGTTTTACCCTATCTAAAGGTCATAGGTATTAGCGAGAGGATATACTAAAGATAAGATAAGTACTAGACAAGCAATAAAGGAGAAGTTAAAAGACATACTCTCAAAAAGAAATGGATACAAAGAACGCATCTTTGCTTCCGTCTCCCAAGTAGCATTGCTTTCGTCATCTCCCCATTGCACTTTAACTAGCTGAACTTCTCTGTTCCTCAACTTCCTAGTTTCTGACCCAAGGATGCGAGTAGGAGCTCGTCGAATCGTCGCATCACGCTCTACCTCTACATCTCTAAGCAAGCCCGGCTCTACCACCTCCGCGGTCTCATGTAAGCACTTCCTCAAATGTGATACATGGAATACATCATGAACACCACTAAGTCTGTCGGGCAACTCTACCCTATATGCCATCCGTCCAATCCTTTCCTTAATAGGAAACGGCCCAACAAATCTCGGTGCTAACTTCCCTACGGACCCAAAGCGAACAACATTTCTCAATGGAGATACTTTGACAAAAACCATGTCCCCAACCTCAAACTCAAGATCCGTCCTTCTCCGATCCGCATAAGATTTCTGTCTATCTTGCGCTGCTTTCATCCTTTTTCGAATTAAATCAATCTTCTCTGAAGTCTCTCTAACCATATCCGGCCCAAGCAAGATCCTATCCGTAGATTCCCACCAACATGTAGGAGATCGACAAGGCCTTCCATAAAGAGCTTCGAAAGGAGCCATACCAATACTGGACTGAAAGCTGTTATTATATGCGAACTCCACCAAAGGAAGATGTTCTTCCCATGTACCTCCAAAATCCAAGATACAAAGCCTCAAAAGATCTTCTAAGATACGGTTCACCCTCTCGGTCTGACCGTCCGTCTGAGGATGATATGCGGTGCTCAAACACAACTGAGTCCCTACCGCCTCTTGCAAACTTCTCCAAAACTCACTAGTGAAAATAGGATCTCGATCACTCACAATGCTGGATGGTACGCCATGCAATCTAACAATCTCTCTAACATAGACTGAAGCAAGCCATGGAGCGGTCCTCTTACTCTTTACGGGTATAAAATGGGCACTCTTTGTAAGTCTGTCTACCACAACCCAAATTCCCGTATTGCCCTTCCTCGATCTCGGTAACCCGTCGATGAAATCCATCGAGACACTATCCCACTTCCACTGTGGAACTTCCAATGGGTGTAGCAACCCACCGGGTTTCCTTTGCTCCACTTTAACTTGTTGGCACACTAAGCATCTAGCCACATACTCGGCCACATCTTTCTTCATACCGGCCCAAAAGAAAACTCTCTTCATGTCTTGGTACATTTTGTCTCCACCGGGATGAATAGTCATTCTTGAACGATGTGCATCATCCAAAATAGCCTTCTTCAAACCCTCATCTTGCGGTACACAAAGTCTACCGTCTCTATGCAACCATCCCTTATCATCTATGGTGTATCTACCCAAATGGCTGGACGACTCCCCTCTTATAAGCTTCTCTACCAACACAACCAACTGTGGGTCGTCTCGCTGAGCCTCGCCAATCCGTCTCAAAAGAGTAGGTCTAACCTCCAAGGATGCCAACAAACCAGGTACAAAATCAACAGAAGGTCTGAAGTCAAACAAAGAAAGAAACTCCAAGCTTCGTCGTTCCACGAACAATGGACTCAAAGATAGCCTTTTTCTACTTAAGGCGTCTGCCACCACGTTACCCTTACCAGGGGTATACGCTATCTCGAAATCATAGGATGCTAAGAACTCCATCCACCTTTGCTGTCTTAAGTTTAAATCCTTCTGAGAGAATAAGTACTTCAATGATTTATGGTCGGTGAACAACTCGAATCTCTCACCAAGAAGATAATGGCGCCAAGACTTAAGTGCGAAAACAATCGCGGCCAACTCTAGATCATGGGTAGGGTAATTCTTCTCATGCACTCTCAATTGTCTCCCTCCATAGGCTATTACCCTTCCCTCCTGCATCAAGACTGCGCCTAATCCAGTTCCACAAGCATCGGTATAAACAACAAACGGCTTACTCCCATCTGGAAGCACTAAAACTGGAGCGGTGGTCAAAGCTCTCTTTAACCGTCGGAAAGCATCATCACAATCTACATCTCATGAGAAAACCAGATTCTTCTTCGTCAAGCGGGTTAATGGGGCTGATATCTTCGCGAAGTCTTTGATGAACTTCCTATAATATCCTGCCAACCCCAAGAAACTTCTTACCTCGGTAGCATTTCTAGGAACTTTCCAATCCTGGATAGATACTATCTTTGCGGGATCCACAGCTATCCCTTCCTTAGAGACCACATGCCCTAAGAATCGCACTTCTCTTCTCCAAAAATGGCATTTAGAGAATTTAGCTTTAAGACTATGCGCTCGAAGAGTCTCCAATACTTCCTTGAGATGTAAGGCATGCTCTTCTTCATTCTTGGAAAAGACCAAGATGTCATCCACAAAAACTACTACAAACTTATTCAGATACTCTCTGAACACTCTACTCATGAGATCAACAAAGTATGCGGGGGCGTTTGTCAACCCAAATGGCATCACTAGCCACTCATAAAAACCATTCGGAGTCCGGAAAGCAGTCTTCTCTATACTGTCCTCCGCCACTCTTAACTGATGAAACCCTGTAGCTAAGTCCATCTGCGAAAATACTGACGCGCCAACCAACTGATCAAAGAGATCATCTATCCTCGGTAATGGGTGTCTATTCTTCTTCGTGAGCTTATTAAGTTCCCTATAATCCACACAAAGTCTGAGGGACCCATCCGCCTTCGTGGCAAACACTACTGGAGCTCCCCACTCCGATATACTTCGCCTTATGAACCCCTTCTCAAGCAACTCCCCTACTTGCTTATGAAGTTCTCTTCTCTCACGAGGAGCCATGTGGCGTACTGGCAAAGACACTGGTTTGGCATTATCCACCAAATAAATTCGGAAATCTATCTCCCGCTTCGGAGGCAAACCCTTTACTTCTTCAAACACATCCGGATATTCCCGGACTACTCTGACAGAACACAAACTTTCGACCGAAGCATCGAGCGATTCAAGATAACTTAGCAAAACAGATTCCATGGGATTGCAAGAGATCTCGAGAGTGTTACCCAAGCGGGTCATGAGCCTGACAACTCTCCTTTCGCAATCAAGAACGGCACCATTACTGGATAACCAGTCCATGCCCAAGATCAACCCATAGCCCGTGAAGCCCAATACAAAAGCATCACATCTAAACTCAACGCTAAGTATAGAAATCTTCAAACCCAAACATATCATAGGCAGATATATGGAGCCCCCAATTGGGTTTGAGACAACCAAGGGATCATCAACTAGACTGGTGTCTAAGTGCAGTGACTCAACTAACGATGATGAGATAAAAGAATGCGATGCGCCAGAGTCAAACAAAGTACGAACTGGATGATCAAACAGAAAAACCAGACTTTCAACGGAAATAGTTCTACCTCTCTGCTGAATCGGTGGAACTGAGAGAACCTGAACTTGCCCCCCTGACTGAGGTGGTGCTATAAGAGCTTGCACCTGGCCTCCTGAGGTAGACCCCGTCTTCTGCCCCTTCTTTGGGCAGTTTTTCACAAGATGCCCTGCTTCACCACAATGAAAGCAACCGGTCTTCTTCTTTTTGCGACAATCCTTACTGAGGTGTCCTGGTGTTCCACAATTGAAGCACTTCTTCTTCGTCTTCTTTTTGTCACCATTGCCTTTTCCGCCCTTGCCTTGTTGTTGCTGTTGCGGTTTCTTCTGATCCCCCTTTTTCTCTGGTGCCTTAGAATTCTTATCATCCTCATGCATAAGTGCCATGTAGACAAGCTTCTCAAAAGTGGCCCCCATAGGAATGTGAGTCATAGCTATTCCTTGCAATGGTTCGTTCAAGCCTCTAACGAACCTCAAAGCCTTCTTCTCCGGTGTATTCACCAACTCTATGCCAAACCTTGCTAATTGATTGAATTTGTTGACATATTCTTTCACCGTGAGATTCCCTTGCTTCAAATTCAAGAACTTCTCCATAAACAGATTCTCTTCCGCCCTTGAGAGAAACTTAGCCCCAAACCTTTGCTTAAAATCTGCCCAAGAGTCAACAGGGCGTTCTCCATTAGTGACCTCCCACCAGAATGAGGCCTCTCCCTTCATTAACCAAGCCGCCAACTTGACTTTCTTTCCCTCTTCCACTTCAAAGATATCTAGCAACTCTTCCACTTCCTTAAGCCAATCTCTAGCCTCTACGAAAGTCTCTGAACCAAGAAAAGGTTTTCCTCCTATAGCCTTGAACTCCTTGCAAACCTTAGCAAAATTATCCACTCTAGGCTGAGGAGGAGGAGCGGTTGTCTCTGGTGTAGTAGCATTGGCCGGACCCGCAGCCGCGGCCCTAGCCTCTTGCAACCTCCTATACCATAGTGGTATAACTAAACCCTCCGGGATGTTAAGATCTTCAGCCATGCTGAAACAAAAGAGGAAAGATTCAAAAAGGAGATTCCGAAAGATAAAGATATGGCTATTGGGGATTATGCTTTTCTTTTTCAAAAACTTTTTCTCTTAGAAGACATGCTTTTAAAAATACTTTCTTCGAAAATACTCTTAGAAAGTAGTTTTTCTCAAAAAAATTATCTGTTCTGGTAACCTTAAGCTCTGATACCACGTGTAACACCCCACTCCCGCTATGATCACTCACTAAGGGAATGCCATAGCATCGGTGGAGTATTTTAGTGAATATAGAACAGAAAAATTACAACAAGACAGATATAAATAGTACTTGAAATTTTAAAACATCATCTCATAACAGCGGAAGTAAAACATGTCTGGTTACATCATAAAACCACAATAAAGGTCAAGTACAATATCCATCAAAATAAAGAAGTACATAATCCCACTCTCATACAATAGCCGAACAAAAGAAAAGATAACTGGATAACTGGAGCTTTACATCTATCCAAGCTCCTAAAGACTGGAACAGCAATCCGATCAAGCTCCACTACTGCTAGGATCCACCGTAGGACCTGAGGGTTGGGAAAAAGATAAAAACAACAGGGTCAGACATAAGTCTGAGCGAGTCCTATAACTTTAACAATACAATCGTTAAAGTAACCAGAGAAGACATAAACTGATATACGGTAACATATAGGGATGAATGGCTACCCTAAGCAGTCAACTAAACGAAGATAAAGGATAAAGACGCATCTACCCTCCCTAAGGTAAATTACTAAACTGCACCACACCAGTCGTTCCTAACTTAAAGGTTGATCCCACCCAAGGACTTATAAAATTTACTAATTAGTACCTGCGTACCCCTAGGTGACCAAGTAGGCGCCACGGGGCCCTACAATCCACTAGGTGTACACACTACTTCCCATTCGATCGGCTCCCTAACGTAGATACCCGTGCTGGCCCCACCGTGGGATGTATCATTCCCCAATGTGGCAACCTGATGAAACTAAAGGTGCACGGCTTATATCTACTCGATGCAACAACGGCTTACCTACCAGCCCGGGCCCACTCACGCATATGAAGCCCGTTGGACTTGCGTTGCCACCGCTAACCCGTTTGCCTCTTACAGTCAAGCCCAGTATGCGTGTCCCGTCCTCGACATGGGTCGAGCCCACAAAGATACGTATGGGTTACTGGTTGAAATGGGCCTCCACAAGCTACCCACCTAAGCTTGTCCCTTTTTCTAGTATATCCCACTTAACCCTTTAATCATGTTTTAATTACATGTTCTATTTTGGTTAAGTATTCTAATCGTATTTTCTATTGCCACCCAAGGCAACCACTAGATTTTCTCATGCCACCCGAGGCACCCACTTAACCCCTCATGTCCCTCTACATGCTAATGTGGTTAAGTGTTTCTTAATTAATTAATTAAGAACGTAACCTTTGTAAAGACCTCTCACATTAGACTGTCTTTTATGACCGCTGGTTAAGCCGGTTGGGTCCGGGCAGCCTTATGTCATAACAGAGTCTAACCTCGTGTCTTTACATTAATTACGTATTTAGTTTGTGCCTAAGACCTCTCACATTGGGCTAACATTTGTAGCAACTGGTTAAGCCGGTTGGGTCCGGGCAGTTTTACGCTACAACTGAGTCCAACCTCGTGTCTTAGTCAATTAATTACACCTAATTAATCACCCTCATAATTTTATATTAATTATCCCTAATTAATCAAGTTTTCTTAACATGGGTAGACCTAACTTAATAGGTAAATTCCCATGGGGTAGACCTAACTCAATAGGTAAATTCCCAACACATAGTATGGGTACACCTAACCAAATAGGCAAATTCCCATACTATGTTTATTTATTTTGTGTTATGCATAATTATATTAATTTCACACAATCTTATTAACTTATGCATTTAATTACCCCATCGTTCCCACGTAATTTCGTTCATGATATAACACATATAAAAGGTGTCAACTTGCATATGAATGAACATGTTTCAAAGGTGCCATCTTGCATATTAACAAACACATAACTTGCATATGAACTTGCATAACATGTCACATAACTTGCATATAATATGTCACATAACTTACATATTCATTTTGCATAACAAACTTGCATATTAGCTTATAGACTTGCATAATGTGTCATCATGAACTTGCATATTAATAAACATGTAACTTGCATATTTACATACATGTAACTCGCATATTAACAAACATGTAACTTGCATATAAAGAAACATGTAACTTGCATATTTACATACATGTAACTTGCATATTAACAAACATGTAACTTGCATATTAACAAACATGTAACTTGCATATTTACATACATGTAACTTGCATATTAACAAACATGTAACTTGCATATTAACAAACATGTAACTTGCATAGCATATTACCATGAACTTGCATAACATGCATATGATTACATAGCCCACAACTTGCATATTTAGCATCATGCAAACATAACATACATCATATTAAACTTGCATAAGCTTACATACTCAACATGCATAAACATAAGATTAATGCTAACATCATATCATATGATTCAAAGCTCATTAACCCACATACAAAACCATAAATCTCATCACATCTCATCTAATTAGTTTACCAAAAGATCATCAAAGTGATAGAAACTCACAACTAGCAACTTTGAACACCAAATGAAGAAGATTAAAATGCTAAGAAGGGATTAGAAGTTGATTAGAGAGTGATTAGTATGCAACCCTCTTCATAAAATTAGTGGAGGCCATGAGAGCTAGCATTTTGCCATAGTTTAGTCACTAGGTTTAATTATGAATGAATTAGGGTAGGTTAGGGTCTTATTTATAGATTAGGCAAGTGTTTTAGGCCATAGGATTAACCCTAGATTCAATCCAAGCCATCAAAGCATGTCTTGGGGAAGAAGTCAAGTGTAGGAACCATCTAGGGCCTTTAGATTAAAGATGGACCATGAGAACCATTCAAATGCAAAATCTGCACTTGAGCGAATCGGCCCACGGGTTGACAGCCAAACACCCTGGATTAACCCCTAGTCGACCCAGCAGGCTCGGGTCGACTTCAAAAATCGGCCGGTTCGGTTATTCCCCTCTCCCAATTCGCTGTTTTGAGCATTTTTGCATATTTATTTATTAAATTTTCAATTATATATATATATATATATCAATATATATATATATATATATATATATCTACACAACCCATTTCACTTAATTAAGTATACTTTAATTTGGGAATTTTCGTGAAACTTCGCGAGGCCATATCTTGGTCATACGGACTCCGATTTTCGAAAACTCGGACTCTATTTCGCGTATTTTTCCGAGACGAACACAATGGCATAGCCCGTTTCCCTTGATTCCCATTTTAGAATTAAATTCTGCCTCGATTTATGTTATTACAGGTTATTGAAAATACGGGTTGTTACAGCTTGCACATGCCTGGTGGCGGGGTCGAGCGGAGAAGCTCATCCTAACAGGTTCGAGCACGTCACGTCATTAACATGATTGAACATCTAGATCTAAGGTCAAGAAATACGATTTTAAATAGATCAGGGAAGTGTAAAAGAAAGGGATGGCACACCTGTAATTTCCAATCCCCTTTTGTGCACAGTAAAAGATATAAAAGGAAAAGTGATGGCAAGGGAATAATTCTGGATCCTTTTTTTAATAGTACCAAAGCCTCATAGCAGCACATGTGATAAAGTGAAGTTGTTCTTCCAACATAAAGGTCGCTCGCTCGTTTGTATGGTCCATCTCGCTCGTGCACATTGCAATACAGGTCGCACGTTACTTTTTGAGTCCGGACAGCTAGCGCCAGCTGTAAAGCACACAATGACAGATGTCTCACATGGTCCCGTGCATCTTATTTACCACTTCCCCACTCCATACCATTTCCACCTATAAATACCCCATTTTACCACACTTGAAAGGGAGGGATTGTTGGAACCCGAAGGGTTGCTCAATCACTTTTCCACCATTCTTAAGCTCTCTCCAAACTCCATTAATGGTCGCCAAATCTCACTTTTTCTTCCTCCATCATCAATTGGACCAAGTCTACTCCCTCCTCCAATAGAGATCAATTCAAGCTCTCTCCATCCATCTCCAAACCAAGATCCATCATTTCCATCTTCTCAAGCTTCGTTTAAGTTCTCTCCTTCCGCCATTAATCCTCCTCGAAGCTTTGATTCACATCTCAACCATCATGGACTCTTCGTTGTTTCTCTAAGTGCGCAAACCATGAAACATACACTCTCACACTCGTCACGTTCAAAAGATCCAACCATTTCCATAACGGTCTAGAGAGAATCAAGTCATTAAAGAGAGGAGAATCATTGTAAAAAGAGAGAATGAGCCAAAATGAGATATATGAGATGATGAACTTTGTAAATTTCTTCATAATAATGAAAATCCTTGCCAAAGTGGATGTAGATCTATTTTAGATCGAACTACTATAAAAATCCTAGTGTTTTTACTTACTTTTTCCCGCTTATTTTGCATTGTGGTTCCTTTTAATCTCTAACCATATTGGTGAAGTATGGCTTACGTACCTTTGGTGTTGAACCATTTTTGGTTTAAACAACTCTCAATAGTGATCTTGCATCCTAAAGAATCCAACTGTCCCAAAGAGATAAGTTGACTTCAGTAGTCCCAAAACAAAGCGCACATTAGTTAGAGTATGAACCGCTCCGTTAAACGTTCGTATTTGCATGGATCTAGTGCCCTTCGACTTGCAAACTGCACCATTTCCCATAACAATTGAATTTCCTTAGCGATCAACATAAGAAGAAAAACAATTCCTATTAGGAGTCATGTGATATGAAGCCCCTGAATCAATCACCTATTCGCCGCCTGAAACATCTGATGCTACAGATGACAAAACATCCATGTCTCCTTCACCAATACCTCTCTCCACTACAACTGATGAAGACGTTATTTCCTTCTTCCCCTTGTTTGGACAATCATTCTTCTAATGACCGGGTTTCTTACAAATGAAGCACTTGCTATTTCTTTCTTTCGACTTTTCTCTCCAACGGGGATTCCTAGACGTAGAACGCCCCTAGTTTCCCTTTTTCTCAGATTTCTCCTTCTCTACAAATAAACCATGACCATTACCTGCACCACCACTTCCATCACTCGGCTCTTTCATATGATCTTGCAATTGCTAACTAAGAAGACCTATCTTGACATCATCAAAAGGTAGTGTATCTGGCCATAAATTAAACTATTTGAGAAACTGGTATAGCGCTTAGGAAATGAACACAACAATATCGTCGCCTTCTTCTCCTACTCAATCTTCAAATCTATCACCTTCATATTCATTAGCAAATCGTCAAACACATTCAAGAGTGCCTTTAACGAAGTTCCTTCCTTCATCTTATAAGTAAAGAAAGTCCGTAACAAGATCAATCGATTTGTGAGTGACAATTTCATATATAACTCCTACAACTTGTCTCTAATACCCTTAGCAATTGTATCACCACTAATTTCATAGATAACATTCTCCCCTTAGAAAGTTGAAGTGTAGTGAATGCCCACTCTTTCATTTCTTATCTCTCGACATTTGAAATGTCCGCTGACAAGAAATGTGCATAAAACACTACCCAATGTACCCAACTCTGCCTAAGAATCACTTTCATCTTCCATTGCCATCTTTCAAAATCATTATTGCCATTCCACTTGTTGGTAACCAATTGTGACCCAAAAGCTGCATACGAACCACATACATAAGGAGCTATGCCATTTGGACTTTTGAGGTACTATTTGAATTTGATTCCGGCAATTCAACAACTTTCTACCAACACCAAAGCTCTGATATCAAATATTATGGAGAATTTCGACTCGAGACCGCTTAAACCAAAAACCCCAAATCCAACGGAAGACGAGATCATGGTAAATGTGAAAAAACCACCAATCAATATATCAAAACAATCTCAATCCAATCCAGTAACCAGTCATAGTCACTAAACAGGAGAAATATTAGAGCTACAATGAAAAGTAAATCACATAGGAATTTACAGTGGTTCCACTGACGTCATGTCGGTGTACGTCCACTTTGAGAGAGAACCTTTTATTAATACAAGTAGAAAGTACAAGAGATTATTTATAATGATCAAATTCACCAGAAAAATTTGATTTTGTGGAGATGAGAATTGAAGAAGATTAGAGTTGCCTAAGCCCTAATTAAAACAAACCTAGATCTTAATCCCTTGATTAGTCCTTCTTCTGGTCCTTAACCCTTTTTGATCTGAGAATAGCTAATATAGGGAGAGAATAATATGTAGTAATTTCCCAAATTGCCCCTTGAACCTTCACAAATCAACCAGCAAAGTCCACAACTTGAAAATAACCCAGAAGTTGCTTCAGACGTCTATCGTGTTGTGACATATGTCTATCTCTAGCCACGAGATATTTTTTGCTTCAACACAACCGTCTGTCACTCCCCACATATGTCTATCACCAACTCAAATGTCTATCCATATGTGACAGATGTAACACCCCGTATTTTCTGTAAACATTAAAGTAACGAATTAAAGAATAATTAATTTCAAATGGGATAATTAAGAGAAACGGGTTACGTCATTGCGTTCGTCTCGGAATTATGCTTTAGATAGAGTTTGAGTTTGCGTAAATCGGACTCCGTATGAAGAAATTATGACCTTCAGAAGATTCAAGAATTTAAATAAACAAAGTTCAGAAAATTCAAATTTCAAAATCAGAAGCAGAAGCGGGTTGGGTGGGAATTTTCCTGCCCAAGGCTAGGTCGACCTCCCCCCATACAGGTCGACCAGGGGGTCGACCTAGGGGTCGACCTCCCCCTTGAGCCACATCTGAAACCTGACGTGTTTCTTTGTGTGACGAATTGATGTGTCATTAGGGCTTGTGTGGCAAGTTCTGGTTGGTTCTCTTAGGTTTGAATGGCTTTGATTTTCCCTAGGTTGATCTAATGGCTCCTATTAAATCAAACTTCTATATAAGCAACCTAAATCTAAACCCTAAGCCACACAAAAATATTCCTAGAACCGTCATGCTGTCAACACTCAACCTAGAGTAGCCGCCATTCTCCTACAACTAGAAAGCAAGTAGAAATTACAAATCAAATCTAATTCAACTAAGAAAATTCAACGTCTACAACAAAGAAGAGCTATTCAAATTCAGAATACAGATCCCAGAACACAAGACTAGTCTCCTTTTTGTAAGTCCAGTTATCATTTAGACCTAAATGATATTAGAATCGTGACTAAATAAATGGATGTAGAACAATGCCTAATGTAAATTTATGCCTATCCTTTTCTGTTAAAACTGAGTTGATTTAGACTATGACTCTTATCATGTTAAGTTTGTGATCATGTTGTATGTAATTTGATGATAAATGTTAATGCTTTGAATCCATATGTTGTATAATTCGCCAATGACATATACGTTGTGTAACTTAGCGATGACATATTATGTTGCATACTTTGGCGATGACATAGATTGGCGATGACATATTATAATTTGGTAATGGCATATCATATTGTGTAATTTGGCGATGACATACCATATTGTATAATTTGGCGATGACATTTCAAATTGTATGATTTGGTAATGACACCTATATGTTGTATGACAATTTGGGATTTTGCTATGTTTATGCAAGTTCAACCATGTTCAAATATATGACTAGAACTACATGCTAATTTGCAAGTTCACAACCGCATTCCTAATTTTAAGTTTATGTAGTTCTATGTAAAACCCCTATTTCATGATTCATGTTGAGTAGATATAAATTTGCAAGTTCATAATTAAATGTATATTGTTCTATGCCATATTCATATGGCACATGTGTAGTTAGATCCATATTTTTATGATGTTGGAATTATTACATGTTCCTCTTTTTCCCCTTTTGTGTATGAATTAGGCTACGTATCGAGCCTAACATTTTATGTGATTTATGTGAACGTTTAACGGGGCTAACGTTGGGGAAAAACATTAAATTACATATAATTGGCATATTTGGCTCATAAACATGTAAATGTTTTATGACATAAAGTGGTATAAATTTTCATACCTAAAATTATGAACTTGATCTAAAGGGAAAGTGGGGCTTGACTTGAATGACAACAATTTACATATAAATATAAAGAGGTAAATAAGTAAATTTAGAAAAGACGAATATGCCTAACCCGGGGTTAGATTGAGTTATGGTGTAAGACTGCCCGGAACCGCCCGACACATCCAGCAACCGTAACAATATATATCTAATGTGAGAGGTTAATGCATCGAGCCCAAAAGAACCCGAGGTTAGACCGAGTTGCGGCGTAAAACTGCCCGGACCCGACCGACACATCCAGTGACTGCAACAATACCGGTCTAATATGAGTGGTTGGTGCTTTAATGAAAAAATTAAAGCTAAGTCAGGAATGGTAGGGTTAAGTTAATTAAGGCAACACTTAACCAATACAACATGTTAACTAAACTGATGGGTGGGGTTAGATTAACTTGGACACTTAACAAATTTAACATGTCAATTAGGAAACCCTAGTAACGGGGACCCATTTCAGCAGTAACCCACATAGATATATCTTGGTACCCTGAACTAGGCAAGGTGGGGCACGATTACTGGGATGATTATAAGCGGTCAAAACAACAGCGGTTGGTGCGTCAGTGTAGGTTCCGACGGAGTACGGGCGTGCACGTAATCCGGAGTGGAAAAAGTAGGCACTGGGCATCAGTAGTTATACACTATGCATCTTGAATCGTGTCGGGTTGCCACCATAGGATTTGATACACCCCATGGTGGGACCAGCACAGCTATCTACAATCGAGCGGGGCCATTTTTCTTTCGCTCTCTTTTCTTCCGTTTCCCCCCCTCCCCCCCCCCCCCAGGTAGCCAGGGAGGGAATAGCTCAGCTTAATTTGGACCGTTCATCTTTCCAAGCTTGAAGACTCTATGATGTATAGCTTGGAACCTCTTATCTTTGGCTATGGCTTTGGACACACTACTACTTGGGCATTTATGCAGTTTTATTGTGTTTTATGCTTCTTTATGTTATAATCAAGTCAGAGATTTTTATGTAATGATTTGGAAGTTGTTTTGAGACAGTTTTCTGTAATGTTTTTGTTATGAACTACATATGAAATAAATTTAGTTTTTCCGCTGCTTATATATGTCTGTCTTGTAAATTATCTGTGTCTTTTACCTATAATGCTCCACCAAAGTTAAGGCATTCCCTTTGTGGGTGACCTTAACGGATATGGGGTGTTTCACTTGGTATCAGAGCAAAGGTTTACCAGATCAGATAAAAGTTTTTTGAAAACTAATTTTTATAAAGGAAGTTTAAAGAAGCAATTTTCAAGAACAAAAAGTGTTGTTTTATTTTAAAAAGGCATAATCCCCCACAGACATATGCACTATCTTTCTATCCTTTGTTTTGAATCTTTCCTTTTTCGTTTCAGCATGTCTGGGGATCTTAACCTTCCAGAGGGCGTGCCGGTACCTGGTTGGTTCAGAAGGTACCTAGAGGCTAGGACTAATGTCGCAGGCTCAGCAGACGTTCCTCCTCCCCCAGCTGTAGCGGTTCCTCCTCCTCCACCTCCTGCGCATGCAAATGCTTTCTCAAAAATATGTACGGACTTTCGAGCCATGGGTGGAAAGAACTTCAATGGAAATGAATCCTTCGTGGAAGCAAGAAACTGGCTCAAAGAAACTGAGGATTTGTTTGATATCTTCGAAGTGGATGATAGGCAGAAGATACAGTTGGTCGTATGGTTGCTCAAAGACGAAGCTTCCTATTGGTGGGAAGTTACTAACGTTGAAAGACCAATTGAAACTTGGATGGATTTCAGAATGAGGTTTGAAATGAAATTCCTCTCACAAGCTGAATGAATCCTACAGATGGAGAAGTTCTTAGCTCTCAAACAGGGAAGTATGTCAGTCAAGGAATACGTTAACCAATTCAACCAGCTGGCAAGGTTCGGAGTTAGTAAACACTCCACATAAGAAGGCTCTCTGTTTTGTGAAAGGATTGAATGAGCCACTGCACAGCGTAGCTATGTCCCATATACCTATGAGTGCGACTTATGAAAGGCTGGTGGACATGGTAATGTTACAAGAAGAAGATAAGGTTAGAAAGAAAGAGACAAAGGTAGAAGTACCTCAAGATAAGAAAGTGGAAGGATCACAGAGTAAGAAGACAGATTCCAAGAAGGGCGGGAAGAACAACAAACCCCGTGACAAGAGGAAGTGTAATTTTTGTGGCATTCCTGGAAATCTGGTTAAGGATTGCAGAAAGAAGAAGAGGAAGATGGGCGGTTGTTTCCATTGCGGCGAGACGGGACACATGGCTAAGGACTGTCCAAGAAAGTAAGGGCAAGGGCAGAGAGCTGGATCTACTTCTGGAGGGAAGGTTCACGTTCTCATGGCACCTCCGCAAGAACGAGGTAGAAATGTTTCTGTTGAGAGTTTAGTTTATCTTTTTGATCATCCTATTCGTACACTCTTTGATTCTGGCGCATCGCACTCTTTCATATCTACTATTTTAGTTGAATCTCTACACCTAGACACCAGTTTAGTAGAGGATCCCTTGGCTGTTTCAAATCCAATTGGGGACTCAACTTATTTGTCAATGATTTGTTTGGATTTGGAAATTTCTATACTAAGTGTTGGGTTTATATTTAATGCCTATGTTTTGGGCTTCACGGGCTATGGGTTGATTCTAGGCATGGATTGGCTATCCAGTAATGGTGCCATCCTCGATTGTGAAAAGAGAGTGGTTAGACTTATGACTCGCCTTGGTAACACTCTCAAAATTTCTTGTAATCCCATGAACTCTGTTATGCTTAGCTATCTAGAATCTCTTGATGCGTATGTTGATAATTTGCAGTCTGTTAGAGTAGTCCGTGAATACTCGGATGTCTTTGAAGAGGTGAAGGGGTTACCTCCATAGCGGGAGAAATACTTTTGCATATACCTTATTGATAATGCAAAACCCATTGCTTTACCCGTTAGACACATGGCCCCAAGGGAGAGGAAAGAATTCAGCAAGCAAGTTAAAGAGTTGCTTGAGAAGGGGTTTATAAGGTGGAGTATTTCTGAATGGGGTGCTCTAGTAGTCTTCACAACCAAAGCGGATGGTTCGCTTCGCTTATGTGTTGACTATCGGGAGCTAAACAAGCTGACCAAGAAGAATAGGCACCCACTTCCAAGAATAGATGACTTGTTCGATCAGCTTGTAGGTGCATCGGTTTTCTCCCAACTAGATCTAGCTACCGGATTTCATCAGCTAAGAGTGGCTGAAGACAGTATTGATAAGACCGCGTTCAGAACCCCAAATGGTTTCTTCGAGTGGCTTGACGAACGTGCCCGCTTATTTCGTTGACTTGATGAGCAGGGTGTTCAGGGAGTTCCTTAATAAGTTTGTGGTGGTTTTCGTAGATGACATTTTGATTTTCTCAAAGAGTAAGGAAGAACATTCTCAGCATTTAAAAGAAGTCATGGATACTCTTCGAGCACACCAGTTGAAAGCCAAATTCTCCAAGTGCCACTTCTAGAGAGAGGAAGTAAGGTTTCTTGGACATGTGGTGTCCAAGGAAGGGTTAGCTATGGACCCCACAAAAGTAGTTGTGGTGCAAGATTGGAAGGTTCCACGAAATGCGACCGTAGTCCGAAGCTTCCTCGGGCTAGCGGGCTTTTATCGAAAGTTCATCAAAGATTTTGCGAAGATCTCAGCTCCGCTTACAAGGTTGACGAAGAAGAACCTAACTTTCAATTGGGATTTGCATTGCGATGTTGCTTTCCAACGATTGAAGAGGGCTCTAACAACAGCCCCAGTTTTGACATTGCCAGATGGGAGTATGATGTTTACCGTATACACGGATGCATGTGGTATAGGACTAGGTGCTGTCTTGATGCAAGAAGGGAAGGTAGTAGCTTATGGAGGAAGACAGTTGAAAGTACATGAGAAAAACTACACAACCCATGATCTAGTGTTGGATGCCATCGTCTTTGCGCTTAAGTCTTGGCGCCATTATCTCCTAGGTGAGAAGTTTGAATTGTATACTGACCATAAATCGTTGAAGTACCTTTTCTCGTAGAAAGATCTTAACTTGAGGCAACAAAGGTGGATGGAGTTCTTGGCATCCTACGATTTCGAGATTTCCTATACCCTTGGCAATGGCAATGTAGTAGCAGACGCCCTGAGTAGAAAGAAGCTAACCTTAAGCCCTATTTTTGTAGAAAGGCAAAGCTTGGAATACATAGCCAACTTTGACTTTAGACCCTCCACCGATCATGTGACTGGTTTGTTAGCATCGCTAGAGGTGCGGCCTACTCTTTTGGACTCAATAGGAACCGCGCAACGTGAAGACCCTCCTCTAGTAGATGTGATGGATAAGCTAATTAGGGGTGAGACTTCTAGTCACCTCAATAGATACTCATCGATGATAAAGGTTGGTTGACCATACACCCAGGTGGAGACAAGATGTATAAAGACGTAAAAAGGGTTTTCTTTTGGAATGGCATGAAGAGGGATGTAGCTGAATTCGTCTCTAAGGGCTTAGTATGCCAGCAAGTCAAGGCAGAGCAAAAGAAGCCTGGTGGTTTGCTTCATCCTCTGGAGGTCCCACAGTGGAAACGGGATAACATTTAATGGACTTTATTGATAGGCTTCCTAGGTTAAGAAGGGGCAATACCAGTATTTGGGTAATAGTGGACAGGCTCACAAAAAGCGCTCACTTTATACCCGTTAAAAGTAGAAGGGCTGCCTCATCTTTAGCATCCATTTATCTTAAAGAGATAGTTCGACTCCATGGGATACTGTAACACCCCGCATTTTTAATATAATTAAAAATATGTAAAAAATATGTAAAAAAAAATATGTGTATATGCATAGATAGGTAAATATTGGTGATGTATAATGAAAAATTTATTAATATATGGAAGAGAAGGAAAAATTAATTTGATAACAGTGTACGTAACAGAGAATATAATAAAATAAGGATACTTAATTTAAATACCAGAAAATAAGTAAAATGGACATCACCATTGCGTTCTTCTCGAAATTTTGCTTGGATTAGAGTCCAAGTTTGCGAAAATCGGACTTCGTATGAAGAAGTTATGGCCTTCGGAAGATGCAGGAAAAATTCAGAAATCAACCAGCTCAGAACAGAAAAAAAAAATGGCCAGGTCGACCATGAGGTCGACCTCCCAAGCGGAGGTCGACCCTAGTGTCGACCTACCCTTTGGGGAGGTCGACCTATCTCGACCTGGGACGAGAATTTCGGTCCAAAAGCAGGCTGAGTTCATTTTTGAGCACCTGTGACGTATTTTAATGTGTTGTACGGATCTGATGGCTTCTAGGTCAATCTAATGGCTCTAAAACATTCTCTACACCTAAAAATAGTGCCTAGACCTAACCTAATTCATAAACAAATCCTTCTGACATCTCCATGCCGCCAAACTTCAACCAAACATGGTCGCCGCCTCAAAACCCTAAATTAATTTGCAAGTTCTTCATCAACTTTGGAGTTTAATCAAATCAAGTAGCAAAGTTCTTCATCAACAATTCATGCTCTCCACCAATAATCAATTAATAAGATTAAATCAGCATTCTGCATCAACAACAAATCGCTTATTTCTCTAATCCAGTCAAGGTGAGTGGATTTAAACTATACTTGTTGTATAATGTTGCTTCTATCGTTTACCATTCCCCATAATGAATATGATGTTAATTTAATAAGATCTGTTATTTTATTTATGACTACGTTTGAGTTCTCTCCTTTTTATCCTTTCTCCTTTTTATTTTTGGATCTAGGTTATCTCGAACCTAGACGAAATCTTATTATACAATACACACAATTGGAATATGGGGATATTGGAATATAATATGTAATTTTGGGGTTTGCGGCATAACAATTGTTATTGCATATATTGGGCATAATCTATTTTATGCAGTCGAGGAATAGAATCTATAATGTTGAATTTATGTAAGTTTGACATAATTGTCATTGGATATGGAATTGGTATAATTCAATATTAACACCATGTAATTGGATAACATGGATTGGTGAAATTTATTCGTGACTTGAAAAAATAAGCCTAGAGGGTGAATTAGATTGTATGTACGAACGTGGGAATGTTGGGATATATATATATATATATATATATATATATTGGGAAAGTATTGATTATATGAAATTGGGTATAATTGGATATTGGAAATTGGCATGTTTGGATATGAATAACATGGAATTAGTGAATTTGGCTACAATTGGATAATTTGGGTAATATGAAAATTGGCTAACTATTATTTAATTGGTGTAGTGAATGGAAAATTGGAAATAGGCATAAAAATGAAATGTAATTAAGTTGAATTTGGAACATATGACATGAATTTGGGGTTTGGGTGAAAGACGATTGTTAATGAACGCCTATGACACGAGGTTAGACGTGTTTATGGTGTAAGACTGCCCGGAACCGCCCGGCAAGTTCAGCAACCACAAGCAGACGTCTAATGTGAGAGGTCAACGGCAAGAACTAGAGGCATAACGGTTTATGACACGAGGTTAGACGCGTTTGTGGTGTAAGACTGCCCAGAACCGCCCGGAAAATCCAGCAGCCACGAACGGACGTCTAATGTGAGAGGTCATACATCGTTACGGCATTATAAATAAATTAAGAAATACTAACCATAATAAGACATGTGGGTGACATGGGTATGGTTAGAGGGTTAAGTGGGTGATATAAATGACATGTAAAGAATAACAAATGTGGACTTAACCGTTGTGAGACATGTGATGTAAGACATAACCAAGGTAGACTTAACTGTAGTCAAACATGTGTAAGACATGGAAACTGTAATAAAAAGGGGGTTAAGTGGGACTCGTGTGACATGTGAAACATAATTTAGATATGCTTAACCAAATGGGACCCGTAACGGTATCATAAATTAATCGAATTGGGAAAAGTTTAAGTAATGGGTTAAGTAAATGGAAGGGTTAATTCAAATCTAAAATTAATGACACAGTAATGGGGGAATGATAATTACCTATTATAAACTTGAGTTGCGATGATGTAAAATTAAATAATAGGCAAACTTATCATAGGGACAAGGGAAGGTTATGACTTAAGATGTAATACAAGACTTGAAGGGTGGGACGACTTATACTATGAAATAAGTTAATCTAATATTAATGACAAGAAATGGGGAATGATAAATAACCTATTATGAATAAACTTGAATAAGGCAAGAAAGGATAATAGGTGGAAATTATAACTTATGGGACAAGATAAGTTATAGGAAACGATAAGGAAGATGAGATAACTTATATGTAAAGATATACTTAAATTAAGTGGTTTGGAAAGAAGAAATGTGAAATTAAAAATGATATAAGTTATATGAGTGGAAAAGAAGTAAATTAGAATCATATATGTTGGTTGGGTTGAGTAATTCTCTGGGTGCCAGTCTGATGTTGATTTCGGTCTTCACGGCTGGTGTTTAGATGGTTATTCTCCTAATCAGTGTGTATGTGGGATAAGGCATACTTAACTATGAATTAAGTATAACATGTTGTTGTAACCCAAAAAGGGAATAATTTATGAGATTGGAAAATAACATGTTGTGGGATTATTAATGGACTTAAGTCAACGAAATGTGGGATAAGTCTTTTTAAGGACAATGGACGCATGTGTTTGATGGATGAGTAGATGGACGATTGGATGGTAGGATATACGTTCTCCTTGAATCGGAGATTTCGGGGACGAAATCCTTTAAGGAAAGGAGAATGTAACACCCCGTATTTTCTGTAAACATTAAAATAACGAATTAAAGAATAATTAATTTCAAATGGGAGAATTAAGTGAAACGGGTTACGCCATTGCGTTCGTCTCGGAATTTTGCTTTAGATAGAGTCCGAGTTTGCGTAAATCGGACTCCGTATGAAGAAATTATGACCTTCATAAGATTCAAGAATTTAAATAAACAAAGTTCAGAAAATTCAAATTTCAAAAATAGAAGCAGCAGCGGGCTAAGCGGGAATTTTCCCGCCCAAGGCCAGGTCGACCAGGAGGTCGACCAGGGTTCGACCTCCCCCCATAGAGGTCGACCTCCCCCTCGGGCCAGATCTGAAACCTGACGTGTTTCTTTGTGTGGCGAATTGCTGTGTCATTAGGGCTTGTGTGGCAAGTTCTGGTTGGTTCTCTTAGGTTTGAATGGCTTTGATTTGCCCTAGCTTGATCTGACGGCTCCTATTAAATCAAATTTCTATATAAGCAACCTAAATCTATACCCTAAGCCACACAAAAATATTCCTAGAACCATCATGCTGTCAACACTCAACTTAGAGTAGCCGCCATTCTCCTTGAACTTGAAAGCAAGTAGAAATTACAAATCAAATCTAATTCAACTAAGAGAATTCAACGTCTACAACAAAGGAGAGCTTTTCAAATTCAGAATACAGATCCCAGAACACAAGACTAGTCTCCTTTTTGTAAGTCCAGTTATCATTTAGACCTAAATGATATTAGAATCGTGACTAAATAACTGGATGTAGAACAATGCCTAATGTAAATTTATGCCTATCCTTTTCTGTTAAAACTGAGTTGATTTAGACTTTGACTCTTACCATGTTAACTTTGTGATCATGTTGTATGTAATTTGATGATAAACGTTAATGCTATGAATCCATATGTTGTATAATTCGCCAATGACATATACGTTGTGTAACTTAGCGATGACATATTATGTTGTATACTTTGGCGATGACATAAATTGGCGATGACATATTATAATTTGGCGACGGCATATCATATTGTGTAATTTGGCGATGACATACCATATTGTATAATTTGGTGATGATATTTCAAGTTGTATGATTTGGTAATGACATCTATATGTTGTATGACAATTTGGGAATTTTGCTATGTTTATGCAAGTTCAACCATGTTCAATATATGACTAGAACTACATGGTAATTTGCAAGTTCACAACCGCATGCCTAATTTTAAGTTTATGTAGTTCTATGTAAAACCCTTATTTCATGATTTATGTTGAGTAGATCTAAATTTGCAAGTTCATAATTAAATGTACATTGTTCTATGCCATATTCATATGACACATGTGTAGTTAGATCCATATTTTTATGATGTTGGAATTATTACATGTTCCTCTTTTTCCCTTTTTGTGTATGAATTAGGCTATGTATTGAGCCTAACATTTTATGTGATTTATGTGAATGTTTAACGGGAGTAACGTTGGGGAAAAACATGAAATTACATATAATTGGCATATTTGGCTCATAAACATGTAAATGTTTTATGGCATAAAGTGGTATAAATTTTCAAACCTAAAATTATGAACTTGATCTAAAGGGAAAGTGGGGCTTGACTTGAGTGACAATAATTTACATATAAATATAAAGAGGTAAATATGTAAATTTAGAAAAGATGAATATGCCTAACCCGAGGTTAGATTGAGTTACGGTGTAAGACTGCCCGGAACCGCCCGACACATCCAGCAACCATAACAATATATATCTAATGTTAGAGGTTAGTGCATCGAGCCCAAAAGAACCCGAGGTTAGACTGAGTTGCGGTGTAAAACTGCCCGGACCCGACCGGCACATCCAGTGACCACAACAATACTTGTCTAATGTGAGTGGTTGGTGCTTTAATGAATAAATTAAAGCTAACTCAGGAATGGTAGGGTTAAGTTAATTAAGGCAACACTTAACCAATACAACATGTTAACTAAACTGATGGGTGGGGTTAGGTTAACTTGGACACTTAACCAATTTAACATGTTGATTAGGAAACCCTAGTAACGGGGACCCATTTCAGCAGTAACCCACATAGATGTATCATGGTACCCTGAACTAGGCAGGGTGGGGCACGATTACTGGGCTGATTATAAGTGGTCAAAACAATGGCGGTTGGTGCGTCAGTGTAGGTTCCGACGGAGTACGGGCGTGCACGTGCTCCGGAGTGGAAAAAGCAGGCACTGGGCCTCAATAGTTATACACTGTGCATCTTGAATCGTGTCGGGTTGCCACCATAGGATTTGATACACCCCATGGTGGGACCAGCACAGGTATCTACAATCGAGCGGGGTCGTATGACACAAGTACTAAATGCGTGCGAGTAGGAGCCGATCGATAAAAAGGGATCACTGGATTTGAACTCATGATGATGGTTGAAATAACTAGTTGGTGCAGAGAATATAGATATGAGTGCGATAGTATGATTAGTTTATCTTGCCTTGTTTATCTTGCCTTATCATATGTTACCTTATTACTTTGTTATTGTCCTGCGTCCAGTTTATTCATGTCATGGTTCTCTTACCAATTTACATGCTGAATAATCACTGGACTTACCAGACTTATGTCTGACCCGTTTTTCTTTCGCTCTCTTTTCTTCCGTCCCCCCCCCCCCCCCCCTCAAGTAGCCTGGGAGGGAATAGCTCAGCTTAATTTGGACCGTTCATCTTTCCAAGCTTGAAGACTCTGTGATGTATAGCTTGGAACCTCTTATCTTTGGCTATGGCTTTGGACACACTACTACTTGGGGATTTATGCAGTTTTACAGTGTTTTACGCTTCTTTATGTTATAATCAAGACAGAGATTTTGATGTAATGATTTGGAAGTTGTTTTGAGACAGTTTGCTATAATGTTTTTGTTATGAACTACGTATGAAATAAATTTAGTTTTTCCGATGCTTATATATGTCTGTCTTGTAAATTATCTGTGTCTTTTACCTATAATGCTCCACCAAAGTTAAGACATTCCCTTTGTGAGTGACCTTAACGGTGGTGGGGCATTTCAACAGATGTATGTCGCAAGTCTCGGGAACATTCACCCTGACAACACAGATGTATGTCGTTTTGTGACAGACATCTGTCGCCCTTTCCAACTGAAATACATACACCTTTTCACCTGCAACTTCCACCTTCGAGTTCCGATTTGCGAACCGTTTTCTCTGTTACGAAGCTACTTTTGACCACTTCAATTCAACTATATAGTATCGTAGAATTTAACAATAATAATTGTTAATATAGTCATAAGTAGCTGTAAATATATTTTATAGCAGTACCTGTCATACTGGTTGTTGTTATAATCAAAACCTCCTTGCATTAATAGTCACCTATTTCTAGTTTATGGTGGATAATCAATTATCACTTGTTTTATTATCATTCTATTGATTGATGTTGTTGCATAAGTTTTTGCACATTATTTACACAAATTGGGGACATCGATGGGATTTAGTTAATCATGTTACATTGGGGATGCCAATAGGATAAGAACATTGGAGTTGCCAATAAATTCTTGGGATATAATATTAAATAAACTTTATACCTTCATTGTCATCTTATGGACTAAACTATTACATTTGTGTGACAGTTAATCCACATGTATTGATGAGTTCATAATAATCCTATGGATAAAATTATGGGGTGTGCAGTGGATAACTCATTTCCAATGGAGGGTAACTCCATAAATTTTGATTTTAATTAACTAGAAGGATGGTTAACCCAAATGGTCTAGGGGTGAGCAATCTTAAATATTATAGGATGTGTAATCTTAACTTATGAAGACATAATTGGGTAACTTATAGACAAGTAGATAACTTATGGTTATGATGGCTAATCACAGACCGTTAAAATGGTTAGTCAAGGGAATGAGGGATGAGTAATCCACTTTGTGTTGCAAATTTGCACATTGTTATCATTATGTATTGTTCTAACAATCGTAACTACATGAGCACAAAACTATTGGGGTTAGCAGTATTCGGTTAGAAATAACCACACCGTACCGATTTATTTCGATCGGTTCAGTTCGGTTTTGAAACTAAACGGTTTGAATTCAGTTTGCAAAATATTTTTTTTGGTTATCGGCTTAACCGAATTAAATGAACTTTTACCGTATTTTCTAATTTTATGTTATTGTCGTACTTTAAATAATTGGTTTAGTGATGAAATATGAAAATATTTATTAAAAATAAGTCAAATTTTATAAACATATAATTTAATGATTAAACATATAAATTTATGTTTATCTTTGGTTGAATTAATCATTTGAGCAATAAGATACCCTTCAAGTTCGGTTAAATCAGTTATTGACCAAATTAACCGAAATTATTTTGGTTCGGTTCGGTTCTGTTCTGAAAATTTTCGGTTATAGTTCGGTTTGAAATATTTTACCCTAAAACCAACTGAACCAATCGAATACTCATCGCTACAAAAATGGTTATTATTAGCATGATGGTAATTGTAGAGGCCCGAAAATCCGTGCCAATTTGAGCTGACTAATATCCTACACATTCAACTCAAAATGCACGAAAATTCAGATCATTAATAGAAAGAAGTTAAAGGATGAGAAAGATAAGATAGAACTAATAGAATAGAAGAAGAAGATTGCAACTGAACAGAATCAGAGTAAACATGAATCTCACAACGGAACGAATAAAATGTATTATATAACATAACTTTGAAATACAAAACTGTATTGTATATACATACCATTATCAGAGTACAATACATCATATCACAGCGGAAATAATCTTTAAATACTAATGGTGAAGCCTTCTGCTTCCAGCTCCTCCAAGTGTATCTGTAAAAGCCTAAACACTTGTTTGCCCGTACAAATTTGGGCACCCAAGAGTTTAAGGAAAACAAACAAAATTAACTCTGGGTCAGTCATGGGACTAGTGTGAGTAAATTCCAACCATACTGTTTAACTTTTCAAATCCTTTTGAAACAAAGGGATAATAGTAAGACCAGCCCATACATAAACATGGACGGTTTTTACCTTACTATAATCCAAAATACTTTGATATTAAATCCAGTGATATTATAATAATGTCTACTCAATTAAATAACCAAGTTGTAGAACGCTTGCATCTCACGCTCCACATATATATAGTATAAAATCAAAAAAACTGCAGAGCGCTTATTGGAGATTGGATTCCAACAGACAAGGTATGGAAGCACCTACCAATCAGTGTACTCTAGAGGGTATACACCTGGGTTCAACAAGAATGTCTTGCAACCCGGCCACACATGACCGACCACTCATTTAGCTTGAGTGTATCGAATATGTTTCCACCCACGGTTGTTGGCCATCCAACCGTAATCCGAAGATACGGAATCGAAAAAGAAGAACAAATATGAATTTTCTCTAGATCGGTGACAATACACCCTGCTTGGATATGACCCAACTAGCCATGCTGCGTAGCCCAACATCTGTCATTTCTCGGCTGTGAGGCTAGAGGCTACGTCTATCTTCAGAACATCTGATCATCATTCACTTTGAATGCCACATCGTCAAACCCGCCAATTCACTAATCGATTTCCAAAAATGTCACGGGTATAAAAAACAAAGAGGAACGAATTCCTCCGCCACCAGACGTAATACCTTTAAGATATAAACTGTACGTGATTTGTTAGGTATACTCTGTTAGACACTCATCCATACAAGTTGTCCTGGGACTGGACAAACAAAAAGCACCATTCTGGAACAGAACGACCCTTGCAATTTACTCTATCTTCAATTATCTTCAGCATAATCTAATTCGCAGCACTTATGCCTATACGTAGTGGTCTTCGGCTAATAAATCCAACCGGTCTCTCCGTATTGACAACGATGGTCAAAACACTTCTATAGTCGGTTATTTAACTATCGAAGTAAAACAAACATTCATTCAAATGTACAACTAAACATCACACAATCACTGGCCCTTTTTATTTAACATTAATTTTCTAGTTTCCCATATCTTCCCAGATATTTCCCCAAACCCATTTAAGCCTTACACTTCTTGGAAAACATTTCCAGTTTTCATTATAACTATTTAATTTGCAACATTCTCTTTTTGAACTCTATTCACTTTAAAATGTGAATATAATCCATTTATAGAAATCTGAACAACTTTATCAAATAAATCTTTATTTAAGAAATAAATACCCTTACGGCTCAATCTTATTTACCGAGTTATTTTATAATCTTATCTCCCCATTCCACTTTATAAACTCTGTTTCTAAGTCACTTCTTGTTAAGTAGATATCACGTTTATAACTTTAATCTTGATTTCATATTCTATTATAATTTATTGGTTTAAAACCAAATATTTAATATCCTATCAATTTATAATTTCTATAAGTAACTTATTTTCATAATATTCGACATTGTCGAGTTATAATTCCAAATCCTAATGGTTTGATTCTAATCACATTTCGAACATCAAAATGATGTCATTCTTTTCTAAATTATTATTGATAGTAATTATCTCATTTTAACTTCTAAATATCGTTTCTAAATCAATTTACTTGTTTCATAATATTAAACAAGTTATGGTACTCTAGCTCAATATTAATTTTCTACTATTAGATAATAAGTAATAGAATATTTTCTTTTTAAACTCGAACCAACTCCCATATAATTTTATGGTGTTTCAATAACAGTTATTTCAGAGCCAGTGTAATCCCACATCCCCAACAAACAACAATCAATAACAGATATCCTATTTCACCATGTAGTGCAATATATGAAACAACAAATATGATTAGTTCAACCAATTCATCATCAATTCATCAAAACAACCATCATGCATCATTTAACCACTATTTATCAATATTTAATAATGATTATAATATTTTAAAAAGGATCAGAGTTAGTGAGTTTACTCACCTTGGCACGCTAACCGTTAAATAACGATTTGCGTGCATGCTCCGCTTAGAAGAATCAGTGACACCGTGAAAACCCCTAAATCCAATACCAACGCCATTCACTTTCATCCGTATACCGACTTTTCTTCCTCACGAGTATCCTTCTCCTTTGTTAAAACATCTGCTCCAACATACTTGCTGCATCTCCCCTTCTCATTTTTATTTATAAATACTTGGCTTTATTTTAAACCTTCAGCTCACGTTGCTTAGCATAAGTGTATCACACGAAAATGCCATTACTTCTACATTTGCATGCCGCTTGACCGAGTTCACGCCATTTTGAAACTTCATCACGTCCAAGCCATACTCCACGTGAATCCGCACGTTTTCCAGTCCATCATCATTTTCCTGTCCACCCGTAAATCAGTTCATGCCAGCACCATGAAAGACTTCTACCCCATCCACACGTTTTGTTTCCTCAAACTCCATCATGCCACCTTTTCCCAACGTTAAAAGTCCACTCATGCCACGTACACCCTACTACCGCACATACATGAAGACAACATCAATACATGAAGAAAATAGCCTTATTTAAACGCTCCAGACTATTTTCTCCTCCTCCTCATGTCATATTTGGAAATATACATCATCCCTACCAAAAACTCCTCCACTACACAACCCGTGCTTAGCACCATGCACCCCTCTCATACTTCAATACTAGCCCTTTGTTTGGAAAAACAAAACGTTGCACCCCTTAACGCAGCAGCACCCCTCATGGTTGTGACTTCCTTTCACGTATCCCACTTCACCATGAATTTTAACTCCACCGCATTTTGTAGTTCCATGCATATGCATGTCCATGAATTCAATACCAGCCCACAACGTCTCATAACCATCTCTTTCCGAGAGCATCACCCACCTAGCCCCATCATCAAACCCACGACTTCCCTTTGCCTTTACTGTTTTCATCACCCCATCACTCGCAACAGCCAACACTTCCTTCATCAAACAGTAATCACTTCTCCTTCAGTAACTAAACCGGACCATAAGCATGAACCCCTTAACCCAGTAAGCATCCCTTCTCTTCTAATAATACATACTGTTGAACTCTACATGTATTCAAAAACCCTTACCAAAAACAACCACAACTCCATACAGTACCCACGTTCTCCTCATTACTCACCTTTTTACCATCAATTCTCTCTTTCTTAAACCACTAAAACACACAGACAAACACTGTGATTTTCCCTTACCCCATTCAAGACGAACTTGAATCTCCATGGACTCCTTTGCCATAGACATACTCATCCATTTCCGCATCACAATCCTTTAGCATGCTCACGCCCGTATTTGCTCCTCCATGCATGTATGCTTATGTCGACTGCAAGGCCGAACCCTGGGCTTTCTGTTCGATTTCCAGATCGATAAAAATGTCACGAGTTTCACGAAAATAACAGGAGTTTGAAGCCTTCTTCCTCGCGATTTCATAGATCTATAACTTGCAATTTACAGTGGCGATTCAACTTGTTTGGATTTTTTATTTATTTAAGCCATAAGAAGATTATCGCAAATTCTGAAGAAGATGAAGAGATGAACTGATCGGCCCTTTTTATAGAGTTATAATTCCTTAATGATGAAGTAATATAGGTAGATGGTAGCTTAGGTTCTTGTGAGATGTGATAGTACATAGGCAGCCTGGGTAATGTGATTATACAAGGCATGACTATTTTCTTTTCATAGGATTTCCCTGAATTTTATAGCACGTTCACATGTAGTAGGGTGGTAGGATAGGATATACATTAAGTATGGCTTTAGATATAGTAAACAAGATTTCTTTTGGCGTGTGCGGTTTTTAAGGTATAGGATAGCTACTTTATCTTCTCAGGCCTTGAGTTTAACTGTAGCTTGACTTTGAAAGCAAATTGAAATGCTTCGGCATGAAGCTTCATAGAAATAGACTGCTTAGGATTAAATGTTGATGTGCCAAGACATGCAGTTTCTAGTGTAGGGTTGAATTTTGATGTTTCGTTTTATATGATATAGTGTGCAGTGGAGATGTATGTTTCCGAAAATATTCGCTTTAAACATGTTTGTAGGACACATACATTAGTTATAGTGTATGCCGTACCCGATACCGAGAATTTCATTTATTTATTGATCGCTACGGACAGAAATAAAGCTATCGTTAGGTCGAGCGATGTGCTACGATCCCAGAAATATAATTATATCGGTAGGTTAACTTATATTGTGAAACCCCAAAATATTGATATAGGGTGCACGATACTTCAAATAAAAAGTTGCTAATTTAATTAATTAAAAATTACAGTAAAATTCTAAAAATTAAATTATCACTATGTCTCAAAAGAACCTTGTCTAGATTTGCAACTGGTATCTAGTTATATCAAATAAACTGTTACGGTCGATAAACGATTCTATGGCGACTATTTGGAAATTTGATTTGGACTTAACTCACAATCTATAACACGAAATCTTGGTTTTCACTTCCATTAGAAAAATACAGTTCAACAGATTCCAACGTTTCTTATTTCGAAGAAATCCGGTTTATAACGAGTCATGTATACTCATTTGAAGTTCAGAACGTTTAATTACGAACTGCCGCGATATTACGGGCTCGATTATATTTAATATATATATTTTTATACGTTCAACTCCGTTTTAATTAATATATAAATCCACTTGTATTATGAATTCAATATTTAAACAGATTTAAATATTCAAATACAAACCGATAAAAATGCAGGACGCTGCAGTAATGAGAGAAACTCGTTCCGCTATGCAACATGGTCTCATTATATACCTATTAGTTTCGGGTAGGGCTATCAACGGATGCTTTCGGGTACGGATAGTGTCATATCTGTATCCATATACAAAATTATTTTCGGATATCGAGTATCCGTATTCGTTTAATTTTCAGATATCGGATATGCGTATCTACTTAATTTTCGGATACAGATGGATACCAGATTTTATCTGCTCCGCTGTAATTAATAAATTTAAGAGTATAAATAAAAAAGTTTGGATCAACATAAAATAATTTTTATACTGATGTTTATAGAAAACAAGGAAATAAAGAAGTGTGATGATGAAACATTGTTTTATACTAATATTCATAAGCATATCAAAAATATTCCAAAATTAAACACTAAAACTACCATTTTTCACTAAAAATGGACAAAAATTTATATTATAGTAACATCCAACAGTTACAAAATAATTAATAACTCTATTTTTCTGTTTTGAGTTATATTACATTAATCAGTCGAACGGATATTTTTGGGATATGGATACTACTATAACCATATCCGTATTCGTTTTTGGGATAATGCCGGATAACGTATATTTTTAATATTTTTGGATATTATTCTGATGGATATCATAATTATTTTGTTATTCATTGACAACCCTAGTTTCAAGACAATAGTTATTATTCACACCAATCTATTGACAAACTTGAAGTGTTTTCTCTCTCTTAAACTATCGAGTACTCATTTAAGTAGATTGAGAGAAAAGTTTTAGGTTCTTCTTAAACAAATAAGGTTCCTTAGATGTGCATGTGGCAATTCGCTATTATTTGAATTTCCTTCCGTTGTGTTGTATCTTTTTGGATGTATGTAAAAGCAAGTTGTTTATTGCCTATATTTGACTCTGAACAACCAAGAGAGCATCTTCATATGTTGCTCTTAGAGTATTATTTTGTAATAATTATATTTCGATATGAACGTGAGTATTACGAATAAACCCAACCGTACGGATTGGATTAACATAATGTGAAGTATCGGTGGTCTGAATTTGATCTCGTTTGAAGGTCTTCTAGCCTTTGAACGAAGATATTTCAGTTCAAATGTCAACGAATGACTATAAACTTGTTTTTTAATCATCAATTGGAGATAGATCCAAAATATTTTTTTATCGACATATGATCCAATTAATTTATCTTTCTACGGAATATTTTATTTTATATAATGTATCATACTAAATAGTTGCCTAACAGTTTAAAATAACAATTTAATTTGTAAAAATATTACAAAGGATCAACTTCATCAAATAACTTATTGGACCAACTAAAATTCTTATAAATTAGTTGTGAGGGATTACATATCCTGAATTAATAAATACTCGAATTATTGAAAGATAGATCATCCAAAGTACTAATTTAACTGATCACAAAAGGTTATTATGGTGAATGCTTGTAAAAATGTCTTATTTATTTTTTAGGAATTAAATTAGTATTTTTATACACTTTTTAAAGCGTAATAGAATTTAATTAAATAAAAAAATTAGGCTCACATCCCTAAAAATGTTCAAAATTAACGCTACATCCAGTCAAAGTTTCCATGCGTTTCTGGTCCTTATTTTTAGGTGCGGCCCATTTTTTTTGGCACATTCGCTCCTTCCTGCCATGCCGCTTCGCCTTTTACGTGTTTTGAACAAAAAAAATCTTAATTTTGGAAACATTCACAGGAGTCCACGGAAAAAACAAAAAAAAAGTTGCATACTTCTGTGCAACTATTGGATATAGTAGCATACATTTATGCATATATTGATATAGTTTATTAATGTTGAAATTCTGGACCAATAGACGCATACATGTATGCAACTATTAACAAATAACTGCATACACGTATGCATACAAAGTTGAATTGAGATTAATGTGTTACGAAAGGTTGCATACATGAATGCAACTATTCTGTATATATGCATGCATGTGTGCAACAAATTCAAAATGGACGACGACTTCTGAATATGTGCATGAATGTATGTGTGTATTCTGTATAAGAGCATAGATGCGTGCAACAATTTCTGGAAATGGCGAATTCTTGGAAAAACAGACCAGATTTGAATATATGCACAAAAGGATGCTTATAATGTTGTTTAACTGCATACGTGTATGCATTTATACTGCAGATGGGCGCAAGGCTGAAATATAAGCATGAATATATGCAGTTATTTATGATCTTTTGATGCAAAAACCTACCGTTTCGCTGTTTTTGTATTATTTTGGGTTTTGATGTGTTTTTTGATTGTTTTTCCACCTGAATTTTTTGGCGTGAACATGTTTTATTTAATAATGATTTTTCGGGATTTTTTATATTTTTTTGATGATTTTACGAAAAATAGAGACCTAATTTACATGAAAAGTTTGACCGGATGTGAACCTAATTTAAAAATTTAATAGGGACCTGTGAAAAACGGACTCTATATAATTTGTTAATTAATATGACAACTAATCGTCATAAGGCATTCAAGTATATTGATGGGTCATCAACGGCCATCGCCCCTTCCCCCATTATTTATACACATATACATATCACTTGCGATAAACTAATCTACAACGATAATCCGACATCTTTAGTTTACTTATTTTTTTGTATTTAATGCAAAAACCATTTATGCAGAATTTATGTGACATTCCTACTTACGACCTTATATGTTTGAGATCTGCCTAGACTCTATAGCGCATCTTAACATTCAACTCTCCGCTTGCCTCCGAAATCATAGTTTAAAACACGAATAAAAATCTAAAGCAAAGAAAAGGAGAATATTAAAGAAGTATAAAATCTTTGTGGTAAAAAAGAAAGTCAAATAGACCAATGATGAATTCCATAATGATATGGTATTGGTTAAAGAAAGCAAGGGCAAAATTAGGAAAGAATACAAAAGCAACACATATGTCTCATTGTAAATTTGCGAGACCTAAACAGGCTGGATATTGGAACATTTGCTTTTCGAAGTACTCTGTTGTAACAATGGAGGACGAAGAGTTTGTAAAAGATGAGTCCAAGAAAAGAAGAATGATACGATAATAAATGATTAGATACTTTGTTTATTTCTATTGAAGCACATAAAATTCAAAGTTTGAAAATTTTGCTAAGAGGTATAAAACCAAGTTTACGGTGAGTGTTGGAAATAAATCTATCTTCGAAGTCACTAAGTATTCTGCACAACTAGAATTTCTACATTTATGAAGTTAATTCATAAGAGGTTAACGTTTAGGTCATGAAATAATTTAAATGTACGTTGTAACAAGGGCCCAAGAGGTGTCAATTAACCGAATGTTTAACGAGTTAATAATATCTATAGCAAATTCTTGAGAACGATATTAGCTGTTGAGTAGAATTCATCTCTCCACGTTACTCTAGTCGATATGATACTGTAAGGAAGTTTCAACAAAAGTAAAAATGTAAAATGGCATGTTACCGTTTCCATGTGTTGGAAGCATATTACACATCGTGAACAACAATGAATTTTAACTTAAATGAATGAGAAATATTGGTGTATTAGGTGTAATTCGATGTTATTTAATTTGAAATTTCTTTTTCTATAAATTTTAAAAATTGATAATTTGTGAAATGAGGTCCACTTGAGGCTCATTTTTTTTTATATCATATCTAAGAACTCTACATTGTGGAGTATTTTAAAATTAAATCTCAGTAATTTATATTTTTATAATTTATTTTTGTAAATTACTCACATGTTGTTCATTTTAAAAAAATTAATTAACTAAGCAAATATAAATCAATTTTATATTACATAAACACATTTGCTGATCATTCAATTTTCTCATTCAAATAACTTGTTTAAATGTCATATTCATATTCTCAGTTGTCATTGATCTACAGATCTTAAACATGGAAGAATTTTCTTGTGTGAAGCTGAGGAAAGACTAGAAATAATGAATTGCGATAAAGCTTTTATCCCTCCTTAATAAAATGTTTATCTTTCATTTTCCACATGAAATTTAAATTTGATTGTTCTCTTCTTATAAAACTTTCTATTAATTCTCACCTAGCACTGTTTGACAGATAAAAACCACCAAATAAAGAGAAAAAAATATCAGACTGTAACCACTAACCACGTGATAATTAATCAAATCACCAACCCTTTGTACTCTCACATTATGTCCCAAATTTGACCAAGGCTGACTGGTGAAACTAAACGTGCATTGTATATATAATTAAAGCTATACCTACTATCATATTCATTAATATCTTACATCTATGATCTATCTATAAATAACATTCCCGAGCTTGTGTAAACCACACCTCATACCTCTTCAAAAGCAACAGATACAACACAAAATGGTTTCTTCTGTTTCTTCTCTTGTTCTGGTCGTATCCTGCATAGGTCTTTTCTCATGTGCGAGCTGCAATGCTCACAGTTTCCCTGCATTAGTGAATGGACTGACCTATGAATTTTACAATGCAAAGTGCCCTAACCTTGAAGGGATAGTAAGATACCATTTGCAACAAGCCTTCAGAAATGACATCGGCTTAGCCGCAGGTCTTCTTCGTCTTCACTTCCATGATTGCTTCGTTCAGGTACCATCTTTCAGCACATATATGGTAGACTCTGAACAAAACAGTAAGAACCACATTATTCTTGCAGGGTTGTGATGCATCTGTGCTGCTAGATGGCTCTGCAGGCGGGCCGGGCGAGCAGTCCGCCCCTCCAAATCTATCCCTTCAAAAAGTGGCCTTAAAGGCCATCAACGATATCAGAGCTCACATCGATGCCTCCTGTGGACAAATCGTGTCATGCGCGGATGTTGTTGCCTTGGCAGCCAGGGATTCCGTCGTACTGGTAAATTCAGATCAATGATCATTGTTGACTGTTAGCGGCTAATGATAGTATATTAGTACTATAACTAATCCTTTTTTGATTGTTTCTACCAGTCCGGTGGACCGTACTACCCAGTTCCGCTCGGACGTCGCGACGGCTTGTCCTTTGCAAGC
This sequence comes from Allium sativum, assembly GCA_030737875.1. NCBI lineage: Eukaryota > Viridiplantae > Streptophyta > Magnoliopsida > Asparagales > Amaryllidaceae > Allium > Allium sativum. The sequence continues at coordinate 443,773,497 of CM060922.1, read as the reverse complement.
CAAGAGGCAACCCTAGCGGGACTTCCGTCGCCGGTATCGAACGTCACGACCCTGCTCTCTGCCTTCAACAAAGTAAACCTCGACGCCACTGACCTAGTCGCTCTATCCGGAGCCCATACCCTGGGACGGGCCCACTGCTCCTCGTTCACTAACCGACTCTACCCAAGCCAAGATCCCACCATGGAGAATGACTTTGCCGACAACCTCAAACATGTGTGCCCAAAGCCCGACACTTTTGAGACCACGGTCAATGATTTCCGTAGCCCTAACTGGTTTGACAACAAGTACTACGTGGATCTTTTGCACGGCCAGACTTTGTTCACGTCGGATCAGAGCTTATACTCCGACTCCAGGACTAGGCCCATTGTGACTAACTATGCGTTTTTTCAGCCCTTGTTTTTCAGACAGTTTGCGGCATCGATGATCAAGATGGGGCAAATCGGTGTCATCACCGGTCAGAATGGGGAGATTAGAAGGAACTGCTCTGCTCGTAATTCGGGTTCAAGTGGTTCTATTGGATCCGTTGTGGAAGAGTTGGAGGAAAGCGTTTTGTCTTTCTAGTCCAAATATGCTGGATTTTAAAACTAATAAGTAATCTATCAATGTAACTAGATGTGTTTATGTTTTATCCTGGACTTGTTCTGTAAGGCTTAGAAGATTTGGATGAAGTTATGTATAACCACCCAATAAGATTCAATTTATTATTGGATCCAGATGTACTCACATAACTCAATCAATATATTTTAAGACAGCAATATTAATATTACAATTACCAAAAATCTTTGCGTATATGATGAAGATAAGTTCGTTTTATACTAGTATCATTAATTTAATCAAACAGGGAAAAGTAATTGTTCTTTCTACAGCAACACACAACTGTAAATCACGTGGAGAAGAAAAAAGGTGGGGAGGCCAAAAAAAGAAAGAATATAGACGTCGAAGAGAATCCTAAAAGTAGAAGAGAAACTACGTACTTGACTTAGGATGATAAATCATAAATCAATGCACGTACAACTAAAATTTACAAAGCAGAAAAGATTTCATGCAAAAATATGCGTGCAGGAATGATGCATGCGGCATTGGTGGGCGCATATATATAATAAAGTGTACGAATAGTCTACGTATAACGTGAAAGTGAACGTACGAACATGTGCGCAAAAAATAAAATAAGGGTCCGTTTGATTTTGAACAAAAGGAGTATTTGGAAGGGTTATTTTGAAGGGGCATTTGAAGGAGAATCGTTGCGAATGAAGAATGCATTTTTATATGAAAAGAGTAAATTGAAAGGGACAAAGTTATTATTTTTATTGTTTTTGTATTTATTATTTTATTGTTTATGTGTGTTTATTGTCGAGCAGAATAGTAAAATGCAGGGCTGAATTACATGATTGTAGAATCGAAATTGTGGAACTGAAAGTGCAGAATTGAAAATACAACATATTACGACACCATTACAAAAGAAAACACCATTACAACACAAAACAAAAACAAAAAAACACTATCACATCTGTCTAGCCCTCAGCTTCATAACATAATGCATAACACAACGCCTAAGCTGTGCAGGCTTGCCAAGCAGAGAATAAATAGGTTTGTGGCCCTTTCTGTCATTCTTTGACAGAACAACCGTCACCTCTCACTCCTGTATCTCACCATCGTCATGGCATACTGACATACACAGGGCGATAAGCTCATCTCGATCCATGAGTGAAGGAGCTGAACGAGAAGGGCCAGCACCGGACCTGACCCACATACGAGCCTGACGACTCGAGATCTCCGCAGTATCGCCACGAATAAAATCGCCATAGAGATGAGCCTCATGCAGATGAACTGGTGGAGCAGCCGGAACTATGTACTGACATTTGTCAGTACGAATGCAGCCTCCAAACATTGAGTCCAACTCTCTGAATTGCGCTGGGATCCACTCTTGTATTTGCGTGACGCTATTGGCACCGTCGCCCACCAATCGTCTGATCCTGTGACGGTATCCATCTGCTCGTCTCACGTCCCTCTACCAATCTATAGCAGTCTGTTCCACGGAGTCCAGTCTCTTTTCATGTTATCGAACTTGTTCTTCATCTGACCAGCATTGTAATCCAATCCGGTGCGCTCATTGAACGCCGGTGCGATATGCTGGTACCATTCTCCAACATTACGTGCACGGAAATTAGGATGTTTCATACACACATCCATGAATGCATTGGTCATGTCGTTGTTCCATTGGGCAATGGAACGGGTAAAAGAGGACTAAACTCCTGCCATTCTAAAAAAAAAAAAAGATTTCGAAAAACTATGAAAAAAAAAATATGATAGTTAAGAAGATAAAAAACACAAATATAAAAGTAGAAACCTGAAAAAATCGACGAGTTGACGGAGATGGAAGCTTGAATCTTCAGATTTATTGGGGGATTTGGGGATGAAAAGGATTGGAAATGAAATGTAATATATAGTTGAAGGGAAGAGAATCGGCAGTTCCAGAATTTTCATCGCGTCCGACGCGAAAGCTATCTTTCCAACCATTCGTCTTGAAGGGGCAAATGTGTGGGTCTCACTGTCGACGTGTACATCGCAGACGCCAACTTTAAATGCTCAGTTGGAAAATCAAATGATACATAAATCCGGTGCATCATGAATAATTAAATATTGCCTACCTAGGGTAGTTGAAATGCAACAATGAGAAATGACCGTTAAAGCATTCCCAACCCACGACTAATTTGGCAGCAACTGATCCCCAACACGGGATCGGTTGTTTCCCTTGGGGTTGAGAGGCAACCTCCAAGATTGCTATAGTAACCATTCGGTTGCCTGACAACCTTTTCCTTAGTCGGCTTTTATAAAGCAGGCAAAGGCAAGGTCAGAGGTTAAAAGTTGACTATTGCACTTAGTCGGTTTTATAAAAGCCGGCTAAGTAGAGCCTTAAACGGAGTTCTTAGCCAGCTTTGTAAAAGCTGGCTAAGTGATTTCAAATTCCCAAAACATTCTCGTTGTGAGTTTAAACATTTAAACCCATATGAAATTGATTATTACAAAAGTTTAAATGTTTAAACTATTTAAACCCATATGAAATTGATCATTGCAAATGTTTAAACATTTAAACTATTCAAACCCATATGAAATTGATCATTGCAAATGTTTAAACATCTAAACTCTTATTTCATTTAAAACGATATTACAAAAGTTTAAACATCTAAACTCGCACTTCATTCAAACAATATTACAAAAGTTTAAACATTCAAACTCATATTTCATTGAAACGGTATTCGAGAAACAAATATACAAATCATAAAACAGATATTACAACTACATAAAAACTCTTCCAAATTACGACTGACTTCTAACATGATTCCAACAATGCTCCGCTAGATTTTCTCTGAGTTCAAGATAAGCATGTGGATCTCTTGTATCTCAATTTCGCTTCGTGTATTGGGCAAAGGGATTAGGGTCTTTGTATGGTTTTTTTGAAACACAGCAGCAATATCAGGATAGTTTCAAAGTTTAAGCTTGTATCCACCACGTTCTTCTTCGACAATCATGTTATGTAAAATTATAGAACAATACATGATGTCAGCTAACACTGCAAGGTCGTGGTAGTTTGATTCCCTCCTTAAAGCACTCAAAAAGCTTGTTCAACATCTTTTCTACAACTTTCTTGTTGTTTGGTGGAAGGACGTACAAAAATTTTATATTAGGGACTGCGGAATGGATCGTTAAGGCAAAGCAAACACTAGAGGGGGGAGAATAATGTTTGTAAGAATTTAAACAAAACTTAAAACTAAAGTGAATTATGGAATGAATCAAACACCACAAACACAATCACAGACACAGATTCAAATACAAATAAAATAAACAGAAATAAAAATGTAGAAAATGAAAGAACACACCGGATTTTATACTGGTTCAGATTACTCCTACGTCCGATCCCGTACAATGTTGGATTGTGCAGAGTTTTATTATTCTTTCAATAGTCAATTACACCCTCCCTGATTTCACGGCTCACAAGGAGACACTGATTCCTGCTTTCTTGATTTCATGGCTCACAAGAACACACTGAATACTATTTCCTTGATTTCACGGCCCATAAGGATACACTGACTCCTCTTTGACTCACAATAAGGTTTACTCAACCCAACCAATTACAAAACAGCCCTATAACTCTTCGATGACACTTGATTCAGAAAGTAGAGAGTGTAGAGAGAAGAAGTTTTATCAAAACAGAATTGAATTCGGCAGAGTATAAGTGTAAAAACCATAAAATGATTAAGAATAATGGTAGAGAGAAAGAGGATGAAGTTAGAGAAGAAGATATATTAAAAAATTCGGTTTTAACCTATTTTTATAGTGTATGAAGGATTGCAACGGTTCTGAATCATTTCAAATAGTGAAAAGACACTTCCCTTCAAAATTAGAAAATATAGCTGTTATATGTCTACATGCTCTTTTTGCTATGTCGACATACCCATGTACATTTTTGATTTTCAAAGCATTTTCAAGTGTTTTGATATAAAACTAATTCTGGAAATTCTTAAGTAAAATTCTAGTGTTGTAAATTAATATTATATGATAGAAAAACATATGAAAACATATTTTTGAACTATATAAATATATTTGTAAAATTATAAGGTTTGAAACTATATAAAGTATAAATATAAAGTACATACAAAAAATTTAGATTTTGAAAACAAAGAAAAATAGAAACAAATAGGAAAACAAAATAGAGAGGATTGTGAATAAAATAGAAAAATAAAATAGAGTGGATTGAGAATAAAATAAAAAATCAGAATTTGAAAATTAGAATTAGAATTAGAATTTGAACTTGGAGTGCTATTTAGAGTCTTACAAAATTTAGACTCTATAACTATATTGATCTTGAACTCTTGAAATCTTGATTACTCATGAGTCTTGAAATTTCTCTAATCTTTGAATCTCTATCATCTTTATAACTGTACAGTCTTCAGTAATATTTACTGTATATAATTCCTGCATATATATATATAAATAAATATATATATATATTCTATACAAAAAGTGTTAGTATATATTTTATAATCAATGATAATTGAAATAAGGTTGTTGTCATCAAAACCCAATTCTCCAACAATCTCCCCCTTTTTGATAATGAAAACCTTAGTTTATAAAATGTCATATCTGTATATACTTGTTTGATGATGTTCCTTCTATACTTCCCCTGTCTACAAGAATCCTAAAAACTAAAAACTAACTATGCATATATTTTATAATTTCTCCCCCTTTAGCATTATCAAAAAGAAATCCTAAAGATATTTCCCCTAAATTATACAACTCTAGAACCAAAGTAATATTCCTAAAAATACTCCCATATAATCGATTAACTAATTCTAAGTAGAACACTACCCTCAATCTATAATAATACATAGCATAATGATGATTAAATACAAACCAATCCAAGTATTATTTAAATATGTTTGTCTGATATATATACAAATCAAACCAAACTAAATCACACCATATGTCTTAATATATACAAGTTTCAAACAATATAATCTAAATCACAACACACCATATGTTTTAAAATAGCTAAACAAATCAATCAAATCGTACCAAACAACTAAACGTTCCTTGGAACTTCAACCCAACCATCTTCTCCAAAGATAGGATCCTTCTTGATTACTTCCCAATCTTCATCTTCTTTGGTTGGTGGAGCCTTTGCGATATTATTTTCTTCATCTCTGAAAAGAGAAGAGATTAGCCATCGCATTGCGTCAAAGTGCTTTTCTTATTGTTTGAACATCTTTATTTGACTTAATTCAAGATGACACTGATTTCGTAGAATGATGGAGAGAATATTTTTGAATGAATTGAGAGCTTCTTCTAGATTTTCACGTAGATTATGAATAGGATTTACCATGGATTTGATGAGAAATGATTAAGGAAGAAGGAGCAATAGAATAATGAAGTTTTCTGGGAGAAATGTACTTAAACAGGGTCTGGAATTCGTTGGATTTTGAATGGACATGAGTAGTTTTTTTTATTTTAAAATTTGAAAAGATTTGAAAATATGTCTGTTATATGTCGACATACATGTTTTGTCATGTAGACATACTATAATATGTCTTTTTTTTGTTGAAAATTTTGAATTTTTGAATTCTTTTGAACTCTTTAATATTATAATATGTTTTATGATTTTTCAGAAACATAAAGATGATTTTAATCAGAAATAAAACTCCATTCATTACTTAATAGAAAGTGTATACATCCAAATAAACAAGACACGCTCTAAATACGAGATTTGAAAGCAAATACAAGGAAATATATAAAGATAGATTAAACTAGATGGCCTAGTTTTCAGATGATGATGAGGAGGATGAAATTCCAAGTTTTCTTCCTATCTTGACCATAAATTTGGATATTTTGGAAAGCCTCTTGTTAAGCTTCTTTTTATTTTTGACGATTTTCACTTGATTTTGAACAATCGTGTCTTTGAGATTACGCTTTGAGGTTGGATACACAATGCTTTCCATTGAAGTCTCTTCTTCTTCGACTTCCATTGGATCTTGTTCTTGTTGCAATCAAGCTTGTTTGGCCTCGTATGTCTCATAAGGTTTGAAAGCGAGAGGAATTTGCATGAGATGAATGTTTGATACATCAAACACTTTTCTAGGGACAAATTCTTCTCCGTTAAGATCAACTCCAAAGTATTTGAAAATGCCAGTGAGATAAGCACCATAGTAGAGAGTGTTTTCTCTTGTAGACACATATATGGGCTTAAATTCATTAAGAGTCATTTCGGCCCAATTGATATTGTATCCGCCTATTATGGCAAAGAGAGCCTTTTGGACTTTAAGTGTTGGATCGTTGAAATTTCCGGAACGAGGAGTGATGGAATGTTGAAGGAGAAGGTTGACAATTCTTGTTTTTGGACGAAAGAAACAATTTTTGAAATCCATTGGAGCACCATCCTCGAAGATATCATGATAGGTTTCCCTATTGGTTTCATTGATAGCGAAAGTTGAGAAATCCATGCCCACGCTTCTACAATTTAAAATTTCGCCTAAAAGATCGGCATCAAGAACAATTTGAGTTCCCTTGACACTACTCCAAATTTGTTTTCGTTGCCTTGATAAAATCAGCAGTTGAGATTCGCATGGAACATTTTCACGAGTTTGCGATAACATACTTCGTCGTTTTCACGAGAGTCAATTAGACTCAAGACTTCGTTGTGTTGGAAAAGAGAGGCGAGATCATAAGATGGAAAGCCGCTAAAGACGGCAAAAGCACCCGTGTTAACTTTAGCATTTGCTAAATAGTAAACATAGGTTTTGATGGCCTTTTTGCCATTGTAAAGATAAGCTTTTATGGTTTTGGTTATCTTCAATTTCTGAGATGAACTTGAGGAAGTCATTGAAATGATAATTTTGAAGAGAATAGATATGAAGAATACTGTTTTGAGTTGTGAATGAAAGGTAGAAAGGATGGATATATATATATATATATATATATATATATATATATATATATATATATATATATATATACATACATATACATATATATATATATATATAGAAAATGAATAGATATGAATTGAATGAATACGAATTGAATAGGCACAACTTTTCAGATTGAAAGGACACCATTTCAAACCTTGGGAGTTGGTGAAAAGATTGGAGGGAAGTTTGAAAGTTTATACTTTTGAAATTCAAAATATAAATTTCAAAACTGTTGAATATGTCGACATGTATATTTTTGTATGTCGACATACAAGGTGTAACACCCCACTCCCGCTATGATCACTCACTAAGGGAATGCCATAGCATCGGTGGAGTATTTTAGTGAATATAGAACAGAAAAATTACAACAAGACAGATATAAATATTACTTGAAATTTTAAAACATCATCTCATAACAGCGGAAGTAAAACATGTCTGGTTACATCATAAAACCACAATAAAGGTCAAGTACAATATCCATCAAAATAAAGAAGTACATAATCCCACTCTCATACAATAGCCAAACAAAAGAAAAGATAACTGGATAACTGGAGCTTTACATCTATCCAAGCTCCTAAAGACTGGAACAGCAATCCGATCAAGCTCCACTACTGCTAGGATCCACCGTAGGACCTGAGGGTTGGGAAAAAGATAAAAACAACAGGGTCAGACATAAGTCTGAGCGAGTCCTATAACTTTAACAATACAATCGTTAAAGTAACCAGAGAAGACATAAACTGATATACGGTAACATATAGGGATGAATGGCTACCCTAAGCAGTCAACTAAACGAAGATAAAGGATAAAGACGCATCTACCCTCCCTAAGGTAAATTACTAAACTGCACCACACCAGTCGTTCCTAACTTAAAGGTTGATCCCACCCAAGGACTTATAAAATTTACTAATTAGTACCTGCGTACCCCTAGGTGACCAAGTAGGCGCCACGGGGCCCTACAATCCACTAGGTGTACACACTACTTCCCATTCGATCGGCTCCCTAACGTAGATACCCGTGCTGGCCCCACCGTGGGATGTATCATTCCCCAATGTGGCAACCTGATGAAACTAAAGGTGCACGGCTTATATCTACTCGATGCAACAACGGCTTACCTACCAGCCCGGGCCCACTCACGCATATGAAGCCCGTTGGACTTGCGTTGCCACCGCTAACCCGTTTGCCTCTTACAGTCAAGCCCAGTATGCGTGTCCCGTCCTCGACATGGGTCGAGCCCACAAAGATACGTATGGGTTACTGGTTGAAATGGGCCTCCACAAGCTACCCACCTAAGCTTGTCCCTTTTTCTAGTATATCCCACTTAACCCTTTAATCATGTTTTAATTACATGTTCTATTTTGGTTAAGTATTCTAATCGTATTTTCTATTGCCACCCAAGGCAACCACTAGATTTTCTCATGCCACCCGAGGCACCCACTTAACCCCTCATGTCCCTCTACATGCTAATGTGGTTAAGTGTTTCTTAATTAATTAATTAAGAACGTAACCTTTGTAAAGACCTCTCACATTAGACTGTCTTTTATGACCGCTGGTTAAGCCGGTTGGGTCCGGGCAGCCTTATGTCATAACAGAGTCTAACCTCGTGTCTTTACATTAATTACGTATTTAGTTTGTGCCTAAGACCTCTCACATTGGGCTAACATTTGTAGCAACTGGTTAAGCCGGTTGGGTCCGGGCAGTTTTACGCTACAACTGAGTCCAACCTCGTGTCTTAGTCAATTAATTACACCTAATTAATCACCCTCATAATTTTATATTAATTATCCCTAATTAATCAAGTTTTCTTAACATGGGTAGACCTAACTTAATAGGTAAATTCCCATGGGGTAGACCTAACTCAATAGGTAAATTCCCAACACATAGTATGGGTACACCTAACCAAATAGGCAAATTCCCATACTATGTTTATTTATTTTGTGTTATGCATAATTATATTAATTTCACACAATCTTATTAACTTATGCATTTAATTACCCCATCGTTCCCACGTAATTTCGTTCATGATATAACACATATAAAAGGTGTCAACTTGCATATGAATGAACATGTTTCAAAGGTGCCATCTTGCATATTAACAAACACATAACTTGCATATGAACTTGCATAACATGTCACATAACTTGCATATAATATGTCACATAACTTACATATTCATTTTGCATAACAAACTTGCATATTAGCTTATAGACTTGCATAATGTGTCATCATGAACTTGCATATTAATAAACATGTAACTTGCATATTTACATACATGTAACTCGCATATTAACAAACATGTAACTTGCATATAAAGAAACATGTAACTTGCATATTTACATACATGTAACTTGCATATTAACAAACATGTAACTTGCATATTAACAAACATGTAACTTGCATATTTTCATACATGTAACTTGCATATTTACATACATCATATTAAACTTGCATAAGCTTACATACTCAACATGCATAAACATAAGATTAATGCTAACATCATATCATATGATTCAAAGCTCATTAACCCACATACAAAACCATAAATCTCATCACATCTCATCTAATTAGTTTACCAAAAGATCATCAAAGTGATAGAAACTCACAACTAGCAACTTTGAACACCAAATGAAGAAGATTAAGATGCTAAGAAGGGATTAGAAGTTGATTAGAGAGTGATTAGTATGCAACCCTCTTCATAAAATTAGTGGAGGCCATGAGAGCTAGCATTTTGCCATAGTTTAGTCACTAGGTTTAATTATGAATGAATTAGGGTAGGTTAGGGTCTTATTTATAGATTAGGCAAGTGTTTTAGGCCATAGGATTAACCCTAGATTCAATCCAAGCCATCAAAGCATGTCTTGGGGAAGAAGTCAAGTGTAGGAACCATCTAGGGCCTTTAGATTAAAGATGGACCATGAGAACCATTCAAATGCAAAATCTGCACTTGAGCGAATCGGCCCACGGGTTGACAGCCAAACACCCTGGATTAACCCCTAGTCGACCCAGCGGGCTCGGGTCGACTTCAAAAATCGGCCGGTTCGGTTATTCCCCTCTCCCAATTCGCTGTTTTGAGCATTTTTGCATATTTATTTATTAAATTTTCAATTATATATATATATATATATATCAATATATATATATATATATATATATATATCTACACAACCCATTTCACTTAATTAAGTATACTTTAATTTGGGAATTTTCGTGAAACTTCGCGAGGCCATATCTTGGTCATACGGACTCCGATTTTCGAAAACTCGGACTCTATTTCGCGTATTTTTCCGAGACGAACACAATGGCATAGCCCGTTTCCCTTGATTCCCATTTTAGAATTAAATTCTGCCTCGATTTATGTTATTACAGGTTATTGAAAATACGGGTTGTTACATTCTCCCCTCCTTAAAGGATTTCGTCCCCGAAATCTTCAAGTTAGGAAGAACGTATCCTACCATCCAATCATCCATCTACTCAAAGCATCATCCACGAGCAATCATTGTCCTTACAAGATTCTAAATGCTGGATGGATATATGCAAAAGTGTGTGTATATGTACTTACCTAATGCGAAAATCAGGCGGTTACTGATACAGTAAACCTCCTTAATGCAAACCATGATAGTGCCATGCATCCAATATGTATGCGAAACCCTATTGACACATACAAATTTCTACATGCGTGCACAACCATACACAAAAATGCATCATCCATATGATAACACAGCCATGATACATCCATCAATCTAACTACCACATCCATTTATGCAATATGCAACATGAAGTGACTGAGCCGATCTAGTGCCTAATGTGTGTGTATATGCATCCACGAGCAACCACTAGCAAACAATTGCATCCATATGCATCCATCAACCATAACATGTTTCAAACACATGTCTCAACCATAGGTTTTACCCTATCTAAAGGTCATAGGTATTAGCGAGAGGATATACTAAAGATAAGATAAGTACTAGACAAGCAATAAAGGAGAAGTTAAAAGACATACTCTCAAAAAGAAATGGATACAAAGAACGCATCTTTGCTTCCGTCTCCCAAGTAGCATTGCTTTCGTCATCTCCCCATTGCACTTTAACTAGCTGAACTTCTCTGTTCCTCAACTTCCTAGTTTCTGACCCAAGGATGCGAGTAGGAGCTCGTCGAATCGTCGCATCACGCTCTACCTCTACATCTCTAAGCAAGCTCGGCTCTACCACCTCCGCGGTCTCATGTAAGCACTTCCTCAAATGTGATACATGGAATACATCATGAACACCACTAAGTCTGTCGGGCAACTCCACCCTATATGCCATCCGTCCAATCCTTTCCTTAATAGGAAACGGCCCAACAAATCTCGGTGCTAACTTCCCTACGGACCCAAAGCGAACAACATTTCTCAATGGAGATACTTTGACAAAAACCATGTCCCCAACCTCAAACTCAAGATCCGTCCTTCTCCGATCCGCATAAGATTTCTGTCTATCTTGCGCTGCTTTCATCCTTTTTCGAATTAAATCAATCTTCTCTGAAGTCTCTCTAACCATATCCGGCCCAAGCAAGATCTTATCCGTAGATTCCCACCAACATGTAGGAGATCGACAAGGCCTTCCATAAAGAGCTTCGAAAGGAGCCATACCAATACTGGACTGAAAGCTGTTATTATATGCGAACTCCACCAAAGGAAGATGTTCTTCCCATGTACCTCCAAAATCCAAGATACAAAGCCTCAAAAGATCTTCTAAGATACGGTTCACCCTCTCGGTCTGACCGTCCGTCTGAGGATGATATGCGGTGCTCAAACACAACTGAGTCCCTACCGCCTCTTGCAAACTTCTCCAAAACTCACTAGTGAAAATAGGATCTCGATCACTCACAATGCTGGATGGTACGCCATGCAATCTAACAATCTCTCTAACATAGACTGAAGCAAGCCATGGAGCGGTCCTCTTACTCTTTACGGGTATAAAATGGGCACTCTTTGTAAGTCTGTCTACCACAACCCAAATTCCCGTATTGCCCTTCCTCGATCTCGGTAACCCGTCGATGAAATCCATCGAGACACTATCCCACTTCCACTGTGGAACTTCCAATGGGTGTAGCAACCCACCGGGTTTCCTTTGCTCCACTTTAACTTGTTGGCACACTAAGCATCTAGCCACATACTCGGCCACATCTTTCTTCATACCGGCCCAAAAGAAAACTCTCTTCATGTCTTGGTACATTTTGTCTCCACCGGGATGAATAGTCATTCTTGAACGATGTGCATCATCCAAAATAGCCTTCTTCAAACCCTCATCTTGCGGTACACAAAGTCTACCGTCTCTATGCAACCATCCCTTATCATCTATGGTGTATCTACCCAAATGGCTGGACGACTCCCCTCTTATAAGCTTCTCTACCAACACAACCAACTGTGGGTCGTCTCGCTGAGCCTCGCCAATCCGTCTCAAAAGAGTAGGTCTAACCTCCAAGGATGCCAACAAACCAGGTACAAAATCAACAGAAGGTCTGAAGTCAAACAAAGAAAGAAACTCCAAGCTTCGTCGTTCCACGAACAATGGACTCAAAGATAGCCTTTTTCTACTTAAGGCGTCTGCCACCACGTTACCCTTACCAGGGGTATACGCTATCTCGAAATCATAGGATGCTAAGAACTCCATCCACCTTTGCTGTCTTAAGTTTAAATCCTTCTGAGAGAATAAGTACTTCAATGATTTATGGTCGGTGAACAACTCGAATCTCTCACCAAGAAGATAATGGCGCCAAGACTTAAGTGCGAAAACAATCGCGGCCAACTCTAGATCATGGGTAGGGTAATTCTTCTCATGCACTCTCAATTGTCTCCCTCCATAGGCTATTACCCTTCCCTCCTGCATCAAGACTGCGCCTAATCCTGTTCCACAAGCATCGGTATAAACAACAAACGGCTTACTCCCATCTGGAAGCACTAAAACTGGAGCGGTGGTCAAAGCTCTCTTTAACCGTCGGAAAGCATCATCACAATCTACATCCCATGAGAAAACCAGATTCTTCTTCGTCAAGCGGGTTAATGGGGCTGATATCTTCGCGAAGTCTTTGATGAACTTCCTATAATATCCTGCCAACCCCAAGAAACTTCTTACCTCGGTAGCATTTCTAGGAACTTTCCAATCCTGGATAGATACTATCTTTGCGGGATCCACAGCTATCCCTTCCTTAGAGACCACATGCCCTAAGAATCGCACTTCTCTTCTCCAAAAATGGCATTTAGAGAATTTAGCTTTAAGACTATGCGCTCGAAGAGTCTCCAACACTTCCTTGAGATGTAAGGCATGCTCTTCTTCATTCTTGGAAAAGACCAAGATGTCATCCACAAAAACTACTACAAACTTATTCAGATACTCTCTGAACACTCTACTCATGAGATCAACAAAGTATGCGGGGGCGTTTGTCAACCCAAATGGCATCACTAGCCACTCATAAAAACCATCCGGAGTCCGGAAAGCAGTCTTCTCTATACTGTCCTCCGCCACTCTTAACTGATGAAACCCTGTAGCTAAGTCCATCTGCGAAAATACTGACGCGCCAACCAACTGATCAAAGAGATCATCTATCCTCGGTAATGGGTGTCTATTCTTCTTCGTGAGCTTATTAAGTTCCCTATAATCCACACAAAGTCTGAGGGACCCATCCGCCTTCGTGGCAAACACTACTGGAGCTCCCCACTCCGATATACTTCGCCTTATGAACCCCTTCTCAAGCAACTCCCCTACTTGCTTATGAAGTTCTCTTCTCTCACGAGGAGCCATGTGGCGTACTGGCAAAGACACTGGTTTGGCATTATCCACCAAATAAATTCGGAAATCTATCTCCCGCTTCGGAGGCAAACCCTTTACTTCTTCAAACACATCCGGATATTCCCGGACTACTCTGACAGAACACAAACTTTCGACCGAAGCATCGAGCGATTCAAGATAACTTAGCAAAACAGATTCCATGGGATTGCAAGAGATCTCGAGAGTGTTACCCAAGCGGGTCATGAGCCTGACAACTCTCCTTTCGCAATCAAGAACGGCACCATTACTGGATAACCAGTCCATGCCCAAGATCAACCCATAGCCCGTGAAGCCCAATACAAAAGCATCACATCTAAACTCAACGCTAAGTATAGAAATCTTCAAACCCAAACATATCATAGACAGATATATGGAGCCCCCAATTGGGTTTGAGACAACCAAGGGATCATCAACTAGACTGGTGTCTAAGTGCAGTGACTCAACTAACGATGATGAGATAAAAGAATGCGATGCGCCAGAGTCAAACAAAGTACGAACTGGATGATCAAACAGAAAAACCAGACTTTCAACGGAAATAGTTCTACCTCTCTGCTGAATCGGTGGAACTGAGAGAACCTGAACTTGCCCCCCTGACTGAGGTGGTGCTATAAGAGCTTGCACCTGGCCTCCTGAGGTAGACCCCGTCTTCTGCCCCTTCTTTGGGCAGTTTTTCACAAGATGCCCTGCTTCACCACAATGAAAGCAACCGGTCTTCTTCTTTTTGCGACAATCCTTACTGAGGTGTCCTGGTGTTCCACAATTGAAGCACTTCTTCTTCGTCTTCTTTTTGTCACCATTGCCTTTTCCGCCCTTGCCTTGTTGTTGCTGTTGCGGTTTCTTCTGATCCCCCTTTTTCTCTGGTGCCTTAGAATTCTTATCATCCTCATGCATAAGTGCCATGTAGACAAGCTTCTCAAAAGTGGCCCCCATAGGAATGTGAGTCATAGCTATTCCTTGCAATGGTTCGTTCAAGCCTCTAACGAACCTCAAAGCCTTCTTCTCCGGTGTATTCACCAACTCTATGCCAAACCTTGCTAATTGATTGAATTTGTTGACATATTCTTTCACCGTGAGATTCCCTTGCTTCAAATTCAAGAACTTCTCCATAAACAGATTCTCTTCCGCCCTTGAGAGAAACTTAGCCCCAAACCTTTGCTTAAAATCTGCCCAAGAGTCAACAGGGCGTTCTCCATTAGTGACCTCCCACCAGAATGAGGCCTCTCCCTTCATTAACCAAGTCGCCAACTTGACTTTCTTTCCCTCTTCCACTTCAAAGATATCTAGCAACTCTTCCACTTCCTTAAGCCAATCTCTAGCCTCTACGAAAGTCTCTGAACCAAGAAAAGGTTTTCCTCCTATAGCCTTGAACTCCTTGCAAACCTTAGCAAAATTATCCACTCTAGGCTGAGGAGGAGGAGCGGTTGTCTCTGGTGTAGTAGCATTGGCCGGACCCGCAGCCGCGGCCCTAGCCTCTTGCAACCTCCTATACCATAGTGGTATAACTAAACCCTCCGGGATGTTAAGATCTTCAGCCATGCTGAAACGAAAGAGGAAAGATTCAAAAAGGAGATTCCGAAAGATAAAGATATGGCTATTGGGGATTATGCTTTTCTTTTTCAAAAACTTTTTCTCTTAGAAGACATGCTTTTAAAAATACTTTCTTCGAAAATACTCTTAGAAAGTAGTTTTTCTCAAAAAATTTATCTGTTCTGGTAACCTTAAGCTCTGATACCACGTGTAACACCCCACTCCCGCTATGATCACTCACTAAGGGAATGCCATAGCATCGGTGGAGTATTTTAGTGAATATAGAACAGAAAAATTACAACAAGACAGATATAAATAGTACTTGAAATTTTAAAACATCATCTCATAACAGCGGAAGTAAAACATGTCTGGTTACATCATAAAACCACAATAAAGGTCAAGTACAATATCCATCAAAATAAAGAAGTACATAATCCCACTCTCATACAATAGCCAAACAAAAGAAAAGATAACTGGATAACTGGAGCTTTACATCTATCCAAGCTCCTAAAGACTGGAACAGCAATCCGATCAAGCTCCACTACTGCTAGGATCCACCGTAGGACCTGAGGGTTGGGAAAAAGATAAAAACAACAGGGTCAGACATAAGTCTGAGCGAGTCCTATAACTTTAACAATACAATCGTTAAAGTAACCAGAGAAGACATAAACTGATATACGGTAACATATAGGGATGAATGGCTACCCTAAGCAGTCAACTAAACGAAGATAAAGGATAAAGACGCATCTACCCTCCCTAAGGTAAATTACTAAACTGCACCACACCAGTCGTTCCTAACTTAAAGGTTGATCCCACCCAAGGACTTATAAAATTTACTAATTAGTACCTGCGTACCCCTAGGTGACCAAGTAGGCGCCACGGGGCCCTACAATCCACTAGGTGTACACACTACTTCCCATTCGATCGGCTCCCTAACGTAGATACCCGTGCTGGCCCCACCGTGGGATGTATCATTCCCCAATGTGGCAACCTGATGAAACTAAAGGTGCACGGCTTATATCTACTCGATGCAACAACGGCTTACCTACCAGCCCGGGCCCACTCACGCATATGAAGCCCGTTGGACTTGCGTTGCCACCGCTAACCCGTTTGCCTCTTACAGTCAAGCCCAGTATGCGTGTCCCGTCCTCGACATGGGTCGAGCCCACAAAGATACGTATGGGTTACTGGTTGAAATGGGCCTCCACAAGCTACCCACCTAAGCTTGTCCCTTTTTCTAGTATATCCCACTTAACCCTTTAATCATGTTTTAATTACATGTTCTATTTTGGTTAAGTATTCTAATCGTATTTTCTATTGCCACCCAAGGCAACCACTAGATTTTCTCATGCCACCCGAGGCACCCACTTAACCCCTCATGTCCCTCTACATGCTAATGTGGTTAAGTGTTTCTTAATTAATTAATTAAGAACGTAACCTTTGTAAAGACCTCTCACATTAGACTGTCTTTTATGACCGCTGGTTAAGCCGGTTGGGTCCGGGCAGCCTTATGTCATAACAGAGTCTAACCTCGTGTCTTTACATTAATTACGTATTTAGTTTGTGCCTAAGACCTCTCACATTGGGCTAACATTTGTAGCAACTGGTTAAGCCGGTTGGGTCCGGGCAGTTTTACGCTACAACTGAGTCCAACCTCGTGTCTTAGTCAATTAATTACACCTAATTAATCACCCTCATAATTTTATATTAATTATCCCTAATTAATCAAGTTTTCTTAACATGGGTAGACCTAACTTAATAGGTAAATTCCCATGGGGTAGACCTAACTCAATAGGTAAATTCCCAACACATAGTATGGGTACACCTAACCAAATAGGCAAATTCCCATACTATGTTTATTTATTTTGTGTTATGCATAATTATATTAATTTCACACAATCTTATTAACTTATGCATTTAATTACCCCATCGTTCCCACGTAATTTCGTTCATGATATAACACATATAAAAGGTGTCAACTTGCATATGAATGAACATGTTTCAAAGGTGCCATCTTGCATATTAACAAACACATAACTTGCATATGAACTTGCATAACATGTCACATAACTTGCATATAATATGTCACATAACTTACATATTCATTTTGCATAACAAACTTGCATATTAGCTTATAGACTTGCATAATGTGTCATCATGAACTTGCATATTAATAAACATGTAACTTGCATATTTACATACATGTAACTCGCATATTAACAAACATGTAACTTGCATATAAAGAAACATGTAACTTGCATATTTACATACATGTAACTTGCATATTAACAAACATGTAACTTGCATATTAACAAACATGTAACTTGCATATTTTCATACATGTAACTTGCATATTTACATACATCATATTAAACTTGCATAAGCTTACATACTCAACATGCATAAACATAAGATTAATGCTAACATCATATCATATGATTCAAAGCTCATTAACCCACATACAAAACCATAAATCTCATCACATCTCATCTAATTAGTTTACCAAAAGATCATCAAAGTGATAGAAACTCACAACTAGCAACTTTGAACACCAAATGAAGAAGATTAAGATGCTAAGAAGGGATTAGAAGTTGATTAGAGAGTGATTAGTATGCAACCCTCTTCATAAAATTAGTGGAGGCCATGAGAGCTAGCATTTTGCCATAGTTTAGTCACTAGGTTTAATTATGAATGAATTAGGGTAGGTTAGGGTCTTATTTATAGATTAGGCAAGTGTTTTAGGCCATAGGATTAACCCTAGATTCAATCCAAGCCATCAAAGCATGTCTTGGGGAAGAAGTCAAGTGTAGGAACCATCTAGGGCCTTTAGATTAAAGATGGACCATGAGAACCATTCAAATGCAAAATCTGCACTTGAGCGAATCGGCCCACGGGTTGACAGCCAAACACCCTGGATTAACCCCTAGTCGACCCAGCGGGCTCGGGTCGACTTCAAAAATCGGCCG
Source organism: Allium sativum (assembly GCA_030737875.1). Classification (NCBI taxonomy): domain Eukaryota; kingdom Viridiplantae; phylum Streptophyta; class Magnoliopsida; order Asparagales; family Amaryllidaceae; genus Allium; species Allium sativum. Next base: position 443,754,738 of record CM060922.1, on the reverse strand, counting down.
GTTCGGTTATTCCCCTCTCCCAATTCGCTGTTTTGAGCATTTTTGCATATTTATTTATTAAATTTTCAATTATATATATATATATATATATATCAATATATATATATATATATATCTATCTACACAACCCATTTCACTTAATTAAGTATACTTTAATTTGGGAATTTTCGTGAAACTTCGCGAGGCCATATCTTGGTCATACGGACTCCGATTTTCGAAAACTCGGACTCTATTTCGCGTATTTTTCCGAGACGAACACAATGGCATAGCCCGTTTCCCTTGATTCCCATTTTAGAATTAAATTCTGCCTCGATTTATGTTATTACAGGTTATTGAAAATACGGGTTGTTACACAAGGCTTATTTCAAAAGGAAATTGAATTTTAAAGTTTTGAATTAAATTATCAATTATATTTCAGGTTTAACGATTTCTTGAAATACTTCTAATCCTAATGAACATACAAACAATTTATTTTATTAATTTATTGGTTATTTAATATTATATTATTATTTTGAATTTCAAATTTCGAATTTGAATTTTCAAATTTCAAAAAGTTTATTAATTTTTTTTGAAGTTTTAAATTCAAACCAAAACAAACAAACAAAGCAACCATTCAACCAAATAAGATTAAAATTTAATTAATGTGTACCCGGTTTTTGATCCTTTTCTTCATGATCTTCTAAATTTTGAATTGTTGTATAACATATATTTGTATTTCCAGTTTCTGGTTTTTCATCACTTGATGATGAATCTGAATCATCTAATGTTGCTACGTACGCTTTTTTTCTTTTCCTTGATGAATTGGCGTTGTCCGTTTGTTGAGTAGATTTGTCTGGATATGGACACATTCTCTTTATATGACCTGGTTTGTTGTAGTTAAAACATCGTCCATCATTTAATTTTGTTTGATTATAACCCTTCCTTCTATACTTTAGAAATCTTCTAAAATGATTTGTCATGAGTGTTGTTTCTTCATCATCTTCACTACTTGAGTCAGAATCATTTGTTGTTGCTTTTAGTGCAATAGATTTCTTTTTAGTCGATATATTTTCTTTTCTGTAATTGAACTTCATATGACATCAAATTTCCAATTGACTCTTCAATCTTCATTTCATTAACATCATTAGCTTCTTCTATAGCCAAAGTCTTCTGATCCCATTCTTGAGTTAATGAATTTAATTTTTTTTGACTTGATCTGCTTCGGAATAAGTTTTTCCAAGTGCTGTTAGTGAATGCACTATCTCTTGAAATCTGCAATATATATCTGAAATAGACTCAGTCTCATTCATTTTGAATAATTCAAACTGATTAACTAGCATGCCTATCTTAGTCTGCTTAACTTTACAAGCTCCTTCATGAGTAACTTGTAAAGTTTTCCAGATTTCATAAGCAGTCTTACATACTGATACTCTATTAAACTCACTTCTATCTGATGAACAAAATAACATATTCATGGCTTTAGAATTGCTCTATGCAGCAGCCTTTTGTTCATTTTTCCATTGTGCAAATGCAGTTGTGGGATCAACTTATTCATTTTGTGTACTATTCCATGTGTCTAATCCTACAGAGTCACAGACTGTAAATAAATTTTCATTCTACATGCCCATTATGAATAATTACTACCATTAAATAATGGTGGTCTAACAGTAGATTGACCAACTATAAAAGAACTATCATTGCTACCAGTGTTGGTTGCCATTATCACTATTTTCAAAAATCAGATTATGAACTTTTTAAAAGACCTTGCTCTGATACCAATTGTTAGGGACTGCAGAATGGATCATTAAGGCAAAGCAAACACTAGAGGGAGGGTGAATAGTGTTTGTAATAATTTAAACAAAACTTAAAACTAAAGTGAATTATGGAATGAATAAAACACCACAAACACAATCACAGACACAGATTCAAATACAAATAAGACATACAGAAATAAAAATGCAAAAAAGGAAAGGACACACCGGATTTAATAATGGTTCAGATTACTCCTACGTCCAGTCCCGCACAGCTCTGTATTGTGCAGAGTTTTATTACTCTTTCAATAGTCAATTACACCCTCCCTAATTTCATGGCTCACAAGGAGACACCGATTCCTACTTTCTTGATTTCACGGCTCACAAGAACACACCGACTCCTATTTCCTTGATTCATGGCCCACAAGGACACACTGAATCCTCTGACTCACAACAAGGTTTATTCAACCCAACCAATTACAAAACAGCCCTATAACTCTTCAATAGCACTTGATTCAGAGAGTAGAGAGAAGAAGTTTTATCAAAACAGAATTGAATTCGGTAGAATATAAGTGTAAAAACCATTAAAATGATTAAGAATAATGGTGGAGAGAAAGAGGATGAAGTTAGAGAAGAAGATATATTAAAAAAATTCGGTTTTAACCTCTTTTTATAGAGTATGAAGGGTTGCAACGGTTCGGAAGCATTTCAAATAGTGAAAAGACACTTCCCTTCAAGATTAGAAAAAATAGCTGTTACATGTCGACATGCACTTTTTGCTATGTCGACATACCCATGTACTTTTTGCTATGTCGACTACCCATGTAAATTAATATTATATGATAGAAAAACATATGAAAACATATTTTTAAACTATATAAATATATTTATAAAATTATAAGGTTTGAAACTACATAAAGTATATATAAAAAATTTAGATTTTGAAAACAAAGAAAAATAGAAACAAATAGGAAAATAAAATAGAGAGGATTGAGAATAAAATAGAAAAATAAAATAGAGAGGATTGGGAATAAAATAGAAAATCAGAATTTGAAAATTAGAATTTGAATTTAAACCTGAAGTGCTATTTAGAGTCTTACAAAATTTAGACTTTCTAACTATATTGATCTCGAACTCTTGAAATCTTAATTACTCACAAGTCTTGAAAATTCTCTGATCTTTGAATCTCTATCATCTTTATAACTGTACAGTCTTCAGTAATATTTCCTGTATATAATTCTTGCATATATATGTAACACCCCGTATTTTCTGTTAACGTTATATTAACGAATCAAAGAATAATTAATTTCAACTGCGAGAATCAAGGAAAACGGGTTATGCCATTGCGTTCGTCTCGGAATTGTGCTTGAGATAGAGTCCGAGTTTGCGTAAAACGGACATCGTATGAAGGAGATATGGACGAACAAAGAAAACTAGAAGATATATATATATATATATATATATATATATATATATATATAAATGCACTGGCGCACTTGGGAAGTGCGCCAGTACAAAAATTGCACTGGCGCACTTGCCAAGTGCGCCCAGGTCGGGCTGAAAGCCTGCACAGCTTTCTGGTGTGTTATGATCCATACTATGACTCATTGCTGAGTCCTTTCTGACTCCTTGCTGAGTCATTAGGGCTGAGGTGTCACCCTATCCTGATTGAATGGTTGTGGCTAACTATAGGTTCATCTGGCGGCTATAATTAAATTGAAATTCTATATAAACAACCTAATGCTCAACCTAAGATCACACAAAAACAATCCTAGAACTGTCATGCCGTCAATAGAAAACTTGGAATAGCCATCACCACTTTCAATTCAGAAACGAGTTAAAAGCCTACATCAAAATCAGATTAAAAGTAATCAAATTCAACGATCTACATCAAAGGCGAGCATACCAATTTCAAAATTCAGATTTCAGAAATCAAGAATTCCTTTTTAGTTTGTAAGTTGGTTATTACGTAGATTTAAACGTTCTTTTAAATGAAATCATGACATGTTGTAATTCGAATATAGAATGATGCTTATGTATAAGATAAATAAAGTTTGGTTCTCATTTATCTTAAACTACCATTGCGATTGATCATGCCTATATGTTGGTGGTGATGAACATACCATATTGTATGTTATTGGAATCAATTATGATTGGGTAAAGAACTTATTATGCCAACTGAATGGTGAAACATGTCATGTTATAATTTGGTGGTTACTTGCAAAGTTTATGATCTAAATCACATGCTTACATGTTAGATCAACATTCATTTATATTTAGAACTATGTTAAGTTGAATCTATTTATGTTGCAAGATTGGATTTGTAGCTCTCTTATGTTTAACACACATAAGTTATCATGCTAAGTTGTGGTTTAAATATGTTTATAGTAGCTTTCTTATGTTTTGACATACATAAGTTAATATGCTAAGATGTGGTTTAAAATTGTATGCTAAACCTCCATGCTAGACCTATATCAAGTTTACATGATAATTAGATACAACTTAGTCACGAGTTCACCTTTACATGACAAGTTTAATTTGTGTAGTTCTATGTAAATTCATATGCTATGATTCATGTTAATCGGATCTAAATTTGCAAGTTCATTATCCTATGCCAAATCTATATGTCACATATTTTTATGTTGATAGAATATTTCGTGTTCTTCGCTTTTCCCTGTTGTGGTTATAAGTTAGGCAAATATCGAGCCTAACATTCCTTGTAATTCTGCGAACGTACAAACGGGGGATATCGTTGGGGTAAGTATGAAATTATTATATGTAATTGACATGTTTGGCACATGCCAATGATTAGTGGCACTTAAATGGTATAATTTTTATATACCAAAGATTATGAACATGATTTAAGGGAAAAGTGGGCCATGACAATAATTGATTTATAATTTACTTATAAATATGAAGGATAAACATGAAAATTACATGGTATAGATTGGTTCATGAAATGGTATATTTAGTATACCATTAATTGTGAGCATAATTAAAAGGATAATTATGGCATAATTAAATTGGGAATAATTTACATATGGAATTTGTTATAAATAAGAAATATGTAATTGTAGAAAAGATGAATATGCCTAACCCGAGGTTAGATTGAGTTGTGGTGTAAACCTGCCCGGAACCGCCCGGCTAACCAGTGACCACAACAATACCTATCTAATGTGAGAGGTTAGAGCATTGAGCCCAATAAGAACATGAGGTTAGACTGGGTTGCGGTGTAAAACTGCCCGGAACCGACCGGCACATCCAGTGACCGCAACAATACCTGTCTAATGTGAGTGTTTGGTGCTTTAATGAATAAATTAATGCTAAGACAAGAGTGGAATTGGAGGGTTAAGTAAATTTAGAACACTTAACCGTAATAACATGTTAACTAGGCAAGTGGGTGAGGTTAAGTAAATTTAGAACACTTAACCGTAATAACATGTTAACTAGGCAAGTGGGTGAGGTTAAGTAAATTTAGAACACTTAACCGTTACAACATGTTAATTAGACAAGTGGGTGAGGTTAAGTAAATTTAGAACACTTAACCGTTGTAACATGTTAATTAAGCAAATGATAGGGTTAAGTTAACTAAGGTTACACTTAACTAAAATATATAATGACATGTGGTGGGGTTAAGTAATACAAGAGGAAAACACTTAACCAATTATATAACATGATGTATGGGAAGGGTTAAGTTAACTAAGGTAACACTTAACCAAAATATATAATGACATGTGGTGGGGTTAAGTAGTACAAGAGGAAAACACTTAACCAATTATATAGCATGATGTATGGGAAGGGTTAAGTTAACACGAGAGGGCAACACTTAACCAATATAACATGATTTGAGGTAAGGTCAAGTCAACACCAGAAGAAAACACTTAACCAATATGACATGACGGGTGGATGGGTTAAGTTAACTTGAATTGATTAATGACACTTGACCAGTATAACTTGATGAGCTAATGGGGTTAAGTTAAATAGGGAATACTTAACCAATATAACCTGATGAATGAACAGGGTTAAGTTAATATGTCACACTTAACCAATCCAACATGATAAGTGAGAAAGGTTAGGTTAATAAGAACCACTTAACCAATATGACATGACGAGTAGGAGGGTTAAGTACATATCGGGTTGGTGGGTAATATTAGTAAATATAGGCCCACAGAACTTAACCATTATATAAACATGCTTGAATCCGTGGGAAGGTTAAGTACATATCGGGTTGGTGAGTAATATTAGTAAATATAGGCCCACAAAACTCAACCATTATATAAACATGCTTGAATCCGTGGGAAGGTTAAGTACATGTCGGGTTGGTGCGTAATATTAGTAAATATAGGCCCACAAAACTTAACCATTATATAAACATGCTTGAATCGGTGGGAAGGTTAAGTACATATCGGGTTGGTGGGTAATATTAGTAAATATAGGCCCATAAACTTAACCAGTAAGAAACCCTAGTAATGGGGACCCATTTCAGCTGTAACCCACATAGATGTATCATGGTACCCTGAGCTAGGCAAGGTGGGGCACGATTACTGGGCTGATTATAAGCGGTCAACATAGCAGCTGGGGGTACGTCAGTGTAGGTTCCGGTGGATTACGGGCGTGCACGTACTCCGGAGTGAAAAAAGCAGCCACTGGGTACCAGTAGTTTTACACTGTGCATCCTTGAATCGTGTCGAGGTCGCTATCATAAGGATTGATACAATTATGGTGGGACCAGCATAGGGTAGCTACATGCAAGAGAGGGCCGATTGACACAAACACATGGCAAGTTAACACAGGTAGGGAGCCAATCGATAGGGTAGTAAGGGTACATCTAACATATTCATGGCAATTGGGCTGATTGAGGTAGAATCCTCAAATATAGATGTACACCTGAAGGCTACCACAACTGCGGGGATTGGGATCGTATTATTCAGATTACTAGTTGAGACACTAGTTAGGTGGTGCAGAGATTATAGTAATGGGTGCGATCACATGTTCAACCTATCTTGTCTTATATTAGGGTATTGTCCTATGTTCTGTTACTCCTTTCATGATCCCTTTTCCTTGTTTAAATGCTAGTAATCACTGAACTTACCAGACTTATTGTCTGACCCGTTTTCTCTTGTCTTCTTTTCTTCCGTTTCCCCCCCCCCCAGGTATTTAGGGATGGAATAGCTCAGGTTTGTTTGGATCGTTACTCTTTCCAAGCTTGAAGACTCTTTGACGTGTTGCCTTGGACTCTCTCTTCTACTGCTATCGCTGGCTCATGCTTTATTTAGGGAAATCATTTTATGCTTCTTTATTTTTGTTACACAAGACAGGATACTTTGGTATTGTAAAACAATCTTTGTATAAGTTGTTTATCAATGAAATAAAGTTTTATTTATTTGTCGCTGCTTTAATTGTCTATCTTGTAATTTATCTGCATATTTTATCTATAATGCTCCACCAAAATTAAGGTATTCCCTTTGTGAGTGACCTTAACGAAGGTGGGGTGTTTCACTTGGTATCAGTACTGAAGGTTACCAGATCAGATAAAAGATTTGAAAAATTATTTTCAAATCGGTTTTAAAAGAAGCATTTTCAAAAGAAAGGTTTTTTTTAAAGGCATATTCCCCAAAGCCATATGCACTATCTTTTGATCCTCTGTTTGAGTCTTTGTTTCCTTCTTTCCTGAGTTTCCGGGCCTCCTGGCTTTCTATTAGGTAACCTCATCGCGGTATGGTTCTGTAGGCTCGATAAGACTACGACACCTGACAAAGGGCGAATAAGTGCCCAACTTACATATATAGCTGCAGTAGTTTCACAAGGATGGCAAAGTTTAGAATGAGGGGGTTTGGCTAAGGAGCACAACACAAGGATGAAGAACCCATGGATATGGACTTGGTTCACAAAGGAGGGGAGGAAAGAATAGTAAAACCTAAAACAAGAGGTAGTATCTTTATTTTGGTATAACAGGTCGTATAATTTAGGGCAAGGGCAAGAACAAGGGACAGGATTTTCCAAAAGGCAAGTGCATGCTCTCATTGCCAGCATACTTGAGAGAGAGGCAGTAAGATTTCTGTTGAAAGAGTTTTTCCTTTTTGGTTATCCTATTAGTACTCCTTCTGATTTTAGCACTTCACATTCGTATATATATGCTTCCATAGTTGAGTCTCTGCACCCTAGATATTGTATAGTAGAGGATCCCATTATAGTCTCAAATCCAATTGTTGGTTCGGCTCATTTATCTTTAACTTGTGAGGATTTGAGAATAGCTATATTTATGCTTATGTTTTTGGGCAATGGGTTGATTCTAGGCATTGATTGGTTAGCTAGTAATTGTGAAACAAGGGTAGTTAGACTTTCGACTTGCCTCGGGAATACCCTTGAGATTTCGTACGATCCTAAGGGATCAGTTTGTCTTAGCTACCTAGAATCACTTTATTTATCTATCGACGATTTTCGATCCGTTGGAGTAGTCCATGAGTACGCAAATTGTTTTGATTAGGGTAGGGGTTTTCCTCCTAAAACTCGAGACAGACTTCCGCATGTATCTAGATGACACTGCAAAGCCAGTTATGTGATCAACGATAATTCTGGAGCAAGATTGGCGAGGATAGCCAGAGTCGGTAAAGTGCTCAATGGTTTGATTGTTTTGTTAGTATCATCTCACATAGATCGTCCAAATTAAGAGGAGGTATCCCTTGGGTGCTTGTCTGATATTGGTTTAGGCCTTTGGGGTTTGTACTTGAGGGATGTCGAGTTCGACAAGGATGGTTTGCGTGAGAAATAAATGGTTGGGGCTGGCACCCTAAGTAAGACTGACCTTAAGAGAGGTAAAAAGTACTAGCAACCTTTAGCTGTAGACCCTCAGAATTGTGACATGATGGATAAACTAAGTAGAAGAGAGACCTCTAATCATATACACTTGGCATCATGGTTAACATCTGTTTATCATGGAAAGAGAGTTCGATAACATTTGATACCCTCTAGCATAGTAAGTGATCGAGGTCCTATCTTTACTAGTGGGTTTTGGAAATGGAAGTCAAGAAGCTTCGCAATCATGAAGTTAAATTAGTTAAGGTATAGTGGAGTGAAGCTAAAGAAGATGCAACTTAGAAGACTGAAGACTAGATACGCTCATCTTACACTTTTTGAGGGTATATCCTTGATTCCTCTTTTTCTGTAAAATCTTTTTGCATGCTAGTCTTTAGCTTTTAAGTAAATCCTCTCGGTCCTATCCTCGATCCTTAGGTAGAAGCCAATGAATGTAAACATGTGTTTGAGACATGTTATGTTTGGTGGATGCAAGTGGTTGCAAGTGTTTGCTAGTGGTTGCTCGTGGATGCATATACACGCATTAAGCACTAGATCGGCTCAGTCACTTTCATATTGCATATGCATGAGTGAATTTTTATACATATGAATTGAAACTTGATGTGTTATCATATGGATGTTGCATTTGTATGAATGATTGTGCACTCATGTAGAAGTTATAAAGTACGATCAGGAATAATTGCATACATGATGAACTCATGGCACTGGCATGATTCGCATTAAGGAGGTCAACTGAATCAGTAGACCGCCTGATTTTGCATTTGGGTAAGGACATATACACACACTATGCATATATTCATGAAAAACATTAGAATCCTTTTTAAGGACAATGGATGCCTGTGATTGAATGGTTGATTAGATGGGTGATTGGATGGTATGATATAAGTTCTTCTCTACTTGAAGATTTCGGGGACGAAATCCTAAGGAGGGGAGAATGTAACACCAGTATTTTCTGTTAACGTTATAGTAACGAATCGAAGAATAATTAATTTCAAATGCGAGAATCAAGGGAAACAGGTTATGCCATTGCGTTCGTCTCGGAATTCTGCTTGAGATAGAGTCCGAGTTTGCGTAAAACGGACACTGTATGAAGGAGATATGGACGAACAAAGAAAACCAGAAGAAAGAATATATATATAAATAAATGCACTGGCGCACTTGGGAAGTGCGCCAAGTGCGCCCAGGTTGGGCTGAAAGCCTGCACAGCTTTCTGGTGTGTTCTGATCCATACTGTGACCCATTGCGGAGTCTTTCTGACTCCTTGCTGAGTCATTAGGGCTGAGGTGTCATCCTATCCTGATTGAATGGTTGTGGTTAACTCTAGGTTCATCCGGCGGCTATAATTAAATTGAAATTCTATATAAACAACCTAATGCTCAAACTAAAATCACACAAAAATAGTCCTAGAACTGTCATGCCGTCAATAGAGAACTTGGAATAGCCGTCACCACTTTCAATTCAGAAACGAGTTAAAAGCCTACATCAAAATCAAATTAAAAGTAATCAAATTCAACGATCTACATCAAAGGCGAGCATACCAATTTCAGAATTCAGATTTCAGAAATCAAGAATTCCTTTTTAGTTTGTAAGTTGGTTATTCCATAGATTTAAACGTTCTTTTAAATGAAATCATGACATGTTGTAATTTGAATATAGAATGATGCTTATATATAAGATAAATAAAATTTGGTTCTCATTTATCTTAAACTACCATTGCGATTGATCATGCCTATATGTTGGTGGTGATGAACATACCATATTGTATGTTATTGGGACCTATTATGATTGGGTAAAGAACTTATTATGCCAACTGAATGGTGAAACATGTCATGTTATAATTTGGTGGTTACTTGCAAAGTTTATGATCTAAATAACATGCTTACATGTTAGATCAACATTCATGTATATTTAGAACTATGTTAAGTTGAATCTATTTATGTTGCAAGATTGGATTTGTAGCTCTCTTATGTTTAACACACATAAGTTATCATGCTAAGTTGTGGTTTAAATATGTTTATAGTAGTTTTCTTATGTTTTGACATACATAAGTTAATATGCTAAGCTGTGGTTTAAAATTGTATGTTAAACCTCCATGCTAGACCTATATCAAGTTTACATGATAATTAGATACAACTTAGTCACGAGTTCACCTTTACATGACAAGTTTAATTTGTGTAGTTCTATGTAAATTCATATGCTATGATTCATGTTAATCAGATCTAAATTTGCATGTTCATTATCCTATGCCAAATCTATATGTCACATATTTTTATGTTGATAGAATATTTCATGTTCTTCGCTTTTCCCTTTTGTGGTTATAAGTTAGGCAAATATCGAGCCTAACATTCCTTGTAATTCTACGAACGTACAAACGGGGGATATCGTTGGGGTAAGTATGAAATTATTATATGTAATTGACATGTTTGGCACATGCCAATGATTAGTGGCATTTAAATGGTATAATTTTTATATACCAAAGATTATGAACATGATTTAAGGGAAAAGTGGGCCACGACAATAATTGATTTATAATTTACTTATAAATATGAAGGATAAACATGAAAATTACATGGTACAGATTGGTTCATGAAATGGTATATTTAGTATACCATTAATTGTGAGCATAATTAAAAGGATAATTATGGCATAATTAAATTGGGAATAATTTACATATGGAATTTGTTATAAATAAGAAATATGTAATTGTAGAAAAGATGAATATGCCTAACCCGAGGTTAGATTGAGTTGTGGTGTAAAACTGCCCGGAACCGCCCGGCTGTCTAGTGAACACAACAATACCTATCTAATGTGAGAGGTTAGGGCATTGAGCCCAATAAGAACCTGAGGTTAGACTGGGTTGCAGTGTAAAACTGCCCGGAACCGACCGGCACATCCAGTGACCGCAACAATACCTGTCTAATGTGAGTGGTTGTGCTTTAATGAATAAATTAATGCTAAGACAAGAGTGGAATGCTAGGGTTAAGTAAATTTAGAACACTTAACCGTAATAACATGTTAACTAGGCAAGTGGGTGAGGTTAAGTAAATTGTATGTTAAACCTCCATGCTAGACCTATACCAAGTTTACATGATAATAAGATCCAACTTAGTCACGAGTTCACCTTTACATGACAAGTTTAATTTGTGTAGTTCTATGTAAATTCATATGATATGATTCATGTTAATCGGATCTAAATTTGCAAGTTCATTATCCTATGCTAAATCTATATGTCACATATTTTTATGCTGATAGAATATTTCATGTTCTTTGCTTTTCCCTTTGTGGTTATAAGTTTGGCTAAAATATCGAGCCTAACATCCTTGTAATTCTGCGAACATACAAACGGGGGATATCATTGGGGGTAAGTATGAAATTATATGTAATTGACATGTTTGGCACATGCCAATGATTAGTGGCATTTAAATGGTATAACTTTTATATACCAAAGATTATGAACATGATTTAAGGGAAAAGTGGGCCATGACAATAATTGATTTATAATTTACTTATAAATATGAAGGATAAACATGAAAATTACATGGTATAGATTGGTTCATGAAATGGTATACTTAGTATACCATTAATTGTGAGCATAATTATAAGGATAACTATGGCATAATTAAATTGGGAATAATTTACATATGGAATTTGTTATAAATAAGAAATATGTAAATTGTAGAAAAGATGAATATGTCTAACCCGAGGTTAGATTGAGTTGTGGTGTAAAACTGCCCGGAACCACTCGGCTGTCCAGTGACCACAACAATACCTGTCTAATGTGAGAGGTTAGGGCATTGAGCCCAATAAGAACCCGAGGTTAGACTGAGTTGCGGTGTAAAACTGCCCGGAACCGACCGACACATCCAGTGACCGCAACAATACCTGTCTAATGTGAGTGGTTGGTGCTTTAATGAATAAATTAATGCTAAGACAAGAGTGGAATGGCAGGGTTAAGTAAATTTAGAACACTTAACCGTAATAACATGTTAACTAGGCAAGTGGGTGAGGTTAAGTAAATTTAGAACACTTAACCGTAATAGCATGTTAACTAGGCAAGTGGGTGAGGTTAAGTAAAATTAGAACACTTAACCGTTACAACATGTTAATTAGAGAAGCGGGTGAGGTTAAGTAAATTTAGAACACTTAACCGTTGTAACATGTTAATTAAGCAAATGATAGGGTTAAGTTAACTAAGGTAACACTTAACCAAAATATATAATGACATGTGGTGGGGTTAAGTAATACAAGAGGAAAACACTTAACCAATTATATAACATGATGTAAGGGAAGGGTTAAGTTAACTAAGGTAACACTTAACAAAAATATATAATGACATATGGTGGGGTTAAGTAATACAAGAGGAAAACACTTAACCAATTATATAACATGATGTATGGGAAGGGTTAAGTTAATACGAGAGGGCAACACTTAACCAATATAACTTGATTTGAGGTAAGGTCAAGTCAACACCAGAAGAAAACACTTAACCGACATGACGTGACGGGTGGATGGGTTAAGTTAACTTGAGTTGATTAATGACACTTGACCAGTATAACTTGATGAGCTAATGGGGTTAAGTTAAATGGGGAATACTTAACTAATATAACCTGATGAATTAACATGGTTAAGTTAATAAGTCACACTTAACCAATCCAACATGATAAGTGAGAAAGGTTAGGTTAATAAGAACCACTTAACCAATATGACATGACGAGTAGGAGGGTTAAGTACATATCGGGTTAGTGGGTAATATTAGTAAATATAGGCCCACAAAACTTAACCATTATATATACATGCTTGAATCTGTGGGAAGGTTAAGTACATGTCGGGTTGGTGGGTAATATTAGTAAATATAGGCCCACAAAACTTAACCATTATATAAACATGCTTGAATCCGTGGGAAGGTTAAGTACATGTCGGGTTGGTGGGTAATATTAGTAAATATAGGCCCACAAAACTTAACCATTATATAAACATGCTTGAATCGGTGGGAAGGTTAAGTACATATCGGGTTGGTGGGTAATATTAGTAAATATAGGCCCATAAACTTAACCAGTAGGAAACCCTAGTAACGGGGACCCATTTCAGCAGTAACCCACATAGATATATCACGGTACCTTGAGCTAGGGAGGGTGGGGCACGATTACTGGGATGATTATAAGCGGTCAACATAGCGGCTGGGGCTACGTTAGTGTAGGTTCCGGCGGATTACGGGCATGCACGTACTCCGTAGTGGAAAAAGCAGGCATTGGGTACCAGTAGTTTTACACTGTGCATTCTTGAATCGTGTCAGGGTCGCTATCATAAGGATTGATACACCTTATGGTTGGACCAGCACAGGGTAGCTACACGCAAGAGAGGGCCGATTGATACAGACACATGGCAAGTTAACACAGGTAGGGAGCCGATCGATAGGGTAGTAAGGGTACATCTAACATATTCATGGTAATTGGGTTGATTGAGGTGGAATCCACAAATATAGATGTACCCCTGAAGGCTACCACAACTGCGGGGATTGGGATCATATTATACAGATTACTAGTTGAGACACTAGTTAGGTGGTGCAGAGATTATAGTAATGGGTGCGATCACATGTTCAACCTATCTTGTCTTATATTAGGGTATTGTCCTATGTTCTGTTACTCCTGTCATGATCCCTTTTCCTTGTTTAAATTCTAGTAATCACTGAACTTACCAGACTTATTGTCTGACCCGTTTTCTCTCGTCTTCTTTTCTTCCGTTTCCCCCCAGGTAGTCAGGGAGTGAATAGCTCAGGTTCGTTTGGACCGTTACTCTTTCCAAGCTTGAAGACACTTTGATGTGTTGCCTTGGACTCTCTCTTCTACTGCTATGGCTGGCTCATGCTTTATTTGGGGAAATCATTTTATGCTTCTTTATTTTTGTTAAACAAGACATGATACTTTGGTATTGTAAAACAATCTTTGTACAAGTTGTTTATCAATGAAATAAAGTTTTATTTATTTGCCGCTGCTTTAATTGTTTGTCTTGTAATTTATCTGCATTTTTTTACCTATAATGCTCCACCGAAATTATGGCATTCCCTTTGTGAGTGACCTTAACGGAGGTGGGGTGTTTCAATATATATATGTATATATACATGTATATTCTATACAAAAAGTGTCAGTATATATTTTATAATCAATGATAATTGAAATAAGGTTGTTGTCATTAAAACTCCATTCTCCAACAGTTTATAGTTATTTAAGTATTTTACATCTTGCTGGTCAGAAAAGTTTATATTACAGAGTGAATTGAGTTAACTAAGTACCCCAACAAAACAAAATAAACGGACAAACAATAACATCAAAATCACACTTTGGATTCCAATGGCAATTATAATCGTTGACATGACTTGACATTGCTAAGTAGTACATACACACTGTTGAAAGGACGTACGAAACACATCGAAACAAAACAAACTACTGTTTTAATAAGAAACATTAATCGACAGATAAATATGAACTAGTCAGAATCGTAGCGTGTTAGCCAGCTATAATGAAGTTCGTAAGCTTCACGGCCGATGGATTCCGATCTGTATTTAGATAGGTAACGCGAATCAAAAGTGGAATGAGTAGCTTTGAAAACATCTTCATCTTCTACCTTCTCGATAATCTCGCGGTATTGGGCACAAGCATTTCAAAAGATGCTATGTTTTTTGTGAATTTCTTCGGTAGACCTCCACGATGGACACTTTGGGTTGTCTTTGTAAGTTTTTTGAACCAACTGCTAGTACATTTCGTGGGTTACTCCCCACCTCCTTGCGGCATTTTGTCATACCTTTTTTCAAAGTCGATATACGATTCCAAGAGTAGAAGTAACTCAGACGGAATCCAATTAATGGTGGACATAAAGGAAGGAGGAAGGGGATGAATATTTTTTGTGTGAAAACAATGACCCATAACCAATCTTTTTATAGCCGGCTATGGGGTTCCTTAGCCGACTTTTTAAAACCCAGCTAAGTTGATGGTCTGGATTTGTTTCCAGAATGTCTCGTGGATTACAATCCAACGGCAGTGAATTGTAATCCACGAGCTATCCTTAACCAGCTTTAATAAAGCCGACCAAGGGAACACAACAACCTCCATTAGTGTTGCTATGTATCTTCCCACTGGGGTATACATAGTCAGTGAAATTGGATGATTATGAACTTAAGTTAGGGTTAAGTAAAATTGGATGGGTAGTGGATGGGTTAAGTAAATTAGAGGGTTGGGCAATTTTTTACATATAGGCCCACGAACTTTACCCAATAAGTTTATGTAATTAAAGACACCTAGTGGAATACATAACCGATGGAAAAATATAATAAAGTTATGTAATTAAAGACACCCTTTAGGTAAGCATAACTGACATAGGGCTATGTAATTAATGACACCTGGGGGTATACATAGTCAGTGAAAACCCTAGTGGGGATACAAGACAAAGGGGGAGAGCTTGTATCATATTGTGTGGGACCCATTTCAGTCGGTAACCCGGAGCAGGTATCAAACAAAGAACTCCGTACTAGGCGGAGAAGGGGCACACTTATTGATTGATTATAAGAGATCCAAACGAGACGGACGGTGTGGGCGGCGCACCGACTGGGCCATGTGCGTGCATGAGCTGGGCAAAGGGGGATAAGACGACCATGACACCAGTAGATATGGTTGTGCACATCTTAAGCGTTGCCACTTTAGGGAGTGATACCTCCTACTGTGGGGCCAGCACAAGATATCTACGGGGTAGGGAGCCGATCGATTAGGGTAGTGCTTAGGGTACACTCAAATGTATGCCCTAAGTCTACCAACTTATAGTGGAAGGGATCATCTCATTTTAGTTATACTAGTAATAGTGTAGAGTAATCATTAGTGAAGCACATACACCTTACCCTGCCTACCTTGTCACACCTGCATTTATGTAGTGATCTCTCTTATCCACTTTATATGCCTATCATGTTACTTTTATTTATTTACTGGCTAAAAGTAAGTAGACTCGCCAGACTTTATGTCTGACCCTTTTGTTTCTCCTTCTTTCTTCAGTTTCCCCTCCCCCAGGTTCTCAGGGAGGAAACACTCAGGCTTAGTTAGGACTCATATATCATCTTACTAGGAGCTACTTTTGAAGTATGGCTCAATTTCTTGTCTCTACTATGGCTTAACTCTTTCAATTGAGGAAATTATGCTTTTTATTTACTTATGTACTCTGATGGTGCAAGACATAAGTTATTTCATTGTAAGAGTTTTTGTGACTTATGGTATTGTGGACCCCGGTATTATGATTTATGTTTGAAATAAAAATTTAAAATTTCTGCTGCTATCTTATTTATATCTATCTTGTAATTATTCCGTGTCTGTTTACCTATAACGCTTCATGAAACTTAATGCCTTCCCTTAGTGAGTGACATTAACGGACGTGAGGTATCACGCTTGGTATCAAAGCCGAAGATTACCAGATTAGATGAAAATTTTTGAAATTTTATTTTTCAAAAAAGTTTTAAAAGAAAGTATTTTCAAAGAGAAAAGACTATTTTGAAAATATTCCCCAAAAATGCCATATGTAATATCCTTCGGTCCTTTATCTAAATTTCTTCCTTTTTCCTTTTTCAGCATGTCTGGGGAACGAAATATTCCTAATATCCCAGAGAGCATCACAATACCTGGATGGTTCCATAAGTATTTGGAGGCTACAACGCCTGCCGAAAGCCAAAGAGACGTTCCCCCCCAGCTGTATCAGTCATTCCTCCTCCCTCTCCAAGAGCAGATAACTTCACAAAGATCTGCAAGGACTTCCGTGCTATGGGTGGGAAGCCATTCCATGGGAACAAGACATTCGTAGAAGCTAGGAATAGACTAAAGGAGACCGAGGACTTATTCATAATCTTTGAAGTGAAGGACCGAAGAAAGATTCAGTTAGCTGCTTGGCTATTAAAGGACGAAGCCACATTCTAGTGGGAAGTCACCCAAGCTGGACGTCCAGTGGAAACTTGGGATGATTTTAGACAGAGGTTTGATATGAAATTTCTTTCCCAAGCTGAGAGAAGCATAAAGATGGAGTGGTTCTTAACACTCAAATAAGGAAACTTGAGGGTGAAGGAGTATGTGAACAATTTCAACCAACTGGCAAGGTTCGGGTTAGAGTTGGTGGATACACCGCACAAAAGGGCTTTGCAGTTTGCTAAAGAGCCGAATGAGCCTCTTCATAGTTTAGCCATGTCCCATATTCCAATGGGGGCCACTTTTAAAAAGCTGGTTGATATGTCCCTAATGCATGAGGAGGACAAGGGGGAAAAGAAGGAAGCAAAAGCTGAGGGGACATCGCAGAATAGGAAGGTGTGGCCCAAGAAGGGGCAACAACAACAGCAACAACAGAAGAAAGGAGGGAAAGACGACAAAGGCAGGGATAAGAGAAAATGTCACAATTGTGGAAAGGAGGGTCCCTTGATCAAAGATTGTAAGAGAAGGAAGGCCAATTGCTTTAATTGCGGAGAGGTCGGACACTTCTCTAAAGAGTGCCCGAAGAAACAGGGATCGCAGGAACAAGGTCAAGGAGCAGGAACTTCTGGGGGGCAGGTGAATGCTCTCGCGATCAGTGCTCCTGAAAGAGGTAGAAAAATTTCTGTAGAAAGTTTAGTTTCTCATTCAAACCATCCAGTTAGAACACTTTTTGATTCTGGTGCTTCACACTCGTTTATATCAAGTTCTGTAGTTGAATCTCTGCACTTAATTACTAATATGGTAGTAGATCCCGTAGTTGTTTCAAACCCCATTTGTGGTTCGGCTCATTTATCGATGATTTGTTGGGGTTTGAAAATATCTGTGTTAGGCATCGAGTTTGAGTGCGACGCGTATGTGCTCGGGTTTATGGACTATGGGTTGATTCTAGGAATGGATTGGCTTACCACGTATGGGGCCATTCTGGATTGTGAGAGGAGGGTTCTTAGAATCCTGACTTGTCATAGGAACTCCCTCGAAGTTTCTTATGGACCCCAAGGGTCTGTTATACTTTGCTTTCTAGAGTCTCTAGAAGCATCCGTAGATGATTTGCAATCTGTTCCAATGGTTTGAGATTATTCCGATGTTTTTTACGAGGTACGGGTTTTACCTCCAAGGCGCAAGATCGACTTCCGCATATATCCGCTGGACAATTTAAAGCTAGTTGCATTACCAGTGCGCCACATGGCTCCAAGGGAAAGGAGGGATCTGAGTAAGCTAGTAGGGGAGCTACTTGGGAAAGGATTCATCAGACGAAGCATATCTGAAAAGGGTGCTCTAGTAGTGTTCGCAACTAAGGCGGATGGTTCGCTTCGTTTGTGTGTTGACTGTAGAGAGTTGAATAAGCTCACCAAGAAGAATAGGCATCCGCTTCCGAGAATTGATGATTTATTTGATCAGCTTGTTGGTGCCTCGGGATTTTCTCAATTAGACTTGGCTATGCGGTTCCATCAGTTGAGGGTGGCTGAGGACAGCATAGATAAGATTGCATTTAGGAATCTGGACAGTTTCTTTGAATGGATAGTGATGCCTTTTGGGTTGACAAATGCACCCGCTTATTTTGTCGACCTGATGAGTAGGGTGTTTTGAGAGTTCCTAAACAAATTTGTCGTAGTCTTTGTTGATGATATTTTGATCTTCTCCAAAAGCGAAGAAGTGCATGCCCAACATTTGAGAGAAGTTTTGAAAACTCATTGTGGCCATCAGCTTAAGGCAAAATTCTCCAAATGCCATTTTTGGAGAAAAGAGGTGAGATTCTTAGGGCATGTGGTCTCCAATGAAGGGATATATGTAGATCCCGCAAAGGTGGTTGCAGTGCAAGATTGGCAGATTCCTAAAAATGCAACCGAGGTGAGAAGCTTTCTTGGGTTGGCAGGTTATTATAGGAAGTTCATTAAGGACTTCGCGAAGATATCAATCCCTCTCACCAGGCTGACGAATAAGAATTTGGCATTTTCATGGGACATAGACTGTGACGTTGCTTTCCAACGACTAAAGAGGGCTCTAACAACAGCCCCAATCTTGACCTTTCCTGATGGAAGTAAAGTGTTTACTATTTACACTGATGTGTGCGGTACAGGGCTTGGTGCGGTTCTGATGCAAGAAGGGAAAGTAATATGTTAAGGGGGTAGACAGTTGAGAGTTCATGAGAAGAACTACCCCACCCATGATCTAGAGCTAGCTGCCACAGTATTCACATTAAAGACGTGGCGTCATTATTAACTTGGAGAAAGGTTCGAATTATACACTGATCATAAATCTCTCAAGTATCTCTTCTCACAGAAGGATCTCAACTTGAGGCAACAACGGTGGATGGATTTCTTAGCTTATTATGATTTTGAAATTGCTTATAGCCTTAGCAAAGGTAATATGGTGGTGGCAGACGCACTAAATAGGCATAGGGTGGCCCTGAGTCCTCTGTTTGTGGAAAGAAAGCACTTGGAGTTCATATCAGCTTTTGATTTTAGACCCTCCATCAAGGTTTGGCCTGATTTGTTTGCATCCTTGGAGATACGACCAACCCTTATAGACCTGATAGGAGCTTCGCAACAAGGTGACCCACAAATTCTAAACATCATGGATAAGCTCAGAAGAGAGGAGACTTCTACCCACCTCAGTAGATATGCCATAGATGAAAAGGGGTGGTTGCGACGAGATGGAAGGCTTTGTGTTCCTCAAACTGGAAGCCTAATAAAGGGAGTCCTAGAAGAAGCACATCATTCTAAGATGACCATTCATCCAGGCGGTGATACGATGTACAGGGACATGAAGAGGGTTTTCTTTTGGGCTGGGATAAAGAAGGATGTGGCCGAATTTGCTTCCCGATGTTTAGTTTGCCAGCAAATCAAGGCTGAGCAAAATAATCCCAGAGGATTACTTCATCCGTTGGAGGTTCCGCAGTGGAAATGGGAGGTCTCTATGGATTTCATAAATGGTTTTCCTAGATCGAAGAAAGGTAACACCAGTATCTGGGTGGTGGTGGATAGACTCGCTAAGAGCGCTCACTTATACCAGTCAAGAGTAAGAGGACGACATCATGGTTGGCAGCAATTTATGTTCGTGAGATAGTTCGTCTTCATGGAGTACCTTCCAGCATCGTGAGCGATCATGGCCCCATCTTTACTAGCGAATTTTGGAGGAGTTTGCAAGAAGCATTAGGTACACAGTTGTGTTTGAGCATCGCTTATCATCATCAGACCGATGGACAAACGGAGAGGGTGAACATGATTCTTGAGGATCTTTTGAGGCTGTGTATCCTACACTTCGGAGGGACTTGGGAAGAGCATCTTTCTTTAGCAGAGTTTGCCTATAATAACATTTATCAAGCTAGGATCGGCATGACACCCTTTGAAGCATTGTACGGGCGACCCTGTAGATCACCAACTTGTTGGTGCGAATCTACAGAAAGATTATTACTTGGACCAGATATGGTTAGGGAAACGTCCGAAAAGATTGACCTTATTCGACGGTGGATGAAGACAGCCCAGGATACTATGTAAACAAGAGAAGAACTGACATCGAATTCGAAGTGGGAGACTTAGTTTTTATCAAAGTATCACCTCTGAGGAATGTGGTCCGCTTCGGAGCAGTAGGGAAGTGGACACCTAGCTTTGTGGGACCATTTCCCATAACCGAAAGAATTGGCCAAATGTCCTATAGAGTAAAACTCCCAGAAAATCTATCTGGTGGTCATGACGTTTTTTACCTCTCTCACCTACAAAAGTGCCTACATGACACCATAGAAGTTGTGGAGCAGAGTATGTTAGAAGAAGTAGAAGTGGAACGGGAGGCGACAGTCAGACGAGTCCCTACCGCTATTCTTGGGTCAGAAGTTAAGAAGCTGTGCAATAAGGAGATCAAGTTGCTAAAGGTTCAATGGGAAGATAGCCCATAGGATGCGACTTGGGAGACCAAAGACAAGATTTGTGCTTCGTACCCTTTTCTTTTCGAGGGTATGTTCTTGACTCCTTTTTCAAAGTTTTATCAGTGCTTGTTTCTGTCAATAGAGTATATCTTATCCATATTATTTTTCAGCCTTTAGATAGGAATCCTATGGATGTAAACATGTGTTTGAAACATGTTATGTCTGATGGATGCAAGTGTTTGCTAGTGGTTGCCTATGGATGCATATACAGACACATTAGGCACTAAGATCGGCTCAATCACTCTCATATTGCTTGTTTTTGTCAATAAAGTATGTCTTATCCATAGTATTTTTCAGCCTTTGTAACACCCCGAGTTTTCTGTTAACTGCAAATTGACAAATTAAAGTATAATTAATTCTTAATGAAAGAATTAAGGGAAACTGGTTACTCCATTGCGTTCTTCTCGGAATTCTGCTTGAGATAGAGTTAGAGTTTGCGGGAATCGGACTCCGTATGAAGGAGTTATGACCTCCGGAAGTTTCAGAATTCAAATTAAAATTCAAACAGTTCAAATTTCCAATTCAGACCCAAACTGGGCTGGGCGGGAAAATTCCCGCCCAAGCACTAGGTCGACCTGGGGGTCGACTTGGGTGACCAGGTCGACCATAGGGTCGACCTGGGAGTCGACCTGCCCAGTCGACCTGGTTTGGCCCTGGCTGGCCTGGTCGGGTTCTAGTCGATTTCTGAGGCTTGGCTGTGTCACTAGGGCTAACATGTCGCATTTTGGTTGGCTCCTTTCGATGTGAATGGTCTAGATTCATCTATGATCATCTGACGGCTCAAATCAATCTGAAATTCTATATAAACAACCTAAGAATCCAACCTAAATTCACATAAGAAATTAGAGACGGAGCCGCCATGCTGTTGGTAGAAAATTGAGAGGAGCCTCCACTTGTAGAAAAGCTTAGAGACGAGCCAAATTAGAGTTAAAACAATAATCAAATCAACATTAGTTTACCCAAAGGAAAGCATATCAAATTCAGAACTCAGAAATCAGAAAACAAGACCGTCGTTTGTTGTAAGTATAGTGATTTTTCCGATGCGAATAAAAGTTAGGATTTGATTCGATGTGAAATGGAAATGGAATTGTGTTATTATGTAACAACGATGTTGATTCATATTCAATGTATTAAAATGATTTGGTATTGTGATGTTTGTGGTGTAGTTGAGTTGATATTGATCTTATTGTACATGTAGAATCACATGCAAGTTGTATAGTTCATGTTGTAATCGACACCTATATGTTTATGTGAATATATAGGTTGTATGTGATTAAGATTTCATGTATATATATATATGCTTGAACATTTATGCCTAAACGATTATGTTTACATTCATGCTAGTATGTTTGTAAGAAAGTTGCAAGTTAATTGGATCCATGCCAAGATCCATTTTAATACATGTTTCATTTTGTAATTAGATATATGATTGGATCTAGTTCACACCCTTGTCATAAAATTTTACATACTAATGAAAATGAAATATTCTTGTCATGTGCTAGTTATGTTCGATGTTATGCCTAGATCCAAAACATGTTTAGGCTTATGTTGTCCAAATCATATGCTAATTTATGTGACACCTATTTGGTTAGATCCCTATTTCAATGCAAGTTCGCATATATGAAAGTTGATTTAGGCTATGTTGTAAATTCACATGTATGTTGACTAGTCTATGTTGCAAGTTCACACCTATGACATTCATGTTGACTATTTCGCAAGTTCACACCTATGATGTTCATATTGACTATGCCAAAAATGCCAAGTTTACACCTATGTCATGTTCATGTTTATGAATCCCTTTATGCCAATTTTGTGTGCGCTAAATTAGGCTAAGTTTTTAGCCTAATATTATATGTTAAAAACCATGCGAACGAAAATCAGGCTAAGATTGTTAGCCTAATATTTAAACGGGGTAACGTTGGGAATATTGGTAAAACTTGACATAAATTGGTAAAAATATATGAAATTGGCATGTTTGTCACATGCCAAAATTGGCGGCGTTTGAATGGTATAAATTCTTATACCAAAAATGTTAAACTTGGAAAGTGGGCCACAACATTTAATTGTTGACAAATTTACATATATTAAGTAATAAAGACAAATATGTAAATTTATAAAATACGAGTATGCTTAACACGAAGTTGGATTGAGTTGTGATGTAAACCTGCCCGGACCCGCCCGGCTGTTCAGTAGTCACAACAATACCTATCCAATGTGGGTGGTTAAGCATGGAGCCCAATAAGGACCCGAGGTTAGACTGAGTTACGATGTAAATCTTCCCGGAACCGACCGGCACATCCAGTAACCGTAATAATACCTATCTAATGTGAGTGGTCGGTGCTTTAAAAAGCTAAGGACAGATTGTCAGGATGGTAGGGTTAAGTTAACTAAAACACTTAACCAATTCAACATGTTAATTAAATTGATGGGTGGGGTTAGGTAAATACAGACACTTAACCACTTAACATGTTTGACTAGAAAACCCTAGTAACGGGGACCCATTTCAGCAGCAACCCAATTAGGTATCATGGTACCCTGAAACTAGGCAGGGTGGGGCATGAGCTGATTGTAAGCGGTCAAAAGCGATAGGGGTGGGTGCAACAGTGCGGGTTCTAACGGAGTGCGGGCGTGCACACACTTCGGAGCAGACAAACAGGCCACTGGGGGCACCAGTGGTATAACCTATGCATTCTAAGGATTGTGTCGGGTCGCCACTATAGGACTTGATACACCCCATGGTGGGGCCAGCATAGGTATCTACAATCTTTGGGGGTCATAAGACACAGATGGTTATGCGAGTAGGAGCCGATCTTTAGAAAAAGGGGATCACTTTACCTCCTACATGGGGTGCCAGTTAAGACAATACTAATAGGTGCAAAGAGATATAGTATGGGGTGCGATAGTATATTCGATTCAAATTGCTTTGTCTTAGTTTATGATACTTTCCTGTTCCAGTTTATACTTATCATGCCGTTATTCTTATTCTCATACTGAAGAGTCACTAGACTTACCAGGCTTTATGTCTGACCCTATTTTCTTTCGTCTTCTTTTCTTCCGTCCCCCCTCCCCCCAGGTCCACAGGGAGGAAACAACTCAGCTTAGTCAGACTCTTTGCAAGATTCAGGATAGTAAATGTACGGTTTGGATTCTCTCTCCTTGGATATGGCTGTTGGACACAATCATGGGGATTTATGCAGTTTTAACTCTGTTTTATGCTTCTTTATTTAATAACCAAGACAGAAATGATGTTGTAATGTTTTGGAAGTTGTTATGTGACAGTTATGGAAGTGTTTTGTATGAACAAGTATTTTTATGAAAAAAAAGTCTGTTGTTTTCCGCTGCTTATATATAGGTGTTTATATCTGTCTTGTGTTCTGTGGCTTTTACTTACAAACCTCCACCAAAGTTAAGGCATTCCCTTTGTGAGTGACCTTAATTGAGGGTGGGGTGTTTCACTTGGTATTAGAGCATAGATTTACCAGACTAGATAAAAAAATTTAAAACTATTTTTGTAACAACCCGTATTTTGATAGCATGTTATAACTATAAATCAAGGCAGAATTAATTTTTAAAATAAGAATCAAGGGCAATGGGTTACGCCATTACGTTCGTCTCGAAATTCTTCTTGGAAACGAGTCCGAGTTTTCGAAAATCGGTGTCCGTATGACCAAGTTATGACCCTTCGAAGTTTCAAGAATTTTTCAAGTTCAAAAACAGCTCAGAATTCGAATTCAAATTTCGAAATTCAAACCCCAGAACGGACTGGGCGGGAAATTTCCCGCACTGGACCAGGTCGACCTGGGGGTCGACCATAGTGTCGACCTTCCCAGGACCAGGTCGACCATAAAGTCGACCTTGTTGCCGAGCCCATTTTTGAGTCAGAATTCACTCTGATGTTTCTAGTCTGATTTTTGTCTAAATTCGTTGGCCTGACCCTATATAAACAGCCCCTAACTCTAGTCTCTCTACACAAATTCTCTCTGGTATTATGCTGCTAAAACTCTGGTTGAAAAGTTAGAGAAAAGGGATTGCTTCTTCTCCAACAAGACTACGTGTAGAGTTTTGCTGTTTGGGGAATTTCTGTTAGACTCGAGATTCAACATCGCCTCTTTGTTTTCTAATTCTCAAACCACAATCTGTAAGCCCCAGTTACTTTTAGATCTAAACTTTAAACTTAATATGGACATGTTGTAAATTGAAATTGAACCTAATTATCATAATTATCTTGGATCTATCATTGTATGTCTTGGGTCTATTATTGTTCCTTTTGGATCTATTATTTTGAATCTACTATTATTCACCTTGGATCTATTCATCTTGAATCTTGACTTATGGGAATATTTATATGAAATTGATTTGGCGCCTAAACATGTTGTAAACCTAAACCCCTCATGTCCACGATGTTAACATGCCTGTGATGTTGAATTAGTTGTTATTCACAAGTTTGGGGGTTATTATCTTATGTCAACTGTTACCATGACTATCACCCTATTTTGCTAGGTTAGATATTTGAGACCACTATTCCATATGCCAGTATTTTTGTAGTCATTTATCTCAAGTTATACCATGCTTGACTTATAATCACTTTTGCCACCTTATGCTCGTTCTTTCTATGTTATTCCCTAATTAGATTTGTTTGTATCGATTCGAATTCACGTGCTATGGGAATACGATTTGGGTAGTTTAGGCAAACCTGAATTTACTATAAACTTGAAACGTGAACATTGTTATAACTTGAACCTGGATATGGACATGAACTTGACACGATTTGACATGAAACATGACATGAAAACTTGACATGAATTTAGACTCGAAACTTGAACCTGGACATGACACTTAGAATAAACTTGAAAATGTCCAACTCGAGGTTGGGTTTGCAGTGTAAATCTTCCCGGAACCGCCCGACGAATCCAGTGACTACAAACAATAGGATCCAATGTGGGTAGTTGGTCATATCGCACCTAAAACCTGAGGTTAGACTATGTTGTGGTGTAAATCTGCCCGGAACCGCCCGACAAATCCAGTGACCACAACAACTAGTCTAATGTGAGAGGTTAGGGTGCATTAATGAATTTATGCTATAGGATAGGGTTAAGTCATGAACCACTTGAATATACTTAACCAATTTGACACGATGATTTGGTAGGGTTAAGTCATGAGCCGCTTGAACACACTTAACCAACTTGATACATGATTTGGGTAGGGTTAAGTCACGAATTTGAATGACAGCACTTAACCTATTAGAAACCCTAGTTATGCGGTCCTTTTCAGCAGTAACCCACTTAGATGTATCACAGTACCCTGGGACTAGGCAGGGTGGGGCATGATTACTGGGCTGATTGTAAGCGACCGGAACGACGGCTGAGTAGGTGCGCCATTGTAGGTTCAGGCGGACTATGGTCGTGCACGTAGTCTGGAGTTGAAAAAGCAGGCATTGGGCACCAGTAGGTTTACACTGTGCGTGCTTGATTCGTGTCGGTGGTTGGCATCCTAGGGCTTGATACACCCTATGGTGGACCTAGCACAGGTGACTACATTTCGTGATTGGGCCATATGACACAGACACATGACGAGCTAGAACATGTAGGGAGCCGACCGATTAGTAGATCGTACCGTAGGACCCCTTAATGGGTCATTTCATGATATTGGGCCAAGGGATCATTTCATGGTTAATACTTGACATGGGTTAGAATACTAATACAGTTGGTGCAACAAATCTTGAATATGCGATGCTAGACTTGATTTATCTTGTTGTCTTAGTTATCTTGCCAGACTTATTATCATCCCTATGTTTACTTTCCGTTTACTCATGTCTTGTTAACTTTACTAGTTTTTATACTGAAAGTCACTAGGGCTTACCAGTCTTTATGACTGACCCTTTTACTTTCGCTTCCCCCCTCCAGGTTCTCAGGGAGGAAACGCTAGCTCTTAGCTTGGATTTAGCTTGCTTTCTGATAGCTCATGTACGGTTTGGTCTTGAGCTATGCTATGGCTGCACTTCTGCTATTTTTTGGGAATAGTTTACTTTTGTTATCTTTAGTTTATGCTTCTTTATTTAGAACTTGATGTAAGGGAATAATTTGTACTTTGGATATATGAGGTTTTGACTCTTTTCTTGAAAGTAATGAAATTTGGATTTTAATTCCTACCGCTGCTTTATTTATGTTCTGCCTTGTGATATCTCTGTGTATGTTTACCTAGATAATACTCCACCAAAACAAGTGCATTCCCTTTGTGAGTGACCCTAGCGGAGGTGGGGTGTTACAATTTTCAAAAAGAAGTTTAAAGAAGCATCTTTTTCAAGAAAAAGCGTTGTTTTTAAAAGGCATAACTCCCCCAAAGCCATATGCACTATCTCTCTACCCTTTATCTTGAATACTTTCCTTTTTGTTCCAGCATGTCTGGAGATCTTAACCTTCCGGAAGGAGTACCGATACCCGGCTGGTTCCGAAGGTACCTAGAGGCTAGGGCCAATGGTGCGGGTCTAGCAGACATTCTTCCTCCCACGTAGCAGCAGTTCCTCCACCTCCTCCTCCTCCTCGTGGAAATACTTTCGCTAAGATAGGTAGAGACTTCAAGGCTATGGGTGGAAAGGACTTTTATGGAACTGAGTCCTTTGTGGTAGCAAGGAACTGGTTGAAGGAGACCGAAGATTTGTTCATCATCTTCAAAGTTGACGACAGGTAAAAGATACAGCTAGCAGTGTCGTTGCTTAAAGATGAAGCTTCCTATTGGTGGGAAGTTACCCATGCTGAAAGGCCAATGGAAACTTAGGAAGATTTCAGGATGAGGTTTGAGATGAAATTCCTCTCCCAAGCTTAAAGAAGCCTGCAAATGGAGAAGTTCCTAACTCTTAAACAAGGAAGTACGACGATTAAGGAGTATGTCAATCAGTTTAATCAGCTGGCCAGATTTGGGTTGTATTTAGTAAACACCCAACACAAGAAGGCCCTTCGCTTCGTCAAGGGTCTGAATGAGCCTCTGCACAGCCTTGCTCTGACCCATATACCTATGGGGGCAACCCATGAAAGCTTGGTGGACATGGAGCTGCTACACGAGGAAGATAAAGGCAAGAAAGAGGTGAAGGCGGAAGCGTCTCAAGAAAAGAAAGAGGGTTTACAGGCTAAGAAAACAAACTTCAAGAAAGGTGGGAAGAACAACAAATCCCGTGAAAAGAGAAAGTGCAATTTCTATGGCATTGTGGGACATATAGCAAAAGACCGCCGAAAGAAGAAGGCGAAGATGAATGGTGGCTGTTTCCATTGTGGTGAGACTGGGCACTTGGCTAAGGACTGCCCAAAGAAGCGAGGGCAGGGACAAAGGACTGGATCCACCTCAGGGGGACAGGTTCACGCGCTGACGGCACTTACACAGGAACGAGGTAGAAACATTTCTGTAGAAAGCTTAGTTTATCTGTATGATCATCCAGTTCGCACTCTCTTTGATTCTGGTGCATAACACTCCTTTATTTCATCTGCTTTAGTAGAATCTCTGCACCTAGACACTAGTATGATAGAAGATCCCTTAGTTGTTTCAAATCCAATTGGGGGCTCGGCTTATTTGTCGATGGTTTTCTTGGATTTGAAAATATCTATTCTAAGTGTTGAATTTAGATGTAGTGCCTTTGTTTTGGTCTTCTCAGGATATGGATTGATCTTAGGCATGGACTGGTTATCCAGTAACGGTGCCATTCTTGATTGTGAGAAAAGAGTGGTTAGGCTCTTGACTCGGCTCGGTAACACTCTAGAAATTTCTTGTAATCCCTTGAATGTTGTTATGCTTAGTTGTCTAGAGTCCCTTGACGCTTCTGTTGAGAACTTGCAGTCGGTTAGAGTGGTCCGGGAATACCCGGATGTCTTTGAAGAGGTGAAAGGCTTACCTCCGAAGCGGGAAATAAACTTCCCCATATATCTTGTTGATAATGCAAAGCCTGTAGCTCTGCCTGTTAGACACATGGCTCCAAAGGAAAGAAAGGAGCTCAGTAAGCAAGTTAAGGAGCTTCTCGAGAAGAGGTTTATAAGGAGGAGTATCTCGGAATGGGTTGCTCCAGTGGTGTTCGCCACCAAAGCAGATGGTTCACTACGTCTTTGTGTGGACTATAGGGAGCTAAACAAGCTGACTAAAAAGAATAGACACCCTCTTCCCAGAATAGACGATTTGTTTGATCGGCTTGCAGGTGCGTCGGTCTTCTCCCAACTTGATCTAGCTACCGGGTTCCATCAGCTAAGAGTAGTTGAAGATAGTATTGATAAAACGACATTCAGAACCCTAGACGGTTTCTTCGAGTGGCTTGTCATGCCTTTCGGCTTGACAAACGCACCCGCTTATTTCGTGGACCTAATGAGCAGGGTGTTCAGAGAATTCCTCAATAAGTTCGTGGTGGTCTTCGTAGACGATATTTTGATCTTCTCAAAGAATGAGGAAGAACATGCTCAGCATCCGAAGGAGATCATGGAAACTCTTTGAGTTCATCAGCTAAAAGCCAAATTCTCCAAGTGCCACTTTTGGAGAGAAGAGGTCAGATTTCTTGGACATATAGTGTCCAAAGAGGGGTTAGCAGTGGACCCCGCGAAAGTGGTAGCAGTGCAAGATTGGAAGACACCGAGAAATGCAACCGAAGTCCGAAGCTTTCTCGGGCTAGCAGGTTTTTACCGAAAGTTCATTAGGGATTTCGCGAAAATCACAGCTCCACTCACAAGGCTAACAAAGAAGAATCTGCCATTCGCTGGGGATTTAGACTGTGATATTGCCTTCCAACGCCTAAAATGGGCTCTCACAACAGCCCTAGTTCTAACTTTGCCTGATGGAAGCAAGATGTTCACAGTATATATGGATGCTTGTGGTACGGGGCTAGGCGCTGTTCTAATGCAGGAAGGGAGGGTAGTAGCTTATGGTGGAAGACAATTGAAAGTTCATGAAAAGAACTACCCAACCCACGATCTTGAGTTGGACGCCATCGTCTTTGCGCTTAAGTCTTGGCGCCATTATCTCCTAGGTGAGAAGTTCGAATTATATACTAACCATAAATCGTTGAAATATCTCTTCTTGTAGAAAGATCTTAACTTAAGGCAGCAAAGATGGATGGAATTCCTTGCCTTGTATGATTTTGAAATTTCCTATACTCCTGGCAAAGGCAACGTAGTAGCGGACGCGTTGAGCCGAAAGAAACTGACCTTAAGCCCTCTCTTTGTAGAAAGGCAAAGTTTGGAGTATATAGCCAGTTTCGACTTTAGGCCTTCCTCAGATTTTATACCTGGTTTATTGGCATCCCTAGAAGTACGACCCACTCTTTTAGACTCAATAGGGGTGAAACACCCCACCTCCGTTAGGGTCACTCTCAAAGGGAATGCCCTAATTTTGGTGGATGTTTATAAGTATAAGTCACAGATATACAAGACAGATATAAGAACACATATTTTTGAACAGCGGAAAACAACAACAACTTTTATTTCATTAAAATACGTGTTACACAAACCATGCCATAATTGTCTTACAATACTTCCAAAAACATAACATCTTCATAACTGTCTTGATTACATTATTTAAAGAAGCATAAAGAAAACATAAATAAACTGCAAAAGTCCCATAATTGCTGTCCAAAGCCATAGTCCAAAACAGAAAAGATCCAAGCAATACATTCTTTCTCTTCAAGCTGGATGTGAAAACTGGTCAAGCTGCGGTATTCCCTCCCTATGGACCTGGGGGGGGGGGAATGAAAGAAAAGAAGGCGAAAGAAAAGTAGAGTCAGACATAAAGCCTGAGTAAGTCTAGGACTATTCAGTCTATGAATAAAGAACTGGGTATGATAAGCATAAACTAGAAATGAGAAAGCACCATAAACTAAATTAAGTTGTCTAGGGTCGAATACTATCATACCCCATATTAAACTCTGTACCCATATAAACTAGTTCCCAACAGGCACCCCATAATCAGGGTGAAGTGATCCATTTCAGATGATCGGCTCCTACTCGCATAGTTACATGTGTCTTACGGCCCCCGATGTTGTAGTTACCTATGCTGGTCCCACCATGGGGTGTATCAAGTCCCATGGTGGCGGCCCGACACAATCCTAGAATGCACAGGTATGCTACTGGTGCCCAGTGCCTTATTTTTCTGCGCCGGAGTGTGTGCACGCCCGCACCCCGTTAGAACCTACACTGTTGTACCACCGCCGTCGATTTGACCTCTTACAGTCAGCCCAGTAATCGTGCCCCACCCTGCCTAGTTCAGGGTATCCTGATACACCTTGTAGGGTTACTGCGGAAAAGGGTCCCCCGCTACTAGGTTTTCTATTTCTAGCCAACATGCTAAGTTGGTTAAGTGTTTTGTAAACCTAACCCCAAATCAGTCTGTATAGTTTAGCATGTTCCATTTTTGATTAAGTATTAATTCAATTTACTTAATCCTATCAATCCTGACTCAGCCTTAATTGTCTTATTAAAGCCTCGACCTCTCACATTAGACAGGTATTGTTGTGGCTGCCTGTTGCCGGTTGGGTCCGGGCAGTCTTACACCACAACTTAGTCTAACCTCAAGTCCTTATTGGGCTCCGTGTTTAACCACCCACATTGGATAGGTATTGTTGTGACTACTGGACAGCCGGGCGGTTCCGGGCAGGTTTACATCACAAATCAATCCAACCTCGGGTTAAACACATCGTATTTTCTACATTTACATATTTTGTCTCTTTCCTTTTTATATGTAAATATTTGCGGCCCATTATTCAAATTTATCTTTATTGGTTAAAATTTATTTATGCCACTTAATTGTTTTTCAGGGTTGTTGGCATGCGTCAAACATGCCAACACATATGTTCTATATTTTAACCCAAACGTCATTACCCCCGTTTTACACGTTCGCTACAATATAAAATATGTTGGGTTTAACATTTAAACCCAACTTAGCCATATTAAAAGGGGAGGCTTATAACATGGTGTTTATAAGGTAACATAAAAGGGGAGTGTGAACGCATGAACTTGCAACATAACGATTCAATTAACATGAATTAGGCACATGTGAACTTGCATTGTAATGGCATAAACAATACTTAAACATGAATCATTCTATTCATATAATCATGGCATAAACAATGCTTAAACATGAATCATTCTATTCATGTAATCATGGCATAAACAATACTTAAACATGAATCATTCTATTCATGTAATCATGGCATAAACAATACTTAAACATGAATCATTCTATTCATGTAATCATGGCATAAACAATACTTAAACATGAATCATTCTATTCATATAGACTTGCAATTGGAATGTAAATCTAACTTAATTGTGTCACATATATCACCATATGGTTTTAATAACAACTTAGGCCTAAAACATGTTTTCAACTAGGCATAATGCCAAACATAGTTTAGTCATGTTCATAAAGATGCTTACTTTTGTTTTTAATACAAAAGTATGATTTGCCAATTTCAACATATGTTCATATAAACCATAGTACTTAGTCGAGTCCAATTACACACTAAAAGTGATCATAAAAGTATGTACATCATATTGGCATAATAGTGAATCATATACTTGCATGAATCCCAATTAAAATTTCACAACATGTGGTTGTTAACATGAATCATATACCTGTATGAATCCCTAAATAAAATACCACGACATATGGTTGTTAACTTCCAACATAAATCACATACTTGCAAATATCCAATCGTATACTATAACATTCCCAAATCGTTTAGAATCAAAATAACATACAAGTATAGATTATTATCGCCACAATTCCATTTCGTTGTTAATTCCTAACGTAAATCACATACTTGCAAATATCCAATCGTATACCATAACATTCCCAAATCGTTTAGAATCAAAATAACATACAAATATAGATTATTATCGCCACAGTTCCATTTCGCATTTTACATAAATCAAACGCAATTAATTATTCACATCGGAATAGCACTCTACTTACAACGTATGACGAATCTTCAATTCAGGAATCTGAATTCTGAATTTGGAGATGCTATCCTTTGTTGTAGGCGTTGTTTTAATTGACGTTGCTTTAAGCTTTGAATTATCTCCTAATTGTCTCTCAATTTCTGATGGCTATCCTTAGTCTCTCCTCAGCAGCATGACAGTTTCATCTCCATTTTAGTTTGTGTGAATTAGGGTTAGTCTTAGGTCCTTTTTATAGAGTTTGTGAGTTGATTTAGACTGTCGATGGAGCTTGGTTTAATAATAGCCGTTCGTTTGAAGGAGAGACCAACCAGGAGCTGACACCTAGCCCTAGTGACAAGGCAAGGCTCAGAAAATCGACCAAACACAGACCAGGCCAGCCGGGGGGGGGGCTGGGTTCGACCTGGCTCAAGGGCCAGGTCGACACCCCAGTCGACACCGTGTCGACTTGGCAGTCGACACGGGTGACCCAGGTCGACTGCCCAGTCGACCTGGTTAGCCCCAGGTCGACTGCCAAGTCGACCTTGGTGCCTTGGGCGGGAATTTTCCCGCCCTAGCCAATTGGGGCTGATTTTGAATTTTGAATTGGTTTTTCTGAGCTGTTTTGGTCTGCTTGAATTTTAAACTGAATTCTGAAACTTCCGGAGGCCATATCTTCCTCATACGGAGTCCGTTTTACGCAAACTCGGACTCTATCTCAAGCAGAATTCCGAGACGAACGCAATGGTGTATCCCGTTTCCCTTAATTCTTTGATTTGAAATTAATTATACTTTAATTTGTGAATTCCGCTGTTATAGAATACACGGGGTGTTACATTCTCCCCCACTTAAAAAGGATTTCGTCCCCGAAATCTTCAAGTTCAGGAAGAATGTATATCCTAACATCCAAACATCCATCTACTCATCCATCAAACACGAGCATCCATTGTCCTTAAAAGACTTCTAATGCTTCATGATCATATGCGAAGTGTGTGTGTACATGTACTTATCTAATGCAAAATCAGGCGGTCTACTGATTCAGTTGACCTCCTTAATGCGAATTATGTAAGTGCCATGAATCCATTATGTATGCAAATTCTCCTATTCATGATTCTACATGAGTGCACAATCATTCATACAAATGCAATATCCATATGACAACACATTAAAGTTCAACCATATACGAATGCAAACATATATGCATATGCAATATGAAGTGATTGAGCCGATCTAAAACCTAGATTGTGTGTGTATATGCAACCACGAGCAATCACTGGCAATCACTTGCAACCACTTGCAACTATCATCCATAACATGTTTCAATTACCTGTTTTAATCCAAAGGGTTTCTTCCTAAAAGATAAGGTCGAGGAGATATACCTAAAAAGATAGATAAAAGAGCAACTTAAGGAAAAAGAAAGATCAAAGATGTACCCTCTAAAAGAAAAGGGTAGGCTGCGCGTATTCTAGCTTCAGTTTCCCAAGTTGCGTCTCCCTCGGCGTCGCTCCACTGAACTTTGACGAGCTTGACTTCGCGGTTGCGTAGCTTCTTCACTTCCGTTCCTAATATGCGGGTTGGAACTTTCCTCACGGTTGCTTCGCGTTCCACTTCAGCTTCTTCTAGGATGTTTGGCTCTACCACTTCAGTAGATTCATGTAGACATTTTCGGAGATGTGAAACATGAAAGACGTTGTGAACTCCGGCCAATTTTTCGGGTAGCTCTAACCTATAGGCCATTTTCCCAATTTTCTCGATGATAGGGAATAGTCCTACGAACCTTGGTGCTAGCTTTCCTATGGTTCCAAAACGAACAACGTTCCTTAGTGGAGATACCTTAAGAAAAACTCTGTCCCCAACCTCAAATTCAAGGTCGGTCCTCCTCTTGTCGGCGTAGGACTTTTGTCTGTCTTGGGCTGTCTTCATCCTTCTTCGTATTAAGTCTACTTTCTCTGAAGTCTCTCGGATCATATCTGGTCCAAGTATGAGCTTATCAGTAGACTCCCACCAACAAGTGGGCGATCGGCACTGTCTTCCATATAAAGCTTCGAAGGGCGCCATTCCGATGGTTGCTTGATAGCTGTTGTTGTAGGCAAATTCCACCAAAGGAAGATGGTCTTCCCACGTCCCTCCGAAGTCAAGGACGCACAGTCTTAAAAGGTCCTCCAAAACTCTGTTCACTCTTTCTGTCTGGCCGTCAGTTTGGGGATGATAGGCTATGCTCAAGCATAACTGTGTGCCTACCGCTTCTTGCAGACTCCGCCAAAACTCACTTGTGAAGATAGGGTCTCGATCACTAACAATGCAGGATGGTATTCCATGGAGTCGAACAATTTCCTTGAGGTAAAGAGATGCTAGGGATGAGGCAGTTCTTTTACTTTTGACAGGTAAAAAGTGGGCGCTTTTAGTAAGCCTATCCACTATTACCCAAATGCTAGTGTTGCCTCTCCTAGACCTAGGCAGCCCATCAATGAAGTCCATTGAGATGCTATCCCACTTCCACTGCGGGATCTCTAGAGGATGGAGCAGACCGCCAGGCTTTTTCTGTTCCGCCTTAACCTGTTGGCACACCATACACTTAGAAACGAAATCTGCCACGTCCTTCTTCATGTCGTTCCAAAAGAAAGTTCTCTTTATGTCCTTGTACATTTTATCCCCGCCCGAATGTATCGTCATCTTGCAGTGGTGTGCTTCCTCGAGAACCTTCTTTACCAAATCCCTTGTCTGTGGGACGCATAGTCTTCCGTCTCGCCTTAGCCAACCCTTATCTTCGATGGAGTATCTGTTGAGGTGACTTGAAGTCTCACCCCTAATTAGCCTATCAATCGTCTCCACAAGTTGAGGGTCTTCGCGTTGTGCTGTCCCTATTGAGTCCACTAAAGTTGGGCGTACTTCGAGAGATGCTAGCAAGCTTGGTACAAAATCGGAGGAAGGCCTAAAGTCAAAGTTTGCTATAAACTCTAGGCTTTGTCTTTCAACAAACAGCGGGCTTAGGGTCAGTTTCTTTCGGCTCAACGCGTCTGCCACTATGTTGCCTTTGCCCGGAGTATAGGAGATCTCGAAATCATACGAGGCAAGAAACTCCATCCATCTCTGTTGCCTCAAGTTAAGGTCCTTCTGCGAGAAAAGGTATTTCAACGATTTATGGTCAGTGTAAAGTTCGAACTTCTCACCTAGGAGATGGTGTCGCCAAGACTTGAGTGCAAATACGATGGCGGCTAACTCAAGATCGTGGGTCAGGTAGTTCTTTTCATGCACTTTCAGTTGCCTTCCACCATAAGCTACTACCCTTCCTTCTTGCATTAAGACAGCGCCTAGCCCTGTCCTACATGCATCTGTATAGACTGTGAACATCTTGCTTCCATCTGGCAATGTCAGAACCGGGGCTGTTGTAAGAGCCCTTTTTAGTCGTTGGAAAGCAAACTCGCAATCCAAGTCCCAATTGAACACTAGGTTCTTCTTGGTCAGCTTTGTGAGCGGAGCTGATATCTTTGCAAAGTCTCTGATGAATTTCCGATAGAAGCCTGCTAGCTCGAGAAAACTTCGAACTTCTGTTGCGTTCTTTGGTGTCTTCCAGTCCTGCACCGCTACTACCTTAGCCGGGTCTACTGCTAACCCTTCTTTGGATACTATGTGCCCAAGAAATCTTACTTCCTCTCTCCAAAAGTGGCATTTGGAGAATTTGGCTTTTAGCTGATGGACTCGCAGAGTTTCCATGATTGCCCTTAAGTGCTGAGCATGTTCCTCTTCACTCTTTGAGAAGATAAGGATATCGTCTACGAAGACCACTACGAACTTATTGAGGAAATCTCTGAATACCCTACTCATCAGGTCCACGAAGTAAGCAGGTGCATTTGTCAAGCTGAAAGTCATGACAAGCCATCCAAAGAAGCCATCTGGGGTTCTGAATGCCATTTTATCGATGCTATCTTCAGCCACCCTTAGCTGATGAAAACCGGTGCTAAATCGAGTTGGGAGAAAACAGACGCTCCTACAAGCTGATCAAACAGATCGTCAATTCTGGGAAGAGGGTGCCTATTCTTTTTCGTTAGCTTGTTGAGCTCCCTATGGTCAACACATAGACGGAGTGAACCATCCGCCTTTGTAGCGAACACCACTGGAGCGCCCCATTCTGAAATGCTCCTTCTAATGAACCCCTTCTCTAGAAGCTCTTTAATCTGTTTACTGAGCTCTTTCCTTTCCCGCAGAGCCATGTGTCTAACGGGCAACGCAACGGGCTTTGCATTATCTAAAAGATATATGCGGAAGTCTATCTCCCGCTTCGGAGGCAAGCCCTTCACCTCTTCGAAGACATCCAGATATTCCCGGACCACTCTAACCGATTGCAAATTTTCAACGGAGGCATCTAACGATTCAAGATAAGTAAGCATAACCGCATACGAGGGATTACAAGTAATTTCCAAAGTGTTACCTAGTTGGGTCAAGAGCTTAACAACCCTTTTCTCACAATCAAGGATGGCCCCATTACCGGACAGCCAATCCATGCCCAAAATCAAACCATATCCCGAAAAGCCCAAAACAAAGGCACTACATCTAAATTCTATGCTTAGAATAGAAATTTTCAACCCCACACAGATCATAGACAAATGAGCTGGGCCCCCAATCAGGTTTGAAACAATTAAGGGGTCCTCTACTATACTAGTTTCTAGGTGCCGAGATTCTACTAAAGCTGACGAGATAAAGGAGTGTGATGCGCCAGAATCAAATAAAGTGCGAACGGGGTGATCATAAAGATAAACTACACTTTCTACAGAAGTATTTATACCTCGCTGTTGCAGAGGTGGCGCTTCTAGAACATGAACCTGTGCCCCTGAGGTGGATCCAGCCCTCTGCCCCTGTCCTCGTTTCTTTGGGCAGTCCTTAGCCATGTGGCCTGTCTCACCGCAAGGAAAACACCCGCCATTCATCTTGGCCTTCTTTTTTCGGCAATCTTTCACTAAGTGCCCCCACTTTGCCACAGAAATTACACTTCCTCTTCTCTTTGTTGTCTTTCCCGCCCTTCTTAAAGTCTGTCTTCTTAGGCTGCAAACCCTCTTTCTTCCCTTGAGAGCTTTCTGCCTTTGTCTCCTTCTTGCCCTTATCCTCTTCGTTCAGCAATGCCATCTGTACCAATCTTTCATACGTAGCTCCCATGGGTATATGGATCATGGCCAAACTGTGTAATGGCTCATTCAACCCTTTGACAAAACGGAGAGCCTTCTTGTGCGGGGTGTTGACTAGGTCCAGTCCGAACCTAGCCAACTGATCAAACTGGTTAACATACTCTTTGACTGTCATATTCTCGTGCTTAAGAAATAAGATTTTTTCCAACTGAAGACTCCTTTCAGCTTCTGAGAGAAATTTAGCCTCAAACCTTGCCCTAAAGTCCTCCCATGTTTCCACTGGTCTTTCTGCATTGGTGACTTCCCACCAGTAGGAAGCCTCGCCTTTAAGTAGCCATACTGCCAGTTGTACTTTCTACCTATCTTCTACCTCAAAGATGACGAATAAGTTCTCGGTTTCTTTCAGCCAATTTCTAGCTGCCACGAAGGACTCAGTTCCATGAAAATCCTTTCCTCCCATAGCTTTAAAATCTTTACATATCTTAGCAAAAGTGTTTCCCCGCGGAGGAGGTGGAGGAAGAGGTGCTGCTGCAGCTGGATGATTTCCTGTAGCTGGGGGAGGAGGAACGGTAGGACCGGGCTGAGTGGCCCTTGCTTCTAAGAATCGTCTAAACCAACCAGGTATTGGTATACCCTCTGGCAAGTTAAGTTCTTCGGACATGCTGAAACAAAAAGGATAGATTCAAAACGAAGGATAAAAGATAGTACCTATGGCTTTGGGGGACTTTGCCTTTTTAAAATAAAATAATATTTTATCTTTTAAAAATGCTTCTTTAAATTTTTCCTTGAAAATAAATTTTCAAAACTTTTATCTTATCTGGTAAACCTATGCTCTGATACCAAGTGAAACACCCCACCTCCGTTAGGGTCACTCTCAAAGGGAATGCCCTAATTTTGGTGGAGGTTTATAAGTATAAGTCACAGATATAACAACACATATTTTTGAACAGCGGAAAACAACAACAACTTTTATTTCATTAAAATACGTGTTACACAAACCATGCCATAATTGTCTTACAATACTTCCAAAAACATAACATCTTCATAACTGTCTTGATTACATTATTTAAAGAAGCATAAAGAAAACATAAATAAACTGCAAAAGTCCCATTATTGCTTTCCAAAGCCATAGTCCAAAACGGAAAAGATCCAAGCAATACATTCTTTCTCTTCAAGCTGGATGTGAAAACTGGTCAAGCTGCGGTATTCCCTCCATGTGGACCTGGGGGGGGGGGGGGGAACGAAAGAAAAGAAGGCGAAAGAAAAGTAGAGTCAGACATAAAGCCTGAGTAAGTCTAGAACTATTCAGTCTATGAATAAAGAACTGGGTATGATAAGCATAAACTGGAAATGAGAAAGCACCATAAACTAAGTTAAGTTGTCTAGGGTCGAATACTATCGTACCCCATATTAATCTCTGTACCCATATAAACTAGTTCCCAACAGGCACCCCATAATCAGGGTGAAGTGATCCATTTCTGATGATCGACTCCTACTTGCATAGTTACACGTGTCTTACGGCCCCCGATGTTGTAGTTACCTATGCTGGTCCCACCATGGGGTGTATCAAGTCCCATGGTGGCGGCCCAACACAATCCTAGAATGCACAGGTATGCTACTGGTGCCCAGTGCCTTGTTTTTCTGCGTTGGAGTGTGTGCACGCCTGCACCCCGTTAGAACCTACACTGCTGCACCACCGCCGTCGATTTGACCTCTTACAGGCAGCCCAGTAATCGTGCCCCACCCTGCCTAGTTCAGGGTATCCTGATACACCTTGTAGGGCTACTGCTGAAAAGGGTCCCTCGCTACTAGGTTTTCTATTTCTGGCCAACATGCTAAGTTGGTTAAGTGTTTTGTAAACCTAACCCCAAATCAGTCTGTATAGTTTAGCATGTTCCATTTTTGATTAAGTATTAATTCAATTTACTTAATCCTATCAATCCTGACTCAACCTTAATTGTCTTATTAAAGCCTCGACCTCTCACATTAGACAGGTATTGTTGTGGCTGCCTGTTGCCGGTTGGGTCCGGGCAGTCTTACGCCACAACTCAGTCTAACCTCGGGTCCTTATTGGGCTTCGTGTTTAACCACCCACATTGGATAGGTATTGTTGTGACTACTGGACAGCCGGGCGGTTCCGGGCAGGTTTACATGACAACTCAATCCAACCTCGGGTTAAACACATCGTATTTTCTACATTTACATATTTTGTCTCTTTCCTTTTTATATGTAAATATTTGCGGCCCATTATTCAAATTTATCTTTATTGGTTAAAATTTATTTATGCCACTTAATTGTTTTTCAGGGTTGTTGGCATGCGTCAAACATGCCAACACATATGTTCTATATTTTAACCCAAACGTCATTACCCCCGTTTTACACGTTCGCTACAATATAAGATATGTTGGGTTTAACATTTAAACCCAACTTAGCCATATGAAAAGGGGAGGCTTATAACATGGTGTTTATAAGGTAACATAAAAGGGGAGTGTGAACGCATGAACTTGCAACATAACGATTCAATTAACATGAATTAGGCACATGTGAACTTGCATTGTAATGGCATAAACAATACTTAAACATGAATCATTCTATCATATAATCATGGCATAAACAATGCTTAAACATGAATCATTCTATTCATGTAATCATGGCATAAACAATACTTAAACATGAATCATTCTATTCATGTAATCATGGCATAAACAATACTTAAACATGAATCATTCTATTCAAGTAATCATGGCATAAACAATACTTAAACATGAATCATTCTATTCATATAGACTTGCAATTGGAATGTAAATCTAACTTAATTGTGTCACATATATCACCATATGGTTTTAATAACAGCTTAGGCCTAAAACATGTTTTCAACTAGGCATAATGCCAAACATAGTTTAGTCATGTTCATAAAGATGCTTACTTTTGTTTTTTATACAAAAGTATGATTTGCCAATTTCAACATATGTTCATATAAACCATAGTACTTAGTCGAGTCCAATTACACACTAAAACTGATCGTAAAAGTATGTACATCATATTGGCATAATAGTGAATCATATACTTGCATGAATCCCAATTAAAATTTCACAACATGTGGTTGTTAACATGAATCATATACCTGTATGAATCCCTAATAAAATACCACAACATATGGTTGTTAACTTCCAACATAAATCACATACTTGCAAATATCCAATCGTATACCATAACATTCCCAAATCGTTTAGAATCAAAATAACATACAAGTATAGATTATTATCGCCACAATTCCATTTCGTTGTTAATTCCCATCGTAAATCACACACTTGCAAATATCCAATCGTATACCATAACATTCCCAAATCGTTTAGAATCAAAATAACATACAAATATAGATTATTATCGCCACAGTTCCATTTTGCATTTTACATAAATCAAACGCAATTAATTATTCACATCGGAATAACACTCTACTTACAACGTATGACGAATCTTCAATTCAGGAATCTGAATTCTGAATTTGGAGATGCTATCCTTTGTTGTAGGCGTTGTTTTAATTGACGTTGCTTTAAGCTTTGAATTATCTCCTAATTGTCTCTCAATTTCTGACGGCTATCCTTAGTCTCTCCTCAGCAGCATGACGATCTTATCTCCATTTTAGTTTGTGTGAATTAGGGTTAGTCTTAGCTCCTTTTTATAGAGTTTGTGAGTTGATTTAGACCGTCGATGGAGCTTGGTTTAATAATAGTCATTCATTTGAAGGAGAGACCAACCAGGAGCTGACACCTAGCCCTAGTGACAAGGCAAGGCTCAGAAAATCGACCAAACACAGACCAGGCCAGCCAGGGAGGACTGGGTTCGACCTGGCTCAGGGGCCAGGTCGACACCCCAGTCGACATCGTGTCGATTTGGCAGTCGACATGGGTGACCCAGGTCGACTGCCCAGTCGACCTGGTTAGCCCCAGGTCGACTGCCAAGTCGACCTGGGTGACTTGGGCGGGAATTTTCCTGCCCTGGCCAATTGGGCCCGATTTTGAATTTTGAATTGGTTTTTCTGAGCTGTTTTGGTCTGTTTGAATTTTAAACTGAATTCTGAAACTTCCGAAGGCCATATCTTCCTCATACGGAGTCCGTTTTACGCAAAATCGGACTCTATCTCAAGCAGAATTCCGAGACGAACGCAATGGCGTATCCCGTTTCCCTTAATTCTTTGATTTGAAATTAATTATACTTTAATTTGTGAATTCCACTGTTATAGAATACACGGGGTGTTACAAGGGGCAGAACAACGTGAAGACCCTAAGCTTGTGGATGTGATTGATAGGCTAATTAGGGGTGAAACTTCCAGTCACCTCAATAGGTACTCCATCGACGATAAGGGCTGGCTGAGGCGAGATGGAAGAGTATGCATCCCATAAGCAAGGGATTTGGTAAAGAAGGTTCTCAAGGAAGCACATCATTCCAAGATGACAATACACCCAGGCGGGGACAAGATGTACAAGGACGTAAAGAGAGTTTTCTTTTGAGACGGCATGAAGAAGACGTAGCAGATTTCGTTTCTAAGTGTATGACATGCCAACAAGTCAAGGCGGAACAAAAGAAGCCTGGAGGACTGCTTCATCCTCTAGAAGTCCCGCAATGGAAGTGGGATAGCATTTCAATGGACTTCACTGACGGGTTGCCTAGGTCAAGAAGGGCCAATACTAGCATTTGGGTAATAGTGGACAGGCTCACTAAAAGCGCCCACTTTATACCTATCAAGAGTAGAATGACTGCTTCGTCTCTAGCTTCTCTTTATCTCAAGGAAATAGTTCGACTCCATGGAATACCCTCTAGCATCGTGAGTGACAGAGATCCCATCTTTATGAGCGAATTTTGGTGGAGTCTGCAAGAAGCTGTAGGCACACAGTTATGTTTGAGCATGGCCTATCACCCCCAAACTGATGGCCAGACAGAAAGTGTGAATAGAGTATTAGAAGATCTTTTGAGACTATGCGTTCTTGACTTCGGAGGGACTTGGGAGGATCATCTTCCTCTAATAGAATTCGCCTACAACAACAGTTACCAAGCCACTATCGGTATGGCACCCTTCGAAGCTTTGTATGGAAGACCGTGCCGATCACCAACTTGTTGGAGGGAGTCTACTGACAAACTTATACTTGGGCCGGACATGATTCAAGAGACTTCAGAAAAAGTGGACTTGATATGAAGGAGAATGAAGACAGCCCAAGACAGACAGAAATCCTATGCTGACAAAAGAAGGACCGACCTTGAATTTGAGGTTGGGGACAGGGTTTTCCTTAAGGCATCCCCTTTAAGGAACGTCGTTCGTTCCGGATCCGCGGGAAAGCTAGCACCAAGATTTGTAGGACCGTTCCCTATCATCGAGAAGATTGGGAAAATGGCTTGTAGAGTAGAGCTGCCTGAAAGATTGGCCGGAATTCACAACGTTTTTCACGTTTCGCATCTCCGAAAATGTCTACATGAATCTGCGGAAGTGGTCGAGCCAAGCATTCTAGAAGAAGCCGAAGTGGAACGCGAACCAACTGTGAGGAGAGTTCCAACTTGAATCGTAGGAACTAAAATCAAAAAGCTACGCAATCGCGAAGTCAAGCTCGTCAAAGTTCAGTGGAGCTACGCCGAGGAAGACACGACTTGGGAAACTGA
Source organism: Allium sativum (assembly GCA_030737875.1). Taxonomy (NCBI): domain Eukaryota; kingdom Viridiplantae; phylum Streptophyta; class Magnoliopsida; order Asparagales; family Amaryllidaceae; genus Allium; species Allium sativum. Next base: position 443,710,608 of record CM060922.1, on the reverse strand, counting down.
GGACAGAATACGCGCGGCTTACCCTTTTCTTTTTGAGGGTACATCTTTGACCTCTCTCTTTTTCCTTAAGTTGTGCTTGTATCTATCTTTTTAGGTATAATCTCCTCGATATTATCCTCTATCCTTAGGTAGAAACCCCTTTGGATGTAAACATGTATTTGAAACAAGTTATGATTGATGGCTGCAAGTGGTTGCAAGTGGTTGCTAGTGGTTGCTCGTGGATGTATATACACACACAACCTAGGTTTTAGATCGGCTCAGTCACTTCATATTGCATATACATATGTGTATTCATATTTGTATGTGGTTGAAAAATTGATATGTTTCCATATGGATGTCGCATTTATATGAATGGTTGCGCACTCATGTAGAATTATGAGTAGGAAAAATTTGCATACATAATGGATTCATGGCACTTACATGATTTGCATTAAGGAGGTCAACTGAATCAGTAGACCGCCTAATTTTGGCATTAGATAAGGACATGTACACACACTGTGCATATGATCATGAAGCATTATAAGTCTTTTAAGGACAATGGATGCCTGTGTTTGATGGTTGAGTAGATGGATGATTGGATGTTAGGACTTACGTTCTTCCAGACTTGAAGATTTCGGGGACGAAATCCTAAAAGGAGGGGAGAATGTAACACCCCGAGTTTTCTGTTAACTGTAAATTGACAAATTAAAGTATAATTAATTCTTAATGAAAGAATTAAGAGAAACGGGTTACACCATTGCGTTCGTCTCAGAATTCTGCTTAAGATAGAGTCAGAGTTTGCGGGAATCGGACTCCGTATGAAGGAGTTATGACCTCCGGAAGTTTCAGAATTCAAATTAAAATTAAAACAGTTCAAAAATCGGTTCAAATTTCGAATTCAAACCCAAACTGGGCTGGGCGGGAAAATTCCTGCCCAGGCACCAGGTCGACCAAGGGGTCAACCTGGGGGTCGACCTGACCAGGTCGACCTGGGGGTCGACCTGCCCAGTCGACCTGGTTTGGCCCTGACTGGCCTGGTCGGGTTCTGGTTGATTTCTGAGGCTTGGCTGTGTCAATAGGACTGACATATCGCATTTTGGTTGGCTCCTTTCGAAGTGAATGGTCTAGATTCATCTATGATCATATGACGGCTCAAATCAATCTGAAATTCTATATAAACAACCTAAGACTCCAACCTAAATTCACATAAGAAATTAGAGACGGAGCCGCCATGATGTCGGTAGAATATTGAGAGGAGCCTCCACTTGTAGAAAAGCTTAGAGACGAGCCAAATTAGAGTTAAAACAATAATCAAATCAACGTTAGTCTACCCAAAGGAAATCATATCAAATTCAGAACTCAGAAATCAGAAAACAAGACTGTCGTTTGTTGTAAGTATAGTGATTTTTCCGATGTGAATAAAAGTTAGGATTTGATTCGATGTGAAATGGAAATGGAATTATGTTATTATGTAACAACGATGTTGATTCATATGCAATGTATTGAAATGATTTGGTATTGTGATGATTGTGGTATAGTTGAGTTGATATTGATCTTATTGTACATGTAGAATCACATGCAAGTTGTATAGTTCATGTTGTAATCGACACCTATATGTTTATGTGATTATATAGGTTGTATGTGATTAAGATTTCATATATATATATATATATATATATATATATATATATATATGCTAGAACCTTTATGCCTAAACGATTATGTTTACATTCATGCTAGTATGTTTGTAAGAAAGTTGCAAGTTAATTGGATCCATGCCAAGATCCACTTTAATACATGTTTCATGTTGTAATTAGATATATGATTGGATCTAGTTCACACCATTGTCATAAAATTTTACATACTTATTAAAATGAAATAGTCTTGTCATGTGCTAGTTATGTTCGATGTTATGCCTAGATCCAAAACATGTTTAGGCTTATGTTGTCCAAATCATATGCTAATTTATGTGACACCTATTTGGTTAGATCCCTATTTCAATGCAAGTTCGCATATATGAAAGTTGATTTAGGCTATGTTGTAAATTCACATGTATGTTGACTAGTCTATGTTGCAAGTTCACACCTATGACATTCATGTTGACTATTTCGCAAGTTCACACCTATGATGTTCATATTGACTATGCCAAAAATGCCAAGTTTACACCTATGTCATGTTCATGTTTATGAATTCCCTTATGCCAATTTTGTGTGCGCTAAATTAGGCTAAGTTTTTAGCGTAATATTATATGTTAAAAACCATGCGAACGAAAATTAGGCTAAGATTGTTAGCCTAATATTTAAACGGGGTAACATTGGGAATATTGATAAAACTTGACATAAATTGGTAAAAATATATGAAATTGGCATGTTTGTCACATGCCAAAATTGGCGGCGTTTGAATGGTATAAATTCTTATACCAAAAACGTTAAACTTGGAAAGTGGGCCACAACATTTAATTGTTGACAAATTTACATATATTAAGTAATAAAGACAAATATATAAATTTAGAAAATACGAGTATGCTTAACACGAAGTTGGATTGAGTTGTGATGTAAACCTGCCCGGACCCGCCCGGCTGTCAAGTAGTCACAACAATACCTATCCAATGTGGGTGGTTAAGCATGGAGCCCAATAAGGACCTGAGGTTAGACTGAGTTACGGTGTAAATCTTCCCATAACCGCCGGCACATCCAGTAACTGTAACAATACGTGTCTAATGTGAGTGGTCGGTGCTTTAAAAAGCTAATGACAGACTGTCAGGATGGTAGGGTTAAGTTAACTTAAACACTTAACCAATTCAACATGTTAATTAAATTGATGGGTGGGGTTAGGTAAATACAGACACTTAACCACTTAACATGTTTGACTAGAAAACCCCAGTAACGGGGACCCATTTCAGCAGTAACCCAATTAGGTATCATGGTACCCTGAAACTAGGCAGGGTGGGGCACGATTACTGGGTTTATTGTAAGCGGTCAAAAGCGACGGCGGTGGGTGCAACAGTGTGGGTTCTAATGAAGTGCGGGCGTGCACACACTTCGAAGCAGACAAACAGGGCACTGGGGGCACCAGTAGTATAACATATGCATTCTAAGGATTGTGTTGGGTCGCCACCATGAGACTTGATACACCCCATGGTGGGGCCAGCATAGGTATCTACAATCTTTGGGGGCCGTAAGACATAGATGATTATGCGAGTAGGAGCCGATCTTTAGAAAAGGGGGATCACTTTACCTCCTGCATGGGGTGCCAGTTAAGACAATACTAATAGGTGCAGAGAGATATAGTATGTGGTGCGATAGTATATTCGATTCAAATTGCTTTGTCTTAGTTTATGATACTTTCCTGTTCCAGTTTATACTTATCATGCCCTTATTCTTATTCTCATACTGAAGAGTCACTAGACTTACCAGGCTTTATGTCTGACCCTATTTTCTTTCATCTTCTTTTCTTCCGTTTCCCCCCCGGTCCACAGGGAGGAAACAACTCAGCTTAGTCAGACTCTTTGCAAGCTTCAAGATAGTAGATGTACGGTTTGGATTCTCTCTCCTTGGATATGGCTGTTGGACACAATCATTGGGATTTTTGCAGTCTTAACTCTGTTTTATGCTTCTTTATTTAATAATCAAGACAGAAATGATGTTGTAATGTTTTGGAAGTTTTTATGTGACAGTTATGGAAGTGTTTTGTATGAACAAGTATTTTTATGAAATAAAAAGTCTGTTGTTTTCCGCTGCTTATATATAGGTGTTTATATCTATCTTGTGTTTCATCTGTGACTTTTACTTACAAACCTCCACCAAAGTTAAGGCATTCCCTTTGTGAGTGACCTTAATGGAGGGTGGGGTGTTTCAGCCTTTAGATAGGAATCCTATGGATGTAAACATGTGTTTGAAACATGTTATGTTTGATGGATGTAAGTGTTTGCTAGTGGTTTCCTGTGGACGCATACACACACACATTAGGCACTAAGATCGGCTCAATCACTCTCATACTGCATATGGATATGTGTATATTTTCTTTTCTTTTATGGATGGAAATGGATGAGTTAGCATATGGATGTTGCATTTGGACGAATGAATGTGCACATATATAGAACTCACATGATATAATAGGATTATTAGCATACATATTGGATTCATGGCACTATCATGCATTGCATTAAGGAGGTCAACTGAATCAGTAGACCGCCTGATTTTCGCTTTAGTGTTGGGACATATACACACACCTTTGCATATATTCATATAAGCATTATAAATCTTTAAGGACAATGGATGCCAGTGACTGGTGGATGAGTTGATGAATGATGGATGGTAGGATATGCATTCTTCTCAACTTAGAGATTTCGAGACGAAATCATTTGAGTAGGGGAGAATGTAACACCCCGAATTTTTGACAACATTAAAGAGGATAAATTAAATAATAATTAATTTAATATTCAAAATTAGAGGAAATGGACTACACCATTTCGTCCGTCTCGAAATTCTGGTTAAGATAGACATTTGGCTTGCGTAAAACGGACACCGTATGAAGAAGTTATGAGGGTTTTAAGTTTATATATGCGCATAAATATTATGTATACACATATGAGTCAGAGATGAGTCAGAATTTTATCTAGAACAGTTCAAATTCAAAAATTGAAAAATAGCAGCAGAATTCCCGCTCAAGGAGGTCGACCCCCATAGAGGGGTGTCGACACCAGGGTCGACCCCCTTAAGGGGTGTCGACCTGGGGGTCGACCCACCCACAGGGGTGTCGTCACCCCTAGGGATGAGGTAACAGTCAGTTTCAGAGGGTTCTGCAGATATAAATAGGTGTTCAAATCCACTATTTTTTTCATTGGAAATTATGGAAGCCATATGCTACTGGGATATGAACTGAGACGGAACCATTTTCTACAACAACATACTTTGCAAATCAAATTCAGAAATTCAAGATCTGTCCTATTTCAATTCTCTAAACCTAACGCTGTGAGTTTCTAGTTGCTTTTAGGTTTAGATAAATAAAAGTAAATTGTGAAAGACTGTTAATTGGATATGTTGTAAAGTATGATTCTGTGCTAGTGTTAAATCCTATACTATGTCATGATAGATCCATTTCCCTAGATCTAGTACAATTGTGGTTATTATATTATGTTACCTATGTGGATCTTGACTTGCAACTATATTGTGGTGAATGTACATCTATTGAATTGGACAGTTGTAACATTGGCTAGATCTAGTTCTTTATGTAAATCCCCTTTCACCTGTCATATTGTGATCAATCTAGATATGTTGTAAACTTGACATGTGAGGCCATCTTTAGATCTAAACATGTTACTATGTCACCCTATTTATGCTAGATTTAAATAGTTGGACACCTAAATGGTTAATTTAGATCTCATTATGCTTGCTTTGACATCGTAGTTGCCACAAGTTAAATAGTTGGACACCTAAATGGTTAAATGATTATGAACTTAAATTAGGGTTAAGTAAAATTGGATGGGTAGTGAGTGGGTTAAGTAAATTAGAAGGGGCGGGCAATATTTACATATAGGCCCACAAACTTAACCCAATAAGGTTATGTAATTAAAGACACCTAGTGGTATACATAATCGATGGAAAAATATAATAAAGTTATGTAATTAAAGACACCCTTAAGGGTAAGCATAACTGACATAGGGCTATGTAATTAAAGACACCTGGGGGTATATATAGTCATTGAAAAACCTAGTGGGGATACAAGACGAAGGGGGAGAGCTTGTATCATATTGTATGGGACCCCTTTCAATCAGTAACTCGGAGCTGGTATCAAATAAAGAACTCCGTACTAGGCGAAGAAGGGGCACACTTACTGATTGATTATAAGAGATCCAAACGAGACGGACGGTGTGGGCGGCGCAAACCGACCGGGCCATGTGCGTGCATGAGCCGGGCAGAGGGGGATAAGACGACCGTGACGCCAGTAGATATGGTTGTGTGCACCTTAAGGGTTGCCACTTTAGGGAGTGATACCTCCTACCGTGGGGCCAGCACAGGATATCTATGGGGTAGGGAGCCGATCAATTAGGGTATTGTTTAGGGTACACTCGGACGTATGCCCTAAGTCTACCAACTGATAGTGGAAGGGATCATCTCATTTTAATTATACTAGTAATAGTGCAGAGTAATCATTAGTGAAGCACATACACCTTACCCTGCCTACCTTGTCACACCTGTCATTTATGTAGTCATCTCTCTTATCCACTTTATATGCTTATCATGTTACTTTTATTTATTTACTGGCTAAAAGTAACTAGACTCGCCAGACTTTATGTCTGACCCTTTTGTTTCTCCTTCTTTCTTCCGTTTCCCCCCTCCCAGGTTCTCAGGGACGAAACACTCAGGCTTAGTCAGGACTCATATATCATCTTGCTAGGAGCTACTTCTGAAGTATGGCTCAAGTTCTTGTCTCTACTATGGCTTAACTCTTTCAATTGGGGAAATTATGCTTTTTATTTACTTATGTACTTTGATGGTGCAAGGCAGAAGTTATTTTATTGTAAGGGTTTTTGTGACTTATGGTATTGTGGACCACGGTATTATGATTTATGTTTGAAATAAAAATTTAAAATTTCTGCTGCTATCTTATTTATATTTGTCTTGTAATTATTCTATGTCTGTTTACCTATAACGCTTCACGAAACTTAATGCATTCCCTTAGTGAGTGACATTAACAGACGTAAGGTGTCACAAGAGTGATCAACACTGTAACACCCCACACTTTTCTGAGCCAGAATTTCTATAAAAATCGAAACTAATATCCATCCAAGCATGGAGAGTGTAAATCTGGTAACTGCAAATAATGAGCATAAGCATAATCATAGTGCGATAAATCAACTCATAAAAAAACAAAATAGGATAGCTAATACCGACTAAGGCAACTACCTTAAAGCTAATCGCCATATTGAGTTTAAGAGAACGAGACCCGAAAATCAAACTCGAACACTTGCTAAGACCAGCCTTCCTGTGATAAGCTTGAGAGTTGTTATAAGGAGGGGGGTCGGAACAACAAGCCTTGGTAAGTAGAAAATTTATAACATTGTCTACGATATATGTATTGCATTGGTCTTAACAAAAACATGTCTTACAAGGCTAGTAATCCTAACATAACCTTTTAAAGATTTATGCACGACGTCTACCGTACCCAAGGTAGTATTCCCCAAAGGTAAAATATCGCAATACTAAGACATAACTTTTACGCATAAGTATAAAGCCTTTAAATCACCATTCAATCAACTATCGGAAACTAAGAGGTGAGCTTCCAACTAATCAGTATGCCATAAGGAGGTAAATTATTTTTAAATAGACACTTAAGACCTCAGTATCAATATAAGATAAAGGTGTATCCTTTCGATCAATTAAGACCTAAGGCGGATCTATTGATCACCCAATGCCTCACTCGGTGGTTTACCCTACACTAATATAAATTAAAGGACATTCACTACTAAGTCCTACTAGTTTAAGACTTCTGTTATTCATGCATATAATCAAATCTCACATAAGGTGAAAGATAATAAGCTGACACTTATGACCTACATGATAGGTAGACGACTAACGTTATTCATGACATTCCCCCAGTGGACCACTGTGTTACTATCCAGCTAGCCTTAGTGGATAATCCCATAGTCACTTAATACTTCCCACAAGATATGCAGACCAATGGTACCTCTGTAGCGGTCATTAATACTTTATATCAAGGTGGACTCCATCCCTAGTAGCTTACTACCCAGAGGAAAGGGGCCATCGCAGTGATTTTCGATCTCACATCCAATTAGCCATTTAATACTTCTTATTTATAGAGAGGCAAACTGTCTAATCGCTTAATACCTTTTTAAGGACAGACCTAATGATTCTACCCTTATGGGGAAGGGTGAATCAAATCACTTAATACCCGATACGTGGATCTCACTAATTAATACCTCAATTCTAGAAGTAAGCTATGCTTATAAATTATTTCCTTTTTGGTTTCTTCTTTTGGACGGTAGTTGGGCCCTACAACCACTCAATATCTCAACACTTGAAATAAACCTTATTTTATGAAATAATTTTCTCTACACAATTAACAATCGTCATGGGTTTCTATGGTTAATGATATCTCACATTAGTTGTACATATATATTTGACTGCTGGAAAGTGCAGACTTCTATCGAATAAGGCAAATGACCTCGCTTCATTAACTTACTAAGTCCAATCATTATTTCTAATTATATTAATCATAGTTTAACTAGAATAAAATAAGGAAACCTATAACTTTCCATCCTAGTATGTTTAATTATTAAATTCCTTATTGGACTTAGCATTTATTATGACAGTTAATCCCATTAATCCCCTTTTATTCCATTTATGGTTTCAATTAATATTTCCTGCCATTTATGGCCCTAACAATCATATTTCATAAGGCATCCATTAACCTATTAAATGCCATATATATCAGTCCTATTTAAATTTCTAACCTAATACGTAACCCCCAAACATTACTATATTAATTTAATCCCGTTTAATTCTTATACATATGTATAAGTTTATTACTATTTTATTTCCCTAATTGGAGTTACAATCTGTATTCCTAATCACAGCTTAAATTGTAATCATTTAGGCATTTATATTCTATTAAATTCATTTCCCCAGATAACATGGTTACACTGCTTATTACCTTATTCATATGACCCTTTTTATTTATAGCATATAAAGGCCATGATTTTATTTCCACTTAAAATGGGTTATATCTTCATATACATTGCCGTAAAATGCAAACTATTGAATTCAAACACCTAACACAAACATTTATTAATACAATACATAAATGTTATTTATGTAGATTCGGACGGATAAAATTATACTATATACGTATTTGTTTATATTTTAAGTGCAGAATTAACGTAGTTACTAACTTCATTTCATTAATATTTATTATTTATGTCTTGGTCTAAACTAACGACCAAAACATAACCTTTTTGTGTTTAATCTTGTTTAAAACTCAAAAATCTTATAAAAAGTTTAATAACTATAATTATTGTAAATTTTCCCAAAAACTTTTAAAAGAGGAATGCCGACATATTTGAAATCATAAGAAATAGGAAATATTTATTGTTTATATTCCTTGTTGATTTTAATAAACACCTTTTTATTTCAAAAGAACGAAAAGGGAATATTTACAATGACCAAGTAAAACCTAAACAATATCAAACACAAGTAGGAGTATTATGCTAACCAAAACTGCATAAACCACAATCAATGCCCAAATCGTATGAATATGAATAAAATACTACGCATCTAATCATAATTTTGGGATTGATTTCCAGATCCATGGCGTTTACAATAACCACAAACAATCCAAGAATAATTATAAGCAATATGATAATATTAAATTAAAATGCCTATAAATCCATACTTAATTTACATTCATAATATTTCAGATTGATTGAAATAAACAAATCATATAACTTTTAGGTATGTAACAACCCAAATTTTTGTAAGTGGGAAAATTTTGGCATTTAGAAAATGAATTAAATTAAGATTCAAATAGAAGTTATATTTTAAATCCAAATTAAATATATATATATATATATATATATATATTGAAATTATTTGAATAATTCAACTTTGAAGTATGAATCTTGTAATTTAATTAAGAAATCTAGTTTACTTATTTTTATATGAATTTGAGTTTGAAATTAATTGTTAACACACATTTAATTTATTATTCGATAAATTTATTCGGTGAGTTATAAACTAATTTAAATTTATTTTGAATTTTGAATTTTTATTGAGATTAAATGTGTTTTTTTAAAGTGACGGTTCGAATATAAGAATTGAATTTTTTTTGGAACCGTTAACTGATTTTGTTTCAAACATCAAGTGTAAATTTATTCCATACGCCAATTGTAGAATGTACGGATGATGTAACTAAAAAGAAAGGAATAAATAGAGAAATAAATTACACGTATTGTTGCGTTACATAAAAATTTAATTTACGGTTAGTCGTTGTTGAAGTTATAACGCATTTAAAACCAGTGAAGAACGTGGTTCGATTCAGCTGGGTACCGTTTATTAGTAACTGTGTTCAACCGTGCCTCTGATCAGCCAACGTCTTATGTAAGTAGCATCTGGATATATCAGCCAACGTCTTATGTAAGAAGGGTACCTCTTCTTCATACGGGACAACCGATTTATTTCCTCAGACCCGAATTTCCCTTTTCTTCCCCAAATTAAACTTGGCAAGATCGATTTGTAAAATGGCGTAGTCCATCTTGTGCTCTTCTGGCCGTCTATTGCTTCACGAAGCTCGCGTTCTCCATCGTCCATCCGTCGGAACCACTGCCTTCCTCAACATCCCTCCGTCAGCGTTCTCCTCATCACTAGTCACCTAAATCAGCACCAAGAAACCATCGTCTGTCTGTTCTGTTCGCCTCCGTTAGAGATGTAGTGCAACTCGTGCCTGACCTCCGCCTTCGTCGCCTGGTCACCGCGACTAGCCAGGACCCGCTCAGCCCGTGCTTCACTACAGTGATGTAGTGCTGAAGCCAGTTTAATGCCGCAGTCCTCTAAGCAATTGTAAGTTTGCTTATGATTAAACTCGTTTCAATTTTTTATATTTTGGTTTACACAAGTATAATTGGTTTGATTTCTAAGTTGTTGTTACCAGATATTCTCTTTAATTTAGCAGCTTGTTTGGGACCTTAATTGGTATAATTGGTTTGATTTTTTATTTAGTATAATTGGTATAACAAGTATAGCTCGTGCTTGTTATAATTATGTGCTTGCATAGTTATATGGTGGTGACACCCTTGCTGCATGTTCTTTAGTTGGCTTCCCTTATTTATAATTTACTACCAGAAAATTCATTGTCTTATCCTTAACTTAAAGAGGTGTGAATTAACGTAGCTTCCATGGTAAACCATTTCTAGGATGAAGTGTTGCTCATAATGAACTGCACTTTATTGTAACTTTGAACATGATCTAGAACCGTTGTTTCCTTGTGCCTAGTTTGGTTTTCCGGGCGCATTTGGCTATCCATTTGCACATGATATTTGGAAGTTGACTGGCTTTGTGTGTGTTCTTGTTGCATTGCATCATGATATTTTCCGTTCCTTTTTCTGTTCTGTTTTAAAACTGAAAAAAAGAAGACTGCAGCTAATGATGAGTGTGTTTAAAAGGAGAAAAAAAGGAAAAAAAAAACGGGAAACACATATGTACACCATTATTATACTTAAGACCAGACCTGCAGATTTATGTTTGTATGTCATGAAATTTTGCATGGAAATAGTTGTGTCTAATAAAACATATTAGACAGATGAAATATAACATCAACATAAAGGTTGATGCAGGATAAGCCAAGCATGCTTGTACATGGATTATATATTCCTCTGGAACTTCAACAATGCATGCTCAATTTAGTGAACACAACTAATACAGTTACAGGACCAAGAAGAAAGTATTTCCGACATGTTCGTATGCCTATCCTGATAAATCAACAGCCATACTATATATGTATTTCTATTTATATAAGAAAATCTTAAGATAGGATATATATTTTGATGCTAGCCATGTTTTGGCTGTTCATTTGTGTATCATTTGTTATCAATTCTTCAAGCACTACATTCTATCTTAGTTTGGATTCTACTAGAATTGTTTGTTTGTTCGGAAACCTTTCAAAAATGAACTTTTGGTGACCTGTGCAAGATGTATATGCACTAATATGTGCATGTATGCCAAGTTTCAGGTGGAAAATTTCTTGCCAAGTTTACCTCATCAATTCAATGATTTATATAATAAAATTACCACTTTAAATTAGTGCATATAACATTTGATATAGCAGCAGGTAGTAAAGTGTAAATTAGATGGAAATTTACATAAGAGAAGATTTTATGTATCCCGCCGATTTCGATAAAACTTTTTGTTTTTGTTTTTATATACACACCATGTGATATATATATGCACTAAGATGCTATATATAAAAGTGCTTGATCGGTTATGAGCTGCTTTATAACAATACCGCGTTGAGTTTTTTTCAGGGTCTCATGTAGTATTTTTAATGTTTTTCTCAATGCATTAGTGGCTATAATCTTGTAAGAGTGAGTGATGTACCGTTCTTGTATTTGTATCTATTTTAGGTTATCCATAAAGTTTTACATTGCTTTTCAAAGATGAGCTGCTATATAATCAATACTATCTTAATAAAAAGTAGTACTGTTTCCTTTCTAATGTGACCGGTTGCATGACATTGAATTATATACTGTAATAAAATATGAGTCTAGGCGCACTAACACCATGTGATTTACTTTATAAACAACAGGGAAAAGACTCAGAAAAACATCTTAGTTTACATGTAACCAATAGCATATACAATGAAGCTTTCAAAATTTAACTATTTCGTAGAAGTCGGTTCTCTACACTTTCAATATAAAATTTGTCGCGTTTTTCAAAAATAAAATTATAATTTTAAAATTTACTATTAGTCTAAGTTATTGGATTAACATTTGACTCTGCTTAGAAACTTAAAGTGGAATTAGCATTTTCTTTGTTAATTATGTAGGATTCCATTCTGAAGTTTATAACGTAGCCCATTTTCAAAACATAACTATTCTGGGGTCTTTACTATTGTTTTTCTTTTCCATGTTCAAATACAATCCACCCAGAACATCTGACTATTTCTCATGATCAGGACTTACATAAATCTTGTTGCACTTTGTCTCACAATTATTGCTTTCTTTGTATCAAATCAAAGAAATATAATTTTCTAGTTCCTTTTCCATATTCATCATAATAGAAGAGATTGTCTGTGCATTACCTTTGCTTTCTTCAATATTATGCTATGAATGCGTTTGTCGTGTTTTACAATTTTCCAGAAAGGTCAAAGCTGTAGCTCATCCTATCAAAGTTTAAAATGAATGATTAAGGTTTTGGCCACTTGTGTTTTGTTCTTTCTCCATTTCCCAGCTTTATGTTCATTAACCAAATAATACATTGGTGGTTGTAGCAAGTGGATAAGCGCTCCAGATTAGTTCTCCAATTTGGTACACAATCATTTGGTTAAAGACGTTGCATCGTAGTCACTAGAAGATGCAAGTGTACGCAAAGCTCGACAAAATTTGTAAAACATTATTAATAAAAAAAATTCTTGTATGTATTTATTCTTTTCCACTGTACAAAATATCAAAATCTCTAATATTCGTATAAAATTTTGATTCCGCTGCCTTTATTTTACTATGTGATTCTATGTTGATTCTATTTAAACTCTATAAGCCAATAACAATCCATCGTTTTGAACGCTTCGGGCTGGTTTAATCATCGACTTGGGGCGGTCAAAATGCGAGCAGTTACATTTGGTATCAGAGCCATGGTTTTTCTAAAACTTGGCTTATTGGGTTTAAAAATCATTAGAGATAGGGTAGAAATACCCTAGAATATGCGGAATTGATATAGAATCACTGTTGGGAGAGCACGATTCGGGGTTTTGAAAAATACTTCAAATTTGACAAAACGGGATTCGAGCGATGTCCGATTTAAAAAACGGTTGTTAAACAAGGACTGAATCAATTATGAAATTGGCTCGGATCGGTATTTGAAGTAAAGTTAGAATACCGGTAATAATAAATTAATAAAACAAAAAACTAAAAGTAAATTAGTTATTTTTCTTTGACAGATATGGTTTGAACCGAGTACAATTTCCATTGAGAAATTCTGTATGATAAGGATTTTGAGTAAACGGATCAGTAATACCAAGCGGTATGGGACGTTTGGTAATACTTTTCTGGTTACTCTCTTGACTTTTCATATGGAGTATTCGGTTGTTTTGTATTTTCGGTTCTGAAATATACTGGTAACATAATGTGGTACAAGAGCACGTGTTACTGTTTGAAAGTATACTTCAATTACTGAAGTGTTTTCTAGGTTAACATGCTTTAATGATGGTTCTTTTTGTTCTCTTTCACAACTATCGTGATTTGGTTTGTTTTTTTCATATTGTTTTATATTTGATATTTATTATGGGTATCATATTGATTTATATATGAAACTCTGACTTGACTAACTTTATCATATTGTTTTTATATATGATAAAGTCGAATATCGGTTTTGCTTGTGATTACCATTTTGCCGTTATATGTGATGATTTATTTATTAAAGTCATAGTTGAATTTTTAAAGTAGTTTGACGTTATAAACACTTTGAACTTCATGGCAAGTTTTATATGAAATTAACATTTCAAGAATACTTTTGTTTTTGGGATTGGGATAGATTGGACTCTGTTGTACCAATGGACCAAAACTCCATCTTGGTCGACCTAATTTAGGATCGCTACCTGAATCGGTGGTATTAAATTTCGCCCGTCTACCACCAAAGGTCAACGGTCTGCTACATTAGGCAATTTTGTTTTGATCAGGATTCCTGATCGGCGGGTCACGGACTACATCAGATGGAGGCGTGGGGGTCCCACGTGCAGTGCCGTGAACGGGTAGCATACGGCCTTCGCCTTAGGCCGTCTTGGTTATCCTGGGTTCATCGCCAGGTGTCGTTATGACGCTATGAGTAGATTACGGTGCTGATGCCTCAATGCGCGCTCGAGCTCTACCACTGTGAGTTTACAATATTAGCGTCTGTTTATTTGGTATTTATGAGTCAAGTTACATTTATCCCAGAATCCCCTAATATTTTATTACTATAATTGATTAATTTTATATTATCGTATTGATTTATATATATGATAATTATTATGAGTATCGTATTGATTTATATACGATACTCTGATTTGATTATATTATCATATTGATTTATATATGATAATTGTTATGAGTATCGTATTGACTTTATATACGATGCTCTGATTTGATTATATTATCATATTGATTTATATATGATAATTGTTATGAGTATCGTATTGCTTTATATATGATACTCTGATTTGATTATATTATCATATTGATTTATATATGATAATTGTTATGAGTATCGTATTGACTTTATATACGATGCTTTGATTTGATTTTGTTATCATATTGATTTATATATAATAATTGTTATGAGTACCGTATTGACTTTATATACGATGCTCTGATTTGATTATATTATCATATTGATTTATATATGATAATTGTTATGAGTATCGTATTGATTTATATATGATACTCTGATTTGATTATCATATTGATTTATATATGATAAGTGTTATGAGTATCGTATTGATTTATATATGATACTCTGGTTTGGTTTATATTATCATATTGATTTATATATGATAATTGTTATATTGATATGATACTATGATTTGATTTATTATCATATTGATTTATGTATGATACTCTAATTTGATTTATTTTATCATATTGTTTTACAAACGATAAATGCCATGAAGATTTAATCGACTTGATTGGTTATCGTAAGATATTTATTATAAATACCTTATTATTTGGTTATGAGTATCGTATTGATTTATATATGATACACTGTTTTGGGTTATTTTATCATTTTGATTTTATATATGATAGATGTCATGTGGATTTTATTGGTTTTGATACTTTGACTTGATTATTAAGATATTAAAAATGAGAATTG
This sequence comes from Allium sativum, assembly GCA_030737875.1. Lineage (NCBI taxonomy): Eukaryota > Viridiplantae > Streptophyta > Magnoliopsida > Asparagales > Amaryllidaceae > Allium > Allium sativum. Next base: position 443,695,054 of record CM060922.1, on the reverse strand, counting down.
TTATGAGTAGCTTGTTGGTTTATACATGATACTCTTTGTTGATTTATATGATATTTGTTGAGAGCATCGCATCGATTTATATATGATACTCTGACTTGATTAGTTACTAGATGATATATACAATATTTATGATGAGTATCATATTGTTTTATATACGGTTATTGTTGTGAATATCATATTTGTTTATATCTGATATCCTGTCTAATTTTATCATATTTTCTAAAGTTCATATTAATGGAATCGTATTGATATATACGATACCTTTGTGTTGAAAATTGAGAATGTGAATCCTAATATATGTAATTTACCTGGGATAAGAGTTGAAACTCTTACAATCAAATAATCAAGTTGAATTTTTGTATATTGAATAAGTAAATTGCGAGGACGCAATTTTATTGGGGAGGGGGGGGGGGGGGGAGTCTGTAACAACCCGAATTCTTGTAAGGGGGAAAATTTTGGCGTTTAGAAAATGAATTAAATTAAGATTCAAATAGAAGTTAGATTTTAAATCCAAATTAAATATATATATATATATATTGAAATTATTTGAATAATTCAACTTTGAAGTATGAATCTTGTAATTTAATTAAGAAATCTAGTTTACTTATTTTTATATGAATTTGAGTTTGAAATTAATTGTTAACACACATTTAATTTATTGTTCGATAAATTTATCCGGTGAGTTATAAACTAATTTAATTTATTTTGAATTTTGAATTTTTATTGAGATTAAATGTGTTTTTTTAAAGTGACGGTTCGAATATAAGGATTGAAAATTTGTTTTTGGAACCGTTAACTGATTTTGTTTCAAACGTCAAGTGTAAATTTATTCCATACGCCAATTGTAGAATGTACGGATGATGTAATTAAAAAGGAAGGAACAAACAGAGAAATAAATTACATGTATTTTTGCGTTACATAAAAATTTAATTTACGGTTAGTTGTTGTTGAAGTTATAACGCATTTAAAACAAGTGAAGAACGTGGTTCGATTTAGCTGGGTACCGTTCATTAGTAACTGTGTTCAACCGTGCCTTTGATCAGCCAACGTCATGTGTAAGTAGCATCTGGATATATCTAGAATTTAAAATTTGAGGGTAGACCATGTGAAATTGTCTACTCGTGTTGTTTTCTAGCAGTGTCTGGATCCTTCGTTGGCTTATAAAATAAGCGGAGCACTTGCTATTAAGGGGGGGAGAGGGGTACCTCTTCTTCATACGGGACAGCCGATTTATTTCCTCAGACCCGAATTTCCCTTTTCCTCCCCAAATTAAACTTGGCAAGATCGATTTGTAAAATGGCGTAGTCCATCTCGTGCTCTTTTGGCCGTATAATGCTTCACGAAGCTCGCGTTCTCCATCGTCCGTCCGTCGGAACCACTGCCTTCCTCAACATCTGTAATGACCCGCATTTTTAGCTATCGAATAATTAATTAATTTAATTATTAAATATCAAGTTGGCGATATCGATAACTGGAATTAAATAATAATTTTATTAATAAATATAAATAATTGAATAATATATATATAATTCAGAAATAATTAAAAATAGTGAAATTCACAGTATGGTGTAATTTGGATTATTTAAAATATATAATCAGTTTAGAGTTGAATTATATTCACGAGTATATTATATAAATGAAGTTTGAACGTATAATTATATTATAATTATAATCAAGCTCGAAATGGCGCTGCAGTTCGTAAATTGGCGATTCGAACTTCAATTGGATATACAGGGTCTATTTTAAATCGGATTTCTATGAAACAAGAAACGTTCAGAGTTGGTGAAGTATATTTTTCTGATGGAAGAGAAAAATCAGGATTTCGTCATGTAGATTGTGAGTTTTGTCCAAATCAAATTTTAAAATAGTCGCTATAGAATCGTTTATCGACCGTAACGGTTTATTTGATATAACTAGATAACGGTTTCGGATTTAGACAAGATTCTTTTGAGATGTAGTGATAATTTAATTTTTAGAAATTTATTGTAATTTTTAATTAATTAACTAAGCAACTTTTTATTTGGAGTATTTTGCACCCTGTAATCAATATTTTGGGGTTTCACAATATGAGTTAACCTACCGACGTTATTATATTTTTGGGATCATGACACCTCGCTGGACACGACCATGTTTTCATTTCCGGCCATAGCGGCTTGGACACGAACGAAATTTTACACAATGTTACCTTAAATAAATGTCTAAAATAAAACATTGGACATATATATGAAATGAAATAAAAGTACATGCTTGCTTGTGACTTGATTCATTCACGGAAAGAAGGGAACGAATATTTCAACCCTTGAACAAAGAATATATGGAAATCCAAACAGCACGTCACAAGTAAATTGTATGGATAAAAAGAAAGGGTACATTACGACCATTTCTTTTTAACAGTAAACGTGCCCCATTGTCTTCCTTTCAGCAAACAATATTTAGATGGAAAACGAGATCTAAAAATCACAAGTCCAAACAAATAAATCCTCCCACTAAAATTTTTAAAACAAGTCGTGTATTCCATTCTTCGTTGCCTGTGCTGGGTGGGTTCAAACCAAATCTGGTTCTCTGTTAGTTGGTAACGAGAGAAGCAAGTTGAAATCACGATGTAGAAGAGGGGAGCTCGAGTTTGATTGCTGGTTCTCGTGTGGAGGACGATGGTCAGGCCCAGGTCTCGGTGCCAGTGCGGTAAATGATGGTGGGGTCGCGGTGACCATTAGCGATGGGGTGGCCGTACTTGCTCAGTTGTAGTGTAGAGCGATGGTTGAAATGAGGTGGAGCATTCTTCAAATTGAAAACAGTTGAGATCAGCAAAGAGGTGGAGTACGGTGAGGTTGGGATGGTAATTGGTGATGCAAATAAGTGGGGGACGCAGGGTATATTTACTGGAGTGGGATGTAAGTATGGGAACGCAGTCACTAACATTGGGACTGTAAGTTTATATAACGTAAAAGGGTGTAGTGTCGAGATAAAATGTGGAGCATGTTAAGGTGATGAAGAGGTACCTGTTGCGTTCATTGAAGAGGAGAGAGGAGCGAGAGCCGTTGTAAATGGGAAGTTCGAGTGGGACTTTGAGTGATGGAGATGAACTTCTGTAAATGGCAAAGCGTTGCGTGCGTTTACTTTGGCAAGGGAGGGAAGTGCTGCTATGTATTAAGTAGTGTACATGCATGGGAAAGGGGATGAGGCACTGTTCTGGAAAGAAGAATTGATGTCTGGGTGGAAGTATGCAGATTTGGCAATGGTTTTTGCCATGAGCAGGTTGCTGGAGTTCTATTCGGGATAGATGAAAATGAGGTAGCGAGTTTGAAGGTTGGGTAAGGGCTGAGTGAAGACATGAGCCTTAAAAGAAAAATCAAAATGGGAAACATTTATCTGATGCGTGATGGGCAGGCGTGAAAATGGGTAAGTGGACTAGGAAGGAAGTTGTTTAAGGCGGTTCGAACAATGCAACATGGAAGGAGACCTATAAGACGGGTTCAAAACAGTTTGGCCCGAGTTTTAAAAAAGGTGAGACCCGGTTTAAATAATAAAATAGAAATTAGTTTTATTTGATTTAAATAATGTATAAAACAATAATGCTTGTAACTTACTCATATTGTATCAGAATTTCGAACGGTCGGTCACGTTGGGTTCGTATGGATGGCGGTTACACAGTGGAACTGACTGGGAGCGAATCAGAGTTCGTTACAATTTATAGCAAAATAAATTGTCCGTCTGAATCAAGCGATGGTTATCGTTATTAACGATGATCGTCCAATGTGTGTAAAACTCACCAACTCTGAACAGTTATATTTTTCTAACGTATATTTATAACTGATAACTACCAGTTGATTGATGTGTGTTAACTGTTTGGTTGAATTGTTTATGTATTGGTTGAAATTATAGATAACGATATATATAAATCGTTAATCGAATATTGATTCTGTTTATCAGAATATTTTATATTCGTATTGTTTAACATCTGTGGATGCAGGGAAACAGGTTGGAGGGGTCCAACTGGACTCATCAATATTTATTTTACTGTTATTCATATATTGTAATATATGATGTGATATAATCTATTGTTGATTATGTGTGTTTGAATGATATCGATCATTTTGAATTGGTATTTTTAATATCATAAGAAACCCTGGGATGTAAAAAGAAAGATTTCAATGTATATTGAAATAAAGGAATTTTATAAAATCAACCGATTTTATAAAAGGAAATATTTTTGAAAATAAAGTATTTATAAAATCATAGGATTTTATAAAGAGGAATATTTAATTAGGAAATAAATAGAATAAAGGATTATTTATTTATTAAATAAATATAATTAAAAAGGAATATTTATTTAAGAAATAAATAGAAGTATAAAAGGGTTATTTATTTAGAAAAATAAATAGAATAAATATAAAAAGGAAATATTTGTAAACCATATACAAATAGAATTGGAAAGGGAATATTTGTAAAAACATTTACAAATGGAATTGAAATAGAAATATTTATTTGTTAAGTAAATAGAAAAGATAAAAGAAATATTTGTTTGTTAAATAAATAGAATTGAAAAGGGAATAGTTATTTGTTAAGTAAACAAATAGAAAAGGAATTATTTGTATAAACAAACAGAAAAGGGATTTATCAAAGGAGTTGATTCAAAGGAGTTAATTCAAAGGAATAAATCGACTAGAGTTAAATCGAGTTAGAGTTAATCAGTTAGGGTTGATCAATTAGAGTTAATCAGTTAGAGTTAACCAGTTAGAATTAATCAATAGAGTTAATCGATTAGAATTAAAGAAACCGATTAGAGTTATAGTTAATCGAATTAGGATTTAACTGAATATTAGTTATTCAATTAGAGTTGATCGAATATAGTTATTTGAGATAGAGTTAGTCAAACATAGTTATTTAGGATAAGTTACCATTTCGTACGACTGCTAGCGTAATTCACAGGGCTGCAGATAGCCTACGGCGGTCGGATGTTTCCTGAAGGAATCAGGCGTAACCATTGTGATCGCTGCGATCTAGAGTCAAGCGAATGGAGTTAAATCGAATATTAGTTATTTGATAGGGGTTAATCAAGTTAAGATTAAATAAGTTGAGTTAACCTAGTAAGTTAACCAAGTGAGTTATCGAACATTAGTTTATTCGAAAGAGAGTAAAAGGAGTTATCGAATATTAGTTTATTCGAAAGAGAGTAAAAGGAGTTAATCGATTATAGTTTATTTGAAAATAAAGAGAGTTAAAGGAATTTATCAAATATAGTATATTCGAAATAGAGTTACAGGAGTTAATCGAATTTAGTTATTCAAAAAGAGTTATCAATTAGTTTAATCGAAAGGAGATTATCGAATATAGCATATTCGAAAGAAAGAGATCGAATATAAGTTATTCGAAGTGAGTTAATCGAATATAAGTTATTCAAAGTGAGTTAATCGAATATAGGTTATTCGAAGAAGAGATAATCAAATAGAGATTACTCGAAAGGGAGTTATACTTCGAATTCGATTATATCGAATTCGAGAAAGTATTATTTACTTTCCAGTTTTTAAATCAAGATTTATTTACTTATAAATAAATTAGAGTAGGTTAATTATTCAAATTAAAGAATAAAAGTTATATTTAAAGTTACATACTTCAAAAGTAGGGATTATAACGTTATCGTTATAACCAATGTTTTTATAAAAGAAGTGAATTCGTAAATAGAATCCGAGAGTTACGTAAAGAAGTTTGTATAAGGTTTAAAAGATAAACTTTGACTATTTCGAAGTTAAAATGTTGTTCAGTTAAGGTCTGAGAGGTAATTATACCCCAACTTGATTGACTTCCTTCTTAACTAAGGGATGCTAAGGTTTGATCGTGAAGGAGTTTGGAAATGTTTTCCAAATAAGAATCAGAAATGTTTTCTGATAATAGAAGATAAGAATGTTGAATATATGGAAACAGGAGATAAGTAAATTAATGAACTAAAGAGATAAATGTTCAATGATGATTGATCGATATAATTCCCATATGGAAATAATATCGTTGTTTGCACACGTGTTTTTCTTTGATATTTAACTCACCGACTATCGAAGTTTTCGACCATTTTAACGTTGTTAATATGGAGAGACCGGTTGGATTATTATCCGAAGAACCACTCCGTATTGGCATAAGCGTTGCGAATCATATATGCCAAAGATAATTGAAGATGGAGTAAAGTGTAAGGGCTGTTGTATAAATCTTAGATAACAATTGCCTAAGATGGATGTACTGAATAGTGCCTTCAGTTTGTCCTGTCCCAGGACGACCTGTATGGAAGAATGTCTGACAGAGTATATTTAATAGATCGCGTAAGCTGATATCTTCAAACGTATTTACGTTTTGTGGCGGAGGAATTCGTTTCTCTTAGCTGTATACCCGTGGTATTTTTGGGGAAATCAATTTGTGATTTGGCGGGTGTGACGATGTGACATTTAGAGTGAATAAATGTGTGATTTGTAAAAAGATAAGCGTAGCTTCTAGCCTCACAACCGGGAAATGACAGAAATCGGGCAGGCAGCATGGCTATGTAGGTCGCACCTATTAGGGTGTATAATCACCTGATCTAGAGTTTCATTTACTTCTAAAAATCTATTGCTGATGCTATCCCATTCGGGAAACGGTTGCTGATCCCAACCGATGGTGATATACATTCGATACACTCAAGCGAAATGGGTGGTCGGTCATGTGTGGCCGGGTTGCAAGATGTTCTTGTTGAACCCAGTGTATTCCTCTCTAGAGGTACACTAGCGAAAGGTGGTTCCATACCTTGTCATAGTCGGAAATCCATTACCCAACACGTGCTTGCGGTTTTGACTGTATACTATATATGTAGAACGTGAGATGAAAGCGTTTCTGCTAGATGATTATTATATTGTGGTTGATAGACATTATTATAATATCAAAGGGTTTTTGATATAAAGATATTTTAGATTCTCATAAGGGAAAACCCGTTCCGTTATACAGCGTGGTCTTATGAGATATCGTTGCATTTCTCAAACTGTTTTAAACTATTTTACTCATACCAGTCCCGTGACTGACCTGGAGTTTATTTTGTTTGTTTTCCCTAAACTCTTGGATGTCCAATTTTGTAAGGGCAGTCAAGTAGTCAGGATTTTACAGATATACCAGGAGAGCTTGGAGCAGGAGGCTTCAGGATCATATAGCTATTATTTATTTCCGTTGTGTTGTAAGTGTTGTACTTTGATAATGTTATTGTATATGTATACTAATTTTATTTCAAGGATATAATATCTATTATATGTTATTCGTTCCGCTGTGAGGTTCGTGTTACTCTGATGTTGTGTTCTTCTTCTTCTTCTTCTATTCTAAGTTTCTATCTTATCTATTCTCACCCTCTAATTTCTTTCATTAACCATCCGGTATTTTCGACTCTTGATGTTCGATATGTGTTGTATATTGGATAATCAAGGTCGACTTTTTCGAGGTCGTTACAGTTGGTATCAGAGCATAAGGTTAAGCGATTTACCCTGGCTCTGTGGCGTGACTCGGTAGAGATGGGGTTAGTAATACCCTAGATTGAGTTGAGTGTATATATACGAGTGAACGTATTTGTTATTCAATATAAAATGATTTTATATTGTGGAGATTTGTTGGTTGAGTTATTCATGGGTTCTGGTCGATCAGTTTGATCCACTGTATCTATAGGAGTTTCTAAACACTCGAATACGATGAACCGTCATGGCATGTTTTGAAAAGAGGGTAAATGAAATAATTTTACCCAAAGTATATTTTCATATAGAGAATATATATATATATATATATTAAATTTATAATATATTGGATATATTGGTTGTTATTATAATCGAGTAAGATTATAAATTAAATGGTTAGGTAAATAACCAATCAGAATCCACATAAGTGAAATACGTGAAATTAGATGAATTAAAATCTGGATATAAAATCGGAATTGGAATTACAACTCTGGAAAGTTGGAAAAGTGTTTATAAATGGAGATGGATTAAATATAAGGAAAATTTAAGATCCTGAGAGATTTTAAATTGTTTTACTAGCATTATGAACAGTATTTTGAAATTGATTTCAAAATAGAAATGATTCAGAAATGGTTTTGAAATTTGTTATAGTGTTGAACTCACTTCAATAGCTGGGAAATAACCCGGATGATGATGGCCACATCATCAGTTTTCATTTTCGAGTTGCAAGTGACGGATTACTACCAAAGAGATTGTTTTGTGGAAAGCAAGTTGTTTTGTATCATGAAAAGGGATATATGGTTTTAAGAAAGCTAAACTGTTTAAAATTCCCAGTGATAGATTGTTTGAATTGAAACCAAATTGAATTAAAATTTGGAAAAGAAAATTGGAATTTAATTGAAGTTAATTATGTGAAAATTGAATTGGATTAGAATATAATGATATCGAGAAAGTGGATTGATATCGTAAGAATTGGGAATCGAGAATGAAACTCGAGTTTGAAATGATATTTGGCTTGGGTATAAGCGAATGGTTGTGTTGGAGATAAAAGTGATTGGAGTTTGATTGAGATGACATTGGTATATGCTGAATTAACATCAGATGTAAAGGATATATTGATATGCCCGACAAAAAGGTACCAGTTTGTATTTTATATGGATATGAGATTTATGAGCCGAATTGGCAAGCCGCTTGGCTGTTTGATTTTCTCTTAGGTTGGAGAAGGCCTAGAGAGGCGAGTTGTGGTTTTATCGATAGGGCTGTACAAAGGAGGTTATGGCGAAATTTTTCTGAAAAATTAAGGCATTAGAAAATTTTCAGAATCTTTGAAAATTTTAGTTAGTCGGAATAAATTAATATTTTAGTCAATATTAATTGGTTCAGTTGAAACTGAAGTAAGGGGTAAACCGATAAATATTTACCCAGTAGATAGGGTTGTCTTCTAGCTTAGCAATTTCGAGGACGAAATTATTTTAAGGGGGAAAGATTGTAATGACCCGCATTTTTAGCTGTCGAATAATTAATTAATTTAATTATTAAATATCGAGTTGGCGATATCGATAACGAGAATTAAATAATAATTTTGTTTAATAAATATAAATAATTGAATAATATATATATAATTCGGAAATAATCAAAAATAGTGAAATTCACAGTATGGTGTAATTTGGATTATTTAAAATATATAATCAGTTTAGAGTTGAATTATATTCACGAATATATTATATAAACGAAGTTTGAACGTATAATTATATTATAATTATAATCGAGCTCGAAATGGCGCTGCAATTCGTAAATTAGCGATTCGAACTTCAATTGGATATACAGGGTCTATTTTAAATCGGATTTCTGTGAAACAAGAAACGTTCAGAGCTGGTGAAATATATTTTTCTGATGGAAGAGAAAAATCAGGATTTCGTCGCGTAGATTGTGAGTTGTGTCCAAATCAAATTTTAAAATAGTTGTTATAGAATCGTTTATCGACCGTAATGGTTTATTCGATATAACTAGATAACAGTTTCGGATTTAGACAAGATTCTTTTGAGATGTAGTGATAATTTAATTTTTAGAAATTTATTATAATTTTTAATTAATTAAATAAGCAACTTTTTATTTGGAGTATTTTGCACCCTGTAATCAATATTTTGGGGTTTCACAATATGAGTTAACCTACCGACGTTATTATATTTTTGGGATCATGACACCTCGCTGGACACGACCGTGTTCTCATTTCCGACCATAGCGGCTTGGATACGAACGAAATTTTACACAATGGTACCTTAAATAAATGTCTAAAATAAAACATTGGACATATACATAAAATGAAATAAAAGTACATGCTTGCTTGTGACTTGATTCATTCACGGAAAGAAGGGAACGAATATTTCAACCCTTGAACAAAGAATATATGGTAATCCAAACAGCACGTCACTAGTAAATTGTATGGATAAAAAGAAAGGGTACATTACGACCATTTCTTTTTAACAGTAAACGTGCCCCACTGTCTTCCTTTCAGCAAACAATATTTAGATGGAAAACGAGATCTAAAAATCACAAGTCCAAACAAATAAATCCTCCCACTAAAAATCTTAAAACAAGTCGTGTATTCCATTCTTCGTTGCCGTGTGCTGGGTGGGTTCGAACCAAATCTGGTTCGCTGTTAGTTGGTAACGAGAGAAGCAGGTTGAAATCACGTTGTAGAAGAGGGGCGCTCGAGTTTGATTGCTGGTTCTCGCGTGGAGGACGATGGTCAGGCCCAGGTCTCGGTGCCGGTGCGGTAAATGATGGTGGGGTCGCGATGACCTTTAGCGATGGGGTGGCCGTACTTGCTCAGCTGTAGTGTAGAGCGATGGTTGAAATGAGGTGGAGCATTCTTCAAATTGAAAACAGTTGAGATCGGCAAAGAGGTGAAGTATGGTGAGGTTGGGATGGTAATTGTTGATGCAAATAAGTGGGGGATGCAGGGTATATTTACTGGAGTGGGATGTAAGTATGGCACTGCAGTCACTAACATTAGGACTGTAAGTTTATAACGTAAAAGGGTTTAGTGTTGAGATAAAATGTGGAGTGTGTTAAGGTGATAAAGAGGTACCTGTTGCGTTCATTGAAGAGGAGAGAGGAGCGAGAGATAGTGTAAATGGGAAGTTCGAGTGGGACTTTGAGTGATGGAGATGAACTTCTGTAAATGGCAAAGCATTGCGTGTGTTTACTTTGGCAAGGGAGGGAAGTGCTGCTATGTATTAAGTAGTGTACATGCATGGGAAAGGGGATGAGGCACTGTTCTGGAAAGAAGAATTGATGCCTGGGTAGAAGTATGCAGATGTGGCAATGGTTTTGCTATGAGAAGGTTGCTGGAGTTCTATTCGGGATAGATGAAAATGAGGTAGCGGGTTTAAAGGTTATGGGTAAGCGCTGAGTGAAGACATGAGCCTTAAAAGAAAAATCAAAATGGGAAACATTTATCTGATACGTGATGGGCAGGCGTGAAAATGGGTAAGTGGACTAGGAAGGAAGTTGTTTAAGTCGGTTCGAACAATGCAACATGGAAGGAGACCTATAAGACAGGTTCAAAACAGTTTTGGCTGAGTTTTAAAAAGGATGAGACCTAGTTTAAATAATAAAATAGAAATTAGTTTTATTTGATTTAAATAATGTATAAAACAATAATGCTTGTAACTTACTCATATTGTATTAGAATTTCAAACGGACGATCACGTTGGGTTCGTATGGACGGCGGTTACACAATGGAACTGACTGGGAGCGAATCAGAGCTCGTTATAACTTATAGCAAAATAAATTGTCCGTCTGAATCAAGCGATGGTTATCGTTATTAACGCTGATCGTCCATTGTGAGTAAAACTCACCAACTCTGAACAGTTATATTTTTCTAACGTATATTTATAACTGATAACAACCAGTTGATTGATGTGTGTTAACTGTTTGGTTGAATTGTTTATGTATTGGTTGAAATTATAGATAACGATATATATATATATATATAAATCGTTAATCGAATATTGATTCTGTTTATCAGAATATTTTATATTCGTATTGTTTAACATATGTGGATGCAGGGAAACAGGTTGGAGGGGTCCAACTGGACTCCTCAATATTTATTTTACTATTATTCATATATTGTAATATATGATGTGATATAATCTGTTGTTGATTGTGTGTTTAAATGATATCGATCATTGTGAATTGGTATTTTTAATATCATAAGAAACCCTGGGATGTAAAAAGAAAGATTTCAATGTATATTGAAATAAAGGAATTTTATAAAATCAACCGATTTTATAAAAGGAAATATTTTTGAAAATAAAGTATTTATAAAATCATAGGATTTTATAAAGAGGAATATTTATTTAGGAAATAAATAGAATAAAGGATTATTTATTTGTTAAATAAATAGAATTAAAAAGGAATATTTATTTAAGAGATAAATAGAAGTATAAAAGGGTTATATATCTGGAAAAATAAATAGAATAAATATAAAAAGGAAATATTTGTAAACCATTTACAAATAGAATTGGAAAGGGAATATTTGTAAAAACATTTACAAATGGAATTGAAATAGAAATATTTATTTGTAAATAGAAAAGAAATATTTTTTTGTTAAATAAATATAATTGAAAAGGGAATAGTTATTTGTTAAGTAAACAAATAGAAAAGGAATTCTTTGTATAAACAAACAGAAAAGGGATTTATCAAAGGAGTTGATTCAAAGGAGTTAATTCAAACGAATAAATCGACTAGAGTTAAATCGAGTTAGAGTTAGTCAGTTAGGGTTGATCAATTCGAGTTAATCAGTTAGAGTTAACCAGTTAGAATTAATCAATAGAGTTAATTGATTAGAATTAATGAAATCGATTAGAGTTATAGTTAATCGATTTAGGATTTAACTGAATATTAGTTATTCAATTAGAGCTGATCGAATATAGTTATTTGAGATAGAGTTAGTCAAACATAGTTATTCAGGATAAGTTGCCATTTTGTACAACTGCTAGCGTTATTCGCAGGGCTGCAGATAGCCTACGGTGGTCGGATGTTTCCTGAGGGAATCAGGCGTAATCATTGTGATCGCTACGATCTAGAGTCAAGCGAATGGAGTTAAATCGAATATTAGTTATTCGATAGGAGTTAATCAAGTTATGATTAAACAAGTTGAGTTAAATAAGTTGATTTAACATAGTAAGTTAACCAAGTGAGTTATCGAATATTAGTTTATTCGAAAGAGAGTAAAAGGAGTTATCGAATATTAGTTTATTCGAAAGAGAGTAAAACGAGTTAATCGAATATAGTTTATTCGAAAATAAAGAGAGTTAAAGGAATTTATCGAATATAGTTTATTCGAAATAGAGTTAAAGGAGTTAATCGAATTTAGTTATTCGAAAAGATTTATCGATTAGTTTAATCGAAAGGAGATTATCGAATATAGCGTATTCGAAAGAAAGAGATCGAATATAAGTTATTCGAAGTGAGTTAATCGAATATAAGTTATTAGAAGTGAGTTAATCGGATATAGGTTATTCGAAGAAGAGATAATCAAATAGAGATTACTCGAAAGGGAGTTATACGTCGAATTCGATTATATCGAATTTGGGAAAATATTATTTACTTTCCAGTTTTTAAATCAGGATTTATTTACTTATAAATAAATTAGAGTAGGTTAATTATTCAAATTAAAGAATAAAAGTTATACTTGAAGTTACATACTTCGAAAGTAGGAATTATAATGTTATCGTTATAACCAATGTTTTTATAAAAGAAGTGGATTCGTAAATAGAATCCGAGTGTTACGTAAAGAAGTTTGTTAAAGGTTTAAAAGATAAACTTTGACTATTTCGAAGGTAAAATGTTGTTCAGTTAAGGTCTGAGAGGTAATTATACCCCAACTTGATTGACTTCCTTCTTAACTAAGGAATGGTAAGGTTTGATGGTGAAGGAGTTTGGAAATGTTTTCCAAATACGAATCAGAAATGCTTTCTGATAATAGAAGGTAAGAATGTTGAATATATGGAAACAGGAGATAAGTAAATTAATGAACTAAAGAGATAAATGTTCAATGATGATTGATCGATATAATTCCCATCTGGAAATAATATCGTTGTTTGCACACGTGTTTTTCTTTGATAGTTAACTCACCGACTATCGAAGTTTTCGACCATTTTAACGTTGTTAATATGGAGAGACCGGTTAGGTTATTATCCGAAGAACCACTCCGTATTGGCATAAGCGTTGCGAATCATATATGCTAAAGATAATTGAAGACGGAGTAAAGTGCAAGGACTGTTTTATAAATCTTAGATAACAATTGCCTAAGATGGATGTACTGAATAGTGCCTTCGGTTTGTCCAGTCCCAGGACGACCTGTATGGAAGAATGTCTGACAAAGTATATTTAATAGATCGCGTAAGTTGATCTCTTCAAACGTATTTACGTTTGGTGGCGGAGGAATTCGTTTCTCTTAGCTGTATACCCATGGTATTTTTGGGGAAATCAATTTGTGATTTAGCGGGTATGACGATGTGACATTCAAAGTGAATAAATGTGTGATTTGTAAAAAGATAACCGTAGCTTCTAGCCTCACAATCGCGAAATGACAGAAATCTGGCAGGCAGCATCGCTATGTAGGTCGTACCTATTAGGGTGTATAATCATCTGATCTAGAGTTTCATTTACTTCTAAAAATCTATTGTTGATGCTGTCCCATTCGGGAAACGGTTGCTGATCCCAACCATTGGTGATATACATTCGATACACTCAAGCAAAATGAGTGGTCGGTCATGTGTGGCCGGGTTGCAAGATGTTCTTGTTGAACCCAGTGTATTCCTCTCTAGAGGTACACTAGCGAAAGGTGGTTCCATACCTTGTCATAGTTGGAAATCCATTACCCAATACGTGCTTGCGGTTTTGACTGTATGCTATATATGTAGAATGTGAGATGAAAGCGTTTATGCTAGATGATTATTATATTGTGGTTGATAGACATTATTATAATATCAAAGGGTTTTTGATGTAAAGATATTTTGGATTCTCATAAGGGAAAACCCGTTCCGTTATACAGCGTGGTCTTATGAGATATCATTGCATTGCTCAAACTGTTTTAAACTGTTTTACTCATACCAGTCCCATGACTGACCCGAAGTTTATTTTTTTTGTTTTCCCTAAACTCTTGGGTGCCCAATTTTGTATGGGCTGTCAAGTAGTCAGGATTTTACAGATATACCAGGAGAGCTTGGAGCAGGAGGCTTCAGGATCATATAGCTATTATTTATTTCCGCTGTGTTGTAAGTGTTGTACTCTGATAATGTTATTGTATACATATACTGATTTTATTTCAAGGATATGTTATCTATTATATGTTGTTCGTTCTGCTGTGAGGTTCGTGTTACTCTGATGTTGTGTTCTTCTTCTTCTATTCTAAGTTTCTATCTTATCTATTCTCACCCTCTAATTTCTTTCATTAACCATCCGGTATTTTCGACTCTTGATGTTCGATATGTGTTGTATATTGGATAATCAAAGTCGATTTTTTCCGGGTCGTTACAACATCCCTCCGTCAGCGTTCTCCTCATCACTAGTCACCTAAATCAGCACCACGAAACCATCGTCCATCTGTTCAGTTCGCCTCTGTTAGAGGTGTAGTGCAACTCTTGCCTGACCTCCGCCTTCGTCGCCTGGTCACCACGACTAGCCAGGACCCGCTCAGCCTGTGCTTCACTACAGTGATGTAGTGCTGAAGCCAGTTTAATGCCGCAGTTCGCTAAGCAATTGTAAGTTTGCTTATGATTAAACTCGTTTCGATTTTTTATATTTTGGTTTACATAAGTATAATTGGTTTGATTTCTAAGTTGCTGTTACCAGATGTTCTATTTAATTTAGCAGCTTGTTTGGGACCTTAATTGGTATAATTGGTTTGATTTTTTTTAGTATAATTGGTATAACAAGTATAGCTGGTGCTTGTTATAATTTTGTGCTTGCATAGTTATATGGTGGTGACACCCTTGCTGCATGTTCTTGAGTGTTGGCTTCCTTTATTTATAATTTACTACCAAAAAATTCATTGTCTTATCCTTAACTTAAAGAGGTGTGAATTAACGTAGCTTCTATGGTAAACCATTTCTAGGATGAAGTGTTGCTCATAATGAACTGCACTTTATTGTAACTTTGAACATGATCTAGAACCGTTGTTTCCTTGTGCCTAGTTTGGTTTTCCGGGCGCATTTGGCTGTCCATTTGCACATGATATTTGGAAGTTGACTGGCTTTGTGTGTGTTCTTGTTGCATTGCATCATGATATTTTCCGTTCCTTTTTCTGTTATGTTTTAAAACTGAAAAAAGAATACTGCAGCTAATGATGAGTGTGTTTAAAAGGAAAAAAAGAAGGAAAAAAAGGGGAAACGCATATGTACACCATTATTATACTTAAGAGCAGACCTGCAGGTTTTTGTTTGTATGTCATGAAATTTTGCATGAAAATAGTTGTGTCTAATAAAACATATTAGATAGATGAACTATAACATCAACATAAAGGTTGATGCAGGATAAGCCAAGCATGCTTGTACATGGATTATATATTCCTCTGGAACTTCAACAATGCATGCTCAGTTTAGTGAACACAACTAATACAGTTACAGGACCAAGAAGAAAGTATTTCCGACATGTTTGTATGCCTATCCTGATAAATCAACAGCCATACCATAAATGTATTTCTATTTATATAAGAAAATCTTAAGATAGGATATATATTTTGATGCTAGCCATGTTTTGGCTGTTCATTTGTGTATCATTTATTATCAATTCTTCAAGCACATCATTCTATCTTAGTTTGGATTCTAATAGAATTGTTTGTTTGTTCGGAAACCTTTCAAATATGAATTTTGGTGACCTGTGCAAGATGTATATGCACTAATATGTGCATGTATGGCAAGTTTCAGGTGGCAAATTTCTTGCCAAGTTTACCTCATCAATTCAATGATTTATATAATAAAATTACTAGTTTAAATCAGTGCATATAACATTTGATATAGCAGCAGGTAGTAAAGCGTAAATTAGATGGAAATTTACATAAGAGAAGATTTCATGTACCCTGCCGATTTCGATAAAAGTTTTTGTTTTTTGTTTTTATATACACACCGTGTGATATATATATGCACTAAGATGCTATATATAAAAGTGCTTGATCGGTTATGAGCTGCTTTATAACAATACCGCGTTGAGTTTTTTTCAGGGTCTCATGTAATATTTTTAATGTTTTTCTCAATGCATTAGTGGCCATAATCTTGTAAGAGTGAGTGATGTACTGTTCTTGTACTTTGTATCTATTTTAGGTTATCCATAAAGTTTTACATTGCCTTTCAAAGATGAGCTGCTATATAATCAATACTATCTTAATAAAAAGCAGTACTGTTTCCTTTCTAATGTGACCAGTTGCATGACATTGAATTATATACTGTAATAAAATATGAGTCTAGGCGCACTAAGATCATGTGATTTACTTTATAAACAACAGGGAAAAGTCTCAAAAAAAACATCTTAGTTTACATGTAACCAATAGCATATACAATGAAGCTTTCAAAATTTAACTATTTCCTTGAAGTCAGTTCTCTACACTTTCAATATAAAATTTGTCGCGTTTTTCAAAAATAAAATTATAATTTTAAAATTTACTATTAGTCTAAGTTATTGGATTAACATTTGACTCTGCTTAGAAACTTAAAGTGGAATTAGCATTTTCTTTGTTAATTATGTAGGATTCCATTCTGAAGTTTATAATATAGCCCATTTTCAAAACATAACTATTCTGGGGTATTTACTATTGTTTTCCTTTTCCATGTTCAAATACAATCCACCCAGAACATCTGACTATTTCTCATGACCAGGACTTACATAAATCTTGTTGCACTTTGTCTCGCAATTATTGCTTTCTTTGTATCAAATCAAAGAAATATAATTTTCTAGTTCCTTTTCCATATTCATCATAATAGAAGAGATTGTTTGTGCATTACCTTTGCTTTCTTCAATATTGTGCTATGAATGCGTTTGTTGTGTTTTACAATTTTCCAGAAAGGTAAAAGTTGTAGCTCATCTTATCAAAGTTTAAAATGAATGATTAAGGTTTTGGCCACTTGTGTTTTGTTCTTTCTCCATTTCCCAGCTTTATGTTCATTAACCAAATAATACAATGGTGGTTGTAGCAAGTGGATAAGCGCTCCAGATTGGTTCTCCAATTTGGTACACAATCATTTGGTTAAAGACGTTGCATCGTAGTCACGGGAAGACGCAAGTGTACGCAAAGCTCGACAAAATATGTAAAACATTATTAATAAAAAAATCATGTATGTATTTATTCTTTTCCGCTGTACAAAATTTCGAAATCTCTAATATTCGTATAAAATTTGGATTCCGCTTCCTTTATTGTACTATGTGATTCTATGTTGATTCTATTTAAACTCTGTAAGCCAATAACAATCCATCGTTTTGAACGCTTCGAGCTGGTTTAATCATCGACTTGGGGCGGTCAAAATGCGGGCTGTTACAAGGTATGTAATTCAGATTCAACAAAAATGAATTATATAAGTTATTATAAACAATGTATATTTCCCACTCACCTGAAAGCTATCCAAATCTTAATTGAACATAGAGTTTAGGCTTACAATTCCTAAATCTTACAGATCTACCATTAGTTTACAAAAGGTCTTTACAAACATGAATTTATATTTGTATATTTGAAAGAAGATTAGGAAAAGAAGAACAAAATTTAATAATATAAATTACCTATTCATAGAACCAACCCTTTTGCGCAAATATGGATTCAATATCTACAATCCTTATTTGTATGATATTTTAATAACCTGGAAATCCGAGCCAGTTTAAAATTTTTATTTTGGCAATTTTAGTGAATTTTGAATATTTAAAATAAAGTATTTTAAATAATAACGATGAGAAATTTATTTTGAATAGAATTAGAACGTATATATATAAATCTTCGTTAGAATATAATTTTTTTTATTTATATATATAAAAGGAATTGAAAATGGTGCGGTAGTTTGAAATTTCGATTTCAAAATTCAAATGAATGTGCAGGATGCAAAATAAATCGGATTTTAGCGGAACCAAAAATATTAGAATCTATATGAGAACATCTTTCCAACGAATCCGGAAAATCAAAATTTCATAGCGGGGATAAAAAGTTATGTCCAGTTGAAAATTCAAAATAGTCGCTATGGAATTCTAGCCCTTAAAAATGGCCATTTTGCAAACGACCTCGGTTTTCGACGAAACCACTTTTGTTGGATCCGTGATGTCAAATTATTGCTAGGTTTCAAATTTCGTAATTTTTCGAATCAATATGTGAGCGTGGCAAAGGAAAACGCATTTGACCAGTTTCTGTTGATTTTAATCGACTGGAAAATAGCCATTTTTCAAACGGTCTCAGAATTTAACGAAATTAGTTTTGTTAGGACCGTATCGTCAATACGAAGCTAGGAAATATTTTTCTGGAATTTTTAAATCAACATGTGACCCCAGTAAATTGAAAAGCGAGTTCAAATTCAATATATATAGATTTATATTTTGATTTTAACGAAAACTGATCGAAACGATTGAATTGGCTCACGAAACATATCCCATTGCGTTCGGAATGGGGGTGATTAGCTAGGGGCGACAGTCGTCGGGTTCCATTTGGAGTTCAAATTCAAAGTCAACCTTTATAAAAAAAATAATATTAAATAATATATACATTCTTCAAAACCAAACACCCCCTAACGCAGTCAAACCCGTTCATTTCAATTATAAAAAAAGAGAAAAAAAGCCCTCGACGATCAACGGAGCCGCGTCCAGCTGCCGTCGCCCCCACGCCAGAGCCACCCCCGCCTCTCCCCGACAGGTGCACCCCCTAGCACTCTCTCTGTGCCCTAATCGAGCCCCTCCAGCCAACCCAGGAGCGCCGCGAGCCACCACTGCCACGCCCTCCACCTTGAGCCACGGGGCCGACGCATCGATCCCCCCTCACCCCCATCGCGAGCTCCCCCTCCCACTCTTCCAAATCTGAAGTCGAAACCCCACCCCCTTTTCGTTGAAGAAATCAAAATCTTTAAGCTTTTAAATTTTATTCCTTAATTTTTGTTTAACTTTAAAACTGATTTTTGTTTAACTTTAAAACTGGTTTTTGTTTAAGCTTTAAAACCTGATTTCTATAGTGGTAAAAAAACCTGATTTTTATAGTGATAAAAAACCGATTTCTTTAGTGATAAAAACCAGATTTTTATAGAAAAGAAAGGTTTGATTTTTATAACAAAGAAAGGTTTGATTTTTATAACAAAGAAAGGTTTGATTTTTATAACAAAGAAAGGTTTGATTTTTATAACAAATAAAGGTTTGATCTTTATAATGAGGTAGCGATGTTAAAAACATAATTTTTAACATATACCACGTGAAACAGATCTCATGGGAAGCGCGTCGAAGATTTTCTACATATGAAGAGTCGTGGCGTTTGGTTTAGCTTGGGTGAGAACTCCTCACTTTTATTTTAATTTCTAGTTGAAATATATACTAGGATGCAGACGGTGCTTAGTAGCACCTGACACCCCTCATCCACCGACCATGGATGGCTTTTTTGTTGATTGCTGTGTTGTGAAATTTGATTGTGTGATGTGGAATGAAATAAAATATTTTATAGTGGAAAATATTTTATAGTTAAAAATATGATTTTTAACGTGTATATAAAATAAATATTTATAAACAAATCGGACGATTTGTTTATACACACTAATTTGACTGATATTGATTGGGACGATAAATTTTACACATCGCCCAACCGCACAAATAAAATATGTGTTTGTTGATTTGAAACTCCACACGGGTATTGGGATGATATTTGATATACACTAATCCTGATTGTTTAGTTGTATGTCAATCGATGGGTTGACAGACTGTGTAAGCGTTAATTATTTATATTTAATGCTTATGAAGTTGTATGGTGCACTCTGGATGATGGCTGATTATTTATCGTTGCTATTATATACATGTGTTGTAGAAAGTCCATATAATTAACATTATATGGTAATTGGTTGGGCCTCATTCCAATATAGAAAATAAATTCATGTGTTGAATAGAAAATAATTTCATGTGTTGAAATAAAATAAATTCATGGGTTGAATTGAAAAATATTCATGTGTTGAATAGAATAAACATTCATGTGTTGAATAAAAGCCATGTTGATTAGATTGACGCCATTTTGACGTGAACAATATTTATATCGATTTTATTCAATTTTATAATGAATATAGAAAAGAAGTGATTTCAAAATATAACGTTTTGAAAATATTATCATTTGTATATCGATGATGTGGAATATTCAATTTTGATTAGAAATTGAATATGAAGTTTAAATCGTTTTGAAAACGAATTTAAAACGATTTATAAAATGCGTTTTAAAAGGGAAATCGACGAAATATATATATATATATTATATATATAATGGCCTGAATAGAACGCGCCGCGCTGCGGCAGTTCGCGAATTTTGACCATTGACTTCGAATGGATACTGCGGGAGATCCGATCGTCGTATTCTCCTAAAACCGGAACCTTTGGGTTCGTATCGAAAAGAGCTTTCTAAAGAATATTAGAGATTTGAAATCTAACGGCTAGATTTGGAATTATGTCCAAATCAAATTTGGAAAAGGTCGCTGTAAGTGCAGTTTGATGGCCGTTGATGGAAATCGACTGTACGTGCCTTGATAAAATTATTTAAAATAGTAATAATTGGTGTAAAATCTTAAGAAATGATTTGTGAAGAATTGGGATGAAAAACTCCAAATTTGAAAAGATAAAAATTGATTTTTATAGAAATGAACTAGTTTTGAACTAGAATTATTATTATATTAATTTTTAAAATAAATAAAGTGGATTTGAAGTGGTTTTAAATATAACCAGAATTTCCAATATACGAAGTAGAATAGATTTGAATTAAAATTAGCTTCGGAATATTTCGATGTTGGATTTCGTGATTATATCGATATTGTTATGGGAATTTGAAAGATATATTAATATCATTATTTCCAATACGATATTTGTTGGTCGTAGAATTTGATATTGAATATAAGCTGATATATTTTCTATTCAGAGCCTTGTATTTAATATCAAATGTGATTTGGGTTTGTCGTGAATGGTGTCTTCATTAACACTGTTCTTGAACCCAGTTGAGAAAAAGATTAAATCTTTTTATTTAGATTTAATGAAGTGTACCAATTAAATGGAATTTAATTGGAATTGAATTTGAATTGACTGTTGGGTTTATCGTGAACGGTGTTTTAAATAACACTTGTTCTTTAACCCGATAATTAATGGAATCTGATTTGGGTTGTCGTGAATGGTATCTTTAATAATACCGTTTTAGACCCAACAGAGTTAAGAAAATCAGAAACTAACTGGAGATTAGTTAAGTTGAATGGTTTCCTGGGTATTGATCTGATGTTGGTTTCGGCCTTCGAGGTAACACTTAGGGAATTATTCACTTGCTAATTTACGGTTAAAGGCTGATGGAATAGAATGTGATTTTGGGTTTATTATGAACTGTGTTTAAATGACATTGGTTCTTTAACCCAGTTAAAGACGGGATATGATTTCCCAAGTGAAGCAATCATTAAAATTGATTTTTGGGAAGATTAAAACCAAGTGGAGTTTTAGTGAATCTTTAATTAGATTGAAATGATTGGGAATGGAGTATCACCAGTTTTGCACCTGGCGATAGTTAAATCTTTAATTAGATTTGAACGTGAAATGGTAATTGAATTTACCGATAACACCGTGGTGTTAGATATGAAGTATTACCAATTTTACTTCATAGGATGAATTGGTTGGGATTGGGAAATTAAAACAAATGATTACTTCGGTAAGGTTCGTTAATCCCGGCTAGTTTGGATAAACCATAATTTGGTTTGAATTGATATTCAAAAGATGATTAAAGAATAAATTTAAGGAATTTGTCTTTGATAAAATTAATGGGAACCTATCCCTAAGAATGTGAAATTTAGCAACTAACTGTAGATTAGTTAAGATGAATGGTTTCCTGGGTATTGATCTGATGTTGGTTTCGGCCTTCGAGGTTAAAATTTGAGGAATTGTTCCCTTACTAATTTACGGTTAGTGACTGATGAATTGGAATGAGGCGTATGTTGTGTTTGTGTAACACTTGTTTATTATATACGCGAGTTATTTGGAAAGACTGGGTTTATCCCATTCTGAATAACTGATACGACGATAAGTCGAAGGTGAAGACGGTGTTTGAAGACCGGAGGTCTTCACGTCGTTTGGGTGATTACTGATGATCTTGATTGGGTCGTACACCCAAGAGGAGGGAATCAGTTAGTGGTCATCCCGACGTACTTGGAGATCGATGGATATGCGAGGTAATAGGTGCCTCTGGTTTCGTTCAGACCCAGAACGAACTAGTAAATGGACTGTGTGTCTGACATTGGATTTTATTCTGTGTGATTGATTTCTATTAAATATATATCTGTTTGGCGGCGGAGAATTTATTCTCTTGCTTAACGCCCTTCTCTGAGACGTACGAGCTTAGGGGTTATATATTGATGGATATCAAACACATGGAGTGAATCGCCTGTGTGGCATGCCTAAGTGGCAAACGATCAAGGCTTCTGTTGTAAAGCAGATCTTGTGGTTGATGATCAAAGCACAGCCTGTGTGGTACAGCTTTGTGTAGCGTTGATTCGCGAGCCTCACACCCCGGTGGTGGACCAGAAACGGGAGAGGACCTCGGGGAGGGCAGGCGTTTCCTTCTAACTAGAAGTGGCGTCAGTGGTTTTACACGCCCTGACGAGTTTGACTTATGTGGTTGTTGCTGTTGCGAGGCGCCTCGAATATATCGATCGATCCGGGACCGATGGAGTCATTGGACTCATTGACACCCCATAGGGTAGGGAAACGCAGTGTTCAGGCATTTTAATCCACATCGGTGGACCGACCCTGACGATCCAAAGGTCACTCGAGCTCTAACCTGAGACACGGGCTAGAGAGTCTCGAATCGGTAGAGGACTGTCTTTTGCCTCGGTTCACAGATGGAAATCCAATTTCCGATACGTGACTTTGCGGTTTTGATTCTAGAGCCTAGTATGGCGACATAGTGGGACGGGGCACTCATGCCGTCTATGATTGATACTTATGATTAAAATTGTTTTATACACTATGCACTTAAAATAGTATCAAATGATTTGTTTTTTAGCGTATCAAGCATTCTTTGCCTATTATAAGGTAAAAACCCTATCCTCCGGCTTACGTTGCATTGTGTGATGGGACCTGGGTCTTATAATAGCTTCATTTTTCTTTATTTAGCATTGCGCTGTTTGTTTCATGCACTGGTATTCTTGGGAGGAAACCCGTTCCGTGTTATACGGCGTGGTCCCTTGATTTACCTAACTTTAAAATAAAGATAATAACTTTTTTAGTTCTCACACCATTCACATGACTGACCTGGAGTTTATTATTTTAACCTAATGAAACGGCAAGGAATTTCGCTTGATCCGAATCGATCGTTAAACCGACTAAGACCATTCGGAACCCCTGATCGTTTTGAGAACAGGACAAATTGGAACGCAGACGGAAGAACATTTCATCGTTATTACAACAATTCCATCAGATACAAGAATATACAGAGTATAAATGAATAAATTACATTCGATAAACATCAGAGATTACAACAAATTACATAGCAGCGGAAAAATATACAAAACACAACTGAAAGTGATACACGGATACAGAGCTTTCCGAGCATCGTTCCAGCTGTAAATCAGGACCCTGTGGATATAAATCTGCAAAACCAAAACTACTAGCTGCCCGTGTGGAAAATAGGGGCACCCAGAGTTTAGGTTAAAACTATAAACTCCAGGTCAGTCATGTGACTGGTGTGAGAACTAAAGCAGTTATTAATCTTTATTTTAAAGTTCGGTAAATCAAGGGACCACGCTGTATAACATGGAACGGGTTTCCTCCCAAGAATACCAGTGTAGAAAACAGACAGCGCAATGCTAAATAAAGAAAAATGAAGCTGTTATAAGACCCAAGTCCCATCACACAATGCAACGCAAGCCGGAGGATAGGGTTTTTACCTTATAACAGCCAAAGCATGCTTGATACGTTTAAAACACATTATTTGATACTATTATAGGTGTATAGTGTCAAAACAATTTCAATCATAAATATCAATCATAGGCGGCATGAATGACCCATACCACTATGACGCCATACTAGGTTCTACAAATAAAACCGCACTATCACGTATTAGAAATTGGATTTCCGTCATGAGTCGAGGCAAGGGGCAAGCTCCTCTCCGCGTTCGAGACACTCTAGCAAATGCCTCAGGACCCCACTATGATCCTTTGGAACCTCCAAGGCCGGTCCTCTCTTACTTTTTAGGATTAATTATTCCTGAACACACGTTTCCCTGTCCTTACAGACCTATATCCGAGGCGCCTCGTATCCAACAACCACACAAGTGAAAAGTATATAAATGTCAGGGCTGGTAGGTCACTGACACCACCATAGCTAGAAAGAAACGTCGTGCACTCCTTGGGTCCGTATCCCGTTTTTGACTCATACCGAGGTGTGAGGCTCGCGAATTCACGTTATACACAAAGCTACGCCACACAGGCCGTGCTTTGATCATCAACCACAAGACTCTGCTTTTCAACAGAAGCCCTGATCAATTGCCACTTACGCGTGCCACACTGGCAATTCACTCCATGCGACTGATATCCATCGATATACAACCTCTGAGCTCGTACGTCTCAGAGAAGGGCGTTAAGCAAGAGAATAAATTCTCCGCCGCCAAACATATGTATATTTAATAGAGATTAATCAACACAGAATAAAATCCAATGTCAAACACACAATCCATTTACAAGTTCGTTCTGGGTCTGAACGAAACCGGAGGCACTTTCCTCGCATATCCATCCATCTCCAAGTACGTCTGGACGATCACCAACTGTTTCCCTCATCCTGGGTGTACAGCACAATCAAGATCATCAGTAATCACCCAAACGATGTGAAGACTTCCGGTCTTCAACCACCGTCTTCATCTTCGACATCTCGTCGAATTGGTTATTCAGAATGGGTATAAACCCGGCCTTTCTGAATAACCCACGTATACGATAAACAAATGTTACACAAACACACAAATGCCTCATTCCAATTCAGAATATTCTTTTGTTCACAAAATCACATTCTTAGGGAAAGGTTCCCATTAATTTTATCCAAGATAAATTCTTCTAAATTTATTCTTTAATCTTCCTTTGGATATCATTTCAAACTAGTCGGGATTAGCGAACCACACCGAAGTAATTATTTATTTTATTTCCCAATCCCAACCTATTCATCCCATGGAGCAAAACTGGTAATACTCCATATCTAACACCACGGTGTTATCGGTAAAATTAATTACCATTTCACATTCAAATCTAATTAAAGATTTAACTATCGCTTTGGAGAAAAACGGGTGGTACTCCATTCTCGATAACCTTTCAGATTTGATAATTTAAATTATCAATTCACATTTCAATCTAATTAAAGATTCATTAAAACTCCACTTAGTTTTAATCTTCTCAAAAAAAATCAACATCCTGCCTTTAACTGGGTTAAAGAACCAATGTCATATAAAACACGATTCACGATAAACCCAAATCACATTTGATATTAAATACAAGGCTCTGAATAGAAAATATACCGGCTTATATTCAATATCAAATTCTGAAACCAACAAATATCATATTGGAAACAACGATATAAAATATATCTTTTAAATTCCCATAACAATATATGTATAGTCACGAAATCCAATATCGAAATATTCCGAAGATAATTTCGATTCAATTCCAGTCCAATTCACGTATTGGGAATATTGATTATTTTTAAAATCACTTTCAAATTCAATTTATTTATTTCGAAAATAAATTGATTTTAATTCTAGTTCAGAACTAGTTCATTTCGATAAAAATCTATTTTTATCCTTTCAAATGTGGAGTTTTTCAGCTCAATTTTTCCCAAATCATTTCTTATGATTTTACACAAATTATAGATATTTTTAATAATTTTATCAAGGTCAGTACAGTCGATTTCCAACAACGGCCATCGAACTGCACTTACAGCGACCTTTTCCAAATTTGATTTGGACATAATTCCAAATCCAACCATTAGATTTCAAATTTCTAATATTCATTGGAAAGCTCCTTTCGATACGAACCCAATGGTTCCGGTTTTAGGAGAATCCGACGGTCGGATCTCCCGCAACGTCAATTCGAAGTTAATGGTTGAAATTCATGAACTGCCGCGGCGCGGCGCGTTCTATTCAGGCCATTATATATATATATATATATATATATATATAATATATTTCGTCGATTTCCTTTTTTTTAAAACGAATTTTATAAATCGTTTTAAATTCGTTTCAAAAACAATTTCAACTTCATCTTCAATTTCAAATCGATTTGATTTCAATTCAATTCGAATTCATTTCAATTTTATTTAATTCGAATTCAAATTCGTTTCAATTCAATTCAAATTCTAATTCGTTTCAATTCAATTCAATTTGAATTTACCTTCTATTTAATTCAATTCGAATTCATTTCAACTTGATTTCAATTCAATTTCCGTTCTTTTAAATTTCGTTCAAAACGATTTCAATTCGTTTTTAATTCAATTTCCATTTAATTCAATTTGAATTCATTTCTATTCAATTCGAATTCTAATTCACTTTCTATTCAATTCGAATCGAAATCATTTTCTTTTCGATTCGAATTCATTTCTATTCAATTCGAATTCAAATTCACTTTCTATTTAATTCGAATCGAATTCATTTTCAATTCGATTCGAATTCATTTCAAATTGATTCAATAAAATTTCAATTTGAATTTTTAGTCTAATTTAATTTGAATTTCATTTCAAAATATTAAATTTTGAAATCACTTTTCAATATTCATTGTAAAACGAATAAAATCGATATAAATATCGTTCACGTCAAAATAGCGCAACTCTAATCAACACGGCTTTATATATTTCAATAAATTCGTTATTCTATTCAACAAATGAATATATATATTCCATTCAACACATGAATCTATATTTCTTTCAACACACGACTAATCTCAACACATAAGTACTGTCAACATATCACTATTTTTGTTATGTAAAATATTTTATAAAATTATGGTATCTATCGTTTGATTTTAATTAGACTCCACCGTGAAGTAGTTCTAATTTTAAATATGATAAAGATGTAAATTTTATTGTATAAAATATTTCACTCAACACATCAATAGTTTCAACACATGAATTTTCTTTTATAATATTCATTATTTTCCCGATTGGAATCAGGCCCAATCAATCACCATATAATGTTAATTATATGGATTTCATACAACACATGTATATAATAGCAATGATAAACAATCACTCATCATCCAAGGTGCACCACACAAATGTATAAGCATCAAATATAAATAATCAACGCTTACACAGTCTGTCGACCCATCGATCGACATACAATTAAATAATTGGGATTAGCGTACCCAAATATCATCCCAACACCCGTGTGGGGTTTCAAATCAACAAACACAGATTTTTATTTGTACAGTTGGGCGATGTGTAAAATTTATCATCCCAATCAATATCAGTCAAATCAGTGTATATAAACAAATCGGCCGATTTGTTTATAAACATTTATTTATTCACATTCACGTTAAAAATTATATTTTTAACGATAAAATATTTATTTCAACGCATCCACATTTTATTATCGATTTCACATCAACATCACAAACAAATTTTCACAACATATCAATCAAACAAACAAGCCATCCATGGTCTGTGGATGACGGGTGTCGGGTGCTACTAAGCACCGTCTGCATCCTAGTATATATATATATATAACTAGAAAAGAAATTTAGAGTGAGAAGTTCTCACCAGATAGCTAATCCAAACGCCTCGACTCTTCTTATGTAGAAGTCTTCGTCGTTCTCGCCTTTTGTCGCTTTCGTTGCCCATAGCCACTATATATATAAAAATCACATTTTTATTTCGCTATTAAATGTATAAAAATCGAATTTTTACTTTGCTATTATATAGATAAAAATTCTATTTTTACAGTGCTACTATATAGATAAAAATTCTATTTTTACATTGATGTTCATATAATAAAGATTATATTTTTATTACGCTATTCTCTGTATAAAGATTTCGCCTTTTCAAATATAAAGATTTCACCTTTTCAAATTTTAGAAATCTAATCTTTTCTATTTTAAAAATCTAATCTTTTCTATTTTAAAAATCTAATCTTAGCTTTGTAAATAAAATCAAACCATTTCAATTCGCTGAAATATGTATTAAATTCAGATTTTATAAAGGTATATATAAATTAAACTAACTAAAAAAAACTGAAATTAAATAAATAAAAATAAAGGAGCTTACTGTTAGAAGGGGAGGGGGTTTTTTGACGTGGCCGA
Organism: Allium sativum; assembly: GCA_030737875.1. Taxonomy (NCBI): domain Eukaryota; kingdom Viridiplantae; phylum Streptophyta; class Magnoliopsida; order Asparagales; family Amaryllidaceae; genus Allium; species Allium sativum. The sequence continues at coordinate 443,666,088 of CM060922.1, read as the reverse complement.
AGGCGGAGGGATGGCCGGAGGGTGGCGCGGCAGGTGCTGGAAGCGGCGGAAGGGGCCCACAGGTGGCGGTGGTTGCGGTTTTGGAAGGAGGAAGGGTTTGGGGCTGTTTTTCACAGAAGGAGATGAAGGAGGGAGGAAGAAGAAGAGAGGGAGGCGGCGGTTCCTGGGGGGGGGGGAGGCGCGCCTCGCGCGGCGGCGCGATGGAGGCTCCATCGCCCTCCTCGATTTCTCTTTTTTTTTCCTCTGCATCGTTCGATTGAAAATCTGAAGGGGGGGCCAAAGGGTTTTGAAGGGGAAGAGAGGAAGCTTTTAATTTTTAATTATATTAATTATAAAAGTTGACTTTTCCATACGACCTCTAAACGAGGCCCACCGCCTGTCGTCCATAGCGTTTTACCCCCATTCCGAACACAATGGGATATGAACGTAGGCTGATTCAATCATTTCGATCAGTTTCCGTTAAAATCAACATATAACTCTATATATTGAATTTGAACGCGCCTTTCGATTTACTGGGGTCACATACTAACTCGAAAAATTCCAGAAAAATATTTTCTAGCTTCGTATTGACGATACGGTCGTAACAAAACTAGTTTCGTCGAATTCTGAGACCGTTGGAAAAATGGCCATTTTCCAGTCGATTAAAATCAACTGAAACTGGTCAAACACGTTATCCTTTGCCACGCTCACAAATTGATTCAAAAAATTATAAAATTTGAAACCTAGCAATAATTTGACATCACGGACCGAACAAAAGTGGTTTCATCGAAATCCGAAGTCGTTTGCAAAATTCCCATTTTTAAGGGCCTGAATTCCATAGCGACTATTCAAAATTTTCAACTGGACATATCTTTTGATTCCCGCTATGAAATCTCGATTTTTCGGATTCGTTGGAAAGATATCATCCAATAGATCCTATTATTTTTGGTTTCACTAAAATCCGGTTTATTTTGCACCCGGTACATTCAATTGAAGTTTGAAATCGAATTATCGAACTACCGCGCCATTTTCAATTCCTTTTATAATTATATATAATTATTTATATTCTAACGACGGCGTATATAATATATACGTTCGAATTATATTCAAAATAAATTTTCCGTCGATATTATTTAAAATAATCAATTTTAAATGTTCAAACTTCGCTAAAATTGCCAAAATAAAAATTTTAAACTGGCCCAGATTTCTGGGTTGTTACACCTAAACTCTGGGTGCCCTTTTTTGACACGGGCAGCTAGTAGTTTTGGTTTTGCAGATTTATATTCACAGGATCCTGATTTATAGCTGGAACGATACTCGGAAAGCTCTGTATCTGTGTATTACTTCTAGTTGTGTATTGTATTATTTTCCGCTGCTATGTAATGTATTGTAATCTCTGATATTTTATAATGTATATTATTTGTTAATACTCTGCATATTCTTGTAATCTGATGGAATTGTTGTAATTAACATTGAAATGTTCTTCTGTCTGCGTTCTTTTGTGTGTTGTTCTCGAAGTATTCGCTCTTTCCTTACCGGGGAAGTTACGGGTTTTCACAGTTGGTATCAGAGCTTTGGTTTACAAAGCTCGAGAACAAGACACGTTAGAACCAAACGAAAGAATTCATCAGAGATTGGATTAGTAATATCCAATGGGAATGACTCTTTAGAGATGGGATAGTAGTATCCTAGAACGAGTGTGAAGAGTATATTTTTTAAATGAAAACAGATTTTGTTTTGAAATTTAAATCGTTTTATACGTATTTGAATATTTATTTTAAATTAATTTGTACAATCCAATATATGAAGATTTTGCATATATGCCTTACAAACGTGTATTCAAAGATTTAATATACTGGATAGATATAGAATCACACTGTAGTCGCCCGGAGATGATTCTGATGATTGATCGATCATCATCAGAATTTATGTTTGAGTGACGATAGTGGGATTTCTATATATTTCCTATTGATGGGTGTGAGAACCAAAATTAGATAGGGCCTATTGTTGTGATTTGGCACCAAAAATGTAATTTTTGACTATATATCAAAATTAGGAGTTTGAAAAGCTAATCAACTAATTGATTGATGGTTGTGTTCTTTGATTATTGGTTGATTAATTAAAATGTTGAACCTTTAGCCAAATTGAACCAAATAGTGAATTGTATTGAAAATTTGTCGCATTTGCATGCATATACATGTACTTACATTGAAAAGGTCATAGCAAGGAGGCTAGAGCAGAAGAATAAAATTGTTTGTTCGACAAATAGGTACATGTTTATTGTATTTCTTTGGGTTTGAATGATTTTATGAGCCGATTGGCTAGCCGCTTGGCTTTTTCTTTTTCTTTTGGATTGAAGAAGGCCATGGTAGGTTATATGGAATATCCTGAAATCCCCGGTGCAGGGGAGGTTATGGCGAATTTTTTCGAAAATTTAGGGTGTTAGCCAAATTTTTGAAAAATTTGAAAAGTTCTTAGAAACTGAAAAGTTGAAGAACTTAAGCCGTAATGAAAACAATGGGAGTTGAGTTGATTTGTGAAACAACTTCCGGCTTCGTTCCTTTTCGGGGGCGAAAAGTTTTAAGTGGGGGAGATTGTAATAACCCGGAAATCCGAGCCAGTTTAAAATTTTTATTTTGGAAATTTTAGTGAATTTTGAATATTTAAAATAAAGTATTTTAAATAATAATGACGAGAAATTTATTTTGAATAGAATTAGAACGTGTATATATATATATAAATCGTCGTTAGAATATAAAATTATTTATTTATATATATAAAAGGAATTGAAAATGGCGATGTAGTTTGAAATTTCGATTTCAAAATTCAAATGAATGTGCAGGATGCAAAATAAATCGGATTTTAGCGAAACTGAAAATATTAGAATCTATTTGAGAATATCTTTCCAACGAATCCGAAAAATCAAAATTTCATAGCGGGGATAAAAAGTTATGTCCAGTTGAAAATTCAAAATAGTCGCTATGGAATTTTGGCCCTTAAAAATGGCCATTTTGCAAACGACCTCGATTTTTGACGAAACCACTTTTGTTGGATCCGTGATGTCAAGTTATTGCTAGGTTTCAAATTTCGTAATTTTTCGAATCAATTTGTGAGCGTGGCAAAGGAAAACGCGTTTGACCAGTTTTAGTTGATTTTAATCGACAAGAAAATGGCCATTTTTCAAACGGTCACAGAACTTGACAAAATTAGTTTTGTTAGGACCGTATCGTCAATACGAAGCTAGAAAATATTTTTCTAGAATTTTTAGAATCAATATGTGACCCCGGTAAATTGAAAAGCGAGTTCAAATTCAATATATATAGATTTATATTTTGATATTAACGAAAACTGATCGAAACAATTGAATTGGCTCAAGAAACATATCCCATTGTGTTCGGAATGGGGGTGATTAGCTAGGGGCGACAGTCATCGGGTTCCATTTGGAGTTCAAATTCAAAGTCAACCTTTATAAAAAAAATAATATTAAATAATATATACATTCTTCAAAACCAAACACTCCCCTAATGCAGTCAAACCTGTTCATTTCAATTATAAAAAAAGAGAAAAAAAAAGCCCTCGACGATCGACGGAGCCGCGTTCAGCTATCGTCGCCCCCACGCCAGAGCCACCTCTGCCTCTCCCCGACAGGCGCACCCCCTAGCCCTCTCTCTGTGCCCTAATTAAGCCCCTCCAGCCAACCCAGGAGCACCGCGAGCCACCACTGCCACGCCCTCCACCTTGAGCCACGGGGCCGACGCTCCGATCCCCCCTCACCACCGTCGCGAGCTCCCCCTCCCGCTCTTCCAAATCTGAAGTCGAAACCCCCCCTTTCATTGGAGAAATCAAAATCTGTAAGCTTTTAAATTTTATTCCTTGATTTTTGTTTAATTTTAAAACTGATTTTTGTTTAACTTTAAAACTAATTTTTGTTTAACTTTAAAACTGATTTTTGTTTAAGCTTTAAAACCTGATTTCTATAGTGGTAAAAAAACCTGATTTCTATAGTGATAAAAAACTGATTTCTTTAGTGATAAAAACCTGATTTTTATAGCAAAGAAAGGTTTGATTTTTATTGCAAAGAAAGGTTTGATTTTTATAGCAAAGAAAGGTTTGATTTTTATAACAAAGAAAGGTTTGATTTTTATAACAAAGAAAGGTTTGATTTTTATAACAGAAAAAGGTTTGATCTTTATAATGAGGTAGCGATGTTAAAAACATGATTTTTAACATATACCACGTGAAAAGATCTCATGGGAAGCGCGTCGAAGATTTTCTACATATGAAGAATCATGGCGTTTGGTTTAGCTTGGGTGAGAACTCCTCACTTTTATTTTAATTTCTAGTTGAAATATATACTAGGATGCAGATGGTGCTTAGTAGCACCTGACACCGGTCGTCCACAGACCATGGATGGCTTGTTTGTTGATTGCTGTGTTGTGAAATTTGATTGTGTGATGTGGAATGAAATAAAATATTTTATAGTGGAAAATATTTTATAGTTAAAAATATGATTTTTAACGTGTATATAAAATAAATATTTATAAACAAATCGGATGATTTGTTTATACACATTGATTTGACTTATATTGATTGGGACGATAAATTTTACATATCGCCCAACCGCACAAATAAAATATGTGTTTGTTGATTTGAAACCCCACACGGGTATTGGGATGATATTTGATATACACTAATCCCGATTGTTTAGTTGTATGTCAAACGATGGGTTGACAGACTGTGTAAGCGCTAATTATTAATATTTAATGCTTATGGAGTTGTGTGGTGCACTCTGGATGATGATTGATTATTTATCGTTGCTATTATATACATGTGTTGTAGAAAATCCATATAATTAACATTATATGGTAATTGATTGGGCCTCATTCCAATATAGAAAATAAATTCATGTGTTGAATTGAAAATAAATTCATGTGTTGAATAGAAAATAATTTTCATGTGTTGAAATAAAATAAATTCATGTGTTGAATTGAAAAATATTCATGTGTTGAATAGAATAAACATTCATGTGTTGAATAAAAGCAGTGTTGATTAGATTGACGCCATTTTGACGTGAACGATATTTATATCAATTTTATTCATTTTTATAATGAATATAGAAAAGAAGTGATTTCAAAATATAATGTTTTGAAAATATTATCATTTGTATATTGATGATGTGGAATATTCAATTTTGATTAGAAATTGAATATGAAGTTGAAATCGTTTTGAAAACGAATTTAAAATGATTTATAAAATACGTTTTAAAAGGGAAATCGACGAAATATATATATATATATTATATATATATATATATATAACGGCCTGAATAGAACGCACCGCGCTACGGCAGTTCGCGAATTTCTACCGTTGACTTTGAATGGATACTGCGGGAGATCCGACCGTCGGATTCTCCTAAAACTGGAACCGTTGGGTTCGTATCGAAAAGAGCTTTCTAACGAATATTAGAGATTTGAAATCAAACGGTTGGATTTGGAATTATGTCCAAATCAAATTTGGAAAAGGTCGTTGTAAGTGCAGTTCGATGGCCGTTGATGGAAATCGACTGTACGGGCCTTGATAAAATTATTAAAAATAGTAATAATTTGTGTAAAATCATAAGAAATGATTTGTGAAGAATTGGGATGAAAAACTCCAAATTTGAAATGATAAAAATTGATTTTTATAGAAATGAACTAGTTTTGAACTAGAATTATAATTATATTAATTTTTAAAATAAATAAAGTGGATTTGAAGTAGTTTTAAATATAACCAGAATTTCCAATATACGAAGTGGAATGGATTTGAATCGAAATTAGCTTCGGAATATTTCGATGTTGAATTTCGTGATTATACCGATATTGTTATGGGAATTTGAAAGATATGTTAATATCGTTATTTCCAATACGATATTTGTTGGTTGTAGAATTTGATATTGAATATAAGCCGATATATTTTCTATTCAGAGCCTTGTATTTAATATCAAATGTGATTTGGGTTTGTCGTGAATTGTGTCTTCATTAACACTGTTCTTGAACCCAGTTGAGAAAAAGATTAAATCTTTTTATTTAGATTTAATGAAGTGTACCAATTAAATGGAATTTAATTGGAATTGAATTTGAATTGATTGTTGGGTTTATCGTGAACGGTGTTTTAAATAACACTTGTTCTTTAACCCGATAATTAATGGAATGTGATTAGGGTTGTCGTGAATGGTATCTTTAATAATACCGTTCTTAGACCCAACAAAGTTAAGAAAATCAGAAACTAACTGGAGATTAGTTAAGTTGAATGGTTTCCTGGGTATTGATCTGATGTTGGTTTCGGCCTTCGGGGTTAACACTTAGGGAATTATTCACTTGCTAATTTACGGTTAAAGGCTGATGGAATAGAATGTGATTTTGGTTTTATTGTGAACCGTGTTTAAATGACATTGGTTCTTTAACCCAGTTAAAGACGGGATATGATTTCCTAAGTTAAGCAATCATTAAAATTGATTTTTGGGAAGATTAAAACCAAGTGGAGTTTTAGTGAATCTTTAATTAGATTGAAATGATCGAGAATGGAGTATCACCAGTTTTGCTCCAGGCGATAGTTAAATCTTTAATTAGATTTGAACGTGAAATGGTAATTGAATTTACCGATAACACCGTGGTGTTAGATATGAAGTATTACCAGTTTTACTTCATGGGATGAATAGGTTGGGATTGGGAAATTAAAACAAATGATTACTTCGGTATGGTTCGTTAATCCCGGCTAGTTTGGATAAACCATAATTTGGTTTGAATTGATATTCAAAAGAAGATTAAAGAATAAATTTAAGGAATTTATCTTTGATAAAACTAATGGGAACCTATCCCTAAGAATTTGAAATTTAGCAACTAACTGTAAATTAGTTAAGATGAATGGTTTCCTGGGTATTGATCTGATGTTGGTTTCGGCCTTCGGGGTTAATATTTGGGGAATTGTTCCCTTACTAATTTATGGTTAGTGACTGATGAATTGGAATGAGGCGTATGTTGTGTTTGTGTAACACTTGTTTATTATATACGCGAGTTATTCGGAAAGACCGGGTTTATCCCATTCTGAATAACTGATACAACGATAAGTCAAAGGTGAAGAAGGTGGTTGAAGACCGGAGGTCTTGATGTCGTTTGGGTGGTTACTGATGATCTTGATTGGGTCGTACACCCAAGAGGAGGGAATCAGTTCGTGGTCGTCCCGACGTACTTGGAGATCTATGGATATGCGAGGTAATATGTGCCTCCAGTTTCGTTCAGACCCAGAACGAACTAGTAAATGGACTGTGAGTCTGACATTGGATTTTATTCTATGTGATTGATTTCTATTAAATATATATCTTTTTGGCAGCGGAGAATTTATTCTCTTGCTTAACGCCCTTCTCTGAGATGTACGAGCTCAGAGGTTATATATTGATGGATATCAAACGCATGGAGTGAATTGCCTGTGTGGCATGCCTAAGTGGTAAATGATCAAGGCTTCTTTTGAAAAGCAGAATCTTGTGGTTGATGATCAAAGCACAGCCTGTGTGGTACAGCTTTGTGTAGCGTTGATTCGCGAGCCTCACACCCCGGTGGTGGACCAGAAACGGGAGAGGACCTCAGGGAGGGCATGCATTTCCTTCTTGCTAGAAGTGGCGTTAGTGGTTTTACATGCCCTGACGAGTTTGACTTATGTGGTTGTTGCTGTTGCGAGGCACCTCAGATATATCGGTCGATCCGGGACCGATGGAGTCATTGGACTCATTGACACCCCATAGGGTGGGAAAACGCAGTGTTCAGGCATTTTAATCCACATCGGTGGACCGGCCTCGACGATCGAAAGGTCACTCGAGCTCTGACCTGAGACACGGGCTAGAGCGTCTCGAATCGGTAGAGGACTATCTTTTGCCTCCGTTCACATATGGAAATCCAACTTCCAATACATGACTTTGCGGTTTTGATTGTAGAGCCTAGTATGGCGACATAGTGGGATGGGGCACTCATGCCGTCTATGATTGATACTTATGATTGAAATTGTTTTATACACTATGCACTTATAATCGTATCAAATGATTTGTTTTTAGCGTATCAAGCATTCTTTGGCTATTATAAGGTAAAAACCCTATCCTCCGGCTTGCGTTGCATTGTGTGATGGGACCTGGGTCTTATAATAGCTTCATTTTTCTTTATTTAGCATTGCGTTGTTTGTTTTATGCACTGGTATTCTTGGGAGGAAACCCATTCCGTGTTATACGGCGTGGTCCCTTGATTTACCTAACTTTAAAATAAAGATTAATAATTGTTCTGGTTCTCACACTAGTCACATGACTAACCTGGAGTTTATTGTTTTAACCTAAACTCTGGATGCCCTTATTTTGACACGAGCAGCTAGTAGTTTTGGTTTTGCAGATTTATATTCACAGGATCCTGATTTATAGCTGGAACGATACTCAGAAAGCTCTGTATCCGTGTATTACTTCTAGTTGTGTATTGTATTATTTTCCGCTGCTATGTAATGTATTGTAATCTCTGATATTTTATAATGTATATTATTTGTTAATACTCTGCATATTCTTGTAATCTGATGGAATTGTTGTAATTAACAATGAAATGTTCTTCTGTCTGCGTTCTTTTGTGTGATGTTCTCGAAGTATCCGCTCTTTCCTTACTAAGGAAGTTACGGGTTTTCACAGATTTGAATAGATTTATGATATAGAATTTTAGAAAAGGCTAGAGAATTGAGAGTGGCAGAACTTAGTTGTTGCCTCCAAAAATTATAAGCAAAAGAAGTGGGGGTCTAGCCCTTTATTTATAGATGCAGAACTGACCCTGAACCATTAGATTTAATTTTATTAAGATCCGTCCGTTAATAAAAACTTCTATAAAATAAAAACTCTAACCGCCACTGTCAAGATCGACCAAGGGCCGATCTAGTGGTCGACACCAGGGACGACCTGATAATGTGGACAGGGAAAATATATTTATTACTATATATATATTCTATTTTATTTATTTTCTGTTCTTTTTCGTATTTCGTCCGTAACTTTTTCTTACGGACTCCGTTCGCGAAGTTCTAAACATGAAAGCTAGCCAGAATTCTATCATGAATGCAACGACGCAAGTTTCTTGGTCAAATTCCATCGCTTGTGAAAATTACGTTTGTGGAAATCGAACTAAATAACTAAGTTAACACTATTCCATAAATGTCTCAATTGCAATGAAATTGCAAGATGTTGCTAGCGACAATGTAACGATAGCTAGGTTGATTTTTGTCTATTACAACATTCGCTTCAAGGTATTAGCATGGATATCAACAAGATGTTGTAGTAGCTATAAATATATTGAAATTAAAAAATAATAATAAAATTTTACATCTCAGCGATCCGTAGCATCATTTAAAACAAAATCACAACCATCAATACACACAATCCACACCATCCATCATGACAACCTTATTTCCCCTTCATTTTTCACTTTATTCGACCTTTCCCGAAATCATCGAAAATGGCTTCCTCTTCAAATCGCCCTCCTCTAGATCGCCTCCCCATCAAATCAAATCACCAGTAAACAAAAATCGTATCGCCTCCTCCTCATCTAAGTTGTAAGCTGCCTCTTCTGCAACAATCGAAAACCACCATATATGATTTACTTCCAGGAGATTAAATTCCTTTTCCGACCTCATCTTCTTCAATTTCTTCTTCCTTATGCTTTATTCTTTGCTTTGTGTCTCTCCTTCGCGTCTTCATCTCTCCAATGCCTCGCTAAAGGAAGAGCAAGCTTTGGCTCTAATTTCAGATCTGGAGTTATGACTCATTCCTATGAAAAAACCCAATTCATACGCTGGCATACCTTCTTCATTTGTCTCTACAGTTCTGCAGGTTCGTCCTGGAAAAGTTTTGGTTACTTCATACGTTGACCAAGTTTAAGGATAAGCATTGGCAACATTACAAGATTTGTAGGTACATGGTTAACATTGAAACGACTTATCATATTAATATTCCTCCTGTTAAAATGTTCAATAATCATTTTGCATTGAAAATGCTACATGTATTTACAACAAATCTTTGAAAATTCTACTGAAAATAGTTCATCTTTAATGAGACTGAGACTGCTTTGTAGCATGTAGTAGAGATTAGTGTTTATTAGTGTTAGTTTGTTGTTTTGTATTTTCTTTTCAGTACCTTGCACTGTTTTAGAATTACCGAATTACACACTGCATGATGATATATTTTATGCATTAGTTGTTGTTGTAAAGCCTGTAAAATGCTTGCAGCAGATAGGTATCTTCCATTGACAGTGTGATTAATGGATAAATGAAACCATGAGTCATTTTTTTTATTTACGTGTGGAACCTAAGACTTCACTCAAGCCATTGCTTGTCGGTCTTAGTAAACCCCACGGGTAGTGATATACCCCGATTTTTCAACGCCTTCACACTACCTAGATAGTCACCCCTAGAAATTGGCAGAGGTGGCCTTCGAACCTGATACCTATTTCTCATCCCAATTCGCCCACCTCTAACCAACTGAGCTAGGAGTGTCGGGTCATGAGTCATTATTATATTATTAATGGTCCTTTTTTAATATACTTTGTATTTTATTTGTCAATGTTATAGAAAGAAGAGGATGAAATTGCACGCTTGTTTGCTGAATTTGTGGAATCCTTTCAAGGAAATGATACACCTGGGTCGAAGACATTTGTTAGAGGAGGATTGATGAATATATGCACTTTTCATTAACAAGACCATCAAGAATAAATTTGAATAAAATATGATGAAACCTTTTCGACTAGCCAATCTATAATGCTATGAGTGTAGTCTGTGTCAATGAAAAGTTTTGGGTACACAACGGAAATTCAAGTAGCTTAACAACCTTTCTCCTATGCAACGTTCCAAGCTTCAAAATGATAAATTACTAAACTAGTGCAATTTAGAATTTCTGCATTTGCAGATTTTACCGAAACACAATTGCACACCCTTCCACTTGCACATGCATGCACATACTAGAGAAATGGTCTCATTTTAGAACACAATGGCCGAAACGCTTGTACATATGATAAATTAAATGTGACAACGATTTCATTTCTTAAAGAAATGATGGTTAAATATGGATATTACAGGATGACGATAAGGCAGATACAGTAGGTATTGCACTTTGAAGGTGGATAATGTTGAATGTATACCCCATTCAAACAAGTTACAGGTTAGAGTGTAAAACTTCAAATATGCTTAAATGTCGGTTTATATTATTTTTTGCTTATAAAAGTCAATTGTCATTCAGTTTAACTTCCTTGGTAAAGATTCTATAACATATTTCAATACTGTGGAGGTTGAGATACCTGTTTATAAAGAAATTGAAGAATTCAAATATGGTAACTACTGCTTTATTTCGCCCAAATTAATTTCACTGCCAACAAATTGTAATAGTTCATACTTGTTGTCATTTGGTAGCAAAAAAAAGCGACGGTTGAAAAAAGAGTCGTGGAGATGACATTTTTGACTTGTTAGATACAAATAAACTAAACGCTCATTTAAGGGAATTATGCTTGGCCTAACTACTAAAGTTTTTCGTACATACAACACGCCTATTACTTTGGATGGCATGGTGAGAAAAAAATGACAATTGCTGTTTAGATGTTCATTTTACCAACTCTATTCTTAATGCTACCATATAATTAAGTTAATAATTTCGGTGTATCATATGTCAGTTGTATAGTGAAACCAGGGATGGAACAGTACTTGAGAAGTTAGCTACATATCAACTAGGTAAACAAAGAGGTAGCCTTCTCTTTTAGTGCTTGTTGGTCTAAGATGTTACTTATAACTATTCTCATCGAGGATAAAATTACTACGGGTTGCAATTATATGTAATCATCAGCGTGTTGTTTATAAGGGTCATGATACTAATATGTCTAAGCTTGATGACAAAATAGATGCATTGAAGGTATGAAACATTATTGTTCAATATTAATTTGATATTAACAAGTATGTTGTCTTATTCGAATAATTTTTTTAATCTGTGTATTATATGAAATTCATTTTGGTTTAAATTAGGCTCAAATGGAGGAGGCACAAAAGGATTTAGATAGAGCTAAAATGAGAAACTGCCACTTCAAGATAAAGAAGGGAAAACAAAAAAAGTTCGACTCTTGAAGCGTAATGAACTGGGTTTCTATTTGAATACTATGTTATTTCATTGTAATCCTCTTTTTATTGCCATACAATAACAATTTGCAATTCTTTGCTTCACATCTCTCCTTCGTGTCTTCATCTCTCCAATTCATCGCAAAAGGAAGTGCAAACTTTGGCTCTAATTTTAGATCTGGAGTCATGACTCATTCCCACGAAAAAAAATCCAATTCATACACTGGCATACCTGCTTCATCTGTCTCTATAGTTCTGCAGGTTCATCTTGGAAAAGTTTTGGTTACTACATATGTTGACCAAGTTCAAGGACAAGCGTTGACAACATTACAGGATTTGAAGGTATATGGTTAACATTGAAACGACTTATCATATTAATATTCGTCCTACTACAATGTTCAGTAATCATTTTGCATTGAAGTTGCTACATGTATTTATAGCACATCTTATTATTTACAACACGTCTTTGTGCAGGCAAGGATGAGTGTGTTAAAAAAGGGGAAGTTTTGAAGTTTAATGTTTGTTGTTGTTGTTGTTTAAGGGTTTGAGTGATGATGAACCTTGTGCGCAGGATAAGTTAAGGCTTTTGAAGTTTAATGTTCAGTAATCATTCCAAAAAGGTCGATCTCCACTGGGACTGCGATGCCCTGGACCCCCTCCGGCGCTACGCTTGGACCCGCATATATTTGTCAGTGTCTGTTTAAATTGAAACTGTAAATGTAATGAGTGAACCGAGTGATGTAGTGAGGAATATCTTTATATGTGAATAATAAGTGTTGTAAATTATTGATTTGTAAACAGTTGGAGTCGGAAATTTGTACTATTTCTGTTGTTGAAATAAAATATTTCATTTAATAAAACATTGTTTAAATTCAAATTATGTGCAGTAGTATTCTATTAACTAAGTATTTAATCCTGTTAGAGATGAAATATCTATAGCAACATTTTTAGATTGTAAAAGTATTACCGTTGGATGGTAAAAGTGTTACTATAGATAAGTATTTAATCCTGTTAGAGATGAAATATCTATAGCAACATTTTTAGATTGTAAAAGTATTACCGTTGGATGGTAAAAGTGTTACTATAGATAATGTGCAACCCACCTTTAAGTAAAATTAGTATTTGTAGCAACACTATGAAAATGTTGTCATTGGATGGTAAAGATGTTGTCTTTGACTCTAGGGCAACACGTCAAAATGCATCATTAGGATTATAACAACCCAAGAATTTCCGACAATTTGAAATATTAAATTTAATGTGATTTTGAACAATGCTGGTTTAAATATTAAAATTTATGCTTATGTCATGGATTGTCAAGATATGAACATAACTTGATTTATTGAGAATTGATTTTCAGTGGCTACTTATAATAATAAAAGTGTTTGATAATCTATTTATAATTGAATTTGAAATTTATATTGAATTAACAATATAAAATGGATTAACTAATTTTGAGATTGATTTTATATTGATCACCTTTAAGTAAAATTAGTATTTGTAGCAACACTATGAAAATGTTGTCATTGGATGGTAAAGATGTTGTCTTTGACTCTAGGGCAACACGTCAAAATGCATCATTAGGATTATAACAACCCAAGAATTTCCGACAATTTGAAATATTAAATTTAATGTGATTTTGAACAATGTTGGTTTAAATATTAAAATTTATGCTTATGTCATGGATTGTCAAGATATGAACATAACTTGATTTATTGAGAATTGATTTTCAGTGGCTACTTATGATAATAAAAGTGTTTGATAATCTATTTATAATTGAATTTGAAATTTATATTGAATTAACAATATAAAATGGATTAACTAATTTTGAGATTGATTTTATATTGATAATTCAAATTTATGGAATACGGAAATAATATAGATCCATTTGATTTTGCAATTTCAACTAGTTGTAAATGTAATTATATGCATTTATTGTAAAGATAATTATAATTTGGTTGTATTGAAATTTCTAAGAATTGAAATTTTATATTGAATTATTTGAATTTAAATTGAGTTAATAATTAATGATTTAACTTTAATGATCTAATTGTGGAAAATTATATAGCCGAATTTAATGCAACTTATTTTCTCAGGTAATGACTTATACTGATTGCAAATGAACTTTTGATTTGTTTATATTGATTAATAGTGAAAGTCGGAATTTAATATTAAGATATCTAATGAGATTGATTAGCATAATTAATAATTGGAATAAAATTTGAATTGGTAAATAATGAATTTTGAAGTCACAATAAACGAGTGTTGACATGTAAATTTATATTAATTCTATTTTTGATTTGGATACAATTTATAAACTTTTGAATTTGATTTAAAAGCGAAATATATGAAAATTGAAGATTTTAATATGTTATGAACCTGTTAAAATAGCCATTTGTGAACAATATCATCATTTGATGAAATTAGTTTCATTGGATCCGGAATTGTAAGTTACTATAGAATCAAAATTTTCGTAGCCAACGGCATAATCGTTTGATCACAAGATTTTAAAACATGTAAAATTTATGTGTACAATTTAATTAGAATAATGCAATTTAAAGAGAAACTACTATGGACTTCCGAATTAGGCTTCATAACTAGTCTCATTGTGTTCAGAAGGCCTTAAAACATATAGGTAGGCTGTAAGTAGGCTTGATTTGGACACAGTCTCATTTTTGGCTTAAATACTCACAAAATGATGAAAATAATATTAAAATAATAATCGAATTCTCATTTCAATGGCAGCCGCCACTTTATTTCGATGGCCTAAAACCTCCGAATCTTCCTCTCTTAAAATCAATTAATCTATTAAACGAAATCAAAAACTTCCTTTAAAGGCCCGTAAATCCGTACACTTTTGAGCTGACTAATATTCTACACATTTAACCCAAAGTGCACGAAAATACAGATCTTTAATAGAAAGAGAATCAGAGGATGGGTTAACAAAAAAAGAAATATTAGAATAGAAGAATAAGAAGAAGAACCAACACTACACAGAGTCTCACATCGCAACAAAATAAAATATAATATAATATAGAAATAATCCTTTATAAAAAACTATTATAAATACTTACATCATCAGAGTACAACAGTCAAAACAATCTGGATAGTTATAACAAATTGTCCACAAATACAACACACAGTGGAATAATATTATATATCATACGTCTGGGCTCCTCCAGCTCGTTTCTGAACTTAACAGCATCCGTTAACCTGAACCTGCTACTCGAGCTGACCCGGACATTACAAACGTCACGGATCAGTCTGGTGAACCAGCATGAGAAAAAACTCACTAAGTTTAAATAACATCCATATTGCTTAACTTTGGAAACATTTTGAAAGAAAGGATAATAGTAAGACCAGCCCACATAAACACGGAAGGTTTTTACCTTACTATAACCAAACTATTTTTGAAATCAATATTATTCTGATATTATAATAGGGATGTAAATCAAGTAAATAACCAGGTAGAAGAACGCTTGCATCTGCTCTACATATATAGTCTATAATCAAAAACCGCGGGGTTCTTATTGCAGATTGGATTCCAACTATGAGAAGGTATGGGACCACCTTCCGAACAGTGTATTTTAGAGGCGATACACTGGGGTTCAACAAGAACATCTTGTGACCCGACCACACATGACTGCCCACTTTAGCTTAAGTGTAGCGAATGTATTATCACCCGATGGTTTTAAGGACCCACCATCCATCCACAGAGATACATAAGCGAAAGAAAAAGAAATAAGGAATTTCTCTAGATTGGTGATAGTACACCCTGCTTGGGTGCGACCCAACTAGTCATGCTGCCCGCCCGATTTTTGTCATTTCCCAGTTGTGAGACCCGAGGAAACATTTATCTTCTGGAACAACACACCATCATTTACTTTGAACACCACAGCGTCAAACCCGCCAAATCACTAATCGATTTCCTAAAAATATTACGGGTATAAAAGTTAAGAGAAACGAATTCCTCCGCCACCAGACGTAATACCTTTAAGAGATCAACCATACGTGATTTGTTAGGTATACTCTGCCAGACATTCGTCCATATAAGTTGTCCTGGGACTGGACAAACCGAAGGCACCCTCCTACCGCGTCCAAAGGATCAGTATCGAGTAGTCCTTGCAAATCCGATAAATTTCAACTACAACCAAATCCTGTCAGATTACCTCTGGTTATACGACTAGAGAATATTCGATGAGTAATCCTTCCGCTTATGAAGATCCATGGTCTTCATTTTCTCCATCTTCTATCTTCAACATTACGTATTTACTGGTCAGAATGGTTTTCGAATATAAATTCGATCCCGGTCTTTCCGTACCAACAATTGTTGGCTAGATTTTGATAGTCGGTTATTAACGATCAAAATAAAACAACCATTTAACCAAAAAAAGAAAATGAATTCACTGATTCAAAACCCAACATCATTTTGCCTCTTTAATTAGTCATCGGTTAATTTAAACATCTAAAATCTTTGAATCCTCCAATGTTCAAAAAACACTTCCATTTCCATTTTACTATTCAACTTAAACCACGGCCTTTAAAATCATTAACTTCCCATTAACTCACTCCATTACCCAACCCTTGCTACCTGACCATTCCTTAGTTCACAATGATGTCAATCAATTTGGGGTATAATTACCTCTCAAACCTTAACTGAACAACACTATTAACTTTGGAATGGACAGAATTCACAAACTCGAATACCAACAACTTTTACTCCTGTAACCCTCGAATTTAGTTTAAGAATCAACTTCTTTATGAAATAAACCTTAAGTATAATAATAGCATTATAATCTATGTCCAAAATATTTACCTTTAAATTATACTTTCTTCTTAAGTCTGAATAAATAAATAATTAAACAGATACTTAAAATAACTAAATCTGTTTACTTCACCATTTACTATTATTAAAATAGTAAATCTTTCTTTAAAGGTTATCAAAATAATAATTGAATTTAAATTAGTCAACTCGAAGCATTTATAGTTTATTAACCAATTCCAATTTACTAATATAATCAATTTTAAAAAAATTCATGTCGGTCATTATTTACGTTTATAAATCATGTTATAACTCGTTTCATTAGTTTGAAACATTTACAAAACTTATTTATAAGACATTGGGTTTCAGAACCTGTTTTATAAATACGTTTCCATTTATAACCATTTTATCGATGGTACTAAACAGGAAAATTGTCTACTAGAATACCGAACCATGAAATATTAGTCCACTTCACATTCAATAACAATAAATTATTATTTTGATAAACATTATCAGTAATAGTGAGGAATCCAGTTGGATTCCTCCAACCTGTCTGTCCCTGCATCATAATGGGTTATCTAAATTTCAATACAGCAATATGTTAATCACAATAAATAGAAATAAACAGTTTAACTAATATGGTCAACAAACAATTAACAACGACCATTCAAACACCCAATTATTTATTATAAACGGAACCAACAAGGTAAGTTACCGTGGTTATGATATAATCGTTAAAATAACGATCTAATTCGATTAAATTAAACAAATGTTTAATTTAATCAATGAATAATTAAAATTATTCAACATCCATGCAAATAGTCATTAAACCACATCATTAGCAAATATTGCACAAAAAATAAAAACCCAGCTTATAGAAAATATAAGCAGAATAAACTGAGTGAGTTGAACTCACCTTGATTCCATATATATGTCGCTGAAACAGTTTGTTCTAATTAAATTAAACTTACTTTTAATTTAATTAAAAACTCTGACAACTGCCAACTCTGATCAACCAGCTTCATAATGAAGCGCTTGTCGGTGCAGTTCCATCGCCTCTGGTCTTGTCGAATTCTGATAGCCAACGAGATCATTACAAAATTTTGATGATCATGATTTAAATTAAATTACTAAATCTTTAATTAAATCTTAATTTAAACGTTAATTACATTGATAAATATAGTCGGGCCATGTTATAACATGCGATTACATAGATAATAATGTAGGCACGTATAACATATAACTGGGCTCATTTTAATACGATTAGGCATCTTTTTCCTCTTAAATCACGTTATGAAAAATAGTTGGCCATGACTAGCCTAAATCACTATATGAATTTTGATTGGGCCTAACGTTATGTACATTGTACATAAAATTTTAGGCATCCTTAAACAATAAGTTAGGCACATTTTAAATTACCTGCACACATAAATCGGCCGCCTATATATTTTATAATTTGGCTCATTCTTTATAATCTTAACTAAACGGTTCTTAGGCACTTATATATTTATATATGACGTTAAATATAATAATCTATTTGGTCCGTCCTAAATGTAAATAATTTGGCACTTACACATAGTTAGGCTTATGTTAAAATAATTAGTTAAGCATGATTTACTTCTTCTCTCCTTCACCTGAACGCCACAGTTCTTCCTCCTCTTCTGTTATTCACGCAACTCCATACTGGTGTAGCTGCTCCATTCGAACGAGCTTCATTCTTTTTATTTTAATTTTCTTTTTAGCTTCATTCCCTATTTGTTTGCTCGAAAATGCTGATCCCTTGTTCAACATAATGCATTCAAAAACGTTCCCAAGAGCTTCATTCAGGGCTTCTTCAAGTTGTCGCCCTTCATTCCTGTTGCTTTCATGTCCTAAGAATCTGTTACCCATTGCAGCCTCCAACCAAACAATAAACCACCCAGATCGAACAGTCTCTTCACCAATTTTTCTTCTTTAACTGTTGCGTTGCCTTTATATATACTAACAGGCTTTCCCACGTTCAAACTACATGAGGTATCCACTCGAAGTTCATCATAAATCAGATAATACCATCAAAATACACACGAAGACCCTCCAGTTCACCGGAACAAACACCACTCCACCATGCTGAACGCCTTCCTCCATTCAGTCCAAGTCTCCACATCACCACGTCACCCCTGTACATGCCTCCATCAACTTCATGAAACCCAAGCATATTAGCTACTGTATATTCTCCTCCTTCACCGCTGTAGTAATACCCCGCCCTCCTTCTTCTACTTCTCAGGCCACCACCCTATTTCCTTACATCAGAGGGCAACCGCCATGGCTCCACCACCTGCGCAAGCTTCCCCCTTCAGTTCGACCTGACTGCTTACGGTTGACCCTTTGGATTAACTTATAAGGGTTATGGGGTATAAATAAATCGGTGAGGGGAACTTTAGTTTTGCTAAAATTATTCGAGTGACTTTACTTGTTGGGTTTCGAATTAGATGGTGTATAAATGGGGAGGAAACAAAAGAAGTCATGATTGAATGGTGGTTGGCTTATGTATATATAAAAGAAAAGGTAAGGGGGATAAAAAGCATTTTTAATCATATCATGATTTCATAGGCGTAGCTGCTAAGATAGGTTGTGTCTGCTGTATGTTTTACTCTCCTCGAGCTATATTTTTTGTCTCATTTGGTAAAAGGTGTGGTAATACAAGCGTAAGTGGTAAGTAGGAAAAAATACTTCATGCAGAAGGAAATGGGTAGTTGTCCATTAAGGTTAAGATCGTTAAACAATTCAGTGTGAATTTTATATTTTATTTATTTGGTATGATACAGTTAATTTTACACGGTGATTGAATTTTGTCGGTATTTGTCATTATTTACACTTGCACCGCCAAACCTCGATTCCAATCTCAACGAAAATAAACACACTGCTATGTCTTAGCGTTCTGGTCCCAATGAAGTTAATTTCATTGAAAACGGACTTCATTTGCAAAAATGGTGTCATTTTGTTCTCTATTTATTTATCAGTTCACATTAGAATTTTGTCTACCGACAAAACAACTCCGATTGATCCCAAACTAGAAATCTAGCAGTAATAAATTATACAAATTCCAATAAAACTTGTTTTGTCAAAAAAAGGAGATCGTTTGGAAAACGATTATTTTTAAAGCTTATATAATATCGATAAAATAATATTTAATTCCTAAACAAGTCAATCAAACAATAATAAATTAATATTATCGTATATACATTCATATGGAATCTTATACAGCTTCAGACTCAACCAATATAGGTTTTAAACTCAATATTCAGATATTCGGGTTAAAACGGTATTCAAATATATAGAAATTCCTTTATATTTATTAATTAAATCGTTATAATTTATTACTGATTCCATAGCAATTATTTGAAAATTTGAATTGGGCATAACTTACAATCTATACGATGAAATCTCGAATTTTCTCTTACATTAGAAAATCACTGTTCAACAGATTCAAACATTTCCTGTTTCGTAGAAATCCGACTTATATCAGATCCTGTATATTCAATTAAAGTCTAAAACTTTATATTACGAACTATCCCGTTGATCCGAGCTCGTTTTAATTATATTATAAATATATATATTTGAACTCAATTTTAGCCGATATAAAATCCATTAATATCACCAAACCAATATTTAAAACATATTTAAGTATTCGTATTCAATGTTCAAAAATCTGGGATGTTACATTCTTTCTCTGTTTAAAGAATTTCGTCCCCGAAATTAGAAGGTAAAAAGAATGCCCAAACCCAATTATTTTAAAATAATTATTTTAGAATTTATTATCAACAAAATTCTAAGTTATAAAGAATTTCAAAAATTCGTCAGCACCTCCTCTGCATAGCTCGATCGAAACAACTACAATTTCCACTCCCACCTTAACTTCATCGAATGAAAACCAAAAACCAAATGGCTACCCAACTCACGGGTATAAAATCAATCACTTCAATCAATATATTAAGGTTTACCTATTTGTCGGGCAACTCAATTTCAATTTTGAAGCAAATCAATTAACTCGGCTTCGTCTCCCAATTTGTACTTTCAATCTCTGTAACCAAATCAACTCCATATACTCCTAAAATCTGTACTCAACTCAACTTTCAATACAAATAACAAATACAGGACTAAATCGTTTTAGCGTCATTTCATAAGTGACTTTATTTCCAATTCATTATATTGGGATTTAGTTTCAATTCATTCAACTTATTTATTAACCTGGTGAGGAAGTTTTTATTCAATTATCTAGCATCTAAATAACAAATAATCAAATCATTTTAATTATACTCAACACCGATACTTATTGGTCTGCATACATTAATATCAGTCGATTAATATCCAATTGATCACCATTATTATCTATCCGATTTTCAAATTCCAAATTTATTTTATTTAATACCAATTCTTAAATTAATTTAAATTTCAAACAAATCAATCAAAACAAACAATACTATTATAATTTGAGAAAATTATCTTCTTTTCTATATAAAAATATAATTTCAGTAATGTTATTTCATTTACTCTCTTTATAAAACAATATTGTGTCAATTGCCAGTTCACTATGGTTTTCCAGCACTTAAACCGATTAACCAACACAATATAAAACAATTTTATACAAAATTTACAAAATACGCTCTCTCATACATACGTTCAAATTCAATCTAGGGTATTACTAACCTTATCTCTATCGAGTTATACAACAGAGCCAAGGTTACTACTCAAGCAATAGCCCTGATACCAACTGTAAAGGCCCGTAAATCCGTAAACTTTTGAGCTGACTAATATTCTACACATTTAACCCAAAGTGCATGAAAATACAGATCTTTAATAGAAAGAGAATCGGAGGATGAGATAAGAAAAAAATAAATATTAGAATAGAAGAATAAGAAGAAGAACCAACAAAACACAAAGTCTCACCTCGGAATGGAAAAAAAATATAATATAGAAATAATCCTTTATAAAGAACTATTATAAATACTTACATTATTAGAGTACAACAGTGCAAACAATCTAGACAGTTATAACAAATTGTCCACAAATACAACACAAAACGGAATAATATTATATATCATACATCTGGGCTCCTCCAGCTCATCTTTGAACTTCACAGCATCCGTTAACCTAAACTTCACAGCAACCATATTGCCTACCTTTGGAAATATTTTGAAAGATAGGGTAATAGTAAGACTAGCCCACACATTAACACGAATGGGTTTTACCTTACTATAACCAAACCATTTTTGAAATCAATACTATTTTGATATTATAATAGGGATGTAAATCAAGTAAATAACCAACCAGTAGAATGCTTGCATCTCACGCTCTACATATATGTCTATAATCGAAAACCGCGGGGCTCTTATTACAAATTGGATTCCAACTATGACAAGGTATCAGACCACCTTCCGAACAGTGTACTCTTCAGGGGATACACTGGGGTTCAATAAGAACATCTTGCAACCCAACCACACACGACCGCCACTCATTTAGCTTGAGTGTAGCGAATGTATTATCACCCGATGGTTTTAAGGGCCCACCATCCATCCACGGAGATACAGAAGCTAAAGAAGAAAAAATAAGGAATTTCTCTAGATTGTTGATAGTACACCCTACTTGGGTGCGACCCAACAAGTCATGTTGCCCGCCCGATTTTTTTCATTTCTCGGTTATGAGGCCTGAGGCTATGCTTATCTTCTAGAACAACACACCATCATTCACTTTGAATGCCACAGCATCAAACCCGCCAAATCACTAATCGATTTCCTAAAAAAATTACGGGTATAAAAGCTAAGAGAAACGAATTCCTCTGCCACCAGACGTAATACCTTTAAGAGATCAACCGTACTTTGTTAGCTATACTCTGTCACACATTCGTCCATACAAGTTGTCCTGTAACGTCCCGCATTTTTTTATCGGTTTGTATTGGAATATTTGAATCAGTTTAAATATTGAATTCGTAATATAAGTGGATTTATATATATATTTAAAAAAAACAAAGTTGAACGTACAAAAATAAATATTAAATATAATCGGGCCCGTAATATCGCGGCAGTTCGTAATTTAACGTTCTGAACTTCAACTAAGTGTACAAGACCCGTTATAAACCGGATTTCTTCGAAACAAGTAACGTTCGAATCTGTTGAACTATATTTTTCTAACAGAAGTGGAAAATGGAGATTTCGTCGTATAGATTGCAAGATATGTCCAAATCAAATTTTCAAATTGTCGCTATATAATCGTTCATCGACCGTAACAGTTTATTTGAAATAACTACATCCTGGATTCGAATTTAGACAAGGTTCTTTTGAGACGTAGTGTTAATTTAATTTTTAAAATTTTACTATATTTTTTAATTAATTAAATACGCAGCTTTTTATTTGGAGTATTTTGCACCCTATATTAATATTTTGGGGTTCCAAAATATGAGTCAACCTACCAATATTATTATATTTTTGAGATCGTAGCGCATTGCTCGATACAACCATATTTTTATTTCTGTCCGTAGCGGCTCGTATAGGAACAGAATTTTAGATAGCACGGTATGCTAAAACTTTATAATTTAAAACTTGAAGGCAAAGACGATCTCGCTCAACATTTTTCTTAGGTGTTCGTATAAGCAAAGATGCAAACTATTAATCGCCACTACTGATGCACTTCAATTCAATAAGCACACTTGTTTATTACTGAATGTTATTAATTGCTTATAAGAACATTTTTTTCCCTGCATGCACTTTCGTTTCCATACAATTTTATTTGATTGATTATTCCTTCCTAAATAAAGGTCTCGCAACTCCATCGCTAGAAAGTAAGTCTGTTTTTACCATTGATCATTCCAATATAAATTGTTGATCGTAGCGTTAGTCAATGAACACGTTACTTTTATTTTCTTTTGTAAAGAAAGAGAAAAAGGGAACAACGTAAATTTTGTTTTCATTTGCTTGGTACCCAAATGTTCATACTGCCACTTCCCTATTACTGCAGCTCTAAAATATGTACAACGACCTATGTTCAAAACCTACATATATGAATTGTCATTTCTCTAGCTATCCTAGCCTAATACATGAATCCCAAAATCTTTGCAAACCTAAATTTATCAGCTAACCTATCGTTCCTTGCTTGCCAAGGCGTATAAAACCGTGGCAACCAAGGCACTTAAGTATATATATACTCGCGTGATCTTCATTTCTTCGAATGGAAAACCAAACAAACATATACATGAGGAACAGACGTGAGTAGCAGGGTTCCTTTTTTTTGCATGAAATGTTAAAAGAACTTGTGAAGGATCGCTGGAAGAATAGACACTGGAGTTCGAAATAAATACATACTATAGCAGAGGATTTTAAGGGGAAAATGGCGATGCAGGGGCCGAAGTGCGTTCGAATTATTAAGTAGATGAAGGGGATGAGAAGGTGACCAATGAAAGAGATGAGCCACTGTGGATCCTGTTTGCATTTCTCGTGAAGGATGTGGTGAGAAAAGGTGAAAATGCTGTGAAGTATTGGGGAAGACAGGGGAGATTATGGGCTGACGTGTGGTTATGGGAGGATGGTATTGTCTGGAGCAAGATATACATGTTTGGGAAGATGGTATACTGTTGGGATGCAGTCTGGGTTTCTACAAACGATGGATGGGCCGAAGGCAATTTAAAATGTAAGGCCCATTTTTCTTAAAAAAAAGACTATGCAAAGGACGGGTAGAAGGAAGAGTGGATAGATAGAGGGGGAGGGGTATGTGCAGTTATACATGTGGACATGATGAAGAGGGTAGGTGGTCTTTGTTCTAAAAGCAAATTGTTTGGGCGTTTGGATAGTGACATGGTAATTTTGGGCTGGAGCTTTACATTGAAGACGTTGGGAACAGAAAAGGGAGATGCAGCTTTTGATAAGGACGTGAACAGATAACATGGAAATATAGAAGAAGTGGATGTATGTGTACATGTTTGGACGATGGGTAAGTTTACTTACAAGTTTAAATAAGTAGATATAAATGGTAATAAGTGCATACTGGTATTACACATTGTTGAGATGCCTAGTTGGATTAAAAGAAAATATAAGTTAAGTTATACATGAGTTAGAACATTTGGTAGTTGAATTAATTTAGTTAATTTGACTAATAGAGAAAAGAATATATAATTAAAGTTTTAATTTCAAATCTGTTTATCTTAGCCGTACGAAGTCCATTTGACTAGCGGTATCTAACATCAGTTCGCATCAACGAATATAACACACTGATGAAGCCTAAAATATATACCAGTAAAATGTTAATGGGTTAAAATTAATTACGGTAACGTAATTAAACAATTATATTTGTTGATGACCCTTTTAAATATTTACAACCTTATAAAATACATAACCCTCTCTTATATTATCAAAATATAGCGCCATCCATCGTGTTGGGTCCATATGGACACAGGCTACAAAATGAAACTAGCATGGAGCTCATTTGAATTTATGGCGAAATAAAACGCCTGATCAGACCTATTGACCGTTAGTCGTTACTTAACAATTAACAATCAATGTGAGTAAAACTCACCAACTCTGTTTAAATTATATTTTTATAAATATAATCTAGTACTGATAAATGATGATAGATTTCTGTGTGATGATTGTTTGGTTGAATGGTTGTTTGATTGGTTGAAATTACAATTAACGATACACACACATATTGTTAAACAAACATTTATTCTGTTCATCAGAATATGTTATATTGAACTGGAATTGATATGAATTATACTGTGTAACATCTGTGGATGCAAGGAAGCAGGTCGGAGGGATCCAACTAGATTCCTCAACACTTATTTTATCGTTTTCATATATTGTTATATATGATGTGATATATAGCCTGCTGCAGATTATATATGTTTGAATGATATTGAACATTTTTAAATGGTATGTTAAACACCATAGAGAATATTGGAATTTAAAAAGCGGAAATTTTAAAGTGTGTATTGAAAATGAAATATTTGTATAAAATAAGTAGACATTTCGAAAGAAATATTTTAGAAATGAATAAACGTTGTTAAAGAGGCATTCATGAAATGAACAGAGTTATAAAAAGGAATAATTTGAAAAATGAATAGAATTGAAAAGGGAAATATTTGTAAAATAATTATAAATGATTTTATAAAAATGAAAATTTTACGTTAGGAAGGTTTAGACCCGTTCTTCGCACACGGGTGTGACATGATATGGATTTAAAGTAGATTTCAAATAGAATCTGTTTTAACAGATAAATTGAGACGATTAATTTATAAATAATATTTTATAAATTAAATGAAATATTTATCACTTGATAAATGGAATATACAAGTCCAAACTTATATAGAGAAGTAGAAATTGGTTCTAACACCAATATTTTAAATAAACTATGAATTTAACATTTATAAGGAATTTTTAAATGAGAGTAAAGTGTTAGAAATAAAAAGAAGACTTCATATGAATAAATCTAATATAGAAATTAAGAAATGGGAGTAAATATGGAAATGTTTTCCAATGATTAATAAAGCATATTTTCTAAATTTAGAAAAATAAGAATTTACGAATATATATAAAAATGTGAAAATGGATAAATTAATGATAATTTAAAATAAAGAGATAAATGTTGATTGATGATTGATCGATCGAATTTCTATATGGAAATAAGATTGTTGGTTGTACACCTATTTTTCTTTGATAGTTAAATCACCGACTATCAAAGTTTTTGACT
Source organism: Allium sativum (assembly GCA_030737875.1). Classification (NCBI taxonomy): domain Eukaryota; kingdom Viridiplantae; phylum Streptophyta; class Magnoliopsida; order Asparagales; family Amaryllidaceae; genus Allium; species Allium sativum. Next base: position 443,639,495 of record CM060922.1, on the reverse strand, counting down.
ATTTTTTCGTCGTCAATACGAAGAGACCGGGATCAGATTCATTATCTGAAAACCACTCCGTATAGGCATAGCATTGCGAATCAAATATGCTGAAGATAGTTGAAGACGGAGTTATGCAAGGGCTATCTTGTTTACAGAATAGTGCCTTCGGTTTTTCCAGTCCAAGGACAACGTGTATGGACGAATGTCTAACAGAGTATATCTAATGAATCGTGTAAGTTGATCTCTTCAAACGTACTTATGTTTGGTGATGGAGAAATTCATTTCTCTTAGCTTTATACCCGTAAATTTTTTGGGGGAATCAATTTGTGATTTGGTGGGTATGACGATGTGGCATTCAAAGTAAATGAAGGTATGATCTATCAAAAGATACGTTATGACCTCAAGCCTCATCAACCGAGAAACGACAAAAATCGGGCAGGCAGCATGGCTATGTGGGTCGTCCCCATTAGGGTATATTGTCACCATCTAGAGAATATTCATATTTGTTACTTCTTTTCGCTTCTGTATCTCCCGGGAACTGTTATGTTGCTAGCAACCGTAGGTGACAATATATTCGATACACTCAAGAGAAATGAGTGGTCGGTCATGTGTGGGCCGGGTTGCAAGACGTTCTTGTTGAACCCAATGTATTCGCCTCTAGAGATACACTATCGGCAGGTGGTCCCATACCTTGTCATAGTCGGAATCCAATTTCCAATAAGAGCCCGCGATTTTGATTGTATATAATATATGTGGAACGTGAGATGCAAGCATTCAGCTAGATTGTTATTTACTTGTGATTAGACACTATTATAATATCAGAAAAGTATTGATTTCCAAAACTGGTTTGGGTTATCGTAAGGTAAAAACCATCCGTGTTTATGTGTGGATCGGTCTTACGATTATCCTTTCTTTTGAAAAAGATTTTTGAAAAGTTAAATCAAATGATTTGAGTTTACTCACACCAGTCCCATGACTGACCTAGAGTTTATTTTGTTTTGTTTTTCCCTAAACTCTTGGGTGCCCAAATTTGTACGGGCAGTCAAGTAGTTCAGGTCTTTGCAGATACTTGGAGTACTTGAAGCAGGAGGCTTCATGATTATATAGCTATTGTTATTTCCGCTATGTGTAAGTGTTGTACTCTGATAATGTTATTGGATATATATACTGTTTTATTGAAAAGTTATGTTTTATTTTATATTTTATTCGTTCCACTGTGAGATTCGTATTACTCTGGTTCTGTTCTGTAGTGAACTTCTTCTTCTTCTTCTTCTATTCTATATTTCTATTTTATCTATTCTCACCCTCTAACTTCTTTCTATTAATGATCGGGTATTTTCAATGTTCGAATTGTCAACATGGCAGTTGTGCGTTGATTTTCGGAGTCGAAAATCCCTTGGTTGTTACAGTGGTATCGGAGCAGAAGGTTAAGTGATTACCTTGGCTCTATGGCGTGACTCAATAGAGGTGGGTCTAGTAATACCCTAAATTAAGTTTGAGTGTATTTATACGAGAGAGCGTAATTGTAAATTGTATAAAAAAATGTTTTATATTGTGGAGATTTATTGGTTGAGTGGCTTATGAATTCTGGTCGACAGTGGGGCACCATAATATCGATAAGGATTTCTAAATGCTCGAATACGATGAACCGACATGATATGTTTTGAAAAAGGGTAAATGAAATAATTTTACCCAAAGTATATTTTGATATAAAAGAAGTATTTATATTGAAATTATTATAATATATATATTGGATGTGTTGGTTGTTGTTATAATCGAATAAGATTATAATAGAAATGGATATGAATAACCAATCAGAATTCGTATAACCAAATAGATTAAATCTAGATTTATAAACATAATTGAAATAAAACTCTGGAAAATAGAAAGGTAATTGTAAATGAATTTTGGATTGAATATAAGGAAATTTTAAGATCCTGGGTGATTTGAAAATGTTTTTCAAATATTTTAAAGGTATTTTGAATTGATTTCAAAATAGAAGTATTTAAGAATATGTTTTAAAGTGAAATAGTATTGAACTCACTTCGATCACAGGAAAATAATTCTGATAATGATGGCCGCATCATCAGTGTAATTTTCGAGTTTCCAAGTGATGGATTACTACCAAAGGTTTTGCTTTGAGTTGTTTGAGGAATTAAGTATTTAGAAATTCAAATGTTTTGAATTGTTATTATTATGCATCTATGATTGCATACTGATTTGAAATAAGACCCAGGAATTTTTAAATTCTGAAATTTAAATTTAACCTATGAATTTAAATAAATTGATTAAAATAATAAAAGTGAATGAATAGATTAGAATTTAACTCAAAATCTATGTTAATAAAATTGGAATTGAATTAAAACCCGTTAAGTGGAAATCATGTTGGAATCGAATTTAACTGAGAGAAGTAATGGAATTTGTGAGGTGAGATTTTGCAATGAAACTTAACTTGGTTTAGTGATTGAATTCGCGAAATTGGAATCAAGAATGGAATTTAGTTATCAAATAAGAATTTGGAGTTGAGAATGGAATTGGAGTTGAAATAGAAATTTGGCTTAGTAAAAGCGAAAGATTGGTTTGAGAATGGATTGATGGAAGATCAACCAAGGATGCTTGGATATATGTTAAAGTGATAGCAAATGGCAGAGATAGAGTTAAATGCCCACAAAAAGGTACAAGTTTATAATTTATATGAATACGAGATTTGTATGAGTTTGTTTGGCAAGCCGTTTGGCTGTTGATTTTCTGTTAAATCGGAGAAAGCCCAGAGAGGCAAGTTGTAGTAGTACCGAATGAGCCTTGCGGAGGAGATACTGGCGAAATTCTCCGAAAATTTAAGCTTTTAGGAAAATTTCAGAATTTTTGAAAGTGTTTGTCAATTAGAAGGAATTAATTTTTAATTAGAATTAACCGGTTCTGTTGAAAACTGAATTTAAGAAATTAAATAAAGATTTAACCGGGTTATGATATGGATTGTAACATTTTCCCTACTTTGGTAATTTCGGGGATGAAATTCTTTTAAGGGGGAAGGAATGTAACGTCCCGCATTTTTTATCGGTTTGTATTGGAATATTTGAATCAGTTTAAATATTTAATTCATAATATAAGTGGATTTATATATTTATATATTTAAAAAAAAAAGTTGAACGTATCAAAATATATATTAAATATAATCGGGCCCGTAATATCGCGACAGTTCGTAATTTAACGTTCTGAACTTCAACTGAGTGTACAAGACCCGTTATAAACCGGATTTCTTCGAAACAAGTAACGTTCGAATCTGTTGAACTATATTTTTCTAACAGAAGTGGAAAATGGAGATTTCGTCGTATAGATTGCAAGATATGTCCAAATCAAATTTTCAAATAGTCGCTATAGAATCGTTCATCGACCGTAACAGTTTATTTGAAATAACTGCATCCTGGATTAGACAAGGTTCTTTTGAGATGTAGTGCTAATTTAATTTTTAGAATTTTACTATATTTTTTAATTAATTAAATATGCAACTTTTTATTCGGAGTATTTTGCACCTTATTATAATATTTTGGGGTTTCAAAATATGATTCAACCTACCGATATTATTATATTTTTGGGATCGTGGCGCATTGCTCGATACAACCATGTTTTTATTTCTATCCGTAGCGGCTCGTATAGGAACAAAATTTTAGATAGCACGGTATGCTAAAACTTTATAATTTAAAACTTGAAGGCAAAGATGATCTCGCTCAACATTTTTCTTAGGTGTTCATATAAGCAAAGATGCAAACTATTAATCGCCACTACTGATGCACTTCAGTTCAATAAGCACACTTGTTTATTACTGAATGTTATTCATTGCTTATAAGAACATTTTTTTCCCTGCATGCACTTTCGTTTCCATACAAATTTATTTGATTGATTATTCTTTCCTAAATAAAGGTCTCGCAACTCCATCGCTAGAAAGTAAGTCTGTTTTTACCATTGATCATTCCAATATAAATTGTTGATCGTAGCGTTAGTCAATGAGCACGTTACTTTTATTTTCTTTGGTAAAGAAAGAGAAAAAGGGAACAAGGTAAATTTTGTTTTCATTTGCTTGGTACCCAAATGTTCGTACTGCCATTTCCTTATTACTGCAGCTCTAAAATATGTACAACGGCCTATGTTCAAAACCTACATATATGAATTGTCATTTCTCTAGCTATCCTAGCCTAATTCACACAACCCAAAATCTCTACAAACCTAAATTTATCAACTAACCTATCGTTCCTTGCTTGCCAAGGCGTATAAACCCGTGGCAGCCAAGGCACTTAACTATATATATACTTGCGTGATCTTCATTTCTTCGGACGGAAAACCAAACAAACATATACATAAGGGACAGACGTGAGTAGTAGGGTTCCTTTTTTTTGCATGAAATGTTAAAAGAATTTGTGAAGGATCGCTGGAAGAATAGGCACTGGAGTTCGAAATAAATACATACTATAGCAGAGGATTTTAAGGGAAAAATGGCGATGCAGGGGCCGAACTGCATTCGAATTGTTAAGTAGATGAAGGGGATGAGAAGGTGACCATTGAAAGAGATGAGCTACTGTGGATCCTATTTGCATTTCTCGTGAAGAATGCGGTGAGAAAAGGTGAAAACGCTGTGAAGTATTGGGGAAGACAGGGGAGAGTATGGGCTGACGTGCGGTTATGGGAGGATGGTATGGTCTGGAGCATGATATACATGTTTAGGAAGATGGTATACTGTTGGGATGCGGTCTGGGTTTCTACAAACAATGGATGGGCCGAAGGCAATTTAAAATGTAAGGCCCATTTTGCTTTAAAAAAAGAAAAAAAAAGACTATGCAAAGGACGGGTAGAAGGAAGAGTGGATAGACAGAGGGGGAGGGGTATGTGCAGTTATACATGTGGACATGATGAAGAGGGTAGGTGGTCTTTGTTCTGAAAGAAAAATGTTTGGGCGTTTGGACCGTTACTTGGAAATTTGGGGCTGGAGCTTTGCATTGAAGACGTTGGGAACAGAAAAGGGAGATGCAGCTTTTGATAAGGACGTGAACAAATAACATGGAAATATATAAGAAGTGGATGTATGTGTATATGTTTGGACGATGGGTAAGTTTACTTACAAGTTTAAATAAGTAGATATAAATGACAATAATTGCATACTGGTATTACACTTTGTTGAAATGCCTAGTTAGATTAAAAGCAAATATAAGTTAAGTTATACATGAGTTAGAACATTTGGTATTTGAATTAATTTAGTTAATTTGACTAATAGAGAAAAGAAAATATAATTAAAGCATTAATTTCAAATCTCTTTATCTTAGCCGTACGAAGTCCGTTTGACTAGCGGTATCTAGCATCAGTTCGCGTCAACGAATATAACACGCTGATGAAGCATAAAATATATACCAGTAAAATGTTAACGGGTTGAAATTAATCACGGTAATGTAATTAAACAATTATATTTGTTGATGACCCTTTTAAATATTTACAACCTTATAAAATACATAACCCTCTCTTATATTATCAGAATATAGCGCCATCCATCGTGTTGGGTCCATATGGACACAGGCTACAAAATGGAACTAGCATGGAGCTCATTTGAATTTATGGCAAAATAAAATGCCTGATCAGACCTATCGACCGTTAATCGTTATTTAACAATTAACAATCAAGGTGAGTAAAACTCACTAACTCCGTTTAAATTATATTTTTATAAATATAATCTAGTACTGATAAATGATGATAAATTTCTGTGTGATGATTGTTTGGTTGAATGGTTGTTTGATTGGTTGAAATTACAGTTAACGATACACACACATATCGTTAAAAAAACATTTATTCTGTTCATTAGAATATGTTATATTGAACTGGAATTGATATGAATTATACTGTGTAACATTTGTGGATGCAGGGAAACAGGTCGGAGGGATCCAACTGGATTCCTCAACACTTATTTTATCGTTTTCATATATTGTTATATATGATGTGATATATAGCCTGCTGCGGATTATATATGTTTGAATGACACTGATCATTTTTATATGGTATGTTAAACACCATAGAGAATACTGGAATGTAATAAGGGGAATTTTTAAATTGTATATTGAAAATGAAATATTTTTATAAAATAAGTAGACATTTCGAAAGAAATATTTTAGAAATGAATAAACGTTATTAAAGAAGCATTCATGAAATGAACAGAGTTATAAAAAGGAATAATTTAAAAAATGAATAGAATCGAAAAGGGAAATATTTGTAAAATAATTATAAAGGATCTTATAAAAATGAAAATTTTACATTAGGAAGGTTTAGACCCATGCTTCGCATACGGGTGTGACATGATATGGATTTAAAGTAGATTTCAAATAGAATCTGTTTTAACAGATAAATTGAGACGTTTAATTTATAAATAATATTTTATAAATAAAATGAAATATTTATCATTTGATAAATGGAATATATAAGTCCAAACTTATATAGAGAAGTAGAAATTGGTTTTAACACCGATATTTTAAATAAACTGTGAATTCAACATTTATAAGGAATTTTTAAATGAGAGTAAAGTGTTAGAAATAAAAAGAAGACTTCATATGAATAAATCTAATTTAGAAATTAAGAAATGGGAGTAAATATGGAAATGTTTTCCAATGATTAATAATGCATATTTTCTAAATTTAGAAATATAAGAATTTACGAATATATATGAAAATGGGAAAATGGATAAATTAATGATAATTTAAAATAAAGAGATAAATTTTGATTGATGATTGATCGATCAAATTTCTATCTGGAAATAAGATTGTTGGTTGTACTTCTATTTTTCTTTGATAGTCAAATCACCAACTATTGAAGTTTTTGACTATTTTTCCATCGTCAATACGGAGAGACCAGGATCAGATTCATTATCTGAAAACCACTCCGTATAGGCATAGCATTGCGAATCAAATATGCAGAAGACAGTTGAAGACGGAGTTATGCAAGGGCTATCCTGTTTACAGAATAGTGCCTTCGGTTTGTCCAGTCCCAGAACAACGTGTATGGATGAATGTCTGACAGAGTATATATAATGAATAGCGTAAGCTGATCTCTTCAAAACGTACTTACGTTTGGTGGCAGAGAAATTCATTTCTCTTTGCTTTATACCCGTAATTTTTTTGGGGGAATCAATTTGTGATTTGGTGGGTATGGCGATGTGGCATTCAAAGTAAATGAAGTGGTGATCTATCAAAAGATACGTTATGACCTCAAGCCTCATCAACCGGGAAATGACAAAAATTGGGCAGACAGCATGGCTATGTGGGTCGTCCCCATTAGGGTATATTGTCACCATCTAGAGAATATTCATATTTGTTACTTCCTTTTGCTTCTGTATCTCCCGGGAACGGTTATGTTGCTATCAACCGTAGGTGACAATATATTCGATACACTCAAGAGAAATGAGTGGTCGGTCATGTGTGGGCCGGGTTGCAAGACGTTCTTGTTGAACCTAGTGTATTCGCCTCAGGAGATACACTATCGGCAGGTGGTCCGATACCTTGTCATAGTCGGAATCCAATTTCCAATAAGAGCCCGTGATTTTGATTGTATATAATATATGTGGAACGTGAGATGTAAGCATTCTGCTAGATTGTTATTGACTTGTGGTTAGACACTATTATAATATCAGAAAAGTATTGATTTCCAAAACCGGTTTGGGTTATCGTAAGGTAAAAACCATCCGTGTTTATGTGTGGATCGGTCTTACGATTATCCTTTCTTTTGAAAAAGATTTTTGAAAAGTTAAATAAAATGATTTGTGTTTACTCACACCAGTCCCATGACTGACCTTAAGTTTATTTTGTTTTATTTTTCCCTAAATTCTTGGGTGCCCAAATTTGTACGGGCAGTCAAGTAGTTCAGGTCTTTGCAGACACTTGGAGTACTTGAAGCAGGAGGCTTCATGATTATATTGCTATTGTTATTTCCGTTGTGTGTAAGTGTTGTACTCTGATACTGTTATTGGATATATATATACTGTTTTACTGAAAAGTTATGTTTTATATTATATTTTATTCGTTCCGCTGTGAGATTCGTATTACTCTGATTCTGTTCTATAGTGATCTTCTTCTTCTATTATAAATTTCTATCTTATCTATTCTCACCCTCTAACTTCTTTCTATTAATGATCGGGTATTTCCGATGTTTGAATAGTCAACATGGCAGTTGTGCGTTGATTTTCGGAGTCAAAAATCCCTTGGTTGTTACATGTCCTGGGACTGGACAAACTGAAGGCACCCTCCTACTTCGTCCAAAGGATCAGTAGTGAGTAGTCCTTGCAAATCCGAAAAATATCAACCACGACCGAATCTCATCAGACTACCTCTGGTTGTAGGGCCAGAGAATATTCGACAAGTAATCCTTCCGCATATGAAGATCCACGGTCTTTAATTGCTCCATCTTTAATCTTCAACATTACGTATTTGCTAGTCGGAATGGTTTTCGAATATAAATTCGATCCCTGTCTTTCTGTACCAACAATCATTGGCCAGATTTTGATAGTCGGTTATTTAACTATCAAAATAAAACAACCATTTATCCATAAAAAGAAAAAGAATTCACTAATTCAATACCCAGCATCATTTTGCCTCCTTAATTAATCGTTGGTTAATTTAAACTTCTAAAATCTTTGAATCCTTCAATGTTCAGAAAACACGTCCATTTCCATTTTACTATTCAACTTAAACCACGGCTTTAAAACGATTAAGTTCCCATTAACTCACTCCATTACCCAACCCTTACCACCTGACCTTTCCTTAGTCCACAATGAAGTTAATCAAATTAGGGTATAATTATCTCTCAGACCTTAACTGAACAACACTATTAGATTTGGAATAGACAGAATTCACAACCTCGAATACCAACAACTTTTACTTCTGTTACACTCAGATTTAGTTTAAGAATCAACTTCTTTACGAAATAACCCTTGAGTATAATAATAGCATTATAATCTATGTCCAAAATATTTACCTTTAAATTATACATTCTTCTTAAGCCCAAATAAATAAATAATTAAATAGATTCTTAAAATAACTAAATCTGTTTACTTCACCATTTACTATTATTAAAATAGTAAATCTTTCGTTAAAGGATATCGAAATAATAATTGACTTTAAATTAGTCAACTCAAAGCATTTTTAGTTTATTAACCAATTCCAATTTACTAATATAATCAATTTAAACAAAATTCATCTCGGTCGTTATTTACGATTATAAATCATGTTACAGCTCGTTTCTTTAGTTTGAAACATTTACAATTCTTATTTATAAGACATTGGTTTTCAAATCCTGTTTTATAAATACGTTTCCATTTATAACCATTTTATAGATGGTACTAAATAGGAAAATTGTCTACTAAAATGTCGAACCATGAAATATCAGTCCATTTTACATTCAATAACAATAAATAATAATTTTGATAAACTTTATCAGCAATAGTGAGGAATCCAGTTGGATTCCTTTAACCTGTCTGTCCCTGCATCATAATGGGTTATCTAAATTTCAATACAGCAATGTGTTAATCACAATAAATAGAAATAAACGATTTAACTAATAGGTCAGCAAATAATTAATAGCGGCCATTTAGACACCCAATTATTTATTAAAAACATAACCAACAAGGTAAATCACCTCGGTTGGGATATAATCGTTAAAATAACGATCTAATTCGATTAAATTAAACAAAAATTTAATTTAATCAATGAATAATTAAAATTATTCAACATCCATGCAAACAGTCATTAAACCATCCATCATTAGCAAACATTACACACAAAATAAAAACCCAGCTTATAGAAAATATAAACGGGATAAACTGAGAGAGTTGAACTCACCTTGATTCCATATATATGTCGCTGAAACAGATTGTTCTAATTTAATTAAACTGACGTTTAATTTAATTAAAATTCTGATAGCTGCCGACTCTGATCAACCGGCTCCGTAATGAAGCACTTGAGGTGCGGTTCCATCGCCTCTGGTCTTGTCGAATTATGATAACCAATGAGATCATTACAAAATTTAGACGATCACAGTTTAAATTAAACTATTAAATCTTCTATTAAATCTTAATTTAAATGTTAATTACGTTGATAAATATAGTCGGGCCATGTTATAACATGTGATTATATGGATAATAAAGTAGGCACGTATAACATACAACTAGGCTCATTTTAAAACGATTAGGCATCTTTTTCCTCTTAAATCACATTATGAAAAATAGTTGGTGAAACACCCCACCTCTATTAATGTCACTCACACAGGGAATGCATTAACTTCAGTGAAGCGTTATAGGTAAAAGATGCAGATAAATTACAAGACAGACAAATAAAGCAGTGGAAAACAAATTCATTTTATAAGCAACTTAATTCAGTCAAGCTTTTACAACAATTGATACAATCATACTTAAAAGTACTACATAAAACTTCTGTCTTGATTCAAAAACTTCCAAGTATATAAGAAGCATAAAACATAGCAAAGTAGCATAAGTCCCCAAATTAAAGTGCAAACACAGCTGTTAGATCAAAATTTGGCTCTAACACCCAAATTGTTCTGATTCGTAGAGAATTATAATTGAAAAAATGAGGGAAAAGCAGAGAACACACAAGGTTTATAGTGGTTCGGCGTTAACGAGCCTACGTCCACTTTATATGCTATTGATTATACTTTGAATGCTAGTACAACCAATGATTTCTCTCAAACTCACTCTTACAATTATGATTTCTCTCAGTAATCTCGAAGTAAAACTGATAAGAAATAGTGGTATGACAGTAATGGTGAAATCAATACTCAAAACTGCCAAAAGATCCTGAAAATTGCCAAGTTCTAGGCTATTTATAGCTGATTTTGTCAGGCGGATCGCGGTCATACGTGGCGCAAATCCCGAGAATATCGGATCGGATCGTAGCTCGAGGGAGAATTGGTCAATATGACAGTTGTGGACATGTGTCGTAAGATCCATCATTTGCGGATCATGGTAGAATTGGTCAGAGCCATCATTTGCTGATTCCTGGAGTTCGGATCGGTTCGAGCTTACAGGGGTGGATCTTGGTTCCATCATTTGCGCCACGATCCGATTTGATGAAGTGACCACGATCTGGTTTTCATGGGCTAAAGGCATGAAGTTTCATACTCTCTTCTTGTGTGTGAACCTTGGTGGCTTGGTCAAAAAGCTAGCCAACATTTTGCCCCCTCGGAGTATGTTTTATCGAGGATAGAACATGCTTCGAAACCGCAGAGACATCTTTTCATAGGGAGATGCAAACCAATGGTTGCGTCTGTCTAAAATGCCGTGTTATCTCGGAGAGCCGCGTTTCTTCGATTAGTATAAATATCCAACTAATTCTTCGATCATTTCCCTGTTCATTGGATAATTCTCATTTCTGGAATCTTTGGAGATTTCATCATCAAATTGCCAGGTAAACTTCTGAAATAATATTTTTTTTTGCAAGTATTTCCGAATTTTCACTTTGGTACGTGACCTGTCGGTTCGGATCGCATAAGCTTCCCACGATCCGAGGAGTGTAGTATTCGTCTCGTGCTCGATGGACATTTGGGCTTCTCCACGAAATGTGATGGTCTTAGGTTCTCAGCCCACTTATTTCATCAGTCCGAATAGGACAAGAATGGGAATACTTGCAGTCGCCTCCCTGTCTATATAAACCGAGCCCCTCTTCTCTTTCTCTCCTTCCCTTTTCTTTCTCGTTGCCGCCGCCATTCCCCTTCAAGTTAAACCCTAACTGCTACCTCTCCGATTTCCCAATCATATCTTATTTTTTCAAAAAGGTAACTGCACTTGAAAATTTAATGCAATTCTACCCTCGTTTTCTTGGTTTTTATTGGTTTTAGAGTAGAGAATCGGCGGAATTTCGTGGCGTTCGAAGTTCTGGTGTCGAGGCGCCATGGATGTTAGTTGCTTGAGCTCTGCGATAGAGAAGAAGAAGAAGAGAGGAAGAAGAAAGAAAGGAGGAGAAAAAGGGCTGAGCAGATCGGGTTGTAAGCATGATTTGGATACGGATCGGGTCGTGGACACGGAGGAGTGGAGATTGAAGTATGGATCGGATCGTGGTGATGAGGTACCGGTTCGAGTTGCGGAAATGCTGGTATCTAAGTCAAGTGACGGATCGGGTCTTGGCTAGTCTGTAATTCATAGGAGGAGGGAACGGATCGTGGGTAGTCTTTGCGACTCGTTCCAAATTCGCGATCTGACACTCTTCCACGATCTGGCGACTTCGCTGCGAGTCCTCGCTTGCCTCGCGATCCGACCATGCACTGCGACCTGAACCCTTCGATGCGATCCGAGTGATACGATGTACTTGCTAAATACTCAATGCAACTTAATCCTAACATACCAATGGACAGTTAGGTTAGAGCCTTTAAGACGAACTTTCTGGACTGACTAACAGCATAATTTAACAACAAGCAATGACTAGTATCTCGACGATCTTATTAACTTCTATGCTTTTCTTTAATGCATGCACAGGCACACACTTGCACTTGCACATACGGGGGGAAGGGTAGCTATATTCTAATTTATTATACTTGCCGACACAACTATGTCAGATAAACAAGTGAGTGAGATGCTTGAGAAAGGCGCTGAGCCAGAGGCATCGGTGCACCATGAATCCAACGTGCTTTCCTCAACCTCAGGTCAGGATAAGTCCGACCCTGATTACAAAATGGACTCTGGCGCGGAAGCAACGTCTTCTGACGATACATCCTCCGAAGAAGAGGACGATCGGGCTCCCGATGAGCTTCCAGGAGCTAAAGATATAGATAAGTTTACTGATTGTCTGGCTTCTAAATTGGACGACACCAAGCTTCGAAAACTATGCTTGAAGCACGGGATATCCTTGGATGATGTTAAAACTCCAGGCAAGGACGATAGACCTAATTCTGCCCCATCTGGGCACATGACCATTAGTAGATTGATGTGTTCGGTAGGCGCTATTCCTCCGTTCCCGCCAGTCGTCGTGGACACTTTAAGGCGATTGCGTATTGCTCCCATGCAGCTCCACCCCAAAGCTTATGCAACTCTATACACTTTATCCGTTGCGTATCCAGAGGTTCTGGAGACTGAGCTTACCTTTAGAGATTTAAAGTTCTATTACCTTTTTAAGCATCGTTCCAAGGCAACTCCAAATATCTCCTACTTTGAGTCAGTAGCCAACAGGAAGGTTGTGACTGATGGTTCAGCAACATCGGGGATCCTAAGGCTGATTGGTTTTATATAAAACTGCAGGCGGGATGCGCACGAAAATGGCTTAAAGCAAGTGAGTTTTAAGTCTCCAGATTGGCGACTTGACTAGATAGCCAAGACGCTAACATGTTTCTTTTCTCCATGCGGATCATACTTTCCCCAAGACAAAAGGCTCGGTGTATGAAAACCGATTGTCTCGTCTTCTCAAAAGCGAATCAGACTTCTTGAGAATAAAGTTGTGTCTCACCGATGAGAATCTTCACAAGCACCATCTTCTAGACATAAGATTCGGACTGGGCAAGGACGGAAAATCTTATAAATATGTGCCCCTGGTTGGGGGAGAGGGAACCTCACAGGCTACAGAAACAACTAGACGTCACAAGAGTCCTTCCCCGCTCATTGGTCAAGATGATGAAAATCTGAATAAGTATAAGGGAGATGAGATCCGAGCTGACGAGTCTAAAGAAATTTCGGTCTCTAAAGATCATTCTCCCTCTAGAACTTCACCACCGGTCGATCCCGTCGTTCATGATGATTTCACGGAGGAGCAGATAATAGGGAAACTATACAAGATACCTCTGCCAGACACCATTTACTCTCATGAAGAATTTGATGAGGAACCATTCTTTCTTTCCTCTGAGGAAGCGAATGCCTCCGTTGGGGAAAAAGATACTACACAGACGAGCCTAGCTCCGGGCCCTGGTCCGTTAGGGGATTATATGGGATGCACAGATCACATGTACCGTTCACCACAGACCTTTATACACTATTGATGTTCATAATTCTAACATACGCTTGTTTCATTTGCAGGAAGGATGACTCGCAGACAGTCTTATTCTTATCGTTCCCTTCGTGCGGGCACCCCAACTCTTCGTTCAGATCCTGAGTGCGCTCGTAGCAGCAGCCGAGGGGGAGACAACCATCGGTCCTGGGATTCTTACAAGCCTCGCTCTCCACTGTCTAGATCCCCGTAAAAACAAACCTCTGGGAAGCCCCATAGTCATCAAGTGCCACCTACAAGGGGAAAACGACTTCCCAAAGACTTAACTCCTCCGAAGAGCACGCCGTCTCATAGCAAGTCATCAAAAAAGCATCACGAGCCTAAGGATAAAAACAAGGATCCAAACAAGGATTCTGAGAAGGAGAAAACTGACATCGTCCCCTCCAGTCAACAAAGTTTGAGTGCCCCCGGGGCACGAGACTATATCCATGGTCCTGAGACTCAGGCTAAGCTGGAGAAATTGCGAGAACAATTCCCCGATATCTTCTTCGAGAGGATGATGTTCGTTCCAACTCTGGAACCAGTCCTTGGGAATTGGGATACTGAAGTCATCGGACACGTTCGCCATGTAGCCAAGCAATATGAGGCGATGAAGAAACATGCTGTCAATCTTTCAGACGCTATCCGAACGCTAGAAATGGAAGCGCATAGGTCCAAAGTAAGGATAGATAACAATGACAGGGCCAGCGTGAAAATGGAAAAGGACTTGGAAGATGCACAATCTTTGCTTGCCTTGGCTCAATGAGATGCTAAAAATTATAAGACTGAGCTGGAGGAGGCCAGGCAACATTTTCATAATGAGCTTGATTCTAACAGCAAAGAGCGTGTGTCATTGAAGAAGGAGGTGGAAGATCTCAAGATGGCCAACACCGAACCGAAAACAACATAGGATCATTTCGAAGCTGAAAAAGCTGCTTGGGAGAAAGAAAAGGCAAGCTTGAAAGACAGTTTAGCTCTGGCCGAAAAAGAGAGAGCAATTCTGAATGATCAACTCGTGCAATCAGAGAAGCGCGCGGTTCTTGCTGAAAATAATGTGGAAAGTGCCATTGAAATGGCTACTGCTTCTAATGAAAAGTTCCTCGAGAGAGAAAGATATTGAAGGATTTGAAGAAATGTTGTTTGACTTCCTTGGCCAGGTCATCAAGACCCGTAACATCTCCTGGATCCCGGATTACCATGTTACTTTAGCCAACATATGGGATGCAATCGTCCAGGGCGAGAAACGGCGATTAGGAGTTGATGAAATTAATGAGAATGAGCTGATGCAGACCATTCTTAAGGATAACGAACCCGAGGATTTAGAGAAAGGAAAACGCCTACTCCAAGAAGAGATGGATAAGGAGAAAACTCTGGCCAAGGGCAAAAATAAAATTGAAGAAGGCTCGAGCTCAGCTGCAGAGCTCAAAGCCTCCGAAATTGAGGAATACAGTCCCGATGATCCATTGATTCCTCTGGGTCCGACTCCTCCAGTTGTTGGAGCTTCTGCTACTAGCCTGGATGGAGGATCAGCGGAAGGTATCTCTATATTCTCTCCATAATTTGTCAAAGCGATCGTCACTTGTCGCCGTCTTGCCGAACAATCAACTGAGCAGACCACATTCTCTCCTGAAATAACATTTGTTTCTCATGTTACAAGTGGTGTGCCAGGTGATAAGGATGCTGAGAAGAAGACAGAGGCGGAGAATATTGTCATCCCACCAAGTGCTAGCGCTGACGCTTCCAAGCAGTCCGAAGGTGCGACAACGGAGAAAGTCCTTCTCGCACCCAGTGCTGATATTCCCCGAGATACTGAGCCCATCGAGGCTTTGAGAGATATGGACGGGCACCATGAAGACGATGAAGAGGAAGTCACCATTACCAAAAAATCAAAGGCGATGATGAGGAAACCTTGATTGAAAGGAGGGCTAGGCTAGAGAAACAGCTGGCCTTGAAAAAAGATGAGCAAGAGCCTTTGAATGTGCCTCCGATCTCAGAGTTTAATCCCAAAACTGGGTTGGTACTAAAACTCCAACCCAAATCAATTACCAAATAGCTTGTTTCCTAGTCTTTTGATGATTCCTCAGCTCCCCTTATTGACAAAAGAAAAAGAAAGAAGAGTGATCAATCTGATGCTGGCAAGGCGGAGCTGGAACATCAGAAGAAGGAGAAAAAATCCAAGTCGTCTCCCAAGCATAAGTAGGATGTAGACGTTTTTCCGTATTTTGTTTTTAGGCTTTCCACTGGCCATGAAATGTAATTGTGAGAATGGCCCTCACTTTTGTTTAGGTTCCTCTTTATCTTGTAAGCTTACAGTTTATGAATGAAAGTTTATTTCTTTTGCATCATCGTGTACCTCTATACTTTCCCGATCCATCAGCGGGTTAAAGTTCAAACTCGTACCATGATCCGCTCACCGATCCTTCAGCGGGGCAGAAATTATGGGGGTGCTGAGTCTCCAGCATCCTTCTCAGCGCTTAGTCATAGACGCCTTTATACTCTCCTGGCGGTCGCCAAGGTTAGAGTTCGAACTCAGCTGTTCAGTCGCCCCCCGATCCTTCAGCGGGGTAAGAGCTCTTTCTCAGCGATTAATCATAGACTCTTTTATACTCTCCTGGCAGTGGCAAAGGTTAGAGTTCGAGCTCAGCTGTTCAGTCACCCCCCGATAAGAGCTCTTTCTCAGTGCTTAATCATAGACGCTTTTATACTCTCCTAACGGTTGCCAAGGTTAGAGTTCGAGCTCAGCTGTTCAGTCGCCCCCCGATCCTTCAACGGGGTAAGATCTCTTTCTCAACGCTTAATCATAGATGCTTTTATACTCTCCTGGCAGTTACCAAGGTTAGAGTTCGAGCTCAGCTATTCAGTCGCCCCCCGATCCTTCAGCGGGGTAAGAGCTCTTTCTCAGCGCTTAATCATAGACGCTTTTATACTCTCCTGGCAGTCACCAAGGTTAGAGTCATGTCAAGGCGGTTTTTATCATGGTGCGTCGCCTTGCCATGTGGACGTTATTTTCGCGTCCTTTACTTTCTCTCTCGTCTCTAGAGAGTTAGAGTGCAATCAATGGTGACTCACTTTATTGCACCTTCAGCGTTCTGGCTGTGGATTACTCTCCATTCTGATGGAAGGCACTTAGAATTACAAGTTTCTGTGATCGCTATACGGTATTACAGCAAACTTTATAAAGATAGAAGAGCAGATAAATAATAGTGCAAATAAAGGTAAATGACACACAATATTTTTATAGTGGTTTGGTCGAATCGTGACCAACGTCCACTTTATAATCCTTTGCTCAAAACATTGGACTATTCTAGGTAAGTCATGCCTTTTAAATGGTCCTATGAAACAAAAGGATAAATCTGACAACTTTACATCAGATAGGTCCGCAAATGTTGGGCATTCCACACTCTGGGGATTTCTTCTCCATCTACGGTTGCTAGCTTGAAGGTTCCGTTATCAAGCTTTCGTAGAACGGAGTATGGTCCTTCCCACTTCGCACCCATATAAGTTAGGGGTGGAAAGACACGCTTCAGAACCAAGTCTCCGGGTTCAAAGGTTCGGGCTCGAACCCTTTTGTTTTAGTATCTGGCGACCTGTTGCTAGTGTCTCAAGGCACGCAGGTCCGCTTCATCCCTCTTCTCCTCTATTGTATCTAGGGATTCAAGGAGCAACTCGTTATTAGTCATCAGATTGTAATAAGTGACTCGGTGAAATGGTACTTTTAGCTCAACCGGGATGACTGCCTCTGCTCCAAAAGCAAGAGAGAAGGGGGTATGGCCTATCGCCGATTTATACGTTGTCCTGTAGGCCCATAATGACAAGGGTAGTTCATCTACCCACATGGCTTTGGCCCGCTTCAATCTTCTTTTGATAATGGACTTAATCACTTTATTTGCTACTTCGACCTGTCCGTTCGACTGCGGATGTGCCACAGAGGTGTACCGTTTCTCAATGTGGTACTTCTGGCAGAAGTCCTTGAACTCGTTGCTATCAAACTGGGTTCCATTGTCAGTTATGACGATCTTCGGGATCCTAAACTAGCAAATAATGTTCCTAACAACGAAATTAATCACTTGCTTGGTTGTGATTGTAGTTAACGGCTCAGCCTCGACCCATTTGGTGAAGTAGTCTACAGCTACAATAATGAACTTTGCTCCGCCCTTCGCTATAGGGAGGCTTCCGATGATATCAATTCCCCACAGAGCGAAAGACCATGGACTCGTCATTGTCTTTAACTGGCCAGGAGGCGCCCTGGGAATTTTGGAAAATCTTTGACATGCGTCACAGCGTCGTGCGTATTTTGCCGCATGTTTGTTTATGATAGGCCAGAAGTAACCATACCGCAATACCTTTTTTGCCAATGCCTGTCCTCCAGTATGGTCACCGCATTCACCCTCATGTACTTCCTGCAGTACACGCTTGATTTCGTCATGGGCTATACACCGGAGAAGGGGCATCGAAAATCCCTGTCTGTACAGGACTCCGCCTTGCAGAACGTATCGGGAAGCTTTACGGATTATTTTACGCCTCTCGCTCTTCTTGGTCGGAAGCATTCCATTCATCAAGTAATTCTTTAGAGGGGTCATCCATGACTCCCTTTCTGGCTCAGTCTCTAGTATCGGATCAACTTCCATCTGACCTATGCTAGGGAACTGAAGTACTTCAACTGGGGCTAGCCCAGCTACTTCAGGTCGTCGGAACTAGCCATCTTCGCTAACTTGTCCGCCTGTTGGTTCTCTGACCGCAGAATATGAGATATACTGTAATGATCAAAGCCAGTCAGCAACTCCTTCGCTTTCTCCAAATACGAACTCAATCTTGGGCTCTTAGCTCGGAACTTTCCAGTGACCTGATTTACAACTAACTTGGAATCACAAAATATGTCCAGCTTCGCGATCTCTAATTCCTTTGCGATCCTCAGTCCGACTATTTGGGCTTCATATTCGGAGTCGTTGTTAGTGGCGCGAAATTCCAACCGAATAGCATAGGATATCAGTCGTTTCTCAGGAGTTTCAAGACCGCTCCGGCACCGGATTGTTTATCATTCCTAGCACCATCCGTATACAATTTCCAGGCGCTAGGATCGAGAAGTTGTTTTGGTGGGTTAGCCTCTTCATTTACAATGTCATCCTCCGGGACAGTAAATTATGCTATGAAATCTGCCAGCACTTGCCCCCGTATCGATCGTCGGGGCTGAAAATTCAGATCAAATTGACTCAATTCAATGTTCCATTTGAGCAGTCTCCTAGAGGCTTCCGGTCTCTGTAGAACTTTCTTGAGCAGGTGATCAGTGTACATGGTGATAGGATGAGCTTGAAAATAATGCCGAAGCTTCCTAGATGCAATCAATAAGCTGTACACCAGCTTCTCTATCCTCGGATAATTGCGTTCAGCTGCCGCCAATTTTTTACTTACGTAGTACACTGGCCTTTGAACCTTGTCTTCTTCTCTTACTAATGCTGAGCTGATTGCGTGGGACGACACTGCTAAGTACACGAATAAATCCTTGTGGTCCACTGGCTTAGACAGTATCGGAGGCCTCTCGAGATGATTCAACAGGTTCTGAAATGCTTCTATGCAATCAGGAGTCCATTTAAAATTGGGTTTTCCTCGCTTTATCAATTCAAAGAATGGAATGCATTTGTCTGTCGCTCTAGAGATGAATCTGCTTAATGCTGCAACTTTCCCTGCAAGGCTTTGCACATCTTTGATTTGTCTAGGCTCCTGAATGCCTCTGATTGCTGCGATATGGTCTGGATTAATCTCAATCCCGCACGAGCTGACAATGAATCCCAAGAATTTCCCGGAGGCAACCCCAAATGAGCATTTCGTGGGGTTGAGTTTCATCCCATACTTTCGAAGGATACCAAACATCTCGGCCAAGTCTATAGTGTGATTGAGTGATTGTCTGGACTTAACCAACATGTCGTCAACGTATACCTCCATCGTTTTCCCAATCTGGTTATAGAACATTCTGTTCATTAACCGTTGATATGTAGCGCTTGCGTTCTTCAAACCAAAAGGCATTACCACTTAGCAGTATAATCCCAGATCCGTGATGAAGCTAGTGTGTTCTTGATCTGGAACATGCATAGGGATCTGGTTATACCCTGAATAAGTGTCCATGAAAGAGAGAAGCTCATGACCCGCCGTTGAATCTACCAACTGATCAATTCTGGGTAACGGAAAGCTATCTTTTGGGCAGGCTTTATTCAAATCCGAAAAATCAATGCATGTACGCCACTTTCCATTGGCCTTCTTTACCAAAACTGGATTTGAAATCCAATCTGGGTAGGTTGAGTCTCTGATGAATCTGTTACTTCTTAACTTTTCAACTTCTTCTTTCAAGGCCGCGGACCTCTCTGGGCCCAGCATTCGCCTTTTATGTTTTACAGGGGGATGCTTTGGGTTAATGCTTAATGAGTGACTCATGATTGATGGAGATATCCCACACATGTCAACGTGGGTCCAAGCAAATACATCCAAGTTACCTTTTAGGAAATCCGTCAATTCTTTAGCTTGAACCGGATCCAACTGGGATCCAATCTTCAGAACCTTCTCTGGGTCACTATCATCGATTGGTACATCCACAGTCGTTTCGTTGGGAGCCGCCATTCTGCCCCCAGGCTCTTCGTCCTCTCTGGGATCTATGTCCTTGGCCAGTTCTCTGGGCGACTCACCCACAGTTATTCTCTTTAGTTGCTATGACGTCTCCTCCCTTGTGGGGGAGGAAGTGTCTTTAGTCTCTATATCTCTTCCTTTACGGAGTAGCTTTAGCTCTGCAATGTAACATGCTCGTGCGGCAACCTGATCTCCTCTGACTATGCCAACACCAGCTTCCGTAGGAAACTTCAATAACAAGCACCAGGGGGCTATACAAGCTCTAAACTTTGCTAGGGCCGGTCGGCCCAAGAAGGCATTATAAGGCGATTCAATACCCAAAACCACAAAGGGAAGAATTCTCACTCTCTGGCGTTCTCCTTCCCCAAGTGTTACCGGTAGCTCTACATATCCCATTGGAGCAGTTGAAGCTCCGTTAAATCCACGGATCCATCCTTCACATGGCTTTAAATCTTTCAATTCAAGGTTCATTTGATCGAACGACTTTTTGAATAGAATGTTGACTGAACTCCCGTTATCCACTAGAACTTTATGAACAGTGACCGGGCCAATAGGAACTGTGATTACAAATGGATCTGGGTCGGAGCGTGGACACCAATACTCTCTCGATTGTGGAAAATGACGTCATCTGACATCATCTTTTGTTGTTTTACCGGGACATTGTCCTCAGGGTTGCTACACTCTCCTACCTCAAGATGCTGCTTTGCTACGTTTACGTATTGATCCATCGCCTTGAAACTATGCCCGGCTAGGTGAAGCCCTCCGATTATAGTATTGATAACCAGATCCTTTCCTTTCTGCTGGACAGTTGGCCTGGCAGTTGGTTGATTCTGGTTTTGGTTTGGGGTCTGAATAGCTTGCCCCCTGTCTCTAGGAGTCACCCTGTACTCATCCAATTTCCCTTCCCGGAGCAACCTCTCAACTACGTCTCTCAGATGACGGCATTCATTTGTAGAGTGGCCGTAAGTCTGATGGAAGAGACAAAACTTCCCCGTCTCACGTTCTTTCTCCGTCGAATCTCTTGGAGAAGGCCTTTTATGCTGGAGAACGTTGTATGAGTCTACGAAGATATTCTCCAAAGTATCATTTATTGGTGTATAATTTTTGAAAGACCTAGGACGGGTCCTTCTTTGGGAGTCGTTCCCCCGATTTCTCTTCCGATTATTGCCATTACTGTTATTATCGTTATTTCCTAACTGGCGGCCACCGCCCTGGTTTCGGTTTCCAACATTGACTTCAACCTTCCCCGAGTTGTCTCCGGTTTGCTTGATGGCCACATTACTTTGGATCTCCTCCTTATCTTCCATTTTCATCTTCCAGTTAGCGTATACCTCCTGCTGACGTAAGCGTACGTTAGCTTTCTCGTAGAACAATTCTCTAGTACGAGGTGGTTTGCCGGCCAGGTATCTCCCAAATTCAGTATCTTTATCTACCCCATCGATCAGGGCTGCTACAACAGTTGGCTCATGGGGATCCTTCACTTCAGTGGCAGCTAGGTTGAAACGATCCAGATACACCCTTAAGCTCTCGCCTGGTCGTTGCTTGACAAGGAACAGATCAATCACGCTCTTTGTCCTCTGTGCATAAATGCGGAACTGTTCCACGAACCTTTCACTCAACTCCCTAAAACTGGAAATTGATCTTGCTGGTAAGCGAGTAAACCATAATAACGCTACATCCTCCAGGAATATAGGGAATGCTTTGCACTTTACAGCGTCAGAGGCTGCGGCAGCGGTCATTGACCAAGAATATCTCATTAGATGTTGGATTGGATCAGATCTACCCACGTAACGGTTCATCTGCGGCATGTTGAAGCGTCTCAGGAATGTTATATCTAGAATGTCATCAGTAAAAGGGGTGTGACTGCTGTCAATCCCCCAATCTTCATTCCTTTGTCCACGGCTGTCTGCCAGGATTTGATGAACCATAGCTGCAACATTTGCACTAGTCATCGGAGGCTCGGGATCAGCGCTTCTCGCTCGGTGGAATTCTCCGATCTCTCTTCTAGGAACAGCCACGAAATCCGGAGCTCGGATTGGGCTTCATTGCCCCCTGCTACCATGAGTATTTGTACGGCGAAGGGGCTGAGGTGGTCTATTCTCAACAGGATTATCCACAACTCGAGCTCTAGGAGTTGCGGCACGATTATTCATGTTGCGGTTCGAGGGTCCTACACCAAGTGTCTCTTCCTCTTGTGATGGCAGGGTTCCAAATCAGAGCTATTCTATGTTTTCAGCCCTCTCATACGGTCGCCGCGGAGGTCTTGGCGATTCTTCTGATGAAGAAGAGTACTCCGGGGTAAGCGGACGAACTGGGAGTGTTCTTTGCCTTGCGAGGTCATCGAGCCTTCTATCCATAGCAGTCAAGTTCTGTCGCAACACAGAGCTTTCCTGCCTTTGAGCAGCTAATTCATCAAACAGCCTATCCCACATTTCAGAGAAGCGAGAGAGATCTCCTTCAGTGACCGGAGCAGAGGGGTCATATTGATCATCAACATTTTCTCTTATGCGCAGAGAACTTGAGCCAGGTCGAACAGAGGTACCGGGACGGGAAGAGTGAGCCATAACCTCCTTTCCAGGTCGTATTATAGTCTGGTCATCAGTTCAGATCGCAGTAGACCTGTGTATGTGGCTCGTAGCGCCCCCCTGGGATCGGTTCGTGGTAACATTAGGGGGAGGGTTCGCGGCGTTGTCTCGGGATCGAGTGACGACCCCTTCAGATGTTCGGTTCGTGCCGCCCTCAATTCGGATTGTGGCGCCCCCTTCAAACTGGTTCGTGACGCCACGTTCGGGTCGGATCGCCCCTATGTCCCCGCGATCCACGAGGCCCTCCTCAACCTGCTCATGTACACTTTCTTCAACTGCTTCATTCGCCTGCGAAGTTCGTACTTCCTTAGACTTCTTTCCAGCCATGATATCAGATGCCGCTGGAATCTTCAAAAATCTGAACAGTGAAGTTTCGGGACTGTTTCCTTCGGACTTGAATATCCAAACAACGGAGCAACAATCCAATATGCTGAGAAATCAACTCTCAGTGAAAGCACCAAAATGTTAGATCAAATTTTAGCTCAAACACCCAAATTGTTCTGATTCGTAGAGAATTATAACTGAAAAAATGAGGGAAAAGCAGAGAACACAGAAGGTTTATAGTGGTTCGGCGTTAACGAGCCTACGTCCACTTTATTTGCTATTGATTATACTTTGAATGCTAGTACAACCAATGATTTCTCTCAAACTCACTCTTACAATTATGATTTCTCTCAGTAATCTCGAAGTAAAACTGATAAGAAATAGTGGTATGACAGTAATGGCGAAATCAGTACTCAAAACTGCCAAATGATCCTGAAAATTGCCAAGTTCTGGGCTATTTATAGCTGATTTTATCAGGCGGATCGCGGTCATACGTGGCGCAGATCCCGAGAATATCGGATCGGATCGTAGATCGAGGGAGAATTGGTCAATATGACAATTGTGGACATGTGTCGTAAGATCCATCATTTGCGGATCGTGGTAGAATTGGTCAGAGCCTTCATTTGCTGATTCCTGGAGTTCGGATCGGTTCGAGCTTACAGGGGTGGATCGGATCGAGTTGGAGCGAGACGATCCGGTAGGGTGCCGCGATCCGATTTGATGAAGTGACCACGATCTGGTTTTCATGGGCTAAAGGCATGAAGTTTCATACTCTCTTCTTGTGTGTGAACCTTGGTGGCTTGGTCAAAAAGCTAGCCAACAACAGCCATAGCCAAAGATAAGAGGATCCAAGCAATACATCAAAGGATCTTCAAGCTT
This sequence comes from Allium sativum, assembly GCA_030737875.1. Classification (NCBI taxonomy): domain Eukaryota; kingdom Viridiplantae; phylum Streptophyta; class Magnoliopsida; order Asparagales; family Amaryllidaceae; genus Allium; species Allium sativum. The sequence goes on along the minus strand of CM060922.1, from coordinate 443,615,125 downwards.
GGAAAGAGAAATGGTCCAAACTAAGCTGATCTTTTCCCTCCCTAGCTACTTGGGGGGAGAAAAGGAAGAAAAGAAGATGAAAGAAAATGGGTCAGACATAAAGCCTGGTAAGTCCAGTGATTTTCAATATGTAAACAGGTAAAAGTAACATGACATGAATAAACTGAATATAAGACAATACCGTGATAACAGGGATAACAAGATAAGATTAGCATAAGATATGATAAGGCAAGATAAATTGAATGCGCTTCTACTCTTTCTCTACTTCGCTTCTACCCTATTAGTCTGATTCCTATATCTCTGCACCACCTAACTAGTGTCCCAACAAGTAATCTGTATAAAATGATAATATGATCCCAATCCCCGCAATTATGGTAGCCTTCAGGTGTACATCTATTATGAGGATCGTACCTCAATCTGCCTAATTTCCATGGATATGTTAGATGTACCCTTACTACCCTATCGATCGGCTCCATAACTTGCATGTATTTATTACTTGTGTTATTCGACCTCGCTTGTATGTATTCATTACTTGTGTCATTCGACCTCGCTTGTATGTATTCATTACTTGTGGCATTCGACCTTGCTTGTATGTATTCATTACTTGTGCCATTCGACCTCGCTTGTATGTTTTAATTACTTGTGTCATTAGACCTCACTTTTATGTATTCATTACTTGTGCCATTCGGCCCTGCTTGTATGTAGTCATTACTTGGGTCATTCGACCCCGCTTGTATGTATTCATTACTTGTGTCATTCGGCCCCGCTTGTATGTAGATACCTGTGATGGCCCCATCATGGGGTGTATCAATTCCCATGATGGCTACCCGACACGATTCAAGTTGCACAGTGCATAATACTGATGCCTAATGCCTGCTTTTTCTACTTCGGAGCACGTGCACGCCCATACTCCGTCGGAACCTACACTGTTGCACCACTCGCCGCTATTTTGACCGCTTATAATCAGCCCAGTAATCATGCCCTACCCTGCCTAGCTCAGGGTACCATGATACATCTATGTGGGTTACTGCTGAAATGGGTCCCCGTTACTAGGGTTTCCTAATCAATATGTTATAATGGTTAAATGTTCTCAATTTAACTTAACCCCACCCATTTGCTTAATTAACATGTTGTACTGGTTAAGTGTTCCCTATTCATATGTTACTTAACCAACTTACTGATTCATGCATGCTTATTTTACGATTAAGTTTGTGGGCCTATATATACTAATATTACCCATTTACCTAAGATTTACTTAACCCTTCCCGTTATCAAGTCCACATGTATTATTGGTTAAGCTTGCCTTAACCCTATCCACATTGTTCGTGTAATATTGGTTAAGTTGTCTTCTTGTCCATGTTAACTTAACCCACCCACCTAACATGTCATATTGGTTAAGTGTTTCTTATTAACTTAACCCTTCCCATTCATCATGTTGTATTGGTTAAGTGTTTCCTATTAACTTAACCCTGTTCATTAGCATTAATTCATTCATTAATGCCTTAACCTCTCACATTTGAACTGTTATTTGCGGTTGCTGGATGTGCCGGGCGGTTCCGGGCAGACTTCTACCCCAAGCTCATTCTAACCTCAGGTTTTGGGCTTTATGCGTTTATCTCACACATTAGACCTGTTGTTGCAGTTGCTGGATGTGCCGGGCAGTTCCGGGCAGACATAGACCGCAACTCAATCTAACCTCGGGTTAGGCATGTTCATCTTTTATCCAATTTACCTATTTTCCGTACATATCCATGTCAAGATTTTATATGCTAATTATCCCAAATTCACCAAACTAGTCATGTTCCAATTCTCCATTTATGCCCGACCAAGCCAATTGCAGGTTATGCCCTACAAATTCAATTACAAGTTATTGCTCAAAATAGGTTACACCCAGTCTTCCCAAATTTGCAATAATAGTGATGTCCCAAAATCACAATATACATTATGCTTGGCATCCCAACCAATAGTTATGCCCAATCTAGATTTAATATTCCAATTTACAGTTTAAACCCAATATTTCAATTTACCCCAAGTTCGCAACAATAACAATTATGCCCCAAACCACAAGTTACAAATTATGTTCCACCATTACCAAATAGATTATTCCCCAATATCCCCGCATTCAGCCGCACGTATAATAAGATTTAGTCTAGATTCTAGGATAATCTAGATTCATAAAATAAAAGGGGGAAGAAAGAAGGAACATAAATGAGAGTAGGCATAAAAATAGGCATCATAATGATAGATCTGTCAAATATAACATTATGAACCTAAGAGGATTAAAGATCCGTCTGAATTGAGGTATGAAAAAGATAGATCTGAAATAAACTGATAGAAATAACCTCGTAGACATATAAATCTGATGAATAACATCATGAACCTAAAAGGATTATATATCTGATGTTCAACAAAGATAGGCATGATTGAATCGATATAATAACTTCTTAGGCATGTAAAATCATAGATTCAATAGAAGGACAGGGATAAATCTGAAAAGATTGTCTTATCGTCAAGCATGGACTTAGATTCATTTTATTACATGCCAAGATTACTATTAGGTGTTTAAATCTGAAAATAACATGAACTTACAGAAAAAGAACTGATCTTGTTTTCTGGGATCTGATTTCTGAATTTTTTAAACATAACCTTTGATGTAGACTTTTGATTTGAAGTTCTTCTAATTGATTTCTTGTTTGGATTTGATTCTCTAGTTTGGAGAAGATGGAGGCTAGGCTAGCTTAGGGATGGACAACATGACGGCTTCATAGAATGAGATTATGAGGTTTAGGGTTAAGGTTTGATGTGTTTATATAGGAGTATAGGATTAATATGAGCCTTTAGATCAACCTAGGAGTCATCAGAGCCGTCCTGTCCAAGAAAATGCGTCATCAGGCCAATCAGAAGTCGCCACGTAGCCCTATGACTCAGAAAATCATCATTGTCCAGCACAGTTGGCCGGGGCCGACCACTACGGGGGGTCGAAACCCATATAGGGGGGTTGACTCCCATGTCGACACCCCCTGGGGGGGGGGGGGTTCGGCACCCCTGAGCGGGAGATTTCCTGTTCAGCCAATTTCTGAGTTTTTGAATTTAGAACTGAATTGATTATTTAATTATTATTTTAATTTAATTTCGGCTTACACTAGAAATCTTCTAACCTCCATAACTTCTTCATACGGAGTCCGATTCACGCAAACTCGGACTCTATCTCAAGCAGAATTCCGAGATGAACGCAATGGTTTAACCTGTTTCACCCAATCCTTCCTTTAAAAATTAAGTGTTCTTAGATTTGTTAATTTAATATTCATAGAAAATACGGGGTGTTAGATTCTCCCCTCCTGAAAGGATTTCGTCCCCGAAATCTCTAAGTTAAGAAGAATGTATCCTAACATCCAATATCCATCTACTCAACCACCAATCATAGGTATCTATTGTTCTTAAAAATATTTCTAATGCTTTCATGATCATATGCATAGTGTGTGTATATATATCCTTATCTAATGCAAAATCAGGCGGTCTACTGATTCAGTTGACCTCCTTAATGCGAATTATGTCAGTGCCATGAGTCCATCATGTATGCAATTATTCCTAACCGTACCTTATAACCTCTACATGAGTGCACAATCATTCATACAAATGCAAAATCCATATGATAACACATCAAGTTTCAATCCATATATAAATACATATATGCATATGCAATATGAAAGTGACTGTGCCGATCTAGTACCTAATGTGTGTGTATATGCATCCACGAGCAACCACTTGCAACCTGTAATGACCCGAAAATCCGGTCCAATTTGAGCTGACTAAATAACACAAGTCCAACCCCAAATTAAACTGAAAATCAGGAAATTAATAGAAAGAAAACAGAGGGTGAGGATAGATAAGAGAGAAACTTAGAATAGAAGAAGAAGAGCACAACATCAGAGTAACACGAATCTCACAGCGGAAATAAACAATAGCTATATGATCCTGAAGCCTCCTGCTCCAGCTCTTCAAGTATCTATAAATCCTGACTACTTGACTGCCCGTACAAAATTGGGCACCCAAGTGTTTAGGGAAACAAAATAAAATAAACCCCGGGTCAGTCATGGGACTGATATGAGTAAAACAGTTAAAACAGTTCGAACAAGTAAAATGAAGCGACCCGTAACTTCCCCGGTCTCCGAAGAGATGAGAAAGAACGAATTACTGTGAGGACAAGACAAATCAGAACACAAACAGAAGGACATTTCACTGTTATTACAATAATGCATCAGATTACAAGAATATACAGAGTATAAATGAATATTACACAGAAATATCAGAGATTTAAATTACATTTAAATGCATAGCAGCGGAAAATAATACAATACACAACTAGAAGAGATATACGGATACAAAGCTTTCCGGATATCGTTCCAGCTGTAAACCAGGATCCTGTGAATATAAATCTGCAAAACCAAAACTACTAGCTGCCCGTGTCGAAAATAAGGGCACCCAGAGTTTAGGTTAAAACAATAAACTCCAGGTCAGTCATGTGACTGGTGTGAGAACTAAAAAGTTATTTAAAACTTTACTTTAAAAGAGAGTAATTCAAGGGACCACGCCGTATAACACGGAACGGGTTTCCTCCCAAGAATACTAGTGCATAGAATAAACAGCGCAATGCTTTTTCGAAAAATGAAGCTATTATAAGACCCAGGTCCCATCACACAATGCAACGCAAGCCGGAGGATAGGGTTTTACCTTATAACAGCCAAACATGCTTGATACGTTTAAAACAAATCATTTGATACTATAATAAGTGTATAGTGTCAAAAACCATTTTAATCATAAATATAAATCATAGACGGCATGAGTGCCCCATCCCACTATGTCGCCATACTAGGCTCTACAAATAAAGCCGAAATACACGTATTGGAAATTGGATTTCCATCATGGTGGCTCCTGATTCGAAAGATCGACCGCGTAGTACAAATCACCGCGGCTTACGTCTCAGCGAGAGAAAACACCGCTATGCACATCCGCACTTTTGGGACTCAAGTATCACCGCGGCTTACGTCCCAGCAAGAGAAAACACCGCTTACTCTATCCCTCCGAGCACGAAGCTCAATATCGGTCGACCGAATCCACTACACTAAAAATGTATACTGATCAAACCATCAGTTTACCACCATCCCGGGCTGTGAGGCTCGCGGATCAACGCTATACACAAAGCCATGCTATATCAGCTGCACTTTGATCATCAACCACCAAACTTTGCTTTTCAACAAAAGTCTGGATCACTGCATCTCAGTATGCCACACTATCAATCCATATCGTACCACTGATTTCTGCCAATATATAACCTCTGAGCTCATATGTCTCAGAGAAGGACGTTAAGCGAGAGAATAAATTCTCCGCCGCCAAACAGATATATATTTAGCAGAGATCAACAAATACAATATAAAGGAATACAATGTCGGACACACAATCCATTTACAAGTTCGTTCTGGGTCTGAACGAAACCGGAGGCACTTTCCTCGCATATCCATCCATCTCCAGGTACGTCTGGACGATCACCAACTGATTCCCTCATCCTGGGTGTACAGCCCAATCAAGATCATCAGTAATCACCCAAACGATTGAAGACTTCCGGTCTTCAACCACCGTCTTCATCTTCGACATCTCGTCGAATCGGTTATTCAGAATGGGTATAAACCCGGCCTTTCTGAATAACCCACGTATATAATAAACGAATGTTACACAAACACAACAAACGCCTCATTCCAATTCAGAATATTATTTTATTCACAAAATCACATTCTTAGGGAAAGGTTCCCATTAATTTTATCCAAGATAAATTCTTCTAAATTTATTCTTTAATCCTCCTATGGATATCATTTCAAACTAGTCGGGATTAACGAACCACACCGAAGTAATTATTTATTTTATTTCCCAATCCCAACCTATATATCCCATGGAGAAAACTGGTAATACTCCACATCTAACACCACGGTGTTATCGGTAAAATTAATTACCATTTCACGTTCAAATCTAACTAAAGATTTAACTATCGCTTTGGAGCAAAACTGATGATACTCCACTCTCGATCACTTTTCAGATTTTGATAATTAAAATTATCAATTCACATTTTAATCTAATTAAAGATTCATTAAAACTCCACTTAGTTTTAATCTTTTCAGAAATCGATATTATGTCTTTAACTGGGTTAAAGAACCAATGTCATCTAAAACACGACTCACGATAAACCCAAATCACATTTGATATTAAATACAAGGCTCTGAATAGAAAATATACCGGCTTACATTCAATATCAAATTTTGAAACCAACAAATATCGTATTGGAAATAATGATATAAAATATATCTTTCAAATCCCCATAACAATATTTGTATAGCCACGAAATCCAACATCGAAATATCCCGAAGATAATTTCGATTCAACTCCAGTCCAATCCACGTATTGGGAGTATTGATTATTTTCAAAATCACTTTCAAATTCAATTTATTTCAAAAATAAATTGATTTTAATTCTAGTTCAAAACTAGTTCATTTCGATAAAAATCTATTTTTATCTTTACAAATGTGGAGTTTTTCACCCCCGTTCTTTCCAATTCACATATTATGATTTTACACAAATTATAGATATTTTTAATAATTTTATCAAGGCCCGTACAGTCGATTTCCAACAACGGCCATCGAACTGCACTTACAGCGACCTTTTTCGAATTTGATTTGGACATAACTCCAAATCCAACCGTTAGATTTCAAATTTCTAATATTCATTGGAAAGCTCTTTTCGATACGAACCCAACGGTTCCGGTTTTAGGAGAATCCGACGGTCGGATCTCCCGCAATGTCCGTTTGAAATAAATGGTCGAAATTCACGAACTGCCGCGGCGCGGCGCGTTCTATTCAGGCCATTATATATATAATATATATATATTATATATATTTCGTCGATTTCCTTTTAAAATGAATTTTATAAATAGTTCTACATTCGTTTCAAAACAATTTCAACTTCCATTTCAATTCACATCAAAATTGAATTCTTCTTTATAAATTCGTTTCTATTCAATTCAATCTGAATTCATTTGAATTCGCTTTCAATTCAATTCATTTCGAAATCGTTTTCAATTCAATCCATTTCGAAATCGTTATCTATTCAATTCATTTCGAAATCGTTTTCAATTCAATTCATTTCGAAATCGTTTTCAATTCAATTCATTTCGAAATCGTTTTCAATTCAATTCATTTCGAAATCGTTTTCAATTCAATTCATTTCGAAATCGTTTTCAATTCAATTCATTTCGAAATCGTTTTCAATTCAATTCATTTCGAAATCGTTTTCAATTCAATTCATTTCGAAATCGTTTTCAATTCAATTCATTTCGAAATGAATAAAATCGATATAAATATCGTTTACGTCAAAATGGCGTCAATATAATCAACACGGCTTTATATTTTCAAAACTTCTTTATTCTATCCAACAAATGAATATTATCCCATTCAACACATGAATCTATATTTATTTCAACACACGACTAATCTCAACACATGAGTACTGTCAACACATCACTATTTTTATATTCAACACATGAATTTTCTTTTATAATATTCATTACTTTCCCGATTGGAATGAGGCCCAATCAATCACCATATGACGTTAATTATATGGATTCCATACAACACATGTATATAATAGCAATAATAAACAATCAACCATCAACCAAAGTGCACTACACTGTATAAGCATCAAATATAGATATCTTACGCTTATAACAGCCTGTCAATCAATCGATCGACATATTTAATCAATCAGGATGAGTGAAATTCATATTTCATCCCAACACCCGTGTGGGGTTTCAGACAATCAAACACAGATTTTTAGTTGTGCAGTTGGGCGATGTGTAAAATTTATCGACCCATTCAATATCAGTCAAATCAGTGTATATAAACAAATCGGCCGATTTGTTTATAAATATTTATTTATTCACTTTCAAGTTAAAACTATATTTTTAATGATAATATATTTTATTTTAACACATGAATTTCTATTCATTTCATTTACACAATAAAAATGATATTTTTATTTTTCTAACATGTTTTAGAAAATTTCGGCGGCATAACGGCACGATACTAGAAACGGGACAAGGCCTAGCCTTATCCCCGGTCTAGTGAAGGCCCACGCCATTCACACATCAATCAATCCATTCATTTCACCAAACAATTCAATTTCAAATCACATCATCTAACTAATCTATGCAACCAAACAAACAAGTCCATGGTCTGTGGACGATTGTGTCGGGTGCTACTAAGCACCGTCTGCATCCTAGTATATAAATATAACTAGAAAAAGAAATTTAAAGTGAGAGGTTCTCACCTAAAGCTATCCAACTTCACGACTCTTCATTTATAGAAATCTTTGTTGCTCTCGCCTTTTTATCACCTTCGTTGCTGTAGCCACTACATATATAAAAATCACACATTTTTATATTTTGATGTCTTTAAAATAAAAGTCACATTTTTATTTATTCACTTTCAATTTAAAAATCATATTTTTATAATCACTTCATATATTTAAAAATCGAAATTTTACTATGATGTTCAATATTTAAAAATCTCATTTTTACTATGCTATTCAATATATAAAAATCATATTTTTACTTCTATACTTATATATTTTCGACGCTTCATTCTATATAAAAATTATATTTTTATATTTCCACTTTATATATAAAGATCGAATTTTTATTCGCTGTTCCAATAAATAAAAATCGAATTTTTATTACTACTTCAAATATGTAAAAATCGAACCTTTACTTCTATGCAATCATTATAAAAACCCGTATTTTAATCATAATCAAAAACCGTATCTTTTACAAATTGAAAATCATAGCTTTCATGTATAAAAATCCTATCATTTTCATGTAGAAAATCATACATTTTCATATAGAAAATCCTAACTTTTCTATGCTTTAAAAATCCAATTTTTATAAAACAAAATAAAATAAAACCAAAACAAAGTCAGAAAACTCACTTCGTTCATCGGATAAAGAGGGGGAGGAGCGCAGTTTTTTTTTTTTTTTTTTTTTTAGGGTTGGGGTGTTCGACGGGGGCCAGAGGAGAGAGGGGGGGTTCTAGGGTGATCGGCGGCGGACCAATGGGCTGAAGGCGGTGGTTCGATCTAGGGTTTGGGCTCCGGGGGGTCTCGTGGGTGCTGGGTGTTCCTCGTACGGGGTGGAGATGAGGAAGGGGGAAGAGGCACTTCGCCTGAGGTGGGGGGGGGGGGGACGGCGGCCTGCGACGACGACGAGGTGGCGCGGCTCAGTCTTCCGGCGGTCCTGACGAGCGATCGACGATTAGGGAATTTTTTTTTTTATTTCTTTTTTTATTTCTGAAAAATGGATTCTTTTTGATAAGGGGGGGGGGGCCAAAGCGTGTTAAAGGGGGGAGATTTTTTTTTTTTTATTTAATTTCAATATTTTATTCACATAAAGTAACGTTTTCTATCGACCTCGAAACGAAGCCTACCGCCTGTCGTCCCTAGAGTTTTACCCCCATTCCGAACACAATGGGATATGTATCGCAGGTTGATTTGATCGTTTCAATTAGTTTCCGTTGAATTTACATTTAAATCACTATATTGAATTTTAAACGTACATTTCAAATTACCGGGGTCGCATATGAACTCTAAAAATTCTAGAAAAATATTTTCTAGCTTCGTATTGACGATACGGTCCTAACAAAACTAGTTTCGTCGAATTCTGAGACCGTATGAAAAATGGCCAATTTCCAGTCGATTAAAATCAACTGAAACTGGTCAAACGCGTTTTCCTTTGCCACGCTCACATATTGATTCGAAAAATTATGAAATTTGAAACCTAGCAATAATTTGACATCACGGACCCAATAAAAGTGGTTTCGTCGAAATCCGAGGTCGTTTGCAAAATGTCCATTTTTAAGGGCCTGAATTCCATAGCGACTATTCAGAATTTTCAACTGGACATATCTTATCGTTTATAAAGTGAAATCTCAGTTTGTTAACTTCGTTGGAAAGATATCGTCAATTAGATCCTAATGTTTTTGGTTTCACTAAAATCCGGATTGTTTTGCTCCCGGTACATTCAATTGAAGTTTGAAATCGAATTATCGAACTACCGCGCCATTTTCAATTCTATTTATAATTATATATAAATATTTATATTCTAACGACGGCGTATATAATATATATGTCGAATTCTATTCAAAATAAATTTCTCGTCGATTTTATTTAAAATAATCTATTTTAAATAATCAGAATTCGCTAAAATTGCCAAAATAAAAATTTTAAACTGGCCCAGATTTTAGGGTTATTACAATCTCCCCCACTTAAAACTTTTCGTCCCCGAAAAGGAACAAAGTCGAAAGTGGTTTGATTAATCAACTCTACGTTCGATCTGGTTTTCATTCTCCAACTTTTCAGTTTTTGAGAATTTTAAAATTTTCAAAAATTTGGCTAACACCCTAAATTTTCGAAAAATTTCGCCATAACCTCCCCTGCACCGGGAGCATCGGGGAATTTCAAATAGCTTCCCCGGTCCTTCAGATCTCAAAAAGAAAAAGAAAAAGCCAAGCGGCTAGCCAATAGGATCATAAAATCATCATCACCCAAACAATACAGTAAATTATGTAGTAAACGTGTACCTGTTTGTCGGGCAAACAAATTTTATTCTCTGCTCTAGCCTCCTTGCTATGACCTGTTCAATGATATATATGTATATGCAAGCAAATGCAACCAATTTTCAATACAATTCAACATTTGGTTCAATTAGGCTAAATGGTTCACAATTATCAAACAAATAAACAAACATCAATCAATTAGTGACTTTAACGTTTCAAATTGATAATTTTACTACATATAAAGAAAATCATGTTTTTGATGTCAATTCACAACAATGTATTCTAACTATATAAGTTTTGGTTCTCACACCAGTCTAATGGAAATATATAGATATCACACCTTCGAAACACGAAAATAATTACTAATGATGACGCGTCAATCATCAGAATCAGGTCCGTGCGACTAGAGTGTGCTTCTATATCTATCCAGTATATTAAAATTTCAAATATACGTTTGCAAGGCGCATATGCAAAATCTTTATATACTGGACCGTCCAAATCAATATAAAATAAATAATCAAATACGAATAATTGAATTTAAATTTTCAAAACAAAAATGTTTTCATTTTTAAAAATATACTCTTCACACTCGTCCTAGGATACTACTGATCCCATCTCTAACGAGTCATTCTCATTGGATATTACTAATCCAATATCTGATGAATTCTTTCGTATGGTTCTAATGTGTCTTGTTCTCTGCTTTGTAAACCAAAGCTCTGATACCAAATGAAGCGACCCGTAACTTCCCCGGTCTCCGAAGAGATGAGAAAGAACGAATTACTGTGAGGACAAGACAAATCAGAACACAAACAGAAGGACATTTCACTGTTATTACAATAATGCATCAGATTACAAGAATATACAGAGTATAAATGAATATTACACAGAAATATCAGAGATTTAAATTACATTTAAATGCATAGCAGCGGAAAATAATACAATACACAACTAGAAGAGATATACGGATACAAAGCTTTCCGGATATCGTTCCAGCTGTAAACCAGGATCCTGTGAATATAAATCTGCAAAACCAAAACTACTAGCTGCCCGTATCGAAAATAAGGGCACCCAGAGTTTAGGTTAAAACAATAAACTCCAGGTCAGTCATGTGACTGGTGTGAGAACTAAAACAGTTATTTAAAACTTTACTTTAAAAGAGAGTAATTCAAGGGACCACGCCGTATAACACGGAACGGGTTTCCTCCCAAGAATACTAGTGCATAGAATAAACAGCGCAATGCTTTTTCGAAAAATGAAGCTATTATAAGACCCAGGTCCCATCACACAATGCAACGCAAGCCGGAGGATAGGGTTTTACCTTATAACAGCCAAACATGCTTGATACGTTTAAAACAAATCATTTGATACTATAATAAGTGTATAGTGTCAAAAACCATTTTAATCATAAATATAAATCATAGACGGCATGAGTGCCCCATCCCACTGTGTCGCCATACTAGGCTCTACAAATAAAGCCGAAATACACGTATTGGAAATTGGATTTCCATCATGGTGGCTCCTGATTCGAAAGATCGATCGCGTAGTACAAATCACCGCGGCTTACGTCTCAGCGAGAGAAAACACCGCTATGCACATCCGCACTTTTGGGACTCAAGTATCACCGCGGCTTACGTCCCAGCAAGAGAAAACACCGCTTACTCTATCCCTCCGAGCACGAAGCTCAATATCGGTCGACCGAATCCACTACACTAAAAATGTATACTGATCAAACCATCAGTTTACCACCATCCCGGGCTGTGAGGCTCGCGGATCAACGCTATACACAAAGCCATGCTATATCAGCTGCACTTTGATCATCAACCACCAAACTTTGCTTTTCAACAAAAGTCTGGATCACTGCATCTCAGTATGCCACACTATCAATCCATATCGTACCACTGATTTCTGCCAATATATAACCTCTGAGCTCATATGTCTCAGAGAAGGGCGTTAAGCGAGAGAATAAATTCTCCGCCGCCAAACAGATATATATTTAGCAGAGATCAACAAATACAATATAAAGGAATACAATGTCGGACACACAATCCATTTACAAGTTCGTTCTGGGTCTGAACGAAACCAGAGGCACTTTCCTCGCATATCCATCCATCTCCAGGTACGTCTGGACGATCACCAACTGATTCCCTCATCCTGGGTGTACAGCCCAATCAAGATCATCAGTAATCACCCAAATGATGTGAAGACTTCCGGTCTTCAACCACCGTCTTCATCTTCGACATCTCGTCGAATCGGTTATTCAGAATGGGTATAAACCCGGCCTTTCTGAATAACCCACGTATATAATAAACGAATGTTACACAAACACAACAAACGCCTCATTCCAATTCAGAATATTATTTTATTCACAAAATCACATTCTTAGGGAAAGGTTCCCATTAATTTTATCCAAGATAAATTCTTCTAAATTTATTCTTTAATCCTCCTATGGATATCATTTCAAACTAGTCGGGATTAACGAACCACACTGAAGTAATTATTTATTTTATTTCCCAATCCCAACCTATATATCCCATGGAGAAAACTGGTAATACTCCACATCTAACACCACGGTGTTATCGGTAAAATTAATTACCATTTCACGTTCAAATCTAATTAAAGATTTAACTATCGCTTTGGAGCAAAACTGATGATACTCCACTCTCGATCACTTTTCAGATTTTGATAATTAAAATTATCAATTCACATTTTAATCTAATTAAAGATTCATTAAAACTCCACTTAGTTTTAATCTTTTCAGAAATCGATATTATGTCTTTAACTGGGTTAAAGAACCAATGTCATCTAAAACACGACTCACGATAAACCCAAATCACATTTGATATTAAATACAAGGCTCTGAATAGAAAATATACCGGCTTACATTCAATATCAAATTCTGAAACCAACAAATATCGTATTGGAAATAACGATATAAAATATATCTTTCAAATCCCCATAACAATATTTGTATAACCACGAAATCCAACATCGAAATATCCCGAAGATAATTTCGGTTCAACTCCAGTCCAATCCACGTATTGGGAGTATTGATTATTTTCAAAATCACTTTCAAATTCAATTTATTTCAAAAATAAATTGATTTTAATTCTAGTTCAAAACTAGTTCATTTCGATAAAAATCTATTTTTATCTTTACAAATGTGGAGTTTTTCACCCCCGTTCTTTCCAATTCACATATTATGATTTTACACAAATTATAGATATTTTTAATAATTTTATCAAGGCCCGTACAGTCGATTTCCAACAACGGCCATCGAACTGCACTTACAGCGACCTTTTTCGAATTTGATTTGGACATAACTCCAAATCCAACCGTTAGATTTCAAATTTCTAATATTCATTGGAAAGCTCTTTTCGATACGAACCCAACGGTTCCGGTTTTAGGAGAATCCGACGGTCAGATCTCCCGCAATGTCCGTTTGAAATAAATGGTCGAAATTCACGAACTGCCGCGGCGCGGCGCGTTCTATTCAGGCCATTATATATATATAATATATATATTATATATATTTCGTCGATTTCCTATTAAAACGAATTTTATAAATAGTTCTACATTCGTTTCAAAACAATTTCAACTTCCATTTCAATTCACATCAAAATTGAATTCTTCTTTATAAATTCGTTTCTATTCAATTCAATCTGAATTCATTTGAATTCGCTTTCAATTCAATTCATTTCGAAATCGTTTTCAATTCAATCCATTTCGAAATCGTTATCTATTCAATTCATTTCGAAATCGTTTTCAATTCAATTCATTTCGAAATCGTTTTCAATTCAATTCATTTCGAAATCATTTTCAATTCAATTCATTTCGAAATCGTTTTCAATTCAATTCATTTCGAAATCGTTTTCAATTCAATTCATTTCGAAATCGTTTTCAATTCAATTCATTTCGAAATCGTTTTCAATTCAATTCATTTCGAAATCGTTTTCAATTCAATTCATTTCGAAATCGTTTTCAATTCAATTCATTTCGAAATCGTTTTCAATTCAATTCATTTCGAAATCGTTTTCAATTCAATTCATTTCGAAATGAATAAAATCGATATAAATATCGTTTACGTCAAAATGGCGTCAATCTAATCAACACGGCTTTATATTTTCAAAACTTCTTTATTCTATCCAACAAATGAATATTATCCCATTCAACACATGAATCTATATTTATTTCAACACACGACTAATCTCAACACATGAGTACTGTCAACACATCACTATTTTTATATTCAACACATGAATTTTCTTTTATAATATTCATTACTTTCCCGATTGGAATGAGGCCCAATCAATCACCATATGACGTTAATTATATGGATTCCATACAACACATGTATATAATAGCAATAATAAACAATCAACCATCAACCAAAGTGCACTACACTGTATAAGCATCAAATATAGATATCTTACGCTTATAACAGCCTGTCAATCAATCGATCGACATATTTAATCAATCAGGATGAGTGAAATTCATATTTCATCCCAACACCCGTGTGGGGTTTCAGACAATCAAACACAGATTTTTAGTTGTGCAGTTGGGCGATGTGTAAAATTTATCGACCCATTCAATATCAGTCAAATCAGTGTATATAAACAAATCAGCCGATTTGTTTATAAATATTTATTTATTCACTTTCACGTTAAAACTATATTTTTAATGATAATATATTTTATTTTAACACATGAATTTCTATTCATTTCATTTACACAATAAAAATGATATTTTTATTTTTCTAACATGTTTTAGAAAATTTCGGCGGCATAATGGCACGATACTAGAAACGGGACAAGGCCTAGCCTTATCCCCGGTCTAGTGAAGGCCCACGCCATTCACACATCAATCAATCCATTCATTTCACCAAACAATTCAATTTCAAATCACATCATCTAACTAATCTATGCAACCAAACAAACAAGTCCATGGTCTGTGGACGATTGTGTCGGGTGCTACTAAGCACCGTCTGCATCCTAGTATATAAATATAACTAGAAAAAGAAATTTAAAGTGAGAGGTTCTCAACTAAAGCTATCCAACTTCACGACTCTTCATTTATAGAAATCTTTGTTGCTCTCGCCTTTTTATCACCTTCGTTGCTGTAGCCACTACATATATAAAAATCACACATTTTTATATTTTGATGTCTTTAAAATAAAAGTCACATTTTTATTTATTCACTTTCAATTTAAAAATCATATTTTTATAATCACTTCATATATTTAAAAATCGAAATTTTACTACGATGTTCAATATATAAAAATCTCATTTTTACTATGCTATTCAATATATAAAAATCATATTTTTACTTCTATACTTATATATTTTCGACGCTTCATTCTATATAAAAATTATATTTTTATATTTCTACTTTATATATAAAGATCGAATTTTTATTCGCTGTTCCAATAAATAAAAATCGAATTTTTATTACTACTTCAAATATGTAAAAATCGAACCTTTACTTCTATGCAATCATTATAAAAACCCGTATTTTAATCATAATCAAAAACCGTATCTTTTACAAATTGAAAATCATAGCTTTCATGTATAAAAATCCTATCATTTTCATGTAGAAAATCATACATTTTCATATAGAAAATCCTAACTTTTCTATGCTTTAAAAATCCAATTTTTATAAAACAAAATAAAATAAAACCAAAACAAAGTCAGAAAACTCACTTCGTTCATCGGATAAAGAGGGGGAGGAGCGCAGTTTTTTTTTTTTTTTTTTTTAGGGTTGGGGTGTTCGACGGGGGCCAGAGGAGAGGGGGGGTTCTAGGGTGATCGGCGGCGGACCAATGGGCTGAAGGCGGTGGTTCGATCTAGGGTTTGGGCTCCGGGGGGTCTCGTGGGTGCTGGGTGTTCCTCGTACGGGGTGGAGATGAGGAAGGGGGAAGAGGCACTTCGCCTGAGGTGGGGGGGGACGGCGGCCTGCGACGACGACGAGGTGGCGCGGCTCAGTCTTCCGGCGGTCCTGACGAGCGATCGACGATTAGGGATTTTTTTTTATTTCTTTTTTTATTTCTGAAAAATGGATTTTTTTTTGATAAGGGGGGGGCCAAAGCGTGTTAAAGGGGGGAGAATTTTTTTTTTTTTTATTATTTAATTTCAATATTTTATTCACATAAAGTAACTTTTTCTATCGACCTCGAAACGAAGCCTACCGCCTGTCGTCCCTAGCGTTTTACCCCCATTCCGAACACAATGGGATATGTATCGCAGGTTGATTTGATCGTTTCAATTAGTTTCCGTTGAATTTACATTTAAATCACTATATTGAATTTTAAACGTACATTTCAAATTACCGGGGTCGCATACGAACTCTAAAAATTCTAGAAAAATATTTTCTAGCTTCGTATTGACGATACGGTCCTAACAAAACTAGTTTCGTCGAATTCTGAGACCGTATGAAAAATGGCCAATTTCTAGTCGATTAAAATCAACTGAAACTGGTCAAACGCGTTTTCCTTTGCCACGCTCACATATTGATTCGAAAAATTATGAAATTTGAAACCTAGCAATAATTTGACATCACGGACCCAATAAAAGTAGTTTCGTCGAAATCCGAGGTCGTTTGCAAAATGTCCATTTTTAAGGGCTTGAATTCCATAGCGACTATTCAGAATTTTCAACTGGACATATCTTATCATTTATAAAGTGAAATCTCAGTTTGTTAACTTCGTTGGAAAGATATCGTCAATTAGATCCTAATGTTTTTGGTTTCACTAAAATCCGGATTGTTTTGCTCCCGGTACATTCAATTGAAGTTTGAAATCGAATTATCGAACTACCGCGCCATTTTCAATTCTATTTATAATTATATATAAATATTTATATTCTAACGACGGCGTATATAATATATACGTCGAATTCTATTCAAAATAAATTTCTCGTCGATTTTATTTAAAATAATCTATTTTAAATAATCAGAATTCGCTAAAATTGCCAAAATAAAAATTTTAAACTGGCCCAGATTTTCGGGTTATTACATAAACGATATCTCATAAGACCACGCCGTATAACGGAACGGGTTTTTCCCTTATGAGAATCAAAAATATCTTTATATCAAAATCCTTTGATATTATAATAATGTCTATCAACCACAATATAATAATCATCTAGCAGAAACGCTTTCGTCTCACGTTCTACATATATAGTATACAATCAAAACCGCAAGCACGTATTGGGTAATGGATTTCCAACTATGACAAGGTATGGAACCACCTTTCGCTAGTGTACCTCTAGAGAGGAATACACTGGGTTCAACAAGAACATCTTGCAACCCGGCCACACATGACCGACCACTCATTTCGCTTGAGTGTATCGAATGTATATCAACAACGGTTGGGATCAGCAACCGTTTCCCGAATGGGACAATATCGACAATAGATTTTTAGAAATAAATGAAACTCTAGATCAGGTGATTATACACCCTACTTCGGAGTGACCGACTTAGCCATGCTACCTGCCCGATTTCTGTCATTTACCGGTTGATGAGGCTAGAAGCTATGCTTTATCATCACACCAGATTCACTTCGAATGCCACATTGTCAGATCCATCAAAAATCACTAATTTGACGTCTACAACCATACATTACGTGTCAGCTAAAAGAAGTTTCCTTCTCCGCTTCCACTCTTGGTACGGTTGAAGAAATCAATGTACATGACCTTTTTGGAAATACTATGTCAGACATTCATCCATACAAGTCATCCAGGAACAGGATGAACCAAAGGCACTATTCAGTACGTCCATCTTAGGCACTGTTATCTAAGACTTATACAATAGCCCTTGCACTTTACTCCGTCTTCAATTATCTTTGGTGTATATGATTCGCACCGCTTATGCCAATACATAGTGGTTCTTTGGATAATAATCCAACTGGTCTCTCCATATTAACAACGTTAAAATAGTAAAAACTTCGATAGTCTATGATTTAACCATCAAAGAAAAATAGGTGTGCAAACAACGATATCATTTCCAAATGGAAATTCTATCAATCCATCATCAATCATATATATATATATATATATCAATATATATATATATATCCTTATTTTCTATGTTTAGAAAATATACGTTATTAACATTGGAAAACATTTCCATGGCGTAATTATGTATCACTATTCTTCCACATCTATCAGACTCTAACTATAAACTAACAAGAGAATAACTTCCTAAGTATAAACCCCGAAGGCCGAAACCAACATCAGATCAATACTCAGGAAACCATTCAACTTATTAGTCTCTAGTCATTTTCTAATTTTGCTTAACTCTATTTCTTTAACTTTATACGATTAACTCTAGTTCGTTTTTTAACTCTAATCGATTAACTCTATTTGATTACCTCTAACTGGTTAACTCTAACTCCTTTTAAAATATCGTATTTATTTTCTAAATAAATATTTCCTTTATTCTAATTCTATTTATTCCCTAAATAAATAAATAATCCCTTTTAATCTATTTGTAAATGTTCTACAAATATTTCCTTTAAAATTCTATTTTATTTGTAAATGGTTTACAAATATTTCTCTTCTTATTTGTTTGACAAATATTTCCTTTTATATTTGTTTTACAAATATTTCCCTCTATATCTGTTTAACAAATTCTTTCCCTTATATTTGATTTACAAATATAATTCCCTTATATTTGATTTACAAATATAATTCCTTTATATTTGATTTACAAATATAATTCCCTTACATTTGATTTACAAATATAATTCCCTTATATTTGATTTACAAATATATTTCTTTTATTCAAAATCCTTTTTCTTTTATAATATAAAATCCATTGATTTTATATAAATAAATTATTTTCAAAATATACTTTGAAAACCCCTTTTCCACATTCCGGTATTTCTATGTTGCTTAACACACCATATAACAACGATAAATATGGTCCAAACACACATAATCAACAACAGATTATATATCACATCATATATCACAATATATGAATAACAGTAAAATAAATGTTGAGGAATCCAGTTGGATTCCTCCAACTTGTTTCCCTGCATCACAAATGTTAAACAATATAGATAACATCACTTCCAGTTCCATATGATATATTCTGTTAAACATAATCAATATAGAAATTCAACTTACTGACTAGCAGTTCAATCAAACAGTCAATCAGACAATATTTAACAGTTCTAAAAATACAACATGAAATTATAAACTGTTCAGAGTTAGTGAGATTTACTCACATTTGCAGTTCATCGTTAAAGAACGATAAACTGTTATTTGATTTGAATCAAACAATTTATTCCGCCATAAATTCATACGAGCCCCAATCCATTTCCAGTCAGCTTCATTGTGAAGCTCCCGTCAATACGGTCCCAACGCAACTTACGGTTCGAATTTCTGATATCATATGGTCGAGATATAACAATTACAAGTTGATACTATTTAAATTGAATTTAAACTAAGAATTAACCTTAAACGGGCCTCACCACACTTTTAACCGGCCCATTACCATCACAGCCCAAACTCACCTCACGTTCTCTTCTTCCCCGAATCCCACTTCACGCTGGAACCGCAACACAGTGCCATTATCCAACTTTTCCGTCCATCTTCCGACCTCAATCTTCCATGGTTTTAAAAACTAAAAACACCAATGTTCTTCTCATCATCCCATCTTCCTACCCATACCCGTTATGCCCAGTTCGACCCTCCCTTGTCGAACGTGTCCTCAGGCGTTTCCCCATGTCCCAGCAAAGGAGATCGAAACAAAATCTCACGGAAATCTCCCAAAATCCCCTCACGTGTTCGTCTCGATCCCACAAACTCCAATACGCACTTGAATCCGTGAATAAAAGCTTCTACGTGGAGATTTCCTTAACCCTAGATCATACGGGTTCGAATTGGAACCTGATAGAGTGCGACCGCACTCACCACAAAGTATATCAGATCAAAGAGAAGTCGATGAGGAATACATACATACATACATATATATATATATCTCAAAATTCTTTGGAGATTATTTCTTTTGCTCTTCAATTTTGAAGGATTGGTTTTCACGTTTTGAGATAGAGGAACAAAAATAGAAACCACGGCCGGTTTCTATGCTTTGGTTTTGGTCTTAAGGAAGTTGGTTAAAGTGCTTTTATAGTGTAGATATTTTTTTTATATTCAATATTATATTAATTTATATTGAACTGCTGTTTGTATTCGGCTTTAAAAATCCCCATGATCACATACGACACCCAAAAATCACGAAACTGGACATGCAACTATAGTTCGACATAACGGTCCCAACGAAACTGGTTTTGTCGAATTCCGACTCTGTTTGCTCACAGAGGGTATTTTTTAACTATCAAAATACTGACTGTATTTCACTCTAAAAATCGGTACGGCCACACAGTGACTCTAAAAATCACGAAACTTGGAATCTAACAATAATTTAACACTACGGATCCAACAAAATTGGTTTCGTCGAATTCCGACTTCGTTTGCAAAAGTGGCTATTTTTAAAACTTTGGATGACCCATTTAAATATATAAATATATTTAAATATAATTAAGTAAAATATTAATAAATTAATATTATCGTATATACTCATAGTGGAATATCATACAGCTCCAGGATAATTATATACTCGCTATTCCGAGTCCAGATTGAATTGATATTCAATTTACATTAAAAATCCTTTTATAACGTATATAAAGCGTTACGAATTATAAAGGAATTCCACAACGACTTTTCTGAAATTTGATTTGGACGTAAATCAAAATCTACACGACGAAATCCCGATTTTTCTCTTCCACTAGAAAAATATACTCCACCAGCTCCCAACGTTTCTTATTTCACAGAAATCCGATTTAAAACGGACCCTGTACATTCATTTAAAGTTCAAATCGCGAACTGCAGCACCATTTCAAGCTCGATTTTAATTATAATATAATTATACCTTCAAACTGTCGTTGTTTAAATATATTCGTTATTCTAATTCAATTCTAAACTGAATTAAATATCACAGATGATCCAGTTCACACCATATCGCCATTACATCCAATTCTGATTATTTCAGAATTAAATATATTATTTAATTTATTATTTTAATTAAATATTAACTATTATTTAATTCAACGACTATTAAATTCATTATATCTCTATTTATATAATTAAATAAATTAATGATAATACCTCTGCCAATGCGGGTCATTACAATCTTCCCCACTTAAAATAATTTCGTCCTCGAAATTGCTAAGGTAGAGAACGACCCTATCTACTGGTTAGAACATATTTGTTCACTTCTTAACTTCAGTTTCAACTGAACCAATTTAATTTTAATTAAATTATTAATTAATTCTTATCAACGAAAATTTTCAAAAAAAACCTGAAAATTTTCTAACACCTTAACTTTTTGAAATTTTTTGCCAGCACCTCCTTTGTACTGGTTAATAGCTCAAACTCCAACTTGCCTCTCTGGGCCATCTCCAACCCAAAAGAAAATCAAACAGCCAAGCGGCTTGCCAATTCAGCTCATATATCTTATATCCAATAGAATTATAAACTTGTACCTTTTGTCGGCATATCAACTCTATCACTTCCATATGTTATCAACTCAGCATATACCAATGTTATCCCACTCAAATTCTGAAATCACTTTTATCTCCAACACAACCATTCGCTTTTACCAAGCCAAATTTTCATTTCAAACTCAAGTTTCGTCTTGATTCCCAACTCTTAACTTGATTATCACATTACACTTCAAATTTGAATCTTATAATCCAATTTGTCTTGATATCATTCTAATCTAATCTCAGTTACCACTTTTCTGGCTTTACTTTAATTCAATTTTGCTTTCACAAATTTCTGTTAAATTTGTTTTTAATTCAAACAGTCTTTCCCTGGGAGTTTTTAAACAGTTTACTCTTCTCAAAAATCAAATTTTCCTTTTGAACATGTCACTGAGCCCTTAATTAATATTCCATTAGTTAAATCACTTCTCTATTTCTTTATCAATATTTGTTAACCAAATATTTTCAATAACCATATTGGCCTTTTATGTTATTTGGAAAACATTTCCGAATATCGCCTTCCTTTATTTTCTAAACTTTAGAAAATATATGCTATTTATAATTGGAAAATATTCCAATTACTTATCTCTTTTCCGATCTCGTTTATTTCTATACTTAGGAAATATTCTTTATTATATTTCCAAGCTTACACTTATTTGGGTTAAAACAGATGTTGTGTAAAACATCGTTACGACAACCCAAATACTATACTCAACTAACTCTTATTCAACATTGATCTTCGTGTCTGAAATCTTACTATTTATTTGTTAATAATGAAATCAATCAATTTGGGGTATAACTACCTCTCAGACCTTGACTGAATAACATTTATAACGTCAAAACAGATATGACTACTTACTCGAATAATCAATACCATACAACTACTTATTCACTTTTAAACACGTATACGCTTCCTCTTTCTATTCTTACTAGATTTTACTCTTAGTCTTCCTTTTTGATTTTACTATTCTATTTCTAAGTTCGTTCCCATATCGACTTCTACGTATATATCGATACGTTGATTTCTAACTATCAAATTATCTTAAAAATATTCTAACTCCTTAAATTCCCAGAAAAATTCGCCATAACCTCCTTTGTACCAGGAGCATCGGGATATTTCAAATAGCCTCCCATGGCCCTCACCAATCCAAATGAAAAAAAGAAAAAGCCAAGCGGCTAGCCGATACGGCGCATAAAATCTCATATATGAATTAAATACATACCTTTTCGTCGAGCATTCTATTTATATACCTTCATACCTATCTCATGTATATTTATACCTACCCAATCTATTTTAACTATACTTGATCGTTTTAACTCAATTCGTTAATTAATTCGTTAATTAACTCTTTAGTCTATTTCACTTTTATATTTGAACATGACATGTTCAAATATATTTTAACTTGCTTATTAACTAATTTGAATCCAAATTTCAAATTTAAGTTCTATATTCGATTTCGAATATCCATTTACAAACCCAATTCACCCTTCAAAGTTCAACATCAAATTCAAAACTCGATTAACTAATTCCTCTTCGACTTAGTTAATTCTATTCAATTTCTATTCAAATCCGATATTATAAATCCCATTTGAATTTCTATATTCAAATTCTATATATTCAAATTCTATATATCAAATTATATTCAAATTCTATATTATAAATCCCATTTTGAAATTCAACACAACTTGTCTTTCCCAAAACAAATTCAAAACAGTATCTCTGGTAGTAATTCGTCACTTACAACTCGAAAATGAATACTGATGATGCAGCTGTCATCATCGGAATCTATTTTCCAGCGATCGAAGTGAGTTCAATACTATAAAACCATTTCTAAACATTTCCACTTTGAAATTCATTTCAAAATATAATTCACACTACTTGTAAAACAATTTAAAATCTCCCAGGATCTTAAATTTTCCTTATTTTTAATCCAAATCCATTTACAAACACTTATCCAATTTTCCAGGATTTTAATTCAATTTCTGGTTTAAATTCAGATTTAACTCATTTCGTGACACTTATACGAATTTTGATTGGTTATTTACATAACCATTTCACTTTTTATAATCTTACTCGATTATAATAACAACCAATATATTCACTATATTATAATTTTTTCAATTTAAATCCTTTATATCAATATATTATTTGGGGCAAAATTATTTTATTTACCCTCTTTGCAAAACATACCATGACGGTTCATCGTATTTAAGTGTTTACAAAATGCCTACCGATACAGTGGATCAAACTGATCGACCAGAACTCATAAACTACTCAACCAATAAATCTCCACAATATAAAATTATTTTTATATCATCTACAAATACGTTCACTCGTATATATACACTCAAACTCAATCTAGGGTATTACTAACCCTATCTCTACCGAGTCACGCCACAGAGCCAAGGTAATTCACTTAACTTAAGCTCTGATACCAACTGTAATGACCCGAAAATCCGATTTAATTTGAGCTGAGTAAATGACACAAGTCCAACCCCAAATTAAACTAAAAATCAAGAAATTAATAGAAAGAAAACAGAGGGTGAGGATAGATAAGATAAAAACTTAGAATAGAAGAAGAAGAGCACAACATCAGAGTAACACGAATCTCATAGCGGAAATAAACAATAGCTATATGATCCTGAAGCCACCTGCTCCAGCTCTTCAAGTATCTGTAAATCCCGACTACTTGACTGCCCGTTCAAAATTGGGCACCCAAGAGTTTAGGGAAACAAAAAAAAATAAACTCCGGGTCAGTCATGGGACTGGTATGGGTAAAACAGTTCGAACAAGTAAACGAAATCTCATAAGCCACGCCGTATAACGGAACGGGTTTTTCCCTTATGAGAATCCAAAATATCTTTATATCAAAACCCTTTGATATTATAATAATGTCTATCAACCACAATATAATAATAATCTAGCAGAAACGCTTTCATCTCACGTTCTACATATATAGTATACAATCAAAACCGCAAGCACGTATTGGGTAATGGATTTCCAACTATGACAAGGTATGGAACCACCTTTCGCTAGTGTACCTATAGAGAGGAATACACTAGGTTCAACAAGAACATCTTGCAACCCGGCCACACATGACCGACCACTCATTTCGCTTGAGTGTATCGAATGTATATCACAAACGGTTGGGATTAGCAACCGTTTCCCGAATGGGACAATATCGACAATAGATTTTTAGAAATAAATGAAACTCTAGATCAGGTGATTATACACCCTACTTCGGAGCGACCGACTTAGCCATGCTGCCTGCCCGATTTCTGTCATTTACCGGTTGATGAGGCTAGAAGCTACGCTTTATCATCACACCAGATTCACTTCGAATGCCACATTGTCAGATCCATCAAAAATCACTAATTTGACGTCTACAACCATACATAACGTGTTAGCTAAAAGAAGTTTCCTTCTTCGCTTCCACTCTTGGTACGGTTGAAGAAATCAATGTACATGACCTTTCTGGAAATACTCTGTCAGACATTCATCCATACAAGTCATCCAGGAACAGGATGAACCAAAGGCACTATTCAGTACGTCTAAGACTTATACAATAGCCCTTGCACTTTACTCCGTCTTCAATTATCTTTAGTGTATATGATTTGCAGTGCTTATGCCAATACAAAGTGGTTCTTTGGATAATAATCCAACCGGTCGCTCCATATTAACAACGTTAAAATGGTAAAAACTTTGATAGTCTGTGATTTAACCATCAAAGAAAAACAGGTGTGCAAACAACGATATCATTTCCAAATGGAAATTCTATCAATCCATCATCAATCATATATATATATATATATTTCCTCATTTTCTTTGTTTAGAAAATATACGCTATTAACACTGGAAAACATTTCCACGGCTTAATTATGTATCACTATTCTTCCACATCTATCAGACTCTAACTATAAACTAACAAGAGAATAACTTCCTAAGTATAAATCCCGAAGGCCGAAACCAACATCAGATCGATACTCAGGAAACCATTCAACTTATTAATCTCTAGTCATTTTCTAATTTTACTTAACTCTATTTCTTTAACTATATACGATTAACTCTAGTTCGTTTTTTAACTCTGATCGATTAACTCTATTTGATTAC
Organism: Allium sativum; assembly: GCA_030737875.1. Classification (NCBI taxonomy): domain Eukaryota; kingdom Viridiplantae; phylum Streptophyta; class Magnoliopsida; order Asparagales; family Amaryllidaceae; genus Allium; species Allium sativum. Next base: position 443,588,826 of record CM060922.1, on the reverse strand, counting down.
CTCTAACTGGTTAACTCTAACTCCTTTTAAAATATCGTATTTATTTTCTAAATAAATATTTCCTTTATTCTAATTCTATTTATTCCCCAAATAAATAAATAATCCCTTTTAATCTATTTGTAAATGTTCTACAAATATTTCCTTTAAAATTCTATTTTATTTGTAAATGGTTTACAAATATTTCTCTTCTTATTTGTTTGACAAATATTTCCTTTTATATTTGTTTTACAAATATTTCCCTCTATATCTGTTTAACAAATTCTTTCCCTTATATTTGATTTACAAATATAATTCCCTTATATTTGATTTACAAATATAATTCCTTTATATTTGATTTACAAATATAATTCCCTTATATTTGATTTACAAATATAATTCCCTTATATTTGATTTACAAATATATTTCTTTTATTCAAAATCCTTTTTCTTTTATAATATATAAATAAATTATTTTCAAAATATACTTTGAAAACCCCTTTTCCACATTCTGGTATTTCTATGGTACTTAACACACCATATAACAACGATAAATATGGTCCAAACACACATAATCAACAACAGATTAGATATCACATCATATATCACAATATATGAATCACAGTAAAATAAATGTTGAGGAATCCAGTTGGATTCCTCCAACCCGTTTCCCTGCATCACAAATGTTAAACAATATAGATAACATCACTTCTTGTTCCATATGATATATTCTGTTAAACATAATCAATATAGAAATTCAACTAACTGACTAGCAGTTCAATCAAACAGTCAACACACAGTCAATCAGACAATATTTAACAGTTCTAAAAATACAACATGAAATTATAAACTGTTCAGAGTTAGTGAGATTTACTCACATTTGCAGTTCATCGTTAAAGAACGATAAACTGTTATTTTATTTGAATCAAACAATTTATTCCGCCATAAATTCATACGAGCCCCAATCCACTTCCAGTCAGCTTCATTGTGAAGCTCCCGTCCATACGGTCCCAACACAACGTACGGTTCGAATTTCTGATATCATATGGTCGAGATATAATAGTTACAAGTTGATACTATTTAAATTGAATTTAAACTAAGAATTAACCTTAAACGGGCCTCACCACACTTTTAACCGGCCCATTACCATCACAGCCCAAACCCACCTCACGTTCTCTTCTTCCCCGAATCCCACTTCACGCTGGAACCACAACACAGTGCCATTATCCAACTTTCCCGTCCATCTTCTGACCTCAATCTTCCATGGTTTTAAAAACTAAAAACACCAATGTTCTTCTCATCATCCCCTCTTCCTACCCATGCCCGTTATGCCCAGTTCGAACCTCCATTGTCGAACGCGTCTTCAGGCGTTTTCCATGTCCCAGCAAAGGAGATCGAACCAAAATCTCACGGAAATCTCCCAAAATCCACTCACGTGTTCGTCTTGATCCCACAAACTCCAATACGCACTTGAATCCGTGAATAAAAGCTTCTACGTGGAGATTTCCTTAACCCTAGATCATACGGGTTCGAATTGGAACCTGACAGAGTGCGACCGCACTCACCACAAAGTATATCAGATCGAAGAGAAGTCGATGAGGATTACATATATATATATATATATATTTCAAAATTCTTTGGAGATTATTTCTTTTGTTCTTGAATTTTGAAGGATTGGTTTTCACGTTTTGAGATAGAGGAACTAAAATAGAAACCACGGCCGGTTTCTATGCTTTGGTTTAGGTCTTAAGAAAGTTGGTTAAGGTGCTTTTATAGTGTAGATATTTTTTTTTATATTCAATATTATATTAATTTATATTGAACTGCTGTTTGTATTCGGCTTTAAAAATCCCCATGATCACATACGACACCCAAAAATCACGAAACTGGACATGCAGCTACAGTTCGACATAACGGTCCCAACGAAACTGGTTTCGTCGAATTCTGACTCCGTTCGCTCACACAGAGTATTTTTAACTATTAAAATACTGACTGTATTTCACTCTAAAAATCGGTACGGCCACACAGTGACTCTAAAAATCACGAAACTTGGAATCTAACAATAATTTAACACTGCGGATCCAAAAAAATTGGTTTCGTCGAATTCCGACTTCGTTTGCAAAAGTGGCTATTTTTAAAGCTCTGGATGACCCATTTGAATATATAAATATATTTAAATATAATTAAATAAAATATTAATAAATTAATATTATCTTATATACTCATAGTGGAATATCATACAGCTCCAGGATAATTATATACTCGCTATTCCGAGTCCAGATTGAATCGATATTCAATTTACATTAAAAATCCTTTTATAACATATATAAAGCGTTACGAATTATAAAGGAATTCCACAGTGACTTTTCTGAAATTTGATTTGGATGTAAATCAAAATCTACACGACGAAATCCCGATTTTTCTCTTCCACTAGAAAAATATACTCCACCAGCTCCCAACGTTTCTTGTTTCACAGAAATCCGATTTAAAACGGACCCTGTACATTCAGTTGAAGTTCTAATCGCCAAATCGCGAACTGCAGCGCCATTTCAAGCTCGATTTTAATTATAATATAATTATACGTTCAAGCTGTCGTTATTTAAATATATTCGTTATTCTAATTTAATTCTAAACTGAATTAAATATCACAGATGATCCAGTTCACACCATATCGCCATTACAGCCAATTCTGATTATTTCAGAATTAAATATATTATTTAATTTATTATTTTAATTAAATATTCACTATTATTTAATTCAACGACTATTAAATTCACTATATCCCTATTTATATAATTAAATAAATTAATGATAATACCTCTGCCAATGCGGGTCATTACACAACCACTTGCAACCATCAATCATAACATGTTTCAAATACATGTTTACATCCATTGGTTTCTACCTAAGGATTAAGAATAGGACTGAGGAGAAATACTTAAAAGATAGATACAAGCATGCATAAACTTGTGGAAAAAGAGATCAAGGATGTACCCTAAAAAAAAGAAAATGGTAGGATGTGCATATCTTGTCTTCAGTCTCCCAAGTCGCGTCTTCTTCAGCGTCACCCCATTGTACTTTAACTAGCTTGACCTCACGATTTCGAAGCTTATTGACCTCCATTTCCAAAACACACTAGTAAAGATAGGATCTCGATCACTTACTATGTTAAAGGGTATCCCATGTAGTCGGATTATCTTCCCAAGTTAAACAGATGTTAACCATGATACCAAGTGTATATACTAAGATGATTAGAGGTCTCTCCTCTACTTAGCGTATCCATCATGTCACAAATCTGAGGGTCTTCATGTTACGCCGCTCCTATCCGATCCAAAAGTGTAGGCTGGTCTTCTAGCAATGCTAACAAACCAGGTACAAACTTGACTAAGGGTCTAAAGCTAAAGGTTGTTATGTACTTCAAACTTTACCCCTCTTAAGGTCAGTCTCTTTCTACTTAGGGCTCCTGCCACAACATTACACTTGCTAGGGGTATAAGCAATCTCAAAGTCATATGAGGCAAGAAATTCCATCTATCGTTGTTGCCTCAATATCAAATCTTTTTGCGAGAACAAATATTTTAAGGACTTATGATTCGTATATAGTTCAAACTTTCTCTCTTAAAAGATAATGATGCCATGACTTAAGAGCGAACACTATAACAACTAATTCCAAGTCGTGAGTAGGATAGTCTTTCTTATGTACTTTCAGTTGTCTTCTTCCATAACTAACTACCCTCTCTTCTAGCATTAAAATAGCGCCTAACCCTATCCCGCACGCATCCATGTAAACTGTAAACGTCTTGTTCCCCTCGGGCAATGTCAAGACTGGGGTTGTCGTCAAGGTTCTCTTCAGTCGTTGGAAAGCAACATCACAAATCAAATACCAAGCAAAAGTTAGATTCTTCTTCATCAATCTAGTAAGTGGGGCTGATACCTTCACAAAGTTCTTAATTAACTTCCTATACCAGCCCGCTAATCCAAGAAAACTTCTTACTCCCGTTGCATTCCTTGGGACCTTCTAATCTTGCATTGCAACTACTTTTGCGAGATCTACTGTTATCCCTTCCTTGGATATCACATGTCTTAGAAACCTTACTTCTTTTCTCCAAAAATGATATTTGGAGAATCTCGCCTTAAGCTGATGTGCTTGGAGGATATCCGAGATTTCCTTAAGATACAGAGCATGTTCTTCCCCACTCTTAGAGAAAACCAAAATATCATTTATGCACAAGCAAAGTGAACCACCCGCCTTTGTAGCGAAAACAACTAGAGCACCCCATTCAAAAATACTTCGCCTGATGAATCCTTTCTCAAGTAACTCTTTTACTTGTTTACTACGCCCTTCCTTTCCCTTGTAGTCATGTGTTGTACAGGTAATGCAATTGGCTTTGCATTGTCAACTAGATATATGCGGAAGTCTATCTCGCGTTTTAGGGGACAAAACCCTAACCTAATCAAAAACATCTGCGTACTCATGGACTATTCTAACGGATCGCAAATTGTCGATAGAAGCATCAAGTGATTCTAGGTAGCTAAGCCAAATTGATCCCTTAGGATCGCACGTAATCTCGAGGGTATTCCCGAGGCAAGCCAAAAGTCTAACTACCCGCCTTTCACAATTACTAACTAACCAATCCATGCCTAGAATCAACCCAAAGCCCATGAAACCAAAAACATAAGCATTACTCTTAAACTCAATACTTAATATAGCTATTCTCAAATCCTTACAAACCAAAGATAAATGAGCCGAACCACCAATTGGATTTGAGACAATAATGGGATCAAGTACTAAGGTGTAGAGACTCAACTATTGAAGCAGTTATAACCTAATGTGAAGCGCTAAAATCAAAAAGAGTACTAACAGGATGATCAAAAAGAAAAACTAAACTTTCTCAATAGACATTTTACTACCTCTCTCTCTCTCTGGTACGTTGGCAGTGAGAGCATGCACTTTCCCTCTTGAAAATCATGTCCTTTGTTCTTGCCTTTGTCCATAATTATGTGTCCCGTTGTACCATAATAAAGACACATCCTCTTGTCTTAAGTTTTACTATTCTTTCCTCCCTTCTTGTCCTGTGATTCTTCCACTTACACCTCTTTCTTTTTACCTCCTTTGTGAACCAAGTTCATATCCATGAGTTTCTCATCCTTGGGTTGTGCTCCTTAGCCAAACTCCCTCATTCTCATCTTTACCATCCTTGTGTAACATGTTGACAAGTCTCTCGAAAGCTACCTCCATCGCATGGAAAACCCTACAAAGCTTGAAAGAAAATTAGCCGCAGGTGAAACTACTGCGGCTATATATGGAAGTTGGGCACTTCTTCGCCCTTTGACAGGTGTCGTAGTCTCATCAAGCCTACGGAACCATGCCGCGATGAGGTTACCTCCCAGAAAGCCAGAAGCCCCAGAGACTCAAAAAGAAGGAAACAAGGATTCAAATAGAGGATCAAAAGTTAGCATATGGCTTTGAGGAATATGCCTTTAAAACAAAACTTTTCTTTTGGAAATGCTTCTTTTAAAACCGTTTCGAAAATAATTTTTCAAATCTTTTATTTGATCCGGTAACCTTCAGCTCTGATACCAAGTGAAACACCCCACCTCCATTAATGTCACACACACAGGGAATGCATTAACTACAGTGAAGCATTATAGCTAAAAGATGCAGATAAATTGCAAGACAGACAAATAATGCAGCGGAAAACAAAGTCATTTTATAAGCTACGTAACTCAATCAAGCTTTTACAACAATTGACTCAATCATAATTAAAAGTAATACATAAAATTTCTGTCTTGATTCAAAAACTTCCAAGTATATAAGAAGCATAAAACATAGCAAAGTAGCATAAGTCCCCAAACTAAAGTGCAAACACAGCCATAACCAAAGGTAAGAGGATCCAAGCAATACATCCAAGGATCTTCAAGCTTGGAAAGAGAAACGGTCCAAACTAAGCTGAGTTATTCCCTCCTTGACTACCTGGGGGGAGAAACGGAAGAAAAGAAGACGAAAGAAAACAGGTCAGACATAAAGCCTGGTAAGTCCAGTGATTTTCAGTATGTAAACAGGTAAAAGTAACATGACATAGATAAACTGAATATAAGACAATACCATGATAACAAGGATAACAAGGATAACAAGATAAGATTAGCATAAGATATGATAAGGCAAGATAAACTGAATGCGCTTCTACTCTTTCTCTACTTCGCTTCTACCCTGTTATTCTGATTCCTATATCTCTACACCACCTAACTAGTGTCCCAACTAGTAATCTATGTAAAATGATAATATGATCCCAATCCCTGCAATTGTGGTAGCCTTCAGATGTACATCTATTATGAGGATCCCACCTCAATCTGCCTAATTGCCATGGATATGTTAGATGTACACTTACTACCCTATCGATCGGCTCCCTAAATCACATGTATTTATTACTTATGTCATTCGACCTCGCTTGTATGTATTCATTACTTGTGCCATTCGACCTCGCTTGTATGTATTCATTACTTGTGTCATTCGACCTCGCTTGTATGTATTCATTTCTTGTGTCATTCGACCTCGCTTGTATGTATTCATGACTTGTGTCATTCGACCTCGCTTGTATGTATTCATTACTTGTGTCATTCAACCTCACTTATATGTATTCATTACTTGTGTCGTTCGACCTCGCTTGTATGTATTCATTACTTGTGTCATTCGGCCCCGCTTGTATGTAGTCATTACTTGTGTCATTCGACCTCGCCTGTATGTATTCATTACTTGTGTCATTTTGCCCCACCTTTATGTAGATACCTGTGCTGGCACCATCATAGGGTGTATCAATTCCCATGATGGCTACCAGACACGATTCAAGATGCAAAGTGTATACTACTGATGCCCAGTGCCTGCTTTTTCCACTTCGGAGCGTGTGCACGCCCATACTCCGTCGAAACCTACACTACAGCACCACTCGCCGCAATTTTGACCGCTTATAATCAGCCCAGTAATCGTGCCCTATCCTGCCTAGCTCAGGGTACCATGATACATCTATGTGGGTTACTGCTGAAATAGGTCCTCGTTAATCGGGTTTCCTAATCAACATGTTATATTGGTTAAGTGTTCTCAATTTAACATAACCCCACCCGTTTGCTTAATTAACATGTTGTACTGGTTAAGTGTTGCCTATTTATAAGTTACTTAACTTTCTCACTGATTCACGCATGTTTATTTAACGGTTAAGTTTGTGGGCCTATATATACTAATATTACCCACTTACCCAAGATTTACTTAACCCTTCCCCTTATCAAGTCCACATGTATTATTGGTTAAGCTTGCCTTAACCCTATCCACTTTGTTCATGTAATATTGGTTAAGTTGTCTTCTTGTCCATGTTAACTTAACTCACCCGCCTAACATGTCATATTGGTTAAGTGTTTCTTATTAACTTAGCCCTTCCCATTCATCATGTTGTATTGGTTAAGTGTTTCCTATTAACTTAACCCTGTTCATTAGCATTAATTCATTCATTAATGCCTTAACCTCTCACATTTGAACCGTTGTTTGCGGTTGTTGGATGTGCCGGGCGGTTCCGGACAGATTTCTACTGCAGACTCGTTCTAACCTCGGGTTTTGGGCTTAACGCTAACCTCTCACATTAGACATGTTGTTGCGGTTGCTGGATGTGTCGGGCGGTTCCAGGCAGACTTGCACCACAAGTCAATCTAACCTCGGATTAGGCATGTTCATCTTTTATCCAATTTACCTATTTACCATACATGTCCAAGTCTAGATTTTATATGATAATTATCCCAAATTCACAAAACTAGTCATGTTCCAATTCTCCAGTAATGCTCAATAAGCCAATTGCAAGTTATGCCCCACAAATTCAATTCCAAGTTATTGCTAAAAATAGGTTACACCCAATCTTCCCAAATTTGCAATAATATTCATGCCCCAAAATCACAATATACATTATGCTTGGATTCCCAACCAATAGTTATGCCCAATCTAGATTTAATATTCCAATTTATAGTTTACACCCAATATTTCAATTTACCCCAAGTTCGCAACAATAACAATTATGCCCCAAACCACAAGTTACAAATTATGTTCCACTATTACGAAATGGATTATTCCCCAATATCCCCGCATTCCAACCGCACGTATAATAAGATTCAGTCTAGATTCTAGGCTAATCTAGTTTCATAAAATAAAAGGGGGAAGAAAGAAGGAACATAAATGAGAGTAGGCATAAAAACAGGCATCATAATGATAGATCTGTCAAATATAACATTATGGACCTAAGAGGATTACAGATCCGTCAGAATTGAAGTATGAAAAAGATAGATCTAAATAAATTGATAGAAATAACCTCGTAGACATATAAATCTGATATGAATAATATCATGAACCAAAAATGATTATATATCCGATGTTCAACAAAGATAGGCATGATTGAATCGATATAATAGCTTCTTAGGCATGTGAAATCATAGATTCAATAGAAGGATAGGGATAAATCTGAAAAGATGTCTTATCATCAAGCATGGACTTAGATTCATTTTATTACATGCCAAGATTACTATTAGGTGTTTAAATCTTAAAATAACATGAACTTACAAAAAAAGAACTGATCTTGTTTTCTGGGATCTGATTTCTGAATTTGTTAAGCTTAACCTTTGATGTAGACTTTTGATTTGAAGTTCTTCTAATTGATTTCTAGTTTGGATTTGATTTTCTAGTTTGGAGAAGATGGAGGCTAGGCTAGCTTAGGGATGGACAGCATGACGACTTCATAGAATGAGATTGTGAGGTTTAGGGTTAAGGTTGGATGTGTTTATATAGGAGTATAGGATTAATATGAGCCTTTAGATTAACTTAGGAGTCATCAGAGCCGTCCAGTCCAAGAAAATGCGTCATCAGGCCAATCAGAAGTTACCACGTAGCCCTATGACTCAAAAAATCGTCACTTTCCAGCACAGTTGGTAGGGGTCGACCCCTACCAGGGAGTCGACGAGGGGGTCGACCCCCTTGAGCGGGAGATTTCCCGCTCAGCCGATTTCTGATTTTTTGAATTTCGAACTGATTGATTATTTAATTATTATTTTTAATTTAATTTTTGCTTATACTAGAAATCTTCTAACCTCCATAACTTCTTCATACGGAGTCTGATTCACGCAAACTCGGATTCAATCTCAAGCAGAATTCCGAGATGAACGCAATGGCATAACCCATTTCACCCAATTCTTCTTTTAAAAATTAAGCGTTCTTAGATTTGTTAATTTGATATCCATAGAAAATACGGGGTGTTACAGTTGGCCATGACTAGCCCAGGTCACTTTATGACTTTTGATTGGGCCTAACATTATGCACATTGTACATAAAATTTTAGGCATCCTTAAACAATCAGTTAGGCACATTTTAAATTACCTGTACACATAAATCGGCCGCCTATATATTGTATAATTCGTCCCATTCTTTACAAGCTTAACTAAACGGTTCTTATGAACTTATATATTTTTAAATCACGTTAAATATAGTAATCTATTTAGGCCATCCTAAATGTTAATAATTTGGCACTTACACATAATTAGGCTTGTGTTAAAATAATTAATTGGTTACGATTTACTTCTTCTCTCCTTCACCTGAACGCCACTGTTCTTCTTCCTCCTTTTCTGTTATTCATGCAACTCCATACTGGCGCAACTGCTCCATTCGAACGATCTTCATTTCTTTAATTTTATTTTTCTTCTCAGCTTCGTTCCCTATTCGTTTGCTTGAAAATGCCGATCCCTTGTTCAACATGATGCTTTCACAAATGTTCCCAAGCTCTTCATTCAGGGATTCTTCAAATTGTCGCCCTTCCTTCCTGTTGCTTTCACGTCCTAAGAATCTGTTACTTGTCGCAACCTCCAACCGACCACCCAGTTAGAACAGTCCCTTCACCATTTTTTGTTTTCTTTAACTGCTGTGTTGCCTTCATATATACAAACAGGCTTTCCCACGTTCAAACTGCATGAGGTCTCCACTCAAAGTTCATCACAAACCAGATAATACCATCAACATACCCACGAAGACCCTCAAGTTTACTGGAACAAACACCGCTCTATGTCCAAGTCTCCACATCACCATGCCGCCTCTGTACATGACACCATCAACTTCATGAAACCCAGGCATATTATCGACTGTGTATTTTCCTCCTTCGCCGTTGTAGCAAAACCCCGCCCTCCTTTCTTTACTTCTCAGGCCACCACCCTATTTCCCTACGTCAGAGGGCAGTCGCCATGGCTCCACCACCTGCGCAATCTTCCCCCTTCACTTCGGCCTGACTGCTTGTGGTTGACCCTTTGGATTAACTTATAACGATTATGGGGTTTAAATAAATCCGTGAGGGGAACTTTAGTTTTAATGGAATTATTCGGGTGACTTTACTTGTTGGGTTACGAATTGGATGGTGTATAAATGGGGAGGAAACAAAAGAAGTCATGACTGAATGGTGGCTGGCTTGTGTATATATAGAAGAAAAGGTAAGGGGGAAAAACAACGTTTAATCATAGCATGATTTCATAGGCGTAGCTGCTAAGATAGGGTGTGGTTGTTGTATGTTTTACTTTTCTGGAGCTGTACTTTTTGTCTCATTAGATAAAAGGTCTGGTAATACATGCGTAAGTGGTAAGTAGGAAAAGATATTTCACGCCGAAGGAAATGGGTAGTTATCCGTTAAGGTTTAGATTGTTAAACAATACAGTGTGATTTTTATATTTTATTTGTTTGGTATGATATGGTTAATTTTACACGGTGATTGAATTTTGCTGGTATTTATTGCAATTTACACTACCGTTAAATATATGCATCGTCAGACCTCAACTCCAATCTCAACGAAAATAAATACACTACTATATTTTAGCGTTCTGGTCCCAACGAAATTAATTACATTGAAACCAGACTCCATTTGCAAAAACAGCGTCATTTTATTTCCTATTTATTTATCGGCTCACATTAGAATTTTGTCTACTGACAAGACAACTCCGATTGATCCCAAACTGGAAATCTAGCAATAATAAATTATACGTATTCCAATAAAACTTGTTTTGTCGAAAACGGAGATCGTTTGGGAAAACAATTATTTTTAAAGCTTATTTAACATCAATAAAATAATATTTAATTCCTAAACAGCTCCATCTAATGATAATAAATTAATATTATCATATATACATTCAAATGGAATCTTATACAGCTTCAGACTCAACCAATATAGATTTTAAACTCAATAATCAGACATTCGGGTTAAAACGGTATTCAAATATATAGAAATTCTTTTATGTTAGCGACTATTTGAAAATTTGAATTGGGCATAACTTACAATCTATACGATGAAATCTCGATTTTTCTCTTACATTAGAAATTTACTATTCAACAGATTCAAACATTTCTTATTTCATAGAAATCCAACTTATATTGGATCCTGTATATTCAATTAAAGTCCAAAACTCTATATTATGAACTACCGCGTCGTTTTGAGCTCGTTTTAAGTATGTTATAAATATATACGTTTGAACTCCATTTTATTCGATATAAAATCCAATAATGTCACCGAACCCATATTTAAAATAGATTTAAATATTCGTAATCAATGTTCAAAAATCTGGGACGTTACACTTCCAAAAAAAATTGTTGCCCTCAACGAGATCTTTCAATCCATATGGACATGATATGGTTTAGCGCAACAACGAGGGAGAAATGTTCACACGAACTGGATGAGGATTCAAGCTCATGGCGCGTGGTTCGAGACGCTATGTGGGGCCGGACTCTGGCCGATGGTGGAGCTCGAGAAGGCGGTTCTCGTGGTGTCTCTTGATCGAATACCAGTGATCTGGATTAAGGTGCGCGATGTACATATTTGTTCGGTGATAGGTTCGTTCTTCAAAGAAGTGTGATTCAAGAATGTGATGGAGAGGGTGATAAATTATGGTGACATGGTGGATTGTTGTAAGGTTAGATTGTTTAAACTATTTTATATATAAATTTGAAATTCTAGTGATAAAACCAGAATAACTTCTTCATACAAATTCAGATTGACGCGTGGTCAGTTGCATTAGGATCATATTGAAATTCCGGACAACATGTAGCTGTCCCAAACTGATTCAGAGATTGTAAAATTTTGGGCCTTATAATGGCTTAAAATCAAAGGTAAGTGATTAAACCCACTCACACCTAACTAAAATATTTGATTGTTAGCTAAATTAAATTCATGTTATGATATAGTTGTATTTTTTGCTATTTGATTGTTTAAATTACTTATTTGTGTAAATTTGCATGGACAATATAATTTAATTTAATCGTTAATATAAATTGTACAATTAGAATTTAATTACTAGATTAAAAACTTCATACCTGGTGACTAGTAAATTGATAGTATCCTGAACTGTTTGAATGTATTGATTTTGATGGATGCCTTGGATTTATATATTTATGTGTTGATGTGTAATTCATCTTGTTATTCACCTTGTTTATATATATGACCATTGTATATGTTGATTAATCCCAACCATTTACCTTATATGTTACGGGAATCAAATAAACCCGGGATTAATAATTGAAATGAATTAAGAATATAGGTTGAAATGATAAATACCTATGACCTTGATTTGGATTGAAATGATATATATCCTTTCAAAATACTAAAATTAAATTTTAAGTATCATTTGGCCATAGGATATAAAATTATATAAGGACATCGGTTGGTTAAATGAAATTTGTTTAAATGTTGAATCTTGAAATATCATTTTTGAGACAATATAAATGTTGTTTTATAACCCGATTTCCATTGAATTTGAATATGAATTAAATCCATTGAATTTGAATTGTTTTTGTCCACCATTGAAATTTATTTCAATTAACATTGATTTAAGGCGATATCTGAATTTGTGAACTCAATATTTGTTATGAGTAGAAATCATTGAGAATGAGAATCTAATTGGAAGTTAACTACCTGAATTAAATTGAGTGGATTGAAATGAATGTAAAATGGAAATTTAATTGATTGAAATATTGAAATTGATTTGGTTTGATTTGAAAGTGGAATATGACTTCTAGTCGAATTGAAATTTTGACGAAACAATTCTAATTCCAACTATAATATTTTTAGAGCATTATATAAACTATTTTTTTACATATATTATATATTTTTACTTATATATATTAATTATTTTGAATAATCTATTTTAAAATTATATTAAATAATCTATTCTTTTAAATAATCTACTGTCTATTTCACAAATTTCTTTAATATTTAACTATATATATATAACTAAGTTCTGATAAATATTATTTTTATATTCAAACCTAGTATTTAAACTCCTAACTATCTATTTTCAAACTACTCAAAAATATATATCTAATCTGCTGTATTACGCATTTCAACTATTTTAATATTCAAATTATATTTGAATTGGAATTGTTTTAAGATTATAAGTTTGGTTTTAATGGAGATTTTATTATGAATAACATTCTATCTTGACTATTGAAATGATTTTAAAGCAAAAAATCTAACATTTTGATATGAAGTATGAACCTCTTTGAAATGTAAAAGAACTGACTGGTTTGAAAAATATAAACGGTTGGTTGCTAAAGAGACTAGGATCGGATCTTGTCATACTCTCTACCAATACCGAAAACCACTTTAACAACTGTGTATGTGGTGGAGAATCCAGAATGTAGTAGGTTGGTCTGGCGAACGCTATTGGAATGAAGTAAGAGAACGATGATGGATGTCCCTGACCTTCGGGTCATAATTAAAATGACTAAAACAGGTTTATAATGGACCAAGTGGGGTTAGCTACCCCCATCAGCAATGCTTCTTCCTTTATTACTATAGTCCTTTGGTTGATTTGATTTGAAAGATGTGCATCCTTAATTTGGGAGTGTTGTCCAAAGTGGGCGGTAGTCGCGGCTATGCGTTAGAACCAGTCTGGGTGTGCAACTAGTATATTCTAACTCTGTGTATTCCTCGTGTTCCTTTTCATATTATCCTTAGCGATCCCCCTACGATTTGATTTGACATTGTACATATGGAGTGCTCCCTGATGCCACCAATTTATAGTGGGTTTATAGTACAGTATAGACTATTGTGTTTATAGACGGCATAAGGGTAATTTTTTTAATTCCGCTTACGTTATTTTGATATTTTATATTTAAACATATACACTATTATATTAGCGTATTGTATTATATATTATCTATATTAACAGATCCCTAAAAGATGGAAATTCCTGTAACATCTCTTAAGTTATTGCAGTCAAAAACACGTCTGATAGGAGATGTGAATTACCGTAAGCTTCTCTGACGCCGTGACACTCATATTTTTCCATGCTTTTGATTTGACTGATATGAGAATATTTTAGTTCTGATCCGAGTATCTTTGTCTTTTCATTTGTGCTCGGGTCAACCTGAGTTTTTAGTTATTGAAGACATATATTTGAAGATGAAGAGACATATATTTGAAGATGAAGAGACATATATTTGAAGATGAAGAAGGGCTCAACATACATATTTGTTATTATTCCGCTGCAAATATTGGTATGTTTTATGGTAGTTAACTATGATAATTTTTGTAAAATATAATCAAATGTATTGTTTTAACAACTTGATGAACTATTATTTATTTATTATATTTTGTCCTTCTGCTGTGAGATTTATGTTCTTGTTTTCTTCTTTCTCATTTTCTTATATTAATCCAAAAAATTATCTGTATCTTTGGATTCATCTAGGTCGACATTTATGGATTTTTTTTATTTGAACGACCAAAAATCAAGGTCGTTACATTTGGTATCAAAGCTTTGGTTTAGTGAAAACCTTGGCTCTATTTGGGATTAACTCATTAGAGATAGGGTAGTAATACTCTAGAATGAGTTTGAGTGTATACGAGAGAGTGTACTTGTAATTTTGATATGAAAATGGTTTTGTATTGTATTGGTTTGCTCCGTTGAGTATTTATGAATTCTGGTCGGTATTTGGGGCGCCAAGGCATCGATAGGGATTTCCAAACACTCGAATAGAATTGATTGATAAAATATTATTTTGTATTATATTTTACATAAAAGGAATTATTTTGAAAACCTATTAAATTTGTTTAATTAGTCAATATAACGCAACTATTGACAATTGAATGATTTTAAGAAATCTGAAATATTGAAAATTTAATTGGCAATGAAATAAGGTGAATGTAAATATGGAATTGAGAATTTAAATTTAGGTGCTTTTGAAATATTTATTTGCAAATGTTTTGAAATAATATATTTCTATTTTAAAAGTAGCTTCATACATAAATGATTTTCAAATGATTTAATGGAAATAAGTGTGTATTCCCTTCTTGTCTTTGGGAAATGACCTCGGTGACGAGTGCATGCATCATTGACGTTTATTTTTGAAAGTCTGAGTAGGGAGAACACTTAAAAAATTTATAGTTAGTTTGAGAAAATTGAATTTCATTTAAATCTTTTATAGTTTGGTTTGATAAAAGATATAATATATGAGATATTTTGAAAGCTAATTTGGAAATGAACCCGAAGTTAAATTCTTAATTTCTCGAATGACTAAAGTAATGAACTAAACATGAAATTTTAAACCACTGAATAGTGAAATAAATAAAATGAATTGAAGGAAAATATGAAATAAAGTAATCTCTTAGGAATGTGACATGGTAAAATTGAAGCAAATTGGATAATATTGAATTTGTATAATATTAAACTTTTTCTATAACATATATAACTTCAAATCGTGAGAATTTCTATTTTCCTCAAATATGCTATTGAGGGGAAAAGGATTAAACTCTTTTTAGGAAATAAAGTTTTTTTTGATCGGAATATGAAAAACCCGAAACACCGCTTAACTTTTTAAGTTATATACCATATTATATAAGACGTGAAAATGTTATAGGAATTGACAAGTACATAATATGCAAGTATAATTATGAATAATAAACTGTGAAATTATATTGATGAGTTATGAAATTAAAGAAGACGTAAGTTATGACCATGACGATGTACACATGGCTTGTTATGAAAATTGAATTCGAATAAGTAAAGCAAAGAAAATGGGACTGATGAAATAAATTATTTAAATGAATCTATGGCCATAAAATGTTGTACCCTTAGTTTCTGCATTATAAAGAGAAAGAAGATATTAAAGAAATTTGCAAATAATAAATAATGCAAATGAATATGAAAGGAGGTAGGGAACTTATGTAAATTTATTTCATTAATGAATAGTGATTTCCAAATAGAAAATGTAACGACCCGTAAATCCATACTATCTAAGCTGACTAATACAACACACCTCCAACTCAAATAATACAGAAATACGAGTCATTAGGGTTAAAGAAAATAGAAAGGATAGAAGAAGAACATAAATAACAATATAGAATCTGACAGCGGAACGAATAAACTATATTATATAACATAAGCTTTGAAATAAAAAATTTTGTATTTATATATGTACCACCATCAGAGTACAATACAATATTTGGTACAGCGGAAACAACTCTAAATAACTAATGGGGAAGCCTCCTACTTCATGCTCCTTCAAGTGTATCTGTAAAAGCCCGAAACACTTGACTTCCCGTACAAATTTGGGCACCCAAGAGTTTAGGGAAAACAAAACAAAATAAACTCTATGTCAGTCATGGGACTGGTGTGAGTAAACTCCAACCATATGGTTTAACTTCAAAAATCTTTTGAAAGAAAAGGATAATAGTAAGACCAGTCCACACATAAACACGAACGGTTTTTACCTTACTATAACCCAAACATTTTTGATATCAAAATCCAGTGATATTATAATAATGTCTAATCAAATAAGTAACTAAATAGTAGAACGCTTGCATCACACGCTCTACATATAGTATAAAATCAAAAATCGCTGGGCGCTTATTGGAGATCGGATTTCAACTATGAGAAGGTATGGGACCACCTGCCGATAGTGTATCTCTAGAGGCGAATACACTGGGTTCAAGAAGAACATCTTGCAACCCGCCCCACACATGACCGACCACTCATTTCGCTTGAGTGTATCGAATGTATATCACCAACGGTTGTGCTCAAACCACCATTTTCCCGAAAAGGGACAGCATCGAAATAGATTAAAGAAGTAAAAGGAATTTCTCTAGATAGATGATTATACACTCTAATGGGAGCGACCCACATAGCCATGCTGCCTGTCCGATTTTTGTCATTTCCCGGTTGTGAAGCTTGAGGCTACGTCTATCTTTTAGAACATCTGGCCACTATACACTTTGAATGCCACATCGTTAAACTCGTCAAATCATTAGTTGATCTTTCCAAAGATATTACGGGTATAAAAGCTAAGAGAAATGAATTTCTCCGCCACCAGACGTAATACCTTGAAAAGATCGTCTTATGTGACCGTTAGGAATACTCTGTCAGACATTCGTCCATACAAGTTGTCCTGGGACTGGACAAACATAATAGCTCTTTGAATTTCACTCCGTCTTCGATTATCTTCAGCATAATCTAATTTGCAACGCCTATGCCTATAGGAGTGGTTTTCGGATATTAAATCCAACCGGTCTCTCCGTATCGACAATGATGGTAAAAATCTTAGATAGCCTGTGTTTTAACTATCAAAGCAAAAATAAACATCCATCAAACATGTAACACCTCACGTCCATTAATGTCACTCACAAAGGGAATGCATTAACTTCCATGGAGGTTATAAGTGAATATAGAACAGAAAAATTACAACAAGACAGATAATAAATAGTACTTGGAAATCTAAAACTTCATTTTATTGCAGCGGAAATTAAACATGTTTGTTACATCATAAAACCAAGTACAATATCCATCTTCATAAAAACAAAATACATAATCTCATTACATAAATAGCCATTAAAAAGATAACAAGCTGGACTTTACTTCAACGGTCCAAGCTTTCCAAGAGAGCTGAAGCAATCCAATCAAACTCCACTAGAGCTGGGCCCAACCTGAGGACCTGGAGGGGGAATAAGGATAGGAATGGAGGGGGTCAGACATAAAGTCTGGCGAGTATGATAATTCTAACAATACTATTATCAAAATAACTAGATTAAGGCATAAGCTGGAAGACAAGTAAACGTCTATGAACTATTAGGTATGGAATGAGAAGATAATGATAACGTGAAAGATAACGTCAAAGGCACACCTAATTACTAACGAATGATTGCTACACTGCACCGCACATTACTACACTGCACCGCACCAGTCACCCTAAAGGTTGATCCCACTTGCTTCACACAGAAACTTCATAAATAGCCTTGCGTACCCCTAGCTGACTACATAGGTGTCGTCTGCCCCTAAGTCCACTAGGTGTACCCCACTACCCACTTTCGATCGGCTCCCTACTCGTAGATACCCGTGCTGGCCCCACAGTGGGGTGTATCACTCCCCTAAAGTGGCAACCCGATACAACTTGAGAATGCACGTCTTATACCTACACGATGCAACAACGTCTTATCTACCAGCCCGGGTCCACACACGCATATGAAACCCGTTGGACTTGCTTTGCCACCGCTCCCCGTTTTGGCCTCTTACAGTCAAACCCAGCATGTGTGTCCCATCCTCGACTTGGGTCGAGCCCACAAAGATACGTTTGGGATACTGGTCGAAATGGGCCCCCACAAGCTACCCACCTAAGCTTGTCACTAGTATATCCCACTTAACCCTCTTAGTCATGTTCATTTACATGTGTGTTTGGTTAAGTCTTACTAATCGTATTTCACATGCCACTAAGGGCACCCCCTAGATTCCTCGTGCCACCCAAGGCACCTACTTAACCCCCATGTCCCACTTTACATGTTTATCTGGTTAAGTATTTCTTAATTCATTCAGGCCATAACCTCATAAAGACCTCTCACATTAGACTGGCATTTATGGCTGCTGGATTTGTCGGGCGGGTCCGGGCAGTATTACACCATAAAAGAGTCTAACCTCGTGTCTTTACAACTGTTATGCTTTAGTTTAGGCCTAGGACCTCTCACATTGGGCTGACATTTGTGACAACTGGATTTGCCGGGCGGGTCCGGGCGGGTTTACGTCACAAACGATTCCAACCTCGTGTCCTAAGCATTGATTAACACTTAAAATCTTTTACCCCAGTTTTAATAATTCCCTATTCAAATTATTAATTAAGTCAACTTTTAATGATGTCCATAATTGACTCAATTATGGCCATCCACTTATGGCATGCAAAATCATATCAATTGCACCCCAACTTCTTATTATTAAATCCTTAATATTACCCCTACCCACGTTTATACGTTCGCTTATTCAACGCAGAATATACGTTAGACTCGAATAGTCTAACTTATAGCACAAAAATAAATTATCACAACATATGGACAATTAAAATGAATCTAATCATAATAGGGGTGAAACTTGCATAAACTACACATGTTAAGGATCTAAAGGTGTCAACTTGTTAAAGGCCACAATTTACATGATATGATCATAGCCCAAATCTATACATAAACTTGCATATGGGGTTTTAGGCAACATAATGATGGTGTGAACTAGCATAGGATATCATATATATCATAGCATAATTCTAGATGTCATAATAGATGTCATGGGATATGTTCATAGCTTTTCTAATCAATCTAACTTGCATATGTAACTTGTCATATAGATCAACATAGCCCAAACATGATGATTTAATTAATATGAACTAACTAGCATAGATGGTAACATCATGGCCTTTTTAACATGTATGATTTATCACAACTTGGCATAGAAACTTTCAACATACATAACATGACCATAGCATGATTTACAACATATAAGATATCATCATCACATAACATTGGATCTACAACATACATGATAGCAAAAAGGGTTTACAACAACATATATGATAATTCACATCACCTACTCATAATCCATTCATAACTCAATCTAATTAAAATAATAATAATCTTGTTAAGATCATCATACTCACAATTTAGAGAAGAAAAGAGAGAGTTTTGCTTTGCTTTAGGGTTGAGAGAATTAGAATTGAATTAGCTTTTCTTCCTTCTTAGTTGGCGGCGGCTCCATTGATTTCCATGGCGACGGTATGACGGTAACTATTCTATTTTTCTTATGAATTAGGGTGAGAGACTACCTAGGTATTTATAGAGTTAAGGTTTATTTTAGACCGTCAGATTATCTCAGAATTAATCCTAGCCAACCAGATTAGGTCAGAAACCCTAATGGGTCATTAGCCCATTAAAAACAGGTCAGCCAGAAACCCTAGCCGCCAGACCAGGTCGACACCCAGGTCGACTGCGCAGTCGACCTGGTCCCTGGGGTGTCGACTGCCCAGTCGACTCCCCCTGGGGTGTCTACTGCCCAGTCGACTCCCCCTGGGGTGTCGACTGCCCAGTCTACTCCCCAGTCGACCTGGGGCGCTGGGCGGGAAATTTCCCGCCTAGCCTGTTAGACTTCGAATTTTAAATTTTAAATTTCCTGCTAGCTGTTTTAAATTTTCAGAAACTTCCGATGGCCATAACTTCTTCATACGTAGTCCAAATCACGCAAACTCGGACTCTATTTCAACTAGAATTCCGAGACGAACACAATGGAGCAACCCGTTTCCCACAATTCTCACATACGAGATTAGTTATTCTTTAATTTGTGAATATTAATACTATTTGAATTACGGGGTGTTACATTCTCCCCTCCTTAAAGGATTTCGTCCCCGAAATCTTCAAGTTAAGAAGAATGTATATCCTAACATCCAAACAACCATCTACTCGACCATCAAACACAGGCATCCATTGTCCTTATAGACTTCTAATGCTTTTATGTTTAAATGCACAGTGTGTGTTTATGTTCCTTGTCTAATGCAAAATCAGGCGGTCCACTGATTCAGTTGACCTCCTTAATGCAAACCATGATAGTGCCATGCGTCCATTATGTATGCAAAAGAACCCTATCGATACATATTATTTCTACATGCGTGCACAACCATTCACCAAAATGCGGTATCCATATGATAGCACAACCATTATACATCCATTTTACTAAATACATCCATTTATATGCAATATGCAGTATGAAGTGACTGAGCCGATCTAGTGCCTAATAGTGTGTGTATATGCGTCCACGAGCAACCACTAGCAAACACTTGCATCCACTTTGCACCCACCATACATAACATGTCTCAAACACATGTTTCAACCATAGGATTATCTTAACTAAAGGTCAAAGATACTAGCGAGAGGATATACTAAAGATAAGATAAGTACAAGCTAAACGATAAAGGAGAAGTTAAAGGACATACCCTCAAAAAGAAAAGGGTATCGTGAACGCATCTTCTCCTCCGTCTCCCAAGTAGCGTTGCTCTCATCATCTCCCCATCGCACTTTGACTAGTCTGACCTCTCGATTCCTCAACCTATTGATCTCCGACCCAAGAATGCGCGTAGGAGCTCGTCGAATCGTCGCATCACGCTCTATCTCCACCTCTCTAAGCAAGCTCGGCTCTACCACTTCCGCGGTCTCGTGCAAGCACTTCCTCAAATGTGACACATGGAATATGTCATGTACACCACTAAGTCTCTCGGGCAACTCCACTCTATACGCCATCCGTCCAATCTTCTCCTTAATAGGAAACGGCCCTACGTACCTTGGTGCTAATTTCCCAACGGACCCAAAGCGAACAATGTTTCGTAATGGAGACACTTTGACAAAGACCATGTCCCCAACTTCAAACTCGAGATCTGTCCTCCACTTATCCGCATAAGATTTCTGCCTATCTTGTGCTGCTTTCATCCTCCTTCGAATCAAGTCGATCTTCTCCGAAGTCTCCCTAATCATATCGGGCCCAAGTAAGATCTTATCCGTAGATTCCCACCAACATGTAGGTGAACGACAAGGTCGTCCATAAAGAGCTTCGAATGGTGCCATACCAATGCTGGACTGAAAGCTATTATTATATGCGAACTCAACCAATGAAAGATGCTCTTCCCATGTACCCCCAAAGTCTAGGATACACAGCCTCAAAAGATCCTCTAGAATGCGATTCACCCTCTCGGTCTGGACGTCCGTCTGAGGATGATATGCGGTGCTCAAACATAACTGAGTCCCTACCGCCTCTTGTAAGCTTCTCCAAAATTCGCTAGTGAAAATAGGATCGCGGTCGCTCACTATGCTAGAAGGAACACCGTGCAAACGAACTATTTCTCGGACATATACAGAAGCTAACCATGGAGCAGTCCTCTTACTCTTCACGGGAATGAAATGGGCGCTCTTAGTAAGTCTATCTACTATAACCCAAATCCCCGTATTACCCTTCCTCGATCTTGTTAATCCATCCAAAAAATCCATCGAGACACTCTCCCACTTCCATAGTGGAACCTCCAATGGGTGAAGCAACCCACCGGGTTTCTTTTGCTCCGCCTTTACTTGTTGGCACACCAAGCATCTAGCGACATACTCGGCCACGTCTTTCTTCATGCCGGCCCAAAAGTAAACTCTCTTTATGTCTTTGTACATCTTGTCCCCGCCAGGATGAATGGTCATCTTCGAATGATGTGCTTCGTCAAGAATAGTCTTCCTTAGGTCATCGTCTTTTGGTACACAAAGCCTGCCGTCCCTACGTAACCAACCCTTATCATCTAGGGTATACCTAAGGAGATGGCTTGATGACTCCCCTCTTTTGAGCTTTTCTACTAACTCAACTAACTGTGGGTCGTCTCGCTGTGCCTCGCCATTCCGTCCCAAAAGTGTAGGTCTGACCTCCAAGGATGCTAGCAAATCGGGTACAAAGTCAACGGAAGGTCTAAAATCAAACATAGAGATGAACTCTAAACTTCGCCGCTCAACAAACAAAGGATTTAAGGATAATCTTTTTCTACTTAAGGCATCGGCCACCACGTTACCCTTGCCAGGGGTATATGCTATCTCAAAGTCGTAGGACGCCAAGAACTCCATCCACCTTTGCTTCCTTAAGTTCAAGTCCTTCTGAGAGAATAAGTATTTTAAAGATTTGTGGTCAGTGAATAGTTCGAATTTCTCGCCAAGAAGATAATGACGCCAAGACTTAAGCGCGAAAACGATAGCAGCCAACTCTAGGTCATGCGTGGGGTAATTCTTTTCATGCGCTCTCAACTGCCTTCCACCGTAGGCTATTACCCTGCCCTCTTGCATTAAGACTGCGCCTAGTCCTGTCCCACAAGCATCAGTATAAACGGTAAACGGCTTACTCCCGTCTGGCAATACTAAGACTGGGGCTGAAGTCAAAGCTCTCTTCAAACGTTGGAACGCATCATCACAATCTACGTCCCATGTGAAAACTAGGTTCTTCTTCGTCAAGCGTGTCAATGGAGCTGATATCTTTGCGAAGTCTTTGATAAACTTCCTATAGTAGCCAGCCAACCCCAAGAAACTTCTTACTTCGGTAGCATTTTTAGGGACCTTCCAATCTTGGATGGCCACCACCTTCGCGGGATCCACAGCTATCCCTTCTTTGGAAACCACGTGTCCTAAGAACCGTACTTCCTTCCTCCAAAAGTGACACTTAGAAAATTTAGCTTTAAGCTTATGCGCTCGAAGAGTCTCCAACACTTCCCTAAGATATAGGGCATGCTCTTCTTCATCCTTAGAAAAGATCAAGATGTCATCTACAAAGACTACCACAAATTTGTTAAGGTACTCCCTAAACACCCTACTCATCAGATCAACAAAGTATGCGGGGGTATTTGTCAAACCGAAGGGCATCACTAGCCATTCATAGAAACCATCCAGAGTCCTAAAGGCAGTCTTGTCAATGCTATCCTCAGCCACTCTCAACTGATGGATCCCAGTGGCTAAGTCCAACTGCGAAAACACTGAGGCGCCAACTAACCGATCGAAGAGATCGTCAATCCTCGGCAGTGGGTGTCTGTTCTTCTTAGTAAGCTTATTAAGTTCTCCATAGTCCACACAAAGTCTAAGGGACCCATTTGCCTTCGTGGCAAATACTACTGGAGCACCCCACTCCGATATACTTCGTCTTATGAACCCCTTCTCAAGCAACTCCTTCACTTGCTTATCGAGTTCCCTCCTTTCACGTGGAGCCATGTGGCGTACTGGCAAAGATACTGGTTTCACATTGTCCACAAGATATATTCGAAAATCTATCTCCCGCTTCGGAGGCAAGCCCTTCACCTCCTCAAACACATCCGAATATTCTCGGACCACTCTAACAGATCGTGGATTTTCCTCAGACGCGTTAAGCGATTCTAGATAACTTAGCATAACCAAATTTATGGGATTACAAAAGATTTCGAGAGTGTTGCCAAGGCGAGTCACGAGCCTAACTACTCTCCTGCACAATCAAGAACAACCCCATTTCTGGATAACCAATCCATTCCTAAAATTAGCCCATAGCCCGTGAAGCCCAACACATAAGCATCACATCTAAATTCAACGCTAAGTATGGAAATTTTCAAATCCAAACACATCATAGACAAATAAGCTGAGCCCCCAATTGGATTCGAAACAACTAAGGGATCCTCTACTAAACTGGTGTTTAAGTGCAGTGATTCAACTAATGATGTAGAGATAAACGAATGCGATGCGCCCGAATCGAATAAGGTATGGACAGGATGATCAAACAGAAAAACTAAGCTTTCAACAGAAATGGTTCTACCTCGTTCTTGCAGCGGTGGGACCGCGAGAGCCTGAACTTGTCCCCTAACATGCCCTGGTGCCATAAGAGCCTGCACCTGTCCTCCCGAGGTAGCTCCTGCCCTCTGCCCCTTCTTTGGGCAGTCCTTCACTAAATGTCCCGCATCGCCACAATGAAAACAGCCAGTCTTCTTTTTCTTTCGGCAATCCTTGCTGAGATGGCCTGGGGTTCCACAGTTAAAGCACTTCTTCTTTCCCTTGCCGTTATTGTCTTTTCCACCCATCTTGTTTTGCTGTTGTGGTTTCTTCTGATCCCCCTTCTTCTCGGGTGCCTTTTCAGCTTTAGCGCTTTTCTCCTCATGCATGAGCGCCATTTCTACTAACTTCTCAAAGGTGGCCCCCATCGGGATGTGGGTCATAGCCAACCCTTGCAATGGTTTATTCAAGCCATTCACGAACCTCAGCGCCTTCTTCTCCGGCGTGTTCACTAAGTCCAAGCCAAACCTTGATAACTGATTAAATTTATTGACATATTCTTTCACTGATGAGCTTCCTTGCTTCAATGTCAAGAACCCTTCCATATATAGATTTTCTTCCGCCCTAGAGAGAAACTTCGCCTCGAACCTACGTCTGAAATCCGCCCAAGAGTCTACACGACGCTCCCCATTAGTGACCTCCCACCAAAACGAGGCCTCTCCCTTCATCAACCAAGCTGCTAAACGAACTCTCTTCCCTTCTTCTACTTCAACGATTTCTAGCAATTCTTCCACCTCCTTAAGCCAATCTCTAGCTTCCACAAACATTTCTGACCCTTGAAATGGTTTTCCACCCATAGCCTTGAATTCCTTGCACGTCTTTGCAAAACTATCTACGCGAGGAGGAGGAGGAGGGACTGGTGCAACTGGTGGTGGAGGAACATTGGCTGGACCCGCAACGGCCCTAGCCTCTAACAACCTCCTATACCATCCTGGTATCACTACCCCGTCAGGTAGGTTAAGATCTTCAGCCATGCTGAAACGAAAAAGGAAAGATTCAAAATGGAGAATTCGAAAGATAAAGATATGTGGCTATTGGGGATTATGTTTTTTTTTCTTAAAAACTTTTCTCTTTAAATTTCTCATTAAAACATGTTTTTGAAAACACTTATTCCAAAAATAACTATTTTTCTAAAGTATTTTTATCTGTTCTGGTAACCTTAAGCTCTGATACCACGTGTAACACCCCACGTCCATTAATGTCACTCACAAAGGGAATGCATTAACTTCCATGGAGGTTATAAGTGAATATAGAACAGAAAAATTACAACAAGACAGATAATAAATAGTACCTGGAAATCTAAAACTTCATTTTATTGCAGCGGAAATTAAACATGTTTGTTACATCATAAAACCAAGTACAATATCCATCTTCATAAAAACAAAATACATAATCCCATTACATAAATAGCCATTAAAAAGATAACAAGCTGGACTTTACTTCAATGGTCCAAGCTTTCCAAGAGAGATGAAGCAATCCAATCAAACTCCACTAGAGCTGGGCCCAACCTGAGGACCTGGAGGGGGAAAAAGGATAGGAATGGAGGGGGTCAGACATAAAGTCTGGCGAGTATGATAATTCTAACAATACTATTATCAAACTAACTAGACTAAGGCATAAGCTGGAAGACAAGTAAACGTCTATGAACTAATAGGTATGGAATGAGCAGATAATGATAACGTGAAATATAACGTCAAAGCCACACCTAATTACTAACGAATGATTGCTACACTGCACCGCACATTACTACACTGCACTGCACCAGTCACCCTAAAGGTTGATCCCACTTGCTTCACACAGAAACTTTATAAATAGCCTTGCATACCCCTAGCTGACTACATAGGTGTCGTCTGCCCCTATCTCCACTAGGTGTAACCCACTACCCACTTTCGATCGACTCCCTACTCGTAGATACCCGTGCTGGCCCCACAGTGGGGTGTATCACTCCCCTAAAGTGGCAACCCGATACAACTTGAGAATGCACGGCTTATACCTACACGATGCAACAATGTCTTATCTACCAGCCTGGGTCCACACACGCATATGAAACCCGTTGGACTTGCGTTGCCATCGCTCCCCGTATTTGCCTCTTACAGTCAAACCCAGCATGCGTGTCCCGTCCTCGACTTGGGTCGAGCCCACAAAGATACGTTTGGGATACTGGTCGAAATGGGCCCCCATAAGCTACCCACTTAAGCTTGTCACTAGTATATCCCACTTAACCCTCTTAGTCATGTTCATTTACATGTGTGTTTGGTTAAGTCTTACTAATCGTATTTCACATGCCACTAAGGGCACCCCTTAGATTCCTCGTGCCACCCAAGGCACCTACTTAACCCCCATGTCCCACTTTACATGTTTATCTGGTTAAGTATTTCTTAATTCATTCAGGCCATAACCTCATAAAGACCTCTCATGTGACGGCAAAGAATTTCGCTCGATCCGAATCAGTCGTTAAACCGATCTAGACCGTTCGAAACCCCTGATCGTTTGAGAACAGGACAAATCAAAACACAAACAGAAGAACATTTCATTGCTATTACAACAATTCCATCAGATACAAGAATATACAGAGTATAATTGAATAAATTACATTCGAAAAATATCAGAGATTACAATAAATTACATAGCAGCGGAAAAATAATACAAAGCACAACTGAAGGTGATATACGGATACAGAGCTTTCCGGATATCATTCCAGCTGTAAACCAGGATCCTGTGAATATAAATCTGCAAAACCAAAACTACTAGCTGCCCGTGCGGAAAATAGGGGCACCCAGAGTTTAGGTTAAAATAATAAACTCCAGGTCAGTCATGTGACTGGTGTGAGAACTAAAACAGTTATTTAAAGCTTTACTTTAAAAGAGAGTAATTCAAGGGACCACACCGTATAACACGGAACGGGTTTCCTCCCAAGAATACCAGTGCATATCAATAAACAACGCAATGCTTTTTCGAAAAATGAAGCTATTATAAGACCCAGGTCCCATCACACAATGCAACGCAAGCCGGAGGATAGGGTTTTCCCTTATAATAGCCAAACATGCTTGGTACGTTTAAAACAAATCATTTGATACTATAATATGTGTATTGTGTCAAAACATTTCAATCATAAATATAAATCATAGACGGCATGGGTACCATATATCATGTCGCCATACTAGTTCTACAATTAAAACCGCAATACACGTACTGGAAATTGGATTTCCGTCATGAGTCGAGGCAAGGGGCAAGCTCCTCTCCGCGCTCGAGACACTCTAGCAAATATCTCAGGACTACACACTCTGGGCAATCCTTGGATCTTCAGGGCCGGTCCTCACTTACGTTAGAGGATTAATTATGCCTGAACACACGTTTCCCGGTCCTTACAGACCTATAATCGAGGCGCCTCGCATTCCAACAACCACATAGGTGAAAAGTATATAAATGTCAGGGCTGGTAAGTCACTGACACCACCAAAGCTAGAAAGAAACGTCGTGCTCTCCCTGCAGTCCATATCCCGTTTTTGACTCATACCGAGGTGTGAGGCTCGCGAATTCACGTTATACACAAAGCTGCCACGTAGGTGTGCTTTGATCATCAACCACAAGACTTTGCTTTTCAACAAAAGCCTTGATCATTGCATCTTAGCGTGCCACACATGCAATTCATGCCATGCGACTGATGTCCATCGATATACAACCTCTGAGCTCGTACGTCTCAGAGAAGGGCGTTAAGCAAAAGAATAAATTCTCCGCCGCCAAACAGATGTATATTTAATAGAAATCAATCAACACAGAATAAAATCCAATGTCAGACACACAATCCATTTACAAGTCCGTTCTGGGTCTGAACGAAACCGGAGGCACTTTCCTCGCATATCCATCCATCTCCAAGTACGTCTGGACGACCACCAACTATTTCCATCCTCTTGGGTGTACAGCCCAATCAGGATCGTCAGTAATTGCCCAAACGATGTGAAGACTTCCGGTCTTCGACCACCGTCTTCATCTTCGACATATCGTCGAATCGGTTATTCAGAATGGGTATAAACCCGGACTTTCCGAACAACCCGCGTATATTAAAACAAATGTTACACAAACACAACGAACGCCTCATTCCAATTCAGAATATTCTTAGGGAAAGGTTCCCATTAATTTTATCCAAGATAAATTCTTTGAAATTTATCCTTTAATCTTCCTTTGGATGTCGTTTCAAACCCAATTATGGTTTTCTAAACTAGTCGAGATTAGCGAACCACAACGAAGTAATTATTTATTTTATTTCCCAATCCCAACCTATTCATCCCATGAAGCAAAACTGGTAATACTCCATATCTAACACCACAGTGTTATCGGTAAAATTAATTACCATTTCACGCTCAAATCTAATTAAAGATTTAACTATCGCTTTGGAGCAAAACTGGTGATACTCCATTCTCGCTCAATTTCTAAGTTTGATAATTTAGATTATAGATTCACATTTCAATCTAATTACAGATTCATTAAAACTCCTTTTACTGGGTTAAAGAACTAGGTGTTATTTAAAACACAGTTCACGACAAACCCAAATCACATTCTATTTATTATCGGGTTAAAGAATTAGTGTTATTTAAAACACCGTTCACGATAAACCCATTTCAAATCCAATCAAATATATTAGAAATTCCGATTATTTAAAACCCCTTTTTAAATCTAATTTATTTATTTAAAAATAATTGGGTTTTAAATTTAGTTCAAAACTAGTTCATTTCGATAAAAATCCATTTTTATCTTTACAAATATGGAGTTTTTCACCCCAATTTTTCTTCTCATGATTTTACACAAATTATTGCTATTTTTAATAATTTTATCAACGCCCGTACAGTCGATTTCCATCAACGGCCATCGAACTGCACTTACAGCGACCTTTTTCGAATTTGATTTGGACGTATCTCCAAATCCAACCGTTAGATTTTGAATTTCTAATATTCGCTAGAAAGCTCTTTTCGATACGAACCCAACAGTTCCGGTTTTAGGAGAATCCGACGGTCGGATCTCCCGTAATGTCCGTTTGAAATAAATGGTCGAAATTCACGAACTACCGCGGCGCGGCGCGTTCTATTCAAGCCATTATATTATATATGTAATATATATTTCGTCGATTACTATTTAAAACGAATTTTATAAATCATTTTAAATTCGTTTCAAAACATTTTCAACTTCCATTTCAAATTCAAATCAAAATTGAATTTTTCCTTATAAATTCGTTTTAAAATTCATTTCTATTCAATTCAAATTTCAATACAATTTGACTTCATTTCACTTCGTTTTAAATTCAATTCGAATTCGTTTTCAATTCGATTCAATTCAAAGTGGTTTTCTATTCGATTCAATTCAAATTGGTTTTCTATTCGATTCAATTCAAATTGGTTTTCTATTCGATTCAATTCAAATTGGTTTTCTATTCGATTCAATTCAAATTGGTTTTCTATTCAATTCAAATCAAATTCGTTTTCTATTCAATTCAATTCAAATTGGTTTTCTATTCGATTCAAATCAAATTCGTTTTCTATTCAATTCAATTCAAATTGGTTTTCTATTCGATTCAAATCAAATTCGTTTTCTATTCAATTCAATTCAAATTGGTTTTCTATTCAATTCAATTCAAATTAGTTTTCTATTCGATTCAATTCAAATTGGTTTTCTATTCGATTCAAATCAAATTCGTTTTCTATTCAATTCAATTCAAATTGGTTTTCTATTCGATTCAAATCAAATTCGTTTTCTATTCAATTCAATTCAAATTGGTTTTCTATTCGATTCAAATCAAATTCGTTTTCTATTTAATTCAATTCAAATTAGTTTTCTATTCAATTCAATTCAAATTGGTTTTCTATTCAATTCAATTCAAATTCGTTTTCTATTCAATTCAATTCAAATTGGTTTTCTATTCAATTCAATTCAAATTGGTTTTCTATTCAATTCAATTCAAATTGGTTTTCTATTCGATTCAAATCAAATTCGTTTTCTATTCAATTCAATTCAAATTGGTTTTCTATTCGATTCAAATCAAATTTGTTTTCTATTCAATTCAATTCAAATTGGTTTTCTATTCGATTCAAATCAAATTCGTTTTCTATTCAATTCAATTCAAATTGGTTTTCTATTTAATTCAATTCAAATTGGTTTTCTATTCGATTCAATTCAAATTGGTTTTCTATTCGATTCAAATCAAATTCGTTTTCGATTCAATTCAATTCAAATTGGTTTTCTATTCGATTCAAATCAAATTCGTTTTCTATTTAATTCAATTCAAATTGGTTTTCTATTCAATTCAATTCAAATTGGTTTTCTATTCAATTCAATTCAAATTCGTTTTCTATTCAATTCAATTCAAATTGGTTTTCTATTCAATTCAATTCAAATTGGTTTTCTATTCGATTCAAATCAAATTCGTTTTCTATTCAATTCAATTCAAATTCGTTTTCTATTCAATTCAAATTCGTTTTCTATTCAATTCAATTCAAATTGGTTTTCTATTAGATTCAAATCAAATTCGTTTTCTATTCGGTTCAATTCAAATTCGTTTTCTATTCAATTCAATTCAAATTGGTTTTCTATTCGATTCAAATCAAATTCGTTTTCTATTTAATTCAATTCAAATTCGTTTTCTATTCGATTCAATTCAAATTCGTTTTCTATTCAATTCAATTCAAATTCGTTTTCTATTCATTTCATTTCGAAATCGGTTTTCAATTCATTTCATTTCGAAATCGTTTTCAATTCAATTCATTTCGAAATCGTTTTATATTCAATTCATTTCGAAATCGTTTTATATTCAATTCATTTCGAAATCGTTTTATATTCAATTCATTTCGAAATCGTTTTCAATTCATTTCATTTCGAAATCGTTTTCAATTCATTTCATTTCGAAATCGTTTTCAATTCATTTCATTTCGAAATCGTTTTCAATTCATTTCATTTCGAAATCGTTTTCAATTCATTTCATTATCGTTTTCAATTCATTTCATTTCGAAATCGTTTTCAATTCGTTTCATTTCGAAATCGTTTTCAATTCATTTCATTATCGTTTTCAATTCATTTCATTTCGAAATCGTTTTCAATTCATTTCGTTATATTCGATTTCAAAATTACTTTTCAATATTCATTTTAAAATGAATAAAATCGATATAAATATCGTTCACGTCAAAATGGCGCACCTCTAATCAACACGGCTTTATATATTCCTTTATTCTATTCAACAAATGAATATTTAATTTTGTCAACACACGACTAATCTCAACGAATGAGTACTGTCCACGTGTGACTATTTTTGTTAAATTATTTCGTTCAACACATGACTAATCTCAACGGATGAGTACAGTCAACACATGAACCTTTATATTATATTGATAAAGATGTAAATTTTATTATTAAAATATTTCGTTCAATACATGACTAATCTCAACGGATGAGTACAGTCAACACATGAACCTTTATATTATATTATTCTTTATCTTCTAAATTGGAATGAGGCCCAATCAATTACCATATAGCGTTAACTATATAGATTCCATACAACACATGTATATAATTTCAACGATAAATAATCAACCATCATCCAAAGTGCACTACACTGTATAAGCATTAAATATAGATATCTAACGCTTATAACAGCCTGTCAATCAATCGATCGACATATTTAATCAATCAGGATGAGTGAACTTCAAATTTCATCCCAACACCCGTGTGGGGTTTCAAACAATCAAACACAGATTTTATTTGTGCAGTTGGGCGATGTGTAAAATTTATCGACCCAATCAATATCAGTCAAATCAGTGTATATAAACAAATCGGCCGATTTGTTTATAAATATTTATTTACTTTCACGTTAAAAATTATATTTTTAACAACAAAACATTTTATTTCAACATATGAATTTCTATTCAGTTCATTCTTTAAATAAAATGATATTTTCTAACTTATTTTAGAAAATTTCGGCGGCATAACGGCATGATACTAGAAACGGGACAAGGCCTAGCCTTATCCCCGGTCTAGTGAAGGCCCACGCCATTCACACATCAATCAAATCAATTCATTTCACCAAACAATTCAATTTCAAAACAAATCATCTAACTAATCTATGCAACCAAACAAACAAGTCCATGGTCTGTGGACGATTGTGTCGGGTGCTACTGAACACCGTCTGCATCCTAGTATATATATATAAATAGAAATGAAATTGAAAGGTGAGAAATTCTCACATATAGGTATCCAATCATCTTGACTCTTCTTTGATAGAAATCTTCATCGTTATCGCATTTTTGTCATCTTCGTTGCGGTAGCCACTACATATGTAAAAATCGAATTTTTACTTCGCTATTCAATATATAAAAATCGAATTTTTACTATGCTATTCAATATATAAAAATCATATTTTTACTTTGCTACTCAATATAAAAAAATCGAATTTTTACTATCACGCTATATAGATAAAAATTCTATTTCAAAAATATGGATTTCGCCTTTACAAAAATAAAGATTGAATTTTTATTATCATAACCATATAAAAATTATATTTTTACTTCTCCAACATAATAAAAATCATATTTTCATACCTCCTACATAATAAAGATCGAATTTTTATCTTACCACCTTATAAAAATAATTCCTTTACTTCTATAAAAATCTCGTCTTTTCAACTATAAAGATTCCTCCTTTTCAAATATATCATTATAAAAATCACATTTTTATTTTTCTACACATATAAAGATGATATTTTTAATTCTCTACATAACCAAAAATCATATTTCTACCTCTTCTATATAGTAAAGATTATATTTTTAATACTTTAAAAATATAAAAATCATACTTTTAATTCTTTAAAAATGTAAAAATCATATTTTGATGAACTAAATTCATTCTTTTTTTTACATTACAAAAATCCTTCTTTTATTAAGATCCTAACTTTCATATATATATTTCGACACTTCATTCTCAAAGCTATTTATATTTTACTTTTATTATAAAAATCTCAACTTTATTCCTTATCATATATATAAACGATCACTTTTTATTCAATGTTACATTCATGAGCAAAAACAGAATTTTTTTCCTATGATAATATATAACAAAACTGAAAACAAAATAAAAGTAAATAAATATATAACTCACCGCTAGTTCATTTTGTATGGAAGGGGGGAAATGCTCGTGGTGGCTGCCCGATGATCGACGGCGTGGAGGTGCTCCTCCAGCGTGCTGGTGGCAGACACTGAACGCGAGGGGGCTCCGTCAGTTGGCTGTGTATCTAGGAATCGGGGTCACCGAAGTCTGGGTTTTTCGAGAGGGAGGGGGTTGCGCGAGCCAGGAGGGAGGAGGAAGAAGAAGGTGGACGGAGGTGCGGTGGCCTAGGGCGTTGGAGGGAGAAGGTCGAGGCGCTGCTGGGGGGGGGGGGTCTCGAGGTCGTGAGTTTCCAGAAGGGGAAAGGAGGAGAAAGGAGAAGGGGGAAAGGAGAGGGAAGCGACGGGTGATGGAGTGCGGCGCCAGGCGCCGACGGTGGGAGGAGCGGCGGCTCCTCCCCCTTCCTTCTCTTTTTTTTTCTGTTGAAATCGATTGAAAATGAGAGAGGGGGCTAGAGCGGTTTAAAGGGGAGGGAGAGAGAAATTTAATTTTTTAATTTATTTAATTAATTTATTTTCAGAAAGTTGACTTTTACATATGACCTCGAAACGAGGTCCACCGCCTGTCGTCCATAGCGTTTTACCCCTATTCCGAACCCAATGGGATACGTATCGTAGGCTGATTCAATAGTTAGAATCAGTTTCCGTTGAATTTACATTTAAATCATCATATTGAATTTTAAACGTACATTTCAAATTACCGGGGTCACATAACAACTCTACAATTTCCATAAAAATATTTTCTAGCTTCGTATTGACGATACGGTCCTAACAAAACTAGTTTCGTCGAATTCTGAGACCGTTTGAAAAATGGCCATTTTCCAGTCGATTAAAATCAACTGAAACTGGTCAAACGCGTTTTCCTTTGCCACGCTCACATATTGATCCGAAAAATTATGAAATTTGGAATCTAGCAATTATTTGACATTGCGGATCCAACAAAAGTGGTTTCGTCGAAATCCGAGGTCGTTTGGAAAATTTCCATTTTTAAGGGCCTGAATTCCATAGCGACTATTCAGAATTTTCAACTGGACATATCTTTTGATTCCTGCAATGAAATTTCGATTTGTTGGATTCGTTGGAAAGATATCATCAATTAGATCCTATGATTTTTGGTTTCTCTAAAATCCGGATTGTTTTGCACCCGGTGTGTTCAATTGAAGTTTGAAATCGAATTATCGAACTACCGCGCCATTTTCAATTCTATTTATAATTATATATAAATATTTATATTCTAACGACGACATATATAATATATATGTTCTAATTATATTCAAAATAAATTTCCGTCGATTTTATTTAAAATAATCTATTTTAAATATTCAAAATTCGCTAAAATTGCCAAAATAAAATTTTTAAACTGGTTCAGATTTTCCGGGTTATTACAATCTCCCCCACTTAAAACTTTTCGTCCCCGAAAAGGAACAAAGTCGAAAGTGGTTTGATTAATCAGCTCTACGTTCGATCTGGCTTGCATTCTCCAACTTTTCAGTTTCGGAGAATTTTCAAATTCTTCAAAAATTTGGCTAACACCCTAAATTTTCGAAAAATTTCGCCGTAACCTCCCCTGCACCGGGAGCCACGGGAAAATCCCGAAATTGCCATATAGGCCTTCTGATCTCAAAAAGAAAAAGAAAAAGCCAAGCGGCTAGCCAATAGGCTCATAAAATCATCATCACCCAAACAAAACAGTAAATTATAGTAAATATGTACCTATTTGTCGGGCAAACAAATTTTATTCTCTGCTCTAGCCTCCTTGCTATGACCTGTTCAATGTAAGTACATATAGATGCATGCAAATGCGACCAATTTCAATACAGTTCAATATTTAGTTCAATTAGGCATAATGGTTCAAAATTATCAAACAAATAAACAAACAACACAAACATCAATCAATTAGTGGATTAACGTTTCAAATTCATAAATTTAGATACATTTACAGAAAATCATGTTTTTGGTGCCAATTCACAACAATGTGTTCTAGCTATATTAGTTTTGGTTCTCGCACCAGTCTAATGGAAATATATAGAAATCAAACCTTCGAAACACGAACACAAATTCTGATGATGATATATCAATCATCAGAATCATCTCCGGGCGACTAGAGTGTGATTCTATATCTATCTAATATATTAAAACTTCGAATATACGTTCATGACGCGTATATGCAAAACCTTTATATACTAGATTGTCCATATTCAAAATAAATAAATAATCAAATACGTTTTAAAATGGTTTAAATTTCAAAACAAAATTGTTTTCATTTGAAAAATATACTCTTCACACTCGTTCTAGGATACTACTGATCCTATCTCTAACGAGTCATTCTAATTGGATATTACTAATCCAATATCTGATGAATCCTTTCGTATGGTTCTTATGTGTCTTGTTCTCGAGCTCTGTAAACCAAAGCTCTGATACCAAATGTGACGGCAAGGAATTTCGCTCGATCCGAATCAGTCGTTAAACCGATCTAGACCGTTCGAAACCCCTGATCGTTTGAGAACAGGACAAATCAGAACACAAACAGAAGAACATTTCATTGCTATTACAACAATTCCATCAGATACAAGAATATACAGAGTATAATTGAATAAATTACATTCGAAAAATATCAGAGATTACAATAAATTACATAGCAGCGGAAAAATAATACAAAGCACAACTGAAGGTGATATACGGATACAGAGCTTTCCGGATATCATTCCAGCTGTAAACCAGGATCCTGTGAATATAAATCTGCAAAACCAAAACTACTAGCTGCCCGTGCGGAAAATAGGGGCACCCAGAGTTTAGGTTAAAATAATAAACTCCAGGTCAGTCATGTGACTGGTGTGAGAACTAAAACAGTTATTTAAAGCTTTACTTTAAAAGAGAGTAATTCAAGGGACCACACCGTATAACACGGAACGGGTTTCCTCCCAAGAATACTAGTGCATATCAATAAACAACGCAATGCTTTTTCGAAAAATGAAGCTATTATAAGACCCAGATCCCATCACACAATGCAACGCAAGCCGGAGGATAGGGTTTTCCCTTATAATAGCCAAACATGCTTGGTATGTTTAAAACAAATCATTTGATACTATAATATGTGTATTGCGTCAAAACATTTCAATCATAAATATAAATCATAGACGACATGGGTACCATATATCATGTCGCCATACTAGTTCTACAATTAAAACCGCAATACACGTATTGGAAATTGGATTTCCGTCATGAGTCGAGGCAAGGGGCAAGCTCCTCTCCGCGCTCGAGACACTCTAGCAAATATCTCAGGACTACACACTCTGGGCAATCCTTGGATCTTCAGGGCCGGTCCTCACTTACGTTAGAGGATTAATTATGCCTGAACACACGTTTCCCGGTCCTTACAGACCTATAATCGAGGCGCCTCGCATTCCAACAACCACATAGGTGAAAAGTATATAAATGTCAGGGCTGGTAAGTCACTGACACCACCAAAGCTAGAAAGAAACGTCGTGCTCTCCCTGCAGTCCGTATCCCGTTTTTGACTCATACCGAGGTGTGAGGCTCGCGAATTCACGTTATACACAAAGCTGCCACGTAGGTGTGCTTTGATCATCAACCACAAGACTTTGCTTTTCAACAAAAGCCTTGATCATTGCATCTTAGCGTGCCACACAGGCAATTCATGCCATGCGACTGATGTCCATCGATATACAACCTCTGAGCTCGTACGTCTCAGAGAAGGGCGTTAAGCAAAAGAATAAATTCTCCGCCGCCAAACAGATGTATATTTAATAGAAATCAATCAACACAGAATAAAATCCAATGTCAGACACACAATCCATTTACAAGTCCGTTCTGGGTCTGAACGAAACCGGAGGCACTTTCCTCGCATATCCATCCATCTCCAAGTACGTCTGGACGACCACCAACTATTTCCATCCTCTTGGGTGTACAGCCCAATCAGGATCGTCAGTAATTGCCCAAATGATGTGAAGACTTCCGGTCTTCGACCACCGTCTTCATCTTCGACATATCGTCGAATCGGTTATTCAGAATGGGTATAAACCCGGACTTTCCGAACAACCCGCGTATATTAAAACAAATGTTACACAAACACAACGAACGCCTCATTCCAATTCAGAATATTCTTAGGGAAAGGTTCCCATTAATTTTATCCAAGATAAATTCTTTGAAATTTATCCTTTAATCTTCCTTTGGATGTCGTTTCAAACCCAATTATGGTTTTCTAAACTAGTCGAGATTAGCGAACCACAACGAAGTAATTATTTGTTTTATTTCCCAATCCCAACCTATTCATCCCATGAAGCAAAACTGGTAATACTCCATATCTAACACCACAGTGTTATCGGTAAAATTAATTACCATTTCACGCTCAAATCTAATTAAAGATTTAACTATCGCTTTGGAGCAAAACTGGTGATACTCCATTCTCGCTTAATTTCTAAGTTTGATAATTTAGATTATAGATTCACATTTCAATCTAATTACAGATTCATTAAAACTCCTTTTACTGGGTTAAAGAACTAGGTGTTATTTAAAACACAGTTCACGACAAACCCAAATCACATTCTATTTATTATCGGGTTAAAGAATTAGTGTTATTTAAAACACCGTTCACGATAAACCCATTTCAAATCCAATCAAATATATTAGAAATTCCGATTATTTAAAACCCCTTTTTAAATCTAATTTATTTATTTAAAAATAATTGGGTTTTAAATTTAGTTCAAAACTAGTTCATTTCGATAAAAATCCATTTTTATCTTTTCAAATATGGAGTTTTTCACCCCAATTTTTCCCAAATCATTTCTCATGATTTTACACAAATTATTGCTATTTTTAATAATTTTATCAACGCCCGTACAGTCGATTTCCATCAACGGCCATCGAACTGCACTTACAGCGACCTTTTTCGAATTTGATTTGGACGTATCTCCAAATCCAACCGTTAGATTTTGAATTT
Organism: Allium sativum; assembly: GCA_030737875.1. Classification (NCBI taxonomy): domain Eukaryota; kingdom Viridiplantae; phylum Streptophyta; class Magnoliopsida; order Asparagales; family Amaryllidaceae; genus Allium; species Allium sativum. Next base: position 443,550,102 of record CM060922.1, on the reverse strand, counting down.
CTAATATTCGCTAGAAAGCTCTTTTCGATACGAACCCAACGGTTCCGGTTTTAGGAGAATCCGATGGTCGGATCTCCCGTAATGTCCGTTTGAAATAAATGGTCGAAATTCACGAACTGCCGCGGCGCGGCGCGTTCTATTTAAGCCATTATATTATATATATAATATATATAATATATATTTCATCGATTACTAATTAAAACGAATTTTATAAATCGTTTTAAATTCGTTTCAAAACATTTTCAACTTCCATTTCAAATTCAAATCAAAATTGAATTTTTCCTTATAAATTCGTTTTAAAATTCATTTCTATTCAATTCAAATTTCAATACAATTTGACTTCATTTCACTTCGTTTTAAATTCAATTCGAATTCGTTTTCAACTCGATTCAATTCAAAGTGGTTTTCTATTCGATTCAATTCAAATTGGTTTTCTATTCGATTCAATTCAAATTGGTTTTCTATTCGATTCAATTCAAATTGGTTTTCTATTCGATTCAATTCAAATTGGTTTTCTATTCAATTCAAATCAAATTCGTTTTCTATTCAATTCAATTCAAATTGGTTTTCTATTCGATTCAAATCAAATTCGTTTTCTATTCAATTCAGTTCAAATTGGTTTTCTATTCGATTCAAATCAAATTCGTTTTCTATTCAATTCAATTCAAATTGGTTTTCTATTCAATTCAATTCAAATTGGTTTTCTATTCGATTCAATTCAAATTGGTTTTCTATTCGATTCAAATCAAATTCGTTTTCTATTCAATTCAATTCAAATTGGTTTTCTATTCGATTCAAATCAAATTCGTTTTCTATTTAATTCTGTTGGATCTAGAATAACCCTAGAGGGGGGGTGAATAGGGTTTTTCACAGTTTTTAAACTGAATTAAAAAAAAAACTGACAGGATATTAAAATAATAAACAGATCACAGAATATAGCAGAAACAGAAATGCAGAAAATAAATCACACACAGATATACCCAGCTTCGGCAAAAACCTTGCCTACTGCTGCATTTCTAAGGTTTCTACTAGGTGATAGAACAGATCCCGCATACAAGACCATGTACACTCGCAAACCCTGCTCCTATTCTAACCCTACGCTCAAAACCATAGACTGATCTAAACCCCTAGATCAGATTTTCCCTAGTTTTACAGACACTAGTGAACTGCCAGTTAAACCCCTAACTGGATCTCCCTAGAATTTTACAAATTCTAGAACTGTTCAGATGATTTACAACAGGAATACAAAAACAAATACAAATAAAAATAAAATTAAAACAATAAGAAATCCTAGTTCTTAAAATAGGCTAAGCCCAAAAACAAAATGGCCGGCCCCTTTTGTAATTTATTTGCCCGATCCTTGATTTAGCTCTGGGAAACAAAAATGGCGGCCACGATTATTCTAGGGTTTCCTGCTTTTGTTCCCAAATCAAATCGATGGCTTGACGAAATTGCTGTCGGGTTCTTCCAGGTTTCTCCAATGGTTTTGATTTGCTCTCTTTCGATCGATTTGGAGGCAGATCGAATCTCTGTAAAAAGGGTGAGTTTTCTGAAATTTCTTTATACTTGAAATCTATTGTTTTTGGATTCGATGCTCGGGTTTTCGATGGTTATTACTGCCTGTGATGATATGCGTGTATAAATAGGATTATAAAAAAATCCTAATTACTCTGATTTCGTGTAATTGACTTTGATCTGATTTGCTGTGGCTTTCCTCGATTGAAAAATGGTCCCTGATTTGTATTGGCTTCCCTTTTTGAATTCTCGAATTAAATGAGTTTGAAATTGTCCCTTGATAAAGTTGGCTTGACTGATTTGCTCAATAAGGAATTTCAGAATTTGCCAAACATGCTCGGCATTTATATTGCGTTGATTGCTTGATTTAATTGACAAATATGGTCTTCAATTTTGGCCTCTGATGTATCTGGTTTGCAAAGCATACTAATTGCGTGAATTAGTCTTGCCAAAAGAATATGTCCGCTTTCCTCTTTTGCTTGGCTGATTTGTGATTTCCTTTTTTGAATTTCTCTGCCTTAATAAATGAAATATGTTGCCTTGTAGTGAAAATGACTCTCCTTATTGCTCTCGAGTTATTGATGATTTTGTTCTCTGGCCTTTACTGATTGAATTCGGCTTTAATGAAAAATGGATTCTTCTGCAATGTGATTTTCTCCTTTGCATTTAAAAAACTTTGGCATAAGCATGTATACTTGGAAAGATTTGGAATTGAAAATTTTGATTTCAAAAGCCGCATTTCACTCTTTCCTGAATTAATCTTTCACATGTATTTGCTGTGTGAACATATTGCGTTTGTCTCGATTTCTTTGCTGGAAAGGTGTAAATACTTGCCACTTTTGAATTGTTGATATCAGCTATCATCTTGAATGAATTTCTTGGTATTTAAAATGTCATGAGTTGAGTTGTTGGTGTAGCCTTGCTTTCACCATGCTGACCATTACTGTATTGAACCCAGTATGGTTTGTCTTTGACCTGATTGAAACTTGTAGCACCGTTCTGCCATTTCTTGTGTACTAGCACGACCATACACCTGAACATTTGCTGAGTATACATGCATGAAAGTTAGCACTTTAGCTCGGCCCCTTGCACTTGAATCACTTGAGTTTTGCTGTGTATGATCTGCTATTCACTTTCACCATGCTGTGTCACCTTGTTCTTGCTGGTTTGAGCTTGCATGTGTTTTTCATGCTATTTTGGTCCGTGAACATGCATTGGACTTCCATGTCATTGCTGTGTTTGATTTTGAGTGCTACTTCACCTTTGAACCATTCTGAAAATGCTTGTAGTTTCACCATTGATCATCCTATCACTTGTACATGCATTCAAGTTGCACTATGTATCCATTAGTTGAGCTCGGCCATTCCTGCTTGCTGTTGTGTTCACTGCACTTTAAGGTTCTGAAATTTGTGATCTTGTACCACTTTGCATTGTTTTGTCTCTTGGCCGCACTGATTTGCCACACTGCTTGAGCCACCTTACTGATACTACACCATGTTCATTGTATACCATGCTTTTTGATTTCTCTGTCATGAAAATTCTTTTATGCTCGGCCATTTGAGAAACTTGAACAAGTTGTACATGAGTTTGCTGTTTCCTTTAAGCTGATGCATGCTGCTCCATTCTGAAACATTGCATTTGCATGAGTTTGTCTTTGCACTTTTTGCTTCATGCTCGAACCCAAAACTTGTGATTTCTGTGTTGTTACTGGCTCGACAATTTTGATAAGTTTTGACCACTTTGACATGACACTTGCTGTTTCCTTTACTTTGACATTTCAGACTTGGTGGACTTGAAAAGTGTGATCTGTTATGATTTCCATCTTGTGTTTGCTGATCTGAAATTTTGCACTTCCATTTCTCTTTTGATTTTTGACCTGTCTTGTATACTGAAAAAAAATATCAGCAGACTGATTGTACTGTGTTGGGGCTGGTCAGAATCAGCTGAGTTTGATGCTGGTTCTGATCAGCAAACCAGTATGGTTATGTCGAGGTTGATCAGTGGGTACTGAAAATATATCAGATCAAGTCATGAAAGATGATGAGAAACACACCAGAAATCTGAGGCAAATAGATTTTTAAAATAAAAAATTATATCTGCAAGAATATGAAATTATTTTTGTTCTAGATACTGTGTGTGTGTTTCTGTATATGACAGGTATGAAGACTGGACTGACGGACAACAGTGAGCTGGACTGACAGTGAAGACTGTGAAGACAGAAGGCAAAAGACAGTTTTGTCAGCTTTTAACTGGAAATGAAAATGTAACTGAATGAATGTATATTGAGTGTGAGTGTTGTAAATGAAGAAGTACTCAATGTATGAAGATTGTACTGATATGAAAAGTAACAGTGGAGTGTACAAATAGTGGAGATATAAATTTGTACTGTTTAAATGTTGAAATAAAATATTATATTTAAATAAAATACTGTGTTAATATTTGAATGTCTGTACAGTAGTATTTCACTTAAATATAAATATTATATTCTTGTTTGATGTGAATATAAAACAGTACAGTGACAAACACATTTAAGATAATATATACTTGTTTGTTATCATCAAACAAAAATCATATAATTGTTATATACAACTACGTTATATACAACAATCTCCCCCTTTTGATGATGACAAACAAATAAAAGATTTTGAATATAATAAATGTGTTTGTTCGTGAATATTTGAACTCCCCCTATTTAAATGCTCCCCCTACAACAGAAACTCCCCCTATAACTGTGCATGAGTGAAATGTATGAATAATAATAAATTTTCAAAATTAAAAATATTTATAACATATTCACTCATAATCACTCATAAATCAAAATCTAATCCATTCTCCCCCTTTTGTTATCATCCAAAGGATACAGAATTTAAAATACAGATGAAAATTGACTAAAAATATAATTTCAGCTTAAGAGGAAGAACAGTCATCATAAATCTCAATCAGTCAAACAAAAATCATAATAAACTAAGAACTGGTGACATATTTCACATTGTAGAGAATGACGGATTTACGATGGATAAAAATGGAGAGAGTTTTATAAACAATTCATTTCCAATTATTTTCAAAGGATATTTATCAAAAAAAATAATGATGGATTTGGACTATAATTAATAATTCAATTTAAGTGACAAGATCGAATAATCTCAAATCCCAATACCTGTCAATCAACAAATCATAATACGTCATAAAATTTTAATACATTTTACAGATTAGAAGATGAATTGATAGGCTGGTTTTTACACTCTGAGTAGAATTTCAAATTTATTTCTATTTTTAGCACTTTATTTCCTTTTCTTTTATCTTTTATTTAAGAGCACACTGATCACGCATAACCAGAGCTTGGATTTTTAAATGAGGTCAGTCGCAGCTTAAATTATAAGTTGTCTCTTAGCCATGCATGACCAGAGCTTGGATTTTTAAATGAGGTTAGAGACACACTTATATATTTATTATATATATATTTATCATTTCAGCTTTTTTTTTAAAAGAAAAAACTCCTTGGTATAAAACCAATATATGGATGATAGAAAATGTGGTAGGTACAGGAATGGACTGTGAAATAAATTTCTAAATTAATTATATTATGAAATATGACCAACTGTACCGGGATTATTGAAAATTTTCAATTATCACTAATTCTGAATAATAATATAACCACAATTCCATCACAAATATTTTCACTGTTTATTTAAAATGATTTTAAAAAAATAAACTCTCCACATTTATAAAAATTATCATGGATGGTAGAATGATGATAGATAATGAGGATGGTCGTGAAATAATTGCCAGTTCAAAGATATTATAATAAATATTCAACCATCATGAAAATCCAGATAAAATCTCCTCTTGTTGTGAAATATATTGCAGTCATAATTCACCACAATTTCAAATTCTGATATATTTTGATGAATTATAAATACAGAACAATTTGGATATTGATTTCAATTTCTGAATGAATAATTAATAAATAATTCTAAAATTGAAAATCAAATACAAGAGGAATATGCTGATCTATACATGACAAGAGGGAAAAAAATGTGTACAAGACAGAAAGAGTGTGTGGATTTATACATGGTGAAGATTTGAATCTAAGTACAGATGGGTGAGACAAAAATAAGGCGCTTCTGATACCACTTGGTGTCTCTATTTACGAGGAATTTTAACATGCTTCTGAACAAGAATGTCATAGACAAAAGAATTATTAAGTACCAAGCCCAAACAGATGAGATAATAGATTATGCACATGTATCAGAGCAGCAAGCATGAGATTCCAGAACAAACATTCTTTAAAACAGTATTAGATCAACACAGACCATAGTTTCAAACCATACTTGTCAAGATGATGTTTCTAAAGGTCACAAAAGCAATATATTCCATGATCCATGATTATAAAATTTAGTTTATTTTAAATCATTTGAAGAAATGTGAATATATCAGGATTTAATGAATCAACCACACAATATTATATTTCAGATTCAAGAAATGTGTGCGATTCAATAAATCAATAATTTCAAATGATTTTAAACAAACATATATTAAAATCAAATAACCATCAAATAATAGAGAATTTTAAGACCATATTTTCAAAGAAATTTTCACAAGTATTTCTGACAAAACCCATAAAAAAAATCAGATCATTTACATCAGGTTTGATAGATATTCATGATCCAAAATAATTTATTTGAAATCACTTGAATCAATGTCAAATTTTGAAATATAATGAATCAGTCACACAAGGTTGATAATTTCAAATTTAGGAGGTGTGTGATTATTCAAGATGTTAATAATTTCAGATGATTTCAAACAAACAAATTCTAACCATGATGATCATGAATTACAACGATTTTCAAGATGTATCACTGAGATTCTAGACAATTTAAAATTTCCAAGCCAATCTGAAAAATAATGAAAATATCACTACTGATAAATAACAGAGTGTGCTGTAATGAGTATAATATTTTCAGCGTTTCCAAAATGAATTGGAAGAAACTCAAAACAGCATAAGCGTGTGAAATTTCATTAATTATTCAGATCTTCAAAAAATTTAGAATTCTAATTAACAGTGTTCAAGATATGATATGAATGCATCAACACTGTTATGAATTCAATAATCAGAAACTAAATTTCAAAACAATTGCAGATATTTAAAAGTTTAAATACAAGATCTGGAAAAGATTAAAATATCAGAATTATATTCAACTAAGGCAAATTTCCAGAAAATATGAATTCTACAATTGGAAGTTAATGAAGCCCAGAAGAAGTTACAGTGATGTGACAGTGAAAAATTAAAACAGAAGAGATAAAGTAAATACACAGAGGGGGTAGAAGGAGAAATAAACAAAAATAAAAAATATTTACAAAAATGTGTTTAGAGATCATACCAGAATCCAATGTAAATCAGAATCTCTAACTCAACAGATCTTGGCCTAAGGAACTGTAAATGACACAGAGTTATAGACAATCTTGATTTCAAATTTCTTTTCAGCACAGCAGTTCCTCAGCCACCTTCGATACCTAACAGTTTATAGAATCGAGTGGTCTAACAAAGTTTGTAAAACCACTCACAGTTGTATTCATAGCTTTAGGTACCCAAACCTGCTTATATAACAATCCGTTAGAATCAATTAGAGTTCCCTTTGTAACCCAAATTTGTTTAGGTTTTCCAAAAATCATTTTATTTCTTTTCGGGATCCAAAATGAATTGTTATCAAACCAATTCTTATCTCGATTGTGATTCAAAAAACTTTTGGAATTTTTAAAATTCAAATTTTTAGAATGACTCTTCTTGAAGCAGTTTAAAGAGTTTTTGAAATCACAAGAGTTCAAACTTTCAAAATCATTTCTTTTCCCAAAACCAAGACCATTTTTATGACCAGAAGAAAATTGATTTTTCAACAACATATTCAAAGATTTTTCACCAATTGAAAAGCGTTTCAAACTCAATTCAAGATCGTTGATTTTGGATTTAAGATCAGAATTCTCTTTCATCAGATTCGAACAACGATTAATGCTGATCTTTCTCTTTTCAGTATCATTCTGTTTCAAAATCAAATTTTCGTTTTCAAGCATTTTAACTTTGGTCTTGGATTCAAAGATCTCTGATTCAAATTTAATTTGTTTTTCAGATCCAAGTTTCTTGAGATTTTCAATCTCTTTTTCAAGCTCACTCAAAATCAGATCTGTTTTCAACAAACTATCACTTTCAGCAATTTCAAGTTTGGAATTTTCGATAGCCTTAAAATTGTTAAATTCCTTTTGAAAAGAATTGTTTGCATTTTTCAACTCAATCTCGTTACCATTTAAAACTAGAATTTCTTCTTCAAGCCTTTGAATGTTATTGTTGAGATGAACGAGATCTGTTTTTAATTTCAAACAATTTTCACAATTAGAATTTTCAAATTTCACAACATTTTCAAGTTTTAATTCCAAACAATGAATTTTGCTGGTCAACTCATGATTTTCAGTTTTCAAAGATTTGTTTTTAGATTGGAGTTTATCAACAGATTTCGTTAAATCAAGACACATGTAAACCAAATCTTCATATGAGAGATTTTCTGTTTCAGCATTTGTTGATTCTCCATCATCTGATTCATCTGAAGTTTCATCTACATGACTTGTTAAGCATAGATCCGAATCAAAGTTGACATTATGGGGTTTTGAGCTGTTGTCAGATTTTCCATACAACTTGTTGAGAGTTCTCCAAACTTCCTGTGCAGATAAACAATGACAGATAAGATTAAACTGTTCAGTGCTAAGATAGTCAAATATAATTTTCATAGCACGAGCATTGAAATTAATATCTACACTATCAAACCCATTGATAATGACATTCCAACATTTAATATTAACAGATTTTAAATAAAATTCCATTTTGGATTTCTAGTTTAAAAAATCTGTTCCATTGAAAATAGTTGGAGATGAGCTGGACTGACTCTCTATCCACTGACAACTAGAATTCACCATTTCTCTAGAGTTAAACACAAATACCTGGCTCTGATACCACTGTTGGATCTAGAATAACCCTAGAGGGGGGGCGAATAGGGTTTTTCACAGTTTTTAAACTGAATTAAAAAAAACTGACAGGATATTAAAATAATAAACAGATCACAGAATATAGCAGAAACAGAAATGCAGAAAATAAATCACACACAGATATACCCAGCTTCGGCAAAAACCTTGCCTACTGCTGCATTTCTAAGGTTTCTACTAGGTGATAGAACAGATCCCGCATACAAGACCATGTACACTCGCAAACCCTGCTCCTATTCTAACCCTACGCTCAAAACCATAGACTGATCTAAACCCCTAGATCAGATTTTCCCTAGTTTTACAGACACTAGTGAACTGCCAGTTAAACCCCTAACTGGATCTCCCTAGAATTTTACAAATTCTAGAACTGTTCAGATGATTTACAACAGGAATACAAAAACAAATACAAATAAAAATAAAATTAAAACAATAAGAAATCCTAGTTCTTAAAATAGGCTAAGCCCAAAAACAAAATGGCCGGCCCCTTTTGTAATTTATTTGCCCGATCCTTGATTTAGCTCTGGGAAACAAAAATGGCGGCCACGATTATTCTAGGGTTTCCTGCTTTTGTTCCCAAATCAAATCGATGGCTTGACGAAATTGCTGTCGGGTTCTTCCAGGTTTCTCCAATGGTTTTGATTTGCTCTCTTTCGATCGATTTGGAGGCAGATCGAATCTCTGTAAAAAGGGTGAGTTTTCTGAAATTTCTTTATACTTGAAATCTATTGTTTTTGGATTCGATGCTCGGGTTTTCGATGGTTATTACTGCCTGTGATGATATGCGTGTATAAATAGGATTATAAAAAAATCCTAATTACTCTGATTTCGTGTAATTGACTTTGATCTGATTTGCTGTGGCTTTCCTCGATTGAAAAATGGTCCCTGATTTGTATTGGCTTCCCTTTTTGAATTCTCGAATTAAATGAGTTTGAAATTGTCCCTTGTTAAAGTTGGCTTGACTGATTTGCTCAATAAGGAATTTCAGAATTTGCCAAACATGCTCGGCATTTATATTGCGTTGATTGCTTGATTTAATTGACAAATATGGTCTTCAATTTTGGCCTCTGATGTATCTGGTTTGCAAAGCATACTAATTGCGTGAATTAGTCTTGCCAAAAGAATATGTCCACTTTCCTCTTTTGCTTGGCTGATTTGTGATTTCCTCTTTTGAATTTCTCTGCCTTAATAAATGAAATATGTTGCCTTGTAGTGAAAATGACTCTCCTTATTTCTCTCGAGTTATTGATGATTTTGTTCTCTGGCCTTTACTGATTGAATTCGGCTTTAATGAAAAATGGATTCTTCTGCAATGTGATTTTCTCCTTTGCATTTAAAAAACTTTGGCATAAGCATGTATACTTGGAAAGATTTGGAATTGAAAATTTTGATTTCAAAAGCCGCATTTCACTCTTTCCTGAATTAATCTTTCACATGTATTTGCTGTGTGAACATATTGCGTTTGTCTCGATTTCTTTGCTGGAAAGGTGTAAATACTTGCCACTTTTGAATTGTTGATATCAGCTATCATCTTGAATGAATTTCTTGGTATTTAAAATGTCATGAGTTGAGTTGTTGGTGTAGCCTTGCTTTCACCATGCTGACCATTACTGTATTGAACCCAGTATGGTTTGTCTTTGACCTGATTGAAACTTGTAGCACAGTTCTGCCATTTCTTGTGTACTAGCACGACCATACACCTGAACATTTGCTGAGTATACATGCATGAAAGTTAGCACTTTAGCTCGGCCCCTTGCACTTGAATCACTTGAGTTTTGCTGTGTATGATCTGCTATTCACTTTCACCATGCTGTGTCACCTTGTTCTTGCTGGTTTGAGCTTGCATGTGTTTTTCATGCTATTTTGGTCCGTGAACATGCATTGGACTTCCATGTCATTGTTGTGTTTGATTTTGAGTGCTACTTCACCTTTGAACCATTCTGAAAATGCTTGTAGTTTCACCATTGATCATCCTATCACTTGTACATGCATTCAAGTTGCACTATGTATCCATTAGTTGAGCTCGGCCATTCCTGCTTGCTGTTGTGTTCACTGCACTTTAAGGTTCTGAAATTTGTGATCTTGTACCACTTTGCATTGTTTTGTCTCTTGGCCGCACTGATTTGCCACACTGCTTGAGCCACCTTACTGATACTACACCATGTTCATTGTATACCATGCTTTTTGATTTCTCTGTCATGAAAATTCTTTTATGCTCGGCCATTTGAGAAACTTGAACAAGTTGTACATGAGTTTGCTGTTTCCTTTAAGCTGATGCATGCTGCTCCATTCTGAAACATTGCATTTGCATGAGTTTGTCTTTGCACTTTTTGCTTCATGCTCGAACCCAAAACTTGTAATTTCTGTGTTGTTACTGGCTCGACAATTTTGATAAGTTTTGACCACTTTGACATGGCACTTGCTGTTTCCTTTACTTTGACATTTCAGACTTGGTGGACTTGAAAAGTGTGATCTGTTATGATTTCCATCTTGTGTTTGCTGATCTGAAATTTTGCACTTCCATTTCTCTTTTGATTTTTGACCTGTCTTGTATACTGAAAAATAATATCAGCAGACTGATTGTACTGTGTTGGGGCTGGTCAGAATCAGCTGAGTTTGATGCTGGTTCTGATCAGCAAACCAGTATGGTTATGTCGAGGTTGATCAGTGGGTACTGAAAATATATCAGATCAAGTCATGAAAGATGATGAGAAACACACCAGAAATCTGAGGCAAATAAATTTTTAAAATAAAAAATTATATCTGCAAGAATATGAAATTATTTTTGTTCTAGATACTGTGTGTGTGTTTCTGTATATGATAGGTATGAAGACTGGACTGACGGACAACAGTGAGCTGGACTGACAGTGAAGACTGTGAAGACAGAAGGCAAAAGACAGTTTTGTCAGCTTTTAACTGGAAATGAAAATGTAACTGAGTGAATGTATATTGAGTGTGAGTGTTGTAAATGAAGAAGTACTCAATGTATGAAGATTGTACTGATATGAAAAGTAACAGTGGAGTGTACAAATAGTGGAGATATAAATTTGTACTGTTTAAATGTTGAAATAAAATATTATATTTAAATAAAATACTGTGTTAATATTTGAATGTCTGTACAGTAGTATTTCACTTAAATATAAATATTATATTCTTGTTTGATGTGAATATAAAACAGTACAGTGACAAACACATTTAAGATAATATATACTTGTTTGTTATCATTAAACAAAAATCATATAATTGTTATATACAACTACGTTATATACAACAAATTCAATTCAAATTGGTATTCTATTCAATTCAATTCAAATTGGTTTTCTATTCAATTCAATTCAAATTCGTTTTCTATTCAATTCAATTCAAATTGGTTTTCTATTCAATTCAATTCAAATTGGTTTTCTATTCAATTCAATTCAAATTGGTTTTCTATTCGATTCAAATCAAATTCGTTTTCTATTCAATTCAATTCAAATTCGTTTTCTATTCAATTCAATTCAAATTGGTTTTTTATTCGATTCAAATCAAATTCGTTTTCTATTCGATTCAATTCAAATTCGTTTTCTATTCAATTCAATTCAAATTGGTTTTCTATTCGATTCAAATCAAATTTGTTTTCTATTTAATTCAATTCAAATTCGTTTTCTATTCGATTCAATTCAAATTCGTTTTCTATTCAATTCAATTCAAATTCGTTTTCTATTCATTTCATTTCGAAATCGGTTTTCAATTCATTTCATTTCGAAATCGTTTTCAATTCAATTCATTTCGAAATCGTTTTATATTCAATTCATTTCGAAATCGTTTTATATTCAATTCATTTCGAAATCGTTTTCAATTCATTTCATTTCGAAATCGTTTTCAATTCATTTCATTTCGAAATCGTTTTCAATTCATTTCATTTCGAAATCGTTTTCAATTCATTTCATTTCGAAATCGTTTTCAATTCATTTCATTTCGAAATCGTTTTCAATTCATTTCATTATCGTTTTCAATTCATTTCATTTCGAAATCGTTTTCAATTCATTTCATTATATTCGATTTCAAAATTACTTTTCAATATTCATTTTAAAATGAATAAAATCGATATAAATATCGTTCACGTCAAAATGGCGCACCTCTAATCAACACGGCTTTATATATTCCTTTATTCTATTCAACAAATGAATATTTAATTTTGTCAACACACGACTAATCTCAACGAATGAGTACTGTCCACGTGTGACTATTTTTGTTAAATTATTTCGTTCAACATATGACTAATCTCAACGGATGAGTACAGTCAACACATGAACCTTTATATTATATTGATAAAGATGTAAATTTTATTATTAAAATATTTCGTTCAATACATGACTAATCTCAACGGATGAGTACAGTCAACACATGAACCTTTATATTATATTATTCTTTATCTTCTAAATTGGAATGAGGCCCAATCAATTACCATATAGCGTTAACTATATGGATTCCATACAACACATGTATATAATTTCAACGATAAATAATCAACCATCATCCAAAGTGCACTACACTGTATAAGCATTAAATATAGATATCTAATGCTTATAACAGCCTGTCAATCAATCGATCGACATATTTAATCAATCAGGATGAGTGAACTTCAAATTTCATCCCAACACCCGTGTGGGGTTTCAAACAATCAAACACAGATTTTATTTGTGCAGTTGGGCGATGTGTAGAATTTATCGACCCAATCAATATCAGTCAAATCAGTGTATATAAACAAATCGGCCGATTTGTTTATAAATATTTATTTACTTTCACGTTAAAAATTATATTTTTAACAACAAAACATTTTATTTCAACATATGAATTTATATTCATTTCATTCTTTAAATAAAATGATATTTTCTAACTTATTTTAGAAAATTTCGGCGGCATAACGGCATGATACTAGAAACGGGACAAGGCCTAGCCTTATCCCCGGTCTAGTGAAGGCCCACGCCATTCACACATCAATCAAATCAATTCATTTCACCAAACAATTCAATTTCAAATCAAATCATCTAACTAATCTATGCAACCAAACAAACAAGTCCATGGTCTGTGGACGATTGTGTCGGGTGCTACTGAACACCGTCTGCATCCTAGTATATATATATATATAAATAGAAATGAAATTGAAAGGTGAGAAATTCTCACATATAGCTATCCAATCATCTTGACTCTTCTTTGATAGAAATCTTCACCGTTATCGCATTTTTGTCATCTTCGTTGCGGTAGCCACTACATATGTAAAAATCGAATTTTTACTTCGCTATTCAATATATAAAAATCGAATTTTTACTATGCTATTCAATATATAAAAATCATATTTTTACTTTGCTACTCAATATATAAAAATCGAATTTTTACTACCACGCTATATAGATAAAAATTCTATTTCAAAAATATAGATTTCGCCTTTACAAAAATAAAGATTGAATTTTTATTATCATAACCATATAAAAATTATATTTTTACTTCTCCAACATAATAAAAATCATATTTTCATACCTCCTACATAATAAAGATCGAATTTTTATCTTACCACCTTATAAAAATAATTCCTTTACTTCTATAAAAATCTCGTCTTTTCAACTATAAAGATTCCTCCTTTTCAAATATATCATTATAAAAATCACATTTTTATTTTTCTACACGTATAAAGATGATATTTTTAATTCTCTACATAACCAAAAATCATATTTCTACCTCTTCTATATAGTAAAGATTATATTTTTAATACTTTAAAAATATAAAAATCATACTTTTAATTCTTTAAAAATGTAAAAATCATATTTTGATGAACTAAATTCATTCTTTTTTTTACATTACAAAAATCCTTCTTTTATTAAGATCCTAACTTTCATATATATATTTTTCGACACTTCATTCTCAAAGCTATTTATATTTTACATTTATAATAAAAATCTCAACTTTATTCCTTATCATATATATAAACGATCACTTTTTATTCAATGTTACATTCATGAGCAAAAACAGAATTTTTTCCCATGATAATATATAACAAAACTGAAAACAAAATAAAAGTAAATAAATATATAACTCACCGCTAGTTCATTTTGTATGGAAGGAGGGAAATGCTCGTGGTGGCTGCCCGATGATCGACGGCGTGGAGGTGCTCCTCCAGCGTGGTGGTGGCAGACACTGAACGCGAGGGGGCTCCGTCAGTTGGCTATGTATCTGGGAATCGGGGTCACCTAAGTCTGGGTTTTTCGAGAGGGAGGGGGTTGCGCGAGCCAGGAGGGAGGAGGAAGAAGAAGGTGGAGGGAGGTGCGGTGGCCTAGGGCGTTGGAGGGAGAAGGTCGAGGCGCTGCTGGGGGGGGGGGGTCTCGAGGTCGTGAGTTTCCAAAAGGGGAAAGGAGGAGAAAGGAGAAGGGGGAAAGGAGAGGGAAGCGACGGGTGATGGAGTGCGGTGCCAGGCGCCGACGGTGGGAGGAGCGGCGGCTCCTCCCCCTTCCTTCTCTTTTTTTTTCCTGTTGAAATCGATTGAAAATGAGAGAGGGGGCCAGAGCGGTTTAAAGGGGAGGGAGAGAGAAATTTAATTTTTTAATTTATTTAATTAATTTATTTTCAAAAAGTTGACTTTTACATACGACCTCGAAACGAGGTCCACCGCCTGTCGTCCATAGCGTTTTACCCCTATTCCGAACCCAATGGGATACGTATCGTAGGCTGATTCAATAGTTACAATCAGTTTCCGTTGAATTTACATTTAAATCATTATATTGAATTTTAAACGTACATTTCAAATTACCGGGGTCACATAACAACTCTACAATTTCCATAAAAATATTTTCTAGCTTCGTATTGACGATACGGTCCTAACAAACTAGTTTCGTCGAATTCTGAGACCGTTTGAAAAATGGCCATTTTCCAGTCGATTAAAATCAACTGAAACTGGTCAAACGCGTTTTCCTTTGCCACGCTCACATATTGATCCGAAAAATTATGAAATTTGGAATCTAGCAATTATTTGACATTGTGGATCCAACAAAAGTGGTTTCGTCGAAATCCGAGGTCGTTTGCAAAATTTCCATTTTTAAGGGCCTGAATTCCATAGCGACTATTCAGAATTTTCAACTGGACATATCTTTTGATTCCTGCAATGAAATTTCGATTTGTCGGATTCGTTGGAAAGATATCATCAATTAGATCCTATGATTTTTGGTTTCACTAAAATCCGGATTGTTTTGCACCCGGTGTGTTCAATTGAAGTTTGAAATCGAATTATCGAACTACCGCGCCATTTTCAATTCTATTTATAATTATATATAAATATTTATATTCTAACGACGACGTATATAATATATACGTTCTAATTATATTCAAAATAAATTTCCGTCGATTTTATTTAAAATAATCTATTTTAAATATTCAAAATTCACTAAAATTGCCAAAATAAAAATTTTAAACTGGTTCAGATTTTCCGGGTTATTACATCTCACATTAGACTGGCATTTATGGCAGCTGGATTTATCGGGCGGGTCCGGGCAGTCTTACACCATAAAAGAGTCTAACCTCGTGTCTTTACAATTGTTATGCTTTAGTTTAGGCCTAGGACCTCTCACATTGGACTGACATTTGTGACCACTGGATTTGTCGAGCGGGTCCCGGCAGGTTTACGTCACAAACGAGTCCAACCTCGTGTCCTAAGCATTGATTAACACTTAAAATCTTTTACCCCAGTTTTATAATTCCCTATTCAAATTATTAATTAAGTCAACTTTTAATGATGTCCATAATTGACTCAATTATGGCCATCCACTTATGGCATGCAAAATCATATCAATTGCACCCCAACTTCTTATTATTAAATCCTTAATATTACCCCTACCTACGTTTATACGTTCGCTTATTCAACGCAGAATATACGTAGACTCGAATAGTCTAATTTATAGCACAAAAATAAATTATCACAACATATGGACAATTAAAATGAATCTAATCATAATAGGGGTGAAACTTGCATAAACTACACATGTTAAGGATCTAAAGGTGTCAACTTGTTAAAGGTCACAATTTACATGATATGATCATAGCCCAAATCTATACATAAACATGCATATGGGGTTTTTAGGCAACATAATGATGGTGTGAACTAGCATAGGATATCACATATATCATAGCATAATTCTAGATGTCATAATAGATGTCATGGGATATGTTCATAGCTTTTCTAATCAATCTAACTTGCATATGTAACTTGTCATATAGATCAACATAGCCCAAACATGATGATTTAATTAATATGAACTAACTAGCATAGATGGTAACATCATGGCCTTTTTAACATGTATGATTTATCACAACTTGGCATAGAAACTTTCAACATACATAACATCACCATAGCATGATTTACAACATATAAGATATCATCATCACATAACATTGGATTTACAACATACATGATAGCAAAAAGGGTTTACAACAACATATATGATAATTCACATCATCTACTCATAATCCATTCATAACTCAATCTAATTAAAATAATAATAATCTTGTTAAGATCATCATACTCACAATTTAGAGAAGAAAAGAGAGAGTTTTGCTTTGCTTTAGGGTTGAGAGAATTAGAATTGAATTAGCTTTTCTTCCTTCTTAGTTGGCGGCGGCTCCATTGATTTCCATGGAGATGGTATGACGGTAACTATTCTATTTTTCTTATGAATTAGGGTGAGAGACTACCTAGGTATTTATAGAGTTAGGGTTTATTTTAGACCGTCAGATTATCTCAGAATTAATCCTAGCCAACCAGAATAGGTCAGAAACCCTAATGGGTCATTAGCCCATTAAAAAAAGGTCAGCTAGAAACCCTAGCCGCCAGACCAGGTCGACACCCAGGTCGACTGCGCAGTCGATCTGGTCCCTGGGGTGTCGACTTCCCAGTCGACCCCCCCTGGGGTGTCGACTGCCCAGTCGACCTGGGGCGCTGGGCGGGAAATTTCCCGCCTAGCCTGTTTGACTTTGAATTTTGAATTTTAAATTTCCTGCTAGCTGTTTTAAATTTTCAGAAACTTCCGATGGACATAACTTCTTCATATGAAGTCCAAATCACGCAAACTCGGACTCTATTTCAACTAGAATTCCGAGACGAACACAATGGCGCAACCCGTTTCCCACAATTCTCACGTCTGAGATTAGTTATTCTTTAATTTGTGAATATTAATACTATCTGAATTACGGGGTGTTACAAAACAATTTCACAATCACTGGCCCTTTCTAATATATTCTATTTTAAATTCATTTTCTTAGCGAATTCTATATATATATCGTTATATCGATTTCTATTATCAAAATTTCTTAAAAATATTCTAACTCCTTAAATTTTCGGAAAATTTCGCCAGCACCTCCCCTGTACTGGTCAAACGTTCAAACCCCAACTCGCCTCTCTAGGCCCTTTCCATTCAAAAAGAAAATCAAAAAGCCAAGAGGCTTGCCGATTCAGCGCATAAAACCTCATATGGAAATTTAAACATGTACCTTTTTGTTAGGCACTGAATATAAAATCTTCATGCTCTTCATATTCTCCATCCCATACCTGTTTGACATATATACGCCCATTTCCAATTCATTTCAATCAATTAGACCCTTTTTACCAAAATTCGCTAACCACTTCCTTAATTAGCTCTTTTTGCCTAACGCTCTTTTAATTTGAATATATCACATTCAAATATGTTTGTATTCCCATATACTTAATTCAACTCAACCTCCATGCTCGCTTCTAATTTCTAATCCAAGTTTTATATTCAAATTTCCAATCTCGACCAGTAAATTCAATTCTTTTCAACTAAATTAAATTTGAATCAAAACTCTATTAACTAATCCTTTTTGAAATAAGTTAACCTCATTTAATAAATAAAAATTTGATTTTTGTTCCAAAAACCACTTCATATATTCCACTTGAGCTCATATTTAATTTATAACTCAAATCTAAATTTTTACTATTGGAAATATGGATTTTTATTCACAAAAATCTCTTTATTTTATTTAATAAACCGATATGGTTTATAAACGATTTTACAGCGACTTTTCTAAAATTTGATTTTGATATAACTCAAAATCTATACGAAGAAATCAAGATTTTTCTCTTTCATTTGAAAACTATCATTTAATCAGTTCAGGCGTTTCTTGTTTCATCGAATTCCAACTTATATTGAGTTCTGTATACTCAATTGAAGTTCGAATCGCCAATTTACAAACTACCACGCTGCGGCGAGTTCGTTTTAATTATAATTTTAATTATATACGTTTAAAACTTCGTTTATAAAATAATTTCAACTCCATTTCCAATAACTCGAATCCACTATCCAAAACTACCTTAACAATTCAGAGTATTCAGCTCGTCGATTATTTTATTTCATACTCATAACTCGATTACGAATTTATTTAAAAATCAATCATATCATAATAGATTTCAATTCCTTGGAAATAAATTATTATATAACCCAACGGCTTTATCCAACTTCACATTTCGAAAATTATAACTAATTTCAAGATAAACTTATTTCAATATCCTTTAACCATTACAATCTAATATCATCCCTTGATAATGGTGAAGCCGTTCAAGTTGGGGTATTTTATTTACCTCTCAGACCTTGACCGACAACGTTCTTGTCGTGAGATAGATAAAAGCTTGTAGTACACAACCCTGATTTAAATCTCGCCTTCTACTCCATTTCTTACATTTGGAAATCTATACCAAATTACTCGATGAAATTTTACTTCATCACGTTTATAAACGTTATTTATAAATTAACTTGCTTATTAAAACAAATTTCCATTTTAACAAGCTATTTGAAACTCGAATACCCTTTGGAATATTTTATTTGATAACTTATATATATATATATATATTAACATGGAATCGATTTTCATATTTAAAACCTTAAATTTCAATTTAATACAACGCCAATATCTTTTGGAAATAAATCTTATTTCTATAAATTTGACCTACTCGAATTCTAGCCATAAATCCCAAATGGATTTATTTCAATTCGATTACATTTCGAACATCGAAAAATAGATTCCATTGTTTTCTTTACAAAACGATTCTATTTGCCCTTTTTAAACTCATACTTGAACTTAAATTTTTTAAATTTTCTAATGATAATTTTTCTCCTTTATCATTTATAATTTCCACTTCTTGTTTTAAACATTAAAACAAGTTTCCGATTCCAAATCCCAATTCTATTTCGGAAAATAAATTCCCTTTTCCAAATTAACACTTGAGTTTCCATTTCTAAATTATCCAATGATAATTTTTCTATCTAATCATAAACATTGTTTAAAAATTCAATTACTTGTTTTATTATTAAAACAAGTTATATTTTTTAATCCATTCAAAATTCCATTTCTATTCTTAAAGTAAAATTTCCCTTTAATTCTAAAAATCCCTTTTTGATATTTTTAAATATAAATATTTAGGGCAGTGATATTTAATCATCCAAATAAACAAACCTCAACTAAATTCAATCATCACACATATATAAGTATGTAAACAGTAATAAATAAATTTGAGGAATCCAGTTGGATCCCTCCAACCTGTTTTCCTTGCATCCACATATGTTAGTCACATAAATAATACCAATCCTGCTTCAAGGTAGGATATTGCGGTATAAAAGGGGATCCACTTATATACGTGGGTGCTAGGGGCATCCGCTAATGATATTGCGGGCATCCGCTAATAGTATTGCGGGAAATATCCAATAACCACAATCACCAAGCCTAGGTATAACTAACATATATAAAAATCAAGACTGATAAATAATTTGCAAATGCATCCAAGTAGACAACCATTTATTTTTAATGATAAAAATAAATTTTAAGTGAGATTTAGTCACCTAATTTTATTTGCTGAATATCTGATTTAGATGCTGCACCGTTGCAGCTACGAATCTACTCGAACTTCTCGAATAATTTATTTCACACCTATGATTATTTAATTTGATTAAACTCTTATTTATTTAAATGAACTACTAACATAAATAAATAATTTTTTCTATGTATTTTAAATTTTGTAAAAAGTATACCTCGCTGTTACTAATAAAGAAGTCCTCATGCTTCTCTAATCGAACCCAAAACAGCCCCGTCTTGGAATTCCAGAACTCCGAGCATCCTAACACCACAAGAAACCACACAACATCCCTTCATAATTACTTAAATTAACATTTCCTTTATGTTTTACTTTGCTTAAACCTTCCGTTCAAAAATTCCCCTTCTCCTCTATTAAAAATCAAACCTACTGCTCCTTTCATCACCAGAAATACACATAAGCCCCTACATTCAATTCCCACTACATTGCCACTTCCAATGAGTATATTGCCTTCCCCCCGTATTCTTGAATTTGAACGCAATGGCCCCCTTCACTGTCCATCCTCTCCCAACATTCAACTCCGAACCCAATCTGTTACCTCACACAACTCCAAAACGCAAACTTTCCCCAAAATCTTCACACGGTTGCACCCCTTCCATCCTCAAACACAGATTGAACTCCTCCAGACTATCATTAGCATCAAGTCATAACCGAACTCCAAAACAACACCGTCACCATCAATAACTGCATCAATCTCTACCCCTAGTTCTGCCTTTTCCCAGAACCGCATCTGGAATCGCGCCCTTTCCCACTGATTACCGCTCCACATCTAGCATCTCTCAGTCTTGAATCAAGTCACGAACCCCCTTTTTGAACTCAGTAAAATCCTGCGAAGACATCCCTTTTCCCGTCGATTTTACCACCTCCGAACCCTGCTGCATATCTTCGAATGAACTCATCATCGTGAGCGTCTTCTGGTCGATGTCGAGCTTCAAGTCTTCTACGATTTCAAGTCGCGATGTTCCTCTTTCTGTTTTTTTAATATATATTGTGGAGCGATTTGATTTCTGACTCGAAGGATAGAAATGAAGAGAACGACATTCATTTCGTTGGTTTGGGATGAAGAGAAGGCTCGGCCTTATATAGAGGCGAACGGTTCATAGAGTACAAACACCATTAATGTGGTGTTTCCTTGATACTGAAGTAAGGAGACAAATTTTGTTGCTCGATGAAGGAAATAGCTGCGTGAAATGAAATGTGAGGGTGGTTTGTTTGTACGATTAAATACATGATTTTATTTTAATTCGATTTGACATCAAGGGATTTTCATTCCTTTTTAAAAGATATCGATTTGATTTGTATTTATTTCGATTAGATATAAAGTGATTTTTATTTTATCTAAACAGATTCTGAATTGATTTCTGATTAGATTTCGATCTTATCCATTACAAATATCTCGGGGTACAAATTTAGAATCGTGAATCGCTATTTTAACGTACAGACCGACATTTCAATATTATAACGCTATATTCTAAATTGAACTGTATATATTCTGAAATTTAATTTGAACATGTATACCATATTAAATTAATACAATATAATTTAAATTCAGAACTAATCATTCTCTCGATAATAAATTATTATCGTTCATATTCAGACAGAACTGACACTGATTATCTGCATCATTTCGATTCAGTTTTAACTTCGATTTCAATATATTTCGTATTACGATAATTCGATATATTCGATATTAAATCGAAATTGATTTTTAAATCGATAACTTAATATAAAAAAATCATTTATATTATCAATTCAATATTTAAAACCATACTAAATATTTAAAATAATTTGTTCGAAAATCAGGGTCGTTACAGAAAACTAGTTATATGAATAAATCAGGGGCGTGCCTACCTCAGGCCCAGCGGAGGCCGGCTCCTTTGGATTTTTCTTTTTTAGTAGTTTTAGTTTACTTTGGTATTTGACCTTATAACCTATAAGACTAATGTAATTATGCAAGCTAAAATTTTCTTCACGACAACACAGTAAAGCCATTAGAGAATGAATTCATTTGCTTTTCACATGAAGAACAATTATAATGCTTTTAATTCTACGATATAAGTTCCCTTCAAATTCTTAAATTGAAACAATAATTTCTAACTCTCTGCAATCCTACCAAATAAAAAGGCAATTAATTTCTTCATAAATTGAGAACTCTAAGATGGTAAAGTTTAATGATTTTTGGTATATGAAATCCCATTTCAATGATGCTTTCATATTTGCATTGATTACCAATTGGTATCATGATTGAAATCATTAGCATAAACCAAAGGTAATCCTTAATATGATTCAATAATTAAAATTATTAGTTTCATCCATTTTCCAAGCAACTTATAACTCACTATTTGGCTTTGATTGGTGTTTAGGGAATTTTTTTAGTACAAAGGTATATTAAAAATAATATCTTGAATTATTTCACATATTGGACATTAATATGTGGATTCAAATTATGTCGATTTTTATTATGAATTATGGTTTTTTAAAGTTCCGCCCCCACTGATTCAAATCTCTGAGTACGCCACTGGAATAAATGGAAATGACATGGAAGTGTATGAAGAAAAAAAAAAGAACTTGTTAAAGGAATAAATTAATGGAACGAAAGAAATAGTTGAAATAAAGAATTGATATAATATGGAAATGCACTTAAATGGTTGAATATGTTATACTAATGGAAATGGATACATTGAATGATATTATATTACATTCTATTGCATGGTAAAGTTTACCAAAATGTTTGAAAAATTACAAATGCTAGATAAATAGGCAATAAAATGTTATACAAGCAAATGGAACTTAGGTGATAAGAATTGGACTTCGATATAAATTGAATTAGAGTACAATGGAAAATAAAATGATATTACCACTTAATGAAATAAATAAGAGAAAATGAGGAAATAGACATTTACTTAAGAAGTGTTAATTGAATTTGATGGTAAATTGAATTTTTGTAGGAATTTGAACTATACTTAACTTAAGCCAAAGTGACAAAGTTAATGGAGTGCGCAAATGAAAATTAATGTTTGAATATAATAAAATTTGAGTTGAATGGATGAAAAAAATTAAAGGGTAAATGTGATTTAATAAAAGAAAAGATGATGACTCAACTGAATCGGTTAAAATAATTGTAAGTGAATAAGCATATATGTAATAAAGTTGAAGTGAATCAACTCAGAAGTAAAATGAATTGGATGTAAATCTAAATAATTATTTAAACATGAATGGCAATGAGTGAATGCAAACATTTTGAACAATGATAGAAAGTAATATATATAATAAATAAAATATTGACATTTGGAAAAGTACATTTATACAAATGGAATGAACCAAATGAAATTTTATAAATAATATATTGAAACTAAAAAATTGTTATTGTTTTTTTGAATGAATATGATAGTTGGATGTTTATTTGTCATTTTGGGTGCAATTGTTATTTCATATATTTTTATTCTAGATATATAGATTTATTTCTTATATATACGTTCTTATTTGGATGTTGAGTTTTTAGTAGGTACCGATGGCATTTACATGCTTTTGGAGCCGCTTGCGCATATTATTGCTTTTGCTTGCTTTAAAATAAACCAATTCGCTAATAACGCAAATGAAAGGTATGTATATCGAGTTAAACATCGTATTTTAAATGTTATATATTATTTCCCCATTGTTTGGGATGCCTCGTCATTGAGATGAGATATATATTTATAATTATATATATATTGTAATTTTACGGGCCTAACTGTACAAAGGAGACTCTCCGGAAATTTTCGTGAATTTATGACATTGAAAATTTTATGGAAATTTGATTTTTAAAAACCTATAAAACTATTTGAATAGATAACATTTCTAAGTTAAATACAAAATAATATGATTTAATATATTAATTGACAACTTTTTTACAATGTCTTTTTGAGGACGAAAAGTTTGAAGTGGGGGAGAGTGTAACATCCCAAGATTTTGTGACAATTTGAATTACTAAATTTAATGTGATTTTAATATATATATATATATATATATATATATATATATATATATGGGCATCGGTTGGTTAAATGAAATTTGTTTAAACCTTGAATCTTGAAATATTGTTTTAATACATTATAAATGTTTTTTTATATCCAGATTTCCATTTAAATTGAATATGAATTAAATCCATTGAAATTAAATTGTTTTATCTACCGTTGAAATTCATTTCTCAACATTGATTTAAGGCGATATCTGAATTTGTGAACTCAATATCTATTATGAATAGAAATCATTGAAAATGAGAATCTGATTGGAACTTAACTATTTGAATTAAACTGATTGGATTGAAATGAATGTAAAATGGAAATTTAATCGATTGAAATATTGAAATTGAGTTGTTTTGATTTGAAAGTGGAATATGACTTCTAGTCTAATTGAAATTTTGACGAAACAATTCTAATTCCAACTATAGTATTTTTAAAGCATTATATAAACTATTATATATACATATATATTAATTATTTTGAATACTCTATTTTAAAATTATATTGAATAATCTATTTTTTTAAAATAATCTACTGTCTATTTCATAAACTTCTTTAAATTTAACTATATATACAACTAAATTTTGATAAATATTATTTTTATATTCAAACCTAGTATTTAAACTTTCGTTGTCCAAACTATCTACTTTCAAACTATTAAAATATATATCTAATCTACTTTATTATGCATTTCAACTACTTTAATATTCAGATTATATCAGAATTGGAATTGTTTCAAGATTCTAAGTTTGGTTTAAATGGAGATTTTATTATGAATAACATTCTATCTTGACTATTGAAATGATTTTAAAGCGAAAATATGATATTTTGATATGAAGTATGAATCTCTTTGAATGTAAAAGAACCAAACGGTGTGAAAATTGTAAACATTTGGTGGTTAAAGAGACTGGGATCGGATGTTGTCATACGCTCTACCAATACCGAAAACCTCTATAACATCTGTGTACGTGGTAGAGAATCCAGAATGAAGTAGGTTGGTTTGGAGAACGTTACTGGAATGAAGTAAGAGATCGATGATGAATGCCATTGACCTTCGGGTCATAATTAAAATGACTAAAACATGGCTACACCGAACCAAGTGGGGTTAGCTACCCCCATCAACAACACTTCTTCCTTTATTACTATAGTCCCTTGGTTGATTTGATTTGAAAGACGCGCATCCTTGATTTGGGAGTGTTGTTCGAGGTGGGTGGTTGCCGCGGCTATGCGTTATCACCAGTCCAGCCGTGCAACTAGTATGTTCCTACTCGGGGTATTCCTCATGTGCCTTGTCATATTATCCTTAGCGAGCTCCCTATGATTTGATTTGGCGTTGTACCTATAGAGTGCTCCCTGATGCCACTAGTTTATGGTAGGTTTACAGTGCTATGTAGACTAGAGTGTTTGTAAATGACGTAAGGTTCAAAATGTAATCTCGCTTACGCTATTTTGATATTTTATATTTAACCATAGACAGTATTATAATAACGTATTGTATTATATAGTATCTAGTTTAACGGATCCTTAGGAGATGGAAATTTCTGTAACATCTCTTAAGTTATTGTACTCACGAACACATTGAATAGGAGACTTGAATTACCAGAAGCATCTCTAAAGCTGTTACACTCATATTATTACATGTTTTTGATTTAACTGATATTATAATATTTTAGTTTTTATCCGATTATCTTTGTCTTTTCATTTGTGCTCAGGTCAGCCTGAGTTTTCAGTTATTGAAGACACAGTTTTGAAAATGAAGATGGAGATCAACAGACGTATTTATTATTATTCCACTGCAAATATTGGTATGTTTTATGTTAGTTAACTCTGATAATTGTTGTAAAATATTATCAAATGTTTCGGTTTTACAGCTTGATGAACTATTATTTATTCATTATATTTTGTCCTTCCGTTGTGAGATTTCGTGCTTGTTTTCTTCTTTCTCTTTTTCTTATATTAATCCCAACAATAATCCGTATCTTTATATTTGTTTATGGATTTTTGATAGCTGGAATGACCAAAAATCAAGGTCGTTACAATTAAAATATTGCCTTTGATCGTTTTTTGCCTACATCAACATTTTTTGGTTCTTCCAGCAACACTTCTTGGGGGTTGCAGAAGGCCATCTATGGCGTAATATAATTATTGCCAAAATCTCGAGTTGTTACATTCTCCCATTCTTAAAAGAAATTTCATTCTGAAATTTTACTAATGACAAAGTCATGGTGTTAGCGCCTAATTATCTATAACGACAACGGATTTTGCCCGGACCTGATCGATCGCTAAATCGACCAAGACCGTTCGAAACCCGAATACACTAACTTTGGGAATGCAACACATTAGAACAAATAACAGAAGACTTTTATAAACATTACAATAATGTTACATCAGAGTACATAATATCAGAGTACATCGAAATAATAATACAGCGGAAGATAATTTACATTAATCTAATACAATGCAGCGGAAGACTCAATGCTCTGGATAGAGCTTTAAGCTTCAATCCAGAATCCTGCTCAATAAATGAATATCTGCAAAAGAAGCTACTCGACTACCCGTGTGGAAAAGAGACTGCGCGTGTGGAAAAGAGGGCACCTGAGTTTGCAAAGTGAAACAAACTACAAGTCAGTCATGGGACTGGTATGAGAAATCTTTACTTAACTTATCTAATAATAAGGCTAATCACAGGACCACGCCGTTAATGCGGAACAGGTTTACTCCATTGGATTGCCAGTGCATAAATAAAGTAAATCGTTAAACAACGCAATGCTTTTTAGAAAAATGAAACCATTATAAGACTCAACTCCCATCACACAATGCAACGCAAACCGGATGATAGAGTTCTACCTTATAATGATAAAAAATGCTTGATACGTATAAAATGGAGTTGATATTATTATTAGTGTATATAGGGTTTCAAAAACATTTCAATCATAATGTAGCAATCATAGACGGCATAGCTACCATATACTATGTCGCCATACTAGTTATATAATCAAAACCGTATGGTGTCGTATTGGAAGTTGGATTTCCATCATGCACTAAGGCAAAAGATAGTCCTTACCGAATTCGAGACAATCTAGCCCATGTCACAGGACAAGTACTCAATCAAGCCCTTAGGAGCGCCAGGGCCTGTCCACACATATGTTAGTGGATTAGTTATGCCTAAACAATACGTTTTCCCGCCCTATGGGGCGTAAATAGAGCCATTAGGGAGTCATATAACTAAGGCGCCTCGCAATCCCATCCACATAAGTAAAAATGTCGGGCCTTGTAAAAACCCTGACACCACTTCTAGCTAGAAAGAAACGCATGTCCTCCCTGGGGTCCTTCTCCCGTTTTTGGTTCATACCAGGGTGTGAGGCTCGCGAAATATCGCTGCACAAAGCTATGCTAAATAAACCCGTGCTTTGATCATCATCCACAAGGCTCTGCTTTTCAACAAAAGCCTTGATCAATTGCATCTTACCATGCCACATTGTCAATCCATACCATACCATTGATTTCTGCCAATATATAACCTCTAAGCTCGTACGTCTCAGAGAAGGGTGTTATGCAAGAGAATAAATTCTCCGTCACCAAACAGATATATATTCAGCAAAGATGAACGAATACAGCATAAAGGAATACAACGTCAGACATACCAACCATTTACAAGTCCGTTCTGAGTCTGAACGAAACCGGAGACACCTTATTCCTCGTCCCATATGTCTAATAAGGAGTGAGGTGCTCGAATATCCGGTCGATCTCCAAGTACGTCTAGACGATCACCACTTATTACCTTGTCTTGGGATGCCTCCTAATCAAGACATCAGTCATCAACCAAACGATGTGAAGACCTCCGGTCATCAACCACCGTCTTCATCTTCGACTCTTAACCGTCGTATTAATTATTCAGAATGGGTTAAACCCGTTTTTATGAATAACTCGCATATTTTATAATCAATAATAAAGTGCTATAAAAACACATCAAACGCCTCATTCCAATTTAGAATATTATTTTAATAAAATATTCACATTATAAGGGAAAGGTTCCCATTAATTTTATCAAAGATAAACTCTTTAATTTATTCTTTAATCCTCTTTTTAAAGATTCATTAAATCTCCAATTTGGTTTTAATCTCAAAAATCATTGCTTATGATTATTCAAATTTAAGAAATAAATCTTACCTTTAACTGGGTTAAAGAACAAATGTCATTTAAAAACATTGTTCACGATAAACCCCAAAATCATCTTCCATTAAATATGGAATTTTCACAGAAATCAAATCAATATTCAATCGATATAATTCCTGTATCAGACCATTAATATAAATGGAATAACGGCAAAGCCTTTTAAATTACATCTATAATATCGGTCTTCTTTTACAGAAGCTCATCTCGATTATTATTAAATCAAACTCCATTCAATTCAAATTTAATATATTAAATTGGAAAACTTTACTTTGGAGAATTTCCAATTAAATACACTGGGTTCAACAAGAACAACTTGCAACCCGGCCCACATAGGACCGACCACTCATTTCGCTTGACTTTATCGAATGTATATCACCAACGGTTGGGATCAGCAACCGTTTCCCGAAAAGGACAGTATCGATAGATTAAAGAAGCAAATGGAATTCCTCTAGATAGGTGATTATACACCCTAATGGGAGTGACCCACATAGCCATGCTGCCTGCCCGATTTTTGTCATTTCCCGGTTGTTGAGGCCTAAGGCTACGATTTCTTATCATTCATTGATAGCATAATCACTTTGAATGCCTCATTGTCAGATCCGTAAATCATTAATTGATTTCCACAAATATATTCTGGATATTATGCTAAGAGAATAAATTCTCCGCCACCATATATATTTATACAGACCAACATATTCGATCATTGGAAATACTTTGTCAGACATTCGTCCATATACGTTCGTTCTGGGATAGAACGAAACCAAAGGCACCATTTCTATTAATATAAAAAGTCCTTGCACTTTACTCCATCTTCGATTATCTTCATATAATCTGATTCACAATGCTACTGCCAAAATGGTGTGGTGGTCGAATAATAATCCAACCGGTCTCTCCATATTGACAACGATATTGGCAAACACTTCGATAGTCGGTTATTTAACAATCGAAGAAAAATAAACAAACATTCCAACCATCAAACAAATCACTGGGCCTCTTAATTAATATTTCATTAATTAAATCACTTCTTCATTTCCTTATCAATATTTGTTAAACAAATATTTTCAATTATCATCTTGGCCTCTTAGTTTATTTTTAAAACATTTCCATATATCGCCTTCTTTTATTTTCTATACTTAGAAAAATATATTTTATTTATAATTGGAAAACATTCCAATTACTTATCTCCTTCATGACCATTCATTTCTTTATATACTCAGGAAATATTTATTATTATATTTCCAAATTTCCACTTACTTGGCTTAAAACGAATGTTATGTAAAACAACGCTACAACGACCAAAAATACTGCATTCGACTAATTTTTTTTAAACATTTCTCTTCGAGACTGAATCTTGTTGTTTATCAGTTAGTATTGAAATCAATCAAGTTGGGGTATAATTACCTCTCAGACCTTGACTGGAAATATTATTAACTTCAAAACAGATAAGACCGCTAACTCGAATAATCAACACCATATTAAACCAATTTTCCATTTCTAAACATATATACATTTCTCTTTCTATTTTTACCAGTTTTAATTATAGATTTCCTTTTTGTTTATAACATTCTATTTTTAAGTCTGTTTCCTTATCGAGTTCTATATATATATCGATACATTGATTTCTAACTATCAAATTTTCTTAAAAATATTCTAACTCCTTAAATTTTCATAAAATTTCGCCGTAACCTCCTTTGTACCAGTTGATAGTTCAAACCTCAACTCACCTCTCTCGGCCCTTTCCATTTAAAAAGAAAATCAAAAAGCCAAGTGGCTTGCCGATTCGGCACATAAAACCTCATATGGAATTTAAACATGTACCTTTTTGTCGGACACATAAATTATAATCTTCATACACTTCACCCATACCTGTCTAACACATATACGTCCATTCCTAATTTATTCCAACTCAATCTGGTCATTTTAACTCAATTCGCTAATTTATTCTTTAACTTACTCTTCTGCATATTTCACTTTTTATTTGAACATATCACGTTCAAATATAAATTAATTTGTCTACAAAACAACCGAATGCCATTTCTAATTCAAGTTTCATATTCGATTTTGAATATGAATTTACAAAACCCTTTTTTTTTATCCAAAGTCCAATTTGGATTTAAATTTCCATTAACTATTTTTTCTTCAAATTAGTTAATTCTACTCAATAATTAAACATCTGATTTGATTTTGTTTCAAAAATCATTTCATTACTCCACTCGAGTTTAGATATTATTTATAACTCAAATCTGGATTTTTCCTAAATGAAAATCAGATTTTATTTACTTAAAATCCTTTTATTTATTTAAATAAACAGTTATGGTTTTATAGTGGTTACGGCGCTGTTTTTCTGTAAAATTGATTTTGACATAACTCAAAATTCATTCGACGAAATCCATATTTTTCTCTTTTATTAGAAAACTATTATCAAATCGGTCCTGGCGACTCTTTCTTCAAAGAATTCCGACTTAAACTGGGTGCTATACACTTAATTGAAGTTCAAAACGCCAAATTACGAACTATCGTGCTGCGGCGAGTTCGTTTTAATTATATTTATATATATATAAACGTTTAAACTTCGTTTATAATAAATTCAACTCCATTCTGATATATTTTTAATATATATCAAATCAGTTTCCCAATTCAACATAATATTTTCGATAATCTATAATTGTCGATTTTTCCTTACTTAGTAATATATTTATTTATACTTCGATCTTCTATATTTAACTCAAATTCCTTTTATAAATAAATTATTTATAAAATTCGATATAATCGAATTTCAATTATAAACCCGTTGAATTCTTCTCAATTCAGCTTATATTCTGAATTCCGAAATTTAATCAATCGTTTTGTTTCGAAACACTTCCCAATTTACTTTTAAATTCCTATTTGAATTTAAATGGTTTAAATTATCAAAATGATAATTTATTTCACTAAATTTATAACACTATTTATAAATTCAACTTCCTTGTTCCATATATTTAAACAAGTTCCCTTTTCAAATTTCTATTTGAAACTCCATCCCTTTGATATTTTGAATTGCGGAATAAAAACTGTTGTTCCCTTTCGAATGATTTAAAATTCTATTTTTAAATTCATATTTGAATTTAAATATTCAAATTATCTCTTGATAATTAATTCATTATATTTATAAACACCAATTAGTAAATTTCCTTGTTTTATATTTAAACAAGTCTATTTCGAAATCTTTTTAAAACACAAATCTTATTTTGAAAATTTCTATTTATAATAACTTATATATATATATAACACCAAATTTATTTTCATACTCAATTTAACTTCTATTTAAATAATTTCGAATTAATCGAATTCAAATCATAAATCCTTACGGATTTATTTTAGTTCAATTTATATTCTGAACATCAAAATAAATTCCATCGTTTATTTCTTTAAAATGGTTTCCCCATTTCTATTTATAAATTCATATTTGAATTTAAATATACAAATTATCAAATGGTAATTTTTCCACTTTATTTATAAACACTATTTATAATTTCACTTCAAATCTCATATTATTAATTTATAAACAAGGTTTATAAATTCACTACCTATTTTATGTATTCAAACAAGTTAATATTTTTATAGTCCAATTTATATTCAAATTCTATTTTAGATAAATAGAATTTTCCCTTTTAATTTCAAAAATACCAATTTCAACCACGGATTTTCTAACACATCATATATGACAATGTATATGAGAACAAACAAATAATAATATTTTTGAGGAATCCAGTTGGATTCCCCCAACCTGTTTTTCCCGTATCCACAGACGTTAGTCGACATAAATAATACCCATCCTGCTTCGAGGCAGGATATCGCGGTATAGAAGGTCATCAACTATCATAGCGTGGGGCGTATAGGGTCATCCGCTAAGGATACTACGGGCATCCGCTAATGATACTGCGGGCATCCGCCAATGATACTACGGGAATCCATCCACCAATATATATATATATATATATATATAATAATAACTAGAAACACCAATCCTAAATAACTAATATATATTTAATAATAGCCACAGTAATATTTAAACGCATCCACGCAGCCAACAAACAAATACTTTTAACCAATAAAAATAATTCTAAATAAAAACAGAGTGAGATTTACTCACCTGATATTTTTTTCCCGATCTATCCTGATTCCCATTCTAATTCCATTTTGTAATAACCCGAAAATCCGAGCCAATTTAAAAATTTTATTTTGGCAATTTTAGTGAATTTTGATTATTTAAAATGAATTATTTTAAATAATAATGATGAGAAATTAATTTTGAATGGAATTCGAACGTATATTTATATACATCGTCGTTAGAATATAAATATTTATTTATAATTATAAAAGGAACTGAAAATGGCACGGTAGTTCGATAATTTGATTTCAAATTTCAAATGAATGTACCGGGTGCAAAATAAATCGGATTTTAGAGAAACCAAAAATATTTGAATCTAATAGAGGATATCTTTCCAATGAATCCGAAAAATCGAGATTTCATAGCGGGAATCAAAAGTTATGTCCAGTTGAATTTTCAGAATAGTCGCTATGGAATTCTGGCCCTTAAAAATGGAAATTTGCAAACGACCTCGGAATTCGACGAAACCACTTTTGTTGGATCCGTGATGTCAAGTTATTGCTAGGTTTCAAATTTCATAATTTTTCGAATCAATATGTGAGCGTGTAAAGGAAAACGCGTTTGACCAGTTTTAGTTGATTTTAATCGACTGGAAAATGGCCATTTTTCAAACGGTCTCAGAATTCGACGAAACTAGTTTTGTTAGGACCGTATCGTCAATACGAAGCTAGAAAATATTTTTCTGGAATTTTTAAAGTTCGTCTGTGCCCCCGGTAAATTGAAATGCGCGTTCAAATTCAATAGAAGGATTTAAATGTTAATTTTGACGGAAACTGGTCGAAACGATGTAATTGGCTCACGATACATATCCCATTGTGTTCGGAATGAGGGTATTACACAAGGGAGGACAGTCGGTGGGTTCGATTTCGAGCTCGAATGAAAAGGGTACTTTATAGAATTCAAAATAAAATTAAATAATAAATAAAATATATAATATCCTCTCCCCTCTCTCTCTCTCTCTCTTACTTCACTCAGAGAAAACGAAATAAATAAATAAATAAAGAAGAAGAGGGAGATCGATGATCGATCCTCCATCGCGCCTCCCCGTGCCATCGCCCCCTCCCACCATACTCCGCCATCTCCCCCGCTCCCCCCCCCCCCCCCCGCCGCCTCCTCATTCTCCTCTCCCTCCCCTTCCGCCGTTCCTCTCTCCTCCACGAACGCCATCGTGTCACCAGCCCCCTCCGCCCGATCCAACCACCTCCGCCCCCCTTTACTCCACCTGCGCCACCCCCCTTGCCTCAGACCGCCTCCTCCTCTGACTTGAAACCCACTGCCACCAAAACCCCCAAAACAGCGAACACAACCACTAACCGAGCCCCCTCTTTGACTAAAAACCCCCGGAAACCCTAGATCTGACCATCTCCGACCCACTCCACCTCTGTCGCGCAAACGACTCCCTCACCGATCTCAAATTCGGATTTTCTTCAA
This sequence comes from Allium sativum, assembly GCA_030737875.1. NCBI lineage: Eukaryota > Viridiplantae > Streptophyta > Magnoliopsida > Asparagales > Amaryllidaceae > Allium > Allium sativum. Next base: position 443,515,898 of record CM060922.1, on the reverse strand, counting down.
GCAAGAAGGTGAGTTTTAAATTATTGATTTTTAATTTCAGTTTAAGTATATATAGGATTAATAAAAATATAATTTTTACTATATATATAGGGTTATAGATAAAATTCGACTTTTATTTAGGAAAAAGACTTGATTTTTATTTGCTAAACGAATTTATTTATGTGGTGGTGTTGTTTAAAAAAAATAGATTTGTAATCAATAAAAGATATAATTTTTATATATGAAAGACTGGATTTTTCTTAACATATGAAAGGATATTTTTATATTATAGAAAGAATAAAAATATGATTTTTATATTATAGAAAGAATAAAAAATGTGATTTTTATATATTGAATAGCGAAGTAAAAATTCGATTTTTATATATTGAATAGAGAAGTAAAAATTCGATTTTTATATATTGAATAGCGAAGTAAAAATTCGATTTTTATATATTGAATAGCGAAGTAAAAATGTGATTTTTATATATTGAATAGCGAAGTAAAAATGTGATTTTTATATATTGAAAAGCGAAGTAAAAAATTCGATTTTTATACATGTAGTGAAAGCGGATGACGAAAGTGGCAAAAGACGAGCACTGCAAAGATTTCCTACATAAGAAGAGTCGTGGTGTTGGTTTAGCTAGTCGGTGAGAACTCCTCACCTTTAATTTAAATTTCTAGTTAAAAATATATACTAGGATGCAGACGGTGTTTAGTAGCACCCGACACCCGTCGTCCACAGACCATGGACGGCTTGTATGCTTGTTTGTTTGATTTTGATGTGTAGTTGATTGTGTGATGTGAAATGAAATAAAATATTTATATAGTTAAGAATATTTTTAAGTTGAAAACAAAATTTTTAGCGTGTATTTAAAATGAAATAAAGATAAACAAATCGAAGGATTTGTTTATATACACACATTTGACTGACATTGATTGAGATGATAAATTTTACACATCGCCCAACTGCACAAATAAAATCTGTGTTTGATTGTTTGAAAACCCCACACGGGTATTGGGATGATATATGACATACACTAGTCCCAATGATTAGTTGAATGTCGATCGTTTGATTGACAGGCTGTTATAAGCGTTAAATATTTATATTTAATGCTTATACAGTGTAGAACGCACTCTGGATGATGGTTGATTATTTATCGTTGTTATTTTATACATGTGTTGTAGAAAAACCATATAATTAACATTATATGGTAATTGATTGGGCCTCATTCCAGTTTTGAAATAGAAATATTTGAAAAAAGAAATATTTGAAATAGAATATTTGAAAATAGAATTATATGAAGCCGTGTTGATTAGATTGACGCCATTTTGACGTGAACGTTATTTATATCGATTTTATTCAATTTTCAATGTATATTGAAAGTGATTTCGAAATGTGAATTGTATTGAAAGTGATTTCGAAATTTGAATTATATTGAAAATAATCGAAATTCGAATTATATTGAATAGAATTGAATTCGAATTGAAAAAGAATTGAAATTGAATAGAATTGAATTCGAATTGAAATTGAATTGAAAACGAATTCGAATTGAATAGAATTGAATTCGAATTGAAATTGAATTGAAAACGAATTGAAATTGAATAGAATTGAATTCGAATTGAAATTGAATTGAAAACGAATTGAAATTGAATTGAAATTGAATAGAATTTGAATTGAAATTGAATTGAAAACGAATTGAAATTGAATAGAATGGAATTCGAAATTCGAATTGAAATAGAATAGAATTTAATTCGAATTGAAATTGAATTGAAAACAAACTGAAATTGAATTAAAAATCGATTTGAATTGAAATCAGTTTGAAATGAATTTAAAACGAATTTATAAGGAAAAATTCAATTTTGATTTGAATCTGAAATGAAGTTGAAATCGTTTTGAAAACGAATTTAAAACGATTTATAAAATACGTTTTAAAAGGAAATCGACGAAATATATATTATATATATATATATAATGGCCTGAATAGAACGCGCCGCGATGCGGTAGTTCGTGGATTTCGACCAATGACTTCGAACGGACATTACGGGAGATCCGACCGTCGGATTCTCCTGAAACCGGAACCGTTGGGTTCGTATCGAAAATAGCTTTCCAATGAATATTAGAAATTTGAAATCTAACGGTTGGATTTGGAATTATGTCCAAATCAAATTTGGAAAAGGTCGTTGTAAGTGCAGTTCGATGGCCATTGATGGAAATCGACTGTACGGGCCTTGATAAAATTATTAAAAATTTCAACAATTTGTGTAAAATCAAAAGAAATGATTTGGGAAGAATTGGGATGAAAAACTCCATATTTGAAAAGATGAAAATAGGTTTTTATCGAAATGAACTAGTTTTGAACTAGAATTATAATTCTATTTATTTTTAAATAAACAAATTGATTTTGAAAAGGGTCTCAAAAGTAACCAGAAGTTCCAATTATTGAATTGGAATGGATTTGAATCGAAATTGTCTTTGGAATATTTCGATGTTGGATTTCGTGATTATACAGATGTTGTTATGGAAATTTGAAAGATATATATATATATATATATATATCGTTATTTCCAATACGATATCTGTTGGTCGTAGAATTTGATATTGAATATAAGCCGATATATTTTCTATTCAGAGCCTTGTATTTAATATCAAATGTGATTTGGGTTTGTCGTGAATGGTGTCTTCATTAACACTATTCTTAAACCCAGTTGAGAAAAAGATTAAATCTTTTTATTTAGATTTAATGAATTGTTCCAATCAAATAATATTTAATTGGAATTGAATTGGAATTGATTTTTGGGTTTATCGTGAATAGTGTTTTAAATAACACTTGTTCTTTAACCCGATAATTAATGGAATGTGATTTTGGGTTGTCATGAAACGGTATCTTCAATAATATTGTTCTTAGACCCAAGGAGTTAAGAAAATCAGAAACTAACTGGAGATTAGTTAAGTTGAATGATTTATGGGGTATTGATCTGATGTTGGTTTCGGCCTTCGGGGTTAATACTTAGGGAATTGCTCACTTGCTAATTTACGGTTAGGGACTGATTGAAATGTGATGTGATTTTGGGTTTATCGTGAACCGTGTTTTAAATGACACTGATTCTTTAACCCAGTTAAAGATTAAAACTAAGTGGAGTTTTAATGAATCTTTAATTAGATTGAAAAGAATGAGAATGGAGTATCCCCTGTTTTGCTCCAGGCGATAGTTAAATTTTTAATTAGATTTGAACGTGAAATGGTAATTGAATTTACCGATAACACCGTGGTGTTAGATATGAAGTATTACCAGTTTTACTTCATGAGATGAATAGGTTGGGATTGGGAAATAAAATAAATGATCACTTCGGTATGGATCGCTAATCCCGACTAGTTTGAATTGATATTCAAAAGAAGATTAAAGAATAAATTTAAAAGAATTTATCTTTGATAAAATTAATGGGAACCTTTCCCTAAGAATGTGAAATTTAGAAACTAACTGTAGGTTAGCTAAGCAGAATGGTTTACTGGGTATCGATCTGATGTTTGTTTCGGCCTTCGGGGTTAATATTTGGGGAATTATTCTCTGATTAATTTACGGTTAGTGACTGATGAACTGGAATGAGGCGTATGTTGTGTTTGTGTAACACGTATTTATTATTTACGCGAGTTATTCAGAAAGACCGGGTTTATCCCATTCTGAATAACTGTTACGACGATAAGTCGAAGGTGAAGACGATGGTAGAAGACCGGAGGTCTTCACGTTGTTTGGATAATTGCTGATGATCTTGATTGGGCCGTACACCCAAGAGGAGGGAATCAGTTGGTGATCGTCCAGACGTACTTGGAGATCGATGGATATGCGGGGTACTAGGTGCCTCCTGTTTCGTTCAGACCCAGAACGAACTTGTAAATGGACTGTGTGTCTGACATTGGATTTTAGTCTGTGTGATTGATTTCTATTAAATATATATCTGTTTGGCGGCGGAGAATTTATTCTCTTTCTTAACGCCCTTCTCTGAGACGTACGAGCTCAGGGGTTATATATTAATGGATATCCATCGCATGGAATGAATTGCCTGTGTGGCATGCCTAAGTGGCAATATGATCAAGGCTTTTGTTGAAAAGCAGAGTCTTGTGGTTGATGATCAAAGCACAGCCTGTGTGGCACAGCTTTGTGTAGCGTTGATTCTCGAGCCTCACACCCCAGTTGTGAACCAGAAACGGAAGAGGACATCAGGGAGGGCATGCGTTTACTTCTAGTTAGAAGTGGCGTCAGTGGTTTTACACGCCCTGACGAGTTTGACTTATGTGGCTGTTGCTGTTGCGAGGCGCCTCGGATATATCGGTGACTTTGTGAAGTCGATGGAGTCATTCGTTGGCTCATTGACACCCCAAAGGGTGGGGAAACGTAGTGTTCAGGCATAATAATCCACATCGGTGGACCGGCCCTGACGATCCAAGGGGCAGTTGCGGCTGTTCCTGTGACACGGGCTAGAGCGTCACGAATCGGTTGAGGACTATCTTTTGCCTCGGTTCACAGATGGAAACCCAATTTCCAAATACGTGACAGTGCGGTTTTGATTGTAAAGCCTAGTATGGCGACATGATATATGGTACCCATGCCGTCTATGATTGATATTTATGATTGAAATTGTTTTGACACTATACACTTATAATAGTATCAAATGATTTGTTTTAAACGTACTAAGCATGTTTGGCTATTATAAGGGAAAACCCTATCCCCCGGCTTGCGTTGCATTGTGCGATAGGACTTGGGTCTTATAATAGCTTCATTTTTTTCAAAAAGCATTGCGTTGTTTTGTTATATGCACTGGTATTCTTGGGAGGAAACCCGTTCCGTGCTTTACGGCGTGGTCCCTTGATATATCTGATTTAAAGTAAAGTTTTAAATAACTGTTTTAGTTCTCACACCAGTCCCATGACTGACCTGGAGTTTATTGTTTTAACCTAAACTCTAGGAGCCCTTATTTTCGACACGGGCAGCTAGTAGTTTTGGTTTTGCAGATTTATATTCGCCGGAACCTGGTTTACAGCTGGAATGATATCCGGAAAGCTTTGTATCCGTGTATTACTTCTAGTTGCGCATTGTATTATTTTTCCGCTGCTATGTAATGTATTGTAATCTATGATATTTTCTTTGTAATATTTATTCATTTATACTCTGTATATTCTTGTATTCTGATGGAATTGTTGTAATTAACAATGAAATGTTCTTTTGTCTGCGTTCTATTTTGTCGTGTTCTCAAAACAATCAGGCATTTCGAACGGTCTTGATCGGTTTAGCGACTGATTCGGATCGAGCGAAATTTCTTTTCGTTACATTTGGTATCAGAGCTTTGGTTTACAAAGATCAGAGAGCAAGACACATTAGAACCATACGAAAGAATTCATCAGATATTGGATTAGTAATATCCAATGGGAATGACTCGTTAGAGATGGGATCGGTAGTATCCTAGAACGAGTGTGAAGAGTATATTTTTAAAGTGAAAACAAATTTTGTAATGAAAATTTAAATCAATTATACGTATTTGAATATTTATTTATATTGATTTGGACTATCAGGTATATAAAGATTTTACATATACGTCTGATCCGCGTGTATTTGAAGTTTTAATATACTGGATAGATATAGAATCACATTCTAGACACCCAGGGATGATTCTGATGATGTGGCCACATCATCAGTATTTATTTTCGAGTTTCGAAAGTGAGATTTCTATATATTTCCAATTGACTGGTGTGAGAACCGAAATTAGATAGGGGTTATTGTTGTGATTTGGCATCAAAAATGTGATTTTTGACTATATATCAAAGTTATGAATTTGAAATGATAATCAACAAATTGATTGCTGGTTGTGCTGCTTGATTATTGTTTGAATTAATTAAATGTTGAACCGTTTAGCCAAATTGAACCAAATAGTGAATTCTATTGAAAATTAGTCGCATTTGCATGCATATACATGTACTTATATTGAACATGTCATAGCAAGGAGGCTAGAGCAGAAGAATAAAATTGTTTGCCCGACAAATAGGTACATATTTACCATAATTTACTGTTTTGTTTGGGTGATGATGATTTTATGAGCCGATTGGCTAGCCGCTTGGCTTTTTCTTTTTCTTTTGGATTGAAGAAGGCCATGGGAGGCTATATGAAATATCCCGAAGTCCCCGGTGCAGGGGAGGTTATGGCGAAATTTTTCGAAAATTTAGGGTGTTAGCCAATTTTTTTGAAAAATTTGAAAAGTTCTTGGAAACTGAAGAGTTGAAGAACTTAAGCCGTAATGAAAATACTGGAAGTTGAGTTGAATTGTTAAACAACTTTTGGCTTCGTTCCTTTCGGGGACGAAAAGTTTTAAGTGGGGGAGATTGTAATAACCCGGAAATCCGAGCCAATTTAAATTTTTTATTTTGGCAATTTTAGTGAATTTTGATTATTTAAAATGAATTATTTTAAATAATAACGACGAGAAATTAATTTTGAATGGAATTCGAACGTATATTTATATACGTCGTCGTTAGAATATAATTATTTATTTATAATTATAAAAGGAATTGAAAATGGCGCGGTAGTTCGATAACTCGATTTCAAATTTCAAATGAATGTACCGGGTGCAAAATAAATCGGATTTTAGCGAAACCAAAAATATTTGAATCTAATAGAGGGTATCTTTCCAACGAATCCGAAAAATCGAGATTTCATAGCGGGAATCAAAAGTTATGTCCAGTTGAATTTTCAGAATAGTCGCTATGGAATTCTGGCCCGTAAAAATGGAAATTTTGCAAACGACCTCGGAACTCGACGAAAACACTTTTGTTGGATACGAGATGTCAAGTTATTGCTAGGTTTCAAATTTCATAATTTTTCGAATCAATATGTGAGCGTGGCAAAGGAAAACGCGTTTGACCAGTTTCATTTGATTTTAATCGACTGGAAAATGGCCATTTTTCAAACGGTCTCAGAATTCGACGAAACTAGTTTTGTTAGGACCGTATCGTCAATACGAAGCTAGAAAATATTTTTCTGGAATTTTTAAAGTCCGTGTGTGCCCCCGGTAAATTGAAATACGCGTTCAAATTCAATAGAAGGATTTAAATGTTAATTTTGACGGAAACTGGTCGAAACGATGGAATTGACTCACGATACATATCCCATTGTGTTCGGAATGGGGGTATTTTGCTAGGGAGGACAGTCGGTGGGTTCGATTTGGAGTTCGAATGAAAAGGGTACTTTATAGAATTCAAAATTAAATTAAATTAAATAATAAATAAAATATATAATATCCTCTCCCCTCTCTCTCTCTCTCTCTTACTTCACTCAGAGAAAACGAAATAAATAAATAAATAAAAGAAGAAGAGGGAGATCGACGATCGATCCTCCATCGCGCCTCCCCGTGCCATCGTCGTCGCCCCCCCTGTGCTCCGCCATCTCCCCCGCTCTCCCACTCCCCCCCCCCCCCCCCGCCTCCTCGTTCTCCTCTCCCTCCCCTTCCGCGGTTCCTCTCTCCTGCACGAACTCCATCGCGTCACCGGCCCCCTCCACCCGATCCAACCACCTCCGCCCCCCTTTACTCCACCTGCGCCGCCCCCTTGCCTCAGACCGCCTCCTCCTCTGACTTGAAACCCACTGCCACCAAAACCCACAAAACAGCGAACAAAGCCACAAACCGAGCCCCCTCTTTGACTAAAAACCCCCGGAAACCCTAGATCTGACCATCTCTGACCCACTCCACCTCTGTCGCGCAAACGACTCCCTCACCCATCTCAAAATCGGATTTTCTTCAAGCAAGAAGGTGAGTTTTAAATTATTGATTTTTAATTTCAGTTTAAGTATATATAGGATTAATAAAAATATAATTTTTATTATATATATAGGGTTATAGATAAAATTAGACTTTTATTTAGGAAAAAGACTTGATTTTTATTTGCTAAACGAATTTATATATGTGGTGGTGTTGTTTAAAAAAAATAGATTTTTAATCAATAAAAGATATAATTTTTATATATGAAAGACTGGATTTTTCTTAACATATGAAAGGAGATTTTTATATTATAGAAAGAATAAAAATATGATTTTTATATTATAGAAAGAATAAAAATATGATTTTTATATTATAGAAAGAATAAAAAATGTGATTTTTATATATTGAATAGCGAAGTAAAAATTCGATTTTTATATATTGAATAGTGAAGTAAAAATTCGATTTTTATATATTGAATAGCGAAGTAAAAATGTGATTTTTATATATTGAATAGCGAAGTAAAAATGTGATTTTTATATATTGAATAGCGAAGTAAAAATTCGATTTGTATATATTGAATAGCGAAGTAAAAATTCGATTTTTATACATGTAGTGAAAGCGGACGACGAAAGTGGCAAAAGTCGAGCACTGCAAAGATTTCCTACATAAGAAGAGTCGTGGCGTTGGTTTAGCTAGTCGGTGAGAAGTCATCACCTTTAATTTAAATTTCTAGTTAAAAATATATACTAGGATGCAGACGGTGTTTAGTAGCACCCAACACTCGTCGTCCACAGACCATGGACGGCTTGTATGCTTGTTTGTTTGATTTTGATGTGTAGTTGATTGTGTGATGTGAAATGAAATAAAATATTTATATAGTTAAGAATATTTTAAAGTTGAAAATAGAATTTTTAGCGTGTATTTAAAATGAAATAAATATAAACAAATCGAAGGATTTGTTTATATACGCACATTTGACTGACATTGATTGGGACGATAAATTTTACACATCGCCCAACTGCACAAATAAAATCTGTGTTTGATTGTTTGAAAACCCAACACAGGTATTGGGATGATATATGACATACACTAGTCCCAATGATTAGCTGAATGTCGATCGTTTGATTGACATGCTGTTATAAGCGTTAAATATTTATATTTAATGCTTATACAGTGTAGAACGCACTCTGGATGATGGTTGATTATTTATTGTTGTTATTTTATACATGTGTTGTAGAAAAACTATATAATTAACATTATATGGTAATTGATTGGGCCTCATTCCAGTTTTGAAATAGAAATATTTGAAAAAAGAAATATTTGAAATAGAATATTTGAAAATAGAATTATATGAAACCGTGTTGATTAGATTGACGCCATTTTGACGTGAACGATATTTATATCGATTTTATTCAATTTTCAATGTATATTGAAAGTGATTTCGAAATGTGAATTATATTGAAAGTGATTTCGAAATTTGAATTATATGGAAAATAATCGAAATTCAAATTATATTGAATAGAATTGAATTCGAATTGAAAACGAATTGAAATTGAATAGAATTGAATTCGAATTGAAATTGAATTGAAAATGAATTGAAATTGAAAAGAATTGAATTCGAATTGATATTGAATTGAAAACGAATTGAAATTGAATAGAATTGAATTCGAATTGAAATTGAATTGAAAACGAATTGAAATTGAAATTGAATAGAATTCGAATTGAAATTGAATTGAAAACGAATTGAAATTGAATAGAATGGAATTCGAAATTCGAATTGAAAACGAATTGAAATAGAATAGAATTTAATTCGAATTGAAATTGAATTGAAAACAAACTGAAATTGAATTGAAAATCGATTTGAATTGAAATCAGTTTGAAATGAATTTAAAACGAATTTATAAGGAAAAATTCAATTTTGATTTGAATCTGAAATGAAGTTGAAATCGTTTTGAAAACGAATTTAAAACGATTTATAAAATACGTTTTAAAAGGAAATCGACGAAATATATATAATATATTATACATATATATAATGGCCTGAATAGAACGCGCCGCGCTGCGGTAGTTCGTGGATTTCGACCAATGACTTCGAACGGACATTACGGGAGATCCGACCGTCGGATTCTCCTGAATCCGGAACTGTTGGGTTCGTATCGAATATAACTTTCCAATGAATATTGGAAATTTAAAATCTAACGGTTGGATTTGGAATTATGTCGAAATCAAATTTGGAAAAGGTCGCTGTAAGTGCAGTTCGATGGTCGTTGATGGAAATCGACTGTACGGGCCTTTATAAAATTATTAAAAACATCAACAATTTGTGTAAAATCATAAGAAATGATTTGGGAAGAATTGGGTTGAAAAACTGCATATTTGAAAAGATAAAAATAGATTTTTATCGAAATGAACTAGTTTTGAACAAGAATTATAATTCTATTTATTTTTAAATAAATAAATTGAATTTGAAAAGGGTCTCAAAAGTAACCAGAAGTTCCAATTATTGAATTGGAATGGATTTGAATCGAAATTGTCTTTGGAATATTTCGATGTTGGATTTCGTGATTATACAGATGTTGTTATGGAAATTTGAAAGATATATATATATATATATATATATATATATGTATCGTTATTTCCAATACGATATTTGTTGGTCGTAGAATTTGATATTGAATATAAGCCGATATATTTTCTATTCAGAGCCTTGTATTTAATATCAAATGTGATTTGGGTTTGTCGTGAATGGTGTCTTCATTAACACTGTTCTTAAACCCAGTTGAGAAAAAGATTAAATCTTTTTATTTAGATTTAATGAAGTGTGCCAATTAAATAATATTTAATTGGAATTGAATTGGAATTGATTTTTGGGTTTATCGTGAACAGTGTTTTAAATAACACTTGTTCTTTAACCCGATAATTAATGGAATGTGATTTTGGGTTGTCGTGAAACGGTATCTTCAATAATACTGTTCTTAGACCCAAGGAGTTAAGAAAATCAGAAACTAACTGGAGATTAGTTAAGTTGAATGGTTTATGGGGTATTGATCTGATGTTGGTTTCGGCCGTCGGGGTTAATACTTAGGGAATTGCTCGCTTGCTAATTTATGGTTAGGGACTGATTGAAATGTGATGTGATTTTGGGTTTATCGTGAACCGTGTTTTAAATGACACTAATTCTTTAACCCAGTTAAAGATTAAAACTTAGTGGAGTTTTAATGAATCTTTAATTAGATTGAAAAGAACGAGAATGGAGTATCCCCGGTTTTGCTCCAGGCGATAGTTAAATCTTTAATTAGATTTGAACGTGAAATGGTAATTGAATTTACCGATAACACCGTGGTGTTAGATATGAAGTATTACCAGTTTAACTTCATGGGATGAATAGGTTGGGATTGGGAAATAAAATAAATGATCACTTCGGTATGATTCGCTAATCCCGACTAGTTTGAATTGATATTCAAAAGAAGATTAAAGAATAAATTTAAAAGAATTTATCTTTGATAAATTTAATGGGAACCTTTCCCTAAGATTGTTAAATTTAGAAACTAACTATTGGTTAGCTAAGCAGAACGGTTTCCTGGGTATCGATCTGATGTTGGTTTCGGCCTTCGGGGTTAATATTTAGGGAATTATTCTCTGATTAATTTACGGTTAGTGACTGATGAACTGGAATGAGGCGTATGTTGTGTTTGTGTAACACGTATTTATTATATACGCGAGTTATTCAGAAAGACCGGGTTTATCCCATTTTGAATAATTGTTACGACGATAAGTCGAAGATGAAGATGATGGTAGAAGACCGGAGGTCTTCACGCCGTTTGGATAATTACTGATGATCTTGATTGGGCCATACACCCAAGAGGAGGGAATCAGTTGGTGATCGTCCAGACGTACTTGGAGATCGATGGATATGCGGGGTACTAGGTGCCTCCGGTTTCGTTCAGACCCAGAACGAACTTGTAAATGGACTGTGCGTCTGACATTGGATTTCAGTCTGTGTGATTGATTTCTATTAAATACATATCTGTTTGGCGGCGGAGAATTTATTCTCTTGCTTAACGGCCTTCTCTGAGACGTACGAGCTCAGGGGTTATATATTGATGGATTTCCATCGCATGGAATGAATTGCCTGTGTGGCATGCCTAAGTGGCAATATGATCAAGGCTTTTGTTGAAAAGAAGAGTCTTGTGGTTGATGATCAAAGCACAGCATGTGTGGCACAGCTTTGTGTAGCGTTGATTCTCGAGCCTCACACCCCGGTTGTGAACCAGAAACGGGAGGGGACATCAGGGAGGGCATGCATTTCCTTCTAGTTAGAAGTGGCGTTAGTGGTTTTACACGCCCTGACGAGTTTGACTTATGTGGTTGTTGCTGTTGCGAGGCGCCTCGGATATATCGGTGACTTTGTGAAGCCGATGGAGTCATTCTTTGGCTCATTGACACCCCAAAGGGTGGGGAAACGTAGTGTTCAGGCATAATAATCCAAATCGGTGGACCGGCCCTGACGATCCAAGGGGCAGTTGCGGCTGTTCCTGAGACACGGGCTAGAGCGTCTCGAACCGGTTGAGGACTATGCTTTGCCTCGATTCACAGATGGAAACCCAATTTCCAAATACGTGACAGTGCGGTTTTGATTGTAAAGCCTAGTATGGCGACATGATATATGGTACCCATGCCGTCTATGATTGATATTTATGATTGAAATTGTTTTGACACTAAACACTTATAATAGTATCAAATGATTTGTTTTAAACGTACTAAGCTTGTTTGGCTATTATAAGGGAAAACCCTATCCCCCGGCTTGCGTTGCATTGTGCGATAGGACCTGGGTCTTATAATAGCTTCATTTTTTTCAAAAAACATTGCGTTGTTTTGTTTTATGCACTGGTATTCTTGGGAGGAAACCCGTTCTGTGTTTTACAGTGTGGTCCCTTAATATATCTGATTTAAAGTAAAGTTTTAAATAACTGTTTTAGTTCTCACACCAGCCCCATGACTAACGTAACGACCAGTATTTTCTGCCTATTTATTTGGGTTATTTTAATTATTTTAATTATTTAAAATGTGGGTTTGAATTTAAATAATCGAATTTAACGATTATATTCTGAATATATTATTTAAATAAATAATAAAATAATAATTTAATTCCAAATCGGTCAGAAAATGTTGTGTCGGCAATATAGGGTGAACGGGCCGTTTGAAATAGTTCGATATTAGATACATTGAAGTTATATCGACGATTTCGTTTAGAAACGACGACGAAATATATATAGTTTAAAATTTAATTAAATAACGAGCTGCAGCGGCGCGGTAGTTCGCGTTTTGGCATTTTGAACTTCAATGGTCATACCGGGTTCAAAATAAGTCGGATTTCTTCGAAACAAGAAACGTTGGGACCGGTTTGACGATATCTTTCCAATGGCAGAGAAAAATCCAGTTTTCATAGCGTAGATTTTATTTTATGTCCAAATCAAATTTTGGAAAAAATGCTATGGAATTTCCTTTATATATTATAGCGATTATTTATATAAAATAAATGGTTTTTAAATATCGATTTGGCTTCAAACTCAACCCGAGCTATTTTACTAGAGTAGTATATGAAATTCTGGTCAGGTATGACCAATCGTGATATTGTAATATTATTATATTGAAGTATTTTAAAATTGATTTATTTTAATTCAAATTGGCCAGTTTAAAAGGGACATTTTTCAAACGACCTCTGTTTTCGACGAAACAAATTTTGTTGGGACCGCAATAGTAAATTATTGCCAGATTTTCAGACGGCACGTCAATCGGGGTTATTCTGTGAGCGTGGCAAAATAAAATGCAAAATAAATCGATCTAATTGGACGTGTACAAACGCTATTTGAGCATACGGGCACAGAATCAGACGAAACAAGTTTCGTTAGGACCGTATCGTCAAATTATACTATGTCGTCCAGTCGCGTCTCGAACGGGGTTAGTATGTGAGCGCAACAGCGAATAAACAATGTTCGAAAACGCGATAGACACGAATAAAAATCGTTAGTCACATCGCTAGTCAACTCAACAATAAAATAAAGTTTTCTCCACCTATATAAACACCCTCCCTCACCAAATTTCCAGCCTATCATCACTTTAGCCATGTAAATTTGCAAATAAGTCCAGTTTTACAAAATAATTTATATCTTTACATCTGGGGAGAATTTGCTGGTGGCACCCAAAGCAATGCTGTAGATCCAATCGAGATCTACCTTCACAAAAAAATCCTGCACCATCGGTCGCCTGAGTTCGCCGGAAATCACCAATTTCCGTGAAGAATGACTTTCGTTCTTTGCTGAAATTTGTGGGAATTACCCGATTTTAAAGGCCGAGACCTTAGGGCTTTTGTAGAGGAGAGGCGAGGCTTTCATTTGGCTGTGGTCTCAAGGTCTGTAATAGCCTGTGGTGGCCGGGGCGTCGAGTTGAACTGAGGTCAACTTTTTCCGTTCGGTTTCGAATGAAGGAATGGGTTTTGGGGATTTTTCCGGCGCTGTAGCTTTCGAGGGGTGTCGGGTCTGGAGGGAGGTGAAGCTAGGTGGTGAGGCGGAGGATCTGGCGGTGGTCCGGTCGATTGTAGGTGGCTGAGGCGGCGGTGAGAGAGGGATGAACGGGAATTGGGCGAAATGCTTTTCTGGTGGCTAGAGATCATCTGAGGTGACGGCGCTTTGGGTGTAGGGGTTTCAGGCCACGGTGAGTCGAGGTAGGGGGTCGAGGCCTGCTCCGGTGGCCGGAATTGTCGTGGGCGATCGGAAGTCGGTGGGGAGTTTCTTCGAAGTCGTGAACATCAAACAGACGGGTTCCAGGAAGAAGAAAATTAGAAAACGCGTGGAATCCTTAAACGATATGCTGACGTGTCAGAGGGGTAGTTAAAAAGGTAATTAAATTAATTAATTTTTTTAATTAAATTATCGTTAAATATTTATAACTTTAAAACTGCTGTAACTTCTTCATACGTGAACGAAATTTGACAAAACTGGATCCGTTGGGATCGCAGGGACGAGACCTACCCGATGGCACTGACTAGGAGTCAATCTGATGCTGTTGAAAATTCAGCAAATTTTGAACGATCGACCCAAATTAAAAGTGACAAACGCGCCAACCGTTGACCAGAACAAACTCTGGTGAGTTAGTTCTCACACCTTCTGGAATCCTGTGATGTGGTACATTCACTGTAAAAATATATTTTACAGTTAACAGTTTAAATTGGTTGATTGGATGCGATGGATGCAAATTGTTGTTATTGTTTGATGGTTGCAGTTATTTATATTCTACTAATTATTTTATTCGTATATTTTTATCAACTGACATCTGTGATGCGGAGAAGGACAGGTTGGAGGGATCCGACCGGATTCCTCAAATAAACTGTATATTTGTTTGTTGTGCTTATATATGAGTTGTTCACGCTGACTGACACAAAACTTGGTTGTATGGTTGAATAAATATTCACCCGTGATGTGTTAAAATCAACTGACCGTGTTGATTTGATAATTGACAGTGAATGTCTAAGAATGTGTTGTTGCTGATGTCAGTTGATTGTTTGGGAAATTAACACAGTTTTAAAGTTATAAATTATTTTATAACTGAATTGGAGTTTTCAGTGATTTTGTATAAATAATTAAATTAGAAATTTCTAAATAAATATTTCAATCAAGTTTATAAAAGAATTATTTAAATGGTTTGCGTAGCCAAACCGTGTGATGTAAACGAGTTATAAAGCAGGAAAAAAATCAAAGATATTTACCTACGGGTTTGGTAAAAAGAAATTAATTGTTTTTAGAACAATTAAATGGTGTTTCCAAATTTAGTTAGTTATTTAAGTAATATAAAAAGGGGAAATGACAAATGAAATCAGTAAACTGCTAACTGATGTGTACGGTCGATAAAACCAACCGTTTGGGAGTAAATTTGACAAATGGAGGTAAATTGATTTAAATATTCTGAATATTCGTTAAAGTTAACGAATAATGTAAAATATTAGTTAATCCTCGGATAACTATAAATTATGGAAATAATTGAATTGTTTAGAGTAAATAAAGTGATCTTTATTTGTTAAGCCTTTTCAAATGATAGTTATACTATTTTTGGTAAGTAAACAAGTTAACTATCTTAATATAGTTAATAGTAATTAAAGTGATGGTTTGTAATTGGAATTCAAGTAGAAGTGATTAGAAGACAATAAGTGGTCGAAAGAACGATAAGAGTTTTATAAAAAGGGATTTATAACTCAAGTTTCCAAAACGAGATTTGTAAACGGGAATTGATTTTGGAATGTGGGTTTTTCATTTAAACCCAAGGGTATTAGTGAAATAATGTTTCAAGTTTAAAAGTGGCGTTTATTGAATAATTACTTAATTAATGGAATTAAGTGAAGAGAGTATCGAACGAAAATTTCAAATACAAGGAAAGGGTTATAAAACCAGATTTGAAACAAGATGGTAAACGAGATTTGAATATCGATGGTTAAGTGACGAACTGATATTATTCTAAGGTAAGAACGGGTTGATCAAGGTCTGAGAGGTAACTAAAATACCCCAACTTGATTGGCTTTACTATTATCGAGGGATGGTATTAGTTTGAAGTAAGTGAAGGTGTTGAAATTGGTTTTTCTTATACAAGAAATATCGAACTCTAATGCAAGTTTTGGAAAATATATATTATGGCGATATTAGTTTCAAAAGAATTAAGAATATTGTTTTCAAATTATAGTGAATATCGTTTATTCAATTAGAGTTGATCAAATATAATATTTGAGGTAGAGTTAGTCAAAAGAGTTGCCATTGCGTACGACTGCTAGCGTAATTCGTAGGGCTGCAGATAGCCTACGGCGGTCGGATGTTTCCTGAGGGAATCAGGCGAAACCATTGTGATCGTTGCGATCTAGAGTCGGGCGAATGGAGTTAAGTCGATTATTAGTTAATCGATATGAGTAATCAAATCAAGTTGTTCTAGTTGAGTTAAATACATCAAATTAGTCAAGTTAGAGTTAATCGATTAAGGTAAATCAGTCAGAGTTAGTCAAGTTAGTCGGGTTAGTCAAGTTAGTCGAGTTAGTCAAGTTAGAGTTAAGTTGAATATTTGAGTTGATTAATGATTTTGTTAAATATATTTTAGAGAGGTCAAGCTATGTCAATTGCTGAACCAGCAAACCCATTGTATTCACACTATTGTTATTTGATAGTTAAATCACCGACTATCGAAGTTGACCAAATACGATTGTTGGTATGTAAAGACCGGGATCGAATTATATTCGAAAACCATTCCGACCAACAAATACGTGAAGATATCGGAAGATGATCATGATGGAGCATTGAAGACTGTGGATTTTCATAAGCGGAAGGACCGCTAAAAATCTCTGGGATTGCAACCAGAGATAAGCTGTGGTTCTATCGTGGTTGGAATCTACGGGTTGCAAGGACTACTCGCTACTGATCCATGGGGTGATTCCTATTTGAGATGCAGTAGGAGAGTAGCTTCGGTTCATCCTGTTCCTGGATGACTTGTATAGACGGATGTCTGACAGAGTATTTCCAAAGGAATTACACGCGTTGATTTCTCCAAACGTACCATAGTTGATGGCGGAGAAATGGTTATTCTCTAGCCTGATAACTAGAGTATTTTTGGTGGACATCAATCAAGTGTGATCTGGCGGGTCTGATGATGTGGCATCTAAAGTATATGATGACCAGATGTGTTCTAGCCTCAAGCCTCATCAACCGGGAAATGACAAAAATCGGGCAGACAGCATGGCTACGTGGGTCGCTCCCATTAGGATGTATGATCACCTATCTAGAGAAATTCCATTTTTCTTCTTTAATCTATATTCGATGCTGTCCCTTTTCGGGCAGGCGGTTGCTGATCCCAACCGTCGGTGATATACATTCGATACACTCAAGCGAAATGAGTGGTCGGTCATGCGAGGGCCGGGTTGCGAGAAGTTCTTGTTGAACCCATTGTATTCGCCTCTAGAGATACACGTGCGGAAGGTGGTCCCATACCTTGTCAAGGTTGGAATCCAATATCCAATAAGCGCCGCGGTTTTCGATTGTATACTATATATGGGGAGCGTGAGATGCAAGCGTTCCTCTAGATTGTTATTTATTTGTATTTAGACATTATGATAATATCAGAAGAAGCTATGATTTCAAAACTGTTTTGGGTTATAGTAAGGTAAAAACCGTCCGTGTTTATGTATGGACTGGTCTTACTATTATCCTTTGATTTCATAAAGGATTTTCCCAAAGTTAAACAAGTGTGTGTTATGTAGATTTATCACTGATAGTATTCCAGACTGACCCGGTGTATTTTGTTTTAAATCAAATGTGCTCGGGTCAGATAGAGTATGTTCCAGGTTAGGTTTCGCTTGGAGGTTCAGGAGCTAGAAGCAGGAGGCTTCACCCTTAGTTATATACAGATATTTTTCCGCTGTGGATGATGTATGTTGACTCTGATGATTGGTATGTATATACAGTTCTTTTGTATAAAGGATTTGATATTATATTTTATTCGATCCGCTGTGAGATTCTGATGTGGTGTTCTTCTTCTTTCTTCTATTCTAATACTTCTTTCTTTCTATTCTCACCCTCTAAATTCTTTCTCATGACAATCTGGGGGTTCGATACTTAGGTTTTTGGCAAGCGATACGGGTTTGTGTGTTATTGTCAAAGATTCGAGCGTCGAGCTTTTCCTCGGGTCGTTACAACTGACCTAGAGTTTATTGTTTTAACCTAAACTCTGGGTGCCCTTATTTTCGACACGGGCAACTAGTAGTTTTGGTTTTGCAGATTTATATTCGCAGGAACCTGGTTTACAGCTGGAATGATACCCGGAAAGCTTTGTATCCGTGTATAACTTCTAGTTGTGCATTGTATTATTTTTCTGCTGTTATGTAATGTATTGTAATCTCTGATATTTTATGTGTAATATTTATTCATTTATACTCTGTATATTCTTGTATTCTGATGGAATTGTTGTAATTAGCAATGAAATGTTCTTCTGTCTGCGTTCTATTTTGTCGTGTTCTCAAAACAATCAGGCGTTTCGAACGGTCTTGATCGGTTTAGCGACTGATTCGGATCGAGCGAAATTCCTTTTCGTTACACATTTAGAAGTACTTGACAATGCAAAGCCAATGCATCTCGTTTCACCGAGATCTGTTAATCGTGTAAATAAATTATACTCGTTTACAAGATTCATGTTAATGATAATTTAGTTATTTATTTCATTTACTTTAATCACTATGAATCACTTTAAATTAAATAAACTATTTTTCTTCTTAAAATGGTACAGGCAGTTTAAATTAAATATATTAACTAGACTTATATAAATGAATTTAAGAAAAGATATGGTTTAAATAAATTACCAAATCCTTTTTTCCTTTCTTCAATTCATGAACACAGCACTTCGAACCTTAACACCTTCCCTTCAACCTTACAGTAACCAACTGCCATACGAGATCCACATCCCCTTCTTCCCAAAATGCAACTCCTCCATAGACCATCACCTTACTTTGAACATATACTGCCGCACACCACTTACAGATGACGTGAATCACCTTCGACCAGTGCTCCTACCTAACAACAGCAGACGCCCCCCAGATAAGTCGTGAACCCCAGTATATAATAACGATCATTTTCTCTTCTTCACTGAAGCATCCCAGACCCCTGCCGAAACTACGGTACCTCGCCATGATTGATCTTCACAACATCGACTCCCCCAAATACAAACCCGCACTCCAAAAATCCCATTGTGACTACAGTTGATCGAAATCGTCCCCATCTTGAATTAGATCCAACAAATTCATACATCGCGTTACCCAAAACAGACGACGCACTCCAAAAACCGAATCGAACTTCACAGTCCAATTCCTTGAATCACGACTTTGCTCATCGCATGCTAAAGCAAATTGATTAAAGATATGGAACTTCAAATGGCTTTAATCCCCATCGCACCATTCCAGAAAGCATCACGATCTGATCTCACTCCATAGTTCATTAGAATCCCCTATCGTGATTGTACGACACCCAAATATAAAGCAATAGATTCGAAGCTCTTATCCTTTCAAACTCGAAGAGATAAGCCGTAGCTTTTACGTTGATTTATTTTGATTTATAAGGATCAAGGGAGGCATTAATTTAGTTTGTTAATCGAATTCGGTTTATATCTATTGAGGATTTTGGGGAAAAAGACTTTGATTTTGAATCCTGAGGCACGGTAAAATGAATAATAGAAGAGGGGTGGTTGCGATTTTATAATAGAAGAATACTTGGCTATCAAGGAATGTGTGGTACAATATATTTAATGTGATTTGATTTTGTTTTGAACTCGATTTGATCTCGTATTTAATACGATTCGATATAAAGCAATTTTTATTCTTTTTAGATGGATATCGATTTGATTTCGAACCTATCCACAATCAAATATCTCGAGGTCCATTAATTTAAATCACGAACCGCTATTCTAGCATACCGACCGACATTTCAATATAATAACCATATTTTGAACTAAACAATAAATATTCTGAAATTTAATTTCAACATATATACCATATTAAATTAATATAATATAATTTAAATTCGAAAACCACAAATTCTTTGATAATAAATTATCATTTATTATCGTATATATCAAATAAAATTCCTACTTATCATCTGAATCATTTTGATTCAGTTTTTATCTTCGATTTCAATTATATTTCGAATTACAATAATTCGATATATTCTAAATTAATTATATTCGATTATTAAATCGATAACACAATATAGAAATTAATTTATAATATCAACTAAATATTTAAAACAAACATTAAATATATAAAATTAACGGACCAAAAATCTGGGTCGTTACATTCTTCCCCTCTTAAAAGAATTTTGTCCCCGAAATTACTAAGGTAGGAAAAATGCTGAAAACCCATTAACTTTTCAAAATTCATTTATATTGAAACTCAACTTTTCATATTTCTAAGTACTACCAAAACTTTTGGTTTTCATTCATTTGAATGATTTTCAATCAACATTTTCCATTCAATTCAAATTTATTCAAATTGAATTAGATCAATTTATTCACTTCGATCCATTTAACTTGTCTAAGTTAAATTTAATTTCAAAATTCAAATTCCCGGGTTTTTATTTCAAATCCTTTTGAAATCACATAAATATATACAAATATTGTATAATTATTTCAAATTCAAAACATCTGAACTTTCCAAAACAACTTGTTTTCTTTCAAACAATTTTTCATCAAAAACTTTTCTAAGGTAGCAATTCATCACATAGAACTCGAAAATGAACACTGATGATGACGCGATCATCATCAGAATTATTTCCCAGCCACTGAAGTGAATTCAGTGCTTTAACAATTTTAGAATCCATTCAAAATGATTTCATTCAAAAATCCTTCCAAACAAAACTATATTATTTTAATATACTTTTAGAAAATATTTTACAATCTTCCCAGGATTTAAATTCTAAATTCTGTTTTGAATTAAATTTTAATTCATCTCATTTGTATATATTTCATTCATATACAAATTATGTTTGGTTATATATAACCATTTCAATTTTATAATATTATTTGATTATAATATTAACAACCAACTCATCCATATAATATAATAATTTCATAAAATTATTCCTTTTATATCAAAATAGAAATGAGTAAAATTATTTCATTTACCTACATAAAACAATATTGTGTCAAATTTCTTTGTTCAAGTGTTTAGAAATTTCTATCGACTTCGTGGCATCCCACGATTCGAACAGAATTCATAAACCACTCAACAGACAAGCCAACACAATATAAAACAATTGTTTTATCAATTAACAAATATGCTCTCTCGTATATATTCACTCGACTCATTCTAGGGTACTACTGACCCTATCTCTAATGAGCACTATCCCACCAAAGCCTAGGTATTCGCTCAACCTAAGCTCTGATACCAACTGTAATGGCCCGCAAATCCGTACTATCCGAGTTGACTAATAACACCACATGTCCAACCCAAATTGCACAGAAATACGAATCATTATTAGAAAGAAGTTAGAGGATGAGAAATAGAAAGAAATATTAGAATAGAAGGAAATGAAGATCACAAACTCACCGTGGAACGAATAAAATATATTAGGTAACATAAACTTTGAAATACAATTCGGTAACTTTATACACATACCATCATCAGAGCACAACAACTATTTCAGGAACAGTTATAAATACCTGTTTCCAAATACAAACATGGTACACAGCGGAATATATGATAGTCTATAGCTAACTGGTGAAGCCTCCTGCTTCAAACTCCTCCAAGTGAATCTGTAAAATCCCGACTACTTGACTGCCCGTACAAATTTGGGCACCCAAGAGTTAGGGAAAACAAACAAAATAAACTCTGGGTCAGTCATGGGACTGGTGTGAGTAAAATCCAACCATTTGTTTAACTTTCAAAATCCTTTCGAAAGAAAGGATAATAATAAGACCATCCCACACATAAACATGGATGGTTTTTACCTTACTATAACCCAAAACGCTTTGATACAAAAATCCAGTGATATTATAATAGTGTCTAAATCAAATAAATAACAATATAGAGGAACACTTGCATCTCATGCTCCACATATAATATAAAATCAAAAACCGTAGGGCGCTTATTGGAGATTGGATTCCGACTATGACAAGGTATGGAACCACCTTCTGATAGTGTATCTCTAGAGAGGAATACACTGGGTTCAACTAGAACATCTTGCAACCCGGCCCATACATGACCGACCACTCATTTCGCTTGAGTGTATCGAATGTATATCACCAACGGTTGGGATCAGCAACCGTTTCCCGAAAAGGACAGTATCGATAGATTAAAGAAGCAAATGGAATTCCTCTAGATATGTGATTATACACCCTAATGGGAGAAAGCCACATAGCCATGTTGCCTGCCCGATTTTTGTCATTTCCCGGTTGTTGAGGCCTGAGGCTACGATTTCTTATCATTCATTGATAGCAAATCACTTTGAATGCCACATTGTCTGATTCGTAAATCATTAATTGATTTGCACAAATATATTCTGGATATTATGCTAAGAGAATAAATTCTCTGCCACCATATATATTTATACAGACCAACATATTCAATCACTGGAAATACTTTGTCAGACACTCGTCCATATACGTTCGTTCTGGGATAAAACGAAACCAAAGGCACCATTTCTATTAACAGAAAAAGTCCTTGCACTTGACTTCGTGTTCGATTATCTTCATATAATCTGATTCGCAACGCTACAGCCAATACGGAGTGGTGCTTGGATAGTAACCATATTGACAACGATATTGGCAAACACTTCGATAGTCGGTTATTTAACTATTGAAGAAAAATAAACAAACATTCCAACCATCAAACAAATCACTGGGCCTCTTAATTAATATTTCATTAATTAAATCACTTCTTCATTTCCTTATCAATATTTGTTAAACAAATATTTTCAATTATCATCTTGGCCTCTTACTTTATTTGGAAAACATTTCCATATATCGCCTTCTTTTATTTTCTATACTTAGAAAAATATATTTTATTTATAATTGGAAAACATTCCAATTACTTATCTCCTTCATGACCATACATTTCTTTCTATACTCAGGAAATATTTATTATTATATTTCCAAATTTCCACTTACTTGGCTTAAAACGAATGTTATGTAAAACATCTCTACAAAAACCCAAAATACTGCATTCGACTAAATTTCTTTAAACATTTCTCTTCGAGACAGAATCTTGTTGTTTATCAGTTAGTAATGAAATCAATCAAATTGGGGTATAATTACATCTCAGACCTTGATTGGAAATATTATTAACTTCAAAACAGACAAGACCGCTAACTTGAATAATCAACACCATATTAAGCCAATTTTCCATTTCTAAATGTATATACATTTCTCTTTCTATTTTTACCAGATTTAATTATAGAATTACTTTTTGTTTATAACATTCTATTTTTAAGTCTGTTTCCTTATTGAATTCTATATATATCGATACATTGATTTCTAACTATCAATTTTTCTTAAAGATATTCTAACTCCTTAAATTTCTGGAAAATTTCGCCATAACCTCCTTTGTAACGGTTGATAGTTCAAACCTTAACTCGCCTCTCTAGGCCCTTTCCATTCAAAAAGAAAATCAAAAAGCCAAGTGGCTTGCCGATTCGGTGCATAAAACCTCATATGGAATTTAAACATGTACCTTTTTGTCGGGCACATAAATTATAATCTTCATACACTTCACCCATACCTGTCTAACACATATACGTCCATTCCTAATTTATTCCAACTCAATATGGTCATTTTAACTCAATTCGCTAATTTATTCTTTAATTAACTCTTCTGCCTATTTCACTTTTTATTTGAACATATCACATTCAAATATAAATTAATTTGTCTTCAAAACAATCGAATGCCATTTCTAATTCAAGTTTCATATTCGATTTCGAATATGAATTTACAAAACCTTTTTTCCTGATCTAAAGTCCAATTTCGATTTAAAATTCCATTAACTAATTTTTCTTCAAATTAGTTAATTCGACTCAACAATTAAACATCTGATTTGATTTTGTTTCAAAAATCATTTCATTACTCCACTCGAGTTCAGATATTATTTATAACTCAAATCTGGATTTTTCCTAAATGAATTTTGGATTTTATTTACTTAAAATCCTTTTATTTATTTATTTATTTAAATAAACCGTTATGGTTTTATAATGGTTATGGCGCTGTTTTTCTGGAAAATTGATTTTGACATAACTCAAAATTCATTTGACGAAATCCAAATTTTTTTCTTTCATTAGAAATCTATTATCAAATCGGTCCTATCAATTCTTGTTTCAAAGAATTCCGACTTAAACCGAGTTCTATACACTCAATTGAAGTTCGAAACGCCAAATTACGAACTATCGCACTGCGGCGAGTTCGTTTTAATTATATTTATATATATAAACATTTAAACTTCGTTTATAATAAATTCTACTCCATTCTGATATATTTTTAATATATATCAAATCAGTTTCCCAATTCAACATAATATTTTCGATTATCTATAATTGTCGATTTTTCCTTACTCGGTAATATATTTATTTATACTTCGATCTTCTATATTTAACTCAAATTCCTTTTATAAATAAATTATTTATAAAATTCGATATAATCGAATTTCAATTATAAACCCGTTGAATTCTTCTCAATTCAGCTTATATTCTGAATTCCGAAATATAATCAGTCGTTTTGTTTTGAAACACTTCCCAATTTACTTTTAAATTCCTATTTGAATTTAAATGGTTTAAATTATCCAAATGATAATTTATTTCACTAAATTTATAACACTATTTATAAATTCAACTTCCTTGTTTCATATACTTAAACAAGTTCCCTTTTCAAAATTCTATTTGAAACTCCATCCCTTTGATATTCTGAATTGCGGAATAAAAACTGTTGTTCCCTTTCGAATGATTTAAAATTCTATTTTTAAATTCATATTTGAATTTAAATATTCAAATTATCTCTTGATAATTAATTCATTATATTTATAAACACCAATTAGTAAATTTCCTTGTTTTATATTTAAACAAGTCTATTTCGAAATCTTTTTAAAACACAAATCTTATTTTGGAAATTTCTATTTATAATAACTTATATATATAACACCAAATTTATTTTCATACTCAATTTAACTTCTATTTAAATAATTTCGAATTAATCGAATTCAAATCATAAATCCTTATGGATTTATTTTAGTTCAATTTATATTCTGAACATCAAAATAAATTCCATCGTTTATTTCTTTAAAATGGTTTCCCCGTTTCTATTTATAAATTCATATTTGAATTTAAATATTCAAATTATCAAATGAAAATATTTCCACTTTATTTATAAACACTGTTTATAATTTCACTTCGAATCTCGCATTATTAATTTATAAACAAGGTTTATAAATTCACTACCTGTTTTATGTATTCAAACAAGTTAATATTTTTATAGTCTAATTTAAATTCAAATTCTATTTTAGATAAATAGAATTTTACCTTTTAATTTCAAAAATACCAATTATCAACCACGGATTTTCTAACACATCATATATGACAATGTATATGAGAACAAACAAATAATGATATTTTTGAGGAATCCAGTAGGATTCCCCCAACCTGTTTTTCCTGCATCCACAGATGTTAGTCGACATAAATAATACCCATCCCGCTTCGAGGCAGGATATCGTGGTATAGAAGGTCATCCAATATCATAGTGTGGGGCGTATAGGGTCATCTGCTAATGATACTGTGGGCATCCGCTAATGATACTGCGGGAATCCATCCACCAATATATATATAATAACCACAAACACCAATCCTAAATAACTAATATATATTAATAATAACCACTGTAATATTTAAACGCATCCACGCAGCCAAAAAACAAATATTTTTAACCAATAAAAATAATTCTAAATAAAAACAGAGTGAGATTTACTCACTGATATTTTTTTTCTCGATCTATCCTGATTCCCATTCTAATTCCATTTAGAAGTACTTGACGATGCAAAGCCAATGCATCTCGTTTCACCGAGATCTGTTAATCGTGTAAATAAATTATACTCATTTACAAGATTCATATTAATGATAACTTATTTATTTATTTCATTTACTTTAATCACTATGAATCACTTTAAATTAAATAAACTATTTTTCTTCTTAAAATGGTATAGGCAGTTTAAATTAAATATATTAACTAGACTTATATAAATGAATTTAAGAAAAGATCTGGTTTAAATAAATTACCAAATCATTTTTTCCTTTCTTCAATTCACGAAAACGGCACTTCGAACCTTAACGCCTTCCCTTCAACCTTACAGTAACCGACTGCCATACGAGATCCACATCCCCTTCTTCCCAAAATGCAACTCCTCCATAGACCATCACCTTACTTTGAACATATATTGTTGCACACCACTTACAGATGACGTGAATCACCTTCGACCAGTGCTCCTACCTAACAACAGTAGACGCCCCCCCCCCCCAAATAAGTCGTGAACCCCAGTATATAATAACGATCATTTTCTCTTCTTCACTGAAGCATCCCAGACCCCTGCCGAAACTACTGTACCTCGCCATGATCGATCTTCACAACATCGACTCCCCCAAATACAAACCCGCACTCCAAAACTCCCATCGTGACTACAGTTGATCGAAACCGTCCCCATCATGAATTAGATCCAACAAATTCATACATCGCGTTACCCAAAACAGACGACGCACTTCAAAAACCGAATCGAACTTCACAGTCCAATTCCTTGAATTGCGACTTTGCTCATCGCATGCTATAGCAAATCGATTAAAGCTGTGGAACTTCAAATGGCTTTAATCCCCATCGCACCATTCCAGAAAGCATTGCGATCTGATCTTACTCCATCGTCCATCAGAATCCCCTATCGTGATTGTACGACACCCAAACCTAAAGCTATAGATTCGAAGCTCTTATCCTTTCAAACTCGAAAAGATAAGCCGTAGCTTTTTACGGTGATTTATTTTGATTTATAAGGATCAACGGAGGCACTAATTTAGTTTGTTAATCGAATTCGGTTTACATCTATTGAGGATTTTGGGGAAAATGACTTTGATTTTAATTCCTGAGGCACGGTAAAATGAATAATAGAAGAGGGGTGGTTGCGATTTTATAATAGAAGAATACTTAGCTATCAAGGAATGTGTGGTACAGTATATTTAATGTGATTTGATTTTGTTTTGACTTCGATTTGATCTCGTATTTAATACGATTCAATATAAAGCGATTTTTATTCTTTTTAGATGGATATCGATTTGATTTCGAATCTATCTACAATCAAATATCTCGGGGTCCATTAATTTAAATCACGAACCGCTATTCTAGCGTACCGACCGACATTTCAATATAATAACCCTACTCTGAACTCAACAGTAAATATTCTGAAATTTAATTTCAACATATATACCATATTAAATTAATATAATATAATTTAAATTCGAAAACCACAAATTCTTTGATAATAAATTATTATTTATTATCGTATATATCAAATAAAATTCCTACTTATCATTTGAATCATTTTTATTCAGTTTTAACTTCGATTTCGATTATATTTCGAATTACAATAATTCGATATATTCTAAATATCGATTATTAAATCGATAACTCAATATAAAAATTAATTTATATTATCAACTAAATATTTAAAACAAATATTAAATATTTAAAACAAATATTAAATATTTTAAATTAATAGACCAAAAATCCGGGTCGTTACATCTCACATTGATTTTTTTTTGAATTTGCAGCTAGCTCCATTTTTGCCCTAGTTGATTTCATCGTGTAGATCATGTCATGACGATTCCGATGGATCTGTAATCGCTGAATTCTGATTCTAAATGAATAAGTTGTGGCCATTTAGAATTTTAATTACATTAAATTAAATAATTAGAGAAATTAATAGGTTAATTACTTCTCTAATCTGTTTCCCCCTTCTTCCTCATTGCGTTAAAATCCTGAAACCGATCAATAGAAAAGCTCGCACCAAATCCTCCTATAGCGCACGCTCCAGAGACGAACAAACCCAGATCCAAGTGTGTCACGCCACAGCCCATCCCGGCGCCATTGATTTTAGAAGGATACGGGATTAAACGAGAGAGGGTATACTGTATATGGTATACAGTATATATACTGTATTTCTATTTTATTTTAAATTTAATTTAATTCTTTTAATTTCTATATCGCTCTTTACTCCAAATCAAACCCAACAAGTGATGCCCTAAGCTAAATACCCCCATTCTGGACACAACGGGATATGTCTCATAGGCCCATTCGACTGTTTCAGTTTGTTATTTTTCAAATTAAATAATAAAACATTTAATTTGATCGAACATTTTAATTTACCAGGGCCACAGACTGACTCTAAAAATTCCAGAAAAATAAATCTGGCTATGTTTTGACGATACGATCCCAACAAAACTAATTTCGTCGAATTTGGAGACCTTTGGAAAAATGGCCATTTTCAAGTCGATCGAAATTGACTGAAATTGTCAAAACACATTTTCTTTTTCCACGCTCACATATTGATTCCAAAAATTATGAAAATTGGAATCCTGCAATAATTTGACATTCTGGATCCAACAAAAGTGGTTTCGTCGAAAGCGGTGGTCGTT
This sequence comes from Allium sativum, assembly GCA_030737875.1. NCBI lineage: Eukaryota > Viridiplantae > Streptophyta > Magnoliopsida > Asparagales > Amaryllidaceae > Allium > Allium sativum. The sequence goes on along the minus strand of CM060922.1, from coordinate 443,486,958 downwards.
CAAAAAATGGCTATTTATACGGGCCATATATTATATTAAATTCCATAGCGACCATCCTGAAAATTCAAGTGACCATAACTTTTGATTCCCGCTATGAAATTTCAATTTTTCAGATTTATTGGAAAGATATTCTTAAACAGATTTAAATATTTTTGGTTTCACTGAAATCCGATCTATTTTGCATCCTATACAGTCAGTCAAAGTTTGAATTCAAATTTTCAAACTGTCGCACTATTTCTAACTCCATTTGAAATTAAAATAAATATATATATTCAATCTAACTTCGATTTAAATAAATTTTTAATCGTTATTATTTAAAATAAATAATCTCAACTATTCAAAATTCAATAAAAATAGACAAAATAAAAATTTTAAATTGGTTCTGATTTTCCGGGTTGTTACATTATCCTAAACTGCACAATCAATTAGTATACATTCAATTTTGCAACCAATGTGCACATGTGCACAGTGTACGTAATAAATTGTAACCACAAAATATGCATGCATAATGATTCTTAATTGGATCCTCCTACATATGTGCATTTTTTTTTTTGAAAACCCATTTGAAAATATGATGCAAACATCCTAAAATATAATGGCAGTTCTATATGAATGTAATTTTTTTTGAATTTTTTTTCATCCATAACCCTTACATGACTACGGGTAGAAGTGTGAAGCAACCAATTTTCCATACGAACACTACAATCCAACATGCCAACGTATTTAAATCATTTCCTATCTATTTTTCCTAAGCCCAAAAAATGAAATAAAAACGGAGAAATTCAGCGCTCATTCCATGTGTAAACGTTCCAAATCTCGTCCTATAGTGAAATTTTACCTCAATTGACCTAAATACTTCGAAAATTTTCATCCGTATACTGCAAAAGATGCTTAAAACAGGCTCCAAAACATTAAATGAGTTAATTAATAACTCGCGTACATCATCAACAAGATATGGAAACAACGTTTCCGTGACTAAAATAGCTTTTCCCATGTTACCATTAACGACTTTATGCATCGTCGTCCCTAACGCGCTGCTAAAACGCGTAAACCAATCATCTAGTATTCTCATGATCAGTAAGTGAAGTGGAAAGGGGAAATTAATTAGTATAGAAAGCGACTTAAAACAAAAGGAATTAATTTTTTTGGCAGTAAGTGACATGGAAAATTGTGATTTATAGGACTATTAAATTAATCAGTATAGAAAGAGATCGGTTTCGTTGCTACATTATTAGTAATTCTAGCAATATTCTTATGATCATCAAGTAATTTGAATCTTACATTTGACCTGGACTTTTTCATATAATAATGAAACTATTTTTTATTTTTATCACCTTTCGTAAGCCATCTGAATTTTACTAATTGTTGATTATTAGTGGTCTCTATTTTTTAACCTCCCAGAAGATTAATACGTTAACTTTACTACCTGGTTAAATAAGTATGTTCAGGATGGTCCATATTCTTCTTATTTGCATCTCGAATCAACACAATTATATTTTATACTAATATTAGGTTCATGTTTATTTTTAAATTTACTCTGCTACATTTTGATTTCCTACCATTGCTAAGGAACTAAATGTATTTCTTTTATATAATAATATGATCTTCTTCAGAATGGTAAGAGCTATGACTATTTTTACAATTTATCGTTTGAGTTTACAATCGACATGGTCTTCTTTCAAACTAAAAGTTAAAATAAATTCACTAGGGCTCTTTTTTGCTTTACTTCCATAAATTCCAAATAAATAGTTGGTATTGGTACTAAAGTAGCTAGTATTAAGGAAGACGATAAAGTTGTTTCCATTCTTAATGTCATGATAAGAGCTGATTATTACATTGTATCTCTCTCCATATGTTTAAGTAAATTAAAATATAACTTATGACATTTTAAGCTGTAACATCCCACTTTTTCTTACAATTTAAGTCGATAACGAAACTAACTCATATCGTTCGAAAAAGAATATTGTTTTAACTATTGGGTTTAACAAAATCAAATCACAGATTGCAGACAGGTCACAGATACAAAACAATAGAATAACTCGCAGTGGAATAAATAACTTAGTAGTTCATAAAGCTACAAATTTCAAAATCTCAAAATAAAATACAAAGTGTTAGAGTAATAAATCAATACATTAGGAACTCTGAGATACATAAGTGCCTAGTATATAAACAAATGATAGAAATGGAATAACCAAATCACCAAGATAGCAATATAAGATAGATAATAATCTAGATCTCCAATAGATCTCCAGTTCTCAACGGATGAATCACCAAAGCTGAACTCCTTAGTCTAACTGAGCATAAAGTCAAAACAAAACATTCGGATTATGAGTAACAATCTCAACAATGAATCAACTCAATTAAAATGTTGAAATGAAATGCATGAATAACTTAAAGAATGTTAGGGATTCCATTCTTTAAGGATCTGTTAAACTATATATCATATAATACAATACACTATCATAATGGTGTGTATGATTAAATATAACATTCAAAATAGCGTAAGCAGGATTACCATTATTACCCTTACGACGTTTATACCATTTTCGTACAGTTTGAATATAACGCACCAAACATTTTGATCTGCCTTTTGTTGTCTCCATTTTCCACAAAAGACCATCGTGCTTCCACTGTCTCCATACTCCCATATTTGAAATCTACCTACATACAAAGTCGCTATTTTTTGTTTTTGTTTTGAAAATTGCATTAATTTCATCATATGTCCTCGGAACTGAATGAGACTTGGACCGATAGATTCCCATCTAAATTATGGACAGTGTGAAATACTCAGACGTTTTTCCCTATGATCGAACATTGTAGTTCTCCAAGGTGACTACCAGTAGTACGTAGAAAATAATAGGATATATTCCCATATTTGAACTCTTCTTACATACGAAGTCGCTATTTTTTTTGGTAAAAATTGCAGTAGTTTCTTCATACTGCCTCGGAACCGGACGAGAGTTCAACCGGTAGACTTCACCTAAATTACAAACAATATGGAGTACTTGAATGTTTCGTTATTTGAACGAATGGTTAGGTCTTCAAGGTGACTAACAGTTGCACTTCGAAAATAACAGGTTATATTCGCATATTGAACTTTGCCTACATACAAAGTCGCTATTTTTGTCGTGAAAACTGCAATGCTTTCTTTATATTACCTCGAACCGAATGTGACTTCAACCAATAGGCTCTCAACTAAATTACGGACAGTACGGAAACCCAGGGTATTTCGTCCTATAAATGAACACTATAGCTCTCTAAGGTGATTAACGTTTATTGTAACAGCCCGCACCTCCGTTCACGCAAGATATTGTCCCCAACTTAGCCACCGTATAGGTGTGGGGTTTTGTTCCTCAAAAGGCCTCGGCTAAGTTTCGAGATCCGCCAACACATGGTGTTGCCACATAGGCTGAGCCAACCTCCCTACTAACACCGATATTGTCCCTACTTTGCCACCTCTCAGGTGTAGGGTTTTCCATCACTAGGCATCGGCGTTAGTAAGAGATGGACTCTACTATATAAGTACCTATTTCACACAGACTTCCACGATGTGGGACTTAGGGGTGTTACATTCTCCCCTCCTACAGAGCCCAACGTCCCCGTTGGCTCACAAACACCTCACCCAGGCGTTGTGTTCCACAAAGGAGCCACAATTCCGGCTGGGTATTGGCTCTGATACCACTGTAACAGCCCGCACATCCGTTCACGCAAGATATTGTCCCCAAATTAGCCACCGTATAGGTGTGGAGTTTTGTTCCTCAAAAGGCCTCGGCTAAGTTTTGAGATCTGCCAACACATGGCATTGCCACATAGGATGAGCCAACCTCCCTACTAACACCGATATTGTCCCTACTATGCCACCTCTCAAGTGTAGGCTTTTCCATCACTAGGCCTCGGCGTTAGTAAGAGATGGACTCTGCTATATAAGTACCTATTTCACATAGACTTCCACGATGTGGGACTTAGGGGTGTTACATTTATACCTAGAAAATAAAAAACTAATTAACCAATCATCCAAAAATTTCGATCTACATTCTACTGTCTCCATTTTCCACAAAAGAGCATCGTGCTTCCGCTGTCTCCATATTCCCATATTTGAAATCCGCTTACACACGAAGCCGCTATTTTTATGTAAAAATTGCAGTAATTTCTTCATATTACCTCAAAACCGGATGAGACTTCGTTCGATAGATTCCTACCTAAATTATGGACAATGTAAAATACTCAGACGTTTTGCCCTGTAATCGATCACAGTGGTTCTCCAAGGTGACTACCAGTTGTACTTAGAAAATAACAAGCAGTATTCCCATATTTGAACTCTGCCTACATATGAAGTCGTTATTTTTTTGTAAAAACTGCAGTAATTTCTTCATACTGCCTCGGAATCGGACGAGAATTCAATCGATAGACTCTTACCTAAATTACGGACAGTATGGGATATGTGAATGTTTCGTCCTATGAACGAACACTGTAGGTCTCCAAGGTGACTAATAGTTGTACTTAGTAAATAATAGGCTACATTTGCATATTTGGACTCTGCATACATACAAAGTCGATATTTCGAAAAAAACTTGCAGTAATTTTTGGATACTGCCTCAGAACTAGATGATACTTTGACCGATAAATTCCCACCTAAATAACGGATAGTATGAAATACTCGGACATTTTTCCCTGTGATCAAACACTGTACTTCTCCATGGTGAGTACCAGTTGTACTTAAAAAATAACAGTCTATATTCTCGTATTTGAACTCTGCCTATATAGAAGTCGCTATTATTTTTGTAAAAAATAAAGTAATTTCTTCATACTTCCTCGGAACCAGACGACACTTAAACTAGTAGACTCTCACCTAAATTACGGACAGTATGGAATACATGAATGTTTCGTCCTGTGAATCAACATTGTTGGTCTTAAGGTGACTAACGGTTGTAGTTAGAAAATAACATGTTATATTCGCATATTTAAACTCTGCCTACATACAAATTCACTATATTTTTGTAAAAATTGTAGTAATTCCTTTATACTGCCTTGGAACCGGATGAGACTTCGACTGACAGATTTCCACGTAAATTACGGATAGTGTGAAATACTTGGATGTTTTCCCCTGTGATCGAACATTGTAGTTCTCCAAGGTGACTACCAGTTATACGTAGAAATTAACAGGCTATATTCCCGTATTTGAACTCTGCCTACATATGAAGTCGCTATTTTTTTGTAAAAACTGTAGTAATTTCTACATACTGCCTCTGAACTAAATGAAACTTCAACTGGTAGACTCTTACCTAAATTACGGACAACATGGAATACTCGAATGTTTCGTCATGTGAACGAACACTGTAGGTCTCTAAGGTGTCTAACAATTGTACTTAGAAAATAACAAGCTATATTCTCATATTTGAACTCTACCTACGTATAAAGTCGCTATTTTTTTGTAAAACTTACGGTAATTTCTTCATACTGCCTCGAAATCGGATGAAACTTCGACCAATAGATTCTCAGCTAAATTATGGACAATGTGAAATACTCAGATGTGTTGCCCTGTGATCGAACACCGTAGTTCTCTAAGTTGACTACCAGTTGTACATAGAAAACAACAGGCTATATTCACATATTTGAACTCTGCCTACATACAAAGTCGCTAATTTTTTTTGTAAAAACTACAGTTAATTTGTTTATACTGCCTCGGAACCGGACGAGACTTCAATCGGTAGACTCTCACTTAAATTACGGACAGTATGGAATAGCTGAATGTTTCGTCTGGTGAACAAATATTGTAGGTCTCCAATGTGACTAGCTATTGTACTTAGAAAATAACATACTATATTCGCATATTTGAATTATGCCTACATATACAAAGTCACTATTTTTTTGTGAAAACTGTACTAACTTCTTTATATTACGTCGAAACCGAATGAGACTTCGACCGATAGGCTCTCAACTAAATTACAAATAGTATGGAACACTTGGGTATTTCGTCCTATGAACGAACATTATAGCTCTCCAAGGTAATTAACGTTTATACTTACAAAATAACAAACTAATTTTGATAATTGATCATTGTTACACTATAGTCTCATGCTTTCTTCATTATCAAAAATTATCATGTTTCTCTCTGCACAAATATGATAAATCGAAGTTATCAGTGCGACATAAGAAATATCTTACATGGCGTTTTCATTCAAAAAATTGATTTAAGCTCTTGACTTTCCTCTAAAATATCTACAGTAACTGGATGAAAAATTCTCATTTTCGGTCGACAAAAAGAGATCGTATATTTTTGTAGTTACAACGGAAGTGTTCATAAGTTTCACTCTTTCTGCAACACAGTGGACACTTAATATCTAATTGGAAAAACAATCTGCTATTTTGAAAGTCATCGATGTTGTAGTTATTACTATTATGATACAAACATTATACTACAACCAGAATTGCATTGAGGTGCTCATACTTATTTAACTTTAGTATTAGTAGACGAAATTATTTGTTCACTACTAAGATTTAGTGAGTAACATTTTTTTAATGATTTAATAATTTTTATGTCATGTGCAGCTTAAATAATTCAAAATAATTATAGTGTATATGCCATAGCGTGCCAGAACTTAGAAAGAATCTTATTTTTAACAGGTTATTCTACTTAGTAATTAAAGAATTCAGTTCGCAGATATATGAACGATTATGGAGCATGATTATTGATTGTATTATGAAACATATTGATGACTTAAGTTTATATTCATGGGGTTATCATGAGGCATCTGTGCCACTAAGCAAGAAAACAAATACATGAACATTATGGATATTTGATTAATGCTTATATTATGAGATATATTGATGGCTTAAGTTAGTTTACATTTATGTTAATTAGCTTGCTTTGCACACTTAGGAAGCTACCGATATGGTCTTTTCTTGAAATTAATCCAAGGGTATAAAGAAATCTGGGCTCAGCTACTTTTATTCACGTCTTAAGTGCATGTTTAATTATAAAATATTGTTTTCGATAACTGGATCTATGTATGGGTATTGATAAAAAGATGTTTGATTTGTGATTTTTAACTTATCTATTTGGAATGGTTGATTTGAAAGGTCGCTAAAAGAAGAAGATGAGTTGATGTATTATTATTTTTGGACAAGCCTGAATCTCTTATTTAGGGTTCACATGAAGATGCATTTTTATTCATGTATGACAACTTACATGGTTGCTTCTTTCTTAGTGAATCATCTTCAAGTTCAAGGCCATGTTCTATTTTTTCGTTATCTTTTCAAAACCATAATATTATTAATGTCGTTGCAATGTAGGAAGAAATGATACATCTTTATGGAAATTTATTTATTTTGTTGAGCTTAAATTTAACACTTCATCATTTGTGTTAAATAACTTTCTGTTTACCTTAAAAAACTTGGCAATTATCTTCCGTCACTCATATTAGGAATGCAAAAGAGATGACATCGGATTTTAATGGCCATGAGACAACATCATTGTTATTACATTTTTTTCTTATATGTTTACAGCTTACAGTGATTTTGTGATTCTGTCTACACATCAATCCCTATTGTTATTTGAGATACACATGTCCTATGTCTTAGTGTTATTAAATAATAATTTTTACTATTTGGGTTCACAAAAGTATAAAAACAACATTATCTCCAGTAAGAGCAATGTACACTTTTTTGAACTTGCACTTAAATGAATTTGAAACAATCTATGTTGAAATAAAATGAATACAAATGAAATAAATGAACGTGAGAAAAACAAATAAATGTTCACTTTGAATATGAATGATTGGATAAAGGAGAACTTCAATGGTCGAATAAATGATGAACAATATTTAATAAACTCTAATAGGAAATCATGAAACAATTTAAAAATCATGAAACAATTTAAAAATCATGAAACAATTTAATGTCAGACAACTCCACATTCATCCACTTATTAAATATTCTGTGGTAAAATATTCAAATCATGAAACAATTTAACGTCAGACAACTCCACATTCATCCACTTATTAAATATTCTATGGTAAAATATTCTGAATTGACTTATAAGTAACTCCATCCGTAAAGTATGAACAAAGAGTTGAAAATATATATTTCATGGGCTTTGAAATTTCTATGTCAGTTACCTAGAAATGAAAATCTATAGAGAAATCATAAGATTGATTTAAACAAGGTAATGCATGAATATAAATAACTTATTCATCACATTCATCCATATAATAAGGTTAATATGATCACATAACTCATTATCATTTCTTAATGTTAATTATTCTTCTCTAATGGCAGTTGTAACATCAGAAAATAGTGATTTATTGCATATTGTTTGCTAACTATCTTCCTTACTCCATTTAAATCCACATTTAGATCTGATCAAATCTGAAATCCTATTAGATTTGAAATAAAAACTATTTCACTTTCTGGTATAGAATCCCAAGCAAAATGCTAGGCTATTGAATTTCTCAGGTGTCATTGTAAATTTGCTAAGTATGATTCATTTTGTTTCATTTCTTATATGTGAATCGACTATATTATTTTATTACTAACTCATTAGGTGTTGCATCCATTTTCAATTTTGTTTTCGTTAGCCTATTGTATATATAGTACTATTAGTGATGTTGTGGCTATTAAGTATCTTGCTTTTTTCATAAAAAATGATTTTTTTTTGTAATTTATGGAATATATAAAATAACATATCCTCTAAATTCTTGAAACCTACATACCGGGTAAGCTTATGCTTGGAAATAATAAGTATTTATTATACTAAAAATCTACATATAAAATGTTTGGAAACCTACATGTAGTGACAAAAAAGATGTTTGCTTGGAAATAAATTGGAGTTTGATCTGAAAATTTTCATATCACACCATCTAGGCTTGTTATATATAGTCCACACAAGGTTGAATTAATGCATATACATTACGTTTAGATGCAAGCCCACCTAATGTAAGCCCACCTGGGAGTGCCTATATAATCGTATATATATATGTATATACAGGAAAATCATGCAGGTATATATTATTGAAGATTGTATAGTTCACAAGAACCAAGCTTTCAAATAGAAGAGTTCAGGTTTCAAGACTCATGAGTATCAAGAGTTCAAGAATTATAGAGTCAACGTGTCTAGAAATTCTGTTAAAACTATGGTTACACAATATTCTATTTTTAAATTTAAATCCTGATTTTAAACTTGATTTCAAAATAATTTCAAATTTATTTACATGATTTCAATGATTTCAAAATTACTTCCTTATTCAAAATATATTCTTCTTTGTTTTAATAAGTATTTTAACTCCAGATAGTTATTTTCTAAACTTCTAAAAACTAGTTTATATTAAAATTTATGTTTTATAGATTTTGAACTTAAGTTTTACTTGTTTTATAATCACTTCTATTTTCAATTTTCTTTTTTTATAAATATATATATTCACATTTTTATCAGTTTATACTTAATTCCTTAATTATTTTTCAATAAGATTTTAAAATATATTTTACTTTGGAAAGAATGTTTAAATATAAAGGAATTTAGTTTATTTTAACTTTGGATTCACCAATAATTTATTTAAACATCATTTGTTTCTTATTTTACACTAGCGTATGTCAACATATGCTTTTAGGCATGTCGACATATTAGCCGTTAAGGTGTTTTTTAAATTTTGAAAAGAGGTGTCTTTTTTATTCGAATCCTTTCAAAAATGTTGTGACTATTGGAAACCTATAAATACCTTCCAGAATTCAATTTATTTAATATCTTTTCATCTTCTTCTTCCTCTCTTAACATCCAACCATTAGAGTACTTTATTTCTTGATTTTCTACACAAACTCTGCCAATTTCAATAAAAACCATATCATTCTTCTTCTCTTTCAATTCTAAATCAAAATCTCTCTGAGTTCAAGTGCTTCTTAAGAGCTATAAGCTGTTTCTAATCAAAGATCTCAAGATCTAGTCCCATAGAGTCAATACTACAAAAACTGATAAGAGAAGGGGGTGAACCTGTCCCGTTTATAGTGATTGAGTGTGATTGTATCCCGGAAATCGATGGGGTGTAAAGTTGTGGTCCGAAAATCAACTATGTCTCACTATACTTGGAATTAGTTGAGGTGTGCCATTTATAGCACTGAAATCAAGGTATGTAATTGGATATTATTGAATAAAAAGTCTGCATCAACCCAACATCATGTGGGACTGAATGTAGGGGAATCCCGAACCAGTATAAAATCCCAGTGTGTACTTTCCTTTTATTGCTTTAACTTTTACTTTCTACATTCTACGATTGTTTCTATTTTTGTTAATATTTATGATCTGTATCCTGTATTTGATACACAAAGATTTCAATTTTTTAATAAATTCCATTAAACACTATTCACCCCTCCTATAGTATTTAACTTTTCTTAAGATTCTTAATCCGCATCTCCAACAATATTTACATGAAACATAAAGGTATATAAACATGATCAAAACCCTAGTTTCCTTTTTTGGGAACTACCCAAAATGCTCTCTTCTTGTATAGAAGCTTCTTGTCATTAGCTCTTAATCCTTCGTTCAAAATGTATTTGAGGCTCTAAGTCCTTCATCTGTATACTGTACTTGAAGCTCTTTTGTCACTTTTGACTAATGAATCAGCCCATAATTTGTAGCCTTAAGGAAGGCAGGTTAGGTAGGTAGGTGAGGTCCTCTATTATCCGTGAGAAGAATCATTTCTGTAACGAACAGGGATTTTCGGCCCTGAAAATCGACATAAATACCTTTACCGTAACTCATGCCGACCTTCCAAACCGAAAACACTGGAACGTTTATAGAAAGAATTTAGAGGGTGAGATAAGAAAGAAAGAAATATTAGAATAGAAGAAGAAGAACATGACACAGAGTCTCACATCGCAGTGGAACAAAATATAATACAGAAATAACTTTATTGAGAGCTTTAAATAAACTTACAATACCAGAGGACAGTTTGACAGTCTGTCCTCATATATATAATCACACAGCGGAATACCATTCGGCTGAACATCTTCAGCTCGTCTCTGGACTTCGTAGTACCTGATGACCTGAACCTGTACACTCCGGGCTAACCCGAGCATTTACAAAACACCGGGTCAGTCTGGTGAACCAGAGTGAGAAAAACTTGCACAACATTTAGAGTATCACACAACTTGATTTTTATGTTTAAAATCCTTTCGAAAGAAAAAGATAATCGTAAGACCGATCCACACATAAACACGGATGGTTTTTACCATACGATAACCCAAACCATTTTTTTTGAAATCATATATTGATCTGATATTATGATAATGTCTAGATTCAAATAATTAACAAATCTAGAGGAACGCTTGCATCTCACACTCCCCGTATATAGTATACAATCGAAAACCGCGGGCGCTTATTGGATATTGGATTTTAAACTTGACAAGGTATGGGACCACCTTCCGCACGTGTATCTCTAGAGACGAATACACAGGGTTCAACAAGAACGTCTTGCAACCCGGCCCTCACATGACCGACCACTCATTTCGCTTGAGTGTATCGAATGTATATCACCAACGGTTGGACTCAAACCACCGTTTCCCGAAAAGGGACAGCATCGATAGATTAAAGAAGCAAAAGAAATTTCTCTAGATAGGTGATTATACACCCTAATGGGAGCGACCCACATAGCCATGCTGCCTGCCCTATTTTTTTCATCTCCCGGTTGATGAGGCTTGAGGTTTGAATTTCCTCTACAACATCTGGCCACCATTCACTTCGAATGCCACATCGTCGAATCCGTCAGATATCACTAATTGACGTCCACAAAAATACTCTAGTGGTTAAGCTAAGAGAACCGTCATCCTCCGCCACCAACTATGGTACGTTTGAAGAAATTAACGTACATAATTCCTTTGGAAATACTCTGTCAGACACTCATCCATGCAAGTCATCCAGGAACAGGATGAACCGAAGGCACTCTCCTACTGCATCCAATATAGGAATCACCCCATGGATCAGTAGCGAGAGGTCCTTGCCATCCGTAGATTCCAACCACGACAGAACCACAGTTTATCTCGGGCTGCTAAGCCAGAGATTATAAGTAATCCTTCCGCTTATGAAGATCCACGGTCTTCAATGCTCCATCTCGACCGTCTTCTGATATCTTCACGTATTTGTTGGTCGGAATGGTTTTCGAATATAAATTCGATCCCGGTCTTTCCGTACCAACAATCGTATTGGTCAGATTTGATAGTCGGTGATTTAACTATCAAAATAATCAGTGTTTCAATCATGACAATCCAATGGATTCACTGGTTTAGTATTCAGCACCACTTGGCCTTTTATTTAAAACAAACGTAAATTCAACTCTTAAATATTTCGATATAAATATAGTTTCGCTTCTTATTTAACATAAGAACTTTTTTTTAAACAAATATCGTTATAACTTCACTTTGGAATACTTATAACAATAACCCATACTTATTCTCCTAGAACAGAATTCAACTTCACGTTTCCTTTTCTAACTCACAATTATCGTTAAAGTTTCACGCAACTCTTTTTATTTCCCTTTTACTTTGGAATTCACATTATATATATATATCCAATTTTTTATAAAAATGTTGCGTTATTATTTCTCTGGTGAAATAATAAATCATCACTGTCCTCCTTTACCATTACAACTAATATCACCTTCAAATAATCCTGATGTTGCTCAAGTTGGGGTATTTTAATTACCTCTCAGACCTTGATCAACAACGTTCATTCTTGAAGATGGATATGAGTTGTAATCCAAAACTCGATATTACATTCCAGTATCAATACAAATCTCATCTCACTAATTTATTCAAAATATGGTTTCATAACTTCTTATCTCATTGAAAATCTCCTTCTCGAATAGAACGTTATTCCTTAATTTAATAATTAAGTAATTCCTTATGAACACCACTTTTAAACCTTTGCCCTTTTAATACAATTTCATTTCACCATTCGGATTTTCTTACAAAATCCTTCTTCCTTTACCATGTTTAGTTTCACAGATTCCTTTCCAAATCCTTTCGGACATTTCCCGCTTTGAATCTCTTATTTCAATTCCCCACCTTTACTTGACAACATTATTAAGTGATGTTATTTTAGAATTGTCGATATAACGTCTCATCGCTTTTACAACCCTTACTAAAATCCACTCTGGTTTAGTCTAAAACCCTTTCTGTTCACAATTCCCTTTTTGTTTGATTCACTTATTGAGTCAATCTAATTTAAGTTGTCATTGTCGCTTAAATTCCTTTTATAACATTGTTATACAAATTCGGTTTTAAAAATATAAAAGCCGTTCATAAACTTCTTTCACCTTTCAGTTTGATTTCATTTCAACCTTGATTAGTTATTCAGTTAAAAACTAATTCCCCAATTTCAATCATCTGGTTAATTTCTATCCCCTTGTATATCAATCTGATTAACATCAGAATTTCCTTATAAAATAAATTAATAATAAATTATGAATTTAAATAATAAATATTTATTTCCTTTTAAAAAAACCTTTATTCAAAATAAAATATATTTCAAAATCTATCCTTAGTTATAAAGTAAATTTTATAACTTCAATTCGATCGATTTACCTGACGGTAAATCGATATAAATAAAATAATTTACTTTTAGGCCATTTACTGCCGATTATCCAACTAATACTACCCATTGGTTAAAACACAACACAGGTCGACTTTCCATTCAATGGTCACCACCAAAATCAATTACCCATCATGATAGTTCATATATGATAATATGAAAATAAATAGTATATTTGAGGAATCCGGTTGGATCCCTCCAATCTGTTCTTCCCTGTATACAACTGGTTATCTCAAACAGATTGTTCAATTCAAACAGATCAAACAATTCAACCAATTAAACACGTTCATTTTATAAACGTGACCAACAAGGTATGTTACCTTTATTGGAACCAATCGTTAAAAATAACGATTTGTTATTTCACTGAAATTAAACACAGTTTAATTTCATCAGTTAAATCAGCAAACAAACAGTCAACCATTGGCAAGCAAAATACACAAAATAAAAACCCAATTTATATAAAATATAAATGGGAAAAACTTAGTGAGTTTAACTCACCTTGGGTTTCCATCTGCCGTTGAAATAATTTGTTTTAATTAAATTAAACAAACGTTTAATTTAATTAAAATTCTCAGTTGCGCCCGACTCTGTTCGAACCTGCTCCCTAATATTTTGCTCATCGATGCGGTTCCATCGTTCTTGGTCTTCTCAAATTCTGTTAACATATAAATACATTATAGCATTTTTACGGTTATGGGTTTTTAATTTAAAACTATGAGGACCAACAACCGAGTAAATTACACTCCTACGGTTTAAAAGCTTTTAAAAGTAAATAATTTTTGTTCCAACTGGTTTATATATATACTGTCGTAATATAATCGGTTACTGGATTATCGAATCGAAATGGTATTAATTGGAGAAGAACGTAATTTAATAATATATCTAGTAATGTTACACGAATGAAACACTAACTGTAGATCGTATTTATACTGTAATGTTAAGATATTACTAAAATAAGAATTTGTTACATGTTATACTATATACAGTTTGAAACCGTAATTGGCACATTTGAAATCTTATAACAAAATCTTTAATTGTCGTTAAACATCTTTGTGAAACACGGGTTAAAAACTGGATTAAGTACAATATACTTATTAGGCATAATATATAATAGCCTAACCCAACTGCTAACTCCTTGTACAGGAAATCGGCTACTTCTAACTTAACAAATTTGACCGTGTATAATAATTGGACACACTGTACCAAAGACTAATCAGCTTTTTGTAATAACAGTCATGCTCCTAAAATGTCTAAGCGCGATCAATAGGGTTAGGTAGTATTTAACCTTATCTAACATATAATATAAGCCGCGTTTTATATAAATGATTAGGCAAATAAATATATAATTAGGCAAGTGAACCTTAGATTAGGCATATTGCTTTCCACTGTTCACTTTTTCTCCATTTATCTGCCGTGCTTTGAACCCACTCCCCACGTCCACCCTCAATCTTCATGCACCACTGCAATCCCCTTCACATTGCCATTACCACTGACTGAACGAGCTCCCCCATCACCTACGCCTGACCTCTTTCCATACCCTTCACTCTACAACTTCTAGCTTACACGCATGGATGCTGATCTCCACTGCCACCATCAAAAATATCCGTCTGCCCATGCTTCCTCTACAAAACTGTGTCACCGTGCTTCCCATGCATGTTCGGCAGTTGCTGCTGCAGATTTAAACTGCTCTTCCGTCATTCTACCGGCATCGATACTTCCAGATCCAAACCACGCCTCCTGCTACCATTATGGACGACACTACTTCCCCCTCTTTAATTACTGCTTCTGTTTCCGTCAGAAGCTACTGGTTTTGGAGTTATAAATTTACTTAAAAATGGAGTTTTAAGTATGTGAGTGGAGTTGTATTTGTAAACAGAAGGTCACGTTTTACTTAAATTTTATTTTGCTGGTACCAATAAACCGAGGATGGCACGCTAATATATAGTTGGGGAAGTTTGGGGCATCAAGCAAATTGCTTGGCCAGCATGGAGTTGAAAGTTTGGCGATCACGTAAAGTATGTGGGTAGCACGGCATTTTAGGGACAGTGGAAAGTAGGATAGTTGTCTGTGCTGATGTGAAAACACGGAGGTACGCCTGTGCGGTTCTGTGAAAGCGAAAGTGACATTTGAAATATGAGAAGAGGTGAAGGGATCGTGAGCATACATATAAATCCTGTACCGATATCTTATACAAAGATTTGATCAGAAAGCTACTGCAAGGTAAATCCTGCACTTAATAGGGTAGGTCCTACTATTATTATTTTATATTATAACGAAACTTCGCGGTGAAGTAACACTTAAAACTGACCACAATCGACTTTTGTTTACTGATAAAAAAACTAATCTTGGTGTAAAAAAGTATTCCGGATCCATTGGGACAAGTTTCGTCGAATTCCGACATCGTTTGAAAAATTTTCCTTTAAAAAACCAGAAATAAACACACGTTTAATTTTTCCATGATCACCAGATAAATCCAATCAACTTGCAACTTTTAAATCCTACAATAATTAATCAATACGAACCCAACGACACCATTTTCGTCGCATTCTGAGACTGTTTCCCCGGTAGGCTATTTTTACGCACACCGCAATGCCATTTTGGGCACCAAATTATCCGGTCTCTAAAAATAACAAACTATATACCTATCCTGACTCTAATCGATGATACGAATTCAACAGAGTTGGTTTCGTGGCTTAATTTGATCGTCTGCTCAAGTTACACTCAAAAACTCCTTTATAAATTTTATTACGCGCTATAGAAAATAACTGGGCGTTTACGGCTACCGTGGCTACATACGACATCGGTTTGCCACGCCATTCAACACCGTACAATAATTTAACGCTACGGTCCCAATGAAACTGGTTTCATCGAAATCGAAGACTGTTTGCAAAATGGCCATTTTATAGGCCTATATTTTAATAACGATTTCCATAGCGATTATTTTAAAATTTGATTTGGCCATAACTTCAAATCTATAACATGAAATCTGGAATTTTCTCTTTCGTATGAAAATTATCATCAATACGGTTCTAACATTTCTTGTTTCACAGAAATCCGACTTATATCGGACTCTGTATATCCAGTTGAAGTTCAAAACTCCATATTACGAACTGTACGCCATTTTCAAGCTCGATTTAAAATTATATAAATATATAACGTTCATGCTTCGTTTAAATAACGAATTAAATATTTAAAATCCACTAATATTTCAAATAAAATATTTAAAATAAATAAACAAATAAAATATTTGACTGCCAAAAATACGGGTCGTTACAATTTCCCTCGTTTTCTTATAAATATGCATGCGTATCTTCACATGTACATTTCATGAAAGTCTTTTGTTCCTTAATTCCTATCACAAAAACAAGTAAAATGCATTTTATCAAAAATTAACATATGCACAAATGACCGTTTACCCCCTCAAACGAGTGATGATTTAAAAACATTTAAATCATGGTTTAATCATGTAAAATACCATAATATGTTCATTAATTTGACTAAAATAAGATTAATATGTGAGTAAAAATGTGCACATTTACGTGCGCATCAATACTCATTTGTATTAATGCACGGTATGGCCCTATTAAATACCTTTATTTTTTAAATAATTTATAACGATAAAGTCTATTTGATTTGTGTTTCTCACATTGGTATACTAGACCAATCAGATATTACTTTCTTATGATGCTCAGATCAAATTGAGCATATTCACAGATTTAGTTTTGTATATTTGGTTATTTAACAGTTGACTAGGATGCCTTTAAGACATATTCACGTATTTTTATTATGGGTGCCACTATTTACACCCCGGTTTACACTTCCGACCAACTTCCTAAATTTAATACAAATGATTATTTTTTATATTCTTTTGGCCACCATATATTATTCTTTCACTCGTTTTTTCACCATCATACTTCTCCTAAGAAAATCACGTACTTCTCTACAATTTCAAACTCTAACAAAAGCAGAAACCTAATGGAGATGGAAGATGAAGATAAAAAAGTGGTTAGAATTGCTTGATTCTTATTGTTTTCTATATGAACATGTTGTTAGGTTTTTTTTAATGGTTATGGTTTTCCATTGCGTTTTAGGATATTTTTCCGTTCCGTTGGAAAATTCAAGCTTGGAGAACATTAAATTTGACGACGTTCTAATAAAGAATAACAATGTAAGCCTTGACTTGTAGGGTTTTTATTCGTATAACTTACGTATCTTCTTTTACAAATTGATACATTAACTTTTTTTGACGTTTGATAGATGGAGTATTTGAATGATTATAAATTGGATGATAAACATGATGGTTGTGATAATATGATGCAAAATGTTTAATCAAATGACTCAAAAGACATAAGTACATGATGTAAGTAAGGAAGGAAGCGTTCGTATAGAGGAAGGTATTGGTGGCCTCTCCATTTTTAGGTTATTAATTTAGATGGTGGCCAGTAGTGGAAATTTGAAATATTTGGAGTGCTTTTAGTTTTGGTGGCCATAAGTGTAAATCAGGGTGTGAATATTAGCACCATTTATTATTTTTCATTGCATGTCATGTTCTAATTTTATCAGCATTTGCCTAATAATCGTTGGATGGCAATTTAAATATTTTCTAAATAAAAAATCAATGGAAAATTAGATGAATTAAATTAAAAACACATCATTAAAATCGAGTCATCATATTAATAAATAATCTTATTATTTTTTATTAAGTCTGAATCAAGTATGGATATTTAAATAAGTTAAATATTCTCGTTCGAAAGGATAAAAATTTCTAACCGTTGTAGTTGTATGTGACATTCTTCAATGGGTTGGAGATGGGCATTAGCGACTCCTGCGGCGTACTGTAAAGACAACCCATTGAGGCTAGTTCATCATCATGGCGTAAATGATATATACTTATGTTCACTAATCCGTACATGGCACAGAGTCCGATCAAACATTTGATCGGTTATAGAGGAAACCTAGTGAAATCTATATGGATTGTTGTTGTAATATATATATATATATATATATATATATATATATATATTATTGAGGGTGAATACGCTTAATGCAAGGGACATTATTGTAAATATTTGGACATGTGAAGTCTATACATAGAGAACTTATATGTGTATTCTATAGATCTGAATGAATAAAAATGTCTTCTCATTGTTAATGTCTTATGTTCTTTTCTTGTTTTATAGCACGTTATCAGAAAGAATTTAGTTGGAACCGAAGTTCCAAAACTCCAAATTCTGAAACCAGTACCCAAAGTTTCAAAGTTCCGATATTTTAAGAACCTGATGTTTCTAAAATAAGTGGATTGATATGTGAACAAATTATAATAATGATTCGAAACGAAATGTAAGAAGCTGCAGTAGAGTGTATTACTACTAAAGTGGTTTCAGATAATCAGATCCATTTACTAAAATTACATTATAAAAAAAGGATTTCAATCAGGAGAATCTGCAAACTTTATCCAGATGATAATAGCAAATCATTTGAAGTCAAAGCAGATTTAAATTCAGATCTCAGATCGACGAAAACCGAATTCAGATTCGAATCTCAGATCCGCGAAATCCGAGTGCAAATAGAAACAGCTTGAGGCAAAAGGTCGCTAGATCTAGCTACAGTATCATGATGAGCTTTGAAACTTCTTGCTATTAAAATTTCTAGCAAGCAACAATCCAATATCTACAAACAAACGATGTCGAACAAAGAACGGAGCCCAGATTTGTGAAGCATTTTCCAATTCGAAGATCTGAAGCTGGATATGTTAGCAAGCCAAATCGTTCATACATCAAGTCCCAAAGATAAGTATAGTGTTTGCAAGTATCAAAAAAACGATCATGATTCTCATTATTTTCAGTGTATAAAACACACAAAGTTGCAGTAGTAATACCCAGTTAGCGGGACGATTAACAGTAGGAACATGCCCCAAATATATCATACAAGTTGCATATGAATCTTCCTTGCTATTTTCCTAATCCAAATAATTCTGAGGTCAAGATCTTTTACTGTAAGTTGTCTAATATCATCCAAATAAATTACTAATTTTATTCATCTTTGAATTATTGTAATGATTCGGATTTTGCTCGGACCTAATTGATCGCAAAATCGACTAAGACCGTTCAAAAACCCGAATACGCTAACTTTGGGAATATAACACATCAGAACAAATAACAGAAGACTTTTATAAACATTACATTAATGTTATATTAGAGTACAAAATATCAGAGTACATCGAAATAAATACCACAGCGGAAGATTAAATTTACAATAGATTTAATACAGTGCAGCGGAAACAATAAAATAATACAGCGGAAGTCTATCAATGTTCTGGACACAGCTTTAAGCTTCGATCCAGAATCCTGCTCAATATATTTACAAAATAAGCTACTCGACTGCCCGTGTGGAAAAGAGGGCACCCGAGTTTGCAAAGTGAAACAAACTACGGATCAGTCATGGGTCTGGTATGAGAAATCTTTCCTAACTTATCTAGCAATATGGCTAATCACAGGACCACGCCGCTAACGCGGAACGGGTTTACTCCATTGGATTGCCAGTGCATAAACATCAACCATAAATAAGCATATGGAACTACAATGCATCAATCAACGTGCAATTCCTTAATCTACCCATGTAGGCTTAATCCCTAAACTTAGATTTCAAAATCAATTCATTTTACAGAAATTATTTCTTTGGACTTTATTCCCGATTTCTTTTATTTCAGATCATTTGAAATACATATCTAGCTTTTATAATAATCGGGATTTCAAAACAAAATCTTTGGAAATATGAATTCCAAAACAAATGCATAAAAACAAATATGCAACCAAATATCGGGCTCCCCTTAGACAAGGCTACAGGACTCACCATGCCAACTCGATACATATATATGTGTGCACCTCCCATCTAGGGGCGGGCTACACTGACAATGCACCATCCCACCAATTAGGGAAGGCATGCATGCCTCTTCCACCACCAACTCCCATGTTTTAGTCGTCCGGGTCACCCGCATCTTTAGCCACATATTAAATCATTTCATATCCCAAAGTAGGGAAAATCATTTCACAACATAATCACAAGTATATTCAAATCTATATAAATTTCTACTTTCAAATCATTTTGAAATCATCGGGTATAGCCCTCGAAATCCTTTCTGTTTTATAAAACATTTTTATAAAACATTCCCTGTCCAAAATCAGGAATACTCTTCTTTTTACTTAAGAAATCACTTTTTCAAAATCATTCATTAATTTTGAAATAAACAACATCGCTAACCACCTTATAGTCAAATCGTGAAGTGTTTCACAAGGTGTTAGCCTACATATACTTCTACCCACCCAATGCTAAATGTAAAACATATTTTTCTCATAAACTGGTCGAGCACAATCCATTCAATCAATCAACCATAACATGTCAATTTTATATGTTGCATACATATGTTAAAAATCGTATTTTTAACAAACTAATAATTACTTAATAACCAGGGGAGATTGGTTAATTTCCATTTCATATCGTTAATAATATTTTATAACGATTTATCGCTATTTTTATTTATATAAAAATAGTCCAATTTAATTTGACGACGCTTCAGGTTGCTATGCGGCCTTGGCGCTGTTTTTACCCTAATTTGATTTACACATTTCTCGAAATCTAACCATTGGATTTTAACAAATTTTATATGTTGGAAAGATCTTCCCAAAGTGGTCCTAATGGTTCCAGTTTTAGGAAAATCCGATGGTCGGTTCTTTCGGTATAATCGTTTAAAGTAACGATTCCAAATCGTGAACTACTGCGCGCAATTCGTTTAATTTTAATTATATATATATAATTCACTTGGCAATTTCAACCATTCATTTCTTTACATGTTAAAGAACATGGTTTAATAACAAAAATATATTTTATTACATGTAAATTTTATACGCCTCACATTCACATTAAAAAGAATATTTTTAATGTACAAACATATTTTAAAATATGTTTTCTTTTCCTCTTTTCTGGAATGTTAAAAATAATGTTTTTACATTTTTATATTTTCTAACATATGTTTCCAAGCATGTTAAAAATAAGGTTTTAACATTGTTATTCTTTTCCTAACATATTTTCTTTTCTTTCTTTTCTAGCATGTTGAAAATAATGTATTCAACATATAAAACATTTTCTTACATATATTTTCTAATGAATCATTTTTTTACATTAAAAATAGAATTTTTAATGCCTCAACATTTTTATTCAAGCAGTGAATATTTTTCTAATGAATCAACCTTTTCATTAAAAATGTGATTTTTAATGATTCTTATTCAAACATGAATGTTTATATATTAACATTAACATTTTCATTCATTACATTAAAAAATGGGATTTTTAACGTTAACATGTTTTTATATTAAACATGAACATTCTTCTATTTTCATTTCAACATGAATATAATTCTAAATAAATGACATTTTAATGTAACATGACACTAATATGACATATTTATTGTAACATGACATTATTCTAAATAAATGACATATTTATTCAAATATAACATTCCTAACAAAAATGACATTTTTATTCTAAATAAAAATTTCTAACAAAAGTGATGTTTTTATTCTACATAAACATTTATAACAAAAGTTATGTTTTTATTCTAAATAAACATTTCTAATGAAAGTGATGTTTTAATTCTAACATGACATGAACTTGCAAAAATGACATATTTAATTAACATGACATGATCTTGCAAAAATGTCATATTTAATTATGACATGATTATAGCAAAATGATATTTTTAATGATCACCATATGTAATAAAAATGTAATCTTTTTATTGTTGAAATATTTTACTTCATCAATGAATATTTTTTATTAACACAAATAAAATTAACGAATGATTATTTTATTATTCGTTAACTTGCTAAGGATGACAAATTTTAACGAACAACATATATTTAGATCCAACATCACAACCAAGATCAATGAAAATCAGTTCAAATATATATATATTTCTATATATATAGTTTTTATTTTAAATCTAAAACGAGAAATCTCACATCGAAATCATAACTCAACACAATCAATTTAAATCGTCCATGATCTGTGGACGAGCGAGGTGAGCTAACAGACAATGAACACAAATTCAGTTATAAAAATAAATAACTGTACAAAAGAATTTAGTGAAAGAGTTCTCACCTTGATCGATTTCGAAAATCGTTTAAACAATTATTTGTTTTAAGAAAATTAAAGAATAGTTTAATTTTATCAAAATTCCAACAACGTCTGAATTTGTCCTGATTGGTTTCTGTAACGACCGGATTTTCGCCCGACCCCAATCGATCGCAAGATCGATTAAGACCATTCAAAACCCGTGTACGTTAACTTTGGGCATACAACACATCAGAACAAAAACACAGACTTTTATAACATCAATAATAAATGTTACATCAGAGTACAGAATATATCAGAGTACATCAATAAATAATACAGCGGAAGATACATTTACAATAAATTAAATACATTGCAGCGGAATTAATCTCAGTGGAAGGCAATCAATATTTTGGACTCAGCTTCAGACTTCAATCCAGGATCCTGCTTAACTATATCTGCAAAAAGCTACTCGACTTCCCATGTGGAAAGAGGGCACCCGAGTTTGCAAAGTGAAACAAACTACAGGTCAGACGTGGGACTGGTGTGAGAATTCTATACTTAACTTATCTAAATAGTAGGCTAATCACATGACCACGCCGCTAACGCGGAACGAGTTTACTCCATTGGATTGCCAGTGCATAAATAAAGTAAATCGTCAAATATCGCAATGCTTTTTAGAAAAATGAAACCATTATAAGACCCAGGTCCCATCACACAATGCAACGCACACCAGAGGATAGGGTTTTACCTTATAATGGTCAAAAGATGCTTGATACGTAAAAACGATATTATTATTAGTGTGTGTATATATATTTATATATTTAAAACATTCAAATATAATATCAATCCTAGACGGCATAGGTACCATATACTATGTCGCAGTACTAGTTATACAATCAAAACCGCAAGCGCGTATTGGGAATTGAGTTTCCATCATGAGATCGAGGCTAGGGATCGTCCTCTTCCGATTCGAGACACTCTAGCAAATGCCTCAGGATCACACCTATGGGCAACCCTTGGATGCGGTAGGGCCGGTCCCTACCTAAAGGTAGTGGATTAGTTATGCCTGAACAAACGTTTCCCAGTCCTTATGGACCTATAATATGACCACTTTCGGCCTATAAAAACCGAGGTACCTCAATCCAAAATCCACATAGTAAAATGTCGGGCCGTGTTAAAGCCCAAACACCACTCTAGCTAGAAAGAAACGTATGCACTCCCTACGGTCCATATCCCGCTTTTGACTCATACCGGGGTGTGAGGCTCGCGAAGTCACGATATACACAAAGCTATATACCTAAGGAGACTGTGCTTTGATCATCAACCACAAGGCCTGCTTTTCAACAAAGCCTTGATCATTTGCATCTTAGCATGCCACATTGCCAGACTCTACCAAATTATTGATCATCTACCAATATATATATAACCTCTAAGCTCATACGTCTTAGAGAAGGGTGATAAGTAAAGAATAAATTCTTCACCACCAAACAGAAATATATAATCAGTAGCGTTCAACAAATACAGTAGAAAGGAATATAATGTCAGACACACAATCCATTTACAAGTCCGCTCTGGGTCTGAGCGAAACAACGTGTCCGTCGATCTCCAAATGCGTTTGGACGATCATTACCAAATACCTTGCCTTGGAAGGCCAATCCCAATTCAAGATACCAGTCATCATCATTCCAACGATGTGAAAATCTTCGGTCTTCAATCACCGTCTTCATCTTCGACTCTTGATCGTCGTGATGATTGTTCAGAATGGGTTAAACCCGGTCTTTCTGAATAACTCGCGTATTTTGGGATTAAAACAAATATTGGAAAATCACACATTTCATCACATTCCAACTACGAGTATTCTTTTAATAAGATATTCAATTTAAAAGATTCTCATTAATTTTACCAAAGATAAAATTCTGAAAATAAAATCTATAAATCAATTTCCGAAATATGGAATCCCACAGAAATCAAATCAATACATAATCGATATAAATTTCTGTATCGGACTAATAATATAAATGGAATAACGGCAAAGCCTCTTAAATTCCATATATAATATCGGTCTTCTTTTACAGAATCCCATTTCGGTTATTACCAATCGAATTTCCACTTAATTCCAATTTAATATATTAAATTGAAAAACTTAATTTTAGAAAATGCCTTTTTAAATCTATAAAATAGATTCATAAGTTCCAAATAATAATTTCAATGTAAATTGGATTAAAGGACAAATGTCGTTTAAAACATCGTCCACGATAAATCCACTTCACATCTCAATTTATTTCATATCACAAGATATAATTGCAAATGCTAGTAATCTTTTAAAAACATATTTTAAAATAATCATAAAAATATTCTTTATATAAAGACTCTAAATGAAAGGTGTTCTTTATGTTACAAATATTCCTTGTTTTAACATATACTTAATTAACAATCTATATTTTGAAAATATATATACTTTATATATAAAGGATTTCTAATGTAAAAATATTCTTATTTAAAAGAACACCTGAATCGAAATGCAACTCAAACATTTATCATCTAATTTGGGTTACATGGATTTCACACACATCATCAAATCATCCATTTACATCCAAAGTGTAAATTCCACTGTGTAAACGTTAAAATTATATAATAACGCTCATCACAGCCTGTCGATCTAACGATCAACAAACAATTAAATATTGGGATTAGTGTATATAAATTTTCATCCCAACACCCGTGTGGGGTTTCAACCAACAAACAAATGATAAACTAATTTGTGCACTTGGGCGATGTGCGAAAATTATCGTCCCAATCACATACACAAGTCGGGTAACTTGTGAATGGAAGTGTAATACACAATACATATAATGATGACAAGAAAATATCTCTACTGCAATGAATGAATAAGCATAATAACTTTGTTCTTATTGACAAATTCTATTTTGCTAATTTAGACTCTAAACAAAAATGGTTATTTTGTTTTGGCAATTCTAATGAGGCAAAATGATAAATATTTTGATCTAACTAACCTATCTTGACATGTATATATCTTGCCAAACATATATACATACATACATACATATATATATATATGTATGTATGTATATATCTTTATATAAGTTGCTTCAACTAATTCATTTTGACAAAAATAAATATTTCTGACAGAATGTAAAATTTGGTTTAACTAGTATAAATTGACTATAATGAATAATTATTTTTAACTAATGTAAATTAACAAAAATGAATGATTGGTTTTAACTAATATAAATTTACAAAAATGAATAATTTGTGTTTCAAATCCAATAAACATGCCCATGCTATATTTTGTTTTATTCTTTTAATTTAGACAAAATGAGTGTTTTTGTCTATTCTACTTTAATGATAAAAATGTGAATGTTTAGTTATTAAAATATAACTTTTAAATTCTAACCTTTATTTCAAACAATCTTTATTCATACCAAAATTATAAATCAAGAATATAATTTCCAATCTGATGATTTGTTTGCATTAATGAATTGCAAACAAAGATGAACATTTTTTAAGGTTTTATTTGCAACAAGGAGTGCAAATAACAAATGTAACTTTTATTTTTATTTAAAAGTATATTTGAGTGAATGTAAAAAGAACCTCGTTTACAAAGCGTATTTACATTATTGAATGTAAATAAAAGAAACAAATTTTATTTAAATGAGCATTTTCATTTGTGAAAGCAAACAAAGAATAGTTTTGTTTATAAATTTTATTTACATTAGTGAATGTAAATAAGAGAACAAAATTTATTTTCAAAGTATGATTTAAACAAATCCTGTTAAATGTATAAAAGTGTGTACATTGGTATTGGTAATTATAGATAAAGAAAATAGATTATAGTTTCATTGAATATTTACATTGATAAATGCAAATAAAAGAATAAACCTTAATTTTCAATGCATATATATTGATAAATGCAAACAAAGAAATAAACTTTATTTTCAATATATGTTTGTATTTGCATTGGTGAATGCAAATGAATAATTTGTTTTCAATATACATTTTTCATTGGTAAATGCAAAAAAAGAACAATTTCTATTTTCTATATATATATGCATGGCTGAATGTAAATAGAAGAACAAACTTTATTTTCAAAACATGTTTACATTTGCGAATGCAAATAAAAGAACAAAACTTTATTTCCAATATGTGTTTGCATTTGTGAATGCAAATAAAATAATAAATTTTATTTTTAATGTTTATTAACATTAGTAAATGCAAATAAAAGAATAAACTTGAATTTCAATGTATATTTACATTTGAAAATGCAAATAAAAGAACAGTTTTTATTCCAAAGTATATTTGCATTTGAAAATGCAAATAAAAGAACAGTTTCTATTTCCAAAGAATATTTGCATTGAGATGCAAATGAAAAGTGAACTTTTAATCTCTATATTTATTTGTAATTTTTAACGTAAACAAAATGTGAATTTTTATTTAATTCTATTCAAGGCATAAAAATGTTCATTTTATCTCCATAATCATGTTTTGACAAAGATGTTATTTTTATTACAATAATTATATTTTTGACAAAATGTTTTCTTTTTATTTACATAATAAACTTCTAATCAAAAATGTCCTTTTGATTTGCATAACATATTTCAAATAAAAATGTTGTTTTTATATTTCTAATCAAAAATGTTATTTTTGGATCTAATGTACATTTTACACTAAGAATGACATTTTATTCTTAATATACAATTTTCACTAAAAATGATCAAAATAATATTTTATTTAAATTGAATTGACAATATAATTAAATTCAACAAATATTGAAAATCCATTGTTGCTCAAATTCTATCGTAGGTAACGAATAAAAATAATATTTCATTTTTCATTCAAATCCTGTTGTAAAATAAACAAATAAAATAAGGTTTTATTCGTTGTCTAAATTCTATTGTAAAGTAAACAAATAAAAATATTTTATTCATTGACCAAATTCTGTTATTATATAAACAAATAAAAATAAGATTTTATTTGTTAACCAATCTCTGTCGTTATATAAACAAATAAAATAAGATTTTATTTGTCGTCCAATTTCCAATGTAATATCCACAAATAAAAAGGAGTTTTTATTTGTCGTTCAATTTCTATTGTTAAATCCACAAAAAAAAAATAAGTATTTATTTGTTGTTCAATCTCTATTGTAAAATCAACAAATAAAAATAAATTTTTATTTGGCGTTCAATTTCGTTTGTTATATCAACAAATAAAAATGAGTTTTTATTTGTCGCTCCAATTCTATTGTTCATTTCAGAATAATAAAAATAATAATATTTTAATAACATAAATAAATTATTACAACTGGATCTGAATAAATATGATTTAAATCTGAATAAAATATGTTTTAGATCTACTTTTAGATCTAATTTTCTAACTGCAAATAAATTCAACGATATATAAAATTCCAATGCGGATTTAGCATATCATGAACAACAACACATACAACAAGCAACAATTAACAATTCAAACAACATAGAACATTTCAGATCTGAATTAACATGATAATACAATTATTTTTAACGCGAGAAAATAATTAATAATTAAATAAATAAAATTAGAATTCTCACATTTGAATTTTGGCTGAAAATCAACTGTCTCTGTTTCAGCTGCGGTCTGCGCCATCGCGAAGCTCTCGGAAAGACGAGTCCAACGCAACTTACGGTTCGTCAATCGGACCTCGTATGAAAGAGATATTGACTTTTAAAGATCGGATAAATTAAATATTAAATAAATAAAATAATAATAAAATATTCTTCTTTCTTCTTCGTTACCACGTTCACGGCCGAACCCATTCTTCCTCCTCCTATCCTTCCGTGCGCACCACACCTCGGCCACCCTGGCGCCGATCAATCACCGCCACACGAACCGCCTCGGCCAAGACCTCCTCCGCCCTGAAGCCCGCCAAACTCGGTGGTCCCACCACCCCGAAATCCGACCACGAACGCGCGGCCTATCAGTCTAGAATTCGCGAAAAATACTCCACTAAATTTGATCATCACCGTACGGATTTAAAGAGCTCGGAATTCTCTTCGATTTGGTATATCATACGTCGATTTTCGTTGAGCGGATCAAAAGTTATTAACGATTGAAGTTTGGGACGTTTTCAGCCATTAAAACTGCAGGCGGCGGCTGGCCATTGAATTAGGGTTTCGGATTTAATATTATTTTATTATTTAATTTCGAAAAATGTGCTTAAAAGGTGGATTTTCGGACTTTCTCCGATTTGGGCATGCTTCCTGTCGTTCTTAAGGTTTTGACACCTTCTGAACGCATTGGGATAGGTCTCGGGACCCAATTCCGAAATTTGTATATATTTTATTTAAAATTCCATTAAAAATTAATTAATTAAATATTGACCGTACATTTAAATATGTCGGGGCCACATACGACCTCAGAAAATTCTAAAAAAAATATTTTTAGCTTTCTTATGACGATACGAATCCAACAAAATTATTTTCATCGAATTCTGAGACTTTTTGAAAAATGGCTATTTTAAAGGCGTTTAAATTTAACTAAAATAGTCAAAACACATTTTATTTCGCCACGCTCACATATTAATTCGAAAAATTCTGAAAATTGAAATCTAGCAATAATTTGACATTCCGGTTCCAAAAAAAGTGGTTTCGTTGAAAACAGAGGTTGTTTGAAAAATGACTATTTTTAAGGCTAATATATTTAATATTAAAAATACATTTTTAAACAAATATATCCTGAAACTCAAAATATATAAGTGTTTACTGTTTTTCAATGCAGAAACGTCATTCCGAACTCAATGGAAGTGGTTTCAAGTCGAAATTCCTTCATATGTGAAAAGTAGCCTTTTGGGCCATATATAATATAAATATACTACAGCGACCTTTCTAAAAATTGAATTGGCCATAACTTTTGATTTCCGCTATGAAATTTCAATTTTTCAGATTCGTTAGAAAGATATTTTTAAATAGATTATAATATTTTTGGTATCACTAAAATCCGTTAAATTTTGCATCCTGTATGGTCAGTCAAAGTTCAAGTTTGACTTTTCAAACTACTGCGTTATTTCTAATTCCATTTATATTTAAATTAAAATTATTCGTTCTAACTTCGATTAAAATAAATTCTAGCCATTGTTACTAATAATAAATTATATTATATCCTCAAAATTCATTAAAATTTTCTAAAATAAAAAATTTAAATTGGTTCAGAATTTGCGGGTTGTTACAGTTTCATGGCGTAGATCTTTTCACCATGATTCCGGCGCCTCTGAAATCATCTAATTCTGTTTTGGTTTGAATGAGATACACAAAATTAAACATTTGAATTACATAATTTATAAATTAAATATAATTAATCTATTTAGTTACATCATTAAGGGAAGTTAACCCCTTTCCTCTTCGTTGACACTACAGGTAGCCAAGTTCAAATCGAACCCAAAAAGCTCCGCCCTTCATCTCCAAAAGCATCATCGAATGAAGAAAAAATCGATATCAATGTGACGCTAAAGATAAGAGGACATCAAGGAATTTTGTTTCATGATTTTAGGTGGCTCGTGCAATTAAAAAAATTATGAAAGATAGTGTGTCTTTTCATGTTGAAGAAAGAAGAAGGCGGCAGCCATTATTTTGACCAGAGAAAGAAATTAGATTAGGATTTGGAAGTGTTTAGGATGTTATATTGTAGGAGGAAATAATAATTTTATTTTTTATTTGATTATATATATATTATTCCTTACTTGTCTCTCTTTGTATATTGTATGTTACAAAGGAATAAATTGGCTGAGGTGGCGTATTTATTTCTCTTTTCTTATTTTCATCACTTACAATAGTTAAAAATTATATCTTTTAATTAACAAATATCAACTCCATAGCATGTACATTTTACCCATTCTATATATATGTTAAAAAAATTATTTTTAATGAACCAACATTTATTTCATTACCCTAATGTGTCTCTTCACATATAATAGGTTACCAAATTAAATTAGCTGACTAGGCATGATGGGACAATATTTATTTTTCATTCAAATTTCAAAAGTAAATGACAACGAGAGAGAGCGAATGAACAAAAAGAAATGAATGCTAGATTAATTATTTAATGCTAATCGTTAGAAAGTTTTCAACTTTTCAAATTTCAAAACATATAGTATTAAATATCATGTGTTATTACATAGATAACATTAAAAAATTTATGGTATTATTTGTTATTATTATTATTATTGTTTTTCTTGCAATGAATGACATGCCTCTAATTTCCATTGAATACGATTTCAAATTTTATTTATTTATTTTATGAAGGAGGCGACTTTCCCTTTTTTTCTTTATTTGGTTATATATTTTACTTTATTCCTCACTTGTGTCTCTACATATGTACTAGGTTACAAGTGAAATAAATTCGTTGACATGACATGTCAATCTAATCAGCATTTATGTCTTATTCAAAATTCAAAAGAAAATTACATAAAGAAAGAGAATAACGGAAAGTAATGAATGCATAACTTATTGTTTAATGATAACTATAAGAAAGTTATGTGATTTTTTAAATTTCAAAACACATAATATTAAATAACATAATGACATGTTGTCATAATTTATTTAGAATCTCCATATTATTTTAAATCAACCTATTCAATGCTTATGCAAGAATAAATAAAATAAATAAATATACATATAATTTGATACTAATATCAATTGTAATAAATCACTATTTATCTAATTACAAATAATTGTTTATTAGAAATAAATTTGAAATCATTCATAAATAACATCATAATTTTATTAAATTTTTTTTCAATTTAATAATTTAATTTAATAATGGAATTTTTAAATTCTAACGCATTTTCTAACAAAATTTCCTTAAAATAAAATTTTAAATTGGTTTTGATTTTCCGGGTTATTACAATTATTCTTAATAAGAAGTATTGCCTGTTGCTAGTTAAATGTGATATGTCCTTTAGGGATGCCTATTTAGAAGAAGAAAAAAAACATTCTGGTTTTGAATTTCTTGATTAGAGATTTAACGAAGCTTAATTAGTACTTAAAATTTATTTAAGTAAGATCTTAAATTTAAAGATACCAAAATAATGGGTTTAATTGTATTGGATTGGTTTTGGACAAGAATTGGTAAGTAGGTTGATTCTGCCACTATTTTTTTAAAACTTCATATATCTTAGAGTTGATTATGAAGTAATGTCATGTGATTTGGAAAATTATATGTTCTCATTTAGGATTGTATTCAAATTATAATTGTTCCCTTAATTATGATGATTGAAAAAGTCAGCACGCTTAGATTAATTGGGATTTGGGTTAACAAGATGGTTTGGTGTGATGATGTAAGCCACCCATTTCTAGACACGTGAATTATTCTGTTCCCAAAACGCCTGTCCCCTTTGGTGCCCACCAATCACAGCCCCCTGATTTCCACCTTTTGCAGTTAAATATTTGAATTGTTGGGGGACTTAAATGCAAAAAAGCCGAAATCATGGGATTTGATTTGAGGGGCATGGGGGAATAGGGGAAATGGGAACAGAAGAATTGGTTTCATTTCTAGATAATATAAAGGACTGGTTGTTACGCATTTGCTCCATCATCTTAAACTCATTGTACTATGAGCTATCCTCTAGAGTAACATAAATGATGTTAGCAGTTTCAAAGTTTTCATAGCACATTTTGGTGTTGGAGTGCTGTTCTTAATGTAATCTTCAGCAGCATTGCAGTATCTATCTCAAGTAAAATTGGTCACCCTACTGTATTTATTTGATTTGTCGTATTATTTCTGATTGATTATGTGATTAAATCATGTGCTATAACTAATAGGGACTGAATTGCTAAAAATATTTATTTGAAAACTATTACTGTCAGAATCTTTGTTTGAATTAATATCAAATTATACTTTTCCTACTACATTAATTAGTTCATCACCTGAAGTTGATAGTTCTAAGTTTTATGGCTAACCTCATACTACTTTATTCTACTTAGATTACTTGCTCTGTGTTCTTTATTCAACGTCTATTTATCACTCTTCATGCTACATACTTAAGTTTGTTATCACAAATTTCTATTTTATGCCCAAAGTAATTATAGTTCTCAAAAGTTGAAGACACTGCTTCATTTTTTACCTATATTATTTTAATCTATTTTTGCTATCTGTATGCACACATTCTTTTTTACAATACTCATTTTTACATGGCTATATATTTGTTTTTAACAATTAATTTACATACAAATGCATACCATCTTAGAGTTGTTGTACCTACGTTTTATGTATGAATTGAGGAAAGGTCACATGTGCTTATCATTCAATAAATTGTGGTTGCATGTGCTTTTAAATATCATATATGTGGCCTAAAAATCTTGTAATACATGGATGTATAGTTTGACTTTGATTATAAAACATTCCCAGATCTTTGCTTCATGTTATGTAAAAAAAAAGTCCAAAATTCAACTGTTTTTTTACGTTATCAATGTTAAGACTTCAGATTACCGAAAGTAATTATCTCCTCATTACTAGCCTAACTACTTATCTATTGCTGAAATTGCTTTATTGGTCAGTCAACGATATTTGGGCTCCTCTTAATATATCTCCTCATTACACACGTCCTACCCTATTCTCCTCATTACACACGTCCTACCCTATTCTCCTATACCTTAACAATTAAGTCTCCTCTTAATATAAATATACACGCAGTTGCACTTCGTTTTTCTTCTCAAAAGCTCTCAAAGTACTTCTTTTCACATGCATATAGGCTGTGAGCAACTCGCTCGACAGTGGGTATTCCAAGTTACATCATTTGAAATTGAAGTGAATGGCAATGGCGAGAGAGGATGTGCTCGAGTTGGGCACTAACGTGAGGAGGTTGGTTGTTTTATGCAAAAGTGGTTGCAAACAAAAGGATGTGTTTTGCAAGAAAGGTGGGACACGTTGGGATGGATCCGCTGTACATTAGGGGATGACACGCTGAGTGTGTTGAGCAAAAAGTGACGGATGTATAGAAGTAAACTAAATGTTGTTGAGTGTTTGGTGTCAGGTTTGCTACGTGCAATTTGCATGGGGGGTTGCCAGTTCGAACGGTGGTGCGTTGGTACTTTAACATGGTGGCACGTTCTCCACGAGCTGAAGGAAATGATTGAATGGAAGGGGCGTGTTCTGTGTGATGAGGTGAAGCTTCAGATTCGATGCAGTGTGGTTGGGAGAGGACGTGTGGGTATTTGTGGAGGAGGCTTTTGCGTCAAAAACAATTGGCAGTAGTGAAAATGTGGTAAACAGACAGCATGGTGTCGGATTTACGGTTTTGGAAGGAAGAACTGAAGTAAAAGAAAGGAAGGACTAGGCGTGTATGCATTTTTGGTAAGGAAGCAAAAGCTGGCGGTTGGTCTGGGAACCGCACCAGAGACGGTCAGTACGAGTTGAACATGGCGAAAGCGTTGGGTGATTCCATGAAGAACGTGGCCAGGGAATGGTGGAAGGTCACCGTAATAACATGATAAAAGGAAATGTTAAAAAGAGGAAATGGTTTATAAAGGGTGGCAAAAATAACGAAGCAATATACCGGGATGGTTCGAATGTTATACGGAAGGAGAAAGACACTGTTCAAAATAGAGCGGATCTGGAGTTATGTGACGGACCGAGCGTAGATCTGAAACCGTGAAGGGATAAGGGCAACCGAGTATATTGGGATTGGTTCGTAACCACTAGGAGCTCGTTGGAAATTATAACTTCTGATCCGGTGTACCGACGCAAATCGTTATTTAACGGTTAACGCGCAAAGGTGAGTAAATTCACTCACTCTGATCTATTTTAAAATATTTTAATTATATTTCAATATTAGTTGCATGCTGTGTGATGGTCGTTTAGGTAGATTACAATTAAATTGGTTGAAATAATATAAACCGTTATATATCTAAAACTGACGATTGAACACTAATATTTCATAATGATATGAAATTAATGATATTTATTGTGGCTAACATCTGTGGATACAGGAAACCGGTTAAAGGAATCAAACCGGATTCCTCAATATTTGTATGTACTGTTTGTTGTATAGTATTTATATATACGACCTGAACCTAAATAACATTATTAGGAATTATAATCTGATAGGCTAGTTAATATTTAGTTTTTAAACCAACAAATTTTAATAGGATATGTAATCAGTATTTAGTTATAAACTTGATATTGATTTAATAAGAACCTGACTTAGAAATAGAGTTTATCAAATGAAATGTGAATATGGCAGCGTATTGCAGTAGTTATAAAAGAGAATATAGCAGCGTATTGCAATAGCTATAAAAGAGAATACAACAGCGTATTGCAATAGTTATAAAAGAGAATATAGCAGCGTATTGCATTAGTTATAAAGGAAAAGATAGCAGCATTAGTTAAAATATAACGGTTTTAAAGTAAGTCGATAAGTTATAATGTTTTTAAAAAGATATACTGAGCATGATAAGGAAGGTGATATAGTTTTAAAGAAATTAGAACCCGTTGTACGTTGGTTGAGTTGAGTAACTTTCGAGGCGTCAATCTAATGTTGGTTTCGGCCTTCGGGGTTGATACTTAGAAATTTATTCACTTACCGATTTATAACGAGGAACTAATAGAGTAGAAATGAAGGGAAGTAAGGAAGAGTTTATAGAAATATGGGAAACTAGAAAGTTAGTATTAAATAAAAGGGCCAGTGTTTGTGAATGGATGTTTGTTTTACTTCGATAGTTAAATAACCGACTATCGAAGTGTTTTGACCATCGTGTCAATAGGAGAGACCGGTTGGATTTATTATCCGAAAACCACTCCGTATAGGCATAAGCGATGCTAATTATATTTAAGTAAAATTGAAGACGAAGTTAAACGCAAGGGTCGTCCAGTTC
Source organism: Allium sativum (assembly GCA_030737875.1). Lineage (NCBI taxonomy): Eukaryota > Viridiplantae > Streptophyta > Magnoliopsida > Asparagales > Amaryllidaceae > Allium > Allium sativum. The sequence goes on along the minus strand of CM060922.1, from coordinate 443,451,411 downwards.
CAGAAAAGATGCTATCTGTTTGTCTAGTCCCAGGACAACTTGTATGGACGAGTGTCTGACAGAGTATTTCCAACGGTCACGCCGTTGATTTGTACGAATATACCAAGTTGGAAGGGAGAAGGTAACTTCTCTTTATGCTACACCCAGTGTGCATTTGTGTAATCAATATGTGATTACGGATTTGACGATGTGACATTCAAAGTGAATGGTGATCAGATGTTCTGAAGATAGATGTAGCCTCTAGCCTCACAACCAGGAAGTAACAAAAGTTGGGCTAGGCAGCATGGCTAGTTGGGTCATCCCCAAGCAGGGTGTATTGTCACCGATATATAGAAAATTCATGCTTATGCTTCTTTTTCGATTCTGTATCTTCGGATGACGGTCGGATGGCCTACAACCGTGGTGGCAATATATTCGCGACACTCAAGCTAAATGAGTGAGCGGTCATGTGTGGTCGGGTTGTAAGACGTTCTTGTTGAACCCTGAGTGTATCCCCTCCCCTCTAGAGTACACTATTCAGAAGGTGCTCCCATACCTTGTCTGTTGGAATCCATTCTCCGATAAGCGCCCTACGGTTTATGATTTTATAATATATATATGTGGAACGTGAGATGCAAGCGTTCTGATACTTGGATAATTATATTGTTAGACATTATCATAATATCACTCGTTTTGATATCAAGAATACTTTAGGTTATAGTAAGGTAAAAGCCGTCCATGTTTATGTGTGGGCCAGTCTTACTATTATCTTCTTATTTGAAAAGGATTTTCAAAGTAAGCAGTATGGTTGGAATTTACTCACACCAGTCCCATGACTGACCCAGAGTTTATTTTGTTTGTTTTCCCTAAACTCTTGGGTGCCCAAATTTGTACGGGCAGTCAAGTGTTTCAGGCTTTTACAGATTCACTTGGACGAGCTGGAAACAGAAGGCTTCACCATTAATTAGTTAGAGATTATTTCCGCTGTGGCATTTATGAGTTATACTCTGATATATGGTATGTATATATACAAATTCAGATTTGTATTTCAAAGTTATGTTATAATAAAATTTATTCATTCCGCTGAGAGTTTCGTATTTACTCTGATTCTGATGTTCTTCTTCTTCTTCTATTCTATTAGTTCTACCTTTCCTATCTCATCCTCTAAATTTTTCTATTAATGTCCCGGTATTTTCGTTACTTTAATAGTCAATAGTGTGTTTTTATGTTGATTTTCTAGGTCGAAAATTCCCTGCCATTACAGTTGGTATCATAGCTGAAGGTTAAGATATTACCTTGGCTCTGTGGCATAACTCAATAGAGATGGAGTAAGTAATACTCTAGATTGAGTTTGAGTGTATATATATATGAGCGCGTATTTGTAAATCAATATAAAACTGTTTTATATTGTGTTGACTGGTCAGTCGAGTGGTTTATAAATTCTGGTCGAAACAGTAATGCAAACTGAGTCGATAGGTGTTTCTAAACTCTTGAACAAAGTAATTCGACACAGTATGTTTTGAAAAGAGGGTAAATGAAATAATTTTACCCAAAGTATATTTTGATATAAAAAAAAGTGTATATCTTGATATTAATATAATATATTGGATATGGGATCATTATTATGATCGAACAGGATTACAATTGAGTTGGTTATATAAATTACCAATCGAAATATTATATAAGTATGATATGCAAAATCAGATGAGCTGAATCTGAATTAAAAACCAGAATTGAAATAAAAATCTAGAAACTTGGAAAAGAATTGAAATTGAAATTGAATTAAATATAAGGGAATTTTAAAATCCTGGGAGATTTGAAAATTTGTTTTCCAAGTGCTATGAAAGATATTTTGAAGTAATTTCAAAAATAGAGTGATTATAAATGAGTTTTTAAAGCAATATAGTTTGAACCCACTTCGATGGTTGGAAAATAAATTCCGATGATGATCGCGACATTATCGGTGTTCATTTTCGAGCTGGTAAGTGACGTATTACTACCAAAGATTGTGTTTTAGATTGTTTTAAGAAACAAGTTATTCGAAAATTAAAATGTTTTGAATTGCTATTATTATATTCAATGTATATGATTTCAAACCGATTTGAAATAAATCCCAGGAATTTGAATTCTGAAATAAAAATTTAACTTATGGAGTTAAAAGGGTAAAAGTGGAACATAAATTAAGATAAACAAAATTGGACTGAACTTGGAACGATCCAGAATGGAGATTGTAAAAGAGAAATATTGGAAATTCGAGTTATTAAAATGAATTGATTCTTGGAGAATAAGAATCGAATTTTGAATTTGGAGATGAATATAACTGATTTGAGAAATAAATCAGTAAATGGAATTGGAGTTGAAATAGAAATTTTGGCTTAGTAAGGGCGAAAGATTGATTTGAGAATAGATTGAGGGGAGATCAACCAAGGATGCTTGGATATATGTTAAAGTGATAACAAAAGGCAGAGATAGAGTTGAATGCCCAACAGAGAAGGTACACATTTATATACGAGTATGAGATTTTTATGAGTCGGTTTGGGCAAGCCGTTTGGCTGTTTGATTTTCTTTTGGATTGGAGAAGGCCCAGAGTGGCGAGTTGTTGTGGTACCGAGTGAGCTGTGCAGAGGAGATGCTGGCGAGATTCTCTGAAAAATTAAGTTGTTAGGAAATTTTCAAAATTTTCAAAAATATTCGGTAATAAGAAGAAATTAATATTTTAATTAGAATAAATTAGTTCAGTTAAAACTGAAATTATGAAGTAAACCAAAAAGATTTTTAACCATGTTATAACTGAGATTGTAGCATTTTCCCTATCTTAGCAATTTCGAGGACGAAATTATTTTAAGATGGAAGGACTGTAACGTCTCGCATTTTGAACGGTTTGAATTTGAATATTTAAAACAGTTTAAACATTGGATCTGTAATATAAATGGATTTATATATTTATAAGAACGGTGTTGAACGTATATAAATATATATTAATTATAATCAAGCTCAGAACGACCCTGCAGTTCGTAAATTAACGTTATGAACTTCAACTAAGTGTACTGGACTCGTTTTGAATCGGATTTCTTCGAAACGAGAAACGTTGGAATCTGTTAAACTGTATCTTTCTAACAGAAGTGAAAAACTAAGATTTCGTTGTGTAGATTGCAAGATATGTCCAAATCAAATATTCAGAAAGTCGTTGTAAAACCGTTTGTCGACCGTAATGGTTATTTGAATATAACTTGATATCGATTGCAAATTAGGACAAGGTTCTTTTGAGGCGCAGCGATAATTAAATTTTTAGAATTTTACTGTAATTTTTAATTAATTAAATAGACACTTTTTATTTGGAGTATTTTGCACCCTGTATCGATATTTCGGGGTTTCAAAATATGGGTCAAACTACCGGTATTATTATATTTCTGGGATCGTGACACCTCGCTGGACACAACCATAGTCTTACTTCTGTCCATAACAGTTCATATGTGAGTAGAATTGTTCGGAGAAGGATACGATTAAAACATGACTGTAAAAATAAAGCAAAACAAAGACAATCTAGAAAACCATAAACAATTATATTTTCCATCGCTTACTCCCTAAGTTTGAGAACATAGCAGTGCCTTAACCTATACATAGAGACGTACAAACAATTAAATGCCGCCATAACCTATCTATGAATTATACAAGACATTTCCATCTTGTACAGTCGTCTAAGTTGGAAAAAAATGACCTACCCTATTTCTTAAATACTAAGGAATAAACAGTCCCTACCCTAGTTCGAAAATATCTCACCTACAGCTTACATCTTAAGCTAACAACCATACCCTATTCTAGTGTGAACACACGTCCTGCCCTATTCTCCTATACCTTAACAATTAAGTCTCCTCTTAATATAAATATACACGCAGTTGTACTTCGTTTTTCTTCTTCTCAAAAGCTCTCAAAGTACTTCTTTTCACACGCATATAGGCTGTGAGCAACTCGCTCGACAGTGGGTATTCCAAGTTACAGCATTTGAAATTGAAGTGAATGGCAATGGCGAGAGAGGATGTGCTCGAGTTGGGCACTAACGTGAGGAGGTTGGTTGTTTTATGCAAAAGTGGTTGTAAACAAAAGGATGTGTTTTGCAAGAAAGGTGGGACACGCTGGGATGGATCCGCTGTACATTAGGGGATGACACGCTGAGTGTGTTGAGCAAAAAGTGACGGATGTATAGAAGTAAACTAAATGTTGTGGAGTGTTTGGTGTTAGGTTTACTACGTGCAATTTGCATGGGGGGGGGGGGTTGCCAGTTCGAACGGTGGTGCGTTGGTACTTTAACATGGTGGCACGTTCTCCACGAGCTGAAGGAAATGAATGAATGGAAGGGGCGTGTTCTGTGTGATGAGGTGAAGCTTCAGATTCGATGCAGTGTGGTTGGGAGAGGACGTGTGGGTATTTATGGAGGAGGCTTTTGCGTCAAAAACAATTGGCAGTAGTGAAAATGTGGTAAACAGACAGCATGGTGTCAGACTTACGGTTTTGGAAGGAAGAACTGAAGTAAAAGAAAGGAAGGACTAGGCGTGTATGCATTTTTGGTAAGGAAGCAAAAGCTGACGGTTGGTCTGGGAACCGCACCAGAGACGGTCAGTTCGAGTTGAACATGGCGAGAGCGTTGGGTGATTCCATGAAGAACGTGGCCAGGGAATGGTGGAAGGTCACCGTAATAACATGATAAAAGGGAATGTTAAAAAGAGGAAATGGTTTATAAAGGGTGGCAAAAATAACGAAGCAATATACCGGGATGGTTCGAATGTTATACGGAAGGAGAAAGACACTGTTCAAAATAGAGCGGATCAGGATTTATGTGACGGACCGAGCGTAGATCTGAAACCGTGAAGGGATAAGGGCAACCGAGTATATTGGGACTGGTTCGTAACCACTAGGAGCTCGTTGGAAATTATAACTTCTGATCCGGTGTACCGACGCAAATCGTTATTTAACGGTTAACGCGCAAAGGTGAGTAAATTCACTCACTCTGATATATTTTAAAATATTTTAATTATATTTCAATATTGGTTGCATGCTGTGTGATGGTCGTTTAGGTAGATTACAATTAAATTGGTTGAAATAATATAAACCGTTATATATCTAAAACTGACGATTGAACACTGATATTTCATAATGATATGAAATTAATGATATTTATTGTGGCTAACATCTGTGGATACAGGAAACCGGTTAGAGGAATCAAACCTGATTCCTCAATATTTGTATGTACTGTTTGTTGTATAGTATTTATATATATGACCTGAACCTAAATAACATTATTAAGAATTATAATCTGATAGGCTAGTTAATATTTAGTTTTCAAACCAACAAATTTTAATAGGATATGTAATCAGTATTTAGTTATAAACTTGATATTGATTTAATAAGAACCTGACTTAGAAACAGAGTTTATCAAATGAAATGTGAATATGGCAGCGTATTGCAGTAGTTATAAAAGAGAATATAGCAGCGTATTGCAATAGCTATAAAAGAGAATACAACAATGTATTGCAGTAGTTATAAAAGAGAATATAGCAGCGTATTGCATTAGTTATAAAGGAAAAGATAGCAGCATTAGTTAAAATATAACGGTTTTAAAGTAAGTCGATAAGTTATAATGTTTTTAAAAAGATATACTGAGCATGATAAGGAAGAAGATATAGTTTTAAAGAAATTAGAACCCGTTGTACGTTGGTTGAGTTGAGTAACTTTCGAGGCGTCAATCTGATGTTGGTTTCGGCCTTCGGGGTTGATACTTAGAAATTTATTCACTTACCGATTTATAACGAGGAACTAATAGAGTAGAAATGAAGGGAAGTAAGGAAGAGTTTATAGAAATATGGGAAACTTGAAAGTTAGTATTAAATAAAAGGACCAGTGTTTGTGAATGAATGTTTGTTTTACTTTGATAGTTAAATAACCGACTATCGAAATGTTTTGACCATCGTGTCAATACGGAGAGACCGGTTGGATTTATTATCCGAAAACCACTCCGTATAGGCATAAGCGATGCGAATTATATTTAAGTAAAATTGAAGATGGAGTTAAACGCAAGGGTCGTCCAGTTCCAGAAAAGATGCTATCTGTTTGTCCAGTCCCAGGACAACTTGTATGGACGAGTGTCTGACAGAGTATTTCCAACGGCCACGCCGTTGATTTGTACGAATATACCAAGTTGGTGGGGAGAAGGTAACTTCTCTTTATTCTACACCCATTGTGCATTTGTGTAATCAATATGTGATTACGGATTTGACGATGTGACATTCAAAGTGAATGGTGATCAGATGTTCTGAAGATAGACGTAGCCTCCAGCCTCACAACCAGGAAGTAACAAAAGTTGGGCTAGGCAGCATGGCTAGTTGGGTCATCCCCAAGCAGGGTGTATTGTCACCGATCTAGAGAAAATTCATACTTATGCTTCTTTTTTGATTCTGTATCTTCGGATGACGGTTGGATGGCCTACAACCGTGGTGGCAATATATTCGCGACACTCAAGCTAAATGAGTGAGCGGTCATGTGTGGCCGGGTTGCAAGACGTTCTTGTTGAACCCTGAGTGTATCCCCTCTAGAGTACACTATTCAGAAGGTACTCCCATACCTTGTCTATTGGAATCCATTCTCCGATAAGCGCCCTGCGGTTTATGATTTTATAATATATATATATGGAACGTGAGATGCAAGCGTTCTGCTACTTGGATAATTATATTGTAAGACATTATCATAATATCACTGGTTTTGATATCAAGAATACTTTGGGTTATAGTAAGGTAAAAGCCGTCCATGTTTATGTGTGGGACGGTCTTACTATTATCTTCTTATTTGAAAAGGATTTTCAAAGTAAACAGTATGGTTGGAATTTACTCACACCAGTCCCATGACTGACCCAGAGTTTATTTTGTTTGTTTTCCCTAAACTCTTGGGTGCCCAAATTTGTACGGGCGGTCAAGTGTTTCAGGCTTTTACAGATTCACTTGGAGGAGCTAGAAACAGAAGGCTTCACCATTAATTAGTTAGAGATTATTTCCGTTGTGGCATTTATGAGTTATACTCTGATATATGGTATGTATATATACAAATTCAGATTTGTATTTCAAAGTTATGTTATAATAAAATTTATTCATTCCGCTGAGTGTTTCGTGTTTACTCTGATTCTGATGTTCTTCTTCTTCTATTCTATTAGTTCTACATTTCCTATCTCATCCTCTAAATTCTTCTATTAATGTCCCGATATTTTCGTTACTTGAATAGTCAACAGTGTGTTTTTATGTTGATTTTCTAGGTCGAAAATTCCCCGCCATTACACTCCTTTTCAAACGCATAGCTACTAAAAGATGTTATCATGCTTTCAGTTTTCTATTAGATGTGGACAGATCATTTATATGTGTTCGTTATTCAATAGCAATTTCCTGAAAACAAGTTGGGTTGTTGGCTTATCACTTGAGATATGTATGTGCAATAAATATAATCGTATATTTTCATAAAATTCAAAGTGTCTAGAAGCTACTTTTATGTTTTTAAGTATATCTTATTTATTTATTTATTGCACTCTCTAGAAAAGATATGTAGAAATATCTACATGTGCTTGTGAATTATTCTCCGATAAGTTATCATTATTAATGTTCAAAAATATTATTTGATATATAATAGAGGAATAAAATTAAACAACTCACTACGCCATAGATAGCCTATCGCCACGAAAATCCATGGCGTTACTAGCTATAATGTTGTCATTGCTATGCTGTTTTTTGTTTATTGCAACGCACGCTTAAATGTGTTAGCATATATGTCAACGTATGTTGCAGTAGCCGCGTGAATAAAATTATCAATCCACGTCAACACAATCCAACGGTACAGGTTAGCGATCCGCATGAAATAATGTTTAGTCCAGATTAGCAATTCGCGCGTGAAATAATGTTTACGGCAGGAAGCAAAAACAAAGAGGGAAAACTAACAAAATATTGAAAGATTCAATCGAAATTTAACAAAATACTCTACCGCTCAACCTCTCAAACACTCACTCTCATGTTCAATTAGGGCTAAAAGTTTAAGTTTACAAGGTTAATTGGGTGTAACAACCCGGAAATCCGAGCCAATTTAAAAATTTTATTTTGGCAATTTTAGTGAATTTTGAACATTTAAAATGAATTATTTTAAATAATAACGACGAGAAATTTATTTTGAATAGAATTAGGCGTATATATTTATATACGTCGTCTTTAGAATATAAATATTTATTTATAAATATAAATGGAATTGAAAATGGCGCGGTAGTTCGATAATTCGATTTCAAAGTTCAAATGAATGTACAGGATTCAAAATAAACCGGATTTTGGCGAAACAAAAAATATTAGAATCTATTTGAGAATATCTTTCCAACAAATCCGAAAAATTAAAATTTCATAGCGGGAATCAAAAGTTATGCCCAGTAGAAAATTCAAAACAGTCGCTATGGAATTCTGGCCCTTAAAAATGGAATTTTTGCAAACGACCTCGGTTTTCGACGAAACCACTTTTGTTGGATCCGGGATGTCAAGTTATTGCTAGGTTTCAAAATTCGTAATTTTTCGAATCAATATGTGAGCATGGCAAAGGAAAATGCGTTTGACCAGTTTTAGTTGATTTTAATCGATTGAAAAATGACCATTTTTCAAACGGTCTCGGAATTTGACGAAATTAGTTTTGTTAGGACCGTATCGTCAATACGAAGCTAGAAAATATTTTCGGGAATTTTTAGAGTCTGTATGTGGTCCTGGAAAATTGAAATGCGCGTTCAAATTCAATATATAGAGTTATATTTTGATTTTGACGAAAACTGATCGAAATGATCGAATCAGCTTACGATACATATTCCATTGTGTTCGGAATGAGGTAATTAGCTATGGACGACAGGCGGTGGGTTCGATTTCGAGTTCGAAATAAAAAGTTACTTTTTGAAATAAAAATAATTAAATATATATATATATATTATAATATATAATCCCCCCCCCCCCATTTTCATTTCTAAACCTAAATCGAAAACAGAAACCCGATCCCCTTCTTTTTTTTCCGTCGTCGTCGTTCTCACCCCCCCTCCACCACTGACGCGCCGCTCAGTCCATCCGCCGCCCCTCCGACGTCCAACCTCCCCCTTCTCTCTCCTCCTACCCTCACTCCCTCTTCCTCCGAATAGACCCCCACCCAAATCGACAGACCGTGCCCAATAACCCCCCCTCCGGTGGTCGTCGCCCCTTCCATCTCTCCCTCTTCCGCCCTCCTTGACCCAAATCTGTCCCTGTCCCGGTTGAGAAGCGCGCCATCGCGCGAAGGAGGGGCCAGCAACCGCGAGCTCGAACCACCCACCACCCTCCCTTTGCTCCACCTACGCGCCCTCCGCACCACTATGGGGGCCCCCTGAAGTGAAAAAAAAGGTAAACAACCTTTAATTCTATTTTTTTAGTTTTCTTTTTTATTTATTTATATAACATTGTGAAAGAAGGAAGAAAAAAAAGGGGGATTTTTATATACATATAACATTAACATGATAAAAATAAGGTTTTTATATTATTTTTAAATGAAAGGTTAGATTTTTAAAGATATCAAAATATAATTTTTATATATGTATCATAATATATTTTTTTATTATATGAGAAGTAAAATAAAAATATAATCTTTACAGTATATGTAGTGAAATGTGATTTGTATATGAATAACATCATGTTAAAAATATACTTTTTAGTGAAGTAGAGGCAAAAAGATTAGATTTTTCAACATGAAAGATTATGATTTTTATAAAGTAGAAGAATTAAAAATATGATTTTTATATTATAGAAAGAATAAAAATATGATTTTTATTCATGTAGAGTAATAAAAATATAATTTTTATTATATTACTAGCAAGATAAAAATATAATTTTTATCATGGAAGTAGCGGTGTAAAGGAGTGATTTTTACATATGTAGAAGTGATATAAAAATATAATTTTTATTATGAAGATAGCGTTGTAAAAATATAATCTTTCTATATATATAGCGTTGTAAAAATATAATCTTTTCTATATATATAGCGTTGTAAAAATATAATCTTTTCTATATATATAGCATTGTAAAAATATAATCTTTTCTATACAAGTAGCGATGTTAAAAATGAAATTTTTAACATATACTGCGTGAAACAGATCTCGTGGAAAACACGACGAAGATTTTCTACATATGAAGAGTCGTGGCGTATTGTTTTAGCTAGTCAGTGAGAACTCCACACCTTTAATTTATTTCTAGTTTGAAATATTTACTAGTATGCAGACGGTGCTTAGCAGCACCCGACACCCGTCGTCCGCAGACCATGGATGACTTGTTTGTTTGATTTCTGTATTGTGAAATTTGATTATGTGATGTGGAATGAAATAAAATATTTTATAGTGGAAAATATTTTATAGTTAAAAATATGATTTTTAATGTGTATATAAAATAAATATTTATAAAAAAATCGGACGATTTGTTTATATACACTGATTTGATTGATATAGATTGGGACGATAAATTTTACACATCGCCCAACCACACAAATAAAATATGTGTTTGTTGATTTGAAACCCCACACGGGTATTGGGATGATATTTGACATACACTAATCCCGATTGTTTAGTTGTATGTCAATAGATGGGTTGACAGACTGTGTAAGCGTTAATTATTTATATTTAATGCTTATGCAGTTGTGTGGTGCACTTTGGATGATGGTTGACTATTTATCGTTGCTATTATATACATGTGTTGTGGAAAATCCATATAATTAACATTATATGGTAATTGATTGGGCCTCATTCCAATTTAGAAAATAAATTCATGTGTTGAATTGAAAATAAATTCATGTATTGAATTGAAAATAAATTCATGTGTTGAATTGAAAATAAATTCACGTGTTGAATAAAAGTCGTGTTGATTAGATTGACGCCATTTTGACGTGAACGATATTTATATCGATTTTATTCATTTTTATAATGAATATAGAAAAGAAAGTGATTTCAAAATTTAACATTTTGAAACTATTATCATTTGTATATCGATGATGTGGATTATTCGATTTTGATTCGAAATTGAATACGAGTTTGAAATCGTTTTGAAAACGAATTTAAAACGATTTATAAAATACGTTTTGAAAGGAAATCGACGAAATATATATATATATATTATATATATTATATATAATGGCCTGAATAGAATGCGCCGCGCCGCGGCAGCTCGCGAATTTCGGCCATTGACTTCGAATGGATATTACGAGAGATCCTACCATCGGATTCTCCTAAGTCCGGAACCATTGGGTTCGTATCGAAAAGAGATTTCTAATGAATATTAGAGATTTGAAATCTAACGGTTAGATTTGGAATTATGTCCAAATCAAATTCGGAAAAGGTCGCTGTAAGTGTAGTTCGATGGCCGTTGATGGAAATCAACTGTACGGGCCTTGATAAAATTATTAAAAATATCAATAATTTGTGTAAAATCATAAGAAATGATTTGTGAAGAATTAGGATGAAAAATTCCAAATTTGAAAAGATAAAAATAGATTTTTATCGAAATGAACTAGTTTTGAACTAGAATTATAATTCTATTTATTTTTAAAATAAATAAAGTGGATTTGAAATGGTTTTGAAAATAACCAGAATTTCGAATAATTGAATTGGAATGGATTTGAATCGAAATTGTCTTCGGAATATTTCGATGTTGGATTTCGTGATTATACAGATATTGTTATGGAAATTTGAAAGATATATTTATATCGTTATTTCCAATACGATATTTGTTGGTCGTAGAATTTGATATTGAATATAAGCCGATATATTTTCTATTCAGAGCCTTGTATTTAATATCAAATGTGATTTGGGTGTGTCGTGAATGGTATCTTCAATAATATTGTTCTTAGACCCAATGGAGTTAAGAAAATCAGAAACTAACTGGAGATTAGTTAAGTTGAATGGTCTCCTGGGTATTGATCTGATGTTGGTTTCGGCCTTCGGGGTAAATACTTAAGGAATTGTTCACTTGCTAATTTACGGTTAAAGGCTGATGGAGTGAAATGTGATTTTGGGTTTATAGTGAACCGTGTTTTAAATGACCTTGGTTCTTTAACCCCGTTAAAGACAGGATATTGATTTTTGGGAAGATTAAAACTAAGTGGAGTTTTAATGAATCTTTAATTAGATTGAAATGGTCGAGAATGGAGTTTCACCAGTTTTGCTCCAGGCAATAGTTAATCCTTTAATTAGATTTGAACGTGAAATGATAATTGAATTTACCGATAACACCGTGGTGTTAGATATGAAGTATGACCAGTTTTACTTCATGGGATGAATAGGTTGGGATTGGGAAATAAAATAAATGATTACTTCGGTGTGGTTCGCTAATCCCGACTAGTTTGAATTGATATTCAAAAGAAGATTAAAGAATAAATTTAAAATTTATCTTTGATAAAATTAATGGGAACTTTTCCCGAAGAATAAGAATATTGTAATAAAGGAATATTCTGAATTGGAATGAGGCGTATGTTGTGTTTGTGTAACACTTATTTATTATATACGCGAGTTATTCAGAAAGACCGGGTTTATCCCATTCTGAGTAACTGATTCGACGTGGTGTCGAGGATGAAGACGGTGGTTGAAGACCGGAGGTCTTCACGTCGTTTGGGTGATTACTGATGATCTTGATTGGGCCGTACACCCAAGAGGATGGAATCAGTTAGTGGTCGTCCAGCCGTACTTGGAGATCGATGGATATGCGAGGTACAAGGTGCCTCTAGTTTCGTTCAGACCTAGAACGAACTTGTAAATGGACTGTGTGTCTGACATTGGATTTTATTCTGTGTGGTTGATTTCTATTAAATATATATCTGTTTGGCGGCAAAGAATTTATTCTCTTGCTTAACGCCCTTCTCTGAGACGTACGAGCTCAGGGGTTATATATTGATGGATATCAAACGCATGGAGTGAACGGCCTGTGTGGCATGCCTAAGTGGAAAATGATCAAGGCTTCTGTTGAAAATCAAAGTCTTGTTGGTGATGATCAAAGCACGACCTGTGTGGCATAACTTTGTGTAGCGTTAATACGCGAGCCTCACACCTCGGTTGTGAACCAGAAACGGGAGAGGACCTCAGGGAGGGCATGCGTTTCCTTCTAGCTAGAAGTGGCGTCAGTAGTTTTACACGCCCTGACGAGTTTGACTTATGTGTTTGTTGCTGTTGCGAGGCACCTCGGATATATCGGTGACTGTGTGGAGCCGATGGAGTCATATGGCTCATTTACGCCCCCAAAGGGCGGGGAAACGTAGTGTTCAGGCATAATAATCCACATCGGTGGACCAGCCCTGACGATCCAAGGGGCAGTTGCGGCTATTCCTGAGGCTCGGGCTAGACAGTCTTGAATCGGTAGAGGACTATCTTTTGCCTCGGTTCACAGATGGAAATCAAACTTCCAATACGTGACTTTGCGGTTTTGATTCTAGAGCCTAGTATGGCGACATGACATATGATACCCATGCCGTCTATGATTGATATTTATAATTGAAATTGTTTTGACACTATACACTTATAGTAATAATAAAACATGATATTTAAGGTATCAAGCATTCTTTGGCTATTATAAGGTAAAACCCTATTCTCCGGCTTGCGTTGCATTGTGTGATGGGACCTGGGTCTTATAATAGCCTCATTTTTCTTTATTTAGCATTGCGTTGTTTGTTTTATGCACTGGTATTCTAGGGAGGAAACCCGTTCCATGTTATACGGCGTGGTCGCTTGATTTGCCTAACTTTAAAAATAAAGATTAATAACTGTTTAGTTCTCACACCAGTCCCATGACTGACCTGGAGTTTATTTTTTTAACCTAAACTCTGGGTGCCCTTATTTTGACACGTGCAGCTAGTAGTTTTGGTTTTGCATATTTATATTCACAGGATCCTGATTTACAGCTGGAACGATATCCAAAAAGCTCTGTATCCGTTTATCTCTTTCAGTTGTGTATTGTATTATTTTCCGCTGCTATGTAATGTATTGTAATCTCTGATATTTTATAATGTATATTATTTGTTAATACTCTGTATATTCTTGTAATCTGATGGAATTGTTATAATAAGCAATGAAATGTTCTTCTGTTTGCGTTCTGATTTGTCTTGTCCTCAAAGCAATCCTGGCTTTCCTTATCGGGGAAGTTCGGGTCGTGTCATTGGGGTTCGATTAGGGCAGGTTCGAGTTCAGGTTCAATTAGGGTTTCGGTGTTTCAATTAGGTCTTCAATTGGGGTTCGTTTGGGTTTCAAATTTCAGTTAGGGCTTCGATTTAATCTGCTGCTTAAGGTATCACTCAATGTATATTTCAATTTTTTTTTATTTGATTGTTGTGTTGCATAATGTATTGCTTTACTTGTGCCTAGTTTACTGCTTAAAGATATCACTCAATGAACGACGAGGAAAAACGATGGGCAGAACTTCCTAAGTTCAGTGAAGGGTACATTAGTGGAGTGAAACTTTTTATTCGAAATACTTTTTCTAGATTTGCGGTAGGTGGTGAAATTACATGCCCATGCAAAAAGTGTCATGATCGCAAATGGCATTGTCATGAAGTAGTCTACAACCATCTGATTTGGAATGGTCCATCTGAATTGTACATGAAATGGATTTGTGAGGTTTCCTGTTTAGATCCTAAAAGAAGCGATAACGATATGGATTGTGAAGCAAGAATAAATTTTGGTGATAATTTCGATGAGATGTTGCAACGTACTTGTGGAAATATGCAAAACAATGAAGATGGATCTTCTTATTGATCAAATGGAATAGATGTCGATGCTAGAAAATTTCATCAACGTGTTGAGGAGGGAAAACAACCATTATATCCCGGGCGTACTAAATTTTGCGATTAAGTTTCATTGTCAGGCTTTATTCTTTAAAATGCCTACATATAATCACTGAGTTTTCATTCAACGATTTATTAGAGTTGATGAAAGAGCTTTTCCACAAGTCCACATCCCTTTATCTTTCAATGCTACCAAAAATATCATTAAATATTTAGGCCCCGATTACCAAAGAATACATGCATGTCCAAATGACTGCATGCTATATTGGGAAGAAAATAAAAAGGAAAATAACTGCAAAAGTTGTGGTTTTCAAGGTGGGTCATACCGGAAGAGAAAGTGGCTATTGACAAAGATTCAGAGAAGCGGATTCACAAAGTACCAGCAAAAGTGATGCGTTGTTTTCCACTAAAACCAAGGTTGCAAAGGATGTTCATGTCCAAGGAGTACGCAGAACTTATGTTATGGCATGCAGTGGGACGAAAAAATGATGGCAGACTTTGGCATCCAGCGAGGTATGGAAGACGATGGATGCTAATTATCCTCATTTTTCATCAGAAAACAGAAATATCAGGTTAAGAGTAGCATCTTATGTATTCAGTCCTTTTCGTACAACGACTACACAGCACAGCACATGCCCAATCGTATTGGTAAATTATAACCTTCCACCTTGGTTATACATGAAGACAGAAAATTTGATACTTTCATTCCTTATCCCTAGTCCAGAGTCTCCTAACTTACATTGATGTCTACATGCAGCCTCTTATCGCAGAATTAAAAGAATTATGGGATCTTGGCATACAAACTTATGATGCCTTCATTAGTGATAATTTCACATTACATGTAACCATGTCATGGAAGATCAGCAACTTTTCGGGCTATGCAATGTTATCCGGCTAGAGCACGAAGGGTTATTTAGCTTGTCCCGTATGGCATTTCGAGGCTTCTTCAACTTACTTGATACATAGTAAAAAAATGTGCTACATGAATCATAGGAAATTTTTAGACCCGGACACAAGTGGAGGTTTGATAAGAAAAGTTTCAATGGTGAAATTGAAATGGGAACACCTCCCTATATTTTATCCGGGACTGACATTGAAGAATTGTTGGCTGGTTATGAAAATATTTTTGGGAAGAAAGAGGTTAAGAAGCATAAAAATGAATCTCCTTTTAAAAAAAGTCAATATTTTTTAATTTACCATATTGGAGTCAAAACATATGTCGACATAACCTTGATGTTATGCACACAGAGAAAAACATTTGTGATAACATACTTGGTACTTTACTAAATATTGATGGGAAGTCGAAAGACCATTTAATTGCTCGGTATGATTTACAAGAGATATGCATCAGGGAGGTCCTTCATCGGGTTCTATCAACTGATGGGAATTACCTTGAGATGATGGCTGCCATATTTGAATGACGAACAAGGAGAAAGAACTATTTTTCTCGGTGTTGGAGAATGCTAATCTACCTTATGGTTGTGCAGCTAATATCAGCCGGTATGTAAACAAGAAAGAGAGGAAAATTGCAGGGTATAAGAGCCACGATGCTCATTTTCTTCTCCACTACTTGCTGTAGTTTTCCATGAAGAAATCTGTAAAACCTGAATTTGCAATACCTATGATAAGATTAGGTGCATTTCTAAGAAGTCTTTGGACTAAAAGTATCGATTTGGCTGATCTCAAGAGGCTACAAAAGGAAATTGTGGAAATTCTTTGTCAATTTGAGATGATATTCCCAAATGGTTTCTTCGATACAACGACGCACTTGCTAGTTCATTTACGCAAGGAACTTGAATATGGTGGACCTGCACATGTTCGTTGTATGTTTCCTATTGAGCGTTATCTTTGTAAATTGAAATCATATGTTCGCAACAAAAGTAAACCCGAGGCGTCCATTGTTGAAGGTTATCTTGCAGAGGAATGTTTGATATTCTGTTCAAGGCTCTTAGGTGGCAATGGAACAGGAAAAATGCAATTTGAAACATGTCCATGAAATCTGGAATATCCTATTGGCATAAGAAGAAACAAAGATGGAAAAGCTATTCATCTTAAAAATTCTCAATGGAAGGAATGTCACCGTTACATTCTATTCCATTGTGGTAACAAGGAAATAGAGAGTTTACTTGGGAAAGTATTTTTATTTTTATTTTAGTAAGTATTGAAGTATTATCCCTATCTTTATTAATCCTTTATTAGTTATTTTATTCATTGTAGTTTTTTCTTTGCTTCACCTTTTTCATAATAAATAATGTTTTCCTTTTTGGACCTGACAGATGGAATTTTATGCAAATTTGCAATCGTTTATTTAACTAGAAAAGTGGACAAGTTCAGTTAACATCAATAATAATATTCTTTGTTTAGCTTGTGAAATGATGTCAACTAGATTAAAACAAAATATTTTTTATGTCATCCTTTTGCCAGCAAAATCAGTTCTTTTAAACAATCTACAAACATGTTATTGATTCTAGCCTCACGTAGTGATAGTTGTAAATTCCAAGTTTCAGCACTTTCAGGGATTTCAGGCATGGTTTGTACTTAAGCTATGTTCTCATTCATACAGAATTGTTTTTGGTATGGTCAGTTTCAGCTTTAGTAATAGATCCAGTCAAATTTGTTTCTATCTTTTATTAACCTGGTCTTTATTCTAGGGAACATCGAGCTTTAATTGATGGTCATGCATCATCAAAAAAAAAAAAAAAAAAGAGAACACAGTGAAAATTTTGGAAGTGGTTAAAGGAAGAGGTTGGGAAAAAGGACATTTCTAAAGAAGTACAACTGCTTACAATGGGGCCTCTTCCAACGGCTAAGCGGTTTACTGGATATGTTATCAATGGATACAGATTTTATACAAGGTTCAGATATGCCAAATGTACAACACAAAACAGTGGTGTATTGACAGCCTTGTCTACTAGCTTTGCAAGTTCGAAAGATCAAAATCTTTTGGTTGGTGAAGTTAATTATTACGGATCAATTGAAGAAATATTAGAACTAGATTATTGGAGAGAAATTAGTGTGGTTTTATTTAAGTGTTGTTGGTTCCAAGAAGAGAAAGATTTATATGGGCTGACTCGTGTCAATATAAATCGATTGTGCCAGAAATCTGATCCTTATGTTATGGCTTCACAAGTAAAACAGGTGTTTTATATAGAAGATCCAATTGATAAGATGTGCTACAATATTATCAAGAAATTGCCGAAAGACTGGAATGAACTCGAAAGAGAATATGAAAATGAAGATTTGAATGATATTCAGCCTGCTTATGGAATGGGGAATCAAGATTTTGATGTTTGTTAGTGTAGAGATGATTTCCAAATAAGATGAATCCGCCTTCCACCTAGCAAAGTGATAAACAAGGCTACTTAATTTCATGTTTTTGTAGTCCAAGGCCCTTACAAATTGTGCAAATCGGAGATCGTATGTAGAAACACACTACTGGTATTTATTTTTGCTTATTTTTATGGTTAGTTGGACGTATGCTTCAGAATTCTAAGCATCAGTCTAATTCTTACAATTTTATAGTTCAATGCCGGTATGTAACTGATCATGTACAAGACTGATGCTTCAGTAATGAACTATAGAATTTTAAGAATTTTATTTTGTCTTCAATCAGTAATGATCGTGTTAGTTCGTAATTGATGTAATGGTTGAGTTTGTACTTGAAAGAGTCGTGGCATGTCTAAATTTTTACTGAAGCAAAACGAGGCATTTCTTCAAATTGTACCACACAAAAGCAGTGCCTTAGGCATACTATTGCATTCCTTGATATCGTTCGTGCTTTGAACAAACTGAGTCATTGCATCAATTTGCAACTCAGTTATAGATTGTGAAATGCAACTCTGTGCTGAAAAGAAACTCTGACCATAGTTTGTGCTAAAATGTCTTCGTACTGAAGTGCAAGTCACTTATACTAAGGCCATAGTTTGTGTTGAAATGCAACTGAGGCATGCTTGTCTTCCATTTTGTGTTGCAATGTAAACGAGTCATTGCATCGGTTTGTAACCGAGGCATGTATGACTTTGGTTGTGCTGAAATGCATTAGTTGTACTAAAGATTTTTGCTGAAATGCATGACTTTTGAAACTGCTTTATTTTGCAGGTGAAGGAGGCAGTAGAGGTACTGAATGCACAGGAGGCTCGCGCTTTATTAATTTGAAACTATTTTAGTTTGATGTAAACATGAATTTAGTACCGGTTGTGTTTGTAAATACTCTGTAAAACTGAATTTATTGGCTATGTTTTGTTATTCTGTAGTTGACAAAGTAGTACTTGTGTTACTGGTTAATTTGAAATGAAAAGTTGTTTATTAATTTCAGTGTGTGATGTTAGTTGCTATTATGTTGCAGTATGTTATATAATGTTGCAATAGCTATGATATAATGTTGTAGTATGTAATGTTAAATGTCGTCGTAGCTATGATATAGTGTTGCCATAAATTAATGCATGTAGGCCCCACAACAGGATTCCATGAACCCAGCTACAGATTTTAGTGGAACAACAGGCAGGGCCGGCCCTGAGTATTTATGGGCCTAGTGCAGACCCAAAATTTTGGGCACTTAATTTTTTTTAATGAAATTGAACTTAAGTGAAAATATGCTTTTTCTACTGTGCATCTCCATTGAGAAAATTGTGTGTTTCAGCAAATTCATAAAGTTTTTACCCACATTTTCAATCTGTCAACTAGAGGTCCACACAAGCCACATCTCCATTTTAATATATTGATTGATGTAAACAAAGCATACAATCATATCTACTTTTGCATAGATAAATTAATATCAAGTACACGCATCCTGACATGAAAAAGAAGCTCTAGTAAAGGTAATACAGTTTTTTTTTGGGCCCCCTGACCTAATGGGCCTTGTGCGGTCACACGGCTCGCACTAGGCCAGGGTCGGCCCTGACAACAAGATTCCGTGAACCCGGAATTCAGAATTTAGTGGGCCCCACATTTTTGTAAATTTAGTACCTGTAGTAACACATGTAGCGATGTTACCTTGGGATAGCAAAAATGTTGCCTTTGACTCTAAGGCAACGCGGCAAAAGGCAACCCCAAGAAAGTGTTTCCACAGATCATTGTTGGCCTATAGCAACATTTTTTTGTGCTTCCTGCATCACTTCTCTGGGGTTGCCGTATGCAATGTATGGCGTAGTGACTTGATGTTGTTTATTTATTTTATTTGAGCCAAAAGTTCAATACAGTTCCAAACCAGATGTTTTGGACATTATAATACGGTCTTTAAGATTCGCATTGACATTGCTTGATAAGCAAAAATTAATGATTTGAAACCTTATAAACAATTTATTCTAAAATCGATAACTCGTATGAGAAAGAATATGCAAATCAGTTACATATGTAATACGTGGACGCATGTATATACACATATATGCGAATATTAAATTAACAACCTGAAGTTATTATGAGCTCGTATTATAAATTATGCATATATTATTTAGTAATTCAAAAAGTCGATTGACATCAATATTGAATGACCTGAAGTCATGTGCATATTCAAATGATCTATATATACAAAATTCCTCCAAGTCAATAGATCAATGAAAGAGAATAAATAATGCAATATGAATGCATCTTATCAATAAATAAAAGCATTATCCTCCTACAATTGAAATACATATAATGTATTTGCTAGCAATAATGTGATAATGAATCAAAAATAAGAATCCAAAGAAGGTATATTATTTAATGTAACAATGTTTGTCAACATTGAGGGGGAGGATACAGAGATATAACTTTATGTTGATCATTGGTGCTAACATGATGCAAAATATTAAATAAATCGCATACATTATCAATGTTGTCTCAAACATACTTTCTCCAATATAGATTTGAATCCCTGAAGGATCAAAAGGTGTAAATCACAGCTAAAAATGTGGTACAAAAGTCAGTTCAAAATATTTTTTTGAGTAAGTCATAAAGATGCCAAATAATGGAGGTGAGTATTCTTGAAGAAACACTTAAGGGTACTTTGAAAGAATCCCATGACATGACTGTCAAAAATTGTTTAGGTACCTAAAACATGATAAGTTTTGAGATCTCAATAAATCATGTATAAAACTGACAAGAAATAATCATTGATGATAAATTAATAAATAATAAAGCGCTTATATTTATAAATGGATTAAAAATCCCATGTTAGAGAGAAACATGATTGGCTATCATGAAATTCTCCTAAATAAGATTTATGGATCTGTAGTCCATAAGACATGGACCTGTAGTCCATAAGATAAAATTAGAAATGTATAAAATGACAAAAGCACACTAAAGTCACTGAAGCACCATACATTGTCAACAACATGTTATGTGCAATGAGCATTGTACTTTCAGAGATAATTGAATTGATTAAAAGTATTTGAAACTTTTATAATACCCTAAAGGTATAAACGATGAAAATATACAAATTTTAGAAGAATTTAAATAACTTTGGTGGTGAAATAGAATTTAAGAGCAAGAAATGCAAATTACAAAATTCTTTAATTATTTTTGTGATAAAAATCTTGATATAATTCATGATGAGTAGATCACGTCCTGCTTTCAAGAATTGTTGTAGTGAAACTTTTCATATCTATTGAAGTGGTAGTTGCAATAAGCAAAACTTAACAAAATATACATGTTCCTAAAGAACATAAATAACATTTGTGTATATTAAAAATGCTAAGGATATGGACGAATATGGCAAACATTCTTCTAAGTATTGTTGCAATGAAAATCTTAACATAGTTCAAGTTGAGTAGATTACTGCTTAGTGTTGTTGTAATGAAATTTGTCTTATTCATCAAATGTGTATTGCAATATTCAAACCTAATTAAAATACAAAATTTGTAAACACATGAAGGATATTCATAAGCAAATACTTATAGCATATAAAACACAAAAAAAGGGCGTTTTAGATAAGAAAATATACTTGAAGCATGGAAATGCACATGAAGTTTTTAAAGAAAAACCTCATTAAGAAGTATTTATAAGCAATTTGAGTTATTGAAAGAAGAATACAAATTCAGAGGAAATTATTACCTCAGGGGAAGCACCCATAAGTATTTTATAATGCACTCTTTTTCCTTAACTAAGTTTTTTTTACCCATTGGGTTTTCTTAGTAATGTTTTAATGAGGCATTATGTTGATCCCGAAGTATCAACCCAAAAAGTAACATACGAATATAAGTTATAATGTACTCTTTTTCCTTATTTAAAATTTTTCCCATTGGGTTTTTCTTATTAAGGTTTTAACGAGGCATTACATTGACCTGGAAGTATCAAACTCTATTTGATATAGTAAATTATGGGAATATGTTGTATTATGTTGTACTCTTTTTCCTTCACTAAGTTTTTTCCCATCGGTTTTTTCTTAATAAGGTTTTAACGAGGCAATATTTTGATCTAGAAGCATCAAACATCTTTTGATACTATAAACATTATTCATGAAGACAATGCACTTGCGTGACTCGAATTCAAGTAGATTATATTATGGATGGTAGAATGAAGCAGATTTCTTCTAAATTTCTCTTCATACGTGAAGTATGAAAGGACAACAAGAAAGAGGAGAAACAAATCCAATTTCAGGAAAAGCGGGTAGATATGTTCTCAATGGCAACTTTCAAATCAACATTTCAAAAGATGGCTTTCAAAATTGGCATGCGGCAACTACATCAATAGACTAATTGAATAATGCATTATAAATTAAGAGGAGCATATCAAATTAAGCTGTAATGTACTCTTTTCCTTCACTAATATTTTTCCCACTGGGTTTTTGTTAGTAAGGTTTTTAATGAGACATTATCTTGACCCTGAAATATCAACCCTCATAGTTACATTGTAAAACATGTTATCTAAAGTTGAAATAAAATTGCACTCTTTTCCTTGTTTATGATTTTTCCCATAGGGTTTTTCATAAAAAAAAATTAGTGAGGCAAATTAATTTTATCATCTTTCATACGCATATTCAAGGGGGAGTGTTGTAATATATATATATATATATATATATATATATATATATATTATTGAGGGTGAATACGCTTAATGCAAGGGACATTATTGTAAATAATTGGACATGTGAAGTCTATAAATAGAGAGCTTATATGTGTATTCTATAGATCTGAATAAATAAAAATGTCTTCTCTCTGTTAATGTCTTATGTTCTTATCATGTTTTATAACAATTGTGAAATTTTGTGTATTTTCGCCTGCTAAGAGAGACAAATTACACGCTTGTCTATTGTATTTCATGTGCTGTGAACATTAGAAGGTTAACAAATTCACTATACGTTGGTCCTATATCTCCTTAGCTCTCTTTATATTTTTTTTTGATTGCAGTCCATCAATCTTTTTTAAAAAAATCAATGCTGTCGCATAAATTATAATTAATCACTAGTTACAAATCGATTATAATTAATCACTAGGTTGAGGCTCGTGCTTCGCACATGGGAAGATGGTGGTATGTTGTATGCATTTTTATAAGTTGTAAAAGCCAGTTTGCGATAAAAACACTATTCCACAGATTTGAGTGGCATAACGGAATAATCAAGTAGTCAAAAATACAAGATATGAAGATCGATAAAAAAATGGAAAAAATGAAATTTTTGAATGAAGATCGGAGTGCTGGTTATTTTAGAAAAAAAAAATTAGCTTCACTTTTTATTAGGAGACAAAGCATATTGTTAAGTAATTAGTAATACTTTATACCGTGGTACATATACAGGTTTTGTTATACATGGAATTACCTTTTTATTTCATCCTTTTACCTTTTTGAATGAAAGGGTATTAAAATGTTTATATATGCATTGAAATAATGTAGGTTGATTAAGTAAAATATTTTTTAAAAGTCTTAGCAGAAAATAGGGATAATGAGAAAATGTCATACAAAAATAATAATCATTGCATACCCCACTACTTACCATGTATTATCTTAGTATAAAACAGTTGAGCGAAATGATAAAATTCAAATGGAATTCCTAAATTACCAAAAAGGAAAGAAAAAAAGGTAACGTCTTTCAGAATCATGACGCAATGTAATTGACATTCCCATCATATCTAGAGTTCCATTCAAATTAAGATTTATGTACTTGTGAGGTCGCAATTCAAATTAGCTGCAATTTCAGCAGTGGATTGTACCTTAACTCATCAGGAATGTCCACAAATGGTTGCTCCACCACTGTATCAAACAGAAAATTATAATGAAGAACAAAAAGAAAACAATATTAGAGATTTATACAGCTTGTAAATACAATACTAACATGTCAAGTTCCAAAATAGAAGAGAAAAAAATTGAAGTTGAAAAGATACAAAGATGCACGGTAGAACTGGATCTATTTATTGTTATTTTGACTGAACTAGAAACGTCCTCGGACAATAGTGGTTTGGAGGATGTGGATCAGATTGTTGTTGATTTGAATGGCGCCATACATTATATCAATAATGTAACTGGAAAGCCAAAGAAAAAGACACATTACTCTTGAATCATTATACGAATCATCTAAATAAATATGTTGTAAATTAGCTTACATGTTAGGTAAGATAAAAATTAAATGGATTATCCAAATAAATTAGAGCTTACTACTCAGTAAATTATAGGTTACTGCTTAGGTAAGCTAGAAATCAAGTTGCACTTGTTTTTTTTTTTGTTTAATTTATCCTAGCTATTTTAATAAGTATGTTCCATCATTGGAGTTGACTCAATGGTTTCAACAAATATGATTTTAGAGATAGTAAGCTAAAATATCATGTGTGAAATATATGTATTAGAAAATAAAATAGAAGAAATAAGATTGAAGAAAAGTTTTATTATTGATGAATTGTAATGGTAAGATTGATACAAATTGTATATAGGAGTCCTTTATTTATAATACAAGAAATAGATGTAAATAGGCTTGAATAATAGGCATGTGACCGTTGTTTTGTTATAATAGGCATGTGACCGTTGCATTGTTATAACGGGAATGTGACCGTTGTATTCCCACTATTCTTTCTTTCCTTTATTACCGCCCCTCAAATTAAAGTTAGGTTTTACTACCTTAATTTTCCGAGAAACATTCCATCTTCTACTTCGTACTTGTTTGCAATTCTTCAATTCCAAGTGATTCTATGAATCTATGAAAGTTTTTAGCTGAAAGCGATTTTGTTACAATGTCAGCCCTCTGATAATAAGCTGGAATGTGATTCACTTGTAAATTCTTCTTTTGGACTTGCTTTCGAACAAAATAAATGTCGATTTCTATGTGTTTGGTTCGATTATGCTGAATAGGGTACGCTGTCATATAGATTGTGCTTAGATTATCACACCAAATTATAGGGTTCCTATTGGATGATAGCTTTAACTCCTTTAATAATGATTGCAACCATAAGGTTTCTGTTGTAGTGCTAGCAACACTCCTATACTGCTTTCATACCAGATCTCGAGATGGTTGTTTGCTTTTTAGAACACCATGAAATAAGACTTTCTCCTACATAAATGCAGTAACCAAAAACTGATTTTCTATCGTCTATATCTATAGCCTAGTCTGCATCTGAGTACGCTATAATTCTTAATTCTCTGTTGCCTTTAGTGATATGCCAAAATTGATTGTTGCTTTTAAATATCTGAGTATTCGTTTCACTATTGTCCAATGCTCACTTTTGGGTTCCTGCAAAAATTGAGACACTTTGTTAACACTAAAAGAAATATCAGGTCGTGTTATAGTAGCATATTGTAATGCTCCTACAACACTCCTATATTGTTTAATGTTTAAGATAGCTTCCCCATGTTCTTTGATAAGTGCTGGTTAGAGATTATAGGAGTTGGTTGACCATTAGTTTCAATCATATCTGTCTTTCTTAGAAGCTCTACAATGTACTTTCTTTGACAGAGATTAATTTCTTTATCTGATTTCTTTTTGACTTCTATTCAAAGAAAATAAGATAAGTCACCCAAATCTTTTATTGAGAACTGATTGTTCAAATAATCTTCCAATTTTTTGATTTTAGTTTCACTACTGCCTGTAATAATTAAATCATCCACATATATTAATATATAAGTAGTAGATGATTCACTGATTTTTGTGAATAGTGATGTATCAGATCTGGTAGGTGAATAGCCTAGTGTTGTTAAACTTGTTTTTAGTCTTTCAAACCATACTCTGGGTGCTTGTTTCAGGACATAGATTGCTTTATTCAGTTTGCATACCAATGTTGGATCTTGTGTATAGCCTTGTGGTTGTTGCATGAATATTTCTTCATGAAGATTTCCATTTAAGAATGCTTTGTTGACATCTAACTGCTTGATTTTCCAATTATTGCTTAATGCTATAGTCAATATAAGATTAATTATTGAGGTTTTACCACTCGTGAGAAAATTTCATTATAATCAAAGCCAAATTCTTGTGTGAACCCCTTTGCAACAAGTCTTGCTTTATATCTGTTGATAGACCCATCTGGATTCTTTTTCAGTCTATATACCCACTTGCACCCAATTATATTCTTATTGCTTGGTAAATTTACTAGTTCCCATGGATAGTTGTTCATCAGTGCTTGATATTCTTCATCCATTGCCTTCCTCCATTCTTTGTGTTTCACTTCTTGTTGATAACTATTTGGCTCTTCTTCAGTAATGACTGTAGTATAAATCTTTGGTTTGAATATTTCACTTTTTGATCTGGTTATCATTGGATGTCCAGTTTGATGATGTGGTGATTGAGTTGGTGAGTCATTTTGTCTGCTGCTAGTATTTTGATCGCTCACATTGTTATTTTCTTCTCTTATTGCTTCTGATTGCCTGCAACTTGATTCTGCAGGTGATTGAATGGCGTGGATAGTTTGCTCTGGCTGATCATCACTAGTTTCACTATCACTGTAATGGCGTTCAGAGTTACTACTAGCAGCCTTGTCACCATTCTCTTGATGCCATGTGTCAGCAATACTATGCAGATAAGGTATACTAACCTTTGGATTATATATTTTGGTCGTGGTTTGTATATCTGATCTGCTATAAGGAAAAATATTTTCTTCAAAAATAACATGTCTTCTTGTAAAAATTCTACCAGACGTGTCTATACATCTAAACCCTTTTTTATTAATGCAATAGCCTATAAATGTGCAAGGTTTAGATCTATAGTCAAGTTTATGATTATTATAAGGTCTTAAGGTAAGGGAAACATAGACAACCAAATGTTTTTAGACTATTGTAATCAGGTTTCACATTGAATAGCTTTTCAATAGGTGTTATGTCTTTTAGTACTTTAGTAGGCATACTATTTATTAGATACATAGCAGTACTGAAAGCATCAGGCCAAAATTTAAGTGGTAAAGATGCTTGAGCTAACAAAGTTAAACCTGATTCAACTATGTGACTATGCTTCCTCTCAGCTATACCATTCTGTTCAAAAGTATAGGGACATGTTACTATTTGTATAATACCTTTACTTTTAAAATAATCTGTCAGAGGTTTGTATTCTAATCCTCCATTAGATTACATGACTTTGATTTGACAATTTATTTGGTTTTCAAACATACTGATAAAACTGTGACAACACTTTTAGTATCGGATTTAGCTTTTAAGAAATATATCCAAGTATATCTAGTATAAGCATCAACAAATGATATGTAGTATTATACCCATAATCAGAAAATTTAGGGTATGGACCCCAAATATCAGTGGTAATTAATTGACCAGGTTTGGAATACATAGTTAATGAATCAAGGAATGGTAATTTGTGTCTTTTTCCCATCTGGCAATAAGTACATACATAAGGTAATTTTACAGGAATAAATTTTATTTTATTATCATTAAGAATTTTTGTTACAATGATAACACTAGGATGTCCTAACTTATAATGCCATAAGTTAAAAGTACTTTTAGTTTGAACTTCATTAGTTATATCAGGCAGATTACCACGTGGGTGATCAATAATAGTAGTATTGTGATTGCTGAAATTGAATTCATAAAGTCCCTTTACAGCATTACCCTTTAGAAGAATTTCCCTAGCTAGTATGTCTCTAACTATACAGTATGTTGGGAAAAATTCAAAGTAAACATTGTTATCCCTAGAAAATTGAGACACACTAATCAGGTTTTTCTTAATGGTGGGAACTCTTGATAAGTTATGCAAAAATAATTGTCTATTACCAGAAATACTATCTGTGCCAGTATGAGAAATCTTAACACACTTACCATTGCCCATGCTTATAGTTTGATTACCTTTGTATTCCTTGTTCCCTACATTCAGGTTATTCAAATTGTTTGTAATATGATGGCTAGCTCCTGAATCGGGGTTTCATGTTTCATCTTGAATATGATCGGCTCTGGCTTGTTCATTCTGATTTCTTATGTTGTCAGATTGATTAGTTGAATCTCTGTAAAGGCACGAAAATCTGTACCAATTCGAGCTGACTAATATCCTACACATTCAACTCAAAGTGCACGAAAATTCAGATCTTTAATAGAAAGAAATAAGAGGATGAGAAAGATAAGATAGAACTAACAGAATAGAAGAGTAAGAAGAACATCAGAACAGACTCTGAATCAGAGTAAACACGAAACTTACAGCGGAACGAATAAATTGTATTATAACATAAATTTGAAATACACATCTAAATTTGTACTTACATATCATATCAGTGTATAACTCATATACATCACAGCGTAAATAATCTCTAAATAACTAGCGGTGAAGCCTCCTGCTTTGAGGTCCTCCAAGTGTATCTGTAAAGATTGAAACACTTGACTGCCCGTACAAATTTGGGCACCCAAGAGTTTAGGGAAAACACAAACAAAATAAACTCTGGGTCAGTCATGGGACTGGTGTGAGTAAACTCCAACCGTACTGTTTAACTTTGAAATCCTTTTGAAACAAAAAGATAATAGTAAGACTAGCCCACACATAAACTTACTATAACCCAAAATACTTTGATATCAAAATCCGGTGATATTATAATAATGTCTAATCAATATAAATAACCAAATAGTAGAACGCTTGCATCTCACGCTCCATGTATATAATATAAAATCAAAAACTTCAGGGCGCTTATTGGAGATTGGATTCCAGTAGACAAGGTATAGGATCACCTTCCGATCAGTGTACTCTAGAGGGTATACACTGGGGTTCAACAAGAACGCCTTGCAAACCGGCCACACATGACCGACCACTCATTTAGCTTGAGTGTATCGAATATGTTGTCACCCACGATTGTTGGCCATCCAACCATAATCCGAAGATACAGAATCAAAAAGAAGAACAAATATGAATTTTCTCTAGATCGGTGACAATACACCCTGTTTGGGTATGACCCAACTAGCCATGCTGCCGCCCGATTTCTGTCATTTCCTGGTTATGAGGCTAGAGGCTATGACTATCTTCAAAACATCTGGTCACCATTCACTTTGAATGCCACATCGTCAAAGCCATCAATTCACTAATCGACTTCCAAAAATATCACGGGTACAAAAAGCTAAGAGGAACGAATTTCTCTGCCACCGAATGTAATACCTTTAAGAGATCAACCGTACGTGATTTATTAGGTATACTTTGTCAGACACTCGTCCATACAAGTCGTCCTGGGACTAGACAAACAGAAAACACCATTCTGGAACATAACGACCCTTGCATTTCACTCCGTCTTCAATTATCTTCAGCATAATCTAATTTGCAGCGCTTATGCCTATACGGAGTGGTTTTCAGATAATATATCCAACCGGTCTCTCCTTATTGACAACGATGGTCAAAACACATCGATAGTCGGTTATTTAACTATCGAAGTAAAACAAAACATCCATTCAAATTTATACTAAGCATCAAACAAATCACTGGCTCATTGATTTAACATTACTTTCCCAATTTTCCATATCTTCCCAGATATTTTCCAAAATCCGTTTAGCCCTTCGCATTTCTTGGAAAACATTTTCAGTTATTATAAACCTTTATTCTCCCATATTCCAGATATATATATATATATATATATATATATTGTTAATGTTCGAAAAATATTCTCATCTTTTACATTTCTTATTTCCGGTATATTAGAAAATATACGTTATTTTCATTGGAAAACATTGCCAATTTCCATTTTAACTACTTAATCTGCAAACATTTTCTTTTTCAAACCTTATTCACTTTGAAATGCGAACGTTTATTTCTTATGGAAATCTGATTTCGTTTATCAAATAATTCTTTATTTAGATAATAAATACCATTATAACTTAATGTCGACCTCCTATTTGATTAAAACTTGTTTAGCCTTCCTTTAGTTTGGAAATAACAATATATATTATTTGTTCAATATTCAATTACCATTTCTTATATGATCCAGAATAATGTCGAATGACATGTTATATAAACTCAAATGTTTTTATCACATTACCACATTTTAAAGAGTTCCCTTTAGTACGGGTAATATATATCAGATCTCAACTATTTACTTCTACTTCCAACTTCGTAAAATTCATTTACACTTCTTCAGGGAAATCATAATTATTTTCTTATCACTTGGGATAAGTGAATTTCAAACCTTTCTAGGGAATAGTGTTATATATAATAATCACGCTTAAGCTTGGTTAACAACGTTAATTAATTGTTATAATTCCAAAACTTGCAATACGCTGCCATATTCCCATTTATAGTTAATCTCGACGTCTCTTCCGTTTCAACTAATATCATTCCTCGATAATAGTGAAGTCGTTCAAGTTGGGGTATTTTATTTACCTCTCAGACCTTGTTCGACGACGTTCTTACCTTAGAATAGATATAACTCTGTAACGCTAACTCATTATCATTTATACTCCGTCAAATCGTATTTCTTGCTTTATTTTAAATATGGTTTTATGACGCCGTATCCTTATTTGAAAGCTCGGTTGTTTATAATTATTGATATTAAGTATTAATTCTTTGCTTCATCTTCCTTATATAATTCCAATTATAACTTCTTTACCCATGTCCATTAACGCTCTTTGTCTTTTGACGATTCTCTTTCTATTTAAATCATTATACCTTATTCAGGTAACATCTCATTACAAATTCAATACTATCTTAAACGAATTCCTTTTAAGAAACAATTACTTTAATTACATAATAATTAACTTCATCATTGCTGAAGTAAAACAGTTTACTTCATTATTGATTTTAAAAATAGATTAGTTGCTTACTTAATAAACAATAACTAATTATATTGGTCCATTAATCATTTAAACTTCGTTAAATGAAAATCTCATTAATAATTAAGGAATCCTATTTATTTAAACAAATAATTTCTAAAACCATTATTATTTGATTAATTGAAGATTAATTAATCAAATAATCAATTTCTAACAAAACAATTGATTTAATCAATCTCAAATCATCAGTTAATTTGTTACTGATCGTAATTGCCCCTCACCATTAGATTAATAAAATTAATCTAAAAATATTGCTTAATCCTTTTTGTCTTAAAATGATTATCCTCATAGGACAATTTATAGCTTCACCTGATTAAAAATAATCGCTTATAATTTCTTAATAAAAATTTGACTACAAAATGTTTATAATAGAACTTCTACTATAATCTAGGACTTCACTTTAATTATAAAAATATAATTTTTATAACTTAACTTCGTTGATTCGCCTACGGGCAAATCAACTTTTTAACAAAGAGATGGGTTTACGGTCAACGCTGTCACTTTCTTAATCGATATCGTCTATTGATTAAATCAAATAACATTGAATTTCCATTCAACATCAATATCCACACAGGGTTTCAAATGTCATTTAGGTTCATACAGTGCATATATAATTAATATAAACAAACAGTACATATAAATATTGAGGAATCCGGTTGGATTCCTCCAACCGGTTTCCTACATCCCCAGATGTTAGTCAACACAAATAACACTAGTTCCATATTATGGAATATTATAATCGATAGAATCAGTATCCAACCAATGATGTGTACATATGCAATGATATATATTTTTTAACCAATTTAATTGTAATCTATCTAAACGACCATCATACAGCATTCAACCAATATTAAAATATAATTATAATATTTTAAAATAGATCAGAGTTAGTGAATTCAATCACCTTTGCGCGTTAACCATTAAATAACGATTTGCATCAGTTGATTCACATTAGTCGTTTTATTTTGCCATAATTTCGGACGAGCTCCAAATGGTTCCAATGTATCTTCATAATGCAGCCTGCTTCCGTACGGTTCCGACGTGACTGACCGTTCATACTTCCGACTGCATATACGCCCGTCCGACCCAATATAAAACCAGCATCCAAACTTTTGAACAGTCCTTCTTTTCAAACACTCGGCCCATCCCTCTGCACTTAACCCACTTCGTACTGAGCTTCATCATTGCATTTCATGTTGCTCCCAATAAATCCGCCACTTATCATAGCCGTGAGCTTCGACATCTCCTAATACCAGAAACGTGTTACTACACTTCATCACATAGCATTCTTGCCAACTGCTTCTCCTTCTCAAACCACCCACACTTTCTTCCCAAAACAAACCAAAAGTTGCTCGCACCCTCTGGTACATGTTCCAATGTATTTCAGCCCCTTTGGTACACGTTCCTTAACACCCTGGCAAACCTGCCTTCAAGCCTTCTATGCATTCTCTGTCCCCTTAGTTAAAACTAAATAATAATCATAGGTAACTCCACTAATCAACTCATACTGTTAATGACAAATCCAACCCTCACTTCGTTCGAACATCCGTACTTTGCTAACATAGTAGAGACATCGAACTGCATGCTCACCATTTCCGCAATTACGCACTCCTCACTCGCATCACTTCCCTCAAAGTCTCTTCACGTTCTTCCTTGCATGGTATCCACGTTCACCACCCCATAATACAGCGCTGGCGCCCCTTGTTTACTCCCTCACATGGACCTCCAACTCAAGCACTTTAAAACATACACTCAACATAACCGCAGATGTCCCAACTTCATAGTTCACACACCTTGTTAATACATCACAAGGTCACACTTCTGTACCCCCATCGAATCATCTATGTATTACTGCTGCATATTCCTCTCTTTACAAAACATCATCTCCAGTTTAACAACATAATACTCCAAGTTCTCTTCAATTACCCATTTATACGAGAATATCGTGTCTCCCTTGTCAATTTCCATGCACTAATTTATCCCACTTCAGGTAATTAAGCCATTGCCGCACCAAATTTCTGGTCCACTTCCCTTGTACTAGCTGCTACGCATGCAGACATATACCCTTCGCATAACATACCTCATTACAGCGCACGTCACCCTCTATGCACCTGCTATTGCACTACATCTTCCACTTTGTAACCATCTTCCTATGCAACAAGCTTTTCACAGCAACTTCATACCATACAACATGTTGAAACCGAATGTACGTTTCATTGTCCACCTCCATGCCTTATTCGAACCCAAGTTCGGACCTCCTTTACTCACTGCATCGAAGCAGTTCTCCTCCACGCACTGTACGTAGTGACCCAAACGTCAATTTTATATTATGAAAATATATACGAGCGAAAACTCTCATATTAAAAGTGACAACTATAAATGTTTATATTTTGATTTTTAAACAGCTCATGCCACTGATTTCTTGACTCAGAATTTAGCTACCTCCTGTGTATATTTATAGTGCTATATTCCTTCAACGTGAAGCAATAGCATGAAGATAGGTTTTCAGGCTTTGATTTGTAGTTGATTTGATTTTACATAGCTTGGCTAATTATCAAAGTAGATTAGGAAAATAAGGCCTGGCACAACATGTTGTACCATAACTTAGTAGCTAAGGTATATTATTTTATTTTTATTTTTATTTTTAATTGATTCCTTCAGTGTGAAGCTTTTAAACCGTACCCTTTACTAATGAGAAAACACAACTGCTGCTTTGGCGAGAAACATGGTAGGGGATGGCAGTATTGAGTAGGTGACCGTGCAATTCCTTAGCAGCAAAGAAAAAAGGGAATAATATATATATATGTTTTGTTGTTCCGTTTAATTGTTTGGAAAATTTCACGATACATCTTTTTAATTGTTTTAATGATTGGTTTACCTTAGTTCCTAAAATTATACTTACATACAGACAGAAGTAAGAGTACAGTCGTGCTCAACGAGGTGTCACGATCCCAAAAATATAATAAAATCAGTAGGTTAACTCATATTGTGAAACCCCAAAATATTGATATATTGTGAAAAATACTCCAAATAAAAAGTTAAAATTAATTAAAAATTATAGTAAAATTCTAAAAATTAAATTATAACTACGTCTCAAAAGAATCTTGTCCAAATTGGAACCAATATTTAATTATATTAAATAAACCGTTATGGTCCATATACTCATAGCTACTTTCTGAATATTTGTTTTGGACATATCTTGCAATCTATAATCCGAAATATTGATTTTCACTTCTATTAGAAAAATACAGTTTATTAGATTCAAACGTTTCTTGTTTCAAGGAAATCCGATTTATAACGAACCTTGTATAGTCGTTGGAAGGTCAGACTTTAAATTACGAACTGCCGCGACATTCTAAGCTCGATTATATTTAATATATATTTTTATACGTTCAACTTCATTTTAATTAATATATAAATCCACTTATATTACGAATTCAATATTTAAACGGATTTAAATATTCAAATACAAACTGATAAAAATGCTGGACGTTACAATCTCCTTGTCCATATGCTATATTGGCAGTGAAGTTGTTGTTCCTTTGATTGTTACTTTTGGCTTGACTTGCTGAGTAGTTTGAGTTGTACCTAAAATAACACTTGACAGAAATATGGCCAACCTTCTTACATGTTTGGCACTTTGGTCGATTGTTGTTGTTGCTCTGGCATCCTCTTTCTCTGTCACCTCTACCTCACCTCTACCTCTGATGGTGGGGTTGCCTCTCTGAATAGTTTGCTCATTTCTGAAATTGTTATTTGCCTAATTTTTGTTATCATTATTTTTGTTAACAACATAGTTAATAGAAAAATCACTTTCAAGAGTTTTCTTGCTTTTGAACCTTGCTTCATGTGCAAGAAGAATTGAATGAACTTCATCAAGTGAGGAGAATTCCTTTTGTGAGGAAATTATGACTTCTAGAACCTCATATTCTTCACTTAGTCCATTGAGTATACTTAGTATACTTAGGACTTGTTCAGAATCTTGCATTTTGTGACCAATAACTTCTAACATGTCGTAGATAGATTTAATTCTGCTCAAGTACTCTTTCATGGTAATGTTGTCTTTTCTTATTTTTTGCAATTGCCTTTTGTAAAACATAACTTTAGTAGCTGACTGGTTGTTTAAATCTTTTTCTATTGCTGTCCATATCTCATTATCACTTTTGCAGCCAATTACATGTGATAGTACCTTTTTATTGATAGAAGATAGTAATCATTAGCTGATTAATCATTCTTGCCTATGATATTTCATGTATTCTTCATTGTTGACTATTTTTCCTTCTTGATCAGTAATGAATTTTGGTGGAATAGACAAGGTCCCCATGATGAATCCTTTAAGGCCATACCCTTGAATTGCGGTTTACTGAAGTTTCCATAGTAAGTAATTGTCTTCGTCTAATCATACTGTAATTAGTTGTGATTGTGGACTAATTACAGATTTGGTGAGTTTGTATACAGCTGCAAAGCTCTCAATTGTTCCAGTAGCATTGTCTGAAGTTGATGAAGCAACGTCATTAGTCATGATGCTGAGAAAGATTACTCAAAACTCATTCGAGTTGAAGAAGAGATGGATCATGGCTGTTAAGCCTTAATAATGCTCTGATACCATATTAGAAAATAAAATAGAAGAAACAAGATTGAAGAGAAGTTTTATTATTGATGAATTATAATTGTAAGATTGATACAAATTGTATATAGGAGTCCTCTATTTATAATACAAGAAATAAATGTAAATAGACTTGAATAATAGGCATGTGACCGTTGCTTTGTTATAATAACCATGTGACTGTTGCATTGTTATAATGAGAATGTGACTGTTGCATTCTTACTATTCT
The DNA here is from genome assembly GCA_030737875.1 of Allium sativum. NCBI lineage: Eukaryota > Viridiplantae > Streptophyta > Magnoliopsida > Asparagales > Amaryllidaceae > Allium > Allium sativum. The sequence goes on along the minus strand of CM060922.1, from coordinate 443,415,637 downwards.
TTCTTTCCTTTATTTATATGTTACTATTGCTGTTGTGCTTTCATCTGTAGTTGATGTATAATCTTGGCACTACTAGGATTTTGGTGAACGCTTATTATTACTCTTTGTCGCTGTTCATTTGTCACTTGGTGTTACTGATCACTTGCATGCAGCTAGTTATCCTCTTGTTGTTCTATTCTAGTCTAGTTTGGTGCTACTGACTTGGTTGCCAGTGTAATGCTAACGCATTGTAGCTTGGTGAAGATACTTCGCACCTAAGATGGTGTTTGCAGTGCAATGGTGGTTGTTGAACTTTTATTTTGCTGTGTTATTTGATGATCTGCACTTTAAATCTTTTGTATTCTGTTGTGAACTTTGAGACTAGAAATTGTCAAGAGTATGTTTTAGTTTAGAAGCACTTAATGATAGCAGAAATAAATTCACATGCCTTTCAAAAAAAAAAAAAAGTTTCCAAACCATTTAATGATAGCAGAAACGAGAAACAGCAAATTTTCATTAACCAATGAAATTAGGAAGTGTACTATATTTGCATGTGAATGCATTGCATGCGTACATGAAAAGAACATGTTAACGTCCAAATGTTCCAGCACCCGATACATGACTAATTGCTTAAATACAGTTTAAACATGTTAAGTTAAAACACCATAAATAAAATTAGTTTCAAGAAAAATCAATAATTGAAGGTAATGTACACTACAGTTCACGGTGAAATTTGAACCGCCTTTTGAAGAATTGTTGAAACATAGTGTAATATTTATTGAATGGACTATGTAGAATGACAATATGTCCAACTAGGTTATGTGTTTGAAGTGAACCATATATACATTATTGTAGTCTTGTAGACTCGTTTTTGTGGAAGCAAATGCAAAAAGGTTCACGGTGCTTCCAATGGTTTAATCTCATAAAATTAAGTACGCTTCCACATGTAGTTCCATGTCCTCTTTCTACAGCTTGGATGAAGCAAAATGGCATTGCTTCTGTTGATGTTATCTTCAAAAGAGCCTGTTCATTTTCATCTTTACGCCAAGTCCTGGTAAATCATAAAATTTGAGCTAAAGCCGAAAACATAATGGATTGACAAAAAGCATACAGCTGTATGATGCCATTATTCAATTGCACTCAAATAATTTTTTGGTCCTTTAGTTCCTAAACATATATTTTCTGAGAATAGAACAAAATATATCACCCAAATTGATTTTTGCTGACTTTGGCCGTCATAAATTCGGGTATGGGAAGGGTGAATCAAAGATGGATTTATGGGGAAGGACATGTGCATCTCGGTCAAGGGAGAATATGGTTTACTAAAAACGTTGTAAGACGATCAGAGAACATCCAAAGAGAATTCGAGACAATCAGAGAGGATGAACAACTAAAAACGTATATGGTTTACTGAATTACTGAATCCTAACTGTAAATTTACTGCAGAAACAAAAACAAAAACAGAACCCCTACACTGACTGGATTTGCTGCTTAAAAAAGAACCTCTATTTCACCTTTTATACTTTTTTCTCCATTGTCCTTCTGTTGATCTTCATACTCCTCAACTTCTCCATTCTCTAACTTACTCTCTTCCTCTCTTCAGCTTCACACTTATCACCGATCTCTCCTTTAACTTTTGTCTCCTCAGCTTCAGACTTGTTGAACCAAGACAGAGTCGACTTTGGTGGAGTTCTCATCCCATCAACAGGGAAAGTCTGACACAATAAAATCAGACACACTCACAAATTTATTGTTACCTAATAAATAATGATAAACCAAATAGAAAACCATAATTTTTTTATATCAAGCTTGTTTAGAAGTGGAACATCACTGACAACATTTCGTACATAACAACTAAAGTACAGATGCAAATGTTTCAGTTTCCGAAAAATCAACCAAAATATAGATTAAATTTCCTAATAGTATTATACAATTGTCCCAATGTACATACAGGGGTAAAATTACAGTGCTCTATTTGGAAATTGTAATAAATATTGCAAGTTAAATTGTAGTTTCTTATTTTGGAGCAAACAGTATAATTCATAAAAAGATGTAAAGCTATTGAAACGATGCATGTTAAAATTTTAATTTTATATCTGCATACCTACTGAAATTCTGCTAGCTAATTATGCAGAAGAAATATTATACATCATTTGCAATTTCAAGCCATTGTCTTTTCACTTCTATAGTTCTATTGGTCAAAGATTTGATGCAGTAAACCCTTTATAGAAACCATGAGCGGTTCTCAATGATCAATGACTAAGACATCCATTGTTTAATCCATAATAGTGTATTGGTTAGAATCACTTCAATTGCAAAAAGGTTTTTGGAACTATAATTAGCAGCATTCAACTTCAAGTGTGTAATAGTAAGTGATGGATATCAACCGAACACATAAAAAGAGCAGGTAGAAGTTGTATCTATTTCCGAAAAGGAAATATGAGAAGAAAAAAAGCATGCCTTTATTCATATAATAGCAGTGCAAGTAGGGGTATAAATCAAAGTGTGATCTAGTTTAAGCAAAGCAGTCTTACAAATAAAGCAATAGTTCCAGTCACAAGCAATTGATAGTGACTGATTCCACCTTCATACTCTATTACTGTCTTCACTTCTTAGAGCATCTCCAGTGGTGGGGAATTACGGATAAATATTAAGGGCGGAGAGGCCAGTGGTGATTGTTACGCGTAACGTTCAGGATCCTGAATTGGACCATGACGCCCATTTTATGGGCGCTAGAGTCCCTTCAGGGAAAAGAAATATGTGTAGTGCTGGAAAATTAATTCAATTTATACAAACCTACAATGACAAATGAACATCTAGTGTATCTGTTTACGTAAAAATTAATTCATTCATGTCACCTGATCTGTTACTCCAAATTTAAGCCCAGCAATCAATTGCAAGTATAGTTAATCTTTCATTTAAACAGGTTAGGAAATTTAATCATTGAATTCTCACTTCCCAAATTATATGTATATTCATAAGTTGACAGGCTGCCAATAAAATCGAAATAAATATGAGGAGCTGGCGCCTATTTTATAGGCGCCAGACCAATGGCGATTTCTTACCCACTAAGAGCGTAATATTTAACACCCTGAATATTACACCCTTAACCCACTGGAGATGACCTTATCCTGGGTGCAAAAAATTATCGATGTAAATAATTATCAGAAACATAATCAGATTTAAGGAAATAATTGGAGTTAACACAATTATGATTAGACAAAACTGCATAATTATGCTTAGATAAAATAGGTGTACAAACCGTAAACCCGGTATTAGAGAAATAATAGAAGTTAGTAGTAGACAAATCAGGGTTACACTAACACAGTATCATTAGCGTTGTAGTCATGGACAGAAATACTTTCAGCAGTGAAGATTAATATAGGATTTCATCCAAAAATTTGTAATTAGTGGGTTTGGAAATCTTAATTTTGCACAATATTAGGTTTATGATGGAAGGTCAAAACATTCAAGGTTGAAAGAAAAATCGTACGAAATGATAAATGATTAACAAAATCGTGCAAGGGAAAAAAATTGTAATACCTTTAGCAGGAATTAAAAACTTCGGATCCGACAAATCATTTGTAGTCGCTTAGGAACAAGATCCATGGTTAATCAGAAGTTAAGGTCATTAAATCAGCGATGAATTGAAATTAGTAGATGGTGAAGTGGGATTAAATCTGCGAAGAACGGAAATTAGACGGTGGTTAAGAAGTTTGTTTTGGGGTTTTAATTTTTGATTTCAAAAGAAGAAAAATGTGGAGGGAGTGGGTAAGATGAGAAGGGAGCGGTTTGATAGAGGTTTGAGAACGGTTAAGTGTGAGAATGGGAGAGTTGGGAGAGTAATAACTGTAAATATTTGTGAATGTGGGAGAGTTGTATTGGGGAAGGAAAAATTAACGACGGGAGTAAAGGAAAAAGCTGTATTTTAAAATGAGAAGCCCAAGGTGGTGCCACATCGGCAATGTTGAGATTTTGCTGTTATGTTTAAGCAATAGATTAGCCATCGGAAATCATCTAGCAATAACTTTATAAAAATGAAGCCACATAAATAAAATATAACAAACAATCTTATTTCATAATTCACCTTTTGTAATACAAAAATATATTTTCTTAAGCATTGTTATTGACACTCCAAAAATAATTAAGGAGAACATGTTCGAAAATAAAATTCGGTATACACCCGCCGTTCTTTCTCATTTTCGGTGACTCTTTGTCGAATTTAAGGGTGAAACTCAATCACACCTCCACCGTATACCATGAATAAACGCAACAAAGCCTTGTTGAATTTCACTGTATCTTCCCTCCCTCCATCTTCTTTAATCATTTTTGGAGCGTCAACAACAATAATGTTCATTTTTTTTTCGCCGGTATTTCCTTTCTACAATGTTATTTTCAGAATACTCCCTCCGCTGATTAAAAAAAAATATATATCAACAACTATACCAAGAAAACACAAGTCTTTTATAAGTAGGATTAGGCCCAATGTATTTGGTGAGGAACATATGAATTTTATAAGTAGGATTAGGCGGCCTCGTTCCTTTCAAAGACGCTTCTCTACTTTTACCCATGGCCTTTTAGAATAATCTCGCTTTGGAGGTGGAAAAGGCAAATCTGCTCGTGGATTGGATTCTACTTTTTATTTCTTGCTACATTTCATTTGTCTTATACATATATTGCCAAATTTTTCATCGTTAAAAATACCTAGCATGGTAGCCAAACATATAAAATTAGAAAGAATGGAAGACTATGTCAGCAAGCAGCCTCGTGCTAAACATGCAACATGTTTGCCAAACCTACCGGCACACTCACATTATTTCACAAACTGACTAAATAAGTAAATATGACTAAAGGAACAAAACAAGGCATTATATAATTAAAAGTGCACTAGCTACCAGGTCCACTAACATCGTAGATCGATTGATAAACAACGATAGTAATATTGAGTAAATAAGACATATCACTCTTTCAAACAATATTACTTAAAAAACACCGAAATTTAAGCGGGACATACCAACGGCCATCCACGGTTGTTGTCTATTTTTTTCAACTACCAGCTGCGATTGACTATTTTATTACTTAACCAGTTAAATGATAAATATATATAATTGCCATTACATTTAAAAAACATTGAAAAATACTAACTTAATTCTTAAAAAATAAACAATTCTTTCGCACATCCATTCAACCCAACTACTCTACATAATCAGTTAAATAAATATATTAAATGCTCTGTATTCATGTATTTAGAATATTTAACGTTGAATAAAATCTAACCCACGTGATCAATTTATGTGACTTTTTGTCGATCCTTTAGTCGACTTCGATAAAGTTGAATTTGTGTAACATTGTTGTGAATTAAACTATATATTTATTAAATTGTTAGCTAATTAATTATGATTTTTTAACTATATTTAGCATAATAAAGTTATATAGAATTAAATATTCGGCAAAATAAACAAATTTAAAGGGTCTCATGTCAATTTATCATACACTGGATCTATTTCCAAAAGATGTTTAATAAATAAATAAGTGTAAGTGCATCTCCAATGGTTTTTAAATCCAAAATTACAATTCAGCAAATTACAAAATGTAATTGCTTCCGTTCCCCAACAGTTTTCCGGGTAGGGCGCATGTTGAACATGAGCATGGATTTCAGGAGCCTGTTTAACAGGCATTCAAAAAAAAAAAAAAATTGGGACGTCTGTTCAACAGACGCCCTATATGGTAGTCTCTTGACGGTCAAAGCATCCATATTGGAAAGATGAAGCTGTTTAGTTTTTAATACTAGATTAATTTATGTTGTTATTATTTCCAAATGTTGTCATAGGGGAAAGAATGATCTTACATTAGGATTATATAACCAAATATTAGTTAAATTTTCCCCTTCATTATTATAAAATGTTATTATCTATTGCTTTCATATAGATATTCCTATTTCCAGTACTTTTGCCATGTTTAGAAGAAACTGAGATCTAATTATAAATTTGATGTGTTGACGTATGATTACATTCACCTAGTTTGTTCATCAAAAAGTTAATTAACCCGAGCATGAAGCAGTTGTTCGACAGGCTTCCGGGTATGGGGCGCCTGTTGAATAGACACCCTATTTCATGCGCCTGTTCAACATGCACCCCATACCCGTGTGCTTGTTGAACAGCTGCCCCCATATGATTACGTTTTTGTAATTAGAATGGCTAAATTTTGAACCGACTCAGAAATGTACACTCTATTGGAAGACAAATTGGGTGCAATTATTACATATCTGTAATAATTGATTACCGTTGGAAATGCTCTAAGGTATCAATCTTCAGTTTTAAATTTATAGCCATTTGTCATTATTTGAACTAAAAGCCTACCGTTAGGAGGCCAGACTACATTCGAATCATTGATATTTATTAATATGCCAGTACAATTTTTACGGTTGGATTTATGAAAGATTACCTAAAAAAATTTAAGCTTGAAACAGATTATTTTGGCAAGCTTGTACTTTTCCCATTGGTTGGATCTCGATTGCGATTGAGCCCGCGACTTGGTAGATTTGCTCCCGAGGGCAATTATGATTTCAAAGAGCGGAGGTAAATATCAAATTTATTGCAACATCAATAAGATTTTAGTGAATGTATATTAATTAAAATTTATTAAATATCTATGTCAAAACTAATACATTAGGTTTGAGCTAGAACCTTCCAATTGCATCTTCATTCTCTTTAGGAAGGCATGCATGGGTCGCATATAAGATGGCCGACGTGGGATGATATCCCACCACCACATGGTAATGATGTTATATGGATTGAGTTAATGATAAGTACAAACTTATAATTTATTTAAAAATAACTGCATGATCTTTGAAAATTAATATATTATATATAAAGGGAATTAAGCTTAAGAAAAAACTGAAAAACAATTTTAATCTGAAGGACATAAGTTCTAAAATTTAGTTTGAACGACAACAAATTGATATATTCATATAGCATTGCCAAAATATAATGAAATACTCATATAGCATTTCATATATACAATGTTATAAAAAGACATTGCTTGACTTTTACAAGTAATAAACTTTTAGTTGCATGATCAGTGGGATCTCAACCAAGTAAGAAGACATCATTTGCTAGAGGCCAACATAAAATAATGTATTTATAAAATGATGCAAGTATATGCATGCGCTCTATTGAGAATTCAATAATCAATAATGCAATCACGTAAAAACAAGAGTAAAACTGGTTATGAACATACATTAACTTACAAATTATATACCAATAATTTATTTCATAGCATTACATGTGTAATACTATATGAATATAGCATTATACACATGTAATGCTATATGCATATATATATATATATATATATATATATATATATATATATATATATCATTTATTGTCCTTCTAACTAAATTTTAAAACTTGTGTCTTTTAAACTAAAATTGTTCCCAGGTTTTTCTTTCAGCCTAATCCCCTCTTATAAAAAATTAATTCTAATTTCAATGTGTAATATGCGGTAATTATCGAAGAGGAAAACCAAATGCTATTTTAAAAAGAAGCTAAAGAACTATCGGTACACTCCCTCGGGCTAAAACGGATACCTAATTGGATGAATGAAAGTGTTTTGGTGGATTTTCAGACGTATTAGGAATCTCCCACCACGAGATTAAGTTTTATTAGTTTTGTATTATTATTATTATTATTATTATTATTTAAAGTTTTATAATAATTGTATTAATTTAGTAAATCATATATTTAAATTTACAGCAAACTGCTAAGCAAAACTCGGCAAACTAGAATAAAAAGCTTGTTACATGACATGATGGATTAAAATTCTTCTAGCGATATCATGAGTAAATGGAGATTTATAATTTACAACTATAAAATACTTTTAACATTATTTAATCATATACATACATTATTTAATATTATATAGTTTCGAGTGAATAAGAAGCACTGCTAGCCTACATATTTGAAGGTCTTTACTCGCGCACACGTCATTGAGCACACTAACGAATATGATTTTCCATGGTATGACTGATGGGCACACATGGAAAAGACGCTACGGCTATGGCAATTAGGAGGTAATATTATTTATTAATTGGGCTTGTAACGTCCCGGAATTTCAACAATGTAATAATTAATTTAATTATTCTAAGATATTGGTTTGATGATTTAAAATGGTTTGAATTCAAATATTTTGAATATTTAAATTAATATAAATAGTGCAATAATAGTATTTTATTCTGAAATAGTTGAAAATGGTTGAACTTGCAATATTGTGTAATTTGGATAATATAACATATTTATTTGAGTCAAATTATAATAGCGAATATATTATTTTAAACGACAGTTGAACGTATAAATTATAATTTAATTATAATCGAGCTCGTAACATCGCGGTAGTTTGTAATATTGAGTTTTGAACTTCAACTGAGTGTACAAGATTCGTTATAAGTCGGATTTCTTCGAAACAAGAAATGTTCGGATCTATTGAACTATATTTTTCTAATGGAAGTGCAAAATAGAGATTTCGTCTTACAGATTGTGAGTTATGTCGAATTCAAATTTCCAGAAAATCGTCATGGAACCCTTTTAAGCCATAACGATTATTTAGAATAATTAAATACTGGTTTCAAATTTAGACGAGATTTTTAAGGCGTATTTTTAATATAATTTATAGAATTTTTCTATAATCTTCATTTTGGAAAAATAAGCTATTTTTCGTTTAACATATTTTGCACCCTGAATCAACATTATTGGAACTTCACAGAATAAAATAACTTGTCTATTTTATTATATTTATGAAATCGAGGCACATTACTTAACACGATGGTATTTTTAGTTTTGTCGGTAGTGGCTTGTAAGTGAACGGAATTTTACATAACATGGTACCCTGCAAATCTAATTATTTCAAATGAAAAATATGTATTACCTTTTGAACTGACCCACGTCTGCCATCATATATTTCTGTGTAACAAGGAATTCTAGTCTAAAGACGGGTATTGAATCTGGAACTTGCAACGTTTATTCTTTACATTGTAAATCAAGCATGTGCAACAATCGACCTATTTTGATATGGAACCAAAAGAAGAATGTGGATCATCCTACTATATACCGCTAACAAAACGTACTGCTCAATTACAATAGAAAATTTTTCCTCTTAGAAGTTTCATGTTAGATGGACCATACGTGACTAGGCTCTCAATACGTAACTAGGCTTGTTCACATACAAAATTCATGCAAACTTAAATTTTTCGTGAATCTAAAAATACATATACATATATCTATTTGTTCATTAACAACTAAGGCATAGTATAGCCTATATACTCACGCATCACGCAGAGGGGAAAACAACTACTCTAAAATCTGAACCACATGGCTAGGGAAAGACATTGTTCTTATCCCTTTCTTCTCCTATAAAAACACGCGATCTTCCTATTCTTTTTCTTCTTTCAGATTTCGAAGCCCGAGTGAAAATTGTGACCGATCGAAAAGAAAAATAATTGTAACAAATGAATCCATCCACCGAAAATCACAAAATCTATATATATGAAAACCGTTGAATGGAAAACTTCAAACAATGTATTTCTCGTACAACTCGATTGCAAATTATTTCACATCACGTAATCTGCAGTAAACACTGTGGCCAATAATGTATGCAATGATGGAGCAAATGGAAGATACTGGTTTGGGAAAAATACAACTGCAGTGAGGACGTGATACCCTGTACTAGACGTGGAGACATGATGTTTGGACCCGGCAGTTGAGTTGAGTTCTCTGGCATGGTGAAGATAGGGAAGGTGGTGTAGAAGTGGTTCACGGGTAGATGCAAGCTTGCGTATAAGGGTGGAGTTAGTTGTTGAAACAGTTAAGGGATGAAGGAGCCGAGAAGGTTCGACCATGCATGAGGACACACGAGTTAAGTTCTGGAGATAGTAAGTTGGCGGAAGTCGTGACTATAGAAGGGGGGATCGAATTTAGTAAGTTATGTATGACTGGAAAGAAATGAAGTGGCGTTTCCAAGTATGAATTTCATGAAGTAACGCGGGGGGGGGGGGGGAGGGGGGCGGAGGGGGGATGGGGATGGTGGTTAAGGTCTCGTAATAGCCTGCTGAGTGAAGAGGAGCTCGCATATTGTTAAATGTGGAAGAAGAAGCTAAAGCACTATTCCTAAGTGCAACGGTTTCAATTGTGTGGACCGACGTGGATTCAACAAAATAGTAAGCCCTATTTTTCAAAAGAAAAAAAATGAAGAAGGATGGATGGGATATGCAGGAGTTAGCATTTATTTAATTAAGGAGGAAGGGTCACTTTTCAAAATGGTGGTGGGCTTAGGATTTGTTTTGGGCTGGGTAAAAATGGCGAGCCAATCATTTAAATAAGTTTAAGTTTAATTTAATTGTTGTAGTAACTTGTAAGATAGTATCTGGTACATACGTTGTTAGAATCATGAACGGTTAGTCATGATGGAATCTAATGAATGCGGGCTACAAAATGGAATGGGTTTGGAGCAATTTGAAGACCGTTTTAATTTATGGTAAATTAAAACGCTTGATATAATCAATCAACCGTAAATCGTTATTTAATGATTAACGAACAAGGTGAGTAAACTCACTAACTCTATCCAGTTTTATAATTTTATAAACATTATTTAATATTGATAAAATTGATTGAATGTTGTGTGTGATGGTTATTTGGATGGACTGCTAATTAATTAGTTGAAACTATATATATATAATTATATAGATAAGTCGTTAGTTGAATACTGATTCTATTTATTATAATATTACATATTGATATGAAATTGGTGATATTTATGTTGACTAACATTTGTGGATGCATGAAAACATGTTGGAGGGATCCAACTGAATTCCTCAATAATTTTATTGTTAATTTTCATATATTACATAATATAAGGTGATAAGTAACCTGTGATGGTTTATTGTATGTTTTGGGATGTCTGAACAACATTGACCTGAAATAATTAGTATTTAGATACCATAAAATATATTTGAATATATTGGAAAAGAAATTGGGGTTTTAAAAAGGGAAAAAACTATTTTTAAATAGAAGTTGAATTTCGAGTAAACTAGAATATAATAACTTTTTTTAATTATATTCAAACAAGTAGTTCGATTTATAAATGATGTTTAAGAAATAAAGTGGAATAATCATTGCTTAATAATTTGAAAATATAAGGATGAATTTAGGAAGGGAAATTGGGAAATCATTTAAGGGAACGATGAAATTATTTCGATATTCGAAATGTAAATAGGTTTGAAATAATTCCGTAAGGATTTATAATTAGAATTCGATTATGTCAAATATTTTTAAAAATAATTTATTTTTATAAATATATATAATGAAATTCAGAATTTGATGGGATAATTAATATTTGAATTTATTATCGAATATGAAATCGAGATTAAGTGATAACTTATAAATTGAGTTCATGAAATGAAATATAAAGTATGAATTTATTAAGTAACTCGATAAATAGGAATTTAACCTGTAATGGTGCTTATAAATATAAATCAAAATTAGATTTGATAAAATAATCCAGTTTCCTATAAAACAATGATATTCATGTTTTAAAGTGAATAATGATTTAAAAGAAAATGATTTGCAGATTAAATTGTTTATAAAAGGAAATTGGTAAATATTTAAAGTGATAAATTCAAAAGTGAATTTAGAAATTGAGTTGACCTGAAATGGTGAATTATTCTGAAGCTTGGAACGTTAATCGAATAAAAATTATTCGAAGGAGAGTTATACATTGGAATTAGGAAAGTAATATTTAGTCTTCATTTTTAAATGAAGATTATTTATTTAAAGAATTAATTAAATATTATTTATTTATTCAAAGTGTAAAGAATCGAAATTATATTTTAAAGTCGAATATTTTGAAAACAGAGATTACAATGCTATCGTTAGTAAAAGAAATGGATTCGTAAATGGAATCGGAGAGTCTTATAAGAAATGACTTGATAAGAAATTAAGAAATGGAATTAAAGAAATTAGAAAATGACTGGAGATTAGTTACGTTGAATGGTTTCTTGAGTGTCGATCTGATGTTGGTTTCGGCCTTCGGGGTTGATACTTAGGGAGTTGTTCTCTTACTAGTTTACGGTTAAAAACTAATGAATGTGGAAGAATCATAATGCGTGAATAAGAAATGGAAATGTTTTCCAATGTCAGTAATGTGTATTTTTCATAAATATAGAAAATAAGAAGTTGTGGACATATGAGAATGTTTTTCCGAGAATCGTGAAAAGGCTAAAGAGGTTTTTGAGAAATATTGAGGAAAATATGGAAAAATAGGTAAATTTTGAAATAAAGAAATTAATGTTAAATTAATTAAAAGGCTTAGTGTTGATTGATGATTGATTGATAATATTTCCATTTGGAAATAGAAATCGTTAATTATATGGACGTTTTCCTTTTATAGTTAAATGACCGACTATCAAAGTTTTTGACCATTTTCTGTTGTCAATACGGACAGACCGGGATCAGATTATTATCTGAAAATCAACTTCGTATGGGCATTAGTGTTGCGAATCAAATATGATAAAGATAATTGAAGATGGAGTTCATGCAAGGTCTATTATGGCGATCCTAGGTAGAAATTGCCTAAGATGGATTTATAGAATAGTGTTTTCGGTTTGTCCAGTCTCAGGACAACTTGTATGGACATATGTCTGACAGAGTATATATAATAGATCGTGCAAGTTGATCTCTTCAAATGTATTAACGTTTGGTGGCAGAGGAATTCGTTTCTCTTAGCTTTATACCCATGGCATTTTTTGGGAAATCAATTTGTGATTTGGCACTTATGATGATGTGGCATTCAAAGTAAATAAAGGTGTGATCGGTTAAAAGATACGTTATGACCTCAAGCCTCATCAACCGAGAAATGACAAAAATCGGATTTCCTACATGGCTAAGTGGGTCGCACCCCATTAGGGTGTATTGTCACTATCTAGAGAATATTCATATTTGTTACTTCTTTTATTTTTGTATCTCCCAGGAACGGTTATGTTGGTATACCAACCATAAGGTGACAGTATATTTCGAATATTCAAGCGAAATGAATGGTCGGTCATGTGTGGATGAGCTGCAAGATGTTCTTGTTGAACTCCAGTGTATCCCCTTTAGAGTACACTAATTGGAAGGTGGTTCCATACCTTGTCACAATTGGAATCCATTACCCAATAAGAGCCTGTGGTTTTTGATTGTATAATATATGTGTGGAACATAACATGCTAGCGTTCCACTAGATTGCTATTTAGTTGTATTAGACACTATTATAATATCAGAATAATATTGTTTTTAAAAAAGGATGTTTTGGGTTATCGTAAGGTAAAAACCATCCGGGTTTATTTGTGGATCGATTTTACGATTTTCATTTCTTTTGAAAAGTATTTTGAAAAGTTAAACCGAAATGATTGGAGTTTACTCACACCAGTCCCATGAATGACCCAGAGTTTATTTTATTTTGTTTTACCCTAAAATCTTGGGTGCCCAAATGTGTACGGGCAGTCGAGTAGTCGGAATTTTATAGATACTCGGAGAAGCTTGGAGCAGGAGGCTTCAGTGTTGGATATATATATAGAGAGAGAGAGAGAGTTTGTTTCCGCTGTGATATGAATGTGATGTACTCTGATTAGATATGTAAGTACAAACAAAATTTTTATTTCAAAAGTTGTTATATTATATATTTTATTCATTCCGCTATGAGATTCGTGTTTACTCTGATTTTTTTTGTTGTGTTTTTCTTCTTCTATTCTAACTTTCTTTTTTTTCTATTTCTCACCCTCTAACTTCTTTCTATAAATGACCCGGTATCCTCGATGCTTGAGTAGTCGACATGGTGTTTTATGTCGATTTCTGGGGTCGAAAATCCTCTGGTCGTTACAGTTGTATCAGAGCTGAAGGTTAAGTGATTAACATGGCTCTGTGGTGTAACTAAATAGAGATGGGGTTAGTAATACCCTAGATTGAGTTGAGTGTATATTACGAGAGAGCGTATTTGTATATTGTATAAAAATGGTTTTATATTGTGGAGATTTATTAGTTGAGTGGGTTATGAATTTTGGTTGATCTAATTGATCCACTGTATCAATAGGAGTTTGTAAACACTTGAATGCGATGGACCGACAAAGTATGTTTTTAAAAGAGGGTAAATGAAATTATTTAACCTAAATTATATTCTAAAAAAAGTATTTATATTGGAATTATTAGAATATATTGGATGTGTTGGTTGTTATTATAAGCGAATAAATTATAATTGAGATGGTTATAAATAACCAATCTGAATTCGTAAGTATAATAGAAAAAATCAGATGGATTAAATCTGAATTTAAAACAGATTTGGACTCAAAACTCTAGAGATCTGGAAAAGGTGTTTGAAATTTAATTTTGAATTATATAAGGAAATTTTAAGATCCTCGGAGATTTTAAAATGTTTTTAATATTGTAAAAGGTATTTTTATTTGATTTCAAAATGGAAGTGTTTGAAAATGAGTTTTGAAAGTTACATAGTATTGAACTCACTTCAGTCGCTGGAAAATAATTCTGATGATGATTGCAGCATCATCATTGTCCATTTTTGAGTTTCTAAATGACGGATTACTACCAAAGATTTTGTTTTGAGTTGTTTTAAGGAAAAAAATTGTTAAGAAATTCAAATTTTTTAATTGCTATAATTGTATGTAAATATATATGATTTCAAACTGAGTTGAAATAAAACCCCGAATTTGAATTCCGAAATTTAAAACTTAATTTATGAAGTTAAATAGATTGAACCGGAAAAAGTGAATAAATAAATTAGAATTTAAATTAAGGAGTTAAATAAAATTGGATTGGATTAGAGATAATTTGGGATGTGATTAGACTAATAAGTTAAGAGTTTGGAATTGAGATTTTACCTAGAGTTTGAATGGAATTCGGCTTAGTTATAAGAAAATGGTTTGGTCCGATAATGAATTAGGGGAGATAGATTGATAATGCATTGATATATGTTGAAGTGATAGCAAATGGAAGAGATAGAGTTGAATGCCCGACTAAAAGGTACAAGTTTATATTTTATATTTGGGTATGAGATTTATGAGTCTGTTCGGCAAGCCACTGGGCTGTCTGATTTTTTCTTTTTGACTGGAAAAGGCCTAGAAAGGAGGGTTGTAGTTGTACCGATTATGCCATGCAAAGAGGACGCTGGTGGAATTTATCAAAAAAATTAGAGTGTTAGAAAATTTTCAGAATTGTCGTTAGTACAAATGAATTGATATTTCAATTGAATTTAGTTGGGTCGGTTGAAACTAAAACCAAGAAAACAAAGATTTTTAACTTGGTTATAATTGGGATTGTAGTAGTTTTTCCTACCTTAGTAATTTCGGGGATGAAATTCTTTTAAGGAGGAAGGAATGTAACGTCCCAGAAATTTAAGCAATGTAATAATTATTTTATTTAATTATTTTAATATATTGGTTTGATGATTTAAAATGGTTTGATTTCAAATATTTGAATATTTAAATTAATATAAATAGTGGAATAATAATATTTAATTCTGAAATAGTCGAAAATGGTTGAATTTGCAATATTGTGTAATTTGAATAATATAAGATATTTATTTGAGTTTATATTCGAATTATAATAACGAATATATTATTTTGGATGATAGTTGAATGTATAAATTATAATTTAATTATAACCGTGCTCGTAACATCATGGTAGTTTGTAATATTAAGTTTTGAACTTCAGTTGAGTGTACAAGATTCTTTATAAGTCGGATTTCAATCTATTGAATTATATTTTTCTAATGGAAGTGTAAAATGGAGATTTTGTCTTATATATTTTGAGTTATGTCTAATTCAAATTTCTAGAAAATCGCTATGGAATCGTTTATTAGCCATAACGATTATTTAGTACAATTAAATAATGGTTTCGAATTTAGACGAGATTTTAAAGACATATTTTTAATTTAAATTATAGATTTTTTTTTCTATAATTTTTATTATGGAAAAGTAAGATATTTTCCGTTTAACGTATTTTACACCGTGAATTAACATTATTGGAACTTCACAGAATAAGATAACTTGTCTATTTTATTATATTTTTGAAATCGGGGCACATTACTTAACACGATGGTAATTTTAGTTTGTCGGTAGTGGCTCAAAAGCGAATGGAATTTTACGTAACAATGAACCCTGTAAGTCTAATTATTTCAAACGGAAATATGTATTACCTTTTGAAATGACCCATGTCTACCATCATATATTTCTATGTAACAAGGAATTCTAGTCTGAAGATGGGTATTGAATCTGAAACTTGCAATGTTTGTTCTTCACCTTGTAAATCAAGCATGCACAACAATCGACCTGTTCTCATATGGAACCAAAAGAAGAGTGTGAATCATCCTACGATATACCACTAGCAAAACATACTACTCAATTACAATAGAAAAATTTTCCTCTCAAAAGTTTCATGCTAGATGGACCATATGTGACTACGCTCTCAATATGTAACAAGGCTTGTTCACTCATAAAATTCATGCACACTTACATTTTTCGTGAATCTAAAAATACATATACATATATCTATTTGTTCCTTAACAACTAATGCATAGTACAGACTTTATACTCACGCATCACGGCGTGGGGAAAACAGTTACTCTAAAATCTAAACCACATGGCTAGGGAAAGACGTTGTTCTTATCCCTTTCTTCTCCTATAAAAACACGTGGTCTTCCTGTTCCTTTTTCTTCTTTCAGATTTCAAAGCCTGAGTGGAAATGGTGACCAATCGAAAAGAAAAATAATTATAACAAATGAATCCATCCACCGAAAATCACAAAATCAATATATATGAAAACAATTAACCGATAACTTCAAACCATGTATTTCTCATACAACTCGATTGCAAATTCTTTCACACCACGTAATCTGCAGTAAGCATTGTGGTCAATAATGTATACGATGATGGAGCAAATGGAAGATACTATTTTAGGACAAATATAACTACAGAGAAGACTTGATACCCTGTACTAGACGTGGAGATGTGATGTTTGGACCTGCAGTAGAGTTGGCTTCTCTGGCATGGTGAAGACAGGGAAGGCGGTGTAGAAGTGGTTCATGGGTAGATGCAGGCATGGGTATAAGGGCGGAGTTGGTTGTTGAAACAGTTAAGAGATGAAGGAGCCGAGAAAGTTCAGCCATGCATGGGGGGGAGAGGATGGGGTTAAGGTCTCGAAATGGCCTGCCGAGTGAAGTGGAGCTCAAGTATTGTTAAATGTGGAAGAAGAAGCTAAAGCACTGTTCCTAAGTGCAACAGTTTCATTGTTTCGACCGACGTGGATTCAACAAAAAGGTAAGCCATGTTTTTCAAAAGCCATGTTTTTCAAAAGGAAAAAAAATAAAATAAATGCAGAAGGATGGTTTATTACATGTTTTGGGACGTTTGAACAACATTGACTTGAAATAATTGGTATTTAAATACCATAAAATATATTTGAATATATTGGAAAAGAAATTGGGGTTTTAAAATGGCAAAAATATATTTTTAAATAGAAGTTGAATTTCGAATAAACTAGAATATAATAACTTGTTTTAATTATATTCAAACAAGTAGTTCGATTTATAAACGATGTTTTAGAAATAAAGTGGTATAATTATTATTAAATAATTTGAAAATATAAGGATGAATTTAGGAAAGGAAATTGGGAAATCATTTAAGAAAATGATGAAATTATTTCGATATTCGAAATGTAAATAGGATTGAAATACATCCGTAAGGATTTATAATTAGAATTCGACTATGTCGAATATTATTAAAAATAATTTATTTTTATAAACTATATATAATGAAATTCAGAATTTGATGAGATAATTAATATTTGGATTTATTATCGAATATGAAATCGAGATTAGTGGTAACTTCTAAAATGAGTTCATGAAATGAAATATAAAGTATGAATTTATTAAATAACCCGATAAATAGGAATTTAACCTGTAATGGTACTTATAAATATAAATCAAAACTAGATTTGATAAAACGAGTCCAGTTTCCTGTAAAAGAATGATATTCATGTTTTAAAGTGAATAATGATTTAAAATCAAATGGTTTGAATATTTAATTGGTTATAAAAGGAAATTGGTAAATATTTGAAGTGATAAATTTAACAGTGAATTTAGAAATTGAGTTGACTTGAAACGGTGAATTATTCCGAAGCTCAGAACATTAATCAAAGAAAAATTATTCGAAGGAGAGTTAGAGATCATAATTAGGAAAGTAATGTTTACTTTTCGTTTTAAATGAAGATTATTTATTTAAATAATTAATTAAATATTATTTATTTATTCAAGGTGTAAAGAATCGAAGTTATATTTTAAAGTCGAATATTTTGAAAACAGAGATTATAATGCTATCGATATAATCAATATTTTCCGTAAAAGAAATGGATTCGTAAATTGAATCGGAGAGTCGCATAAGAAATGACTTGATAAGAAATCGAGAAATGTAATTAAGGAAATTAGAAATGGACTGGAGATTAGTTATGTTGAATGGTTTCTTGAGTGTCGATCTGACGTCGGTTTTGGCCTTCGGGGTTGATACTTAAGGAGTTGTTCTCTTACTAGTTTACGGTTAGGGACTGATCAATGTGGAAGAATCGTAATGCATGAAAAAGAAATGGAAATGTTTTCCAATGTCAATAACGTGTATTTTTCATAAATATAGAAAATAAGAAGTTGTGGATGTATGGGAATGTTTTTCCGAGAATTGTGAAAGGGTAAAGGGGTTTTTGAGAAATATCGAGGAAAATATGAAAAAAAGGGGAAATTTGGAAATGAAGAAATTATTGTTAAATTAATTAAAGGGCTCAGTGTTGATTGACGATTGATTGATAATATTTCCGTTTGGAAATAGAAATCGTTGATTGTATGGATGTTTTCCTTTGATATTTAAATAATAGACTATCATATTTTTTGACCATTTTCCGTTGTCAATATGGACAGACCGGGATCGGATTATTATCTAAAAAACCATTCCGTATGGGCATTAGCGTTGCAAATTAAATATGATAAAGATAATTGAAGATGGAGTTTATGCAAGGACTGTTTATGCAAGGACTATTTCTGTTGTGATATGAATATGATGTACTTTGATTAGATATGTAAGTACAAACAAAATTTTTATTTCAAAAGTTGTTATATTATATATTTTAATCATTCCACTGTCAGATTCATGTTTACTCTGATTTTGTTCTATTGTGTTCTTCTTCGATTCTAACTTTCTTTCTATTTCTCACCCTCTAACTTTTTTCTATAAATGACCTGGTATCCTAGATGCTTGAATAGTCGACATGGTGTTTTATGTCGATTTCTGGGGTCGAAAATCCTCGGGTTGTTACAGTGGTATTAGAACTGAAGGTTAAGTGATTAACATGGCTATGTGGCGTAAATCAATAGAGATTGGGTTATTAATAGCCTAGATTGAGTTGAGTGTATGTTACGAGAGAGCGTATTCGTAGACTGTGTAAAAATGGTTTTATATTGTGGAGATTTATTAGTTGAGTGGGTTATGAATTCTGGTCGATCTGTTTGATCCACTGTATTGATTAGAGTTTGTAAACACTTGAGTACGATGAACCGACAAAGTATGTTTTGAAAAGAGAGTAATTGAAATAATTTTACCAAAATTATATTTTGAAAAAAAAACTTTTATATTTTGGATGTGTTGGTTGTTATTATAAGAGAATAAGATTTTAATTGAGATGGTTATAAATTACCAATCTGAATTCGTAAGTATAATAGATAAAATCAGATGGATTAAATTTGAATTTAAAACAGATATGGAATTAAAACTCTAGAAATCTGGAAAAGGTGTTTGAAAATTAATTTTGAATTATATAAGGAAATTTTAAAATCCTGGGAGAACTGAAAATGTTTTTAATATTGTAAAAGGTATTTTGAATTGATTTCAAAATGGAAGTGTTTGAAAATGAGTTTTGAAAGTTGTACAATATTGAACTCACTTCAGTCGCTAGAAAATAATTCTGATGATGAGTACAACATCATCAGTGTCCATTTTCGAGTTTCTAAGTGACGGATTACTACCAAATTTTTTTTGAGTTGTTTTGAGGAAACAAGTTGTTAAGAAATTCAAATGTTTTGAATTGTTATAATTATATGTAAATATATATGATTTCAAACTGATTTGAAATGTAACCATGTATTTGAATTCCGAAATTTAAAACTTAACTTATGAAGTTAAATAGACTGAACTGGAAAAAGTGAATAAATAAATTAGAATTTAATTTAAGGAGTTAAATAAAATTGGATTGGATTAGAGATAATTTGGGATGTGATTGGATTGATAAGTTAAGAGTTTGGAATTGAGATTTGAATTGGTGTTTGAATGGAATTTGGCTTAGTTATAAGCAAATGGTTTGGTTTGATAATGAATTAGGGGAGATCAACTGGGAATACATTGATATATGTTGAAGTGATAGCAAATGGAAGAGATAGAGTTGAATACCCAACCAAAAGGTACAAGTTTATTTTTTATATTTGGGTATGAGATTTATGAGCCTGTTCGGCAAGCCACTAGGATGTTTTATTTTATTTTGGATTGGAAAAGGCCTAGAAAGGAGGGTTGTAGTTGTACCGATTAAGCCATGCAAACGAGACGCTGGCGGAATTTATCGAAAATTTAGAGTGTTAGAAAATTTTTAGAATTGTCGTTAGTACAAATGAATTGATATTTCAATTGAAATTAGTTGGGTCGGTTGAAACTAAAATTGAGAAAACAAAAGATTTTTAACTTGGTTATAATTGGGATTGTAGCAATTTTTCCTACCTTTGTAATTTCGAGGATGGAATTCTTTTAAGGAGGAAGGAATGTAACGTCCCAGTTTTTTCAGCAATGTAATAATTAATTAATTTAATTATTTTAATATATTGGTTTGATGATTTAAAATGGTTTGAATTCAAATATTTTGAATATTTAAATTGATATAAATAGTGGAACAATAATATTTAATTCTGAAATAGTCGAAAATGATTGAATTTGCAATATTGTGTAATTTGGATAATATAAGATATTAATTTGAGTTTATGTTCGAATTATAATAACGAATATGTTATTTTAAACGACAATTAAACGTATATATTATAATTTAATTATAACCGAGCTTATAACATCGCGGTAGTTCGTAATATTGAGTTTTGAACTTCAACTAAGTGTACAAGATTCGTTATAAGTCGGATTTCAATCTACTGAACTATATTTTTCTTATGGAAGTGAAAAATAGAGATTCCGTCTTACAGATTGTGAGTTATGTCGAATTCAAATTTCCAGAAAATCGTTATGGAACCCTTTATAAGCCATAACGATTATTTAGAATAATTAAATACTGGTTTTGAATTTAGACAAGCTTTTTAAGGCGTATTTTTAATATAATTTATAGAATTTTTCTATAATCTTTATTTTGGAAAAATAAGCTATTTTCCATTTAACGTATTTTGCACCCTGAGTCAACATTATTAGAACTTCACAGAATAAAATAACTTGTCTATTTTATTGTATTTTTGAAATCAAGGCACATTACTTAACACGATGGTATTTTTAGTTTTGTCAGTAGTGGCTCGTAAGTGAATGGAATTTTACATAACATGGTACCCTACAAATCTAATTATCTCAAACGAAAATACGTATTACCTTTTGAAATGACCCAAGTCTGCCATCATATATTTTTGTAACAAGGAATTCTAGTCTGAAGATGGGTATTGAATCTGGAACTTGCAACGTTTATTCTTTACATTGTAAATCAAGCATGTGCAACAATCGACATGTTTTGATATGGAATCAAAAGAAGAGTGTGGATCCTCCTACGATACACCGCTAGCAAAACATACTGCTCAATTACAACAGAAAATTTCTTAGAAGTTTCATGTTAGATGGACCATACATGACTAGCTTCTTAATACGTAACAAGGCTTGTTCACATAAAAAATTCATACAAACTTACATTTTTCGTGAATCTAAAAATACATATACATATATCTATTTGTTCCTTGACAACTAAGGCATAGTACAGCCTTTATACTCATGCATCACGCAGAGGGGAAAACAACTACTCTAAAATATAAACCACATGGCTAGGAAAAGACATTGTTCCTATCCCTTTCTTCTCCTATAAAAAAACGCGATCTTCATGTTTCTTTTTCTTCTTTTACATTTTGAAGCCTAAGTGAAAATGGTGACCGATCAAAAGAAAAATAATTATAACAAATGAATCCATCCACCGAAAATGACAAAATCTGTATATATGAAAACCGTTGAACCGAGAACTTTAAACCATGTATTTCTCATACAACTCGATTGCAAATTCTTTCATACCACATAATCTGCAGTAAGCACTGTGGTCAATAATGTATCAATGATGGAGCAAACGGAAGATACTGGTTTGGGACAAATACAACTGCAGTGAAGACGTGATATCCTGTACTGAACGTGGAGACGTGATGTTTGGACCCGCAGTTAAGTTGAGTTCTCTGACATGGTGAAGATAGGGAAGGCGGTGTAGAAGTGGTTCACGGGTAGATGCAAGCTTGGGTATAAGGGTGGAGTTGGTTGTTGAAACAGTTAAGGGATGAAGGAGCCGATAAGGTTCGGCCATGCATGAGGGCACGTTAGTTGAGTTCTGCAGGCAGTACGTTGGCAGAAGTCATGAAGGTAGAAGGGGAATCGAGTTCAGTAAGTTATGTATGATTGGAGAGAAATGAAGTGGCATTTCCAGATATGGATTTCATGAAGTAACGCGGAGGGGGGGGGAGAGAATGGTGGTTAAGGTCTCTAAATGGCTTGTTGAGTCAAGAGGAGCTCACATATTATTAAATGTGGAAGAAGAAGCAAAAGCACTATTCAAAAAAATGCAGAAGGATGGATGGGGTACATAGGAGCTAGCGTTTATTTAATTGAGGAGGAAGGGTCACTGTTCAAAACAGTGGCGGGATTAGGATTTGTTTTGGGCCGGGTAAAACTGGAGAGCTAATAATTTAAATACTTTTAAGTTTAAATTAATTTAATTGTTGTAGTAACTTGTTAACATAGTTGTTTATCCGTCAAAAGACCAAGCCTGGGATGGAACTGCAAAACAAGTGCTCGCAACATCTTATGTAACCATGTCTCCAACCAAAGTTAGACGCGAATCGTGATTTAGGCGCAGAAGCAAGGTCGGTCGTTCATATTGGGGCAAAGCCACTCAAACACTGAAGTAAAGCAAGTTGCCCATTCAACATAGGCAGAAGCGATCTCATAGCGTAGCCGTAAGGACAAACAACGCTATGCAAAGGCAGCAAAAGGACAAGCACCCTTGAACTAAGAAGGTCGGTCGCGCAAGGAACAAGGGAGAATCGAGTCCAGTCCCGTGTTCTGCTCTTATAAAAGTTTCCAATTTTCCCAAAGCATTCACTCTTACGGGGACGTCTGCTCCTATGGACCCGCTCGCACATGATAACTAAGTACAGCTGCAGATAGCTGGCTACAGCTAGCTGATGGCATGATTGTAATTAATAGAACGAGCGATCCGTAGCATGCATAAACGGATTTCAGGTCCTTTCCCAAAGGGAGCTCACCTATAAATACGCCATGGCTACTAACATAGGGGGGATCCAATCTTTGAAACCACGAAGTGCTGCTAAATTCTACTCGACCATCGCGTCAAGTGCAATCTTGTGATCAAGGAAAACGAAGACATCCTCTTTCTCAATCGTTCATCCATCCTTCTCCTCAAATTCTACCATTATCTTGTATAATTCCAAGATTGAAATGTATAAACGAGGGCATATTGAGTGAATGTAGAGATGTATGAAAAGAGCGAATTTATGTGTTTTGTATTCTTCATTATAAGATTAGAAATCACCTTCACAGCGGACGCAGGCCTAATTAACAGCTGAACCACTCTAAATCTCATCTCTAATTTACCTTTCTTGCATTTTTCATTTTCAATTGTTGATTAAACACAGTTCCATTTATTTCTTACCGTATTGGTGAAGTACAGTTTTAGTACCTTGGGTGTTTAGACCAATTTTGGTGTAAACATTTTGGCACCCACCGTGGGGCCGTGTTTGCCTCTTTCCCCATTTTTGATCCGGTAAGATTTTCTGAGAGGCACTGTGCTTGAAATCATGAGCACGCTGAAGGAAATCACTGACAAAATCGATGGCGTCTTCGACATTGCCACTTTGCCTACCATCCATCCCGGAGAAAAGGAACCGTTAAAAGTTGAGGCGGCCGTAACCAAGAGGGAGTTGGAAGAAGCAATGGTAGGGTTAACGAGTCAAATAACTATTGCAAGCGACGCAGTGATAAAGAAGATCGAGTTGATGCTCGTTGTTCAAGCCTCTATCGTAAATGCCACACCAAGTGTCGCTGACCTTCTGTTCGCTCGAACAAGTCATGCAAGCGAAATAGATTTTTTTACTAAACAAGTAAACTCTACTCAGAAAACTGCATGTCGTGATTATGGGTCCTGGCGAAGACCCGGTTGGGAGAAAAGCGCTCGTTCCATAAATCAGAATGAAAAGCGCAAATATATCTTAGATGCAAGAGGTGAGAGTTTCGGAAAGAAGCGACAAGGGAAGAACCAAACAACCTAAAATGAAACCACGCTTTTTCAAGGATTCTGAATTCACCTCCCTTAATGACACCATAGGGAATATCTTCAGGGCAACTAAGAACACAAAAAAGTATCCAGTCCCAGAATGGATGCAACTCAGAATTGCTACCATAAAATAATGAAGGTTCTGTCAATTCCATGACCAACCAGGACACGACACTAATGAGTGTAGGCACTTAAAATCGATAATCAAGGGGCTGGTCAGGGAGAACCATTTACAACAATATGTGAAAGTCCATTCTCCTATTTCTCTGCAAACAAGGGGCAGCAAACTCTCTGAGGAAAGGACCTAAACTAGCCCGGAGTTAAAGCTTGGCTAAGGATCAGTAGCTGGTGTCTCGATCATGGAAGTTTTGAACTAAAATTCCCATCACTACGCTCTATTACTCCGTTTCTTACCCTGTTTGCTTAATAGATAGTAGTCGTTTTACCTTGTTGTGCCACTTCCTATATTCATGTTAATATTTGATAATGAATTACTTATAAGTGCCTTGTACCAAGGAAATTATCATGTGCTTATCTGAGTACCATACTTATCACTTCGTGCTAAGAACTGATTTTTCAAAATACAGGCATGATAGAAGCAATTAATCATACCCATCCTAGTTGCGAAGGGAGGGTTCTCAAAGCACATTTTGAGCAAAACGGCTTGAAAGCACTATAAAAAGCATGCGAACCAAATTGGATGTATAAGTACATCGCCTCAACAATACATGTTGTTCTAAGACAAACAACAAGTTGAAAGGTGGTATTTCCTTTAGCAAGCATTTGCTGGAGAAACTGACATCAGGCTTCAAAAAAAAAGGTACAAGGGAAATAATAAAAATGTCCCACGGATAAATACCTAGGCTGGAAACATCAGTCCTAGTGTCGGAAGGACCGACAAAACATGCTGGAAGGACCAGTGCAAATCAGAAATCCTAGCCAAAAGGGGATCTAACAAGATCTTTCAGTCCTAGAAAAATAAGGACTGACAAGGCCGAACTTGGGTCAAAATTGAAACCCAAGACCTCCCATGGGGGCACCCAAAAGAAAACACACATAATAACCACGCGTTGTTTTAAAAAAAATCATGAATTGATCAAATGAAATCATGATTCATATTAACAGAATCTATGAAATTAAAATGAGCTTCGGTATGGGGACATCATCGTTGTGTAAAAAATCACCAATGCCCACTCAAAACATACCACAGACTAGTTATAACTTCATTGAGAGAACTATTCGAACGATAAGATTCGCGTGAACAACAAATTAAAAGTGAGACCACTCATAAGAATAAATTAATAAAACTATGTAAACATCTAAACGATACAAACGTAAGTGTGCAAACATAAAATATTAAGCAAGGGTCGGAAATCGCACAAACAACCGGTCTAAGTATGTAACAGGTAAAAGAAAATAGGCTGGAATCAGACCATAAAGGTCACAAATGATATTTCTTATACAGAGAAGCATGAACCAATTGTTCAGGCATTTGCTGATCTATCTATACAAAAGAACCATAGAAGGAAAAAAGCTTATGATCTTGGACTATTAATCAGCTAGCTTCCTTTTGCGTTTCAGGGTGGACATAGCCTTGGTATTCCAAAACTCGTCTTCATCTTCCGGATCAGACATATCTGGTAAAGATGGGTCGTCTGATGAAGGTGTGATGAGAGGGTTAGTGCGGGTAGATATTAGGACAGAATCAACGGCGGCAGGTTGAGCAGTAGTGCTACAAACAGATGAAGGAGGTGGTGAAAGCACACCTGATGCAAACGAATAACAAGTGCTAAACTCAGCAATCCCAAGTGAAGAGATAAGGCAATCCAAGTCGGGGATATATTGGTAAATATCAATTTTACCTGGAGTTTCTGGGTATACAAAATCAGCCCTGTGATGGTTCGTGTTAAAAGAAGTATTGCCATGACTCACGCACTGTTTAACAACATTTTCTTAAGATGGATACCCGATAATGGGTTGAGTTCTTGCAACATCTAAGGCAGAGCGATCTATAGGAGGAATAGGAGTGCTCGAAATATCAATTCTGATGGAATCAGGTGGGGCACAAGAAATGGTAGCGTCTGAATGTTCCCTCCTAAACGACCGAGCTCACTCGTTCGCCAATATCCTCCTACCTTCAACCAGAGCCTTGTGGTCTTCTTCTTCTAAAAGCTGTTCTTGAACGAACTCGTCATCAACATCATTGGAATATGAAAGCACCTGTTCCCAAGAAAAAGCTAGAGTTCACGGAAAATCCTTGTTCAAATAGCTTAAACTTCCACGACTCATGACACTGCAAACATAGAATTGAAACAAAGTATTGTCAGTCCCAGTTCTGGCTTCATCAAGATCTCTATGCAACCTGATTGTATCCTTTTTAAAGCCTCTAAGAGTTTCGTTATGAAAAGAAATTTTGCCTTCGAGAGCTATGTTTTCCTGGTTTAGAGAAATCGAAACTTGCTTTTCTAAGGCCAAATGGCACTCAGCAAGTTCTTGAGCAGACTGAGCTTCTAAAAGCCGCGCTCGCACACCCTCCAGCTCCTTCCTAAGCTCGACATTTCTAGCCTCTAAGCTATTCACTTAATGCTTCTGTTCTTTAAAGAAGAAATCTCATATTCTTAGGATCTAATCAAGTCGATCAGGACAGCCTTGTCGTTTTCTAAGGTTTCAATATGGTCAAGGTGCCGTGCGTTCAATTTTTGGAATTCATAACCAAATTTGGCCCAATGTCCCAGTCGCATATCAACATCCTTCATGGCCAGAGTCAATTGCATCTCAAATTGATTCTTAACAATACTAAGTTGATTGGTCATGCTACTTTTTATGGCATCCTAACTTTTCACAGCATCTCTCCTATCATTGGGATGTAAATCCAGGTCAAAATGCATTCCCCTTAAGTCCCAACAGCTAAAGCGATCCTTAAGCGTTGAGTTTCCAGGAGGAGTCCTATAAGGTGGATGATCACGTATTATTTGAACCTGAGTAGGGGTCGGAATAATAGATCTTGCAGAAGATTCAATCGGTGCAAGCACCTTAGCCTGATCAAGTCCCCCACGCCTTAAAGAATTGACCATTGGAAGTTCAGAGGTATGCCGGACCTGAGAACTTGAAGATAGTTAGGGGTGCTTCAAATAACAAGAAAGGCGACATTGTAAGAGGCTTCGTGGATCAGTAAAATCGACTTGTTGAGAAAAGCTATCCGATAACGAATAGTTCGCATTTACACATGAGAAATAAAGCATGAGTTCAGCAAGCGTTCAGAGATTATCAGATTTATGGGAAATTATGCCAAAAGTAAGATGATATCAAAACCGGTTCCAGGGGAAGTTATGAAGGCAAAAGCTTTCCCAGGACACTGAGCGGGACCTCGGATTCTTCCCATATCAGATACAACAGGGTCAGACATCACAACATCACCCTGGTTTAAGTATTTGGCAGAGTCCAAATCCCCCAGGTCACCAAAAGTCCCTGAGGAACCTTCCGCCCAAGTAACAGGGCGAGCAGAACTTTCGGAGGTAATTCCAGAAATTACATCGACCCTCAAATCGACCATGTTCTCATCGACTCTTCTGTCACTCCCTTCGGTAATCAAAGACGAAGGTCGACCACTTACATCAGGGATTAGACGTTTCTTTTTGGTAAAAGACCTACCAACGGAGCGTTAAGAGTGAACCAAAGTCTTTTGAAAAGATCATGTAGAATGAATCAGTTGGTACTTGCGGAGGTTCTCCTCTGAAAGCAACACCTCTCTTCTCCTTTCTTTTTTGTCAACAGAAATTAAAGAATTGAGGAGGGTTTGATCTAAAGTAAGACCCACAACTGAAGGAATCACCACCAGAATCAGAAAGAAAGCCAAATGAGAAAGAGAAAAGGAGTAAGAATTTTAAGAGCAAAGGTGCAATTACCTCCTTCTGCCCATCGACCATAGAATCTACTAGGACATCAGACGAAAAAATATTGATTCGGGAATCCTTTAGCGCGGTCCGTCAGACCAGTAATAATCCTACCATGCACACCTTCCATAAAAAGGAAAGAAGGACCGTCTACCTCCCTTCTCTTAAAAGTACACAAAGAACAAATATCCTTAAACGTGGGTTCCTGCTGCTGGACTTTCATAAAGAGTACGTATAGCCTAAGCAAAATTTGATACCCACTAGGATGCAACTGATATGGGGGCAATGGCCAGGTGTCGCAAAATGGACTCTAGGTAAGGAGTAAAAGGAGGAATCGCCCCGCTAGACAGCATATGATAATTAACCATCACATATCCAGAGGGTGGATGATCGGCCAAGTCTTCCTCTCTGGGAAATCTGGCTTTGTCTTTTGAAAACCTTAAGCGGTTGCACATTTGCAAGTATTGAACAAAAGAAAGTGTCGATTTACGGCAACCGGTCGCCACCCTATCAAAAAAGCAAGGTCGAGGATGGATCTGGCTAACGATTAAATCGGAACCAGTAGCCAGGGCAACCTCAATTGCCCGATCCAGGCCCTCTCATTCCCAGACATGATGACTTAACTGGGATTAAGATGAATTAGCGGTTAGTTACATATCAGCGCAGATAAACATGCTTAAAAAAAATTATTGAGTTGCTGGTAACTAAAAGGAGGCAACTCTAGATAGATACACCTTCCAAATGAATCGTCAGTCATACCCCACAATAAGGGCTTACTAGTAGTATAATCACATAAAAAAAGGATTGAAAATTCAAAGGTATAGGAAACACAGGCTCTGATTTGTTCGGTTGCAACTATTAATCGCATATGCCAAGAGAATAGTGAGAGGGGGGAGCAGAAGTATCGCTATGATATAGTATCCCATCAAACATCCGGTAAAGGTATGATGAATTAGGAAATGCATATTCATAGGCATTTCAGCAAGCAACTTGCCAGCATAAAAAAGGCTAAAAGTTTATCGTACAAATCGGGACCGTCGGAAGATTCTGCGTGAAATCCAAGTACATACCAAGCCAAATCAATACTTCTCAAACATCACAACCATGTGTGTTCAAGTAACTCGATGTTACCAGCTAGGAACCCTCTTTTACAAAAACGAGAGAATTAACCCAGAGTCAGAGGTAAGGGGAAGAAAATTCACTTACGAGCAAAATTCAATTCGAAGAAAGAAGCGTTATAGTCGGAAACACAACTGAAGTAAACATTCGACCTAAAAAGGGTCAGGCAAAACGATCAATCAAACAAAGAAAATCGAAGTTTGAAGAAGCAACAGCGAGGTCTTGTACCGTAAAATCACCGTTGAAGTAGGTTTATTGGAGAAATATAAAAGCGGGAAAATGAAGAGATAATATTTAAAGAAGACTAGAAGGCCCTTTTTTAATGATATGACAGCTCAATTAAAATCTAGTGAACCGGTTTTGCATACCCGAAAAATATCCCGCCAAGTGTCCGTAGACGAACAACTCTCAAAATATTCAAATTTTGAAAACATAAGCTATCTGTGAGGGTGCCTATTTTGCAGAACGTTAAACTTAATCCATCCAGCGGTATTGCAACTCATTACTTCGAAGCTCGTAGTTTTGATGTTTTAAAAATAAACTACAAACTTCGAGGGGCAAATGTTTATCCATTAAAAGACCATGTCTGGGATGGAACTGCAAAACAAGCGCTCGCAACATCTTATGTGACCATGTCTCCAACCAAAGTTAGACGTGAATCGTGATTCAGGCGCAGAAGCAAAGGTCGGTTGTTCATATTCGGGAAAAGCCGCTCAAACACTGAAGCAAAGAAAGTCGCCCATTCAACATAGGCGGAAGCGACCTCATAGCGTAGCCGTAAGGACAAACAGCGCCATACAAAGGCAGCAAAAGGACGAGCGCCCTTGAACTAAGAAGGTTGGTTGCGTAAGGAACATGGGAGAATCGAGTCCAGTCCCGCTTTCTGCTCTTATAAAAGTTTCCAATTTTCCCAAAGCATTCACTCTTACGGGGACGCCTGCTCCTATGGACCCGCTCGCACATTATAACTAAGTACAAATGCAGACAGCTAGCTACAACTAGCCGATGGCATGATTGTAATTAATAGAATGAGCGATCCATAGTCTGCATAAACGGATTTTAGGTCCTTTCCCGAAGTGAGCTCACCTATAAATACACCATGGCTACTAACATAGGGGGATCCAATCTTCGAAACCACGAAGTGCTGCTAAATTCTATTTGACCATAGTGTCAAGTGCAATCTTGTGATCAAGGAAAACGAATACATCCTCCTTCTCAATCATTCATCCATCCTTCTTCTCCTCAAATTCTACCATTCTCTTGTATAATTCCAAGATTGAAATATATGAACGAGGGTATATTGAGCGAATGTAGAGATGTATGAAAAGAGAGAATTGATTTATTTTGTAATCTTCATTATAAGATTGGAAATCACCTTCACAGTGGACGTAGGCCTAATTAACGGCTGAACCACTCTAAATCTTGTCTCTACTTTACCTTTCTTGCATTTTTCATTTTCAACTGTTGATTAAACACGTTTCCATTTATTTCTTACCGTATTGGTGAAGTATAGTTTTAGTACCTTGGGTGTTTAGACCAATTTTGATGTAAACAGTAGTATTTGGTACATACGTTGTCAGAATCACTAATGGTCAGTCACGATGGAATCGTATGAACGCGGGCTACAAATTGGAATGAGTTTGGAGCAATTTGGAGACCATTTTAATTTATGCCAAATTAAAATGCCTGATGCAATCAATCGACCGTAAATCGTTCAGTAATGAATAACAAACAAGGTGAGTAAACTCACTAACTCTGCCCAGTTTTATAATTTTATAAACTTTTATTTAATATTGATACAAATGATTGAATGTTGTGTGTGATGGTTGTTTGGATGGATTGCTAATTAATAGGCTGAAACTATATATACATACACACACACACACACACACACACATATATATATATATATATATATATATATATATAGATAAGTCGTTAGTTGAATACTGATTCTATTTATTATAATATTTCATATTGATATGAAATTAGTGATATTTATGTTGACTAACTTCTGTGGATGCAGGGAAACAGGTTGGAGGGATCCAACTGAGTTCCTCTACAATTTTATTATTGATTTTCATATATTACATTATATGAGGTGACAAGTAATCTGTGATGGTTTATTGTATGTTTTGGGATGTTTGAACAACATTGACTTGAAATGATTGGTATTTAAATACCTTAAAATATATTCAAATATATTGGAAAAGAAATTGGGGTTTTAAAAAGGGAAAAACTATTTTTAAATAGAAGTTGAATTTCGAATAAATTAGAATATAATAACCTGTTTTAATTATATTCAATAAGTAGTTCGATTTATAAAAGATGTTTTAGAAATAAAGTGGAATAATTATTATTAAATAATTTGACAATATAAGGATGAATTTAGGAAGGGAAATTGGGAAATCATTTATGAAAACAATGAAATTATATTGATATTCGAAATGTAAATAGGATTGAAATAAATCCATAAGGATTTATAATTAGAATTTGACTATGTCGAGTATTATTAAAAATAATTTATTTATATATAATGAAATTCAGAATTTGTCGAGATAATTAATATTTGGATTTATTATCGAATATGAAATCGAGATTAAGTGATAACTTCTAAAATGAGTTCATGAAATGAAATATAAGTATGAATTTATTAAATAACTTGACAAATAGGAATTTAACCTGTAATGGTACTTATAAATATAGATCAAGATTAGATTTGATAAAACGAGTCCAGTTTCTTGTAAAAGAATGATATTCATGTTTTAAATTGAAAAATGATTTAAAAGCAAATGGTTTGCATATTTAATTGGTTATAAAAGGAAATTGGTAAATATTTTAAGTCATAAATTCAAAAGTGAATTAGAAATTGAGTTGACTTGAAAAGGTGAATCATTCCAAAGCTCGGAACATTAATCGAATAAAAATTATTCGAAGGAGAGTTAGAGATTGGAATTGGGAAAGTAATATTTACTTCCCGTTTTTAAATGAAGATTATTTATTTAAATAATTAATTAAATATTATTTATTTATTCTAAGTGTAAAGAATCAAAGATATGTTTTAAAGTCGAATATTTTGAAAATAGAGATTATAATGTTATCGTTATAATCAATATTTTTTGTATAGAAATGGATTCGTAAATTGAATCCGAGAGTCGCATAACAAATGACTTGATAAGAAATCAAGAAATGTAATTAAGGAAATTAGATACTAACTGGAGATTAGTTATGTTGAATGGTTTCTTGAATGTCGATCTGATGTTGGTTTCGGCCTTCGGGGTTGATACTTAGGGAGTTGTTCTCTTACTAGTTTACGGTTAGGGATTGATGAATGTGGAAGAATCATAATGCGTGAATAAGAAATGGAAATGTTTTCCAACGTTAATGATGTGTATTTCATAAATATAGAAAATAAGAAGTTGTGGATGTATGGGAATGTTTTTCCGATAATCTTGAAAGGGCTAAAAGGGTTTTTCAGAAATATCGAGGAAAATATGGAAAAAAGGGAAATTTGGAAATGAAGAAATTAATGATAAATTAATTATAGGGATCAGTGTTGATTGATGAATGATTGATTGATAATATTTCCATTTGGAAATAGAAATCGTTGATTTTATGGATGTTTTCCTTTGATAGTTAAATAACCGACTATCAAAGTTTTTGACCATTTTCCGTTGTCAATACGGACAGATCGGGATCAGATTATTATCTGAAAAACCACTACGTATGGGAATTAGCGTTGCGAATCAAATATGATAAAGATAATTGAAGACGGAGTTTATGCAAGGGATGTTCTGGCGATCCTAGGTAGAAATTATCTAAGATGGATTTAACGAATAGTGCTTTCGATTTGTCCTGTCCCAGGACAACTTGTATGGACGTATGTCTGACAGAGTATATATGATAGATCGCGTAAGTTGATCTCTTCAAACGTATTCACATTTGGTGGTGGAGGAATTCGTTTCTCTTAGCTTTATACACCTTTTGGGAAATCAATTTGTGATTTGGTGGGTTGTACGATGTGGCATTCAAAGTAAATAAAGGTATGACCTGTTAAAAGATACGTTAAGACCTCATGCCTCATCAACCGGGAAATGACAAAAATCGGGTTGGCAGCATGGCTAAGTGGGTCGCACCCAATTAGGGTATATTGTCACCATCTAGAGAATATTCATATTTGTTACTTCTTTCATTTCTGTATCTCAGGAACGGTTATGTTGGTGTACCAACCATAAGGTGACAATATATTCGGAAAATTCAAGCGAAATGAATGGTCGGTCATGTGTGGCTGGGTTGAAAGATGTTCTTGTTGAACTCTAGTGTATGCTCTCTAGAGTATACTGATCGAAGGGTGGTTCCATACCATGTCGTAGTTAGAAATCCATTACCCAATAAGATCCTACGGTTTTTGATTGTATAATATGCAAGCGTTCCACTAGATTGCTATTTACTTGTATTATACACTATTATAGTATCATAATAATATTGTATTTTAAAAAGAATGTTTTAGGTTATTGTAAGGTAAAAACCATCCATGTTTATTTGTGGATCGGTCTTACGATTATCTTTTCTTTTGAAAAGTATTTTGAAAACTTAAACCGGAATGATTGGAATTTACTCATACGAGTCCCATGACTAACCCAGAGTTTATTTTGATTTGTTTTACCCTACACTCTTAGGTGCCCAAATGCGTACGGGCAGTCAAGTAGTCGGGATTTTACAGAAACTTGGAGAAGCTTGGAGTAGGAGGCTTCAATGTTAGATATATACATAGAGTTTAATTCCGCTGTGATATGAATGTGATGTACTCTGATTAGATATGTAAGTATAAACAATAATTTTTATTTCAAAAGTTGTTATATTATATATTTTATTCATTCCACTATGAGATTCATGTTTACTCTGATTTTGTTCTGTTGTGTTCTTCTTGTTCTATTCTGACTATCTTTCTTTCTGTTTTCCTCCCTCTAACTTCTTTCTATAAATGACCTGGTCCCCTCGATGCTTGAATAGTCGACGTGGTGTTTTATGTCGATTTTTGAGGTCGAAAATCCTCGAGTCGTTATAAGGTTCAACTATTTTGTTAACAAATTTATAAATTTTATTTAATGTTACGGAAAAATCGCTTAAAACTAGCTATTGACTAATTTATAGGTTAGGAGTCTTCAGTCAGTTAAAGGAGACCGTAGGCCAAGAAAGGATAACAAAAGAGAAACCTCAGATAAAAATTTGCATGATTAACGGAATAGTGAATTGATAGACTTACAATTGAGCGGACTTCGACATACGTGGCAGGGCACGGGTCATTTTCTTTCCAAGGCCGGGAAATGATGATCATAAGTAGGTGTCTAATTGTTTTGATAGATGTTTGATTTTTTGATGGATAATGATGTGCACAAGATATTTGATTGTTTTAAGAGGTATATATTTGACAATAAAAGATGACATGTTACAACTTATCTTGTGCACTAGCTGCAATTTTCTATGAATTCATAAAACTTCCATAAATTTGATTTTATTTATCTTACCTTGCATTAGCTTCACTTTAATAGCCAATGGGTTGTTCTATGAATTTTACGTTACTAACTGCAATTTTCTCAAGTCTATTGTAAGAAATCACTAGAAACAAGCTTTCAATACTCAGGGTGGTTTAGCTGTAGGATTTCTCCCTATTCATTTACATGATTGTTTCATTTCGGTTCACGCAGGAATAAATTCTTCTTCTTCTTTATTTCTATGCATAGTATATTATTTGTAGATTGTTGTTTTAGATACATACAATAAAATTGCATTGGAATCTAGAGAAATGTTAATAAAACACCATCATGATACTTTGATCGTACTCGCAACATAACTTGGGGAAGGGTACGTGAACATTTTTCTCTACGTTAATTATCTTTGTTTAAAGGAAAGAGAAAGATAACATTTGTGTTTTTTTTTGTTTTAGGATTATGATGCTCTGCATTACGAGATGAATAAGCAATAGCAAGCTTCTCTACTGAATTCTTCCCTTAGACAAACAATAGTAAAAGGCCTCGACATCCTCGATACTCTCCTTAAGCTTCTCCACTTCAGCCTGATGCTCAGCCTTGATACTCTCCACTTAAGCTAGTATATCTTTGCTCATAGTCTCTGCATCGGCTTTTTCTTTCACAGCCTGAGAAAGTTTAGCGTTCCTCAATTCCAGCGCCTTTTTGAGCTTGTAACACCCCGTATATTCTATAACAGTGAAATTCACAAATTAAAGTACAATTAATTTCTAATCAAAGAATTAAGGGAAACGGGATACGCCATTGCGTTCGTCTCGGAAAAATACGCGAAATAGAGTTCGAGTTTTCTAAAATCGGAGTCCGTATGACCAAGATATGGCCTCCGGAAGTTTCAGAATTCAGTTTAAAATTCAAACAGACCAAAACAGCTCAGAGAAACTAATTCAAATTTCAAAATCGGGCCCAATTAGCCAAGGCGGGAAAATTCCCGCCTAAAGCACCCAGGTCGACTTGGCAGTCGACCTGGGGCTAGCCAGGTCGACTGGGCAGTCGACCTGGGTAACCCGTGTCGACTGCCAAGTCGACACGGTGTCGACTGGGGTGTCGACCTGGCCCCTGAGCCAGGTCGAACCCAGCCCACCCTGGCTGGCCTAGTCTGTGTTTGGTCGATTTTCTGAGCCTTTCCTTGTCACTAGAGCTAGGTGTCAGCTCCTGGTTGGTCTCTCCTTTGAACGAACGGCTATTATTAAACCAAGCTCCATCGACGGTCTAAATCAACTCACAAACTCTATAAAAAGGACCTAGGACTAACCCTAATTCACACAAAATAAAATGGAGATGAGACCGTCATGCTGCTGAGGAGAGACTAAGGATAGCCGTCAGAAATTGGGAGACAATTAGGAGATACGATTTGGAAATGCTATGGTATACGATTGGATTCGTACAAGTATATGATTTATGTTGACAACCATATGTTGTGGAATTTTTGGAATTCATGCAAGTATATGATTCGTTGTTATGCTAATAAGATGTACATACTTTTATGATCACTTTTAGTGTGTGATTGGACTAGGCTAAGTACTATGATTTATATGAATCTATGTTGAAATTGGCAAATCATACTTTTGTGTTAAAAACAAAAGTAAGCACCTTTATGAACATGACTAAACTATGTTTGGTATTATGCCTAGTTGAAACATGTTTTAGGCCTAAGTTGTTATCAAAACCATATGGTGATATATGTGACACAATTAAGTTAGATTTACATCCCAATTGCAATTTTACAATGATTCATGTTTAAGTATTATTTATGCCATGATTACATGAATAGAATGATTCATGTTTAAGTATTATTTATGCCATGATTATATGAATAGAACGATTCATGTTTAAGTATTGTTTATGCCATAATCATATGAATAGAATGATTCATGTTAAAGTATTGTTTATGCCATGATTATATGAATAGAATGATTCATGTTTAAGTATTGTTTATGCCATAATTATATGCTGTTACAATTGCAAGTTCACATGTGCCTACTTTATGTTAATTGAATCGTTCGTTGCAAGTTCATGCGTTCACACTCCCCATTTTCATGTTACCTTATAAACACCATGTTATAAGCCTCCCCTTTTCATATGGCTAAATTGGGTTTAAATATTAAACCCAACACACCTTACATTGTAGCGAACGTGTAAAACGGGGGTAATGACGTTTGGGTTAAAATATAGAACATATGTGTTGGCATGTTTGACGCATGCCAACAACCTTGAAAAACAATTAAGTGGCATAAATAAATTTTAATCAATAAAGATGAATTTGAATAATGGGCCGCAAATATTTACATATAAAAACAAAAGAGACAAAATATGTAAATGTAGAAAATACGATGTGTTTAACCCGAGGTTGGATTGAGTTGTGATGTAAACCTGCCCGGAACCGCCCGGCTGTCCAGTAGTCACAACAATACCTATCCAATGTGGGTGGTTAAACACGGAGCCCAATAAGGACCCGAGGTTAGAATGAGTTGTGGCGTAAGACTGCCCGGACCCAACCGGCAACAGGCAGCCACAACAATACCTGTCTAATGTGAGAGGTCGAGGCTTTAATAAGACAATTAAGGCTGAGTCAGGATTGATAGGATTAAGTAAATTATATTAATACTTAATCAAAATGGAACATGCTAAACTATACAGACTGATTGGGGGTTGGTTTATAAAACACTTAACCAACTTAGCATGTTGGCTAGAAATAGAAAACCTAGTAGCGGGGGACCCTTTTCAGCAGTAACCCTACAAGGTGTATCAGGATACCCTGAACTAGGCAGGGTGGGGCACGATTACTGGGCTGACTGTAAGAGGTCAAATCGACGGCGGTGGTGCGGCAGTGTAGGTTCTAACGGGGTGCGGGCGTGCACACACTCCGGCGCAGAAAAAAATAAGGCACTGGGCACCAGTAGCATACCTGTGCATTCTAGAATTGTGTCGGGCCGCCACCATGGGACTTGATACACCCCATGGTGGGACCAACATAGGTAACTACAACAACGGGGGTCGTAAGACACATGTAACTATGCGAGTAGGAGCCGATCATCAGAAATGGATCACTTCACCCTGATTATGGGGTGCCTGTTGGGAACTAGTTTATATGGGTACAGAGATTAATATGGGGTACGATAGTATATTCGACCCTAGACAACTTAACTTAGTTTATGGTGCTTTCCCATTTCCAGTTTATACTTATCATACCCAGTTCTTTATTCATAGACTGAATAGTCCTAGACTTACTCAGGCTTTATGTCTGACTCTACTTTTCTTTCGCCTTCTTTTCTTTCGGTTCCCCCCCCTCAGGTCCACAGGGAGTGAATACCGCAGCTTGACCAGATTTCACATCCAGCTTGAAGAGAAAGAATATATTGCTTGGATCTTTTCCGTTTTGGACTATGGCTTTGGGCAGCAATTATGGGACTTTTGCAGTTTATTTATGTTTTCTTTATGCTTCTTTAATAATGTAATTAAGACAGTTATGAAGATGTTATGTTTTTGGAAGAATTGTAAGACAAGTATGGTATGTTTTTGTGAACACGTATTTTGATGAAATAAAAGATGTTTGTTGTTTTTCCGCTGTTCAAAAATATGTGTTCTTATATTTGTCTCGTATATCTGTGACTTATACTTATAAACCTCCACCAAAATTAGGGCATTCCCCTTGAGAGTGACCCTAACGGAGGTGGGGTGTTTCAGAGCTCCTCGTTCTCCTTTATGAGACATTACGCCTGCTTCTCTCCTCCTTCTTTCTCTTGTTCTCTGTAACAAAAGCCTCAGAGTCCATTCAGAGTTGGTGCAGTTCCTTATTATCTTTCGCCTGCTCAATATTTCTCCTTGATGTGACTTCATCATTCTGCTTGAGAGCCGTGTTCTTTGACGAGACCCTGACCACTGTATATTTATACGACTCTCAAGCATGATTCGCCTCCTCTTCAATTTTCTGGTAGTCCCACTTCATCATGTTGTTTTAGCAACTAAGAGTTATCACTTAAATATGTTACTCGTATACGTGGAAAAAATTACAATATAGAGACTTGTCTTACCCAACTCATTATCCTAATTCTGGACACTCTCATATTTAGCTTTGAGGGCCATCCCCAAGCTTTGACTCTCGACGTTTTGTTGGAAAATTAGCTCTAAAAGGTTCCTTGCATAACTATGCATATCTCGGTACTGGAGGAAGACGTCATACACTCTATCCACCGCGTCTTTGTTCATAATTGGGGGGTTCATATGATTGTTTTGTAACCATTTTAGATCCTTAAAGTAAAACCGAGGAAATTACTCCCTTAGTATCGCCTTCTTCTATTCGGGAGTGGGCTCTGGAATATCTACATGTCGGGCAATTGAGGCCCCCTCTTCGACACTCCCACCTTCCTAGATCTTTTATCCTTGGATGCCAACACCTTGCCTTTGGATGTGGTCATAGGAACCGAGGATGGAATATAGAGGGATTGTCGATGATGGCTGCCTAGTGCTCGCTGTGTCCAACCTTGAATCTGGTCCATACGATCGAGTAATGCGTGGAGGGGATTCTAAACATTGAGGTTGATCTTTATGACGACACTCACTTGAGGGGGCTTTGTAAACAGCTCAGTGTTTCTTTTAAAACTCACCATAAACCCGCTCCTCTTATGCCGGTGGTCTCCGGGTCCTCAACCCGAATTCCTATCAATTTCTCGAACCATCTCACCTGCATGGAACAGATTCAAGGTTAGAGTCGAACACTTCACACATACAAACAAATGTTGTGTCATGTAGTGTTCATGAGTGTGTGTCCTAAGTATTCTCTCCATAGACCAGATTTAGGCTCGCTTGAAGGGGCGATCTCCACGACAGTAATGGTAAGCTTTCTATACTTGTGCCGCTAGGCCTAGAAAATGTAAAATCCAGTGGAAGCATATTCAGGTCATCAAACATACTCACTATCTCCAGCGACACGGTGCTCCCAGATGTACTAATTGGAGAAGCTGGCATGAACGACACTTCCGTCCTCGTTTCAACTGCATAGACGAAATGGGAATAGGCGGCAGTCACTCACCTCTAACAATTTGATCTCCTCATCACCAGTGGTTTCCTCACTTGTTCCTTCCTGAGTCTTTGCGGCCTTATGTCCCTTGGACACGACAGGGGCAACTTACTTTTACGGCCTAGAGGACTTTCTCCTCGCTCAGATTCTGCTTTCCCTCCACCACTGGTGACAGCCAGCTGGATCATTCTACGATTAGACGGAAGGAAGCCCGCTCAACGAAGACGTTGTTCGTCTATGACATTCTTGATGGAATGAGCTTCTGCAGGAATTGCCTTCAGTGTTTCAAGATGCCCCTAATACACGCTGCCTGTGAGTGCCGGGGGAATCTCTGTTACACAAGTACAACGTTAGTCTTGAGCTCATGAATCAACTAACCGCAAATTCAAAACAGGAAAAATACTTACTTCCGGCCAACCATCGGCTCGTAAATCCTAGAGGACAGCAAACAAAGAACCAATCTTACTTAAGCACACTAAGTCTGCTCCATTTCCCTAGGATAGATCGAGTGCTGGATAGTGCCTCCAAGTAGAACATAGAAGGTGCGCTGGTAGTCGTCCTCTTCAGTTGAAAAAGATACAGGATGTCCTATTAGGTAGGTTCAACGCGTAGGTATTCCCTGGAGAGAACACAAATACCAAGGAGAAAGGCATACACATTTGGATGAAGCTGGGCTGACGCAGAATGAAAGTAGCACAGCATATCCCAGATAAAGGGGGCACACACCTAGAAGTAGAAGTGCTCCTACTCCAGGAAGTGTATCCTTCTAAAGGAGTATGCATCCTATCTTCCTCTCGAGGCATGCGAACATCCTCCAAGGGTATGCTAAACCGCTTACACATGCACATCACCGCTACTTCATCCATGTGCGAGGACACCGAATCTGATGGATCATCAACGATGTTGGCATCCACCATCACATTTGGCATCTCAAGAGTCCCCTCCTCGTGATATCCACATCCTCTTCATCTTTCGGTTTCCCCTATGTCACTCCCACAACTTCCGGTAATGTTGGTTCTGCCGGGTGATCAGCCAACTGTTGGGGTTCTTTCTACTGCGCACCTAGGTGGGGTGCTTTTGGCGAGCCAATGGACTGGGAGGGAGTGGGCGCATGTGAGGTCTCAAACGTGTTGTCCTCCAAACTAGTGCTACTGCACGACCTAGTTTAGAGTGGCGAGTGTTGTGAAGCTTCGGCTTCCAAAGCCTGTTATTTCTTAGATGACCTTGTTTCCATTGCTAGCTATTCTTTCAATATTATTGCATTAGACATCGCGCTGAATAAGTTGTACCCCTCGTATTTGTGTGAACTAATGTGTACATGCAATGCAGTGAGATTCTGATATGAGTGTAATATAAGAACTTGGGACATGACGACGATCATGAGTTATTAGAACGGTAACCATCGTCGTTATCGACCAATATAATCATATTTGCGTCTAGTTGCAGCTACGTAATGATTGGAATAAGAAAACAAATCTAAAGTCCAGTAGTTCAGTCATGTGTTCATAGTCTGAGTTTATGCTCTAAACCTATGTGCAAGTTTGAATCATCAGCTTTGGTCGCATTCGAACTTAAGTTAAATCTAATCAGGTAGCGCCGCGAAAATGGCTTAAATTAATTAACGAGTCTCCTAGGATCTTGATTTTCAATAAAGGACACGAGATGCAACGAAGACGGGGCTCGTATTCGCCAAAGTGCCTAGGATTTGAAATTTAACATCCCTAGGTCATGACAAATTCGGATCCTATGTTCCTCAAAAATTCACATCCCGCTCACTCTACCACCCCAGTCTTGATTCGTTTGACATCCCTCCTATGAGCAAGAATTTGCATCCCTCATGTAACACCCCGAAATTAGATATACTATACCGTAAAAATAATTAATTAAAGGATTAATTAATTAATGAAGAAAAATAAAAAAATGAATATATATATATGCAATTATGTTAAGGAGGTACAAGTTTAAAAATATGCATTGAAAAAAATGCACGCGAATTAATTAGGCTGCAGTAAAAGAAAAATTAATGCAATTAATACAAAAACCGGAAGGAAATGTGTGGATGCATGCAGTGAAAAGAAAGATTTATGCATGTATAAATAGATATATGTGTATGTAGGTAACTTCATTATGCATTTACTTTGTATGTTACGAGGAAAGTAGAAAAAAAAGGGGAATTAAATTATGTACTCGATTTCCACTTTTTAAAATAGGTAAGCAATCAATTTTCATTAGTTGTAAATATTAGAATTCATGAATAGGTCCATATATATATATATATATATATATATATATATAGATATTTATATATATGGGCAATTAATGTATATAGTAAAGGAAGATGTGACGACCAGGAATTTCGCTCGATCCGAATCAGTCGCTAAACCGATCTAGACCGTTCGAAACGCCTGATTGTTTTGAGAACACGACAAAATAGAACGCAAACGGAAGAACATTTCATTGCATATTACAACGATTCCTTCCGAATACAAGAATATACAGAGTATAAATGAATATTACACAGAAATATCAAAGATTTAAATTACATTTAAATACATAGCAGCGGAAATAATACAAAACACAACTAGAAGGAGATATACGGATACAAAGCTTTCCGGATATCGTTCCAGCTGTAAACCAGGATCATGTGAATATAAATCTGCAAAACCAAAACTACTAGCTGCCCGTGTCGAAAATAAGGGCACCCAGAGTTTAGGTTAAAACAATAAACTCCAGGTCAGTCATGGGACTGGTGTGAGAACTAAAACAGTTATTAATCTTTATTTTTAAAGTTAGGTAAATCAAGGGACCACGCCGTATAACACGGAACGGGTTTCCTCCCAAGAATACCAGTGCATAAAACAACGGCGCAATGCTAAATAAAGAACAATGAAGCTATTATAAGACCCAGTTCCCATCACACAATGCAACGCAAGCCAGAGGATAGGGTTTTTACCTTATAATAGCCAAGAATGCTTGATACGTTTAAAACAAATCATTTGATACTATTATAAATGCATAGTGTATAAAACAACTTCAAATCATAAGTATCAATCATAGACGACATAAGCGCCCCATCCCACTATTTCGCCATACTAGGCTCTACAATCAAAATCGCAAATGTCACATATTTGGAAGTTGGATTTCCATCTATGAACTGAGGCAAGGGATCGTCCTCAACCGATTCGAGATAATCTAGCCCATGTCTCCGGAACAGCCGCAACTGCCCCTTGGATCGTCAGGGCCGGTCCACCGATGTGGATTATTATGCCTGAACAATACGTCTCTCCGCCCTATGGGGCGTAAATGAGCCAACAAATGACTCCATCGGACCCGGATCGTCTGATCAAACCGAGGCGCCTCGCAACAGCAACAACCACATAAGTCAAACTCGTCAGGGCGTGTAAAACCACTGACGCTACTTCTAACTAGAAAGAAACGCATGCCCTCCCTGAGGTCCTCTCCCATTTTTGGTTCATACCGGGTGTGAAACTCGCGAAGTAAACGTTACACAAAGCTACGCCACAAAGGCCATGCTTCGATCATCAGCCACAAGACTTTGCTTTTCAACAGAAGCCTTGATCATTTGCCACTTAGGCATGCCACACAGGCAATTCACTCTATGCGTTTGATATCCATCAGTATATAACCCCTGCGCTCATACGTCTCAGAGAAGGGCGTTAAGCAAGAGAATAAATTCTCCACCGCCAAACAGATATATATA
Organism: Allium sativum; assembly: GCA_030737875.1. Lineage (NCBI taxonomy): Eukaryota > Viridiplantae > Streptophyta > Magnoliopsida > Asparagales > Amaryllidaceae > Allium > Allium sativum. The sequence goes on along the minus strand of CM060922.1, from coordinate 443,371,706 downwards.
TTAGAAATCAATCACACAGACTAAAATCCAATGTCAAACACACAGTCCATTTACAAGTCCGTTCTGGGTCTGAACGAAACCGGAGACACCTAGTACCCCGCATATCCATCGATCTCCAAGTACATCTGGACGATCACCAACTGTTTCCATCTTCTTGGGTGTACATCCCAATCAAGATCGTCAGTAATCACCCAAACGACGTGAAGACCTCCGGTCTTCGAGCACCATCTTTATCTTCGACTTATCGTCGTATCAGTTATTCAGAATGGGATAAACCCGGTCTTTCCGAATAACTTGCGTATATTATAAACAAGTGTTACACAAACACAACATACGCCTCATTTCAATTCATCAGTCACTAACCGTAAATTAACAAGAGAATAATTCCCCAAATATTAACCGCGAAGGCCGAAACCAACATCAGATCAATATCCAGAAAACCATTCTGCTTAGCTAACCGACAGTTAGTTTCTAAATTTCACATTCATAGGGAAAGGTTCCCATTAATTTTATCAAAGATAAATCCTTTAAATTTATTCTTTAATCTTCCTTTTGAATTTCACTTCAAACTAGTCGGGATTAACGAACCTTACCGAAGTAATCATTTGTTTTAATTTCCCAATGTCATCCTATTCATCCCATGAAGTAAAACTGGTAATACTTCATATCTAACACCATGGTGTTATCGGTAAATTCAATTACCATTTCACGTTCAAATCAAATTAAAGATTTAACTATCGCCTGGAGTAAAACTGGGGATACTCCATTCTCGATCTTTTCAATCTAATTAAAGATTCATTAAAACTCCACTTAGTTTTAATCTTTGACTGGGTTAAAGAATCGGTGTCATTTAAAACACGGTTCACGATAAACCTAAAATCACATCACATTTCAATCAGTCCCTAACCATAAATTAGCAAGTGAGCAATTCCCAAAATATTAACCCCGAAGGCCGAAACCAACATCAGATCAATACCCCAGAAACCATTCAACCTAACTAATCTCCAGTTAGTTTCTGATTTTCGTAACTCCTTTGGGTCTAAGAACAGTATTGTTGAAGATACCGTTTACGACAACCCAAAATCCCATTCCATTAATTATCGGGTTAAAGAACAAGTGTTATTTAAAACACTGTTCACGATAAACCCAAAAATCAATATCAATTCAATTCCAATTAAATATTATTTAATTGGTACACTTCATTAAACCTAAATAAAAAGATTTAATCTTTTTCTCAGCTGGGTTCAAGAACAGTATTAATAAAGACACCATTCACGACAAACCCAAATCACATTTGATATTAAATACAAGGCTCTGAGTAGAAAATATACCGGCTTATATTCAATATCAAATTCTACGACCAACAAATATCGTATTAGAAATAACGATATAAATATATCTTTCAAATTTCCATAACAATAACTGTATAATCACGAAACCCAACATCGAAATATTCCAAAGACAATTTCGATTCAAATCCATTCCAATTCAATTATTGGAAATTCTGGTTACTTTAAAAACCCTTTTCAAATCCAATTTATTTATATAAAAATAAATAGAATTATAGTTCTAGTTCAAAACTAGTTCATTTCGATAAAAAACTATTTTTATCTTTTCAAATATGGAGTTTTTCATCCCATTTTTTCCAAATCATTTCTTATGATTTTACACAAATTATTACTATTTTTAATAATTTTATCAAGGCCCGTACAGTCGATTTCCATCAACGGCCATCGAACTGCACTTACAGCGACCTTTTCCAAATTTGATTTGGACATAATTCGAAATCCAACCGTTAGATTTATAATTTCTAATATTCGTTAGAAATCTCTTTTCGATACGAACCCAATGGTTCTGGTTTTAGGAGAATCCGACGGTCGGATCTCCCGCAATATCCATTCGAAGTCAATTGTCGAAATTCGCGAACTGCCGCGGCGCGGCGCATTCTATTCAGGCCATTATATTATATATATAATATATATAATATATACTTCATCGATTCCCTTTTAAAACGTATTGAATAAATCGTTTTAAATTCGTTTTCAAAACGATTTCAACTTCTTTTCAAATTCAAATCAGAATTGAATTTTTCCTTATAAATTCGATTTAAATTCATTTCAAATTGATTTCAATTCAAATTGATTTCTAATTCGATTTCAGTTCGTTTTCAATTCAATTTCAATTCGAATTAATTTCTATTCAATTTAATTCGAATTTCTATTCTTTTCAAAATATCAGATTTTGAAATCACTTTCGATATTCATTATAAAATGAACAAAATCGATATAAATATCGTTCACGTCTAAATGGCGTCAATCTAATCAACACGGCTTCATACATTTCTATTTTCAAATGTTCAATTTCAAATATTTCTATTCAAATATTTTATTTCAAAATTGGAATGAGGCCCAATCAATTACCATATAATGTTAATTATATGGATTTTCTACCACACGTATATAACAGCAACGATAAATCATCAACCATCATCCAAAGTGCGTTCTACACTGTATAAGCATCAAATATAAATATTCAACGCTTATAACAGTCTGTCAATCAATCGATCGACATACCACTAAACAATCGGGATTAGTGTACGTCAAATATCATCCCAATACCCGTGTGGGGTTTTCAAACAATCACACACCGATTTTATTTGTGCAGTTGGGCGATGTGTAAAATTTATCGTCCCAATTAATATCAGTCAAGTGTGTATATAAACAAATCTCCGATTTGTTTATAAATATTTATATTAAATACACGTTAAAAATTCTATTTTTAACTATAAAATATTTTCCACTATAAAATATTTTATTTCATTTCACATCACATCACACAATCAACTACACATCAAAATCATACAAACAAGCATACAAGCCGCCCATGGTCTGTGGACGATGGGTGTCGGGAGCTATTAAACACCGTCTGCATCCTAGTATATATTTTAACTAGAAAATTAAATAAAAGGTGAGCAGTTCTCACCGACTAGCTAATCCAAATGCCACGACTCTTCTTAAGTAGAAAATCTTCGCCGTCTCTTCTTCCATCGCTTTCGTCATCCGTATTCACTACATATATAAAAATCAAATTTTTACTCCGCTATTCAATGTATAAAAATCAAATTTTTACTTTGCTATTCAATGTATAAAAATCGAATTTTTACTTTGCTATTCAATATATAAAAATCGAATTTTTACTTTGCTATTCAATATATAAAAATCGAATTTTTACTTTGCTATTCAATATATTAAAATCGAATTTTTACTTTGCTATTCAATATATAAAAATCGAATTTTTACTTTGCTATTCATTATATAAAAATCGAATTTTTACTTTGCTATTCAATATATAAAAATCGAATTTTTAGTTTGCTATTCAATATATAAAAATCGAATTTTTACTTTGCTATTCAATATATAAAAATCGAATTTTTACTTCGTTCTTCAAATAATAAAAATATTCTTTTTATGTAAAAATCATATATATATTTCCTAATCCTTTTACATATTAAAAATCAGACTTTTTTTCATTTACAAAGTTAATTAAACTAATTACATAAAGCTAAATAAATAGAAAAGAGTAAAACTCACTTTTTTCTCTCGGTTGTAGGAGGGTGGAGGCCCACAGTGGAGATGGGTGGCGCTGGGCCTGCCATGGCGGAGGAAGGCGATGGATGGCCGCGGTTTGGCCAGCGGTGGCTACTTCTGAAAAAGGGGGCAAAGGCTTTGGGTTTCGGGGACTCAAAACAATTCCAAATGAGACGACCCCATACCCCGTACTGATGGCGGCAAGGGTAATCCGTGGAATATAACAAAGAAACAGATAATAGCATAACAGAATTAAATAAATACACCAGATAATGAACAATAGAATATACTGGATAAACGTAATCATTAGAGTTACACGGTATACAGGATCATACTTAGTAAAAATACAGTTTAGCTATACATAATGTCTACAGCGGAAAAACAAACATAATATGTACAATAGGAGCTGAACAACACAAAAAGAGATAAATGATAGAATCCATCTTCAGCTCCAGCTATCCAGAAAGAACCAGCTAAACCTGAATACAAGGCTGCCCGTGTAGAAAAAGGGGCACCCGAGTTTGAAAGTGAAACAAACTACGAGTCAGTCATGGGACTGGTATGAGAAATCTACTCAACACATTTATAATATGGCTAATCATAGGACCACGCCACTTTCGTGGAACGGGTTTACTCCATTGGATTGCCAGTGCTTTAAAAACAAATCATTCTTTTAAACATCACAATGCTTTTTATAAAAATGAAGCCATTATAAGACTCGGTTCCCATCACACAATGCAACGCAAACCGGAGGATAGAGTTTTTACCTTATAATGGCCAAGATATGCTTGATACGAATAAAACAAAGGCATTTGATATTATTACTAGTGTTTATATGTTTTGAAAAAAAATTCAAATCATAACTATCAATCATAGACGGCATTAATGCCCCATACCACTATGTCGCCATATATAGGTATACAATCCAACCGCACAGTCACGTATTTGGAAATTGGATTTCCGTCATGAACCAAGGCAAAAGATAGTCCTTACCGAATTTGAGACTGCCTAGCCCGAGTCTCAGGATCAGAACGCATCGACCCTTGGAGCGACAGGGCCGGTCCACACGGAGTGGATTAAAATGCCTGAACACTGCGTTTCGCCGCCCTTTGGGGCGTAAGCGAGCCAACAAATGACTCCATCGGACCCGGATCGTCCGATCTAACCGAGGCGCCTCGCAATAGCAACAACCACATAAGTCAAACTCGTCAGGGCGTGTAAAACCACTGACGCCACTTCTAGCTAGGAGGAAACGCAGGCCCTCCCTGAGGTCCTTTCTCCCGTTTCTGGTTCATACCGGGGTGTGAGGCTCGCGATTCCACGATATACACAAAGCTACGCCACACAGGCGTTGCTTTGATCATCTCCACAAGACTTTGCTTTTCAACAGAAGCCCTGATCACTGCATCTTAGCACGTCACACAGGCAATTCACACCGTGCAACTGATGGCTATCCATCACACAGAATAAATTCCAATGTCAGACACATTGTCCATTTGCAAATCCGTTCTGGGTCTGAACGAAACCGGAGGCACTATATACCTCGCAAACCCATCGATCACCACGTACGTCTGGACGATCACCACTCATTATCCATATTTCGGGATGCCTCCCAATCAGGACCTCGGTTACCATCCAAACGAGGTGAAGATCTCCGGTCTTCGACCACCGTCTTCATCTTCGATTACTTATCGTCGATTTAGTTATTCAGAATGGGATAAACCCGGTCTTTCTGAGCAACTCGCGTATATAATAAACAAGTGCAACACTAACATACACACGCATCATTTAAATTCATTGGTCACTAACCATCAATCAATAAGAGAACGATTTCCCCAATATTAACCCCGAAGGCCGAAACCAACATCAGATCAACACCCAGGAAACCATTCGACTTAGCCAACCTTCAGTTAATTTCTAAATCACATCCATATTGTTTATAATATTTTATAACGATTTATCGCTATTTTTATTTATTTTAAAATAGCCAATTTATTCAAAACGACGCTTCGGGCCATAACGCGGCCGTGGCGCTGGTTTTCTTCATATTTGATTTGCACATATCTGAAAATCTAACCATTGGATCTTCACAAAATTTACATCATTAGAAAGGTCTTTTCAAAACGAATCCAACTGTTCCAGTTTCGGGAAAATCCGACGGTCGGATCTCCCGGTATAATCGTTTGAAGTTTCGATTTCAAAATACGAACTGCAGCATCGTTATTCGATTAAATTTAATTATATTTATTTATATATATAAATATAATCGATTCTGGCGCTGTTTTTCTTCAGATTTGAATTAAACATTCCAGACAATCCAACCATTGGATTTTTACAAAGTTGGTGCCGTTGGAAAGATATTTCCAAAGCGAACCCAACGGTTGTGATTTCACGAAAATCCGATGGTCAGATCTCCCGTACTAATCGTTTGAAATCACGGTTTCAAAATACGAACTGCAACGTTGTTATTCGATATATTTCAATTCTATTTAAATATATATATCGATTCTTCGATTTCAAAACTATATTCTTTTCATACATTTGATAAAAATGATATTTTTATCTAATTGTCTTCTATTTCAACATTTCATGTACAATTCATGTATATAATAAAAATGTGATTTTTATTGTAAAAAAATTCATTTCAAAACTCTATTATTTTATATAGTGTATATAAGTAATAAAAATAGGGTTTTTATTATAAAACAATTTATTTCAAAACGAGATTATTTTATATAGTTCATATAGATGATAAAAATGTGATTTTTATTATAAAACAATTTATTTCAAAATATGAATACCATTCAACACATGAATTTCAATTTAACGAATGAATATCGATTCAACACATGAAGGTTTTCTATAGTTTGTATATGTAAAAACAAAGGTGATTTTTATATTTTAAAACACGAGTACCATTCAACACATGAATTTCAATTCAACGGACCCTATTTTATTTGGTATCAGAGTTATTAAAACAATAAACTCCAGGTCAGTCATGTGACTGGTGTGAGAACTAAAACAGTTATTAATCTTTATTTTTAAAGTTAGGTAAATCAAGGGACCACGTCGTATAACACGGAACGGGTTTCCTCCCAAGAACACTAGTGCATAAAACAACAACGCGATGCTAAATAAAGAAAAATGAAGCTATTACAAGACCCAGTTCCCATCACACAATGCAACGCAAGCCGGAGGATAGGGTTTTTACCTTATAATAGCCAAGAATGCTTGATACGTTTAAAACAAATCATTTGATACTATTATAAGTGCATAGTGTATAAAACAACTTCAAATCATAAGTATCAATCATAGGCGGCATAAGCGCCCCATCCCACTATGTCGCCATACTAGGCTCTACAAATAAAACTGAAATACACGTATTGGAAATTGGATTTCCATCATGGTTGCTCCAAATTTGAAAGATCGATCGTGTAGTGCAATTCCCCATGGCTTACGTCCCAACAAGAGAAAACACCGTCTGCACATCCACACTTTTGGGACCAGAGTATCACCGCGGCTTACGTCCCAGCGAGAGAAAACACCGCTTACTCTATCTATCCCTGAGCACTAAGCTCATCTCGGTCGACCGAATCCATGACACCACTAAGGTGCCCATCCACTAAAAAGCATACTGATCAAATGTAACAACCCGAAAATCTGGGCCAGTTTAAATTTTTTATTTTTGCAATTTTAGCGAATTTTGATTATTTAAAATGAATTATTTTAAATAATAATGACGAGAAATTTATTTTGAATAGAATTCAAACGAATATATTGATATAGATCGTCATTAGAATATAAATAATTATTTATATTTATAAAAGGAATTGAAAATGGCGCGGTAGTTCGATAATTCGATTTCAAACTTCAACTGAATGTGCCGGGTGCAAAATAAACCGGATTTTAGTGAAACCAAAAATAATGGAATCTAATTGAGAATATCTTTCCAACGAATCCGGGAAATCGAAATTTCATAGCGGGAATCAAAAGATATGTCCAGTTGAAAATTCTGAATAGTCGCTATAGAATTCAGGCCCTTAAAAATGGCCATTTTGCAAACGACCTCAGATTTTGACGAAACCACTTTTGCTGGATCCGGGACGTAAAGTTATTGCTAGGTTTCAAATTTCATAATTTTTTGAATCAATAGGTGAGCGTGGCAAAGGAAAACGTGTTTTGACCATTTCAGTTGATTTTAATCGACTGGAAATTGGCCATTTTTCCAACGGTCTCAGAATTCGACGAAACTAGTTTTGTTAGGACCGTACCGTAAATACGAAGCTAGAAAATATTTTTCGGGAATTTTTAGAGTTCGTATGTGACCCCAGTAAATTGAAATGCGCGTTCAAATTCAATATATAGAGTTATATGTTGATTTTGACGAAAACTGATCGAAACGGTCGAATCAGCTTACGATGCATATCCCATTGTATTCGGAATGAGGGTGAAACGCTATGGACGACAGGCGGTGGACCTCGTTTAGAGGTCGTATGTAAAAGTCAACTTTTTGAAATTAAATTAAAAAAAAATATCTCCCCTATCTCTATACCTTGGCCCCCCCGTTCGAAATCAAAACAGAAAGATAAAAAAAGAAAAAAAGAACCCCACGAGCAGAACCCGTCGCCCACCCTCCTCCCTCACCATCGTCAATCGCACGCCGACCAGCCACCCTCGCCCCCATCGCAACCTCGCAAACCCCCTCCTCTCAGCCGACGCCCTCCCTCCCACTAAGCCCAAATCGATGAAGTATACCGTCACCCCCACGCCACAAAAAAACCCTAGCGCCGCCTCCTGTATGCCATGCGTCACCAACCGGAGCTCGCCCCGATGAACGCGCGCACAACAATCCCCCCCCCCTCTGGAAAATCGAAGTGAGCTATATTTTATTATTATTTTTTTTGTTTTATTCTCTCTTTGTTTTGTGTTGCTTTTAAATTCGATTTTACTGCTTAAAAATTAGGATTTGTAATGCTTCAAAGTTAGGATTTTTAATAAGGAAAAATATGACTTTCTTTAGTTTAGAAAGTTTATGTTTTCATATATAAAATGGTTAGATTTTGATTATGAAGTTAATTATATATAAAGATGTGATCTTTGAAAATATAAAGATTATATTTTTATTAAGGAGAAGATTATATTTTTATATAAGAAAGGATTTGATTTTTTTTTAAATATAAAGGTGCGGTTTTTAGTGATATAAAAATATAATTTTTATAATGAAGTGGTATATATAAAGGTATGATCTTTTTATATAAAGTTAACGAGATAAAAGTATGATTTTTATCATTATAAAAATATGATTTTTGTATATTGAATAGCGAAGTAAAAATTTGATTTTTATATATTGAATAGCGAAGTAAAAATTTGATTTTTATATATTGAATAGCGAAGTAAAAATTCGATTTTTATATATTGAATAGCGAAGTAAAAATATGATTTTTATATATTGAATAGCGAAGTAAAAATTCGATTTTTATATATTGAATAGTGAAGTAAAAATATGATTTTTATATATTGAATAGCGAAGTAAAAATTCGATTTTTATATATTGAATAGCGAAGTAAAAATTCGATTTTTATATATTGAATAGCATAGTAAAAATTCGATTTTTATATATTGAATAGCATAGTAAAAATTCGATTTTTATATATTGAATAGCATAGTAAAAATTCGATTTTTATATATTGAATAGCGAAGTAAAAATTCGATTTTTACATATTGAATAGCGAAGTAAAAATTCGATTTTTACATATGTAGTGGCTACGGGCAACGAAAGTGACGAAAGGCGAGAACGGCGAAGATTTCTATAAATGAAGTGTCGTGAAGTTGGGATAGCTATCGGTGAGAACTTCTCACTCTTCAATTTCTAGTTATATATATACTAGGATGCAGATGGTGCTTAGCAGCACCCGACACCCGTCATCCAAAGACCATGGATGGCTTGTTTGTTTAATTGTTTAGTTGTGTAGTTGGTTAGATTATTTGGTTTGAATTGAATTGTTTGGTGAAATGAAATTGATTTGATTGATGTGTGAATGGCGTGGGCCTTCACTAGACCGGGGATAAGGCTAGGCCTTGTCCCGTTTCTAGTATCGTGTCGTTATGCCGCCGAAATTTTCTAAAAATAAGTTAGAAAAATAAAGATAACATTTTATTTAATAAATGAACCGAATAGAATATTCATAGGTTGAATAAAATAGTTTGATCGTTAAAAATATAATTTTTAACGTGAATGTGAATAAACAAATATTCATTTACAAACTGGACGGTTTGTTTATGTACACATATTTGAAGGACATTGATTGGGACGATAAATTTTACACATCGCCCAACTGCACAAATAAAAATCTGTGTTTGATTGCTTGAAACCCCACACGGGTATTGGGATGATATTTGACGTACACTAATCCCGATTGTTTAGTTGTATGTCGATCGATTGATTGACATACTGTTATAAGCGTTGGATACTTATATTTGATGCTTATACAGTGTAGAATGCACTTTGGATGATGGTTGATTATTCATCGTTGTTGATATATACATGTGTTGTAGAAAATCCATATAATTAACATTATATGGTAATTGATTGGGCCTCATTCCAGTTTTAAAATAGAAATATTTGAAAAGAGAAATATTTGAAATAGAATATTTGAAAATACGAATATATGAAGCCGTATTGATTAGATTGACGCCATTTTGAGTGAACGATATTTATATCGATTTTATTCATTTTATAATGAATATCGAAAGTGATTTCAAAATCTGATATTTTGAAAAGAAATTGAAATGGAATAGAAATAAATTTCGAATTGAAATTGAATATAAACGAATTCGAATTGAAATTGAATATAAATAAATTCGAATTGAAATTGAATATAAATAAATTCGAATTGAAATTGAATATAAATGAGTTCGAATTGAAATTGAATATAAATGAATTCGAATTGAAATTGAATATAAATGAATTCGAATTGAAATGAAATAGAAATGAATTCGAATTGAAATTGAATTGAATTGAAAACGAACTAAAATTGAATTAGAAATCAATTTGAATTGAAATCAATTTGAAATGAATTTAAAATGAATTTAAATTGGAATATTCAATTTTGATTTGAAATTGAATATGAAGTTGAAACTGTTTTGAAAATAAATTTAAAACGATTTATAAAGCACGTTTTGAATTGAAATCGACGAAGTATATATTATATATATTATATATATATAATATAATGGCCTGAATAGAACGCGCCGCGCTGCGGCAGTTCGCGAATTTCGACCATTGACTTCGAACGGATATTACGGGAGATCCGACCGTCGGATTCTCCTAAAACCGGAACCGTTGGGTTCGTATCGAAAAGAGCTTTCTAACAAATATTAGAAATTAGAAATCTAACGGTTGGATTTGGAATTATGTCCAAATGAAATTTGAAAAAGGTCGCTGTAAGTGCAGTTCGATAGCCGTTGATGGAAATCGACTGTACGGGCCTTGATAAAATTATTAAAAATAGTAATAATTTGTGTAAAATCATAAGAAATGATTTAGAAAGAATTGGGATGAAAAACTCCATATTTGAAAAGTTAAAAATAGATTTTTATCGAAATGAACAAGTTTTGAACTAGAATTATAATCCTTCTTATTTTTAAAATAAATAAACAGGATTAGAAATGGTTTTGAAATTAACCCGAATTTCCAATAATTATATTGGAATGGATTTGAATCAAAATTGTCTTTGGATTATTTCAATGTTGGATTTCGTGATGATACAGATATTGTTATGGGAATTTGAAAGATATATATATATATATATATATATATATCGTCATTTCCAATACGATATTTGTTAGTCGTAGAATTTGATATTGAATATAAGCCGGTATATTTTCTATTCAGAGCCTTGTGTTTAATATCAAATGTGATTTGGGTTTGTCGTGAATGGTGTCTTCATTAACACTGTTTTTGAACCCAGTTGAGAAAAGATTAAATCTTTTTTATTTAGATTTAATGAAGTGTACCAATTAAATAATATTTAATTGGAATTGAATTGATATTGATTTTTGGGTTTATCGTGAACAGTGTTTTTAAATGACACTTGTTCTTTAACCCGATAATTAATGGAATGGGATTTAGGGTTTATCGTGAACCGTGTTTCAAATGACACTGATTCTTTAACCCAGTCAAAGATTAAAACTAAGTGGAGTTTTAATGAATCTTTAATTAGAATGAAATAATCGAAATGGAGTATCACCAGTTTTGCTCCAGGCGTTAGTTAAATCTTTAATTAGATTTGAACGTGAAATGGTAAATGAATTTACCGATAACACCGTGGTGTTAGATATGAAGTATAACCAGTTTTACTTCATGGGATGAATAGGTTGGGTTTGGGAAATTAAAACAAATGATTACTTCGGTAATGTTCGTTAATCCCGACTAGTTGAATCGAAAATCAAAAGATGATTAAAGAATAAATTCAAGGAATTTATCTTGGATAAAATTAATGGGAACCTTTCCCTATGAATGTGAAATTTAGAAGCTAACTGTCGGTTAGCCAAGCAGAATGTTTTTCTGGATATTGATCTGATGTTGGTTTCGGCCTTCAGGGTTAATATTTGGGAAATTATTCTCTTGATTAATTTACGGTTAGTGACTGATGAATTGGAATGAGGCGTATGTTGTGTTTGAGTAACACTTATTTAAAATATACGCGAGTTATTCGGAACGACCGGGTTTATCCCATTCTGAATAACTGATACGACGATAAGTCGAAGATGAAGACGGTGGTTGAAGACCGGAAGTCTTCACATCGTTTGGGTGATCATTGATGATCTTGATTGGGATGTACACCCAAGATGAGGGAAACAGTTGGTGATCGTCCAGATGTACTTGGAGATCGATGGATATGCGGGGTACTAGGTGCCTCCGGTTTCGTTCGGACCCAGAACGAACTTGTAAATGGACTGTGTGTCTGACATTGTGTAGCGACCCGCGTTTTTCAGCAACAGAATAATTAATTTATTTACTTATATGAATAGTGATTTAGAGAATTAAGGGGTCGTTGAATTGAATTTTAGTGAATATTTAATTAAATTAAATAAGGGGATAATATATTTATTTCTGAAATAGTCAGAAATAGTGGAATTCACAATATTGTGTGAATGGGCAATATAAAATATATAAATCAGTTTATATGGAATTATATTGACGAATATATTCATAAACGCCGTTTAACGTATAATTTATATTATAATTATAATATAGCTCGAAATGGCGCTGCAGTTCGCTATTTGGCGATTCGAACTTCAACTGGATATACAGGAGCCGTTTTAAGCCGGATTTTTGTGAAACAAGAAACGCTCGGAGCTGGTGGAGTATATCTTCCTAGTGGAAGAGAGAAATCAGGATTTCGTCGTGTAGATTTTGTTTTATGTCCAAATCAAATTTTAAAATAGTCGCTATGGAATTCCTTTATATTTTGCAACGCTTTATTTACGTTATAAATGGATTTTCTATATAATTTGAATATCGAATTAATACTGGAATTTGAATATCGAGTTATAAACTGTGATATGATTATTTTAGAGCTGTGGTATATCGTATGTGAATATATACGATAATATTTATTTTTAAATATTAAATTTAATTGTTTTTAAATATATTTATATATTTAAAAGGGCTATTTAGGACTTTAAAAATAGCCACTTTTGCAAACGAAATCGGATTTCAACGAAACAAATTTTGTTGGATCCGCAGCGTCAAATTATTGTTAGATTCCAAGTTTGGTGATTTTTAGAAGCAGTGTGTGGCCGTACGGATTTTTAGAGTGAAAAATAGACAGTATTTCGACGGTTAAAAATACGCTGTGTGGACATACGGAGTCGGAATTCGACGAAACCAGTTTCGTTGGGTCCGCAGTGTCGAACTCTAGCAGCATGCCAAGTTTCGTGATTTTTGGGTATTGTATATGCTCACAGAAAATTTTAAACAGCTTATACAAACAGAGATAGACTAAAATAAATATAAAAATCAAATATAAAAATATTATCCTTACACTATAAATACACCTCCATTCCTTATAACCCTAACAACATTTCCTCTCTGATAAAAAGTGCGCCGCCACTACCAAACAAATTCTACAGCAAAAATCCTCCTTTGAAAATCAAAGTAAAATCATACAAAATTTGTAAATTTACCAAACCCATATGGTTGTATTCGGTATGAAGTGGTCTTCAACTTTATGGGGTTTTCGAATAGCTCGAACATAGTTTGATCGATTTTCCTGTAAGACGCGTGAACTAGGGCACAACTATGGTGCCAATTGGAGTGACGATAGCTCAAGTTGATGGTAGTTTCGGATTTCGTGTGAGGAGGCGAGTTCGGTGGCGTGGATTTGGGGGATTCCGGTGCTGATTTTGGGTTGCGAGTTCCTGTTCGTGACCGCGATGTTGGTGTCATAGGGCGGCGCGAGTTGTGAACAACGGTGATGAAAGAGAAGTGCTTTGAACGAGAAGTTTATTAGTGTGAGTAATTTGGAAATTTATGAAAGGATGAGGGATCGGTGTGAGGTTAAGGATTGGGAATGGCTGTCGAATGTTTCCTGAAGCCGAGACCTGGAGTTGAGGAAGAAGAGGATAATGCGTTGGGTTTTTATGGAGGGAGATGGGCCATTGTTTTTGGTAAAGCCCAATATTTATTTTAATAGTTGAGATTAAATTTAAATAGTGAATAAACTTATTAACACGATATCTTATTCATACGCTGTCAGAATTTCGAACGGTCAGATTCGCTGGGACCGTATGGACGTTGACTACACCATGGAACTGACCAGGAGCGAATTCGAGTTCGTTTGGATTTATGGCAAAATCAAACGCCAGAATCAAATCAATGACCAAATATCGTTACTCAACGATAAACCGTCCAATGTGAGTAAATCTCACTAACTCTGAACGCTTTATATTTTTATAAAGTATTTTTAGAAGTGATGAAAATTGGTTGAAACGCTGTGTGTTGGCTGTTTGGTTGAACTGCTAGTCAGTTGATTGAAAACATCGATAACGATATATATAAATCGTATCGGAATATTGATTCTGCTTATCAGAATATTTTATACTCATGTCATTTATGTTGACTGACATCTGTGGATGCAGGGAAACAGGTCGGAGGGACCCAACTGGGTTCCTCAACATTTATTTACCGCTTTTCATATATTTTGATATATGATGTGTTATATCATCCGTTCTTGATTCTGTGTGTTTGGATGATGACCGATCAGTTGATTTGATATTTTTACACCATAAGTGATACGAGAAAGGGGAAAGGGAAATTTTCAAAGTATATTTGAAAATAGATTATTTATATAAAATCAGCATATTTTATATATGAAAGGAAAAAGGGTTTTATAAAAGAAATCATTTTATAAAATCAAAGTAATAAAGGAAAAATATTTGTAAAACAAATAGAGAAGGGAAATTGTTTGTAAAACATTTACAAATAAAATAGAAAAGAAAATATTTGTAAAACCATTGCAAATAGAGATAAAAAGAAAACATTAGCAAATGGAATTAGAAAAAAATATTGTAAAACATTTACAAATAGATTAAAAGGAAATATTTATCTAGAGAAATAAATTGAGTTATAAAAAGGAATTATTTATTTAGAAAATAAATAGAATAATGGAAACTTGAAAATGGATAAAAAGGAGAATTTTACACTAGGAAGAGTTTCGACCCGTGCTTCGCACACGGGTAAACAGAATATGAATTCAAAGTGAGAATTTAAGAGAGATCCGTTTTAATAGATAAAGTGAGAAGGTTAATTTATAAATAAAGTTTTATAAATTAATTTAGTTATTTATCTTTGGATAAATAGAGTATATAAGTCAAGACTTATATAGAGAAGTAAAAATCGATTTCCACATCGATGTTTGAAACTGGATAAGGACGAAGGAGAATTTATCGAATAAGAGTTATACGAAGTAAAGTTATCGAATATCAGTTTATTCGAAAGGAAGTTTATTGAATATTAGTTATTCGAAATGGGTTGATCCAAGAGAGTTAATCCAATAGAGTTAATTGATTGAGATCAACCGTTAGAGTTAAACTGTTAGAGTTGAACTGTTAGAGTTAAACCGTTAGGGTTAAACCGTAGAGTTAAACCGTTGGAGTAAAACGTTTAGAGTTAGTTAGAGTTAACCAATTAAAGTTAATCAGTTAGAGTTAATCGATTAGAGTCTAATCGAACTAGAGTTATCCAAATATAGTAATCGAATAAGGGATGATTGAATATTAGTTATTCGATTAGATTTGCTCGAATTTAGTTATTCGAGATAGAGTTAAACAGAAGTAGTCATTTAAGATAAGTTATCAGTAAGCACGACTGCTAGCGTAATTCGCAGGGCTGCAGATAGCCCAAGGCGGACAGATGTTTCCTGAGGGAATCAGGCGTAACCATTGTGATCGCTGCGATCTAGAGTCGAGCGAATGGTGTTAAATCAAATATTAGTTAATTAATAGAAGTAATTAAGTCGAGTTATCAAGTTGAGTTAGATAAGTCGAGTTAATTAAGTTAAGTTAGTCAAATTGAACTAATCAAGTAAGTTGGTCAAAATGGGTTAATCAACTTGAGTTATCCGAACAAGAGTTAATCCTGTAAGAGTTAATAGAATAACGGTTATAGATTAGAGTTAACCAAATAGGTGTCGATAATTAGTGGTTCGTTATATATTCGAGTTAGAAAATAAAGGTCATATTAAAGTTATTATATTTCGGATGCAGGGAATTATAACACCATTGTTATAATCAAGTGTTTTATGAAAAAGAAGTGGATTCATAAATCGAATCCGAGGGCAACGTAAGGTAGTGTGTTAAAAGATTTGAAAGTTTGAATTTTTTTTCCTATATCGAAGTTAGAAATGTCGTTCAGTTAAGGTCTGAGAGGTAATTATACCCCAACTTGATTGACTTCAGTTTTAACTAAGAAATGGTTAAAGATTCGATGGTGAAAAGTGATTAAGTGGAAACCAAATGAAGGAGATTTGGCATAGTGATGTTTATTCAAACATCTGTTTAATCAAATGAAGGAGATTTGGAAATGTTTTCCAAATGAGAAGCAGAATTGTTTTCTGAATATAGCAACAAGAGATGGAAATGTTTTCCAATGATAAGGATATATATTTTCTAAATATAGTGAATAAGAAACATTTAAACAACAGGAATAGGGAAATGGACGGATGAATGAAATGATGATTGTTCGATAGGATTTCCTTCGGGAAATAATATCGTTGTTTGCACACCGACATGTTTTCGTTTGATAGTTAAATCACTGACTATCAAAGTTTTGACCATTTTACGTTGTTAATATGGAGAGACCGGTTGGATTACTATCCAGAGAACCACTCCGTATTGGCATAAGCGTTGCGAATCAAGTATGCTGAATATATTGAAGACGGAGTTATGCAAGGGCTATCCTGTTTACAGAATAGTGCCTTCGGTTTGTCCAGTCCCAGGACAAACGTGTATGGACGAGTGTCTGACAGAGTATATCCAAAGGATCGCGTAAGTTGATCTCTTCAAACGTACTTACGTTTGGTAGCGGAGGAATTCGTTTCTCTTAGCTTTATACCCGTGGTATTTTTGGTGAAATCAATTTGTGATTTGGCGGGTATGACGATGTGGCATTCAAAGTAATGGAGGTGTGATCTGTCAAAAGATACGTTATGACCTCAAGCCTCATCAACCAGGAAAGGACAAAAATCGGGCAGGCAGCATGGCTATGTGGGTCGCACCCATTAGGATGTATGATCACCTATCTAGAGAAATTCCTTTTGTTCTTTAATCTATCGATGCTGTCCCATTTCGGGAGGCGGTTGCTGATCCCAACCGTCGGTGATATACATTCGATACACTCAAGCGAAATGAGTGGTCGGTCATGTGAGGGCCGGGTTGCAAGATGTTCTTGTTGAACCCAGTGTATTCGCCTCTAGAGATACACTATCGGCAGGTGGTCCCATACCTTGTCAAAGTCGGAATCCAATCTCCAATAAGTGCCCGCGAGTTTGATTTGTATACTATATATGTAGAGCGTGAGATGCAAGCGTTCTACTAGATTTTAATTACTTGTGATTAGACATTATTATAATATCAGATAATATATGATTTCCAAAGTGTTTTGGGTTATCGTAAGGTAAAAGCCATCCGTATTTATGTGTGGGTTGGTCTTACGATTATCTTTTCGTTTGAAAAGGATTTTGAAAAGTTAAACCAAATGATTGGAGTTTACTCACACCAGTCCCATGACTGACCCAGAGTTTTATTTTGTTTTGTTTTTCCCTAAACTCTTGGGTGCCCAAATTTGTACGGGCAGTCAAGTAGTCAGGATTTACAGGTATGCTTGAAGAGCTTGGAGCAGGAGGCCTCAAGATTTTTTTCTAGCTATTGATTATTCCGCTGTGATGAAAGTGTTGTACTCTGATAATGGTATGATATACATATACTACTTTGATTTCAAGATATGTTGTCTATTATATTTTATTCGTTCCGCTGTGAGATCCGTGTTACTCTGATGTTGTTGTGTTCTTCTTCTTCTTCTATTCTGTTAGTTCTACCTTATCTATTCTCACCCTCTATCTTCTTCCATTAACTATCCGGTATTTCCGATGCTTGAATAGTCGACATGTTGTTTATTGTCGGTGTTCAGGATCGCGAAATCCCCGGGTCGTTACAGTGGTATCAGAGCTGAAGGTTAAGTATTACCTTGGCTCTGTGGCGTGATTCAGTAGAGATGGGGTTAGTAATACCCTAGACTGAGTTTGAGTATATATATACGAGTGAACGTATTTGTTATTTGATATAAAATGATTTTATATTGTGGAGATTTATTGGTTGAGTTGTTTATGAATTCTGGTCGATCAGTTTGATCCACTGTATCGATAGGGGTTTCCAAACACTTGAATACGATAAACCACACAGTATGTTTTGAAAGAGGGTAAATGAAATAATTTTACCTAAAGTATATTTTGATTTTAAATAAAGATATATCATGGAATTATTATCATATATTGTATGTGTTGGTTGATTATAATTGAAATGGTTCTATAAATAACCAATTTGAGTTCGTATAATATAAAAGAAGATTAGTTAAATCTGAATTAAATCAGAATTGGAATTAAAATTCTGAAGACTGGGAAAAGTGGTCATAAAAGGAATTGAGTTAAGTATAAGAAAATTTTAAAATCCTGGGAGATTTTAAATGGTTTACAAGCATTGTGAATTGTATTTTGAAATGGATTTCAAAATAAAAGCGTTTAGAAATGATTTTGAAAGTGACGTAGTATTGAACTCACTTCAATAGCTGGAAAATAAATTCCGATGATGATCCGGACATCATCGGTGTTCATTTTCGAGTTTGCAAGTGACGGATTACTACCAAAATTTTTGTTTTGAATTGTTTTGAGAAAACAAGTTGTTTGATATTCCAAATAAATATTTGATTTTTGGAAAAGGCTAAGCTGTTTAAAACTCCCAAAAACAGATTATTTGAAATAAACACAAAGTAAATAAAAATTTGCGAAAGCAAATTTGAAATAGAAATAAAGCCAGTTCAGTGGAAATTGAATTGAATTGGATTAGAATGGTATCAAGTAGAGTTGGACTGGATTAGAGATAATCTGGGATGTAAATGTATTGTTGAGCAAGAAATTTGAATTGAGATTGGAATTGCATTGATTGAGATTCGGCTTGGGTAAGCGAATGGGTGTGTTGAAGATAAAAGTGATTTGAGTTTGACTGGGATGACAGTTGCATATGTTGGATTGGCAGAAGATGGAAGTAATATAAGGAATGCCCGACAAAAGGTACACATTTATATTCATATGAGTTTGATGAGATTTATGAACCTTTTGGGCAAGCCACTTGGCTGTTTGATTTTCTTTTGGATTGGAGAGGCCTGTGTGGCGGTTTGGGGATTTTCCCGATGCTCCCGGTACAAAGGAGGTGCTGGCGAATTTTTTTGGAAATTTCGGGTGTTAGAAAATTTTCAGGAGTTTTGAAAATTTTCGTTTATAGAAATGAAGTAATAATTTAATTGAAATAAATAAATTCAGTTGAAACTGAAGTTAAAGAAGTAAACAAATAATTCGAAACTAGTTAATAGGGTTGTTCTCTACCTTAGCAATTTCGAGGACGAAATTATTGTAAGGGGGGAAGAATGTAACGACCCGCGTTTTTCAGCAACAGAATAATTAATTTATTTACTTATATGAATAGTGATTTAGAGAATTAAGGGGTCGTTGAATTGAATTTTAGTGAATATTTAATTAAATTAAATAAGGGGATAATATATTTATTTCTGAAATAGTCAGAAATAGTGGAATTCACAATATTGTGTGAATGGGCAATATAAAATATATAAATCAGTTTATATGGAATTATATTGACGAATATATTCATAAACGCCGTTTGAACGTATAATTTATATTATAATTATAATATAGCTTGGCGCTGCAGTTCGCTATTTGGCGATTCGAACTTCAACTGGATATACAGGAGCCGTTTTAAGCCGGATTTTTGTGAAACAAGAAACGCTCGGAGCTGGTGGAGTATATCTTCCTAGTGGAAGAGAGAAATCAGGATTTCGTCGTGTAGATTTTGTTTTATGTCCAAATCAAATTTTAAAATAGTCGCTATGGAATTCCTTTATATTTTGCAACGCTTTATTTACGTTATAAATGGATTTTCTATATAATTTGAATATCGAATTAATACTGGAATTTGAATATCGAGTTATAAACTCTGATATGATTATTTTAGAGCTGTGGTATATCGTATGTGAATATATACGATAATATTTATTTTTAAATATTAAATTTAATTGTTTTTAAATATATTTATATATTTAAAAGGGCTATTTAGGACTTTAAAAATAGCCACTTTTGCAAACGAAGTCGGATTTCAACGAAACAAATTTTGTTGGATCCGCAGCGTCAAATTATTGTTAGATTCCAAGTTTGGTGATTTTTAGAAGCAGTGTGTGGCCGTACGGATTTTTAGAGTGAAAAATAGACAGTATTTCGACGGTTAAAAATACGCTGTGTGGACATACGGAGTCGGAATTCGACGAAACCAGTTTCGTTGGGTCCGCAGTGTCGAACTCTAGCAGCATGCCAAGTTTCGTGATTTTTGGGTATTGTATATGCTCACAGAAAATTTTAAACAGCTTATACAAACAGAGATAGACTAAAATAAATATAAAAATCAAATATAAAAATATTATCCTTACACTATAAATACACCTCCATTCCTTATAACCCTAACAACATTTCCTCTCTGATAAAAAGTGCGCCGCCACTACCAAACAAATTCTACAGCAAAAATCCTCCTTTGAAAATCAAAGTAAAATCATACAAAATTTGTAAATTTACCAAACCCATATGGTTGTATTCGGTATGAAGTGGTCTTCAACTTTATGGGGTTTTCGAATAGCTCGAACATAGTTTGATCGATTTTCCTGTAAGACGCGTGAACTAGGGCACAACTATGGTGCCAATTGGAGTGACGATAGCTCAAGTTGATGGTAGTTTCGGATTTCGTGTGAGGAGGCGAGTTCGGTGGCGTGGATTTGGGGGATTCCGGTGCTGATTTTGGGTTGCGAGTTCCTGTTCGTGACCGCGATGTTAGTGTCATAGGGCGGCGCGAGTTGTGAACAACGGTGATGAAAGAGAAGTGCTTTGAACGAGAAGTTTATTAGTGTGAGTAATTTGGAAATTTATGAAAGGATGAGGGATCGGTGTGAGGTTAAGGATTGGGAATGGCTGTCGAATGTTTCCTGAAGCCGAGACCTGGAGTTGAGGAAGAAGAGGATAATGCGTTGGGTTTTTATGGAGGGAGATGGGCCATTGTTTTTGGTAAAGCCCAATATTTATTTTAATAGTTGAGATTAAATTTAAATAGTGAATAAACTTATTAACACGATATCTTATTCATACGCTGTCAGAATTTCGAACGGTCAGATTCGCTGGGACCGTATGGACGTTGACTACACCATGGAACTGACCAGGAGCGAATTCGAGTTCGTTTGGATTTATGGCAAAATCAAACGCCAGAATCAAATCAATGACCAAATATCGTTACTCAACGATAAACCGTCCAATGTGAGTAAATCTCACTAACTCTGAACGCTTTATATTTTTATAAAGTATTTTTAGAAGTGATAAAAATTGGTTGAAACGCTGTGTGTTGGCTGTTTGGTTGAACTGCTAGTCAGTTGATTGAAAACATCGATAACGATATATATAAATCGTATCGGAATATTGATTCTGCTTATCAGAATATTTTATACTCATGTCATTTATGTTGACTGACATCTGTGGATGCAGGGAAACAGGTCGGAGGGACCCAACTGGGTTCCTCAACATTTATTTACCGCTTTTCATATATTTTGATATATGATGTGTTATATCATCCGTTCTTGATTCTGTGTGTTTGGATGATGACCGATCAGTTGATTTGATATTTTTACACCATAAGTGATACGAGAAAGGGGAAAGGGAAATTTTCAAAGTATATTTGAAAATAGATTATTTATATAAAATCAGCATATTTTATATATGAAAGGAAAAAGGGTTTTATAAAAGAAATCATTTTATAAAATCAAAGTAATAAAGGAAAAATATTTGTAAAACAAATAGAGAAGGGAAATTGTTTGTAAAACATTTACAAATAAAATAGAAAAGAAAATATTTGTAAAACCATTGCAAATAGAGATAAAAAGAAAACATTAGCAAATGGAATTAGAAAAAAATATTGTAAAACATTTACAAATAGATTAAAAGGAAATATTTATCTAGAGAAATAAATTGAGTTATAAAAAGGAATTATTTATTTAGAAAATAAATAGAATAATGGAAACTTGAAAATGGATAAAAAGGAGAATTTTACACTAGGAAGAGTTTCGACCCGTGCTTCGCACACGGGTAAACAGAATATGAATTCAAAGTGAGAATTTAAGAGAGATCCGTTTTAATAGATAAAGTGAGAAGGTTAATTTATAAATAAAGTTTTATAAATTAATTTAGTTATTTATCTTTGGATAAATAGAGTATATAAGTCAAGACTTATATAGAGAAGTAAAAATCGATTTCCACATCGATGTTTGAAACTGGATAAGGACGAAGGAGAATTTATCGAATAAGAGTTATACGAAGTAAAGTTATCGAATATCAGTTTATTCGAAAGGAAGTTTATTGAATATTAGTTATTCGAAATGGGTTGATCCAAGAGAGTTAATCCAATAGAGTTAATTGATTGAGATCAACCGTTAGAGTTAAACTGTTAGAGTTGAACTGTTAGAGTTAAACCGTTAGGGTTAAACCGTAGAGTTAAACCGTTGGAGTAAAACGTTTAGAGTTAGTTAGAGTTAACCAATTAAAGTTAATCAGTTAGAGTTAATCGATTAGAGTCTAATCGAACTAGAGTTATCCAAATATAGTAATCGAATAAGGGATGATTGAATATTAGTTATTCGATTAGATTTGCTCGAATTTAGTTATTCGAGATAGAGTTAAACAGAAGTAGTCATTTAAGATAAGTTATCAGTAAGCACGACTGCTAGCGTAATTCGCAGGGCTGCAGATAGCCCAAGGCGGACAGATGTTTCCTGAGGGAATCAGGCGTAACCATTGTGATCGCTGCGATCTAGAGTCGAGCGAATGGTGTTAAATCAAATATTAGTTAATTAATAGAAGTAATTAAGTCGAGTTATCAAGTTGAGTTAGATAAGTCGAGTTAATTAAGTTAAGTTAGTCAAATTGAACTAATCAAGTAAGTTGGTCAAAATGGGTTAATCAACCTGAGTTATCCGAACAAGAGTTAATCCTGTAAGAGTTAATAGAATAACGGTTATAGATTAGAGTTAACCAAATAGGTGTCGATAATTAGTGGTTCGTTATATATTCGAGTTAGAAAATAAAGGTCATATTAAAGTTATTATATTTCGGATGCAGGGAATTATAACACCATTGTTATAATCAAGTGTTTTATGAAAAAGAAGTGGATTCATAAATCGAATCCGAGGGCAACGTAAGGTAGTGTGTTAAAAGATTTGAAAGTTTGAATTTTTTTTCCTATATCGAAGTTAGAAATGTCGTTCAGTTAAGGTCTGAGAGGTAATTATACCCCAACTTGATTGACTTCAGTTTTAACTAAGAAATGGTTAAAGATTCGATGGTGAAAAGTGATTAAGTGGAAACCAAATGAAGGAGATTTGGCATAGTGATGTTTATTCAAACATCTGTTTAATCAAATGAAGGAGATTTGGAAATGTTTTCCAAATGAGAAGCAGAATTGTTTTCTGAATATAGCAACAAGAGATGGAAATGTTTTCCAATGATAAGGATATATATTTTCTAAATATAGTGAATAAGAAACATTTAAACAACAGGAATAGGGAAATGGACGGATGAATGAAATGATGATTGTTCGATAGGATTTCCTTCGGGAAATAATATCGTTGTTTGCACACCGACATGTTTTCGTTTGATAGTTAAATCACCGACTATCAAAGTTTTGACCATTTTACGTTGTTAATATGGAGAGACCGGTTGGATTACTATCCAGAGAACCACTCCGTATTGGCATAAGCGTTGCGAATCAAGTATGCTGAATATATTGAAGACGGAGTTATGCAAGGGCTATCCTGTTTACAGAATAGTGCCTTCGGTTTGTCCAGTCCCAGGACAAACGTGTATGGACGAGTGTCTGACAGAGTATATCCAAAGGATCGCGTAAGTTGATCTCTTCAAACGTACTTACGTTTGGTAGCGGAGGAATTCGTTTCTCTTAGCTTTATACCCGTGGTATTTTTGGTGAAATCAATTTGTGATTTGGCGGGTATGACGATGTGGCATTCAAAGTAATGGAGGTGTGATCTGTCAAAAGATACGTTATGACCTCAAGCCTCATCAACCAGGAAAGGACAAAAATCGGGCAGGCAGCATGGCTATGTGGGTCGCACCCATTAGGATGTATGATCACCTATCTAGAGAAATTCCTTTTGTTCTTTAATCTATCGATGCTGTCCCATTTCGGGAGGCGGTTGCTGATCCCAACCGTCGGTGATATACATTCGATACACTCAAGCGAAATGAGTGGTCGGTCATGTGAGGGCCGGGTTGCAAGATGTTCTTGTTGAACCCAGTGTATTCGCCTCTAGAGATACACTATCGGCAGGTGGTCCCATACCTTGTCAAAGTCGGAATCCAATCTCCAATAAGTGCCCGCGAGTTTGATTTGTATACTATATATGTAGAGCGTGAGATGCAAGCGTTCTACTAGATTTTAATTACTTGTGATTAGACATTATTATAATATCAGATAATATATGATTTCCAAAGTGTTTTGGGTTATCGTAAGGTAAAAGCCATCCGTATTTATGTGTGGGTTGGTCTTACGATTATCTTTTCGTTTGAAAAGGATTTTGAAAAGTTAAACCAAATGATTGGAGTTTACTCACACCAGTCCCATGACTGACCCAGAGTTTTATTTTGTTTTGTTTTTCCCTAAACTCTTGGGTGCCCAAATTTGTACGGGCAGTCAAGTAGTCAGGAATTACAGGTATGCTTGAAGAGCTTGGAGCAGGAGGCCTCAATATTTTTTTCTAGCTATTGATTATTCCGCTGTGATGAAAGTGTTGTACTCTGATAATGGTATGATATACATATACTACTTTGATTTCAAGACATGTTGTCTATTATATTTTATTCGTTCCGCTGTGAGATCCGTGTTACTCTGATGTTGTTGTGTTCTTCTTCTTCTTCTATTCTGTTAGTTCTACCTTATCTATTCTCACCCTCTATCTTCTTCCATTAACTATCCGGTATTTCCGATGCTTGAATAGTCGACATGTTGTTTATTGTCGGTGTTCAGGATCGCGAAATCCCCGGGTCGTTACACATTGGATTTCATTCTGTGTGACTGATATCGGTTGCATAGAGTGGTTTGCCTGTGTGGCATGTTAAGATGCAAATGATCAAGGCTTCTGTTGATAAGCAAAGTCTTATGGTGATGATCAAAGCACAACCGGTGTGGCACAGCTTTGTGTAACGTGAATTCGCGAGCCTCACACCCCGGTGGTGAACCAAAAACGGGAGACGGACCTCAGGGAGGGCATGTGTTTCTTTCTAGCTAGGGTGGTGTCAGTGACCTACCAGCCCTGACATTTATATACTTTTCACCTGTGTGGTTATTGCTGTTGCGAGGCGCCTTGGTTAGATCGGACGATCCGGGTCCGATGGATCCATTCGTTGGCTCGTTTACGCCCCAAAGGGCGGAGAAACGTAGTGTTCAGGCATAATAATCCACATCGGTGGACCGGCCCTGACGATCCAAGGCTTGTCTGCGCGCTTGCCTGAGACTCGAGCTAGACAGTCTCGAATCGGTAGAGGACGATCCTTGGCCTCGGTTCATAGATGGAAATCCAATTTCCAAATACGTGACCTTGCGATTTTGATTGTATAACCTATATATGGCGACATAGTGGTATGGGGCATTCATGCCGCCTATGATTGATACTTATGATTTGAATATTGTTTTATACACTATGCACTTATTATAGTACTATCACAATGATTTGTTTCAAACGTATCAAGCACTCTTGGCTATTATAAGGTAAAAACCCTATCCTTCGGCTTGCGTTGCATTGTGTGATGGGAACTGGGTCTTATAATAGCTTCATTTTTCTTTATTTAGCATTGCGTTGTTTGTTTTATGCACTGGTATTCTTGGGAGGAAACCCGTTCTGTGTTATACGGCGTGGTCCCTTGATTTACCTAACTTTAAAATAAAGATTAATAACTGTTTTAGTTCTCACACCAGTCACATGACTGACCTGGAGTTTATTGTTTTGACCTAAACTCTGTGTGCCCCTATTTTGACATGGGCAACTAGTAGTTTTGGTTTTGCGGATTTATATTCACAGGATCCCGGTTTACAGCTGGAATGATATCCGGAAAGCTTTGTATTCGTATATCTCTTCTAGTTGTGTATTGTATTATTTTCTGCTGCTATGTATTTAAATGTAATTTAAATCTCTGATATTTCTGTGTAATATTTATTCATTTATACTCTGTATATTCTTGTAATCTGATGCATTGTTGTAATATACAATGAAATGTTCTTCCGTCTGCGTTCTGTTGTGGCTTGTTCTCGAACTATCCGCGCTTTCCTTCATAGGGGAAGTTACGGTTTTTACATCAAACCATCAGTTTACCACCATACCGAGGTGTGAGGCTCGCGAATCAACGTTATACACAAAGCCATGCTATATTAAAGCTGCGCTTTGATCATCATCCACCAATCTTTGCTTTTCAACAAAAGTCTGGATCACTGCATCTCAGCATGCCACGCTATCAATCCATATCGTACCACTGATTTCTGCCAATATATAACCTCTGAGCTCGTATGTCTCAGAGAAGGGCGTTAAGCAAGAGAATAAATTCCCAGCCGCCAAACAGATATATATTTAGCAGAGATCAACGAATACAATATAAAGGAATACAATGTCAGACACACCATCCATTTACAAGTCCGTTCTAGGTCTGAACGAAACCGGAGGCACTTTCCTTGCATATCCGTTGATCTCCAAGTACGTCTGGATGACCATCAACTGATTCCCTCATCTTGGGTGTACAGCCCAATCAAGATCATCAGTAATCACCCAAACGATGTGAAGACTTTCGTTCTTCGACCACCGTCATCATCTTCGACTTATCGTCGAATCGGTTATTCAGAATGGGTATAAACCCAGCCTTTCCGAACAACCCGCGTATATAGTAAACAAATGTTACACAATCACAACATACGCCTCATTCCGATTCATCAGTCACTAACCGTAAATTAGCAAGGGAACAATTCCTCAAATATTAACCCCGAAGGCCGAAACCAACATCAGATCAATGCCCAGGAAACCATTCTTCTTAGCTAACCTACAGTTAGTTTCTAAATTTCACGTTCTTAGGGAAAGGTTCCCATTAATTTTATCAAAGATAAATTCTTTAAAATTTATCCTTTAATCTTCCTTTGGATATCATTTCAAACCAAATTATGGTTTTCCAAACTAGTCGGGATTAGCGAACCACACCGAAGTAATTATTTATTTTATTTCCCAATCCCAACCTATTCATCCCATGAAGCAAAACTAGTAATACTTCATATCTAACACCACGGTGTTATCGGTAAATTCAGTTACCGTTTCACGTTCAAATCTAATTAAAGATTTAACAATCGCCCGAAGCAAAACTGGTGATACTCCATTCTCGATCTTTTCAATCTAATTAAAGATTCATTAAAACCCCACTTAGTTTTAATCTTTAACTGGGTTAAAGAATCAGTGTTATTTTAAACACGGTTCACTATAAACCCAAAATCACATTACATTTCAATCAGACCCTAACCGTAAATTAGCAAGTGAGCAATTCCCTAAATATTAACCCCGAAGGCCGAAACCAACATCGGATAAATACCCAAAAACCATTCAGCTTAACTAATCTCCAGTTAGTTTCTGATTTTCTTAACTCCTTTGGGTCTAAGAATAGTATTATTGAAGATACCGTTCACGACAACCCAAAATCACATTCTATTAATTATCGGGTTAAAGGACAAGTGTTATTTAAAACACTGTTCACGATAAACCCAAAAATCAATACCAATTCAATTCCAATTAAAAGTTATTTAATTGGTGCACTTCATTAAATCTAAATAAAAAGATTTAATCTTTTCCTCAACTGGGTTTAAGAACAGCGTTAATGAAGACGCCATTCACGACAAACCCAAAATCCCATTTGATATTAAATACAAGGATCTGAATAGAAAATATATCGGCTTATATTCAATATCAAATTCTACGACCAACAAATATCGTATTGGAAATAACGATATAAATATATATTTCCCATAACAATACCTGTATAATCACAAAATCCCACATCGAAATATTCCGAAGACAATTTCGATTCAAATCCATTTCCAATCTATATATTGGAAATCCTGGTTATTTTCAAAACCATTTCAAATCCACTTTATTTATTTTAAAAAATAAATAAATTATTATTCTAGTTCAAAACTAGTTCATTTCGATAAAAAATCTATTTTTATCCTTTCAAATATGGAGTTTTCCATCCCAATTCTTCACAAATCATTTCTTATGATTTTACACAAATAATTATTATTTTTAATAATTTTATCAAGGCCTGTACAGTCGATTTCCATCAACGGCCATCGAACTGCACTTACAACGACCTTTTCCAAATTTGATTTGGACATAATTCCAAATCCAACCGTTAGATTTTAAATTTCTAATATTCGTTAGAAAACTCTTTTCGATACGAACTCAACGGTTCCGGTTTTAGGAGAATCCGACGGTCGGATCTCCCGCAATGTCCGTTCGAAGTCAATGGTCGAAATTCACGAACTGCCGCGGCGCGGTGCGTTCTATTCAGGCCATTATATATATATAATATATATATATATATTATATATTTCGTCGATTTCTTTTTTTAAAACGTATTTTTATAATTCGATTTCAATTCAATTTGATTTCTAATTCAATTTCAGTTCGTTTTCAATTCAATTTCAATTCGAATTTATTTCTATCCAATTTCAATTCGAATTCATTTCTATTCAATTCCAATTCGAATTCATTTCTATTCAATTTCAATTCGAATTCGTTTTCTATTCAATTCAATTCGAATTCGGTTTCTATTCAATTCAATTCAATTCAATTCACTTTCGACATTCATTATAAAACGAATAAAATCGATATTCATTATAAAATGAATAAAATCGATATAAATATCGTTCACGTCAAAATGGCGTCAATCTAATCAACACGGCTTCATATATTTCTATTTTCAAATATTCTATTTCAAATATTTCTTTTTCAAATATTTCTATTCAAATATTTCTTTTTCAAATATTTCTTTTCAAATATTGAATGAAGCCCAATCAATTACCATATATTGTTAATTATATGGATTTTCTACAACACATGTATACCATAACAACGATGAATAATCAACCATCATCCAAAGTGCACTCTACACTGTATAAGCATCGAATATAAATATTTAACGCTTATAACAGTCTGTCAATCAATCGATCGACATACAACTAACTATTGGGATTAGTGTATGTCATATATCATCCCAATACCCGTGTGGGGTTTCAAACAATCAAACACAGATTTTATTTGTGCAGTTGGGCGATGTGTAAAATTTATCGTCCCAATCAATATCAGTCAAATGTGTGTATATAAACAAATCGTCCGATTTGTTTATTTTTATTTCCTTTCATATACACGTTAAAAATTCTATTTTTAACTATAAAATATTTTTAACTATATAAATATTTTATTTCATTTCACATCACACAATCAACTACACATCAAAATCATACAAACAAGCATACAAGCCGTACATGGTCTGTGGACGACGGGTGTCGGGTGCTACTAAACACCGTCTGCATCCTAGTATATATTTTAACTAGAAATAAAATAAAATAAAGGTGAGGAGTTCTCACTGAGGGTTCCACTCCGCCGTGCTTTGCTGTTGAACTGCTGAACCATTTCGATCTGCTTGAAATTCCAATGCAGTTTTTTTCACGCTGTTCAAATTAAAATATTATTTTTATCACTTCATTTCAATAAAATAAAAATCATATTTTTAATATGCCACTAGTATAAAAATTATATTTTTAACTTCTCTATTATATAAAAATTATATTTTTAACCTTTCTATATTATAAAAATTATATTTTTAACCTTTCTATATTATAAAAATTATATTTTTAATTCGCCTTCATTCATATAAAAATCGAATTTTTATGTCACTAGTCTACATATAGAAATCAAATCTTTACAAGTATAGAAATCACCACTTTCATATGAATGAAATCGTATTTTTTTCCTAGTTAAAAATCAAACTTTCTCTCAAGCTAAAAATTATAACTTTCCTTTATCACTTTAAAAATCTTAACTTTATCCCTTTAAAAATCTTACTTTTTCTCAAATAAAAATCAAATCTTTTTATATATATAAAAATATATTCTCTACATCATTAACAATATGGTCTTTGCCGTTAAAAATAAATGCTATTCATAAAATGAAAAAAAATCAATTCCTTTTTATATATAATAATAATCAAAGCTTTTATAAAATCACATTTTTAAATTACTAAACTAAACGAAATACATTAAAAACTTACTGCGCAGGGGAGGAAAGAGGGCGTCGGGCACTGCCGCGCCGGAGTGGTGGCCGGAGGACGCTGGCGTTCGGCAGTGGTGGCATGGCCCACGGGGTGCGGTGGCGGTTGATTTGGGGATAGGGGGGTTGCGTTCGATTCGGCTGTAAGGGGGAGAATGAGAAGAGCGGAGGAGGGGGAAGGTCAGGAGGCGGCGCGTCGGAGGTCAGGTGGGGCCTGCGGTCGGCTGATGGCGACTAGGGAGGTCTCGATATGCGCGAGGCTTGAAGTGGAGGGAGGCGAGAATAGAGAGAGGAGGAGAGAGGGCGCTGGCGTCTTCGAACGTCGGAGGGAGGGGGAGGTGTCGCGGTGGCGACGGATCGCCTAGGGGAGGAGCGAGCGTATTTTTTTCTATTTTCCTTTCTGAATCTCGATCTGAACAAGTGAGGGGAGGGTTGACCATTTCGTGGAGAAAGGGGAGGGATAAAAGGTAATATAATATATTTATTTTATTTTATTTCATTTCAAAAAGTAACTTTTTATTTCGAACTCAAAACGAAACCCTCCGCCTGTCGCCCCTAGCTAATTACCCCCATTCCGAACACAATGGGATATGTCACACAAGCTGATTCGACTGTTTCGATCAGTTTTCGTCAAAATCAACATATAACTCTATATATTGAATTTGAACGCATATTTCAATTTATCGGGCACACATACTCACTCGAAAAATTCCGAAAAAATATTTTCTAGCTTCGTATTGACGATACGGTCCTAACAAAACTAGTTTCATCGAATTCTGAGACCGTTGGAAAAATGGCCATTTTCCAGTTGATTAAAATCAACTAAAACTGGTCAAACACGTTTTCCTTTGCCACGCTCACATATTGATTCAAAAAATTATGAAATTTGGAATCTAGCAATAATTTGACATCACGGATCCAACAAAAGTGGTTTTTTCGAAATCCGAGGCCGTTTGTAAAAATTCCATTTTTAAGGGCCTGAATTCCATAGCGACTATTCAGAAATTTCAACTGGACATATCTTTTGATTCCCGCTATGAAATTTTGATTTTTCGAATTCGTTGGAAAGATATTATCAATTAGATTCAAATATTTTTGGTTTCACTAAAATCCGGTTTATTTTGCACCCGGTACATTCATTTGAATTTTGAAATCGAATTATCGAACTACCGCGCCATTTTCAATTCCTTTTATATATAAATAAATTATATATATTCTAACGACGACGAATATAAATATATACGTTCGAATTCCATTCAAACTAAATTTTTCTCGTCGTTTTTATTTAAAATATTCATTTTAAATATTCCAAATTCATTGAAATTGCCAAAATAAAATTTTTAAATTGGCCCAGATTTCCGGGTTATTACAATCTCCCCCACTTAAAACTTTTCGTCCCCGAAAAGGAAGGAAGACGAAAGTTGTTTTAAATACCAACTCAACTTTCATTGTTTTGATTACGGCTTAAGTTCTTCAACTTTCATTGTTTTAAATACCAATTCAGTTTCTAAGAACTTTTCAAATTTTTCAAAAATTTGGCTAACACCCTAAATTTTCGAAAAATTTCGCCATAACCTCCCCTGCACCGGGAGCACGGCAAAATCTCGAAATTGCCATACAAGCCTTCTGATCTCAAAAAGAAAAAGAAAAAGCCAAGCGGCTAGCCGATCGGCTCATAAAATCATCATCACCCAAACAAAACAGTAAATTATGATAAACATGTACCTATTTGTCGGGCAAACAATTTTATTTCTCTGCTCTAGCCTCCTTGCTATGACTTGTTCAATGAAATTACATGTATATGCAAGCAAATGCGACCAAATTTCCAATACAACTCACTAAAATTAAATAAAATCTAATTAAATAAAAATATTTTCAAACTGTTTCTGTGTTATATTTGGTATCAGTTTTTATATGTAGATACAAAGGAGGTTACGGCGAAATCGTCTATGATTGATAGTTACGATTTGACCAAATTTCCAATACAAGTTAAAAATATTTTTATAGTTAGAAAAAGAATATTTGGAAATAGAAATAAGTTTATTGTTTTAACCTAAACTCTGGGTGCCCTTATTTTCGACACGGACAGCTAGTAGTTTTGGTTTTGCAGATTTATATTCACAGGATCCTGGTTTACATCTGGAACGATATCCGGAAAGCTTTGTATCTGTATATCTCCTTCTACTTGTGTTTTGTATTATTTCCGCTGCTATGTATTTAAATGTAATTTAAATCTCTGATATTTCTGTGTAATATTCATTTATACTCTGTATATTCTTGTATTCGGATGGAATCGTTGTAATATGCAATGAAATGTTCTTCCGTCTACGTTCTATTTTGTCGTGTTCTCAAAACAATCAGGCGTTTCGAACGGTCTAGATCGGTTTAGCGACTGATTCGGATCGAGCGAAATTATACGTTTAAAACAAATCTGAATTGAATTGAATTCAATTGAAAACGAATTGAAATAGAATTGAAATCGATTTGAATTGAAATCAAATAGAAGTGAATGTAAAAAGACTTTATAAGGGAAAATTCAATTTTGATTTGAATTTGAAATAAAGGTTGAAATTGTTTTTGGAACAAATTTGAAATGATTTATAAAATTCGTTTTAAAAGGAAATCGATGAAATATATAATATATATATATTATATAATGGCCTGAATAGAACGCGCCGCGCCGCGGCAGTTCGTGAATTTCGACCATTGACTTCGAACGGACATTGCGAGAGATCCGACAGTCGGATTCTCCTAAAACCGGAACCGTTGAGTTCATATCGAAAAGAGCTTTCTAACGAATATTAGAAATTTGAAATCTAATGGTTGGATTTGGAATTATGTCCAAATAAAATTTGGAAAAGGTCACTGTAAGTGCAGTTCGATGGCCGTTGATGGAAATCGACTGTACGGGCCTTGATAAAATTATTAAAAATAGTAATAATTTGTGTAAAATCATAAGAAATAATTTTGGAAAAATTGGGATGAAAAACTCCATATTTGAAAAGATAAAAATAGATTTTTATCGAAATGAACTAGTTTTGAACTAGAATTAAAATTCTATTTATTTTTAAATAAATAAATTTGATTTGAAAGGGTTTTAAAAGTAACTAGGATTTCCAATAATTGAATTGGAATGGATTTGAATCAAAATTGTCTTTGGATTATTTCGATGTTGGATTTCGTGATTATACAGATATTGTTATGGAAATTTGAAAGATATATTTATATCGTTATTTCCAATACGATATTTGTTGATCGTAGAATTTGATATTGAATATAAGCCGATATATTTTCTATTCAGAGCCTTGTATTTAATATCAAATGTGATTTGGGTTTGTCGTGAATGGTGTCTTCATTAACACTGTTCTTAAGCCCAGTTGAGAAAAAGATTAAATCTTTTATTTAGATTTAATGAAGTGTACCAATTATATAAACCCTTTCAAATCTTCCCATGACTGACCTGGAGTCGCCGAGTTCGCTGCCACCACCAGCGCTGGGAAGCCTGCTCGGAGCTCTTCGACGTCGCAGCATCCGATCGAGACGAAACAGCTCGGATTGATCGAAAATTAAAGACCTAGTTTTGAAGGTTTGAAAAGTTATCTGCTTTAAATGTCTGAATTGAAAATAACACTTTTAAGTGTTGCAAAACTTTGAAAAATCATATCTTTTTCGTTTCTTGATGAAATTCGATGAAACAGGAAACATCGTGAGCGAGGAGCCGTACTAGGGACGGTCCCGGTTTTAACTACCCTGCCGTTATGCTGCCGAAATTTTGAATAATATTCATGTGTTTGAATTATTTTCATTTGTTGAAACTATATTTATTCGTTGAATAGAAAGCCTTCATGTGTTGAGTCGACATTCATTCGTTGGATAGAAATTCATGTGTTGAATGGTATTCGTGTTTTAAATATAAAAATCACATTTTTATCTATATATATATAAACTATAGAAAACCTTCATGTGTTGAATCGATATTCATTCGTTGAATGAAATTCGTGTGTTGAATGGTGTTCGTGTTTTAAATATAAAAATCACATTTTTATCTATATATATAAACTATAGAAAACCTTCATGTGTTGAATCGATATTCATTCGTTGAATTGAAATTCATGTATTGAATGGTGTTCGTGTTTTAAATATAAAAATCACATTTTTATCTATATATATAAACTATAGAAAACCCTCATGTGTTGAATCGATATTCATTCGTCGAATTGAAATTCATGTGTTGAATGGTATTCATATTTTGAAATAAATTGTTTTATAATAAAAATCACATTTTTATCATCTATATGAACTATATAAAATAACCTTGTTTTGAAAGAGATTGTTTTATAATAAAAATCCTATTTTTATTACCTATATGAACTATATAAAATAATAGTGTTTTGAAATGAATTGTTTTACAATAAAAATCACATTTTTATTATATACATGAATTGTTAAATATAGTGAAGTGTTGAAATAGAAGACAGTTGGATAAAAATATCATTTTTATCAAATGTATGAAAAGAATATAGCTTTGAAATCGAAGAATCGATATATATATATATAAATAGAGTTAAAATATATCGAATAACGACGCTGCAGTTCGTATTTTGAAACCGTGATTTCAAACGATTATACCGGGGGATCCGACCATCGGATTTTCCTGAAATCGCAACCGTTGGGTTCGCTTTGGAAATATCTTTCCAACGGCACCAACTTTGTAAAAATCCAACGGTTGGATTGTCTGGAATGTTAAATTCAAATCTGATGAAAAACAGCGCCAGAATCGATTATATTTTTATATATATATATATATATATATATAATTATATTTAATCGAATAACGACGCTGCAGTTCGTATTTTGAAATCGAAACTTCAAACGATTATACCGGGAGATCCGACCGTCGGATTTTCCCGAAACTGGAACCATTGGGTTCGTTTTGAAAAGATCTTTCTAATGATGTAAATTTTGTGAAGATCCAATGGTTAGATTTTCAGATATGTGTAAATCAAATCTGAAGAAAACAGCGCCACGGTCGCGTTATGGCCCGAAGCGTCGTTTTGAATAAATTGGCTATTTTAAAATAAATAAAAATAGCGATAAATCGTTATAAAATATTATAAACGATATGGATGTGATTTAGAGATTAACTGAAGGTGGCTAAGTCGAATGGTTTCCTGGGTGTTGATCTGATGTTGGTTTCGGCCTTCAGGGTTAATATTTGGGAAATCGTTCTCTTACTGATTGACGGTTAGTGACTAATAAATTGAAATGATGCGTGTATATGTTAGTGTTGCACTTGTTTATTATATACGCGAGTTGCTCAGAAAGACCGGGTTTATTCCATTCTGAATAACTGAATCGACGATAAGAAATCGAAGATGAAGACGGTGGTCGAAGACCAGAGATCTTCACCTCGTTTGGATGGTAACCGAGGTCCTGATTGGGAGGCATCCCGAAATATGGATAATGAGTGGTGATCGTCCAGACATACGTGGTGATCTATGGGTTTGCGAGGTATATAGTGCCTCCGGTTTCGTTCAGACCCAGAACGGACTTGCAAATGGACAGTGTGTCTGACATTGGAATTTATTCTGTGTGATTGATAGCTATCAGTTGCACGGTGTGAATTGCCTGTGTGGCATGCTAAGATGCAGTGATCAGGGCTTCTGTTGAAAAGCAAAGTCTTGTGGTTATGATCAAAGCACCGCCGGTGTGGCGTAGCTTTGTGTATAACGAGAATTCGCGAGCCTCACACCCCGGTATGAACCAGAAACGGGAGCAAGACCTCAGGGGGGGACGTGCGTTTTCTTTCTAGCTAGAAGTAGCGTCAGTGGTTTTACACGCCCTGTCGAGTTTGACTTATGTGGTTGTTGCTGTTTCGAGGCGCCTCGGTTAGATCGGACGATCCGGGTCCGATGGAGTCATTCGTTGGCTCATTTACGCCTCAAAGGTCGGAGAAACGCATTGTTCAGGCATTATAATCCACTTCGTGTGGACTGGCCCCGACGATCCAAGGTACGGTTGCGGCTGTGCCTGAGGGGTAGGCTAGAGCGTCTCGAATTCAGTAAGGACTATCTTTTGCCTTGGTTCAGGACAGAAATCCAATTTCCAAATATGACATCGTGCGATTTTGATTGTATATATATATATAGCGACATGAAATATGGTACCCATGCCGTCTATGATTGATAGTTATGATTCGAAATTGGTTTTGAAACATGTAAACACTAGTAATAATATCAGTTGCTTTTGTTTTATTCGTATCAACAATATTTTGGCCATTATAAGGTAAAACTCTATCCTCCGGTTTGCGTTGCATTGTGTGATGGGAACTGAGTCTTATAATGGCTTCATTTTGATAAAAAAGTATTGCGATGTTTTAAGGAATGATTTGTTTTAAAGCACGGGCAATCCAATGGAGTAAACCCGTTCCACGAAAGTGGCGTGGTCCTCTGATTAGCCATATTATAAATATGTTGAGTAGATTTCTCATACCAGTCCCATGACTGACTCGTAGTTTGTTTCACTTTCAAACTCGGGTGCCCCTTTTTCTACATGGGCAGCCTTGTGTTCAGGTTTAGCAGGCTTTATCTGGATAGCTGGAGTTGAAGATGGATTCTATCATTTATCTCTTTTTATGTTGTTCAGCTCCTATTGTACATTATGTTTGTTTTCCGATGTAGACATATATGTATAGTTGAACTGTATTTGTACTAAGTAAGATCCTGTATATTGTGTAACTCTGATGATTACTTTTATCCAGTATATTCTATTGTTCATTATCTGGTGTATTTATTTAATTCTGTTCTGCTATTATCTGTTTCTGTGTTATATTCCAAAGATTACCCTTGTCTCCGTCTGAACGGGAAATGGGGTTGTCACATCGTCCAAAGGTGGTAACTTCCTGGGCGAAATTCGACGTCGATAGGGGATGGTTTCAGTCGAGGGTTGGTTTGATTGAAAGAGGGAAGGAAGGCGATCGGAAAAGCCAACTAGAGGCGGTGGCGAAATCGTCTGGGAAGATTTGAAAGGGTTTATCACGATAAACGTAATATAACAAATGAAATTCATGTGTTATATTACCTCCTTTGTATGCTATTCATATAAAAAAACATCAATTTTTTGTTATACCATTCAACTCTGATGGTCGTCTCCTTTGTATCTACATAATTTCACCATAACCTCCTTTGTACGGGGAGAGGTTTGGAAATTTATTGGGCCGTATTAGGTACCCAATAAATCCTAATAAGCATACACGTATTTATAGTGATATATTCTGGTGTTTGAATTATTTTCATTTGTTGAAACTATATTTATTCGTTGAATAGAAAACCTTCATGTGTTGAATCGATACTCATTCGTTGATTAGAAATTCATGTGTTGAATGGTATTCGTGTTTTAAATATAAAAATCACATTTTTATCTATATATATAAACTATAGAAAACCTTCATGTGTTGAATCGAAATTCATTCGTTGAATTGAAATTCATGTGTTGAATGGTACTCGTGTTTTAAAATATAAAAATCACCTTTGTATCTACATATACAAACTATAGAAAACCTTCATGTGTTGAATCGATATCCATTCGTTGAATTGAAATACATGTGTTGAATGGTATTCATATTTTGAAATAAATTGTTTTATAATAAAAATCACATTTTTATCTTCTATATGAACTATATAAAATAATCTCGTTTTGAAATAAATTGTTTTATAATAAAAATCCTATTTTTATTACCTATACTAACTATATAAAATAATAGAGTTTTGAAATGAATTGTTTTACAATAAAAATCATATTTTTATTATATACATGAATTGTTAAAAATAGTGAAATGTTGAAATAGAAGACAGTTAGATAAAAATATCATTTTTATCAAATATATGAAAAGAATATAGTTTTGAAATCGAAGAATCGATATATATATATATATATTTAAATAGAATTGAAATATATCGAATAATGACGCTGCAGTTCGTATTTTGAAACTGTGATTTCAAACGATTAGTACGGGAGATCCGACCATCGGATTTTCCTGAAATCACAACCGTTGGGTTCGCTTTGGAAATATCTTTCCAACGGCACCAACTTTGTAAAAATCCAACGGTTGGATTGTCTGAAATTTTTAATTCAAATCTGAAGAAAAACAGCGCCAGAATCGATTATATTTATATATATAATTAAATTTAATTAAATTTAATCGAATAACGACGTTGTAGTTCGTATTTTGAAATCGAAACTTCAAACGATTATTCCGGGAGATCCGACCGTCTGATTTTCCTGAAACTGGAACCGTTGGATTCGTTTTGAAAAGACCTTTCTAATGATGTAAATTTTGTGAAGATCCAACGGTTAGATTTTCAGATATGTGCAAATCAAATCTGAAGAAAAACAGCGCCACGGCCGCATTATGGCCCGAAGCGTCGTTTTGAATAAATTGGCTATTTTAAAATAAATAAAAATAGCGATAAATCGTTATAAAATATTATAAACAATATGGATGTGATTTAGAAATTAACTGAAGGTTGGCTAAGTCGAATGGTTTCCTGGGTGTTGATCTGATGTTGGTTTCGGCCTTCAGGGTTAATATTTGGGAAATCGTTCTCTTACTGATTGACGGTTAGTGACTAATGAATTTAAATGATGCATGTGTATGTTAGTGTTGCACTTGTTTATTATATACGCGAGTTGCTCAGAAAGACCGGGTTTATCCCATTCTGAATAACTGAATCGACGATAAGTAATCGAAGATGAAGACGGTGGTCGAAGACCGGAGATCTTCACCTCGTTTGGATGGTAACCGAGGTCCTGATTGGGAGGCATCCCGAAATATGGATAATGAGTGGTGATCGTCGAGACGAACGTGGTGATCGATTGGTTTGCGAGGTATATAGTGCCTCCGGTTTCGTTCAGACCCAGAACGGACTTGCAAATGGACAGTGTGTCTGACATTGGAATTTATTCTGTGTGATTGATAGCCATCAGTTGCACGGTGTGAATTGCCTGTGTGGCGTGCTAAGATGCAGTGATCAGGTCTTCTGTTGAAAAGCAAATTCTTGTGGAGATGATCAAAGCACCGCCTGTGTGGCGTAGCTTTGTGTATAACGTGGAATCGCGAGCCTCACACCCCGGTATGAACCAGAAATGGGAGAAAGGACCTCAGGGAAGGCCTGCGTTTCCTCCTAGCTAGAAGTGGCGTCAGTGGTTTTACATGCCCTGACGAGTTTGATTTATGTGGTTGTTGCTGTTGCGAGGCGCCTCGGTTAGATCGGACGATCCGGGTCCGATGGAGTCATTTGTTGGATCGCTTACGCCCTAAAGAGTGGCGAAACGCAATGTTCAGGCATTTTAATCCATTCTGTGTGGACCGGCCCTGTCGCTCCAAGTGTCGATGCGTTCTGATCCTGAGACTCGGACTAGGCAGTCTCGAATTCGATAAGGACTATCTTTTGCCTTGGTTCATGACGGAAATCCAATTTCCAAATACGTGACTGTGCGGTTTGATTATATACCTATATATGGCGACATAGTGGTATGGGGCATTAATGCCGTCTGTGATTGATAGTTATGATTTGAAAATGTTTTCAAAACATATAAACACTAGTAATAATATCAAATGCCTTTGTTTTATTCGTGTCAAGCATATCTTGGCCATTATACGGTAAAAACTCTATCCTCCGGTTTGCGTTGCATTGTGTGATGGGAACTGAGTCTTATAATGGCTTCATTTTTATAAAAAGCATTGCGATGTTTAAAAGAAAGATTTGTTTTTAAAGCACTTGCAATCCGATGGAGTAAACCCGTTCCACGAAAGTGGCGTGGTCCTGTGATTAGCCATATTATAAATGTGTTGAGTAGATTTCTCATACCAGTCCCATGACTGACTCGTAGTTTGTTTCACTTTCAAACTCGGGTGCCCCTTTTTCTACACGGGAAGCCTTGTACTCAGGCTTAGCTGGTTCTTTCTGGATAGCTGGAGCTGAAGATGGATTCTATCATTTATCTCTTTTTATGCTGTTCAGCTCCTATTGTACATATTATGTTTGTTTTTCCGCTGTAGACATTATGTATAGCTGAACTCTATTTTTACTAAGTATGATCCTGTATACTGTGTAACTCTGATGATTACGTTTATCCAGTATATTCTATTATTCATTATCTGGTGTATTTATTTAATTCTGTTCTGCTATTATCTGTTTCTGTGTTATATTCCAAAGATAACCCTTGCCGCCGTCAGTACGGGGTTTGGGGTCGTCACACGTGGGAGAACATTTCATTTGTTATATTGAATTTAATCTTTTGTGTTATAAATTTTATGTGAAAAATCTAATCTCTTGCATGCTATTCATATAAAAACTAATTTCTAAAATTAATGTTTTTTATATATAAAAACTGATTTTATACTATATTTCATATAAATATCAAATCTTTATTATGTTACTTTTTATTTATTTTGACCAATCAAAAATCATTTCTTTTCATGACTAAAAATCTCGTCTTTTCACCTACTAAAAACCCACATTTTCCTGTTTTGTTCTAAATAATAAAAATCAACTATTTTATATAAAATAAAAAGTTTCTTTTTAAAACAATGACCTTTAATAAAAAGAAACTGATTTTAAAAGCCCATACACTCGAATTAAATTGATTAACTAAAAAAAACTAACCCTTTCACGTTAAAAATCCAAGTTTTGGCAGAGGAAGGGGTTCCACGACAGATTGGGGGTTGTGGAGGAGGCGTAGTGGGTCAAGGAGGTGGCTGGAAGGTCTGATGATCGCGGAGGGGGCTATGGTGGCCGGCGGCAGTGGGCTACGGGGGTCTGGCGGCTGTTTACGGTGGTTTGGGGCATTAGGGTTTGAGGATGGCTGAGGGAGAAGGAAGAGGGGTCGGGAAGGCGGCGGCTGACCTGGAGGAAGGTGCGGTGGCAGAGGCGGCTGACCGGAACGTGGCAGGAGGCGGTGAACCCCGGTGGCGCGGCTTCCAGGAACGATCGAGAATGGAGTATCACCAGTTTTGCTCCGGGCGATAGTTAAATCTTTAATTAGATTTGAACGTGAAATGGTAATTGAATTTACCGATAACACCGTGGTGTTAGATATGAAGTATTATTAGTTTTGCTTCATGGGATGAATAGGTTGGGATTGGGAAATAAAATAAATAATTACTTCGGTGTGGTTCGCTAATCCCGACTAGTTTGGAAAACCATAATTTGGTTTGAAATGATATCCAAAGGAAGATTAAAGAATAAATTTTAAAGAATTTATCTTTGATAAAATTAATGGGAACCTTTCCCTAAGAACGTGAAATTTAGAAACTAACTGTAGGTTAGCTAAGAAGAATGGTTTCCTGGGTATTGATCTGATGTTGGTTTCGGCCTTCGGGGTTAATATTTGGGGAATTGTTCCCTTGCTAATTTACGGTTAGTGACTGATGAATCGGAATGAGGCGTATGTTGTGATTGTGTAACATTTGTTTACTATATACGCGGGTTGTCGGAAAGGCCGGGTTTATACCCATTCTGAATAACCGATTCGACGATAAGTCGAAGATGATGACGGTGGTCGAAGACCGAAAGTCTTCACATCGTCTGGGTGATTACTGATGATCTTGATTGGGATGTACACCCAAGATGAGGGAATCAGTTGGTGGTTGTCCAGACGTACTTGGAGATCGACGGATATGCGAGGAAAGTGCCTCCGGTTTCGTTCAGACCTAGAACGGACTTGTAAATGGATGGTGTGTCTGACATTGTATTCCTTTATATTGTATTCGTTGATCTCTGCTAAATATATATCTGTTTGGCAGCGGGGAATTTATTCTCTTGCTTAACGCCCTTCTCTGAGACATACGAGCTCAGAGGTTATATATTGGCAGAAATCAGTGGTACGATATGGATTGATAGTGTGGCATGCTGAGATGCAGTGATCCAGACTTTTGTTGAAAAGCAAAGTTTGGTGGATGATGATCAAAGCGCAGCTTTAATATAGCATGGCTTTGTGTATAGCGTTGATTCGCGAGCCTCACACCTCGGTATGGTGGTAAACTGATGGTTTGATCAGTATGCTTTTTAGTGGATGGGCACCTTAGTGGTGTTGTGGATTCGGTCGACCGAGATGAGCTTAGTGCTCAGGGATAGATAGAGTAAGCGGTGTTTTCTCTCGCTGGGACGTAAGCCGCGGTGATACTCTGGTCCCAAAAGTGCGGATGTGCAGACGGTGTCTTCTCTTGCTGGGACGTAAGCCGTGGGGAATTGCATTACGCGATCGATCTTTCGAATCAGGAGCCACCATGATGGAAATCCAATTTCCAATACGTGTATTTCGGTTTTATTTGTAGAGCCTAGTATGGTGACATAGTGGGATGGGGCGCTTATGCCATCTATGATTGATACTTATGATTTGAAGATGTTTTATACAATATGCACTTATAATAGTATCAAATGATTTGTTTTAAACGTACTAAGCATGTTTGGCTATTATAAGGGAAAACCCTATCCCTCGGCTTGCGTTGCATTATGTGATAGGACCTGGGTCTTAT
Source organism: Allium sativum (assembly GCA_030737875.1). NCBI lineage: Eukaryota > Viridiplantae > Streptophyta > Magnoliopsida > Asparagales > Amaryllidaceae > Allium > Allium sativum. Next base: position 443,328,337 of record CM060922.1, on the reverse strand, counting down.
AATAGCTTCATTTTTCTTTATTTAGCATTGCGCTGTTTTGTTATATGCACTGGTATTCTTGGGAGGAAACCCGTTCCGTGTTATACGGCGTGGTCCCTTGATTTATCGAACTTTAAAATAAATATTAATAACTGTTTTAGTTCTCACACCAGTCCCATGACTGACCTGGAGTTTATTGTTTTGACCTAAACTCTGGGTGCCATTATTTTCGACACAGGCAGCAAGTAGTTTTGGTTTTGCAGATTTATATTCACAGGATCCTGGTTTATAGCTGGAACGATATCCGGAAAGCTTTCTATCCGTATATCTCCTTCAGTTGTGTATTGTATTATTTTCCGCTACTATGTAATGTATTGTAATCTCTGATATTTATCGAATGTATTTATTCATTTATACTCTGTATATTCTTGTAATCTGATGGAATTGTTGTAATATACAATGAAATGTTCTCCCGTCTGCGTTCTATTTTGTCGTATTCTCAAAACAATTCTTTCTCTTCTCTTCGGAGACCGGGGAAGTTCGGGTTGCTTCATTTGGTATCATAGTTAGGTTACGTAATATAACAAATGAAATTCAAGTGTTATATAACCTCCTTTGTACGGGGTTCGGGTCGCTTCATTTGTGTTATAAATATTTTTATTCAGTTTGGTGTATTTATCACGATAATCCAAGGGTAACTCGAGCTATGATACCAAATGAGACGACCCCATACCCCGTACTGATGGCGGCAAGGGTAATCCGTGGAAAATAACACAGAAACAGATAATAGCAGAACAGAATTAAATAAATACACCAGATAATGAACAATAGAATATACTGGATAAACGTAATCATCAGAGTTACACAGTATACAGGATCATACTTAGTAAAAATACAGTTCAGCTATACATAATGTCTACAGCGGAAAAACAAACATAATATGTACAATAGGAGCTGAACAGCACAAAAAGAGATAAATGATAGAATCCATCTTCAGCTCCAGCTATCCGGAAAGAACCAGCTAAACCTGAATACAAGGCTACCCGTGTAGAAAAAGGGGCACCCGAGTTTGAAAGTGGAACAAACTACGAGTCAGTCATGGGACTGGTATGAGAAATCTACTCAACACATTTATAATATGGCTAATCACAGGACCATGCCACTTTCGTGGAACGGGTTTACTCCATTGGATTGCCAGTGCTTTAAAAACAAATCATTCTTTTAAACATCGCAATGCTTTGTATAAAAATGAAGCCATTATAAGACTCAGTTCCCATCACACAATGCAACGCAAACCGGAGGATAGAGTTTTTACCTTATAATGGCCAAGATATGCTTGATACGAATAAAACAAAGGCATTTGATATTATTACTAGTGTTTATATGTTTTGAAAACAATTTCAAATCATAACTATCAATCATAGACGCATTAATGCCCCATACCACTATGTCGCCATATATAGGTATACAATCAAACCGCATAGTCACGTATTTGGAAATTGGATTTCCATCATGAACCAAGGCAAAAGATAGTCCTTTCCGAATTCGAGACTGCCTAGCCCGAGTCTCAGGATCAGAACGCATCGACCCTTGGAGCGACAGGGCCGGTCCACACGGAGTGGATTAAAATGCCTGAACACTGCGTTTCGCCGCCCTTTGGGGCGTAAGCGAGCCAACAAATGACTCCATCGGACCCGGATCGTCCGATCTAACCGAGGCGCCTCGCAACAGCAAAAACCACATAAGTGAAACTCGTCAGGGCGTGTAAAACCACTGACGCCACTTCTAGCTAGAAGGAAACGCAGGCCCTCCCCGAGGTCCTTTCTCCCGTTTCTGGTTCATACCGGGGTGTGAGTGTAACAACCCGCAAAAATCAGGACCAATTTAAAAATTTTATTTTAGAAAATTTTAATGAATTTTGACAATATAAAATAATTTATTTAAATAATAATGATCACAAATTTGATTCAAATCGAAGTTAGAATGAATGATTTAATTTTTATTATAAAAAGAGTTAGAAATAACGCGGTAGTTTGAAAAGTCAAACTTGAACTTTGACTGACCGTACAGGATGCAAAATTTAACGGATTTTAGTGAAACCAAAAATATTAGAATCTATTTAAATTTATCTTTCCAACGAATCCGAAAAATCGAAATTTCATAACGGGAATCAAAAGTTATGTCAAAATTAAAATCTAGAATGGTCGCTATGAAATTTATAAGGGCCAAAATGCTACATTTTGCAGAATAAGGAATTAGGACCCGAAACCATCTCCATTGGTTTTAGAATGTTGTTTACATATAAAAATGACTATAAGAACTTATATTTTTGAGTTTCGGAAAAATTCCACTATTTTTGGTATTTTTAAATATTAAAAATATACGCCTGAAAAATGGAATTTTTGCAAACGAACTCCGAATTCGACGAGACCAGTTTCTATGGATTCGGAATATTAAAATAAGGTTAAATTCTAAAATTTATAATTTTTGGAATTATTTTGTGGCCGGTATAATTTTTACAGTGAAAAATAGCATATTTTCAGACTTCGGAAATTCATAATAAATTCATACGGAATCGGAAAATTACGAAATCAGGTTCGTTGGATTCGTAATGACCTGAAATAATTATGTTTAAAATTTTATTAATTTTGAAATCAGCATGTATTTATAAGAATTTTTGAACTGAAGAAAACAGTTGAAAATTGAGTAATTGGGCACATAATGATATTTGGGCCCAAACCAAAATTAAACCCATGGTATATATTATCTTTTTTCTGAGTTTTAGGGCTGAAATTCGAAATGCACAGCAGCCACTCTCTTTTCCATTATTTTTTCTCAAATTCCATGGCGGCTCCCTCTTCCTCTAAAATTCATAAAAAAATAAAATCTCTTCAAACCCTAGCAAATTATATGTTTTCTCGAAGGTCTCGACGATACGAAGCTAATGGTGTAGTCGGTTTTGTCAAACAGCGCTCGGATTCGCCGGAATCTCGTCTTAAAGCTCGCTGTTTTCGAAATTCAGAAACTCAAAACGTAAATCAAGAAATTCCCGTGAATCGAGGAAGAATTAGACGAAGTCACGAACACGGAAGTTCTTCGTCTACGCAAGACGAAGATGCTCAGAAAATTTCAGGCAGTTTGGAGGTGTGAGGCGGCCTGTGGGACCCGCGAGGCGAAATCCTTTCTAGGCGATTTCCCGATGATCGGAGAAGCTTTAGGGGCGGCTCTTTCTGGTGGTGGTGCGTCTCGCCAAGACGAAGACATTGGCGGTGGTCCCGTGGCGTCAGGTGGCCCGAGGCAGCGGCAAAGTGCGGTCAAAGTTCGGCGGTGAACAGTGTTTTTCGGTCAATGGGCTGAGGGTATTTTCTTTTTTATTTTTAAATTATTTAATTAATTTCCAGAACTTTAAAATTGCATAACTCACTCATACGAAGTCGAAAATCGACGATTTCAGGTGCGTTGGGATCGTGGCGACGAGATGGACGCGTGGACACTAAATTTGTCCAATTCTAAGAAAGTGAAATTTTTAGGTATTTTTCACGAATATTAATTAATTATTTAATTATGTCCAACTTTAATAAATCATAACTCTCTCGTACGAGGTCCGATTGACGAACCGTAAATTGCGTTGGACTCGTCTTTCCGAGCTCTTCGTGATGGCGCAGACCAGAGCTGAATCCGAGACAGTCAAATTTTCAGCAAAAATCAATGTGAGATTCTATTTTATAATTTATTAAATTTAAATTATTTTTCTTGTGGTTTTGATGTTTGTATGTACATGATTGTGGATTGATGATGTATGATGTCTGTTTGAGAATTGGTGATAGTTGTTTGGGTTATTATGGACAAATTGTTGTTGCATACACCTTGATGAAATTTGTTGAATCAATAGAAACGATATACATGATGTAAATGATAAATTCATTTTTATTTATTTATTTAAAATGTATGGAAATTTATATTTAAATAAAAGTTACAATTTTCATTGTTGTTCAGAAAAAATGAAACTTTGTTTATGTTTACAAAGATTATAACTTTGAATGGGATTAAGAAGATTACAACTTTGTTTTTGTTCTAAAAAAAAAAAAAAAATTACAACTTTGTTTGCGTTTTTTTTTATATATAAAATTGAAACTTTATTTTGTTTTTGAAAAGAACAAACTTTATTTTGTTTATGAAAAAGAACAAAACCTTGTTTTGTTTATTGAATAAAAGTTCAAACCTTACTTTGTTTTGTTTAAAAAGAACAAAACTTTGTTTTGTTGGTAAAGATTTAAAACCTTGTTTTTGCTTATAAAAGACTGAAATTTTGTTTTGTTTATAAAGATTAAAACTTTGTTTTGGTTATAAAAATTTCATCTTTATTTTGAGACGATTATAATAAATAAAGTTTTGATATTTATTTTAGAATAATTAAAATTTTGACTTTTAATAAAAGATTTTATTTTTATTTTAAGTTAGATAAAGGAATATATTTTATGGTGAATTTGTGTCATTAAATCAAATGAAATAAAAAGGGCAATACCCAATATGTGAACATTGTTAAACTGTGCAAATTGTCTATGTTCCATTTATGCACCTGTATACACTGCCATTTACAAGCGATCCTGGCTTGTTTATGTGAGTGAACGATCAATTTTTACACATCGTCCAGAAGCACAGTTTATTTTAAATATGTGAATTGTGTTGGCTGAAACCCCACACGGGTCAAGGGTTGACTTTTGAATACACGTCACCCTTGGAATAATTAGAAATGCACTTTGGATGGATGTTCTGAAATTGTTATGTAATTAATGTTTTATTTTACGTATAATTAAATTATATGGAAATGGTGGGTCTCATTCCAATTTTGAGTAAGGTAATAAATATGCAAATTAATGAAATAAATTGGAAGTTGAAGTATTTAGATGATTTAATTTTCCATTTAAAAAGGAAATAATAAAGAAGCTTTTGAATTGACAATATTTCCTTCAAATGAAGGAAATAAATGCCCATTTATTATTCAATTAATGATATTAATTGACGCTTGAATTAAGTAGATAAAAACCTTTAACATTTGGAAGGTTATAAACAAATTATTGGAATTAGTAAATCACATTCCAATTATATTAAGAAGATTATAAATTGAAAAGATTACTTTTTATGTTAACATTAAAAATGGAAGATGGATTTCAAAATTTGAAATGTTTTTAAATTGATTTCATTTTAATATTGAAATGGTAGGTTTTAATATCACAAATTAAAACCGTTTTTTTTATATAATTATTATTATTATAATATCATAATAATATGGAAAGTTAATATGTATTGAAATGGAATAATAAAGCTTTATATGAAAGAATATTTCAAGTAAGGAATGATATTAAGTAGTAGGATATTTTAAAATATAAAATATTTTAAAATAATATTCTTGGATAATATTTATAAATAATTATTAATTGTACCTGGACACGAGGTTAGGTCACATTTATGGCGGAAGTCTGCCCGGAACCAACCGGCATATCCAGCAGCCATAAATGTTGGGCCTAATGTGAGAGGTCCAAGTGCGCAAATACGAATTGGGTCAAGACACGAGGTTAAGCCCAACCTGTGGTAGAAGTCTGCCCGGAACCAACCGGCATATCCAGCATCCACAAGTTGTAGGCCTAATGTGAGAGGTCTGGCCCGCTATTAAATAATAAAATGTAAAGATAAACATAATAAATGGATAAGGAAAATGAATTGGGCCATTCGGTCCATTTAAAAAATAGTAACTCCATTTTAACCCGTATAAATTATGTTATACATTTTATAAAGGAAATCGAAGATGATTAATATTTTATTTAAGATTAAATGAAATACTCTGAAATAAATGATGTCTAATTATATATATTAAATGGGAAATTTATGAAATCTAAATTTGGGTTTATCGTGAATTATGTTTTAAATAACATTTATTCTTTAACCCGAATTTATGATAGAATTAATTCCCTAAAAATTGAATAATCATTTAATAATGACTTTGGAAGATTAAAACTAAATAAGATTTTAATTAAATCTTTAATTAGATTGAAAGGGAATTAAATAGTTAAGATCACTGAATTAAGAAAGTGATCGAAAATGGAAAATGAACCATAAAGCAATGAATATTTTCATGTTATAAATGAATAAATGAATGAAAACATGAAATGGTTATATTATTTATATCTTTTATATAAATAAAAGTAATGAAACTTTTATTTACATTTCATATGTAAATAAAAAGAATGAAATTTTTATTTACATTTCACATGCGAATAAAAAGATATAAATATGAAATGAAACATGATTTAGAAGCATGAACCGCATATGAAAATTTAACATGTTTTAAAAAGCATGAAGTCGCATATGAAATGCATAATCAAGAAACCGCATATGAAATAAAAATTCATATTTAGAGTAGTATTACTGCATATGAAATGAATGGACGATATATTTATATGCATGAAATGAATGGACGATATTTAGGAAATGAATGGACGATATTTATGAAATGAATGGACAATATTTATACGCATGAAATGAATAGACGATATTTATATTTATAAAAGAATAAATAACGATATAGAATGGTTTGCAAATTTATATATGCGAGAATTATTTGGGAAGTCCGAGTTTACTCTCATTCCAAATAATGATACGACGTTCGAAGAGTTGAAGACGGTGATTGAAGACCGACGATCTTCACATCGAATGGGTGTGTTGCTATTGAGACCCATGATGGGAGTAGCTACCTTGAAGGGGCGACAGTAGTAGCCGTCCGGACGTAGTGTTGATTGCACGGATTTGACTTTCGCCCAGACCCAGGGCATAAGTTTATAAATGGAATGTATGTCTGACGTTGTAGTCCCTTATACTACATTCGTTGATCTCTCTTAATATATATCTGTTTGGTGGTTAACACCCTTCTCTGAGACGTACGAGCTTAGGGGTTATATATTGGTAGAAATCAATGGTATAGTATGGACTGACAATGTGGCATGCTAAGATGCATTGATCAAGGCTTTTGTTGAAAAGCAGGCCTTGTGGTTGATGATCAAAGCACGGCCTGTTTAGGCGTAGCTTTGTGTATAGCGTGACTTCGCGAGCCTCACACCCCGGTATGAATCAAAAACGGGATATGGACCGTAGGGAGTGCACACGTTTCTTTCTAGCTAGAGTGGTGTCAGCGACCTGCCAGCCCTGACATTTTACTTATGTGGATGACGGATTTTGAGGCGCCTCGTTTTTTTTATATAGGCCGTTGGTGGTCATACTATAGGTCCAAAGGGACTGGGAAACGTGTGTTCAGGCATAACTAATCCACTGCCCATTGGCGGGGACCGGCCCTACCGCTTCCAAGGGTTCAATGCGGGGAATCCTGAGGCATTTGCTAGAGTGTCTCGAATCGGAGAGGATCTTTCCCCTAGCCTCGACTCATGATGGAATCCAAATTTCCAATACGACCTTGCGGTTTTGATTGTAGAACTAGTATTGGCGACATGCTATATGGTAACCATGCCGTCTAGGATTGCTACTTATGATTCAAATCTTTTTATTCAAAACATATATACACTAATAATAATACCAAATCCGTTTTATACGTATCAAGCATCTTTTGACCATTATAAGGTAAAACCCTATCCTCTGGTGTGCGTTGCATTGTGTGATGGGACCTGGGTCTTATAATGGTTTCATTTTTCCAAAAAGACATTGCGTTATTTCTCGATTTACTTTGGTTTATGCACTGGCAATCCATAGGAGTAAACCCGTTCCGCGAAAGTGGCGTGGTCCTTGGATTTGTCTTATTAGTTATATTAGTTAAGAATTCTCACACCAGTCCCATGACTGACTCGTAGTTTGTTTCACTTTGCAAACTCGGGTGCCCTCTTTTCCACACGGGCAGTCGAGTAGCTTTTTGCAGATATCTCTCTCTTTAGCAGGATCCTGGATCGAAGCCTAAAGCTGTGTCTAGAGCTTAGAAGTCTTCCGTTGTTTAATGTATTAAATCTTTTGTAGTTTATCTTCCGCTATAATTTTATTTCAATGTACTCTGATATATTCTGTACTCTGATGTTATATTATTATAATGTAATAAAAGTCTGCTGTTATTGTTCTGATGTATTGTATTCCCAAAGTTAACGTATGCGAGTTTTGAACGGTCTTGGTCGATTTTGTGATCGATTAAGGTCGGGCAAAATCCGTGTCGTTACAGGTGGTATCAGAGCTCTGGTTAGCTCAAATCTTTGGGGTACAACTCATTAGAACTGAACAAAAGACTCATCAGAGATTTAATTAGTAATGTCCAATAAGAATACTCATTAGAGATAGGATCAGCAGTATCCTAGAATGAGTAAACTCGTTAGAGATGGGGTTAGTAATGTCCTAGAACGAGTTAAGAGTTACGAATTTATAATTAGCGTATTTTTGATATTTATAATATATTCTTTGAAATATGATTTTTATATATATAAAGTTATATATATTTTGAAAACATAATCAACCATTAAAATTTAAAATTAAGATAGTTAATTTTACAATTTTTAGCTACGTTCCTTTTCGAGGACGAAAAGTTTTTAAGTGGGGGCGATTGTAACAACCCGCAAAAATCAGGACCAATTTAAAAATTTTATTTTAGAAAATTTTAATGAATTTTGACAATATAAAATAATTTATTTAAATAATAATGATCACAAATTTGATTCAAATCGAAGTTAGAATGAATGATTTAATTTTTATTATAAAAAGAGTTAGAAATAACGCGGTAGTTTGAAAAGTCAAACTTGAACTTTGACTGACCGTACAGGATGCAAAATTTAACGGATTTTAGTGAAACCAAAAATATTAGAATCTATTTAAATTTATCTTTCCAACGAATCCGAAAAATCGAAATTTCATAACGGGAATCAAAAGTTATGTCAAAATTAAAATCTAGAATGGTCGCTATGAAATTTATAAGGGCCAAAATGCTACATTTTGCAGAATAAGGAATTAGGACCCGAAACCATCTCCATTGGTTTTAGAATGTTGTTTACATATAAAAATGACTATAAGAACTTATATTTTTGAGTTTCGGAAAAATTCCACTATTTTTGGTATTTTTAAATATTAAAAATATACGCCTGAAAAATGGAATTTTTGCAAACGAACTCCGAATTCGACGAGACCAGTTTCTATGGATTCGTAATATTAAAATAAGGTTAAATTCTAAAATTTATAATTTTTGGAATTATTTTGTGGCCGGTATAATTTTTACAGTGAAAAATAGCATATTTTCAGACTTCGGAAATTCATAATAAATTCATACGGAATCGGAAAATTACGAAATCAGGTTCGTTGGATTCGTAATGACCTGAAATAATTATGTTTAAAATTTTATTAATTTTGAAATCAGCATGTATTTATAAGAATTTTTGAACTGAAGAAAACAGTTGAAAATTGAGTAATTGGGCACATAATGATATTTGGGCCCAAACCAAAATTAAACCCATGGTATATATTATCTTTTTTCTGAGTTTTAGGGCTGAAATTCGAAATGCACAGCAGCCACTCTCTTTTCCATTATTTTTTCTCAATTTCCATGGCGGCTCCCTTTTCCTCTAAAATTCATAAAAAAATAAAATCTCTTCAAACCATAGCAAATTATATGTTTTCTCGAAGGTCTCGACGATACGAAGCTAATGGTGTAGTCGGTTTTGTCAAACAGCGCTCGGATTCGCCGGAATCTCGTCTTAAAGCTCGCTGTTTTCGAAATTCAGAAACTCAAAACGTAAATCAAGAAATTCCCGTGAATCGAGGAAGAATTAGACGAAGTCACGAACACGGAAGTTCTTCGTCTACGCAAGACGAAGATGCTCAGAAAATTTCAGGCAGTTTGGAGGTGTGAGGCGGCCTGTGGGACCCGCGAGGCGAAATCCTTTCTAGGCGATTTCCCGATGATCGGAGAAGCTTTAGGGGCGGCTCTTTCTGGTGGTGGTGCGTCTCGCCAAGACGAAGACATTGGCGGTGGTCCCGTGGCGTCAGGTGGCCCGAGGCAGCGGCAAAGTGCGGTCAAAGTTCGGCGGTGAACAGTGTTTTTCGGTCAATGGGCTGAGGGTATTTTCTTTTTTATTTTTAAATTATTTAATTAATTTCCAGAACTTTAAAATTGCATAACTCACTCATACGAAGTCGAAAATCGACGATTTCAGGTGCGTTGGGATCGTGGCGACGAGATGGACGCGTGGACACTAATTTTGTCCAATTCTGAGACAGTGAAAATTTTAGGTATTTTTCACGAATATTAATTAATTATTTAATTATGTCCAACTTTAATAAATCATAACTCTCTCGTACGAGGTCCGATTGACGAACCGTAAATTGCGTTGGACTCGTCTTTCCGAGCTCTTCGTGATGGCGCAGACCAAAGCTGAATCCGAGACAGTCAAATTTTCAGCAAAAATCAATGTGAGATTCTATTTTATAATTTATTAAATTTAAATTATTTTTCTTGTGGTTTTGATGTTTGTATGTACATGATTGTGGATTGATGATGTATGATGTCTGTTTGAGAATTGGTGATAGTTGTTTGGGTTATTATGGACAAATTGTTGTTGCATACACCTTGATGAAATTTGTTGAATCAATAGAAACGATGTACATGATGTAAATGATAAATTCATTTTTATTTATTTATTTAAAATGTATGGAAATTTATATTTAAATAAAAGTTACAATTTTCATTTTGTTCAGAAAAAATGAAACTTTGTTTATGTTTACAAAGATTATAACTTTGAATGGGATTAAGAAGATTACAGCTTTGTTTTTGTTCTAAAAAAAAAAAAATTACAACTTTGTTTGCGTTTTTTTTATATATAAAATTGAAACTTTATTTTGTTTTTGAAAAGAACAAACTTTATTTTGTTTATGAAAAAGAACAAAACCTTGTTTTGTTTATTGAATAAAAGTTCAAACCTTATTTTGTTTTGTTTAAAAAGAACAAAACTTTGTTTTGTTGGTAAAGATTTAAAACCTTGTTTTTGCTTATAAAAGACTTAATTTTTTTTTTTGTTTATAAAGATTAAAACTTTGTTTTGGTTATAAAAATTTCATCTTTATTTTGAGACGATTATAATAAATAAAGTTTTGATATTTATTTTAGAATAATTAAAATTTTGACTTTTAATAAAAGATTTTATTTTTATTTTAAGTTAGATAAAGGAATATATTTTATGGTGAATTTGTGTCATTAAATCAAATGAAATAAAAAGGGCAATACCCAATATGTGAACATTGTTAAACTGTGCAAATTGTCTATGTTCCATTTATGCACCTGTATACACTGCCATTTACAAGCGACCCTGGCTTGTTTATGTGAGTGAACGATCAATTTTTACACATCGTCCAGAAGCACAGTTTATTTTAAATATGTGAATTGTGTTGGCTGAAACCCCACACGGGTCAAGGGTTGACTTTTGAATACACGTCACCCTTGGAATAATTAGAAATGCACTTTGGATGGATGTTCTGAAATTGTTATGTAATTAATGTTTGATTTTACGTATAATTAAATTATATGGAAATGGTGGGTCTCATTCCAATTTTGAGTAAGGTAATAAATATGCAAATTAATGAAATAAATTGGAAGTTGAAGTATTTAGATGATTTAATTTTCCATTTAAAAAGGAAATAATAAAGAAGCTTTTGAATTGACAATATTTCCTTCAAATGAAGGAAATAAATGCCCATTTATTATTCAATTAATGATATTAATTGACGCTTGAATTAAGTAGATAAAAACCTTTAACATTTGGAAGGTTATAAACAAATTATTGGAATTAGTAAATCACATTCCAATTATATTAAGAAGATTATAAATTGAAAAGATTACTTTTTATGTTAACATTAAAAATGGAAGATGGATTTCAAAATTTGAAATGTTTTTAAATTGATTTCATTTTAATATTGAAATGGTAGGTTTTAATATCACAAATTAAAACCGTTTTTTTATATAATTATTATTATTATAATATCATAATAATATGGAAAGTTAATATGTATTGAAATGGAATAATAAAGCTTTATATGAAAGAATATTTCAAGTAAGGAATGATATTAAGTAGTAGGATATTTTAAAATATAAAATATTTTAAAATAATATTCTTGGATAATATTTATAAATAATTATTAATTGTACCTGGACACGAGGTTAGGTCACATTTATGGCGGAAGTCTGCCCGGAACCAACCGGCATATCCAGCAGCCATAAATGTTGGGCCTAATGTGAGAGGTCCAAGTGCGCAAATACGAATTGGGTCAAGACACGAGGTTAAGCCCAACCTGTGGTAGAAGTCTGCCCGGAACCAACCGGCATATCCAGCATCCACAAGTTGTAGGCCTAATGTGAGAGGTCTGGCCCGCTATTAAATAATAAAATGTAAAGATAAACATAATAAATGGATAAGGAAAATGAATTGGGCCATTCGGTCCATTTAAAAAATAGTAACTCCATTTTAACCCGTATAAATTATGTTATACATTTTATAAAGGAAATCGAAGATGATTAATATTTTATTTAAGATTAAATGAAATACTCTGAAATAAATGATGTCTAATTATATATATTAAATGGGAAATTTATGAAATCTAAATTTGGGTTTATCGTGAATTATGTTTTAAATAACATTTATTCTTTAACCCGAATTTATGATAGAATTAATTCCCTAAAAATTGAATAATCATTTAATAATGACTTTGGAAGATTAAAACTAAATAAGATTTTAATTAAATCTTTAATTAGATTGAAAGGGAATTAAATAGTTAAGATCACTGAATTAAGAAAGTGATCGAAAATGGAAAATGAACCATAAAGCAATGAATATTTTCATGTTATAAATGAATAAATGAATGAAAACATGAAATGGTTATATTATTTATATATTTTATATAAATAAAAGTAATGAAACTTTTATTTACATTTCATATGTAAATAAAAAGAATGAAATTTTTATTTACATTTCACATGCGAATAAAAAGATATAAATATGAAATGAAACATGATTTAGAAGCATGAACCACATATGAAAATTTAACATGTTTTAAAAAGCATGAAGTCGCATATGAAATGCATAATCAAGAAACCGCATATGAAATAAAAATTCATATTTAGAGTAGTATTACTGCATATGAAATGAATGGACGATATATTTATATGCATGAAATGAATGGACGATATTTAGGAAATGAATGGACGATATTTATGAAATGAATGGACAATATTTATACGCATGAAATGAATAGACGATATTTATATTTATAAAAGAATAAATAACGATATAGAATGGTTTGCAAATTTATATATGCGAGAATTATTTGGGAAGTCCGAGTTTACTCTCATTCCAAATAATGATACGACGTTCGAAGAGTTGAAGACGGTGATTGAAGACCGACGATCTTCACATCGAATGGGTGTGTTGCTATTGAGACCCATGATGGGAGTAGCTACCTTGAAGGGGCGACAGTAGTAGCCGTCCGGACGTAGTGTTGATTGCACGGATTTGACTTTCGCCCAGACCCAGGGCATAAGTTTATAAATGGAATGTATGTCTGACGTTGTAGTCCCTTATACTACATTCGTTGATCTCTCTTAATATATATCTGTTTGGTGGTTAACACCCTTCTCTGAGACGTACGAGCTTAGGGGTTATATATTGGTAGAAATCAATGGTATAGTATGGACTGACAATGTGGCATGCTAAGATGCATTGATCAAGGCTTTTGTTGAAAAGCAGGCCTTGTGGTTGATGATCAAAGCACGGCCTGTTTAGGCGTAGCTTTGTGTATAGCGTGACTTCGCGAGCCTCACACCCCGGTATGAGTCAAAAACGGGATATGGACCGTAGGGGGTGCACACGTTTCTTTCTAGCTAGAGTGGTGTCAGCGACCTGCCAGCCCTGACATTTTACTTATGTGGATGATGGATTTTGAGGCGCCTCGTTTTTTTTATATAGGCCGTTGGTGGTCATACTATAGGTCCAAAGGGACCGGGAAACGTGTGTTCAGGCATAACTAATCCACTGCCCATTGGCGGGGACCGGCCCTACCGCTTCCAAGGGTTCACTGCGGGGAATCCTGAGGCATTTGCTAGAGTGTCTCGAATCGGAGAGGATCTTGCCCCTAGCCTCGACTCATGATGGAATCCAAATTTCCAATACGACCTTGCGGTTTTGATTGTAGAACTAGTATTGGCGACATGCTATATGGTAACCATGCCGTCTAGGATTGCTACTTATGATTCAAATCTTTTTATTCAAAACATATATACACTAATAATAATACCAAATCCGTTTTATACGTATCAAGCATCTTTTGACCATTATAAGGTAAAACCCTATCCTCTGGTGTGCGTTGCATTGTGTGATGGGACCTGGGTCTTATAATGGTTTCATTTTTCCAAAAAGACATTGCGTTATTTCTCGATTTACTTTGGTTTATGCACTGGCAATCCATAGGAGTAAACCCGTTCCGCGAAAGTGGCGTGGTCCTTGGATTTGTCTTATTAGTTATATTAGTTAAGAATTCTCACACCAGTCCCATGACTGACTCGTAGTTTGTTTCACTTTGCAAACTCGGGTGCCCTCTTTTCCACACGGGCAGTCGAGTAGCTTTTTGCAGATATCTCTCTCTTTAGCAGGATCCTGGATCGAAGCCTAAAGCTGTGTCCAGAGCTTAGAAGTCTTCCGCTGTTTAATGTATTAAATCTTTTGTAGTTTATCTTCCGCTGTAATTTTATTTCAATGTACTCTGATATATTCTGTACTCTGATGTTATATTATTATAATGTAATAAAAGTCTGTTGTTATTGTTCTGATGTATTGTATTCCCAAAGTTAACGTATGCGAGTTTTGAACGGTCTTGGTCGATTTTGTAATCGATTAAGGTCGGGCAAAATCCGTGTCGTTACAGGTGGTATCAGAGCTCTGGTTAGCTCAAATCTTTGGGGTACAACTCGTTAGAACTGAACAAAAGACTCATCAGAGATTGGATTAGTAATGTCCAATAAGAATACTCATTAGAGATAGGATCAGCAGTATCCTAGAATGAGTAAACTCGTTAGAGATGGGGTTAGTAATGTCCTAGAACGAGTTAAGAGTTACGAATTTATAATTAGCGTATTTTTGATATTTATAATATATTCTTTGAAATATGATTTTTATATATATAAAGTTATATATATTTTGAAAACATAATCAACCATTAAAATTTAAAATTAAGATAGTTAATTTTACAATTTTTATCTACGTTCCTTTTCGAGGACGAAAAGTTTTTAAGTGGGGGCGATTGTAACAACCCGCAAAAATCAGGACCAATTTAAAAATTTTATTTTAGAAAATTTTAATGAATTTTGACAATATAAAATAATTTATTTAAATAATAATGATCACAAATTTGATTCAAATCGAAGTTAGAATGAATGATTTAATTTTTATTATAAAAAGAGTTAGAAATAACGCGGTAGTTTGAAAAGTCAAACTTGAACTTTGACTGACCGTACAGGATGCAAAATTTAACGGATTTTAGTGAAATCAAAAATATTAGAATCTATTTAAATTTATCTTTCCAACGAATCCGAAAAATCGAAATTTCATAATGGGAATCAAAAGTTATGTCAAAATTAAAATCTAGAATGGTCGCTATGAAATTTATAAGGGCCAAAATGCTACATTTTGCAGAATAAGGAATTAGGACCCGAAACCATCTCCATTGGTTTTAGAATGTTGTTTACATATAAAAATGACTATAAGAACTTATATTTTTGAGTTTCGGAAAAATTCCACTATTTTTGGTATTTTTAAATATTAAAAATATACGCCTGAAAAATGGAATTTTTGCAAACGAACTCCGAATTTGACGAGACCAGTTTCTATGGATTCGGAATATTAAAATAAGGTTAAATTCTAAAATTTATAATTTTTGGAATTATTTTGTGGCCGGTATAATTTTTACAGTGAAAAATAGCATATTTTCAGACTTCGGAAATTCATAATAAATTCATACGGAATCGGAAAATTACGAAATCAGGTTCGTTGGATTCGTAATGATCTGAAATAATTATTTTTAAAATTTTATTAATTTTGTAATCAGCATGTATTTATAAGAATTTTTGAACTGAAGAAAACAGTTGAAAATTGAGTAATTGGGCACATAATGATATTTGGGCCCAAACCAAAATTAAACCCATGGTATATATTATCTTTTTTCTGAGTTTTAGGGCTGAAATTCGAAATGCACAGCAGCCACTCTCTTTTCCATTATTTTTTCTCAATTTCCATGGCGGCTCCCTCTTCCTCTAAAATTCATAAAAAAATAAAATCTCTTCAAACCATAGCAAATTATATGTTTTCTCGAAGGTCTCGACGATACGAAGCTAATGCTGTAGTCGGTTTTTGTCAAACAGCGCTCGGATTCGCCGGAATCTCGTCTTAAAGCTCGCTGTTTTCGAAATTCAGAAACTCAAAACGTAAATCAAGAAATTCCCGTGAATCGAGGAAGAATTAGACGAAGTCACGAACACGGAAGTTCTTCGTCTACGCAAGACGAAGATGCTCAGAAAATTTCAGGCAGTTTGGAGGTGTGAGGCGGCCTGTGGGACCCGCGAGGCGAAATCCTTTCTAGGCGATTTCCCGATGATTGGAGAAGCTTTAGGGGCGGCTCTTTCTGGTGGTGGTGCGTCTCGCCAAGACGAAGACATTGGCGGTGGTCCCGTGGCGTCAGGTGGCCCGAGGCAGCGGCAAAGTGCGGTCAAAGTTCGGCGGTGAACAGTGTTTTTCGGTCAATGGGCTGAGGGTATTTTCTTTTTTATTTTTAAATTATTTAATTAATTTCCAGAACTTTAAAATTGCATAACTCACTCATACGAAGTCGAAAATCGACGATTTCAGATGCGTCGGGATCGTGGCGACGAGATGGACGCGTGGACACTAATTTTGTCCAATTCTGAGACAGTGAAATTTTTAGGTATTTTTCACGAATATTAATTAATTATTTAATTATGTCCAACTTTAATAAATCATAACTCTCTCGTACGAGGTCCGATTGACGAACCGTAAATTGCGTTGGACTCGTCTTTCCGAGCTCTTCGTGATGGCGTAGACCAGAGCTGAATCCGAGATAGTCAAATTTTCAGCAAAAATCAATGTGAGATTCTATTTTATAATTTATTAAATTTAAATTATTTTTCTTGTGGTTTTGATGTTTGTATGTACATGATTGTGGATTGATGATGTATGATGTCTGTTTGAGAATTGGTGATAGTTGTTTGGGTTATTATGGACAAATTGTTGTTGCATACACCTTGATGAAATTTGTTGAATCAATAGAAACGATGTACATGATGTAAATGATAAATTCATATTTATTTATTTATTTAAAATGTATGGAAATTTATATTTAAATAAAAGTTACAATTTTCATTGTTGTTCAGAAAAAATGAAACTTTGTTTATGTTTACAAAGATTATAACTTTGAATGGGATTAAGAAGATTACAGCTTTGTTTTTGTTCTAAAAAAAAAAAAAATTACAACTTTGTTTGAGTTTTTTTTTATATATAAAATTGAAACTTTATTTTGTTTTTGAAAAGAACAAACTTTATTTTGTTTATGAAAAAGAACAAAACCTTGTTTTGTTTATTGAATAAAAGTTCAAACCTTATTTTGTTTTGTTTAAAAAGAACAAAACTTTGTTTTGTTGGTAAAGATTTAAAACCTTGTTTTTGCTTATAAAAGACTGAAATTTTGTTTTGTTTATAAAGATTAAAACTTTGTTTTGGTTATAAAAATTTCATCTTTATTTTGAGACGATTATAATAAATAAAGTTTTGATATTTATTTTAGAATAATTAAAATTTTGACTTTTAATAAAAGATTTTATTTTTATTTTAAGTTAGATAAAGGAATATATTTTATGGTGAATTTGTGTCATTAAATCAAATGAAATAAAAAGGGCAATACCCAATATGTGAACATTGTTAAACTGTGCAAATTGTCTATGTTCCATTTATGCACCTGTATACACTGCCATTTACAAGCGACCCTGGCTTGTTTATGTGAGTGAACGATCAATTTTTACACATCGTCCAGAAGCACAGTTTATTTTAAATATGTGAATTGTGTTGGCTGAAACCCCACACGGGTCAAGGGTTGACTTTTGAATACACGTCACCCTTGGAATAATTAGAAATGCACTTTGGATGGATGTTCTGAAATTGTTATGTAATTAATGTTTGATTTTACGTATAATTAAATTATATGGAAATGGTGGGTCTCATTCCAATTTTGAGTAAGGTAATAAATATGCAAATTAATGAAATAAATTGGAAGTTGAAGTATTTAGATGATTTAATTTTCCATTTAAAAAGGAAATAATAAAGAAGCTTTTGAATTGACAATATTTCCTTCAAATGAAGGAAATAAATGCCCATTTATTATTCAATTAATGATATTAATTGACGCTTGAATTAAGTAGATAAAAACCTTTAACATTTGGAAGGTTATAAACAAATTATTGGAATTAGTAAATCACATTCCAATTATATTAAGAAGATTATAAATTGAAAAGATTACTTTTTATGTTAACATTAAAAATGGAAGATGGATTTCAAAATTTGAAATGTTTTTAAATTGATTTCATTTTAATATTGAAATGGTAGGTTTTAATATCACAAATTAAAACCGTTTTTTTTATATAATTATTATTATTATAATATCATAATAATATGGAAAGTTAATATGTATTGAAATGGAATAATAAAGCTTTATATGAAAGAATATTTCAAGTAAGGAATGATATTAAGTAGTAGGATATTTTAAAATATAAAATATTTTAAAATAATATTCTTGGATAATATTTATAAATAATTATTAATTGTACCTGGACACGAGGTTAGGTCACATTTATGGCGGAAGTCTGCCCGGAACCAACCGGCATATCCAGCAGCCATAAATGTTGGGCCTAATGTGAGAGGTCCAAGTGCGCAAATACGAATTGGGTCAAGACACGAGGTTAAGCCCAACCTGTGGTAGAAGTCTGCCCGGAACCAACCGGCATATCCAGCATCCACAAGTTGTAGGCCTAATGTGAGAGGTCTGGCCCGCTATTAAATAATAAAATGTAAAGATAAACATAATAAATGGATAAGGAAAATGAATTGGGCCATTCGGTCCATTTAAAAAATAGTAACTCCATTTTAACCCGTATAAATTATGTTATACATTTTATAAAGGAAATCGAAGATGATTAATATTTTATTTAAGATTAAATGAAATACTCTGAAATAAATGATGTCTAATTATATATATTAAATGGGAAATTTATGAAATCTAAATTTGGGTTTATCGTGAATTATGTTTTAAATAACATTTATTCTTTAACCCGAATTTATGATAGAATTAATTCCCTAAAAATTGAATAATCATTTAATAATGACTTTGGAAGATTAAAACTAAATAAGATTTTAATTAAATCTTTAATTAGATTGAAAGGGAATTAAATAGTTAAGATCACTGAATTAAGAAAGTGATCGAAAATGGAAAATGAACCATAAAGCAATGAATATTTTCATGTTATAAATGAATGAAAACATGAAATGGTTATATTATTTATATATTTTATATAAATAAAAGTAATGAAACTTTTATTTACATTTCATATGTAAATAAAAAGAATGAAATTTTTATTTACATTTCACATGCGAATAAAAAGATATAAATATGAAATGAAACATGATTTAGAAGCATGAACCGCATATGAAAATTTAACATGTTTTAAAAAGCATGAAGTCGCATATGAAATGCATAATCAAGAAACCGCATATGAAATAAAAATTCATATTTAGAGTAGTATTACTGCATATGAAATGAATGGACGATATATTTATATGCATGAAATGAATGGACGATATTTAGGAAATGAATGGACGATATTTATGAAATGAATGGACAATATTTATACGCATGAAATGAATAGACGATATTTATATTTATAAAAGAATAAATAACGATATAGAATGGTTTGCAAATTTATATATGCGAGAATTATTTGGGAAGTCCGAGTTTACTCTCATTCCAAATAATGATACGACGTTCGAAGAGTTGAAGACGGTGATTGAAGACCGACGATCTTCACATCGAATGGGTGTGTTGCTATTGAGACCCATGATGGGAGTAGCTACCTTGAAGGGGCGACAGTAGTAGCCGTCCGGACGTAGTGTTGATTGCACGGATTTGACTTTCGCCCAGACCCAGGGCATAAGTTTATAAATGGAATGTATGTCTGACGTTGTAGTCCCTTATACTACATTCGTTGATCTCTCTTAATATATATATCTGTTTGGTGGTTAACACCCTTCTCTGAGACGTACGAGCTTAGGGGTTATATATTGGTAGAAATCAATGGTATAGTATGGACTGACAATGTGGCATGCTAAGATGCATTGATCAAGGCTTTTGTTGAAAAGCAGGCCTTGTGGTTGATGATCAAAGCACGGCCTGTTTAGGCGTAGCTTTGTGTATAGCGTGACTTCGCGAGCCTCACACCCCGGTATGAGTCAAAAACGGGATATGGACCGTAGGGAGTGCACACGTTTCTTTCTAGCTAGAGTGGTGTCAGCGACCTGCCAGCCCTGACATTTTACTTATGTGGATGATGGATTTTGAGGCGCCTCGTTTTTTTTTATATAGGCTGTTGGTGGTCATACTATAGGTCCAAAGGGACCGGGAAACGTGTGTTCAGGCATAACTAATCCACTGCCCATTGGCGGGGACCGGCCCTACCGCTTCCAAGGGTTCACTGCGGGGAATCCTGAGGCATTTGCTAGAGTGTCTCGAATCGGAGAGGATCTTGCCCCTAGCCTCGACTCATGATGGAATCCAAATTTCCAATACGACCTTGCGGTTTTGATTGTAGAACTAGTATTGGCGACATGCTATATGGTAACCATGCCGTCTAGGATTGCTATTTATGATTCAAATCTTTTTATTCAAAACATATATGCACTAATAATAATACCAAATCCGTTTTATACGTATCAAGCATCTTTTGACCATTATAAGGTAAAACCCTATCCTCTGGTGTGCGTTGCATTGTGTGATGGGACCTGGGTCTTATAATGGTTTCATTTTTCCAAAAAGACATTGCGTTATTTCTCGATTTACTTTGGTTTATGCACTGGCAATCCATAGGAGTAAACCCGTTCCGCGAAAGTGGCGTGGTCCTTGGATTTGTCTTATTAGTTATATTAGTTAAGAATTCTCACACCAGTCCCATGACTGACTCGTAGTTTGTTTCACTTTGCAAACTCGGGTGCCCTCTTTTCCACACGGGCAGTCGAGTAGCTTTTTGCAGATATCTCTCTCTTTAGCAGGATCCTGGATCGAAGCCTAAAGCTGTGTCCAGAGCTTAGAAGTCTTCCGCTGTTTAATGTATTAAATCTTTTGTAGTTTATCTTCCGCTGTAATTTTATTTCAATGTACTCTGATATATTCTGTACTCTGATGTTATATTATTATAATGTAATAAAAGTCTGCTGTTATTGTTCTGATGTATTGTATTCCCAAAGTTAACGTATGCGAGTTTTGAACGGTCTTGGTCGATTTTGTGATCGATTAAGGTCGGGCAAAATCCGTGTCGTTACAGGTGGTATCAGAGCTCTGGTTAGCTCAAATCTTTGGGGTACAACTCGTTAGAACTGAACAAAAGACTCATCAGAGATTGGATTAGTAATGTCCAATAAGAATACTCATTAGAGATAGGATCAGCAGTATCCTAGAATGAGTAAACTCGTTAGAGATGGGGTTAGTAATGTCCTAGAACGAGTTAAGAGTTACGAATTTATAATTAGCGTATTTTTGATATTTATAATATATTCTTTGAAATATGATTTTTATATATATAAAGTTATATATATTTTGAAAACATAATCAACCATTAAAATTTAAAATTAAGATAGTTAATTTTACAATTTTTATCTACGTTCCTTTTCGAGGACGAAAAGTTTTTAAGTGGGGGCGATTGTAACAACCCGCAAAAATCAGGACCAATTTAAAAATTTTATTTTAGAAAATTTTAATGAATTTTGACAATATAAAATAATTTATTTAAATAATAATGATCACAGATTTGATTCAAATCGAAGTTAGAATGAATGATTTAATTTTTATTATAAAAAGAGTTAGAAATAACGCGGTAGTTTGAAAAGTCAAACTTGAACTTTGACTGACCGTACAGGATGCAAAATTTAACGGATTTTAGTGAAATCAAAAATATTAGAATCTATTTAAATTTATCTTTCCAACGAATCCGAAAAATCGAAATTTCATAATGGGAATCAAAAGTTATGTCAAAATTAAAATCTAGAATGGTCGCTATGAAATTTATAAGGGCCAAAATGCTACATTTTGCAGAATAAGGAATTAGGACCCGAAACCATCTCCATTGGTTTTAGAATGTTGTTTACATATAAAAATGACTATAAGAACTTATATTTTTGAGTTTCGGAAAAATTCCACTATTTTTGGTATTTTTAAATATTAAAAATATACGCCTGAAAAATGGAATTTTTGCAAACGAACTCCGAATTTGACGAGACCAGTTTCTATGGATTCGGAATATTAAAATAAGGTTAAATTCTAAAATTTATAATTTTTGGAATTATTTTGTGGCCGGTATAATTTTTACAGTGAAAAATAGCATATTTTCAGACTTCGGAAATTCATAATAAATTCATACGGAATCGGAAAATTACGAAATCAGGTTCGTTGGATTCGTAATGATCTGAAATAATTATTTTTAAAATTTTATTAATTTTGAAATCAGCATGTATTTATAAGAATTTTTGAACTGAAGAAAACAGTTGAAAATTGAGTAATTGGGCACAT
Organism: Allium sativum; assembly: GCA_030737875.1. Taxonomy (NCBI): domain Eukaryota; kingdom Viridiplantae; phylum Streptophyta; class Magnoliopsida; order Asparagales; family Amaryllidaceae; genus Allium; species Allium sativum. The sequence goes on along the minus strand of CM060922.1, from coordinate 443,305,450 downwards.
AATGATATTTGGGCCCAAACCAAAATTAAACCCATGGTATATATTATCTTTTTTCTGAGTTTTAGGGCTGAAATTCGAAATGCACAGCAGCCACTCTCTTTTCCATTATTTTTTCTCAATTTCCATGGCGGCTCCCTCTTCCTCTAAAATTCATAAAAAAATAAAATCTCTTCAAACCATAGCAAATTATATGTTTTCTCGAAGGTCTCGACGATACGAAGCTAATGGTGTAGTCGGTTTTGTCAAACAGCGCTCGGATTCGCCGGAATCTCGTCTTAAAGCTCGCTGTTTTCGAAATTCAGAAACTCAAAACGTAAATCAAGAAATTCCCGTGAATCGAGGAAGAATTAGACGAAGTCACGAACACGGAAGTTCTTCGTCTACGCAAGACGAAGATGCTCAGAAAATTTCAGGCAGTTTGGAGGTGTGAGGCGGCCTGTGGGACCCGCGAGGCGAAATCCTTTCTAGGCGATTTCCCGATGATTGGAGAAGCTTTAGGGGCGGCTCTTTCTGGTGGTGGTGCGTCTCGCCAAGACGAAGACATTGGCGGTGGTCCCGTGGCGTCAGGTGGCCCGAGGCAGCGGCAAAGTGCGGTCAAAGTTCGGCGGTGAACAGTGTTTTTCGGTCAATGGGCTGAGGGTATTTTCTTTTTTATTTTTAAATTATTTAATTAATTTCCAGAACTTTAAAATTGCATAACTCACTCATACGAAGTCGAAAATCGACGATTTCAGGTGCGTCGGGATCGTGGCGACGAGATGGACGCGTGGACACTAATTTTGTCCAATTCTGAGACAGTGAAATTTTTAGGTATTTTTCACGAATATTAATTAATTATTTAATTATGTCCAACTTTAATAAATCATAACTCTCTCGTACGAGGTCCGATTGACGAACCGTAAATTGCGTTGGACTCGTCTTTCCGAGCTCTTCGTGATGGCGTAGACCAGAGCTGAATCCGAGATAGTCAAATTTTCAGCAAAAATCAATGTGAGATTCTGTTTTATAATTTATTAAATTTAAATTATTTTTCTTGTGGTTTTGATGTTTGTATGTACATGATTGTGGATTGATGATGTATGATGTCTGTTTGAGAATTGGTGATAGTTGTTTGGGTTATTATGGACAAATTGTTGTTGCATACACCTTGATGAAATTTGTTGAATCAATAGAAACGATGTACATGATGTAAATGATAAATTCATATTTATTTATTTATTTAAAATGTATGGAAATTTATATTTAAATAAAAGTTACAATTTTCATTGTTGTTCAGAAAAAATGAAACTTTGTTTATGTTTACAAAGATTATAACTTTGAATGGGATTAAGAAGATTACAGCTTTGTTTTTGTTCTAAAAAAAAAAAAAATTACAACTTTGTTTGAGTTTTTTTTTATATATAAAATTGAAACTTTATTTTGTTTTTGAAAAGAACAAACTTTATTTTGTTTATGAAAAAGAACAAAACCTTGTTTTGTTTATTGAATAAAAGTTCAAACCTTATTTTGTTTTGTTTAAAAAGAACAAAACTTTGTTTTGTTGGTAAAGATTTAAAACCTTGTTTTTGCTTATAAAAGACTGAAATTTTGTTTTGTTTATAAAGATTAAAACTTTGTTTTGGTTATAAAAATTTCATCTTTATTTTGAGACGATTATAATAAATAAAGTTTTGATATTTATTTTAGAATAATTAAAATTTTGACTTTTAATAAAAGATTTTATTTTTATTTTAAGTTAGATAAAGGAATATATTTTATGGTGAATTTGTGTCATTAAATCAAATGAAATAAAAAGGGCAATACCCAATATGTGAACATTGTTAAACTGTGCAAATTGTCTATGTTCCATTTATGCACCTGTATACACTGCCATTTACAAGCGACCCTGGCTTGTTTATGTGAGTGAACGATCAATTTTTACACATCGTCCAGAAGCACAGTTTATTTTAAATATGTGAATTGTGTTGGCTGAAACCCCACACGGGTCAAGGGTTGACTTTTGAATACACGTCACCCTTGGAATAATTAGAAATGCACTTTGGATGGATGTTCTGAAATTGTTATGTAATTAATGTTTGATTTTACGTATAATTAAATTATATGGAAATGGTGGGTCTCATTCCAATTTTGAGTAAGGTAATAAATATGCAAATTAATGAAATAAATTGGAAGTTGAAGTATTTAGATGATTTAATTTTCCATTTAAAAAGGAAATAATAAAGAAGCTTTTGAATTGACAATATTTCCTTCAAATGAAGGAAATAAATGCCCATTTATTATTCAATTAATGATATTAATTGACGCTTGAATTAAGTAGATAAAAACCTTTAACATTTGGAAGGTTATAAACAAATTATTGGAATTAGTAAATCACATTCCAATTATATTAAGAAGATTATAAATTGAAAAGATTACTTTTTATGTTAACATTAAAAATGGAAGATGGATTTCAAAATTTGAAATGTTTTTAAATTGATTTCATTTTAATATTGAAATGGTAGGTTTTAATATCACAAATTAAAACCGTTTTTTTTATATAATTATTATTATTATAATATCATAATAATATGGAAAGTTAATATGTATTGAAATGGAATAATAAAGCTTTATATGAAAGAATATTTCAAGTAAGGAATGATATTAAGTAGTAGGATATTTTAAAATATAAAATATTTTAAAATAATATTCTTGGATAATATTTATAAATAATTATTAATTGTACCTGGACACGAGGTTAGGTCACATTTATGGCGGAAGTCTGCCCGGAACCAACCGGCATATCCAGCAGCCATAAATGTTGGGCCTAATGTGAGAGGTCCAAGTGCGCAAATACGAATTGGGTCAAGACACGAGGTTAAGCCCAACCTGTGGTAGAAGTCTGCCCGGAACCAACCGGCATATCCAGCATCCACAAGTTGTAGGCCTAATGTGAGAGGTCTGGCCCGCTATTAAATAATAAAATGTAAAGATAAACATAATAAATGGATAAGGAAAATGAATTGGGCCATTCGGTCCATTTAAAAAATAGTAACTCCATTTTAACCCGTATAAATTATGTTATACATTTTATAAAGGAAATCGAAGATGATTAATATTTTATTTAAGATTAAATGAAATACTCTGAAATAAATGATGTCTAATTATATATATTAAATGGGAAATTTATGAAATCTAAATTTGGGTTTATCGTGAATTATGTTTTAAATAACATTTATTCTTTAACCCGAATTTATGATAGAATTAATTCCCTAAAAATTGAATAATCATTTAATAATGACTTTGGAAGATTAAAACTAAATAAGATTTTAATTAAATCTTTAATTAGATTGAAAGGGAATTAAATAGTTAAGATCACTGAATTAAGAAAGTGATCGAAAATGGAAAATGAACCATAAAGCAATGAATATTTTCATGTTATAAATGAATGAAAACATGAAATGGTTATATTATTTATATATTTTATATAAATAAAAGTAATGAAACTTTTATTTACATTTCATATGTAAATAAAAAGAATGAAATTTTTATTTACATTTCACATGCGAATAAAAAGATATAAATATGAAATGAAACATGATTTAGAAGCATGAACCGCATATGAAAATTTAACATGTTTTAAAAAGCATGAAGTCGCATATGAAATGCATAATCAAGAAACCGCATATGAAATAAAAATTCATATTTAGAGTAGTATTACTGCATATGAAATGAATGGACGATATATTTATATGCATGAAATGAATGGACGATATTTAGGAAATGAATGGACGATATTTATGAAATGAATGGACAATATTTATACGCATGAAATGAATAGACGATATTTATATTTATAAAAGAATAAATAACGATATAGAATGGTTTGCAAATTTATATATGCGAGAATTATTTGGGAAGTCCGAGTTTACTCTCATTCCAAATAATGATACGACGTTCGAAGAGTTGAAGACGGTGATTGAAGACCGACGATCTTCACATCGAATGGGTGTGTTGCTATTGAGACCCATGATGGGAGTAGCTACCTTGAAGGGGCGACAGTAGTAGCCGTCCGGACGTAGTGTTGATTGCACGGATTTGACTTTCGCCCAGACCCAGGGCATAAGTTTATAAATGGAATGTATGTCTGACGTTGTAGTCCCTTATACTACATTCGTTGATCTCTCTTAATATATATATCTGTTTGGTGGTTAACACCCTTCTCTGAGACGTACGAGCTTAGGGGTTATATATTGGTAGAAATCAATGGTATAGTATGGACTGACAATGTGGCATGCTAAGATGCATTGATCAAGGCTTTTGTTGAAAAGCAGGCCTTGTGGTTGATGATCAAAGCACGGCCTGTTTAGGCGTAGCTTTGTGTATAGCGTGACTTCGCGAGCCTCACACCCCGGTATGAGTCAAAAACGGGATATGGACCGTAGGGAGTGCACACGTTTCTTTCTAGCTAGAGTGGTGTCAGCGACCTGCCAGCCCTGACATTTTACTTATGTGGATGATGGATTTTGAGGCGCCTCGTTTTTTTTTATATAGGCTGTTGGTGGTCATACTATAGGTCCAAAGGGACCGGGAAACGTGTGTTCAGGCATAACTAATCCACTGCCCATTGGCGGGGACCGGCCCTACCGCTTCCAAGGGTTCACTGCGGGGAATCCTGAGGCATTTGCTAGAGTGTCTCGAATCGGAGAGGATCTTGCCCCTAGCCTCGACTCATGATGGAATCCAAATTTCCAATACGACCTTGCGGTTTTGATTGTAGAACTAGTATTGGCGACATGCTATATGGTAACCATGCCGTCTAGGATTGCTACTTATGATTCAAATCTTTTTATTCAAAACATATATGCACTAATAATAATACCAAATCCGTTTTATACGTATCAAGCATCTTTTGACCATTATAAGGTAAAACCCTATCCTCTGGTGTGCGTTGCATTGTGTGATGGGACCTGGGTCTTATAATGGTTTCATTTTTCCAAAAAGACATTGCGTTATTTCTCGATTTACTTTGGTTTATGCACTGGCAATCCATAGGAGTAAACCCGTTCCGCGAAAGTGGCGTGGTCCTTGGATTTGTCTTATTAGTTATATTAGTTAAGAATTCTCACACCAGTCCCATGACTGACTCGTAGTTTGTTTCACTTTGCAAACTCGGGTGCCCTCTTTTCCACACGGGCAGTCGAGTAGCTTTTTGCAGATATCTCTCTCTTTAGCAGGATCCTGGATCGAAGCCTAAAGCTGTGTCCAGAGCTTAGAAGTCTTCCGCTGTTTAATGTATTAAATCTTTTGTAGTTTATCTTCCGCTGTAATTTTATTTCAATGTACTCTGATATATTCTGTACTCTGATGTTATATTATTATAATGTAATAAAAGTCTGCTGTTATTGTTCTGATGTATTGTATTCCCAAAGTTAACGTATGCGAGTTTTGAACGGTCTTGGTCGATTTTGTGATCGATTAAGGTCGGGCAAAATCCGTGTCGTTACAGTGAGGCTCGCGATTCCACGTTATACACAAAGCTACGCCACACAGGCGGTTCTTTGATCATCTCCACAAGACTTTGCTTTTAAACAGAAGCCCTGATCACTGCATCTTAGCACGCCACACAGCCAATTCACACCGTGCAACTGATGGCTATCAATCACATAGAATAAATTCCAATATCAGACACACTGTCCATTTGCAAGTCCGTTCTAGGTCTGAACGAAACCGGAGGCACTATATACCTCGCAAACCCATCGATCACCACGTACGTCTGGACGATCACCACTCATTATCCATATTTCGGGATGCCTCCCAATCAGGACCTCGGTTACCATCCAAACGAGGTGAAGATCTCCGGTCTTCGACCACCGTCTTCATCTTCGATTACTTATCGTCGATTCAGTTATTCAGAATGGGATAAACTCGGTCTTTCTGAGCAACTCGCGTATATAATAACCAAGTGCAACACTAACATACACACGCATCATTTAAATTCATTAGTCACTAACTGTCAATCAGTAAGAGAACGATTTCCCAAATATTAACCCCGAAGGCCGAAACCAACATCAGATCAACACCCAGGAAACCATTCGACTTAGCCAACCTTCAGTTAATTTCTAAATCACATCCATATTATTTATAATATTTTATAACGATTTATCGCTATTTTTATTTATTTTAAAATAGCCAATTTATTCAAAACGACGCTTCGGGCCATAACGCGGCCGTGGCGCTGTTTTTCTTCAGATTTGATTTGCACATATCTGAAAATCTAACCGTTGGATCTTCACAAAATTTACATCATTAGAAAGGTCTTTTCAAAATGAATCCAACGGTTCCAGTTTCGGGAAAATACGACGGTCGGATCTCCCGGTATAATCATTTGAAGTTTCGATTTCAAAATACGAACTGCAGCGTCGTTATTCGATTAAATATAATTATATTTATTTATATATATAAATATAATCGATTCTGGCGCTGTTTTTCTTCAGATTTGAATTAAACATTCCAGACAATCCAGCCGTTGGATTTTTACAAAGTTGGTGCCGTTGGAAAGATATTTCCAAAGCGAGCCCAATGGTTGTGATTTCAGGAAAATCCAATGGTCGGATCTCCCGTACTAATCGTTTGAAATCACGGTTTCAAAACACGAACTACTTCGTCGTTATTCTATATATTTCAATTCTATTTAAATATATATATCGATTCTTCGATTTCAAAACTATATTCTTTTCATACATTTGATAAAAATGATATTTTTATCTAACTGTCTTCTATTTCAACATTTTACTATTTTTAACAATTCATGTATATAATAAAAATGTGATTTTTATTGTAAAACAATTCATTTCAAAACTCTATTTTTTTATATAGTTCATATAGGTAATAAAAATAGGATTTTTATTACAAAAACAATTTATTTCAAAACGAGATTATTTTATATAGTTCATATAGATGATAAAAATGTGATTTTTATTATAAAACAATTTATTTCAAAATATGAATACCATTCAACACATGAATTTCAATTCAACGAATGAATATCGATTCAACACATGAAGGTTTTCTATAGTTTGTATATGTAGAAACAAAGGTGATTTTTATATTTTAAAACACGAGTACCATTCAACACATGAATTTCAATTCAACGAATGAATTTCGATTCAACACATGAAGGTTTTCTATAGTTTATATATATAGATAAAAATGTGATTTTTATATTTAAAACACGAATACCATTCAACACATGAATTTCTAATCAACGAATGAGTATCGATTCAACACATGAAGGTTTTCTATTCAACGAATAAATATAGTTTCAACAAATGAAAATAATTCAAACACATGAATATTATTCAAAATTTCGGCAGCATAACGGCAGGGTAGTTAAAACCAGGACCGTCCCTAGTACGGCTCCTCGCTCTACCTTAAAACCTCGCGGTTTTTGACAATGGGGATCATGCATCTAGTTCGCACGCAGGCGGCATGTATATTTTTATTTCATTTCCAAAAACTAATCCTATGTGGTTTCAACCAAATATTTGTCAACCACAAACGGGTATTTTTCAACCACAATCAATCAATATCAACCACAAACAATTCCAATCAACCATTCGCTATCAATCAATTTTCATACCAATCACAACCAATAAATATCGTCCATGGTTTGTGGACGAGGGGCGTATATATATTTATATATAGCAATTCACTAACAGATTTAAATATTTTTGGTTTCACTCAAATCCGTTTTGTTTTACACCCGGTACAGTCCGACAAAGTTTGAATTCAATTTTTGAAACTGCAGCGCCATTTCAGGCCTTGTTTATAATTAGAATTAATTATATTCGTTTTCAAATGTCGATTCAAACTCACTTTTCATTGCTATTATTTAAAATATTTTTTTTAAATATTTCAAATCCATTATTTTAGCCAATTTTAAAATTTTAAATTGGTTCAGATTTTCCGGGTCGTTACAATCTCCCCCACTTAAAACTTTTCGTCCCCGAAAAGGAACAAAGTCGAAAGTGGTTTGATTAATCAACTCTACGTTCGATCTGGCTTCCATTCTCCAACTTTTCAGTTTCTGAGAAATTTCAAATTCTTCAAAAATTTGGCTAACACCCGGAATTTTCGAAAAATTTCACCATAACCTCCTTTGTACGGGGAGAGGTTTGGAAATTTATTGGGCCGTATTAGGGACCCAATAAATCCTAATAAGCATACACGTATTTATAGTGACATATTCTGGTGTTTACAGGGGTGCGTGTATTGATAATAACTCCAGAGAATAAATTCTCATCACCCTGTCAAAGCCTGAGGGAGTGTGTATTTTAAATGCTCCAGAAGATAAATCCTCGTCACCTCGTCCCGTGTGGGAAATAAATAGTCCATGTGTCGTATCTAATAACTAAAGAGACGTGATTATTGTCAACTCCAGACCCGTGTGGTTTTTTTTATTAATCTGGCAATTTTATCGTTACAATTTAAATAGTCCATATCAGTCATCGGTTCAACCTGTAAAATATAGTCATCGCCATACAAGCCTCTCGCTCGTATGGTAAATCTTCCACCTCGTCACACAAGCTCCAAATGCTTATGTGGTATATGATGAAGTATGCCTATCTTCTGAAGTATGCCATGTAATGTAGTTCAAAATTAATTGTTACTATCCTATGGCGATGTTTATTATTTCACACAGAACAACCAGCACTCCACATCCAATGGGAATCATAGGAGTTGATATAATAATATTTCGCATCCAACTCATTAAGGTTTACCTATTTGTCGGGCACGCAAATAAATTCTTTACTCAACAGCTATCCAATTACCTGTTCAAACAAATATAATGCACAAGTATATATTTCTATTTATTTTCTAATCAGTTCAATGTGTGATCTAAATGAATAAATTCTGCCATTATTCTGTTGTTGATTAAATTAACTATCATTTTAATAATTTAATTAATCAAATCTACCATCACACAACACACACAACAATCAAATTGTTTTTAACTTTTCAAAAATATACTAATCAATTTCTATACTCTTTTAAAATCATTCAGACTATAGAATTAAAAGTACACATCCATGGAAAGAAAATAACAACAGAGTAGAAAACTAATTAGTAACGCAAAGTATGGTAAATGTACCTTGCACCGGAGTCAAACAGAGATATCCACTCGGCATCTAGGATAAGCTTTCTGAATGCTCTCCTCAGTTTCCCAAGTACAATCTCGGGGATCTCCACTCCATTTCATTTTGACTAAGTGAACCTTCTTGTTCCTCAGCTCTTTGGTTTCTTTGCCGATAATCTTTAGCGGCTCTCTTCTCACAGCTAATTTTGGAGTAATTTCAATATCCTGTTGAGCTGCTTCTTCCACGATCAAGTCTGGATCATGAACGTGTTTTCGAAGTTGAGATATGTGAAATACATCATGAACTCCAGGCAACCAATCAGGAAGTTTAACCTTATATGCGAGAGTTTCGATCCGTTCCAGAATAGGAAACAGACCAATGAATTTGGGCGCCAACTTTCTAGTTTTACCGAACCGGATAACCCCTCTCATCGGCGATACTTTCAAATATACATAGTCGCCAACAGAAAACGATATATCTCTTCTTCTCCTATCGGCATAGCTCTTTTGTCGGCTTTGAGCGGCCAGTAATCGTTTCTTGATCAAATAGACTTTGTCGGCAGCTTCCTGGATCATATCTGGTCCCAATACAAGTCTATTACCGGGTTTGACCCAACAAGCAGGAGATCGGCACGGTATACCATATAATGCTTCGAATGGCGACATTGTCTGGCTCGCCTAGTAGCTGTTATTATATGAGAACTCAGCCAAATGCAGATGGTATTCCCATGATCCACCGAAATCTAGAACACAAGCCCGTAATAGATCTTCTAAAATACGATTCACCCTCTTAGTATGACCGTCTGTCTGAGGATGATAAGCGGTGCTTAGATTCAGCTTTGTTCCCAGCTCTACTTGAAATGCCTTACAGAATTTACTAGTAAATATTGTATCTCTATCACTGACTATACTGAGCGGCACTCCATGTAGTCTAACTATTTCCTTGAAATATATCTGCGCCAGACTCTGAGCAGTTCTGTTTGATCTGACAGGCATGAAATGGGCGGTCTTCGTGAAGCAATCTACGATCACCCAAATACTGTCATTTCCTTTTCTGGTTCTGGGCAAACCATCAATGAAATCCATAGAAATATGTTCCCACTTCCAACCTGGAACGTCTAGCGGTTGTAACAATCCAGCCAGCTTCTGTTGGTCGCTCTTGACTAGTTGGCAAGTAGGGCATCGGCTAACGTATATTGAAACGTCCCTTTTCATAGCCTTCCACCATAATGTTCGCTTGAGATCGTTACACATTTTGGCTACACCAGGATGGATACTCAGCTTGGACTTGTGACACTCGTCTAACACTTCCCTTTTGAGCTCGGGGATGTCAGGAACAAAAATCCTTCCTTTCAACCTCAGTGTCTCGTCGTTATCTATTTGAAAACACGAGGGTTCGCCTTTCTGAATCCTTTTGATCATATCCTTAATAAAATTATCCTCCTTCTGAAGAATAGATATTTTGTCAATCAAGGAAGTCATGATAATAAAGCTGGCGATCATTTCATTCTTTCGGCTTAACGCATCTGCCATGACATTGGCTTTCCCTAGAGTGTATATAATCTCAAAGTCGTATGCTGCAAGGAACTCTAGCCAACGTTGCTGCCTTAGATTCAGGTCTTTCTGAGTGAATAGATACTTTAACGACTGGTGATCTGTAAACAGTTCAAATCTCTCACCCAGAAGATAGTGTCTCTAGATTTTCAAAGCGAATACTATAGCCAATAAGTCAAGATCATGAGTTATGTAGTTTTTCTCGTGTGGCTTCAGCTGACGGCTAGCATAAGCAATCACTTGACCCCTTTGCATTAACACTGCGCCAAGGCCTTCTCTAGAAGCATCAGTCCAGACTTTCAAATCCTGATTGCCATCGATAATGGTTAACACTGGAGCAGTCGTTAGTCTTAACTTTAGCTCTTCAAAAACCTCCTCACTTTCTGGAGTCCATTTGAATTTAGAGTGCTTCTTCGTAAGCTTCGTTAAATGACCAGATATTTTCGAAAAGTTTTTAATGAACTTCCGGTAATAGCTAGCCAATCCGAGAAAACTGCGGACTTCAGTGGGGGAACTGGGCTATTTCCAATTCTGAATAGCTGTGATTTTGCTTGGATCCACAGCAATTCCTTCTTTTGATACGACATGGCCTAGAAATTTTACTTCCTCTTGCCAGAATATACATTTGGACAGTTTGGCTTTCAATACATTCCTTCTGAGGATTTCCAGAACCTGTTCCAGATGCTTTTCATGTTCGACCTTTGATTTAGAGAAGATTAGAACATCGTCAATGAAAACCAGAACAAATTTATTCAATACTCCTCTGAAAACTCTGTTCATCAAATCGACGAAGTATGCTGGAGCGTTACATAAGCTGAACGGCATTACTAACCACTCGTAGAATAAGTCGGGACCTCTGAATGCTGTCAAAGGAACACACTCCTCGGCGATACGAAGCTGATGGAAACCTGTAGCTAGGTCCATTCGTGAAAATACTTGTGCGCCATTTAATCGATCTAACAAATCGTCAATCCGCGGCAATGGATATTTATTCTTTATTGTCTGTTTGTTCAAATCACGATAATCCACCCATAGCTCTCTACCATCTTGCAGAAGCCGCGGATTTTTCTGATCTTCCTACGATTTTTAGCACTTCAAAAACCAATGTGAGGAATCTAAACTAAATTGTGTGAATGGAATCGTGTTGTATAAATTATATAAGCGAAGTGTAAATTATATACACATTGTATACCTCATGTACATGTGTTGTATAAGTTATATTAGCGATGTATAAATTATACAAGCGTTGTATGAAACATATATGCTTTGAATTGTGATGCATCATAAATATCAATCATAGGTGGCATAGCTACCATATACTATGTCGCCATACTAGTTCTACAATTGAATCCGTTATTTCTTATTGGAAATTGGATTTCCGTCATGAGTCGAGGTAAGGGGCAAGCTCCTCTCCGCTTCGAGACACTCTAGCAAGTGCCTCAGGACTACACACTCTGGGTAACCCTTGGATCTTCAGGGCCGGTCCTCTCTTACGTTTGAGGATTGGCAATTCCTGAACACACGTTTCCCGGTCCTTACAGACCTAAAATCCAAGCGCCTCGCATTCCAATAACCACATAGGTGAAAAGAAGATATAAATGTCAGGGCTGGTAGGTCATTGACACCACCATAGCTAGAAAGAAACATCGTGCTCTCCCTGCAGTCCTTATCCCGTTTTTAACTCATACCGAGGTGTGAGGCTCGTGAATCCACGCTATACACAAAGCCAGGCCACATAGGCTGTGCTTTGATCATAAAACACAAGACTTTGCTTTGCCACAGAAGCCTTGATCACAGCATCTTGGCATGCCACATAGGCAATCCACTCCATACGACTGATTTCTATCGATATATAACCTCTGAGCTCGTACGTCTTAGAGAAGGGCGTTAAGCAAAAGAATAAATTCTCCGCTGCCAAACAGATATATATTTAACAGAGATCAATCAGTATAGAACAAAATCCAATGTCAGACACACAGTCCATTTACAAGTCCGTTCTGGGTCTGAACGAAACCGGAGGCATCAAATTCCTCGTATATCCGTACAATCAACACATACATTTAGACGGCTACTACTTTCGTTCCTTCACGGTAGCTACTCCAATCAGGAACCTCAGCAGCGCCCATCTAACCGATACGAAGATCGTCGGTCTTGAATCGTCTTTGTATTTTCCAATTCGAATCGTTCGATCAATTATTTGAAATGAGGGTTAGCTCGACCTTTTCAAATAATTCACGTAATTAGAATTCAAATCAATTCTTTCAATGGTTATATTATTCGACATTCATATTTCAGTTCTTTAGTTTTATTTTCGTGTCAAACACATACAACCATCAAATATCAAGTAGATCAAGCCAAACTGGTTTATTTCCAATCTATGTTGCTGACAATATTTTATAACGATTTTTCGCCATTTTTATTTATTTAAATATGGCCATATTTAATTAAACGACGTTTCAGGTCGTGCCGTGGCACTGGCGCTGTTTTTTCCCTAATTTGTTTTACACATATCGGAAAATCTAACCTTTGGATTTCTACGAAGTCTATATCACTGGGAAGATATTCCCAAAGCGAACCCAACGGTTCCAGTTTCGTGAAAATCCGACGGTCGGATCTTCCACACTAGTCGTTTGAAGTTACGGTTTCAAAAATTCGAACTGCAGCGTCGTTATTCGATTTAATTGAATTATAATTATATTTATATATAAATATAAACGATTCTGGCGCTGTTTTTCTTCTAATTTGAATTAAACATTCCAGACAATCCAACCGTTGGATTTTTACAAAGTTGGTGTCGTTGGAAAGATATTTCCAAGGCGAACCCAGCGGTTGCGGTTTCAGGAAAATCCGATGGTCGGATTTCTCATACTAATCGATTCAAATTACGATTCTAAAACACGAACTGCACGGCTTTGATTCCTTTCAATTCTATTTATATATATAAATATAGTTCATTCTTTTATTTCAAATATAGTTCATTCATTTATTTCAACATCGTTTTCACTTCAAATATTTCACTAACGCCTTAATATTTCAAAAAAATTCGCCATAACCTCCTTTGTACGGGAAGGGGTTTGGAAATTTATTGGGTGACCACGTGTGACGACCCCAAACCCCGTACTGACGACGGTAAGGGTTATCTTTGGAATATAACACAGAAACAGATAATAGCAGAACAGAATTAAATAAATACACCAGATAATGAACAATAGAATATACTGGATAAACGTAATCATCAGAGTTACACAGTATACATGATCATACTTAGTAAAAATATAGTTCAGCTATACATAATGTCTACAGCGGAAAAACAAACACAATATGTACAATAGGAGCTGAACAGCATAAAAAGAGATAAATGATAGAATCCATCTTCAGCTCCAGCTATCCAGAAAGAACCAGCTAAACCTGAATACAAGGATGCCCGTGTAGAAAAAGGGGCACCCGAGTTTGAAAGTGAAACAAACTACGAGTCAGTCATGGGACTGGTATGAGAAATCTACTCAACACATTTATAATATGGCTAATCACAGGACCACACCACTTTCGTGGAACGGGTTTACTCCATCGGATTGCCAGTGCTTTAAAAACAAATCTTTCTTTTAAACATCGCAATGCTTTTTATAAAAATGAAGCCATTATAAGACTCGGTTCCCATCACGCAATGCAATGCAAACCGGTGGATAGAGTTTTTACCTTATAATGGCCAAGATATGCTTGATACGAATAAAACAAAGGCATTTGATATTATTACTAGTGTTTATATGTTTTGAAAACAATTTCAAATCATAACTATCAATCATAGATGGCATTAATGCCCCATACCACTATGTCGCCATATATAGGTATACAACCAAACCGCACAGTCACGTATTTGGAAATTGGATTTCCGTCATGAACCAAGGCAAAAGATAGTCATTACCGAATTCGAGACTGCCTAGCCCGAGTCTCAGGTTCAGAACGCATCGACCCTTGGAGCGACAGGGCCGGTCTACACGGAGTGGATTAAAATGCCTGAACACTGCGTTTCGCCGCCCTTTGGGGCGTAAGCAAGCCAACAAATGACTCCATCGGACCCGGATCGTCCGATCTAACCGAGGCGCCTCACAACAGCAACAACCACATAAGTCAAACTCGTCAGGGCGTGTAAAACCACCGATGCCACTTCTAGCTAGGAGGAAACGCAGGCCCTCCCTGAGGTCCTTTCTCCCGTTTCTGGTTCATACCTGGGTGTGAGGCTAGCGATTCCACGTTATACACAAAGCTACGCCACACAGGCAGTGCTTTAATCATCTCCACAAGACTTTGCTTTTCAACAGAAGCCCTGATCACTGCATCTTAGCACGCCACACAGGCAATTCACACCGTGCAACTGATGGCTATCCATCACACAGAATAAATTCCAATGTTAGACACACTGTCTATTTGCAAGTCCGTTCTGGGTCTGAACGAAACCGGAGGCACTATATACCTCGCAAACCCATCGATCACCACGTACGTCTGGACGATCACCACTCATTATCCATATTTCGGGATGCCTCCCAATCAGGACCTCGGTTACCATCCAAACGAGGTGAAGATCTCCGGTCTTCGACCGCCGTCTTCATCTTCGATTATTTATCGTCGATTCAGTTATTCAGAATGGGATAAACCTGGTCTTTCTGAGCAACTCGCGTATATAATAAACAAGTGCAACACTAACATACACATGCATCATTTAAATTCATTAGTCACTAACCGTCAATCAGTAAGAGAACGATTTCCCAAATATTAACCCCGAAGGCCGAAACCAAAATCAGATCAACACCTTGGAAACCATTCGACTTAGCCAACCTTCAGTTAATTTCTAAATCACATCCATATTGTTTATAATATTTTATAATGATTTATCGCTATTTTTATTTATTTTAAAATAGCCAATTTATTCAAAATGACGCTTCGGGCCATAACGCGGCCATGGCGTTGTTTTTCTTCAGATTTGATTTGCACATATCTGAAAATCTAACTGTTGGATCTTCACAAAATTTACATCATTAGAAAGGTCTTTTCAAAACGAATCCAACGGTTCCAGTTTTGGGAAAATACGACGGTCGGATCTCCCGGTATAATCGTTTGAAGTTTCGATTTCAAAATACGAACTGCAACGTCGTTATTCGATTAAATATAATTATATTTATTTATATATATAATATAATCGATTCTGGCGCTGTTTTTCTTCAAATTTGAAATAAACATTCCAGACAATCCAACCGTTGGATTTTTACAAAGTTGGTGCCGTTGGAAAGATATTTCCAAAGCGAACCCAACAGTTGTGATTTCAGGAAAATCCGATGGTCGGATCTCCCGTACTAATCATTTGAAATCACGGTTTCAAAATACGAACTGCAGCGTCGTTATTCGATATATTTTAATTCTATTTAAATATATATATCGATTCTTCGATTTCAAAACTATATTCTTTTCATACATTTGATAAAAATGATATTTTTATCTAACTGTCTTCTATTTCAACATTTCACTATTTTTAACAATTCATGTATATAATAAAAATGTGATTTTTATTGTAAAACAATTCATTTCAAAACTCTATTATTTTATTTAGTTCATATAGGTAATAAAAATAGGATTTTTATTATAAAATAATTTATTTCAAAACGAGATTATTTTATATAGTTCATATAGATGATAAAAATGTGATTTTTATTATAAAACAAATTATTTCAAAATATGAATACCATTCAACACATGAATTTCAATTCAACGAATGAATATCGATTCAACACATGAAGGTTTTCTATAGTTTGTATATGTAGATACAAAGGTGATTTTTATATTTTAAAACACGAGTACCATTCAACACATGAATTTCAATTCAACGAATGAATTTCGATTCAACACATGAAGGTTTTATATACTTTATATATATATATAGATAAAAATGTGATTTTTATATTTAAAACACGAATACCATTCAACACATGAATTTCTAATCAACGAATGAGTATCGATTCAACACATGAAGGTTTTCTATTCAACGAATAAATATAGTTTCAACAAATGAAAATAATTCAAACACATGAATATTATTCAAAATTTCGACAGCATAACGGCAGGTTAGTTAAAACCGGGACCGTCCCTAGTACGGCTCCTCGCTCTACCTTAAAACCTCGCGGTTTTTGACAATGGGGATCATGCATCTAGTTCGCACGCAGACGGCATGTATATTTTTATTTCATTTCCACAAACTAATCCTATGTGGTTTCAACCAAATATTTCTCAACCACAAACGGGTATTTTTCAACCACAATCAATCAATATCAACCACAAACAATTCCAATCAACCATTCGCTATCAATCAATTTTCACACCAATCACAACCAATAAATATCGTCCATGGTTTGTGGACGAGGGGCGTATATATATATATATATAGTAATTCACTTCTATTTCAACACATATATAATTTTTACAACGCATATATAACTTATACATCGAATGTACAACTTATACAACGCTTATACATGAGGTGTACAACGCTTATATAACTCATACATCGACTATATAATTTATACATCGTCGTTTTCTAAATCGTTTATAAATTAGAAATCTCACATTGGGTTCCACTCCACTAAAAATAGCAGAAGGCTCAGAAAAATATGCGGTCTCTTCTAGAAGGTAGAAGATGTCCACACGAGTCCACTGTCTCTTGTTTCACTGAATTTCGTCAACATTGCAAAAAGATATGATTTTTCAAAGTTTGCAACGGTTTAAAGGTGTTAAAACAGTTGAAAATAAAACAAGTCGTACCTCAGCTGAAAGGTTCAAAACTAGGTTTGCAATTTTCGATCAAACCGTGAATCGATAGGAGGATCGGCCGGTGCAGCGACAAAGAGGGGGGAGACACGCGCCTGTGCGTGGTGGTGGGGGCCCACTCGGTGGTGCCAGGCGGTGGTGGCGGCGAATTGAAGTCGCCGACTTCAGGACGTCGATTCTCCCTCCACAGGCCACGAAAAATTCCAAACTTTATATGGATTTGAAGATCTCGAGAAGATCTTCAAAAAGTTCCACTGTGGCACGAGCTAATTCGGCGTGGATTGATCGGAAAATGAGGGGGAAGATTTCAAAGGGTTTCCGTCGTTCATCGGGGAGAGAGAAAAGGAATTTTCATTTTTTTTTATATATATAAAAATTATGATTGGCCGGTGGGTTTTAAAGGGGTTTTCTGACACGACCACCAATCTAAACCCAACGACTGTCATTCCTAGCGTTTTACCCCCCATTCCGAACACAATGGGATATGTTTCGTAGGCCCATTCGACTGTTTCAGTCAGTTTTTATCCAATTTAAAATATATAACATTCAATATTCGATTTGAACGTACATTTCAATTTTCCAGGGCCACAAACTGATTCAAAAAATTCTAGAAAAATAAATCTGGCTATGTTTTGACGATACAGTCCCAACAAAACTAGTTTCATCGAATTCTAAGACCGTTTGCAAAAAGGCCCATTTCTGGTCGATCCAATTTAACTATAATTGATCAAAACACGTTTTCCTTTGCCACGCTCACATACTAGCTTCAAAATTATGAAATTTGAAACCTAGCAATAACTTCACATCCCGGATCCAACAAAAGTGGTTTCGTCGAATTCCGAGGTCGTATGCAAAATGGCCAATTTCACGGGCTATATAATTCCATAGCGACCTTTCTGAAAATTCATTTGGCCATAACTTTTGCTTTCCGCTATGAAAATTCGATTTTTCAGATTCGTTAGAAAGGTATTCACTAACAGATTTAAATATTTTTGGTTTCACTCAAATCCGTTTTGTTTTACACCCGGTACAGTCCGACAAATTTTGAATTCAATTTTTGAAATTGCAGCGCCATTTCAGGCCTTGTTTATAATTAGAATTAATTATATTCGTTTTCAAACGTCGATTCAAACTCACTTTTCATTGCTATTATTTAAAATATTTATTTTAAATATTTCAAATCCATTATTTTAGCCAATTTAAAATTTTTAAATTAGTTCAGATTTTCCGGGTCGTTACAATCTCCCCCACTTAAAACTTTTCGTCCCCGAAAAGGAACAAAGTCGAAAGTGGTTTGATTAATCAACTCTACGTTCGATCTGGCTTCCATTCTCCAACTTTTCAGTTTCTGAGAAATTTCAAATTCTTCAAAAATTTGGCTAACACCCGGAATTTTCGAAAAATTTCGCCATAACCTCCTTTGTACGGGGAGAGGTTTGGAAATTTATTGGGTCGTATTAGGTACCCAATAAATCCTAATAAGCATACACGTATTTATAGTGATATATTCTGGTGTTTACAGGGGAGTGTGTATTGATAATAACTCCAGAGAATAAATTCTCGTCACCCTGTCAAAGCCTGAGGGAGTGTGTATTTTAAATGCTCCAGAGGATAAATCCTCGTCACCTCGTCCCGTGTGGGAAATAAATAGTCCATGTGCCATATCTAATAACTAGAGAGACGTGATTATTGTCAACTCCAGACCCGTGTGGGGTTTTTATTAATCTGACAATTTTATCGTTACAATTTAAATAGTCCATATCAGTCATCAGTTCAACCTGTAAAATATAGTCATCGCCATACAAGCCTCTCGCTCGTATGGTAAATCTTCCACCTCGTCACACAAGCTCCAAATGCTTATGTGGTATATGATGAAGTATGCCTATCTTCTGAAGTATGCCATGTAATGTAGTTCAAAATTAATTGTTACTATCCTATGGCGATGTTTATTATTTCACACAGAACAACCAGCACTCCGCATCCAATGGCATTCACAGGAGTTGATATAATAATATTTCGCATCCAACTCATTAAGGTTTACCTATTTGTCGGGCACGCAAATAAATTCTTTACTCAACAGCTATCCAATTACCTGTTCAAACATATATAATGCACAAGTATATATTTCTATTTATTTTCTAATCATTTCAATGTGTGATCTAAATGAATAAATTCTACCATTATTCTATTGTTGATTAAATTAACTATCGTTTTAATAATTTAATTAATCAAATCTACCATCACACAACACATACAACAATCAAATTGTTTTTAACTTTTCAAAAATATACTAATCAATTTCTATACTCTTTTAAAATCATTCAGACTATAGAATTAAAAGTACACATCCATGGAAAGAAAATAACAACAGAGTAGAAAACAAATTAGTAATGGAAAGTATGGTAAATGTACCTTGCACCGGAGTCAAACAGAGATATCCACTCGGCATCTAGGATAAGCATTCTGAATGCTCTCCTCAGTTTCCCTAGTACAATCTCGCGGATCTCCACTCCATTTCACTTTGACTAAGCAAACCTTCTTGTTCCTCAGCTCTTTGGTTTCTTTGCCGATAATCTTTAGCGGCTCTCTTCTCACAGCTAATTCTGGAGTAATTTCAATATCCTGTTGAGCTGCTTCTTCCACGATCAAGTCTGGATCATGAACGTGTTTTCGAAGTTGAGATATGTGAAATACATCATGAACTTTAGGCAACCAATCATGCAGTTTAACCTTATATGCAAGAGTTCTGATCCGTTCCAGAATAGGAAACGGACCAATGAATTTGGGCGCCAACTTTCTAGTTTTACCGAACCGGATAACCCCTCTCATCGGCGCTACTTTCAAATATACATAGTCGCCAACAGCAAACGATATATCTCTTCTTCTCCTATCGGCATAGCTCTTTTGTCGGCTTTGAGCGGCCAATAATCGTTTCTTGATAAAATCGACTTTGTCGGCAGCTTCCCGGATCATATCTGGTCCCAATACAAGTCTATTACCGGGTTCGACCCAATAAGCAGGAGATCGGCACGGTCTACCATATAATGCTTCGAATGGCGACATTGTCAGGCTCGCCTAGTAGCTGTTATTATATGAGTACTCATCCAAATGCAGATGGTCTTCCCATGATCCACCGAAATCTAGAACACAAGCCCGCAATAGATCTTCTAAAATACGATTCACCCTCTCAGTCTGACCGTCTGTCTGAGGATGATAAGCGGTGCTTAGATTCAGCTTTGTTCCCAGCTCTACTTGAAATGCCTCCCAGAATTTACTAGTAAATATTGTATCTCTATCACTGACTATACTGAGCGGCACTCCATGTAGTCTAACTATTTCCTTGAAATATATCTGCGCCAGACTCTGAGCAGTTCTGTTTGATCTGACAGGTATGAAATGGGCGGTCTTCGTGAAGCGATCTACGATCACCCAAATACTGTCATTTCCTTTTCTGGTTCTGGGAAAACCATCAAAGAAATCCACAGAAATATGTTCCCACTTCCAACCTGGAACGTCTAGCGGTTGTAACAATCCAGCCAGCTTCTGTTGGTCGCTCTTGACTAGTTGGCAAGTAGGGCATCGGCTAACGTATATTGAAACGTCCCTTTTCATAGCCTTCCACCAGAATGTTCGATTGAGATCGTTACACATTTTGGCTACACCAGGATGAATACTCAGCTTGGACTTGTGACACTCGTCTAACACTTCCCTTTTGAGCTCGGGGATGTCAGGGACACAAATCCTTCCTTTCAACCTCAGGGTCTCGTCGTTATCTATTTGAAAACACGAGGGTTCGCCTTTTTGAATCCTTTTGATCACATCCTTAATAAAATTTTCCTCCTTCTGAAGAATTGATATTTTGTCAATCAAGGAAGTCGTGATAATAAAGCTGGCGATCATTTCATTCTTTCGGCTTAACGCATCTGCCACGACATTGGCTTTCCCTAGAGTGTATATAATCTCAAAGTTGTATGCTGCAAGGAACTCTAGCCAACGTTGCTGCCTCAGATTCAGGTCTTTCTGAGTGAACAGAAACTTTAACGACTGGTGATCTGTAAACAGTTCAAATCTCTCACCCAGAAGATAGTGTCTCTAGATTTTCAAATCGAATACTATAGCCAATAACTCAAGATCATGAGTTACGTAGTTTTTCTCGTGTGGCTTCAGCTGACGGCTAGCATAAGCAATCACTTGACCCCTTTGCATTAACACTGCGCCAAGGCCTTCTCTAGAAGCATCAGTCCAGACTTTCAAATCCTGATTGCCATCGATGATGGTTAACACTGGAGTAGTCGTTAGTCTTAACTTTAGCTCTTCAAAAGCCTCCTCACTTTCTGGAGTCCATTTGAATTTAGAGTGCTTCTTCGTAAGCTTCGTTAAATGACCAGATATTTTCGAAAAGTTTTTAACGAACTTCTGGTAATAGCTAGCCAATCCGAGAAAACTGCGGACTTCAGTGGGGGTACTGGGCTGTTTCCAATTCTGAATAGCTGTGATTTTGCTTGGATCCACAGCAATTCCTTCTTTTGATACGACATTGCCCAGAAATTTTACTTCCTCTTGCCAGAATATACATTTGGACAGTTTGGCTTTCAATACATTCCTTCTGAGGATTTCCAGAACCTGTTCCAGATGCTTTTCATGTTCGGCCTTTGATTTAGAGAAGATTAGAATATCGTCAATGAAAACCAGAACAAATTTATTCAATACTCCTCTGAAAACTCTGTTCATCAAATCGACGAAGTATGCTGGAGCGTTACATAAGCCGAACGGCATTACTAACCACTCGTAGAATAAGTCGGGACCTTTGAATGCTGTCAAAGGAACACACTCCTCGGCGATACGAAGCTGATGGAAACCTGTAGCTAGGTCCATTCGTGAAAATACTTGTGCGCCATTTAATCGATCTAACAAATCATCAATCTGCGGCAATGGATATTTATTCTTTATTGTCTGTTTGTTCAAATCACGATAATCCACACATAGCCATAGAGTACCGTCAGATTTTGGGACAAACACCACTGTTGCTCCCCAATCAGAGAAACTAGGCCTGATCAGACCCTTCCATACTAGCTGTCGTGTTTGATTGTCTAATTCCTCCTTCTCTTTCAAGGATATTCTTCAAATAGCGTAAACTACCGGCCTTGCATTCGGAATTAAAGCAATTTTGAAATCAATTTCTCTCTGCGGAGGTAAGCGAACAACTTCTTCAAACACATCCGCGTAATTTTTGACGACAGGAATATCTTTGATGAGGTCAGGAATATTCTCTGTAACTTCTGGGATATTTTCTATTTGAGCCGGAGAAACATCCAAAGCTGTCCAGAAGTCCTTTCTATTTGAATTCGGGCCTTCACATGGTATGGTTATATAATTCCCTGATTGGGCCTTTGCCTTAACAACTCTCTCGGCACATCTAACCCCTGCTTCATAATTGGTTAGCCAATCCAATCCCAGAATAAGATCGAATTCATTAAAATTCATGATGATAGAGATAATAGGGAATTTATAACAGGAAAAAGAGACAGGCACCCCCACAAACCCAACTGAGATCGATGGAACCCCCAACTGGATTTTGGACAGTCATTGGTGCTTTGAGCTTTTTCAATTTCAAATCCAACTTCTTGACTGCACTCTTTGAAATAAAGCTTCGTGACGCGCCGGTGTCAAACAATACTTTAACTGGAATGTTCTTGACATTGAGCGTGCCTTCTAAAACATCAGACCTTTCCTAAGCAGACGAAGATGCAGGTACTTCTACCACTTCATTTACATGCGCTGCTTTGGATTTCTTAAATTGCCTGTAGTCCTTTTCAAGATGGCCAGTCCGACGGCATTGAACGCACTTTCTATTCTCTCGAAACTGGTTATTGGGTTTAGACCCCTTCTTTAATTTGAAAAATAACTGGCTGTTTTATACTTTAATTTGAAATGCACGTTCAAATTAAATATTGAATGTTTTATACTTTAAAAATAACTGACTGTAACAGTCGAATTGGCCAACGAAACATATCCCATTGTGTCCGGAATGGGGGTATTTAGCTAGGGGCGACAGTCATTGGGTTGAAATTGGTGTACGTTGGCTAGAAAGGATATTATAGGAATTTAAAAATTAAATATAATAGAAAATACCCTTCATTTTCTCTTACATCAGAAAAGTCGGTCAAACCCCTGAAACGAACGACGCAAACCCTTTCAAATCTTCCCAGCTCGATCGCCGCCGCCATAGGCGATTTCGCCACCGCCTCCAGTTGGCTTTTCCGATCGCCTTCCTCCCCTCTTTCAATCAAACCAACCCTCGACTGAAACCATCCCCTATCGATGTCGAATTTCTCCCAGGAAGTTACCACCTTTGGAGCCGCCGAGTTCACTGCCACCACCGGCGCTGGGAAGCCTGCTCGGAGCTCTTCAACGTCGCAGCATCCGATCGAGACGAAACAGCTCGGATTGATCGAAAATTAAAGACCTAGTTTTGAAGGTTTGAAAAGTTATCTGCTTTAAATTTCTGAATTGAAAATAACACTTTTAAGTGTTGCAAAACTTTGAAAAATCATATCTTTTTCGTTTCTTGATGAAATTCGATGAAACAGGAAACATCATGACCGTGTGGACGTCTTCTACCTTCTAGAAGAGACCGCATATTTTTCTGAGCCTTCTGCTATTTTTGGTGGACTGGAACCCAATGTGAGATTTCTAATTTATAAACGATATGGAAAACAACGATGTTTAAATTATATAGCCGATGTATGAGTTATATAAGCGTTGTACACCTCTTGTATAAGCGTTGTATAAGTTGTACGTTCGATGTATAAGTTGTATATGCGTTGTAAAAATTATATATGTGTTGAAATAGAAGTGAATTGCTATATATAAATATATATATATATATATATATATATATATATATATATATATATATATATACGCCCCTCGTCCACAAACCATGGACGATATTAATTGGTTGTGATTGGTGTGAAAATTGATTGATAGCGATTGGTTGATTGGAATTGTTTGTGGTTGATATTGATTGATTGTGGTTGAAAAATACCCATTTGTGGTTGAGAAATATTTGGTTGAAACCACATAGGATTAGTTTGTGGAAATGAAATAAATATATACATGCCGCCTGCGTGCGAACTAGATGCATGATTCCTCATTGTCAAAAACCGCGAGGTTTTAAGGTAGAGCGAGGAGCCGTACTATGGACGGTCCCGGTTTTAACTACCCTGCCGTTATGCTGCCGAAATTTTGAATAATATTCATGTGTCTGAATTATTTTCGTTTGTTGAAACTATATTTATTCGTTGAATAGAAAACCTTCATGTGTTGAATTGAAACTCATTCGTTGATTAGAAATTCATGTGTTGAATGGTATTCGTGTTTTAAATATAAAAATCACATTTTTATCTATATACATAAACTATAGAAAACCTTCATGTGTTGAAACGATATTCATTCGTTGAATTGAAATTCATGTGTTGAATGGTATTCATATTTTGAAATAAATTGTTTTATAATAAAAATCACATTTTTATCATCTATACGAACTATATAAAATAATCTTGTTTTGAAAGAAATCGTTTTATAATAAAAATCCTATTTTTATTACCCATATCAACTATATAAAATAATAGTGTTTTGAAACAAATTGTTTTACAATAAAAATCACATTTTTATTATATACATGAGTTGTTAAATATAGTGAGGTGGTGAAATAGAAGACAGTTTGATAAAAATATCATTTTTATCAAAAGTATGAAATTCATATGGTTTTGAAATCGAAGAATCGATATATATATATATATATATATATATAGAATTAAAATTTATCGAATAACGACGCTGCAGTTCGTATTTTGAAATCATGATTTCAAACGATTAGTACGGGAGATCCGACCATCGGATTTTCCTGAAATCGCAACCGTTGGGTTCGCTTTGGAATTATCTTTCCAACGGCACCAACTTTGTAAAAATCCAACGGCTGGATTGTCTGGAATGTTAAATTCAAATCTGAAGAAAAACAGCGCCAGAATCGATTATGTTTATATATATATATAATTATATTTAATCGAATAACGACGCTGCAGTTCGTATTTTGAAATCGAAACTTCAAACGATTATACCGGAAGATCCGACCGTCGGATTTTCCCGAAACTGGAACCGTTGGATTCATTTTGAAAAGATCTTTCTAATGATGTAAATTTTGTAAAGATCCAACGGTTATATTTTCAGATATGTGTAAATCAAGTCTGAAGAAAAACAGCGCCACGGTCGCGTTATGGCCCGAAGCATCGTTTTGAATAAATTGGCTATTTTAAAATAAATAAAAATAGCGATAAATAATTATAAAATATTATAAATGATATGGATGTGATTTAGAAATTAACTGAAGGTTGGCTAAGTCAAGTGGTTTCCTGGGTGTTGATCTGATGTTGGTTTCGGCCTTCGGGGTTAATATTTGGGAAATCGTTCTCTTACTGATTAACGGTTAGTGACTAATGAATTGAAATGATGCGTGTATATTTTAGTGTTGCACTTGTTTATTATATATGCGAGTTGCTCAGAAAGACCAGGTTTATCCCATTCTGAATAACTGAATCGACGATAAGAAATCAAAGATGAAGACGGTGGTCAAAGACCGGAGATCTTCACCTCGTTTGGATGGTAACCGAGGTCCTGATTGGGAGGCATCCCGAAATATGGATAATGAGTGGTGATCGTCCAGACGTACGTGGTGATCGATGGGTTTGCGAGGTATATAGTGCCTCCGGTTTCGTTCAGACCCAGAACGGACTTGCAAATGGACAGTGTGTCTGACATTGGAATTTATTCTGTGTGATTGATAGCTATCAGTTACACGGTGTGAATTGCCTGTGTGGCATGCTAAGATGCAGTGATCAGGGCTTCTGTTGAAAAGCAAAGTCTTGTGGTGATGATCAAAGCACCGCCGGTGTGGCGTAGCTTTGTGTATAACGAGAATTCGCGAGCCTCACACCCCGGTATGAACCAGACATGAGAGCAGGACCTCAGGGGTGACGTGCATTTTCTTTCTAGCTAGAAGTGGCGTCAGTGGTTTTACACGCCCTAACGAGTTTGACTTATGTGGTTGTTGCTGTTGCGAGGCGTCTCGGTTAGATCGGACGATCCGGGTCCGATGGAGTCATTCGTTGGCTCATTTACGCCCCAAAGGGCGGAGAAACGCATTGTTCAGGCATTATAATCCACTTCGTGTGGACCGGCCCTGACGATCCAAGGTACGGTTGCGGCTGTGCCTGAGGGGCGGGCTAGAGCATCTCGAATTCGGTAAGGACTATCTTTTGCCTTGGTTCAGGACGGAAATCCAATTTCCAAATACGACATCGTGTTGTTTTGATTGTATATATATGGAGACATGATATATGGTACCCATGCCGCCTATGATTGATAGTTATGATTTGAAATTGTTTTTGAAACATGTAAACACTAGTAATAATATCAATTGCTTTTGTTTTATTCGTATCAACCATATTTTGGCCATTATAAGGTAAAACTCTATCCTTCGGTTTGCGTTGCATTGTGTGATGGGAACTGAGTCATATAATGGCTTCATTTTTATAAAAAGCATTGCGTTGTTTAAAAGAAAGATTTGTTTTAAAGCACTGGCAATCCAATAGAGTAAACCCGTTCCACGAAAGTGGCGTGGTCCTGTGATTAGCCATATTTAAAATGTGTTGAGTAGATTTCTCATACCAGTCCCATGACTGACTCGTAGTTTGTTTCACTTTCAAACTCGGGTGCCCCTTTTTCTACACGGGCAGCCTTGTATTCAGGTTTTAGCTGGCTTTATCCGGATAGCTGGAGCTGAAGATGGATTCTATCATTTATCTCTTTTATGCTGTTCAGCTCCTATTGTACATATTATGTTTGTTTTCCACTGTAGACATTTATGTATAGTTGAATTGTATTTGTACTAAGTAAGATCCTGTATACTGTGTAACTCTGATGATTACTTTTATCCAGTATATTCTATTGTTCATTATCTGGTGTATGTATTTAATTTTGTTCTGCTATTATCTGTTTCTGTGTTATATTCCAAAGATTACCCTTGCCGCCGTCTGTACGGGAAATGGGGTCGTCACAACGTAATGTGACGGCCGCGAATTTCGCTCGATCCGAATCAGTCGTTAAACCGATCTAGACCGTTCGAAACCCCTGATCGTTTTGAGAACAAGACAAATCAGAACGCAGACGGAAGAATATTTCATCGCTATCACAACAATTCAATCAGATACAAGAATATACAGAGTGTAAATGAATAAATTACATTCGATAAATATCAGAGATTACAATAAATTACATAGCAGCGGAAAATAATACAAAGAATAACTGAAGGTGATATACGGATACAGAGCTTTCCGGATATCATTCCAGCTGTAAACCAGGATCCTGTGAATATAAATCTGCAAAACCAAAACTACTAGCTGCCCATGTCGAAAATAGGGGCACCCAGAGTTTGGTTTAAAACAATAAACTCCAGGTCAGTCATGTGACTGGTGTGAGAACTAAAACAGTTAATTAAAACTTTACTTTAAAAGAGAGTAATTCAAGGGACCACGCCGTATAACACGGAATGGGTTTCCTCCCAAGAATACCAGTGCATAGAAAAGACAACGCAATGCTTTTTCGAAAAATGAAGCTATTATAAGACCAAGGTCCCATCACACAATGCAACGCAAGCCGGAGGATAGGGTTTTCCCTTATAATAGCCAAACATGCTTGGTACGTTTAAAACAAATCATTTGATACTATTATAGGTGTATAGTGTCAAAACAATTTCAATCATAAATATCAATCATAGACGGCATGGGTACCATATATCATGTCGCCATACTAGTTCTACAATTAAAACCGAAATACACGTATTGGAAATTGGATTTCCGTCATGAGTCGAGGCAAGGGGAAAGCTCCTCTCCGCTTTCGAGACACTCTAGCAAATGTCTCAGGACTACACACTCTGGGCAATCCTTGGATCTTCAGGGCCGGTCCTCTCTTACGTTTTAGGATTGGCAATTCCTAAAAACACGTTTCCCGGTCCTTACAGACCTAAAATCGAGGCGCCTCATCCAACAACCACATAGGTGAAAAGTATATAAATGTCAGGGCTGGTAAGTCACTGACACCACCAAAGCTAGAAGGAAACGTCGTGCTCTCCCTGCAGTCCTTATCCCATTTTTGACTCATACCGAGGTGTGAGGCTCGCGAATTCACGTTATACACAAAGCTGCCACGTAGGTCGTGCTTTGATCATCAACCACAATACTTTGCTTTTCAACAGAAGCCTTGATCCATGCAACTCAGCGTGTCACACAGGCAATTCATGCCATGCGATTGATATCTATCGATATATAACCTCTAAGCTCGTACGTCCCAGAGAAGGGCGTTAAGCAAGAGAATAAATTCTCCGCCGCCAAACAGATATATATTTAATAGAAATCAATCAACACAGAATAAAATCCAATGTCAGACACACAATCCATTTACAAGTTCGTTCTGGGTCTGAACGAAACCGGAGGCACTTTCCTCGCATATCCATCGATCTCCAAGTACGTCTGGACGACCACCAACTGATTCCCTCATCTTGGGTGTACAGCCCAATCAAGATCATCAGTAATCACCCAAACGATGTGATGACTTCCGGTCTTCGACCACCGTCATCATCTTCGACTTATCGTCGAATCGGTTATTCAGAATGGGTATAAACCCGGCCTTTCCGAACACCCCGCGTATATTAAAAACAAATGTTACACAAACATAACATACGCCTCATTCCAATTCATCAGTCACTAACCGCAAATTAGCAAGAGAACAATTTCCCAAATATTAACCCCGAAGGCCGAAAACAACATCAGATCAATACCCAGGAAACCATTATTCTTAGCTAACCTACGGCTAGTTTCTAAATTTCATATTCTTAGGGAAAGGTTCCCATTAATTTTATCAAAGATAAATTCTTTAAATTTATTCTTTAATCTTCCTTTGGATGTCATTTCAAACCAAATTATGGTTTTCCAAACTAGTCGGGATTAGCGAACCACACCGAAGTAATTATTTATTTTATTTCCCAATCCCAACCTATTCATCCCATGAAGCAAAACTGGTAATACTCCATATCTAACACCACGGTGTTATCGGTAAAATTAATTACCATTTCACGTTCAAATCTAATTAAAGATTTGACTATCGTTTTGGAGCAAAACTGGTGATACTCCATTCTCGCTCAATTTCTAAATTTGATAATTTAGATTATCAATTCACATTTCAATCTAATTACAGATTCATTAAAACTCCTTTTACTGGGTTAAAGAACTAATGTCTTTTAAAACACAGTTCACGACAAACCCAAATCACTATCTATTTATTTATCGGGTTAAAGAACAAGTGTTATTTAAAACACCCTTCACGATAAACCCACAAATCAATTCTATTTAAAAACCATTTCAAATCCAATTTTATTTATTTAAAAATAAATGAGTTTTAATCTTAGTTCAAAACTAGTTCATTTCGATAAAAATCTATTTTTATCTTTTCAAACATAGAGTTTTTCATCCCAATTTTTCCCAAATCATTTCTTATGATTTTACACAAATTATTACTATTTTTAATAATTTTATCAAGACCCGTACAGTCGATTTCCAACAACGGCCATCGAACTGCACTTACAACGACCTTTTCCAAATTTGATTTGGACGTATCTCCAAATCCAACCATTAGATTTCAAATTTCTAATATTCGTTAGAAAGCTCTTTTCGATACGAACCCAACGGTTCCGGTTTTAGGAGAATCCGACGGTCGGATCTCCCGTAATGTCCGTTCGAAGTCAATGGTCGAAATTCGCGAACTGCCGCGGCGCGGCGCGTTCTATTCAGGCCATTATATTATATATATAATATATATTTCGTCGATTATATTTAAAACGAATTTTATAAATAGTTTTAAATTCGTTTCAAAAACAATTTCAACTCCCATTTCAAATTCAAATCAAAATTGAATTTTTCCTTATAAATTCGTTTTAAATTCATTTCAATTTAATTCAAATTTCCAATTCAATTCAAATCGAATTCGTTTCCTTTTCAATTCAAATCAAATTCGTTTTCTATTCAATACAATTCAAATTCGTTTTCTATTCAATTCAATTCAAATTCGGTTTCTATTCAATTCAATTCAAATTCGTTTTCTATTCAATTCAATTCAAATTCATTTTATAAATATTCGATTTTTATCTCTTTTCAATTTTCATTATAAAAACGAATATAATCGATATAAATATCGTTCGCGTCGAAATAGCGCATCTCTAATCAACACGGCTTTATATATTTCAATAATTCCGTTATTCTATTCAACAAATGAATCTATATTTCTCTCAATACATGACTCTTTATTTTTGTCAACACACGACTAATCTCAACGAATGAGTACTGTCCACGTGTGACTATTTTTGTTATTTAATATATTTTATAAAAATTATGGTATCTATCGTTTGATTCAAATCAGACTCCAACCGTAAACTAGTAACGATTCCCTAAATATTAACCCCGAAGGCCGAAACCAACATCAGATCAATATCCAGGAGACCACTCATCTTATCTATTTTCTAGTTAGTTTCTAATTTTATATATGATAAAGATGTAAATCTTTTTGTTAAAATATTTCGTTCAACACATGACTAATCTCAACGGATGAGTACGGTCAACACATGAACCTTTATTTTATAATGTTCTTTATTTTACCAATTGGAATGAGGCCCAATCAATTACCATATAAAGTTAATTATATGGATTCCATACAACACATGTATATAATAACAACGATAAATAATCAACCATCATCCAAAGTGCACTACACTGTATAAGCATCAAATATAGATATCTAACGCTTATAACAGCCTGTCAATCAATCGATCGACATACAACTAATTATTGGGATCAGTGTATGCCGTATTTTATCCCAATACCCATGTGGGGTTTCAAACAATCAAACACAGATTTTATTTGTGCAGTTGGGCGATGTGTAAAATTTATCGTCCCAATCAATGTCCTTCAAATAGGTGTACATAAACAAACCGTCCGGTTTGTAAATGAATACTGATTTATTCACATTCACGTTAAAAATTATATTTTTAACGACTAAAATATTTTATTCAACCTATGAATATTCTATTCGGTTCATTTATTAAATAAAATGATATCTTTATTTTTCTAATTTATTTTAGAAAATTTCGGCGGCATAACGGCACGATACTAGAAACGGGACAAGGCCTAGCCTTATCCCCGGTCTAATAATGGCCCACGCCATACACATATCAATCAAATCAATTTCAATTCACCAAACAACCAACTTCAAATCAAATAATCTAACTAATCTATGCAACCAAACAAACAAGTCCATGGTCTGTGGACGATGGTGTCGGGTGCTACTAAACACCGTCTGCATCCTAGTATATATTTATAACTAGAAAAAGAAATATAGAGTGAGAAGTTCTCACCGAGGGATCCACTCCGTCGTGCTTTTGAACTGCTGAACCGTCAGGATTCCTTTGAAATTCCAATTCAGTTCTTTTCACGCTGTTCAAATAAAAATTATATTTTTATTGCTTCATTCAATAAATAAAAATCATATTTTTATTTCATATATTTTTATAACACTTATTTTTATATTTCTACTATATATATAAAGATCGAATTTTTATAGCTTCGCTATAAAAATCACATTTTTACTTCACTATATATATATATATATATATATATATATATATAATAAAAATCAGATTTTTATTTCGCTGCATATATAAAGATCAAATTTTTATATTCTCTATTATATAAAAATTCTATTTTCAATACACTAATATAAAAATAGTATTTTTATATCTTCTACATAATAAAGGTCGAATTTTTATTATCTATATTATATAAAAAATTATATTTTTATTATCTCTACTACATAAAGATAATATTTTTATATTCTCCATTATATAAAAATCGTATTTTTATGACATAAAAATCCAATCTCCTCGTCGATACAAATGTAGTTTTTTTTAGTTATAAAAATCTAAATTTTCATGAATAAAAATCTCATTTTTATTTCGTTAAAAAAAATTACATCTTCATAATAAATTATCCTACATAAAAATCAACATTGCCCTATATAAAAATAAAACTAATTTTTTTTTTAAAACGTATTACTCTCAATAAATAAAAATAAATGAAAACTTACAGTTTCTCAGTTTTGGGGGTTGGAGGAGGGAATGGGCGTCGCTGGTGGTGGTCAGAGGTGGCGGAGCGTGGGCCAGGTGAACGGGGGCACGACGTTCGATTGGGTTAAGGGGGGTGCGGGTTCTCGCGTGGAAGAAAGGAACAGGGGAGGAGGAGGCGAGTAGAAGGGGGAGAGAGGAGGAAGAAGAAGGAGAGGTGGAGGGGCGAGTGGCGGTAGTGGCCTCGCCTGCGGCGCGGTGGTGCCAACGGTGGCGGCTAGGGCTTCGCCCTTCTCTTTTTTTTTTTTTTGAATGAATCGAAGAACGGGGGGAGGGGGGTCCTGAGAGATAAAGGAAGAGAGAGAGGAGGGATTAATTTTAATTAATTAATTTATTTATTTCAATTTCAAAAAGGTACTTTTATTTTCGACCTCGAAACGAGGCCCACCGTCTGTCGTCCATAGCTAATTACCCCCATTCCGAACACAATGGGATATGTATCATAGGCTGATTCGATCGTTTCGATCAGTTTTCGTCAAAATCAACATATAACTCTATATATTGAATTTGAACGCGCATTTCAATTTACCGGGGCCGCATACTAACTCGAAAAATTCCCAAAAAATATTTTCTAGCTTCGTATTGACGATACGGTCCTAACAAAACTAATTTCGTCGAATTCTGAGACCGTTTGAAAAATGGCCAATTTCCAGTCGATTAAAATCAACTGAAACTGGTCAAAACACTTTTTCCTTTGCCACGCTCACATATTGATTCGAAAAATTACGAAATTTGGAATCTAGCAATAACTTGACATCACGGATCCAACAAAAGTGATTTCGTCGAAATCTGAGGTCGTTTGCAAAATTTCCATTTTTAAGGGCCAGAATTCCATAGCGACTATTCTGAAAATTCATTTGGCCATATCTTTTGATTCCCGCTATGAAATCTCAATTTTTCGGATTCGTTGGAAAGATATTCTCAAATAGATCCTATTATTTTTGGTTTCACTAAAATCCGGATTGTTTTGCACCCGGTATGTTCAATTGAAGTTTGAAATTGAATTATCAAACTACCGTGCCATTTTCAATTCCTTTTATAATTATATATAATTATTTATATTCTAACGACGACGTATATAAATATATACGTTTGAATTCATTCAAAATAAATTTCTCATCGATATTATTTAAAATAATTCATTTTAAATATTCAAAATCCGCTAAAATTGCCAAAATAAAAATTTTAAATTGGCTCGCATTTCCGGGTTATTACAATCTCCCCCACTTAAAACTTTTCGTCCCCGAAAAGGAATGAAGCCGAAAGTTGTTTAACAATTCAACTCAACTTCCTGTATTTTGATTACGGCTTAAGTTCTTCAACTTTTCAATTTCTAAAAACTTTTCAATTTTTCAAAAATTTTGCTAACACCCTAAATTTTCGAAAAATTTCGCCATAACCTCCCCTGCACTGGGAGCACCGGGAAAATCCCGAAATTGCCATATAGGCCTTCTGATCTCAAAAAGAAAAGAAAAAGCCAAGCGGCTAGCCAATCGGCTCATAAAATCATCATCACCCAAACAAAACAGTAAATTATGGTAAACATGTACCTATTTGTCGGGCAAACAATTTTTATTCTCTGCTCTAGCCTCCTTGCTATGACCTATTCAATGTAAGTACATGTATATGCAAGCAAATGCGACCAATTTTCAACACAGTTCAATATTTGATACAATTAGGCATAATGGTTTAAAATATCAAACAAATAAACAAACAACACAAACACCAATCAATTAGTGGATTAACGTTTCAAATTCATAATTTTTGATATATATACAAAAATCACATTTTTGATGCCAAATCACAACAATAAATCTATCTATATTAGTTTTGGTTCTCACACCAGTCTAATGGAAATATATAAATATCATACCTTCGAAACACGAACATGAATTCTGATGATGATATATCAATCATCATAATCATCTCCGGGTGTCTAGAATGTGATCCTATATCTATCCGGTATATTAAAACTTTGAATATACGTTCATGACGCGTATATGCAAAATCTTTATATATTGGATTGTCCAAATTCAAAATAAATAAATATTCAAATACGTATAAAACGATTTAAATTTCAAAACAAAACTGTTTTCATTTGAAAAATATACTCTTCACACTCGTTCTAGGATACTACTGATCCTATCTCTAACGAGTCATTCTAATTGGATATTACTAATCCAACATCTGATGAATTCTTTCGTATGGTTCTAATGTGTCTTGTTCTCGAGCTCTGTAAACCAAAGCTCTGATACCAAATGTGACGGCCGCGAAATCCGGTAGGCTTTGCAACCATCCCTTCATCCTCCAGTACAGCAGGTAAAACCTACCGTGGCTCACACTGGTCCCCCAATCCCTTGTTGCTGGCCCTGAGTAGGCCGGGCAAACAATATATAAAATTCGATTTTTATATATTGAATAGCGGAGTAAAAATTTGATTTTTATATATGTAGTGAATATGGATGACGAAAGCAATGGAAGAAGAGACAGCGAAGATTTTCTACTTAAGAAGAGTCGTGGCATTTGGATTAGCTAGTCAGTGAGAACTGCTCACCTTTTATTTAATTTTCTAGTTAAAATATATACTAGGATGCAGACGGTGTTTAATAGCTCCCGACACCCGTCGTCCACAGACTATGGGCGGCTTGTATGCTTGTTTCTATGATTTTGATGTGTAGTTGATTGTGTGATGTGATGTGAAATGAAATAAAATATTTTATAGTGGAAAATATTTTATAGTTAAAAATAGAATTTTTAACGTGTATTTAATATAAATATTCATAAACAAATTGTTTGAAAACCCCACACGGGTATTGGGATGATATTTGACGTACACTAATCCCGATTGGTTAGTGGTATGTCGATCGATTGATTGACAGACTGTTATAAGCGTTGAATATTTATATTTGATGCTTATACAGTGTAGAACGCACTTTGGATGATGGTTGATGATTTATCGTTGTTGTTATATACTGATGGATATCAAACGCATAGAGTGAATTGTCTGTGTGGCACGCCTAAGTGGAAAATGATCAAGGCTTCTGTTGAAAAGCAAAGTCTAGTGGTTGATGATCGAAGCACGGCCTTTGTGGCGTAGCTTTGTGTAACGTTTACTACGCGAGTTTCACACCCGGTATGAACCAAAAACGGGAGAGGACCTCAGGGAGGGCATGCGTTTCTTTCTAGTTAGAAGTGGCGTCAGTGGTTTTACACGCCCTGACGAGTTTGACTTATGTGGTTGTTGCTGTTGCGAGGCGCCTCGGTTTGATCGGACGATCCGGGTCCGATGGAGTCATTTGTTGGCTCATTTACGCCCCATAGGGCGGAGAGACGTATTGTTTAGGCATAATAATCCACATCGGTGGACCGGCCCTGACAATCCAAGGGGCATTTGCGGCTGTTCCGGAGACATGGGCTAGATTGTCTCGAATCGGTTGAGGACGATCCCTTGCCTCGGTTCATAGATGGAAATCCAACTTCCAAATACGTGACATTTGCGGTTTTGATTGTAGAGCCAAGTATGGCGACATAGTAGGATGGGGCGCTTATGTCGTCTATTATTGATACTTATGATTTGAAGTTGTTTTATACACTATGCATAATAGTATCAAATGATATGTTTTAAACGTATCAAGCATTCTTGGCTATTATAAGGTAAAAACCCTATCCTCCGGCTTGCGTTGCATTGTGTGATGGGAACTGGGTCTTATAATAGCTTCATTGTTCTTTATTTAGCATTGCGCCGTTGTTTTATGCACTGGTATTCTTGGGAGGAAACCCGTTCCGTGTTATACGGCGTGATCCCTTGATTTACCTAACTTTAAAAATAAAGATTAATAACTGTTTTAGTTCTCACACCAGTCACATGACTGACCTGGAGTTTATTGTTTTAACCTAAACTCTGGGTGCCCTTATTTTCGACACGGGCGGCTAGTAGTTTTGGTTTTGCAGATTTATATTCACAGGATCCTGGTTTACAGCTGGAATGATATCCGAAAAGTTTTGTATCCGTATATCTCCTTCAGTTGTGTTTTGTATTATTTCCGTTGCGATGTATTTAAATGTAATTTAAATCTCTGATATTTCTATGTAATATTTATTCGTACTCTGTATATTCTTGTTTTCTGATGGAATTGTTGTAAATAAGCAATGTAATGTTCTTCCGTCTGCGTTCTGTTGTGGCTTATTCTCGAACTATCCGCGCTTTCCTCTCCGGGGAAGTTACGGGTTTTCACAGTTGGTCGTCACAGAAGAATATGTAAACATGAATAAATTGAAATTAATTTGTAGATGTGTGTTAATATGGCATTGATTGAAAAACATGTAATTGACCTTAGTTTATATTTGTGTTTGTGCTAATTTTTCATTCATATTAATTGGTATTAATTAAATAAAATATGTTAATATGAGAAATATAGTAAAATTGTTATTCAATGTTAATTGACATCAATTAAGAAGAATACGCTAATCGAAGAAAACATGCAATTAGATGTTTAAGTTCAATTCATATTAATTTAAGGTAAGAAATATAGAAGGTTATTAATATATATAAAATACATTTGCTGACTCAGCACTAGGTGTACGATGCGGATTAAAAACCTAATATCTAATGGCTTGTGTTGAATTAAACTTCTATATAAGCACGCATAGACTCAAGCCCTAAACCTAAACTAAATTAGTCTCTTAGCCTCCATGCTACTCCTAGGAAAGTTCTTCTTCCTAAAGCTTAAGGATTTGCAAGTCAGAATTCTAATACGAACGACGAACGAATTATTCTCTTCTCTAACCTGTCTTTGTGAGAACAATTTCTCTCACAAAATAATTAATAAATTAATTATGATGAGTTATAATTGGGATCATGAGAACATGCATGTTGAATCATGTGACATTACTTAATTTTGTTATCGTCTGTTTGTGAACATATGACAGTTTTGTTAACTTATGTTAGTAGATCTATTTCATATGTACAATCACGTATGTTTAACTTGATTCATTTTATAACTTCAGTTTATATGCAAGTCTGTATGTGAATTATACATAAGTTTACATGTGAATCAAGTATATATATACATGCGAGTTTATGTGTAAAACGTGTGATATTAGTTTACATGTTTAAATTCATGTTGTTGGTTCATATGTCTAAACACATATGCTAGATTTGATTCATTTTGTGACATTAATCTACATGTCTAAATCATATGCAAGTGTAAATGTAAATCTTAATTTACATTTCTAAATTATATATGCAAGTTTATATATAAGTTTGGATGTGAATCATATGCTAGTTTATATGTAAGATTGCATGTGAATCATATGTAAGTCTTAGTTTACATGTCTAAATTGCATATATGCAAGTTTAATACGAGTTTGTATGTAGATCATATGCAAGTTTATTCGAAAACCATGTTCATATATGCAAGTTTACCTTTATGTGTATAGATCTATGCAAGTCATATCATATATAATTTGATCCATGTCAGTTTGTAGTTTATGCAAATTATGCCTATTTCCTATGCAAGTTATTGATTATGCAAATTTATGATTATATAAATTATAATCATGCAAATTTTGATCCATGCTAGCCTATTCTTATTTGCAAGTTAGACCTACTTTATGTGTTATGCAAGTTGTGATGTTTCTTTTCTTTTTATGAGTTAGATTATTTGTGAGTCTAGCATATTTCATATTAAGCATACGAACGACGTGGGGGCAATGGGAAAATATTAAATATTAATATTGTGAGTTGGCATAAAATGGCTTAAAAGCATATAATTAATTTGAGACATTAATTGGCCTAATTTATATGCATAGAAATTATGGACATAATTTAGGTGACAATTATGGACATGGATTAAAATTGGAAGTTATTGGCAATTCGAAATAGGGATATTAATTCAAATTGGGGTTGAATAATAATGTTTAATAATAAATGCCTAAGACACGAGGTTAGACTCGTTTGTGGTGTAAGACTGCCCGGACCCGCCCGACAAATCCATCAACCACAAACGGTAGTCTAATGTGAGAGGTCAAAGGCATAAATTAAATGCGTAATAAATGCCTAAGACACGAGGTTAGACTCGTTTGTGGTATAAGACTGCCCGGACCCGCCCGGCACATCCAGCAACCGCAAACGGCAATATAGTGTGAGAGGTCGTAGGCATAATTAAAAGATGCTCAGACACAAGGTTAAGTCTGGCTTGTGGTGGAAGTCTGCCCGGAACCGCCCGGCATATCCAGCGGCCACAAGCAGTCGACTTAATGTGAGAGGTCTGTGCATTAATAATTAATTAATTATAATCAAAGACGAGTATGGATGACAAACAGAAGATTGGTTGAGCTGAGTAATTCTCCGAGTATCAATCTGATGTTGATTTCGGTCTTCGGGGTTGATACTTAGGGATTTATTCTCTTAACCAATGTATCTGTGAACTAAGATGTACTTAATAATAAATTAAATAAAACATGTTATACGATATATATATATATATAAATGATACATAAAACATGTTAAGTGGTAGGGTTAAGACCAGCTTAACCAATAATATATATTAATCTGATAAGTGGGTAGGGTTAAGACCAGCTTAACCAATAATATATATATATATATATATATATATTAATCTGTTATGTGGTTAGGGTTAAGACCAGCTTAACCAATAATATATATTAATCTGCTAAGTGGTTAGGGTTATGACCAGCTTAACCAATAATATATTTATTAATTTGATAAGTGGTAGGGTTAAGACCAGCTTAACCAATAATATATATTAATTTGATAAGTGGGTAGGGTTAAGACCAGCTTAACCAATAATATATATATTGATCTGATAAGCGGATAAGGTTAAGACAAACTTAACTAATAATATATGTTGATTTGATAAGTGGGAAACATGGGAGACATGTGGGATATAATTATAAACACTTGACCAAGTTGAAACATGTAATAAGACATGAATAAGAGGGGGTTAGATGGGAAATCCTAATGGGGACCAAGCATAGGTGGAAAGCTTGTGTCAAGTGTGGGGACCCTTTTCAACCAGTAACCCATTTAGTATCCAAGTGAGCTCGATCTAGGTCGAGGATGGTACACGCTTACTGGATTTGATTGTAAGAGGTCAAAACGGGTTAGCGGTGGCAACGCAAGTCCAAAGGGGTCATGTGCGTGTGTGGGCCCGGGCTGGTAGGTAAGACGTTGTTGCATCGTGGAGGTATAAGCCGTGCATTTCAGTCATATCGGGTTGCCACTTTAGGGAGTGATACACCCTACTGTGGGACCAGCACGGGTATCTACGAGTTAGGGAGCCGATCAAATGGGGAAGGTAGTGGGTACGACTAGCGAAGACAGGAGCAGGCGGCACATATGAAGACAGCTAGGAGTACGACTACCATATTATGAATAAATGTTGTAATTAGAATGGGGAGGGTAGTGGGTACAACTAGTGGAGATAGGAGCAGACGACACCTATGAAAACAACTAGGAGTACACGAGACTATCATTATCAATTATTATGATTATTATGTTCAGTAGGTGGGATCAACTCTTAGAGTGACTAGTATTGGTGCAGTGTAGTATTTATCCTATAGTGATTAGAAGCACAATTAACATTGTCTTATTCATCTTGCTTACCTGGTCATGCCTGCTTGTTTCATAGTCATTCCTTATTTTCCAGTTTATGTCTTGTCATATTACTTTAATAATTATATTGTTAAAGTTATTGGACTCACCAGACTTTATGTTTGACCTCGTTTGTTTTCGCCTCTTTTCTTCCGTTCCCCTCCCCCCAGGTTTTCAGGGAGGAAATATTCAAGTTTGATTCGGATTTCTCTCTGCTTTAGGTACTATAAGTTCTTGAAGAACTGCTTGGCTTTGATTCTACCTATTTAAGGCGTTTTGTTGGGGATTATGGCTTTAAAATTATGCACTCTGAAGGCTTTTGTACAAGACTGATATTATGTACTTAGTTCTGGTATTTGAAGATGTAACCCAACTTTATTTTTGTTTTTGCTGCAATAAAGTTATAAATTTTTTAAGTACTACTTTATGTATCTGTCTTGTAATATTTTGTTTTGTTTACTCATAATGCTCCATGAAACTTAATGCATTCCCTTTGTGAGTGACATTAACGGACGTGGGGTGTTACACTTGGTATCAGAGCTAAAGGTTACCAGATTAGATAAAAGTTTTTTTGAAAACTATTTTCAAAAAGGTTTTAAAAGGAAATATTTTCAAAAGGAAAGTTTATTTTGAAAATATAATCCCCAAAAGCCTTATATCTTCCTTCCGATTCTCCGTTTTGGATCTCTTTCCTTTTTGAATCTCTTCCTCCGCGTATAGACGCTTTTTCTAAGATATGTAAGAACTTCTGTGCAATGGGCGGAAAACCGCTTCATTGAACTGATACGTTTGTCAAAGCTAGAAGGAAGTGGGGGACTTGTTGGTACCTTTGAGGTAGACGATGGGAGGAAGATTCAACCAGCTGCTTGGTTAATGAAGGGTGAAGCTTCATTTTGGTGGAAGGTTACAAATGGAGAATGTGCAGGAGAGACATGGATAGGACACACGATAAGAAAGTAGATCCAAAGAAAGGCGGTAAGGATAACAAGGGGGACAGGAGAAAAGGAAGTGCCACACTTGTGAAATACCTGACTACTTAAAGAAGAAGAAGACTAGTTGTTATCATTACGGAGAGACAGGACATCTTATTAGGATTGTCCAAAGAGGCAAGGGTAAGGACAAAGTACAGGATCTTCTGGAAGGCAGATACGTTCCCTCACGGCTGGTATACCTGATAGAGGTAGAAACATCTCAGTTGAAATTTGGTTTTCCTTTTTGACCATCCTGTTATAACTTTGTTTGATTTTGGCGCTTCACATTAGTTTGTATCTGCTTCCTTAGTTGAAACACTACACCTAAATACTAGTCTTGTTAGGGATCCTATGGTAGTCTGAAATCCTATTGGTGGTTCGGCTCATTTATTTATGGTGTGTCGGGATTTGAGAGTGTCTATCTTGGGCATTGGGTTTGAATGCAACGCCTACGTTCTTGACTTCATGGGCTGTGGCTTGATTCTAGGCATGGATTGGCTAGCCATATATGGTGTCATCCTAAACTGTGTAAGAAGGGTAGTTAGATCGTTGACTCATTGTGGAAAGACCCTTGATATTTCTTGTGACCCTAGGGGTTCGGTGACGCTTAGCTACCTAGAATCTCTTGACACGTCCAACGATAATTTGGAATCTGTTCGTGTGGTCCGTGAGTATGGTGACGTCTTAGATGAAGTTCGTCGTTTACCCCCGAGGCGTGAGATAGACTTTCGTATATACCTAGTAGATAATGCAAAGCCATATGCATTACCAGTACGACACATGGCTCCGAGAAGGAGAAGAGAGGTGATGTCCTTAGGACACATGGTCTCTAAGGAAGGGATGGCTGTGGATCCTGCAAAGGTGGTGACAATCCAAGATTGGAAGGATCCTAGAAACGCAATGGAAGTAAGAAGCTTTCTAGAGCTGGTGGGCTATTATAGGAAGTTCATTAAGGACTTCGCGAAGATATCAGCCCCACTTACTCGGTTAACGAAAAAGAACTTGACTTTTGCTTGGGATGTTGACTGTGACGATGCTTTCCAATGTTTGAAGAGGGCTTTGACGAAAGCTCCAGTTTTGACTTTGCTAGATGGGAGCAAACCATTTACAGTATATATCGTTGCTTGTGGGACAGATCTTGGAGCAGTTTTCAATGCAAGAGGAAAAGGTGATATGCAAAAGGCAGTAAGTACGAGCATCACTTATCGTCCATAGACGGATGGACGGACAGGAAGGGGTGAATAGAGTCCTTGAAGATCTTTTGAGGTTATGTATCCTAGATTTTGGAGGGACATGAGAAGAGGCAACTAGCTTAGTAATGTTCATAACGTGTCTCATATGTCGCATTTGAGGAAGTGTTTACATAATACGGCAAAAGTAGTGGAGCCAAGCATGCTTAGAGAAGTGGAAGTGGAGCAAGATGCCATGATTAGACGAGCTCCTACATGCATCCTTGGATCGGAGGTCAAGAAGTTACGCAACCGAGAGGTCAAGTGGTTAAATTCCAATGGGAAGATAATCAAGGAGACGCGACTTGGAAGACGGAAGACAAGATGCATATGCTGTACCCTTTCCTTTTTGAGGGTATGATTTTTAACTTCTCCTTTTTCTACCGCTTTGTTGATACTTGTCCTATCATTTAGTATGCCTTTGTGATGATATCTTCAATCTTTAGTTAGGAAAAACCCTATGGATGTAAACATGTGTTTGAGGCATGTTATGGTTGGTGGATGCAAATGGATGCAAGTGGTTGCTAGTGGTTGCTCGTGGATGCATGTACACACACATTAGGCACTAGATCGGCTCAATCACTTTTATACTACATATGAATGTGTGTGCATATTTAAATTAATGGATGTATAATGGTTGTGTTATCATATGAATGTTGCATTTAGATGAATGGTTGTGCACACATGTAGAAATAATATGTGTCGTTAGGATTCTTTCGCATACATAATGGATGCATGACACTATCATGATTTGCATTAAGGAGGTCAACTGAATCAGTAGACCGCCTGATTTTGCATTAGATAAGGAACCTATACACACACAATTTTCATATGTTCATACGACATTAGAATTCTTCTAAGGACAATGGATGCTTGTGTATAATGGATGAGTAGATGGTTGTGGTTGGTAGGATGGTAACATTCTTCTTAACTTGAAGATTTCGGGGACAAAATCCTTTAAGTAGGGGAGAATATAACACCTTGAAATTAGATATACTATACCGTAAAGAAAATTAATTAATTAATGAAGAAAAATAAAAAAATGAATATATATATATATATGCAATTATGTTAAGAAAGTACAAGTTTAAAAATGTGCATTGAAAAAAATGCATGCGAATTAATTAGGCTACAGTAAAAGAAAAAATAATGCAATTAATACAAAAACCGGAAGGAAATGTGTGGATGCATGCAGTAAAAAGAAAGATTTATGCATGTATAAATATATATATATATATATATATATATATGTATGTATGTATGCACGTAGGTAACTTCATTATGCATTGACTTTGTATGTTACGAGGAAAGTAGAAAAAAAAGGGAATTAAATTATATACTCGATTTCCACTTTTTAAAAAGGTAAGCAATAAATTTGCATTAGTTGTAAATATTAGAATTCATGAATAGGTGCGTATATATATATATATATATATATATATATATTGAAAATTCATGAATAGGTGTGTGTATATATATATATAGATATATATATATATATATATATATATGGGCAATTAATGTATACAGTAAAGGAAGAA
Source organism: Allium sativum (assembly GCA_030737875.1). Lineage (NCBI taxonomy): Eukaryota > Viridiplantae > Streptophyta > Magnoliopsida > Asparagales > Amaryllidaceae > Allium > Allium sativum. The sequence goes on along the minus strand of CM060922.1, from coordinate 443,261,326 downwards.
TATGTAAACATGAATAGATTGAAATTAATTTGTAGATGTGTGTTAATGTGGCATTGATTGAAAAACATGTAATTGACCTTAGTTTATATTTTTGTTTGTGCTAATTTGTCATTCATATTAATTGGTATTAATTAAAGAAAATATGTTAATTTGAGGAATATAGTAAAATTGTTATTCAATGTTAATTAATATCAATTAAGAAGAATACGCTAATCGAAGAAAACATGCAATTAGATGTTCAACTTCAATTCATATTAATTTAAGGGAAGAAATATAGAAGGTTATTAATATATATAAAATACATTTGCTGACTCAGCACTAGGTGTACGATGCAGATTAAAAACCTAATATCTAACGGCTTGTGTTGAATTAAACTTCTATATAAGCACGCATAGACTCAAGCCCTAAACCTAAACTAAATTAGTCTCTTAGCCTCCATGTTGCTGCTAGGAAGGTTCTTCTTCCTATAGCTTAAGGATTTGCAAGTCAGAATTCTAATACGAACGACGAACGAATTATTCTCTTCTCTAACCTGTCTTTGTGAGTACAATTTCTTTCACAAAATAATTAATAAATTAATTATGATGAGTTATAATTGGGATCATGAGAACATGCCTGTTGAATCATGTGACATTACTTAATTTTATTATCGTCTGTTTGTGAACATATGACAGTTTTGTTAACTTATGTTAGTAAATCTATTTCATATGTCCAATCACATATGTTTAACTTGATTCATTTTATGATATCAGTTTATACGCAAGTCTGTATGCGAATTATACACAAGTTTACATGTGAATCAAGTATATATATACATGCGAGTTTATGTGTAAAACGTGTGATATTAGTTTACATGTTTAAATTCATGATGTTGGTTCCTATGTCTAAACACATATGCTAGATTTGATTCATTTTGTGACATTAATCTACATGTCTAAATCATATGCAAGTGTAAATGTAAATCTTAGTTTACAAGTCTAAATTATATATGCAAGTTTATATATAAGTTTGGATGTGAATCATATGCTCGTTTATATGTAAGATTGCATGCGAATCATATGTAAGTCTTAGTTTACATGTCTAAATTGCATATATGCAAGTCTAATACGAGTTTGTATGTAGATCATATGCAAGTTTATTCGAAAACCATGTTCATATATGCAATTTTACCTTTATGTGTTTAGATCTATGCAAGTCATATCTTATATAATTTGATCCATGTCAGTTTGTAGTTTATGCAAATTATGCCTATTTCCTATGCAAGTTATTGATTATGCAAATTTATGATTATATAAATTATAATCATGCAAGTTTTGACCCATGCTAGCCTATTTTTATTTGCAAGTTAGATCTAATTTACGTGTTATGCAAGTTGTGATGTTTCTTTTCTTTTTATGAGTTAGACTATTTGCGAGTCTAACATATTTCATATTAAACGTATGAACAACGTGAGGGCAATGGGAAAATATTAAATATTAATATTGTGAATTGGCATAAAATGGCTTAAAAGCATATAATTAATTTGAGATATTAATTGTCCTAATTTATATGCATAGAAATTATGGACATAATTAAGGTGACAATTATGGACATGTATTAAAATTGGAAGTTATTGGCAATTTGAAATAGGGATATTAATTCAAATTGGGGTTGAATAATAATGTGCAATAATAAATGCCTAAGACATGAGGTTAGACTCGTTTGTGGTGTAAGACTGCCCGTACCCGCCCGGCAAATCCAACAACCACAAACGGTAGTCTAATGTGAGAGGTCAAAAGCATAAATTAAATGCGTAATAAATGCCTAAGACACGAGGTTAGACTCGTTTGTGGTATAAGACTGCCTGGACCCGCCCGGCACATCCAGCAACCGCAAACGCAGTCTAATGTGAGAGGTCGTAGGCATAATTAAAAGATGCTTAGACACGAGGTTAAGTCTGGCTTGTGGTGGAAGTCAACCCGGAACAGCCCGGCATATCCAGCGGCCACAAGCAATCGACTTAATGTGAGAGGTCTGTGCACTAATAATTAATTAATGCTGATCAAAGACGAGCATGGATGACAAACAGAAGATTGGCTGAGTTGAGTAATTCTCTGAGTATCGATCTGATGTTGATTTCGGTCTTCGGGGTTGATACTCAGGGATTTATTCTCTTAACCAATGTATATGTGAACTAAGATGTACTTAATCATAAGTTAAATAAAACATGTTATACGATATATATATATATGATACATAAAACAAGTTAAGTGGGTAGGGTTAACGCCAGCTTAACCAATAATATATATTAATCTGATAAGTGGGTAGGGTTAAGACCAGCTTAACCAATAATATATAGATATAAATATTAATCTGATAAGTGGTTAGGGTTAAGACCAGCTTAACCAATAATATATATTAATCTGATAAGTGGTTAGGGTTATGACCAGCTTAACCAATAATATATATTAATTTGATAAGTGGTAGGGTTAAGACCAGCTTAACCAATAATATATATTAATTTGATAAGTGGGTAAGGTTAAGACCATCTTAACCAATAATATATATATATTGATCTGATAAGTGGATAGGGTTATGACAAACTTAACCAATAATATATGTTGATTTGATAAGTGGGAAACATGGGAGACATGTGGGATATAATTATAAACACTTAACCAAGTTGAAACATGTAATAAGACATGAATAAGAGGGGGTTAAGTGGGAAATCCTAATGGGGACCAAGCATAGGTGGAAAGCTTGTGTCAAGTGTGGGGACCCTTTTCAACCAGTAACCCATTTAGTATCCAAGTGAGCTCGATCTAGGTCGAGGACGGGACACGCTTACTGGATTTGATTGTAAGAGGTCAAAACGGGTTATCGGTGGCAATGCAAGTCCAAAGGGGTCATGTGCGTGCGTAGGCCCGGGCTGGTAGGTAAGACGTTGTTGCATCGTGTAGGTATAAGCTGAGCATTTCAGTCATATCGGGTTGCCACTTTAGGGAGTAATACACCCTATTGTGGGACCAGCACGGGTATCTACGAGTTAGGGAGCCGATCGAATGGGGAAGGTAGTAGGTACGACTAGCAGAGATAGGAGCAGGCGGCACCTATGAAGACAGTTAGGAGTACGACTACCATATTATGAATAAATGTTGTAATTAGAATGGGGAGGGTAGTGTGCACAACTAGTGGAGATAGGAGCAGACGACACCTATGAAGACAGCTAGGGGTACACGAGACTACCATTATCATTATTATGATTATTATGTTCAGTAGGTGGGATCAACTCTTAGAGTGACTAGTATTGGTGCAGTGTAGTATTTATCCTATAGTGATTAGAAGCACAATTAACGTTGTCTTATTCATCTTGCTTACCTGGTCATGCCTGCTTGTTTCACAGTCATTCCTTATTTTCCAGTTTATGTCTTGTCATATTACTTTATTAATTATATTGTTAAAGTTATTGGACTCGCCAGATTTTATGTCTGACCTCGTTTGTTATCGCCTCTTTTCTTCCGTTTTCCCCCTCATGTTTTCAGGGAGGAAATATTCAAGTTTGATTCGGATTTCTCTGTGCTTGAGGTACTAGAAGTTCTTGAAGAACTGCTTAGCTTTGATTCTACCTATTTATGGCGTTTTGTTGGGGATTATGGCTTTAAAATTATGCACTCTGAAGGCTTTTGTAAAAGACTGATATTATGTACTTGGTTTTGATATTTGAAGATGTAACCCAACTTTATTTTTGTTTCTGCTGTAATAAAGTCATAAATTTTTCAAGTACTATTTTATGTATCTGTCTTGTAATATTCTGTTCTGTTTACTCATAATGCTCCATGAAACATAATGCGTTCCCTTTGTGAGTGACATTAACGGACGTGGGGTGTTACACCTCGGATGTGAAATTTCACATCCCTCGGGATGCGAAATTTCGTAACTCATGTGATACGAAAATTCATATCCCTTTGACGTGAAATTTTGCATCTGTTGATGCAAAAAATTGCATCCCTCGTATGCAAAAAATCGCATATTGAAGTTCTAAAGGATCGAAAGGCCACGCTTTCACAGTTCGTATTCGTACTGGAAATCAAAATCAAACGAGCTTTTGCCCTTTTGTTCTACACGAGATTTCTGTTCTTGTTGAGCTCATCTTAGGACACCTGCGTTATCTTTTAACAGATGTGCCGCCCCAGCCAAACTCCCCACCTGACATTGTCTTCCGCCCGAAATGTAAAATCTCGCACCCTTAGGGAGGCAATGTGAAATGCTCCCCGATTGACTTTTTTTCCCTCATTCCTCTTTGCAACCTCTTACTTCCTCCTTCACTCTCCTTCACCTCCATCTCCCCCGAAATCCCTCCAGAAATCGAACACCAAACTCAACTCCCACTAAAGCACTTCGAATTCATCCCTCTCAAGCATCGATTTCGAGTTCGATTCAGATAATTAAGGCATAGATCGAGTCCCACCTAAAGTTGAATGAGCTCTGTTAAAATTAGCAAGCTCTGGGGATGCAATAAAATGGTCAAGGTAAAAGAGAGGAGGAAGTCGAGTTTTGTCTTTTGTAGAGGGAGCGGTAAATTGGGTCGTGGCCCATCTGGTATTTCGTATCCCTTCAGGGATGCGAAATTTCATGTCTTCCTTGGGGATGCGAGATTTCTAAAAAAAAAATATAGAGAGAGAAGTACGAGAATGAAATATCCAAACTTAGAGAAATATTTGACTCCCGACTCCGATTATGACTGCGCGTATGATTTCTCAGAACTATAAGTTGATACTGATTCGAGTCGCTAACCAATCGTACGTTCGTTGAGTTTAAATGGCCCGAGAATGTATGTCAAATGATCGAGTTAACTAGTTGATGTCATCCTTGGAATCCAACTTGCGCACTCGTAAACCAACGACATACTTGTTACTTATGCTCTATTTTCAAACTACGATCGCATTGTACAAAATTACATGAAAACGTGTGAGCGTGCACGCAACACAAGGTCGACAATGACTCATTTACATCTCGACATAAGAGAGATTCGACAACTAATGTTTAATTTCATGAGTAGATAGGAATTAAATTTTAAAAGAAGCTACCAAAGAATATAAACACTAAGGACGCTCAATAGAATGGTCACTATCGAATGCTCGACAAAGCTTGGAAACCTTTCCAGCTTTCAGAGGCGGTTATTTCAACTTAAAGCATATCATGTCGAGACAACACGTCCTTTGGGGGGCAAGTGTTAATCGGCCTTTTGGTCCGGTTTCCAAAAGCATACCAGACCCACTTGACTCGGCCGTCGCGTGGCACCAAAGCCAGAAGTGTCAACAAAACACTAAGGATTCGAGCATGGAAAGAGTTGTACGAGTGTAGAGCTCGCAGCATCTCATAACACGAATTTTGTATCCCCAAAGTATGGTCTGCACAAGGATTTCAAACCTTATGTTTCCGTATCCCTAACTTTGAATCCCCCTGGCTTCGTCTCACTCATTTCGACTCCCTCCAGTGCACCACCATTCCATGAGTTTGCATCATCAGGAATCGCCTCCCCCTTGGAATTTGAATCCCTCATCTCATACCGAATTCTTATCTCTTGGGATACGAAATACATATCCCTTGGGATATAGAATTTCCTATCTTAGAGACACATACTTTGTATCCCCTTGGGGATACGAGATTTCGTATCCCCTAGGGGTATGAAATCATCGTATCCCCAGCCCCTACGGATATGAATTTCGTATCCCTTCGGATGTGAAATTCGTATCCCTTAGGTGGGATACGAAATCACCTAAATGCTTGAGAAGGATGTGAATTTCTGGAGATGTTGGCTTTGGGATGTGAAATTGGCTATCATGGTCCCCAAATCTCACCTACTCTCACCTAATCCACTATCTATAAATGCCCTCTTTCTCATTCTTCACAAGGGTTGGATTTTGTTGATTTGAGAGACCTACAAGGACCTAGTAACTCATTAATGGCTACCTAGAACTCACGGAAGAAGAAGAACACATATTTTACTCTTAAGACATTATGTATGCAAAATATGACTTGCAAATGCTTAGCCAATATTTGTATGATAATGACTTACACTTGTAACCCTCAATAATTAATAAATTCCTCAAATACCTTCAAAGTGGACGTAGGTTCCTTACGGACCAATTGTCGAGTATTAGAGAACCTTTGGATGTGACAAAAATTTTAGCCATCTACAGTACAATTGTCACAAATTAGATTTCAGATCAACACATTGTACTTTCCCTTTATATCCAAACAACACTAAAGGACATAAGTGCTTAGACGACAAAGGAAGAGTGTTTATATCTAGAAATGTCATCTCTAGTAGGCATATATATATATATATATATATATATATATTCGGTGATGAAAAGTTCAAGACTTCCAAGAAAATTTACAATTCAAAGTTTTATATCCCACAAATTCTAAATATAATTACCTCCTGGAAAAATGAAATTCCCCGAAATCATATTGAACCACCAGTCATATTGTCCAATTCTAGATCAGGTAGTGACTCAGCAGACTCGTTTAGAAGCCCAACACGTTCTACTTGACAATATTCAAATTTTAATTTTTTCATAGGATCAGGAACCCACTGATGCACAATCATTAACTAGTCAAGTTGATACTAGTAGTAACTCATCTAGTCAGCAACCTACTCAAGCCAAAAATGGACTTCATATGATCAACAAATCAAAAGGAGGCAGTTTCAGAATAGAGCTGGCATAACTGACTTGGAGATTGAAGAGCCATCAACTTATATGCAAGAAGTTCAAAGTGAAGCATACATTATATCTTTGAATGGAGAATATAATGCATTAATTCGGAACAAAACATGGGATCTAGTTTCTCTACCTAAGAACAAGAATATCATTAGATACAAGTGGACACACAACTTAAAGAAAAGTGTAGGAGTCATATCAAAATACAAACCTAGACTGCTTACCAAAGAATTTTCTCAATAGCAAGGCTTTGATTTCAATGGAACATTTTCTTTAGTAGTCAAACCATCATTCATTAAAATTATTCTAACTTCTTCATAAAAATGATCATAAGTCAACTCGATATAAAATGACTTTCTAAATGGCATACTTCAAAAAAAAAATGGAGCAACCACCTGGGTTTTGGGTTTATAAAACCTGAAAACACGCGATTTGTATACAAACTGAATAAATCCATTTATGTCATGACACAGGCTCTCATGATTTTGTTTGAAAACTAAAGACTCGCTAATCAGACTTGGTTATAATCCATAAAATCTAATAATTTTTTATTTGTAATGTTTAGTGGTGCAAATATAATGTATATTCTTGTGTATTAAATGGTTCTTTTATTATAAGTAGCAAGTATGAGGAAATCACATGGCTTATTCAATAATTAAACAAGGAATTTTGATCAAAGACCGTGGTGCTTTTTCCTTGACATTGAAGTTAAAAGATCATCAAACTTAGGCATATTTCTAAGTTAGAAAAAATGCATGGAAATTTTCATCAAAACCAAATCGATTAAGCACATTCACTAGTGATAAAAAATATACACTAATGATAAGAAATCTTAAATTATATGGTTTTGCATATGTTGATGGGTCTGTAGATTCAGATGAACAAAGAACAACAGTAAGATACAATTTTACTTAGAGAAAAAACCGACTATTATGGGTTTTAAAAAAGCAAGATATCATATCAGAATCAAGCATTGAGACAGAATTCAGAAGTGTGGCTAGTGCAATAGATGATACGATGGGGATAGAATCATCAATCGGCGAATTAAAGATTAATAATAGCAACAAAGAAACTATATGGTGAGATAAGCTCAATACGGTATCACTACCAACCAATATGATCCTACATTCTTGAACAGAGCATATGGAGCTAGACTTGTATTTTATTTTATAAAAGAACTAGTATTGAAAGGGAAATTCTATGTAAATCACTTACCAGAGGGCTGATATCCATACCAAGACACTATCAGCAAAAAAGTCACCCATATAAAGATAAAACTCAAAGTTGATTAGCACAGTTATAACTCTGAGTTCAATCAGAATTCATAGCTCAAATCAAGTAAAATCAATTTATCTAGAGGAAATTCAAAGGAAAAGTAGAATACCATAACAAAGGCACGAGCTTTATAGCTTAAGCAGCGCATGCTTACAAACTCTCTCTTTAGTTAAAAGAAATCACTTTCGCTAAATAGTGGTATTGATAGCGACCAATAAATCTATCCTAGTCGCTTATTCACGCTCATGAAATAGAAGGTTGACCGAGAATTTTTCAGAATTTAGGGATCGAAGAAAATCCTAGATATGAATGAAGGAGAGCATTAGAAAGTGGAAAATAGGCCGAAGGACAAATTATGTGAAAATGGATCATATTGAAATGAAGTCACTCTTAATTTATGTGAAAAGGTTTTAATGCGGGTATATGTATACATGAGCCTAAAGCCCATTTACTTATTATTACGATTAGCGGTTAGATTATAGTTATAAACATAGACTGTATAAATCGAGAAATGTTTCAAATATTATTATAATAAATAAAATCATTTATTCGTTTTTTCTATGATGTCATCATTTCAAGTAGTTTAGAATCCTACACCTCTTGTCATCTCCGACCACATCATTGGCACAACTAAAATATATGGAGTAGAGGAACGCGCACTTGCGAGGGATCAAACATTGCACAAAATCAAAAGGAACTTACAAGGCCAGATGAAAAATCAAAAGGAACATTGCAAGATGTCCACACACACTCCCGTCTTCCATATCTCCCATTCACAAACTTTACCATAACCATCAAGCTATCATTTTAATACTAATGCCTAATTAATTCACCATCCCCACATGACCTTTAAACAAGGTTCAATTTTCAAGAGGAGGGCAATAATGCAGTTGCATATACTAGACCCAAGTGCACTATAATAATGCCTTCAAGATATAGAGCATGACATGAATCTTCAACAATAATACGGGATAAATGGGAATCAACTCATGAAATGGTCGAAGCTTATATGAAATCCCTTTAAACATTATCCATCATAGCAATTAATTTCAATTTTTAACTTGCCATCAATGTAATTCCCCGTGACACCATAGAATCCAAAATCCAAAGATTGTAGTAGCCTTTCTATAAAATGAACTAATGACATTAAATGAAAGCATAACAAATTATTCTTCTTTTCTTCTTTATGCCTTATCTCCTCTCAGCTTAATCCCAAGTTTGGCACTTTTGCCACATACGTAACATACTGTCTCAACCTTGTTGGATAGGCATGCTTGTACTCTGACTCTAGGATTAGATCCGTTACAGCTGCAGATGGAAGTGGAGAAGACAATTTCTGTAATTTGTTTCAGTCATTGATGGAATGATATAATATGCTTCATATTCCATACCTCTAAGCTTGGAATTCCAGTGGGTGTGAACCCAGAAAGAGATAAAAGTAAAATGGAATTTCATTTTTCCAAGAAGAATTCTTTTACATGTAAAATATGATATGTATGTTGTATATTATATTTATATTTATTCATGATACACAAATAAGCTGGACTAGGGTTGCCGAAGTATGAGTTAGGTCGAATTAGACCAAATACTTCAACTGACCCACATAGGTATGGGTTTAAGGTAGATCAACCCGCATCTGACCCCATATGAGGTTGGATATGGCTTGGGTTGAAGTATGAGCTGGATCGAATTTAGTATGGTTTGGTTGTATTGCTTGAATATAAATAAAAAATAAGAATATGAAAGAATTTTTTAAATTTAATACTAAAATATTCAACATAATTAATCAAATTTTAGTTAGCATAATGCATTTAAAATAATAGATTTATTATAAAATGTAATTTATTAAAATTTCATTGTAAAACACATCATATGAAATTAATTTACTATATAGTAGAACAAGTGTTTCATTTTAAAATGCTCTTTAAAATATATTTGTCAAGTTCTATCTAGTTTGGATTGACACGGAATATGTTTTTATATATATTTATTATAACATATATAAACATTATTATAAGATTATACTATTCTAATTTTAAGTGAGCTGATATTAAATTAGTTCTTTAATATATGGTTGGGTTGGATTAAAATATGGTTGAGTTGAACAAAATATCAAATCCGACCCATATATAGTATAGATCACAAATCATAACTCATATCCGACCCGAACTAGGATGGGTTGCGTTGGGTTTATGTAGGTTGGGTCGGGTTGGTGGGTTGGGTCGGATTGGGTATGGGTTATGTGTAGCCCTAAGCTGCACAGTCCAACTTTTCTTTGGAAGGGCAATGTGGAGAAATATAAGACAAGAACAGGGATGAATATAAACCAAAGAGTGAAATGGATGAAGCAACCAAGAACGAAATTCTTTAGAGGATGTATCATATGTTAATGATGGATAGACAAACCAACAACCGACTTTATGATGGATAAGGATGACCTTGTTTTTTCTTATGCATGTAGATGAATGAAAAGAACATATGCTAAACGTGTTTTGTATAAGTATATGAAATCCAACATATTTGTGCATCAATCCTTAGTTATTTGTGTTTGAATACATTAATATTGTTCAACGCATAAAGATATTAGTTTCATCAAGAAGCACTAGTTTGAAGTTTAACAACCAGTTGATAAACAGTGCTCCTACTTAATGCTTTAATTTAAAAACAAGAAAGTTAGCAGTAAGGAAGGATTTGTTAAAATTATTAATTTGTAATTATTTGAAATATCTTTTCATATTCAAAGATAATGTCTATATGTCATTGAAAGGTAATGTCAATTTATAATATCTATTGGCGAAAGGTAATATCTGTTGGTGAAAGGTAATATCTATTGGTGAAAGCTGGTGTCTATTGAGTATAATTGACATGTAAGACTTCCATGTAAAGCCTAACCTTATGATTTGTTGTATGCAAGGATATTGAAAAAAAAAACTCCTTGCTTTACCTCTTCTCTAAAATTTATATCGGAGAGGAAAAAAATCATCGTGCAACACTGTTTGCTGCCTACGCCACCAAGCGCTAGCCGCCTGCACTGCGCCTGCTTCCTTCCACTTGTCTACTGCTTTGGCTCCTGCTATGTGGAGAGTTTACCTATTAAACCTCCTACTAAATTTTAGTCCTGCTTGCCTACATTGAATTTGAGGATGTGAGTAAATTTACTGTTTTTAGTTAAATTAAAGTCATCGATATGTGTACCTTTGCCAAGTCAAAACAAACCAATGTTTATTTTGGTTGTTCTATTTGTTCTTCCGTTTAACATTAAAATGCCAAAGCCCTAATACTTTGATTTTCCCCAATTTGATGTTGTTCTGTTGATCAAATTACGTATGATTTCTCCCTAACTAGCAACTCAACTTTTTTTATGCTACTTAAACCATGTTAAATAGCTATTTATTGATTGACTGTCAAAATAATTGTCATTGACAAATGATAGGTGGAAGTTTAGTGTGATCTATTGCGATAGCTACTTATTGATTGACTGTCAAATTATGTGTCCTCTAGCTTGGTGAGCCATTTCTTGAGATTCTCGGCTAGACTTGTTGAAGAGGTTGTGGTGTTCATTATGGGGATAATTAACATATTTAGGCTTGTCTATAAAAACTAATACACAAATAGCCTTGTTTCAAATTTAAAAACAGATGTAGACGGTTTTCTGAAGGCAAAATCTGGAAATTCACACAAAGGAGAGTTTCCAAAATGCACCTTCAGAAATATTACATTCAAACTACTTTACACACAACACCACATTCAAACTAGTTTACATACAACACCACAATTAAACAAATTTACACACAACACCACGTTGTAATGCTATGTTGACTACTCCTTTTTACATTAAAATCGACATTCGATTTATATTAAAAATCCTTCATATTTATTTAATAAATCGTTACGGTTTATAAACGATTCCACAACGATTGTCAAAAATTTGATTTGGACATAAATCAAAATCTATAACATGAAATCTCCATTTTTCTCTTCGTTATAAAAATATAGTTTCAGTAAATTCGAATGTTTCTTGTTTCAAATAAATCTGACTTATAATGAATCATATATATTCAGTTAAAATTCAAAACGTAAAACTACGAACTACCGCGACTTTACGAGCTCGATTTTAATTATATTATACGTTCAAACATCATTTAATTAATACGAATATCAAAAACAAACATATAGATGGCAAACACGGTAAACTTAAGCCCAATCAAACAACAAAATCGAATGACAAATAGCCGAACATACCAAATAATTAAACGTACACTAATTTTATCCGAAGACATGAAATAAATAAATGTACTAAAACATAACAAATAATTAGACAAAGACTATTATCCAATTAATTATGCATACACTACTACTACGACCAAACTTACGTGGACTAGTTTCGCCTCGGCCGCCTCGTTACTGGTGTGGAATTTGAAGATGAACCACTATTGCTGCTACTTCTATTGCGTCGCACACTGCTGGAAGGGAGTAATATTGGTGCTGGTAGGTGAAATGTGGATGCCTCAGACCTCCACCAATCTACTAAAGCACCAATAAGACAATGATCGAGCTGAATGTATCCTAAGCGAAAAATGTGCATAAATCCAGCCCTCTCGATCTCGGCAAGGACGCGAGGATCTGAGGATGTCACTTTCTTAAGTGATGTCGAGGGTCAATGACAAACTCTGTATCGTCACCCTGAAAATTTAATAGACAAAAAAATAGTGGTTTGACGTCCAATGCAGAAAAGATTAGTAAACATCATAAAATGAAAATATTTACAAAAATCCACTTACATACGAGTATGTTTGATGTCCTATGTTGCTGCTGAAGATATAACACGCTCGGATCAACCGGCCCAGGCTCCATCTCGAAATACTCTGAAAAATGCAGAATTAACGGTTAAAGACATTTACATAAGTATATTTTTTTATAACATGCTATATTATTTTATTCGGTTCCATAAACAAAGAAATTTATCTATGGCAACATTTCCAAACCAATATAATGACTTTTTTTTCGTTTTTGCACACATCTACACAGTACGCAGCTTAAACAAGTCGTCAAACTCATGTCTCAATGATCTTAACTTCAAACAAACGAGTTTATTATCCAACTCAAATGCACACAACTTCGTTTGTAATCAACCGCAGTATCTCAAACCATACTAAATCCAAACCATAACACCCAATAACCAATTATCATATAACCAACATGCTGAAATAAATAATATGAACAATGTACACATCAAAATTTGTAATTACAACATACAAACTTCGTACTAGTAAGCTACAATCAGTTTCATAACATATAATAATTAATATTATATGACCTAATTTTAAAATCAGAAGTTAGGATTTAGATTTTTACCGATTTCGTGTTGTAAGCCGAATGTGCTAGCCATTGTAAATTTTTTGAAATGGATTGGATGAAAAATGAATGAAAATGGAGTTGATTTGGGTTTTTTTTCGGTGCTGGATAAAGATGGGGAAAGGGGAAAGTGAATGGGGTTGAGGAAGGAAGGGGTCTCGAGTTTATGTATGTGCTGCAGGGTTCTACTGAAGGCGAGTTTTGAGAACTCGCCTTTGTGTGTATTATCAAAATTCGCCTTTAGTAAACCGAAACAGGTCTAAACCTTTTATTAAATCTGAAACAGGCCTATCCTAGTTATTGTTTACACAAACATGCATATATACGTTAATTTTCCTTATTGTGGCATTGTGACGGCTGTGTGTTATGAGTTTCATCTTGTATGCTTTGAGTTGTTGGTTCTTGTTTGCTCGTGGTTTTATGGTTTTCGGGTTTATGGATGGTCTTTTTGGATGTATGGAGATTATGTGATGAACTTCATGTAGCGATGGTGCCTGGTGCAGGAGTGGTTCTCCGTGAAGGTTGCAAGGATGTCTAATTTAGTTGTGAAGTTCTTTGATGTACGTTCTTACCTTGACGTTGTGATCTTAGTGTCCTACTTTTTTCGTTCAGCATGTGTAGTTCAAGCATTGCTGGACTCAGTGTTAGATTTAGTCCTCATGTCCCATTGTGCTCACGACCACACTTTCTTGGTTGAGTGATGTTGTCTATGGATATGTAGTTTGGTAGTTCACTGTTCTTACAGTATGGAATTTGTGCGCAATGATGGTCCCTATGCCTAGATGTGACAGCTCGGTTTCCAAGCTTGTCTTACAGTTGTTCCAGTTATTGTGTAGCTCAAGATATTGTATATGTTGTTCCTAACATCAAGAAAGCATGTAATTTTGTTAATCTTTTTGCATGTTATCTGAATTGTTATGCCGCCCTGTGTGGTGTGCAATTTTTGTTTAGGAAATTTGTAGTTTAGACACGTAGGACCAGCTCTAATGATGTAAACTTGAAAAGTTTAGTGGATGATTCACTATAAAAACTGAATGTGGTGGACGGTCCATCTTAAAGGCAGTAGTAGGTTAGTATCCTATTAATCTCATACAATAATATTTGTTATAATAATAAGTGTTATGGATCACTATAAAAATCGATCGGCCATCGAAAAAAAATAGATAAAAGTTTATTGAGATTATTTAAATTATCGCATTGTTATGCAATATTGATAATAAAAAGTACAAAAAGGAAGAGATGTAACAATTAAAATTTGCTATATTAATATTGTTTTATAATTAAATTTGAGATAGCAATCAAAGACAAAATTATGGATATAAACATAGAAAGTGAAAAAATGGAAAGATGAAAAAGCAAAATCGTCAGTTCCCTCAATATCAACTTTTTTCAAGCCAAAAGTAAGAAATATCATACTTTAGGTCAAATCGAAGAAACTAAGTGAGAGCTTATACAAGAGGAGTCTAGATATGAAAATGTTAAGGCAGAAATTGTGGAGGAGGAATATAATGAAGATGTCATTGGTAATTTTAGTGATGTGATGATGTAAGTGCATCGCCTTTAAAAGGGCTCACATGAAATGTTTGACCCCAAAACCATTATTTACAACTCGCTGGGAAAATCATATTAAAAGTGTTAATATGGTTATAATCATTAAAGCTAGGAGATGCTATGATTAATATCACAAATAATTCTAAAGATGAAATTGTGAAAATAGAGACTAAAGGATTACACTAAAATGCTTTAGAAAATTTTAAGTTTTTGAGTTGCTTACATATTCGGTAAAAGATATTAAACTATATGAATAGCATATTCAATGATAGGAAATTGACACTGAAATCTGAAAATTTAAAGAGCCTGTAATTTTTTTTTTTTTTTTTTTTTGAGAAGATGGATTTGTACCCATAACGGAGGAGGATAAAGAAATTGCAAAATGATGTAGGCATTTATCCTAATATTTTCGAAAAAGGATTACATATGGAAAAAAAATCAAATTGTTAAGAATATATGTTAACGATATTTTTCGTCAACACCCGAACTAGAATAAACAATGCATATGCTTAGAAGTTTGATGCAAGGATGGTCCAACGGTTATTTAAATGCAGTTATGAATCAATGTTCTTTAACTATTTCGCCGTTTTAGGTGTCAAGACTTTTAATCAGAAGATTAATTACCCTTCCCTCGAGGGGTAAGTATCACACTTGTAGGACTATGAAGTCGAGGACAATCTTGAAGAAAGGATATTACTAGTTAAATGAAACTGAGACCTAATGCGATAAACACCTTTAGATCCTAGATGAAATAATATACATTGTATTAAGTATAAATACGCTAACGCCTCACAACACTCGGATATGTTTTCATGCTATTGCGCTTATTAATTTATATGATACTTCCACATCGAACCAGCTCGGGAAGGCCTTGGTTGCGTCAGTTATCAAATTGCAAGCTTATAGCAAGATCCCTTTTAAGGTTGGGTTGCATTAGGCTCACTATGGAACAGCTAAGTCACTTATAAACATTTGAAGAGGGAGAAGCCTTGATTTTACCTAAGATCTTCCTTCTCACGAAAGAACCGTGATAGCTCTTTCATAAGAATTGTTAGTGTTAACTCCATGTCTTATCATTATAGACACAATATGATTATCAAATCGAAAAATGCTCAAGTCCCGGACTTCTTCTCTTTATTAATTACAGATATATTACAAGAGTTGAAGAAATCCCCAATTCGATTTGGAAATTTGGGTTTTCTCTAGAGAGAAAGAGAGCAAGATTGAGAAATGAGAACTCAACCCCCAAAATGAGACCCCTAAGGTCTTATTTATAGACAAATCAGGGTCCCTTTTGCTGTTGGGCCAGCCGTAGCCGCTACCGACTGCTTTTTCTTTTGGTCCCGGAAGTCTCGGCTCTCGATCACCTTCTCCTTTGGTTCTAAAGGCATTGCTTACGGCTTTCTGAGGTGTTGGTTCCTTCTCCCAGGAGAAGGGTTTCGGTCTGCGAAACCCCTTTTTGATGGATTGTCCATCCCCTTTGTATTGATTCTGAGTTTTCCGATGCGAATGGCTTCCAGATGTGGACTCTTAGTCTTACTTTTAATACTTTGTGGAGCTTGCCTTTGTGATCCAAGTGAAAGGTGGCCGAGTTCGCCACCCCTGCCGGTATCGACACTAAGCAGATTTGTGTGGATAGTTTGTCTCTCTTTGGGGTTTCGGCTTGCCTTTCGGTAGATTTCCTGAAATATGTCTCGGCTTTTCGGAGGATTACTCCGGTACTTTATTTGTTGCTTATTAAAGAGACCTCTTGGTGTCCATCTGATTGAGGTTCCGGTATGTGGCTCCCGGTTCATATCGTATCAGCATTAAGTTGGTTAATACCGACAGCCCTTCCGTTCTCCTGGGTTTTGGGTTGTGACGTCCTTTGTTTTCCACTCCATTAGCTCCCGGTTTTCAGATGACTTCTTGTCAGTTATCCTTCCTAACGGAACTACCCTGTCGAAAATACTCTGCCGGTAATCTTTCTTTGTATTGGATTTTACGGTTCTTTCTTTATTGAGGGTGCCAGTTGCTTGCCCTTTCGGATGTCTCTCCTAGGCTCTCGATTTTACCCTGTGCTTAGCTTTTGCTTGTGTTAAACCTTTGCTGATGGAAGATTTATTTATGCTCATGTCGGTCTGCTACCCCTTCACCGTCAGTCTGTCTCGGAGTCAATTTTGGTAGTAACATTTGCCCCTCCCCCCGGTGACGGGGTGTTTTCAACTTTTCAAGTCAAACTTCTTTTCTGGATTTCCCTCGCTTTTTTCCTATATGAACTTCAATCGACTAGTATTCCATGTTAGTTTTTACATAGTTTCTATAGTTATTTGCACATGTATCAAGTTAAGTGTTGTTTGGAACCCTAATCAACATATTAAACCTGCATCTACTGTTCAATGCTCATTTATGCTTCATATTCTATCAGAAGATAAAGGAGAGAGTTTAGAGAACTTCCTGATTGTTCATTGTTGAACGGATACTATTATTAATATCGGATCCCATAATGAAATGTACATATCATCGTCATTGTAGTAGACTGCGACATATAAGATGGAAATCTACAGAATTCTTGCTCAGGTCCCCACAGTATAAGGTTATAACTTTGCTTTTTGGAAAGAAATAAAAGTCATCCCGAACGTTGCTTAGGATTGAAAATTAGAAACTTCTTTCTGGTGTTGGCCATTAGCCTCATTTAGGCATTTAAAGATTGAAGATCAGTAGTTTGCTTCTGATAATAATAGAAGTCCTGAACCAATCCCTCTTTGGGCATTAAGAATTGAAGATCAGAAATCCACTCTTGGAAATAATAGAAGTCCCGAACCAACCCTTGTCCGGGCACTAAGAATTGAAGACCATAAATCCTCTTCTGAAATTAATTGAAGTCTTGAACCAACCCTTGTTCAGGTATTAAGAATTGAAGAGTGGAAATCCTCTTCTGGTATTAATAGAAATCTTGAATCAACCCTTGTTTGGGTATTAAGAATTGAAGACCAGATATCCTCTTTTGGCATTAATTGAAGTCTAGAACCAACCCTTGTTCGGGTATTAAGATTTAAAGACCAAAAATCCTCTTATGGTAATGTGTTTCGTTACCCTTTTTAGGTTTGATTTATGAAACAGAGGTTGTACATGCTTCTTGAGCCACCTTCAGGCTTTTATTGTAAAAGCAGAGGATGTACGTGCTTTGTTGGCCACTCTCTGGGCCTGTGCATCCAGTGCGCTTGGCTAGCTTATCCCCAAGCAGGGCCCAAGGACTTACCCGACCTCCCTCTAGGAGGCGCCTTATCCCAAGTATGACTTCTTGATGAATGACTAAGGGTCCCTCCCAATTTGGGCCAAGCGGACCATCCGATGGGTTCTTTGTGTTGGCAATTACCCTTCGTTAGACCAAATCTCCTTTTGTGAAGGTTCTAGTTTTGACCTTTTGAGTTGTAGTACTTTGTGATTTTCCTTTGGTATTCGGCTGTTTTGATCGTAGCCTCATCTCTTAATCCATGTATTAGGTCTAAGGATTCCTTCTTTAACTCTTGATTTGGATCAAATGCGCTATCCTTCTATGTAAAGGGATTTCAACCTCAGTTGGAAGCATGGCTTCACATCCATATGTCAAAGAAAAGGGAGTGTGTCGTGTCGTTGTTTCAGCTGAAGTTCTATATATATGCCCAAAGTACCAAGGGTAATTCTTCAACCCAATTTCCTTTGGCTTGATTTGGTCGTTTCTTGAGGATTGTCTTTATGGTTTTGTTTGCAGGTTCAGCGACTCTGTTTTTCCTTGGATGGGCTACCGAGGAAAATCTTTTGATAATTCCATTCTTTTCGCAAAATCGAGTGAACTCCTCACTCTTGAATTGTGTTCCATTGTCTGATATTATTTTGTAAGGAATCCCAAAGCGAGTAACAATATTCTTTATCACAAATCGCAACACCTTCTTGGATGTAATTGTTGGAAGGGGTTCTACTTCTACCCATTTGGTGAAGTAATAAATGGCTACTACGGCATATTTGGCTCCACCTTTGGAGATTGGTAGAGGCCCGATCAAATCTATTCCCCATACATCAAATGGCCAATGGCTTGAGATAGTGTTTATCTCGCTAGGAGGAGGTCGAGGTATTTTAGAGTACCTTTGACACTTCTCACACTTCTTGACATATTCAATTGCTTGATTAACCATTTGTGGCCAATAATAACCTTGTCGTATGACCCTCTTGGCTAGCTTAATCGCGCTGGAGTGGTCTCCGCACAATCCTGCATGTGCTTCTTTCAACATATTAAGCCCATCTTCGAGGCTTACGCATCTTAGGTAGGGAAGTGAATGCCCTTTCTTTTAGAGTACCCATCCATAATAGCAAACACAGGGGCTTGATGTTTTATCTTCCTTGCATCTTTTTTGCTAAGGGGTAAAGTCCCGTTCACAAGGTAATCTATCATAGGAGTCATCCAGGTACTCTCGTGATGATAATTCATTTCTATTGAAGGAGGTCCCTCACTTGAAATTACCTCCCTATCAATTTCATCTCCCCTTTACGAAGCTTGGGATCTAGTTAGGACAAACAATTCTTTTTCTTGTTTCGGGTTCCTCATGCTCGATACTAGGTCTTTCTTGGTATCCTACAGGGATTACTCGAGTTTCGGGTGCTCCTCGGGAGCTAGCCAATTTGGCTGGTGAATCAGCTTGGGTATTCTCTGCTCTGGGTATTTGGTGTATTGAGAAATCCTCAAATGGGGAAAGCATCTTTAATATCCTTTTTACATATAGGGCCAACCCTGCGTCCATGGTTTGATAGGTTTACTTTATCTGATTTACCAATAGTTGTGAATCACTAAAGATCTATATTTGAGGTATCTTTAACTACAGTGTCAGATTCAACCCTGCCATCATTGACTCATATTCGGCCACATTGTTAGTAGCTGAGAACCCTAACTTCATTGCATAGTGCAAGCGATGCCCATCAGGGGTAATTATGATGTAACCTACTCTTGCTCCTTGTTCATTTGAAGCCCCATCTACAAATAGTTGCCACTTAGCCTTTAAGTCATTTTCTTTAGTTGACTGTTCTGTAATGAAGCTTGTGCACTCGTTTACGAAGTCCGCAAGAGCTTGTCCTTTGATTGTTGTTCGAGGCTAAAATCCAATCTCATATTGGCTAAGTTCGACCCCCCATTTTACTAACCTTCCTGAGGTTTCTGGCTTCTTGAAAACTTGCTTAAGTGGAAAGCCAGTCAAAACCTTAATAGGATGTGCTTGGAAGTAGCCTCTGAGCTTCGGTGTTGTAAGTATTAGGCAATGTACTAATTTTTCCATCATAAGGTATCGGGTTTCTACATCCTTTAACCTCCTGCTGACGTAGTAAACTGGATATTGAGTTCCGTCACTTATAAGGACTGAGCTTACCGCATATTTTGAAACGGCCATATAGAGGTATAAGTCTTCTTCCTTCTCGGGACTGGACAGAATCGGGGGTTTTCCCATGTAGTCTTTCAATTCTTGGAAGGCCTTTCTACATTCTTCGTTCCATTCGAAGTTCTTCTTTTTCTTTATAACATCAAAGAAGTGGATGCATTTGTCAGTGGCTTTGGAAATGAACCTACTGAGGGCTGCTACCTTTATATTTAAGCTCATGACTTCTTTGCTTGTTTTAGGCTCCTCCATATCTTTTATGGCTTGAATTTTTTCAGGACTAGCCTCAATGCCATGTTCACTTGCCATATATCCCAGGAACTTTCCAGATTGGACCCAAAAAGAATACTTTTGTGGATTTAACTTCATTTGGTAACTTATTAAGATGTTGAACTTATCTTCCAGGTCCTTTAGGTGGCTTTCCACTTTGACGGACTTCATTAGCATATCATCTACATATACTTCCATGTTGCGCCTTATCAGCTCTTGGAACATTCTATTAACCAACCTTTGGTATGTTGCTCCTACAATTTTCAATCCGAAGGGCATTAGTTTGTAACAAAATGTTCCCCAATCAGTGATAAAACTTGTGAGCTCCTCGTCGGGTTTATGCATTGGGATCTGATTATACCCAGAGTAAGCAACCATCAGGGACAGTATCTTGTGGCCACTTGTTGCATTAACCAACTGGTCTATCAGCGGGAGGAGATACCAATACTTTGGGCAGGCCTTGTTTAAATATATGTAATCAATGCAAGTTCTCCATTTCCCGTTAGACTTCTTCATTAGCACAGGATTGGCTTGCCATTTGGGGTAAAAACCTTCTTGGATGAACCCATTTGTTTCTAACCTTTTGACTTCTTCCTTTAAAGCCTCTGATCGGTCACTATTGTATTGCCTCTTCTTTTGTTGGACTGGGATTGCAGAAGGGTTAATGTTTACGACATGGCTCATGAATGAATAATTGATTCCAACCATGTTTGAATGGGTCCAAGCGAAAACATCCTTGTTGAGCTGCAAGAACCGAACTAGGTCACACTTCAAGGGTTCTGTCAATCTTTTTCCTATGTTGATGACTTTGACTTTATCCTCTAGATCGATGTTTACTTCTTCCAAATCCTCTTTTGGTTTTATCCTTTCAGTGTCTCCTATGGAATCCAAGTCTGTGACAATTTCTTCTTCCTCTGCCAAATTTATATTATTGATTCTCTTCCTTTTTGTCTCAAATAAGTGTACTTACCATTTGTACGTTTTTCAGCTTTATTAAATTTTACTTTGGCTTCGAATGTTGGATGTAAGAACCCATCATCCGAAGGTTTAAAAGTAGTAGAAGAATCAAAGTACGAAGAATATTCCCTTTTGTATTTGTCAACCGTTGCGAAGTACAATTCATGGGAACTAAACCGCTCTCCCCGGATGGTCCCCCTTCCTTGTTTAGTCAAGAATTTTAGCATAAAATACGTGGAAGAGACTAAAGCATCCATTTCTTCCACAGCAGGTCGACCAAAGAAGGCGTTGTAGCAGGATGGTTGATCAATCACAACAAAAGGTTTGGTGGAGCGGAGATAAGCGAACTTGGACTAGGAAATTGATCTATCCAACAGGAGTCGATCCTTTGTTGTTAAATCCAAAGATTGGCTCATTGCTTGGTTTCAACTTCTTCTCAGAAATACCCATTTGATCAAAAGCATGCTTGAAGATGACATTTATGGCACTCCCAGTATCAACAAGGATTTTAGAAACAACAAAGAGTCCAATTTGAGCTGTTATCATAAGAGGGTCATTGTGTGGATGACGGACTGCTTTCTTTATCTTTTCCGACGAAATCACCAAGTTATGCATCTTGAGAGTGTAACGGGAATTTTACAATGAGGGTTCCTCTTGAATGGAGATGTAATGACCCGCACTGTCAGGGGTACTATAATTAATTAATTTAATTATATATATCGTGAGGTAGGGAATTAAATCATCGTTTAATTTAATTATAGTGAATATTTAATTAATTTAAATAATTAAATAATATATTTAATTCAGAAATAACAAGAAATAGTGAATTGACAATATAATGTGAACGGGGTCGTCCCTAGGATTTAATTCAGCTTAGAGTTGAATTATATTGACGAATATATTCAGTCGATTGCAGTTTGAACGTATAATTATATTATAATTAAAAACGAGCTTGAAATGGCGCTGCAGTTCGCGATTTGGTGATTTGAACTTCAACTGAATGTACAGGATTCGTTTTAAACCGGATTTCTGTGAAACAAGAAACGTACGGAGCTGGTGGAGTATATCTTTCTAGTGGAAGAGAAAAATCGGGATTTCGTCGGATAGATTTTGATGTACGTCCAAATCAAATTTCAGAAAAGTCGCTGTAGAATTCCTTTATAATTTGCGACGCTTTATATACGTTATAAATCGATTTTTCGATACGAACTGAATATCGGGATAATCTGGAGTCTGGAAATCTGGTCATAAAATCTAAGGTGATATTCTGGAGCTGTACGATATCATATGCGAAGATGTACGATAATATTAATTTATTAATATTTAATTTAATTATATTTAAATATATTTATATATTTAAATGGGTCATCCAGAGCTTTAAAAATACACTGTGTGAGCATACGAAGTCGGAATTCGACGAAACCAGTTTCGTTGGGACCGTAATGTCGAACAATAGGTGCATGTCCAGTTTCGTGATTTTTGGGTATCATGTGTGACTACAGGAATTTTTAAAGGACAAATGAAATTAGCGATTGGTTATAAACTAATATAAAAATATTATTTCTTTGCCTATAAATAGCCCACCCTTACCCTTAAACCCTAAGTTCATTTTTCTTAGGTCAAAAATGCGCCGTTTACTCAGAAGGAAATATACAGAAAAATCCTGATCTTCTAAAATCCAAAACAACTCCAGTATAATTCTATAAATCATGAAACCCATTCGTATGGATCCCTGAAGTCGTTCTCTTCGATCTGGAGTCCTTTGAAAGTAGAGCGATCGACATTTGTGTTCGGCAGAAATGAACAGTAGGCTCTAGGGTTCGTGTTCGAGGTGTATTGAGGCATCGATACTTGTTGTTGAGGTGAGATTTGGGTTTGTGGTTGAAAGGAGCGTCGTTTGTGAAAGAATGATGAAGCTCGGTGCTGAGTTGGTGGTCGCGTTCACCTGTAGCGTGCTCAAAGAGCTGCTGTCGCACCTCACGTCGGGACGTCGAGATGAACAAGGTTGTGCCAGAGTAGGAGAGTAGGAGATGAGGGGTTTTGTGCATATTTTAGTTTGATTTTTAAGAGAGTGGTTTGTGGATTAAGGAGGGAGAAAGGTCGGCTAATGGCTGTGGAAAAGGGGGAGCAGGTCACGGCATTAGTGAATGGGGAAGACGGGTTGAAACCGAAGTGGGTTGGGGATTTTTAGTTGGTAAATGGGCCTGTTTAAGGTAAAAGCCCAAACACTTTTATTAGTGAAGTTTAAATTCAAATTGTATATATACTTTATAAATTCATATCTCTCTCATACGTAATCAGTTTGACGAACCGTAAATTGCGTCGGGATCGTACGAACGTCAGCTACAACATGGAACTGACTGAAAGCCCATCCAAGCTCGTTACAATTTATAGTGAAATAAATTGTCCGTTCAAACCAACGAAAATTATCGTTAATTAATGATGATAGTCCAAGGTGAGTAAAACTCACCAACTCTGAACAGTTATATTTTTATAATGTATTTTTAGAACTGTTAATCATCTGTTGATTTTTGTGTGTTGGTTGATTGATTGAACTGCAAGTCAGTTAGTGAAAATTTTATATATATATAAACCGTTAAATATTTATATATTGATTCTGCTATCAGAATAATTTATATTGAACTGAAAGTGATGATAATCATATTGTGTAACATCTGTGAATGCAGGGAAACAGGTGGGAGGAATCCGACTGGATTCCTCAACAGTTATTTTATTGTTTTTCATATATTTTGATATATGATGTGAATTATAACCTGTTGTTGATTGTGTGTGTATGGACGATATTGAACATCGTGATTTGATATGATTGAATACCATGACATACCGGAATGTAGATAAAGGAGATTTTTCAAAGTGATATTGAAAAATAGAATATTTATAAAGTGGAATATTTATAAATAAGGAATATTTATAAATTGGGATATTTATAAATAGGAGATATTTGAAAAGGAAATAAATTCAAAACATTTTTTTTTGAATGGAAAGGCCTGTGTGGCGAGTTTGGGGATTTTCCCGATGCTCCCGATACAAAGGAGGTTATGGCGAATTTTCCCGGGAAATTTAAGGAGTTAGAATATTTCAAGAATAAATTTGAAAAGGAAATATTTGTAAACCACTTACAAATAGAATTGAAAAGGGAACGTTATAAAAAGGGAAATCATTTTTAAAGTGTAGAACCGTTATTTAAAAGTAAATCTTTTCAAATGAATAAAACGTTGTTAAAAAGGAAATCTTTATTAAGGGAATAAAGTTAATCGAATATGGTATTCGAAGTTAGTTAATCGAATATGGTAGTCGAAGTTAGTTAATCGAATATGGTATTCGAAGTTAGTTAATCGAATATGGTAGTCGAAGTTAGTTAATCGAATATGGTATTCGAAGTTAGTTAATCGAATATGGTAGTCGAAGTTAGTTAATCGAATATGGTAGTCGAAGTTAGTTAATCGAATATGGTAGTCGAAGTTAGTTAATCGAATTAGTTATTCGAATAGAGTTAAACGGAGTTAAATAGAGTAAATCGAATAATAGTTGTTAGAAGGAAGTTATCGATGTTAGTTTCATCGAAAGGGAGTTATCGATTATAGTTTAATCGAAGTGAGATTTTCAAATATGAGATATTTGAAAAGGAAGAGTTATCGAATATTAGTTATTCGAAGAGAGATTATCGAATATCGTTTATTCGAGAAGGAGTTAATCGAATATAGGTTATTCGAAGAAGAGTTAATCAAATAGAGATTTCTCGAAGAGAGTTAATCGGCAAATTCGATTATATCGAATTCGAGAAAGTACTTATACTTTCCAGTGTTTAAATATAGATTTATTTATTTATAAATAAATAAGTGTTAGGTTAATTATTCACTAATAAGAATAGGAGTTATAATTAAAGTTAGATAATTCGAAAGAAGGGATTATAACGTTATCGTTATAACCAATGTTTTAAATATAGAAGTGTACTAGTAAAATTGAATCCGAGAAAGGCGTAAAGAAGTTGTTAAAGATTAAAAGATAAACTTTGACGATTTCGAAGTTATAACGTTGTTCAGTCAAGGTCTGAGAGGTAATTATACCCCAACTTGAGTGACTTCCTTCTTAACTAAGAAATGGTAAGGTTTGATCGTAAAGGAGTTTTGGAAATGTTTTCCAAACAAGAATCAGAAATGTTTTCTGATAAAAGAAAAATAAGAATTTAGAATATAGGGAAACAGGAGATTAGTAAATAAATGAACTAAAGAGATTTATGTCAAATGATGTTTGTTCGATATAATTTCCATCTGGAAATAATATCGTTGTTTGCACACTTGTTTTTCTTTGATAGTTAACTCACCGACTATTGAAGTTTTGACCATTTTAACGTTGTTAATATCGAGAGACCGGTTGGATTATTATCCATAGAACCACTCTGTATTGGCATAAGCGTCGCGAATCATATATGCCAAAAATAATTGAAGACGGAGTAAAATGCAAGGGCTATCCTGTTTACAGAATAGTGCCTTCGGTTTGTCTAGTCCCAGGACAACTTGTATGGACGAAGGTCTGACAGAGTATATCCAATGGATCGCATAAGTTGATCTGTTCAAACGTATTCACGTTTGGTGGCGGAGGAATTCGTTTCTCTTAGCTGTATACCCGTGTTATTTTTGGATAAGTCAATTTGTGATTTGGCGGGTATGACGATGTGACATTTCTAAGTGAATGAAGATGGGTGTCTGACATAGTATTTCCAGAAGGGCCACGTACATTGATTTCTTCAACCGTACCAAGAGTGGAAGCGGAGAAGGAAACTTCTTTTAGCTGACACGTAATGTATTGTTGTAGACGTCAATTAGTGATTTTCGATGGATCTGACAATGTGGCATTCGAAGTGAATCTATTATGATGATAAAGCGTAGCTTTTAGCCTCATCAACCGGTAAATGACAGAAATCGGGCAGGCAGCATGGCTAAGTCGGTCGCACCGAAGTAGGGTGTATAATCACCTATCTAGTGAATATTCATTTGTTTCTTAAATCTATCAATGCTGTCCCATATATATACGGGAACGGTTGCTGATCCCAACCGTTGGTGATGTACATTCGATACACTCAAGCGAAATGAGTGGTCGGTCATGTGTGGCTGAGTTACAAGATGTTCTTGTTGAACTCCAGTGTATCGTTCCTAGAGTACACTGATCGGAAGGTGATTCCATACCTTGTCATAGTTGGAAACCCAATCATCCAATACGTGCTTGCGATTTTGATTTTATACTATATATGTAGAACGTGAGATGCAAGCGTTTCTACTAGACTGATATTTATTTGTACTTAGACATTATTATAATATCAGAATGATATTGCCTTGCAAAGATGTTTGGATTCTCATAAGGGAAAAACCCGTTCCGTATTCACGGCGTGGTCTTATGAGATATCATATACCTGTTTAAATGATTTGAGTTTATTCACACCAGTCCCATGACTGACCCGGAGTTTACTTTGTTGTTTTCCCTAAACTCTTGGGTGCCTAAATTTGTACGGGCAGTCAAGTAGTCGGGTTTTACAGATATACTGGAAGAGCGTGGAGCAGGAGGCTTCAAGATCATATAGCTATAGTTATTTCCGCCGTGTTGTAAGTGTTGTACTTTGATAAGTGTTATTGTATACATAACTGTTATATTTCAAAGTTATGTTATCTATTATATGTTATTCGTTCCGCTGTGAGGTTCGTGTTACTCTGATGTTGTGTTCTTCTTCTTCTTCTATTCTAAGTTTCTATCTTATCTATTCTCACCTTCTAATTTCTTTCATTAACTATTCGGTTATTTTCGATCCTGGGATGTTCGATATGTGTTGTATATCGGATAACCAAGATCGCATAAATCCGGGTCGTTACAGTTGGTATCAGAGCTCAGGTTAAGAATTACTTGGCTCTGTGGCGTGACTCGGTAGAAATAGGGTTAGTAATACCCTAGATTGAGTTTGAGTGTATATATACGAGTGCGTATTTATATTTGATATAAAAATGGTTTTTTATTGTGGAGATTCATTGGCTGAGTTGTTTATGAGGTCTGGTCGATCAGTTTGATCCACTGTATCGGTAGGAGTTACTAAACACTTGAATACGATGGGTCGTCACGATATGTTTTGAAAAGAGGGTAAATTAAAATAAGTTTGCCCAAGGTATATCTTGATATAGAGAAGATATATATATATATATCAAAATTATAATATAGTGGATATATTGGTTGTAATTATAATCGAGTAAGATTTTAGTTGAAATGGTTATGTAAATAACCAACCAGAATTCATATAAGTAAAATACGTGGAATCAGATGAGTTAAATCGGAAATTTAAATCAGAGTTGGAATTAAAATCCCAGAAATTGGAAAGAAGTTTGTAAATAAATATGGATGTAAGTATAAGGAAAATTTAAGATCCTGGGAGATTTTAAATTGTTTTACAAGCAGTGTGAATTATATTTTTTGAAATGAATTTCAAAGTGGAAATGGTTAGAAATGGTTTTATAGTAGTGAACTCACTTCTGTAGCTGGAAAATAAACTCTGATGATGACTGCAGCATCATCAGTGTTCATCTTCGAGTGGTAAGTGGCGGATTACTACCAAAGAGATTGTTTTTGAATTTGTTTTGGGAAAAAACAAGTTGTGTTGAATTTCAAAAAAAGAATATTTGATTTTTGAAAGGTGAAGCAATTTAAAAAAAATCTCCCAGGAAAAGACTGTTGAATTTAAAGCCAAATTGGAATTAAAATTTGTGAAAACAAATTGAAATTTAAATAAATCCAGTTAAGTGATAATCGAAATCGAATGATATCGAGATGAATTGGATTTGGGATATTCGAATTTGAAGTATGATTTGGTAACCAAGTTAAGAGTTCGAAATAGAGAATCAAACTCAAGGTTGAAAGGGTATTTGGCTTGGATATAAACGAATGATTGAATTTGTGGATGAGGACTGATTGAAAATTTGTTGAGATGACCTTTGGTATAAGTTGGGTTGATAACAAGTGAAGGTTATAAAGTTAATATGACGACAAAAGGTACAAGTTTATATTTGATATAAGCATGAGATTTGTGAGCCGAATCGGCTAGCCGCTTGGCTTTTCTTTTTCTTTTGGGATTGGTGAGGGCCATGGGAGGCTGTGTGAAATATCCCGATGCTCCCGGTACAAAGGAGGTTATGAAGAATTTTCCCGAAAATTTAAGGAGTTAGAATATATAAAAGTAATATTTGTGAAAACCAAATATAAGGGAAATATTTGTGAAAACCAAATATAAAGGAAATATTTATATGAAATAAATATAGGCAAATTGAAAAGGAAAAATCATTTTTTTAAAGTGAAGAACCGTTACCAAAAGTAAATCTTTAAAAATGGATAAACGTTGTTAAAAGGAACATAATGAATAACCAGTAGAGTTAACCAGTCCAGTAGAGTTAACCAGTCCAGTAGAGTTAACCAGTTCAGTAGAGTTAACAGTTGGGTTAAGTAAGTCGAGTTAATCAAGTCGAGTTAACCAGTTAGAGTTAACCAGGAAGAGTTAACCAGTTAGGGTTAATCAGTTAGAATTAATCGATTAGAGTTAAAACGAACTTAAAAAGAGAAAGAGTATACGTGTTTAAAAGTAAATAATTAGTTGTATGGTATTGATTATTTGAGTAAGTAGTCTTATCTGTTTTGACGTTATAAATGTTATTCAGTCAAGGTCTGAGAGGTAGTTATACCCCAACTTGATTGGTTTCATTATTAACAAATAAATAGTAAGATTTCAGGCTCGAAGATCAATGTTGAATAAGAGTTAGTTGAATATAGTATTTGGGTTGTCGTAACGATGTTTTACACAACATCCGTTTTAATCCAAATAAGCGTAAGCTGGAAAATAGTTTGATTTTTATTTTGGGTTGGAGATGGCCTAGAGAGGCGAGTTGTAGTTTTACCGATAGGGCTGTACAAAGGAGGTTATGGCAAAATTTTCTGGAAATTTAAAGTGTTAGAAAATTTTCAGAATTTTTGAAAATTTTAGTTAGTCGAAAGAATTAATATTTTAGTCGATATTAATTGGTTCTGTTGAAATCAGAAATAAGGGGTAAACAAATCTTAGGAGTTCCAATATATAGGGTCGTCCTCTAACTTAGCAATTTCGAGGACGAAATTATTTTTAAGTGGGGAAGAATGTAATGACCCGCACTGTCAGGGGTACTATAATTAATTAATTTAATTATATATATCGTGAGGTAGGGAATTAAATCATCGTTTAATTTAATTATAGTGAATATTTAATTAATTTAAATAATTAAATAATATATTTAATTCAGAAATAACAAGAAATAGTGAATTGACAATATAATGTGAACGGGGTCGTCCCTAGGATTTAATTCAGCTTAGAGTTGAATTATATTGACGAATATATTCAGTCGATTGCAGTTTGAACGTATAATTATATTATAATTAAAAACGAGCTTGAAATGGCGCTGCAGTTCGCGATTTGGTGATTTGAACTTCAACTGAATGTACAGGATTCGTTTTAAGCCGGATTTCTGTGAAACAAGAAACGTACGGAGCTGGTGGAGTATATCTTTCTAGTGGAAGAGAAAAATCGGGATTTCGTCGGATAGATTTTGATGTACGTCCAAATCAAATTTCAGAAAAGTCGCTGTAGAATTCCTTTATAATTTGCGACGCTTTATATACGTTATAAATCGATTTTTCGATACGAACTGAATATCGGGATAATCTGGAGTCTGGAAATCTGGTCATAAAATCTAAGGTGATATTCTGGAGCTGTACGATATCATATGCGAAGATGTACGATAATATTAATTTATTAATATTTAATTTAATTATATTTAAATATATTTATATATTTAAATGGGTCATCCAGAGCTTTAAAAATACACTGTGTGAGCATACAAAGTCGGAATTCGACGAAACCAGTTTCGTTGGGACCGTAATGTCGAACAATAGGTGCATGTCCAGTTTCGTGATTTTTGGGTATCATGTGTGACTACAGGAATTTTTAAAGGACAAATGAAATTAGCGATTGGTTATAAACTAATATAAAAATATTATTTCTTTGCCTATAAATAGCCCACCCTTACCCTTAAACCCTAAGTTCATTTTTCTTAGGTCAAAAATGCGCCGTTTACTCAGAAGGAAATATACAGAAAAATCCTGATCTTCTAAAATCCAAAACAACTCCAGTATAATTCTATAAATCATGAAGCCCATTCGTATGGATCCCTGAAGTCGTTCTCTTCGATCTGGAGTCCTTTGAAAGTGGAGCGATCGACATTTGTGTTCGGCAGAAATGAACAGTAGGCTCTAGGGTTCGTGTTCGAGGTGTATTGAGGCATCGATACTTGTTGTTGAGGTGAGATTTGGGTTTGTGGTTGAAAGGAGCGTCGTTTGTGAAAGAATGATGAAGCTCGGTGCTGAGTTGGTGGTCGCGTTCACCTGTAGCGTGCTCAAAGAGCTGCTGTCGCACCTCACGTCGGGACGTCGAGATGAACAAGGTTGTGCCAGAGTAGGAGAGTAGGAGATGAGGGGTTTTGTGCATATTTTAGTTTGATTTTTAAGAGAGTGGTTTGTGGATTAAGGAGGGAGAAAGGTCGGCTAATGGCTGTGGAAAAGGGGGAGCAGGTCACGGCATTAGTGAATGGGGAAGACGGGTTGAAACCGAAGTGGGTTGGGGATTTTTAGTTGGTAAATGGGCCTGTTTAAGGTAAAAGCCCAAACACTTTTATTAGTGAAGTTTAAATTCAAATTGTATATATACTTTATAAATTCATATCTCTCTCATACGTAATCAGTTTGACGAACCGTAAATTGCGTCGGGATCGTACGAACGTCAGCTACAACATGGAACTGACTGAAAGCCCATCCAAGCTCGTTACAATTTATAGTGAAATAAATTGTCCGTTCAAACCAACGAAAATTATCGTTAATTAATGATGATAGTCCAAGGTGAGTAAAACTCACCAACTCTGAACAGTTATATTTTTATAATGTATTTTTAGAACTGTTAATCATCTGTTGATTTTTGTGTGTTGGTTGATTGATTGAACTGCAAGTCAGTTAGTGAAAATTTTATATATATATAAACCGTTAAATATTTATATATTGATTCTGCTATCAGAATAATTTATATTGAACTGAAAGTGATGATAATCATATTGTGTAACATCTGTGAATGCAGGGAAACAGGTGGGAGGAATCCGACTGGATTCCTCAACAGTTATTTTATTGTTTTTCATATATTTTGATATATGATGTGAATTATAACCTGTTGTTGATTGTGTGTGTATGGACGATATTGAACATCGTGATTTGATATGATTGAATACCATGACATACCGGAATGTAGATAAAGGAGATATTTCAAAGTGATATTGAAAAATAGAATATTTATAAAGTGGAATATTTATAAATAAGGAATATTTATAAATTGGGATATTTATAAATAGGAGATATTTGAAAAGGAAATAAATTCAAAACATTTTTTTTTGAATGGAAAGGCCTGTGTGGCGAGTTTGGGGATTTTCCCGATGCTCCCGATACAAAGGAGGTTATGGCGAATTTTCCCGGGAAATTTAAGGAGTTAGAATATTTCAAGAATAAATTTGAAAAGGAAATATTTGTAAACCACTTACAAATAGAATTGAAAAGGGAACGTTATAAAAAGGGAAATCATTTTTAAAGTGTAGAACCGTTATTTAAAAGTAAATCTTTTCAAATGAATAAAACGTTGTTAAAAAGGAAATCTTTATTAAGGGAATAAAGTTAATCGAATATGGTATTCGAAGTTAGTTAATCGAATATGGTAGTCGAAGTTAGTTAATCGAATATGGTATTCGAAGTTAGTTAATCGAATATGGTAGTCGAAGTTAGTTAATCGAATATGGTATTCGAAGTTAGTTAATCGAATATGGTAGTCGAAGTTAGTTAATCGAATATGGTAGTCGAAGTTAGTTAATCGAATATGGTAGTCGAAGTTAGTTAATCGAATTAGTTATTCGAATAGAGTTAAACGGAGTTAAATAGAGTAAATCGAATAATAGTTGTTAGAAGGAAGTTATCGATGTTAGTTTCATCGAAAGGGAGTTATCGATTATAGTTTAATCGAAGTGAGATTTTCAAATATGAGATATTTGAAAAGGAAGAGTTATCGAATATTAGTTATTCGAAGAGAGATTATCGAATATCGTTTATTCGAGAAGGAGTTAATCGAATATAGGTTATTCGAAGAAGAGTTAATCAAATAGAGATTTCTCGAAGAGAGTTAATCGGCAAATTCGATTATATCGAATTCGAGAAAGTACTTATACTTTCCAGTGTTTAAATATAGATTTATTTATTTATAAATAAATAAGTGTTAGGTTAATTATTCACTAATAAGAATAGGAGTTATAATTAAAGTTAGATAATTCGAAAGAAGGGATTATAACGTTATCGTTATAACCAATGTTTTAAATATAGAAGTGTACTAGTAAAATTGAATCCGAGAAAGGCGTAAAGAAGTTGTTAAAGATTAAAAGATAAACTTTGACCATTTCGAAGTTATAACGTTGTTCAGTCAAGGTCTGAGAGGTAATTATACCCCAACTTGAGTGACTTCCTTCTTAACTAAGAAATGGTAAGGTTTGATCGTAAAGGAGTTTTGGAAATGTTTTCCAAACAAGAATCAGAAATGTTTTCTGATAAAAGAAAAATAAGAATTTAGAATATAGGGAAACAGGAGATTAGTAAATAAATGAACTAAAGAGATTTATGTCAAATGATGTTTGTTCGATATAATTTCCATCTGGAAATAATATCGTTGTTTGCACACTTGTTTTTCTTTGATAGTTAACTCACCGACTATTGAAGTTTTGACCATTTTAACGTTGTTAATATCGAGAGACCGGTTGGATTATTATCCATAGAACCACTCTGTATTGGCATAAGCGTCGCGAATCATATATGCCAAAAATAATTGAAGACGGAGTAAAATGCAAGGGCTATCCTGTTTACAGAATAGTGCCTTCGGTTTGTCTAGTCCCAGGACAACTTGTATGGACGAAGGTCTGACAGAGTATATCCAATGGATCGCATAAGTTGATCTGTTCAAACGTATTCACATTTGGTGGCGGAGGAATTCGTTTCTCTTAGCTGTATACCCGTGTTATTTTTGGATAAGTCAATTTGTGATTTGGCGGGTATGACGATGTGACATTTCTAAGTGAATGAAGATGGGTGTCTGACATAGTATTTCCAGAAGGGCCACGTACATTGATTTCTTCAACCGTACCAAGAGTGGAAGCGGAGAAGGAAACTTCTTTTAGCTGACACGTAATGTATTGTTGTAGACGTCAATTAGTGATTTTCGATGGATCTGACAATGTGGCATTCGAAGTGAATCTATTATGATGATAAAGCGTAGCTTTTAGCCTCATCAACCGGTAAATGACAGAAATCGGGCAGGCAGCATGGCTAAGTCGGTCGCACCGAAGTAGGGTGTATAATCACCTATCTAGTGAATATTCATTTGTTTCTTAAATCTATCAATGCTGTCCCATATATATACGGGAACGGTTGCTGATCCCAACCGTTGGTGATGTACATTCGATACACTCAAGCGAAATGAGTGGTCGGTCATGTGTGGCTGAGTTACAAGATGTTCTTGTTGAACTCCAGTGTATCGTTCCTAGAGTACACTGATCGGAAGGTGATTCCATACCTTGTCATAGTTGGAAACCCAATCATCCAATACGTGCTTGCGATTTTGATTGTATACTATATATGTAGAACGTGAGATGCAAGCGTTTCTACTAGACTGATATTTATTTGTACTTAGACATTATTATAATATCAGAATGATATTGCCTTGCAAAGATGTTTGGATTCTCATAAGGGAAAAACCCGTTCCGTATTCACGGCGTGGTCTTATGAGATATCATATACCTGTTTAAATGATTTGAGTTTATTCACACCAGTCCCATGACTGACCCGGAGTTTACTTTGTTGTTTTCCCTAAACTCTTGGGTGCCTAAATTTGTACGGGCAGTCAAGTAGTCGGGTTTTACAGATATACTGGAAGAGCGTGGAGCAGGAGGCTTCAAGATCATATAGCTATAGTTATTTCCGCCGTGTTGTAAGTGTTGTACTTTGATAAGTGTTATTGTATACATAACTGTTATATTTCAAAGTTATGTTATCTATTATATGTTATTCGTTCCGCTGTGAGGTTCGTGTTACTCTGATGTTGTGTTCTTCTTCTTCTTCTATTCTAAGTTTCTATCTTATCTATTCTCACCTTCTAATTTCTTTCATTAACTATTCGGTTATTTTCGATCCTGGGATGTTCGATATGTGTTGTATATCGGATAACCAAGATCGCATAAATCCGGGTCGTTATAGGAGAATATCCTTACATGAGCCTCCTTTAGGTATCGGTTCTTTGCTACCTGGCAATTTCCAGCAGGATGTGTCCCACCATGGATCACATTGATCCGGTTTACTGGTGGGCCTAAGTCTAGATGACCTTCCTCCACAATGGCTTATACTGCGTTTGCTGAAACTTTCTGTTGTCCACTCGTATGCTGGGCGGATGTCAACTTGTTCAAAACAAATTCCTTCAGATGTCCCTTTTGTGTAAGCTTCTGAATAATCTCATCCAAAACCTTGCACTCGTCAGTCTTATGTCCATTTGTTTTGTGATACTCACAATACTTTCCACCAGCATGGGGTTTACGTAAATTCTTGGCTTTGAACGAGACGGGGAAGTTGTTAACCCCTTCTTTTGCCACAGCATACACAAAAGAAACAGGCTTGCTTAAAGCGACTGCGTTGGAATTAGAATCCTCCCACCTCGGCCTTTTTTTATTTCCATCCAACCCAAACCTTCCACTTTGGGGCTTTCTACCAAAGCTCGACTTTCCTCCTTCCTCTCGAGGCCCAAACTTCTTCTTTGTGAAGTACAATTCATCCATACATATGAATTTATCAGCCTGAAAGTGGAAGTCTTGTAAGTCTTTACAGCCATGGATGTATAGTTCCTCCCAAAAGGTGGTGTTCTCAATTAACCTCGAATGCACGATGACTAATTTATCACGGTCATTCATGTCCTTTGCGTTCAATGCTTCCACATTGAACCTTTTCAAGTAATCTTCTAGGGATTCCCCTTACCTTTGCTTGATGTTAGCAATAACTGTGTAGTCAACTGTTGAATCCCTACAAATGCAAAATTATGCGGAAAATTCATAGGCAAACAACTTCCACGAATAGATGGTATTTTCTATGTATTGGCGGTACCACTTAGCTGTTGCTCCTTGGAAGGTTACTGTGCATATAGCAGCTCTTGAAACATTATAGAGATCCATTTGGCTGTCGAAAGTCATTAAATGATCGTCAGGGTCAGTGGTTCTGAGCTACTTTATAGTTGGAACTTTTATCCATGATGGTATTATGGTGCTCATAATTTCGTCAATGAAAGGAGCTACCGTTTCGTTACCATTAACCATGTCATCCTGGGTTCTTTTCCCTTTTCTCCCAACAAAATTTTGATAGTCTTTCTAGCAATATCTTTGAGGTAAGACTCCGTATTGTCGTCCTTTTAGGATCATAGCCTTTAGACATAGAGCTTCCAGATTGCTCCTGTTCACATTGATTTCCTTGATGATCTATTCTCGTAAAATGGGATCTTCTCTACTTAGAAGAGGTTGCCTTAAGCTTCAAACTTTTGGACAGGAGCCTTTCTCTTTGGAGATTCATCCACCTCTCTCTGGCTAGACTTAGTGACCTTTGAAGATTTCTGCGCTTGATTAGCATTTATTTGAACTTGCATTTCTTGGACTTGCTTCTCCAAAGCCATGATTTTAGTGGCATTTTCCTCCATGGCATTTGGGTCCGGTGGCTGCATAGGGTTGGAGGTTGACCTCTCCTCGTTGTTGTTTTGATTGAGCATTAGATCCATGTTTCCTTCAAGGGTTGCATTAGGACCTGGTTCCTTGTTTCGATCCTCCAACCTTTTCGATTTCATTTTCCTTTGCCATGGAGCAAAAAGTTTACCAAATTAATTTTTGATAGGATAATTACAAGGTCGGAGGTTGAACCCCTCTCTCTAACGACAAAATGTTAACGATATTTTTCGTTAACACCCGAACTAGAATAAACAATGCATATGCGTAGAAGTTTGATGCAAGGATGGTCCAAAGGTTGTTGAAACGCAGTTGTGAATCAGTTTTCTTTAACTAATTTCACCGTTTCTTAGGTGCTAAGACTTTTAGTCAGAAGATTAGTTACCCTTCCTTCGAAGGGTGAGTATCACACTTGTGAGACAATGAAGTCGAGGCCAATCTTGAGGAAATTTTTTACAGTTGTCAAATTGCAGGCTTACAACAAGATCCCTTTTGAAGTTAGGTAGCATTAGGCTCACTATGGAAGAGCTAAGTCATGTATAAACTTCGAAGAGGCAAAAGCCTTGGTTTTACCCAAGAACTTCCTTCTCATGAAAGAACCGTGATAAATCTTTCATAAGAAAGGTTAATGTTAACTTCCTGTCTTATAATTATAGACACAATATGTTATCAAATTGAGAAATGCTCAAGTCCCAGACTTCTTCTCTTTATCAATTACAAACATATTACAAGAGTTGAAGAAATCCCAAATTCGATTTTGAAATTAGGGTTTCTCTAGAGAGAAAGAGAGAGAGATTGAGAAATGAGAACTCGTCCCCCAAAATGAGACGCTTGGGATCTTATTTATAGAAAAGTCGGGGCCCCTTTTGTTGTTGGGCCAGCAGCAGCCGCTGCTGGCCGCTTTTTCCTTTGGTCCTGAAAGTCCCAGCTCTCGGTCGCCTTTTCCTTTGGTTCTAAAGGCTTTGCTTATGATTTTCCGAGTTTCCGGTTCCTTCCCCCATGAGGAGGGTTCCGGTCTGCGAAACTCCTTTTTGATGGTTTGTCCATCCCCCTTGTATTGATTCTGAGTTTGCCGATGCGAATGGCTTCCGAGTGTAGGCTTCCGGTTGTGGACTCTTGATCTTGCTATCAACACTTTGTGGAGCTTGCCTTTGTGATCCAAGTGAAAGGTGACCGAGTCCGCCACCCCTGTCGGTATCGACACTAAGCAGATTAGAATGGATAGTTTATCTCTCTTCGGGGTTCCAGCTTGCCTTTCGGTAGATTTCCTGAAACGTATCTCAGCTTTTCGGAGGACTAGTTCAGGTACTCTGTTTGTTGCTTGTTAAAGAGACCTCTTAGTGTCCATCTGATTGAGGTTCCGGTATGTGGCTCTCAGTTCTTATCGTATCGGTATTAAGCTGGTTAATACCGATTACCCTTCCATCCTCCTGGGTATCGGGTTGTGATGACCTTCATTTTCCACTCTATTAACTCTTGGTTTTCAGATGACTTCTTGTCAGTTATCCTTCCTGCTGGAACTACCCTGTTGAAATTACCCTGCCGATAATTTTTCTTTGAATTGGATTTTAAGGTTCCTCTTTATTGAGGGTGTCAGCTGCTTGCCCTTTCGGATGTCTCTCTTAGGCTCTCGATTTTACTATGTGCTTAGCTTTTGCTTGTGTTGAACCTTTGCCAATGGAAGATTTCTTTATGCTCATGTAGGTCAGCTACCCCTTCACCTAAGCCTGTCTCGGAATCAATTTTGGAAGTAACAATATCATAATGATATATGATAATCGGTCACCCAAAAAAAGTTGGACTCACTTATTTTCTATATATAATAGATCAAGCTTTAACTTCACTTAGAGACCAGTTTGAGTCATTTAAACACTAACAAGAATTATACTTTTTTTTGTTGAATTAGAAATTCAAAATTGTCAATGATGAGAAAGTGAATAATTATTTCATGAATTTAGAAGGTTTTCTGATAGATGGTGAAGATCAATGTTTACACCCTTTTGAATCAAAACAACTTCAATTGTACTTAGAGGGTTCAAAACTAGTTCGGGTTAGAACCAAACCTAGATGAAGAACATGGAAAACACAAGAAGTAACTTGGAAAATGTTGAGATGATTTGGAGTAAACTACATGAGTCGACACTGACTCAACCCCATGAATCAGCATCGACTCATGATGGCCCAAGCAAAAAAACTGAAATTCATAAAGGCGTCTTCTTTATACCTCTGCATTGTATCTATGAAGTTCTGTTTGATTTAGACAATTTGTGAGCAAGTTATTGATGGCTCTTCCTCTAATTTGAATAGACTTGGGTGACCCTAAAGATGATCATCAAACTAACCTGGATTGACTCAAGATTGGACAAGACGAATCAACATGAAGATATAGGGAAGGAACAAAAGTAAAAATATAGAAATTATCGATCTTTACAACTTGATACAAACTCATCCCCTATGAGCCGGTGCTAAGTCATATATGTAACTCGAATCCAGTGGCAACTTTATGTGTTGCTCTACAAGAAAAAGCTGATTCTATGATGGCAAAATCCATCACAAATCTGTCACTAAACCCATATTTACGACGGATCTATGATGGAATTTTCTATCTCAATAAACATGTGCAAGACCCATCACTAAAAAATAGTGATTGAATTTGTGATGGAATAGCAACAAAATTGTGATGGAATTTATTATGTTTTTAACATTTTACTTTATGACAGATTTGCAATGGAAAAATCACATATGACGCATTACATACTTGATTTGGAATTCCAATGCAAATCCGTCACTATCTTGATTATTTCTAAAAATATTTTAAATCTATCTGTCATAAAAACGTTAAAGCATCCACATAAATCCATCACAAAACCATTACAAAAACATTAAAATCCATCATAAATTCATTGCAGAATCATAAGATCATGAACGCGAATCCATTACAAAATCAATAATATAGTTTTACTTGATCTAATCTTCATATATTTCAATAATATGCATCTATGTTAATTTATCCAAACAAGAAAATGCATGATACAATCAAAGATAATCATAACACCATCAAAATGCGATATTGTATACTATTACACAACCAAAAAACTAATGCAATACAAAAATACATAAAGTAGTCAATAAACATACAGTAGCCCCTAACACTAATACATATACTATTAGTGAACCAAACAAATAACGTAATGCAATAATAATACATGAAGTAGTAAATAAATACTTACATTATTCCCTCATGGACAAAATAATGATAGAGGAGAAGGTAGCAATAATCTTTGCTCGATTTGAATCATTCTCCACTCAAATGCCTCTGTCTCGTGTCGGCACTCCTCTTCCATT
Organism: Allium sativum; assembly: GCA_030737875.1. NCBI lineage: Eukaryota > Viridiplantae > Streptophyta > Magnoliopsida > Asparagales > Amaryllidaceae > Allium > Allium sativum. The sequence continues at coordinate 443,221,582 of CM060922.1, read as the reverse complement.
CGTAAACGCTCATGTTCAAATCTTATACACTCCTCCTCAGGCTTATCATTGACACGTTGTACCTCTTTCTCCATTGCATGAAACCTGGATGATATATGATCCATTGTTGTTGAAACATATAAATGAGGCCACTACTACTATATGTCGACCTTCGTCGTTGTGTAACCGAACCCACCCATAATTTTAAAGAAGTGATTATTAATAAACAACAAGTTTATGATATAACACATGTTATACAAGCAATAAGGATGATTCAACATATAAAAATGTATATGTATACTACATGTTTACTTACCAAAATAAAATTATCAAATATGTTAAAAGATATTACTGCTTAATTTACTTACATCATCGGGGAAGCTTCCCATAGGATATGCACGTCCTTTTGCATTTGATGGAGCAAGGGAATGAAAAATCTCAACCTCCTGCTCTGGTGGAAGCGCAACCACATCTTTTTCCATTTCGACTCTAATAACAGCCAATCGCTTATCATATGCAGCTATGTATTTGATCTACGAATGCAAAAATAATCGCATTAAGTTACATCAAAAATAAACAACTAAAATATATATGTGTGTGTGTTTGTTTGTGTGAAAAGGCAGCGCATTAAGTTTGCATTGTCCCCTAGAGGTAGTACATTAAGTTTGCACTGCCTAAAGGCAGTGCGTTTGCTTTGCCTGAAGTGTGAAGCGTTTGCACTGCAAAGCAGTGCGAACTTGCACTGCCTTCAGGCAGTGCAAACGTGCATTGCCTGCTGGTAGTGCAAAGTTGCACTGCCTGGAGGCAGTGAAAACGCACTGCCAGTAGGCAGTACTAATGTGACGAACTGACTTTAAAATCTAACCCCTAATTTCTATAGATTTTTTTCAACATAATGATGTTGACTATGTAGGATAAGATTAGAATATAAAAGATAAGCATGTTTGAAAAAGAGACATCGGTTTCATTTTAGCACCATATTAGAAGTCAATGTATAGCTCCACAATAGTTTAGCTGCCTGATTTCCAAGAGCAACGAATGTAACTTCTCCTATAAACCAGAGAAAGTTAACGATCCCATTCTGAAAAGCACGTCAAAACTCTGCTCTGACAGTTAAACAAGTTGTTATAAAAGAGTTAAAAAGTCAGGTTAGACTAATCATGGCCAACCAAAGAAGAAGAAAAATCTATTATTAGGGAAAAAAATACGAAGAAAAGGCAAAATATATGTCGTTTAAAAGGACGATAAGGTAGGTGGAAATCTAGATTTCAACTACCAAAGCAAAAAAATTCTATATGTGGTTTAAATGATGAGTTAGCTGGAAAGTTATTATTAGAAAGCTAAAGGTTACTATATGTGCGTGGTGGGAAAATTTTACAAGTGGAATATTAGCACACTATTCTGGGGTGCATAATGAGTGATGATAATGATAATTACTTCTAAAACGTACTTTTTTTCTTTTACCCTTTCTAATTTGGGTGCTAGAGTTCCAGACTTCCAGTACATAACTTAAAAGCTAAGTAACGACAAGAAAACTTCATTTTTATTGAAACAAAAATCCTATTAATATTGTTCTCAACTGACATACATGAGACAACTTATTGCCATGACAACCCAAAAGTGTGGAGCAACTCCTATAGTTAACTAAAACATGTCAATGCATACACAGAACTACAGACTATTTATGAATCGCCAAAGTCTAACAACTAATTTTATTATGATCGTTTTCCAGACAAACTAATACCTTGTAATAACAACATATGGTGCATCCCATTACAGTGACGATCAGATATTTTATATGAAAAAATAAACTAAGCGTGGATCATTATGCATTTGACTGTAAGCTGACTAATATGACAAAATAAAATAAGTGTAAATCACTTTGCATTTAGCTGTAATGTGCCTATGATATACGCAGAGCCATAATACATGTAGCTAACTAGACACACCAAGACCAAGTATATTGCGTCAAAAAGGCACAGTTAACTCACTGATATGGGTTCTTGAAAGTGCGAAGGAACGTAAGCATTTTCTGTAATAGTGCTTTCATTTTATACATCTAACTCTGTTGGCATTAATGTACTGAAGATCACCATTATCCACATCCTCATCAGAAGACCTCATGTAAACTGAAAATATTTTCAAAAAATACAACTATAGCCGAGAACAGTGTCAGTACCCATGAGGATACCAAAATGTTATAAATAAAATAAACCCTTTAATAACATTTGTTAAAGCTAGCGTAATCCGCCCCCAACGTTGTTAACGTTAGTTTGCACAATGTCCCCACCCATATTACTAGTTTTGCACATATACATTTTGCACTGCTTAGATAAAAAATAAAGTATAAAAATATTACCTGAAATTTTTTAGTATTAGCATCCACCCACTGCTCCGTAATGGTTGCTGAATCATCCGTTGTCGCTATCTCTTTCTTGTTTTTCATATGAGTCATTCTAAATACATCAAACATTGACATCGACTTTCCAAGTTCCAAACTCTTTTAAATTACATTAAGTTATTCATATGAAAATGTATTCGAATATATTTAACTATCATATATTTAAGTATACTTATACTACCATTTTATAAGCAGTCTACTCCATAGATATCGAACCAGTAGTATGTAATCGTGGCTTTCTTTTACGATACATTGAAGCTTTTTCCGACTTTGGTATGACCTCTGGAAGCTTCCAATATTCAAGCCATTCTTTTCATTGTACCACTAGTATATACAGTGGTCGCCCACTTTTTGTTGTGATTTGTGACATGAAATCACATATGAAGACGAGAAGTAGATGTGCATGGCGATATTGGAGATGGAGCAGCAGAAAGAAGGCAAGAAGGAGCAGTTTTGTGCTATGTTTCAGCACAGACGTCTGAGGGATCTTGGTCAGACGTCTGTGCCTATAGGGTTTTGGTAACCCGAGGGCATGGACAGACGTCTGACATAATTTGGTCAGACGTCTGAGCGGGCTTTCTGTGGTTTTGACATGGTCTTTCTGTGACTTGTTCTACAAGTATTGAAGGGGCAAGTTGGGAATTTGCCTAGGCCTTCTATTCTCCTATAAAAACAGCACATAGGGTTGGATTAATGTATGATCGAATAGAGTGGCGGCTGCGTGCCTCTAGGGCTTGGTGCCCTAGAGAGGATTGGTGCCTCCAATTAATCCAAGGTTTAGCCGTCGTTCTTCATTGTTCTCCTTCTCCAACAAGAGTTGTAGTCATCTAGATATTCTTTCCCTTTCTCAATAAGGTTATTGATTCTTATAGTTTGTTTATTGTTGGTTGTTGAACCAGTGAGTGTAAACAAAATTCGTTTTGAGAATCAATAAAGAGGGTGGTTGGGTGGAATATTTTGTGTTTGTGCGTGTGATTTCATATCTGTGTTTGTTTCCATAGAAATCATCTTTAAGTAATTGGGTGAATAAGATCCTGGTCGCTTCCGCAAAGGCACAGTTTTCACAACAGTTGGTATCAGAGCTAGATCATCGCAAAGCTTAGAGTGATTTTGAATTGAAAAAATCGAATTTTTTTTATGTCGGATATGATGGCGCTGCTAGTGATGACTAATTTTAATTGGGGATTTGAAGGCCTCAATGGTTTGGTTGATGGAGATGAAGAAAAGCCCTCAGATGTGGATGAGGGAAGATGGAAGAAGACGAAGATGTTGCCAATTGGTTTGGTTTGCCTATACCTTGGTGATTCGGTTCATGTTTTCGACAGGAGTCTTCATGTTGATGATGCTCTAGGGATCAGGAGTGATCGAGGAAGGAGCTCAGGTCAAGTGATAGACGGGTGTCGATGTGGAAGGCGAGTGACGGTTGAAGAACCTAGTACACAGCAAGGTAGAGAGGTTAATTTGGTCACTACTGATGTTTTCAACAGGGGTCTTCATGTTGATGATGCTCGAGGGATCCGGATTGATCAAGGAAGGAGCTCAGGTCAAGTGGTAGACGGGTGTCGTTGTGGAATTGCAAGCACTTTTAGGCCGTTGGTTTATGCACGGTGCAACTCAGGTGGTAGATGCATCTTTTGCAGGCGGTGGGTTGTGTTTGTAATTGAGGTGTGGTAGTAGTCCTTTCAAATCGACTGGGTGTGATTGTTGCCCTGAAATCAATTAAGTCCCTGTACTCGGAACAGGTGGGGTGTATCTCGTTGCCTGGAAATCGAGGTTGGTTTTTAATTGAGAGATGTTGTTGAAAGAGCTAGATGAATTGTGTGTTGGAAGTTTGTTTGATATGATGTGATTTCATATCAAGGTGGAGTGTTGTGATTTGTGACATGAAATCACATATGAAGACGAGACGTAGATGTGCTTGGCGATAGTGGAGATGGAGCAGCAGAAAGAAGGCAAGAATGAGCAGTTTTGTGCTATGTTTCAGCACAGACGTCTGAGGGATCTTGGTCAGACGTCTGTGCCTACAGGGTTTTGGTAACCCGAGAGCATGGACAGACGTCTGACATAATTTGGTCAGACGTCTGAGCGGGCTTTCTGCGGTTTTGACATGGTCTTTCTGTGACTTGTTCTGCAAGTATTGAAGAGGCAAATTGGGAATTTGCCTAGGCCTTCTATTCTCCTATAAAAACAGCACATAGGGTTGGATTAATGTATGAATGAATAGAGTGGCGGCTGCGTGCCTCTAGGGCTTGGTGCCCTAGAGAGGATTGGTGCCTCCAATTAATCCAAGGTTTAGCTGTCATTCTACATTGTTCTCCTTCTCCAACAAGAGTTGTAGTCATCTAGATATTCTTTCCCTTTCTCAATAATGTTATTGATTCTTGTAGTTTGTTTATTGTTGGTTGTTGAACCAGTGAGTGTAAACAAAATTCGTTTTGAGAATTTTTAAAGAAGGTGGTTGGGTGGAATATTTTGTGTTTGTGTGTGTGATTTCATATCTGTGTTTGTTTCCATAGAAATCGTCTTTAAGTAATTGGATGAATTAGATCCTGGTTGCTTCCGCAAAGGCTTAGTTTTCACAACAGTTGGTATCAGTGCTAGATCATCGCAAAGCTTAGAGTGATTTTGAATTGAAAAAATTGATTTTTTTAATGTCGGATATGATGGCGCTGCTGGTGATGACTAATTTTGATTGGGGATTTGAAGGCCTCAATGGTTTAGTTGATGGAGATGAAGAGAAGCCCTCAGATGTGGATGAGGGAAGATGGAAGAAGACAAAGATGTTGGAAATTGTTTTGGTTTGCCTATACCTTGGTGATTCGGTTCATGTTTTCGACAGGGGTCTTCACGTTGATGATGCTCGAGGGATCAGGAGTGATCGAGGAAGGAGCTCAGGTCAAGTGGTAGACAGGTGTCGATGTGGAAGGCGAGTGACGGTTGAAGATTCTAGTCCACAGCAAGGTGGAGAGGTTAATTTGGTCACCACTGATGTGTTCAACATGGGTCTTCACGTTGATGATGCTCGAGGGATCCGGAGTGATCAAGGAAGGAGCTCAGGTCAAGTGGTAGACGAGTGTCGTTGTGGAATTGCAAGCACTTTTAGGCCGTTGGTTTATGCACGGTGCAACTCAGGTGGTAGATGCATCTTTTGCAGGCGGTGGGTTGTGTTTGTAATTGAGGTGTGGTCGTAGTCCTTTCAAATCGACTGGGTGTGATTGTTGCCCTGAAATCAATTGAGTCCCTGTACTCGGAACAGATGGGGTGTATCTCGTTGCCTGGAAATCGAGGTTGGTTTTTAATTGAGAGGTGTCGTTGAAAGAGCTAGATGACTTGTGTGTTGGAATTTTGTTTGATATGATGTGATTTCATATCAAGGTGGAGTGTTGTGATTTGTGACATGAAATCACATATGAAGACGAGACGTAGATGTGCTTGGCAATAGTGGAGATGGAGCAGCAGAAAGAATGCAAGAAGGAGCAGTTTTGTGCTATGTTTCAGCACAGACGTCTGAGGGATCTTGGTCAGAAGTCTGTGCCTACAGGGTTTTGGTAACCCAAGAGCATGGACAGACGTCTGACATAATTTGGTCAGACGTCTGAGCGGGTTTTCTGCGGTTTTGACATGGTCTTTCTGTGACTTATTCTGCAAGTATTGAAGGGGCAAATTGGGAATTTGCCTAGGCCTTCTATTATCCTATAAAAATAGCACATAGGGTTGGATTAATGTATGACCGAATAGAGTAGCGGCTGCGTGCCTCTAGGGCTTGGTGCCCTATAGAGGATTGGTGCCTCCAATTAATCCAAGGTTTAGTCGTCGTTCTTCATTGTTCTCCTTCTCCAACAAGAGTTGTAGTCATCTAGATATTCTTTCCCTTTCTCAATAAGGTTATTGATTCTTGTAGTTTGTTTATTGTTTGTTGTTGAACCAGTCAGTGTAAACAAAATTCGTTTTGAGAATCAATAAAGAGGGTGGTTGGGTGGAATATTTTGTGTTTGTGTGTATGATTTCATATCTATGTTTGTTTCCATAGAAATCATCTTTAAGTAATTGGGTGAATAAGATCCCGGTCGCTTCCGCAAAGGCTCAGTTTTCACAAAACTTTTGTCATTGTATCTTTTCTTCATGTCATGCACTATACTTGCATATTGACTCATGGCTTTTCTATCCCATGCCTCCCTCATCATAGCTATAGTGACATCCTCTGGCTCTAGGTAGTAGACTTGTGCCTAGAAATAAAGTGGGCTAATAAACTAGTAAAGATTCATGACTTCTAAACCATCTTAATGTACGACCAAGGAACATGACTTATAGGCCATCTTAAAGAAATATATGCTAGTGATGATAAATTTAAAAAAAAAATCATGTACTCAGAAAATAAGCCTTTCTTCATGCTAACATCTACATCCTTCCACTTAGCATCCCAAAAGTCACTCATCTGTTGTTTTACTGACTCAGTAATTTTTGCAGCATGCACCGAAGATGGACTAAGTGCAAGATGTCTACATATATGTATAAGAAATGTGGGAATACTGATTATGTATTGTAACACCCCACCTCCGCCAATGCCACTCTTGCAAGGACATTAGCTTTGGAGGGGCGTTAAACAAGGTAAACATGCATGCAGATATCACAAGACAGAACATATAAGTAAAACAGAGTAGTAAAGCAGCGGATAAAACTTAGCATTTCAAAACCATAGTCATGTTACAACAAAGTACTTGGTCATTATTTTCCAACAACAAAGTCTAGATAAAAGCATAAACTGAAAAACTGAAATACATAAAGTACTATCCCCAAAATGAAGTGATAAACCATAGCTAGCTCAATGTCCAAAACCGTACATGAGCAAATCCAGTAAGCAAGCTGTAAAGATCCAAGCTAAGCTCTAATGTTCCCACCCTGAGAACCTGAGGGGGGGGGGAACGGAAGAAAAGAGGCGAAAGAAAACAGGTCAGTCAAAAAGACTGGTAAGCCCTACTACTATCTGTCTATGAACTAGTAAAGTTAACTGGCATGAGAAGCTGAGATGAACATAAGGATAACAACATACTGGCATGATGATTAACTAACAAGATAGATAAAGGTGTCATCGCATAATTAAGGTTAAGTTTTGCACCACGGGTGTAATAGCATTCTAACATGTCAAGTAAAAACAAGAATTGATCCCTTGGCCCAAGCTTGGCCCATCATCATGAGGTGACCTAAATTAAGGTCCAACTACACGGTCTAGTCGATCGGCTCCCTATAAGCCTAACTCGTCAAGTGTCGGTGTCATACGGCCCAAACATGCAATGTAGTTAAACTGCGCTAGGTACACCCTAGGGTGTATCAAGTCCTAGGGTGTCAACCTCAGACACGAATCAAGTATGCACAGTCTAGATCTACTGGTACCCGTGCCTGATTCTCCAACTCCGGACTATGTGCACGACCATAGTCCGCCTGGACCTACACCGGCGTACCTACTCAGCCGTCGTTTTGGTCGCTTACATGTCAGCCCAGTAATCGTGCCCCACCCTAGCCTAGTCCTAGGGTCTTATGATACTATCAAGAGGGTTACTGCTGAAAAGGACCACGCAACTAGGGTTTCCTTAACGGGTTAAATATGGTTAACCCGATCCAAACGTGGATTAAATTGGTTAAGTATACCCAAGGTTCGTGACTTAACCCCGATTAACCCATCCAGCCCAAATTGATTAAGTATTAAGTGGACCATGACTTAACCCTAATCTGGAGGCATTAATTAACTTAATGTGCTTTAACCTCTCACATTAGACTTTGTTGTGGTTACTAGTTAAGCCGGGCGGGTCCGGGTAGCTTTACACCACAACTTGGTCTAACCTCGGGTTCGAGCACAACATGACCAACTTCTCACATTGGGTCCTATTGTTTGTAGCCACTAGTTAAGCCGGGCGGGTCCGGGTAGATTTATGCTACAAACACAACCCAACCTCGAGTTGGCCACACTCATATTTTCTAAGTGTCATGTCCATTATGTTTCCAAAACATAATTACAATTTAACATATCACGTTATGTTATAAAAATCATGTTCATGTCATAATTTTACCCAACCCCAACGTAATCCCATCGTTTACATAATCGCAACAACGCATAAAGGGTAAAATAGGGAACTTGGCATAATCATGACAAAAAGGTGTTGAAGCCACAAGTTTATCATGGTGGCATATGAGATGTACATATGTTCATATACTTGCATATTGCGTTGTTAGGCTTCAAAAGCATGCATAAAACCAAACTTAGCATATGAGTGATACATGGTGGTAAATGACATGTAGAAGTTGCTAGAAGTTCGCATTTAGCCTCACATTCAAGTTATCATAAGGGATATGATAACTTTCATGTTGCCAAAATGCAACCTTTGATATAAAGCTTGGAGCTTTATGCTCACAACATCAAGTTTAACTTGCATAACATAGCAATATGTGTCATACATAATGATTAAACCAACTTGCATAGCATAATGATTAACCAAACTTGCATATCATAATAATCAACCAAACTTGCATATCATAATGATCAATCAAACTTGCATATCATAATGATCAAACCCAAATTTGCATCATTCATTTAACTTTAGAGTTCAATAAAAAGAAAGTAGAAAAGGGCTTACTACGCTATGAAGACACAAATGAATATTTATTATAAAGATTGAGACGAAGCCCTTATGCAAGCACCAAAATATGAAAGCCCCAATTGAAAAACCCTTGCGCCAAATCAATAAAAATCCTTGCTTTGAAATAGAAATGTTGCAACTTGACTTGAATGCAAACTAAGAACACTCATACAAGTTTGAAAGCACTTGTATGAACTCACAATCTCTCATAGAAATAGGCTTAGGAATTTTAGCATTAGAGTGGAGGCCATGAGAGGAACAAATTTGACATAGTTTAGTTGTAGGATTGAATAATGGTGATTTAGGCTAGGTTTAGGGGTCTTTTTATAGAGGATTAGGATAGTATTAGCCATAGGATTAACCCTAGATTCAATCCAAGCCATCAAAGCATGTCTTGGGGAAGAAGTCAAGTGTAGGAACCATCTAGGGCCTTTAGATTAAAGCTGAACCATGAGAACCATTCAAATGCAAAATCTGCATTTGAGCGAATCGGCCCACGGATTGACAGCCAAACACCCTGGATTAACCCCTAGTCGACCCAGCGGGCTTGGGTCGACCTCAAAAATCGGCCAGTTCGGTTATTCCCCTCTCCCAATTCGTTGTTTTGAACATTTTTGCATATTTATTTATTTATTTTTCAATTATATACATATATATATATATCAATATATATATATATTTCTCTGCGCAACCCATTTCACTTAATTAAGTATACTTTAATTTGTGAATTTTTATGTTCAAATTACGGGGTGTTACATTCTCCCCTCCTTAAAGGATTTCGTCCCCGAAATCTCCAAGTTAGGAAGAACGTATCCTACTATCCATCATCCATCTACTCAAAACATCATCCACGTGCAGTCATTGTCCTTAAAGGATTCTAAATGTTGTATGATCATATGCAAAGGTGTGTGTATATGTACTTATCTAATGCAAAAATCAGGCGGTTACTGATACAGTAAACCTCCTTAATGCAAAATATGTTAGTGAAATGAGTCCATATGTATGCAAATTCCTAACATAATTTATAATCTCTACATGAGTGCACATAATATTCATCCATATGCAACATCCACGTGATAGCTCAACAAGTTTCATCCATGAATAAGTATAAGCACTCATGCATATGCAACATGAAAGTGTGTGAGCCGATCTTAGTGCCTAATGTGTATCATGCATCCACGAGTATCCACGTGCAAACACTTGCAACCACTTGCAACCATCAAGCATAACATATTTCAAATACATGTTTCAACCAAGGGTTTCTACCTAAGGTTCTCATGACAAGATCTACGAAACAAGATAAACTAGATAAACGCGGATAAAAAGAAAGATATGCTAATTAGGAAAAGAGATCAAGAATGTACCCTCAAAAAGAAATGGATAAAGCCCACGCATCTTCTCCTCGGTTTCCCAAGTTGCATCTTCGTCGGCTTCACCCCACTGAACTTTCACCAACTTGACCTCACGATTCCTTAGTTTCTTGATCTCTGTTCCCAAGATACGAATCGGAGCTCTTCTCAAGGTTGCTTCTTTCTCTACCTCAATGTCTTCAAGAATGCTTGGTTCAACCACCTCAGCGGACTCATGTAGGCACTTTCGGAGATGCGAGACATGAAAGACATTATGCACTCCGGCTAGCTTCTCGGGCAATCCCACCTTATAGGCCATCTTTCCAATTCTCTCTATGATAAGGAAGGGTCCTACGAACCTTGGTGCCAGCTTCCCCGCTGCTCCAAAACGTACCACATTTCGCAAAGGAGAAACCTTCACGAAAACCATGTCTCCCACTTCGAATTCCAAATCTGCCCTTCGCTTGTCAGCATAGGATTTCTGTCTATCTTGGGCCGCTTTCATCCTTCTTCTTACTAATTCAACTTTCTCGGATGTGTCTCGTATCATATCGGGCCCAAGTATAAGTCTATCTGTTGTCTCCCACCAACAAGATGGTGACCTACACGGCCTCCCATATAAAGCTTCAAATGGTGCCATCCCTATGCTTGCTTGATAGCTATTATTATAAGCAAATTCTACAAGAGGAAGGTGGTCTTCCCAAGTACCACCGAAGTCGAGAACACAAAGCCTCAAGAGATCTTCTAGCACTCTATTCACCCTTTCGGTTTGGCCATCCGTCTGGGGGTGATAGGCTGTACTCAAATTCAATCGCGTACCCATCGCTTCTTTCAAACTGTTCCAGAACTGGCTAGTGAAAATCGGGTCACGATCGCTAACTATGCTAGAAGGAACTCCATGCAACTGCACTATTTCTCGGAGATAAATAGACGCCAGCCCTGATGCGGTCCTCTTGCTCTTTACTGGGATGAAGTGAGCACTCTTCGTAAGTCTGTCAACTATGACCCATATGCTTGTGTTCCCTCTCCTTGACCTAGGCAATCCATCCACAAAATCCATAGAAATACTCTCCCACTTCCATTGTGGGACCTCCAATGGATGTAATAGCCCACCTGGTTTCTTTGACTCGGCCTTCACTTGTTGGCACACCATGCACCTTGAAACATACTCTGCCACATCTTTCTTCTTTCCATCCCAAAAGAAACTGTGCTTCATATCTCTATACATCTTATCTCCTCCCGGATGTATAGTCATCTTCAAGTGATGTGCTTCTTCAAGAACTCTATGGACCAAATCTCCCACCCGAGGAACACATAATCTCCCATCACGCCTTAGCCATCCTTTATCATCAATAGTGTATCTGGCAAGGTGACCAGACGTCTCACCCCGAATCAACTTGTCCATAACTTCGACTATCTGTGGATTTTCCCTATGCGAAGCCCCAACTTGATCAAGAAGTGTGGGTCTAAGCTCAAGGGATGCTAATGAACCCGTCATCAACTCAACAGCCGTCGTGAAATCAAAGGTTGCCAAGAATTCCAAGTTCTTCATCTCAGTGAACAAGGGGCTTAAAGTCAATCTCCTTCTGCTTAGTGCATCCGCCACAACATTACCCTTGCCAGGGGTATAAGCTATCTCGAAGTCATAAGATGCCAAAAATTCCATCCACCTTTGCTGCCTTAGATTCAGATCTTTTTGCGAGAAGAGGTATTTGAGTGACTTGTGATCAGTATACAACTCAAACCTTTCGCCTAGAAGATAGTGGCGCCAGGATTTGAGTGCAAAGACGATCGCCGCTAACTCCAAATCATGAGTGGGATAGTTCTTATCATGAACTTTAAGTTGCCTACCCCCATAACATATCACTCTTCCCTCTTGCATCAGAACAGCTCCTAATCCCGTGCCACATGCATCTGTGTACACGGTAAACATCTTACCACTATCGGGTAATGCCAAAACTGGAGCTGAGGTAAGGGCTCTTTTGAGCTTTTGAAAAGCAAGCTCACACTCCAAGTCCCATGCAAAGACTAAGTTCTTCTTCGTCAACTTAGTGAGAGGGGCCGAAATCTTAGCGAAGTCTCTGATGAACTTCCTATAGTAGCCCGTCAAACCGAGAAAGCTTCTTACTTCGGTCGCATTCCTAGTAGTCTTCCAATCTTGAACCACAACCACTTTCGCGGGATCCACCGCTATGCCTTGCTTAGAAACTATATGTCCAAGAAACCGAACTTCCCTTCTCTAGAAATGACATTTGTAGAACTTGGCTTTCAACTGATGCGCTCTAAGCGTATCCATCACTTCCTTGAGATGTCTGGCCTATTCTTCCTCGTCCTTTGAGAAGATCAGAATATCATCCACGAAGACAACAACAAACTTGTTGAGGAACTCCCTGAACACCCTACTCATCAAGTCTACGAAGTAGGCGGGTGCATTAGTCAATCCGAATGGCATGACAAGCCATTCAAAGAATCCATCCGGAGTCCTAAACGCAGTTTTATCAATGCTATCCTCAGCTACTCTAAGCTGATGGAATCCGGTGGCTAGATCGAGCTGAGAGAAAACAGAAGCACCTACAAGCTGGTCAAAGAGATCATCAATCCTCGGTAACGGGTGCCTATTCTTCTTTGTCAGCTTGTTCAACTCTCGATAATCAACACATAGACGAAGCGAACCATCCGCCTTAGTAGCGAATACCACCGGAGCACCCCATTCGGAAATGCTTCGTCTAATAAAACCCTTCTCAAGCAGCTCCTTGATTTGCTTACTGAGCTCCCTTCTCTCACGAGGGGCCATGTGCCTAACGGGCAATGATACTGGCTTGGCATTATCGACTACATAAATGCGGAAATCTATCTCTCGTTTAGGGGGTAACCCCTTAACTTCTTCAAAGACATCAGGATAGTCTCGGACCACCCTTACAGATTGCAGATCATCGATGGACGAGTCGAGAGATTCAAGATAGCATAACATGACGGGACCTCTAGGGTTACAAGAAATTTCTAGGGTATTACCGAGGCGGGTCATGAGCCTCACCACCCTATGTTCACAATCGAGAATGGCTCCATAACTGGATAACCAATCCATGCCCAAGATTAACCCATATCCCGTGAATCCGAGAACATAAGCATTACACGCGAATTCTACAGTCAATATAGAAATCTTCAAATCCACACAAATCATAGATAGATGGGCGGAACCCCCAATTGGATTTGAAACACAAACGGGATCCTCAACTAAGCTAGTACTTAAGTGCAAACTTTCAACAATGTCAGAAGAAATAAAACTATGCGATGCACCAGAATCAAATAAGGTGCAAACAGGATAATCAGAAATATAAACAAGACTTTCTACAGAAATGCTACCTCGATCCTGAACTGGAGCGGCGTTGAGAGCATGCACTTGCCCTCCAGAAGGTCCTGCATGCTGATTCTGCCCTTGCTTCTTGGGGCAATCCTTGCTAAAATGTCCGATCTCTCCACAATGAAAGCATTCGCCCGACTTCCTCTTCCTTTTCTTACAGTCTTTAGCTATGTGCCCTACATTCCCACAGTAGTGGCATTTTCTTGGGTCCTTTGCTTTGGCCTTGTTGCCCTTGTTGTTCTTGTTGTTTTTGTTGTTCTGATTGCTCTGATTTCCTCCCCACTTGGAGTCTGTCTTCTTGGCTTGGGTCTCATTAGCCTTCACTTCCTTCTTGCCATTCTTATCGTCTCCTTGAAGCAATGCCATGTCTACTAGACCTTCGAAAGTGGCCCCCATAGGTATATGAGATAGGGCTAAACCTTGTAGTGGCTCATTCAACCCTCGTGCAAAGCGCAAAGCCTTCTTCTGGGGAGTATTAATCATGTCCAAACCAAATCGGGCGAGCTTGTTAAACTCATTCACGTACTCCCTCACTGTCATGTCTCCTTGCTTCAAAGATATAAACTTCTCCAATTGCAAATTCGCCTCAGCTGATGATAGAAACTTAAGCCCAAATCTTGTCCTAAAGTCGGCCCAAGTCTCTATAAGCCTCGTAGCATTGGTGACCTCCCACCAATAAGCAGCTTCTTCTTTCAATAACCATGCTGCCAATAGAACCCTTCTATGATCTTGCACATCAAAGATGACGAAGAGATCTTCAGTTTCTTTCAACCAATTTCTTGCCTCCACAAAAGTCTCTGTCCCAATAAAGTTCTTGCCACCCATCGCCTTAAAGTCTTTGCAAATCTTAGCGAAATCTGCTTGCGGGTTCTGAGGAGGAGGAGGAGGAGGAACCTCAGTTATATTGGGGGTATTTGCTGGGCCCACATCGTTGGCCCTAGCTTCCAAGTATCTCCGGAACCATCCGGGAATGGTCACTCCCTCGGGAAGGTTAAGATCGGCCATACTGAAAAAGGAAAAAAGATAGATTCAGAACGAAGAAACGAAGGATAGTGCTATGGCTTTTGGGGAATAGCCTTTTTAAAATAACTAGACTTTTCTTGGAAAATACTTAATTGGTTTTGAAAATAGTTTTTCAAAAGGTAAGTTTCAAAAACACTCTTGCTCAAATCTTGTAAACCTTATGCTCTGATACCAAAGGTAACACCCCACCTCCGCCAACGCCACTCTTGCAAGGACATTAGCTTTGGAGGGGCGTTAAACAAGGTAAACATGCATGCAGATATCACAAGACAGAACATATAAGTAAAACAGAGTAGTAAAGCAGCGGATAAAACTTAGCATTTCAAAACCATAGTCATGTTACAACAAAGTACTTGGTCATTATTTTCCAACAACAAACTCTAGATAAAAGCATAAACTGAAAAACTGAAATACATAAAATACTATCCCCAAAATGAAGTGATAAACCATAGCTAGCTCAATGTCCAAAACCGTACATGAGCAAATCCAGTAAGCAAGCTGTAAAGATCCAAGCTAAGCTCCAATGTTCCCACCCTGAGAACCTGGGTGGGGGGGGAACGGAGGAAAAGAGGCGAAAGAAAACAGGTCAGTCAAAAAGACTGGTAAGCCCTACTACTATCTGTCTATGAACTAGTAAAGTTAACTGGCATGAGAAGCTGAGATGAACATAAGGATAACAACATACTGGCATGATGATTAACTAACAAGATAGATAAAGGTGTCATCGCATAATTAAGGTTAAGTTTTGCACCACGGGTGTACTAGCATTCTAACATGTCAAGTAAAAACAAGAATTGATCCCTTGGCCCAAGCTTGGCCCATCATCATGAGGTGACCTAAATTAAGGTCCAACTACACGGTCTAGTCGATCGGCTCCCTATAAGCCTAACTCGTCAAGTGTCGGTGTCATACGGCCCAAACATGCAATGTAGTTAAACTGCGCTAGGTACACCCTAGGGTGTATCAAGTCCTAGGGTGTCAACCTCAGACACGAATCAAGTATGCGCAGTCTAGATCTACTGGTACCCGTGCCTGATTCTCCAACTCCGGACTATGTGCACGACCATAGTCCGCCTGGACCTACACCGGCGTACCTACTCAGCCGTCGTTTTGGTCGCTTACATGTCAGCCCAGTAATCGTGCCCCACCCTAGCCTAGTCCTAGGGTCTTATGATACTATCAAGAGGGTTACTGCTGAAAAGGACCACGCAACTAGGGTTTCCTTAACGGGTTAAATGTGGTTAACCCGATCCAAACGTGGATTAAATTGGTTAAGTATACCCAAGGTTCGTGACTTAACCCCGATTAACCCATCCAGCCCAAATTGATTAAGTATTAAGTGGACCATGACTTAACCCTAATCAGGAGGCATTAATTAACTTAATGTGCTTTAACCTCTCACATTAGACTTTGTTGTGGTTACTAGTTAAGCCGGGCGGGTCCGGGTAGCTTTACACCACAACTTGGTCTAACCTCGGGTTCGAGCACAACATGACCAACTTCTCACATTAGGTCCTATTGTTTGTAGCCACTAGTTAAGCCGGGCGGGTCCGGATAGATTTATGCTACAAACTCAACCCAACCTCGATTTGGCCACACTCATATTTTCTAAGTGTCATGTCCATTATGTTTCCAAAACATAATTACAAGTTAACATATCACGTTATGTTATAAAAATCATGTTCATGTCATAATTTTACCCAACCCCAACGTAATCCCATCGTTTACATAATCGCAACAACGCATAAAGGGTAAAATAGGGAACTTGGCATAATCATGACAAAAAGGTGTTGAAGCCACAAGTTTATCATGGTGGCATATGAGATGTACATATGTTCATATACTTGCATATTGCATTGTTAGGCTTCAAAAGCATGCATAAAACCAAACTTAGCATATGAGTGATACATGGTGATAAATGACATGTAGAAGTTGCTAGAAGTTCGCATTTAGCCTCACATGCAAGTTATCATAAGGGATATGATAACTTTCATGTTGCCAAAATGCAACCTTTGATATAAAGCTTGGAGCTTTATGCTCACAACATCAAGTTTAACTTGCATAACATAGCAATATGTGTCATACATAATGATTAAACCAACTTGCATAGCATAATGATTAACCAAACTTGCATATCATAATAATCAACCAAACTTGCATATCATAATGATCAACCAAACTTGCATATCATAATGATCAGCCTCAAACTTGCATCATTCATTTAAGTTTAGAGTTCAATAAAAAGAAAGTAGAAAAGGGCTTACTACGCTATGAAGACACAAATGAATATTTATTATAAAGATTGAGATGAAGCCCTTATGCAAGCACCAAAATATGAAAGCCCCAATTGAAAAACCCTTGCGCCAAATCAATAAAAATCCTTGCTTTGAAATAGAAATGTTGCAACTTGACTTGAATGCAAACTAAGAACACTCATACAAGTTTGAAAGCACTTGTATGAACTCACAATCTCTCATAGAAATAGGCTTAGGAATTTTAGCATGAGAGTGGAGGCCATGAGAGGAACAAATTTGACATAGTTTAGTTGTAGGATTGAATAATGGTGATTTAGGCTAGGTTTAGGGGTCTTTTTATAGAGGATTAGGATAGTATTAGCCATAGGATTAACCCTAGATTCAATCCAAGCCATCAAAGCATGTCTTGGGGAAGAAGTCAAGGGTAGGAACCATCTAGGGCCTTTAGATTAAAGCTGAACCATGAGAACCATTCAAATGCAAAATCTGCATTTGAGCGAATCGGCCCACGGGTTGACAGCCAAACACCCTGGATTAACCCCTAGTCGACCCAGCAGGCTTGGGTCGACCTCAAAAATCAGCCGGTTCGGTTATTCCCCTCTCCCAATTCGCTGTTTTGAACATTTTTGCATATTTATTTATTTAATTTTCAATTATATATATATATATATATATATATATCAAT
This sequence comes from Allium sativum, assembly GCA_030737875.1. Classification (NCBI taxonomy): domain Eukaryota; kingdom Viridiplantae; phylum Streptophyta; class Magnoliopsida; order Asparagales; family Amaryllidaceae; genus Allium; species Allium sativum. The sequence goes on along the minus strand of CM060922.1, from coordinate 443,203,897 downwards.
ATATATCAATATATATATATTTCTCTGCGCAACCCATTTCACTTAATTAAGTATACTTTAATTTGTGAATTTTTATGTTCAAATTACGGGGTGTTACATGTATTATAATTTAAAAACATATAAATTTAAAGTAGCATACGCCTCTTTGTTTCGTATGACTTTGATACACAATCTCCCTACACTGGGTGTGGTGACTAGTGGAGGATCATCATACTCCACATCTGCACTTACATTTACATGGCAAGAGTATGGTGGGGACAGAGGTGGAGGTAGGGAGGGGGTGAGTGTAACGACCTGCCTTTTCGACTGTTTCAAGTCGGTAATTAAACCAACTCAAGCCATTCGAAACGACAGATTGTTATTGCTTATGAGGTTTAACAGAATCAATATGCAGAATCACATAACAAAATAACATGCAGTGGAATAAATTTTTATGCAAAATATCAGAATTATTCAATAATTTACAAAATGGAAAATACAGCTTTAGAATAAATAAATTATACAAAAATTTATTTTACACCCCGAGAAATTACAATTTAGATTTGAAGCTGACGTTGATAAGGAGTCGTGAAGCACGTAAAGACGTGCTCGCTTTGGTTCATTCTTTCAAATTTTGTTTAATGTAAAATTTATGTACTGCAAAATCTTCCGCTGCAAAATAAAATTTTGTATAATTTATTTTATTTTAAAGCTAAGTATTTTCCGCTATGTAAATTATTAAAGTAACACTGATATTTTGCATAAAAAATTATTCCGCTGCATGGTATTGTATTCTGTGATTTTGTGTATTGATTCTGTTAAACCCCATAAGCAAAACAATCTGTCATTTCAAACGGTTTGAGTTGGTTTAGTTACCGAGTTGATGCGACCGAAAAGGCAGGTCGTTACAGTGAGGGTGGTTGGGCTTGTATAGGAGGTGGTGAGGGAATGGAGGTAGATGTAACATGTGTGGAAATGGGGGTAGATGTAACATGTGTGGACTCAATAGGAGATAAGGGAATGGGGGTGATGGTGGTGGTAATAGGGTCTCCTCGCCCTTGCCCTCGTCTTTGTCCTTTCCCTCTACATAGCACCATATATATATATATATATATATATATAATTGTTGATGCTTCCTAAAAATATTGTTGCACCATAATGGAAAACATTTGTCATTAATAAAGATTTATAATGCATATATTTTAGTTGGCATTCTCATACAGTATAACAGCAATGCAGGTTTTTAAAGAAAAAGGAATACAAGTAAAAATTTATAGAAAAGCATTGCATTGAACCACATAATCAATGGTTTGGATTAAACATGATTTTGTGTTTGCACTATTAACACAATTATAGAACACGCTTTTACTCATCATCTTCCTCTTCCTCTTCATACTCTATATTTGCATCCTCGTCTTCATCCTCATAAAAAACTTTTACTTGTATATTTTCATTATTTAGTGGTCTAAGATCTCCATATTATGCTAAATTAGATGCATTACTAGATTCAAAATCAGCTTGATACGCTTGGTTGCTAGGAATAGAAGCATCAAAGGTATTGCTTGCTTTCGTCTTAATAACAACCAACCAATCTTTTTTAGATCTATTTCCAGATGGGTGTGGTACATAATAAACTTGTATTGCTTCTTTGGCTAAGAAAAATGGATTGTAACATCCATACTTGGATGTGTGTTTCACTTCTATGAGATTGTAAGATGGATGCACCTATTTAACACCAATGTTGCTCTATCATCAAACCAATGACACTTAAACAAAAATGTTTTTTTGTAGTGGCTCAAGTGAATATGTCACTTCCTAAATATCCTTTAAAGTCCCGTAAAAGTCACTTATATGTTCTTTAGGATCATCACTACATTTTACACATACACCACTATTGTAAGTTGACTTATTTGCACCATATGCATTGGTGTGAAAATTATACCCATTAGTTAAAAACTTTTGACACTTCTTGACCTTTCTGTGGGGTCCAAGTTAAAGGAGCCTTAGTCGTTGATCTATCGCATTGTTTTCAGAAGACTGTACCCATAGGGTAAACATTTTATTTCATTAATATATATTTTTATTAATTTCACATCATTATCCACCAAGTATCTTGCATATGTGCGGAACCAATCTGCAAAATGACATGAGATTTCATTTGATGGGAAGCTTTCTTTAAAGTTTCTGCACATGATATATTAAAACTATACATATACTTATATATATACAATAATAATTTTATAAAATGATAAACGAAATTTACCTAAATTGTGGTTCTAATTCCAAGCAATTTGTAATTATGTGATTTCTAGCAGCAATATACTCATCATCAGTCATATATTCGTTATAATATTTACCACTAGGTCGGCCTTGTTTTTTGAACACTGACAAATAAGAATCATCAGTATCATCCAAACCCTCATCATTGCGTAGAAGTTGATTATGGACCGTTTTACCATGATCCTCAAAATAATGCCAAAAAAACAGTGATGCTTCCTCTAATATGTATGCATTACAAATTGATGCTTCAACTCGGTCTTTAAATTGATGTTAAATAAATAATATGCATTTATCATATTAGAAAGTAATATTGATATACAAGATTAAAAATGCATACCTTTCAAACGGATACATCCACCCATATTAAACAGGTCCTAGAAGTTTAGCTTCACGAGGAAGATGTATAGAAAGATGTTCTATAACAATAAAAAATGCAGGAGGAAATATTGTCTCTAACTTGCAAGGCAACTCTGGGATATTCCTCTCAAGTTCATCCATTCGTTTTATATTTAATTTAGTTGAGCACAACTCCTTACAAAACAAGCAAAGCTCCGTTATTTGTGACCAAATAGTTTAGGGCAACAACTCCTTCAAAGCAATAGGTAACAAATTCTCCAAAAAATGTAGCAATCATGACTTTTCATTCCAATCATTTTCATCCCACTCAAATTCACGCATCTGTGTAAATTAGAGCATATACCATCCGACATTCTCAAAGTTTCTACCCACTGCAAAAGTAGCTTACAACCTTTCCGATCTAGCTCACAACGAGCTTTTGGTTTCTTATATTCACCATCATTACAAATTTCTAGTTCTGGACGATTACGGTGGATTTTTATATTATGTCTTGATTTTAGATTATCTTTGGTCTTTCCTTTAACATCCAAAACTGTGTTAAACAAATTGTCAAATACATTCTTCTCATTATGCATTACATCAATATTGTGTCGAAGTATTAAATCTTTCCAATAAGGCAATTCCCAAAATATGCTTTGTTTCAACCAATTATGAGTTAAAACCTTAAAGGGAATTGTGTAATCCAAACCTAGCTCGTCATCATATATTTTGGAAAATCCTTAACACACTCAAATACCTCTACACCGGATAACATAGATGTTGGTCCTACTGCGACTTCCATGTTTTTCCTAAAGTTTTTTTTGTCTTTTCTAAATGGATGATGTTTATCTAACCAACGACGATGACAATCGAACCAAGTAAATTTACCACCATTATTCAGGTGAAAAGAAGTTGTCATCTCCATGCATAATGGACAAGATAATCGACCAGCTGTACTTCAACCATATAGCATTGCATATGCGGGAAAATCATTGATTGTCCATAATAAAGTAGCATGCATGGTGAAATTATTTTTTGTCGAAACATCGTATGTAACAACCCCGGTACTTTATAGAAATTTTAATTCATCGATCAATGGTTTCAAGTACACATCTATTCCTTGCTTAGGGCCTTTAGGACCTGGAACGATCAAAGTAAGAAACATATATGGAGTTTTCATACACATCCATGGCGGTAGATTATAAGGTGTTAAGATAACTGGTCAACAAGAGTATGACTTTCTGAATTGCTTAAATGGAGCAAAGCCATCCGTGCAAAGTCCAAGTCATACATTACGTGTTTCTTTTGCAAAATTGGGATAAGTCTGATCAAAGTATTCCTAAGCTTCTCTATCTGATGGATGACTTAAAACCCCATCTTCTTGGCTTTGAAGAGCATGATATATCATGCGACTTGTAGTTGCTTTTAAGGCATATAACCTTTGTAATCTAGAGACAAGTGGGAGATAATGAAGTTTTGTGAATGGAACATTTTTTTCCTCCTTTCCTCTTCCATTTGTATCTTGTGATAGAGCATATTTTACAGTGATTCAAATATTTGTCATCTTTCCAATAAAGCATACACCCACTTCTACATGTGTCTATTTGCTCAAATGGCAATCCAAAAGCAGACACTAGTTTTTAACTTGAGAGAAACTTTTAGACAAAAAAATGTCAGGAGGTAGCATTTCTTTGCATGCTTGAAGATAGTCATCAAAACAATTTTCTGAATTGTTTTGTTTAGATTTAATAGCAACAAATCTTGCAGTAGCAGGTATCTCTGTGTGAATTGTGCAACCTTCCCACAATGGTCTATTTGTTGATTTTAGTAATTCGAAAAAATAACTAGCTTGTGCGTTATGCGGTTCTTCGATTTCAGATTCTAGTATCCCATGTAAACCATGAACTGAACCTATACCATCATAAACCACCTCTCCCATTCTATTTTCAGGAATGTGATTATCGATGAAACCACCTTGACTCGAAGAAATATTTGAATCCACAATATCATATGGGGTTTTGTGTAGTACCACAAGAGGAGTAACTTATCCATGATACTTCCATGTAGAATAATCCGATACAAATCCCCAATTATATAGATGCATCTTTACATCTTTGTTTATAAACAGTTTCATGTTTTTACATTTTGAACAAGGAAAATGAATCAACGCGTTATCCAAATTTTTGGCAGCAAATATCAAAAATTTATTCACTCCATCAAGAAAACTTTCTTGCACTTCACCATTACTATTTTTCTACATATGCATCCAACTACGATCTACAAAATAATCCATTTCTACATTAACCAAAAATTTGGTTTAATATTGTAGAACATGTAAAAGAACGTTTACAATTATAATGTTAACAATTATTAGTAAGATAAATCACTCGCAATTTTAACTGCACATTTCATATGTGAATTGGCTTTAGAACTTGGTCGCCAATGCTGGTTTGAATCATATATATCCCATTTTGAAATTTCTATATCAACTTCAAGTAGAGTCCAATGAACAAACTTGTGTATTGGAGAGAAAATATTGTAGAACATGTTGTTTGTCAAAGCTTTTCTTAAAGCAGACCAAAAGAGACATTCTCTAGTGTTTTTTAAATAAGTAGATGCACTTTTCTACCAAAAAAATCATATAGAAGTACTACATTTAAAAGAAATATGCATAGAAGTATAGTTTACTAATAAATAGAAAAAAAGACTTACTATAATTGTAGTGCTGATTTATACAAAGCTTTACTCGCATCCATAAATCTTACTTTTCTTTCCTAAAACCAATCGATTATCCAATTAAACAAATAAAAATATTAACAAATAAACAGAACACAAATTTTATAACCATATTTTACATAATTATGTATCATTAGCACAGTTTTATTTATTTTTGTTTATAAGGACTTCATAAATAATCTTAGTAACTAATTAACAAATCTAAATATTAAAATCTAATTATATTTTTGTTTCAAGATTCATATTATATATTATTTCTATTAAAAAACTGGTAAAAAGATGCATTGTTCCCAACACATTAATAGTACTAATGCAAGAAATCATGTGTGCGAGGGTACAGTTCTACCATCTTAACCAGATGATATAAATTATAATGTGTGTCAATGTGCATACAAGGTTCCAAAATAAAGAATAAAAAGTGAAAACTTATATTAAAATCGCCTTTTCTTAAACTTAAAAAAACTTATTTGTGTAACGGCCCAAGGATTTTCGGCCTCGAAAATCGACATAAATTCCTTTACCATAACTTATGCCGACCTTCCAAACACCGAAAACACTGGAACGTTTATAGAAAGAAATTAGAGGGTGAGATAAGAAAGAAAGAAATATTAGAATAGAAGAAGAAGAACCAACACAGAGTCTCATATCGCAGCGGAACAAAATATAATACAGAAATAAATCTTTATTGAGAGCTTTGAAAAATACTTACAATATCAGAGTACATCACATCTCTGGACAGTTATAATAATCTGTCCTCATATATAATCACACAGCGGAATACATACTAGATATCATTCGTCTGAACATCTCCATCTCGTCTCTGGACTTCGCAGTACCTGATAACCTGTACACCCCGGGTTAACCCGAGCATTTAAAAAACATCGGGTCAGTCTGGTGAACCAGAGTGAGAAAAACTCGCACAGTATTAAGGGTATCACACAACTTGATTTTAAAGTTAAAATCCTTTCGAAAGAAAAGGATAATCGTAAGACCAAATCCACACATAAATACGGACGGTTTTTACCTTAGTTAACCCAAAATAGTTTTGAAATCAATATCTTTTCTGATATTACAATAGTGTCTAAATACAAGTAAATATCAATCTAGTGGAACGCTTGCATCTAACGCTCCACGTATATATATATATATATATATATATATATATATATAAACAAAACCGTGGGCACTTATTGGAGATTGGTTTCCAACTATGAAAAGGTATGGGACCACCTGCCGATAGTGTATCTCTAGAAGCGAATACACTGGGTTCAACAAGAACGTCTTGCAACCTGGCCCACACATGACCGACCACTCATTTCGCTTGAGTGTATCGAGCATATATCACCAACGGTTGAGCTCAAACCACCGTTTTCCGAGAAGGGACAACATCGAAATAGATTAAAGAATGAAATGGATTTTCTCTAGATAGGTGATTATACACCCTAATGGGAGCGACCCACATAGCCATGTTGCCTGCCCGATTTCTGTCATTTCCTGGTTGATGAGGCTTGAGGTCAGAACACATCTGGTCATCATACACTTTGAATGCCACATTGTCAGATCCGCCAAATCACTAATTGACGTCCACAAAAATATTCTGGTCGTTAAGCTAGAGAGGTGCCCTCCTCCGCCACTAACAGAGATACGTTTGTAAAAAATCAACGTACGTGACTCTTAAGAAATACTCTGTCAGACATCCGTCCATACAAGTCATCCAGGAATAGGATGAACCAAAGGTACCTCCTACTACATCCAATATAGGAATCACCCCATGGATCAGTAGCGAGTTGTCCTTGCAATCCATAGATTTCAACCACGACAGAACCCCAATATCTCTCCGGGTAGAATCAGAGATTGTAAGTGGTCCTTCCGTTTTATGAAGATATATGGTCTTCACATGCTCCATCTCGATCGTCGCCTGATATCTTCTATATATTTCGTATTTGTTGGTCGGAATGTGTGACGATCCCAAAATCCGAGGGGCGGTATTACGGATAATCATTAGAATATAACAAATTAATCATCATAGCAGAGTACAGATAATAGAAGAAACAATAAATAGAATAATTTTACATGGATATGACAGCGGAATCACAACATGTAATAACATCAGAATAGCACAGCGTAGGATATAACTTAGTAAATAAAAAGGGAAGTGATCAGTCATCATCGCCAGAGGCGGAGTACATACATGCAGTGAGACATAATAAGGGTATCGGTCTACATCGCCGAAGGCGGTACATATACATACAATAAGAAGTACGGAAAGTAAATCAGTCTGCATCGCCCGTGACGGAATCATAATATAAGTACAGTAATGGCGGAAAATGTCAAAGTCGTCTCTGTGAAGTCAGCCTCGCCATGAGCCAAAATGCACTCTATGCAACAGTGCAGAGCCAAAAACAACTTGTCGCCTGTGAACTAGGCTGCCTGTGTGAAAATAAGGGCACCCGCGTTTGCAAAGTGAAACAAACAACGAGTCAGTCATGGGGACTGGTATGAGAAATCTATTCAACAGTTTAAACAACAGTAATAAGAAAATCATAGGACCACGCCACTTTCGCGGAACGGGTTTACTCCAGTGATTGCTAGTGCATTTAAAATAAAGTAAATTCTTCAAAACAACGCAATGCTTTTAAAAAGAATGAAGCCATTATAAGACTCAAGTCCCATCATACAATGCAACGCAAGCCGGAGGATAGAGTTTTAACTTATAATGGCCAAATATGCTTGATACGTATAAAGCAAAATCAATTGATATTATTACTAGTGCATATATGTTTCAAAAATGAATAGCATCATAAATATCAATCATAGGCGACATAAGTGTCCCATGCCACTATGTCGCCATATATAAGTTACAATCGAATCTGTTATCTCGTATTGGAAATTGGATTTCCGTCATGAGTCGAGGCAAGGGGCAAGCTCCTCTCCGCTTCGAGACATTCTAGCAAATGTCTCAGGACTACACACTCTGGGTAACCCTTGGATGCTTCAGGGCCGGTCCTCTCTTACGTTTGAGGATTGGCAATTCCTGAACACACGTTTCCCGGTCCTTACAGACCTATAATCGAGGCGCCTCGCATTCCAACAACCACAAAGGTGAAAAGTAGATATATATATGTCAGGGCTGGTAAGTCACTGACACCACCACAGCTAGAAAGAAACGTCGTGCTCTCCCTGTGGTCTGTATCCCGTTTTTTACTCATACCGAGGTGTGAGGCTCGCGAATCCACGCTATACACAAAGCCAGGCCACGTAGACCGTGCTTTGATCATCATCCACAAGACTTTGCTTTGCAACAGAAGCCTTGATCACAGCATCTTGGCATGCCACATAGGCAGTCCACTCCATACGATTGATTTCCATCGATATATAACCTCTGAGCTCGTACGTCTCAGAGAAGGGCGTTAAGCAAAATAATAAATTCTCCGCCGCCAAACAGATATATATTTAACAGAGATCAATCAGCATAGAACAAAATCCAATGTCAGACACACAGTCCATTTACAAGTCCGTTCTGGGTCTGAACGAAACCGGAGGCGTCAATTCCTCGTATATCCGTACAATCAACACATACGTTCAGACGGCTACTACTTCTGTCCCCTTCCGGTAGCTACTCCGGTCAGGAACCTCAGCAGCGCCCATCCAACCGATACGAAGACCGTCGGTCTTGAATCGTCTTTGCAGTTTCCAATTCGAATCGCTCGATAAATTATTTGAAATGAGGGTTAGCTCGGCCTTTTCAAACAATTCACGTAATTAGAATTTAAATCGATTCTTTCCATGGTTATATTATTCGACATCCATCTTTCAGTTCTTTAGTGTTATTTTCGTGTCAAGCACATACAACCATCAAATATCAAACAATTCAAGCCCAATTGGTTTATTTGCAATCTATGTTGCTTATAATATTTTATAACGATTTTTCGCCATTTTTATTTATTTAAAAATGGCCATATTTAATTAAACGACGTTTCAGGTCGTGCCGTGGCACTGGCGCTGTTTTTCCCCTAATTTGTTTTACACATATCGAAAAATCTAACCGTTGGATTTCTACAAAGTCTATATCAGTAGGGAGATATTCCCAAAGCGAACCCAACGGTTCCAGTTTCGTGAAAATCCGACGGTCGGATCATCTACACTAGTCGTTTGAAGTTACGGTTTCAAAATTCGAACTGCAGCGTCGTTATTCGATTTAATTTAATTATATTTATATTTATATATAAATATAAGCGATTTTGGCGCTGTTTTTCTTCAGATTTGAATTAAACATTCCGGACAATCCAACCGTTGGATTTTTACAAGGTTGGTGCCGTTGGGAAGATATTTCCAAGGCGAACCCAGCGGTTGCGGTTTCGGGAAAATCCGATGGTCGGATTTCTCGTACTAATCATTTCAAATTATGATTCCGAAACACGAACTGCACGGCTTCGATTCCTTTTAATTATATTTATATTTATATATAAATATAGTTCATTCTATAATTCCAACTATAATTCATTCTATATTTTCAACTTCGTTTTCACTTCAAATATTTCACTAACGCCTTAATATTTCGAAAAAATTTCGCCATAACCTCCTTTGTACGGGGAGGGGTTTGGAAATTTATTGGGCCGTGTTAGGTACCCAATAAATCCTAAAAAGCATCCACATATTTATAGTGATATATTCTGGTGTTTACGGGGGAGCATGTATAGATAATCACTCCAGAGAATAAATTCTCGTCACCCCGTTTCCGTGTGGAAATAAATAGTCTATGTGCCGTATCTAATAACTAGAGCGACGTGATTATTGTCAACTCCAGACCCGTGTGGGGTTTTTATTAATCTGTCAATTTATCGTTAAATTTTATATAGTCCATAACAGTCATCAGTTCAACCTGTAGTATAAAATCATCGCCATACAAGCCTCTCGCTCGTATGGTAAAACTTCCACCTCGTCACACAAGCTCCAATTGCTTATGTGGAATATGATGAAGTATGCCTATCGTCAAGAAGTATGCCATGTAGTGTAGTTCAAAATTAATTGTTACTATCCTATGGCGACGTTTATTATTTCACACAGAATTGCCAGCACTCCGCATCCAATGGCATTCACAGGAGTTGATATAAAAATAAAATTGCGCAGCCAACTCATCAAGGCTTACCTATTTGTCGGGCACGCAAATAATTTCTTTACTCTACAGCTAATCCATTTTTCCTGTTCAACACATGTATATATATGCAGAACAAAGCTAATAATAATATTTCTAGCAAACTATTATTTATTTCAACACGCGTGTATTTTTATCAAAGCGTATACATGATAAAAGAAATATTTTTATCATCAAAAATATTTATTCAGCACGTGAATGTTTTTAACACTTCATATTCACAATAAAAATGTAGTTTTTATTGTCGATTCATTTTATTTTAACATACGATAACATTCAACACATGAATTTCAACTCGACGAACGAATTTCAACTCAACACATGAATATTCTATATAGTTTGTATATATATAAAAATGTGATTTTTATCGCTAAAGCTATTTGTTTAAATTCAAATAATATTCAACACATGAATTTCAATTCAACGAATGAATTGCAACTCAACACATGAATATTCGCTATGGTTTGAATATATATAAAAATGTGATTTTTATCACTAAAGCTATTTGTTTAAATTCAAATAATATTCAACACATGAATTTCAATTCAACGAATGAATTGCAACTCAACACATGAATATTCGCTATGGTTTGAATATATATAAAAATGTGATTTTTATCGCTAAAGTTATTTGTTTAAATTCAAATAATATTCAACACATGAATTTCAATTCAACGAATGAATTGCAACTCAACACATGAATATTCGCTATGGTTTGAATATATATAAAAATGTGATTTTTATCGCTAAAGCTATTTGTTTAAATTCAAATAATATTCAACACATGAATTTCAATTCAACGAATGAATTGCAACTCAACACATGAATATTCGCTATGGTTTGAATATATATAAAAATGTGATTTTTATCGCTAAAGCTATTTGTTTAAATTCAAATAATATTCAACACATGAATTTCAATTCAACGAATGAATTGCAACTCAACACATGAATATTCGCTATGGTTTCAATATATATAAAAATGTGATTTTTATCGCTAAAGCTATTTGTTTAAATTCAAATAATATTCAACACATGAATTTCAATTCAACGAATGAATTGCAACTCAACACATAAATATTCGCTATGGTTTGAATATATATAAAAATGTGATTTTTATCGCTAAAGCTATTTGTTTAAATTCAAATAATATTCAACACATGAATTTCAACTCAATGAATGAATTGCAACTCAACACATGAATATATATTTCAACATATGTAATTTAATTCAACGAATGAAATTTTTTCTAACACATGTATATTTCAGAAAATTTCGGCAGCATAACGGCAAGGTAGTTAAAACCGGGACCGTCCCTAGTACGGCTCCTCGCTCTACCTTAAAACCTCGCGGTTTTTGACAATGGGGATCATGCATCTAGTTCGCACGCAGGCGGCATGTTTTATTTTCAATTCCACAATCCCTAATTTGTTTCAACCACAAGAGGGTATTTTCTAACCACAAAGGTATTTTTCAACCACAATATCAACCACAAACAATTCTTTCCAACCATTCGTCATACCATATAATATCACGTCAATCACAAGCAATAAATATCGTCCATGGTCTGTGGACGAGGGGAGTGTATATATATATATATGTATATATATATATATATTATAATTCACTTGCATTTCATCGCAATTCAAAGCATATATGTTTCATTCAACGCTTGTATAATTTATACATCGCTAATATAACTTATACAACACATGTACATGAGGTATACAATGTGTATATAATTTACACTTCGCTTATATAATTTATACAACGCGATTTCATTCACACAATTAGTTTAGATTCCTCACATTGGTTATTGCAGTGCTAAAAATCGTAGGAAGATCAGAAAAATCCGCGGCTTCTTCTAGAATGTAGAGAGCCTCCTTGTGGTCGCGGTGTCTCCTGTTTCATCAAATTTCGTTAAAGAATGAAAAAGATATTATTTTTTAAAGTTTTGCAATGCTTTATAGTGTTATTTTCATTTCAGAATTTCGAAGCAGAAAGGTTTTTTAAACCTTCAAAACTAGGTTTTCATTTTGAAGTTAAACCGTACCTTGTTGCTCCGATCAGGTGGTGCCACGCGGAAGAGCTACGAAACAGCTCCCTGTCGGTGGTGGTGGCGTCTGACTCGGCGGCTCCAGCAGGTCGCGGCGGCGCTCCAAAGGGGCTGACTTTCTCCTCGAAATTCAACGCGTACGATCGATGGTTTGAGGCGAGGCTTGGTCGGATTTAAAGAGGGGACGAAGGCGAGTGGAGTGGTGGTGGTGGTGGCGCGGCCTAGCGTCGCCTGTGGCGGCGGGAAAACGAAGGGGAAGGTTCGGGCTTCGTGAGTCGTCGGTTTCGTCTCTGGCGGCTAGGGTTTTGAGTTTTTTTTTTTTAAATAAAAATTCCTATTGGTCGAAGCTATATAGGAAATTTTAAATAGTGTTTTCACAAACGGACTCGAAATCAAACCCAACGACTGTCGTCCCTAGCTAAATACCCCCATTCCGGACACAATGGGATATGTTTCGTTGGCCAGTTCAACAGTTACAGTCAGTTATTTTTCAAATTAAAATATAAAACATTCGATATTTAATTTGAACGTACATTTCAATTTGCCAGGGCCACAAACTGAATCGGAAAATTCCAGAAAAATAAACCTAGCTTTGTTTTGACGATACGGTCCTAACAAAACCCGTTTCGTCGAATTCTGAGCTCGTTTGAAAAAAGGTCATTTTTAGGTCGACCCATTTTAACAGAAATTGACCAATCACATTTTCTTTTGCCCCGCTCACATACTAGCTTCAAAAATTATGAAATTTGAAACTTTGCAATTATTTGACATCTCGGACCCAACAAAAGTGGTTTCGTCGAATTCTGAGGTCGTATGCAAAATATCAATTTTCCAGGGCTATATATGTTATATAGCGACCTTTCTGAAAATTCATTCGGCCATAACTTTTGATTCCCGTTATGAAACTTCGATTTTTCAGATTCGTTAGAAAGGTATTCATATACAGATTTAAATATTTTCAGTTTTGCTAAAATCCCTTATATTTTCCACCCGGTACAGTCAGACAAAGTTTGTATTCAAAATTTCAAACTGCAATACTATACCCAATTCTTTATTTTATTGAAATATGCTATTTCAACTATTCAAATTCTTTGGTAATAACCAATTTTAAAAATTTTAAATTGGTTCACATTTTCGGGGTTATTGCAATCTCCCCCACTTAAAACTTTTCGTCCTCGAAAAGGAAATAACAGCTAAGTAGGAAACAAAATGTAAACGCAAAGTATTGTAAAGGTACCTTGCACCGGAGTTAGTCAGAGATGTCCACTCTGCATTTGGGGTAGGCTTGTTTAATGCTTTCCTCAGTCTCCCAAGTACAGTCTCTAGGATCACTACTCCACTGCACTTTGACTAAATGGATCTTTTTGCTCCTTAGCTCTCTCGTTTCTTTGCCAACTATCTTTAATGGCTCTCTTCTGAGTGCTAATTCTGGAGTTATGTCAATATCCTGTTGCGCTGCTTCTTCCACAACAAGATCTGGATCATGAACATGTTTTCTGAGTTGAGATACGTGGAACACATCATGTACACCAGGCAACCAATCAGGTAATGAAACCTTATATGCAAGAGTTCCAATCCGTTCTAGTATAGGAAAGGGACCAATAAATCTCGGTGTCAACTTCCCAGTCTTGCCAAATCTGATTACTCCTCGCATTGGAGATACTCTTAGATAAACATAATCGCCAACGGCAAATGATAAATCTCTTCTTCTCGCATCAGCATAACTTTTCTGATGGCTCTGTGCGGTTTTCAATCGCTTCTTAATGAAATCGACTTTATCCGATGCTTCTCGAATCATATCGGGCCCTAACACAAGTCTGTTGCCAGGTTCTACCCAACATGCGGGAGATCTGCACGGTCTACCGTATAATGCTTCAAATGGAGACATTCCCAAACTTCCTTAGTAGCTATTGTTGTAAGAGAATTCGGCTAAATGTAAGTGATCTTCCTATGAGCCTCCAAAATCAATAACGCAAGCCCGCAGTAAATCTTCTAGAATTCTATTCACCCGCTCAGTTTGGCCGTCTGTCTGAGGGTGATAAGCAGTGCTTAAATTCAATTTGGATCCCAATTCTGTCTGGAATGCTTCCCAGAATTTGCTAGTAAACAGGGGATCTCTATCACTAACTATATTGAGTGGCACTCCATGCAGTTTAACTATTTCTTTAAAGCAAGTCTGTGCCAAACTTTGAGCCGTTCTGTTGGATCGGACAAGTATGAAATGGGCAGTCTTCGTGAAGCGATCTACGATTACCCATATACTGTCGTTTCCTTTCCTAGTTCGAGGCAAGCCATCGATGAAGTCCATCGAAATTTGCTCCCACTTCCATCCTGGAATTTCTAAGGGTTGTAATAATCCAGCCAATTTCTGCTGATCGCTCTTAACTAGCTGACAAGTGGAGCATATGCTAACATATATTGAAATATCTCTTTTCATCGCCTTCCACCAGAATGTGCGCTTGATATCGTTATACATTTTTCTCACACTGGGATGGATACTTAATTTGGACTTGTGGCATTCATCAAGTACTTCCCTTCTGAGCTCAGGAATTCCCGGCACACAAATTCGCCCTCGTAATCTTAGGACCCCTTGGCTATCAAGGCTAAAATCTGAGGGTTTTCCTTCCCGGATCCGCTGGCTAATCCTTTCAATAAATTCATCGTCTTTCTGTAGAATAGTAATCTTATCTTATAAGGAAGAAGTAATGATAAAGCTGGCGATGATTTCATTCTTTCTACTGAGTGCATCTGCGACAACATTGGCTTTCCCCGGAGTGTATAGAATTTCAAAATCATATGCTGCAAGGAATTCTAACCAACGCTGTTGTCTCAAATTTAGATCTTTCTGAGTGAATAGATATTTCAAGGATTGATGATTGGTAAATAGTTCGAACTTCTCGCCCAGTAAATAATGCCTCCAGATTCTTAAAGCAAACACGATAGCTAATAACTCAAGATCATGAGTTGCATAGTTTCTTTCATGCGGCTTCAGCTGACGGCTGGCATAAGCGACCACTTGGCCTTTTTGCATTAATACTGCGCCTAGCCCTCTAATAGAAGCGTCTATCCATACAGTCAAGTCTTGGTTGCCTTCTATAATTGTCAATACTGGAGCGGTTGTCAACTTCAGTTTCAGCTCCTGGAAAGCTTCTTCACATTCGGGAGTCCATTTGAAATTCTCATGCTTCTTTGTAAGCTTTGTTAATACACCAGATATCTTTGAAAAATCCTGAACGAATTTCCGATAGTAACTAGCCAATCCAAGGAAACTTCGAACTTCAGTGGGGGTAGTAGGTTGTTTCCAGTTTTGAATCGCTGTAATTTTGCTTGGATCTACAGCAATCCCTTCTTTTGATACGACATGGCCTAGGAACTTAACTTCATCCTTCCAGAAGACACACTTAGAAAATTTAGCTTTCAAGACATTTCTCCTTAGAATTTTCAACACTTGTTCCAAGTGTTTCGCATGCTCGCCTTCCGACTTGGAGTAGATTAGAATATCATCGATGAAGACTAGAACAAATTTATTCAATACACCAAGGAACACTCTGTTCATAAGATCGACGAAGTATGCCAGAGCGTTACACAAGCCGAACGGCATTACTAAACATTCGTAGAATAAATCGGGACCCCTGAAGGCTGTCAAAGGAACACAGTCTTCGGTTATACGTAATTGGTGGAAACCTGTAGCTAGGTCCATTCTGGAGAATACTGTTGCTCCATTTAATTGATCTAACAGATCGTCTATTCGGGGCAAGGGATATTTGTTCTTCAGTGTCTGCTTATTGAGATCTCGGTAATCAACACAAAGTCTTAGAGTACCGTCTGATTTCGGGACAAATACTACTGCTGCTCCCCAAGCTGAAAAGCTCGGTCTGATCAGACCTTTCCAAAGCAATTCTCGGGTTTGACTACCTAACTCTTCTTTTTCTTTCGGGACCATTCTTCTAATTGGATGTACTACTGGTCGGGCATTCGGAATTAGATCTATTCTAAATTCAATCTCTCTTTGCGGCGGTAAGTTTTCTACTTCCTCAAACACATCCGCATAGTTTTTAACGACCGGTATCTTTTCTAATGAAGGGGGAGTAACTTCTAAAGAAGACCAAAATTATGTTCTATTAATTTCTGAGCCATGACATGGTATATATATAGGCCCAAGCTTCGTTTCGACTTTAACGATTCTCTCGGCACATCTAACTTCGGCCTTATATTTTGTCAACCAGTCAAGTCCCAGAATAATATCAAATTCGGAAAGGTCCATGACAATTGAATCAAAAGAGAACTTGTAGCAAGAATAAGAGATAGGCACTCTACAGTATGAACTGAGACTAACAGAACCTCCTATCGGGTTTTGAACTTTAATTGGTTCTTTAAGTTTTCTTTGTTTCAATTTTAACTTGTGAACAATGTTGCCAGAAATGAAGCTACGTGATGCACCAGTATCAAAAAGTACAGAAACATGAATATTTTTAATGGTAAGGGTACCTCCCAAGACGTCGGGTTTACCTGATCCATCGGTGGTAGCTGGCGGGGTCTTCCCGTCATACACATGAGCCACTTGTGCATTCTGCTTCAGAGGACAATTCCTGCTATAGTGCCCCTTCTTATGACAGTTGTAGCATTCGGCTGAGTCTGGATTTGCCTTTGGCTTCCTCGGGGCTTTGCATACATTAGAAAAATGACCTGGCTTCCCGCAGTTGTAGCAATTTCCTTTGGGGATCTTTCCAGGTTTTTGAGTAGCGGCCGCTGTAATGCTAGACTCTAGCTGATCTGCTGAAGCCTTGCGCTTATTTCCAGCTTGGCTTTTGGCGCGGTCTTGGCTGGCGTGCCTTTCATCCATATCTTCATAATTGCAAGCCATTTCTACCAGTTCTGAGAAGGAGAGTTTGATGTTGCTTATAGCTCTGTCATGGTACTTACGCTTTAGCCCAAATATGAATCTCTTGTTCTTTGCTTTGTTGGTCATAATAAGCTTTGGAGCATAGCGCGACAACTGGGTGAATTTATTGAGGTAATCCTGGATAGAGAGATCTCCTTGCTGGAGATTAGCAAACTGCTCTCGCATCCTCTCTAAAGCCTGTTCAGGTACAAACTTCTCATTGAACATGGTTTTGAATTGCTCCCAGGTTCTGACGGTACCTGCTGCATCCTCTGAGGTGATGGCATCCCACCACAGCTCTGCTTCCTCCTGTAGGAGCCAAATACCTAGTCGTGCTTTGTTGTTGGTTCCCAAACCCATGCCTTCAAAGATCTTTTCACAGGTCTTCAACCAAACTATAGCCTCCGTCACTGTACCGGTGCCAGAAAAGGGCTTTCCCCCAAGGTTCCTATACCTCTTCGCTACTCTGTCTAGCTCAAAGTCCTCGGGTGCTGGTGGATGAACAACAGGGCCTTCCACAACTACGGGGATATTCCCGTCTCCTCCTGCTACTCCGGCTCGGCCTCCACGGCCTCCTCTAGCTGCTGCTGCTCGTGTAGCCATCAGAAAGAGTACTGTAAAAGCAAGAAAAGAGTCAAGCTCACAGATTTGATAATTTTCATATTTGATAAAGCAGGGGAACATAAGGAAAGGTAATGATGTACTGATCAAATTGTTTTGCTAATCTGCTTAGCTCATTCTAGGACATTGCTAATCCTATCTCTAAAGAGCTACTCGCCTTAGAACACTACTGATTCTATTCTGACGAGGTGTTTAATGTGTTAGATCCTGGAACTAAGGTTAACCAAAGCACTGATACCAACTGTGACGATCCCAAAATCCGAGGGGCGGTATTAAGGATAATCATTGGAATATAACACATTAATCATCATAGCAGAGTACAGATAATAGCAGAAACAATAAATAGAATAATTTTACATGGATATGACAGCGGAATCACAACATGTAATAACATCAGAATAGCACAGCGTAGGATATAACTTAGTAAATAAAAAGGGAAGTGATCAGTCATCATCGCCAGAGGCGGAATACATACATGCAGTGAGACATAATAAGGGTATCAGTCTACATCTCCGAAGGCGGTACATATAAATACAATAAGAAGTACGGAAAGTAAATCAGTCTGCATCGCCCGTGGCGGAATCATAATATAAGTACAGTAATGGCGGAAAATGTCAAAGTCGTCTCTGTGAAGTCAGCCTCGCCATGAGCCAAAATGCACTCTATGCAACAGTGCAGAGCCAAAAACAACCTATCGCCTGTGAACTAGGCTGCCCGTGTGAAAATAAGGGCACCCGCGTTTGCAAAGTGAAACAAACAACGAGTCAGTCATGGGGACTGGTATGAGAAATCTATTCAACAGTTTAAACAACAGTAATAAGCAAATCATAGGACCACGCCACTTTCGCAGAACGGGTTTACTCCAGTGATTGCTAGTGCATTTAAAATAAAGTAAATTCTTTAAAACAACGCAAT
Organism: Allium sativum; assembly: GCA_030737875.1. Taxonomy (NCBI): domain Eukaryota; kingdom Viridiplantae; phylum Streptophyta; class Magnoliopsida; order Asparagales; family Amaryllidaceae; genus Allium; species Allium sativum. The sequence goes on along the minus strand of CM060922.1, from coordinate 443,184,939 downwards.
GCTTTTAAAAAGAATGAAGCCATTATAAGACTCAAGTCCCATCATACAATGCAACGCAAGCCGGAGGATAGAGTTTTACCTTATAATAGCCAAATATGCTTGATACATATAAAGCAAAATCAATTGATATTATTACTAGTGCATAATGTTTCAAAAATGAATAGCATCATAAATATCAATCATAGGCGACATGAGCGTCCCATGCCACTATGTCGCCATATATAAGTTACAATCGAATCTGTTATCTCGTATTGGAAATTGGATTTCCTTTATGAGTCGAGGCAAGGGGCAAGCTCCTCTCCGCTTCGAGACATTCTAGCAAATGTCTCAGGACTACACACTCTGGGTAACCCTTGGATGCTTCAGGGCCGGTCCTCTCTTACGTTTGAGGATTGGCAATTCCTGAACACACGTTTTCCGGTCCTTACAGACCTATAATCGAGGCGCCTCGCATTCCAACAACCACAAAGGTGAAAAGTAGATATATATATGTCAGGGCTGGTAAGTCACTGACACCACCATAGCTAGAAAGAAACGTCGTGCTCTCCCTGCAGTCCGTATCCCATTTTTAACTCATACCGAGGTGTGAGGCTCGCGAATCCACGCTATACACAAAGCCAGGCCACATAGACCGTGCTTTGATCATCATCCACAAGACTTTGCTTTGCAACAGAAGCCTTGATCACAGCATCTTGGCATGCCACATAGGCAGTCCACTCCATACGATTGATTTCCATCGATATATAACCTCTGAGCTCGTACGTCTCAGAGAAGGGCGTTAAGCAAAAGAATAAATTCTCCGCCGCCAAACAGATATATATTTAACAGAGATCAATCAGCATAGAACAAAATCCAATGTCAGACACACAGTCCATTTACAAGTCCGTTCTGGGTCTGAACGAAACCGGAGGCGTCAATTCCTCGTATATCCGTACAATCAACACATACGTTTAGACGGCTACTACTTCCGTCCCCTTCCGGTAGCTACTCCGGTCAAGAACCTCAGCAGCGCCCATCCAACCGATACGAAGATCGTCGGTCTTGAATCGTCTTTGCAGTTTCCAATTCGAATCGCTCGATAAATTATTTGAAATGAGGGTTAGCTCGGCCTTTTCAAACAATTCACGTAATTAGAATTTAAATCGATTCTTTCCATGGTTATATTATTCGACATCCATCTTTCAGTTCTTTAGTGTTATTTTCGTGTCAAGCACATACAACCATCAAATATCAAACAATTCAAGCCCAATTGGTTTATTTGCAATCTATGTTGCTTATAATATTTTATAACGATTTTTCGTCATTTTTATTTATTTAAAAATGGCCATATTTAATTAAACGACATTTCAGGTCATGCCGTGGCACTGGCGCTGTTTTTCCCCTAATTTGTTTTACACATATCGAAAAATCTAACCGTTGGATTTCTACAAAGTCTATATCAGTAGGGAGATATGCCCAAAGCGAACCCAACGGTTCCAGTTTCGTGAAAATCCGACGGTCGGATCATCCACACTAGTCGTTTGAAGTTACGGTTTCAAAATTCGAACTGCAGCGTCGTTATTTGATTTAATTTAATTATATTTATATTTATTTATAAATATAAACAATTTTGGCGCTGTTTTTCTTCAGATTTGAATTAAACATTCCGGACAATCCAACCGTTGGATTTTTACAAGGTTGGTGCCGTTGGGAAGATATTTCCAAGGCGAACCCAGCGGTTGCGGTTTCGGGAAAATCCGATGGTCGGATTTCTCGTACTAATCATTTCAAATTACGATTCCGAAACACGAACTGCACGGCTTCGATTCCTTTTAATTATATTTATATTTATATATAAATATAGTTCATTCTATAATTCCAACTATAATTCATTCTATATTTTCAACTTCGTTTTCACTTCAAATATTTCACTAACGCCTTAATATTTCGAAAAAATTTCGCCATAACCTCCTTTGTACGGGGAGGGGTTTGGAAATTTATTGGGCCGTGTTAGGTACCCAATAAATCCTAAAAAGCATCCACATATTTATAGTGATATATTCTGGTGTTTACGGGGGAGCATGTATAGATAATCACTCCAGAGAATAAATTCTCGTCACCCCGTTTCCGTGTGGAAATAAATAGTCCATGTGCCGTATCTAATAACTAGAGCGACGTGATTATTGTCAACTCCAGACCCGTGTGGGGTTTTTATTAATCTGTCAATTTATCGTTAAATTTTATATAGTCCATAACAGCCATCAGTTCAACCTGTAGTATAAAATCATCGCCATACAAGCCTCTCGCTCGTATGGTAAAACTTCCACCTCGTCACACAAGCTCCAATTGCTTATGTGGAATATGATGAAGTATGCCTATCGTCAAGAAGTATGCCATGTAGTGTAGTTCAAAATTAATTGTCACTATCCTATGGCGACGTTTATTATTTCACACAGAATAGCCAGCACTCCGCATCCAATGGCATTCACAGGAGTTGATATAAAAATAAAATTGCGCAGCCAACTCATCAAGACTTACCTATTTGTCGGGCACGCAAATAATTTCTTTACTCTACAGCTAATCCATTTTTCCTGTTCAACACATGTATATATAAGCAGAACAAAGCTAATAATAATATTTCTAGCAAACTATTATTTATTTCAACACGTGTGTATTTTTATCAAAGCGTATACATGATAAAAGAAATATGTTTATCATCAAAAATATTTATTCAGCACGTGAATGTTTTTAACACTTCATATTCACAATAAAAATGTAGTTTTTATTGTCGATTCATTTTATTTTAACATACGATAACATTCAACACATGAATTTCAACTCGACGAACGAATTTCAACTCAACACATGAATATTCTATATAGTTTGTATATATATAAAAATGTGATTTTTATCGCTAAAGCTATTTGTTTAAATTCAAATAATATTCAACACATGAATTTCAATTCAACGAATGAATTACAACTCAACACATGAATATTCGCTATGGTTTGAATATATATAAAAATGTGATTTTTATCGCTAAAGCTATTTGTTTAAATTCAAATAATATTCAACACATGAATTTCAATTCAACGAATGAATTGCAACTCAACACATGAATATTCGCTATGGTTTGAATATATATAAAAATGTGATTTTTATCGCTAAAGCTATTTGTTTAAATTCAAATAATATTCAACACATGAATTTCAATTCAACGAATGAATTGCAACTCAACACATGAATATTCGCTATGGTTTGAATATATATAAAAATGTGATTTTTATCGCTAAAGCTATTTGCTTAAATTCAAATAATATTCAACACATGAATTTCAATTCAACGAATGAATTGCAACTAAACACATGAATATTCGCTATGGTTTGAATATATATAAAAATGTGATTTTTATCGCTAAAGCTATTTGTTTAAATTCAAATAATATTCAACACATGAATTTCAATTCAACGAATGAATTGCAACTCAACACATGAATATTCGCTATGGTTTGAATATATATAAAAATGTGATTTTTATCGCTAAAGCTATTTGTTTAAATTCAAATAATATTCAACACATGAATTTCAATTCAACGAATGAATTGCAACTCAACACATGAATATTCGCTATGGTTTGAATATATATAAAAATGTGATTTTTATCACTAAAGCTATTTGTTTAAATTCAAATAATATTCAACACATGAATTTCAACTCAATGAATGAATTGCAACTCAACACATGAATATATATTTCAACATATGTAATTTAATTCAACGAATGAAATTTTTTCTAACACATGTATATTTCAGAAAATTTCGGCAGCATAACGGCAAGGTAGTTAAAACCGGGACCGTCCCTAGTACGGCTCCTCGCTCTACCTTAAAACCTCGCGGTTTTTGACAATGGGGATCATGCATCTAGTTCGCACGCAGGCGGCATGTTTTATTTTCAATTCCACAATCCCTAATTTGTTTCAACCACAAGAGGGTATTTTCTAACCACAAAGGTATTTTTCAACCACAATATCAACCACAAACAATTCTTTCCAACCATTCGTCATACCATATAATATCACGTCAATCACAAGCAATAAATATCGTCCATGGTCTGTGGACGAGGGGAGTATATATATATATATATATATGTATGTATATATATATATATATATATATTATAATTCACTTGCATTTCATCGCAATTCAAAGCATATATGTTTCATTCAACGCTTGTATAATTTATACATCGCTAATATAACTTATTCAACACATGTACATGAGGTATACAATGCGTATATAATTTACACTTCGCTTATATAATTTATACAACGCGATTTCATTCACACAATTAGTTCAGATTCCTCACATTGGTTACTGCAGTGCTAAAAATCGTAGGAAGATCAGAAAAATCCGCGGCTTCTTCTAGAATGTAGAGAGCCTCCTTGCGGTCGCGGTGTCTCATGTTTCATCAAATTTCGTTAAAGAACGAAAAAGATATTATTTTTCAAAGTTTTGCAACGCTTTATAGTGTTATTTTCATTTCAGAATTTCGAAGCAGAAAGGTTTTTTAAACCTTCAAAACTAGGTTTTGATTTTGAAGTTAAACCGTACCTTGTTGCTCCGATCAGGTGGTGCCACGCGGAAGAGCTACGAAATAGCTCCCTGTCGGTGGTGGTGGTGGTGGCGTCTGACTCGGCGGCTCCAGCAGGTCGCGGCGGCGCTCCAAAGGGGCTGACTTTCTCCTCGAAATTCAACGCGTACGATCGATGGTTTGAGGCGAGGCTTGGTCGGATTTAAAGAGGGGACGAAGGCGAGATGAGTGGTGGTGGTGGCGCGGCCTAGCATCGCCTGTGGCGGTGGGAAAACGAAGAGGAAGGTTCGGGCTTCGTGAGTCGTCGGTTTCGTCTCTGGTGGCTAGGGTTTTGAGATTTTTTTTTTTAAAGAAAAATTCCTATTGGTCGAAGCTATATAGGAAATTTTAAATAGTGTTTTCACAAACGGACTCGAAATCAAACCCAACGACTGTCGTCCCTAGCTAAATACCCCCATTCCGGACACAATGGGATATGTTTCGTTGGCCAATTCGACTGTTACAGTCAGTTATTTTTCAAATTAAAATATAAAACATTCGATATTTAATTTGAACGTACATTTCAGTTTGCCAGGGCCACAAACTGAATCGAAAAATTCCAGAAAAATAAACCTAGCTTTGTTTTGACGATACGGTCCTAACAAAACTAGTTTCGTCGAATTCTGAGCTCGTTTGAAAAACGGTCATTTTTAGGTCGACCCATTTTAACTGAAATTGACCAATCGTATTTTCTTTTGCCCCGCTCACATACTAGCTTCAAAAATTATGAAATTTGAAACTTAGCAATTATTTGACATCCCGGACCCAACAAAAGTGGTTTCGTCGAATTCCGAGGTCGTATGCAAAATATCAATTTTCCAGGGCTATATATGCTATATAGCGACCTTTCTGAAAATTCATTCGGCCATAACTTTTGATTCCCGTTATGAAACTTCGATTTTTCAGATTCGTTAGAAAGGTATTCATATACAGATTTAAATATTTTCAGTTTCGCTAAAATCCGTTATATTTTCCACCCGGTAGAGTCAGACAAAATTTGTATTCAAAATTTCAAACTGCAATACTGTAACACCCCACCTCCGCCAGGGTGGCTCTTGCAAGCACTCTGGCTTTGGAGGGGCGTTTGAATCAGGTAAACATGCATAATGATATATCAAGGCAGAACAAGAACATATGTATATATGTAAACAGAGTAAATAACATAGATAAAACAGCGGAAGATTTCAAACCATTTCAAAACAAGTCTGGTACAACATAATGTCAACTTTCCAAATACACAAGTCTAGATAAAAACAACATTAATGAAAAACTGAAATACATAAGTACTATCCCCAAAATAAGTGATAACCATAGCTAGCTTCATGTCAAGACCGTACATGAGCTAAAATCCCACAAGCAAGCGATCAGAAATCCAAGCTAAGCTCCAATATTCCCACCCTGAGAACCTGGGGGGGGAAACGGAAGAAAAGAGGCGAAAGAAAAACAGGTCAGTCAAAAAGACTGAGTAAGCCCTACTACAATCAATGTAAACTGATAAAGTTAACTGGCATGATGAAAGCTGAGATGAACATATGGATAACTACATACTGGCATGATGATTAACTAACAAGGTAGATAAAGGTGTCATCGCATAATCAGGTTTAAGGTTTTTGCACCACAGGTGTACTAGCAAACTAACATGACTTGAATAAACAAGTATTGATCCCTTGGCCCAAGCTTTGGCCCAATAACATGAAGTGACCCTAATACGAGGTCCAATAACATGAAGTGACCCTAATACGAGGTCCAATAACATGAAGTGACCCTAATACGAGGTCCAATAACATGAAATGACCCTAATACGAGGTCCAACCAAACGGTCTAATCGATCGGCTCCCTAAGCCTAACTCGTGACGTGTTGGTGTCAATACGGCCCAAACATAATTGTAGTCAGACTGTGCCGGGTCCACCCTTCGGGTGTATCAAGCCCTAGGGTGTAAACCCCTGGACACCATAAACATAAATGCACAGTCTCGATCTACTGGTACCCGTGCATGTTTTCTCCGGCTATAGACTATGTGCACGACCATAGTCCGTCCGGAACTACACCGGCGTACCACTCTGCCGTCGTTTTTGGTCACTTACCTCAAGTCCAGTAATCGTGCTCCCTCCCTAGCCTAGTCCCTAGGGTCTTAATGATACAAACTTGGGATTACTGCTGGAGTGGACCCTCATTGCTAGGATTTTCTAGTGGGTTAAGTACGGTTTAACCCTCTTGCCAATCATGGATTAACTTGGTTAAGTGTAACGATGAGTTCACGACTTAACCCTGATTAATCTACCAAGCCCGCATTGATTAAGTATTAAGTGGACCATGACCTAAACCCTAATCATGAGGCATTAATTAATTAATGTGCCTTAACCTCTCACATTAGACTTCGTTGCGGTTACTAGTAAAGCCGGTCGGTTCCGGGTAGCTTTACACCACAACTTGGTCTAACCTCGGGTTCAAGGTACAACATGACCAACTTCTCACATTGGGTCCTATTGTTTGTAGCAACTAGTTAAGCCGGTCGGTTCCGGGTAGGTTTACGCTACAAACTCAACCAAACCTCGAGTTGGTCACACTTATATTTTCTAAGTGTCATGTCCATCATGTTTCCAAAACATGTTACAAGTTTTCAAGAATTTGGGTAGACCTAACTTAATAGGTAAATTCCCAATGGGTAGATCTAACTTAATAGGTAAATTCCCAATCTTATGTTTTTATGTCTTTTAAGTTTACCCAACCCCAAACGCAATCCCATCGCTTACATATCGCAATAGCGCATAAAGGATAGAAAGAGGGAACTTGGCATAATCATGACATAAAGGTGTTGAAGCCACAAGTTTAACATGGTGGCATATGAAATGTACATATGTTCATATACTTGCATATTACATTTTAGGCCTCAAAAGCATGCATAAAACCAAACTTAGCATATTGGTGATACATGGTGATAAATGACATGTAGAAATGGCCATAAGTTCGCATTTAGCCTCACATGCAAGTTATCATAAGTGATATGATAACTTACATGTTGCCAAAATGCAACCTTTAGCATAAAGCTTGAAGCTTTAAGCTCATAAACCCAAGATAAGCTTGCATAACATGATAACATGAACAAAATGATCAACCCAAACTTGCATAACATAACTTGCATATCATATGACTAACTTGCATATCAAACTTGCATAACATAACATGATAAACTTGCATATCATAACATGGCAAACTTGCATAACATAACATGATAAACTTGCATATCATAACATATCAAACTTGCATAATATGACATGGTAAACTTGCATATCATGGCAAACTTGCATATCATAATGATCAACCAAACTTGCATCATTCATTTAACTTTAGAGTTTAAATATGAAAGTAGAAAAGGGCTTACAATGCTTATGAAGGCACAAAAATATATATAGATTGAGACAAAGCCCTTATGCAATCAAATAAACCCAAAATGCAAGCTCCAATAGAAAAACCCTTGAGCAAAAATGATCAAAACCCTTGCTTTATGATGTAAATATGGAAACTTGACTTGAATGCAAGCTAATGACACTCATACAAGCTTGAAAACACTTGTATGCATGGAAAATCTCTCATAGAAATTTATTTAGAATTTTATGAAGAGAGTGGAGGCCATGAGAGGAATGATTTTGCCATAGTTTAGTTGTATGAGTGAATAATGTTGATTTAGGCTTAGGTTAGGGTCTTATTTATAGAGATTAGGATTAGTTCTAGCCTTAGGATTAAACCCTAGTTCCAATCTCAGCCCTCAAAACCGAATCTGGCCCCCAAACTCAACACAACTCCAAAATGGTGCACCAGGCAAAACTGCCCGGCTGAACCAAGTCGACAGACAAGTCGACAGGGCTGTCGACTTGGGTCCAACCAAGTCGACTCCCAAGTCGACAGGGCTATCGACTTGGGTGCTCTGGCGGGAATTTTCCCGCCTGGCCCAATCTGACCCTAACTTTCAAATTCAAACTTGAATTTGAAATCTGTTTTGAACTTGAAATTTTCTGAAAACTTCGTTGGGCCTTAATCGGGTCATACGGACTCCGATTTTCGAAAACTCGGACTCTATTTCACGTATTTTTCCGAGACGAACGCAATGGCATTGCCCGTTTCCCTTGATTCAGATTTTAGAATTAAATTCTGCCTCGATTTACATCATTATAGGTTATTGAAAATACGGGTTGTTACATTCTCCCCTCCTTAAAGGATTTCGTCCCCCAAATCTCCAAGTTAGGAAGAACGTATCCTACCATCCAACATCCATCTACTCAAAACATCATCCACGAGCAATCATTGTCCTTACAAGATTCTAAATGTTGTATGAACATATGCAAAGGTGTATGTATATGTACTTATCTAATGCAAATATCATCAATGCAAATTATGTTAGTGAAATGAATCCATATGTATGCAATTCCTAACATAATGTATAACATCTATATGTGTGCACATAACATACATCCATATGCAACATCCATGTGATAACACAAAAATTTTCATCCATGAATAAGCATAAACACTCATGCATATGCAATATGAGGAGTGCGTGAGCCGATCTAGTGCCTAACGTGTATAATGCTTCCACGAGTAACCACTTGCAAACACTTGCAACCACTTGCAAACATCAAGCATAACATGTTTCAAACACATGTTTCATCCAAAGGGTTTCTACCTAAGGTTCTCACGACAAGATTAACACGATAAACTAGATAAACATGGATAGCAAAGAGAAAGATATGCTAACAAAGAAAAGAGATTGAGAGTGTACCCTCAAAAAGGAATGGATAAAGCCCACGCATCTTCTCCTCGGTTTCCCAAGTTGCGTCTTCTTCGGCTTCACCCCATTGAACCTTCACCAACTTGACCTCTCGATTCCTTAGCTTCTTGGTCTCCGTCCCCAAGATACGAATCGGAGCTCTCCTCAAGGTAGCCTCTTTCTCCACTTCCACATCTTTCAGAACACTTGGCTCAACTACCTCTGCTAATTCATGTAAACACTTCCGGAGATGCGAGACATGAAAAACATCGTGTACTCCGGCAAGCTTCTCGGGCAACTCCACTCTATAAGCCATCTACCCGATCCTCTCTATAATAGGGAATGGTCCAACAAACCTCGGTGCTAACTTCCCAACGGCTCCAAATCGGACCACATTCCGCAAAGGAGAAACCTTCACGAAAACCATATCCCCAACATCAAACTCCAAATCAGTTCTTCGCTTATCAGCATAGGATTTCTGTCGGTCTTGGGCCGCTTTCATCCGTCTTCGAATCAACTCGACCTTCTCGGATGTATCTCTGATCATATCAGGCCCAAGTATAAGCTCATCTGTAGTCTCCCACCAACATGTAGGCGACTTGCCCGGCCTCCCATATAAAGCTACAAATGGTGCCATCCCTATGCTTGTCTGATAACTGTTATTATATGCAAACTCAACAAGAGGAAGATGGTCTTCCCAAGTACCACCAAAATCCAGAATACAAAGCCTCAACAGATCCTCGAGTACCCTATTCACCCTTTCGGTTTGACCGTCCGTCTGTGGGTGATAAGCCGTACTTAGATTCAACCTCGTGCCCATAGCTTCTTGTAAGCTATTCCAGAACTGACTTGTAAAGATTGGGTCACGGTCACTGACTATACTAGAAGGGACTCCATGTAGTCTCACAATCTCACGAAGATATACAGACGCTAGCCAAGATGCGGTCCTCTTGCTCTTCACCGGAATGAAATGAGCACTCTTCGTAAGTCTATCCACAATAACCCAAATGCTCGTATTCCCTTTCCTTGACCTTGGTAGCCCATCGATAAAATCCATGGAAATACTCTCCCACTTCCATAGTGGAACGTCTAGAGGATGCAATAGCCCACCGGGCTTTTTCGACTCGGCCTTAACTTGCTGGCAAATGATACATCTAGAGACAAACTCTGCCACATCCTTCTTCATCCTAGGCCAAAAGAAAATGCGCTTCATATCTTTATACATCTTATCTCCGCCCGGATGTATAGTCAACTTAGAGCGATGCGCTTCCTCAAGAACTTTTCTTACTAAATATTCTACCATTGGAACACATAACCTTCCGTCTCTCCTCAGCCAACCCTTGTCATCAATAGAATATCGAGCGAGATGACTAGATGCCTCTCCTCAAATCAGCTTATCCATAATCTCAACTACTTGAGGGTCTTCTCTCTGCGAAGCCCCAACTTGATCAATAAGGGTAGGTCTGAGTTCCAGAGATGCTAAAGAACCGGTCATCGACTCAATCGCCAAAGAGAAATCAAAGGTTGCCACATACTCCAAATTCTTCATCTCAACGAATAGAGGACTCAGAGTCAACCTTTTTCTACTCAATGCATCTGCTACCACATTCCCCTTGCCAGGGGTATAAGCTATCTCAAAATCGTAGGACGCCAAGAATTCCATCCATCTTTGTTGCCTCAGATTCAGATCCTTCTGAGAAAAGAGATACTTCAATGACTTGTGATCGGTATAAAGCTCAAATCTTTCTCCCAGAAGATAATGGCGCCAAGCCTTGAGTGCATATACTATTGCTGCCAACTCTAAGTCGTGAGTGGGATAATTCTTCTCATGCACTTTGAGTTGTCTACCGCCAAAGCATATCACTCTTCCTTCTTGCATCAGAACAGCTCCTAACCCCGTGCCACATGCATCGGTGTATACTGTAAATAACTTCCCTCCATCGGGCAAAGCTAGAACAGGTGCTGATGTGACATCTCTCTTGAGCTTCTGAAAAGCAAGCTCGCATTCTATGCTCCAAGCAAAAACAAAATTCTTCTTCGTCAATTTAGTGAGAGGAGCGGAAATCTTCGCGAAGTCCTTGATGAACTTCCAGTAAAAGCCTGCAAGACCTAGAAAACTTCTCACTTCGGTTGCATTCTTTGGAGTCTTCCAATCCTGAACTGCAACTACCTTAGCGGGATCCACCGCTAAGCCTTGCTTAGATACTATATGCCCAAGGAATCTAACTTCCCTTCTCCAAAAGTGACACTTGGAGAACTTGGCCTTCAACTGATGCGCTCTAAGCGTATCCATCACCTCCACGAGATACCTTGCGTGCTCTTCCTCATCCTTAGAGAAGATCAGAATATCATCTACGAAGACCACGACAAACTTGTTCAAGAACTCCCTGAACACCCTACTCATCAAGTCCACGAAATATGCGGGTGCATTAGTCAAGCCGAACGGCATGACAAACCATTCGAAGAATCCATCTGGAGTTCTGAACGCAGTCTTGTCTATACTATCTTCAGCTACTCTGAGCTGATGGAATCCAGTAGCAAGATCAAGCTGAGAGAAAACAGAAGCACCGATAAGCTGGTCAAAGAGATCATCAATCCTCGGTAACGAGTGTCTGTTCTTCTTAGTCAGCTTATTCAACTCTCGATAGTCAACACAAAGTCGGAGAGAACCATCTTCCTTGGTAGCAAATACCACAGGCGCTCCCCATTCAGATATACTTCGTCTAATGAAGTTCTTCTCAAGCAACTCCTTCACTTGCTTACTTAGCTCCCGCCTTTCACGCGGAGCCATGTGCCGAACGGGCAAAGAAACCGGCTTTGCATTATCCACCAGATAAATGCGGAAATCAATCTCTCGCTTAGGGGGCAACCCCCTAACTTCATCGAAAACATCTGGATACTCTCGAACCACTCTCACAGACTGAAGAGTTTCCATTGACGAGTCGAGTGATTCAAGATAGCACCACATGACGGGACCTCTCGGATTACAAGAAATTTCTAGGGTGTTTCCGAGGCGAGTCACGAGCCTCACAACCCTATGCTCACAATCAAGGATGGCTCCATATCTGGACAACCAATCCATGCCCAATATCAATCCGTATCCCCTAAAACCAAGAACATAAGCACTACACAAGAACTCTACACTCAGTATAGAGATCCTCAAATCCCCACATATCATAGACAGATGGGCGGAACCCCCAATAGGATTTGAGACACAGACGGGATCATCTACCAAGCTAGTACTAAGGTGCAAACTATCAACAAGATCAGATGAGATAAAGCTATGCGATGCACCAGAATCAAACAAGGTACGAACTGGAAAATCAGAAATATATACAAGGCTCTCAACAGAAATACTACCTCGATCGGGAACTGGAGCGGTATTGAGAGCATGAACTTTCCCTCCTGAAGGTCCAGCATGCTGAGTCTGACCATGGCCTTGCCCTTGCTTCTTCGGGCAATCCTTACTGAAATGTCCAGTCTCACCGCAGAAAAAGCATTCACCATTCTTCCTTTTCCTCTTCTTACAATCCTTAATAAGATGCCTAACTGAACCGCAATAATGGCACTTCCCCTTGTTGTTCTTGCCCTTGTTGTTGTTCCCCTTGTTGCCTTGACTCTTGTTCTTGTTCTGATTGCCTTGACTGCTCTGACCACTTGGATTACCCTGATTTCCTTTCTACTGGGAATCAGTCTTCTTGGCTTGAGTATCATTCATCTTGATCTCTTTCTTGACATCTCCCTGAAGTAACGCCATATCAACCAAGCTCTCAAACGTGGCCCCATGGGGAATATGTGACATAGCCAATCCCTGCAACGGCTCATTCAATCCTCTAGCAAAACGAAGAGCCTTCTTCTGAGGAGTATTCACCATATCCAAGACAAAACGAGCTAACTGATTGAACTTGTTCACATATTCTTTGACAGACATATCTCCTTGTTTCAAAGTTATGAACCTCTCCATTTGCAGATTCTCCTCAGCAGAAGATAGAAACTTAAGCACGAACCTTGCCCTGAAATCGGCCCAAGTCTCAACAGGCCTAGTACCATTGGTGACTTCCCACCAATAAGCGGCTTCATCCTTCATAAGCCAAACCGCCAACAAGATCTTCCTCTGATCGTCTAACCCAAAGATAGCAAATAAATCCTCGGTCTCTTTCAACCAATTCCTGGCCTCTACAAAAGTCTCAGTGCCTTGAAAGTTCCTGCCACCCATTGCTTTGAAATCTTTGCAAGTCTTTGCGAAGTCAGCTTGAGGATGCTGAGGGGGAGGAGGAAGAGGAACCTCAGCGACAGGAGGAGGAGGAACATCAGCGACAGGAGGAGGAGGAACATTAACTACCAGAGGAGGAGGAGGAGGAACATCTGCGGGGCCGGCTTCGGTCGCCCTAGCCTCCAAAAGTCTCCTATACCAAACAGGTACGTGTACTCCCTCCGGAATAGCAAAGTTATCGGCCATACTGAAAACGAAGAAAAAGACAGATTCAGAATGGAGGAAAAACGAAGGAATTTTGCAAATGGCTTTTTGGGGAATAGCCTATAAAATAAACTAGACTTTTCTTTGGAAAATACTTTATACTTGGTTTTGAAAATAGTTTTCCAAAAGTTTTAAAAACCTTTTTGTTCCTTCCCGTAAACCATACGCTCTGATACCAAATGTAACACCCCACCTCCGCCAGGGTGGCTCTTGCAAGCACTCTGGCTTTGGAGGGGCGTTTGAATCAGGTAAACATGCATAATGATATATCAAGGCAGAACAAGAACATATGTATATATGTAAACAGAGTAAATAACATAGATAAAACAGCGGAAGATTTCAAACCATTTCAAAACAAGTCTGGTACAACATAATGTCAACTTTCCAAATACACAAGTCTAGATAAAAACAACATTACTGAAAAACTGAAATACATAAGTACTATCCCCAAAATAAGTGATAACCATAGCTAGCTTCATGTCAAGACCGTACATGAGCTAAAATCCCACAAGCAAGCGATCAGAAATCCAAGCTAAGCTCCAATATTCCCACCCTGAGAACCTGGGGGGGGGGGGAAACGGAAGAAAAGAGGCGAAAGAAAAACCGGTCAGTCAAAAAGACTGAGTAAGCCCTACTACAATCAATGTAAACTGATAAAGTTAACTGGCATGATGAAAGCTGAGATGAACATATGGATAACTACATACTGGCATGATGATTAACTAACAAGGTAGATAAAGGTGTCATCGCATAATCAGGTTTAAGGTTTTTGCACCACAGGTGTACTAGCAAACTAACATGACTTGAATAAACAAGTATTGATCCCTTGGCCCAAGCTTTGGCCCAATAACATGAAGTGACCCTAATACGAGGTCCAATAACATGAAATGACCCTAATACGAGGTCCAACCAAACGGTCTAATCGATCGGCTCCCTAAGCCTAACTCGTCACGTGTTGGTGTCAATACGATCCAAACATAATTGTAGTCAGACTGTGCCGGGTCCACCCTTCGGGTGTATCAAGCCCTAGGGTGTAAACCCCTGGACACCATAAACATAAATGCACAGTCTCGATCTACTGGTACCCGTGCATGTTTTCTCCGGCTACAGACTATGTGCACGACCATAGTCCGTCCGGAACTACACCGGCGTACCACTCTGCCGTCGTTTTTGGTCACTTACCTCAAGTCCAGTAATCGTGCTTCCTCCCTAGCCTAGTCCCTAGGGTCTTAATGATACAAACTTGGGATTACTGCTGGAGTGGACCCCCATTGCTAGGATTTTCTAGTGGGTTAAGTACGGTTTAACCCTCTTGCCAATCATGGATTAACTTGGTTAAGTGTAACGATGAGTTCACGACTTAACCCTGATTAATCTACCAAGCCCGCATTGATTAAGTATTAAGTGGACCATGACTTAAACCCTAATCATGACGCATTAATTAATTAATGTGCCTTAACCTCTCACATTAGACTTCGTTGCGGTTACTAGTTAAGCCGGTCGGTTCCGGGTAGCTTTACACCACAACTTGGTCTAACCTCGGGTTCAAGGTACAACATGACCAACTTCTCACATTGGGTCCTATTGTTTGTAGCAACTAGTTAAGCCGGTCGGTTCCGGGTAGGTTTACGCTACAAACTCAACCCAACCTCGAGTTGGTCACACTTATATTTTCTAAGTGTCATGTCCATCATGTTTCCAAAACATGTTACAAGTTTTCAAGAATTTGGGTAGACCTAACTTAATAGGTAAATTCCCAATGGGTAGACCTAACTTAATAGGTAAATTCCCAATCTTATGTTTTTATGTCTTTTAAGTTTACCCAACCCCAAACGCAATCCCATCGCTTACATATCGCAATAGCGCATAAAGGATAGAAAGAGGGAACTTGGCATAATCATGACATAAAGGTGTTGAAGCCACAAGTTTAACATGGTGGCATATGAAATGTACATATGTTCATATACTTGCATATTACATTTTAGGCCTCAAAAGCATGCATAAAACCAAACTTAGCATATTGGTGATACATGGTGATAAATGACATGTAGAAATGGCCATAAGTTCGCATTTAGCCTCACATGCAAGTTATCATAAGAGATATGATAACTTACATGTTGCCAAAATGCAACCTTTAGCATAAAGCTTGAAGCTTTAAGCTCATAAACCCAAGATAAGCTTGCATAACATGATAACATGAACAAAATGATCAACCCAAACTTGCATAACATAACTTGCATATCATATGACTAACTTGCATATCAAACTTGCATAACATAACATGATAAACTTGCATATCATAACATGGCAAACTTGCATAGCATAACATGATAAACTTGCATATCATAACATATCAAACTTGCATAATATGACATGGTAAACTTGCATATCATGGCAAACTTGCATATCATAATGATCAACCAAACTTGCATCATTCATTTAACTTTAGAGTTTAAATATGAAAGTAGAAAAGGGCTTACAATGCTTATGAAGGCACAAAAATATATATAGATTGAGACAAAGCCCTTATGCAATCAAATAAACCCAAAATGCAAGCTCCAATAGAAAAACCCTTGAGCAAAAATGATCAAAACCCTTGCTTTATGATGTAAATATGGAAACTTGACTTGAATGCAAGCTAATGACACTCATACAAGCTTGAAAACACTTGTATGCATGGAAAATCTCTCATAGAAATTTATTTAGAATTTTATGAAGAGAGTGGAGGCCGTAAGAGGAATGATTTTGCCATAGTTTAGTTGTATGAGTGAATAATGTTGATTTAGGCTTAGGTTAGGGTCTTATTTATAGAGATTAGGATTAGTTCTAGCCTTAGGATTAAACCCTAGTTCCAATCTCAGCCCTCAAAACCGAATCTGGCCCCCAAACTCAACACAACTCCAAAATGGTGCACCAGGCAAAACTGCCCGGCTGAACCAAGTCGACAGCCAAGTCGACAGGGCTGTCGACTTGGGTCCAACCAAGTCGACTCCCAAGTCGACAGGGCTGTCGACTTGGGTGCTCTGGCGGGAATTTTCCCACCTGGCCCAATCTGACCCTAAGTTTCAAATTCAAACTTGAATTTGAAATCTGTTTTGAACTTGAAATTTTCTGAAAACTTCGTTGGGCCTTAATCGGGTCATACGGACTCCGATTTTCGAAAACTCGGACTCTATTTCGCGTATTTTTCCGAGACGAACGCAATGGCATAGCCTGTTTCCCTTGATTCAGATTTTAGAATTAAATTCTGCCTCGATTTACATCATTACAGGTTATTGAAAATACGGGTTGTTACATTCTCCCCTCCTTAAAGGATTTCGTCCCCGAAATCTCCAAGTTAGGAAGAACGTATCCTACCATCCAACATCCATCTACTCAAAACATCATCCACGAGCAATCATTGTCCTTACAAGATTCTAAATGTTGTATGAACATATGCAAAGGTGTGTGTATATGTACTTATCTAATGCAAATATCATCAATGCAAATTATGTTAGTGAAATGATACCATATGTATGCAATTCCTAACATAATGTATAACATCTATATGTGTGCACATAACATACATCCATATGCAACATCCATGTGATAACACAAAAATTTTCATCCATGAATAAGCATAAACACTCATGCATATGCAATATGAGGAGTGCGTGAGCCGATCTAGTGCCTAACGTGTATAATGCATCCACGAGTAACCACTTGCAAACACTTGCAACCACTTGCAAACATCAAGCATAACATGTTTCAAACACATGTTTCATCCAAAGGGTTTCTACCTAAGGTTCTCACGACAAGATTAACACGATAAACTAGATAAACATGGATAGCAAAGAGAAAGATATGCTAACAAAGAAAAGAGATTGAGAGTGTACCCTCAAAAAGGAATGGATAAAGCCCACGCATCTTCTCCTCGGTTTCCCAAGTTGCGTCTTCTTCGGCTTCACCCCATTGAACCTTCACCAACTTGACCTCTCGATTCCTTAGCTTCTTGGTCTCCGTCCCCAAGATACGAATCGGAGCTCTCCTCAAGGTAGCCTCTTTCTCCACTTCCACATCTTTCAGAACACTTGGCTCAACTACCTCTGCTAATTCATGTAAACACTTCCGGAGATGCGAGACATGAAAAACATCGTGTACTCCGGCAAGCTTCTCGGGCAACTCCACTCTATAAGCCATCTACCCGATCCTCTCTATAATAGGGAATGGTCCAACAAACCTCGGTGCTAACTTCCCAACGGCTCCAAATCGGACCACATTCCGCAAAGGAGAAACCTTCACGAAAACCATATCCCCAACATCAAACTCCAAATCAGTTCTTCGCTTATCAGCATAGGATTTCTGTCGGTCTTGGGCCGCTTTCATCCGTCTTCGAATCAACTCGACCTTCTCGGATGTATCTCTGATCATATCAGGCCCAAGTATAAGCTCATCTGTAGTCTCCCACCAACATGTAGGCGACTTGCCCGGCCTCCCATATAAAGCTTCAAATGGTGCCATCCCTATGCTTGTCTGATAACTGTTATTATATACAAACTCAACAAGAGGAAGATGGTCTTCCCAAGTACCACCAAAATCCAGAATACAAAGCCTCAACAGATCCTCGAGTACCCTATTCACCCTTTCGGTTTGACCGTCCGTCTGTGGGTGATAAGCCGTACTTAGATTCAACCTCGTGCCCATAGCTTCTTGCAAGTTATTCCAGAACTGACTTGTAAAGATTGGGTCACGGTCACTGACTATACTAGAAGGGACTCCATGTAGTCTCACAATCTCACGAAGATATACAGACGCTAGCCAAGATGCGGTCCTCTTGCTCTTCACCGGAATGAAATGAGCACTCTTCGTAAGTCTATCCACAATAACCCAAATGCTCGTATTCCCTTTCCTTGACCTTGGTAGCCCATCGATAAAATCCATGGAAATACTCTCCCACTTCCATAGTGGAACGTCTAGAGGATGCAATAGCCCACCGGGCTTCTTCGAATCGGCCTTAACTTGCTGGCAAATGATACATCTAGAGACAAACTCTGCCACATCCTTCTTCATCCCAGGCCAAAAGAAAATGCGCTTCATATCTTTATACATCTTATCTCCGCCTGGATGTATAGTCAACTTAGAGCGATGCGCTTCCTCAAGAACTTTTTTTACTAAATCTTCTACCATTGGAACACATAACCTTCCGTCTCTCCTCAGCCAACCCTTGTCATCAATAGAATATCGAGCGAGATGACTAGACGCCTCTCCTCAAATCAGCTTATCCATAATCTCAACTACCTGAGGGTCTTCTCTCTGCGAAGCCCCAACTTGATCAAGAAGGGTAGGTCTGAGTTCCAGAGATGCTAAAGAACCGGTCATCGACTCAATCGCCAAAGAGAAATCAAAGGTTGCCACATACTCCAAATTCTTCATCTCAACGAATAGAGGACTCAGAGTCAACATTTTTCTACTCAATGCATCTGCTACCACATTCCCCTTGCCAGGGGTATAAGCTATCTCAAAATCGTAGGACGCCAAGAATTCCATCCATCTTTGTTGCCTCAGATTCAGATCCTTCTGAGAAAAGAGATACTTCAATGACTTGTGATCGGTCTAAAGCTCAAATCTTTCTCCCAGAAGATAATGGCGCCAAGCCTTGAGTGCATATACTATTGCTGCCAACTCTAAGTCATGAGTGGGATAATTCTTCTCATGCACTTTGAGTTGTCTACCGCCAAAGCATATCACTCTTCCTTCTTGCATCAGAACAGCTCCTAACCCCATGCCACATGCATCGGTGTATACTGTAAATAACTTCCCTCCATCAGGCAAAGCTAGAACAGGTGCTGATGTGAGAGCTCTCTTGAGCTTCTGAAAAGCAAGCTCGCATTCTATGCTCCAAGCAAAAACTAAATTCTTCTTCGTCAATTTAGTGAGAGGAGCGGAAATCTTCGCGAAGTCCTTGATGAACTTCCGGTAAAAGCCTGCAAGACCTAGAAAACTTCTCACTTCGGTTGCATTCTTTGGAGTCTTCCAATCCTGAACTGCAACTACCTTAGCGGGATCCACCGCTAAGCCTTGCTTAGATACTATATGCCCAAGGAGTCTAACTTCCCTTCTCCAAAAGTGACACTTGGAGAACTTGGCCTTCAACTGATGCGCTCTAAGCGTATCCGTCACCTCCACGAGATGCCTTGCGTGCTCTTCCTCATCCTTAGAGAAGATCAGAATATCATCTACGAAGACCACGACAAACTTGTTCAAGAACTCCCTGAACATCCTACTTATCAAGTCCACGAAATATGCGGGTGCATTAGTCAAGCCGAACGGCATGACAAACCATTCGAAGAATCCATCTGGAGTTCTGAACGCAGTCTTGTCTATACTATCTTCAGCTACCCTGAGCTGATGGAATCCAGTAGCAAGATCAAGCTGAGAGAAAACAGAAGCACCGATAAGCTGGTCAAAGAGATCATCAATCCTCGGTAACGGGTGTCTGTTCTTCTTAGTCAGCTTATTCAACTCTCGATAGTCAACACAAAGTCGGAGAGAACCATCTACCTTGGTAGCAAATACCACAGGCGCTCCCCATTCAGATATACTTCGTCTAATGAAGTTCTTCTCAAGCAACTCCTTCACTTGCTTAGCTCCCGCCTTTCACGCGGAGCCATGTGCCGAACGGGCAAAGAAACCGGCTTTGCATTATCCACCAGATAAATGCGGAAATCAATCTCTCGCTTAGGGGGCAACCCCCTAACTTCATCGAAAACATCCGGATACTCTCGAACCACTCTCACAGATTGAAGAGTTTCCATTGACGAGTCGAGTGATTCAAGATAGCACAACATGACGGGACCTCTCGGATTACAAGAAATTTCTAGGGTGTTTCCGAGGCGAGTCACGAGCCTCACAACCCTATGCTCACAATCAAGGATGGCTCCATATCTGGACAACCAATCCATGCCCAATATCAATCTGTATCCCCTAAAACCAAGAACATAAGCACTACACAAGAACTCTACACTCAGTATAGATATCCTCAAATCCCCACATATCATAGACAGATGGGCGGAACCCCCAATAGGATTTGAGACACAGACGGGATCATCTACCAAGCTAGTACCAAGGTGCAAACTATCAACAAGATCAGATGAGATAAAGCTATGCGATGCACCAGAATCAAACAAGGTACGAACTGGAAAATCAGAAATATATTCAAGGCTCTCAACAGAAATACTACCTCGATCGGGAACTGGAGCGGTATTGAGAGCATGAACTTGCCCTCCTGAAGGTCCAGCACGCTGAGTCTGACCCTGGCCTTGCCCTTGCTTCTTCGGGCAATCCTTACTGAAATGTCCAGTCTCACCGCAGAAAAAGCATTCACCATTCTTCCTTTTCCTCTTCTTACAATCCTTAATAAGATGCCTAACTGAACCGCAATAATGGCACTTCCCCTTGTTGTTCTTGCCCTTGTTGTTGTTCCCCTTGTTGCCTTGACTCTTGTTCTTGTTCTGATTGCCTTGACTGCTCTGACCACTTGGATTACCCTGATTTCCTTTCTACTGGGAATCAGTCTTCTTGGCTTGAGTATCATTCATCTTGATCTCTTTCTTGACATCTCCCTGAAGTAACGCCATATCAACCAAGCTCTCAAACGTGGCCCCATGGGGAATATGTGACATAGCCAATCCCTGCAACGGCTCATTCAATCCTCTAGCAAAACGAAGAGCCTTCTTCTGAGGAGTATTCACCATATCCAAGACAAAACGAGCTAACTGATTGAACTTGTTCACATATTCTTTGACAGACATATCTCCTTGTTTCAAAGTTATGAACCTCTCCATTTGCAGATTCTCCTCAGCAGAAGATAGAAACTTAAGCACGAACCTTGCCCTGAAATCGGCCCAAGTCTCAACAGGCCTAGTACCATTGGTGACTTCCCACCAATAAGCGGCTTCATCCTTCATAAGCCAAACCGCCAACAAGATCTTCCTCTGATCGTCTAACCCAAAGATAGCAAATAAATCCTCGGTCTCTTTCAACCAATTCCTGGCCTCTACAAAAGTCTCAGTGCCTTGAAAGTTCCTGCCACCCATTGCTTTGAAATCTTTGCAAGTCTTTGCGAAGTCAGCTTGAGGATGCTGAGGGGGAGGAGGAACCTCAGCGACAGGAGGAGGAGGAACATCAGCGACAGGAGGAGGAGGAACATTAACTACCGGAGGAGGAGGAGGAGGAACATCTGCGGGGCCGGCTTCGGTCGCCCTAGCCTCCAAAAGTCTCCTATACCAAACAGGTACGTGTACTCCCTCCGGAATAGCAAAGTTATCGGCCATACTGAAAACGAAGAAAAAGACAGATTCAGAATGGAGGAAAAACGAAGGAATTTTGCAAATGGCTTTTTGGGGAATAGCCTATAAAATAAACTAGACTTTTCTTTGGAAAATACTTTATACTTGGTTTTGAAAATAGTTTTCCAAAAGTTTTAAAAACCTTTTTGTTCCTTCCCGTAAACCATACGCTCTGATACCAAATGTAACACCCCACCTCCGCCAGGGTGGCTCTTGCAAGCACTCTGGCTTTGGAGGGGCGTTTGAATCAGGTAAACATGCATAATGATATATCAAGGCAGAACAAGAACATATGTATATATGTAAACAGAGTAAATAACATAGATAAAACAGCGGAAGATTTCAAACCATTTCAAAACAAGTCTGGTACAACATAATGTCAACTTTCCAAATACACAAGTCTAGATAAAAACAACATTACTGAAAAACTGAAATACATAAGTACTATCCCCAAAATAAGTGATAACCATAGCTAGCTTCATGTCAAGACCGTACATGAGCTAAAATCCCACAAGCAAGCGATCAGAAATCCAAGCTAAGCTCCAATATTCCCACCCTGAGAACCTGGGGGGGGGGGGGGAACGGAAGAAAAGAGGCGAAAGAAAAACAGGTCAGTCAAAAAGACTGAGTAAGCCCTACTACAATCAATGTAAACTGATAAAGTTAACTGGCATGATGAAAGCTGAGATGAACATATGGATAACTACATACTGGCATGATGATTAACTAACAAGGTAGATAAAGGTGTCATCGCATAATCAGGTTTAAGGTTTTTGCACCACAGGTGTACTAGCAAACTAACATGACTTGAATAAACAAGTATTGATCCCTTGGCCCAAGCTTTGGCCCAATAACATGAAGTGACCCTAATACGAGGTCCAATAACATGAAATGACCCTAATACGAGGTCCAACCAAACGGTCTAATCGATCGGCTCCCTAAGCCTAACTCGTCACGTGTTGGTGTCAATACGGCCCAAACATAATTGTAGTCAGACTGTGCCGGGTCCACCCTTCGGGTGTATCAAGCCCTAGGGTGTAAACCCCTGGACACCATAAACATAAATGCACAGTCTCGATCTACTGGTACCCGTGCATGTTTTCTCCGGCTACGGACTATGTGCACGACCATAGTCCGTCCGGAACTACACCGGCGTACCACTCTGCCGACGTTTTTGGTCACTTACCTCAAGTCCAGTAATCGTGCTCCCTCCCTAGCCTAGTCCCTAGGGTCTTAATGATACAAACTTGGGATTACTGCTGGAGTGGACCCCATCGCTAGAATTTTCTAGTGGGTTAAGTACGGTTTAACCCTCTTGCCAATCATGGATTAACTTGGTTAAGTGTAACGATGAGTTCACGACTTAACCCTGATTAATCTACCAAGCCCGCATTGATTAAGTATTAAGTGGACCATGACTTAAACCCTAATTATGAGGCATTAATTAATTAATGTGCCTTAACCCCTCACATTAGACTTCGTTGCGGTTACTAGTTAAGCCGGTCGGTTCCGGGTAGCTTTACACCACAACTTGGTCTAACCTCGGGTTCAAGGTACAACATGACCAACTTCTCACATTGAGTCCTATTGTTTGTAGCAACTAGTTAAGCCGGTCGGTTCCGGGTAGCTTTACGCTACAAACTCAACCCAACCTCGAGTTGGTCACACTTATATTTTCTAAGTGTCATGTCCATCATGTTTCCAAAACATGTTACAAGTTTTCAAGAATTTGGGTAGACCTAACTTAATAGGTAAATTCCCAATGGGTAGATCTAACTTAATAGGTAAATTCCCAATCCTATGTTTTTATGTCTTTTAAGTTTACCCAACCCCAAACGCAATCCCATCGCTTACATATCGCAATAGCGCATAAAGGATAGAAAGAGAGAACTTGGCATAATCATGACATAAAGGTGTTGAAGCCACAAGTTTAACATGGTGGCATATGAAATGTACATATGTTCATATACTTGCATATTACATTTTAGGCCTCAAAAGCATGCATAAAACCAAACTTAGCATATTGGTGATACATGGTGATAAATGACATGTAGAAATGGCCATAAGTTCGCATTTAGCCTCACATGCAAGTTATCATAAGAGATATGATAACTTACATGTTGCCAAAATGCAACCTTTAGCATAAAGCTTGAAGCTTTAAGCTCATAAACCCAAGATAAGCTTGCATAACATGATAACATGAATAAAATGATCAACCCAAACTTGCATAACATAACTTGCATATCATATGACAAACTTGCATAACATAACATGATAAACTTGCATATCATAACATGGCAAACTTGCATAACATAACATGATAAACTTGCATATCATAACATATCAAACTTGCATAATATGACATGGTAAACTTGCATATCATGGAAAACTTGCATATCATAATGATCAACCAAACTTGCATCATTCATTTAACTTTAGAGTTTAAATATGAAAGTAGAAAAGGGCTTACAATGCTTATGAAGGCACAAAAATATTTATAGATTGAGACAAAGCCCTTATGCAATCAAATAAACCCAAAATGCAAGCTCCAATAGAAAAACCCTTGAGCAAAAATGATCAAAACCCTTGCTTTATGATGTAAATATGGAAACTTGACTTGAATGCAAGCTAATGACACTCATACAAGCTTGAAAACACTTGTATGCATGGAAAATCTCTCATAGAAATTTATTTAGAATTTTATGAAGAGAGTGGAGGCCATGAGAGGAATGATTTTGCCATAGTTTAGTTGTATGAGTGAATAATGTTGATTTAGGCTTAGGTTAGGGTCTTATTTATATAGATTAGGATTAGTTCTAGCCTTAGGATTAAACCCTAGTTCCAATCTCAGCCCTCAAAACCGAATCTGGCCCCCAAACTCAACACAACTCCAAAATGGTGCACCAGGCAAAACTGCCCGGTTGAACCAAGTCGACAGCCAAGTCGACAGGGCTGTCGACTTGGGTCCAACCAAGTCGACTCCCAAGTCGATAGGGCTGTCGACTTGGGTGCTCTGGCGGGAATTTTCCCGCCTGGCCCAATCTGACCCTAACTTTCAAATTCAAACTTGAATTTGAAATCTGTTTTGAACTTGAAATTTTCTGAAAACTTCGTTGGGCCTTAATCGGGTCATACGGACTCCGATTTTCGAAAACTCGGACTCTATTTCGCGTATTTTTCCGAGACGAACGCAATGGCATAGCCCGTTTCCCTTGATTCAGATTTTAGAATTAAATTCTGCCTCGATTTACATCATTACAGGTTATTGAAAATACGGGTTGTTACATTCTCCCCTCCTTAAAGGATTTCGTCCCCCAAATCTCCAAGTTAGGAAGAACGTATCCTACCATCCAACATCCATCTACTCAAAACATCATCCACGAGCAATCATTGTCCTTACAAGATTCTAAATGTTGTATGAACATATGCAAAGGTGTGTGTATATGTACTTATCTAATGCAAATATCATCAATGCAAATTATGTTAGTGAAATGAATCCATATGTATGCAATTCCTAACATAATGTATAACATCTATATGTGTGCACATAACATACATCCATATGCACCATCCATGTGATAACATAAAAATTTTCATCCATGAATAAGCATAAACACTCATGCATATGCAATATGAGGAGTGCGTGAGCCGATCTAGTGCCTAACGTGTATAATGCATCCACGAGTAACCACTTGCAAACACTTGCAACCACTTGCAAACATCAAGCATAACATGTTTCAAACACATGTTTCATCCAAAGGGTTTCTACCTAAACACATGTTCTCACGACAAGATTAACACGATAAACTAGATAAACATGGATAGCAAAGAGAAAGATATGCTAACAAAGAAAAGAGATTGAGAGTGTACCCTCAAAAAGGAATGGATAAAGCCCACGCATCTTCTCCTCGGTTTCCCAAGTTGCGTCTTCTTCGGCTTCACCCCATTGAACCTTCACCAACTTGACCTCTCGATTCCTTAGCTTCTTGGTCTCCGTCCCCAAGATACGAATCGGAGCTCTCCTCAAGGTAGCCTCTTTCTCCACTTCCACATCTTTCAGAACACTTGGCTCAACTACCTCTGCTGATTCATGTAAACACTTCCGGAGATGCGAGACATGAAAAACATCGTGTACTCCGGCAAGCTTCTCGGGCAACTCCACTCTATAAGCCATCTGCCCGATCCTCTCTATAATAGGGAATGGTCCAACAAACCTCGGTGCTAACTTCCCAACGGCTCCAAATCGGACAACATTCCGCAAAGGAGAAACCTTCACGAAAACCATATCCCCAACATCAAACTCCAAATCAGTTCTTCGCTTATCAGCAAAGAATTTCTGTCGGTCTTGGGCCGCTTTCATCCGTCTCCGAATCAACTCGACCTTCTCGGATGTATCTCTGATCATATCAGGCCCAAGTATAAGCTCATCTGTAGTCTCCCACCAACATGTAGGCGACTTGCCCGGCCTCCCATATAAAGCTTCAAATGGTGCCATCCCTATGCTTGCCTGATAACTGTTATTATATGCAAACTCAACAAGAGGAAGATGGTCTTCCCAAGTACCACCAAAATCCAGAATACAAAGCCTCAACAGATCCTCGAGTACCCTATTCACCCTTTCGGTTTGACCGTCCGTCTGTGGGTGATAAGCCGTACTTAGATTCAACCTCGTGCCCATAGATTCTTGCAAGCTATTCCAGAACTGACTTGTAAAGATTGGGTCACGGTCACTGTAACACCCCCACCTCCACTAGGATCACTCCTTAGAATGTACTAGCTTTGGAGGGGCGTTATTGTGAAGGTAACCATGCACAGAGATATCGCAAGACAGAATATATGAAAATAAATATAAGTAAAGCAGCGGTAGCAAATAAAAACCCATCATCATCATCTCAGAAAACCGACATAGTCAAGTACATAATATCAAAATGTCATGATCCAAAATACAACATAAGTCTAGATACGTGATAACAAAACACATGGTAAAACATCAGTACTAATCCCCAGAAATAAAAGATAAGCCACAGCTAGCTCAGATCCATACATGAGCTATCCAACAAGCAAGCCAAAGATCCACTAAGCAGATGTAGCCCCTCCCTGAGAACCTGTGGGGGGGGGGGGAAACGGAAGAAAAGAAGCGAAAGAAAACAGGTCAGTCAAAAAGACTGGTAAGCCCTACTACGATCAATCTATAAACTAATAAAGTTAGCGGCATGATGGAAACTGAGATGAACATACTGGCAATAGGTAAAGGTGACATCACATAGATGAGATTACTTTGTACCACAGTGTACTAGCAAACCCACAAAACAGAGGTTGATCCCTTAGCCCAAACTTTGGCCCAATAACATGAAGTGACCTTAGTATAAGGTCCAGCCCAACGGTCTAGTCGATCGGCTCCCTATAAGCCTAACACGTCAAGTGTTGGTGTCCATACGGCCCACATGGATGTAGTCAGACTGTGCTGGGTCCACCTTCGGGTGTATCAAGCCCTAAGGTGTCAACCCCAGACACCTAAGCAATAATGCACAGTCTAAGCCTACTGGTACCCGTGCCTCGAGTTTGTCCATCATCGGACTACGTGCACGTCCGTAGCCCGCCGGACCCGCACCGCTGTACCACTCAGCCGTCGCTTTGGTCGCTTACATCAGTCCAGTAATCGTGCCCCGCCCTAACCTAGCTGTAGGGTTGTGGTGATACCAAACTGGGATTACTGCTGGAACAGACCACGTTGCTAGGGTTTCTAAGAGGGTTAAGTGTGATTTTAACCCCTCACTAATCATGGATTAAATTAGTTAAGTGTAACCACTTAACCCCATCTAATCCTCGCATCCCCATTATTGGTTAAGTATTAGTGGGCCATGACTTAACCCTAATCATGAGGCATTAATTACTTAACGCACCCAACCTCTCACATTAGACATCCGTGGTTACCTGGGAAGATTTACACCACGTCTAGGTCTAACCTCGGGCTTTATGGTGCAACATGACCAACTACCCACATTAGACCCCACGTTGTGGTTACCTGGGAAGATTTACACCACAACTAGGTCTAACCTCGAGTTGGCCATATCATGTTATCTAATGTCATGTCCACTTTAAAACATATTTACAAGTTAACATATACTTGGGTAGACCTAACTTAATAGGTAAATTCCCACGGGGTAGACCTAACTTAATAGGTAAATTCCCAATTTTTTAGTTTTATGTATTTTTAAGTTTACCCAAACCCTCCCAACGTCATTATCTCGCTTACATATTCGTCATAACGCATAAGGGTATAAAAGGTAACTTGGCATAACATACATGATGAACTTCACATATCATAATAAACATGTATACATGTTAAACTTGCAAATCATGTCATAGTGAACTCGCATAAACATGCATAGCTTATTAAATATGCATAACATGGTAAGGTGAACTTGCATAAACATGCATAATCCATTAAACATGTAGAACGTGGCATAGTAAACTCGCATAAGCATGCATGACTTATGAAACACATAAAACATGGCATAGTAATCTCGCATAAGCATGCATAACTTATGAAACATATAAAACATGGCATAGTGAGTTCGCATAAGCATGCATAACTTGTGAAACATATAAAACATGGCATAGTGAGTTCGCATAAGCATGCATAACTTATGAAACATATAAAACATGGCATAGTGAGTTCGCATAAGCATGCATAATCAACTATACTCACATAAATCTCAACTTTCACCACATATTAACTTTAGAGTTTGTAAAGTGAAGGTAAGAGGGCTTACAAATATAAACAAGCCACAAATCCACCAAATAAGATGAAGAAGCCCTTTAAAAACCCAAAACAAAGCTTCAAACAAGAAAACCCTTTTGCAAAATCCCAAAAACACAAACTTTAGCAAATCAAACTTGCAACTTAATGAAGTATGCAAGTTATTAAGCATTCATACAACATAGAAAAGGTTGTATGATCATCATATCTCCATAGGATTTAACTTTGAGGAAGGTGGAGGCTAGGGATTTTAGGTGGAGGCCATTTGAGGATTCAAATTGACATGGTTTAGTTGCTAGATTGATTAATGAGGCTTTAGGGTAGGATTAGGGGTATATTTATAGAAGATTAGAGTGTTTTTAGCCCTAGGATTAACCCTAGGTTAGTTTTGGCCCGTCAGATCTCGGAATTCTCTAGAACCAAGCCACAAGACCAAGCCTAAATCAAAGTGGCGCGCCAGGCAAAACTGCCTGCTTACCCCCTGTCGACAGGGCTGTCGACAGGGCAGTCGACACCATAGGACCCCTGTCGACATGCCTGTCGACATGGGGGCCCTGGCGGGAATTTTCCCGCCTAACCCCGATTAGCCCTAATCCTGGTTTTTAATTTGAAATTTAAATCTGTTTTTAGCATAGAAATTTCTGAAAACTTCAATGGGCCTTAACCGGGTCATACGGACTCCGATTTTCGAAAACTCGGACTCTATTTCGCGTATTTTTCCGAGACGAATGCAATGGCATAGCCCGTTTCCCCTGATTCAGATTTTAGAATTAAATTCTGCCTCGATTTATGTTATAACAGTTTATTGAAAATACGGGTTGTTACATTCTCCCCTCCTTAAAGGATTTCGTCCCCGAAATCTTCAAGTTAGGAAGAACATATCCTACCATCCAACATCCATCTACTCAAAACATCATCCACGAGCAACCATTGTCCTTAAAAGATTCTAAATGCTGTATGAACATATGCAAAAGTGTGTGTATATGTACTTATCTAATGCAATGATCAATGCAAAATATGTTAGTGAAATGTATCCATATGTATGCAAATCCCTAACATAATGTATAATATCTATATGCGTGCTCAATCATACATCCATATGCAACATCCATGTGATCGCATACAAATTTCATCCAAGAATAAGCATAAACACTCATGCACATGCAATATGAGGAGTGTGTGAGCCGATCTAGTGCCTAATGTGTATCATGCATCCACGAGTAACCACTTGCAAACACTTGCAACCACTTGCAATCATCAAACATAACATGTTTCAAGCACATGTTTCATCCAAAGGGTTTCTACCTAAGGTTCTCATGACAAGCTTAGCACGATAACTAGAAAGATATACTAACAAAGGAAAGAGATTGAGAGTGTACCCTCAAAAAGGAATGGATAAAGCCCACGCATCTTCTCCTCGGTTTCCCAAGTTGCGTCTTCTTCGGCTTCACCCCATTGAACTTTCACTAACCTGACCTCACGATTCCTTAGCTTCTTGGTCTCTGTCCCCAAGATACGAATCGGAGCTTTTCTTAAAGTTGCTTCTTTCTCTACTTCCACGTCTTCAAGAATGCTAGGTTCAACCACCTCAGCGGACTCATGCAGGCACTTTCGGAGATGCGAGACATGAAAGACATTATGCACTCCGGACAACTTCTCGGGCAATTGCACTTTATAAGCCATCTTCCCAATTCTCTCTATGATGGGGAAGGGTCCAACGAATCTCGGTGCTAACTTCCCAACAGCTCCAAACCGGACCACATTCCGTAAAGGAGAAACCTTTACGAAAACCTTGTCCCCAACCTCAAACTCCAATTCGGACCTTCGCCTGTCAGCATAGGATTTCTGCCGGTCTTGGGCCGCTTTCATCCGTCTTCTAATCAACTCGACCTTCTCGGATGTATCCCTAATCATGTCGGGTCCAAGTATAAGCTTATCCGTGGACTCCCACCAACATGTAGGTGACTTGCACGGCCTCCCATATAAAGCCTCAAATGGTGCCATCCCTATGCTCGCCTGATAACTGTTATTATATGCAAACTCAACAAGAGGAAGATGGTCTTCCCAAGCACCACCAAAATCCAGAATGCAAAGGCTCAACAAGTCCTCAAGTACCCTATTCACCCTTTCTGTTTGGCCGTCTGTTTGTGGGTGATAGGCCGTACTCAGGTTCAATCTCGTGCCCATAGCTTCCTGTAAACTGTTCCAGAACTGACTAGTAAAGATGGGGTCTCGGTCACTGACTATGCTGGAAGGGATTCCATGTAGTCGCACTATCTCACGAAGATATACTGATGCTAGTCCAGATGCGGTCCTTTTGCTCTTTACTGGGATAAAATGAGCACTCTTCGTAAGCCTATCTACAATGACCCATATGCTCGTATTCCCTCTCCTTGACCTTGGAAGCCCATCAATAAAGTCCATAGAAATGCTCTCCCACTTCCATAGCGGGACCTCTAGCGGATGTAATAGCCCACCGGGCTTCTTCGACTCAGCTTTTACTCTCTGACAAATAACACATCTCGAGACAAACTCTGCCACATCCTTCTTCATTCCAGGCCAGAAGAAAACGCGCTTCATGTCCTTATACATCTTATCACCACCTGGATGTATAGTCATCTTGGAGCGATGTGCTTCCTCAAGAACTTTCCTCACCAAGTCTTCTACCATCGGAACACAAAGCCTTCCGTCTCTCCTCAGCCAACCCTTATCATCTATAGAATATCGAGCAAGGTGACTAGATGTCTCCCCTCGAACTAGCTTGTCCATGATCTCAATTATCCGAGGGTCTTCCTTCTGTGAAGCCCCGACTTGATCCAGAAGGGTAGGCCTGAGCTCTAGAGATGCCAAAGAACCGGTCATCGTCTCAACTGTCAAAGAAAAATCAAAGGTTGCCAAGAACTCTAAATTCTTCATCTCAACAAATAGAGGACTTAGTGTCAACCTTTTCCTACTCAACGCATCAGCTACAACATTCCCCTTGCCAGGGGTATAGGATATCTCGAAATCATAGGAAGCCAAGAATTCCATCCATCTCTGTTGCCTTAAGTTCAGATCCTTCTGCGAAAAGAGATACTTCAACGACTTATGATCAGTATATAGCTCAAATCTCTCTCCCAGAAGATAATGACGCCAAGCCTTGAGTGCATATACAATCGCTGCCAGCTCTAGATCATGAGTGGGATAATTCCTCTCATGCACCTTAAGTTGCCTCCCACCAAAACATATAACTCTGCCCTCTTGCATCAGAACGGCGCCCAATCCCGTGCCACAAGCATCAGTGTACACGGTAAATATCTTGCCACCATCGGGTAAGGCTAGAAATGGTGCGGAGGTAAGGGCTCTCTTGAGTCTCTGAAAAGCAAGCTCACAATCCATATCCCAAGCAAAGACTAAGTTCTTCTTTGTCAACTTAGTAAGAGGAGCGGATATCTTCGCGAAGTCCTTGATGAACTTCCGGTAAAAACCCGCAAGACCCAGAAAGCTTCTCACCTCGGTTGCATTCCTTGGAGTCTTCCAATCCTGAACTGCAACCACCTTAGCGGGATCCACCGCCAAGCCTTGCTTGGATACGATATGCCCAAGGAATCTGACTTCCCTTCTCCAAAAATGGCACTTGGAGAACTTGGCTTTTAACTGGTGTGCTCTGAGCGTATCCATCACCTCTACTAGGTGCCTCGCATGCTCTTCTTCATCCTTGGAGAAGACCAGAATATCATCCACAAAGACCACGACAAACTTATTCAAGAACTCCCGAAACACCCTACTCATCAAGTCCACAAAATACGCGGGTGCGTTCGTCAAACCGAACGGCATAACAAGCCATTCAAAGAATCCGTCTGGAGTTCTGAATGCAGTCTTGTCTATACTGTCTTCAGCCACTCTGAGCTGATGAAAACCCGTAGCAAGGTCAAGCTGAGAGAAAACAGAAGCACCAACAAGTTGGTCAAAGAGATCATCGATCCTTGGTAACGGGTGTCTGTTTTTCTTAGTCAGCTTATTCAATTCTCTATAATCCACACAGAGCCGAAGAGAACCATCTGCCTTAGTAGCAAACACCACAGGCGCTCCCCATTCGGATATACTCCTTCTGATGAAGTTCTTCTCAAGCAATTCTTTCACTTGCTTGCTCAGCTCCCGTCTCTCACGCGGAGCCATATGCCGAACGGGTAAAGAAACGGGCTTAGCATTATCCACCAGATAGATGCGAAAATCAATCTCTCGTTTAGGGGGCAACCCTTTAACTTCTTCAAAAACGTCTGGATAATCTCGGACCACCCTTACAGACTGAAGGGCCTCCTCTGATGAGTCGAGAGATTCTAGATAGCATAACATGACGGGATTCTTCGGATTGCATGAAATCTCTAAGGTGTTGCCCAGGCGAGTCACAAGCCTTACAACCCTATGCTCACAATCCAAAATGGCTCCATATCTAGACAGCCAATCCATGCCCAAGATCAATCCGTATCCCCTGAAACCAAGAACATACGCACTACACAAGAACTCTACGCTGAGTATAGAGATCCTCAGATCCTCACATATCATAGATAGATGAGCAGAACCCCCAATGGGATTCGAAACACAAACGGGATCATCCACTAAGCTAGTACTAAGGTGCAAGCTATCAACAAGATCAGATGAAATAAAGCTATGTGAAGCACCAGAATCAAACAAGGTACGCACTGGAAGATCAGAGATATAAACAAGGTTCTCAACAGAAACACTACCTCGCTCGGGAACTGAAGCGGCATTGAGAGCATGAACTTGCCCTCCCGAGGGTCCAGCCTGTCCTTTCTTCTTTGGGCATTCTTTGCTGAAGTGCCCAGTCTCTCCACAAGAAAAGCATCCACCACTAAGCTTCCTTTTCTTCTTCCTGCAATCCTTAGCAAAGTGCCCAGCTATGCCACAGTAATTGCACTTTCCCTTGCCTTTGTTGTTGCCCTTCTTGTTCTTGCCCTGATTCCCCTGGCTGCTTTGACCACCTTGATTGCCTTTGCCTTGAGGATCATTCTTCTTTGCTTGGGTATCGCTCGACTTGACTTCTTTCTTTCCATCTCCCTGAAGCAGAGCCATATTGACCAAACTCTCGAAAGTAGCTCCATGCGGAATATGTGACATCGCCAAGCCCTGTAGCGGCTCATTCAACCCTCTAGCAAATCGAAGAGCCTTCTTCTCCGGAGTGTTCACCATATCCAGACCAAAACGGGCCAGCTGATTAAACTTGTTCACATACTCCTTGACAGACATATCACCTTGCTTTAATGCAATGAACTTCTCCATCTGTAAATTCGCCTCAGCCGAAGATAGAAACTTGGTCACAAATCTAGCCCTCAAATCGGCCCAAGTCTCAACGGGCCTCGTCCCATTGGTGACCTCCCACCAATAGGCCGCCTCATCTTTCAAAAGCCACACTGTCAATAAGATTTTCCTCTCGTCATCAATCCCAAAGATAGCAAACAAGTCCTCCGTGTCTTTCAGCCAATTCCTAGCTTCAACAAAAGATTCCGTGCCTAGGAAATTCTTGCCTCCCATTGCCTTGAAGTCTTTACAAACCTTCGTAAATTCAACCTGAGGATGCTGAGGGGGAGGAGGAGGAAGAGGAGCCTCAGCAACGGGAGGGGGAGGAACATTAGCAACGGGAGGGGGAATATTAACTGCTGGAGGAGGGGGAGCAGGAACCACCGGAGGAGGGATATTAGGGATAGGATTCTCAACTACAAGAGGAGGAGTGGGAGTAGGGTTGGCGGGACCAGCTGCCGCCCTAGCTTCTAGAAGTCTCCTATACCAGAGTGGTACGTTCACTCCATCTGGGATGTCAAGATTCTCAGCCATACTGAAACGAAAGATAAGATAAGATCAGGTCAAGGGAACGAAGGATAACGCTAATGGCTTTTGGGGATTAGCCTTAAAATAATCTAGACTTTATTTTGGAAAATACTTAGTAGGTTTTTGAAAATAGTTTTTCAAAAAGGTTTTTTTTTTTTTTCAAAAGTTTTGTTCAATCTTGTTAACCTTGTGCTCTGATACCAAATGTAACACCCCCACCTCCACTAGGATCACTCCTTAGAATGTACTAGCTTTGGAGGGGCGTTATTGTGAAGGTAACCATGCACAGAGATATCGCAAGACAGAATATATGAAAATAAATATAAGTAAAGCAGCGGTAGCAAATAAAAACCCATCATCATCATCTCAGAAAACCGACATAGTCAAGTACATAATATCAAAATGTCATGATCCAAAATACAACATAAGTCTAGATACGTGATAACAAAACACATGGTAAAACATCAGTACTAATCCCCAGAAATAAAAGATAAGCCACAGCTAGCTCAGATCCATACATGAGCTATCCAACAAGCAAGCCAAAGATCCACTAAGCAGATGTAGCCCCTCCCTGAGAACCTGTGGGGGGGGGAACGGAAGAAAAGAAACGAAAGAAAACAGGTCAGTCAAAAAGACTGGTAAGCCCTACTACGATCAATCTATAAACTAATAAAGTTAGCGGCATGATGGAAACTGAGATGAACATACTGGCAATAGGTAAAGGTGACATCACATAGATGAGATTACTTTGCACCACAGTGTACTAGCAAACCCACAAAACAGAGGTTGATCCCTTAGCCCAAACTTTGGCCCAATAACATGAAGTGACCTTAGTATAAGGTCCAGCCCAACGGTCTAGTCGATCGGCTCCCTATAAGCCTAACACGTCAAGTGTTGGTGTCCATACGGCCCACATGGATGTAGTCAGACTGTGCTGGGTCCACCTTCGGGTGTATCAAGCCCTAAGGTGTCAACCCCAGACACCTAAGCAATAATGCACAGTCTAAGCCTACTGGTACTCGTGCCTCGAGTTTGTCCATCATCGGACTACGTGCACGTCCGTAGCCCGCCGGACCCGCACCGCTGTACCACTCAGCCGTCGCTTTGGTCGCTTACATCAGTCCAGTAATCGTGCCCCGCCCTAACCTAGCTGTAGGGTTGTGGTGATACCAAACTGGGATTACTGCTGGAACAGACCACGTTGCTAGGGTTTCTAAGAGGGTTAAGTGTGATTTTAACCCCTCACTAATCATGGATTAAATTAGTTAAGTGTAACCACTTAACCCCATCTAATCCTCGCATCCCCATTATTGGTTAAGTATTAGTGGGCCATGACTTAACCCTAATGATGAGGCATTAATTACTTAACGCACCCAACCTCTCACATTAGACATCCGTGGTTACCTGGGAAGATTTACACCACGTCTAGGTCTAACCTCGGGTTTTATGGTGCAACATGACCAACTACCCACATTAGACCCCACGTTGTGGTTACCTGGGAAGATTTACACCACAACTAGGTCTAACCTCGAGTTGGCCATATCATGTTATCTAATGTCATGTCCACTTTAAAACATATTTACAAGTTAACATATACTTGGGTAGACCTAACTTAATAGGTAAATTCCCAAGGGGTAGACCTAACTTAATAGGTAAATTCCCAAGGGGTAGACCTAACTTAATAGGTAAATTCCCAATCTTTTAGTTTCATGTATTTTTAAGTTTACCCAAACCCTCCCAACGTCATTATCTCGCTTACATATTCGTCATAACGCATAAGGGTATAAAAGGTAACTTGGCATAACATACATGATGAACTTCACATATCATAATAAACATGTATACATGTTAAACTTGCAAATCATGTCATAGTGAACTCGCATAAACATGCATAGCTTATTAAATATGCATAACATGGTAAGGTGAACTTGCATAAACATGCATAATCCATTAAACATGTAGAACGTGGCATAGTAAACTCGCATAAGCATGCATGACTTATGAAACACATAAAACATGGCATAGTAATCTCGCATAAGCATGCATAACTTATGAAACATATAAAACATGGCATAGTGAGTTCGCATAAGCATGCATAACTTGTGAAACATATAAAACATGGCATAGTGAGTTCGCATAAGCATGCATAACTTATGAAACATATAAAACATGGCATAGTGAGTTCGCATAAGCATGCATAATCAACTATACTCACATAAATCTCAACTTTCACCACATATTAACTTTAGAGTTTGTAAAGTGAAGGTAAGAGGGCTTACAAATATAAACAAGCCACAAATCCACCAAATAAGATGAAGAAGCCCTTTAAAAACCCAAAACAAAGCTTCAAACAAGAAAACCCTTTTGCAAAATCCCAAAAACACAAACTTTAGCAAATCAAACTTGCAAGTTAATGAAGTATGCAAGTTATTAAGCATTCATACAACATAGAAAAGGTTGTATGATCATCATATCTCCATAGGATTTAACTTTGAGGAAGGTGGAGGCTAGGGATTTTAGGTGGAGGCCATTTGAGGATTCAAATTGACATGGTTTAGTTGCTAGATTGATTAATGAGGCTTTAGGGTAGGATTAGGGGTATATTTATAGAAGATTAGAGTGTTTTTAGCCCTAGGATTAACCCTAGGTTAGTTTTGGCCCGTCAGATCTCGGAATTCTCTAGAACCAAGCCACAAGACCAAGCCCAAATCAAAGTGGCGCGCCAGGCAAAACTGCCTGCTTACCCCCTGTCGACAGGGCTGTCGACAGGGCAGTCGACACCATAGGACCCCTGTCGACATGCCTGTCGACATGGGGGCCCTGGCGGTAATTTTCCCGCCTAACCCCGATTAGCCCTAATCCTGGTTTTTAATTTGAAATTTAAATCTGTTTTTAGCATAGATATTTCTGAAAACTTCAATGGGCCTTAACCGGGTCATACGGACTCCGATTTTCGAAAACTCGGACTCTATTTCGCGTATTTTTCCGAGACGAACGCAATGGCATAGCCCGTTTCCCCTGATTCAGATTTTAGAATTAAATTCTGCCTTGATTTATGTTATAACAGTTTATTGAAAATACGGGTTGTTACAGTCACTGACTATACTAGAAGGGACTCCATGTAGTCTCACAATCTCACGAAGATATACAGACGCTAGCCAAGATGCGGTCCTCTTGCTCTTCACCGGAATGAAATAAGCACTCTTCGTAAGTCTATCCACAATAACCCAAATGCTCGTATTCCCTTTCCTTGACCTTGGTAGCCCATCGATAAAATCCATGGAAATACTCTCCCACTTCCATAGTGGAACGTCTAGAGGATGCAATAGCCCACCGGGCTTCTTCGACTCGGCCTTAACTTGCTGGCAAATGATACATCTAGAGACAAACTCTGCCACATCCTTCTTCATCCCAGGCCAAAAGAAAATGCGCTTCATATCTTTATACATCTTATCTCCGCCCGGATGTATAGTCAACTTAGAGCGATGCGCTTCCTCAAGAACTTTTCTTACTAAATCTTCTACCATTGGAACACATAACCTTCTGTCTCTCCTCAGCCAACCCTTGTCATCAATAGAATATCGAGCGAGATGACTAGACGCCTCTCCTCAAATCAGCTTATCCATAATCTCAACTACCTGAGGGTCTTCTCTCTGCGAAGCCCCAACTTGATCAAGAAGGGTAGGTCTGAGTTCCAGAGATGCTAAAGAACCGGTCATCGACTCAATCGCCAAAGAGAAATCAAAGGTTGCCACATACTCCAAATTCTTCATCTCAACGAATAGAGGACTCAGAGTCAACCTTTTTCTACTCAATGCATCTGCTACCACATTCCCCTTGCCAGGGGTATAAGCTATCTCAAAATCGTAGGACGCCAAGAATTCCATCCATCTTTGTTGCCTCAGATTCAGATCCTTCTGAGAAAAGAGATACTTCAATGACTTGTGATCGGTATAAAGCTCAAATCTTTCTCCCAGAAGATAATGGCACCAAGCCTTGAGTGCATATACTATTGCTGTCAACTCTAAGTCATGAGTGGGATAATTCTTCTCATGCACTTTGAGTTGTCTACCGCCAAAGCATATCACTCTTCCTTCTTGCATCAGAACAGCTCCTAACCCCGTGCCACATGCATTGGTGTATACTGTAAATAACTTCCCTCCATCGGGCAAAGCTAGAACAGGTGCTGATGTGAGAGCTCTCTTGAGCTTCTGAAAAGCAAGCTCGCATTCTATGCTCCAAGCAAAAACTAAATTCTTCTTCGTCAATTTAGCGAGAGGAGCGGAAATCTTCACGAAGTTCTTGATGAACTTCCGGTAAAAGCCTGCAAGACCTAGAAAACTTCTCACTTCGGTTGCATTCTTTGGAGTCTTCCAATCCTGAACTGCAACTACCTTAGCGGGATCCACCGCTAAGCCTTGCTTAGATACTATATGCCCAAGGAATCTAACTTCCCTTCTCCAAAAGTGACACTTGGAGAACTTGGCCTTCAATTGATGCGCTCTAAGCGTATCCATCACCTCCACGAGATGCCTTGTGTGCTCTTCCTCATCCTTAGAGAAGATCGGAATATCATCTACGAAGACCACGACAAACTTGTTCAAGAACTCCCTGAACACTCTACTCATCAAGTCCACGAAATATGCGGGTGCATTAGTCAAGCCGAACGGCATGACAAACCATTCGAAGAATCCATCTGGAGTTCTGAACGCAGTCTTGTTTATACTATCTTCAGCTACCCTGAGCTGATGGAATCCAGTAGCAAGATCAAGCTGAGAGAAAACAGAAGCACCGATAAGCTGGTCAAAGAGATCATCAATCCTCGGTAACGGGTGTCTGTTCTTCTTAGTCAGCTTATTCAACTCTCGATAGTCAACACAAAGTTGGAGAGAACCATCTGCCTTGGTAGCAAATACCACAGGCGCTCCCCATTCAGATATACTTCGTCTAATGAAGTTCTTCTCAAGTAACTCCTTCACTTGCTTACTTAGCTCCCGCCTTTCACGCGGAGCCATGTGCCGAACGGGCAAAGAAACCGGCTTTGCATTATCCACCAGATAAATGCGGAAATCAATCTCTCGCTTAGGGGGCAACCCCCTAACTTCATCGAAAACATCCGGATACTCTCGAACCACTCTCACAGACTGAAGAGTTTCCATTGACGAGTCGAGTGATTCAAGATAGCACAACATGACGGGACCTCTCGGATTACAAGAAATTTCTAGGGTGTTTCCGAGGCGAGTCACGAGCCTCACAACCCTATGCTCACAATCAAGGAGGCTCCATATCTGGACAACCAATCCATGCCCAATATCAATCCGTATCCCCTAAAACCAAGAACATAAGCACTACACAAGAACTCTACACTCAGTATAGAGATCCTCAAATCCCCACATATCATAGACAGATGGGCGGAACCCCCAATAGGATTTGAGACACAGACGGGATCATCTACCAAGCTAGTACTAAGGTGCAAACTATCAACAAGATCAGATGAGATAAAGCTATGCGATGCACCAGAATCAAACAAGGTACGAACTGGAAAATCAGAAATATATACAAGGCTCTCAACAGAAATACTACCTCGATCGGGAACTGGAGCGGTATTGAGAGCATGAACTTGCCCTCCTGAAGGTCCAGCACGCTGAGTCTGACCCTGGCCTTGCCCTTGCTTCTTCGGGCAATCCTTACTGAAATGTCCAGTCTCACCGCAGAAAAAGCATTCACCATTCTTCCTTTTCCTCTTCTTACAATCCTTAATAAGATGCCCAACTGAACCGCAATAATGGCACTTCCCCTTGTTGTTCTTGCCCTTGTTGTTGTTCCCCTTGTTGCCTTGACTCTTGTTCTTGTTCTGATTGCCTTGACTGCTCTGACCACTTGGATTACCCTGATTTCCTTTCCACTGGGAATCAGTCTTCTTGGCTTGAGTATCATTCATCTTGATCTCTTTCTTGACATCTCCCTGAAGTAACGCCATATCAACCAAGCTCTCAAACGTGGCCCCATGGGGAATATGTGACATAGCCAATCCCTGCAACGGCTCATTCAATCCTCTAGCAAAACGAAGAGCCTTCTTCTGAGGAGTATTCACCATATCCAAGCCAAAACGAGCTAACTGATTGAACTTGTTCACATATTCTTTGACAGACATATCTCCTTGTTTCAAAGTTATGAACCTCTCCATTTGCAGATTCTCCTCAGCAGAAGATAGAAACTTAAGCACGAACCTTGCCCTGAAATCGGCCCAAGTCTCAACAGGCCTATATACATTGGTGACTTCCCACCAATAAGCGGCTTCATCCTTCATAAGCCAAACCGCCAACAAGATCTTCCTCTGATCGTCTAACCCAAAGATAGTAAATAAATCCTCGGTCTCTTTCAACCAATTCTTGGCCTCTACAAAAGTCTCAGTGCCTTGAAAGTTCCTGCCACCCATTGCTTTGAAATCTTTGCAAGTCTTTGCGAAATCAGCTTGAGGATGCTGAGGGGGAGGAGGAAGAGGAACCTCAGCGACAGGAGGAGGAGGAACATCAGCGACAGGAGGAGGAGGAACATTAACTACCGGAGGAGGAGGAGGAGGAACATCTGCGGGGCCGGCTTCGGTCGCCCTAGCCTCCAAAAGTCTCCTATACCAAATAGGTACGTGTACTCCCTCCGGAATAGCAAAGTTATCGGCCATACTGAAAACGAAGCAAAAGACAGATTCAGAATGGAGGAAAAATGAAGGAATTTTGCTAATGGCTTTTTGGGGAATAGCCTATAAAATAAACTAGACTTTTCTTTGGAAAATACTTTATACTTGGTTTTGAAAACAGTTTTCCAAAAGTTTTAAAAACCTTTTTGTTCCTTCCCGTAAACCATACGCTCTGATACCAAATGTAACACCCCACCTCCGCCAGGGTGGCTCTTGCAAGCACTCTGGCTTTGGAGGGGCGTTTGAATCAGGTAAACATGCATAATGATATATCAAGGCAGAACAAGAACATATGTATATATGTAAACAGAGTAAATAACATAGATAAAACAGCGGAAGATTTCAAACCATTTCAAAACAAGTCTGGTACAACATAATGTCAACTTTCCAAATACACAAGTCTAGATAAAAACAACATTACTGAAAAACTGAAATACATAAGTACTATCCCCAAAATAAGTGATAACCATAGCTAGCTTCATGTCAAGACCGTACATGAGCTAAAAT
This sequence comes from Allium sativum, assembly GCA_030737875.1. Lineage (NCBI taxonomy): Eukaryota > Viridiplantae > Streptophyta > Magnoliopsida > Asparagales > Amaryllidaceae > Allium > Allium sativum. Next base: position 443,142,969 of record CM060922.1, on the reverse strand, counting down.
CCCACAAGCAAGCGATCAGAAATCCAAGCTAAGCTCCAATATTCCCACCCTGAGAACCTGGGGGGTGGGGGGGGGGAACGGAAGAAAAGAGGCGAAAGAAAAACAGGTCAGTCAAAAAGACTGAGTAAGCCCTACTACAATCAATGTAAACTGATAAAGTTAACTGGCATGATGAAAGCTGAGATGAACATATGGATAACTACATACTGGCATGATGATTAACTAACAAGGTAGATAAAGGTGTCATCGCATAATCAGGTTTAAGGTTTTTGCACCACAGGTGTACTAGCAAACTAACATGACTTGAATAAACAAGTATTGATCCCTTGGCCCAAGCTTTGGCCCAATAACATGAAGTGACCCTAATACGAGGTCCAATAACATGAAATGACCCTAATACGAGGTCCAACCAAACGGTCTAATCGATCGGCTCCCTAAGCCTAACTCGTCACGTGTTGGTGTCAATACGGCCCAAACATAATTGTAGTCAGACTGTGCCGGGTCCACCCTTCGGGTGTATCAAGCCCTAGGGTGTAAACCCCTGGACACCATAAACATAAATGCACAGTCTCGATCTACTGGTACCCGTGCATGTTTTCTCCGGCTACGGACTATGTGCACGACCATAGTCCGTCCGGAACTACACCGGCGTACCACTCTGCCGTCGTTTTTGGTCACTTACCTCAAGTCCAGTAATCGTGCTCCCTCCCTAGCCTAGTCCCTAGGGTCTTAATGATACAAACTTGGGATTACTGATGGAGTGTACCCCCATTGCTAGGATTTTCTAATGGGTTAAGTACGGTTTAACCCTCTTGCCAATCATGGATTAACTTGGTTAAGTGTAACGATGAGTTCACGACTTAACCCTGATTAATCTACCAAGCCCGCATTGATTAAGTATTAAGTGGACCATGACTTAAACCCTAATCATGACGCATTAATTAATTAATGTGCCTTAACCTCTCACATTAGACTTCGTTGCGGTTACTAGTTAAGCCGGTCGGTTCCGGGTAGCTTTACACCACAACTTGGTCTAACCTCGGGTTCAAGGTACAACATGACCAACTTCTCACATTGGGTCCTATTGTTTGTAGCAACTAGTTAAGCCGGTCGGTTCCGGGTAGGTTTACGCTACAAACTCAACCCAACCTCGAGTTGGTCACACTTATATTTTCTAAGTGTCATGTCCATCATGTTTCCAAAACATGTTACAAGTTTTCAAGAATTTGGGTAGACCTAACTTAATAGGTAAATTCCCAATGGGTAAACCTAACTTAATAGGTAAATTCCCAATCTTATGTTTTTATGTCTTTTAAGTTTACCCAACCCCAAACGCAATCCCATCGCTTACATATCGCAATAGCGCATAAAGGATAGAAAGAGGGAACTTGGCATAATCATGACATAAAGGTGTTGAAGCCACAAGTTTAACATGGTGGCATATGAAATGTACATATGTTCATATACTTGCATATTACATTTTAGGCCTCAAAAGCATGCATAAAACCAAACTTAGCATATTGGTGATACATGGTGATAAATGACATGTAGAAATGGCCATAAGTTCGCATTTAGCCTCACATGCAAGTTATCATAAGAGATATGATAACTTACATGTTACCAAAATGCAACCTTTAGCATAAAGCTTGAAGCTTTAAGCTCATAAACCCAAGATAAGCTTGCATAACATGATAACATGAACAAAATGATCAATCCAAACTTGCATAACATAACTTGCATATCATATGACAAACTTGCATATCAAACTTGCATAACATAACATGATAAACTTGCATATCATAACATGGCAAACTTGCATAGCATAACATGATAAACTTGCATATCATAACATATCAAACTTGCATAATATGACATGGTAAACTTGCATATCATGGCAAACTTGCATATCATAATGATCAACCAAACTTGCATCATTCATTTAACTTTAGAGTTTAAATATGAAAGTAGAAAAGGGCTTACAATGCTTATGAAGGCACAAAAATATATATAGATTGAGACAAAGCCCTTATGCAATCAAATAAACCCAAAATGCAAGCTCCAATAGAAAAACCCTTGAGCAAAAATGATCAAAACCCTTGCTTTATGATGTAAATATGGAAACTTGACTTGAATGCAAGCTAATGACACTCATACAAGCTTGAAAACACTTGTATGCATGGAAAATCTCTCATAGAAATTTATTTAGAATTTTATGAAGAGAGTGGAGGCCATGAGAGGAATGATTTTGCCATAGTTTAGTTGTATGAGTGAATAATGTTGATTTAGGCTTAGGTTAGGGTCTTATTTATAGAGATTAGGATTAGTTCTAGCCTTAGGATTAAACCCTAGTTCCAATCTCAGCCCTCAAAACCGAATCTGGCCCTCAAACTCAACACAACTCCAAAATGGTGCACCAGGCAAAACTGCCCGGCTGAACCAAGTCGACAGCCAAGTCGACAGGGCTGTCGACTTGGGTCCAACCAAGTCGACTCCCAAGTCGACAGGGCTGTCGACTTGGGTGCTCTGGCGGGAATTTTCCCACCTGGCCCAATCTGACCCTAATTTTCAAATTCAAACTTGAATTTGAAATCTGTTTTGAACTTGAAATTTTCTGAAAACTTCGTTGGGCCTTAATCGGGTCATACGGACTCCGATTTTCGAAAACTTAGACTCTATTTCGCGTATTTTTCCGAGACGAACGCAATGGCATAGCCCGTTTCCCTTGATTCAGATTTATAAATTAAATTCTGCCTCGATTTATGTTATAACAGGTTAATAGAAATACGGGTTGTTACAAATACTATACCCAATTCTTTATTTTATTGAAATATGCTATTTCAACTATTCAAATTCTTTGGTAATAACCAATTTTAAAAATTTTAAATTGGTTCACATTTTCCGGGTTATTACAGAATGGTTTTCGAATATACATTCGATCCCGGTCTTTCCATACCAACAATCGTAAAGGTCAAATTTGATAGTCGGTTATTTAACTATCAAATAAACATCCATGAAATCATAAAAATAGATTCACTGGTCTAGTACTCAGCATCACTTGGCTTTTAAAATTTATCGCCCAATCTCCTTTTAATTCTGTTACTAGGTAAAATATCATCCCATATCATTTCCACTACTTTGGAAATCTTAACATACATTCTTGCCATTACCAGCTAGTATCATCCTTGGATAGTCCTGAAGTCGTTCAAGTTGGGGTACTTTAATTTACCTTTCAGACCTTGATCAACAACGTTCTTATCTTCAGATAAATACGAGTTGTAATTCAAGAACCAATCTTATATCAACCTACTATAACTTTATAGTTCTTCTTATCCTTTTGGAAGTTTCTCTTTTAAGCATAATGAATATTGCTTAAGTCGTTAATTAAATAATTGTTACTAAACATCACTTTTTATTAACTCTCGACTTATTTAAATTACTTTGTTTCCTAACTGGATTATTATCACAAATCCTTTTCCAACCTCTTTTACCAAGCTCGATTTCAATCCCTTTTCCATTCCCCTTTCTTTCGGGAAATCCCTCTCCAATTCCCTTAACTTAATCCCATTCTCATGTATTCCCAATTCAAAACAACGCTTTAATCTCACGTTCCCTTAATAACCATGTTTATACATCTCAGGTTTTAACCTAAACCCCTTTATATCTCCAAAACAGTTACTTACTTAAATATATCTCATTTAAGAAGTAATTAATTAATTTAAACAAATAATTTACTTTACCTTTATTATTGTAAAATCAGTTTTATTTACAAAGATAAATAATAAAATCTCTTTAAAATCTTCTTAAAATTCAAACAACTATTTGTTAAATGAATTTGTTTAGTTCATCAACAAACTAATTATAAAACCCAACTTAGTTAACACGATTGACTCGGTCAATTCAAAACACGATTACTCCTCCAACCCATTCTAGTTAATTTCCTCTTTAAATTAATTAAAAATATAATTAATTTAAATAACTTCATTTAACTGCTCCTTGGATGTGATAAATGAAATACTTAACCCCTAGGTTATTCCTTGCTCATTTGTTTATAATTCTTATCAACATAAGAAATTGTTTTATAAAACCATTTCATAATTTCTTATAACCTTTAATTAATAAATAATTGATATTTATTTTCTTTCAAATAATCTTCAATTGAGGTAATAACTTTCAAAACTTATTTTCGTTAAAAATATTTTTATAACTTCAATACTATTGATCCACAGTCGATAAAAGCCATATTTAAAAATCGATTGATTTCTAGGCCAGGTGATGCCAATTCCCCAACCAATACTATCTATTGGTTAATATCAGAATAAATGTTGAAATAAGGTTCAACCATCAACAGTAAACAATCATTCCTTTTTATTTGACTGATAATTTCTATAACGATCATCAGTCGATTAACAGATCATTCAAACAATTCAAACAACTTCAAACACATTTATAAACATGACCAATCAAGGGAAATTTCTTTATTCGGGTCAAATCAAAATGATTGGTATTTTTCCTGAAATTAAACGACTGTTTAATTTCAGTGGTTGAGTCAACAATAAATATATTTAACTAGCAAACAATCAACCACTAACAATCAGAACATGCAAAATAAAAACCCAATTTATATAAAATATAAATGGGAAGAGCTGAGTGAGTTTAACTCACCTTAATTTGGTTTGTTCGTTAACCACTGGTTTCTAATTAAATTAAACAGCGTTTAATTTAATTAAAATTTCTTCTTGCTTCCAGTCCTGACTGGTCAAGCTCCCTCTCGAAATTCTCGTTTCTACGGTCCCAATGCAACTAACCGCGCTAAAATCTGTTAACGTATGTGCGATATATCATCTAAACAAATTAATATAGTAATTTAATTATTTAAACTTAAATTTTAAAAAAATAAAAAGATTGGGCCTTTACCTTTAATCGTTCAGCCCAAACCGCTTTACCCAGTATCCCCTACAAAACCACTACTTCGGATCCCTAACCCTCATTCGTCCATCCGCCTCCACCAGAAAAATCATGGAGAAACGGATTTTTAATTCCCCTTTCTTCCGCCGAATTCAACATCAGCTACATCGTATCATCCTTCGCAACCACTCCTCCGAACTTCCCTTCTCCCTCTTCAACTCGATTTGCCTAAACCCCCAAACACCCGTTCGACGATCATCGTTGCTTCGCCAACCAACCACTGAGCCTCTCAACAGTGAATCAGCTTCCTACAATATCTACTTCAAACCCAAACGAGGTCTCCGTTGTATAGATCTCCGAACCCTAGTTTTGATTCCGGTGGGTTCAGCAGAAAATCGACGCAGCGTGTGGATCCTCAAACAGATAATTCTTTAACTCATTTTTCAATTTCTGCAATTTTTTGTTTTGAATTTTTTTCTCTGGTTTCGAATAGGGTTTTCTATTTATTGTATGGTTCAAATTGTTATTGATGAAACACCACTGCCTGTACACATATTTATAGTGGTGGTTTGGTTAGGATAGGATCAAAGTCCATCAATCTTATCTTGAATAGATTCAGCTACTTAGATCTTAGGCCACTGGGTTATATTCCTTTTTTCGATCCTGTGTACTGTGATGGATTATGGCCGAGATTTGTTGAATTCAATATTGGGTTGTATCAAATCTTGTATAGGTTACAGCTATGTATTATTTATTCAATCAGAGATATTGTACTGTATGTAGATTTTGTATTCAGATTTTAAATGCATTACATAGTGAATGTATAAAGAATTCTCAGTATATAGGCACATGTATAGGCTGTTTGATTGAATTTTTTTATATATACCATTTTCAGTACTGAACAGTGATCAAATCTTGAGGCAAATAAGTTTCCTATTTTATCAAAGATTTGATGGTGTGTATATATATATATATATATATATATATATATATCGATTTGATTTCCTCTTAGTTGTTCTTCCCTATAAGGATTTTGATGTATGGCTTAGCTGTTCAGCTATGTCTTGTTAATTTCAAATCAGAGATTTTGAAACTAAAACATAGATTTTATGGTACAGTTTTTCAGAGGTATTGCATATGAATTCACTGTGTATGCTAGCTGTTCGATCTGTATGTATCGAATTTAATGTATATAAAATATATATACATACAATCGGTATTCTTCTAGCTATATCTTTAGTTGTTCTTCTACTATATTTGCTTAGCTGTTCAGATTTTGATGTATAAGAGATTTCTTTAGCTGTTATGTGTTGTCTATTCTTAGCTGTTTTATTTTTGTACTATATTTTTTTATGTTGTTCATTGATGGGTTTTCTTCCTTTTTTCTTCTTCGCAGATCAAAACTGATCGAGATGGATTCACTGATTCTTGAAAGAACAAAAGGGGCGCTGATATTAAAAATTGAATCATGTTTATATTGTTTTGTCTTGTCATAGGTTTTGAAATCCGAGATTAACTGTATATGAATCTATAGATGTAGTTCTGTAAATTTTATGGGTATAAACTGTTGAAATGTATATATATATATATATATATATATATATATATATATATATATATATATATATATTTGTTCGTTTTTGGTGTATTTTGGTTCCTAGAATGAACAAGGCATGCATATTTATTTGTTTTGTGGTGTTAGAACCGTGTTTTGTTCTATCATGTTTGATTTATTTGCGTTATATGCTACTATATGGACTTTTAGTTATTTTGATATGACTGCTATTAGTGCATCTGCTCTTGAATGATGATGTTAGACAACAAGAGTTGTCTTTTTTTTCTTTTTTTTCTCTCTTTTCCTTTTTTTTCTTTTTTTCAGGTATTAGATATAAGTAATTAGAGTTATAAATGAAAATCTTGTATTAGTCTTTAGTAAAGGAAACAGTGGTATCAATCCACTCAAGTGGCTAGTAATTTATCACTTGGTTCTCAAATTAGCAAACAAAACAACATATGATTTTCAAAACAAATGGCTTGGTATTTAGCTGTGGTGTAATACTAAGTGGAAATTTACCACAATTACCATTGGATTTGCAGTGGTGTTATAACATTTGATGTATCAATATGATAAGGATTCGTATTTATTTAAAACAACATCTCCCATTTCAAATAGTATAGAATTAAAAATCCAATATTAAAAATTTTGGTTTTAAATAATACTCCGTTTACATAAAATCTTTAATATAAATAATTAAATCGTTATAATTTAAAAACGAATTCCATAGCGACTATTTAAAATTTTGAATTGGACGTAACTTGAAATCTACAAGCTGAAATCTCGATTTTTCTCTTTTGTTAGAAAAATATAACCAAATCGGTTCAAACGTGTCACGTTTCACAGAAATCCGACTTATATTGGATCCTGTATATCCAATCAAAGTTCAAATCGACGAACTACCGCAATGTTTCGAGCTCGTTTTAATTAATATATAAATATATATTCGAACTCTATTTTAAATAAATAAATTCGGTTAAAAATACATTATATTTCAAATATAATATATAAAAAAAATTAAATATTCTAATTTAAATGGCCGAAAAATCTGGGGCATTACAATTTGACTGCCATTGCTTTGGACGTCAACTATAATGAAGAAACTATTGCCACTACATACGATTGATTTATACAAAATTCAAGCATTTTGAAATGAAGGGTAAATACAATTCGAACATGATAAGACGATTATAAAGGTATAATTCAAGCATTTTGAAACTAGCACGACAAATAAAACATTAAGTTGTATGTCCAAATTCAAATAGGCTAGTATCATGCTACTAGCTAAGAGGAAGTAACAGTTGAAAAGGATAGTCTATATATCAAGATATATAAAGTTCAAGCATTGAAGTAATTAGATGCAGGTTCAACTATAACCGCATATATACACGTATGATTTAATAAAAATGTGTTTTTGTACCACTGAAATGATAAAGTAAGGAGCAAAAAAATAATCTTATTTAAGAACTAATTTTTAAAATTTTATTTTAGTATAACAAAGCGGCATGTCAGGTACAGTATCAATAAACCATTTATTTCACTCACAAACATGAGAAAGGAAAAATCATGCAAATGGAAACAAGTACTTAAATTTATTAGTCTCAGTTTAAAACTATACAAGTTAAAAAATGACGTAGAAAATAAAAATAATTTCATTTCAAATGAAATAATATGTCAGTCCATTTTTGTCCAAAAACCTAAGAAATGCATTGTATGAAATTTAGTATGATAAAATTGAAAATTGTTTGCTTTTTAATTTACTGTGTAACAGTGTGTCCCATGGTCGGCTCATAAAATCTTCTCAAGCTTCATGGGAGTAAAATTCGTACACGAGTCTTAACTCAACAATGAGTTGATCAAAACTAATCTATGTACGTTTATAGTTAGTTTTCAAAACTAGACCAAACCAGGTAATTGACAAACATATATGCATCATGAATAAATATGGCGAGTTTGGCTGATCTAAAATTAAGCAATGAATCAAATTATCATCGAAGATGGCATAGTTACCTTTCAATGTCATGGAGTAACACTAATGTAAGAATTCAATGAAACTTTTGAAAACCAAAAGAAATTCAGCTACACGTTTCAAAGTGTGTAATGCAAACAAACATAAATAGGTTTCCCTGACTCATATCTCCTCCCTTTATCCTAAACTCAGATATAGCAGAAGTAAGTCACATTTCTACACGCACAAGCAGCTAAACCAGCCATCAAAGCTTAGCAAAATGCGAAAAGGATTCAAATAGAATACTAATACAAGCAATCCAAAACAATTAACACGAATCATCGTAATCTAGCAATGAATTTTAGCTTGATTTTTTCCATCATACAATTACTTTAATAAAAAGGCCTGGAGAATAAATACCTTCATCAATAAACGTATAAATCATTTTCAACAATAGCTTCATCAATACTAAATAAAATATATTTAAAAGTTTAAAGTTAAGAACAGTGGAAATTCTTAGCAGTAAACAGTATATCAAACTACAAATTCTAGCTTACAAAATCCAATAGCAATACAAAGAATATCAATTTTTTGAGTATTCAGATAAGAAATGGCAATGAATACGAACTAATAACAACTAAGAAATAAATACTTAATGCAAAAGGATTGCACAAGTTTGATTACTCATGCCTAAGCTAAATTAACATAACACATTAAACAATCGCAAGTAGAATTAACAAACCCGAAAACAAGTTAGGAAATAAAGCACAGGTCTAATACCAACCAAGCATGGTTCAGGAGTATAATTTCAAAAATGGTAGGTAGAAACTGACCTTTTAGAACAGAATAATCAAATCGATGTTTTCATCAACAAAATCGAGAAGCAGGGAAATTAATGTTCTAGGAAGTGAGAGTGGTGATTTATGTTTGGGGATATTATGAAGTGAGAGCGGCGATTTAGGTTTAGGGATATTATGAAAGGGCGGCAAATAAAAGTTAACGAGGGAAGAGGAAAGAAAGAACCGAAAAATATGGAGGGAGATGGGAAAATAAGGAAGGCTACGTACACTGTTAACGGCAACTAGGAAAATAAAAGGGCAAATTGATTACCAATTTAAGTTTTCAATTAATTTTTTTTGTTTATTTAAAATAAAAAACAAATAAAATAACCGTGACGGGGAGCTTCCCCGCACCCCACCGGGGGCACTACCCCCGGACCCCCGCTACCTAATCGGCTAGGTCGACCGATGTCCCGCCGTTTAAGTCGACTGTTGTATTAAATTCTTATATTTAATTCCTTAACATTTTATAGTTAGATTTAGCAATGATATTAAATTCTGTCACAAATCCTTAGCTAATTTGCGATGGATTAGCCACATCTCCAACTATTCCAATTTTTCTCCATATTTTATAGCCAAAATTATCCACTGTCTTATATTCCATCGCAAATTCACGGCTAATTTGCAATAGATTAGCTCCCTCTAATTATTCATATTTCCCTCCATATTTTATAGCAAAATTTAGCTACAATTTTAAATTCCATTGCAAATCCATTACATAATTGTGATGGATTAGCAACGAAAATCTTATGCTATTTTTTTACTGAATTTGATGCCAAATTCTACTGCGGTTTAGTAGTGCAAAGCAAATACGTAGCAATTTAGTGATGGATTTGCCATGGAATTGATTTCCGTCACCGTTACTTGTTACTTTCAATCTTTTATTCAACAAATAAAAGTCGTGGCTTGTCCATAGGAAATCCGTTGCAATTCAGTGATGGAAAATTCCATCACAAAAAATAGTGTCACTAAATTCAGTTTGTCATCAACCGCAGTATCTCAAAACATACTAAATCCAAACCATAACACCAATAACCAACTATCATATAACCAACATGCCAAAATCAATAATATGAACAATGTACACATCAAAATTTGTAATTACAAAATACAAACTCCATGCTAGTAAGCTACAGCCAGTTTCATAACATACAGTAATTAAAATTATATTACCTGATTCAAAATTAGAAGTTAGGATTTAGATTTTTACCGATTTTGTGTTGAACATCGGATGTGCTAGCCATTGTAAGCTTTTTAGAATGGATTGGATGAAAAATGGGTGAAAATGGAGTTAATTTTGTGTGTTTTTTCGTGCTAGGAAAAGATGGGGAACGGGGAAAGAGAATGGGGTTGGGGAAGGAAGGGGTCTCGAGTTTATGTATGTGCTGCAGGGTTCTACTGAAGGCGAGCTTGAGAACTCGCCTTTGTGCGAATTCTCAGAATTCGCCTTTAGTAAACCGAAACAGGTCTAAACCTTTTATTAAATCTGAAACAGGTCTATCCTAGTTATTATTTACACAAACATGCGTATATACGTTAATTTTCCTTATTGTGGCATTGTGACGGCTGTGCGTTATGAGTTTCGTATTGTATGCTTTGAGTTGTTGGTTCTTGTTTGCCCGTTGTTTTACGGTTTTCGGGTTTATGGATGGCCTTTTTGGATGTATGGAGATTGTGTGATGAACTTCATGTAGCGATGGTGCCTGGTGCAGGAGTGGTTCTTCGTGAAGTTTGCAAGGATGTTCAATTTAGTTGTGAAGTTCTTTGATGTACGTTCTTACCTTGGTGTTGTGATCTTAGTGTTCTACTTTTTCGTTCAGCATGTGTAGTTCATGCATTGTTGGACTCTGTGTTAGATTTAGTCCTTATGTCCCATTGTGCTCACAGTCACACTTGCTTGGTTAAGTGATGTTGTCTGTGGATATGTACCTTGGTAGTTCATTGTTCTTACAGTATGGAATTTGTGCGCAATGATGGTCCATATGCCTAGATGTGACAGCTCGGTTTCCAAGCTTGTCTTACAGTTGTTCCAGTTATTGTGTGGCTCAAGATATTGTATATGTTGTTCCTAACATCACGAAAGCATGTACTTTGGTTAATCTTTTTGCATGTTATCTAAGTTGTTATGTTACCCTACGTGGTGTGCGATTTTTGTTTAGAAAATTTGTAGTTTAGACACGTAGGTCCAGCTCTAATGCTGTAAACTTGAAAAGTTTAGTGGACGATTCCCTATAAAAACCGAATGTGGTGGACGATCCACCTTAAAAAAAGTAGTGGGTTAGTATCCTACCAATCTCATGCAATATATGTAATTATTATTTGTTATAGTAATAAGTGTTATGGATCATAATAAAAACCGGTCGGCTATCCCAAAAAACATAGATGGAAGTTTATTGAGATTATTTAAATTATCGCATTATTATGCAATACTGATAATAAATGGTATGAAAAGAAAGAGATGTAACAATTAAAATTTGCTATACTAATATTATTTTATAATTAAATTTGAGATAGCAATCAAAGACAAAATTATGAATATAAACATAGAAAGTGAAAACAATGGAAAGATGAAAATGAAAAATCGCCAATTCCCTCAATATCAACTTTTTCTCAAGCCAAAAGTAGGAAATATCGACTTTAGGTCAAATAGAAGAAACTAAGCGAGAGTCTATACAAGAGGAGTCTAGAAATGAAAATGTTATGCCAGAAGTTGTGGAGGAGGAATATAATGAAGATGTCACTGGTAATTTTAGTGATGTGATTATGTAAGTGCATTGACGTTCAAAAGGACTCACATGAAATGTTTGACTCCAAAACCATTTTTTACAACTCGTTGGGAAAGTCATATTAAAAGTGTTAATATGGTTTTGATCATCAGAGTTAAGAGATGCTTTGGTTATTATTACAAATAATTCTAAAGATGACATTATGAAAATGGAGACTAAAGGATTACACCAAAACGCTTTAGAAAACTTTAAGTTTTTAAGTTGCTTACGTATTTGGTACAAGATATTGAACTATACGAATAGCATATTCAATGATAGTGTAACACCCCACCTCTGCCAGGGTGTCTCTTGCAAGCACTCTGACTTTGGAGGGGTGTTTGAATCAGGTAAACATGCATAATGATATATCAAGGCAGAACAAGAACATATGTATATATGTAAACAGAGTAAATAACATAGATAAAACAGCGGAAGATTTCATACTATTTCAAAACAAGTCTGGTACAACATAGCTTTCCAAATAAACAAGTCTAGATAAAAACAACATCAACTGAAAAACTGAAATACATAAGTACTATCCCCAAATAAGTGATAACCATAGCTAGCTTCATGTCGAAACCGTACATGAGCTGAAATCCCACAAGCAAGCAATCCGAAATCCAAGCTAAGCTCCAACGTTCCCACCCTGAGAACCTGGGGGGGGGGGAAACGGAAGAAAAGAGGCGAAAGAAAACAGGTCAGTCAAAAAGACTGAGTAAGCCCTACTACAATCAATGTAAACTGATAAAGTTAACTGGCATGAGAAGCAGGGATGAACATAAGGATAACAACATACTAGCATGATGATTAACTAACAAGGTAGATAAAGGTGTCATCGCATAATCAGGATTAAGGTTTTTGCACCACAGGTGTACTAGCAAACTAACATGACTTGAATAAACAAGTATTGATCCCTTGGCCCAAGCTTTGGCCCAATAACATGAAGTGACCCTAACACGAGGTCCAATAACATGAAGTGACCCTAACACGAGGTCCAATAACATGAAGTGACCCTAACACGAGGTCCAATAACATGAAGTGACCCTAACACGAGGTCCAACCAAACGGTCTAGTCGATCGGCTCCCTAAGCCTAACTCGTCACGTGTTGGTGTCAATACGGCCCAAACATAATTGTAGTCGAACTGTGCCGGGTCCATCCTTCGGGTGTATCAAGCCCTAGGGTGCCAACCCCTGGACACCATAAACATGAGTGCACAGTCTCGATCTACTGGTACCCATGCTTGACTTCTCCAAATACGGACTACGTGCACGACCATAGTCCGTCCGGAACTACGTCGGCGTACCACCCTGCCGTCGTTTATTGGTCGCTTACCTCCAGCCCAGTAATCGTGCCCCCTCCCTAGCCTAGTCCCTAGGGCCTTATTGATACAAACTTGGGATTACTGCTGGAGTGGGCCCCCATCGCTAGGATTTTTCTAGTGGGTTAAGTACGGTTTAACCCTCTTGATAATCATGGATTAACTTGGTTAAGTGTAACGATGAGTTCACGACTTAACCCTGACTAATCTACCAAGCCCAAATTGGTTAAGTATTAAGTGGACCATGACTTAACCCTAATCACGAGCCATTAGTTAATTTACTGCGCCTTAACCTCTCACATTAGGCCTTGTTGTGGTTACTAGTTAAGCCGGTCGGTTCCGGGTAGCTTTACACCACAACTTGGTCTAACCTCGGGTTCAAGGTACAACATGGCCAACTTCTCACATTGGATCCTATTGTTTGTAGCAACTAGTTAAGCCGGTCGGTTCCGGGTAGGTTTACGCTACAAACTCAACCCAACCTTGAGTTGGTCACACTTATCTTTTCTAAGTGTCATGTCCATCATGTTTCCAAAACATGTTACAAATTTTCAAGCAATTGGGTAGACCTAACTTAATAGGTAAATTCCCAATGGGTAGACCTAACTTAATAGGTAAATTCCCAAGCTTATGTTTTTATGTCTTTTAAGTTTACCCAACCCCAAACGCAATCCCATCGCTTACATATCGCAATAGCGCATAAAGGATAGAAAGAGAGAACTTGGCATAATCATGACATAAAGGTGTTGAAGCCACAAGTTTAACATGGTGGCATATGAAATGTTCATATGTTCATACACTTGCTTACTACATTTTTAGGCCTCAAAAGCATGCATAAAACCAAACTTGGCATATTGGTGATACATGGTGCTAAATGACCTGTAGAAATGGCCATAAGTTCGCATTTAGCCTCACATGCAAGTTATCATAAGGGATATGATAACTTACATGTTGCCAAAATGCAACCTTTAGCCTAAAGCTTGAAGCTTTATGTTCACATACTCAAGATAAGCTTGCATAACATGATAACATGAACAAAATGATCATCCCAAACTTGCATAACATACTTGCATATCATAACATGGCATACTTGCATTGCATAACATGGTAAACTTGCATAACATGACATGATGAACTTGCATATCATAACATGGCAAACTTGCATAACATGATAGACTTGCATATCATAACATAACAAACTTGCATAACATGATAAACTTGCATATCATATCATAATGATCAAACACAACTTGCATCATTAACTTTAGAGTTTAAATATGAAAGTAGAATAGGGCTTACAATGCTTATGAGGACTCAAATGAGTATAGCAAATATAAGAAAGCCCTTATGCAATCAATTAAACCCCAAAATGCAAGCTTTAATAGAAAAACCCTTAAGCCAAAGTGATCAAAACCCTTGCTTTATGATGCAAATATAGAAACTTGACTTGAATGCAAGCTAATGATGCTCATACAAGCTTGAAAACACTTGTATGCATGGAAAATCTCATAAAAATTTATTTAGGAATTTATGAAGAGAGTGGAGGCCATGAGAGGATTGATTTTGCCATAGTTTAGTTGTAGGATTGATTAATGATGATTTAGGGTTAGGTTAGGGCCTTATTTATAGAGATTAGGACTAGTTTCAACCCTAGGATTAAACCCTAGTTCCAATCTCAGCCCTCAAAACCGAATCTGGCCCCCAAGCTCAACACAATCTCTAAATGGTGCACCAGGCTAAACAGCCCGGCTGGACCAAGTCGACAGCCAAGTCGACAGGGCTGTCGACTTGGGTCCAACCAAGTCGACTCCCAAGTCGACAGGGCTGTCGACTTGGGTGCTCTGGCGGGAACTTTCCCGCCTAGCCCAATCTGACCTAATTTTTCAAATTCAAACTTGAATTTGAAATCTGTTTTTACTTTGAATTTTTCTGAAAACTTCGTTGGGCCTTAATCAGGTCATACGGACTCCGATTTTCGAAAACTCGGACTCTATTTCGCGTATTTTTCCGAGACGAACGCAATGGCATAGCCCGTTTCCCTTGATTCAGATTTTAGAATTAAATTCTGCCTCGATTTACATCATTACAGGTTATTGAAAATACAGGTTGTTACATTCTCCCCTCCTTAAAGGATTTCGTCCCCAAAATCTTCAAGTTAGGAAGAACGTATCCTACCATCCAATCATCCATCTACTCAAAACATCATCCACGAGCAATCATTGTCCTTACAAGATTCTAAATGTTGTATGAACATATGCAAAGGTGTGTGTATATGTCCTTATCTAATGCAAATATCCTCAATGCAAATTATGTTAGTGAAATGAATCCATATGTATGCAATTCCTAACATAATGTATAACATCTATATGTGTGCACATAACATACATCCATATGCAACATCCATGTGATAACACAAAAATTTTCATCCATGAATAAGCATAAACACTCATGCATATGCAATATGAGGAGTGTGTGAGCCGATCTAGTGCCTAACGTGTATAATGCATCCACGAGTAACCACTTGCAAACACTTGCAACCACTTGCAACCATCAAGCATAACATGTTTCAAACACATGTTTCATCCAAAGGGTTTCTACCTAAGGTTCTCATGACAAGATTAACACGATAAACTAGATAAACATGGATAGCAAAGAGAAAGATATGCTAACAAAGAAAAGAGATTGAGAGTGTACCCTCAAAAAGGAATGGATAAAGCCCACGCATCTTCTCCTCGGTTTCCCAAGTTGCGTCTTCTTCGGCTTCACCCCATTGAACCTTCACCAACTTGACCTCTCGATTCCTTAGCTTCTTGGTCTCCGTCCCCAAGATACGAATCGGAGCTCTCCTCAAGGTAGCCTCTTTCTCCACTTCCACATCTTTCAGAATACTTGGCTCAACAACCTCTGCTGATTCATGTAAACACTTCCGGAGATGCGAGACATGAAATACATCGTGTACTCCGGCAAGCTTCTCGGGCAACTTCACTCTATAAGTCATCTGCCCGATCCTCTCTATAATAGGGAATGGTCCAACAAACCTCGGTGCTAACTTCCCAACGGCTCCAAATCGGACCACATTCCGCAAAGGAGAAACCTTCACGAAAACCATATCCCCAACATCAAACTCCAAATCAGTTCTTCGCTTATCAGCATAGGATTTCTGTCAGTCTTGGGCCGCTTTCATCCGTGTCCGAATCAACTCGATCTTCTCGGATGTATCTCTGATCATATCAGGCCCAAGTATAAGCTCATCTGTTGTCTCCCACCAACATGTAGGCGACTTGCACGGCCTCCCATATAAAGCTTCGAATGGTGCCATCCCTATGCTTGCCTGATAACTGTTATTATATGCAAACTCAACAAGAGGAAGATGGTCTTCCCAAGTACCACCAAAATCCAGAATACAAAGCCTCAACAGATCCTCGAGTACCCTATTCACCCTTTCGGTTTGACCGTCCGTCTGTGGGTGATAAGCCGTACTTAGATTCAACCTCGTGCCCATAGCTTCTTGCAAGCTATTCCAGAATTGACTTGTAAAGATTGGGTCACGGTCACTGACAATACTAGAAGGGACTCCATGAAGTCTCACAATCTCACGAAGATATACAGACGCTAGCCAAGATGCGGTCCTCTTGCTCTTCACCGGAATGAAATGAGCACTCTTCGTAAGTCTATCCACAATAACCCAAATGCTCGTATTCCCTTTCCTTGACCTTGGTAGCCCATTGACAAAATCCATGGAAATACTCTCCCACTTCCAAAGTGGAACGTCTAGAGGATGCAATAGCCCACCGGGCTTCTTCGACTCGGCCTTAACTTGCTGGCAAATGATACATCTAGAGACAAACTCCGCCACATCCTTCTTCATCCCAGGCCAAAAGAAAATGCGCTTCATATCTTTATACATCTTATCTCCGCCCGGATGTATAGTCAACTTAGAGCGATGCGCTTCCTCAAGGACTTTTCTTACTAAATCTTCCACCATTGGAACACATAACCTTCCGTCTCTCCTCAGCCAACCCTTGTCATCAATAGAATATCGAGCGAGATGACTAGACGCCTCTCCTCGAACCAGCTTATCCATAATCTCAACTATCTGAGGGTCTTCTCTCTGCGAAGCCCCAACTTGATCAAGAAGGGTAGGTCTGAGTTCCAGAGATGCTAAAGAACCGGTCATCGACTCAATCGCCAAAGAGAAATCAAAGGTTGCCACATACTCTAAATTCTTCATCTCAACGAATAGAGGACTCAGAGTCAACCTTTTTCTACTCAATGCATCTGCTACCACATTCCCCTTGCCAGGGGTATAGGCTATCTCAAAATCATAGGACGCCAAGAATTCCATCCATCTTTGTTGCCTCAGATTCAGATCCTTCTGAGAAAAGAGATACTTCAATGACTTGTGATCGGTATAAAGCTCAAATCTTTCTCCCAGAAGATAATGGCGCCAAGCCTTGAGTGCATATACTATTGCTGCCAACTCTAAGTCATGAGTGGGATAATTCTTCTCATGCACTTTGAGTTGTCTACCGCAAAAGCATATCACTCTTCCTTCTTGCATCAGAACAACTCCTAACCCTGTGCCACATGCATCGGTGTATACTGTAAATAACTTCCCTCCATCGGGCAAAGCTAGAACAGGTGCTGATGTGAGAGCTCTCTTGAGCTTCTGAAAAGCAAGCTCGCATTCTATGCTCCAAGCAAAAACTAAATTCTTCTTCGTCAATTTAGTGAGGGGAGCGGATATCTTTGCGAAGTCCTTGATGAACTTCCGGTAAAAACCCGCAAGACCTAGAAAACTTCTCACTTCGGTTGCATTCCTTGGAGTCTTCCAATCCTGAACTGCAACTACCTTAGCGGGATCCACCGCTAAGCCTTGCTTAGATACTATATGCCCAAGGAATCTAACTTCCCTTCTCCAAAAGTGACACTTGGAGAACTTGGCCTTCAACTGATGCGCTCTAAGCGTATCCATCACCTCCACGAGATGCCTTGTGTGCTCTTCCTCATCCTTAGAGATCAGAATATCATCTACGAAGACCACGACAAACTTGTTCAAGAACTCCCTGAACACCCTACTCATCAAGTCCACGAAATATGCGGGTGCATTAGTCAAGCCGAACGGCATGACAAGCCATTCGAAGAATCCATCCGGAGTTCTGAACGCAGTCTTGTCTATACTATCCTCAGCTACTCTGAGCTGATGGAACCGATGTTCCTACAAGCTGATCAAACGAATCATCGATCCTTGGCAATGGTTGTCTATTCTCTTCGTTTAACTCACGATAATCAACACAAAGTCGAAGAGAACCATCTGCCTTGGTAGTAAATACTACAGGCGCTCCGCATTCAGATATACTTCATCTAATGAAGTTCTTCTCAAGCAACTCCTTGACTTGCTTTTTTAACTCTCATCTTGCGGGGCCATGTGCCTTACCGGCCACGAAACTTTCTTGGCATTATCAACCAGATAAATGCGGAAAATCTATCTCTCGTTTAGGGGTAACCCCCTTCACTTCACCCAAGATATCAGGATATTCTCGGACCACCCTCACCGATTACAAACTATCGATAGACGAGTTGAGGGATTCAAGATAACACAACATGACGGGACTCGTAGGGTTACTAGAAATTTTTAGGGTATTACCGAGGCGAGTCATGAGCCTCACAACCCTATGCTCAAAAATCAAGGATGGCTCCAAAACTGGACAACCCATCCATGCCCAAAAATCAACCCATACCCCATGAAACCGAGAATATAAGCATCACGCGAGAATTCAAATCCACCTAGATAATAGACAAATGGGCGGAACCCCCAATTGGATTTGAAACACACACGGGATCATTAACTAGACTAGTACTTAGGTGCAAACTTTCAACTAGATCAGACGAGATAAACTATGCGATGCACTACAATCAAACAAGGTACGTACTGGAAAATCAGAAATATATACAAGGCTCTCAACAGAGATACTACCTCGATCGGGAACTGGAGCGGTATTGAGAGCATGAACTTGCCCTCCCGAAGGTCCAGCACGCTGAGTCTGACCCTGGCCTTGCCCTTGCTTCTTCGGGCAGTCCCTAGTGAAGTGTCCCATTTCTCCACAGTTAGAGCAAGTGCCCTTCCTTTTTCTGCAATCCTTGTTTAGATGAGTCGAGCTTCCACAAGTAAAGCACCTCTTTTCCTTCTTATCTTTAGACTTCTCCTCCTTCTTATCACTCCTATTCTCTTCATTGAGTAGGGCCATATTCACCAAACTCTCGAAAGTTGCCCCCAAGGGTATATGAGACATGGCTAAACCATGTAATGGCTCGTTTAATCCTAGAGCAAAGTATAGGGCCTTCTTCTGAGCTGTGTTAACCAAGTCTAAACCGACCCGGGCCAGTTGATTAAACTTATCTATGTATTCCCTAATAGTCATGTCCCCTTGCTTCAGTGATAGGAACCTCAGTCCAAACTTTCCCCGAAAGTCATCCCAAGTCTTAATTGGCCTAGTAGCGGTGGTGACCACCCACCAACGTGCAGCTTCTTCCTTTAGCAACCACACTGCTAATAAAACCTTCCTAGGTCATCTATATCAAAGGAGGCAAAAAGATCTTCGGTTTCTTTCAACCAATTCCTTGCCTCTACATAAGTCTCGGTTCCAATGAAATTCTTGCAACCCATCGCCTTAAAGTCTTGGCAAATCTTTGCGAAGTCAGCTTGAGGATGCTGAGGGGGAGGAGGAAGAGGAACCTCAGCGACAGGAGGAGGAGGAACATTAACTACCGAAAGAGGAGTAACATTTGCGGGGCCGGCTTCGGTTGCCCTAGCCTCCAAAAGTCTCCTATACCAAACAGGTACGTGTACTCCCTCCGGAATGGCAAAGTTATTGGCCATACTGAAAACGAAGAAAAAGACAGATTCAGAATGGAGAAAAAAAACGAAGGAATTTTGCTAATGGCTTTTTGGGGAATAGCCTTTAAAATAAACTAGACTTTTCTTTGGAAAATACTTTATACTTGGTTTTGAAAATAGTTTTCCAAAAGTTTTCTAAAAACCTTTTTGTTCCTTCTCGTAAACATGGCTCTGATACCAAATGTAACACCCCACCTCCGCCAGGGTGTCTCTTGCAAGCACTCTGACTTTGGAGGGGCATTTGAATCAGGTAAACATGCATAAAGATATATCAAGGCAGAACAAGAACATATGTATATATGTAAACAGAGTAAATAACATAGATAAAACAGCGGAAGATTTCATACTATTTCAAAACAAGTCTGGTACAACATAGCTTTCCAAATAAACAAGTCTAGATAAAAACAACATCAACTGAAAAACTGAAATACATAAGTACTATCCCCAAATAAGTGATAACCATAGCTAGCTTCATGTCGAAACCGTACATGAGCTGAAATCCCACAAGCAAGCAATCCGAAATCCAAGCTAAGCTCCAACGTTCCCACCCTGAGAACCTGGGGGGGAAACGGAAGAAAAGAGGCAAAAGAAAACAGGTCAGTCAAAAAGACTGAGTAAGCCCTACTACAATCAATGTAAACTGATAAAGTTAACTGGCATGAGAAGCAGGGATGAACATAAGGATAACAACATACTAGCATGATGATTAACTAACAAGGTAGATAAAGGTGTCATCGCATAATCAGGATTAAGGTTTTTGCACCACAGGTGTACTAGCAAACTAACATGACTTGAATAAACAAGTATTGATCCCTTGGCCCAGGCTTTGGCCCAATAACATGAAGTGACCCTAACACGAGGTCCAATAACATGAAGTGACCCTAACACGAGGTCCAATAACATGAAGTGACCCTAACACGAGGTCCAACCAAACGGTCTAGTCGATCGGCTCCCTAAGCCTAACTCGTCACGTGTTGGTGTCAATACGGCCCAAACATAATTGTAGTCGAACTGTGCCGGGTCCACCCTTCGGGTGTATCAAGCCCTAGGGTGTCAACCCCTGGACACCATAAACATGAGTGCACAGTCTCGATCTACTGGTACCCATGCTTGACTTCTCCAAATACGGACTACGTGCACGACCATAGTCCGTCCGGAACTACATCGGTGTACCACCCTGCCGTCGTTTATTGGTCGCTTACCTCCAGCCCAGTAATCGTGCCCCTCCCTAGCCTAGTCCCTAGGGCCTTAATGATACAAACTTGGGATTACTGCTGGAGTGGGCCCCCATCGCTAGGATTTTTCTAGTGGGTTAAGTACGGTTTAACCCTCTTGATAATCATGGATTAACTTGGTTAAGTGTAACGATGAGTTCACGACTTAACCCTGACTAATCTACCAAGCCCAAATTGGTTAAGTATTAAGTGGACCATGACTTAACCCTAATCACGAGGCATTAGTTAATTTACTGCGCCTTAACCTCTCACATTAGACCTTGTTGTGGTTACTAGTTAAGCCGGTCGATTCCGGGTAGCTTTACACCACAACTTGGTCTAACCTCGGGTTCAAGGTACAACATGGCCAACTTCTCACATTGGGTCCTATTGTTTGTAGCAACTAGTTAAGCCGGTCGGTTCCGGGTAGGTTTACGCTACAAACTCAACCCAACCTCGAGTTGGTCACACTTATCTTTTCTAAGTGTCATGTCCATCATGTTTCCAAAACATGTTACGAATTTTCAAGCAATTGGGTAGACCTAACTTAATAGGTAAATTCCCAATGGGTAGACCTAACTTAATAGGTAAATTCCCAAGCTTATGTTTTTATGTCTTTTAAGTTTACCCAACCACAAACGCAATCCCATCGCTTACATATCGCAATAGCGCATAAAGGATAGAAAGAGGGAACTTGGCATAATCATGACATAAAGGTATTGAAGCCACTAGTTTAACATGGTGGCATATGAAATGTTCATATGTTCATACACTTGCATATTACATTTTTAGGCCTCAAAAGCATGCATAAAACCAAACTTGGCATATTGGTGATACATGGTGCTAAATGACCTGTAGAAATGGCCATAAGTTCGCATTTAGCCTCACATGCAAGTTATCATAAGGGATATGATAACTTACATGTTGCCAAAATGCAACCTTTAGCCTAAAGCTTGAAGCTTTATGTTCACATACTCAAGATAAGCTTGCATAACATGATAACATGAACAAAATGATCATCCCAAACTTGCATAACATACTTGTATATCATAACATGGCATACTTGCATTGCATAACATGGTAAACTTGCATAACATGACATGATGAACTTGCATATCATAACATGGCAAACTTGCATAACATGATAAACTTGCATATCATAACATAACAAACTTGCATAACATGATAAACTTGCATATCATATCATAATGATCAAACACAACTTGCATCATTAACTTTAGAGTTTAAATATGAAAGTAGAATAGGGCTTACAATGCTTATGAGGACTCAAATGAGTATAGCAAATATAAGAAAGCCCTTATGCAATCAATTAAACCCCAAAATGCAAGCTTTAATAGAAAAAACCTTAAGCCAAAGTGATCAAAACCCTTGCTTTATGATGCAAATATAGAAACTTGACTTGAATGCAAGCTAATGATGCTCATACAAGCTTGAAAACACTTGTATGCATGGAAAATCTCATAAAAATTTATTTAGGAATTTATGAAGAGAGTGGAGGCCATGAGAGGATTGATTTTGCCATAGTTTAGTTGTAGGATTGATTAATGATGATTTAGGGTTAGGTTAGGGCCTTATTTATAGAGATTAGGACTAGTTTCAACCCTATGATTAAACCCTAGTTCCAATCTCAGCCCTCAAAACCGAATCTGGTCCCCAAGCTCAACACAATCTCTAAATGGTGCACCAGGCTAAACAGCCCGGCTGGACCAAGTCGACAGCCAAGTCGACAGGGCTGTCGACTTGGGTCCAACCAAGTCGACTCCCAAGTCGACAGGGCTGTCGACTTGGGTGCTCTGGCGGGAACTTTCCCGCCTAGCCCAATCTGACCTAATTTTTCAAATTCAAACTTGAATTTGAAATCTGTTTTTACTTTGAATTTTTCTAAAAACTTCGTTGGGCCTTAATCGGGTCATACAGACTCCGATTTTCGAAAACTCGGACTCTATTTCGTGTATTTTTCCGAGACGAACGCAATGGCATAGCCCGTTTCCCTTGATTCAGATTTTAGAATTAAATTCTGCCACGATTTACATCATTACAGGTTATTGAAAATACGGGTTGTTACAGATAGGAAATTGTCACTGAAAATGCAATCTGAAAATTTAAAGAGCTTGTAACAGCTTTGAATTTTTTTTAGACGATGGATTTGTACCCATAACGGAGGGGGATAAAGAAATTGGAAAATGATGTAGGCATTTATCCTAATATTTTCGAAAAAGGATTACATATGGAAAAAAATCAAATTGTTACAGATATCACAATGATATATGGTAGTCTGTCACCCAAAAATAAGTTGGAGTCGCTTATTTTCTATATATAATAGATCAAGCTTTAACTTCACTAAGAGACCAGTTTGAGTCATTTGAACACTAAAAAGTATTATGCTTTTTTTTTGTTAAATTAGAAATTCAAAATTGTCAGTGATGAGAAAGTGCATAATTATTGCATGAATTTAGAAGGTTTTCTAACAGGTGGTGAAGATCAATGTTTACGCCCTTTTGAATCAAAGCAGCTTCAATTGGACTTGGAGGGTTCAAAACTAATTTGGAATAGAACCAAACTTGGATGAAGAACATGGAAAACACAGGAAGTAACTTGGAAAATGTTGAGATGATTTGGAGTAAACTACATGAGTTGACACTAACTCAACCCCCATGAATCAGCATCGACTCGTGATGGCCCAAGCATAAAAGTGAAATTCATAAAGGGGTCTCCTTTATACCTCTGCATTGTGTCTATGAAGTTCTATTTGATTTGGACAATTTGTGAACAAGTTATTGATGGCTCTTCCTCTAATTTGAATGGACTTGGTGGACCCTAAAGATGATGGTCAAACTAACCTGGATTAACTCAAGATTGGACGAGACAGATCAACATGAAGATATAGGGATGGAACAAAAGTCAAAATATAGAAATTTTCTATATTTATAAATTGATACAGACTCGTCAACCTATGAGTCCTCGCCGAGTATAAATGTAACTCGAATCGGGTGGCAAGTCTATATGTTGACTCGGTATGATGTTTGGATGAGAGCTAGTTTGTTGACCTCATTTAATTGGGGTCACCATGATACCACTAATGGTGTTAGTGGTGTGTGGCTGAGATTTAATAGGAGGAATTCCGGGGGCAATCTCAGCCACACAGCACTAACACCGTTAGTGGTGTCATGGTGACCCCAGTTAAAATAGGGTCAACAAACTCTTATTGCGTTTGGACAACTCTACAAATTTGTGTTTGGCACATCATTGGAGGATTCATTTATAAATAAGGACTTACCTACAACTGGAAAAGGGATCAGATCTAGACGGTGACGTCATTGCTTTTCCTGATTGTCATCTTTTATTCACTTCTTATCTCTTCAAGCATAATTCATACACTTATGGTCTAGACCTAAGTACAAATTAATCAGGATCCGAAGAGAACGAACTAGCAAGAATGGCGAAAGGGATATTGTGGCGAAAGGGATATTGAAGCAGACGTAGGGCAGTCAAAAAGTCTCCTTTATTTCGAATAGATCTAATTACGTCACCTGGGATGAGACCGAGAGAATGATGAGGAAAATGCAAAATGAAATCTTAGCCAGGCAGAGGGAGATAATTGAAGGCTTTTTGCAGAGACTTGAGCAACAAAAAAATGACTAGATGTACAGGAGATCCAAATCAAACCCTGAGAATCAACCCAAGAGCTTCTGAAGCAGGATTGGTTTAGTCTAAGAGCAAGTATAACAACTGATACTTGGGGGCACTGTTAGATCTAATGTTAGTAAGATTGAAATCGGTATTGACAGTGTTGGAGTTAGCACTAATACTAATAGAGGAGTTATTGTTGAAGAACCTAGAATATGTGGAAATGAGAAAAGAACGTGGATCTGAATGCTACGAGGCCTTGGATTGAAGATTACGTACCATAATTTCCTATAAGGAACAATGATTAGGAGGGAGTCAAAGTTGTGAATTGGAACTTGAATCGATAGAGATACGAGGAGTACATGTTCCTGAATTTATACTTGGAGTACCCCTTAGGACTATGGGGCAGTGCTATTATGGATCAGATGATGTTATCAAGTAATATATATCAAATGCCTGAGATAACTAGGATAGACAAGGCTACCGGATCAAAGCATGGAAGAAGTCACTACAAATCTCTTTACTGCAAATATCCCAAATGATAGGCAGTGTCGGCCTTGAAACCCTCAAAATAATCAGAGGCCCTAGATAGATCGAGATATTGGAAGCCTTTGGCTGTCAGAACATGTTCAAATATGCACAATACAGGACCAGAGGCCTTAGACGACCGCCTTTGTGGCCTTACCCCAGGGTCACCCTTGATGATAGGAACCCCCAGATTTCAAGATTTCAACTATGGACGCTCCCAACCGTTAATTTAATGTGATATATCATAAACACGTAAGTTTTTAGAGATTCATGAAGTAATGGCACGATGTTTTTTGTTTTTCTTAACTGATTTGGCACATATATGGTATAAGAGATTGGAAAGCAGAACTATTCATTCTTGGAATGAGTTAGTGGATTGCATGTCTCAAGATGTCACTGTCTAATGTGAAGCAATGGATAGTTCTATTTTCCAGTTGCTTATGTCCCATAGAGAGCTTTAGGAGTTATTTGACAAGATTTAGTGTAGAGGCTGTTGCAGCTGACGGGCTGAATCCATCAATCATCTTAATGGCGATGGTTTCCGATATTTCATGAAAGATGGACTTTAAGATAGATTTACGAGAGATCCATCATCAGATTTGACAAAGTTTTACCATGAAGCTAAAAGATACCTGTGATAAAAGAATGCAAAAATTGAAGAGCATGTTTGAGGAAGCCAGTGTTATGGAAGGCGGAGGATCGTGGAAAGCTAAATTTGGAAAGGACAAAGGGAAAAAAGGTCGAAAATGATAGTGTAGATTCTAGGGAAACAAAGAAGCTAAGGAGGGGACCCAAGAAACATGAATTTACCTCTTACATGGAGCTTAATGAGATCCCAAAGAAAATCTACTTGGACACTTACGGACAGCTCCTCTATCGGAAGCCATCAAGAAGAAAGCCTATGAATCATGAGCAAACATCTGGAAAACACTACATATTCCATGATCTAGACGGACATAACCCAAACGGCAGCAGGAATCAAAAGGATATTAAGTTAAACATTAATGTTCCATTTTGCAAGTCAGTCCAACATAGGAAGATGGCCATTCACTGCACTGTATGTAGTGAAAGCCATTTTAGGGCAGTTTGATTTGCATCAGATAGTATCGGCCCATTCCTTCACTGCATGTTTAGATCTGATACTATTCCAAGCCGAAACAGTAGAGAAATTGCCATCAGCTGAGTCCGTCCAAACCCAGATGTCCTTAGTTAGATTTGGGACTATTTGGATTTTCTAAATAGCAGGTTGTAAGGCCTGCATGCAGCTGAGGTTGCTTGTACACCAATTGCCACTTGAGATTAATTTGTCGACCGTAAAATCATATCCTCCCACTGCCGTAAGCGAGTCCCAACCAAGGAAAGTGATGAGAGATTTACCAAGAAACCATGGGTCTTTCCATAAACTAGTAGACTTACCCTCGGCAAATTTTCAATGAATTAAAGACTTTAAATTGTCCCTATTAGCCATGATGCTTTTGCACACCGAGGATGAGTTATTATCACATTTCTTACCCAAAAGTTAGAAGTCATGTATCTATTTCTCATCCACGTAAACCATAGCGTATCCCCTTGATTGATTTTCCATGCATGTTTAAGGCTGTAAGTTTTCTTGAGTTCTTTGAGGTTGGTCAAGCCCACACCCCCCCTCGGCCTTTGGTCTGCATAGGATGTCAAAGCTTACTTTGTGCACACCCCCTTGCCAGAGAAAATTTGAACAAATTGAATTTATCATGTCAATTGTGCAGTCTGGAATTTGAAATGTTTGCAACCAGAATCTAACCTTTGCCATAATCATTGTGTATATAAGTTCCAATCGATCGGCAAACGATAACAATTTTGAGCTCCACCCATTGATTTTTTTTCTTTGATTTTTGCAATCAAATCACCACATTCTCTGTCTGTTATGGTATTTGACGACAAAGAAACCCCCAAATATTTTACTGGAAGATGACTTTCAGTAATGTCTAAAATGCAAAGAATTTTTCCTCTCTCTTTGCAAAATTTGTTAAAATAGCACTTTGATTTACCATTATTGATTTTCGGTCCAGCGTAAACTTTAAGACTAGAGAAAATATCTCTGATTGCATGAGCAGTCTGTTCAGTTGATTTAATAACCACAATAAGGTCGTCTGCATAAAGAAGGTGGTGCACCCTCGGCTGGTGGTTGTATATTGGCTGGAAAAGCCCATTGTGGCAAGCTAGTTCCATTTGCAACGAGAAAAACTCCATTTCAATGGCAAATAAATATGGAGAGAGCGAATCACTCTATCTAATGCCCGGTTTGAATTGATATAGCCTTTTGGAACCTTATTTATCATGATAGAAAACGTGGGAGTTGATACGTATTCCCTGATAAGAGCAGTGAAATGTTTAGGAAATCCCATACAATTGAGCATGTGAATAATAAACTCACGATTCAATCTATCATACGCCTTATGAAGGTCGACCTTCAAACACCTTTTTTCAGCCCCTTTCTTATTGAATTGTCTAACCAATTCATGAGCCAAAAGCAAGTTTTCAGAAATGTGCCTGCCTTTAATAAAAGCTGATTGGCACGTAGAAATCACATCAGGTAGGAACTGGATAAGCTGGTTACATAGCACTTTGCTAAGCAATTTGTAGATCAGGTTACAACATGCAAGAGGTCTATAATTTTCAATCTTGCACGGTTTGTTAGTTTTGGGAATGAGGGTGATGAAAGTGTGGTTAATTTCTTGTAATAATTTGCCTGTAATAAATGATTCTTGAATGGCCATTTGCAATAAATGTTTCAGCTTTTCCCAATGCAGTTTAAAGAATTTGGCGTTCCACCCATCGGGGCCGGGCCTGGAATCATCACGGATGGAGTACAAGGCAGTTTTGATTTCCACATCGGTTACCATGCTCAGTAGCAGAGCAACCCCTCATCGTTTACCAGTCTCCGGCAGTTAACATAGTGTAAGGCACAATCATACTCACCATTATATTACTCATTGAAATAATTGATCGCTGCATTTTCAAATGTTTCTAAGTTTGAGACTGGTTCATCAAGCACGTTAAGTGCATTTAAAAAGTTGTTGTAGTTTTTCCTGTAAGACATTTTTGTGTAAAAAAACTTTGTGCATTCATCGTCTTGAGTCAGCCAATTCACTTTAGCCTTCTGTTTCAACTCGATGGCATGTGTCGACATAGTCAATTTCAGTTGAGACTGAAGCCTGAAGTAGATGAGATTCAGGGCTTCGTCAAGAGGATTTGAGTCAAGAGCAATTAAAGCATTTTCACATTGAGTTTCAATCTCTTTCAAATTTATCTTTGGTCTGCTCTTTTTCCATTCCTTGAGTCTAAACTTAACATTTTTGAGTAAGCATTCAAGAGAGTACCATCCTCTGCCTTCAGTAAAAGGTATGGACTGAAAATCAACTATATCATCACAATCCTCCGCTAAGTGCCAAGAGTTAACGTATCGAAAAGGTCTGCCTTTAGTGAGAGTATCACCGTTGTTAAAGGTTATGTAAAGTGGGCAATGATCACTAGTTGAACTAGGGAGAATTTCAACTTTAAGGTTTGTGTTTTTGATTAGCATGTCCAGATTAATCAGCACTCTGTCCAGTCTACAGCTAATTTTCTTCGCTTTACCACTGCACCATGTATATTGCAGGCCAGTGTGGCACGCCTCAACCAGCCCAGTGGCCGCAACACAGGCATTGAATTCTGCAACCTGCGCTAATTTGATGTTAAGCCCTCCCTTTTTCTCATTTGTTTGAAGAATAGCGTTGAAATCACCAAGCACCATCCACTCATTGGAGATGGTCTTGGACAAGTTTGTAAGTTTCTCCCAAAGCAATTTGCGTATCGACACCCAGTTATGAGTATATACAAAAATGCAAGTAAAGCTGAGCCCCCCTACATTTGTGGCCTAAAGCGTAAGTTGTTGATCATCCACACAAACACCAGTGAGTTGCCAAATTGCTTTGTGCCAAAACACCATAATACGACCGGTAGACGAGATAGAGTTATTGTTTAAAGTCCCTCAATCATTGCCAAGTAAACTTTCAAAAGTGGACAACGCTGTCATTGCCAATTTATTCTCCAGTACAGCGATAATAGTAGGATTATACTTATTTCTTACATTAAAGAGGTCGAGTTGACGGGTTTCCCCGTTTAGACCTCTGACGTTCCAGTAGAGGATTGACATTAAGAGATGCCCGATTTGCTCCAAGTGCAAGGAGCGATGACAGCGGTAGTGCTATCCAGCTTTTGTTTACCTTTAGTAAACTGTTTATTGTACTTTGGGTTCTTCTTTGTTAACATTTCTGGATGTTTTTCACTGGTGTCTTTTGAGTCTGAGGAGGGATCCTCCAAGTCAACGACCAACTCATTAATTTCTTGAACAATTTTAGTGTCCATTGGGCCAGGCCTTTCAGCAAGAAGATCAACAGGAAGTTGAGTAAAATGGGCCGAAAGTGGAGATGCCGCCATGGGCTTGGCAAAAGTTTCCTGTGGAGGGATACGCACTACTGGGATATCCGCCCGCGCAACCACCTCAGTAATTAAATACGATGCCAGAGTATGTACAGTAATATTTTGTGGTAGATTCAGTCCCACCCTCCGAAGCAAGGTTAGTGGATGTATCTTTTTGGGGCTGACCTTCTATAGATAACAAATCGGATATTTGAAGTGTCAACCGGTTTTCTTTGCCAAACCTAGGAAGTTGTGGGGTCCTCCGTGTTGTATTTTGAAATGGGACATTGTAAGGTGTTGTGGCCAAAACACTTACACTCTGCATAAATGGGGGGGATAGCCTCATATTCCACCTCTTGTAGATATATTATGTCTTGACTTTCCTTGGCTCTGATAGTTTTTGGAAGTGTAGAACTAGCTTTAATATCTATAAGAACTCTGGCATAGTTAGTCTGTTTACATTTCTTGTGTTCTCATCCATATCAATTGGAGTACCAATTATGCTGGCTAATTTGCTAATTCCTCTGGCATTCCAAAGCGCTATTTGTAGTTTTTTCAGTTTAACCCGAACTGGATAGGAAGCTAGCATATCTCGTCCAAATTGAATGTTTTCCTCCCACTTTTTCAAGAAAATTAGCCTACTATCCATGAACCAAGGTCCCCCATTTAATATTTTATCCAAATCTTCAGCTAAATCAAATTTAACAAGATAAAAACCATTGTCTCTAGAGTAGATTTCCCACGCCCCTTTGGGCTTCCATTCCCTCTTGATATCAGCATTAAAATAGACGTAGTAGGGGCGTTTACCTGCCATATAGATATTGTTGTATATGACGTACCTGTATACACAATTATATGATTTTTGTTTGATGATAACAACCAAATAAATATATTTTTTAAGTGTGTTTGTTACTGTACTGTTATTCTATATCACAGACAGAAATATGATATTTATATTTATATAAAATACTACTGGACAAGAATTAAATATTCAAACAGTATTTTATTAAATATAATATTTTATTTCAACAAGTCAAAACAGTACAAATTTATAAACTCCACTATTTGAACACTTCACTAATAATTTTCATTTCAAGACATTTCAGTACATAACTCCTCACTGACACTACACTGTCTTCAGTCTTCACTGCACAGTCAGTCCAGTCTTCATGCGTACCTGTCATATGAAACACACACACACACACACACACACACAGAGTACTCTGCAATATAAATAAATCTGAATACATATGCGAATATAAATTTTATTTTTTAAAATTTTATTTGCCTCAGTTTTCTGGTGTGTTTTCTCATCATTTTCATGACTTGATCTGATATGTATATACCCACTGATCAGCCTCAACACACTACACCGGTTTGCTGATCAGAACCAGAAACTGATTCTGAACAGCCTCAAAGCAGTGTAGTGGTTTGCTGATAAAGTTTCATTTGGATAGTCACACGTGTATACACACATGTATACACACACATACGTGCATATATACACATATGTATACATGAATGCAGACATGGTCGAGCAACATGAAAGTCCAAAATATCACATGGAATTCAAGTCAGCAACAAATTTGCACAACAACATGGTCGAGGGAATTCAAAGTAAACATGGTGTAATGTAAATGTGTATACATGGAAATGGTGCACAAATTTTCAATACACACAACAAACGAGAAAGATCAAAATATTACCTAGACGTGGATGGCACTGGAAAAAGAGATGAACACAACAAGAATGATGTTTCAACAGTATGATGATAAAAGGACTTCAAAAAAAAAAAAGCAAATGAACAAAAACAGAAAACATATTTTATTTTTGGAAAATCAGTCTTGTATATGCAGATACAAATGGTTAATAGTGCGACAAGAGTTTATTTGGTTCCAAGAATTCAGTGGTCAAAATTTAGGGCAAGAATAGTTCAAATCTGTTTCCAATTTCACTCCAGAAATTTATTCCAGAGTCATGGCTGAAATAAGATTCCAGAAAAGCAATCTTTGATTAAAAATCATTCATGGGTTCTCAGTATTGTCAAGCGAATACTAATTTATATTTGGCAAAGTTTCAATATGAAAATTTATTTCTAGAAAATCAAATTGTATCCTTCCAAATTTGGTCTATATGTCTTCAGAAAGTAACAAAACAGTTCCACCAATTTTAAGCATGCAACTATTTCCTGAAATGATTCCATGGCATAATATCAAGGGGGACACAATTCAAATTTGTTTCCAAAAAATTCACAAAATAGTTTTTGGCAAGATTTTATTATGGCAACATATTTCCTCTTGCCTGAAAATCATGCATAATTCAAGGCAATTTGAATGCAGAGCAAAGCATTACAAAACAGGCAACAAATTCATACCATCAATATTCATGTACACAATGAATGCTCTAAATGATGTTAGGAAATTTGCAGTGGGACAGTAAATCATTTAATTTCCAGAAATAACCTTATATTTTTGGCAAGGTGTGAACAGTGGCAGAAATCATGCATGTGAATCTTTCATTCAAGAAATTGTTTCCAGAATGCTGAACTAAATTTTGAGCTTAAATCATGCAAGAGGAGACGCTGATTTAAACATGGGAAAACAAATTTTTAGCAGTCATTATTGAGCATAATTCACTTTGAAATTTTTTTTAGAAATGCACAACAGTTTTTGGCAAGTTTTCAATCCATATGCAACCAGCATTGATTTTCAGGAAAAGCATAGAAACAAAATTGGAAAGAAGCTATCACCAAATTTAATGTTTTCCAGAAACTCCAGTTTCTTTTCAAGGATGCATTTTTTGGCAAGTCAATCAATTTCTTTTTGGAAAATCCAATTCGAGAATTTACAGAAGCCAACAATTCAGAAAACATGCAAGGGAAGCCATTTATCTGTTTCCAGATGTAAGCAGAGAAATTCACAATTAAGCAATTTCACTCAATGTCGAGAAATCAAAGAGGAACCAAAAAGGGAAAGCAACAATCAAATAGCCAAGTCATTCCTATGAAATCAGAGAGCAGTTTTAGGATTTTATTATCCTATATTACACCATTCTCATCACTGGCATTTTCCTATCGAAACCACAAACAACTCGCAAGTAATTCAAAGCCAGAATATTCAGAAAACTCACGATTTTCGATCGCAGAGGTAAAACCCCAAATCGGTGAAGAAAGGAGCACCAGCAGTCGATCAAGAACATCAACAAGAATTCAAGAACCAGAGAACTAATTTAAATCAACTTTGAATATCGAGATTTGGGAACCAGAGAAACCCTAGCATTCTTCTTTGAAGCCGCCGTTTTTAGAAGGAGTAAACAATCGGGCAAAAGCAATTGAAGATGGCTGGCCTATTTTTGCTTTGAGTTTAGTCAAGCCTAATTATATTAAAAAGGGGGTTTCTTTTTTGTTTTTATTTTGTTTATTGCTTTGTATTTGAAGATCAGTCCAACAGTTACTAGAGTCTGTAAAATTCTAGGAAACCAGTAGTGTGTTAACTGGCAGTTTACTAGTCTGTAAAAACTAGGGTTACTGGTTACGAGGCTATAATCAGGGGAAATCTGATCTAGGGGATTAGATCAGTCTAGGGTTTTGAGCGTAGGGTTAGAATAGGAGTAGGGATTGCAAGTGTACATGGTCTTGTATGTGGGATCTATTCTATCACCTAGTAGAAACCTTAGGAATGCAGTAGTAGGCAGGATTTTGCCGAAGCTGGGTATTTCTGTGTGTTATTTCCTTTCTACTTTTTATTTCTGCTGTATTCTGTGATCTGTTTATTATTTACTATCCTGTCAGTTTTTTTAATTCAGCGAAAAACTGTGAAAACCCCTATTCACCCCCCCCCCTCCTAGGGTTATTCTAGATCCAACAAGTAGTATCAGAGCTGGTATAAGGTTACAACATGATAGGGAGTTTTCACTCTATGATCAAGTGGCGAAGTAGTGACTCTTATCCCTACATGTACGTGGGTGGTTGTCCATGTCGAGAGGCAGGACGTGAAATCAGTCTCTGAGGTGCCATTGTAGGCCACCGGGGTGTGATTAAAATTCTCGAGAAGGAGACTACAAGTGGTATCAGAGCAGGTATTTCTTTAACTCTAGAGTCATGGGTAACCCTTGTTGTCAGTCCATAGTGAGTCAGTCCAGTTCATGTCCAACTATTTTCGATGGAACATATTTTTCAAACTGGAAAACCAAAATGGAATTTTATTTATAATCTGTTAATATTAAATGTTGGGATGCTGTCATGAATGGGTTTAATAGTGTAGATATTACTTTCAATGCTTGTGCTATGAAAACTATATTTGATTATCTTAGTACTGAACAGTTTAATTTTATCTGTCACTGTTTATCTGCACAGGAAATTTGGAATACTCTCAATGCAAAGTATGGACAAATTGACAACAGCAGCTCAAAATCCCGGAATGTCAACTCTGATTCAGATCTATGCTTGACAAGTCATAGAGATGAAAATTCATATGGATCAGATGATGGAGAATCAACAGACGCTGAAACAGAAAATTTCTCATATGAAGATCTGGTTTACATGTGTCTTGATTTAACGAAATCTGTTGATAAACTCGAACTGAAAAATAAGTCTCTGAAATCTAAGAATTTTGAGTTGACCAGCAAAATTGATGATTTGGAATCACAACTTGAATATCATAAAAATTCTTCAAATTCAGTTTGCAAAAAATGCTTGAAATTGAAAACCAATCTTGTTCATCTCAATAAAAATATTCAAAAGTTTGTAAATGAAATTCTGATCTTAAATGAGAACAAGACTGAGTTATCAAATTTGAATAACCTTCTGCAAAAGGATTTTGAAAATTTTAAAACAGATATAAATTCCAAATTTGAAATTGCTGAAAAGGAGAACTTGTTGAAATCAAATTTGATTTTAGAAGAACTTGAAAATGAGATTGATAAATCCAAGAAATTTAAGTTTGAAAAACAAAAACAATTTGAATCTGAAATCATGGAATCCCAAGCCAGAATTAAAATTCTTAAAGATGAAAATTTGGTTTTAAAATCTGATTTTGAAAAATGTAACTAAAAATCATTGTTCAGATTTAATGAAAGAGAACCGTGATCTTAAAACTAAAATTCAACAACTTGAGTCAATTTTGACAAAATTTTCTAACGGTGAAAAATCTCCGGATATGTTGTTGAAAAATCAATTTTCATCTGGAAATAAAAGTGGTCTCGGCTTTGAGAAAAATAATGTTTTTGAAAATCAGAACTCAAATGATTTTAAAAATCCTTTAAACTGCTTTGGAAAGAATCAATATGAAAATTCAAACTTTGATAATCGCAAAGGATTTTTGAATCATAAACGTGATGTGAATTTGTTTTATAATAATCCAATAGAACAATTCTGGATCCCAAAAGGAAATAAAACGAATTCAGTTAAATTCAGACAAATCTGGGTTCCTAAAGGCACAAAAATAGATTCGAATGGTTTGTTGTATAAACCAGTCTGGGTACCAAAATGTGTGAATAAAATTGTGAGTGGTTTTGCAAATTTCGTTAGATCACTCGATCCTATAAATTCATAGGTACCGAAGGATGGCTGAGGAACTACTGTGCTGCAAAGAAATTTGAAATCAAGTTGGTTTATACTTCTGTATCATTTTCAGTTCCTTCAGCCAAGATCTGCTGAGTTAGAGATTTTGTTTTACATTGGCTTCTGGTATGATCTCTAAACTCACCTTTGTATATTCTTTCTGCTTTTATTTTCTGTGTTTATTCCTTCCTCTACCCATTCTATTTTTCTTCAGTTTTTTTTTTTATCACTTCCATATTTTTTGTTTCTTTATGGGCTTTATTAACTTCCAACTGTAGAAGTCATGTTTTTTTCTAGAAATTTACTTCTCTTGAACAAAACTCTAATGTTTTTAATCTTTTCCAGATCTTGAACTTAATCCTATAATCCTTGCAAATGTTTTGAAGTTTGCTTTCTGATTCTCTGAATTCATAACAGTGTTGATGCATTAATATCATATCTTGAACACTGTCATTTCGAATTCTAAATTTTTGAAGATCTGAATAATTAATGAAATTTCACACTTATGCTGTTTTGAGTTTCTTCAATTCATTTTGGAAACGCTTAAAATAGTATACTCATTATAGTACACTGCTTCTTATCATTCGTGATAATTTCATTGATTTTCGGATTGGCTTGAATCACAGTGATACATCTTGAATTTCACCTTTATTCATGATTATTATGGTCGAAGTTTGTTTGTTTGAAATCATCTGAAATTCTTGATATTATGAATCTCACACACCTCTTAAATTTAAAAATATCAATCTTGTGTGACGGATTCATTATATCTCAAAACTCGACATTGATTCATGTGATTTCAAATAAATTATTTCTTAATTTTAGGATCATGAATAATTCTCAAACGTGATGTAAATGATCTGAATAATTCACTTGTGCTTGTCAGAGATTTCTTGTGAAAAATTCGTCAAAAATCTGATTTTGTAACTCACTGTTATTTCATGATCAATTGGCTTGAATATGTGTTTGAAATCATTTGAAATTATTTATTTCTTGAATCTCACACACTTCCTGAATCTGAATTATACAAACTGGTGTGATCGATTCATTTAATCTTGAAATTTTCATATTCCCTCAAGCGATTTCAAATAAACTGTATTCATGGATCATGAATTATTATTTTTACCATCATCTTGACAAGTCTGACTTGATTTATTTTTTTGTGCTGCTCTGATACTGAACCGAAAAAAGAAAAAAAAAATTGATGACTGCTTGCTTTGGTATATACTGTTTGCTGCTCTGATCAATATGCCTAATTTGTTTGTGTTGTCTACTTGGGCCTAATGATTGTACTTGGATGTCTAGGATATCCGTGTTAGTCACCTGTGTCATATGTCAAATCCTCCATTATAGTGACACCAACATGTGGTATCAGTTTTGATGTGTTGTTCTCGTTGATTTATTCTCTTCACGTACATATTGTTTTAAAAAAAAAAACCTCATGTCTTGTGTAAATCTTTCAATTTCCTCTTGTAATTGATTTTCAATTTTAAAACTATTTATTGATTATTCGTTCAGAAATTGAAATCAATAACCAAACTGGACTATAGTTAAATTCATCAAAATTATTATTAGATTTTGAAATTGTGATGAATTGTGACTGCAATATATTTTCACAGCAAGAGGAGATTTTATTTAGATTTTCATGATGGCTGAACAGTTATTATAATATCTTTGAACTGGCAATTATTTCACGACCATCTTCATTATCTATCATCCTTCTACCATTCACTATGATTTTATATAAATATGGAGAGTTAATGTTTTTTAGAAAATCTTTTTAGATAAACTGTGGAATTATTTGTGATAGAAAGGGACTATGTTATTATTCAGAACTAGTGATAATTGAAGATTTTCAATGATCCCAGTACAGTCGAGCATATTTCATAATATAATTAATTTAGAAATTTATTTCACAAACCATTTCTGTACCTACCGCATTTCTATCATCCAATTTTTGGTTTTACATACTGAGGAGTTTTTAATTTTAAAACTGAAAATAATAAAAATATAATATTCTTAAGTATTTCTCTAACCTCATTTAAAAATCCAAGCTTTGGTTATGCATGGTTATGAGATTACTTATATTTAACCTGCAACTGATCTCATTTAAAAATCCAAGCTCTGGTTATGCGTGGTCAGTGTGCACTTAAATAAAAAATAAAAGAAAAAGAAAATTAAATAAATAATTTTTTATATGAAATCCTCTTTGGTGTATAAAAACCTGTCTACCAATCCATCTGTCTAATTTGTGAAATGTGTTAATATTTTATGAAGTATTATGATTTGTTGATTGATAGTTATTGGGATTTGAGAGTGTTTGATTTTGTCACTTAAATTGAATTATTAACTGTAGTCCAAATCCGTCAGTGTTTTTGAACTTCATTTTTATAAAATCTTTTGAAAATAATTGAAATTCATATTTATATAACTCTCCTCATTTTTATAAAATTCATTGTAAATCTATCGTTCTACAATGTGAAATATGCCACCTGTTCTCGGTTTATTATGATTTTTGTTTGACTGATTGAGATTTATGATAACCATTCTTCCTTTTAAGCTAAAATTATATTTTTTAGTCAATTTCATCTATATTTTAAATTCTGAATCCTTTTGATGATAACAAAAGGAGGAGAATGGGTTGAGATTTTGATTTGTGAGTGAATATTTTATAAATATTTTTAATTTTGAAAATTTATTATTTATTCATTTCACTCATGCACAGTTATAGGGGGAGTTGTCTGTTGTAGGCGGGCTAATAAATAGGGGGAGTTCAATATTCACTGTCAAACACATTTTTGTGCTCAAAATCTTTTATTTGTTTGTCATCATCAAAAAGGGGAGATTGTTGTATATGACATAGTTGTATACACAATTATATGATTTTTGTTTGATGATAACAACCAAATAAATATATTTTTTAAGTGTGTTTGTTACTGTACTGTTATTCTATATCACAGACAGAAACATAATATTTATATTTATATAAAATACTACTGGACAAGAATTAAATATTCAAACAGTATTTTATTAAATATAATATTTTATTTTAACAAGTCAAAACAGTACAAATTTATAAACTCCACTATTTGAACACTTCACTGATAATTTTCATTTCAAGACATTTCAGTACATAACTCCTCACTGACACTACACTGTCTTCTGTCTTCAGTCTTCATGCGTACCTGTCATATGAAACACACACACGCACACACACAGAGTACTCTGCAATATAAATAAATCTGAATACATATGTGAATATAAATTTTATTTTTTAAAATTTTATTTGCCTCAGTTTTCTGGTGTGTTTTCTCATCATTTTTCATGACTTAATCTGATATGTATATACCCACTGATCAGCCTCAACACACTACATCGGTTTGTTGATCAGAACCAGAAACTGATTCTGAACAGCCTTAACGCAGTGTAGTGGTTTGCTAATAAAGTTTCATTTGGATAGTCACACGTGTATACACACATGTATACACACACATACGTGCATATATACACATATGTATACATGAATGCAGACATGGTCGAGCAACATGAAAGTCCAAAATATCACATGGAATTCAAGTCAGCAACAAATTTGCACTACAACATGGTCGAGGGAATTCAAAGTAAACATGGTGTAATGTAAATGTGTATACATGGAAATGGTGCACAAATTTTCAATACACACAACAAACGAGAAAGACCAAAATATAACTAGACATGGATGGCACTGGAAAAAGAGATGAACACAACAAGAATGATGTTTCAACAGTATGATGATAAAAGGACTTCAAAAAAAAAATGAACAAAAACATAAAATGTATTTTATTTTTGGAAAATCAGTCTTGTATATGCATATACAAATGGTTAATGGTGTGACAAGAGTTTATTTGGTTCCAAGAATACAGTGGTCAAAATTTGGGGCATGAATAGTTCAAATCTGTTTCCATTTTTACTCCAGAAATTTATTCCAGAATCACGGTTGAAATGAGATTCCAGAAAAGCAATCTTTGATTAAAAATCATTCATGGGTTCTCAGTATTATCAAGCAAATACTAATTTATATTTGGCAAAGTTTTAACATGACAATTTATTTCTAGAAAATCAAATTGTATCCTTCCAAATTTGGTCTATATGTCTTCAGAAAGTAACAAAACAGTTCCACCAATTTTAAGCAAGCAACTATTTCCTGAAATGATTCCATGGCATAATATCAAGAGGGACACATTTCAAATTAATTTCCAAAAAATTCACAAAACGGTTTTTGACAAGATTTTATTGTGGCAACAGATTTCCTCTTGCCTGAAAACCATGCGTAATTCAAGGCAATTTGAATGCAGAGCAAAGCATTACAAAACAGGCAACAAATTCATACCATCAATATTCATGTACACAATGAATGCTCTAAATGATGTTAGGAAATTTGCAGTGGGACAGTAAATCATTTAATTTCCAGAAATCTTCGTTATATTTTTGGCAAGGTGTGAACAATGGCAGAAATCATGCATGTGAATTTTTCATTCAAGAAATTGTTTCCAGAATGCTGAACTTAAGTTTGAGCTTAAATCATGCAAGAGGAGACGCTGATTTAAACATGGGAAAACAAATTTTTAGCAGTCATTATTGAGCATAATTCATTTTGAATTTTTTTTAGAAATGCACAATAGTTTTTGGCAAGTTTTCAATCCATATGCAACCAACATTGATTTTCAGGAAAAGCATAGAAACAAAATTGGAAAGAAGCTATCACCAAATTTAATGTTTTCCAGAAACTCCAGTTTCTTTTCAATGATGCATTTTTTGGCAAGTCAATCAATTTCTTTTTGGAAAATCCAATTCGAGAATTTACAGAAGGCAACAATTCAGAAAACATGCAAGGGAAGTCATTTATCTGTTTCCAAATTTAAGCAGAGAAATTCACAATCAAGCAATTTCACTCAATGTCGAGAAATCAAAGAGGAACCAAAAAGGGAAAGCAACAATCAAACAGCCAAGTCATTCCTATGAAATCAGAGAGCAGTTTTAGGATTTTATTATCCTATATTACACCGTTCTCATCACTGGCATTTTCCTATCGAAACCACAAATAACTCGCAAGCAATTCAAAGCCAGAAAATTCAGAAAACTCACGGTTTTCGATCGCAGAAGTAAAACCCCAAATCGGTGAAGAAAGGAGCAGCAGCAGTCGATCAAGAACATCAACAAGAATTCGAGAATCAGAGAACTAATTTTAAATCAACTTTGAATATCGAGATTTGGGAACCAGAGAAACCCTAGCATTCTTCTTTGAAGCCACCATTTTTAGAAGGAGTAAACAATCGGGCAAAAGCAATTGAAGATGGCCGGCCTATTTTTGCTTTGGGTTTAGTCAAGCCTAATTATATTAAAAAGGGGGTTTCTTTTTCGTTTTTATTTTGTTTATTGCTTTGTATTTGAAGATTAGTCCAACAGTTACTAGAGTCTGTAAAATTCTAGGAAACCAGTTAGTGTGTTAACTGGTAGTTTACTAGTCTGTAAAAACTAGGGTTACTAGTTACGGGGCTGTAATCAAGGGAAATCTGATCTAGGGAATTAGATCGGTCTAGGGTTTTGAGCGTAGGGTTAGAATAGGAGCAGGGATTGCGAGTGTACATGGTCTTGTATGCGGGATATGTTCTATCACCTAGTAGAAACCTTAGGAATGCAGCAGTAGGCAGGATTTTGCCGAAGCTGAGTATCTCTGTGTGTTATTTTCTTTCTGCTTTTTATTTCTGTTGTATTCTGTGATATGTTTATTATTTAATATCCTGTCAGTTTATTTAATTCAGCGAAAAACTGTGAAAACCCCTATTCACCCCCCCCCCCCTAGGGTTATTCTAGATCCAACAGATATACATCGAATTACTTCAGATTTTAGTTGAATTATATATATATATATAAGTATATTGGAAGAAGGTGGACCATCCAGTCACATAATACCGAATATAAAATAAGGGGAGGATTCCCATGATCACTTAATATCCAATGCCAAACCTAGTCACTTAAGACCTAATTCTTAGTAGACATCGTAAATACATAAATACTCACATAATTTATGCGAGAGATAGTATGCGGCCACTTAAGACAGGAAACTACACGACCATTTAATATCTCTCAATGACGGACCCTTGTCGTAACTATCTAGCTGGCATTAATGGTCTTCTAACCACTTAATATTTCCCTTAAAACAAATGTCCCCTCTTACATGTTCGGCGAGCTCTTATACCCATCCCTATGTAAACTCTCACTATTTTCATCTAGAGAAAGCGAACAATTAGAGAGAATGTGGATCTTTTAATCACTTGATATCTAATAAGGATGGGCCACATACTAAGGATGGATATGGCCAACCAGAGACGATATCTGGAAGAGCTTAAGAAGGTGGACTTAGTTGGCTATGCACGTGTAAAGGTGCATAGGTTGTGCACATATATTATGTTATATAATTAATAGATGAATTTGTTGGGTAGCATAGGTGATTTATGGAATGATTTAGACCTGGCCTAGAATAGTTTGAAAATTGTATAAATAGGGTTGAAGTCATAAAAAGAATATTGAAAATTTGGTTTAGAACTAATTTTCGAGTTGATATGAATCCGTCAGTTTCTCTTCTGTGTTTTATAAATTTTAATTAATCTCTTGTTCTCAATTGCATCAACTTTCAGTTTCCAGCCTTCGATGGTTCACTTAGTTGTTCCATTTTACACAGTTATCATCTACGAACTTTCACCAAACCTGAAACCACCATCCATCCGGGGTTGGCCCTGAAGTCCTTAAATAATCGGAGGTCTTTGGCTACCAGAACATGTTCAAATATGCACAATATGAGGCCGGAGGCCCTAGGCGATCATCTTGTTGGTCTTACCCCAGGGTCACCCCTGCATCCACCTCATCATCTTTTAATGTGAGACATATCAATGGCTTATCGGGTTGATCATTGAAGATATGGAGGAGCAATGACATATACAGGATTTCAATTGATATGATCACAAATAGAAGAAATTGGAGATTTCATAAGGCGATATCTATGATTATTTTAGCCTTTAATTTAGTTGGTTACAAAAACGATCAAAACAATGCTCATAGCAGTAAATAATTCATGATAATTTTTCAAAAAATTACGAGTTTAATGTTATAATAATTTATTATATAATAAGAAACCAAAAAAAAAAAAAAAGGAATATCTTATTTTATTAAAAAATAATATGATTACTGTTACAAACATATTGATATTTTCCAACTAATTGTAAGTTCAAATCCATGAATGAAATATCAATATTGAAGACATGGTACCCAAGTAAAAAATGATGAGTTCATGGTTAAAAAAAAAAAAAAACTAGTGAAACAGAAAAAAGTATCTTATCCACTTCAACAGATTTAAGTGTTTTCTTCACATGTATCTCTTCCAAAATTTACAGTTCCAAACGAAAGAAATTATTTTCCAGCCTAATAGACAATAGTACCCAAAAATCGTGAGGGGATCACTTGACCTCAGCCATAACGCGGCTCCGCCAGGGGATGGGAGCGTATTGACTTTTTAATGTAATTGGGATATACAAATTTGCCTGTCACTGCATATACGCTGCCTCCTGAACTTATCATGTCGGATTTGACATGTTTTTTGGGAAGCCTTGTCCGAAGAAAGTTCGGTTCACTGCTGGATCCAATTTTGCCGTTACCGTGCATAGGCCGCATTAATCATCACCTGTTCTAATCTTTCCAATTTTCTACCCGTTCAAAAACTAAAATGATAAATCCGGAAGAAATACATCACTAGAATGTAACCTATTAAATTGTGATCTGACGTTCATTGGGAAATTTTCAGGTAGTCGTGGATGTTTGTGGTAAAATAATTCAATTTTTTCCACATTTCTAGAACAGTCCA
This sequence comes from Allium sativum, assembly GCA_030737875.1. Taxonomy (NCBI): domain Eukaryota; kingdom Viridiplantae; phylum Streptophyta; class Magnoliopsida; order Asparagales; family Amaryllidaceae; genus Allium; species Allium sativum. The sequence goes on along the minus strand of CM060922.1, from coordinate 443,099,452 downwards.
GAAAATGTCACTGGATACGCTGCTATAAGAATATAAGCATATATTAACTTGTAGGAAAGTAAACAGGCACAAATGAGGTAACATAACTTATAAATGCTGAAGGGATATAAACAGAAAAGAGGGTTGAAGAATTGCATACATAGTTGAGACATTAACACAAACATGTTTTCCTGCCATTACATACAATAGTCTAAAGATCTGTAATAGACATGAAAACATCAACACATTCCAAGTATCACATCAGGAATCTCAACAAAAGACCGGTATTTTCCATGTTTGACGAGCAGACTTAGCTTTTGATTGCAAATTTGGAATCATAATCCTGAGGTAGCTGCAATAAACGTAAACACATAATGACGCAATCAAAACTGTAAACCAGGAAAAACAAATTTGAACAGAAATTGTGCTCAGGCTACAAAGAAAGATGAAGACAAATGTCAAGCATTTTTATGTATCTGGTGCACCTGCACCTATAAGGACACTGCAAAATATCCCTTTTAGTACTATTTTACAAAGATAATGCTAATGTATAATCAGACAGAATGGGTTGGGTAGGTGATAAATGTTTGTGGTATGGTATATAGTATTTTTGAAGCAGCAACGTTTAACCATTGCATCTCTTATTGATTCAACTCATTTAGTAACAAATAATTTTGGATATTCCAATCCTTTGATAACTTGCTATGATATACTTTATTATTACGAGTGAGTTTCATTTAAATGACTTATAATAAGTTAACAGCGGGTATTATAGTTTCAAGTCAATACGTATGCCCACAATCAAGAAAAAGACAAACCAGAAATGTGGCGCACACTGCCCTTCCAGCAAACCACCTCATATGCATAGCTCGCTGACAGCTTGATGCTGCTGTAACTGTATCAAATTGAAGATACACATGCCCACTGCTATGCCTGTGAATGATGTTAAACAAGTTGGCAATAAGATAATGAATTTTTGCATAAAAACGACGTGATTCCCAACTAACAGTGCACACTTATGACTTGTTTCTAAAGAAGTTTCAACTATCATAGCCTTTACCAAATAAGCCTTTTTTTCTTAGAGTCTTCAAAAAATATCAACATCCCCAATCCCCACACACAAAAAAGATCCTAACCCCCACAAAAAAAGAAAAGAAAAAAGAAATTCCACTGAAAATTTTTCCCTTAATTTTTTTTGATCTAAATATTTTGGATTTGGATAACTTCTGTAGATGTATGTTCTTATCATATGTTCTGTAGATGTATTTTTCAGATCATTTTGAAAATCCAAAATTACATTCAGAATTAATGGTGGAAGTAAATATTTCCAACGTTTCATGCTAACTTGTGATAACCCATACCCAGAAATCACAAGAAAGCACCAGTTCAGTTAAAAAGAAATATAAAAGCAGAAAAAAGACAAGATCGCACAAAATTTTATTAGTAGTTCAGCATAAGCTCTGACATACATCATAATTAAGCTCTGACATACGTCCACTTCAATCTATTTTATTAGTTCTCCAGAGCCTATAAAACTGTGTGCATATGTTTACTTCATAATTAAGATCATATCCACAAATTTTGAACTCATTTGAATATGTCTAACAAGATGAATTTAATATTTTAAATAAACAATAAAATAGATATTTAAGTGCGATATTGAGTCATTATTTTGAAGAGGCTAGCATATTCAATACCTCATTTTTGTGGAGAAGATATTTCCAGTGTAAACCAAACGTCTACAAAATTTTAGAGCAATGCAGAAGAAACACACAGAGCCAAACAGTTTTCCTTTTATTCTGATCATTTTCTCCCAGATATGCTTAGTGTGTAGCAAAATTACTGTAGGGCCTTCAGTATATGAACTAACAATTTTTAAAAAGAAACACAATTTTGTGATTTCCTTTGTGGATGAAATAATTGAGTGTTCTTCACATTACTCTGCCTAATTCAATAAAGATCGGTTAGAACTGGAGTTTGCCTAATATTGATACTAAAATCGTGGTTCAAAATTATATTTGGTGCAGCAACTGGATTTAGATGCAATTTCATGTAGAAAATCAACCACTTCAAAACATCCCAGGATTTCCTATCAGTCGAATCTTCATTAAATAATACACGATAATATTGATTTTACGAAGGTACTTGGCAAACAAAAACAATCCGCAATGGATAGGATCATGTTCACTTAATTCATATCATATCAAGATGAACTTTCTGATATAAAAACGTATCAACAATCTACACTTATTTTTCTACAAATATACCCTTGTTTCCTTGCACCAGGGTGAGATTAAGGCGTGATAGTCCGAAGAAATTTACATGGAAATAACTGAGGGACTGAGAAAATTATCAAACTACTTGCATAAACATTTCCTCCTTTAAACTGAGGTGACTGCTGATGGCAATGATTTTAATTTCATTTCCGAGCACATAGAGATTTATTGTAGTAACATTGACTTTCTGGATTCATCATTGGATAACATAAATAAAAGGCAAAACAATAGAAATACTCACTTGTCCACATATATGTGCTTTACAGTGCCAAACTTGGAACATTCATCTTGCACATCATCTTTGATTTCCATATCAAATTCAGGATCCATCTACAAAATATATCACAATGAGTAATACACCAAATACAACTTGTAATCATTTCAATACAGGAAACCGACCAACCTCGGTATTCGGATCAAACATGTTCGTTAACATCAAGCATTCACTAGGGTCTCCAACAGGAACAGCTGACGTCAAAGTAGGTGGAGTGAAAGGAAGCATACCCTGCACATTCATATGTGAAGGCAATGCATGTTGAATGGGCTGTGTAACTCCACTACTCATGGGCACTCCAAGTGATCCACCAATACTACATGGTCCAAATAAAGAGAACTATAAGCACCTTGCTTTAATTTGTGTTAGCGCATCGTCAATCATGTATGACTAATAAATTATGCAGGTAGCATATTTGCAAAGCAGCACTAAAGTAGATAGGGTAAAAAACCATATAACGGTGAAAGTAACCTTGAGGCAGTTCCAGTGCGATCCAGTTTCTGCATAAGCATGGCTCTCGATCGAGCATTTAAAGACTGAAAGATAAATACAAAAAATTAGTATTTTCTGTTTTAATTGTCTTGAAGGAAGTCCAGAAGTAAACCTTCATAAACTATTTCCTTAATGTCTAAGTAGAGAAAAACTAGAAAGGTAGACATTACAGGAAAACACTGCAGTGCAGTAATAAAAATAACTTAGGTTGTTTATTATTTCTATTAAATTGTATGTTAAATGACGAAATAAAGAAAATAATGAACAGGAAGGAACAGCAATATCAACTATTTCAGGGAACCAGACATGAGTGAATTACTAGAATATCATATTGGCAAATGAAATAGCGAGATCGAGAAAGATGAAAATTATGCAAAACTTACCAAACCACCACCATCATCATCATCAAAATCAACAGTATTTGCTCCGGTTTCTTGCATAGTGATGTGATCTGTGACTAGTGATACCTAAAAATAAGTCCAAAGGAAACATAAACCAAATATTAATAGCAGAAAATGAATTTAGTTTAAGCCTCAAAGATGCTACCTTGATAACCCGGCCAGCTATCTCTAGCTTTCCATTTAAACTCTGAGCTGCCTTTGCATGTTCGATTTGGACAAACTAACAAACAAACAAAAAATAACTAAGTGTTCTATGGTACACACTCACACTATGTGTGTGTGCGTGTCAGGAAACTTGTGTGAAGGACAAAAAAAACAAAAAGTTTGCTCAAAAGGAAAAGAGCCAAAAAAATTGCTCAAAAGGCCAACTTTTAGTGTAAAGTGGAAAAACAATGGACCCCCCTGAATTCCACTATCTAGTGTAAAATTGTCCTTGGGGATAATTTTTTTGTTGACCGTCCTTATGAACAAATTTTTGTTTGACTTTGTCCTTCACGCTAAAAACTCGCGCAAGCATGTGCATATGCATGTATATGTTTGTATACGTGTGTATGCATATGTATGTATCGTCTATCATCAATTACCCCTCTAATGCCACTGATTTCATCCACACGTTCCTATTTAAATAATCAATTATTAAAATGAGAACATGTGGTTGAAACCAAGAAGGGTTTGAGGTGTAGTCAATCCTTGTCGTATACACTATATACTCTATCGTAAAAATCCTTCTAAGCTCCCCATCTAGGCCCCACCTTGGCGCTAGGCTGGTCATACCGTCTAGATAATGGCCTAATCTGCCTTATTGAGGCCTATTGTGTTACCTAAACATATAAACATGTTTATAGACACTGTATATGTGTCAACTTAGGCATGATGCCTCTTATCAGCATCAAAATGTTTGTTTCAAACGATTTGTCTCAATAATTGCTTCCAAATTCATCCAAATCCATGACCATGATATCACATTGTGAATCAGATGATACTAAACAAAATACTAAAATTTAATCAAAAATGAATAAGTTTATAAAAGAAGGCCTAGTTTTGAATAATCATCGATAAATCCCAGTCTAAGCAATTAATCCATAATTCATGCTTACTGAATACTGCCTAGCATCAGTCTAGCGATTTTTACAACCTTGCATGTACACACATGTGCGCACACAAGCATAAGACACATGCTTTGCGCATGATCATGATATATGCTTTGTATGTGAATTATGTTTTTAGAAATTGTACATATGTTTAACATATCCATAAGAGTGGATAAGACACACATGTACATATGTTTAACACATGTGCGTTCAAGAGACTAAATGGGTGGATCAGAAGGCGAAGGAGGTGGAGAACACTGGCTTCAAATTGTGGTACACGGGAGAAGTACGTAACAAGAATGGGTTAGGCATATTGATTGACAAGAACCTTCAGAACAATGTGGTTGACGTCAGAAGACGAGGGGATAGGATCATCCTAGTTAAGCTAGTAGTTGGCAAGACAGTTTTGAATGTCATTAGCGCATATGCCACACATGTAGGTCTAAGTGAAGAAGCCAAAAGGAAGTTATGGGAAGACTTGGATATCATGGTTAGGAATGTACATAGTAGCGAGAAACTTTTTATAGGAGGAGACTTCAATGGCCATGTTGGCTCATCTAACGGGGGTTTTGAGCGAGTGCATGGTGGTTTTGGATTTGGCAGTAGGAACCAAGAGGGTGAAGATATTTTGAATTTCGCTCTCTCTTTTGATCTCATGATTGCTAATACCTTCTTTAGAAAGAGACAATCACATCTGATCATCTTCAGTAGTGGCCAACAGGCTAGCCAGATTGACTTTGTCCTAACTAGAAGAGATAGTAAACGAGATTGTGTTGATTGCAAGGTCATATCTGGAGAATGTGTCGTCTCACAACACCAGCTGTTGGTATGCGTGTTTCGTCTTCGGGTGGTGAAGGATAAGAGAGCGAAGATTAGCAGGACGAAATGGTGGAAACTCAAAGGAGATGCTTCACGGGTGTTTAAAGATAGAGTGATGGGAGAAGGAGCTTGGAATGTGGAAGGAGAAGCAAATGTCATGTGGAATGCGATGGCAACTTGCATTCGGAGAGTCGCCACTGAGGTATTTGGGATAACAATAAGAAGCACGCGAGAACCCAAGGATTCGTGGTGGTGGAATGACGAGGTGCAAAAGGCTATCAAAGAGAAGAAGGAATGCTACAAACGCATGTACCATCATAGAAGCGAAGAGAACATGCACAGATACAAAGTGGCAAAGAAGACTGCAAAGAGAGCAGTGAGTGAAGTAAGGGGACGAACGTACGAAGATTTGTATCAAAGGCTAAGTACAAAGGAGGGCGAAAAAGACGTTTACAGAATAGCTAGGCTACGCGAGAGGAGGACAAGGGACTTCAATCAGGTTAAATGCATTAAGAATGAGAATGATAGACTTTTGGTGAAGGAAGATGAGATAAAGAATAGGTGGAGAGAATACTTTGATAAGCTTTTCAACGAAGAAAGTGATAGCTCTTCGATCGAGTTGGAAGACTTAGCCGATAGCACCAATAGACATTTTGTGCGGAGATTTCAAGAAGCTGAGGTAAAGGGGGCGTTGAAACGTATGAAATCAGGCAAGTCGGTAGGGCCTAATGATATTCCTATTGAGGTGTGGAGATGCTTTGAAGATGCAGGGATGAGATGGCTAACTAAGTTGTTCAACAATATTTTCAAATCAAACAAAATGCCAGATGAGTGGAGGAGAAGCATTTTAGTTCCAATCTTCAAGAATAAAGAAGATATTCAAAGTTGCACAAACTATAGAGGAATTAAGCTTATGAGTCATACAATGAAGCTTTGGAAGAGAGTTTGCGAGCAGCGTTTGAGGAGGTTGACAAGTGTCTCTAGGAATCAATTTGGTTTTATGCTGGGAAGGTCAACCACTGAGGCGATTTTCTTGGTTAGACAACTTATGGAGAGATACAGGGAGCAAAAGAAAGATCTCCACATGGTTTTTATTGACCTGGAGAAAGCTTATGACAGAGTACCGAGGAGAGTTATGTGGTGGGCGCTAGAAAGGAAGAGAGTGCCATCAAAGTATATTACTCTTATTAAGGATATGTACGAGGGGGTTATGACTAGTGTTAGGGCATGCGATGGTGAGACCAAAGACTTTCCAATTAACATAGGGTTACATCAAGGTTCGGCTTTGAGCCCCTATATTTTTGCATTAGTGATGGATGAAATCACAAAAGATATACAAAGGGAGATTCCCTGATGTATGCTCTTTGCCGATGATGTTGTGTTGTTTGATGGAAGTAGAATAGGGGTTAATCGACAACTAGAGTTGTGGAGGGAGACCTTGGAATCAAAGGGTTTCAGGCTTAGCGGAACTAAAACAGAGTATATGAAGTGTGAGTTTAGCAGTGTCAGGTCAGATGACGGAGATGTTACCCTGGCCGGTAGAGTAGTACCAAGAAGGAATCGTTTCGATACTTAGGATCTATGTTGCAGTTTGATGGAGAGATTGACAAGGATGTTAGTTTTAGAATTCAAGCAGGATGGGTGAAATGGCGACTAGCATCTGGCATTCTCTGTGATCGGAAGATTCCTCAGAAGCTTAAAAGAAAATTCTATAGGACAGCAATCAGACCTGCAATGTTATATGGTGCAGAATGTTGGCCTACTAAGAGGCAACACGTCCAGAAGATAAGTATAGCAGAGATGTGAATGCTACGTTGGAGCTGTGGGCATACCAGACGAGATCGGATTAGAAATGATGATATTCGGGAAAAACTTGGAGTTGCACCTATTGAAGAGAAGTTAGTCCAATACCGCTTGAGATGGTTTGGACATATCCAACGTAGACCATACGATGCACTTATACGCGCTGGAACTCTAGGTCGCGCCGAAGGCCCAAAGAGAGGTAGAGGTCGACCTAAAATGACATGGGAGGAGATAATAAAGAGAGATTTAAGTAACTGGAGTTTATCGGAAGAGCTGGTAGTTGATAGGAGTGCATGAAAATTGGCAATCCATGTACCAGAATCATAGTGTGTTTTTTCACGGTTACTGAACCTTTTTACTTTTTATTTACTATTTTAGATTTTATTTCACTTTTATTGAACATTTTTACTTATTATTATTATTATTATTATTATTATTATTTAAAAAAAACCTTTATCGGACGACTTTTTATTTGATTGGTTATTTTAAACACTGTTTATATATATATATATATATATATATATATATATATATATATATATATATATAATCATCATTATTAATTTTATTTTATTTTAATTTTGGGTTCCATATCTAGCCAACCCCAACTTGTTTGGGATATATGGCTTTGTTGTTGTTGTTGTTGTTGTACATATGTTTAACACATTATACAGAAAATGATTTGCATAAATATTTAGTTATGTTTTTACGTTAAAATCATGTGTTATTAGTTTGAATTTTTATTTTTAAATTGCAATATCTAACTTTTTATTAGTTTTAATTTTTGTTTGTGTTGTTAATTAATAAAGAGTGATGATGTAAAAAATGTGTATTTGTTAGATCCTAATTTTAAATTAAATTAAAAAAAAATGTGTAGAATGCAGTTTGAATTTGTAAAAATGTTTAATTGTTATGTCCTATTTTTAAGTGATATATCAAACTAAAGATATGTAAGGGTATTTTTGAAAATTTGTGGTTTCAATGCAACTATTAATAAAGATATATATACACACACATGTTTGTTTAAAGAAAGACATACACACACATATATTCATATATGTACACAATTTGTTACATATACTCACTTGAACAAATCCATAGCCTTTGCATTGCCCAGTTTCTAGATCTAGAGGTAGCTGTACAAGTTCAACTGGACCAAAAGGTTCAAATACCTACAGATGAAAAAAGGAATAAGTAAATAAATGTTACAAGCCTGTTTAAATATTCATCTGAAGTGGTAAAATTGCAGAAAAGAACATGGATCACAATTTAAGAATACCAACTTACACTAGAGACAGTGAAGGGAAGGTTAATATCTGATTTTGTTAGTTTACACATCAGTATTTAGAAATTAGAAGATTCAGGGACGGTTGGCAGAATGACATTTAATATGGCATGGTCACTATACTATGCCAATTTTTTTTCCCCTAAACAAAATCTAGCCCCTGGCAAGATTCGCAACCTATTAATTAGCTGCCACATTGGAACATGCTGTCACTGCAGCAAATTCGGATTTAATTTGGTTATTGTTTTGTTATTTCTTGAAACTGAATCAAGTTGCTTGGAGGAATTTAACTGAAATGGATGAAAATTGGGTTATTGGATTGAAATTGGATGAAAATTTGGTCATTGGTTAGAAACTGTATTACAAGTTTGTTATCGGATAAAATGATGTTCCCACATCACATTTCTGTTTAGACACTTGAAATGAATTAGTGGATTAAACTGGCTTACCGTGTTAAATGCTGTTTCCACTTGAAATTGAATTATTGAATGAAAACTGGATTAAAACGCTATCTAAAAGAAAACTGGTGCTTCTATTTCTAGCCGTTACCTTAGTTTAGATGACATATTAAATTATTGTTGTATGAACTGATTCAAAGTGGATACTCAGATGTGGAACCAAGCTGTATAACTCAATCCACAAATACTAAATATGCGCTAGACAAATGACGAATGCAAAAGGAAAGTACGCAACAAGTAGTTTTATACATTAATTTCATTTGTGCTAAATCAGTTACAATATTTAACACTACAATTGTCAGCGTACAATTTTACAGAGTAAATGCATTTTCTTTCCTTACCAAACTATAAATTGAACATATAACATTCAGAATCAAACTGACTCCCAAACTGCAGTGATCAGCAACATTTCACTGCGCTGTAGATAACTAATTCACAAATACAAGTTTCAAAGCAATTTCAAGTGACTGCAATGGCAAACATGCGTAGCTTGCCAAACTCATATCGACTTTCTACCATGTTTGCTCGGTTGATCAGGCATCAAAATTGCATTTAAAATTTTAAACTCACATGTCTTGTGATAATGGAATGTTGAAGCTGAAAACAGCAAAACACAGAAATGCACCTAAAGGAAATCCCTGCCCAGCAACAGAAAATAATCATATCTTCCCTTAAAAATTATTTAACTTAGGTGATCATGCATGAGCTACAGAGCAGAATATTTATGATTTGAGAAATGCATGAGAAGCCTTGGCTAAACTAACTAATTTATCAGCTTATCGATATTATGATTAAATATTACAAATCCTTTTGTTTTGTTTTATTTGGAATTGTATTATTTCTAATATAGTAATTACCTGCCGAAGTTGATCTTCAGTGATATTAAAATGTAAATTTCCAATATAAATTTTTCTAGCAGCTTCAACTGCTGCAAGGCTTGATCCACCAGTGGCAGTCGATTGAACAAGATTCTTTTCAGCTTCTGAAGGTTTGACCATCACTGGTTGACCCAAAAGTAACTGACCACTCATAGCTATAGCCATGGGAACAGACATTGCATCGTAGAACTCAATGTACCTGCATAATCCAAATAAAATAATGATAGTTCGGAACTTTGGTCCAATATTAGGATACACCGATGATACTTTGGTTCAAATGTCATCTACAACTTCAGCCAGATAACTGTCATTTGGGAAGAATTCGAATTTATCAACTTCCCATTGCAGCAGTTTACCTTTATCCAACACGAATGTCGTTCAAACCTGATCCGATTGAAGGGATAAAGTAGACAGATAATATTCACATCTATGCACATAAATTATTTAATGAAATAGAATCTTACCCAACACCTTTTGATCTTCTTGAATTTCGATCTGTGATCAAGCGTACATCTCTAGCCTAGATGGCACAAAATTTATTGCTCAGAGTACAATATTTGAAGCAAAAGAATGTTAATAAAACTCACATTGAAAGATGCTTTGATGTGCACAACATATGTGGTATTAAAAAACTTATGACTGTAGAACATAAAGTATACAAACGTCATGTTCGTTTATTCAATAAACTTACCCAGCTTAAAAAAAATAGAGATACAAAAGTTGACTAGTCAGCCTCAGTATTTAGCAATCGTGTAATTACTGCAATAAGTAGCAAAATACAACTCAATTTACACACAATATGAGCTATATAAAATTAGGTAGAACACAATACGAGCTGTATAAAGGCTAGGTGGAAATATTCATACTTATTAGCTAAAAAAGAGGTCAAAGGCCAACATAAGTAAGGGGCTGTTCGTAGCAAGGAGCGTGGCACGAGACCGTTGTGCTGCATCTGATGCGTCAGACGGGCGAATGTGGAATGCCACGCTCGGAATGCCACACTCTGGAACGATTTTTCAGATGCTCAAAAATGAACCGTTCAACTTTTGAACGGTGCAACCGAGCTCCCCAGCCCATTTTTTGGATGCCACGCACAGATAAATACCCCGTTTAAACACCCCGTTCGTAGCAAAAAACACATTCCCCGTTTACAACAGTGTCACGCTCAAATAGCCCGCTCAAATGCCCCGTTACAGTTCCCCGCAAGCACACCCTAACAAACTATATTCTGATACCGACAGGTGCTCAAGCAAGGAGTAGACATACTCAACGCTAGTTGAACATTTGAAATTCCAGCACATACATTTGTAAATCTACTATCTATTTATTCTTAAAAAATTAGAAGCAAACAAAGCAGTATAGCTTTCCCGAAGAAGAAAGATTGAGAAAAAGATAACACAGGTGCTTACCTTTCCTGCTTTTGAGAAAAACTCGTAAACATCTCTTTCAGTTGCTTTAAGAGGCATCTACATGAAAATGAGTGCAATTTCAGATACTTAAAGCACTGCTTAAAGTTACAGCTGAAGCACATATCTACTTGATCTACCTGATAAGCAAAAACGGTCCTTTGATCTCTGTCTGGATCAACTTCAGCTTCACGCTCTTTTTTGTCTTTAAATCTCCTGCTAGATATAGATAGTATTTCAAATCAAATATCAAAACAGGCACCACCAACACAAGGTGTATGTATCTGAACCCAAAAAAGAGAGGAAAACCCCAGGTAAGACGAGTAGTGATATGACAAAAATACCCTAATGGTTATTGGTTAAGAACTGATAGTGTTTTACTTTATTCACTAGAAGTAGATGAAGAAATAAATGCAAAAAAACATACGACTAAGCTAAGATTTACACAGCCTATTTCTTCAAATGTAACATGTACACTTTCAAACAGTATAGTGGTGTTGTTTTTTACTGCATCTTCTTAATTATTCATCCATTATGCATGCTAACATTATATACTGAGCCATTGTTGATGATTATACTGCATAGGGTAAAACTGACACTTGATTTGGCATATATATGGCTCGCTCATGCCAGAAATACAGTTAACTTCATTAATACAGCAATTTATCCTTCTAGCTAACAAAGACTATCATTTTTAACATGCCTTAAACTCGTATAAAAGCGTAATTCACTTTACAATAACGTTGTAGTTCACATTGAATCCAATAAGTTGAACCATCAATCAAGGTTAGAATAGTTGACCACCTCTCTCTAGCTGGAATCCCTCTTTCCAATTCTTTCTCTCTGGAAGGCTTCTCTCTACTCCTTTCTCTTTCCATCCCTCTTTCTCTCTCTTTGTCTCTTTCTTTCTCCCTCTCCTTATCTCTCACTCTTTCTCCGTCTTTCTCCTTCTCTCGAGCTCTATCTCTCTCGTTCTTTCTTTCTCTATCTCCATCTCGATCCCTACCGTTGCTCTCCTTTTCGCCATCTCGACCGCGAACTCGTCTGCTACGATCACGATCTCTCACATTCGTATCTTTCTCAGCTTCTCTATTGCGATCGCGGTCCCGTCCGCTACGATCTCGATCGTACTTCCGATCAGATCTGCTGATGTCTCGAACTTTTTCGTCCTTGTTCTTGGGGATGTTGTTGTTGCTATCCATTGCGTCTTCATCAACTGCTTTCTCTAAGTAAGCGTACTCGTCAAAATCCATGGCTTAATTGTGATATGAAACCCTAAACTCTACAACCAAAATTATGTGGTATACCTTCGAGGTTTTTAGGGCTTAACTAGGAAATCAGTGGTCGTGTTGGCGGCGGGAGCGGATATCGCGTTTTGATGGTTAACATGGAATGCGGGTCCTTTGACCCTTGAGACGTCCGACAAATCACAACCACACACCAATATATCATATATAATGCAAATATGAGAGCAATTCTTCTATACTCAACTCGGCTGTTTCCGTGTGTCCGACAAATCACAACCACACATCAACCACACATATTATTAATAATATAATGAACGGATCCTACAATCCACTTAAAACCATTAGATTTTGTGTAAATCAGTGGTTAGGATTGATCGGGCACATAGGAACACCCAATTTGAGTATAGAACAATTCATCCCTGCAAATATCTAGTGTACCGGTCAAAGTGAAGTTTTTTTAACCTTTACAATAATACCCTTACTACAAGATTGCTGTAATAATTGTTGTAAGGTTAGTTCAGTCTTTCTATTGCCACGTGATTCCACTTCGATTACCCGTATCACTCCACGACATGTTCTTTTTTCTCTTCATTTTCCGATCCTTTTCCACTCGTTTGCTCCAAATAACGCATGACCCCTTCAGCAGTTCATCGCAAATTGGGATAAGGTTCGATCAACAAAAAATGGTGGAGAGACATCCGCAAATCGATAATGCTGCATCTGGAGCTCGCCAAGGGCGGAGGTATGTGTTGGCTGGGGTGGGCACGTGACCCCCCCCCCCCCCCACAACCCCCGCGCCAAATTACAGAACGAAAAAAAAACAAAGGAAATGGCTTTTGAGAAGAAAAAATCTAAGCTCTAGCAAACCGCGATTAGCTCCAGTGTAACGAATTGGAATTTTCGACCCTGAAAATCAACATAAACACCATGTCGACTATTCAAGCAACGGAAATACCAGATCATTAATAGAAAGAAGTTAGAGGGTGAGAAATAGAAAGAAATAAAGTTAGAATAGAAGAAGAATATCACAACAAAACAGAATCAGAGTAAACATGAGTCTCACAGCGGAACAAATAAAATATATTATATAACATAACTTTTGAAATACAAACTTATATCTGTACAGACATACCATTTCAGAGTACAACTCAGGATATCACAGCGGAAATAAACTCAATATATATAACTAATGTTGAAGCCTCCTGCTCCAAGCTCTTCCAAGTATATCTGTAAAATCTCTACTACTTGACTACCCATACAAATTTGGGCATCCAAGAGTTTAGGGTAAAACAAAACAAAATAAACTCTAGGTCAGTCATGAGACTGGTGTGAGTAAACTCCAATCATTTCGGTTTAAATTTTCAAAATCTTTTTAAAAGAAATGATAATCGTAAGACCGATCCACACATAAACACAGATGGCTTCTCCTTGCGATAATCCAAAACATTTGTTAAAACAATATTATTTTGATATTATAGTAGTGTCTAATACAAATAAATAGCAATCTAGCGGAATGCTTGCATCTCACGCTCCACACATATAATATACAATCAAAACCGCGGGCTCTTATTGGGTAATGGATTTCCAACTATGACAAGGTATGGAACCACCTTCTGATCAGTGTACTCTAGAGGGGATACACTGGAGTTCAACAAGAACATCTTGCAACTCAGCCACACATGACCGGCCATTCATTTCGCTTGAATGTTCTGAATATATTGTCACCTTACGGTTGTTATACTAACATAGCCGTTACTAGGAGATACAGAATTGAAAAGAAGTAACAAATATGAATATTCTCTAGATGGTGATAATATACCCTAATTGGGTGTGACCCACTTAGTCATGCTGCCTGCCCAATTTTTGTCATTTCCCGGTTGATGAGGCTTGAGGTCATAACGTGTCTTTGATAGATCACATCTATATTTACTTGAAATGCCACATCGTCATACCCGCCAAATCACAAATTGATTTCTCCAAAAATATCACGGGTATAAAGCTAAGAGAAACGAATTTCTCTGCCACTAAACGTAAATACGTTTGAAGAGATCAACTTACGCGATCTATTAGATATACTCTGTCAGACATTCGTCCATACAAGTTGTTCTCGGTCTGGACAAACCGAAGGCACTATTCTGTAAATTCATCTTAGGCGATTTCAACCTAGGTTGCCAGAACAGCCCTTGCATAAACCCCGTCTTCAATTATCTTCAGCATATTCGATTCGCAATGTTATTGCCCATACGGAGTGGTTTTCAGATAATAAAATCTGATCCCAGTTTCTCCGTATTGACAATGGAAAAATGGTCAAAAACTTCGATAGCCGGTTATTTAACTATCAAAGGAAAACATCCATATGAACAACGGTTGTATTTCCAAACAGAAATTTTATCGATTAACCATCATTCAACACTGAGCCCTTTAAATAAATTTATCAATAATTTATTCATTTTCTAATTTCCTTTCAATGTTTTTACCCAAATATTTTTCCAACTCGCTTAGCCTCCCATGATTTCTTGGAAAACGTTTCCATATATTCACAACTCCTTATTCCCCGTATTTCGAAAATATATGTTATTATCATTTGGAAAACATTTCCATATCTTATTCACGCATTACTATTCTTTCACATCTATCAGTCCATAACTGTAAACTAGTAAGAGAACAAGTCTCTAAGTATCAACCCCGAATGCCGAAACCAACATCAGATCGATACTCAGACAGTTATTCAACATAACAAATCTCCAGTTAGTTTCTAATTTCATTAACTCCATTCTTAACTTTAAATCATTTCGTTTTCTATACTTAAAGGGACATCTCTGGTTATATTTGGAAAACATTTCCAGAATCCATTTATAAATTTAAGCGAACATCGTAAAAATATTGGTTATAATGATTACGTTATAATACCTGCTTCCACAATATTTAAATTTAAAACATAGTTTGACTCTTTATTTAGAATTAATAAATAAATTCTGATAAAAATGGAAAGTAAATGATACTTTCCCAAATTAGATATAATCGAATTTAAATATATAATTCTCATCTGAATAGACATTATTCGATTAACGTTTCGAATTTCGGAATAAACTTACAGGTCAGCTCAACTTCTAATTCATCTTTGATTTTATCACTTAAAAGACTCGATAATTTCCTTTTAAAATCATTTCAATTTGTAAATCGTTACTTTTAAACCATTATTCACTTTAAGTGTGAATATTATTCCTCTATAGAAATCGTTACCTTAAAACCATTATTCGATTAACCATTATTCACTTTAAGTGTGAATAAACCTTATTCCTCTATAGAAATCTACATATATAAAAATTATATTTTTATTTCGCTACAACTATAAAGATCTCATCTTTATATCCGAAAGAAATTCAAATCTTTATTTATTTAAAAATTTAATCTTCTTATTCTCTACTTCATTATAAAAATCATATCTTTATTACTCTATATAAATAAAAATCATATTTTTATTATCTCTATAATATAAAAATCATGCTTTTATACTTCAATTCAAACAATAAAAATCGTGTTTTTACTATAATTAAAAATCACACATTTTCTATAATTAAAAATCCTATATTTTCTAAAACTATAAATCATATTCACTATAAAAACAACAAAATAATATAAGGAAAAAAAGATGCTTACAGGGTTTTTCTTCTTTCAGCGGAGGGGGGGGTGTTAAATACTCACGGTGACACAAAGTAGGGCATCGCTCAAGTCCGCAGGTGGCAGAGGAGGGTGTGGAAGGCGGCGTGGGCGTGCAGTGGTGGTTGGGGTGCGCTGACAGTGGTGGCGGTTTGGGGGACGGCGGATTTGGGGTCATAGGGTGCGAAGGAGTGAGAAGAGAGGCAAAGGGAGGTGCGTGGATCGAGGAAGGGAGCGGAGGGGATCTCGCCGAACCGGCGGTGGGCGGCGCCGCCTTGGGGGGCGATGGCCGGTTTGGGCAGAGGGGCGTCGCGTTTCCCCCTTTTGAATTTCTTTTTTTTTTTTGGATATAAAATGAAGAGAGGGAGGAGGGTAGGAGGTTATATAATTTATATGTTATTATTTTATTTTATTCCTAAAAGTTACTTTTTCATTTGAACCCCAAATCGAACCCACCGACTGTCGTCTCTAGCATATTACCTGTTGGATCTCACTATATGACGTTTTGATTATGACAACTATACATGTACATATATATTATTATCGACTAACTTTGTTTTGCAGGAAGATACTCAACAACAAATTCAAGAGCTATAATTGAAGATTAAATATGTTTAGAGTCTGTTAGTATTAGTATTAATTGTTAAAATCTTCCTTGATGAAACACACACATGCACGTTTTAATATATATATGATTTTATATATGACATGCACAAGGCATAGGTCTGTCACAGAAAACAGACATCTGAATTATTTAATTTAGACGTCTGTCTAATGAAGCAAAGAATAAATTTCCCATAATATCCAGACATCTGAGTCAAAAATTTCAGAAGTTTGAATAACCTCCAAAATGGCATATTTCCTTGCTGTTTGAATTTTATTCAAAAATAGAAATCTGAATTTTTTAATTCAGACATCTGAATTAAAAAATCAGACATCTGAATTTGCTTCGAAATTGCCTATTTTCTTGCTATTTTGTTTTTAAATCAAAACAGACATCTGAAATTTTCATTCAGACATCTGAATACGAAGAGATGCAACTTTAAATGAAGAGTCACAACTTTCTAATCCATATCTTTTTATCGAATCTCTTCGTGATAAGTTATATCTTTTTGCGTATTATAAATAGAGACTTGATTAAGTGATCAAATCACCAAATCTTACTACAATTCTTTCTATCTTTTATAAAAGATCTCTAAGCACTTCATCTTCATATTTTAAAGATGTTAATCTTTTAAACCTTCTATATTCCTTTATGAATTACACTACTATCATTAAGGAAAGGTTATAGGAAGGGTGTACTTCAACTTGACATATCCGTGTTAACAAGAACACAAACAAGTCATTAACTATTTTGTATTGTGAAAGTCCTCTTCAGCAGTTGAGGCAAGAAATCCCATTTGGCTGTTCGGGTAGTTGTAAACCTATTCCTCCGGGTGAAGTGAGGGTTGTTGTGTTAGTGAAATTCCAGAAGTGAGTCTGGGACTGGACGTAGGATAGTGGTCCGAACCAGTATAAAATCGACCGTGTGATTTTACTTACAGCTACTACTTTACCATTCTATATTTATTCTTCATACTACACGATCCTACTATCATATAGCCTCTTTCATTACCCTCATTCCGAACACAATGGGATATGTTTCATAACCCAGTTCGGCTGTTACGATCAGTTTCCGTTTAAATTAAAATATAAATCTATATATATTCAATTCAAACGTACATTTCAATTTACCAGGACTACATACGGACCCCAAAAATTTCAGAAAAATTATTTCTAGCTTCGTATTGACGATACGGTCCTAACAAAACTAATTTCGTCAAATTCGAAGATCGTTTGAAAAATGGCCATTTTCTGGTCGATCCAAATTGACTGAAACTGTCAAAACATGTTTTCTTTTGCCACGCTCACATATTGATTTCAAAAATTATGAATTTTGGAATCTAGCAATAACTTGACTTCCCGGATCCAACAAAAGTGGTTTCGTCGAAAACGGAGGTCGTTTGCAAAATGGCTATTTGTAAGGGCTATATTTCCATAGCGACTATTCTGAATTTTCAACTGGGCATAACTTTTTATTTTCGCTATCAAATTTGGATTTTTCGGATTCGTTGGAAACATATTTTTAAATAGATTCAAATATTTTAGGTTTCGCTAAAATCCGGTTTATTTTGAATCCTGTACATTCATATGAAATTTGAAATCGAATTTTCAAACTACCGCGCCAATTCAATTCCTTTTATAGTTGAAAATAAATATTTATATTCTAACTTCGATTCAAATAAATATATACGTTCTAATTCTATTTAAAATTAAAGATCTCGTCATTATTATTTAAAATAAATCATTTTAAATATTCAAAATTCATTAAAATTTCCAAAATAAAAATTTTAAATTGGTTCTGATTTTCCGGGTTGTTACAATCTCCCCCACTTAAAATATTTTCATCCTAGAAAAGGAACGGAGCTGAAAGTTGCAAAACTAATCAACTCAACTTTCAGTTTGGCTTCTATTCTTCAACTTTTCAGTTTCTAAGAATTTTCCAATTCTTCAAAAATTTGGCTAACACCTAAATTTTCGAAAAATTTCGCCGTAACCTCCTTTGTACGGGAGCACCGAGAAGATCCCCAAACTGTCACACAGGCCCTCTCATCTCAAAAAGAAAAAGCCAATTGGCTAGCCAATTGGCTCATAAAATCATCCAAATTGAATAAATTAGTAAACATGTACTTATTTGTCGGGCATACAATTTTATTCCTCTTCTCTAGCCTCCTTGCTATGAATTGTTCAATAAACAAGTATGTACATGTATGCAGTTTCCAAAAAAAATCAATTCAGTTCAATATTCGATACAATTTGGCTAAATTTATGGTTCATTCTTATGTTGGTTTAAATGAATACACATAACACAGTCAACAATCAGCAATCAATTAGTTGATTATCTTTTCAAATTCATAATTTTGATATATATACTAAAAAAATCCATTTTTGGTGCCAAATCACAACAATAGATTTTATCTAGTTTTGGTTCTCACACCAGTCAATTGGAAATATATATATATCCCACTTTCGAAACTCGAACACAAATACTAATGATACTATAGTAATCATCAGGATCGTCTCCGGGCGACTAGAGCGTGATTCTATATCTATCCAGTATCTGAGACTTCGAATATACACCCCGTCATGCATATACTCAAAATCTCCCTATACTAGAGTGTCCAAATCAATTTAAAACAAATATTCAAATAAAGTGGTTTAAATTTTCAAAATGAAATTTGTTTTCATTTCTATTTTAAAAATATACTCTTCACACTCGTTCTAGGATACTACTGATCTCATCTCTAACGAGTCATCCTCATTGGATATTACTAATCCAATATCTGATAAAATCTTTCCTATGGTTCTAATGTGTCTTGTTCTCGAGCTCTGTAAACCAAAGCACTGATACCAAATGTGACGACCCGAACTTCCCCGTAAAGGAAAGCCCGGATTGCTTTGAGGACAAGACAAATCAGAACACAAACAGAAGAACATTTCATTGCTTATTACAACAATTTACATCAAAGTAGAAGAACATACAGAGTATGAATAAATATTATACATCAGAAAAATATCAGAGATTCAAATTACATTACATAGCAGGGGAAAATAATACAAAACACAACTGAAAGAGATAAACGGATACAGAGCTTTCCGAATATCATTCTAGCTGTAAACCAGGATCCTGTGAATATAAATCTGCAAAACCAAAACTACTAGCTGCCCGTGTGGAAAATAGGGGCACCTAGAGTTTAGGTTAAAACAATAAACTCCAAGTTAGTCATGTGACTGGTGTGAGAACTAAAACAATAATCAATTTGATACTTAAAGTTCGGTAAATCAAGAGACCACGCCGTATAACACGGAACGAGTTTCCTCCCAAGAATACCAGTGCATTAAACAAACAACGCAATGCTAATTAAAGAAAATGAAGCTATTATAAGACCCAGGTCCCATCACACAATGCAACGCAAGCCGGAGGATAGGATTTTACCTTATAATAGCCAAATAATGCTTGATATGTGAAATTTAATCTTTTATTATTACTATAAGTGAAGAAATCGACTTCAAATATAAATGTATCAATCATACGCGACATGGATACCATCTATCATGCCGCTATACTAGGCTCTACAAATAAAAACTGAAATGTCACATATTGGAAATTGGATTTTCGTCTATGAGTCGAGGCCAGGGATGGCTCCTCTCCGCTTCGAGACACTCTAGCAAATGCCTCGGGATTCCCCACAGAGAACCCTTGGAATCGGCTGGGTCTGCCCTCCCTTACGTTTGAGGATTAATTATTCCTGAACACACGTTTCTCAGTCCTATTGGACTTATATCCATTGACTCCGAAGAGACCGATATATCTGAGGCGCCTCGCAATCCAACAACCACATAGGTAAAATAACAACAATGTCAGGGCTAGTAAAACGTTGACACCACCCATAGCTAGAAAGAAACGTCATGTTCTCCCAACGGTCCAATCTTGTTTTTGACTCATACCGAGGTGTGAGGCTCGTGAATTAACGCTATACATAAAGCTATGCCATTTAAGGTCGTGTTTTGATCATCAACCACAAGACTCTGCTTTTCAACAGAAGCCTTGATCATTTGCATCTCAACATGCCACACTGGCAATTCATGCCATGCAACTGATGTCTATCGACATATAACCTCTGAGCTCGTACGTCTCAGAGAAGGGTGTTAAGCAAGAGAATAAATTTTCCACCGCCAAACAGATATATATTTAATAGAAATCAATCAACACAGAATAAAATCCAATGTCAGAAACACATCCATTTACAAGTTCGTTCTGGGTCTGAACGAAACCGGAGGCACCTTATTCCTCGTCTCATATGTCCAATATAAGAGAGAGGTCCTCGCATGTCCAGTCGATCTCCAGGTACGTCTGGACGATCACCACTTATTACCTTGTCTTGGGTGTACAGCGCAATCAAGACATCAGTAATCATCAAACGATGCGAAGACCTCTGGTTTTCAACCACCGTCTTCGTCGTCGACTTATCGTCGAATCAGTTATTCAGAATGGGTATAAACCCGGCCTTTCCGAATAACTCGCGTATATATTAAACAAGTGCTATAAAAATACAACATATGCCTCATTCCAATTTGAATATTCTTTTATTCAAATATTCATATACTTTGGGAAAGGTCCCATTAATTTTATCAAAGATAAATTCTTTAAGTTTATTCTTTAATCTTCCTTTGGATGTCAATTCAAATCATGTTACGTTTTTCCAAACTATTCGGGATTAGCGCACCTTACCGAAGCTTTGTTTAATTTCCCAATCCCAACCTATTCATCCCATGGAGCAAAACTGGTAATACTCCATATCTAACACCATGGTGTTATCGGTAAATTTAATTACCATTTCCCGTTCAAATCTAATTAAAGATTTAACTATCACTAGGAGCAAAACTAGCCATACTCCATTCTCGATCATTTCCCAAATTTGATCATTTAAATTATCAATTCCCATTTCAATCTAATTAAAGATTCATTAAAACTCCACTTAGTTTTAATCTTTCTAAAAATCAATATTAATGATTATTTAACTTTGGAAACACAAACATGTCGCATCGACAATCTACACCGTACTATTGATTTCTGTCGATATGTAACCTCTAAGCTTGTACGTCTCAAAGAAGGGTGTTAAGCAAGAGAATAAATTCTCCGCCACCAAACAGATATATATTTAGCAGAGATCAACCATATAGTTCGAAATACAATGTTAGACATGTAATCCTGTCTTTAACTGGGTTAAAAATCTAATGTCATTTAAAACACAGTTCACGATAAACCCAAATCACATTCCATCAATTATGGAATCTTCACGAAAAACAAATCAATATACAATCGATATCAATTTCCGTATCCGACTAATAATATAAATGAAATAATGGCAAACCCTTTTAAATTCCATACGTATTAACAGTCTTCCTCCACAGAAGTTCATTTCGATTATCACCAAATCAAATTCCATTCCATTCCAATTAAATATTAATTAATTGGAAAACTTTACTTTGGAAAATCCCATTAAATCTTAACAGAAGACTTATATATTCCAAATCATATTACACTATAAATCGGGTTAAAGAACGAATGTCGTTAAAAACACAGTTCACTATAAACCCAACCCACATTCCATTTCAATTCCAATTAAATATTAATTAATTGGTAATCCTTCTTCAAATCTTAATTAAAAGATTTATTCTATTCAAACGGGGTTCAGGAACAGTGTTATTTATGACACCATTCACGACAAACCCAAAATCGCATTCCATTGTTAATCAGGTTAAAGAACAAGTGTTATTTAAAACACCGTTCACGATAAACCCAAAAATCCAATTCAATTCCAATTAAATATTAATTAATTGGTAAACTTCATTAAATATTAATAACAAATTTGATCTTTTCCCAACTAGGTTTAAGAACAATGTTAATGAAGACATCATTCACGAAAAACCCAAAAATCCATTTGATATTAAATACAAGGCTATGAATAGAAAATATATCGCTTATATTCAATATCAAATTCTGAAATAAACAAATATCGTATTAGAATAAAGATATATGTAACACCCCGTATTTTCTGAGAATATTAAAATAACAATTTAAAGAATAATTTATTTGAAAAAGAGGAATGAGAAAAGAATGATGTTTAGCATTGTTCTAAGGCTTGTAAGCAAAAGACTTAGTAGCTCATTTGGTTAGAACATGTGACTTGCATACAAGAGGTACAGAGTTCGATCCCCGCCAGCGCCATATTTTTGTTTTAGGGGAATGGCTAAAAAGTGGCTTAGTGTGAACGCAGTTCAAAAAATGGTTTAGTGTGAAAATGATTAATTATGAAGAAGTTATTAAGCCATGAAGTTTGTATGCATATGAGAGAAATATATATATAGATATATATAAAAATTAAATAAATAAATATTCAAAAAAAAAGTTCAAAACAGCGAATCGGGAGGGGGAATAGCCGAACCGCACCATTTTTGGAGTCGACCCGAGCCCTGCTGGGTCGACTAGAGGTCAATCCAGGGTGTTTGGCTGCCAACCCGTGGCCCGATTCGCCCTAAGGGATGATATGGCATCTGAGTGGTCCAGATCAGTACTAGGGTTAATCCTAAGGCCTGAATAACTTCCTACACCTATATATACACCCTAAGACCTAACCCTAATTCATAAATATTATCTATGACACCATTATGCTGTCAAATTCTCTCTTAAACCCTAGCCGTCGCCTCTAAATCAAATCTCAAGTGTTCAACTTCAACTCAGATTAAAGATTAGAGCTTCTACAATAATTCAAGAAGATAAATCAGCAACACCGCAACGTTTCTACACCAATTTCAGTGTATAATTCTATTCTTTAACCACAAAAGATGAGTACGGTGATTTTCACAATATAATGGGATTAAAAGTAACATGATGAAGTTGTAAAGAGGATTCATATGTATGTATGTAATTTAAATCTCATCCAAGTCTTCACCTTTTTGATTCATGTCATCATATGCCTATGTTTCTACGTAAAGTTCATACCTTTATCAGTTTATTCATGTTGAATCTATCATTATGCCTCTATGCCAGTTTATATGCCCCTTTATTTCATGATGTTGTGTTAATTCCAATTTTCTATGATTTGATTCTCTCTTCTTATCCCTATTCCTTTTATTTTTGGATCTAGGCTACCTTCGAACCTATGTTAAAAATACACGCGAAAGCGAATACGTGGGAACGATGGGAATATGTGAAATATGGAAAATTGGATATATTGGATATTTTGGACAATTGGATAATATGTGAAATTGGCATATTTGGGTATGAATTACATGGAATTGATGAAATTGCCTATAATTGTAAATTTGTAATTGAGGCTAATTAATATGTAATTAGTGACAATTTGGAACAGGCAATATTATAAATATGATTATATGTTTAATTGGATATACATGACATGAAAATTGGGTATGGTTAAAATACGATTATTAATAAACTTTTGACACGAGGTTAGGCGCAATTGTGGCGTAAGACTGCCCGGAACCACCCGGCAAATCCAGCTGCCACAATTGGACGTCTAATGTGAGAGGTCAAAGGAATGAATTGTAGGCGTAACGGTTAATGACACGAGGTTAGACCCGGTTTGTGGCGTAAGACTGCCCGGAACCACCCGGAAAACCCAGCGGCCACAAAGTGTTCGGTCTAATGTGGGAGGTCATGCATCGTTCGTCATAAGGAATGAATTAAGGAATACTAACCATAATAAGACATGGGTATGGTTAGAGGGTTAAGTGGGGAGACATGTAAATATGGACTTAACCGGAATAAGACAAGACATGTAAATTATGATATGTAAGTATGGACTTAACCGTAGCATGTGTAAGACATGGACATTTAAATTAAAATGGTTAAGTGGGAGAAAAACCTAGTGGAGACCAAGCATAGGTGGGAGGCTTGTGTCGGATGGGGGACCCGTTTCAACCAGTAACCCATTTGAGTATCTAATTGGGCCCGGTACTAGGCCGGGGTTGGGGCACGCTTACTGGACTTAAATGTAAGAGGTCAAAACGTGAATAGCAGTGGCAACGCTAGTCCAACGGGTTCATGTGCGTGCATGGGTCCGAGCTGGTTGGTAAGACGTTGTTGCATCGTGTAGGTATGGCCGTGCATTTTATGTTGGTATCGGGGTTGCCACTTTGGGGAGTGATACACCCCACTGTGGGGCCAGCACAGGTGCCTACGGGGTTTAGGGAGCCGATCGAATGGGTAGGGTAAGGGTACCTTAGCGGTGGTAGGAGCAAGCCGGCACCTACGATAGCAGCTAGGTACAAGTAACTACCAAGTTTGTCATGTGGGTACAGTTAGTGTGAAGGGATCAACCTTTAGTAAATAGAGACTAGTAGATGTGCGGTGTAATTAAGTAATGTGGTATAACTTAGCAAAAGTGTGGTGTAACGAAATACATGTTGGCTGAGTTGGATAGTCCTTTGGGTGCTAGTCTGATGTTGACTTCGGTCTTCGGAGTTAGTACTTGGAGGGTTGTTCGATTAGCCAAGGTGTAGGATTGTCTTAGTACTTAGGAACGGAATCATCTTGTCCATCCTTTTTATCTACCTTATCCATGTTACAGCCATATCATGATGCCTATTTATGCCTTGATCATTTACCTTACCTATTATTTGTTAAAATTACTGGACTCGCCAGACTTTATGTCTGACCCGTTTTGTTTCCACCTCTTTTCTTTCCTTCCCCCCCCCCCCCCTCAGGTTTGCAAGGAGGCAATACTACAGCTTAGTGCCAATTTCTTTTAGTTGCTTGAAAAGAGTAGATGTATCGCTTTGGACTCTCTCATCTTTATGGTTTTGCTTATGCTCAGTGAGGATTTATGCATTTATGTTTTTAAGTATTTGCTTCTTTATGTACTTTGAAGTTTTTGGAAAAGACAATTGATCTTGTTGTAATGGTTTTTGGAGACTACTTGTGTAAGCTTGTTTTGAAGTTATGATGCTATGAAATAAGTTTTATCTTCCGCTGTGTTTTATTTATTTATTCTTGTAATTTATCTGTTCTATACTACTATAACGCTTCATGACATTAACGCATTCCCTTTGTGAGTGACATTAATGGCCATGGGGTGTTACAATATATATATATATATATATATATATATATATATATATCTTCCAAATTCCTCCACAATATACGTATTATCACGAAATCCAATATCGAAATATTCTGAAGATAATTTCGATTCAAATCCATTCCAATTCATATATTGGAAATTCTGGTTATTTTTAAAATCATTTCAAATTCAATTTATTTATTTAAAAATATTGGATTATAATTCTAATTCATAACTAGTTCATTTCGGTAAAAATATATTTTTATCTTTTCAAATATGGAATTTTTCATCCCAATTCTTTCCACATAATTTATTATGATTTTACACAAATTATTGATATTTTTATTAATTTTATAAAGGCCCGTACAGTCGATTTCCATAAACGGCCATCGAACTGCACTTACAGCGACCTTTTCCAAATTTGATTTGGACATGATTCCAAATCCAACCATTAAATTTCAAATATCTTGTATTCGTTGGAAAGCTTTTTTCGATACGAACCCAACGGTTCCGGTTTTAGGAGAATCCGACGGTCGGATCTCCCGTAATGTCCGTTCGAAGTCAATGGTCGAAATTCGCGAACTGCCGCGGCGCAGCGCGTTCTATTCAGGCCATTATATATATAATATATTATATATTTTTTTTGTCGATTTCCTTTTAAAACGAATTTTATAAATCGTTTTAAATTCGTTTTCAAAACGATTTCAACTTCATATTTAATTTCAAATCAATATTGAATATTCCATATCGTCGATATATAAATGATAGTATTTTCAAAACATTATATTTCGAGATCATTTCCTTTTCGATATTCATTATAGAAATGAATAAAATCGATATAAATATCGTTCACGTCAAAATGGCGTTAATCTAATCAACACGGCTTTATATATTTAAATATTTTCGTGTCCATCCCAAATCGGACATCAAAATCAGATTTTGATCTTTTACTGAATATTATTTTAAAATATTCCTTATTTTAAATATTTGTTATTTTAAAATATTCATTCTTTTTGAATTGGAATCAGACATAGCCAATTACCATATAATGTTGATTATATGGATTTCATACAACACATGTACACAACAACAAGCAAACACAGTCAACCATCATCCAGAGTGCATTCTACACTGCATAAGCATTAAATATAAATATTCAACGCTTACACAGCTTGTCAACCAATCGATTGACATACAACTAAATATTGGGATTAGTGTATGTCCCATATCATCCCAATACCCGTGTGGGGTTTCAACCAACTAATAATGAATTTTATTTGTGCAGTTGGGCAGTGTGTAAAATTTATCGTCCTAATCAATATCAGTCAAACGTGTGTACATAAACAAAACGTCCGATTTGTTTATGAATATTTATTTTATTCATATACACGTTAAAAATTATATTTTTAACTATAAAATATTTATTTCCATTCAACATCACACAATCAATTTTCACAACACAATCAAACAAACAAACAAGTCGTCCATGGTTTGTGAACGATGGGTGTCGGGTGCTGCTAAGCCCCGTCTGCATCCTAGTATATATTTTAATTAGAGAATAAAATTAAAGTGAGAAGTTCTCACCTTGGTTTCCACTCCTCCATTCTTTATTTCTGAACGGTTCGGATTTGGATTTGATTCCCAAAATTCCAACGCAATCCTTTCCACACTGTTCATAGTAAAAATAACATTTTTACATCGCTATTATATAAATAAAAATCATATTTTTATTCTACTTCATATATATGAAAATCGAATTTTTATCGCTACTTCATATATATAAAAATCGAATTTTTATATATTTAAAAAAATCGTACCTTTGCAACATAAAAATCATATTTTTATTATCTCTATAATATAAAAATCATATTTTTATTGTCTCTTCATATAGAAATCATATATTTTTACAACGCTTCTTTCTATATAAAAATTATATTTTTATATCTCTACTTCTTACATAAAGATTGAATTTTTATTTCGCTACTGTATATATAAAAATTATATTTCTACATATATAAAAATTATATTTTTATTTTGCTACATCTATAAAGAACTCATGTTTATATTCGAAAAAAAAATCAAATCTTTATTTATTTAAAAATCTAATCTTCTTATTCTCTACTTCATAATAAATGTCATATCTTTATTACTCTACATAAATAAAAATCATATTTTTATTATCTCTATAATATAAAAATCATATTTTTGTTATCTCTAAAATATAAAAATCATGTTTTTATACTTCAGTTCAAACATTAAAAATTGTGTTTTTACTATAATTAAAAATCACACCTTTTCTGTAATTAAAAATCCTATATTTTCTAAAACTAGAAATCATATTCACTATAAAAACAATAAATTAATATAAAAAAGATGCTTACAGGGTTTTTCTTCTTTCAGCGAGGGGGGGGGGGGTGAATACTCACGGTGACACAAAAGGGGGGCGTCGCTCAAGTCCGTAGGTGGCAGGGGAGGGTGTGGGATGCGGCGTGGGCATGCAGCGGTGGTCGGTGGCTGACAGTGGTGGCGGTTTGGGGGACGGTGGATTTGGGGTCATCGGGTGCGAAGGAGAGAGAAAATTCTATGACCAACAAATATCGTATTGGAAATAACGATATATATTTATCTTTCAAATTTCCATAACAATATCTATATAATCTCGAAATCCAACATCGAAATATTCCAAAGACAATTTCGATTCAAATCCATTCCAATTCAATTATTGGAAATTCTGGTTACTTTTATAACCCTTTTCAAATTCAATTTATTGATTTAAAAAATAAATAAATTAATTAATTATTATTCTAGTTCAAAACTAGTTCATTTCGATAAAAATCTATTTTTATCTTTTCAAATATGGAGTTTTTCATCCCAATTCTTCCCAAATCATTTCTTATGATTTTACACAAATTATTGATATTTTTAATTATTTTATCAAGGCCCGTACAGTCGATTTCCATCAACGGCCATCGAACTGCACTTACAACGACCTTTTCTAAATTTGATTTGGACATAATTCCAAATCCAACCGTTAGATTTCAAATCTCTAATATTCGTTAGAAAGCCCTTTTCGATACGAACCCAACGGTTCCGGTTTTAGGAGAATCCGACGATCGGATCTCTCGCAATATCCATTCGAGGTCAATGGTCGAAATTCACGAACTACCGCGGCGCGGCGCGTTCTATTCAGGCTTATATTATATATATAATATATATAATATATATATACTTCGTCGATTTCCTTTTAAAATGTATTATGTAAACCGTTTTAAATTCGTTTTCAAAACGATTTCAACTTCTCTTCAAATTCAAATAAAAATTGAATTTTTCCTTATAAATTCATTTCAAATTGTTTTCAACTGAAATCGATTTTTAATTCAATTTCAGTTCGTTTTTAATTCAGTTTCAATTCGAATTCATTTCTATTCAATTTCAATTCAATTTAATTATAGTTTCTTTTCTATTCAATTCAATTCGAATTCATTTTCTAAAATATTCGATTATTGAAATCACCTTTCAATATTCATTAAAAACAAATAAAATCGATATAAATATCGTTCACGTCAAAATGGCGTCAATCTAATCAACACGGCTTCATATATTCTATTTTCAAATATTCTATTTCAAATATTTCTTTTTCAAAACTGGAATGAGGCCCAATAAATTACCATATAATGTTAATTATATGAATTTTCTAAAACACATGTATACAATAACAACGATGAATAATCAACCATCATCCAAAGTGCATTCTACACTGTATAAGCATCAAATATAAATATTTAACGCTCATAACAGTCTGTCCATCAATCGATCGACATACAGCTAATTATTGGGACTAGTGTATGTCATATATCATCCCAATACCCGTGTGGGGTTTCAAACAATCAAACACAGATTTTATTTGTGCAGTTGGGCGATGTGTAAAATTTATCGTCCCAATCAATATCAATCAAATGTTGTATATAAACAAATCGTCCTATTTGTTTATATTTATTTATTCACATTCACGTTAAAAATTATATTTTCAACTATAAAATATTTTAGCTACATAAATATTTTATTTCATTTCACATCACATCACACAATCAACTATACATCAAAAATCAAACAAACAAGCATACAAGCCGTCCATGGTCTGTGGACGACGGGTGCCGGGTGCTACTAAACACCGTCTGCATCCTAGTATATATTTTTAACTAGAAATTTAAATTAAAGGTGAGGAGTTCTCACCAAGAGCTAATCCAAACGCCACGACTCTTCAAATGTAGGAAATCTTCATCGTTCTCCTCTTGTCACTTTCATCGTCTGCATACGCTACATATATAAAAATTGAATTTTTATCTTCACCTCATATATATAAAAATCAAATTTTTATCTTCACTTCGTTATAAAAATTATATTTTTATATTGCTCTTCTTCTAATAAAGATTATATTTTTATAACTCTAGCTAAATAAAAATCATATTTTTATTCTATATAAAAATTGTATCTCTATTATAATATCATATGAATAAAAATCACTTCTTTGATTATATAAAAATCATATCTTTCTTTGTTATAAAAGTCTAACTTTTCTTTGTATAAAAATATAACCTTTTTCTATATAAAAATCAAACTTTTCACATTTAAAAATTGAACCTTTTCACGTTTAAAAATTGAACCTTTTCACATTTAAAAATTTCATTTTTACTTCATAGAAAAACCGAATCTTTACATATCAAATCAGGTTTATTTTGCACCCGGTACATTCATTTGAAATTTGAAATCGAATTATCGAACTACCGCGCCATTTTTAATTCCTTTTATAATTAAAATAAAATTTTATATTCTAACGACGATCTATATGAATATATACGTTCGAATTCTATTCAAAATAAATTTCTCGTCGTTATTATTTAAAATAATTCATTTTAAATATTCAAAATTCATTAAAATAGCCAAAATAAAAATTTTAAATTGGCTCGGATTTCCGGGTTATTACAATCTCCCCCACTTAAAACTTTTCGTCCTCGAAAAGGAAGGAAGCCGAAAGTTGTTTAACAAATAAACTCAACTCCCCGTATTTTCATTATGGCTTAAGTTCTTCAAATTTTCAGTTTCTAAGAACTTTTCAAATTTTTAAAAAAATTTGGCTAACACCCTTAATTTTTGAAAAATTTCGCCATAACCTCCCCTGCACCGGGGACTTTGGGATATTTCATATAGCCTCCCATGGCCTTCTTCAATCCAAAAGAAAAAGAAAAAGCCAATCGGCTCATAAAATCATCAACACCCAAACTCAAGAAATACAATAAACATGTACCTATTTGTCGGGCAAAGAATTTTATTCATCTGCTCTAGCCTCCTTGCAATGACCTGTTTAATGTAAGTACATGTATATGCAAGCAAACACGATAATTTTCAATACAATTCACTATTTGATACAATTGGCTAAATGGTTCAATGTTTTAATTAACCAAACAATAATCAAACAACACAACCATCAATCAATTAGTTGGTTATCTTTTCAAATTCATAACTTTGATATATAGTCAAAAATCATGTTTTTTCGTGCCAAATCACAACAATAGGCCCTATCAAATTTTGACTCTCACACCAGTCAATTGGAAATATGTAGAAATCTCACTTTCGAAACTCGAAAATAAATACTGGCGATGGTGCCCCGTCACCAGAATTATCCCCAGGCACTAGAGTGTGATTCTATAACTATCCAGTACATTAAAACTTCGAATACACGTTTGCAAGACATATATGCAAAATCTTTATATATTGGATTGTCCAAATCAATTTAAAATAAATATTCAAATACGTTGAATAAAAATTAAATTTCAAAACAAAATTGTTTTCATTTTCAAAGATATACTCTTCACACTCGTTCTAGGATACTACTGATCCCATCCCTAACGAGTCATTCCTGTTTGATATTACTAATCCAGTTTCTGATGAATTCTTTCGTATGGTTCTAACGTGTCTTGTTCTCTGAGCTTTGTAAACCAAAGCTCTGATACCACGATGTGACGACCCGAAATCCCCCTTATGGGAAATCCCGGATTGAGTTGAGAACAAGCCACATCAGAACGCAGACGGAAGAACATTTCATTGTATATTACAACAACTCCATCAGAATACAAGAATATACAGAGTATGAATAAATATTACACAGAAATATCAGAGATTTAAATTACATTTAAATACATCGCAGCGAAAATAATACAAAACACAACTAAAAGGAGATATACAGATACAAAGCTTTCCGGATATCATTCCAGCTGTAAGTCAGGATCCAGTGAATATAAATCTGCAAAACCAAAACTACTAGCTGCCCGTGCGGAAATAGGGGCACCCAGAGTTTAGGTTAAAACAACAAACTCCAGGTCAGTCATGGGGCTGGCGTGAGAACTAAAACAGTTATTAATCTTTATTTTAAAGTTCGGTAAATCAAGGGACCACGCCGTATAACACGGAACGGGTTTCCTCCCAAGAATACCAGTGCATGAAACAACAGCGCAATGCTAAATAAAGAACAATGAAGCTATTATAAGACCCAGGTCCCATCACACAATGCAACACAATCTAGCCATATTAGTTCTACAATTAAAACCGCAAAATCACGTATGTGGAAATTGGATTTCCATCTGTGAACCGAGGCAAGTGATCGTCCTCTACCGAATTCGAGACAATCTAGCCCATGTCTCAGGGACAGGACGCATCGACCCTTGGATCTTTAGGGTCGGTCCACCGATGTGGATTAGACGAAATCCTGAACACTTTGTCTCCCCGCCCTATGGGGCGTAAATGAGTCAACGAATGACTCCATCGGTTCGAGAACGACCGACATATCCGAGGCGCCTCGCTATCCATCATCCATATAAGTAAAATGTCAGGCCGTGTAAAAACACTGACACAACTCCTAGCTAGAAGGAAACGCATGTTCTCCCTGCAGTCCTCTCCCATTTCTGGTTCACTACCGGGGTGTGAGGCTCGCGAATCAACGT
Organism: Allium sativum; assembly: GCA_030737875.1. Taxonomy (NCBI): domain Eukaryota; kingdom Viridiplantae; phylum Streptophyta; class Magnoliopsida; order Asparagales; family Amaryllidaceae; genus Allium; species Allium sativum. The sequence continues at coordinate 443,066,699 of CM060922.1, read as the reverse complement.
TACACAAAGCTATGCCACACAGGCTGTGCTTTGATCATCCACCACAAGACTCTGCTTTTCAACAGAAGCCTTGATCATTTGCATCTTAGCATGCCACACAGGCAATTCACGCTATGCAACCGATATCATTCACACTGAATGAAATCCGATGTCAGACACACATCCATTTACAAGTCCGTTCTAGGTCTGAACGAAACCAGAGGAACCTTATTCCTCGCATATCCATCGATCTCCAAGTACGTCTGGACGATCACCAACTGATTCCCTCCTCTTGGGTGTACATCCCAATCAAGATCATCAGTAATCACCTAAACGATGTGAAGGCCTCCGGTCTTCGACCACCATCTTCATCTTCGACTTATCGTCGTAACAGTTATTCAGAATGGGATAAACCCGATCTTTCCGAATAACTCGCGCATATAATAAACAAGTGTTACACAAACACAACATACGCCTCATTCCAATTCATCAATCACTAACCGTAAATTAATCAAGAGAATAATTCCCTTAATATTAACCCCAAAGGCCGAAACCAACATCAGATCAATACCCAGGAAACCATTCTACTTAACTAACCTATAGTTAGTTTCTAAATTTCACATTCTTAGGGAAAGGTTCCCATTAATTTTATCAAAGATAAATTCCTTGAATTTATTCTTTAATCTTCTTTTGAATATCGATTCAACTAGTCGGGATTAACGAACCTTACCGAAGTAATCATTTGTTTTAATTTCCCAATCCTAACATATTCATCCCATGAAGTAAAACTGGTCATACTTCATATCTAACACCACGGTGTTATCGGTAAATTCAATTACCATTTCACGTTTAAATCTAATTAAAGATTTAACTATCCCTTGGAGCAAAACTAGTGATACTCCATTCTCGATCTTTTCAATCTAATTAAAGATTCATTAAAACTCCACTTAGTTTTAATCTTTAACTGGGTTAAAGAATCAATGTCATTTAAAACACGGTTCACGATAAACCCAAAATCACATCACATTTCAATCAGTCCCTAACCGTAAATTAAAAAGTGAGCAATTCCCTAAGTATTAACCCCGAAGGCCGAAACCAACATCAGATCAATACCCCATAAACCATTCAGCTTAACTAATCTCCAGTTAGTTTCTGATTTTCTTAACTCCTTTGGGTCTAAGAACAGTATTATTGAAGATACCGTTCAAGACAACCCAAAATCACATTTCATTAATTATCGGGTTAAAGAACAAGTGTTATTTAAAACACTGTTTACGATAAACCCAAAAATCAATACCAATTCAATTCCAATTAAATATCATTTAATTGGTATACTTCATTAAATCCAAATAAAAAGATTTAATCTTTTTCTCAACTGGGTTTAAGAACAGTGTTAATGAAGACACCATTCACGACAAACCCAAATCACGTTTGATATTAAATACAAGGCTCTGAATAGAAAATATACCGGCTTATATTCAATATCAAATTCTATGACCAACAAATATCGTATTGGAAATAACGATATATATATATATATATATATATATATATATATATATCTTTCAAATTTCCATAACAATATCTATATAATCCATCGAAATATTCCAAAGACAATTTCGATTCAAATCCATTCCAATTCAATTATTGGAAATTCTGGTTACTTTTATAACCCTTTTCAAATTCAATTTATTGATTTAAAAAAAAATAAAAAAATTATTATTCTAGTACAAAACCAGTTCATTTCAATAAAAATCTACTTTTATCTTTTCAAATATGGAGTTTTTCATCCCAATTCTTCCCAAATCATTTCTTACGATTTTACACAAATTATTGATATTTTTAATAATTTTATCAAGGCCCGTACAGTCGATTTCCATCAACGGCCATCGAACAGCACTTACAGCGACCTTTTCTAAATTTGATTTGGACATAATTCCAAATCCAACCGTTACATTTCAAATCTCTAAGATTCATTAGAAAGCTCTTTTCGATACGAACCCAACGGTTCTAGTTTTAGGAGAATCCGACTATCGGATCTCCCGCAATATCCATTCGAAGTCAATGGTCGAAACTCGCGAACTGCCGCGGCGCGGCGCATTCTATTCAGGCCATTATGTTATATATATATATAATATATATACTTCGTTGATTTCCTTTTAAAACGTATTATATAAATTGTTTTAATTTCGTTTTCAAAATGATTTCAACTTCTCTTCAAATTCAAATCAAAATTGAATTTTTCCTTATAAATTCATTTTAAATTCGTTTCAAATTGATTTCAATTCAAATCGATTTTTAATTCAATTTCAGTTCGTTTTTAATTCAATTCAATTTCAATTCGAATTCATTTCTATTCAATTTCAATTCAATTTAATACTAGTTTCTTTTCTATTCAATTCAATTCGAATTCATTTTCTAAAATATTCGATTATTGAAATCACCTTTCAATATTCATTAAAAACAAATAAAATCGATATAAATATCGTTCACATCAAAATGGCGTCAATCTAATCAACACGGCTTCATATATTCTATTTTCAAATATTCTATTTCAAATATTTCTTTTTCAAAACTGGAATGTGGCCCAATCAATAACCATATAATGTTAATTATATGGATTTTCTACAACACATGTATACAATAACAACGATGAATAATCAACCATCATCCAAAGTGCATTCTACACTATATAAGCATCAAATATAAATATTTAACGCTCATAACAGTCTGTCCATCAAACGATCAACATACAACTAATTATTGGGACTAGTGTATGTCATATATCATCCCAATACCCGTGTGGGGTTTTAAACAATCAAACACAAATTTTATTTGTGCAGTTGGGCGATGTGTAAAATTTATCGTCCCAATCAATATCAGTCAAATGTGTATATATAAACAAATCGTCCTATTTGTTTATATTTATTTATTCACATTCACGTTAAAAATTATATTCTCAACTATAAAATATTTTTGACTACATAAATATTTTATTTCATTTCACATCACATCACACAATCAACTACACATCAAAAATCAAACAAACAAGCATACAAGCCGTCCATGGTCTGTGGACGACGGGTGTCAGGTGCTACTAAACACCGTATGCATCCTAGTATATATTTTTAACTAGAAATTTAAATTAAAGGTGAGGAGTTATCACCAAGAGCTAATCTAAACGCCACGACTCTTCATATGTAGGAAATCTTAATCGTTCTCCTCTTGTCACTTTCATCGTCTACATACGCTACATATATAAAAATCGAATTTTTATCTTCACATCATATATATAGAAATCAAATTTTTATCTTCACTTCGTTATAAAAATTATATTTTTATATCGCTCTTCTTCTAATAAAGATTATATTTTTATAACTCTAGCTAAATAAAAATCATATTTTTATTCTATATAAAAATTGTATCTCTATTATACTATCATATGAATAAAAATCACTTCTTTGATTATATAAAAATCATATCTTTCTTTGTTATAAAAGTTTAACTTTTCTTTGTATAAAAATATAACCTTTTTCTATATAAAAATCAAACTTTTCACATTTAAAAATTGAACCTTTTCACGTTTAAAAATTGAACCTTTTCACATTTAAAAATTTCATCTTTACTTCATAGAAAAACCGAATCTTTACATATCAAATTTCATACCTTTGTTAAATTAAAACTAATGTATTATATAAAAACCGCATTTTCATCTCGTCACTTTATATATAAAAATAACATATTTTTATCGTTATTCCTATAATAAAGATCGTGTTTTTACCACTAACTACATACGATAAAAATCGATAAATAAAACTCACATCGTTTTCGCTCGGAGGAGGTGAAGGCGGAGTCTAGGGCTGCGTCGAGGTGCTGAAGCTCGCTGTCGAAGGGGGTTTAGGCGCTCGAGTTTTAAGAGGAAGCGGATAAGCGGCGGGAGCAGGAGGCGTAGCAGAGGACGTGGGGGGGGGGGGGGGGGTGTGCGCGCAGGGGGCGCGAGGTGTGGGGTGGAGGGTTGAACGCGGTGGCGGATCGAGGGCTTCAGGCGACGGGCTTTGGGGTCTTCGTTCGTGGGAGGGTGACTGGAGAAGGTGGATCGGAAGGGGAGGAGTTTATTGAAATTTTAATTTTTCGGATTCGTTGGAAAGATATTATCAATTAGATTCTAATATTTTTGGTTTCACTAAAATCCGGTTTATTTTGCACCCGGTACATTCATTTGAAATTTGAAATCGAATTATCGAACTACCGATCCATTTTTAATTCCTTTTATAATTAAAATAAAATTTTATATTCTAACGACGATCTATATGAATATATACGTTCGAATTCTATTCAAAATAAATTTCTCGTCGCTATTATTTAAAATAATTCATTTTAAATATTCAAAATTCATTAAAATACCCAAAAAAAAAAAAAATGGCTCGGATTTCCGGGTTATTACACTATATATCCTATTTATCCAATGATAAACATTTTATTTAATTTATAAAATATTTTTTATAAATTTATTTTCTCAATCTATCGATTAGAATAGATTCTATTTAAAATCTTTGTTTTAAATCCATATCATGTTGTACCCGTGTGCGAAGCACGGGTCTAAACCTTTCAAATGTAAAATTCTCCTTTTATACAATTCTAGTCACTTTTCAAGTATTTCCTTTTTATAATCTATTTATTTACAATATAAATCCCTTTTTTGATAATTCTATTTATTTATAAAATATTTTCTTTTTATAAAATCTATTGATTTTATAAGTAATTCCTTTTATAATCTAACTATTTCTTTTCTATTTATTTAACACATATTTCCTCTTTTCTATTTTATTTATTTTCAAATAAGTATCCCTTTTTGATTCTATTTGTAAATAGTTTACAAATATTTCTTTTTCAATTCAATTTGTAAATAGTTTTACAAATATTTCCCTTCAATTCTATCTATTTGATTAACAAATAAATATTACCTTTTAATCTATTTATTTTCTAAATAAATATTTTCTTTTTATAAAATCTTTTGATTTTATAAATATTTCTTTTTCAATATAACATTGAAAATTTCCTTTTCTAACATTCCAGTATTCCCTATGGTATTTAACGTACCATATAACAACGATCGGTATCATTCAACCATACAAAATCAACAATGGATTTCATATCACATCATATAACACAATATATATAAAAACAGTAAAATAAATGTTGAGGAACTCAGTTGGGTCCCTCCGACCTGTTTCCTTGCATCCACAGATGTTAAACAATAAAATTAACATCAATTTCATTTCACTATGAAATATTCTGCTAAACAGAATCAATATTTAATTAACGATTTATATCTGTATCGTTATCTATGTTTTCAATCAACTGACTAATAGTTCAACCAAACAGCCAACACACAGCAAACAACCATTATTTATAAATTCTAAAAATATTTTATAAAACTATAAATTGAGTAGAGTTAGAGAGATTTACTCACATTGGACGGTTATCATTAAATAACGATAATTGGTCATTGAATTGATTCAGGCGTTTAATTTCACCATAAATCCAAACGAGCTCCAATTCACTCCTGGTCAGTTCCATGGTGTAGCCGCCGTCCATACGATCCTAACGGACCAGACCGTTTGAAATTCTGATATAGTATGTAAAAGTTATTAAAATTTATAGTTAATACATTATCAGAATTAAACTAAACATATATACGTTTATATATTGGGCTCTCACCACTTTATTTCCTTTGGCCCAATTAGTGTGCTTTCTCCCTAAATTCCCAGTTTGAACCCGATAATGGCCATTTCTGCTCCTTCTCTCTACCCGTACTCCCTCTACAAATCATTGTTCAACAAACCAAAATCACCATGCTATTCCTCATTTAAATCTCGTCTTTCCCGACCTCACCATTTTAAACTCGTATGCTGGCAGCAAGATGCGTCGATCAGGGTGTTTACCCACTGTACATACATCACGTGACCCCAAACATCACTGCTTACCCCAAAACTTTTGTGATGACCCCAAAACCCCGTACGACGGTGGCAAGGGTAATCTTTGGAATATAACACATAAACAGGTAATAGCAGAACAGAAATAAATAAATACACCAAATAACGTACAATAGAATGCACTGGATAAACGTAATCATCAGAGTTACATAGTATACAGGATCATACTTAGTACAAATACGGTTCAGCTATACATAAATGTCTACAGTGGAAAACAAACATAATATTTACAATAGGAGCTGAACAACATAAAAAGAGATAAATGATAGACTCCATCTTCAGCTCCAGCTATCCAGAAAGAGCATGCTAAAACCTGAAGACAAGGCTGCCCGTGCAGAAATAAGGGCACCCGAGTTTGCAAGTGAAACAAACTACGAGTCAGTCATGGGACTGGTATGAGAAATCTACTTAACACATTATATAATTTGGCTAATCACAGGACCACGCCACTTTCGCGGAACGGGTTTGCTCCATTGGATTGCCAATGCTTTACAACAAGTAAATCTTCTAAACATCGCAATGGTTTTTACAAAAATGAAGCCATTACAAGACTCAGTTCCCATCACACAATGCAACGCAAACAGGAGGATGGAGTTTTTACCTTATAGTGGCCAAAATATGCTTGATACGAATAAAACAAAAACATTTGATATTACTACTAGTGTTTATATGTTTTCAAAAACAATTTCAAATCATAAGTATCAATCATAAATGACACGAGCGTCCCATGCCACTATGTCGCCAAATATAGGTTTACAATCAAAACCGCACGGTGTCGTATTTGGAAATTGGATTTTTGTCATGAACCAAGGCAAAAGATAGTCCTTACCGACTTCGAGACAATCTAGCCCATGTCTCCGGAACAGCCGTAACTGCGCCTTGGAGTGACAGGGCCGGTCCACTCGATGTGGATTATAGTGCCTGAACAATGCGTTTCCCAGCCCTTTGGGGGCGTAAATGAGCCAACGAATGACTCCATCGGTCCCGGATCGACCGATATAACCGAGGCGCCTCGCAATAGCAACAACCACACAGGTGAAAATAATATGAATGTCAGCCAGTTTAAGCACTAACACCACCTCTAGCTAGAAAGAAACGCATGTCCTCCCTGAGGTCCTCTCCCATTTCTAGTTCATACCGGGGTGTGAGGCTCGCGAATTCACGTTATACACAAAGCTATGCCACACAGGCCGTGCTTTGATCATCAACCACAAGACTTTGCTTTTCAACAGAAGCCTTGATCACTGCATCTTAGCATGCCACACAGGCAATTCACACCATGCAACTGATGGCTATCAATCACACAAAATGAATTCCGATGTCAGACACACAATCCATTTACAAGTTCGTTCTAGGTCTGAACGAAACCGGAGGCACTATATACCTCACATATCCATCGATCTCCACATACGTCTGGACGATCACCACTTATTATCTATATTTCGGGACGCCTCCCAATCAAGACATCAGTTACCATCCAACTGAGGTAAAGATCTCCGGTCTTCAACCATCGTCTTCATCATCGACTTCTTATCGTCGATTTAGTTATTCAGAATGGGATAAACCCGGTCTTTCTGAGCAACTCGCGTATATAATAAACAAGTGCTACACAAACACAACATACGCCTCATTCCAGTTCATCTTTCACTAACCGTAAATTAGTAAGAGAACGATTTCCCAAGTATTAATCCCGAAGGCCGAAACCAACATCAGATCAAAACTCGGGAAACCATCCGACTTAGCTAACCTTCAGTTAGTTTATAAATTTCACATTCAACCATCAAATTTCTAATAAACTGGGTAAATTCGGTTTATTTCCATTCCATACCGTTAATAATATTTTATAACGATTTATCGCTATTTTTATTTATTTAAAAATAGCCAATTTATTCAAACGACGCTTCAGGCCATAACGCGGTCGTGGCGCTGTTTTTCTTCAGATTTGATTTACACATATCTGAAAATCTAACCGTTGGATCTTCACAAATTTTATATCATTAGAAAGATCTTTTCAAAACGAATCCAACGGTTCCAGTTTTGGGAAAATCCGACGGTCGGATCTCCCAGTACACTCGTTTGAAGTTTCGATTTCAAAACACGAACTACAACGTCGTTATTCGATTTAATTTAATTATATTTATATATATATATAAATATAATCGATTCTGGCGCTGTTTTTCTTCAGATTTGAATTAAACATTTCAGACAATCCAACCGTTGGATCTTCACAAAGTTGGTGTCGTTGGAAAGATATTTCCAAAGCAAACCCAACGGTTTAGGTTTTAGGAAAATCCGATGGTCGGATCTCCCGCACTAATCGTTTGAAATCACAGTTTCAAAACACGAACTGCAGCTTCGCTATTCGATTCATTTTGATTATATATATATATATATATATATATATATATATAAATATAATCTATTCTTTGATTTCAAAACGATATTCTTTTCATACATTTGATAAAAATGATATTTTTATCCAACAAACATTTATTTCAACACTTCACTATTTTTAACAATTCATGTATATAATAAAATTGTGATTTTTAATGTAAAACAATTTATTTCAAAACACGACTATTTTATATAGTCCATATAGATGATAAAAATTTGATTTTTATTATAAAACAATTTATTTCAAAACACTACTATTTTATATAGTTCATATAGATGATAAAAATATGATTTTTATTATAAAACAGTTTATTTCAAAAAACGACTATTTTATATAGTTCATATATATGATAAAAATATGGTTTTTATTATAAAACAGTTTATTTCAAAACACGACTATTTTATATAGTTCATATAGATGATAAAAATATGATTTTTATTATAAAACAATTTATTTCAAAACTTGAATGTCGTTCAACACATGAATTTCTATTCAACACAGGAATTTCTATTCAACACACGAATATAGTTTCAACACATGAAAATAATTCTAACACACGAATATTATTCAAAATTTCGGCAGCATAACGGCAGGGTAGTTAAAACCGGGACCATCCCTAGTATGGCTCCTCGCTCTACCTTAAAGCCTCATAGCTTTTGACAATGGGGATTTCATGAATCTAGTTCGCACGCAGGCGACATGTTTATTTTCTTTTCTTTTCCACAAACTAATCCTATGTGGTTTCAACCAAATAATTCTCAACCAAAAACGGGTATTTTTCAACCACAATCAATCAATTTCAACCACCAATAATTCAAATCAACCATTCGCTATCAACCAATTTTCACACCAATCACAACCAATAAATATCGTCCATGGTTTGTGGACGAGGGGCGTATATATATATATATATATATATATATAAGTATATTTCACTTCTATTTCAACACATATATAATTTTTACAACGCATATACATAACTTATACATCGAACGTACAACTTATACAACGCTTATACATGAGGTGTACAATGCTTATATAACTCATACATCGACTATATAATTTATACATCGTCGTTTTCCATATCGTTTATAATTTAGAAATCTCACATTGGGTTCCACTCCACCAAAAATAGCAGAAATCTCAGAAAAATATCTGGTCTCTTCTAGAATGTAGAAGACGTCCTCACGAGTCCACTGTCTCTTGTTACACTGGATTTCGATCACAAATGAAAAAGATACGATTTTTAAAAGTTTGCAATGCTTTAGAGTGTTAAAATCAGTTTGAAATTAACAAAGTCGTACCTCAGCTGAATGGTTCGAAAGTAGGTTTCGATTTTACTCGAAATCCGCGAAGCTTGAAGAGGATTGGGCTATGCAGTGTCGAAGGGGGAGGAGTGACGCTCAAGCGCCGGGGGGAGTTGGTCAGTTCGACGGTGGGTAGGGGTCTTGACGGCGGTTGAAACGTCGCGCCTTCCCGAGCTCGACTCGCCTTCCATGCTCCACGATAAAGCCTCCAACTGGTATGGATTTGAAGATCCCCCGAGCTCTTCAAAATCCTCAACTGTGTCGAGGTCTGAATCAAAGTGGTTTGGCCAGAAAATGGATGGGAAGGATTGAACTGTTATCATCGTCGATCGGGGGAAGGAGAGAGAGAAAGCCGGGAGAGAGAATCTAATGTGGCCCAATGACATTTTTTTATATTTATAAATTTTAAAAATCCAAAAATACCCCTTATCTCATACGAACTCCAATCCAAACCCAACGACTGTCGTCCCTAGCTAAATACCCCCATTTCGAACACAATGGGATATGTTTCGTTGGCCCATTCGACTATTTCAGTCAGTTTTCCTTCAAATTAAAATATAAAACATTCAATATTTAATTTGAACGTACATTTCAATTTGCTTGGGCCACATATTGATTCTAAAAATTCCCAAAAAATAAATCTAGCTATGTTTTGACGATACGGTCCCAACAAAACTAATTTCATCGAATTCTGAGATCGTTTGAAAAATGGCCCTTTTCTGGTCGATCCAATTTAACAAAAATCGACCAAACACATTTTCCTTTGCCACGCTCACATACTAGCTTCAAAAATTATGAAATTTGAAACCTAGCAATAATTTGACATCCCGGATCCAACAAAAGTGGTTTCGTCGAATTCTGAGGTCGTTTGCAAAATGGCCATTTTCACGGGCTATATAAATTCTATAGCGACCTTTCTGAAAATTCATTTGGCCATAACTTTTGCTTCCCGCTACCAAACTTTAATTTTTCAGATTCGTTAGAAAGATATTCACTAACAGATTTAAATATTTTTGGTTTCGCTAAAATCCGTTTTATTTTGCACCCGATACAGTCAGTCAAAGTTCGAATTGAAATTTTGAAACTACCGCGCCATTTCAGGCCTTGTTTATAATTAGAATTAATTATATTTATTTTCAAACGTCGATTCAAACACATTTTTCATCGTTATTATTTAAAATATTTATTTTAAATATTTTAAATTCACTAAAATAGCCAAATTAAAATTTTCAAACTGGTTCAGATTTTCCGGGTTGTTACAACTTTGCCCATCCGTGCCATTTCCTACCATAAGATCGAAACCCAAACTTGATTCATGAATTGATGCTTATTTTCACCAAAACCCCCAACCCTAGTTTCCGCTGTACTATTTCGATCGTCCAAGACTTCCACCGCACCCTTTGAAATGGAGATGAAATCGAAGAGCATCTCGTCTGGATCTCAAATATACTCACCCCTTGATTTATAGATTTTTATTTTGATTTCTAATGATTTTTATAACACAATTTTTGTTGTTGTGTTCTTATTTGGGTGGCGGCGCTTTCTTAGTTGACCGTGAAAAAATGAATTAGGGTTAGACATGGTTAAGGAATATATATAGGCAATCTTTAATATTTATTTTATTCCATTTTATATTGATTTTTATCGAATTGTTGTCTACATTTAGTGTTTAAAATCCCTATAATTATATACAATACCCAAAAATCATGATACTGGGCATGCCGCTAGAGTTCGACATCACGTTCCCAACGAAACTTGTTTCGTCGAATTCCGATTCCGTTTGCTCACACAACATATTTTTAAAGTCAGAAAATTGACTGTTTTTCACATTAAAAATCTGTACGGCCACATACTGATTTCAAAAATCGCGGAAATTGTAATCTAACAATAATTTAATATTGCGGATCCAACAAAATTAGTTTCGTCGAAAACAGAGGTCGTTTGCAAAACTGGCTATTTTTAAAGCTCTAAATAGACCTATTTAAATATATTTAAAAATAATTAAATATAATATTTAAAAATAAATATTATCGTATATATCCACACTAGAATATCATATAGCTCCACTGGGATTTACAATTCGATATTCAAATCCTGGTTGAATCGATATTCAAATTTATATTGAAATTCCTTATATATATCATTATAAATTATAAAGGAATTTCATAGCGACTTTTCTAAAATTTGATTTGGACATAAACCAAAATCTACACAATGAAATCCCGATTTTTCACTTTCATTAGAAAAATATACTTCACTAGCTCCTAACGTTTCTCATTTCACAAAAATCCGATTTAAAACGAATCCTGTACATTCAGTTGAAGTGCAAATCGCCAAATTACGAACTGCAGCGCCATTTCGAGCTCGATTTTAATTATAATATAAATATACGTTCAACTGTCGTTAAGATAATATATTTGTTATTCTAATTAAATTTATACTGAATTAAATATCATAGATGATCCAATTCACACCATATTGCGAATTCCACTATTTCTAATAATTTCAGAAATTAAATATATTATTTATTTTAATTAAATATTATTTAATTCTGGTCATTTTAAATAACCAGACCATTATTTAAATATTAAATAAATTATCTATATACGGTAAAAATATGGTTCGTTACAATTTACATGTAAATATGGTATGAAATATTCATAATTGGTGGAATTGATATACATATATCCCACCATAATTCTACCATAATATTGAAAATCTGTAATAACCTACAACTCAATTTAATTTGATTAAATATATGCATAATTCAATATTTGAATTGCATATTTGGGTTATGTTACCAAATATGGTAGAATTTGTATTACCAAATATGTATCATAATACAGGCTTATATTGTAATAATACTATACTTGTTAGAATTTGTATTACTGATTTAATTCTACCAATTATGAAACAATCCATTTATTCTATATTTGAATTGGTATTTCATATTATTTTTGAATTTCAAATATAATATCAAAGGTTCACAACTCAATTATGTCTACCATATGAGAATCCATCAATTTTCTATTTTATACAAATGAAATAGGAGACAAAGTAGTAAAAGATCCATTAGTTTAGCTTATTATAGATTTGTAATTTATTAACCTTTAATTTTGGAACATATCATATAATTTTGCATCCATTTTTCAAAAAATCATAGAAATTGACAGTGGCAAAATATTAAGACACATTAGGATTCGAAAGTTACCTTAAATAATCACTCTCTTTTGAACAGTTTAGAAAAGGGAATAGGATGATGTAAGACTGCTTTTTTGTTTTGAAACTTAATTTTGGCAAGTTATGTTCACACTTTTTGTATAGCCAATTGTACTATGAAATCAAAAACTGTATTTTTCTAGAAAATATGATTTTTTTTGTTTTAAAAAACGAACACATAGCTTGCTTTTTTGTAAGCAGTACATAAAATCTATAAGAAATTGTAATAGAAAATCTACCATTGCAAATTATACATAAATCTAACCTGATGTAGATGTGAGGAAGTAGTAATGCAATGAGACTGGGAGTAGAGCAGTAGAAAATGTCGAGACAAAAAAGTGTTGAAAGTGAGTGAACAAACTTTGTGTGGCATTTATAGGACAAATGGATTTTTCTAGAATGTGTATATCTAAAGGTAAGTAACTTAAATTTTTTATATGCTGAAATTGTGGAATAGTTGAACAGGTCTAAGTGGAACAGGCCTTTCGGGTATTTATAAAATAATTATTAATAAATGTAGATTTTCTTCCAGCTGACATTTTCTTCACAATTAGTTTTGGAAAATTTTAAAATATTGCGGATATGCGACGGTATAAGACAGAAATGCTAGTTTTTAGGATCAAACTTTTTTAAAATAGTGCTAATTGTCCTATACTTAGCACCTAAATATTGTAAAATAAAACTATCATTGATATAGTACAAAATCTGTTTCCTAACCATATAAGAAATTGCCAAATGTCCACGTCAATATTAATTTATATATATATATATATATATATATATATATATATATAGAAAATAAATTGAATCAGTAGATCGATATGCCAAATATGAATGATCTTAGTTCTAAGTTTAAACACAAATATATGTTTACATATATAATAGCATTGAAACCAATGAAAATGCCTAAACTAAAATAAATAGCAACTATATCGCAGAATTTTTTTCCTAAACTTAGCACCAAAATATTGTAAAATAAATCTGTCATTGATATAATGCCAAATTTGCTTTCTAACCAAATAAGAAATTGCCATATATCCACGTCAATATTAATTTCTATATGTGGAAAATAAATTGAATTAGTAGATCAGTATGCCAAATATAAATGATCTTAGTTTTAAGTAGACATTTTTGGAATGTAAAATTTTAATTACATAATAAAAAGCTAAATGAATGCATTAGAACAAATGAAATGCATAAACTAAAATAAATAGCAACTAAAATGAGAAGCAATATTAAAGAGGTAATTTGAATTTGTTGAAAAGGTTTATTAGATCATAATTTAAGTGACATTAAATGCCTAATTTATCGGGGATATTAGAGAAAATAATAATTTTGTATATTTAAAAGATCCTAAATAAGGGCATTTTGGGAAGTTTACAGTCGGACCAAAAATATGTGCTCCCAAGAGAATTATAAATAAAGAGGAAAATAAATTGAATTAGTAGATCTATATGCCAAATATAATTGATCTTAGTTTTAAGCAGACTTTTTTGGAATGTAAAATTTTAATTACATAATAAAAAGCTGAATGAATGCATTAGAACAAATTAAATGCATAAACTAAAATAAATAGTGACTAAAATGAGAAGCGATATTAAAGAGGCAATTTGAATTTGTTGAAAAGGTTTATTAGATCGTAATTTAAGTGACATTAAATGCCTAATTTATTAGGGATATCAGAGAAAATAATAATTTTGTATATTTAAAAAATCCTAAGTAAGGGCATTTTGGGAAGTTTACGGTCGGACCAAAAATATGTGCTCCCAAGAGAATTATTAATAAAGATATACATAATATATATATATTATATTTCGTCGATTTCCATTTAAAATGAATATTGTAATTCGTTTTAAATTCGTTTTAAAAACGATTTCCACTTCCGTTTCAACTTCAAATCAAAATTGAATATTCCAATATAAAATCGTTTTAAATTCATTTCAAATCGATTTCAATTCGATTTCAATTCGTTTTAAATTCATTTCAAATCGATTTCAATTCAAATCGATTTCAATTCGTTTTAAATTCATTTCAAATCGATTTCAATTCTATTTCAATTCATATCAAAATTGAATATTCCATATATATTCGTTTTAAATTTATTTAAAACGATTTCAATTTGATTTTCAAATTTAAATCAAATTTTAATTTTCCATATCATTTCAATATTAAAATGATAATATTTTCAAAATATCAGATTTTGAATCACTTCTCGATATTCATTATAAAATGAATAAAATAGACAGAAAATCCCATTCATGTTAAAATTGTGTTTAACTACTTAACACGGCTTCACATTTCAATATTTACTGAATATTATTTTAAAATATTCATTAATTCTGAACTGGAATCAGACTCAATATTTATATGGATTTCAACATCATATATATACAACAATAATGATAAGCAATCATTAAAAATTCAAATAATATCCAGAGTGCATTCTACAACTGTATAAGCATTAAAAATAAATAAATAACGCTTATGTAGCCTGTCAACCAATCGACTGAAGTACCACTAATTATTGGGATCAATGTATGTCAAATATCATCCCAATACCCGTGTCTGGTTTTCAAACAACAAATACTATTTATTATTGGTGCAGTTGGGTGATGAGTAAAATTTATCGTCCCAATCAATATCAGATAAATTGGTGTACATATACAAACCGTCCGGTTTGTACATGAATATTTATCTCAACTCATGAATATTTATTCAGTCCATATATACAATAAAAATGAAAATTTTATTATTCGTATATTTTATACAGTCCATTTATACATCACAATCAATTTTCACAATACAATCAAACAAACAAGTCGTCCATGGTTTGTGGACGACGGGGAGCAGTTCATATGTGCAGTTACAAAATAATTTAAATAACTGTACAAAAATAATAGTGAGAAGTTCTCACTTTGGGTTTTCCACTCCATCGGTTTTATTTCTGAGTTTCTATCCACGTTCAAATTTGCTTGAATTTCTAAAGTGCTCCATTTCTGTTCTGGTCAGTTCCATTACGAAGCTCTCATTTTTCTGATTCCAACGCAACTAAAATTTCTGAATTCAGAGATCATATGGCCAAGTTATCAAAAGTTTAAGCTTTTACATAAATTAATATAATTTAATTAATATAATTTAATTAAGTTTCCTAATTACCCTGCTTAACAAAATCGGTCCTCCCTCTTTCGTTATTCTCCTGTTACGAATTCACGACCAAACCCATTGCTCAAAATATAAACCCGCCCCCGCTCGTCGCCTGGAGCCACCAGAGATCGATACGCCGCCGCCACGTGATGCTCCTCCGTCTGCTCCACCCACGCTAGGCGCGGCGCGCAGTTCGAGGTTCCCAGGAGCATGTAAATCAAGGGCGAACTCCTGCTGTTTGAGCCCCGGTTCCTCCCCCATCTTTGCACGAGAACTGATCACACTTGTTTGGATTTAAAGTTCACAAAGAGTACTATAATATTCTCTCTTGAGTCTTCGCAAATTTCTGAACGGTTTGGCCAAGATTTGAAGGAGAATTTTCAAACGGTTTCATTCATTAATTTATGAGGGCGACGGATTTTATTAATGGACGATGAAATCTAGGGTTTTTGACTGGTCAACATAGTATTATATATATATATATATATATATAATTAATTCCTAAATTACCTGTTAAATGTCACGAACTCCAAACGAATCCCAACGACTATCATCCCCAGCTAATTACCCTCATTCCGAACGCAATGGGATATGTCCCACCAACCAATTCTATCGTTTCAATGTGACGACCCCAAAACCCCGTACGACGGTGTCAAGGGTAATCTTTGGAATATAACACATAAACAGATAATAGCAGAACAAAATTAAATAAATACACCAGATAATGGACAAATAATACACTGGATAAACGTAATCATCAGAGTTACACAGTATATAGTATCATACTTAGTACAAATACAGTTCAACTTTACATAAATGTCTACAACTGAAAAACAAACATAATATGTACAATAGGAGCTGAACATCATAAAAAGAGATAAATGATAGAACCCATCTTTAGCTCCAGCTATCCAGAAAGAGCCTGCTAAAACCTGAAGACAAGGCTGCCCATGTAGAAAAAGGGGCACCCGAGTTTGCAAGTGAAACAAACTACGAGTCAGTCATGGGACTGGTATGAGAAATCTACTTAACACATTATATAATTTGGCTAATCACTGGACCACGCCACTTTCGCGGAACGGGTTTACTCCATTGGATTGCCAGTGCTTTTAAAACAAGTAAATCTTTAAACATCGCAATGCTTTTTATAAAAATGAAGCCATTATAAGACTCAGTTCCCATCACACAATGCAACGCAAACCGGAGGATAGAGTTTTACCTTATATTAGCCAAAATATGCTTGATACGAATAAAACACAAGAATTTGATATTATTGCTAGTGTCTATACGTTTCAAAACAATTTCAAATCATAAGTATCAATCATAGATGGCATGGGTACCATATATCATGTCGCCATATATATATATATATATATACAATCAAAACCGCACAGTCACGTATTTGGAAATTGGATTTCCGTCATGAACCAAGGCAAAAGATAGTCCTTACCGACTTCGAGACAATCTAGCCCATGTCTCAGGACCCAGACTCAGGTGGGCCCTTGGATCGTCAGGGCCGGTCCACCGATGTGGATTAAAATGCCTGAACACTGCATTTCCCCGCCCTTTGGGGCGTAAACGAGCCAACGAATGACTCCACTGGTCCCGTATCGACTGATATATCCGAGGCGCCTCGCAACAGCAACAACCACATAGGTGAAAATAATATAAATGTCAGCCAGTTTAAGCACTGGCACCACCTCTAGCTAGAAGGAAACGCATGCCCTCCCTGATGTCCTCTCCCGTTTCTGGTTCATACCAAGGTGTGAGGCTCGCGAATTCACGTTATACACAAAGCTACGCCACACAGGCGGTGCTTTGATCATCAGCCACAAGACTTTGGCTTTCCACAGAAGCCTTGATCACTGCATCTTAGCATGACACACATGCAATCCACACCGTGCAACTGATGGCTATCAATCACACAGAATGAATTCCAATGTCAAACACACAGTCCATATACAAGTCCGTTCTGGGTCTGAACGAAACCGGAGGCACTATATACCTTGCATATCCATCGATCTCCATGTACGTCTGGACGATCACCACTCATTATCCATATTTCGGGATGCCTCCCAATCAGGACATCAGTTATCATCCAACCGAGGTGAAGATCTCCGGTCTTCAACCAACGTCTTCATCTTCGATTTCTTATCGTCGATTCAGTTATCCAGAATGAGATAAACCCGGTTTTTCTGAGCAACTCACATATATAATTAACAAGTGCTACACAAATACGACATACGACTTATTCCAATTCATTAGTCACAAACCGTAAATCTGTAAGAGAACGATTTCTCAAATATTAACCCCGAAGGCCGAAACCAACATCGGATCAAAACCCAGGAAACCATTCGACTTAGCTGACCTTCAGTTAGTTTCTAAATTTCACATTCATATCATTTATAATATTTTATAACAATTTATCGCTATTTTTATTTATTTAAAAATAGCCAATTTATTTAAACGATGCTTCAGGCCATAACGCGGCCGTGGCGCTGTTTTTCTTTAGATTTGATTTACACATATCTGAAAATCTAACTGTCGGATCTTCACAAAATTTATATCACTAGAAAGATCTTTTCAAAACGAATCCAACGGTTCCAGTTTTGGGAAAATCCGACGGTCGGATCTCCTAGTACAATCGTTTGAAGTTTCGATTTCAAAATACGAACTGCAGCGTCGTTATTCGATTTATTTTAATTGATATATATATATATATAATCGATTCTGGCATTATTTTTCTTCAGATTTGAATTAAACATTCCAGACAATCCAACTGTTGGATCTTTACAAAGTTCGTGTCGTTGGAAAGATATTTCCAAAGCGAACCCGATGGTTTTGGTTTCGGGAAAATCCGATGGTAAGATCTCCCGCACTAATCGTTTGAAATCACGGTTTCAAAACACTAACTACAGCTTCATTATTCGATTTATTTTAATTATATATATATATATATATATAATATAATCTATTCTTCGATTTCAAAACCATATTCTTTTCATACCTTTGATAAAAATGATATTTTTATCTAACCGACATTTATTTCAACACTTCACTATTTTTAACAGTTTATGTATATGATAAAAATGTGATTTTTATTGTAAAACAATTTATTTCAAAACACGACTATTTTATATAGTTCATATAGATGATAAAAATATGATTTTATTATAAAACAATTTATTTCAAAACACGAATACCATTCAACACATGAATTTCTATTCAACGAATGAATTTCTATTCAACACATGAATGTTTTCTATAGTTTATATATATATAATAAAAAGGTGATTTTTATATTTAAAACAATTTATTTAAAACACGAATACCATTCAACATATGAATTTCTATTCAACGAATGAATTTCTATTCAACACATGAATGTTTTCTATAGTTTATAGATATACAATAAAAAGGTGATTTTTATATTTAAAACACGAACACCATTCAACACATGAATTTCTATTCAACGAATGAATTTCTATTCAACACATTAATGTTTTCTATAGTTTATATATATACAATAAAAAGGTGATTTTTATATTTAAAACAATTTATTTAAAACACGAATACCATTCAACACATGAATTTCTATTCAACGAATGAATTTCTATTCAACACATGAATGTTTTCTATAGTTTATATATACAATAAAAAGGTGATTTTTATATTTAAAACAATTTATTTCAAAACACAACTATTTTATATAGTTCATATAGATGATAAAAATATGATTTTTATTATGAAACAATTTATTTCAAAACACGAATGTCGTTCAACACACGAATATAGTTTCAACACATGAAAATAATTCTAACACATGAATATTATTCAAAATTTCGGCAGCATAACGGTAGGGTAGTTAAAACCGGGGCCGTCCCTAGTACGGCTCCTCGCTCTACCTTAAAGCCTCGCAGCTTTTGACAATGGGGATTTCATGCATCTAGTTCGCACGCAGGCGGCATGTATATTTTTTTCTTTTCCACAAACTAATCCTATGTGGTTTCAACCAAATAATTCTCAACCACAAACGGGTATTTTTCAACCACAATCAATCAATTTCAACCACTAACAATTCTAATCAACCATTCGCTATCAACCAATTTTCACACCAATCACAACCAATAAATATCGTCCATGGTTTGTGGACGAGGGGCGTACATATATATATATATATTTATATAAATAAATTTCACTTCTATTCAACACATATATTATTTTTACAATGCATATATAACTTATACATTGACCGTACAACTTATACAACGCTTATACATGAGGTGTACAACGCTTATATAACTCATACATCGACTATATAATTTATACATCGTCATTTTCCATATCGTTTATAATTCAGAAATCTCACATTGGGTTCCACTCCACCAAAAATAGCAGAAGGCTCAGAAAAATATGCGATCTCTTCTAGAATGTAGAAGACGTCGTCACCGTCCCGGTGTCTCTTGTTTCACTGGATTTCGACAACATAGCAAAAAGATATGATTTTTATAAATAAATTCCAATTCCTAAAGCTTTTAACTGTTGTAAACTATTTTAATTAAATACCTCATTAACCTTCAGACCACGTTCGAATTGGGTTCCAAACCAGGTCTTGATCCTACGCCAAATCCGTTTAACTTGAAGACGATCCACCAGCACCACGTGGAAGAGCCTGGAGTGGCGCTCCGTTCGAGGGTAGCGCGGTGGAGCTCGATCGTCTATCGGAGGAGAACGGCGGCGCGACACGGGTGAACTTTTTGGAGGTGATTCAGGAGCAACAGTGAATGATAGAAGATGTGGCTTATACGGATTTGAAGCTGGTGAGGAGATCTATAAAAACTTCAACAGGAGCTAGGTATTTTATTCAGTGAAATTGCCGGAATCAAGGAGGGAAGCGTTGGAAGGGTTTCTGCCGTCAGTCGATGAGGGTTACGGGTTTTCGCGTTATTTTGGGGAAAACAAAAAAAATAAAAGAAAATTTATGATTGGCCGATATTTATTTAAATTCCAAAAATAGTGTTTTCACATACGAACTCCAATTCAAACCCAACGACTATCGTCTCTAGCAAAATACCCCCATTCTGAAAACAATGGGATATGTTTCGTAGGCCCATTCGATTGTTTCAGTCAGTTTTCCTTCAAATTAAAATATAAAACAATAAATATTTAATTTGAACGTACATTTCAATTTGCCGGGGCCACATACTGATTCTAAATATTCCCGAAAAATAAATCTAGCTATGTTTTGACGATATGGTCCCAACAAAACTAGTTTCGTCGAATTCTGAGACCGTTTGAAAAATGGCCCTTTTCTGGTCGATCCAATTTTATAGAAATCGACCAAACACGTTTTCCTTTGCCACGCTCACATATTAGCTTCAAAAATTATGAAATTTGAAACCTAGCAATAATTTAACATCCCGGATCCAACAAAAGTGGTTCCGTCGAATTCTGAGGTCGTTTGCAAAATGGCCATTTTCACGGGCTATATAATTTCTATAACGACCTTTCTGAAAATTCATTTGGTTATAACTTTTGGTTCCTGCTACGAGTCTTCGATTTTTCAGATTCGTTAGAAATATATTCCCTAACAGATTTAAATATTTTTTTGTTTCACTAAAATCCGTTTTGTTTTGCACCCGGTACAGTCAGTCAAAGTTTGAATTCAAATTTTGAAACTACCGCGCCATTTCAGGCCTTGTTTATAACTAGAATTAATTATATTTATTTTCAAATGTCGATTCAAACTCGATTTTCGTCATTATTATTTAAAATATTTATTTTAAATATTTATTTTAAATATTTTAAATTCACTATTTTAGCCAATTTAAAATTTTCAAACTGGTTCAGATTTTCCGGGTTGTTACAATCTCCCCCACTTTAAACTTTTCGTCCCCGAAAAGGAACAAAGTCGAAAGTGGTTTGATTAATCAACTATACTTTCAATCTGGCTTCCATTCTCCAACTTTTTAGTTTCTTCAAAAATTTGGCTAACACCCTAAATTTTTGAAAAATTTCGCCATAACCTCCTTTGTACGGGGAGGGGTTTGGAAATTTATTGGACCGTATTAGGTACCCAATAAATCCTACAAAGCATACACATATTTATAGTGATATATTATGGTGTTTACAGGGGAGCGTGTATAGATAATAACTCCAGAGAATAAATTCTCGTCACCATGTCTAAGCCTGAGGGAGTGTGTATTTTTAATTACTCCAGAGAATAAATTCTTGTCACCTCGTCCCGTGTGGGAAATAAATAATCCATGTGCCATATCTGATAACTAGAGAGACGTGATTATTGTCAACTCTAGACCCGTATCAGTCATCAGTTCAACCTGTAATATATAGTCATCGCCATACAAGCCTCTCGCTCGTATGGTAAATCTTCCACCTCATCACACAAGCTCCAAATGCTTATGTGGTATATGATGAAGTATGCCTATCTTCAAGAAGTATGCCATGTAGCGTAGTTCAAAATTAATTGTTACTATCCCATGGTGACATTTATTATTACACACAGAACAACCAGCACTCCGCATCCAATGACATTAATAGGAGTTGATATAATAATATTTCGCATCCAACTCATTAAGGTTTACCTATTTGTCGGGCACGCAAATAAATTCTTTACTCAACAGCTAATCTATTTACCTGTTCAAACATATATAATGCACATGTATATATTTCTATCTATTTTTATATCAGTTCAATGTGTGATTTAATCGAATAAATTCTACTATTCAATCTCTTATTAATAAAATTAACTATCGTTCTAATAATTTAATTAATCCAACCTACTATCACATAACACAAACAACAAGCAATTTGTTTTTAACTTTTCAAAATCATATAAATTAATTCATACACTCTTTTTAAATTAATCAGACTATAGGATTAAAAGTGCACATCCATGGAAAGAAAATAACAACAGAGAAGAGAACTAAATGGTAATGCAAAGTATGGTAAATGTACCTTGCACCGGAGTCAATCAGAGATATCCACTCGACACTTAGGATAGGCTTTCTGAATGCTCTCCTCAGTTTCCCAAGTACAATCTCGCGGATCTCCACTCCATTGCACTTTGACTAAGTGAACCTTCTTGTTCCTCAGTTCTTTGGTTTCTTTGCTAATGATCTTTAGCGGCTCTCTTCTCACAGCCAATTCTGGAGTAATTTCAATATCCTGTTGGGCAGCTTCTTCCACAACCAAGTCTGGGTCATGAACATGCTTTCGAAGTTGAGATACGTGAAATACATCATGCACCCCAGACAACCAATCCGGCAATTGAATTCTATAAGCGAGAGTTCCAATCCGTTCAAGAATAGGAAACAGACCAATGAATTTGGGCGCCAATTTCCCTATTTTACCGAACCGGATAACTCCTCTCATCGGCGATACTTTCAAATATACATAGTCGCCAACATCAAACGATATATCTCTTCTTCTCTTATCGGCATAGCTCTTCTGTCGGCTTTGAGCGGTGACTAATCGTTTCTTAACGAAATCGACTTTGTTGGCAGCCTCGCAGATCATTTCAGGTCCCAATACAAGTCTATTACCAGGTTCGACCCAACAAGCAGGAGATCGGCACAGTCTACCATACAATGCTTCGAATGGTGACATCGTCAGGCTCGCTTGGTAGCTGTTGTTACATGAGAACTCAGCCAAATGCAAATGGTCTTCCCATGATCCACCAAAGTCAAGAACACAAGCCCGCGATAGATCTTCTAGTATACGATTCACCCTCTCAGTTTGACCATCTATCTGAGGATGATAAGCGGTGCTTAGATTCAACTTCGTTCCCAGTTCTACTCGGAATGCCTCCCAGAATTTGCTAGTGAATATTGGATCTCTATCACTAACTATACTGATCGGCACCCCGTGTAGCCTAACAATTTCCTTGAAATAAATTTGTGCCAGACTTTGAGCAGTTCTGTTCGATCTAACAGGTATGAAATGGGCGGTCTTCGTGAAGTGATCTACGATCACCCAAATACTGTCATTTCCTTTTCTGGTTCTGGGCAAACCATCTATGAAGTCCATGGAAATATGTTCCCACTTCCAACCTGGAACGTCAGCGGTTGCAACAATCCAGCAAGTTTCTGTTGGTCGCTTTTGACTAGTTGGCAAGTAGAGCATCGGCTAACATATAAAGAAATGTCTCTCTTCATCTATCTCCACCAGAAAGTGCGTTTGATGTCATTATACATTTTGCTTACTCCTGGATGGATACTAAGTTTTGTCTTGTGACATTAATCCAGTACTTCCTTTCGGAGCTCAGAAATGTTAGGAACACAGATTCAACCTTTTAGCCTTAGAATCCCTTAGTCATCGATCTGGAAACTCAAGTGTTTGCCTTTCTATATTCTTTCTCTGATCCTCTGAATAAAGTGATCATCCTTCTGAAGAGAAGATATTTTATCAATCAATGAAGTCGTAATAATAAAACTGGCGATCATTACATTCTTTCGGCTTAACGCATCGGCCACGACATTGGCTTTCCTTGGAGTGTATAGAATCTCAAAATCGTATGCTGCAAGGAACTCTAGACAACGTTGTTGCCTCAGATTCAAGTCTTTCTGGGTGAACAGGTACTTTAACGATGGGTGATCTGTAAACAGTTCGAATTTCTCGCCCAGAAGATAGTGCCTCCAGATTTTCAAAGCAAATACTATAGCCAACAACTCAAGATCATGAGTGACATAGTTCTTTTCATGTGGCTTCATCTAACGGCTAGCATAAGCTACCACTTGACCTCTTTGCATTAATACTGCACCAAGGCCTTCTCTAGAGGCATCTGTCCAGACTTTCAGGTCCTGATTGCCGTCGATTATTGTTAATACTGGAGCCGTTGTTAATCTTAACTTTAGCTCCTCAAAAGCCTCTTCACATTCTGGAGTCCACTTAAATTTTGAGTGCTTCTTTGTAAGCTTTGTTAAGTGACTAGATATCTTTAAAAAAATCTTTAATGAACTTCCGGTAATAACTAGCTAATCCAAGAAAACTTTGGACTTCTGTGGGAGTACTAGGCTGTTTCCAGTTTTGAATAGCTATGATTTTACTTGGATCCATAGCAATTCCCTCTTTTGATACGACGTGGCCCAGAAACTTTACTTCATCTTGCCAGAATATACGTTTGGACAGTTTGGCTTTCAATACATTCCTTCTCAGAATTTCTAGAACCTGCTCCAAATGTTTTTCATGTTCGGCCTTTGACTTGGAGAAGATTAGAATATCATCAATAAAAACCAGAACAAACTTATTCAAGACTCCTCTGAACACTCGATTCATCAAATCGATGAAGTAAGCTGGAGCGTTACATAAGCCGAACGACATTACTAACCACTCATAGAATAAGTCTGGACCTCTGAATGCTGTCATAGGAACACGCTCTTCGGCAATACGAAGCTGATGAAAGCCTGTAGCTAGGTCCATCCTTGAAAATACTTGTGCTCCATTCAGATGATCCAATATATCATCGATTCGCGGCAATGGATATTTATTCTTTATTGTCTGCTTATTCAAGTCATGATAATCCACACATAGTCGCAGATTACCATCAGACTTTGGGACAAACACCACTGCAGCTCCCCAATCAGAGAAACTAGGCCTGATCAGACCTTCCATACAAGTTGTCGAGTTTGATTATATAGTTCTTCTTTCTCCTTTAGAGTCATTCTCCGAATAGCGTGCACTACTGGCCTTGCGTTCGGAATTAAAGCGATCTTGAAATCAATTTCTCTCTACGGAGGTAAGCTGACAACTTCTTCGAACACAACTGCATAATTCTTTACGACAGGAATTTCTTTTGATGAGGCTGGGAATATTCTCTGTGACTACAGGGATATTTTCTATTTGAGCAGGAGAAACATCCAAAGCTGCCCAGAAGTCTTTTCTAGTTGAATTCTGACCTTCATAGGGAATGGTTATAGAACTCCCTGATTTAATCTTTGCCCTAACAACTCTTTCGGCGCATCTAACCTCTGCCTCGTATTTGGTTAGCCAATCCAATCCCAAAATAAGATCGAATTCAGTAAAATTCATGACGATAGAGATGGTAGGGAACTTATAACAGGAAAAAGAGACAGGTACCACACAAACCCAACTGAGATCGAGGGAACCCCCAACCAGATTATGGACAGTCATTGGTTCTTTGAGCTTATTCAAATTCAATTCCAGTTTATTAACCGCATTCTTTGCAATAAAGCTTCGCGATGCGCCTGTATCAAACAGTACTTTAACTGGAATGTTTTTGACATCAGGCGTGCCTTCTAAAACATCAGCCCTTTCCTGAGCAGACGAAGATGCAGGCACTTCTGCCACTTCATTTACACGCACTACTTCAGGTTTTCTGAATAGCGGGCAATTTTTCGCAATATGACCGGCCTGGTGGCACTTATGGCAACCTCTGCCCTCATGAACCCTCTTATTAGACTTAGATCCTTCCTTTCTTTGCTTCTTTAAAGATCTGCAATTTCCTTGCAAATGCCCTTGCTTCTTGCAATTATTGCATATGGCAGTCGTTAATGGTTCTTTCTCAGATCTGGCCCTTTTCCGATTGACTTTAGGCTTCTTACTGACCTCGGACATCGTATTGGCCTCCGGACGATCAGTTTCAGACTCACCTTTATTACTAGAACTGACTTCTTCTTCGTAACGTAACATACCTTTCTTGTAGAGATCCTCATACTGATAAGCCATGTATATCATTTCTGAAAAAGGAAGCTTCACATTCCTCATTACACTATTCTGATATTTTCTTTGCAGGCCATGAATAAACCTCAGATTCTTCCTCTTTGGGTCTTTAATCAGATGAGGGGCAAAACGAGAGAGTTCGTTGAATTTCTTATAATATTCTAGAATGGTCATATCTCCTTGTATCAGATAAGAGAATTCATCACATAACCGCTCAGTTGCTTCAGGAGGAGTAAATCTTTCTAGGAAAATCACTTTGAATCTATCCCAGGTGATATCACCTTCTAGATTATCCTCGATAATAAAATCCCACCAGAAAAAAGCTTCGTCTTTGAGTGCCCAAGATGCCAGTAATCTTTTCTGGTCATCTCTCAGCTTTAAACCGTCAAAGATTTTCTCAGCAAAGCAAATCCAAGCTTGTGTTTTCATAATAGATTCTTCGCCCGAGAACGGTATTCCACCCATATTTTTATACTTAATTAATAAGGCCTCAATATCTGGTTTTGCATTCCTTCTGTTTCTGACACTCATTTTCTAGTACTTCTGCAAATAGCAGATCAAGTGTTAGGTCAACAGAAAAGATATTTTAAAGCATAGAGGCATATACTTGAATGTAAATGTGTCTATCGGGCGTATTTCATTCTGCTATACTCATATTAGGATATTACTGATCCTATCTATATTGAGTTACCCGTCCTAGAATACTACTGGTTCTATTTCTAACGAGTTCGTTAATATGTTATATTCTAGAACTAAGCTTAACCAAAGCTCTAATACCACGTTGTGACGACCCCAAAACCCGGTACGACGGTGTAAAGGGTAATCTTTGGAATATAACACATAAACAGATAATAGAAGAA
Source organism: Allium sativum (assembly GCA_030737875.1). Taxonomy (NCBI): domain Eukaryota; kingdom Viridiplantae; phylum Streptophyta; class Magnoliopsida; order Asparagales; family Amaryllidaceae; genus Allium; species Allium sativum. The sequence goes on along the minus strand of CM060922.1, from coordinate 443,039,101 downwards.
CAAAATTAAATAAATACACCAGATAACGGACAAATAATACACTGGATAAACGTAATCATCAGAGTTACACAATATACAGGATCATACTTAGTACAAATACAGTTCAGCTATACATAAATGTCTACAACTGAAAAACAAACATAATATGCACAATAGGAGCTGAACAGCATAAAAAGAGATAAATGATAGAATCCATCTTCAGCTCCAGCTATCCAGAAAGGGCCTGCTAAAACCTGAAGACAAGGCTGCCCATGTACAAAAAGCGGCACCCGAGTTTGCAAGTGAAACAAACTACGAGTCAGTCATGGGACTGGTATGAGAAATCTACTTAACACATTATATAATCTAGCTAATCACAGGACCACGCCACTTTCGCGGAACGGGTTTACTCCATTGGATTGTCAGTGCTTTAAAACAAGTAAATCTTTAAACATCGCAATGCTTTTATAAAAACGAAGCCATTATAAGACTCAGTTCCCATCACACAATGCAACGCAAACCGGAGGATAGAGTGTTACCTTATAATGGCCAAAATATGCTTGATACGAATAAAATAAAAGAATTTGATATTATTGCTAGTGTCTATACATTTCAAAACAATTTCAAATCATAAGTATCAATCATAGATGGCATGGGTACCATATATCATGTCGCCATATATATATATATATATATATATATATATATATATATATATACACACAATCAAAACCGCATAGTCACGTATTTGGAAATTGGATTTCCGTCATGAACCAAGGCAAAAGATAGTCCTTACCGACTTCGAGACAATCTAGCCCATGTCTCAGGACCCAGACTCAGGTGGGCCCTTGGATCGTCAAGGTCGATCCACCGATATGGATTAAAATGCCTGAACACTGCGTTTCCCCGCCCTTTGGGGCGTAAATGAGCCAACGAATGACTCCATCGTTCCCGGATGGACCGATATATTCGAGTCGCCTCGCAACAGCAACAACCACATAGGTGAAAATAATATAAACGTCAGCCAGTTTAAGCACTGACACCACCTCTAGCTAGAAGGAAATGCATGCCTTCCCAGATGTCCTCTCCTATTTCTGGTCCATACCGCGGTGTGAGGCTCGCGAATTCACGTTATACACAAAGCTACGCCACACAGGCGGTGCTTTGATCATCAGCCACAAGACTTTGCTTTTCAACAGAAGCCTTGATCACTGCATCTTAGCATGCCACACAAGCAATCCACACCGTGCAACTGATGGCTATCAATCACATATAATGAATTCCAACGTCAGACACACAATCCATATACAAGTCCGTTCTGGGTCTGAACGAAACCGGAGGCACTATATACCTCGCATATCCATCGATATCCACGTGCGTCTGGACGATCACCACTCATTATCCATATTTCGGGATGCCTCCCAATCAGGACATCAGTTATCATCCAACCGAGGTGAAGATCTCCGGCCTTCAACCACCGTCTTCATCTTCAATTTCTTATCGTCGATTCAGTTATTCAGAATGGGATAAACCCGGACTTTCTGAGCAACTCGCGTATATAACTAACAAGTGCTACACAAACACGACATACGACTTATTCCAATTCATTAGTCACTAACCGTAAATCGGTAAGAGAACGATTTCCCAAATATTAACCCCGAAGGCCGAAACCAACATCAGATCAAAACCCCATTCGACTTAGCTAACCTTCAGTTAGTTTCTAAATTTCACATTCCATATTGTTTATAATATTTTATAACGATTTATCGCTATTTTTATTTATTTAAAAATAGCCAATTTATTTAAACGACGCTTCAGACCATAACGCGGCCGTGGCGCTGCTTTTCTTCAGATTTTATTTACACATATCTGAAAATCTAACCGTTGGATCTTCACAAAATTTATATCATTAGAAAGATCTTTTCAAAACGAATCCAACGGTTCCCATTTTGGGAAAATCCGACGGTCGGATCTCCCGGTACAATCGTTTGAAGTTTCGATTTCAAAATACGAACTGCAGCGTCGTTATTCGATTTATTTTAATTATATTTTTATATATATATAATCGATTCTGGCGCTGTTTTTCTTCAGATTTGAATTAAACATTCCAGACAATCCAACCTTTGGATTTTTACAAAGTTGGTGTCGCTGGAAAGATATTTCCAAAGCGAACCCGACGGTTTCGTTTTCGGGAAAATTCGATGGTCGGATCTCCTGCACTAATCATTTGAAATCACAGTTTCAGAACACGAACTGCCGCTTCGTTATTCGATTTATTTTAATTATATATATAAATATAACTATTCTTCGATTTCAAAACCATATTCTTTTCATACCTCTGATAAAAATGATATTTTTATCTAACCGACATTTATTTCAACACTTCACTATTTTTAACAGTTAATGTATATGATAAAAATGTGATTTTTGTTGTAAAACAATTTATTCAAAACACGACTATTTTATATAGTTCATATAGACGACAAAAATATGATTTTATTATAAAACAATTTATTTCAAAACACGAATACCATTCAACACATGAATTTCTATTCAACGAATGAATTTCTATTCAACACATGAATGTTTTCTATAGTTTATATATATATAATAAAAAGGTGATTTTTATATTTAAAACAATTTATTTAAAACACGAATACCATTCAACATATGAATTTCTATTCAATGAATGAATTTCTATTCAACACATGAATGTTTTCTATAGTTTATAGATATACAATAAAAAGATGATTTTAATATTTAAAACAATTTATTTAAAACACGAATACCATTCAACACATGAATTTCTATTCAACTAATGAATTTCTATTCAACACATGAATGTTTTCTATAGTTTATATATATACAATAAAAAGGTGATTTTTATATTTAAAACAATTTATTTAAAACACAAATACCATTCAACACATGAATTTCTATTCAACGAATGAATTTCTATTCAACACATGAATGTTTTCTATAGTTTATATATATACAATAAAAAGGTGATTTTTATATTTAAAACAATTTATTTCAAAACATAACTATTTTATATAGTTCATATAGATGATAAAAATATGACTTTTATTATGAAACAATTTATTTCAAAACACGAATGTCGTTCAACACATGAATTTCTATTCAACACACGAATATAGTTTCAACACATGAAAATAATTCTAACACATGAATATTATTCAAAATTTCGGCAGCATAACGGCAGGGTAGTTAAAACCGGGGCCGTCCCTAGTACGACTCCTCGCTCTACCTTAAAGCCTCGTAGCTTTTGACAATGGGGATTTCATGCATCTAGTTCGCACGCAGGCGGCATGTATATTTTTTTATTTTCCACAAACTAATCCTATGTGGTTTCAACCAAATAATTCTCAACCACAAACGGGTATTTTTCAACCACAATCAATCAATTTCAACCACAAACAATTCTAATCAACCATTCGCTATTAACCAATTTTCACACCAATCACAACCAATAAATATCGTCCATGGTTTGTGGACGAGGGGCGTACACACACACACACACACATATATATATTTATATAAATAAATTTCCCTTCTATTCAACACATATATTATTTTTACAATGCATATATAACTTATACATTGACCGTACAACTTATACAACGCTTATACATGAGGTGTACAACGCTTATATAACTCATACATCGACTATATAATTTATACATCGTCATTTTCCATATCGTTTATAATTCAGAAATCTCACATTGGGTTCCACTCCACCAAAAATAGCAGAAGGCTAAGAAAAATATGCGATCTCTTTTAGAATGTAGAAGACGTCGTCACCGTCCCGGTGTCTCTTGTTTCACTGGATTTCGACAACATAGCAAAAAGATATGATTTTTATAAATAAATTCCAATTCCTAAAGCTTTTAACTGTTGTAAACTAAATACCTCGTTAACCTTCAGACCACATTCGAATTGGGTTCCAAACTAGGTCTTGATCCTACGCCAAATCCGTTTAACTTGAAGATGATCCACCAGCACCACGTGGAAGAGCCTGGAGTGGCGCTCCGTTCGAGGGTAGCGCGGTGGAGCTCGATCGTCTATCGAAGGAGAACGGTGGCACGACGCGGGTGAACTTTGTGGAGGTGATTCAGGAGCAACAGTGAATGATAGAAGATGTGGCTTATACGGATTTGAAGCTGGTGAGGAGATCTATAAAAACTTCAACATGTGCTAGGTATTTTATTCAGTGAAATTGCCGGAATCGAGGGGGGAAGCGTTGGAAGGGTTTCTGCCGTCAGTCGATGAGGGTTACGGGTTTTCGCGTTATTTTGGGGAAAACAAAAAAAATAAAAGAAAATTTATGATTGGCCGATATTTATTTAAATTCCAAAAATAGTGTTTTCACATACGAACTCCAATTCAAACCCAACGACTGTCGTCCCTAGCAAAATACCCTCATTCTGAAAACAATGGGATATGTTTCGTAGGCCCATTCGACTGTTTCAGTTAGTTTTCCTTCAAATTAAAATATAAAACATTAAATATTTAATTTGAACGTACATTTCAATTTGCCGGGGCCACATACTAATTCTAAATATTCCCGAAAAATAAATCTAGCTATGTTTTGATGATATGGTCCCAACAAAACTAGTTTCGTCGAATTTTGAGACCGTTTGAAAAATGGCCCTTTTCTGGTCGATCCAATTTTATAGAAATCGACCAAACACATTTTCCTTTGCCACGCTCACATATTAGCTTCAAAAATTATGAAATTTGAAACCTAGCAATAATTTAACATCCCGAATCCAACAAAAGTGGTTTTGTCGAATTCTGAGGTCGTTTGCAAAATGGCCATTTTCACGAGCTATATAATTTCTATAACGACCTTTCTGAAAATTCATTTGGCCATAACTTTTGCTTCCTGCTACGAATCTTCGGGTGAGACGTCTAGTCACCTTGCCAGATATACTATTGATGATAAAGGATGGCTAAGGCGTGATGGGAGATTATGTGTTCCTCGGGTGGGAGATTTGGTTCATAGAGTTCTTGAAGAAGCGCATCACTCGAAGATGACTATACATCCGGGAGGAGATAAGATGTATAGAGATATGAAGCGCAATTTCTTTTGGGATGGAATGAAGAAAGATGTGGCAGAATATGTTTCAAGGTGCATGGTGTGCCAACAAGTGAAGGCCGAGTCAAAGAAACCAGGTGGGCTATTACATCCATTGGAGGTCCCACAATGGAAGTGGGAGAGTATTTCTATGGATTTTGTGGATGGATTGCCTAGGTCAAGGAGAGGGAACACAAGCATATGGGTCATAGTTGACAAACTTACGAAGAGTGCTCACTTCATCCCAGTAAAGAGCAAGAGGACCGCATCAGGGCTGGCGTCTATTTATCTCCGAGAAATAGTGCGGTTGCATGGAGTTCCTTCTAGCATAGTTAGCGATCGTGACCCGATTTTCACTAGCCAGTTCTGGAACAGTTTGCAAGAAGCGATGGGTACACGATTGAATTTGAGTACAGCCTATCACCCCCAGACGGATGGCCAAACCGAAAGGGTGAATAAAGTGCTAGAAGATCTCTTGAGGCTTTGTGTTCTCGACTTCGGTGGTACTTGGGAAGACCACCTTCCTCTTGTAGAATTTGCTTATAATAATAGCTATCAAGCCAGCATAGGGATGGCACCATTTGAAGCTTTATATGGGAGGCCGTTGTAAAAACCCGTAACTTCCCCGAAAAGGAAAGCGCGGATAGTTCGAGAACAAGCCACAACAGAACGCATATAAAAGAACATTTCATTGTATATTACAACAATGCACCAGATTACAAGAATATACAGAGTATAAATGAATAAATATTACACAGAAATATCAGAGATTTAAATTACATTTAAATACATAGCAGCGGAAAATAATACAATACACAACTAGAAGAGATATACGGATACAAAGCTTTCCGGATATCATTCCAGCTGTAAACCAGGATCCTGTGAATATAAATCTGCAAAACCAAAACTACTAGCTGCCCGTGTCAAAATAGGGGCACCCAGAGTTTAGGTTAAAACAATAAACTCCAGGTCAGTCATGGGACTGGTGTGAGAATTAAAACAGTTATTAATCTTTATTTTTAAAGTTAGGTAAATCAAGGGACCACGCCGTAAAACACGGAACGAGTTTCCTCCCAAGAATACCAGTGCATAAAACAAACAGCGCAATGCTAAATAAAGAAAGATGAAGCTGTTATAAGACCCAGGTCCTATCACACAATGCAACGCAAGCCGGGGGATAGGGTTTTCCCTTATAACAGCCAAAGAATGCTTGATACGTTTTAAAACAAATCATTTGATACTATTATAAGTGCATAGTGTATAAAACAACTTCAAATCATAAGTATCAATCATAGGCGGCATGAATGCCCCATAACACTATGTCGCCATATATAGGTTTACAAATAAAACCGCAAATGTCACGTATTTGGAAATTGGATTTCCATCTATGAACCGAGGCAAAAGATAGTCCTCAACCGATTCGAGACAATCTAGCCCATGTCTCAGGAACAGCCGCAACTGCCCCATGGAGCGACAGGGCCGGTCCACCGATGTGGATTATTATGCCTGAACACTACGTTTCCCCGCCCTTTGGGGCGTAAATGAGCCAACGAATGACTCCATCGGACCCGGATCGTCCGATCAAACCGAGGCGCCTCGCAACAGCAACAACCACATAAGTCAAACTCGTTAGGGCGTGTAAAACCACTGATGCCACTTTTTAGCTAGAAGGAAACGCATGCCCTCCCTGAGGTCCGTCTCCCGTTTTTGGTTCATACCGGGTGTGAAACTCGCGAAGTAAACGTTACACAAAGCTAAGCCACAAAGGCCGTGCTTTGATCATCACCACAAGACTTTGCTTTTCAACAGAAGCCTTGATCATTTGCCACTTAAGCATGCCACACAGGCGATTCACTCCATGCGATTGATATCCATCAATATATAACCCCTGAGCTCGTACGTCTCAGAGAAGGGCGTTAAGAAAGAGAATAAATTCTCCGCCGCCAAACAGATATATATTTAATAGAGATCAATCACACAGACTAAAATCCAATGTCAGACACACAGTCCATTTACAAGTCCGTTTTGGGTCTGAACGAAACCGGAGGCACCTAGTACCCCGCATATCCATCGATCTCCAAGTGCGTCTGGACGATCACCAACTGTTTCCATCTTCTTGGGTGTACAGCCCAATCAAGATCATCAATAATCACCCAAACGACGTGAAGACTTCCGGTCTTCGACCATCGTCTTCATCTTCGACTTATCGTTGTATCAGTTATTCAGAATGGGATAAACCCGGTCTTTCCGAATAACTCGCGTATACTTTAAATAAGTGTTACACAAACACAACATACGCCTCATTCCAATTCATCAGTCACTAACCGTAAATTAATCAAGAGAATAATTCCCCAAATATTAACCCCGAAGGCCGAAACCAACATCAGATCAATATTCAGAAAACCATTCTACTTGGCTAACCGACAGTTAGTTTCTAAATTTCACATGCATAGGGAATGGTTCCCATTAAATTTATCCAAGATAAATTTCTTGAATTTATTCTTTAATCTATTTTTGAATATCAATTCAAAACTAGTCGGGATTAGCGAACCTTACCGAAGTAATCATTTGTTTTAATTTCCCAATCCCAACCTATTCATCCCATGAAGTAAAACTGGTAGTACTTCATATCTAACACCACGGTGTTATGGTAAATTCAATTACCATTTCACGTTCAAATCTAATTAAAGATTTAACTATTGCCTAGAGCAAAACTGGTGATACTCCATTCTCGATCATTTCAATCTAATTAAAGATTCATTAAAACTCCACTTAGTTTTAATCTTCGACTGGGTTAAAGAATCAGTGTCATTTAAAACACGGTTCACAATAAACCCAAAATCACATTCCATTAATTATCGGGTTAAAGAACAAGTGTTATTTAAAACACTGTTCACGATAAACCCAAAAATTAATACCAATAATTATCGGGTTAAAGAACAAGTGTTATTTAAAACACTGTTCACGATAAACCCAAAAATCATTCCATTAATTATCGGGTTAAAGAACAAGTGTTATTTAAAACACTGTTCACGATAAACCCAAAAATCAATACCAATTCAATTCCAATTAAATATCATTTAATTGGTACACTTCATTAAATCTAAATAAAAAGATTTAATCTTTTCTCAACTGGGTTCAAGAACAGTGTTAGTGAAGACACCATTCACGACAAACCCAAATCACATTTGATATTCAATACAAGGCTCTGAATAGAAAATATATCGGCTTATATTCAATATCAAATTCCACGACTAACAAATGTCGTATTGGAAATAACGATATAAATATATATCTTTCAAATTTCCATAACAACATCTATATAATCACGAATTCCAACATCGAAATATTCCGAAGACAATTTCGATTCAAATCCACTCCAATGCAATCATTGGAAATTCTGGTTATTTTTAGAACCATTTCAAATTCAATTTATTTATTTGAAAATAAATAGAATTATAATTCTAGTTCAAAAACTAGTTCATTTCGATAAAAATCTATTTTTATCTTTTCAAATATGGAGTTTTTCATCCCAATTTCCCCCAAATCATTTCTTATGATTTTACACAAATTATTACTATTTTTAATAATTTTATTAAGGCCTGTACAGTCGATTTTCAACAATGGCCATCGAACTGCACTTATAGCGACCTTTTTCAAATTTGGTTTGGACGTAACTCCAAATCCAACCGTTAGATTTCAAATTTCTAATATTCGTTAGAAAGCTCTTTTCGATACGAACCCAACGGTTCCGGTTTTAGGAGAATCCGACGGTCGGATCTCCCGTAATGTCCATTTGAAATAAATGGTCGAAATTCACGAACTGCCGCGGCGCGGCGCGTTCTATTCAGGCCATTATACTATATATATAATATATATAATATATACTTCGTCGATTTCTATTTAAAACGAATTATATAAATAGTTTTAAAATCGTTTCAAAAGCAATTTCAACTTTCTTTTCAATTAAAATAAAAATTGAATTCTTCTTAATAAATTCGTTTTAAAATTCATTTCTATTCAATTCAAATTTCAATTCAATTTGAATTCATTTCAATTCACTTTCAATTCAATTTGAATTCGTTTTCAATTCAATTCATTTCGAAATCGTTTTCAATTCAATTCATTTCGAAATCGTTTTCAATTCAATTCCTTTCGAAATCGTTTTCAATTCAATTCATTTCGAAATCGTTTTCAATTCAATTCATTTCGAAATCGTTTTCAATTCAATTCATTTCGAAATCGTTTTCAATTCAATTCATTTCGAAATCGTTTTCAATTCAATTCATTGCGAAATCGTTTTCAATTCAATTCCTTTCGAAATCGTTTTCAATTCAATTCCTTTCGAAATCGTTTTCAATTCAATTCCTTTCGAAATCGTTTTCAATTCAATTCCTTTCGAAATCGTTTTCAATTCAATTCCTTTCGAAATCGTTTTCAATTCAATTCATTTCGAAATCGTTTTCAATTCAATTCATTTCGAAATCGTTTTCAATTCAATTCATTTCGAAATCGTTTTCAATTCAATTCATTTCGAAATCGTTTTCAATTCAATTCATTTCGAAATCGTTTTCAATTCAATTCATTTCGAAATCGTTTTCAATTCAATTCATTTCGAAATCGTTTTCAATTCAATTCATTTCGAAATCGTTTTCAATTCAATTCATTTCGAAATCGTTTTCAATTCAATTCATTTCGAAATCGTTTTCAATTCAATTCATTTTGAAATCGTTTTCAGTTCAATTCATTTCGAAATCGTTTTAAAAATCGATATAAATATCGTTCACGTCAAAATGGCGTCAATCTTATCAACACGGCTTCATAAATTTCTATTTTCAAATATTCTATTTCAAATATTTCTTTTTCAAAATAGTTGTTATTATCAAAATATTTCGTTCAACACATGACCAATCTCAATGGATGAGTACTGTCAACACATGAACCTTTATTTTATATTGATAAAGATGTAAATTTTATTACTAAAATATTTCGTTCAACACATGACCAATCTCAATGGATGAGTACTGTCAACACATGAACCTTTATTTTATATTGATAAAGATGTAAATTTTATTACTAAAATATTTCGTTCAACACATGACCAATCTCAATGGATGAGTACTGTCAACACATGAACCTTTATTTTATATTGATAAAGATGTAAATTTTATTACTAAAATATTTCGTTCAACACATGACCAATCTCAATGGATGAGTACTGTCAACACATGAACCTTTATTTTATATTGATAAAGATGTAAATTTTATTACTAAAATATTTCGTTCAACACATGACCAATCTCAATGGATGAGTACTGTCAACACATGAACCTTTATTTTATATTGATAAAGATGTAAATTTTATTACTAAAATATTTCGTTCAACACATGACCAATCTCAATGGATGAGTACTGTCAACACATGAACCTTTATTTTATATTGATAAAGATGTAAATTTTATTACTAAAATATTTCGTTCAACACATGACTAATCTCAATGGATGAGTACTGTCAACACATGAACCTTTATTTTATATTGATCTTTATTTTCTAAATTGGAATGAGGCCCAATCAATTACCATATAAAGTTAATCATATGGATTTCCACACATCACACGTACATAATAGCATTGAAAAATAATCAACCATCAACCAAAGTGCACTACACTGTATAAGCATCAAGTATAGATATCTAACGCTTATAACAGCCTGTCAATCAATCGATCGACATATTTAATCAATCAGGATGAGTGAACTTCAAATTTCATCCCAACACCCGTGTGGGGTTTCAAACAATCAAACACAGATTTTATTTGTGCAGTTGGGCGATGTGTAAAATTTATCGTCCCAATCAATATCAGTCAAATCAGTGTATATAAACAAATCGGCCGATTTGTTTATAAATATCTATTTGTTCACTTTCACGTTAAAAATTATATTCTTAACGATAAAACATTTTATTCAACCTATGAAAATATTCTATTCAGTTCATTTATTCAATAAAATGATATTTTTATTTTTTAACATATTTTAGAAAATTTCGGCGGCATAACGGCACGATACTAGAAACGGGACGAGGCCTAGCCTTATCCCCGGTCTAGTGAAGGCCCACGCCATTCACACATCAATCAAATCAATTTCATTTCACCAAACAATTCAATTCAAACCAAATGAACTAACCAACTACACATCCAAACAATTTAACAAACAAGCCATCCATGGTCTGTGGATGACGGGTGTCGGGTGCTACTAAGCACCGTCTGCATCCTAGTATATATATATATATAATTAGAAAAAGAAATTTAGAGTGAGAAGTTCTCATCTATAGCTATCCAATCATCTTGACTCTTCTTTGATATAAATCTTCTTCGTTCTCGCCTTTTTGTCACCTTCATTGCCCGTAGTCACTACATATGTAAAAATCGAATTTTTACTTTGCTATTCTATATATTATATAAAAATCACATTTTTACTATGCTATTCAATATATAAAAATCGAATTTTTACTTCTATGTTATATAGATAAAAATTATATTTTTATCACGCTATTTTCCATATAAAGATTTCGCCTTTATAAAAACATAGACTTCGCCCTTTCAAATTTAAAGATTTCATCTTTATAAAAACCTCATTTTTATTTTTCTACACATATAAAGATGATATTTTTAATATTTTTATCATGTAAAAATTATATTTTTAATTCTCTACCTAACCAAAAATCATATTTTTATAGTCGCTATATAGTAAAGACTATATTTTTAATACTTTAAAAATGTAAAAATCATATTTTTAATGCTTTAAAAAAAATATAAAAATCATATTTTTAATTTTAAACATATTCATATAAAAATCGTATTTTTATACCATTGATATGTATATAAAAATCCCCTCCTTACATCGTTGTATATATAAATAAAAATCAAAACTTTATTCTAAATTAGTTTATATATGATTCATTTGCAAAACGATGATTTTTAATACATAAAAACTGAGTTTAAATAGTGTATTTAAATTTAAATGGATTAAACTAAACAAAAACTCACCTTTCTCTTTTTTTCGTCTTCGTTTGCAGGGGGGTCCAACGTCGGAATTGGGTGGTGGTGGGGCTGCTCAGGCCGGCGGCAGGCCACGGTGGCAGTTGGAGGTCGTGGTGGCGTCCCTGGATGGTGGTGGCGCTCTGAATTGAAGAGGGGCGGGTTGCTTTGGGTCTTGGCGGTTTGGAGAGGGAAGAAGGCCGGAGGGGGAGGTGCGGTGGCCGGACTTCGGTGGGGTGGCGTGCGATGGTCGACGAGGGTGGAGGCGCGGTTTTTCCGTCATCGACGGTTTCTCTTTTTTTTTTTCTTTTTTTTTCCCATCGAACTAATGAAATAAAGGGGGGGGGGGGCAGAGAGGAGTTAAGGAGAGGAAGGTAGCTTTTTATTTATTTATTTATTTAATTATTTAATCCTAAAGAGTTGACTTTTACATACGACCTCGAAACGAGGCCCACCGCCTGTCGTCCATAGCGTTTCACCCCCATTCCGAACACAATGGGATATGTATCGCAAGCTGATTCAATCGTTTCGATCAGTTTTCGTTGAATTTACATTTAAATCGCTATATTGAATTTTAAACGAGACCCGAACTTCCCCGGTCTCCGAAGAGAAGAGAAAGAACGAATTGTTTTGAGAACACGACAAAATAGAACGCATACGAAAGAACATTTCAAATTACCGGGGTCACATACGGACTTCAAAAATTCTAGAAAAATATTTTCTAGCTTCGTATTGACGATACGGTCCTAACAAAACTATTTTCGTCGAATTCTGAGACCGTTGGAAAAATGGCCATTTTCCAGTCGATTAAAATCAACTGAAACTGGTCAAACACGTTTTCCTTTGCCACGCTCACCTATTGATTCGAAAAATTATGAAATTTGAAACCTAGCAATAATTTTACATCACGGACCCAACAAAACTGGTTTCGTCGAAATCCGAGGTCGTTTACAAAATTCCCATTTTTAAGGGCCTGAATTCCATAACGACTATTCAGAATTTTCAACTGGACATATCTTCTGATTCCCGCTATGAAAATTTGATTTTTCGGATTCGTTGGAAAGATATTATCAATTAGATCCTAATGTTTTTGGTTTCACTAAAATCCGGATTGTTTTGCACCCGGTACATTTAATTGAAGTTTGAAATCGAATTATCGAACTACCGCGCCATTTTCAATTCCTTTTATAATTATATATAATTATTATATATTCTAACGACGACGTATATAATATATACGATCGAATTCTATTCACAAATAAATTTCTCGTTGATTTTATTTAAAATAATCTATTTTAAATATCCAGAATTCGCCAAAATTGCCAAAATAAAAATTTTAAACTGGCCCAGATTTTCCGGGTTGTTACAATCTCCCCCACTTAAAACTTTTCGTCCCCGAAAAGGAACAAAGTCGAAAGTGGTTTGATTAATCAACTCTACGTTCGATCTGGCTTGCATTCTCCAACTTTTCAGTTTCTAAGAATTTTCAAATTTTCAAAAATTTGGCTAACTCCCTAAATTTTTGAAAAATTTCGCCATAACCTCCCCTGCACCGGGAGCATCGGGAAATCTCAAATAGCTTCCCTGGTCCTTCAGATCTCAAAAAGAAAAAGAAAAAGCCAAGCGGCTAGCCAATAGGCTCATAAAATCATCATCACCCAAACAAAACAGTAAATTATGTAGTAAACATGTACCTATTTGTCGGGCAAACAAATTTTATTCTTTGCTCTAGCCTCCTTGCTATGACCTGTTCAATGTAAGTATAGGTATATGCAAGCAAATGCGACCAATTTTCAATACAATTCATTATTCGATCAAATTAGGCATAATGGTTCAAAATTTAACCAACAACTAAACAAGCAACACAAACATCATTCAATTAGTGAATTAGAGTTTCAAATTCATAATTTTGATACATATACAAAAATCACATTTTTGATGCCAAATCACAACAATGTGTTCTAACTATATAAGTTTTGGTTCTCACACCAGTCCAATGGAAATATATAGAAAATCACACCTTCGAAACACGAAACTAATTACTAATGATGACGCGTCAATCATCAGAATCAGGTCCGGGCGACTAGAGTGTGATCCTATATCTATCCAATATATTAAAACTTTGAATATACGTTTGCAAGGTGTATATGCAAAATCTTTATATATTGGACTGTCCAAAATCAATATAAATAAATAATCAAATACGAATAGTTGATTTAAATTTTCAAAACAAAATTTGTTTTCACTTTAAAAATATACTCTTCACACTCGTTCTAGGATACTACTAATCCTATCTCTAACGAGTCATTCCCATTGGATATTACTAATCCAATATCTGATGAATTCTTTCGTATGGTTCTAATGTGCCTTGTTCTCTAGCTTTGTAAACCAAAGCTCTGATACCACGATGAAACGACCCGAACTTCCCCGGTCTCCGAAGAGAAGAGAAAGAACGAATTGTTTTGAGAACACGACAAAATAGAACGCATACGAAAGAACATTTCAAATTACCAGGGTCACATACGGACTTCAAAAATTCTAGAAAAATATTTTCTAGCTTCGTATTGACGATACGGTCCTAACAAAACTATTTTCGTCGAATTCTGAGACCGTTGGAAAAATGGCCATTTTCCAGTCGATTAAAATCAACTGAAACTGGTCAAACACGTTTTCCTTTTCCACGCTCACCTATTGATTCGAAAAATTATGAAATTTGAAACCTAGCAATAATTTTACATCACGGACCCAACAAAACTGGTTTCGTCGAAATCCGAGGTCGTTTGCAAAATTCCCATTTTTAAGGGCCTGAATTCCATAGCGACTATTCAGAATTTTCAACTGGACATATCTTCTGATTCCCGCTATGAAAATTTGATTTTTCGTATTCGTTGGAAAGATATTATTAATTAGATCCTAATGTTTTTGGTTTCACTAAAATCCGGATTGTTTTGCACCCGGTACATTTAATTGAAGTTTGAAATCGAATTATCGAACTACCGCGCCATTTTCAATTCCTTTTATAATTATATATAATTATTATATATTCTAACGACGACGTATATAATATATATGATCGAATTCTATTCACAAATAAATTTCTCGTTGATTTTATTTAAAATAATCTATTTTAAATATCCAGAATTCGCCAAAATTGCCAAAATAAAAATTTTAAACTGGCCCAGATTTTCCGGGTTGTTACAGCCGTGTAGGTCACCATCTTGTTGGTGGGAGACAACAGATAGACTTATACTTGGGCCCGATATGATACGAGACACATCCGAGAAAGTTGAATTAGTAAGAAGAAGGATGAAAGCGGCCCAAGATAGACAGAAATCCTATGCTGACAAGCGAAGGGCAGATTTGGAATTCGAAGTGGGAGACATGGTTTTCGTGAAGGTTTCTCCTTTGCGAAATGTGGTACGTTTTGGAGCAGCGGGGAAGCTGGCACCAAGGTTCGTAGGACCCTTCCCTATCATAGAGAGAATTGGAAAGATGGCCTATAAGGTGGGATTGCCCGAGAAGCTAGCCGGAGTGCATAATGTCTTTCATGTCTCGCATCTCCGAAAGTGCCTACATGAGTCCGCTGAGGTGGTTGAACCAAGCATTCTTGAAGACATTGAGGTAGAGAAAGAAGCAACCTTGAGAAGAGCTCCGATTCGTATCTTGGGAACAGAGATCAAGAAGCTAAGGAATCGACAGGTCAAGTTGGTGAAAGTTCAGTGGGGTGAAGCCGACGAAGATGCAACTTGGGAAACCGAGGAGAAGATACGCGGGCTTTATCCATTTCTTTTTGAGGGTACATTCTCGATCTCTTTTCCTAATTAGCGTATCTTTCTTTTTATCCGCGTTTATCTAGTTTATCTTGTTTCGTAGATCTTGTCATGAGAACCTTAGGTAGAAACCCTTGGTTGAAACATGTATTTGAAACATGTTATGCTTGATGGTTGCAAGTGGTTGCAAGTGTTTGCACGTGGATACTCGTGGATGCATGATACACATTAGGCACTAAGATCGGCTCACACACTTTCATGTCGCATATGCATGAGTGCTTATACTTATTCATGGATGAAACTTGTTGAACTATCACGTGGATGTTGCATATGGATGAATATTATGTGCACTCATGTAGAGATTATAAATTATGTTAGGAATTTGCATACATATGGACTCATTTCACTAACATATTTTGCATTAAGGAGGTTTACTATATCAGTAACTGCCTGATTTTTGCATTAGATAAGTACATATACACACACCTTTGCATATGATCATACAACATTTAGAATCCTTTAAGGACAATGACTGCACGTGGATGATGTTTTGAGTAGATGGATGATGGATAGTAGGATACGTTCTTCCTAATTTGGAGATTTCGGGGACGAAATCCTTTAAGGAGGGGAGAATGTAACACCCCGTAATTTGAACATAAAAATTCACAAATTAAAGTATACTTAATTAAGTGAAATGGGTTGCGTAGAGAAATATATATATATATATTGATATATATATATATATATATATATATGTATATATAATTGAAAATTAAATAAATAAATATGCAAAAATGTTCAAAACAGTGAATTGGGAGAGGGGAATAACCGAACCGACCGATTTTTGAGGTCGACCCGAGCTCGCTGGGTCGACTAGGGGTTAATCCAGGGTGTTTGGCTGTCAACCCGTGGGCCGATTCGCTCAAATGCAGATTTTGCATTTGAATGGTTCTCATGGTTCAGCTTTAATCTAAAGGCCCTAGATGGTTCCTACACTTGACTTCTTCCCCAAGACATGCTTTGATGGCTTGGATTGAATCTAGGGTTAATCCTATGGCTAATACTATCCTAATCCTCTATAAAAAGACCCCTAAACCTAGCCTAAATCACCATTATTCAATCCTACAACTAAACTATGTCAAATTTGTTCCTCTCATGGCCTCCACTCTCATGCTAAAATTCCTAAGTCTATTTCTATGAGAGATTGCGAGTTCATACAAGTGCTTTCAAACTTGTATGAGTGTTCTTAGTTTGCATTCAAGTCAAGTTGCAACATTTCTATTTCAAAGCAAGGATTTTTATTGATTTGGCGCAAGGGTTTTTCAATTGGGGCTTTCATATTTTGGTGCTTGCATAAGGGCTTCGTCTCAATCTTTATAATAAATATTCATTTGTGTCTTCATAGCGTAGTAAGCCCTTTTCTACTTTCTTTTTATTGAACTCTAAAGTTAAATGAATGATGCAAGTTTGGGGTTGATCATTATGATATGCAAGTTTGGTTGATCATTATGATATGCAAGTTTGGTTGATCATTATGATATGCAAGTTTGGTTGATCATTGTGATATGCAAGTTTGGTTGATTATTATGATATGCAAGTTTGGTTAATCATTATGCTATGCAAGTTGGTTTAATCATTATGTATGACACATATTGCTATGTTATGCAAGTTAAACTTGATGTTGTGAGCATAAAGCTCCAAGCTTTATATCAAAGGTTGCATTTTGGCAACATGAAAGTTATCATATCCCTTATGATAACTTGCATGTGAGGCTAAATGCGAACTTCTAGCAACTTCTACATGTCAATTATCACCATGTATCACTCATATGCTAAGTTTGGTTTTATGCATGCTTTTGAAGCCTAACAATGCAATATGCAAGTATATGAACATATGTACATCTCATATGCCACCATGATAAACTTGTGGCTTCAACACCTTTTGGTCATGATTATGCCAAGTTCCCTATTTTACCCTTTATGCGTTGTTGCGATTATGTAAACGATGGGATTACGTTGGGGTTGGGTAAAATTATGACATGAACATGATTTTTATAACATAACGTGATATGTTAACTTGTAATTATGTTTTGGAAACATAATGGACATGACACTTAGAAAATATGAGTGTGGCCAACTCGAGGTTGGGTTGAGTTTGTAGCATAAATCTACCCGGACCCGCCCGGCTTAACTAGTGGTTACAAACAATAGGACCCAATGTGAGAAGTTGGTCATGTTGTGCTCAACCCCGAGGTTAGACCAAGTTGTGGTGTAAAGCTACCCGGACCCGCCCGGCTTAACTAGTAACCACAACAAAGTCTAATGTGAGAGGTTAAAGCACATTAAGTTAATTAATGCCTCCTGATTAGGGTTAAGTCATGGTCCACTTAATACTTAATCAATTTGGGCTGGATGGGTTAATCGGGGTTAACTCACGAACCTTGGGTATACTTAACCAATTTAATCCACGTTTGGATCGGGTTAACCACATTTAACCCGTTAAGGAAACCCTAGTTGCGTGGTCCTTTTCAGTATCATAAGACCCTAGGACTAGGCTAGGGCACGATTACTGGGCTGACATGTAAGCGACCAAAACGACGGCTGAGTAGGTACGCCGGTGTAGGTCCAGGCGGACTATGGTCGTGCACATAGTCCGGAGTTGGAGAATCAGGCACAGGTACCAGTAGATCTAGACTGCGCATACTTGATTCGTGTCTGAGGTTGACACCCTAGGACTTGATACACCCTAGGGTGTACCTAGCGCAGTTTAACTACATTGCATGTTTGGGCCGTATGACACCGACACTTGACGAGTTAGGCTTATAGGGAGCCGATCGACTAGACCGTGTAGTTGGACCTTAATTTAGGTCACCTCATGATGATGGGCCAAGCTTGGGCCAAGGGATCAATTCTTGTTTTTACTTCACATGTTAGAATGCTAGTACACCCGTGGTGCAAAACTTAACCTTAATTATGCGATGACACCTTTATCTATCTTGTTAGTTAATCATCATGCCAGTATGTTGTTATCCTTATGTTCATCTCATCTTCTCATGCCAGTTAACTTTACTAGTTCATAGACAGATAGTAGTAGGGCTTACCAGTCTTTTTGACTGACCTGTTTTCTTTCGCCTCTTTTCTTCCGTTTCCCCCCCCCCTCAGGTTCTCAGGGTGGGAACATTAGAGCTTAGCTTGGATCTTTACAGCTTGCTTACTGGATTTGCTCATGTACGGTTTTGGACATTGAGCTAGCTATGGTTTATCACTTCATTTTGGGGATAGTACTTTATGTATTTCAGTTTTTTAGTTTATGCTTTTATCTAGACTTTGTTGTTGGAAAATAATGACCAAGTACTTTGTTGTAACATGACTATGGTTTTGAAATGCTAAGTTTTATCCGCTGCTTTACTACTCTGTTTTACTTATATATTCTGTCTTGTGACATCTGCATGCATGTTTACCTTGTTTAACACCCCTCCAAAGCTAATGTCCTTGCAAGAGTGGCATTGGCGGAGGTGGGGCGTTACATCCACCAGAAAGTGCGTTTGATGTCATTATACATTTTGCTTACTCCTGGATGGATACTAAGTTTTGACTTGTGGCATTCATCCAGTACTTCCTTTCGGAGCTCAGAAATGTTAGGAACACAGATTCGACCTTTTAGCCTTAGAATCCCTTAGTCATCGATCTGGAAACTCAAGTGTTCGCCTTTCTATATTCTTTCTCTGATCCTCTGAATAAAGTGATCATCCTCATGAAGAGCAGAAATTTTATCAATCAATGAAGTCGTAATAATAAAACTGGCGATCATTACATTCTTTCGGCTTAACGCATCGGCCACGACATTGGCTTTCCCTGGAGTGTATAGAATCTCAAAATCGTATGCTGCAAGGAACTCTAGCCAACATTGTTGTCTCAGATTCAAGTCTTTCTGGGTGAACAGATACTTTAACGACTGGTGATCTGTAAACAGTTCGAATTTCTCGCCCAGAAGATAGTGTCTCCAGATTTTCAAAGCAAATACTATAGCCAACAACTCAAGATCATGAGTGACGTAGTTATTTTCATGTGGCTTCAGCTAACGGCTAGCATAAGCTACCACTTGACCTCTTTGCATTAATACTGCACCAAGGCCTTCTCTAGAGGCATCTGCCCAGACTTTCAGGTCTTGATTGCCATCGATTATCATTAATACTGGAGCCGTTGTTAATCTTAACTTTAGCTCCTCAAAAGCCTCCTCACATTCTGGAGTCCACTTAAATTTTGAGTGCTTCTTTGTAAGCTTTGTTAAGTGACTAGATATCTTTAAAAAATCTTTAACGAACTTCCGGTAATAACTAGCCAATACAAGAAAACTTTGGACTTCTGTGGGAGTACTAGGCTGTTTCCAGTTTTGAATAGCTATGATTTTACTTGGATCCATAGCAATTCCCTCTTTTAATACGACGTGGCCCAGAAACTTTACTTCATCTTGCCAGAATATACGTTTGGACAATTTGGCTTTCAATACATTCCTACTCAGAATTTCTAGAACCTGCTCCAAATGTTTTTCATGTTCGGCCTTTGACTTAGAGAAGATTAGAATATCATCAATAAAAACCAGAACAAACTTATTCAAGACTCCTCTGAACACTCGATTCATCAAATCGACGAAGTAAGCTGGAGCGTTACATAAGCCGAACGGCATTACTAACCACTCATAGAATAAGTCTGGACCTCTGAGTGCTGTCATAGGAACACACTCTTCGGCAATACGAAGCTGACGGAAGCCTGTAGCTAGGTCCATCCTTGAAAATACTTGTGCTCCATTCAGACAATCCAATAAATCATCGATTCGTGGCAATGGATATTTATTCTTTATTGTCTGCTTATTCAAGTCATGATAATCCACACATAGTCGCAGAGTACCATCAGACTTTGGGACAAACACCACTACTGCTCCCCAATCAGAGAAACTAGGCCTGATCAGACCTTCCATACAAGCTGTCGAGTTTGATTGTCTAGTTCTTCTTTCTCCTTTAGAGTCATTCTCTGAATAGCGTGCACTACTGGCCTTGCGTTCGGAATTAAAGCGATCTTGAAATCAATTTCTCTCTGCAGAGGTAAGCTGACAACTTCTTTGAACACATCTGCATAATTCTTTACGACAGGAATTTCTTTGATGAGGTTGGGAATATTCTCAGTGACTACAGGGATATTTTCTATTTGAGCAGGAGAAACATCCAAAGCTGCCCAGAAGTCTTTTCTATTTGAATTCTGACCTTCACAGGGAATGGTTATATAATTCCCTGATTTAATCTTTGCCCTAACAACTCTTTCGGCGCTTCTAACCTTTGCCTCGTAGTTGGTTAGCCAATCCAATCCCAAAATAAGATCGAATTCAGTAAAATTCATGACGATAGAGATGGTAGGGAACTTATAACAGGAAAAAGAGACAGGTACCGCACAAACCCAACTGAGATCGAGGGAACCCCCAACCAGATTATGGACAGCCATTGGTTCTTTGAGCTTATTCAAATTCAATTCCAGTTTCTTAACCGCATTCTTTGCAATAAAGCTTCGCGACGCGCCTATATCAAACAGTACTTTAACTGGAATGTTTTTGACATCAAGCGTGCCTTCTAAAACATCAGCCCTTTCCTAAGCAGACGAAGATGCAGGCACTTCTGCCACTTCATTTACATGCACTGCTTCAGGTTTTCTGAATAGCGGGTAATTTTTCGCAGTATGACCGGCCTGGTGGCACTTATGGCAACCTCTGCCCTCATGAACCCTCTTATTAGACTTAGATCCTTCCTTTCTTTGCTTCTTTAAAGATCTGCAATTTCCTTGCAAATGCCCTTGCTTCTTGCAATTATTGCATATGGCAGTCGATAATGGTTCTTTCTCAGATCTGGCCCTTTTCCGATTGACTTTAGGCTTCTTACTGACCTCAGACATCGTACTGGCCTCCGGACGATCAGTTTCAGACTCACCTTTATTACTAGAACTGACTTCCTCTTCGTAACGTGACATACCTTTCTTGTCAAGATCCTCATACTGATAAGCCATGTATATCATTTCTGAAAAAGGAAGCTTCACATTCCTCATTACACTATTCTGATATTTTCTTTGCAGGCCATGAATAAACCTCAGATTCTTCCTCATTGGGTCTTTAATCAGATGAGGGGCAAAATGAGAGAGTTCGTTGAATTTCTTATAATATTCTAGAATGGTCATATCTCCTTGTATCAGATAAGAGAATTCATCACATAACCGCTCAGTTGCTTCAGGAGGAGTAAATCTTTCTAGGAATATCATTTTGAATCTATCCCAGGTGACATCACCTTCTGGATTATCCTCAATAATAGAATCCCACCGGAAAAAAGCTTCGTCTTTGAGTGCCCAAGATGCCAGTAATCTTTTCTGGTCATCTCTCAGCTTTAAACCGTCAAAGATATTCTCAGCAAAGCAAATCCAAGCTTGTGTTTTCATAATAGATTCTTTGCCCGAAAACGGTATTCCACCCATATTTCTATACTTAATTAATAGGGCCTCAATATCTGGTTCTGCATTCCTTATGTTTCTGACACTCATTTTCTAGTACTTCTGCAAATAGCAGATTAAGTGTCAAGTCAACAGAAAAGATATTTTAAAGCATAGAGACATATACTTGAATGTAAATGTGTCTATCGGGCGTATTTCATTCTGCTATACTCATAATAGGATATTACTGATCCTATCTGTATTGAGTTACCCGTCCTAGAATACTACCGGTTCTATTTCTAATGAGTTTGTTAATATGTTATATTCCAAAACTAAGCTTAACCAAAGCTCTGATACCACGTTGTGACGACCCCAAAACTCCGTACGACGGTGTCAAGGGTAATCTTTGGAATATAACACATAAACAGATAATAGCAGAACAAAATTAAATAAATACACCAGATAACGGACAAATAATCCACTGGATAAACGTAATCATCAGAGTTACACAGTATACAGGATCATACTTAGTACAAATACAGTTGAGCTATACATAAATGTCTACAACTGAAAAACAAACATAATATGTACAATAGGAGCTGAACAGCATTAAAAGAGATAAATGGTAGAATCCATCTTCAGCTCCAGCTATCCAGAAAGGGCCTGCTAAAACCTGAAGACAAGGCTGCCCATGTAGAAAAAGCGGCACCCGAGTTTGCAAGTGAAACAAACTACGAGTCAGTCATGGGACTGGTATGAGAAATCTACTTAACACATTATATAATCTGGCTAATCACAGGACCACGCCACTTTCGCGGAACGGGTTTACTCCATTGGATTGCCAGTGCTTTAAAACAAGTAAATCTTTAAACATCGCAATGCTTTTATAAAAACGAAGCCATTATAAGACTCAGTTCCCATCACACAATGCAACGCAAACCGGAGGATAGAGTTTTACCTTATAATGGCCAAAATATGCTTGATACGAATAAAACAAAAGAATTTGATATTATTGCTAGTGTCTATACGTTTCAAAACAATTTCAAATCATAAGTATCAATCATAGATGGCATGGGTACCACATATCATGTCGCCATATATATATACAATCAAAACCGCACAGTCACGTATTTGGAAACTGGATTTCCGTCATGAACCAAGGCAAAAGATAGTCCTTACCGACTTCGAGACAATCTAGCCCATGTCTCAGGACCCAGACTCAGGTGGGCCCTTGGATCGTCAAGGTCGATCCACCGATGTGGATTAAAATGCCTGAACACTGCGTTTCCCCGCCCTTTGGGACGTAAATGAGCCAACGAATGACTCCATCGTTCCCGGATCGACCGATATATTCGAGGCGCCTCGCAACAGCAACAACCACATAGGTGAAAATAATATAAACGTCAGCAAGTTTAAGCACTGACACCACCTCTAGCTAGAAGGAAACGCATGCCTTCCCTGATGTCCTATCCTGTTTCTGGTTCATACCGCGGTGTGAGGCTCGCGAATTCACGTTATACACAAAGCTACGCCACACAGGCGGTGCTTTGATCATCAGCCACAAGACTTTGCTTTTCAACAGAAGCCTTGATCACTGCATCTTAGCATGCCACATAAGCAATCCACACCGTGCAACTGATGGCTATCAATCACATAGAATGAATTCCAATGTCAGACACACAATCCATATACAAGTCCGTTATGGGTCTGAACGAAACCGGAGGCACTATATACCTCGCATATCCATCGATCTCCATGTACGTCTGGATGATCACCCCTCATTATCCATATTTCGGGATGCCTCCCAATCAGGACATCAGTTATCATCCAACCGAGGTGAAGATCTCCGGCCTTCAACCACCGTCTTCATCTTCGATTTCTTATCGTCGATTCAGTTATTCAGAACGGGATAAACCCGGTCTTTCTGAGCAACTCGCGTATATAATTAACAAGTGCTACACAAACACGACATACTAATTATTCCAATTCATTAGTCACTAACCGTAAATCGGTAAGAGAACGATTTCCCAAATATTAACCCCGAAGGCCGAAACCAACATCAAATCAAAACCCAGGAAACCATTCGACTTAGCTAACCTTCAGTTAGTTTCTAAATTTCACATTCCATATCGTTTATAATATTTTATAACGATTTATCACTATTTTTATTTATTTAAAAATAGCCAATTTATTTAAACGACGCTTCAGGCCATAACGCGGCCGTGGCGCTGTTTTTCTTCAGATTTTATTTACACATATCTGAAAATCTAACCGTTGGATCTTCACAAAATTTATATAATTAGAAACATCTTTTCAAAACGAATCCAACGGTTCCAATTTTGGGGAAATCCGACAGTCGGATCTCCCGGTACAATCGTTTGAAGTTTCGATTTCAAAATACGAACTATAGCGTCGTTATTCGATTTATTTTAATTATATATATATATATAATCGATTCTGGCGCTGTTTTTCTTCAGATTTAAATTAAACATTCCAGACAATCCAACCGTTGGATTTTTACAAAGTTGGTGTCGTTGGAAAGATATTTCCAAAGCGAACCCGACGGTTTCGGCTTCGGGAAAATCCGATGGTCGGATCTCCCGCACTAATCATTTGAAATCACAGTTTCAGAACACGAACTGTCGCTTCGTTATTCTATTTATTTTAATTATATATATATAAATATAACTATTCTTCGATTTCAAATCCATATTCTTTTCATACCTTTGATAAAAATGATATTTTTATCTAACCGACATTTATTTCAACACTTCACTATTTTTAACAGTTCATGTATATGATAAAAATGTGATTTTTATTGTAAAACAATTTATTTCAAAACATGACTATTTTATATAGTTCATATAGACGATAAAAATATGATTTTATTATAAAACAATTTATTTCAAAACACGAATACCGTTCAACACATGAATTTCTATTCAACGAATGAATTTCTATTCAACACATGAATGTTTTCTATAGTTTTTATATATATAATAATAAGGTGATTTTTATATTTAAAACAATTTATTTAAAACACGAATACCATTCAACATATGAATTTCTATTCAACGAATGAATTTCTATTCAACACATGAATGTTTTCTATAGTTTATAGATATACAATAAAAAGGTGATTTTTATATTTAAAACAATTTATTTAAAACACGAATACCATTCAACACATGAATTTCTATTCAACGAATGAATTTCTATTCAACACATGAATGTTTTCTATAGTTTATATATATACAATAAAAAGGTGATTTTTATATTTAAAACAATTTATTTAAAACACGAATACCATTCAACACATGAATTTCTATTCAACGAATGAATTTCTATTCAACACATGAATGTTTTCTATAGTTTATATATATACAATAAAAAAGGTGATTTTTATATTTAAAACAATTTATTTCAAAACACAACTATTTTATATAGTTCATATAGATGATAAAAATATGATTTTTATTATGAAACAATTTATTTCAAAACACGAATGTCGTTCAACACATGAATTTCTATTCAATACACGAATATAGTTTCAACACATGAAAATAATTCTAACACATGAATATTATTCAAAATTTCGGCAGCATAACGGCAGGGTAGTTAAAACCGGGGCCGTCCCTAGTACGGCTCCTCGCTCTACCTTAAAGCCTCGCAGCTTTTGACAATGGGGATTTCATGCATCTAGTTCGCACGCAGGCGACATGTATATTTTTTTATTTTCCACAAACTAATCCTATGTGGTTTCAACCAAATAATTCTCAACCACAAATGGGTATTTTTCAACCACAATCAATCAATTTCAACCACAAACAATTCTAATCAACCATTCGCTATCAACCAATTTTCACACCAATCACAACTAATAAATATCGTCCATGGTTTGTGGATGAGGGGCGTACACACACACACACACACACATATATATATATATATATTTATATAAATAAATTTCACTTCTATTCAACACATATATTATTTTTACAATGCATATATAAATTATACATCGACCGTACAACTTATACAACGCTTATACATGAGGTGTACAATGCTTATATAACTCATACATCGACTATATAATTTATACATCGTCATTTTCCATATCGTTTATAATTCAGAAATCTCACATTGGGTTCCACTCCACCAAAAATAGCAGAAGGCTAAGAAAAATATGCGATCTCTTCTAGAATGTAGAAGACGTCGTCACCGTCCCGGTGTCTCTTGTTTCACTAGATTTCGACAACATAGCAAAAAGATATGATTTTTATAAATAAATTCCAATTCCTAAAGCTTTTAACTGTTGTAAACTATTTTAATTAAATACCTCGTTAACCTTCAGACCACGTTCGAATTGGGTTCCAAACTAGGTCTTGATCCTACGCCAAATCCGTTTAACTTGAAGACAATCCACCAGCACCACGTGGAAGAGCCTGGAGTGGCGCTCCGTTCGAGGGTAGCGCGGTGGAGCTCGATCGTCTATCGGAGTAGAACAGCGGCGCGACGCGGGTGAACTTTGTGGAGGTGATTCAGGAGTAACAGTGAATGATAGAAGATGTGGCTTATACGGATTTGAAGCTGGTGAGGAGATCTATAAAAACTTCAACAGGAGCTAGGTATTTTATTCAGTGAAATTGCCGGAATCGAGGAGGGAAGCGTTGGAAGGGTTTCTGCCGTCAGTCGATGAGGGTTTCGGGTTTTCGCGTTATTTTGGGGAAAACAAAAAAAATAAAAGAAAATTTATGATTGGCCGATATTTATTTAAATTCCAAAAATAGTGTTTTCACATACGAACTCCAATTCAAACCCAACGACTGTCGTCCCTAGCAAAATACCCCCATTCTGAAAACAATGGGATATGTTTCGTAGGCCCAATCGACTGTTTCAGTCAGTTTTCCTTCAAATTAAAATATAAAACATTAAATATTTAATTTGAATGTACATTTCAATTTGCCGGGGCCACATACTGATTCTAAATATTCCCGAAAAATAAATCAATCTATGTTTTGACGATATGGTCCCAACAAAACTAGTTTCGTCGAATTCTGAGACCGTTTGAAAATGACCCTTTTCTGGTCGATCCAATTTTATAGAAATCGACCAAACACATTTTCCTTTGCCACGCTCACATATTAGCTTCAAAAATTATGAAATTTGAAACCTAGAAATAATTTAACATCCCGGATCCAACAAAAGTGGTTTCGTCGAATTCTGAGGTCGTTTGCAAAATGGTCATTTTCACGGGCTATATAATTTCTATAACGACATTTCAGAAAATTCATTTAGCCATAACTTTTGCTTCCTGCTACGAATCTTCGATTTTTCAGATTCGTTAGAAAGATATTCACTAACAGATTTAAATATTTTTGGTTTCACTAAAATCCGTTTTGTTTTGCACCCGGTACAGTCAGTCAAAGTTTGAATTCAAAATTTGAAACTACCGCGCCATTTCAGGCCTTGCTTATAACTAGAATTAATTATATTTATTTTCAAATGTCGATTCAAACTCGCTTTTCGTCATTATTATTTAAAATATTTATTTTAAATATTTATTTTAAATATTTTTAATTCACTATTTTAGCTAATTTAAAATTTCCAAACTGGTTCAGATTTTCCGGGTTGTTACAATCTCCCCCACTTTAAACTTTTCGTCCCCGAAAAGGAACAAAGTCGAAAGTGGTTTGATTAATCAACTCTACTTTCAATTTGGCTTCCATTCTCCAACTTTTCAGTTTCTTCAAAAATTTGGCTAACACCCTAAATTTTCGAAAAATTTCGCCATAACCCCCTTTGTACGGTGAGGGGTTTGGAAATTTAGTGGGCCGTATTAGGTACCCAATAAATCCTACAAAGCATACACATATTTATAGTGATATATTATGGTGTTTACAGGGGAGCGTGTATAGATAATAACTCCAGATAATAAATTCTCGTCACCATGTCTAAGCCTGAGGGAGTGTGTATTTTTAATTACTCCAGAGAATAAATTCTCGTCACCTCGTCCCGTGTGGGAAATAAATAATCCATGTGCCATATCTGATAACTAGAGAGACGTGATTATTGTCAACTCCAGACCCGTGTAGGGTTTTTATTAATCTGACAATTTATCGTTACAATTTTATATGGTCCATATCAGTCATCAGTTCAACCTGTAATATATAGTCATCGCCATACGAGACTCTCGCTCATATGATAAATCTTCCACCTCATCACACAAGCTCCAAATGCTTATGTGGTATATGATGAAGTATGCCTATCTTCAAGAAGTATGCCATGTAGCGTAGTTCAAAATTAATTGTTACTATCCCATGGTGACATTTATTATTACACACAGAACAACCAGCACTCCGCATCCAATGGCATTAACAGGAGTTGATATAATAATATTTCGCATCCAACTCATTAAGGTTTACCTATTTGTCGGGCACGCAAATAAATTCTTTACTCAACAGCTAATCCATTTACCTGTTCAAACATATATAATGCACATGTATATATTTCTATCTATTTTTATATCAGTTCAATGTGTGATTTAATCGAATAAATTCTACTATTCAATCTCTTATTAATTAAATTAACTATCGTTCTAATATTTAATTAATCCAACCTACTATCACACAACACAAACAACAAGCAATTTGTTTTTAACTTTTCAAAATCATACAAATTAATTCATACACTCTTTTTAAATTAATCAGACTATAGGATTAAAAGTGCACATCCATGGAAAGAAAATAACAACAGAGTAGAGAACTAAATGGTAATGCAAAGTATGGTAAATGTACCTTGCACCGGAGTCAATCAGAGATATCCACTCGACACTTAGGATAGGCTTTCTGAATGCTCTCCTCAGTTTCCCAAGTACAATCTCGCGGATCTCCACTCCATTGCACTTTGACTAAGTGAACCTTCTTGTTCCTCAGTTCTTTGGTTTCTTTGCTAATGATCTTTAGCGGCTCTCTTCTCACAGCCAATTCTGGAGTAATTTCAATATCCTGTTGGGCGGCTTCTTCCACAACCAAGTCTGGGTCATGAACATGCTTTCGAAGTTGAGATACGTGAAATACATCATGCACCCCAGACAACCAATCCGGCAATTGAATTCTATAAGCGAGAGTTCCAATCCGTTCAAGAATAGGAAACGGACCAATGAATTTGGGCGCCAATTTCCCTATTTTACCGAACCGGATAACTCCTCTCATCGGCGATACTTTCAAATATACATAGTCACCAACAGCAAACGATATATCTCTTCTTCTCTTATCGGCATAGCTCTTCTGTCGGCTTTGAGTGGCGACTAATCTTTTCTTAACGAAATCGACTTTGTTGGCAGCCTCGCGGATCATTTCAGGTCCCAATACAAGTCTATTACCGGGTTCGACCCAACAAGCAGGAGATCGGCACAGTCTACCATACAATGCTTCGAATGGTGACATCGTCAGGCTCGCTTGGTAGCTGTTGTTACATGAGAACTCAGCCAAATGCAAATGGTCTTCCCATGATCCACCAAAGTCAAGAACACAAGCCCGCAATAGATCTTCTAGTATACGATTCACCCTCTCAGTTTGACCATCTGTCTGAGGATGATAAGCGGTGCTTAGATTCAACTTCGTTCCCAGTTCTACTAGGAATGCCTCCCAGAATTTGCTAGTGAATATTGGATCTCTATCACTAACTATATTGATTGGCACCCCGTGTAGCCTAACAATTTCCTTGAAATAAATCTGTGCCAGACTTTGAGCAGTTCTGTTCGATCTAACAGGTATGAAATGGGCGGTCTTCGTGAAGCGATCTACGATCACCCAAATACTGTCATTTCCTTTTCTGGTTCTGGGCAAACCATCTATGAAGTCCATGGAAATATGTTCCCGCTTCCAACCTGGAACGTCAGCGGTTGCAACAATCCAGCAAGTTTCTGTTGGTCGCTTTTGACTAGTTGGCAAGTAGAGCATCGGATAACATATAAAGAAATGTCTCTCTTCATCGATCTCCACTAGAAAGTGCGTTTGATGTCATTATACATTTTGCGTACTCCTGGATGGATACTAAGTTTTGACTTGTGGCATTCATCCAGTACTTCCTTTCGGAGCTCAGAAATGTTAGGAACACAGATTCGACCTTTTAGCCTTAGAATCCCTTAGTCATCGATCTGGAAACTCAAGTGTTCGCCTTTCTATATTCTTTCTCTGATCCTCTGAATAAAGTGATCATCCTTCTGAAGAGCAGATATTTTATCAATCAATGAAGTCGTAATAATAAAACTGGCGATCATTACATTCTTTCGGCTTAACGCATCGGCCACGACATTGGCTTTTCCTGGAGTGTATAGAATCTCAAAATCGTATGCTGCAAGGAACTCTAGCCAACGTTGTTGCCTCAGATTCAAGTCTTTCTGGGTGAACATATACTTTAACGACTGGTGATCTGTAAACAGTTCAAATTTCTCACCCAGAAGATAGTGTCTCCATATTTTCAAAGCAAATACTATAGCCAACAACTCAAGATCATGAGTGACGTAGTTCTTTTCATGTGGCTTCAGCTAACGGCTAGCATAAGCTACCACTTGACCTCTTTGCATTAATACTGCACCAAGGCCTTCTCTAGAGGCATCTGTCCAGACTTTCAGGTCCTGATTGTCGTCGATTATCGTTAATACTGGAGCCGTTGTTAATCTTAACTTTAGCTCCTCAAAAGCCTCCTCACATTCTGGAGTCCACTTAAATTTTGAGTGCTTCTTTGTAAGCTTTGTTAAGTGACTAGATATCTTTAAAAATCTTTAACGAACTTCCGGTAATAACTAGCCAATCCAAGTAAACTTTGGACTTCTGTGGGAGTACTAGGTTGTTTCCAGTTTTGAATAGCTATGATTTTACTTGGATCCATAGCAATTCCCTCTTTTGATACGACGTGGCCTAGAAACTTTACTTCATCTTTCCAGAATATACGTTTGGACAGTTTGGCTTTCAATACATTCCTTCTCAGAATTTCTAGAACCTACTCCAAATGTTTTTCATGTTCGGCCTTTGACTTAGAGAAGATTAGAATATCATCAATAAAAACCAGAACAAACTTATTCAAGACTCCTCTGAACACTCGATTCATCAAATCGACGAAGTAAGCTGGAGTGTTACATAAGCCGAACGACATTACTAACCACTCATAGAATAAGTCTGGACCTCTGAATGCTGTCATAGGAACACGCTCTTCGGCAATACGAAGCCGACGGAAGCCTGTAGCTAGGTCCATCCTTGAAAATACTTGTGCTCCATTCAGACGATCCAATAAATCATCGATTCGCGGCAGTGGATATTTATTCTTTATTGTCTGCTTATTCAAGTCATGATAATCCACACATAGTCGCAGAGTACCGTCAGACTTTGGGACAAACACCACTGCTGCTCCCCAATCAGAGAAACTAGGCCTGATCAAACCTTCCATACAAGCTGTCGAGTTTGATTGTCTACTTCTTCTTTCTCCTTTAGAGTCATTCTCCAAATAGCATGCACTACTGGCCTTGCGTTCGGAATTAAAGCGATCTTGAAATCAATTTCTCTCTGCGGAGGTAAGCTGACAACTTCTTCGAACACATCTGCATAATTCTTTACGACAGGAATTTCTTTGATGAGGTTGGGAATATTCTCTGTGACTACAGGGATATTTTCTATTTGAGCAGGAGAAACATCCAAAGCTGCCCAGAAGTCTTTTCTATTTGAATTCTGACCTTCACAGGGAATGGTTATATAATTCCCTGATTTAATCTTTGCCCTAACAACTCTTTCGGCGCATCTAACCTCTGCCTCGTATTTGGTTAGCCAATCCAATCCCAAAATAAGATCGAATTCAGTAAAATTCATGACGATAGAGATGGTAGGGAACTTATAACAGGAAAAAGAGACAGGTACCGCACAAACCAACTGAGATCGAGGGAACCCCCAACCAGATTATGGACAGTCATTGGTTCTTTGAGCTTATTCAAATTCAATTCCAGTTTCTAAACCACATTCTTTGCAATAAAGCTTCGCGACGCGCCTGTATCAAATAGTACTTTAACTGGAATGTTTTTGACATCAAGCGTGCCTTCTAAAACATCAGCCCTTTCCTGAGCAGACGAAGATGCAGGCACTTTGCCACTTCATTTACATGCACTGCTTCAGGTTTTCTGAATAGCGGGCAATTTTTCGCAATATGACCGGCCTAGTGGCACTTATGGCGACCTCTGCCCTCATGAACCCTCTTATTATACTTAGATCCTTCCTTTCTTTGCTTCTTTAAAGATCTGCAATTTCCTTGCAAATGCCCTTGCTTCTTGCAATTATTGCATATGGCAGTCGTTAATGGTTCTTTCTCAGATCTGGCCCTTTTCCGATTGACTTTAGGCTTCTTACTGACCTAAGACATCGTACTGGCCTCCGGACGATCAGTTTCAGACTCACCTTTATTACTAGAACTGACTTCCTCTTCGTAACGTAACATACCTTTCTTGTCGAGATCCTCATACTGATAAGCCATGTATATCATTTCTAAAAAAGGAAGCTTCACATTCTTCATTACACTATTCTGATATTTTCTTTGCAGGCCATGAATAAACCTCAGATTCTTCCTCTTTGGGTCTTTAATCAGATGAGGGGAAAAATGAGAGAGTTCGTTGAATTTCTTATAATATTCTAGAATGGTCATATCTCCTTGTATCAGATAAGAGAATTCATCACATAACCGCTCAGTTGCTTCAGGAGGAGTAAATCTTTCTAGGAAAATCGCTTTGAATCTATCCCAGGTGATATCACCTTCTGGATTATCCTCAATAATAGAATCCCACCAGAAAAAAGCTTCGTCTTTGAATGCCCAAGATGCCAGTAATCTTTTCTGGTCATCTCTCAGCTTTAAACCGTCAAAGATTTTCTCAGCAAAGCAAATCCAAGCTTGTGTTTTCATAATAGATTCTTCGCCCGAGAACGGTGTTTCACCCATATTTCTATACTTAATTAATAGGGTCTCAATATCTGGTTCTGCATTCCTTCTGTTTCTGACACTCATTTTCTAGTACTTCTGCAAATAGCAGAACAAGTGTCAGGTCAACATAAAAGATATTTTAAAGCATAGAGACATATACTTGAATGTAAATGTGTCTATCGGGCGTATTTCATTCTGCTATACTCATACTAGGATATTACTGATCCTATCTGTATTGAGTTACCCATCCTAGAATACTACTGCTTCTATTTCTAACGAGTTCGTTAATATGTTATATTCCAGAAGTAAGCTTAACCAAAGCTCTGATACCACGTTGTGACGACCCCAAAACCCCGTACGACGGTGTCAAGGATAATCTTTGAAATATAACACATGAACAGATAATAGCAGAACAAAATTAAATAAATACACCAGATAACGGACAAATAATACACTGGATAAATGTAATCATCAGAGTTACACGGTATACAGGATCATACTTAGTACAAATACAGTTCAGCTATACATAAATGTCTACAACTGAAAAACAAACATAATACGTACAATAGGAGCTGAACAGCATAAAAAGAGATAAATGATAGAATCCATCTTCAGCTCCAGCTATCCAGAAAGGGCCTGCTAAAACCTGAAGACAAGGCTGCCCATGTAGAAAAAGGGGCACCCGAGTTTGCAAGTGAAACAAACTACGAGTCAGTCATGGGACTGGTATGAGAAATCTACTTAACACATTTTATAATCTGGCTAATCACAGGACCACGCCACTTTTGCGGAACGGGTTTACTCCATTGGATTGCCAGTGCTTTAAAACAAGTAAATCTTTAAACATCGCAATGCTTTTATAAAAACGAAGCCATTATAAGACTCAGTTCCCATCACACAATGCAACGCAAACCGGAGGATAGAGTTTTACCTTATAATGGCCAAAATATGCTTGATACGAATAAAACAAAAGAATTTGATATTATTGCTAGTGTCTATACGTTTCAAAACAATTTCAAATCATAAGTATCAATCATAGATGGCATGGGTACCATATATCATGTCGCCATATATATATATATATACAATCAAAACCGCACAGTCACGTATTTGGAAATTGGATTTCCGTCATGAGCCAAGGCAAAAGATAGTCCTTACCGACTTCGAGACAATCTAGCCCATGTCTCAGGACCCAGACTCAGGTGGGCCCTTGGATCGTCAAGGTCGATCCACCGATGTGGATTAAAATGCCTGAACACTGCGTTTCCCCGCCCTTTGGGGCGTAAATGAGCCAACGAATGACTCCATCGTTCCCGGATCGACCGATATATTCTAGGCGCCTCGCAACAGCAACAACCACATAGGTGAAAATAATATAAACATCAGCCAGTTTAAGCACTGACACCACCTCTAGCTAGAAGGAAACGCATGCCTTCCCTGATGTCCTCTCCTGTTTCTGGTTCATACCGCGGTGTGAGGCTCGCGAATTCACGTTATACACAAAGCTACGCCACACAGGCGGTGCTTTGATCATCAGCCACAAGACTTTGCTTTTCAACAGAAGCCTTGATCACTGCATCTTAGCATGACACACAAGCAATCTACACTGTGCAACTGATGGCTATCAATCACATAGAATGAATTCCAATGTCAAACATACAATCCATATACAAGTCCGTTCTAGGTCTGAACGAAACCGGAGGCACTATATACCTCGCATATCCATCGATCTCCACGTACGTCTGGACGATCACCACTCATTATCCATATTTCGGGATGCCTCCCAATCAGGACATCAGTTATCATCCAACCGAGGTGAAGATCTCCGGCCTTCAACCACCGTCTTCATCTTCGATTTCTTATCGTCGATTCAGTTATTCAGAATGGGATAAACCCGGTCTTTCTGAGCAACTCGCGTATATAATTAACAAGTGCTATACAAACACGACATACGACTTATTCCAATTCATTAGTCACTAACCGTAAATCGGTAAGAGAATGATTTCCCAAATATTAACCCCGAAGGCCGAAACCAACATCAGATCAAAACCCAGGAAACCATTCGACTTAGCTAACCTTCAGTTAGTTTCTAAATTTCACATTCCATATCGTTTATAATATTTTACAACGATTTATCGCTATTTTTATTTATTTAAAAATAGCCAATTTATTTAAACGACGCTTCAGGCCATAACGCGGCCGTGGCGCTGTTTTTCTTCAGATTTTATTTACACATATCTGAAAATCTAACCGTTGGATCTTCACAAAATTTATATCATTAGAAAGATCTTTTCAAAACGAATCCAACGGTTCCAATTTTGGGAAAATCCGACGGTCGGATCTCCCGCTACAATCGTTTGAAGTTTCGATTTCAAAATACGAACTGTAGCGTCATTATTCGATTTATTTTAATTATATTTATATATATATAATCGATTCTGGCGCTGTTTTTCTTCAGATTTGAATTAAACATTCCAGACAATCCAACCTTTGGATTTTTACAAAGTTGGTGTCGTTGGAAAGATATTTCCAAAGCGAACTCGACAGTTTCGGTTTCGGGAAAATCCGATGGTCGGATCTCCCGCACTAATCATTTGAAATCACAGTTTCAGAACACGAACTGCAGCTTCGTTATTCAATTTATTTTAATTATATATATATATATATATAAATATAACTATTCTTCGATTTCAAAACTATATTCTTTTTATACCTTTGATAAAAATGATATTTTTATCTAACCGACATTTATTTCAACACTTCACTATTTTTAACAGTTCATGTATATGATAAAAATGTGATTTTTATTGTAAAACAATTTATTTCAAAACATGACTATTTTATATAGTTCATATAGACGATAAAAATATGATTTTATTATAAAACAATTTATTTCAAAACACAAATACCATTCAACACATGAATTTCCATTCAAGAATGAATTTCTATTCAACACATGAATGTTTTCTATAGTTTATATATATACAATAAAAAGGTGATTTTTATATTTAAAACAATTTATTTAAAACACGAATACCATTCAACACATGAATTTCTATTCAAAGAATGAATTTCTACTCAACACATGAATGTTTTCTATGGTTTATATATATATATATATATATATATACAATAAAAAGGTGATTTTTATATTTAAAACAATTTATTTAAAATACGAATACCATTCAACACATGAATTTCTATTCAACCAATGAATTTCTATTCAACACATGAATGTTTTCTATAGTTTATATATATACAATAAAAAGGTGATTTTTATATTTAAAACAATTTATTTAAAACATGAATACCATTCAACCCATGAATTTCTATTCAACACATGAATGTTTTCTATAGTTTATATATATACAATAAAAAAGGTGATTTTTATATTTAAAACAATTTATTTCAAAACACGATTATTTTATATAGTTCATACAGATGATAAAAATATGATTTTTATTATGAAGCAATTTATTTCAAAACACGAATGTCGTTCAACACATGAATTTCTATTCAACACACGAATATAGTTTCAACACATGAAAATAATTCTAATATATGAATATTATTCAAAATTTCGGCAGCATAACGACAGGGTAGTTAAAATCGGGGTTGTCCCTAGTACGACTCCTCGCTCTACCTTAAAGCCTCGCAGCTTTTGACAATGGGGATTTCATGCATCAAGTTCTCACGCAGGCAACATGTATTTTTTTTTTATTTTCCACAAACTAATCCTATGTGGTTTCAACCAAATAATTCTCAACCACAAACGGGTATTTTTCAACCACAATCAATCAATTTCAACCACAAACAATTCTAATCAACCATTCGCTATCAACCAATTTTCACACCAATCACAACCAATAAATATCGTCCATGGTTTGTGGACGAGGGGCGTACATATATATATATATATATATAAATTTCACTTCTATTCAATACATATATTATTTTTACAACGCATATATAACTTATACATCGACCGTACAACTTATACAACGCTTATACATGAGGTGTACAACGCTTATATAACTCATACATCGACTATATAATTTATACATCATCATTTTCCATATCGTTTATAATTCAGAAATCTCACATTGGGTTCCACTCCACCAAAAATAGCAGAAGGCTCAGAAAAATATGCGGTCTTTTCTAGAATGTAGAAGACGTCGTCACCGTCTCGGTGTCTCTTATTTCACTGGATTTCGACAACATAGAAAAAGATATGATTTTTATAAATAAATTCCAATTCTTAACGCTTTTAACTGTTGTAAACTGTTTTAATTAAATACCTCGTTAACCTTCAGACCACGTTCGAATTGGGTTCCAAACTAGGTCTTGATCCTACGCCAAATCCGTTCAACTTGAAGACGATCCACCAGCACCACGTGGAAGAGCCTGGAGTGGCGCTCCATTCGAGGGTAGCGCAGTGGAGCTCGATCGTCTATCGGAGGAGAACGGCGGCGCGACGCGCGTGAACTTCGTGGAGGTGATTCAGGTGCAACACTGAATGATAGAAGATGTGGCTTATACAGATTTGAAGCTGGTGAGGAGATCTATAAAAACTTCAACAGGAGTTAGGGATTTTATTCAATGAAATCGCCGGAATCGAGGAGGGAAGTTTTGGAAGGGTTTCCGCCGTCAGTCGATGAGGGTTACGGGTTTTCGCGTTATTTTGGGGAAAACAAAAAAAAATAAAAGAAAATTTATGATTGGCCGATATTTATTTAAATTCCAAAAATAGTGTTTTCACATACGAACTCCAATTCAAACCCAACGACTGTCGTCCCTAGCAAAATACCCCCATTCCGAACATAATTGGATATGTTTCGTAGGCCCATTCGACTGTTTCAGTCACTTTTCCTTCAAATTAAAATATAAAACATTAAATATTTAATTTGAACGTACATTTCAATTTGTCGGGGCCACATACTGATTCTAAAAATTCCCGAAAAATAAATCTAGCTATGTTTTGACGATACGGTCCCA
Source organism: Allium sativum (assembly GCA_030737875.1). Taxonomy (NCBI): domain Eukaryota; kingdom Viridiplantae; phylum Streptophyta; class Magnoliopsida; order Asparagales; family Amaryllidaceae; genus Allium; species Allium sativum. The sequence continues at coordinate 443,000,798 of CM060922.1, read as the reverse complement.
ACATAACTAGTTTCATCGAATTCTGAGACCGTTTGAAAAATGGCCCTTTTCTGGTCGATACAATTTTATAGAAATCGACCAAACACATTTTCCTTTGCCACGCTCACATACTAGCTTCAAAAATTATGAAATTTGAAACATAGCAATAATATAACATCCTGGATCCAACAAAAGTGGTTTCGTCGAATTCAGAGGTCATTTGCAAAATGGCCATTTTCGCGGGCTATATAATTTCTATAGCGACCTTTCTGAAAATTCATTTGGCCATAACTTTTGCTTCCCGCTATGAAACTTCGATTTTTCAGATTCGATAGAAAGATATTCACTAATAGATTTAAATATTTTTGGTTTCACTAAAATCCGTTTTGTTTTGCACCCGTTACAGTCAGTCAAAGTTTGAATTCAAATTTTGAAACTACCGCGCCATTTCAGGCCTTGTTTATAACTAGAATTAATTATATTTATTTTCAAACGTCGATTCAAACTCACTTTTCGTCGTTATTATTTAAAATATTTATTTTAAATTCACTATTTTAGCTAATTTAAAATTTTAAAACCGGTTCAGATTTTCTGGGTTGTTACATTCTATGAGTTTTCAATTAAATCAAAAAATAAATCTTTATATTTTTAGTTTGAACATACATTTTAATTTACCGGGGTCACATACGGACTTCAAAAATTGCTGAAAAATTATTTCTTGCTTCGTATTGAAGATACGGTCCTGACTAAACTAATTTCGTCAATTTTGAAGACCGTTTGAAAAATGACCATTTTTTGGTCGATCCATATTGATTGAAGCTGTTAAAACACGTTTTCTTTTGCCACACTCACACATTGATCCCAAAAACTATGAATTTTGGAATCCAGCAATAATTTGACATCCCGGATCCAACAAAAGCGATTTCATCAAAAATGGAGGTCGTTTGCAAAATGGCTATTCTTAAGAGATATATTTCCATAGCGACTATTCTGAATTTTCAACTGGATATAACTTTTTATTCCCGCTATGAAATTTGGATTTTTCGGATTCGTTGGAAAGATATTTTCAAATAGATTCTAATATTTTTGGTTTCGCTAAAATCTGGTTTATTTTGAATCCTGTACATTCATTTGAAATTTGAAATCGAATTTTCAAACTACCGCTCCATTTTCAATTCCTTTTATAATTAAAATAAATATTTATATTCTAATTTCGACTCAAATAAATATATACATTCTAATTCCATTCAAAATAAATTTCTTGTCGTTATTATTTAAAATAATTCATTTTATATATTCAAAATTCATTAAAATTGCCAAAATAAAAATTTTAAATTAGTTCTGATTTTCCGGGTTGTTACAATCTCCCCTACTTAAAATCTTTTCTTCCTCGAAAAGGAACGGAGCTGAAAGTTGTTTAACTAACCAACTCAACTTCCATTCTGGCGTTCATTCTTCAACTTTTTAGTTTCTAAGAATTTCTAATTCTTCAAAAATTTGGCTAACACTCTAAATTTTCGAAAAAATCCGCCATAACCTCCTTTGTATGGGGAGCATCGGGAAAATCCCCAAACCGCCACACAGGCCCTTGCATCTCAAAAAGAAAAAGAAAAAGCCAAGCGACTAGCCAATCGGCTCATAAAATCATCCAAACCCAATAAATTTGTAAACATGTACCTATTTGTCGGGCATACAATTTTATTCCTTTGCTTAGCTTCCCTGCTATGACCTGTTCAATGTATATACATGTATATGCATGCAATTTTAAACAATTTGCAATATTCAACACAATTTGGTTATATTTACCGCTCATTCACATAATGTTTTTATTGGTTAACAAATAATCATACAACACAATCATCAATCAATTAGTGAATTAACGTTTCAAATTCATAATTTTGACATATGTACAGAAAATCATGTTTTTGATGCCAATTTACAACAATAGCCCTATCTAGTTTTGGTTCTCACACCAGTCAAATGGTCATATGTAGATAATTCACTTTCGAAACTCGAACATAAATTCTGATGATGTAGTTACAATCATCAGAATCATCTCTGGGCGACTAGAGGGTGATTCTATATCTATCCAGTATATTTGAGGATTCAATACACGTGGATCAGACGTATATTAAAATATCTATATACCTGATTGTCCAAATTCAATATAAAATAAATATTCAACTACGTATAATAAGATTTGAATTTTCAAAACAAAGTTTGTTTTCATTTTTATTTGAAAAACAACACTCTTCCGACTCATTCTAGGATACTACTGATCCCATCTCTAACAAGTCATTCCCATTGGATATTACTAATCCAATCTCTGATAAATTCTTTCGTTTGGTTCTAATGTCTCTTGTTCTCGAGCTCTGTAAACCAAAGCTCTGATACCAAATGAGATGACCTGAACTTCCCTGTGAAGGAAAGCCCGGATTGCTTTGAGAACACGACAAATCAGAGCACAAACAGAAGAACATTTCATTGCTTATTACAACAATTTCATCAGAATACAATAATATTCACGAGTGTACATGAATAATATACAGAATAAAAATATCAGAGATTTACAAATTACAATGCAGCGGAAAAATAATACAAAACACAACTGAAAGGAATATACGGATACAGAGCTTTCTGAATATCATTCCAGCTGTAAACTAGGATCCTGTGAATATAAATCTGCAAAACCAATACTACTAGCTGCCCGTGTGGAAAATAGGGGAACCCAGAGTTTAGGTTAAAACAATAAAGTTCAGGTCAGTCATGCGACTGGTGTGAGAACTAAAACATTATTAATCTGATTTTAAAGTTAGGTATATCAAGGGACCACGCCGTATAACACGAAACGGGTTTCCTCCCAAGAATACCGGTGCATAAAAACAACAACACAATGCTAAATAAAGAACAATGAAGCTATTATAAGACTCAGGTCCCATCACACAATGCAACACAAGCCGGAGGATATATTATTACCTTATAATAGCCAAACATGCTTGGTACGTTTAAAACAAATAATTTTGATACTATTATAGTGCAAAGTGTATGAAAACAACTTCAAATATAAATGTATCAATTATAGACGGCATAGTGCCCCATCCCACTATGTCGCCATACTAGGCTCTACAATCAAAACCGCAAAATGTCGTATTGGATTTTGGATTTCCATCTGTGAACCAAGGTAAGGGATCGTCTTTACCGCTTTGAGATGCTCTAGCCCGCCCCTCAGGATCAGAGCTCGAGTGACCCTTGGATCGTCAGGGCTGGTCCACCCGAAGTGAAAAGGGTGAATTAAAATGCCAGAACATGCGTTTCCTCACCCTATGAGGCATAAGTCTAGTCTGTATAAAGACCATATCATCCATCGGCCCCGTAGTGCCGATATATCCGAGGTGCCTCGCTATCCATCATCCACATAAGTAAAACGCTTGGGCGTGCAAAACCTAGGCACCACTCCTAGCTAGAAAGAAATGCATGCCCTCCCTGAAGCCCTCTCCCATTTCTGGTTCACATCGGGGTGCGAGACTCATGAGTTAACGCTACACAAAGCTATGCTATATTAAAGCCGTTCTTTGATCATCAACCACAAGACTCTGCTTTCCAATAGAAGCCTTGATCATTTGCATCTCAGCATGCCACACAAGCAATTCATGCTATGCAACCGATGTCTATCAATCACACAGAATGAAATCCGATGTTAGACACACATCCATTTACAAGTTCGCTCTGGGTCTGAACGAAACCGGAGGCACCTTATTCCTCGTCCCATATGTCCAATACAGGAGAGAGGTCCTCGTATATCCGGTCGATCTCCAAGTACGTCTGGAACGATCACCACTTTTTACCTCGTCTTGTGTGTACAGCCCAATCAAGACATCAGTAATCATCCAAATGATGTGAAGACCTCCGGTCTTCAACCACCGTGTTCATCCTCGACATATCGTTGAATCAGTTATCCAGAATGGGATAAACCTGGTCTTTCTTAATGACTCGCGTATATAATAAACAAGTGCTATAAAAACACAACATATGCCTCATTCTAATCCAAAATATTCCTTTATTCAAATATTCTTATACTTTGGGAAAGGTTTTCATTAATTTTGTCAAAGATAAATTCTTTAAATTTATTCTTTAATCTTCCTTTAGATATCCTTTCAAACTATATTAAGGTTTTCTAAACTAGTCGGGAATAGCGAACGTTACCGAAGTAATCATTTGTTTTCTTTCCCAATCCCAACCTATTCATCCCATGGAGCAAAACTGGTAGTACTCCATATCTAACACCACGGTGTTATCGGTAAATTTAATTGCCATTTCACATTCAAAACTAATTAAAGATTTAACTATCGCCTGGAGTAAAACTGGTGGTACTCCATTCTCGATCATTTCTCAAATTTGATAATTTTAGTTATCAAATTCACCTTTCAATCTATTTAAAGATTCATTAAAACTCTAATTCAGTTTTAATTTCCAGAAATCATTAGTTAATGATTTTCTTCAAAGTTAAGAAATTAATCTTATCTTTAACTGGGTTAAAGCACAGCTCACGATAAACCCAAAATCACATTCCATTAACAATGGAATCTTCACGGAAAATAGATCAATATATATAATCGATATGAACTTCCATATCCAACCAATAATATAAATGGAATAACGGTAACGCCTTTTAAATTCCATATATAGTAACAACCTTCCTACACAGGAGTTCACTTTGGTTATTACTGAATCGAATTCCATTCCATTCCAATTTACTTTATTAAACTAGAAAACTTTTCTTTGGAAATTTCCCCTAAATCTTAATTAAAAGATTTATAAACTCCAAATCATATTTCACTGTGAATCGGGCTAAAGAACGAATGTCGTTAAAACACAGTTCACAATAAACCCAATTCACATTCCATTAACAATCCAATTAAATGTTAATTAATTGGTAAACTAAACTAAATCTTAATTAACAGATTTATATCTTTTCTCAACTGGGTTTAAGAACAGTGTCATTCAAAACACAATTAACGACAAACCCAAAAATCCAATTCAATATTAAACACAAGGCTCACAATAAAAATTATATCGGCTTATATTCAATATCAATTTCTGAAATCAATAAATATCGTATTGGAATAACGATATATATATATCTTTCAAATTCCTCTATCCGTATAATCACGAAATCCAATATCGAAGTATTCCGAAGATAATTTCGATTCAAATCCATTCCAATTCATATATTGGAAATTCTGGTTATTTTTAAAACCATTTAAAATCCAATTTATTTATTTAAAAATAATTGGATTATAATTCTAGTTCATAACTAGTTCATTTCGATAAAAATCTATTTTTATCTTCTTAAATATGGAATTTTTCATCCCAATTCTTTCCAAATCATTTCTTATGATCTTACTATAATTATTAATATCTTTAATAATTTTATCAAGGCCAATACAGTCGATTTCCATAAACGGCCATCGAAGTGCACTTACAGTGACCTTTTCCAAATTTGATTTGGAAATAATTCCAAATCCAACCGTTATATTTCAAATCTCTAATATTCATTGGAAAGCTCTTTTCGATACGAACCCAACGGTTTCGGTTTAGGGGAATCTGATGGTCGGATCTCCCGTAATGTCCATTTGAAGTTAATGGTCGAAATTCACGAAGTGCCGCTGCGCGGTGCGTTCTATTCAGGCTATTATAATATATATGTATATATATATATTTTATATTTCATCGATTTCCATTTAAAACGAATTTTATAATTCGTTTTAAAAACAATTTCCACTTCCATTTCAACTTCAAATCAAAATTGAATATTCCAATATAAATTCGTTTTAAATTCATTTCAAATCGATTTCAATTCAATTTCAATTCATTTTAAATTCATTTCAAATCGATTTCAATTCAAATCGATTTTAATTCCATTTCAATTCATTTTAAATTCATTTCAAATCGATTCCAATTCAAATCGACTTCAATTCTATTTCAATTCATATCAAAATTGAATATTCCATATATACTCGTTTTAAATTCATTTCAAAACGATTTCAATTTGATTTTCAAATTTAAACCAAATTTTAATTTTCCATATCATTTCAATTTTAAAACGATAATATTTTCAAAATATCAGATTTTGAATCACTTTTCGATATTCATTATAAAATGAATAAAATCGGCAGAAAATCCCGTTCATGTTAAAATGGCGTTTAACTACTTAACACGGCTTCACATTTCAATATTTACTGAATATTATTTAAAATATTCGTTCATTCTGAACTAGATTCAGACTTAACCAATTACCACATAATTTTATTTATATGGATTTCAACATCATATATATACAACAATAATGATAAGCAATCATTAAAAATTCAAACAACATCCAGAGTGCATTCTAGAACTGTATAAGCATTAAAAATAAATAAATAACGCTTATGTTGTCTGTCAACCAATCGATTGACATACCACTAATTATTGGGATCAGTGTATGTCAAATATAATCCCAATACCCGTGTGGGGTTTTCAAACAATAAATACTGTTTATTATTTGTGCAGTTGGGCGATGCGTAAAATTTATCTTCTCAATCAATATCAGATAAATTGGTGTGCATAAACAAACCGTCCGGTTTGTAATCGAATATTTATCTCAACTCATGAATATTTTATTCAGCCCATATATACAATAAAAATGAAATTTTTATTATTCATATATTTTATACAGTCCATTTATACATCACAGTCAATTTTCATAATACAATCAAACAAACAAGTCGTCCATGGTCTGTGGACGACGGGGAGCAGTTCATATGTGCAGTTACAAAACAATTTAAATAATTGTACAAAAATAATAGTGAGAAGTTCTCACTTTGGGTTTTCCACTCTGTCAGTTTTATTTTTGAATTTCTATCCATGTTCAAATTTGCTTGAATTTCTAAAGTGCTCCATTTCCATTCTGGTCAATTCCATTGCGAAGCTCTCGTTTTTCTGATTCCAACGCAACTGAAATTTCTAAATTCAGAGATCGTATGGCCAAGTTATCAACAGTTTAAGCTTTTACATAAATTAATATAATTTAATTATTATAATTCAAATAAGTTTCCTAATTACCCTGCTTAACAAAATCGGGCCTCCCTCTTTCGTTATTCTCCTGCTATGAATTCACGACCAAACCCATTGCTCAAATATAAACCCACCACCGCTCGTCGCCTGGAGCCACCAGAGATCGATCCGCCGCCGCCATGTGATGCTCCTCCGTCCTCTCCACCCACGCTAGGCGTGGCGCGCAGTTTGAGGTTCCCAGGAGCGTGAAAATCAAGGGCGAACTCCTGTTGTTTGAGCCCCGATTCCTCCCCATCTTTGAACGAGAACGGATCACACTTGTTTGGATTTAAAGATCACAAAGAGTACTACAATTTTCTCTCTTGAGTCTTCGAAAATTTCTGAACGGATTGGCCAAGATTTGAGGGAGAATTTTCAAATGGTTTCATTCGTTAGTTTATGAGGGCGGCGGATTTTGTTAATGGACAATGAAATCTAGGGTTTTTGACTGGTCAACATAGTATATATATATAGTCACGAACTCCAAACGAATCCCAACGACTATCATCCCTAGCTAATTACTCTCATTCCAAATGCAATGGGATATGTCCCGCCCGCCAATTCTATCGTTTCGATAAGTTTTCGTTTAAATCAAAATATAAATCTTTATATTTTTTAGTTTGAACGTACATTTTAATTTACCGGGGTCACATACGGACTTCAAAAATTCCCAAAAAAATATTTCTAACTTCGTATTGACAATATGGTCCTGACAAAACAAATTTCATCAAATTTGAAGACCGTTTGAAAAATGGTCATTTTCTGGTCGATCCATATTGACTGAAACTGTTAAAACATGTTTTCTTTTGCCACACTCACATATTAATCCCAAAAATTATGAATTTTGGAATATAGCAATAATTTGACATCCCGGATCCAACAAAAGTGGTTTCATAGAAACGGTGGTCGTTTGCAAAATGGCTATTTTTAAGGGCTATATTTCCATAGCGACTATTCTGAATTTTCAACTGGACATAACTTTTTATTCCCACTATAAAATTTGGATTTTTCGGATTCTTTGGAAAGATATTTTCAAATAGATTATAATATTTTTGGTTTCGCTAAAATCCGGTTTATTTTGAATCCTGTACATTCATTTGAAATTTGAAATCGAATTTTCAAAATACCGCGCCATTTTCAATTCCTTTTATAATTAAAATAAATATTTATATTCTAATTTCGATTCAAATAAATATATACGTTCTAATTCTATTCAAAATAAATTTCTTGTCATTATTATTTAAAATAATTCATTTTAAATATTTAAAATTCATTAAAATTGTCAAAATAAAATTTTTAAATTGGTTCTGATTTTCCGGGTTGTTACGTGTGGGCTATTGTCTTCAAGAAATGTAATAAAAGAGATTTTCGTAATGATTGTTTTACGAATAATAAGTTCAATTGATTTCCCCGTTATAGATAATGAATTGTAGTAAATGTTTTGCAAATGATAATAAAATGGAATGTAGGATATTGTTACAATATATTTTCGTAAGTATTAAAATGAAATGGTTCTGCAAATATTAGTAAGAAGTGAAATGTTGTTTTCCAAACATTGGAATATTTAAATTAACCATTCGTTAATTATTTTAAATTAAAGAAGCCAAGTGATGTTGAGTGCTAAACTAGTAAATTCATTTTATTTTTATGATTGAAAGGTTCTTTATCTGATAGTTAAATAACCGACTATCAAATATGGCCTATACGATTATTGGTATGGAAAGACTGGAATCGAATTTATATTCGAATACCATTATGACCAGTAAATGCGAAAATATGGAAGATATCAGATGCTTATCAAGATGGAGCAATTGAAGACCATGGATCTTCATAAAATTGAAGAACCACTTAAAATCTCTGATTCGACCCAGAGATACATTAGGGTTCTGTCGTGGTTGAAATCTACGGACTGCTAGGACTACTCGCTACTGATCTATAGGGTGATACCTAGGATGTGGTAGGAGGGTACCATTGGTTCATCCTGTTCCTTGATGACTTGTATGGACGGATGTCTGACAGAGTATTTCTTAAGACTCATGTACATTGGTTTCTACCAATGTATTCGTGTTGGTGGTAGAGAAGACACCTTCTCTTATCTTAATGTCCAGAATATTTTTATGGACGTCAATTAGTGATTTGACAGATCTAACTATGTGGCATTCAAAGTGAATGGTGATATGTTGTTCTAAAGGTAATGTTAACCTCGAGCCTTATAATTGGGATTTAATAGAAATCAGGCAGGCACCATGGCTAAGTAGGTCGCTCCCAATTAGGGTGTATTATCACCTATCTAGAGAAAATTCATTACCTTCTTTATTCTATCTATGTTGTCCCTTTTGGGAAACGGTTGCTGATCTCAACCGTTGATGATATACATTTGATACACTTAATCGAAATGGGTGGTCTGTCTTGTGTGACCAGGTTGCAAGATGTTCTTGTTGAACTCAATGTATTCCTCTGTAGAGATACACTATCGGAAGGTGGTTCCATACCTTATAGTTGGAATCCAATCTCCAATAAGGGCCTATGGTTTTGGTTATATACTATGTACATAGAGCGAAAGAAGTTAGCGTTTTGCTAGATAGTTATTTATTTGATTAGACACTATTATAATATCATAATAGATATGATTTCAAAATGCTTGGGTTATCGTAAGGTAAAAACCGTCCGTGTTTATTTGTGGACTGGCCTTACGATTACCTTTTCTTTTGAAAAGAAATTTTAGCTTTAAAATCAAGTTGGATTATGCCTACAAAATTAGTGAGTTTTCTCACTCTGGTTCACCAGACTGATCCTGATGTTTGCAACTCGGGTCGGACCGAGTTCTATAGTTTCAGGTTATCAGAAGTTGTGAGGTCCGGAGATAAGTTGAAGGAGTTCAAACATGATACTTATTAATATTTATTCTGCTGCGTGTTGTATATGAGGACAAATTATTATAACTGTTTAGATGTATTGATATACTCTCATGATTGTTAGTACTATTTCAAGCTCTCAATGAAGATTTATTTCTATTCTATTATTTTATTCTGCTGCAATGTGAGACTCTGATTATGTTGTGTTGTTATTCTTCTTCATTTTCTTCTATTCCAATATTTCTTTCTATCTTATCTCACCCTCTAATTTTTTTCTATTAACTATCTGGTTTTTTCAATATTTGGGTTTTGGCAAGTAATACGAGATTTATGTATTATTGTCGAAACTCCGGTGTCGAATTTTGCCGGGTCGTTACAAAATGTTTCTATTATTGTTTGATCATTTGTATTTGACTTAATTCTAAGTGACAGTGATTACAGAGAATTTCTGAGAGAATATTCTTGAAAGAATTAAGGATTTCTTCAAGATTTTAACTTAGCTTATGAATTTGAGTAGCCTAGTTTTGAATCTATTAAGAAATAGTGAAAAGAAATACGTGAGGAATAAATAGATATGTTTTTCTAGAAGAGAAGGGTATAAATTAGGGGTGGAATCGGTTCGGTACCAGAACTTTATATTCAAAACCATTACCATACCGACTTTATATGGTAATAGAAAAGTCATACCATTACCAACCAAAGAAATTGGTTACCAACAGTTCGGTTTATGGTTGGTAGAGGTCGGTAATAAGTTTTTGTCATTCACTAATATGAGATTTTTTGTTTATAATATTTAACGTTAAAATATTAAATGTTAAAATTGATTTTTTTGTTGTTATATTATTATTTATCTATCTTATTTTACATAGTCAAACATACATGAAAACTTTATGGATGAATGAAAATATCATATAAATTATACCGTTTCTAAGATATATGATAAAAATTGCATTCAGTCTTGTATATCGTAATAGTATTTTCCTAGGTATTTTATTAAATCATTACATATTAGAAATTCTTTGTTATGTAATAAACATATATGATGAAATATAATATTATACATATGTATTGTTTAAGATATGTGGTAGGTATGGTAATTACCATTGTTAATGGTCAATTACCATTACCGTACCGCATATTTTCATGTGGTTGGCATACCATACCAATAAACTTGGTTACCGATCGTTCGGTACCACTTTCGTTGGTATCGGTTGGTAATGGCTGGTAATTGGTAATATGGTAAAAATGTCCTGCCCAAGTACAAATAGGCTCTAAAATTCGTTTGAATTGAATAGAAATGAGTTGGTTAGAGCAGTTTTCAAATTCAAACAATTCTAGAAACAAGAAAATAGTGTGGAGGACAAAATGAGCAAAAAAATTAGTCAAAAGGACAAGAGGCAAAAAATTTAGCCATAAGGACAAAGTTTAGTGTAAAGTATGACACTATAGTGGGTCCCTGAATTCCTCTCTTTACACTAAAAATTGTACATGAGGCTAAAATTTTAGCCTCTTGTCCTTATGGTTAAACTTTTTGTTGACTTTGTCCTTATGCCTAAAAATCCCTTACTATTATTACTAATATAACCGCACAATGGCTGGATTTTTTTTTGTTAAATTGTGTGGTATCAAAAAGAAAATTTCGATTAATTATTTTCTTAAACAAGAAATAAATGAAAAATTCACTATGTTATTTTTAAATAAAATGAAAATGAATACAAACATGTAAATTCCATTAATTAATATATTCTAAATCATTATTGAATTTTTAAAATGAAATAACAAATTAAACAAATGTTAGCTTAAAACGCATCATTATATTTGTGTATACTCAATTAAAGAAGATGAATAATGCAATAATAAGTGTAATAAATAATTTACATATTAATGAACTACGGTATTTAAATAAATACCTAAAAGAACCATTGTTATTTTCAAAAACTAAAATTATTAGGATGATTAAACTAACATTGTTGAAATAAATAAATAACTAAACTGAATAATCTATCATCATTGATATTTCTTCCAACAAAAAATTTGATTCAGCTAAATAATCAACAATTGGCTAAGACATAGCAGTGATCTTTTGCTTTTTCTCTTCGTATAGTCAATTTGGACTGCACCAACTCTGAAAAGACGAGGTATCCATAACAACTTCTTCAATTTTTGTTCATATACTATAACGACTCGAAATCCCCCTTACAGGAAATCGCGGATTGTACTGAGAACAAGACGAATCAGAACACAAACAGAAGAACATTTCATTGCTTATTACAACAATTCCATCAAAATATAAGAATATTACAGAGTATAAATAAATATTATACATTCGATAAATATCAGAGATTAAAATACATTACATAGTAGCGAAAAATAATACAAAACACAACTGAAAGTAATACGCGGATACAGAGCTTTACAAGTATCGTTCCAGCTGTAAACCAGGATCCTATGAATATAAATCTGCAAAACCAAAACTACTAGCTGCCCATGCGGAAAATAGGGGCACCTAGAGTTTAGGTTAAAACAATAAACTCCAGGTCATTCATGTGACTGGTGTGAGAATTAAAACAGTTATTAATCTTTATTTTACAGTTAGGTAAATCCAGGGACCATGCCGTATAACATGGAACAGGTTTCCTCCCAAGAATACCAGTGCATAAAACAACAGCGCAATGCTAAATAAAGAACAATGAAGCTATTATAAGACCCAGGTCCCATTACACAATGCAACACAAGCCGGAGGATAGGGTTTTGCCTTATAATGGCCAAATAATGCTTGATACGCTAAGTTTCATCTTTTATTATTAGTATAAGTGCATAGTATTAAAACAATTTCAATCATAAGTATTAATCATAGACGGCATATGTGCCCCATACCACTAAGTCGCCATATATATGTTTTACAATCAAAACCAGAAAGTCACGTATTGGAAGTTGGATTTCCATCTGTGAACTGAGGCAAGGATCGTCCTCACCGCTTCGAGACTCTCTATCCTGAGCCTCAGGCAAGTACTTTGTCAAGCCTTAGGAGCCACAGGGCTGGTCCACCGATGTGGATTAAATGCCTGAACACTGCGTTTCCCCGACCTTTGGGGCGTAAATGAGCCAAATGACTCCATCGGCTTCACATAGTCACCGATATATCCGAGGCGCCTCGCAATCCAACAACCACTCAGGTGAAAATAATATAAATGTCAGGGCTGGTAGGTCGCTGACACCACCCTAGCTAGAAGGAAACGCATGTCCTCCCTAGATCCTTCTCCCGTTTCTGGTTCACACCGGGATGTGAGGCTCGCGAATTAACGATACACAAAGCTATGCCACACAGGCGGTGCTTTGATCATTAACCACAAGACTTTGCTTTTCAACAGAAGCCTTGATCATTTGCATCCCAGCATGCCACATATGCAATTCACTCCATGCGATTGATATCCATCAATATATAACCTCTGAGCTCGTACGTATCAGAGAAGGGCGTTAAGCAAGAGAATAAATTCTCCGTCACCAAACAGATATATATTTAATAGAAATCAATCACACAGAATAAAATCCAATGTCAGACACACAGTCCATTTACAAGTTCGTTCTGGGTCTGAAAGAAACCGGAGGCACCTTGTACCTCGCATATCCATCGACCTCCAAGTACGTCTGGACGATCACCAACTGATTCCCTCCTCTTAGGGGTACAACCCAATCAAGATCATCAATAATTATCCAAACGATGTGAAGACCTCCGGTCTTCGACCACCGTCTTCATCCTCGACACATCGTCGAATCATTTATTCAGAATGGGATAAACTCGGCATTTCCGAATAACTCGCGTATATAATAAATGTAATGACCCGGGATTTTGGCGTTCTTGGTTATCCGATATACAACACATATCGAACACCCAAGGATCGAAAATACCGGTCATAAATGAAAGAAATTAGAGGGTGAGGAAAGATAAGATAGAAACTTAAAATAGAAGAAGAAGAACACAACATCAGAGTAACACGAACCTCACAGTGGAACGAATAACATAAAATATATATAACATAACTTGAAATATACATCTTTACTTGAATATACATCATTATCAAAGTACAACACTTACAACACAGCGGAAATAACTATAGCTATATAATCTTGAAGCCTCCTGCTCCAAGCTCTTCTAGTATATCTGTAAATCCCGACTACTTGACTGCCCGTACAAATTTAGGCACCCAAGAGTTTAGGGAAAACAAAAAAATAAACTCCGGGCCAGTCATGGGACTGGTATGAGTAAAACAGTTTAAAACAGTTTGAACAAGTAAACGATATCTCATAAGACCACACCGTATAACGGAATGGGTTTTTCCCTTATGAGAATCCAAAATATCTTTATATCAAAAACCTTTTGATATTATAATAATGTCTATCAACCACAATATAATAATCATCTAGCAGAAACGCTTTCATCTCACGTTCTACATATATAGTATACAATCAAAACCGCAAGCATGTATTAGGCAATGGATTTCCAACTATGACAAGGTATGGAACCACCTTTCGCTAGTGTACCTCTAGAAAGGAATACACTGGGTTCAACAAGAACATCTTGCAACCCGACCACACATGACCGAGCACTCATTTCGCTTGAGTGTATCGAATGTATATCACCAACGGTTGGGATCAGCAACCGTTTCCCGAATGGGACAGCATCAACAATAGATTTTTAGAAGTAAATGAAACTCTAGATCAGGTGATTATACACCCTACTTCGGAGCGACCGACTTAGCCATGCTGCCTGCCCGATTTTTGTCATTTACCGGTTGATGAGGCTATAAGCTACGCTTTATCATCGCACCAGATTCACTTCGAATGTCACATCGTCAAATCCTTCAAATCACCGATTAACGTCTACAACAGTACATTACGTGTTAGCTAAAGAAGTTTCCTTCTCCGCTTCCACTCTTGGTACGGTTGAAGAAATCAATGTTCGTGACTTTTCTGGAAATACTCTGTCAGACATTCATCCATACAAGTCATCCAGGAACAGGATGAACCGAAGACACTATTCAGTATATCCATCTTAGGCACTGTTCTCTAAGATTTATACAATAGCCCTTGCACTTTACTCCGTCTTCAATTATCTTTAGCATATATGATTCGCAATGCTTATGCCAATACAGAGTGGTTCTTTGGATAATAATCCAACCGGTCTCTCCATATTAACAATGTTAAAATGGTCAAAACATCGATAGTCTGTGATTTAACCATCCAAGAAAAACAGGTGTGCAAACAACGATATTATCTCCAGATGGAGATTCTATCAATCAATCATCAATCATAAATACATATATATATATTCATATTTCCTATTTCAATATTTGATTATGTTTCTGATTCTATTTGGAAAACATTTCCAAATCTTCTTTACTTGGATTTAAACAAATGTTTAAATCAACATCGCTACGACAACTCACCCCTATACTTATTCACTAAATACACTTAACCACTTTCACTCTCGAACCTTAACCATTTCTAAATTAAAAACGAAGTCAATCAAGTTGGGGCATAACTATCTCTCAGACCTTAACTGAACAACATTTCAAATCTCGAAATAGGGTAAGTTCGTCTTTTAACACTTTAACACTTCCTTATGTAACTCTCGTTTGAATAAATCTCTATTCGATGACTCCTCCCTTCGAATAACTATATCTGATAATCTCACTTACGAATAACTAGATTCGAAAACCTTTCTTTGAATAAACTAAATTCGATTAACTCTATTTATTTAACCTTAATCGATTAACTCTTTTTACTTAACTCCCTTCGAATAACTAATTCGATAACTCCTTTCGATTAAACTATAATCGATAACTCCTTTCGAACAACTAATTCGATAACTCCTTTCGAATAACTAATTCGATAATTCCTTTTGATTAAACTATAATCGATAACTCCTTTCGAATAACTAATTCGATAACTCCTTTCGATTAAACTGTAATCGATAACTCCTTTCGAATAACTAATTCGATAACTCCTTTCGATTAAACTATAATCGATAACTCCTTTCGAATAACTAATTCGATAACTCCTTCCAATTAAACTATAATCGATAACTCCTTTCGAATAACTAATTCGATAACTCCTTTCGAATAACTAATTCGATAACTCCTTTCGATTAAACTATAATCGATAACTCCTTTCGATTAAACTATAATCGATAACTCCTTTCGATTAAACTATAATCGATAACTCCTTTCGAATAACTAATTCGATAACTCCTTTCGAATAACTAATTCGATAACTCCTTTCGATTAAACTATAATCGATAACTCCTTTCGAATAAACTAATTCATTTATAAAGATTTACTTTTAGTAACGGTTCTTCACTTTACAAATGATTTCCTTTTTAGTAACGTTTTCCTTTTTATAACGTTTTCCTTTTTATAACATCCTATTCGGTTATAAACAAATTTCCTTTTTATAACTCTAATTATTTTCTAAATATTTCCTTTTTAATTCTATTTGTAAATGGTTTTACAAATATCTCCTTTTCGATTTCATTTGTAAAGGTTTTACAAATATTCCTCTTTCGATTTCATTTGTAAAGGTTTTACAAATATTCCTCTTTCTAATCTATTTGCAAATGGTTTGCAAATAATTCCTTTAGGGTTTCATTTCTAAGTATTTTCTATTTATAAATAATCCATTTATAAATAAATTTCTTTTATAAAATATTCTTTGATTTTGTACATAAATCTATTTCAATATTCGTTTTGAAAATTTCCTTTTCACCATTCCGGTATGTTATGGTATTTAACACATCAAATCACGATGACCAATATCGTTCAACCACATATAATCGACAACAGATTATATATCACATCATATATTACAATATATGAATCACAGTAAAATAAATGTTGAGGAATCCAGTTGGATTCCTCCAACCTGTTTCCCTGCATCACAGATGTTAAACAATGTAGATAACATCACTTTCAGTTCCATATGATACATTCTGTTAAACAGAATCAATATAGAAATTCAACTAACTGACTTGCAGTTCAATCAAACAGTCAACACACAGTCAATCAGCCAATATTTAACAGTTCTAAAAATACAACATGAAATTATAAACTGTTCAGAGTTGGTGAGATTTACTCACATTGGACGATCATCGTTGATAACGATAACCATCGCTCGATTTGATTCAGACGGACAAATTATTTTGCGATAAATTGTAACGAGCTCTGATGGACTTCCAGTCAGTTCCATGGTGTAGCCACCGTCCATACGGTCCTAACGGATTTTGTTTCTTCCAATTTCGATTACGTATGTAAAAGATATCAACATTCGAAGTTTATACATTATTTAAATAAAACAAAAATGTAGATTTATATTTTCTAAATGGACCTTACCCTAAATCTTTCACCGGCCTAGCCCAATACCAATTAAAAACCCACCCGCTTCGTTCTTTCTCCCCCAAATGATGATACAGGAAACCTCAAGCCTGAAAAGCCATGGCCGTTCCTTTCCACTGATATTTCTTCCTCCACAACCCATTTAAAATCGAATAGAAATATCCACAACGATCCTCATTCAAAACCGCATCTACTCTACCATTATTACTCAACTCGAATCCCATTCCCCCGTCGCGACTTCAGAAGCCCACGTCCACCCATCGACCAAAAATTGAACCGAGACCCACCAATTTCTGCGAGCAAGGGAGGTTTTCCACGACGAACTCTAATACAAACTCGGATCTTGGAATTTATGCTTCTATTCGCCGATAACCCGAACCCTAGAACTGACTGTGGAGTTTCGAGCTATAGAAACCGGCGTCGCAACCCATAAACTAGGCATCGAACTGAAGAGTGCCATCACAGGAGCTCGACAACAACACTGTTTTGATTTATAGATTTTTGTGGGATTTTTACTTGCTTTTCTTGTTGGAAAATTTTCACTGTAACCACATTTGTGGTCTTATATAGTTGTTGTGGTGGTAGGTGGTGTTTGAAGCAAAGAATAGTGAAGGCATGGCCTGTGTTGGATCATAGAAATGGGGGGATATTTTGAATTTGATTTTTAAAATTTATTTTCTCGATTCACTCCTTGTATCTGCCTTCTAAAAATCCCGGCGACCACATACGATACCCTAAAATCACCAAACTGGACATGTAGCTAGAGTTCGACATTACGGTCCCAATGAAACTGGTTTCGTCGAATTCCGACTTCGTATGCTCACACAGTGTATTTTTAACTGACAAAATACTGATTGTTTTCTACTCTAAAAATCCGTACGGCCACACAGTGACCCAAAAAATCACGGAACTTGGAATCTAACAATAATTTGATGTTGAGGATCCAACAAAACTAGTTTCGTCGAATTCTGATTCTCTGTGTGAGCATACGAAGTCGGAATTCGATGAAACTAGTTTTTACTGATGATGCAGCTGTCATCATCAGAATCTATTTTCCAGCGATCGAACTGAGTTCAATACTATAAAACCATTTCTAAACATTTCCACTTTGAAATTCATTTCAAAATATAATTCGCACTGCTTGTAAAACAATTTAAAATCTCCCAGGATCTTAAATTTTCCTTATTTTTAATCCAAATCCATTTACAAACACTTATCCGATTCTCCAGAGTTTTAACTCAATTTCTGGTTTAAATTTCAGATTTAACTCATCTGATTTCACGTATTTCACTTATATGAATTCTGATTGGTTATTTACATAACCATTTAATTTATAATCTTACTCGATTATAATAACAACCAATATATCCACTATAATATAATTTTGATATATATCTTCTCTATATCAAGATATACCTTGGGTAAACTTATTTTAATTTACCCTCTTTTCAAAACATATCGTGACGACCCATCGTATTCGAGTGTTTACCTTGGGTAAACTCCTACCGATACAGTGGATCAAATTGATCGACCAGAACTCACAAACGACTCAACCAATAAATCTCCACAATATAAAACAAATTTTTATATCAATAACAAATACGTTCACTCGTATATATACACTCAACTCAATCTAGGGTATTACTAACCCTATCTCTACTGAGTCACGCCACAGAGCCAAGGTAATTCACTTAACTTAAGCTCTGATGCCAACTGTAATGACCCGGGATTTTGGCGATCTTGGTTATCCGATATACAACACATATCGAACACCCTAGGATCGAAAATACCGGTCATAAATGAAAAAAATTAGAGGGTGAGGAAAGATAAGATAGAAACTTAGAATAGAAGAAGAAGAAGAAGAACACAACATCAGAGTAACATGAACCTCACAACGGAACGAATAACAAATAATATATATAACATAACTTGAAATATACATCTTTACTTGAATATACATCATTATCAAAGTACAACACTTACAACACAGCGGAAATAACTATAGCTATATAATCCTGAAGCCTCCTGCTCCAAACTCTTCTAGTATATCTGTAAATCTCGACTACTTGACTGCCCGTACAAATTTAGGCACCCAAAAGTTTAGGGAAAACAAAAAAATAAACTCCGGGTCAGTCATGAGACTGGTATGAGTAAAACAGTTTAAAACAGTTTGAACAAGTAAACGATATCTCATAAGACCACGCCGTATAACGGAACGGGCTTTTCCCTTATGAGAATCCAAAATATCTTTATATCAGAAACCTTTTGATATTATAATAATGTCTATCAACCACAATATAATAATCATCTAGCAGAAACGCTTTCATCTCACGTTCTACATATATAGTATACAATCAAAACCGCAAGCACGTATTAGGTAATGGATTTCCAACTATGACAAGGTATGGAACCACCTTTCGCTAGTGTACCTCTAGAAAGGAATACACTGGGTTCAACAAGAACATCTTGCAACCCGGCCACACATGACCGACCATTCATTTCGCTTGAGTGTATCGAATGTATATCACCAACGGTTGGGATCAACAACCGTTTCTCGAATGGGACAACATCAACAATAGATTTTTAGAAGTAAATGAAACTCTAGATCAGGTGATTATACACCCTACTTCGGAGCGACCGACTTAGCCATGCTGCCTGCCCGATTTCTGTCATTTACACGTTGATGAGGCTAGAAGCTAAGCTTTATCATCACACCGGATTCACTTCGAATGTCACATCGTCAAATCCATCAAATCACCGATTGACGTCTACAACAGTACATTACGTGTTAGCTAAAGAAGTTTCCTTCTCCGCTTCCACTCTTGGTACGGTTGAAGAAATCAATGTTCGTGACCTTTCTGGAAATACTCTGTCAGACATTCATCCATACAAGTCATCCAGGAACAGGATGAACCGAAGGCACTATTCAGTATATCCATCTTAGGCACTGTTATCTAAGATTTATACAATAACACTGTGGAGTTTCGAGCTACAGAAACCGGCGTCGTAACCCATAAACTAGGCATCGAACTGAAGAGTACCATCACAGGAGCTCGACAACAACACTGTTTTGATTTATGGATTTTTGTGGGATTTTTACTTGATTTTTCTTGTTTGAAAATTTTCACTGTAACCACATTTGTGGTCTTATATAGTTGTTGTGGTGGTAGGTGGTGTTTGAGGCAAAGAATAGTGAAGGCGTGGCCTGTGTTGGATCATAGAAATGGGGGGATATTTTGAATTTGATTTTTAAAATTTATTTTCTCGATTCACTCCTTGTATCTGCCTTCTAAAAATCCCGGCGACCACATACGATACCCTAAAATCACCAAACTGGACAGGCTGCTAGAGTTCGACATTACGGTCCCAACGAAACTGGTTTCGTCGGATTCCGACTTCGTATGCTCACACAGTGTATTTTTAACTGACAAAATACTGACTGTTTTCCACTCTAAAAATCCGTACGGCCACACAGTGACCCCAAAAATCATGGAACTTGGAATCTAACAATAATTTGATGTTGCGGATCCAACAAAACTAGTTTCGTCGAATACTGACTTCGTTTGTAAAAGTGGCTTATTTTTACAGCTCTGAATGACCCATTTAAATATATAAATATATTTAAATATAATTAAATTAAATATAAATAAATTTATATTATCGCATATACTCACATTGGAATACCATACAGCTCTAGAATATTCCTATATGAATTTCTAACTCGATATTCACTTCTGGGTCAACCCGATATTCGATTTATATTGAAATTCCTTTTAAAAATATAAATAATTCCTTTATAAATTATAAAGGAATTCCACAGCGACTTTTCTAAAATTTGATTTGGACATAAATCAAAATCTACACAACGAAATCCCGATTTTTCTCTTCCACTAGAAAGATATACTCCACCAGCTCCACACATTTCTTGTTTCACAGAAATCCGGCTTAAAACGAATCCTGTACATTCAATTGAAGTTTGAATCGCCAATTTACGAACTGCAGCGCCATTTCAAGCTCGATTTTAATTATAATATAATTATACGTTCAAACTGTCGTTCAAGTAATATATTCGTTATTCTTATTCAATTCTAAACTGAATTAAATATCACCGATGATCCAATTCACACCATATCGCCATTTCAGCCAATTCTGATTATTTCAGAATAAAAAATATTATTTAATTTATTATTTTAATTAAATATTCACTATTATTTAATTCAACGACCATTAAATCCTTTTAATCACCATTTACATAATTAAATAAATTAATTATAATACCTCTGCCAATGCGGGTCATTACAATAAACAAGTGTTAAATTCAGAATATTCTTTTATTCAAATATTCTTCTACTTTGGGAAAGGTTCCCATTAGTTTTACCAAAGATAAATTCTTTAAATTTATTCTTTAATCTTCTTTGAATATCAATTCCAACCAAATTTTGGTTTATCCAAACTAGTCGGGATTAACGAACCTTACCGAAGTAATCATTTGTTTTAATTTCCCAGTCCCAACCTATTCATCCCATGAAGTAAAACTGGTCATACTTCATATCTAACACCACAGTGTTATCGGTAAATACAATTACTTTTCCACGTTCAAATCTAATTAAAGATTTAACTATCGCCTGGAGCAAAACTGGTAATACTCCATTCTCGATCATTTCAATATAATTAAAGATTCATTAAAACTCCACTTGAATTTAATCTTCCAAAAAATCACTATCAATGGATATTTAACTTGGGAAATCATATCCTGTATTTAACTGGGTTAAAGAACCAATGTCATTTAAAACACGGTTCACGATAAACCCAAAATCACATTCCATTTACAATGAAATCTTCATGGAAAACAAATCGATATTTATAATCGATATAAACTTCCATATCCGACTAATAATATAAATGGAATAACAGCAAAGCCTTTTAAATTCCAGATATATTAGTTGTCTTCCTCCACAGAAATTCACTTCGATTATTACCAAATCGAATTCCATTCCATTCCAATTTATTTTATTAATTTGGAAAACTTTACTTTGGAAAATCTCCTTTAAATCTTAAAAAAAGACTTATAAATTCCAAATCACATTTCACTGTAAATCGGGTTAAAGAACGAATGTCGTTAAAACACAGTTCATGATAAACCCAATTCACATTCCATTAATTATCGGGTTAAAGAACAAGTGTTATTTAAAACACCGTTCACGACAAACCCAAAAATCCCATTTGATATAAAATACAAGGCTCTAAACAGAAAATATATCGGCTTATATTCAATATCAAATTCTACGACCAACAAATATTGTATTGGAAATAACGATATAAATATATATTTCAAATTCCCACAACAATATCTGTAATCATGAAATTCAACATCGAAATACTCCAAAGACAATTTCAATACAAACCCATTCCAATTCAATTATCGGAAATTCTGGTTACTTTTAAACCCTTTCAAATCCAATTTATTTATTTCAAAAGTAAATGGATTATAATTCTAGTTCAAAACTAGTTCATTTCGACAAAAATCTATTTTTATCTTTTCAAATTTGGAGTTTTTCATCCTAATTCTTTCCAAATCATTTCTTATGATTTTACACAAATTATTGCTACTTTTAATAATTTTATCAAGGCCCGTACAGTCGATTTCCATCAAGGGCCATCGAACTGCACTTACAGTGAGCTTTTCCAAATTTGATTTCGATATAATTCCAAATTCAACCGTTTGATTTCAAATCTCCAATATTCATTAGAAAGAACTTTTCGATACGAACCCAACGGTTCCGGTTTTAGGAGAATCCAACAGTCGGATCTCCCGTAATGTCCATTCGAAGTCAATGGTCAAAATTCATGAACTGCCGCAGCGCGGCGCGTTCTATTCAGGCCATTATATATAAACTATGTATATATATTATATATTTCGTCGATTTTCTTTCAAAACGTATTTTATAAATCGTTTTAAATTCATTTTCAAAACAATTTCAACTTCCTATTCAATTTCTAATCAAAATTGAATATTCCATATCATCGATATATAAATGATAATATTTTCAAAACATTGTATTTTGAAATCAATTCTTTTTCGATTTTCTTTATAAAAATGAATAAAATCGATATAGATATCGTTCACGTCAAAATGGCGCATATCTAATCAACACGGCTTTATATATTTCAATACTTTGTTATTCTATTCAACAAATGAATATTTTCTTCAACACATGAATTTTCTTTTATTCAACACATGAATATTCATTTATTCAACACATGAATTTTCTTTTATTCAACACATGAATTTTCTTTTATTCAACACATGAATATTCTTTTTATTCAACACATGAATATATATATTTTATTTTCTAAATTGGAATGAGACCCACTCAATTACCATATAATATTATTTATATGGATTCTATACAACACATGTATATAATATCAATGATAAATAATCAACCATCATCCAAAGTGCACCACACAAAGGCATAAGCATTAAATATAAATAATTAACGCTTACACAGTCTGTCAACCAATCGGTCGACATACTACTAAACAATTGGGATTAGTGTATGTCAATATCATCCCAACACCCGTGTGGGGTTTCAATCAATCAAACACATATTTTATTTGTGCAGTTGGGCGATGTGTAAAATTTATCGTCCCAATCTATGTCAGTCAAATAGGTTTACATAAACAAATCGTTCTGATTTGTAAATGAATATCTATTTTATTCACATCAACGTTAAAAATTATATTTTTAACTATAAAATATTAATTCATTCCACATCACATAATCAATTTTCACAAAACATCCATGAAACAAACAAGTCATCCATTGTCTGTGGACGATGGGTGTCGGGTGCTGCTAAGCACCGTCTACATCCTAGTATATATTTTAACTAGAAAATAAAATAAAAGTGAGGTGTTCTCACTTTTGGGTTCCATATCCACTCCGCCGTATTTTACTTCTGAACTTCCGAACCTTCGGATTTGTTTGAATTCCAATGCAGTCCTTACCACGCTGTTCATAATAAAAATTATATTTTTATTGCTTCATTCCAATAAATAAAAATCACATTTTTTATTTCTACTTCATATATAAATTATATTTTTAAACCGCGACCTTTAAAATAAAAATCACATTTTTATATCGAAGTTATTTAAATAAAAATCATATTTTTATTCTCACCCCATTCACATAAAAAATCATATTTTTATAACGATGTTCATATAAATAAAAATCGAATCTTTATCTTGCCCCTCTCTATATAAAAATCGTATTTTTTTACTAAATCAAAAATCATATCTGTATGTTATGAAAAATATAACCTTTTCTTTAAAAATCATTCCTTTTCATTTTATAAAAATCTATCCTTTCATCATGTTAAAAATCCAATCTTCGTTTGCTAACATCATATATAAAAATCCAACCTTTGTTTGTTTAAAAATCTTGTCTTTCTAACTATAAAAATCTAATCTTTTTATCATAAGAAAAATTAAAACTTTTGCATAGAAATCAGAATTTTAAAATATAAAGAAGTCAGTTTTTATTTTATAAAGAAATCAGTTTTTATTTTATAATTTAAGGAAACCATAAACGCTTACAGTGGGGGAGGGGGAGGAATTCTGATCGTCGGAGGGGGCATGGGGAGGCGGCGCTGGCACAGAGGGAGGCGATGGGTGGTTGCGGCGGCGGGTAGTGGTGGTTGTAGGGTTTCGAGGCTGGGTTTCTTTTTGCGGTTCGGGTTTTCAACTGTGGCCGAGGAGAGAGAGAAGTGGAGGTGGATGGCGGCGGTTCTCTGACGTGGCGGCGCGGCGGTGGGTCTCCTCCGATGCGGCGACGGCTTCAAGAATGGTGGGGTCAACGAGGGCTATGTGTTTTTTTCTTTTTTTCTTTTTTAGATAACAAGTTGACCTGAAGAGAGAAGGAGAGGGGGTAATATATAATTAATTAATTATTTGTTTTATTTCTCCAAAAAATTAACTTTTCATTTGAACTCAGAATCGAACCCAACGACTATCATCCATAGCTAATTACCCCCATTCCGAACACAATAGGATAGGTATCGTAAGCTAATTCAACCGTTTCGATCAGTTTTCTTCAAAATCAAAATATAAATCTATATATTCAGTTTTGAACGTTCATTTTAATTTACCGGGACCACATACTAACTCTAAAAATTCCCAAAAAATATTTTCTAGCTTCGTATTGATGATACGGTCCTAACAAAACTAATTTCGTCAAATTCTGAGATCGTTTGAAAAATGGCCATTTTTAAGGGCCAAAATTCCATAGCGACTATTATGAATTTTCAACTGGGCATAACTTTTTATTCCCGCTATGAAATTTCAATTTTTCGGATTCTTTGGAAAGATATTTTCAAGTAGATTCTAATATTTTTGGTTTCACTTTAATCCAGTTTATTTTGAATCCTGTACATTCATTCGAACTTTGAAATCGAAATTTCAAGCTACCACTCCATTTTCAATTCCTTTTAAAATTAAAATAAAATATTTATATTCTAATGTCGATTCAAATAAATATATACTCTCCAATTCTATTCAAAATAAATTTCTCATCGTCATTATTTAAAATAAATCACTTTAAGTCTTCGAAAATCATCGATATTTCCAAAATAAATTTTTTAAATTAGCTCAGATTTTCCGGGTTGTTACAATCTCCCCCACTTAAAACTTTTCATCCCCGAAAAGGAACGAAGCTGAAAGTTGTTTAACAAACCAACTCAACTTCCATTGTTTTAATTATGGCTTAAGTCCTTCAACTTTTCAGTTTCTAAGAACTTTTCAAAATTTTCAAAAATTTGGCTAACACCCTAAATTTTCGAAAAATTTCGCCATAACCTCCCCTGCACCGGGAGCTTGGGGATATTTCAAATAGCCTCCCATGGCCCTCACCAATCCAAAAAGAAAAAGAAACAGCCAAGCGGCTAGCCAATCGGCTCATAAAATCATCAAAAACCCAAGAAATACAATAAACATGTACCTATTTGTCGGGAAAACAATTTTATTCCTCTTCTCTAGCCTCCTTGCTATGACCTATTCAATGTAAGTACATGTACAAGCATGCAAATGCGATAAATTTTCAATACAATCCACTATTTGGTTCAATTTGGCTAAAGGTTCAACATTTAATTAATCAACCAATAATCAACCAATACAATCATCAATCAATTAGTTGATTATCATTTCAAACACATAATTTTGATACATATACAGAAAATCATGTTTTTGGATGCCAATTCACAACAATAAGCCCTACCTAGTTTTGGTTCTCACACCAGTCAATTGGAAACTTATAGAAATCCCACTTTCGTCACTCGAACATAAATTCTGATGATGTTTCGAACCACCATCAGAACATCCACGAGCGACTAGAGTGTGATTCTATATCTATCCAGTATATAAAAACTTCAAATACACGCGGATCAGATGTATACGCAAAACCTTTATATATTGGATTGTCCAAATTCAATACAAATAAATATTCACATATGTTGAATAAGGTTTAAATTTTCAAAACAAAATTCGTTTTCATTTTAAAAATATACCCTTCACACTCGTTCTAGGATACTACTGATCCCATCTCTAACGAGTCATTCTCATTGGATATTACTGATCCAATCTCTGATGAATTCTTTCCTATGGTTCTAATGTGCCTTGTTCTCCGAACTTTGTAAACCAAAGCTCTGATACCAAGCTGTAATGACCCGAAATCCCCCTTATGGGAAATCGAGGATTGTACTGAGGACAAGACGAATCAGAACACAAGCAGAAGAACATTTCATTGCTTATTACAACAATTCCATCAGAATACAAGAATATTACAGAGTATAAATAAATATTATACATTCGATAAATATCAGAGATTAAAATACATTACATAGTAGCGGAAAATAATACAAAACACAACTGAAAGTAATACGCGGATACAGAGCTTTCCGAGTATCGTTCCAGCTGTAAACCAGGATCCTGTGAATATAAATCTGCAAAACCAAAACTACTAGCTGCCTGTGCAGAAAATAGGGGCACCCAGAGTTTAGGTTAAAACAATAAACTCCAGGTCAGTCATGTGACTGGTGTGAGAATTAAAACAGTTATTAATCTTTATTTTACAGTTAGGTAAATCCAGGGACCACGCCGTATAACACGGAACGGGTTTCCTCCCAAGAATACCAGTGCATAAAACAATAGCGCAATGCTAAATAAAGAACAATGAAGCTATTATAAGACCCAGGTCCCATCACACAATGCAACATAAGCCGGAGGATAGGGTTTTACCTTATAATGGCCAAAGAACGCTTGATACGCTAAGTTTCGTCTTTTATTATTACTATAAGTGCATGGTATTAAATCAATTTCAATCATAAGTATCAATCATAGACAGCATAAGTGCCCCCATACCACTATGTCGCCATATATAGGTTCTACAATCAAAACCGCAAAGTCACGTATTGGAAGTTGGATTTCCATCTGTGATCCGAGGCAAGGGATCGTCCTCACAGTTTCGTGTAATGACCCGGATATTTGACGGTGTAATAATTAACTTATTTAATTATTTAAGTAACGAATATATTATTTAATCGTCGACGTTAGAACGTATAATTATATTATAATTAAAATCGAGCTTGAAATGGCGTGGCAGTTCGCTGTTTGGCGATTCGAACTTCAACTGAATGTACAGGATTCGTTTTAAATCGGATTTCTGTGAAACAAGAAACGTGTGGAGCTGGTGGAGTATATATTTCTAGTGGAACAGAAAAATCGGTATTTCGTCGTATAGATTTTGAGATATGTCCAAATCAAATTTTAAAATAGTCGCTATAAAATCGTTTATCGACCGTAACGGTTTATCCGATATAACTAGAAATCGGGTTTGAATTTAGACAAGATTCTTTTGAGACATATCGATAATTTAATTTTTAGAATTTTATGGTAATTTTTAATTAATTAAATAAGCACTTTTTATTTTGAAGTATTTTGCACCCTGTGACGATATTGATGGGTTTCACAATATGAGTTAATCTACCGGTATTATTATATTTTCGGGATCGTGGCACCGAGCTTGATACAACAGTATCTTTATTTCTGTCCGTAGCGTTACGTAAGTATATACATAATTAATAAATTAGAAAATGGTTTAAATGATTTTTCTAAAAATGGATAATAATACAAAATATCCTAACTGTGTATGGGCTTAAACAAAGCCACATCTCTAGTACTCTCAGCCACCTATTCTCCTTTTGCTTCAAACCGAAAACGTGGAAAGAAGGTGACCAAACAAATCAAATAGGAACACTATAAAATAACTTAAACTTTACTTAAACCTAGGTCACTATTTCCATTTCTCTTCAACAAACACGAGCCGCCACGAGAAACTCTCAGCCAAAACATTTCGATCAAAGAGAATCAAACAAATAAAGATACTCCACTTAAGTTGCTGAAACCGATACTTACGATCCTCATCACCTTCACGACGGGCTCACGTCAGAGCTGGAAGACCGAGGCAAAAA
Source organism: Allium sativum (assembly GCA_030737875.1). Lineage (NCBI taxonomy): Eukaryota > Viridiplantae > Streptophyta > Magnoliopsida > Asparagales > Amaryllidaceae > Allium > Allium sativum. The sequence goes on along the minus strand of CM060922.1, from coordinate 442,971,956 downwards.
CGAAATGGTTCAACTGTGTAAAGATGGAGCAGCAGTTTTCTGTGAGGAGGGAGTATAAAATCGGAGTTCACTGGAGGGGTTTTTACGTGGATGGTAGAAGGAGCATGAAGGGCGGAAACTGTGCATGGGGGAAGATAGGTATAGTGGTGGCAGCATGTAAAGGTACAACGTGAGTCGATGCAAAGAGAAGGAGGGCGTGGGTTCTTTGAATGTGTGGTGTGCGTGTGTGGTATGAGTGTGTTACGGTGTACAGCATGGGGGAGGACAACACGTCATAGATTGGTATGACTAGCCAAGGAGCATTCGAAGTATACTTTGGTGTTCAAACAAGAGCTTGCGTCTGTGATGGGGGGAGCAGTGGAGCAATATCTATGGGAGAGGAGCGGTTGGTTAAATCAATAGCTAAAAGGTGGAGTACACAATGAAGAGGAGTAGTCTGTTTGAAGGAAGCATGCTGGAAGGTGAAAACATATTGATTTCAAAAGGGGTATGGACTTTGAAAAGGGGAATGGCTTTGGACTTGAACATAGGAGCTGAACGTTTGGATTTTTGGTGTTGCCTGTGAAGGCCGTGAAGTGGATATGGGTCCACATGTATTGAGGAGAGAAGTGAGACACTGAGTGGATTTGCAAAATGTAAGAAGAGGAGTCGGATTGATATTTAATGAAGAGGAGAGGAGTCAAAGTGGGGTCAACGGAAGTTGTAAGAAGTGGATCTGGTACTTTGATTTTTGATGTGGGAAGGAAGATGGTGCGGGTTCAATACGTTAGCAAGGGGAGAAGGATAACAACGGTAGCGGGTCAAAGGAAATAGAAATGGTTGTGGGCCAGGAATCTAAAGGTTCGTTACGATCGTATGAACGGACACTACACACTGGAACCGACTGGAAGTAATTCTGAGCTCGTTACAATTTATGGCGAAATAAATTGTCCGTCCGAATCAAATCAAGAGATGGTTATCGTTATTAACGATGATCGTCCAATGTGAGTAAAACTCACTAACTCTCCTCAATTTATATTTTAATATAAATTGTACTTTATTTTGTTGACTGCTGTATATTGATTGTTAAACTGGACTGTTAAATAGATTTGATTGAAAACATAGATATAGTCATATGTTATATCGTTAATCAAATATTGATTTTGTCCAGTAGAATATTTCATATCGAAATGAAATTGATGTATATTATACTGTGTAACATCTGTGAATGCAGGGAAACAGGTTGGAGGAATCCGACTGGGTTCCTCAACAATTATTTTACTGTTTTCATATATTGTGATATATGTTGTGATTTATACTCTGTTATTGATTATGGATGTTAGAACGATATTGATCATCGTTGTTTGATATTTTGAATATCATAAGAAACCCTGAGTTGTAAAAAGGAATATTTCAATGTATATTGAAATAAAGGAAATTATTTATAAATCGAACACGGTTTATAAAAGGAAATTATTTATAAAACAAATAGAGTTTTATAAAAGGGATATTTATTTAGAAAATAAATAGAATTAAAAAGGAGAATATTTATTTAGAAAATAAATATAAATAAGAAATATTTATTTAGAAGATAAATAAACCGTTGTAAATAGGAAATATTTGTAACGGTAAATAGAAGTTGTAAATAGGAAATATTTGTAACGGTAAATAGAAGTTGTAAATAGGAAATATTTGTAACGGTAAGTAAACGTTAAAAAAGGGAAATAGTTGTAACGGAAAACGTAGTTTATCAAAAGGAGTTAATCAAACGTAGTTTATCAAAAGGAGTTAATCAAACGTAGTTTATCAAATGGAGTTAATCAAACGTAGTTTATCAAAAGGAGTTAATCAAACATAGTTTATCAAAAGGAGTTAATCAAACGTAGTTTATCAAAAGGGGCTAATCGAATATAGAAATTAAGAAGTGAAGTTAAACAAAAATTAGAAACTGACTAGAGATTAGTAAGTTGAATAGTATTCTGAGTATCGATCTGATGTTGGTTTCGGCCTTCGGGATTTATACTTAGAGAATTGTTCTCTTACTAGTTTGCAGTTAGGGACTGATAGTTGTGGAATGGTAGTGATGCGTGAATGAGGATTGGAAATGTTTTCCAATATAAATAAACGTATATTTTCTAATTATAGAAAATAAGAAAATATGAATATATATATATATATATGTATTATATGTTGGATGATTTGATCGATAATTCCATTTGGAATTTAGATCGTTGTGTGAACACCGACATGTTTTTCTTGGATAGTTAACTCACTGACTATCGAAGTTTTTACCATTTTAACGTTGTTAATATGGAGAGACCGGTTGGATTCTTATCCAAAGAACCACTCTGTATTGACATAAGCGTTGCGAATATGCCAAAGAAAATTGAAGACGGAGTAAAGTGCAAGGGCTGTTGTATAAGTCTTAGATAACAGTGACTAAGATGGATGTACTGAATAGTGCCTTCGGTTTCGTTCAATCCCAGAACGAACGTATATGGACGAATGTCTGACAGAATATTTCCAATGATTGAATGAGTTGGACTGTACAAATATATATGGTGGCCAACGGATTTATTCCCTTCGCATAATATCCAGAATCTATTTGTGCAGATCCAACTAATGATTAACGGATCTGATAATGTGGCATTCAAAGTAATCGTGCAATCAATGAAAGATAGATAAGCGTAGTTTCTAGTCTCACATCCGGTAAATGACAAAAATCGGGCAGGCAGCATGGCTAAGTCGGTCGCAACGAAGTAGGGTGTATAATCACCTATCTAGAGAATATTCATTTGCTTCTTTAATCTATCAATGCTGTCCCATATATATACGGGAAACGGTTGCTGATCCCAGCCGTTGGTGATGTACATTCGATACACTCAAGCGAAATGAGTGGTCGGTCATGTGTGGCTGAGTTGCAAGATGTTCTTGTTGAACTCCAGTGTATCGTTCCTAGAGTACACTGATCGGAAGGTGGTTCCATACCTTGTCATAGTTGGAAATACATTACCCAATACGTACTTGCGGTTTTGATTGTATACTATATGTAGAACGTGAGATGAAAGCGTTTCTGCTAGATGATTATTATACTGTGGTTGATAGACATTATTATAATATCAAAAGGTTTTGATATAAAGATACTTTGGATTCTCATAAGGGAAAAACCCGTTCCGTTATACGGCGTGGTCTTATGAGATATCGTTTACTTGTTCAACCTGTTTTAAAACTGTTTTACTCATACCAGTCCCATGACTGACCCGGAGTTTACTTTGTTTTGTTCTACCTAAACTCTTGGGTGCCTAAATTTGTATGGGCAGTCAAGTAGTTCAGGATTTTACAGATACATTTAGAGAGCTTGGACCAGGAGGCTTCAAGATTCTATAGCTAGTATTATTTCCGCTGTTGTTGTAAGTGTTGTACTCTGATAAGTGCTATTGTATACATATATTGTTTGTATTTCAAAGGTTATGTTATATTTTATTCGTTCCGCTGTGAGATTCGTGGTTACTCTGATGATGATGTTCTTCTTCTTCTATTCCAATAGTTCTACCTTATCTATTCTCACCCTCTATCTTCTTTCTATTAGTTTCTTGAATTTCTTGTGCAATTTGGGGTTGGACTTGTGTTATTTAGTCAGCTCAAATTGGACCGGATTTTCGGGTCAATACAGTTGGTATCAGAGCTTAAGTTATGTGAATTACCTTGGCTCTGTGGCGTAACTCAGTAGAGATGGGATTAGTAATATCCTAGATTGAGTTGAGTGTATATATACGAGTGAACGTATTTGTTAATTGATATAAATTTTTGTTTTATATTGTGGAGCTTTATTGGTTGAGTGGCTTATGAATTCTGGTCAATAGTGGGGCACCACAATATCGATAGGGGTTTCTAAACATTCGAATATGATGAACCAACATGATATGCTTTGAAATTAACATAGTAAAATTGGTTGTATTGGTTGTTAGTATATTCGAAAGAAATTATAAAAAAGTGGAATGGTTATAAATAACTGATCAGAATTCATATAAGTAAAGTATATGAAATAAGATGAATTAAATCTGAAATTAACTCAGGATTAGGAATTATAATAAGGAAATTTTAAGTTCTTGGGAGATTTTGAAAATGTTTTCAAATTTGAAATGTTATAGTATTGAACTCACTTCGATAAACTGGGAAATAACCCTGATGAGTGTGGCCACATCATCAGTGTTCATTTTTGAGTTCTAAGTGACGGATTACTACCAAAGGTTGTGTTTTTGAATTGTTTTAGGAAAACAAGTGTTTAGAAATTCAAAGGTTTTGAATTGGTATTATGGTTTCAAATTGATTTGAAATAAACCCAGGAATTTAAATTCTGGAATTAAGATTTAACTTATGAAGTTAAATGGATTAAAATATTGAAAGTAAATAAATTAATTTGAATTAAACTTGGACAAGGTTAAATATAGTACGGAATTATATTGGGATGATATCGAGTAAGTTGATTGATTATACAAGAATTTGGAATCAAAAATTGTACTTAAGTTTGAAATGGAATTTGACTTGAGTATAAGTGAATACTTGAGTTTGAGGATAAAAACTGACAGGAGATTGATTGGATTGACATTGGTATATGTTGAGTTGATAATCAATGGGAATGGTATAAAGATATGGTCAGCAAAAAGGTACAAGTTTATATTTCATATGAGTTTGGTGATTTATGAGCTGATTTGGCAAGCCGCTTGGCTGTTTGATTTTCTTTTGGTTGGAGAAGGCCTAGAGAGGCGAGTTGTGGTTTTACCGATAGGGCTGTACAAAGGAGGTTATGGCAAAATTTTCCGAAAAATTTAAGCATTAGAAAATTTTCAGAATTTTTGAAAATTTTAGTTAGTCGGAATAAATTAATATTTTAGTCGATATTAATTGGTTCAGTTGAAACTGAAGTTAAAGGGTAAACCGATAAATATTACCCAGCAGATAGGGTCGTCCTCTACCTTAGCAATTTCGAGGACGAAATTATTTTAAGTGGGGAAGAATGTAATGACCCGGATATTTGACGGTGTAATAATTAACTTATTTAATTATTTAAATAACGAATATATTATTTAATCGTCGACGTTAGAACGTATAATTATATTATAATTAAAATCGAGCTTGAAATGGCGCGGTAGTTCGCTGTTTGGCGTTTCGAACTTCAACTGAATGTACAGGATTCGTTTTAAATCGGATTTCTGTGAAACAAGAAACGTGTGGAGCTGGTGGAGTATATCTTTCTAGTGGAACAGAAAAATCGGGATTTCGTCGTATAGATTTTGAGATATGTCCAAATCAAATTTTAAAATAGTCGCTATAAAATCGTTTATCGACCGTAATGGTTTATCCGATATAACTAGAAATCGGGCTTGAATTTAGACAAGATTCTTTTGAGACATATCGATAATTTAATTTTTAGAATTTTATGGTAATTTTTAATTAATTAAATAAGCACTTTTTATTTTGAAGTATTTTGCACCCTGTGACGATATTGATGGGTTTCACAATATGAGTTAATCTACCGGTATTATTATATTTTCGGGATCATGGCACCGAGCTCGATACAACAGTATCTTTATTTCTGTCTGTAGCGTTACGTAAGTATATACATAATTAATAAATTAGAAAATGGTTTAAATGATTTTTCTAAAAATGGATAATAATACAAAATATCCTAACTGTGTATGGGCTTAAACAAAGCCACATCTCCAGTACTCTCAGCCACCTATTCTCCTTTTGCTTCAAACCGAAAACGTGGAAAGAAGGTGACCAAACAAATCAAATAGGAACCCTATAAAATAACTTAAACTTTACTTAAACCTAGGTCACTATTTCCATTTCTCTTCAACAAACACGAGCCGCCACGAGAAACTCTCAGCCAAAACATTTCGATCAAAGAGAATCAAACAAATAAAGATACTCCACTTAAGTTTCTAAAACTGATACTTACGATCCTCATCACCTTCACGACGGGCTCACGTCAGAGCTGGAAGACCGAGGTAAAAACGAAATGGTTCAACTGTGTGAAGATGGAGCAGCAGTTTTCTGTGAGGAGGGAGTATAAAATCGGAGTTCACTGGAGGGTTTTTTACGTGGATGGTAGAAGGAGCATGGAAGGGCGGAAACTATGCATGGGGGAAGATAGGTATAGTGGCGGCAGCATGTAAAGGTACAACGTGAGTTGATGCAAAGAGAAGGAGGGCGTGGGTTCTTTGAATGTGTGGTGTGCGTGTGTGGTATGAGTGTGTTACGGTGTACAGCATGGGGGAGGACAACACGTCATAGATTGGTATGACTGGCCAAGGAGCATTCGAAGTATACTGTGGTGTTCAAACAAGAGCTTGCGTCTGTGATGGGGTGAGCAGTGGAGCAATATCTATGGGAGAGGAGCGGTTGGTTAAATCAACAGCTAAAAGGTGGAGTACACAATGAAGAGGAGTAGTCTGTTTGAAGGAAGCATGCTGGAAGGTGAAAACGTATTGATTTCAAAAGGGGTATGGACTTTGAAACGGGAAGTGGCTTTGGACTTGAACATAGGAGATGAACGTTTGGATTTTTGGTGTTGCCTGTGAAGGTCGTGAAGTGGATATGGGTCCACATGTATTGAGGAGAGAAGTGAGGCACTGAGTGGATTTGCAAAATATAAGAAGAGGAGTCGGATTGATATTTAATGAAGAGGAGAGGAGTCAAAGTGGGGTCAACGGAAGTGGTAAGAAGTGGATCTGGTACGTTGATTTTTGATGTGGGAAGGAAGATGGTGCGGGTTCAATACGTTAGCAAGGGGAGAAGGATAACGGCGGTAGCAGGTCAAAGGAAATAGAAATGGTTGTGGGCCAGGAATCTAAAGGTTCGTTACGATCGTATGAACGGACACTACACACTGGAACCGACTGGAAGTAATTCTGAGCTCGTTACAATTTATGGCGAAATAAATTGTCCGTCCGAATCAAATCAAGAGATGGTTATCGTTATTAACGATGATCGTCCAATGTGAGTAAAACTCACTAACTCTCCTCAATTTATATTTTAATATAAATTGTACTTTATTTTGTTGACTGCTGTATATTGATTGTTAAACTGGACTGTTAAATAGATTTGATTGAAAACATGGATATAGTCATATGTTATATCGTTAATCAAATATTGATTTCGTCCAGTAGAATATTTCATATCGAAATGAAATTGATGTATATTATACTGTGTAACATCTGTGAATGCAGGGAAACAGGTTGGAGGAATCCGACTGGGTTCCTCAACAATTATTTTACTGTTTTCATATATTGTGATATATGTTGTGATTTATACTCTGTTATTGATTATGGATGTTAGAACGATATTGATCATCGTTGTTTGATATTTTGAATATCATAAGAAACCCTGAGTTGTAAAAAGGAATATTTCAATGTATATTGAAATAAAGGAAATTATTTATAAATCGAACACGGTTTTATAAAAGGAAATTATTTATAAATCGAACACGGTTTTATAAAAGGAAATTATTTATAAAACAAATAGAGTTTTATAAAAGGGATATTTATTTAGAAAATAAATAGAATTAAAAAGGAGAATATTTATTTAGAAAATAAATATAAATAAGAAATATTTATTTAGAAGATAAATAAACCGTTGTAAATAGGAAATATTTGTAACGGTAAATAGAAGTTGTAAATAGGAAATATTTGTAATGGTAAATAGAAGTTGTAAATAGGAAATATTTGTAACGGTAAATAGAAGTTGTAAATAGGAAATATTTGTAACGGTAAGTAAACGTTAAAAAAGGGAAATAGTTGTAACGGAAAACGTAGTTTATCAAAAGGAGTTAATCAAACGTAGTTTATCAAAAGGAGTTAATCAAACGTAGTTTATCAAAAGGAGTTAATCAAACGTAGTTTATCAAAAGGAGTTAATCAAACGTTGTTTATCAAAAGGGGTTAATCGAATATAAAAATTAAGAAGTGAAGTTAAACAAAAATTAGAAACTGACTAGAGATTAGTAAGTTGAATAGTTTTCTGAGTATCGATCTGATGTTGGTTTCGGCCTTCGGGATTTATACTTAGAGAATTGTTCTCTTACTAGTTTGCAGTTAGGGACTGATAGTTGTGGAATTGTAATGATGCGTGAATGAGGATTGGAAATGTTTTCCAATATAAATAAACGTATATTTTCTAATTATAGAAAATAAGAAAATATGAATATATATAAATATATATATGTAATATATGTTGGATGATTTGATCGATAATTCCATTTGGAATTTAGATCGTTGTGTGAACACCGACATGTTTTTCTTGGATAGTTAACTCACCGACTATCGAAGTTTTTACCATTTTAACGTTGTTAATATGGAGAAACCGGTTGGATTCTTATCCAAAGAACCACTCTGTATTGACATAAGCGTTGCGAATATGCCAAAGAAAATTGAAGACGGAGTAAAGTGCAAGGGCTGTTGTATAAGTCTTAGATAACATTGACTAAGATGGAAGTACTGAATAGTGCCTTCGGTTTTGTTCAATCCCAGAACGAACGTATATGGACGAATGTCTGACAGAATATTTCCAATGATTGAATGAGTTGGACTGTACAAATATATATGGTGGCCAACGGATTTATTCCCTTCGCATAATATCCAGAATCTATTTGTGCAGATCCAACTAATGATTAACGGATCTGATAATGTGGCATACAAAGTAATCGTGCTATCAATGAAAGATAGATAAGCGTAGTTTCTAGCCTCATATCCGGTAAATGACAAAAATCGGGCAGGCAACATGGCTAAGTCGGTTGCACCGAAGTAGGGTGTATAATCACCTATCTAGAGAATATTCATTTGCTTCTTTAATCTATCAATGCTGTCCCATATATATACGGGAAACGGTTGCTGATCCCAGCCGTTGGTGATGTACATTCGATACACTCAAGCGAAATGAGTGGTCGGTCATGTGTGGCTGAGTTGCAAGATGTTCTTGTTGAACTCCAGTGTATCGTTCCTAGAGTACACTGATCGGAAGGTGGTTCCATACCTTGTCATAGTTGGAAATCCATTACCCAATACGTGCTTGCGGTTTTGATTGTATACTATATGTAGAACGTGAGATGAAAGCGTTTCTGCTAGATGATTATTATACTGTGGTTGATAGACATTATTATAATATCAAAAGGTTTTGATATAAAGATACTTTGGATTCTCATAAGGGAAAAACCCGTTCCGTTATACGGCGTGGTCTTATGAGATATCGTTTACTTGTTCAACCTGTTTTAAAACTGTTTTACTCATACCAGTCCCATGACTGACCCGGAGTTTACTTTGTTTTGTTCTACCTAAACTCTTGGGTGCCTAAATTTGTATGGGCAGTCAAGTAGTTCAGGATTTTGCAGATACATTTGGAGAGCTTGGAGCAGGAGGCTTCAAGATTCTATAGCTAGTATTATTTCCGCTGTTGTTGTAAGTGTTGTACTCTGATAAGTGCTATTGTATACATATATTGTTTGTATTTCAAAGGTTATGTTATATTTTATTCGTTCCGCTGTGAGATTCGTGGTTACTCTGATGATGATGTTCTTCTTCTATTCTAATAGTTCTACCTTATCTATTCTCACCCTCTATCTTCTTTCTATTAGTTTCTTGAATTTCTAGTGCAATTTGGGGTTGGACTTGTGTTATTTAGTCAGCTCAAATTGGACCGGATTTTCGGGTCACTACACTTCGAGACTCTCTAGCCCGAGCCTCAGGAAAGTACTTTGTCAAGCCTTAGGAGTCACAGGGCCGGTCCACCGATGTGGATTAAAATGCCTGAAAACTGTGTTTCCCCGCCATTTGGGGCATAAATGAGCCAAATGACTCCATCGGCTCCACATAGTCACAGATATATCCGAGGCGCCTCACAATCCAACAACCACACAGGTAAAAATAATATAAATGTCAGGGCTGGCAGGTCACTAACACCACCCTAGCTAGAAGGAAACACATGTCCTCCCTGGATCCTTCTCCCGTTTCTGGTTCACACCGGGATGTGAGGCTCGCGAATTAACGCTACACAAAGCTATGCCACACAGGCGGTGCTTTGATCATCAACCACAAGACTTTGCTTTTCAACAGAAGCCTTGATCATTTGCATCTCAGCATGCCGCATAGGAAATTCACTCCATGCGATCGATATCCATCAATATATAACCTCTGAGCTCGTATGTCTCAGAGAAGGGCGTTAAGTAAGAGAATAAATTCTCCACCGCCAAACAGATATATATTTAATAGAAATCAATCACACATAATAAAATCCAATGTCAGACACACAGTCCATTTACAAGTTCGTTCTAGGTCTGATCGAAACAGGAGGCACCTTGTACCTCGCATATCCATCGATCTCCAAGTACATCTGGACGATCACCAACTGATTCCTTCCTCTTGGGTGTACAGCCCAATCAAGATCATCAGTAATTATCCAAACGATGTGAAGACCTCCGGTCTTCGACCATCATCTTCATCCTCGACACACCGTCGAATCAGTTATTCAGAATGGGATAAACCCAGCCTTTTCGAATAACTCGCATATATAATAAACAATTGTTACATAAACACAACATACGCCTCATTCCAATTCATAATATTCTTATACTTTGGGAAAGGTTCCCATTAATTTTATCAAAGATAAATTCTTTAAACGTATTCTTTAATCTTCTTTGAATATCAATTCCAACCAAATTATGGTTTATCCAAACTAGTCGGGATTAACGAACCTTACCGAAGTAATCATTTGTTTTAATTTCCCAATCCCAACCTATTCATCCCATGAAGTAAAACTGGCCATACTTCATATCTAACACCACGGTGTTATCGGTAAATTCAATTACCTTTTCACGTTCAAATCTAATTAAAGATTTAACTATCGCCTGGAGCAAAACTGGTGATACTCGATTCTCGATCATTTCAATCTAATTAAAGATTCATTAAAACTCCACTTGGTTTTAATCTTCCCAAAAATCACTATCAATGATTATTTAACTTGGGAAATCATATCCTGTATTTAACTGGGTTAAATAACCAATGTCATTTAAAACACGGTTCACGATAAACCCAAAATCACATTCCATTTACAATGGAATCTTCATGGAAAAAAATCGATATATATAATCAATATAAACATCCATATCCGACTAATAATATAAATGGAATAACGGCAAAGCCTTTTAAATTCCAGATATATTAGTTGTCTTCCTCCACAGAAATTCACTTCGATTATTACCAAATCGAATTCCATTCCATTCCAATTTATTTTATTAAATTGGAAAACTTTACTTTGGAAAATCTCCTTTAAATCTTAACAAAAGACTTATAAATTCCAAATCACATTTCACTGTAAATCGGGTTAAAGAACGAATTTCGTTAAAACACAGTTCACGATAAACCCAATTCACATTCCATTAATTATCGAGTTAAAGAACAAGGGTTATTTAAAACACCATTCACGACAGACCCAAAAATCCCATTTGATATTAAATACAAGGCTCTGAATAGAAAATATATCGGTTTATATTCAATATCAAATTCTACGACCAAAAAATATCGTATTGGAAATAACGATACAAATATATCTTTCAAATTCCCACAACAATATCTGTAATCATGAAATCCAACATCGAAATACTCCAAAGAAAATTTCGATTCAAATCCATTCCAATTCAATTATTGGAAATTCTGGTTACTTTTAAAACCCTTTCAAATCCAATTTATTTATTTCAAAAGTAAATGGATTATAATTCTAGTTCAAAACTAGTTCATTTCGATAAAAATCTATTTTTATCTTTTAAAATTTGGAGTTTTTCATCCCAATTCTTTCCAAATCATTTCTTATGATTTTACACAAATTATTGCTATTTTTAATAATTTTATAAAAGCCAGTATAGTCGATTTCCATCAACGACCATCGAACCGCACTTACAGCGACCTTTTCCAAATTTGATTTGGACATAATTCCAAATCCAACCATTAGATTTCAAATCTCTAATATTCTTTAGAAATCTCTTTTCGATACGAACCCAACGGTTCCGGTTTTAGAGAATTCGACGGTCGGATCTCTCGTAATGTCCATTCGAAGTCAATGGTCGAAATTCGCGAACTGCCGCAACGCGGCGCGTTCTATTCAGACCATTATATATATATACTATATATATATATATTATATATTTCGTCGATTTCCTTTCAAAACGTATTTTATAAATCGTTTTAAATTCGTTTTCAAAACGATTTCAACTTCCTATTCAATTTCTAATCGAAATTGAATATTCCATATCATCGATATATAAATGATAATATTTTCAAAACATTATATTTTGAAATCTAATCTTTTTCGATATTCATTATAAAAATGAACAAAATCAATATAGATATCGCTCACGTCAAAATGGCGCATATCTAATCAACACGGCTTTATATATTTCAATAACTTCGTTATTTTATTCAACAAATGAATATTTTCTTCAACACATGAATTTTCTTTTATTCAACACATGAATATTCTTTTATTCAACACATGAATTTTCTTTTATTTAATACATGAATATTCTTTTTATTCAACACATGAATATATATTTTATTTTCTAAATTGGAATGAGACCCACTCAATTACCATATAATATTATTTATATGGATTCTATACAACACATGTATATAATAGCAATGATAAATAATCAACCATCATCCAAAGTGCACCACACAACGACATAAGCATTAAATATAAATAATTAACGCTTACACAGTCTGTCAACCAATCGGTCGACATACTACTAAACAATTGGGATTAGTGTACGTCAATATCATCCCAACACCCGTGTGGGGTTTCAATCAATCAAACACATATTTTATTTGTGCAGTTGGGCGATGTGTAAAATTTATCGTCCCAATCTATGTCAGTCAAATAGGTGTACATAAACAAATCGTTCTGATTTGTAAATGAATTTCTATTTTGTTCACATCAACGTTAAAAATTATAGTTTTAACTATAAAATATTTATTCATTCCACATCACACAATCAATTTTCACAACACATCAGTCAAACAAACAAGTCATCCATGGTCTGTGGACGACGGGTGTCGGGTACTGCTAAGCACCGTCTGCATCATAGTATATATTTTAACTAGAAAATAAAATAAAAGTGAGGAGTTCTCACCTTTGGGTTCCACTCCGCCGTATTTTACTTCTGAACTTCCGAACCGTTTGGATTTGTTTGAAATTCCAATGCAGTCCTTACCACGCTGTTCATAATAAAAATTATATTTTTATTGCTTCAATCCAATAGATAAAAATCACATTTATATTTCTACTTCATATATAAATTATATTTTTAAACCGCTACCCTTAAAATAAAAATCACATTTTTATATCGAAGTTATTTAAATAAAAATCATATTTTTATTCTCATCCCATTCACATAAAAAATCACATTTTTGTAATGATGTTCATATAAATAAAAATCGAATCTTTATCTTGCCCCCTCTCTATATAAAAATCGTATTTTTTTACTAAATCAAAAATCATATCTTTACGTTATGAAAAATATAATCTTTTCTTTAAAAATCATTCCTTTTCATTTTATAAAAATCTATCCTTTCATCATGTTAAAAGTACAACCTTTGTTCGCTAACATCATATATAAAAATCGAACCTTTGTTCGCTAACATCATATATAAAAATCCAACCTTTGTTTGTTTAAAAATCTTTTCTTTTTAACTATAAAAATCAAATATTTTTATCAAAAGAAAAATTAAACCTTTTGCATAGAAATCAGAATTTTATAATATAAAGAAATCAGTTTTTATTTTATAAAGAAATCAGTTTTTATTTTATAATTTAAGGAAATCATAAACAATTACAGCGGGGGAGGGGGAGGATTTCTGATAGTCGGAGGGGGCATGGGGAGGCGGCGCTGGCACAGAGGGAGGCGATGGGTGGTTGCGGCGGCGGGTAGTGGTGGCTGTAGGGTTTCGGGGCTGGGTTTCTTTTTGGGGTTCGGGTTTTCAACTGTGGCCGAGAAGAGAGAAAAGGGGAGGAGGAGGACGGCGGTTCTCTGACGTGGCGGCGCGGCAGTGGGTCTTCTCCGATGCGGCGACGGCTTCAAGAAGGGGGGTCGACGAGGGCTACGGTTTTTTTTAGATAACGAGTTAACCTGAAGAGAGAAGGAGAGGGTGGTAATATATAATTAATTATTTATTTATTTTATTTCTCCAAAAAATTAACTTTTCATTTGAACTCAGAATCGAACCCAACGTCTTTCGTCCATAGCTAATTACCCCTATTTCGAACACAATGGGATAGGTAACACAAGCTAATTCGACCGTTTCGTTCAGTTTTCTTCAAAATCAAAATATAAATCTATATATTCGGTTTTGAACGTTCATTTTAATTTACCGGGACCACATACTAACTCTAAAAATTCCCAAAAATATTTTCTAGCTTCGTATTGACGATACGGTCCTAACAAAACTAATTTCGTCAAATTCTGAGATCGTTTGAAAAATGCCCAGTTTTAAGGGCCAAAATTCCATAGCGACTATTCTGAATTTTCAACTGGGCATAACTTTTTATTCCCGCTATGAAATTTCAATTTTTCGGGTTCATTGGAAAGATATTTTAAATAGATTCTAATATTTTTAGTTTTCACTAAAATCCGGTTTATTTTGAATCTTGTACATTCATTCGAACTTTGAAATCGAAATTTCAAGCTATCGCGCCATTTTCAATTCCTTTTAAAATTAAAATAAAATATTTATATTCTAACGTCGATTCAAATAAATATATACTCTCCAATTCTATTCAAAATAAATTTCTCGTCATCATTATTTAAAATAAATCATTTTATATCTTCGAAAATCATCGAAATTGCCAAAATAAAATTTTTAAATTGGCTCAGATTTTTCGGGTTGTTACATATACATTTATCACCTTCTTCATTCTTAATCTTGCAAAGATTGTCAGCACTGCAACTTATGATTTCTTTTGTTCTTTCATTAAAAGCGGTAATCCATGGTTCGGCAGTTGTATCATTAATCTTCATTAGCATAATGTATCTGCATTATAAAAACATAATATTGCATACAGTAACAATTGGCATAAATGATTAATTACATATATTTATATATATATATATATATATATATATTATTTTTTTACCTTGAAACACAAGTACTTTCAGTTAGAGACTGAGATGTTGATGATGATGTTTTCATGACAACAACCTTGTTTCAACTTTTTTTTAATTATTATTATAAAAAATATACTATATATTAACACTATTTTCTAGAATATACACACACACACACACACATACACCCCCCCAGCCAAAGAATCAAGATTACAAAGTAGAAGAGTACAAGTTTCAAGACTCATGAGTATCAAGAAATCAAGAGTTCAAGAATTATATAGAAAATGTGTTTAGATATTATGTTAAAACTTTGGTTAACACTTGATTTTGATTTCAAATTCTTTTTCAAATAATTTCAAAATTATTTACTTGTTTTTAAATCAAGTTTTCAAAAGATTTCAAAATTATTTACTTATTATTTCAAAATTACTTCCTTATTTATAAATATATACTTCTTTATTTTGAGAAATGTTTTAACTTCTGAAATCTATTTTAACTCTTATTTTCAAAATAATAGATATTAACTTAAGTTTCACTTACAAAGTTATTTCTTGTTTTATTATAATTACTTATTTTTCAATTTCCTTGTTTATATTAAGTTTTAATATATTCATATTTTTATGTTTATACTTTTATGTCATTTTATATTTAGTTTCTTAATAATTTTTATTTCATATTTATATAAGTTTTTAAAATATATTATACTTTGAATATAATGTTTTAATATAAAGGAATATAGTTTGTTTTAACTCTGGATTCACCATAATTTATTTAAACTTTATTTACTTTGCTTTAAAATTCAATTTTTTTATTTTACATTAGCATATGTCGACATATCTATTTATACATGTCGACATATACCTGAAAATTGGATTTTAAAATTCAAATTTTGAATTACAAACTTTTGAAATTCCCTCCACCTTTTCACCAAACTCAATGTGACTGAAAAGGTGTTCTTTAAACCAACATGTTGTCCTTTGATTCTCTATATTTACTACCTATTCCTATCATCTCTTTCTACCTTTAATTCAAAATTCAAAACTTATTTTCATATTTTATTCTCTTCGAAACTATTCTTTAATAGCTTCCTGAAGTACTCCAAAAACAATAAGGTTAAACAAGGCTATCAAATGCGTCCTCTTCAATAATCCGAATGCTATCAAAGATTACATTAGCTATGTAAACTTTGATAAAGTCGAGACGAGAAAATTTGCTATCTTTAGTGATTTTTCTTCATATGAACTTGAATCTCTCTTTTATCAAAAAGGAATTTTAAGTTTTGTTCATTCTCTGGATAATGATGAAGTTTGCTATCCCAGTCTTGTGAAAATGTTTTAAGCAAACTTAAATCGAAAATTTTATCAAGAAAGTGAAGATGAAGTATGGAATAGTGTTAGAGGAACACAAATTGTTTTAGACTGTGATGCTTTAAGTACTATTTTGGGTTGTAAGAATATGGGGAAAGATCTTACGGATTTTAATATCAATGAAAGTGATTTAGAAACTTTTCATCATATTTTTGAAAACAATGAAAACATGGAATTAAAAAATTGTTTTTATCATCCAAAAGCAAGGATTGTTAATCTGATTCTTCAACATATGTCACCCCTCGATCCGGAAATTTTAACAACCCTACTGTGAAAGTTAGCAAAACCCTTTTTGTTGTTTTTGGAAACAATGAAATCAATTGGTATAAAGTGATTTTAAGTGAGTTTCAACCAAATGAAACATCGACAAAAGAAAATAAGTCATATCATGGAATTTACCTTACACGTATTTTCTAATATTTTGGAGTTGATTTCAAAGGATAAGAATTGATTTTTAGAGAAGTATTCAATATCGAAAATATTTCTCTTATGAAGATTCTACTTGTGTTTCATCTATATGAAACATATGTAGAAAAGCGAGCAAGATTGGAACAAGACGTTGAAACCAATCAAATGGATATCGGAGAAGAGGAAGAAGATACCTCTTTAGAAAGAACTGAATTTTCCATTAAGTCTTCCAAGAAAACCATTCTCAAAAATCAAAGATTCTAGCAAAGAACCAAAAGACACTTAAGAGATCGTTTAGTAAGAAATTCGAAATGATTTCTACTAAAATGAGTAAGTTTTTTGGCAAAGTAGGAAGAAAACTTGGCTTGTCATCCTCCTCCCCCTCCGCTGAATTCTAAGTTTAATATCGTATTGTATTTGCTTGTATTTTAATTTCCGCATTTTTATCTTAAGTTATGTACTTCTTGCATGTATCATTATCATTAGTTTGAAACAAAGCTCTTTACTTATGTCAATTCTTGTTAAAACATCTCTGGAATAGCTATTAAAACAATAATAACAAGTTTACATAAGTCGAAACGTATCACGAAATAACAAAATTCTTCATGCATATGTCGACATATGATTTTATGCATGTCGACATATAACTGTATAATTTCCAGAAGGGATTTTTAGGCATAAGGACAAAGTCAACAAAAAGTTTAGCCACAAGGACAAGAGGCTAAAATTTTAGCCTCATGGACAATTTTTAGTGTAAAGGGAGGAGTTCAGGGACCCACTATAATTTCATACTTTACACTAAACTTTGTCCTTGTGGCTAATTTTTTTGCCTTTTGTCCTTTTGACTAATTTTTTTGCTCATTTTGTCCTCTACACTATTTTCCTGTTCAGTTTAATTAAAAAAAACGATTGAATTGTAAATCAAATTCTTAAAAAAAGATTTTAAGAAAAAAATCAAATCTAAAATATAACATCATTTTCCTATAAATCATAATTGTCTTCTTCGATCAATTTTATTATTCCTGTCTCATTTTCTCATTTCACTATGATTAAAGTGCATAATAAAATGAAACGATGAACATGTCAAGTTTAATAACAAAAGAGGGTAAATAAGTCATTTTATTCTTTAACTTTTTAGTGGTGTGGCAAAAGCAAAATGAAGGGTGTCAATAGAATTAGCCTTTTCTTTTAAATGACAAACTTAGCAATTTTTTTTTTGAAAAGCATGCAAAGTTTGAAATTTAGGGAGTATGACACATTTTAGTGCAAAAGTGGATTCAGAGGGCCCACTATCATTTCTCTTTTTACACTAAAATGTATGTGTGATTCTCCATAAATTCCAAACTTTGCATACTTTTCACCAAAAAAATTGCTAAGTTTGTCCTTCATGTTGCAATATATATATATATATATATATATATATATGTTGTGAATATGCTTTTATTAGTTCTATGTTTAGTCCGACATCATGGGAATAAGCTAAAGATCAGCTCCAAAAGCCTGTATATAAAGGAGCCAATGTAATAGAAAGAAGATACATCTGAATGAATAGAAATGTCCTCTCTCTCTCCCTTATTTCTTCTGTTTTGTGTTCATTTTATAACACGTTATCAGCACGAAGCTCTATTAGAGCTATTGTTTGAAATATTCTAGATCTATATTTATGGATCTATCATGTAAGTTATTTTTTTATGTTTTAAAATCATATAGATCTACATATATGAACTTGTTGTATCTTCTGATTAGATGCGATCCATGCTTCTAGATCACTTTTCTTTTTCAGTTTTGGTAGATCTAGATTCTATTTTAGTGGATCTAAACTTTTTAGATCTAATTAATTTTTAACTTAGTGGTTTTAGATATCCACCTATTCATGGTATTATGGTATACCAATTTTTTTTTTTTTTAGGAAGATCCATTCGTTTTCTTTTTATAATATTATATATGGATCTTTTACCTCATACGCCATACATAAAACATCTTCATTTGCTACTTTATCTCTTCAATAATAGAGAAGCCGTTGCTAATAGGTATGCATATATGTAAATAGCAAGCTGCTTGTTAGCCAACATATGTATTAATGTGACCATTATTTTTGTTATGTAACATGGTGTATGGCTCCTTGACGATTTGTAATGTTTCATTATTGTAAGAAGTTCATTATAAATGTATAAAGAAAGACATGCAGATTTGGATATATATTTTTTATGATTCTGTGCCGTAATATATTCAATTTATTACATCCATGTATACAGTCCTATTCTATTTTACGAGATCTGCATATTTTTTTATGATATAAAATTACTACAGTTTCATCGTTTTGTCTGTTCGTTAATTTATTAATTCGTTTTGATAATTATAGAACACGTATACTGATATGTGAATTTTTTTTAATTAAGCATCTGCAATTATTATTTTTGTGTAGTTCACAAAAATGTCGAACACTGAAATCCATTTACAATCTCAATGCTTAGAGAGTACCATTAAAATTGGTAATAATTTGTCCTAGCAGGACAAAGCAAAGACCCTGATATTTTTAAGAGGCCATATCCACGATGATCTAAAATCAGAATATTTAACAGAAAAAAAAAGATCTTCTCCACTTATGGAACTCCCTGAAGGAGCATTATGACCAACAGAAGACCGTCATACTTCCAAACACAAAGCAAGAGTCGTTGAACCTGAATTTCACATGCAAATGACCTGAAGCTCATATGATCTAAAGTCCATATACAAATTCTTTCAAGTAAGGAACCTGAAGTTCATATGCAAACAAGGAACCTATGTTTATATGCAATCAAGGAACCCGAAGTTCATATTCAAACGAGAAACATGAAATAAAGCATATAATTGCATTTAATATTTGCATATAGAAAATGACTTATAAAAGGAAAGGATTTAAAAAATCAATGAAAGAAAAAATTTCAACAAAAAGGAAAAAGCCTTATATTCCAACTTTATGCTACATGTAATCTCTTGAAGAGACTTATTATTGGAAGAGATCATTACATTTATAATAAATACTATTTTCTTGAAGAAAAATAGTAAAATGACTCTCATATGTGGAAAAAAGGGCACTTTCTAGAAAAAATACTTCAATTTAAAATATATAATAACAATATATGAATTATGTAAAACTTGAAGTTTTATTATAGTCATTTTGGAACATATTATATTTCTGGAAGAAATATTTCATTGTTTCTTAGGAAAACTTTTATAAAGAAAATATGCATCATGAAGATCATATTGAGTTAAGATCTAAATATTGATCCTAATTCTGCACACCGGAAGTGAATGCAAAAAACTATTTTTGTCATTATATGGAAAATTTAGAACCTGCAGTTTCTAAAAAGACAAGAAACAATTTTGATATAAAAAGAAAGATCTAAAATATCTTTATATGAATTGTATAATTTGAATCAAAAAACTATGTAATTTTTATGTTTGTGAATTTTATGTAAAAATTTACAAGTTTTTCAAATCATTCATATTGAAGAATGAGAAAAAAAAATTGAATATGAGATATGTAGTTTATTTTTGTTTATAGTTGTGAATTTTATGTACAGATCTGTAAATTTTTGAACCATTCATTTTAGAGAATGTAAAATGTTGATTATGTGATTGGTAAATATATTATATTACCTTATTATCATAAATGCATTGAATGTTAGAGAATGCATTGTTATGATAATATAATATATTATCTTATTGTAATAAATGCATTGAATGCATTAGTTATTGTTAGTTAATTGATGTATGTTTGTATTTGGAATATGAATAAACATATGTATTATTATCCAATGTAATTAGACAGTAATAACTAATGTTATGGAAGAAAGGATAGAACCACAACCTGAAGTTGTGCAAAGAAAATATTTATACTGGAAATTGTATAACTCAAAGTCTTGGACCTGAAATATGTATGTATGTATATATATATATATATGTATATATATATATATATATGTATATATATATATATAAACATTTTTGATAAAGTATAAAAGTTTGAAATCTTTTCAATTAGCAAAAATGTAAAAGCTTCTAAATTAAAAGTATGTTAAAAGATTGAGAACTAGAAGTTCATCATAAATTTATAAAATTGATATGCATATGTATATATATGCATAGGAAATCGAAGTCCCTCAATCAATGAATTTGAAATACTTCATAATTCAAAAGCCTGAAGCTATATTCAAACCGAATGAAATATTAACATTACACTTCTTAGTTAAATCATATGAGACAATAATAAAGCATCCGAAGATTGCACAATTTTCAAAATGAGTTGTATCTTGCTTATATATTTATATTTACATATCGTATTGAAAAATAATTTTTAACAACTCGAAGTTGTTATATATTTTATTTGAACCATAAGTTCAACACAGTAGAACCAGAAGTTCAATACAGTGGAACCAAAAGTGCAATACAGTGGAATCATAAGTTCAATACAGTTGAACCAGAAGTTCAATACAGTTTAACAAACTTGTAATTGTTTACATATTATTTGAACCAGAAGTTCAATATAGATAAACAACTTGAAGTTGTTCATATATTTCATTTGAACTAGAAGTTCAATACAGTTCCAAATCAGATATTTTAGATATTATGATATGATATTTAAGATTTGCATTGATATTGCGTGATAAGCAAAAATTAATGATTAGAAACTTATGAACAATTTGTTCTAAAGTAAGTAAGTCGAATGAGAAAGAATATGCAAATCAATTACATATGTAATACGTGGACGGACGTATATACACATATATGTGAAAAATTTATTAACAACCTGAAGTTGTCATGAGCTCATATTATAAATCATGCGTATATTATATTTCAGAAAGTCAATTGACATCAATATTAAATGACCTGAAGTCATGTGCATATTCAAATGATAGAAAATCCCTCCAAGTCATCAGATCAATGAAAGGGAATAAGTAATGCAATATGAATGCATTTTATCAAATAATAAGAGCATTATCCTCCTACAATTGAAATACATCTAATGTATTTGCTAGCTATGATGCTATAATGGATCAAAAATGAATCCAAAGTAGATTTATTATCTAAAGTGACAATGTTTGTCAACATTAAGGGGGAGGATAAAGGAATCATCGATGTTAAATATTTGCTAACATATAGAATTATGCAAAGTATTAAGTAACTTGCATAAATTATCAATTATGTCTTTAATAGACTTTCTCCAATATACATTTGAATCCCCGAAGGATCAAAATGTGTAAATCACAGCTGAAAATGTGGTATAAAAGTAAGTTCAAAATATCTTTGGAGTAAGTCATAAAGATGCAAAATAAAGGAGGTAAGTGTTCCTGAAGAAATACTTAAAGGTGCTTTAAAAGAAACCCATGATATGATTGTCAAAATAACCCCAGAAGTGGTTTAGGTACCTAAAGTATGGTAATTTTTTGAGATCTCAATAAATCATGTATAGAGATGACAGAAAATAATCATCGATGATAAATTAATAAATAATAAATCGCTTACATTTATAAATGGATTAAAATCCCATATTAGAGAGAAACATGATTGACCATCATGAAATTCTCCTAAATAAGATATATGGACCTATAGTCCATAAGATATGAACCTGTAGTTCATAAGATAAAATAGAAATATAGATAATGACAAAAGCACATGGAAGTTACTGAAACACCATAGAGTGTCAAGTGCCATGAGCATTGTATTTTTCAGAGATAATTGAATTGATTAAAGTGGTGAAAGTGTTTAAAACACTTACAATACCCTAAAGGTATAAACGATGAAAGTATACAAATTCTAGAAGAATTTGAATAACCTTGGCAGTAAAGAACAAGAAATGTAGATTACAACATTCTTTTAAGTATTGTTGTGATGAAAATCTTGAAATAATTCATGATGAGTAGATCACTTCCTGCTTTCAAGAATTGTTGTAGTGAAACTCTTAATATCCATTGAAGTGGTAGTTGCGATATGCAAAAAATATTATAATATATAAGTTCCTGAAGAACATAAAGAATACAAATAACATGTCCGATAGATTACAGCATTCTTCTAAGTATTGTTGTAATGAAAATCTTGATATACTTCAAGATGAGTAGATTACTTCCTGCTTAGTGTTGTTGTAATGAAAGTTGTCTCACTCATCAAATGTGTATTGCAATATTCAAGTCCGATTGAAAAAGTAAATTATAAGCACCTGAAGTGTATTCATAAATGAATATTAGTATCATACAAATCACAAAAGGGAGGTGTTTTAAATAAGAAAGCATGTCTGAAGCATGGAAATGCACATGAAGTTTTAAAAGAAAAACTTCATTAAGAATTATTTGTAAGCAATTTGAGTTATTGAAAGAAGAATACGAATTCATAGAAAATTATTAAATCAGGAGGAGCATCCATAAGTATGATATAATGCACTCTTTTTCCTTAACTATGTTTTTCCCCACTGGGTTTTCTTAGTAATTTTTTAATGAGGCATGGGTCATGATCCAAAAGTATCAACCCAAAGGTAACACACAAAAATAAGTTATAATGTACTCTTTTTCTTTATTTAAGATTTTTTCTACTGGGTTTTTCTTATTAAGGTTTTAACGAGGCATAACATTGATCCAGAAGAATCATACTACTTTTGACGTAGTAAATATGACATTGTATATTGTACTTTTTTCCTTCACTAAGATTTTTCCCATTGGGTTTTTCTTAGTAAGGTTTTAACGAGGCAACATTTTGATCCAGAAGTATCAAACATATTTTGATCCAGTAAACTATTATTTATGAAGAAGACAAGGCAGTTTGGATGACTCAGATTCAAGTGAATTATATCAAGTATGATAGGATGGAGCACATTTCTTCTAAATTTCTCTTCACACATGCATGAAAGGATAACAAGAAAGAGGAGAAACAAATTCAGTTTCAAGAAAAGAGGGTAGATCCGTTCTCAAAGGCAATTTCCAAATCAACATTGCAGAAGATGATATACAAAATTGGCATGCGTCGACTACATCAATAGACTAATTGAATAATGAGTTATAAATAAGGGGGAGCATATAAAATTATGCTATAATGTACTCTTTTACTTCACTAATATTTTCCCCACTGGGTTTTTGTTAGTAAGGTTTTTAATGAGCCGTTATCTTGATCCTGAAGTATCAACCCTTACGGTAACATTGTAAAACATGTTACCTAAAGAGGAAATAAATTTGCACTTTTTTCCTTGTTTATGATTTTTCCCACAGGGTTTTTCATAAAAAGGTTTTTAATGAGGCATTGTTTTGATACTGAAGCATCAAACTCTTTTGAGGAATATCATTTTAATATGATATTAATAATGTCAGACGTTGTACTCTTTTTCTCATTTAAGGTTTTTCCCATTGGGTTTTCCTGATAGAGTTTTGAAGGCAACAGACACTAGTTGTATCGACTGAACAGATATATGCAAGCAAGATAATAATAAAGGGGAGCAATCATCATATATGTTTTAAAAGGGACAACTTCAAGTTAGCACAACATTCAACTTTTTGAAGACGCATATTCAAGGGGGAGTGTTGTAATATATATATGAATGTTGTGAATATGCTTTTATTAGTTCTATGTTTAGTCCCGCATCATGAGAATAAGCTAAAGATCAGCTCCAAAAGCCTATATATAAAAGAGCCAATGTAATAGAAAGAAGATACATCTGAATGAATAGAAATGTCCTCTCTCCCTTATTTCTTTTGTTTTGTGTTCATTTTATAACACTTCAGCCTATTTTCCACCTTTCTTTTTAGTATAAAATAGAAAATGATAGTAAACCCCTGAATTCCTTGATTTACACTAAAAAATGTCTTGTGGCTAAGTTTTTGACGTTTTATCCTTATACTTAAAATTTTCTCTAATTTTGTCTTTGTGTCTACAGACCGCCGAACGCATACATGTATGTCCAATTGTCTATCACTTAAACCTGTCATGGACCAGGTTCGACCTCGATATTATAAAATTCAGATTCAATTATAATAATTAAAACATAATGAATACAAACAAGTGAAATACATTGTCTAATTGACTTATACCTGCATACATTGTTTAATACCTATATACAGACAATATTATAGTTAATTAATTAATTTTTTAAATTATATAGTGCAGCCATATGTCAAACGTGCGTCGATGGTAAAATTTGTGCACAAACAATGTTAATACATAAATTGAACAATAATGTAGTCAAATTCACAATAAATAAACGTAAAAATAGCCAAATGTAAACAAATAAATAACATACACAGAAAACTTATAGTTGAATCAATTTTAAACAAGTCAGATTTTGATAAAACCATATCCGACTCTAATAATAATTGGACTGAGCTTAAATCAAACTTGAATAGTAAAGGCAAAGCCCATGCCTGCCTTAGCACGATAGGTTCGGACTGAGCTCAAACCGAAACTTGTACCATTGACAAGCATACATACACAAAGTGCTGAAACTATTTTTTATTAAGAAAATTTGCAAATTAAGACTATTTTTGTAAACTTATTACAAATTTAGATCAGTTTTAAAAGTAATTACGGATGTAGACTAGTTTTGATCACGTCAGCGCTGAGTTGGTATAACCAAATTGCTGATTTTTTGGAAAATCATCCAAAGGCAATTTTTCAAAAATTGCCAATAAATTAACTTACAGATTTCTTTAGGCGATTTTCCAAAAATCGTCAACCGTGTTATATCCAATCACCGCTGACGGGGCCGAAACCGACCTATATCCGTAATTACTTCTATAACAGGTTTAAATTTGTAATAAGTTTACAAAACTGATCTAATCATGCAAATTTCTCTTTTTATCATCATATATGTATATTTTTCGTTGAATTTTCATAAACATAAGAACTCAAATAATTTTATGCTAAATTATCATTTTCTTTTTATACTTCTAAAATTTATTAATTTTCAATGGATAAAAGAATATTCGATATCCATCCGATATCTAAGGCTTTGTTTATTTTCTGGAATGAATTTCTAAACGCTTAATCTTTTCAGTGAACAGAAGAGAACAAGCCGTTTGTTTTGAAAAAGTAATTTCAATGAAACCTGGTATTCAGAAGTTTTTCAACGATAATTAATCGCTGAAAACTTATTCAGATCGCGGATCTACTCCTTTATAAAATAGTTTAAAAATAAAAAAACAAACAACAATTTACTATTCAGCAATAAGCATTACGCATTAATCATTCAGCTAAAAAAACAAACGCAGGATAAATTGATTTTGAATACAAACTAGAATAAATATGACATTGTCCACGTTTTAATGTCTTTTAGATATTTATTTACAGTACAGTGGTACAAACTTTATATATAAAGCTAATAATCAATACAACATCTGAACAACGTAACTTTTTGTTTTTGTTTTTGTATTTCCGTTTTCTTCTCTCTTTTATTCTTCTTTTATTTTCTTCCCTTTTTTATGTTATACAAGGAATTTAAATTTAAAATTTCATCACTTTCTTCTAGCGGTCTGTGGAAGCTTCTCTGAAGGCCCACAAGGAAGAGCCTGCCCCGTTTCCTTTTCTATCCTCTTCTTCAGTTCTCTAAGAATGCGAATTTGTCCCAATTTTTCTGGCGACAATTTATCCCAGTATATTCCTGCATCAGAGTAAATATGTTTTAAACATAAGCTTCAGATAAGACGATTGCCTTAGTAAAAAAATAAAAGTATTCGTGTGTAAGAGTTTTGAAAACCCAATCTTTTGGAGAATGTCTTTCATATTTTAATCAGGGGATTGTTAACGGACTCCAATTTTGATTAAGGAGATCGTAATTTTAATTTATTTTAAAATTGTTAAAGGAGACAAAAATAAATTAGTCATCCCTTAAAACAATATATAAAAATTGTTAAGTAACCTAATAATCTCAATGTTTTTTCATCAATATACACTGCAATCTTCCACTGTTTTCTTCTTTTTGGCCAAAACAATCGATTTTAGAAAAAAAAAAAAAAAACGATCGAACTAATCTTTTCAAAATTTGCGCTATTGCATGGGGGTTTGATTTCTTTTTCTTTGTCATATTCGTTCAAACCATGGTGGAGGAACTAGGGTTAGGTATGCGATTTAATTTAGGTTTTAAAGCAGTGTTGTTTTCTATCGATCGATTTTTGAAAAATTAAAAAGTTATCCACCAACACGTGAGATGTAGAGAATGGTAGTTTGGTCTCTTTTTACTTTTATTTTTTTAATATCCAATCCCCCTAACAAATAATAAATAAGAAATAAGAAATAAGAAGTCCTCTTAAAATTATCTCACCTAAACAGAAATTGGAGTCCTAATAACAATCTCCTTTAATTAGGTATTCAACGGATACTTTTAAACCCTAAATATATGTATCTGTTGATACGGACTAATACAAATATTTATCCGGTCCGTTTATCATTAATATAGTTTAAAAAAAAAAAAAAAACTAAAACTTTTTGGTCCAACATTGATAATACCACTTTTGCAAAGCAAATATTCATTTATACATCCATAATATGTATTATTACAATGAATGGTGGATATTGATCATTTTATGCAGTAAAATATACGCATGATCTCAACTACTATCTTGACAATATTCAAAATTGTATCCATTTTATTAAATTAAGATATGTTTGCATATTTTAGATACGAATAATGACAAATTTCAGATTTTTCGAATCTTTGTTCGCAAACTTACTTTTAATGCATACTAATTTCATGTGCTTTAAAATTTTATAAATAAGTCTATTCGGAATTCAAACCGTGTTTAATTAAGATCACTTTTAAAAAGCGGGATATTTGAGCATTCCTAGCACAACTGAAATAGGATGATTTATCCCCAAAATCAACAATTAAAGTAAATTTTGACCAAATTGGTATTGATTTATAATTTAAAGCAGGTTAGATATTTGAAAACGTCTCACTTTTTGTGGAGAAGACAAGTAAACATATTTAATATTTTGAAGCAGTGTATACATGAAAGAGGTGCTAAAGAATTGCAACAAAATACATATATTCATATGAGCATCTATATAGTTACATACAAACGCGCACACAAGGACTATGGATAGTTTATAAGTCCAAACTGACCTTGAGGCTTTGGTATCGAAGTGTTGGTAAAGATGACTTGTGTTGGAGTACAAATGACATCAACAGGAACATCGTGAACTAAAAGCTTCTCGCATGGAATGTCATCCACCAATTGCTTGTCATGCACTATATTCAGCACATTTCAGTTGATTAAAAATTGGCTTTCTATGGGCATATATTTAGCATGCCAATACAACATATGTAAATGAGGCACGTTTGGAAAATGATACGAGATATAAAATTACCAGATGTAACCACCAAAGTAGCATCATCTATTGCACCCATGTATCGCAACATTCCATATTCAAGTTCAGCAAAACCCTACAAAATCCAACTTTCAATCGTCGCATTATATATACAGTGAAAGTTTATTCAAACACAAAGGGTAAAACACATTTAGACAAAAACAATCTCAACCACTAGATCTTCCCTTGAATTTCACTTTCCATATGAAGATAAATAAATCCAATGATTCAGAATTTGTGTACCTTAGATGTGCATATATTCATATGTGTGTGCTTGCATCGTGCGCACGTTCAAAGGCACTTCTATTTTTGCAGCATCCCTTAACATTTCGAATGATTTCCATCACAAGTTCCCAACGAAATAATGTGCAGTGCAGAGAAAGTGTTATTATTTATACCGTAATATGTGATGGAAATCAGAAGGCTGGAGGGATGCTGAAAAAAAGAGGTAACATAATATGTTTGATGTATAAAGTCAACGGTTCAAATAAAATTTTGAATCAAAAATAATTGAGTTGAAATTTTGAAAATGCTAAAGATGTAGAAATGTATCTTTTACACGTGAATCGAACATCTACAGAATTTTGTTAAATTTGAAATGATGTAGCTTACAATACGATATGAGTGTTGCAAAACAGGAGTATCATAGAGCACTCATCTGTGCGTGTGTCCCAATAAAAAATACACTTTTTGTTTGAACTGGACCTATGACTCATGTGTACATCTAAAACGAAATTGACTTTAATCACATGTGGATTGTAGGATAAATAGAAAAGTTCGTGAATGAACCCAAATAAAAATAAAAATAATGAATATGATATATCACAACTAGTAATAAAATGTTGTGAAATACATAGCAATTTCATATGTTTTCTCAAAAAACTTATAGTGCATTGGCAGTTATACCTCACCCTTGCCAAGCCGAGCTCCTGTTTTGGGATCAACAGCAGCAGATCCAATAACTATTAGATCCACTTTTATTTTATCATCCAGGCTAATTGGCTTGCCATATTTTGCAACGCCAACCGAAGTGCAGGCCTCTTTGATTGCATTGGGAGGTAGTTTTTGATATTCTAGCATAGAGAAGAATCCGGTCCTCAGGCGAGGTTGAGGAGTTAACAGTTTTTTCCCACCTAAAGTATACATAAAACATATAATTAACATGAAAAAATGCTAAGAATATGCACCACTCAAGTACAATTTGGAACCTCTAAGAACATTTTAGAAATTAGACGCTCCAAACTTGATGTCTTGGTTGTTATCAGAATTAGCTGATGTTTTAGTTTTCAGCAGAAGAATTGTACTTGAATATACTGAATCATGACATAGAAGTTTTGGGATAGTGGACCTATCTTCAGGTTGAAGTATGTAAATTCTGGAATGAAATTAGTATGTTCAGACAGATCTAAGCCATTAAATAGCAAATAGAGTGACTGTAACTAAGAACGTGATAAGAAAATCTTTCTGGACCTTTAAAATAACATGTTTCTTTCCAACATAATATTACTGTGGTTTGGATTTCAAAATCTAATGGAATAAGAACTAGGACACTCATGAATACAGCAATGCAGTTATTCATTTTCTTCTTATTGTTACAACGTTGCTTTTCTTGATTGCAACAGGCAGAAGGCCTTTTCATTATTCACTAAACAAACAAATCATTCTCAAGTTTTCCATATAATGTCAGCCAATATCCATTGTAAACATTTCAAAAAGGGCATTGTGAATGCATGCATCGGCACCTGTGCTGATTAGATATGTTAAGTATAATGTATAGGTCAAGGAATATGTACATGTATACATATACACAACCATAAGACAATGGCGAAGTAGGTTGCATAATTTTGAGTTTTAAATATTAACCTTTTTGCACAGTGGATGGAAAGAGAGCACTATCTTATTAAAACTAAATTCATGGTTTTTTTACTCAAGTTTACAAAGATTAGATTCAAAAGTTCATGATCACTCATTTGGTTATCGGCTTGGTCATATTTATTTCCTTCTTAGATACAAATTCTTAAGTGTGATCAATAAGAGTTACCCAGTATTTTGCATATCTTCATTGAAAATATGTGAAATTAGCTTTGCCCATAGCAAATTTACATATGCACCAGAATGCACTAAATATACTGAAATTTTGTGGAAGGAATCAATTAATAAGAGAGTAAATTACAAAAATAATCTCAAAACTAAACTTAAATAACAAACAGGCCTTGTTTAAAAGTAGGTTGTTTCAGTTTCAAAATGCAGGCACACAAATTTTAATCCTGCATTTTAAATTAATTTTGATGAAGACCTATAATTGAAATAGGTTTTTTTAAACGAAATACAATATTTAAAATTACTCCTTAATTAAACGGTATGGAACTAATGATATCACTATTTCATCCATAAAACACTCCATCATGAATTTGAAATCTGTTTGAGAATGTTAAAAGTAATACATAATAACATGGTTTGTCAAGTATTATACACTGTAGACAATTTAAGGAGTACAGATGATTAGAATGCACATTCATAGTCACAAAGACTTGCACAACTCTCACAATGGGGCGGCTAAGCCACTTTTGCTTTGAGCTTCTTGATTTTAGTTTGAATGATACTATATAACATGACAGTCTTTATATTATATTTGATTAAGCATATTTTATATAGATTATAAATAAATTTTGATTACTCAAACGTTAATCTTCCTCTAGTGTTTGGTTTCATCTTTGACGCGAACTTTGTGTAGAGCAAGTTGCCAGTGAGCCTATTAGAGAACTACAAATTCAGCAATTCTTTCTGCATCATGCTCACAATGAAATATGTGAACCAGAGGAAATCCAACTTTCAAACTGAGCTAAGGTTCATTACTGATGTAAAAAATTACTGATGTAAAAGGCACATCGTTTATGTAAAGCAACTTTTGATCAATCCAGCACGTACATGTACATGTTCATTCTAAAACTTAGTTGAACGGGTCCGTCTATTTGCACCCCAGTAATTCCTCTTCACACCCTGCTAAAAATTTTAAACATTCAGTACCAAATATATCCCAGTAATTCCTCTTCACACCATGGTTACAGTGCGCTATGCTTGAGCGTGGAAAAATATTGTACCATGCAGGCTTTGAAAAAATATAATCAGTGTCTGCATGGAATAAACTATATCCACGCATGTATATTTTGGCCACGACTTCACTGTTGTTGAATTGATATACACAGACAACTTACAACTTCTCTTGGATATCTTTTCTCCCTCTTTTTGTTTGCCTCTTCCCATGTCTTGCTGATCGCTTTTTTGTGTAGAAATCTTTTTTTTTTTTTTTTTTTTTTTTTTTTGGAAATTTAGGATTTTGAAAATGGGTTGGGGAGCAGGCCACATATTGGAGAAGAAATGGGCAGTTCGGGTATAAACGGGGTGGAATGAGTTATTTTTCAAAATTACCGGGGTGGAAAGAGGAAATACATGGGGGTTAAAAGACGAACCCTAGTTGAACAAGCCAATAGGCCATCTGATACGTTGCTATTTTTCTTATTTTCCATATCAAGATATACAATTAGATCCCGCTTGGGACCAACTTATTTTCACTACTTAAAATTGGTTCAAGTGGTTACTGAAGTAGCTTTAAGTACCAAAGTCAAACAATTGATAAATTTTAGTTGTAAAAGATAGAATAAGTCCAAATTAGGTAAAATATTTCACATTTATGCCATGCATCTAAACAAAAATAAAGCATAGTTTATTTTCACTAAAGAGAGTTGCCACATGCACTTATGGTAACAAATATGATCCATACAGCTTTCTCCACCATAACAAAAGCACGGTTTACATTTTATGCAGTTAGCATCCATTACATGCACAACTACAGTCTACATCCATACAATGATACACGGATGTCTAAAATTAACAAAAGTGTTGCTCGCTAACATTTATCAAACTAGATTCGCATCACACAAACCTAACCTGTTAACGTCAGAAATCGAACTTGTTTCTGAGGCGAATCAGGATTAACTTTCACGCACTGCGCCTTCTGAAATGCTTCCAATCTTCCTAACTACAATCCAGAAGAAAAAAGGGGAAAAAACAAAAAATGAAACACAAATGCAGGACGAGAACCATAAGATAACGTCCAAATAGAGATTAAGGAAAAACTTTCTCCGCAGCGACAGCAGCACCAACAAAATTGGGAATTCTATGATGTACAGGCCTCGGATTCTGAGACACATTCTCCATCTCCATCAAATCCCAGATCCTCTGACGGATATTCCACTTCCACGCCTTCGAATCTGCGCCGGAGGATGCGGCGGCAGCGGCCATGGAATCGCGAGCTTCGGCGTCTAGGCGGAGGCGATCGGCCTCGAACGAAGCGGAATCAAATGAAGAAGAGGATGCATTTTTATATTTTGGGATGAATCTGAATTGCATGAACTGTGGGTTGTCAATTAAACGTTTCGAATTCGCTGGAAGTGGGCTTGGATAAGGGAAGCGATTTAGGCAAAAAACCATAATTTATCCAAGTGATTCTGCTGTTTATTATCAGAACTAACACTTAGGCCGTGCCACTGGCAAGGGAACCAGTTTTTGGAAGTTGCTTTTAACTGTACAACGACGAGAACTAGGTTTCAGCGTAAAGCATGAAATTATACTAATCCCTAAGTTTCTTTCTTTCCACTAAAAATTGTCCATGAAACTAAAATTTTAGCCTTTTGTCCTTAACTTTTTGTTGACTTTGTCCTTGTGCCTAAAAATCCCTAAATTGAATTTTTTTTTTTTAGATAATGCTATTGATGAAATAAAAATAAAAAAGCAATAACGAATTATAAATCTGTTGTTTATGGATTTTGTCTCTTCTTTCATTCCATTATTAATTTTAAGTTGTTTTTTTAAGTATAAAATAAAAGATAGTTTTGGTATATTCTGGGGTGGAAAAATGAAAATATGGGGTGTGATTAAAAAAAGTAGTGAGGTGGGAAAGACAATAATTGGGGTGTGAATAGATTCAGCCAAAAGAAAATCTTCCACTAAAAAGTGTTATTGTGGTTAAACTTTTGACCTTTTGTCTTTATGTCTATTTTGTTTTTATTTTTATTTTTATAAATCTTGTCCTTCACGCTATTTTCCTATCAAAATGATATTCATCTATCGAATCCGTTGACTAGTGTAGTTGCAAATTCTGGACATAGGGTTAGGATATTGTATTCTAAGAATATTTTACATCAAACAATGTCATGAATCAGTTACTTTGCATGTTAACAGCCCAGTTATCCTGGAATGTGAAGGTATTGCTTAAAAAAAGTCGAACTAAGCTATAAACTTGAAAGAATCTAAAATTTTACGTGCTTGTGGAAATCCCTGTATTTTATCAGCACGTTGGATTGTATCTTTTCGTTTCGGTTATCTTATTAAAACTTTGCTTTCTGAATACTATTTTGATTAAGTATAAGGAATGATTAAAATCTTTATGATTTCCCGTTCTTTCCTAACAAAAAATTTGATTTTGTTATAAAATGAAATAAGAATAGATAATAAAAGAAGCATTAGAGAGAGAATAAAAGATAATAAGTGGTTA
This sequence comes from Allium sativum, assembly GCA_030737875.1. Classification (NCBI taxonomy): domain Eukaryota; kingdom Viridiplantae; phylum Streptophyta; class Magnoliopsida; order Asparagales; family Amaryllidaceae; genus Allium; species Allium sativum. Next base: position 442,938,172 of record CM060922.1, on the reverse strand, counting down.
CCATTTACTTCTATTGACTGGATACATTTATAATACATATGAACTCTTTATTTATAGACTTTATATGTCATATTAACTACAATAATATCCCTTGAATTAAGCGTATTCATCCTTAATATTTCAATATATTAGAACATCCCCCTTTGAATATGCGTATACAAAGATGATTGATTGATTGTCTCGTTAAAAACCTTTTATGTAAAATCATGTGGGAAAAATCATAAATAAGTAAAAAAAAGTACAATTTTATTTCATCTTTATGTAATTTGTTTTACAATGAGAGTTGATACTTCTAAAACAAGATAATTCCTCATTAAAAATCTTACTAACAAAAACTCAGTGGGAAAAATATTAGTGAAACAAAAGTGTACATTATAGTATAATTTTATATGCTCCCCCTAATTTATAAAGCATTATTTAAATTAGTCTGTAGATGTTGTCGTCGCATGTCAATTTTATACATCATCTTCTGAAACATTGATTTTGAAAGTGCCTTTGGGAATAGATCTGTTCGGCTTTCTTGAGATTGGATTTGTTTTACCTCTATCTAGTTGTCCTTTTGTAGTTCATGTATGAAGAAAAATTTAGGAGAAATGTGTCGTCCTATCATCTTGATATAATCTACTGAAATCTGAATCCTAAAAGCTGCATTGTCTTTATAAATAATAGATTACCGCATTAAAAGATGTTTGATACTTCTGAATCAAAATGTTGTCTTATTAAAACCTTACTAAGAAAAACCTGATGAGAAAAATTTTAGTAAAGGAAAAAGAGTACAATATTGAATGCCATATTTCAATAATTTACTATGTCAAATAGAGTTTGATAATATGGATTAAAAAACAACTTTAATAGAATCTCATGCTAATGTTGTAAAATAAAATAAGAACAAATAATAAAAGGAGGGAATTCACTAGAGAGAGCAGAATATATTAGGGAGAGCCTTTTATTTCTACTGATTCAGATGTACTTACAACTTACATGAACTCTCTATTTGTAGACTTCACATGTCCTAATAATTACAACAACGTCCCTTGCATTAAGCGTATTCACCCTTAATATTTCAATATATTACAACAGATTGTGCATGATTATTGTTTCAATTGTTAATTTCGAAATAATTGTTTTTGTAGGTGTACAAATTAATTGCTGCTAATTAAATAAACAACCACCAAATATGGTTTCAGTTTTGTGAAGATTAGGCACATATCTTTATTTTTGAACTTTAACTGAGGTGACATACCTTCAAACTACATTCTTCAGACTATTTAATTTAGTCGTAGTTGGATCTTCATAACATTACATCATGCTTACATGAATATTTACATTATTAAAAAACATGATACCTTTCAGTGGATTTATCGAATTTCAATTTTAATTTCGCCGCTAAATCATAAAGTTTATTATCTTCCTTTTAAGGTCCATATATGATATGTTAAAATGCTTCGATAATGCTATAGTTCATTTTAAGGAATTGATGTGTTGTGTTGCTTTGTCGAGGATCTGAAGTTCACGATTTGGAATTATTAGGTTATCGCGATGATAATGCGATATTTTGATGTATGTTGTGAAAGCGACCGAGCGCGCTTTTGTTGGGCTGTTCGAGATTGTCAATCTCTCAATTAATTGATCAGATCTCTTTGTCTAATTTGTATGCACGTATTTGCTATTGAAGTACTTGAGAAGGGTGAATATGGAGTTGAGCAGCCTTGGTCAAGAGTTTATCTATTCTCGCTTTGTTCGTAGAGGAGATGTGATGATCGGTTGGAGATAGTGATTAAATAACTGTTATTTTGAGTTAATGAGAATCGTTGATTGGATAATCGAGTATTGATCTATATTGAGAAGTTTTGCTCAACAGAAATCGTTTTGTATTCTAGAAACTTTCGACTTGCGATCCAGAGTTTATATAGGGTTGTGAAGATCACAGATGGATGGAAAGATGTCGTGTGATGATACATGAAGAAAAAAAAAATGATCTCTGACGTATTTTGTTTCTTTATGTAATAAACAAAATATGTATATAATTAAAAATAAACTATGTTGTATCATCCAAAATATATTATTTTAATGTATGTACAGTTTTGCTTCCAAGCTCAACTTATTTTGTTTCACTGTACAATCAGCATTTTATTGCATTGAACAGAAATTTCCCTACTACTAGTGTTTTATATAAATAGGCCTATGAATAAATAAACATTGGACAAACGCACAGAGTAATCAAAAAAAAATTATGCTTGGATGATTTTTAAAAAGCAACACAATATAAAGTTTAAACAAATATAAAAATATACTTGTGATCATCAAGTAAGTCATATACTCCACATTATAGCACTTAATTGAAAAAGTATAGCGGTTGTAGAGTTCTACGTGCTATAATGGGGATTCAGTGGAGCTTTAACTACATAGGCCCAATCCTATTGTAGTAGCATGACCCATAAATGAGATCCCAGGAGTCAACATCATCCTCTCTTTTGTAATGGGAAAAATTTGCGATCCAATAAGAAAAGTAGAGACAATGGTCATAACTTAATTATGCGATGTGGGACTTCTAATTCCCCTCTAAACTTAAGGGGTGTTACAAAGACCATGGTCCCCAGTAAGATGATTTCGAAAGATACTAGGGGATTGTATCTAGGCCCGTGGTATACTAAGGGATTTATATGTGTGTATACACTTATATATTAGGTTAAACCTCATGGAAAGTAGATGGATGCAGTTCATGTGCAATGGTGGAGTCTGAATGAGTTAAATGAAACTTAATATGACACAAATGGTAGGCAATCAATATATATTATGTATAAAGTCTATAATTTACCAATCATCAAGAAATTTATTCTGACCCCTTATCAAGACAACTGATAGGTTAAACAGAAGACAAGTATTGATAGTCTCGGAAGGATTGGAGCTGTTAGGAACACTCAATTTAAAAAACTATTAATTTTGTAGTTAGTATTTATTTATTATTATATTTTAAATTATTCCGTTATGATTATTTCTTAAGCTTTATGTGCATTTTTGTAACACCCCACACCCGTTAAAGTCACTCACTAAAGGAATGCCTTAACTTCGGTGGAGTATCTTAAGTGAATATAGAACAGAAAATTTACAACAAGACATATATAAGTAATACTTGAGAATTTAAAAAAATCATTTCATTTCAGCGGAAAGTAAAACATGTTTGGTTACATCACTAGACCATAAACAAGAGTCAAGTACATAATATCCATCTTGATAAAACAAAAGTACATAATCCCACTAATAACTAATAGCCATAATAGAAAAGATAAGCTGGGCTTTACATCACGATCCAAGCTCCAAAAGATAGATAAAGCAATCTGATCAAAGCCCACTAGTGCTAGAACCTGAGGGTTGGGAAAAAAGATAAAAACAACGGGGTCAGACAAAAGTCTGAGTGAGCCCTATAACCTTAACAACACAATCATTAAAGTAATTAGGGTATGATATAAACTTGGTACGGGATGACTGGGGATAAATGACTACACTAAGTAGCCAACTAGACATAGGATGAACTAAGATAACGGTAAAGACGCATCTACCCACCCAAGGGTAATTACTAACTGCACCACACCAGATCTACCCACCCAAGGGTAATTCCTACACTGCACCACACCAGATCTACCCACCCAAGGGTAATTCCTACTTAAAGGTTGATCCCACTAAGTGTACTTAGTAATCTTTAATAGTAGTTTCGTGTACCCCTAGCTGACTACACAGGTGCCGTCTGCCCCTATCTCCACTAGGTGTACCCACAACTTAGTAATTTTAATAGTAGTCTCGTGTACCCCTAGCTGACTACATAGGTGCCGTCTGCCCCTATCTCCACTAGGTGTACCCACAACTTAGTAATTTTAATAGTAGTCTCGTGTACCCCTAGCTGACTACATAGGTGCCGTCTGCCCCTATCTCCACTAGGTGCACCCACTACTCCCATTCGATCGGCTCCCTAACGTAGATACCCGTGCTGGCCGCACAGTGGGGTGTATCACTCCCCAAAATGGCAACCCGATACAATCAATGGTGCACGGCTTATACCTACACGGTGCAACAACGTCTTACCTACCAGCCCGGGTCCACACACGCATATGAAACCCGTTGGACTTGCGTTGCCACCGCTAACCCGTTTTTGGCCTCTTATGGTCAAGCCCAGTATGCGTGTCCCGTCCTCGACATGGGTCGAGCCCAATAAGATACATATGGGTTACTGGTTGAAATGGGCCCCCACAAGCTACCCACCTAAGCTTGTCATTTTTTTCTAGTGCATCCCACTTAACCCTTTTTAATAATCATGTCCACTTACATGTTTAAAGTTTGGTTAAGTCATCTAATCATATTTCAATTGCCCCTCAAGGCACCCACTAGATTTCCACATGCCACCCAAGGCACTTACTTAACCCTTTAATCATGTTTAATTACATGTTCCCACTTTGGTTAAGTATTCTAATCATATTTTCCATTGCCACCCAAGACAACCACTAGATTTTCCCACATGCCACCCAAGGCACTTACTTAACCCTTTAATCATGTTTAATTACATGTTCCACTTTGGTTAAGTATTCTAATCGTATTCTCTATTGCCACCCAAGGCAACCACTACATTTTTCCACATGCCACCCAAGGCACCCACTTAACCCTTCATGTCCCTCTACATGCTAATATGGTTAAGTGTTTCTTAATTGATTAAGAACGTAACCGTTGTAAAGACCTCTCACATTAGACTATCTTTTATGGTAGCTGGATTTGCCGGTCGGGTCCGGGCAGCCTTACGCCATAACCGAGTCTAACCTCGTGTCTTTACACTTGTCACGTATTAAGTTTGTGCCTAAGACCTCTCACATTGGACCAATCATTTGTAGCCGCTGGATTTACCGGTCGGTTCCGGGCAGTCTTATGCTACAAAAGGGTCCAACCTCGTGTCTTAGTCGATTAATTACACCTAATTAATCACCCCCATATTTCGAATTAATTTTCCCTAATTAATTCCAATTTTTAATGATGTACATAATTGACTCAATTATGTCCATCCACTTTATGGTATGCATAATCATACCAACTTCACACCATTTCATTAACATGTATATTAACCCCATCGTTCCCCACGTAATTCGCTAACATGACATAAAAGGGAAGATTCATCACAAATACAATGGGTTCAACTTGCATAACATTAGCATCAACATGGGTTTTAAAGGTGTCAACATGCATATAGCATCAAACCCAACTAGCATAAATAATCAACCCAAACTTGCATGAATCACATATGTCATAAAGGGGTAACTTGCATAAGCTACTTGTGTCATTCAAAGGGGGTAAACTTGCATATGTATGTATGACATACAAAGGGGTTAACTTGCATATGTATGCATATCATCCAAAGGTGTAAACTTGCACATGTTACTTGCATATAATCAAACACCAAACTTGCATAACATGTCATATATGAACTTGCATATAATCATACACCAAACTTGCATAACATATCATATATGAACTTGCATATAATCATACACCAAACTTGCATAACATATCATATATGAACTTGCATATAATCATACACCAAACTTGCATAACATGGTGTCATAATGGATCAATGTTTATCATAGCGATTTGCATAACTAGCATCATGAACACATAGCCTAAAACTTGCATAACTTGCATAACATCATGATCACTTAGCTTATGAATTGCATAACTTGCATAACATCATGATCACATATCATATGACTTGCATAGCATCATAATCACATAGCATATGACTTGCATAACTTGCATAACACATAGCATATGACTTGCATAACTTACATAACATCATAATCACAAAGCATATGACTTGCATAACTTACATAACATCATAAACACATAGCATATGACTTGCATAACTTGCATAACATCATAAACACATAGCATATGACTTGCATAACTTGCATAACATCTCAAACACATAGCATATGATAACACAACTTGCATTGATCCACATTCATAGCCATAACCACATTATATCCTATCATAATCATTTCAACAATTGGTCATTAAGGCTATAGAAACTCACAACTTGTTGATTAGCACTCCTAAGAAGAAGATTAAGTTGCTAGAGTTGATTAGTAGTTGATTTGAGAAGCTATCTTCCTCTTTAATTTGATGGAGGCTCCTTCAAGTTGCATTTTGACGGCATAACGGTGTTGTATCTATTTTTAGTATGAATTAGGGTAGTCTTAGGGTGTATTTATAGATTAGTTAGGTGTTTTAGGCCATTAGATTAACCCTAAATCAGATTAGAGCCGTCAGATCTCGTCCTAGCCACCAAAACACAGCCCAAAAGCCAAACTGGTCCACCCAGGTCACCTGGGCTCGACCAGGGGGGGTCGACCCCCAGGTCGACACTAGGGTCGACACCCTAGTCGACCTGGTGGGCAGGTCGACACCCCTGTCGACCCCCAAGTCGACTCCCTGAGTCTGGCGGGAATTTTCCCGCCATTTCTGAAATTTGAATTTTTAATATTTAAAATCTGTTTTAAATTTTCTGAAACTTCTTCGGGCCTTAACTGGGTCATACGGACTCCGATTTTCGAAAACTCGGACTCTATTTCGCGTATTTTTCCGAGACGAACGCAATGGCATAGCCCCTTTCCCCTGATTCAGATTTTAAAATTTAATTCTGCCCTGTTTTATATTATAACAAGTTATTCAACATACGGGGTGTTACATTCTCCCCTACTTAAAGGATTTCGTCCCCGAAATCTCTAAGTCAAGAAGAACGTATCCTACCATCCAAACAACCATCTACTAAACCATCAAACACTGGCATCCATTGTCCTTAAAGTTTCTAATGCTGTATGAACATATGCAAAGAGTGTGTGTATACGTTCCCTGTCTAATGCAAAATTAGGCGGTCTACTGATTCAGTTGACCTCCTTAATGCAAACCATGATAGTGCCATGCATCCAATATGTATGCAAAAGAACCCTATCGACACATACTATCTCTACATGTGTGCACAACCATTCACCAAAATGCATCATCCATATGATAGCACAACCATTATACATCCACTAATATAGCTACCTACACACAGTTATATGCAATATGCAATATGAAGTGACTGAGCCGATCTAGTGTCTAACGTGTGTGTATATGCGTCCACGAGCAACCACTTGCATCCACACGCATCCATCAATCATAACATGTCTCAAACACATGTTTCAGCCATAGGTTTACCCTATCTAAAGGTCAAAGATACCAATAAGAGGACATACTAAAGATAAGATAAGTACTAGACAAACGATAAAGGAGAAGTTAAAAGTCGTACCCTAAAAAAGGAATGGGTACAGTGAACGCATCTTCGCTTCTGTCTCCCAAGTAACATTGCTCTCATCCTCTCCCCATTGCACTTTGACTAGTCGAACCTCTCTGTTTCTCAACTTCCTAATCTCTGACCCAAGGATGCGGGTAGGAGCTCGTCGAATAGTCGTATCACGCTCTACCTCCACTTCTCTAAGCAGGCTCGGCTCTACCACCTCTGCGGTCTCATGTAGGCACTTCCTCAAATGTGACACATGGAATACGTCATGTACCCCACTAAGTCTCTCGGGTAAATCCACCCTATATGCCATCCGTTCAATCCTTTCCTTACTAGGAAACGGTCCTACAAATCTTGGAGCTAACTTCCCAACGGACCCAAAGCAAACAACATTCCGTAGATTCCCACCAACATGTAGGTGATCGACAAGGCCTTCCATAAAGAGCTTCGAAAGGAACCATACCAACACTGGACTGAAAGCTGTTATTATACGTGAACTCCACCAATGGAAGATGCTCTTCCCATGTACCTCCAAAATCTAAGATACAAAGCCTCAAGAGGTCTTCTAGAACACGATTCACCCTCTCGATCTGACCGTCCGTCTGAGGATGATATGCGGTGCTCAGACACAACCGAGTCCCCACTGCTTCTTGCAAACTCTTCCAAAACTCGCTAGTGAAGATAGGATCTCGATCACTCACTATGCTAGAAGGTACCCCATGAAATCGAACTATCTCTCAAAGATAAACTGAAGCTAGCCATGGAGCAGTCCTCTTGCTCTTCACGGGTATGAAATGGGCACTCTTAGTAAGTCTGTCTACCACAACCCGAATTCCCGTATTACCCTTCTTCGATCTAGGTAACCCATCAATAAAATCCATCGAGATGCCATCCCACTTCCATTGCGGAACTTCCAATGGGTGAAGCAACCCCCTATCGTCTAGGGTGTACCTACTCAAATGGCTGGACGACTCCCCCCCTTATGAGCCTCTCTACCAACTCAACTAACTGTGGGTCGTCCCGCGGTGCCTCGCCCATCCGTCCCAAAAGAGTAGGTCTGACCTCCAAGGATGCTAGCAAACCGGGTATAAAGTCAACGGAAGGTCTGAAATCAAACATCGAGATAAATTCCAAGCTTCGTCGTTCCACGAACCATGGACTCAAGGACAACCTTTTTCTGCACAAGGCGTCCGCCACCACGTTACCTTCGCCGGGGTATACGCTATCTCGGAATCATAGGATGCTGAGAACTCCATCCACCTTTGCTATCATAAGATTATGCGCTCGAAGATTCTCCAACACTTCCCTAAGATGTAGGGCATGATTTTCTCCACTTCTAGAGAAAACCAGGATATTCTCCCATGCAAAATCGTCACAACTATCCATCTCTCACGCAGACCATCCTAGTCGAACTCGACATCCCCCAAGGGCAAGCCCCAAAGGCCTAAACCAATATCAGACAAACACCCAAGGGATACCTCCTTCGAACTCAGACGACCTACGTGAGATGATACTAGTAAAAACGGCTAAATAATTAAGCCCTTGTCCAACTCTGGATGTCCTTGCCAGTCTCGCTCCAAAACCACCGTTGATCAAATAACTGGCTTTGCTTAACCTATTAAGCACATACGAAAACTTATTTCGCTTTTAGAAAAGACCAAGATGTCATCCACTGTAACGACCCGGATTTTCGGCGACTTTGGTTATTGACATAAGCACGAAGTCGATAACCAAAACATCGAAAAATCCTGGTAATTAGTGAAAGAAATTAGAGGGTGAGGAAAGATAAGATAGAAACTTAGAATAGAAGAAGAAGAAGAACACAACATCAGAGTAACACGAATCTCACAGCGGAACGAATAACATATAATATATGTAACATAACTTTGAAATATACATCTGTATTTGAATATACATCATTATCAAAGTACAGCACTTACAACACAGCAGAAATAACTATAGCTATATGATCCTGAAGCCTCCTGCTCCAAGCTCTTCCAGTATATCTGTAAATCCCGACTACTTGACTGCCCGTACAAATTTAGGCACCCAAGAGTTTAGGGAAAACAACAAAGTAAACTCCGGGTCAGTCATGGGACTGGTATGAGTAAAACAGTTTAAAAACAGTTCGAACAAGTAACGATATCTCATAAGACCACGCCGCATAACGGAACGGGTTTTTCCCTTATGAGAATCTAAAATATCTTTATATCAAAAACCTTTTGATATTATAATAATGTCTATCAACACAATATAATAATCATCTAGCAGAAACGCTTTCATCTCACGTTCTACATATATAGTATATAATCAAAACCGCAAGCACGTATTGGGTAATGGATTTCCAACTATGACAAGGTATGGAATCACCTTTTGCTTGTGTACCTCTAGAGAGGAATACACTGGGTTCAACAAGAACATCTTGCAACCCGGTCACACATGACCGACCACTCATTTCGCTTGAGTGTATCGAATGTATATCACCAACAGTTGGGATCAGCAACCGTTTCCCGAATGGGACAACATCAACAATAGATTTTTAGAAGTAAATGAAACTCTAGATCAGGTGATTATACACCCTACTTCGGTGCGACCGACTTAGCCATGCTGCCTGCCCGATTTCTGTCATTTACCGGATGATGAGGCTAGAAGCTACGCTTTATCATCACACCAGATTTACTTTGAATGTCACATCATCAAATTCATCAAATCACCGATTGACGTCCTCAACCATACATTATGTGTTAGCTAAAAGAAGTTTCCTTCTCCGCTTCCACTCTTGGTACAGTTGGAGAAATCAATATACGTGATCGTCTGGACATACTCTGTCAGACATCCGTCCATACAAGTCATCCAGGAACAGGATGAACCGAAGGCACTATTCTGTAAACAGGATAGCCCTTGCATAACTCCGTCTTCAATTTCCTTTGGCATATATATATGATTCGCAACGCTTATGCCAATACAGAGTGGTTCTTTGGATAATGATCCAACCGGTCTCTCCATATTAACAACGTTAAAATGGTCAAAACTTCGATAGTCTGTGATTTAACTATCGAATAAAAACAAGTGTGCAAACAACGATAATATTTCCAAATGGAAATTTATATCAATCAAACATCATTCAACATTTATCCCTTTATTTCATTAATTTACTTATCTCCTATTTCCCTACGTTCAATATTCCTTATTTTCTAAATTGGGAAAATATACGTTATTAAAAATGGAAAACATTTCCATTTCTTGTTTTCTTTATTTGAAAACATTTAAGGTTTCTTATTTGGAAAACATTTCCAAAGCTTCTTTATTGGACTTAGACAGATGTTTAAACAAACCATCGCGATGCCAACTCAAACCATTTCCTTTACTGCTGAACCTTAACTATTCCTTAGTTAAAACGAAGCCAATCAAGTTGGGGTAGAACTACCTCTCAGACCTTAACTGAACAACATTTCTAACTTTGAAATAGGCAAAGTTCACTTTATAACTCCTTTAACAAACTTCCTTACTTAACCCTCCTCCGAATAGCTATATTCGATTTACTCTTTTCACTTAACTCTATTCGATTAACCCTTATCAATTAACTCTATTGGACTAACACTATTGGATTAACTCTATTTGACTAACGCTATTTATTTACTCATTTCACTTACTCTTTTCGAATAAACTATATTCGATAATTCCTTTTACTTTCTATTCGAATAACTATATTCGATTTACTCATTTGCTTCTATTCGAATAACTATATTCGATTTAACTCATTTGCTTCTATTCTAATCGATTAAACTAACATCGATTATCTCCTTTCAACTTTATTCTCTAATCGATTAACTAACATCGATTAACTTCTTTTTAACTTCCTTCTCTAATCGATTAACTAACATCGATTAACTTCTTTTACTTTATCTCTAATCGATTTACTAACATCGATTAACTTCTTTTACTTTATCTCTAATCGATTTACTAACATCGATTAGCTCCTTTTACTTTAACACTAATCGATTAAACTAACATCGATTAGCTCCTTTTGATAAACTACGTTTTCCGTTACAACTATTTCCTTTTTATAACGTTTACTTACCGTTACAAATATATCCTATTTATAACTTCTATTTACCGTTACAAATATTTCCTATTTATAACTTCTATTTACCGTTACAAATATATCCTATTTATAACGTTTACTTACCGTTACAAATATATCCTATTTATAACTTCTATTTATTTTCTAAATAAATATTCCTTTTCTATTTCTATTTATTTTCTAAATAAATATCCCATTTATAAAACCGTGTTCGTTTTATAAAAAAATCCGTTTATAAAATCCTGTGATTTTATAAAATTCCTTTATTTCAATATACATTGAAATACTTCTTTTTACATCCCAGGGTCTTTTATGATATTTAAGATATCGAATAACAATGATCAATATCATTCCAACACCCATAATCCAAAATAGATTATATAACACATCATATATCACAATATATGAAAAACAGTAAAATAAATGTTGAGGAATCCAGTTGGATTCCTCCAACCTGTTTCCCTGCATCACAGATGTTAAACAATATAGATAACATCACTTTCAGTTCTATATGATATATTCTGTTAAACAGAATCGATATAGAAAATTCAACTAACTGACTAGCAGTTCAATCAAACAGTCAACATACAGTAAATCAACCAATATCTAACAGTTCTAAAAATACAACATGAAATTATAAACTGTTCAGAGTTAGTGAGATTTACTCACATTGCGCGTTAACCGTTGAATAACGGTTTGCGTTATTTGATTCAGTCTGACAATTTATTTCGCCATAAATTCGTACGAGCCCTTATCCACTTCCAGTCAGCTTCACTGTGAAGCTCTTGTCCGTACGGTCCTAACGGATCCGACCGTTCGAAATTCTGATAATGTATGATCAAGATATACAATTTCTAAGTCAGTACTTTAATTAAATCAAATAAAAACTTAGGTTTTAAATGATTTCTGGGCTTCCTAATTGAACAAGGCCCAACACTATTTAAACGTACAAGGCCCGCACACTTTTACCTCCTCCCAACCCAAAACCGTCGGCCTCTTCTTCCCCAATTTCTGCTGCAAATTCCTTTGAACCACTCCATCGTTCTGAAACATTAGGTCCTCAAGGTTCTGCACCATTTCATTTCGTCGTACATTTACAAACTGAAATATCCGTACTGCTCCCTCCATCACTCCCATAGTCCGTCTCCTGTTTCACGAGCAAAACAACCGAAGATGCCCATCTCTTCACAAAGAAACCCGGCATCCAACGTTCATCACTCCGCCTTGTATTTTCCCTCATCAACTCGTACCAGGGTCAGCTCGCATCGCATGTAAAAATATACAAATCAACACAGTATTTCTCCTTCACGACGGCTCCACCCTCGACACAGTAATTTCAAAACTGCTGGACCACTTAAACACTTCAGCTTCCACGTTCTATCTTCCAGTTCGCAACCTTCAGTGCTTCATTTTAGTTTCCCCGTCCATACCTACGACTGAAATTTCGCATCCACGTTTTGATGCTACTGCCGAATCATTGAAGACTCCAACCACTCTCCTTCCCTTACGTAAAACACCCCCACACAGTCCAAGGACCTCCCCTTGTAACCCCTCCACACTAGCGTCACACAGTGTTCCATAATGAAGCAAACCCAAAAATGGAGGAGGCGGCTTCAGTCATGTATTTATAGGGTATTTGTCTTCATCATTAAGTAATAGGAAGGCCGTAGGATGTCCTTCGAACTTTTTAGGTTTACGGATGATTTGTGCCAAACGTGGTGTTTTTCTTAGGCATGAATTGTTTTGCGGATGATTTGTGCCAAACGTGGTGTTAACCTTTAACATAAATGCCACGCCGAAACCATTATATGCGGTTATACAGGCTGGTCATTTGGTAGGTAGGAATTTTGGTTGGAAAGACATGCTGCCTGGCCTTGGATTTATTCACAAAGAACTGGTGGTTGGAAAAGAATGGGACGTGGTCTCTTGAGGCTCCAACGTCATATGTGGTTTAAACATGAAGTGCTTGGCCACTGTTTTAATCAGAGAAAGGAAAACGTATTGATACCTTATTATTTAAGTTCTTTTTTTCCTTTTTCTTCCATACCCTGTTATGTAAATTCTATTCACGTACGGACAGAAATAAAGATACCGGTGAGATGGCCAACGTCCCATGATCCCAAAAATATAGTAATACCGGTAGGTTGACTCATATTTTGAAACTTCAAAATGTTGATTTCAGGGTGCAAAATATGCCAAATAAAAAGTTGCTCATTTAATTATTTAAAAATTACAATAAAATTCTAAAAATTAAATTATCACTATTTCCCAAAAGAACCTTGTCTAAATTCAAATCCGATATCTAGTTATTTTGAAATAACTGTTATGGCCACGAACGAATATACCGCTGTTTTTCTGAATATTTGATTTGGACATAAATCAAAATCTACACGACGAAATCCCGATTTTTCTCTTCCACTAGAAAGATATACTCCTCCAGCTCCACCCGTTTCTTGTTTCACAGAAATCCGGCTTAAAACGAATCATGTATATTCAGTTGAAGTTCGAATCGCCAATTTACGAACTGCAGCGCCATTTCAAGCTCGTTTATAATTATATTATAAACTATACGTTCAACTGTCGACGATTGAATATATTCGTTATTCAAATTCAATTCCACGCTGAATTAAATATCACAGATGATCCAGTTCACACCATATCGCCATTTCAGTCAATTCTGATTATTTCAGAATTTAATATATTATTTAATTTAATATTTTAATTAAATATTCACTATTATTAAATTCCATGCCCATTAAATTCTCTAAACACCATTAATATAATTAAATAAAATTAATTCTAATACCCCTGCCAATGCGGGTCATTACATTCTTCCCCACTTAAAATAATTTCGTCCTCGAAATTGCTAAAAGGTAGAGAACGACCCTATCGACTGGTTAGAACACATTTGTTCACTTCTTAACTTCAGTTTCAACTGAACCAATTTAATTTCAATTAAATTATTAATTAATCTTTATCAACGAAAATTTTCAAAAATCCTGAAAATTTTCTAACTCCTCATCTTTTGAAAAATTTCGCCAGCACTTCCTTATGTACTGATCAATCAGCCAAACCACCACTCGCCTCTCTGGGCCATCTCCAACTCAAAAGAAAACCAAACAGCCAAGCGGCTTGCCAATTCGCCTCATCAAAATCTCATACCATATGAAATATTAGCTTGCACCTTTTGTCAGCATATCATTATATCCTTTCCACCTGTTATCAATTCAGCAGATACAAGAGTCATCCCAATCAAATTCTGATCTGCTTTTATCCACAACACAACCATTCGTTTTAACCAAGCCAAATCCCATTTCAACTCAAGTTTCGTTCTTGATCCCCAACTCTTAACTTGATTATCACATTACACTTCACATTTGAATCTCACAGTCAAATTTGCCTTGATATCATTCTAATTCAAAACTCAGTTACCACTTTACTGGCTTTACTTTAATTCAAATTTTCTTTCACAAATTTCTGTTAAATTTGTTTTTAATTCGAACAGTCTTTCCCTCGGAGTTTTTAAACAGTTTACTCTTTCCAAAAATCAAAATTTTCCTTTTTGAAATTCAACTGAGCCCATAATCAATATTCCATTAGTTAAATCACTTCTCTATTTCTTTATCCATATTTGTTAACCAAATATTTTCAATAACCCTATTGGCCTTTTTATGTTATTGGGGAAACATTTCTGAATATCGCCTTCCTTTATTTTCTAAACTTTTAGAAAATATATGCTATTTATTATTGGAAAATATTCCAATTACTTATCTCTTTTCCGATCTCGTTTATTTCCATACTTAGGAAATATTCCTTATTATATTTCCAAGCTTACACTTATTTGGGTTAAAATGGATGTCGTGTAAAACATCGTTACGACAACCCAAATACTATATTTAACTAATTTTTATTCCACATTGATCTTCGAGCCTGAATCTTGCTACTTATCGGTATGTCATGAAATCAACCAAGTTGGGGTATAATTACCTCTCAGACCTTGACTGAATAACATTTAACGTCAAAACAGACAAGACTACTTACTCGAATAATCAATACCCTACAACTACTTCTTCACTTTTAAACACATATACACTTCCTCTTTCTACTCCTACTCTTACGAGATTTATTCCTAGACTTCCTTTTTGATTATACTATCCTATTTCTAAGTTCGTTTCCTTATCGACTTCTATATATTATCGATACGTTAATTTCTAACTATCAAATTATCTTAAAAATATTCTAACTCCTTAAATTCCCGGAAAAATCCGCCATAACCTCCTTTGTACTAGGAGCATCGAAATATTTCAAATAGCCTCCCATGGCCCTCACCAATCCAAAAGAAAAAGAAAAAGCCAAGCGGCTAGCCGATACGGCGCATAAAATTTCATATATGAATTGAATACATACCTTTTGTCGAGCAATCTATTTATAACTCTTGCATCATCCTTATCTATACCTATCTCATGTATATCCATACATTTCTAATTCATTCCAACTTAATCCAATCGTTTTAACTTATTTCGTTAAGTGATTTTCAAATTACTTGGTTTGCCCCTTTCACCTTCATATTTGAGTATAACACGTTCAAATATATTTTAACTTGGTTATCAACTAATTGAATTCCATTTCAATTCTATTTGAATTTCCTATATTCAAATTCCATTTCAATTCTCTTATTCAAATTCTATATTTGAATTTCATTTCAAATCTCTTATTCAAATTCCATACTTGAATTTCATTATTCGAATCTATTTGAATTCTCTTTATTTCATTTCAATTTCAATTCTATTTGAATCTTCTATATTCAAATTTCAATTTCAGTTCTATTTGAATCCTCTACATTCAAATTTCATTTCACTTTCGATATTCAAATCCTATATTTGAAATCTCTTATATTTTCTATATCCAAACGCCATTTGAATTTCTATATTCAAATTCTATTTCAATTCCATTGAATTTCATATATTCAAACTCCCTTTGAATTTCTATATTCAAACTTCCTTTGAATTTCATATATTCAAACTTCCTTTGAATTTCATATATTCAAACTTCCTTTGAATTTCATATATTCAAACTTCCTTTGTTTGAACTTCCTTTCTTCAAATTCTTTTTCAAACTTTCTTTATCCATTCTTCACATAAGTCTCGATTTCAATTCCTTTTGAAATCGATATTACAACCTTTGGAAAATAGGTTCCCCTTTTCAATTTCATACTTGTATATATTTTTTTTCTGAATTATCCAATGATAATTCTTTTCACTTCATTTTATAAACTTCGTTTATAAAAGAACTTTTTATAAACTTCGTTTATAAAGGAACTTCTCGTTTTATTTCTTTTAAAACAAGTTAATATTTCAAATCTATTTAAAAATTTCAATTCTATATTTTAAATCCCATTTTGAAATTCAACACAACTTGTCTTTCCTAAAATAATTTCAAAACAGTATCTCTGGTAGTAATTCGTCACTTACAACTCGAAAATGAATACTGATGATGCAGCTGTCATCATCAGAATCTATTTCCCAGCGATCGAAGTGAGTTCAATACTATAAAACATTTCTAAACATTTCACTTTGAAATTCATTTCAAAATATAATTCACACTGCTTGTAAAACAATTTAAAATCTCCCAGGATCTTAAATTTTCCTTATTTTTAATCCCAATCCATTTACAAACACTTATTCAATTCTCCAGAGTCTTAACTTCAATTATGGTTTAAAATTTCAGATTTTACTCATCTGATTTCACGTATTTCACTTATATGAATTCTGATTGGTTATTTACATAACCATTTAATTTATAATCTTACTCGATTATAATAACAACCAATATATCCAATATATTCAAAATATACGTTGGGTAAACTATTTCGTTTACCCTCTTTCAAAACATACCGTGACGGTTCATCGTATTCAAGTGTTTAGTAACTCCTACCGATACAGTGGATCAAATTGATCGACCAGAATTCACAAACAACTCAACCAATGGATCTCCACAATATAAAACAAATTTTTATATCAATAACAAATACGTTCACTCGTATATATACACTCAATCTCAGTCTAGGGTATTACTAACCCTATCTCTACCGAGTCACGCCACAGAGCCAAGTAATTCTTAACTTAAGCTCTGATACCAACTGTAACGACCCGGATTTTCGGCGACTTTGGTTATTGACATAAGCACGATGTCGATAACCAAAACATCGAAAAATCCTGGTAATTAGTGAAAGAAATTAGAGGGTGAGGAAAGATAAGATAGAAACTTAGAATAGAAGAAGAAGAAGAACACAACATCAGAGTAACACGAATCTCACAGCGGAACGAATAACATATATTATATGTAACATAACTTTGAAATATACATCTGCATTTGAATATACATCATTATCAAAGTACAGCACTTACAACACAGCAGAAATAACTATAACTATATGATCCTGAAGCCTCCTGCTCCAAGCTCTTCCAGTATATCTGTAAATCCCGACTACTTGACTGCCCGTACAAATTTAGGCACCCAAGAGTTTAGGGAAAACAACAAAGTAAACTCCGGGTCAGTCATGGGACTGGTATGAGTAAAACAGTTTAAAAACAGTTCGAACAAGTAACGATATCTCATAAGACCACGCCGCATAACGGAACGGGTTTTTCCTTTATGAGAATCCAAAATATCTTTATATCAAAAACCTTTTGATATTATAATAATGTCTATCAACACAATATAATAATCATCTAGCAGAAACGCTTTCATCTCACGTTCTACATATATAGTATATAATCAAAACCGCAAGCACGTATTGGGTAATGGATTTCCAACTATGACAAGGTATGGAATTACCTTTCGCTTGTGTACCTCTAGAGAGGAATACACTGGGTTCAACAAGAACATCTTGCAACCCGGCCACACATGACCGACCACTCATTTCGCTTGAGTGTATCGAATGTATATCACCAACAGTTGGGATCAGCAACCGTTTCCCGAATGGGACAGCATCAACAATAGATTTTTTAGAAGTAAATGAAACTCTAGATCAGGTGATTATACACCCTACTTCGGTGCGACCGACTTAGCCATGCTGCCTGCCCGATTTCTGTCATTTACCGGATGATGAGGCTAGAAGCTACGCTTTATCATCACACCAGATTTACTTTGAATGTCACATCATCAAATTCATCAAATCACCGATTGACGTCCTCAACCATACATTATGTGTTAGCTAAAAGAAGTTTCCTTCTCCGCTTCCACTCTTGGTACAGTTGGAGAAATCAATATACGTGATCGTCTGGACATACTCTGTCAGACATCCGTCCATACAAGTCATCCAGGAACAGGATGAACCGAAGGCACTATTCTGTAAACAGGATAGCCCTTGCATAACTCCGTCTTCAATTTCCTTTGGCATATATATATGATTCGCAACGCTTATGCCAATACAGAGTGGTTCTTTGGATAATAATCCAACCGGTCTCTCCATATTAACAACGTTAAAATGGTCAAAACTTCGATAGTCTGTGATTTAACTATCGAATAAAAACAAGTGTGCAAACAACGATAATATTTCCAAATGGAAATTTATATCAATCAAACATCATTCAACATTTATCCCTTTATTTCATTAATTTACTTATCTCATATTTCCCTACGTTCAATATTCCTTATTTTCTAAATTGGGAAAATATACGTTATTAAAAATGGAAAACATTTCCGTTTCTTGTTTTCTTTATTTGAAAACATTTCTGGTTTCTTATTTGGAAAACATTTCCAAAGCTTCTTCATTGGACTTAGACAGATGTTTAAACAAACCATCGCGATGCCAACTCAAACCATTTCCTTTACTGCCGAACCTTAACTATTCCTTAGTTAAAACGAAGCCAATCAAGTTGGGGTAGAACTACCTCTCAGACCTTAACTGAACAACATTTCTAACTTTGAAATAGGCAAAGTTCACTTTATAACTCCTTTAACAAACTTCCTTACTTAACCCTCGTCCGAATAGCTATATTCGATTTACTCTTTTCACTTAACTCTATTCGATTAACCCTTATCAATTAACTCTATTGGACTAACACTATTGGATTAACTCTATTTGACTAACGCTATTTATTTACTCATTTCACTTACTCTTTTCAAATAAACTATATTCGATAATTCCTTTTACTTTCTATTCGAATAACTATATTCAATTTACTCATTTGCTTCTATTCGAATAACTATATTCGATTTAACTCATTTGCTTCTATTCTAATCGATTAAACTAACATCGATTATCTCCTTTCAACTTTATTCTCTAATCGATTAACTAACATCGATTAACTTCTTTTTAACTTCCTTCTCTAATCGATTAACTAACATCGATTAACTTCTTTTACTTTATCTCTAATCGATTTACTAACATCGATTAACTTCTTTTACTTTATCTCTAATCGATTTACTAACATCGATTAGCTCCTTTTACTTTAACACTAATCGATTAAACTAACATCGATTAGCTCCTTTTGATAAACTACGTTTTCCGTTACAACTATTTCCTTTTTATAACGTTTACTTACCGTTACAAATATATCCTATTTATAATTTCTATTTACCGTTACAAATATTTCCTATTTATAACTTCTATTTACCGTTACAAATATATCCTATTTATAACGTTTACTTACCGTTACAAATATATCCTATTTATAACTTCTATTTATTTTCTAAATAAATATTCCTTTTCTATTTCTATTTATTTTCTAAATAAATATCCCTTTTATAAAACCGTGTTCGTTTTATAAAAAAATCCTTTTATAAAATCCTGTGATTTTATAAAATTCCTTTATTTCAATATACATTAAAATACTTCTTTTTACATCCCAGGGTCTTTTATGATATTTAAGATATCGAATAACAATGATCAATATCATTCCAACACCCATAATCCAAAACAGATTATATAACACATCATATATCACAATATATGAAAAACGGTAAAATAAATGTTGAGGAATCCAGTTGGATTCCTCCAACCTGTTTCCCTGCATCACAGATGTTAAACAATATAGATAACATCACTTTCAGTTCTATATGATATATTCTGTTAAACAGAATCGATATAGAAAATTCAACTAACTGACTAGCAGTTCAATCAAACAGTCAACATACAGTAAATCAACCAATATCTAACAGTTCTAAAAATACAACATGAAATTATAAACTGTTCAGAGTTAGTGAGATTTACTCACATTGCGCGTTAACCGTTGAATAACGGTTTGCGTTATTTGATTCAGTCTGACAATTTATTTCGCCATAAATTCGTACGAGTCCTTATCCACTTCCAGTCAGCTTCACTGTGAAGCTCTTGTCCGTACGGTCCTAACGGATCCGACCGTTCGAAATTCTGATAATGTATGATCAAGATATACAATTTCTAAGTCAGTACTTTAATTAAATCAAATAAAAACTTAGGTTTTAAATGATTTCTGGGCTTCCTAATTGAACAAGGCCCAACACTATTTAAACGTACAAGGCCCGCACACTTTTACCTCCTCCCAACCCAAAACCGTCGGCCTCTTCTTCCCCAATTTCTGCTGCAAATTCCTTTGAACCACTCCATCGTTCTGAAACATTAGGTCCTCAAGGTTCTGCACCATTTCATTTCATCGTACATTTACAAACTGAAATATCCGTACTGCTCCCTCCATCACTCCCATAGTCCGTCTCCTGTTTCACGAGCAAAACAACCGAAGATGCCCATCTCTTCACAAAGAAACCCGGCATCCAACGTTCATCACTCCGCCTTGTATTTTCCCTCATCAACTCATACCAGGGTCAGCTCGCATCGCATGTAAAAATATACAAATCAACACAGTATTTCTCCTTCACGACGGCTCCACCCTCGACACAGTAATTTCAAAACTGCTGGACCACTTAAACACTTCAGCTTCCACGTTCTATCTTCCAGTTCGCAACCTTCAGTGCTTCATTTTAGTTTCCCCGTCCATACCTACGACTGAAATTTCGCATCCACGTTTTGATGCTACTGCCGAATCATTGAAGACTCCAACCACTCTCCTTCCCTTACGTAAAACACCCCCACACAGTCCAAGGACCTCCCCTTGTAACCCCTCCACACTAGCGTCACACAGTGTTCCATAATGAAGCAAACCCAAAAATGGAGGAGGCGGCTTCAGTCATGTATTTATAGGGTATTTGTCTTCATCATTAAGTAATAGGAAGGCCGTAGGATGTCCTTCGAACTTTTTAGGTTTACGGATGATTTGTGCCAAACGTGGTGTTTTTCTTAGGCATGAATTGTTTTGCGGATGATTTGTGCCAAACGTGGTGTTAACCTTTAACATAAATGCCACGCCGAAACCATTATATGCGGTTATACAGGCTGGTCATTTGGTAGGTAGGAATTTTGGTTGGAAAGACATGCTGCCTGGCCTTGGATTTGTTCACAAAGAACTGGTGGTTGGAAAAGAATGGGACGTGGTCTCTTGAGGCTCCAACGTCATATGTGGTTCAAACATGAAGTGCTTGGCCACTGTTTTAATCAGAGAAAGGAAAACGTATTGATACCATATTATTTAAGTTCTTTTTTTCCTTTTTCTTCCATACCCTGTTATGTAAATTCTATTCACGTACGGACAGAAATAAAGATACCGGTGAGATGGCCAACGTCCCATGATCCCAAAAATATAATAATACCGGTAGGTTGACTCATATTTTGAAACTTCAAAATGTTGATTTCAGGGTGCAAAATATGCCAAATAAAAAGTTGCTCATTTAATTATTTAAAAATTACAATAAAATTCTAAAAATTAAATTATCACTATTTCCCAAAAGAACCTTGTCTAAATTCAAATCCGATATCTAGTTATTTTGAAATAACTGTTATGGCCACGAACGAATATACCGCTGTTTTTCTGAATATTTGATTTGGACATAAATCAAAATCTACACGACGAAATCCCGATTTTTCTCTTCCACTAGAAAGATATACTCCTCCAGCTCCACCCGTTTCTTGTTTCACAGAAATCCGGCTTAAAACGAATCATGTATATTCAGTTGAAGTTCGAATCGCCAATTTACGAACTGCAGCGCCATTTCAAGCTCGTTTATAATTATATTATAAACTATACGTTCAACTATCGACGATTGAATATATTCGTTATTCAAATTCAATTCCACGCTGAATTAAATATCACAGATGAACCAGTTCACACCATATCGCCATTTCAGTCAATTCTGATTATTTCAGAATTTAATATATTATTTAATTTAATATTTTAATTAAATCTTCACTATTATTGAATTCCATGCCCATTAAATTCTCTAAACACCATTAATATAATTAAATAAAATTAATTCTAATACCCCTGCCAATGCGGGTCATTACATTCTTCCCCACTTAAAATAATTTCGTCCTCGAAATTGCTAAAAGGTAGAGAACGACCCTATCGACTGGTTAGAACACATTTGTTCACTTCTTAACTTCAGTTTCAACTGAACCAATTTAATTTCAATTAAATTATTAATTAATCCTTATCAACGAAAATTTTCAAAAATCCTGAAAATTTTCTAACTCCTCATCTTTTGAAAAATTTCGCCAGCACTTCCTTTTGTACTGATCAATCAGCCAAACCACCACTCGCCTCTCTGGGCCATCTCCAACTCAAAAGAAAACCAAACAGCCAAGCGGCTTGCCAATTCGCCTCATCAAAATCTCATACCATATGAAATATAAGCTTGTACCTTTTGTCAGTATATCATTATATCCTTTCCACCTGTTATCAATTCAGCAGATACAAGAGTCATCCCAATCAAATTCTGATCTGCTTTTATCCACAACACAACCATTCGTTTTAACCAAGCCAAATCCCATTTCAACTCAAGTTTCGTTCTTGATCCCCAACTCTTAACTTGATTATCACATTACACTTCACATTTGAATCTCACAGTCAAATTTGCCTTGATATCATTCTAATTCAAAACTCAGTTACCACTTTACTGGCTTTACTTTAATTCAAATTTTCTTTCACAAATTTCTGTTAAATTTGTTTTTAATTCGAACAGTCTTTCCCTCGGAGTTTTTAAACAGTTTACTCTTTCCAAAAATCAAAATTTTCCTTTTTGAAATTCAACTGAGCCCATAATCAATATTCCATTAGTTAAATCACTTCTCTATTTCTTTATCCATATTTGTTAACCAAATATTTTCAATAACCCTATTGGCCTTTTTATGTTATTGGGGAAACATTTCTGAATATCGCCTTCCTTTATTTTCTAAACTTTTAGAAAATATATGCTATTTATTATTGGAAAATATTCCAATTACTTATCTCTTTTCCGATCTCGTTTATTTCCATACTTAGGAAATATTCCTTATTATATTTCCAAGCTTACACTTATTTGGGTTAAAACGGATGTCGTGTAAAACATCGTTACGACAACCCAAATACTATATTTAACTAATTTTTATTCCACATTGATCTTCGAGCCTGAATCTTGCTACTTATCGGTATATCATGAAATCAACCAAGTTGGGGTATAATTACCTCTCAGACCTTGACTGAATAACATTTAACGTCAAAACAGACAAGACTACTTACTCGAATAATCAATACCCTACAACTACTTCTTCACTTTTAAACACATATACACTTCCTCTTTCAATTCCTACTCTTACGAGATTTATTCCTAGACTTCCTTTTTGATTATACTATCCTATTTCTAAGTTCGTTTCCTTATCGACTTCTATATATTATCGATACGTTGATTTCTAACTATCAAATTATCTTAAAAATATTCTAACTCCTTAAATTCCCGGAAAAATCCGCCATAACCTCCTTTGTACTAGGAGCATCGAAATATTTCAAATAGCCTCCCATGGCCCTCACCAATCCAAAAGAAAAAGTAAAAGCCAAGCGGCTAGCCGATACGGCGCATAAAATTTCATATATGAATTGAATACATACCTTTTGTCGAGCAATCTATTTATAACTTTTGCATCATCCTTATCTATACCTATCTCATGTATATCCATACATTTCTAATTCATTCCAACTTAATCCAATCGTTTTAACTTATTTCGTTAAGTGATTTTCAAATTACTTGGTTTGCCCCTTTCACCTTCATATTTGAGTATAACACGTTCAAATATATTTTAACTTGGTTATCAACTAATTGAATTCCATTTCAATTCTATTTGAATTTCCTATATTCAAATTCCATTTCAATTCTCTTATTCAAATTCTATATTTGAATTTCATTTCAAATCTCTTATTCAAATTCCATACTTGAATTTCATTATTCGAATCTATTTGAATTCTCTTTATTTCATTTCAATTCTATTTGAATCTTCTATATTCAAATTTCAATTTCAGTTCTATTTGAATCCTCTACATTCAAATTTCATTTCACTTTCGATATTCAAATCCTATATTTGAAATCTCTTATATTTTCTATATCCAAACGCCATTTGAATTTCTATATTCAAATTCTATTTCAATTCCATTGAATTTCATATATTCAAACTCCCTTTGAATTTCTATATTCAAACTTCCTTTGAATTTCATATATTCAAATTTCCTTTGAATTTCATATATTCAAACTTCCTTTGAATTTCATATATTCAAACTTCCTTTGTTTGAACTTCCTTTCTTCAAATTCTTTTTCAAACTTTCTTTATCCATTCTTCACATAAGTCTCGATTTCAATTCCTTTTGAAATCGATACTACCTTTGGAAAATAGGTTCCCCTTTTCAATTTCATACTTGTATATTTTTTTTCTGAATTATCCAATGATAATTCTTTTCACTTCATTTTATAAACTTCGTTTATAAAAGAACTTTTTATAAACTTCGTTTATAAAGGAACTTCTCGTTTTATTTCTTTTAAAACAAGTTAATATTTCAAATCTATTTAAAAATTTCAATTCTATATTTTAAATCCCATTTTGAAATTCAACACAACTTGTCTTTCCCAAAATAATTTCAAAACAGTATCTCTGGTAGTAATTCGTCACTTACAACTCGAAAATGAATACTGATGATGCAGCTGTCATCATCAGAATCTATTTCCCAGCGATCGAAGTGAGTTCAATACTATAAAACCATTTCTAAACATTTCACTTTGAAATTCATTTCAAAATATAATTCACACTGCTTGTAAAACAATTTAAAATCTCCCAGGATCTTAAATTTTCCTTATTTTTAATCCTAATCCATTTACAAACACTTATTCAATTCTCCAGAGTTTTAACTTCAATTCTGGTTTAAAATTTCAGATTTTACTCATCTGATTTCACGTATTTCACTTATATGAATTCTGATTGGTTATTTACATAACCATTTAATTTATAATCTTACTCGATTATAATAACAACCAATATATCCAATATATTCAAAATATACGTTGGGTAAACTATTTCGTTTACCCTCTTTCAAAACATACCGTGACGGTTCATCGTATTCAAGTGTTTAGTAACTCCTACCGATACAGTGGATCAAACTGATCGACCAGAATTCACAAACAACTCAACCAATGGATCTCCACAATATAAAACAAATTTTTATATCAATAACAAATACGTTCACTCGTATATATACACTCAATCTCAGTCTAGGGTATTACTAACCCTATCTCTACCGAGTCACGCCACAGAGCCAAGTAATTCTTAACTTAAGCTCTGATACCAACTGTAACGACCCGGATTTTCGGCGACTTTGGTTATTGACATAAGCACGATGTCGATAACCAAAACATCGAAAAATCCTGGTAATTAGTGAAAGAAATTAGAGGGTGAGGAAAGATAAGATAGAAACTTAGAATAGAAGAAGAAGAAGAACACAACACCAGAGTAACACGAATCTCACAGCGGAACGAATAACATATATTATATGTAACATAACTTTGAAATACACATCTGTATTTGAATATACATCATTATCAAAGTACAACACTTACAACACAGCAGAAATAACTATAGCTATATGATCCTGAAGCCTCCTGCTCCAAGCTCTTCCAGTATATCTGTAAATCCCGACTACTTGACTGCCCGTACAAATTTAGGCACCCAAGAGTTTAGGGAAAACAACAAAGTAAACTCCGGGTCAGTCATGGGACTAGTATGAGTAAAACAGTTTAAAAACAGTTCGAACAAGTAACGATATCTCATAAGACCACGCCGCATAACGGAACGGGTTTTTCCCTTATGAGAATCCAAAATATCTTTATATCAAAAACCTTTTGATATTATAATAATGTCTATCAACACAATATAATAATCATCTAGCAGAAACGCTTTCATCTCACGTTCTACATATATAGTATATAATCAAAACCGCAAGCACGTATTGGGTAATGGATTTCCAACTATGACAAGGTATGGAATCACCTTTCGCTTGTGTACCTCTAGAGAGGAATACACTGGGTTCAACAAGAACATCTTGCAACCCGGCCACACATGACCGACCACTCATTTCGCTTGAGTGTATCGAATGTATATCACCAACAGTTGGGATCAGCAACCGTTTCCCGAATGGGACAGCATCAACAATAGATTTTTAGAAGTAAATGAAACTCTAGATCAGGTGATTATACACCCTACTTCGGTGCGACCGACTTAGCCATGCTGCCTGCCCGATTTCTGTCATTTACCGGATGATGAGGCTAGAAGCTACGCTTTATCATCACACCAGATTTACTTTGAATGTCACATCATCAAATTCATCAAATCACCGATTGACGTCCTCAACCATACATTATGTGTTAGCTAAAAGAAGTTTCCTTCTCCGCTTCCACTCTTGGTACAGTTGGAGAAATCAATATACGTGATCGTCTGGACATACTCTGTCGGACATCCGTCCATACAAGTCATCCAGGAACAGGATGAACCGAAGGCACTATTCTGTAAACAGGATAGCCCTTGCATAACTCCGTCTTCAATTTCCTTTGGCATATATATATGATTCGCAACGCTTATGCCAATACAGAGTGGTTCTTTGGATAATAATCCAACCGGTCTCTCCATATTAACAACGTTAAAATGGTCAAAACTTCGATAGTCTGTGATTTAACTATCGAATAAAAACAAGTGTGCAAACAACGATAATATTTCCAAATGGAAATTTATATCAATCAAACATCATTCAACATTTATCCCTTTATTTCATTAATTTACTTATCTCCTATTTCCCTACGTTCAATATTCCTTATTTTCTAAATTGGGAAAATATACGTTATTAAAAATGGAAAACATTTCCGTTTCTTGTTTTCTTTATTTGAAAACATTTCTGGTTTCTTATTTGGAAAACATTTCCAAAGCTTCTTCATTGGACTTAGACAGATGTTTAAACAAACCATCGCGATGCCAACTCAAACCATTTCCTTTACTGCCGAACCTTAACTATTCCTTAGTTAAAACGAAGCCAATCAAGTTGGGGTAGAACTACCTCTCAGACATTAACTGAACAACATTTCTAACTTTGAAATAGGCAAAGTTCACTTTATAACTCCTTTAACAAACTTCCTTACTTAACCCTCCTCCGAATAGCTATATTCGATTTACTCTTTTCACTTAACTCTATTCGATTAACCCTTATCAATTAACTCTATTGGACTAACACTATTGGATTAACTCTATTTGACTAACGCTATTTATTTACTCATTTCACTTACTCTTTTCGAATAAACTATATTCGATAATTCCTTTTACTTTCTATTCGAATAACTATATTCAATTTACTCATTTGCTTCTATTCGAATAACTATATTCGATTTAACTCATTTGCTTCTATTCTAATCGATTAAACTAACATCGATTATCTCCTTTCAACTTTATTCTCTAATCGATTAACTAACATCGATTAACTTCTTTTTAACTTCCTTCTCTAATCGATTAACTAACATCGATTAACTTCTTTTACTTTATCTCTAATCGATTTACTAACATCGATTAACTTCTTTTACTTTATCTCTAATCGATTTACTAACATCGATTAGCTCCTTTTACTTTAACACTAATTGATTAAACTAACATCGATTAGCTCCTTTTGATAAACTACGTTTTCCGTTACAACTATTTCCTTTTTATAACGTTTACTTACCATTACAAATATATCCTATTTATAACTTCTATTTACCGTTACAAATATTTCCTATTTATAACTTCTATTTACCGTTACAAATATATCCTATTTATAACGTTTACTTACCGTTACAAATATATCCTATTTATATCCTATTTATAACTTCTATTTATTTTCTAAATAAATATTCCTTTTCTATTTCTATTTATTTTCTAAATAAATATCCCATTTATAAAACCGTGTTCGTTTTATAAAAAAATCCTTTTATAAAATCCTATGATTTTATAAAATTCCTTTATTTCAATATACATTGAAATACTTCGTTTTACATCCCAGGGTCTTTTATGATATTTAAGATATCGAATAACAATGATCAATATCATTCCAACACCCATAATCCAAAATAGATTATATAACACATCATATATCACAATATATGAAAAACAGTAAAATAAATGTTGAGGAATCCAGTTGGATTCCTCCAACCTGTTTCCCTGCATCACAGATGTTAAACAATATAGATAACATCACTTTCAGTTCTATATGATATATTCTGTTAAACAGAATCGATATAGAAAATTCAACTAACTGACTAGCAGTTCAATCAAACAGTCAACATACAGTAAATCAACCAATATCTAACAGTTCTAAAAATACAACATGAAATTATAAACTGTTCATAGTTAGTGAGATTTACTCACATTGCGCGTTAACCGTTGAATAACGGTTTGCGTTATTTGATTCAGTCTGACAATTTATTTCGCCATAAATTCGTACGAGCCCTTATCCACTTCCAGTCAGCTTCACTGTGAAGCTCTTGTCCGTACGGTCCTAACGGATCCGACCATTCGAAATTCTGATAATGTATGATCAAGATATACAATTTCTAAGTCAGTACTTTAATTAAATCAAATAAAAACTTAGGTTTTAAATGATTTTTGGGCTTCCTAATTGAACAAGGCCCAACACTATTTAAACGTACAAGGCCCGCACACTTTTACCTCCTCCCAACCCAAAACCGTCGGCCTCTTCTTCCCCAATTTCTGCTGCAAATTCCTTTGAACCACTCCATCGTTCTGAAACATTAGGTCCTCAAGGTTCTGCACCATTTCATTTCATCGTACATTTACAAACTGAAATATCCGTACTGCTCCCTCCATCACTCCCATAGTCCGTCTCCTGTTTCACGAGCAAAACAACCGAAGATGCCCATCTCTTCACAAAGAAACCCGGCATCCAACGTTCATCACTCCGCCTTGTATTTTCCCTCATCAACTCGTACCAGGGTCAGCTCGCATCGCATGTAAAAATATACAAATCAACACAGTATTTCCCCTTCACGACGGCTCCACCCTCGACACAGTAATTTCAAAACTGTTGGACCACTTAAACACTTCAGCTTCCACGTTCTATCTTCCAGTTCGCAACCTTCAGTGCTTCATTTTAGTTTCCCCGTCCATACCTACGACTGAAATTTCGCATCCACGTTTTGATGCTACTGCCGAATCATTGAAGACTCCAACCACTCTCCTTCCCTTACGTAAAACACCCCCACACAGTCCAAGGACCTCCCCTTGTAACCCCTCCACACTAGCGTCACACAGTGTTCCATAATGAAGCAAACCCAAAAATGGAGGAGGCGGCTTCAGTCATGTATTTATAGGGTATTTGTCTTCATCATTAAGTAATAGGAAGGCCGTAGGATGTCCTTCGAACTTTTTAGGTTTACGGATGATTTGTGCCAAACGTGGTGTTTTTCTTAGGCATGAATTGTTTTGCGGATGATTTGTGCCAAACGTGGTGTTAACCTTTAACATAAATGCCACGCCGAAACCATTATATGCGGTTATACAGGCTGGTCATTTGGTAGGTAGGAATTTTGGTTGGAAAGACATGCTGCCTGGCCTTGGATTTGTTCACAAAGAACTGGTGGTTGGAAAAGAATGGGACGTGGTCTCTTGAGGCTCCAACGTCATATGTGGTTTAAACATGAAGTGCTTGGCCACTGTTTTAATCAGAGAAAGGAAAACGTATTGATACCTTATTATTTAAGTTCTTTTTTTCCTTTTTCTTCCATACCCTGTTATGTAAATTCTATTCACGTATGGACAGAAATAAAGATACCGGTGAGATGGCCAACGTCCCATGATCCCAAAAATATAATAATACCGGTAGGTTGACTCATATTTTGAAACTTCAAAATGTTGATTTCAGGGTGCAAAATATGCCAAATAAAAAGTTGCTCATTTAATTATTTAAAAATTACAATAAAATTAATTATCACTATTTCCCAAAAGAACCTTGTCTAAATTCAAATCCGATATCTAGTTATTTTGAAATAACTGTTATGGCCACGAACGAATATACCGCTGTTTTTCTGAATATTTGATTTGGACATAAATCAAAATCTACACGACGAAATCCCGATTTTTCTCTTCCACTAGAAAGATATACTCCTCCAGCTCCACCCGTTTCTTGTTTCACAGAAATCCGGCTTAAAACGAATCATGTATATTCAGTTGAAGTTCGAATCGCCAATTTACGAACTGCAGCGCCATTTCAAGCTCGTTTATAATTATATTATAAACTATACGTTCAACTGTCGATGATTGAATATATTCGTTATTCAAATTCAATTCCACGCTGAATTAAATATCACAGATGATCCAGTTCACACCATATCGCCATTTCAGTCAATTCTGATTATTTCAGAATTTAATATATTATTTAATTTAATATTTTAATTAAATATTCACTATTATTAAATTCCATGCCCATTAAATTCTCTAAACACCATTAATATAATTAAATAAAATTAATTCTAATACCCCTGCCAATGCGGGTCATTACATCCACAGAGACCACTACGAAGTTATTTAGGTACTCCCTGAACACCCTTCTCATCAAATCAACAAAGTATGCGGGGCGTTCGTCAAACCAAATGGCATCACCAGCCACTCATAGAAACCATCTGGAGTCCTAAAGGCGGTCTTCTCTATACTATCCTCCGTCTCTCCCAACTGATGAAACCCGGTGGCTAAGTCCAACCGTGAAACACTGAGGCGCCAACCAACTGATCAAAAAGATCATCTATCTTTGGCAATGGGTGTCTATTCTTCTTTGTGAGCTTGTTGAGTTCTCTATAGTCTACACAAAGTCTGAGGGACCCATCCGCCTTCGTGGCAAAAACTACTGGAGCACCCCACTCCGATATACTTCGTCTTATGAACCCCTTCTCAAGCAACTCCCCTACTTGCTTATGGAGTTCCCTCTTCTCACGAGGAGCCATGTGGCGCACTGGTAAAGATACTGGTTTAGCATTATCCACCAGATATATTCAGAAGTCTATCTCCCGCTTCAGAGGTAAGCCCTTCACCTCCTCAAACACATCCGAGTATTCCCGGACCACTTTAACAGATCGCAAACTCTCGACCGAAGCGTCAGGCGATTCAAGATAACTTAGCATAACAGAATCTATGGGATTACAATAGATCTCGAGAGTGTTACCCAAGCGGGTCATGAGCCTAACAACTCTCCTTTCGCAATCAAGAACGGCACCATTACTGGATAACCAGTCCATGCCCAAAATCAACCCATAGCCCGTGAAGCCCAAAACAAAGGCATCACACCTAAACTCAACGCTAAGTATGAAGATCTTCAAACCCAAACATATCATGGACAAATAAGTGGAGCCCCCAATTGGGTTTGAAACAACCAAGGGATCATCTACTAAACTGGTGTCTAGGTGCAGTGACTCAACTAATGATGATGAGATAAACGAATGTGATGCGTCAGAGTCGAATAAAGTTCGAACAGGATGATCGAGAGAACCAAATTTCAACTTAGACGGTCCTACCCCCATCAGGTATACCCGTCGTGAGGGAATACATCTACCCTCCAGAAGATCCTGTACTTCGTCCTTACCTCTTTGGACAGCCCTAATAAGGTGTCCTATTTCTCCAAAACAACTAGCCTTCCCTTTCACATTCTCCTTTCGTGGCCTTTTTACCACGATAAGGTTTCGTCCTTTATTTACCTAACAGCTATTTGAACCTTCCTCTCTCGTCCATCTTAAAGGTACCCATAAGCCCTCCACCTTCTTGGGCTAACTTCTTAGCCCGACAAACGTCTTAGTCCCTTGAAGTGGTTCTTCCGTCCTTCATACGAAAGTCCTTATTTTTCTTAAAAAGACATCTATACGCGGAGGGGAAATTCAAAAAGAGAAAGAGGAAGAGATTGAAAACGGAGAATCGAAGGAAGGATATATGGCTCTTGGGGATTATGTTCTTTTCTTTCAAAAATTTTTCTCTCAAAAACATGTTTTTGAAAATACTTCTTCCAAAAATGTTTTTAGAAAAATAATTTTTCTAAAAGTTTTATCTGTTCTGGTAACCTTAAGCTCTGATACCACGTGTAACACCCCACACCCGTTAAAGTCACTCACTAAGGGAATGCCTTAACTTCGGTGGAGTATCTTAAGTGAATATAGAACAGAAAAATTACAACAAGACAGATATAAGTAATACTTGAGAATTTAAAAACATCATTTCATTTCAGCGGAAAGTAAAACATGTTTGGTTACATCACTAGACCATAAACAAGAGTCAAGTACATAATATCCATCTTGATAAAACAAAAGTACATAATCCCACTAATAACTAATAGCCATAATAGAAAAGATAAGCTGGGCTTTACATCACGATCCAAGCTCCAAAAGATAGATAAAGCAATCTAATCAAAGCCCACTAGTGATAGAACCTGAGGGTTGGGAAAAAAGATAAAAACAACGGGGTCAGACATAAGTCTGAGTGAGCCCTATAATCTTAACAACACAATCATTAAAGTAATTAGGGTATGATATAAACTTGGTACGGGATGACTAGGGATAAATGACTACACTAAGTAGCCAACTAGACATAGGATGAACTAAGATAACGGTAAAGACGCATCTACCCACCCAAGGGTAATTACTAACTGCACCACACCAGATCTACCCACCCAAGGATAATTCCTACACTGCACCACACCAGATCTACCCACCCAAGGGTAATTCCTACACTGCACCACACCAGATCTACCCACCCAAGGGTAATTCCTACTTAAAGGTTGATCCCACTAAGTGTACTTAGTAATCTTTAATAGTAGTTTCGTGTACCCCTAGCTGACTACACAGGTGCCGTCTGCCCCTATCTCCACTAGGTGTACCCACAACTTAGTAATTTTAATAGTAGTCTCGTGTACCCCTAGCTGACTACATAGGTGCCGTCTGCCCCTATCTCCACTAGGTGTACCCACAACTTAGTAATTTTAATAGTAGTCTCGTGTACCCCTAGCTGACTACATAGGTGCCGTCTGCCCCTATCTCCACTAGGTGTACCCACTACTCCCATTCGATCGGCTCCCTAACGTAGATACCCGTGCTGGCCCCACAGTGGGGTGTATCACTCCCCAAAGTGGCAACCCGATACAATCAATGGTGCACGACTTATACCTACACGGTGCAACAACGTCTTACCTACCAGCCCGGGTCCACACACGCATATGAAACCCGTTGGACTTGCGTTGCCACCGCTAACCCGTTTTTGGCCTCTTATAGTCAAGCCCAGTACGCGTGTCCCGTCCTCGACATGGGTCGAGCCCAATAAGATACATATGGGTTACTGGTTGAAATGGGCCCTCACAAGCTACCCACCTAAGCTTGTCATTTTTTTCTAGTGCATCCCACTTAACCCTTTTTAATAATCATGTCCACTTACATGTTTAAAGTTTGGTTAAGTCGTCTAATCATATTTCAATTGCCCCTCAAGGCACCCACTAGATTTCCACATGCCACCCAAGGCACTTACTTAACCCTTTAATCATGTTTAATTACATGTTCCCGCTTTGGTTAAGTATTCTAATCATACTTTCCATTTCCACCCAAGGCAACCACTAGATTTTCCCACATGCCACCCAAGGCACTTACTTAACCCTTTAATCATGTTTAATTACATGTTCCACTTTGGTTAAGTATTCTAATCGTATTCTCTATTGCCACCCAAGGCAACCACTACATTTTTCCACATGCCACCCAAGGCACCCACTTAACCCTTCATGTCCCTCTACATGCTAATATGGTTAAGTGTTTCTTAATTGATTAAGAACGTAACCGTTGTAAAGACCTCTCACATTAGACTATCTTTTATGGTAGCTGGATTTGTCGGTCGGGTCCGGGCAGCCTTACGCCATAACCGAGTCTAACCTCGTGTCTTTACACTTGTCATGTATTAAGTTTGTGCCTAAGACCTCTCACATTGGGCCAATCATTTGTAGCCGCTGGATTTGCCGGTCGGTTCCGGGCAGTCTTATGCTACAAAAGGGTCCAACCTCGTGTCTTAGTCGATTAATTACACCTAATTAATCACCCCCATATTTCGAATTAATTTTCCATAATTAATTCCAATTTTTAATGATGTACATAATTGACTCAATTATGTTCATCCACTTTATGGTATGCATAATCATACCAACTTCACACCATTTCATTAACATGTATATTAACCCCATCGTTCCCCACGTAATTCGCTAACATGACATAAAAGGGAAGATTCATCACAAATACAATGGGTTCAACTTGCATAACATTAGCATCAACATGGGTTTTAAAGGTGTCAACATGCATATAGCATCAAACCCAACTAGCATAAATAATCAACCCAAACTTGCATGAATCACATATGTCATAAAGGGGTAAGTTGCATAAGCTACTTGTGTCATTCAAAGGGGTAAACTTGCATATGTATGTATGACATACAAAGGGGTTAACTTGCATATGTATGCATATCATCCAAAGGTGTAAACTTGCACATGTTACTTGCATATAATCAAACACCAAACTTGCATAACATGTCATATATGAACTTGCATATAATCATACACCAAACTTGCATAACATATCATATATGAACTTGCATATAATCATACACCAAACTTGCATAACATATCATATATGAACTTGCATATAATCATACACCAAACTTGCATAACATGGTGTCATAATGGATCAATGTTTATCATAGTGATTTGCATAACTAGCATCATGAACACATAGCCTAAAACTTGCATAACTTGCATAACATCATGATCACTTAGCTTATGAATTGCATAACTTGCATAACATCATGATCACATATCATATGACTTGCATAGCATCATAATCACATAGCATATGACTTGCATAACTTGCATAACACATAGCATATGACTTGCATAACTTACATAACATCATAATCACAAAGCATATGACTTGCATAACTTACATAACATCATAAACACATAGCATATGACTTGCATAACTTGCATAACATCATAAACACATAGCATATGACTTGCATAACTTGCATAACATCTCAAACACATAGCATATGATAACACAACTTGCATTGATCCACATTCATAGCCATAACCACATTATATCCTATCATAATCATTTCAACAATTGGTCATTAAGGCTATAGAAACTCACAACTTGTTGATTAGCACTCCTAAGAAGAAGATTAAGTTGCTAGAGTTGATTAGTAGTTGATTTGAGAAGCTATCTTCCTCTTTAATTTGATGGAGGCTCCTTCAAGTTGCATTTTGACGGCATAATGGTGTTGTATCTATTTTTAGTATGAATTAGGGTAGTCTTAGGGTGTATTTATAGATTAGTTAGGTGTTTTAGGCCATTAGATTAACCCTAAATCAGATTAGAGCCGTCAGATCTCGTCCTAGCCACCAAAACACAGCCCAAAAGCCAAACTGGTGCACCCAGGTCACCTGGGCTCGACCAGGGGGGGTCGACCCCCAGGTCGACACTAGGGTCGACACCCTAGTCGACCTGGTGGGCAGGTCGACACCCCTGTCGACCCCCAAGTCGACTCCCTGAGTCTGGCGGGAATTTTCCCGCCATTTCTGAAATTTGAATTTTTAATATTTAAAATCTGTTTTAAATTTTCTGAAACTTCTTCGGGCCTTAACTGGGTCATACGGACTCCGATTCTCGAAAACTCGGATTCTATTTCGCGTATTTTTCCGAGACGAACGCAATGGCATAGCCCGTTTCCCCTGATTCAGATTTTAAAATTTAATTCTGCCCTGTTTTATATTATAACAAGTTATTCAACATACGGGGTGTTACAATTTTTGGTTATTTGTTGGGGTACCAAACAACCGATTCAAGTTCTAGCGGGCTTGGGTTTCCGATTTTTGCAATTTTTTTTGGCCTACTGGGTACGGGATGTCACGTTTGGAATAAGAGGTTAGGTCAATAGTTCAAAAAGTTATAGGGAGTGACTACATTTTACTTTGACTAAAACTATAAATATAATATATATTAAGATCCTAATAACCCTAATTATGGAGTAATAGCATATGTAAAGTCCCTGGAAATGGAATCGTAAATGATTTTCTTGTTGGGATAAGGAAAAACCCAAAGTTGTTAAGTCCCAGCGTGTAACGTACAATATACCCAGTTATTGGAAAAGATTAGTTATCATATGTGATAGGAAGTATAGAAATTTCCCAAGAATAATGGCATGTACTCTTGTATTTTGGAAAGAAAAAAGAATTTAGTAAGGAAAAAAGATTTTTGGTGTGAGTGAAAGATTTGCTAGATGCAAAATGAAAATATTTTATAGAAAAGAAAAGGCAATAAAAGTACTCATTTGAGTTTAATCACATTTATGATTTTGGGAAAGAATCTTAAGAATGGTATATTCTAAAAGAAAATTTCATATTTTTGGAATGCATAAAGATATCAATCATTTTCGAAAAGATTTTAAATAAATTATTTAAAAGGTAGACCAGATCTAAAAAGAAAACAAATTTGTAATTTTAATAAATAAAAGTATACTTTTGTGGGGTTGGATGATATAAGTAGAATGGATAAGGGAAGCATTGAAAAGAAATATAAAATAGTTTTAAATTATACAGTAGTTGGAAAGGTGGGTATAATAACAAGGTACGAATGTTAGTTCCTGAGATGATGATTTTGATGGAAATAACCTTATAACTTATTATAAAATACGTATACTAACATTTTATGTTGAGTTATATATGTATATACAGGAAATTAATAGACAGGTATGAGAATGAAGACTATACAGTATAAAGATTCAAGATTGAAGAATATAAAGATGAAGAATTCAAGATTGAAGACTCATGAGTATCAAGAGTTCAAGAATTCAAAGTTTCGAGATATCAAGATAAGTAATAGAGTATAGATTTATATATATTCCAATTTTAATAGTGGGATGGAACTCATGAACTTTCAAAAGTGTTTTCCAAATTTCCTTTCTAGTTATTTTTTATTTTATTTTTTAGCCTCAAAATCAAAACTGTTTTGGATAACTTATTTTTGATTTCTAAATATTTATTGTTTTTCAATATTTTACTCTTTGTTATCTTTGTAATTTATTGTTGTTTTTAAATTTCAAAGTTTTAGCCTTAACCTCAACTATATTTTTCAGTTTAATTTTCTTATATTCTTATTTATAGTTTTATATGTTAATTATTTTATTATTTAAAAAAAACATTTTTTAGAATGTTTAACAAGTGTTATTATTTACTTATGTTATGTTTAGAATCTTTCACAAGTCTCAAAATTGTTTTAACAAGTTTTAAAATCAAATTTTTTTTGAAAAGAATTTTTTATTTTTCAATATAGGCAAGTCGACATATGCCATCCCCCTATGTTGAAATGATTGCCGTTTCATCCAAAAATTAATTTATTAAAGAAGTGTCCATTTGTCATTTCACTTCGCCAATGGATATGATCGTTGTTTGACTATACACCTGATGTTTGAATGAATTTTAAATCAATTTTATTTATTATTCTTTACTCCTTCTCCACTCCATTTCCTTTCTAAATTTTAAGAATCTTTAACCAAACTCTGCTGAAATTCAAAATGAATCAAACCTGATCATCTTTAGTTTGATTATTTGTCACTCTTTCACAAGGATCTCATTGCCATTTAGAGTTATAAGAACATTTGTAATCAAAGATCAAAGTTGAGTCAATTTATCAAATTGTTACTAAAAATGTGTGGTTGTAACGACCGGCCATACACCACCGATCCTGTAACGACCCAGAATTTTGAGCCAGTTAACTCTGAATATTTAAATTGGTTTTAAATATTTTATTTGAAATATAAAACGATTTTTATAAGGAATTTATTTAATTAAACAACGTTTTAACATATAATTTATAATATAACTTAAAACGAGCTCGTAATGTCGCGGTAATTCGTAATATTCCGTTTTGAACTTCAATTGGATATACAGAAGCCAATATAAGTCGGATTTTTTGAAACAAGAAACGTTCGGACCTATTTAATTATATTTTTCTAATGGAAGAGAAAAATCAGGATTTCATATTATAGATTTTGTTTTATGTCCAAATCAAAATTTCAAATAGTCGTTATGGAATCGTTTATATATTATAACGATTTGTAATATAAATAAATCAATTTTTAATAATTCCGAACGTCGGTTTAGTTTGAAATTACGAGTTTAACATCTAGATATGTTTATTTTAGAATTTGTATGATGTTCTATTCAAATATATGTGATTAATTTAATTTATTGTTATTAAATTGAATTGTTATTGAACTTATTAATATTTTATCGATCTATTTAAGCTTTGAAAAAATATAGTGGCAATCCGTATACAATCTAACTCAAATCTTATATGCAAAATCATTCTGTGACAAATCCTAGAAATCACTTAGAAATCTTTGAAAGATCTTATCCCAATCTCAGCTTATTTCAAACATCTTGACTTGCAAATTTTGACTGTACGCCTCATATAAATCTAGACAAATTATGCATCCGTACAAATTATTGAATGTAGGATGGTTCAAACATTTTGGATGCGAAACCTTACCAAATCTTATTTTTTGAAATCTTTGCACATGACTGGTCCACGTTATATATAAGAAGAAAATAATAATAAAATAAACATGAAACTTCTGTGGAAAGATAATGTGTTCCTTCTCGCTGAAGCCACCCCGAATCTTCTGCACGAAGCCGATACTTCTTTTATATATATTCCTTTCGTCAATTTCTTTTATTCAAGCCGATCCCTTTTCATTTCCTTCCTTCAATGAAAACAATAAACACCTATATAATATCGTTACCAAATCCATAAGCCCCAAACCTCATTCCCGTTCCAATTTTCAACAGCTGCTATAAATTTCCACCAAATCGAAGTAATGCGTGATTTTTAAAAATCAAGATAAAAATCAAAACGTTCGATATTCCATGCATTCTTCTTCTCCCAGCTCCTCGCTGGAATTTATTTTGCTTGGTTTGAAGTCAAAATTTGTTCGCACCAATATTCACAGTATCGACGTCTAGGGTGCGGAATTGTCGAGGCTAGTAATGTGAGGGAATTTTCTGGGAGTGGCACGGTGTTTACAGTAGGGAGGCGCGAGTTTTGGTGGCACTGTATCAGGCAAGGCGCGGTGATTGCTCAAGTAACGCTTGATCTACTGGGGATGTTCAGAGGCGAATTTCGGTGGATCGGTGCTGGTTTTGAAGATGTTGTGGTCTTTGGTTTTTGAATAGCAGGAAGCTGCGATTTTTGGGTTAGGAAAAAGGAGAGCGGCAGTCCAGTGCTGACGTCAACGCTGGTTTTGGGGTTTGGGAAGCTCATTCGTGAGCTGTTATGTTTGGAGCTCAGGGAAATTGGGTTAGTTGTATTTATGATGAGTTGCATGTTTTTTGGTGGGGTCGTATTCACTTATGGTGGAATGAAGAAGTTGGAGGAAGAGGGTTCTGTATCTCGAACTGTGAAGAAGAAAGGATGAATGGGTCGTGGAGTAGGATTTTGCGATTTGTAATCACTGGTCTAAGGTGTTAGTTGCAATTTTCACCCAGTGGTCAACGATGAAATGGGAATCCATGAAGTAATCGTTGAATTAACGGTTTGGAATGTGTGATACTGGGTACGAACTGGGTAAGTTAAAAGAGGTAAGTGGAATGTATAAGATATGCCATCGTCACTCCGGCTGTTATAATAGAGTGGAGATTGTCTAATTCATTTGCAAGCTCACTGTATGACCCAACCTCACCTAATTTGTGATCATGTGCTCTGTTGAGATGTGAAGATAAAGAATAGTAGGTCAACTAGTACAATCTTTGGAGCCATCAAATCCGGTTGTCACCGTGTTCCAGTGTTCGATGCTACAACCTGATTGGAAGTGTCAATAATTTTAGACTGTTCAAGGAAGTTTGCAGCCACCACTTATCTCCGTTGAATCAGTGTACAGAGGAAGAATTGGATAAAAGGTGTTCACGGTGTGCAAGACTATCTATGATGAGTTGATGAATGCAAGAATATGGTGTATTCTTATGAATGATACTGTACATGGTGGTCAGGGTACAGTGGTTAAAAGGGAATTATCCGATATCTTTCCGATATCAAGGCAAAGATCAAAGGATACGGTTTTGAACTCGGCAGAGTAGAAGAAGATAATTAAAACATGGTAAATTAATTAAATTGGCAATTAGGAATTTAAATTGTAACTAGTAAATTAAAATATTCCTTAAGTTAAATCAAATATTATAACACAGATATTTTATTCATATGGTAATAGAATTGTAACTGTTCATGTTGGAATCATAACGTTAATAGTGTGGTGGAGAACAGAGCTATTGGAATTTCGCAATAAAATCAAATTGTAACAACCCAAACTTCAACACACATCTAAACACAAAACAGAAGAATATTTATTGCTGTTACAACAATTACATCAGAGTACAAGAATAAGAGTATACGTAAGTAGTATACATCAGAAAATATCAGAGTTTTACAAAGCAGCGGAAAAAAAACACATCTTTATAAATACATTGCGTAGCGGAAGACTATCAATGCTCTGGACACAGCTTTAAGCTTCAACC
This sequence comes from Allium sativum, assembly GCA_030737875.1. Classification (NCBI taxonomy): domain Eukaryota; kingdom Viridiplantae; phylum Streptophyta; class Magnoliopsida; order Asparagales; family Amaryllidaceae; genus Allium; species Allium sativum. The sequence goes on along the minus strand of CM060922.1, from coordinate 442,896,777 downwards.
CAGAATCCTGCTAAAAAGATTCTGCAAAGAACCAAAACTACAAGCTGCCCGTGTGGAAAATAAGGGCACCCAGAGTTTAGGTTAAGAACAATAAACTCCAGGTCATTCATGGGACTGGTATGAGAACTTAAAAACATTCTTAACTTTAATTTTCAAAGTTGGGTAAATCAAGGGACCACGCTACTTTCGCGGAACGGGTTTCCTCCCAAGAATACCAGTGCATAAAAACAACGAAATGCTTTTTAGGAAAATGAAACCATTATAAGACACAATCCCTTGCACGTATGCCGAAGGATAGAGTTTTTACTTATAATGGTCAAAAATGCTTAATACGCGAAATTCAACTTTTATTATTATAAGTGCACAGTGTAGAAATAAATTTCGAATATAAATGTATCAATCCAACTTTTATTATTATAAGTGCACAGTGTAGAAATAAATTTCGAATATAAATGTATCAATCTTAAGTGGCATAATATATTATGTAAGCGGCATAATATATTATATCACCATACAAGTATACAACTAAAACCGTAAGCTTGTATTGAAAAATTGGATTTCCAGCATGATGGCTGCTGATTCAAAAGATCAATCGCGTCATGTATCTCCACGGCTTACGTCTCGGCAAGAGAAAACACCGTAATACATATACTACGCACTTTGGATGTGCAACAATCTGAACTATCCTCATGAGATAAATGACCTATCCCACTTCTAGAGTGGAGTGACCATCCTAGCCCCATCGGCCGACCCCAAATCCGTATAAAGTATATTGGTCAAACCGAACATTATCAAACAAATCATTCACCATCATACCGTGGTGTGTGAGGCCCACGAAGTCATGTTGTATCCAAAGCGGCGCTATATAAAAGCTATGCTTTGGTCTTCATCAACATGGCTCTGCTTTTCAACAAAAGCCTTGATCATATGCATCTTAGCATGCCACCTTGTCAGACCATACTATATCACTAATCATCTACCAATATATAACAGGGTGTTAAGCAAGAGAATAAATTCTCCGCCACCAAACAGCTATATATTAAACAGAGATCAACGAATACAATATAAAGGAATACAATGTCAGACACACAATCCATTTATCAGTCCGTTCTGGGTCTGAACGAAACCATATCCGGTAGATCTCCAAATACGTCTGAATGATCACCAATTTTCCCCTCATCTTGGGTGTACGGTCCAATCAAGATATCAATAATCATCCATTCGATATGGAAATTTCTCGGTCTTCAATAACCGTCTTCATCACCGGCCTTCAATCGTCGTATGAATTATTCAAAATGGGTTAAACCCGGTCTTTCTGAATAATTTGCGCAATTTAAAATCATGTGCTTTAAAACACAACCAACGCCTCATTCCAATCAAAAGTATTCTTTGATTATAATTTAAACCAAATTAAGGTTTATTCAATTAGTCAGGATTAACGTCTTACCGAAATAATCATTTATTAATATCCCATTATCAACCTATACAACCCATGGAGTAAAACTAGTGGTACTCCATATCTAACACCCAATGGGTTACGGTAAACTTAATCACTGTTTTATCATTCAAATCTAATTAAAAATTTAACTATCGCTTGGAGTAAAACTGGTGGTACCCCATTATCATTCGTTTCTTGAATTAAGTAAATTTAATTACTTTTATCCTCACTCAATCCAATTAAAGATTTATTAAAACTATATTTAGCTTTAATCTTTAAGAATCATTATTTAATGCTTATTTAACTTTCAAGAAATAATCTTGCCTTTAACTGGGTTAAAGAACAAATGTTACTTAAAAACATCGTTCACAATAAACCCAAAATCATATTCCAATTTAATATATTAAATTGAAAATTTCTCTTTAGAATATTTCGTTAAATCTTAATTAAAAGATTTATGAATTACCAATCTAAATTTCACTGTCAATCGAGTTTTAAGAACTAATGTCATTTAAAAACATTGTTCACAATCAATCCAAAAGTCAGTTTCACTTAATTTTCAATTATGTTTAATAATTGGAAATCTTATTTAAATCTTAATTAAAAGATTTATTCTTTTCCAAATGGGTTTAAGAACGGTGTTATTTAAGACACTATTCACGACAAACCCAAATTCTAATCAGATATTAAATATCGTGCTTTGAATAGAAATTATATCGACTTATGTTCAATATCAAATTCTGAAACCTAACGTACACCAAATTGGGAATACCGATATTAATATCTTCCAAATTCCATCAATAATATCTGTATAATCACAGAATCCAATACTGAAATAATCCGAACATTATTTCCATTCAAATCCATTCCAATATATGTATTGGAAAATCTTGGTTTTATTAAAACCATTTAAATCCTTTTATTTATTTTAATCAATTTATTAAAATAAATAAATCACTCATTCTTTTACATTGAAATGTATATTAACATTAAAATGAATCTTTTTCATTCTTTTGAAAACAAATTAACTATAAAAATGTATTCTTTCTAATGTAATCAATCTTAAAAATAAAAATGGAATCTTTTTAATGTAATGTTTTTAGTTCAACCTTTATTACATTGAAAAATGTAACATTTTCATTTCAATCTTTATTACATTGGAAAATGTAATATTTTCATTTCAAACTTTATTACACTGGAAAATGTAATATTTTCAATATATTTTTCTATTACATTGAAAAATGTAATATTTTCAATTCATTTTTTATTACATTGAAAAATGTAATATTTTCAATTCATCATCCAAATTGAATATTCTATCTATTATCATATTAAAATAATATTATTTCCAAAATATAAATTTTGAAATTAACTCTTTTAATATTCATTACAAAATGGACAAATTAAATCGATAAATACGTTCGGGTTAAAATGGCGTTGCTATTTAAAACAGATTAAATAGCCCAATTCATTATCTTATTCATCTATATTTTACTGGGCCAGACCTCCCACATTAAGCCTGTGACTTATGGATGCTGGATATGCCAGTTGGTTCTTGGCAGACTTATCCCACAAGTTGGGCTTAACCTCGTGACATGGGCCAATTCGTATTTGCGCACTTGGACCTCTCACATTAGGCCCAACATTTGTGGCTGCTGGATAAGCCGGGCGGGTCCGGCACAGACTTCCACCGCAAATGTAACCTAACCCCGTGTCCAAGTACAATTATAATTTATAATTATAACTATTTCGTTAGGAAATATTATTTTAAAACATCCTTTATTTCGAAATATATTAATTTTTAAATATTTCTTATTTTAAAATATAACTTTATTAAAATATCCTACATAATAAAAATATGATCTTTTTATTAAATTGTTAAAAATATTTTATTTCAAAATATCCTAACTTACATTTCAATTTTTAATAAAAATTGAACTTTCCATATTATTCTAATATAATAATAAAAATCTTTTCAAAATGTTCAATTCTGAAATCTTATCTTTTTATTTTAACATATGAAAAATGAAAATGTAATTTTTTATTCAATCCCTTTTTCGGTAACTATTTAAAATAAAGATATAATCTTCTTAACTCAACCTTTCCATTGTAACTTGTAAACAATAAAGATATAATCTTTTTAATTGTCAATATCAAAACCATCATTTAATTACCTAATTGAATATTAGATTAAAATATTCTTTTAATCCTAAATTGGAATGAGACCCAACAATTTCCATATAATTTAATTACATGGATTTCAAACATTGCATTAATTCCATAATAATGGAGAGACAATCAAATGACAGCCAAACTGCAATTTACACTAAACACAAGGGTGATGTGTAGTCAAATATCAACCCAAGACCCGTGTGGGGTTTCAACCAACACAAATTCGAATAATTTATTATTAATTGTGCTTTTGGACGATGTGTGAAAATTTATCGTCAAATCAACATAAACAAGTCAGGCAACTTGAATATGGCAGTGTAAACATGTTTTCATTAACATATATATAGTAATAGTATTAAACATGTATAATATCGCCAAATCTCAAACATGATATCACATACACAACAAATCATACATGTCACAGATATAAATCACAAAAATTCATTACAGACATTTAAGTACATTTATTTATGAAAATAAATAACAATTGAAATAAAAGATTGAGTGAGAAAGAGTTCTAACATTTGGGATCCACTCCACCAGTTCTATTTCTGAATTTCTAAACCGTTTAGATTTTTCCGAAATTCCAACGTAATCTTTTCACGCTGTTCATAGTAAGAATCACATTTTTAATATGATGCTTATATATTAAAGGCGCATTTATAAACAACGATATTTACAAATAAAAATCACATTTTTATTATGATGCTATTTATATAAAAATCTCCTTTTTATGACAACGCTATATAAAAATCACAAATTTATATCGCTATCATATATATAAAAATCATAATTTTATACGCTACATATATAAAAATCATATTTTTATACCAATGTTGTTTGGATAAAAATCACATTTTTATTATTATGCTATTTATGTAAACATCTCATTTCTATTTCTATATTATCTATATAAAAATCACATTTTTATTTCAAAACCATGTATGTAAAAAAAAAACCATAACTTTATGTTAATAGAAATCATATCTTTATGATAATAAAAATCACAACTTCCTATTTTTATCCTTCTAAAAATATGATTCCTTACAAAACTAAAAAAAAATGATTTCTTTTCAAAACTAAAAATCATATATCATATTCTTTCATCACATAAAATCTAATCTTTAGTTACATAAAAATATAATCTTCATTCATATAAAAATCTAATTATTATAACGCTACTTTATATAAAAATCTGTTTTTATCATATCTCTACACATATAAAAAATCAGATCTTTACTATGCTAATTAAATATAAAAACTAAAATAAATAAATAAAACTCACCGTTAATTAGACGAACAGGGAGAAGGAGATGAGATTATCGGAGGGGGTGTGTGCTGCGCTTGGCGGCGGGTTTGGGTAAATTCGAGGTTGTAGAAGGAGGAGGAGAGAGCCGCCATTGAAGAAGAGGAAAAAGGGGATTAGGTTTTTTATTTGAGAAATGACTAAGGTTAAGGGAGAATGAGATATTATACAGTCATGGGAATTTTAATTTAGGCCTTTGCGCATTTTTTTTTCCATCCTTTTCTTGAAGGCATTGCTAGTATTTTATGAATTCCAACTTTTATTATTCTTCAGATAAAAATAAATGGTACCACAACTAATTAATTGTGATTGTAAAATGATCAAACATATTTAATGTTGTCAACTATTTGAGAAAAAAAAAGAAAGAAAGCATTTTCGTATGAAAATCCCAACATATTTCATAAATGCCATGCAGTTTCATCGCCATAAATTAGCATAATATCTAATTGACAATTCAAGCCACTTTCGAGTGGAATTAATGGATTACTTACTTTTGGAGGTTTTATTTAGACTTAATTATAGCATAACAAGAGAATAAACAATAAAAAGTAAAAATAGAATGAAATTATCAATTGATGCTAATTATAGCCAGTTTATAATAATAATAAATAGTGAGGGTTATTGTATTCTGATGACTAACAAAACCATTAATATAGTCGTGTTTAAATCTTGATAATTATCCTAGTTTTGTATATATCTATTATAACATAGCTATTTTTGAATCAATTTAACAAAACAATTGGAATTCACCATAATTCTTATTATATTGAATTAACTAATAATAATAATGAAGGGTAGCATTATTCAACACAAAGGAATTTTTCATTTTCAAAATTTGAGGAAATTTTATTTAAGTTATATACAATTAATGCGCTCTAATCTTTCCATGTTTCGATTTTTGAATTGAAAAAAAAAGTACCATTTATAAATATTACAACATATTGATAATAATTAAGAAGTTAGCTTTAACTTAAATAATTAAAATATTTGCAATAATACAAGGCGTGCATAATAATACTACAGATGCTATTATAATTCAAATATTTATAACGCGAAAACTTTTTATAGAAATATTGGATAAAAATTTGTTTGCAACATAAAATTTGTTCATTTTACTATTTTTCTAGTGATATACATTATATATATGCCATTTGTATAATGCATTTACACTTCACATAATTGAAGGTATTTACATCTGATGCACAAAACATAACCATGAATAAAAGAGTAACGTCTAAAAATATAAATATTATGCACATTAAATTTTGAAAATTAATGCACAATTGATTGCCAATCTATGCAAATGAATTCTTATTAGAAAAAGCATTAAATACAACATTAAATAAATTCCAAGATGTTACATTCAAAGTATAATTTTCTAACAAAATTTCATGAAATAAATTTTTTAAATTTATCCTCAATTTTCGGGTTGTTACAATCTCCCCCACTTAAAATCTTTTCGTCCTCGAAAAGGAATGGAGCGTAAAGTTGTTTAATTAACCAACTAAACTTTCATTTCTAATTAATTTTCAGTTCAGTTCAATATTAAATTTGATCTAGTTAAATTTATCATTCCAATAATTTTATTAGTTTAACTCATAATCAAACATCATAGCCAACAATCAATTAGGTGGTTAACTTTTTTAAATATATATAACTTTTATATATAATCAAAAATCTTGTTTCAGTGCAAATCACAACCATAGACCCTATCTATGTTTTGGTTTTCATACCAGTCAATGGAAATATATAGATATCACACTTTCGATACTCGAACATAAATACTGATGATGAGGCCTCAATCATCCGAATCATCTCCGGGTGACTAGAGTATGATTCTATATCTATCCAGTATATTAAAACTTCGAATATCCGTTAATTACTCATCTATTCAAAATCTTTATATACTTGATTGTCCAAATTAAAATATAATAATAATATCTCAAATACGTATTTTAAGATAAAAATTTTAAAACTAAATTTGTTTTATTATTTTAATTTTAAGGAAAACAATACTCTTCACACTCGTTCTAGGATACTACTGATCCTATCTCTAACGAGTCATTCTTATTGGATATTACTAATCCAATCTCCGATGAATTCTTTTGTTCGATTCTAATGTGTTTTGTTCTCGAGCTCTGTAAACCAAAGCTCTGATACCAAATGTAACAACCCAAACTTCCTCGTGAAGGAAAGCCCGGATTGCTTTGAGAATGTAACAACCCGGAAATGCGAGCCAGTTTAAAATTTTTATTTTGGCAATTTTAGCGAATTTTGAACATTTAAAATGAATTATTTTAAATAATATCGACGAGAAATTTATTTTGAATGGAATTCGAACGTATATATTTATATACGTCGTCGTTAGAATATAATAATTATATATAATTATAAAAGGAATTTAAAATGGTGCGGTAGTTCGATAATTCGATTTCAAACTTCAAATGAACATACCGGGTACAAAATAAACCGGATTTTAGTGAAACCAAAAATAATAGAACCTATTTGATGATATCTTTCCAACGAACCTGAAAAATTGAGATTTCATAGCGGGGATTAAAAGATATGTCCAGTTGAAAATTCAGAATAGTCGCTATGGAATTCAGGCACTTAAAATAGCCATTTTGCAAACGACCTCGGATTTCGACGAAACCACTTTTGTTGGATCCGTGATGTCAAGTTATTACTAGGTTTCAATTTTCATAATTTTTGAATTCAATATGTGAGCGTGGCAAAAGAAAACGCGTTTGACCAGTTTTAGTTGATTTTAATCGACTGGAAAATGGCCATTTTTCCAACGGTCTCAGAATTCGATGAAACTAGTTTTGTTAGGACCGTATCGTCAATACGAAACTAGAAAATATTTTTCTAGAATTTTTCGAGTTAGTATGTGGCCCCGGTAAATTGAAATGTGCGTTCAAATTCAATATATAAAGTTATATGTTGATTTTGACGAAAACTGGTCGTAACGATCGAATTGGCCTCTGATACATATCCCATTGTGTTCGGAATAGGGGTGAAATGCTATGGACGACAGGCGGTGGGCCTCGTTTAGAGGTCAAATGAAAAAGTCAACTTTTTGAAATTAAATAATTAAATAAATTAAAAAATAAAACTCTCCCCTTATCTCCTCTCAGGCCCCTCCCCCCGTATCATTTCAAAATAGAAATCAAAACAAAAGAAAAAAAAACTAGAAGACGAATCGCGCAGCCCCCCTGGCGATCGCCACCCCGACGCGCCGCCCTCCCCCAGACACCCTCCGCCTCAGCCCTCGAACCCGCCTCTTCCTCCACCCTCCTTCTTCTCCTCTGCGCCCCCCTTCCAATCGATCCCTCACCCAAAACGCAGACACCACCTGAAAACCCCCAATCCGCCTAACCCTAGCCGCCTGAGCCACCTCCCCCGATCCGATTACAGCCACCACCTTCGGCCTAGCATCCCTCCTCCAACCGATTTACTGTGAGTTCCCTTTCCCCCTTTTTTTTCCTTTTTTTTATATATAATAATATTAGCTTGATTAGTATAACTGAAGTGAGCATCGAATTTTATTTTATTTCAGTCTTTTTAATATATATGAAAAACTGAAATTTTGTGTGTGTTAAAACTGAAACTTTTAGGGTAACGATATTAAAAATATAATCTTTGTATGGAGAACGATATTAAAAATATAATTCTTATATATATAGAGATATAAAAATATAATTTTTATATATGTAACAAAGTTATAAAAAAAATGATTTTTATTATATTTGAAAAGGCGAAATCTTTATATTTGAAAAGGGCGAAATCTTTATGTAGAGAATAGCGTGGTAAAAATAGAATTTTTATCTATATAGTAGCGGTGTAAAAATAGAATTTTTATCTATATAGTAGCGGTGTAAAAATAGAATTTTTATCTATATAGTAGCGGTGTAAAAATAGAATTTTTATCTATATAGTAGCGGTGTAAAAATAGAATTTTTATCTATATAGTAGCGTTGTAAAAATAGAATTTTTATCTATATAGTAACGATGTAAAAATAGAATTTTTATCTATATAGTAGCGATGTAAAAATAGAATTTTTATCCATATGGAGTGATTATAAAAATATGATTTTTATATACATAGCAAGAATATAAAAATGTGATTTTTATATATGTAGTGGCTACGGGCAACGAAAGTGACAAAAGTCGAGAACAGCGAAGACTTCTACATAAGAAGAGTCGAAGCGTTTGGATTAGCTATTGGTGAGAACTTCTCACTTTAAATTCTCTTTTTCTAGTTATAAATATATATACTAGGATGCAGATGGTGCTTAGCAGCACCCGACACCCGTCATCCACAGACCATGGATGGCTTGTTTGTTTGATTGATGTGTTGTGAAAATTGTTTGTGATGTTGATGTGAAATCGATAATAAATTGTAGATGGTTGAAATAGATTAATTATCGTTGAAAATATAATTTTTAACGTGAATGTGAATAAACGAATATTTATAAACAAATCGGCCCATTTGTTTATATACACTGATTTGACTGATATTGATTGGGATGATAAATTTTACACATCGTCCAACTGCACAAATAAAAATCTGTGTTTGTTGATTTGAAACCCCACACGGGTGTTGGGATAATATTTGGCATACACTAATCCCAATTATTTAATTGTATGTCGATCGATTGGTCGACAGACTGTGTAAGCATTGATTATTTATATTTGATGCTTATGCAGTTGTGTGGTGCACTTTGGATGATGGTTGATTGTTTATCGTTGCTATTATATACATGTGTTGGGTGGAATCCATAAAATTAACATTATATGGTGATTGATTGGGTCTCATTCCAATCGGGAAAATAATGAATAATATAAAAGAAAATTCATGTGTTGAATATAAAAATAGTCATGTGTCGACGATGTTCATGTGTTGAAACTATTCATGTGTTGAGTAAAATATTTTAACAATAAAATTTACATCTTTATCATATTTAAAATTAGAAGCTACTTCACGGTGGAGTCTGATTGAAAATCAAACGATAGATACCATAATTTTATAAAATATTTTACATAACAAAAATAGTCGTGTGTTGACAGTACTCATGTGTTGAGATTAGTCGTGTGTTGAAAGAAATATAGATTCATGTGTTGAATAGAATATATATTCATTTGTTGAATAGAATATCGAATTTATTGAAATATATAAAGCCGTGTTGATTAGAGTTGCGCTATTTTGACGTGAACGATATTTATATCGATTATATTCGTTTTTATAATGAATATTGAAAAGGAAGTGATTTCAAAATATAACGTTTTGAAAATATTATCATTTATATAGTAATGATAGGAAATATTCAATTTTGATTTGAAATTGAATATAGAGTTGAAATGGTTTTGAAAACGAATTTAAAACGATTTATAAAATACGTTTTAAAAGGAAATCGACGAAATATATAATTAATATAGATATATATATATATATATATATATATATATTATATAATGGCCTGAATAGAACGCGTCGCGTCGCGGCAGTTCGTGAATTTCGACCATTGACTTCGAATGGACATTACGGGAGATCCGACCGTCGGATTCTCCTAAAACCAGAACCGTTGGGTTCGTATCGAAAAGAGCTTTCCAATGAATACTAGAAATTTGAAATCCAACGGTTGGATTTGGAATTATATCCAAATCAAATTTGAAAAAGGTCGCTGTAAGTGCAGTTCGATGGCCGTTGATGGAAATCGACAGTACAGGCCTTGATAAAATTATTAAAAATATTAATAATTTGTGTAAAATCATAATATGTGAATTGAAAAGAACTAGGATGAAAAATTCCATATTTGAAAGGATAAAAATAGTTTTTTATCGAAATGAACTGGTTTTGAACTAGAACTAAATCCAATTTATTTTTGAAATGAATAAATTGAATTTGAATCGGTTTTGAAAATAACCAGAATTTCCAATATATATAAAGTGGAAGTGGATCTGAATCGAAATTGTCTTTGGAATATTTCGATATTGGATTTCATGACTATACAGATTTTGTTATGGGAATTTGAAAGATATATTTTATATCGTTATTTCCAATACGATATTTGTTGGTTTGAGAATTTGATATTGAATATAAGCCGGTATATTTTCTATTCAGAGCCTTGTATTTAATATCAAATGTGATTTGGGTTTATCGTGAATCGTGTTTTATATGACATTGGTTCTTTAACCCAGTTAAAGGCAGGATGTTGATTTTTGAGAAGATTAAAACTAAGTGGAATTTCAATGAATCTTTAATTAGATTGAAATGTGAATTGATAATTTAAATTATCAAATCTGAAAGGTGATCGAGAATGGAGTACCACCAGTTTTGCTCCAGGGGATGAATAGGTTGGGATTGGGAAATAAAATAAATAATTACTTCGGTGTGGTTCGCTAATCCCGACTAGTTTGAAATGATATCCGAAGGAAGATTAAAGAATAAATTTAGAAGAATTTATCTTGGATAAAATTAATGGGAACCTTTCCCTAAGAATGTGATTTTGTGAATAAAAGAACATTCTGAATTAGAATGAGGCGTTTGTTGTGTTTGTGTAACATTTGTTTATCATATATGTGGGTTATTCAGAAAGGCCGGGTTTATACCTGTTTCGAATAACCGATTCGACGAGATGTCGAAGATGAAGACGGTGGTTGAAGACCGGAAGTCTTCACATCGTTTGGGTGATTACTGATGATCTTAATTGGGCTGTACACCCAAGATGAGGGAAACAGTTGGTGATCGTCCAGACGTACTTGGAGATGGATGGATATGCGAGGAAAGTGCCTCCGGTTTCGTTCAGACCCAGAACGAACTTGTAAATGGATTATGTGTCTAACATTGGATTTTATTATGTGTTGATTGATCTCTATTAAATTTACATCTGTTTGGCGGCGGAGAATTTATTCTCTTGCTTAAGGCCCTTCTCTGAGACGTACGAGCTCAGAGGTTGTATATCGATGGACATCAGTCGCATGGAGTGAATTGCCAGTGTGGCACGTGTAAGTGGCAATTGATCAAGGCTTCTGTTGAAAAGCAAAGTCTTGTGGTTGATGATCAAAGCACGGCCTGTGTGGCGCAGCTTTGTGTATAGCGTGAATTCACGAGCCTCACACCTCGGTATGAGTCAAAAACGGGATAGTGACTGCAGGGAGAGCACGACGTTTCTTTCTAGCTAGGGTGGTGTCAGTGACCTACCAGCCCTGACATTTATATACTTTTCACCTGTGTGGTTGTTGGATACGAGGCGCCTCGGATATAGGTCTGTAAGGACTGGGAAACGTGTGCTCAGGAATAACTAATCCTCCAAAGTTAGGTGAGGACCGGCCCTGAAGATCCAAGGATCAGAGTGGGGTCCTGAGACATTTGCTAGAGTGTCTTGAACGGAGAGGAGCTTGCCCCTTTCCTCGAATCATGACGGAAATCCAATTTCCAATATGTGTATTTCAGTTTTATTTGTAGAGCCTAGTATGGCGACATAGTGGGATGGGGCACTCATGCCGCCTATGATTGGTATTTATGATTGAAACTGTTTTGACACTATACACTTATAATAGTATCAAATAATGTGTTTTTAACGTATCAAGCATGCTTTGGCTGTTATAAGGTAAAAACCCTATCCTCCGGCTTGCGTTGCATTGTGTGATGGGACCTGGGTCTTATAACAGCTTCATTTTTCTTTATTTAGCATTGCACTGTTTGTTTTATGCACTGGTATTCTTGGGAGGAAACCCGTTCTGTGTTATACGGTGTGGTCCCTTAATTTACCGAACTTTAAAACCAATATTAATAACTGTTTTAGTTCTCACACCAGTCCCATGACTGACCTGGAGTTTATTGTTTTAACCTAAACTCTAGGTGCCCCTATTTTCTGCACGGGCAGCTAATAGTTTTGGTTTTGCAGATTTATATTCACAGGATCCTGATTTACAGCTGGAACGATGCTCGGAAAGCTCTGTATCCGTGTATCACTTCTAGTTGTGTTTTGTATTATTTTCCGCTGCTATGTAATTTATTGTAATCTTTGATAATTATCGAATGTAATTTATTCATTTATACTCTGTATATTCTTGTATCTGATGGAATTGTTGTAATAACAATGAAAAGTTCTTCCGTCTGCGTTCTATTTTGTCTTGTACTCAATTCTATCCGGGCTTTCCTTACCGGGGAAATTCGGGTCATCTCAGAGAACAACACACATCAGAAAACAAAACAGAAGAACATTTTATTGCTGTTACAACAATTACATCAGAGTACAAGAATAAGAATACACCTAAGAATTATACATCAGAAAATATCAGAGTTTTACAAAGCGGCGAAAAAAAAACACATCTTTATAAATACATAGCGTAGAGGAAGACTATCAATGCTCTGGACACAGCTTTAAGCTTCAACCCAGAATCCTGCTAAAAAGAATCTGCAAAGAACCAAAACTACATGCTGCCCGTGTGGAAAATAAGGGCACTAGAGTTTAGGTTAAGAACAATAAACTCCAGGCCATTCATGGGACTGGTATGAGAACTCAAAAACATTTTTAACTTTAATTTTCAAAGTTGGGTAAATCAAGGGACCACGCCGCTTTCGCGGAACGGGTTTCCTCCCAAGAATACCAGTGCATAAAAACAATGAAATGCATTTTAGGAAAATGAAACCGTTATAAGACTCAATCCCTTGCACGTACACCGAAGGATAGAGTTTTTCCTTATTATGGTCAAAAATGCTTAATACGCGAAATTCATCTTTTATTATTATAAGTGCACAGTGTAGAAATAAATTTCGAATATAAATGTATCAATCTTAAGTGGCAAAATATATTATGTAAGTGGCATAATATATTATATCACCATACAAGTATACAACTAAAACCGTAAACTCGTATTGAAAAATTGGATTTCCAGCATGATGGCTGCTGATTCAAAAGATCAATCGCGTCATGTATCTCCACGGCTTACGTCTCAGCAAGAGAAAGCACCGTAATACATATACTACGCACTTTGGATGTGCAACAATCTGAACTATCCTCATGAGATAAATGACCTATCCCACTTCTAGAGTGGAGCGACCACCCTAGCCCCATCGGCCAACCCCAAATCCGTATAAAGTATATTGGTCAAACCGAACATTATCAAACAAATCATTCACCATCATACCGTGGTGTGTGAGGCCCACGAAGTCACGTTGTATCCAAAGCGGCGCTATATAAAAGCTATGCTTTGGTCTTCATCCACATGGCTCTGCTTTTCAACAAAAGCCTTGATCATATGCATCTTAGCATGCCACCTTGTCAGACCATACTATATCATTAATCATCTACCAATATATAACAGGGTGTTAAGAAAGAGAATAAATTCTCCGCCACCAAACAGCTATATATTAAACAGAGATCAACGAATACAATATAAAGGAATACAATGTCAGACACACAATCCATTTATCAGTCCGTTCTGGATTTGAACGAAACCATATCCGGTAGATCTCCAAATACGTCTGAATGATCACCAATTTTTCCCTCATCTTGGGTGTATGGTCCAATCAAGGTATCAATAATCATCCATTCGATATGGAAATTTCCCGGTCTTCAATAACCGTCTTCATCATCGACCTTCAATTGTCGTATGAATTATTCAGAATGGGTTAAACCCGGTCTTTCTGAATAATTTGCGCAATTTAAAATCATGTGCTTTAAAACACAACCAACGCCTCATTCCAATCAAGAGTATTCTTTGATTATAATTTAAACCAAATTAAGGTTTATTCAATTAGTCTGGATTAACGTCTTACCAAAATAATCATTTATTAATATCCCATTACCAACCTATACAACCCATGGAGTAAAACTGGTGGTACTCCATATCTAATACCCAATGGGTTACGATAAACTTAATTACCGTTTTATCGTTCAAATCTAATTAAAAATTTAACTATCGCTTGGAGTAAAACTGGTTGTACCCCATTATCGTTCATTTCTTGAATTAAGTAAATTTAATTACTTTTATCCTCACTCAATCCAATTAAAGATTTATTAAAACTATATTTAGCTTTAATCTTCAAGAATCATTATTTAATGCTTATTTAACTTTTAAGAAATAATCTTGCCTTTAACTGGGTTAAAGAACAAATGTTACTTAAAAACATCATTCACAATAAACCCAAAATCATATTCCAATTTAATATATTAAATTGAAAATTTCTCTTTAGAATATTTCGTTAAATATTAATTAAAAGATTTATGAATTACCAATCTAAATTTCACTATCGATCGGGTTTTAAGAACTAATGTCATTTAAAAACATTGTTCACAATCAACCCAAAAGTCAGTTTCACTTAATTTTCAATTATGTTTAATAATTGGAAATCTTATTTAAATATTAATTAAAAGATTTATTCTTTCCCAAATGGGTTTAAGAACAGTGTTATTTAAGACACTATTCACGACAAACCCAAATTCTAATCAGATATTAAATATCGTGCTTTGAATAGAAATTATATCGATTTATGTTCAATATCAAATTCTGAAAACTAACGTATGCCAAATCGGGAATACCGATATTAATATCTTCCAAATTCCCACAATAATATCCATATAATCACAGAATCCAATACTGAAATAATCCGAAGATTATTTCCATTCAAATCCATTCCAATATATGTATTGGAAAATCTTGGTTTTATTAAAACCATTTAAATCCTTTTATTTATTTTAATCAATTTATTAAAATAAATAAATCACTCATTCTTTTACATTGAAATGTATATTAACATTAAAATGAATCTTTTTCATTCTTTTGAAAACAAATTAACTATAAAATGTATTCTTTCTAATGTAATCAATCTTAAAAATAAAAATGAAATCTTTTTAATGTAATCTTTTTAGTTCAACCTTTATTACATTGAAAATATAATATTTTCATTTCAATCTTTATTACATTGGAAAATGTAATATTTTTATTTCAAACTTTATTACATTGGAAAATGTAATATTTTCAATACATTTTTCTATTACATTGAAAAATGTAATATTTTCAATTCATTTTTTTATTACATTGAAAAATGTAATATTTTCAATTCATCATCCAAATTGAATATTCTGTCTATTATCATATTAAAATAATATTATTTCCAAAATATAAATTTTGAAATTAACTCTTTTAATATTCATTACAAAATGGATAAATTGAATCGATAAATACGTTCAGGTTAAAATGGCATTGCTATATAAACAGATTAAATAGCCCAATTCATTATCTTATTCATCTATATTTTATATTGGGCCAGACCTCCCACATTAAGCCTGTGACTAGTGGATGCTGGATATGCCAGTTTGTTCCGGGCAGACTTATCCCACAAGTTGGGCTTAACCTCGTGATATGGACCAATTCGTATTTGCGCACTTGGACCTCTCTCATTAGGCCCAACATTTGTGGCTGCTGGATAAGCCGGGCGGGTCCGGGCAAACTTCCACCACAAATGTAACCTAACCCCGTGTCCAAGTACAATTATAATTTATAATTATAACTATTTCGTTGGGAAATATTATTTTAAAACATCCTTTATTTCGAAATATATTAATTTTAAAATATTTCTTATTTTAAAATATAACTTTATTAAAATATCCTACATAATAAAAATATGATCTTTTTATTAAATTGTTAAAAATATTTTATTTCAAAATATCCTAACTTACATTTCAATTTTTAATAAAAATCGAACTTTCCATATTATTCTAATATAATAATAATTTTTTTTTTCAAAATGTTCAATTCTGAAATCTTATCTTTTTATTTTAACATATGACAAATAAAAATGTAAATTTTTATTCAATCCCTTTTTCGGTAACTGTTTAAAATAAAGATATAATCTTCTTAACTCAACCTTTTCATTGTAACTTTTAAACAATAAAGATATAATCTTTTTAATTGTCAATATCAAAACCATCATTTAATTACCTAATTGAATATTAGATTAAAATATTCTTTTAATCCTAAATTGGAATGAGACCCAACAATTTCCATATAATTTAATTACATGGATTTCAAACATTGCATTAATTCCATAATAATGGCGAGACAATCAAATAACAACCAAAGTGCAATTTACACTAAACACAAGGGTGATGTGTAGTCAAATATCAACCCAAGACCCGTATGGGGTTTCAACCAACACAAATTCGAATAATTTATTATTAATTGTGCTTTTGGACGATGAGTGAAAATTTATCGTCAAATCAACATAAACAAGTCAGGAAACTTGAATATGGCAGTGTAAACATGTTTTCATTAACATATATATAGTAATAGTATTTAAACATGTATAATATCGCCAAATCTCAAACATAATATCACATACACAACAAATCATACATGTCACAGATATAAACACAAACATTTCATTACAGACATTTAAGTACATTTATTTATGAAAATAAATAACAATTGAAATAAAAGATTGAGTGAGAAAGAGTTCTCACATTTGGGATCCACTCCACCAGTTCTATTTCTGGATTTCTAAACCGTTTGGATTTTTGCGAAATTCCAACGCAATCTTTTCACGCTGTTCATAGTAAGAATCACATTTTTAATATGATGCTTATATATTAAAGGCGCATTTATAAACAACGATATTTACAAATAAAAATCACGTTTTTATTATGATGCTATTTATATAAAAATCTCCTTTTTATGACAACGCTATATAAAAATCACAAATTTATATCGCTATCATATATATAAAAATCATAATTTTATACGCTACATATATAAAAATCATATTTTTATATCAATGTTGTTTGGATAAAAATAACATTTTTATTATTATGCTATTTATGTAAACATCTCATTTCTATTTCTATATTATCTATATAAAAATCACATTTTTATTTCAGAACCATGTATGTAAAAAAAAACCATGACTTTATGTTAATTGAAATCATATCTTTATGATAATAAAAATCATAACTTCCTATTTTTATCCTTCTAAAAATATGATTCCTTACAAAACTAAAACAAAAATGATTTCTTTTCAAAACTAAAAATCATATATCATATTTTTTCATCACATAAAATCTAATCTTTAGTTACATAAAAATCTAATCTTCATTCATATAAAAATCTAATTATTATAACGCTACTCTATATAAAAATCTATTTTTATCATATCTCTACACATATAAAAACTCAGATCTTTACTATGCTAATTAAATATAAAAACTAAATTAAATAAAGAAAACTCACCGTTAATTAGACGAACAGGGAGAAGGAGATGATATCATCGGAGGGGGGTGTGCTGCGCTTGGCGGCGGGTTTGGGTAATTCGAGGTTGTAGAAGGAGGAGGAGAGAGACGCCATTGAAGAAGAGGAAAAAGGGGATTAGGTTTTTTTTTATTTGAGAAATGACTATGGTTAAGGGAGAATGAGATATTATACAGTTGTGGAATATTAATTTAGGCCTTTGTGCGTTTTTTTTAATCCTTTTCTTGAAGGCATTGCCAGTATTTTATGAATTCCAACTTTTATTATTCTCCGGATAAAAATAAATGGTACCACAACTAATTAATTGTGATTGTAGAATGATCAAACATAGTTAATGTTGTCAATTATTTGAGAGAAAAAAAAGAAAGAAAGCATTTCTGTATGAAAAGCCCAACACATTTCATAAATGCCATGTAGTTTCATTGCCATAAATTAGCATAATATCTAATTGACAATTCAAGCCACTTTTGAATGGAATTAATGTATTATTTCCTTTTGGAGGTTTTATTTAGACTTAATTATAGCATAACAAGAGAATAAACAATAAAAAGTAAAAATAAAATGAAATTATCAATTGATGCTAATTATAGCCAGTTTATAATAATAATAAATAGTGAGGGTTATTGTATTCTGATGACTAACAAAACCATTAATATAGTCGTGTTTAAATCTTGATAATTATCCTAGTTTTGTATACATCTATTATAACATAGCTATTTTTGAATCAATTTAACACAAAAATTGGAATTCACCATAATTCTTATTATATTGAATTAACTAATAATAATAATGAAGGGTAGCATTATTCAACACAAAGGAATTTTCCATTTTCAAAATTTGAGGAAATTTTATTTAAGTTGTATACAATTAATGCGTTCTAATCTTTTCCATGTTTCGATTTTTGAATTGAAAAAATATATATATACCATTTATAAATATACAACATATTGATAATAATCAAGAAGTTAGCGTTAACTTAAATAATTAAAATATTTGCAATAATACAAGACGTGCATAATAATACTACAGATGCTATTATAATTCAAATATTTATAACGCGAAAACGTTTTATAGAAATATTGGATAAAAATTTGTTTGCAACATCAAGTTGTTCATTTTACTATTTTTCTAGTGATATACATTATATATATGCCATTTGTATAATGCATTTACACTTCACATAATTGAAGGTATTTACATCTGATGCACAAAACATAACCATGAATAAAAGAGTAACGTCTAAAAATATAAATATTATGCACATTAAATTTTGAAAATTAATACACAATTGATTGCCAATCTATGCAAATGAATTCTTATTAGAAAAAGCATTAAATACAACATTAAATAAATTCCAAGATGTTACATTCAAAGTAGATTTTTCTAACAAAATTTCATGAAATAAATTTTTTAAATTTATCCTCAATTTTCGGGTTGTTAAACAAATGCTCGTTTGATTTTAAATGAAACAAACAACAGAACCGTCAACTGCGAACCAAGGTGAGTAAACTCACTAACTCTGGATCGTTTATATTTTTTATACAAACGAGTTTAAATTAATTTATAGTAATTTTATACTGGGTGATGGTTGTTTGGAAGAATGATTGATAAAATTGGTTGCTAAAGTTATATCGTTGATCGATTATTAATTCTGTTTATTATGATATTTCATCTTGATCTGAAATCAATATTATTGATGTTGATTAACATCTGTGGATGCAGGGGAAACATGTTGGAGGAACCCAACTGGATTCCTCAACATTTACATTATTGTGTTTGCATTGATTGTGACATATGCTGTGATATATTAACTGTGATTGATCTTGTTGTGTTTAAATATCACCGACCATAAAATTTTGGTATTTAAATACCATAAAATATTTTCGAATATAGAAAATGAAATTTGAATTTTAAAGAGAAAATTTATTCCCAAAAATGGAAATGTAATTTCAAATATAGTTTGAGTTAAAACATGTTAACGGAGAAAACAAGAAGTTGTTCATAAACGAGAGTATAAATTATGTGAATTATTTATCATTGGATAAATTGAAATATAAATTCAAAATCGAATTTATATGGAAATGTGAAAATCGGTTTTAAAACCAATATTTGAAATGAGATTTGAACATAGCAAATTATAAAGGAATTTTTAAACGAGATCTTTATTGATTTGAAATAAAAATGAGATTTGTATGGAAAATTCTGAATAGAAGTTATAAATAGAATTTGGATTTAAGATATTAATTGTAAGTATGAAATCAAATTGATTAGATTATATATAAAAGAAATATATTCACGATTAAAGTAAATAATGGTTTAAAGCAAAATTTTTGCAAATGAAATATCTTGAAAGGAAATATGAATACAAATTGGAATTGAATAAAAAGGGGAATGGGCAATCGTTTTAAAAGAAAACGATGAGTTTTACTTCAAAATTCGGAATATGAAATAAAGTGTGATAACGTTTTGTAGACTGGTATGGTTATAAAGGAATTTGATAATGATTTGGAAAGAATAAATTCAAAAGTGAATTTGGAATTTGAATTAACCTGAAATGGTAGATAAATTCCGAAGTTCGTAATATAATCGAATATATATTATTCGAGAGAGAGTAATTTATTAGAATTCGATTATATCGAATTTAGGGAAGTAGTTATTTTCACTTTCCGTTTTGATTAAAATTTATTTATTTATTTATTTATTTGTTGAAATTAATAAGTACAAGTTATATTTTTATAAACCAAATATTTGGTAACATCGATTATAATGCTGTCGTTATAACAAAGTGTTTTATAAATCTAAACAGCGATTCTAATGCTACCATTATAGTTAATGTTTTATAAATCAAATATTTGGAAACAATGATTATAACGCTGCCGTTATAATCAGTGATTTTCCGGAAAAGAAGTAGATTCTTAGATTGAATCTGCGAGTAGAGCAAGCGATATTTTGTTTGAAGTTGTGAGCTTTGACTATTTGAAAGTTGAGAATGTTGTTCAATTAAGGTCTGAGAGGTAATCATACCCCAACTTGATTTACTTCATGATTGATGGAGGGATGGTTAAGGTTCAATACTAAAGATTAGTTAGTAATATGGTTAGTTAATAAATGATTAATGGTTTGAGTTAGAATAACGACGTTTTATAACATCGAGTTAATTTAAAGGATTTTTGAAATGTTTTCCCCAAATAATATGAGAGATATTTTCTATGCATAAAAAATGAAATAAATTGGTCAACGAGGAATAAATTAATGGAATCTGGAAATATTTTCTGATATTAATAAGGTATATTTTATGACTTTAGAAAATAAGGATTTCGTGAATATTTAGAAATGTTTTCTAACTGGCATAAGAGAAATTTTCTCGAATAAAGAAATTAGGAAATTAGAAATGTTTTTTTCCAAGAATCATGGGAGAAAGTAGAAATTTGAAAGGATACGGAAGAGGGAAAAGGGAATTTGGAATCAAAAATATAATAAGGAATTAATTTAAAAAGGGGCCAGTGTTGTTTGATGTTTGATCGGTAGAATTTCCGTTTGGAAATAGGACCGTTGATTGTATAGATGTCTCTTTGATAGTTAAATCACCGACTACCAAAGTTTTGATTTATTTTATACCTTCGTTGCCAATATGGAGAGATCGGGATCAGATTTAATATATGAAAACCACTCCGTATTGGCATTAGTTTACGAATCAACTTATGATGAAGATAATTGAAGACGGAGTAAATGCAAGGGCTGTTCTGTTAATCCTTTGTAGAAATTGCCCAAGATGGATTAATAGAATGGTGCCTTCAGGTCGTTCAGTCCCAGGACAACGTATATGGATGGTTCTGACAATGTGGAATTCAAAGTAAATGATGGTAAGATGTGATGAAAGATAATCGTGACCTCAAGCCTCATCAACCGAGAAATGACAAAAATCGGGCAGGCAGCATGGCCAAGTGGGACATTCACATTAGGAGTATTATCACCTGATCCAGAGAAGTTTTATTTGCTTCTTATTCTATTCGCAGTTGTATGCTTTCGGTAACGGTTGCTGATCACAACCGTTGGTGATACTATGCTCGATACACTCAAGTTAAATGAGTAGTCAGCCATGTGTAGCCGGGTTGCAAGATGTTCTTGTTGAACCCTAGTGTATCCCCTCTAGAGTACACTGATCGGAAGGTGGTTCCGTACCTTGTCATAGTTGGAATCCAATCTCCAATAAGCGCCCTATGGTTTTTGATTTAATATTATATATGGAGCGTGAGATGCAAGCGTTCCGCTAGTTTTCTATTTATTTGATTTAGACACTATTGTAATATCACTGATATCAAAAATATTTTTGGTTATCGTAAGATAAAATCCATCCGCGTTTATGTGTGGATTGGTCTTACGATTATCATTTCTTTCGAAAGGATTTTGAACATTGAACATATGGTTGGAGTTTACTCACACCGGTCCCATGACTGACCCAGAGCTTACTTTGTTTGTTTTCCCTAAACTCTTGGGTGCCAAAATTTGTACGGGCAGTCAAGTTGTTAGGATTTAACATATTCATTTGGAGGAGTCTGAAGCAGGAGGCTTCACCAATTAGCTATAGATTATCATATTTTTTTTGCTGTGTATTATGTTCGTATCTGGAAACAGTTGTTTATAACTGCTCCAGAAATACTTGTTGTGCTCTGATGATGGTATGTATATAAAGCTACTGAATTGTATTTCAAAGTTTATGTTATCTAATATATTTTATTCGTTCCATTGTGAGTTTGTGATCTTCGTTTTCTTCTATTCTAATATTTCTTTCTTTCTATTTCTGATCCTCTAACTTCTTTCTAACAATGATTCGTATTTTTGTGCAATTTGGGTTGGACGTGTGGTGTTATTAGTGGACTTAAAGAGTACAGAAATTCGGGCCATTACATTTGGTATCAGAGCTGAAGGTTGAGTAGTAACCTTGGATCTGTGGCATAATTCAATAGAGATGGGGTTAGTAATACCCTAGATTGAATTTGAGTGTATATATATGAGCGCGTATTTGTAGATTTGATATGAAACTGTTTTATATTGTGTTGACTGGCTTGTTGAGTGGTTTATGAATTCTGGTCGATACAAGATGTACAACTGTATCGATAGGTGTTTCTAAACTCTCGAACAAAGTAATTCGACACAGTATTGTTTTAAAAAATGGGTAAATGATACAATTTTGCCCAAGAAAATTATTTTGATATAAAAAATAATAATTTCTGAGATATTATAGTATATTGATGTGTTGATTGTTATTGCGATCAAATAAAATTATATAATATTGAAATTGCAATATATAACCAAATTGAATTTGTACAAGAACGGAATATACAAATAGGATAAATTACAATTGGATTCAGACCATAATTTGGAATTTATATCCCGGATATTCAGAAATATTTTCTGAATTTTTTCAATTAATATAACATCATTTTGAAGAATTTTTGAATGGAAATCATTTTCAATAGATTTTGAAAGTGATTAAGAATTGAAATCACTCTAGTGACGAGAAAATAATTTTGATAATGGATCACGACATTATCGGTATTCAATTTCAAGTTTCTAGGTGATGGATTGCTACCATTATAGTTCGTTAATGGAAAATTTATTTGAAAAGAACAAGTAATTTTAAAAATTCATACATTTTGGATTTGTAAATAACGATTATGGATAAATGTATATATATTTGTTATTTCAAGTGAGTTTGAAATAACAGTCGGGAATTTAAATTTTGAATTTAATATTTAACTTGTATAAGTTAAATAGATTGAAATAATGAAAGTGAGACGAACGAATTGAAATTTAACGTAAGATAAGTTAAATAGAATTATATTGGATTGGAAAATTAAATTGAGTAGCTTAAAAATTGAAAGAGAACCAATTAATTCGGATCAATTTGAAAGAATGTGAATGTTTGTTTATAGATTATGGACTGGATGTGATGGGTTGAAAAACATTGAAAACCAATTGAAGTGATATTGTTATATTAAACTAAAGGATCGAGTGGTTACTTAAATATCATTTACTGAAACTCACCTGTTGAATTGAGCAAGTACAGGTGCATGGAACAATATGGATTGATTTTGGCTGCGTATACAGCATACGATTAAGCGAGTTCGTTTAATAGCGCTTATATAAAGTATGCCTACGCAAAAATATAAAATTGGGTTTTTAATTTTGTTTTCCGACCATGTGGGTCGATGTATATATATTTGTTATTCCTGTGATATCGCAGATGTCCCTCCATGTAGGAGAGACTCTATCAAAAAAATTCGAAAATTTAAGGTGTTAGTATTTTTTTTAGAATTTTTAAAATTTTTCGTGAGTAGTATTGAATTCATATTTTAATTGAAATAAATTAGTTCATTCAAAACTGAATTTAAGAAGTAAACTAAAGGAATTTACATTAGTTAATAGGGTATGTAACATTTTTTCTACCTTAGTAATTTCGGGGATGAAATTCTTTTAAGGGGAAGGAATGTAACGACCCGGATTTTTGAGCCAGTTAATTCTGAATATTAATATTGGTTTTGAATATTTTATTTGAAATGTAAAACGATTTTTATAAGGAATTTATTTAATTAAAAAAAGTTTTAATGTATAATTTATAATATAATTTAAAACGAGCTTGTAATGTCGCGATAGTTCGTAATATTCCATTTTGAACTTCAATTGGATATACATAAGCCAATATAAGTCGGATTTCTTTGAAACAACAAATGTTCGGACCTTTTTAATTATATTTTTCTAATGAAAGAGAAAAATCAGGATTTCATATTGTAGATTTTGTTTTATGTCCAAATCAAAATTTCAAATAGTTGTTATGGAATCATTTATATATTATAATGATTTATAATATAAATAAATCAATTTTTAATAATTATGAATGTCGGTTTAGTTCAAAATGTCGAGTTTAACATCTAGATATGTTTATTTTAGAATTTGTATGATGTTCTATTCAAATATATACGATTATTTTAACTTATTGTTATTAAATTGAACTGAACTTATCAATATTTTATCGATCGATTTAAGCTTTGAAAAAAATATAGTGGCAATCCGTATACAGTCTAACTCAAATCTCATACGAAAAATCATTCTGTGACAAATCTTAGAAATCACTTAGAAATCTTTGAAAGATCTTATCCCACTCTCAGCTGTTTCAAACATTTTGACTTGCAAATCTTGACTGTACACATCATATAAATCTAAACAAATTATGCGTCCATATAAATTATTGAATGCAGGACGGTTCAAACATTTCGGCTGCGAAACCTTACCAAATCTTTTTTTTGAAATCTTTGCACATGACTAGTCCACGTTATATATAAGAAGAATACAATAATAAAATAAACATGAAGCTTCTGTGAAAGCTAATGTGTTCCTTCTCACTGAAGCCACCCCAAATCTTGTGCGTGAAGACAATACTTCTTTTTTAAATATTCCTTTCGTCCATTTTCTTTTTTTAAGCCGATCCCTTTTTGTTTCCTTCCTTCAACAAAAACAATAAACCCCTCTATAATATCGCTACCAAATCCATAATCCCCAAACCTCATTCCCATTTCAATTTTCAACAACTGCTGTAAATTTCTACAAAATCAAAGTAATGCGTGATTTTTAAAAATCAAGATAAAATTCAAAACTTCACCAAATTAGATTTCGTTCGATTCTGTGCATTCCTCTTTTCACAGCTCCTCGCTAGAATTTATTTTTCTTGGTTAGAAACCAAAATATGTTCGCACCAATATTCACAGTATTGACGTCGGGGGTGCGGAATTGTCGGGGCTAGTGTTGTGAGGGAATTTTCTGGGAGTGACACGGTGTTTACATTAGGGAGGAACGAGTTTTGGTGGCACTGTGTCAGGCTAAGTGCGGTGATTGGTCAAGTAATGCTTGATCAACTAGGTGTGTTCAGAGGAGGATTTTGGTGGAGCGGTGCGGCATTTGAAGATGTTGTGGTATTTGGTTTTGAACAACAGGAAACTGTGATTTTTGGGTTAGTAAAAAGGAGAGCGGCAGTCCTGTGCTGACGTCAACTATGGTTCGGGGGTTTGGGAAGCTCATTCATGAGCTGTGATGTTTGGAGCTCAGGGAAATTGGGTCAGTTGTATTTGTGATGAGTTGCGCGTTTTTTTGGTGGGGCTGTATTCACTTACGGTGGACTGAAGAAGTTGGGGGATTTTGTGATTTCAAAAGTGAAGAAGAAAGGATGAGTGGGTTGTGGAATAGGATTTTGTGATCTGTAATCACTGGTTTAAGGTGTTAATCGCGATTTCACCCAGTGGTCAACGACGAACTGGGCATCCGTGAAGTAATTACTAAATTAACGGTTTGGAATGTGTGATACTGGGTACGAACTGGGTAAGTTAAAAGAGGTAAGTGGAATGTATAGGATATGCCATCGTCACCCAGGCTGTTATAGGAGTGGAAATTGTCTAGTTCATTTGCAAGGTCACCGTAAGACCCAACCTCACCTAATTTGTGATCATGTAATCTGTTGAGATGTGAAGATAAAGAATAGTAGGTCAACCAGTACAATCTTTAGAGCCAATCAAATCAGGTTGCCACTGTGTTCCAGTGTTCGATGCTACAACCTGATTGGAAGTGACAATAATTTTAGACTGTTTCAAGGAAGTTTGCCACCACCACTTATCTCCGTTGAATCAGTGTACAGAGGAAGAATTGGATAAAAGGTGTTCACGGTGTGCAAGGCTATCTATGATGAGCTGATGAATGCAAGAATCTTGTGTATTCTTGTGAATGATACTATACATGGTGGTCAGGGTACAGTGGTTAAAAGAGAATTATCCGATATCTTTCCGATATCAAGGAAAAGATAAATGGATACGGTTTTGAACTCGACAGAGTAGAAGAGGTAATTAAAACGTGGTAATTTAATTAAATTGGTAATTAGGAATTTAAACTGTAACTAGTAAACTAAAATATTCCTTAAGTTAAATCAAATATTATAACACGGATATTTTATTCATATGGGAACAAAATTGTGCGAAACTGGTCATGTTGGAATCATAACGTTAATAGTGTGGTGGAGAACAGAGCTATTGGAATTTCGTAATAAAATCAAATGCTCGTTTGATTTTAAATGAAACAAACAACAGAACCGTCAACTACGAACCAAGGTGAGCAAACTCACAAACTCAGGCTCGTTTATATTTTTATATAAACGAGTTTTAAATTTATTTATAGTAATTTTATACCAGATGATGGTTGTTTGGATGAATGGATGATAAAATTGGTTGCTTGAGTTATATCATTGATCGATTATTAATTTTGTTTATTATGATATTTCATCTTGATCTGAAATCAATATTATTGATGTTGATTAACATCTATGGATGCAGAGGAAACAGGTTGGAGGAACCCAACTGGATTCCTCAACATTTATATTATTGTGTTTAAATTGATTGTGACATATGCTATGATATATTAATTGTGATTGATCTTGTTGTGTTTAAATATCACCGACCATATAATTTTGGTATTTAAATAACGTAAAATATTTTCAAATATAGAATATGAAATTTGAAATTTAAAGAGGAAATTTATTCCCAAAAATGGAAACGTAATTTCAAATAGAGTTTGAATTAAAAACATGTTAACGGAGAAAATAAGAAGTTGTTCAAAAACGAGAGTATAAATTAAGTTAATTATTTATCATTATATAAATTGAAATATAAATTCGCAATTGAATTTACATGGAAATGTGGAAATCGGTTTTGAAACCAATATTTGAAATGAGATTTGAACATAGAAAATTATAAAGGAATTTTTAAATGAGATTTTTATTGATTTGAAATAAAAATGAGATTTGTATGGAAAATTTTGAATAGAAGTTATAAATAGAATTTGCGTTTAAGATATTAATTATAAGTACGAAATCAAAATGATTAGATTATATATAAAAGAAATATATTCACGATTAAAGTAAATAATGGTTTAAAGCAAATATTTTGCAAATGAAATATCTAGAAAAGAAATTTAGATTTGAAATATGAATCCAAATTGGAATTTAATAAAAAGGGAAATGGGCAATCGTTTTAAAAGAAAACAATGAGTTTTAATTCAAAATTCAGAATATAAAATAAAGTGTGATAACGTTTTGTAGACTAGAAAGGTTATAAAGGAATTTGGTAATGATTTGGAAAGGATAAATTCAAAAGTGAGTTTGGAATTTGAATTAACCTAAAATGGTAGATAAATTCCGAAGTTCGGAATATAATCAAATATAGATTATCTGAGACAGAGTTATTTATTGGAATTCGATTATATCAAATTTAGGGAAGTAGTTATTTTTACTTTCCGTTTTGAATCAAATTTATTTGTTTATTTATTTACTTATTAATTTATTTGTTGAAATTAATAAGTACAAGTTATATTTTTATAAACCAAATATTTGGGAATATCGATTATAATGCTGTCGTTATAACAAAGTGTTTTATAAATCTAAACAGCGATTCTAATGCTACCATTATAGTTAATGTTTTATAAATCAAATATTTGGAAACAATGATTATAACGTTGCCGTTATAATCAGTGATTTTCCGGAAAAGAAGTAGATTCTTAGATTGAATCTGCGAGTAGCGTAAGCGATATTTTGTTTGAAGTTGTGATCTTTGACTATTTCAAAGTTGAGAATGTTGTTCAATTAAGGTCTGAGAGGTAATCAGACCCCAACTTGATTTACTTCATGATTGATGGAGGAATGGTTATGGTTCGATAGTAAAGATTGGTTAGTAATATGGTTAGTTAATAAATGATTAATGGTTTGAGTTAGAATAACGACGTTTTATAACATCGCGTTAATTTAAAGGATTTTTGAAATGTTTTCCCCAAATAATATGAGAGATATTTTCTATGCATAAAAAATGAAATGAATTTGTCAACGAGGAATAAATTAATGGAATATGGAAATATTTTCCGATATTAATAAGGTATATTTTATGAACAAAGAAAATAAGGATTTCGTGAATATTTAGAAATGTTTTCTAACGGGAATAAGAGATATTTTCTCGAATAAAGAAATTAGGATATTGGAAATGTTTTTTTTCCAAGAATCAAGGGAGAAAATAGAGATTTGAAAGGATACGGAAGAGGGAAAAAGGGAATTTGGAATCAATAATATAATAAGGAATTAATTTAAAAAGGGGCCAATGTTGTTTGATGTTTGATTGGTAGAATTTCCATTTGGAAATAGGACCGTTGATTGTATGGATGTCTCTTTGATAGTTAAATCATAGATTATCAAAGTTTTGATTTATTTTATACCTTCATTGCCAATATGGAGAGACCGGGATCAGATTTAATATCTGAAAACCACTCCATATTGGCATAAGTTTTACGAATCAACTTAAGCTGAAGATAATTGAAGACAGAGTAAATGCAAGGGCTGTTCTGTTAATCCTAGGTAGAAATTGCCCAAGATAGATTAATAGAATGGTGCCTTCGGGTCGTTCAGTCCTAGGACAACGTATATGGTTGTTTCTGATAATGTGGAATTCAAACTAAATGATGGCAAGATACGCTGAAAGATAATCGTGACCTCAAGCCTCATCAACCGGGAAATTAAAAAAACCGGGCATGCAACATAGCCAAGTGGTCATTCCCATTAGGGTTATTATCACCTGATTTAGAGAAGTTTTGTTTGCTTCTTATTTTATTCGCTATTATATGCTTTCAGTAACGTTTGCTGGTCACAACCGTTGGTGATAATATGCTTGATACACTCAAGTTAAATGAGCGGTCAGCCATGCATGGCTGGGTTGCAAAATGTTCTTGTTGAACCCTAGTGTATCCCCTCTAGAGTACACTGATTGGAAGGTGGTTCCATCCCTTATCATAGTCGGAATCCAATCTCCAATAAATGCCCTATGGTTTTTGATTTAATATTATATATGGAGCGTGAGATGCATGTGTTTCGCTAGATTTCTATTTATTTGATTTAGACACTACTGTAATATCACTGATATCAAAAATATTTTTGGTTATCATAAGGTAAATTCCATCCGTGTTTATGTGTGGATCGGTCTTACGATTATTATTTCTTTCGAAAGGATTTTGAACATTAAACATATGGCTGGAGTTTACTCACACCAGTCCTATTACTGACCCAGAGTTTATTTTGTTTGTTTTCCCTAAACTCTTGGGTGCCAAAATTTGTACGGGTAGTCAATTTGTCGGGTTTTTATAGATTCATTTGGAGGAGTTTGAAGCAGGAGGCTTCACCAGTTAGCTATAGATTATCATATTTTTCCGCTGTGTATTATGTTCGTGTCTGGAAACAGGTGTTTATAACTGTTCCAGAAATACTTGTTGTGCTCTGATGATGTTATGTATATAAGGCTACTAAATTGTATGTCAAAGTTTATGTTATCTGATATATTTTATTCATTCCATTGTGAGTTTGTGATCTTTGTTTTCTTCTATTCTAATATTTCTTTCTTTCTATTTCTCATCCTCTAACTTCTTTCTAACAATGATTCATATTTTTGTGCAATTTGGATAGACGTGTGGTGTTATTAGTTGACTCAAAGATTACGGAAATTCGGGCAATTACATTATGTATCAGAGATGAAGATTGAGTAGTAACCTTGGCTCTGTGGCGTAATTCAATCGAGATGGGTTAGTAATACCCTAGATTGAATTTGAATGTATATATATGAGCGCGTATTTGTAGATTTGATATGAAATTGTTTTATATTGTGTTGACTGGCTCGTTGAGTGGTTTATGAATTCTGGTCGTTACAGGATGAACAAATGTATCGATAGATGTTTCTAAACTCTCGAACAAAGCAATTCGACACATTATTGTTTTAAATAAATAGGTAAATGATATAATTTTGCCCAAGAAAATTATTTGGATATAAAAAAATAATAATTTATTGTTGGATCTAGATTAACCCTAGTGGGGGGGGGGTGAATAGGGTTTATCACAGTTTTTAACAAGAATTAAAACTCTAACGAGATATATAATAATAAACTGACCACATAATATAGCAGAAACAGAAATGCAGAAAATAAATCACAAACAGATATACAAAGCTTCGGCAAAACCCTGCCTACTGCTGCATTTCTAAGGTTTTTACTAGGTGATAGAACAGATCCCGCATACAAAACCATGTACACTCGCAAACCCTGCTCCTATTCTAACCCTACGCTCTAAAACCTAGACTGACCGATATCCCCTCGATCAGATTTCCCGAATTACAAACTCGTAATCCGTAAACCTAGAAATTACAGACTCTAGTAGACTGTCAGTTAACCCTTAACTGAATTCTAGAATTTTACAGACTCCAAAAGACTGTTTACACTGATTTTACAACAAATTAAAATAACACAAAAATTAAAACAAAAATAAAACCCTAGGAATTATAAATAGAAGGGTCATCCCCTTTTAATTTTAAAAAGAAAGCTTAGACCAAAAGAATAGGTCGGCCCCCTTTTGAATTGTGTTGCACCCTTTGTCAAATGGTTCCCATTCTCTTGAGTTCTTCGTGGAAAATAGAAATGGCGGCTGAGAATTTTGGGGCTAGGGTTTTCTTCAAATCCTCCTCAAATCGAGATGCTTCAATAATCGAATATGTCTCTCTAATGCTCAAGACTTGGTAGCTTTCTCGTGCTTCAATTTGGAATTTGCTCGATCAAAAACAATTGAAAATTTGTGAGTTTTCTCTGATTTGGAATTTTTGCTTTCGAGTTGATTTTTTGGTTTTCGATTTTTCTTAATTACATGCCTGTGATGATGTGGTGTAGGTTATATAGGGTAAAAATAGAAAACCCTTAAACCCCTCTCTGATTTCATTATGTGGCCGATCAGATTTGTGCGTGTTTTCCCTTTTTGGTTGCCTGATTAAATCGTGAATTGAAAATGATTTCTCGGCTTGGTATGTGGTTTCCTGAATCAAATTGCTTGCGTGGCCTATGAAATATTCCTGGAAAGAATTTGAATTGTTGGCTTCGTTTCCTCTTTTGAAATTCCGGATTTGAATCTCCCTGATTTTGTGTGAAAGTTCCCTTTTGAATCGGATTAAATGCTTTGCTTGATATGAATGGATCCAGACATGAAATTACACAACTGAATTTCTAGAAGGCAAATTCTTGCTGAGTTTGGATTCTTTGATTAATTAATTTCTGGAAACCATTAGTAAATCGAACACTTGCCAGTTTTGTTCCTGCACTTCTTTCCCAAACATTTCTCCATTGATATCTTCCCAAAAATGATTTTTGCCTATTGTAAAAAAAAAGGAAGTTTTAAAAACTTTGCCAAGCATGAGTACTTTAAAAGAAATCAATCTCTTGTCCATAATTGTGCATGATAAAAAAGATCCAAAACTGGAAATATTCGATTGCTTCTTTGTGTTTATTGTTTGTGCACTTGATATCATGGGTATACATGATAAAAGAAATGCTTTTTCCTTGCTGTTGAGTGATGCATGTATACATACAAACTTGTATGTGTAGCTGTGATGTTAAATTATGTTGCTTCATCATGTCTGCTCATTTACTTGATCACCCTGTGTGTACTTGTGCCATATGAGTCCATGCTGCTTCCTATGTTTATGTTGTTTCTCCAATTTCACCCATACATAATGCATCAGCACCATGCATTTATGCCAGTCGTGCCTTGGCTGATCTGTTGCTCCATATCATGTTATTGGATTGTACTATCACTTGAGCTTGGTCTTGATGCTGGTTTGAACACACACTGTATATACTGATCTGGACCTTTATGTTGCACTCATTGCTGTTTGTATATTTGCTGTTTAAAAACATGATCTGCCACTTTAAGACCACTTGCTGATCTGCCTTGGTTTTCCAACCTGATTTGGAAGTGATTTTGTGAGTCGAGTTCTCCAAAAAATTGTGCATAGCTTTATCATGATGTCTAGGCTGTGTACATGTTTAGCAGTGTATATTTGAAAACTGCACTATCCATTTTAAAACTGCCTGAGTTGACTTGCCAAGTTTATTTGCTTTGATCTGCTATGATTTGCAGCCTGTTTTTGTTGATCTGAAAATCACCATGTTGGTTCGACCATTTAAACTTGCTGTTGTGTGTGCACGACCGTTTAAAGTTGTTGTCACCTTAGGTACATGATGTTGAGAACTTTGTTGTGGCTTGTGCACTACTGAGTTACATATATTCACTTTTGCTCGGCCATGTATGCTTGCATATCACTTGTGCTCGTACACTTGAGTACTTGTTTACATTAACCATTCGCTGCTCGACCATGTTGTCGTGTTCACTGCTCCATTACACTGTGTCGAGCTTGGTCCATGTGGCTGCTCCACAGCTGTATACACTGATTGGCGATGCAGTGCACATGTGTATTTATACACGTGTGTATTTGCAGCCATCACAAAGTTTCCTGTCCCTGTACATATACAAACTGTCTGCCTAGACACAGATGAATCAGATTTAGGTCATGAAAAATGATGAGAAACACACCAGAAATCTGAGGCAATTTTTTTAATAAAATTTATATTTGCGCGTATACAGTTTTATTTCTATTGGAGTGTACTGTGTGTGTGTTTCATGTGACAGGTAAATAAGTGTTGACTGGACTGACTGCTGTGAAGACAGAAGACAAGAAGACAGAAGGCAGAAGGCAGAAAACAAGAACAGTGTGTGTAACATTGAAAGTGTCTGTATTTGAGTTTGTGAATAACCGAAAATGTATAATCGAATGAGTGTTGTAAGAGGTGTGAATGAAAAAGAATATTGTACTGATATTTGTAATAAACAAATTTGCTTGAAATAAAATATTATTTTATTGTGTTTAAACTTGTGTTCGAACAAAAATTGTTTATTGTATTCAGTTTATATACAAGTACAATATCATGTGTAATATCTGTGAATGTGTACAAATAGTGGAGTCATATAATTTGTACTGTTTGAATGTTGAAATATTTATATTTAAATAAAATACTGTGTGAATATATGAAATTCTGTACAGTCGTATTCTATTTAAATATAAATATTATATTCCTGTCTGTGATGTTATATAACAGTACAATAACAGACACATTTAAAACAAAATATATTTGTTTGTTATCATCAAAGAAAAATCATATAATTGTGTATACAACATCGTTATATACAACAATCTCCCCCTTTTGATGATGACAAACAAATATTAAGATTTTGAATACAGTAAATGTGTTTGACAGTGAAGAATTGAACTCCTCCTATTTGACAGCTCCCCCTACAACAGAAACTCCCCCTATAACTGTGAATGAGTGAAAAAATAATGAAATTTGAATATAATAAACTAAAAATATTTATAAAATATTCACTCATAAATCAACATCTCAACCCATTCTCCCCCTTTTGTTATCATCAAAAGGATACAAAACTTAAAATATAGATGAAAAATGACTAAATAATATAATTTCAGCTCAAGAGGAAGAACGGTCATCATAAATCTCAGCCAGTCAAACAAAAATCATAATAAACTGAGAACTGGTGGCATATTTCACATTGTAGAAAATGACGGATTTACGATGAATTTTATATATTATGGAGAGAGATTCAAAAACATATATTTTCAATTATTTTCCAGAAGATTTTTATAAAAAATAAAGCACAAAATACAGTGATGGATAAATTCAACTTAAGTGACAAAATCAGATAGTCTCAAATCCCAGTAGCTATCAATCAAAAAATCATAATACTTCATAAGATATTAACACATTTCACAGATTAGAACATGGATTGATAGGATGGTTTTTATAAACACCAAGGAGGATTTCAGTTTAATTTCAATTTAGCATTTTATTTATTTATTTATTTAAGAGCACACTGACCACACATAACCAGAGCTTGGATTTTTAAATGATGTCAGTCGCAGCTTAAATTATAAGTTGTCTCATAACCATGCATGACCAGAGCTTGGATTTTTAAATGAGGTTAGAGACACACTTATGTATTAATTATATTTATTATTTTCAACTTTAAAAGGAAAAACTCCTCAGTATATAAAACCGATATAAATGAAGGAAAAGTGGAAGGTACAGAAATGGACTGTGAAATAAATTTCTAAATTAATTATATTATGAAATATGATCAACTGTACCGAGATCATTGAAAATTTCAATTGTCACTAATTCTGAAAAATAACATAACCACAATTCCATCACAAATATTTTCACTGTTTAAAAAAGAATAACTCTCCACATTAATATAAAATCATAACGGATGGCAGAAGGATGATAGGTAATGAAGATGGTCGTGAACTAATTGCCAGTTCAAAGATATTATAATAAATATTCAACCATTATATAAATAAAATCTCCCCTCGTTGTGAAATATAATGCAGTCACAATTCATCACAATTTCAAAATCTGGTAATTGTTTTGATGAATTATAAATACAATTCAATTCGGATATTGATTTCAAATTCTGAATGAATAATCAATAAATAATTTTAAAATTGAAAGTCAACTACAAGAGGAATTTATACTGATTTATACAAGAAAAAAATGTGTATGGTGTCTATACAAGGTGGAAATTCAAAACAGATGGATGAAAAAGCTGATACCAATTGTAGTCTCCTTTATTGAGGAATTTATTCACACCATAGATATCTCAGATTAAAGAAATTTCGAACACAAAGCCCAATCAGACAAGATTACAAAATTGGCACAATTATTAGAGCAGCAGTCAGATTAAAGCAGGCAGTTATTTGAAAATAGTATCAGAGCAGCACAGCAGAAACTGTTTCAAATCAGACTTGTTAAGATGTTGATCACACAAGATGATTCATGATCCAATGATTAAAAATACCATTTATTTAAAATCATTTGATGAATATGAAGATATCAGGATTCAATGGATCGATCACACAATATTATTAATTTCACATTCAAGATATGTGTGTGATTCAGTAAATCAATAATTTCAAATGATTTTAAACAAACAAATATTTAAATCAAATCATCATGAAATAACAGTGATATTTAAGACCGGATTTTCAAACAATTTTTTACAAGAATTTTTGACAAGTACAAGAGTAAATTCAGATCATATACATCAAGTTGAGAGATATTCATGATTTAAAAATAATTTATTTGAAATCACTTGAATCAATGTTAAGTTTGAGATATAATGAATTATTCACACAAGGATGCTAATTTCAAATTTAAGTGGTGTGTGATATTCAAAATATCTAAAATCTCAGATGATTTCAAACAAAACTAATTTCAATCATAATAATCATGAATAACGATGAATTTCAAGATGTATCACTGATTCAAGACAATTTAACATGTTTAAGCCAATCTGAAAATCAATGAAATTATCACGACTGAGAAGTAGCAGTGTGCTATAATGAGTATAATATTTCAAGCTTTTCTAAAATGAATTGGAAGAAACTCAAAACAGCAGTGGTGTGTGAATCTTCATCAAATTTTCAGATCTTCAAGAATTTAGAATTCTAATTAACAGTGTTCAAGATATGACAAGAATACATCAACACTGTTATGAATTCAGAAATCGGAAAACTAAACTTCAAAACAATTGCAGATATATAAAAGTTCAAATTTAGGATACGGAAAAGATTAACACATGATGATTTTATATAAATAAAGCAAATTTCTAGAAAATCATGAATTCTGCAACTGGAAGTTTAAGAAGTACAGTCAAAGAAGAATATGGCAGTGTCAAATCAAAAACAAAAAACAAACAGAAGAGGATAGAGGAAGGTATAAACACAAAAAAAAACAAAGAGAATATACAAAGGTGAGTTTAGAGATCATACCAGAATCCAGTGTAAAGTAGAATCTCTAACTCAACATGTAACACCCCACCTCTGCCAGGGTGACTCTTGCAAGCACTCTGACTTTGGAAGGGCGTTTGAATCAGGTAAACATGCATAATGATATATCAAGGCAGAACAAGAACATATGTATATATGTAAACAGAGCAAATAACATAGATAAAACAGCGGAAGATTTCAAAACATTTCAAAACAAGTCTGGTACAACATAGCTTTCCAAATAAGCAAGTCTAGATAAAACAACATCAACTGAAACTGAAATACATAAGTGCTATCCCCAAAATAAGTGAGAACCATAGCTAGCTTCATGTCGAAAACGTACATGAGCTGAAATCCCACAAGCAAGCAATCCAGAATCCAAGCTAGGCTCCAGTATTCCCTCCCTGAGAACCTGGGGGGGGGGGGGGGGACGGAAGAAAAGAGGCGAAAGAAAACAGGTCAGTCAAAAAGACTGAGTAAGCCCTACTACAATCAATGTAAACTGATAAAGTTAACTGTCATGAGCAGCAGGGATGAACATAAGGATAACAACATACTAGCATGATGATTAACTAACAAGGTAGATAAAGGTGTCATCGCATAATCAGGATTAAGGTTTTGCACCACAGGTGTACTAGCAAACTAACATGACTTGAATAACCAAGTATTGATCCCTTGGCCCAAGCTTTGGCCCAATAACATGAATTGACCCTCATACGAGGTCCAATAACATGAAGTGACCCTAACACAAGGTCCAACCCAACGGTCTAGTCGATCGGCTCCCTAAGCCTAACTCGTCACATGTTGGTGTCAATACGGCCCCAAACATAATTGTAGTCGAACTGTGCCGGGTCCACCCTTCGGGTGTATCAAGCCCTAGGGTGTCAACCCCTGGACACCATGAACATGAGTGCACAGTCTCGATCTACTGGTACCCGTGCATGTTTTCTCTGGCTACGGACTATGTGCACGACCAGAGTCCGCCCGGAACTACACCGGCGTACCACCCTGCCGTCGTTTATTGGTCGCTTACCTCCAACCCAGTAATCGTGCCCCCACCCTAGCCTAGTCCCTAGGGTCATGATGATACAAACTAGGGATTACTGCTGGAGTGGATCCCCCATTGCTAGGATTTTTCTAATGGGTTAAGTACGGTTTAACCCCTTTTCTAATCATGGATTAACTTGGTTAAGTGTAACGATGAGTTCACGACTTAACCCCGATTAATCTACCAAGCCCAAATTGGTTAAGTATTAAATGAACCATGACTTAACCCTAATCATGAGGCATTAATTAATTAGTGCGCCTTAACCTCTCACATTAGACCTTGTTGCGGTTACTAGTTAAGCCGGGCGGGTCCGGGTAGCTTTACACCACAACTTGGTCTAACCTCGGGTCCAAGGTACCACATGACCAACTTCTTACATTGGGTCCTATTGTTTGTAGCAACTAGTTAAGCCGGTCGGTTCCGGGTAGCTTTACACTACAAACTCAACCCAACCTCGAGTTGGCCACACTTATATTTTCTAAGTGTCATGTCCATCGTGTTTCCAAAACACATTACAAATTTTCAAGCAATTGGGTAGACCTAACTTAATAGGTAAATTCCCAATGGGTAGACCTAACTTAATAGGTAAATTCCCAAGCTTATGTTTTTATGTCTTTTAAGTTTACCCAACCCCAAACGCAATCCCATCGCTTACATATCGCAATAGCGCATAAAGGATAGAAAGAGGGAACTTGGCATAATCATGACATAAAAGTGTTGAAGCCACAAGTTCAACATGGTGGCATATGAAATATACATATGTTCATATACTTGCATATTACATTTTTAGGCCCCAAAAGCATGCATAAAACCAAACTTGGCATATTGGTGATACATGGTGCTAAATGACATGTAAAAATGGCCACAAGTTCGCATCTAGCCTCACATGCAAGTTATCATAAGAGATATGGTAACTTACATGTTGCCAAAATGCAACCTTTGGCATAAAGCTTAAAGCTTTATGTTCATAAACCCAAGATAAGCTTGCATAACATGATAGCATGAACAAAATGTTCAACCCAAACTTGCATAACATAACTTGCATATCATATGGCAACTTGCATATCAAACTTGCATAACATAACTTGATGAACTTGCATAACACATCATAGTAAACTTGCATATCACATCATAGTAAACTTGCATATCACATCATAGTAAACTTGCATATCACATCCTAGTAAACTTGCATATCACATCATAGTAAACTTGCATATAAACTCGCCTATCATACATTTAACTTTAAAGTTTAAGTATGAAAGTAGAATAGGGCTTACAATGCTTATGCGGACTCAAATGAGTATAGCAAATATAAGAAAGCCCTTATGCAACCCAATAAACCCAAAATGCAAGCAAAACCCTTGAGCCAAAATGATCAAAACTCTTTCTTTATGATGCAAATATAGAAACTTGACTTGAATGTAAGCTAATGATGATCATACAAGTCTAAAAACACTTGTATGCATGGAAAATCTCATAGAAATGACTTAGGAAATTTTATGAAGAGAGTGGAGGCCATGAGAGGATTGATTTTGCCATAGTTTAGTTGCTAGAATGAATAATGATGATTTAAGGTAGGTTAGGGTCTTATTTATAGATTAGGCAAGTGTTTTAGGCCATAGGATTAAACCCTAGTTCCAATCTCAGCCCTCAAAACCGAATCTGGCCCCCAAGCTCAACACAAACCCAAAATGGTGCACCAGGCTAAACAGCCCGGCTGAGCCAAGTCGACAGCCCAGTCGACAGGGCTGTCGACTTGGTCCAACCAAGTCGACTCCCAAGTCGACAGGGCTGTCGACTTGGGTGTTCTGGCGGGATTTTTCCCGCCTGGCCCAAACTGGCCCAAATTTCCTATTTCAAACTTGAATTTGAAATCTGTTTTTACTTAGAAGTTTTCTGAAAACTTCGTTGGGCCTTAGTCGGGTCATACAGACTCCGATTCTCGAAAACTCGGACTCTATTTCGCGTATTTTTCCGAGACGAATGCAATGGCATAGCCCGTTTCCCTTGATTCAGATTTTAGAATTAAATTCTGCCTCGATTTATGTTATAACAGGTTATGGAAAATACGGGTTGTTACATTCTCCCCTCCTTAAAGGATTTCGTCCCCGAAATCTTCAAGTTAGGAAGAACGTATCCTACCATCCAACATCCATCTACTCAAAACATCATCCACGAGCAATCATTGTCCTTACAAGATTCTAAATGTTGTATGAACATATGCAAAGGTGTGTGTATATGTCCTTATCTAATGCAAATATCATCAATGCAAATTATGTTAGTGAAATGAATCCATATGTATGCAATTCCTCACATAATGTATAACATCTATATGTGTGCACATCACATACATCCATATGCAACATCCATGTGATAACACAAAAATTTTCATCCATGAATAAGCATAAACACTCATGCATATGCAATATGAGGAGTGTGTGAGCCGATCTGGTGCCTAATCGTGTATAATGCATCCACGAGCAACCACTTGCAAACACTTGCAACCATCAAGCATAACATGTTTCAAACACATGTTTCATCCAAAGGGTTTCTACCTAAGGTTCTCATGACAAGATTAACACGATAAACTAGATAAACATGGATAGCAAAGAGAAAGATATGCTAACAAAGAAAAGAGATTGAGAGTGTACCCTCAAAAAGGAATGGATAAAGCCCACGCATCTTCTCCTCGGTTTCCCAAGTTGCGTCTTCTTTGGCTTCACCCCATTGAACCTTCACCAACTTGACCTCTCGATTCCTTAGCTTCTTGGTCTCCGTTCCCAAGATACGAATCGGAGCTCTCCTCAAGGTAGCCTCTTTCTCCACTTCCACATCTTCCAGAACACTTGGCTCAACAACCTCTGTTGATTCATGTAAATACTTCCGGAGATGCGAGACATGAAAAACATCGTGTACTCCGGCAAGCTTCTCGGGCAACTTCACTCTATAAGCCATATGCCCGATCCTCTCTATAATAGGGAATGGTCCAACAAACCTCGGTGCTCACTTCCCAACGGCTCCAAATCGGACCACATTCCGCAAAGGAGAAACCTTCACGAAAACCATGTCCCCAACATCAAACTCCAAATCAGTTCTTCGCTTATCAGCATAGGATTTCTGTCGGTCTTGGGCCGCTTTCATCCGTCTCCGAATCAACTCGATCTTCTCAGATGTATCTCTGATCATATCAGGCCCAAGTATAAGCTTATCTGTAGTCTCCCATCAACATGTAGGCGACTTGCACGGCCTCCCATATAAAGCTTCAAATGGTGCCATCCCTATGCTTGCCTGATAACTGTTATTATATGCAAACTCAACAAGAGGAAGATGGTCTTCCCAAGTACCACCAAAATCCAGAATACAAAGCCTCAACAGATCCTCGAGTACCCTATTCACCCTTTCGGTTTGACCGTCCGTCTGTGGGTGATAAGCAGTACTTAGATTCAACCTCGTGCCCATAGCTTCTTGCAAGCTATTCCAGAATTGACTTGTAAAGATTGGGTCACGGTCACTGACTATACTAGAAGGGACTCCATGAAGTCTCACAACCTCACGAAGATATACAGACGCTAGCCAAGATGCGGCCCTCTTGCTCTTTATCGGAATGAAATGAGCACTCTTCGTAAGTCTGTCCACAATAACCCAAATACTCGTATTCCCTTTCCTTGACCTCGGTAGCCCATCGATAAAATCCATGGAGATACTCTCCCACTTCCATAGTGGAACGTCTAGAGGATGCAATAGCCCACCGGGCTTCTTCGACTCGGCCTTAACTTGCTGGCAAATGATACATCTAGAGACAAACTCTGCCACATCCTTCTTCATCCCAGGCCAAAAGAAAATGCGCTTCATATCTTTATACATCTTATCTCCGCCCGGATGTATAGTCAACTTAGAGCGATGTGCTTCCTCAAGAACTTTTCTTACCAAATCTTCTACCATTGGAACACATAACCTTCCGTCTCTCCTCAGCCAACCCTTGTCATCAATAGAATATCGAGCGAGACGACTAGACGTCTCTCCTCGAATCAGCTTATCCATAATCTCAACTATCTGAGGGTCTTCTCTCTGCGAAGACCCAACTTGATCAAGAAGGGTAGGTCTGAGTTCCAGAGAGGCTAAAGAACCGGTCATCGACTCAACCGCCAAAGAGAAATCAAAGGTTGCCACATACTCTAAATTCTTCATCTCAACGAATAGAGGACTTAGGGTCAACCTTCTTCTACTCAATGCGTCTGCTACCACATTCCCCTTGCCAGGGGTATAGGCTATCTCAAAATCATAGGACGCCAAGAATTCCATCCATCTTTGTTGCCTCAGATTCAGATCCTTCTGAGAAAAGAGATACTTCAATGACTTGTGATCGGTATAAAGCTCAAATCTTTCTCCCAGAAGATAATGGCGCCAAGCCTTGAGTGCATATACTATTGCTGCCAACTCTAAGTCATGAGTGGGATAATTCTTCTCATGCACTTTGAGTTGTCTACCGCCAAAGCATATCACCCTTCCTTCTTGCATAAGAACAGCTCCTAACCCCGTGCCACATGCATCGGTGTATACTGTAAATAGCTTCCCTCCATCGGGCAAAGCTAGAACAGGTGCTGATGTGAGAGCTCTCTTGAGTTTCTGAAAAGCAAGCTCGCATTCTAGGCTCCAAGCAAAAACTAAATTCTTCTTCGTCAATTTAGTGAGAGGAGCAGAAATCTTCGCGAAGTCCTTGATGAACTTCCGGTAAAAGCCTGTAAGGCCTAGAAAACTTCTCACTTCGGTTGCATTCCTTGGAGTCTTCCAATCCTGAACTACAACTACCTTAGCGGGATCCACCGCTAAGCCTTGCTTAGATACTATATGCCCAAGGAATATAACTTCCCTTCTCCAAAAGTGACACTTGGAGAACTTGGCCTTCAACTGATGCGCTCTAAGCGTATCCATCACCTCCACGAGATGCCTTGCGTGCTCTTCCTCATCCTTAGAGAAGATCAGAATATCATCTACAAAGACCACAACAAACTTGTTCAAGAACTCCCTGAACACCCTGCTCATCAAGTCCACGAAATATGCGGGTGCATTCGTCAACCCGAACGGTATGACAAGCCATTCAAAGAATCCATCTGGAGTTCTGAACGCAGTCTTGTCTATACTATCTTCAGCTACCCTGAGCTGATGGAATCCAGTAGCAAGATCAAGCTGAGAGAAAACAGAAGCACCGACAAGCTGGTCAAAGAGATCATCAATCCTCGGTAACGGGTGTCTGTTCTTCTTAGTCAGCTTATTCAACTCTCGATAGTCAACACAAAGTCGG
Source organism: Allium sativum (assembly GCA_030737875.1). Taxonomy (NCBI): domain Eukaryota; kingdom Viridiplantae; phylum Streptophyta; class Magnoliopsida; order Asparagales; family Amaryllidaceae; genus Allium; species Allium sativum. The sequence continues at coordinate 442,853,472 of CM060922.1, read as the reverse complement.
AGAGAACCATCTGCCTTGGTAGCAAATACCACAGGCGCTCCCCATTCAGATATACTTTGTCTAATGAAGTTCTTTTCAAGCAACTCCTTTACTTGCTTACTTAGCTCCCGCCTTTCACGCGGAGCCATATGCCGAACAGGCAAAGAAACCGGCGTTGCATTATCCACCAGATAAATGCGGAAATCAATCTCTCGCTTAGGGGGCAACCCCCTAACTTCATCGAAAACATCCGGATACTCTCGAACCACTCTCACAGACTGAAGAGTTTCCATTGACGAGTTGAGTGATTCAAGATAGCACAACATGACGGGACCTCTCGGATCACAAGAAATCTCTAGGGTGTTTCCGAGGCGAGTCACGAGCCTCACAACCCTATGCTCACAATCAAGAATGGCTCCATATCTGGACAGCCAATCCATGCCCAATATCAATCCGTATCCCCTGAAACCAAGAACATAAGCACTGCACAAGAACTCTACACTCAGTATAGAGATCCTCAAATCCCCACATATCATAGACAAATGGGCGGAACCCCCAATAGGATTTGAGACACAAACGGGATCATCTACCAAGCTAGTACTAAGGTGCAAACTATCAACAAGATCAGATGAGATAAAGCTATGCGATGCACCAGAATCAAACAAGGTACGAACTGGAAAATCAGAAATATATACAAGGCTCTCAACAGAAATACTACCTCGATCGGGAACTGGAGCGGTATTGAGAGCATGAACTTGCCCTCCTGAAGGTCCAGCACGCTAAGTCTGACCCTGGCCTTGCCCTCGCTTCTTCGGGCAATCCTTACTGAAATGTCCAGTCTCACCGCAGAAAAAGCATTCGCCATTCTTCCTTTTCCTCTTCTTACAATCCTTAATAAGATGCCCAGCTGAACCGCAATAATGGCACTTCCCCTTGGTGTTCTTGCCCTTGTTGTTGTTCCCCTTGTTGCCTTGACTCTTGTTCTTATTCTGATTGCCTTGACTGCTTTGACCACTCGGATTACCCTGATTTCCTTTTCCCTGGGAATCAGTCTTCTTGGCTTGAGTATCATTCATCTTGACCTCTTTCTTGACATCTCCCTGAAGTAACGCCATATCAACCAAACTCTCAAACGTGGCCCCATGGGGAATATGTGACATAGCCAATCCCTGCAACGGCTCATTTAATCCTCTAGCAAAACGAAGAGCCTTCTTCTGAGGAGTATTCACCATATCCAAGCCAAAACGAGCTAACTGATTGAACTTGTTCACATATTCTTTGACAGACATATCTCCTTGCTTCAAAGTTATGAACCTCTCCATTTGCAGATTCTCCTCAGCAGAAGATAGAAACTTAAGCATGAACCTTGCCCTGAAATCGGCCCAAGTCTCAATAGGCCTAGTACCATTGGTGACTTCCCACCAATAAGCGGCTTCATCCTTCATAAGCCAAACCGCCAACAAGGTCTTCCTCTGGTCGTCTAACCCAAAGGTAGCGAATAAATCCTCGGTCTCTTTCAACCAATTTCTGGCCTCTACAAAAGTCTCAGTGCCTTGAAAGTTCTTGCCACCCATTGCTTTGAAATCCTTGCAAGTCTTTGCGAAGTCAGCTTGAGGATGCTAAGGGGGAGGAGGAAGAGGAACCTCAGCGACAGGAGGAGGAGGAACATTAGCGACAGGAGGAGGAGGAATATTAACTACTGGAGGAGGAGGAGGAGGAACATCTGCGGGGCCGGCTTCGGTCGCCCTAGCCTCCAAAAGTCTCCTATACCAAACAGGTACGTGTACTCCCTCCGGAATAGCAAAGTTATCGGCCATACTGAAAAAGAAAAAGACAGATTCAGAATAGAGAAAAACGAAGGGATTTTGCTAATGGCTTTTTGGGGAATAGCCTTTAAAATAAACTAGACTTTTCTTTGGAAAATACTTTATACTTGGTTTTGAAAATAGTTTTCCAAAAGTTTTCTAAAAAACCTTTTTGTTCCTTCTCGTAAACCATATGCTCTGATACCAAATGTAACACCCCAACTCTGCCAGGGTGACTCTTGCAAGCACTCTGACTTTGGAAGGGCGTTTGAATCAGGTAAACATGCATAATGATATATCAAGGCAGAACAAGAACATATGTATATCTGTAAATAGAGTAAATAACATAGATAAAACAGCGGAAGATTTCAAAACATTTCAAAACAAGTCTGGTACAACATAGCTTTCCAAATAAGCAAGTCTAGATAAAACAACATCAACTGAAACTGAAATACATAAGTGCTATCCCCAAAATAAGTGAGAACCATAGCTAGCTTCATGCCGAAAACGTACATGAGCTGAAATCCCACAAGCAAGCAATCCAGAATCCAAGCTAGGCTCCAGTATTCCCTCCCTGAGAACCTGGGGGGGGGGGGGGGAACGGAAGAAAAGAGGCGAAAGAAAAAGGTCAGTCAAAAAGACGGAGTAAGCCCTACTACAATCAATGTAAACTGATAAAGTTAACTGTCATGAGCAGCAGGGATGAACATAAGGATAACAACATACTAGCATGATGATTAACTAACAAGGTAGATAAAGGTGTCATCGCATAATCAGGATTAAGGTTTTGCACCACAGGTGTACTAGCAAACTAACATGACTTGAATAACCAAGTATTGATCCCTTGGCCCAAGCTTTGGCCCAATAACATGAAGTGACCCTCATACGAGGTCCAATAACATGAAGTGACCCTAACACAAGGTCCAACCCAACGGTCTAGTCGATCGGCTCCCTAAGCCTAACTCATCACGTGTTGGTGTCAATACGACCCCAAACATAATTGTAGTCGAACTGTGCCGGGTCCACCCTTCGGGTGTATCAAGCCCTAGGGTGTCAACCCCTGGACACCATGAACATGAGTGCACAGTCTCGATCTACTGGTACCCGTGCATGTTTTCTCCGACTATGGACTATGTGCACGACCAGAGTCCGCCCGGAACTACACCGGCGTACCACCCTACCGTCGTTTATTGGTCGCTTACCTCCAACCCAGTAATCGTGCCCCCACCCTAGCCTAGTACCTAGGGTCATGATGATACAAACTAGGGATTACTGCTGGAGTGGACTCCCCCATTGCTAGGATTTTTCTAATGGGTTAAGTACGGTTTAACCCCTTTTCTAATCATGGATTAACTTGGTTAAGTGTAACGATGAGTTCACGACTTAACCCCGATTAATCTACCAAGCCCAAATTGGTTAAGTATTAAATGGACCATGACTTAACCCTAATCATGAGGCATTAATTAATTAGTGCGCCTTAACCTCTCACATTAGACCTTGTTGCTATTACTAGTTAAGCCGGGCGGGTCCGGGTAGCTTTACACCACAACTTGGTCTAACCTCGGGTCCAAGGTACCACATGACCAACTTCTCACATTGGGTCCTATTGTTTGTAGCAACTAGTTAAGCCGGTCGGTTCCGGGTAGCTTTACACTACAAACTCAACCCAACCTCGAGTTGGCCACACTTATATTTTCTAAGTGTCATGTCCATCGTGTTTCCAAAACACATTACAAATTTTCAAGCAATTGGGTAGACCTAACTTAATAGGTAAATTCCCAAGCTTATGTTTTTATGTCTTTTAAGTTTACCCAACCCCAAACGCAATCCCATCGCTTACATATCGCAATAGCGCATAAAGGATAGAAAGAAGGAACTTGGCATAATCATGACATAAAAGTGTTGAAGCCACAAGTTCAACATGGTGGCATATGAAATATACATATGTTCATATACTTGCATATTACATTTTTAGGCCCCAAAAGCATGCATAAAACCAAACTTGGCATATTGGTGATACATGGTGCTAAATGACATGTAAAAATGGCCACAAGTTCGCATCTAGCCTCACATGCAAGTTATCATAAGAGATATGGTAACTTTCATGTTGCCAAAATGCAACCTTTGGCATAAAGCTTAAAGCTTTATGTTCATAAACCCAAGATAAGCTTGCATAACATGATAGCATGAACAAAATATTCAACCCAAACTTGCATAACATAACTTGCATATCATATGGCAACTTGCATATCAAACTTGCATAACATAACTTGATGAACTTGCATAACACATCATAGTAAACTTGCATATCACATCATAGTAAACTTGCATATCACATCATAGTAAACTTGCATATCACATCCTAGTAAACTTGCATATCACATCATAGTAAACTTGCATATCACATCATAGTAAACTTGCATATAAACTCGCCTATCATACATTTAACTTTAAAGTTTAAGTATGAAAGTAGAATAGGGCTTACAATGCTTATGCGGACTCAAATGAGTATAGCAAATATAAGAAAGCCCTTATGCAACCCAATAAACCCAAAATGCAAGCAAAACCCTTGAGCCAAAATGATCAAAACTCTTTCTTTATGATGCAAATATAGAAACTTGACTTGAATGCAAGCTAATGATGATCATACAAGTCTAAAAACACTTGTATGCATGGAAAATCTCATAGAAATGACTTAGGAAATTTTATGAAGAGAGTGGAGGCCATGAGAGGATTGATTTTGCCATAGTTTAGTTGCTAGAATGAATAATGATGATTTAACGTAGGTTAGGGTCTTATTTATAGATTAGGCAAGTGTTTTAGGCCATAGGATTAAACCCTAGTTCCAATCTCAGCCCTCAAAACCGAATCTGGCCTCCAAGCTCAACACAAACCCAAAATGGTGCACCAGGCTAAACAGCCCGGCTGAGCCAAGTCGACAGCCCAGTCGACTTGGTCCAACCAAGTCGACTCCCAAGTCGACAGGGCTGTCGACTTGGGTGTTCTGGCGGGATTTTTCTCGCCTGGCCCAAACTGGCCCAAATTTCGTATTTCAAACTTGAATTTGAAATCTGTTTTTACTTAGAAGTTTTCTGAAAACTTCGTTGGGCCTTAATCGGGTCATACGGACTCCGATTCTCGAAAACTCGGACTCTATTTCGCGTATTTTTCCGAGACGAACGCAATGGCATAGCCCGTTTCCCTTGATTCAGATTTTAGAATTAAATTCTGCCTCGATTTATGTTATAACAGGTTATGGAAAATACAGGTTGTTACACAACAGATGTGGCTTAAGAAACTGTGAATGATTTAGTGACATGAATTGGTTTGAATCCAGTTTTTCTTTAGCAATGCAGTTCCTCAGCCTCCTTCGGTACCTAACAATTTAAGAGATCGATTGGCTTTTGTCCCCTTTGGAACCCATATCTGTTTGAATTTAATGAAGTTTGTTTTATCTCTTTTTGGGATCCAGGATTGTTTAGATGGATTATTACAAAACAAATTCAAATTTTGCTTTTGATTCAAAAATCCTTTGGAATTAACAAAGTTCAAATTATCAAGGCGATTCTTTTCAAAGAAAGTTGAAGGATTTTTAAAATCGTTTGAGCTTCTCCTTTCAGAAAAATCAGATTTCCCAAAACCAAGTCCACTTCTATTTCCCGATGAAAATTGATTTTTCAACAACATATTTAAAGATTTTTCACCATTTGAATTTTTTTTCATGGTTGTTTCAAGTTGTTGAATTTTAGTTTTAAGATCACCATTTTCTTTCAATAAATCTGAATAATGATTGTCAGTGATCTTACATTTTTCAAAAATAGATTTCAAAAACAAATTTTCATCTTTAAGCAAATTAATTTTGGGACTCAGCAATCTCAGATTCAAAAAGTTTTTGTTTTTCAAACTCAAATTTCTTGGATTTTTCAATCTCGTTTTCCAGTTCTTTCAAAATTAAATCGGGAAATTCTCCTTTTCAGCAATTTCAAATTTGGAATATATATCAGTCTTAAAAATTTCAAATTCCTTTTGTAACAAATTATTCAAACTTGATAACTCAATCTTGTTCTCTTTTAAGATCAGAATTTCTTTTTCAAACTTTTGAATATTTTTATTGAGATGAACAAGATTGGTTTTCAATTTCAAACAATTTTTGCAATCTGAATTTGAAGAATTTTTAAAATATTCTAGTTGTAATTCCAAATCTTCCATTTTGCTGGTCAACTCAGAATTCTTTGATTTTAGAGATTTGTTTTTAGATTGGAGTTTATCAACAGATTTAGTCAAATCAACGCACATATAGACTAAATCTTCGTATGAGAAATTTTCTATTTCAGCATCTATTGATTCTCCATTATCTGATCCTTCAGAATTTTCATTTGTAAATCCGGTCAAACAAAACTCTAAATCTGAGTTGACTTTCTCGGGTTTTGAGCTACTGTTGGCAGATAAGATTAAACTGTTCAGTACTAAGATAATCAAATATAATTTTCATAGCACGAGCATTGAAAGTAATATCTACACTATAAAACCCCTTGATAACAACATCCCAATATTTAATATTAACAAATTTTAAATAAAATTCCATTTTGGATTTCCAATTTAAAAAATCTGTTCCATTGAAAATAGTTGGAGATGAACTGGACTGACTCTTACTAGACTGACAACTAGGGATCACCATTACTCTAGAGTTAACAGAATACCTTCTCTGATACCACTTGTTGGATCTAGATTAACCCTAGAGGGGGGTGAATAGGGTTTATCATAGTTTTTAACAAGAATTAAAACTCTAACGAGATATATAATAATAAACTGACCACAGAATATAGCAGAAACAGAAATGCAGAAAATAAATCACACACTGATATACCCAGCTTCGGCAAAACCCTGCCTACTGCTGCATTTCTAAGGTTTCTACTAGGTGATAGAACAGATCCCACATACAAGACCATGTACACTCGCAAACCCTGCTCCTATTCTAACCCTACGCTCAAAAACCTAGACTGACTGATATCCCCTCGATCAGATTTCCCGAATTACAAACTCATAATCCGTAAACCTAGAAATTACAGACTCTAGTAGACTGTCAGTTAACCCTTAACTGAATTCTAGAATTTTACAGACTCGAGATGACTGTTCACACTGATTTTACAACAAATTAAAATAACACAAAAATTAAAACAAAAATAAACCCTAGGAATTATAAATAGAAGGGTCATCCCCTTTTAATTTTAAAAAGAAAGCTTAGCCCAAAAGAATAGGTCGGCCCCCTTTTGAATTGTGTTGCACCCTTTGTCAAATGGTTCTCATCCTCTTGAGTTCTTCGTGGAAAATAGAAATGGCGGTTGAGAATTTTGGGGCTAGGGTTTTCTTCAAATCCTCCTCAAATCGAGATGCTTTAATAATCAAATCTGTCTCTCTAATGCTCAAGACTTGGTAGCTTTCTCGTGCTTCAATTTGGAATTTGCTCGATCGAAAACAATTGAAAAATTGTGAGTTTTCTCTGATTTGGAATTTTCGCTCTCGAGTTGATTTTTTTGTTTCCGATTTTTCTTAATTACATGCCTGTGATGATGTGGTGTAGGTTATATAGGGTAAAAATAGAAAACCCTTAAACCCCTCTCTGATTTCATTATATGGCCGATCAGATTTGTGCGTGTTTTCCCTTTTTGGTTGCCTGATTAAATCGTGAATTGAAAATGATTTCTCGGCTTGGTTTGTGGTTTCCTGAATCAAATTGCTTGCGTGGCCTATGAAATATTCCTGGACAGAATTTGAATTATTGGCTTCGTTTCCTCTTTTTAAATTCCCGATTTGAATCTCCCTGATTTTGTGTGAAAGTTCCCTTTGAATCGGTTTAAATGCTTTGCTTGTTATGAGTGGATCCAGACATGAAATTACACAACTGAATTTCTAAAAGACAAATTCTTGCTGAGTTTGGATTCTTTGATTGATTAATTTCTGGAAACCATTAGTAAATCGAACACTTGCCAGTTTTGTTCCTGCACTTCTTTCCCAAACATTTCTCTATTGATATCTTCCCAAAAATGATTTTTGCCTATTGTAAAAAAAAAGAAAGTTTTAAAAACTTTGCCAAACATGAGTACTTTAAAAGAAATCAATCTCTTGTCCATAATTGTGCATGATAAAAAAGATCCAAAACTGGAAATATTCGATTGCTCCTTGGTGTTTATTGTTTGTGCACTTGATATCATGGGTATACATGATAAAAGAAATGTTATTTCCTTGCTGTTGAGTGATGCATGTATACATACAAACTTGTATGTGTAGCTGTGATGTTAAATTATGTTGCTTCATCATGTCTGCTCATTTACTTGATCACCCTGTGTGTACTTGTGCCATATGAGTCCATGCTGCTTCCTATGTTTATGTTGTTGCTCCAATTTCACCCATACATAATGCATCAGCACCATGCATTTATGCCAGTCGTGCCTTGGCTGATCTGTTGCTCCATATCATGTTATTGGATTGTACTATCACTTGAGCTTAGTCTTGATGCTGGTTTGAACACACATTGTATAGACTGATCTGGACCTTTATGTTGCACTCATTGTTGTTTGTATATTTGCTGTTTAAAAACATGATCTGCCACTTTAAGACCACTTGCTGATCTGCCTTGGTTTTCCAACCTGATCTGGAAGTGATTTTGTGAGTCGAGTTCTCCAAAAAATTGTGCATAGCTTTATCATGTTGTCTAGGCTGTGTACATGTTTAGCAGTGTATATTTGAAAACTGCACTATCCATTTTAAAACTGCTTGAGTTGACTTGCCAAGTTTATTTGCTTTGATCTGCTATGATTTGCAGCCTGTTTTTGTTGACCTGAAAATCACCATGTTGGTTCGACCATTTAAACTTGTTGTTGTGTGTGCACGACTGTTTAAAGTTGCTGTCACCTTAGGTACATGATGTTGAGAACTTTGTTGTGGCTTGTGCACTACTGAGTTACATATATTCACTTTTGCTCGGCCATGTATGCTTGCATATCACTTGTGCTCGTACACTTGAATACTTGTTTACATTAACCATTCGCTGCTCGACCATGTTGTCGTGTTCACTGCTCCATTACACTGTGTCGAGCTTGGTCCATGTGGCTGCTCCACAGCTGTATACACTGATTGGCGAGGCAGTGCACACGTGTATTTATACACGTGTGTATTTGCAGCCATCACAAAGTTTCATGTCCCTGTACATATACAAACTGTCTGCCTAGACACAGATGAATCAGATTCAGGTCATGAAAAATGATGAGAAACACACCAGAAATCTGAGGCAAATTTTTTTTTAATAAAATTTATATTTGCACGTATATAGTTTTATTTCTATTGCAGTGTACTCTGTGTGTGTTTCATGTGACAGGTAAACAGGTGTTGACTGGACTGACTGCTGTGAAGACAGAAGACAAGAAGATAGAAGGCAGAAAACAAGAACAATGTGTGTAACAGTGAAAGTGCCTGTATTGAGTTTGTGAATAACTGAAAATGTATAATCGAATGAGTGTTGAAGGAGGTGTGAATGAAAAAGAATATTGTACTGATATTTGCAATAAACAAATTTGCTTGAAATAAAATATTATTTTATTGTGTTTAAACTTGTGTTCAAACAAAAATTGTTTATTGTATTCAGTTTATATACAAGTACAATATCATGTGTAATATCTGTGAATGTGTACAAATAGTGGAGTCATATAATTTGTACTGTTTGAATGTTGAAATATTTATATTTAAATAAAATACTGTGTGAATATATGAAATTCTGTACAGTCGTATTCTATTTAAATATAAATATTATATTCCTGTCTGTGATGTTATATAACAGTACAATAACAAACACATTTAAAAACAAAATCTATTTGTCTGTTATCATCAAACAAAAATCATATAATTTTGTATACAACACCGTTATATACAACATTTATGAGATATTATAGTATACTGATGTATTGATTGTTACTGCGACCAAATGAAATTATAAAATACTGAAATTGCAATATATAACCGAATTGAATTTCTACAAGAACGGAATATACAAATCGGATAAATTACAATTGGATTTAGACCATAATTTGGTATTTATATCCCGGATGTTTAGAAATATTTTCTGAATTTTTTTAATTAATATAACATCATTTTGAAGGAATTTTTGAATAGAAATCATTTTCAATAGATTTTGAGAGTAATAAAGCATTGAAATCACTTCAGTGATGGGAAAATTATTTTGATAATGGATCTCGACATTATCGATATTCATTTTCAAGTTTCTAGGTGACGGATTGCTACCATAATAGTTCGTTAATGGAAAATTTATTTGAAAAGAACAAGTTATTTTAAAAATTCAAAGGTTTTGGATTTGTAAATGGTTATGAATAAATGTATATATATATATATATATTTATTATTTCAAGTGAGTTTGAAATAAAAGTCGGGAATTTGAATTTTGAATTTAATATTTAACTTGTATAAGTTAAATAGATTGAAATAATGAAAGTGAATCAAACCAATTGAAATTTAACTTAAGATAAGTTAAATAGAATTATATTGGATTGGAAAATTAAATTGAGTAGCTTAAAAATTGAAAGAGAACCAATTGATTTGAATCGATTTGAAAGATTTTGAATGTTTGTTTGTAGATTATGGACTGGATGTGATGGGTTGAAAAACATTGAAAACCAATTGAAGTGATATGGTTATATTAAACTAAAGGATCGAGCGGTTACTTAAATATCAGTTATTGAAACTCACCTGTTGAATTGAGCAAGTACATATGCATGGAACAATATGGATTGATTTCGGTTGCGTATACAACATATGATTAAGCTAGTTCGCTTAATAGCGCTTATATAAGGTACGCCTATGCAAAAATACAAAATTGGATTTTGAATTATGTTTTCCGACCATGTGGGTCAATGTATATATAGTTTTTGTTCCTGTGATATCGCAGATGTCCTTCCGTGCAGGAGAGACTCTACCAAAAATTTTCAAAAATTTAAGGTGTTAGAAATTTTGTAGAATTTCTAAATTTTTTCATGAGTAGTAGTGAATTCATATTTTAATTGAAATAAATTAGTTCATTCAAAACTAAATTTAAGAAGTAAACTAATGGATTTTACCTTAGTTAATAGGGTATGTAACATTTTTTCTACCTTAGTAATTTCAGGGACAAAATTCTTTTAAGGGGGAAGGAATGTAACGACCCGGATTTTTGAGCCAGTTAATTCTGAATATTTAAATTGGTTTTAAATATTTTATTTGAAATATAAAATGATTTTTATAAGGAATTTATTTAATTAAACAAATTTTTAATGTATAATTTATAATATAATTTAAAACGAGCTCGTAATGTCACGATAGTTCGTAATATTCCATTTCGAACTTCAATTGGATATACAGAAGCCAATATAAGTCAAATTACTTTGAAACAAGAAACGTTCGGTCCTAATTAATTATAATTTTCTAGTGGAAGAGAAAAATCAGTATTTCATATTGTAGAATTTGTTTTATGTCCAAATAAAATTTTCAAATAGTTGCTATGGAATCATTTATATATTATAACGATTTATAATATAAATAAATCAATTTTTAATAATTCTGAATGTCGGTTTAGTTCAAAATGTCAAGTTTAACATCTAGATATGTTTATTTTAGACTTTGTATGATGTTCTATTCAAATATATACGATTATTTTAATTTAATGTTATTAAATTGAATTGTTATTGAAATTATTAATATTTTATCGATCTACTTAAGCTTTGAAAAAATATAGTGGCAATCCGTATACAATCTAACTTAAATCTCATATGCATAATCACTCTGTGACAAATCTTAGAAATCACTTAGAAATCTTTGAAAGATCTTATCCCAATCCCAGCTTGTTTCAAACATCTTAACTTGCAAATCTTGACTGTACACATCATATAAATCTAAACAAATTTTGCGTTCGTATAAATTATTGAATGCAAGATGGTTCAATCATTTTGGCTGCGAAACCTTACCAAATCTTATTTTTTGAAATCTTTGCACATGACTGGTCCACATTATATGTAACAACCCGGAAATCCGAACCAATTTAAAATTTTTATTTTTTATTATTTTGCTTGAAAATCTGGCGGAATTTAAAAATTCTATTTTTAAATAATATATATAAGCCAGTGGAAAATAGTCAAATTTCAAACGATCTCTGTTTTCGACGAAACCACTTTTGTTGGAACCGGAATGTCGGATTATTGCTAGGTTTAAATTTTTAGAATTTTCCGAGCTAGTATGTGAGCGTGGCAAAAGAAACTATGTTTTGACAGTTTCGGTCAAAATTAACTGATTTGAAAAATAGTCATTTTTCAAACAGTCTCAGAATGAGACGAAATTAATTTTGTTAGAACCGTATCGCCAAAAGAAAGCCAGAAATATTTTTTTTAGAATTTTCTGAGTTCGTGTGTGACCCCGGCATATTTAAATGTACGGTAGAAATTCAAATATTAAGTTAATATTGCAGTTTTATCAAAACACGCTACAGACTTCAGTTCTGGGCCACGGGACATAGCCCATCGAGTTCAGAAGATGTCAAAACATTAGGTTTGACACTAACTGGACCTAATTCTGAGTTGGTGGGTGGAACGGGCTTTAAATCGGGCTAATTAAAATTAATAATTAATTAAACCCTAGGAGTATACAGTATATAATACGTATGAAATACGTTCCCCGTACATCGTCTTCCCCAAATCAATAGCCGCCTCCACCTTCTGAACTTCTCTCCTCAAATTCTCTCTCCTCCTTTTGAATTAGAACCGAACCTACCCACCATTTCGAAGCTCTCCACCTCCTCTCCATTCTCATACCCGTTTCAACACCCTTCGTGGACCGAAGCTCGCGGAATCGGGCTCCAAATCCGGCGCCTTTCAACCGCCGCCAGCCCTACAGGGGACCACCGAACCCCCCACCGTGCCTGGCGCACGTCGGCCACTCCAAGGCCGTCGTTCTCCAACTGACGGCACTTTGAACCATCGCTCCTAGCTCCGGCAATCGGCTTCCAAAGATTTGAACAATATTGAGAACTCACGGCTGAAATTAGGAAGAGGAAGAAAGGGTAAATTACTTAATTTATTAATTATAATTAAATTAATCTAAGTTATTCCCCAACTTGTTTAATCCATAACTCACCCATTCGGACTCGAAATCTGAAAATTCCAGAAGCATTGGGATCGTGGTGAGCAGATCTTCGCAGCTAGACTGAAATAGAGGAATTCTGAACACTTTGGATTTTGGATAGAAATTCGCAACGACAGTGAGAATTATTTATTTAGAATTTAATAATAAAATAAATTATTCAGTTTATGATGAATTTGAATATAAAGTTCAGATCTGTGTGTTTGTTCATGGTTGTTGATATTGGTACTATGATTGAATAAGTGTTATAGATTCATATGATGTTCATGTTATGATATACCATGTTACCACCACTTGAGTTAGAACTGTAATTATCAATTCCAAACAAAGAATTTATTTATACTGTTCATATATGTCAACACCTTGTTTATAATCGAATTGGTAAAGTTTCAATCCAAAATTGAAAAATGATTGTCACCATGTACTCCTTGTTTAGATGTGGATTGACAAATTCTCAATCCAAATATATATAAAGAATATATTTGTCTCTATTTACATTTATTGTTTGTGGTAGAAATGAACATTTTTTGTTTGCATTTACTTTGCAAACATACGCTAGAAAATCAATGAACAATTTTTGTGTACATTTACTTTGCAAACATACGCTAGAAAATAAATGAACATTTTTTTGTTTGCATTTACTTTGCAAACATACGCTAGAAAATCAATGAACAATTTTTGTGTACATTTACTTTGCAAACATACGCTAGAAAATAAATGAACATTTTTTGTTTGCACTTACTTTGCAAACATACGCTAGAAAATAAATAAACATTTTTTGTTTGCATTTACTTTGCAAACATACGCTAGAAAATCAATGAACATTTTTTGTGTACATTTACTTTGCAAACATACGTTAGAAAATAAATGAACATCTTTTGTTTGCATTTCTATTATGTAAGTGACATTCTTAAGATATAAATGAACATTCTTTTATTTGATTTACGTTCTTAAGATATAAACAAAACTTAGGACAATGTTTGGCCTTTGTTTTATTTACATTTTCATATGTAAATAAAATTTGAAATAGAAATCTTCTTCCTATGTTCACTTTATAATAAATAAGAAATGAAAATAAAAACTCATTTTCATTTTCACTTGTACATTGTAGACAAGATATGAAAATAAAAGTTCGCTCTTATTTCACCTTGTATATGGTAAATAGGATTTGTAATATGAATTTCAATAAAAATCTTCTTTTTATTCACATCTACATAATGTGAATAATAATGTTAACGAAGTTCACTTTTATTTTATTTACATTTCCATAGTGTAAATAACACTTAAGGAAAAATTCACTTTTTATTTTACATTTCCACAATGTAAATAACCTTTGGAACAAAAATTTACTTTTTATTTTTCATTTACATTTCTATTATGTAAGTGACATTTAGAATAAAATTTACTTTGCTTCATTTACATTCTAAAAACACAACTAAATTAAAAATAAAAGATTTTTTTTCCTTTTTGTTCGCATTCACAATGCAAACAAAAGATTTAGAATAAAAGAATATCTTTTTTTTTGTTTCACATCCCCAATGCAAACAAAAGTCTTAAAATAAAAGATTATCCTTTGTTCGCATTCACAAGGCGAACAAAAGATTAAGAATTAAAAATCCACTTTTTGTTCGCATCCACAAATGCGAACAAATCATTATAATAAGGAATTAGCTTTTTGGTTTGCACCCACCAATGCGAACAAAACTTTAGGATTAAAAATTCACTTTTAATTCGCATTCACAATATGAATTAAATGGTAGAAATAAAATTTACTTCCTTGTCCGCATTCATAATGCGAATAAAACACGATTTATAAAGAATACACATTTTTATAACACTGCATATATTAGAACTTATATGCAGTATTAGAATACACATTTTTATAACACTGCATATATTAGAACTTATATGCAGCATTAGAATCACATCTTTATAACATCGCATATATTAAAATCTATGAGTGGTATTCAATTTACAAATTTATAGCGCCGCATATATTAGAACTTATATGCGGTATTAAAAAGTCGCATTTATAAAAATATCGATATATTAGAATGTAAATTAACTAAATTTACATTTGTAATCTCATATGAAAAACACATCTCGTTGATTATGGTTGGGCATAACAAATAAAATTACTTCTTTATTTGGTATAATGAAAATTCATTTAAGAATAAGTTGAGTCGTTTATATATATTATTATATATATATAAATAATTAATATAAACTAAGGAATTACGCGCGGCAGTTCGCGTTTTAGAATCGTAACTTTAAACGATTATACCTCAAGATCCAACCGTCGGATTTTCCCAAAACTGGAACCGTTAGGACCGTCTTGGGAAGATCTTTCCAACGATATAAATTTCGTCAAAATCCAACGGTTAGATTTTAAGATAAGTGTAAATCAAATTCTGATGAAAGCAGCGCCAGGGCCACCCACCGACCCGAAGCGTCATTTCATTATTTTTGGCTATTTTTAAATAAATAAAAATAGCTATAAACCATTCTAAATAATTGTTAACAATATTAAATGATTTAAGTGATAATAATTCGAAAAATTATTTGAAAAGCCCGAGTTCAACTCATTTCAAATAATTTCACGACGTTCAATTCAAAGTATCGAAGACGGCGTTTGAAGACCGGTGATCCTCACGTCGAAAGGATGACTACTGATGCCTGGCATTGACTAGCTATCAATAAAGGGTTAATAGTGGTAGTTGTCCGGACGCACTTGTTGATCGTCCGGATATGCGAGCACCTCGGTGACTCCGGTTTCGTTCAGTCCCAGAACGAACTTGTAAATGGATGTGTGTCCGACATTGAACCTCATGCTGTGTATTTAAGTTGATAATTATTAATATGTATCGGTTGGTGGTGGAGGATTTATTCTCCACTTAACACCCTAGTATATATTAACATTTATCAAATCGCATGGCGTGAGTTGTCAATGTGGCACGCCAAGATGCTATTGATCAAGGCTTTTGTTGCAAAGCAGAGTCTTGTGGAATGATCAAAGCACAGCCAATTTTGGCATAGCTTTGTGTATAACGTTACTTCGCGAGCCTCACACCCCGGTTGAGTCTAAAACGGAGCATAGGAACGCAGGGAGTGCACACGTTCTCTTTCTAGCTTATAGTGATGTCAGGGACCTACCAGCGCTGACATTTTACTTATTTGGATGATGGAATTTTCGAGGCCTCGGTTTATTTTTGCGGTCACCAACGACCGTATTATAGGTTCAATAGGACCGGGAGGCGTGTGTTCAGGCATAACTAATCCACTAACGTTATTTGTGGACCGGCCCTGCTGTATCCAAGGGTTCGCCAGCGTCCGAATCCTGAGACATTTGCTAGAGTGTCTCGAATCGGTCAGGAGATTGTTCCTAGCCTTGACTCGTGATGGAATCCAACTTTCCAATACGCCTACACGTCTTTGATTGTATTACTAGTATGGCGACATGATATCATGGTACCCATGCCGTCTAGGATTAATATATTTACTTTGTATTGTTTTATCAAAACATATACACATTATTAATAATATCGCTTTGACGTATTTATCATCTTTTAACTGTTATAAGGTAAACCCTATCCTCTGGTTTGCGTTGCATTGTGTGATGGGACTTGGGTCTTATAACGGTTTCACTTTTCAAACAAAGCATTTCGTTATTTTACGATTCACTTATTTATCTGTTTAGTTATTTACTATACACGGCAATTCATTGGTTAAACCCGTTGCGCGTTAGCGGCGTGGTCTTTGAATTTGCCCTTTTACTATTAGCATGTTAGTTAGAATTCTCACACCAGTCCCATGACTGACTCGTAGTTTGTTTCACCTTTGCAAACTCGGGTGCCCTCTCTCCACACGGGCAGCCAATTGACAGGTCATTAGGCAAGGATATCTTCTGGACTAGAGCTTGCTGATGAAGATGATGAAGACCCTTATCATTCTATCTTTTATTTTGCTTCTTAAGTATTTGAGACATTTTAGTTTTTTTAACTTTGGGAGATTGAGACTTTATTTCTTTCCCTGTTTCAGACATCTGTTTTGCTAAGTTGTATCCTGTACTGCGTATTCTGATTTCTGAGATGTTATGCTGTGATGACATTTACATTTCCGTTGTAATGGTTTTTATGTTCTGTGATCTGTTATTGTTTTAATTATGTTATACTCCTACGATTATCCTTACTTTCGTTCCACGGAAGTTTGGGTTGTCACATTTTGGTATCAGAGCAGGTTAGCCTTAGCTTTGGAGTGTAACATTTTTTAGAACAATTCGTCTCGATAGGATCAGTAGCATTCTAAGACGAATAACTCATTAGAGATGGGATTAATAATTTCCTAGAATGAGTGTAGCAGAATAGCACATATTAATCAGTCATTACTTCATTTTCATCTTATCGTATGTCTCCACTTTTCACCTTTCTTTTGAAAATTTTCATTTCTCTTAGTCTGACTCTTTCCTTGATGGTACAGACTGATTGAAAAATGAGTACGAGAGCTAGAGCAGCCAGAGAAGCTAGAGCAAGAGGTCGTGGTGGAGCTGCAGGTAGGGGCGGAGGAAGAGGCACAGCCCCAGCTGTTGATGACCAACCCGATCTTGATGCTGAGGTGCTACCACCACCACCACCGCCTCCTTGTGCTTTTGATCTTGACAAAGTGGCAAAGAAAATAAAGAATCTGGGAGGTGTGTATTACATGGGACATGAGACCGTGACAGAGTCACAAGAATGGCTGAAGAATATGGGGAAGATCTTGGATGGATTAGAGCTCGAAGACCTTAGGAAGAGGTACATGGCAGTATGGTTCTTAAAGGGCCAAGCCCAAACTTGGTGGGAGACGATCATGATTGGTAATAATGAAGCTGAAGTTACATGGGAAAAATTCAAGGAACTGTTCAATGAGAAGTACACTCCACCTCATGAAGTCGAACGCCTTCACGATGAGTTCGCCAACCTTCAACAGGGAAGCATGTCTATTGCTGAGTACGTGAAGAAGTTTGAAGATCTTTCTAGGTACGCCCCTGAGCTAGTTCAAGGCGAGATTCAGAAGAACAAGAGATTTATTAATGGGCTTGCAAGGAAATACCATAGTAGGGTGACTGGACACATCGAGCGCCCATTTGCCAAGGTGATAGAGATGGCATGCAGGTATGAAGAGATTGATCAGAAAAACTCTCAGGACCGAGAAAAGAATCAAGCTAACAACAAGAAGAAAGAGGCGGACAAGAAACCCGAGGGAGGCAGCTCTTCTACAGCCAAACCCCAAGAGAAGAGGAAGAGGGACAAGTCTAAAGTCAAGTGCTTCAATTGTCAGAGGATAGGCCATTTCGATTATGAGTGCCGAGCACCCAAGAAGCCAAGAAGAAATGAGTCTGGACCAACTCAGAACAGTGGACAGAATCCCCGTGGCCCAAGAGAATGTTTCAACTGCCACCAGCCTGGACATCTCATTAAGGATTGCCCTCTGCTCAAGAAATCTCAAGTGGCCCACGTTTATGATGGAGCAGCTGCACCAGCTTCTACTGGAGGTGCAGGTACGCCTGATGTTTTAGGAGGTACACTTAACGTTAAAAACATCCCTATTACTGTTCTGTTTGATACTGGTGCTGCAAGAAGTTTTATATCTGTTGACACTATTAAGAAGCTCAAATTAAAACCACGAAAACTGAAAGAATTGATTAGAGCACATAGCCCAATAGGGGGTTCACTCATTCTCGACCAATACTGTAAAGTGCCTATTTCTTATTCCCATTTTAAACTTCCTTTTAAGTTGATTATTATGAATTTCTCTGGATACGATATCATCCTTGGAATGGATTGGATGGCGAAATACGAAGCCAAATTACTATGCGCTGAAAGGGTGGTTAAAGTCAAAGCCAAGTTCGGAAATATGTTGACCATTCCCTGCCATGGCTCAGCCACAGACAGGAAAGAATTTTGGTCTTCTTTAGAAGTCACCTCTGCTTCTATTGAAGATATTCCGATCGTAAGAGACTATGCAGACGTATTCAAAGAAGTTGACGGTCTACCTCCCCGCAGAGAAATCGATTTCAAAATTCACTTAATTCCTAATGCAAAACCTGTTGTGCACCCTATTAGAAGGATGTCGCCAAAGGAAAGAGAGGAATTGAGCAATCAAACCAAGCAGCTTCTGTGGAAGGGTCTCATAAGGCCCAGCTTTTCAGAATGGGGCGCAGCAGTGGTGTTTGTCCCTAAATCAGATGGCACTCTCCGGTTGTGTGTGGACTACCGCGACCTAAATAAGCAAACTCTGAAAAATAAATATCCACTGCCCCGCATCGATGATCTTTTAGACCGCCTTCATGGAGCACGAATATTCTCGAAGATGGACCTAGCTACAGGTTTTCACCAACTGCGCATCGCAGAAGAGTGTGTTCCATTAACTGCTTTCAGAGGGCCGGATATCTTTTATGAATGGCTAGTAATGCCGTTCGGTCTTTGTAATGCTCCAGCATATTTTGTGGACCTAATGAATAGAGTCTTTCGAAATGTTTTAAACAAATTTGTATTGGTGTTCATTGATGATATCCTTATCTTCTCTAAAACCATTGCTGAGCATGAAAAACATCTAAAGGAAGTCTTGGAAATTTTGCGAACAAATGTGCTGAGGGCGAAATTCTCCAAATGCATATTTTGGCAGGAGGAGGTAAAATTCCTCGGCCATGTCGTTTCAAAGGAAGGAATCTCTGTAGATCCAGGGAAGATCTCAGCCATCCGAGATTGGAAGCAGCCTCGTACCCCCACAGAAGTCAGAAGCTTCTTAGGACTTGCTGGCTATTATCGGAAGTTCGTTAAGGATTTCTCGAAATTATCTTGTCCACTGACTGGGCTAACTAAGAAGCATACAAAGTTCGTTTGGACACCTGAATGCGAGAAGGCTTTCCAAGAGCTGAAACAGAGATTGATCACTGCACCTGTGTTGACTATCATAGATGGCAATCAGGATCTAAAAGTCTGGACTGACGCTTCAAAAGAAGGTCATTCCTTTTTACTCAAATAAATATGTAAGAGATAACATTTTCTTTAATGACGAATCTCGTTTTAACATGTTATATTTTTATGTATTTAAGGTATTGGTGCGGTGTTAATGCAAAAGGGCAAAGTGGTCGCCTATGCTAGTCGCCAATTAAAGCCGCACGAGAAGAACTATGCCGTACACGATCTCGAGCTATTGGCCATCGTATTTACTCTAAAAATATGGAGGCACTATCTCTTGGGCGAGAAATTTGAGCTGTACACTGATCACCAGTCATTAAAGCATTTATTCACCCAAAGAGATTTGAACGCGAGGCAGCAGCGTTGGGTTGAATTCCTTGCACCCTATGACCTAGACATTCTATATACCCCGGGGAAAGCTAATGTAGTGGCGGATGCTCTCAGCAGGAAGAGTTCAGCCAACGTCAATCTTATCCTTGCCAACATTATTATCACTCCTTCCTTGATCGATAAGATCTCTGACCTTCAGAAGAATGATAAATTTATTCAGAAATTTAGCAAAAGGGTTAGAGAAGGCGAACCCACGAGCTTCCAGATAGATGACAAAGGGGTTCTAAGGCTCCGAGGCCGAATCTGTGTACCCAGCATTCCTGAGCTCAGAAGGGAAGTCATGGACGAGTGTCATAAATCTAAGTTCAGCGTCCATCCGGGAGTAAGCAAAATGTATCACGATCTTAAGCGTACTTTTTGGTGGCGATCCATGAAGAGAGACATTTCTATCTATGTTGCAAAATGCCCCACCTGCCAGTTAGTCAAGAGTGATCAGAAAAAGCTAGCGGGATTGTTGCAACCCCTTAAGGTTCCAAGCTGGAAATGGGACGAAATTTCTATGGATTTTATCGATGGTTTGCCTCGCACCAAAAAGGGGAATGACAGTATATGGGTAATTGTTGATCGCCTTACAAAAACTGCGCACTTCATCCCTGTGAAGTCCAATAGAACCGCTCAGAGTCTAGCACAACTTTACGTTAAAGAAATTGTCAGGCTGCATGGAGTGCCCAGAGGCATTGTCAGTGATCGCGACCCGATATTTACTAGCAAGTTTTGGGAAGCTTTCCAAGCGGAGCTAGGAACTAAGTTGAATTTGAGTACAGCATATCACCCTGAGACAGATGGCCAGATTGAGAGGGTGAATCGCATTTTAGAGGACTTATTGCGTGCATGCATCCTTGATTTTGGGGGCTCTTGGGAAGATCATTTACCCTTAGTGGAATTCTCTTATAATAACAGCTACCAAGCAAGCTTGGGGATGTCACCATTCGAAGCTTTATATGACAAGCCGTGCAGATCTCCCGCATGCTGGGTGGAACAAGGAGATCGAGTAGTCTTGGGCCCCGATATGATTCGGGAAGCATCCGAGAAAGTTGACATGATTAAGAAACGCCTGTTGACAGCTCAGAGCCGACAAAAGAGCTATGCCGATAAGGGAAGAAGAAAGGTAGAATTCTCTGTCGGGGATCTTGTGTACTTGAAGGTTTCTCCACTAAGGGGTGTTATTCGATTTGGGAAGACGGGAAAATTGGCTCCAAGATTCATCGGCCCATTTCCTATTCTCGAGAGGATTGGTACTTTAGCTTATAGAGTACAATTGCCGGACTGGTTGCCCGGGGTGCATGATGTATTTCATGTGTCTCAACTCCGCAAGCATGTGCATGATCCTGATTTGATTGAGGATGAATTAAATCAACAGATCTTGGATATTACTCCGAGTTTAACAGTGAGGAAAGAGCCGAGAAAGATCATTGGCAAGGAGACCCGAGAGTTGAGAAACAAGAAGATCCACCTAGTCAAAGTTCAATGGAGTGGGGATCCTAGAGACTGTACTTAGGAGACAGAGGACAGCTTTATGAAGGCCTACCCCAAGTGCAGAGTGGACCTCTCTGACTAACTCTTGTGTAAGGTATGTTTACCATAATTTACATTTTCCGTTTGTTTCCTACTTTTATTTCTTTTCGGGGACGAAAAGCTTTTAAGTGGGGGAGAATGTAACAACCCGGAAATCCGAACCAATTTAAAATTTTTATTTTTTATTATTTTGCTTGAAAATCTGGCGGAATTTAAAAATTCTATTTTTAAATAATATATATAAGCCAGTGGAAAATAGTCAAATTTCAAACGATCTCTGTTTTCGACGAAACCACTTTTGTTGGAACCGGAATGTCGGATTATTGCTAGGTTTAAATTTTTAGAATTTTCCGAGCTAGTATGTGAGCGTGGCAAAAGAAACTGTGTTTTGACAGTTTCGGTCAAAATTAACTGATTTGAAAAATAGTCATTTTTCAAACAGTCTCAGAATGAGACGAAATTAATTTTGTTAGAACCGTATCGCCAAAAGAAAGCCAGAAATATTTTTTTTAGAATTTTCTGAGTTCGTGTGTGACCCCGGCATATTTAAATGTACGGTAGAAATTCAAATATTAAGTTAATATTGCAGTTTTATCAAAACACGCTACAGACTTCAGTTCTGGGCCACGGGACATAGCCCATCGAGTTCAGAAGATGTCAAAACATTAGGTTTGACACTAACTGGACCTAATTCTGAGTTGGTGGGTGGAACGGGCTTTAAATCGGGCTAATTAAAATTAATAATTAATTAAACCCTAGGAGTATACAGTATATAATACGTATGAAATACGTTCCCCGTACATCGTCTTCCCCAAATCAATAGCCGCCTCCACCTTCTGAACTTCTCTCCTCAAATTCTCTCTCCTCCTTTTGAATTAGAACCGAACCTACCCACCATTTCGAAGCTCTCCACCTCCTCTCCATTCTCATACCCGTTTCAACACCCCTCGTGGACCGAAGCTCGCGGAATCGGGCTCCAAATCCGGCGCCTTTCAACCGCCGCCAGCCCTACAGGGGACCACCGAACCCCCCACCGTGCCTGGCGCACGTCGGCCACTCCAAGGCCGTCGTTCTCCAACTGACGGCACTTCGAACCATCGCTCCTAGCTCCGGCAATCGGCTTCCAAAGATTTGAACAATATTGAGAACTCACGGCTGAAATTAGGAAGAGGAAGAAAGGGTAAATTACTTAATTTATTAATTATAATTAAATTAATCTAAGTTATTCCCCAACTTGTTTAATCCATAACTCACCCATTCGGACTCGAAATCTGAAAATTCCAGAAGCATTGGGATCGTGGTGAGCAGATCTTCGCAGCTAGACTGAAATAGAGGAATTCTGAACACTTTGGATTTTGGATAGAAATTCGCAACGACAGTGAGAATTATTTATTTAGAATTTAATAATAAAATAAATTATTCAGTTTATGATGAATTTGAATATAAAGTTCAGATCTGTGTGTTTGTTCATGGTTGTTGATATTGGTACTATGATTGAATAAGTGTTATAGATTCATATGATGTTCATGTTATGATATACCATGTTACCACCACTTGAGTTAGAACTGTAATTATCAATTCCAAACAAAGAATTTATTTATACTGTTCATATATGTCAACACCTTGTTTATAATCGAATTGGTAAAGTTTCAATCCAAAATTGAAAAATGATTGTCACCATGTACTCCTTGTTTAGATGTGGATTGACAAATTCTCAATCCAAATATATATAAAGAATATATTTGTCTCTATTTACATTTATTGTTTGTGGTAGAAATGAACATTTTTTGTTTGCATTTACTTTGCAAACATACGCTAGAAAATCAATGAACAATTTTTGTGTACATTTACTTTGCAAACATACGCTAGAAAATAAATGAACATTTTTTTGTTTGCATTTACTTTGCAAACATACGCTAGAAAATCAATGAACAATTTTTGTGTACATTTACTTTGCAAACATACGCTAGAAAATAAATGAACATTTTTTGTTTGCACTTACTTTGCAAACATACGCTAGAAAATAAATAAACATTTTTTGTTTGCATTTACTTTGCAAACATACGCTAGAAAATCAATGAACATTTTTTGTGTACATTTACTTTGCAAACATACGTTAGAAAATAAATGAACATCTTTTGTTTGCATTTCTATTATGTAAGTGACATTCTTAAGATATAAATGAACATTCTTTTATTTGATTTACGTTCTTAAGATATAAACAAAACTTAGGACAATGTTTGGCCTTTGTTTTATTTACATTTTCATATGTAAATAAAATTTGAAATAGAAATCTTCTTCCTATGTTCACTTTATAATAAATAAGAAATGAAAATAAAAACTCATTTTCATTTTCACTTGTACATTGTAGACAAGATATGAAAATAAAAGTTCGCTC
Source organism: Allium sativum (assembly GCA_030737875.1). NCBI lineage: Eukaryota > Viridiplantae > Streptophyta > Magnoliopsida > Asparagales > Amaryllidaceae > Allium > Allium sativum. The sequence goes on along the minus strand of CM060922.1, from coordinate 442,829,251 downwards.
TTATTTCACCTTGTATATGGTAAATAGGATTTGTAATATGAATTTCAATAAAAATCTTCTTTTTATTCACATCTACATAATGTGAATAACAATGTTAACGAAGTTCACTTTTATTTTATTTACATTTCCATAGTGTAAATAACACTTAAGGAAAAATTCACTTTTTATTTTACATTTCCACAATGTAAATAACCTTTGGAACAAAAATTTACTTTTTATTTTTCATTTACATTTCTATTATGTAAGTGACATTTAGAATAAAATTTACTTTGCTTCATTTACATTCTAAAAACACAACTAAATTAAAAATAAAAGATTTTTTTTCCTTTTTGTTCGCATTCACAATGCAAACAAAAGATTTAGAATAAAAGAATATCTTTTTTTTTGTTTCACATCCCCAATGCAAACAAAAGTCTTAAAATAAAAGATTATCCTTTGTTCGCATTCACAAGGCGAACAAAAGATTAAGAATTAAAAATCCACTTTTTGTTCGCATCCACAAATGCGAACAAATCATTATAATAAGGAATTAGCTTTTTGGTTTGCACCCACCAATGCGAACAAAACTTTAGGATTAAAAATTCACTTTTAATTCGCATTCACAATATGAATTAAATGGTAGAAATAAAATTTACTTCCTTGTCCGCATTCATAATGCGAATAAAACACGATTTATAAAGAATACACATTTTTATAACACTGCATATATTAGAACTTATATGCAGTATTAGAATACACATTTTTATAACACTGCATATATTAGAACTTATATGCAGCATTAGAATCACATCTTTATAACATCGCATATATTAAAATCTATGAGTGGTATTCAATTTACAAATTTATAGCGCCGCATATATTAGAACTTATATGCGGTATTAAAAAGTCGCATTTATAAAAATATCGATATATTAGAATGTAAATTAACTAAATTTACATTTGTAATCTCATATGAAAAACACATCTCGTTGATTATGGTTGGGCATAACAAATAAAATTACTTCTTTATTTGGTATAATGAAAATTCGTTTAAGAATAAGTTGAGTCGTTTATATATATTATTATATATATATAAATAATTAATATAAACTAAGGAATTACGCGCGGCAGTTCGCGTTTTAGAATCGTAACTTTAAACGATTATACCTCAAGATCCAACCGTCGGATTTTCCCAAAACTGGAACCGTTAGGACCGTCTTGGGAAGATCTTTCCAACGATATAAATTTCGTCAAAATCCAACGGTTAGATTTTAAGATAAGTGTAAATCAAATTCTGATGAAAGCAGCGCCAGGGCCACCCACCGACCCGAAGCGTCATTTCATTATTTTTGGCTATTTTTAAATAAATAAAAATAGCTATAAACCATTCTAAATAATTGTTAACAATATTAAATGATTTAAGTGATAATAATTCGAAAAATTATTTGAAAAGCCCGAGTTCAACTCATTTCAAATAATTTCACGACGTTCAATTCAAAGTATCGAAGACGGCGTTTGAAGACCGGTGATCCTCACGTCGAAAGGATGACTACTGATGCCTGGCATTGACTAGCTATCAATAAAGGGTTAATAGTGGTAGTTGTCCGGACGCACTTGTTGATCGTCCGGATATGCGAGCACCTCGGTGACTCCGGTTTCGTTCAGTCCCAGAACGAACTTGTAAATGGATGTGTGTCCGACATTGAACCTCATGCTGTGTATTTAAGTTGATAATTATTAATATGTATCGGTTGGTGGTGGAGGATTTATTCTCCACTTAACACCCTGGTATATATTAACATTTATCAAATCGCATGGCGTGAGTTGTCAATGTGGCACGCCAAGATGCTATTGATCAAGGCTTTTGTTGCAAAGCAGAGTCTTGTGGAATGATCAAAGCACAGCCAATTTTGGCATAGCTTTGTGTATAACGTTACTTCGCGAGCCTCACACCCCGGTTGAGTCTAAAACGGAGCATAGGAACGCAGGGAGTGCACACGTTCTCTTTCTAGCTTATAGTGATGTCAGGGACCTACCAGCGCTGACATTTTACTTATGTGGATGATGGAATTTTCGAGGCCTCGGTTTATTTTTGCGGTCACCAACGACCGTATTATAGGTTCAATAGGACCGGGAGGCGTGTGTTCAGGCATAACTAATCCACTAACGTTATTTGTGGACCGTCCCTGCTGTATCCAAGGGTTCGCCAGCGTCCGAATCCTGAGACATTTGCTAGAGTGTCTCGAATCGGTCAGGAGATTGTTCCTAGCCTTGACTCGTGATGGAATCCAACTTTCCAATACGCCTACACGTCTTTGATTGTATTACTAGTATGGCGACATGATATCATGGTACTCATGCCGTCTAGGATTAATATATTTACTTTGTATTGTTTTATCAAAACATATACACATTATTAATAATATCGCTTTGACGTATTTATCATCTTTTAACTGTTATAAGGTAAACCCTATCCTCTGGTTTGCGTTGCATTGTGTGATGGGACTTGGGTCTTATAACGGTTTCACTTTTCAAACAAAGCATTTCGTAATTTTACGATTCACATATTTATCTGTTTAGTTATTTACTATACACGGCAATTCATTGGTTAAACCCGTTGCGCGTTAGCGGCGTGGTCTTTGAATTTGCCCTTTTACTATTAGCATGTTAGTTAGAATTCTCACACCAGTCCCATGACTGACTCGTAGTTTGTTTCACCTTTGCAAACTCGGGTGCCCTCTCTCCACACGGGCAGCCAATTGACAGGTCATTAGGCAAGGATATCTTCTGGACTAGAGCTTGCTGATGAAGATGATGAAGACCCTTATCATTCTATCTTTTATTTTGCTTCTTAAGTATTTGAGACATTTTAGTTTTTTTAACTTTGGGAGATTGAGACTTTATTTCTTTCCCTGTTTCAGACATCTGTTTTGCTAAGTTGTATCCTGTACTGCGTATTCTGATTTCTGAGATGTTATGCTGTGATGACATTTACATTTCCGCTGTAATGATTTTTATGTTCTGTGATCTGTTATTGTTTTAATTATGTTATACTCCTACGATTATCCTTACTTTCGTTCCACGGAAGTTTGGGTTGTCACATTATATATAAAAATAAAATAACAATAAAATAAACATGAAGCTTCTGTGGAAAGATAATGTGCTCCTTCTCACTGAAGCCACCCCAAATCTTCTACGCGAAGCCAATACTTCTTTTATAAATATTCCTTTCGTCCATTTCTTTTTTTCAAGCCGATCCCTTTTCATTTCCTTCCTTCAGTGAAAACAATAAACCCCTCTATAATATCGCTACCAAATCCATTCTCAAATCCATAAGCCCCAAACCTCATTCCCATTTCTATTTTCAACGGCTGCTATAAATTTCCATAAAATCAAAGTAATGCGTGATTTTTTAAAAATCAAGATAAAATTCAAAACTTCACCAAATCAGATTTCGTTCGATTCCGTGCATTCTGCTTCTCACAACTCCTCATTGGTTCGAAACAAAAATTTGTTCGCACCAATATTCACAGTATCGACGTTGGGGGTGGGAATTGTCGAGGCTAGTATTGTGAGGGAATTTTCTAGGAGTGGCATGGTGTTTACAGCAGGGAGGCGCGAGTTTTGGTGGCACTGTGTCAGGCATGGCGCGGTGATTGCTCAAGTAAAGCTTGATCAACTAGGAGTGTTCAGAGGCAGATTTCGGTGGAGCGGTGTGGGTTTTGAAGATGTTGTGGTATTTGGTTTTTGAACAATAGGAAACTATGATTTTTGGGTTAGGAAAAAGTAGAGCGGTAGTCCTATGCTAACGTCAACAATGGTTTGGGGGTTTGGGAAGCTCATTCGTGAGTTGTGATGTTTGGAGCTCAGGGAAATTGGGTTAGTTGTATTTGTGATGAGTTGCATGTTTTTTGATGGGGCTGTATTCACTTATGGTGGACTGAAGAAGTTGGAGGAAGAGGGTTTTGTATCTTGAACTGTGAAGAAGATAGGATGAGTGGGTTGTGGAGTAGGATTTGTGATTTGTAATCACTGGTTTAAGGTGTTAATCGCGATTTCACCCAGTGGTCAACGACGAACTGGGCATCCGTGAAGTAATTGCTAAATTAACGGTTTGGAATGTGTGAAACTGGGTACGAACTGGGTACGTTAAAAGAGGTAAGTGGAGTGTATAGGATATGCCATCATCACCCAGGCTGTCATAATGGAGTGGAAATTGTCTAGTTCATTTGTAAGGTCACCGTAAGACCCAACCTCACCTAATTTGTGATCATGTGCTCTATTGAGATGTGAAGATAAAGAATAGTAGGTCAACCAGTACAATCTTTGGAGCCATCAAATCCGGGTGTCACCGTGTTCCAGTGTTCAATGCTACAACCTGATTGGAAGTGTCAATAATTTTAGACTGTTTCAAGGAAGTTTGTAGCCACCACTTATCTCCATTGAATCAAAGTACAAAGGAAGAATTTGATAAAAGGTGTTCACGGTGTGCGAGACTATCTATGATGAGCTGATGAACACAAGAATCTGGTGTACTCTTATGAATGATACTGTACATGATGGTCAGGGTACAGTGGTTAAATGAGAATTATCCGATATCTTTCTGACATCAAGGCAAAGATCAAAGGATACGGTTTTGAACTCGAAAGAGTAGAAGAAGGTAATTAAAACGTGGCGAATTAATTAAATTGGTAATTAGGAATTTAAATTGTAACTAGTAAATTAAAATATTCCTTAAGTTAAATCAAATATTATAACATAGATATTTTATTCATATGTTAACAGAATTGTGCGAAACTGGTCACGTTGGAATCATAACGTTAAGATCTACGTGATGGAAATAGTGTGGTGGAGAACAGAGCTATTGGAATTTCACAATAAAATCAAATGCTCGTTTGATTTTAAATGAAACAAACAACAAAACTGTCAACTGCGAACCAAGGTGAGTAAACTCACTAACTCTGGCTCATTTATATTTTTATATAAACGAGTTTTAAATTTATTTATAGTAATTTTATATTGGGTGATGGTTGTTCGGATGAACGGTTGAAAAAATTGGTTGCTAAAGTTATATCGTTGATCGATTATTGATTCTGTTTACTTTGATATTTCATCTTGATCTGAAATCAATATTATTGATGTTGATTAACATATGTGGATGCAGAGGAAACAGGTTGGAGGAACCCAACTGGATACCTCAACATTTATATTATTGTGTTTGCATTGATTGTGACATATGCTGTGATATATTAACTGTGGTTGATTTTGTTGTGTTTAAATATCACCAACCCTAGAATTTTGGTATTTAAAAACCGTAAAATACTTTTGAATATAGAAAATGAAATTTGAACTTTAAAGAGGAAATTTATCCCCAAAAATGGAAATGTAATTTCAAATAGAATTTGAATTAAAAACATGTTAATGGAGAAAACAAGAAGTTTTTCACAAATGAGAGTATAAATTAAGTGAATTATTTATCATTGGATAAATCGAAATATAAATTCACAATTGAATTTATATGGAAATGTGGAAATCGGTTTTGAAACCAATATTTGAAATGAGATTTGAACATAGAAAATTATAAAAGAATTATTAAGCGAGATTTTTATTGATTTGAAATAAAAAAGAGATTTGTATGGAAAATTCTGAATAGAAGTTATAAATAGATTTTGGGTTTAGGATATTAATTATAAGTAGGAAATCAAACTGAGTAGATTATATATAAAAGAAATATATTCACGATTAAAGTAAATAATGGTTTAAAGCAAATATTTTGCAAATGTAGTATCTAGAAAGGAACTTTAGATTTGAAATATGAATCCAAATTGGAAGTTGAATAAAAAGGGAAATGGGCAATTGTTTTAAAAGAAAACGATGAGTTTTAATTGAAAATATAAAATAAAGTGTGACAATGTTTTGTAGACTGGAATGGTTATAAATGAATTTGGTACTGATTTGGAAAGGATAAATTCAAAAGTGAATTTGGAATTTGAATTAACCTAAAATGGTAGATAAATTCCGAAGTTCGAAATATAATCAAATATAGATTATTCGAGAGAGAGTTATTTATTGGAATTCGATTATATCTAATTTAGGGAAGTAGTTATTTTTACTTTCCGTTTTGAATCAAATTTAATTAATTATTTATTTACTTATTAAAATATTAATTTATTTATTGAAATTAATAAGTACAAGTTATATTTTTATAAACCAAATATTTGGGAACAGCGATTATAATGCTGTCGTTATAACAAATGTTTTTTTGTAAATCTAAACAGCAATTTTAATGTTACCATTATAGTTAATGTTTTATAAATCAAATATTGGGAAACAACGATTATAACGCTACCGTTATAATCAATGTTTTCCCGTAAAAGAAGTTGATTCTTAGATTGAATCTGCGAGTAGGGTAAGCGATATTTTGTTTGAAGTTGTGAGTTTTGACTATTTCAAAGTTAAGAATGTTGTTCAATTAAGGTCTGAGAGGAAATCATACCCCAACTTGATTTACTTCATGATTGATGGAGGAATGGTTATGGTTTGATAGTAAAGATTGGTTAGTAATATGGTTAGTTAATAAATGATTAATGGTTTGAGTTAGAATAATGATGTTTTATAACATCGCATTAATTTAAAGGATTTTTGAAATGTTTTCCCCAAATAATATGGGAGATATTTTCTATGCATAAAAAATCAAATGAATTGGTCAACGAGGAATAAATAAATGGAATTTGGAAATATTTTCTGATACTAATAAGGTATATTTTCTGAATACAGAAAATAAGAATTTCGTGAATATTTAGAAATGTTTTCTAACTGGAATAAGAGATATTTTCTCAAATAAAGAAATTAGGATATTGGAAATGTTTTTTTCCAAGAATCAAGGGAGAAAATAGAGGTTAAAAGGATACGGAAGAGGGAAAAAGGGAAGTTGGAATCGATAGTATAATAAGGAATTAATTTAAAAAGGGGCCAGTGTTGTTTGATGTTTGATCCGTAGAATTTACATTTGGAAATAGGACCGTTGATTGTATGGATGTCTCTTTGATAGTTAAATCATCTACTATCAAAGTTTTGATCTATTTTATACCTATGTTGCCAATATGGAGAGACCGGGATCAGATTTAATATCTGAAAACCACTCCGTATTGGCATAAGCATTACGAATCAACTTATGCTGAAGATAATTGAAGAAGGAGTAAATGCAAGGGATGTTCTGTTATTCCTAGGTAGAAATTGCCCAAGATGGATTGATAGAATGGTTCCTTCAGGTCGTTCTGTCCCAGGACAACGTATATGGATGGATCTGAAAATGTGGAATTCAAAGTAAATGATGGCAAGATGTGCTGAAAGATAATCGTGACTTCAAGCCTTATCAATCAAGAAATGACAAAAATCGGACAGGAAACATGGACAAGTGAGTCATTCCCATTAGGGGTATTATCACTTGATCTAGAGAAATTTTATTTGCTTCTTATTCTATTCGTTGTTGTATGCTTTCAGTAACGGTTGCTGATCACAACCGTTGGTGATAATACGCTTGATGCACTCAAGTAAAATGAGTTGTCAGCCATGCGTGGCCGGGTTGCAAGATGTTCTTGTTGAACCCTAGTGTATCCCCTCTAGAGTACACTGATCGGAAGGTGGTTCCATACCTTGTCATAGTCGGAATCCAATCTCCAATAAGCGCCCTGCGGTTTTTGATTTTATATTACATATGGAGTGTGATATTCAAGCGTTCCGCTAGATTTCTATTTATTTCATTTAGACACTATTGTAATATCACAGGATTTGATATCAAAAATATTTTTGGTTATCGTAAGGTAAAAACCATCCGTGTTTATATATGGATCGGTCTTACAATTATCATTTCTTTCAAAAGGATTTTGAACGCTAAACATTTGGTTGGAGTTTTCTCACACCAATCCCATGACTGAGCCAGAGTTATTTTGTTTGTTTACCCTAAACTCTTGGGTGCCAAAATTTGTGCGAGCAGTCAAGTAGTCAGGATTTTACAGATTCACTTGGAGGAGTTTGAAGCAGGAGGCTTTACCAGTTAGCTATAGACTATCGTATTTTTTCGCTGTGTATTATGTTCGTATCTGGAAATAGGTGTTCATTACTGTTCCAGAAATACTTGCTGTGCTCTGATTATGGTATGTATATAAAGCTACTGGATTGTATTTTAAAGTTTATGTTATCTAATATATTTTATTCGTTCCATTGTGAGTTTGTGATCTTCGTTTTCTTCTATTCTAATTTTTTCTTTCTATTTCTCATCCTTTAACTTCTTTATAACAATGATTCGTATTTCTGTGCAATTTGGGTTGGACGTGTGGTGTTATTAGTCGACTCAAAGAGTACGGAAATCGGGCCATTACAGGTCCTCAAAGCTAAAAATTCGCGTTGTATAAATGCTCGTCGATGTAAATTTAAACTGAATCATATTTGTCATGTTGGATTTAAATAAATTAAACAAATATTTTGGTCATTTTAATCAAATATATAAACTGGCTTTAAGTTGAAATTATAAACGTACGATATTGATTTGTAATATATTAAACGTCACAAATTTGAGATTTATTGAATTAAATTTTAAATTTATTATTAAAATTTAAATACTATCAATAGTCGAACACATTGATATATTTTGTTATGTTGTGTGTTGGCTCGTATTTTGATTGTATGTTGAATTGATTGACTGTTATGATGTTGTTCTTATGGTCGTTATTAGGACATATTCTTTTCATTATACCACTAACTATGGATATGATGTTGGCTGTAAATTGTTATATAACATACTCAGACTTGGAACCTGAACCGAGTTGACTCGTTCATTTATATTACTTTTCAAATTTTATAAATTTGAATTTGACGATATAGAATTGTTAATGAAATTTAATTTGAAAGTTAAAATACGGATTTAAAAACTGATTTAATGAAAATTTGACATTTAATTTGTTTTAAGTTCATCAGAAATTTAAGTCAGTTTAACTAAATTCTAGATATTTTTTAGTCCCTTTAAGTTGGATTTGAATTAGTCTAAAGTGTTTGTGTTATAAAAAAAAATTGATTTAAAATTATTTTGTTTAAATGAATTTGAACTAACCTGGTTTTTGTTGAATCTTTGAATATAATTATGTCAAGAAAGAAAATGTATATTTTTTTTAAAAAGAATTTTTGTTGTGATAAACTAGACTTAATTAAAATTTTAAGTAGTGAGATTTTTATTGTATTTGACCTTGAAGTTATTGCACTTTCAGTTTCTGATTTGATTTGACTAATACAAGAATATATGAGTCCTGACTCGAGTGTTTTGCATGGAACGCTCGTGTCAGATCCGAGTGTTGCAGATTTAAAGACTTCCGCTATTGAAGTTAGTGAGTAGTGAAGATGTGAGTACTAGTGCCACAATTTCTGCAAATTTTATTATATTTAAAAGTCATGTAATTCCGCTGTGTAAAAATTTATTGTACAACTCTGATATTTTGTGTAAATGCTTCCGCTATGAGATATTGTAGTTTATTTATTATGTGATTTCTGTGTCTGATTCTGTTTAAACCTATAAGCTAAATAACAATCCGTCATTTTGAGAGGTTTAAGTTGGTTTAGTTACCAACTTGAATCGGTCGAAAAAGGCAGGTCGTTACAGCGATCGTGAAGTGAAAGAAATAGAAGAAAAGAAGATAAAAGAGAAAGAAAAGAAGAAAATAGAAGGGAAGTGAAAGAAGATGTAACGACCCGGAAAATTTGAACCAATTTAAAAATTTTAAATTGGCTAAAATAATGGATTTTAAATATTTAAAATAAATATTTTAAATAATATTAATGTAAAGTGAGTTTGAATCGACGTTTGAAAACGAATATAATTAATTCTAATTATAAACAAGGCCTGAAATGGCGCTGCAGTTTCAAAAATTGAATTCAAACTTTGTCGGACTGTACCGGGTGCAAAACAAAACAGATTTGAGCAAAACCAAAAATATTTAAATCTGTTAATGAATACCTTTCTAACGAATCTGAAAAATCGAAGTTTCATAGCGGAAAGCAAAAGTTATGGCCAAATGAATTTCAGAAAGGCCGCTATGGAATTTATATAGCCCGTGAAATTGGCCATTTTGCATACGACCTCGGAATTCGACGAAACCACTTTTGTTGGATCCGGGATGTGAAGTTATTGCTAGGTTTCAAATTTCATAATTTTTGAAGCTAGTATGTGAGCGTGGCAAAGGAAAACGTGTTTTGGTCAATTACAGTGAAATTGGATCGACCAGAAATGGTACTTTTTGCAAACGGTCTCAGAATTTGACGAAACTAGTTTTGTTGGGACCGTATCGTCAAAACATAGCCAGATATATTTTTCTGGAATTTTTCGAATCAGTTTGTGGCCCTGGCAAATTGAAATGCACGTTCAAATCAAACATTGGATGTTTTATATTTTAATTTGAAAGAAAACTGACTGAAACAGTCGAATGGGCCTAAGAAACATATCCCATTGTGTTCGGAATGGGGGTAAAACGCTAGGGACGACAGTCGTTGGGTTTAGATTGGTGGTCGTGTCAGAAAACCCCTTTAAAACCCACCGGCCAATCATATTTTTTATATATATATAAAAAGAGAAAACTCTTTCTCTCTCCCCGACGAACGACGAAAACACCCTCGAAACTTCCCAGCTCGATCGCTGCCGCCACAGGCGTTTTCGCCACCCCCTCCAGTTGAACTTTTCGAAGGTCTCTTCCCCCTCTTCAAATCAAGACTGACCTCGTGTTTTCTAGTCGCCCCAACGTCGAGATCTACCAGTTCGAGGTCGACGACTTCAATTCGCCGCCGCCGCCTACAGGGACCACCGAACTGGCCCCACCTCCTGGCGCACGTGCGCCTCTCCTAGCCCGACAAGGTGGCGCTGGCCGATTGAAGCAACAATCAATGGATTGGAAGATAAATCGCAACCTAGTTTTGAAGATTTTCAGAGAGGTACGGCCTTGTATATTTAAAACTGATTTCAACAGTTTTAAAGTGTTGCAAACTTTGAAAAATCATATCTTTTTCATACGGTAACGAAATTCGATGAAACAAGAAACATTGGACCCGTGAGGACACCTTCTACATTCTAGAAGAGACCACATATTTTTCTGAGCCTTCTACTATTTTTGGTGGAGTGGAACCCAAAGTGAGATTTCTAATTTATAAACGATATGGAAAAGGACGATGTATAAATTATATAGTCGATGTATGAGTTATATAAGCGTTGTACACCTCTTGTATAAGCGTTGTATAAGTTGTACGTTCGATGTATAGGTTATATATGCGTTGTAAAAATAATATATGTGTTGAAATAGAAGTGAAATGCTATATATATATATATAAATAATATATGTGTTGAAATAGAAGTGAAATGCTATATATATATATATATATATATATATATATATATATATATATACACACACACACGCCCCTCATCCTCAAACCATGGACGATATTTATTGGTTGTGATTAGTGTGAAAATTGATTGATAGCGAATGGTTGACTGGAATTGTTTGTGGTTGATATTGATTGATTATGGTTGAGAAATACCCGTTTGTGGTTGAGAAATATTTGGTTGAAACCACATAGGATTAGTTTGTGGAAATGAAATAAATATACATGCCGCCTACGTACGAACTAGATGCTTGATTCCCCATTGTCAAAAACCGCGAGGTTTTAAGGTAGAGCGTGGAGCCGACAGTCCCGGTTTTAACTACCCTGCCATTATGCTGTCGAAATTTTGAATAATATTCATGTGTTAGAATTATTTTCATTTGTTGAAACTATTTTTATTCGTCGAATAGAAAGCCTTCATGTGTTGAGTCGATATTCATTCGTTGGATAGAAATTCATGTGTTGAATGGTATTCGTGTTTTAAATATAAAAATCACATTTTGATCTATATATATAAACTATAGAAAACCTTCATGTGTTGAATCGATATTCATTCGTTGGATAGAAATTCATGTGTTGAATGGTATTCGTGTTTTAAATATAAAAATCACATTTTTATCTATATATATAAACTATAGAAAACCTTCATGTGTTGAATCGATATTCATTCGTTGAATTGAAATTCATATGTTGAATGGTGTTCGTGTTTTAAATATAAAAATCACATTTTTATCTATATATCTAAACTATAGAAAACCTTCATGTGTTGACGATATTCATTCGTTGAATTGAAATTCATATGTTGAATGGTGTTCATGTTTTAAATATAAAAATCACATTTTTATCTATATATATAAGCTATAGAAAACCTTCATGTGTTGAATCGATATTCATTCGTCGAATTGAAATTCATGTGTTGAATGGTGTTCATATTTTGAAATAAATTGTTTTATAATAAAAATCACATTTTTATTATATACATGAATTATTAAATATAGTGAAGTGAAGAAATAGAAGACCGTTAGATAAAAATATCATTTTTATCAAATGTATGAAAAGAATATAGTTTTTGAAATCGAAGAATCGATATATATATAAATAGAATTGAAATATATCGAATAACGACGCTGCAGTTCGTATTTTGAAACCGTGATTTCAAACGATTATACCAAGAGATCCGACCATCAGATTTTCCCGAAACCGCAACCGTTGGGTTCGCTTTGGAAATATCTTTCCAACGGCACCAACTTTGTAAAAATCCAACGGTTGGATTGTCTGGAATGTTTAATTCAAATATGAAGAAAAACAGCGCCAGAATCGATTATATTTATATATATATATATATAAATATAATTATATTTAATCGAATAACGACGCTGCAGTTCGTATTTTGAAATCGAAACTTCAAACGATTATACCGGGAGATCCGACCGTCGGATTTTCCCGAAACTGGAACCGTTGGATTCGTTTTGAAAAGATCTTTCTAATGATGTAAATTTTATGAAGATCCAACAGTTAGATAAATTGGAACCGTTGGCCCGAAGCATCGTTTTGAATAAATTGGCTATTTTAAAATAAATAAAAATAGCGATAAATCGTTATAAAATATTACAAACGATATGGATGTGATTTAGAAATTAACTAAAGGTTAGCTAAGTCGAATGGTTTCCTAGGTGTTGATCTGATGTTGGTTTCGGCCTTCGGGGTTAATATTTGGGAAATCGTTCTCTTACTGATTGATGGTTAGTGACTAATGAATTGAAATGATGCGTGTGTATGTTAGTGTTGCACTTGTTTATTATATGCGCAAGTTGCTCAGAAAGACCGAGTTTATCCCATTCTGAATAACTGAATCGACGATAAGAAATCGAAGATGAAGACGGTGGTCGAAGACCGGAGATCTTCACCTCGTTTGGATGGTAACCGAGGTCCTGATTAGGAGGCATCCCGAAATATGGATAATGAGTGGTGATCGTCTAGACGTACGTGGTGGTCGATGGGTTTGCAAGGTATATAGTGCCTCCGGTTTCGTTCAGACCCAGAACGGACTTGTAAATGGACTGTGTGTCTAACATTGGATTTTATTCTGTGTTGATTGATCTCTATTAATTATACATCTGTTTGGCGGCGGAGAATTTATTCTTTTGCTTAACGCCCTTCTCTGAAATGCACGAGCTCAGAGGTTGTATATCGATGGACATCAGTCGCATGGCATGAATTGCTAGTGTGGCATGCCTAAGTGGCAAATGATCAGGGCTTCTGTTGAAAAGAAAAGTCTTGTGGTGATGATCAAAGCACCGCCTGTGTGGCGTAGCTTTGTGTATAACATGAAATCGCGAGCCTCACACCCCGGTACGAACCAGAAACGGGAGCAGGACCTCAGGGAGGGCATGCGTTTCTTTCTAGCTAGGAGTTGTGTCGGTGTTTTTACATGGCCTGACATTTTACTTGTGTGGTTGTTACTGTTGCGAGGCGCCTCGATTAGATCGGACGATCCGGGTCCGATGGAGTCATTCGTTGGCTCATTTGCGCCCCATAGGGCGGGGAGACGTATTGCTCAGGCATTTTAATCCACATCGGTGGACCGGCCCTGATGATCCAAGGGTCACTCGAGCTCTGATCCTGAGACATGGTAGGCTAGATTGTTTCGAAGTCGGTAAGAACTATCTTTTGCCTTGGTTCATGACGGAAATCCAATTTCCAAATACGACATCGTGCGGTTTTGATTGTATATATATATATATATATATATATATATGGCAACATGGTATATGGTACCCATGCCGTCTTTGATTGATAATTATGATTCGAAGTTGTTTTGAAACATGTAAACACTAGTAATAATATCAATTGCTTTTGTTTTATTCGTATCAACCATATTTTGGCCATTATAAGGTAAAACTCTATCCTCCGGTTTGCGTTGCATTGTGTGATGGGAACTGAGTCTTATAATGGCTTCATTTTTATAAAAAGCATTGTGTTGTCTAAAAGAATGATTTGTTTTAAAGCACCGGCAATCCAATGGAGTAAACCCGTTCCACGAAAGTGGCGTGGTCCTGTGATTAGCCATATTATAAATGTGTTGAGTAGATTTCTCATACCAGTCCCATGACTGACTCGTAGTTTGTTTCACTTTCAAACTCGGGTGCCCCTTTTTCTACACGGGCAGCCTTGTATTCAGGTTTAGCTGGCTCTTTCTGGATAGCTGGAGCTGAAGATGGATTCTATTATTTATCTCTTTTTATGTTGTTCAGCTCCTATTGTACATATTTTGTTTGTTTCCGCTGTAGACATTTATGTATAGCTGAACTGTATTTGTACTAAGTATGATCCTGTATACTTTGTAACTCTGATGACGTTTATCCAGTGTATTCTATTGTACATTACCTGGTGTATTTATTTAATTCTGTTCTGCTATTATCTGTTTCTGTGTTATATTCCAAAGATTACCCTTGTCTCCGTCTGTACGGAAAATGGGGTCGTCACAGAAGAGAACATAAACACAATCTCAGAATCTATATTATATCTCACACCACATCAGATAATATGTATTAGTAACCATCATAGATATAAAATAGATGAGATAGTAATAACTTGTAACAACCCGGAAATCCGAGCCAATTTAAAAATTTTAAATTGGCAATTTTAACGAATTTTGATTATTTAAAATGAGTTATTTTAAATAATATCGACGAGAAATTTATTTTGAATAGAATTCGAACGTATATATTTATATAGATCGTCGTTAGAATATAAATATTTATTTCAATATATAAAAGGAATTGTAAATGGCGCGGTAGTTCGATAATTCGATTTCAAAGTTCGAATGAATGCACCGGGTGCAATATAAACTGGATTTTAGTGAAACCAAAAATATTTGAATCTAATTGAGAATATCTTTCCAACGAATCCGAAAAATCGAAATTTCATAGCGGGGATAAAAAGATATGTCCAGTTGAATTTTCAGAATAGTCGCTATGGAATTCTAGCCCTTAAAAATGGAAATTTTGCAAACAACCTCGTTTTTTGACGAAACCACTTTTTTTGGATCCGTGATGTCAAATTATTGCTAGATTCCAAAATTTCATAATTTTTCGAATCAATATGTGAGCATGGAAAAGGAAAACGCGTTTGACCAGTTTTAGTTGATTTTAATCGACTGGAAAATGGCCATTTTTCTAACGGTCTCAGAATTCAACGAAACTAGTTTTTTTAGGACCGTATCATCGATACGGAGCTAGAAATAATTTTTCTGTAATTCTTAGAGTCCGTACGCAACCCTGGTAAATTGAAATGTACGCTTAAAATTGAGTATAATGATTTATATTTCAAATTTAATAAAAACTGATTCAAACAGTTGAATTGGCTTACGAAACATATCTCATTGTGTTCGGAATAGGGGTAATTCGCTAGGGACGACAGTCGGTGGGTTCGATTTCGAGTCCGAATGAAAAGGGTATTTTATATAATTCCAAATTCAATTAAATAATAAATAAAATATATAATAGCCCCCTCTCCACAATCTCTCTCCCCGATACTTAAAAAAAGGGAAAGCAGAAGGGGGCGACGGAGCCCTACCCTCCCAATCGTCGTCGCCAGGGGGGCGCGCCCCACCACCGCCATGCCAGCACCGATCGACGGCGGCATCCCCTCCCCGGCCTCCTCCTTCCCCGTCCATCTCTCCCTCCCTTCGTCTAAATCGACCCGCGCCCCCAAACAGCCTCCCACCTCGAACCCGCCAATGCCCCAGACCCCTCCGCGCCTCAGGCCAACCATCCACCGCCCCTCTTCTGTCTTCCCTCCCTCTTCTTCGCAAAACAGACCCAAACCCTCCCCTTTTCCTCCATTTCGAACCTCGAGAACCCCAATACCGACGCCCCTAGCCCTAATCGAAGAGGACAACCACGCACCGCCAATTGCAGGGCCCACCGACGCTGGTCAGAAGCATCTCCTCCTCCCCTACGAACCTGCTCCGCCTAGATTCGATAACCGTTGAGTTTTTGTTATATTTTACTTAATGTAATCATTTAAATTACTAATTAAGCAGCCAATAAAGTAAAAATACAATCTTTGAGTAAGTAAAGATTAGATTTTTCTTTAGGAAAAAGGATAGATTTTTAATATAAAAGATTCGATTTTTATTGATACGAGAGGTTCATTCTTTTTTTATTTATTTGAAGAAAGGTTGAATGTTTATATACATAAAGCTAGGATTTTATTTAAATAAAAATATAATTTTTATATTATAGAAAGAATAAAAATATGATTTTTATATTATAGAAAGAATAAAAATATAATTTTTATATTATAGAAAGAATAAAAATATGATTTTTATATTATATAGATAATAAAAATTTGATCTTTATTTATGTAGCGAAATAAAAATTGGATTTTTATTGTATATGTGTTGAAACAAAAATGTGATTTGTATAGCGATAAAAATTTGATTTATATATATATATATAGAATAACAATAAAAATTCGATTTTTATATAAGAAGTAGAAATATAAAAATATAATTTTTATATAGAATGAAGCGTTGTAAATATATATGAAGTAGAAATAAAAATATGATTTTTATTTATTGAATGAAGCAATAAAAATATAATTTTTATTTGAACAACGTGAAAAGAACTGCATTGGAATAGCAAACAAATCCAGATGTTCAGCAGTTCAAAAGCAAAGCACGGCGGAGTGGAACCCTCTGTGAGAACTTCTCACTTTAATTTTTTCTTTTCTAGTTATAATATATACTAGGATGCAGACGGTGTTTAGTAGCACCTGACACTCGCCGTCCACAGACCATTGACGGCTTGTATGCTTGTTTGTTTGATTTTGATGTTTAGTTGATTGTGTGATGTGATGTGAAATGAAATAAAATATTTATATAGTTAAAAATATTTTATAGTTGAAAATAGAATTTTTAACGTGTATATGAAATGAAATAAATTAATATAAACAAATCGACTGATTTGTTTATATACACACATTTGACTGCGATTGATTGGGACGATAAATTTTACACATCGCCCAACTGCACAAATAAAATATGTGTTTAATTGTTTGAAAACCCCACACGGGTATTGGGATGATATATGACATACACTAGTCCCAATAATTAGCTGTATGTTGATCGATTGATAGACAGACTGTTATGAGCGTTAAATATTTATATTTGATGCTTATACAGTGTAAAATGCACTTTGGATGATGGTTGATTATTCATCGTTGTTATTGTATACATGTGTTGTAGAAAATCCATATAATTAACATTATATGGTAATTGATTGGGCCTCATTCCAGTTTTGAAAAAGAAATATTTGAATAGAAATATTTGAAAAAGAAATATTTGAAATAGAATATTTGAAAATAGGATATATGAAGCCGTTTTGATTAGATTGACGCCATTTTGACGTGAACGATATTCATATCGATTATTTTCGTTTTTATAATGAATATTAAAAAGTGATTTCAAAATCGAATATTTTGAAATGAAATTCGAATTATATTGAAAAGAATAGAAATTCGAATTAAATTGAAAAGAATTGAAATTCAAATTAAACTAAATAGAATTGAAATTCGAATTAGATTGAAATAGAATTGAAATCGTTTTGAATTGAGTTTAAAATGTATTGAAATTGAACCGAAAACCGATTTGAATTGAAATCAATTTGAAATGAATTTAAAATTAATTTATGTTGAAAAATTCGATTTTGATTTGAATTTGAAAAGGAAATTGAAATCGTTTTGAAAACGAATTTAAAACGATTTATAAAATACGTTTTAAAAGGAAATCGACGAAGTATATATTATATATATATATTATATAAATATATAATATAATGGCCTAAATAGAAAGCGCCGCGTCGCGGCAGTTCGCGAATTTCGACCATTGACTTCGAACGGATATTACGGGAGATCTGACCGTTGGATTCTCCTGAAACCAGAACCGTTGGGTTCGTATCGAAAAGAGCTTTCTAACGAATATTAGAAATTTGAAATCTAATGGTTGGATTTGGAATTATGTCCAAATCAAATTTGGAAAAGGTCGTTGTAAGTGCAGTTCGATGGCCGTTGATGGAAATCGACTGTGCGGGCCTTGATAAAATTATTAAAAATAGTAATAATTTATGTAAAATCATAAGAAATGATTTGTGAAGATTTGGGATGAAAAACTCCATATTTGAAAAGATAAAAATAGATTTTTATCGAAATGAACTAGTTTTGAACTAGAATTATAATTCTATTTATTTTTAAATAAATAAGTTGAATTTGAAAAGGGTTTTAAAAGTAACCAGAATTTCCAATAATTGAATTGGAATGGATTTGAATCGAAATTGTTTTTGGATTATTTCGATGTTGGATTTCGTGATTATACAGATATTGTTATGGAAATTTGAAAGATATATATATCGTTATTTCCAATACGATATTTGTTGGTCGTAGAATTTGATATGGAATATAAGCCGATATATTTTCTATTCAGAGCCTTGTATTTAATATCAAATGTGATTTGGGTTTGTCGTGAATGGTGTCTTCATTAACACTGTTCTTAAGCCCAGTTGAGAAAATGATTAAATCTTTTTATTTAGATTTAATGAAGTGTACCCATTAAATAATATTTAATTGGAATTGAATTGGAATTGATTTTCTTGGGTTTATCGTGAACAGTGTTTTAAATAACACTTGTTCTTTAACCCGATAATTAATGGAATGTGATTTTGGGTTGTCGTGAACGGTATCTTCAATAATACTGTTCTTAGACCCAAAAAGGAGTTAAGAAAATCAAAAACTAACTGGAGGTTAGTTAAGTTGAATGGTTTCCAGGGTATTGATCTGATGTTGGTTTCGGCCTTCAAGGTTAATACTTAGGGAATTTCTCACTTACTATTTTACGGTTAGGGACTGATTGAAATGTGATGTGATTTTGGGGTTTTTCGTGAACCGTGTTTTAAATGACACTGATTCTTTAACCCAGTTAAAGATTAAAACTAAGTGGGGTTTTAATGAATCTTTAATTAGATTAAAAAGATCGAGAATGGAGTATCACCAGTTTTGCTGCAGGCGATAGTTAAATCTTTAATTAGATTTGAACGTGAAATGGTAATTGAATTTACCGATAACACCGTGGTGTTAGAAATGAAGTATTACCAGTTTTACTTCATGGGATGAATATGTTGGGATTGGGAAATTAAAACAAATGATTACTTCGGTAAGGTTCGTTAATCCCGATTAGTTTGGATAAACCAAATTTTGGTTTGAATTGATTTTCAAAGGATGATTAAAGAATAAATCTAAAGGAATTTATCTTTGATAAAATTAATGGGAATCTTTACCTAAGAATGTGAAATTTAGAAACTAACTGAAGGTTGGCTAAGTCGAATGGTTTCCTGAGTTTTGATCTGATGTTGGTTTCGGCCTTCGAGGTTAATATTTGGGAAATCGTTCTCTTACTGATTTACGATTAGTGACTAATGAACTGGAATATGGCGTATGTGTGTTTGTGTTGTACTTGTTTATTATATACGCGAGTTGCTCAGAAACACCGGGTCTATCCCATTCTGAATAACTGAATCGACGATAAGAAATCGAAGATGAAGACGGTGGTTGAAGACCGGAGATCTTCACCTTGTTTGGATGGTAATTGATGTCCTGATTGGGAGGCATCCCGAAATATGGATAATGTGTGGTGATCGTCCAGACGTACGTGGAGATCGATGGGTTTGCGAGGTATATAGTGCCTCCGGTTTCGTTCAGACGCAGAACGGACTTGCAAATGGACGGTGTGTCTGACATTAGAATTTATTCTGTGTGATTGATAGCCATCAGTCGCATGGTGTGAATTGCCTATGTGGCATGCTAAGACGCAGTGATCAAGGCTTCTATTGAAAAGCAAAGTCTTGTGGTAATGATCAAAGCACTGCCTGTGTGGCGTAGCTTTGTGTATGACGTGAATTCGCGAGCCTCACACCCCGGTATGAACCAGAAACAGGAGAGGACCTCAGGGGGGACGTGCATTTTCTTTCTAGCTAGAAGTGGCATCAGTGGTTTTACATGCCTTGACGAGTTTGACTTATGTGGTTGTTACTGTTGCGAGGCGCC
Source organism: Allium sativum (assembly GCA_030737875.1). Taxonomy (NCBI): domain Eukaryota; kingdom Viridiplantae; phylum Streptophyta; class Magnoliopsida; order Asparagales; family Amaryllidaceae; genus Allium; species Allium sativum. Next base: position 442,808,749 of record CM060922.1, on the reverse strand, counting down.
TCGGTTATATCGGTCGATCCGGGACCGATGGAGTCATTCGTTGGCTCATTTACGCCCCCAAAGGGCGGAGAAACGCATTGTTTAGGCATTATAATCCACTCCGTGTGGACCGGCCCTGACGATCCAAGGTACAGTTGCGGTTGTGCCTGAGACTCAGGCTAGACAGTCTCGAATTCGGTAAGGACTATCTTTTGCCTCGGTTCATGACGGAAATCCAACTTCCAATACGCGACGTTTCGATTTTAGTTGTAATCCTATATATGGCGACATAGTGGGATGGGGCGCTTATGCCGTCTATGATTGATATTTATGATTGTATATAAAATCAGAAACTAACTGGAAACGAGCTAAGATGGGTGGTTTCCTAGGTATTAGTCTGATGTTGGTTTCGGCCTTCGGGGTTAATACTTAGGGAATCGTTCTCTTACTAATTTACAGTTGGAGTCTGATTAAGAATCAAAAGATGAAATTTAACGTATCAAGCATTCTTGGCTATTATAAGGTAAAAACCCTATCCTCCGGCTTGCGTTGCATTGTGTGATGGGAACTGGGTCTTATAATAGCTTCATTTTTCTTTATTTAGCATTACGCTGTTGTTTTATGCACTGGTGTTCTTGGGAGGAAACCCGTTCCGCGTTAACGGCGTGGTCCCTTGATTTACCTAACTTTAAAATAAAGATTAATAACTGTTTTAGTTCTCACACCAGTCCCATGACTGACCTGGAGTTTATTGTTTTAACCTAAACTCTGGGTGCCCTTATTTTGACACGGGCAGCTAGTAGCTTTGGTTTTGCAGATTTATATTCACAGGATCCTGATTTACAGCTGGAACGATATCCGGAAAGCTTTATATCCGTATATCTCCTTCAGTTGTATTTTGTATTATTTTTCGCTGCTATGTAATGTATTGTAATATCTGATATTTATCGAATGTATATTATTTGTTTATACTCTGTGTATTCTTGTATTCTGATGAATTGTTGTAACATACAATGAAATGTCCTTCCGTTCGCGTTCTTCTGTGTGTTGTCCTCGACTCAATCCGAGCTTTCCTCACCGGGGAAGTTCGGGTCGTTTCAGCGTGGTATCAGAGCTTTGGTTTACAAAGCTCAGGGAACAAGACACATTAGAACCATACGAAAGAATTCATCAGAAATTGGATTAGTAATATCCAATGGGGATGACTCGTTAGAGATAGGAACAGTAGTATCCCAGAACGAGTGTGAAGAGTATATTTTTAAAATGAAAACAATTTTTGTTTTGAAAATTTAAATCAATTATTTGTATTTGATTATTTATTTTTAAATTGATTTGGGCAATCCAATATATAAAGATTTTGCATATATGTCTTGCAAACGTGTATTCGAAGTTTTAATGTATTGGATAGTTATAGAATCGCACTCTAGTGCCCGGGGATAATTCTGGTGACAGGGCACCATCGCCAGTATTTATTTTCGAGTTTCGAAAGTGAAATTTCTATATATTTCCAATTGACTGGTGTGAGAACTGAAACTAGATAGGGCCTATTGTTGTGATTTAACATCAAAAATCTGATTTTTTGACTATGTATCAAAGTTATGAATTTGAAAAGCTAATCAACTAATTGATTGATGGTTGGTTGATTAATTAAAATTTGAACCATATAGCCAATTTGAACCAAATAATGAATTGTATTGAAAATTAGTCGCATTTGCATGCATGTACATGTACTTACATTGAACAGGTCTGAGACGACCCCAAACCCCGTACTGACGGCGGCAAGGGCAATCCTTGGAATATAACGCATAAGCAGATAAAAGCAGAACATAAATAAATAAATACACCAGATAATGCACAAAAGAATATACTGGATAAAAGTAATCATCTGAGTTACATAGTATACAGGATCATACTTAGAACAAATACAGTTCAGCTATACATAAATGTCTACAGCGGAAACAAACATAATATGTACAACAGGAGCTGAACAGCATAAAAAGAGATAAATAATAGAATCCATCTTCAGCTCCAGCTATTCAGAAAGAGCCAACTAAAACCTGAATACAAGGCTGCCCGTGTAGAAAAAGGGGCACCCGAGTTTGAAAGTGAAACAAACTACGAGTCAGTCATGGGACTGGTATGAGAAATCTACTCAACACATTAAAATTATGGCTAATCACAGGACCACGCCACTTTCGTGGAACGGGTTTACTCCATTAGATTGCCAGTGCTTTAAAAACAAATCTTTCTTTTAAACATCACAATGCTTTTTATAAAAATGAAGCTATTATAAGACTCAGTTCCCATCACACAATGCAACGCAAACCGGAGGATAGAGTTTTACCTTATAATGGCCAAAATATGATTGATACGAATAAAACAAAAGCATTTGATATTATTACTAGTGTTTATATGTTTCAAAAACAATTTCAATCATAACTATCAATCATAGACGACATGGGTACCATATATCATGTCGCCATATATATATACAATCAAAACCGCACAGTCACGTATTTGGAAATTGGATTCCCGTCATGAACCAAGGCAAAAGATAGTCCTTACCGACTTTGAGACAATCTAGCCCATGTCTCAGGCAAGTTCTCAGTCAAGCCTTTGGATCGTCAGGGCCGGTCCACCGATGTGAATTAAAATTCCTGAACACTGCGTTTCCCCGCCCTATGGGGCGTAAATGAGCCAACGAATGACTCCATCGGACCTGGATCGTCCGATCTAACCGAGGCGCCTCACAACAGTAACAACCACATAAGTCAGACTGGTCAGGGCGTGTAAAACCACTGACGCCACTTCTAACTAGAAGGAAACGCATGCCCTCCCTGATGTCCTCTCCCGTTTCTGGTTCATACCGGGGTGTGAGGCTCACGATTTCACGTTATACACAAATCTATGTCACACAGGCGGTGCTTTGATCATCACCACAAGACTTTGCTTTTCAACAGAAGCCCTGATCACTGCATCTTAGCATGCCACACAGGCAATTCACACCGTGCAACTGATAGTTATCAATCACACAGAATAAATTCCAATGTCAGACACACTGTCCATTTGCAAGTCCGTTCCGGGTCTGAACGAAACCGGAGGCACTATATACCTCGCAAACCCATCGATCACCATGTACGTCTGGACGATCACCACTCATTATCCATATTTCGGGATGCCTCCCATTCAGGACTTCGGTTACCATCCAAACGAGGTGAAGATCTCCGGTCTTCGACCACCGTCTTCATCTTCGATTTCTTATCGTTGATTTAGTTATTCAGAATGGGATAAACCCGGTCTTTCTGAGCAACTCGCGTATATAACAAACAAGTGCTACACAAACACTACTACGCATCATTTCAATTCATTAGTCACTAACCGTGAATTAGTAAGGGAACGATTTCGCAAATATTAACCCCGAAGGCCGAAACCAACATCAGATCAACACCGAGGAAACAATTCAACTTAGCCAACCTTCAGTTAGTTTCTAAATTTCACATCCATATCGTTTATAATATTTTATAACGATTTATCGCTATTTTAATTTATTTTAAAATAGCCAATTTATTCAAAACGATGCTTCGAGCCATAACGCGGCCGTGGCGCTGTTTTTCTTCAGATTTGATTTAGACATATCTGAAAATCTAACCGTTGGATCTTCATAAAATTTAAATCATTAGAAAGATCTTTTCAAATTGAATCCAACGGTTCCAGTTTCAGGAAAATCTGACAGTCGGATCTCCCTGTATAATCGTTTGAAGTTTCGATTTCAAAATACGAACTGCAGCGTCGTTATTCGATTAAATATAATTATATATATAATCGATTCTGGCGCTATTTTTCTTCAGATTTGAATTAAACATTTCATACAATCCAACCGTTGGATTTTTACAAAGTTGGTGCCATTGGAAAGATATTTCCAAAGCGAACCCAACGGTTGCGGTTTCGGGAAAATCCAATGGTCGGATCTCCCGCACTAATCGTTTGAAATCACGGTTTCAATATACGAACTGCAGCTTCGTTATTCGATATATTTCAATTTTATTTATATATATATATCGATTCTTCGATTTCAAAACTATATGAATTTCATACATTTGATAAAAATGATATTTTTATCTAACTGTTTTATATTTCAACACTTCACTATTTTTAACAATTCATGTATATAATAAAAATGTGATTTTTAATGTAAAACAATTTATTTCAAAACTCGACTATTTTATATTGTTAATATAGGTGATAAAAATAGGATTTTTATTATAAAACAATTTATTTCAAAACAAGATTATTTTACATAGTTCATATCGATGATAAAAATTGGATTTTTATTATAAAACAATTTCTTTCAAAATATGAATACCATTCAACACATGAATTTCAATTCAACGAATGAATTTCGATTTAACACATAAAGGTTTTCTATAGTTTATAAATCTAGACAAAAAGGTGATTTTTATATTTAAAATACGAATACCATTCAACACATGAATATTATTCAACGAATGAATTTCTATTCAACACATGAAGGTTTTCTATAGTTTGTATATATAGAGTAAAAATGTGATTTTTATATTTAAAACACGAATACCATTCAACACATGAATTTCTATCCAACGAATGAATATCGATTCAACACATGAAGGTTTTCTATAGTTTATATATATTGATAAAAAGGTGATTGTTATATTTAAAACACGAATACTATTCAACACATGAATATGATTCAATGAATGAATTTCTATTCAACACATGAAGGTTTTCTATAGTTTGTATATATAGAGTAAAAATGCGATTTTTATTGTTAAAACAATTTATTTAAAACACGAATACCTTTCAACACATGAATATGATTCAACGAATGAATTTCAATTCAACACATGAAGGTTTTCTATTCAACAGACGAATATAGTTTCAACACAGGAAAATAATTCTAACACATGAATGTTATTCAAAATTTCGGCAGCATAACGGCAGGGTAGTTAAAACCGGGACCGTCCCTAGTACGGCTACTCGCTCTACCTTAAAGCCTCGCAGCTTTTGACAATGGGGAATCATGCATCTAGTTCGCACGCAGGCGGCATGTATATTTATTTCATTTCCACAAACTAATCCTATGTGGTTTCAACCAAATATTTCTCAACCACAAACAGGTATTTTTCAACCACAAACAATTTCAATCAACCATTCGATATTGATCAATTTTCACACCAATCACAACCAATAAATATCGTCCATGGTTTGTGGACGAGGGGCATATATATATATATATATATATATATATATATATAGCATTTCACTTCTATTTCAACACATATATAATTTTTACAATGCATATACAACTTATACATCGATCGTACAACTTATACAACGCTTATACAAGAGTGTACAACGCTTACATAACTCATACATCGACTATATAATTTATACATCGTCGTTTTCCATATCGTTTATAATATTTGAAATCTCACATTGGTTTCCACTCCACCAAAAATAGCAGAAGGCTCAGAAAAATATGCGGTCTCTTCTAGAATGTAGAAGACGTCCACAAGGTCACAATGTTTCCTGTTTCATCGAATTTCGTCAAGAAATGAAAAAGATAAGATTTTTCAAAGTTTGCAACGATTTAAAGGTGTTAAAACAGTTGAAAATTAATTCAGCCGTATACCTTATTTGTTTCTTCAAAACTAGGTTTAAGATTTTCGCCAAATCCGTGAAGTTGCAGCCACCGTACAGCGTTGAAGAGGGAGGAGGGGGCTTTGCGGCGCTGGTGGTGGAGCCCAGCTCGACGCTGGCATGGAGGTGCGGCGGCTGTTCAAAGTCTCCGACATCGTGACGTCGGTTCTCCCAAACCACACAATGAAAAAACCCAAACTATATATGGATTTGAAGATCTTCTTATGCTCTTCGAAATCTTCAACTAGAGGAGGGCTGATTTTGCTTGTAGGAGGCGCAAATGAAGGAGAGAAGGGATTAGATGGTTTCCGCCGTGCGTCGCGTTCGATTACGGGGAGAGAGAAATAGATTTGACCAATCACGTTTTTTTTATATAACTTTTAAAATTCCAAAAATACCCTCCTTAACACACGAACCCCAATCCAAACCCAAGGACTGCCGTTCCTAGCGTTTTACCCTCATTCCGAACACAACGGGATATGTTTCGTAGGCCCATTCGACTGTTTCAGTCTGTTTTCTTTCAAATTAAAATATATAACATTCAATATTTGATTTGAACGTACATTTCAATTTGCTAGGGCCACAAACTGATTCGAAAAATTCCAGAAAAATAAATCTAGCTATGTTTTGACGATACGGTCCCAACAAAACTAGTTTTGTCAAATTCTGAGACCGTTTGCAAAAAGGCCCATTTTTGGTCGATCCAATTTAACTTTAATTGACCAAAACACGTTTTCCTTTGCTACGCTCACATACTAACTTTAAAAATTGTGAAATTTGAAACCTAGTAATAACTTCACATCTCGGATCCAACAAAAGTGGTTTCGTCGAATTCCGAGGTCGTTTGCAAAATGGCCAATTTCACGGGCTATATAAATTCCATAGCGACCTTTCTGAAAATTCATTTGGCCATAACTTTTGCTTTCCGCAATGAATCTTCGATTTTTCAGATTCGTTAGAAAGGTATTCACTAACAGATTTAAATATTTTTGGTTTCACTCAAATCCGTTTTGTTTTGCACCCGGTACAGTCAGTCGAAGTTTGAATTCAAATTTTGAAACTACCGCGCCATTTCAGGCCTTGTTTATAATTCAAAGTATTTATATTTATTTTCAACTTCGATTCAATTACTTTTCATTGCTATTATTTAAAAATTTTATTTTAAATATTTAAAATCCACTATTATAGCCAATTTAAAAAATTTAAATTGGTTTAGATTTTCCGGGTCGTTACAATCTCCCCCACTTAAAACTTTTCGTCCCCGAAAAGGAACAAAGTCGAAAGTGGTTTGATTAATCAACTCTACGTTCAATCCGGCTTCCATTCTCCAACTTTTCAGTTTCTGAGAGTTTTCAAATTCTTCATAAATTTGGCTAACACCCGGAATTTTCGAAAAATTTCGCCATAACCTCCTTTGTACGGGGAGAGGTTTGGAAATTTATTGGGCCGTATTAGGTACCCAATAAATCCTAATAAGCATACACATATTTATAGTGATATATTCTGGTGTTTACAGGGGAGTGTGTATAGATAATAACTCCAGAGAATAAATTCTCGTCACCCTGTCAAAGCCTGAGGGAGTGTGTATTTTAATTGCTCCAGAGGATAAATCCTCGTCACCTCGTCCCGTGTGGGAAATAAATAATCCATGTGCCATATCTAATAACTAGAGAGACGTGATTATTGTCAACTCCAGACCCTTGTGGGGTTTTTATTAATCTGGCAATTTTATCGTTACAATTTAAATAGTCCATATCAGTCATCAGTTCAACCTGTAAAATATAGTCATCGCCATACAAGCCTCTCGCTCGTATGGTAAATCTTCCACCTCGTCACACAAGCTCCAATTGCTTATGTGGTATATGATGAAGTATGCCTATCTTCAGAAATATGCCATGTAATGTAGTTCAAAATTAATTGTTACTATCCTATGGCGACGTTTATTATTACACACAAAATAACCAGCACTCCGCATCCAATGGAATTCACAGGAGTTGATATAATAATATTTCTCGTCCAACTCATTAAGGTTTACCTATTTGTCGGGCACGCAAATAAAATCTTTACTCAACAGCTATCCATTTACCTGTTCAAACATATATAATGCGCATGTATTTATTTCTATCTATTTTCTAATCAGTTCAATGTGTGATTTAAATGAATAAATCCTACCATTATTCTCTTATTGATTAAATTAACTATCGTTTTAATAATTCAATTAATCAAATTTTCAATCACACAACACAAACAACAATCAAATTGTTCTTAACTTTTCAAAAATTATACTAATCAATTTCTATACTCTTTTAAAATCATTCAGACTATAGAATTAAAAATGCACATCCATGGAAAGAAAATAACAACAGAGTAGAGAACTAATTGGTAATGCAAAGTATGGTAAATTTACCTTGCACCGGAGTCAATCAGAGATATCTACTCGACACTTAGGATAGGCTTTCAGAATGATCTCCTCAGTTTCCCAAGTACCATCTCGCAGATCTCCACTCCATTGCACTTTGACTAAGTGAACTTTCTTGTTCCTCAGCTCTTTGGTTTCTTTGCCGATAATCTTTAGTGGCTCTCTTCTCACAGCTAATTCTAGAGTAATTTCAATATCTTGTTGTGCTGCTTCTTCCACGATCAAGTCTGGATCATGAACGTGCTTTCGAAGTTGAGATATGTGAAATACAACATGCACTCCAGGCAACCAATCAGGCAATTTAATCCTATAAGCGAGAGTTCCGATCCGTTCCAGAATAGGAAACGGACCAATGAATTTAGGCGCCAACTTCCCAGTTTTACCGAACCGGATAACTCCTCTCATCGGCGATACTTTCAAATATACATAGTCGCCAACCGCAAATGATATATCTCTTCTTCTCCTATTGGCGTAACTCTTTTGTCGGCTCTGAGCGGCCAGTAATCGTTTCTTAACGAAATCAACCTTGTCGGTAGCTTCTCGGATCATATCAGGTCCTAACACAAGTCTATCACCGGGTTCTACCCAACAAGCAGGGGATCGACACGGTCTACCATACAATGTTTCGAATTGAGACATTGTCAGGCTCGCCTGGTAGCTGTTGTTATATGAGAATTCAGCCAAATGCAGATGGTCTTCCCATGATCCACCGAAATCTAGAACACAAGCCCGCAATAGATCTTCGAATATACGATTCACCCTCTCAGTCTGATCATCTGTCTGAGGATGATAGGCGGTGCTTAGGTTCAGCTTTGTTCCCAGCTCTACTTTAAATGCCTCCCAGAATTTGCTAGTAAATATTGTATCTCTATCACTAACTATACTGAGCGGCACTCCATGTAGCCTTACAATTTCCTTGAAGTATATCTGCGCCAGACTCTGAGCAGTTCTGTTTGATCTGACAGGTACGAAATGGGCGGTCTTCGTGAAGCGATCTACGATCACCCAAATACCGTCATTCCCTTTTCTGGTTCTGGGCAAACCATCTATGAAGTCCATGGAAATGTGTTCCCACTTCCAGCCTGGAACGTCTAGCGGTTGTAACAATCCAGCCTGTTTCTGTTGGTCGCTTTTGACTAGCTGGCAAGTAGGGCATCGACTAACAAATATCGCGATGTCTCTTTTTAACGACTTCCACCAGAATGTTCGCTTGATATCGTTATACATTTTACAAACACCCGGATGGATACTGAGCTTAGATTTGTGGCATTCATCAAGCACATCTCTTCTGAGTTCGGGAATTTCTGGAACACAAATTTGTCCTTGTAACCTCAGAATCCCTTCGCTGTTGAGCTGGAAATCCGAAGCATTGCCTTCACAAATTCGCTGACTCATTCCTTTAATAAATTGGTCGTCTTTTTGGAGAGCCGATATCTTGTCAATCAAAGAAGTCGCAATGATAAAATTGGCGATCATTTCATTATTTCGGCTTAACGCATCGGCCACGACATTGGCTTTCCCTAGAGTGTATAGAATCTCAAAATCATATGCTGTAAGGAACTCTAGCCAACGTTGTTGCCTCAGATTCAGGTCTTTCTGGGTGAACAGATACTGACTGATGGTCTGTATACAGTTCGAATTTCTCACCCAGAAGATAGTGTCTCCAGATTTTCAAAGAGAATACTATAACCAATAACTCAAGATCATGAGTTACGTAGTTTTTCTCATGCGGCTTCAGCTGACGGCTACCGTAAGCAATCACTTGACCTCTTTGCATTAACACTGTGCCAAGGCCTTCTCTAGAAGCATCTGTCCAGACTTTTAAATCCTGATTGCCGTCAATAATGGTTAACACTGGAGCAGTCGTTAATCTTAACTTTATCTCTTCAAAAGCCTCCTCGCATTCTAGGGTCCATTTGAATATTGAGTGCTTCTTTGTAAGCTTCGTTAAGTGACCAGATATCTTCGAAAAGTTTTTAACGAACTTCCGGTAATAACTAGCCAATCCAAGAAAACTGCGGACTTCTGTAGGAGTACTGGGCTGTTTCCAATTTTGAATAGCTGTGATTTTACTTGGATCCACAGCAATTCCTTCATTTGATACGACGTGGCCTAGAAATTTCACTTCATCTTGCCAGAATATACATTTGGATAGTTTGGCTTTTAATACATTCCTTCTGAGAATTTCCAGAACCTGTTCCAAATGCTTTTCATGTTCAGATTTTGATTTAGAGAAGATTAGAATATCGTCAATAAAAACCAGAACAAATTTATTCAAAACCCCTCTGAACACTCTATTCATCAGATTGACGAAATATGCTGGAGCATTACATAAGCCGAACGACATTACTAACCACTCATAGAATAAGTCGGGACCTCTGAATGCTATCATAGGAACACATTCTTCGGCAATTCGAAGCTGATGGAAACCTGTAGCTAGGTCCATCCTTGAAAATACTTGTGCTCCATTCAGACGATCCAACAAATCATCGATCCGCGGCATTGGATATTTATTCTTTATTATCTGTTTGTTCAGATCACGATAATCCACACATAGACGTAGAGTATCATCAGATTTTGGGACAAACACCACTGCTGCACCCCAATCAGAGAAACTAGGCCTGATCAGACCCTTCCATACGAGCTGTCGTGTTTGATTGTCTAATTCCTCTTTCTCTTTCAAGGACATCCTTCGAATAGCGTGAACTACTGGCCTTGCATTCAGAATTAAAGCAATTTTGAAATCAATTTCCCTCTGCGGAGGTAAGCGAACAACTTCCTCGAACACATCCGCATAGTTCTTGACGGCAGGAATGTCTTTTACGAGGTTGGGAATATTCTCTGTGACTTCAGGGGTATTTTCTATTTGAGCAGAAGAAACATCCAAAGCTGCCCAAAAGTCTTTTCTATTAGAATTTTGGCCTTCACAGGGAATGGTTATATAATTCCCTGATTTAATCTTTGCCCTAACAACTCTCTCGGCGCATCTAACCTCAGCTTCATATTTGGTTAGCCAATCCAATCCCAGAATAAGATCGAATTCAGTAAAATTCATGACGATAGAGATAGTAGGGAATTTATAGCAAGAAAAAGAGACAGATACCACACAAATCCAATTGAGATCGATGGAACCCCCAACCGGATTTTGGACAGTCATTGGTTCTTTGAGCTTCTTCAAATTCAAATCCAACTTCTTAACTGCATTCTTGGCTATGAAGCTTCGTGACGCACCTGTATCAAACAACACTTTAACTGGAATGTTTTTGACATTAAGTGTGCCTTCTAAAACATCAGCCCTTTCCAGGACTTCTGAGGGCCCAGAAGTTTCTGCTATTTCACTTATTCGTACTGCTTCAGGTTCCTTTGAGAGTTGGCACTCCCGTGCAATATGACCTGCTTGACGACACTTATGGCATTTCCTTTTTCCATGTGTGTTCTTTTGCCTCTTCATAGGTTTGGACCCGTTCTTTCTTTGCTTCTTTAAAGATCTGCAATTTCCTTGCAAATGCCCTTGCTTATGGCAGTTATTGCATATGGAAGTCGTTGGTGGTTCCCTTTCAGATCTGGCCCTTTTTCGGTTTACTTTAGGCTTCTTACTGACCTCAGACATTGTACTGGCCTCAGGGCGATCAGTTTCAGACTCAATTTTATTACTAGAGCTGACTTCCTCTTCGTACTGTAACATACCTTTCTTGTCGAGATCCTCATACTGGTAAGCCATGTATATCATTTCAGAAAAGGGGAGTTTCACATTCCTCAACACACTATTCTGATATTTTCTTTGCAGGCCATGAATAAACCTCAGATTTTTCCTCTTTGGATCTTGAATCAGATGAGGGGCAAAATGAGGGAGTTCATTGAATTTCTTATGATATTCTGGAATGGTCATATCACCTTGTATCAGATAAGAAAATTCATCACATAACCGCTCGGTTGCCTCGAGAGGAGTAAATCTTTCTAAGAAAATCACTTTGAATCTATCCTAGGTGATATCACCTTCTGGATTATCTTTAATAACCGAATCCCACCAAAACAAAGCTTCTTCTTTGAGTGCCCAAGACGCCAGTAATCTTTTCTGGTCATACCTCAGCTTTAAACCCTCAAAGATTTTCTCTGCAGAACAGATCCAAGCTTGTGTTTCCATAATGGACTCTTTGCCTAAGAATGGTGATCCACCCACATTTCGAAATCTCTTGAATAGAACTTCTATATCTGATTCTGGTTGTAGGAGCACAACTGGCTCATTAGCTGGTCGAGCCATACGATTATTTCTTCTGTCCTTGTCACTCATTTTCTAGTGCGTCTGCAATTAGCAGACAAAGTGTCAGGTCAACAGAAAAGATATTTCAAAATATAGAGACAAATACTTCAACGTAAATGTGTCTACTGGGGTGTATTTAATTCTACTTTACTTATACTAGGATATTACTGATCCTATCTGTATAGAGTTACCCGTCCTAGAACACTACTGGTTCTATTTCTGACGAGTTCATTGATATGTTATATTCCAGAACTAAGCTTAACCAAAGCTCTGAAACCAAATTGAGACGACCCCAAACCCCGTACTGACGACGGCAAGGGCAATCCTTGGAATATAACACATAAACAGATAAAAGCAGAACATAAATAAATAAATACACCAGATAATGCACAAAAGAATATACTGAATAAAAGTAATCATCAGAGTTACACAGTATACAGGATCATACTTAGAACAAATACAGTTCAGCTATACATAAATGTCTACAGCGGAAACAAACATAATATATACAACAGGAGCTGAACAGCATAAAAAGAGATAAATAATAGAATCCATCTTCAGCTCTAGCTATCCAGAAAGAGCCAGCTAAAACCTGAATACAAGGCTGTCCGTGTAGAAAAAGGGGCACCCGAGTTTGAAAGTGAAACAAACTACGTGAAACACCCCACCTCCATTAAGGTCACTCACAAAGGGAATGCCTTAACTTTGGTGGAGGTTTATAAGTAAAAGCCACAGATGAACTCAAGACAGATATTAATACACATATTTTAAATAGCGGAAACCAAACAAACTTTTATTTCATCAATACGTGTATCAAACAAAGATTTCCATAATTGTCTCAAAATACTTCCAACATTACAACCTCATAACTGCCTTGATTATTAAAGAAGCATGAAAACATAAATAAAGTGACAAAAATCCCCATAGTGATATCCAAAGCCATTTTCCGAGAAAGAAAGATCCAAATCATACATCTACGTTCTTGGTGCTTGTAAAGAGCCTGACTGAGTTGAGCTGTTTCCTCCCTGTGGACCTTGGAGGGGGGGGGGGGGAACGAAAGAAAAGAAGACGGAAAGAAAATAGGGTCAGACATAAAGCCTGAGTAAATCTAGTAACTCTTCAATATGTGAATAAGAAAAGGGTATGATGAATGTAAAATAAAAATAGGAAAGTGTCACAAGCTAAGGAAGTGTCGAATGTACTATCACACCCATACTATATCTCTGCACCTATTTGAATTCATTCTAACTGGCACCCCATGGTGAGGGTGAAGTGATCCCTATTCTTATTAAAGATCGGCTCCTCCTCGCGTTAACATGTGTCATAAGGCCCCCAAGAATTGTAGATACCTATGCTGGTCCCACCATGGGGTGTATCAAGACCCATGGTGGCGGCCCCGACACAAAACTAGAAGACATAGGTTCTACTACTGGTGTCCCCAGTGCCCTGGTTGTCTGCTCCGGAGTGTGTGCACGCCCGCACCCCGTTAGACCTGCACTGTGCACCCACCGCCGTCGTTTGACCGCTTACAATCAGCCCAGTAATCGTGCCCCACCCTGCCTAGTTTCAGGGTACCGTTGATACCTAACTTTGGGTTACTGCTGAAACGGGTCCCTCGTTACCAGGATTTTCTAGTCAAACATGTTAAGTGGTTAAGTGTCTGTATTTACCTAACCCCACCCATCAATTCTTGTTAACATGTTGAATTTGGTTAAGTGTTATAGTTGACTTAACCCTACCATCTGTCCTTAGTCTCTTAGGAGCACCAGACCACTCACATTAGACAGGTATTGCTACGGTTACTAGATGTGCCGGTCGGTTCCGGGCAGGTTTACACTGTAGCTCAGTCTAACCTCGGGTCCTTATTGGGCTCAATGCTTAACCACCCACATTGGATAGGTATTGTTGTGACTACTGGACAGCCAGGCAGGTCCAGGCAGGTTTACATCACAACTCAATCCAACCTCGGGTTAAGCATATCGTGTTTTCTAAATTTACATATTTTATTACTTTTCAACTATATGTAAATGTCATATCTTTTATTTTTGGGTAATTCAATTCATACCGCTTATGTGTCATAACCATTGGCATGTGCCAAACATGGCAACATATATTTTCATATTTTACACCCAACGTTATTACCCCCGTTTGTTCGCAACGATATAACATGTGTTGGGCTTGTCACAATTCAGCCCAACTTTATAAACGTGAGGAAAAGGGGAAATCAAGAACATGTAATACATAAAGGTGTGTGGCGCATGAACTTGCAATTTGGCGATTCAACTAACATATAACATGGGTCATGTTAACTTGCATTCGAATCAAAGTATGACTAAGTAGGTGACATATGAAATGGCATAGTTTAGGAAAATACAAACTTGTGTTTAAACATGTTAACTTGGCATAATATCGACCACAAAACTAGCATGTTATATATTCATCAAAATGTACAATTTTTACATCTAATCATATAGCCTATTTCAACATGAACTTGCATAGTTTATGAAACCCAAACGATGTTTTACATAGAATCAATTATATTTTGCAAATAAACATGAACTTACATAGTTTATGAAACATAGATCCAATTATACTTGCAAATATAGATCTAATTATACTTGCCGATAAACATAAGAATGATATCATAGGTTTTGGGTCATGTAGGCATAGAAGGTCTATAACATGTTTACATAAATTCTAATGTAGACTAAGGGAATATACATAGTCCATGCCATCGACATATACAAAAAAAGGATCAATTTCTAGTTTTTGCCACAAGCTTGCAAGTGCCATTGTTTTTCATATACAATTGTTCAATAGGCTTGCATCAATTAATTTATGCCACAAATATCAATACACAAGTCATGATAGAACCATCACAATGCACAAAGATTATAACAATATGATTCTATTTTCATTTATATCGAATCACATCATAGTTTTTATTCATATTTTGAAAGGTCAATATACTTACAACGTGTGATGAATTCTTGTTTTCTGATTTCTGTTATTCTGATTTGGAGATGCTCTCCTTTGGGTAGCAAGGTTGCATTGAATGATTTGATTAAGCTTTGATCTTCTTTTAATTTGATTCGTCTCTTAGGCTTGTTGGCTTGTCTCTAGGCTTTCTAATTGACGGCCATTCCTAGTTCCTCTCCAGCAGCATGACGGCTTTTGTATTCTATTATTTGTGTGAATTTAGGGTTAGACTTGAGTTGTATTTATAGAATTTTAAATTGTTTTGAGCCGTCGATGAAGCTAGGGTGAATCCAGACCATCCATCTCAAGAGAGGCCAATAAGAAAGAGACATGTAAGCCCTAGTGACTCAGCCAAGCATCAGAATTCGACCAGACCCTGACCAGGCCAGCCAGGGCCTGACCAGTAAGTCTTTCTGACCTGGGCGCACTTGGCAGGTGCGCCTGGCCAAAATTGTACTGGCGCACTTCCCAAGTGCGCCAGTTCAACTTTGTTCTGGCGCACTTCACAAGTGCGCCAGTGCATTCTGACCCGTTTTCCGGTTTTTCTGCCCAACTTCGTTCGTCCATATCTTCTTCATAAGATATCCGTTTCTTGAACTCCATCTCAAGCAGAATTTCGAGACGAATGCAATGGCGTAACCCATTTCCCTTGATTTCATCATTTATAATTAATTATACTTTAATTCGTGAAGCTCAACGTTATAGAATTCACGGGGTGTTACACTGCGAGTCAGTCATGGGACTGGTATGAGAAATCTACTCAACACATTTAAAATATGGCTAATCACAGGACCACGCCACTTTCGTGGAACGGGTTTACTCCATTGTATTGCCAGTGCTTTAAAAACAAATCTTTCTTTTAAACATCGCAATGATTTTTATAAAAATGAAGCCATTATAAGACTCAGTTCCCATCACACAATGCAATGCAAACCGGAGGATAGAGTTTTACCTTATAATGGCCAAAATATGATTGATACGAATAAAACAAAAGCATTTGATATTATTACTAGTGTTTATATGTTTCAAAAACAATTTCAATCATAGCTATCAATCATAGACGGCATGGGTACCATATATCATGTCACCATATATATATACAATCAAAACCGCACAGTCACGTATTTGGAAATTGGATTTCCGTCATGAACCAAGGCAAAAGATAGTCCTTACCGACATCGAGCCAATCTAACCCATGTCTCAGGCAAGTACTCAGTCAAGCCTTTGGATCGTCAGGCCCGGTCCACCGATGTGAATTAAAATTCCTGAACACTATGTTTCCCTGCCCTATGGGGCGTAAATGAGCCAACGAATGACTCCATCGGACCCAGATCGTTCGATCTAACCGAGGCGCCTCACAACAGTAACAACCACATAAGTCAAACTCGTCAGGGCATGTAAAACCACTGACGCCACTTCTAACTAGAAGGAAACACATGCCCTCCCTGATGTCCTCTCCCGTTTCTGGTTCATACCGGGGTGTGAGGCTCGCGATTTCACGTTATACACAAAGCTATGCCACACAGGCGGTGCTTTGATCATCACCACAAGACTTTGCTTTTCAACAGAAGCCCTGGTCACTGCATCTTAGCATGCCACACAGGCAATTCACACCATGCAACTGATAGCTATCAATCACACAGAATAAATTCCAATGTCAGACACACTGTCTATTTGCAAGTCCGTTCTGGGTTTGACCGAAACCGGAGGCACTATATACTTCGCAAACCCACTGATCACCACGTATGTCTGGACGATCACCACTCATTATCCATATTTCGGGATGCCTCCCAATCAGGACCTCGGTTACCATCCAAACGAGGTGAAGATCTCCGGTCTTCGACCACCGTCTTCATCTTCGATTTCTTATCGTCGATTCAATTATTCAGAATGGGATAAACCCGGTCTTTCTGAGCAACTCGCGTATATAATAAACAAGTGCTACACAAACACTACTACGCATCATTTCAATTCATTAGTCACTAACCGTGAATCAGTAAGAGAACGATTTCCCAAATATTAACCCCGAAGGCCGAAACCAACATCAGATCAACACCCAGGAAACCATTCGACTTAGCCAACCTTCTGTTAGTTTCTAAATTTCACATCCATATCGTTTATAATATTTTATAATGATTTATCACTATTTTTATTTATTTAAAAATAGCCAATTTATTCAAAACGACGCTTCGGGCCATAACGCGGCCGTGGCGCTGTTTTTCTTTAGATTTGATTTACACATATCTGAAAATCTAACCATTGGATCTTCATAAAATTTACATCATTAAAAAGATCTTTTCAAAACGAATCCAACGGTTCCAGTTTCGGGAAAATCCGACGGTCGGATCTCCCGGTATAATCGTTTGAAGTTTCGATTTCAAAATACGAACTACAACGTCGTTATTCGATTAAATATAATTATGTATATATATATAAATATAATCGATTCTGGCGCTGTTTTTCTTCAGATTTGAATTAAACATTCCAGACAATCCAACCGTTGGATTTTTACAAAGTTGGTGCCGTTGGAAAGATATTTCCAAAGCGAACCCAACGGTTGCGGTTTCGGGAAAATCCGATGGTTGGATCTCCCGCGCTAATCGTTTGAAATCACGGTTTCAAAATACGAACTGCAGCTTCGTTATTCGATATATTTCAATTCTATTTATATATGTACATCGATTCTTCGATTTCAAAACTATATGAATTTCATCCATTTGATAAAAATGATATTTTTATCTAACTGTTTTCTATTTCAACACTTCACTATTTTTAACAATTCATGTATATAATAAAAATGTGATTTTTAATGTAAAACAATTTATTTCAAAACTCGACTATTTTATATAGTTAATATAGGTGATAAAAATAGGATTTTTATTATAAAACAATTTATTTCAAAACAAGATTATTTTATATAGTTCATATCGATGATAAAAATTGGATTTTTATTATAAAACAATTTCTTTCAAAATATGAATACCATTCAACACATGAATTTCAATTCAACGAATGAATTTTGATTCAACACATGAAGGTTTTCTATAGTTTATATATCTAGACAAAAAGGCGATTTTTTTATTTAAAACACGAATACCATTCAACACATGAATATGATTCAACGTATGAATTTCTATTCAACACATGAAGGTTTTTTATAGTTTGTATATACAGAGTAAAAATGTGATTTTTATATTTAAAACACGAATACCGTTCAATACATGAATTTCTATCCAACGAATGAATATCGATTCAACACATGAAGGTTTTCTATAGTTTATATATATAGATAAAAAGGTGATTGTTATATTTAAAACACGAATACCATTCAACACATGAATATGATTCAACGAATGAATTTCTATTCAACACATGAAGGTTTTCTATAGTTTGTATATATAGAGTAAAAATGCGATTTTTATTGTTAAAACAATTTATTTAAAACACGAATACCTTTCAACACATGAATATGATTCAACGAATGAATTTCTATTCAACACATGAAGGTTTTCTATTCAATAGACGAATATAGTTTCAATACAGGAAAATAATTCTAACACACGAATATTATTCAAAATTTTGGCAGCATAACGGCAGGGTAGTTAAAACCGGGACCGTCCCTAGTACGGCTCCTCGCTCTACCTTAAAGCCTCGCAGCTTTTGACAATGGGGAATCATGCATCTAGTTCGCATGCAGGCGACATGTATATTTATTTAATTTCCACAAACTAATCCTATGTGGTTTCAACCAAATATTTCTCAACCACAAACGGGTATTTTTCAACCACAATCAATCAATCTCAACCACAAACAATTTCAATCAACCATTCGCTATCAATCAATTTTCACACCAATCACAACCAATTAATATCGTCCATGGTTTGTGGACGAGGGGCGTATATATATATATATATATATATATATATATATATATATATATATATATAGCATTTCACTTCTATTTCAACACATATATAATTTTTACAACGCATATACAACTTATACATCGAACGTACAACTTATACAATGCTTATACAAGCGGTGTACAATGCTTATATAACTCATACATCGACTATATAATTTATACATCGTCGTTTTCCATATCATTTATAATATTTGAAATCTCACATTGGGTTCCACTCCACCAAAAATAGCAGAAGGCTCAGAAAAATATGCGGTCTCTTCTGGAATGTAGAAGATGTCCACACGGTCACGATGTTTCCTGTTTCATCGAATTTCGTCAAGAAACGAAAAAGATAAGATTTTTCAAAGTTTGCAACGGTTTAAAGGTGTTAAAACAGTTGAAAATTAATTCAGTCGTTTACCTTATTTATTTTTTCAAAACTAGGTTTAAGATTTTCGCCAAATCCGTAAAGTTGCAGCTCGATCGAACCATACAGCATTGAAGAGGGAGGAGGGGACTTTGCGGCGCCGGTGGTGGGGCCCAGCTCGACGCTGGCATGGAGGCGCAGCGCTATTCGAAGTCTCCGACTTCGTGACGTCGGTTCTCCCAAACCACACAATGAAAAAATCCAAACTATATATGGATTTGAAGATCTTCTCGTGCTCTTCAAAATCTTTAACTGGAGGAGGGGCTGATTTTGCTTGTAGGAGGCGCAAATGAGGAGAGAAGGGATTAGATGGTTTCCGTCGTGCGTTGCGTTCTTTTACGGGGAAAGAGAAATAGATTTGACCAATCACGTTTTTTATTTTTTATTTATAACTTTTAAAATTCCAAAAATACCCTCCTTAACACATGAACCCCAATCCAAACCCAACGACTGTTGTCCCTAGCGTTTTACCCCCATTCCAAACACAATGGAATATGTTTCGTAGGCCCATTCGACTGTTTCAGTCTGTTTTCTTTCAAATTAAAATATATAACATTCAATATTTGATTTGAACGTACATTTCAATTTGCCAGGGCCACAAACTGATTCGAAAAATTCCAGAAAAATAAATCTAGCTATGTTTTGACGATACGGTCCCAACAAAACTAGATTCGTCGAATTCTGAGACCGTTTGCAAAAAGGCCCATTTTTGGTTGATCCAATTTAGCTGTAACTGACCAAAACACGTTTTCCTTTTCCACGCTCACATACTAGCTTCAAAAATTATGAAATTTGAAACCTAGCAATAACTTCACATCCCGGATCCAACAAAAGTGGTTTCGTCGAATTCCGAGGTCGTTTGCAAAATGGCCAATTTCACGGGCTATATAAATTCCATAGCGACCTTTCTGAAAATTCATTTGGCCATAACTTTTGCTTTCCGCTATGAAACTTCGATTTTTCAGATTCGTTAGAAAGGTATTCACTAACAGATTTAAATATTTTTGATTTCACTCAAATTCGTTTTGTTTTGCACTTGGTACAGTCAGTCGAAGTTTGAATTCAAATTTTGAAACTACCGCGCCATTTCAGGTCTTGTTTATAATTCAAAGTAATTATATTTATTTTCAACTTTGATTCAAACTTACTTTTCATTGCTATTATTTAAAATATTTATTTTAAATATTTAAAATCCACTATTATAGCCAATTTAAAATTTTTAAATTGGTTTAGATTTTCCGGGTCGTTACAAGGTTTTCCAGGAGGCTAGAGCAGAAGAATAAAATTGTTTGCCCGACAAATAGGTGCATGTTTACCATAATTTACTGTTTTCTTTAGGTGATGATGATTTTATGAGCCGATTAGCTAGCCGCTTGGCTTTTTCTTTTTCTTTTTGAGATCAGAGGGCCTGTATGGCAATTTCGGGATTTTCCCGGTGCTCCCGGTGCAGGGGAGGTTATGGCGAAATTTTTCGAAAATTTAGGGTGTTAGCCAAATTTTTGAAAAATTTGAAAAGTTCTTAGAAACTGAAAAGTTGGAGAACTTAAGCCGTAGTGAAAATAATGGAAGTTGAGTTGATTTGTTAAACAACTTTCAGCTTCGTTCCTTTTCTGGGACGAAAAGTTTTAAGTGGGGGAGATTGTAACAACCCGGAAATCCAAGCCAATTTAAAAAAATTTAAATTGGTAATTTTAACGAATTTTGATTATTTAAAATGAGTTATTTTAAATAATATCGATGAGAAATTTATTTTGAATATAATTTGAACGTATATATTTATATAGATCGTCGTTAGAATATAAATATTTATTCTAATGTATAAAAGGAATTGAAATTGGCGCGGTAGTTCGATAATTTGATTTCAAAGTTCGAATGAATGTACCGGGTGCAATATAAACCAGATTTTAGTGAAACCAAAAATATTTGAATCTAATTGAGAATATCTTTCCAATGAATCCGGAAAATCGAAATTTCATAGCGGGGATAAAAAGATATGTCCAGTTGAATTTTCAGAATAGTCGCTATGGAATTCTAGCCCTTAAAAATGGAAATTTTGCAAATGACCTCGGTTTTCGACGAAACCACTTTTGTTGGATCCGTGATATCAAATTATTGCTAGATTCCAAAATTTCATAATTTTTCGAATCAATATGTGAGCGTGGCAAAGGAAACTCTTTTGACCAGTTTTAATTGATTTTAATCGACTGGAAAATGGCCATTTTTCTAACGGTCACAGAATTCAACGAAACTATTTTTGTTAGGATCGTATCGTCGATACGAAACTAGAAATAATTTTTCTGTAATTTTTAGAGTCCGTACGCGACCCTGGTAAATTGAAATGTACGCTTAAAATTGAGTATAATGATTTATATTTCGAATTTAATAAAAACTGATTCAAACAGTTGAATTGGCTTACGAAACATATCTCATTGTGTTCGGAATAGGGGTAATTCGCTAGGGACGACAGTCGGTGGGTTCGACTTCGAGTCCGAATGAAAAGGGTATTTTATAGAATTCCAAATTCAATTAAGTAATAAATAAAATATATAATAGCCCCCTCTCTACACTCTCTCTCCCCGATACTTAAAAAAACAGAAGGGAGGCGATGGAGCCCTAGTGTAACAACCCGGAAATGCGAGCCAATTTAAAATTTTTATTTTGGCGAATTTTGAACATTTAAAATGAATTATTTTAAATAATATCGACGAGAAATTTATTTTTAATAGAATTCGAACGTATATATTATATACGTCGTCGTTAGAATATAAATAATTATATATAATTATAAATAGAATTGAAAATGACACGGTAGTTTGATAATTCGATTTCAAACTTCAAATGAATGTACCGGATGCAAAACGAACCGGATTTTAGTGAAACAAAAAATAATAGGATCTATTTAAGGATATCTTTCCAACGAATCCGAAAAATCAAAATTTCATAGCGGGAATCAAAAGATATGTTCAGTTGAAAATTCTGAATAGTCGCTATGGAATTCAGGCCCTTAAAAATGGGAATTTTGCAAACGACCTCGGATTTCGACGAAACCACTTTTGTTGGATCCGTGATGTCAAATTATTGCTAGGTTTCAAATTTCATAATTTTTCGAATCAATATGTGAGCATGGCAAAGGAAAACGCGTTTGACCAGTTTTAGTTGATTTTAATCGACTGGAAATTGGCCATTTTTCCAACGGTCTCAGAATTCGATAAAACTAGTTATGTTAGGACCGTATCGTCGATACAAAGCTAGAAAATATTTTTCTCGGATTTATCGAGTTAGTATGTGACCCCGGTAAATTGAAATGCGCGTTCAAAATCAATATATAGAGTTATATGTTGATTTTAACGGAAACTGATCGAAATAGTCGAACCGGCTTACGATACATATCCCATTGTGTTCGGAGTGGGGGTGAAACGCTATGGATGACAGGCGGTGGGCCTCGTTTAGAGGTCAAATGGAAAAGTATCTTTTTGAAATTAAAATAAATAAAAAATAAAATAAAATCCCCCTTCCTCTCCTTACTTCCTCTCAGCCCCCCCCCCCCGATTTAAAATCAGAAATCGGAAAGAGAAAAAAAAGGGGCGACGGATCTCGTCGCCGCCCCGTCCAGCGCGCCACCGCGCTGTTGAAAGCGCCCCCGCCCCAGCCTCCTTCCTCCGCCGTCTTCCTCTCCTCTTCTTCCTCCTTCTCCTCCCTCGCGTTCACCTCCTCCTCCTTCTTCCCTTCTCCTCCCTCGCGACACCGCACCCAACCCTAGCCACGCCCCGACCTCCTCCACCCTGCTGGCCCCGCCGACAACCCCGACAGCCCCCCCACCGAACGCAAAGACCCCCCTCCTCTTCCTCAAAGCGATGTAAGTCTTTATTAAATTATTATTTAATGTAATTAGGTTTTTATAGTAATAAAAATATGATTTTTATTATAGGAGAAGTTTAAAAATATAATTTTTATATGATGTGAAGGGAAAAGGCGAAATCTTTATATTTGAAAAGGCGAAATCTTTATATTTGAAAAGGCGAAATCTTTATATTTGAAAAGGCAAAATCTTTTTATAAAGAACAGCATGATAAAAATATAATCTTTATTCTATGAACATCGATGTAAAAATAGAATTTTTATCTATATAGTAGTGATGTAAAAATAGAATTTTTATCTATATAGTAGCGATGTAAAAATAGAATTTTTATTTATATAGTAGCGATGTAAAAATAGAATTTTTATCTATATAGTAGCAGTGTAAAAATAGAATTTTTATCTATATAGTAGTGATGTAAAAATAGAATTTTTATCTATATAGTAGCGATGTAAAAATAGAATTTTTATCTATATAGTAGCGATGTAAAAGTAGAATTTTTATCTATATAGTAGCGATGTAAAAATAGAAATTTTATCTATATAGTAGCGATGTAAAAATAGAATTTTTATCTATATAGTAGCAGTGTAAAAATAGAATTTTTGTCTATATAGTAGCGATGTAAAAATAGGATTTTTATCTATATAATAGCGATGTAAAAATAGAATTTTTATCTATATAACATCGATGTAAAAATAGGATTTTTATCTATATAGTAGTGGTGTAAAAATAGAATTTTTATCTATATAACATCGATGTAAAAATAGGATTTTTATCTATATAGTAGCGATGTAAAAATAGAATTTTTATCTATATAGCATCGATGTAAAAATAGGATTTTTATCTACATACAGGCGATGTAAAAATAGAATTTTTATCCATATGGAGTGATTATAAAAATATGATTTTTATATACATAGCAACAATTTAAAAATATGATTTTTATATATGTAGTGGCTACGGGCAACGAAAGTGACAAAAGGCGAGAACGACGAGATTTCTACATAAGAAGAGTCGAGGCGTTTGGATTAGCTATTGGTGAGAACATCTCACTCTAAATTTCTTTTTCTAGTTATATATATACTAGGATGCAGACGGTGCTTAGCAGCACCCGACACCCGTCATCCACAGACCATGGATGGCTTGTTTGATTGATTGATGTGTTGTGAAAATTTGTTTGTGATGTGAATGCGAAATCGATAATATAAATTAATGTGTTGAAATAAATTAATTATCGTTAAAAATATAATTTTTAACGTGAATGTGAGTATATAAATATTTATAAACAAATCGGCCGATTTGTTTATATACACTGATTTGACTGATATTGATTGGGATGATAAATTTTACACATCGCCCAACTGCACGAATAAAAATATGTGTTTGTTGATTTGAAACCCCCACACGGGTGTTGGGAAGATATTTGGCGTACACTAATCCCAATTATTTAATTGTATGTAGATCGATTGGTCGACTGACTGTGTAAGCGTTAATTATTTATATTTGATGCATATGCAGTTGTGTGGTGCACTTTGGATGATGGTTGATCGTTTATCGTTGCTATTATACACATGTGTTGTATGGAATTCATATAATTAACATTATATGGTGATTGATTGGGCCTCATTCCAATCGGGAAAATAATGAATACTATAAAAAGGGAATTCATGTGTTGAATATAAAAATAGTCATGTGTTGACGATGTTCATGTGTTGAGTAAAATATTTTAAATAATAAAATTTACATCTTCATCATCTTTAGATTAGACACTACTTCACGGTGGAGTCTGATTAAAAATCAAACGATAGATACCACAATTTTATAAAATATTTTACGTAACAAAAATAGTGATGTGTTGACAGTACTCATGTGTTGAGATTAGTCGTGTGTTGAAAGAAATATAGATTCATGTGTTGAATAGAATAAATATTCATTTGTTGAATAGAGTAACGAATTTATTGAAATATATAAAGCCGTGTTGATTAGAGCTGCGCTATTTTGACGTGAACGATATTTATATCGATTATATTCGTATTTATAATGAATATAGAAAAGGTAGTGATTTCAAAATATAACGTTTTGAAAATATTATCATTTATATAGCAATGATATGAAATATTCAATTTTGATTTGAAATTGAAATAGTGTTGAAATGGTTCTAAAAACGAATTTAAAACGATTTATAAAATACGTTTTAAAAAGGAAATCGACGAAATATATAAAATATATATACATATATTATATATATAATGGCCTGAATAGAACGCGCCGCGCCGCGGCAGTTCACGAATTTCGACCATTGACTTCGAATTGACGTTGCGGGAGATCCGAACGTCGGATTCTCCTAAAAACAGAACCGTTGGGTTCGTATCGAAAAGAGCTTTCCAATGAATATTAGAAATTTAAAATCTAACGGTTGGATTTGGAATTATGTCCAAATCAAATTTGAAAAAGATCGATGTAAGTGCAGTTCGATGGCCATTGATGGAAATCGACTGTACGGGCCTTGATAAAATTATTAATAATTTGTGTAAAATCATAATATGGGAATTGGGAAGAAATGGGATGTAAAACTCCACATTTAAAATGATAAAAGGAGTTTTTTTATCGAAATGAACTAGTTTTGAACTAGAACTAAAACCAATTCATTTTTGAAATGAATAAATTGAATTTGAATCGGTTTTGAAAATAACCAGAATTTCCAATATATATAAAGTGGAAGTAGATCTGAATCGAAATTGTCTTTGGAATATTTCGATATTGGATTTTGTGACTATACAGATATTGTTATGGGAATTTGAAAGATATATTTTATATCGTTATTTCCAATACGATATTTGTTGGTTTCAGAATTTGATATTGAATATAAGCCGGTATATTTTCTATTTAGAGCCTTGTATTTAATATCAAATGTGATTTGGGTTTATCGTGAATCGTGTTTCATATGACATTGGTTCTTTAACCCAGTTAAAGACAGGATATTAATTTTTAAGAAGATTAAAACTAAGTGGAGTTTTAATGAATTTTTAATTAGATTGAAATGTGAATTGATAATTTAAATTATCAAATCTGAAAGGTGATCGAGAATGGAGTACCACCAGTTTTGCTCCAAAGCGATAGTTAAATCTTTAATTAGATTTGAACGTGAAATGGTAATTAATTTTACCGATAACACTGTGGTGTTAGATATGGAGTACCACCAGTTTTGCTCCATGGGATGAATAGGTTGGGATTGGGAAATAAAACAAATAATTACTTCGGTGTGGTTCGCTAATCCCGACTAGTTTGAAATGATATCCAAAGGAAGATTAAAGAATAAATTTAGAAGAATTTATCTTGGATAAAATTAATGGGAACCTTTCCCTAAGAATGTGATTTTCTGAATAAAAGAATATTCTGAATTGGAATGAGGCGTTTGTGTGTTTGTGTAACATTTGTTTATCATATACGTGGGTTATTCAGAAAGGCCGGGTTTCTACCCATTTTGTATAACCGATTCGACGAGATGTCGAAGATGAAGACGGTGGTTGAAGACCGGAAGTCGTCACATCGTTTGGGTGATTACTGATGATCTCGATTGGGCTGTACACCCAAGATGAGGGAAACTGTTGGTGATCGTCCAGACGTACTTGGAGATGGATGGATATGCGGGGAAAGTGCCTCCGGTTTCGTTCAGACCCAGAACGAACTTGTAAATGGATTGTTTGTCTGACATTGGATTTTATTCTGTGTTGATTGATCTCTATTAAATATACATCTGTTTGGCGGCAGAGAATTTATTCTCTTGCTTAACGCCCTTCTCTGAGACGTACGAGCTCAGAGGTTGTATATTGATGGACATCAGTCGCATGGTGTGAATTGCCGGTGTGGCACGCGTAAGTGGCAATTGATCAGGGCTTCTATTGAAAAGCAAAGTCTTGTGGTTGATGATCAAAGCACGGCCTGTGTGGCGTAGCTTTGTGTATAACATGAATTCGCAAGCCTCACACCTCGGTATGATTCAAAAACGGGATAGTGACTGCAGGGAGAGCACGACGTTTCTTTCTAGCTAGGGTGGTGTCAGTGACCTACCAGCCCTGACATTTATATACTTTTCACCTATGTGGTTGTTGGATACGAGGCGCCTCGGATATAGGTCTGTAAGGACCGGGAAATGTGTGTTCAGGAATAACTAATCCTCAAAAGTAAGAGAGGACCGGCCCTGAAGATCCAAGGATCATAGTGGGGTCCTGAGGCATTTGCTAGAGTGTCTCGAACGTGGAGAGGAGCTTGCCCCTTGCCTCGACTCATGACGGAAATCCAATTTCCAATACGTGATATTGCGGTTTTATTTGTAGAACCTAGTATGGCAACATAGTGGTATGGGTCATTCATGCCGCCTATGATTGATATTTATGATTGAAATTGTTTTGACACTATACACTTATAATAGTATCAAATAATGTGTTTTAAACGTATCAAGCATGCTTTGGCTGTTATAAGGTAAAAACCCTATCCTCCGGCTTGTGTTGCATTGTGTGATGGGACCTGGGTCTTATAACAGCTTCATTTTTCTTTATTTAGCATCGCGCTGTTTGTTTTATGCACTAGTATTCTCGAGAGGAAACCCGTTCCGTGTCATACGGCGTGGTCCCTTGAATTACTTTCTTCTAAAGTAAAGTTTTAAATAACTGTTTTAGTTCTCACACCAGTCACATGACTGACCTGGAGTTTATTGTTTTAACCTAAACTCTGGGTGCCCCTATTTTCCACACAGGCAGCTGGTAGTTTTGGTTTTGCAAATTTATATTCACAAGGTCCTGATTTACAGCTGGAACGTTGCTCGGAAAGCTCTGTATCCGTGCATTAGTTCTAGTTGTGCTTTTGTATTATTTTCTGCTGCGATGTATTTAAATGTAATTTAAATCTCTGGTATTTGTTGAATATAATTTATTCATTTATACTCTGTATATTCTTGTATCTGATGGAATTGTTGTAATAACAATGAAATGTTCTTCAGTTTGCGTTCTATTTTGTCCTGTTCTCAAAGTATCCGCTCTTTCCTTCATGGGGAAGTTACGGGTTCTTATAGTGGTATCAGAGCTTTGGTTTACAGAGCTCGAGAACAAGACACATTAGAACCATACGGAAGAATTCATCAGATATTGGATTAGTAATATCCAATTAGAATGACACGTTAGAGATAGGATCAGTAGTATCCTATAACGAGTGTGAAGAGTATATTTTTCAAATGAAAACAAATTTTGTTTTGAAATTTAATTCGTTTTAAACGTATTTGATTATTTATTTATTTTGAATTTGGACAATCGAGTATATAAAGATTTCGCGTATACGCGTCATGAACGTATATTCGAAGTTTTAATATACTGGATAGATATAGAATCACATTCTAGACACCCGGGGATAATTCTGGTGATGTGGCCACATCATCAGTATTTATATTCGTGTTTCGAAGGTGTGATATCTATATATTTCCATTAGACTGGTGTGAGAACCAAAACTAATATAGATAGATTTATTGTTGTGAATTGGCATCAAAAACATGATTTTCTGCATATATGTATCAAAATTATGAACTTGAAACTCTAATTCACTAATTGATTGATGTTTGTGTTGTTTGTTTATTTGTTTGATAATTTTTAAGCATTTAGCCTACTAGAATCAAATATTGAATTGTATTGAAAATTGGTCGCATTTGCTTGCATATACATGTACTTACATTGAACAGGTCATAGCAAGGAGGCTAGAACAGAGAATAAAATTTGTTTGCCCGACAAATAGGTACATGTTTACCATAATTTACTGTTTTGTTTGGGTGATGATGATTTTATGAGCCTATTGGCTAGCTGCTTGGCTTTTTCTTTTTCTTTTTGAGATCAGAAGGCCTATATGGAAATTTCGGGATTTTCCCATTGCTCCCGGTGCAGGGGAGGTTATGGCGAAATTTTTCGAAAATTTAGGGTGTTAGAATTTTTTTTGAAAAATTCGAAATGTTCTTAGAAACTGAAAAGTTGAAGAACTTAAGCCGTAGTCAAAATAATGGAAGTTGAGTTGATTTGTTAAACAACTTTCGGCTTCATTCCTTTTCGGCTTCCATTGTTATGTTTCCTTTTCGGCCTTTGATTTAGAGAAGATTAGAATATCATCAATAAAAAACCAGAACAAATTTATTCAATTAAATCACACATTGAACTGATTGGAAAATAGTTAGAAATATATACTTGTGCATTATATATGTTTGAACAGGAAATTGGATAGCTGTTGAGTAAAGATTTTATTTGCGTGCCCGACAAATAGGTAAACCTTAATGAGTTGGATGCGAAATATTATTATATCAACTCCTGTAAATGCCATTGGATGCGGAGTGCTGGTTATTCTGTGTGAAATAATAAACATCGCCATAGGATAGCAACAATTAATTTTGAGCTACATTACATGGCATACTTCTGGAAGATAGTCATACTTCATCATATACCACACAAGCATTTGGAGCTTGTGTGACGAGGTGGAAGATTTACCATACGAGCGAGAGGCTTGTATGGCGATGACTATATTTTACAGGTTGAACTGATGACTGATATGGACAATATAAAATTGTAATGATAAAATTGCCAGATTAATAAAACCCCCACACGGGTCTATAGTTGACAATAATCACGTCTCTCTAGTTATTAGATACGGCACATGGACTATTTATTTCCCACACGGGACGAGGTGACGAGGATTTATCCTCTGGAGCATTTAAAATACACTCCCCCTTAGGCTTTGACAGGGTGACGAGAATTTATTCTCCGGAGTTATTATCAATACACGCTCCCCTGTAAACACCAGAATATATCACTATAAATATGTGTATGCTTATTAGGATTTATTAGGTACCTAATACGGCCCAATAATTTCCAAACCTCTCCCCGTACAAAGGAGGTTATGGCGAAATTTTTCGAAAATTCCGGGTGTTAGCCAAATTATTGAAGAATTTGAAAATTCTCAGAAACTGAAGAGTTGGAGAATAGAAGCCAGATCGAACGTAGAGTTGATTAATCAAACCACTTTCGACTTTGTTCCATTTCGGGGACGAAAAGTTTTAAGTGGGGGAGGATGTAACAACCCGGAAATGCGAGCCAATTTAAAAATTTTATTTTGGCAATTTTAGCGAATTTTGAACATTTAAAATGAATTATTTTAAATAATATCAACGAGAAATTTATTTTTAATAGAATTCGAACGTATATATTATATACGTCGTCGTTAGAATATAAATAATTATATATAATTATAAATAGAATTGAAAATGGCGCGGTAGTTTGATAATTCGATTTCAAACTTCAAATGAATGTACCAGATGCAAAACGAACCGGATTTTAGTGAAACCAAAAATAATAGGATCTATTTGAGGATATCTTTCCAACGAATCCGAAAAATCAAAATTTCATAGCGAGAATCAAAAGATATGTCCAGTTGAAAATTCTGAATAGTCGCTATGGAATTCAGGCCCTTAAAAATGGGAATTTTGCAAACGGCCACGGATTTCGACGAAACCACTTTTGTTGGATCCGTGATGTCAAATTATTGCTAGGTTTCAAATTTCATAATTTTTCGAATCAATATGTGAGCGTGGAAAAGGAAAACGCGTTTGACCAGTTTCAGTTGATTTTAATCGACTGGAAATTGGCCATTTTTCCAACGGTCTCAAAATTCGATGAAACTAGTTTTGTTAGGACCGTATCGTCGATACGAAGCTAGAAAATATTTTTCTGGGATTTATCGAATTAGTATGTGACCCCGGTAAATTGAAATGCGCGTTCAAAATCAATATATATATAGTTATATGTTGATTTTAGCGGAAACTGATCGAAACAGTCGAACCGGCTTACGATACATATCCCATTGTGTTCGGAATGGGGGTGAAACGCTATGGACGACAGGCGGTGGGCCTCGTTTAGAGGTCAAATGGAAAAGTATCTTTTTGAAATTAAAATAAATAAATAAATAAACAAAATCCCCCTTCCTCTCCTTACTTCCTCTCAGCCCCCCCCCCCCCGATTTAAAATCAGAAATTAGAAAGAAAAAAAAAGGGACGACGGATCTCGTCGCCGCCCCGTCCAGCGCGCCACCGCGCTGTTGAACGCGCCCCCCCCAGCCTCCTTCCTTCGCCGTCTTCCTCTCCTCTTCTTCCTCCTTCTCCTCCCTTGCGTTCACCTCCTCCTCCTTCTTCCCTTCTCCTCCCTCGCGACACCGCACCCAACCCTAGCCACGCCCCGACCTCCTCCACCCCGCTGGCCCCGCCGACAACCCCGACAGCCCCCCCACCGAACGCAAAGACCCCCCTCCTCTTCCTCAAAGCGATGTAAGTCTTTATTAAATTATTATTTAATGTAATTAGGTTTTTATAGTAATAAAAATATGTTTTTTATTATAGGAGAAGTTTAAAAATATAATTTTTATATGATGTCAAGGGAAAAGGCGAAATCTTTATATTTGAAAAGGCGAAATCTTTATATTTGAAAAGGCGAAATCTTTATATTTGAAAAGGCGAAATCTTTTTATAAAGAATACCATGATAAAAATATAATCTTTATTCTATGAACATCGATGTAAAAATAGAATTTTTATCTATATAGTAGTGACGTAAAAATAGAATTTTTATCTATATAGTAGTGATGTAAAAATAGAATTTTTATTTATATAGTAGCGATGTAAAAATAGAATTTTTATCTATATAGTAGCGATGTAAAAATAGAATTTTTATCTATATAGTAGCAGTGTAAAAATAGAATTTTTATCTATATAGTAGTGATGTAAAAATAGAATTTTTATCTATATAGTAGCGATGTAAAAATAGAATTTTTATCTATATAGTAGCGATGTAAAAATAGAATTTTTATTTATATAGTAGCAGTGTAAAAATAGAATTTTTATCTATATAGTAGCGATGTAAAAATAGAATTTTTATCTATATAGTAGCGATGTAAAAATAGAATTTTTATCTATATAGTAGCAGTGTAAAAATAGAATTTTTATCTATATAGTAGCGATGTAAAAATAGGATTTTTATCTATATAGTAGCGATGTAAAAATAGAATTTTTATCTATATAACATCGATGTAAAAATAGGATTTTTATCTATATAGTAGTGGTGTAAAAATAGAATTTTTATCTATATAACATCGATGTAAAAATAGGATTTTTATCTATATAGTAGCGATGTAAAAATAGGATTTTTATCTATATAGCATCGATGTAAAAATAGGATTTTTATCTACATAGTGGCCATGTAAAAATAGAATTTTTATCCATATGGAGTGATTATAAAAATATGATTTTTATATACATAGCAACAATTTAAAAATATGATTTTTATATATGTAGTGGCTACGGGCAACGAAAGTGACAAAAGGCGAGAACAACGAGATTTCTACATAAGAAGAGTCGAGGCATTTGGATTAGCTATTGGTGAGAACTTCTCACTCTAAATTTCTTTTTCTATTAATATATATACTAGGATGCAGACGGTGCTTAGCAGCACCCGACACCCGTCATCCACAGACCATGGATGGCTTGTTTGTTTGATTGATGTGTTGTGAAAATTTGTTTGTGATGTGAATGCAAAATCGATAATATAAATTAATGTGTTGAAATAAATTAATTATCGTTAAAAATATAATTTTTAACGTGAATGTGAGTAAATAAATATTTATAAACAAATCGGCCGATTTGTTTATATACACTGATTTGACTGATATTGATTGGGATGATAAATTTTACACATCGCCCAACTACACGAATAAAAATATGTGTTTGTTGATTTGAAACCCCACACGGGTGTTGGGATGATATTTGGCGTACACTAATCCCAATTATTTAATTGTATGTCGATCGATTGGTCGACAGACTGT
The DNA here is from genome assembly GCA_030737875.1 of Allium sativum. Taxonomy (NCBI): domain Eukaryota; kingdom Viridiplantae; phylum Streptophyta; class Magnoliopsida; order Asparagales; family Amaryllidaceae; genus Allium; species Allium sativum. The sequence continues at coordinate 442,775,352 of CM060922.1, read as the reverse complement.
GTAAGCGTTGATTATTTGTATTTGATGCTTATGCAGTTGTGTGGTGCACTTTGGATGATGGTTGATCGTTTATTGTTGCTATTATATACATGTGTTGTATGGAATTCATATAATTAACATTATATGGTGATTGATTGGGCCTCATTCCAATCGGGAAAATAATGAATACTATAAAAAGGGAATTCATGTGTTGAATATAAAAATAGTCATGTGTTGACGATGTTCATGTGTTGAGTAAAATATTTTAAATAATAAAATTTACATCTTCATCATCTTTAGATTAGACACTACTTCACGGTGGAGTCTGATTAAAAATCAAACGATAGATACCACAATTTTATAAAATATTTTACGTAACAAAAATAGTGATGTGTTGACAGTACTCATGTGTTGAGATTAGTCGTGTGTTGAAAGAAATATAGATTCATGTGTTGAATAGAATAAATATTCATTTGTTGAATAGAGTAACGAATTTATTGAAATATATAAAGCCGTGTTGATTAGAGCTGCGCTATTTTGACGTGAACGATATTTATATCGATTATATTCGTATTTATAATGAATATAGAAAAGGTAGTGATTTCAAAATATAACGTTTTGAAAATATTATCATTTATATAGCAATGATATGAAATATTCAATTTTGATTTGAAATTGAAATAGTGTTGAAATGGTTCTGAAAACGAATTTAAAACGATTTATAAAATACGTTTTAAAAAGGAAATCGACGAAATATATATAATATATATACATATATTATATATATAATGGCCTGAATAGAACGCGCCGCGCCGCGGCAGTTCACGAATTTCGACCATTGACTTCGAATTGACGTTGCGGGAGATCCGAACGTCGGATTCTCCTAAAAACAGAACCGTTGGGTTCGTATCGAAAAGAGCTTTCCAATGAATATTAGAAATTTAAAATCTAACGGTTGTATTTGGAATTATGTCCAAATCAAATTTGAAAAAGGTCGCTGTAAGTGCAGTTCGATGGCCATTGATGGAAATCGATTGTACGGGCCTTGATAAAATTATTAAAAATATTAATAATTTGTGTAAAATCATAGTATGGGAATTGGGAAGAACTGGGATGTAAAACTCCACATTTGAAATGATAAAAGGAGATTTTTATCGAAATGAACTAGTTTTGAACTAGAACTAAAACCAATTCATTTTTGAAATGAATAAATTGAATTTGAATCGGTTTTGAAAATAACCAGAATTTCCAATATATATAAAGTGGAAGTGGATCTGAATCGAAATTGTCTTTGGAATATTTCGATATTGGATTTCGTGACTATATAGATATTGTTATGGGAATTTGAAAGATATATTTTATATCGTTATTTCCAATACGATATTTGTTGGTTTCAGAATCTGATATTGAATATAAGCCGGTATATTTTCTATTCAGAGCCTTGTATTTAATATCAAATGTGATTTGGGTTTATCGTGAATCTATTTTCATATGACATTGGTTCTTTAATCCAGTTAAAGACAGGATATTGATTTTTAAGAAGATTAAAACTAAGTGGAGTTTTAATGAATTTTTAATTAGATTGAAATGTGAATTGATAATTTAAATTATCAAATTTGAAAGGTGATCGAGAATGGAGTACCACCAGTTTTGCTCCAAAGCGATAGTTAAATCTTTAATTAGATTTGAACGTGAAATGGTAATTAATTTTACGGATAACACTGTGGTGTTAGATATAGAGTACCACCAGTTTTGCTCCATGGGATGAATAGGTTGGGATTGGGAAATAAAACAAATAATTACTTCGGTGTGGTTTGCTAATCCCGACTAGTTTGAAATGATATCCAAAGGAAGATTAAAGAATAAATTTAGAAGAATTTATCTTGGATAAAATTAATGGGAACCTTTCCCTAAGAACGTGATTTTGTGAATAAAAGAATATTCTGAATTGGAATGAGGCGTTTGTGTGTTTGTGTAACATTTGTTTATCATATATGTGGGTTATTCAGAAAGGCCGGGTTTCTACTCACTCTGAATAACCGATTCGACGAGATGTCGAAGATGAAGACGGTGGTCGAAGACCGGAAGTCTTCACATCGTTTGGGTGATTACTGATGATCTCGATTGGGCTGTACACCCAAGATGAGGGAAACAGTTGGTGATCGTCCAGTCGTACTTGGAGATGGATGGATATGCGAGGAAAGTGCCTCCGGTTTCGTTCAGACCCAGAACGAACTTGTAAATGGATTGTGTGTCTGACATTGGATTTTATTCCGTGTTGATTGATCTCTATTAAATATACATCTGTTTGGCGACAGAGAATTTATTCTCTTGCTTAACACCCTTCTCAGAGACGTACGAGCTCAGAGGTTGTATATCGATGGACATCAGTCGCATGGAGTGAATTGCCAGTGTGGCACGCGTAAGAGGCAATTGATCAGTGCTTCTATTGAAAAGCAAAGTCTTGTAGTTTATGATGAAAGCACGGCCTGTGTGGCGTAGCTTTGTGTATAACGTGAATTCGCGAGCCTCACACCTCGGTATGAGTCAAAAACGGGATAGTGACTGCAGGGAGAGCACGTCGTTTCTTTCTAGCTAGGGTGGTGTCAGTGACCTACCAGCCCTGACATTTATATACTTTTCACCTGTATGGTTGTTGGATACGAGGCGCCTCGGATATAGGTCTGTAAGGATCGGGAAACGTGTGTTCAGGAATAACTAATCCTCAAAAGTAAGAGAGGACCAGCCCTGAAGATCCAAGGATCATAGTGGGGTCCTGAGGCATTTGCTAGAGTGTCTCGAACGCGGAGAGGAGCTTGCCCCTTGCCTCGACTCATGATGGAAATCCAATTTCCAATACGTGATATTGCGGTTTTATTTGTAGAACCTTGTATGGCGACATAGTGGTATAGGTCATTCATGCCGCCTATGATTGATATTTATGATTGAAATTGTTTTGACACTATACACTTATAATAGTATCAAATAATGTGTTTTAAACGTATCAAGCATGCTTTGGCTGTTATAAGGTAAAAACCCTATCCTCTGGCTTGCGTTGCATTGTGTGATGGGACCTGGGTCTTATAACAGCTTCATTTTTCTTTATTTAGCATCGCGCTGTTTGTTTTATGCACTAGTATTCTCGGGAGGAAACCCGTTCCGTATCATACGGCGTGGTCCCTTGAATTACTTTCTTCTAAAGTAAAGTTTTAAATAACTGTTCTAGTTCTCACACCAGTCACATGACTGACCTGGAGTTTATTGTTTTAACCTAAACTCTGGGTGCCCCTATTTTCCACATGGGCAGCTGGTAGTTTTGGTTTTGCAGATTTATATTCACATGGTCCTGATTTACAGCTGGAACGATGCTCGGAAAGCTCTGTATCCGTGCATTACTTCTAGTTGTGCTTTTGTATTATTTTCCGCTGCGATGTATTTAAATGTAATTTAAATATCTGATATTTGTTGAATGTAATTTATTCATTTATACTCTGTATATTCTTGTATCTGATGGAATTGTTGTAATAACAATGAAATGTTCTTCAGTTTGCGTTTTATTTTGTCCTGTTCTCAAAGTATCCGCTCTTTCCTTCATGGGGAAGTTACGGGTTCTTACACCTAGCCTCCCAATCGCCGTCGCTAGGGGCGCGCCCCACCACCGCCATGCCAGCGCCGATCGACGGCGGCATCCCCTCCCCGGCCTCCTCCTTCCCCGTCCATCTCTCCCTCCCTTCCTCTAAATCGACCCGCGCCCCAAACAGCCTCCCACCTCGAACCCGCCAATGCCCCAGACCCCTCCGCGCCTCAGGCCGACCATCCACCGCCCCTCTTCTGTCTTCCCTCCCTCTTCTTCGCAAAACAGACCCAAACCTTCCCCTTTTCCTCCATTTCGAACCTCGAGAACCCCAATACCAACGCCCCTAGCCCTAATCGAAGAGAACAGCCACGCACCGCCAATTGCAGGGCCCACCGACGCTGATCAGAAGCATCTCCTCCTCCCCTACGAACCTGCTCCGCCTAGATTCGATAACCGGTGAGTTTTTGTTATATTTTACCTAATGTAATCATTTAAATTACTAATTAAGCAGCCAATAAAGCAAAAATATAATCTTTGAGTAAGTAAAGATTAGATTTTTCTTTAGGAAAAAGGATAGATTTTTAATATAAAAGATTCGATTTTTATTGATACGAGAGGTTCATTCTTTTTTTATTTATTTGAAGAAAGGTTGAATGTTTATATACATAAAGCTAGGATTTTATTTAAATAAAAATATAATTTTTATATTATAGAAAGAATAAAAATATGATTTTTATATTATAGAAAGAATAAAAATATAATTTTTATATTATAGAAAGAATAAAAATATAATTTTTATATTATAGAAAGAATAAAAATATGAATTTTATATTATATAGATAATAAAAATTTGATCTTTATTTATGTAGCGAAATAAAAATTGGATTTTTATTGTATATGTGTTGAAACAAAAATGTGATTTTTATAGCGATAAAAATTTGATTTATATATATATAGAATAATAATAAAAATTCTATTTTTATATAAGAAGTAGAAATATAAAAATATAATTTTTATATAGAATGATGCGTTGTAAATATATATGATGTAGAAATAAAAATATGATTTTTATTTATTGAATGAAGCAATAATAATATAATTTTTATTTGAACAGCGTGAAAAGAACTGCATTGGAATTGCAAACAAATCCAGATGTTCAGCAGTTCAAAAGCAAAGCACGGCGGAGTGGAACCCTCTGTGAGAACTTCTTACTTTATTTTTTTCTTTTCTAGTTATAATATATATTAGGATGCAGACGGTGTTTAGTAGCACCCGTCGTCCACAGACCCTGGACGACTTGTATGCTTGTTTGTTTGATTTTGATGTGTAGTTGATTGTGTGATGTGATGTGAAATGAAAAAAAATATTTATATAGTTAAAAATATTTTATAGTTGAAAATAGAATTTTTAACGTGTATATGAAATGAAATAAATTAATATAAACAAATCGAACGATTTGTTTATATACACACATTTGACTGAGATTGATTGGGACGATAAATTTTACACATCGCCCAACTGCACAAATAAAATCTGTGTTTGATTGTTTGAAAACCCCACACGGGTATTGGGATGGTATATGACATACACTAGTCCCAATAATTAGCTGTATGTCGATCGATTGATGGACAGACTGTTATGAGTGTTAAATATTTATATTTGATGCTTATACAGTGTAGAATGCACTTTGGATGATGGTTGATTATTCATCGTTGTTATTGTATACATGTGTTGTAGAAAATCCATATAATTAACATTATATGGTAATTGATTGGGCTTCATTCCAGTTTTGAAAAAGAAATATTTGAATAGAAATATTTGAAAAAGAAATATTTGAAATAGAATATTTGAAAATAGGATATATGAAGCCGTGTTGATTAGATTGACGCCATTTTGACGTGAACTATATTTATATTGATTATATTCGATTTTATAATGAATATTGAAAAGTGATTTCAAAATCGAATATTTTGAAATGAAATTCGAATTATATTTAAAAGAATAGAAATTCGAATTAAATTGAAAAGAATTGAAATTCGAATTAAACTGAATAGAATTGAAATTCGAATTAAATTGAAATAGAATTGAAATCGTTTTGAATTGAGTTTAAAACGTATTGAAATTGAACTGAAAACCGATTTGAATTGAAATCAATTTGAAATGAATTTAAAATGAATATATGTTGAAAAATTTGATTTTGATTTGAATTTGAAAAGGAAGTTGAAATCGTTTTGAAAACGAATTTAAAACGATTTATAAAATACGTTTTAAAAGGAAATCGACGAAGTATATTATATATATATATATATATATATATATATATATATATAATATAATGGCCTGAATAGAACGAGCCGCGCCGCGGCAGTTCGCGAATTTCGATCATTGACTTCGAACGGATATTATGGGAGATCCGACCGTCGGATTCTCCTGAAACCGAAACCGTTGGGTTCGTATCGAAAAGAGCTTTCTAATGAATATTAGAAATTTGAAATCTAACGGTTGGATTTGGAATTATGTCGAAATCAAATTTGGAAAAGGTCGATGTAAGTGTAGTTCGATGGCCGTTGATGGAAATTGACTGTGCGGGCCTTGATAAAATTATTAAAAATAGTAATAATTTGTGTAAAATCATAAGAAATGATTTGTGAAGATTTGTGATGAAAAACTCCATATTTGAAAAGATAAAAATAGATTTTTATCGAAATGAACTAGTTTTGAACTAGAATTATAATTCTATTTATTTTTAAATAAATAAATTGAATTTGAAAAGGGTTTTAAAAGTAACCAGAATTTCCAATAATTGAATTGGAATGGATTTGAATCGAAATTGTCTTTGGATTATTTCGATGTTGAATTTCGTGATTATACAGATATTGTTATGGAAATTTGAAAGATATGTATATATCGTTATTTCCAATACGATATTTGTTGGTCATAGAATTTGATATGGAATATAAGCCGATATATTTTCTATTCAGAGCCTTGTATTTAATATCAAATGTGATTTGGGTTTGTCGTGAATGGTGTCTTCATTACCACTGTTCTTAAGCCCAGTTGAGAAAATGATTAAATCTTTTTATTTAGATTTAATGAAGTGTACCCATTAAATAATATTTAATTGGAATTGTACTGGAATTGATTTTCTTGGGTTTATCGTGAACAGTGTTTTAAATAACACTTGTTCTTTAACCCGATAATTAATGGAATGTGATTTTGGGTTGTCGTGAACGGTATCTTCAATAATACTGTTCTTAGACACAAAAAGGAGTTAAGAAAATCAAAAACTAACTGGAGGTTAGTTAAGTTGAATGGTTTCCGGGGTATTGATCTGATGTTGGTTTCGGCCTTCGGGGTTAATACTTAGGGAATTGCTCACTTACTATTTTACGATTAGGGACTGATTGAAATGTGATGTGATTTTGGGGTTTTCGTGAACCGTGTTTTAAATGACACTGATTCTTTAACCCAGTTAAAGATTAAAACTAAGTGGGGGTTTTAATGAATCTTTAATTAGATTGAAAAGATCGAGAATGGAGTATCACCAGTTTTGCTGCAGGCGATAGTTAAATCTTTAATTAGATTTGAACGTGAAATGGTAATTGAATTTACCGATAACACTGTGGTGTTAGAAATGAAGTATTACCAGTTTTACTTCATGGGATGAATAAGTTGGGATTGGGAAACTAAAACAAATGATTACTTCGGTAAGGTTCGTTAATCCCGACTAGTTTGGATAAACCAAATTTTGGTTTGAATTGATTTTCAAAGGATGATTAAAGAATAAATTTAAAGGAATTTATCTTTGATAAAATTAATGGGAATCTTTCCCTAAGAATGTGAAATTTAGAAACTAACTGAAGGTTGGCTAAGTCGAATGGTTTCCTGGGTTTTGATCTGATGTTGGTTTTGGCCTTCGGGGTTAATATTTGGGAAATCGTTCTCTTACTGATTTACGGTTAGTGACTAATGAACTGGAATATGGCGTATGTGTGTTTGTGTTGCACTTGTTTATTATATACGCGAGTTGCTTAGAAAGACTAGGTCTATCCCATTCTGAATAACTGAATCGACGATAAGAAATCGAAGATGAAGACGGTGGTCGAAGACCGGAGATCTTCACCTCATTTGGATGGTAACTGATGTCCTGATTGGGAGGCATCCCGAAATATGGATAATGAGTGGTGATCTTCCAGACGTACGTGGAGATCGATGGGTTTGCGAGGTATATAGTGCCTCCGGTTTCGTTCAGACCTAGAACAGACTTGCAAATGGACGGTGTGTCTGACATTAGAATTTATTCTGTGTGATTGATAGCCATCAGTCGCGTCGTGTGAATTGCCTATGTGGCATGCTGAGACGTAGTGATCAAGGCTTCTGTTGAAAAGCAAAGTCTTGTGGTGATGATCAAAGCACCGCCTGTGTGGCGTAGCTTTGTGTATGACGTGAATTTGCTAGCCTTACACCCTGGTATGAACCAGAAATGGGAGAGGACCTCAGGGGGGACGTGCATTTTCTTTCTAGCTAGAAGTGGCGTCAGTGGTTTTACACGCCCTGACGAGTTTGACTTATGTGGTTGTTACTGTTGCGAGGCGCCTCGGTTATATCGGTCGATCCGGGACTGATGGAGTCATTCGTTGGCTCATTTATGCCCCAAAGGGCGGAGAAACGCATTGTTCAGGCATTATAATCCACTCCGTGTGGACCGGCCCTGACGATCCAAGGTACGGTTGCGGCTGTGCCTGAGGCTCGGGCTAGACAGTCTCGAATTCGGTAAGGACTATCTTTTGCCTTGGTTCATGACGAAAATCCAACTTCCAATACGTGACGTTTCGATTTTAGTTGTAATCCTATATATGGCGACATAGTGGGATAGAGCGCTTATGCCGTCTATGATTGATATTTATGATTGTATATAAAATCAGAAACTAACTGGAAACGAGCTAAGATGGGTGGTTTCCTGGGTATTAGTCTGATGTTGATTTCGGCCTTCTGGGTTAATACTTAGGGAATCGTTCTCTTACTAATTTACAGTTGGAGTCTGATTAAGAATCAAAAGATGAAATTTAACGTATCAAGCATTCTTGGCTATTATAAGGTAAAAACCCTATCCTCCGGCTTGCGTTGCATTGTGTGATGGGTACTGGGTCTTATAATAGCTTCATTTTTCTTTATTTAGCATTGCGCTGTTGTTTTATGCACTGGTGTTCTTGGGAGGAAACCCGTTCCGCGTTAACGGCGTGGTCCCTTGATTTACCTAACTTTAAAATAAAGATTAATAACTGTTTTAGTTCTCACACCAGTCCCATGACTGACCTGGAGTTTATTGTTTTAACCTAAACTCTAGGTGCCCTTATTTTGACACGGGCCGCTAGTAGTTCTGGTTTTGCAGATTTATATTCACAGGATCCTGATTTACAGCTGGAACGATATCCGGAAAGCTTTGTATCTGTATATCTCCTTCAGTTGTATTTTGTATTATTTTCCGCTGCTATGTAATGTATTGTAATATCTGATATTTATCGAATGTATATTATTTGTTTATACTATGTATATTCTTGTATTCTAATGAATTGTTGTAACATACAATGAAATGTCCTTCTGTTTGCATTCTTCTGTGTGTTGTCCTCGACTCAATCCGGGCTTTCCTCACCGGGGAAGTTCGGGTCGTTTCATAACTATATAAATCATATAATCAGAGTATACATGCTCATACAAAACAGTAATAGAGCTTATACAAGAGATAAATAAATTTAATTGATACACTATCTCTAACAGAAAACATAACATTGTCAAGACTCCACAGTGCTATACAGCGGAATAAACAAAGGTAATACAAGTCTAAGTACATAAAACATCGCCTCCCGCGAAGCTACCACTGCAACTCCGAATAATACCTGTACTTGTCACCCGACCTACTCATCCGCACATTGATGAGCACCTAAGGTAGTAAGAGGAAAATAAAACCTTGGGTCAGACAACAGTCCAGTGTGAGTGGTAAATAAATCTCAAAGTACTGCAAAATTCATAATAGTATATACGACACAGAGGGTATGAAGAATCAAATATGTCCTACCCTTGCATCCACAGAGTCAGCACATATAAGGATGTATATACTACTCTATGAGAATAAGTATCAGTGTATCGTACATCATAATAGAAGGAATGTCCAGATATCTGAATCGATGATATCCATATCATATGACGCCCCTAAGGTGATAAATGATCATGTAAACATAGCATCCATCCTGGCATTTGCTTGCTCAATGCGTTGGATATACGATAACGCCTCTGTTCCTTGGTATTTGAATCTGTGTCACTCAATCATCTAGGAACTAAGTTGTACCAACTTACAAGCCAGGACGAGGACCCAAACTAGGTCCAAGTGTGTGTCACTGGTTTCCTCGCACCTAGAAACAATCTCCTTCACCAGGAGAAAAGGACCTGCACTAGTCCAAATGCACGGCACACTCGTCATCCCTTCTCTCCGAGTACTTGTTGAATCAACGTATCAATAATCCCTTTGCATGCGCGACCCGTAGTAAAGTCAATCTTGGAACTACTACCATGACTTCTCTTTAGTAGTTCCCTTTCAATCCATCATCCTTACTCTGTATTCTGGAATATCCCTATCTTTTGTCGACGTCGACGCTGCGTAGCTTTCCATCCTAGATTCACCACCATCGGATAACAAACCACTGATCGAAGAGTCATCATGTCAAAATCAACGTCGAACGAACCATCATATCATGCTCCTCAAAATTGCACCATCATCCATGTTAAATTGACTGAAATGACAAATAACAATAGTAATCGATATCGACCACTTCATAGTAACTGATAATGACTACTCATAAAACACCCCACGTTCCTTAATGTCACCTATATAAGGATTTCATCAAGAAAGTATAGAGCATTGTAGGTATAAAGACATAAAGCATCACAGAGACTAAGTGTAACACCCCGCGAATTCTATAACTGTGAAATTCACAAATTAAAGTATAATTAATTTCAAATCAAAGAACTAAGGGAAACGGGATACGCCATTGCGTTCATCTCGGAAAAATACGCGGAATAGAGTCCGAGTTTTCGAAAAACGGAGTCCGCATGAAGAAGATATGGCCTTCGGAAGTTTCTGAATTAAGTTTAAAATTCGAACAGAATAAAACAGCTCAGAAAAACAAGTTTAAATTCCAAAATCGGGCCCAATTGGCCAGGGCGGGAAAACTCCCGCCTAATGCACCCAGGTCGACTGGGCTGTCGACCTGGTCTAGCCAGGTCGACAGGGCTGTCGACAGGGCTGTCGACAGGGCTGTCGACCTGGTCCAGAGCCAGGTCGAACCCAGCCCAACCTGGCTGGCCTATTCTATGTTGGTCGATTTTCAGAAGTCTGCTTTGTCATTAGGGCTAGGTGGCAGGCTCTAATTGGTCTCTCTTTCGAATGAATGGCTACGATCAATCCAAGCAACATCGATGGTCCTAATCAGTTCATAAACTCTATAAAAATGACCCTAGACTCAACCTAATCTATTCATTCAAAAATAAGAACAAGGCCATCATGTTGCTGAAGAACGACTAAGAGTAGCCACCAATTGGAGAGAGGATTAGGAGGCAAATTCTAAAGCATAAAGCAACTTAATCAAATCAAATCAACAAGGAATCGCATCTCCAAATTCCTAAATTGGAGAATTCTCCACACAATTGTAAGTAGAGTATTATTTTGGTATGAACAAATAACTGTGTTGGTTTGTATATTTGATTGTGGTGATAAATAATTCATATTTGTGCGTTACTATGATTCTTATCGATTTGGAATATTGTATAGCGATTGGATATTCGCAAAGTATGTTATTCATTATAAAAACTACATGTTTGCGGTAGTTTTATGCAAGTATACGTTTGGATATTCTCAAAATATGTAATTCATGTTGAAGCTACATGTATATAGTTGTTTAATTGAAATTCATGCAAGTTTTGCTACTATGCCATCATAATGTATATTTTTGTACAAAAATCATTTTTGTGCGTAATTGGAACAAATTTGAGTTATTATAGTTCATATGAAACTATGTTGAAATTTTGGCATCACGATCTATGTATTAAGCCATGCTTTTGTACTAGAAAGCCTATTTGCAAACTTATGAATATGACTAGGCTATGATTAATATTTTGCATAATTGAAATCCATGTTAGGTCTATATTGTTAACAAGAATTATATGATGACATATGTGGTACATAGCTAGGTTAGATTCAAAATCCCATTTGCAAGTTTGCATGACTAAAGTAAAAATCATGATTTCATGTTAGAAATATTTATGCCATGGTTATGTGAATAGATTTAAAATCATGATTAAGTTGAACTATACTTTTGTGTTAGTAACAAAAGTAAGCACCTTTGTAAACATGTAGTAATCTTATGAACATGATTTGCTTATGTTTGACATTATGCCTAAATAAAAATATAGGTTTATGTTGTAGTTAAGACTATGTGTCAATAATGATATCCAATTTAGATTCTTAACTTAACTACAAGTTTACATGCTTTGATTCATGTCACTTATGCTACTATGCAAGTACACCAGTTTCTGTTTTGTAGTTCCAACGTCATGTTGCAAGTTCATGCGTTCACATTCCCCTTTTTGTGTATGTAATCACGCTTTAAGCCTCCCCTTTTTCTCATGGCTAAGTTGGGCTTAAAAGCCTAAGCCCAACATATATTATGATAAACGAATGTATTAAACGGGGGAAAATAGCGTTAGGCCAAATTAATTAATAAATGAAAATATAAAGTAGAAGGGCCCAAATTCAAGTATGGGTTGGGCCCATGATTGGTGTAACCTTTACACCATTAACTTAATAATGGGCCGCAAATATTTACATATAAGAAAATAAAGAAGAAAGACAAAATATGTAAATGTAGAACATACGATGTGTTTAACCCGAGGTTGGATTGAGTTGTGATGTAAACCTGCCCGGAACCGCCCGGCTGTCCAGTAGTCACAACAATACCTATCCAATGTGGGAGGTTAAACATGGAGCCCAATAAGGACCCGAGGTTAGACTGAGTTGTGGCGTAAGACTGCCCGGAACCAACCGGCAACAGGCAGCCACAACAATACCTGTCTAATGTGAGAGGTCAAGGCTTTAATAAGACAATTAAGGCTGAGTCAGGATTGTTAGGATTAAGTGAACTAAAGATTTAGTCAAAATGGAACATGCTAAACTAAACGGACTGGTGGGGGTTAGGTTAGAAAACACTTAACCAACTTAGCATGTTGGCTAGAGATAGAAAACCTAGTAACGGGGGACCCTTTTCAGCAGTAACCCTAGAAGGTGTATCATGATACCCTGAAACTAGGCAGGGTGGGGCACGATTACTGGGCTGATTGTAAGAGGTCAAATCGACGGCGGTGGTGTAGCAGTGTAGGTTCTAACGGGGTGCGGGCGTGCACACACTCCGGCGTAGAAAAATAAGGCACTGGACACCAGTAGCATACCTGTGCATTCTAGGATTGTGTCGGGCCGCCACCATGGGACTTGATACACCCCATGGTGGGACCAGCATAGGTAACTACAACATCGGGGGCCGTAAGACACATATAACTTTGCGAGTAGGAGCCGATCATCATAGAATGGATCACATCACCCTGATTATGGGGTGCCAGTTGGGAACTAGTTTATATGGGTCCAGAGATTAACATGGGGTACGATAGTATATTCGACCCTAGACAACTTAACCAAGTTTATAGTGCTTTCCCACTTCTTGTTTATACTTATCATACCTAGTTCTTTATTCATAGACAGAAGAGTCCTAGACTTACTCAGGCTTTATGTCTGACTCTACTTTTCTTTCGTCTTCTTTTCTTCCGTTTCCCCCCCTAGGTCCACAAGGAGGGAACACTGCAGCTTGACCAGCCTTAACATCCAGCTTGAAGAGGAGAAATGTATTGCTTGGACCTTTTCGTTTTGAACTATGGCTTTGGACAACCATTATGGGGCTTTTGCAGTTTATCTATGTTTTCTTTATGCTTCTTTAAATAATGTAATCAAGACAGATTATGAAAGTGTTATGTTATGTTTTTGGAAAAGATGTAAGACAATTATGGTGATGTTGTTGTAGCACGTATTTGCTTTTATGAAATAAGAGTTGTTGTTTTTCCGCTGTTTACAAATATGTGTTCTTATATCTGTCTTGTATATCTGTGACTTATACTTATAAACCTCCACCAAAATTAGGGCATTCCCTTTGAGAGTGACCCTAACGGAGGTGGGGTGTTTCACTAAGATTTCACAAGACATAAAAAAATAATTTTACAGTGGAAGAAGAAACTTTCATTTTACAAAATACAAAACCATCTTGTTTCATTCAACCAAACAATTACAAATTGTCATGTCTCAAAATATTAGTTGAAAAAAACATTAGAATAAATAATATTATCTCCCATATATAGTCAGAAAGGTACAACCAAACCTTGGAAAGAGAATAGGAAGTAATCCAACTTGTAGAGATCCATCTTGACAAAGCTGACAAAGAAATCTGAACTATAACTTTCTCCCTGTAAGACTGGGGGGAAGAAAGGGAAAGGAAGAAAGGAAAAGAGTCAGACATAAATCTCGGCGAGCTGTTGTGATTACCAGCTCGACTTATTAAGTTAAGAAAAATAGATAAATAGTTGTTCTAGCATCATAAAAGGGTAGACGTTTACACATGTCTAAAGGTGAACACTAACTGATGTGGACTGATAATAAGGACTGATAATTATTATAAAAAACAATGATGATAACAACAACAACAATAACAAGATCAGGCAAATTGACTGTTTGCACTTCTACTAGATATCATGATTAGGTGTTACTACGCATGAGATTGGCTCCCTACTACACAAATATCCTGTGCCTGCCCCGACAGTAGGGTGTATCAGTCCTTAACCTGATGACTTATAAGTCACAGACTTATTTGTTGGTGTTACACCATATTAGTTTCCCTTAATCGGACCCATGCACGCTCATGACTCCTACGTTACGCGCTCGTACCCACCTTCCACCTTGAACCTCTTACAATTTAGATAAGTAAAGCGTACCCTGACCCCCACCAAGTGTGAGTCCCCTCCTAAGATACAAACAGGGATACTGACTAATACGGGTTCCACACAACTTGACACAAGCCACCCCTATGCTTGTTCCCCTAAGTAACTAGGAATTTAAGAGTCCCAAAATCGGATATAAATAGATATTGATTAGGCATTAAGTAATAATAATAAGCAACTTAATATACATATCTTACAAGCCATCTTTTAGGATCGTAACTTACCCCCTCTTTGTAAATCAATATGTCATATAAGGCCTATTCATGGCAACCCAATCCATACACAGAAAAGACTCAAACATCAAGGTTTTAGTTTCAACCCCGATTCACTTAAGATAAACAGATAATCAAGCCGATCCCTACGGGTTTCAGAAACTACCACTTGACCTAAGTGCAAAACAACCACTAGTGTTATCATCACACCTTCCGGGATTTACTCTATCTATAAAGGACCGCTCCATTAAGCCTACAAAATAGAAGCTATACAAGACTCAACTCATCGTGGCTACGTCCCCATGCAACCACCCCAACCAATATATCAAAGGAAAAAGGGACAAAATATTCCTAAACAAAACAGGAAAACTGGTAAGAACTAAAGATAGATAACATTCTTTCTTCCACCAATCCTTGCCTTCTACCATTTCTCCCTTAATGTCCAATCTATTACTGTTTATATGTTCCTTACAATCCTTGTTATTAGTATACTCATGTTGTCCTTTTATTTGTCATCCTTAATTTCACCTTTTTGGAAGTTCCTAATTAATTTGTTACCGAAAATGTTACAAAAATCTATTAACATAGTAGAAGACAATCTGTTTCATAGAAATTCATAATTGCAAGATATTTCTTTTTAATTATCTTCAGTTTAAAATCCAATACGTTATCCTGAAGGGTGCAAGATTGTGTAGTTTGTATATAAGAAAATACTTGATTTCGAAATATGTCGATTTTACGAAACCAATAGTTTTCTTATATATAAACTACACAATCTTGTACCCTTCAAGATAATGTATTGGATTTTAAACGTCATCGCATGAAAAAGATATGGTGCTCCGAACTTAGACTTTGGATTGAATTTCAGCTTCAATCTAACTATACTAGAGTTAACCAACTTCGTATACTTCCTTGTCTGCGCAATATGGTAAAAATCCTTATTTCGCACTAATTCATTCATTCTTAAAATGATGTTTTCTATGTTAATTTCAAACCCAACTATGGAAATGCATTCCTTTTTCTTAACCAATTAATCTAGGTTATTCTTATCTTTCAAACTATCCTTTTTATCACTAAACTAATAAGGTGGTTTCATCCGTGATTAACCCTGTTTAATATCTCTCAAACAACAAGTTCCCTTCTAACCTCGACCTTTCCCAACTACTGAATTAAATGGGTTTGTCCATTAACCAAATTCTACCTATAAAGGAAATCTTAGAGAGAATGCCTTATAACTCAACTAAAAGATAAAGATTTAGAAAGAGTCAAAGTAAGGTTGTAACCGACTATAGGGGATATTTTATTTTCAAAAGTAACTTTTGATTTTTGAAAAATGTGTTTTCTTTTGTAAATTCTTTCTTTTAAAACAGGACTTTAATGATCTTGGTAGCCTAAGGCTTTGATACAAAATGTAACACTCAACATTCCTTAATCTCTCCCATATAAGGATTTCATTAAGAAAGTATGGAGCATTGTAGGTATAAAGACATAAAGCATCACAGAGACTAGATTTCATAAGACATAAAAAAATACAACGGAAAAAGAAATTTTAATTTTACAAAATACAAAAACATCTTGTTTCATTTTACCAAACAGTTACAAATTTTCATGTCTCAAAATCTTAGTTGAAAACAACATCAGAGTAAGCAATATTACCCCCCTAAATATAGGCAGAAAGGTACTACCTAACCTTGGAAAGAGAATAGGAAGTAATCCAACTTGCAGAGATCCATCTTGACAATGCTAACAAAGAAATCTGAACTATAACTTTCTCCTGTAAGCCTGGTGGAAAGAAATAGAAAGGAAGAAAGTCATACATAAAGCTTGGCGAGCTGCTGTGATTACTAGCTCGACTTACTAAGTTAAGTTAAACAGATAAATAGTGGTTCTAGCATCATAAAAGGGTAGATGTCTATACATGTATAAAGGTGAACAATAACTGATAATAAGGACTGACAATTCTTATAAAAAGATAATGATGATGATGACGATGATGATGATAATAATAATAATAAGATCAGGAAGATTGACTGTTTGCACTTCTACTAGAATATCAGGATTAGGTGTTACCCTAATTATTACCCATGAGATCAGCTCCCTACTACACAAATATCCTGTGCCAGCCCCAGTAGTAGGGTGTATTAGTTCCTAACCCGATGACTTATAAGACACAGACTTATTTGTTGATGTTAGAGCATCCTAGTTTCCCCTAATCGGACCCATGCATGCTCACGACTCCGCCAGAACACGCCCATATCCACTTTCCACCTTGAACCTCTTACAATCCAAATAAGTAAAGCATGCCCTGGGCCCCACCTAGTGTGAGGCCCCTCCTACGATATCAACAGGGATAATAACTGATACGAGTTCCACACAACTCGACACAAGCCACCCTTATGCTTATGCCCCCAAGTAACTAGGATTTTAAGAGTCCCAAAACTGGATACAAACAACAAGACGTGGGACCTCTTAACTTATTAATTAACAAGTTTAACTTAGCAGATGTATGGACTCAAATTCCGATAGACCAATTTTTTTTTCAAAATTCTAATCTATCGAAACTCGTGTTGGTTTGCTCTGGTATCCTGCAGAAAAGACAAAGACATAAAATATGTCAGAGCTCAGAAAATATCTCATAGCGGAATGGATAATATATAATATACTCAAAGTATAGCCTTACCGTATTAATAATACTGCCTAACCAGTATCCAAAGATATCATGTCTCTGCCACAAATCTAACCTGCGAGTATGTTATGAGGAGAGGGTCATAACACAAGTTCTGGTGACTGGATTTAAATTATACAGTTTGGATAACACTACATATACCGTTCAATCATATTTTCTTATTAATTAGGTTACTTGGGTTAACAACACTCAAGGCTTACACACACGTCGCACCCATTTACTTCCCAGTGGATTAACATAATGCAGTATATATGTAGCTACCCCCAATATTAAGGCACGCCCCATGGTACCCCTCTCGCACGGTCTCCGCCATAATACCACCGAAATGTACGCAGTCCCTCATCCTACGCCGGATTGACGTACAGACCTCTATATAACACTATTACATTCCGTGTGTGTATATATATATATGTCATTACTATGTTACGCAAATGTACTGACTGCCACCTTTGTTCGAATTAGATTCTATATCAGAGTAATGCCCGCAAGTCTACGATACACCACCCAGAGCAGATATGCATGTATCTAGACTGTCCCACGTATGTACCGTTAATTTTAGCTCAATGCCTCAACCGCACGTCCTATAATGTGAATTGAGTTCCGTGGCAGGGCGATACAAGAAACATGAAACTCGGTCGGGAGCTTTTCCATATATGTACTGGCCCTCCTTTAAGAGCCTCAAAATATAGATATTCCTAGGGTCTGTTTTCCATGGTGGTTATGGCCCCACCTCGGCCCCTCCCTCAAGTAGTAAAGACTACAAGAGCTAAGCGACATGCCCGTAACAAAAAACAATATAAACATCCAGTTGCGTCTCCCCTCAACTACCGTACCTCGATAGTGAAAGGTAAATGGTCTATTGGGTTCAACTCTAGTCTTTTCGCATCCCACTGGCTGCCGATGAAAGGTATCCGACGATTTACTACCCTTGTTGGTCGTGACTCTGCGCCTCTCCATTGAGGTGACCATCGAATCACCCCAGTGTCACCTCGTCATAGCATTCTGACTGCAAAGCTACCTAGTAGTTATGCGCAGACCCTACCTCTGCGAGCGCAGCCTAAGCATCTTCCACCACACAAAGGACTACTAGGGGCACCTTATGTATCTCAGGAAGCTGCGTGCTTCCCCTTCCAGTCCTTCGGAGCCGACAAAATAATCAGATGAACGCGTGCTCCCGTTGTGTCTTATAACACCACAATGATTTACCCTGTTGGGTTATTCACCCTCGAATGTGCAGACTGGTCAAAGCGCCTCACTTTAATATGTTATTAGACCCTATGTCTAAACATTCTTTTACGCGCTTGCTTTATCTTATCAGGTTTCCATTTAACTTGGTTATCTTCACTTCTTATTCAGGTTACTAATTTCTTCCTATCCCCTTATATCTATGAGGAGTGGACCCCTCTTGCTTATTAATTTCAGCTATGCAACTTCATCCATTTAAGTTTATTTATAAGCCCATAACATGTTATTCTCTATATTGTGATCCAAGGTTACAATAACATGTTCTACTTAATATGTAATTAAGTGTATCTTAATTCACATGTTTTCTATTTAACATGTCACTTAACATTTATGATTAAATATAACTTACCTTATTTCCTTAGTTGCCTCATTCTTTCTTATTTAATCATAATTCCCTCTTATGCTATCATTACAACTTAGCGTTGTTTACTTATTAACCTAGTTCTTTTAACTAAGGTTCACTAATAAGTCTCCTCTTCCCTTAAATATAACTTTTGTTCTCCTCATCCGTAGATTTTAGATTCTCGTTCTCACAAATAACTTAATTTATAATTAAGTACAATTTACCCCATAACATAAGTTATTCCAATTTCCTTATTGTTTTATTATAACCTAAGTTATAATTCCCACTTGTCCCTAGGACAAACCTTAACATAACATTCTTATCTGCATATTTCAGACTTCCAAGTTTTCAAATTACTTAATTTATAATTAAGTACAACTTTTTTCATTTCATAAGTTTTCCCCCTTTTCTTTACTTGTTACAAACAACCGGTTTTAGATTTTCCCCATTTACTGATTACTTAATTTACAATTAAGTGTCACTTATCTCATTTCACCAGTTATCTCATTTTCTTACTAGTTTATTATAACCTAAGTTATAATCTTCACTTGTCCCTAGGACAAGTCTAACTATTATATAACATTCTCGTTAATGTAATTTATTTATAATAGGTTATTATCATTATCCATTCATTCCCATTTTCTTTTAATGTTGTATCTTTCTTTCAATTCCATTTATTTCCATTAATTAAAATTAATGTTGTTTATCATTCCTTCTATTTACATACATTTATATATGTATTTATTTATGCACTAGACCTCTCACATTAAGCCTACACTTGTGGATGCTGGATTTGCCGGGCGGTTTCGGACAAACTTCTACCACAAGTCGAGTTAACCTCGTGTCTTAGCACCATTACATGTTTTAATTATGTACTTAGACCCTCACATTAGATTTACCACTTGTGGATGCTGGATATGCCGGGCGGTTCCGGGCAGACTTCTACCACAAGTTTAATCTAACCTCGTCTCTAAGCGCGGTTACAGATTCTTATTTACTGTAAATCTTCTATATAATCTAGGGATGTCTATTTATTTCAAATTACCACTGTAATTTATAATATACAGATCATCATATTATGCCTATTTTATGTCATATGTTCTTTCTCACGTATAATCAATTCTATCTATCATGTAATCAATTAAACAGATAATTGTTCAAATTTAACAACAACTTGAGATCGCCAAATCATGTAATTTTTCTAACTTAACATGTAATTTTCTCAATTTCTATCGTTAATGGTCCAGGTGCATAAATGTCACAAGTAACATGGAATTGAAACAACAATTATTGCTATGCATGTTTTGGCAAATTTCGCAACATATTAATATTTTTAGCATATTAATATTCCAACATGTCATATTCATCACTTTAATCCTTTCTAACATGTGTTTAAACATTTCAACATATCATATCTAAACATGTCATAACAACAATTCAATACTTTTAATTATTCTAGCAAATTCACATTATACGATAACAAGGAATGTTTAAATGATAATATATCATTATCAAAAATGATATAGCTTAAATCCACTCACCTCATTTGCAGATCTAGAAATTCTTCTAAATAGTTGTTGTAGAAGAAAGCTGACTTTTATCTTTTTGTAGAGTTGGAGGCTGGTTATAAATCTTGAATCTTCTTTTTTAATCTTGATTCCAGCTGCATCTCTCTATTTTATTTTTAATTTATAATGTCATGGAGGCAGAGAAAGAGATGAAGAATTGTGTGGATAAAATGGGAGAGAGAGCCCCTTTTAATAGATTAATAGGCCCAATCCTTAACTATTAGAAATAAGATTTTTCAATATAACAGTACATGAAATGCCAACTCAACAACGAATAAGGCCCATTTTGCATTTCATACTTTATTTTATGCTACCTACACATACATAATTTTAATGTTTTGCAGCTTTTAATAGCCTTCTTGTTTTGCTCCCTTTTTAAATTAATTGTGCCTATCCTCCTTTAATTATTTTCATGTTTTCATGCGTGTATATCATTGTCTTTAATTGGAATTATCTTCATACATAAGACATCCTTATGCGTATACAAAGCCTCTTATAAGCACAACCTTTATCTTATTCCAAATTTTGCCCCTCTTAATTAATTAATGCATGACTTATTTCTTTTTAAACTCTTTCCCATTAATGCCTAAATTTAATATTTTTAACGCATTTCTTTCACATATTATTGTGCGTTATTCACACATTAACTTTCCCTTTTCATGCATTTATCTTTCACGGATTTTTTTTTCTTATTAACGCTTGTATTGATTGCACTTTTTAATATTAAAAATGTTTTTCTTTTGAATACCTTACATATATACTTGTGTTCCTTCTTATGCCATTACTTCACATTTTTATTGCATGCTTTTTCAAATGTACCTTTTTTTTAAATGCGTTAACTTATAATGCTTCCTTTTTATTCCTTATTGCATTTATTAGCGTGTGTTACCTTCCTCTATGTTATATATATATATATGTATGTATGTATATATAATGCTCGCATGAAATTAACCGTTTCCTTATAATGCCATTGCATTAATTAGTATCCACACTACCTCTTTTAGTTGCATGTATTTTCTTACCTTTCTTAATGCATTAAAAATTGTACTAATTTTCCTCCTCTTCAATGTATGAATTTATTTAAATTATACATTACCATTATTTTTCCTTTCTTTATGTTCATGCATATACATATATTTGTATGTTTAGTTGGCCCTCTCAAAAACAAAGATGAAAATTATATCACCGGCAGGGTTCTAACCCCCAACCTCTACGTTACATATCCAATGTCTCAACCAACTAAGCTATGAAGTCTTTTGTTAATACGTTTAGAAACAATGGTACTCATTGTTCTCCTTCTTTACCTTATTTTCATGTTTTGCTGCAATGCTTCATTTAAAGGTATCCCTTTTATCTTAAATCGGTTTTCTGCGATCCATAGGTCTAAATTGACTTGAAAATCGCCACGAACGTAATGATGCTACTCCCGTGGCCAAATTCTGGAAACTCTTCAATTTTTTCTTTTTCTTATAAGCTTTATTTAATTGTTACAAAAAAATGCAAGGTGTTACAGTAGGTTTAAGTTTATTAATAAGCATGGTTGTAAATGACATTTCCTATAAATGTTATTCTGTGTACTCCCCCCTCCCCAAACAAACACCTATCCATATGTATATGTATATTAAGTTGCCTTTTTTACTTAATTACATCTAATCTTTATATTTTCTCATGACATATTT
This sequence comes from Allium sativum, assembly GCA_030737875.1. Taxonomy (NCBI): domain Eukaryota; kingdom Viridiplantae; phylum Streptophyta; class Magnoliopsida; order Asparagales; family Amaryllidaceae; genus Allium; species Allium sativum. The sequence goes on along the minus strand of CM060922.1, from coordinate 442,752,975 downwards.
ACTTAATATTAAATTAAGTATAATTCACATGTTCTCCATTTACATGCTAATTTTCAATTAAATATCATTTACTCCAATTAACAAGTTTTCCTATACTGATTAATTAATGTTATATTAAGTATACCTCATTCTGATTTACACATTTTCCTAAAAGGATTACTTAATGTCATATTAAGTATATCTTATTCTGATTAACACGTTTTCCCAAACAGATTACCTAATATCATATTAAGTATACCTCATTCTAATTATCACATTTTCCTAAAAAGATTACTTAATGTCATATTAAGTATAATTAACATGTTTTCTGTATCAACATTCAATTAATGTACTTAACATCAAATAACATGTTTTACAAATTGATGTTAAACAACATGCTTCCCAAAATAAACATAAATGTATAATCAACACCAGATAAACATAAACATCAAACGAACATAATGTCTAATTAACATCAAATGAATATGAATGTCTAATTAACATATATTTGCCAAATTAACATGAATGGGTATAAACATTAAATAACATGTTTTCCCAAATTAGCATGAATGGACATAAACATTAAATTACGTGTTTTTCCAAATTAATGTGAATGACCATAAACATTAAATTACATGTTTTCCCAAATTAACATATTCTTCCTAATTAATGTCAATTAAAATGAATGAAAATTTTCCATATTCCTCAAATTAACATATCCTCTTTGTTGTCAATTAACATAAGTGACAAATTACCATATTCCTAAATTTGATATATCTTCTTTAATGTCAATAAGTGACAATTTACCATACTCCTCAAATTAACATATCCTCTTTAGTGTTAATTAACATGAGTGACAAATTAACGTAAACATATATACAAATTAAAGTCAATTACATGTTTTTCTAATGATAACATTTTAACATGTTTACAATCGATAACATGTTTACCAACTTACGTTCACAAATCAATGTAAAATACCATGTTCTTCTTATTCAATGCCATATTTATAAATATATATTCACCGAAGTCAGTGCCATATTAATATTTCTACAGAACGATGTCAAATACATGTTTACAAATGACATTTCTTCTTAATATAAAATTAAGTTTAACTTATTCATGTTTACATATTCTTCCTTTTTAATAATCACAATTTATAGTACAAATTCTAATATGCCTAATTTCCCTTTTTAACGTTATTCCAAAATTTTCCAATTCTATGCAATTCAAATGGTAAAGGCATAATAATACTGTAAATAAAACAATAAAAAGGGGATAAGGAAGAGAGAAGTACATACAAACGGATAATAACTGAAAATGAATAGGTAATTAAGAGTAATTAAAATAACATATAAGAATATACTTATAAACATTGTTACCTTTCAAATCCAGAATATATTTACTGTCAAAGTTCTTTTATTCATATTACTACAACAACTATTGTATCTATTTAACTTTAACATAGAAGAAATCTGAAAATCACAGTAATACTCACAATAGTAGTTGTAGATCCACAAAATCTTCTAAAATAGTTATTGTAGAAAAATTGGAATTTTCCTCTTTAATCTTTGTTTAGGTTGCACCTCAGCATCTACGTATTTCTATTTATAATATAGCTTGGAGGAAGAAGAAATGAAGAATGCTTGTGTGTAGAAAACCATGAGGCCGCTAGCCTATTTATAGATTACCTATGATAATCCTAAACCATAGATTTTAGGCATATAAATCCAACCGTGCACCCAATGTTGAGTCAGCGTATGCATCTAGAAAATAAAACAATCCAGATACAGCGTCAAGAACCTGCCTCTACATGCAGGTGGGTTGACCCACCTTTACCTGTGTCGACACTAGGGTCGACCTGCCAGAGACATGGGTCGACCCAAGGATCGACCCAGTTATGGACGGGTCACCCATTTACCGTTGCTTTCTGCTGCGATGTTTTATTATATTTATTTTTATATGATCTATAAATATTTTAGAGAAATCTTTTTAAGCCCATAATTTCTTCATATGTTATCCAATTTACGAAAATTTAGGGTCTATCTGAGTCAGAATTTCATAACAAACACAACGGTAAAATCGGATTTACTTAGTTATAAATATTATATTAATTAATATTCATTTTATCATATTATTCCTCAACTAGTTAATCTATTAATTAATTATTGCTTATTAAAAATTTAGTTTGTTACAACTCAGATCACCTATTTGACCAAAGTTGGTTAAATATGCATCAAGGGAAAACCTTTGACATTCATTATGAAGTATAGCTCATCGCCAAATCCATCCTCTATCTTCGGATCGACCACAAATCTCGAGTGTCGCTCCATCTTCAAATTCGATGCAGAGCTCCAATGCTGCTCCGTCGTCAAATCCGTCGTCGAGCTCTAATGTTGCTTCATCGCAGAATCCATCTATGCGCTCAGAAGGTCCATTGAGAATTTATCTAATCTGCTCGATTCTATCATCCTTATGCATTCAATCAACATATACCGGTGTGTGCGTCTAATCAGTAAGCACCCTTAAACTCTGGCGAACCAAATATATCCTAATATTAAAACGCCTACGAATGGTGTTTTAATCTAAACTAAGCAAACAAGTCAACTATGCAACCAATACGCATGCAAATCCTAAATTAGCATACAAACATCCATAATTACCATAATAAATAAAATATAACATGTATATAGCAATCAAAGTAAAATATATGTCCAAATAGTCTAAATCTAGCAATACTGTCAAAACAGTGCGCAATGACATGCAACAGGTAAATAGCGCGCATAATTGCACACTGCTAGGTAAGTGATGTTAATAATGGTCAAAACTACTTATTTTTTTAATTAATTTATTAATTATTTACTAGGTTCAACTATCATGAATGTTACGTTTTTGAATAGAAATCATTTAAAACATCAAAACTATACTATGCAGACAAATATAGTACAATGGGAGACAATATTACTCACCTTAGTCTAATCATCCCAAACCATCTCTAAAATGTAGAACTTGTCAATAAGAAGAAATGGCGTCCAATTCCGACCTCGTACGTAAAAGATATGATAAACATACGTTACACGACTTAAATCGACAAAATATAAGTCAAATAAATATTTAATTACCCCTTGAGCGCTAAAAATCCTTACCCAAATAACCATTTCTTCTAGGTTGTGATATGTGCAAATGAAACCCACCAATAACGTGCACTAGAATTCAGTGATACAGAGCTACACTTGATAAAAGTGGAAACCATCTTCACCCTTGCGCTTCTTGTTTGATGCTTGATCGATCCATACCCTAAATTCAAAACTCAATGCTCCCATGGAAATTGCATCCTCCATTGCCTGTAGCTATGAACGCCTGAATACAATATGTTGCACCATCCTATAGCTAGCCGAACCACCCAAAATTCCTCCTTAGGCATGCCTTTTCAATATAAACCCAAATTCAATCATCACAGCCTCTACCTCTAACCCTACACCACGAAAACTATAACCCTATTTTAGGGCTAGCATCCATGACCGCCATAGGTTACGTCCAAACTTTTACAAGAGGTAGAGCTCGCTTCCATGATTCCAACGAACCTTGAATCGTGATTTTTATTTTTGTAAATCATTAGATTTAATTTTAAAAGGAAGGGGAAAGTAGCCATTAAAACAAATGGAATGGTAGTTGTGATTTTAGGAAGAGAAGGAACCAGGTTGGGTGCGTTATTGTAGTGACTAGGTTGGGCAGGATTCTCTTAGTTATTATTTTATTAATTTATTCACAAAAGGCCCAAAAACTCGTGAAATCTAATCGACATGTGCCGCCTACCATTATCTATGTAAAAACCCTTTCTAAAAGCAATAAGACTAGTCTCGAGGCCTAAATTGGTCATACGTGGAAGATAGCCTTTAAAACTCGTATTACAACGTCAATTTCTTACAGAAATTGACTCATGTTTAATTTACGTCTTGTCTAATGGTACGTTGTTCACTACAAAACTTGATGACGTGCAATAATTCATTACGAAAATTCCAAAGGTATAAGTTTTGTCACAATCTGACACCGTGCTCCTAGAACGACCATTTATGCGTATATTGAGATCGTTATGACCGTCAGTTGATCTAAATTCGAAATATAGCCAAGTACTTATTCTTCATGTAACGAACAATCAAGACATAATGGAACTGGTCCTAGTCCTGATTCAATTAATCGTGGAAAATCCCATTTTGGAATTATCAATTGGATATAGTTAACGATCAATATTTATATTTAAATAGCTAGTCGTTAAAAATATGGGTAGTTATAGTGGTTATGGCTTGTTTAAATCGATCTGGTGATTGTAGCCCATAAATAAATTAGGTGTTCTTGTAGCCTTGTTAAATCAAGAGAGTTCCCTGTTCTTGCAAGAAAGAGAGGTGTACTCGTAGCCTTGAAATCGAGTGTTGTAATAATGACATTTATTTGAAAAGAAATCAGCACAAGCAATTATGTAGGATTGGAGGGTAACTCCAAACAAATATAAAATCTTGGTGTGTTCTTTTCTTTACTACTTTTACTTATTATTTGTATTTGCGTTTGATTTTGTGATTGTTTCATATCTGTGATTTCCATTCGATTCTATTATATTCAAAAAAACTTTAAAAATTCATAATATTCATTAAACACAATTCAACCCCACTCTAGTGTTAAGTTAGCCTTAAGATCCATAATCCTCATTCCTAATAGTGAATGTTATACTTAGAGATTATAGTAGGTTATGAAAACCAAAAAGAAAAATAAATATCAATTGGGCTTTTTAGGACCTTATTGATTGTGGTACAGACTGAGAAGGTGAGAGGGTACAAAAACAATTTGAAAAAAAAACAAAGAAGTCGACCTTGTTTAGGAATGGTGAACCGCCCCTCGTAGTGATTGACCCACATTATTGAAATTTGTTTTATGATATATGAAAGAATTTTGTTCACCTCCCATATTCTTTCATCCTCCTACAGAAATGAAAACCGACACCAAAATATACATAGTCCTAAACCGACCTCCACCACCCTAAACCTCCATCAAATCAACTCCAACCACCACTGAACTCTGCCAAAAGGAAGAGAACTTCCAGATCTACCTATATTGACCCTTTGTTTTTCCACATCTGACTAGTTTTTTCCATGTCTTCCATCAGATCCTTAGTTGCTACTTTTCTCTAGTTGACACAATAGGGGTTGGCATGGGGACAAAAATGTAGGAGAATTATTAAGGCTTATCTGGAGACTGCACATTATAGGATTTTTCAAGGAAGGGAGGTCAACTTTGGACCGTTCATTGCTATAAAATTAAAGTAGATATTTACCGAGATTGGATTGGATCATATTGTAAGACACAAAATTTTCAAACGGACTTCCTAACCGCTTCTGGTACGTCTCTTTGATGAAAATTTGGTTACATATTTCAAACCCCATCGGGTTTCATTTAAATTGAAGGTTAAGTGGTGTAACACCCCACATCCGTTAGTGCCACTCACAAAGGGAATGCACTAAGTTCTGTGGAGCATTTAGGGTAAAAGATGCAGATAAATTACAAGACAGACAGAAATTAAACAGCGGAAAATAAAACTTTACTTTATTGATAAAATAGTTTGTACAATGGTTTCTTTACAATATCAGAGTATCATCTGTCTTACAAAATAAAGAAGCATAAAAACAACATTTATATTCCCCGATTTTAGCAAGAGCCAGCCATAGCATCGGAAAAGAGAATCCAAGCTAACTTCGACAAATCTTCAAGCTGGGAAAGAGTGGCAGTCCAACTTAACCTGAGCTAAACTATTCCCTCCTTTACTACCTAGGAGGGGGGGGGGACGGAAGAAAAGAAGACGAAAGAAAAATAGAGTCAGACATAAAGCCTGAGTAAGTTCAGTAACTTCTAGCATGTGAACATGGAAAACAAAATGACATGAATTAACTGAATACAAGATTACACCATGACGATAGGGTCAACAAGATTAGACAAGGTAGTCACAAGATATGCTAAGATAAGATAAACTGGATACACTCTAATACTTTCTCCGCTTCGCTATTTCCTTGTTATACTGGTTTCTATATCTCTGCACTGCCTATCTAGTGTCCCAACTAGTAACGATAACGTGATCCCAATCCCTGTATTTTCCATTGCCTTCCGGCATACATTCATTATTTATTACCTAGATCAAATCTAGGGTTTTCTATCAAGTGCTTTCTAGATTTAACTAGAGTTTACACTATCTGCTGAACGCTTCTCGCATTCAGGATTTATGCCACCTAGTCCAACCAGGGATTATGCTACCTGTCGAACGATGCCCCCAAGTCTAGGACACACTACTTAGAGTGGTATATGTTCCTATACTTCCCCACGCATGTATCGCGAATCGTTATCGCTTTTCTAGATGCCCATGTCCTATAATGTGCGATCAGAGTCCTGTGACAGGGCAAATCAAGGAATACAGAACTCGATCGAGAGCTTTCAGATATCTGCCGATGCAGATGCTAAGGTCTGTTTTTATTCCAGTGGCTATGGTCCCACTTGACCCCTCCCTCAACTAATGAAAGGCACACCTTGTAAAATGAGAACTATACGCCGGCCCCCGGTGCCCCTCTATCCTATGGCCATCCTCATCCATAACTAGATAGCAAGCATATGGTCTTTTGGAGTTCTCCACCTTTCCGCTTCACGTATCTCGATTGACTCAAGATGGATGGTAGACGACGAGTTGCTATCACAGGGCTACCGTTTTCTCGCCGAATCACGCCGGTCCATCCTGGTCTTTAGGTTGCCATGTATTGCAACCAAGGCATACCCCTGGTTCTTCTACGCAGACCTTAACCTCTATGAGCCCAGGAGGATCATCTGCAGCCTCACAGAGGGATACCAAGAGTACCCTCACGTCCCCTTGAAGCCTCGGGCTTCATAACCCAATTCGTTGGAGCCTTCTCTCTACTCAGACGGACATTCGCTCCTTCCCGTGTTATACTAAGAATTACTACTTAGTTTTACTAACTAAGATTTACCACTTAGTTTCCAGAATCGTTGTTTTCTAAGGTTTACTACTTAGTTCCCTTTCCCGTCAATTTGGATTGGTTAAGTGTCATTAGTCAATTCAAGCCAACTTAACCCTCTTCATTCATCCTGTTATACTAGTTATGTGTTATCGGTGATTCATGCTGACTTAACCCCACCACAAACCAAGTTATATTGGTTAAGTATTTCTTATTACTTAACCCTACCCATTCACCCTGTATTGTTTAAGTGTTCCTTTTTAACTTAACATTGCCCATCTGTCTTAACTAACATGTTATTAATGGTTAAGTATTATCCCTTCATGTTTAGACTTAACCCTATTCTTTTATCACAATCTGATGGTTAAGTGTTCAAGTTTACTTAACCCTACGGTCTAGCCCAGATAACATATCAAATTTGCTAAGTGTATTTACTTAACCCGAACCTCTAGTCTAGTTAACATGTTAATTTGGCTAAGTGTATCAACTTTACTTAACCCCACCTTCTAGTCTAGTTAACATGTTAGTTTGGCTAAGTGTTTTCTTAGTTACTTAACCCCTACAAATCTGGTCTTATTACCATAAGTTTGGTTAAGTGTCCCTATGGACTTAGCCCTCCCATTCTAGCTCGACCGTGTTAAGTTGGTTAAGTGTTCCTATAGACTTAACCCTCCCATTCTAGCTTAACTGTGTCTGTATGAACTTAACCCCACCCATCGGTTTGGTTATCTTGTTGAATTGGTTAAGTGTCTTAGTTAACTTAACCCTACCATTCTTGTTCTAGCTTTAACTAAATAAATTAAAGCCGCTACCACTCACATTAGACAGATATTGTTGCGATTACTGGATGTGCCGGTTGGTTCCGGGCAGGTTTACATCGCAACTCAGTCTAACCTCGGGTTAGGCATATTCATGTTTTCTAAGTTCAAAAGGGTTTTGGTTAATTTTCAAATCAGGTTTTGAAAGTAACCATCCCGCCAGTCGGATCAGTTAGGGATAGCCAGGGAGAGCAGGAAACTTGTATTTTCCAAACCCAAGCCTAGACACTATCCTCTCTGTCACCCTAGAACTTTCTGGTGTACCATTAAAAGAGATGTCATTAATAAACCTTTAATTTGTCTAAATTTATATTTCCTCATTTAGGCCAAATTCTATAAGTAAATTATTCCTAATTTACTTATTTCCTAATTACCCTTTTAATGTAAACTGTCAACATTTATTCTTATGGCCCATTTTCCCCTCTATATCATATTTATGCCTTTTGGTATGTAAACTATACCAATTAAGTGTCACTAACCATGATTTTGCTAAACCTGACGGTTATTCCCAATTATGGCCAATCTCAAATTTATACCAATATACTTATTATGCTAAATTAGCTAATCCAATCCTGATTTAACATTCTAATTACAGTTCACGTCAAACTAGACTTATTATTCTAGTTCATAACCCATGTAAATGCTAGATTTACAAGTCAATACTAGATTCAAATTACACATCCTATAATTCATGTTAAATTTATCCAATTTGTATTTCTATGAACATGCCATAATTCATGTTCCTAATTTATGCCAAATTCCAAGTTTATAACTATGTTTTTAGTACATATCACATTATGCCCAAATCGTATTCCCACCGTTCGTATAATTGCGATTCAATCTAGATTATGGATAAATCTAGACTCGTAGAAAATAGGGAATGAACCAAAGATGCTATGAAAAAGGATGCACATAATAACTGGCATAAAAGGTTTGAATAACGACGTAGGTTCAAGAACATGGGTAGACCTAACTTAATAGATAAATTCCCAAGGTCTAAAACCAAGGATAGACAGAATAGAGACGCAGGTTCAAGAACATGGATAGACCTAACTTAATAGGTAAATTCCCATGGTCTAAAACCAAAGAAAACCAAGGACATGCAGAATAAATAATCGGGTTTAGACCCAATCTCGTAATCACAGAACTTAAGCAACACTTGCCTAGTCATGAATCATAGGTGTTTAATCATAGATGCCCTTGTTATGTCATAGGCAATGGTTTATGTTTTCTAATCAAAGGCATAGGTTTAGTCAAGGAAATAATGCTCATAGTTATAGTCATAGGCAATGTTCGTAGTCATAGGCAATGTCCATAGTCATAGGCAATGTTCATTGTCATAGGCAATGTTCATAGTCATAGGCAATGTTTATAGTCATAGGCAATGCCTAATTGGTCATCGAATCATAACAGTTCTTAATTAGGTCCAAAGATATAGGCACAGGTTCGAATAGAAAGATTTGGCATATTCTTTTATTCCTTTAATTTCATGTCACGAACTGAGAGAAACGTTCATATCTAAAAATAAGTGGCTTACAGAGATTAGATTAGAACAGAAAGATGGCGTTGCTATGATTCGTAGGAAAACAGTCGTTGAAGTCGTTTGAACCTCCTCTTGAATCCTAGCTTGACTTGAACCTCTTCTTGAAAATCTTTTAGCAGCATTTCCTCGTCTTGATTTATTTTATATATATTATTTTACTCACTTATTTATTTATTTCTCAGAGGAAGCATAAGGATAGAAAAGAATTGTGAATAGAGAAGAAGACCAGGGTTGTTTATATAGTGTAGAAGTCAACGAATCTGGTCAGAAGGGCGTCTAGATACAGAGAAACGAATCAGGTTCCGAAAGCTGGAAGAAGCGGGGGGGGGGGGGGGGTCGACCACCCAGTCGACTCCCTAGTCGACCTGGGGGGGGGGTCGACTACCCAGTCGACCTGGGGAGGGGAGGGGGGTCGACTACCCAGTCGACCTGGGTCCTGGGCGGGAAATTTCCCGCCCATCCCGCTTCTGAGTCTGTTTTGAAATTTGAACTTTGCTGAAACTTCCGGAGGCCATATCTTCCTCATACGGACTCCGATTTACGCAAACTCGAACTCGTTTTCATGCAGAATTCTGAGACGAACGCAATGGCGCAGCTCGTTTCCCTTGATTTTGATTTTAACTTTTAATTCTGTCTTGATTTGTGAATCTTAGCGTTACAGAATTACGGGGTGTTACATTCTCCCCCACTTAAAAGGATTTCGTCCCCGAAATCTTCAAGTTAGGAAGAATGTGTCCTACCATCCAATCACCCATCTACTCAACCATTCATTCACAGGCATCCATTGTCCTTAAAAGATTTCTAATGCTTTCATGTTCATATGCATAGTGTGTGTATATGTCTTTATCTACTGTAAAATCAGGCTGTCTACTGATTCAGTCGACCTCCTTAATGCGAGTCATGTCAGTGCCATGCGTCCAACCATGTATGCAAGCATCCCTAGTTATGTAAATATTATATGCGTGCACGACCATTCATCCATATGCAACACCCATATGATAACATATCAAGTTCAATTTACAAACAAATACATATCTGTAAATGCAATATGAAAGCGTCTGAACTGATCTAGTGCCTCATACGTATGCATATGCATTCACAAGCAGCCATTAGCAACCACTTGCAACCATCAACCATAACATGTTTCAAATACATGTTTACATCCATTGGCTTCTACCTAAGGATCGAAGATACGACCTAGGTGATATACTTTAGAAAGAGATAAACAATTATGCGTAAAGCTCCTAAAACAAAGAAATCAAGGATGCACCCTCAAGGAAAAAGGGTATGATGCTAGTATCTAGTCTTCTTGAGCTTTACTCCACTGTATCTTAACTAATTTAACTTCACGATTGTGAAATTCCGGATCTCCATTTCCAAAATAAACAGATGTCAATCACGGTACCAAGTATACGTACTAAGATGATTAGAGGTTTCCCTCTTATCCGTCATGCCATAACTATAAGAGTCGAAAGGTCACTACGTGCTCTTTGGAGTGCCTGCCACAACTATTCATCTCTCACGCAAACCATCCAAACCGAACTCGACATTCCTCAAGTACAAGCCCCAAAGGCCTAAACCAATATCAGACAAGCACCCAAGGAATATCTCCCCCGAATTTAGATGATCTACGTGAGATGATATAAGCAAACTCGATAGTTATTCTCAAATCCCTACTAACCAAAAATAAACTTGTCGGACCACCAATTGGATTTGAGACTCTAGTGGGATCTTTTTACTATACAAGTACTATGGTGCAGAGATCCAACTATGGAAGTGGATAAGAACAAATGAGAAGCGCTAGAACCTAAGGAAATAGTACGAACAGAAAACTAGACTCTTCCAACCGGACTACCTTTCTCCTAGGTACGCTTGGTGGCGAAAGCATGTACTTGTCCTTCTGAAAATCTCGTCCTCGTTCTTGCCTTTGTCCTTAAGTATATGCCCTATCATACCCTAGTAAAGATACTTCCTCTTGTCTTAGGTTTTATAATTTTTTCCTCATTCGTGTGCTAAGTCTACATCCATGAATTCCTCATCCTAGGGTAATGCTCCTTAGCCAAACTCCTCATCCCCTTCCGTGTGTAGTCATGTTGACAAATCTCTCGAAGACTGCCTCCATCGTCCGGAAAACCCTATAAGCTTCGAAAGAAAACTGCCCGTAGATGAAACAGCTACGGCTATGGATGGAAGCCGGGCACTTCTTTGCCCTTCGATGAGGTTACCTCCCAGAAATCCAGGAGCCGCAGAGACTCAAGAAAGAAGGAGACAAGAATTTAAACAGAGGAAGAGAAGATAGTGCGTATAGCTTTGGGGAATATGTCTTTAAAACAAATCTTTTCTCTTGAAAATGCTTCTTTAAAAACCGTTTTGAAAATAATTTTTCAAATCCTTTATCTGATCTGGTAACCTTCAGCTCTGATACCACGTGTAACACCCCACATCCGTTAGTGTCACTCGCAAAGGGAATGCACTAAGTTCTGTGGAGCATTTAGAGAGAAAGATGCAGATAAATTACAAGACAGACAGAAATTAAACAACGGAAAATAAAACTTTACTTTATTGATAAAATAGTTTGTACAATGGTTTCTTTACAATATCAGAGTATCATCTGTCTTACAAAATAAAGAAGCATAAAAACAACATTTATATTCCCTGATTTTAGCAAGAGCCAGCCATAGCATCTGAAAAGAGAATCCAAGCAAACTTCAACAAATCTTCAAGCTGGGAAAGAGTGGCAGTCCAACTTAACCTGAGCTAAACTATTCCCTCCTTTACTACCTGGGGGGGGGGGGGGGGACGGAAGAAAAGAAGACTAAAGAAAAACAGAGTCAGACATAAAGCCTGAGTAAGTTCAGTAACTTCTAGCATGTGAACATGGAAAACAAAACGACATGAATTAACTGAATACAAGATTACACCATGACGATAGGGTCAACAAGATTAGACAAGGTAGTCACAAGATATGCCAAGATAAGATAAACTGGATACGCTCTAATACTTTCTTCGCTTCGCTATTTCCTTGTTATACTGGTTTCTATATCTCTGCACTGCCTATCTAGTGTCCCAACTAGTAACGATAACGTGATCCCAATCCCTGTATTTTCCATTGCCTTCTGGCATACATTCATTATTTATTACCTAGATCAAATCTAGGATTTTCTATCAAGTGCTTTCTAGATTTAACTAGAGTTTACACTATCTGCTGAACGCTTCTCGAATTCAGGATTTATGCCACCTAGTCCAACTAGGGATTATGCTACCTGTCGAACGATGCCCCCAAGTCTAGGACACACTACCTAGAGTGGTATATGTTCCTATACTTCCCCACGCATGTATCGCGAATCGTTATCGCTTGTCTAGATGCACATGTCCTGTAATGTGCGATCCGAGTCCTGTGACAGGGAAAATCAAGGAATACAGAACTCGGTCGGGAGCTTTCAGGTATCTGTCGATGCAGATGCTAAGGTCTGTTTTTATTCCAGTGGCTATGGTCCCACTTGACCCCTCCCTCAACTAATGAAAGGCACACCTTGTAAAATGAGAACTATACGCCGGCCCCCGGTGCCCCTCTATCCTATGGCCATCCTCATCCATAACTAGATAGCACGCATATGGTCTTTTGGAGTTCTCCGCCTTTCCGCTTCACGTATCTCGATTGACTCAAGATGGATGGTAGACGATGAGTTGCTATCACAGGGCTACCGTTTTCTCGCCGAATCACGCCGGTCCATCCTGGTCTTTAGTTTGCCATGAATTGCAACCAAGGCATACCCCTGGTTCTTCTACGCAGACCTTAACCTCTGTGAGCCCAGGAGGATCATCTGCAGCCTCATAGAGGGATACCAAGAGTACCCTCACGTCCCCTCGAAGCCTCGGGCTTCGTAACCCAATTCGTTGGAGCCTTCTCTCTACTCAGACGGACATTCGCTCCTTCCCGTGTTGTACTAAGAATTACTACTTAGTTTTACTAACTAAGATTTACCACTTAGTTTCCAGAATTGTCATTTTCTAAGGTTTACTACTTAGTTCCCTTTCCCGTCAATTTGGATTGGTTAAGTGTCATTAGTCTATTCAAGCCAACTTAACCCTCTTCATTCATCCTGTTATACTGGTTAAGTGTTATCGGTAATTCATGTCGACTTAACCCCACCACAAACCAAGTTATATTGGTTAAGTATTTCTTATTACTTAACCCTACCCATTCACCATGTATTGGTTAAGTGTTCCTTTTTAACTTAACCTTGCCCGTCTGTCTTAACTAACATGTTATTAATGGTTAAGTATTATCCCTTCATGTTTAGACTTAACCCTATTCTTTTATCACAATCTGATGGTTAAGTGTTCAAGTTTACTTAACCCTACGGTTTAGCCCAGATAACATATCAAATTGGCTTAGTGTATTTACTTAACCCCAACCTCTAGTCTAGTTAACATGTTAATTTGGCTAAGTGTATCAACTTTACTTAACCCCACCTTCTACTCTAGTTAACATGTTAGTTTGGCTAAGTGTTTTCTTAGTTACTTAACCCCTACAAATCTGGTCTTGTTACCATAAGTTTGGTTAAGTGTCCCTATGGACTTAGCCCTCCCATTCTAGCTCGACCGTGTTAAGTTGGTTAAGTGTTCCTATAGACTTAACCCTCCCATTCTAGCTTAACTGTGTCTGTATGAACTTAACCCCACCCATCGGTTTGGTTATCTTGTTGAATTGGTTATGTGTCTTAGTTAACTTAACCATACCATTCTTGTTCTAGCTTTAACTAAATAAATTAAAGCCGCTACCACTCACATTAGACAGATATTGTTGCGATTACTGGATGTTCCGGTTGGTTCCGGGCAGGTTTACATCGCAACTCAGTCTAACCTCGGGTTAGGCATATTCGTGTTTTCTAAGTTCAAAAGGGTTTTGGTTAATTTTCAAACCAGGTTTTGAAAGTAACCATCTCGTCCGTCGGATCAGTTAGGGATAGCCAGGGAGAGCAGGAAACTTGTATTTTCCAAACCCAAGCCTAGATACTATCCTCTCTGTCACCCTAGAACTTTCTGGTGTACCATTGAAAGAGATGTCGTTAATAAACCTTTAATTTGTCTAAATTTACATTTCCTCATTTAGGCCAAATTCTATAAGTAAATTATTCCTAATTTACTTATTTCCTAATTACCTTTTTAATGTAAACTGTCAACATTTATTCTTATGGCCCATTTTCCCCTCTATATCATTTTTATGCCTTTTGGTATGTAAACTATACCAATTAAGTGTCACTAACCATGATTTTGCTAAACCTGGTGGTTATTCCCAATTATGGCCAATCTCAAATTTATACCAATATACTTATTACGCTAAATTAGCTAATCCAATCCTGATTTAACATTCTAATTACAGTTCACGTCAAACTAGACTTATTATTCTAGTTCATAACTCATGTAAATGCTAGATTTACAAGTCAATACTAGATTCAAATTACACATCCTATAATTCATGTTAAATTTATCCAATTTGTATTTCTATGAACATGCCATAATTCATGTTCCCAATTTATGCCAAATTCCAAGTTTATAACTATGTTTTTAGTGCATTTCACATTATGCCCAAATTGTATTCCCACCATTCGTATAATTGCGATTCAATCTAGATTATGGATAATTCTAGACTCGTAGAAAATAGGGAATGAACCAAAGATGCTATGAAAAAGGATGGACATAATAACTGGCATAAAAGGTTTGAATAACGACGTAGGTTCAAGAACATGGGTAGACCTAACTTAATAGGTAAATTCCCAAGGTAAAAACCAAGGATAGACAGAATAGAGACGCAGGTTCAAGAACATGGGTAGACCTAACTTAATAGGTAAATTCCCATGGTCTAAAACCAAAGAAAACCAAGGACATGCAAAATAAATAATCGGGTTTAGACCCAATCTCATAATCACAGAACTTAAGCAACACTTTCCTAGTCATGAATCATAGGTGTTTAATCATAGATGTCCTTGTTATGTCATAGGTAATGGTTTATGTTTTCTAATCAAAGGCATAGGTTTAGTCAAGGAAATAATGCTCATAGTTATAGTCACAGTCATAGGCAATGTTCGTAGTCATAGGCAATGTCCATAGTCATAGGCAATGTTCATAGTCATAGGCAATGTTCATAGTCATAGGCAATGCCTGAATCATAACAGTTCTTAATTAGGTCCAAAGATACAGGCACAGGTTCGAATAGAAAGATTTGGCATATTCTTTTATTCCTTTAATTTCATGTCACGAACAAAGAGAAACGTTCAAATCTAAAAATAAGTGACTTATAGAGATTAGATTTGAATAGAAAGATGGCGTTGCTATGATTCATAGAAAAACATTCGTTGAAGTCGTTTGAACCTCCTCTTGAATCCCAGCTTGACTTGAACCTCTTCTTGAAAATCTTTTAGCAGCATTTCCTCGTCTTGATTTATTTTATATATATTATTTTACTCACTTATTTATTTATTTCTCAGAGGCAGCATAAGGATAAAAAAGAATTGTGAATAGAGAAGAAGACCAGGGCTGTTTATATAGTGTAGAAGTCAACGAATCTGGTTAGAAGGGCGTCCGGATACAGAGAAACGAATCAGGTTCAGAAAGCTGGAAGAAGCGGGGGGGGGGGGGGGGGGGGTCGACTACCTAGTTGACTCCCCAGTCGACCTGGGGGGGGGGGAGGATCGACTACCCAGTCGACCGGGGGGGGGGGTCGACTACCCAGTCGACCTGGGTCCTGGGCGGGAAATTTCCCGCCCATCCCGCTTCTGAGTCTGTTTTGAAATTTGAACTTTGCTGAAACTTCCGA
Source organism: Allium sativum (assembly GCA_030737875.1). Taxonomy (NCBI): domain Eukaryota; kingdom Viridiplantae; phylum Streptophyta; class Magnoliopsida; order Asparagales; family Amaryllidaceae; genus Allium; species Allium sativum. Next base: position 442,736,808 of record CM060922.1, on the reverse strand, counting down.
AGGCCATATCTTCCTCATACGGACTCCGATTTATGCAAACTCGGATCGTTTTCATGCAGAATTACGAGATGAACGCAACGGCGCAGCCCGTTTCCCTTGATTTTGATTATAACTTTTAATTCTGTCTTGATTTGTGAATCTTAGCATTACAGAATTACGGGGTGTTACAAGTGGTATTTACAGATTATCAATTGGATGGACGTTGAACATCCGAGGGACAAGTATGGATATGGATGATGTGGAGATAATTGACCCCTTCATCCTTGAAGTAATTTTCCTTCCAACACACTATGCATGGTACACGAAGTGTATATGCCCAAAAGCAATATTGATTGTACATATTCTATAGTACAACCTTATCTTTAAAATGGGAGCTATGATAATATTTATCCTACCATATAGAGAGTCACCTATGCCACATTTGAGATAATCAGGTGTATTTGGCCTGAGTGATTATGGCCTATTTTTCGGGATATGGAGTAGTTAGCATTAAGAGGACTTCACTGACCTAATGCGACCTTTGGACCATTGTCTTCAAGCAACATCAGGTTAGCTTTGTAGGGCGGTGCCTAGCATTATTAGGTATGATGTTTTAAATGAATCCCTCTTAAGGATACGAAGTTATAGAAGGATTAGGATTGGTATTTGCAAAATCACTTTTCGTATTGGTGCAGAAACTTTAAGCATGAGGTATTGGCATTTTACGAAGCACTACCAGGATATTAAGTTAACGAAGGAGTAGGATCTAGGGTTTCGAGGAGGAAAGGAAAGCTGCAAAGTCCTTAGGGACCAGTACTGATCCCCGAAGGCAAATTTTGGGGACACGTGCCTATGTACCTCTCTCCTTACCTTCAATCACCTGCTCCTCTTACCTATAAATACCCATTCTGATTCGAGTTCAGGGATTGTCTTTTTCTCTCTTGACTCCTTGAAATAAGATATTGCACTTTGGACTTCATTTCTCACCATTGCACTTTGGAAGAAGTATATCTCCTTCTTGGATAATTGGACTTTTTGGATTGCCTTGGTATTTTGGAAGAAGAAGAGAAGCTCTTTCCTGGACTTTTCTAGACTTGTTTTCCACCATTACCAATGTAGTTACTTGGAACTATTGTTCCCACTATTGTACTTTTGACTAACAAGTGAATAAAAGAGAAAAACCTTCAAAGTGGACATAGATTCTTAAGAAAAGAACTACTATAAACTCTATGTGATTCGCTTTCCTACATCAAAATCCATATTGGACGCTTAGTTTCATTGTCATGGAACTCTTTGGGTGTTGTGTGAACTTTTATTAACATACTAGTGCTTTCACTAAGAGTTGAGCTCAAGACTTCATCTTTCCTACCATTCTTCCATGAGGACTTGGAGTGCAACTTAGGTCTCCTTAGACTTACTTATCAAGTTTACCAAAATGGTGACCAAAGGAAAGACTACTATGATTGGACCTTCATTTTTTGCTCCCGACCTGAAAAACCCTCCTCAGTATTAATCCGCTGAAGCTCCGACCAACATGGATATCGATAATTCCTCCAGTTCTAAGGCTTTGGTTAGCCAAGCTCAATTTGTCGAAGCTATAAGAAAATTATAAGAAACACAAAGAAGCCACGGCAAGCAAAACTTTGAGTTAGTGCATCAAGAATATTCTCAATGAGATGTCTTTCACCTTCAAGCAAACAGAAGCACTCGACCTCCTCCAAATTAGGTTTTCCCAAGCTCTACTTCTGTTTCTCTCCATAGTAACCAAAGCCAATGTCATAGAATCAACTATGATAGTGCCAGAATCAGTGTCAGGAAGGGAGCGCATCATCCCACCTTTACTGGTTTGAGCCTAATCTTGACCAAAGAATTGTTTCTCAACCCCTCATTGGGCAGGACTGACCTACCAAAATCCATAACTTGGCGCCTATGCCTCAAGCGACAAACCAAGCCTAAGTTCCCGCCTACCAACCTCCGCAAAATCAAAGAATTAAGGTTGAAGACTCTTTAGATGAAGCCGACATTCATCCGAGAAGGTCTCCAAGGCGACGCACTCCCGAGTTGGATCACGACCGCTGGAATCCAGCGGAGATCTGAACTCCCATTCTCGGCAACCTTGTCCGCAGCATCATGATAGAATATCCAGGGCACGTCACCAAAGATTAGGAAACAAGTATGAGACGTAACCCTTTCACTGAAGATGTGCTCAAAGCCGAATGGACCAAACACTTAAACATGCCACATATAGAGGCTTACTGGGGGAAATAGACCTGTAACATCCCAGACTTTTTGATCAATTTATTTTAAATATTTAATATTGTTTTAAATATTTAGTTGATAATATAAATCTATTTAATAATTAAAATAAGATTTATTTCGAATATATAATTATCGTAACACGAGAATCTAAAATAATTCAATTCAAAATTAAAACGGAACCGAAATAATTTAGATGATCAATATAAATTTTATTTGAGTATAAGTGATGATAATAATAATTTATTATCGAATAGTTGATTTGTTTTGAATTTAATCTATATTGATTTGAATTAATATCTTTTCCAGACGATAGAATGAGGCTTCGGAACCTGTTCCAGTGTGTTTAGAATAGTGGTTAAACCAAAGATACGCCAGTTATTGTGTTTCTATTAGAGTTCATGACCTCGAGATATAATATTATAAAATTTAATGGATAAGTACTAAATCAAATCAGAATCTATTTAAAAAGAATAAATATCTTTTTTAATCAAATCAAATTAATAATCTACCCTATAGTGTGTACTAACGTAGGCTATTTCCTTTATAACTAAGTTTTCCAATTATAAATATACGACGCCCTCATTCCCTTTTCAGTTTTTTTTCTTAGGAAAAATTGTCGAACTCTTCAAAGTAAAAAATGGATCCTTTCTTCAATTCTAAAATCAAAGCTGCCCTTTTGAAAATCCAATTCCTTTATTCCTAGATTTCAATTAGAAGTCGCGACCCTTTCTCTTCCCTTTATTTCCTCAGATCGAAATTGATTGTCTGTAAAAGTAATAAAATAAAATAAAGAAAGAGAGGAGAGGATGAATCGCAAATCACGACAAGGGTATGATTCGAAGCTTGAACAAGTGGGGAAGTCAATATCAGAAGTCGCGATGTATGAGGAACATCATCGTCACAGGTATCGTGATGAACCAGACATAGTCGAAGTCATTAGTCACTACGGTGATAGAAGGAAGGTATTTGGTCGCAACCTGTAGTGCGATGTTGCATGCAATGCTGAGAATCGATGTGTGAATTTCGCGATTTCATAAGAAGGCTCGTTCATGATTTCAATGGATTTGGTGAGCTGTTGGGGAGTAAGGATTTCTTTAGATTTAGGAGGATGAACGGGATACAGTGGTATGCAAATTGAGGAGAACTGTGCGAATTTGAAGAGAAGGAAGCAATAAGGTTTTTCTGAAGAGTCTTGAAGGATGCGAAGCTTTTTGAGTCTAAATGTTTGGGTTAAATGGTGCAATGGAGGTGACAAGTAGGTCAGTATGGTACTTGTGAGATGGAGGTGCCTTGTTAATGAGAGGCCGAAAATGGTAGTTGGCAGGGTCCGGTGATCTGAAGTGAATTGGTTCTAGGCGAGTTAAGGGTCAATCATGGTAATGTTAAGGGATTCACGTGAATTATAGGTGATTAAACATGGATTTTTCTAATGTAAACAGAAGACATAATTCAAAATTTAAGGTAATTAATTTATTTTAATTTAGAAATTAAGTTAAAATTAATTTTATTTTAAATTGAAAAGCTTATATAAATTATATCTCATTTGTACGAGATCTGATTGGAACAAAACAAGCAACATCAAAATTGTATTATCAGATACTACAAGCTAAGTTGGTTTGAGATTTTTCAGGATCAACTAGGAATTTTAAAATTTAATCAACCGTTGTTTGATTTAATTTGAAGTGGGAATGGGCTGCTATAAAAATCATGGTGAGCAAATCTCACAATAATTTTTATTTAGAATTATTTTTATTAATTAAAAATAATCGTTTATTGATTGATTGGATGTGTATGAATATTTTTATGGCTATTCTATATATTTATTAGTTATATAGGATTGGTGCTTGTGGCTATATATATATATATATATATATATATATTGGTGGTTGGATATTTCCACAGTATCATTTGCGGATACCCGCAGTATCATTAGCGGATGATCCTATACGCCCCACGCTATGATAGTGGATGACCTTCTATACCGCGATATCCTGCCTCGAAGCAGGATGGGTATTATTTATGTTGGCTAACGTCTGTGGATGTTGGAAAAACAAGTTGGAGGAATCCAACTGGATTCCTCAAAATTTATTATTATTTGTTCATATATATATATATATATATATATATATATTATCATATATGATGTGTTAGAAAACCTGTAATTGATACTTGAGTGCTTTGGATGTTTAAAATATCACTAGGCCTATATGTTGATTTATAAAAATATCGTGAAAAGGGAATTTTGAGATTCAAATGGGGAAAATCTATTTTCTAAAATAGAATTTGAATTTCGAATGGGCTATAAAGATATTAACTTGTTTGAATAAATAAAATAAGTGGTGAACTTATAAAGGATGTTTATAAATTGAATAATACAGGAAGTCAAAGTATTGAATTTATAAACAATTGAATAATGCAGGAAATTGAAGTAAATTTATAAAGGTGTTTATAAATAAAAGTAGAATAATTATCACTGGATAATTTGTATATTTAAATTCATATGTGAATTTAAAAATTGAAATTTGGAATTGTTTTAAAGAAGTAAACGATGAAGTTTATTCTGATATTTAGAATATAAATTGAACTAAAATAAATCTGTAAGGATTTATGATTTGAATTCGATTAGTTTGAATTTATTTAAATAAAATATGTCTAAAAAAACTATTAATATTATATTAAATAGAAGCTAAATTTAAATATGAAAATAGATTCGATGTTATACATGGATAAGCAAAAATAAAAAGAATATTCCAAAATAAGATTTTTGTTTTAAATAGATATTTAAATGGAACTTATTTTAATATATAAAACAAGTAAATTTATAAACAATGTTATAATTTTAGCAAATTAATTATCAGAAGATAATTTGAAAATTTAAATTCAAGTTTGAATTTAAAAATAGAAAGTTGAAGCCATTTCGAAAAGGGAACGATGGGTTTTATTCTAGAATTCGGAATACAAAAGGAATGGAGTTTCGAATAGAATTTTGAAATGGAAACTTGTTTAAATATATAAAATAAGGAAGTAAAATTTATAAAAAACATTTATAAATTAAGTGAGATAATTATCTTTTGGATAATTTAAATATTTAAATTCAGATATAAATTTAAAAGTGAATTGGGAAGTGTTCTGAAACAGAATGATTGATTTTATTTCGAAATTCGAAATTTAAGCCGAATCGAAAAAATCCAACGGGCTTATAAGTGAAATTCGAATATATCAAATTTTATAAATAATTTATTTATTAAAGGAATTAGAATTAAATATAGAAGATCAAAGTAAAAATAAATTTATAAATGAGTTACGAAATAATCGACGATTAGGAATAATCAAAATATTTAGTTAGATTGGGTAAACTGGTCTAATATATATTAAAATATATTAGAATGAAGTTGAAATTTATTATAAATGAAGTTTAAGCATTTATATATACATATAAATATAATTAAAACAAACTTGCTGCAGCTCGGTAGTTCGTAATTTGGCATTTTGAACTTGGCGTTTCAAACTTCAATTGAGTATACATAACTCAATTTAAGTCGGAATTCTTTGAAACAAGAATCATCAGGACTGATTTGATAATAGTTTTCTAATGGAATAGAAAAATATGGATTTCGTCTTATAGATTTTGAGTTATGTCAAATTCAAATTTTCAGAAAAGCAGCGCCATAACCATTATAAAACCACAACAATTTATTAATTAAAATCGTAGTATTTTAAGCAAAAAAAATATGGATTTTAAATTTATAAATCCAGATATGAGTTGTAAAATAAATATGAACAAAAGTTGTGTAAATGAAATGATTTTTGAAACAAAAAATCATATTTTTAATTATGGAATAGAATTAACTAATTTGAAGAATAATTGTTTAGTCGAAATTTGAATCGAAATTGAGGGTTGGATAAGTGAATGGGGTTTATGATTTTATATTCGAAATCGAATACGAAACTCAAGATGAAAATGGAATTAGATCGAGTTCATAAGTAAACTAAAATTATATTTGAATATGTTATGTTCAAATAAAAAGTGGAACAGGCAAAAGAGCTAGTTAAAGAATAAATTAGCAATTGAGTAAACAACGATCGAACTGAGTTGGAATAAATTAGGAATGGACGTATATGGGTTAGACAGGTTTGGAATGAAGTGAAACGACCCGAACCTCCCCGTGAAGGAAAGCCTGGATTGCTTTGAGAACAACACACATCGGAACACAAACAGAAGAACATTTCATTGCTTATTACAACAATTTCATCAGAATACAAGAATATACAGAGTATGAATAAATATTACACATTTACTAAATATCAGAGATTTACAAATTACAATGCAGCGGAAAAACAATACAAAACACAACTGAAAAGAATATGCGGATACAGAGCTTTCTGAATATCATTCCAGCTATAAACCAGGATCCTGTGAATATAAATCTGCAAAACCAAAACTACTAGCTGCCCGTGGAAAATAGGGGCACCCAAAATTTAGGTTAAAACAATAAACTCTAGGTCAGTCATGTGATTGGTGTGAGAACTAAAATAATTATTAATTTTATTTTAAAGTTAGGTAAATCAAGGGACCACGCCGTATAACACAAAACGGGTTTACTCCCAAGAATACTAGTGCATAGAACAACATCGCAATGCTAAATAAAGAACAACAGAGTTATTATAAGACTCAGGTCCCATCACACAATGCAACGCAAGCCGGAGGATAGAGTTTTTACCTTATAATAGCCAAGAATGCTTGGTATGTAAAATTTCATGTTTTATTATTACTATAAGTGTATAGTGTCAAAACAATTTCAATCATAAGTATCAATCATAGACGGCATAAGTGCCCCATACCACTATGTCGCCATACATAGGTTTATAATTAAAACTGAAATGTCGTATTGGAATTTGGATTTCCATCTATGAACCAAGGCAAGGGATCGTCCTTACCGCTTCGAGACTGTCTAGCCCGAGCCTCGGGAAAGTACTTTGTCAAGCCTTTGGATCATCAAGGCTGATCCACTTGGTGTGGATTAAAATACCTGAACACTGCGTTTCCCCGCCCTATAGGGCGTAAACTGGTCATACCCCAACCAAACTATCGGCCCCGGAATGACCGATATAACCGAGGCACCACACTATCCATCATCCACATAAGTAAAATGTCAGGGCGTGCAAAACGCTGACACCACTGCTAGCTAGAAGGAAACGCATGTCCTCCCTGAAGTCCTCTCCCGTTTCTCGTTCACACCGGGGTGTGAGGCTCGCGAATTAACGCTACACAAAGATACACTATATTAAAGCCGTGCTTTGATCATCAACCACAAGACTCTGCTTTTCAACAGAAGCCTTGATCATTTGCATCTCAGCATGCCACACAGGCAATTCACGCTAAGCAACCAATGTATATCAATCACACAGAATGAAATCCGATGTCAGACACACATCCATTTACAAGTTCATTTTGGGTCTGAACGAAACCGGAGGCACCTTATTCCTCCACCATATGTCCAATACAGGGGAGAGGTCCTCGCATATTTGGTCGATCTCCAAGCATGTCAGGACGATCACCACTTATTACCTAGTCTGGGGTGTATAGCCCAATCAAGACATTAGTAATTATCCAAACGATGTGAAGACCTCCAGTCTTCAACCACCGTCTTCATCCTCGACATATCGTCGAATCAGTTATTCAGAATGGGATAAACCCGGTCTTTCTGAATAACTCGCGTATATAATAAACAAGTGCTAAGAAAAACACAACATACGCCTCATTCCAGTCCAGAATATTCCTTTATTCAAATATTCTTATACTTTGGGAAATGTTCCCATTAATTTAATCAAAGATAAATTCTTTAAATTTATTCTTTAATCTTCCTTTGGATATAATTTCAATCTAATTAAAGATGCATTAAAACTCCACATTGTTTTAATCTTCCCAAAAATAAATATTAACGATTGTTTAACTTGGAAAATCATATCATGCCTTTAACTGGGTTAAAGAACCAATGTCATTTAAAACACGACTCATGATAAACCAAAAATCACATTCCATTCCATCAGCCTTTAACCGTAAATTAGCAAATGAACAATTCCCTAAATATTAACCCCGAAGGCCGAAACCAACATCAGATCAATACCCAGGAAACCATTCAACTTAACTAATCTCTAGTTAGTTTCTAATTTTCTTAACTCCATTGGGTCTAAGAACAATATTATTAAAAATACCATTCACGACAACCCAAAATCTTATTCCTGTCTTTAACTGGGTTAAAGAACCAATGTCCTTTAAAACACGGTTCACGATAAACCCAAAATCACATTCCATTCCATCAGCCTCTAACCGTAAATTAGCAAGTGAACAATTCTCTAAGTATTAACCCCAAAGGCCGAAACCAACGTCAGATCAATACCCAGGAAACCATTCAACTTAACTAATCTCCAGTTAGTTTCTGATTTTCTTAACTCCATTGGGTCTAAGAATAGTATTATTAAAGATACCATTCACGACAACCCAAAATCACACCTCATTAACAATGGAATCTTCATGGAAAACAAATCGATAAAACTTCCATATCCAACCGATAATATAAATGGAATAACGACAAGGCCATTTAAATTCCATATATATTAACCGTCTTCCTCTACAGAAGCTTACTTCGATTATTACCAAATTGAATTCCATTCAATTCCTATTTAATATGTTGAATTGGAAAACTTTACTTTGGAAAATCTCCTTTAAATCTTAACAAAAGATTTATAAATTCCAAATCACGTTTCACTGTAAATTGGGTTAAAGAATGAATGTAGTTAAAAACATAGTTCACGATAAACCCAATTCACATTCCATTTTATTCCAATTATTAAATATAATTGGAAACTCTAACAATTTTAATTAAAAGATTTATTCTCTTCACATGGGGTTCAAGAACAATGTTATTGAAGACACCGTTCACGACAAACCCAAAATCCCATTTGATATTAAATACAAGGCTATGAATAGAAAATATATCGGCTTATATTCAATATCAAATACTACAACCAACAAATATCGTATTGGAAATAACGATATAAATATATCTTTCAAATTTCCATAACAATATCTGTATAATCACGAAATCCAACATCGAAATATTCCGAAGAAAATTTCGATTCAAATCCATTTCCAATTTATATATTGGAAATTCTGATTATTTTTAAAACCATTTCAAATCCGATTTATTTATTTTAAAAATAATTGTATTATAATTCTTGTTCAAAACTAGTTCATTTCGATAAAAATCTATTTTTATCTTTTCAAATATGGAATTTTTCACTCCAATTCTTTCCAAATCATTTCTTATGCTTTTGCACTAATTATTGGTATTTTTAATAATTTTATCAAGGCCCGTACAGTCGATTTCCATAAACGGCCATCGAACTGCGCTTACAACGACCTTTTCCAAATTTGATTTGGACATAATTCCAAATCCAACCGTTAGATTTCAAATCTCTATTATTCGTTAGAAAGCTCTTTTCAATACGAACCTAATGGTTCCAGTTTTAGGGGAATCAGACGGTCGGATCTCCCGTAATGTCCGTTCGAAGTCAATAGTCGAAATTCGCGAACTGCCACAGCGCGGCGCGTTCTATGTAGGCCATTATATATATAATATATATATTATATATATTTCATCGATTTCCATTCAAAACGTATTTTATAAATCGTTTTAAATTCATTTTCAAAACAATTTCAACTTTATATTCAATTTTAAATCAAAATTGAATATTCCATATCGATATATAAATGATAATATTTTCAAAACATCAGATTTTGAAATCAATTCCTTTTCGATATTCATTATAACAATGAATAAAATCGATATAATATTGTTTACGTCAGAATGGAGCATATCAAAGCAACACGGCTTTATATATTTTAAAATATATTCATGTCCATCCCAAATCGGGCATCAAAATCAGATTTTGATCTTTTACTGAATATTATTTTAAGATATTCATTCTTTTAAAATAATCGTTAGTTTCAAATATTTATTCTTTCTGAACTAGAATCAGACACAGTCAATTACCATATAATGTTATTATATGGATTTCATATACACATGTATACAACAACAATCCAACACAGTCAACCATCGTCCAAAATGCATTCTACACTGCATAAGCATCAAATATAAATATTTAACACTTATAATAGCCTGTCAATCGATCGATCGACATACAACTAATTATTGGGACTAGTGTATGTCATATATCATCCCAATACCCGTGTGGGGTTTCAATCAACAAATAATGAATTTTATTTGTGCAGTTGGGCGATGTATAAAATTTATCATCCTAATCGATATCAGTTAAATGTGTGTACATAAACAAATCGTCCGATTTGTTTATAAATATTTATTTTATTCATATACATGTTAAAATTTATACTTTTAGCTATAAAATATTTTATCCCATTCCACATCACATAATCAATTTTCACAACGCAATCAAACAAACAAGTCGTCCATGGTCTGTGGACGACGGGTGTCGGGTGCTGCTAAGCACCATCTGCATCCTAGTATATATTTTAACTAGAAATAAAATTTAAGTGAGAAATTCTCACCTTTGGGTTCCACTCCGCCGTGCTTTGATTGCGATCTATGTTGTACACCTACGTTAAAAATTATATTTTTAACGAATCAAAAATTATTTCTTTGTATGATTATTCTATAAATAACATACATAGGCTACAATTTATATTTTTATCTTTCTAAAAATAATTTCATATTTTATAACAACGCTACATAGATAAAAATCACATTTTTCAATTGCTACTATATAGATAAAAATCTAATCTTTCTATCGCTAATGAATATATAAAAAACACATTTTTACATTGCCATTTAAATGATAAAAATCATATTTTGATTTTGCTACATATATGATAAATATCACATTTTTATATCGTCACTTCATATATAAAAATCGTATTTTACCATTTAACAATCGTACCTTTGCAACATAAAGATCATATTTTTATTATCTCTAAAATAAAAAAAATCATATTTTTATTATCTCTATAATATAAAAATCATATTTTTATTATCTCTATAATATAAAAAACATATTTTAACATAGCTAAAAATCATATTTTGAAAATCATTACTTCATACACTTAAGAATCTACATTTCAGTCAAAGAAAGAAATGAATAAATAAGTAAATCCCACGTGATTTTCGATCCGAGGTGGGAGGGAAAACTGCTCGTTGCAGAAATCAAGGAAGCGGGGTTTCACGTCAGTCTCAAGGGTGGAGGGAGGGGGTTGGGGTAGGTGCAGGCACGGTGGCGGGGGTGCGGTGGCACAGTGGGGTCTGGAGCATTGGTTTTGGGTGTTAGGGTTTGGGGGAGGGTTGCGTCGGTTAATTGAGGAAGAGAGGGAGAGAGACAGAGGAGAATGAGAAGAGGAGGGGGCGGTTGACGTGGGGGGATGCGGCGCTGACGCCGAGGTGGCCGGAGGTGGGCGAGATCGATGGGTTTCCTCTGTTGCTTCTTTTTTTTTAAAACTGTGAGCGATGGGAGGGAGAGAAGTGAAGTGGAGGGGGGTTGACTAAGTTTTATATTATTATTTTTTTATTTTTATTTTTGCCTAAAAAGTTAATTTTTTTAAAACGAACACCAAATCGATCCGAAGTCTGTCATCCCTAACTAATCACCCCCATTCCGAACACAATGGGATATGTATCGTAACCCAATTCGGCTGTTTCGATCAGTTTCCATTTAAATTAAAATATAAATACATATATATTCAATTCGAACGTACATTTCAATTTAGCGGGGCCACATACTAACTCTTAAAATTCCTGAAAATTTATTTCTAGCTTCGTATTGACAATACGATCCTAACAAAACTAATTTTGTTAAATTTGGAGACCGTTTGAAAAATGGCCATTTTCTAGTCGATCCAAATTGACTGAAATTGGCAAAACACGTTTTCCCTTTGCCACGCTCATATATAGATCCCAAAAATTATGAATTTTGGAATCTAGCAATAATTTGACATCCCGGATCCAATAAAAGTGGTTTCGTCGAAAACGGAGGTCGTTTGCAAAATGGCTATTTTTAAGGGCTAAAATTCCATAGCGACTATTCTGAGTTTTCAACTAGGAATAAATTTATATTCCCGCTATGAAATTTCAATCTTTCAGATTCATTGGAAAGATATTTTCAAATAGATTCTAATATTTTTGGTTTTGCTAAAATCCGGTTTATTTTGAATCCTGTACATTCATTTGAAATCGATTTTTCAAACTACCGCGCCATTTTCAATTCCTTTTATAATTAAAATAATTATTTTATATTCTAATGTCGATTCAAATAAATAGGCCCAGGGCGTTCGAACCCAGGAGGTTAAAACTTTCGAACCCAGGGGATTCAAAATGTTGGGAATACCAAGGGACATTTCCTTCTCTTTATAAATAGGCTCCCACTCCATTTCTCTTCTTCCTTAATTTCAAATTGACCGCCATTACCGCCCGAGCTCCAAGCTTTGTACACTTAGGAATTTTTCACGAAAATAGGTGGGTCTCAAGAGCTTTGGAGGCGCGAGAGGATTAGAGGAAGGCGCTGGGGGGGGGGGGGCGAGTGCTGAGGGGAAGCTCCAAACCCTGGGACGATTCAAAAATTCGAACCCTGTGGAGGCTCGAGCACTCGAACCTCAATGAGCTTCGAGTATTGGTACCCTGACAGGTTCGAACACTTGAGCCTCGCTGGGCTCAAGCCTTCGAACCCCCGACGGGGTTCGAAGTTCCGAACCCCGGCGTGGTTCGGGCTTTCGAACCCCAACATGGTTCGAGCACCCGAACTATGGTGGGGTTCGAACATTCAAACCCATATGGGTTCGAGCGTTATAGCCCCCAAGGGGGGTTTGAGTTTTTGAACCTTGACACGGGGATTCGAGCTTTGAACTCCGAGTGAGGTGCGAATCATAGGACCCATCGCTCTGATCCTTCTCTCTTCTGTGTCGGTTTCACAACTGTATTATTGCACATACTTTGACCTTTCACATAGGATAGAGCATAAACTTGGACTAGGACTGAACTGTTAGACTGTTTCGAACTTTCTTTGTGTACCTTGACTTTGCATAACACTGCACATAAATGTTAGTTTTCACCAACACGAGGGGTACAAGTTACTTTACTGCGATGTCTAACCCTGGTGTGTTAAAGTATAACTGGCGATGCATACAAGATCGATGACTGGAAAGACTTCGGAATCCGAGGCTTCCCTGCCACCATCACATACATCAGATTCTACCAATAGTGGTAGCTCGACTGGCAGCGAGCTTGAGACTACTGAAAGATCCATTCCTTCTCAAATGGCGAGTTCACCTGAAGCGTTCGAGCATGGAGAATGAACAGAGGGACAACATTCTCTGGTCATACATGAGGAGGTCGAGAATGTGAACATTATAAGTGAGGATGCATCGGCGGCTCCGGTGGCCCCAAATATGTTGCCTGATGCAGTTATCTTGGAAAATACAATAGACCCGGTACCATCGCTCCTAGATGCCATAGTAGTTTGGAAAATGGCGCTGCGATTCAATATTCCGGTGGATGATGCCTACGCACCGGGAGAGGGTGGCAGGGCTCACATGCCGCCCGAGGGTCATACTTCTTGGAACAGACAGGCTTATTTCATTAGGCGTGCCCCGGTAAATGACTTTGTTCGAGACATGTTATGCTACTTGCACCTTGCACCGTCGCAATTGCATCCGAACGCTTATTCTTCACTCCTAGGCATGTATGTTCTCTATCGAGAGTACTTGCATTTGGAACCCACCGGAGAGGACATTCAGTAATTTTTCATCTTAGGACAATGGTTAAAACATCTCCCTCCCAATGGTACACCTACCACCAATTTTTTTATTGGGAAGTGGTACAGTCCATTAGTGTTCAAGCATGAGTGGTTCTTCGTGCACTGTCCTCCTGGATTCGCTAGGAGATGGATAGAAGGGAGTGAGTACTTTTGACCTTTGTTTCTTATTGTAAAGATTTTGGATTCCATGCCTCAATTTTGTCATGTTTCGACCGCGGCAGGGAATCCTTGGGTGCCTACCGGTGACGAGTGTCAGCAACGCCTCAATGCTCTACGAGCGATCCCAGTGGAGTTTCTCAATACTGAGATAGTGATAAGTCAGGATCACCTTTATCACGTCGGCCTTCTCCCTACCGATCGGGCTATAATTAGGCCTATGGTTGCAAGCAGCGTGCCGAAAGATCAAACAACCATTAGTCGGAAGAGAAAAATGCCCCCTACTAGGGTGAAACCACGAAAAACAGTCAATTCACAAGGTGATGTAGGCAGAGACGAGGATCGCGGTTGGGAAAGGGTGGCTGGAGACGAGGGGTTATTGAGTGCTTCAGTCCTACCGACGACGGCAGAGGCGAGGGGAGGAGCGTCTGACATACCGCAGTCCTCAGCAACCCATTCGGAGACCGCAATGTCACTCGAGGACGTGGGCCAGTTCGAAGGCCTTAATAAACTTGACCTAGAGCTGCCTCTGTGGCCGTGTACGACAAGAATGGAAGAGCTAGCTCTTGCTATTGAGAGGTTAATTCCTTCGAGCAGACCTCAATCTGGTCTGTGGAGAGAACACTTAGGGCATACACTCATAAACACTGCATAACATAGAGGTTCAAATGAGTTATGCAATTTGACTTACTTTTGATTCGTTCCTTTGACAGGTGATATGACTAGAGAGCATGGAGGAAGAGGCTATGGACACGGAAGCCACCGACACCGTAGGAACAATTTCTTCGAGGATTTTAGAAGAGGGACTAGCTTGTATGACACTCCACCTCCACCGAACTGGGGTAGTGAACAACGAAGTAGGGATCGATCTCGGCGTTCTCCAACTCCTCCTCCCCCTCCGATTCGGGTGTCTGAGGGAGACTCTCGACTTAACTTAGGTGGTTCTAAGCACTCATCTTCAGCGCCTCCTTCACATGTAGCACCTTTAGCTCCCGCTCAAACCACTAAGGGTAAGGAGTCGGCACTTAGTCACTCGATACTGGCGGGAGCGATAGTAATGGGAGGCCAAACCTCGCAGAGCCCGAAAGGCGAGAGCTTTCTATTGACAAAAGGAAAGCATTACTAAAGAAAAACTTTCTACATCATTATTTTGATGAGATAATGTTCATCCCTTATCTCCATCCGCCCTTTGTCAGGGAGTCTGGGGTGGTTTGGATGCATGTGAGGGTCGAGTATCATCAGGCCGACCAACTTCTTAAGTACTCCCGCCAACTCTCGGAACTAATCAGGAAGAAAAACCTAGAGCTCATCAATTGGGGGCTGACCATCGATGCCGAGCAGACCACCGCCAGCAATTTGAACACTGAAATAGGTGAGTTTGCTTTTTGTCTCATAGACACACTGTTGTCCATTCTTGTTCTTTTGAATATTAACTCGTGTGTCTCGTTGTTGCAGCGGAGTTGAAGAAAGGGTATGAGACACTCAAGAGGGAGGCTGATCATTCCCGCTCTTCTTTCATGGAGATCGTAGCTGATCTAGCCACTAAGAACATGGCCCTAAAGCGGGAAAAGGCCGAGGTGGAGAAAATATGTGCTGACTTGGAAAGGGATAATGCGAGAGTCACCCAGCTCCAAAATGACAATAATGCTTTGAGAGCGGAGAATGATAGCTTGAAGAGGCAGCTTAAGGAGATGAAGAAGGCGAAGGAAGACGCAGAGGCCAACAATAGAGATGTATTGAGCACGATCGATGGACTAAAGGCCGAACATCTAATGGAGGTTGAACAATTGAGGGAGCGGCTGGAGGATACATAATTCGAGGTGGAATCATACTTGGTGGAGGATATCCGAAATATGTATGTTAAGGTTCTGAGATTCTGTGGACTTTTATGGGTCGATGATTACTCCCGTGAACTAGCTCGGACCTGGGAGAGGTTGGTCCCATACGAAGCTTATTTGTGCCAAGTAGATGTTAGCACTTTGGACGAATGCCAACTTATGATTGACCTCCTAACCGATGAGGAGTGTGCAAAGCTAGAGGAGGGGAAGAAGTTGCTGCTAGAGGATGCGGAGAGAGAGGCCAGCAAAGCTTTACCGCTGAAAAGGGGGAGTCTGCCATGACTAGGAGTGCGATGGTAGCAGAGACATTTGGAGAGGGAAGCTCTTATCGGCGACTAGCCTTTAAATCTTTTATGGCAAGCGATCCCGCAGCCTTGGCTCGGGTTTCAACCGAGTACGACCCTAAGCATCCGGAGCTAGGAGAGACCGGATTCACCTTACCTATCATGACGAGTACTCCCCCATCCTTTCTACTCCATCCCTGACCGGAGGTAAATTCCCTTTACCATATATCCCTGAGGATGATGTGATTGTCGAATTTGCAGACTAAAAGGTTGTGTTTTTACTGTGCAACCATTCCTGGATTGGCCATGACATCGGGCTCTGCCCCCATGATCCCAAAAGTGAACGAATTTGGGCTAGGACCAGCGGGAATGCAATTTAGAGAAGGCGACGATCAGTTGGACACCTACTCGAATATAAGGATTATCGAGGAAGGAGAGGTGGTTGACGGGCAAAGTGCCCTTGCCAGAGGCCTAGTGGAAGCCGATGTGCCCTTGATGGCGACTACGTTGGAGGCCCAAAAAGCCCAAATGGTGGCTAAGTGAAAAGAGATAGAGGAGAAGGGCAGGCGGGACGAGGCTGCCATACAGGAGGTCCTAATGAAGACCAGACAAGAGGCTGAGAGGAGTGCCACTGAGATGACTGAGCAGAGGAAGGCTAATGAGGAGACGGAATATAAGAGGCCTGCTGACGAGTCCTAGAAAAAAGAGAAGATGACGAAGCCCATCTGAGGGCCATCGAAACCTTTGAGAAACCTAAGACTGATGATGTCATGAAGCATAAGTCCTAGAAGCTAATTGATCGGCGGGTTGCCCGGAAGGAGAAGGCGGAGTGGGAAGCCAAGGACGTCCCAGGGAAGAGTGATGTTGTGGTAGGCCTTGCTACCAGGAATGTACCTAGGCCCATGCATCACACAGTTCTTACTGATACCACGGAGATCTCAAGTGGCGATGGTGCAGATGAGTGGCGCCTCTCGGTTTCTCATGAGTCGATCACTTCTCAGAAGGGCCAAGGAGGCAGGAGCGAATCAGGAAAGAAGAGGCCTGGCGCGAGGGATGAACCGTCGAGTGCCGAATCTGAAAGAAAAGCACAAGCACAAGAAGAAAAGACACGATTAGTATTAGCAACTTAAGTAGAAGTTACCGTTATTTTGTAGTGTAGGCCAATAGTTTACGCGAATACGGCCCTCGCTTTTGGTTTTTCAAGACATGGTGTGGTTTTCATGTACACCCTGTCATTAGCAAAGAAAGATGTTAGACATCTCGTCTGTTTAATGTGTGTGTGTGTGTGTGTGGAAATAGAATATGCATTAGTAAAGATTGCAACTTATGTCGAGTGTTTGGGTGTTCTTCTCATGTTTTCCAGCGTCCTGTACTCGCTTAAGCATACTTATCATTTCATTTAACACAAAAGCGATTGGGGACCGCGCTCTGGTTCGATTATTCCAGAGGGGTGAGATAGAGCACTGGTTTCTGTAAGTTTATCTCAGCTTAGGAAACCCGTAATTTGCAAAACCAGGCTATTCGCCTGCTGTTTTAGGCTGCCCGGAGTAAGTCCCAAGTGGAGCGAAGGCGTAGGACGTTGAGTAGTCTGGTGGGGGGCTCTCCTGTCGTTCATTCGATTTGGGGCGAGCGGCAGGCATCATTTATTCGGCGAGAAGAGAAGCCTGGATCATCAGCCCGTAGGTTCCGATCATGGTCATGGGCTACCTCCAACCCTTGAGAGCTTCAGGGAAGAAACGATTTAAGGTCAGTCTCGGTGCTGCGCCAAGATTCGACTGGCACCCGTAGCTAGGTGAGAAGTTTGCATCACATTAGTTTGGCTGTTAGTTGGCCCTAAGTCGCATGGAACTTGACCGCGGAAGGATTTATCTTCGGCCTCGGCGCGGGGCCGAGGTTCGAGTTAGTGTTTATTTATACTCCATCGCGTCACGGGCCGAGACTCGAGTAGCATTGCTGGCTACCATGCTCGGGGTGCCGGTCGTAGCCAATGTTGATAGACCTCGATGTTGGTTCGAGTTTTGGATGGCGGCATCGGCTCCCGTGCTCGGGGTGCCGATACAGCGATCAAATGCTTGCACGCAAGCCTGTTGTCAGGATTAATCAAATGTGTCATGCTTGGAGTAAACATGGAAGGGAGATAAGAAAGTGAACATTATTTTCACTGATAACTTTGGCAGTAATAGCCTTTACAATTTATTGAATTGCCAGAAAAAACATCGCTGGAAAGCATAAACAGTTATACACTAAGTTATGTAAAATACCGGAGGAGATGTTCGTTGTTCCATTCCCTTGGAAGTTCGGCTTCATCCACGGTTGCGAGTTTGAAAGTTCCATCTCTGAGCTTCCATTGTACAAAGTACAGTCCTTCCCAACGAGGAGCGATGCCTGTTGGTGGGGGAAAAACCCGTTTTAATATGAGGTCACCGATGTTGAAGTCTTTATGGAGGACTCTGGAGTTGAAGTATCGGGCTACTCGTTGTCGTTGGGTAGCGGCCCTAAGGCCAGCTTTGTTCCTCTTTTCTTCTAGTAATCGAGCAACTCCAAAAGTAAGTCTTGATTTGTTTTTGGATCATAGTAAGTAACTCAATGAGGCTAAAGATTTAGCTCAATGGGCATGATGGCTTCAGATCCATAAGCAAGAGCGAAAGGAGTATGCCCGGTTGCTAACTTGTGAGTGGTTTGGTAGGCCCATAGTGATAGATGGACTTCATCTGCCCGCATGCCCCCAGATTTCTCCAGGCGCTTCTTAATGATGGATTTAATCACTTTGTTGACAGCCTCGACTCACCCATTAGCTTGGGGGTGAGCCACCGCTGAGAATCTCTTTTCGATTTTGTGCTGCTGACAGAAGGCCTTGAACTCAGCGCTCTCGAAGTGGGTACCATTGTTAGAAACGATAGCTTGAGGGACAACGTATTGGGTGATAATGTTGCGGATGACGAAGTTGATCATTTTCTTGGCAGTTATGGTGGCGAGGGCTTTGGCCTCTACCCATTTAGTGAAATAGTCAACTGCGACGATGGCATAGCATGCCCTACTTCTTGGCATTGGGAGGGTCCCAATGATGTCGATTCTCTATTTGGCGAATGGCCAAGGGCTGACCATTTGTGTCAATTCTATAGGCGGGGCTCTTGGAATTTTTGATAAGCGTTGGCACTTGTCACATTTTCATGCATAGTCTATGGTGTCTTGATCGATTGTGGGCCAATAATAGCCATGCCTGAGGATCTTCCTTGCTAGGGTTAGCATCCCGTTGTGGTCAACGCACTCGCCTCCGTGCACCTCTACGAGTACACGATTGGCGTCGTCGAGGGCTATGCACCGCAGTAGGGGACGGAGAAGCCCCTGTGGTAAAGTATTCCATCCATGATAATGTAGCGGGCCAATTGGCGGATGAGAGCTAGTTTTTCCCTATAGCCCCCCGAGAGGGTCCCGTGTTGCAAGTAGTTTCTTATCGGGGTCATCCAAGACTCGGGCTTGGTCTCGGTGCCAATGGCCATATTAGTCTTAATTTGGCAAATAGTTTGTGAGTTGAGTATTTTGATTGGGGCGATTCCCCTAAGTCGCGCATCTTCGGAGCTCGCCCACTTAGCCAATGAGTCTGCTTTCTTGTTCTTTTCTCAGGGGAGGGGGTGGTGTTATGATGAAGTAGTCGAAATTAGTAAGCAATTCCCAGACCTGGGCGAGATATGGTGTGAGTCGTGCCCCATGGCTTGGAATTATCCCTGCATCTGGCGCATAATGAGCTAAGAATCGGAAAAGACCTGAATAGCTTTCAACTTAAGTTCGATGGCGATTCTGAATCCTGCTATTAGGGCTTCATATTCTACGTCGCTGTTGGTAGCAGGGAAGTTGAGCTTCACAGCATAGCATATCGAGCGTTCCTCTAGAGTGACGAGCACTTCTCCAACTCTGGAAGATTTGTAGTTTGAAGACCCGCTAACAAATTGTCTTCATTGGAGATTTGGAGTTTCGGTATCCTCAGGAGATAGTTCCTCCAGAGTCATGAATTCTACTATGAAATTGGCGAGGGCTTGTTCAAACTGACTCGGTTCTATGTTCCATTTCAGTAGCCTCCCTGATGCTTCAGGCCGCTGTAAGATAGACCGGAGTGGTTGGTCGATGAAGACCTTTATGGGGGTAAGACTGGAAATAGGGTCAAAGCTTCCGAGAGGAAATCAATAAGCAGAACGCCATCTTCTCTAGCTTCAGATAATTCTTGCTCCCGTTAATCTTTTGCTGATGTAGTATACGGGCCGTTGGACACGGTCTTCGATGCACGCCTGCGCCGAGCTGATTGCCTGCAAAGAAACAACCAAATAAACATATAAGTCCTCGTGGTTCATGGGCTTGGATAAGATATGTGGTCGCTTTAAGTGATTCAGAAGGTCCTCGAATGCGGAGACGCATTTCGGGGTCCACTTAAAGTTGTGCTTCCTCTTTCGAAGTAAATCAAAGAAAGGGATGCACTTGCCGGTGGCCTTTGAGATGAACCGACTTAAACTGGAGAGCTTTCTGTTTAAACTTTGGACATCTTTGATGTTCTGGGGAACTTGGATATCTCAGATGGCTTGGATTTTTTCTAGGTTGGCTTCATGCCTCGGTAGTTGACGATGAAACCCAAAAATTTCCCTGAGGCAACTCCGAAGGAGCACTTCAGGGGATTGAGTTTCATGTCGTATTGGCAGAGGACAACGAACATTTCGAAGAGGTCGTGGATGCAGTCGCTTGATACTTTAGATTTTACCAGCATATCATCCTCGTACACCTCTATGGATTTCCCAATTTGATTTTTAATGAGACGATTAACCATTCGTTGATAAGTAATGCCGACATTCTTGAGACCGTAGGGCATGACGCGATAGCAGCAGAGTCCAAGGTTGGTTATGAAAGAGGTATGATACTGGTCGCGAAGATACATCAGAATCTGGTTATAACTCGAATAGGCGTCCATGAAAGATAATAGCTGGTACCTAGCGGTAGAATCAACAAGTCGGTGGATCTTCGGAAGTGGGAAGTTGTCCATGTGACATGCCTTGTTTAAGTTGGAGAAGTCGACGCATGTTCTCCATTTACCAGTTCCTTTTTTGACCAAAACTGGGTTGGAGACCCATTGGGGGTAGTCGGCCTCGCGGATGAAGTGGTTGCTGAGTAGACGGTCTACCTCTTTCTCGAGTGCTTTGGACCTTTCGGGTCCCAGGAAGCGGCATTTCTACTTGACTGGAGGCATTGTGGGATCGATACTTAGATGGTGGCAAGCAACTGCAAGGTCGATGCCTCTCATGTCGTAATGAGTCCACGCAAACACGTTTAGGTTAGCCTTCAAGAAATTTACAAGATATTCTTTGATTGTGGGATGGAGTTGCGATCCTATCTTTTGTACCCTTGATGGATTGTTGGGGTTGATTGCAACATCAACTGTAAGATCAACCGGAGTAGCCCTCTCGTATTCGTCCTCTTCATCCTTCCTTGGACGAGGCCATCAGAAAGACGGCGGTGGCGCCTGAGCCAAGGCCCAGACGCCGCTGATTGCTATGCGGAAACAGTCCTGGTGCAATAAGGTGCGGGTATGGTCTTACTGTTGTCATTATTGCGTGCGTTCTTGCACTCTATTGCATAGCATTCCCTAGCATTTTCTTGGTTGCCTCTAATTATTCCGATCCCATTCTCTGTTGGAAATTTCATTAGGAGGGACCATGGTGACATGCAGATCCAGAATTCTGTGACAAAAGGACGTCCAAAGAAGGAGTTATAAGGGAAAATGATGTCGATAACCACGAAGGAGGGGACACGGACCCGGCTCCGATCCACCTCGCCAAGTTCTACATGTAAGTCAATCATTCCCAATGGGTGACTAGAAGCTCTGTTGAAGCCGTGGATCGTGGCACGACATGGTTTTAAGTCTTTTGCTTCCAATTAAATCTGGTCATAGGCAGCTCTGAAAATGATGTTGATCGAGTTTCCTGAGTCAATCAATAATCTTCAGACCGAAACAATGCCGATTTGAGTTGTGATAACGAAAGGATCGATAGTTGGGATCTCAATTCCCATAGAATCTCTCTCCCGGAAGACAATGTCATCCCACATGGATTTCTGAAGCTTAGCTGGGATGGATTCGTCTGGAGTAGAGCAGGCCTCATAAGTAGCATGCTTTATGGAACTCACATACTCTTCCATTTTCTGAAAGTTGTCATGCGTGGGATAAGGTCCACCACAAATACTGTTAATTATGATTCCTTGCCTTGGGTTAGATGGACCCGGGCACGTCTTGGGAGACGCCGGAGGTGCTGCGCTTGAGGCTTTGAATTTACTTCGGGTTGAACGGGTTCTTAGATGTATTGCTCGAGTCATTTCTCACAGATAAGCTTCTCGATTATGTCCTTGAGCTAACAACATTCATTGATATTATGCCCGTACACGTCGTAGTATCGAAAGTACCTACCAGTATTTTTCTCAAAGTCAGTAGATTCCCTGGTATACGGTTTCTTCTACAGCAATGTATTGCATGTCTCCAAGTAAGTCGTTTCTAAGTCTTCATTCAACGGGGTGTAGGTCTCGAAAGCGCGGTAAGGTCCGAGTTTTCTTAGCTCGGTAGGGGCCTGACCATTGTTTCGGCCGCCTTGCCTACCGTTTCCTGGTATTTTCCTATAGGGACCTGCTCCCTTGTTCTGATCAGAGGGCTCTTCGACTTGCTTTCCTTTGTTGTTGTTATTTGCAGTGTCCTCTTAAGGGTCACTGGATCAACTTGTTTCGGAGAGCCTGTTCCGTCTTGCTTCCTCTTGGCATAGGTACTGCCCAGCCTTTTCGTAGAAAGCATCGAGGCTCCTTGGCTGCTTCCGATCAATCCACACCCCGAATTCGAAAGTATGAAGGACACCTTTTGCTAGCTGAAATAGTACGGTGCAAGGGTCCGGATCTTCGGCCTCGGCGATGGCGATGTTGAACTAGGAGAGGTAGCTTTTGAGCGACTTAGCGGGACCTTGGTATAGGTTGGACAGAGTGAGGGCGTTCTTTGGAGTCGGGATATGCACTCCGAATTGCTTGACCAATTATGTCGCTAACTGGCCGAAGTTGTTGATGGAATCAAGTGGGAGGCGGGAGAACCATAGTAGGGCGGTCCCTGATAAGAAGACTGGAAAGCACTTGCACTTGACTGGGTCGTTGCCCCGGCTCGAGTCCATTTGCCATTCATATCGATTCAGGAAGGCGTAGGGATCAGTTGTGCCATCATAGAGTGACATCTGCGGCATACTAAAGCGTCGCGCCCACTCGGCTTCATTTATCCATCTTGTGAAGAGGTTACGTCTAATGTGGACCTCCCATGAGTTATGCACGTTCCCTCGCATTTCCCTCATGACCCTTCGGACCATGTTAGGAAGATAAGTTGGATGGGGATCCACCGTCGGGATGCATGGGTTTTGGCGAGGTTCAGGAGTTCTGTTGCGAGGGCTTCTCCTATGATGAATATCTGAGTCATCATCTTTCATATCCTCTACATCTATGATCGGGTCTTGGTGTGGGCGATGAGGTGGAGCGGGCTGATGCGGATCCTATTCTAGATGACCGCGGGCCGTTGGGATAGTAGGTTCATCATCCTGATTGGCAACTATCGGGTTTTGTCGAGGAAGGGGTTGGTTGGTCGGACCCAGTCCGTCATCAATGATCAAGCGGGAGCAATTTCAGTACTGTGCCCCCTCGCTTTATGTGACTGTAGTTCGGTCGCCGTTGCTATTGGCGTGGCCACTGCCATTGTCGTAGGCGTAGCCATTGCCATTGTCTAGGGCATTGGTGTAGATGGCGATGTTGTTGATGAGACTAAACCTCCTTCGTTGATACGGTCCCCTCGACTCGGATGAGGAAGTTTCCGAGGCAGTTGGTCGAGGTCGAGCATTGTTTCGAGCTAGCTGAAGTCGAGCGATAACCCACTGACGCTCTTGAAGTTGTCGCATAAGGTTAATGTTATTCCTTAATGCTTGATTGAGCTCGACGGTTGTGTTCTCATATTTCTCGCTAAGCGCGCGGATCTGCGCTTGTGTTGCAAGAGCTTCGGGGTCCACAGCAGGAGGGACGGTTTTACTAGCGGCCAGGATATCCATCGGCGGGGCCTGTTGGGATGTTCCGGCTTCGGCTGCTGCTGAAGAGCTGATCATTCTGTTCTTTGGTCGCTTTACCATCGTAAGCGGACCTGACGGCAGGTTTAGCTAAGGAACCTAAAGCTCGTCAAAGTCGAGACGATAACGTGCGATAAAGACGCAAGTCCGAGTTTTCTCAGTGAAAGCACCAAAATGTTAACGAAAAAAATATCGTAAACACCCAAGACTCCAATCACTAGGAATTATTATTTTGGTCGTGTAAGTAAGTGTGGAAAGCGGTAAATAACACTTCTCAGTGTATTTTCACTATCAAATGCATACTTACGCGAACACTACACTAGGCTATCTCTTAAGCTGTATTTTTATTCTGAAATCTGCCGTATCTCCTCCCCTGTCATGAATCTTCACCTTAATCATGAATACCCATTTCCCCACACAGAATTCGCATGTTATGCATTTCCCCTTTGTATGATCACGATCACGCAGTACATGCAGTACACACAGTACCCTAATTAATGGAAAACAATATATGCGGTACACACAGGAAAATAACTACTGTGCCTAGCCCAGTCTATCTTCTACGGCTCTAAATCCAACCACGGAGTCAACTGCCTAATTCTTCACTTCAAAGTAAGGGGCACAGGTACCCTGTAACTACACATGTCAACATCTCCAGTTACCTCAGTTTGAAAAGAAAAGACGGTGCAATCCCCTAGCTTTCTTCAGCTACATTCACAACCCATATGAAGTGATAGCTCATGCATGCTAAGCTACCTCAGTCCTATCATGATGGAAGTTCTTCTTATCTCTCATTTTCTCTCTATAAATACATCGCGTGCATTCCTTCCTAGCATGTATAACCCAATACCCCTTTCATGAACGAAAACCGAAATTGTTCCTTCTTTAAATAATATAAAGAAAAATAAAAAAAGGTTAACGTAAATGAAGAACAACACAGTAGAAGGAGAAGCATAAGGGGCTTAGGGGGAACAGTGCGAGGTACTGTGTTTGGTGCGGCTTTTTATTCGTAACGAGAAGGCGGGTTCATACTGAGTAGATGGAGGGGAAGTGAGGTCAACTCAGGAACTGGTGGCGTCAGAGCTCGGTTGTCAGGTGGGGATCGATGTCATCACGGTTCGAATCTGGAGGTGTCAGTGTTGCTCAGCCGAAGCTGTCGCATGTCAAAGGAGGACGAAGATGGGGTTACGAAGCTGAAGTAGGGAAGGTGTGCAAAATCTTGAGTGAAAGTGTAGCACGATGGGTATTATTAATGAGGGGAGAAGATGAACAGTTTAACCGGTAATATATAAATCGAAGACAAGGCTGGCGGGTAGAGTTTGGAGTGTGGGCTCATTATAGGTATTGCCCGGTTTTGATTTCTAATTTAAGTTTCTGTTTAAATTAATATATACATGCAACTTTGAAATGGCCTCTATGATCAAACATGAAAAGTAACATATAACGTGCCCAAAATTTGAAGAACAGTAGTTTGTATATGTGTGTATGAATCATACGTAACATGTCTGGGATGGTGCAAATAGGCCTAATCCTAGTTATTATTTGTCTAATCAAATGACATAAGTATTTCCTTAAGTGGCTGGGTTTGTTGAAATGGAGTGGGGAAGAAATTGATTCACGTGATGTATAATATAAGGAAGTTTATACATGGCCATTTGTTTTATTTTATTTATAACGTAAGAATTTAGCTAGTATATATATATATATATATATATATATATATATATATATATATATATAGACACACACACACACATGTTAAATAGTTGTAAGTGGCGGTTTCCAACAATAAGCGTTCCCAGTATGCATTGAAAATGTGCCCGAACTTGTTTACATACCTAATTATATATATAATTTTGCCTAATTTGATTTTAAATGCCTAATATACTTAATAACATGCCTAAGTGTGGTAAATTGTGACTAACCTGGTTTAATTAAGCGTACGTAGGATTTAATAATTTAATTATTATTAAGGTCTTTATAATATTATTTTAAATAAAGTGAATACCGTCTTAAATTATATATTGGTCATACAGTAATTGAATGAAACAAGTGACTCGGACCCATATCGAAAAGCGCAACACGATGAAGCCGGTTTGGTCAGAATTGTAGCTACGGGTATTTTAATTGAATTAAACACCTGTTTAATTTAATTAAAACAAACTATTTCAGTGATGGACGAGATCAAGGTGAGTTCAACTCACTCAATTTTCTCCAACTTAAATCTTATATAAGTCGGTTTTAAATATTGGTGTGCTATGATTGTTGATTATTGATGGATGTTGAATATGTATTTATAAATGTAATGACCTGCATACTACGCATCAGAGGATCGTAGAATATTTATTTCATTTTCATATGAGGTCGTATGGTCGTGTAACTTTGGGGAACGACTATTGGGTCATTTCCCATATTCATGATTTTTGCCGATTTTTTAATGACCGTTCTGCCCCTGGCGAATCTTGTTTTGCCTATAACTTTTGATTGGTAAGGATTTTTGATAGATTCGGATGAAGGTACCTTTCCGTAGAGTGGTCACACTTGTCAAACGGACTTACCGTTTAGGAGATATGGCTGAATTAAGGTTTAGAAAGTGAAAAACAACTTAACTGGGTTTAACCGGGTGATTAGCAGCTAGGCCCACTGGGGGATTTGGGGATTAGAGCTATATGAGGGCTGATTAGGGTTAGAGAAACCTTTTCTTTGTCATTTTTCAGCTACCACTAACATCCTCTCAACCCTATCAATGGCCTCCACCTCTAAGAATCGTCTTTAATAACCTTTTAATCAAGGATTAGGCCAAATTAGATCAAATCAAGGAAAATTAGCATCAAGTTTGGGATAGAGCTGCTGGAATACACAGAGATTCGACCTATATCAGAGATACTTTTAGATCTATAAGTAATTTGTGCTAAGGTGAGTGATTTGCATTGTTTTTCACTAATTACGGCTAATTAGGGGTGATTAGTAATAATTAGCGAAATTATAACTCAGAAAAATCAAGGAAAAATTGTAAAATTGTAAAATATTATTTTAAGGCTCTAATAGAAATTTGAGTTAATTTGGATAAGTTTTGCTAATTGTACGTTTAAACATGGTTAAGGGGGATTAAGTGAAAACCATGTGTTTTTGGGTATGTTTGATCCATTTTGACATGGTTAATTATCATTTTGGTGTTTGTGGTTGATGTTATATGTTGCTATGACTGTTTGGAAAGATTTGTGATTCTTTAGAAAAGTTAGTATGGTCAAAACGCCGTCGTGTGGCGTAAAAACAGTCGTTGGAAGTCGTAGGAAAATATGCTGAAAACCGAATCGGATCGCACCATCCATACCGACCCACTCGTGAATGGTGGCCACGACCCCGACCCTATCGCGATTCTAACCCCATGAGTTCCAACCGTGTACGGGTATACGAGCCGCTTGCTTGAGTGGAGGAGCTGACCCGAATCGTCCAAGATGAAAGACCACGACCCGAACCGCTGGAGGAAGGACCACGACCCGAACCGCTGGTGTGTGCCATGAATCGCCTGAGGGAGCAAGTCACGACCTGAAGCTTGAAGGGGAAGACCAAACTGGTGGAGCCACGAAGCCTGGAGTCACGATCCGAACCAAGTGGGGTATCACGACCCGAACCGATGGGTGATCACGACCGAACCGAACCAAAGATGAGAAGGAAGACTGAACCTGTAACACCCCATAATTCTGTAACAATAGGATTCACAAATTAGGGCAGAATTAAAAGTTAAAATCAAAATCAAGGGAAATGGGCTGCGCCATTGCGTTCGTCTTGGAATTATGCATGAAAACGAGTCCGAGTTTGCATAAATTGGAGTCCGTATGAGGAAGATATGGCATCCGGAAGATTTAGCGAAGTTCAAATCTCAAAGACTTTCAAAGAGGAGATTCAAGCTAGATTTCAAGTGAAGATTCAAACGACTACAACGACTGTTTTTCTACGAATCTAATATAATTTCTGTAAGTCAGTTACTTCTCAGATTTGAACGTTTCTCTTTTTGTGACATGAAATTAAAAGAATAAAAGAGTATGCCAATTCTTTCTATTCGAATCAGTGCCTATTTCTTTGGACCTAATTAAGAACTATCATGACTCAAGGACAAATAAGACCGTGACTATGAAACTATGGGCCTTAGAACCATATGCCTCTTTGACTATGAACATTGCCTATGACTATGGACATTACCTATGACTATGAATATTGCCTATGACTGTGACTGTGACTATGAGAATTATTTTCTTGACTGTGAACACTAGCCTATGCCTTTGATTAGGAAAAGCATAAACTATTGCCTATGACATAACAAGGACAACTGTGACTAAACACCTATGATTCCGGACTAGGAAAGTGTTGCTTAAGTTTTGTGACTATGAAATTGGGTCTAAACCTGATTTTTCTATTCTGTCTATTCTTGATTTTCTATGGTTTTAGACCTTGGGAATTTACCTATTAAGTTAGGTCTACCCATGTTCTTGAACCTGCGTCTCTATTCTATCTATCCTTGGTTTTTGACCTTAGGAATTTACCTATTAAGTTAGGTCTACCCATGTTCTTGAACCTATGTCGTTATTCAAACCTTTTATGCCAGTTATTATGTCCATTCTTTTTCGTAGCATCTTTGGTTCATTCCCTATTTTCTACGAGTCTAGATTCATCCATAATCTAGATTTAATCGCAATTATACGAACGGTGGGAATACGATTTGGGCATAATGTGAAATGTACTAAAAACATAGTTATAAACTTGAAATTTGGCATAAATTGGGAACATGGATTATGGCATGTTCATAGAAATACAAATTGGATAAATTTAACATGAATTATAGGATGTGTAATTTGAGTCTGGTATTGACTTGTAAATGAGTTATGAACTAGAATAATAAGTCTAGTTTGACGTGAACTATAATTAGAATGTTAAATCAGGATTGGATTAGCTAATTTGGCATAATAAGTATATTGGTATAAATTTGAAATTGGCCATAATTGGGAATATCTGTCAGGTTTAGCAAAATCATGGTTAGTGATACTTAATTGGTATAGTTTACATACCAAAAGGCATAAATATGATATAGAGGGGAAAATGGACCATAAGAATAAATGTTAACAGTTTACATTAAAAGGGTAATTAGGAAATAAGTAAATTAGGAATAATTTACTTATAGAATTTGGCCTAAATGAGGAAATGTAAATTTAGACAAATTAAAGGTTTATTAACGACATCTCTTTTAATGGTACACCAGAAAGTTCTAGGGTGACAGAGAGGATAGTGTCTAGGCTTGGGTTTGGAAAATACAAGTTTCCTGCTCTCCCTGGCTATCCCTAACTGATCCGACGGACGGGATGGTTACTTTCAAAACCTGATTTGAAAATTAGTCAAAACCCTTTGAACTAGAAAACACGAATAGGCCTAACCCAAGGTTAGACTGAGTTGCGATGTAAATCTGCCCGGAAACAACCGGCACATCCAGCAATCGCAACAATATCTGTCTAATGTGAGTGGTTGTGGCTTTAATCTATTTTATTAAAGCTAGAACAAGAATGGTAGGGTTAAGTTCACTAAGACACTTAACCAATTCAACATGATAACCAGACTGGTGGGTGGGGTTAAGGCCATACAGTTAAGCTAGAATGGGAGGGTTAAGTCCATAGGAACACTTAACCAATTTAACACGGTTAAGCTAGGATGGGAGGGCTAAGTCCATAGGGACACTTAACCAACTTCACATGGTAACAAGACAAGATTTGTAGGGGTTAAGTAAAGTTAATACACTTAGCCAAATTAACATGTTAACTAGACTAGAAGGAGGGGTTAAGTAAAGTTGATACACTTAGCCAAATTAACATGTTAACTAGACTAGAAGGTGGGGTTAAGTAAAGTTGATACACTTAGCCAAATTAACATGTTAACTAGACTAGAGGTTGGGGTTAAGTAAATACACTTAGCCAATTTGATATGTTATCTGGGCTAGACCGTAGGGTTAAGTAAACTTAAACACTTAACCATCAGATTGTGATAAAGGAATAGGGTTAAGTCTAAACATGAAGGGATAATACTTAACCATTAATAACATGTTAGTTAAGACATACGGGCAAGGTTAAGTTAAAAAGGAACACTTAACCAATACAGGGTGAATGGTTAGGGTTAAGTAATAAGAAATACTTAACCAATATAACTTGGTTTGTGGTGGGGTTAAGTCAACATGAATTACTGATAACACTTAACCAGTATAATAGGAAGAATGAAGAGGGTTAAGTTGGCTTGAATTGACTAATGACACTTAACCAATCCAAATTGACGGGAAATGGAACTAAGTAGTAAACCTTAGTTAAGAAAACAACGATTCTGGAAACTAAGTAGTAAATCTTAGTTAGTAAAACTAAGTAGTAATTCTTAGTATAATACGGGAAGGAGAGAACGTCCGTCTGAGTAGAAAGAAGGCTCCAACGAATTGGGTTACGAAGCCCGAGGCTTCGAGGGGACGTGAGGGTACTCTTGGTATCCCTCTGTGAGGCTGCAGATGATCCTCCTGGGCTCACAGAGGTTAAGGTCTGCGTAGAAGAACCAGGGGTATGCCTTGGTTGCAATACATGGCAACCTAAAGACCAGGACGGACCGGCGTGATTCGGCGAGAAAACGGTAGCCCTGTGATAGCAACTCGTCGTCTACCATCCATCTTGAGTCAATCGAGATACGTGAAGCGGAAAGGCGGAGAACTCCAAAAGACCATATACTTGCTATCTAGTTATGGGTGAGGATGGCCATAGGATAGAGGGGCACCAGGGGCTTGCGTATATTTCTTATTTTACAAGGTGTGCCTTTCATTAGTTGAGGGAGGGGTCAAGTGGGACCATAGCCACTGGAATAAAAACAGACCTTAGCATCTGCATCGGCAGATATCTGAAAGCTCCTGACCGAGTTCTGTATTCCTTGATTTGCCCTGTCACAGGACTCGGACCGCACATTACATGACATGTGCATCTAGACAAGCGATAACGATTCGCGATACATGCGTGGGGAAGTATAGGAACATATACCACTCTAGGTAGTGTGTCCTAGACTTGGGGGCATCATTCGACAGGTAGCATAATCCCTAGTTGGACTAGGTGGCATAAATCCTGAATCCGAGAAGCGTTCAGCAGATAGCGTAAACTCTAGTTAAATCTAGAAAGCACTTGATAGAAAATCCTAGATTTGATCTAGGTAATAAATAATGAATGTATGCCGGAAGGCAATGGAAAATACAGGGATTGGGATCACGTTATCGTTACTAGTTGGGACACTAGATAGGCGGTGCAGAGATATAGAAACCAGTATAACAAGGAAATAGCGAAGCGGCTAAAGTATTAGAGCGTATCCAGTTTATCTTATCTTAGCATATTTTGTGATTACCTTGTCTAATCTTGTTGACCCTATCGTCATGGTGTAATCTTGTATTCAGTTAATTCATGTCGTTTTGTTTTTCCATGTTCACATGCTAGAAATTACTAAACTTACTCAGGCTTTATGTCTGACTTTGTTTTTCTTTCGTCTTCTTTTCTTCCGTTCCCCCCCCCCAGGTAGTAAAGGAGGGAATAGTATAGCTCAGGTTAAGTTGGACTGTCACTCTTTCCCAGCTTAAAGATTTGTTGAAGTTTGCTTGGATTCTCTTTCCAGATGCTATGGCTGGCTCTTGCTAAAATCGGGGAATATAAATGTTGTTTTTATGCTTCTTTATTTTGTAAGACAGATGATACTCTGATATTGTAAAGAAACCATTGTACAAACTATTTTATCAATAAAGCAAAGTTTTATTTCCGGTTGTTTAATTTCTGTCTGTCTTGTAATTTATCTGCATCTTTTACCCTAAATGCTCCACAGAACTTAGTGAATTACCTTTGTGAGTGACACTAACAGATGTGGGGTGTTACAGAACCAATCCAGAGAAGACCAAAATCCGAGATGTAAAGATAGTCCAAATAGGAAGTAGAACTCGAGATCCAGTTAGGAACCAACGAGTCAACTTCATGATTGGGCTTTGCTACGGGACGTGTGCTAAGGAGTTGTCAACGTCCATAGCTTTGACTCACCACTAAGAGACGGATATTGGCTATGGATCAGTGCAATGGAGCCGCTATGACTCCATGGGGGCAGAGTGATCATAGCAAGGATTTGGGTGATCAAAACAATGGTATCATATGCTTTATGCACTGAGTGAGAGATGTGAGGATTGTTGCTATGCTTGATTGTTTTCCATCATTATGACATGCACACCCCACCCCCGTATCTTTACACCATATGTTAGTGTCACCCTATAGTATTGTACATCCTGTTGTGTTAACTCTTTGGTTGCAGGTCCAGGTTTAGGTTGATTGGATTATACCTGTTATTGCTCTGTTTTGTTGCTAATCACTCATACTAGACTTTTGTCTGAACCAGAGTTTTATGTCTCTTCTTATTACTCTAGGTCCTCTTAAATGGGAAGACTAGAGATAGGTTAGCTGGTTGTGCATGAGTAGCTGTCCGGAGACGAGCAGGAGGCTTACACGTATTATCCTCTATATATATTCTCCCTGTGTCGCTGCTAGTCACTACTTTGGGCATTAGTAGTGTACTTTTCCTTTACTTTGCTTTAGAGACAGTTTGAAAAGTTGTAATAATGATGATGTGGAACATAAGCTGTAATTGGATTTCCGCTGCTATGATAGTTTAGTTTTCCGCTTATGCACTGTCTCGCCTATTTTATGTCAAAGTTATGTTATTATTATATTTTATCCCATGTGCTATGAGACATTCTACAGGTTCCTTGTTAGTTCAAATTTCCTTCTTTTCCTTTCTTTGGCGACTGTCCCGTGCTAGTCGGGCATTGGCACAATGCACTTTCATTGGAAATGTCGGCTGGTGTGGGGCAGGCCGTCACATTTGGTATCAGAGCTCTAGGTTGTGTAGTTAACCTAGGGAAAGGCACCAGGGAGAGATAGTATACATATATAAGAGTGCGTATTTGTGATATTTGGGTTTTAAAAAGATATATATATACTATTAGTATATCTAAGGATGGAGTCGCACTGCACTGGCACCACTAAAGAGATGGTTAATCGTTTCCTCCTTATAGATTGAACGATGAGCTAACATACGTGGGGGTACTGGTAGGGGAGCTAATAACGGGAATGCTCCAGCTATGAGGACGATGTTCACTGACTTCATGAGAGAGATGCTTAGGGATGTTCAGAGAGCAGCTCCTAATGCTGCAAATGGTGGTGGTGCAGCGGTGCAGGCGCCAAGGGCCGATTTCGCCAAGCTCTGTAAAGACTACACTAGTCTTGGTGGGAAGCCGTTCCATTAAACGGAATCGGCTACATAAGTTCAGGATTGGCTTGATAGTTGTGAGTGCATCTTCGAGGACTAGGGAATCGATGATGCTATGAAGAGGAAGTTAGCATCGCGTCAGCTTCAAGGACGAGCTATGAATTGGTGGAAAGCTATTAAAGTTGCTACTCCTGAAGATCAAGTTACTTGGAATCAGTTTATGACTCGTTTCAGCAAAAAGTTCATTCCAACCGCTCACAAATCTGAATTGTTTAGGAAAAATTTGGAGCTTAAGCAGAATAGTAGGGTAGTCTTGGAATATATTGCTGAGTTCGATACTTTATTGAAGTATGGATTATCTCTTATCGACACTGCCGAGAAGAAGAACGAGAAGTACATAACCAGCTTAGATGAGTACTTAGGAGAAAGGCTGATAAACCACATCAACGATGCAACACCTCGTAATTTTAGAATCAGACATAAGAGAGAATTAAAGAATAATTAATATTTAAAAGAAGAATTAAGGGAAACGGGTTGCACCATTGCGTTCGTCTCGGAATTCTACTTGAGATAAAGTCCGAGTTTGCATAAAACGGTAGAGTATGAAGAAGTTATGGAGGCTAGAAGATTTCAGTTTAAACCAGAATTAAAATAAAATATTCAAAACAACGAAAGCGAGAGGAGGAAAGGCGACACCGACCACGTTTGGGGTGTCGACCCGAGTCCTGCTAGGTCGACACCTATGTCGACTCAGGCTCTTTGGGGTCGACACCGGGGTCGACATAGATGTCGACCCCCCTTGTAGGGGTCGACCCCATCAGCCAGATCTGGGCAGTGACAATTTTTGGTGTCTTAGGGCATATGTGGCTTGTTTTGATTGGCCTGGTGAGGTTTCTTTGTGACTTGGATGGTTTAGATTGATCCTAGGTTAATCTAAAGTCTAAAATCAATCCTAGACATCTATATATACATCTCTAACCCTAAACCTTAATTCAGAACAATTCCTTATGATGACTCTATGCCGTTGAACTCTCAATTCTCTTAGCCGCCGCCTCAAAAACCTAAATCATATTAGAAGTTCTTCATCAACAACCAACTTTGAAGCATGATCAACATCAAACTAGAGTTTCTGCAACAACAATTATTCAACTCTCTTTTCTAATCCTAGCAATGTAAGTTCACGTTATTTTTAGGTTTAAATACCTAATTGTAATATTGGCATGTAATAAAATGAATCTAAGTCCATGCTTGATGATAAGATAATCTTTTCAGATTTATCCTTATCTTTCTATCAAATCCATGATTTTACATGCCTAAGAAGTTATTATATCGATACAATCATGCCTATCTTTGTTGTACATTAGGCATATAATCCTTTTTGGTTCATGATGTTATTCTTATGCCTGCGATAATGATTGTATCAGTTTATTCAAGAATCTATCTTTGTTGGATCTAAATTTCTTGTATTAGGTATGTTGTTACATGCCTATTTTTACGCCTATTCTTATTTTTATGCTCCTTCTCTCTCTTCCCTTATTTTCCTTTTTCTTTTATGAACCTGGGTTACCTTCGAAACTAGGCTGAAATCGTGATATACGAACGATTGGAATACGGGGAATATTTGGGTATAACCTATTTTGGTTAAATATTAGGCATAATGTATTCGGTGAAATAATTGGCATAACATATTCGGTGAAATGGTTGGGCATAACTTGTAATTGCTATTGGGGCATTATTATCATTATAACTGCAAGTTTGGTTTAATTGGCATGTAAACCAAGTTTTGGGCGTAAACTGCAAATTGAAATATTAAAACTAGATTGGGCATAACTATTGGTTGGGACGCCAAGCAGAATATATATTGTGATTTTGAAGCATGACTATTATTGTAAATTTGGGAAGATTGGGTGTAGCCTATTTTGATTATTAACTTGTAATTAAATTTGTTGGGTATAACTTGAGAATTGAAACATGACTAGTTTTGTGAAATTGGGATAATTAGCGTGTAAAATCTAGACTTGGACATGTATGATAAATATGTAGTTTGGCTAAAAGATGAACATGCCTAGCCCGAGGTTAGATTGAGTTGCGGTGTAAAACTGCCCGGAACCGCCCGGCACATCCAGTAACCGCAACAACATAGATCTAATGTGGGAGGTTAGCGCATTTAGCCCAAAACCCAAGGTTAGAATGAGTTTGCGGTAGAAGTTTGCCCGGAACCACCCGGCACATCCAACAACCGCAAACAACAGTTCTAATGTGAGAGGTTGGGGCATCAATAAATTAATTAATGCCAATAAACAGACATGCTAAGAATGGTAAGGTTAAGTAACATATGAATAGGCGACACTTAACCAATACAACATGCTAGTTAAACAAGTGGGTGGGGTTAAGTAAATTTAGAACACTTAACCGTTATAACATGTTAATTAGACAAGAAGGTGGGGTTAAGTAAATTTAGAACACTTAACCTTTATAACATGTTAATTAGAAAAGAAGGTGGGGTTAAGTAAATTTAGAACACTTAACCGTTATACATGTTAATTAGACAAGAAGGTGGTGTTAAGTAAATTTAGGACACTTAACCGTTATAACATGTTAATTAGACAAGTGGGTGGGATTAAGTAAATTTAAGAACACTTAACCGTTATAACATGTTAATTAGACAAGTGAGCAGGGTTAAGTTAACCAATATAACATGATGAATGAACTGAGTTATGTTAATATGAAACACTTAACCAGTACAACATGATGAATGAGAAGGGTTAAGTTAATAAGAAACGCTTAACCAATATAGCATGATGAATGAGTTGGGTTAAGTTAATAAGAAATACTTAACCAATATGACATGATGAGTGAACCGGGTTAAGTTAATAGGAAATACTTAACTAATACAACATGATGTGTGGGTGGGTTAAGTTAACATGAATGGACAACACTTAACCAATATTACATGAACAAAGTGGATAGGGTTAAGGCAAGCTTAACTAATAATACATATTGACTTGATAAGTGGGAGGTTTAAGTAAACCTTGGGTAGGTGGGTAATATTTGTATATATAGGCCCACAAACTTAACCGTTAAATAAACATGTTTGAATCAGTGGGAGGGTTAAGTACATCTCGTGTAGGTGGGTAATATTTGTATATATAGGCCAACAAACTTAACCAGTAGGAAACCCTAGTAACGGGGACCCATTTCAGTAGTAACCTACATAGATGTATCAATAACCCGGAACTAGGCAGGGTAGGGCACGATTATTGGGCTGATTATAAGCGGTCAACGTAGCAGCAGGTTGTGCAGCAGTGTAGGTTCCGACAGGATCACGGGCGTGCACGTATTCCGGAGTGGAAGAATTAGCCACTGGGCATCAGTAGATATAAAGTTATGCATCTTGATTGTGTCGGGTTGCCACCTTAGGGCTTGATACAACCTACGGTGGGACCAATACAGGTATCTACAAGAAGAGGGCCGAGCGACACAAACTAGAACTAGATTGATACGAGTAGGAACCGATCGGTTAAGGTAGTAAGGATACATCTAACATCTTCATGGAAATTAGGCTGATTTAGGTAAGATCCTCATACTAGATGTACACCTGAAGTCTACCACAATTGCGGGGTTGGGATCACCTTATTATATAACACAGGATACTAGTTGGGGCACTTGTAGGGAATACGAACCATTCTATAAAAGACACTAGTTAGGATACTAGTTAGTTGGTGAAGAGATATAAAAATCAGAATAACAGGGTAGTAGCGAAGCAGAGAAAGAGTACAAGCACATTCGGTTTATCTTGCCTTATCATATCTTATGCTAATCTTATGTTATCTTGTTATCCTTGTTATCACGATATTGTCTTATATTCAGTTTATTCATGTCATGTTACTTTTACCTGTTTACAAACTAAAAGTCATTAGACTTACCAGGCTTTATGTCTGACCCGTTTTCTTTCGTCTTCTTTTCTTCCGTTCCCCCTCCCCCCAGGTAGTCAGGGAGGGAATAGCTCATCTTAGTTTGGACCGTTTCTCTTTCCAAGCTTGGCGATTCTGTGATGTATGGCCTGGAACCTCTTATCTTTGGTTGTTGCTGTGGTTCCACTTTAATCTGGGGACTCATGCTACTTTGCTATGTTTTATGCTTCTTATATACTTGGAAGTTTTTGAATCAAGACAGAAGTTTTATGTAATACTTTTAGGTATGATTGAGTCAATTGTTGTAAAAGTTTGATTGAACTAAATTGCTTATAAAATGACTTTGTTTTCCGCTGCTTTATTTGTTTGTCTTGTAATTTATCTGCATCTTTTACCTATAATGCTTCACTGAAGTTAATGCATTCCCTTTGTGAGTGACATTAATGAACGTGGGGTGTTTCATTTGGTATCAAGGCTGAAGGTTACTGGATCAGATAAAAGATTTGAAAAATTATTTTCAAAACGGTTTTAAAAGAAGCATTTTGAAAAGAAAAGTTTTGTTTTAAAGGCATATTCCCCAAAGCCATATGCACTATCTTTTGATCCTCTATTTGAATCCATGTTTCCTTCGTTCCCGAGTCTCCTGGGCTCCTGGCTTTCTGGGAGGTAACCTCATTGCGGAATGGTTACGTAGGCTTGATGAGACTACGACACCTGTCAAAGGGCGAAGAAGTGCCCAACTTCCATCTATAGCCGCAGTAGTTTAACCTGCAGCTAATTTTCTTTCAAGCTTTGTAGGGTTTTCCATGCGATGGAGGCAACTTTCGAGAGACTTGTCAACATGTTACAGAATGATGGCAAAGATGAGGATGAGGGAGTTTGGCTAAGGAGCACAACCCAAGGATGGGAAACTCATGGATATGGACTTGGTTCACAAAGGATGAAAAAATAGAAAAATCTAAGACAAGAGGAAGTGTCGTTATTATGGTATAACGGGTTATATAATTAAGGACAAGGGCAAGAACAAAGGACAGGAATTTCAGGAGGGCAAGTGCATAATCTCACCACCATCGTACCTGAGAGAGAGAGGTAGTAAAGTTTCTGTTGAAAAAGTCTAGTTTTTCTTTTTGATCATCCTGTTAGTACTCTTTTTGATTTTAGCGCTTCACCTTTGTTTATATCTACTTCCATAGTTGAGTCTCTGCACCTTAGCGCTTGTATGGTAGAAGATCCCATTATTGTCTCAAATCCAATTGGTGGTTTGGCTCATTTATCTTTGGTTTGTGAGGATTTGAGAATAGCTATATTAAGTATTGAGTTTAAATGTAATGCTTATGTTTTTTGGTTTCATGGGATATGGGTTGATTCTAAGCATGGATTGGTTAGCTAGTAATTGTGAAAGGAGGGTAGTTAGACTTTTGACTTGCCTCGGGAATACCCTCGAGATTTCATGCGATCCTAAGGGATCAGTTTGGCTAAGCTACCTAGAATCACTTGATGCATTTATCGACGATTTGCTATCCGTTAGAATAGTTCATGAGTACGTAGATGTTTTTAATCAAGTTAGGGGTTTGTCCCCTAAAACATGAGATAGACTTCCGCATATATCTAGTTGACAATGCAAAGCCAGTTGCATTACCCATACGACACATGGCTCTAAGGGAAAGGAAGGGCTCAGTAAACAAGTAAAAGAGTTACTTGGGCAAGGGTACATAAGGTGAAGTATTTCTGAATAGGGGTGCTCCAGTTGTTTTCGCTACAAAGGTGGATGGTTCACTTCGTTTGTGCATAGATGATATTTTGGTTTTCTCTAAGAGTGAGGAAGAACATGCTTTGCATCTAAGGGAAGTCTCGGATACCCTCCGAGCACATCAATTCAAAGCTAAGTTCTCCAAATGTCATTTTTGGCGGAAAGTGGTGAGGTTCTTAAGACACATGGTCTCTAAGGAAGGGATAGCAGCGGATCCTGAAAAGGTGGTGGCAATCCAAGATTGGAAGATTCCTAAGAATGCAACGGAAGTAAGAAGTTTTCTAGGACTAGCGAGCTAATATAGGAAGTTCATAAAGGAATTTGCGAAGGTATTAGCCCCACTTACAAGATTGACGAAGAAGAATCTAACCTTTGCTCGGGATAATTGTTGTGATGTCACTTTCCAATAATCGAAGAGGGCTCTTACGATGGCCTCAGTTTTGACTTTTACCTTGCGGTAGTAAAAGGTTTAAGGTATACACAGATGCATGTGGCATGGGGCTAGGCGCCATTTTGATATAAAAAGGAAAAGTTCAGAATACATATCAAACATTGATTTTAAAACCTTCGGTTAAGTTAGTAATTGGCATCGCTAGGAGTAAGACCTACGCTTTTGAATTAAATAGGGACTTCATAAAGAAAAGACTCTTAGATAGCTGACACAATGGATAAGTTAAGTAGAGAAGAGGCCTCTAATCACCTTAATAAATACACTTGGTAACATGGTTAGCATCTGTTTATTTTTAAGAGATAGTTCTTCTACATGGAATACCCTGTAGTGAATTTTGGAAGAAGCCGTGAGTACGCAGTTATGTTTGAGCACTGCTTATCATCCTTTGACAAAAAGGGTGAATAAGATTTTGGAAGACCTTTTTAGGAAATGTTAGCATGACACAGCAGGAGTTGTAGTGTCGAGTATACTAGAAGAAGAAGAGGTGGAACGATGAGTTCCAACTCATATTCTGGAAACATAAATTAAGAAGCTACACAATTGTGAAGTTATGAAAGTTAGAGCGCTATGGAGTGAAGCTCAAGAAGATGCGACTTAGAAGACTGAAGACTAGATATGCGCATCATACCCTTTTTTGAGGGTATATCATTGATCTCTCTTTTTCTGTAAAGTTTATTTGCATGCTAGTCTTTATCTTTTAAGTATATCCTCTCGATCCTATCCTCGATCCTTAGGTAGAAGCTAATGGATGTAAACATGTGTTTGAGACATGTTTTTTTTGATGGATGTAAGTGTTTTCTAGTGGTTGCTCGTGGATGTATACACACACGTTAGGCACTAGATCAGCTCCGTCACTTCCATATTGCATATGCATGAGTGAATTTTTATACATACATGGATTGAAACTCGATGTGATATCATATGGATGTTGCATTTGTATGAATGATTGTGCACCCATGTAGAAGTTATAAAGTACGATTAGGAATAATTGCATACATGATGGACTCATGGCACTAACATAATTCACATTAAGGAGGTCAACTGAATTAGTAGATCGCTTGATTTTGCATTTGGGTAAGGACATATACACATACTGTGCATATGTTCATGAAAAGCATTAGAGACCTTTTAAGGATAATGGATGCCTGTGATTGAATGGTTGAGTAGATGGATGGTAGGATGGTAGGATAAACATTCATCTTGACTTGGAGATTTCAGTGACGAAATCCTTTAAGGAGGGGAGAATGTAACACCCCATAATTTTAAAATGGTACATAAGAGATAATTAAAGAATAATTAATCTTTAAAGGAAGAATTATGGGAAACGGTTTACGCCATTGCGTTCGTCTTGGAATTCTACTTGAGATAGAGTCCGAGTTTGCGTAAAACGGATAATGTATGAAGAAGTTATGGAGGTTAGAAGATTTCAGTTTAAACCAGAAATAAAATATTCAAAACAGCGAAGGCGGGAGGAGGAAACGCAGAACCGACCACGTTTGGGGTGTCGAACCGAGACTCACTGGGTCGACACCTATGTCGACTCAGGCTCTTTGGGGTCGACACCATGGCCGACATAGGTGTCGAACCCCCGGTAGGGGTTGACCCCATCATCTAGATCTGGGCAGTGACGATTTTTGGTGTCTTAGGGCATATGTGGCTTGTTTTGATTGGCCTGGTGAGGTGTCTTTGTGACTTGGATGGTTTAGATTGATCCTAGATTAATCTAAAGGATAGAATTAATCCTAGATATCTATATATACATCTCTAAACCTAAACTCTAATTCATTACAATTCCTTATGATGACTCTATGCTGCTGAACACTCAATTCTCTTAGCCACCGCCTCAAAAATCTAAATCATATTAGAAGTTCTTCATCAACAACCAACTTTGAAGCTTAATCAACATCAAATTAGAGTTTCTGCAACAACAATGATTCAATTCTCTTTTCTAATCCTAGCAATTTAAGTTCAGGTTATTTTCAGATTTAAATACCTAATTGTAATCTTAGCATGTAATAAAATGAATTTAAGTCCATGCTAGATGATAAGACAATCTTTTAAGATTTATCCCTATCTTTCTATCGAATCCATGATTTTACATGCCTAAGAAGTTATTATATCAATACGATCATGCCTATCTTTGTTGTACATCAGGCATGTAATCCTTTTTGGTTCATGATGTTATTCTTATGCCTGCGATAATGATTATATCAGTTTATTCAAGAATCTATCTTTGTTGGATCTAAATTTCCTGTATTAGGTCTGTTGTTACATGCCTATTTTTATGCCTATTCTTATTTTTATGCTCCTTTTCTCTCTTCCCCTATTTTTCTTTTTCTTTTATGAACCTGGGTTACCTTCGAACCTAGTCTGAAATCGCGAAATACGAACGATTGGAATACGGGGAATATTTGGGTATAACTTATTTTGGTTAAATATTGGACATAATGTATTTGGTGAAATAACTGGGCATAACATATTCGGTGAAATTGTTGGGCATAACTTGTAATTGCTATTGGGGCATTATTATCATTATAACTGCAAGTTTGGGTTAATTGGCATGTAAACCAAGTTTTGGGCGTAAACTGCAAACTGAAATATTAAAACTAGATTGGGCATAACTATTGGTTGGGATGCCAAGCAGAATATATATTGTGATTTTGGAGCATGACTATTATTGTAAATTTGGGAAGATTGGGTGTAGCCTATTTTGATTATTAACTTGTAATTGAATGTGTTGGGTACAACTTGAGAATTGAAACGTGACTAGTTTTGTGAAATTGGGATAATTAGCATGTAAAATCTAGACTTGGACATGTATGATAAATATGTAGTTTGGCTAAAAGATGAACAGCCTAACCCGAGGTTAGATTGAGTTGCGGTGTAAAACTGCCCGGAACTGCCCGACACATCCAGTAACCGCAACAACACAGATCTAATGTGAGAGGTTAGCGCATTTAGCCCAAAACCCGAGGTTAGAATGAGTTTGCGGTAGAAGTCTGCCCGGAACCGCCCAAAGCATCCAGCAACCGCAAGCATTTCTAATGTGAGAGGCTAGGGCATTAATAAATTAATTAATGCCAATAAACAGACATTCTAAGAATGGCAATGTTAAGTAACATATGAATAGGAGACACTTACCCAATACAACATGTTAATTAGACAAGTGGGTATGGTTAAGTAAATTTAGAACACTTAACCGTTATAAGATGTTAATTAGACAAGAAGGTGGGGTTAAGTAAATTTAGAACACTTAACCGTTATAACATGCTAATTAGACAAGAAGGTGGGGTTAAGTAAATTTAGAACACTTAACCATTATACATGTTAGTTAGACAAGAAGGTGGGGTTAAGTACATTTAGAACGCTTAACCGTTATAACATGTTAATTACACAAGTGGGTGGGGTTAAGTAAATTTAAGAACATTTAACCGTTATAACATGTTAATTAGACAAGTGAGTAGGGTTAAGTTAACCAATATAATATGATGAATGAACAGGGTTAAGTTAATAGGAAACACTTAACCAGTACAACATGATGAATGAGAAGGGTTAAATTAATAAGAAACGCTTAACCAATATAGCATGATGAACGAGTTAGGTTAAGTTAATAAGAAACACTTAACCAATATAACATGATGAGTGAACATGGTTAAGTTAATAGGAAACACTTAACCAATATAACATGTTGTGTGAGTGGATTAAGTTAACATGATGGACAACACTTAACCAATATTACATGAACAAAGTGGATAGGGTTAAGGCAAGCTTAATCAATAATACATATTGACTTGATAAGTGGGAGGGTTATGTAAACCTTGGGTAGGTGGGTAATATTTGTATATATAGGCCCACAAACTTAAACGTTAAATAAACATTATTTGAATCAGTGGGAGGGTTAATTACATCTCATGTAGGTGGGTAATATCTGTATATATAGGCCCACAAACTTAACCAGTAGGAAACCCTAGTAACGGGGACCCATTTCAGCAGTAACCCACATAGATGTATCAGGGTAACCTGAACTAGACAGGGTGGGGCATGATTACTGGGCTGATTATAAGCTGTCAAAGTAGCGGCAGGTGGTGCAGCAGTGCAGGTTCCGACGAGATCACGGGCGTGCACGTATTTCGGAGTGGAAGAATTAGCCACTGAGCATCAGTAGATATAAAGCTGTGCATCTTGATCGTGTCGGGTTGCCACCTTAGGGCTTGATACACCCTACGGTGGGACCAGCACATGTATCTACAAGAAGAGGGCCGAACGACACAAACTAGAACTAGATCGATACGAGTAGGAGCCGACCGCTTAAGGTAGCAAGGACACATATAACATCTTCATGGCAATTAGGCTGATTTAGGTAAGTTCCTCATACTAGATGTACACTTAAAGGCTACCACAATTGCGGGGTTGGGATCACCTT
Organism: Allium sativum; assembly: GCA_030737875.1. Taxonomy (NCBI): domain Eukaryota; kingdom Viridiplantae; phylum Streptophyta; class Magnoliopsida; order Asparagales; family Amaryllidaceae; genus Allium; species Allium sativum. The sequence continues at coordinate 442,692,496 of CM060922.1, read as the reverse complement.
ATTATATAACACAGGATACTAGTTGAGACATGAGTAGGGAATACGAACCATTCTATAAAAGACACTAGTTAGGATACTAGTTAGTTGGTGCAGAGATATAAAAATCAAAATAACAGTGTAGTAGCGAAGCAGAGAAAGAATAGAAGCGCATTCGGTTTATCTTGCCTTATCATATCTTATGCTAATCTTATGTTATCTTGTTATCCTTGTTATCACGGTACTGTCTTATATTCAGTTTATTCATGTCATGTTACTTTCACCTATTTACATACTAAAAGTCACTGGACTTACCAGGCTTTTATGTCTGACCCGTTTTCTTTCGTCTTCTTTTCTTTCGTTCCCCCCATTAGTCAGGGAGGGAATAGCTCAGCTTAGTTTGGACTGTTTCTCTTTCCAAGCTTGGAGATTATGTGATGTATGGCTTGGAACCTCTTATCTTTGGCTATGGTTGTGGTTCCACTTTAATTTGGGGACTTATCCTACTCTGCTATGTTTTATGCTTCTTATATACTTGGAAGTTTTTGAATCAAGATAGAAGTTTTATGTAATATTTTTAAGTATGATTGAGTCAATTGTTGTAAAATCTTGACTGAACTACATTGCTTATAAAATGACTTTGTTTTCCGCTGCTTTATTTGTTTATCTTGTAATTTATCTGCATCTTTTACCTATAATGCTTCACTGAAGTTAATGCATTCCCTTTGTGAGTGACATTAATGAACGTGGGGTGTTTCAGACGAGACTTTCGAGTCTATAGTGGGGAAAGCATTGAGAACGGAGAGTCTTTACCCTAAGTCAAAGGCCGATGTTGCTATTGCATCTATAGAGGAACCAAAGCCGCAAGCAAGTGGTGGAGGTAAGAAGGAGTCTTAGAATAAGAGAAAACATGATTAGACCAAGGGTGGTCAGAAAAAGAAGGACAAGAAAGATAAAGATTGCTTTAGTTGTGGCAAGAAGGGCCACGATGTTAGAGATTGTCAGGAAAAGTCTGGGGAAAGGAAGTGCTTCAATTGCGTTCAAGTGGGACATCACAAGGATAATTGCCCGCAAGCCCCTAAAGAGAACCAGATTGTGAGAACATATGCTATCAACGTTGTTCCTTCTTCGTCGAATGCCCCAACTATGGCGAAGAAGGGAAAGGGTGTCATTATTTGAGGTATGCTTTCTATTTATGATGTTTCCGTTCTAGTTTTGTTGATAGAGAGGCATCCCATACCTTCATATCTAGTGACCTGGTAGATAAGTTGGGACTGGAACCTGAGATAGTCGATAGACCTTTAGTTGTGACGAACCCGATAGGTGGTTTGACTAGTCTTTGCATGATTTATTGTAACGTAGTCTTATCGAGTTATGGATGTATGATTGCTTGTGATTGCTTAGTTGTTTTGCTAGTATCGTCTCACGTAGATTGTCTGAATTCAGAGGAGATGTTCATTGGGTGCTTGTCTGATATTAGTTTAGGCCTTTGGGGCTTGTGCTTGGGGGAATGTCGAGTCTGACTAGGATGGTTTGCATGAGATATAAGTAGTTGTTGTGATTTCCATTGAATGATATCTCGTCTTACTCGAGGAGTGATGTGTAATCGTGACATGATAAGACTGTTCAATGGTATGGACCGCCCCGAGTTGGATTCGATAGGGCTAGGAGATGACTCAAGTGGGACTTGAGGAAGCTGCAAGGTAATGGATTGTTTAGGACCCTATGTTGATGTTCTCTTTGGTTCAAGAATGGTAAAACTTCGAAGGGATAAGATGTGCTCGTTGATCATGGAGATGCAACGAAGGCTAGGACGATTCAAGTTGGACCTGAACTCGTAAAAGAAAAAATGGTTGTTCATTGATCTTGGAGATGCAACGAATAGGGAGACGACTCATGTTGGACTTGATATTTGTAAGTAATGGATACTCGAGACTGGGTCTGAGTATGTGGGTAGCTCTTCTGGTGAGAGTACCAAGAAATCGTCGGTACTTAGAGTTTTCTAGGCAGGCTCCAAACAGGGGTATCTGGGGACACCCGTTACCTTGGATCTGTTGGGCATGATCTAGTTATCCTTAAAGGATAAACGTACGTTGGACGTACGGTAGTCCGTACGGAGGCGGGGCTTCGATTAGCGCTGGGATTGGTTGGACCAGTCAAGTAGGCATCGATGCATGTAAGGAGGTGGGGCTTCTATTAGCCTTGGAATTTGTTGGACCAGTCAGATAGGTATCGAAGTATTTATGGCTTTTGCAGTTGATAGATAGGACATGTTTGGTGGATGCTATGGTTGCTATGTTTGTTCCTATTTTTGTTCCCTTGAGTAGACTATCACCTGTAGGATTCTGGTAATAGAGAATGAAGAAATGACGGCATACACGGATGCCTGTGCTACCGGACTAGGTGCGATAGCTGATGCATTGAATAGGAGACACGACAGTTTAGATGATATGTTTCTTGAATGGAAGCAACTAGAGTATATCGTGGGATATGATCTCATACGTAAGTATGGACTGGATCCAGAAATGTTAGCAAGTTTGATGGTTAGACCGACTTTGATTGAGCGGATTGATTCCAGTCAGAGGAGCGATCCTAACCTATTGGAAATCATCTCCAAGGTAGAAATGGATATCGATAGCAAGGAGATGAGAAAGTATGCACTTGGTAGAGAAGGATGGCTTTGAAAGAGTGGGAGACTGGTAGTACCCAATGTTGATGTAATAAGAGAAACTTCAGACAAGATCAAGGTTGTCCAACAGCGAATGAAGGCTGCCCAAGATAGGCAGAAGAGTTATGCTGATAAGAGGAGAAGAGATTTAAAATTCTCCATTGGTGACTTGGTGTTTGTCAAGATTTCTCCGTTAAAGAGCGTGATTCGATTTGGTAGGAAATGCAAGTTAACACCAAGATTTGTTGATCCATTCCCAGTTCTCGAGCAAGTTGGGAATTTGGCATATAAAGTTGAGTTGCCAGACAGTATGGCGGGAGTTCATAACGTACTTCATGTTTCCTAATTAAGAAAGTCTGTGCACGACCCCGATATGACTATTCTGCAGGATCTGTTGGATGATATCGAAGTACAACCCGAGGCAGTTGGGAACTGCAAGCCGATCTGCATTGTCGAGAGCGATACGAAGTAACTTCGAAGGAAGGCGGTGAAATTGGTCAGGGTTCAATGGGGCGAGAATGACTGCACTTGGGAAACAGAGGAGAGCATAAGGGAGTTGTATCCAGAACTCTTTGTCTGGTCAGATTTTAATAGTGATAGTTTATTCCCTTGTTAGTAAACCGCATGCTAGGGTAGGCTTGTTGTGCTTGTTGTGTATGTTTGATTGTTTGTGAATGACTGATAGGCATGCAGAACACCTTAGTATGTTTTGGTTAAGGAATTTCGGGGGTGAAATTTCTTAAGGGGCGGAGAGTGTAACGACCCGCATTCTATGCATCAGAGGATCGTAGAATATTTATCTCATTCTCATATGAGGTCGTATTGTCGTGTAGCTTTGGGGAACGACTATTGGGGTCATTACCCATATTCACGATTTTTGCCGATTTTTAAATGACCGTTTAACCCCTGGAGAATCTTGTTTTGCCTATAACTTTTTATTAGTAAGGAGTTTTGACCTGAAACCACTTCCATTAGATGTAGATGATGGTTTACCTTTCCGTAGAGTGGTCACACTTGTCAAACGGACTTACCGTTTGGAAGATATGGCCGAATTAAGGTTTAGAAAGTGAAAAATAGTTTAATTAGGCTTAACCGGGTTATTAACCGCTAGGCCCATTGGGGGATTACGGGATTAGAGCTATATGAGGGCTGGTTAGGGTTAGAGAAACCTTTTCTTTGCCATTTTTCAACCGCCACTAACATCCTCTCAACCCTAGCAATGGCCTCCACCTCCTAGAATCATCTTTAATCACCGTTTAATCAAGGATTAGGCTAAACTACATCAAATCAAGGAAAATTAGCATCATGTGTGGGATAGAGCTGTTGGAACAAACATAGATTCGACCTATATCAGAGATACTTTCAGATCTATAAGTAATTTGTGGCTAAGGTGAGTGATTTGCATTGTTTTTCACTAATTACGGTTAATTAGGGGTGATCAGTGATAATTAGCGAAATTATAACTCAGAAAAATATGGATAAATTTGTTAAATTCTAAAATATTATTTTAGGGCTCTGATGGAAATTTGGGTTAATTCGAATAAGTTTTGCTAATTGTATGTTTAAACATGGTTAAGTGGGATCAAGGGAAAACATGGGTTTTTGGGTATGTTTGATCCATTTTGACATGGTTAATTATCATTTTGGTGTTTGTGATTGATGTTATATGTTGCTATGACTGTTTGGTATGATTTGTGATTGTTTAGAAAAGTTAGAATGGTCGAAAACGCTGTCGTGTGGCATAAAAACAGTCGCTGGAAGTCATAGGAAAATATGCAGGAAACCTGATCGGATCGCACCATCCGAACCGACCCATTCGTGAATGGTGGCCACGACCCCGACCCAATCGCAAGTCCAACCCCACGATTTCCTACCGTGTACGTGTATATGAGCTGCTTGCTCGAGTGGAGGAGCTGACCCGAATCATTCAAGATGAAAGACCACGACCCGAACCGCTGGAGGAAGGACCATGACCCGAACCGCTGGAGTGTGCCACGAACCGCCTGAGGGAGGAAGTCACGACCCGAATCTTGTAGGGGAAGATAAAACTGGTGAAGCCACGAAGCCTGGATTCACGATCCGAACCAAGTTGTAACAGCCCACATTTTACGTATCGAAAGATCGTAAAATATTTTTATTTCATTATATGGGGGTTGGATCATTCTCATCTTTTAATATGTTGCTTATGGAGATGTTAGACATGCCCATAATTTTTACCGATTTTGTTTGTGACCATTTTTCCCCTGTCAGCCTTGTACAAGGTATAACTTTTGACTTGGATCGAATCAGAGGGTGAGACCTGTGCCATTGGAAAGGAATTGATGGTTACCTTTCCGTAGAATGGTTACATAAAGGATTTGGCTCAGCGGTTTGGGAGAAATCGTTGTTTTAAGGTTTTTCAGTTGGCTGTTCAGATTTAAAGAGCCTAATGGGCTGAATTGGGGGAGGCCCATTAGTGGGATGGTGGAATCCTATAAATAGGGTGTGAGAGTGGAGGGAAAAGGTTTACTTTCCCATTCTCTCATTTGGAGGCATTGATCTCCTTCTTCCTCTAACAATTTTCCACCATTAAAAATCCAAATCTAAGGAGGGAAATCATAGATCTACACCATTGGAGGCTAGATCTACATCATTTCAATGATGAATTCATCGGATCAAGGAGATTGGTTCGAATAGCTCGCTGTCCGGATTCATAATTCTATCATTTTAGCTTGTTTTGGAGAATCAGTGAGTGATTTACATCTCTCACATGAATGCAATGAAGTATATAAGTGTTTATGCATGTTTCTCATCAAATTGGGATGTTTTACCATAGATTTACACCATTACATGTTCATTTTCATATGCATCACCTTATGATCTTATCTAGCAAGTTTTACTCGATAATTTCATGTCATTTAAAATGTTTATGTTAGATCTCTCATTTTGATCATAGGTTCATTTTAATGGTTTTTGGTGAGATTTACATCATTTTTATGTAATCGTCATATTCATGTGGTTAGTAATGTTATGATGTGTTAATGATTGTGTTTGATGAGTTTGGTTGAGTTTGTTTTGTCGGATTTGTCGTTTGGCGAAGTTTTGATCGAAATCGGAGTAGAATTGAAGATGTGCAGAAAGTGGCTCGGGTCGGACCAAAGTGGCTCGGGTCGAGATCAAATTCTGTCATGGAGGACAAGTCAAAGTTGGCTCAGGTCAGACTAAAGTTTGCTCGGTTCGGACTAAAGGGGGTCAGGTCGGACTAAAGGGGGTCGGGTCGGACCACTCTGGATTGGGTTAAATTGAATCAGACCATTTTGGATCGGGCTAAAGTGGAATGGACCATTCTGGATCGGACTAAGTTGTGTTAGGTCGGACAAAAGGGGGTCAGGTCAGGCCTAAAGGAGGGGTCGAGTCGGACCAAAGTGACTCGGGTCGAGCTGTTCTGGACAGCCATTTCTGGTCAGCCATTTTTGCCATTTCTGGTCAGCTATTTCTGGTCAGACACTTCCGGTGATGATGCGACTTCAAAGTGAGTTCAATGGGGAAGTTAGGAAGTGTTAAAATAATTCTATTGATTGCTTTGAACCTTACAAAGATGTTGGTTGGTTCAACGATGGTGGTGGCTTCGACAAGAGTCCAGAAGGGGATGTTCGAAGTGATGTGATATGTTCGTTGATCGGTGAAAAGCAATTAATAGGCAGACAACTCAAAGGTCGTGAGTTGGTGGATAATGGTTGCTCGAGAAGGTCGCTTAAGCAGTAAATAGCCATCAAGGTTGGACGACTAGAGACGCGAAGGCCGAGAAGTCATCATTGTTGTAAGTTCTAGCAGGCTCAAAGTAGGTTACGATGGGGGAACCCAATAGACGGGAAGGTTGCTGGTCGAGTATCTTGGGTATCGTTGAAAGGCCTAGTTGTTAAGGTTAGACATTATCAAGGTTAGACATATGGAGTTTATGCTAGAACTGGGGTTATTATTAGCCCTTGACATATGGCAAGGTTGGCCGTCATATGATTAACGATGGTTTCAAAGAAGGATTGGCGGTGATAGCCAGAGTCAGTCATGGATGATTGGTTGTTCTGTGTGAGACTTATATAATCTGGATGTTATGTGTGTTTTTCCATGATTGAATGTTTTCTCTAGTTTCCATGTATGAATTGTTGTTCCTTTGGTTGAATGGATTGTAAAGGCTATCACTGTCCGATGTGGGGAAGATAAGGTTGAGTTCTTCTCTAGTGTCATAGGTAGATTAGTATGTTTATCTATCCCCTCTCATACACTTTGTTGTTGAAGTTGTTAGCTGTTTTATCGCTCACTAAGACTGTTGTCTGACTCAAGGTTTTATGTATCCTCTTATTATCTTGGGCTGTTCATCCGATTGTGGATGGGCAGACTAAGTAATAGGTGACAGGTAATGCTTTAGGTAGGATGACGATGCTGATCGATGGCGAGCAGGAGGCTCACGTACCAGTTTTATTACTAGCCAATAATTGGATTTCCGCTGTTTTCTTTTCTGAGTGATGTAGTGAGGCAACTTTGTATAAACACTATTTCTAAGTTTGTGGATATTACTTTCTAGTTGTATGAAAGTCCAGTGTTTCTGCTTCACTATTACTACCTGTTATATATGTTCTATTATATTTTATCCTTGCGTTGTGAGTTTTACAAGAGGTTCCGCTTGTGTTTACCTACTCTGATGATCGTCCATGACAGCCTTGCACATCTTTCAGTCCATTATTTCTCTTGTATAGTGCAGGGGTTATGGGCGGTCGACATATTTGGTGTCAGATCTCTGGTCAACGATTTTTGGCCAAAGTTCAAGGGCGTAATCATGTATGAGAGACGTACTTGTTGATTTCAGTTGGATGCTTACTATACATAGTAGCATATATAGTAGTAGCAGTTGTTTTCCTTTAGCAGTTTTTCTTGAAGGTGGCTAATTATTTTAAATTGCAGATTTAGAATGAGTAGACGAGAAACAAGACACACTGCTAGGGGAGCCAATACTGGAGGGGGAAATGGTGTTGAACGTAATTACCCAGCCATGTTTGAAGCCGTGGCAGAAGAAGTTATGCGAAGGGTACCCGCTCCAATGGCGATAACGGTAGGTGTTGGTGTGCGCGTTCCCAGATTAGTAGATTTTGCAAAGTTGTGCAAGGACTTTACATCTCTAGGGGGAATACCATTCAAGGGAACTGAACCGGCTGTAGAGGTTCAGAGGTGGATGGACTCATGTGTACGAATCTTTGGAGACTTGGGTATTGAGGATGCAATAAAGAGAAAGCTTGCACAAGGAAACTGCAAGGCAGGGCCATGGAATGGTGGAATTCTGTTACACTCGAGACTCAAGAGGAAGAAATTTCATGGGAGCTATTTCAAGCTAAGTTTGAAGCAAAGTTTATCTCCACTGCTCAGAAGTCTGTTCTCTTCAAGAAGTTTGTAAGCAGATCAGTTCTTGATTACATTTCTGATTTTGAGGCTTTGTCTAGATATGCTCGTTCATACATTGATACACCATATCGGAAGAACAAGAAGTTTGTCTTGGGTTTGGATGCTTATATCGGAAAGTCGTTAGTGGACCATCTTGATGATTCATTTGAGAAGATTGTGGAAAAAGCTATTCGTCATGAGAGCTTGTTTCCTAAGGAAGCAAATGTTGTCACTGCGACCAAAGAGGCTCAGAAGACACAACAAGGTGGTAATAATAAGAAGAGGAAGCAGCAACAACTGAAGGGAAAAGATGGCCAAAAGAATCCTCAATACCCAAAGATGACCAAATGAGGTTTGCTTTAACTTCCAATAAAGAGATCCAGAAGGATGTATAATAAGAAGAGGAAGCAGCAACAACAGAAGGAAGTAGCAGCAACAAGAGTCCAGAAGGTGGTTTGCTTTAACTGCCAACAGAAAGCCCATTTTGCTAGTGAGTGCAAGAATCCCAAAGCTGAGAAGAAGTGCTTCAAATGTGGGCACCCTGGGCATGAGAAGAAAGATTGTCCAAAATCAGCTAAGGGCAAGAAAGTTGTGAGGGCATATGCTTTGGAAGTCGTGCCAACTTCTTCGAAAGGTCCTACTGTAGAGGAGAAGGTAAAGGGTGTCGTGGTGCAAGGTACTCTTTCAGTTAATGGTGTTTTAGTTCGTGTGCTTTTCGATACTGGAGCATCGCATTCCTTCATTTGAAATGAGCTTGTGTGTCTCTTGGGTTTGGAACCTGAGATTTGTGATAGATCCTTTGTAGTGACTAATCCAATTGGGGGTTCGTCAAATCTTTGCACGATATGTCGTGGTCTAGTGTTGTCGAGTCATGGTTGCTCTTTTATATGTGATTGCTTTGTTCTTAACTTCGCTGGGTTTGGGATCATCTTAGGCATGGATTGGCTCAAGAGGTATGCGGAAAGGGTGAATTGCGAGAAGCTAGAGGTGAGGGTTGGGGATGTGGAAGTGCGAAAGGTGTTGATTAGATGTAAGCGCGAAGATGGGGTCTTCGTGAGTTATCTATATTCGCCTGGGATTCCACAAGAAGACCTGTCATCAGTGCTGATCGCTAATGAGTATGTAGATGTCTTTGACGAGGTCAAAGGTTTGCCGCCGCATTGTGAGATCGAGTTTAGGATCGATTTGGTCAAAGGTACTAGGCCAATCGTTATGCCTCTTAGGCGGATGGCGCCTAGGGAACAATGAGAGTTAGAGGTGCAAGTTCGAGACCTTTCGGGAAAAGGATTCATTCGGAGGAGTGTATCCGAATGGGGTGCAGCGATCGTATTTGTAACCAAGGCGGATGGCTCGTTAAGATTGTGTGTGGACTATCGTGAGCTGAACAAGGTGATAAAGAAGAACAAGTATCCATTGCCAAGGATAGATGACTTGTTCGATCAGCTTCACGAAGCCAAAGTGTTTTCTCAGATGGATTTGGCAACGGGATTTCACCAGTTGAGGGTGGCTAAGGATAGTGTGCCAAAGACTGCTTTTAGGACACCATCTGGTTTCTTCGAATGGTTGGTGATGCCATTCGGGTTGACTAACGCACCAACGTATTTTATGGATCCTATGAATAGAGTGTTCGGAGATCAGTTGAACAAGTTCATGCTTGTGTTCATGGATGATATTCTGGTTTACTCCAGAAATGAGGAAGAACATAAGATGCACTTGAGAGTTGTGTTAGAGATCTTGCGGAAGCATCAGCTTAAGGCTAAGTTCTCAAAGTGTCACTTCTGGAAGGATGAAGTGAAGTTCTTAGGTCATGTAGTTTCTGGAAAAGGGATAGCGGTTGACCCCGCTAGAGTTGCAGCAATCCAGGACTGGGATCGACCTAAGAATGCGACGGATGTTCGGAGTTTCCTTGGGTTGGCAGGATATTACCGAAGGTTTATCAAGGATTTCTCCAAAGTAGCTGCACCGTTTATAGGATTGACGAAGAAGAACCAAGTGTTCACATGGGATGCAAAGTGTGAACAAGCATTCGGAATCCTGAAGGAGAGATTGATGAGTGCTCATGTGTTGATCATTCCAAGCGGGAATGAAGAGATGGTGGTATATACCAATGCATGTAGTACTGGACTTGGAGCAGTACTAATGCAGAAGGATAAGGTTGTGGCCTATGCGAGTCGACGGCTCAAGCCGCACAAGAAGAATTACCCAACTCATGATTTGGAGTTGGCGGCGATTGTATTTGCTGTGAAGATGTGGAGACATTACCTGTTGGGAGTTCGATTCGAGTTGTTTACAGATCAAAAGTCATTGAAGTATCTTTTCTCCCAAAAGGATTTGAATCTTTGGCAGCAAAGATGGTTAGAGTTTCTGACGTCATATGATTTTGGCATAACCTATACTCCGGGCAAGGGTAATGCAGTTGCAGATGCGTTAAGTCGAAGACACGCAAGTTTGGGAGCAATGTTTTCGGAATGGAAGAGCCTCGAGTACTTGGCAAGGTTCGATTTCAGGCCAAGGTGTGAGTTGGAACCTGAAATGTTGGCAAGCTTATAGATAAGACCAACTCTTATAGAAAGGATTGGCGAGAGCCAAAAGAAAGATGCGAAGCTTGTCGAGTTCATTCAGAAACTGGAACCAGAAGATAAAGAGTTCGAGGTTGATCAAGATGTTTGGCTTCGAAAGCAAGGGCGATTAGTAGTTCCTGATATCGACGGATTGAGGGACGAGGTTCTGAGAGAATGTCATCACTCGAAGTTGACGATTCATCCCGGTGGCAATAAGATGTATCAGGACATGAAGAGAGTCTACTACTGGAAAAGAATGAAGAGAGATATTGGAAAGTTCATTTCCATGCGTATGAATTGTCAGTTGGTGAAAGCTGAACAGAAGAAGCCCAGTGGTTTGTTTCAGTCATTGGAAGTTCCTACGTGGAAGTGGGAGCAAGTATCGATGGATTTTATCGATGGACTACCTAGAACCAGGGAAGGGAACGAAGGGATTTGGATCATTGTGGATCGTTTGACCAAAAGTGTGAGATTCGTTCATGTCAAGTCGACTAGGATGGCATCGAAATTGGCTGAACTTTATGTGAAATGGATAGTTCGATTCCATGATGTCCCAAAGAGTATAGTAAAGTGACCAAGATCCATTGTTCACGAGTGGATATTGGAAAAGTTTGCAAGAAGCTTTAGGAACTGAGTTGTGCTTGAGTACGGCATATCATTCCCAAAAGTGATGGTCAGACTGAGAGAGTCAACCGAGTTTTAGAAGATCTCCTGAGGGCTTGTGTGTTAGACTTCGTAGGATCATGGAAAGACCATCTACATCTAGTTAAGTTTGCGTATAATAATAGGTACCAGTCTAGCATTGGGATGGCACCATACGAAGCATTGTATGGAAGGTCGTGCAATTCTCCAGCATGTTAGTTAGAAACTGGAGATAAGTTGGTACTTGGGCCTGAGATGATTAGAGAAACCTCGGATTGTATCGAGATAGTTCGGCAACGAATGAAGGCAGCCGAGGACCGTCAGAAGAGTTATGCCAACAAGCGTCGTAAGGACTTAGAATTCGACATGGGCGATATGGTTTTTGTGAAGGTTTCACCGTTGAAGCATATGGTGAGATTTGGAAGTAAAGGAAAGTTGGCTCCTAGGTTCGTTGGACCATTTCCGATAGTCGAGCGAATTGGAAAGCTCGCATATAGATTGGAGTTACCTGAGAAGATGTCGAGTGTGCATAATGTGTTCCATATGTCATTTCTACGGAAGTTCGTGCTTGATTCGAGTGTGGTGGTATCTCTCGAGAAGTACGAAGATCTAGAAGTAGAGATCATAGTTGCCAAACCTCGTAAGTCGCTTCGTGTTGTGGGGAATGACACGAAACAGCTTAAGAGGAAGACGGTTAAGCTAGTCAAGGTACAATGGAGTGAGAATGGAGACGAATGTACATGGGAGACGGAAGAGAGTATGAGAGCGACTCATCCAGAACTCTTCATCGGTAGGACCCTTTGATATTGTATCTTTGTTATATCGTTGTATCTTGCTGTTGTTTGATAGAATTCCGCGTGCTAGGATAAGGCTATGGATGCATGGCTTGATGGTTGCTAGTTTGGATGACAGAATTGACTTCTCATGGATGATAGGCATGCGGAATCGTTGTGATTACTTGTGTGTTTGGAATTTCGGGGACGAAATTCTTAAGGGGGAGAATGTAACAGCCACATTTTACGTATCGAAAGATCGTAAAATATGTTTATTTCATTCTCTGGGGGTTGGATCATTCTCATCTTTTAATATGTTGCTTATGGAGATGTGATACATGTCCATAATTTTTACCGATTTTGTTTGTGACCATTTTGCCCCTATCAGCCTTGTACAAGGTATAACTTTTTGACTTGGATCGAATCAGAAGGTGAGACCTGAGCCATTGGAAAGGAATTGATGGTTACCTTTCCGTAGAGTGGTTACATTAAGGATTTGGCTCAGCTATTTGGGAGAAATCGTTATTTTAAGGTTTTTCAGTTGGCTGTTCAGATTTGGAGAGCCTAATGGGCTGAATTGGGAGGCCCATTAGTGGTATGGTGGAATCCTATAAATAGGGGGTGAGAGTGGAGGGAAAAGGTTTACTTTCCCATTCTCTCATTTGGAGGCATTGATCTCCTTCTTCCTGTAACACTTTCCCACCATTAAAAATCCAAATCTAAGGAGGGAAATCATAGATCTACACCATTGGAGGCTAGATCTACATCATTTCAATGGTGAATTCATCAGATCAAGGAGACTGGTTCGAATTGCTCGCTGTTCGGATTCATAATTCTATCATTTTAGCTTATTTTGGAGAATCGGTGAGTGATTTACATCTCTTACATGAATGCAATGAAGTATATGAGTGTTTATACATGTTTCTCATCAAATTCGGATGTTTTACCATAGATTTACACCATTACATGTTCATTTTCATATGCATCACCCAATATCTTATCTAGCAAGTTTTACTCGATAATTTCATGTCATTTAACATGTTTATGTTAATTAGATCTCTCATTTTGATCATAGGTTCATTTTAATTGTTTTTGGTGAAATTTACATCGTTTTTATGGTAATCATCATATTCATGTGGTTAGTAATGTTATGATATGTTTATCACTGCGTTTGATGAGTTTGGTTGAGTTGGTTTCATCGGAATCGTCGTTTGGCGAAGTTTTGATCGAAATCAGAGTAGAATTGAAGATGTGCAGAAAGTGGCTCGGGTCGGACCAAAGTGGCTCGGGTCGGGACCAAATTCTGTCATGGAGGACAAGTCAAAGTTGGCTCGGGTCGGACTAAAGGGGGCCGGGTCGGAATAAAGGGGGTCGGGTCGGACTAAAGGGGGTCGGGTCAGACCACTCTGGATTGGGTTAAAGTGAATTATACCATTTTGGATCGGGCTAAAGTGGATTCGATCATTCTGGATCGGACTAAGGTGGGTCGGGTCGGACAAAAGGTGGCCGGGTCGGGACTAAAGAAGGGGTCGGGTCGGACCAAAGTGGCTTGGGTCGGGCTATTCTGGACAGCCATTTCTGATCAGCATTTTTGCCATTTCTGTTCAGCTATTTCTCATCGGACACTTCCGGTGATGATGTGACTTCAAAGTGAGTTCAACTGGGAAGTTAGGAAGTGTTGAAATAATTCTATGTATTGCTTTGAACCTTACAAAGATTTTGGTCGGTTCAACGATGGCGGTGGCTTCGACAAGAGTCCAGAAGGGGATGTTCGAAGTGATATGTTCGTTGATTGGTGAAAAGCAACAAATTGGCAGACAACTCGAAGGTCGTGAGTTGGTGGATAATGGTTGCTCGAGAAGGTCGCTTGAGCAGTAAATAGCCGTCAAGGTTGGACGACTAGAGATGCAAAGGCCGAGATGTCAATGTTGTCGTAAGTTCTAGCAGGCTCAAAGCAGGGGTACGATGGGGGCACCCAATAGACCGGAAGGTTGTTGGTCGAGTACCTTGGGTATCGTTGAAAGGCCTAGTTGTCAAGGTTGGACATTGTCAAGTTTGGACATATGGAGTTTATGCTAGAACTGGGGTTACCATTAGCCCTTGACATATGGCAAGTTGGCCGTCATACGATTAATGATGGTTTCAAAGCAGGATTGGCGGTGATAGCTAGAGTCAGTCATGAATGATTGGTTGTTCTGTGTGAGACTTATATAATATGGATGTTATGTGTGTTTTTCCATGATTGAATGGTTGCTCTAGTTTCCATGTATGAATTGTTGTTCCTTTGGTTGAATGGATTGTAAAGGCTATCACTGTCCGATGTGGGGAAGATAAGGTTGAGTTCTTCTCTGATGTCATGGGTAGATTAGTATGTTTATCTATCCTCTCTCATACACTTTATTGTTGAAGTTGTTAGCTGTTTTATCGCTCACTAAGACTGTTGTATGACTCAAGGTTTTATGTATCCTCTTATTACCTTGGGTTGTTCATCCGATTGTGGATGGGCAGACTAAGTAACAGGTGACAAGTAATGCTTTAGTGAGGACGACGATGCTGATCGATGGCGAGCAGGAGGCTCATGTACCAGTTTTACTACTAGCCAATAATTGGATTTCCGCTGTTTGCTTTTCTGAGTGATGTAGTGAGGCAACTTTGTATAAACACTATTTCCAAGTTTGTGGATATTACTTTCAAGTTGTATGAAAGTTCAGTGTTTCTGCTTCACTATTACTACTTGTTGTATATGTTCTATTATATTTTAACCTTGCACTGTGAGTTTTACGAGACGTTCCGCTTGTGTATACCTACTCTGATGATCGTCCATGACAGCCTTGCACATCTTTCAGCGCATTATTTCTCTTGTATAGTGCGGGAGTTATGGGCTGTCGTCACACAAGTGGGGTATCACGACCCGACCCGATGGGTGATCATGACCGAACCAAACAAAAGATGAGAAGGAAGAGTGAACCGATCCAGAGAAGACCAAAATCTGAGATGCAAAGTTAGTCTAAATAGGAAGTAGAACTCAGGATCTAGTTGCGAACCAACGAGTCAACTTCATGATTGGGCTTTGCTGTGGGACGTGTGCTAAGGAGTTGTCGACGTCCATAGCTTTGACTCACCACTGGGAGACAGATATTGGCTATGGATCAGTGCAGTGGAGCCGCTATGACTCCATGGGTAGAGTGATCACAACTAGGATTTGGGTGATCAAAGCAATTGATATCGTATGCTTTACGCACTGAGTGAGAGATGTGAGGATGGTTGCTATGCTTGATTGTTTGCCATCATTATGGCATGCACACCCCACCCCCGTATCTTTACACCATATGTTAGTGTCACCCTAGAGTATTGTACATCCTGTTGTGCTAACTCTTTGGTTGCAGGTCTAGGTTCAGGTATGATTGGATTATACCCGTTATTGTTCTATTTTGTTGCTCATCGCTCATACTAGACTTTTGTCTGACCCAGAGTTTTATGTCTCTTCTTATTACTCTAGGTGCTCTTAAACCGGCAGACTAGAGACATGTTAGCTGGTTGTGCACGAGTAGCTGTCCGGAGACGAGCATGAGGCTTACACGTATTATCCTCTATATTCATTCTCCCTGTGTCGCTGCTAGTCACTACTTTGGGCATTAGTAGTGTACTTTTCCTTTACTTTGCTTTAGAGACAATTTGAAAAGTTGTAATAATGATGATGTGAAACATAAGCTATAATTGGATTTCCGCTGCTATGATAGTTTAGTTTTCAGCTTATGCACTATCTCGCCTGTTTTATGTCAAAGTTATGTTATTATTGTATTTTATCCCATGCGCTGTGAGACATTCTACTAGTTCCTAGTTAGTTCAAATTCCCTTCTTTTCCTTTCTTTGGCGACCGTCCCGTGCTAGTCGGGCACTGGCACAGTGCACTTTCATTGGAAATGTCGGCTGGTGCGGGGCGGGCCATCACAATAAATATGCTGACTGTGCTGATTAAATTAAACCATTGTCTAATTTAATTAAACTAATTGATATTTTTATCGATTTTTTCCAAATGAGGTAACTTACCTCGTTGGGTACGTTTATAAAATATAAACATATTAAATTGAGATGGGAACGTTGGATTGTTGTTATTGTTTGATTGTTGAATATTATATCTGTTATTGACATATATGATTTTATTTGAGGTAACAATTTGGATTCTGAAAAAAACCAGGTTGAAGGGATCCAACTGGATTCCTCAAATATATCAAGTGTTATTTATTTTCATATATCATCATTATATGAACTGTTTTGATTGGGTTATTGATTTAGTTGTTGATCGTTGAATTAAAAATTAATGTTTTTTTGTTTTAACCAATAAACAGTATTGGTAAAGTAATTGGCAGAAGTTGGCCTAAAAATCAATCATTTTGTAAAGGGACATTTACCATCAGGTGAATCGATAGAGATGAAGCTATAAAGATTACTTTATAATTGAAAAATGGAACTCTAAATCTGTTATTTAGCATATAAAAGTATATTAAAAGAAAATAAATATTCGTTATTTATTATTTAAGTTTTTAAGTAATTATTTAATATATTTTTTAAAACAAATATTTATATGCAAATGAGCAGAAATTAACATAGTGGTCAACAGTTTGATAATCGTTCTAGAAGCAATTAATGAGATTTTTTTAAAATTTGTTATATTATTAATTAATTTAAAGGGGAAATTAATTAGGATTGGTTAAATAAATAAACGTGGTTTTGAGTAGACTAATGAACCGTTTTAATTGAGATCAATTATCTGATTAATTTGTTCTAATTTAATCGAATGAAATGGTTAACGAATAATTATTTTAACAAGATTTTAAAAAGGAGTTTAATATTTATTTTCAGTTAATGGGTAAGTAAATTATTATTTTAAATGATAATAACTTAAGTGAATACTTTTTAAATGGAAACCATTTAAGTAAGTAATTAGAGTTATAATGAAATTGAGTTATATTGTGAAAAGAGCTTATGAATGGGTTATATTAAAACCAAGTTTATAAAAGAGGCTTGAAGCTAAAACATTGGGTTTGAATTAGAAATACTTAATAGTGAAATTAAATGAAACGAATGGAATTGAACAAGATTTCAAAGCGGGAAAATGGTCGAGTGACTTAAAAGTGGAACAATATGGGTTGGTAAGGAATTAATAAAAGATTAGAAACTGACTGGAGATTAGTTGAGTTGGACGACTTCCTGAGTGTCGATCTGATGTTGGTTTCGACTATCGGGTTTAATATCTAGAGAGTGGTTCACTTACAAGTTTTCGATTGGGGACTAATGAATGTTGAAGTAACAAGAATAGAAAGAGATATTGAGAAAATATAACGATATTTTCGAGTGTTGAGAAATTAACGAGATGTGTTCAAATAAGTTTATTCAAAAGGAATGTATAGTTATTGTTTTCGAGAAATGGAATGCAGAGTGATTTTGTAACGATGTTTTAACGTAAAATGTGTTGAAACCAAGTAGGGAATATATATATATGATTTAACTCTAATATATTCATGTCCACTCCTTTCATGTCCGCTCTCTCCCCATGTCCTTTCCCGCCCAATCAAATCATCGAACCTGTCCACTCCTTTCCCACCTCGAGACAACAACCCATCTCCGTTCCGCCGCCTGATCCTCCCCCAACCCCACCTGACCCCCTTCCTTCCAGCTCTCATGCCCATACCGATCCTTCTTCATCCAACGCCACCCAAAGCAAGGACAAAATTATTCAACAACCATGGACTTCCTTCCTCTTCAAGCGTAAGCCATTAAACGCAGGGAAGTACATTCCTGTTGAATTGATTCCAACCATAGTGAACGATACCCTAAAGTTGATCCACGGAGTTGCTGAAGCGGGTACGGAGGTATGGAGCGATTCGATAGTGGGTTTTTTCTTAGATAATCCACTGTCATACACGGCGGTCGTTGCTAAACTCAATTCGCTGTGGAGACTCAAAGGTTCTGTCAAGGTAAAATCAGATGGAGTTCTCTTTTTGTTTGATTTTACGTGCGAAGAGGATAGGATTAAAATCTTACAAGCGGATCCTATTATTATGAACAACAAGTTATTTATTATCAAAAAGTTTGACCCCTCGATCAGCAACGTTTGCGGTAATGTAAGGTCCGTACCGGTTTGGGTTAAGTTTTATAATATACCGATGGTAGCTTGGTCTAATTTTGGCATAAATTGGATAAGCAGCATGTTGGGTAATCTTCTGTGTATGGATGAAATGACGGAGAGTAGGAGGAGATTGGAGTATGCTAAATTTTTGATTGAGGTCAAGCCGGACAAAGAATTAATGAATGACTTTCTAGTGGAAACGGTTGAGGGAGGAGTTCAGCGCATCTATGTTGAATATTTGTGGAAGCCAAATATCTGCAGTCAATGTAAATCATTTGGCCACTTAATAGCGAATTGTGATAGAGTGAGTAAAAATAATGAAGTGCAAAATATTCAAATCAATAGCCAACAACAAAACAGACAGACTCATGTTAGTCGTGCAGTGCAAAGCGGGCCTGCGGTGCTAAACAATCGAATTAAAGATAACTGGCAGCAAGTTAACTATAGGAGAAACAGGAATTCTTTGAATATTAGAGAGTATGGAACAGGCAATTCAAGACAGAGTAATTGGGTTAGGAAAGACGCAAATTCTGTAGAGGAAATACAAAAAGGTAACAGTTTCGAAGTGCTTGAGGATGGAGAGATAGGAAGCCACACACTACAGTCTGAGCAATGTAATGAATTTGAAGAGGAAATTGCGAACACGGATCTTCAAGACATAGCCGCTATACCAATGCCTTCATTAGAAAGCTTGCTGACAAGCAATAATAAGCACACTCTCGTTACGATTCCGGAAATAAATGAAACATGTGAGATTAATGAAGAAACAGCAGCGGAAGAAGAAGTGCATAGACACATTCATGACTTAATAATGCAGGAATGCTTAAAAGATAGGAGGAGAGACATCAAGCAAGGAAAGGCAAAAGTTAATGTCAGTATGCATGACTTACACAGGGTAGAGGTAAGACAAAGTGCTAATA
Organism: Allium sativum; assembly: GCA_030737875.1. Lineage (NCBI taxonomy): Eukaryota > Viridiplantae > Streptophyta > Magnoliopsida > Asparagales > Amaryllidaceae > Allium > Allium sativum. Next base: position 442,673,414 of record CM060922.1, on the reverse strand, counting down.
ACTCAAGTCCTTACCCAAGTAGTATTATTGAAGTCATCAACTCGCCAACCTCTGTCCCCTCGCATGATACTTCTGCTAATGTTACTATTATCATGCAAAACCCCTTAAGTCATAATCCTTATCCCGAACCAACATGTGAATTGATACCCTCTGAATCAACACCTGCTGATGTTAACGTGTACTCAAATATCCAACCTCCTCTAGCATTCAAAGCTCCTCCACTAGACTCCTTCAAACCTGTTCCGCCTGACATACCCTCAAATGACCAAAGTCTTGGCACTCCAAATACTGCTCAGAAGCAGTACTCGTTAAGGAGTACGAAATACAGAGGTGCCCTCTCCCAGCAGTTTAATTAATGGTAAAAACAGTGTGTGTTTGGAATATAAGGGGTTGTCATGACGACACAAAGCTAGACCAATGTAAAGAGCTCATTTCGGAGAACAATTTAAGCATTCTTGCCATTGTAGAAACGAAGCTCAACATCGATCCAACTATTAGAGCTGCTAAATACATTAATCCTGCATGGAGTTACATACACAACCTGTTTGAAGCGCCATATGGGAGGATTCTTGTTCTATATAACCCTGGTATCGTGACATTAACTTCTCTTCATACCTCTGACCAGCATATTCATTGCCATGCCGTCAACCTTAGAGACCAAGCTTCTTACTACTTAACCTTTATTTATGCTGCCAATGCCTATCTTCATAGACAACGTCTCTTCCAATCTATCCTCGCTCTAAGGAATCTTCTCACCCTTGGATTCTACTAGGTGATTTCAACTGTTGTTTTCATACTAGCCAGCGTTATGGTGGTAATCCTCTCGCTATCTCTGAAGTTCTTCCGCTTCATAACACTATCGAACATGCTGATCTTGTAGATGTTAAAAGAGCTGGCATGCCTTATTCTTGGAATAATAAAAAGAGGGACGGACCTAGAACCTTTTCACTGATTGATCTTGTTTTCTGCAATGCAAAAACCTTCTCGTTATGGCCAGCCCTCCATTGTACCTTGCCTCCACCCCTCCTTTCCGACCACTCACCAATCATCCTTTACCTTAGTGAGCTTGACATGAAAGGATTCTCAAGTTTTAAATTTTTTAATGAGTGGGCTAGTGATCCTGATTTTCTTTCCCTTGTTAAAGAAAGTTGGGTGAAACCCACCTATGGTAATCCTATTATTATTATGCAGGCTAAACTTAGGGAAGTGAAGAACAGGCTTAGAGATTGGGCTAAACATAAGTTCGGCAGAGGGAACAAGCAAAGCACTAAGTGGAGAGATAAACTTAAGCAAATTCAAATTATGATGATGGAGGACCCCAATAATCCCGCTCACTCGCAAGATGAAAGTTACACGGCGAATCATTATCAAGCTGCTCTCAAACTGGAAGGAGGGATGATAAAACAAAAAGCTCGAATAAAATGGAAGATGGATGGAGACAAAAACAGTGCATATTTTCACGCAACTCTCAAGAATAAGCAGTGCAAGGATAACATTGTCCGCATTATCGACAATAATGGTATTGCTATGGAAAACCAAGGTGATGTAGAAAAAGCTTTCCTATTACATTTTACTCAATTGTTTGGCAATAGTGACAGCTTCGTTCCAGATCTTGACTTAGTTGACCCCTACATTCTACCTAAATTATCTGCAAATGATTTTCAATTTCTGTGCAATGAAGTTTCTGACAGTAAAGTCAAGGATGCCATGTTTTCGCTCAACAAAAATTCCGCTGGCGGTCCGGATGGTTTTAACGCATATTTTTATACGATCTGCTGGTCGATCATCGGAAATGATGTATGCAAAGCGGTGAGACACGTCTTCCTCAAAGCTAAAATGTTGCCTTCTTTCAACAACACGAATATTGCGCTAATTCCGAAGAAGAAAAATGCTACCTCCGTCTCCGACTATAGACCTATTTCATGCTGTAATGCTCTCTACAAATGTATTGCTAAGGTAATAGGGAATAGGCTCAAGAAGGTGCTGCCAAATATTATCTCTTCAAATCAAGCAGCTTTCTTACCCAGCCGTAAAATCCTCGACAACGTGCTTCTTTCCCACGAGCTTTTGAACGGATACAATCACTCTAACATTAGTCCGCGTGCAATGTTTAAATTGGATATTATGAAGGCTTTTGACATGATTCAATGGGATTCTATAGTGAGAATTTTAGGTTTTATGAATTTTCCGAACCACTTTGTTGCTTGGATATTGACGTGTATCTCTACAGCGCACTTCTCGCTTCTTCTTAATGGTACGGCTGTAGGGTATTTCAAGAGCACTCAGGGAATTCGTCAGGGTGATCCGATCTCTGCATATATATTCATAATTGTGATGGAAGTCCTTAACCAGATGCTTAATAAGAAGATTGACAATGGCCTTTTCCAATTGCACCCGAAGTGTTGTGAGCCAAGGGTCTCCTCCTTGATGTTTGCTGACGATCTCGTCATCTTCTGCAAACCAAATGTCCAAACAATTGACACTATCTTCGAAACTTTGAATGAGTTCTACCAAATGACAGGTTTGAGAATTAATTTACAGAAATCTAGCATGTTGGTCGCAGGCGTTAATGATGATCAAATCCGTGATATGCAAGTGAGAACTGGCTTGATCAATAGCATAGAAACTACCTCATACCTTGGACTGCCGCTTACTACTGCCAAGATCACGGTAAGTCAATGCAATCCCCTTTTCAATAAAATCACTTCCAGACTTAATACTTGGTCTTCGCGTCAGTTGAGCCAAGCTGGAAGACTTACGTTGATTAAGTCAGTAATTTTTTCAATGCAAGTGTATTGGTCGAGATCCTTCGTCCTTCCTTCAAAGTTAATAGCCATGATAAGGACTGCATTCGTGCGCTTCTTATGGAAAGGCAAAAATGATGGTAAATATTTAGCGCCAATTGCATTTAAAAAGGTTGAGTGTCCATTGAATAAAGGCGGTTTGGGTATTGTTAATCTCAAGCAATGGAATAGAGCTGCGTTTGTTCAGCATATTGATGATTTCCTCAATGATAATGAGAGTGTTTGGGTAAAATGGTCGAAGGAGAATGTTGTGAAAGACAACAATTTTTGGAATATGAATCAGCCCCAGAACTTAGCTGGACATGGAGATCCATTTTCAAGTTAAGAGCGAGCATCCTTCCAAATTTCAAGTATTCGATCTCACTTAATTCTCAGGTTAGTTTGTGGGATGATCCTTGGCTTCTCAGCGGGCTAATCCTAAGTAAAACTCTCACGCCACTTGAAATAATGGGATCCGGAATAAATCGAAACGCTAAAGTTATTGAATTTGTACATGATGGCAAAGTTTGTCTTCCACAGTCCAGCGTGTCGAGTATTAATCATCTGCGGAATATTGCTGTTAGTTTAAAGCTGCGTAGCTCCTCTGAAAACGTGACAGTTTGGTGTGACAATACTGGTGGTTTCCGAATTAAGGCTTTGTATGAAAGATTCACTGGAATTGATGCTATGCCTATTTGTCCATGCAATAGGAGAATTTGGGCTAATGACAATAGTCAACGTGAAAATTTATTGTTGTGGAAAGTCTTGAACAGTGCAATATTTACTAAAGATAAGCTTTTACTGAGGGGGATGCATTGTGATCAATTATGTGTTTTCTGCAAACATGAGAATGAGTCTATTAACCACCTGTTCTTCCAATGTCAGTCTCTTTCTTCCATTTGGCTTGAGCTGCTGAGTGATATTGGGGGAAAGGTTATGAATCAAAGTGTCTCGGTGCAATAGAACAATAGTTTCAATCTAACTGAAAGAAGAAGTATCAAAGGCAGACTGTTAAATTTTGTGCTTAAAAAGTATATGCATAATGTGTGGAAAGAAAGGAACGTACATGTGTTTAACTCTGGAAATGTGAAGACCAAAGAACAATTTCGGAGCAGTGTACGGCTGGACATTCGCGAGGGAATCAAGCTCTTAAGTTTCACCTTTGACCCGGGAATTTTGTGTGCGCTGAAGTAATCTTATGTGTTTGTGTGTTTGTTCGTCTTCTTGTGTTTAAGGAACCGGGTTTCTATGTTTTCTGGGTGCGTTGTATTTATTTTTTCTTTTCAACGGTTCCTTAATAAAGTGGTAGGGGTCCACTCAACCCCGTAAGCCTTGCAAAAAAAAAAAATATCGAAATATTAGTGCAACGACCCGAATTTCCATACCCTTTGAGTTGACTAATAACACAACATGTCCAACCCAAATTGCACAGAAATACGAATCATTAGTAGAAAAAAGTTAGATGATGAGAAATAGAAAGAAAGAAAATTTATAATAGAAGAAAGAGAAGTACACAAATCTCACAACGAAATGAATAAAATATATTGAATAACATAACTCTTGAAATACAAATCAGTAACTGTATATACATAACATTATCAGAGCACAACAGTTATTCCTGGAACAGTTATAAACACCTGTTCCTAGATACAACAGGTGAAGCCTCCTGCTTCAAGCTCCTCCAAAGTGAATCTGTAAAATCTCGACCACTTGACTACCCATACAAATATGGGCACCCAAGAGTTTAGGGAAAACAAACAAAATAAACTGTGGGTCAGTCATGGAACTTGTGTGAGCAAACTCCAACCATTTGTTTAACTTCCAAAATCCTTTCAAAAGAAATGATAATCGCAAGATCGATCCACACATAAACACGGATGGTTTTTACTTACGATAACGAAAAATATATTCTTGATATCAAATCCAGTGATATTATAATAGTGTCTAGATCAAATAAATAGAATCTAGCGGAACGCTTGCATCTTACGCTCCATATATAATATAAAATCAAAAACCGTAGGGGGCTTATTGGAGATTGGATTTCCAACATGACAAGGTATGGAACCACCTTCCGATAGTGTATCTCTAGAGGGGAATACACTAGGTTTAACAAGAACGTCTTGCAACCCGACCCACACATGACTGGTCACTCATTTAACTTGAGTGTACCGAGCATATTATCACAACGGTTGTGATCAGCAACCATTACCAAAAGCATACAGTAGCGAATAGAATAAGAAGAAAATGAGATTTCTCTAGATCAGGTGATAATACCCCTAATGGGAATGACCCACTTGGCCATGCTGCTTGCCTGATTTTTGTCATTTCTCGGTTGATGAGGCTTGAGGTCACGATTATCATTCAATAACATCTTGCCACATTTACTTTGAATTCCACATTGTCAGATCCATCCATATACGTTTTCCTGGGACTGGACAAACTGAAGGCACCATTCTATTATTCCATCTTGGGTAATTTCTACCTAGGATTAACAGAACAGCCCTTGCACTTTACTCTGTCTTCAATTATCTTTAGCATAATTTGATTCGTAACGCTTATGCCAATACGGAGTGGTTTTCAGATAATAAATCTGATCCCGGTCTCTCCGTATTGACAACGGAGGTATAAAATAAATTAAAACTTTGATAGCTGACGATTTAACTATCAAAGGAACATCCACACAACCAACGATCCTATTTCCAAATGGAATTTCTACTGATCAAACATCAAACAATGTTGGTTACTTTTTAAATCAATTTCTTATTAAATTATCCTTTCCCAAATTTCCCATATCTTTCCAGATATTTCTCAAAACCCGTTTAGCCTCTCACAATTCTTGGAAAACATTTCCATATATTTAAACTCTTATTCTCCATATTTCAGAAGATATACATTTTTAACATTGGACAATATTTCCAACTCATCACATTTTTTATTTTCTATATTTAGAAAATATACATTATTAATATTGGAAAACTTTCCAACTTCTATTTCTAAATTCTTGTTAATTAAATCATTTCAGTTTCTATACTTAGAAAATACCTCTGCTTTATATTTGGGAAACGTTTCCAAAAATCCTTTTTATTTGAGTAAACCGATGTTATATAGAACATCATTATCATAACCCAACACATTTATCATTCATTAACCGATAGTATCACTAACCAAACCTTACCACTGAACATTAACCATTTCTCAGTCAATCATGATGTCAATCAAGTTGGGGTATAATTGCCTCTCAAACCTTAACTGAACGACATTCTTAACTTCGAAATAATCAAAGCTCACAACTTCAAACAAAACATCGCTTAGGCGACTCTCGAATTCAATCTAAGAATACACTTCTTTTATAGAAAAACATTTATTATAACGGTAGCGTTATAATCGTTGTATTTGATTTATAAAACATTAATTATAATGGTAGCAGTAAAATCGCGGTTTAGATTTACAAAACATTTATTATACAGTAGCGTTATAATTTGGATTCATATTTCTAATCTAAATTCCTTTATAGATATTTTATTTGCAAATTATATGTTTTAAACTATTATTCGCTTTAACCGTGAATGTATTCCCTTTATATATAATCAAATCAGTTTGATTTCATACTTATAAATAATATCTTAAAACCAAAATTCTATTTATACTTTTATTCAACATTTTGATACAACTCTCATTCTTTATTTCAATCATTTCAAATCTCGCTTATGATTTCCTATAAAATTTTGCTAGGTTCAAATATTGGTTTCAAAACCAATTTCCTTTTTCCATATAAATGCAAATTTTAATTTATATTTCAGTTTATCCAATGGTAAATAATTCACTTAGTTTATATTTTCGTTTATAAACAACTTCTTGATTCTTCCATTTGAACAGATTTCTATTTTCAATTCTATTCGAAATTTTATTTCTATTCTGGAAATAATTCCATTTTTAAATACCAATTTCCTTCTCCACATTCGAAAATATTTTACAGTATTTAAAATACCAATTTTCTAAGGCCAGGGTAATTCACACACAACATATCCAATCATAGATTTTATAACACATCACATATCACAATTAAATAAAAACAGTAATATAATTGTTGAGGAATCCAGTTGGATCTCTCCAACCTGTTTCCCTGCATCCTCAGATCTTAATCAACATCAATGATATATTTCACATCAATATGAAATATCAGAATTAATAATCGATCAACAATGTAATTATATAAACCATTTCAATCAACTATTCATCCAAACAACCACACAGTATAAAATAACTATAAATTCAAAACTCGTTTATATAAAAATATAAATGAGCCAGAGTTGGTGAGTTTACTCACCTTGGTTAACAGTTGACGAATTTGCTTTTACTTCGTTTAAAATCAAACGGATATTTGATTTCTCACAAAATTCCAATAGCTAGATTCTTTGCTACGTTAGTTCCATTATGTCGTTACGATTCCAATGTGATTCGTCTGGTTCAATTCTGTTTTCACATGATATCGTTACGCATTTAAAAGCATATGATTTAATTTGAGTTAATTAATTTCATAACCTCCAACTGATGAACTTGGTGACAGCCAACTATTTCCTGATCAGAAAATGGTTCAGTTTACTTTGCTATTTCTAGCACTGTTGTCCCATGGATGTGATTTTCAAAACTCTTTTCTTCTAAATAAGCAACATCAAGAGAGACAACAAGGTTGGGCATACACCATTCTTCAAACAATGGAGGTTGACACATTAGAGGAGCAAGATCATTGTTGATATGACAGTGAAGAATTTTAGTTTAGTTAAATTCATCAACTTATACATACAATTTGAATTCGTCCCCGGTGAAGTTTCAAACACTGCCTCCTATCCTCAGTAACTTAGTTTTGGCTCTCAGTCTTGCTTATTCAGAGTTGTCATGCGTAATCTAAGAGAAAATTCTTGTTCTTGTCTGGGGACACCACAATCCGTTCATTCTTTCCATTGGTACACTCATATTTGTTTTTTTCCAAGTCCAGCACAATTTGCTCCCTATATAATAAACTAGTCCACACACCCTTCTTCTCTTCTTGGTTAATTGCTGCTACACCAAAAGAAATGTACTCCTTCTCTCCTGTTCGAATTTCCACGATCTAAATCACTTCAGGAAACAAAAATCCTGACTCTTGTGCATTTCTCCCCTATACACTCACTCATACACTCTAGACTTGTCCTCCCCATCACAAACAACCTGTGAAGCTCCTTCCACTTCACAGTGAACTTCGGCTACCCATTACAATCAACCCTTCCTCCAACCAAAATCATTACTGATCAATTCTCTCCCCGTGAATCCTTCACTGATCATCAAAACCCTAAACCATTAACACTACAAATCTCCAAACCAAAATCTTCACTGTCTCAAAAATGAAACCCACTCCAGCTCCTTTATTCTCTTTCCACAATAAAAATTCGAACTGCCCAGTTTTACATGCCATGACCGATTTGCTTCACCATCCCTCTCCCTTTTCTACTTCGCCATTTCTCCTAAACTATTTCCGTTCTCCATCCTTTCCCTCAAACTCCTCCTTTCAATCATCACAAACCGGTGAGAAGCCTCCTACAGTATTCCGACGTCGAAAAATTACAAGCAGATTGGTGCATCACTTTTTTTCTCGAAAACCCCCCAAATCCTCCTAAAACGCATGCCTCACCTCAACAAGTCCAACACCTTCCTTCTCAACGAGGTTCGAGCATCGTAGCTTCAGCGTTTCCGTGCCTTCGGCTGGCTGGTTTGAGATCGATCATGAGAAAAATGATCCGCTCCTTTTCAAACTGTATAGCGGTGAAGATCTGAGTCATAGGACTCTAACGAATCCATTTTTATGGGTTTTCATTGAGATTTGGATTTTCGATTGATTTAAAGATTTTCGGGTTTGCTTTCATTTTGGTTTGATTTTGTTTGAAGATGAAAAATGGGGATGGTCAGTATTTAAAGATAAACGGCGTGGGGAGCACGGAAGATAACAGTTTGGGGAACACAATTTCTGATTGTTTAGCATGCATGGTATAGGATGGATTGGCATGCACGGGTACAAAATTGCTTGGGCGGCACGCTGTTGAATGGAAGGCACGTTGTTGAATGGAAACGAAGCTTTATGTATATATGTTGCTTTTAATTTGATGTAAATAGTTATATTTTGTTTTGAAAAGTGCAACTGTTTTCTAAAATGCTCATATAGAAATAATATAAATATTTATTTGGGTTTAACACGGTACCGATTTCAAAGAATTCTTTTTATTTACAATCGCTACAGACAAAAATAAAAATACTATTGTTTTAAGCAATGTGCTACGATTCCAGAAATATAATTAATTAGACAAATTAGCTATTTCTATGAAGTCCCAAAAATGCTGTTATAATGTGTAAAATACTCAACTAAATTGTTGCTTATTTTCAAAATTAAAAATTACAGTAAAATTCTAAAAATTAAATTAAAAGTAGGTCAGTAAATTCTTGATAAAATGTGAATCCAATATTTTATTATATTTAATAAATCTATATAGTTTATACACGACTCCACAACGACTTTCTGAAAATTTGATTTGGACATAGCTTACTATCTATAAGACGAAATCTCGATTTTTCTCCTTTATTAGAAAAATATAATCAAATAGATCCGAACGTTTCTTGTTTCAAAGAAATCCGACTTATATCGGATCTTGTATATCGAATTGAAGTTTAAATCGTAAATTACGAACTACCGCGACTATTTCGAGCTCATTTTAAATTTAAATAAAATTTAATATGTTCACCATTCATTTAATAATGAAATTCGCTATTATAATCCATTATATTATTCCATTTCACCATTTAATACAATTTAAATGTTCTGAATTTAATATCAAAAATCTGGTTTGTTATATTCCTTCCCCTTTAAAAGAATTTCATCCTCGAAATTACTAAGGTAGGAAAAATGTCTCAAACCCAATTAAACTAAGTTAAAAATCCTTTGGTTTACTTCTTAACTTTAGATTTAGCTGAACTAATTTATTTCAATTAAAATTTTAATTTATTCTTACTAACGAAAAAAAAATTCAAAAATTCTGAAAATTTTCTAACGCCTAAAATTTCAAAAAAAATTGGCAGCATCTCCTTTATACCACTCAATCAGTACAACCACAACTCGCCTTTCTAGGCCTTTTCCAATCCAAAAGAAAATCGAAAAGTCAAGCGACTTGCCCCATAGGCTCATAAAACCATCAAACCAAGTAATATCCTAAACATGTACCTTTTTGTCAGCATAATTTATATCTCATGCATTTGCTTCCATTCAATATCTGCTCAGAATACATATATCCATTTCCAGTTGGTTTCAAATCAATCCAACTTCCAATTGCTTTTACTCTCTAATCAGCTTCTTATTATTTCACTTCCATTCTATCAATTCAAGTCTGATTTCTATTTAGTCAATCCTCTTATTATACTTGAATCAAGATTTATCAAAATTCAAAATCAATTAACAACATCAAATATATATTCAACTTACTTATTCATAAGTCGAATTCATATTAATAATTCGAATCTCAACATTTCTCTTTATTTAATTTCATTCGGAATTATTTCTAATTCAATCCAATTTTATTAATCTTAACTTAAGTTAAATCCCAATTCATTTGATACATTTTTACCCTTTCAATCTATTCAACTCATATACGTTAAATTTTAGTTTTAGAATTCAAATTCCCGGGTTTCATTCCAAATTAGTTTGAAATCATATATATTTATATACATATATTTATTATCAACTCAATTCAAAACATTTGGATTTCTAAATCATCTTGTCTTTTCAAACAAATTTTTCATTCCCAAATTACTATGGTAGCAATCCGTCATTCAGAAACTTGAAAATGAATACTGATAATGTCGCGATCCATTGTTAGAATTATTTTCTCGCCACTGAAGTGATTTTAGTGCTTAATCCCTTTTAAAATCCATTTAAACCATTCTTATTCAAAAATACTTTAAAGGAATGTTACATTACTTTATAATATTTTATAAATATCTGGGATTTAATTCCAAAATTCTGTTCTGAATCAAATTTAGTTTATTTGTACATTCCGTTCATATACAAATTCAATTTGGTTTTACATGACCATTTTAATATTATAGTCTCATTTGATTATAATAATAACCAACCAAATCAATAATTTCAAAAAATTATTTGTTTTATATCAAAAATAGTTTTTGGGCAAAATTATTTCATTTACCCATTTTAAAATAATACCATATCAATTTGCTTTGTCCGAGAGTTTAGAAACACCTATCGATACAGTTGTACATCCTGTATCGAACATAATTTATAAACCAGTCAACACAATATAAAACAATTTTATATCAAACCTATAAATACGCTCTCATATATATATATATACACTCAACTCAATCTAGGGTATTACTAAACCCATCTCTATTGAGATACGCCACAGAGCCAAGGTTACCACTCAACCTTCAGGTCTGATACCAAATGTAACGACCCGAATTTTCGTACCCTTTGAGTTGACTAATAACACCACACGTCCAATTGCACAAAAATACGAATCATTAGTAGAAAGAAGTTAAAGGATGAGAAATAGAAAGAAAGAAAATTTAGAATAGAAGAAAGCGAAGAACACAAATCTCATAGCGGAATGAATAAAATATATTAAATAAAATAACTCTTGAAATGCAAATCGGTAACTGTATATATATACCATTATCAGAGCACAACAGTTATTCTTGGAATAGTTATAAACACCTGTTTTCAAATACAACATAGTACACAGCGGAAAATATGATAGTCTATAATTAACAGGTGAAGCTTCCTACTTCAAGCTCCTCCAAAGTGAATCTGTAAAATCTCAACCACTTGACTGCCCTTACAAATATGGGCACCCAAGAGTTTAGGGAAAACAAACAAAATAAACTCTGGGTCAATCATGGGACTGGTGTGAGTAAACTCCAACTATTTGTTTAACTTTAAAATCCTTTCGAAAGAAATAATAATTGTAAGATCGATCCACACATAAACACGGATGGTTTTTTAACTTACGATAATTAAAAATATATTTTTGATATCAAATCCAGTGATATTATAATAGTGTCTACATCAAATAAATAGAATCTAGCGGAACGCTTGCATCTCACGATCCATATATAATATAAATTCAAAAACCGTAGGGCGCTTATTGGAGATTGGATTTCCAACATGACAAGGTATGGAACCACCTTCTAATAGTGTATCTCTAAAGGGGAATGTATCTCTAGAGGGGAATACGCAGGGTTTAAGAAGAACGTCTTGCAACCCGGCCCACACATGGCAGGTCACTCATTTAACAGTTGTGATCGGCAACCGTTACCGAGCATATTATCACCAACAGTTATGATCGGCAACCGTTACCGAAAGCATACAATAGCGAATAGAATAAGAAGTAAATGAGATTTCTCTACATCAGGTGATAATACCCCTAATGAGAATGACCCACTTGGCTATGCTGCCTGCCCTATTTTTATCATTTCCCGGTTGATGAGGCTTGAGGTCACGATTATCATTCAAGAACATCTTGCCACATTTACTTTGAATTCCACATTGTCAGATCCATCCACATACGTTTTCCTGGGACTGGACAAACCGAAGGCACCATTCTATTATTCCATCTTGGGTAATTTCTACCTAGGATTAACAGAGCAGCCCTTGCACATTACTCCGTCTTCAATTATCTTCAGCATAAGTTGATTCATAACGCTTATGCCAATACGGAGTGGTTTTCTATGATAAATCTGATCTCGGTCTCTCTGTATTGACGATGGAGGTATAAAATAAATTAAAACTTTGATAGTCGACGATTTAACTATCAAAGGAACATCCATATAACCAACGATCCTATTTCCAAATGGAATTTCTACTGATCGACAATCAAACAATGTTGGCCACTTTTTAAATCAATTTCTTATTAAATTATCCTTTCCCAAATTTCCCATATCTTTCTAGATATTTCTCAAAACCTGAAACACCCCACCTACGTTAGGGTCACTCTCAAAGGGAATGCCCTAATTTTGGTGGAGGTTTATAAGTATAAGTCACATATATACAAGACAGATATAAGAACACATATTTGTAAACAGCGGAAAAACAACAACTTTTATTTCATAAAAGCAAATACGTGCTACAACAATATCACCATAATTGTCTTACATCTTTATTTTCTTATATGTAAATATTTGCGGCCCATTATTAAGTTAATGGTGTAAAGGTTACACCAGTCATGGGCCCAACCCATACTTGAATTTGGGCCCTTCTACTTTATATTTTCATTTATTAATAAATTTAACCCAACGTTATTTTTCCCTGTTTAATACGTTCGTTTATCATAATATATGTTGGGCTTAGGCTTTTAAGCCCAACTTAGCCATGAGAAAAAGGGGAGGCTTAAAGCGTGATTACATACACAAAAAGGGAAAGGTGAGCGCATGAACTTGCAACATAACGTTGGAACTACAAAATAGAAACTGGTGTACTTGCATAGTAGTAACATATACTTTGGTCATAAAGCATAGGTGACATGAATCAAACCATGTAAACTTGTAGTTAAGTTAAGAATATCACTATTGACACATAGGCTTAACTACAACATAAACCTATATTTTATTTAGGCATAATATCAAACATAAGCAAATCATGTTCATAGGATTACTACATGTTTACAAAGGTGCTTACTTTTGTTACTAACACAAAAATATAGTTCAACTTAATCATGATTTTAAATCTATTCACATGGCATAAATATTTCTAACATGAAATCATGATTTTTACTTTAGTCATGCAAACTTGCAAAAGGGATTTTTGAATCTAACCTAGCTATGTACCACATATGTCATCATACAATTCTTGTTAACAATATAGACCTAACATGGATTTCAATTATGCAAAATATCAATCATAGCCTAGTCATATTCATAAGTTTGCAAATAGGTTTTCTAGCACAAAAGCATGACTTAATACATAGATCATGATGCCAAATTTTCAACATAATTTCATATGGACTATGATAACCCAAACTTATTCCAATTACTTCACAAAAATGATGTTTGTATAAAAATACACATTATGATGGCATAGTAGCAAAAACCCCAAACTTGCATGAATTTCAATTAATCAACTACATACATGTAGCTTCAACATGGATTACATAATTTGCGAATATTCCAAACGTATACTTGCATAAAACTACCGCATGTAGTTTTTCATAATTGAATAACATAATTCGAGAATATCCAAACGTATACAATATTCCAAATCGATAAGAATCATAGTAACGCACAAATATGAATTACTTTATTGCCACAAATCAAGTATACAAACCAACACAATTATTTGTTCATACCAAAATAATACTCTACTTACAATGGTATGGTGAATTCTCCAATTTAGGGATTTGGAGATGCGATTCCTTGTTGATTTGATTTGATTAAGTTGCTTTATGCCTTAGAATTTGCCTCCTAATCCTCTCTCCAATTGGCGGCTACTCTTAGTCGTTCCTCAGCAACATGGCGGCTTTGTTCTTATTTTTGAATGAATAGATTAGGGTTAGTCTAGGGTCATTTTTATAGGGTTTATGAACTGATTAGGACCATTGATGTTGCTTGGATTGATCGTAGCCATTCATTCGCAAGAGAGACCAATTAGAGCTTGCCACCTAGCCCTAATGACAAAGCAGACTACAGAAAATCGACCAACATAGAATAGGCCAGCCAGGTTGGACTGGGTTCGACCTGGCTCTGGACAAGGTCGACATGCCTGTCGACAGCCCTGTCGACCTGGCTAGACCAGGTCGACAGCCCAGTCGACCTGGGTGCATTAGGCGGGAGTTTTCCCGCCCTGGCCAATTGGGCCCGATTTTGGAATTAAAACTGTTTTATTCTGTTCGAATTTTAAATTTAATTCAGAAACTTCCGAAGGCCATATCTTCTTCATACGGACTCCGTTTTTCGAAAACTCGGACTCTATTTCGCGTATTTTTCCGAGACGAACGCAATGGCTATCCCGTTTCCCTTAGTTCTTTGATTTCAAATTAATTATACTTTAATTTGTTAATTTCACAGTTATAGAATTTGCGGGGTGTTACATTCTCCCCCACTTAAAAGGATTTCGTCCCCGAAATCTTCAAGTTAGGAGGAATGTATATCCTAACATCCAATCATCCATCTACTCATCCATCAAACACGAGCATCCATTGTCCTTAAAAGACTTCTAATGCTTCATGATCATATGCGAAGTGTGTGTGTACATGAACTTATCTAATGCAAAATCAGGCGGTCCACTGATTCAGATGACCTCCTTAATGCGAATTATGTAAGTGCCATGAATCCATTATGTATGCAAATTTTCCTATTCATGATTCTACATGGGTGCACAACCATTCAATACAAATGTAACATCCATATGACAACACATTAGAGTTCAACCATATACGAATGCAAACATATATGCATATGCAATATGAAGTGACTGAGCCGATCTAAAACCTAGATTGTGTGTGTATATGTAACCACGAGCAACCACTAGCAATCACTTGCAACCACTTGCAACCATCATCCATAACATGTTTCAATTACATGTTTCCATCCAAAGGGTTTCTACCTAAAAGATAAGGTCGAGGAAATATACCTAAAAAGATAGATAAAAGCGCAACTTAAGGAAAAGGAAAGATCAAGGATGTACCCTCGAACAGAAAAGGGTAGGCAGTGCGTATTCTAGCTTCAGTTTCCCAAGTCGCGTCTCCCTCGGCGTCGCTCCACTGAACTTTGACGAGCTTGACTTCGCGGTTGCGTAGCTTCTTCACTTCCGTTCCTAAGATGCGGGTTGGAACTTTTCTTATGGTTGCTTCGCGTTCCACTTCGGCCTCTTCGAGGATATTTGGCTCTACCACTTCAGCAGACTCATGTAGACATTTTCGGAGATGTGAAACGTGAAAAACGTTGTGGACTCCGGCCAACTTCTCGGGTAGCTCAAATCTATAGGCCATTTTCCCAATTTTCTCGATGATAGGGAATGGCCCTACGAACCTTGGTGCCAGTTTTCCTGTGGTTCCAAAACGAACAACGTTTCTTGGTGGTGATACCTTGAGAAAAACTCTGTCTCCAACCTCAAATTCAAGGTCGGTTCTCCTCTTGTCGGCATAGGACTTTTGTCTGTCTTGGGCCGTCTTCATCCTTCTTCGTATTAAGTCTACTTTCTCTGAAGTCTCTCGGATCATATCTGGTCCAAGTATGAGCTTATCCGTAGACTCCCACCAACAAGTGGGCGATCGGCACGGTCTTCCATATAAAGCTTCGAAGGGCGCCATTCCGATGGTTGCTTGATAACTGTTGTTGTAGGCAAATTCCACCAAAGGAAGGTGGTCTTCCCATGTCCCTCCGAAGTCGAGGACGCATAGTCTTAAAAGGTCTTCCAAAACTCTGTTCACTCTCTCTGTTTGGCCGTCGGTTTGGGGATGATAGGCTGTGCTCAAGCATAATTGCGTTCCTACTGCTTCTTGCAGACTCCGCCAAAACTCACTGGTGAAGATGGGGTCTCGGTCACTAACAATGCTAGATGGTATTCCATGGAGTCGAACTATCTCCTTGAGGTAAAGTGATGCTAGGGATGAGGCAGTTCTTTTACTTTTGACAGGTAAAAAGTGGGCGCTTTTAGTAAGCCTATCCACTATTACCCAAATGCTAGTGTTGCCTCTCCTAGACCTAGGCAGCCCATCGATGAAGTCCATTGAGATGCTATCCCACTTCCACTGCGGGACCTCCAGAGGATGTAGCAGTCCGCCAGGCTTTTTCTGTTCCGCCTTAACCTGTTGGCACACCATACACTTAGAAACGAACTCTGCCACGTCCTTTTTCATGCCGTTCCAGAAGAAAGTCCTTTTTATGTCTTTGTACATTTTATCTCCGCCTGGGTGTATCGTCATCTTGGAGTGATGTGCTTCCTCGAGAACCTTCTTCACTAAATCTTTTGTTTGTGGGACGCATAGTCTTCCGTCTCGCCTTAGCAAACCCTTATCGTCGATGGAGTATCTGTTGAGGTGACTTGAAGTCTCACCCCTAATTAGCCTATCAATTGTCTCCACAAGCTGAGGGTCTTCGCGTTGTGCTGTCTCTACTGAATCCACTAAAGCTGGGCGCACTTCGAGAGATGCTAGCAAGCCTGGTACGAAATCGGAGGAGGGCCTAAAGTCGAAGCTGGCTATAAACTCTAGGCTTTGTCTTTCAACAAACAACGGGCTTAGGGTCAATTTCTTTCGGCTCAACGCGTCTGCCACTACGTTGCCTTTGCCCGGAGTGTAGGAGATTTCGAAATCGTACGAGGCAAGAAACTCCATCCATCTTTGTTGCCTCAAGTTAAGATCCTTCTACGAGAAAAGATATTTCAACGATTTATGGTCAGTGTAAAGTTCGAACTTCTCACCTAGGAGATAGTGTCGCCAAGACTTGAGTGCAAAGACGATGGCGGCTAACTCAAGATCGTGGGTTGGGTAGTTCTTTTCGTGCACTTTCAACTGCCTCCCGCCATAAGCTACTACCCTTCCTTCTTGCATTAAGACGGTGCCTAGCCCTATCCCACATGCATCCGTATAAACAGTGAACATCTTGCTCCCATCTGGCAGCGTCAAAACTGGGGCTGTTGTGAGAGCCCTTTTCAGTCGTTGGAAAGCAAACTCGCAATCCAAATCCCAATTGAACACTAGATTCTTCTTGGTCAGTTTCGTGAGCGGAGCTGAGATTTTCGCAAAATCCCTTATAAACTTTCGATAGAAACCTGCTAGTCCTAGAAAGCTTCGGACCTCAGTTGCATTCCTTGGTGTCTTCCAATCCTGTACCGCCACTACCTTAGCAGGGTCCACTGCTAACCCTTGTTTGGATACTATGTGCCCAAGGAACCTCACCTCTTCTCTCCAAAAGTGACATTTGGAGAATTTGGCTTTTAGTTGATGGACTCGCAAAGTTTCCATGATTGCCCTTAAGTGCTGAGCATGTTCCTCTTCACTTTTTGAGAAGATAAGGATATCATCCACGAAGACCACTACGAATTTGTTGAGGAAATCTCTGAATACCCTACTCATCAGGTCCACGAAGTAAGCAGGTGCATTTGTCAAGCCGAAAGGCATGACAAGCCATTCAAAGAAGCCGTCTGGGGTTCTGAACGCCGTTTTATCGATGCTATTTTCAGCCACCCTTAGCTGATGAAAACCGGTTGCTAAATCGAGTTGGGAGAAAACAGACGCTCCTACAAGCTGGTCAAACAAATCGTCAATTCTAGGGAGAGGGTGCCTATTCTTTTTCGTTAGCTTGTTGAGCTCCCTATAGTCAACACATAGACGGAGTGAACCATCCGCCTTTGTAGCGAACATCACTGGAGCGCCCCATTCTGAAATGCTCCTCCTAATGAACCCCTTTTCTAGAAGCTCTTTAATCTGTTTACTGAGCTCTTTCCTTTCCCGTGGAGCCATGTGTCTAACGGGCAACGCAACGGGCTTTGCATTATCTACAAGATATATGCGGAAGTCTATTTCCCGCTTCGGAGGCAAGCCCTTCACCTCTTCGAAGACATCCGGATATTCCCGGACCACTTTAACTGATTGCAAATTTTCAACAGAGGCATCTAGCAATTCAAGATAACTAAGCATAACCGCATACGAGGGATTACAAGAAATTTCCAAAGTATTACCGAGCTGGGTTAGGAGCCTAACAACCCTTTTCTCACAATCAAGGATGGCCCCATTACTGGATAGCCAATCCATACCCAAAATCAAACCATAACCCGAAAAGCCCAAAACAAAGGCACTACATTGAAATTCTACGCTTAGAATAGAAATTTTCAATCCCAAACAGATCATAGACAAATGAGCTGGGCCCCCAATTGGGTTTGAAACAATTAAGGGGTCCTCTACCATACTAGTTTTTAGGTGCAGAGATTCTACTAAAGCAGACGAGATAAAGGAGTGTGATGCGCCAGAATCAAATAAAGTGCGAACGGGGTGATCATAAAGATAAACTACACTTTCTACAGAAGTATTTATACCTCACTGTTGCAGAGGTGGTGCTTCCAGCACATGAACCTGTGCCCCTGGGGTGGATCCAGCCCTCTGCCCCTGTCCTCGTTTCTTTGGGCAGTCCTTAGCCCTGTGGCCCGTCTCACCGCAAGAAAAGCACCCACCATTCTCCTTGGCCTTCTTTTTCCGGCAGTCCTTTACTAAGTGCCCCACTTTGCCACAGAAATTACACTTCCTCTTCTCTTTGTTGCCTTTCCCGCCTTTCTTAAAGTCCGTCTTCTTAGGCTGCAAACCCTCTTTCTTCCCTTGAGAGCTTTCTGCCTTTGTCTCCTTCTTGCCCTTATCCTCTTCATTCAGCAATGCCATTTGCACCAATCTTTCATACGTGGCTCCCATGGGTATATGGGTCATGGCCAAACTGTGTAATGGCTCATTCAACCCTTTGACGTAACAGAGAGCCTTCTTGTGCGGGGTGTTGACTAGGTCAAGCCCAAACCTAGCCAGCTCATCAAACTGATTCACATACTCTCTGACTGTCTTGTCCCCTTGCTTAAGAAATAAGAATTTTTCCAACTGCAAACTTCTTTCTGCATCTGAGAGAAATTTAGTCTCAAACCTTGTCCTAAAGTCCTCCCATGTCTCCACTGGTCTTTCAGCATTAGTAACTTCCCACCAGTAGGAAGCCTCGCCCTTCAATAGCCACACTGCCAATTGTACTTTTTGTCTATCCTCTACCTCAAAGATGATGAATAGGTCCTCAGTTTCTTTCAGCCAATTTCTAGCTGCCACGAAGGACTCAGTTCCATGGAAATCCTTTCCTCCCATAGCTTTAAAATCTTTACATATCTTAGCAAAAGTGTTTCCCCGAGGAGGAGGTGGAGGAAAAGGTGTCGCTGCAGCTGGATGATTTCCGGCAGCTGGGGGAGGAGGAACGGTAGGACCTGGCTGAGTGGCTCTTGCTTCTAAGAACCGTCTAAACCAACCAGGTATTGGCACCCCTTCTGGCAAGTTAAGATCTTCGGACATGCTGAAACAAAAAGGATAGATTCAAAACGAGGGATAAGAGATAGTACCTATGGCTTTGGGGAGTGGACTTTGCCTTTTTTAAAAAAAAAAAATATTTTTCTTTTAAAAATGCTTCTTTAAATTTCCTTTTTTTAAAAAAAAAAATAAATTTTTAAAACTTTTTATCTTATCTGGTAAACCTATGCTCTGATACCAAGTGAAACACCCCACCTACGTTAGGGTCACTCTCAAAGGGAATGCCCTAATTTTGGTGGAGGTTTATAAGTATAAGTCACAGATATACAAGACAGATATAAGAACACATATTTGTAAACAGCGGAAAAACAACAACTTTTATTTCATAAAAGCAAATACGTGCTACAACAATATCACCATAATTGTCTTACATCTTTATTTTCTTATATGTAAATATTTGCGGCCCATTATTAAGTTAATGGTGTAAAGGTTACACCAGTCATGGGCCCAACCCATACTTGAATTTGGGCCCTTCTACTTTATATTTTCATTTATTAATAAATTTAACCCAACGTTATTTTTCCCTGTTTAATACGTTCGTTTATCATAATATATGTTGGGCTTAGGCTTTTAAGCCCAACTTAGCCATGAGAAAAAGGGGAGGCTTAAAGCGTGATTACATACACAAAAAGGGAAAGGTGAGCGCATGAACTTGCAACATAACGTTGGAACTACAAAATAGAAACTGGTGTACTTGCATAGTAGTAACATATACTTTGGTCATAAAGCATAGGTGACATGAATCAAACCATGTAAACTTGTAGTTAAGTTAAGAATATCACTATTGACACATAGGCTTAACTACAACATAAACCTATATTTTATTTAGGCATAATATCAAACATAAGCAAATCATGTTCATAGGATTACTACATGTTTACAAAGGTGCTTACTTTTGTTACTAACACAAAAATATAGTTCAACTTAATCATGATTTTAAATCTATTCACATGGCATAAATATTTCTAACATGAAATCATGATTTTTACTTTAGTCATGCAAACTTGCAAATGGGATTTTTGAATCTAACCTAGCTATGTACCACATATGTCATCATACAATTCTTGTTAACAATATAGACCTAACATGGATTTCAATTATGCAAAATATCAATCATAGCCTAGTCATATTCATAAGTTTGCAAATAGGTTTTCTAGCACAAAAGCATGACTTAATACATAGATCATGATGCCAAATTTTCAACATAATTTCATATGGACTATGATAACCCAAACTTATTCCAATTACTTCACAAAAATGATGTTTGTATAAAAATACACATTATGATGGCATAGTAGCAAAAACCCCAAACTTGCATGAATTTCAATTAATCAACTACATACATGTAGCTTCAACATGGATTACATAATTTGCGAATATTCCAAACGTATACTTGCATAAAACTACCGCATGTAGTTTTTCATAATTGAATAACATAATTCGAGAATATCCAAACGTATACAATATTCCAAATCGATAAGAATCATAGTAACGCACAAATATGAATTACTTTATTGCCACAAATCAAGTATACAAACCAACACAATTATTTGTTCATACCAAAATAATACTCTACTTACAATGGTATGGTGAATTCTCCAATTTAGGGATTTGGAGATGCGATTCCTTGTTGATTTGATTTGATTAAGTTGCTTTATGCCTTAGAATTTGCCTCCTAATCCTCTCTCCAATTGGCGGCTACTCTTAGTCGTTCCTCAGCAACATGGCGGCTTTGTTCTTATTTTTGAATGAATAGATTAGGGTTAGTCTAGGGTCATTTTTATAGGGTTTATGAACTGATTAGGACCATTGATGTTGCTTGGATTGATCTAGCCATTCATTCGCAAGAGAGACCAATTAGAGCTTGCCACCTAGCCCTAATGACAAAGCAGACTACAGAAAATCGACCAACATAGAATAGGCCAGCCAGGTTGGACTGGGTTCGACCTGGCTCTGGACAAGGTCGACATGCCTGTCGACAGCCCTGTCGACCTGGCTAGACCAGGTCGACAGCCCAGTCGACCTGGGTGCATTAGGCGGGAGTTTTCCCGCCCTGGCCAATTGGGCCCGATTTTGGAATTAAAACTGTTTTATTCTGTTCGAATTTTAAATTTAATTCAGAAACTTCCGAAGGCCATATCTTCTTCATACGGACTCCGTTTTTCGAAAACTCGGACTCTATTTCGCGTATTTTTCCGAGACGAACGCAATGGCGTATCCCGTTTCCCTTAGTTCTTTGATTTCAAATTAATTATACTTTAATTTGTTAATTTCACAGTTATAGAATTTGCGGGGTGTTACAAAACCCGTTTAGCCTCTCACAATTCTTGGAAAACATTTCCATATATTTAAACTCTTATTCTCCATATTTCAGAAGATATACATTTTTAACATTGGACAATATTTCCCACTCTTCACATTTCTTATTTTCTATATTTAGAAAATAAACATTTTAAATATTGGAAAACTTTCCAACTACTATTTCTAACTTCTCATTAATTAAATCATTTCAGTTTCTATACTGAGAAAATACCTCTGCTTTATATTCGGGAAACGTTTCCAAAAATCCTTTTTATTCGATTAAACCAATGTTATATAGAACATCGTTACTATAACTCAACACATTTATCATTCATTAATCGAACATGTCACTAACCAAACCTTACCACCGAACCTTAACCATTTCTTAGTCAATCATGACGTCAATCAAGTTAGGGTATAGTTACCTCTCAGAACTTAACTAAACGACATTCTTAACTCCGAAATAGTCAAAGCTCACAACTTCAAACAAAACATCTCTTACGCGACTCTCGAATTCAATTTAGGAATACACTTCTTTTACGGAAAAACATTGATTATAACGGTAGCATTATAATCACTGTATTTGATTTATAAAACATTAATTATAATGGTAGCATTAAAGTCGCTGTTTAGATTTACAAAACATTTATTATACAGTAGAGTTGTAATTGTTGTTTAGACTTAGCATTATAATCGCTGTTTCCAAATATTTGGTTTATAAAAAGATAACTTATACTTATTTATTTCAGTAAATAGATTAATAAGTAAGTAAGTAAATAATTAAATAATAAAAATTGATTCAAACGGAAAGTAAAAATAACTACTAACCTAAATTCGATATAATCGAATTCCAATAAATAACTCTCTCTTGAATAATCTATATTCGATTATATTTCGAACTTCGAAATTTATCTACCATTTCAGATTAATTCAAATTCCAAATTCACTTTTGAATTCACCCTTTCCAAATCATTACCAAATCCCTTGATAACCCTCCAAGCCTACAAAACGTTATTTATATTCAAAATTTTGGGATAAACTCATCGTTTCTTTAAAAACAATTGTTCATTTATCTTTCTCATTCACGTTCTAATTTGGATTCATATTTCAACTACAAATGCCTTTATAGATATTTTATTTGCAAATTATATGTTTCAAACTATTATTTGCTTTAACCGTGAATGTATTCCCTTTATATATAATCAAATTAGTTTGATTTCGTACTTATAAATAATATCTTAAAACCAAAATTCTATTTATACTTCAATTTAGCATTTTCATACAACTCTCATTCTTTATTTCAATTATTTCAAATCTCGCTTAAAATTTCTTATAAAATTTTGCTAGGTTCAAATCTCTTTTTTAAATATTGGTTTCAAAACCAATTTCCTTTTTCCATATAAATGCAAATTTTAATTTATATTTCAGTTTATCCAATGGTAAATAATTCACTTAGTTTATATTTTCGTTTATAAACAACTTCTTGATTCATCCATTTGAACAGATTTCTATTTTCAATTCTATTCGAAATTTTATTTCTATTTTGGAAATAATTCCATTTTTAAATACCAGTTTCCTTCTCCACATTCGAAAATATTTTACAGTATTTAAAATACCAAGTTTCTAAGGCTAGGGTAATTCGCACACAACATATCCAATCACAGATTTTATAACACATCACATATCACAATCAAATAAAAACAGTAATATAATTGTTGAGGAATCCAGCTGGATCCCTCCAACCTGTTTCCCTGCATCCACAGATGTTAATCAACATCAATGATATATTTCACATCAATATGAAATATTACAACTAATAATCAATCAACAATGTAATTATATCAACCAATTAAACCAACTATTCATTCAAACAACCATCACAGTACAAAATAACTATAACTTTAAAAATCATTTATATAAAAATATAAACGAGCCAGAGTTAGTGAGTTTACTCATCTTGGTTCACAGCTGACGAATCTGCTTTTACTTCGTTTAAAATAAAATAGACGTTTGATTTTTCACAAAATTCCAATAGCTTGATTCTTTGCTACGTTAGTTCCATTATGTCATTACGATTCCAATGTGATTCGTCTGGTTCAATTCTGTTTTCACATGATATCGTTATGCATTTAAAAGAATATGATTTAATTTGAGTTAATTAATTTCCTAACCTACAATTGATGAACTTGGTGACAACCAACTATTTCCTGATCAGAAAACAGTTCAGCTTACTTTGCTATTTCTGGCACTGATGTCCCATGGATGTGATTTTCAAAACCCTTTTCTTCTATAAGCAACATCAAGAGAGACACCAAGGTCGGGCATACACCATTCTTCAAACTATGGAGGTAGACACATTAGAGGAGCAAGATTATAGTTGATATGATGGTAAAGAATTTTAGTTCAGTGAAATTCATCAACTTATACATACAATTTGAATTCGTCCCCGGTGCAGTTTCAAACACTACCTCCTATCCTCAATAACTCGGTTATGGCACTGTCTTGCTCATTCAGAGTTGTCATGCATAATCTAAGAGAAAGTTCTTATTCTTGTATGGGGACACCACAATCCGTTTATTCTTTCCATTTGTGCACTCATATTTGTTTTTTTCCCAAATCCAACACAATTCGCTCCCTATATAATAAACTAGTCCACACACCCTTCTTCTCTTCTCAGTTAATTGCTGCTTCACCAAAAGAAATATACTCCTTCTCTCATGTTCGAATTTCCACGTCCCAATTCACTTCAGGAAACAAAAATCCCGACTCTTGTGCATTTCTCCCCTATACACTCATTCATACACTCTTTCAGACCTGTCCTCCGCATCATAAACAACATGTGAAGCTCCTTCCACTTCACAGTGAACTTCGGCTACCCATTACAATCAACACTTCCTCCAACCAAAATCATTACTGATCAATAATCTCCCCGTGACTCCTTCACTGATCATCAAAACCCTAAACCATTAACACCACTGTAACACCCCGTAATTCTGTTAATATTAATTTTCACAAATTAAAGAATAACTAATCTCAAACGTGAGAATTGTGGGAAACGGGTTGCGCCACCGTGTTCGTCTCGGAATTCTGGTTGAAATAGAGTCCGAGTTTGCGTGATTTGGACTTCGTATGAAGAAGTTATGGCCATCGGAAGTTTCAGAAAATTCAAAACAGATTTCAAAAATTTAAAATTCAAATATTCGGAGTCAAAACAGGCTAGACGGGAAAATTCCCGCCATGCCCAGGTTGACCCTAGGGTCGACTGGGCAGTCGACCTGCCTACTAGGTCGACTATACAGTCGACCTGGGGGTCGACCCCCCCCCCCCCCCGAGCAGTTTTTGTTCTGAGCCTTTTTTTGACTGAGTGATGACCCATTAGGGTTTTGACCTAATCTGGTTGGCTGGGATTAGTTCTGAACTGATCTAACGGTCTAAAATAAATCCTAACTCTATAAATACCTAGTTAGTCTCTCACCCTAATTCATAAGAAAAATAGAATAGTTACCGTCATGCTGTCGCCATGGAAATCAATGGAGCCGCCACCAACTAAGAAGGAAGAAAAGCTAATTCAATTCTAATTCTCTCAACCCTAAAGCAAAGCAAAAATCTCTTTTCTTCTCTAATTGTGAGTATGATGATCTTAACAAGATTATTATCATTTTAATTAGGTTAAGTCATGAATGGATTGTGAATAGATGATGTGAATTATCATATGATATCATGTATGTTATTAATCCTATGCTGTGTGGTGATGATATACTATATGTTGTAAATCATGCTATGATGATGTTATGTATGTTGAAAGTTTCTATGCTAAGTTGCGATGAATCATACATGTAAAAAGCCATGATGTTACTATCTATGCTAGCTAGTTCATATTAATTAAATCATCATGTTTGGGCTATGTTGATCTATATGACAAGTTACATATGCAAGTTAGATTGATTAGAAAAGTTATGAACATATGCCATGACATCTAGAACTATGCTATGACATTTGTGATATCCTATGCTAGTTCACACCATTGTTATGTTGCCTATAAACCCCATATGCAAGTTTATGTTTGGGCTATGATCATATCATGTAAATTGTGACATTTAACAAGTTGACACCTTTTGATCCTTAACATGAGTAGTTTATGCAAGTTTCACCCCTATTATGATTAGACTTATTTTTATTGTCTATATGTTGTGGTAATTTGTCCTTGTGCTATGTGTTAGACTATTCAAGTCTAGCCTATATTATGCGTTGAATAAGCGAACGTATAAACGTGGGGTAGGGGTAATATTAAGGATTTAATAATAAGATGTTGGGGTGCAATTGATATGATTTTGCATACCATGAGTGGATGACCATAATTGAGCCAATTATGGACATCAATAAAAGTGGACTTAATTAATAATTTGGATAGGGAATTATTAAAACTGGTGTAAAAGATTATAAGTGATAATCAATGCTTAGGACACGAGGTTGGACTCGTTTGTGACGTAAACCTGCCCGGACCCGCCCTGCAAATCCATTGGTCACAAACGTCAGCCCAATGTGAGAGGTCCTAGGCCTAAACTAAAGCATAATAGTTGTAAAGACACGAGGTTAGACTCTTTTATGGTGTAAGACTGCCCGGAACCGCCCGACAAATCCAGCTTCCATAAAAGCCAGTCTAATATGAGAGGTCTTTATGAGGTTATGGCCTGAATGAATTAAGAAATACTTAACCAGATAAACATGTAAGGTGGGACATGGGGGTTAAGTAGGTGCCTTCGGTGGCATGAGGAATATAGTGGGTGCCCTTAGTGGCATGTGAAATACGATTAGGAAGACTTAACCAAACACACATGTAAATGAACATGACTAAGAGGGTTAAGTGGGATATATTAATGACAAGCTTAGGTGGGGGCCCATTTCAACCAGTTTCCTAAAGGTATCTTTGTGGGCTCGACCCAAGTCGAGGACGGGACACGCATACTGAGTTTGACTATAAGAGGCCAAAACGGGGAGCGGTGGCAACGCAAGTCCAACGGGTTTCATATGCGTGTGTGGACCCGGGCTGGTAGGTAACACGTTGTTGCATCGTGTAGGTATAAGCCGTGCATTCTCAGTTGTATCGGGTTGCCACTTTAGGGGAGTGATACACCCCACTATGGAGCCAGCACGGGTATCTACGAGTAGGGAGCCGATCGAAAATGGGTAGTGGAGTACACCTAGTGGAGATAGGGGCAGACGGCACCTATGTAGTCAGCTAGGGGTACGCAAGGCTATTTATATAGTTTCTGTGTGAAGCAAGTGGGATCAAACTTTAGGGTAACTGGTGCGGTGCAGTGTAGTAATGTGCGGTGCAGTGTAGTAATGTGCGGTGCAGTGTAGTAATTATTCGTTAGTAATTAGGTGTATCTTTACCGTTATCTTTACCGTTATCCTAAACGCTATCTTTATCTTCCTAAGATTTCATAGACATTTACTTGTCTTCCAGTTTATGCCTTAGTCTAGTTATTTTGATAACAGTATTGTTAGAATTGTCATACTCACCAGACTTTATGTCCGACCCCCTCCATTTCTATCCTTTTTCCCCCTCCAGGTCCTCAGGTTGGACCCAGCTCTAGTGGAGTTTGATTGATTGCTTCATCTCTTTGGAAAGCTTGGACCCTTGAAGTAAAGTCTAGCTTGTTATCTTCTTTAATGGCTATTTGTGTAATGGGATTATGTATTTTGTTTTTTATGAAGATGGATAATGTACTTGACTCTGATTAATGGTTTTGTGATGTAATAAACATGTTTAATTTCCGCTGTAATAAAATAAAGTTTTAGATTTTTCAAGTACTACTTATCATCTGTCTTGTTGCAATTTTTCTGTTCTATATTCACTTAAAACCTCCATGGAAGTTATTGCATTCCCTTTTGAGTGACATTAATGGACGTGGGGTGTTACACGTGGTATCAGAGCTTAAGGTTACCAGAACAGATAAAAATACTTTAGAAAAATAGTTATTTTTGGAAGTATTGTTTTCAAAAACATGTTTTAATGAGAAATTTAAAGAGAAAAGTTTTTAAGAAAAACATAATCCCCAAATAGCCATATATCTTTATCTTTCAAATTCTCCATTTTGAATCTTTTCTTTTTCGTTTCAGCATGGCTGAAGATCTTAATCTACCCGACGGTGTAACGATACCAGGATGGTATAGGAGGTTGTTAGAGGCTAGGGCCGCTGCGGGTCCAACCAATGTTCCTCCACCACCGGTTGCACCCGTTCCTCCTCCTCCTCCTCGCGTAGATACTTTTGCAAAGACGTGCAAGGAATTCAAGGCTATGGGTGGAAAACCATTTCAAGGGTAAGAAACGTTTGTGGAAGCTAGAGATTGGCTTAATGAGGTGGAAGAATTGCTAGAAATCCTTGAAGTAGAAGAATGGAAGAGAGTTTGTTTAGCAGCTTGGCTAATGAAGGGAGAGGCCTCGTTTTGGTGGGAGGTCACTAATGGGGAGCGTCTTGTTGACTCTTGGGCGGATTTTAGACGTAGGTTCGAGGCAAAGTTTCTCTGTAGGGCGGAAGAAAATCTATATATGGAAAGGTTTTTGACATTGAAGCAAGCAAGCTCATCAGTGAAAGAATATGTCAATAAATTTAATCAGTTAGCAAGGTTTGGCTTGGACTTAGTGAACACGCCGGAGAAGAAGGCGCTGAGGTTCGTGAATGGCTTGAATGAACCATTGCAAGGGTTGACTATGACCCACATCCCTATGGGGGCCACCTTTGAGAAGTTAGTAGAAATGGCGCTCATGCATGAGGAGAAAAGCGCTAAAGCTGATAAGGCACCCGAGAAGAAGGGGGATCAGAAGAAACCACAACAACAAAACAAGAAGGGTGGTAAAGACAATTACGGCAAGGGAAAGAAGAAATGTTTTAACTGTGGGACACCAGGCCATCTTAGCAAGGATTGCCGAAAGAAAAAGAAGACAGGCTGTTTTCATTGTGGAAATGCGGGACATTTGGTGAAGGACTGCCCAAAGAAGGGGCAGAGGGCAGGAGCTACCTCGGGAGGACAGGTGCAGGCTCTTATAGCACCAGGGCAGGCAAGGGGACAAGTTCAGGCTCTCGCGGTCCCACCGCTGCAAGAACGAGGTAGAACCATTTCTGTTGAAAGCTTAGTTTTTCTGTTTGATCATCCTGTCCGTACCTTATTCGATTCGGGCGCATCGCATTCGTTTATCTCTACATCATTAGTTGAATCACTGCACTTAAACACCAGTTTAGTAGAGGATCCCTTAGTTGTTTCGAATCCAATTGGGGGCTCAGCTCATTTGTCCATGATGTGTTTGGATTTGAAAATTTCTATACTTAGCGTTGAGTTTAGAGGTGATGCTTATGTGTTGGGCTTCACGGGCTATGGGCTAATTTTAGGAATGGATTGGTTATCCATAAATGGGGCCGTTCTTGATTGTGAAAGGAGAGTAGTTAGGCTCGTGACTCGCCTTGGCAACACTCTCGAAATCTTTTGTAATCCCATAAATTCTGTTATGCTAAGTTATTTAGAATCGCTTGACGCGTCTGAGGAAAATCTACGATTTGTTAGAGTGGTCCGAGAATACTCGGATGTGTTTGAGGAGGTGAAGGGCTTACCTCCGAAGTGGGAGATAGATTTTCTAATATATCTTGTGGATAATGCGAAACCAGTATCTTTGCCAGTACGCCACATGGCTCCTCGTGAAAGGAGGGAACTCGATAAGCAAGTGAAGGAGTTGCTTGAGAAGGGGTTCATAAGACGTAGTATATCGAAGTGGGGTGCTCCAGTAGTATTTTCCACGAAGGCGGATGGGTCCCTTAGACTTTGTGTGGACTATAGAGAACTTAATAAGCTTACTAAGAAGAACAGACACCCACTGCCGAGGATTGACGATCTCTTCGATCAGTTAGTTGGCGCCTCAGTGTTTTCGCAGTTGGACTTAGCCACTGGTTTCCATCAGTTGAGAGTGGCTGAGGATAACATTGACAAGACTGCCTTTAGGACTCCAGACGGTTTCTATTAATGGCTAGTGATGCCCTTCGGTTTGACAAACGCCCCCGCATACTTTGTTGATTTGATGAGTAGGGTGTTTAGGGAGTACTTTAACAAATTCGTGGTAGTCTTTGTAGACGACATCTTGATCTTTTCTAAGGATGAAGAAGAGCGCATAAGCTTAAGGCTAAATTTTCCAAATGTCACTTCTGGAGGAAGGAAGTACGATTCTTAGGGCACGTGGTTTCCAAAGAAGGGATAGTCGTGGATCCCGCGAAGGTGTTAGCCATCCAAGATTGGAAGGTCCCTAAAAATGCTACCGAAGTAAGAAGTTTCTTGGGGTGGGCTGGCTACTATAGGAAGTTTATCAAAGACTTCGCAAAGATATCAGCTCCATTGACACGCTTGACGAAGAAGAACCTAGTTTTCACATGGGACGTAGATTGTGATGATGCGTTCCAACGTTTGAAGAGAGCTTTGACCTCAGCCCCAGTCTTAGTGCTGCCAGATGGGAGTAAGCCATTTACCGTATATACTGACGCTTGTGGGACAGGACTAGGCGCAGTCTTAATGCAAGAGGGTAGGGTAATAGCCTACGGTGGAAGGCAGTTGAGAGCGCATGAGACGAATTACCCCACGCATGACTTAGAGTTGGCCGCTATTGTTTTCGCGCTTAAGTCTTGGCGTCATTATCTTCTTGGCGAGAAATTCGAATTATTCACTGACCACAAATCGTTAAAATACTTATTCTCTCAGAAGGACTTGAACTTAAGGCAGCAAAGGTGGATGGAGTTCTTGGCGTCCTACGACTTTGAGATAGAATATACCCCTGGCAAGGGTAACGTGGTGGCCGATGCCTTAAGTAGAAAAAGATTATCCTTAAGTCCTTTGTTTGTTGAGTGGCGAAGTTTAGAGTTCATCTCTATGTTTGATTTTAGACCTTCCGTTGACTTCGTACCCGGTTTGCTAGCATCCTTGGAGGTCAGACCTACGCTTTTGGGATGGATTGGCGAGGCACAGGGAGACGACCCGCAGTTGATTGAGTTAGTAGAAAAGCTCAAAGGAGGGGAGTCATCAAGCCATCTCCGTAGGTATACCCTAGATGATAAGGGTTGGTTACGTAGGGACGATAGACTTTGTGTACTAAAAGACGATGACCTAAGGATGACTATTCTTGATGATGCACATCGTTCGAAGATGAC
This sequence comes from Allium sativum, assembly GCA_030737875.1. Lineage (NCBI taxonomy): Eukaryota > Viridiplantae > Streptophyta > Magnoliopsida > Asparagales > Amaryllidaceae > Allium > Allium sativum. The sequence continues at coordinate 442,642,061 of CM060922.1, read as the reverse complement.
CATTCATCCCGGCGGGGACAAGATGTACAAAGACATGAAGCGAGTTTTCTTTTGGGCCGGTATGAAGAGGGACGTGGCCGAGTATGTCGCTAGATGCTTGGTGTGCCAACAAGTAAAAGCGGAGCAAAAGAAACCCGGTGGGTTACTTCACCCATTGGATGTTCCACTATGGAAGTGGGAAAGCGTCTCGATGGACTTTATTGACGGATTACCGAGATTGAGAAAGGGTAATACGGGGATTTGGGTTATAGTAGATAGACTTACTAAGAGCGCCCATTTCATTCCCGTGAAGAGTAAGAGGACTGCTCCATGGTTAGCTTCTGTATACGTCCGAGAAATAGTTCGTTTGCACGGTGTTCCTTCTAGCATAGTGAGCGACCGCGATCCTATTTTCACTAGCGAATTTTGGAGAAGCTTATAAGAGGCGGTAGGGACTCAGTTATGTTTGAGCACCGCATATCATCCTCAGACGGACGGCCGGACCGAGAGAGTGAATCGCATTCTAGAGGATTTTTAAGGCTATGTATCCTAGACTTTGGGGGTACATGGGAAGAGCATCTTCCGTTAGTGGAATTCACATATAATAACAGATTTCAATCTAGCATTGGCATGGCACCTTTCGAAGCTCTTTATGGACGACCTTGTCGTTCACCTACATGTTGGTGGGAATCTATGGATAAGATCTTACTTGGGCCCGATATGATTAGAGAGACTTCGGAGAGGATCGACTTGATTCGGAGGAGGATGAAAGCAACGCAAGATAGGCAGAAATCATATGCGGATAAGAGAAGGACGGATCTTGAATTTGAAGTTGGGGACATGGTCTTTGTCAAAGTGTCTCCATTACGAAACGTAGTTCGCTTTGGGTCCGTTGGGAAGTTAGCACCAAGGTTTGTAGGACCGTTTCCTATTCAGGATAGAATTGGACAGATGGCGTATAGAGTGGAGTTGCCGGAGAGACTTAGTGGTGTACACGACGTATTCCATGTGTCACATTTGAGGAAGTGCCTACACGAGACCGCAGAAGTGGTAGAGCCGAACTTGCTTAGAGAGGTGGAGATCGAGCGTGATGCGACGATTCGACGAGCTCCTACGCGCATTCTTAGGTCAGAGATCAAGAAGCTGAGAAATCGAGAGGTCAGACTAGTCAAAGTACAATGGGGAGACGACGAGAGCAATGCTACTTGGGAGACAGAAGAGAAGATGCGTTCACGATACCCTTTTCTTTTTGAGGGTATGTCTTTTAATTTCTCCTTTATCGCTTATCTTGTACTTATCTTATCTTTAGCGTATCCTCTCGCTAGTATCTTTGACCTTTAGTTAGGATCATCCTATGGTTGAAACATGTGTTTGAGACATGTTATGTATGATGAATGCAAAGTGGATGCAAGTGTTTGCTAGTGGTTTCTCGTGGACGCATATACACACACAATTAGGCACTAGATCGGCTCAGTCAGTTCATACTGCATATTGCATATAAATGGTTGTATTTAGTAAAATGGATGTATAATGGTTGTGCTATCATATGGATACCGCATTTTGGTGAATGGTTGTGCACGCATGTAGAAATAATATGTAGCATTAGGGAACTTTTGCATACATAATGGACGCATGGCACTATCATGGTTTGCATTAAAGGAGGTCAACTGAATCAGTGGACCGCCTGATTTTGCATTAGATAGGGACATTTACACACACTGTGCATTTAAACATGAAAGCATTAAAGTCTATAAGGAGAATGGATGCTTGTGTTTGATGGTTGAGTAGATGGTTGTTTGGAGGTTAGGATATACATTCTTCTTGACTTGAAGATTTCGGGGACGAAATCCTTTAAGGAGGGGAGAATGTAACACCCCGTAATTCTGTTAATATTAATATTCACAAATTAAAGAATAAATAATCTCAGACATGAGAATTGTGGGAAACGGGTTGTGCCATTGTGTTCGTCTCGGAATTCTGGTTGAAATAGAGTCCGAGTTTGCGTGATTTGGACTTCGTATGAAAAAGTTATGGCCATCGGAAGTTTCAGAAAATTCAAAACATATTTCAGAAATTTAAAATTCAAAAATTCGGAGTCAAAACAGGCTAGGCGGGAAAATTCCCGCCAGGCCTAGGTCGACCCTAAGGTCGACTGGGCAGTCGACCTGCCTACCAGGTCGACTATAGAGTCGACCTGGGGGTCGACCTGGCAGTCGACCTGCCTACCAGGTCGACTATAGAGTCGACCTGGGGGTCGACCCGACAGTCGACCCCCCACCCCCGAGCAGTTTTTGTTCTGAGCCTGTTTTTGACTGAGTGATGACCCATTAGGGTTTTGTCCTAATCTGGTTGGCTGGGATTAGTTCTGAACTGATCTAACGGTCTAAAATAAATCCTAACTCTATAAATACCTAGGTAGTCTCTCACCCTAATTCATAAGAAAAATAGAATAGTTACCGTCATATTGTCGCCATGGAAATCAATGGAGCCGCCACCAACTAAGAAGGAAGAAAAGCTAATTCAATTCTAATTCTCTCAACCCTAAAGCAAAGCAAAACTCTCTTTTCTTCTCTAATTGTGAGTATGATGATCTTAACAAGATTATTATCATTTTAATTAGGTTAAGTCATGAATGGATTGTGAGTAGATGATGTGAATTTTCATATGCTATCATGTATGTTATTAATCCTATGCTGTGTGGTGATGATATACTATATGTTGTAAATCATGCTATGATGATGTTATGTATGTTGAAAGTTTCTATGCTAAGTTGCGATGAATCATACATGTAAAAAGCCATGATGTTACTATCTATGCTAGCTAGTTCATGTTAATTAAATCATCATGTTTGGGCTATGTTGATCTATATGACAAGTTACATATGCAAGTTAGATTGATTAGAAAAGTTATGAACATATGCCATGACATCTATTATGACATCTAGAACTATGCTATGATATATGTGATATCCTATGCTAGTTCACACCATCATTATCCATCATTATGTTGCCTATAAACCCCATATGCAAGTTTATGTTTGGGCTATGATCATATCATGCAAATTGTGACATTTAACAAGTTGACACCTTTTGATCCTTAACATGAGTAGTTTATGCAAGTTTCACCCCTATTATGATTAGACTTATTTTTATTGTCTATATGTTGTGGTAATTTGTCCTTGTGCTATGTGTTAGACTATTCAAGTCTAGCCTATATTATGCGTTGAATAAGCGAACGTATAAACGTGGGGTAGGGGTAATATTAAGGATTTAATAATAAGATGTTGGGGTGCAATTGATATGATTTTTCATACCATGAGTGGATGACCATAACTGAGTCAATTATGGACATCAATAAAAGTGGACTTAATTAATAATTTGGATAGGGAATTATTAAAACTAGGGTAATAGATTATAAGTGATAATCAATGCTTAGGACACGAGGTTGGACTCGTTTGTGATGTAAACCTGCCCGGACCCGCCCGGCAAATCCATTGGTCACAAACGTCAGCCCAATGTGAGAGGTCCTAGGCCTAAACTAAAGCATAACAGTTGTAAAGACACGAGGTTAGACTCTTTTATGGTGTAAGACTGCCCGGAACCGTCCAACAAATCCAGCTGCCATAAAAGCCAGTCTAATGTGAGAGGTCTTTATGAGGTTATGGCCTGAATGAATTAAGAAATACTTAACCAGATAAACATGTAAGGTGGGACATGGGGGTTAAGTAGGTGCCTTGGGTGGCATGAGGAATATAGTGGGTGCCCTTAGTGGCATGTGAAATACGATTAGGAAGACTTAACCAAACACACATGTAAATGAACATGACTAAGAGGGTTAAGTGGGATATATTAATGACAAGCTTAGGTGGGTAGCTTGTGGGGGCCCATTTCGACCAGTATCCCGAACGTATCTTTGTGGGCTCGACCCAAGTCGAGGACGGGACACGCATACTGAGTTTGACTATAAGAGGCCAAAACGGGGAGCGGTGGCAACGCAAGTCCAACGGGTTTCATATGCGTGTGTGGACCCGGGCTGGTAGGTAAGACGTTGTTGCATCGTGTAGGTATAAGCCGTGCATTCTCAGTTGTATCAGGTTGCCACTTTAGGGGAGTGATACACCCCACTATGGGGCCAGCACGGGTATCTACGAGTAGGGAGCCGATCGAAAATGGGTAGTGGAGTACACCTAGTGGAGATAGGGGCAGATGGCACCTATGTAGTCAGCTAGGGGTACGCAAGGCTATTTATAAAGTTTCTGTGTGAAGCAAGTGGGATCAAACGTTAGGGTAACTGGTGCGGTGCAGTGTAGTAATGTGCGGTGCAGTGTAATAATTATTCGTTAGTAATTAGGTGTATCTTTACCGTTATCCTAAACGCTATCTTTATCTTCCTAATAGTTCATAGACATTTACTTGTCTTCCAGTTTATGCCTTAGTCTAGTTATTTTGATAACAGTATTGTTAGAATTGTCATACTCGCCAGACTTTATGTCTGACCCCCTCCATTTCTATCCATTTCCCCCCTCCAGGTCCTCAGGTTGGACCCAGCTCTAGTGGAGTTTGATTGGATTACTTCATCTCTTTGGAAAGCTTGGACCCTTGAAGTAAAGTCCAACTTGTTATCTTCTTTAATGGCTATTTGTGTAATGGGATTATGTATTTTGTTTTTTATGAAGTTGGATAATGTACTTTACTCTGATTAATGGTTTTGTGATGTAATAAACATGTTTAATTTCCGCTGCAATAAAATGAAGTTTTAGATTTTTCAAGTACTACTTATCATATGTCTTGTTGTAATTTTTCTGTTCTATATTCACTTAAAACCTCCATGGAAGTTAATGCATTCCCTTTTGAGTGACACTAATGGACGTGGGGTGTTACAACCACAAATCTCCAAACCAAATTCTTTACTATCTCAAAAATGAAACCCACTCCAGCTCCTTTATTCTTCTTCCATAATAAAAATTTAAACTACCCAGTTTTACATGCCATGACCGATTTGCTTCACCATCCCTCTCCCTTTTCTACTTCGTTGTTTCTCTTGAAACTATTTCCATTCTCCATCCTTTCCCTCGAACTCCGGCTTTCAATCATCAAGGACCAGTGAGCAGCCTCCTACAGTATTCCGACGTCGACGAACTGCAGCAGATTGGTGCCTCACTTTTTTTCTCGAAAACCCCCGAAATCCTACTAAGACACGTGCCTCACCTCAACAAGTCCAACACCATCCTCCTCAACGAGGTTTGAGCACTATAACTTCAGCGTTTCCACTCCCTAGGCTGGCTGATTTGAGATCGATCATGAGAAAAATGATTCGCACACTTTTCAAACTGTATAGCAGTGAAGAGCTAAGTCATAGGACTCTAACGAATCCATTTTTATGGTTTTTAATTAAGATTTGGATTTTCGATTGATTTAAAGATTTTCGGGTTTGCTTTCACCTTGGTTTGATTTTGTATGAAGATGAAAAAATGGGGATGGTCATTATTTAAAGATAAACGGCGTGGGAAGCACGGAAGATAACAGTTTAGGGAACACGGTTTTTGATTGCTTGGCACGCATGGTATAGGATGGATTGGCATGCACGCATGGTATAAAATTGCTTGGGCGACACGCTGTTGAATGGAAGGCACGTTGTTGAATGGAAACGAAGCTTTATGTATATATGTTGCTTTTAACTTGATGTAAATTGTTGTATTTTGTTTTGAAAAGTGCAACTGTTTTCTTAAATGCTCATGTAGAAATAGTATAAATATTTTTTTGGGTTTGATGCGGTACCGATTTCAAAGAATTCTTTTTATTTACAACCGCTACGGACAATAATAAAAATACCATTGTTTTGAGCATTGTGCTACGATTCCAGAAATGTAATAAATTAGACAAATTAGGTATTTTTGTGAAGTTCCAAAAATGCTGCTATAGGGTGTAAAATACTCCAACTAAAATGTTGCTTATTTTCCAAATTAAAAATTACAGCAAAATTCTAAAAATTAAATTAAAAGTAGGTCAATAAAATTCTTGATAAAATGTGAATCCAATATTTTATTATTTTTTAATAAATCGTCATAGTTTATACACGACTCCATAACGACTTTCTAAAAATTTGATTTGGACATTACTTACTATCTATAAGACGAAATTTCGATTTTTCTCCTTTATTAGAAAAATATAATCAAATAGATCTGAACGTTTCCTGTTTCAAAGAAATCCGACTTATATTGGGTCTTGTATATCGAATTGAAGTTTAAATCATAAATTACGAACTACCGCGATTATTTTGAGCTCGTTTTAAATTTAAATAAAATTCAATACGTTCACCATTCGTTTAATAATTAAATTCGCTATTATAATCCATTATATTATTTTATTACACCATTTAATACAATTTAAATGTTCTGAATTTAATATCAAAAATCTGGGTCATTACAATTAAGAAGTTTAAATTATGTTAATTTAAAAGGGCCAAGTAATGCTGAGTACTAAATCAGTGAACTTGTTTTTATTTTCATGGTTGAATGGATGTTATTTCATAGTTAAATAACCGACTATAAAATCTGGCCAATACAATTGTTGGTATGGAAAGATCGGGATCAAATTTATATTCGAAAACCATTCTGAACGAGCAAATACGAAATCGTCGAAGATGCAGATTGAAGATGGAGCAATGTAGACCGTGGATCTTCATAAGTGAAAGAACGACCTATCGAATCTCTGTGGCATGCATCCAGAGTTATTTGATTTGTGATTCTGATGTGATTGGAATCGGCGGATTGTAAGGACTACTCGCTACTGATCTATAGGGCAATTCGTAGGATGCAATAGGAGGGGGCCTTCAGTTGTCCAGTCCCAGGACAACTTGTATGGACCCGTGTCTAACAAAGTATTTCCAAAGGGATTACGTACGTTGATTTCTTCAAATGTATGAAGTTGGTGGAAAAGAAGGGAAACTTCTTTAGCCTAACAATCTGAGTATTTTTGTGGAAATCAATTAGTGATTTCCGATGGATCTGACGATGTGGCATTCAAAGTGAATGGTGGTGTGCTATCTTAAAATGGTAATTCAAACCTCACAACTAGGAAATGAAAAAAACAGGGCAAGCAGCATGGCTATGTGGGTCGCTACCTTTAGGGTGTATAATCTCCTATCTAGAGAAATTCCATTTGCTTCTTTAATATATTTTGATGTTGTCCCATTTAGGAAACGGAGGTTTGAGTCCAACCGTTGGTGATGTACATTCGATACACTCAAGCGAAATAAGTGGTCGGTCATGTGTGAACCGGGTTGCAAGACGTTCTTGTTGTACCCAGTGTATTCCCCTCTAGAGATACACTATTAGCGGGTGGTTCCATACCTTGTCATAGTCGAAATCCAATCTCCAATAAGCGCCCGCGGTATTGATTGTATATTATATATGTAGAGCATGAGATGCAAGTGTTCTGCTAGATTGATATTTATTTGTACTTAAATACTATTATAATATCAGAAAAGATATTGACTTCAAAAATGTTTTGGGTTATCGTAAGGTAAAAGTTGTCCGTATTTATGTGTAAATTTAGTCTTACGATTATCCTTTTTTTTGAAAAGATTTTGAACTTTAAAATCAAGTTGGATGATTTCCCTTAGACTTAGTGTGTTTTTCTCAGTATGGTTCACCAGACTTGCCCGATATTTGTAATGCTCGGGCTAGATCGAGTTGTACAGGTCCAGGTTATCGGATGCTATGAAGTCCAGAGATGTGTTGAAGGAGCTCAGGCGTATTAATATTTATTCCACTATGTGTAGTATAAGAGGACAGATTATTATAACTGTCCAGATGTGTTAATGTACTCTGATAATTGTAAGTTTTATGCGAAGCTCCCAATAATGATTTATTTCTATGTTATATTTTGTTCCGCTACGATGTGAGACTCTAAGTTGTGTTGGTTCTTCTTCTTTTTCTGTTCGGATATTTCTTTCTTTCTTATCTCACCCTCTAATTTTTTCTATAAATGTTCCGGTGTTTTCGGCGTTTGGAAGATCTGTATGAGATACGGTAAATGTATTTATGTCGATTTTCAGGGCCGAAAATTTTCGGGTTGTTATAGTGTCATCAGAGCTATTGGTTTAGTTATAACCTTGGCTCTGTGGCGTAACTCGATAGAGATAGGATAAGTAATACCCTAGATGGAGTTTGAGTGTGCATATATATATGAGAGCGTATTTGTAAATTTTATATACAAATGTTTTATATCGTGTTATTTGATTAGTTCAATTTCAAACTAACAACTCACTTGATATTGTTATGTAAAGGGGTAAATGGAATAATTTTACCCGAGCTATATTTTTATATAGAAAATAAATAATTTTGTTAAATTATTGAGATATTGGTTGGTTTAACTGACTTGAATGGAATTAAAATTAAAATTTGAACGGTTAAGTATATAACCGAAGGAGATTTCAAATATGAAATTAAGGGAGGAATTCGATATGAAATTGATTGAACTGGAATTTAACTTAAAAACAAGTTAAATGACACTAAAAGAGAAATTGATTGATTTTTTTGTAAACAAAATTATAAGTGGAGTTGTGAAAGAGAAATAAACTAGTTTTGGAAACCATTCTGCTAATTGAATACAGAGTTGGAATTTTACTTGGTTAAGTGGATAGAGTTAAATAACATAAATTGGAGACTTGGAAATTGAATAATAATAATGGAAATCAATCGGATATTAATCAACTGATAAATGTAGTATGTTAAACCCAAGTGAATATTAATAAGGAATATGAATTCAGTTGATTGGGTTATGTTGATTATTGGTTATTGTTTGTTAGATTTGTTGGATATATAATTCATCAACAATTTAATAAAAGGTGGAATAAATTGGTTTCAATTATAAAACTAATTGGATATTTGAAATTTAATGGGACTTGTGGCATTTTCTACCTTAGAAATTTCGGGGACGAAATTCTTTTAAGGGGGAAGGAATGTAACGTCCCACATTTTTGGTAGTCAGATATTTAATATATTTTATTATATTAAATATTGATTTGGTATTTTAAACGATTTTATAATATAGAATTCATTATTTAACTATATATAAACATATAATTTATATAATTATAAAATGAACTCGAAATGCCGCGGTAGTTCGTAATTTACGATTTAAACTTCAATTGGATATACAGGATCCGATATAAGCAAGAATTTTGTGAAACAAGAAATGTTTGAATCAATTTGATTATAATTTTCTAACATAAGAGAAATTTTGAGATTTCATATATTAGATTGTGAGTTATATCTAACTCAAACTTTCAAATAGTCGCTATGGAATTCGTTAATAAACGATGACGTTTATAAATATAATGGATTTTTATATAATGTGAATATCATTTAAATTGGAATTTTAAACGTTACGCTTAAAATCTATACTGGTTTATTTTGAAGCTATATAGTATTTCATTTAGGAATATACAATAATAATAATTAATTTTTAAGTTGTTTTGGATTTAGTTATATCGTATCGTTATTATATAGGCTTAAAAATAATTGTTTTTTCAAACAAGCTCTGTTTTCAATGAAACAAATTTTATTGGAATACGTATATTAGTTATTGCTAGATTTCCAATTGGGAGCCAATTAGGGTTGTTTTATCTATGTGTGCAATTTAAGTGCGAACTAGTAAATTTAAATAATGTCATTGTGCAAACGGAATATGTTTTCAATGAAATAAATTTCATTGAAACTGGAACGTTGAGACATAACAGTATGTCCATTTTCTCCACAACTGGAGCTCGTTTGTTTTAGTGCAAATTAAGAATGTTGACATTAAATAGCGGTAGACTTAACCATATAAATTAAAATTCTTAGGCTCTAAACAACTAAACTACGTTCATGCTAAAACTACCTTGTGCCCTATTCTCTCCTACCCTATTCGTGTATATCTGTATTCTTCCTTATTAAGAAAAGAGGCGTCATTGCACACGCACAACTACACATCTTAGTGTATTTTCACTATCAAATGCATACTCACATGAACAGCTACACTAGGCTATCTCCTATCCTGTATTTTTATTCTGAAATCTATCGTATCTCCTCCCTTGTCATGAATCTTCACCTTAATCACGAATACCCATTTCCCCACACAGAATTCACATGCTATGCGTTTCCCCTTTGTACTATCACCATCACGAAGTACACACAGTACCCTAATACATGGAAAACGGTACACACGGTACACACAAGAAAATACATACTACGCCTAGCCTAGTCTATCTTCGACGGCTCTAAACCCATCCATGGAGTCAACTGCCTATTTCTTCACTTCAAAGTAAGCAACACAGGTACTGTAATAACCCGGAAACCTGAGCCAGTTTAAAAATTTTATTTTGGCAATTTCGATGAATTTTGAATATTTAAAATGATTTATTTTAAATAATAACAACAAGAAATTTATTTTGAATAGAATTAGAATGAACATATTTATTTGATTCGATGTTAGAATATAAATAATTATTTATAATTATAAAAGGAATTGAAAATGGCGCGGTAGTTCGAAAATTCGATTTCAAATTTCAAATGAATGTACAAAATTCAAAATAAACCGGATTTTGGTGAAACCAAAAATATTAGAATCTATTTGAGAATATCTTTCCAACGAATCCAAAAAATTAAAATTTCATAGCGGGAATAAAAAGTTATGTCTAATTGAAAATTCAGAATAGTCGTTATGGAATTCTGGCCCTTAAAAATGGAAATTTTGCAAACGACCTTCATTTTCGACAAACCACTTTTGTTGGATCCGGGATGTCGAATTATTGCTAGATTCCAATTTCATAATTTTTTGAATCAATATGTGAGCGTGGCAAAGGAAAATGCATTTGACCAGTTTAAGTTGATTTTAATCAACTGGAAAATGACCATTTTTCAAATGGTCTTCAAATTCGATAAAACTAGTTTTGTTAGGACCATATCGTCAATACGAAGCTAGAAAATATTTTTCGGGAATTTTTAGAGTTCGTATGTGGCCCCAGTAAATTGAAATGCGCGTTCAAATTCAATATATAGAGTTATATTTTGATCATTAAGAAAACTGATCGAAACGACCAAACCGGGTTACGAAACATGTCCCATTGTGTTCGAAATGGTGGTAATTAGCTCGGGACGACAGTCGGTGGGTTTCATTTTGAGTTCAAAATAAAAGGTACTTTTTTGAAATTAAAACTATTAAAATATATATATATTTATATATAATTATATAATACCTCTCTCTCCTTTTACCCTCACAATCAAACCCGAAACCAAATCAAAGAAAAAAAACGCTCTACTCCAATTCGATCGCCGCCCACGATCCGCCCTCTTCCCTCCTCCGCATGCGCGCGCCTCCAGCGGCGCCACCATCTCAGATGAACCCCCCTTCCCCTCGCGTCTTTCTCTCCGGTCTCATCCCCCTTCTCGTTTCCACCTCCTTTCTCCCCCTTTCCCCCTCTGTAGAACGCGAGCGCCAGCAACTCCGGCCACCACCAGGCCCACCTCCGACTGGCGCACCCCCATACCGCCCTCACGAACCTTTAGCAACTCGTCTCCGACTGAAAACTGTGAGCTTTATTAACTTTGATTTCCATTTTCGGTTTTAACATTGAATAACAATTAAAAATCTAATTTTTTTATGTTTGAATAGCGAGTAAAAATCTAATTTTTATATGTTTGAATAGCGATTAAAAATCTAATTTTTATATGTTTGAATAGCGATTAAAAATCTAATTTTTATATGTTTGAATAGCAATTAAAAATATAATTTTTATATGTTTGAATAGCGATTAAAAATATAATTTTTATACGTTTGAATTGCGATTAAAAATCTAATTTTTATATGTTTGAATAGCGATTAAAAATCTAATTTTTATATGTTTGAATAGCGTTTAAAAATCTAATTTTTTATATGTTTGGATAGCGATTAAAAATATGATTATTTTAACATTGAATAGCGATTAAAAATCTAATTTTTATATGATAGAATAGCGAATAAAGGTGAGATTTTTAATGAGATAAAGTAGTGATTTTTAACTTTAGAAAAATATGATTTATATATATATAACTTCATAATAAAAATATGATTTTTATATATGTAGCGTAGAAAAATTTTGATTTTTATATAATGTATAGAATAAAAATTTGATTTTTATATAATGTATAGAATAAAAAGTTGATTTTTATATAATGTATATAATAAAAATATGATTTTTATAATATATAGAGAATAAAAATTTGATTTTAACATATGTAGTAGAGATATAAAAAATACGATCTTTATATATAAAAATTTGATTTTTATATAGAGAATGGCGAGGAAAAATATGATTTTTATATACGAAGCAACGATATAAAAATATAATCTTTATATAGGAAGTAGCGTTGTTAAAAATATAATTTTTAACACAAACGGTGTTGAACAGATCTCGTTGGAAACAAGACGAAGTTTTCCTACATATGAAGAGTTGCGGTGTTTGGTTTAGCTAATCGGTGAGAACTCCTCACTTTTAACTTTATTTCTAGTTGAAATATATACTAGGATGCAGACGGTGCTAAGCAGCACCTGACACCCGTCGTCCATAGACCATGGATAGCTTGTTTGTTTGATTTCTGTGTTTTGAAATTTTATTTTGTGATGTGGAATGAAATAAAATATTTTATCGTTACAAATATTTTATAGTTAAAAATATAATTTTTAACGTGTATATAAAATAAATATTTATAAACAAATCGGACAATTTGTTTATGTACACCAATTTGACTGATATTGATTTTGACGATAAATTTTACACATCGCACAACTGAACAAATAAAATCTATGTTTGATTGTTTGAAACCCCATAAGGGTATTGGGATGATATTTGATGTACACTAATCCCGATTGTTTAGTTGTATGTCAATCGATGGGTTGACCGACTTTGTAAGCGTTAATAATTTATATTTAATGCTTATGTAGTTGTGTGGTGCACTCTGGATGATGGTTGATGATTTATCGCTGCTATTATATACATGTGTTGTAGAAAATCCATATAATTAACATTATATGGTAATTGATTGGGCCTCATTCCAATTTGGAAAATAAGGAATATTATAAAAGAAAATTCATGTGTTAAATAGAATAAAAATTCATGTGTTGAATAGAAAGAAAAATTATGTGTTGAATAGAAAGAAAATTCATGTGTTGAATAGAATATATATTCATGTGTTGAATAGAATAAACATTCATGTGTTGAAAAGAGATTTCTAACAAATAGAGGAATTAGAAATCTAATGGTTGGATTTGGAATTATGTCCAAATCAAATTTGGAAAAGGTCGTTGTAAGTGCAGTTCGATGGCCGTTGATGGAAATCGATTGTACGGGCCTTGATAAAATTATTAAAAATAGCAATAGTTTGTGTAAAATCATAAGAAATGATTTGGAAAGAATTGGGATGAGAAACTCCATATTTGAAAAGATAAAAATAGTTTTTTATCAAAATGAACTAGTTTTGAACTATAATTAAAATCCATTTATTTTTGAAATAAATATATTGGATTTGAAAGGGTTTCAAAAGTAACTAGAATTTCCAATAATTGAATTGGAATGTATGTGAATCGAAATCATCTTTGGAATATTTCGATGTTGGATTTCATGATTATATAGATATTGTTATGGAAATTTGAAAGATATATTTATATCGGTATTTCCAATACGATATTTGTTGGTCGTAGAATTTGATATTGAATATAAGCCAATATATTTTCTATTCAAAGCCTTGTGTTTAATATCAAATGGGATTTGGGTTTGTCGTGAATGGTGTCTTTATTAACACTGTTCTTAAACCCAGCTAAGAAAAAGATTAAATCTTTTTATTTAGATTTAATGAAGTATAACAATTAAATGGAATTTAATTGGAATTGAATTTGAATTGATTTTTGGGAAGATTAAAACCAAGTGGAGTTTTAATGAATCTTTAATTAGATTGAAATGATCGAGAATGGAGTATCACCAGTTTTGCTCCAGGCGATAGTTAAATCTTTAATTAGATTTGGACGTGAAATGGTAATTGAATTGACCGATAACACCATGGTGTTAGGTATGAAGAATTACCAGTTTTACTTCATGGGATGAATAGGTTGGGATTGGGAAATTAAAACAAATGATTACTTCGGTAAGGTTCGATAATCCCGACTAGTTTGGATATACCATAATTTGGTTTGAGTTGATATTCAAAGGAAGATTAAAAAAATAAATTTAAAGAATTTATCTTTGATAAAATTAATGGTAACCTTTCCCAAAGTGTAAGAATATTTGAATAAAAGAATATTCTGAATTGGAATGAGGCGTATGTTGTGTTTGTGTAACACTGGTCTATTATATACGCGAGTTATTCAAAAAGACCGGATTTATCCCGTTCTGATTAACTGAATCGACGATGTGTCAAAGATGAAGACGGTGGTCGAAGACCGGAGATCTTTACATCGTTTGGATAATTACTGACGATCTTGATTGCGCTGTACACCCAACAGGAGGGAATCAGTTGGTGATCGTCCAGACGTAATTGGAGATCGATGGATATCCGAGGTACAAGGTGCCTCCGGTTTCGTTCAGACCCAGAATGAACTTGTAAATGGACTGTGTATCTGACATTGGATTTTATTCTGTGTGACTGATTTCTATTAAATATATATTTATTTGGCGGCGGAGAATTTATTCTCTTGCTTAATGCCCTTCTCTAAGATATACGAGGTCAGAGGTAATATATTGATGGATATCAATCGCATGGAGTGAATTGTCGGTGTGGCATGCCTAAGTGGCAAATGATCAAGGCAATTGTTGAAAAGCAAAGTCTTGTGGTTGATGATCAAAGCACTGCCTGTGTGGCATAGCTTTGTGTAGCATTGGTATGCGAGCCTCACACCCCGGTTGTGAACCAGAAACGGGAGAGGACAACAGGGAGGGCATGCGTTTCTTTCTAGCTAGGGTGGTGTCAGTGACCTACCAACCCTGCCATTTATATTATTTTCATCTGTGTGGTTGTTGCTGTTGCGAGGCGCCTCGGATATATCGGTGACTATGTGGAGCCGATGGAGTCATTTGGCTCATTTACGCCCCATAGGGTGGGGAGATGTAGTGTCCAGGGTTTAAGTTTAATCCACATCGAGTGGACCGGTGTGACAACCCCAAATCCCGTACAGACGGAGACAAGGGTTATCTTTGGAATATAACACAGAAACAGATAATAGCAGAACAGAATTAAATAAATACACCAGATAATGAACAATATAATATACTGGATAAAAGTAATCATCAGAGTTACACAGTATACATGATCATACTTAGTACAAATACAGTTCAGCTATACATAAATGTCTACAGCGGAAAACAAACGAAATATGTACAATAGGAGCTGAACAGCATAAAATAGATAATTGATAGAATCCATCTTCAGCTCCAGCTATCCAGAAAGAGCCAGCTAAACCTGTATACAAGGCTGCCCGTGTAGAAAAAGGGGCACCCGAGTTTGAAAGTGAAACAAACTACGAGTCAGTCATGGGACTGGTATGAGAAATCAACTCAACACATTTAAAATATGGCTAATCACAGGACCATGCCACTTTCGTGGAACGGGTTTACTCCATTGGATTGCCAGTGCTTTAAAACAAATCTTTCTTTTAAACAACACAATGCTTTTTATAAAAATGAAGCCATTATAAGACTCAGTTCCCATCACACAATGCAACGCAAACCGGAGGATAGAGTTTTACCTTATAATGGCCAAAATATGCTTGATACGAATAAAACAAAAGCACTTGATATTATTACTAGTGTTTATATGTTTCAAAACAATTTCAATCATAACTATCAATCATAGACGACATGGGTACCATATATCATGTCGCCATATATATATACAATCAAAACCGCACAGTCACGTATTTGGAAATTGGATTTCCGTCATGAACCAAGGCAAAAGATAGTCCTTACCGAATTCGAGACTGCCTAGCCAGAGCCTCAGATTCAAGTCCTTCTGTGTGAACAGATACTTTAACGACTGGTGATCTGTAAACAATTCAAATCTCTCACCCAGAAGATAGTGTCTCCAGATTTTCAAGGCGAATACTATAGCCAACAACTCAAGATCATGAGTTACATAGTTTTTCTCGTGCGACTTCAGTTGACGGCTAGCATAAGCAATCACCTGGCCTCTTTGCATTAACACTGGGCCAAGGCCTTCTCTAGAAGCATCAGTCCAGACATTCAAATCCTGATTTCCATCGATGATGGTTAACACTGGAGCTGTTGTTAATCTTAACTTTAGCTCTTCAAAAGCCTCCTCACTTTCTGGAGTCCATTTGAATTTAGAGTGCTTCTTCGTAAGCTTCGTTAAGTGACCAGATATCTTCAAAAAGTTTTTAACGAACTTCCGGTAATAGCTAGCCAATCCGAGAAAACTGCGGACTTCTGTAGGAGTACTGGGCTGTTTCCAATTCTGAATAGCTGTGATTTTACTTGGATCCACAGCAATTCCTTCTTTTGATACGACATGGCCCAGAAATTTTACTTCATCTTGCCAGAATATACATTTGGATAGTGTGGCTTTTAATACATTCCAGACAATCCAACCGTTGGATTTTTACAAAGTTGGTGCCGTTGGAAAGATATTTCCAAAGCGAACCCAACGGTTGCGGTTTCGGGAAAATCCGATGGTCGGATCTCCCGCACTAATCATTTGAAATCACGATTTCAAAATACGAACTACAGCGTCGTTTTTCAATATATTTAAATTCACCGGCCCTGTTGCTCCAAGGCTTGCCTGCGCGCTTGCCTGAGACGTGGTAGGCTAGATTGTCTCGAATCGGTAGAGGACGATCCCTGGCCTCGGTTCACAGACGGAAATCCAATTTCCAATACGTGACAATGGCGGTTTTGATTATAAACCTATATATGGCGACATAGTGGTATGGGGCACTTATGCCGTCTATGATTGATACTTATGATTGAAATTGTTTTGACACTATACACTTATAGTAATAATAAAAGATGAAATTTCACGTACCAAGCATTCTTGGCTATTAGAAGGTAAAAACCCTATCCTCTGGCTTGTGTTGCGTTGTGTGATGGGACCTAGGTCTTATAATAGCTTCATTGTTCTTTATTTAGCATTGCGCTATTGTTTTATGCACTGGTATTCTTGGGAGGAAACCCGTTTCGTGTTATACGGCGTGGTCCCTTGATTTACCTAACTTTAAAATAAAGATTAATAACTGTTTTAGTTCTCACACTAGTCACATGACTGACCTGGTGTTTATTGTTTTAACCTAAACTCTAGGTGCCCTTATTTCGAAACGGGTAGCTAGTAGTTTTGGTTTTGCAGATTTATATTCAAAGGATCCTGATTTACAACTGAAGCGGTATTCGGAAAACTCTGTATCCGTGTATCTGTTTTCAATTGTGCTTTGTATTGTTTTTCCACTGCGATGTATTTAAATGTAATTTAAATCTCTGATATTTTCGGTGTAATATTTATTCATACTCTGTATATTCTTGTAATCTAATGAAATTGTTGTAATATACAATGAAATGTTCTTCTGTTTGCATTCCGATGTGGCTTTTCCTCAAAGCAATCCGCGTTTTCCTTGAAAGGGAAGTAAGGGTCGTTTCATTGTGGCATCAGAGCTTTGGTTTACAGAGCTTGGAGAAAAAGACACATTAGAACCATACGAAAGAATTCATCAGAGATTGGATTAGTAATATCCAACGAGAATGACTCGTTAGAGATGGGATCAGTAGTATCCTAGAACGAGTGTGAAGAGTATATTTTTAAAATGAAAATGAGTTTTGTTTTGAAAATTCAAACCTTATTCAACGTATTTGAAAATTTATTTGTATTGAATTTGGACAATCCAATATATAAAGATTTTGCATATACGTCTGATCCACGGGTATTCGAAGTTTTAATATATTGGGTAGATACAGAATCACACTCTAGTCGCCCGGAGATGACACTGATGATAGCAGCTGCATCATCAGTGGATTTATGTTCGAGTGACGAATGTGGGATCTCTATATATTTCCATTAGACTGGTGTGAGAACCAAAATATAGTTAGAATATATTGTTGTGACTTGGCATCAAAAATGTGATTTTTGACTATATATCAAAATTATGAATTTGAAACGTTAATCAACTAATTGATTGCTGGTTGTGTTGTTTGATTATTGTTTGATTAATTAAATGTTGAACCTTTAGCCAAATTGAACCAAATATTGAGTTGTATTGAAAATTAGTCGCATTTGCATACATATACATGTACTTACATTGAACAGGTCATAGCAAGGAGGCTAGAGCAGAAGAATAAAATTGTTTGCCAGACAAATAGGTACATGTTTATTGTATTTCTTGGGGATTTTATGAGCCGATTGGCTAGCCGCTTGGCTTTTTCTTTTTCTTTTGGATTCGTGAGAGCCATGGGAGGCTATTTGAAATATCCCGAAGCTCCCGGTGCAGGGGAGGTTATGGCGAAATTTTTAGAAAATTTAGGGTGTTAGCCAAATTTTTGAAAAACTTGAAAGGTTCTTATAAACTGAAAAGTTGAAGAACTTGTGCCGTAATGAAAATAGTGAAAGTTGAGTTGATTAGTTAAACAACTTTCATCTTCGTTCCTTTTTGGGGACGAAAAGTTTTAAGTGGGAGAGATTGTAATAACCCGGAAATCTGAGCCAATTTAAAATTTTTATTTTGGCAATTTCGATGAATTCTGAATATTTAAAATGATTTATTTTAAATAATAACGATGATAAATTTATTTTGAATAGAATTAGAATGAATAAATTTATTTGAATCGACATTAGAATATAAATAATTATTTATAATTATAAAAGAATTGAAAATGGCGCGGTAGTTCGAAAATTCGATTTCAAACTTCAAATGAATGTACAGGATTCAAAATAAACCAGATTTTGGCGAAACCGAAAATATTAGAATCTATTTGAAAATATCTTTCCAACGAATCCGAAAAATTAAAATTTCATAGTGGGAATAAAAAGTTATGTCCAATTGAAAATTCAGAATAGTCGCTATGGAATTCTGGCCCTTAAAAATGGAAATTTTGCAAACGACCTCCGTTTTCGACGAAACCACTTTTGTTGGACCCGGGATGACGAATTATTGATAGATTCCAATTTTTATAGTTTTCTAAATCAATATGTGAGTGTGGCAAAGGAAAACGCTTTTGACCAGTTTCAGTTGATTTTAATCGACTGGAAAATGACCATTTTCCAGACGGTCTTCAAATTCGACGAAATTAGTTTTGTTAAGACCGTATCGTCAATACGAAGCTCGAAAATATTTTTTGGGAATTTTTAGAGTTCGTATATGGCCCCAGTAAATTGAAATGCGCGTTCAAATTCAACATATAGAGTTTTATTTTGATTTTGAAGAAAACTGATCGAAACGACCAAACTAGGTTACGAAACATGTCGCATTGTGTTCGAAATGGGGGTAATTAGCCAGGGACGACAGTCGGTGGGTTTGATTTCGAGTTAAAAAAAGGTACTTTTTTGAAATTAAAAATATTAAAATATATATATAATTATATAATCCCTCTCTCTCCTTTTACCCTCACAGTCAAAGCCGAAACCAAATCAAAGAAAAAAACGCTTCACTCCAATTCGATCGCCGCCCACGATCCACCCTCCTCCCTCCTCCGCCTGCGCGCGCCACCAGTGGCGCCGCCATCTCAGATGAACCCCACTCCCCTCGCGTCTCTCTCCGTTCTCATCCCCCTTCTCATTCCGACCTCCTTTTTCCCCCTTTCCCCCCCCTCTGTAGACCGCGAGCGCCAGCAACTCCGGCCACCACCAGGCCTACCTCCAACTGGCGCACACCCATACCGCCCTCACGAACCTTTAGCAACTCGTCTCCGACTGAAAACTGTGAGCTTTATTATCTTTGATTTCCATTTTAAGTTTTAACATTGAATAGCGATTAAAAATCTAATTTTTATATGTTTGAATAGCGATTAAAAATCTAATTTTTATATGTTTGAATAGCGATTAAAAATCTAATTTTTATATGTTTAAATAGCGATTAAAAATCTAATTTTTTATATGTTTGAATAGCGATTAAAAATCTAATTTTTATATGTTTGAATAGCGATTAAAAATCTAATTTTTATATGTTTGAATAGCGATTAAAAATCTAATTTTTATATGTTTGAATAGCAATTAAAAATCTAATTTTTATATGTTTGAATAGCGATTAAAAATCTATTTTTTTATATGTTTGGATAGCGATTAAAAATCTAATTTTTTTAACATCGAATAGCGATTAAAAATCTAATTTTTATATGTTAGAATAGCAAATAAAGGTGAGATTTTTAAAGAGATAAAGTAGTGATTTTTAACTTTAGAAAAATATGATTTATATATATATAACTACATAATAAATATATGGTTTTTAGATATGTAGTGTAGAAAAAATTTGATTTTTATATAATTAATAGAATAAAAATTTGATTTTTATATAATGTATAGAATAAAAATTTGATTTTTGTATAATGTATAGGATAAAATTTTGATTTTTATATAATGTATATAATAAAAATATGATTTTTATAATATATAGATAATAAAAATTTGATTTTTACATATGTAGTAGAGATATAAAAATACGATCTTTATATATAAAAATGTGATTTTTATATATAGAATGGCGAGGTAAAAATATGAGTTTTATATACGAAGCAAAGATATAAAAATATAATCTTTATATAGGAAGTAGCCTTGTTAAAAATATAATTTTTAGCACAAACGATGTTGAACAGATCTTGTTGGAAACAAGATGAAGTTTTCCTACATATGAAGAGTCGCAGTGTTTGGTTTAGCTAATCGGTGAGAACTCCTCACTTTTAATTTTATTTCTAGTTGAAATATCTACTAGGATGCAAACGGTGCTTAGCAGCACCTGACACCCGTCGTCCACAGACCATGAATGGCTTGTTCGTTTGATTTCTGTGTTGTGAAATTTTATTGTGTGATATGGAATGAAATAAAATATTTTATCTTTATAAATATTTTATAGTTAAAAATATAATTTTTAACGTGTATATAAAATAAATATTTATAAACAAATCGGACGATTTTTTATGTACACTCATTTGACTGATATTGATTGGGACGATAAATTTTACACATCGCCCAACTGCACAAATAAAATGTGTGTTTGATTGTTTGAAACCCCACACGGGTATTGAGATGATATTTGACGTACACTAATCCCAATTGTTTAGTTGTATGCCAATCGATGGGTTGACAGACTGTGTAAGCGTTAATTATTTATATTTAATGCTTATGCAGTTGTGTGGTGCACTCTGGATGATGATTTATTGTTGGTATTATATACATATGTTGTAGAAAATGCATATAATTAACATTATATGGCAATTGATTGGGCCTCATTCCAATTTGGAAAATAAGGGATAATATAAAAGAAAATTCATGTGTTGAATAGAATAAAAATTCATGTGTTGAATAGAATAAATATTCATGTGTTGAATAAAATATATATTCATGTGTTGAATAAAAATATATATTCATGTGTTGAAGAAAATATTCATTTGTTGAATAGAATAACGAAGTTATTGAAATATATAAAGCCATGTTGGTTATATATGCGCCATTTTGACGGGAACGATATTTATATCGATTTTATTCATTTTTATAAAGAATATAGAAAAGGAAGTGATTTCAAAATATAACGTTTTGAAAATATTACCAATTGTACATCGATGATATGGAATATTCAATTTTGATTTGAAATTGAAATCATTTTGAAAACGAATTTTAAACGATCTATAAAATACATTTTAAAAGGAAATCGATGAAATATATATAATATATATAGTATATATATATATAATGGCCTGAATAAAATGCGCCGCGCTGCGGCAGTTCGCGAATTTCGACCATTGACTTCGAATGGACGTTACGGGAGATCCGACAGTCAGATTCTCCTAAAACAGGAACCATTGGGTTCGTATCGAAAAGAGCTTTCTAACGAATATTAGAAATTATAAATCTAACGGTTGGATTTGGAATTATGTCCAAATCAAAGTTGGAAAAGGTCGCTATAAGTGCAGTTCGATGGCCGTTGATGGAAATCATTGTACGGGCCTTGATAAAATTATTAAAAAAAGCAATAATTTGTGTAAAATCATAAGAAATGATTTGGAAAGAATTGGCATGAAAAACTCCATATTTGAAAAGATAAAAATAGATTTTTCGAAATGAACTAGTTTTGAACTAGAATTAAAATCCATTTATTTTTGAAATAAATAAATTGGATATGAAAGAGTTTCAAAAGTAACTAGAATTTCCAATAATTGAATTGGAATGGATGTGAATCGAAACTGTCTTTGGAATATTTCGATGTTGGATTACGTGGTTATATAGATATTGTTATGGAAATTTGAAAGATATATTTATATCGGTATTTCCAATACGATATTTATTGGTCGTAGAATTTGATATTGAATATAAGCCGATATATTTTCTATTCAGAGCCTTGTGTCTAATATCAAATGGGATTTGGGTTTGTCGTGAATGGTGTCTTCATTAACACTGTTCTTAAAACCAGCCGAGATAAAGATTATATCTTTTTATTCAGATTTAATGAAGTATAACAATTAAATGGTATTTAGTTGGAATTGAATTTGAATTGATTTTTGGGAAGATTAAAACCAAGCGGAGTTTTAATGAATCTTTAATTGGATTGAAATGATCGAGAATGGAGTATCACAAGTTTTGCTCCAGGCGATAGTTAAATCTTTAATTAGATTTGAACGTGAAATGGTAATTGAATTTACCGATAACGTCGTGGTGTTAGATATGAAGTATTACCCGTTTTACTTCATGGGATGAATAGGTTGGGATTGGGAAATTAAAACAAATGATTACTTCGGTAAGGTTCGTTAATCCCGACTAGTTTGGATAAACCATAATTTGGTTTGAGTTGATATTCAAAGGAAGATTAAAGAATAAATTTAAAGAATTTATCTTTGATAAAATTAATGGGAACCTTTCCCAAATGGTAAGAATATTTGAATAAAAGAATATTCTGAATTGGAATGAGGCGTATGTTGTGTTTGTGTAACACTGGTTTATTATATACGCGAGTTATTCAGAAAGACCGGGTTTATCCCATTCTGAATAACTGAATCGACGATGTGTCGAAGATGAAGACGGTGGTCGAAGACCGGAGATCTTCACATCGTTTGGATAATTACTAATGATCTTGATTGGGTTGTACACCCAAGAGAAGGGAATTAGTTGGTGATCGTCCAGACGTACTTGGAGATCGATGGATATGCGAGGTACAAGGTGCCTCCGGTTTCATTCAGACCCAGAACGAACTTGTTAATGGACTGTGTGTTTGACAATGGATTTTATTCTGTGTGATTGATTTCTATTAAATATATATTTGTTTGGCGGCGGAGAATTTATTCTCTTGCTTAACGCCCTTCTCTGAGACGTACGAGCTCAGAGGTTATATATTGATGGATATCAATCGCATGGAGTGAATTGTCGGTGTGGCATGCCTAAGTGGCAAATGATCAAGGCTTTTGTTGAAAAGCAAAGTCTTGTGGTTGATGTTCAAAGCACCGCCTGTGTGGCATAGCTTTGTGTAGCGTTGATTTGCGAGCCTCACACCCCGGTTGTGAACCAGAAACGGGAGAGGACAACAGGGAGGGCATGCGTTTCTTTCTAGCTTGGGTGGTGTAAGTGACCTACCAGCCCTGACATTTATATTATTTTTACCTTTGTGGTTGTTGATGTTGCGAGGCGCCTCGGATATATCGGTGACTACGTGGAGCCGATGGAGTCATTGAGCTCATTTACGCCCCATAGGGTGGGGAGACGTAGTGTCCTGGGTTTAAGTTTAATCCACATCGAGTGGATTGACCCTGTTACTCCAAGGCTTGCTTGCGCGCTTACTTGAGACATGGTAGGCTAGATTGTCTCGAATCGGTAGAGTACAATCCCTGGCCTCGGTTCACAGACGGAAATCCAATTTCAAACACGTGACAATGGCAGTTTTTATTGTAAACCTATATACGGCGACATAGTGGTATGGGGTACTTATGCCATCTATGATTGATACTTATGATTGAAATTGTTTTGACACAATACACTTATAGTAATAACAAAAGATGAAATTTCACGTACCAAGCATTCTTGGCTATTAAAAGGTAAAAACCCTATCCTCCTGCTTGTGTTGCATTGTGTGATGGGACCTGGGTCTTATAATAGCTTCATTGTTCTTTATTTAGCATTGCGCTGTTGTTTTATGCACTGGTATTCTTGGGAGGAAACCCGTTCCGTGTTATACGGCATGGTCCCTTGATTTACCTAACTTTAAAATAAAGATTAATAACTGTTTTAGTTCTCACACCAGTCACATGACTGACTTGGAGTTTATTGTTTTAACCTAAACTCTAGGTGCCCTTATTTTCAACACGGGCAGCTAGTAGTTTTGGTTTCACAGGATCCTGATTTACAGCTGAAGCGGTATTCGAAAAGCTCTGTATCCGTGTATCTGTTTTCAATTGTGCTTTGTATTTTTTTTCCGCTGGGATGTATTTAAATGTAATTTAAATCCCTGATATTTTCGGTGTAATATTTATTCATACTCTGTATATTCTTGTAATATAATGAAATTGTTGTAATATACAATGAAATGTTCTTCTGTTTTTGTTCCGATGTGGCTTATCCTCAAAGAAATCGGTGCTTTCCTTGACAGGGAAGTAAGGGTCGTTTCAGGTACCCTGGAACTACGCATATCGAAATCTCCAGTTACCTCAGTTTGAAAAGAAAAAATAGTGCAATCCCCTAGCCTTCTTTCAGCTACATTCACAGCCCATACAAAGTGATAGCTCATGCATGCTAAGCTACCCTCAGGCCTATCATGATGGACTTTCTTCTTATCTCTCATTTTCTCTCTATAAATACATCGCGTGCATTTCTTCCCAGCATGTACAACTCAATAGCCCTTTCATGAACAAAAACTGAAATTGTTCCTTCTTTAAAAAATATAAACAAAAAGAAAAAACAAGGTTAACATGAACGAAGAACAACATAGTGGAAGGAGAATCATGGGGGCTTAGGGGAACAGTGCGAGGTACTGTGTTTGGTGCGGGGTTTTATTTGTGACGAGAAGTGGGTTCATACTCAGTAGATAAAGGGGAAGTGAGGTCAACTCGGGTTTGAGATGGTGGCGTCGAAGCTCAGTTGTTAGGTGGGGATCGAAGTCATCATGACTCGGATCTGGAGGTGTCAGTATTGGTCGGCCGGAGCAGTCGCACATCAGAGGAGGACGGAGACGGGGTTACGAAGTTGAAGTAGGGAAGGTGTGCAAATCTTGAGTGAAAGTGTAGCGTGATGGGTATTTTTGAAATGAGGGGAGATGATGAATAGTTTACCTGGTAATATATAATTTGAAGACAAGGCTGGCGGGTAGAGTTTGGAGTGTGTGCTCGTTATGGGTAAGGCTCAGTTTTGACTTATAAGTTATGTTTCTGTTTAAATTAAAATATACATGCTACTTTGAAACGACCTCTATGATCAAAACATGAAAAGTAACATATAATGTGCCCAAAATTTGAAGAACAGTAGTTTGTATATGTGTGTTGACTCATACGTAACATATCTGGGATGGTGCAAATAGGCTTAATCCTAGTTATTATATCAAATGATACAAGTATTGCCTTAAATGGCTAAGTTTATTGAAATAGAGTGGGGAAGAAATTGATTCATGTGATGTATAATATAAGGAAGTTTATACGTGGCCATTTATTTTATTTTATTTATAACGAAATTTTTTAGCTTATATATATATATATATATATGTGTGTGTGTGTGTGTGTGTGTGTGTGTGTGTGTGTTAAATAGTTGTAAGTGGCAGTTTCCAACAATAAGCGTTCCCAGTATGCATTGAGAATGTGCCCAAACTTGCTTAACATACCTAATTATATTTGAAGTTTTGCCTAATTTGACTTTAAATGCCTAATCTACTTAATAACATGCCTAAGTGTGTTAAACTGTGACTAATCCAGTCTAATTAAGCATAAGTAGGATTTAATAATTTAATTATTATTAAGGTCCTTATAATATTATTTAAATAAAGTGAATACCGTATTAAATTATATCTTGGTCATACAGTAATAGAATGAAACAAGTGACGTCGGAACCGTATCGACAAGCACAATACGATAAAGCTGGTTTGGTCAGAACTGGTAGATACAGGGATTTTAATTAAATTAAAAACCTATTTAATTTAATTTAACTAAAACAAACTGTTTCAGAGATGGACGAGATCAAGGTGAGTTCAACTCACTTAGTTTTCTCCCACTATTATCTTATATAAGTCGGTTTTAAAAATTGGTGTGTTATGATTGTTGATTATTGGTGGATGCTGAAGATATATTCATATATGTACTGATTAAATTAAACGATTGTCTAATTTAATTTAAACTAATCGTTATTTTTAACGATTATTTCCAAATGACGTAACTTACCTCGTTGGGTAAGTTTATAAAAATACAAACGTATTAAATTGAGATGGGAACGTTGGATTGTTGTTATTGTTTGACTGTTGAAGATTATATCTGTTATTGACATATATGATTTTAATTGAGGTAACGTATTTGGATGCAGGACAAAAAATAGGTTGGAGGGACCAACTGGTTCCTCAAATATATTGAATGTTATTTATTTTCATATATCATCATTATATGAACCGTTCTGATTGATTGATTGATTTGGTTGTTGATCGTTGAATTAAAAATCAACGTTTGTTGGTTTTAACCAATAGACAGTATTGGTTGAGTAATTGGCACCAGTTGGCCTAAAAATCAATCGTTTTATAAAGGGTGATTTACCGTTAGGTGAATCGAGAGAGATGAAGCTATAAAATTTATTTTATAATTGAAATTTGGATTTCTAAATCTATTATTTTGAATATAAAAGTATATTAAAATAAAATAAATATTCGTTATTTATTATTTAAGTTTTTAAGTAATTATTTAATGATTTTTTAAAACAAATATTTATACGCAAATAAGCATAAATTAACATAGTGGTTAAGAGTTTGATTAATCATTCTAGAAACAATTAAATGAGATTTTTTTAAATTTATTATATTATTAGTCAATTTAAAGGGGAATTAATTGAGATTGGCTAAAGAAATAACTGTGTTTTTGAGTTGAGTAAGTAACCATTTTAATTGAGATTGATTATCTAGTTAATTTGTTCTAAATTAATCGAATGAAATGGTTAACGAATAATTATTTTAATAAGATTTTAAAAAGGAGTTTAATATTTATTTTCAGTTAATTGGTAAGTAAATTATTAATTTAAATTATAATAGATTAAGTGAATACTTTTTAAATGTAAACCATTTAAGTAAGTAATTAGAGTTGTAATGAAATAGAGTTATATTGTGAAAAGAGTTTCTAAATGGGTTATATTAAAACCCGATTTTTTATGAATAAAAGTAAAAAAAGTGATTTTAAGGAATACGATGGTTTAAAATAGATATGTACTTAATATAAAAATTAAGTAAAAGGAAGTTGAGATAAAGAAGAGTTATATTAAAACCAAGTTTATAAAACGAGGCATGAAGCTAAAACATTGGGTTTTAATTAGAAATACTTAGTAGTGAAATTAAATGAAAGGAATGGAATTGAACGGGATTTCAAAGCGGAAAAATGGTTGAGTGACTTAAAAGTGGAAAAATATGGGTTGATAAGGAATTAAGGAAACATTAGAAACTGACTGCAGATTAGTTGAGTTGGACGACACCTTAAGTGTCGATCTGATGTTGGTTTCGGGCTTCGGGGTTAATATTTAGGGAGTTGTTCACTCACAAGTTTTCGGTTGGGGACTAATGAATGTTGAAGTAATAAGAATAGAAAGAGATATTAAGAAACTATAACGATATTTTTGAGAGTTGAGAAATTAACGAGATGTGTTCGAATAATTTATTCAAAAGGAATGTATAGTTATTGTTTTCGAGAAATGGAATAAAGAGTGATTTTGTAACGATGTTATTACGTAAAATGTGTTGAAACAAGGTTGGGGATATATATATATGATTTAACACTAATATATTTATAATAGTTTCTGAGTACTAAATCAGTGAACTCATTTTTATTTTCATGATTGAATGGATGTTATTTGATAGTTAAATAACCGACTATCAAATCTAGCCAATAAGATTGTTGGTACGGAAAGGCCGAGATCGAATTTATATTCGAAAATCATGATGAAGCAACAAATATGAAATCGTCGAAGATGCATATTGAAGATGGAGCAGTGAAGACCATGGATCTTCATAAGCGAAAGAAAGACCTATCGAATCTCTATGGCATGCATCCAGAGTTATTTGATTTGTGATTCTGACGTGATTGGAATCTTCGGATTACAAGGACTACTCGTTACTATTCTGTAAGGTGATTCCTAGGATGCAGTAGGAGGGGGTCTTCAGTTGTCTAGTCCCAGGACAACTTGTATGGATGAGTGTCTAACAAAGTATTTCCAAAGGGATTGCGTACGCTGATTTCTTCAAATGTACAAAGTTGGTGGCAAAGAAGGGAAACTTCTTAGCCTAACAATATTAGTATTTTTATGGAAATCAATTAGTGATTTCCGATGGATCTGACGATGTGGCATTCAAAGTGAATGGTGGTGAGCTATCTTGAAATAGTAATTCAAACCTCAAGCCTCACAACCTGGAAATGAGAAAAATCGGGCAAACAACATGGCTATGTGGGTCGTTCCTATTAGGGTGTATAATCACCTATCTAGAGAAATTCCATTTGCTTCTTTAATCTATTTCGATGTTGTGCCTTTCGGGAAACGGTGGTTCGAGCCCAACTGTTGGTGATATATTCGATACACTCAAGCGAAATGAGTAGTCAGCCATGTCTGGGCCGGGTTGCAAGACGTTTTTGTTGAACCCGTTGTATTCCCCTCTAGAGACACACTATCGGTAGGTGGTTCCATACCTTGTCATAGTCGGAATCCAATCTCCAATAAGCACCCGCGGTTTTTATTGTATATTATATATGTAGAGCGTGAGATGCAAGCGTTCTGCTAGGTTAATATTTATTTGTATTTAGACACTATATAATATCGGAAAAGATATTGATTTCAAAAATGTTTTGGGTTATCGTATGGTAAAAACCGTCCGTATTTATGTGTGGATTTGGTCTTACGATTATCCTTTTCTTTTGAAAAGATTTTGAACTTTAAAATCAAGTTGGATCATTTCCCTTAGACTTAATGTGTTTTTCTCAGTCTGGTTCACCAGACTGACCCGGTATTTTTAATGCTCGGGTTAGACCGGGTTGTACAGGTCTAGGTTATCGGATGCTGCGAAGACTAGAGACGTGTTGAAGGAGCTCAGGCGTATTAATATTATTTCCGTTGTGTGTTGTATATGAGGACAGATTATTATAACTATCCAGATGTGTTAATGTACTCTGATGATTGTAAGTTTTATTTAAATCTCTCAGTAAAGATTTATTTCTATATCATATTTTGTTCCGCTGCGATGTGGGACTCTATGTTGTGTTGGTTCTTCTTCTTCTTCTATTCGGATATTTCTTTCTTTCTTTTCTCACCCTCTGATTTCTTTCTATAAACGTTATGGTGTTTTCGGTGTTTGGAAGATCGGTATGAGATACGGTAAATGTATTTATATCGATTTTCCAAGAAGAAAATCTTTGGGTCGTTACACTCGGTGAATTTGTGTTGCAAACATTTCTTACCATCCAATCTAGCAACCACAATGCAATCACATAATCCTATATTTTCAAGAAAGGCTACAAAACTTTTAAACTTTCATGCCTATTCTCAAATTTTCTACTTACTGTACTCGAACCAATCTAACAAAATAATGCGGAATCTCGAAATCCCATGTTCCAAAATATCTATGGTGGCACAAAATTCTCAAGGTTCTATCTTTGTCCCCACTTCTTGATTAGATCCTACCAAAAATTTGTTGTATTATGAAGGTATCTTTTCAAACATAAAACTTTTATGGGCTTCTATCCTCAATAATATCTTTCATCCCCCTAACTTTGGGGAACCCCAAATACTTTACCAACACTCTATCCTTTACAAGCTGCCTAATCAAATTAGACTTTCTCCAAAGCCTAACCACAAATTCGGTTCAAGTAGAAATTTGTCAATGGTTATCCCATCAACCCTTGGTATTTTAGGTGGCCTCCTTGAAATCTTTCAAGAGCGCCTACTAATTACTAAAAAGATAACTATGCTACTTCTAAAAAGCTAAATATTATTCCTATTGTCTAAAATACCTAAGGTGCAACTCTTCTTTTTATTCCCAAAGCTCTGGTTATCTTCAATTTGTCCTTCGGTCTTCGAATGAGATGTAACTTAAAAAATCAGTGATCTCATAAATCAAAATTTCTAATTCTAATTAATTAATTTTCTAGTCTGTACTGATAACTAGAATATTTTCCTATGCTTTGATTTGCAGGAACTTAAATTCCACTAAAAGGTCTTTTGCAATAGTCTCCATAAATTTGCCCAAACAATGATATTAACATATTTAAAATTTCAAGGAATAATTATTGTCTTATTTTGAATGGATAGCATAAACTACGCATTAATACATAAAATTACACATCACACCCATTTCATTTTTATGTATATTCTTTATAACTCCAAATATAGTCCTTTTTGTGAAAAATAACAATTTATAAAAAATTAAACAAATATCCTTAAGCAAACCAAAACAGGCTCATATCAACTAGAATGGGTAATCCAATTTTTAATCCTATTCCTTAACCTCATACTTTAGCTTCTTTATCTTGAGGATGACGTTATCCAAGGCTAAAATTCATCTTTACTAAGTATTCCAGAAACTATCAGATCAACACACTTCTTCCTTGTAGGCGGCAAGTCAAATTTCATTATTAACTTTCAACTTTCAGAGATGGTAAATCACTAAGCTAAGTATCCCCATGAAATTCGCTCTTACTCGTTTATCTTATAGTTTAATAAGGGTTTTAAATCCTAATATCACAGGCATAAACAAAAATTCATTACTTATACCACTTTATACCCTTATTCAATCAATACGGGGAATCATTAATGATCAAGATCCTAAAAATACTCCTTTGGATGTTCTATCCTACAATTACGTGGTATAAATGGTGTAGAGGTCTTAATAGTTTCATTCCAATTCCATTATTTGCTTATTCATCCCTATAAACTTTCACTTTTGTCTTTATCACAAATGTGGTCCATCCAATCTCAAACCAGACCATTTCATGAATACTCAATTTCTCCAAGCTCTTTCAAACTTGGGAATATATACATTTTCTCCATATTAATTTATTTTATAAATTAATCCCCACAATTCCTCTTTTGATCTTATTAACTATAAGTTTATTGCCCACTAAATTTGCAATCAACATCCATGAATCTTTTCTGAAATCACGACTTACGGTAAGTTACGTTACACTTGACAATATATTGCTAGCGCTAAACACAGTTATAAACATACTAATTCCTAGACTAAACTATTTAGGGCAATTTAATTCACAACTAACCTTTGATTTTGGAAACACTATACCTCTCCATCCTTTCAAATTGAAACTTCTGGGATTGAGTCTAAAATTTCCAGGTTAGGTTGTGCAATTTTATCCTTACTTAGTCCTAGATCCTAATTCTAAATTACTTAATTGCTACCTTTATTACTCTAGAGTTACCTCTTTTTATAAGGTGAAATTTTTAGTGATTACACAAAATATGTTCTTCTAAATATTGGTATTATTTTCAAAGTTGCACAAATTCAAAAACATGCATTTAATATCTTATTAAAACTTGAGATGTTAAATTTTTGTGAAGATTTTAATACTTACTCTCAACGTCAATACATTTTTTGTTTTTAACCAAATATCCTTCATTTGGAAATTATTCCAAAATATTGCAATGAGGATTCAAATGCTTCTTTTCAATGTTAATTAAATGTTTAAAATAAACGTGAAAATACTTTTTAATAGCTAATAAAACAGTTGTTCATTCTATCCTAGAAAATAGAATCTCAATTAACATCCAAGATTGAGTTATGCGGATTTTTTTTTCAAAAGGTCCAATGACATTTATTGTAATTTTGAAAATTCCTTATTACTTCACACAATAACACTTTTGAGGCATTAACTCAAGGTCTTCGTATCTTTTAATAATAAAGCTTAAAAACTTCTTCCCTTCTTTACAAAACATCTTAAATAAATGCCCTATTTAAAAAGTTATAACAGTTATCAAGTGTTCATAAATTCTTCTCATTTAAATAAAGCTTAATAACTTCTCATTTTAACACCGGTCTTTAACTAGTATTCTGACTGTCAGTCTTTAATGCCCTTCAAAACAATAAATGTTCTAAGGCAAACGCTTGTTTTTATTTGAAAACAAGACTTTGATAATTCAACATAAAATCAAGTAGTAATTAAGTTTTTTAACACATTCATTTCCATATTCTCAATTTATGTAATTATTGCCAACATATGTTTTAAAATGTTAACCCAAGACTATTTTTATGTTAGTAGTACAGTTTCAAATTCTTTATTGTCATGCACATATACTCTTATCAAATTTCTTAGTAATGTGCATTTGAATTTAGGGAATCTTTATTCACTCATTATTCTTTGTTTGCACAATGAGGTTGCTTTTTTCACAAAAAATTAATTTACTAAATTATTTGCTAAATTAATTTATTGGTATAGTTATTTACCATTTGTTCTACTCCTGGTATTATTATTCCCTCATATATTCCTTATTATATGAGAATTTTACTATTTCAAATTCTACCCAAACTTTAGTAAATAAATTTACTATACATTCTCTCTCAAATGGGTATATTTATGATGTTTTCCTTATCAAATTTTTATATACTTCTTCATTTCTCCTTTTTATTTTTGATCGAATGTCAAATTTATCGCCATAACTTATGCAGGATTTTTAAGAAAATAACCTTTTTTTGTAACAACCCGGAAAATGCGAACCAATTTAAACTTTTTATTTTGGCAATTTTAATGAATTATGGATATTTAAAATGAATTATTTTAAATAATAATGACAAGAAATTTATTTTGAA
This sequence comes from Allium sativum, assembly GCA_030737875.1. NCBI lineage: Eukaryota > Viridiplantae > Streptophyta > Magnoliopsida > Asparagales > Amaryllidaceae > Allium > Allium sativum. Next base: position 442,608,906 of record CM060922.1, on the reverse strand, counting down.
TAAAATTATAATGTATATTCTTTTTAGTTGTGTTTTGTATTATTTTTGCGCTGCATTGTAACTTGTAAATCTCTGATATTTAGTAAATGTGTAATATTTATTCGTACTCTGTATATTCTTGTATTCTGATGAAATTATTGTAATAAGCACTGAAATGTTCTTCTGTTTGTGTTCTAATTTGTTTTGTCCTCAAAGCAATCCGTGCTTTCCCTCACGGGGAAGTTTCAGGTTCTTACAGTGGTATCAGAGCTTTGGTTTACAAAGCTTGAGAACAAGGAACATTAGAACCAGACGAAAGAATTCATCAGAGATTGGATTAGCGATATCCAATGAGAATTACTCATTAGAGATAGGATCAATAGTATCCTAGAACGAGTGTGAAGAGTAGTGTTTTTAAAATAAAAATGAAAATGGAATTTGTTTTGAAAATTTAAACCTTATTCAATGTATTTGAATATTTTATTTGTATTGAATTTGGACAATCCAATATATAAAGATTTTGTATATAAGCATTGCAAATGTGTATTCAAAGTTTTAATATACTGGATAGATATAGAATCACACTATAGTCGCCGGGAGATGATTCTGATGATGTCGCGGCGTCATCAGTATTTGTGTTCGAGTTTCGAAAGTGGGAGTGAGAACCAAAATTAGATAGGGCTTATTGTTGTGAATTTGCATCAAAAATATGATTTTCTGTATATATATCAAAGTTATGCATTTAAAAAAGTTAATTCACTAATTGATTGATGATTGTGTTGTATGATTATTCATGTAAACCAACATATAGATGTATGGTAAATTTGGGCCAAATTGAACCAAATATTGAACTGACTTGAAAATTGTTTGGAATTGTATGCATATACATGTATATACATTAAACATGTCATAGCAAGGAGGTTAGAGAAGAGGAATAAAATTGTATGCCCGACAAATAGGGTACATGTTTACTAATTTATTGGGTTTGGATGATTTTATGAGCCGATTGGCTAGCCGCTTGGCCTTTTCTTTTTCTTTTTGAGATGAGAGAGCCTGTGTGGCGGTTTGGGGATTTTCCCGGTGCTCCCGCAAAAAGGAGGTTATGGCAAAAAAAATCGAAAATTTAGGGTGTTAGCCAAATTTTTGAAAAACTGGAAATTCTTAGAAACTAAAAAGTTGAAAAATGAAAGCCAGACTGAAAGTTGAGTTGATTAGTAAAACAACTTTCAGCTCTGTTCCTTTTCGAGGATGAAAAGATTTTAAGTGGGGGAGATTGTAACAACCCGGAAAATCTGAACCAATTTAAATTTTTTATTTTGGCAATTATGATGAATTTTGGATATTTAAAATGAATTATCTTAAATAATAACGACGAGAAATTTATTTTGAATAGAATTAGAACGTATATATTTATTTGAATCAACGTTAGAATATAAATATTTATTTTCAATTATAAAAGGAATTGAAAATGGCGTGGTAGTTTAAAAATTCAATTTCAAATTTCAAATGAATGTACAGGATTCAAAATCAACCGGATTTTAGTGAAACTAAAAATAATAGAATCTATTTGAAAATATCTTTCCAACGATCCGAAAAATTGAAATTTCATAGCAGGAATAAAAAGTTATGCCCAGTTGAAAATTCGGAATAGTCGCTATGGAAAATATAGCCCTTAAAAATGGAAATTTTGCAAACGATCTCCGTTTTCGATGAAACCACTTTTGTTGGATCAGGCATATCAAGTTATTGCTATATTCCAATTTTCATAATTTTTGAAATCAATATGTGAGCGTGGCTAAGTTAAACGTGTTTTGATAATTTCAGTCAATTTGGATCGACCAGAAAATGGCCATTTTTCAAACGGTCTCCAAATCTGACGAAATTAGTATTGTTAGGACAGTATCGTCAAAACATAGCTAGATTAATTTTTTTGGAATTTTTGGGGTCTATTTGTGGTCCCAACAAATTGGAATGTGTGTTCAAATTCAATATATAGATTTATATTTTGATTTTGACAAAAAATGATCGAAACAGCCGAACTGGCTTGCGAAACATATCCCATTGTGCTCGGAATTGGGGTAATTAGCTAAGGACTATAGTCGTTGGGTTCAGTTTGGAGTCCGAACAAAAAAGTGACTTTGGGAATTTAAAATAATAATAAATAGATTAAATATCACTCCCTCCCTCACATTCTCTCTCCCAACCCCGTCACTTTTCAGATCGAAGAAAAAAAGACCCACGCAACCCTGGACGCCGCTCCTCCTCCCTAGGTGCCGCCGTCGGGCGCGCGAGCCTCCCTCTTCTCCCCCCTCGGCCATCTTCCTCACCACCGACGCCCTTCCTCGTTCTCCCCCAACCCCAAATCGAAGGACCCCAAACCCACCCTCCCCGTCTGAGATCCCTGCCGCCGCCCTAGCTTCCGCCAATCACCACCAGAGACCACGAGCACCTCCGACGAACTGATTTTTTATATGTTAAGCCTTATTTTAAAGATCTGATTTTTTAAAATATCAATAGTATTAATAAAAATGTAATTTTTATATGAAATACATTTTTATATAATTTGAACAACGCCATAAAGTTGAGATTTTTAAACTATGAAAAGTTGGTATTTTTAATTTATAAAGATTCGATTTTTAGTGTTATAAAAAATATGATTTTTAGTTTATAAGGGTATGATTTATAGTTGTGTAAAAATAGAATATTTATGGTATGTTTGAAATATTTTTATGTAGATCAAAATATAAATTTTATATATGTAAAATGGCGATAAAAATATAATTTTTATTTTGTACGGAGAATTATAAAAATGTGATTTTTATAGATAAAAATACGATTTTTATAATGTTTTCATTATGATAAAGATACGATCTTTATATGGATATCATTAAGATAAAAATTCGATTTTTATTATATATGAAGCGAAATAAAAATTCGATCTTTATATATGAAATATAAATATAAAAATATAATTTTTATATAGAAAGAAGCGTTGTAAAAATATATGAAGTAGTAATAAAAATATGATTTTTATTTATTGGAATGAGACGATAAAACTGTGATTTTTATCTATGAACAGCGTGAAGAAGATTGCGTTGGAATTTTGAATAGAATCCAAACCATCGTCCGTTAAAGATCGGCGGAGTGGAACCTAAAGGTGAGAACTTCTCACTTCAAATTTTATTTCTAGTTAAAATATACACTAGGATGCAGACGATGCTTAGCAGCACCCAATACCCGTCGTCCACAGACCATGGACGACTTGTTTGTTTGATTGATTGTGTTGTGAAAATAGATTTTATGATGCGGAAAGAAATAAATATTTTATAATTAAAAATATAATTTTTAATGTGTATATGAATAAAATAAATATTCTTAAACAAATCGGATGATTTTTTTATGTCACACATTTGACTGATATTGTTTGGGACGATAAATTTTACACATCGCCCAACTGCTCAAATAAAATTCATTATTTTTTGATTGAAACTCCACAAAGGTATTGGGATGATATATGACATACACTAGTCCCAATAATTAGTTGTATGTCAATCGATTGGTTGACAAACTGTTATAAGCGTTAAATATTTATATTTAATGCTTATATACTATAGAATGCACTATGGATGATGGATGATTATTTACTACTGTTGTTGTATACATGTATTGTATGAAATCCATATAATCAAATTATATGGTAATTGACAGTGTCTGATTCCAGTTCAGAAAGAATGAATATTTTAAAAGGACGAATATTTTTAAAATAATATTCAGTAAAAGATCAAAATTTGATTTTGATGTCCGATTTGGGATGGACACGAATATATTTAAATATATAAAGCCGTGTTTATTAGATTAATGCCATTTTGATGTGAATGATATTTTTATCGATTTTATTCATTTTTATAATGAATATAAAAAAGGAATTGATTTTAAAATATAATGTTTTGAAAATATTATCATTAATATATTAATGATATGGAATATTCAATTTTTATTTGAAATTGAATATGAAGTTGAAATCATTTTGAAAACGAATTTAAAACGATTTATAAAATACGTTTTAAATGCAAATCGATGAAATATATATAAGTCAATATTAGACACACATCCTTAAAACGAAACTTAATTAGGCTCAGGTGCAGTCATAAACTTATTATAAATTAGGTCCCTATTTTTCAAAAGTAGTTCAAAAAAATAAATAAATAAATAAAATACGAAAATTAATATTAAAATAAATTAGGCACTCAACAAAAAATTCGATCCAAAAACATCAAAAACATGGCAAGTACAAGAAAACAACAAAAATCATCGAAAAAATGCAGTTAAATGCATAATATTATGCTCATATTTGATTTTATTGCATACATATGTGCATGTATTCCAGGTTTTCCATCTTTGTTGATTTACTTGCATATTTTTGTGAATTTATTGCATAATTCTTGCATAAACATATGCAGTTATTCTCAACAGCCCAACTCAGTTCACTTATACTTGCATTCAAATGTGCAAATAAAACGTAAAACATGCACACATGTGTGCAACATATCTGCAAGCAAAATATTAGCTGAATTTCCTCTATGCAATAGTTGCTTACATGTGTGCAACTATTGGCAATGGTTGCATATATATATATATATATATATATATATGCAAAAAAAATTGTCGATTGGTGTGGACTTCTACGATTATTTCCAGATTTTAGATTTTTTTTCTTTAATCAATGCCGCAGTATTTTCTGGCCAAAAATGGAGCAGGCAGAACTAAAATTAGCAGGAGGCGGAACCTTGTACATGAGGCGGCTGGTTTGAAAATAGGGACCAGATTTATATAAAAAAAAGGAGGGACATGGCTTCTATTTAGAACTTTAATAGGGACCTATAAAAAACGCACCCTATATATAATATATATATATTATATATATATAATGGCCTAAATAGAATGCACCGCGCTGCGGCAATTCACAAATTTCGACAATTGACTTCAAATGGACATTACGGGAGATCCAACGGTTGGATTCTCCTGAAACTGGAACCTTTGGGTTCGTATCGAAAAGAGTTTTCTAATGAACACAAGAGATTTGAAATCCGACAGTTGGATTTGGAATTATGTCCAAATCAAATTTGGAAAAGGTCGTTGTAAGTGCAGTTCGATGGTCGTTGATGGAAATCAACTTTACGGGCCTTGATAAAATTATTAAAAATATCAATAATTTGTGTAAAATCATAATAAATGATTTGGAAAGAATTGGGATTTTTTTTTTCACATTTGAAAGGATAAAATTATATTTTTATTGAAATGAACTAGTAATGAACTAGAATTAAAAATCCAATATTTTTAAATAAATAAATTGAGTTTGAAAGGGTTTTAAAAATAACCAGAATTTCCAGTATATGAATTGGAATCGAAATTATTCTCAGAATATTTCGATATTGGATTTCGTGATTATACGGATATTGTGGAGGAATTTGGAAGATATATATATCGTTATTCCAATACGACGTTTGTTGGTTTCAGAATTTGATATTGAATATAAGCCGATATATTTTCTATTCAGAGCCTTGTATTTAATATCCAATTTGATTTTGGGTTTGTCGTGAATGGTATCTTTAATAATACTGTTCTTAAACCCAATGGAGTTAAGAAAATTAGAAACTCACTGGAGATTAGTTAAGTTGAATGGTTTCCTAGGTATTGATCTGATGTTGGTTTCGGCCTTCGGGGTTAATACTTAGGGAATTGTTCTCTTACTAATTTACGGTTAGAGATTGATGGAATGTGAATTGGGTTTATTGTGAACTTTGTTTTTGACGACATTCGTTCTTTAACCCGATTTACAGTGAAAAGTGATTTAGAATTTATAAATATTTTTATTAAGATTTAACAGGAACTTTCCAAAGTAACGTCTTCTAATTTAATATATTAAATTGGAATTGAATGGAATTCGATTGATAATAATCGAAATGAAATTCTGTGGAGGAAGACTATTAATACATATGGAATTTAGAAGGCTTTGCCGCTATTCCATTTATATTATTAGTCGGATATGGAGTTTATATCGATTATATATATATATATCGATTTGTTTTCCACGAAAATTCCATTGTTAATGGAATGTGATTTTGGGTTGTCGTGAATGGTATCTTTGATAATATTATTTTTAGACCCAATGGAGTTAAGAAAATCAGAAATTAACTGGAGGTAAGTTAAGTTGAATGTTTTCCTGGGTATTGATCTGATGATGGTTTCGGCCTTTGGGGTTAATACTTACGGAATTGTTCACTTGCTAATTTATGGTTAAAGGCTGATGGAATGGAATGTGATTTTGGGTCTATCGTGAGCCGTGTTTTAAATGACATTGGTTCTTTAACCCAGTTAAAGACAGGATATGATTTCCCAAGTTAAACAATCATTAATATTGATTTTTTGGGAAGATTAAGACCACGTGGAGTTTTAATGAATCTTTAATTAGATTGAAATGATCGAGAATGGAGTGTCACCAGTTTTCTCTAGGCGATAGATAAATCTTTAATTAGATTTGAACATGGAATGGTAATTGAATTTACCGATAACACCATGGTGTTAGATATGAAGTATTACTAATTTTGCTTTATGGGATGAATAGGTTGGGATTGGGAAATTAAACAAATGATTACCTCCGTAAGGAGCGCTAATCTGGACTAGTTTGGAAAAACCATAATTTGGTTTGAATTGAAATCCAAAGGAAGATTAAAGAATAAATTTGAAGAATTTATCTTTGATAAAATTAATGGGAACCTTTCCCAAAATATAAGAATATTTGAATAAATTAATATTCTGGATTGGAATGAGGCATATGTTGTGTTTTTATAGTACTCATTTATTATGTACGCGAGTTATTCAGAAAGACCGGGTTTATCCCATTCTGAATAACTGATTCAACGATGTGTCGAGGATAAAGACGGTGGTTGAAGGCCGGAGGTCTTCACATCGTTTGGATGATTACTGATGTCTTGATTGGGGTTGTAACACCCCACCTCCGTTAAGGTCACTCACAAAGGGAATGCCTTAACTTTGGTGGAGCATTTTAGTAAACAGAACAGAAACTTACAAGACAGATAAAACAGTACTTGAAAATTTTTAACTTTATTACAGCGGAAACAGAAATTAGTATGGTTACATCCTTTCGATTTCAGAATTCAAGTACAAAATATCAGTCTTGTACAAAAGCCTTCAAAATGCATAGTTTAAAATCATAATCCCCATGGAACGGAAGCTATACAGAGCCAAGCCATACTTTAAGCACTTCAAGCAAAGAGAAATCCGGATCAAGCTAAAGTATTTCCCTCCTTGGATAACCTGGGGGGGAAACGGAAGAAAGAAGGCGAAACAACAAGGGTCAGACAAAAAGTCTGGCAAGTCCAGTGACTTTCAGCATATAAACAGATAATAATAATATGATATGAACATAAAACTGGATGTGAGATAACTATAACAGGTGTAGCAGATATAACAGAAAAACAGAATGATATAAAATATTGTTTTACACTTCTCTGCACTAATACTAGTACAACAGAATTAGGGGTCACCCTAATGTCTAAATTGAAGCAGGAACGGGTACAGAATACTTTAACAGAAACAGAATGCTAATAATGGGCCTTTACTACCCGATCAGAAACAGACAGAAGAAGAAACAGATTTATCCCTATGGAGACAGAATGTGGAATTAGGTGTACACTAGAAATGGGCCTTTACCACCCGAACAGACGGTACCACACAGAAACAGACAGGTGTTACCACCCAACAGAAACAGACGGTACCAACAGAAACAGACAGAACTAAGCGTACCCTAAAACCCTACCCCAAGCGATCGGCTCCCTAATACATAAATATCCTGTGTCGGCCCCACAGTAGGGTGTATCACTCCCTAAAGTGACAACCAATTGGCACAGACCTATTTACAGATGTCACGGCGTCTTACATCCTCAGAGGCAGACCGGGATCCATGCACGCACATGACCCGGTTGGAACACACCATCAACACCCCTCGCCATTATCAGAATGAACCACTTATAATTAGTTCAGTAAGCATGCCCGGACCCTACCTACTGTTGGGTCAAAGTTTTGATACCAGAAAGGGTTACTGACTAATATGGGTCCCAAACAACAGATGACACAAGTAATTCCCCTCCTAACCTTGTGTCCCCAGACTAACAGATTTCAGATTAACTTGTTTACAAGTTCAGACATACAGAATTCAGGTTTACTAATTCACAAATTAAGTTAACAAGTTTTCAGACTAACAGGTCAGATGTACAGATTTTTTAGATTTGTCTAACTTTGTATTGGGCCTACAGATTCATGGACGGGTTTTACTACATCTATTAATCCATTTGATTTAACCCTATTTTCCCCCAATACGTTTTAGACGTCATTCTTATCTTAGATTTGCATTAATTAATTATTAATGCCCAGACCTCTCACATTAGGTCGCTAGCTTGTGGCCGCTGGATGTGCCGGGCGGTTCCGGGCAGACTTCTGCCACAAGCCAGACCTAACCTCGTGTCTTAAGCAGGTTATGACTAACTTCTCACATTAGAACCTATTGTTTGCGGCCACTGGATGTGCCGGGCGGTTCCGGGCAGATTTACGTCGCAAACTCATTCTAACCTCGAGTTAGCCATATTCATCTTTGCGGCCAATTAATTAATTATTTACCGTTTATGCGCACGCCCAATATATATGCCAATTCAGATTATATCAATAACAGAATGATCACATCAACTCAACTGATATAGCAGATAATAGATTTTAGCAGATTGGGTGACTTAACATATTTAACCGATTTAGCACTTAGCAGATTTTGGCATATAACAGGTTAGGCATCCCAACAGACAAATTTAACAGATTTGGCATTTCAATCTAATTAGCAGTCTAGGCAATATAACAAAACTAGCAGTTTTAGGCAACTTAGCAAATTAGCAAAATAGGCATTTTCAACGGATTCAGTAAATGACAGATTTAGCAGGTTTAATATTTCTAAAGGTTCTATTTACATGCCTTGCCTAAACATAAATTAGGCCTAAATTCATATGCCTAAATAATTGTCATGATTCACAATATGAACATATATTCCATGTTTGCATAAATTTACATAGCGCAGAATATGGACACAATTTACCATATAACATATGTTCCAATTTTTGTTAAACTAGCATTTTACAGCAGATTCACATATAGATTATACCAAATATAACCATTAATTCCAATGCATGCCATATATCCAAAAATCCCTATTTAGGTGTAATCACAATAATAGATATCCTAATTAATGCAAATCTTTTACACCTAAGCTTCCATATCTTCTTCTTTTTAAGTCATGAATCATTATGCAAACTATACCCAACAATCTAAATCTTTAAATCATATCTTCTAAAAATCAAATCTTGACTTTTATATGCATTTTGTCCAAAATCTCAAATCATATGTAATCTTACAATGGTTCCTCTTCTTCTTTTATCACAGAATATGCATAGGTCTAAAACTAGTTTATAACATATGCTCATCTTTCTAATTAATTACAGATCTAAATTACAACATAACTATGCCTACAACATGCATAAATTATATGTTCATAGTCAAATTTATGCATCCAATCCCAAGTCACATGTCCAATATATTTTATGCCTCAGACCTAAAGTCATACATTCAATTTAGTCTTGTCAAATTTCGCATCATTCATCCCAAAATTTGCGTTCATACGTTCATCTCTTATGAGATTAGGCACAGGCTCGTGGTAGCCTGGCTATAGAAACAGAAAAGAAGAAAGGAATATAGAACAGTCACAGAAAACAGATCTAACAGAAGAGAATACAACCTCAAACTCAGATTTAAATGCATATCAAAATTATAATTAACGTTTATAGCGGAGAATAACTGTACTTGCCTTGATTGGATTAAAGAAAGAACTTTAACTTGTTGTAGAATCTTTGCAGAACTTTAATCTCTAGTTTGAATTGAGTTGCTTAGGCTGATGTTGATTATCTTCTAGTTTTAATTCCAGCAGAGCAGAGACGCCATTTTTATTTTTATTAGAAGAAGAGAGCAATGGAGGCTAGAGAATTGTACAAGAAACCTAGGTAGAGTCTAGGGTCCTTTTTATAGGGGTAATGAACTGATTAGAACCATTGATGTTGCTTGGATTGATCGTAGCAATTCATCCTAAGGAGAGACCAATTAGAGCTTGCCTCCTAGCCCTAATGACAAAGCAGACCACAGAAAATCGACCAACAGAGAATAGGCCAGCCGGGTTAGACTGGGTTCGACCTGGTCTGGACCAGGTCGACACCCCTGTCGACAGCCCTGTCGACAGGCCTGTCGACAGGCCTGTCGACCTGGTTAGACCAGGTTGACAACCCAGTCGACCTGGGTGCGTGAGGCGGGTGTTCTTCCGCCCTAGCCCATTGGGCCCCACTTTTAATTTTTTAAACTGTTTTATTCTGTTTGAAATTTAAATTTAATTCAGAAACTTCCAGAGGCTATATCTTCTTCATACGGACTCCGTTTTTCGAAAACTCGGACTCTATTTCGCGTATTTTTCCGAGACGAACGCAATGGCGTATCCCGTTTCCCTTAGTTCTTTGATTTCAAATTAATTATACTTTAATTTATGACTTTCACGGTTATAGAATACACGGGGTGTTACAGGGGTGTACACCCAAGACAAGGTAATAAGTCGTGATCGTCCAGACGTACTTGGAGATCAATCAGATATGCGAGGACCTCTCTCCTGTATTGGACATATGGGATGAGGAATAAGGTGCCTCCGGTTTCGTTCAGACCAAGAACGAACTTGTAAATGGATGTGTGTCTAACATCGGATTTCATTTTGTGTGATTGATTGACATCGGTTGCATAGTGTGAATTGCCTGTGTGACATGCTGAGATGCAAATGATCAAGGCTTCTGTTGAAAAGCAGAGGCTTGTGGTTGATGATCAAAGCATGGCTTTAATATAGTGTAGCTTTGTGTAGCGTTAATTCGCGAGCCTCACACCCCGGTGTGAACCAGAAACGGGAGAGGACTTCAGGGAAGACATGCGTTTCCTTTTTAATAAACAGGAAATTCGGGCCAGTTTAAAAATTTTATTTTGGCAATTTTAGTAAATTTTGAATAATTAAAATGAATTATTTTAAATAATGACGAAGAGAAATTTATTTTGAATAAAAGTAGAACGTATATATTTATTTGAATCGTCGTTAGAATATAAATATTTTATTTTAAATATAAAAGGAATTGAAAATGGCGTGGTAGTTCGAAAATTCGATTTCAAAGTTCAAATGAATGTACAGAATTCAAAATAAACTGGATTTTAGCGAAACAAAAAATATTATAATCTATTTGAAAATATCTTTCCAACGAATCTGAAAAATCAAAATTTCATAGTGAGGATAAAAAGTTATGCCCAGTTGAAAATTCAGAATAGTCACTATGGAATTTTGGCCCTTGAAAATGGAAATTTTCAAATGACCTCTGTTTTCGACGAAACCACTTTTGTTGGATCCGGGATGTCAAATTATTGCTAGATTCCAAAATTCGTTATTTTTCAAAGCGATATATGAGCATGGCAAAGTAAAACGTGTTTTAACAGTTTAAGTCAATTTCGATCAACTATGAAACGACCCGCAAATCCGAGCTATCTGAGTTGACTAAATACACCACACGTCCAACCCAAATAACACAGAAATACGAACCATTAATAGAAAGAAGTTAGAAGGTGAGAGTAGATAAGATAGAAACTTAGAAGGGAAGAAGAAGAAGAACATAAACACATCACAGAACCTCACATCGCAGCGGAATAAAATATAATATAGATAACAACTTTTTGAATACAAAATTTTTGACTGTATATACATACATCATTATCAGAGTATACACTTACAATACAGCGGAAATAACACTAGATAACTAACGCTGAAGCCTCCTGTTCCAAGCTCCTCCAAGTGAATCTGTGAAATCCCGACTACTTGACTGCCCGTACAAATTTGGGCACCCAAGAGTTTAGGAAAAACAAAACAAATTAAACTCTGGGTCAGTCATGGGACTGGTGTGAGTAAACTCCAACCATATGGTTTAACTTCAAAGATCTTTCGAAAGAAAAGGATAATAGTAAGACCAGTCCACACATAAATACGGATGGTTTTTACCTTACTATAACCCAAAACACTTTGATACGAAAATCTAGTGATATTATAATAATGTCTACATCAAATAAATAACCAAATAGCAGAACGCTTGCATCTCACGCTCCACATATATAGTATAAAATCAAAAACCGCATGGCGCTTATTGGAGATTGGATCTCCAACATGACAAGGTATGGAACCACCTTCCGACTGTGTATCTCTAGAGAGGAATACACTGGGTTCAACAAGAACATCTTGTAACCCGACCCACACATGACCGACCACTCATTTCGCTTGAGTGTATCGAATGTATATCACCAACGGTTGGACTCAAACCACCGTTTCCCGAATGGGCAGAATCGATAGATTTAGAAACAAAAGGAATTTCTCTAGATAGGTGATTATACACCCTAATGGGTGCGACCCACATAGCCATGCTGCCTGCCCGATTTTTGTCCTTTCCCGGTTGTTGAGGCCTGAGGCTACGATTACTTACCATTCATTGATAACACAATCACTTTGAATGCCACATTGTCAGATCCGTTAATCACTAGTTGAGTTTGCACAAATATTCTGGATATTATGCTAAGGGATAAATCCGTTGCAACCATATATATTTATACAGACCTACCCATTTGATCATTGGAAATACTGTGTCATACATCCGTCCATTTACGTTCGTTCTGGGACTGAACGAAACCGAAGGCACTATTTCTATAAATAGAAAAGCCCTTGCACTTTACTCCGTCTTCAATATATTCAGCATACTTGGTTCGCAACGCTTATGCCGATACGGAGTGGTTCTTCGGATAATAATCCAACCGGTCTCTCCATATTGACAACGATGGTCAAAAACTTCGATAGTCTGTGATTTAACTATCGAATAAAACAAGTGTTCATCCAAACATATCAAACAAATCACTGGGCTCTTTTAATTAATATTTCATTAATTAAATCTCTTCTCCATTTCCTTAACAATATTTGTTAACCAAATATTTTCAATAACCATATTGGCCCTTTACGCTATTTGGAAAACATTTCCCAATATCAACTTCTTTTATTTTCTATATATTAGAAAATATCTCTATTTGCAATTGGAAACGATTCCAATCACTTATCTCTATCCCGACTATTTTAATTATACTCAGGAAATATTTACTTTTATATTTCCAAAATTCCATCACTTGGGTTTATGCTGTGTAAAACATTGTTACAACAACCCAAAATATTTTATTCAACTAACTCTTTTTCAAACACTTCTCTTCGAGACTGGATCTTGCTATTTATCCATTAAAAATGAAATCAATCAAGTTGGGGTAAAATTACCTCTCAGACCTTAACTGAAGACATCCTCAACTTCAAAACGGCAAAACCACTTACCTCGAATAAACACACTATATAATCCAATTATTCATTTTTGAAACATGTATAAAGTTCGCTTTCTATTTCTAATTTATAGATTTCCCTTTTTGTTTAAAATATTCGATTTTTGATTTCGTTTCCTTATCGAATTCTACATTTATCGATACATTGATTTATAACTATCAAATCATCTGAAAAATATTCTATCTCCTTAAATTTCCGGGAAAATTCGCCATAACCTCCCCTGCATCGGGAGCATCGGGAAATTTCAAATAGCTTCCCGGTATCTTCCTCAATCAAAAAGAAAAAGGAAAAGCCAAGCGGCTTGCCGATACGGCGCATAAAATCTCATATATGAATTAAACATGTACCTTGTTGTCGAGCACATAAATTTAAATCTTCATATACTTCATATCAAACCTGCTTACACATGTTCACCTGTTTTCCATTCAGTTTAACTCAATCCAATCGTTGAATTCAGTTTCGCTCATTTATTCTTTAATTAGCTATTTTGCCTATTTCACTTCTTTGTTTGAACATAACACGTTCAAATAAAATATTTAACTCGTTCATAACCAAATTGAATTTCAATTTCAATTCTAGTTTCCTTTTCCATTTCGAATATAAATTTTCAAATCGAATTCACTTATTTAAGGCCCAATATCAATTCAACATCTCATTTACTAATTACTATTCGAATTAGTTAATTCTATTCAATAATCAAAAATCTAATTTCTGTTTCAAAAATCAATTCATTACTCCACCTGAGTTCACATATATTTTATAACTCAAATCTGACATTTTCAAATTAGAAATTCGGATTTTTATTCGCTTAAAATCCCTTTATAAATGAAATAAACCGTTATGGTTTTTAAATAGTTCTGGCGCTGTTTTTCTGAAAATTTGATTTTGACATAACTCAAAATCTATACGACGAAATCCAGATTTTTCTCCTTCATTAGAAAACTATTATCAAACCGGTCCTGACGTTTCTTGTTTCAAAGAGATCCGACTTCAATTGGGTTCGGTATACTCGATTGAAGTTCGAATCGCTATTTTACGAACTGCAGCGCTGCGGCGAGTTCGTTTTAATTGTATTTATATATATTAACCTTTAAACTTCTTTAAAATGAATTCAACTTCATTCTAATATATATATATATATATATATATATATATTCCAAATTCCATTTGAATCTTTACATTTCAAATTCCATAGTTTTAAATCCTGTATTCAAATCCCATTTGAAATCCTTTATTCGAATTCCATTTCAAATCCTTTATTCGAATTCCATTTCAAATCCTTTATTCGAATTCCATTTCAAATCCTTTATTTATTTTCCACCATAATTCAACTCCTTTTTGAATTTCTATATTTGAAATTCATACTTGAATTTAGATATTCAACTCCATTTTGAATTCCTTTTTGAAATTCAAATATTCAAACCCTATTTGAATTTCTATGTTAAAATCTATTTCCAACACTATTTGAATTAAAATATTCCAATTTTCTCTCAAACACCATTGAATTCTAAATTCGAATTCATTTACAAATACCATTTGAATTCTAAATTCAAATTCATTAGTTAAACCCCACATTTAATTTTCTTGAATCCCAATACCTTAATTTATTCCTTTGAATTAAATTCCACTTTAAATTCTATAATCAAATCCCTTTTGAATGGTTATATTTGAAAATCATATTTGAATTTAAATATTTAAACTTCATTTAAATTTCTATTTGAAATCTTATATTTAAATCCCATTGAAATTTCTTTATTCAAACCCATTTGAATTCCTTTGAATTCAAATTCCATTTCAAACCATTTGGATTTCCTATTCTACTTTGAAATCCTATGTTCAAAGTTTATTTCGAATTCTATTTTGAAATTCTATATTCAAATCCCTATTTGAATTTCTTTATTCAAATTCTATTTCAATTCTCTTATTCAAATTCCATTTTGAACTCTCTTATTCAAATGTTGTTTGAATCTCTTATTCAAACTCTATATTTAAAATTCCATTTGAACTTCCCTATTCAAATTCTATATTTAAATTTCATTCGAATTCTATATCCAAATCTCTATTTGAATTTTCTTTATTTGAATTCCTTCGAATTCAAATTCTATTTAAATTCCTTGAATTCAAATTCTATTTTTCATTCTAATTTCGTCTATTCAAATTCTATTTGAACTTCTATTTGAATTTCTAATATTCAATCTCCTTTTAAACTTCAAATATTTAAACTCCCTTTTAAAATTCAAATGTTATACTCAAATTTCATTTGAGTTATATATTTAAAAATTTCATTTCACATCCTATTTGAAATTTCATTTCAAATTCCAATTTCACACTTGTATTTCTATTTCTGAATTATCAAATGATAATTCTTTTCACTTCATTATAAAAGAACTATTTATAAACTTCGTTTATAAAGAAACTACTTGTTTTATTTTTCAAAAACAAGTTTATATTTTATTTCCATTTAAAATTCAAATTCTATTTAAAAATAGAATTTTCCTTTTTTTTAAATCTCAAATATCCTTTCACGATATTTTTAAATATCATTACTTAAGCCCAGTGATAAAACACACAAAGCAACCAATTATTTATTTTTCTAACACATCATATATAACGATATATATGCAAACAAATAAACAAACAGATAATATATTTTGAGGAATCCAGTTGGATTCCTCCAACCTGTTTTCCTGCATCCACAGATGTTAGCACATAAATAATACCCATTCTGCTTCGTGGCAGAATATCGCGGTATAGAAGGTCATCCACTAATCATAGCGTGGGGCGTATTGGGTAATCATCCGCTATGAAACTGCGGGCATCCGCTAATGAGACTGCGGGAATCCAACCAATCAATCAACCCAATATATATATATATAGCCTAAATAACTAATATATAAAAAACAAGCAGAAAAATCCAAACGAGCAATAACAATTATTTTTAACGAAATAAAAATAATTCTAAAGGTGAGTGAGATTTACTCACCTTGTATTTTATTTATTTGCCGAATATCCGATTAAGTTTCCATATCGTCTCGGCTTGTTTCAACCAAATCCATTTCGTACCTTGTTGCCACTGAAAGCACTCGACTAACCACTAAGCAGCCCAGCAATTCACCGATCCATTCACATTGAAATCAGCCCCCAAAACAGCTTTATCCCATTTTGACATTTTCACGAACATTTCATCGGCGATCTAAATTCCCTTTTTAATCACCTACAATCTGCTACCTTCCCACTGTTGTTCATGCCAGAAGAAGAACCAGCAACCCAACACTCCATTTACATCATGTCTGAACTCCGCCCAGTCCCCCTTCAATACATCATCGACTTCCTTCCCTGAAGCACAGGTCCGAACCCCTTCGACGTCGAAATTCCTCAGTCAACTCACTGACCTCCAAATCCCCTTTCGCGATGACCGTCGAACCCAGAAACCAACTCGCGAACCCCTCTCCAGAACGCGAGCAACATATTCGTCGATCTACTCGACCTCGACATTGACAACCCCAAATTTACGAACGCCTCCGGTCTTGATTTGAGATGTAGGGTTGCCGTGATTGGATTTTGAGCTTCGGTGGACTCCTGGCTTTAATCGCGATTCGCGGTTCAACTGAAAAGGGACAAGAGTTCGATTCTATTCACTTTACTCTTCGTTTTAAACGATGGATTGATTTTCGCAACTACTCGAAAGGAAGAAAATGGAAATGAAAACTTGCAGTATGTTTTCTGGTTTTGGTAAATGACGGTAAAAGAGGGCAGCGGCTTGATTTATAGAGGATGATAGGGAACCAAAAGTACGAACCCATTAATTTGCTGTTTGTTCGATGTTGAGGATGGGAGACAATTTAATCAGCTCGAAGAAAGAATAGCTGCGACGTGAAAACATTTAGGTCGGCTGATTTAAACTTAGGGTGGCCATGATTAGATTAGGTAATTTATTTGATTTTATTTTTATTAAATAACTAAAATATCTCGCAGTCCCCTAGCTTAATGTCCTAAACTGCTATCTGGTCGCAATGACCGACGTTACAAGATTATAATGTCATTCTGAACCCAATGGAACCCATTCTGAATTTTAATTCGACTTGTATATAAGAGATACAATTTAAATTAACAATTTAAATTAAATTTGATTTAAAATATAAATCAATTCCAAACAATTAATTCTAATTCAATATAAAAAATTTATATAAATCGGCTAAATTGTTTTCAATATAGTTTTGACTCTAAATCCGATTGGTTTCTTCTTCGTATACGATTATTCAATATATTTGCTATTAAACCATATATCGATTATTAAATCGATAAATCCAATAAAAATTCATTTATATTATATATTCAACATTTAAAACCATACTAAATATTTAAAATAAACTGTTCAAAAATCTGGGTCGTTACATTCTTCCCCCCTTAAAATAATTTCGTCCTCGAAATTGCTAAGGTAGGAAAATGGTACAAATCCATTACTTTTCACAACTTCTTTATGTTGAAACTCACCTCCTTATATTTCAACATATTTAATTCCACCAAAACTTTTGGTCTTCCTTCATTTAATTTGAATGATCTACGATCAATCCATTTATATCCAATCTATGTTCTATTAAACCAACTCAAATTAATTTTTTGTCAATTGCTTCACTTCAATCCATTTAACCAGCTTAAGTTAAATTCCAATTCCAGAATCCAAATCCCAGGATTTTCATTTCAAATCCTTTTGAAATCACTTAAATATATACATATATATTTATTTCCATTTCAAATTCAAACATTTGAATTTTCAAACCAACTTGTTTTCTTTCAAACAAATTTCCTTCAAAATCTTTTCTAAGGTAGCAATTCATCACTTAGAAACTCGGAAATGAACACTGATGATGTTGCAATCATCATCAGAATTATTTTCCAGCGACTGAAGTGAGTTCAGTGCCTTATTATTTCAAAATCCATGATTTTCTTTCAAATCCTTTAAAACAAATCTATATTATTTTAATATACTTTGAAAAATATTTTTCAACTTCCCAGAATTTTGAATTCTTAATTCTGGTTTGAATTTAATTCTAATTCATCTCATTTGTATATTTAATTCCTATACAAATTCTACTCTGGTTATAAATAACCATTCTAAATTTATAATCTCATTTGATTATAAAGTCAACATCCAACACATCCATATAATAATAATTCTAGAAAATTATTCTTTCTATATCAAAATAGAAATTTCGGGTAAAATTATTTCATTTACCCACTTTAAAACAATATTATGTCGATTCTTCTGTCCAAGTGTTTACAAACTCCTATCGACGTCGTGGCGTCCCACGATTCGACCAGAATTCATAAACTACTCAACAGACAAGCCAACACAATATAAGACAATTTTTATATCAATTAACAAATACGCTCTCTCGTATATATATACTGAACTCATTCTAGGGCACTACTGACCCTATCTCTAATGAGCACATGCCACACAAGCCTAGGTATTCGCTCAACCTAAGCTCTGATACCAACTGAAACGACGCGCAAATCCGAGCTATCTGAGTTGACTAAATACACCACACGTCCAACCCAAATAACACAGAAATACGAACCATTAATAGAAAGAAGTTAGAAGGTGAGAGTAGATAAGATAGAAACTTAGAAGGGAAGAAGAAGAAGAACATAAACACATCACAGAACCTCACATCGCAGCGGAATACAATATAATATAGATAACAACTTTTTGAATACAAAATTTTTGACTGTATATACATACATCATTATCAGAGTACACACTTACAATACAGCGGAAATAACACTAGATAACTAACGCTGAAGCCTCCTGTTCCAAGCTCCTCCAAGTGAATCTGTAACGTCCCGCCTTTTTGACCACTTCAAATTGGTGGTTAAACCAACTTAAAATGCTCAAAACGACGGAGCGTACTTAGCTTAGCGAGTTTAAACACAGAATCAACACATAAATACTGAATAAACAATAAACATGGTATTGAACAGCAAAATAAACTTTTATTGATAATCAGAAATTTTGAATACAAGATTTTCAGTACAGCGGAATTTTTAAAAACGACTTGAATACAAGAAAATATTTACTGTTTTGAAAACTTCAGAGTGCGCGTCTTCGGATCCCCAGCTTTGCCAATCTTCGAATCCTGAGTTGAAATCTCCGAAAACTGAAATGCTCAGATCTGACCCGAGCGTTCCATGCAAAAACATAAAACACTCGAGTCAGGATTAAATCATAGTTCAAGTAAATTAATTTCAATATAACTGAACAAATTACTAACCTTGAATATATTAAGTTACTAGAAAACTATCAAGATATAACCTTCGAGACCTTAGCCACTTAGGATAAAATGGATCAGACAACATAGATATTTACGTATATATGTATGCCAATAACATGTATATACACGTACAATAATACATATATACACATGTGTGTATCGGCCACCACATACCAAAATCCATGCTTACAATAGACAAGAAAACACCAAGGACTACATGCGCACAGCACAAAACAAAACGGCCACCCTCAATCAAGTGCAGTAAACCAAATAAGGGTGTACATTAAAGTCCCAAATAGGCGGGATGCATAGTTTTCGGCTTACACAATTCAAGTATGCATGAAATTAGCATTTCAACAATGGCACAGCACGGTAGGATAAACAAAGCAAGGATGACTTAATGTATTTCAAAACAATACAGGGGTCAGGGTTCGCCACAGCCTTCACACGTGGTCAGGAACTAATAGGTAGCAAGACTAAACCAGGTCAGTGTAAATTTAAATTTCCCAAACCATATAAACAACAAGTTTCAAGTTGCATAGACAAAACAAAGAGGCATGGATTTATCCTTTCAGTTTACACCTATATTAAATACTTTGGGCTGTTTATACCTTGATACTGCATTTGTTTTTTCCAACACTTAATATTGGTGCATACATTACAACTAAGTGAGCTAGCATCAGAAAATAACATGACAGGGAATACAAATCAAACTAAGTTACTTAGGGACAGTGGGGTTTAAATGGGAACAAACTGTGTATGCAGTATACCATACATGTTCAAAAACAAAGTATAGCTGATTAGTGATAGAAAAAGACACAAAGCGAAGTGCCTAAATGGTTCAACAGTTTTCGAGTATATATATTCACACACACACACACACAGAGGTTCAATAAGGTGAGCAAGTATATATAGAAATGTGCATACATATTCAGGTTTACTATTGGTTTTCTTCTTTCTGTATACAACAAGACGGGGTACCCAATCTAACGTGTTATAGATGGAAACAAATATTAGTCTAGTTCATGGTATGTGATGTTCAGGTCATGACATACATCAAAATGCCCATCATAAATATATATAATAACAGGTGATGTTTGGCATACTAAATGTTTGAACTCCTAACTAATTATTTATGCAGACTCGATGTTATATATCCTACCTTATCAAAAATGAATAGTAAGATTTAGCTTATAAAAATATACCAATGCACTGGTACAAACATAATGTCAGGTATGGTTTAACTACCTGTTTTGTATGCAGGCACAAATGCCATTTTCTGTTCATTATGCTTGATGGTGGATTAAGCTAAACTGATTAATAAAAAAAAAAAAAATTCAAAAGAGGAATATCTTTGAAAACATTCATTTCCAATCGTGACAAATAATACATGGGTGGAAACAATGAGACCCTATACGGCTCAATGTACCAGATCAGGCTTGACTGTCATATGGCAGTCAAATTGGTCATAAATAAAAATAATAAACAATATACAGTTCAGCAAGACACAAGGGGTGAACCAGAACACAGTGGGTCAAAGGTGAAACCGCAATTTAATGGACAGTGATGCACCATAATATATATAAAAAAATAGTAAAGTGGAAAACAAGGTTTTTCTTTCTACACAACAGCTACGTAGGGGCATGCCAGTCCATAGTTCAGTACATTTCCAAGTGAAACAAAATATGGTTTTGATTAAACAAACAATCCTTCAGACTAACATTTCTTATGTACAAACAAGGCAGGGTGAAACATGAGAATACAAGGTTCAGCACTTCATCTAAAGGGTTGACTGTGAGTGGCAATTCTGACTCAGTGATTTCCATGGCATCAGAAACAATTTATTTGTAGTTCTACATATACCACTTATACTTTATACTAACAAATCTAGAGTAATTTCCTTTTTCATTTGCAAGCAGTTCAAGAATTTATGCCAAATATAACAAACAGGACTCGAACAAATGCATCAGTATTCATTAGAAATCAAAGTATATCTGTGTATACTTGTTGGGTATAAAGAGGGGATACTACATGCCATATATCAAAACCGCCTGACATGTTCACAACCGTAAGTACCATGAAGATGAAAAAGTAGCATACCATTCAGCATGTTGACAATTTAGACCAAAACTTGCAGAGACGCCCACTAATATGATACTACACTTAACAGTGTGATTTGTTTCCATAAATTCACAAATCATTCGTGTAAACAATCATTCTCAGTAATTACAGTAATAACAAAATTGATCACATTCTTTTTTATAGAATCAAGGATTTATTTGGTAAGAGATTTCTAATTTGTCCAGGATTTCAAAAAAATCAAACGGGGTTTCACGGTCATGCAAATCAACATTTCAGTAGTCATCAATGCTATGAAAAACGAAGGAGGAACTCACGAATATCATGCCAGAAATCACAGCAACGGTCACGTAATCAAATCAATTCATTTCAGTTTTATACGAAAGTTAAATTACTTGAATTAAAATTAATCGTGAGTGAGATAACTCACCTTCGCAGCAGGGTTGGTGGGGTCTAAACGTGGTGTTGTGTTGCTCGTCCTACTGGTGCTAACAGCATTAGCTCGGCTTCAATTTGAAGGCGACGTTGGCTAGACAGAGCTTCAGGAAAGGGAAAGCAGCGCCCTTGATTTCCTTCGATTGCGAGCTAGGTGGATGAATACAGTTTTCGATCGACAGAAGGAAGAGGCGGCGACCGATTATCGTGCTTGCGTCTGGTAGAAGGGGAAAGAATCAATTTTGATTTGGGAAAATTTTATTTGCTTTCAGGGAGAAAGCTTGGTTTTGATTTGGAAAAGTAGGGATTTCGGTGGCCATTTTTCAATGAGGAAAAGAGAAAGAAATGACTTTGTGCTGAAGTAAATTGGGGCAAGCGTTGATTTTTATAGAAGAGAACCCGTGGGAAGCAAGGAATTGATACAGGCTGAACTGGGGTGGGTGATTTCTGAGCACCGTGGAAAGCAAGGCACAGAGGTACGAAATTACTTGGTGATGAGTGAAATAAAAGTGTGAACCCTTCCTAATTTAATTCTACCGCAATTTACGATACACGTTTTATTTTGTTCTGTCACAAACAAACTCCAACCGCTACGAAACTTAACGTGCTACTACGTTTTCACATTCTGAATCAAATAAAATTATTCTAGTTATAAACCGACTTCATATGTATACAACGTTATTTTAATTTATCGGTTCACTGATCTTTAATTAATTTCTCATTCCAGTTGTCGAAATTTCTGGGATGTTACATTCTTCCCCCCTTTAAAACTTTTCGTCCTCGAAAAGGGGAGGTTACTAGAGTTATACCAATGTATACTTCGCATTCTCATATTTGCATGAAACTTTCCATATCTAAATTAAATATCGATACTAGTTTATTCATCATATCCTCAGATCCAATTATTCATAAAAATCAATTTTCTTTTCATAACCACTCTCTTCTTAAATTTCAATTTTCTGCATAAGTTTGATTTTATACATATCAAATTATTCCAGATTTCTTTATAAACATTATTTGTCAATGTTCACTTGTCCATCGTTTCATCAGTTCAACCACATGTCTTTATATTCAATCCATTTAATCTTTCTCAACACTCATTGAGGAGTGTAAATAACACCTTGTCTTCAAGTTACCAATTGTCGACTTGGAAATTTTCAAAATCCGAATTCTTTTTATAATTTTTTTTTTATACATAACACGAAATCTGTACAAACATATTGGTGTTATTTCTCCAAAGCTATAAAGTTGAAAATACTTTGAAATCTTTTTCTTAATTTATCCAGTTAAGTACATTTTAATTTCAACTTATTGATTTGAAAATATTTAATAACTCGAAGTCTAACAAGTCTATTGTCGTTCTTACAGATGTTAGGCATACGCTGGCCCGGCGCACGACTAAGATCTCCAAGTACTAAATGTCCTTGCTTCAACTCCCAGTGAAAATATATTTCAAAAATTCTCTTTAAAATAGATACGGAAAGTACCAATGTGATATCGATATGTTGATTGTTCATGAGTCGCAGATACACAATGGTTTCGTCTGGATCCCCCAGAAAACATCTGTATCCGTAGGAAATCACTTCCCTGCGAATTTCGTCATAAACAAATCCACAGAATAGATTTTTGGAATCAAAAGACATTCTGATGTCACTGAGCGTTGATTGCTCTGTCTCAGAATCACGGAACAAATCAAGGAATTATGAACATACTTCAAGTCACGAGAACAAAACAAGTCCCAAAGACAAATCAGGTCACGAAGACCAATCAAGTCACGAAGACTAACTACTGCATCAAACAGGTGGCTCACTATCACTAAGATATCTCAAATACTATGGACCGCAGGTACACAATGGTTACGCCTGAGTCCCCCAGGAAACATCCATACCCGTAAGCTTTCACAGCTCTGCGGATTACGCCCTTACATTCGACTGTAGAACGCAGCAGTCACAATGGTTACGCTTGGTTCCCCCAAGAAACATCCGTCCGCCGTAGGCTATCTACAGCCCTGCGAATTTCGCTACACGGTCGAATTTCCAACGACTCTAGATCGCAGCGATCACAATGGTTACACCTGATTCCCTCAAGAAACATCCGACCGCCGTAGGCTATCTGCAGCCCTGCGAATTGCGCTAGCAGTCGTACTCAATGGCAACTCATGAGTTTTATGTCCGGACAACCTACCGCCACCAGCAGCACTGCAGATTGCGCTATCTGCAGTCCTTTTACATAAGCTCGAAATTCAAAGAAAAGGATGGTACTTCCCTTATCTTGACTTGAAAACATATAATACTATATACATATAGTATTTAATTCTCATACTTTTCATAATTCATACTTTACATAAGATTCTCTTTCCAAATCAAACATCTCATTCTTATATAAATTCTGTTATATAAGACTTTATTTCAAACTGATTATATCACATTTTTCTCCATATAAGTTTCGAAACTTCTATGCTAAATATCTAAACTCGAACATCCCTCAATTTCCATTCAAATCTTAAAATTTTAGCTTTAAACTCTTAATCAATTCAAATGATTGATTGATATCACTTCAAACTCGGCTTTCTGAATCCACTGGCTATAAACCAAATTTTTCTTTCAATTTCTAATTATAAAATTCATCACTTCATCAACATCTTTATTTGCTCAAAACTCCGGATTTTTTTTTTCCTTCTTATCACAAATTTTTCCTTCACGCATTATCACTTCTTCACATTCATACTTCGACCGTCAATTAGTAAGCGAACAACTTCCTAAGTATCAACCCCGAAGGCCGAAACCAACATCAGATCAATACTCAGAAAACTATTCAACTTACCTAATCTTGAGTCAGTTTCTAAATTTCTTAACTCCACTTCTTAATTTCTTATCAATCATTGTTTACGAAATTCTCGGATTCAATTTGCAATTCCACTTCTCTTTACGTTCTGCCCTCCTTCGTCTTCGACGTAGCTCTTTGTTCTTCGGTTCTTGTTATTCTGAATTATGTTAACCTCTCACTATCCTTTGAAAATATTTCCAATTGTTCTATTCATTTACTCAATTCTTAAAAATCATTTATTGTCACCGGAAAATATTTCCATATATTCACAAAGCTTTATTTTCTATCGAGAATATACTTTATTCTTGCAACATCTCTAAATTTGTTAGTTTGATTTAAACAAATGTTAAATAAAACATCGTCATCTCTTCACTTAACCCTTTTTATTTGATTTTTCATCAACTTGTATTCTTAACAAAATTCATCGTTTCTTCTTTGAAATGATTTCAAATTTCCTTTTTCTATTCAAACTGAATTCTTATTTACAATCAACTTCAGTTATCTTTGATTTCTAAAATTCACGCTTAACGAAATTAATTCGTTGATTCTCTCCTATCTATCCTAGATACCATCCGATGATGGATTCTAGATTCAAATCCTAGGGGAACTTATTGAAGAATAATTCTCGCAAACCTGGATTCGAAGACTTCTGAAGACTGGGGATTCCGAACAAAATTTTAAATCTCAAAATAAATTCTTATTTCCGCTGTATTAATTTCAAAACACTAGTTTCAAAATATTTGATATTTCAAAATAATTATTTTTCAAAATCGCTTTATTTTCAAGATCCGTTTTTAAACTCAATAAGCTAAGCTTTGAATAAACCAAAGCTCTGATACCACCTGTAACGTCCCGCCTTTTTGACCACTTCAAATTGGTGGTTAAACCAACTTAAAATGCTCAAAACGACGGAGCGTACTTAGCTTAGCGAGTTTAAACACAGAATCAACACATAAATACTGAATAAACAATAAACATGGTATTGAACAGCAAAATAAACTTTTATTGATAATCAGAAATTTTGAATACAAGATTTTCAGTACAGCGGAATTTTTAAAAACGACTTGAATACAAGAAAATATTTACTGTTTTGAAAACTTCAGAGTGCACGTCTTCGGATCCCCAGCTTTGCCAATCTTCGAATCCTGAGTTGAAATCTCCGAAAACTGAAATGCTCAGATCTGACCCGAGCGTTCCATGCAAAAACATAAAACACTCGAGTCAGGATTAAATCATAGTTCAAGTAAATTAATTTCAATATAACTGAACAAATTACTAACCTTGAATATATTAAGTTACTAGAAAACTACCAAGATATAACCTTCGAGACCTTAGCCACTTAGGATAAAATGGATCAGACAACATAGATATTTACGTATATATGTATGCCAATAACATGTATATACACGTACAATAATACATATATACACATGTGTGTATCGGCCACCACATACCAAAATCCATGCTTACAATAGACAAGAAAACACCAAGGACTACATGCGCACAGCACAAAACAAAACGGCCACCCTCAATCAAGTGCAGTAAACCAAATAAGGGTGTACATTAAAGTCCCAAATAGGCGGGATGCATAGTTTTCGGCTTACACAATTCAAGTATGCATGAAATTAGCATTTCAACAATGGCACAGCACGGTAGGATAAACAAAGCAAGGATGACTTAATGTATTTCAAAACAATACAGGGGTCAGGGTTCGCCACAGCCTTCACACGTGGTCAGGAACTAATAGGTAGCAAGACTAAACCAGGTCAGTGTAAATTTAAATTTCCCAAACCATATAAACAACAAGTTTCAAGTTGCATAGACAAAACAAAGAGGCATGGATTTATCCTTTCAGTTTACACCTATATTAAATACTTTGGGCTGTTTATACCTTGATACTGCATTTGTTTTTTCCAACACTTAATATTGGTGCATACATTACAACTAAGTGAGCTAGCATCAGAAAATAACATGACAGGGAATACAAATCAAACTAAGTTACTTAGGGACAGTGGGGTTTAAATGGGAACAAACTGTGTATGCAGTATACCATACATGTTCAAAAACAAAGTATAGCTGATTAGTGATAGAAAAAGACACAAAGCGAAGTGCCTAAATGGTTCAACAGTTTTCGAGTATATATATTCACACACACACACACACACACAGAGGTTCAATAAGGTGAGCAAGTATATATAGAAATGTGCATACATATTCAGGTTTACTATTGGTTTTCTTCTTTCTGTATACAACAAGACGGGGTACCCAATCTAACGTGTTATAGATGGAAACAAATATTAGTCTAGTTCATGGTATGTGATGTTCAGGTCATGACATACATCAAAATGCCCATCATAAATATATATAATAACAGGTGATGTTTGGCATACTAAATGTTTGAACTCCTAACATATTATTTATGCAGACTCGATGTTATATATCCTACCTTATCAAAAATGAATAGTAAGATTTAGCTTATAAAAATATACCAATGCACTGGTACAAACATAATGTCAGGTATGGTTTAACTACCTGTTTTGTATGCAGGCACAAATGCCATTTTCTGTTCATTATGCTTGATGGTGGATTAAGCTAAACTGATTAATAAAAAAAAAAAAATTCAAAAGAGGAATATCTTTGAAAACATTCATTTCCAATCGTGACAAATAATACATGGGTGGAAACAATGAGACCCTATACGGCTCAATGTACCAGATCAGGCTTGACTGTCATATGGCAGTCAAATTGGTCATAAATAAAAATAATAAACAATATACAGTTTAGCAAGACACAAGGGGTGAACCAGAACACAGTGGGTCAAAGGTGAAACCGCAATTTAATGGACAGTGATGCACCATAATATATATAAAAAAATAGTAAAGTGGAAAACAAGGTTTTTCTTTCTACACAACAGCTACGTAGGGGCATGCCAGTCCATAGTTCAGTACATTTCCAAGTGAAACAAAATATGGTTTTGATTAAACAAACAATCCTTCAGACTAACATTTCTTATGTACAAACAAGGCAGGGTGAAACATGAGAATACAAGGTTCAGCACTTCATCTAAAGGGTTGACTGTGAGTGGCAATTCTGACTCAGTGATTTCCATGGCATCAGAAACAATTTATTTGTAGTTCTACATATACCACTTATACTTTATACTAACAAATCTAGAGTAATTTCCTTTTTCATTTGCAAGCAGTTCAAGAATTTATGCCAAATATAACAAACAGGACTCGAACAAATGCATCAGTATTCATTAGAAATCAAAGTATATCTGTGTATACTTGTTGGGTATAAAGAGGGGATACTACATGCCATATATCAAAACCGCCTGACATGTTCACAACCGTAAGTACCATGAAGATGAAAAAGTAGCATACCATTCAGCATGTTGACAATTTAGACCAAAACTTGCAGAGACGCCCACTAATATGATACTACACTTAACAGTGTGATTTATTTCCATAAATTCACAAATCATTCGTGTAAACAATCATTCTCAGTAATTACAGTAATAACAAAATTGATCACATTCTTTTTTATAGAATCAAGGATTTATTTGGTAAGAGATTTCTAATTTGTCCAGGATTTCAAAAAAATCAAACGGGGTTTCACGGTCATGCAAATCAACATTTCAGTAGTCATCAATGCTATGAAAAACGAAGGAGGAACTCACGAATATCATGCCAGAAATCACAGCAACGGTCACGTAATCAAATCAATTCATTTCAGTTTTATACGAAAGTTAAATTACTTGAATTAAAATTAATCGTGAGTGAGATAACTCACCTTCGCAGCAGGGTTGGTGGGGTCTAAACGTGGTGTTGTGTTGCTCGTCCTACTGGTGCTAACAGCATTAGCTCGGCTTCAATTTGAAGGCGACGTTGGCTAGACAGAGCTTCAAGAAAGGGAAAGCAGCGCCCTTGATTTCCTTCGATTGCGAGCTAGGTGGATGAATACAGTTTTCGATCGACAGAAGGAAGAGGCGGCGACCGATTATCGTGCTTGCGTCTGGTAGAAGGGGAAAGAATCAATTTTGATTTGGGAAAATTTTATTTGCTTTCAGGGAGAAAGCTTGGTTTTGATTTGGAAAAGTAGGGATTTCGGTGGCCATTTTTCAATGAGGAAAAGAGAAAGAAATGACTTTGTGCTGAAGTAAATTGGGGCAAGCGTTGATTTTTATAGAAGAGAACCCGTGGGAAGCAAGGAATTGATACAGGCTGAACTGGGGTGGGTGATTTCTGAGCACCGTGGAAAGCAAGGCACAGAGGTACGAAATTACTTGGTGATGAGTGAAATAAAAGTGTGAACCCTTCCTAATTTAATTCTACCGCAATTTACGATACACGTTTTATTTTGTTCTGTCACAAACAAACTCCAACCGCTACGAAACTTAACGTGCTACTACGTTTTCACATTCTGAATCAAATAAAATTATTCTAGTTATAAACCGACTTCATATGTATACAACGTTATTTTAATTTATCGGTTCACTGATCTTTAATTAATTTCTCATTCCAGTTGTCGAAATTTCTGGGATGTTACAGAATCTGTGAAATCCCGACTACTTGACTGCCCGTACAAATTTGGGCACCCAAGAGTTTAGGGAAAACAAAACAAATTAAACTCTGGGTCAGTCATGGGACTGGTGTGAGTAAACTCCAACCATATGGTTTAACTTCAAAGATCTTTCGAAAGAAAAGGATAATAGTAAGACCAGTCCACACATAAATACGGATGGTTTTTACCTTACTATAACCCAAAACACTTTGATACGAAAATCTAGTGATATTATAATAATGTCTACATCAAATAAATAACCAAATAGCAGAACGCTTGCATCTCACGCTCCACATATATAGTATAAAATCAAAAACCGCATGGCGCTTATTGGAGATTGGATCTCCAACATGACAAGGTATGGAACCACCTTCCGACTGTGTATCTCTAGAGAGGAATACACTGGGTTCAACAAGAACATCTTGTAACCCGGGCCACACATGACCGACCACTCATTTCGCTTGAGTGTATCGAATGTATATCACCAACGGTTGGACTCAAACCACCGTTTCCCGAATGGGCAGAATCGATAGATTTAGAAACAAAAGGAATTTCTCTAGATAGGTGATTATACACCCTAATGGGTGCGACCCACATAGCCATGATGCCTGCCCGATTTTTGTCCTTTCCCGGTTGTTGAGGCCTGAGGCTACGATTACTTACCATTCATTGATAACACAATCACTTTGAATGCCACATTGTCAGATCCGTTAATCACTAGTTGAGTTTGCACAAATATTCTGGATATTATGCTAAGGGATAAATCCGTTGCAACCATATATATTTATACAGACCTACCCATTTGATCATTGGAAATACTCTGTCATACATCCGTCCATTTACGTTCGTTCTGGGACTGAACGAAACCGAAGGCACTATTTCTATAAATAGAAAAGCCCTTGCACTTTACTCCGTCTTCAATATATTCAGCATACTTGGTTCGCAACGCTTATGCCGATACGGAGTGGTTCTTCGGATAATAATCCAACCGGTCTCTCCATATTGACAACGATGGTCAAAAACTTCGATAGTCTGTGATTTAACTATCGAATAAAACAAGTGTTCATCCAAACATATCAAACAAATCACTGGGCTCTTTTAATTAATATTTCATTAATTAAATCTCTTCTCCATTTCCTTAACAATATTTGTTAACCAAATATTTTCAATAACCATATTGGCCCTTTACGCTATTTGGAAAACATTTCCCAATATCAACTTCTTTTATTTTCTATATATTAGAAAATATCTCTATTTGCAATTGGAAACGATTCCAATCACTTATCTCTATCCCGACTATTTTAATTATACTCAGGAAATATTTACTTTTATATTTCCAAAATTCCATCACTTGGGTTTATGCTGTGTAAAACATTGTTACAACAACCCAAAATATTTTATTCAACTAACTCTTTTTCAAACACTTCTCTTCGAGACTGGATCTTGCTATTTATCCATTAAAAATGAAATCAATCAAGTTGGGGTAAAATTACCTCTCAGACCTTAACTGAAGACATCCTCAACTTCAAAACGGCAAAACCACTTACCTCGAATAAACACACTATATAATCCAATTATTCATTTTTAAAACATGTATAAAGTTCGCTTTCTATTTCTAATTTATAGATTTCCCTTTTTGTTTAAAATATTCGATTTTTGATTTCGTTTCCTTATCGAATTCTACATTTATCGATACATTGATTTATAACTATCAAATCATCTGAAAAATATTCTATCTCCTTAAATTTCCGGGAAAATTCGCCATAACCTCCCCTGCATCGGGAGCATCGGGAAATTTCAAATAGCTTCCCGGTATCTTCCTCAATCAAAAAGAAAAAGGAAAAGCCAAGCGGCTTGCCGATACGGCGCATAAAATCTCATATATGAATTAAACATGTACCTTGTTGTCGAGCACATAAATTTAAATCTTCATATACTTCATATCAAACCTGCTTACACATGTTCACCTGTTTTCCATTCAGTTTAACTCAATCCAATCGTTGAATTCAGTTTCGCTCATTTATTCTTTAATTAGCTATTTTGCCTATTTCACTTCTTTGTTTGAACATAACACGTTCAAATAAAATATTTAACTCGTTCATAACCAAATTGAATTTCAATTTCAATTCTAGTTTCCTTTTCCATTTCGAATATAAATTTTCAAATCGAATTCACTTATTTAAGGCCCAATATCAATTCAACATCTCATTTACTAATTACTATTCGAATTAGTTAATTCTATTCAATAATCAAAAATCTGATTTCTGTTTCAAAAATCAATTCATTACTCCACCTGAGTTCACATATATTTTATAACTCAAATCTGACATTTTCAAATTAGAAATTCGGATTTTTATTCGCTTAAAATCCCTTTATAAATGAAATAAACCGTTATGGTTTTTAAATAGTTCTGGCGCTGTTTTTCTGAAAATTTGATTTTGACATAACTCAAAATCTATACGACGAAATCCAGATTTTTCTCCTTCATTAGAAAACTATTATCAAACCGGTCCTGACGTTTCTTGTTTCAAAGAGATCCGACTTCAATTGAGTTCGGTATACTCGATTGAAGTTCGAATCGCTATTTTACGAACTGCAGCGCTGCGGCGAGTTCGTTTTAATTATATTTATATATATAAACCTTTAAACTTCTTTAAAATGAATTCAACTTCATTCTAATATATATATATATAGATATATATATATATATTCCAAATTCCATTTGAATCTTTACATTTCAAATTCCATAGTTTTAAATCCTGTATTCAAATCCCATTTGAAATCCTTTATTCGAATTCCATTTCAAATCCTTTATTCGAATTCCATTTCAAATCCTTTATTCGAATTCCATTTCAAATCCTTTATTTATTTTCCACCATAATTCAACTCCTTTTTGAATTTCTATATTTGAAATTCATACTTGAATTTAGATATTCAACTCCATTTTGAATTCCTTTTTGAAATTCAAATATTCAAACCCTATTTGAATTTCTATGTTAAAATCTATTTCCAACACTATTTGAATTAAAATATTCCAATTTTCTCTCAAACACCATTGAATTCTAAATTCGAATTCATTTACAAATACTATTTGAATTCTAAATTCAAATTCATTAGTTAAACCCCACATTTAATTTTCTTGAATCCCAATACCTTAATTTATTCCTTTGAATTAAATTCCACTTTAAATTCTATAATCAAATCCCTTTTGAATGGTTATATTTGAAAATCATATTTGAATTTAAATATTTAAACTTCATTTAAATTTCTATTTGAAATCTTATATTTAAATCCCATTGAAATTTCTTTATTCAAACCCATTTGAATTCCTTTGAATTCAAATTCCATTTCAAACCATTTGGATTTCCTATTCTACTTTGAAATCCTATGTTCAAAGTTTATTTCGAATTCTATTTTGAAATTCTATATTCAAATCCCTATTTGAATTTCTTTATTCAAATTCTATTTCAATTCTCTTATTCAAATTCCATTTTGAACTCTCTTATTCAAATGCTGTTTGAATCTCTTATTCAAACTCTATATTTAAAATTCCATTTGAACTTCCTTATTCAAATTCTATATTTAAATTTCATTCGGATTCTATATCCAAATCTCTATTTGAATTTTCTTTATTTGAATTCCTTCGAATTCAAATTCTATTTAAATTCCTTGAATTCAAATTCTATTTTTCATTCTAATTTCGTCTATTCAAATTCTATTTGAACTTCTATTTGAATTTCTAATATTCAATCTCCTTTTAAACTTCAAATATTTAAACTCCCTTTTAAAATTCAAATGTTATACTCAAATTTCATTTGAGTTATATATTTAAAAATTTCATTTCACATCCTATTTGAAATTTCATTTCAAATTCCAATTTCACACTTGTATTTCTATTTCTGAATTATCAAATGATAATTCTTTTCACTTCATTATAAAAGAACTATTTATAAACTTCGTTTATAAAGAAACTACTTGTTTTATTTTTCAAAAACAAGTTTATATTTTATTTCCATTTAAAATTCAAATTCTATTTAAAAATAGAATTTTCCTTTTTTTTAAATCTCAAATATCCTTTCACGATATTTTTAAATATCATTACTTAAGCCCAGTGATAAAACACACAAAGCAACCAATTATTTATTTTTCTAACACATCATATATAACGATATATATGCAAACAAATAAACAAACAGATAATATATTTTGAGGAATCCAGTTGGATTCCTCCAACCTGTTTTCCTGCATCCACAGATGTTAGCACATAAATAATACCCATTCTGCTTCGTGGCAGAATATCGCGGTATAGAAGGTCATCCACTAATCATAGCGTGGGGCGTATAGGGTAATCATCTGCTATGAAACTGCGGGCATCCGCTAATGAGACTGCGGGAATCCAACCA
This sequence comes from Allium sativum, assembly GCA_030737875.1. Lineage (NCBI taxonomy): Eukaryota > Viridiplantae > Streptophyta > Magnoliopsida > Asparagales > Amaryllidaceae > Allium > Allium sativum. The sequence goes on along the minus strand of CM060922.1, from coordinate 442,574,797 downwards.
ATCAATCAACCCAATATATATATATAGCCTAAATAACTAATATATAAAAAACAAGCAGAAAAATCCAAACGAGCAATAACAATTATTTTTAACGAAATAAAAATAATTCTAAAGGTGAATGAGATTTACTCACCTTGTATTTTATTTATTTGCCGAATATCCGATTAAGTTTCCATATCGTCTCGGCTTGTTTCAACCAAATCCATTTCGTACCTTGTTGCCACTGAAAGCACTCGACTAACCACTAAGCAGCCCAGCAATTCACCGATCCATTCACATTGAAATCAGCCCCCAAAACAGCTTTATCCCATTTTGACATTTTCACGAACATTTCATCGGCGATCTAAATTCCCTTTTTAATCACCTACAATCTGCTACCTTCCCACTGTTGTTCATGCCAGAAGAAGAACCAGCAACCCAACACTCCATTTACATCATGTCTGAACTCCGCCCAGTCCCCCTTCAATACATCATCGACTTCCTTCCCTGAAGCACAGGTCCGAACCCCTTCGACGTCGAAATTCCTCAGTCAACTCACTGACCTCCAAATCCCCTTTCGCGATGACCGTCGAACCCAGAAACCAACTCGCGAACCCCTCTCCAGAACGCGAGCAACATATACGTCGATCTACTCGACCTCGACATTGACAACCCCAAATTTACGAATGCCTCCGGTCTTGATTTGAGATGTAGGGTTGCCGTGATTGGATTTTGAGCTTCGGTGGACTCCTGGCTTTAATCGCGATTCGCGGTTTCAACTGAAAAGGGACAAGAGTTCGATTCTATTCACTTTACTCTTCGTTTTAAACGATGGATTGATTTTCGCAACTACTCAAAAGGAAGAAAATGGAAATGAAAACTTGCAGTATGTTTTCTGGTTTTGGTAAATGACGGTAAAAGAGGGCAGCGGCTTGATTTATAGAGGATGATAGGGAACCAAAAGTACGAACCCATTAATTTGCTGTTTGTTCGATGTTGAGGATGGGAGACAATTTAATCAGCTCGAAGAAAGAATAGCTGCGACGTGAAAACATTTAGGTCGGCTGATTTAAACTTAGGGTGGCCATGATTAGATTAGGTAATTTATTTGATTTTATTTTTATTAAATAACTAAAATATCTCGCAGTCCCCTAGCTTAATGTCCTAAACTGCTATCTGGTCGCAATGACCGACGTTACAAGATTATAATGTCATTCTGAACCCAATGGAACCCATTCTGAATTTTATTTCGACTTGTATATAAGAGATACAATTTAAATTAACAATTTAAATTAAATTTGATTTAAAATATAAATCAATTCCAAACAATTAATTCTAATTCAATATAAAAAATTTATATAAATCGGCTAAATTGTTTTCAATATAGTTTTGACTCTAAATCCGATTGGTTTCTTCTTCGTATACGATTATTCAATATATTTGCTATTAAACCATATATCGATTATTAAATCGATAAATCCAATAAAAATTCATTTATATTATATATTCAACATTTAAAACAATACTAAATATTTAAAATAAACTGTTCAAAAATCTGGGTCGTTACAAACTAGAAAATAGCCATTTTTCAAATGGTCTCAGAATTTGATGAAACTAGTTTTGTTAGGACCGTGTCGTCAGTACGAAGCTAGAAATAAATTTTTTGGAATTTTTAGGGTCCGTATGTGGCCCGGTAAATTGAAATGTGCGCTCAAATTCATTATATTGGTTTATATTTTGATTTTGATGAAAACTGATCGTAACAGTCAAACTGGCTTATGATACATATCCCATTATGTTCGGAATGGGGGTAATTAGCTAGGGGCGACAGTCGGTGTATTCGATTTCGAGTTCTAAATAAAAAGTTGCTTTTTGAAATTAAATATAATAAAATATATAAAATATTATATAAACCTAACTCCTTTCCCTCTTCTCTCTACCTTTCAGAATCGAAATAAAAGAAAAAAAACCAAACGCGACGCTCACTCCACCCCATCGCCGACGCCCTGGCAACCGCCCCGCATTGCGCCGCCTCCCTCTCACCCATCCGACTATCCCCGCCACTAGCTCCCTCCCCACCGCGTCGCCACTCTCCTTCTCCCCCTCCGACATTGAAACAGAGCCTCCCCCTTCTTCTTGAGACCCGCAACCTCCTGCTCCCCCTCTCGACCCCCATGACCGCGATGGGCCTTCTCCGACCACAACAACCGCCGTGGGTCCCCCCTCTTAATAACGTTGTAAGTTTTTTTCTGTTTTTTTTTTGTTTTCATTTACTTAGGAAAATTCTGATTTTTATGACTATTATACCATAGGAAAAATCTGATTTTTATGAATATTATACCATAGGAAAAATATGATTTTTATGAATATCATACCATAGGAAAAATCTGATTTTTATGAATATTATACCATAGGAAAAATCTAGTTTTTATGAATATTATACCGTAGGAAAAATCTAATTTTTATGAATATTATACCATAGGAAAAATCTAATTTTTATGAATAGAAAGTTTTGATTTTTATTAAGGTCAAGAATAGGATTTTTAACTTTGAAAAGGTCGTATTTTTAACTTTGAAAAGATTTCTTTTTAACATTGAAAAGATTTCATTTTTAACATTAAAAAGAATAGATTTTTATATAATAAGTAGTGAAGTAAAAATATGATTTTTATATTATAGAAAGAATAAAAATATGATTTTTATATTATAAAAAGAATAAAAATATGATTTTTATATTGTAGAAAGAATAAAAATAGGATTTTTATATTAGCAGAGTATTAAATATGATTTTTAATGTATAGAAAATCATATTAAAAAAGAGGTTTTAATATGAACAGCGTGGAGAAGACTACGTTGGAAGTACGGGCAAATCCAGATTGTTCTGAATTTCGGAAATGAAATGGAGGAGTGGAACCCTCGGTCAGAACTTCTCACTTTTAATTTGTTTTCTAGTTGAAATATATACTAGGATGTAGACAGTGCTTAGCAGCACCCGACACCCGTTGTCCACAGACAATGGACGACTTGTTTGTTTGTTGATTTTGGTGTGAAAAATGATTGTGTGTAGTGGAATGGAATAAATTATTTTATGGTTAAAAATATAATTTTTAACGTGTATATAAAACAAAACAAATCGGACGATTTGTTTATGTACACACATTTGACTGATATGGATTGGGACGATAAATTTTACACATCGCCCAACTGCACAAATAAAACCTGTGTTTGATTGTTTGAAAACCCCACACGGGTGTTGGGATGAATTTAGCCATACACTAGTCCCAATAATTAGCTGTATGTCGATCGATTGATTGACAGGCTGTTATAAGCGTTAAATATTTATATTTGATGCTTATGCAATGTAAAATGCACTTTGGGTGATAGTTGACTGTGTTAGATTGTTGTAGTGTACGTGGGTGTATGAAATCCATATCAATCACATTGTACGGTAATTGATTGGGCCTCATTCCAAGTTGGAAAATAAAGAAAATTCATGTGTTGAATAAAATATATATTCATGTGTTGAATAAAAGAAAATTCATGTGTTGAATAAAAGAAAATTCATGTGTTGAATAAAATATATATTCATGTGTTGAATAAATAAATTCATGTGTTGAATAAAGAAATTCATGTGTTGAATAAAACATATATTCATTTGTTGAATAAAAAGAAAATTCATGTGTTGAAGAAAATATTCATTTGTTGAATAGAATAACGAAGTTATTGAAATATATAAAGCCGTATTGATTAGACTGACGCCATTTTGAAGTGAACGATATTTATATCGATTTTATTCATTTTTATGATGAATATAAAAAAGAAATTGATTTCCAAATATAATGCTTTGAAAATATTATTATTTATATATCGATGATATGGAATATTCAATTTTGATTAGGAATTGAATATGAAGTTGAAATTGTTTTGAGAACGAATTTAAAACGATTTATAAAATACGTTTTAAAAGGAAATCAACGAAATATAATGTATATATATATATATATAATGGCCTGAATAGAACGCGCCGCGGCAGTTCGCGAATTTCAACCATTGACTTCGAATGGACATTATGGGAGATCCGACCGTCGGATTCCCCTAAAACTGGAACCGCTGGATTCGTATCGAAAAGAGCTTTCTAACAAATATTAGAGATTTGAAATAAAACGGTTGGATTTGGAATTATGTTCAAATCAAATTTGGAAAAGGTCGTTGTAAGTGCAGTTCGATGGCCGTTATTGGAAATCGACTGTACAGGCCTTGGTAAAATTATTAAAAATAGCAATAATTTGTGTAAAATCATAAGAAATGATTTGGAAAGAAATGGGATGAAAAACTCCAAATTTGAAAAGATAAAAATTGATTTTTATCGAAATGAACTAGTTTTGAACTAGAATTATAATCCATTTATTTTTGAAATAAATAATTTGGATTTGAAAAGATTTTAAAAGTAACCAGAATTTCCAATAATTGAATCGAAATGGATTTGAATCGAAATTGTCTTTGGAGTATTTCAATGTGGATTTCATGATTACAGATATTGTTGTGGGAATTTGAAAGATATATTTATATCGTTATTTCCAATACGATATTTGTTGGTCGTAGAATTTGATATTGAATATAAGCCGGTATATTTTCTATTCAGAGCCTTGTATTTAATATCAAATGGGAATTTTGGGTTTGTCGTGAACGATGTTTTAAATAATACTTGTTCATTAACCCGATAATTAATGGAATGTGAATTGGGTTTATCGTGAACTGTGTTTTAACGACATTTGTTCTTTAACCCGATTTATAGTGAAATGTAATTTGGAATTTATAAATCTTCTGTTAAGATTCAAAGGAGATTTTCCAAAGCAATGTTTTCCAATTTAATAAAATTAATTGGAATGCAATGGAATTCGATTTGGTAATAATCGAAGTGAATTTCTGTGGAGGAAAACAAATAATATATCTGGAATTTAAATGGCTTTGCCGTTATTCCATTTATATTATTAGTCGGATATGGAAGCTTATATCGATTAGATATATCGATTTGTTTTCCATGAAGATTCCATTGTAAATAGAATGTGATTTTGGGTTTATCGTGAATCGTGTTTTAAATGACATTGGCTATTTAACCCAGTCAAAGACGGGATATGATTTCCCAAGTTAAATAATCATTGATAGTGATTATTGGGAAGATTAAAACCAAGTGGAGTTTCAATGAATCTTTAATTAGATTGAAATAATCGAGAATGGAGTATCACCAGTTTTGCTCCAGGCGATAGTTAAATCTTTAAATAGATTTGAACGTGAAATGGTAATTGAATTTACCGATAACACAGTGGTGTTAGATATGAAGTATGACCAGTTTTACTTCATGGGATGAATAGGTTAAGGTTAGGAAATTTAACAAATGATTAATTCGGTATGGTTCGTTAATCCCGACTAGTTTGGATAAACCATAATTTGGTTTGAATTGATATTCAAAGGAAGATTAAAGAATAAATTTAAGGAATTTATTTTGATAAAATTAATGGGAACCTTTCCCAAAGTATAAGAATATTTGAATAAAAGAATATTCTGAATTGGAATGAGGCGTATGTTGTGTTTGTGTAACACTTGTTTATTATATATGCGAGTTGTTCAGAAAGACCGGGTTTATCCCATTTTGAATAACTGATTCGACGATGTGTCGAAGATGAAGATGGTGGTCGAAGACTGGAGGTCTTCACATCGTTTGGATAATTACCGATGATCTTGATTGGGTTGTACACCCAAAAGGAGGTAATCAGTTGGTGATCGTCCAGACGTACTTGGAGATCGATGGATATGCGACGTACAAGGTGCCTCTGGTTTCGTTCAGACCTGGAACAGACTTGTAAGTGGACTGTGTGTCCGACATTGGATATCATTCTGTGTGATTGATGGATAGCGGTTGCATAGAGTGGTTTGCCTGTATGGCATTCCAAGATGCAAATGATCAAGGATTCTGTTGAAAAGCAGAGTCTTGTGGTTGATGATCAAAGCACCGCCTGTGTGGCACAACTTTGTGTAGCATTAATTCGCGAGCCTCACACCCCGGTATGAACCAAAAACGGGAGAACGACCTCAAGGGGGACATGTGTTTCTTTCTAGCTAGGGTGGTGTCAGTGACCTACCAGCCCTGACATTTATATTATTTTCACCTGTGCGGTTGTTGGATTGCGAGGCGCCTCAGATATATCAGTGACTATGTGGAGCCGATGGAGTCATTTGGCTCATTTACGCCCCCAAAGGGCAGGGAAACGCAGTGTTCATGCATAATAATACACATCGGTGGACACGGTCCAAGGTTTGCCTGCGCGCTTGCCTGAGGGGCGGGCAAGAGCATCTCAAATTCGGTAAGGACTATCTTTTGCCTTGGTTCATGATGGAAATCCAACTTCTAAATACGACATTGATCGGTTTTGATTGTAAATATATATGGCGACATGATATATGGTACCTATGCCGCATAGGATTGATACCTTTATATTTGAAGTTGATTTATACACTATGCACTTATAATAGTATCAAATGATTTGTTTTAACGTACCAAGCATGTTTGCCTATTATAAGGGAAAACCCTATCCCCCGGCTTGCTTTGCATTGTGTGATAGGACCTGGGTCTTATAATAGCTTCATTTTTTCAGAAAGCATTGCGTTGTTTTGATATGTGCACTGGTATTCTTGGGAGGAAACCCGTTCCGTGTTATACGGCGTGGTCCCTTGATATACCTTATTTAAAAGTAAAGTGTTAAATAACTGTTTTAGTTCTCACACTAGTCACATGACTGACCTGGAGTTTATTGTTTAACCTAAACTCTGGGTGCCCCTATTTTCCACATGGGCAGCTAGTAGTTTTGGTTTTGCAGATTTATATTTACAGGAACCTGGTTTACAGCTGGAATGATATCCGAAAAGCTTTGTATCCGTATATTCTTTTCAGTTGTGTTTTGTATTCTTTTTCCGCTGCTATGTAATGTATATACTATTCATTTATACTCTGTATATTCTTGTAATTTGATGGAATTGTTGTAATTAACAATGAAATGTTCTTCTGTTTGCGTTCCGATGTGGCTTGTCCTCAGTACAATCCGCGATTCCCGTAAGGGGGATTTCGGGTCGTAATAGCTTGGTATCAAAGCTTTGGTTTACAGAGCTCAGAGAACAAGACACATTAGAACCATACGAAAGAATTCATCAGGGATTAGATTCGTAATATCCAATAAGAATGATTCGTTAGAGATGGAATTAGTAGTATCCTAGAACGAGTGTGAAGGTTATATTTTTAAAATGAAAAAGAATTTTGTTTTGAAAATTTAAACTTTATTCAACTTATTCGAATATTTATTTGTATTGAATTTGGACAATCCAATATATAAAGATTTTGCATATACCTCTGATTCGCGTGTATTTGAAGTTTTAATATACTGGATAGATATAGAATCACACTGTAGTCGCCCGGAGACGATCCTGATGATTACTATAGTATCATTAGTATATGTGTTCGAGTTTCGAAAGTGGGATGTTTATATATTTCCATAGACTAGTGTGAGAACCAAAACTAGATAGGGCTATTGTTGTGATTTGGCATCAAAAACATGATTTTCAGTATATGTATCAAAATTATGTGTTTGAAAAGATAATCAACTAATTGATTGATGATTGTGTTGTGTGATTATTTGTTCAAACCATTATGTGAAAGTACGGTAAATTTGGAACCATTAGGCCAAATTGAACCAAATACTGAACTGTTTGAAAATTGTTTGGAAATGCATACATGTACATATATATGTGTGAACATGTCATTGCAAGGAGGCTAGAGAAGAGGAACAAAATTGTTTGCCTGAAAAATAGGTACATGTTTATTGTATTTCTTGGGTTTGGATGTTTTAATGAGCCGATTGGCTGTTTCTTTTTCTTTTTGGATTGGAGACGCCTATATGGCAATTTCGGGATTTTCCCGGTGCTCCCGTGCAACGGAGGTTATGGCGAAATTTTTCGAAAATTTAGGGTGTTAGCCAAATTTTTGAAAAGTTCTTAGAAACTGAAAAGTTGAAGAACTTAAGCCATAAAGAAAATAATGAAAGTTGAGTTGGTTTGTAAAACAACTTTCAACTTCGTTCCTTTTTGGGGACGAAAAGTTTTAAGTGGGGGAGATTGTAATAACCCGGAAATCCGGGCCAATTTAAATTTTTTATTTTGGCAATTTTAGTAAATTTTGAATATTTAAAATGAATTATTTTTAAATAATGACGAAGAAAATTTATTTTAAATAGAATTAGAACATATATATTTATTTGAATCGTCGTTAGAATATAAATATTTTATTTTAAATATAAAAGGAATTGAAAATGGCGCGGTAGTTCGAAAATTCAATTTCAAAGTTCAAATGAATGTACAGGGTTCAAAATAACCCACATTTTAGAGAAAACAAAAATATTAGAATCTATTTGAAAATATCTTTCCAAAGAATCCGAAAAATCAAAATCAAAATTTCATAGCGGGGATAAAAAGTTATGCCCAGTTGAAAATTCAGAATAGTCGCTATGGAATTTTGGCCCTTAAAATGGAAATTTTGCAAACGACCTCTGTTTTCGACGAAACCACTTTTGTTGGATCCAGGATGTCGAATTACTGCTAGATTCCAAAATTCATAATTTTTGAAAGCGATATGTGAGCGTGGCGAAGTAAAACGTATTTTAACAGTTTCAGTCAATTTCGATCGACCAGAAAATGACCATTTTTCAAATGGTCTCAGAATTTGATGAAACTAGTTTTGTTAGGACAGTGTCGTTAGTACGAAGCTAGAAATATTTTTTTTGGAATTTTTAGGGTCCCTATGTGTCCCCGGTAAATTGAAATGTGCGCTCAGATTCATTATATTGATTTATATTTTGATTTTGATGAAAATTGATCGTAACAGTCGAAATGGCTTATGATACATATACCATTGTGTTCGAAATTGGGGTGATTAGCTAGGTACGACTGTCGATGTGTTCGATTTCGAGTTCGAAATAAAAAGTTGCTTTTTGAAATTAAATATAATAAAATATATAATATATTATATAAACCTAACTCCTTTCCCTCTTCTCTCTCTACCTTTCAGAATCGAAATAAAAGAAAAAAAACAAACACGCTGCTCCCTCTGCCCCCTCTCCCCCCCCCCCCCCCCCCCCCCCGCCGACGCCCTGGCCACCGCCCCGCCTCGCGCTGCCTTCCTCTCACCCATCTGACCATCCCCGCCACTAGCTTCCTCCGCACCCGCATCGCTACTCTCCTTCTCCCCGTCCGACGTTGAAACAGCGCCTCCCCCTTCTTCTTGAGACCCGCAACCTTCTGCTCCCCCTCTCGACCCCCCTTGACCGTGATGGGCCTTCTCCGACCTGAACAAATGCCGTGTGATTTTTATGAATATCATACCATAGGAAAAATCTGATTTTTATGAATATCATAACATAGGAAAAAACTAATTTTTATGAATATTATACCATAGGAAAAATCTAATTTTTATGAATAGAAAATTTTTGTTTTTATTAAGGTCAAGAATTGGATTTTTAACTTTGAAATGATCGTATTTTTAACTTTGAAAAGATTTCATTTTTAACATTGAAAAGATTTCATTTTTAACATTGAAAAGATTAGATTTTTATATAAGAAGTAGTGAAGTAAAAATATGATTTTTATATTATAGAAAAAATAAAAATAAGATTTTTATATTATAGAAAGAATAAAAATATGATTTTTATATTATAAAAAGAATAAAAATACGATTTTTATATTATAGAAAGAATAAAAATAGGATTTTTATATTAGTAGAGTACTAAATATGATTTTTTTAATGTATAGAAAATCATATTAAAAATGAGATTTTAATATGAACAGCGTGGAGAAGACTACGTTGGAAGTACGGGCAAATCCAGACTGTTCTGAATTTCGGAAATGAAATGGAGGAGTAGAACCCTTGGTGAGAACTTCTCACTTTTAATTTGTTTTCTAGTTGAAAGATATACTAGGATGTAGACGGTGCTTAGCAACACCCGACACTCGTTGTCCACAGGCCATGGACGACTTGTTTGTTTGTTGATTGTGGTGTGAAAAATGATTGTGTGTAGTGGAATGGAATAAATTATTTTATGGTTAAAAATATAATTTTTAACGTGTATATAAAATAAATAGTTATAAACAAATCCGATGATTTGTTTATGTACACACATTTGACTGATATGGATTGGGATGATAAATTTTACACATCGCCCAACTGCACAAATAAAACCTGTGTTTGATTGTTTGAAAACCCCACACGGGTGTTGGGATGAAATTGGCCATACACTAGTCCCAATAATTAGTTGTATGTCGATCGATTGATTAACAGGCTGTTATAAGTGTTAAATATTTATATTTAATGCTTATGCAGTGTAGAATGCACTTTGGTTGATGGTTGACTGTGTTAGATTGTTGTAGTGTACGTGTTTGTATGAAATCCATATCAATCACATTGTATGGTAATTGATTAGGCCTCATTCCAAGTTGGAAAATAAAGAAAATTCATGTGTTGAATAAAATATATATTCATGTGTTGAATAAAAGAAAATTCATGTGTTGAATAAAAGAAAATTCATGTGTTGAATAAAATATATATTCATGTGTTGAATAAAGAAAATTCAGGTGTTGAATAAAATATATATTCATGTGTTGAATAAAAGAAAATTCCTGTATTGAAGACAATATTCATTTGTTGAATAGAATAACAAAGTTATTGAAATATATAAAGCCGTGTTGATTAGATTGACTCCATTTTGAAGTAAACTATATTTATAACGATTTTATTTATTTTTATAATGAATATGAAAAAGGAATTGATTTCAAAATCTAATGCTTTGAAAATATTATTATTTATATATTGATGATATGGAATATTCAATTTTGATTAGGAATTAAATAAGAAGTTGAAATCGTTTTGAAAACGACTTATAAAATACGTTTTAAAAGGAAATCGATGAAATATATATATATATAATATATATATATAATATATACAATGGCCTGAATAGAACGCGCCGCACTACAGTAGTTCGTGAATTTCGACCATTGACTTCGAATGGACATTACGGGAGATCCGAGTGTTGGATTCTCCTAAAACTGGAACCGCTGGGTTCGTATCGAAAAGTGCTTTCTAACAGATATTAGAGATTTGAAATCTAACGGTTGGATTTGGAATTATATCCAATTCAAATTTGGAAAAGGTCGTTGTAAGTGCAGTTCGATGGCCGTTGATGGAAATCGACTGTACGAGCATTGATAAAATTATTAAAAATAGCAATAATTTGTGTAAAATCATAAGAAATGATTTGGAAAGAATTGGGATGAATAACTCCAAATTTGAAATGATAAAAATAGATTTTTATCGAAATGAACTAATTTTGAACTAGAATTATAACCCATTTATTTCTGAAATAACTATATTGGATTTGAAAGGGTTTTAAAATAACCAGAATTTCCAATAATTGAATTGGAATGGATTTGAATCGAAATTGTCTTTGGAGTATTTCGATGTTGGATTTCGTGACTATAGATATTGTTGTGGGAATTTGAAAGATATATTTATATCGTTATTTCCAATACGATATTTATTGGTCGTAGAATTTGATATTGAATATAAGCCGATATATTTTCTATTCAGAGCCGTGTATTTAATATCAAATGGGATTTTTGGGTTTGTCGTGAATGGTGTTTTAAATAACACTTGTTCTTTAACCCGATAATTAATGGAATGTGAATTTGGTTTATCGTGAACTGTGTTTTAACGACATTTGTTCTTTCACCCGATTTACAGTGAAATGCGATTTGGAATTTATAAATCTTTTGTTAAGGTTTAAAGGAGATTTTCCAAACTAAAGTTTTCCAATTTAATAAAATAAATTGGAATGGAATGGAATTCGATTTGGTAATAATCGAAGTGAATTTCTGTGGAGGAAGACAACTAATATATCTGGAATTTAAAAGGCTTTGCCGTTATTCCATTTATATTATTAGTCGGACATGGAAGTTTATATCGATTATATATATCGATTTGTTTCCCATGAAGATTCCATTGTAAATGGAATGTGATTTCGGGTTTATCGTGAACCATGTTTTAAATGACATTGTTTCTTTAATCCAGTTAAAGACAGGATATGATTTCCCAAGTTAAACAATCATTAATATTGATTTTTGGGAAGATTGAAACCAAGTGGAGTTTTAATGAATCTTTAATTAGATTGAAATGATCGAGAATGGAGTATCACTAGTTTTGCTCCAGGCGATAGTTAAATCTTTAATTAGATTTGAACGTGAAATGGTAATTGAATTTACCGATAACACCGTGGTGTTAGATATGAAGTATGACCAGTTTTACTTCATGGGATGAATAGGTTGGGGTTGGGAAATTTAACAAATGATTACTTCGGTAAGGTTCGTTAATCTCGACTAGTTTGGATAAACCATAATTTGGTTTGAATTGATATTCAAAGGAAGATTAAAGAATAAATTTAAGGAATTTATCTTTGATAAAATTAATGGGAACCTTTCCCAAAGTATAAGAATATTTGAATAAAAGAATATTCTGAATTGGAATGAGGCGTATGTTGTGTTTGTGTAACACTTGTTTATTATATACGCGAGTTATTCAGAAAGACCAGGTTTATCCCATTCTGAATAACTGATTCAACGATGTGTCGAGGATGAAAACGGTGGTCGAAGACCATAGGTCTTCACATCGTTTGGATAATTACTAATGATATTGATTGGTTGTACACCCAAGAGGAGGGAATCAGTTGGTGATCGTCCAGACGTACTTGGAGATCGATGGATATGCGAGGTACAAGGTGCCTCCGGTTTCGTTCAGACCCAGAACGGACTTGTAAATGGACAGTGTGTCTGAAATTGGATATCATTCTGTGTGATTGATGGATATTGGTTGCATGGAGTGGTTTTCCTGTGTGGCATGCTAAGATGCAAATGATCAAGGCTTCTATTGAAAAGCAGAGTCTTGTGGTTGATGATCAAAGCACCTCCTGTGTGGCACAGCTTTGTGTAGCGTTAATTCGCGAGCCTTACACCCCAGTATGAACCAGAAACGGGAGAAGGACCTCAGGGAGGACATGCGTTTTTTTCTAGCTAGGATGTTGTCAGTGTCCTACCATCCCCGACATTTATATTATTTTCACCTATGTGGTTGTTGGATTGCGAGGCGCCTCAGATATATCGGTGACTATGTGGAGCCGATGGAGTCTTTTGGCTCATTTACGCAACAAAGGGCGGGGAAACACAGTGTTTTGGCGTAATAATCCACATCGGTGGACCGACCCTGACGATCCAAGGCTTGCCTGCGTGCTTGCTTGAGGGGCGGGCGTGATCGTCTCGAATTCGGTAAGGACTACCTTTTGCCTTGGTTCATGATGGAAATCCAACTTCCAAATACGACATTGTGCGGTTTTGATTGTAAATATATATGGCGACATGATATATGGTACCCATGCCGCCTAGGATTGATACATTTATATTTGAAGTTGTTTTATACACTATGCACTTATAATAGTATCAAATGATTTTTTTAACGTACCAAGCATGTTTGGCTATTATAAGGGAACACTCTATCCCCGGCTTGTGTTGCATTGTGTGATAGGACCCGGGTCTTATAATAGCTTCAGTTTTCCAAAAAGCATTGCGCTGTTTTGATATGTGCACTGGTATTCTTGGGAGGAAATCTGTTTCGTGTTATACGGCATGGTCCCTTCATATACCTTATTTAAAAGTAAAGTTTTAAATAACTGTTTTAGTTCTCACACCAATCACATGACTGACCTGGAGTTTATTGTTTAACCTAAACTCTGGATGCCCCTATTTTCCGCATGGGCAGATAGTAGTTTTGGTTTTGTAGATTTATATTTACAGGAACCTGGTTTACAGTTGGAATGATATCTAGAAAGCTATGTATTCGTATATTCTTTTCAGTTGTGTTTTGTATTCTTTTTCCGCTGCTATGTAATGTATTGTAATCTCTGATATTTGTTGATGTATACTATTCATTCATACTCTGTATATTCTTGTAATCTGATGGAATTGTTGTAATTAACAATGAAATGTTCTTCTGTTTGCGTTCCGATGTGGCTTGTCCTCAGTACAATCCGCGATTTCCCGTAAGGGGGATTTCGGATCGTAACATCCTTCTAACTAGGAGTGGTGTTAGCGTTTTGCACGCCCAGACATTTTACTTATGTGGATGATGGATAGAGAGGTGCCTCGGTTAATCGGTCGTTCTGGGGCCGATAGTTTGGTCGGAATATGACCAGTTTACGCCCCATGGGGCGGGGAAACGCAGTGTTCAGGCATTTTAATCCACATCGAGTGGACCGGCCCTGATGATTCAAGGGATGATGCGTTCTGTTCCAAAGGCTCGTGCTAGACAGTTTCTAAGCGGTAAGGACGATCCCTTGCCTTGGTTAACAGATGGAAATCCAACTTCCAATATGACATTTTGCGGTTTTGATTGTAGAGCCTAATATGGCGACATAGTGATATGGGGCACTTATGCCGTCTATGATTGATACTTATGATTGAAATTGTTTTGACACTGTACACTTATTATAATAATAAAATATGAACTTTCACTTATCAAGCATTATTTGGCTATTATAAGGTAAAGCCCTATCCTTCGGCTTGCGTTGCATTGTGTGATGGGACCTGAGTCTTATAATTGCTTCATTGTTCTTTATTCAGCATTGCGCTGTTTGTTTTATGCACTGGTATTCTTAGGAGGAAACCCCTTCTGTATTATACGGCGTGGTCCTTTGATTTACCTAACCTTAAAATAAAGATTAATAACTATTTTAGTTCTCATGCCAGTCACATGACAGACTTGGAGTTTATTGTTTTAACCTTAACTCTGGGTGCCCCTATTTTCCGCACGGGCAGCAAGTAGTTTTGGTTTTGCAGATTTATATTCACAGGATCCTGGGTTACATCCGGAATGATATCCGAAAAGCTCTGTATCCATATATTCTTTTCAGTTGTGTATTGTATTATTTTTCCGCTGCATTGTAACTTGTAAATCTCTGATATTTAATAAATGTGTAATATTTATTCATACTCTGTATATTCTTGTATTTTGATGAAATTGTTGTAACAAGCACTGAAATGTTCTTCTGTTTGTGTTCTGATTTGTCTTGTCCTCAAAGCAATCCGTTCTTTCCCTCACGGGGAAGTTTTGGGTTCTTACAGTGGTATCAGAGCTTTGGTTTACATAGCTCGAGAACAAGGCACATTAGAACCAGACGAAAGAATTCATTAGAGATTGGATTAGCGATATCCAATGAGAATTACTCATTAGAGATAGGATTAGTAGTATCCTAGAACGAGTGTGAAGAGTATTGTTTTTAAAATAAAATTGAAAATGAATTTTGTTTTGAAAATTTAAACCTTATTCAACGTATTTGAATATTTTATTTGTGTTGAATTTGGACAAACCAATATATAAAGATTTTGTAAATACGCCTTGCAAATGAGTATTCGAAGTTTTAATATACTTGATAGATACAGAATCACACACTAGTCGCTCGGAGATGATTCTGATGATGCCGCGATGTCATCAGTATTTGTGTTCGGGTTTCAAAAGTGGGATTTCTATATGTTTCCATTAGACTGGTGTAAGAACCAAAACTAGATTGGGCTTATTGTTGTGAATTTGCATCAAAAATATGATTTTCTGTATATATATCAAAGTTATGCATTTGAAAAAGTTAATTCACTAATTGATTGATGATTGTGCCGTATGATTATTCATGTAAACCAACATATAGATGTATGGTAAATTTGGGCCAAATTGAACCAAATATTGAACTGACTTGAAAATTATTTGGAATTGCATGCATATACATGTATTTACATTGAACAAGTCATAGCAAGGAGGCTAGAGAAAAGGAATAAAATTATATGCCCGATAAATAGGTACATGTTTACTAATTTATTGGGTTTGGATGATTTTATGAGCCGATTGGCTAGCCGCTTGGCTAGCCGCTTGGCTTATTCTTTTTCTTTTTGAGATGAGAGGGACTGTGTAGCAGTTTGGGGATTTTCCGGTCCTCCCGTACAAAGGAGGTTATGGTGAAATTTTTCGAAAATTTAGGGTGTTAGCCAAATTTTTGAAAATTGGAAATTCTTAGAAACTGAAAAGTTGAAGAATGAAAGCCAAACTGAAAGTTGAGTTAATTAGAAAAAATCTTTCGGCTCCGTTCCTTTTCGAGAACGAAAAGATTTTAAGTGGGGGAGATTGTAACAACCCGGAAAATCCGAACCAATTTAAAAATTTTATTTTGGCAATTTTAATGAATTTTGGATATTTAAAATGAATTATTTTAAATAATAACGACGGGAAATTTATTTTGAATAGAATTAGAACGTATATATTTATTTGAATCGATGTTAGAATATAAATATTTATTTTTAATTATAAAAGGAATTGAAAATGGCGCGGTAGTTTGAAAATTCAATTTCAAATTTCAAATGAATGTACAGGATTCAAAATAAACCGGATTTTAGCGAAACCAAAAATATTAGAATCTATTTGAAATATCTTTCCAATGAATCTGAGAAATTGAAATTTCATAGCGGGAATAAAAAGTTATGCCCAATTGAAAATTAGGAATAGTCGCTAAGGAAAATATAGCCCTTAAAAATGGAAATTTTGCAAATAAACTCCGTTTTCGATGAAACCACTTTTGTTGGATTCGAGATGTCAAGTTATTGCTAGATTCCAATTTTCATAATTTTTGAAACCAGTATGTGAGTGTGGCGAAGTTAAACGTGTTTTGATAGTTTTAATCAATTTGGATCGACCAGAAAATGGCCGTTTTTCGAACGGTCTCCAAATTTAACGAAATTAGTTTTTTTAGGACAATATCATCAAAACACAGCCAGTTTTTCTTTTCTGGAATTTTTGGGGTCCTTATGTGGCCCCGGTAAATTGGAATGCGCGTTCAAAATCAATATATAGATTTATATTTTGATTTTGATGGAAACTGATCGAAATAGTCGAACTGGCTTGCGAAACATATCCCATTGTGTTTGGAATGGGGGTAATTAGCTGGGGACGATAGTCGTTGGGTTCGGTTTGGATTCCAAACGAAAAAGTGACTTTGGGAATTTAAAATAATAATAAATAAATTAAATATCACTCCCTCCCTCACATTCTCTCTCCCATCCCTTTTACTTTTCAGATCGAAGAAAAAAAACTGCGCAACCCTGGACGCCGCTCGTCCTCCCCAGGCGCCGCCGCCGAGCGCACGAGCCTCCCTCTTCTCCCTCCTCGGCCATCTTCCTCACCTTCGACGCCCCTCCTCGTTCTCCCCCAACCCCATATCGAAGGACCCCAAACACCACCGCCTGAAATCCCTGCCACCGCCCTAGCTTCCGCCAACCACCACCAGAGACCACGAGCACCTCCGACTAACTTCGATTCCCCCCTTTTCTCGCTCAATGTAAGTTTTTTTAATTCTATATTTTTATTTATTTTAAAGATCTGAGTTTTATAGGTTAATATATATATATACACTTTTAAAAATCAGTTTTTTTTATATGTCAAGTATTATTTTAAAGATCTGATTTTTTTTAAATATCAATAGCATTAATAAAAAAGTAATTTTTATATGAAATACATTGTTATATAATTTGAACAATGCCATAAAGTTGAGATTTTTAAACGACGAAAAGTTGGGATTTTTAATTTATAAAGATTCGATTTTTTGTGTTATAAAAATCTGATTTTTAGTTTATAAGGATATGATCTATAGCTGTATAAAAATAGAATTTTTATGGTATGTTTGAAATATTTTTATGTAGATCAAAATATGATTTTTATATTTGTAAAATGGCGATAAAAATATAATTTTTAGTTTGTAAGGAGAATTATAAAAATGTGATTTTTATAGATAAAAATACGATTTTTATAATGTTTTTCATTATGATAAAGATACGATCTTTATACTGATACCATTAAGATAAAAATTCGATTTTTATTATATATAAAGCGAAATAAAAACTCGATCTTAAGTAGAAATATAAAAATATAATTTTTATATTGAAAGAAGCGTTATAAAAATATATGAAGTAGAAATAAAAATATGATTTTGATTTATTGGAATGAGGCGATAAAAATGTGATTTTTATCTATGAACAGCGTGAAGAAAATTGCGTTGGAATTTTGAATAGGATCCAAACCATCGTCCGTTAAAGACCGGCGGAGTGGAACCCAAAGGTGAGAACTTCTCACTTTAAATTTTATTTCTAGTTAAAATATATACTAGGATGCAGACGGTGCTTAGCAGCACCCGACACCCGTCGTCCACAGACCATGGACGACTTGTTTGTTTGATTGATTGTGTTGTGAAAATTGATCGTGTGATGTGGAATGAAATAAATATTTTATAACTAAAAATATATTTTTTAACGTGTATATGAATAAAATAAATATTCATAAACAAATCAGATGATTTGTTTATGTACACACATTTGACTGATATTGATTGGGACGATAAATTTTACACATCGCCCAACTGCACAAATAAAATTCATTATTTGTTGATTGAAACCCCACACGGGTATTGGGATGATATAAGACATACACTAGTCCCAATAATTAGTTGTATGTCAATCAATTGGTTGACAGACTGTTATAAGCGTTAAATATTTATATTTAATGCTTATACAGTGTAGAATGCACTCTGGATGATGGATGATTATTTACCACTGTTGTTGTATACATGTATTGTATAAAATCCATATAATCAAATTGTATGGTAATTGACTATGTCTGATTACAGTTCAGAAAGAATGAATATTTTTAAAATAATATTCAGTAAAAGATCAAAATTTGATTTTGATGTCCGATTTGGGATGGACACGAATATACTTAAATATATAAAGCCGTGTTGATTAGATTAACGCCATTTTGACGTGAATGATATTTTTATCAATTTTATTCACTTTTATAATGAATATCGAAAAGGAATTGATTTCAAAATATAATGTTTTGAAAATATTATCATTTATATATTAATGATTTAGAATATTCAATTTTGATTTGAAATTGAATATGAAGTTGAAATCATTTTGAAAACGAATTTAAAACGATTTATAAAATACATTTTAAACGGAAATTGATGGAATATATATATATATATATATATATATATATATATATATATATATATATAATGGCCTGAATAGAATGTGCCGCGCTACGGCAGTTTGCGAATTTTGACCATTGACTTCGAATGGACATTACGGGAGATCCGACTGTCGGATTCTCCTGAAACTGGAACCTTTGGGTTCATATCGAAAAGAGCTTTCTAATGAATACAAGAGATTTGAAATCTAATGGTTGGATTTGAAATTATGTCCAAATCAAATTTGGAAAAGGTCGCTGTAAGTGTAGTTCGATGGCCGTTGATGGAAATCGACTGTACGGGCCTTGATAAAATTATTAAAAATATCAACAATTTGTGTAATGTCATAATAAATGATTTGGAAAGAATTAGGAAGAAAAATTCCACATTTGAAAGGATAAAATTATATTTTTATCGAAATGAACTAGAATTAAAAATCCAATATTTTTAAATAAATAAATTGGGTTTGAAATGGTTTTTAAAATAACCAGAATTTCCAATACATAAATTGGAATGGATTTGAATCGAAATTTTCCTCAGAATATTTAGGTATTGGATTTTGTGATTATACGGATATGGTGGAGGAATTTGGAAGATATATATATCGTTATTCCAATACGATGTTTGTTAGTTTCGAATTTGATATTGAATATAGGCCGATATATTTTGCTATTCAGAGACTTGTATTTTAATATCAAATTGGATTTTGGGTTTGTCGTGAATGGTATCTTTAATAATACTGTTCTTAAACCTAATGGAGTTAAGAAAATTAGAAACTGACTAGAGATTAGTTAAGTTGAATGGTTTCCTGGGTATTGATCTGATGTTGGTTTCAGCCTTCAGGGTTAATACTTAGCAAATTATTCTCTTACTAATTTACGGTTAGAGACTGATGGAATGTGAATAGGGTTTATTATGAAATGTGTTTTTGACAACATTCGTTCTTTAACCCGATTTACAATGAAAAGTGATTTGTAATTTATAAATCTTTTTATTAAGATTTAACAGGAATTTTGTGAAGTAACGTTTTCCAATTTAATGTATTAAATTGGAATTGAATGGAATCCGATTGATAATAATCGAAATAAAATTCTGTAGAGGAAGACTGTTAATACATATGGAATTTAAAAGGCTTTGCCGCTATTCCATTTATATTATTAGTCGGATATGGAGTTTATATCGATTATATATATCGATTTGTTTTCCATGAAGATTCCATTGTTAATGGAATGTGATTTTGGGTTATCGTGAATGGTATCTTTAATAATATTGTTCTTAGACCCAATGGAGTTAAGAAAATCAGAAACTAACAGAAGGTTAGTTAAGTTGAATGGTTTCCTGGGTATTGATCTGATGTTATTTTCAGCCTTCGGGGTTAATACTTAGGGAATTGTTCACTTGCTAATTTACGGTTAAAGGCTGATGGAATGGAATGTGATTTTGGATTAATCATGAACTGTGTTTTAAATTACAATGGTTCTTTAACCCAATTAAAGAGAGGATATGATTTCCCAAGTTAAACAATCATTAATATTGATTTTTGGGAAGACTAAGACCAAGTGCAGTTTTAATGAATCTTTAATAAGATTTAAATGGTCGAGAATGGAGTATCACCAGTTTTTCTCCAGGCGATAGTTAAATCTTTAATTAGATTCCAACGTGGAATGGTAATTGAATTTACCGATAACACCGTGGTGTTAGATATGAAGTATTACTAGTTTTGCTTCATGGGATGAATAGTTTGGGATTGGGAAATTAAACAAATAACTAATTACTTCGGTAAGGAGCGCTAATCCCAACTAGTTTGGATAAACCATAATTTGGTTTGAATTGAAATCCAAAGGAAGATTAAAGAATAAATTTAAAGAATTTATCTTTGATAAAATTAATGGGAACCTTTCCCAAAATATAAGATTATATGAATAAAGGAATATTCTGGATTGGAATGAGGCGTATATTGTGTTTTTATAGCACTTGTTTATTATATACGCGAGTTATTCAGAAAGACCAGGTTTATCCCATTCTGAATAATTGATTCGGCGATGTGTCGAGGATGAAGACGGTGGTTGAAGACCAGGGGTCTTCACATCGTTTGGATGATTATTGATGTCTTGATTGGGCTGTACACCCAAGACAAGGTAATAAGTGGTGATCGTCCAGACGTATTTGGAGATCAATCGGATATGCGATGGCTTCTCTCCTGTATTGGACATATGGGATGAGGAATAAGGTGACTCCGGTTTCGTTCAGACCTAGAAAGAACTTGTAAATAGGTGTGTGTCTGACATCAGATTTCATTCTGTGTGATTGATTGACATCGGTTGCATAGCGTGAATTGCCTGTGTGGCATACTGAGATGCAAATGATCAAGGCTTCTGTTGAAAAGCAGAGTCTTGTGGTTGATGATCAAAGCATGGCTTTAATATAGCATAGCTTTGTGTAGCATTAGTTTGCGAGCTTCACACCCCGGTGTGAACCAGAAATGGGAGAGGATTTCAGGGAGGACATGTGTTTCCTTCTACCTAGGATTGGTGTCAGCGTTTTGCACGCCCTGACATTTTACTTATATGGATGATGGATAGCGAGGCGCCTCGGTTATATCGGTCATTCCAGGGCCGATAGTTTGGTCGGGATATGACCAGTTTACGCCCCATAGGGAGGGAAACACAATGTTCAGGCATTTTATTCCACATCGAGTGGACCGGCCCTGACAATCCAAGAGACGATGCGTTCTGTTCCCGAGGCTCGGGCTAGACAGTCTCGAAGTAGTAAGGACAATCCCTTGCCTTGGTTCATAGATGGAAATCCGATTTCCAATACGACATTTTGCAGTTTTGATTGTAGAGTCTAGTATGCTGACATAGTGGTATGGGGCACTTATGCCGTCTATGATTGCTACTTATGATTGAAATTGTTTTGACACTATAAACTTATAGTAATAATAAAATATGAAATTTCACGTATCAAGCATTATTTGGCTAATATAAGGTAAAGCCCTATCCTCTCGCTTGCATTGCATTGTGTGATGGGACCTGGGTCTTATAACAGCTTCATTGTTCTTTATTTAGCATTGCGCTGTTTATTTTATGCACTAGTATTCTTGGGAGGAAACCTGTTCCGTGTTATACGGCGTGGTCCCTTGATTTACCTAACCTTAAAATAAAGATTAATAACTGCTTTAGTTCTCATACCAGTCACATGACTGACCTGGAGTTTATTGTTTTAACCTAAACTATGGGTGCCCCTATTTTCCGCACGGGCAGCTAGTAGTTTTGGTTTTGCAGATTTATATTCACAAGATCCTGGTTTACAGCTGGAATGATATCCGGAAAACTTTGTATCCGTATATTCTTTTCAGTTGTGTTTTGTATTATTTTTCCACTGCACTGTAATGCAAATCTCTGATATTTAGTAAATGTGTAATATTTATTCATACTCTATATATTCTTGTATTCTGATGAAATTGTTGTAATAAGCACTGAAATGTTCTTCTGTTTGTGTTCTGGTTTGTCTTGTCCTCAAAGAAATTCGTGCGTTCCCTCACGGGGAAGTTTCGGGTTCTTACATTTTTAAATTCATTTTAATAATAAAAGCTTGTTATATCAAGGCAATGACAATTATAAATTAGCCATTATAATTGTTGACTGCTTGACACTTACATTTCTATCTTTTAAAGATTCCAAACTGAAAATGTTTACTATTATTTTTTAAGGAATTCATCTTTTGTTTTCCTTAAATT
The DNA here is from genome assembly GCA_030737875.1 of Allium sativum. Lineage (NCBI taxonomy): Eukaryota > Viridiplantae > Streptophyta > Magnoliopsida > Asparagales > Amaryllidaceae > Allium > Allium sativum. Next base: position 442,551,874 of record CM060922.1, on the reverse strand, counting down.
TAAAATTATAGTTTGCCTAACAGTAAACTTTTCAAATTCCTCAAAAACATTCTAAAAAACCATATTTGAAATTTTCTTTTTTGAGAGGAATTATCATGCAACTTGAGCCTATAATTAAAATGCTAAAATTCCCTTTTTTTTAAAATAATTTAATGACAATAATCACTTGCATAGGTTTCTTAACACTTTTTATCTTTTCATCTAATCCTTTTGACTCACTACTCAACAAAAATCTATTTCCTTTATCGAATCCTTTCTTCCATGTTCCTATATTTTGCACTTCTTGATGTTCCTAATTGTTGTCATTATAAATATCCATTTTGCCATTTAATCCATTAAACCACACTCATTCTTGTGGACATTTAGTTCAAAATCAATTATTTATACCTTCGCACAAATGACCTTAATTACATCCACAATATTTTTCAATTTTGATATCCATTTTCTTGTTGGTCATTTAGTGCTCTTTCGAATTTCAAAATTCCACTAATTACTCATATAGAAGTTTTATCTCATTTAATAAAATATATTCTTCTGATTTTTGTTAAACCTTCACACCTTTATGTTATGTATGGATGTTAGTTTTTCCTGTTCCAATTCTTACTATTTATTTCTTCCTCATCTTTTCCATGAATGATAATTAAATTACCAATTTTGTAACGACCCGCGTTCTACGCATCAGGGGATCATAGAATATTTATTTCTATCTCATGCGATGTCGTATAGCCATGTAACTTTGGGAGACGACTACTGGGGTCATTTACCATGTTCAGGATTTTTGCCAATTTTTAAATGACCGTTTTGCACCTAGCTGGTCTTTTTTTGGCCATAAATTTTGATTGGTATGGGGTTTTGACCTAAAACCATTTCCATTAGATTTGGATGATGGTTTGCCTTTCCATAGAGTGGTCACATTAGCCAAACGGACTCACCGTTTGGGAGATATGGCTGAAACAAGGTTTAGAAGGTGAAAAACAATTTAACCGGGCCTAATTAGGGTGATTAGCCATTTCGGGATTAGGGTTATGAGAGGGCTGAGATGAGTTAGTAAATCAGTTTTTATTTCATTTCTTAACCACACTTACAACCTTTGAACCCTAACCGTGGCCTTCACATTCTAATTTCATCCCAAATCGCTCTCTAATCAAGTTTTAGCCTAATCTACATCAAATCAAAGCGGATTAGCACAAAAATTGAGGTAGAGCTGGAGTGTACTGGAATCCGAACCATTTTTGTCCAAAAATATCATATATGAGTTTATTTGTGGCTAAGGTGAGTGATTAGCATTGTTTCTACACTAATTACAGTTAATTAGGGTGATTAGTGTTAATTAACCAAATTATGCATGTTAAAAATCTGGAAAAATGTTTAGAAAATACAAAATATTACTTTAGGGCTTTGATAGAAATTTGGTTTAATTTTGTTAAGTTTTGCTAATCCTATCATTAGATTTGCTTAAACATGCTTAAGGGGAAAATATGGGTTTTGGACATGTTTGATCCATTTTGACATATCAAATTGTTGTTTTGGTGTTTGTGGTTGATTATACATGTTGCTATGACCATATGGTATGCTCTTTGATTGTTTAGAATGGTCGAAAACGCCGTCGTGTGGCGTAGAAACAGTCGTTGGAAGTTGTAGGAAAAGTATGCAGGAGCCAGACCGGATCGGATTGTCCCTACCCGAACCGATCCGATCGTGAGTCCAATCCCATGAGCCGCCAGATGTTCCTCACCCCTTCGAGTTTGATCACCATGAGCAGAGCATCCACGAGTCGATCGCCTTGAGGATTACGAGTTGAGACAAGCCAACACTTGGAGACCATGACCTGACCCGGATGCTCACCACGAAACGAAGACCTGGGAGGATGCACCCGACCCAACCCAGCTGGGTAACCACGACCCGATCCACCACTCACGAACCGAGGCACCCGACCTGGTGGAAGAAGTATGACTCGAATAGATGTCCTGGTGGAGGAATCACGATCCGACCCGTATGGAGCGGTCTGATCCAAGTCAGAGGGGAGATTGCGAACCGAACCAAGAAGCTTGGACGCGAGGCATGAGTTGTGAACCAATGAAGATGGATCCGGAGGAGACCAAAACCCAAGATGCAAAGGTAGTCCAAATGGGAAGTAGAACTCAGGATCCAGTTGGGAACCAACGAGTTAACTTCACGGGTTGAGCTTTGCTGCGGGACGTGTGCTAAAGTGTTTTCGACGTCCATAGCTTTGATTTACCACCAAGAGACGATTGTTAGGCTACAGATTAGCTTAGTGGGGTAGTTATTACTCCATGGGGGTAGGGTGATCGTAGCATGGCTATGAGCCAATGCAATGGAGTCGTTATGACTTCATGGGGGCATAGTGGACATAGCAATAACCCGTGGCTATGGATCAGTGCAATGGAGTCGCCATGACTCCATGGGCCAGAGTGATCATAGCAAGGATATGGGTGATCAAAGCAGTGGATATCGTATGCTTTACGCACTGAGTGAGAGATGTGAGGATGGTTGCTATGCTTGATTGTTTGCCATCATTATGACATGCACCCCCCCTCGTATCATTACACCATATGTTAGTGTCACCTTAGAGTATTTTACATCTTATTGTGCTAACTCTTTGGTTGCAGGTCCAGGTTCAGGTATGGTTTAGTATACCTATTATTGTTCTGTTTTGCTGCTTATCGCTCATACCAGACTTTTGTTTGATCTAGAGTTTTATGTCTCTTCTTATTACTCTGGATGCTCTTAAACGGGCAGACTAGAGAAAGGTTAGCTGGTTATGCACGAGTAGCTATACCAGAAACGAGCAGGAGGCTTCCACGTATGATATATATAGGTATTCTCCCTGTGTCACTGCTGGTCACTACTTTGGGCATTAGTAGTGTACCTTCCTTATTTTTCTTTAGAGACAGTTTTTGAAAGTTGTAATAACGATGATGTGGAACATAAGCTGTATTTGGATTTTCTGCTGCCATGATGGTTTAGTTTTCAGCTTATGCATTGTCTTGCCTGCTTTATGTCAAGTATGTTATTATCATATTTTATTCCATGCATTGTGAGACATTATACAGGTTCCTTGCTTGTTCAAATTCCCTTCTTTCCTTTCTTTGGCGACCACTTTCATTGAAATGTCGGCTGGTGCAGGGTGGGCCGTCACATTTGGTATCAGAGCTCTAGGTTGCGTAGTTAACCTAGGGAAGACACTAGGGAGAGATAGTACGTATATGAGAGCACGTATTTGTGATATTTGTTTTTCAAAAGCTATATATATATACTATTAGTATATTTAAGGATGGAGTTGCACTGCACTGACACCATTGAAGAGATGGTTAATCGTTTTCTCCTTACAGATTGAACGATGAGCGAATATACTAGGGGTACTGGTAGAGGAGCTAATAATGGGAATGCTCCTGATATGAGGACGATGTTCACTGACTTCATGAGAGATATGCTTAGAGATGTTCAAAGGGCAGTTTCTAATGCTGCAAATGGTGGTGGTATAGCGGTGCACGCTCATAGGGAAGATTTCGCCAAGCTTCGTAAAGACTACACTAGTCTTGGTGGGAAACCGTTCCACGGAACGGAGTCGGCTATGGATGTTCAAGATTGGTTGGATAGTTGTGAGCGCATCTTCGAAGACTTAGGTATCGATGATGACTTGAAGAGAAAGTTAGCATCGTGTCAGCTGCAAGGACGAGCTATGAATTGGTGGAATTCTATTGAAGCAGCTACTCATGAAGATCAAGTTACTTGGACTCAGTTTATGGCTCGTTTCAGCGAAAAGTTCATCCCAGCTACTCACAAATCTAATTTGTTTAGGAAATTTTTGGAGCTTAAGCAGAATGGTAGGGCAGTCTTGGAATATATTGCTGAGTTCGATACTTTATCGAAGTATGGATTGTCTCTTATCGACACGGCCGAGAAGAAGAACGAGAAGTTCATAACCGGCTTAGATGAGTACTTAGGGGAAATGCTGATAAACCATATCGATGAGATGTTTGAGTCTATAGTGGGGAAAGCATTGAGATCGGAGAGTCTATACCCTACGTCAAAGGCTGGTGTTGCTATTGCATCTATAGAGGAACCAAAGCCGCAAGCAAGCAGTGGAGGTAAGGAGTCTCAGAATAAGAGAAAGAAAAATCAGACCAAGGATGGCCATAAGAAAAAGAATAAGAAAGATGTGGAGTGCTTTAGCTTATGCCTAATAATGTCGAGCGAAGCCAGCGGACATGAAGTGCTTCAACTGCGGCTAAGTGGGACACCACAAGGATAAATGTATGCAACCCCTAAAGAGAAGCAGATTGTGAAAGCATATGCTCTTAATTTTTTCCTTCTTCGTCGAATGCCCCCAACTGCGGCGGAGAAAGGAAAGAATGTTGTCATTCAAGGTATGCTTTTTGTTTATGATGTTCCTATTCAAGTATTGTTTGATACCGGAGCTTCCTGTTCCTTCATATCTAGTGACCTGGTAGATAGGTTAGGATTGGAACCCGAGATAGTCGATAGACCTTTAGCGGTGACGAACCCGATAGGTGGTTCGACTAGCCTTAGCATGATTTGTCGTAACGTGGTCTTATCGAGTCATCGATGCATGTTTGTTTGTGATTGCTTTGTTTTGGGCTTTACTGGGTTTGGCATTATTTTGGGAGTCGATTGGCTCCAGAGGTACGAGGTGGTGGTAGACTGTGAGGGCTATTTGGTGACAGTTACAACGGATGATGGGCGGAGGGTAGTGTTTGGTTGTCTACCTAGTGATGGGGTAATGGCTAGTTTTCTAAATTCCCTCGACATCCCGCATGTTGAGTTGTCAGATGTGCTCGTGGCTGGCCAGTATCCGGACGACTTCGAAGAAGTGACCGGACTTCCATCACGCCGAGAGATTGAGTTTCATATTGATTTAGTGAAAGATGCCAGACCTATAATGATGCCACTTCGTCGTATGGCACCAAGGGAGCAGCGAGAGCTCGGGGTGCAATTAAGCGATCTTTTGAAGAAGGGATTTATCCGAAGAAGTGTCTCCGAGTAGGGAGCACCAGTTGTGTTTGCTACCAAGGCAGATGGTTCCCTTCGATTGTGTGTGGACTACCGCGAGTTGAATAAGGTGACGAGGAAGAATAAGTATCCTCTACCGTGGATACATGATTTGTTTAATTAGTTGAGTGGCATGAGAGTGTTCTCCCAGTTGGATCTCGCGACAGGTTTCCATCAACTTAGGGTGGAAGCCGAGAGTATAGCTAAGACGGCGTCTCGGACGCCATCTAAATTCTATGAGTGGTTGGTCATGCCAGTTGGGTTGACCAATGCACCAGCATATTTTGTGGATCTTATGAATAGGGTATTCAGGGATTAATTGAATAAGTTTGTTCTTATGTTCGTAGATGATATCTTGGTTTATTCGAGGACAGAGGGAGAACACAAGGAACATTTGAGAGTAGTGATGGAGGTGTTGAGAAAACACCAATTGAAAGCAAAGTTCTCTAAGTGTCACTTCTGGAGGAGGGAAGTGAGATTCTTGGGCCATGTTATTTCAGAGAACGGTATTGTCGTGGACCCTGCAAAGGTGGCTACGGTACAAGATTGACCTACGCCCAAGAATGCAACAGACATAAGAAGTTTCTTAGGGTTGGTTGGATATTATCGTAAGTTTATCCAAGACTTCTCCAAGATAGCGGCACCGTTGACTCAGTTGACCAAGAAAAATCAAGCTTTCGTATGGGATGAAAAGTGTGAGAATGCATTCAAGAGTCTAAAGGAAAATCTGACATGTGCACCAGTGTTAGTCATTTCTAAAGGGAATAAAGAGATGATGGTATACACAAATGCCTGTGGTACTGGACTAGGTGCTGTATTGATGCAAGGAAGTAGGGTTGTAGCTTATGCTAGTCGGCAACCGAAACCTCATAAGAAAAGATATCCTACCCATGATTTGGAATTGGTAGCGATTGTGTTCGCATTGAAGATGTGGAGACATTATCTCTTGGGAGAAAGATTCGAGTTGTTTACTGATCATAAATCATTAAAGTATCTTTTCTCTCAGAAGGATCTAAATCTCCGACAATGAAGATGGTTAGAATTCTTAGCTTCCTACAATTTTGATATCGTATATACACAAGGAAAGGGCAATGCGGTAGCTGATGCATTGAGTAGAAGACATGCCAGTTTAGGGGCTATGTTTCTAGAACGGAAGCAACTGGAATACATCGCTGGGTATAATTTCAGACCAAAGTGCGGATTGGATCCGGAGGTATTAGCAAGTTTGACGATCAGGCCTACTTTGATTGAGCGGATTGGTTCCGGTTAGAGGGACGATCCTTACTTATTAGAAATCATCTCCAAGTTAGAGATGGGTATCGAAAGGGAGATGGACAAGTATGGGCTTGATCGAGATGGATGGCTTAGAAAGAATGGTAGACTGGTTGTACCCAATGTCAATGGATTGAGAGATGAAGTGCTTAGAGAATGTCATCACTCAAAACTGACTATACACCCTGGTAGTAATAAAATGTATCGAGACATGAAACAGTCCTACTACTGGGAAGGGATTAAAAGAGACGTTGGGAATTTTATATCCAAATGCATGAACTGCCAGCTAGTTAAAGCCGAGCAAAAGAAACCTATGGTTTGTTGCAACCATTTGAAATTCCAGAATGGAAATGGGAACAAGTCTCAATGGATTTCATAGATGGTTTACCGAGGATTAGATCGGGCCATGACAGTATTTGGGTGATTGTGGACCAATTGACTAAGAGTGCAAGGTTTATACCTGTCAAATCGAATACAATAACAACTAAGTTAGCAGAACTGTATATGAAGTGGGTAGTGAGATTTAATGGAGTACCAAAAAGCATTGTGAGTGACCGAGACCCGTTGTTTACTAGTGGGTTTTGGAAGAGCTTACAAGAGGCTTTAGGATCAGAATTACATCTCAGTACCGCGTACCATCCTCAAACCGATGGTCAGACAGAAAGGGCGAATCGAGTATTTGAAGATCTCTTGAGAGCTTGCATATTTGATTTTGGTGGATCATGGGATGACCATTTGCATCTCATAGAGTTTGCATATAATAATAGTTATCAATCCAGTATTGGTATGGCTCCATTTGAAGCTTTGTACGGAAGACCATGCAACTCACCGTCATGTTGGTTAGAAACCGGTGAGAAGTTTGTGCTTTGACCAGATGTGATAAGAGAAACTTCAGACAAGATTAAGATCATTCAACAGCGAATGAAGGCTACCCAAGATAGGCAGAAGAGTTATGCTGATAAGAGGAGAAGAGATTTAAAATTCTCCATTGATGACTTGGTTTTTGTCAAGATTTCTCCATTAAAGAGCGTGATACGATTTGGTAGGAAAGGCAAGTTAACACCAAGATTTGTTGGTCCATTCCCAATCCTCGAGCAAGTTGGTAATTTGACATATAAAGTTGAATCACCAGAGAAGATGGCAAGAGTTCATAACGTATTTCATGTTTCCCAGTTAAGGAAATTCGTGCACGATCCCGATATGACTATTTCACCTGATCTGTTGGATGATATATAAGTAGAACCTGCGGCAGTTGGGAATCGCAAGCCGACTCGTATTGTCGAGCATGATACGAAGCAACTTCGAAGGGAAGCGGTGAATATAGTCAAAGTTCAGTGGGGCGAGAATGAGAATGACTGTACTTGGGAGACAGAGGAGAGCATTAGGAAGACGTATCCAAAACTCTTTGCCTGGTAAGATTTTAATGGCAATTTAGTTTTCCGCATGCTAGGATAGACTTGTTTGTTGTTTTGCATGTTTGATTGTTGTGAATGGTTGGTAGGCATGCGGGATCCTTTACTAGTTTCTTAGTTAAGGAAATTCGGGGGCGAAATTTCTTAAGGGGGGAAGTATGTAACGACCCGCATTCTACGCATCAGGATGTCGTAGAATATTTATTTCTTTCTCATGCAAAGTCGTATAGCCATGTAACTTTGCGAGACGACTATTGGGGTCATTTCCCATGTTCATGTTTTTGCCGATTTTTAAATGACTGTTTTGCCCATAACTGGTTTTGTTTTGGCCATAACTTTTGATTGGTAAGGATTTTTGACCTAAAACCACTTCCACTAGATCCGGATGATGGTTTAACTTTCCGTAGAGTAGTCACATTAGCCAATTGGACTCACCGTTTGGGAGATATGGCTGAAACAAGGTTTAGAAGGTGAAAAACAGCTTAACCGGATCTAATTAGGGTGATTAGCAAGAGGGCCTATAATCCATTTCGGGATTAAGGTTATGGGAGTGCTGAGATGAGTTAGTAAATCCGTTTTTATTTCATTTCTTAGCCGCCAATTACAGCCTTTGAACCCTAGCCATGGCCTCCACCTTCTAATTTCATCCCAAATCGCTCTCTAATCAAGTTTTAGCCTAATCTACCTCAAATCAAAGTGGATTAGCACAAAAATCGAGGTAGAACTACTGGAGTGTACTGGAATCCAAACCATTTTTGTCCAAAAGTTTCAGATTTGAGTTTATTTATGGCTAATGTGAGTGATTGCAATTGTTTTTACACTAATTACAGTTAATTAGGGTGATTAGTGTTAATAAACGAAATTATGCATGTTAAAAATCTGGAAAAATGTTTAGAAAATCCAAAATATTATTTTAGTGATCTGATAGAAATTTAGTTAAGTTTTTCTAATTCTATCATTAGATTTGCTTAAGCATGCTTAAGGGGAAAATATGGGTTTTGGGCATGTTTGATCCATTTTGACATATCAAATTGTTATTTTGGTGTTTGTGGTTGATTATACATGTTGCTATGACTATATGATATGCTCTGTGATTGTTTAGAACAGTTAGAATGGTCGAAAACGCCGTCGTGTGGCGTAAAAACAGTCGTTGGAAGTGGCAGGAAAAGTATGTAGGAGCCGGACCGGATCAGATCGCCCCTACCCGAACCGACCCGATCGTGAGTCCAACCCCACGAGCTGCCAGATGTTCCTCACGCCTTCGAGTTTGATCACCATGAGCGTAGCTTCCATGAGTCGATCGCCTTGAGGATCGCGAGCTAAGACAAGCCAGCACTTGGAGACCATGACCCGACCCGGATGCTCACCATGAACCGAAGACCTAGGAGGATGCACCCGACCCGACCCAGTTGGGTAACCACGACCCGATCCACCACTCACGAACCGAGGCACCTGACCTGGTGGAAGAAGTACGACTCAACCCGATGTCCTGGAGGAGGCATCATGACCCGACCCGTATGGAGCAGTCCGATTCGAGTCAGAGGGGAGATTGCGAACCGAACCAAGAAGCTTGGACGCGACTCTTGAGTTGTGAACCAATGAAGACGGATCCGGAGGAGACCAAAACCCGAGATGCAAAGGTAGTCCAAATGGGAAGTAGAACTCATGATCCAGTTGGGAACCAACGAGTTAACTTCATGAGTTGGGCTTTGCTGTGGGACGTGTGCTAAGTAGTTGTCGACGTCCATAGCTTTGATTCACCACCGAGAGACGATTGTTGGGCTATGGATCAGTGCAGTGGGGTAGTAGTTACTCCATGGGGTAGAGTGATCGTAGCATGACTATGAGCCAGTGCAATGGAGTCGTTATGACTTCATGGGGCAGAGCGGACATAGCAAGGACCAGTGGCTATGGATCAGTGCAATGGAGTCGCCATGACTCCATGGGCCAGAGTGATCATAGCAAGGATATGGGTGATCAAAGGTTGGATACCGTATGCCTTGCGCACTGAGTGAGAGATGTGAGGATGGTTGCAATGCTTGATTGCTTTCCATCATTATGACATGCAAACCCCCACCCCCGTATCTTTACACCATAAGTTAGTGTTACCTTAGAGTATTGTACATCTTGTTGTGCTAACTCTTTAATTGCAGGTCCAGGTTCAGGTATGGTTTAGTATACCTGTTATTGTTCTGTTTTGTTGCTTATCGCTCATACCAGACTTTTGTCTAACCCAAAGTTTTATGTCTCTTCTTATTACTCTGGGTGCTCTTGAACGGGCAAACTAGAGACAGGTTAGCTGGTTATGCACGAATAGTTGTACCGGAGATGAGCAGGAGGCTTCCACATGTGATATATATATAGATATTCTCCCTGTGTCGCTGCTGGTCACTACTTTGGGCACTAGTAGTGTACCTTCCTTATTTTGCTTTAGAGACAGTTTTTAAAAGTTGTAATAACGATGATGTGGAACATAAACTGTATTTGGATTTTCCACTGCTATGATGGTTTAGTTTTCAGCTTATGCATTGTCTCGCCTGTTTTATGTCAAATATGTTATTATTATATTTTATTCCATGCGCTGTGAGACATTCTACAGGTTCCTTGGTAGTTCAAATTCCCTTCTTTCCTTTCTTTGGCGACCATCTCGTGCTGGTTGGACGTTGGCACAACACACTTTCATTGAAATGTTGGCTGGTGCGGGGCGGGCCGTCACAAATTTATTCCCACTAACTACCTATTAAATTAGGGAATTTCTTTCCACTTTCCAACTTTTTTGTTCTTACATCCCTTAGGTTCTCATTGGCTTCAAAATCGATAAGGGAACTACTGAATCACCACATGGCTTCTAGGGATTTTCTAGAAATTAAGGATAATCCTTTCCTAGAGGGACCTACAGATGATATTTTCTAAAATCATGCATACTTTAAATAAATACACACACACATACACACACATACATATATATATATATATATATATATATATATATATATATATGTACACATAATTAAACTTTTGAAAATACTTTTTCAAAATAACAATTACGCCTCTCATACGTATATATTTCTCCATAGTTGGGTAACCTATGCTTTGATACCAAATGTACCCACCCAGAATAGGCCTAAATTTCGACCCAAAAAGGCCAATCGAAACATAGAGCCATTCTAAACGGATCGTTAGTTCCTATAAGGAAATGGTATAACATATATAACATAGCATAGTAAAACGAAATCAGAATCTCACACAGGGGAAGGGATAAAATATAATAACTTAAAATAGATGTACCTTTAATTAAAACCATCATAAATGTTGATTACAACGAGTCTCATGCAATAATAGGTACATCAACATTAATTATCCCAATATACATATATGTTTACAATTCCTGTTCTGAGTAGATCCCTTTCTTATATATGTTTACACACAAAACCATAATATTTAGATATTTTGTAAATAATACAGTCAAATAATTTATTTAGAAAAATAGAGGTTTAAACCTATTTAGATTTACAATTATATCCAAAGTGTAACCTTTTGCATAAAACAAATATATGAATTTATATGAAATTAACAAAAAGTAATCTAAATAATACACACAATTACACAACAAGAAACATGTTTCCCTTTTATTATTACAACAATCCAAAACCATATATACAACTAGATTGATCATTTCTTTGTAACAATTAAAATATAGGGAATTTGAGGAATGTTTAATATTATATTTTCGTTTAGATCCAAATTCCCTGCTTCATGTAGATCCAGATCCATACTAAAAAATAGGGAAAATAGCAGACTATTGTCATTTCCACTCATGGTGCTAAGAAGGATAAAATAGTGGAAATCTGAATGGTGTTTTCTTTTGGACCAATCCTTCGTACAAAACATTCTCCAATTCTTGTTAATCTATATATAAGAAATCAAGAGATCAGAGTCCTATATGTAAATCTTTGAATTCCAAAATATAAATCTAAATCTAATCCTAAATCAGAATAAAAATATAGAATAAGATGGTGGAAGAACACCTAAGCTTTTCTTTGGAATTCTAGTGGCAGAATGGAGCATGAAGAAGAAAATATATTAGGGTTTGAGAGAGGCTAGGTGGATGGTATATATAGTTGCAAGTGTGTATACAAACCATTAGATCAATTAGATTTAATCTGGACAGTTCTTTGTTTGCAATTTATATATAAGTCCCTATAAAAACAAGTCGTCTCCATGGCGGCCGACCCATTCTATAGAAGGGCGGTCGACCCCCAGGTCGACCTCCCTTCTGTGATCGAGCAAGAGAATTTGTTTCTCTGAAAATTTCTTTTATATTAATTGTAAAATTAAATTAATTACCTTCCTTAAGTTGATTATTCTTGTCTACTTCTATATGTGTATATACACACAATTCAAATTCTTTAGGCTAATAATATGTATCTATTTATCCAATTTGAATTTCAAATATTGTGTGTAAACAATTCACGTATAATGTAACTTGTTTTAACCATAATGTCTTCATACAGACTCCTTTTTAGCAAATAAAATATGTAAATGGATCACAATCTCTCTACGAACGCAATAGTAATACTTTTGTGGCCCAATTCTCAATTTTTCAAAATTCTTATTTTTACCCATTAATATTTTTTTAATTCATTATGGTTTATATTTAATTTAATCATTTATGTCTATTTAGTGTATATTTACCGGGTGTTACACCCTTAGTGGAGGCAATTTCCGTGTCATCTTGAGATATCCTTCTTCTTTGGATTTAATTACTAAGGTGGGAGTCAGATGTAGAGCTTGCAGGCACATAGTTGTTAGGAGCTCGAGCATCATACTCCGTCAAGGCGACGAATATCCCTTCGAGCAGATTGTTGCATCTGCTATATCAGTTTAAGGTTTTACTTGATTTGTTAGTTGAACTGACTCTGAATTTCCTCCAGTTACTCATGAGAGAATATATCTTGGAGTGAGTAACCCGAGCATTAGGATTGAATGAAGTGATCACGTTGACTATAGTAAGAACATTCAAATCAACATTATCAGATGATTGTCGGTGATTTGATACCTCTTTATTGTCATCATTAGAAAGTCCAATGGCTTGAGAGGTTTCTTCTTCACCACTATTTCAAGCTTTATAGATATATTTTAAGGAGATCTGAGGAGATTCAGAAACTTGAATGGTACGAAGGTAGGAAAAACTAAGTTTTTAACTCTCAACGAAAGCACTAGAATGTTATCACTAAAAAATGATAGAACATCCAATGAGTTCAACGAATAATTAAACTAAAATAAATGGAAAACGAGGAATAAAGTAATAAAATTTCAATAAAAAGAGGTACATCGATTTACAGTAGCCTGACGTTGATTGACCTATGTCCACTTCGAAGATTTGTTACCATTATTATTGAAATTCAAGGTTACAAGCGCTCAGATCTATAAGACGTGAATAAAATGAAAAAAAAAGACTTTTTTTTTTCATATATATAATAAATATTTATAGACGTAGGTAGGCCAGAAGAGTCGAAAAAGACCCTTGTAGATAGAGTCAAGGAGACATAGACCCAACATTGAATAAGTGAGGGATCAGGCTCGATCACTGATTATAGTGGGGCCACGACTCCTCTAGTGGGACTTACTTGATGCCTTGGTCTGCTTTGTGAAGTTTCATACAGTTTGACTGTAATGACCCATTAGAAAAAAATTCGATGCTCAAATTTCGACAATAACATAATCCTATATTACTTGTCAATACCCTATTATCGAAAACATCGGATAGTTAATAGAAAGAAATTAGAGAGTGAGAAAAGAAAGAAAGAAAAACTAGAATAGAAGAAGAAGACAAAAACATAAAATCAGGGTCGCAGCGGAATAAAATATAATTTTGAAATAAATCTTTATAAAGAACTTGTATAAGAACTTACATTCATCAGAGTACACCAGACAACCAATACATCTAGACAGTTATAACAATCAGACCACATATACAACACATGGTGGAATAAAACTAAATACAATTGGACTCCTCCAGAATGTCTTCTGAGATTCGTAGCATCCTAACCTAAACCTGTAAAACTCGGTCTGACCCAAGCATTGCAAATGCCACAGATTAGTCTGGTGAACGAGCATGAGAAAGCTCATTAAGTTTATAGTTAACATCCAACCGATTTAAAGTTAAAAATTCTTTTGAAGAAAAGGATAATCATAAGATTAGTCCACACATAAATACAGATGATTTTTACCTTACGATAACTCAAAATAGTTTTATTATCAAATCCGATGATTTTAAAATAGTATCTATCAAACCATAAATAAAAAACCATCTAGTAGAACGCTTGCATCTCTCGCACTTCATACTTAGTATATAACCAAAAACCGCATAACGCTTATCGAAGAATGGATTCCCAACTATGACAAGGTATGGTACCACCTTCTGATTGTGTACCTTTAGAGAGTAATACATTAGGGTTCAACAACAACATCTTGCCACCCAACCACACATGAACGACCACTCGTTCAACTTGAGTGTATCGAATATATTATCTCCCATGGTTGGATCAAACATAATCGTTTCTCGGTAGATACAGAAGTGAAAGAAGAAAAGAATGAAATTTCTCTAGACGGTGACAATATAACCTAATGCGAATGACCCACATAGCCATGCTACCTACCCGATTTCTGTCATTTTTCTGGTTAATGAGGCTTGAGATCACGATTTATCTTTCAGAGAACATCTCATCAACTTTCAATGCCACATCATTAGATCCGTCAAATCACTAATTGACGCCCACAAATATGCTCTAGGTGTTAAGCTAAGAGAAGTTGTCTTCTTCGCCACTAAAATTGGTATATTTGTAAAAATCAACCTACGTGGCCCTTAGGAAATACACTTCAGACATTCGTCCATACAAGTCATCCAAGAACAGGATGAACCGAAGGCACTCTCCTACAACATCCTATATGGGAATCACCCCAAGGTTCAGTAGTGAGTCCTTGCAACCCGTAGATTTCAACTGTAACATCCCGTATTTTTACGGTGGAATAATTAATTTATTTAATTATTAAATATCGATTTGGCGATATCGATAACCTGAATTAAGTAATATTTATATTTAGTTAATATAAATAATAGAATAATATATTTATTTTCGAAATGGTTGAAAATAGCTGAATTCCCAATATTGTGTGAATTAAATCATTTATAAGATATAATTCAGTTTACAGTTAAATTATAATAACGAATCTATTATTTAAATGAATTTTGAATGTATAATTATAATATAATTATAATCGAGTTTGAAATGGCGCTGCAATTCGTAATTTGGCGATTCGAACTTTAAAAGAATATACAGAATCCGTTTAAAGTCGGATTTCTTCGAAACAAGTAACGTTGGAATCTGTTTAACTATATTTTTCTAATGGAAGTGAAAAATCGAGATTTCAGATCATATATTGTATGTTATGTCCAAATTAAATATTCAGGAAAACAGCGGCATATTCGTTTATGGCCATAACGGTTATTTAAATATATTTAAATATCAGATTCGAATTTGGACGAGGGTCTTTTGAGACATAGTGATAATTTAATTTTTAGAATTTTACAAGTAATTTTAAATTAATTACATACGCAACTTTTTATTTGGAGTATTTTGCACCCTATATCAATATTTTAGGGTTTCACAATTTAAGTTAACCTACCGATATTATTATATTTCTGGGATCGTGGCTCATCGCTAGACTCGACCGTATCCTTATTTCAGCACGTAAGTAGCTCGAACTTGAACGTGATTTTATATAATGTAATACACTAAACATAAGCAAATACGATACATATTTAGTGTTGCCCTCTTTGTCACGTATTCACATTAACCAAAAAATTATGGACTGCACTATATTTTAATGAGTTAACTGGTAGGATAGGATTGAAAGAATAATGGTATGATTATCTTATATTCATTAATGAACCAACCTTTTGTTTCATACGAAAGCTGCAAACAATGTGATCTACATTGCTTGACGTATCACCAGAAACATACAATAACAATAAACAGTGGAAAACAAATATAAAGAAAAATATATTCATTCCTTCACCCGCAAGTCTCGTTCGTTACCTTTACCCATTGTCAACAGCCCATACCTTCACAATCACCTATGAACCTATGAAGTGGAAAACTCACGACAGACCTACGTGTAGAAAGTACCATCCTATTTTCCTGTGTTATCACTATCATCAGAACCTACCTCTATAGTATGTGTTGTCCATCCTTGTAGCTGTTTCTTTTTCATGCAGGCAATACGTGCTAGGATCTCAACATATTGATTTATCCTGCTGACTAAAATGAATTGTCACTTTCCTACACCTACCCCTGTATCACCTTTCTTAGCTTAAATGAATTATCATCGTCCTTTGAACATGACAAGGAGGTGAAAGCTCAACAGAGACTTAACCGTTGAAGCAACTGTTCTATGGACTAATACTTGGGTACTAAGTAACTTAATACTATAAATAAACAATATGTTTCTCTGGTTTAACAAAAAAAGATAAGCTTCTACTCAGTTTTAATGGCCATATTACAATTCGAAACAAAATTCGATCCTACCCTTTAAATCAATACCAACCACAGTTAAGATCCAATTGATAAAGCTTCACACGGATCCTCATTCCGAGCACAAGGGGGTTCACTTGATCGCAACTAGAGCTGGGGCACTTTCAGATCCCGAGTATGATGACATTGCAGTGGCCTTGGCTGATGAAGCATGGCTCCCTAGCAGATCGCAGCTAGGATCCGAGGAAAACCAGAGGGATCGAGTGGCGAAGACAGTCGGAGATGGTGGAGCAAGGCATCGTGAGGATCCGAAGCCGGAGTCTGATAAGAGGAAGGTTGTGTGGAATCATGTATGGTGTGGAAGTGGTTACGAAGGGGGGGTTAAAGCAGTGTACTCGATTTACAATGTTATGAGTTGGTCAAGTAGAGAGGGGATGTTGAGTTTAAAGTTTCGGCAGGGGTTAAATATCCTGGAGCTCATGTTTTCTAAAGGGGGAGTTGACCGTGACTTAAGGGGATGGTTCGAGTGCCGGGCTTCAGGCAGAGGAAGGCCAGGTTGGAGCAATGGTGAGTTCAGGCGAGGTATCATAGGATGGATGCATGGGTGGTCGGATGACTGTGCGTTTCAGTGAGGGAGGATGCGGAAGAGCTGCAGATGATGGGCGAGGTGGTGACAACAACAAGTTGAATGGCGGATTGATGTTTAAACATGGAAAGCATGGCGTCAGTGAGTATAACGGTTCCATGATTTACTGTGACATGCGAAAGTTGATAGCGGGTTCAAAGAGCTGTTGAATGCATGGAGTTCGGACATGATGAGGCATTTTGGGGGAGAGCTGCTGCATCAGGATGTAAGGCGCTGTGTACAGGAGCAGCGTTTGTTCTTTTTTGAACGGAGAAGGAGAATATGCAGTAGTGTTTATGGTAGTAGGTTCTAAGGTGGAAGCTGATCAAAGTCTGGCGTTCAGATAATTCAGCGGCATTGAGGAAGGCGGGTGTTCAAATGGAGGTGGATGGGATTTATGAAGAACGGCAATGACTTGTGAATAGTGCAGATTAGGTTGTGTTAGATGAAGCACTGAGTCGGTGTGTTCAGTGGCTCGCGGGTTCTTTTCTTCTAACCGAGAAGAAGGAGATACAATGGTGGATGGATGCAGACATTCGGTGGGCTTGTGTAACGACCCAGAAAATCTGAACCAATTTAAAATTTTTAAATTGGCTAAAATAATGGATTTTAAATATTTAAAATAAATATTTTAAATAATGGCGATGAAAACTAAGTTTGAAACGACAATTGAAAACGAATATAATTAATTATAATTATAAACAAGGCCTGAAATGGCGTGGCAGTTTCAAAAATTGAAT
This sequence comes from Allium sativum, assembly GCA_030737875.1. Lineage (NCBI taxonomy): Eukaryota > Viridiplantae > Streptophyta > Magnoliopsida > Asparagales > Amaryllidaceae > Allium > Allium sativum. The sequence goes on along the minus strand of CM060922.1, from coordinate 442,534,254 downwards.
TCAAACTTTGTCGGACTGTACCGGGTGCAAAACAATCCGGATTTTAGTGAAACCAAAAATATTTAAATCTGTTAGTGAATATCTTTCTAACGAATCCGACCAATCGAAATTTGATAGCGGGAATCAAAAGATATGTCCAGTTGAAAATTCTGAATAGTCGCTATGGAATTCAGGCCCTTAAAAATGGACATTTTGCAAATGACCTCGGATTTCGACGAAACCACTTTTGTTGGATCCGTGATGTCAAATTATTGCTAGGTTTCAAATTTCATAATTTTTCGAATCAATATGTGAGCGTGGCAAAGGAAAACGCGTTTGACCAGTTTATGTTGAATTTAATCGACTGGAAATTGGCCATTTTTCAAACGGTCTCAGAATTCGACGAAACTAGTTTTGTTAGGACCGTATCGTCAATACGAAACTAGAAAATATTTTTCTGGAATTTTTCTAGTTAGTATGTGACCCCGGTAATTTGAAATGTACGTTTAAAATTCAACATAAGGATTTAAATGTAAATTCAACGGAAACTGATTGTAACGATCAAATCAGCTTACGATACATATCCCATTGTGTTCGGAATGGGGGTAAAACACTATGGACGACAGGCGGTGGGCCTCGTTTCGAGGTCGTATGTAAAAGTCAACCTTTTTGCAAAATTAAATAATTAAATAATAAAAATAATTTTAATTTCCCTCCTTTATCTCCCTTTCTGCCCCCCCCCCCCCCCGTTCATTTTTATTTCAAACGAAAAGAAGAAGAAAAAAAAACCTAAAAACTATCGACAGACCGCCCCCCCCTAAAGCGAACGCCGCCACCACCGCAGCTCCGACGAAGACGAGCCGCCTTCCCAGTTCGAGGCGCTGAAGCATCCGCCCACCTCGAAGCCAGCTCCGACGAAGACGAGCCCCCCCGTTCGAGACGCTGAAGCCGCCGCCTTCCCTGAAGCATCGCGACGCCTCCCCGACGCCGCCAAGAGCAGCAGCAGCCCCCCCTTCGCAGATTACGGTGAGTATTTTATTTAATTTTATTTTTATTTTTATTCTGTAAATTCGGATTTTGAGAAAGATTAAAAACTGATTTTTAAAGGAAATAAAAACTGATTTTTAAAGGAAATAAAAACTGATTTTATTTTAAGATTTAAAATAGGAAAAAGGTTTAAACTTTAAAAGGAAAAGGTTTAAACTTTGAAATAGAAAAAGGTTTAATCTTTTAAAGGAAAAAGATTTGAACTTGCAAAAATAAAGATCATATTTTTTAAAAAGAGAAAAAGACGGAATTTTTATTAGGTAGAAGGAGTAAGATATGATTTTTGTATTTTTAAAGTAATAAAAATATAATTTTTACATCATAGGAATATTAAAAATATAATCTTTATTTTTGAAAAGGCGGAATATATATTTTTGAAATGCAGTTTTTATATATTGAATAACATAGTAAAAATTCGATTATTACATATGTAGAGAATACGGGCAACAAAGCGACAAAAAGAAAGATTGGCGAAGATTTTATGCAAAGAAGAGTCGTGGGATTGAATTAGCTATTCGGTGAGATTTCTGATTTAAAAATATATATATATGTGTGAAATGAAAGTGAATTGCTATATATAAATATATATATGTGTGAAATGAAAGTGAATTGCTATATGTAAATATATATATATATATATATATATATATATATATATATATATATATATATATATATATATATACGCCCCTCGTCCACAAACCATGGACGATATTTATTGATTGAAATTGTTGTGAAAATTGATTGATAGCGAATGATTGTTTGGGATTGTTTGTGATTGATATTGGTGGATTGTGGTTGAAAAATACCCATTTGTGGTTGAGAAATATTTGGTTGAAACCACATAGGATTAGTTTGTGGAAATGAAATAAATATATACATGCCGCCTGCGTGCGAACTAGATGCATGATCCCCATTGTCAAAAACCGCGAGGTTTTAAGGTAGAGCGAGGAGCCGTACTAGGGACGGTCCCGGTTTTAACTACCCTGCCGTTATGCTGTCGAAATTTTGAATAATATTCGTGTGTTTGAATTATTTTCATATGCTTAAACTATAGAAAACATTCATGTGTTGAATTGATATTCATTCGTTGATTAGAAATTCATGTGTTGAATGGTATTCATATTTTGAAATAAATTGTTTGATAATAAAAATCACCTTTTATCGACTATATGAACTGTGTAAAATAATCTCGTTTTAAAAGAAATTGTTTTATGATAAAAATCCCATTTTTATCACCAACTTGAACTATATAGAAAAATAGTGTTTTGAAATGAATTGTTTTACAATAAAAATCACATTTTTATTGTATGCATGAATCGTTGAAATGTGAAGTGTTAAAAATAGCCACTTGTTCAAAATAAACATATATGAGTTGAAATATTCATTAATTAACTAATGAAATGATTTGCACCTATGTATGTAACATTAGAATAAATGGTGTCTTTAAACCAAACAGAAATCAAATATGAAGTTGAATAGAAAATGATAAATGATAAGAACTGTATATATATGTACATGCATATTCATTAAACAAGTTATAGCAAAGGGGCTAGAGAAGAGGAATAAAATTTTGTGCCCGACAAATAGGTACACATTTACTGTTTTGTTTGGGTGATGATTTTATGAGCCTGTTGGCTAGCCGCTTGGCTTTTTCTTTTTGAGATTAGAAGGACCGGGAAAGCTATTTGCGATTTCCCGATGCTCCCGGTGCAGGGGAGGTTATGGCGAAATTTTCCAAAATTTTAAGGTGTTAGAAAAATATTTGAAGTGGAAACGATATGGAAATCATTGAATGAACTATATTTATATAAATATATAAATATAAATAAAATTAAAACGAAACGAAGCCGTGCAGTTCGTATTTTGAAACCATGATTTCAAACAACTAGTACGGGAAATCCGACCATTGGATTTTCCCGAAACCTCAACCGTCGGGTTCGCCTTGGAATAATCTTTCCAACGGCACCAACCTTGTAAAAATCCAACGGTTGGATTGTCTGGAATGTTTAAATCAAATCTGATGAAAAACAGCGCCAGAAGCGATTATATTTTTATATATATATATATATATAAATATAATTATATATTTAATCGAATAACGACGCTGCAGTTCGTAATTTGAAATCGAAAATTCAAACGATTGTACCGGGAGATCCGACCGTCGGATTTTCCCGAAACTGGAACCGTTGGATTCGTTTTGAAAAGACCTTTCTAATGATGTAAATTTTGTGAAGATCCAACGGTTAGATTTTCAGATATGTGTAAATCAAACCTGAAGAAAAACAGCGCCACGGCCGCTTTATGGCCCGAAGCGTCGTTTTGAATAAATGGGCTATTTTAAAATAAATAAAAATAGCGATAAATCGTTATAAAATATTGGAAACAATATGGAATGGAAATAAACTGAATTTGCTTGATTTATGTGGCTTTTGATGGTTGAATGTGTTTGGTGTGAAAATTACATTAAAGAACAAAATTGGTGTTGTCGAATAATTTAACCATTGAAATAAATCGATTTGAAATTCTAAATATACGTGAATTATTTGAAAAGGCCGAGTTAATTCTCATTTCGAATAATTGACCGACGATTGAAATTCGAAGATGAAGACGATGGTCGAAGACCGGAGATCTTCACCTCGTTTGGATGGTAACCGAGGTCCTGATTGGGAGGCATCCCGAAATATGGATAATGAGTGGTGATCGTCCAGACGTACGTGGTGGTCGAAGGGTTTGCGAGGTATTTAGTGCCTCCGGTTTCGTTCAGACCCAGAACGGACTTGTAAATGGACTGTGTGTCTGACATTGGAGTTTATTCTGTGTTGATTGATTTTTGTTAATATACATCTGTTTGGCAGCGGAGAATTTATTCTTTTGCTTAACGCCCTTCTCTAGGACGCACGAGCTCAGAGGTTGTATATCGATGGACATTAGTCGCATGGCATGAATTGCCTGTGTGGCATGCTAAGATGCAGTGATCAGGGCTTCTGTTGAAAAGCAAAGTCTTGTGGTGATGATCAAAGCACCGCCTGTGTGGCGTAGCTTTGTGTATAACGTGAATTCGCGAGCCTCACACCCCGGTATGAACCTAAAACGGGAGAGGACATCAGGGAGGGCCTGCGTTTCTTTCTAGCTAGGGTGGTGTCAGTGACTTACCAGCCCTGACATTTATATACTTTTCACCTATGTGGTTGTTGCTGTTGCGAGGCGCCTCGGTTTGATCGGACGATCCGGGTCCGATGGAGTCATTCGTTGGCTCGTTTACGCCCCAAAGGGCAGAGAAACGTAGTGTTCAGGCATAATAATCCACATCGGTGGACCGGCCCTGACGATCCAAGGGCCCACCTGAGTCTGGGCCTGAGACATGGGCTAGATTGTCTCGAATTCGGTAAGGACTATCTTTTGCCTTGGTTCATGACGGAAATCCAATTTCCAAATACGACATCGTGCGGTTTTGATTGTATATATATATGGCGACATGATATATGGTACCCATGCCGTCTATGATTGATAGTTATGATTTGAAATTGTTTTCAAAACATATAGACACTAACAATAATATCAAATGCCTTTGTTTTGTTCGTATCAAGCATATTTTGACCGTTATAAGGTAAAACTCTGTCCTCCGGTTTGCGTTGCATTGTGTGATGGGAACTGAGTCTTATAACGGTCTCATTTTTATAAAAAGCATAGCGATGTTTAAAAGAAAGATTTGTTTTAAAGCACTGGCAATCCAATGGAGTAAACACGTTCCACGAAAGTGGCGTGGTCCTGTGATTTGCCAATTATATATGTGTTGAGTGGATTTCTCATACCAGTCCCATGACTGACTCGTAGTTTGTTTCACTCTCAAACTCGGGTGCCCCCTTTTCTACACGGGCAGCCTTGTATTCAGGTTTAGCTGGTTCTCTTTCTGGATAGCTGGAGCTGAAGATGGATTCTATCATTTATTTCTTTTTATGCTGTTCAGCTCCTATTGTACATATTTTGTTTATTTCCGATGTAGACATTTATGTATAGCTGAACTGTATTTGTACTAAGTAAGATCCTGTATACTGTGTAACTCTGATGATTACTTTTATCCAGTATATTTTGTTGTTCATTATCTGGTGTATTTATTTAATTCTGTTCTGCTATTATATGTTTCTGTGTTATATTCCAAAGATAACCCTGTTTCCGTCTGAACGGGAATTCGGGTCGTCTCAACTTGGATATGGTCAGTTTTACGAACGGTCGGAACCGTTAGGATCGTATGATTGCGAACTACATGGGAAAGCTGGATTGAAACCTGTTTGGAGCACGTTACAGTTTTAGGCAATTAAAGCGCCGGTATAATCAACTGACGCAAATCGTTATTTAACGGTTAACGCGCAAGGTGAGTAAATCTCGCTAACTCTGCTCAACTTATATTTTTGAAACGTATTTTTAGAACTGATAAATGATGGTTGCTTGCTGTGTTTTAGCTGTTTTGTTGAACTGCTAGTAAATTGGTTGAAATTATAGATAACGATATATATAAATTGTTAATCGAATATTGATTATGTTTATTAGAATATTTCTGATTCGTGTTATTTATGTTGATTAACATCTGTGGATGCAAGAAAAACAAGTCGGAGGGATCCAACTGGATTCCTCAACATTTATTTTAGCGTTTTCATATATTGTGATATATGATATGTTACATAACCTGTTGTTGATTTTTGGTGTTGGAATGGGACTAATCATTGTTATATGGTATGATTAACACCATAAGGAATACTGGAATGTGAAAAGTGAAATTTTAAAGCATATATTGAAAATAAAATATTTATATAAAATCCATGGATTTTATATAAAAGGAAATATTGTAAAGTAAAATAGAACGTTATAAAAAGGAAGATATTTTATAAAAGGACCTATTTCAGAAATGAAGAAAGTTATATAAAGGGAATATTTCGGAATTCAATAGAATTTTAAAAGAGAATTGACTAGAGACAAAAGAACAACTAAAAGATGGTTCCAAAGTAAATTTTAAATAGAAATATGTTTAACAAATAGATTGAGAAGATTAAATTTATAAATAATATTTTATAAATCAAATAAATTATTTATCTATTGATAAATGGAATATATAAGTCCAAACTTATATGGAAAAGTAGAAATGGGTTTTAACACCGATATTTTTAGTAGAATGTGAACTTAGCATTTATAAGAGAATTTAAAATGAGAGAAAAGGGTTAAAATAAAAAGGAGATTTCGTACGAATAAATCCAAATAGAAGTTGGAATAGGGATATTGTTTTAAATACGAAATCAATCTAAATAGATTATATGAAAGGAATATTTTTCACATTTGGTGTGAAAAAAATGATTTAAGCAAATATTTTGCAAATAAAAACATTTTTAAAGGAAAGTGGATTTTTGAAATAGAAATTAACAGAAATGGAATTTCCAATGGTGGGAAATAAAGAACTTGTTTAATAATGAAAACAAGTGTTGTGATTTATAAACAATGTTTATAAATAAATTAAAATATAATTATCAGTGGATAATTGAGATCGCAAATTCAACGGTGAGTTAAATTGAATATATAAGGTATTCAAAAGAGAGCATTAATCGAAAATTAGTTATTCGAACAGAGTTAGATCGAATATATAGCTTATTCGAAAGAAAGAGTTATCGAATATAGGTTATTCGAAAGAGAGTTATCGAATAGGGATTATTTGAGAGAGAGTTGTAAGTTGAAATTCGATTATATCGAATTTGGGAAAGTACCATTTACTTTTCGTTTTTAAATCAAGATTTATTTATTTATTTATTTATAAATTAGTGGTTTGTTTATTTATCCAATTTAAGAAAGAAAAGTTATATTTAAGTTAATATATTTCAAAAGCATGGAATTATAACAGTAGCGTTATAATCAAATGATTTTTGTAAAAGAAGTGGATTCGTAAATAGAATTCCGAGTTACGTTAGGAAGTTGTTAAAGATTTACAAGTTGAACTTTGTCTATTTCGAGGTTAGGAATGTTGTTCAGTTAAGGTCCGAGAGGTAATTATACCCCAACTTGATTGACTTCGTTTTTAACTAAGGAGTGGTTATGATTTGATAGTGAAGATTGGTTAAGTGAATTTAGTTAATGAGCGTAATGGTTCGAGTTCGCATAGCAACGTTGTATTTAAACCATTTGCTTAAATCCAATAAAGGAGTTTGGAAATGTTTTCCAAGGATTTATAAATTATATTTTCTAAATTTAGAAAATAAGAATTTACGAATATATAGAAATGCGGAAATGAATAAATTTATGATAAATTAAATTAAAGGAGATAGGTGTTGATTGATGATTTGCTCAGTAAGATTTCCATTTGGAAATACGACCATTGTTTGTACACAAGTTTTCCTTTGATAGTTAAATCACCGACTATCAAAGTTTTTGACCATTTTTCTGTCGTCAATACGGAGAAACCGGGATCATATTTATTATCTTAAAACCACTCTGTATGGACGTTAGCGTGGCAATCAAATATGATGAAGATAATTGAAGACGGAGTTACTCAAGGGCTATCCTATTTACAGAATAGTGCCTTCGGTTTGTCCAGTTCTAGGACAACGTGAATGGACGAATGTCTGATAGAGTATATCTAACGGATCGCGTAAGTTGATCTCTTCAAACGTACTTACGTTTGGTGGCAGAGGAATTCGTTTCTCTTAGCTTTATACCCGTGGTGTTTTTGGGGAAATCAATTTGTGATTTGGCGAGTATGACGATGTGGCATTCAAAGTGAATGGTGGTCAAGTGTTCCAAAAGATACGCAATGACCTCAAGCCTCATCAACCGGGAAATGACAGAAATCGGGCAGGCAGCATGGCTATGTGGGTCGCTCCCATTATGGTGTATATCACCTATCTAAAGAAAACCATTTCATTCTTTTATCTATTTTCGATGTTGTCCCTTTTCGGGAAATGGTGGGTAGCTCCCAATCGTTGGTGATATACATCCGATACACTCAAGAGAAATGAGTGGTCGGTCATGTGTGGGACGGGTTGCAAGATGTTCTTGTTGAACCCAGTGTATTCGCCTCTAGAGATACACTATCGGAAGGTGGTCCCATACCTTGTCATAGTCAGAATCCAATCTCCAATAAGCACCCGCGGTTTTGTTTGTATACTATATTTGTGGAACGTTAGATGCAAGCGTTCTGCTAGATTGTTATTTACTTGTGATTAGACATTATTATAATATCAGAAAAGTATTGATAACAAAAACTGTTTGAGGTTATCGTAAGGGAAAACCCATCCGTATTTATGTATAGGTCGGTCTTACGATTATCTTTTCTTTTGAAAAGGATTTTGAAAAGTTAAACCGATGATTTGAGTTTACTCACACCAGTCCCATGACTGACCAGAGTTTATTTTGTTTTGTTTTTCCTAAACTCTTGGGTGCCCAAATTTGTACGGGCAATCAAGTAGTTCAGGTCTTTACAGATATACTTGGAGGAGCTTGAAGCAGGAGGCTTCAGGAATATATAGCTATTGTTATTTCCGCTGTGTGTAAGTGTTGTACTCTGATAATGTTGTTGCATATATGTACCATTTTAATTCAAAGTTATGTTATCTATTGTATTTTATTCGTTCCGCTGCGAGATTCATATTACTCTGATTCAGCTATGTGGTGATCTCCTTCTTCTTTTATTCTAATTTTTTATCTTATCTATTCTCACCCTCTAACTTCTTTCTATCAATGATCAGGTATTTTTGATGTCTGAATAGTCAACATGGCAGTTATGTGTTGATTTTCGGAGTCGAAAATCCCAGTTCGTTACATCAACCATGACAGAATCATAGTGTATCTCTAGTTGCAAGTCAGATATTATAAGTATTTCTTCCGTTTTATGGAAATCTTTGGTCTTTAGTTGCTTGGTCTTTATTTCCTGCAAATTAGTTTCGAACATGACATTGGTTTGAAGTGGTTTTAGGTCTAGATCCCATCCCGGTCTCTTCGAAACAACACATCAAAGACCCAATAATATATTCCATTAATATTCGGGGTTTTACTACCAATTCAACAATGCTATTATCAAGTATATCGGAAGATTAGGTCCTTTTAAATCAATTCATTCATTAAAATTTTATTATTGATTCATAAAATCGATCTCTATATTCGTCTCAACAAACTCTCCCGTTTTCATTACTTTGAAATCATTAACCACAACTTGTCTCTTTCAAATAAATGTATTCGCTAAAACCCATCTAATATTTCTTTATTTCAAAACATCGCTAAAATTCCACAAGCCCTTTTCCATATCTTTTATTTTTGGAAATATATTCACAAACTCCTTTCTATTTCCTTTATGTTGAAAAATAGCGCTATATATAACTAACCAATTGGTATAGGATTAATTACCAAACTTATAGGTTAAAACAAATGTCGAATGACATATTCTTTGCTATAAACCCAACGACTTTTATGATTAAAACATTCATTAAACTCTTTAACAATCTTAAAAATCATCTCATCGACTTAAATTCGATTCCATTTACTTATCTCGACAAATCCCCTTTGTTCTCATTATTAGAAAACAAGTACTACTTCCCTTAAGAATAAATGTATTACCAAACTCCTCTTTTATTTCATTTACTCAGAAATATCGATATATTTCCATAAAACCTATTTTATTTCCTTTATCTTGGAAATATTGTTATGTTTACCAAACCTTCTTTGTATTCCCTTTACTTTGGATATATCGATGTATATTATAAACTTAATGGTATAAAACCAATTACCAATTCTTATACGGGCCAAAACAAATGTCAAGTGACATATTTATTATTATATAAACCCAAATGGCTTTATTTAAAATTGAAACATTGAAGATTACGATTTAATACCGACACTTTTGGAAATATATAGTCAAATTAAAATATTTATTTTTGTTTTCAATCCAATATATCTCTTTTCCATTTCTTCGGAAAAACCATAGCCATTTACTTATTACGTTGAATAAGTGTATTCAAAACATACTATTTCCATTTTCTAGAAAATAGTAATATATACTTAACTAAATGATATAAATAAAAGTATGCTTCAAATTGGGACACCAATGTTAAATTGTACATGGTTTATTTTAAAACCCAATAAATTTATTTACATTTCAAAACCTTGCAAATTAGTTGCAATATTATTTTTTGGAAATAATAATCTCATTTCAACATCCTCTACCATTACAAACTAACATCATCCCTCGATAATAGTGAATTCGTTCAAGTTGGGGTATTTTTTATGTACCACTCAGACCTTGATCGATAATGTTCTTATCTTAGAATAGATAGAAGTTCGTAATTCAAAACCCCATATCAACCAAATCTCATATTCTGTTTTACTTAAAATAGGGTTTACAAATCAAAATCTTACTTTTGGAATTCTCTTGTCAAATATAACCATTTCTACTTAATTCATCAATTAAGTCAATTGTTTATTAAAATACTAACTTTCTTCTTTAAACTCTACACACAATTATATCTATAACTTGGATCATATTACGACAATGCTTTTGCTAAATACTTTACCCAAAACCATCTAAAATTTCATTATAACTAAATTTGGATTTATATAACAATCCATTAACCCATTGCTTTAACCAAATCGGATAACTATTTCCTTTGCATTACGGAAAACCTCCTTTTTGTCTCAATTCTTTGTGTTCAATTCAAACATTAAAAAAAAAAAATTATTTTAAACTATCGCGTTAGCTCAAATCCTTTTTATAACTTCATTTACCAAAAATGTATTTGACATTCTTTGTCCTTACCTTTTTGACATTTTCCTTTCGACTTGAATCATTATACTTAATTTATTAAGTAATACCTTTTTAAAAATTATTATTTAGCCTTTGGTTTTCCCCTTATAAACCCTTCATAACATTTGGATTTTTATCATAAAATCTCTTTCCAAACTTTTACGAATATCCAATTAAATTCCAATACAAATTGGTTACTATCTTAAATGAATTCCATTTAAGAAGTAATCACTTAAATTAATACCAATAAAATCATTTACTGAAGTAAAAGTAGATTTCTTCGTCAATAACTAAATATATTAGTAATCACAATAATAACTACATTAATAATCTTTAAATATCATTAATTAAAAAGGTAATTAATATTTAAGAAATATTATTAATTTAAAACAATTATTTGCTAAATTGTTTTTCATTAGATTAATTGAAGACCAAATATTCTAATAACCGCTTCCAATTAAAATAGTTGACTTAGTTAATTTGAAATCATCAGTTAACTTGTTAACTGATTACAATTAATCCATTTTTTAGATTAATATAATCAAACTAATGGTGTTGCTTAGTTGTTTACTTAAAAACAGTTATCTCAAAATATTAACCCGTAGGTTAAATTCTGACTTCCAAGCTTATAACACTTGCTCAAATATTAAATTACTATACATGATATTATATAATTATTGTTGGAAAAACCATTTATGAATATATCAACTTACTTATAAACTTCTATTTTAATGTATAAAATATAATTCAAACTTCATTTTTGTTATAAAAATAAATTTAATAACTTTAATTACGTCGATTTTCCTAACAACGAATTAGCATCTAAAAAACTGAATTTTAGACCATTTGTTGCAAACCACTTAATTAATACCATTTATTGATTAAAAACACAACAACGTTGAATTTCAATTCAACATTCAACATCCAAACAAGTTTAATTTTCACTGGGGTTAAACAGCTCATATATAAACAATATGAAAATTAACAAACAAATGTTCAGGAATCTATTTGGAAACCTGATATTCCTTGCATCCAATTTGGTTGCCTCAAATAAAATCACCCATTCAGAATGACAATGCATTTATCATTGCCCATCTTGATAGATAAGAATAAATAGTTTTACTAATAATTTCAACAATCAACCAATAACAGTAATCCAAGCATCCATCTATTAATTTCATGCGTTTATATTATTATAAACGTGACCAACAAGGTAAGTTACCTCAATTGGTTACAATAGTTAATAATAATGATTGATTTCATTTAAATTAAACGAACGTTTAATTTAATCAGTTCAGTCAATATATATATATATATATATATATATATATCTACACACAGTAATTATCCAATAATAAACAACCATAGCACACAAATATTAAACCCGACTTATATAAAATATAAGTGGGACAAACTGAGTGAGTAAACTCACATTGATTGTAACGACCCGTATTTTTCTGCCAATTTAATTGGATTATTTTAAATATTTTAATAATTTAAAATATTGGTTTGAGGTTGGATAATCGAATTTAACGATTATATTGTGAATATATTATTCAAAATAAATAATAAATATTATTTTAATTTCCAAAATATGGGAAATTGTCGAAATTGAAATATACTGTGATCCGACAGTTTAAAGTGGTCAAATATTGTTTATGGGGGAATTTTAGTGACAATTCGTTTTGAAAACGACGACGAATATATATAGTTTATAATTTAATTAAATAACGAGCTGCAGCGGCGCGGCAGTTCGCGTTTTGGCGTTTTGAACTTCAATTGGTCGTACCGGGTTCAAAATAAGTCGGATTTCCTCGAAACAAGAAACGTTGGGACCAGTTTGACAATATCTTCCCAACGGCAGAGAAAAATCCAGTTTTCGTCGTGTAGATTTTGTTTTATGTCCAAATCAAATTTTGGGAAAAGCAGCGCCAGAATTCCTTTTATATATATGGCGCTGCAGCTATATAAAATAATGGTTTTTAAATATTTTAAACATCGAATTGGCTTGGAATTCAACCCGGGATATTTTTCCTTGATAATACATCAAATTCTGGTCGTATATGACCAATGGCGATATTTTATTTATATTATATTGAAGTATTTTAAAATTGGGTTATTTTAATTCAAATTGGCCAGTTCAAAGGGGACATTTTTCAAACGACCTCTGTTTTCGACGAAACAAATTTTGTTGGGACCGTATAAGTAAATTATTGCCAGATTTTCTGACGGCGCGTCAATCGGGGTTATTCTGTGAGCGTGGCAAAATAAAATGCATAATAAATCGATCTATTTGGACGTGTACAAACGCTATTTGAGCATACGTGCACGGAATTCGACGAAACAAGATTCGTTAGGACCGTATCGTCAAAATATACTATGCCGTCCAGTCGCAACTCGAACGGGGTTCGTATGTGGGCGCAGCAGCGAATAAACGAGATTCGAAAACGCGATAGGTACGAAATAAATATCGCTAGTCATCATCAGACGTCAAATCAACATAAAATATAATTTCTCTACTTTATATAAACCCTCCCCCTCACTAATTTCCAACCCTCTTCATTCCATGACATGTATTTTTGCAAATAAGTCCACATTTACAAAATAAATTAAATCTTTCAATCCGGAATGAATTTGTGGGGGGTACCAAAGCAAAAGTTGTAGATCGGGAGGTCGTCTACCTACAGAAAAAAGTTGGCGAGGTTTTGCGACCTGCGATGGCCGGAAATTCACGAAAACCAGCGGAAACCCTTTGCGGTAGTGGATGAAATTGGAGAGATTCACTTGATTTGGAGGGATGAGGCCTTAGGGCTTTCGAAGAGGGAAGATAGACCTTTGTTTTTGTGGTGGTCTCGCGTTCCCTGGTTGTCGGAGGTGAGAGAAATCAAGAGGTGAAAGTAAGGGTAGTTTTTGGGGCTCGGTTTTGTTGTTGGTGGCGGATTTGGGCCATTCCCGGCGTATGTGGTGGCTGGGGGTGTCGCGCCCTAGGGGGAGATGGAAGAGGGAAGGGAGGTGAAGGCAGAGGAGGTGGTCCGGTCACCTGCGATGGCCGGAAGTGATGGGGATCTCGAGATGAATGGGGTTCGGGTTTGGGTGATTTCTGGCGTAGAGGAGGGGTATTGGTGGCCGTGGTCACCGGTGAAGGGAGACGAGGTTGGGGCGGTTCCGATGGGGGGTCTGGTGGTTGCTCCGGTGGTCGGGATTGTCGTGGGCGATCGGAGGTTGGTGGGGAGTTTTCTGCGAAGTTGTGGATTATCAAAGGGGTCGGGAGGAAACGATGGAAGCTGGGGAAAACGCGTTGTTTCGACAGTACGAGGCTGACATGGCACACGGGTTAGGAGTGATTAAGGTAATGATTTAATTAATTAATTAATTAATTTAATTATCGTATAAATGTTTAAACTTCGAACGAGCATATCTCTTGCATACGATAACGAAATTTAATGAAACAAGATCCGTTGGGATCGCAGGGACGAGACCTACGCGATGGCACTGACTAGGAGTCAATCCGAGACAGTTGAAAAATCAGCTATTTTTGGACGGACGGTTCAAATTAAAAGCGACAAACGCGTCAACCGTCGACCAGAACAAACTCTGGTGAGTTAATTCTCATACCTTCTGGAATACTGTGATGTGGTACACTCACAGTTAAATATATTTTACAGTTAACAGTTTAAATTGGCTGATTGGTTGCGATGGATGCAAATTGATTGATATGGTTTGACTGGTTGCAGTTGTTTATTTATTTACTCGTATATTGTTATCAACTGACATCTGTGATGCAGAGAAGGACAGGTTGGAGGGATCCGACCGGATTCCTCAAATAAACTGTATATTTAATTGTCGTGCATATATATGGATTGTTCACATCGACTGACACTAAAACCGTTTTGAATGTTGATAGTGGGATATATACCACCGTTGTTGTGGTTAAAATCAACTGTTTGTGTTGACTAAGGAAATGGGCAGCAATGGTCCAGTCATAGGGTTTTAACGATGTTCTACCGTCAGAGAAATTAACGGGTTTCAAGGTTATAATTTATTTATAACCGAATTAAAGTTATTTAATTATTGTATACGTGTATTTAAATTGGAAATTTAAAATTAAATATATTAAAGCGAGCTATTAAGAATATTTAGATAAATGGACTAGATCAGTGAGAAATGGAAAGTCAAGAATTTTCCATAGATTAGTAAAAGGGAAATGAATGTTTCGACAAAAAAAAAAAAAAGAGTGACTTTAATTAATTAAGTTAATTTATTAAGGAAAGGGAAATGACAAATTGGAATTCAGTTAATAGTTAACTGATGTGTAGGGTTGGTAAATCCAACGTTTAGAGTAGAATGGACAGAGGAAATAAATGTTGGTTTAATTATTCGTTAAAGATTAACGAATAGTGTTGGATATTAGTGAATCTTTGATTTACTAAAATAAAAAGGGTTAATTGAATTGGTTATTTTAATAACCTGGATTATTTTTGAGTAAGCGGGTAAACACGATAAAAATACTATTTTGATTAAAGTTAACTATATTTTTAATATAGTAGGGATTAAAGCAAATTACTCTTTAATTTAAATGATTTAAAATAGTGAATTCAATTGAATGCTAAGTAAGCATTTTATTAAAGAGAAGCGTAAATCCAAGTCAATAAGGTTTTATAATTGGGAATTTAATTAACAAGTATTAAATTGACGATGAGGTTTGGCCAAAATGGCGATAAAGGTTTATCATAAGAAGATTCAAATAAATGGGATTAAACTATTTGACGAGGGGTTAAATGTGTAAATCAAAGGGTTTAAAATGGAAGAATACTTGAAGATTAAGTTGCATTGCAAGGAATGTATACTTAAATAAAGTAAATTAAGTAAAGACCTTAAACGAGGATTTCAGATAAAAGCGTGGGTTTAAACCGGATTGAAATCCAAAAATGGAAATCAAAAAGGGAAACGTGTTGTGACATTAGTGGTTAAACTAATATTATTCTGAGGTGAGAAGGTTGTCGACTAAGGTCTGAGAGGTAACTAAAATACCCCAACTTGGTTGGCTTCCCTATTACCAAAGAATAGTATTTGTTGGGAACGAGTGAATGGTTGAGATGAGTTTTATCCTATATGAGGAATATCAAACCCTGATACAAGGCTTTTGGAAATTTAATAATATTACGATATTAGTTCAAAAGAAATAAGAATGTGTTTCCAAATTATAGTAAACATTTGTTGGTCAATTAGAGTTGATCGAATATAGTTAGAGTTAGTCAAACAAAGTTATCTAGGAAAAAGTCCATTGCGTACGACTGCTAGCGAAATTTGCAGGGCAGCAGATAGCCTATGGCGGTCGGATGTTTCCTGAGGGAATCAGGCGTAACCATTGTGATCGCTGCGATCTAGAGTCGAGCGAATGGAGTTAAGTCGAGTATTAGTTAATAGGAGTAATCAAGTCAAGTTTGTCGAGTTAAATAAGTCGAGTCAGTCAAGTTAGAGTTAATCAATCAAAGTAAATCAGTTAAAGTTAGTCAAAAGGGAATTTGGTTAAATATATTTTAAAAGAGGTCGAGTTGTGCCAAGTACTGAATCAGAAAACTTGTTGTGTTCACACTATTGTTATTTGATAGTTAAAACACCGACTATCAAACCAGACCAATACGATTGTTGGTTCGGAAAGGCCGGGATCGAATTATATTCGAAAACCATTCCGACCATCAAATACGTGAAGACGTCGATTGAAGATGGAGCAAGTGAAGACCGTGGATCTTCATAAGCAGAAGGACTACTTGTTGAATTTCTCTGGCCTGCAGCCAGAGTTATTTTGATTTGTGATTCTGTCGTGGTTGAAATCCACGGGTTGCAAGGACTTCTCGCTACTGATCCATGGGGTGATTCCTATATGAGATGCAGTAGGAGAGTGCCTTCGGTTCATCCTGTTCCTGGATGACTTGTATGGACGGATGTCTGACAGAGTATTCCCAAAGGAATTACATGCGTTGATTTCTCCAAACGTACGATAGTTGATGGCGGAGAAATGGTTATTCTCTAGCCAGATAGCTAGAGTATGTTTGTGGACGTCAATCAAGTGTGATCCGGCGGATCTGACGATGTGGCATTCAAAGTGAATGATGACCAGATGTTCTAGAGATAAAGTTCTAGCCTCAAGCCTCATCAACCGGGAAATGACAAAAATCGGGCAGGCAGCATGGCTATGTGGGTCGCTCCCATTAGGATGTATGATCACCTATCTAGAGAAATTCCTATTGCTTCTTTATCTATTCGATGTTGACCCTATTCGGGTGGCGGTTGCTGATCCCAACCGTCGGTGATATACATTCGATACACTCAAGCGAAATGAGTGGTCGGTCATGTGTGGGCCGGGTTGCAAGACGTTCTTGTTGAACCCAGTGTATTCGCCTCTAGAGATACACGTGCGGAAGGTGGACCCATACCTTGTCAAGTTGGAATCCAATATCCAATAAGCGCCCGCAGTTTTCGATTGTATACTATATATGTGGAGCGTGAGATGCAAGCGTTCCTCTAGATTGATATTTATTTGTATTTAGACATTATGATAATATCAGAGCAAGCTATGATTTCAAAAATGTTTTGGATTATAGTAAGGTAAAAACCGTCCGTGTTTATGTGTAGACTGGTCTTACTATTATTCTTTGATTTCATAAAGGATTTTGCAAAGTTAAACAAGTGTGTGTTATGTGAATTTATCACTGATAGTATTCCAGACTGACCCGGTGTATTTTGTTTTAAATCAAATGTGCTCGGGTCAGACCGAGTATGTTCCAGGTTAGGTTTCGCTTGGAGTTTCAGGAGCTGGAAGCAGGCGGCTTCACCGCTAGTTATTCAAAGTTATGATTCCGCTGCGACTGATGTATGTGTACTCTGATGATTGGTATGTATATACAGTTTTTGTATAAAGAGATTTGATATTATATTTTATTCGTTCCGCTGTGAGATTCTGATGTGTGTTCTTCTTCTTTCTTCTATTCTAACACTTCTTCCTTTCTATCCTCACCCTCTAAATTCTTTCTCATGACAATCTGGGGGTTCGATACTTGGGTTTTTGGCAAGTGATACAGGTTTATGTATCGTTGTCGAGAACCCGATTGTCGTTCTTTTCCCCCGGGTCGTTACAGTGGTATCAGAGCTATTGGTTTAATGATTAACCTTGGCTCTGTGGTGTGACTCAATAGAGATGGGGTTAGCAGCACCCTAGATTGAGTTTGAGTAGATATACGAGAGAGCGTATTTGTGATTTGATATAAAATTATTTTTAATGATTGTTTTGCCCAATTTTATTTTATAATAAAAGTAAAAGTTATTATAGTATGGGCAATCATCTTGATTGGTTAATGTTGGTTGTATAATATGTTTGTAGTGTATGGTTGATTGCTTGAATATAAACCTGAGGATGTATGGAATTGGTTAAAACGAATCTAAAATGAATTATTCGAATGAATCAATCCAGATAAATAAATTCGAATGGATAGATAAAATAAAATAAAAAAAATAAAATAAAGGAAGTGATTATAAATAATTATAATCCCGTATGGATTGAATTGTGTGTATCATTGGCTGATGTGGATATTTGAACATAATCAACATGTGTTTGATGACTAATGGGTTTATTGAGTTGAGAACAGGTGCAGAAACCCGTTCAAGGGAGAAATTCTGGAGTTAAGCGAATCCAGTTTGAATGAGAGCTGCATTATAATTAAGACAGCTCAAGTATAAATTATCGTTTATCGCATAATAGCGCTTGCAAAAAGGTACGCCTACGCCAAATATAAATTTTTGGTTTTCTTTGGGGTTTTGAGTTTGGATTTTGAATTTTCCGACCATGAGAGTCGATGTATACATATTTCTTGATCCTGCAATATTGCAGATGTCCCTCCGTACAGGGGAGACTCTGCCGAAATTTTTCTAAAATTCAAGGAGTTAGAAAATTTTTGGAATTCTTTCCTTTGAAATAAATTGGATTTAAAAACCAATTGGGTCAGTTTGAAAATAAATTCGAGTTTTAAATTTTATTATTTTTGAAAAGACAATAATAGACGGCATTTCTTCTACCTTAGCAATTTCGAGGACGAAATTATTTTAAGGGGGAAGGAATGTAACGACCCGTATTTTTCTGCCAATTTAATTGGATTATTTTAAATATTTTAATAATTTAAAATATTGGTTTGAGGTTGGATAATCGAATTTAACGATTATATTGTGAATATATTATTCAAAATAAATAATAAATATTATTTTAATTTCCAAAATATGGGAAATTGTCGAAATTGAAATATACTGTGATCCGACAGTTTAAAGTGGTCAAATATTGTTTATGGGGGAATTTTAGTGACAATTCGTTTTGAAAACGACGACGAATATATATAGTTTATAATTTAATTAAATAACGAGCTGCAGCGGCGCGGCAGTTCGCGTTTTGGCGTTTTGAACTTCAATTGGTCGTACCGGGTTCAAAATAAGTCGGATTTCCTCGAAACAAGAAACGTTGGGACCAGTTTGACAATATCTTCCCAACGGCAGAGAAAAATCCAGTTTTCGTCGTGTAGATTTTGTTTTATGTCCAAATCAAATTTTGGGAAAAGCAGCGCCAGAATTCCTTTTATATATATGGCGCTGCAGCTATATAAAATAATGGTTTTTAAATATTTTAAACATCGAATTGGCTTGGAATTCAACCCGGGATATTTTTCCTTGATAATACATCAAATTCTGGTCGTATATGACCAATGGCGATATTTTATTTATATTATATTGAAGTATTTTAAAATTGGGTTATTTTAATTCAAATTGGCCAGTTCAAAGGGGACATTTTTCAAACGACCTCTGTTTTCGACGAAACAAATTTTGTTGGGACCGTATAAGTAAATTATTGCCAGATTTTCTGACGGCGCGTCAATCGGGGTTATTCTGTGAGCGTGGCAAAATAAAATGCATAATAAATCGATCTATTTGGACGTGTACAAACGCTATTTGAGCATACGTGCACGGAATTCGACGAAACAAGATTCGTTAGGACCGTATCGTCAAAATATACTATGCCGTCCAGTCGCAACTCGAACGGGGTTCGTATGTGGGCGCAGCAGCGAATAAACGAGATTCGAAAACGCGATAGGTACGAAATAAATATCGCTAGTCATCATCAGACGTCAAATCAACATAAAATATAATTTCTCTACTTTATATAAACCCTCCCCCTCACTAATTTCCAACCCTCTTCATTCCATGACATGTATTTTTGCAAATAAGTCCACATTTACAAAATAAATTAAATCTTTCAATCCGGAATGAATTTGTGGGGGGTACCAAAGCAAAAGTTGTAGATCGGGAGGTCGTCTACCTACAGAAAAAAGTTGGCGAGGTTTTGCGACCTGCGATGGCCGGAAATTCACGAAAACCAGCGGAAACCCTTTGCGGTAGTGGATGAAATTGGAGAGATTCACTTGATTTGGAGGGATGAGGCCTTAGGGCTTTCGAAGAGGGAAGATAGACCTTTGTTTTTGTGGTGGTCTCGCGTTCCCTGGTTGTCGGAGGTGAGAGAAATCAAGAGGTGAAAGTAAGGGTAGTTTTTGGGGCTCGGTTTTGTTGTTGGTGGCGGATTTGGGCCATTCCCGGCGTATGTGGTGGCTGGGGGTGTCGCGCCCTAGGGGGAGATGGAAGAGGGAAGGGAGGTGAAGGCAGAGGAGGTGGTCCGGTCACCTGCGACGGCCGGAAGTGATGGGGATCTCGAGATGAATGGGGTTCGGGTTTGGGTGATTTCTGGCGTAGAGGAGGGGTATTGGTGGCCGTGGTCGCCGGTGAAGGGAGACGAGGTTGGGGCGGTTCCGATGGGGGGTCTGGTGGTTGCTCCGGTGGTCGGGATTGTCGTGGGCGATCGGAGGTTGGTGGGGAGTTTTCTGCGAAGTTGTGGATTATCAAAGGGGTCGGGAGGAAACGATGGAAGCTGGGGAAAACGCGTTGTTTCGACAGTACGAGGCTGACATGGCACACGGGTTAGGAGTGATTAAGGTAATGATTTAATTAATTAATTAATTAATTTAATTATCGTATAAATGTTTAAACTTCGAACGAGCATATCTCTTGCATACGATAACGAAATTTAATGAAACAAGATCCGTTGGGATCGCAGGGACGAGACCTACGCGATGGCACTGACTAGGAGTCAATCCGAGACAGTTGAAAAATCAGCTATTTTTGGACGGACGGTTCAAATTAAAAGCGACAAACGCGTCAACCGTCGACCAGAACAAACTCTGGTGAGTTAATTCTCACACCTTCTGGAATATTGTGATGTGGTACACTCACAGTTAAATATATTTTACAGTTAACAGTTTAAATTGGCTGATTGGTTGCGATGGATGCAAATTGATTGATATGGTTTGACTGGTTGCAGTTGTTTATTTATTTACTCGTATATTGTTATCAACTGACATCTGTGATGCAGAGAAGGACAGGTTGGAGGGATCCGACCGGATTCCTCAAATAAACTGTATATTTAATTGTCGTGCATATATATGGATTGTTCACATCGACTGACACTAAAACCGTTTTGAATGTTGATAGTGGGATATATACCACCGTTGTTGTGGTTAAAATCAACTGTTTGTGTTGACTAAGGAAATGGGCAGCAATGGTCCAGTCATAGGGTTTTAACGATGTTCTACCGTCAGAGAAATTAACGGGTTTCAAGGTTATAATTTATTTATAACCGAATTAAAGTTATTTAATTATTGTATACGTGTATTTAAATTGGAAATTTAAAATTAAATATATTAAAGCGAGCTATTAAGAATATTTAGATAAATGGACTAGATCAGTGAGAAATGGAAAGTCAAGAATTTTCCATAGATTAGTAAAAGGGAAATGAATGTTTCGACAAAAAAAAAAAAAAAAAAGAGTGACTTTAATTAATTAAGTTAATTAATTAAGGAAAGGGAAATGACAAATTGGAATTCAGTTAATAGTTAACTGATGTGTAGGGTTGGTAAATCCAACGTTTAGAGTAGAATGGACAGAGGAAATAAATGTTGGTTTAATTATTCGTTAAAGATTAACGAATAGTGTTGGATATTAGTGAATCTTTGATTTACTAAAATAAAAAGGGTTAATTGAATTGGTTATTTTAATAACCTGGATTATTTTTGAGTAAGCGGGTAAACACGATAAAAATACTATTTTGATTAAAGTTAACTATATTTTTAATATAGTAGGGATTAAAGCAAATTACTCTTTAATTTAAATGATTTAAAATAGTGAATTCAATTGAATGCTAAGTAAGCATTTTATTAAAGAGAAGCATAAATCCAAGTCAATAAGGTTTTATAATTGGGAATTTAATTAACAAGTATTAAATTGACGATGAGGTTTGGCCAAAATGGCGATAAAGGTTTATCATAAGAAGATTCAAATAAATGGGATTAAACTATTTGACGAGGGGTTAAATGTGTAAATCAAAGGGTTTAAAATGGAAGAATACTTGAAGATTAAGTTGCATTGCAAGGAATGTATACTTAAATAAAGTAAATTAAGTAAAGACCTTAAACGAGGATTTCAGATAAAAGCGTGGGTTTAAACCGGATTGAAATCCAAAAATGGAAATCAAAAAGGGAAACGTGTTGTGACGTTAGTGGTTAAACTAATATTATTCTGAGGTGAGAAGGTTGTCGACTAAGGTCTGAGAGGTAACTAAAATACCCCAACTTGGTTGGCTTCCCTATTACCAAAGAATAGTATTTGTTGGGAACGAGTGAATGGTTGAGATGAGTTTTATCCTATATGAGGAATATCAAACCCTGATACAAGGCTTTTGGAAATTTAATAATATTACGATATTAGTTCAAAAGAAATAAGAATGTGTTTCCAAATTATAGTAAACATTTGTTGGTCAATTAGAGTTGATCGAATATAGTTAGAGTTAGTCAAACAAAGTTATCTAGGAAAAAGTCCATTGCGTACGACTGCTAGCGAAATTTGCAGGGCAGCAGATAGCCTATGGCGGTCGGATGTTTCCTGAGGGAATCAGGCGTAACCATTGTGATCGCTGCGATCTAGAGTCGAGCGAATGGAGTTAAGTCGAGTATTAGTTAATAGGAGTAATCAAGTCAAGTTTGTCGAGTTAAATAAGTCGAGTCAGTCAAGTTAGAGTTAATCAATCAAAGTAAATCAGTTAAAGTTAGTCAAAAGGGAATTTGGTTAAATATATTTTAAAAGAGGTCGAGTTGTGCCAAGTACTGAATCAGAAAACTTGTTGTGTTCACACTATTGTTATTTGATAGTTAAAACACCGACTATCAAACCAGACCAATACGATTGTTGGTTCGGAAAGGCCGGGATCGAATTATATTCGAAAACCATTCCGACCATCAAATACGTGAAGACGTCGATTGAAGATGGAGCAAGTGAAGACCGTGGATCTTCATAAGCGGAAGGACTACTTGTTGAATTTCTCTGGCCTGCAGCCAGAGTTATTTTGATTTGTGATTCTGTCGTGGTTGAAATCCACGGGTTGCAAGGACTTCTCGCTACTGATCCATGGGGTGATTCCTATATGAGATGCAGTAGGAGAGTGCCTTCGGTTCATCCTGTTCCTGGATGACTTGTATGGACGGATGTCTGACAGAGTATTCCCAAAGGAATTACATGCGTTGATTTCTCCAAACGTACGATAGTTGATGGCGGAGAAATGGTTATTCTCTAGCCAGATAGCTAGAGTATGTTTGTGGACGTCAATCAAGTGTGATCCGGCGGATCTGACGATGTGGCATTCAAAGTGAATGATGACCAGATGTTCTAGAGATAAAGTTCTAGCCTCAAGCCTCATCAACCGGGAAATGACAAAAATCGGGCAGGCAGCATGGCTATGTGGGTCGCTCCCATTAGGATGTATGATCACCTATCTAGAGAAATTCCTATTGCTTCTTTATCTATTCGATGCTGACCCTATTCGGGTGGCGGTTGCTGATCCCAACCGTCGGTGATATACATTCGATACACTCAAGCGAAATGAGTGGTCGGTCATGTGTGGGCCGGGTTGCAAGACGTTCTTGTTGAACCCAGTGTATTCGCCTCTAGAGATACACGTGCGGAAGGTGGACCCATACCTTGTCAAGTTGGAATCCAATATCCAATAAGCGCCCGCAGTTTTCGATTGTATACTATATATGTGGAGCGTGAGATGCAAGCGTTCCTCTAGATTGATATTTATTTGTATTTAGACATTATGATAATATCAGAGCAAGCTATGATTTCAAAAATGTTTTGGATTATAGTAAGGTAAAAACCGTCCGTGTTTATGTGTAGACTGGTCTTACTATTATTCTTTGATTTCATAAAGGATTTTGCAAAGTTAAACAAGTGTGTGTTATGTGAATTTATCACTGATAGTATTCCAGACTGACCCGGTGTATTTTGTTTTAAATCAAATGTGCTCGGGTCAGACCGAGTATGTTCCAGGTTAGGTTTCGCTTGGAGTTTCAGGAGCTGGAAGCAGGCGGCTTCACCGCTAGTTATTCAAAGTTATGATTCCGCTGCGACTGATGTATGTGTACTCTGATGATTGGTATGTATATACAGTTTTTGTATAAAGAGATTTGATATTATATTTTATTCGTTCCGCTGTGAGATTCTGATGTGTGTTCTTCTTCTTTCTTCTATTCTAACACTTCTTCCTTTCTATCCTCACCCTCTAAATTCTTTCTCATGACAATCTGGGGGTTCGATACTTGGGTTTTTGGCAAGTGATACAGGTTTATGTATCGTTGTCGAGAACCCGATTGTCATTCTTTTCCCCCGGGTCGTTACATTGATTCTGTTTATCGCTAAAGAGATTCAGTTTCAGTCAAATTAAACAAGCATTTAATTCAACTGAAAAATCCAGCTATCTCCAGTTCTGTCCAAATTAGTTCCAAAACGTTATATTTGCTGATACGATCCCAACGCCTCTTGTTTGGTTCAGTTCTGTTAACGTAGACACAAGTTATAACATTATAAGTAATACGATTTATATTTAAATAGTTTATTTACTTACTTAATTTTATTAAATCTAATTATAAGAAATAATTAGGCCGATGATTTCCTTTTCTCCCTCTCATTTCGTTACAAATCACGGTCATATCACACACCCAAAATGCCTGTCGCACCACTGCTCCTCCCACCGGAGGTTCTCCAACATCATCGAAAGGCACGCCTCACTGTCTTCTACCTTCACCAGCAAAAGCTCGCTGCTCGGTCATGTCTTCTACTGGCAAAAACCCATGACCCGCGCCCCCTTCTCGACGTCAATTCGGTCACTACATCAATTCAAATCTGATCGTAGCCGTTGAAAATGGATTTCTACTCGAGTTGAACAATATTATAGTTGGGAATTTTTCGAATAGGTGAATGGATTTCATGATTTTGGAGGAGATTATTTCGAGTGATTCTGGCCATCCAGATAATGAAAGTAAAAAATGGTTGAGACGACTATTGGTGTGGGTATATATATACGAAAAATATTATTATTTTATTACTAACAAAACTTACGCTATAAGTTTCATGCGAAAACTTCCCCATACGACCTCCAATTGCGATGAAAGTGGAAATTATAGCATAATTAAATATTCCGGACATGATGAAACTGGTTTTATGAAAATTCCTTTATGATGTAACAATGTGAATCAATACGCATTTTGTAACGAACGAGAATTTTCGACCCCAAAGATCTACATAAACCACAATGTCGACTATTCAAGCATCCAAAATACCAGATCAATAATAGAAAGAAGTTAGAGGGTGAGAAATAGAAAGAAAGAAAGTTAGATTAGAAGAATAAAAAGTGCATAAATATAACAACATCAGAGTAAATATGAATCTCACAGTGTAACGAATAAAATATAATATAAATCGGAATCTTTGAAATACAAACTTGTAACTGTATATACATATCATTATCAGAGTACAACACAATACATCACAAAGGAAAATAACTAGTAGCTAACTAATGTTGAACCTCCTACTCCAAGCTCTTCCAAGTATATCTGTAAAATTCCGACTACTTGACTGCTAGTACAAATTTGGGCACCCGAGAGTTTATGGTAAAACAAAACAAAATAAACTGTGGGTTTGTCATGAGACTGGTGTGAGTAAACTCCAACCACATGGTTTAACGTTTAAAAATAATCCTTTTAAAATAAAGGATAATGTAAGACCGATCCATACATAAATACAGATGGTTTTTACCTTATGATAACCTAAAATGTTTTTTAAAACAATATATTTTTTGATATTATAATAGTGTCTAAATCAAGTAAATAGAAATCTAGCGGAACGCTTGCATCTCACGCACTACATACATAGTATACAATCAAAACCATGGGATCTAATTGAAGAATGGATTTCCAACTATGGAAAGGTCTGGGACAGCCTTCCGACAGTGTACCTCTAGATAAAATACACTAGGATTCAACAAAAACATCTTGCAATCCTGGCTAAACATGACCAACCACTCATTTCGCTTGTGTTCGAAATATATTGTCAACCTACGGTTTGGGCCAGCCATATTTTTTGGAGATATAGAAATAGAAGAAGAACAAATAGAAATTTATCTAGATGGTGACAATACACCCTAATTGGGAGCGACCCACTTAGCCATGTGACCTACACAATTTTGTACCGTTTCCCGGTTGAAGAGGCTTGAGGTCATAAATTTCCCTTAGACATATCATATCTTCATTTACTTTGAACGTCACATCGTCATACCTGCCAAATCACAATTTGATTTCCCCAAAAATACTATGGGCATATATCTAAGAGAAACGAATTCCTCAGCCACCAATGTGAATACGTTTGAAAAGATCAACTTACGTGGTCTATTAGGTATACTCTGTCAGACATTCGTCCATACAAGTTGTCCTGGGACTGGACAGGCCGAAGGCACTATTCTATAAATCCATCTTAGGCAATTTCTACTTAAGATTGCCAGAACAACCCTTGCATAAGCTCCATCTTCAATTGTCTTTAGTATATTTGATTGACAACGCTCATGCCTATACGAAATGGTTTTCAGATAATAAACCAGATCTCGATCTCTTCGTATTGACAACAGAAAAATAGCCAAAAAGTTTAATAGTCGGTTATTTAACTATTAAAGGAAAACATCCATACAAACAAATATCCTATATTCAAATTGAAATTCTACCGATCAATCATCAATCAACACCCTTTAAATTATTTTATTCATTTCTCGATTTCTCTTCAATATCTTTACCCAAATATTTCTCCAATTCGTTTAGCCTCTCACGATTCTTGGAAAACCTTTCCATCTATTATAAACTATTTATTTTCTATATTTTAGAAAATATACGTTATTAACATTGGTAAACATTTCCATTTCCTATTCACTCATCACTATTCTTCCACATTCATTAGTCCCTAACCGTAAACTAGTAAGAGAACAACTCCCTAAGTATCAACCCCGAAGGCCGAAAACCAACATCAGATCAATACTCGGGAAACCATTCAACTTAACTAATCTCTGGTTATTTTCTAATTTCCTTAACTCCATTTCTTAATTTCTTATCAAGTCATTGCTTATGCAACTCTCAGATTCAGTTTACGAATCCAATTTATGGAAAACATCAATTTATAACGATAGCATTATAATCCCTACTTCTGGGATATTAACTTCAAAATATAACTTTTATTCATTAATTTTAGTAAATAAATACATAATTAATTAGTTAATTAATTTTGATTTAAAATTGGAAAGTAAATAGTACTTTCTTAAATTCGATATAATCGAATTTCAATGTATTATTATCTTTCGAATAATCTTTATTCGATTATTGTTCCGAACGTCGGGATAAATTCACCGTTTCAGGTCAACTCTAAATTCTTGAATTTATCATTTCCAAAATTTTACTAATTTTTTTATTACCGTTTTAAATCTGCAAAACGTTTGCATTTAAATCATTATTCACTTTAAAACGTGAATCCGCAAAATGTATGGTAGAGGTAACTCCACACGATGAGTTGCCATTTGAATTCCAAGTGCTACTTCCTGATGGCAGTGAGCAAACTGTGTATGTTAACTACTTGTGAAAACCAACTATATGTGTTAAATGTGATAGTTTTGGGTATTCAATGTTCAATTTCAAAAAATATAAAGAGGAAATAGTTAAGGAAAATTCAAAGAAAGAAATGGACATAGTCCATGCTGGAAAACCTGGAGAACGTGGGCAACTTAAAGATATTGAGAGTTCTCATGTTGGTTTCTTTTCTAAACCTAATATGCTTGGAGGGATGTTACTAGGAAAAGAAGCGTAATTACTGGTGTTTGGGAAAGTGTAGAGAAGGGTAAATTGAATAGTGGTAACACAAGCAACAATAAGTTTACAATGCTAGATGACCTACAAGAAGAAGAAATAGAGGTTGATGATGTGGAAGATTGTAAGGAAGGAGAAATAATGCAAGTGAGTGAGTTGCTTTCTAGAGCTTTTCCTCCTTTTATGGAACCTTATGATAATGCTTTTGCAATTAGAACTGATGTTAATTTTGTTCATGAGAATACTTCAGGTTTGGATGTAAACCTGAGAACAAATGAGGTAAATATGAATAACCAAGATGGTGAAAAGGAACAGTTGTCTTTTCATGGTTGGATGATGCTACTGATAGCAATGTTCATGTTTGTGTCATCGTTGATGGCAGTGAGAACATAAGCTTGCAGATGGTAATCGTGTGGATGGATTTTTTAAGTCACGGGGAAGCTACGAACCTTGACACATTCCTTCAATCCAATTTCGACTGCGTCGTAAGTAATGAAAAGGTGGAGAAGAAGCAATCTAAACCAAAAACATAGTTAATTTTGGGGACATCAGAAAGGGTGTTCATGAAGCAATAGAAAGACTCAGAGTTGAAATTAATAGTGGTAAGTTTGAACCATTTGTATGCAGCGAGAAAAAAAGAAGCTTATGGAAATCATGATTAAGAATTACAACTCATTGGAGTTACATGCTAATGAAAGAAAAAGTTAAGGGTTATCAAATCTGAAATGAGCCGCATCAAACTTTCTCTTTCTGCTTTGAAGCCTAGATTTTTAAACTCAAGTAATGCTAAACCTGCCAATCTCAATGGAAGCCCAAAACAGGATAACAGAAAGATGCCATCGCTTGTTTCATGTAACAAAGGCAAAGAGAAAGTGCAAAGAAAACCAGGTCCGTATGATCACATTCCTCCTCCAGGTTATAAATCCCCACCTCACCCTATCAACAACTCGCCTATAGCTGCCTCATCTTAAGGACGTATGCCAGGTTGTGCGCCAATAATGAGAAGTAAGAAAATTGAACTCTAAAAAAGGCTCGATGATGACAAGGGATGAAGTTCGATGAGTGTTGAATCCTCTTGAGTTCATGTCATATTGTCAGGGTATTAGTATGTTTTCGTCATGAAATGTTGTCAGGTCAAATATGTATTCTTGAACATGAGGTGTTCTACTTCCTTATGTGGAAGTTTTTGTAGCTGAAATTTAGATCACATATCACCTGTATTATTATGTACTTTTTATTTTGTAATAGATAAAAGAGTGTTACGGATCACTATAAAAACTGGTCGGCCTTGCCAAAAAAAACGTGAATATTATTTCTTCTAGAAAGACTGGACTCGATATATCAATCTAATCTTGATATTTATTTATAAATACCATTATAGGTTAAAATTCCAATTATCGAGTTATTTTAAAATTCATACTCCATAAACTCCATTTACAAGTCAACTTCTTGTTAATTATATATTAAATTATAACTTTAATCTTGATTACATATTTGATTATAAATTATTAGTTTCAAACCAAATATTAACTATCTTGTCAAATTCTAAATTTTATATAATAAATAATTTCTAAAAACAAATTATTTTATTAACATTCAACATAGTCGAATTCTAATTATAAATCATATGGACACTACAAGAAAATATATATTTGGTTACATCTATTAGCAGCGTTTATAGTGTGAATGCAACCAATACTATTTTAATCCATTTTTCCTTTTATTTTTATTCAATAATGTAAGCCAAATAAACACTTACGGATAAATTTACCTTGTTACATTTACCATTTCCTTTCTGTAACAACCCGGAAAATCTGAACTAGTTTGAAAATTTTAATTTGGCTATTTTAGTGAATTTAAAATATTTAAAATAAATATTTTAAATAATAACGACGAAAAGTAAGTTTGAATCGACGTTTGAAAATGAATATAATTGTTATCCACAAAAATCACAAGCACTTCAATGGACAAAATTGGTTTTATATGACCTGGTCGGTCTAAGAATTTGTGGGTCGGTTTAACTCACAACGAGGTGCTGGTCGGTCTCCCCTATATGCTAGTTTGAGTGAATCAACCAAAACAGCTGGTCGGTCTCAGCTTTGGTCGGTTTCAACCTTCCCTACGACCTGCTATTCGCTCCAACTACACAAGACGTCTGGTCGGTCCGCATTTCCAGAAGACAACTCCGTTCTGTTATTGCCTGGACGTTCTTTTTCTCATTAAAGACTCCTGGTCGGTCGAAACACCTAAAACAGTTTGACAACTGGTGACAACTGGAAATGGCATTTCCGCAAATACCCAAAATACCGACCAGAACCCTGAATACAAGATTTCATCCATTCCTCCGCCTATAAATAGCACCCTACTTCCATCATTTGGGGGGGGGGGGACTTTCCGGAAACAAGGGGAGGTGCTGCCAAATTGGTTCTTGGATTTCTTCAAACATTTCAACATCTCTTCTTCATGTTTTATCGAAGATCTATCAAGCATATGATCATGGCTTCCATAGAGGAAAAAGCATAAGTGTTTCAAGCTTTCTACCATTCTCAAAGGGGTGTAAAGATGAATGCATGTCAAAAGAGCTCTTATGAATGTATAAGTGAGAAAATGTTGTAAAACTCTTGGTGAATAATGAGATTCTATCTTCAAAGTGGATGTAGACTCGAATAAGAGTCGAACCACTATAAACCCTGGTCTTCTTTTCGTATTTTGGTGTTTTGATGTATTAGATATGGCCTCACATAATAAAAAAGGTATTCTTACGCCTTGCCTATGAAAAGGTGACATGCTTCCTAAGCATTCCGCCTCCAATTAGGTGACGCGTTAAGCAATACTTTGGTTGTTTTACCAAATTTTGGTGTAAACAATTAGGCGCCTACCGTGGGGCCGATCTACTTTCTGACATCAAATATATTGTGAAGATCTTGGAGTTTTTGAGCCTAGTCTCAAAATAGACCGCTCAAATCTACGAGTTGGGCCTTCTGACGAACTCTCCTCAAAGTTCAAGCTACTTTCTGAAATAATGCCGCCAAAAGCAAATAAGGAAGCAAGGGCTAGAGCATCTAATGAGGGAAATCGAGAGGAAACCCCCGCTGTCAACCGGCTTGAAGTAGGCGAAACATCAAATGGAGGCGTGAATGTCACAAGAGGCGAGCTTGATCAAGCTGTCGTTGGTCTGACACAACAGCAGGAAATAGCTAACAAAGCCATAATGGAAAGGCTAGATTCACTCTTTGCTCTTCAAGCCGCTACGGCAAAGGTAGCCACAAAGTCTGCTCATGCAGAGGGTACCGGTTCTTCTTCCTCTAGTCCGAACCGAGAAAAATCTATCCAACAGATCTCTGATCCTAATAAAGGAAAGCATGAGAATTAGAAGCATGTTGATTGGAACCATAACGCGGGGATCACTTCTCATCAAGCGGCCAATTCTGCCAAAGGGCCACTTTCTAATGATGAAAGACCAGGACCCCGGAGTCACGACCGTGATGGTTTGCTTAAGCAAGCTGTCGGTCAAGACAAAAGCGTCTGCCCCGCAGATAGCCTCCACGAGAAGGAACGCCTCCTGAAAATGGTCCAACAGCTTATGAAAGAAAGCAAAACTCGAAACGATAGTGAGGCTGAATGGGAGTTCGTGCCATCAAAAACCCCTCTCACTGAAAGAATCAAAAAGGCAACCTTCCCGTGGAAATTTAAGCCACCTACAATCCAAGCCTACAATGGGACAGGCGACCCCAATGTGTTCTTGTTTCGATACGACCAACACATGGATGGGGCCCAAGCAACTGACGAGCTTAAGTGCTTGTACTTCCCAGTGTACGTGGAAGGAGTAGCATCATTATGGTTCACTAGATTGCCTCCCAAGTCTATTGATAATTTTTTCACACTAGTAAGATGCTTTCAAGACCAGTTCCGCCTCCAAACAACGAAGGTTAGAGATATTATGTCCCTCAACGAGTTGGAACAAGCCCCGGGTGAAACGATTAGATCTTTTCTAAGTCGTTTTAATGCTGCCACCGCAGAAGTAGGGACCCACGAGCCAAGGCTAATTCTAATGGCCTTGAAGGGGGGCATAGATAAACATTCTGAATTTGGAAGGTGGTTAAAGAGAAAGAAGCCCAACACATTAGAGAAATTCTACGACAAAGCCGAGGAATACATGTGTCTTGAAGATGATCCCATTTATTCTGTTGGCAAGACCAAAACTGATGTGGTTCTGGAGAAAAAAGAAGCTTCTACAAAAACCAATCAAATAAATTCAGGTGGGGGGCAAAAAAGAGGAAACAGTAATGATGCCAAGAACGATAAGGACTTTAAAAAGCGATGCTTCTTCAAGCCTACGGACCTTACTCCGTTGAATGATACACTTGAGCACATATACATGGCAACTAAGGCTACGGAGGATTATCCAAGCACAAAACCAATAAAGGTGTCCGAAGAAGCTGCAAATTCAGGAAGGTTTTGCCGATTTCATAATCGACCGGGTCATGACACGAATGAGTTTTGGCACTTGAGGAATCTGATTGAAGAGTTGATAAGGAAAAACCATCTTCAGGAGTATGTGAAACGTTCGTCAGATACTGAGCCTACTCAAGGGCAACAGATTCATCCAAGTCAAGATGGAAGAACACATGCAAATGGTTCTCGACCCGTTATCAATACGATCAGTGGTGGACCTCATCCTCCAGGAGATACCTGGGAAGATATTGTCAGGTATACAAATGAACTAGGAAGTGCTTCAAAAGAAAATGGATTCGAAGTTTGCAGTAACTCAATTCGTTGGAAAATACGAAAAACATCCTGGGAAGATGTGGTATTCCGAGATCGGGATTCTAGTGGAATATTGACTCCAACCATTAATCCAATGGTGATCACTATTGGCTTGGGTCCGGCAATAGTGAAGAAGGTACTAATTGATAATGGGGCATCTGTAAATGTCCTGTTTTACAATACTTTCTCTAAAATGGGGTTGTCCATGGATAATGTGCGAGCAAGTAAAAATAAAATACACGGTTTCACTGGTGTGCCAACTCAGCCTATTGGTGTAGTCGATCTCCTCGTAGAGCTTGGTGAGGGGAAGAAGCAAGTTTCCATGATGCAGTTTTTTGTGATAATAGACTCACTTTCAGGGTATAATGCATTTTTGGGAAGACCAGTGCTAGCTGCTTTCAAGATAGCTCTTGCTCCATGGTGTTTGATGATGAAGTTCCCGACTGCAAACAGAGTGGGAGTAATCAAAGGAGATCCTCAAGAGTCAAGAGATTGCTACATGGCGGAATTGATTGAAGCTCGCAAGTATGACATCAAGAAAG
The DNA here is from genome assembly GCA_030737875.1 of Allium sativum. Lineage (NCBI taxonomy): Eukaryota > Viridiplantae > Streptophyta > Magnoliopsida > Asparagales > Amaryllidaceae > Allium > Allium sativum. Next base: position 442,500,826 of record CM060922.1, on the reverse strand, counting down.
ATGTGGAGACTCCTCTCTGCATCCATGAAGCCCCCTTATAGAAATTAATGACCTCCCCCTGTGCTGGAGAATACAACGACATGCAAGAAGATATGGATCCGCGAAAAACCAGTGTAGGGGAGGAAAGGGCAGCACCGGCTGAAGCTACCATTTCTATACAGGTCCATGATAACGATCCAGATAAGGTGGTAAAGATAGGCTCTCAGTTGGATCCTTTGCTGCAACAAGAATTGATTGTTCTTCTAAAGACGAATTTGGATGTCTTTGCTTGGAACCATTCAGATATGTGTGGAATATCTCCGGAAGTGGTTGTGCATAAGCTGAACATTGATCCTAGCATACAACCTATGAAACAGAAAAGACGGATGCAAGGCCCTGAGAGATCTGAGGCTTTGGAGGATGAAGTGGATAGGCTATTAAATAACAACTTCATTCGCGAGTCCACCTATCCTAAATGGGTGTCCAACCCAGTTCTTGTGAAAAAGTCAAACGGCAAATGGCGGGTGTGTGTTGACTATTCTGATCTAAACAAAGCGTGCCCAAAAGACAGTTTCCCCCTGCCTCGTATTGATCAGCTTGTCGATGCAACGGCGGGGCATGAACTATTGTCTTTCATGGAAGCATATTCAGGCTACAATCAGATCATGATGCACGAGCCGGACCAGGATAGTACTAGTTTCATAACTGATCGTGGTTTGTATTGTTATAAGGTAATGCCGTTTGGTTTGAAAAATGCAGGTGCCACGTATCAACGTCTGGTGAATTCAATGTTCAAAGGGCAAATTGGAAAAACCATGGAGGTCTATGTTGATGACATGTTGGTGAAATCCAAGGAAGCAAAAAGTCATATGGAAGACCTTGACAAGATGTTTCAAATCCTAAGGAGATACGGCATGAAGCTGAATCCACTCAAATGTTCATTTGGTGTAGCTTCCGGGAAGTTTCTTGGCTTCATGGTCAACGCTCGGGGCATTGAAGAAAACCCAGGACAGGTGGTTGCCTTGCGAGAAATGCGAGCTCCGCGAACTAAAAAGGAACTCCAAAGTTTGAATGGCAAGGTAGCAGCTCTAAGCCGTTTCATTTCAAAGGCAACAAACAGGTGTATTCCCCTCTTTGATGCATTGAAAAAGGAAAGAAAGAATTTCCAGTGGACTCCTGAATGCCAGCAAGCATTTGAGGATCTTATCAAGCATATGGAGTCACCTCCGATGCTGTCAAAACCAAAAGATAGAGAAAGCCTGTTCCTATATTTTGCAGTATCATCCCATGCTCTAAGCGCAACCCTCGTCAGGGAAGAAGATAAAGTTCAGTGGCCGGTATACTACGTCAGCAAAAGGTTTACCGGGGCAGAGATGAATTATTCGAAGATCGAAAAGCTTGCATATGCTTTGCTTGTCGCATCACAGAAGCTCAGGCCTTATTTCCAATCTCACTCTATCAAGGTCCTTACAGATCAACCTTTGAAACAAGTGTTGTTCCGTCCAAAAACCTCAGGGAGATTACTAAAATGGAATATTGAGCTCAGTCAGTACGATGTCACTTATCACCCCAGGAAAGCAATAAATGTGCAAGCCCTAACTGATTTTATTGCCGAGTTCACTGATAGAAGAGAGGAAATGGAAGAAACCAATGAGTTAGTCGCCAGATGGAAGCTTCTCGTTGATGGTGCTAGGAATGAATACTGTGCTGGGGCAGGAATAGTGTTTGAAACTCCAGAAGGACGACAGATATGTTGTGCTCTACGATTCGAATTCCCAGTCACAAACAATAAGGCCGAGTATGAAGCTTTGCTTGGAGGACTGAGAATTGCGAAAGAGTTAAGCCTGAGAAGTTTGTTGATCTTCAGCGATTCACAGTTGATGGTTTCTCAAATCAAAGGTGAATTTAAGACCAAGAGCGAAAATCTTCCGACGTATCTACGCAAAATCAAAGAGTTTCTTGACAATCTAGAGTACTATTCTATCTCTCATATCCTTAGAGGAGAAAATTGGAAAGACGATTCTTTATCAAAGCTGGCTAGTACCGGAGATCCTCAAATCTTCGGTCTAGTTCCAGTTGAAGTTTTATCTAGTTCCAGTGTTGAAGAATCTGATATAGATTGGGTTATGGAGACAACTGACGAGCCAAACTCGTGGATGACCCCCATCAAGAATTATATACTCCATGGGACACTTCCTGAAAACCCGAAGGATCGCAAGAAGTTTCTCCGAAAGTCCTGTTTGTATCTCGTTCAGGATGGTCACTTATATAGGAGAGGATATTCAACACCTTTGCTATGATGTGTAACAAAGGAGGAATCCAAAGCAATCCTGGCAGAATTACATGAAGGAGATTGTGGCGGACATGTAGGTGGACAAACTCTAGCCAAAAAAGTTCTTCGATATGGCTACTTCTGGCCAGAGGTAAATCTCGACTCTATGATCTTCGCTATAAAATGTGACCAATGCCAGAAATTTGCAAAGATTCTGAGAGCTCCATCGACTGAGTTGACACAAATGTTAAGTCCTTGGCCATTTGCTGTTTGGGGGCATAGACTTGATTGGAGTATTACCTACTACAAAATCCGGCTTCAAGTATGCCATAGTTGCTGTGGACTATTTTACTAAATGGGCGGAAGCTGAGCCACTGGCAACCATCACATCAAGAAAAGTGATCAATTTTGTTTTAAAAAAATATCATATGCAGATTTGGAATTCCGCAGAAGATCATCACCGACAATGGCAGACGATTTGAAAGCGATGAGTTCAAAGACTTTTGCGATAAATATCACATTCAGAAAAGCTTTGCAGCAGTTTCCCACCTGTAGGCCAACGGGCAAGTTGAAGCAGTCAACAAAATCCTGAAATCTACCATTAAGAAGTGTCTCGAGAAAGCTAAGGGTAACTGGATTGAAGAACTGCCGCTTGCACTATGGGCTTATCGTATGACTCATAAAACTGCGATAGGGCATACTCCATTATCCCTGGCATTTGGATCGGAAGCAATGTTACCTGTGGAATTAGAGGTTCCTACTCACCGCAGAATTCACTTTAACCAGAAAGAGAATGAAAAGCTGCAACTTGAAGCCCTCGATTTACTCGAAGAAAAAAGGACTGAATCGGAGCTTAGGATAGTCCCCCATCAAAGGAGAGTTGCCCGGCACTTCAATCAAAAGGTCAGGCATAGAACATTCGAAGTGGGAGACTTAGTGTTAAAGAAGATTATGACCGCAACAGGAGTCTTTGGCCCCAATTGGGAAGGTCCATTTGTCATCAACCAAAAGCTCCTCGACGTTACCTTTAAGCTCAAGACTATAGACGGAGTATAAGTCCCAAGGGCATGGAACAGTGATTACCTCCGGCGTTATTTCAAATAACTCTTTTAGCTCATATTCCTTTGTGTTTTTCTATGAATATAATAGATACTTTGTATGAAATTACATGAATATGAATAAAACAACTCTTTTGACTCCTGTCTAAATTATACAAAGCATACCTTTGACTATATACTCAAAGATGCTCAGTTATGATTTCTGATTACAGGACCTAATTAAAAGAAAAAATTCGCTGGTTCATTCCCCGATGAAAGCCTTGTGTTAGTTCATAGCATAGTCCGAAAGGACAAATTAAGCACATGGATCCATAAAGCACTCCCGTCGAAATACGGTAAGTGAGAAATGTCTCCATAAGATAAAAAAGAAGAACAAAACACCAAGGCCAACCAGCGGGAGAAACCACCGGAGTAAAGTCAAAGAAGACTCGCTAAAATTCCACCAAAGGAGTATCATTCGAAAGGATCGACCTAGGGTTATGGATTTATAACCAAGGCATCTTGATCAACTCAAATGTCCAACAAAATCAATACCCACTCCGTGGAACTAGGCAGACACAGTCTTTAACCCAAAACCTCTCCGGGGGTGCTCAGTCAAATAACTTAAAGTCAGTACAAATCTGACCACGTTATTACCAAACTGAGTCTTTAACCCAAAACCTCTCCGGGGGTGCTCAGTCAAATAACTTAAAGTCAGCAAAAAACTGACCACGTTATTGCCAAACTGAGTCTTTAACCCAAAACCTCTCCGGGGGTGCTCAGTCAAATAACTTAAAGTCAGTACAAATCTGACCACGTTATTACCAAACCGAGTCTTTAACCCAAAACCTCTCCGGGGGTGCTCAGTCAAATAACTTGAAGTCAGCAAAAAACTGACCACGTTATTGCCAAGCTGAGTCTTTAACCCAAGACCTCTCCGGGGGCACCCGATCGACTGCAAAGATCAGTAGATATCTGACCAAATAACATCACAAATTGGGCAAAAAACCTCCTCAAGAGGTGTCCACTCATTTCTCAATATCTACTCCGCCCAGATGCAAAAAATGGAGAATTCCAAATAATACATGTAAAGTTTGTATGAAGAATAAAAAACTCCAAATGTCATAGTGCGATGACAGACGCTTTTTAAATTCTGATTACAACGTAAAGCATTCAATCTTTGAGTTCATTTTTTATTATATCGGGGTTGAAACAATCCATTGGTACGGGGGCATATCATATCAGAAAGCCGAAAGTAACTGTTTGATTCTTCACGTGCCAAAGGATCATTACAACCATATATAATTGAAAAATCCATGGACAATCAGAATGTGTAAAGAAAGATGTGCAAGTGTGGTGTACAGATTGAAAAATCCATGGACAATCAGAATATGTAAAGAAAGATGTGTAAGTGTGGCGTACAGACCATAATATATGGAAAAAATGTGATAACAAGGTTAAAAGTACAAATTATTCAGAATTCAAAACATTACAAAGTAGTAAGCGAGGGCCGGCACTCGCATATACATCCGGTCTAGATAAAGTCTGGTAAATGCAAAACAAGCGAGTCTAAGCCACTACTTCTTCAAATCTCCAGATCTCAATGTAGGTTTGGAAGCAGAACCCTCAGGGGTTGACAAGCTGGTAGTCTTCTTTTTGATAGAACGTTTTCGGTTTTTCCGACCAGTGGAAGAATTGACCATTTCCCCTTGATTGTCGATGACATCATCGATTTTTTCTTCAGAATCGTGGTCTTCTTCTTGGAGGTTGTGGAGGTCTCGATCAAGGTTGGAAATCACGTCAATCCTTTCTTCCTGAGAGCTTGGTTGAGAAAGCATTATGTTCGTGGAAGCATCAATAAATGGGCCTGTATTAAATAAAGGCAATTCAGTTTCAATGGCGTTCATCACCATGGCTGTGTATCCACCGATAGAAGGCAATGGTGAAAGTAAACTCATTGCATGATTATAATAGTCCACGAGATTAAAATGTCCCAGAGGGGGAAAAAGATAATCTAAGTCTAGCATAACTTGGCACATGTCATCTTTACCTAAGACGGGAGGGTTCGCATTGATTTCATAATCCTCAATGTTTATTTCTCCATCCGAATCCTGCTGTTTGTTTTCCGCTCCATCTGAATCCTGCTGTTTGTTTTCCGTAGAATTTCCAGCAGCGGGGGGAGGAATTGCGACATCTACACAAGTTGGAAAGCTTGAGATGTTAACGTCATCAGTCAACCCGGTAAAAGTATTATCAACAATAATACCTAAAGTCTTAGCTCCGGATGATTCACCATGTTGGCTCTTGAGGAAGTTTCTACCTTCAGCTAGGGCCTCTCGATCTTCTTCATCCAGTAGATCAAGTTGGAGCTGGCTGTCCTCGGCCCCGTCAAATCGTTTTAATACCTCTTCCCAAACATGAGCAAGAATGTTCCCATAGCCCTCTCCTAAGAAACGAAGGCTCCCTCCATACATAACGCTGCAAACATAAAATTCCATGAAGGTTGCCTCGTCCTCTTCCTTAATCTTTCGGGCATTGTCCAAAGCTTCTTGCTTTTCTTTCTCCAAAGTAGAAGTTTTGACAGTTTCAACGGCAAGTTTGTCACGAAGAGATATGACTTCTGACTCGCGAGTAGATGAAGTCCTTCTTTCCAGGGCTAGCTGGGCCTCAACATCTTCTTGTGCTTTTAAGGCATCTTCAGATTGTTTCTTCAGTACAACTTCCTTATGTTTAGCAGCCTCGAGTTCCTTATGAAGCCTTACGATCTCGGATTCCAAATCGTTTACTCTAGAACCCCCTTCTAATGAAGAGATCTGAGTGTCCTGGGCTTTGATGACTTGAATAAGCTGGGCCTTTTCATCCTCCAAGTTTTTGATGCTTTCAATTCGCTTGGTGTTGAGATTCTGAAATTCATAGCCAAGTCGATGCCACACTGAAAAACGCTTGTCAATGGTTTTGCCGATGCCATCTAGAAGATCCCTTGCTCTTGCCACATCCTCAATTATGTCCCGTTTATCTTTGGGGCGGAGATCTACGTCAAATTTTATCCCTCTCATATCCCAATCTCCGAATCTGTGAGAAAGAGGAGAACTAGAATCTCCAAGTTCCTTCTCTACGTCAAGTACTTCGCGCGGCCTTGAAATAATGGCTTGAAGCTCGACCAGGGTTGGAAAGGGAGGAACATATCCTCGTGCACGCTTTTGAGGGATCTCCATACCCAGATCATCTCCACTTTTTCTCTTTCCCTGAGAGCCCTCTTTTTCTCGCCTTGCCTCGTCATCCGTTGTCCTTAGATGATCGTAAAACCATGCTCTTTGCTCTGCAGTTCGCTTATAAGAGGCATGAGAAGGAATTGGGTGATGATCATGCAACTTCTGAGGTTGAGATGTCTTGGTTGAAGGAGGGGCTTGCTTAAAGCATTTCTTCGAAGGATGGGGAAGGTTGGAGGAAGAATGTATGTTCTTCCGAAAATTGTCAATAAGTGAGGGCGGCCCCATTCCTGCAAAAGTGACAGACTCCTTCAGCACTTGAAAAGTATGTGAGTAAAACAACATGCGAAGTAAACAGATAAAAGTACGACTATGAAAGCGAGCTTAATCCTAAAAAACATGCCTAGCAAGTGTGTTTCGGGATTTTGTCCTAAGTCTATCCTTGCATCTGGCACTAATTCGGGAATCTCTTGAAGGTTGGAATCGAGCTGAACGTTGGGGGCTGTGGAACCTGAGGTAGGAGTTTTGTCCTTATTGAGATATCGCACGGTATCTAAGTCAGGAAGTTCGCCAAAGGTACTCGTAGAATCTCCCTCTTGGGTATTGGGAATAGATGAATCCATAAGAACATCCTCAATGATCTGTTCGTTATCTAAAGCTATTTCCTCTACCTCAAGCTATTTACCCTCCCGCTATACAATTTTCTCTCCGGTGTTTGAAGGAGGCGGGGTTTCTGCAATTTTCTCCGGGATCGCTGAAGTGTCAACCTGTTTTTCAGAAGTATATTTATGTTTTTCAGGGGTGCTCACAGGCTTTTTGCTTCCACTACCAGATTGTGCACACTTCTTCAAGTATTTCTTGGCTGTCTTCTTCACCGTCAAAGTACGGGATGGGGGAAGCAGGTTGTATTGTCGAAGGAATTCTTCGAAAAGCAAAAACTATCTACTTCTTTCAGTTTCACTAACAGATAATAGTAATTCCAGAAGAGATTGGTTAATATCTGTTTCTTGGTCAGAAGGAGCTTTTGTAAAATGAAGAAGAGTCAGTAAATGACCGTAAGAGGTAAAACGAAATCTTTGTGGATATTTACCTCCTTCGGTCCATCGCCCAAGAAAGTTGTCAGGACATCGCACATAGAAAAATTGATCGGGAAATCCTTTGATACTCTCGAACAAGCCAGTTATGACCCTAGATTGCCTGCTTTCCATGAAGAAAAAGGAAGGACGATCCTTCTTCCGTCTCTTAAAAGAGTATAAGGAGCATATATCTTTGAAGGTTGGTTCGTGTTTTATGATTCTCATGAACAACACGTACAAACTCATAAGGATAAAATAGCCATTAGGGTGTAACTGATAAGGAGCAATGGCCAAATTCTTTAGGATCATTTCTATGAAAGGGTTGAAAGGAGGAATCGCTCCACTCTGGAGCATCCCCCGATTAACTGTAACATATCCAAGGGGAGGGTGGTCAGCCAAACCATCTCTTCCAGGGAACTTGACTTCATCGTTGGAAAGGCCATGTTGCTTGCACAACTTATGATACAAGTCAACTTCAAGCGTCGTCAAGTAGCTATCTATTGGTGTATGAGTAAAAAATCGAGGGCTTGGAAAGTTTTGATTAACATTTGTCTCAGTGATAGTGAAAGAATAGGTCTCAATATTCTGGTCAGAAGTTCCCTCAGCATTCTTGCGAGTTTTTTGCCTGGTCGTCATTTCTACACAAGCAGGTATGTTTGAAGAACAAGTTACAAGAATGTTAAGTGAGTTCAATACCTGGTCGCTTAAAAACCAGTCAAGACCTGGTCGCTCAAAATTGGTAAAGGTCTAGTCGCACAAAACTAACCCCTATTTTCGTCAGAAAAATCATTCTAAGACTAAGCAAAACTAGAGCTCTTATTATTTGAGTTCAAGCAGGGTCGGCCATGGCAAGCTAAAGGACAGGTCGGTTCAAGGCCAAATAGGAACTGATCGCTCAAAACCTACCCTGATCCTAGTCGTTCTAGATTCAAACCAGTCTTGGTCGGTCAGATACCAGCCAATTTCTGGTCGGTCAAAGAGCCAATTCAGTTCTGGTCGATTCTAGGACAATCAAGTCTCGGTTGGTATTGAATCAATCATAATTCAGGTCGGTAAAGGAATGGATCGATCCTGTCAAGTAAAGCTGTTCAATCTCGAACGAGCTCAATTCTGTACACTTCTGGTCGGCCAAGCAAAGTAAAATGGAGCTGGTCGGTCTATACACTGATTAATCTATTTAAACTAGTCGGTTAAACCAAATTGGCTAGGAGGATTATGTAAAGCAGTATCAGATCGACCCAACTCAGTTATTCAAAAAATCGACCAGACTGATCGTACATTGATTATGTAAAGCAGTATCAGATCGACCCAGTTCAGTTATTCAAAAAATCGACCAGACTGATTGTACATTTAAAAGTAAACGTGATTTTTCGATGCAAATGAAATAATGGTTTAATCAGAAAATTATGTATGCATTGTAAGTTGTTGCTACAATACCAGCAATTCAAACATTTACACAAACATATTGTGACCATCATCACAGCGAAGGAGAACTATAAGGATTTTCATTTCAAAATTATCATCCATAAATTCGAGTTGAATGAATCTGTTACTACATTACTGTCAAACATTCCACTACTCAAAGAGTTTCCAATTCAAGGATTCAACCACGAAACTGCAATTATATGATAACACCGATTCGAATACATTTCAACCCAAAACAGAATCTGTTCAAATCCAAAGCAACGATGACAATTACAGCTAAATTAACATCGAGATGAAGGTTTATACCTGCAATCAGATCAACTAACTGGCAAAACTCGGATTGGACTTCCAGAACTCACTAAAATTCGAGTTTGGGGAGCTCAATTTGGAATCAGCGTCGAAGATTGATCCGAAGAAAAGCACGATTTGAAGAATTGAATCGGTTTGAAGAATCAGACTGAAGGCTGGAGTTGAAAAAAAAGATGAAATTGGCAAATTCTTCTTTACTGGAGTGCGGCCACCATTAAAGCTGCTCGAAGAAAGTGGGATGTGAATGGAGAAGAGCAAGAGACAAAACTGCTTAAATATGAGGGTTACACCAAAGGACCGACCCAGCCCATCCTGAAGTAAGCGACCCAATGAAAATCCGGTCCATATAAAGACCGACCTGGTCAAATCATGCTCCTGAGAACAAAGCATCCAAGTGCAACGTGTTTCAAGAGCAAATTCAAAGCTCGCTATTTTTGAAGATCAAAAAATTATAAACTTTGAAGGGGCAAAATGTTATCCACAAAAATCACGAGCACTTCAATGGACAAAATTGGTTTTATATGACCTGGTCGGTCTAAGAATATGTGGGTCGGTTTAACTCACAACGAGGTGCTGGTCGGTCTCCCCTATATGCTAGTTTGAGTGGATCTACCAAAACAGCTGGTCGGTCTCAGCTTTGGTCGGTTTCAACCTTCCCTACGACCTGCTAGTCGCTCCAACTACACAAGACGTCTGGTCGGTTCGCATTTCCAGAAGACAACTCTGTTCTGCTATTACCTGGTCGTTCTTTTAGCTTCATGGTCGTTCTTTTTCTCATTAAAGACTCCTGATCGGTCGAAACACCTAAAACAGTTTGACAACTAGTGACAACTGGCAATGGCATTTCCGTAAATACCAAAAATACCGACCAGAACCATGAATACAAGATTTCAGCCATTCCTCCGCCTATAAATAGCACCCCACTTCCATCATTTGGGGGGGGGGGGGGGGGGACTTTCCGAAAACAAGAGGAGGTGCTGCCAAATTGGTTCTTGGATTTCTTCAAACATTTCAACATCTCTTCTTCATGCTTTATCGAAGATCTATCAAGCATATGATCATGGCTTCCATGGAGGAAAAAGCATAAGTGTTTCAAGCTTTCTACCATTCTCAAAGGGGTGTAATGATGAATGCATGTCAAAAGAGCTCTTATGAATGTATAAGTGAGAAAATGTTGTAAAACTCTTGGTGAATAATGAGATTCTATCTTCAAAGTGGATGTAGACTCGAATAAGAGTCGAACCACTATAAACCCTGGTCTTCTTTTCGTATTTTGGTGTTTTGATGTATTAGATATGGCCTCACATAATAAAAAAGGTATTCTTACGCCTTGCCTATGAAAAGGTGACATGCTTCCTAAGCATTCCGCCTCCAATTAGGTGACGCGTTAAGAAATAATTTGGTTGTTTTACCAAATTTTGGTGTAAACAATAATTATTTCTAATTATAAACAAGGCCTGAAATGATGTGGTAGTTTCGAAATTTTAATTCAAAATTTGACTGACTATACCGGGTGCAAAACAAAATAGATTTTAGTGAAACCAAAAATATTTAAATCTGTTAGTGAATATCTTTCTAACGAATCTGAAAAATCGAAGTTTCATAGCGGAAAGCAAAAGTTATGGCTAAATGAATTTTTAGAAAGGTCGCTATAGAGTTTTGATAGCCCGTGAAAATAGACATTTTGCAAATGACCTCGGAATTCGACGAAACCACTTTTGTTGGATCTTGGATGTCAAATTATTGCTAGGTTTCAAATATTTTTGAAGCTAGTATGTGAGCATGGCAAAGGAAAATGTGTTTGGTCGATTTCTATTAAATTGGATCGACCAAAAAAGGGCCATTTTTCAAATGGTCTCAGAATTTGACGAAACTAGTTTTGTTGGGACCGTATCATCAAAACATAGCTAGATTTATTTTCCGGGAATTTTTAGAATCAGTATGTAGCCCCGGCAAATTGAAATGTACGTTCAAAATAAATATTGAATGTTTTATATTTTAATTTGAAGAAAAACAGACTGAAATTGTCGAATGGGCCTACGAAACATATCCCATTGTGTTCAGAATGAGGGTATTTAGCTAGGGACGACAGTCATTGGGTTTGGATTGGAGTTCGTATAAGATAAGGGGTATTTTTGGATTTTTAAAATTTATAAATATAAAAAAAATCCTATTGGGCCACATCATTTCTCTCTCCCCGACTAAACCCTCCAGACGCACTACGGAATTCGTTCTTGCCTTCTCTCTTCATTTTCTCCCTCTACAAGCAAAATCAGTCCCTCGTCCAGTTGAAGATTTTGAAGAGCTCGAGACGAGCTTCAAATCCATGTAAGGATTGGTTTTTTTCGTGGCCTGAAGCTCGAGATCCAAGCTAGTGAAGTTCGCCGTTTCCTCCATCCGCCACGCCAGCCTCGATCGAAGTGGGCCCCCTTACCACCGTTGGGCGCGCCTTTCCATGCTCCAGGCCGTGGCACAACCCGATCGTCGATCCGCTTCACCGTTTGATCGAAAAGTTCAAACCTAGTTTTGAACAAATCAGAAAGGTAACGGCTTTATAATATTAAAACTATATTATAGCACTTTAAAGCGCTACGGTTTTTGATTTCACTGTAAAAATCATATCTTTTTCGTTTTTTGACGAAATTCAGTGAAACTAGAGACAATGGACTCATGTGGACGTCTTCTACATTCTAGAAGAGACCGGATATTTTTCTGAGCCTTCTGCTATTTTTGGTGGAGTGGAACCCAAAGTGAGATTTCTAAATTATAAATGATATGGAAAACGACGATGTGTAAATTATATAGTCGATGTATGAGTTATATAAGCATTGTACACCTCATGTATAAGCATTGTATAAGTTCTACATTCGATGTATAAGTTATATATGCGTTGTAAAAATTATATATGTGTTGAAATAGAAGTGAAATATACTAATATATATATATACACCCTTCGTCCACAAACCATGGACGATATTTATTGGTTGTGATTGGTGTGAAAATTGGTTGATAGCGAATGGTTGATTTGAATTGTTTGTGGTTTGAAATTGATTGATTGTGGTTGAAAAATACCCGTTTGTGGTTGAGAATTATTTAGTTGAAACCACATAAGATTAGTTTGTGGAAAAAGAAAAAAAATATACATGCCGCCTGCGTGCGAACTAGATGCATGAAATCCCCATTGTCAAAAGTCGTGAGGCTTTAAGGTAGAGCAAGGAGCCGTACTAGGGACGGCCCTGGTTTTAACTACCCTGCCGTTATGCTGCCGAAATTTTGAATAATATTCATGTGTTAGAATTATTTTCATGTGTTGAAACTATATTCGGGTGTTGAATAGAAATTCATTCGTTGAATAGAAATTCATGTGTTGAATGGTATTCGTGTTTAAATAAACTGTTTTAACAATAAAAATCACATTTTTATTTTATATATACGAACTATAGAAAGCATTCATGTGTTGAATAGAAATTCATTCGTTGAATAGAAATTCATGTGTTGAATGGTATTCGTGTTTTAAATAAACTGTTTTAACCATAAAAATCACATTTTTATTTTATATATACGAACTATAGAAAGCATCCATGTGTTGAATAGAAATTCATTCGTTGAATAGAAATTCAAGTGTTGAATGGTATTCGTGTTTTAAATAAACTGTTTTAACAATAAAAATCACATTTTTATTTCATATATACGAACTATAGAAAACATTCATGTGTTGAATAGAAATTCATTCGTTGAATAGAAATTCATGTGTTGAATGGTATTCGTGTTTGAAATAAATTGTTTTATAATAAAAATCATATTTTTATCATCTATATGAACTATATAAAATAGTCGTGTTTTGAAATAAATTGTTTTATAATAAAAAATCATATTTTTATCATCTATATGAACTATATAAAATAGTCATTTTTTGAAATAAATTGTTTTACATTAAAAATCCCATTTTTATTATATATATGAATTGCTAAAAATAGTGAAGTGTCGAAATAAATGTCTGTTGGATAAAAATATCATCTTTATCAAATGTATGAAAAGAATATGGTTTTGAAATCGAAGAATCGATTATATTTATATATATATATATAATTAAAATATATCGAATAACGAAGATGCAGTTCGTGTTTTGAAATCGTGATTTCAAACGATTAGTGCGGGAGATCCGACCATCGGATTTTCCCGAAACCGAAACCGTTGGGTTCGCTTTTGAAATATCTTTCCAACGACACCAACTTTGTGAAGATCCAACGGTTGGATTGTCTGGAATGTGTAATTCAAATCTGAAGAAAAACAGCGCCATAATCGATTATATTTATATATATATAATTAAATTAAATCGAATAACGACGCTGCAGTTCGTATTTTGAATTCGAAACTTCAAACGAGTGTACCAGGAGATCCAACCATCGGATTTTCCCGAAACTGAAATCTCGGATTCGTTTTGAAAAGATCTTTCTAAAGAAATATAATTTGTGAAGATCCAACGATTAGATTTTCAGATATGTGTAAATCAAATCTGAAGAAAAACAGCGCCACGGCCGCGTTATTTCCTGAAGCGTCGTTTGAATGAATTGGCTATTTTTTTAATAAATAAAAAGAGCGATAAATCGTTATAAAATATTATAAACGATATGGAATGTGAAATTTAGAAACTAACTGAAGGTTAGCCAAGTCGAATGGTTCCCTGGGTTTTGATCTGATGTTGGTTTCGGTCTTCGGGGTTAATATTTGGGAAATCGTTCTCTTACTAATTTACGGTTAGTGACTGATGAATTGGAATAAGGCGTGTGTTGTGTTTGTGTAGCACTTGTTAATTACATACGCGAGTTGCTCAGAAAGACCGGGTTTATCCCATTCTGAATAACCGAATCGACGATAAGAAGTCGATGATGAAGACGGTGGTTGAAGACCGGAGATCTTCACCTCGGTTGGATGATAACTGATGTCCTGATTGGGAGTCATCCCGAAATATGGATAATGAGTGGTGATCGTCCAGACGCACGTGGAGATCGATGGGTATGTGAGGTATATAGTGCCTTCGGTTTCGTTCAGACCCAGAACGGACTTGCAAATGGACTGTGTGTCTGACATTGGAATTCATTCTGTGTGATTAATAGCCATCAGTTTCATGGCGTGAATTGCCTGTGTGGCATGCTAAGATGCAGTGATCAAGGCTTCTGTTGAGAAGCAAATTCTTGTGGTTGATGATCAAAGCACGACCTGTGTAGCGTAGCTTTGTGTATAACGTAAATTCGCGATCCTCACACCCCTGTATGAACCAGAAACGGGAGAGGACCTCAAGGAGGGCATGCGTTTCCTTCCAGCTATAGGTGGTGTCAGTGCTTAAACTGGCTGACATTTATATTATTTTCACCTGTGTGGTTGTTGCTGTTGCGAGGCACCTCAGATATATCGATGACTATGTGAAGCCGATGGAGTCATTCGTTGGCTTATTTACGACCCAAAGGGTGGGGAAACGCAATGTTGAGGCATTTTAATCCACATCGGTGGACCGACCCTGACGATCCAAGGGTCACTCGAGCTCTGATCCTGAGGCTAAGGCTAGAGAGTCTCGAAGTCGGTAAGGACTATCTTTTGCCTTGGTTCATGATGGAAATCCAATTTCCAAATACGTGACTGTGCGGTTTTAATTATATACCTATATATGGTGACATGATATATGGTACCCATGCCGTCTATGATTGATAGTTATGATTGAAATTGTTTTTGAAACCTATAAACACTAGTAATAATATCAAATTCTTTTGTTTTATCCGTATCAAGCATATTTTTGCCATTATAAGGTAAAACGCTATCCTCTGGTTTGCGTTGCATTGTGTGATAGGAACTGAGTCTTATAATGGCTTCATTTTTATAAAAAGCATTGCGCTGTTTAAAAGATTTACTTGTTTTAAAGCATTGGCAATCCAATGGAGTGAACCCGTTCCGCGAAAGTGGCGTGGTCCTATGATTAGGAATATTATAAAATGTGTTAAGTAGATTTCTCATACCAGTCCCATGACTAACTCGTAGTTTGTTTCACTTGCAAACTCGGGTGCCCCTTTTTCTACACGGGCAGCCTTGTATTCAGGTTTCAGCAGGCTCTTTTTGGATAGCTGGAGCTGAAGATGGATTCTATCATTTATCTCTTTTTATGCTATTCAGCTCCTATTGTACATATTATGTTTGTTTTCCGCTGTAGACATTTATGTATAGCTGAACTATATTTATACTAAGTATGATCCTATATATTGTGTAACTTTGATGATTACGTTTATCCAGTGTATTATTTGTGCATTATCTGGTGTATTTATTTATTTCTGTTCTGCTATTATCTGTTTATGTGTTATATTCTAAAGATTACCCTTGACACCATCAGTACGGGGTTTTGGGGTCGTCACACTTTCCGCCAAGAATTACCTCCTCCTGAAAATCTTCCCCCTCAAAATTTTCTTTCGCTTACCAAAGAATTTGTTCCTCTATTCTTCACATTTAGCCAAAAATTCCTCCTCTTGAAAATTTCCCCCCTCAATATTTGTTTTCGCTTCACATATGATTTCATGTCACCCTTCATGGGATCGATTTCATCTCGTTCAGATTGTCTCCAATCGTTCGCCCTTCAATCGCGGTTTTCGGTCTGAAGCCCTCCAATCCCTTGAAGGCCTGACATTTGAGCTTGCTAATTTGGGTCGTTTCAGATCTAGATATCAAGTAAGATCTTCGTTTAGATTGTGGTAAAATTTATTAGAAATTATTTCTTATTTATAAATTATTGTTTTTAGATCTATAATTTAATTGAGATTGTGTTTCATGTTGAGGTAAGAATTGTGATTAATCCATTCTGAATTGTGGTTAATCCATTCAGATCTAAATATTACAAATTCAGTTTATGAGTAACAAGCATCAATAGCATCTAAAAGAGATTGATATTCAATCTAAAGCCACTCCTTTTATGCTCCTTAACATGATAATGTTTCAGAATGGAGGAATTGAACTCTATTAGAGATGGTTGATGGTTGTGACTTATGAGTTATACTAGGTGGCCTTTCTACTTAGATAATGTGCATTTGAAACTACTGCATATAAAATGAACCCCATCATCTAAATTTGTGCCCAGCATTCAGTATGATTTATGGAATATTAATAAGAAACAGTATCTTAAAAAGGCATAAGGTCATCCGGCTTACACTGAGAATGTTAAACCCCAATAATATTAAGATAAGTTTTATCAAGTTTATAAGCTAGCCTAGAAATTCTCATGGTTACATATAATTCCTAAGAAAAAAGGTGTTAACTTAAGGACATTTCGCCTTTTTGAAAAGGGAATTCCTACCTTGAGTAATTATTGGCAATAAGAAAAATTTGGATGAGATCCAAGAAATTTCCATAGAATCTGAATTTTAGATAATAATTCATCATTTCTAGAAGATACATAACCAATAAAGGGACATCAAGGAAGAATCCGGATTGGGACAATGATATAAACTAGTTTGACCCGACTAAGGAATTCAAGAATGATTCACTTATAACATAAGATTATCCTCTAACTTTGCTCATATACCTAGATATATACATATTATGGTGCAAGACTGTATTTTGTATGCTTTAAGATGAGGATGAGAACCTATAATGTAAAGGAGAGATATTTCCACTATCATTGGCAGAATTGATATAACACCAAAGTGCATCAATTAATGAAGTCCTTTGTTAACAGGTTGATCATGGAAGGGAAGCTAAATGAAAACTTAAAAAATGAAATTATCAAAGTGATTAATACTCTAATTAGGAATGAAAGAATTCAAATATATGCATAGACTACAAGGTCGTTAAGCGATACCTTGAAACTTTATTGTCTTAATTTTGGGAGGATCACATATTATTCGAACAAATAAAAAAAAGTTGGAAAAGGTACATTAATGAGACCAAGGAAAAAGATGTGCTTGTATATAAAACTTCGAGACTTAGAAAGAATCATAATATTTATCCCTTAATTACATTTGGACATTCTGATAATATATCTATCTCATGTATGTTAGGAAAAGATGATTGGTTATCTACATTTTGTAGCTTAGGAAAAGAGACAATATATCATAATTCATGAATGTTTGCTTTTAAAGTATTTTTTTGTCTGATTATAGCAGGAAATCAAATTCTACATCAAAGTTTGAAAACTTATTTGAATGCATGTATTGCCAATGGAAAAGGATTAGGTGTATTTAAATAGGTGACTGTTTAATGCTTAACCTAAATTTGTATTTTGAGAAGTAAAAAATATATCTTAATATTAAATTTATTTTTAATATTTGTTTTAGGACTAGTATGAAGCGTTGACAAGGAGCTTTGAATTTCATGCACATGGCAAAAAGAAATCTAACAAATATGGAGAAATTGTTGTGTCCATGTACAGATTGTGGAAATCTTAGCCGACAAGATGACTACATCATCGTCGAGCATTTATTTATAAAAGTAGTGGATTCTCAATATAAGACTAGTAGATGGTATTGCCCTTGTGAGCTAAAAAATATAGATAAAAAACAAATTCATTTGACACATATGACTTGTTCATGATAATTCACCATGAAAATGAAGATTTTTTGAATTATGGTTTTTTGTTGATGATAAGGATGATGATGACTTTCAAAGAAGGGAGGATGAACTTCTTAAGAGTTTGGAAAATGCAGAAACTCTACTACATCCCGGATGCACAGAACATACAAAGTTATCCTCCATCACCATCTTATACAATCTTAAATGTGAGATTGGTTTTCAGATAGTGTGTTTGACAAGCTGTTAAACGTGAAAGAATTGTTTTTGCCAAAGGATAATGTGCTTCCCAAAACTTTATATAAAGTAAAGAATTTTTTCAAAGCATTTCATATGGGTTTTAAAAAAATACATGCTTGTGAGAATGACTGTAATTTTTTTAGAAAAGAACAAAAAGATTTAGAAACTTGTCCAAAATGTGATTTTTTAAGACGGAAGACAAATCAAGATACCAAGGAGGTTATAGAAGGTGTTTCAATGAAAGTGTTGAGATGTTTTCCAATAATATTGTAATAACCCGGAAATCCGAGCCAATTTTAAAATTTTATTTTGGCAATTTTAGTGAATTTTGAATATTTAAAATGAATTATTTTAAATAATAACGACGAGAAATTAATTTTGAATAGAATTCGAACGTATATATTTAATTGAATCGTCGATAGAATATAAATAATTATTTATAATTATAAAAGGAATTGAAAATGGCGCGGTAGTTTGAAATTTCGATTTCAAAGTTCAAATGAATGTGCAGGATTTAAAATAAACCGGATTTTAGTGGAACCAAAAATATTAGAATCTATTTGAGAATATCTTTCGAACGAATCCGAAAAATTGAAATTTCATAGTGGGAATCAAAAGATATGCCTAGTTGAAAATTCAGAATAGCCGCTATGGAATTCTGGCCCTTAAAAATGGAAATTTTGCAAACGACCTCGGTTTTCGACGAAATCACTTTTGTTGGATCTGTGATGTCAACTTATTGCTAGGTTTCAAAATTCATAATTTTCTGAATCAATATGTGAGCGTGGCGAAGTTAAACGTGTTTTAACAGTTTTAGTCAATTTTGATCGACCAGAAAATGGCCAATTTTTAAACGGTCTCAGAATTTGATGAAATTAGTTTTGTTAGGACCGTATCAGCAATACGAAGCTAGAAATAATTTTTCGGGAATTTTTAGAGTCAGTATTTAGCCCCGGTAATTTAGAATGTACATTAAAATTGAATATACACTGATTTATATTTTTATTTGAACGGAAACTGATCGTAACAAGCGAATTGGGTTACGAAGCATATCCCATTGTGTTCGGAATGGGAGTAATTAGCTATGGACCCTAGGCGGTGGGTCTCGTTTGGAGATCAAAATTTAAAGTTGCTTTTTTGGGGGATTTAAAAATTAAATTAATCTCCCCTCAAACACCCCCCTCCCCGTCAGTTTTCTCAATCGGGAAAAAAAAAAGAAATAAAAAAAAATCGTGCCCTAATCGTTCGACGCCTAACCCTCTGCCCTACCCACCACCGTCGCTAACCTTTCTTCCCCCCCGCTTCTCCCCCTTCCTCCTCCAAACCAGAGCGCACCCCCCTGGTGAACCCTAAACTGCCACCAAACCGTAACCCTAATTCGCCGCCACCACCGGGGAAGGCCACCAGTCCTCGTCTCCGCCCAGCCACTTCCATTAGCGTCGTGTTCTTCCCAACTCCGACCTCCCTAGTTGAAACTATAAGTTTTATTCATTTATAAATATAAAGCTTAGTTTTCTTTTGTGATTTTCATGAGTAAAAAGTTAGGATTTTTATGAGTAGAAAATTTTGATTTTTAATTCATGAAAGGTTACATTTTTAGAAGAGTAAAAATTCGATTTTTAATTCATGAAAGGTTATATTTTTAGAAGAGTAAAAATATGATTTTTAATTCATGAAAGATTATATTTTTAGAAGGATAAAGATACGATTTTGAAAGTGATAAAAACATGATTTTTAACCTTAGCAAAGTAAAGTAATGATTTTTATTTTTTTTCACTAGTAATAGAAAGAAGTGGTCTTCATGTATGAAGATATCATTTATATGTATATAAAGTTATCGTTTTTATTAACCTAAAGTTATCATTTTTAATTCATGAAAGGTTATATTTTTAGAAGACTAAAAAAATATGATTTTTATATAATAGAGAATATAAAAATGTGATTTTTATATATGTAGCGAACACGGACAACGAAAGTGACAGAAGGCGAGCACGGCGAAGATTTCCTACATATGAAGAGTCATGGCGTTTGGTTTAGCTCTCGGTGAGAACTCCTCACTTTTATTTTAGTTTCTAGTTGAAATATATACTAGGATGCAGACGGTGCTTTGCAGCACCAGACACCCATCGTCCACAGACCATGGACGGCTTGTTTGTTTGATTGATGTGTTGTGAAAATTGATTATGTGATTGGTGTTGAAATCAAATATAAGTTCATGTGTTGAAGTAAATTAAATATTCATTTACAAATCGAACGATTTGTTTATGTACATCGATTTGACTGATATTGATTGGGACGATAAATTTTACACATCGCCCAACCGCATGAATAAAAATCTGTGTTTGTTGATTTGAAACCCCACACGGGTGTTGGGATGATATTTGGCGTACACTAATCCCAATTATTTAGTTGTACGTCGATCGATTGGTCGACAGACTGTGTAAGCGTTAATCATTTATATTTAATGCTTATGCAGTTGTGTGGTGCACTATGGATGATGGTTGATGATTTATCGTTGCTGTTATATACATGTGTTGTAGGGAATCCATATAATAAACGTTATATGGTAATTGATTGGGCCTCATTCCAATTTGGAAAATAGAAATATAAATTCATATGTTGAATAGAAATATAAATTCATACGTTGAATAGGAATATAAATTCATGTGTTGAATAGAAATATAAATTCATGCGTTGAATAGAAATATAAATTCATGCATTGAATAGAAATATAAATTCATGTGTTGAATAGAAATATAAATTCATGTGTTGAATAGAAATATAAATTCATGTGTTGAATATAAAAATAAATCTAGATGTTGAATAGAAAATATATTCATGTGTTGAATAGAAATAAAAATTCATGTGTTGAATAGAAATAAATTTATGTGTTGAATAGAAATAAAAATTCATGTGTTGAATAGAATAAATATTCATGTGTTGAATAAAAGCCGTGTTGACTAGATTGACGCCATTTTGACGTGAACGATATTTATATCGATTTTATTCATTTTTATAATGAATATTGAAAAGAAAGTGATTTCAAAATATAACGTTTTGAAAATATTATCATTTATATATCGATGATGTAGAATATTCAATTTTGATTCGAAATTGAATATGAAGTTGAAATCATTTTGAAAATGGATTTAAAATGATTTATAAAATACGTTTTAAAAGGAAATCGAAAAAATATATATAATATATATATTATATATATATAACGGCCTGAATAGAACGCGCCGCGCCACGGCAGTTCGCGAATTTCGACCATTGACTTCAAACGGATATTACGGGAGATCCGACCATCGGATTCTCCTAAAATCGGAACCTTTGGGTTCGTATCGAAAAGAGATTTCCAAAGAATATTAGAGATTTGAAATCTAACGATTGGATTTGGAATTATGTCCAAATCAAATTTGGAAAAGGTCGTTGTAAGTGCAGTTCGATGGCCGCTGATGGAAATCGGCTGTACGGGCCTTGATAAAATTATTAAAAATATCAATAATTTGTGTAAAATCATAAGAAATTGTTTGTGAAGAATTGGGATGAAAAATTCCAAATTTGAAAAAAATAAAAATAGATTTTTATCGAAAGGAACTAGTTTTGAACTAGAATTAGAATCCATTTATTTTTAAAATAAATAAAGTGGATTTGAAAGGGTTTTAAAAGTAACCAGAATTTCCAATATATAAAGTGGAAATGGATTTGAATCGAAATTGTCTTTGGAATATTTCGATGTTGGATTTCATGATTATACAGATATTGTTATGGAAATTTGGAAGATATATTTATATCATTATTTCCAATACGATATTTGTTGGTCGTAGAATTTGATACTGAATATAAGACGATATATTTTCTATTCAGAGCCTTGTACTTAATATCAAATGTGATTTGGGTTTGTCGTGAATGGTGTCTTCATTAACACTGTTCTTAGACCCAGTTGAGAAAAAGATTAAATCTTTTTATATAGATTTAATGAAGTGTACCAATTAAATGGTATTTAATTGGAATTGAATTTGAATTGATTTTTGGGTTTATCGTGAATGGTGTTTTAAATAACATTAATTCTTTAACCCAGTTAAAGACAGGATATGGTTTCCCAAGTTAAACAATCATTGATATGATTTTTGGGAAGATTAAAACTAAGTGGAGTTTTAATGAATCTTTAATTAGATTGAAAAGATCGAGAATGGAGTATCACCAGTTTTGCTCCAGGCGATAGTTAAATCTTTAATTAGATTTGAACGTGAAATGGTAATTGAATTTACCGATAACACCGTGGAGTTAGATATGAAGTATGACCAGTTTTACTTCATGGGATGAATAGGTTGGGATTGGGAAATAAAATAAATGATTACTTCGGAGTGGTTCGCTAATCCCAACTAATTTGAATTGATATTCAAAGGAAGATTAATGAATAAATTTAAAGAATTTATCTTTGATAAAATTAATGGGAACCTTTCCCAAAGTGTGAGAATATTTGAATAAAAGAATATTCTGAATTGGAATGAGGCGTATGTTGTGTTTGTGTAACTCTTGTTTATTACATACGTGAGTTATTCAGAAAGACCGGGCTTATCCCATTCTGAATAACTGATTCGACGTGGTGTAGAGGATGAAGACGGTGTTCGAAGACTGAAGGTCTTCACATCGTTTGGGTGATTACTGATGATCTTGATTGGTCTGCACACCCAAGAGGAGGGAATCAGTTGGTGATCGTCCAGACATACTTAGAGATCAATGGATATGCGAGGTACAAGGTGCCTCCGGTTTCGTTCAGACCCAAAACGGACTTGTATGGACTGTGTGTCTGACATTGGATTTTGCTCTGTGTTGATTGATCTCTATTAAATATACATCTGCCTGGTGAAGGGGAATTCATTCCCTTACTTCACCCTTCTCTGGGACGTACGGGATCAGAGGTTGTATATCGATAGACATCAGTCGCATGCTGTGAATTGCCTGTATGGCATGCCTAAGTGGCAATTGATCAAGGCTTCTGTTGAAAAGCAAAGTCTTGTGGTTGATGATCAAAGCACCTCCTGTGTGGCATCGCTTTGTGTAACGTTGATTCGTGAGCCTCACACCCTAGTTGTGAACCAAAAACAGGAAAGGACCTCAGGGAGGACATGCATTTCTTTCTAGCTAGGGTGGTGTTAGTGACCTACCAGCCCTGACATTTATATTATTTTCACCTATGTGGTTGTTGTTGTTGCGAGGCGCCTCTGATATATCGGTGACTATGTGGAGCCGATGGAGCCATTGGGCTCATTTACGCCGCAAAGGGCGGGGAAACGCAGTGTTCATGCATTTTAATCCACATCGGTGGACCGGCCCTGTCGCTCCAAGGGTCGGTGCGCTTTGACCCTAAGGCTCGGACTAGAGAGTCTCGAAGCTAGTGAGGACGATCCCTTGCCTCGGTTCATAGATGGAAACCCAACTTCCAATATGAGACTTTGCCATTTTTGATTGTAGAGCCTAGTATGGCGACATAGTGGTATGGGGAACTTATGCCGTCTATGATTGATACTTATGATTTGAAATTGTTTTGACACTATACACTTATAGTAATAATAAAACATGAAATTTCACGTACCAAGCATTCTTGGCTATTATAAGGTAAAAACCCTATCATCCGGCTTGCGTTGCATTGTGTGATGGGACCTGGGTCTTATAATAGCTTCATTGTTCTTTATCTAGCATTGCGCTGTTGTTTTATGCACTCGTATTCTTGGGAGGAAACTCATTCTGTGTTACATGGCGTGGTCCTTTGATTTACCTAAATTTAAAATAAAGACTAATAACTGTTTTAGTTCTCACACCAGTCACATGACTGACCTGGAGTTTGTTTTTTTAACCTAAACTCTGGGTGCCCTTATTTTGACACGGGCAGCTAGTAGTTTTGGTTTTGCAGATTTATATTCACAGGATCCTGGTTTACAGCTGGAACGATACTCGGAAAGCTCTGTATCCGTGTATTACTTTCAGTTGTGTTTTGTATTGTTTTTCCGCTGCTATGTAATTTATTGTAATCTCTGATATTTATCGAATGTATAATATTTATTCATACTTTTTATATTCTTGTATTCTGATGGAATTGTTGTAATTAACAATGAAATGTTCTTCTGTTTGTTTTTTGATTTGTCCTATTCTCAAAACAATCAGGGATTTCCAACGGTCTTGGTTGGTTTAGCGATTGATTCGGATTGAGCAAAATTCTTGATCGTTACATGTGGTATCAGAGCTTTGGTTTACAAAGCTCGAGAACAAGACACATTAGAATCATACGAATGAATTCATCAGAGATTGGATTAGTAATATCCAATGATAATGACTCGTTAGAGATAGGATCAGTAGTATCCTAGAACGAGTGTAAAGAGTATATTTTTAAATTGAAAACAATTTTTGTTTTGAAAATTTAAATCAATTATTCGTATTTGATTATTTATTTGTATTGATTTGGACAATCCAGTATTTAAAGATTTTGCATATACGTCTGATTCACGTATGTTCGAAGTTTTAATATGTTGGGTAGATATAGAATCACACTTTAGTCGCCTGGAGATGATTCTGATGGTTGATCGATCATCATCAGAATTTATGTTCGATTGCCGAAAGTGGGATATCTATATATTTCCATTAGACTGGTGTGAGAACCAAAATTAGATAGGGCTTATTGTTGTGATTCGGCATCAAAAATCTGATTTTTGGACTATATATCAAAGTTATGAATTTGAAAAGCTAATCAACTAATTGATTGCTGATTGTGTTGTTTGATCATTGGTTGATTAATTAAAATGTTGAACCTTTAGCCAAATTGTATCAAATAGTGAATTGTATTGAAAATTAGTTGCATTTGCATGCATATACATGTACTTACATCGAACAGGTCATAGCAAGGAGGCTAGAGAAGAGGAATAAAATTGTTTGCCCGATAAATAGGTACATTTCTATTGTATTTCTTGGGTTTTTGATGATTTTATGAGCCGATTGGCTAGCCGCTTGGCTGTTTCTTTTTCTTTTTCTTTTTGGATTGATGAGGGCCATGGGAGGCTATTTGAAATATCCCGAAGCTCCCGGTGCAGGGGAGGTTATGGCGAAATTTTTCGAAAATTTAGGTTGTTAGCCATATTTTTGAAAAATTTGAAAAGTTCTTAGAAACTGGAAAGTTGAAGAACTTAAGTCGTAATGAGAATAATGGAAGTTGAGTTGATTAGTTAAACAACTTTCGGCTTCATTCCCTTTCGGGGACGAAAAGTTTTAAGTGGGGTAGATTGTAATAACCCGGAAATCCGAGCCAATTTAAAAATTTTATTTTGCCAATTTTAGTGAATTTTGAATATTTAAAATGAATTATTTTAAATAATAATGACGAGAAATTTATTTTGAATAGAATTCGAACGTACATATTTAATTGAATCGTCGATTGAATAAATAATTATTTATAATTAAAAAAGGAATTGAAAATGGCGCGGTAGTTTGAAATTTCGATTTCAAAGTTCAAATGAATGTGCATGATTCAAAATAAAACGGATTTTAGTAAAACCAAAAATATTAGAATCTATTTGAGAATATCTTTCCAACGAATCCAAAAAATTGAAATTTCATAGCGGGAATCAAAAGATATGCCCAGTTGAAAATTCAGAATAGTCGCCATGGAATTCTGGCCCTTAAAATGGAAATTTTGCAAACGACCTCGGTTTTCGACAAAAGCACTTTTCTTGGATCCGTCATGTCAAGTTATTGTTAGATTTCAAAATTCATAATTTTCTGAATCAATATGTGACCGTGGCGAAGTTAAACGTGTTTTAATAGTTTAGGTCAATTTTGATCGACCAGAAAATGGTCAATTTTCAAACTGTCTCAGAATTTGACGAAATTAGTTTTGTTAGTATAGTATCAGCAATACGAAGCTAGAAATAATTTTTCGGGAATTTTTAGAGTTAGTATGTGGCCCCGGTAATTTTAAATGTACATTCAAATTGAATATACACTGATTTGTATTTTGATTTGAACGGAAACTGATCGTAATAAGCGAATTGGGTAACGAAGCATATCACATTGTGTTCGGAATTGGAGTAATTACCTATGAATGACAGGCGGTGGGTCTCGTTTGGAGATCGAAATTTAAAGTTTCTTTTTGGGGGATTCAAAAATTAAATTAAATAAAAAAAGTCAACCCTCCCTTTAATCCTCTCTCTCCTCAAACACCCCCCTCCCCATCAGTCTTCTCAATCGGGAAAAAAAATCGCACCCTAATCGATCGACGCCTGACCCTCCGCCCTACCCACCACCGTCGCTACCCCCTTCTTCCCCTCCGCCTCTCCCCCTTCCTCCTCTAGATGAGACAACCCCGTACCCCGTACTTATGGCGGCAAGGGTAATATTTGGAATATAACACATAAACAGATAATAGCAGGACAGAATTAAATAAATACACCAGATAATGCACAACAGAATATACTGGATAAACGTAATCATCAGAGTTACACAGTATACAGGATCATACTTAGTACAAATATAGTTCAGCTATACATAAATGTCTACAGCGGAAAACAAACATAATGTACAATAGGAGCAGAACAGCATAAAAAGAGATAAATAATAGAATCCATCTTCAGCTCCAGCTATCCAGAAAGAGCCGGCTAAACCTGAATACAAGGCTGCCCATGTAGAAAAAGGGGCACTCGAGTTTGAAAGTGAAACAAATTACGAGTCAGTCATGGGACTGGTATGAGAAATCTACCCAACACATTTAAAATATGGCTAATCATAGGACCACGCCACTTTCGTGGAACGGGTTTACTCCATTGGTTTGCCAGTGCTTTTAAAACAAATAATTCTTTTAAACATAGCAATGCTTTTTATAAAAATGAAGCCATTATAAGATTCAATTCCCATTACACAATGCAACGCAAACCGAAGGATAGAGTTTTACCTTATAATGGCCAAATTATGCTTGATACGAATAAAACAAAAGCATTTGATATTATTACTAGTGTTTATGTGTTTCAAAAACAATTTCGAATCATAACTATCAATCATAGGCGGCATGGGTACCATATATCATGTCATCATATATATATATACAATCAAAACCGCACAGTCACGTATTTGGAAATTGGATTTCCGTCATGAACCAAGGCAAAAGATAGTCCTTACCGAATTCGAGATGCTCTAGCCCGCCCCTCAGGAACAGCCGCAACTGCCCCTTGGATCGTCAGGGCCGGTCCACCGATGTGGATTATTATGCCTGAACAATACGTTTCCCCGTCCTATGGGGCGTAAATGAGCCAACGAATGGCTCCATCGGTCCCGGATCGACCGATATATCCGAGGCTCCTCGCTATCCATCATCCACATAAGTAAAATGTCAGGCCATATAAAAACACCGACACAACTCCTAGCTAGAAAGAAACGCATGCCCTCCCTGAGGTCCTTCTCCCGTTTCCGGTTCATACCGAGGTGTGAGGCTCGCAAATTCACGTTATACACAAAGCTACGCCACACAGGCGGTGCTTTGATCATCAATCACAAGACTTTGCTTTTCAACAGAAGCCATGATCACTGCATCTTAGCATGTCACATAGGCAATTCACACCATGCAACTGATGGCTATCAATCACACAGAATAAATTCCAATGTTAGACACACAATCCATTTACAAGTCCGTTCTGGGTCTGAACGAAACCGGAGGCACTAGGTACCTCGCAAACCCATCGATCTCCACGTACATTTGGACGATCACCACTCATTATCCATATTTCGGGATGCCTCCCAATCAGGACATCGGTTACCATCCAAACGAGGTGAAGATTTCCGGTCTTCAACCACCATCTTCATCTTCGATTTCTTATCGTCGATTCAGTTATTCAGAATGGGATAAACCCGGTCTTTTTGAGTAACTCGCGTATATAATAAACCAGTGCTACACAAACACACATACGCATCATTTCAATTCATTAGTTGTTAACCGTAAATCAGTAAGAGAACGATTTCCCAAATATTAACCCCGAAGGCCGAAACCAACATCAGATCAAAATCCAGGAAACCATTTGACTTAGCTAACCTTCAGTTAATTTCTAAATTTCACATCCATATCGTTTATAATATTTTATAACGATTTATCGCTATTTTTATTTATTTTAGAATAGCCAATTTATTCAAACGACGTGTAAGGACTCGTTTCTTCCCCGTTAAGGAAAGAGCGGATACTGTGAGAACAACACACATCAGAACGCAGACGGAAGAACATTTCATTGTTATTACAACAATTCCATCAGATACAAGAATATACAGAGTATAAATGAATAAATTACATTCGATAAATATCAGAGATTACAATAAATTACATAGCAGCAGAAAAATAATACAAAGCACAACTAAAGGTGATATACGGATACAGAGCTTTCCGGATATCATTCCAGCTGTAAACCAGGATCCTGTGAATATAAATCTACAAAACCGAAACTACTAGCTGCCCGTGCGGAAAATAGGGGCACCCAGAGTTTAGGTTAAAACAATAAACTCCAGGTCAGTCATGTGACTGGTGTGAGAACTAAAACAGTTATTAATATTGATTTTAAAGTTAGGTAAATCAAGGGACCACGCCGTATAACACGGAACGGGTTTCCTCCCAAGAATACCAGTGCAAAGAATAAACAACGCAATGCTTTTTCGAAAAATGAAACTATTATAAGACCCAGGTCCCATCACACAATGCAACGCAAGCCGGAGGATAGGGTTTTACCTTATAACAGCCAAACATGCTTGGTACGTTTAAAACAAATCATTTGATACTATAATAAGTGTATAGTGTCAAAACAGTTTCAATCATAAATATAAATCATAGACGGCATAAGTGCCCCATACCACTATGTCGCCATACTAGGCTCTACAAATAAAACCGAAATACACATATTGGAAATTGGATTTCCGTCATGAGTCGAGGCAAGGGGCAAGCTCCTCTCCGCGCTCGAGACACTCTAGCAAATGTCTCAGGACTACACACTCTGGGCAATCCTGGATTCGGCTGGGCCGGTCCTCACTTACGTTAGAGGATTAATTATGCCTAAACACACGTTTCCCGGTCCTTACAGACCTATAATCGAGGCGCCCCATTCCAACAACCACAAAGGTGAAAAGTATATAAATGTCGGGGCTGGTAAGTCACTGACACCACCAAAGCTAGAAAGAAACGTCGTGCTCTCCCAGCGGTCCGTATCCCGTTTTTGACTCATACCGAGGTGTGAGGCTCGCGAATTCACGTTATACACAAAGCTGCCATGTAGGCCGTGCTTTGATCATTAACCACAAGACTTTGCTTTTCAACAGAAGCCTTAATCCATGCCACATAGGCAGTTCATGCGATGCGAATGATATCTATCGATATATAACCTCTAAGCTCATACGTCTCAGAGAAGGGTGTTAAGCAAGAGAATAAATTCTCCGCCGCCAAACAGATATATATTTAACAGAAATCAATCAACACAGAATAAAATCCAATGTCAGACACACAATCCATTTGCAAGTCCGTTCTGGGTCTGAACGAAACCGGAGGCACTTTCCTCGCATATCCATCCATCTCCAAGTACGCCTAGACGACCACCAACTATTTCCATCCTCTTGGGTGTACAGCCCAATCAGGATCGTTAGTAATTATCCAAACGATGTGAAGACTTCCGGTCTTCAACCACCGTCTTCATCTTCGACTTATCGTCGAATCGGTTATTCAGAATGGGTATAAACCCGGACTTTTCGAACAACCCGCGTACATTAAAAAAAAATGTTACACAAACACAGCATACGCCTCATTCCAATTCATATTTTCAGGGAAAGGTTCCCATTAATTTTATCCAAGATAAATTCTTTAAAATTTATCCTTTAATCTTCCTTTGGATGTCGTTTCAAACCAAAATTATGGTTTTCTAAGCTAGTCGAGATTAGCGAATCACACCGAAGTAATTATTTATTTTATTTCCCAATCCCAACCTATTCATCCCATGAAGCAAAACTGGTAATACTCCATATTTAACACCACAGTGTTGTCGGTAAAATAAATTACCATTTCACGTTCAAATCTAATTAAAGATTTGACTATCACTTTGGAGCAAAACTGGCGATACTCCATTCTCGCTCATTTCTAAATTTGATAATTTAGATTATAGATTCACATTTCAATCTAATTGCAAATTCGTTAAAACTCCTTTTACTGGGTTAAAGAACTAGTGTTATTTAAAACACAGTTCACGACAAACCCAGATCACATTCTATTTATTATCGGGTTAAAGAACTAGTGTTATTTAAAACACCGTTCACGATAAACCCATTTCAAATCCAATCAAATATATTAGAAATTCCGATTATTTAAAACCCCTTTTTAAATCTAATTTATTTATTTAAAAAAAATAATCGGGTTTTAAATTTAGTACAAACTAGTTCATTTTGATAAAAATCTATTTTTATCTTTTCAAACTTGGAGTTTTTCATCCCAATTTTTCCCAAATCATTTCTTATGATTTTACACAAATTATTACTATTTTTAATAATTTTATCAAGGTCCGTACAGTCGATTTCCATCAACGGCCATTGAACTACACTTACAGCGACCTTTTCCGAATTTGATTTGGACATATCTCCAAATCCAACTGTTAGATTTCAAATTTCTAATATTCGTTAGAAAGCTCTTTTCGATACGAACCCAACGGTTCCAGTTTTAGGAGAATCCGACGGTCGGATCTCCCATAATGTCTGTTTGAAATAAATGGTCGAAATTCACGAACTGCCACGACGCGGCGCGTTCTATTCAGGCCATTATATTATATATATATAATATATATTTCGTCGATTTCTATTTAAAACGAATTTCATAAATCGTTTTAAATTCGTTTCAAAAACAATTTCAACTTCCATCTCAATTCAAATCAAAATTGAATCTTTCCTTATAAATTCGTTTTAAAATTCATTTCTATTCAATTCAAATTTCAATTCAATTTGAATTCATTTCAATTCGTTTTAAATTCAATTCGAATTCGTTTTCTATTCGATTCAATTCAAATTGGTTTTCTATTCGATTCAATTCAAATTGGTTTTCTATTCGATTCAATTCAAATTGGTTTTCTATTCGAATCAATTCAAATTGGTTTTCTATTCGATTCATTTCAAATTGGTTTCAAATCAATTTCATTTCGTTTTCTATTTGAATCAAATTCATTTCGTTTTCTATTTGAATCAAATTCATTTCGTTTTCTATTTGAATCAAATTCATTTCGTTTTCTATTTGATTCGAATTCAAATTGGTTTTCTATTCAATTGAAATCAAATTGGTTATATATTCAATTCATTTCGAAATCGTTTTATATTCAATTCATTTCGAAATCGCTTTATATTCAATTCATTTCGAAATCGCTTTATATTCAATTCATTTCGAAATCGCTTTATATTCAATTCATTTCGAAATCGCTTTATATTCAATTCATTTCGAAATCGCTTTATATTCAATTCATTTTGAAATCGCTTTATATTCAATTCATTTCGAAATCGCTTTATATTCAATTCATTTCGAAATTGTTTTATATTCAATTCATTTCGAAATCGCTTTATATTCAATTCATTTCGAAATCGCTTTATATTCAATTCATTTCGAAATCGCTTTATATTCAATTCATTTCGAAATTGTTTTATATTCAATTCATTTCGAAATCGCTTTATATTCAATTCATTTCGAAATTGTTTTATATTCAATTCATTTCGAAATCGCTTTATATTCAATTCATTTCGAAATTGCTTTATATTCAATTCATTTCGAAATCGCTTTATATTCAATTCATTTCGAAATCGCTTTATATTCAATTCATTTCGAAATCGCTTTATATTCAATTCATTTCGAAATTGTTTTATATTCAATTCATTTTGAAATCGCTTTATATTCAATTCATTTCGAAATCGCTTTATATTCAATTCATTTCGAAATTGCTTTATATTCAATTCATTTCGAAATCGCTTTATATTCAATTCATTTCGAAATCGCTTTATATTCAATTCATTTCAAAATATTCGATTTCGAAATCACTTTTCAATATTCATTTTAAAATGAATAAAATCGATACAAATATCGTTCACATCAAAATGGCGTCAATCTAATCAACACGGCTTCATATAATTCTATTTTCAAATATTCTATTTCAAATATTTCTTTTTCAAATATTTCTTTTTCAAATATTTCCTATCCAAATATTTCTATTTCAAATATTTCTATTTCAAAATATTTCGTTTAACACATGACTAATCTCAACGGATGAGTACTGTCAACACATGAACCTTTATTTTATATTGATAAAGATGTAAATTTTATTACTAAAATATTTCGTTCAACACATGACTAATCTCAACGGATGAGTACAGTCAACACATGAACCTTTATATTATAATATTCTTTATTTTCTAAATTGGAATGAGGCCCAATCAATCACCATATAATGTTAATTATATGGATTTTCATACATCACATGCATATAATAGCATTGAAAAATAATCAACCATCAACCAAAGTGCACTACACTGTATAAGCATCAAATATAGATATCTAACGCTTATAACAGCCTGTCAATCAATCGATCGACATATTTAATCAATCAGGATGAGTGAACTTCAAATTTCATCCCAACACCCGTGTGGGGTTTCAAACAGGTGTACATAAACAAACCATCCGGTTTGTAAATGAATATTTATTTATTCACTTCACGTTAAAAATTATATTTTTAACGATAAAACATTTTATTTTAAATCATGAATTTCTATTCAGTTCATTCTTTCAATAAAATGATATTTTATTTTTCTAACTTATTTTAGAAAATTTCGGCGGCATAACGGCACGATACTAGAAACGGGACGAGGCCTAGCCTTATCCCCGGTCTAGTGAAGGCCCACGCCATTCACACATCAATCAAATCAATTTCATCTCACCAAACAATTCAATTCAAACCAAATAATCTAACCAACTACACAACCAAACAATTTAACAAACAAGCCATCCATGGTCTGTGGATGACGGGTGTCGGGTGCTACTAAACACCGTCTGCATCCTAGTATATATATAACTAGAAAAGAAATTGAAGAGTGAGAAATTCTCACTGATAGCTATCCAAACATCTTGACTCTTCTTTTGTAGAAGTCTTCGTCGTTCTCGCCTTTCTTCACTTTCGTTGCCCGTATTCACTACATATGTAAAATTGAATTTTTACTTCGCTATTCAATATATAAAAATCGAATTTTTACTATGTTATTCAATATATAAAAATCCCATTTTTACTTCGCTATTCAATATATAAAAATCGAATTTTTACTTCGCTATTCAATATATAAAAATCGAATTTTTACTTCGCTATTCAATATATAAAAATCGAATTTTTACTACGCTATTCAATATATAAAAATCGAATTTTTACTTCGCTATTCAATATATAAAAATCAAATTTTTATTATACTATTCAATATATAAAAATCAAATTTTTACTTTGTTATTCAATTTTTAAAGATTTCGCCTTTATAAAAATAAAGATTTCGCCTTTTCAAAAATATCATTATAAAAATCACATCTTTATTTTGCTACACATATAAAGATGATATTTCTAATATTCCTGTCATGTAAAAATTATATTTTTAATTCTCTTCATAAACAAAAATCATATTTTTACATCATCTATATAGTAAAGACTATATTTTTAATACTTTTAAAAATATAGAAATCATATTTTTACATCTCCCACATAATAAAGATCGAATTTTTATTATCAATACTATATAAAAATTATATTTTTAGCCTTTCTATAATATAAAAATATCGCCTTTTCGACTATAAAAATCGAATCTTTTGCCTTTTTTAAAAATCTAATCTTTTGCATTTTAAAAATCTAATCCTTTGCATTTTAAAAATCTAATCCTTTGCATTTTAAAAATCTAATCTTTAACATCATAAAAATTCTGTTTTTAACCATTTAAAAATTCTGTTTTTAACACTAAAATAATTCAGTTTCTAAAATCAAATAAATAACAACAGATAAATGATAATAAAAAATAACAAAACTTACAGTGAACGGGGGGGGGGGGGTCTCTGGTTGTGCACGGGGGGAGGGGGGCTTCGAATCGGTGTGGCGGCTGGTGGTGAGGCCAGCGAGGGCGACGGCGTGAGGTTGGGGTTTCTCGAACGGGGTGGGTTCTGGTCGGAGCGAGGAGGAGAGAGGGTACGGGGGAGGGAGGAGGATCGGAAGAGCTAGCCTGCAGGCCGGCGGCGCGTCAAACGGAGGAGCGGCGGCTTTGTTCTCATTTTTTTTATTTATCTGAATCGAAATGAAAACGAGAAAGGGGGGCAGGTTAAGAAGAAAAAGGAAGGGGGAATTTTTTTTTATTTAATTATTTTATTTTTCACTAAAAAGCAACTTTTATTTTCGACCTCAAAACGAGGCCCACCGCCTGTCGTCCATAGCTAATTATCCCCATTCCGAACACAATGGGATATGTATCGCAAGCTGATTCGATCATTTCGATCAGTTTCCGTTGAATTTACATTTAAATTGCTATATTGAATTTTAAACGTACATTTCAAATTACCGGGGTCACATACTAACTAGAAAAATTCCAGAAAAATATTTTCTAGCTTCGTATTGACGATACGGTCCTAACAAAACTAATTTCGTCAAATTCTGAGACCGTTTGAAAAATGGCCATTTTCCAGTCGATTAAAATCAACTAAAACTGGTCAAACGCGTTTTCCTTTGCCACGCTCACATATTGATTCGAAAAATTATGAAATTTGAAACCTAGGAATAATTTGACATCACGGACCCAACAGAAGTGGTTTCGTCGAAATCCGAGGTCGTTTGCAAAATTGCTATTTTTAAGGGCTTGAATTCCATAGCGACTATTCATAATTTTCAACTGGACATATCTTTTGATTCCCGCTATGAAATTTTGATTTTTCGGATTCGTTGGAAAGATATTCCCAATTAGATCCTAATGTTTTTGGTTTCACTAAAATCCAGATTGTTTTGCACCCGGTACGTTCAATCGAAGTTTGAAATCGAATTATCGAACTACCGCGCCATTTTCAATTTTATTTGTAATTATATATAATTATTTATATTCTAACGACAACGTATATAATATATACGCTCGAATTATATTCAAAATAAATTTTTCGTCGATATTATTTAAAATAATCTATTTCAAATATTCAAAATTCGCTAAAATTGCCTAAATAAAAATTTTAAACTGGTTCAGAATTTCCGGGTTATTACAATCTCCCCACTTAAAACTTTTCGTCCCCGAAAAGGAAAAAGTCGAAAGTGGTTTGATTAATCAACTCTACGCTCGATCCGGCTTCTATTCTCCAACTTTTCAGTTTCTGAGAATTTTCAAATTCTTCAAAAATTTGGCTAACACCCTAAATTTTCGAAAAATTTCGCCATAACCTCCCCTGCACCGGGAGCCACGGGAAAATCCCGAAATTGCCATATAGGCCTTCTGATCTCAAAAAGAAAAAGAAAAAGCCAAGCGGCTAGCCAATAGGCTCATAAAATCATCATCACCCAAACAAAACAGTAAATTATAGTAAACATGTACCTATTTGTCGGGCAAACAAATTTTATTCTCTGCTCTAGCCTCCTTGCTATGGCCTGTTCAATGTAAGTATATGTATATGCATGCATATGCGACCAATTTTCGATACAATTCAATATTTGATTCAATTAGGCATAATGGTTTAAAATTATCAAACAAATAAACAAACAACACAAACATCAATCAATTAGTGAATTTAACGTTCCAAATTCATAATTTTGATATATATACAAAAATCACATTTTTGACGCCAAATCACAACAAATAAATCTATGTATATAAGTTTTGGTTCTCACACCAGTCTAATGGAAATATATAGATATCACACCTTCGAAACACAAACACAAATTCTGATGATGATCGATCAATCATCAGAATCATCTCCGGGTGTCTAGAATGTGATTCTATATCTATCTAATATATTAAAACTTCGAATATACGTTCATGACGCGTATATGCAAAATCTTTATATACTAGATTGCCCATATCAATATAAATAAATTATTCAAATACGTATACTTGAATTTAACTTTCAAAACAAAATTGTTTTCATTTGAAAAATATACTCTTCACACTCGTTCTAGGATACTACTGATCCTATCTCTAACGAGTCATTCTAATTGGATATTACTAATCCAACATCTGATGAATTCTTTCGTATGGTTCTAATGTGTCTTGTACTCGAGCTCTGTAAACCAAAGCTCTGATACCAAAATGTAAGGACTCGTTTCTTCCCCTTTAAGGAAAGAGCGGATACTGTGAGAACAACACACAACAGAATGCAGACGGAAGAACATTTCATTGTTATTACAACATTTCCATTAGATACAAGAATATACAGAGTATAAATGAATAAATTACATTCGATAAATATCGGAGATTACAATAAATTACATAGCAGCGGAAAAATAATACAAAGCACAACTGAAGGTGATATACGGATACAGAGCTTTCCGGATATCATTCCAGCTGTAAACCAGGATCCTGTGAATATAAATCTGCAAAACCGAAACTACTAGCTGCCCGTGCGGAAAATAGGGGCACCCAGAGTTTAGGTTAAAACAATAAACTCCAGGTCAGTCATGTGACTGGTGTGAGAACTAAAACAGTTATTAATATTGATTTTAAAGTTAGGTAAATCAAGGGACCACGCCGTATAACACGGAACGGGTTTCCTCCCAAGAATACCAGTGCATAGAATAAACAACGCAATGCTTTTTCGAAAAATGAAGCTATTATAAGACCCAGGTCCCATCACACAATGCAACGCAAGCCGGAGGATAGGGTTTTACCTTATAACAGCCAAACATGCTTGGTACGTTTAAAACAAATCATTTGATACTATAATAAGTGTATAGTGTCAAAACAGTTTCAATCATAAATATAAATCATAGACGACATAAGTGCCCCCATACCATTATGTCGCCATACTAGGCTCTACAAATAAAACTGAAATACACGTATTGGAAATTGGATTTCCGTCATGAGTCGAGGTAAGGGGCAAGCTCCTCTCCGCGCTCGAGACACTCTAGCAAATGTCTCAGGACTACACACTCTGGGCACTCCTGGATTCGGCTGGGCCGGTCCTCACTTATGTTAGAGGATTAATTATGCCTGAACACACGTTTCCCGGTCCTTACAGACCTATAATCGAGGCGCCTCATTCCAACAACCACAAAGGTGAAAAGTATATAAATGTCAGGGCTGGTAAGTCACTGACACCACCAAAGCTAGAAAGAAACGTCGTGCTCTCCCAGCGGTCCGTATCCCATTTTTGACTCATACCGAGGTGTGAGGCTCGCGAATTCACGTTATACACAAAACTGCCACGTAGGCCGTGCTTTGATCATCAACCACAAGACTTTGCTTTTCAACAGAAGCCTTAATCCATGCAACTCAGTATGCCACACAGGCAATTCATGCCATGCGATTGATATCTATCGATATATAACCTCTAAGCTCATACGTCTCAGAGAAGGGCGTTAAGCAAGAGAATAAATTCTCCACCGCCAAACAGATATATATTTAACAGAAATCAATCAACACAGAATAAAATCCAGTGTCAGACACACAATCCAATTGCAAGTCCGTTCTGGGTCTGAACGAAACCGGAGGCACTTTCCTCGCATATCCATACATCTCCAAGTACGCCTGGACGACCACCAACTATTTCCATCCTCTTGGGTGTACAGCCCAATCAGGATCGTCAGTAATTATCCAAACGATGTGAAGACTTCCGGTCTTCAACCACCGTCTTCATCTTCGACTTATCGTCGAATCAGTTATTCAGAATGGTTATAAACCCAGACTTTCCGAACAACCCGCGTACATTAAAAACAAATGTTACACAAACACAGCATATGCCTCATTCCAATTCATATTTTCAGGGAAAGGTTCCCATTAATTTTATCCAAGATAAATTCTTTAAAATTTATCCTTCAATCTTCCTTTGGATGTCGTTTCAAACCAAAATTATGGTTTTCTAAGCTAGTCGAGATTAGCGAATCACACCGAAGTAATTATTTATTTTATTTCCCAATCCCAACCTATTCATCCCATGAAGCAAAACTGGTAATATTCCATATTTAACACCACAGTGTTGTCGGTAAAATAAATTACCATTTCACGTTCAAATCTAATTAAAGATTTGACTATCGCTTTGGAGCAAAACTGGCGATACTCCATTCTCGCTCATTTCTAAATTTGATAATTTAGATTATAGATTCACATTTCAATCTAATTGCAAATTCGTTAAAACTCCTTTTACTGGGTTAAAGAACTAGTGTTATTTAAAACACAGTTCACGACAAACCCAGATCACATTCTATTTATTATCGGGTTAAAGAACTAGTGTTATTTAAAACACCGTTCACGATAAACCCATTTCAAATCCAATCAAATATATTAGAAATTCCGATTATTTAAAACCCCTTTTTAAATCTAATTTATTTATTTAAAAAAAAATCGGGTTTTAAATTTAGTACAAACTAGTTCATTTTGATAAAAATCTATTTTTATCTTTTCAAACTTGGAGTTTTTCATCCCAATTTTTACCAAATCATTTCTTATGATTTTACACAAATTATTACTATTTTTAATAATTTTATCAAGGTCCGTACAGTCGATTTCCATCAACGGCCATCGAACTGCACTTACAGCGACCTTTTCCAAATTTGATTTGGACGTATCTCCAAATCCAACTGTTAGATTTCAAATTTCTAATATTCGTTAGAAAGCTCTTTTTGATACGAACCCAAAGGTTCCGGTTTTAGGAGAATCCGACGGTCGGATCTCCCGTAATGTCTGTTTGAAATAAATGGTCGAAATTCACGAACTGCCGCGGCGCGACGCGTTCTATTCAGGCCATTATATTATATATATAATATATATTTCATCGATTTCTATTTAAAACGAATTTTATAAATCGTTTTAAATTCGTTTCAAAAACAATTTCAACTTCCATCTCAATTCAAATCAAAATTGAATCTTTCCTTATAAATTCGTTTTAAAATTCATTTCTATTCAATTCAAATTTCAATTCAATTTGAATTCATTTCAATTCGTTTTAAATTCAATTCGAATTCGTTTTCTATTCGATTCAATTCAAATTGGTTTTCTATTCGATTCAATTCAAATTGGTTTTCTATTCGATTCAATTCAAATTGGTTTTCTATTCGATTCAATTCAAATTGGTTTTCTATTCGATTCAATCAAATTGGTTTCAAATCAATTTCATTTCGTTTTCTATTTGAATCAAATTCATTTCGTTTTCTATTTGAATCAAATTCATTTCATTTTCTATTTGAATCAAATTCATTTTGTTTTCTATTTGATTCGAATTCAAATTGGTTTTCTATTAAATTGAAATCAAATTGGTTATATATTCAATTCAATTCGAAATCGTTTTATATTCAATTCATTTTGAAATCGCTTTATATTCAATTCATTTCGAAATCGCTTTATATTCAATTCATTTCGAAATCGCTTTATATTCAATTCATTTCGAAATCGCTTTATATTCAATTCATTTCGAAAATGTTTTATATTCAATTCATTTCGAAATCGCTTTATATTCAATTCATTTCGAAATCGCTTTATATTCAATTCATTTCAAAATCGCTTTATATTCAATTCATTTCGAAATCGCTTTATATTCAATTCATTTCGAAATTGTTTTATATTCAATTCATTTCGAAATCGCTTTATATTCAATTCATTTCGAAATTGTTTTATATTCAATTCATTTCGAAATTGCTTTATATTCAATTCATTTCGAAATCGCTTTATATTCAATTCATTTCGAAATCGCTTTATATTCAATTCATTTCGAAATCGCTTTATATTCAATTCATTTCGAAATTGTTTTATATTCAATTCATTTCGAAATCGCTTCATATTAAATTCATTTAGAAATCGCTTTATATTCAATTCATTTCGAAATTGCTTTATATTCAATTCATTTCGAAATCGCTTTATATTCAATTCATTTCGAAATCGCTTTATATTCAATTCATTTCAAAATATTCGATTTCGAAATCACTTTTCAATATTCATTTTAAAATGAATAAAATCGATACAAATATCGTTCACATCAAAATGGCGACAATCTAATCAACACGGCTTCATATAATTCTATTTTCAAATATTCTATTTCAAATATTTCTTTTTCAAATATTTCTTTTTCAAATATTTCCTATCCAAATATTTCTATTTCAAATATTTCTTTTTCAAAATATTTCGTTTAACACATGACTAATCTCAAGGATGAGTACTGTCAACACATGAACCTTTATTTTATATTGATAAAGATGTAAATTTTATTACTAAAATATTTCGTTCAACACATGACTAATCTCAACGGATGAGTACAGTCAACACATGAACCTTTATATTATAATATTCTTTATTTTCTAAATTGGAATGAGGCCCAATCAATCACCATATAATGTTAATTATATGGATTTTCATACATCACACGCATATAATAGCATTGAAAAATAATCAACCAAAGTGCACTACACTGTATAAGCATCAAATATAGATATCTAACGCTTATAGCAGCCTGTCAATCAATCGATCGACATATTTAATCAATCCGGATGAGTGAACTTCAAATTTCATCCCAACACCCGTGTGGGGTTTCAAATCAACAAACACAGATTTTTATTTGTGCAGTTGGGCGATGTGTAAAATTTATCGTCCCAATCAATGTCATTCAAATAGGTGTACATAAACAAACCGTCCGGTTTGTAAATGAATATTTATTTATTCACTTCACGTTAAAAATTATATTTTTGACGATAAAACATTTTATTTTAAATCATGAATTTCTATTCAGTTCATTCTTTCAATAAAATGATATTTTATTTTTCTAACTTATTTTAGAAAATTTCGGCGGCATAACGGCACGATACTAGAAACGGGACGAGGCCTAGCCTTATCCCTGGTCTAGTGAAGGCCCACGCCATTCACACATCAATCAAATCAATTTCATCTCACCAAACAATTCAATTCAAACCAAATAATCTAACCAACTACACAACCAAACAATTCAACAAACAAGCCATCCATGGTCTGTGGATGACGGGTGTCGGGTGCTACTAAACACCGTCTGCATCCTAGTATATATATATAACTAGAAAAGAAATTGAAGAGTGAGAAATTCTCACTGATAGCTATCCAAACATCTTGACTCTTCTTTTGTAGAAGTCTTCGTCGTTCTCGCCTTTCGTCACTTTCGTTGCCCGTATTCACTACATAAGTAAAATTGAATTTTTACTTCGCTATTCAATATATAAAAATCGAATTTTTACTATGTTATTCAATATATAAAAATCCCATTTTTTACTTCGCTATTCAATACATAAAAATCGAATTTTTACTTCGCTATTCAATATATAAAAACCGAATTTTTACTTCGCTATTCAATATATAAAAATCGAATTTTTACTTTGCTATTCAATATATAAAAATCGAATTTTTACTTCGCTATTCAATATATAAAAATCAAATTTTTATTATACTATTCAATATATAAAAATCAAAATTTTACTTTGTTATTCAATTTTTAAAGATTTCGCCTTTATAAAAATAAAGATTTCGCCTTTTCAAAAATATCATTATAAAAATCACATCTTTATTTTGCTACACATATAAAGATGATATTTCTAATATTCCTGTTATGTAAAAATTATATTTTTAATTCTCTTCATAAACAAAAATCATATTTTTACATCATCTATATAGTAAAGACTATATTTTTAATACTTTTAAAAATATAGAAATCATATTTTTACATCTCCCACATAATAAAGATCGAATTTTTATTATCTATACTATATAAAAATTATATTTTTAGCCTTTCTATAATATAAAAATATCGCCTTTTCAACTATAAAAATCGAATCTTTTGCCTTTTTTTAAAAATCTAATCTTTTGCATTTTAAAAATCTAATCCTTTGCATTTTAAAAATCTAATCTTTAACATCATAAAAATTATGTTTTTAACCATTAAAAAATTTAGTTTTTAACACTAAAAAAATTTAGTTTCTAAAATCAAATAAATAACAACAGATAAATGATAATAAAAAATAACAAAACTTACAGTGAACCGGGGGGGGGGGTCTCTGGTTGTGCACAGGAGGGGGGGGGGGCTTTGAATCAGAGTGGCGGCTGGTGGTGAGGCCAGCGAGGGCGACAACGTGAGGTTGGGGTTTCTCGAACGGGGTGGGTTCTGGTCGGAGCGAGGAGGAGAGAGGGTACAGGGGAGGGAGGAGGATCGGAAGAGCTAGCCTGCAGGCCGACGGCGCGTCAAACGGAGGAGTGGCGGCTTTGTTCTCTCTTTTTTTTATCTGAATCGAAATGAAAACGAGAAAGGGGGGGCCAGGTTAAGAAGAAAAAGGAAGGGGGGTTTTTTTTATTATTTAATTATTTTATTTTTCACTAAAAAGCAACTTTTATTTTCGACCTCAAAACGAGGCCCACCGCCTGTCGTCCATAGCTAATTACCCCCATTACGAACACAATGGGATATGTATCGCAAGCTGATTCGATCATTTCGATCAGTTTTCATTGAATTTACATTTTAATCGCTATATTGAATTTTAAACGTACATTTCAAATTACCGGGGTCACATACTAACTAGAAAAATTCCAGAAAAATATTTTCTAGCTTCGTATTGAGACGACCCGAACTTCCCCATGAAGGAAAGCACGGATAGAATTGAGGACAAGACAAAATAGAACGCAAACAGAAGAACATTTCATTGTTATTACAACAATTCCATCAGATACAAGAATATACAGAGTATAGATGAATTAATTACATTCCATAAATATCAGAGATTACAATAAA
The DNA here is from genome assembly GCA_030737875.1 of Allium sativum. Classification (NCBI taxonomy): domain Eukaryota; kingdom Viridiplantae; phylum Streptophyta; class Magnoliopsida; order Asparagales; family Amaryllidaceae; genus Allium; species Allium sativum. The sequence goes on along the minus strand of CM060922.1, from coordinate 442,457,759 downwards.
TTACATAGCAGCGGAAAAATATACAAAATACAACTAGAAGTGATACACGGATACAGAGCTTTCCGAGCATCGTTCCAGCTGTAAATCAGGACCCTGTGGATATAAATCTGCAAAACCAAAACTACTAGCTGCCCGTGCGGAAAATAGGGGCACCCAGAGTTTAGGTTAAAACAATAAACTCCAGGTCAGTCATGGGACTGGTGTGAGAACTAAAACAGTTATTAATCTTTATTTTTAAAGTAAAGTAAATCAAGGGACCACGCCGTATAACACGGAACGGGTTTCCTCCCAAGAATACCAATGCATAAAACAACAACGCAATGCTAAATAAAGAAAAATGAAGCTGTTATAAGACCCAGGTCCCATCACACAATGCAACGCAAGCCGGAGGATAGGGTTTTTACCTTATAACAGCCAAAGCATGCTTGATACGTTTAAAACAAATCATTTGATACTATTATAAGTGTATAGTGTCAAAACAATTTCAATCATAAATATCAATCATAGACGGCATGGGTACCATATATCATGTCGCCATACTAGCTCTACAATTAAAACGCAATACACGTATTGGAAATTGGATTCCGTCATGAGCCGAGGCAAGGGGCAAGCTCCTCTCCGATTCGAGACACTCTAGCAAATGTCCCAGGACCCCACTATGATCCTTGGATCTTCAGGGCCGGTCCTCTCTTACTTTTGAGGATTAATTATTCCTGAACACAGGTTTCCCTGTCCTTACAGACCTATATCCGAGGCACCTCGCATTCCAACAACCACACAGGTGAAAAGTATATAAATGTCAGGGCCGGTAGGTCACTGACACCACCCTAGCTAGAAAGAAACGTCGTGCTCTCCCTGCAGTCACTGTCCCGTTTTTGACTCATACCGAGGTGTGAGGCTCGCGAATTCACGTTATACACAAAGCTACACCACACAGGCCGTGCTTTGATCATCAACCACAAGACTTTGCTTTTCAATAGAAGCCTTGATCAATTGCCACTTATGCGTGCCACACAAGCAATTCACTCCATGCGACTGATGTCCATCGATATACAACCTCTGAGCTCGTATGTCTCAGAGAAGGGCGTTAAGCAAGAGAATAAATTCTCCGCCGCCAAACAGATGTATATTTAATAGAGATCAATCAACACAGAATAAAATCCAATGTCAAACACACAATCCATTTACAAGTTCGTTTTGGGTCTGAACGAAACCGGAGGCACTTTCCTCGCATATCCATCCATCTCCAGGTACGTCTGGACGATCACCAACTGATTCCCTCATCTTGGGTGTACAGCCCAATCAAGATCATCAGTAATCACCCAAACGATGTGAAGACTTCCGGTCTTCAACCACCGTCTTCATCTTCGACATCTCGTCGAATCAGTTATTCAGAATGGGTATAACCCGGCCTTTCTGAATAACCAACGTATATAATAAACAAATGTTACACAAACACAATGAACGCCTCATTCCAATTCAGAATATCCTTTTATTTACAGAATCACTTTCTTAGGGAAAGGTTCCCATTAATTTTATCCAAGATAAATTCTTCTAAATTTATTCTTTGATCTTCCTTTGGATATCATTTCAAACTAGTCGGGATTAGCGAACCACACCGAAGTAATTATTTGTTTTATTTCCCAATCCCAACCTATATATCCCATGGAGCAAAACTGGTGATACTCCATATCTAACACCACGGTGTTATCGGTAAAATTAATTACCATTTCACGTTCAAATCTAATTAAAGATTTAACTATCTCTTTGGAGCAAAACTGGTGATACTCCAATCTCGATCACTTTTCAGATTTGATAATTTAAATTATCAATTCACATTTTAATCTAATTAAAGATTCATTAAAACTCCACTTAGTTTTAATCTTCTCAAAAATCGATATCTTGCCTTTAACTGGGTTAAAGAACCAATGTCTTCTAAAACACGATTCACAATAAACCCAAATCATATTTGATATTAAATACAAGGCTCTGAATAGAAAATATATCGGCTTATATTCAATATCAAATTCTGAAACCAACATATATCGTATTGGAAATAACAATATAAAATATATCTTTCAAATTCCCATAACAATATCTGTATAGTCACGAAATCCAACATCGAAATATCCCGAATATATTTTCGATTCAACTCCAGTCCAATCCACGTATTGGGAATATCGATTATTTTTAAAATCACTTTCAAATTCAATTTATTTATTTCAAAAATAAATTGATTTTAATTCTAGTTCAAAACTAGTTCATTTTGATAAAAATCTATTTTTATCTTTTCAAATATGGAATTTTCCAGCTCAATTCTTTCCAATTCATATATTATGATTTTGCACAAATTATCAATATTTTTAATAATTTTATCAAGGCCCGTACAGTCGATTTCCATCAACGGCTATCGAACTGCACTTACAGCGGCCTTTTTCGAATTTGATTTGGACATAATTCCAAATCCAACCGTTAGATTTCAAATTTCTAATATTCATTGGAAAGCTCTTTTCGATACGAACCCAACGGTTCTGGTTTTAGGAGAATCCGACGGTCGGATCTCCCGCAACATCAATTCGAAGTCAATGGTCGAAATTCACGAACTGCCGTGGCGCGGCGCGTTCTATTCAGGCCATTATATATATATATATATATATATTATATATATTTCGTCGATTTCCTTTTAAAACGAATTTTATAATTAGTTCTAAATTCGTTTCAAAAACAATTTCAACTTCGTCTTCAATTTCAAATCGATTTGATTTCAATTCAATTCGAATTCATTTCAATTTTATTTAATTCAAATTCAAATCGATCTCAATTCAAATTCAAATTCGTTTCAATTCAATTTGAATTTACCTTCTATTTAATTCAATTCGAATTCATTTCAAATTGATTTCAATTCACTTTCAGTTCGTTTTAAATTTCATTCAAAACGATTTCAATTCGTTTTTAATTCAATTTCAATTTAATTCAATTTGAATTCATTTCTATTTAATTCGAATTCAAATTCACTTTCTATTCAATTTGAATTCAAATTCACTTTCTACTCAATTCGAATCGAATTCATTTTCTACTCAATTCGAATCGAATTCATTTTCTACTCAATTCGAATCGAATTCATTTTCTATTCGACTCGAATTCATTTCAAGTTGATTCAATAAAATTTCAATTTGAATTTTAATCTAATTTAATTTGAATTTCATTTAATAATATTAAATTTTGAAATCACTTTTCAATATTCATTGTAAAACGAATAAAATCGATATAAATATCGTTCACGTCAAAATAGCGCAACTCTAATCAACACGGCTTTATATATTTCAATAAATTCGTTATTCTATTCAACAAATGAATATATATTCTATTCAACACATGAATCTATTTTTGTTATGTAAAATATTTTATAAAACTATGGTATCTATCGTTTGATTTTAATTAGACTCCACCGTGAAGTAGATTCTAATTGTAAATATGATAAAGATGTAATTTTTATTATTTAAAATATTTTACTCAACACATGAATAGTTTCAACACATGATCATCGTCAACACATGACTATTTTTATATTCAACACATGAATTTTCTTTTATAATATTCATTATTTTCCCGATTGGAATGAGGCCCAATCAATCACCATATAATGTTAATTATATGGATTCCATACAACAAATGTATATAATAGCATTGAAAAATAATCGACCATCAACCAAAGTGCACTACACTGTATAAGCATCAAATATAGATATCTAACGCTTATAACAGCCTGTCAATCAATCGATCGACATCTTTAATCAATCAGGATGAGTGAACTTCAAATTTCATCCCAACACCCGTGTGGGGTTTCAAACAATCAAACACAGATTTTATTTGTGCAGTTGGGCAATGTGTAAAATTTGTCGTCCCAATCAATGTCCTTCAAATAGGTGTACATAAACAAACCGTCCGGTTTGTAAATGAATATTTTATTTTATTCACTTCCACGTTAAAAATTATATTTTTAACGATGAAATATTTTATTTCAACCCATGAATTTCTATTCAGTTCATTTATTCAATAAAATGATATTTTTATTTTTCTAACATATTTTAGAAAATTTCAACGGCATAACGGCATGATACTAGAAACGGGACAAGGCCTAGCCTTATCCCCGGTCTAGTGAAGGCCCACGCCATTCACACATCAATCAAATCCATTTCTATTCACCAAACAATTCAATTCAGCCCAAATCATCTAACTAATTTATGCAACCAAACAAACAAGTCCATGGTTTGTGGACGATTGTGTCGGGTGCTACTAAGCACCGTCTGCATCCTAGTATATATATATAACTAGAAAAAGAAATTTAGAGTGAGGAGTTCTCACCAAAAGCTATCCAACTTCCACGGCACTTCCAATGCAGGAAATCTTCACTGTTCTCGTCTCTTCTTCACTTTAGTTGCCCGTATTCACTACATATGTAAAAATCACATTTTTATTTCGCTATTCAATATATAAAAATCGAATTTTTACTTCGTTGTTAAATATATAAAAATCGAATTTTTACTTCGTTGTTCAATATATAAAAATCGAATTTTTACTATGCTATTCAATATGTAAAAATCCCATTTCAAAAATATAGATTTCGCCTTTATAAAAATATCTACTTCATTTCAATGTATATAAAATAAAAATCAGATTTTTATTTTGCTACATACACAAAGGTGATATTTTTAATTCTCTACATAACCAAAAATCATATTTTTACCACTTCTATATAGTAAAGATTATATTTTTAATACTTTAAAAATATAAAGATCATACCTTTTAACAAATAAAAATCAAATTTTGCCTTTAAAAATCAAACTCTTCTATACTTTCTAAACAAAAACTGATTTTAATAGATGTAAAAAAAATCAGTTCTTGATCTCGTTTTCAAGACGATAAAAATAGTATTTTTACTTCGCTATTCACATATAGAAAAATTAAATTTTTATCGCTATCTACATAAAGAAAAATCAGATTTTTTTTCCCTACCTAAATAAAAATCGAGTTTTTATCATAGGAATGTAAATTAAATAGTAAACAATAAGAAAATAAAGCAAATAAAAACTGAAATTAAACTTACAACGGGGGGGGGGGGGGGGGTGATGGCCAGGCTCGGCGGCAGGAGGAGGATCGGTGGAAGGGGGTGCGGCTGTGGCGGCGGTGGTCTTCGATGCGAGGCGGCTAGGGTTGGTCGTGGGTCTCGGTTCAAGGAGGGGAGGAGAGAGGCGAAGCAACGCGTGGAGGGAAGAGGAGGGTCGAGGCTGGGGCCTCGTCGGCGGTGGGTGGCGTCACGCCTGGGCGCGGTGGCCGCTGCGCCTTCTTCTTCCTTTCTCTTTTTTTTTGTTTTATTCTATTTATTTCGATCAGAAATGAATTGGGGGGGGGGGGGCAGAGCGGTTAAAGGGGGAGAAAAGAATTTTAATTTTTAATTAATTTAATTAATTTAATTACAAAAAGTTGACTTTTACATACGTCATCTAAACGAGGCCCACCGCCTGACGTCCATAGCGTTTAACCCCCATTCCGAACACAATGGGATATGTATCGTAGGCTGATTTGATCGTTACAATCAGTTTCCGTTGAATTTACATTCAAATCACCATATTGAATTTTAAACGTACATTTCAATTTACCGAGGTCACATACTAACTTTATAAATTGCAGAAAAATATTTTCTAGCTTCGTATTGACGATACGGTCCTAAAAAAACTAGTTTCGTCGAATTCCGAGACCGTTGGAAAAATGGCCATTTTCCAGTCGATTAAATTCAACTGAAATGCTCAAACACGTTTTCCTTTGCCACGCTCACATATTGATTCGAAAAATTATGAAATTTGAAACCTAGCAATAATTTGACATCACGGACCCAACAAAAGTGGTTTCGTCGAAATCCGAGGTCGTTTGCAAAATGTCCATTTTTAAGGGCCCGAATTCCATAGCGACTATTCAGAATTTTCAACTGGACATATCTTTTGATTCCCGCTATGAAATTTCAATTTTTCGGATTCGTTGGAAATATATCATCAATTAGATCCTAATGTTTTTGGTTTCACTAAAATTCGGATTGTTTTGCACCCGGTACATTCAATTGAAGTTTGAAATCGAATTATCGAACTACCGCGCCATTTTCAATTCTATTTATAATTATATATAAATATTATATATTCTAACGACGACGTATATAATATACACATCGAATTCTATTCAAAATAAATTTCTCGTTGATTATATTTAAAATAATCTATTTTAAATATTCAAAATTCGCTAAAACTGCCAAAATAAAAATTTTAAACTGGCCCAGAATTTCCGGGTTATTACAATCTCCCCCACTTAAAACTTTTCGTCCCCGAAAAGGAACAAAGTCGAAAGTGGTTCGATCATTCAACTCTACGTTCGATCTGGCTTGCATTCTCCAACTTTTCAGTTTCTGAGAATTTTCAAAATTTCAAAAATTTGGCTAACACCCTAAATTTTCGAAAAATTTCGCCATAACCTCCCCTGCACCGGGAGCATCGGGGAATTTCAAATAGCTTCCCCGGTCCTTCTAATCTCAAAAAGAAAAAGAAAAAGCCAAGCGGCTAGCCAATAGGCTCATAAAATCATCATTACCCAAACAAAACAGTAAATTATAATAAACATGTACCTATTTGTCGGGCAAACAAATTTTATTCTTCGGCTCTAGCCTCCTTGCTATGACCTGTTCAATGTAAGTATATGTATATGCAAGCAAATGCGACCAATTTTCAATAATATTCAAAATTTGGTTCAATTAGGCATAGTGGTTCAAAATTCAATTAGGAAACAATAATCAAACAACACAATCATCAATCAATTAGTGAATTAGAGTTTCAAATTCATAATTTTGATATATATGCAAAAATCATGTTTTTGATGCCAATTCCCAACAATGTGTTCTAACTATATTAGTTTTGGTTCTCACACCAGTCTAATGGAAATATATAGAAATCACACCTTCGAAATTCGAATATGAATACTGATGATGATGCACCATCATCAGAATCATCCCCGGATGTCTAGAATGTGATTCTATATCTACCCAGTATATTAAAACTTCGAATATACGTTCATGACGCGTATATACAAAACCTTTATATATTGGATTGTCCACATTCAAAATAAATAAATAATCAAATACGTATAAAACGATTTAAATTTTCAAAACAAAATTGTTTTCATTTGAAAAATATACTCTTCACACTCGTTCTAGGATACTATTGATCCTATCTCTAACGATTCATTCTAATTGAATATTACTAATCCAATATCTGATGAATTCTTTCGTATGGTTCTAATGTGTCTTGTTCTCGAGCTCTGTAAACCAAAGCTCTGATACCAAACTGAGACGACCCGAACTTCCCCGTGAAGGAAAGCACAGATAGAATTGAGGACAAGACAAAATAGAACGCAAACAGAAGAACATTTCATTGTTATTACAACAATTCCATCAGATACAAGAATATACAGAGTATAGATGAATTAATTACATTCCATAAATATCAGAGATTACAATAAATTACATAGCAGCGGAAAAATATACAAAATACAACTAGAAGTGATACACGGATACAGAGCTTTCCGAGCATCGTTCCAACTGTAAATCAGGACCCTGTGGATATAAATCTGCAAAACCAAAACTACTTGCTGCCCGTGCGGAAAATAGGGGCACCCAGAGTTTAGGTTAAAACAATAAACTCCAGGTCAGTCATGGGACTGGTGTGAGAACTAAAACAGTTATTAATCTTTATTTTTAAAGTAAGGTAAATCAAGGGACCGCGCCGTATAACACGGAACGGGTTTCCTCCCAAGAATACCAGTGCATAAATAAATAGCGCAATGCTAAATAAAGAAAAATGAAGCTGTTATAAGACCCAGGTCCCATCACACAATGCAACGCAAGCCGTAGGATAGGGTTTTTACCTTATAACAGCCAAAGCATGCTTGATACGTTTAAAACAAATCATTTGATACTATTATAAGTGTATAGTGTCAAAACAATTTCAATCATAAATATCAATCATAGACGGCATGGGTACCATATATCATGTCGCCATACTAGCTCTACAATTAAAACCGCAATACACGTATTGGAAATTGGATTCTGTCATGAGCCGAGGCAAGGGGCAAGCTCCTCTCCGATTCGAGACACTCTAGCAAATGTCCCAGGACCCCACTATGATCCTTGGATCTTCAGGGCCGGTCCTCTCTTACTTTTGAGGATTAATTATTCCTGAACACACGTTTCCCGGTCCTTACAGACCTATATCCGAGGCGCCTCGCATTCCAACAACCAAACAGGTGAAAAGTATATAAATGTCAGGGCTGGTAGGTCACTGACACCACCCTAGCTAGAAAGAAACGTCGTGCTCTCCCTGCAGTCACTATCCCGTTTTTGACTCATACCGAGGTGTGAGGCTCACGAATTCACGTTATACACAAAGCTACGCCACACAGGCCGTGCTTTGATCATCAACCACAAGACTTTGCTTTTCAACAGAAGCCTTGATCAATTGCCACTTATGCGTGCCACACAGGCAATTCACTCCATGCGACTGATGTCTATCGATATACAACCTCTGAGCTCGTATGTCTCAGAGAAGGGCGTTAAGCAAGAGAATAAATTCTCCGCCGCCAAACAGATGTATATTTAATAGAGATCAATCAACACAGAATAAAATCCAATGTCAGACACATAATCCATTTACAAGTTCGTTCTGGGTCTGAACGAAACCGGAGGCACTTTCCTCGCATATCCATCCATCTCCAGGTACGTCTGGACGATCACCAACTGATTCCCTCATCTTGGGTGTACAACCCAATCAAGATCATCAGTAATCACCCAAACGATGTGAAGACTTCCGGTCTTCAACCACCGTCTTCATCTTCGACATCTCGTCGAATCGGTTATTCAGAATGGGTATAACCCGGCCTTTCTGAATAACCCACGTATATAATAAACAAATGTTACACAAACACAATGAACGCCTCATTCCAATTCAGAATATCCTTTTATTTACAGAATCACTTTCTTAGGTAAAGGTTCCCATTAATTTTATCCAAGATAAATTCTTCTAAATTTATTCTTTGATCTTCCTTTGGATATCATTTCAAACTAGTCGGGATTAGCGAACCACACCGAAGTAATTATTTGTTTTATTTCCCAATCCCAACCTATATATCCCATGGAGAAAAACTGGTGATACTCCATATCTAACACCACGGTGTTATCGGTAAAATTAATTACCATTTCACATTCAAATCTAATTAAAGATTTAACTATCGCTTTGGAGCAAAACTGGTGATACTCCACTCTCGATCACTTTTCAGATTTGATAATTTAAATTATCAATTCACATTTTAATCTAATTAAAGATTCATTAAAACTCCACTTAGTTTTAATCTTCTCAAAAATCGATATCTTGCCTTTAACTGGGTTAAAGAACCAATGTCTTCTAAAACACGATTCACGATAAACCCAAATCATATTTGATATTAAATACAAGGCTCTGAATAGAAAATATATCGGCTTATATTCAATATTAAATTCTGAAACCAACATATATCGTATTGGAAATAACAATATAAAATATATCTTTCAAATTCCCATAACAATATCTGTATAGTCACGAAATCCAACATCGAAATATCCCGAAGATATTTTCGATTCAACTCCAGTCCAATCCACGTATTGGGAATATTGATTATTTTTAAAATCACTTTCAAATTCAATTTATTTATTTCAAAAATAAATTGATTTTAATTCTAGTTCAAAACTAGTTCATTTTGATAAAAATCTATTTTTATCTTTTCAAATATGGAATTTTCCATCTCAATTCTTTCCAATTCATATATTATGATTTTGCACAAATTATCAATATTTTTAATAATTTTATCAAGGCCCGTACAGTCGATTTCCATCAACGGCTATCAAACTGCACTTACAGCGACCTTTTTCGAATTTGATTTGGACATAATTCCAAATCCAACCGTTAGATTTCAAATTTCTAATATTCATTGGAAAGCTCTTTTCGATACGAACCCAACGGTTCTGGTTTTAGGAGAATCCGACGGTCGGATCTCCCGCAACGTCAATTCGAAGTCAATGGTCGAAATTCACGAACTGCCGTGGCGCGGCGCGTTCTATTCAGGCCATTATATATATATATATATATATATATATATATATATATATATATATTATATATATTTCGTCGATTTCCTTTTAAAACGAATTTTATAATTAGTTCTAAATTCGTTTCAAAAACAATTTCAACTTCATCTTCAATTTCAAATCGATTTGATTTCAATTCAATTCGAATTCATTTCAATTTTATTTAATTAAAATTCAAATCGATTTCAATTCAAATTCTAATTCGTTTCAATTCAATTTGAATTTACCTTCTATTTAATTCAATTCGAATTCATTTCAAATTGATTTCAATTCACTTTCAGTTCGTTTTAAATTTCATTCAAAATGATTTCAATTCGTTTTTAATTCAATTTACATTTAATTCAATTTGAATTCATTTCTATTTAATTCGAATTCAAATTCACTTTCTATTCAATTTGAATTCAAATTCACTTTCTACTCAATTCGAATCGAATTCATTTTCTACTCAATTCGAATCGAATTCATTTTCTACTCAATTCGAATCGAATTCATTTTCTATTCGACTCGAATTCATTTCAAGTTGATTCATTAAAATTTCAATTTGAATTTTGATCTAATTTAATTTGAATTTCATTTCATAATATTAAATTTTGAAATCACTTTTCAATATTCATTGTAAAACAAATAAAATCGATATAAATATCGTTCACGTCAAAATAGCGCAACTCTAATCAACACGGCTTTATATATTTCAATAAATTTGTTATTCTATTCAACAAATGAATATATATTCTATTCAACACATGAATCTATTTTTGTTATGTAAAATATTTTATAAAACTATGGTATCTATCGTTTGATTTTAATTAGACTCCACCGTGAAGTAGATTCTAATTGTAAATATGATAAAGATGTAATTTTTATTATTTAAATTATTTTACTCAACACATGAATAGTTTCAACACATGATCATCGTCAACACATGACTATTTTTATATTCAACACATGAATTTTCTTTTATAATATTCATTATTTTCCCGATTGGAATGAGGCCCAATCAATCACCATATAATGTTAATTATATGGATTCCATACAACACATGTATATAATAGCATTGAAAAATAATCGACCATCAACCAAAGTGCACTACACTGTATAAGCATCAAATATAGATATCTAACGCTTATAACAGCCTGTCAATCAATCGATCGACATCTTTAATCAATCAGGATGAGTGAACTTCAAATTTCATCCCAACACCCGTGTGGGGTTTCAAACAATCAAACACAGATTTTATTTGTGCAGTTGGGCGATGTGTAAAATTTGTCGTCCCAATCAATGTCCTTCAAATAGGTGTACATAAACAAACCGTCCGGTTTGTAAATGAATATTTTATTTTATTCACTTCCACGTTAAAAATTATATTTTTAACGATAAAATATTTTATTTCAACCCATGAATTTCTATTCAGTTCATTTATTCAATAAAATTATATTTTTATTTTTCTAACATATTTTAGAAAATTTCGACGGCATAACGGCACGATACTAGAAACGGGACAAGGCCTAGCCTTATCCCCGGTCTAATGAAGGCCCACGCCATTCACACATCAATCAAATCCATTTCAATTCACCAAACAATTCAATTCAGCCCAAATCATCTAACTAATTTATGCAACCAAACAAACAAGTCCATGGTTTGTGGACGATTGTGTCGGGTGCTACTAAGCACCGTCTGCATCCTAGTATATATATATAACTAGAAAAATAATTTTAGAGTGAGGAGTTCTCACCAAAAGCTATCCAACTTCCACGGCACTTCCAATGCAGGAAATCTTCACTGTTCTCGTCTCTTCTTCACTTTAGTTGCCCGTATTCACTACATATGTAAAAATCACATTTTTATTTCGCTATTCAATATATAAAAATCGAATTTTTACTTCGATGTTAAATATATAAAAATCGAATTTTTACTTCGTTGTTCAATATATAAAAATCGAATTTTTACTATGCTATTCAATATATAAAAATCCCATTTCAAAAATATAGATTTCGCCTTTATAAAAATATCTACTTCATTTCAATGTATATAAAATAAAAATCAGATTTTTATTTTGCTACATACACAAAGGTGATATTTTTAATTCTCTACATAACCAAAAATCATATTTTTACCACTTCTATATAGTAAAGATTATATTTTTAATACTTTAAAAATATAAAGATCATACCTTTTAACAAATAAAAATCAAATTTTGCCTTTAAAAATCAAACTCTTCTATACTTTCTAAACAAAAACTGATTTTAATAGATGTAAAAAAAATCAGTTCTTGATCTCGTTTTCAAGACGATAAAAATAGTATTTTTACTTCGCTATTCACATATAGAAAAATTAAATTTTTATCGCTATCTACATAAAGAAAAATCAGATTTTTTTTCCCTACCTAAATAAAAATCGAGTTTTTATCATAGGAATGTAAATTAAATAGTAAACAATAAGAAAATAAAGCAAATAAAAACTGAAATTAAACTTACAGCGGGGGGGGGGGGGGGGTGATGGCCAGGCTCGGCGGCAGGAGGAGGATCGGTGGAAGGGGGTGCGGCTGTGGCGGCGGTGGTCTTCGATGCGAGGCGGCTAGGGTTGGTCGTGGGTCTCGGTTCAAGGAGGGGAGGAGAGAGGCGAAGCAACGCGTGGAGGGAAGAGGAGGGTCGAGGCTGGGGCCTCGTCGGTGGTGGGTGGCGTCACGCCTGGGCGCGGTGGCCGCTGCGCCTTCTTCTTCCTTTCTTTTTTTTTTGTTTTATTCTATTTATTTCGATCAGAAATGAATTGGGGGGGGGGCAGAGCGGTTAAAGGGGGAGAAAAGAATTTTAATTTTTAATTAATTTAATTAATTTAATTACAAAAAGTTGACTTTTACATACGTCATCTAAACGAGGCCCACCGCCTGACGTCCATAGCGTTTAACCCCCATTCCGAACACAATGGGATATGTATCGTAGGCTGATTTGATCGTTACAATCTGTTTCCGTTGAATTTACATTCAAATCACCATATTGAATTTTAAACGTACATTTCAATTTACCGGGGTCACATACTAACTCTATAAATTGCAGAAAAATATTTTCTAGCTTCATATTGACGATACGGTCCTAACAAAACTAGTTTCGTCAAATTCCGAGACCGTTGGAAAAATGGCCATTTTCCAGTCGATTAAATTCAACTGAAATGGTCAAACACGTTTTCCTTTGCCACGCTCACATATTGATTTGAAAAATTATGAAATTTGAAACCTAGCAATAATTTGACATCACGGACCCAACAAAAGTGGTTTCGTCGAAATCCGAGGTCGTTTGCAAAATGTCCATTTTTAAGGGCCCGAATTCCATAGCGACTATTCAGAATTTTCAACTGGACATATCTTTTGATTCCCGCTATGAAATTTCAATTTTTCGGATTCGTTGGAAAGATATCATCAATTAGATCCTAATGTTTTTGGTTTCACTAAAATCCGGATTGTTTTGCACCCGGTACATTCAATTGAAGTTTGAAATCGAATTATTATCGAACTACCGCGCCATTTTCAATTCTATTTATAATTATATATAAATATTATATATTCTAACGATGACGTATATAATATACACATCGAATTCTATTCAAAATAAATTTCTCATTGATTATATTTAAAATAATCTATTTTAAATATTCAAAATTCGCTAAAACTGCCAAAATAAAAATTTTAAACTAGCCCAGAATTTCCGGGTTATTACACGTATTGACGATACGGTCCTAACAAAACTAATTTCGTCAAATTCTGAGACCGTTTGAAAAATGGCCATTTTCCAGTCGATTAAAATCAACTAAAACTGGTCAAACGCGTTTTCCTTTGCCACACTCACATATTGATTCGAAAAATTATAAAATTTGAAACACAGTAATAATTTGACATCACGGACCCAACAGAAGTGGTTTCGTCGAAATCCGAGGTCGTTTGCAAAATTGCTATTTTTAAGGGCTTGAATTCCATAGCGACTATTCATAATTTTCAACTGGACATATCTTTTGATTCCCGCTATGAAATTTTGATTTTTCGGATTCGTTGGAAAGATATTCCCAATTAGATCCTAATGTTTTTGGTTTCACTAAAATCCGGATTGTTTTGCACCTGGTACGTTCAATCCAAATTTGAAATCGAATTATCGAACTACCGCTCCATTTTCAATTTTCTTTGTAATTATATATAATTATTTATATTCTAACGACGACGTATATAATATATACGCTCGAATTATATTCAAAATAAATTTTTCGTCGATATTATTTAAAATAATCTATTTCAAATATTCAAAATTCGCTAAAATTGCCTAAATAAAAATTTTAAACTGGTTCAGAATTTCCGGGTTATTACACGATGCTTCGGGCCATAACGCGGCCGTGGCGCTGTTTTTCTTCAGATTTGATTTACACATATCTGAAAATCTAACTGTTGGATCTTCACAAAATTTACATCATTAGAAAGATCTTTTCAAAACGAATCCAACGGTTCCAGTTTCAGGAAAATTCGATGCTCGGTTCTCCCGGTATAATCGTTTGAAGTTTCGATTTCAAAATACGAACTGCAGCGTCGTTATTCGATTCAATATAATTATATTATATATATATATATAAATATAATCGATTCTAGCGCTGTTTTTCTTCAGATTTGAATTTAACATTCCAGACAATCCAACCGTTGGATCTTTAAAAATTTGGTGTCGTTGGAAAGATATTTCCAAAGCGGACCCAATGATTTCGGTTTCGGGAAAATCCGATGGTCGAATCTCCTGCACTAATCGTTTGAAATCACGGTTTCAAAACACGAACTGTAGCTTCATTATTCGATATATTTTCGATTCTATTTATATATATATTTCAATTCTTCGCTTTCAAAACTATATTCTTTTCATATATTTGATAAAAATGATATTTTTTTTTCCAACATACATTCACTTCGATACTTCACTATTTTTAACAATTCATATATATAATAAAAATATGATTTTTATTGTAAAACGATTCATTTCAAAACCCGACTATTTTATATAGTTAATATAGGTGATAAAAATAGGATTTTTTATTATAAAACAATTTATTTCCAAGATTATTTTATATAGTTCATATTGATGATAAAAATATGATTTTTATTATAAAACAATTTCTTTCAAAATAGGAATACCATTCAACACATGAATTTCAATTCAACGAATGAATTTCGATTCAACACATGAAGGTTTTCTATAGTTTGTATATATAGATAAAAAGGTGATTTTTATATTTAAAACACGAATACCATTCAACACATGAATTTCAATTCAACGAATGAATTTCAATTCAACACATGAAGGTTTTCTATAGTTTGTATATATATGGGTAAAAATGTGATTTTTATATTTAAAACACGAATACCATTCAATACATGAATTTCAATTCAACGAATGAATTTCGATTCAACACATGAAGGTTTTCTATAGTTTGTATATATAGATATAAATGTGATTTTTATGTTTAAAACACGAATACCATTCAACACATGAATTTCAATTCAACGAATGAATTTCGATTCAACACATGAAGGTTTTCTATAGTTTGTATATATAGGGTAAAAATGTGATTTTTATTGTTAAAAAAATTTATTCAAAACAAGAAGACCATTCAACACATGAATATGATTCAACGAATGAATTTCTATTCAACACATGAAGGTTTTCTATTCAACAGACGAATATAATTTCAACATAGGAAAATAATTCTAACACATGAATATTATTCAAAATTTCGGCAGCATAACGGCAGGGTAGTTAAAACCGGGACCGTCTCTAGTACGGCTCCTCGCTCTACCTTAAAGCCTCGGAGCTTTTGACAATGGGGAATCATGCATCTAGTTCGCACGTAGGCGGCATGTATATTTTTTTCATTTCCACAAACTAATCCTATGTGGTTTCAACCAAATATTTCTCAACCACAAACGGGTATTTTTCAACCACAATCAATCAATTTCAACCACAAATAATTTCAATCAACCATTCGTAATCAACCAATTTTCACACCAATCACAACCAATAAATATCGTCCATGGTTTGTGGATGAGGGGCGTATATATATATATAAGCATTTCACTTCTATTCAACAGATATATAATTTTTACAACGCATATATAACTTATATATCGAACGTACAACTTATACAACGCTTATATAACTCATACATCGACTATATAATTTATACATCGTCGTTTTCCATAACATTTATAAATTAGAAATCTCACATTGGGTTCCACTCCACCAAAAATAGCAGAAGGCTCAGAAAAATATGCGGTCTGTTCTAGAATGTAGAAGATGTCCACACGAGTCCACTGTCTTTGGTTTCACTGAATTTCGTCAAGAAATGAAAAAGATATGATTTTTATAGTGAAATCAAAAACCGTAGCGCTTAGAACTGCTATAATATAGTTTATATTAAAATAGCCGTATACCTTTCAAAATCCTTCAAAACTAGGTTTGGATTTTCACGCAAATCCGTGTAGCGGTTGGACGATCGGAGTGTGCAGCGTCGTAGGGGGGCGTGCGGCGCACGTGCGCCTGAAGGGGGATCCACTTCGGTGGCCCCAGGCGTCGACGGCGGCAGTGGGAAGTCGAGAACTTCCTGGCGTCCGTCCTCCCAAAATACACAATGAAAAAATCCAAACTATATATGGATTTGAAGGTGGTGAGGAGCACTACAAAATTCTCCAAAGGGGCATGGGTTTTTATTGAGCGGATTAGAAGAAATTGAGGAGAGAAGGAAGGAAGGCCTTTCCGCCTTACACGCTGAAGCTTACGGGGAGAGAGAAAGTTTATCGACCAATGAATTTTATTTATTTATATATTTTAAAATCTCTAAAATACCCTCTTTCACACACGAACACCAATTCAAACCGAACGACTGTCGTCCCTAGCGTTTTACCCCTATTCCGAACACAATGGGATATGTTTCGTAGGCCCATTCGACTGTTTCAGTCAGTTTTTCTTCAAATTAAAAAATAAAACATTCAATATTCGATTTGAACGTACATTTCAATTTGCTAGGGCCACAAACTAATTCGAAAAATTCCAGAAAAATAAATCTAGCTATGTTTTGACGATACATTCCCAACAAAACTAGTTTCGTCGAATTCTGAGATCGTTTGAAAAATGGCCCATTTCTGGTCGATCCAATTTAACTATAATTAGAAAAAAACATTTTCCTTTGCCGCGCCACATATTAACTTCAAAAATTATGAAATTTGAAACCTAGTAATAATTTCACATCCCGGATCCAACAAAAGTCGTTTCGTTGAATTCCGAGGTCGTTCGCAAAATGGCCATTTTCACGGGCTATATAAACTCCATAGCGACCTTTCTGAAAATTCATTTGGCCATAACTTTTGCTTCCCGCTATGAAACTTCGATTTTTCAGATATTTTATAAAGGTATTCACTAACAGATTTAAATATTTTTGGTTTCACTCAAATCTGTTTTGTTTTGCACCCGGTACAGTCAGTCAAAGTTTGAATTCAAAATTTGAAACTACCGCGCCATTTCAGGCCATGTTTATAATTAGAATTAATTATATTCGTTTTCAAATGTTGATTCAAACTTACTTTTCATCGTTATTATTTAAAATATTTATTTTAAATATTTAAAATCCACTATTATAGCCAATTTAAAAAAAATTAATTGGTTTAGATTTTCCGGGTCGTTACACTAGACCAGAGCGCACCCCCCTGGTGAACCCTAAACCGCCACCAAACCGTAATCCTAATTCGCCGTCACCGCCGGGGAAGGCCGCCAGTCCTCATCTCCGCCCAGCCACTTCCATTAGCGCCGCGATCTTCCCAACTCCGACCCCCCTAGTTGAAACTATAAGTTTTATTCATTTATAAATATAAAGATTAGTTTTTTTGTGATTTTCATGAGCAAAAAGTTAGGATTTTTATGAGTAGAAAAATTCGATTTTTAATTCATGAAAGGTTATATTTTTAGAAGAGTAAAAATTCGATTTTTAATTCATGAAAGGTTATATTTTTAGAAGAGTAAAAATACGATTTTCAATTCATGAAAGATTATATTTTTAAAAGGATAAAGATATGATTATGAAAGTGATAAAAACATGATTTTTAACCTTAGCAAAGTAAAGTAATGATTTTTATTTTTTTTCATTAGTAATAGAAAGAAATGGTCTTCATGTATATGAAGTATGATTTTCTTCGATTTTAATCCTTAGAAAAATACGATTTTCATATGTATAAAGTTTAGATTTTTTAATTATAAAAGTTTAGTTTTTTAGCAAGGGAAAGAGTAGTTTTTTGAAATATAAAGATATCATTTATATTTATATAAAGTTATCGTTTTTATTGACATAAAGTTATCGTTTTTAATTCATGAAAGGTTATACTTTTAGAAGATTAAAAAAATATGATTTTTGTATAATAGAGAATATAAAATTGTGATTTTTATATATGTTGCTATCACGGATAATGAAAGTGACAGAAGGCGAGCACGGCAAAGATTTCCTACATATGAAGAGTCATGGCATTTGGTTTAGCTCTCAGTGAGAACTCCTCACTTTTATTTTAGTTTCTAGGTAAAATATATTCTAGGATGCAGACGGTGCTTAGCAGCACCTGACACCCGTCGTCCACAGACCATGGACGGCTTGTTTGTTTGATTGATGTGTTGTGAAAATTGATTGTGTGATTGGTGTTGAAATCAAATATAAGTTCATGTGTTGAAGTAAAATAAATATTCATTTACAAATCGAACGATTTGTTTATGTACACCGATTTGACTGATATTGATTGGGACGATAAATTTTACACATCGCCCAACTACACGAATAAAAATCTATGTTTGTTGATTTGAAACCCCACACGGGTGTTGGGATGATATTTGGCGTACACTAATCCCAATTATTTAGTTGTACGTCGATCGATTGGTCGACAGACTGTGTAAGTGTTAATCATTTATATTTAATGCTTATGCAGTTGTGTGATGCACTATGGATGATGGTTGATGATTTATCGTTACTGTTATATACATGTGTTGTAGGGAATCCATATAATGAACGTTATACGGTAATTGATTGGGCCTCATTCCAATTTGGAAAATAGAAATATAAATTCATGTGTTGAATAGAAATATAAATTCATGTGTTGAATATAAATATAAATTCATGTGTTGAGTAGAAATATAAATTCGTGTGTTGAATAGAAAAATAAATTCATGTGTTGAATAGAAAATATATTCACGTGTTGAATAGAAATAAAAATTCATGTGTTGAATAGAAATAAATTCATGTGTTGAATAGAAATAAAAATTCATGTGTTGAATAGAATAAATATTCATGTGTTGAATAGAATAAACATTCATGTGTTGAATAAAAGACGTGTTGACTAGATTGACGCCATTATATCGTGAATGATATTTATATCGATTTTATTCATTTTTATAATGAATATAGAAAAGAAAGTGATTTCAAAATATAACGTTTTGAAAGTATTATCATTTGTATATCGATGATGTGGAATATTCAATTTTGATTCGAAATTGAATATGAAGTTGAAATCGTTTCGAAAACGAATTTAAAATGATTTATAAAATACGTTTTAAAAGGAAATCAATGAAATATATATAATATATATTATATATACGTATATATAATGGCCTGAATAGAACGCGCCGCGCCGCGGCAGTTCGCGAATTTCGACCATTGACTTCGAACGGATATTACGGGAGATCCGACCATCGGATTCTCCTAAAACCGGAACTGTTGAGTTCGTATCGAAAAGAGCTTTCCAACGAATATTAGAGATTTTAAATATATTGGTTGGATTTGGAATTATGTCCAAATAAAATTTGGAAAAGGTCGATGTAAGTGCAGTTCGATGGCCGTTGATGGAAATCGACTGTACGGGCCTTGATAAAATTATTAAAAATATCAATAATTTGTGTAAAATCATAAGAATTGATTTGTGAAGAATCGAGAAGAAAAATTAAATTTGAAAAAAAATAAAAATAGATTTTTATTGAAAGGAACTAGTTTTGAACTAGAATTAGAATCCATTTATTTTTAAAATAAATAAAGTGGATTTGAAAAGGTTTTAAAAGTAACCATAATTTCCAATATATAAAGTGGAAATGGATTTGAATCGAAATTGTCTCTGGAATATTTCAATGTTGGATTTCATCATTATACAGATATTGTTATGGAAATTCGAAAGATATATTTATATCGTTATTTGTTGGTTGTAGAATTTGATATTGAATGTAAGCCGATATATTTTCTATTCAGAGCCTTGTATTTAATATCAAATGTGATTTGGGTTTGTCGTGAATGGTGTCTTCATTAACACTGTTCTTTGACCCAGTTGAGAAAAAGATTAAATCTTTTTATTTAGATTTATTGAAGTGTACCAATTAAATGGTATTTAATTGGAATTGAATTTGAATTGATTTTTGGGTTTATCGTGAACGGTGTTTTAAATAACATTGATTCTTTAACCCAGTTAAATACAGTATATGGTTTCCCAAGTTAAACAATCATTGATATGATTTTTGGGAAGATTAAAACTAAGTGGAGTTTTAATGAATCTTTAATTAGATTGAAAAGATCGAGAATGGAGTATCACAAGTTTTGCTCCAGGCGAGAGTTAAATCTTTAATTAGATTTGAACGTGAAATGGTAATTGAATTTACCGATAACACCATGGTGTTAGATATGAAGTATGACCATTTTTACTTCATGGGATGAATAGTTTGGGATTGGGAAATAAAATAAATGATTACTTCGGAGTGGTTCGCTAATCCCAACTAATTTGAATTGATATTCAAAGGAAAATTAAAGAATAAATTTAAAGAATTTATCTTTGATAAAATTAATGGGAACCTTTCCCAAAGTGTGAGAATATTTGAACAAAAGAATATTCTGAATTGGAATGAGGCGTATGTTGTGTTTATGTAACACTTGTTTATTATATACGCGAGTTATTCAGAAAGACCGGGTTTATCCCATTCTGAATAACTGATTCGACGTGGTGTAGAGGATGAAGACGGCGGTCGAAGACCGGAGGTCTTCACATCGTTTGGGTGATTACTGATAATCTTGATTGGGCTATACACCCAAGAGGAAGGAATCAGTTGGTGATCGTCCAGACATACTTAGAGATCGATGGATATGCGAGGTACAAGGTGCCTCGGGTTTCGTTCCGACCCAGAACGAACTTGTATGGACTGTGTGTTTGACATTGGATTTTGCTCTATGTTGATTGATCTCTATTAAATATACATCTACCTGGTGAAGGGGAATTCATTCCCTTACTTCACCCTTCTCTGAGACGTACGGGATCAGAGGTTGTATATAGATAGACATCAGTCGCATGGTGTGAATTGCCCGTGTGGCATGCCTAAGTGGCAATTGATCAAGGCTTCGGTTGAAAAGCAAAGTCTTGTGGTTGATGATCAAAGCACTGCCTGTGTGGCATAGCTTTGTGTAATGTTGATTCGCGAGCCTCACACCCCGGTTGTGAACCAAAAACGGGAGAGGACCTCTGGGAGGACATGCGTTTCTTTCTAGCTAGGGTGGTGTCAGTGACCTACCAGCCCTGACATTTATATTATTTTCAACTATGTGGTTGTTGTTATTGCAAGGCGCCTCGGATATATCGGTGACTATGTGGAGCCGATGGAGCCATTGGGCTCATTTACGCCCCAAAGGGCGGGGAAACGCAGTGTTCAGGCATTTTAATCCACATCGGTCGACCGGCCCTGTCGCTCCAAGGGTCGATGCACTCTGACCCTGAGGCTCGGGCTAGAGAGTCTCGAAGCCGGTGAGGACGATCCCTTACCTTGGTTCAAAGATGGAAACCCAACTTCCAATACGTGACTTTGCGGTTTTTGATTGTAGAGCCTAGTATGGCGACATAGTGGTATGGGGCACTTATGCCGTCTATGATTGATACTTATGGTTTGAAATTGTTTTGACACTATACACTTATAGTAATAATAAAACATGAAATTTCACGTACCAAGCATGTTTGTGAACAAATTAGACAATTGTAAACAACTGTAAAATTCGTTCGTCTTTCCTAAACAACAAGGATTGTTGCAGAGGGTGTCGAACTCTGGGACCAAATTATTTTTTTAATAAATCCAATCAAGTTATCCCTAACTTTTGATTGGTGGAAAACAAAGAAAATAGCAGAAATTAAATAAAAGAGAGTTTTAACAATAAGTGAAAGCAATTAGGGGATAATGACATAGATCAGATTCATAATCATCAATAGCCAAAAGATTAACCAGATCTAATACATGTTTCTGTCACAAACATGAATCAATGATAATAGATTTTTAGAAACAAATATGTAAATAACGACAAGTATAGTCTATGCAGGAGCTCAGCTCTACAACCATAGACTATCAGGACAGATTCACTAATTAATTTCTAAAACCCTAAAATTTGATCTAGATCTGATAAATATTAGATCGAACACGAATATATCATGTGAAGGAGCATAGCTCTTAAACGACACAAAATATGAAGGTTCAGATCTAACCCTTAATTTAGATCTAGATCTACATGTATACAGTCTTCATCTTTTGGCTATGTGATTCATATTGAATCATACTATCAGCGTCATCACCCCCTAATCAAAGGGGATTAGCTAGACATAGCTAAAGAAGAAGAAAAACATAAATTAAATAACAAGAACATAAATTAAACTAAAACTAAATAGAACAGAGGAAGAAGAATGATTTTATTCCAAGAAGAGAATTACAGAATAAAACCCAATGTGTCTTACAATGAATGAGATACAAGGTATTTATAGCTGATATGACAAAGGCTAGCTAGCTAGTTACATAATGTGGGACTAAAGAAATAACCCAAATAACACATAAGCCAGTGTGAACGCAGCTTTAGAGTGAGTGGTTTAGCAAATAGGCTAGTGTGAACGCAACATGAGTAAGAGGCCTTCCTAATGAGCTAATGTGAATGCAGTTTGAGTCTTTATTGAGCCAAATCTTCTTAACTGAAATATAATTGCAACCGTTCTTCAAGCTTCAGACTCTTCAAGCTTTAGCAATTTTAAACTTCACTCTTTTTAAGCAAATTCTTCATGCTTTATCCATCAAATGCTCTAAACCATGCTCCTTGTCAACAATCTGAAAATACAGCTATAAATACAAAGTATCAATTATTTTAAAGGGAAAATAAGATAAATAAGCGGATAAAATATACACATTTACGTGTATATCAAATACCCCCACACTTATCTTTTTATTCGTCCTCGAATAAACTAAACTAAGATATGTCACACTTTCGTAGGAAACACGATTGCATTTAGCGTATGCAACAAGCCGTTAAACCTCTGGGTGTCCCCAGTAGGACGAGTGTTGTCTCGTGAGGGTTTTCAGCGGATACTACCCACAAAATCCAAGCGTCTTGTGTACGCAGATAAATCAAACATTATATTTAAGGTCTTTCATATTCCAAGGATTTCACCTAACTTCAATAATAACGGTTTAGTCCCAAATTGTCCATCCCATTGTTGGTGCAAAAATGAATAAAAAATTTCAAGCTGAATCGTAATTCCTTGATAACACTGTAATTGTCTTGAAGGTTAAGAGCATGGTGTCAACCAAAGTTCTACACATCGACAATGAGCACCCAATCATTTATTCAACCCCCCCCCCCTTTTTTTTTTTTTTTTTTTGAATAATTTTTGCACCAATGTAACTGTAATGTATTGGATATGAGTTATGCATAGATGAAGGAAAATTTTTGTAAGTTCTAAAAATATTCTAGATAAGAGGGCAAGTGTATTAGTTGAATTTCAAGCTACAAAAGATAAAGTAATACTAAGGCACATATGGACCTTTTGTTTCCTTCCATCTCCTCAACTACAATCCTTGCTTCTAAGTACGGTATGTGGAATGGAAATGGATGCTTCATAGTCAAGAATGATGAAGACTATTTTATTCAGAGAGACTCTCTCTTTATTTCTTTTTTCTTTTTTTTTCCTTTTTTTCTATTCTTTTTTTTTTCTTCTTTTTTTTTTTCTTTTGCATGATGAATGATGAATGGAGATGGAATGATGACGTACATGATTTCATTTGATTCCTCCTCTACTACCAACACTTCATGAAAGGAAAGTTTTGTGCCCTAGTCACTCTACTTCTATAACCTTAATTCAACACACAAGTCTGGATTGATGTTATACAAAAAACTGAAAGGAATGATAAGCAAAGTTTCGTAAGATAGATAACCCATATAATATAAGATGTGGTATATGGTTATCCTACCTTAAAACAAGTACGGAATGGGTAGTGTAACATTGGTATGAAAAGTGGCATGTGACATTTTTGACCTTTAAACAAAGGTTCTTGAGTATACCAATATAAGATAAACTTGTCGACACATGGATGTAAATCGACTAAAACTTGGGTTTGAATAATGTGGGGTATCGAAGAAGAACGCTACAATGAGTCATTTCTCCTTAATTGGGCCAAGTGGATTTTAGAACTTACAATTTTGAAAATTTGAGTGAAAAGAAAATATTATGCATGAAAACGAACTCAGAAAATCCAACAAATGTAGGTGCAAAATCCTTTTATTTCATGATTTTTTTTTACTTGCACATTCTAACATGTATAACAAAGGTTGACACGCTTACTCCAGAACACAACTAACGTCTGCACAGTCTCAAGCTAGCATCTTAAAAAGACACATTACGATTCAATGAATAAATAATGTTCATTCCCATCACCCAACAATTCAACTTATCAAACAAGAACCAAGGTGTTATTTATGAATTTAAGTTAATCCTTGTTCAATGAATGACCTACTTCATAAAATTTGATTGCTGATGTAATGTAAATTCCCCCCACACTTGAGTGTGACTGTGTCCTCACAGTCTTAATCAGACATATCGTAGTGAAAGGGAAAAACAAATAAGAGAATATTTACATATGTACAAAAGAGGGTTAGTACGTCTTACCGAATGTGTGTGCAGAAAATACGCAGTCATCGAATAGATGAACCGGTCCACAATGGACCAATGGATCAGCCTCATTAAGCTGATGAGACACAGCTGAAGCACAGAAAACCAAATCATAAAGGATTGTATATTACGTGACAGATTTGGAAAAACAAATTTCGTTTTTTCAGAAGTTTGAGTTGCTAATTTTAAAATTTTGAGCTAACAATTGATCCTAAAATCAGATTGAATTTCTGTAGCAGCTAAAGAGAGGTCATCGGGCTGGGGTTCAACAAAAGTTTCAAAAACAAAGTTTGACTTGTTCAGATGATGTATAAATTGAGAGACATGTGCATCGTTCTCACTCCCACACTTGTTTTGAGAAATATTGTCCGGTTTTGCTTTAATATTTGAAATTTTATTAACTAAAGGTTCATTCGTAAACCCAAAGTCAAAACCGAACAAATGAATTTTCAGTAAATTTCGAAATCGTGTTTTCTCAAAAATAGTGTCATTCCAGAAAGAGTTCATATACTGCATAAATTTATCATTGAAAAACAAGTGATCATAGTGAGGTTCAGTTGAAACGATCAAGTCGCAAGGAGTTTCAATAGTTTTAGAAAAATCGTTATTGTGCTTGAGATCACATTCAGCAGTTTTGTTGTTTTCAACCACAAGAATTTCAAAGTTTTCAAATTTTTCATTTTCAGTTTCAGACCCAACAACATTATCGTCAATCAGTTCAAGAAGTTTTCGCTCATCAAAGTCGTCCTCACCTAAATAGTTGTTAACAACTTCATCATTTTTGTCATGTTGGCAATCTAAAGTTGCTAAATTTTCAAAATTTTCAGAATGAGAGAGAGGAAGATCAAATTGAAGATTGACGTCTTTGTTTTTAAGAGAATTTAAATTCAAATCAATCGCAGAGCTTTTAACAACTCCATTGAGATTTTCATCGATTTCAAAAGTTGTCAGTTGAAAATCATTAATTCTGGGCAAAGGTAGATTATCGTTCGATTCATCACACATTTGGATTTTATTTTGTTTCTCACGAAACTTCAAGTAGTCATTAATTTCATTCGTTTGCTCAAAAAAATCAAATTTATAGTTATTTACACGAGAATTTTCAAGTTGAAATTGTTGAGAGCAAAAGTTTTCACTAGCACCACAATTGAAATTATTCCCATTGCCAAAATCATTTGAAAAATGATTTACATTTCCATTTTGAATTTGAAATTCATTTTGGAGTTCAAAACTGAATTGACAAGGGTTGTAATCAAAATCTTTGGAATTTGAAGGTGAAATCGGATTTTGATTATTTCGAAAACTTTCACTTAAATTGTTGCACATGTATGAATTACACCATTCATTTATTTCTTGATTTTGTTGTATGCTCAATTCAAGTAAAGATTCAATACGTGTTTCAAGAGTTGAGGGTTGATCATCATTTTGAAAATTTGATGATGTACAATCGGGATTATCCTGAAAATTTTGAAAAGTTGGTGGTGTACAGTCCAAATTACTTGTACAATAGTTGTTATTAAAATATCCATATGAATTTGGTGTAAAAGTATATGGATTATATTGATTTTCACAACTATCGTAAAATCCGTAGGAATAAGGGAATTGAGACATTTTCAAGAAAGCTCTTTTAAAAAATATGTTAAAATTAACAACTTCGGATTATATGAATACAAGTCTAGGCCAGGTCCGGACAGGGGTTATCAGTGTGCCACGAATCACCGTAGAAACACAACCGAAGGTTTAAGAACCTGTTTGAGTTCGAGACTCTACCGTTCCTTAGACACCTCAGAGAGTATCAATCCTAATTGTCAATTTAACGAATATTTTGTCCTATGAGCTTTTGGGGAATCCTCTGTTCGATTTCAAAAATAAACTTTTCAATTAATCCCACGTTCGTTTTAAAATTTTAAACCACACATCAACAAGCAAAATATTCGGTCACAAAATGAACAGTCTCAGAACAGTCAATTGCAGAAATTAAAAAAAAACAAAATTTTTTTTTACAAGCAAGCCGATGCCCTGCAGAAGAGTTTTACAAGCAATGTCTATATTTTTTTTATTTGCAGCAGCGGTCCCTGTAAAGTTAGAAAATACTCACCTTGATCGGCAGTCCGTCCAGTGTAGTTGAGTCGCGCTAGCGCGTTCACACCCCACTTGGTGTGCAACCGCTCCAATCAAATCTGTTTGTAAATCACTTGGCTGAACTCTTCACTTCTCGTTGGCCTTTGAATTGATTTCTTTGCTTGACTTTGATTCCTTGATTTGTTTGCTTGAGCCTTGAATTCTTTCTGCTTTGGCCTTTGTTTGAGTTCTCTCTTTTTTTTTGACTTTTTTTTTTGTTTTGGAAGGAAAACTAAAATGGCACTAAAACAAAAACAAAAGAAAACTAAGGCTAATAAAAAAATTAAACAAAGAGATGAAATCTCTTTCTTCCTTTTTTTTTTTTAAAGAAACACAAGAAAATATATAACAAACAAAGAATTTTTTTTAAAAAAAAAAGGATTTGGGAAAAGAAAGCTAGAACCAACTTACAAAATTCAAAGAAGTAAAAAAAAAAAAAAATTTTTTTTTTAAAGGGAACAGGGAGAACTATAAACTATGAGAAGAAGAAAAAACAAAGGAAGAGGATGGGGTATTGGTTTGAGAAGTGGTTGTGGTGACTATTATTTCTGATGAAGAGGTTGGAGAGGATGAGTATATGTAGAACAGAAGAAAGAAAATTGGAAAGAATTGAAAAAGGATTTTTTTTTTTTTTGGGAAAAGGAATGTATTTATACAAGGAATATTGGAAAGTAGAGAAGTTTGGAAAGAAATTAAAGAAAAGAAAGGAAAGGAATTGTAATAAAAGCAATTTTTTTTTCTTTTTTAGAGAATTGCTGAAAAATAGAAAGAGATAGTAGAGAAATTTGGAAAGAAATAATGGAAAAGAGGGGAAAGAAATTGGAACAAAATTAATGAAAGAAAGGGAAAGAAATAAATGAAGAAAGAATGGTAATGAATAGAAAAGAAAGTAGAAAAGGAAAGAGATCAAACTAAATTTGCAAGTGTTTTTTTTTTAATTAGAATTGTTGTAAAAGTAGAGGTGTGGAAAGGTGGAAAGAAATTTGAAAGAAAAAGAAAAGAATTAAAAGAAAGGAATTGTTAAAAAAGTTGAATTTTTTTTTATTTGGAAATGTTGAAAGGAGGAAGCAAGATGCAAATAAAAGTGGAAAGAAATAAATAAAAAAAATTTGTTTGTGAACAAATTAGACAATTGTAAACAACTGTAAAATTCGTTCGTCTTTCCTAAACAACAAGGATTGTTGCAGAGGGTGTCGAACTCTGGGACCAAATTATTTTTTTAATAAATCCAATCAAGTTATCCCTAACTTTTGATTGGTGGAAAACAAAGAAAATAGCAGAAATTAAATAAAAGAGAGTTTTAACAATAAGTGAAAGCAATTAGGGGATAATGACATAGATCAGATTCATAATCATCAATAGCCAAAAGATTAACCAGATCTAATACATGTTTCTGTCACAAACATGAATCAATGATAATAGATTTTTAGAAACAAATATGTAAATAACGACAAGTATAGTCTATGCAGGAGCTCAGCTCTACAACCATAGACTATCAGGACAGATTCACTAATTAATTTCTAAAACCCTAAAATTTGATCTAGATCTGATAAATATTAGATCGAACACGAATATATCATGTGAAGGAGCATAGCTCTTAAACGACACAAAATATGAAGGTTCAGATCTAACCCTTAATTTAGATCTAGATCTACATGTATACAGTCTTCATCTTTTGGCTATGTGATTCATATTGAATCATACTATCAGCGTCATCACCCCCTAATCAAAGGGGATTAGCTAGACATAGCTAAAGAAGAAGAAAAACATAAATTAAATAACAAGAACATAAATTAAACTAAAACTAAATAGAACAGAGGAAGAAGAATGATTTTATTCCAAGAAGAGAATTACAGAATAAAACCCAATGTGTCTTACAATGAATGAGATACAAGGTATTTATAGCTGATATGACAAAGGCTAGCTAGCTAGTTACATAATGTGGGACTAAAGAAATAACCCAAATAACACATAAGCCAGTGTGAACGCAGCTTTAGAGTGAGTGGTTTAGCAAATAGGCTAGTGTGAACGCAACATGAGTAAGAGGCCTTCCTAATGAGCTAATGTGAATGCAGTTTGAGTCTTTATTGAGCCAAATCTTCTTAACTGAAATATAATTGCAACCGTTCTTCAAGCTTCAGACTCTTCAAGCTTTAGCAATTTTAAACTTCACTCTTTTTAAGCAAATTCTTCATGCTTTATCCATCAAATGCTCTAAACCATGCTCCTTGTCAACAATCTGAAAATACAGCTATAAATACAAAGTATCAATTATTTTAAAGGGAAAATAAGATAAATAAGCGGATAAAATATACACATTTACGTGTATATCAAAGCATTCTTGGCATAAGGTAAAATCCCTATCCTCCGGCTTGCATTGCATTGTGTGATGGGACCTGGGTCTTATAATAGCTTCATTGTTCTTTATTTAGGATTGCGCTGTTGTTTTATGCACTGGTATTCTTGGGAGGAAACTCGTTCCGTGTTATACGGCGTGGTCCCTTGATTTACCTAACTTTAAAATAAAGACTAATAACTGTTTTAGTTCTCACACCAGTCACATGACTGACCTGGAGTTTATTGTTTTAACCTAAACTCTGGGTGCCCTTATTTTGACATGGGCATCTAGTAGTTTTGGTTTTGCAGATTTATATTCATAGGATCCAGGTTTACAGCTGGAACGATACCCGGAAAGCCTTGTATTCGTGTATTACTTTCAGTTGTGTTATGTATTGTTTTTCCGCTACTATGTAATTTATTGTAATCTCTAATATTTATCGAATGTGTACTATTTTTTCATACTCTGTATATTCTTGTATTCTGATGGAATTATTGTAATTAACAATGAAATGTTCTTCTGTTTGTGTTCTAATTTGTCGTGTTCTCAAAACAATCAGGGGTTTTGAACGGTCTTGGTCGGTTTAGCGATCGATTCGGATCGAGCGAAATTCTTGATCGTTACATAAGATTTAGAAGAATGTTTAGATCTTAAAAGATGGCCGAAGATTTAAGATGGCATTTCAATAATAGAAGCAACGACGGAAAAATGCATCATCCTGTGGATTCTATGGCATGGAATATGGTGGATGAACGATGGAAATATTTTTCAGTCGATCCACAAAATCTTAGACTCGGTCTTATTACAGATGGATTCAATCCATTTTCTACGTTGATTTCCAAATATAGTTGTTGGCCTGTAATGCTTGTGATATATAATCTCTCACCTTTGTTATGTATGAAGAAGGAAAATATTTTGTTAACATTACTTATTCCTGGTCCAAAGCAGCTCGGAAACGATATCGATGTATATTTGGAACCTTTGATTGAAGACTTGCATTATTTTTGGAGCAATGGAGCTGATGCTTTTGATGCATTCAGCAAAACATTATTTAAAATGAAATC
This sequence comes from Allium sativum, assembly GCA_030737875.1. NCBI lineage: Eukaryota > Viridiplantae > Streptophyta > Magnoliopsida > Asparagales > Amaryllidaceae > Allium > Allium sativum. The sequence goes on along the minus strand of CM060922.1, from coordinate 442,427,027 downwards.
AATTTTGCTATGGACAATTAATGGATTTCCTGCTTATGGAAACCTTGTTGGATGTTGTGTGAAGGGAGAAAAAGCTTATCCGTTGTGCGGTGTTAATACTCATCACCGCTGGTTGAATTGTAGTCGAAAGAATGTCCATATGGGTCATAGAAGATATCTACCTATGTTGGATTCACGGTGGAAATAGAAGGCTTGGTTTGATAACACAGTGGAGTAAGGTAATGCTCCTAGAATTTTAACTAGAAGAAATATTTGTGTATTTTCAAAAGATTTTACAAATAATTTTGTGAAAGTGAAAGAGAAGAAAAAAGGCAGAGGAGAAATAATAAGAAAAATGCCATTAAGATGAAGCCTATTAAGCTAAAAAAAAGGAAGATGTAAAGTACACCTGATATGAACGACGGAGGCGATAAAGATATCAATCCTACATAGTTGGAGCTATCAAGATGGAAAAAGAGATCAATTTTTTTGACTTGCCATATTGGGAGGTGAGTGTTTTTTTAAATGTTTTAACAATTAAATATACAAAAAATTATGTGTTACATTTTTTAGGAATTGCTATTATGTCATAATTTAGATGTAATGCATGTGGAGAAAAACATTGGTAAAAGCATTTTAGGCACAATGTTACATGACAACAAATCAGAAGATGGATTCAATTCTAGAAAGGATTTATAAGAATTGGGAATTCGACACGAGCTTCATGCACAACCTCATGGGAAGAAATCATATCTTCCACCAGTTCCTTATACATTATTAAAATCCAATAAAAAAATATTTTGCAAAAGATTGTACGATTTCAAAGGACCCGATGGCTACTGTTCAAATTTGAAAAATCGTATATCGTTGGAGGATTGTAAGATTAGTGGTTTGAAATCAAATGATTACCATGTTTTAATGCAACACTTGTTGTCGGTAGCAATAAGAGGGCTATTGTCAAAGAAGGCAAGAAAAGCAATAATTCGCTTATGTTCATTTTTCAATAAATCAACGTTGATATTATTGAAATTTTGTGTGAGCTTGAAAGATATTTTCCGCCATCGTGTTTTGACATAATAGTTGATTTGTCAGTTCATCTTAGTAGAGAATCACTCTTATGTGGTCCGGTTAAATTTCGTTGGATGTACTCATTTGAAAGGTATATGAAGACGCTTAAAGATTATATAAGAAATTATTCTCGGCCCAAAGGATGTATTACTGAATCTAATCTCGCAGATGAATGCTTGAGGTTTTTTGGTGAATTTTTAAAAAAATCAGGACATGTTGAGGAGACAGCAGCTCGAAATGAAGAATATGAAAATAGTGTAATACTTGAAGGATGTCCAATTTCAGCATCTATGATAGTTACAATATCCTCCTATGAGAAAGAAATTTCTCATTTAGCCATGTTAATGAATATGGCAATGGTCGAACCATTTTTAAGGTACGTATATATTATGTTAATTTTCAATTATTTAGATGTGTTTGTACTAATAAATATAACTTAGCATGCCTTATTTTATGTTAGTTTTCAGTTGGAGAAATTGCAAAATTCAAGTAAGTGTATGGAAAGAAATTCAATTTTATTTTAGGAAACACATGTAAAAAAATTGTTGATTGGATAAAAAGAAAGGTTAAATAATTATTTGAATATTATCTCATTTGTCTGAGAATATTACTCTAAAATATTCATTGTCAATGAAATTTTTGCAGATACCTATAAACTCTAATGATCACGATGATATATTGAAGTGGATTGCATACAATCTAAAGAATGATGCTTTATATTACAAAGGATATATTATCAATGATCAACGCTTTCATGTAAAAGCTGTAGGGAGAGAAACTCAAAATAGAGGAGTGACTTATAATGCGACTACTATGTGTAGAGCAAGTGCAAAGGATATTTCTCAAGTAGTTGATGTGGTCACCTATTATGGGATATTGAGTGATAAAATCTTATTGGATTATCATGGGTTTTACATTTCCGTTTTTAAGTGTCGTTGGGCACATATAGAAAATGGAGTAAAAATCGATGAGGATGATTTTACTCTTGTCAATTTACATCAAAATCAAGCATCATTTTATAAAGATCCATACATCCTTGCATCTCAAGTGAAATAAGTATTTTATTTAAGAGAAAATGATTTGTCGAATTGGTATGTTGTAATGAAAGCACCACCAAGAGGTCTTCACGATTTAAAGACAAATGATTATAAAGACAAATGATTATAAAGAAGAAGCTATCAATGTCATTGAAGATTGTGATGATACCGATATAAATTGTGACGACCCAAACCTCCTAGTAAAGGAAAGCCCGGATTGCTTTGAGAACACGACAAGTCAGAACACAAATAGAAGAACATTTCATTGCTTATTACAACAATTTACATCAGAGTACAAGAATATTCCAGAGTATGAATAATTATACAACAGGAAATAATATCAGAGATTTAAACATTTAAATAGCAGCGGAAAAATAATACCAAATACAACTGAAAGAAATACACGGATACAGAGCTTTCTGAATATCGCTTCAGTTGTAGACTAGGATCTTGTGAACATAATATCTGCAAAACTAAACTACTGACTGCCCGTGTGGGGAATATGGGCACCCAGAGTTTAGGAAGGAACAATAAACTCCAGGTCAGTCATGGGACTGGTATGAGAACTCAAAACAGTTATTAATTTGATTTTAAAGTTAGGTAAATCAAGGGACCACGCCGTATTACACGGAAGGGGTTTAACCCCAAGAATACCAAAAATAAACAGCACAATGCTTTTTGGAAAAATGAAACTATTATAAGACTCAAGTCCCATGCAACGCAAGCTGAAGGATAGAGTCTTACCTTACAATGGTCAAAAATGCTTAATACGCAAAATTCATCTTTTTCAATATTACTATAAGTGCATAGTGTAGAAATCAATTTCGAATATAAATGTATCAATCCTAGATGACATAATATATCATGTAAGCGGCATAATATATTATGTCACCATATAGGTATACAACTAAAACCGTAAAGCTCGTGCTGGAAAATTGGGTTTCCATCATGATTGAAACACCCCACCTCCGTTAAGGTCACTCACAAAGGGAATGCCTTAACTTTGGTGGAGCATTTTAGGTAAAAGATGCAGATAAATTACAAGACAGACAAATAAAGCAGCGGAAAAATAAAGTCATTTTAGAAATAATGTGGTTCAGTCAAGCTTTTACAATAGTTATCTCAATCATACTTAAAAGTAATACATAGAACTCCTGTCTTGATTCAAAAACTTCCAAATATAAAAGAAGCATAAAAATAACAATGATATTCCCCAATAATGCGTGAACCAGCCATAGTGGAAGAGAGAGTCCAAAGCAATACATCTACTTTTTTCAAGCTGGAAATGATCCGATCTAAGCTGAAGTATTCCTTCCCTACGGATCTAGGGAGGGGGGGAACGGAAGAAAAGAAGACGAAAGAAAATGGGCCAGACATGAGTCAGGTAAGTCCAGTGACTATTTAGCATGTAAACAAGAAAAGGGTTATGAAATGAATAAACTGAATCTAGGACATCACCCTAGAAATAAGATAATAAGGCTGAATATGCTATCGCACCCATTTTACTTCTCTGCACCACCTAACTAGTGTCCCAACTAGTAATCTGTATAAAATGATTACGTTATCCCAATCCTTGTCATTGTTGTAGCCTTCAGGTGTACATATATCGTGAGGATTCCACCTCAATCAGCCTAATTGCCATGAACATGTTAGATGTACTCTTACTACCCTATCGATTGGCTCCTAACTTGCATTAATGTTCCATGTGTTTGTGTCAATCGGCCCTCTCTTGCGTGTAGATACCCTGTGTTGGTCCCACCATAAGGTGTATCAATCCTTATGATAGCGACCCGACATGATTCAAGATGCACAGTGTATAGTTACTAGTACTCAGTGCCTGCTTTTTCGCACTCTAGAGTACGTGCACGCCCGTAAACCATCGGAACCTACACTGACATACCCTCTGCTGCTGTTTTCACCGCTTATAATCAGCCCAGTAACTGTGCCCCACCCTGCCTAGTTCAGGGTACCATGATACATCTATGTGGGTTACTGGTGAAATGGGTCCCCATTACTAGGGTTTCCTACTTGTTAAGTTTGTGGGCCTATATTTACTAATATTACCCACCAACCCAACATGTACTTAACCCTCCCACTGATTTAGGCATGTTTATTTAATGGTTAAGTTTGTGGGCCTATATTTACTAATATTACCCGCCAACCCGATACGTACTTAACCCTCCAACTGATTCAAGCATGTTTATTAATGGTTAAGTTTTGTGGGCCTATATATACTAATATTACCTACCCAACTTCCTATGTACTTAACCCTCCCGCACATTATGCCATATTGGTTTAGTGTTGTCCATTCATGTTAACTTAACCCACCCGTTCATCATGTCATGTTGGTTAAGTGTTTCTTATTAACTTAATCCTCCTCACTTATCATGTTGGATTGGTTAAGTGTTTCCTATTAACTTAACCCCTTTCGTCCATCAAGTTGTATTGGCCAAGTGTTTCTTGTTAACTTAACCCTCCTCACTTATCATGTTGGATTGGTTAAGTGTTTCTTATTAACTTAACCCCGTTTGTCCATCAAGTTGTATTGGTTAAGTGTTTCTTGTTAACTTAACCCCACGTGTTCATCATGTTGTATTGGTTAAGTGTCATCAATCAATTCAAGTTACTTAACCCATTTACTTGTCATGTTACTTTGGTTAAGTGTCGCATTCTTGTGTCAACTTAACCCTACCATAAATCAAGTTATATTGGTTAAGTATTGCCCTCTTGTTTTAACTTAACCTTACCACAAATCAAGTTATATTGGTTAAGTGTTGCCCTCTTGTTTTAACTTAACCTTACCACAAATCAAGTTATATTGGTTAAGTGTTACCCTCTTGTTTTAACTTAACCTTAACACAAATCAAGTTATATTAGTTAAGTGTTTCTTATTACTTAACCCTACCCATTCACCATGCTATACTAGTTAAGTGTTTCCTATTAACTTAACCCTAGTCATTCATCTTGTTATATTGGTTAAGTGTTACCTTAATTAACTTAACCCTACCATTCCTGTCTTAGCTTTAATTCATTCATTATAGCACCAACCATTCACATTAGACAGGTATTGTTGCAGTTACTGGATGTACTGGGCGGTTCCAGGCAGTTTTACACCGCAACTCAGCCTAACCTCGGGTTCTTTTTGGCTTGATGCATTAACCTCTCACATTCGATATATATTGTTATAGTTGCTGGATGTGCAGGGCGGTTCCGAGCAGTATTACACCGTAACTCAATCTAAACTCGGGTTAGGAATATTTGTTTTTTCTAAATTTACATATTTACCTTCTATATTTATATGTAAATCATTGTCATTCAAGTCATGCCCAATTTCTCTCTAAATCATGTTCATAATTTTAGGTATATAAATTATACCATCTCAATGCCACTAATCATTTAAAATATGCCAATAACATGTAACTTCATGTTTTTCCTAACGTTACCCCCGCTAAACATTTGCATAAATTTCATAGAATGTTAGGCTTTGTAATTTAGCCTAACTCAAGAGGGGAAAAGGAAGAGACACGTAGCATTCAAGACAAGCATAATATGGATCCAACATATGTCACATAAATTTGGCATAGAATAAATATATATTTAATTATGATCTTGCAATTTTGAACCTAATCAACATGAACCATAAGCATATGGATGGGAGTTTACATAGAACTACACAATTCCAATTAGTCATATAAAGGTGAACTTGCATTTTTGGATCTAATTAACATGGGCCTTAAACATACGAAATTACCCAAATCCAACTAGGCATGTAAATGCAAACTTTTATTTTGGGTCTAATGAACATAAACCTTAAGCAAATGGAATTGCACAAGTTCAACTGGACATGTGAATGTAAACTTTAATTTGGATCCAATAATCATGAATCTTAAACATATGGAAGTACACAGGTTTAACAAGGCTTGTAAATATGAACTTTTATCTTGGATCCAACAAACATGAATCTTAAGCATAGGGATTTACATAAGTTTAACAAGGCATGTAAATATGAGCTTTAATTTTGGATCCACTTTTCAGAGATATAAATGTGAATCTAAACATAATACATGTCTTAGACTAACAACTTGCATGATTCAGTAAACATAGATCTAAATGTAGATCTAAACAACTTGCATGATTCCATAAGCATAGATCTAAATGTAGATCTAAACAACTTGCATGATTCAATAAACATAGATCTAAATGTAGATCTAAACAACTTGCATGATTCAATAAGCATAGATCTAAATGTACATCTAAACAACTTGCATGATTCAATAAACATAGATCTAAATGTAGATCTATACAGCTTGCATATTACATAACATGAAAAAGTCACCATATTTACATAATATACGATTGGTTTAACATCAACATATAACCACAATAATCTCACAAACATATACGATAGAATCGTTACAAGAATAGGCATAAATCAAGTCATTATCTTACAACTAGGAATTACTCTTGTTTTCATTTTAATACAAATCACAACTTTTAATCATTCACATCTAAATAATAACAGGACATACAAACAAAAGAAAGTCTTGTTTTCTAATATCTGTATTCTGAAATTGAATAGCTCTCCTTTGTTGTAAGCGTTGAATTCTATAAGTTGAATTAGATTTGATTTGTAACTCCTAACTTGCTTTCTAGTTGAATGAGAATGGCGGCTACTCTAGGTTGAGTGTTGACAGCATGACGGTCTTAGGAATATTTTTGTGTGGCTTATGGTTTAGATTTAGTTTTCTTATATATAAGTTTGATTTAATAGGAGCCGTCAGATCAACCCAGGGTAAATCAAAGCCATTCAAATCTAAGAGAACCAACCAGAATTTGCCACATAAGCGCTAATGACACAGCAGATCGTCACACAAAGAAACACGTCAGATTTCAGATCTAACCTGAGGGGGAGGTCGACCCCCAGGTCGACCTGTATATAGGGAGGGCAACCCTCTGGTCGACCCCCTGGTCGACCCAGCCTGGGTTAGGTCGACCCCCAGGTCGACCTGCCTTGGTATTTAATTTTCTGAATTGTTTTATATAAATTTCTGAAAGTTCAAGGGTCATAACTTCTTCATACGAAGTCCGATTTTCGAAAACTTGGACTCTGTTCCAAGAAGAATTTCGAGATGAACGTAATAGCGCAACCCATTTCACCTATTTCTCACATTTGCAATTAATTATTCTTTAATTCGTTACTTTAATATTCTCAGAAAATACAGGGTGTTACATTCTCCCCTCCTTAAAGGATTTCGTCCCCGAAATCCTCAAGTTAAGAAGAATGTATATCCTACCATCCAATCATCCATCTACTCAACCATCAAACACAGGCATCTATTGTCCTTAAAAAGATTTCTAATGCCTTCATGATCATATGCATAGTGTGTGTACATGTCCTTATCTAATGCAAAAATCAGGCGGTCTACTGATTCAGTTGACCTCCTCAATGCGAATTATGTCAATGCCATGAGTCCATCATGTATGCAATTATTCCTAATCGTACTTTATAAATTCTACATGAGTGCATAATCATTCTTACAAATGCAACATCCATATGATAACACATTAAGTGTCAGTTTATATGTATAAAAATTCACTCATGCATATGCAATATGAAAGTGACTGAGCCGATCTAGTGCCTAATGTGTGTACATGCATCCACGAGCAACCACTAGCAAACACTTGAAACCACTTGCATCCACCAGACATAACATGTCTCAAACACATGTTTACACCCATTGGCTTCTACCTAAGTATCGAGAATAGGACCGATAGGATATACTTAAAAGATAAAGACTAGCATGCAAATAAATATTACAGGAAAAGTGGAATCAAGGATATACCCTCAAAAAGGGTATGATGCACGTATCTAGTCTTCAGTCTTCTAAGTTGCTTCTTCTTGAGCTTCACTCCACCGTACCTTAACTAATTTAACTTCATGATTGCGAAGCTTCTTGACCTCCATTTCCAAAACCTACTAGTAAATATAGGACCTCGATCACTTACTATGCTAGAGGGTATCCAAAGTAGTCGAACTATCTTATCAAGCTAAACAGATATTAACCATGATACCAAGTTATATACTTAGATGATGAGAGGACTCTCTTCTACTTAGCTTATCCATCATGTCATAAATCTGAGTGTCGATATCTCTTACGCAAACTATCCTAGTCGAACTTGACATCCCTCAAGTACAAGCCCCAAAGGCCTAAACCGATATCAAACTAGCATCCGAGGAATACCTCCTCCGAATTTGGACGATTTATGTGAGATGATACTAGCAAAACAACCAAACAATTAAGAACTTAACCGACTCTGGCTATCCTCGCTAATCTTACTCCAAAACTATCGTTGATCGCATAACTGGCTTTGCATTGTCAACTAGATATATGTGGAAATCTACCTCACGTTTTAGGGGACAAACTCCTAACCTTAATCAAAAACATCTGCGTACTCATGGACTACTGCAATGGTTTGAAAATCGCCGATAAATACATAAAGTGATTCTAGATAGCTAAGTCAAACTGATCCCTTAGGATCGCAAAAAATTTCGAGGGTATTCCCGAGGCAAGTCGAAAGTCTAACTACCCTCCTTTCATAATTACTAGGCAACCCATCCATGCCTAGAATCAACCCACAGCCCATGAAACCAAAAACATAAGTATCTCAAATCCTTACAAACCAAAGATAAATGAGATGAACCAAAAATTGGACTTGAGACAATAATGGGATCCTCTACTATACAAGCTCTAGGGTGCAGAGACTTAACTATGGAAGCAGACATAAACGAATGAGAAGCGCTAAAATCAAAAGAGTACTAACAGGGTGATCAAAAGAAAAACTAGACTTTTTCAACAGAAACTTTACTACCACTCTCAGGTATGCTGGCGGTGAGAGCATGCATTTTCCCTTCTGAAATTCCTATCATTTGTTCTTGCCCTTGCCCTTAATTATACGACCCGTTATACCATAATAAAGATACTTCCTCTTGTTTTAGGTTTTACTATTCTTCCCTCCCCTCCTTTGTGAACCGAGTCTATATCCATGAGTTCTTCATCCTTGGGTTGTGCTCCTTAGCCAAAGTCCCTTATTCTTATCTTTTCCATCTTTGTGTAACTTGTTGACAGGTCTCTTGAAAGCTACCTCCATCGCATGGAAAATCCTACAAAGCTCGAAAGAAAATTAACCGTGGGTGAAGCTCCTGTGGCTATAGATGGAAGTTGGGCGCTTATTTTCCCTTTGACAAGTGTCGTAGTCTCATTAAGCCTACGGAACCATGCCGCGATGAGGTTACCTCCCAGAAATCCAGGAGCCCCAAAGACTTAGGAAAGAAGGAAACAAGGATTCAAACAGAGGATCAAAAAGATAGTGCATATGGATTTGGGGAATATTCTTTAAAAACAAAACTTTTCTTTAGAAAATGCTTCTTTTAAAACCGTTTTGAAAATAATTTTTCAAATCTTTTATCTGATCCGGAAACCTTCAGCTCTGATACCAAGTGAAACACCCCACCTCCGTTAAGGTCACTCACAAAGGGATTGCCTTAACTTTGGTGGAGCATTTTAGGTACAAGAAGCAGATAAATTACAAGAAAGACAAATAAAGTAGCGAAAAATAATGTCATTTTATAAATAATATGGTTCAGTCAAGCTTTTACAACAGTTATCTCAATCATACTTAAAAGTAATACATAGAACTTCTGTCTTGATTCAAAAACTTCCAAATATAAAAGAAGCATAAAAATAAAAATGATATTCCCCAATAAAGCATGAACTAGCCATAGTAGTGTAAGAGAGAGTACGAAGCAATACATCTACTTTCTTCAAGCTGGAAATGATCCGATCTAAGCTGAAGTATTCCTTCCCTGCGGACCGGGCGAGGGGAGGGGGGTGGGGGAACAGAAGAAAAGAAGACGAAAGAAAATGGGTCAGACATGAGTCAGGCAATGAAACGACCCAAACTTCTCAATAAAGGAAAGACTGGATTGCTTTGAGAACAACACAAATCAGAACACAAACTGAAGAACATTTTATTGCTGATTACAACAGTTACATCAGAGTACAAGAATATAACAGAGTATGAATACTTATTACAAAAATAGAAATACAATAATATCAGAGTTTTAAATTACATTTAAATAGTTGCGGAAAAATATTACAAATATACAACTGAAAGAATACACGGATACAGAGCTTTCCGAATACCGCTCCAGCTGTAAACCAGGATCCTGTAAATATATCTGCAAAAAGCTACACGACTGCCTATGTGGAAAATATGGGCACCCGAGTTTGCCAGTGAATCAAACTACAGGTCAGTCATGGGACTGGTATGAGAAATCTTAACTTAACTTATCTAATAATAAGGCTAATCACAGGACCACGCCGCTAACGCGGAACGGGTTTTCTCCATTGGATTGCTATTGAATAAAATAAAGTAAATCGTTAAACAACGCAATGCTTTTTAGAAAAAATGAAACCATTATAAGACCCAAGTCCCATCACACAATGCAACGCAAACCATAGGATAGGGTTTTACCTTATAATGGTCAAAAGATGCTTGGTATGATAAAACGGATTTAGTATTAGTGTGTATATCTATGGGTATATAAATATTTCAAAAACAATTTCAGTCATAATGTATCAATCATAGACGACATAGTACCCCATCCTACTATGTCGCATACTAGTTCTACAATCAAAACCACAAGGTCGTATTGGAAATTGGATTTCCATCATGAGTCGAGGCTAGTGGCAAGCTCCTCTCCGATTCGATACACTCTAGCAAATGCCTCAGGATCCCCCGCAGTGAACCCTTGGAGCGGTAGGGCCAGTCCCCGCCTATCGGCACTGGATTGGTTATGCCTGAACACACGTTTCCCGGTTCCTTTGAACCTATAGTATGACCACTAACGGCCTATAAAAATCAGAGGCGCGTCAAAATCCATCATCCACATAAGTAAAATGCCAGCCAGTTTAAGCATTGACACTACCACTAGCTAGAAAGAAACGTGTGCACTCCCTGCGGTCCATATCACGTTTTTGACTCATACCGGGGTGTGAGGCTCGCGAAGTCACGCTATACACAAAGCTATGCCGTAATAGGCTATGCTTTGATCATCCCACAAGGCCCTTCTTTTCAACAAAAGCCTTGATCATTTGCATCTTGGCGTGCCACATTGACAATTCAGGCCATGCGATCAATCATTATTAATATATACCAGGGTGTTAAGCAGAGAATAAATTCTCCACCACCAAACAGACATACATTAACAAAAATCGATTTAATTCGCCTGGAACGAAATCCAATGTCAGACACGCATCCATTTACTAGCTTATGCTCTAGGTCTGAGCGAAAACCAAATCCAAACAATCAACAATAGTCCGGACGGCCACCACTGGAGCCCCTTCAAGGTAGCTACTCCCATCAAGGGTCTCTGTAGCAACACATCCATTTGATGTGGAGATCGTCGGTCTTCAACCACCGTCTTCATCTTCGACTCTTCATCGTCGTAGTAATTATTCGGAATGGGTTAAACCCGGTCTTTCCAAATAACTCACGTATTTTATAGTTAAAAATCAAGTACTATAAAAACACATCCAACGCCTTATTCCAATTCAGAATATTCTTCTAATAAAATATTCGCAATATTTTATCAAAGATAAACTTTTAAATTACTCTTAAATCTTACTTTTAAGGATTTATTAAGAACCCAATTTGGTTTTAAATATCACAAATCGTTATTCAATGATTAATTAAATTTAAGAAATTAATCTTATCTTTAACTGAGTAAAAGAACTAATGTCATTTTAAAACACCGTTCACGGTAAACCCAAAATCATCTTCCATAAAATATGGAATCTTCACAGAAATCAAATCAATATATAATCGTTATAGATGTCTGTATCCGACCAATAATATAAATGGAATGACGGCAAAGCCTTTCAAATTCCATATGTAGTATCGGCCTTCTTTTAAAGAAACTGCTCTCGGTTATTATTAATTCGAATTCCATTCAATTCCAATTTAATATATTAAATTGGAAAACTTTACTTTTGGAGAAATTTCTATTCAAATCTTAATAAAAGATTTATAAATTCCAAATCATATTTTCATTGTCAGTTGGGTTAAAGAACAATTGTCGCTTAGAAACACAGTTCACAATAAACCCAACTCCCATTTCATCTTATTTCAATTACTAAATATAATCGAAAACTTTAATAATATGAATTAAATGATTATTCTTTCATATGGGGTTTAAGAACAGTGTTATTTAAGACACTATTCACGACAAACCCAAAATCCAATTTATTTAATTCATTCTCAATTAAATATTAACAAATTGGAAAACTTCATTAAATCTAAATTTAAGGATTTATTCTAGTTGATAACTAGTTTATTTCAATAAAAATATATTTTTCTAAAATATTGTAATAACCCGCAAAATCTGGGCCAGTTTAAAATTTTTATTTTGGCAATTATAGCGAATTTTGAATATTTAAAATGGATTATTTTAAATAAAATCGACGAGAAATTTATTTTGAATAGAATTCAACGTATATATTATACGCGTCGTCGTTTGAATATAAATAATTATATATAATTATAAATAGAATTGAAAATGGCGCGGTAGTTCGATAATTCGATTTCAAACTTCAATTGAATGTACCGGGTGCAAAACAATCCGGATTTTAGTGAAACCAAAAACATTAGGATCTAATTGATGATACCTTTCCAACGAATCCGAAAGATCAAGATTTCATAGCGGGAATCAAAAGATATGTCCAGTTGAAAATCCTGAATAGTCGCTATGGAATTCAAGCCCTTAAAAATAGACATTTTGCAAATGACCTCGGATTTCGACGAAACCACTTTTGTTGGGTCCGTGATGTCGAATTATTGCTAGATTCCAAATTTCATAATTTTTCGAATCAATAGGCGAGCGTGGCAAAGGAAAACGTGTTTGACCGGTTTTAGTTGATTTTAATCGACTGGAAATTGACCATTTTTCCAACGGTCTCAGAATTCGACGAAACTAGTTTTGTTAGGACCGTATCGTCAATACGAAGCTAGAAAATATTTTTCGAGAATTTTTAGAGTTAGTACGTGACCCCGGTAATTTGAATTGTACGTTTGAAATTCAATATAGCGATTTAAATGTAAATTCAACGGAAACTTATCGAGACGATCGAATCAGCTTGCGATACATATCCCATTGTGTTCAGAATGGGGGTGAAACGCTATGGACGACAGGCGGTGGGCCTCGTTTAGAGGTCGTAGGTGAAAGTCAACTTTTTGAAAAATAAAATAATAAAATAATTAAAAATTTAAAACCCTTATCTCTATACCCCCCCATTCGAATTCCATTTTACAGAAATAAAAAAAAAAAGAAAAAAAAAAGGGGGAAAACCGATCCCTAAAAATCCACCGCCCTCCCTCTCGGCGATCACCGCCGCCCTCCAGGCGGACCGACCACCTCCAGCCTCCTCTTCGTGCGACCCCCTTCTTCCCCGACCTCCCTTTCCTCTAATTAAAAACCGCGCCTCCACCCTCGTCGACCATCGCACGCCACCCCACCGAAGTCCGGCCACCGCACCTCCCCCTCCGGCCTTCTTCCCTCTCCGAACCGCCAAGACCCAAAGCAACCCGCCCCTCTTCAATTCAGAGCGCCACCACCATCCAGGGACGCCACCACGACCTCCAACTGCCACCGCGGCCTGCCGCCGGCCTGAGCAGCCCCACCACCACCCAGTTCCGACGTTGGACCCCCCCTGCAAACGAAGACGAAAAAAGAGAAAGGTGAGTTTTTGTTTAGTTTAATCCATTTAAATTTAAATACACTATTTAAACTCAGTTTTTATGTATTAAAAATCATCGTTTTGCAAATGAATTATATATAAACTAATTTAGAATAAAGTTTTGATTTTTATTTATATATACAACGATATAAGGAGGGGATTTTTATATACATATCAATGGTATAAAAATACGATTTTTATATGAATATGTTTAAGATTAAAAATATGATTTTTTTTAAAAGCATTAAAAATATAGTCTTTACTATATAGCGACTATAAAAATATGATTTTTGGTTAGGTAGAGAATTAAAAATATAATTTTTACATGATAGGAATACTAAAAATATCATCTTTATATGTGTAGAAAAATAAAAATGAGATTTTTATAAAGATTAAATCTTTATTTTTATAAAGGCGAAATCTTTATTTTTATATAAAGGCGAAATCTTTATTTTTATATAAAGGCGAAATCTTTATTTTTATATAAAGGCGAAATCTCTATTTTTATAAAGGCGAAATCTTTATTTTTTATAAAGGCGAAATCTTTATTTTTATAAAGGCGAAATCTTTATATTTGAAAAGGCGAGAGCTTTATATAGAAAACATCGAAGAAAAAAAAAAGAAATTCTATTTTTAAATATATGAAGTGATTATAGAAATATGATTTTTAAATTGAGGGTGAACAAATAAAAATGTGACTTTTATTTTAAAGACATCAAAATATAAAAATGTGTGATTTTTATATATGTAGTGGCTAGGGGCAACAAAGAAGAAGAAAAGGCGAGAACGACGAAGATTTCTACATAAGAAGAGTCGTGGCGTTTGGTTTAGCTAGTCGGTGAGAACTTCTCACTCTTCAATTCTCTTTTTCTAGTTATATATATATATATATATATATATATATATATATATATATTTATACTAGGATGTAGACGGTGCTTAGTAGCACCCGAAACCCGTCATCCACAGACCATGGATGGGTTGTTTGTAAAAATTGTTTGGTTGGGTAGTTGGTTAGATTATTTGGTTTGAATTGAATTGTTTGGTGAATTGAAATGGATTTGATTGATGTGTGAATGGCGTGAGCCTTCACTAGACCGGGGATAAGGCTAGGCCTTGTCCCGTTTCTAGTATCGTGCCGTTATGCCGCCGAAATTTTCTAAAATATGTTAGAAAAATAAAAATATCACTTTATTGAATAAATGAACTAATAGAAATTCATGTGTTAAAATAAAATGTTTTATCGTTAAAAATATAATTTTTAACGTGAAAGTGAATAAATGAATATTTATAAACAAATCGGCCGATTTGTTTATATACACTGATTTGACTGATATCGATTGGATCGATAAATTTTACACGTCGCCCAACTGCACAACTAAAATCTGTGTTTGATTATTTGAAACCCCACACGGGTGTTGGGATGAAATTTGAAGTTCACTCATCCTGATTGATTAAATATGTCGATTGATTGATTGACAGGCTGTTATAAGCGTTAGATATCTATATTCGATGCTTATACAGTGTGTGGTGCACTTTGGATGATGGTTGATTGTTTATCAATGCTATTATATACATGTGTTGTATGGAATCCATATAATTAACGTTATATGGTGATTGATTGGGCCTCATTCCAATCGGGACGACAATGAATATTATAAAAGAAAATTCATGTGTTGAATATAAAAATAGTCATGTGTTGACGATGTTCCTGAGTTGAAAATATTTATGTGTTGAGTGAAATATTTTATACAATGAAATTTACATCTTTATCATATTTAAAATTAGAACTACTTTACGGTTGAAGTCTAATTGAAAATCAAACGATAGATACCATAGTTTTATAAAATATTTTACATAACAAAAATAGTGAGGAGTTGACAGGACTCATGTGTTGAGATTAGTCGTGTGTTGAAAGAAATATAGATTCATGTGTTGAATGGGATAAATATTCATTTGTTGAATAGAATAAAGAAGTTGTGAAAAATATAAAGCCGTGTTGATTAGTTTTGCGCCATTTTGACGTGAACGACCTTTATATCGATTTTATTCAAATTGAAATGAATATTATAGCAAATTCGAATTGAAAAGAAAACGAATTTGAATTGAATATAAAAGGACTTCGAATGGAATTGAATATAAAACAAATTCAAGTTGAATTGAAAACGAACTAAAATTTAATTGAATTTGAATCGAAATTAAATTGAAATCAATTTGAATTGAAACGAATTTGAATTTTAATTGAATTGAAACGAATTTGAATTCGAATTAAATAAAATAGAAATGAATTCGAGTTGAATTGAAATCAAATCGATTTGAAATTGAATGTAGAAGTTGAATTGTTTTAGAAACGAATTTAAAACGATTTATAAAATTCGTTTTAAATAGAAATCGACGAAATATATATTATATATAATATAATGGCCTGAATAGAACGCGCCGCACCGCGGCAGTTCGTGAATTTCGACCATTTATTTCAAACGGACATTGCGGGAGATCCGACCGTCGGATTCTCCTAAAACCGGAACTGTTGGGTTCGTATCGAAAAGAGCTTTCCAATGAATATTAGAAATTTGAAATCTAACGGTTGGATTTGGAGTTATGTCCAAATCAAATTCGAAAAAGGTCGCTGTAAGTGCAGTTCGATGGCCGTTGTTGGAAATCGACTGTACGGGCCTTGATAAAATTATTAAAAATATCTATAATTTGTGTAAAATTATAATATGTGAATTGGGAAGAATTGAGCTGGAGAATCCCACATTTGAAAAGATAAAAATAGATTTTTATCGAAATGAACTAGTTTTGAGCTAGAATTAAAATCAATTTATTTTTGAAATAAATAAATTGAATTTGAAGTGATTTTGAAAATAATCAATATTCCCAATATGAGAATTGGACTGGAGCTGAATCGAAATTATCTTCGGGATATTTCGATGTTGGATTTCGTGACTATACAGATATTGTTATGGGAATTTGAAAGATATATTCATATCGTTATTTCCTATACGATATATGTGGGTTTCAGAATTTGATATTGAATATAAGCCGATATATTTTCTATTCAGGGCCTTGTATTTAATATCAAATGTGATTTGGGTTTATCGTGGATCGTGTTTTAGATGACATTGGTTCTTTAACCCAGTTAAAGACAGGATATTGATTTTTGAAAGGATTAAAACTAAGTGGAGTTCTAATGAATCTTTAATTAGATTAAAAATGTGAATTGATAATTTAAATTATCAAATCTGAAAGGTGATCGAGAATGGAGTACCACCAGTTTTGCTCCAAAGCGATAGTTAAATCTTTAATTAGATTTGAACGTGAAATGGTAATTAATTTTACCGATAACACCGTGGTGTTAGATATGGAGTATCACCAGTTTTGCTCCATGGGATATATAGGTTGGGATTGGGAAATAAAATAAATAATTAGTTCGGTGTGGTTCGCTAATCCCGACTAGTTTGGAAAACCATAATATGGTTTGAAATGATATCCAAAGGAAGATTATAGGATAATTTTAGAAGAATTTATCTTGGATAAAATTAATGGGAACATTTCCCTAAGAATGTGATTTTGTGAATAAAAGAATATTCTGAATTGGAATGAGGCATTTGTTGTGCTTGTGTAACATTCGGTTATTATATACGTGGGTTATTCAGAAAGGCCGGGTTTATACCCATTCTGAATAACCGATTCGACGAGATGTCGAAGATGAAGACGGTGGTTGAAGACCGGAAGTCTTCACATCGTTTGGGTGATTACTGATGATCTTGATTGGGCTGTACACCCAGGATGAGGGAATCAGTTGGTGATCGTCCAGACGTACTTGGAGATGGATGGATATGCGAGGAAAGTGCCTCCGGTTTCGTTCAGACCCAGAACGAACTTGTAAATGGATTGTGTGTCTGACATTGGATTTTATTCTGTGTTGATTGATCTCTATTAAATATACATCTGTTTGGCGGCGGAGAATTTATTCTCTTGCTTAACGCCCTTTTCTGAGACGTACGAGCTCAGAGGTTGTATATCGATGGACATCAGTCGCATGGAGTGAATTGCCAATGTGGCACGCGTAAGTGGCAATTGATCAGGGCTTCTTTTGAAAAGCAAAGTCTTGTGGTTGATGATCAAAGCACGGCCTGTGTGGCGTAGCTTTGTGTGTAACGTGAATTCGCGAGCCTCACACCTAGGTATGAGTCAAAAACGGGATACGGACCCAAGGAGTGCACGACGTTTCTTTCTAGATAGGGTGGTGTCAGTGACCTACCAGCCCTGACATTTATATACTTTTCACCTGTGTGGTTGTTGGATACGAGGCGCCTCGGATATAGGTCTGTAAGGACCGGGAAACGTGTGTTCAGGAATAATTAATCCTCAAAAGTAAGAGAGGACCGGCCTTGGAGGTTCCAAAGGATCAGAGTGGGGTCCTGAGGCATTGCTAGAGTGTCTCGAACGCGGAGAGGAGCTTGCCCCTTGCCTCGGCTCATGACGGAAATCCAATTTCCAATACGTGATAGTGCGGTTTTATTTGTAGAACCTAGTACGGCGACATAGTGGTATGGGTCATTCATGCCGCCTATGATTGATATTTATGATTGAAATTGTTTTGACACTATGCACCTATAATAGTATCAAATAATGTGTCTTAAACGTATCAAGCATGCTTTGGCTGTTATAAGGTAAAAACCCTATCCTCCGGCTTGTGTTGCATTGTGTGATGGGACCTGGGTCTTATAACAGCTTCATTTTTCTTTATTTAGCATTGCGCTGTTTGTTTTATGCACTGATATTCTTGGGAGGAAACCTGTTCCGTGTTATATGGCGTGGTCCCTTGATTCACCTAACTTTAAAATAAAGATTAATAACTGCTTTAGTTCTCACACCAGTCCCATGACTGACCTGGGGTTTATTGTTTTAACCTAAACTCTGGGTGCCCCTATTTTCCGCACGGGCAGCTAGTAGTTTTGGTTTTGCAGATTTATATTCACAGGGTCCTGATATACAGCTGGAACGATGCTCGGAAAGCTCTGTATCCGTGTATCACTTCTAGTTGTGCTTTTGTATTATTTTCCGTTGCTATGTAATTTATTGTAATCTCTGATATTTATCGAATATAATTTATTCATTTATACTCTGTATATTCTTGTATCTGATGGAATTGTTGTAATAACAATGAAATGTTCTTCCGTCTGCGTCCTTTTGTGTGTTGTTCTCAAAGTATTCGTGCTTTCCTCTACGGGGAAGTTACGGGTTCTTACAGTTGGTATCAGAGCTTTGGTTTACAGAGCTCGAGAACAGGACACATTAGAACCATACGAAAGAATTCATCAGATATTGGATTAGTAATATCCGATTAGAATAACTCGTTAGAGATAGGATCAGTAGTATCCTGGAACGAGTGTGAAGAATATATTTTTCAAATGGAAACAAATTGAAACACCCCACCTCCGTTAGGGTCACTCTCAAAGGGAATGCCCTAATTTTGGTGGAGGTTTATAAGTACAAGTCACAGATATACAAGACAGATATAAGAACACTTATTTGTAAACAGCGGAAGAACAACAAACTTTATTTCATAAAGTCAAATACGTGTTACAACAACATCCTTTCCAAAAACATAACATAACACTTCATAATCTGTCTTGAGTACATTATTTTTAAAGAAGCATAAATAAAACATAGACAAACTGCCAAAGCCCCATAGTGGATTGTCCAAAGCCATAGTTCAAAACAGGAAAGTCCAAGCAATACATTTCTCTTCTTCAAGCTGGATGTTGAGGTAGGTCAAGCTGCTGTGTTCCCTCCCTGAGGACCTGAGGGGGGGGGGAAACGGAAGAAAGAAGACGAAAGAAAAATAGAGTCAAACATAAAGCCTGAGTAAGTCTAGTACTACTTTGTCTATGAATAAAGAACTGGGTATGATAAGTAAAACAGGAAGTGGGCAACATTATAAACTTGGTTAAGTTATCTAGGGTCGAATATACTATCGTACCCCATGTTAATCTCTGAACCCATATAAACTAGTTTCCAATTTGCACCCCAAAATCAGGGTGATGTGATCCATTCTACGATGATCGGCTCCTACTCGCATAGTTACATGTGTCTTACGGCCCCCGATGTCGTAGTTACCTATGCTGGTCCCACCATGGGGTGTATCAAGTCCCATAGTGGCAACCCGACACAACCTTAGAGTGCACAGGTATGCTACTGGTGTCCAGTGCTTTATTTTTCTGCGCCGGAGTGCGTGCACGCCCGCACACCGTTAGAACCTACACTGCTACACCACCGCCGTCGATTTGACCTCTTACAATCAGCCCAGTAATCGTGCCCCACCCTGCCTAGTTTCAGGGTATCCTGATACACCTTCTAGGGTTACTGCTGAAAAGGGTCCCCCGTTACTAGGTTTTCTATCTCTAGCCAACATGCTAAGTTGGTTAAGTGTTTCCTAACCTAACCCCACCAGTCCGTTTAGTTTAGCATGTTCCATTTTGATTAAGTCTTTAGTTCACTTAATCCTAACAATCCTGACTCAGCCTTAATTGTCTTATTAAGGCCCTGACCTCTCACATTAGACAGGTATTGTTGTGGCTGCCTGTTGCCGGTTGGTTCCGGGCAGTCTTACGCCACAACTCAGTCTAACCTCGGGTCCTTGCTGGGCTCCATGTTTAACCTCCCACATTGGATAGGTATTGTTGTGACTACTGGACAGCCGGGCGGTTCCGGGCAGGTTTATATCACAACTCAATCCAACCTCGGGTTAAACACATCGTCTTTTCTACATTTACATATTTTGTCATTCTTCTTTATTTCTTATATGTAAATATTGGCGGCCCATTATTATGTTAATGGTGTAAAGGTTACACCAACCATGGGCCCAACCCATACTTGACTTTGGGCCCTTCTATTTCATATTTTCATTCATTAATTAATTTTTAACCCAACGTTATTTTCCCCCGTTTTACACGTCCGTTTATATATATTGGGCTTAGCCTTTTAAAGCCCAATTTAGCCATGCGAAAAGGGGAGGCTTAAAGCGTGATTACATACACAAAGAGGGGAAGGTGAGCGCATGAACTTGCATATGACGTTGGAAATACATAATAGAAACTGGTGTACTTGCATAGTGGTAACATAGGTGACATGAATCAAAGCATGTGAACTTGTAATTGAGATATCATTATTGACCCATGAACCTATATTTTTACTTAGGCATAATGTCAAACATAAGCATGGCATAAATACTTTTAGCATAAACATGGCATAATGTCAAACATGGCATAAATACTTCTAGCATAAACATGGCATAATGTCAAACGTAAGCATGGCATAAATACTTCTAGCATAAACATGGCATAATGTCAAACATAAGCATGGCATAAATACTTCTAGCATAAACATGGCATAATGTCAAACATAAGCATGGCATAAATACTTCTAGCATAAACATGGCATAATGTCAAACATAAGCATGGCATAAATACTTCTAGCATAAACATGGCATAATGTCAAACATAAGCATGGCATAAATACTTCTAGCATAAACATGGCATAATGTCAAACATAAGCATGGCATAAATATAAACAAGTCATGTTCATAAGGTTTCTACATGTTTACAAAGAGGATACTTTGTTACTAACACAAAAGCATAGTTCAACTTAATTAAATTTAATCACATAACGATGGTATACTTATGCATAAATATTCCTAATCATGGTGTTTGCTTTTAACTTGCAAAAAAAGGATTTTTTTGTGTCTAACTTAGCCATGTCTCACATATGTCATCATATAATTCTTTTAAACAAGATAGACTTAATCATGAATTTCAATTATGCCCAATATCATTCATAGCCTAGCCATATTCATAAGTTTTGCAAAAGCATGACTTAATACATGGATTATGGTGTCAAAATTCCAACATAGTTTCATATGAACTATAACAACCAAACTTGTCTCAATTACTTGCAAAATGATTTATGCACAAAATAGACATCATGATGGCATAATAACAAAGCCCCAAACTTGCATGAATTTCAATCAACTACATACATGTAGCTTCAACATAGACTACATAATTTGCGCAATATTCCAAACGTATATTTGCATAGAACTACCGCATGTAGTTCTTTATAATTGAATGACATAATTCAGAATATCCAAAAGTATATAAATCGCACAAATACGAATTTCATTGCCACAATTCAAGCATACATATTTACACAATCATTTGTTCATACCAAAGTAATACTCTACTTACAATGGTTGCGGCAAATTCTCTAATTAAGAGATATGATTCCTTTGTTGAATTGATTAGCTTTAGGTTGCTTGAATTGCTTTAGGCTTTAGAACTTTCTCCCTAATCCTCTCTCTCTAGATGGCGGCTACTCTTTGTCGTTCCTCAGCAACATGGCGGCTATAATCTTATTTTGAATGAATAGATTAGGGTTTAGTCTAGGGTTGTTTATATAGAGGTTAGGAATTGATTAGGACCCTTGATGTTGCTAGGTTAGATCATAGCCATTCATTAGGAAGAGAGACCAATTAAAACTTGCCACCTAGCCCTAATGACAAAGCAACCCACAGAAATTCGACCAAACACAGACCAGGCCAGCCAGGAGGGACTGGGTTCGATTTTCAAAAATTAAACTTTAAATTGAGCTGTTTTAGTCTATTTGAATTTTATCTATTGTATACATATATTTTTGCATATATATATATATTCTCATATATATACATATATTTTCTTTATTTCCTTATATGTACGTTCTTATCCTTTCAAAATTTGAATTTGTATACGTACATGTATTTGCATGCTCAGTTGGCCCTCTCTAAAACAGAGATAAAAATTATGTCGCCGCCGGGGTTCGAACCCCCGACCTCCATGCTACAAATCCAATGCCTTAACCAACTGAGCTACAGAGGCTTTTGTTAATAAGTCTTAGAATAATAATAATTATTGTCCTCTCCTTACTTCTCTTTTTTCATGTTTTGCTGTAATATTTAAATTAAAGATATCTTCTTCATACGTTATCCGTTTTGCGCAAACTCGGACTCTATCTCAAGCAGAATTCCGAGACGAACGCAATGGTGATGTCCGTTTCCCCTTAATTTTTCTGTTACAATTTAATTATACTTTAATTTGTTAATTTACTGTTAACGGAAAAATCCGGGGTGTTACACAAATTTTGTTTTGAGAATTTAAATCGTTTTAAACGTATTTGAATATTTATTTATTTTGAATATGGGCAATCCAATATATAAAGATTTCGCGTATACGCGTCATGAACGTATATTCGAAGTTTTAATATACTGGGTAGATATAGAATCACATTCTAGACATCCG
Source organism: Allium sativum (assembly GCA_030737875.1). NCBI lineage: Eukaryota > Viridiplantae > Streptophyta > Magnoliopsida > Asparagales > Amaryllidaceae > Allium > Allium sativum. The sequence continues at coordinate 442,403,807 of CM060922.1, read as the reverse complement.
GGGATGATTCTGATGATGGTGCATCATCATCAGTATTCATATTCGAGTTTCGAAGGTGTGATTTTCTATATATTTCCATTAGACTGGTGTGAGAACCAAAACTAATATAGTTAGATTCATTGTTGTGAATTGGCATCAAAAACAAGATTTTCCGTATATATATATATCAAATTAAGAATTTGAAACTCTAATCCACTAATTGATTGATGTTTGTGTTGTTTGTTTATTTGTTTGCTAATTTTTAACCATTTAGCCTAATATAATCAAATATTGAATTGTATTGAAAATTGGTTGCATTTGCTTGTATATACATATACTTACATTGAACAGGTCATAGCAAGGAGGCTAGAGCAGAGAATAAAATTTGTTTGCCCGACAAATAGGTACATGTTTACTACATAATTTACTGTTTTGTTTGGGTGATGATGATTTTATGAGCCTATTGGCTAGCCGCTTGGCTTTTTCTTTTTCTTTTTGAGATTAGAAGGACCGGGGAAGCTATTTGAAATTCCCCGATGCTCCCATTGCAGGGGAGGTTATGGCGAAATTTTTCAAAAATTTAGGGTGTTAGCCAAATTTTTGAAGAATTTGAAAATTCTCAAAAACTGAAAAGTTAGAGAATGAAAGCCAGATCGAACGTAGAGTTGAATAATCAAACCACTTTCGACTGTGTTCCTTTTCGGGGACGAAAAGTTTTAAGTGGGGGAGATTGTAATAACCCGCAAAATCTGGGCCAGTTTAAAATTTTTATTTTGGCAATTATAACGAATTTTGAATATTTAAAATGGATTATTTTAAATAAAATCGACGAGAAATTTATTTTGAATAGAATTCAACGTATATATTATACGCGTCGTCGTTTGAATATAAATAATTATATATAATTATAAATAGAATTGAAAATGGCGCGGTAGTTCGATAATTCGATTTCAAACTTCAATTGAATGTACCGGGTGCAAAACAATCCGGATTTTAGTGAAACCAAAAACATTAGGATCTAATTGATGATACCTTTCCAACGAATCCGAAAGATCAAGATTTCATAGCGGGAATCAAAAGATATGTCCAGTTGAAAATCCTGAATAGTCGCTATGGAATTCAGGCCCTTAAAAATAAACATTTTGCAAATGACCTCGGATTTCGACGAAACCACTTTTGTTGGGTCCGTGATGTCGAATTATTGCTAGATTCCAAATTTCATAATTTTTCGAATCAATAGGCGAGCGTGGCAAAGGAAAACGTGTTTGACCGGTTTTAGTTGATTTTAATCGACTGGAAATTGACCATTTTTCCAATGGTCTCAGAATTCGACGAAACTAGTTTTGTTAGGACCGTATCGTCAATACGAAGCTAGGAAATATTTTTCGAGAATTTTTAGAGTTAGTATGTGACCCCGGTAATTTGAAATGTACGTTTGAAATTCAATATAGCGATTTAAATGTAAATTCAATGGAAACTTATCGAGACGATCGAATCAGCTTGCGATACATATCCCATTGTGTTCAGAATGGGGGTGAAACGCTATGGACGACAGGCGGTGGGCCTCGTTTAGAGGTCGTAGGTGAAAGTCAACTTTTTGAAAAATAAAATAATTAAATAATTAAAAATTTAAAACCCTTATCTCTATACCCCCCCATTCGAATTCCATTTTACAGAAATAAAAAAAAAAAGAAAAAAAAAGGGGGGGAAAACCGATCCCTAAAAATCCGCCGCCCTCCCTCTCGGCGATCACCGCCGCCCTCCAGGCGGACCGACCACCTCCAGCCTCCTCTTCGTGCGACCCCCTTCTTCCCCGACCTCCCTTTCCTCTAATTAAAAACCGCGCCTCCACCCTCGTCGACCATCGCACGCCACCCCACCGAAGTCCGGCCACCGCACCTCCCCCTCCGGCCTTCTTCCCTCTCCGAACCGCCAAGACCCAAAGCAACCCGCCCCTCATCAATTCAGAGCGCCACCACCATCCAGGGACGCCACCACGACCTCCAACTGCCACTGTGGCCTGCCGCCGGCCTGAGCAGCCCCACCACCACCCAGTTCCGACGTTGGACCCCCCCTGCAAACGAAGACGAAAAAAGAGAAAGGTGAGTTTTTGTTTAGTTTAATCCATTTAAATTTAAATACACTATTTAAACTCAGTTTTTATGTATTAAAAATCATCGTTTTGCAAATGAATTATATATAAACTAATTTAGAATAAAGTTTTGATTTTTATTTATATATACAACGATATAAGGAGGGGATTTTTATATACATATCAATGGTATAAAAATACGATTTTTATATGAATATGTTTAAGATTAAAAATATGATTTTTTTTTAAAGCATTAAAAATATAGTCTTTACTATATAGCGACTATAAAAATATGATTTTTGGTTAGGTAGAGAATTAAAAATATAATTTTTACATGATAGGAATACTAAAAATATCATCTTTATATGTGTAGAAAAATAAAAATGAGATTTTTATAAAGATTAAATCTTTATTTTTATAAAGGCGAAATCTTTATTTTTATATAAAGGCAAAATCTTTATTTTTATATAAAGGCGAAATCTTTATTTTTATATAAAGGCGAAATCTTTATTTTTATAAAGGCGAAATCTTTATTTTTTATAAAGGCGAAATCTTTATTTTTATAAAGGCGAAATCTTTATATTTGAAAAGACGAGAGCTTTATATAGAAAACATCGAAGAAAAAAAAAAGAAATTCTATTTTTAAATATATGAAGTGATTATAGAAATATGATTTTTAAATTGAGGGTGAACAAATAAAAATGTGACTTTTATTTTAAAGACATCAAAATATAAAAATGTGTGATTTTTATATATGTAGTGGCTAGGGGCAACAAAGAAGAAGAAAAGGCGAGAACGACGAAGATTTCTACATAAGAAGAGTCGTGGCGTTTGGTTTAGCTAGTCGGTGAGAACTTCTCACTCTTCAATTCTCTTTTTCTAGTTATATATATATATATATATATATATATATATACTAGGATGTAGACGGTGCTTAGTAGCACCCGACACCCGTCATCCACAGACCATGGATGGCTTGTTTGTAAAAATTGTTTGGTTGGGTAGTTGGTTAGATTATTTGGTTTGAATTGAATTGTTTGGTGAATTGAAATGGATTTGATTGATGTGTGAATGGCGTGGGCCTTCACTAGACCGGGGATAAGGCTAGGCCTTGTCCCGTTTCTAGTATCGTGCCGTTATGCCGCCGAAATTTTCTAAAATATGTTAGAAAAATAAAAATATCACTTTATTGAATAAATGAACTAATAGAAATTCATGTGTTAAAATAAAATGTTTTATCGTTAAAAATATAATTTTAACGTGAAAGTGAATAAATGAATATTTATAAACAAATCGGCCGATTTGTTTATATACACTGATTTGACTGATATCGATTGGATCGATAAATTTTACACGTCGCCCAACTGCACAACTAAAATCTGTGTTTGATTGTTTGAAACCCCACACGGGTGTTGGGATGAAATTTGAAGTTCACTCATCCTGATTGATTAAATATGTCGATTGATTGATTGACAGGCTGTTATAAGCGTTAGATATCTATATTCGATGCTTATACAGTGTGTGGTGCACTTTGGATGATGGTTGATTGTTTATCAATGCTATTATATACATGTGTTGTATGGAATCCATATAATTAACGTTATATGGTGATTGATTGGGCCTCATTCCAATCGGGACGACAATGAATATTATAAAAGAAAATTCATGTTTTGAATATAAAAATAGTCATGTGTTGACGATGTTCCTGAGTTGAAAATATTTATGTGTTGAGTGAAATATTTTATACAATGAAATTTACATCTTTATCATATTTAAAATTAGAACTACTTTACGGTTGAAGTCTAATTGAAAATCAAACGATAGATACCATAGTTTTATAAAATATTTTACATAACAAAAATAGTGAGGGGTTGACAGGACTCATGTGTTGAGATTAGTCGTGTGTTGAAAGAAATATAGATTCATGTGTTGAATGGGATAAATATTCATTTGTTGAATAGAATAAAGAAGTTGTGAAAAATATAAAGCCGTGTTGATTAGTTTTGCGCCATTTTGACGTGAACGACCTTTATATCGATTTTATTCAAATTGAAATGAATATTATAGCAAATTCGAATTGAAAAGAAAACGAATTTGAATTGAATATAAAAGGACTTCGAATGGAATTGAATATAAAACAAATTCAAGTTGAATTGAAAACGAACTGAAATTTAATTGAATTCGAATCGAAATTAAATTGAAATCAATTTGAATTGAAACGAATTTGAATTTTAATTGAATTGAAACGAATTTGAATTCGAATTAAATAAAATAGAAATGAATTCGAGTTGAATTGAAATCAAATCGATTTGAAATTGAATGTAGAAGTTGAATTGTTTTAGAAACGAATTTAAAACGATTTATAAAATTCGTTTTAAATAGAAATCGACGAAATATATATTATATATATTATATATAATATAATGGCCTGAATAGAACGCGCCGCGCCGCGGCAGTTCGTGAATTTCGACCATTTATTTCAAACGGACATTGCGGGAGATCCGACCGTCGGATTCTCCTAAAACCGGAACCGTTGGGTTCGTATCGAAAAGAGCTTTCCAATGAATATTAGAAATTTGAAATCTAACGGTTGGATTTGGAGTTATGTCCAAATCAAATTCGAAAAAGGTCGCTGTAAGTGCAGTTCGATGGCCGTTGTTGGAAATCGACTCTACGGGCCTTGATAAAATTATTAAAAATATCTATAATTTGTGTAAAATTATAATATGTGAATTGGGAAGAATTGAGCTGGAGAATCCCACATTTGAAAAGATAAAAATAGATTTTTATCGAAATGAACTAGTTTTGAGCTAGAATTAAAATCAATTTATTTTTGAAATAAATAAATTGAATTTGAAGTGATTTTGAAAATAATCAATATTCCCAATATGAGAATTGGACTGGAGCTGAATCGAAATTATCTTCGGGATATTTCGATGTTGGATTTCGTGACTATACAGATATTGTTATGGGAATTTGAAAGATATATTCATATCGTTATTTCCTATACGATATATGTGGGTTTCAGAATTTGATATTGAATATAAGCCGATATATTTTCTATTCAGGGCCTTGTATTTAATATCAAATGTGATTTGGGTTTATCGTGGATCGTGTTTTAGATGACATTGGTTCTTTAACCCAGTTAAAGAAAGGATATTGATTTTTGAAAGGATTAAAACTAAGTGGAGTTCTAATGAATCTTTAATTAGATTAAAAATGTGAATTGATAATTTAAATTATCAAATCTGAAAGGTGATCGAGAATGGAGTACCACCAGTTTTGCTCCAAAGCGATAGTTAAATCTTTAATTAGATTTGAACGTGAAATAGTAATTAATTTTACCGATAACACCGTGGTGTTAGATATGGAGTATCACCAGTTTTGCTCCATGGGATATATAGGTTGGGATTGGGAAATAAAATAAATAATTACTTCGGTGTGGTTCGCTAATCTCGACTAGTTTGGAAAACCATAATATGGTTTGAAATGATATCCAAAGGAAGATTATAGGATAATTTTAGAAGAATTTATCTTGGATAAAATCAATGGGAACATTTCCCTAAGAATGTGATTTTGTGAATAAAAGAATATTCTGAATTGGAATGAGGCATTTGTTGTGCTTGTGTAACATTCGGTTATTATATACGTGGGTTATTCAGAAAGGCCGGGTTTATACCCATTCTGAATAACCGATTCGACGAGATGTCGAAGATGAAGACGGTGGTTGAAGACCGGAAGTCTTCACATCGTTTGGGTGATTACTGATGATCTTGATTGGGCTGTACACCCAGGATGAGGGAATCAGTTGGTGATCGTCCAGACGTACTTGGAGATGGATGGATATGCGAGGAAAGTGCCTCCGATTTCGTTCAGACCCAGAACGAACTTGTAAATGGATTGTGTGTCTGACATTGGATTTTATTCTGTGTTGATTGATCTCTATTAAATATACATCTGTTTGGCGGCGGAGAATTTATTCTCTTGCTTAACGCCCTTTTCTGAGATGTACGAGCTCAGAGGTTGTATATCGATGGACATCAGTCGCATGGAGTGAATTGCCAATGCCGCCTATGATTGATATTTATGATTGAAATTGTTTTGACACTATGCACCTATAATAGTATCAAATAATGTGTCTTAAACGTATCAAGCATGCTTTGGCTGTTATAAGGTAAAAACCCTATCCTCCGGCTTGCGTTGCATTGTGTGATGGGACCTGGGTCTTATAACAGCTTCATTTTTCTTTATTTAGCATTGCGCTGTTTGTTTTATGCACTGGTATTCTTGGGAGGAAACCCGTTCCGTGTTATATGGCGTGGTCCCTTGATTCACCTAACTTTAAAATAAAGATTAATAACTGCTTTAGTTCTCACACCAGTCCCATGACTGACCTGGGGTTTATTGTTTTAACCTAAACTCTGGGTGCCCCTATTTTCCGCACGGGCAGCTAGTAGTTTTGGTTTTGCAGATTTATATTCACAGGGTCCTGATATACAGCTGGAACGATGCTCGGAAAGCTCTGTATCCGTGTATCACTTCTAGTTGTGCTTTTGTATTATTTTCCGTTGCTATGTAATTTATTGTAATCTCTGATATTTATCGAATATAATTTATTCATTTATACTCTGTATATTCTTGTATTTGATGGAATTGTTGTAATAACAATGAAATGTTCTTCCGTCTGCGTCCTTTTGTGTGTTGTTCTCAAAGTATTCGTGCTTTCCTCTACGGGGAAGTTACGGGTTCTTACAAATATACTCTTTTTTCTCTGAAATATATTCTTTTTCTAGGATATATTTTCTAAAATATTCTTTTCTAGAATATTCTTTATTGGAATGTGACTCAATCAACCTCCATATACTGCATGTAATCAATGATAAGTATTTATCAAACATCCAAATACAACTAGAGTGGATTCTACACTAAATATTGGGACTAGTGTAGGTCAAATATCATCCCAACACCCGTGTCGGGTTTCATCCAACAAACAAATAATAAGTTATTTGTGCACTTGGGCGATGTGTGAAAATTATCGTCCCAATCACATAAACAAGTCGGATAACTTGTGAATGGAAGTATAATATTCAGTTTGAATACACTAGCATTATATTTAACCCATCAGCATTTCAACATCACAGACAAACATCTTAATTCTTTTTATTGTGAACAAATGAAAATAAAATCTAGTCTTTTTAATTCAATTCTTTTTTTTATTTTTTATTTTTTATTTTTGTTGACACATGACAATAAAATCTTAACTCTTATTTATTTACCAAAATGTATATTTTTGGTCTCATTCATTTCTAAATGACAAAATGAATGTCTTACTTCATCTCTTTTAAAATAACAAAATTGTCTCTTTTATTCTAATGCTATTAAAGTGACAAAAATGGTAATGTTGTCTAATTCCTATCAATGTAAACAAAATGTCATTTTTGTCTTCATTCTTTTAAAGTAAACAAAAATGCTATTTTCTTTCTTTAATCCTTTTTAATGATCAAAATTTAATCTTTCTTCTTAATGAACAAAAATATAGATTTTGGTTAAACTCTTTATTATGACAAAAAATAATTATTTTGGGTAAACTCTTTTATTTATGCCTAAAAATAAATGTATTTGTCCCATTCCTTATAAATGACAAAATGTGTATTTTTACTTCATTCTTTTTAATGTGACAAAAATGTCCATTTCTAATTCATTCTTTTTTTTTATGTATAAAAATACACATTTTCAATTCATTCTTTTTAATGACTAAAACTAATAATTTTGTCTAATTCTTTTTATGTAAACCAAATGTGAATATTTTGTCTAATACTTTATTTGTAAACAAAATGTGAATATTTTGTCTAATCTTTTATATGTAAACAAAATGTGAATATTTTGTCTAATCTTTTATATGTAAACAAAATGTGAATATTTTGTCTAACTGTTTTAATGTAAACAAAATATGATGATTTTGTCTAACCTTTTCAATGTAGCAAAATATGATTTTTTTTTCTAATCTTCCCTAATGTGCAAAATATGATCATTTTGTTAAATTCTTCTTTAATGTAAACAAAATGACAAATTTGCCTAATTCCTTTTTATGTAAACAAAAATGTTCATTTCTAACTCATTCTTTTTAATGCATAAAAATATACATTTCTAAATCATACTTTTTAATGTATACAAAATATACATTTCTGAATTATACTTTTTAATGTATACAAAATATACATTTCTAAATCATACTTTTTAATGTATACAAAATATACATTTCTAATTCGCTAACATGTTAACATAAAATGTTATTTTATCTCGGTAATTATGTTTTGACAAGAATGTTATTCTTATTCAAAAAATCATGTTTTGACAAAAGTACTATTTTTATATAATATTTATAAAATGACAAAAATGTGATTTTTTGTAAAATCCTTATTTAATAACAAAAATGTGTCTTTTTATTTCCCTTCTTTTATCTGTGACTAAATGAATGTATTTACTAATTCATTTCTCTAAAGTGACAAAAATGAATTTTTACTTCTAACAAATTTCTATCCAAAAATGTCATCTTGATTTGCAATAACACATTTCAAATGAAAATGTTGTTTTCATTATCATTACAAATTCTAATCAAAAATGTTATTTTGATTTTCACAACACATTTCTAAAAATGTTGTTTTTATCTTCATTACAAATTTCTAATATGTTAACGTTACTAACATAAAAATGAGACTTTAAATTTAACATAAATCTTATTCGATAAAAGAGATAATTTGTTCTAACACAAATCTTATTCAACCAAGGTGGTAATTTGTTCTTTTTAATCCAATTAACAAAAGTGTTAATTTTGTCCTTTTTAATCTAATTAACAAAATTGTTAATCCTGCTCTGTATAATCTCATTAACAAAAGTGTTAATCTTGCTCTTTATAATCTCATTAACAAAAGTGTTAATCTTGCTCTTTATAATAAAAAATGTAACTCTTGTTCTTTTATTTACATTTTAACAACAAAAAAATGTAAATTTTGTTCTTTTATTACATTTAAACAAAAAATGTAACTTTTGTTTCAATTCTATTCAATAACAAAAATGTGAATCTTTGTTTCAATTCTATTTTCTAACAAAAATGTGAAATTTTTTTTCAATTCTTTCGTCTAGACAAGAGGTGTCTATTTTCTTTCAACAATAACAATTAGACAAAAATGTCTAATTTTAGTTCAACTATACTAATGAGACAAAAATGTCTAATTTTGTTTCAACTATATAATATTGACAAAAGAATGAATTTACATCTAATAACGCCACATGATGAATTTGTTTAATTTTTTTCTAATTAACAAAATTGTAACTTTTGAATCAATAAATCTAATAAACACCATATGACGATCTTGTTTAAGTTTTTCTAATTAACACCATTGTAAATTTTGAATCAATAAATTTAATAAACAAAATGGTAATTTTGTTTATTTCAATTATCTAGTTAACACAAAAAGTAATCTTTTACATATCTACAGAGTACACCAAACACAAATCAAATCACGTATGAAGATTAGCAGTATTACGGCATATGAATAATATTACAATTATACTGAACCAGTTTTAATTATATAAAAAAATAGAATTTCTCACCTAGCTTTTAATTTCCTCAGAAATTATAGATCGCTCGAAATCTGTTTCAGTCCATTCCATATTGTAGATCTTGGAGATACGATTCTAACGGTTTTGAAATCATCGAATTCTGATCATATATGAATAAGTTACGGTATTACGAACACTGCAAAATTAAATATATAATTAGTTAAAACTTAATTACATTTCTAATCACTGTTTCAGCCGTATCCCTTCTTCCTGGATACTGTAAATAATCGAACCCACGCTTCATCAGAAAACCTCCATCACCGCTCCGCTCACAACCACCGTAACACCGATCAAAGCTCACCGCTCAGGCGCCCTTCGAGGCAGCCTCCGACGCCGACCACCGTGGATCGCGCGATGGGCCCCACCATCCTCAATTTGCGTGCAAGCGTGACAACTTCAGGTCACGAATTCGCAAAGGTTGCTTCATGAAACTTCATCTTCTCCGTATGAGATTGAAGAGGGAAGGATGCTCTTCCTTCTGGCTTCGAATTCATGATTAATTCTAGAAAGATTTGGGAGAGATTGGTGATTTAGTTTGGTGTATTTTTTGACATTGAAGTAGTGTATATGGCGGCTGTAACAATGAGAATAGGGTTTGGTATAGTATACGGTATTTATACGGTATTTTTCCTTTGTTTTAATTTTATTTAATTTCAATTTAGTTTCTATATCGCTCTCCATCCGAAATCAAACTCAACGAGTGTCGTCCCCAGCTAATAACCCGCATCCCGGACACAATGGAACATGTTTCTTAACCCAGTTCGGCTGTTACGATATGTTTTTCTTTAAATGAAATTATAAATCTTTTAATTATTAAATTCAAACGTATATTTTAAATTACCGGGGCCACATACTGACTCTAAAAATTACAGAAAAAAAATTTCTAGCTTTGTTTCGACGATATGGTTCTAACAAGACTAATTTGGCCGAATTCTGAGACCGTTTGAAAAATGGCCTTTTTCAAGTCGATTAAATTTGATTGAAACAGTCAAAACACATTTTCTTTTACCACGCTCACATATTAATTCGAAAAATTATGAAAATTGAAATTTAGCAATAATTTGACATTCCGGTTCCAACAAAAGTGGTTTCATCGAAAACCGAGGTCGTTTGCAAAATGGCTATTTTTAAGGCCAATATATTATATTAAAATATATATAAATTCTACAACGACTTTTCTAAATTTTAAACTGGACATAACTTTCAAACTATAAAGTGAAATTTCAGTTTTTCGGATTCGTTAGTAAGATATTATTAAACAGATTTAAATATTTCTTGTTTCGCTCAATTCTGATTTAAAATGAATCCTATGCAGTCAGTCAAAGTTCAAATTCAAATTTTCAAACTACAGCGCTGTTTTAAACTCCTTTTATAATTAAATTAAATTTATTCGTTTTAAAATAAATTTTTAGTCATTATTATTTAAAATAAATTATTTTACATATTAAAAATCCATTAAAATTTCTAAAAAAATAAAATTTTTAAATTGACCCCAAAATTCCGGGTTGTTATAATCGCCCCCACTTAAAATCTTTTCGTCCTCGAAAAGGAACGTAGCTAAAAGTTGTTTAATTAACTAACTCAACTTTCAATTCTAATTATTTTTCAATTCAGTTCAATATTAAGCTTGATTTATCCAAGTTTATTATTCTTTCTCATATTGGTTGAATTAATTATCATTCCAATTATTAATTAGTTCAACTAGTTACCAAACATCAAAACCAGCAATCAATTAAGTGGTTAACTTTTCAAATATATATAACTTTTATATATTGTCAAAAGTCATATTTTTAGTGCAAATCACAACAATGTGTACTAACTAAGTTTTGGTTCTCATACCAGTCGATGGAAATATATACAAATCCCACCTTCGAAACTCGAACATAAATACTGGTGATGGTCGACCTATCACCAGAATTATCTCCGGGCGACTAAAGTGTGATTCTATATCTACCCAATATATTAAAACATCGAATATCCGTTAATTACTCGTATATTCAAAATCCTTATATACTCGATTGTCCACATTAAAATATAATATACTCAAATACGTATATTAAGATAAAATTTTCAAAACTAAATTTGTTTTCATTTTTATTTTAAAGAAAATAATACTCTTCACACTCGTTTTAGGATACTACTGATCCTATCTCTAACGAGTTATTCTCATTGGATATTACTAATCCAATCTCTAATGAATTCTTTCGTTAGGTTCTAAAGTGTCTTGTTCTCGAGCTCTGTAAACCAAAGCTCTGATACCAAATGAAACGACCCAAACTTCCCAGTAAAGGAAAAACTGGATTGCTTTGAGAACAACACACATCAGAACACAAACTAAAGAACATTTTATTGCTGATTACAACAATTACATCAGAGTACAAGAATATAACAGAGTATGAATACTTATTACAAAAATAGAAATACAATAATATCAGAGTTTTAAATTACATTTAAATAGCAGCGGAAAAATATTACAAATATACAACTGAAAGGAATACACGGATACAGAGCTTTTCGAATACCGCTCCAGCTGTAAACCAGGATCCTGTAAATATATCTACAAAAAGCTACTCGACTGCCCGTGTGGAAAATATGGGCACCCGAGTTTGCCAGTGAAACAAACTACAGGTCAGTCATGGGACAGGTATGAGAAATCTTAACTCAACTTATCTAATAATAAGGCTAATCACAGGACCACGCCGCTCACGCGGAACGGGTTTTCTCCATTGGATTGCCAGTGCATAAAATAAAGTAAATCGTTAAACAACACAATGCTTTTCAGAAAAAAATGAAACAATTATAAGACCCAAGCCCCATCACACAATGCAACGCAAACCGGAGGATAGGGTTTTACCTTATAATGGTCAAAAGATGTTTGATACGATAAAACGGATTTAGTATTAGTGTGTATATCTATGGGTATATAAATATTTCAAAAACAATTTCAATCATAATGTATCAATCATAGACGGCATAGTACCCCATCCTACTATGTCGCTGTACTAGTTCTACAATCAAAACCGCAAGGTCGTATTGGAAATTGGATTTCCATCATGAGTTGAGGCTAGGGGCAAGCTCCTCTCCGATTCGAGACACTCTAGCAGATGCCTCAGGATCCCCCGCAGTGAACCCTTGGAGTGGTAGGGCCGTTCCCCGCCTATCGGCAATGGATTGGTTATGCCTGAACACACGTTTCCCGGTTCCTTTGAACCTATAGTATGACCACTAACGGTCTATAAAAATCCAAGGCGCCTCAAAATCCATCATCCACATAAGTAAAATGCCAGCCATTTTAAGCACTGATACTACCACTAGCTAGAAAGAAACGTGTGCACTCCCTACGGTCCATATCCCGTTTTTGACTCATACCGTGGTGTGAGGCTCACGAACTCACGCTCTACACAAAGCTTTGCCGTAATAGGCTATTCTTTGATCATCCCACAAGGCCCTGCTTTTCAACAAAAGCCTTGATCAGTTGCATCTTGGCATGCCACATTGACAATTCAGGCCATGCGATCAATTACTATTAATATATACCAGGGTGTTAAGCAGAGAATAAATCCTCCACCACCAAACAGACATACATTAACAGAAATCGATTTAATTCGCCTGGAACGAAATCCAATGTTAGACACGCATCCATTTACCAGCTTATGCTCTGGGTCTGAGCGAAAACCAAATACGAACAATCAACAATAGTCCGAACGGCCACCACTGGAGCTCCTTCAAGGTAGCTACTCCCATCAAGGGTCTCTGTAGCAACACATCCATTCGATGTGAAGATCGTCGGTCTTCAACCACCGTCTTCATCTTCGACTCTTCATCGTCATTCGGAATGGGTTAAACCCGGTCTTTCCGAATAACTCACGTATTTTATATTTAAAAATCAAGTACTATAAAAACACATCCAACGCCTCATTCCAATTTAGAATATTCTTCTAATAAAATATTCGCAATATTTTATCAAAGATAAACTCTTTAAATTATTCTTAGATCTTACTTTTAAGGATTTATTAAGAACCCAATTTGGTTTCAAATATCACAAATCATTATTCAATGATTAATTAAATTTAAGAAATTAATCTTATCTTTAACTGGGTTAAAGAACTAATGTCATTTTAAAACACCGTTTGCGGTAAACCCAAAATCATCTTCCATAAAATATGGAATCTTCACAGAAATCAAATCAATATATAATCGTTATAAATTTCTGTATCCGACCAATAATATAAATGGAATAACAGCAAAGTCTTTCAAATTCCATATGTAGTATCGGCCTTCTTTTACAGAAACTAATCTCGGTTATTATTAATTTGAATTCCATTCAATTCCAATTTAATATATTAAATTGGAAAACTTTACTTTTGGAGAAATTTCTATTCAAATCTTAATAAAAGATTTATAAATTCCAAATCATATTTTCATTGTCAGTTGGGTTAAAGAACAATTGTCGCTTAGAAACACAGTTCACAATAAACCCAACTCCCATTTCATCTTATTTCAATTACTAAATATAATCAAAAACTTTAATAATCTGAATTAAAAGATTATTCTTTCATATGGGGTTTAAGAACAGTGTTATTTAAGACACTATTCACGACAAACCCAAAATCCAATTTATTTAATTCATTCTCAATTAAATATTAACTAATTGGAAAACTTCATTAAATCTAAATTTAATGATTTATTCTAGTTGATAACTAGTTTATTTCAATAAAAATATATTTTTCTAAAATATACTCTTTTTTCTCTAAAATATATTCTGTTTCTAGGATATATTTTCTAAAATATTCTTTTCTAGAATATTCTTTATTGGAATGTGACTCAATCAACCTCCATATACTGCATGTAATCAATGATAAGTATTTATCAAACATCCAAATACAACCAGAGTGGATTCTACACTAAATATTGGGACTAGTGTAGGTCAAATATCATCCCAACACCCGTGTGGGGTTTCATCCAACAAACAAATAATAAGTTATTTGTGCACTTGGGCGATGTGTGAAAATTATCGTCCCAATCACATAAACAAGTCAGATAACTTGTGAGTGGAAGTGTAATATTCAGTTTGAATACACTAGCATTATATTTAACGCATCAGCATTTCGACATCACAGACAAACATCTTAATTCTTTTTATTGTAACAAATGAAAATAAAATCTAGTCTTTTTAATTCAATTCTTTTTTTTTTGTTGACACATGAAAATAAAATCTTAACTCTTATTTATTTACCAAAATGTGTATTTTTGGTCTCATTCATTTTTAAATGACAAAATGAATGTTTTACTTCATCTCTTTTAAAATAACAAAAATGTCTCTTTTATTCTAATGCTTTTAAAGTGGCAAAAATGGTAATGTTGTCTAATTCCTATCAATGTAAACAAAATGTCATTTTTGTCTTTATTCTTTTAAAGTAAACAAAAATGCTAATTTCTTTCTTTAATCCTTTTTAATGATCAAAATTTAATCTTTCTTCTTAATGAACAAAAATATAGATTTTGGTTAAACTCTTTTTTATGACAAAAAATAATTATTTTGGGTAAACTCTTTTATTTATGCCCAAAAATAAATGTATTTGTCCCATTCCTTATAAATGACAAAATGTGTATTTTGACTTCATTCTTTTTAATGTGATAAATATGTCCATTTCTAATTCATTCTTCTTTTTATGTATAAAAATATACATTTTCAATTCATTCTTTTTAATGACCAAAACAAATAATTTTGTCTAATTCTTTTTATGTAAACCAAATGTGAATATTTTGTCTAATACTTTATATGTAAACAAAATGTGAATATTTTGTCTAATCTTTTATATGTAAAAAAATATGAATATTTTGTCTAATCTTTTATATGTAAACAAAATGTGAATATTTTGTCTAATTCTTTTAATGTAAACAAAATATGATGATTTTGTCTAACCTTTTCAATGTAGCAAAATATGATATTTTTTTTTCTGATCTTCTCTAATGTGCAAAATATGATCATTTTGTTAAATTCTTCTTTAATGTAAACAAAACGACAAATTTGCCTAATTCCTTTTTATGTAAACAAAAATGTTCATTTCTAACTCATTCTTTTTAATGCATAAAAATATACATTTCTAAATCATACTTTTTAATGTATACAAAATATACATTTCTAAATTATACTTTTTAATGTATACAAAATATACATTTCTAAATCATACTTTTTAATGTTTACAAAATTTACATTTCTAAATCATACTTTTTAATGTATACAAAATATACATTTCTAATTCGCTAACATGTTAACATAAAATGTTATTTTATCTCGGTAATTATGTTTTGACAAGAATGTTATTCTTATTCCAAAAATCATGTTTTGACAAAAGTACTATTTTTATATAATCCTTATAAAATAACAAAAATGTGATTTTTTGTAAAATCCTTATTTAATAACAAAAATGTGTCTTTTTATTTTCCTTCTTTTATCAGTGACTAAATGAATGTATTTTCTAATTCATTTCTCTAAAGTGACAAAAATGAATTTTTACTTCTAACAAATTTCTATTCAAAAATGTCATCTTGATTTGCAATAACACATTTCAAATGAAAATGCTGTTTTTATTATCATTACAAATTCTAATCAAAAATGTTATTTTGATTTTCACAACACATTTCTAAAAATGTTGTTTTTATCTTCATTACAAATTTCTAATATGTTAACGTTACTAACATAAAAATGAGACTTTAAATTTAACATAAATCTTATTCGACAAAAGAGATAATTTGTTCTAACACAAATCTTATTCAATAAAGGTGGTAATTTGTTCTTTTTAATCTAATTAACAAAAGTGTTAATTTTGTCCTTTTTAATCTAATTAACAAAAGTGTTAATCCTGCTCTTTATAGTCTCATTAACAAAAGTGTTAATCTTGCTCTTTATAATCTCATTAACAAAAGTGTTAATCTTGCTCTTTTAATAAAAAATGTAACTCTTGTTCTTTTATTTGCATTTTAACAACAACAAAAATGTAAATTTTGTTCTTTTATTACATTTAAACAAAAAATGTAACTTTTGTTTCAATTCTATTCAATAACAAAAATATGAATTTTTGTTTCAATTCTATTCTCTAACAAAAATGTGAATTTTTGTTTCAATTTTTTCGTCTAGACAAGAGGTGTCTATTTTCTTTCAACAATAACAATTAGACAAACATGTCTAATTTTGGTTCAATTATATTAATGAGACAAAAATGTCAAATTTTGTTTCAACTATATAATATTGACGAAAGAATGAATTTACACTAATAACACTACATGATGAATTTGTTTAATTTTTTTCTAATTAACAAAATTGTAACTTTTGAATCGATAAATCTAATAAACACCATATGACGATCTTGTTTAACTTTTTCTAATTAACACCATTATAAATTTTGAATCAATAAATTTAATAAACAAAATGGTAATTTTGTTTATTTCAATTCTCTAGTTAACACAAAGAGTAATCTTTTACAGATCTACAGAGTACACTAAACACAAATCAAATCACGTATGAAGATCAGCAGAGTATTACAGCATATGAATAATATTACAATTATACTAAACCTGTTTTAATTATATATATAAAAAAATAGAATTTCTCACCTAGTTTTTAATTTCCTCAGAAATTATAGATCGCTCGAAATCTGTTTCAGTCCATTCCATATTGTAGATCTTGGAGATACGATTCTAACGGTTTTGAAATCATCAAATTTTGATCATATATGAATAAGTTACGGTATTACGAACATTGGAATGTTAAATATATATTTAGTTAAAACTTAATTACATTGCTAATCACTGTTTTAGCCGTAACCCTTCTTCCTGGATATTGTAAATAATCGAACCCACGCTTCATCAGAAAACCTCCATCACCGCTCCGCCCACAACCACCGTAACGCCGATCAAAGCTCACCGCTCAGGCGCCCTTCGAGGCAGCCTCCGACCCCGGCCACCGTGGATCGCGCGATGGGCCCCACCATCCTCAATTTGCGTGTGAGCGTGACAGCTTCAGGTCACGAATTCGCGAAGGTTGCTTCATGAAACTTCATCATCTCCGTATTGGATTGAAGAGGGAAGGATGCTCTTCCATTCTGGCTTTGAATTCATGATTAATTCTAGAAAGATTTGGGAGAGATTGGTGATTTAGTTTGGTGTATTTTCGGCCATTGAAGTAGTGTATACTACGGCTGTAACAATGGGAATAGGGTTTGGTATACTATACGGTATTTATACCGTATTTTTCCTTTGTTTTAATTTTATTTAATTTCAATTTAGTTTCTATATCGCTCTCCATCCGAAATCAAACCCAACGAGTGTCGTCTCTAGCTAATAACCCCCATCTCGGACACAATGGAACATGTTTCTTAACCCAGTTCGGCTGTTACGATATGTTTTTCTTTAAATGAAATTATAAATCTTTTAATTATTAAATTCAAACGTATATTTTAAATTACCGGGGCCACATACTAACTCTAAAAATTACAGAAAAAATATTTCTAGCTTTGTTTCGATGATACTGTTCTAACAAGACTAATTTCGCCGAATTCTGAGACCATTTGAAAAATGGCCTTTTTCAAGTCGATTAAATTTGACTAAAACAGTCAAAACACATTTTCTTTTACCATCTCACATATTAATTCGAAAAATTATGAAAATTGAAACTTAGCAATAATTTGACATTCCGGTTCCAACAAAAGTGGTTTCATCGAAAACCGAGGTCGTTTGCAAAATGGCTATTTTTAAGGCCAATATATTATATTAAAATATATATAAATTCTACAGCGACTTTTCTAAATTTTAAACTGGACATAACTTTCAAACTATAAAGTGAAATTTTGGTTTTTCAGATCCGTTAGAAAGATATTATTAAACAGATTTAAATATTTCTTGTTTCGCTCAATTCTGATTTAAAATGAATCATGTGCAGTCAGTCAAAGTTCAAATTCAAATTTTCAAACTGCAGCGCTGTTTTAAACTCCTTTTATAATTAAATTAAATTTATTCGTTTTAAAATAAATTTTTAGTCATTATTATTTAAAATAAATTATTTTACATATTAAAAATCCGTTAAAATTTCTAAAAAAATAAAAATTTTAAATTAGCCCCAAAATTCCGGGTTGTTACAGGTAAGTCCAGTGACTATTTAGCATGTAAACAAGAAAAGGGTTATGATATGAATAAACCGAATCTAGGACATCACCCTAGAAATAAGATAATAAGGTTGAATATGCCATCGCACCCATTTTACTTCTATGCACCACCTAACTAGTGTCCCAACTAGTAATCAATATAAAATGATAACGTGATCCCAATCCCTGTAATTGTGGTAGCCTTTAGGTGTACATCTATCGTGAGGATTCCACCTCAATCAGACTGATTGCCATGAACATGTTAGATGCACCGTTACTACCCTATCGATCGGCTCCTCACTTGCATTAATGTTCTATGTGTCTGTGTCAATCGGCCCTCTCTTGCATGTAGATACCCTGTGCTAGTCCCACCATAAGGTGTATCAATCCTTATGATAGCGACCCGACACGATTCAAGATGCACTGTGTATAACTACTGGTACTCAGTGCCTGCTTTTTCCCACTCCAGAGTACGTGCACGCCCGTAAAACGTCGGAACCTACACTAACGTACCTCCTGCCGCTGTTTTGACCGCTTATAATTAGCCCAGTAATCGTGCCCCACCCTGCCTAGTTCAGGGTACCATGATACATCTATGTGGGTTGCTGGTGAAATGGGTCCCCATTACTAGGGTTTCCTACTGGTTAAGTTTGTGGGCCTATATTTACTAATATTACCTACTAACCTGATATGTACTTAACCCTCCCACTGATTCAGGCATGTTTATTTAATGGTTAAGTTTGTGGGCCTATATTTACTAATATTACCCACTGACCCGATGTGTACTTAACCCTCCTACTGATTCAAGCATGTTTATAATGGTTAAGTTTTGTGGGCCTTTATTTACTAATATTACCCACCCAACTTGCTGTGTACTTAACCCTCCAGCACATTATGCCATATTGGTTAAGTGTTGTCCATTCATGTTAACTTAACCCATCCATTCATCATGTTATATTGGTTAAGTGTTTCTTATTAACTTAACCCTCCTCACTTATCATGTTGGAATGGTTAAGTGTTTCCTATTAACTTAACCCCATTCGTCCATCAAGTTGTATTGATCAAGTGTTTCTTGTTAACTTAACCCTCCTCACTTATCATGTTGGATTGGTTAAGTGTTTCCTATTAACTTAACCCCGTTCGTCCATCAAGTTGTATTGGTCAAGTGTTTCTTGTTAACTTAACCCCATGTGTTCATCATGTTGTATTGGTTAAGTGTCATCAATCAATTCAAGTTACTTAACCCACTTACTTGTCATGTTACTTTGGTTAAGTGTCGCCTTCTTGTGTCAACTCAACCCTACCACAAATCAAGTCATATTGGTTAAGTGTTCCCCTCTTGTTTTAACTTAATCTTACCACAAATCAAGTTATATTGGTTAAGTGTTGCCCTCTTGTTTTAACATAACCTTACCACAAATCAAGTTATATTGGTTAAGTGTTTCCATCTTGTTTTAGCTTAACCTTACCACTAATCAAGTAATATTGGTTAAGTGTTTCTTATTACTGAACTCTACCCATTCAATTTGCTATACTGGTTAAGTGTTTCCTATTAACTTAACCTTAGTCATTCATCTTGTTATATTGGTTAAGTGTTACCTTAATTAACTTAACCCTACCATTCCTGTCTTTGCTTTAATTCATTCATTAAAGCACCAACCACTCACATTAGACAGGTATTGTTGCGGTTACTGGATGTGCCGGGCGGTTCTGGGCAGTTTTTCACCGCAACTCAGTCTAACCGCGGGTTCTTTTGGGCTTGATGCACTAACCTCTCACATTAGATATATATTGTTACGGTTGCTGGATGTGCGGGGCGGTTAAAGGCAATCTTACACCGTAACTCAATCTAACCTCGGGTTAGGCATATTTGTCTTTTATAAATTTACATTTTTACCTTCTATTTTTATATGTAAATTATTGTCATTCGAGTCATGCCCAATTTCTCTCTAAATCATGTTCATAATTTTAGGTATATAAATTATACCATTTCAATGCCACTAATCATTTAAAATATGCCAATAACATGTAACCTCATGTTTTTCCCAACGTTACCCCAGCTAAACGTTTGCATAAATTTCATAGAATGTTAGGCTTCGCAATTTAGCCTAACTCAAAATAAAGAGGGGAAAAGGAAGAGACACGTAGCGTTCAAGACAAGCATAATATGGATCCAACATATGTCACATAAATTTGGCATAGAATAAATATATGTTTAATTATGATCTTGCAATTTTGAACCTAATCAACATGAACCATAAGCATATGGATGGGAGTTTACATAAAACTACACAATTCCAATTAGTCGTATAAAGGTGAACTTGCATTTTTGGATCTAATTAACATGGGCCTTAAACATACGCAATTACCCAAATCCAACTAGGCATGTAAATGCAAACTTTTATTTTGGGTCCAATGAACATAAACCTTAAGCAAATAGAATTGCACAAGTTTAACTAGACATGTGAATGTAAACTTTAATTTGGATCCAATAATCATGAATCTTAAACATATGTAATTACACAGGTTTAACAAGGCATGTAAATATGAACTTTTATCTTGGATCCAACAAACATGAATCTTAAGCATAGGGTTTTACACAAGTTTAACAAGGCATGTAAATATGAGCTTTAATTTTGGATCCACTTTTCATAGATCTAAATGTAAATCTAAACATAATACATGTCTTAGCCTAACAACTTGCATGATTCAATAAACATAGATCTAAATGTAGATCTAAACAACTTGCATGATTCGATAAGCATAGATCTAAATGTAGATCTAAACAACTTGCATGATTCAATAAATATAGATCTGAATGTAGATCTAAACAACTTGCATGTTACATAACATGAAAAGTCACCATATTTACATAATATACGATTGGTTTAACATCAACATATTACCACAATTATCTCACAAGCATATACGATAGAATCTTTACACGAATAAGCATAAATCAGCATCGTCATTATCTTACAACTTGGAATTACTCTAGTTTTCATTTTATTACAAATCCCAACTTTTAATCGTTCATATCTAAATAATAACAGGAGTTACAAACAAAAGAAAGTCTTGTTTTCTGGGATCTATATTCTGAAATTGAATAGCTCTCCTTTGTTGTAGACATTGAATTCTCTTAGTTGAATTAGATTTGATTTGTAATTCATAACTTGCTTTCTAGTTGAATGAGAATGGTGGCTACTCTAGGTTGAGTGTTGACAACATGATGGTCTTAGGAATATTTTTATGTGGCATAGGGTTTAGATTTAGGTTGCTTATATAGAAGTTTGATTTAATAGGAGGCGTCAGATCAACCCAGGGTAAATCAAAGCCATTCAAATCTAAGAGAACCAACCAGAACTTGCCACACAAGCCCTAATGACACAGCAGATCATCACACAAAGAAACATGTTAGATTTCAGATCTGACCCAAGGAGGAGGTCGACCTGTATATAGGGAGGTCGACCCCCTGGCCTGGGGTAGGTCGACCCCCAGGTCGACCTGCCTTGGTATTTAATTTTCTGAATTGTTTTATATAAATTTCTGAAAGTTCTGAGGGCCATAACTTCTTCATACGAAGCCCGATTTTCGAAAACTTGACTCTATTCCAAGCAGAATTTCGAGACAAATGCAATGGCGCAACCCGTTTCACCTATTTCTCACATTTGTAAATAATTATTCTTTAATTCGTTACTTTAATATTCTCAGAAAATACGAGGTGTTACAATGATGGCTGCAGATTCGAAAGATCTATCGTGAATATATCTCCACGGCTTACGTCTCGGTAAGAGAAAACACCGTAATACATATACTACGCACTTTGGATGAGCATCAATATGCTCTATCCCCATGGGACTCGATCGACTGAAATGACCTATCCCAATCTCCAGGTGTGGAGTGACCACACCCAGCACAACTCAGCCGACCAAATCCATATATATATATATATATAAAGTATATTGGTCAAACCTACTAATCAAACAAATCGTTCACCATCATACGGGGGTGTGAGGCTCGCGAGGTAACGCTACACAAAGCTATGCTAATTAAAGCTATGCTTTGATCATCATCCACAAGGCTCTGCTTTTCAACAAAAGCCTTGATCCATGCATCTTAGCATGCCACATTGTCAATCCATACCATTGATTTCTGCCAATATATACAACCTCGGAGCACATACATCTTAGAGAAGGGTGTTAAGCAAGAGAATAATTCTCCCCACTAACAGATATATATATATATATATATATATATATATATATTTAGCAGAGATCAACGAATTCAGCATAAAGAAATAGAACGTCAGACATACCATCCATTTACAAGTCTGTTCTGGGTCTGAACGAAACCGGAGGCACCTTATTCCTCGTCCCATATGTCCAATGCAGAAGAGAGGCCCTCGCATATCCAAACAATCAACAAGTACGTCCGGACGGCTACCACTATAGCCCCTTCAAGGTAGCTACTTGTAACAACCCGTATTTTAATAACGTGTTATAACCATAAATCAAGGCAGAATTAATTTTTAAAATAAGGATCAAGGGCAACGGGTTAGGCCATTACGTTCTTGTCAAAATTCTGCTTGGAAATGAGACCGAGTTTTCGAAAATCAGAGTCCGTATGACCAAGTTATGACCCTTCAAAGTTTCAGAAATTTCAAGTTCAAAAACAGCTCAGAATTCAAATTCAAATTTCGAATTCAAACCCGATAACGGACTGGGCGGGAAATTTCCCGCCCAGGACCAGGTCGACCTGGGGGTCAACCATAGTGTCGACCTGCCCAGGACCAGGTCGACCATAGAGTCGACCTGGGTGTCGACCTGGTTGCCGAGCCCATTTTTGAGTCAGAGTTCACTCTGATGTTTCTAGTCCGATTTCTGTCTAAATTCGTTGGCCTGACCCTATATAAACAGCCCCTAACTCTAGTCTCTCTACACAAATTCTCTCTGGCCTTATGCTGCTAAAACTCTGGTTGAAAATTTAGAGAAAAGGGATTGCTTCTTCTCCAACAAGGCTACATGTAGAGTATTGCTGTTTGGGGGATTTTTGTTAGACTCGAGATTCAACACCGCCTCTTTGTTTTCTAATTCTCAAACCATGATCTGTAAGCCCCAGTTACTTTTAGATCTAAACTTTAAACTTAATATGGACATGTTGTAAATTGAACCTAAGTATGACAATTATCTTGGATCTATCATTGTATATCTTGGATCTATCATTGTTCATTTTGGATCTAGTATTTTGGATCTACTATTTGTTCACCTTGGATCTATTCATCTTGAATCTTGACTTGTGGTAATATTTACATGAAATTGATTTGGGGCCTATATATGTTGTAGATCTAAAACCCCTAATGTCCATAATATTCATGCTTGTAATGTTGAATTAGTTGTTATTCACAAGTTTGCGGTTATTATCTTATGTCAACTGTTACCATGACTATCACCCTATTTTGCTAGATTTGATATTTGAGACCACTACTCCATATGCCAGTATTGTTGTAATCGTTTATCTCAAGTTATACCATGCTTGACTTGTAATCACTTTTGCCACCTGATGCCCGTTATTAGCTTGGATTCAACTTGCTTTCTGACAGCTCATGTACGGTTTGGTCTTGGGCTATGCTATTGTTGCTTCTGCTATTTGTGGGGAATAATTTACTTTTGTTTTAAAGTTTATGCTTCTTTACTATGAACTTGATGTAATGGAATAATTTGTATCTTGAATATATGAGCTTTTGACTCTTTTCTTGGAAATAATAAAAAGTTGGTTTTTAATTTCTACCGCTGCTTTATTTATGTTCTGCCTTGTGATGTCTCTGTGCATGTTTACCTAGATAATACTCCACCAAAGCTAGTGCATTACCTTTGTGAGTGACCCTAGCGGAGGTGGGGTGTTACAGGGCACGATTACTGGGCTGATTGTAAGCGACCAGAACGACGGCTAAGTTGGTGCGCCATTGTAAATTCAAGCGGACTATGGTCATGCACGTATTCCGGAGTTGAAAAAGCAGGCATTGGGCACCAGTAGGTTTACACTGTGCGTGCTTGATTCATGTCGGTGGTTGGCACCCTAGGGCTTGATACACCCTATGGTGGACCTAGCACAGGTGACTACATTTCGTGATTGGGCCGTATGACACAGACACATGACGAGCTAGAACTTGTAGGAAGCCGATCGATTAGTAGATCGTACTGTAGGACCCCGTAATGGGTCATTTCATGATATTGGGCCAAGGGATCATTTCATGATTAATACTTGACATGGGTTAGAATACTAGTACAGTTGGTGCAGCGAATCTTGAATATGCGATGCTAGACTTGACTTATCTTGATATCTTAGTTATCATACCAGTCATGTTATCATCCTTATGTTTAATTCCAGTTTTCACATGTCATGTTACTTTTACTAGTTTTTATGCTGAAAGTCACTAGGGCTTACCAGTCTTTATGACTGACCCTTTTTCTTCCGCCTCTTTTTCTTTCGTTCCCTCCCCCCTAGGTTCTCAGGGAGGAAACGCTAGCTCTTAGCTTGGATTTAGCTTGCTTTCTGTCAGCTCATGTACGGTTTGGTCTTGAGCTATGCTATGGCTGCACTTCTTCTATTTTTTGGGAATAATTTACTTTTGTTATCTTAAGTTTATGCTTCTTTATTTAGAACTTGATGTAATGGAATAATTTGTACTTTGGGTATATGAGGTTTTGACTCTTTTCTTGAAAGTAATGAAATTTGGTTTTTAATTTCTACCGCTGCTTTATTTATGTTCTGCCTTGTGATATCTCTGTGTATGTTTACCTAGATAATACTCCAACAAAACTAGTGCATTCCCTTTGTGAGTGACCCTGGCGGAGGTGGGGTGTTACATTTGGCATCAGAGCATAAGGTTACCAGACGGGGCAAAAGTTTTAAAAACCTTCTAAAACTATTTTCCAAAACCGTTTATAAAGAAGCATTTTTCAATAAAAGCTTTGTGTTTAAAAAGGCTATTCCCCAAAAGCCATTAGCACTTTCCTTTGTTTCCTCGTTTGAATCTTTTTCTTTTCGTTTTTCAGCATGTATGATCTTAACCTTCCTAAGGGAGTACCCGTACCTGGATGGTTCTGAAGGTACTTAGAAGTTAGGGCCAACGGCGCGGGCCCGACAGACATCCCTCCTCCTCCTCCCCTAGTGGTCGCGGTTCCTCCTCCTCCTGGTACCGCCTTTGCCAAAATATGCAAAGACTTTAAAGCAATGGGAAGCAAGAACTTCGTTGGAACTGAAACCTTCGTTGAGGCACGAAACTGGCTTAAGGAGACTGAAGACTTGTTTATTATCTTCGATGTGGAGGATCATAGGAAAGTTCAGTTGGCAGCATGGTTGTTGAAAGAGGAAGCTGCATTTTGGTGGGAAGTCACCAACGCTACCAGGCTAGTTGAGACTTGGCCAGACTTTAGAGAGAGGTTTGGGATTAAATTTTTATCGTCGGCAGAAGAGAACCTTCAGATGGAGAGGTTCCTAGCACTTAAGCAAGGGGACATGACAGTTAGGGAGTACATGAATAAGTTTAATCAGCTTGCTAGGTTCATATTGGACTTGGTTAACACAGCTCAGAAGAAGGCTGTACGCTTTGCTCGAGGATTGAACGAGCCACTACACAGTTTGGCTATAACTCATATACCCATGTGGGCGACCTTTTAAAGCTTGGTGGATATGGCCCTACTTCATGAGGAAGACAAGAATAGAAAGAAGGAGGTTAAGTCTAATGAGACTCAGAATAAGAAGGTTGACTTCAAGAAGGGAGGCAACAAGAATAACAAGAACAACAATACTAACAAACCACGTGAGACAAGGAAGTGCAACTTTTGTGGTATTACAGGACATCTAGCTAAAGACTGTAGAAGGAAGAAGAGAAAGTTGGGTGAATGCTTTCATTGTGGAGATACTGGACACATCAGCAAAGATTGCCCTAAGAAGCAAAGGCAGGGGCAAGGGCAGGCCCAGTGAGCAGGACCTTCTGGAGGGCAGTTGCATGCTCTCAACACCACTCCAGCACTTGACCGAGGTAGTAATATTTCCGTAGAAAGCCTTGTTTACATTTTTGAATTTCCTGTTCGAACCTTATTTGACTCTGGCACATCGCATACTTTTATTTCTTCTGATGTTGTTAAAAATCTGCACCTAAGTACTAGTCTGGTTGAGGATCCCGTTATAGTTTCAAATCCAATTGGGGGCTCCGCTCATTTATCTATGATGTGTGTGGATTTGAGGATTTCTATCTTAAGCGTAGAATTCACGTGTAATGCTTATGTTCTCGGATTTATGGGATACGGTTTGATCCTAGGTATGTATTGGCTGTCCAATTATGGAGCCATTCTTGATTGTAAACGAAGGGTAGTGAGGCTCATGACTCGCCTTTGTAATACCCTTGAAATTTCTTGTAACCCTAAGGGTTCGGTCATGTTGTGTTATCTTGAATCTCTTGACTCGTCCATTGACAATTTGCAATCTGTAAGAGTGGTCTGAGAATATCTAGATGTCTTTGATGAGGTGAA
Organism: Allium sativum; assembly: GCA_030737875.1. Taxonomy (NCBI): domain Eukaryota; kingdom Viridiplantae; phylum Streptophyta; class Magnoliopsida; order Asparagales; family Amaryllidaceae; genus Allium; species Allium sativum. The sequence continues at coordinate 442,376,436 of CM060922.1, read as the reverse complement.
GGGGTTACCTCCTAAACGCGAGATAGACTTCCGAATTTATCTTGCTGATAATGCCAAGCCAGTTTCATTGCCCGTTAGGCACATGGCCCCGCGAGAAAGAAGAGAGCTCAGTAAACAAGTTAAGGAGTTGCTTGAGAAAAATTTCATAAGACAAAGCATTTCTGAATGGGGTGCTCCGGTGGTATTCGCTACTAAGGCGGATGGTTCGCTTCGTCTACGCGTATATTATCGTGAGTTAAACAAGCTAACTAAGAAAAATAGACACCCACTACCAAGAATCGACGATTTGTTTGACTAGCTTGTGGGAGCATCTGTTTTCTCTCAACTCGATCTAGCCACAGGATTCCATCAGCTTAGAGTGGCTGAGGATAGCATTGACAAAACTGTGTTTAGGACTCCAGATGGGTTCTTCGAATGGCTCGTCATTCTGTTTGGGTTAACTAATGCACCCGCATACTTTGTAGATTAGATGAGTAGGGTGTTTCGGGAGTTCCTTAACAAGTTTGTAGTGGTTTTCGTGGACGATATTTTGATCTTCTCAAAGGATGAAGAAGAGCATGCTAGACATATCAAGGAATTCATGGATACGCTTAGAGCACACCAGTTAAAGGCTAAGTTCTCCAAATGCCATTTTTGGAGGAAGTTCGGTTTCTTGGACATGTAGTTTCTAATCAAGGCATAGCTGTGGACCCCGCAAAGGTAGTTGAGGTGCAAGACTGGAAAATTCCTAAGAACGCAACGGACGTGAGAAGCTTTCTCGGTTTGGCAGGCTACTATAGGAAGTTCATTAAGGACTTCACTAATATTTCAGCCCCACTTACTAGGTTAACGAAGAAAAACCTAGCGTTTGCATGGGACATAGAATGTGAGATTGCTTTTCAGAGACTCAAGAGAGCCCTCACCACAGCTCCAGTTTTGGCATTACCCGACGGAAGTAAGATGTTTACGGTGTACACAGATGCGTGTGGCACAGGATTAGGCGCTGTCCTAATGCAAGAAGGGAAAGTGATATGCTATGGGGGTAAACAACTTAAAGTTCATGAGAAGAACTATCCCGCACATGACTTGGAGTTGGCGGCGATCGTTTTTGCACTTAAATCTTGGCGCCATTATCTTCTAGGGGAGAGGTTCGAGCTGTATACCGACCATAAATCTCTTAAGTACCTCTTCTCACAGAAAGATTTGAATATGAGACAACAGCAGCGGATGGAATTCTTGGCATCATATGACTTCGATATAGCTTATACCCCTGGCAAGGGTAACGTGGTGGCGGATGCGCTGAGTAGGAAAAGGTTGACCTTGAGCCCCTTGTTTGTTGAAAGGAAAAGTCTAGAGTTTATAGCAACCTTTGATTTTACACCTGCTGTTGAGTCATTGACTGTTACGTTAGCATCTCTTGAGTTAAGACCTACACTTCTAGATCAAGTAGGGACTTCACAGAAGGAAGACCCACATATAGTCGAAATCATGGACAAGCTGATTAGTGGTGAGACGTCAAGTCACCTCGGTAGGTATGCCATAGATGACAAGGGATGGCTAAGGCGTGATGGAAGGCTATGTGTCCCACAAGTGGGAGACTTAGTAAGGAAAGTCCTCGAGGAGGCGCATCACTCGAAGAAGACCATACATCCCGGAGGGGATAAGATGTACAGGGATATGAAACCCCTTTTTTTTGGCCTGGAATGAAAAAGGACATGGCAGAGTTCATTTTGAAGTGCATGGTGTGCCAACAAGTAAAGGCCGAGTCGAAGAAGCCCGGTGGGCTATTACATCCTTTGGAGGTTCCGCAATGGAAATGAGAGAGTATCTCGATGGATTTCGTGGATGGACTGCCTATGTCAAGGAAGGGAAATACTATCATATGGGTCATAGTTGATAGACTCACGAAAAGTGCTCACTTCATCCCGATGAAAAGCAAGAGGACCGCATCATGGCTAGCGTCTATTTATCTTCGAGAGATAGTACGGTTGCACGGGGTTCCTTCTAGTATAGTTATTGATCGTGACCCGATTTTCACTAGCCAGTTTTGGAATAGTCTACAAGAAGCAATGGGTACACGACTAAGTTTAAGCACGGCCTATCACCCACAGACGGATGGACAAACTGAAAGGGTAAATAGGGCACTAGAGGATCTTTTGAGGCTATGCATTCTTGACTTTGGTGGTACTTGGGAATACCATCTTTATCTCGTGGAGTTTGCATATAATAATAGTTACCAAGCCAGCATCGGAATGGCACCGTTCGAAGCCCTGTATGGAAGACCGTGCAAGTCGCCAACTTGTTGGTGGGAGACGACAGACAGGCTTATACTTGGGCCCGACATGATAAGGGACACTTCTGAGAAGGTTGAGTTGATACGAAGACGGATGAAAACGGCCCAAGAAAGACAGAAATCTTATGCGGACAAGAGAAGGACAGACCTAGAGTTCGAAGTCGGAGATATGGTCTTTATAAAAGTTTCTCCTTTACGCAATGTGGTTTGTTTTGGAGCGGTTGGAAAGCTAGCACCAAGGTTTGTAGGACCATTCCTTATCACTGAGAGGATTGGGCAGATGGCCTATAAGGTAGACTTACCCGAGAAGCTGACCGGAGTACACAATGTCTTTCATGTCTCGCATCTCCGAAAGTGCCTACATGAGTCGGCCGAAGTGGTTGAGCCAAGCATCCTTGAAGGCGTAGAAGTGGAAAAAGAAGCAATATTGAGGCGAGTTCCAATTCGTATCTTAGGAACGGAGATCAAGAAGCTAAGGAATCGAGAAGTAAAGCTAGTTAAAATACAGTGGAGTGAAGCCCAAGAAGACGCAACTTGGGAAATGGTTGCAAGCGTTTGCAAATGTTATGGTTGATGTTTGCAAATGGTTGCAAGTGTTTGCAAGTGATTGCTAGTGGATGCATGACACACATTAGGCACTAGATCGGCTCAGTCACATTTTCATGTTGCATATGCATGAGTGCTTATACTTGTACATGGATGGAACTTGTTATGCTATCACTTGGATGTTGCATATGAATGAATGTTATGTGCACTCACGTAGAGATTATAAATTATGTTAGGAATTTGCATACATGTTGGACTCATTACACTAACATATTTTGCATTAAGGAGGTTTACTGAATCGGTAACCGCCTGATCTTTTGCATTAGATAAGTACATATACACACACTTACTGCATATGTTCATACACCACTAGAAATCTTTTAAGGACAATGGTTACCTATGGATGATGTTTTGAGTAGATGGATGATTGGATGGTAGGATATATTCTTTCTAACTTAGAGATTTCGGGGACGAAATCCTTTAAGGAGGGGAGAATGTAACAACCTGTATTTTAATAACGTGTTATAACCATAAATCAAGGCAGAATTAATTTTTAAAATAAGAATCAAGGGCAACGGGTTACTCCATTACGTTCGCCTCGAAATTCTGCTTGGAAACGAGTCCGAGTTTTCGAAAATTGGAGTCCGTATGACCAAGTTATGACCCTTGAAAGTTTCAGAAATTTCAAGTTCAAAAACAGCTCAGAATTCGAATTCAAATTTCGAACTCAAACCCCAGAACGGACGGGGCGGGAAATTTCCCGCCCTGGACCAGTTCGACCTGGGGGTCGACCATAGTGTCGACCTGCCCAGGACCAGGTCAACCATAGAGTTGACCTGGGTGTCGACCTGGTTGCCGAGCCCATTTTTGAGTCAGAGTTCACTCTGATGTTTCTAGTCCGATTTCTGTCTAAGTTCGTTGGCCTGACTCTATATAAACAATCCCTAACTCTAGTCTCTCTACACAAATTCTCTCTGGCCTTATGCTGCTAGAACTCTGGTTGAAAAGTTAGAGAAAAGGGATTGCTTTTTCTCCAACAAGGCTACGTGTAGAGTATTGTTGTTTGGGGGATTTCTGTTAGACTCGAGATTTAACATCACCTCTTTGTTTTCTATTCTCAAACCACGATCTGTAAGCCCCAGTTACTTTTAGATCTAAACTTTAAACTTAATATGGACATGTTGTAAATTGAAATTGAACCTAAGTTTGACAATTATCTTGGATATATCATTGTATATCTTGGATCTATCATTGTTCATTTTGGATCTAGTATTTTGGATCTACTATTCGTTCACCTTGGATCTATTCATCTTGAATCTTGACTTGTGAGAATATTTATATGAAATTGATTTGGGGCCTATATATGTTGTAGATCTAAAACCCCTAATGTCCATAATATTCATGCCTGTGATGTTGAATTAGTTGTTATTCACAAGTTTGGGGTTATTATCTTATGTCAACTGTTACCATGACTATCACCATATTTTGCTAGATTTGATATTTGAGACCACTACTCCATATGCCAGTATTGTTGTAATCGTTTATCTCAAGTTATACCGTGCTTGACTTGTAATCACTTTTGCCACCTTATGCCCATTCTTTCTATGTTATTCCCTAATTAGATTTGTTTGTATCAATTCAAATTCACGTGCGATGGGAATACGATTTGGGTAGTTTAGGCAAACCTGAATTTACCATGAACTTGGAACATGAACATTGTTATAACTTGAATCTGAATATGGACATGAAACTTACCTTGAAACTTGTCATGAACTTGATATGAGACTTAAACATGGTCATGACTCTAGAATGAACTTGAAAATGGCCAACTCGAGGTTGGGTTGAGTTTGCAGTGTAAATCTGCCCGGAACCGCCCGGCGAATCCAGTGACTGCAAATAAAAGGATCCAATATGGGTAGTTAGTCATATCGCACCTAAAACCCGAGGTTAGACTATGTTGTAGTGTAAATCTACCCAGAACCGCCCGACAAATCCAGTGACCACAACAACTAGTCTAATGTGAGAGGTTGGGGTGCATTAACGAATTTATGCTACATGATAGGGTTAAGTCATGAACATGAAAGACAACACTTAACCAACTTGATACATGATTGGATAGGGTTAAGTCATGAATCTGAATGACAACACCTAACCCATTAGAAACCCTAGTTACGCGGTCCTTTTCAGCAGTAACCCACTTAGATGTATCACGATACCCTAGGACTAGGCAGGGTGGGGCATGTAACAACCCGTGTTTTTATAACGTGTATTAACCATAAATCAAGGCAGAATTAATTTTTAAATTAAGAATCAAGGGAAACGGGTTACGCCATTGCGTTCATCTCGAAATTCTGCTTGGAAACGAGTCCGAGTTTTCGAAAATTGGAGTCCGTATGACCAAGTTATGACCATTCGAAGTTTTCAGAAATTTTCAAATTCAAAACGGACTCAATTCGAATTCAAAATTCGAATTTCAAACCTCCAAATGGACTGGGCGGGAAAAATCCCGCCTAGGACCAGGTCGACCTGGGGGTCGACTATGTAGTCGACATACCCAGGGCCAGGTCGACCATAGTGTCGACCTGGGGGTCGACCTGGTGCCCGAACCCATTTCTGAAGCTGGATTCACTCTGATGTATTTGGCCTCATTTCTGTCCACATTCGTTGACCTGACCCTATAAATACAGCCCCTAACACCAGTCTCTCTACACCAAATTTCTTTCTGACCTTATGCTGCTCTGATTCTGGTTGAAAAGTTTGAGGGAGGGACTGCTTCTACTACGTTGAGACTGCGTTAAGGGAATTGCCGATTTGGGGACTTCTATTAGGACTTGACTCAGCATATTCAACATCGACTCTCTTTTTCTAATTCTCGAACCACGATCTGTAAGCCCCAGTTATTTTCATATTTAAACTGTAAATGTATTATGAATATGATGTAAATTGAAATTGGACCTATATATGATGATTGTTTACATTCATTCTCGTTCATCTTGGATCTTGACTCTTGAATATTACTATGACATTGATTTGGGGCCTATTCATGTTGTAAATCAAAAGAAACCCCTCTTATTATCATGTTGAATCTGTTATTAGTCACATATTTATGACTATCACCTTATGACAGTCGTTACCATGACTATACTATCACCTTATGTCAATCGTTACCATGACTATACTGTCACCTTGTGACAATTATTATTTTGACTAGTACCTTATCTTGCTAGATTTGGAATCTTTATGTTCGAGGCCAATATTTCATATGCCAGTAATATTTTAATCTTTTATTTCAAGTCATATCATGCTATGATAGTAATCACTTTTGCCAATTATACCCGTTCCTTTTTATGTTATTCCCTATTAGATTTATTTGTATCGATTCGAACTTACGTGCGATGGGAATACGATTTGGGTAGACTAGGTAAAACATAAATTAGCTTTAAACTTGAACATGAACATTATTATGACTTGAACCTGAATATGGACATGAAATTGACACGATTTGACATAAAACATGACATGAAAACTCGACATGAATCTAAACATGAAAACTTGAACGTGAGCATGACAGTTAGATAAACTTGAAAATGGCCAACTCGAGGTTGGGTTGAGTTTGCAGTGTAAATCTGCCCGGAACCGCCCGACAAATCCAGTGGCTGCAAACAATAGGATCCAATGTGGGTAGTTGGTCATATCGCACGTAAAAACCCGAGGTTAGACTATGTTGTGGTGTAAAACTGCCCGGAACCGCCCTGCAAATCCAGTAACCACAACAGTTAGTCTAATGTGAGAGGCTGGCGTGCACTAATGAATTAATGCCACATGATAGGGTTAAGTCATGAACCACTTGAATATACTTGACCAACTTGACACGATGACTTGATAGGGTTAAGTCATGAACTGCTTGAACACACATAACCAACTATATACATGATCTGGATAGGGTTAAGTCACGAATTTGAATGACAACATTTAACCTATTAGAAACCCTAGTTACGTGGTCCTTTTCAGCAGTAACCCACTTAGATATATCACGATACCCTGGGACTAGGCAGGGTGGCGCACGATTACTGGGCTGATTGTAAGCGACCAGAACGACGGCTGAGTAGGTGCGCCATTGTAGGTTCAGGCGGGCTATGGTCGTGCACGTAGTCCGGAGTTGAAAAAGCAGGCATTGGGCACCCGTAGATTTACACTGTGTGTTCTTGATGCGTGTCGGTGGTTGGCACCATAGGACTAGATACACCCTATGGTGGACCTAGCACAGGTAACTACATTTCTGGATAGGGTCGTATGACACAGACACATGACGAGCTAGGACTTGTAGGGAGCCGATCGATTAGTAGATCGTACCGTAGGACCCCGTAATGGGTCACTTCATGACACTGGGCTAAGGGATCATTTCATGGTTAATACTTGATATGGGTTAGAATACTAGTACAGTTGGTGCAGCGAACCTTGAACACGCGATGCCAGACTTGACTTATCTTGTTATCTTAATTACCCAACTAGTTCTGTTACCATCCTTATGTTTAATTCCAGTTTTCACATATCATGTTACCTTTATTGGTTTTCATACTGAAAGTCACTAGGGTTACCAGTCTTTATGACTGACCCTTTTTTTTTCTTTCGCCCCTTTTTCTTCCGTTTCCCCCTAGGTTCCTAGGGAGGAAACACTAGCTCTTAGCTTGGATTCAACTTGCTTTCTGACAGCTCATGTACGGTTTGGTCTTGGGCTATGCTATGGCTGCTTCTGCTATTTATGGGGAATAATTTACTTTTGTTTTAAAGTTTATGCTTCTTTACTATGAACTTGATGTAATGGAATAATTTGTATCTTGGATATATGAGCTTTTGACTCTTTTCTTGGAAATAATAAAAAATTAGTTTTTAATTTCTACCGCTGCTTTATTTATGTTCTGCCTTGTGATGTCTCTGTGCATGTTTACCTAGATAATACTCCACCAAAACTAGTGCATTGCCTTTGTGAGTGACCCTAGCGGAGGTGGGGTGTTACATTTGGTATCAGAGCAGAAGGTTACCAGGCCGGGCAAAAGTTTTAAAAATCATCTGAAACTATTTTCAAAACCATTTATAAAGAAGCATTTTTCAAGAAAAGTTTTATGTTTAAAAAGGTTATTCCCCAAGAAGCCATTAGCACTTCCCTTTGTTTCCTTGTTTGAATCTTTTCTTTTCCTTTTTTAGCATGGCCGATCTTAACCTTCCTAAGGGAATACCCGTGCCTGGATGGTTCCGAAGGTACTTAGAAACCAGGGCCAACGACGCGGGCACGGAAGACATCCCTCCTCCTCCTCCCCCAGTGGCCATGGTTCCTCCTCCTCCTGGTACCGCCTTTGCCAAAATATGCAAAGACTTTAAAGCGATGGGCGGCAAGAACTTCGTTGGGACTGAAACCTTCGTTGAGGCACGAAACTGGCTAAAGGAAACAGAAGACTTGTTCTTTATCTTTGATGTGGAGGACCATAGGAAAGTTCAGTTGGCAGCATGGTTGTTGAAAGAGGAAGCTGCATTTTGGTGGGAAGTCACCAACGCTACCAGGCCAGTTGAGACTTGGGTAGACTTTAGAGAAAGGTTTGGGCTCAAATTCCTATCGTCGGCAGAGGAGAACCTTCAGATGGAGAGGTTCCTAGCACTCAAGCAAGGGGATATGTCTGTGAGGGAGTACGTGAATTAGTTCAATCAGCTTGCTCGGTTCGGTTTGGATTTTGTCAACACAGCCCAGAAAAAGGCTGTATGCTTTGCTCGAGGATTGAACGAGCCACTACACAGCTTGGCCCTAACTCATATACCCATGGGGGCGACCTTTGAAAGCTTGGTGGATATGGCTCTACTCCATGAGGAAGACAAGAATAGCAAGAAGGAGGTTAAGCCTAATGAGACTCAGAATAAGAAGGCTGACTTCAAGAAGGGGAACAACAAGAATAATAAGAATAACAAGAGCAACAACAAATCACGTGAGACGAGGAAGTGCAACTTCTGTGGTATTACTGGACATCTAGCAAAAGAATATAGAAGGAAGAATAGGAAGTTGGGTGAATGCTTTCATTGTGGAAATACTGGAAACATCAGCTAGGATTGCCCCAAAATGCAAGGGCAGAGGCAAGGGCAGACTCAGCGAGCAGGACCTTCTGGAGGGCAGTTGCATGCTCTCAACACCGCTCCAGCTCCTGACCGAGGTAGTAATATTTCCGTAGAAAGCCTTGTTTACATTTCTGACTTTCCTGTTCGAACTTTATTTGACTCTGGCGCATCACATGCTTTTATTTTTTATCTGATATTGTTGAAAATCTGCACCTAAGTACTAGTCTGGTTGAGGATCCCGTTATAGTTTCAAATCCAATTGGGGGCTCCGCCCATTTATCTATGATGTGTGTGGATTTGAGGATCTCTATCTTAAGCCTAGAATTCACGTGTAATTCTTATGTTCTCGGATTTATGGGATACGGTTTGATCCTAGGTATGGACTGGCTGTCCGATTATGGAGCCATTCTTGATTGTGAACGAAGGGTAGTGAGGCTCATGACTCGCCTTGGTAATACCCTTGAAATTTCTTGTAACCCTAAGGGTCCGGTCATGTTATGTTATCTTGAATCCCATGACTCGTCCGACGATAATTTGCAATCTGTAAGAGTGATCCGAGAATATCCAGATGTCTTTGATGAAGTAAGGGGATTACCTCCTAAATGCGAGATAGAGTTCCGAATTTATCTTGTTGATAATGCCAAGCCAGTTTCATTGCCCGTTAGGCACATGGCCCCGCGAGAAAGAAGAGAGCTCAGTAAACAAATCAACGAGTTGCTTGAGAAAAATTTCATAAGACGAAGCATTTCTGAATGGGGTGCTCCGGTAGTATTCGCCACTAAGGCGGATGGATCGCTTCGTCTGTGCGTAGATTATCGTGAGTTAAACAAGCTGACGAAGAAGAATAGGAACCTGCTACCAAGAATCGACGATTTGTATGACCAGCTTGTGGGAGCATCTGTTTTCTCTTAACTCGACCTAGCCACAAGATTCCATCAGCTTAGAGTGGCTGAGGATAGCATTGACAAAACTGCGTTTAGGACTCCAGATGGGTTCTTCGAATGGCTCGTCATGCCGTTTGGGTTAACGAATGCACCTGCGTACTTTGTAGATTTGATGAGCAGGGTGTTTCGGGAGTTCCTTAACAAGTTTGTGGTAGTTTTCGTGGATGATATTTTAATCTTCTCAAAAAATGAAGAAGAGCATGCTAGACATCTCAAGGAAGTCATGGAAACGCTTAGAGCACACCAGTTAAAGGCTAAGCTCTCCAAATGCCATTTTTGGAGGAAGGAAGTTCGGTTCCTTGGACATGTAGTTTCTAAGCAAGGCATAGCCGTGGACTCCGCAAAGGTAGTTGCGGTACAGGACTGGAAAATTCCTAAGAATGCAACGGAGGTGAGGAGCTTTCTCGATTTGGGGGGCTACTACAGGAAGTTCATTAAGGACTTCACTAAGATTTCATCCCCTCTTACTAAGTTAACAAAGAAGAACCTACCTTTTACATGGGACATAGAATGCGACGCTGCTTTTCAGAGACTTAAGAGAGCCCTCACCACAGCTCCATTTTTAGCACTACCCGATGGAGGTAAGATGTTTACAGTGTACACTGATGGATGCGGCACGGGGTTAGGCGCTGTCCTAATGCAAGAACGAAGAGTAATATGCTACGGGGGCAGACAACTTAAAGTTCATGAGAAAAACTATCCCATGCATGACTTGGAGTTGGCCACGATTGCTTTTGCACTTAAAGCTTGGCGCCATTATCTTCTAGCGGAGAGGTTCGAGCTGTATACAGACCACAAATCGCTTAAGTACCTCTTCTCACAGAAAGACTTGAATCTAAGACCACAGCGATGGATGGAGTTCTTGGCATCATATGACTTCGATATAGCTTATACCACTGGCAAGGGTAATGAGGTGGCAGACGCGCTAAGTTGAAAAAGGCTTACTTTAAGCCCCTTGTTTGTTGAAATGAAAAGCCTTGAGTTTATAGCAACCATTGATTTTACACCCGCTGTTGAGTCATTGACTGCTACGTTTGCATCTCTTGAGCTAAGACCTACACTTCTAGATCAAGTAGGGACTTCACAGAAGGAAGACCTACAGATGGTCGAAATCATGGACAAGCTGATTAGGGGTGAGACGTCAAGTCACCTCAGTAGGTATGCCATAGATGACAAGGGATGGCTAAGGCGCGATGGAAGACATTGTGTCCCACAAGTGGGAGACTTAGTGATGAGAGTTCTCGAAGAGGCGCATCACTCGAAGATGACTATACATCCCGGAGGGGATAAGATGTACAGGGATATGAAACGCATTTTCTTTTGGGCTGGAATGAAAAAGGACGTGGCAGTGTTCGTCTCGAAGTGCATGGTGTGCCAACAAGTAAAGGCCGAGTCGAAGAAGCCCGGTGGACTATTACACCCTTTGGAAGTTCCGCAATGGAAATGGGAGAGTATCTTGATGGATTTCGTGGATGGACTGCCTAGGTCTAGGAAGGGAAATACTAGCATATGGGTCGTAGTTGATAGACTCACGAAAAGTGTTCACTTCATTCCGGTGAAGAGCAAGAGGACCGCATCAGGGCTAGCGTCTATTTACCTTCGAGAGATAGTATGATTGCATGGAGTTCCTTCTAGTATAGTTAGTGATCGTGACCCGACTTTCACTAGCCAGTTTTGGAATAGTCTGCAAGAAGCAATGGGAACACGACTGAACTTAAGCACGGCCTATCACCCACAGACGGATGGACAAACCGAAAGGGTAAATAGGGTACTAGAAGATCTCCTGAGGCTATGCATTCTTGACTTTGGTGGTACTTGGGAAGACCATCTTCCTCTCGTGGAGTTTTCGTATAATAACAGTTACCAAGCTAGCATCGGAATGGCACCGTTCGAAGCCCTATATGGAAGACCGTGCAAGTCGCCAACTTGTTGGTGGGAGACGACAGACAGACTTATACTTGGGACCGACATGATAAGGGACAATTCTGAGAAGATTGAGTTGATACGAAGACGGATGAAAACGGCCCAAGATAGACAGAAATCTTATGCGGACCAGAGAAGAACAGACTTAGAGTTCGAAGTCGGAGATATGGTCTTTATAATGGTTTCTCCGTTACGCAATGTAGTTCGTTTTGGAGCAGTTGGAAAGCTAGCACCAAGATTTGTAGGACCGTTCCCCATCATTGAGAGGATTGGACGGATGGCCTACAAGGTAGACTTACCCGAGAAGTTGTCTGGAGTACACAATGTCTTTCACGTCTCGCATCTCCGGAAGTGTTTGCATGAGTCAGCCGAAGTGGTTGAGCCAATCATCCTTGAGGACGTGGAAGTGGAGAAAGAAGAAACATTGAGGCGAGTTCCGATTCGTATCTTAGGAACGGAGATTAAGAAGCTAAGGAATCGAGAAGTCAAGCTAGTGAAAGTGCAGTGGAGTGAAGCCCAAGAGGACGCAACTTGGGAAACCGAAGAAAAGATACGCACGCTTTACCCATTTCTTTTTTAGGGTACATTCTCGATCTCTTTTTCCTTGAAAACCTTTTCGTATCATGCTTCTAATATCTATGTTTGTCTTGTTATCTTCTCGATCTTATCTTGAGAACCTTAGGTAGAACCGTACGGATGTAAACATGTGATTGAAACATGGTATGGTTGATGGTTGCAAGTGGTTGCAAATGGTTGCTAGTGGATGCATGACACACATTAGGCACTAGATCGGCTCAGTCACATTTTCATGTTGCATATGCATGGGTGCTTATACTTGTACATGGATGGAACTTGTTATGCTATCACTTGGATGTTGCATATGGATGAATGACTGTGCACTCATGTAGAGATTATAAACTATGCTAGGAATTTGCATACATGTTGGATTCATGACACTAACATATTTTGCATTAAGAAGGTTTACTGAATCAGTAACCGCCTGATCTTTTGCATTAGATAAAGTTCATATACACACACTTTCTGCATATTTTCATACAGCACTAGAAGTCTTTTAAGGACAATGGTTGCATGTGGATGATGCTTTGAGTAGATGGTTGATTGGATGGTAGGACACATCCTCCCTAACTTAGAGATTTCAGGGACGAAATCCTTTAAGGAGGGGAGAATGTAACAACCCGTGTTTTTATAACGTGTAATAACCATAAATCAAGGCAGAATTAATTTTTAAAATAAGAATCAAGGGAAATGGGTTACACCATTGCATTCGTCTCGAAATTCTGCTTGGAAGCGAGTCCGAGTTTTCGAAAATCAGAGTCCGTATGACCAAGTTATGACCATTCGAATTTTTCAGAAATTTTCAAATTCAAAACAGACTCAATTCGAATTCAAAATTCGAATTTCAAACCTCCAAATGGACTGGGCGGGAAAAATCTCGCCCAGGACCAGGTCGACCTGGGGGTCGACTATGTAGTCGACCTACCCAGGGCCAGGTCGACCATAGTGTCGACCTGGTGCCCGAACCCATTTCTGAAGCTGGATTCACTCTGATGTATTTGGCCTCATTTCTGTCCACATTCGTTGACTTGACCCTATAAATACAGCACCTAACACCAGTCTCTCTACACCAAATTTCTTTCTGACCTTATGCTGCTCTGATTCTGGTTGAAAAGTTTGAGGGAGGGACTGCTTCTACTACGTTGAGACTGCGTTAAGGGAATTGCTAATTTGGGGACATCTATTAGGACTTGACTCAGCATATTCAACATTGACTCTCTTTTTCTAATTCTCGAACCACGATCTGTAAGCCCCAGTTATTTTCAGATTTAAACTGTAAATGTATTATGAATATGACGTAAATTGAAATTGGACCTATGTATGATGACTGTTTACATTCATTCTCGTTCATCTTGGATCTTGACACTTGAATATTACTACGACATTGATTTGGGGCCTATTCATGTTGTAAATCAAAAGCAACCCCTCTTATTATCATATTGAATCTGTTATTAGTCACATGTTTATGACTATCACCTTATGACTGTCGTTACCATGACTATACTATCACCTTATGTCAATCGTTACCATGACTATACTGTCACCTTGTGACAACTATTATTTTGACTAGTACCTTATCTTGCTAGATTTGGAATCTTTATGTTCGAGGCCAATATTTCATATGCCAGTAATATTTTAATCTTTTATTTCAAGTCATATCATGTTATGCTAGTAATCACTTTTGCCAATTATACCCGTTCCTTTTTATGTTATTCCCTATTAGATTTATTTGTATCGATTCGAACTTACGTGCGATGGGAATACGATTTGGGTAGACTAGGTAAAACATAAATTAGCTTTAAACTTGAACATGAACATTATTATGACTTGAACCTGAATATGGACATGAACTTGACACGATTTGACATAAAACATGACTTGAAAACTCGACATGAATCTAAACATGAAAACTTGAACGTGGGCATGACAGTTAGATAAACTTGAAAATGGCCAACTCGAGGTTGGGTTGAGTTTGCAGTGTAAATCTGCCCGGAACCGCCCGACAAATCCAGTGGCTGCAAACAATAGGATCCAATGTGGGTAGTTGGTCATATCGCACGTAAAAACCCGAGGTTAGACTATGTTGTGGCGTAAAACTGCCCGGAACCGCCCGGCAAATCCAGTAACCACAACAGTTAGTCTAATGTGAGAGGTTGGCGTGCACTAATGAATTAATGCCACATGATAGGGTTAAGTCATGAACCACTAGAATATACTTAACCAACTTGACATGATGACTTGATAGGGTTAAGTCATGAACTGCTTGAACACACTTAACCAACTTGATACATGATCTGGATAGGGTCAAGTCACAAATTTGAATAACAACACTTAACCCATTAGAAACCCTAGTTACACGGTCCTTTTCAGCAGTAACCCACTTAGATGTATCACGATACCCTGGGACTAGGCAGGGTGGGACACGATTACTGGGCTGATTGTAAGCGACCAGAACGACGGCTGAGTAGGTGCGCCATTGTAGGTTCAGGCGGGCTATGGTCGTGTACGTAGTCCGGAGTAGAAAAAGAATGCATTGGGCACCCGTAGATTTACACTGCGCGTGCTGGATTTGTGTCGGTGGTTGGCACCATAGGACTTGATACACCCTATGGTGGACCTAGCACAGGTAACTACATTTCTGGATAGGGTTGTATGACACAGACACATGACGAGCTAGGACTTGTAGGGAGCCGATCGATTAGTAGATAGTACCGTAGGACCCCGTAATGGGTCACTTCATGACACTGGGCTAAGGGATCATTTCATGGTTAATACTTGATATGGGTTAGAATACTAGTACAGTTGGTGCAGCGAACCTTGAACATGCGATGCCAGACTTGACTTATCTTGTTATCTTAATTACCCAACTAGTTCTGTTATCATCCTTAGTTTAATTCCAGTTTTCACATATCATGTTACCTTTATTAGTTTTCATACTGAAAGTCACTAGGGCTTACCAGTCTTTATGACTGACCCTTTTTTTTCTTTCACCCCTGTTTCTTCCGTTCCCCCCCTGTTCCCAGGGAGGAAACACTAGCTCTTAGCTTGGATTCAACTTGCTTTCTGACAGCTCATGTACGGTTTGGTCTTGGGCTATGCTATGGCTGCTTCTGCTATCTATGGGGAATAATTTACTTTTGTTTTAAAGTTTATGCTTCTTTACTATGAACTTGATGTAATGGTATAATTTGTATCTTGGATATATGAGCTTTTGACTCTTTTCTTGGAAATAATAAGAAGTTGATTTTTAATTTCTACCACTGCTTTATTTATGTTCTGCCTTGTGATGTCTCTGTGCATGTTACCTAGATAATACTCCACCAAAACTAGTGCATTCCCCTTGTGAGTGACCCTAGCGGAGGTGGGGTGTTACAGGGCACGATTACTGGGCTGATTGTAAGCGACCAGAACGACGGCTAAGTTGGTGCGCCATTGTAGGTTCAAGCGGACTATGGTCGTGCACGTATTCTGGAGTTGAAAAAGCAGGCATTGGGCACCAGTAGGTTTACACTGTGCGTGCTTTATTCGGGTCGGTGGTTGGCACCCTAGGGCTTGATACACCCTATGGTGGACCTAGCACAGGTGACTACATTTCGTGATTGGGCCGTATGACACAGACACCTGACGAGCTAGAACTTGTAGGGAGTCGATCGATTAGTAGATCGTACTGTAGGACCCCGTAATGGGTCATTTCATGATATTGGGCCAAGGGATCATTTCATGATTAATACTTGACATGGGTTAGAATACTAGTACAGTTGGTGCAGCGAATCTTGAATATGCGATGCTAGACTTGACTTATCTTGTTATCTTAGTTATCATACTAGTCATGTTATCATCCTTTTGTTTAATTCCAGTTTTCACATGTCATGTTACTTTTACTAGTTTTTATGCTGAAAGTCACTAGGGCTTACCAGTCTTTATGACTGACCCTTTTTCTTCCGCCTCTTTTCCTTTCTTTCCCCCCCTCCAGGTTCTCAGGGAGGAAACGCTAGCTCTTAGCTTGAATTTAGCTTGCTTTTTGCCAGCTCATGTACGGTTTGGTCTTGAGTTATGTTATGGCTGCACTTCTGCTATTTTTGGGGAATAATTTACTTTTGTTATCCTAAGTTTATGCTTCTTTATTTAGAACTTGATGTAATGGAATAATTTGTACTTTGGATATATGAGGTTTTGACTCTTTTCTTGAAAGTAATGAAATTTGGTTTTTAATTTCTACCGCTGCTTTATTTATGTTCTGCCTTGTGATATCTCTGTGTATGTTTACCTAGATAATACTCCACACAAACTAGTGCATTCCCTTTGTGAGTGACCCTAGCGGAGATGGGGTGTTACACTACTCCAATCATGGGCATCGGTACCAACTCATCCATTCGATGCGAAGATCGTCGGTCCTGCGCCGTCTTCAATCTCTTCGACTGTTAATTGTCATATCGATTATTCAGAATGGGTTAAACCTGGTCTTTTCAAATAAATGGCGTACTTTATAAACAAGTGCTATAAAAACACATCCTATGCCTCATTCCAATTCAGAATATTTTGTTAAATAAAATATTCACATTTTTAGGGAAAGGTTCCCATTAATTTTATCAAAGATAAACTCTTTTAAATTTTCTTTTTTAATCTCAGAAATCATTACTTAAGGATTATTCGAATTTAAGAAATTAATCTTATCTTTAATTGGGTTAAAGAACTAATGCCTTTTAAAAACATTGTTCACGATAAACCCAAATCTTCTTCCATTAGCTATGGAATCTTCACAGAAATCATAACGGTGTATAATCGATATAAATCCCCGTATCAAACTAATAATATAAATGGAATAGCGGCAATGCCTTTTAAATTCCATATATAGTATTAGTCTTCATTTACAGGAGCATATCTCGTTTATTACCCAATTGAATTCCATTCAATTCCAATTTAATATGTTAAATTGGAAAACTTCATTTTGGAAAATTCCCATTAAATCTTAATAAAAGATTTATAAATTCTAAATTATTCCTTCGCGGTTAATTGGTTTAAAGAAAAAGTGTTATTTAAAACACCATCTTTTATCCAATTCCAATTAAATATTAATTAATTGGTAAAATTCCCTAAATCTTAAATAAAAGATTTATTCCTTTCTAAATTGGATTTAAGAATAGTGTTATTAAAGACACCATCCACGACAAACCCAAAATCCCATTTGATATTAAATATAAGATTCTGAATAGAAATTATATCGGCTTATATTCAATATCAAATTCTGAAACCAACAAATATCGTATCGGAAATAACGATATGTATATATCTTCCAGACTAACATAACAATATCCGTATAATAACAGAATCCAATATCGAAATATTCCAAAGATAATTTCCATTCAAATCCATTCCAATTTAGTCTTTAGAAAATTCTGGTTATTTTAAAACCCTTTTCAAATCCAATTTATTTATTTCTAAAAATAATTAAATTCTTATTCTAGTTAATAACTAGTTCATTAAACAACTCATTTCGATAAAATATATTTTTATTTTTTAAAAAATTGGAATTTTTCATCAAAAATCTTTCCAAACCATTTATTATGATTTTACATAATTTTTCCATATTTTTAATAATTTTATTATCTTCCATACAGTCGGTTTCCAACAACGCCCACCGAACTGCATCCATAACGACCTTTTCTGAAATTGATTTGGACATATCTCCAAATCTAACCATCAGAATTTAAATCTTTTATATTCATTGGAAAGCACTTTTCGATACGAACCCAACGGTTCTAATTTTAGGAGAATGGATGGTCGGATCTCCCGCTACGTCAATCTGAAGTTAATGGAAATTCGTGAACGGTCGCTACGCGGCGCGTTTTATTCAGGCCATTATATATATATTTCATCGATTTCCTTTAAAACGTATTTTATAAATCATTTATAAATTCGTTTAAAACGATTCAACTTTGTTTTCAATTTTAAATCAAAATTGAATATTCTATATCTTTATCACATTAAAATGATAATATTCTCAAAATATTAGATTTTGAAATCACTTCTTTTCGATATTCATTTTAAAATGAATAAAATCGATCGACAAACCCACTCGGGTTAAAAATGGCGTTTGCTACTTAATTCGGCTTCACATCTTTCTTTTTCACTAAATATTATTTAAAATATTTATTATTTTAAAATATTCTTTATTTCAAAATATTCTTTATTTTAAAATATTCTTTATTTTTGAATATTCTTTATATAAAGATATTCTGAATCGGAACGCGACTCAATCAATTACCATATAAATTCAGTTATATGGATTTCATACATCGTATGTATATAACAATAACGATAAATAATCAACAAACAGTCCATTCACATCCAGAGTGATATTTATAATTGTGTGAGCGTTAAAATAAATAATTAATGCTCATCACAGACTGTCAATCCATCGATTGACATACAGCTAAATTTTGGGACTAGTGTATGTCAAATATCATCACAATATCCGTGTGGGGTTTTCAAACAACAACAGTTTATATAAATTAATCATTGGTTAATAAATTTAACCAATTATAATTCAGTTTGAATTATTTTTACTTCAACCAATTTTCACTATTTAAAATTATAAATGACTATTTATAATTTAATTTCCACTACCATATATTTTGACAAGTAATTATTTTTTCCTCCTCTAACATGATGAAATTTTTATTTCACAAAACGTTATCCTAAACAAATGACATATTCATTTAACATGGATATAATCTAAATAATGACATATTATTTAACCTGACAATATTCTAACAAAATGACATTTATCTTTAACATGTTTTTCTATTTCTATCTAATGATCATTTTAATCATTTCTATATGCACTTCTAAATAAAATGACATTAATATTCTAACATGGCATTTATAAATAAATGACCTCTTATTCTAATTAAACATTTTATACAAAAATGACATTATTATTTCTAATATGACATTTCAACTAATTGACCTTTTTATTCTAATATACCATTTCTAATCAAAATGATAGATTTATTCTAATAAAACATTTCTACTTAAAACGACAATTTTATTCTCATGCAACATTTCATAACAAAAATGTTATTTTATACTCATACAACATTTTATAAAAAGGGATGCTATTTCTTTCTAATGTAATATTTTATAACAAGAAATGTTATATCTAATTTAATATCACATTTCTAATGTAATGACATTTTTAATTTAGATAAACATTTCCAATGAAAATGACATCTTAAATCTAAATAAACATTTTTAATGAAAATGACATTTTAAATCTAAATAAGTATTTTTAATGAAAATGGCATGTTTAATCTAAATAAACATTTTTAACTAAAATGACCATTTTATACTAATGCAACATTTTTAATTAAAATGACCATTTTATTCAAATGAAACCTTTTACAAAAAAATGTGATTTTTATTCTAATGCACCCTTTTACAACAAAATATGATTTTATTTCTAATGCATCATTTTGATAATAAAATGTGGTTTCATTTCTAATGCAACATTTTTTTATAACAAAATGTTGCTTTATATCTAACTAAAATGTTATTTTTTATTACATAACAAACTTATAACAAAAATGTTATTTTAAATGTTAACATAACATGGTCTAACAACGATGATATTTCAATCTTAACATAACATGGTCTAACCAAAAGGATATTCTAATGTTAACATAACATGGTCTAACAAAGATGATATTTCAATGTTAACATAACATGGTCTAACCAAAAGGATATTATAATGTTAACATAACATGGTCTAACAAAGTGACATTTTTATTTTGTCAACTCTAATTTGATAAAACATATAGAAGTGATACTTTTGTCTTGTCGACAACTCAAATTCAACTCAACAAATAAAAGTGATATTTTTATTTTGTCGATAATTCTAACTCAACAAAACAAATAAAAGTGGTATTTTTGTTAAAAGTGATATTTTTAACTAACTTGACATTTATAACTAAAATGATACTTTTAATCTAATGTGACATTAATAACAAAAATAAGGGACATTTTTACTTAACATGTTATTATTCTAAAATAAAAGACAATTTTACTTAACATGTTATTATTCTAAAATAAAAGACAATTTTACTTTGTCGATTCTAATTTTAACAGAAATGAAAATTTTACCTTGTCCATTCTGATTTCAACAAAAAGGACAATTTTATATTGTCTATTCTAATTTCAACCAAAAAGGACCAATTTATATTGTTGATTCCAATTTCAAAAAAATGATCAATTTATATTATTGATTCTAATTTCACCAAAATGTCAATTCATATTGTTGATTCTAATTTCAACAAAATGATCAATTCATATTGTTTATTCTAATTTCAACAAAATGATCAATTTATATTGTTGATTTAAATTTCAACTAAATGATTCATTCAATCAACATAACAACATCATCCAACCAAATCAGATCACATATAATAATAAAACTGAATTTAACCGCAAATTTGCAAAGATTCCTAAAATACGATCATAATTAATAAAAATTTAATTATCTAAAAAAAGAATTCTCACCTTGATTAGTTTAAATCGTTGAATACGATGATTTTTAATTAAACGAAGGCGTTTAATTAAATCAAAATTTCCAGTAACTTCAGAATTTGTCCAGGTCAGTACCGTAATATAGATTTCGTATCTACGATTACAACGGATTTTAAATCGTCCAAATCTGTGTTCGTTTACACGAGATATGATGGTTTTAATATGAATTACATTAATGAACAATTTAAATAATAATGATTAGGTTAATTACATTCTAATCCCTTTCTTCCTCGTTTAATAGCCTAAAACCTACGTTGCCTTCATCGATTTGGGAAAACCACCTACGCCACCTCTACATCGCGTCGGACCATAATCAGAGGCGCACACGTCGGAGCTGCTCTTGCCGCCAAACCCTGCGCCAATCGCTGGCCAACTCGGTGGGCCCCTCCACCATGATTTCTACTCCGAAGACGCCCCCTTTAAGTGTAAAATTTAAACGATATACTCAACTGACAATGATCATAGGTGTAATGACCCGCATTTTACGTATCGAAGGATTGTAGAATATTTATTTCTTTCACATACGAAGTCTTGTGGTCATGTAACTTTGGGAGACGACTATTAGGGTCACTTCCCATGTTCGTGATTTTTTTCGATTTTTAAATGACTGTTTTGCCCCTAGCTAATCTTTTTTTGGCCATAACTTTTGATTGGAAAGGAGTTTTGACCTAAAACCACTTCCATTAGATTTAGATGATGGTTTACTTTTCCGTAGAGTGGTCACATTAGCCAAACGGACTCACTGTTTGGGAGATATGGCTGACACAAGTTTCAAATGGTGAAAAATAGCTTAATTGGGCTTAACCGGGTGATTAATAGCTAGGCCAAAAGGGGAATTTCGGGATTTGGAGTATTTAAGAGCTGTTAGGGTTTAGAGAACACCCTTTTTCTCACTTTCACAGCCGCCACTTTCATTCTTGGAACCCTAGTAATGGCCTCCAACATCTAAAACACCCCAAATCACCTTCTAATAGCTAATTAAGCCAAATCTACATCAAATCAAAGCGGATTAACACAAGAATTGCGGTAGAACTGCAGTATAGCCTTGGGAACAACGCTAAACAGAGAATCATTTCAGTTTTGGTAATTTGTTTGTGACTAAGGTGAGTGATTTGCTTATTTCCTCACTAATTATGATTAATTAAGGGTAATTAGTGAAATTATACATGTTAAAAATCTGGAAAAATATTGATAAATTTTGAAATATTGTTTTAGGTCTCTGTTAGAGAATTTTGTTATTTTGGTTAAGTTTTACTAATCCTATCATTAGTTTTGCATGCTTAAGGGAAAATATGGGATTTTGGCTATGTTTGATCCGTTTTAACCTATCAAGTTGTTGTTTCGGTGTTTGTGGTCAATTCTATATGTTGCTATGACTGTTTGGAATGATTTGTGATTGTTTAGAGAAGATAGATTAGCCGAAAACACTGTCGAAAGGCATAAAAACAGTTGCTAGAAAAAGTTGCAGGAAGTTGTGCATGGTTTCGAGTCGGATCGGATATGGGGCTCGGACCGGATCGGTGGACTGGGCAAGAGGGTACGAACCGGACCGGAACCTGGTACAAGAGGATGCAAGGGTAAAAAGGAAGGCTATTAAAACTGAGTGGAGTTGGGGTCGGGTTGGAATGGCAGGAAGGCGTGGGATCGGATCTACATGGACCGAACCAAAGCGAGAGGGGTAGAGAACCGAACCGGAGTGCCACGAAGGCAGGAGTACCGAACCGATGCAAACGTAGGGGATCCGAACTGAGCCACACCCAGGAGCATACCATGAAGCATGACACCCGATCCGAACCGAATGGAGGAGCTGATCCAAACCACGATGGAGAATCCGAACCGAACAGAATGAGAAATCTAAAGATGATGTATAGCCGAAACGAACTAGACTTAAGCTACTTCTACGTGGCGACTCTTTTGAAGACCAACTCCAATTCGACCAAAACCCAAGATGCAAAGGAAGTCCAAATAGGAAGTAGAACTCAGGATCCAGTTGGGAACCAACGGGTCAACTTCATGAGTTGGGCTTTGCCGCGGGACACGTGCTAAGGGGTTATTGACGTCTATAGCTTTGATTCACCACCAAGCCAGATGTTAGGCTATGTATCAGTGCAGTGGGGTAGTTACTACTCCATGGGGGCAGAGTGATCGTAGCAAGGCTATGAGCCAGTGCAGTGGAGTTGTTATGACTTCATGGGACAAAGTGGACATAGCAAAGACTAGTGGCTATGGATCAATGCAGTGGTGTCATCATGACTCCATGAGGCAGAGTGATCATAGCAAGAAATAGGGTGATCAAAGTGGTGGATATCGTACGCTTTACGCACTGAGCGAGAGATGTGAGGATGGTTGCTATGCTTGATTGGTTGCTTTCACTATGACATGCACACCCCCACCCCCGTATTCTTTTCACTATATGTTAGTGGCACCTTAGAGTATTGAGCGGTATGTTATGCAAACTCTTTGGTTGCAGGTCCAGGTTCAGGTATGGTTTAGTATACCTGTTATCGTTCTGTCTTGCTGCTTATCGCTCATACCAGAATTTTTGTCTGACCCAGAGTTTTATGTCTCTTCTTATTACTCTGGGTGCTCTCACGAGCAGACTAGAGATAGGTTAGCTGGTGATGCACGACTAGCTGTACCGGAGACGAGCATGAGGCTTCCACGTATGATATATATATTTTCTCCCTGTGTCGCTGCGGGTCACTACCTCGGGCATTAGTAGTGTACCTTTTCCTTTGCTTTGCTTTAGAGATAGTTGAAAAGTTGTAATAATGATGATGTGAACATAAGTTGTGTTTGGATTTCCGCTGCTATGATGTCTAGTTTTAGTTTTCAGCTTATGCACTGTCTCGCCTGTTTTATGTCAAGTATGTTGTTATTATATTTTATTCCATGTGCTGTGAGACATTCTACAGGTTCTTTGTTAGTTCACCACTAAGTTCTCTTCTTTTTCCTTCCTTTGGTGATTGCCCCATGCTGGTTGGACATCAGCACAACGCACTTTTATGAGAAATGTCGGCTGGTGCGGGGCGGGCCGTCACACTTGGTATCAGAGCTCTATGTTGAGTAGTTAACCTAAGGAAAGACACCAGGGAGAGATAACACGTATATGAGAGCGCGTATTTGTGATTATTTTGGTTTTTAAAAGCTATATATATACTATTAGTATAGCTAAGGATGAAGTCGCACTGCACAGACACCACAAAGAGGATGGTTAATCGTTTCTCTTTACAGATTGAACGATGAGCTCATATACGAGGGGTGCTGGTAGAGGAGCCAACAATGGGAGTGCTCCTAACCTGAGAACTATGTTCAATGAATTCATGAGATAGATGCTTAGGGACATTCAGAGGGCAGTTCCTAATGCTGCTAATGGTGGTGGTGCAGCGGTGCAGGCGCCTAGGGCCGATTTCGCCAAGCTCTATAAAGACTACACTAGTCTTGGTGGAAAGCCGTTCTGCAGAACAGAATCGGCCACGGATGTTCAAGCTTGGTTGGATAGCTGTGAGCGAATCTTCGAAGATTTGGGTATCGAGGATGCGATGAAAAGGAAGCTAGCGTCCCGTCAGCTGCAAGGACGGGCAATGAATTGGTGGAACGCTATTAAGGCAGCTACTCCAGAGGAACAAGTTACATGGGATCAGTTTAAGGCCCGATTTGGTGAAAAATTTATCCCAGCTGCTCAGAAGTCAGAGTTATTTAGGAAATTCCTGGAGCTCAAGCAGAATAGTAGGGCAGTCTCATAGTACATTGCAGAATTCGATACTTTATCGAAGTATGGATTATCCCTCATTGACACTCCCGAGAAGAAGAATGAGAAGTTTTGAAACACCCCGTAATTCTGTAACGCTAAGATTCACAAATCAAGGCAGAATTAAAAGTTAAAATCAAAATCAAGGGAAACGGGCTGCGCCATTGCGTTCATCTCGGAATTCTGCATGAAAACGAGTCCGAGTTTGCGTAAATCGGAGTCTGTATGAGGAAGATATGGCCTCTGGAAGTTTCAGCAAAGTTCAAATTTCAAAACAGACTCAGAACCCAGGTCGACTGGGTAGTCGAACCCCCCCCCCCCCCAGGTCGACTGGGGAGTCAACTGGGTAGTCGACCCCCCCCCCCCCCCCGCTTTTTGCAGCTTTCTGAACCTAATTCGTTTCTCTGTATCCGGACGCCCTTCTGACCAGATTCGTTGACTTCTACACTATATAAACAACCCTGGTCTTCTTCTCTATTCACAATTCTTTTCTATCCTTATGCTGCCTCTGAGAAAATATTTATAAATAAATAAATATAAGAAAATACTACGAAAATCCAAGACAAGGTTATGCTGCTCAAATTGTCTAGAAGAGATTCAAATCAAGATTAAAGCTTCAAGATAAGGATCAAAGGCTAACGTCGCACGAATCATAGCAACGCCATCTTTCTTTTCTAATCTGAATCTCTGTAAGTCAGTGACTTTTTAGATTTAAACGTTTTTTCTCTGTTCGTGACATGAAATTAAAGGAATAAAAGAATATGCCAAATCTTTCTATTCGAATCTGTGCCTATCTCTTTGGACCTAATTAAGAACTGTCACGATTCAAGGACAAATAAGACAGTGACTATGAAACTATGGACCTTAGAACCATATGCCTCTGTGACTACGAACATTTCCTTTGACTATGAACATTGCCTATGACTATGAATATTGCCTATGACTATGAACATTGCCTATGACTATGGACATTGCCTATGACTCTGACTGTGACTATGAGAATTATTTCCATGACTATGAACACAAGCCTATACCTTTGATTAGGAAGCAAAACTATTGTCTATGACATAAATGGGACAACTGTGATTAAGCACCTATGGTTCATGACTAGGAAATTGTTTAAGTTTTATGACTGTGAAATTGGGTCTAAACCCGATTATCTATTCTGTCTGTTCTTTGTT
This sequence comes from Allium sativum, assembly GCA_030737875.1. Classification (NCBI taxonomy): domain Eukaryota; kingdom Viridiplantae; phylum Streptophyta; class Magnoliopsida; order Asparagales; family Amaryllidaceae; genus Allium; species Allium sativum. The sequence goes on along the minus strand of CM060922.1, from coordinate 442,350,576 downwards.
TTCTTTGGTTTTAGACCTTGGGAATTTACCTATTAAGTTAGGTCTACCCATGTTCTTGAACCTACGTCTTTATTCTGTCTATTCTTTGTTTTAGACCTTGGGAATTTACCTATTAAGTTAGGTCTACCCATGTTCTTGAACCGACGTCGTTATTCAACCCTTTTTATGCCGGTTAGTATGTCAATCTTTTGCATAACATCTTTGGTTCATTCCCTATTTTCTACGAACCTAGCTTTATTTATAATCTAGAATGAATCACGATTATACGAACGGTGGGAATGCGGTTTGGGCAAAATATGAAATTTACTAAAAACGTAGTTTAACTTGGAAATTGGCATAAATTGGGAACGTGTATTATGGCATGTTCATAGAAATGCAAATTGGATAAATTTGACATGAATTATAAGATGTGTGATTTGAATCTAGTATTGACATGTAAATCTAGCATTTACATGAATAGTGAACTAGAGTAATAAGTCTAGTTTGACGTGAATTAGAATGTTGAATCGGAATTGGATTAGCTAATTTGGCACGCTGAGTATATTGGCATAAATGTGAAATTGGCCATAATTGGGAATAACTGTCAGGTTTAGAAAAATCATGGTTAGTGACAATTAATTTGGTATAGTTTACATACCAAAAAGCATAAATATGATTTAGGAAGGGAAACGGGCCATAGGAATAAATGTTGACAATTTACATTAAAAGAGTAATTGGGAAATAAGTAAATTAGGATTGATTTACTTATAGAATTTGTCCTAAATGAGGAAATGTTAATTTAGAGAAATTAAAGGTTTGTTAACGACATCTCTTTTAATAATAAACCAGAAAGTTCTAGGGTGACAGAGAGGATAGTGTCTAGGCTTGGGTTTGGAAAATACAAGTTTCCTGCTCTCCCTGGCTATCCCTAACTGATCCGACGGACGGGATGGTTACTTTCAAAACCTGATTTGAAAACTAATCAAAACCCTTTGAACTTAGAAAACACGAATATGCCTAACCCAAGGTTACATTGAGTTGCGATGTAAACCTGCCCGGAACCAACCGACACATCCAATATTCGCAACAATATCTGTCTGATTTGAGTGGTCGCGGCTTTAATTTATTTAGTAAAAGCTATAACAAGAAAGGTAGGGTTAAGTTAACCAAGACACTTAACCAGTTCAACATGATAACTAAACCGATGGGTGGGGTTAGGTTCAGACTAACACTTAACATAGTTAAGCTAGAATGGGAGGGCTAAGTCCATAGAGACACTTAACCAAATTCAAGGTAGCAAGACAAGATTTGTAGGGGTTAAGTTAATACACTTAGCCAAATTAACATGTTAACTAGACTAGAGGTTGGGGTTAAGTAAAGTTTAATACACTTAGCCAAATTAACATGTTAACTAGACCGGAGGTTGGGGTTAAGTAAAATCTAATACACTTAGCCAATTTGATATGTTAGCTGGGCTAGACCGTAGGGTTAAGTAAACTTGAACACTTAACCATCAGGTTGTGATAAAGGAATGGGGTTAAGTCTAAAACATGAAGGGATAATACTTAACCATTAATAATAACATGTTAGTTAAAACAGACGAGCAAGATTAAGTTAAAAAGGAACACTTGACCAACACAGGGTGAATGGGTTGGGTTAAGTAATAAATACTTAACCAATATAACTTGGTTTGTGGTAGGGTTAAGTCAACATGAGTTACTGATAACACTTAACCAGCTTAACAGGGTAAATGAAGAGGGTTAAGTTGGCTTGAATTGACTAATGACACTTAACCAATCCAAATTGACGGGAAAGAGAACTAAGTAGTAAACCTTAGTTAAGAAAACAACGATTCTGGAAACTAAGTGGTAAATCTTAGTTAGTAAAACTAAGTAGTAATTCTTAGTATAACACGGGAAGGAACGAATGTCCGTCTGAGTAGAAAGAAGGCTCCAACGAATTGGGTTACGAAGCCCGATGCTTCGAGGGGACGTGAGGGTACTCTTGGTATCCCTCTGTGAGGCTGCAGATGATCCTCCTGGGCTCACAGAGGTTAAGGTCTGCGTAGAAGAACCAGGGGTACGCCTTGGTTGCAATACATGGCAACCTAAAGACCAGGATGGACCGGTGTGATTTTGCGAGAAAACGGTAGCCCTGTGATAGCAACTCGTCGTCTACCATCCATCTTGAGTCAATCGAGATACATGAAGCGGAAAGGCGGAGAACTCCAAAAGACCATATACTTGCTATCTAGTTATGGGTGAGGATGGCAATAGGATAGAGGGCACCGGGGGCCGGCGTATAGTTCTCATTTTACAAGGTGTGCCTTTCATTAGTTGAGGGAGGGGTGAAGTGGAACCATAGCCACTGGAATAAAAACAGACCATAAAATCTGCATCGGCAGATATTTGAAAACTCCCGACCGAGTTCTGTATTCCTTGATTTGCCCTGTCACAGGACTCGGACCGCACATTACAGGACATGTGCATCTAGACAAGCGATAACGATTCGTGATACATGCGTGGGGAAGTATAGGAACATATACCACTCTAGGTAGTGTGTCCTAGACTTGGGGGCATCGTTCGACAGGTAGCATAATCCCTAGTTGGACTAGGTGGCATAAAACCTGAATCCGAGAAGCGTTCAGCAGATAGCGTAAATTCTAGTTGAATCTAGAAAGCACTGGATAGAAAACCCTAGATTAGATCTAGGTAATAAATAATAAATGGATGCTCGAAGGCAATGGAAAATACAGGGATTGGGATCACGTTATCGTTACTAGTTGGGACACTAGTTAGGAGGTGCAGAGATATAGAAACCAGTATAACAAGGAAATAGCGAAGCGGTGAAAGTATTAGAGCGTATCCAGTTTATCTTATCTTAGCTTATCTTGTGATTACCTTGTCTAATCTTGTTGACCCTATCGTCATGGTGTAATCTTGTATTCAGTTAATTCATGTCGTTTTGTTTTTTCATGTTCACATGTTAGAAGTTACTGAACTTACTCAGGCTTTATGTCTGACTCTGTTTTTCTTTCGTCTTCTTTTCTTCCGTTCCTCCCCCCAGGTAGTAAAAGAGGGAATAGTTTAGCTCAGGTTAAGTTGGACTGCCACTCTTTCCCAGCTTGAAGATTCATCGAAGTTTGCTTGGATTCTCTTTTCAGATGCTATGGCTGGCTCTTGCTAAAATCGGGGAATATAAATGTTGTTTTTATGCTTCTTTATTTTGTAAGACAGATGATACTCTGATATTGTAAAGAAACCATTGTACAAACTATTTTATCAATAAAGCAAAGTTTTATTTTCCGCTGTTTAATTTCTGTCTGTCTTGTAATTTATCTGCATCTTTTACCCTAAATGCTCCACAGAACTTAGTGCATTCCCTTTGTGAGTGACACTAACGGATGTGGGGTGTTACACGTGGTATCAGGGCAGAAGGTTACCAGATCAGATAAAGGATTTGAAAAATTATTTCCAGAACGGTTTTTAAAGAAGCATTTTCAAGAGGAAATATTTGTTTTAAAGACATATTCCCCAAAGCTATACGCACTACCTTCTCTTCCTCTGTTTAAATTCTTGTCTCCTTCTTTCTTGAGTCTCTGGGGCTCCTGGATTTCTGGGAGGTAACCTCATCAAAGGGCAAAGTAGTGCCCTGCTTCAATCCATAGCCGTAGTTGTTTCATCTACGGGCAGTTTTCTTTCAAAGCTTATAGGGTTTTCCGGACGATGGAGGCAGTTTTTGAGAGATTTGTCAATATGACTACACACGGAAGGGGATGAGGAGTTTGGTTAAGGAGCATAACCCTAGGATGAGGAGTTCATGGATGTAGACTTAGCACACGAAGGAGGAAGAAATTATAAAACCTAAGACAAGAGGAAGTATCTTTACTAGGGTATGATAGGGCATATACATAAGGACAAGGGCAAGGACGAGGACGAGATTTTCAGAAGGACAAGTACATGCTTTCGCCACCAAGCGTACCTAGGAGAAAGGTAGTCCAGTTGGAAGAGTCTAGTTTTCTATTCGTGCTATTTCCTTAGGTTCTAGCGCTTCTCATTTGTTCATATCCACTTCCATAGTTGGGTCTCTGCACCATAGTACTTGTACAGTAGAAAGATCCCACTAGAGTCTCAAATCCAATTGGTGGTCCGACCAGTTTATTTTTTTTGTTAGTAGGGATTTGAGAATAGCTATCGAGTTTGCTTATATCATCTCACGTAGATCATCTAAATTCGGGGGAGATATTCCTTGGGTGCTTGTCTGATATTGGTTTAGGCCTTTGGGGCTTGTACTTGAGGAAGGTCGAGTTCGGTTTGGATGGTTTGCGTGAGAGATGAATAGTTGTGGCAGGCACTCCAAAGAGCACGTAGTGACCTTTCGACTCTTATAGTTATGGCATGGCGGATAAGAGGGAAACCTCTAATCATCTTAGTACATATACTTGGTACCGTGATTGACATCTGTTTATTTTGGAAATGGAGATCCGGAACTTCACAATCGTGAAGTTAAATTAGTTAAGATACAGTGGAGTAAAGCTCAAGAAGGCTAGATACTAGCATCATACCCTTTTCCTTGAGGGTGCATCCTTGATTTCTTTGTTTTAGGAGCTTTACGCATAATTGTTTCTCTCTTTCCAAAGTATATCACCTAGGTCGTATCTTCCATCCTTAGGTAGAGCCAATGGATGTAAACATGTATTTGAAACATGTTATGGTTGATGGTTGCAAGTGGTTGCTAATGGTTGCTTGTGAATGCATATGTATTAGGCACTAGATCAGTTCAGACGCTTTCATATTGCATTTACAGATATGTATTTGTTTGTAAATTGAACTTGATATGTTATCATATGGGTGTTGCATATGGATGAATGGCCATGCACGCATATAGTATTTACATAACTAGGGATGCTTGCATACATGGTTGGACGCATGGCACTGACATGACTCGCATTAAGGAGGTCGACTGAATCAGTAGACCGCCTGATTTTACAGTAGATAAATACATATACACACACTATGCATATGAACATGAAAGCATTAGAAATCTTTTAAGGACAATGGATGCCTGTGAGTGAATGGTTGAGTAGATGGGTGATTGGATGGTAGGACACATTCTCCCTAACTTGAAGATTTCGGGGACAAAATCCTTTTAAGTGGGGGAGAATGTAACACCCCGTAATTCTGTAACGCTAAGATTCACAAATCAAGGAAGAATTAAAAGTTAAAATCAAAATCAAGGGAAACGGGCTGCGCCATTGCGTTCGTCTCGGAATTCTGCATGAAATCGAGTCAGAGTTTGCATAAATCGGAGTCCTTATGAGGAAGATATAGCCTCCGGAAGTTTCAGCAAAGTTCAAATTTCAAAACAGACTCAGAACCCAAGTCGACTGGGGAGTCGACTGGGTAGTCGACTCCCCCCCCCCCCCCCAGGTCGACTGGGGAGTCGACTGGGTAGTCGACCCCCCCCCCAGCTTTTTCCAGCTTTCTGAACCTGATTCGTTTCTCTGTATCCGGACGCCCTTCTGACCAGATTCGTTGACTTCTACACTATATAAACAACCCTGGTCTTCTTCTCTATTCACAATTCTTTTCTATCCTTATGCTGCCTCTGAGAAAATATATATAAATAAATAAATATAAGAAAATACTACGAAAATCCAAGACAAGGTTATGCTGCTCAAATTGTCCAGAAGAGATTCAAATCAAGATTAAAGCTTCAAGATAAGGATCAAAGGCTAACGTCGCACGAATCATAGCAACGCCATCTTTCTTTTCTAATCTGAATCTCTGTAAGTCAGTGACTTTTTAGATTTGAACGTTTTTTTCTCTGTTCGTGACATGAAATTAAAGGAATAAAAGAATATGCCAAATCTTTCGATTCGAATCTGTGCCTATCTCTTTGGACCTAATTAAGAACTGTCATGATTCAAGGACAAATAAGACCGTGACTATGAAACTATGGACCTTAGAACCATATGCCTCTGTGACTATGAACATTCCCTTTGACTATGAACATTGCCTATGACTATGAATATTGCCTATGACTATGAACATTGCCTATGACTATGGACATTGCCTATGACTCTGATGTGACTATGAGAATTATTTCCATGACTATGAACACAAGCCTATACCTTTGATTAGGAAGCAAAACTATTGTCTATGACATAAATGGGACAACTGTGATTAAGCACCTATGGTTCATGACTAGGAAAGTGTTTAAGTTTTGTGACTGTGAAATTGGGTCTAAACCTGATTATCTATTCTGTCTGTTCTTTGTTTTCTTTGGTTTTAGACCTTGGGAATTTACCTATTAAGTTAGGTCTACCCATGTTCTTGAACCTACGTCTTTATTCTGTCTATTCTTGGTTTTAGACCTTGGGAATTTACCTATTAAGTTAGGTCTACCCATGTTCTTGAACCGACGTCGTTATTCAACCCTTTTTATGCCAGTTAGTATGTCTATCTTTTGCATAGCATCTTTGGTTCATTCCCTATTTTCTACGAAACTAGCTTTATTTATAATCTAGAATGAATCACGATTATACGAACGGTGGGAATGCGGTTTGGGCAAAATATGAAATTTACTAAAAACGTAGTTTAACTTGGAAATTGGCATAAACTGGGAACATGTATTATGGCATGTTCATAGAAATGCAAATTGGATAAATTTGACATGAATTATAAGATGTGTGATTTGAATCTAGTATTGACATGTAAATCTAGCATTTACATGAATAGTGAACTAGAGTAATAAGTCTAATTTGACGTGAATTAGAATGTTGAATCGGAATTGGATTAGCTAATTTGGCACGGTGAGTATATTGGCATAAATGTGAAATTGGCCATAATTGGGAATAACTGTCAGGTTTAGAAAAATCATGGTTAGTGACACTTAATTTGGTATAGTTTAAATACCAAAAAGCATAAATATGATTTAGGAAGGGAAATGGGCCATAGGAATAAATGTTGACAATTTACATTAAAAGAGTAATTGGGAAATAAGTGAATTAGGATTGATTTACTTATAGAATTTGTCCTAAATGAGGAAATGTTAATTTAGACAAATTAAAGGTTTGTTAACGACATCTCTTTTAATAATAAACCAGAAAGTTCTAGGGTGACAGAGAGGATAGTGTCTAGGCATGGGTTTGGAAAATACAAGTTTCCTGCTCTCCCTGGCTATCCCTAACTGATCCGACGGACGGGATGGTTACTTTCAAAACCTGATTTGAAAACTAATCAAAATCCTTTGAACTTAGAAAACACGAATATGCCTAACCCGAGGTTAGGATGAGTTGCAATGTAAACCTGCCCGGAACCAACCGGCACATCCAGTATTCGCAACAATATCTGTCTGATTTGAGTGGTCGCGGCTTTAATTTATTTAGTAAAAGCTAGAACAAGAAAGGTAGGGTTAAGTTAACCAAGACACATAACCAGTTCAACATGATAACTAAACCGATGGGTGGGTTTAGGTTCAGACTGACACTTAACATAGTTAAGCTAGAATGGGAGGGCTAAGTCCATAGAGACACTTAACCAAATTCAAGGTAGCAAGACAAGATTTGCAGGGGTTAAGTAAAGTTAATACACTTAGCCAAATTAACATGTTAACTAGACTAGAGGTTGGGGTTAAGTAAAGTTTAATACACTTTGCCAAATTAACATGTTAACTAGACCGGAGGTTGGGGTTAAGTAAAATCTAATACACTTAGCCAATTTGATATGTTAGCTGGGCTAGACCGTAGGGTTAAGTAAACTTGAACACTTAACCATCAGGTTGTGATAAAGTAATGGGGTTAAGTCTAAAACATGAAGGGATAATACTTAACCATTAATAATAACATGTTAGTTAAAACAGACGGGCAAGGTTAAGTTAAAAAGGAACACTTGACCAACACAGGGTGAATGGGTAGGGTTAAGTAATAAATACTTAACCAATATAACTTGGTTTGTGGTAGGGTTAAGTCAACATGAGTTACTGATAACACTTAACCAACTTAACAGGGTAAATGAAGAGGGTTAAGTTGGCTTGAATTGACTAATGACACTTAACCAATCCAAATTGACGGGAAAGAGAACTAAGTAGTAAACCTTAGTTAAGAAAACAACGATTCTGGAAACTAAGTGGTAAATCTTAGTTAGTAAAACTAAGTAGTAATTCTTAGTATAACACGGGAAGGAGCGAATGTCCGTCTGAGTAGAAAGAAGGCTCCAACGAATTGGGTTACGAAGCCCGAGGCTTCGAGGGGACGTGAGGGTACTCTTGGTATCCCTCTGTGAGGCTGCAGATGATCCTCCTAGGCTCACAGAGGTTAAGGTCTGCGTAGAAGAACCAGGGGTATGCCTTGGTTGAAATACATGGCAACCTAAAGACCAGGATGGACCGGCGTGATTCGGCGAGAAAACGGTAGCCCTGTGATAGCAACTCGTCGTCTACCATCCATCTTGAGTCAATCGAGATACGTGAAGCGGAAAGGCGGAGAACTCCAAAAGACCATATACTTGCTATCTAGTTATGGGTGAGGATGGCCATAGGATAGAGGGGAACCGGGGGCCGGCGTATAGTTCTCATTTTACAAGGTGTGCCTTTCATTAGTTGAGGGAGGGGTCAAGTGGGACCATAGCCACTGGAATAAAAACAGACCTTAGCATCTGCATCGGCAGATATTTGAAAACTCCCGACCGAGTTCTGTATTCCTTGATTTTCCCTGTCACAGGACTCGGACCGCACATTACAGGACATGTGCATCTAGACAAGCGATAACGATTCGCGATACATGCGTGGGGAAGTATAGGAACATATACCACTCTAGGTAGTGTGTCATAGACTTGGGGGCATCGTTCGACAGGTAGCATAATCCCTAGTTGGACTAGGTGGCATAAAACCTGAATCCGAGAAGCGTTCAGCAGATAGCGTAAATTCTAGTTGAATCTAGAAAGCACTGGATAGAAAACCCTAGATTAGATCTAGGTAATAAATAATAAATGGATGCTCGAAGGCAATGGAAAATACAGGGATTGGGATCACGTTATCGTTACTAGTTGGGACACTAGTTAGGAGGTGCAGAGATATAGAAACCAATATAACAAGGAAATAGCGAAGCGACGAAAGTATTAGAGCGTATCCAGTTTATCTTATCTTAGCATATCTTGTGATTACCTTGTCTAATCTTGTTGACCCTATCGTCATGGTGTAATCTTGTATTCAGTTAATTCATGTCGTTTTGTTTTTCCATGTTCACATGCTAGAAGTTACTGAACTTACTCAGGCTTTATGTCTGACTCTGTTTTTCTTTCGTCTTCTTTTCTTCCGTTGCCCCCCCCCCCCCCCCGGTAGTAAAAGAGGGAATAGTTTAGCTCAGGTTAAGTTGGACTGCTACTCTTTCCCAGCTTGAAGATTCATCGAAGTTTGCTTGGATTCTCTTTTCTGATGCTATGGCTGGCTCTTGCTAAAATCGGGGAATATAAATGTTGTTTTTATGCTTCTTTATTTTGTAAGACAGATGATACTCTGATATTGTAAAGAAACCATTGTACAAACTATTTTATCAATAAAGCAAAGTTTTATTTTCCGCTGTTTAATTTCTGTCTGTCTTGTAATTTATCTGCATCTTTTACCTTGAATGCTCCACAGAACTTAGTTCATTCCCTTTGTGAGTGACACTAACGGATGTTGGGTGTTACAAGTTTATAACAGGTTTGGATCAGTACTTGGGGGAAAGGCTTATTAACCACATCGATGAGACGTTTGAATCGATTCTGGGGAAAGCATTGAGGTCAGAGAGTCTTTACCCTAAGTTGAAGACTGAGGTTGCATCTGCATAGGAGCCAAAGCCGCAAGCAAGCGGTGGAGGCAAGAATGGTTCTCAAAATAAGAGAAAGCAGAATCATACCAAGGATGGCCAGAAGAAAAAGAATAAGAAAGATGTTGAGTGCTTCAGCTGTGCTAAGAAGGGCCACTATGCCAAAGAATGTCGGGCCAAGCCAGCGGATAGGAAGTGCTTCAACTGTGGCCAAATGGGACATCACAGGGACAAGTGTCCGCAACCCCCCTAAGGAAAAGAAGATTGTGAAAGCATATGCTATCAATGTTGTTCCTTCTTCGTTGAATGCCCCAACTGCGGCGAAAAAAAGGAAAGAATGTTGTTATTCAAGGTATGCTTTCTGTTTATGATGTTCCTGTTCGAGTATTGTTTGATACCGGAGCTTCCAGTTCCTTCATATCTAGTGACCTGGTAGATAGGTTGGGATTGGGGCCCGAGATTGTCGATAGACCTTTAGTAGTGACGAACCCGATTGGAGGTTCGACTAGCCTTAGCATGATTTGTCGTAATGTGGTCTTATCGAGTCATGGACGCATGTTTGTTTGTGATTGCTTTGTTTTGGGCTTTACTGGGTTTGGCATTATTTTTGGAGTCGTTTGGCTCTAAAGATACGAGGTGGTGCTAGACTGTGAGGGCTTTTTGGTGATATTAGAGCGGATGATGGGAGGAGTGTAGTGTTTGGTGGTCTACCTAATGATGGGGTAATGGCTAGTTTTCTAAATTCCCTCGACATCCGCATGATGAGTTGTCAGATGTGCCCGTGGTTGGCCAGTATCCGGACATTTTCGAGGAAGTGAATGGACTTCCATCACACCGCGAGATTGAGTTCCGTATTGATTTGGTGAAAGATGCCAGACCTATAGTGATGCCACTTCGACGTATGGCACCAAGGGAGCAGCGAGAGCTCGGGGTGCGAGTGAGCGATCTTTTGAAGAAGGAATTTATCAGAAGAAGTGTTTCTGAGTGGGAAGCACCAGTTGTTTTTGCTACCAAGGCAGATGGTTCCCTTCGATTGTGTGTGGACTACCTCGAATTGAACAAGGTGATGAGGAAGAATAAGTATCCTTTACCACGGATTGATGATTTGTTTGATTAGTTGAGTGGCGCGAGAGTGTTCTTCCAGTTGGATCTCGCGACAAGTTTTCATCAGCTTAGAGTGGAAGATGAGAGTATAGCTAAAACGGCCTTTCGGACGCCGTCTGGATTTTATGAGTGGTTAGTCATGCCATTCGGGTTGACCAATGCACCAGCATATTTTGTTGATCTTATGAATAGGGTATTCAGAGATCAATTGTATAAGTTTTTCCATGTGTTCGTGGATGACATACTTGTTTATTCAAGGACAAAGGAAGAACACAAGGAACATTTAAGAGTAGTGATGGAGGTGTTGAGAAAACACCAATTGAAAACAAAGTTTTCTAAGTGTCACTTTTGGAGGAGGGAAGTGATATTCTTTGGCCATGTTGTTTCAGAGAATGGTATTGTCGTGGACCCTGCGAAGGTGGATACAGTACAGGATTGGTCTACGCCCAAGAATGCAACGGACATAAGAAGTTTCTTGGGATTAGCTGGATATTATCGTAAGTTTATCTAAGACTTCTCCAAGATAGCAGCACCGTTGACTCAGTTGACAAAGAAGAATCAAGCTTTCGACTGGGACGGAAAGTGCGAGGATGCATTTAAGAGTCTAAAGGAAAAGTTGACATGTGCACTAGTGTTAGTCATTCCTAAGGGGAATGAAGAGATGACAGTATATACAGATGCACGTGGTACCGGACTAGGTGCTGTGTTGATGCAGGGAGGTAGGGTTATAGCTTATGCAAGTCGACAACTAAAACTGCATGGGAAAAGATACCCTACCCATGATTTGGAAATAGCAGCGATCATGTTCGCGTTGAAGATGTGGAGGCATTATCTCTTGTGAAAAAGATTCGAGTTGTTTACCGATCATAAATCGTTAAAGTATCTTTTCTCTCAGAAAGGTCTAAATCTCCGACAGCAAAGGTGGTTAGAATTCTCGGCTTCCTACGATTTCGATATCGCATACACACCAGGAAAGGGCAATGCGATAACTGATGCATTGAGTAGAAGATATGCCAGTTTAGGGGCTATGTTTCTAGAATGGAAGCAATTGGAGTACATCGTTGGATATGATTTCAGACCAAAATGCGAATTGGATCCAGCAATGTTAGCATGTTTGACGATCAGACCCACTTTGGTTGAATGGATTGGTTCCAATCAGAGGGACGATCGTAACCTATTGGAAATCATCTCAAAGTTAGAGATGGGAATCGACGAAGAGATAAGTAATTATGAGCTTGATCGAAATGGATGGCTTAGAAAGAATGGAAGACTAGTTGTACCCAATGTCAATTGAATGAGAGATGAAGTACTTAGAGAATGTCATCACTCCAAACTGACTATACACCTCGGTGGTAACAAGATGTATCGAGGCATGAAGCAGACCTACTACTGGGAAGGGATGAAAAGAGACGTTGGGAAGTTTATATCCAAATGCATGAATTGCCAGCTAGTTAAAGCTGAGAAAAAGAAGCCTAGTGATTTGTTGCAACAATTAGAGATTCCAGAATGGAAATGGGAACAAGTCTCAATGGATTTCATTGATGGGTTACCAAGGACTAGATCAGGCCATGATAGCATTTGGGTGATTGTGGACCGATTGACCAAAAGTGCAAGATGAATAGAATGGCAGCTAAGTTAGCTGAACTATATGTAAAGTGGGTAGTGAGATTTCATGGAATACCCAAAGGCATTGTGAGCGACCGAGATCCGTTGTTCACTAGTGGATTTTGGAAGAGCTTACAAGAGGCGTTAGGATCAGAATTACATCTCAGTACCGTGTATCAACCTCAAACCGATGGTCAGACAGAGAGGGTGAATCAAGTGCTAGAAGATCTCTTGAGAGCTTGCATATTGGATTTTGGTGGATCATGGGATGACCATTTGCATCTAGTAGAATTTGCATAAAATAATAATTATCAATCCAGTATTGGTATGGCTCCATTTGAAGCTTTGTACGGAAGACCATGTAACTCACCATCATGTTAGTTAGAAACTGGTGAGAAGTTTGTGCTTGGACCAGATGTGATAAGAGAAACTTCAGCTAAGATTAAGATTATCCAAAATCGAATGAAGGCTGCCCAAGATAGGCAGAAGAGTTATGCCGATAAGAGGAGAAGATAATTAAAGTTCTCCATTGGCAACTTGGTGTTTGTCAAGATTTCTCCGTTGAAGAGCGTGATACGATTTGGCAGGAGAGGCAAGTTGACACCAAGATTTGTTGGTCCATTCCCAGTCCTCGAGCAAATTGGGAATCTGGCATATAAAGTTGAATTACCAGAGAAGATGGCAGGAGTTCACAACGTATTTCATGTTTCCCAGTTAAGGAGGTTCGTACACGACCCCGATGTGATTGTTTCACCTGATCAGTTGGATGATATCGAAGTTGAACCCGAGGCGGTTGGGAACCGCAGACCTATGCATATTGTTGGGAACGATACAAAGCAACTTCAAAGGAATGCGGTGAAATTAGTCAAAGTTCAGTGGGGCGAGAATGAGAATGACTGTACTTGGGAGACAAAGGAGAGCATTAGGAAGACGTATCCAGAACTCTTCGCCTGGTAAGATTTCAGTTTCGATTTAGTCTTTCTGTATGCTAGGATAGGCTTGTTTTGTTTGTTTTGCATGTTTGATTGTTGTATGTGGCTAGTAGGCATGTGGGATCCTTTGTATGTTTTGGGTTAAGGAATTTCGGGGATGAAATTTCTTAAAGGGGGGGGGGGGGGGGGAGAGAGAGAATGTAACCACCCGCATTCTACATTTTGAAGGATCGTAGAATATTTATTTCTTTCACATACGAAGTCTTATGGTCATGTAACTTTGGAAGACGACTATTGGGGTCATTTCCCATGTTCATGATTTTTGCCGATTTTTAAATGACCGTTTTGCCCCTAGCTGATATTTTTTCGGCCATAACTTTTGATTGGAAAGGAGTTTTGACCTAAAACAACTTCCATTAGATCCGGATGATGGTTTACCTTTCCGTAGAGTGGTCACATTAGCCAAACGGACTCACAGTTTGGGAGATATGGCTGAAACAAGTTTCAAAGGGTGAAAAACAGCTTAATTGGGCTTAACCGGGTGATTAACAGCTAGGCCCAAAGGAGAATTTCGGGATTTGGAGTATTTAATTGCTGTTAGGGTTTATAGAACACCCTTTTTCTCACTTTCACAGCCGCCACTTTCATTCTTGGAACCCTAGTAATTGCCTCCAACATCTAAAACACCCCGAATCACCTTCTAATAGCTAATTAAGCCAAATCTGCATCAAATCAAAGCAGACTAGCACAAGAATCAAGGTAGAACTGCTGTAAGCCTTGGGAACAGCGCCAAACAGAGAATCATTTCAGATTTGGTAATTTTTTTGAGGCTAAGGTGAGTGATTTGCATAGTTCCTCACTAATTATGATTAATTAAGGGTAATTAGTGATAATTAGTGAAATTATACATGTTAAAAATCTGGAAAAATATTGATAAATTTCGAAATATTGTTTTAGGTCTCTGTTAGAGAATTTGGTTATTTTGGTTAAGTTTTACTAATCCTATCATTAGTTTTGCTTAAACATGCTTAAGGGAAAATATGGGATTTTGGCTATGTTTGATCCGTTTTAACCTATCAAGTTGTTATTTTGGTGTTTGTGGTCAATTCTATATGTTGCTATGACTATTTGGAATGATTTTTTATTGTTTAGAGAAGATAGGTTAGCCGAAAACGCCATTGAAAGGCGTAAAAACAGTCGCTGGAAAAAGTTGCAGGAAGTTGTGCAGGGTTTCGGGTCGGATCGGATATGGGGCTCGGACCGGATCGGTGGACTGGGCAAGAGGGTACAAACCGGAACGGAACCTAGTACAAGAGGATGCAAGGGCAAAAAGGAAGGCCATTAAAACTGAGTGGAGTTGGGGTCGGATCGGAACGGCAGGAAGGCGTGGGATCGGATCTACGTGGACCGAACCGAAGCGAGAGGGGTAGAGAACCGAACCGAAGTGCCACGAAGGCAGGAGTACCGAACAGATGCAAACGTAGGGGATCCGAACCGAACCGCACCGAGGAGCATACCATGAAGCATGGCACCCGAACCGAACCGAATGGAGGACCTGAGCCAAACCACGATGGAGAATCCGTACCGAACCGAATGAGAAATCTGAAGATGATGTATAGCCGAACCGAACTAGACTTAAGCTACTTCTACGCGGCGATTCTTTTGAAGACCAATTCCAATTCGACTAAAACCCGAGATGCAAAGGAAGTCCAAATAGGAAGTAGAACTCACGATCCAGTTGGGAACCAACGGGTCAACTTCATGAGTTAGGCTTTGCTAGGGACGCATGCTAAGGGGTTATCGACGTCTATAGCTTTGATTCACCACCAAGCCGGATGTTAGGCTACGTATCAGTGCAGTGGGGTGGTTACTACTCCATGGGGCAGAGTGATCGTAGCAAGGCTATGAGCCAGTGCAGTGGAGTTGTTTTGACTTCATGGGGGCAGAATGGACATAGCAAAGACTAGTGGCTATGGATCAGTGCAGTGGTGTCATCATGACTCCATAGGGGCAGAGTGATCATAGCAAGAAATAGGGTGATCAAAGTGGTGGATATCGTACGCTTTACGCACTGAGTGAGAGATGTGAGGATGGTTGCTGTAACGATCCTGAATTTGGGGGCAAATTTAAAATTTTTATTTTAGTTAATTTATTGGTTTTTGAATATTTAAAATAATTTATTTTAAATAATAACAACGAAAAATTTATTTTAAATCGAAGTTAGAACGAATAATTTATATTGATTATATTTCAAGCCTAATGGTAATTTCTAATTTCGATTTCAAACTTTGGAAAATTATATAAAATTAATTTTAAGTCGGAATGGGACGAAACAAGAAACGCTAGGATCGTATTGACGATATCTCTCTAATGAATTTTAGAAATTAAGATTTCAGTTTATAATTTGTAAGTTATGACAAATTCAAAATCTCAGAAAAAACTATGGAATATATATATATATATATATATATATATATATATAATATAGGACGCAAAACGCTACTTTTTACATACGAATGAATTGGGACTTGAAACCACTTCCATTGAGTTCAAAATGATATTTCTGCATTGAAAAGGTATAAACACTGATATATTTCGATATTTGGAATTTATTTATTTAAATATATATTTTTAATATAATATATATGCCTTAAAAATAGTCATTTTTCAAACGGTCTTCAAATTCGACGAAATTTGTTTTGTTGGGACCGTATCCTCAAAACAAAGATAGAAATAATTTTTCTGTAATTTTTGGAGTCAGTGTGTAGGTGTTATTAATTTTCATTGAAATGGTCAATTTTTAGACTTTAAAAATTCATTGATAATTCATACGGACTCAGAATTCAACGAAACCAGTTTCTTTGGATTCGTATTGTCGAGAAATGGTTATGTTCCGTTTTTCAGCAAAATTTAATAACGTATGTATTCGTACGGATTTTAAAACACTGAAAAGGACTTATAATAATAAAATAATATAACATGGGTCATTAATTAAATGGGTTATATTACACATGGACTTAATTAAACACTAACAACCTCTATATAATATCTCATAATTCCACCCTAACCATTTCTCTAAACCTAATTCTAGCCTCCTTCATCTCTCACGGCGGCTCTCTTCTCCACTAAAATTTCATTGCACAAAAGTCCCTGAAACTTCAGTAATTTATTTCTCTCAATCAGAACAGAATTAAACCAAACCCTTTCTGGGTTTTGTTCATATCAATAAACACTACCTACCACGAAAAATTCAAGACCTATCGTCGCATGGATTCGCCGGAATCTGAGTTTGAACACAAAAAACTGATTTCAGATTTTGGCGAATAACTCTCAAACCGTCGAGAATTAGACGACGGCCCAGTTGTAGAAATTGTAGAGGAGAGGAAGGGCTACGACTTTGTCTTTAGTTGTTCGATCTGAAGGTGATCGGATTGGCACGAAAAACGAGATGAACGGCAAAACAGTTTCTGGTGAACAACGACGGAAATCACCAAATTTGGCTGATCAAGGAAGAATTAGACGATGGGGCCTGAAGGAAAAGTTGCATGGACACGAGATCGAGGTGCTGTAAAAAGTTGGGGTCGATTGGGTGAGTATGGAGGTGGGAATCGAGCTTGATCCGAGCTCCGATCTAAGCCCTTTTCCGGCCAGTCGGCGACGTTAGGGTGGGAGTCACCCACGATGGAGGGGCGCCACGCAAGGGCGCAGGCGGGGGTCAGCCCAGTTGGTCGGCACGAGTCCTATAGCGGCGACGGTGAGCATCCTAGGAAAAGGAACGACAGTTTGGAGAAGTAGGGGGTAATTTTGGAAATTAATTATTTAATTTACGTTTTAAACTTCGTGACATCATAATTTTTACATACGAACTTAGAATCTGACGATTTCAGATCTGCTGCGATCATGGAGTCGAGAGCTTCACAATGACACTAACTACGTTCAATTCTGAGCGAGTTGAAAATTTGGATAATTTTCATAATTTAAATTAATTATTTAAATTATTCAAACTTCGAAAATTCATATCTTTTTGATACGAACTCAAAATTGCGCAAAATAGGATTTTCCATGATCGTTGAGTCATAAGCTTCGCGTAGACACTAAATTCGTCAATTTTAGAGCATGTTGGATTTTGGGCCAAAATTGGACCCGAACCGTCAATTAAAGCCCGACAACGGTGAGAACTCTTTCTCACTCAACTTTTTAATTCAATTGTTTATTTATTTATTTTTATATAAATAAATATATGTAAATTATCTATGTTGGAATATCTATGGCTGATGATATCTGTGCATGTATGAGTTGTGTTATATATGTGATGTTATGATTAAGTTCTGCGATATTTAACATGTTAAATTTTGTTACTATATTTATTATAATATAATTACAATTATAGTACCATTTACAAGCTACCTGACTTGTTTATGTGATTAGGACGATAATTTCCACACATCGCCCAAGTGCACAAATAATTATGCATTATTCGGTCGTTTGTTGGTTGAAACCCCACACGGGTCTTGGGATGATATTCACACATCTCCCTTGTATTAGACATAAGTATTATTTCTCTATTTAATGCTTATACAGTATTAAAATGCACTTTGTATGCTATTTGGATGTTTGAATGATTATTTATCATTAGTGTATAATACATGCGATGTATGAAATCCGTATAATCAAATTATATGATAAATGTTTGGGTCTCATTCCAATTTAGGGATAAATGATTATTTTTATATAATATCCAGTTAAAGGAATCAAATGGTGGTTTTGATGTTTTAAATTAAAAATAAAAAGATTATATTTTTATTGTCAATGTGTTACACTAAAAAAATTTGGATAAAAAGATTACATTTTTATTGTCATTATGTTACAATAAAAGATTGAAAATAGAAAGATTATATTTTTATTGTAAATTAGGTTCAATAAAAAGAATTGAAATGAAAGATTATATTTTTATTGTAAATTAGTTACGATAAAAAGAGTTGAAATAAAAGATTAGTTATTAAAGATCATATTTTTGTTGTCATTGGATTTTATTAAAAGATGGAACATTAAAAATATCATTTTATTTGTTCATTGTTTTCAATAAAAGATTACACATTAAAGTTTACATCTTATTGAAGTCAGTTTTGAATAAAAAGATTAGAAATTGAAAGTTACATTTTTATTGTAACTTTGTTTTCAATAAAAAGATTTAACAATGAAAATTATAATTTCATTGTATGTTTATGACATTAAAAAGAATTATATTATGGTTTTGATGTTTTAAAATGATATTTTAAATAGTTGAAACCGAGTTAAGTAGTTTTGCGTCATTTTGCTCGAACACATGTTTTATCAATTTTATTCATATTAAAAAATTAAATTTCAAAATTATGGGTTTTAGTTGATTTTAGTTAAAATATAAAAAAGGTTAGATTTTTGAAATTGAACATTTTGGAAATATTTTTTTTAATATTATTTTATTATAATAATATAGGAAATTCAAATTTTATTAAAAATTGAAAGGTAAGATGAGATCACTTTAAATGAATTTATAAATATACTTTATAAATATATTTTAATGAAAATCAATGATTTATAAATATATTATATATAATGTTTTGAATAGAACATTTCGGGCAGCGACCGTTCGCGAATTTTGACCATTAACTTTGAATGGACGTAACAGAAGATCCGACCGTCGAATTCTTCTAAAATCGAAACCTACGGGTTCGTATCGAAAAGATCTTTTCAATGAGTATTTAATTTTGAAATCCAATGGTTAGATTTTGAGAAATGTTAAATTCAAATTTTAACAAAAACAGCGCCAGTGCAGTTAATTGACCTGAAACGTCATTTAATTGAATAGGCCTGTTTTTTTTATATTTAAAAATAAGGAAAAATTATGTAAATCATAATAAATGACTTAAAAAGAGTTTTGATGGAAAATTCCAATTTTTGATATTTTTATCAAAATGGGTATTTATTTATTTTAATAAATAAATAAATGAAAGGAATTTAAAATGGTTTTAATATAACCAAATATTTCGAATAAATATATTGGAATGGATTTAATTGGAAATTATCTACGGATTTGTTTTCAATATTGGATTCCGTAATTATACGGATATTAATTTGGAAATTTGGAAGATATTTAATATCTTTATTTCCAATATAATATCCATTGGTTTAGTATTTGATATTGAATATAGATTGATATAATTCCTATTCAAAGTTTTATATTTAATATCAAATTAGATTTTGGATTTGTCGTGAATGGTGACTTAAATAACACCATTCTTGAATCCTACTTGAGAATAAATCTTTTAATTAAGATTTAAATGAGATTTTCCAATTAATAAATATAATTGGAATTAAAAGGGAATATGATCTTTGGGTTGATTATGAACTATGTTTTAAATGACATTAGTTCTTAAACCCAATTATCAGTGAAATTTGGTTTTGGAATTTATAAATCTTAATATTAAGATTTAATGAAATTTTCAAAAGAAGAGTTTTCCAATTTAATATATATTAAATTGAGATTAAATGGAATAGGATTCTGGGTTTTATCGTGAACTATGTTTTTAAGGGACATTTGTTCTTTAACCCCGAAGATAAATTTCTTAAAGATGGAATGATCATTTAATTATGATTTTTGAAGATTAAAACTAAATGAAGATTTAATGGAACTTAAATTGGTTTTAAGTTGAGAAAAGATTAATTCTTTTGATTAAGATTTAAATGAGTTTTTCAATTTAATGTACTAAATTGAAATTAAGTGAAATTATGATATGGAGTTTATTAATCTTTCAACTAAGATTAAATGAAATGGTTAAAGAAAGGTTTTCCAATTTAATATTTATAATTGGAATTAAATGAATTAAGATTTCTTCTTAAAAGTTGAATAATCATTAATTAATGAGTTTGTAAGATTGAAACTAAATGGAGTTTTAATAAATCTTTAATTAGATTGAAGGTGAATAAAGTGATTAAAGTTACTGAATTTAAGAAGTAACCATAAATGGAGTACCACCAGTTTAACTCCATGTGATAGTTAAATCTTTAATTAGATTTGAATGATAAAACAGTAATTAAGTTTACCGTAACACATTGGGTGTTAAATATGGAGTACCACCAGTTTTACTCCATGGGTTGTATAGGTTGGGAACGAGATATTAATAAATGATTACTTCGGTAAGGTGTTAATCCCGACTAGTTGAATAAACCTTAATTTGGTTTAAATTAAAATCAAAGAATATTCTTGATTGGAATGATGCGTTGGTTGTGTTTCTATATAGCACATGATTTTAAAATACGCAAATTATTCAGAAATACCGGGCTCAACCCATTCTGAATAATCCATACGATGATTAAAGATCGACGATGAAGACGACAATTGAAGACCGGGAAATGTCTAAGTCGGATGGATGATTATTGATATCTTGATTGGACTGTACACCCAAGATGAGGGAATAATTGGTGATCATCCAGACGTATTTGGAGATCTACCGGATATGGTTTGGTTCAGACCCAGAACGGACTTGTGAATGGATGGTATGTCTGACGTTGTATTCCTTTATGCTGTATTCGTTGATCTCTGCTATATATATATATCTGTTGGTGGCGGAGAATTTATTCTCTTGCTTAACACCCTTCTCTGAGACGTATGTGCTCAAAGGTTATATATATTGACAGAAATCAATTATATGGTATGGATTGACAATGTGGCATGCTAAGATGCATGGATCAAGGCTTTTGTTGAAAACAGAGCCTTGTGGATGATGATCAAAATACAACTTTAATTAGCATAGCTTTGTGTACAACGTTACTTTGCGAGCCTGACACCCCGATATGATGGTGAACGATTTGTTTGATTAGTAAGTTTGACCAATATACTTTATATATATATATATATATATATATGGTTTTGGTCGGGCGAGATGTGTTGGGTGTGGTTGCTACACACTTGGAGATCGGGATAGGTCATTTCAGCCGACCGAATCCCATGGGGATAGAGCACACTTTGTCTGAATCCCAATAAGATAGATCAGACTGCTGCTCATCCAAGTGCGGTTATAATGTATTACGGTGTTCTCTCTTGCCGAGACGTAAGCCGTGGAGATACATGACGCGATTGGTCTTTCGAATCAGCAGCCATCATACTGGAAATCCAATTTTTCAATACGAGCTTTACGTTTTCAGTTGTATACTTATATGGTGACATAATATGTTATGCCGCTTACATAGCTTATTATGCCACCTAGGATTGATACATTTATATTCGAAATTGACTTCTACACTATGCACTTATAGTATAAATATAAAATTCGCGTATCAGCATTTTTTGATCATTATAAGGTAAAACTCTATCCTTCGGCTTGCAGTGCATGGGACTTGAGTCTTATAATGGTTTCATTTTTCTAAGGAGCACTGCGCTGTTTATTTTATGCACTAGTATTCTTGGGTATAAACCCGTTCTGCGTTAGCGGCGTGGTCCCTTGATTTACCTAACTTTATTTGAAAAATTAATAACTGTTCTTAGTTCTCACACCAGTCCCATGACTGACCTGGAGTTTATTGTTCTAACCTAAACTCTGGGTGCCCATATTCTCCACACGGATAGCTAGTAGTTTTGGTTTTGCATATATTATCTTCACAGGATCTTGGAGTTTATAGCTGAAGCTATATTCGGAAAGCTCTGTATCCGTGTATTTCTTTCAGTTGTATTTTGTATTATTTTTCCGCTGCGTTATAATTTGTAAATCCCTAACATTTTAATCATGTAATATTTATTTATACTCTGAAATATTCTTGTACTCTGATGCAAATTTTGTAACAGCAATGAAATGTTCTTCTATTTGTGTTCTGATTTGTTGTATTCTCAAAACAATCCGGGCTTTCCCTTACTGGAAGTTTGGGTCGTCACATTTGGTATCAGAGCTTTGGTTTACAGAGCCCGAGAACAAGACACATTAGAACCGAACGAAAGAATTTATCAGAGATTAGATTAGTAATATACAATAAGAATGACTCGTTAGAGATGGGATCAGTAGTATCCTAGAACGACTGTGAAGAGTATTATTTTCTTTAAAACAAAAATGAAAAAAAGCTTAGTTTTGAAAATCTTATCTTAAAATACGTATTTGATATATTATTTTAATTTGGACAATCGAGTTTATAAATTTTTTGAATATACGAGTAATTAACGTATATTCGAAATTTTGATATACTGATAGATATAGAATCACACTCTAGTCGCCCGAGGATAATTCTGGTAATTGATCGATCATCATCAGTATTTATGTTCGAGTTTCGAAAGTGGTATATCTATATATTTCCATTGACTGGTGTGAGAACCAAAACTAGATAAGGTCTATTGTTGTGATTTGCACTAAAAACATGATTTTTGATTATATATAGAAATTATATATGTTTGAAAAGTTAATCACCTAATTGATTGCTGGTTGTAATGTTTGATAATTAGTTCAAAAAATTAAAATATTGGAATGATAATTAACAAGACCAATATATAATAGAATGATAAATTTAGCTAAATCAAATTTAATATTGAACTGAATTGGAAATCGATCAGAATTGAAAGTTGAGTTGGTTAATTAAACGACTTTCAACTCGGTTCCTTTTCGAAGATGAAAAGATTTTAAGGGGGGGAGATTGTAACGACCCAGAATTTTGGGGCAAATTTAAAATTTTTATTTTAAAATAATTTATTTTAAATAATAACGACGAAAATTTTATTTTAAATTGAAGTTAGAACGAATAATTTATATTGATTATATTTCAAGCCTGAAATGTCGAAGTAATTTCAAATTTCGATTTCAAACTTTGGAAAATTATATAAAATTAATTTTAAGTCGGAATGGGACGAAACAAGAAACGCTAGGATCGTATTGACGATATCTCTCTAATGAATTTTAGAAACTAAGATTTTAGTTTATGATTTGTAAGTTTTGACAAATTCAAAATCTCAGAAAAACGCTATGGAATATATATATATATATATATATATATATATATATATATATACACAATATAAGACCCAAAACGCTACTTTTTACATATGAATGAATTGGGACTCGAAACCACTTCCATTGAGTTCAAAATGATATTTCTGCATTGAAAACGTATAAACACTGATATATTTCGATATTCAGAATTTATTTATTTAAATATATATTTTTAATATAATATATATACGCCTTAAAAATAGCCATTTTTCAAACGGCCTTCAAATTCGACGAAATTAGTTTTGTTGGGAACGTATCGTCAAAACAAAGCTAGAAATAATTTTTCTATACTTTTTGGAGTCAGTATTTGGGTGTTATTAATTTTTCATTGAAATGGTCAATTTTTAGACTTTAAAATTTCATTGATAATTCATACGGACTCAGAATTCAGCGAAACCAGTTTTTTTGGATTTCTATTGTCGAGAAATGGTTATGTTCCAGTTTTCAGCAAAATTTAATAACGTATGTATTCATACATATTTTAAAACACTGAAAAGGACTTATAATAATAAAATAATAGAACATGGGTTATTATTTAAATGGGTTATATTACACATGGACTTAATTAAAAATAACAACCTCTATATAATATCTCATAATTCCACCCTAACCATTTCTCTAAACCTAATTCTAGCCTCCTTCATCTCTCTCATGGCGGCTCACTTCTCCACTAAAATTTCTTTGCATAAAAGACCCTGAAACTTCAATAATTTATTTCTCTCAACCAGAAAAGAATTAAACCAAACCTTTTCTGGGTTTTGTTCATATTAATAAACACTACCTACCACGAAAAATTCAAGACCTAACGTCGCACGGATTCGCCGAAATCTGAGTTTGAACACAGAAAACTGATTTCGGATTTTGGCGAATAACTCTCAAACCGTCGAGAATTAGACAACGACCCAGTTAAAGAAATTGTAGAGGAGAGGAAGGGCTATGATGTTGTCTTTGGTTGTTCAATCTGAAAGTGATCGGATTGGCGCGAAAAACGAGATGAACGGCAAAACAGTTTCTGGCGAACAACGAACGGAAATCACCAAATTCCGGCCGATCAAGGAAGAAACATATGATAGGGCCTGAAGGAAAAGTTGCGTGGACACGAGATCGAGGTGCTGTAAAAAGTTGGGGTCGATTGGGTGAGTATGGCGGCGGGAATCGAGCTCGATCTGAGCTCCGATCTAAGCCCTTTTCCGGCCTGTCGGCGGCGTTAGGGTGGGAGCCACCCACGGCGGAGATGCGCCACGCAAGGGCGTAGGCGGGGGTCAGCCTAGGTCGGTGGCACGAGTCCTACAGCGGCGGCGGTGAGCATCCCCGGAAGAGGAACGACGGTTTGGAGAAGAAGGGGGTAATTTTGGAAATTAATTATTTATTTAATTTACGTTTTAAACTTCGTGACATCATAACTTTTACATACAAACTCAAAATCTGACGATTTCAGATCCGCTGCGATCGTGGAGTCGAGAGCTTCGCAATGATACTAAATACGTTCAATTCTGAGCGAGTTGATAATTTGGGTAATTTTCATAATTTAAATTAATTATTAAAATTATTCAAACTTTGAAAATTCATATTTTTTGATACGAAATCGAAATCGTGCAAAATAGGATTTGCCATGATCTTTGAGTCATCAGCTTCGCGTAGACACCAAACTCGTCAATTTTAGAGCATGTTGGATTTTAGGCCAAAATTGGACCCGAACCGTCAATTATAGCCCGGCAAAGGTGAGAACTCTTTCTCACTCAACTTTTTAATTCAATTATTTATATATTTATTTTTATATAAATAAATATATGTAAATTATCTGTGTTGGAATATCTGTGGCTGATGATATCTATGCATGTATGAGTTGTGTTATATGTGTGATGTTATGATTGAGTTCTGCGATATGCAACATGTTAAATTTTGTTACTATATTTATTATAATATAATTACAATTACACTGCCATTTACAGGCTACCTGACCTGACTTGTTTATGTGATTGGGACGATAATTTCCACACATCGCCCAAGTGCACAAATAATTATACATTATTCGGTCGTTTTTGGTTGAAACCCCACACGGGTCTTAGGATGATACTCACACATCTCCCTTGTATCAGACATAAGCATTATTTCTATATTTAGTGCTTATACAGTATTAGAATGCACTTTGTATGCTATTTGGTTGTTTGAATGATTATTTATCATTAGTGTATAATACGTGCGATGTATGAAATCCGTATAATCAAATTATATGGTAAATGTTTGGGTCTCATTCCAATTTAGGGATAAATGATTATTTTTATATAATATCCAGTTAAAGGAATCAAAAGATGGTTTTGATGTTTTAAGTTAAAAATAAAAAGATTATATTTTTATTGTCAATGTGTTACACTAAAAAGATTTGGATAAAAAGATTACATTTTTATTGTCATTATGTTATAATAAAAGATTGAAAATAGAAAGATCATATTTTTATTGTAAATTAGGTTCAATAAAAAGAATTGAAATGAAAGATTATATTTTTATTGTAAATTAGTTACAATAAAAAGAGTTGAAATAAAAGATTAGTTATTAAAGATCATATTTTTGTTGTCATTGGATTTTATTAAAAGATGGAACATTAAAAATATCATTTTATTTGTTCATTGTTTTCAATAAAAGATTACACATTAAAGTTTGCATCTTATTGAAGTCTGTTTGAATAAAAAGAATAGAAATTGAAAATTACATTTTTATTGTAACTTTGTTTTCAATAAAAAGATTTAACAATGAAAATTATAATTTCATTGTATGGTTATGACATTAAAAAGAATTATGTTATCGTTTTGATGTTTTAAAATGATATTTTAAATAGTTGAAACCGAGTTAAGTAGTTTTGCATCATTTTGCTCGAACACATGTTTTATCAATTTTATTCGTATTAAAAGATTAAATTTCAAAATTATGGGTTTTAGTTGATTTTAGTTAAAATATAAAAAGGTTAGATTTTTGAAATTGGACATTTTGGAAATATTTTTTTTAATATTTTTTTATTATAATAATATAGGAAATTCAATTTTAATTAAAAATTGAAAGGTAAGATGAGATCACTTTAAATGAATTTATAAATATATTTTAATGAAAATCAATGATATATATATTATATAATGGTTTGAATAGAACGTTTCATGCAGCGACTGTTCGCGAATTTTGACCATTAACTTTGAATGGACGTAACAGAAGATCCGACCGTCGAATTCTTCTAAAATTGGGACCTATGGGTTCGTATCAAAAAGATATTTCCAATAAGTATTTAAATTTTGAAATCCAATGGTTAGATTTTGAGAAATATTAAATTCAAATTTTAACAAAAACCGCACCAGTGCATTTAATTGACCTGAAACGTCATTTTATTGAATATGCCTATTTTTTAATATTTAAAAATAGGGAAAAATTATGTAAATCATAATAAATGACTTAAAAAGAGTTTTGATGGAAAATTCCAAATTTTGATATTTTTATCAAAATGGGTATTTATTTATTTTAATTAATAAATAATTGAAAGGAATTTAAAATGGTTTTAATATAACCAAAGATTTCCAATAAATATATTGGAATGGATTTAACTGGAAATTATCTACGGATTTTTTTCAATATTGGATTCCGTAATTATACGGATATTATTTTGGAAATTTAGATGATATTTAACATTGTTATTTCCAATATAATATTCATTGGTTTAGAATTTGATATTGAATATAAATCGATATAATTCCTATTCAAAGTCTTATATTTAATATCAAATTAGATTTTGGATTTGTCGTAAATGGTGTCCTAAATAACACTATTCTTGAATCCTACTTGAGAATAAATCTTTTAATTAAGATTTAAATAAGATTTTCCAATTAATAAATATAATTGGAATTAAAAGGGAATATGATCTTTGGGTTGATTGTGAACTATGTTTTAAATGACATTAGTTCTTAAACCCAATTATCAGTGAAATTTGGTTTTGGAATTTATAAATCTTTTAATTAAGATTTAATGAAATTTTCAAATGAAGAGTTTTCCAATTTAATACATATTAAATTGAGATTAAATGGAATAGGATTCTGGGTTTTATCGTGAACTATGTTTTTAAGGGACATTTGTTCTTTAACCCCGAAGATAAATTTCTTAAAGATGGAATGATCATTTAATTATGATTTTTGAAGATTAAAACTAAATGAAGTTTTAATGGAACTTAAATTGGCTTAAGTTGAGAAAAGATTAATTCTTTTGATTAAGATTTAAATTAGTTTTTCAATCTAATGTACTAAATTGAAATTAACTGAAATTATGATATGGAGTTTATTAATCTTTCAACTAAGATTAAATGAAATGGTTAAAGAAAGGTTTTCCAATTTAATATTTATAATTGGAATTAAATGATTTAAGATTTCTTATTAAAAGTTGAATAATCATTAATTAATGATTTTGTAAGATCGAAACTAAATGGAATTTTAATAAATCTTTAATTAGATTGAAGGTGAATAAAGTGATTAAAGTTACTGAATTTAAGAAGTAACCGGAAATGGAGTACCACCAGTTTAACTCCATGCGATAGTTAAATCTTTAATTAGATTTGAACGATAAAACGTTAATTAAGTTTACTGTAACACATTGGGTGTTAAATATGGAGTACCACCAATTTTACTCCATGGGTTGTATAGGTTGGGATTGGGATATTAATAAATGTTTACTTCGGTAAGGTGTTAATCCCGACTAGTTGAATAAACCTTAATTTGGTTTAAATTAAAATCAAAGAATATTCTTGATTGGAATGAGGCATTGGTTGTGTTTCTGTATAGCACATGATTTTAAAATACGCAAATTATTCAGAAAGACTGGGCTCAACCCATTCTGAATAATCCATAAGTCGATTGAAGATCGATGATGAAGACGGCAATTGAAGACCGGGTAATGTCTAAGTCGGATGGATGATTATTGATATCTTGATTGGACTGTACACCCAAGATGAGGGAATAATTGGTGATCATCCAGACGAATTTGGAGATCTACCGGATATGGTTTCGTTCAGACCCAGAACGGACTTGTAAATGGATGTTATGTTTGACGTTGTATTCCATTGTGCTGTATTCGTTGATCTCTGCTATATATATATGTATATATATATATATATCTGTTGGTGGCGGAGAATTTTTTCTCTTGCTTAACACCCTTCTCTGAGACGTATGTGCTCAAAGGTTATATATTGACAGAAATCAATGGTATGGTACGGATTGACAATGTGGCATGCTAAGATGCATGGATCAAGGCTTTTGTTGAAAAGCAGAGCCTTGTGGATGATGATCAAAGCACAGCTTTAATTAGCATAGCTTTGTGTACAACGTTACTTCGCGAGCCTCACACCCCAGTATGATGGTGAACGATTTGTTTGATTAGTAGGTTTGACCAATATACTTTATATATATATGGTTTTGGTCGGGCGAGTTGTGCTGGGTTTGGTCGCTCCACACCTGGAGATTGGGATAGGTCATTTCAGCCGACCGAATCCCATGGGGATAGGGCACACATTGTCCAAATCCCAATAGTATAGATCAGACTGCTGCTCATCCAAGTGCGGTTAGAATGTATTACGGTGTTTTCTCTTGTAGAGACGTAAGCCGTGGAGATACATGACGCGATTGGTCTTTCTAATCAGAAGCCATCATACTGGAAATTCAATTTTTCGATATGAGCTTTACGGTTTTAGTTGTATACTTATATGGTGACATAATATGTTAATGCCGCTTACATAGCTTATTATGCCACCTAGGATTGAAAAATTTATATTCGAAATTGACTTCTACACTATGCACTTATAGTATAAAGATAAAATTCGCGTATCAGCATTTTTTGATCATTATAAGGTAAAACTCTATCCTTCGGCTTGCGGTGCATGGGACTTGAGTTTTATAATGGTTTCATTTTTCTAAAGAGCACTGCGCTGTTTATTTTATGCACTGGTATTCTTGGGAATAAACCCGTTCTGCGTTAGCGGTGTGGTCCCTTGATTTCCCTAACTTTATTTGAAAAATTAATAACTGTTCTTAATTCTCACACCAGTCCCATGACTGACCTAGAGTTTGTTGTTTTAACCTAAACTCTGGGTGCCCATATTCTCGACACAGGCAGCTAGTTGTTTTGGTTTTGCAGATATTATCTTCACAGGAAGCTATATTCGGAAAGCTCTGTATCCGTGTATTTCTTTCAGTTGTATTTTGTATTATTTTTCCGCTGTGTTATAATTTGTAAATCCCTAACATTTTAATTTCGTAATATTTATTTATACTCTGAAATATTCTTGTACTCTGCTGTAATTGTTGTAACAGCAATGAAATGTTCTTCTGTTTGTGTTCTGATTTGTCGTGTTCTCAAAACAATCCGGGCTTTCCTTTATGGGAAGTTTGGGTCGTCACAGTTGCTATGCTTGATTGGTTGCTTTCACTATGACTTGCACACCCCCACCTCCGTATTCTTTTCACCATATGTTAGTGGCAACTTAGAGTATTGAGAGGTATGTTGTGCTAACTCTTTGGTTGCAGGTCCAGGTTCAAGTATGTTTTAGTATACCTGTTATTGTTCCGTCTTGCTACTTATCGCTCATACCAGACTTTTTGTCTGACCCAGAGTTTTATGTCTCTTCTTATTACTTTGGGTGCTCTCACGAGAAGACTAGAGACAGGTTAGCTGGTGATGCACAAGTAGTTGTACCGGAGACGAGAATGAGGCTTCCACGTATGATGTATATAGATAATCTCCCTGTGTCGCTGCAGGTCACTACCTTGGGCATTAGTAGTGTACCTTTTCCTTTGCTTTGCTTTAGAGACAGTTGAAAAATTGTAATAATGATGATGTGAACATAAGCTGTGTTTGGATTTCTGCTGCTATGATGTCTAGTTTTAGTTTCCAGCTTATGCACTATCTCGCCTGTTTTATGTCAAGTATGTTGTTATTATATCTTATTCCATGCGCTGTGAGACATTCTATAGGTTCTTTGTTAGTTCACCAGTAAGTTCTCTTCTTTTTCCTTCCTTTGGCGACCGCCCCATGCATAATGGACATCGGCACAACGCACTTTTATGGGAAATGTCGGCTGGTGCGAGGCGGGCCATCACAATAGTGGTACCAATCTGAAGCTTGAGAAAGGATCTTGAATTTCGTTCAGAAGTTTGATTTAATCGTGGAATGGATTGGGGAAGATTAAGGAATTATTTTGGTGCGTTCTTGGCCATTGAAATATGAAAGTGGCGGCTGTTGTAAACGAAAGGGAAAATAGGGTTACGCGTTTAGCGTATTTGGACAGTATACGGTGGTATTTATACGGTATTTTGTATAATTTTAATTCATTTAATTTCAAAAATAATCCTTTATTGATACAAACTCCAAATCAAACCCAACGAGTGTCGCCCCTACCTAAATACCACATTCCGGACACAATGGGATATGTTTCGTAACCCAGTTCGGCTGTTACGGTCAGTTTTTCTGTAACGACCCGTATTTTTAGTGGTCAAATATTTTATTTGTTTATTTATTTTAAATATTATATTTGGAATATTAATGAATTTTAATATTTAAATCGTTATTTAAACAAAGTTTGAACGATATATATTTATATAAATATAAAATGAGCTCGAAATGGAGCGGTAGTTCGTAAAATGGAGTTTTGAACTTCAACTGAATATACAGAGTCCGATATGAGTCGGATTTCTGTGAAACAAGAAACGTTGGAATGGTGGTAATGATAATTTTATACTGAAAGAGAAAAATTCAGATTTCGTGTTATAGATTGTTAGTTATGGCCAAATCAAAATTTTAAAATAGTCGCTATGGAATTCGTTAATAAAGATAACGTTTGTTTTATAGTATAAAGGTTTTATATTATAATTTGAATATCGTTTAACCTGGAATTTCTGATATGGAGTTTAATATATGTAAATGCATTTATTCTGAAGTTATGTGATATTTATTTTGAGATATACAATTATAGTAATATATTATTATTTTAAATGAATTATTTACATTTAGATATATTATACAAGTGTAACGACCCGAAAAAATCGATGCTCGAATTTTCAACAATAATACATAAACCCGTATTACCTGCCAAAAATCCAAGTATCGAACCCAAACTGTTAATAGAAAGAAGTTAGAGGGTGAGAGAAGAAAGAAAGAAATGTTAGAATAGAAGAAAGAAGAAAAATAACACATCAGAATCTCACAACGGAACAAATAAATATAATATATCAAATCTCTTTATACAAAAGAAAACTGTATATATAGATACATACCAATCATCAGAGTACATCATATATCAGACACAGCGGAAATAACTTTAAATAACAAATGGTGAAGCCTCCTGCTTCCAGCTCCTGGAAAAAACTCCAAGCGAAACCTAACCTGAAACATACCCGGTCTGACCCGAGCACATTTGAAGCAAAGCAAAATTCACCGGGTCAGTCTGGAATACTATCGGTGATAAATTCACGGCGCAAACACTTGTTTAACTTTGGAAATCCTTTTGAATTAAAAGGATAATAGTAAGACCAGTCCACATATAAACATGGACGGTTTTTACCTTACTATAACCCAAACCATTTTTGAAATCAATATTTTATTCTGATATTATAATAATGTCTATCAAACCACAAATAAATAATAATCTAGCAGAACACTTGCATCTCACGCTCTACATATATAGTATACAATCAAAAGCCCCGGGCGCTTATTGGAAATTGGATTTCCGACTATGACAAGGTATGGGACCACCTGCCGTTAGTGTATCTCTAGAGGCGAATACACTGGGTTCAACAAGAACGTCTTGCGACCCGGCCCACACATGACCGACCACTCATTTCGCTTGAGTGTATCGAATGTATACCACGGACGGTTGGGATCAGCAACCGCCTCCCGAAAAGGGACAACATCGATAGATTAAAGAAACAAAAGGAATTTCTTTAGATAGGTGGTTATACACCCTAATGGGAGCGACCCACATAGCCATGTTGCCTGCCCGATTTTTGTCATTTCCCGGTTGATGAGGCTTGAGGCTAGAATTTACTTTGAGAACATCTGATCATCAATCACTTTGAATGCCACATTGTTAGATCCGTCAAATCACTAATTGACGTCCACAAATATACTCTGCCACTGACAGAAGTACGTTTGTAATAATCAATGTACGTGATTCTTAAGAAATACTCTGTCAGACATTCATCCATACAATTCATCCAGGAACAGGATGAACCGAAGGCACCCTCCTACCGCATCCAATATAAGAATCACCCCATGGATCAGTAGCGAGAAGTCCTTGCAAACCGTATATTTCAACCATGATTGAACCCCAATATATCTCTGCGTCGACCCAGAGATTGTAAGTGGTTCTTCCATTTATGAAGATCTATGGTCTTCAATGCTCCTTCATTGTCTACCAAATAGTCGCGTTCGTATTGTTGATTCGAAGTGGTTTTGGGTCTAGTTCCCATCTCGGTCTCTTCGAAACAACTCGTCAAAGGGTAAACAGGATATTTCATTTGATAGTCGGTTGTTTAACTATCAAATCATAACAGTGGTGTTAAGTATATTGGCAGCTCGGGTTTTTATATTAAAATACTTCGTTAAATCATTCAATTGATTTTCTATAATGATTTCATAAATTTTATCTCGATAAACTCTTGTGGGTTTTCTATACTTTGAAATACTTACCAATAATCTTTTTTTGGAATCATGTATTCAACAAAATTCCCTTTTTATTTCCTTTATCCCAAAATACTAGTGTATTTCACATCGTACCCAAATGGTTCACTGCTTTTTTTTAAAACCCAAATAGTTTTGTTCCATTTCTAAACCTTTAAAATTTTTATTTGTAATATTTTCCTCAACAAGTTATTTTCAACATCCTCTACTCTTACAAACCAATATTATCTTTTGATAATAGTGAAGTCGTTCAAGTTGGGGTATTTTAATTACCTCTCAGACCTTGACCAACAACGTTCTTATCGCGAGACAATAAAAGTTTGCAACTCGAAAATCTCATATATCATTTCTATTCCCATTTACTATGGTTTTAACATCATTTCCTGTGATTTGAGAACCCACTTTACATTCAAATTCTTATCCCTTAATTAAGTAACTTTCTCGACAAAATATTATTTGACGTTAGATACTAATATGTTTTTTATAACCTTATTTCTTACATTGGTAATTCCCTTGTACCTCTTTACTTAGGTAAATATTTATCAACCCCTTTTCAAGCCTTATTTTAACCAAACTTAGTTTACTTAATTAAATAAACTCCTATTGGAACTCTCGTATTTACCTACGAGTCTCTTTTACCAATTTTGTACGTAAACTAGATTATAATCTTCTTATAAACCCTTACCAAATATTAATGAAACTTATTCCCATTCGATTTCTTTTTAATTTCATTTACCATTAAAAAGTAATTGCTTTAATTATCCTTATTATTTAAAATAATAAATTACTTCAACATTTACCACTTAAAAAGTAGTTCATTCCATTATCACTAGAAATAGAGTAATTTAATCATTTTAAAGGATTATTAAATAATAATTAACTTTTTAACAACATTAACTTGATAATAATTTTTAAATATATAGTTATTCAACGATTAACTAACTTCTAACAATATTCATTAAGTTTAATGAATATTCGAGGACTATCGATTTGATTAATCAAATCAACCAAATTGTCAACTTTATTTAAAACAGTCTCTTTCGTCGACCGTCAACATCCGTTAACCATTAACTGATATCCATTCAACGTTTTTTTTTCTTTTTTTAGAAAAAATAATTATTTATTTAAAAATATCATTCGATTGTTTCCGTAAAGCATTTATTCAATTTTTCTAATCTTTATATTAGATTTTGCCATTTCCAATCATCATGACATAATAGTTCATTTTATAAACTTTTAATAACTTCCTTTATAAACCATGGTTATAAATATATATTTATAAAAACTTCTATTTTACTTATCTGGTAAATAACAACTTAAAATTTGCATTTCAGTTATAAAATAAATTTATAACTTAAATCTTCGTCAGTTCGCCAAACAGAAAAACGACGCCATAACCGATGGAATTTACACCATCACTGCCAATCACTTAATCAATACTGTTGACTGATTAAAAATTACAACATGATCAACAACCATTAAATCTGAACAGGCTTGGTGTCAACTTGGTGTAAACAACTCATATATATGAGAAATATGATCAATGAATAACATAAAATAAATTTGAGGAATCCGGTTTGATTCTTCCTACCTGTTCTTCCCTGCAACACAGTTTATTATAACATTTCATGATAGAATAAAATTTTAAATAAATTAACGATGATAATATAATTATCAGCAACCATTAAATCAACCATAAGCAACCAATTCAGCCAATCAACCAACGTATATATTATAATTGATAATTTTAACTTATATGGATTTATCACATCATGGCAGTCCATAAAAGTGTAAGAATTAACTCACCAAATTTCAGTCGATGATTTCAGCGTCGTTTCATATATTCTTAAACAAGCATTTAAAAATATACAAAGTCTCAATTGCTTCCATCACCAACCATTCCTACTCGACACACTTCTTCTCCGTTACGATCCAAACGGTACCTGAATGTCTGACCATGTTAGAAAGAAGATATGTCCGTTATAAGTTTATATATAAAATACAATTATAAATTTTATTTAAATTTAATTATATTAATAATTATCTTACTTAATATAAAATGATCCACACCACTATTGCCTTCCATCGGTTATACAGTTCCCATTTGCTCGGATCCGATTTCTGAAACTTAACCAATCTTCAACGTTTAACAATATTTAACATAAGTAAAATCAGCCCAAGTTGTAATTAAAATATATATACTTGTTTATTACCTTTTATAACCGTTAACGCCTATCATTAGGATTGAATCACTCCAACTTCCTATCTTCAAACTCAACGTGGTCTACTAAAAGGCCCAAGCCTAGAGTTAATAACAAAGAGCCCAGAGATGATAACAAAGAGCCCGCCTTATATTCTTTTCTTTCCCATTGAGGAAAACATCCCTTCTTCCTCGTTTTAAATACATGAGTTGCTCTAGTGACTTTCGTTCAAGGCCTCTATTACCAGTTCTTGTTTCTTTTTTTCGTAAATACTACTTCTTTCGTTTTGTTTTCCGGCCCAAGCCCATATACAATTACAAAGCCCGCGTACGACCCCCTTGTTTCACATCTTCTCCTTCCCAACACCTTTTCTTCTCCAGTATTATTTCAAAGCCAGCCCGCACCTCACACCATCTGCCCAACTCTCCTGTATGCAATCCTCCCTTTTATCATTTCTAATATGCGGACAACCCTGCTGCCGCACACTTCCCTTTCCTCCAGTATTTGAACAATATGAACGTATATAACACTGGACTGTATCTCCTTCGCGAACCCTCCGACTCCCCATCACCATCCTGTCTCCTTGATACCAAATAGATCTGCTCCCCCCTGAGAAGTAACACCCCTCATCGTTCGGTAAAATAAAACCGCCACCCTCTGGTTATATTTCTGACTCATCATCCATGCACCATCAACCGCGACGGTCACCTTAACTTCCCCGCCTCGACTTAAAAAAACAAACAAACATGTCTCCACTGCTGCTGAGCACAGCTCCATCCATTCTGCCCTGGCTTCCGTCACTCTGAGCCATGTCCACTCATTGTAGATGCACCCTGCACCTCGTTTCCTCCAAGAAATGAACTGCCACCCTTTCATTATTTTCGAAACCTGCTCCACAATACTTCATCAACCAATACAACACGTTCAAGCGTGCTTCACTTCGTCTCTCCATCGCCGTACACAGCACCGGACCCCACCTGAGCCTTGCCGCTGCTATCACCAGCCTCCGCCTCTCATCACTACACTTCGTCTGAGAGTCTGACACCATAGCGCTGGTCACCGGAAACCTCCTCAGTCGCCATCGTCTGCTCCAGCTTATATGAGCTCGAAATGATTCAATATAAGCTTTAAAGTTTTGTCTGAATTGAATATTATTATTGGATAACAAGTTAATGATATGCACGTATATTTTTATGCGAAGAGGTTTGCTGTTGTTTCGGTTTGTCTGTATGAAGAAAATGGATGAAGCTATATTATATAGGAGAAGGTGGCGTGGGGCGAAGGAAAAGAGAACATGGGATGGTTCAGAGATAATATTCTTTTAAATAATAAAAGCTTTTGTCAAAAATTGTCTCGTTTGCAGAAGACATGTGCGCGATCTAATACTCAATGAAGTTAGGTACGAAGAGATACAGATTTGAACGATTTTCTTCCCAAGATGTTGACGCGTCGAAGTTCTTTAACATGGGATAAAATATTAAGTAGATATTTTATTATATTTTGTTCAATGAGATTTGGAAATAACATCATATCCTAATCTAATATATGCGCCCGGGTTTCCTTTTCAACTAGATAAGATTTGTTTTCAGAACATTCTATTTCATAGGCTAGCTGCTAATATATTGAAAAACGATTCCTGTAAGACTATGAAACGATAGGTAGTGATTTTTCTTCTTTGATATTTACTTCTGAAATTGGATATGTCACTGCCAATAGGTTTTCCTTCAACAAGATTCAAATAGGTTACGCCGAGAATTGGGTGATTCAAAAGATTTGAAAATGTACTATGTGAGGGTTTTTCTTTTGACGAGATTTGGATGAGATTAGCTAATGATTTCTAGAGTGTTGGGATTTGAAAACGATGTACTGAAAATGACACTTATTTTTTAACAAAGACCTTAACCGAAGAACTTAGTTTTAACCGTTATTTTAAATACGTTAGAACTGTATCAATATTCTATCCGACCATAGGAACAAGATATACAATTTTAATCAACGTTTTAAATTGCTTATAATTAAATTATTTCGAACGGTTAATTTATATGCGTCTACCCTGCGCACAACACAAAATAACTCCAATTCACGTTATTAAATTCTAAAACAATATTAAAAATCAATTTTAAATGTTTTAATAAATGGTAAAAATCTGGGCCGTTACATTCCTTTCCCCTTAAATGAATTTCGTCCCCGAAATTGCTAAGGCAGAAAGAACGCTACAACCCCATTATCTTTACAAAAATATTTAATTAAAACATGGTTTTATTCCCAAAACTAATTCAATTGGATTTAAAACCAATTTATTTCTGATAATAAAATTTTTGAAAAAATCTTCAAAAAAAATTTCTAATACCTTAAATTTTGGAAAATTTTTGGCAGAGTCTCCCGTGCACGGAGGGACATCTGCAATATCGCAGGTTCAAGAAATATATATACATCGACTCTCATGGTCGGAAAATCCAAAATCAAATCTAAAAACCCAAATCAAAAACCAAAAAATTATATTTGGCGTAGGCGTACCTTTTTGCGAGCGTTATTAAGCATATACTCAATTCATGGCAATCTACGCAATCAAATTTTATTTCAAAGCCGTCTCATACCTATACTTAACTTAAATACCAGGAAAGTTCCCAATATATGAAATAATATTTCAATAATTAACCTGTGATTACACAAATCCCCAAATTAAACACTTGGCATCATTACAGGGTTAAATCTTTTGACTTCCAATCAACTTATTACACCGAAATTTGTTTACTTAACTTCTCCATTTATTCAAGTTTTAAAATTTTCTATTGGTGAATTTATTCAAACCATCCAACATAAAACAAACCAACAAACAAACAAAGCATAACAACTCAACCAATCATTTTGATTCAACATTAATATTTTTCATTTACTCTCACTTTGGTTTCATATATCGATTCATATTAGATCGATTTTTAATTCAATTACCAAATTCCAAATGTATTTTATTTGGTTCCAACACTGTATCTATTTCTGATTAACTCGACTTAACCAAGGTAAGTCGTATTTCCATATTTGGTTTTAATCCCATCCAAAACAATCAAACGACAAGATATTTCAACAATTCGATAAAATAATTTCCTTTTTATATAGAAATATAGTTTGGGCAAAATTATTTCATTTACCCACTTTACAAAATCTTTAAAAATAATTTTATATTCAATTACAAATACGCGCCCTCATATATATATACACTCAACTCAATCTAGGGTATTACTAACCCATCTCTATTGAGTTACGTCACAGAGCCAAGGTTATCACTAAACCAATAGCTCCGATACCAACTGTAACGACCCGACGGCAGTGGGCTAACCTCCCACCGTGGCTTACAGAGATACCTCAGAACTGCTTTTACGGCCAGCCTCTCGACTCGACCAACCCACATTGTCGGGAGATGTAGGGGTAAGAGTCTCCCGTTCGCCACCAAACGCGAAGCGAGAACCCCCTATCATCCGTACCAATTAAGTAACCAGCTCTGATACCAACTATAACGGCCCGGAAAAATTAATGCTCGAATTTTCAATAATAATACATAAACCCGTATTACCAGCCAAAAATCCAAGTATCGAACCCAAACTGTTAACAGAAAGAAGTTAGAGGGTGAGAGAAGAAAGAAAGAAATGTTATAATAGAAGAAAGAAGAAAAATAACACATCAGAATCTCACAAAGGAACGAATAAATATAATATATCAAATCTCTTTATACAAAAGAAAACTGTATATACAGATACATACCAATCATCAGAGTACATCATATATCAGACACAACGGAAATAACTTTGAATAACTAATGGTGAAGCCTCCTGCTTCCAGCTCCTGGAAAAAACTCCAAGCGAAACCTAACCTGAAACATACCCGGTCTGACCCGAGCACATTTGAAGCAAAGCAAAATTCACCGGGTCAGTCTGGAATACTATCAGTGATAAATTCACAGTGCAAACACTTGTTTAACTTTGGACATCCTTTTGAATTAAAAGGATAATAGTAAGACCAGTCCACATATAAACACGGACGGTTTTTACCTTACTATAACCCAAACCATTTTTGAAATCAATATCTTATTCTGATATTATAATATGTCTATCAAACCAAAAATAAATAATAATCTAGCAGAACGCTTGCATCTCACGCTCTACATATATATTATACAATCAAAAACTGCGGGTGCTTATTGGAAATTGGGTTTCCGACTATGACAAGGTATGGGACCACCTGCCGATAGTGTATCTCTAGAGGCGAATACACTGGGTTCAACAAGAACGTCTTGCAACCCGGCCCACACATGACCGACCACTCATTTCGCTTGAGTGTATCGAATGTATACCACTGACGGTTGGGATCAGCAACCGCCTCCCGAAAAGGGACAGCATCGATAGATTAAAGAAACAAAAGGAATTTCTCTAGATAGGTGGTTATACACCATAATGGGAGCGACCCACGTAGCCATGTTGCCTGCCCGATTTTTGTCATTTCACGGTTGATGAGGCTTGAGGCTAGAATGTACTTTGAGAACATCTGATCATCATTCACTTTAAATGCCACATTGTCAGATCCATCAAATCACTAATTGACGTCCACAAATATACTCTGCAGCTGACAGAAGTACGTTTGTAAAAATCAATGTATGTGATTCTTAAGAAATACTCTGTTAGACATTCGTCCATACAAGTCATCCAGGAACAGGATGAACCAAAGGCACCCTCCTACCACATCCAATATAGGAATCACCCCATGGATCAATAGCGAGAAGTCCTTGCAATCCATATATTTCAACCATGACTGAACCCCAATATATCTCTGCGTCGACTCAGAGATTGTAAGTGGTTCTTACATTTATGAAGATCTATGGTCTTCAATGCTCCATCTTCACATCAGTTCGGCTTTGCGCTTGCGCGAAACATATAAGCTTAGTAACACAGAATGAATGACTGAACTTCCCTTAGGTGGCTTCTGAGTCTGATGATTCTGTTTTGATTAAGTGCGACTTGTTAGTTAATGAGGCTAACAGGGGAGAGAGCTATGGCCCCAAGGCTATGGCGATCACAAGAAGCTAACTAGGTGGGTAGTAAAAACACAAGTCCTGAGCGGAGGGTTTGATCCCCGGAGCGAAGCCTTAATCTGCCCTCCTAGTTAGCGTGGTATTGTTATACAGGCTAATAACCTCTTTTGGTTATAAAGACTCTCTTCTCCGGCTTATAGGATAAGGAGTGAGGAGTGAAGCCCTTGCCTAGTCGGCACGGGCGAGTGGATCACTCCGCTCTCTGGATTCGTTGAATGACTGCGAAGCTAAGGGACACGAAGTCCTTGCCTAGTCGGCACGGGCGAGTGGACCGCTCTCAATACGCACTGAGCGTTACGCAGTGTAGGCCCGAGTGCCCGAGCCCGTGGCACACAAAAGCAGAGGGCATAGGAGCACGTAGAGGCTAGACACGGAGTAAGGCATAAAGTGCACAGAAGAACCCCCCTTTGGTCAAGGGGGCAAGGGGGATAAGTCCACCAAGGATAGGAGAGGAGGGGGTTCGGGGGAGGAGAGGATCTGGATCAGCCTCCCACGATTCCCCCGACGAATACTTGGAATAGTTATTAGACGAGACGAAGTCGAGCCCTCAGAGACGAAGTTGAGGCTTCCGAGATGAATTCAAGTGAGACGAAGTCGGAGACGCAGTCGAGCACGTAATAAGGCCACACATAAGCCATTATTGTTTAACAATAACTGGCGTTTAGAGTGGCTCATTGGTGGTACAGCATGAGACATCAAAAATGAATTCTAATTCATTTTTTATGAATACATGTCAGTTTAGACTCTATCAAGCGACGACAGCCCTTGGGTGGCCGAAGCGATAGAGGCGTCCCCCTATGAAGTATTCCGTCGAGTCTTTATGAAGTATTCGACCGAAAAGGTCGAATTTCCACCCTAAAAAATTTGCATTTGACCAAAATGCAAAAAAGTGTTTGGGAAAGTTTTCCCCTCGAGAAATTCCCATCCCTTTAAGGAGGTTTATGTCCTCTAACAACTACTTTTGTTGATTGGACTTATTTCCCCTCGTTGTACTTAGGGAAAAATATCCCTGAATGACCGAAAATTGGTCCCCAAAGGGCCTTCTTTCCTATCTCCAATCAGACGTTTTTGGTTTCAGTTGTTACCTGACCTATTGTCTGCCAAATAGTCGAATTCGTATTGTTGATGCGAAGTGGTTTTGGGTCTAGTTCCCATCCCGGTCTCTTCGAAACAACTCATCAAAGGGTAAATAGGATATTTCATTTGATAGTCGGTTGTTTAACTATCAAATCATAACAGTGGTGTTAAGTATATTGGCAGCTCGGGTTTTTATATTAAAATACTTCGTTAAATCATTCTATTGATTTTCTATAATGATTTCATAAATTTTATCTCGATAAACTCTTGTGGGTTTTCTATACTTTGAAATACTTACCAATAATCTTTTTTTGGAATCATGTATTCAACAAATTTCCCTTTTTATTTCCTTTATCCTAAAATATTACTGTATTTCACATCATACCCAAATGGTTCACTGCTTTTTTTTAAAACCCAAATGGTTTTATTCCATTTCTAAACCTTTACAAATATATATTTGTAATATTTTCCTCAACAAGTTATTTTCAACATCCTCTACTCTTACAAACCAATATTATCTTTTGATAATAGTGAAGTCGTTCAAGTTAGGGTATTTTAATTACCTCTCAGACCTTGACCGACAACGTTCTTATTACGAGACAATAAAAGTTTGCAACTCGAAAATCTCATATATCATTTCCATTCCCATTTACTATGGTTTTGACATCATTTCCTTTGATTTGAAAACCCACTCTACATTCAAATTCTCATCCCTTAATTAAGTAACTTTCTCGACAAAATATAATTTGCCATTAGATCCTAATATGGTTTTTATAACCGTATTTCTTACATTGGTAATTCCATTGTACCTCTTTACGTAGGTAAATATTTATCAACCCCTTTTCAAGCCTTATTTTAACCAAACTTAGTTTACTTAATTAAATAAACTCCTATTGGAACTCTCGTATTTACCTAGAGTCTCTTTTACCAATTTTGCATGTAAACTAGATTATAATCTTCTTATAAACCCTTACCAAATCTTAATGAAACTTATTCCCATTCGATTTCTTTTTAATTTCATTTACCTTTAAAAAGTAATTGCTTTAATTATCCTTATTATTTAAAATAATAACTTACTTCAACATTTACCACTTAAAAAGTAGCTCATTCCATTATCACTAGAAATAGAGTAATTTAATAATTTTAAAGGATTATTAAATAATAATTAACTTTTTAACAACATTAACTTGATAATCATTTTTAAATATATAGTTAATCAATGATTAACTAACTTCTAACAATATTCATTAAGTTTAATGAATATTCGAGGACTATCGATTTGATTAATCAAATAAACCAAATTGTCAACTTTATTTAAAACAGTCTCTTTCGTCGACCGCCAACATCCGTTAACCATTAACTAATATTCATTCACCGTTTTTTTTAAAACTAATTATTTATTTAAAAATATCATTCGATTGTTTCCATAAAGCATTTATTCAATTTTTCTAATCTTTATATTAGATTTTGCCATTTCCAATCATCATGACATAATAGTTCATTTTATAAACTTTTGATAACTTCCTTTATAAACCATGGTTATAAATATAAATATATATTTATAAAACCTTCTATTTTACTTAACTGGTAAATAACAACTTAAAATTTGCATTTCAGTTATAAAATAAATTTATAACTTAAATCTTCATCAGTTCGCCGAATGGCAAAACGACGCCGTAACCGATGGAATTTACACCATCACTGCCAATCACTTAATCAATACCGTTGATTGATTAAAAATTACAACACGATCAACAACCACTAAATCTGAACAGGTTTGGTGTCAACTTGGTGTAAAGAACTCATATATATGAGAAATATGATCAATGAATAACATAAAATAAAATTGAGGAATCCGGTTTGACTCCTCCTACCTGTTCTTCCCTGCAACACAGTTTATTATAACATTTCATGATAGAATAAAATTTTAAATAAATTAACGATGATAATATAATTATCAGCAACCATTAAATCAACAATAAGCAACCAATGCAGCCAATCAACTAATATATATATATATATATATTATAATTGATAATTTTAACTTATATGGATTTATCACATCATGGCAGTCCAGAAAAGTGTGAGAATTAACTCA
The DNA here is from genome assembly GCA_030737875.1 of Allium sativum. Taxonomy (NCBI): domain Eukaryota; kingdom Viridiplantae; phylum Streptophyta; class Magnoliopsida; order Asparagales; family Amaryllidaceae; genus Allium; species Allium sativum. Next base: position 442,306,983 of record CM060922.1, on the reverse strand, counting down.
CCAAATTTCAGTCGATGATTTCAGCGTCGTTTCATATTTTCTTAAACAAGCGTTTAAAAATATATAAAGTCTCAATTGCTTCCATCACCAACCATTCCTACTCGACACACGTCTTCTCCGTTACGATCCAAACGGTACCTGAATATCTGACCATGTTAGAAAGAAGATACGTCCGTTATAAGTTTATATATAAAATACGATTATAAATTTTATTTAAATTTAATTATATTAATAATTACCTTACTTAATATAAAATGATCCACACCACTATTGCCTTCCATCGGTTATACAGTTCCCATTTGCTCGGATCCGATTTCTGAAACTTAACCAATCTTCAACGTTTAACAATATTTAACATAAGTAAAATCAGCCCAAGTTGTAATTAAAATATATATACTTGTTTATTACCCTTTATAACCGTTAACGCCTATCATTAGGATTGAATCACTCATGCTTCCTATCTTCCAACTCAACATGGTCTACTAAAAGGCCCAAGCCCAGAGATAATAACAAAGAGCCCAGAGATGATAACAAAGAGCCCGCCTTATATTCTTTTCCTTCCCATTGAGGAAAACATCCCTTCTTCCTCATTTTAAATACATGAGCTGCTCCAGTAACATTCGTTCATGGCCACTATTACCAGTTCTTGTTTCTTTTTTTCGTAAATACTACTTCTTTCTTTTTGTTTTCCGGCCCAAGCCCATATACAATTACAAAGCCCTCGTACGACCCCTTGTTTCACATCTTCTCCTTCCCAACACCTTTTCTTCTCCAGTATTATTTCAAAGCCAGTCCGCACCTCACACCATCTTTCCAACTCCCCTGTAAGCACTCCTCCCTTTTATCATTTCTAATGTGCGGACAACCCTGTTGCCGCATGTAAAAACCCGTAACTTCCCCGTAAAGGAAAGCGTCGGATAGTTCGAGAACAAGCCACAACAGAACTCATACAGAAGAACATTTCATTGTATATTACAACAATGCATCAGAATACAAGAATATACAGAGTATAAATGAATATTACACAGAAATATCAGAGATTTAAATTACATTTAAATACATCGCAGCGGAAAATAATACAATACACAACTAGAAGTAGATATACGGATACAAAGCTTTCCGGATATCATTCCAGCTGTAAACCAGGATCCTTGGAATATAAATCTGCAAAACCAAAACTACTAGCTGCCCGTGTCAAAATAGGGGCACCCAGAGTTTAGGTTAAAACAATAAACTCCAGGTCAGTCATGTGACTGGTGTGAGAACTAAAACAGTTATTAATCTTTATTTTTAAAGTTAGGTAAATCAAGGGACCACGCCGTATAACACAGAACGGGTTTCCTCCCAAGAATACCAGTCCATAAAACAAACAGCGCAATGCTAAATAAAGAAAAATGAAGCTGTTATAAGACCCAGGTCCCATCACACAATGCAACGCAGCCGAGGATAGGGTTTTCCCTTATAACAGCCAAAGAATGCTTGATACGGTTAAAACAAATCGTTTGATACTATAATAAGTGCATAGTGTATAAAACAACTTCAAATCATAAGTATCAATCATAGGCGGCATGGGCGTCCCATGCCACTATGTCGCCATATATAGGTTTACAAATAAAACCGCAAAGTCACGTATTTGGAAATTGGATTTCCATCTATGAACCGAGGCAAAAGATAGTCCTCAACCGATTCAAGACGCTCTAGCCCGTGTCTCAGGATCAGAGCTCGAGTGACCCTTGGATCCTCAGGGCCAGTCCACCGATGTGGATTAAACTTAAACCCTGAACATACGTTTCCCCGCCCTATGGGGCGTAGGTGAGCCAACTAAATGACTCCATCGGTTCGAGAACGACCGATCAACCCGAGGCGCCTCGCAACAGCAACAACCACATAAGTCAAACTCGTCAGGGCGTGTAAAACCACTGACGCCACTTCTAGCTAGAAAGAAACGCATGCCCTCCCTGACGTCCTCTCCCGTTTTTGGTTCATACCGGGTGTGAAACTCGCGAGGCAAACGTTACACAAAGCTACGCCACAAAGGCCTTGCTTTGATCATCACCACAAGACTTTGCTTTTCAACAGAAGTCTCGATCAATTGCCACTCAGGCATGCCACACAGGCAATTCACTCCATGCGATTGATATCCATCAATATATAACCCCTGAGCTCGTACGTCTCAGAGAAGGGCGTTAAGCAAGAGAATAAATTCTCCACCGCCAAACAGATATATATATTTAATAAAGATCAATCAAACGGACTAAAATCCAATGTCAGACACACAGTCCATTTACAAGTCCGTTCTGGGGCTGAACGAAACCGGGGGCACCTAGTACCCCGCATATCCATCGATCTCCAAGTACGTCTGGACGATCACCAACTGTTTCCATCTTCTTGGGTGTACAGCCCAATCAAGATCATCGGTAATCACCCAAACGACGTGAAGACTTCTGGTCTTCGACCACCGTCTTCATCTTCGACTTATCGTCGTATCAGTTATTCAGAATGGGATAAACCCGGTCTTTCCGAATAACTCGCGTATATTTTAAATAAGTGTTACACAAACATAACATACGCCTCATTCCAATTCATTAGTCACTAACCATAAATTAATCAAGAGAATAATTTCCCAAATATTCACCCCGAAGGCCGAAACCAACATCAGATCAATATCCAGAAAACCATTCTGCTTGGCTAACCGACAGTTAGTTTCTAAACTTCACATTCATAGGGAAAGGTTCCCATTAATTTTATCTAAGATAAATTCCTTGAATTTATTCTTTATTCTATTTTTGAATCTCAATTCAAACTAGTCGGGATTAGCGGACCTTACCGAAGTAATCATTTATTTTAATTTCCCCATCCCAACCTATTCATCCCATGAAGTAAAACTGGTAATACTTCATATCTAACACCACAGTGTTATCGGTAAATTCAATTACCATTTCACGTTCAAATCTAATTAAAGATTTAACTATCGCCTGGAGCAAAACTGGTGATACTCCATTTTCGATCATTTCAATCTAATTAAAGATTCATTAAAACTCCACTTAGTTTTAATCTTCGACTGGGTTAAAGAATCAGTGTCATTTAAAACACGGTTCACGATAAACCCAAAATCACATTCCATTAATTATCGGGTTAAAGAACAAGTGTCATTTAAAACACTGTTCACGATAAACCCAAAAATCACATTCATTAATTATCGGGTTAAAGAACAAGTGTTATTTAAAACACTGTTCACGATAAACCCAAAAATCACATTCATTAATTATCGGGTTAAAGAACAAGTGTTATTTAAAACACTGTTCACGATAAACCCAAAAATCACATTCATTAATTATCGGGTTAAAGAACAAGTGTTGTTTAAAACACTGTTCACGATAAACCCAAAAATCACATTCATTAATTATCGGGTTAAAGAACAAGTGTTATTTAAAAGACTGTTCACGATAAACCCAAAAATCAATATCAATTCAATTCCAATTAAATATTATTTAATTGGTACACTTCATTAAATCTAAATAAAAAGATTTAATCTTTTCTCAACTGGGTTCAAGAACAGTGTTAGTGAAGACACCATCCACGACAAACCCAAATCACATTTGATATTCAATATAAGGCTCTGAATAGAAAATATATCAGCTTATATTCAATATCAAATTCTACGATTAACAAATGTCGTATTGGAAATAACGATATAAATACATATCTTTCAAATTTCCATAACGCCATCCGTATAATCACGAATTCCAACATCGAAATATTCCGAAGACAATTTCGATTCAATTCCACTCCAATGCAATCATTGGAAATTCTGGTTATTTTTAAAACCCTTTCAAATTCAATTTATTTATTTAAAAATAAATAGAATTATAATTCTAGTTCAAAACTAGTTCATTTCGATAAAAATCTATTTTATCTTTTCAAATATGGAGTTTTTCATCCCAATTCTTTCTAAATCATTTCTTATGATTTTACACAAATTATTGCTATTTTTAATAATTTTACCAAGGCCTGTACAGTCGATTTCCATCAACGGCCATCGAACTGCACTTACAGCGACCTTTTTCAAATTTGATTTGGACATAATTCCAAATCCAACCGTTAGATTTCAAATTTCAAATATTCGTTAGAAAGCTTTTTTCGATACGAACCCAATGGTTTCGGTTTTAGGAGAATCCGACGGTCGGATCTCCCGTAATGTCCGTTTGAAATAAATGGTCGAAATTCACGAACTGCCGCGGCGCGGCGCGTTCTATTCAGGCCATTATATTATATATATAATATATATAATATATATTTCGTCGATTTCCTTTCGAAATGAATTTTATAAATCGTTTTAAATTCGTTTTCAAAACGGTTTCAACTTCATATTCAATTTCAAATCTAAATTGAATATTCCAATTTAAATTCATTTTAAATTCATTTCAAATTGATTTCAATTCAAATTGATTTCTAATTCAATTTCAATTCGTTTTCAATTCATTTCATTTCGAAATCGTTTTCAATTCATTTCATTTCGAAATATTTTCAATTTATTTCATTTCGAAATATTTTCAATTCATTTCATTTCGAAATATTTTCAATTCATTTCATTTCGAAATCGTTTTCAATTCATTTCATTTCGAAATATTTTCAATTCATTTCATTTCAAAATGAATAAAATCGATATAAATATCGTTCACGTCAAAATGGCGTCCATCTAATCAACACGGCTTCATAAATTTCTATTTTCAAATATTCTATTTCAAATATTTCTTTTCCAAAATAGTTGTTATTATCAAAATATTTCGTTCAACACATGACCAATCTCAATGGATGAGTACTGTCAACACATGAACCTTTATTTTATATTGATAAAGATGTAAATTTTATTACTAAAATATTTCGTTCAACACATGACCAATCTCAATGGATGAGTACTGTTAACACATGAACCTTTATTTAATATTATTCTTTATTTTTCAAATTGGAATGAGGCCCAATCAATTACCATATAAAGTTAATTATATGGATTCCATACAACACATGTATATAATAGCATTGAAAAATAATCAACCATCAACCAAAGTGCACTACACTGTATAAGCATCAAATATAAATATCTAACGCTTATAACTGCCTGTCAATCGATCGATCGACATATTTAATCAATCAGGATGAGTGAACTTCAAATTTCATCCTAACACCCGTGTGGGGTTTCAAACAATCAAACACATATTTTATTTGTGCAGTTGGGCGATGTGTAAAATTTATCGTCCCAATCAATGTCCTTCAAATAGGTGTACATAAACAAACCGTCCGGTTTGTAAATGAATATTTATTTATTCACATTCACGTTAAAAATTATATTTTTAACGATAAAACATTTTATTCAACCTATGAATATTCTATTCGGTTCATTTATTCAATAAAATGTTATTTTTATTTTTCTAACATATTTTAGAAAATTTCGGCGGCATAACGGCACGATACTAGAAACGGGACGAGGCCTAGCCTTATCCCCGGTCTAGTGAAGGCCCACGCCATTCACACATCAATCAAATTCACCAAACAACCAATTCAAATCAAGTCATCAAATTAATTTATGCAACCAAACAAACAAGTCCATGGTCTGTGGACGATTGTGTCGGGTGCTACTAAGCACCGTCTGCATCCTAGTATATATATATAACTAGAAAAAGAAATTGAAAGGTGAGAAATTCTCAACGAAAGCTATCCAAACATCTTGACTCTTCTTTGATATAAATCTTCTTCGTTCTCGTCTTTGTGTTGCCTTCGTTGTCCGCTTTCACTACCTATGTAAAAATCGAATTTTTACTTCGCTATTCAATATGTAAAAATCGAATTTTTACTTCACATTCATATATAGAAAAATCGAATTTTTACTTCAACTTCTTATATAGAAAAATCGTATTTTTACTTCAACTTCTTATATAGAAAAATCGTATTTTTACTTCAACTTCTTATATATAAAAATCGTATTTTTACTTCAACTTCTTATATAGAAAAATCGTATTTTTACTTCAACTTCTTATATAGAAAAATCGTATTTTCTATTCAACTAAAAATCAAATCTTTACTATATAAAAAGATTATACTTTTACCTCGCAAAACAATATATAAAAATTCGATTTTTACTTCGTAAAACCATATATAAAAATTCGATTTTTACTTCGAATTCACACACATACCAATTGGAATTATATTTCGACAAGGATAGGTAAAATAAAGAAATAAAACTAATTAAATGAATAATAATGATACAAAAAAAAACTTACAGTAAAAATAGAAAAGGGAGGGAGGGCCGTTCATCGTCGGAGGGCTGGGCAAGGGTGCGCCGGGGTAGGGGAGTCGCAGGCGGAGGCGGGAAGCTCCGGTGGTGGCTGCGGTCTAGGGTTGGAGGCGCCCTCGATTTGGGTGAAAATCGAACGGGTTGGAGGGGCTACGGCTGTTCGAGTGGAGAGAGAACGATGGGAGGAGGGTCGAGGGCGTCGATGTTGGCTGAGGGATGGGGGTGCGACGCCATCGGTGGCGCAGGCGGCGGTGGGTCCGTCGTGGAAGCTAGGGCAGACGAGGTCCATCGGGCTTTTTTTTTTCTTTTTTTTTTCTTTTATAAAGGAGCGTTGACTGGTAAATGAAGGAGAGAGAGGGAGAAAGGTAGTTATAGGTTTAATTATATTATTTTATTTTTATCTTAATCTCCATAGTTGACTTTTCTGTCGAATTCGAAACGAGACCCACCGACTGTCGTCCCTAGCGTTTTACCCCCATTCCGAACACAATGGGATATGTATCGTAGGCCAATTCGATTGTTACGATCAGCTTCCGTTAAATTTAAAATATAAATCTGTATATATTCAACTTAAACGCACATTTCAAATTACCGGGGCCACATACTCACTCTAAAAATTCCCAGAAAAATATTTCTATCCTCGTATTGACGATACAGTGCTAACAAAACTAATTTCGTCGAATTCTGGGACTGTTAGAAAAATGGCCAATTTCCAGTCGATTAAAATCAACTGAAACTGGTCAAACGCGTTTTCCTTTGCCACCCTCATATTTTGATTCGAAAAATTATGAAATTTGGAACCTAGCAATAATTTAACATCACGGACCCAACAAAACTGGTTTCGACGAAATCCGAGGTCGTTTGCAAAATGTCCATTTTTAAGGGCCTGAATTCCATAGCGACTATTCAGAAATTTCAACTGGACATATCTTTTGATTCCCGCTATGAAATCTCGATCTTTCGGATTCGTTGGAAAGATATCATCTATTAGATTCTAATGTTTTCGGTTTCACTAAAATCCGGATTGTTTTGCACTCGGTACATCCAATTGAAGTTTGAAATCGAATTATCGAACTACCGCGCCATTTTCAATTCTATTTATAATTATATATAATTATTTATATTATAACGACGGCGTATATAATATATACGTTCGAATTATATTCAAAATAAATTTATCATCGATATTATTTAAAATAATTCGTTTTAGATAATCAAAATTCGCTGAAATTGCCAAAATAAAAATTTTAAACTGGCCCAGATTTTCGGGTTGTTACAATCTCCCCCACTTAAAACTTTTCGTCCCCGAAAAGGAACAAAGTCGAAAGTGGTTTGATCAATCAACTCTACGCTCGATCTGGCTTTCATTCTCCAACTTTTAAGTTTCTGAGAATTTTCAAATTCTTCAAAAATTTGGCTAACTCCCTAAATTTTTGAAAAATTTCTCCACAACCTCCCCTGCACCGGGAGCATCGGGGAATTTCAAATAGCTTCCCCGGTCCTTCTAATCTCAAAAAGAAAAAGAAAAAGCCAAGCGGCTAGCCAATAGGCTCATAAAATCATCATCACCCAAACAAAACAGTAAATCATGTAGTAAACATGTACCTATTTGTCGGGCAAACAAATTTTATTCTCTGCTCTAGCCTCCTTGCTATGACCTGTTCAAGGTAAGTACGAATATATGCAAGCATATGCGACCAATTTTCAATACAATTCAATATTTGATTCAGTTAGGCATAATGGTTCAAAATTATCAAATAATTAAACAAACAACACAAACATCAATCAATTAGTTGATTAGCTTTTCAAATTCATAACTTTGATATACATACAAAAAATCATGTTTTGATGCCAAATCACAACGATGTATTCTGGCTATATTAGTTTTGGTTCTCACACCAGTCTAATGGAAATATATAGAAAATCACACCTTCGAAACTCGAACATAAATGTTGATGATGCGATCGCTATCATCAATATCATCTTCGGGCGACTAGAGTGTGATGCTATATCTATCCAATATATTAAAACTTTGAATATACGTTTGCAAGGCGTATATGCAAATTCTTTATATACTGAACTGTCCAAAATCAATATAAACAAATAATCAAATACGAATAGTTGATTTAAATTTTCAAAACAAAATTTGTTTTCATTTTAAAAATATATTCTTCACACTCGTTCTAGGATACTACTGATCCTATCTCTAACGAGTCATTCCCGTTGGATATTGCTAATCCAATATCTGATGAATTCTTTCGTATGGTTCTAATGTGCCTTGTTCTCTGAGCTCTGTAAACCAAAGCTCTGATACCAACTGTAAAAACCCGTAACTTCCCCGTAAAGGAAAGCGTCGGATAGTTCGAGAACAAGCCACAACAGAACTCATACAGAAGAACATTTCATTGTATATTACAACAATGCATCAGAATACAAGAATATATAGAGTATAAATGAATATTACACAGAAATATCAGAGATTTAAATTACATTTAAATACATCGCAGCGGAAAATAATACAATACACAACTAGAAGTAGATATACGGATACAAAGCTTTCCGGATATCATTCCAGCTGTAAACCAGGATCCTTGGAATATAAATCTACAAAACCAAAACTACTAGCTGCCCGTGTCAAAATGGGGGCACCCAGAGTTTAGGTTAAAACAATAAACTCCAGGTCAGTCATGTGATTGGTGTGAGAACTAAAACAGTTATTAATCTTTATTTTTAAAGTTAGGTAAATCAAGGGACCACGCCGTATAACACGGAACGGGTTTCCTCCCAAGAATACCAGTCCATAAAACAAACAGCGCAATGCTAAATAAAGAAAAATGAAGCTGTTATAAGACCCAGGTCCCATCACACAATGCAACGCAGCCGAGGATAGGGTTTTCCCTTATAACAGCCAAAGAATGCTTGATACGGTTAAAACAAATCGTTTGATACTATAATAAGTGCATAGTGTATAAAACAACTTCAAATCATAAGTATCAATCATAGGCGGCATGAGCGTCCCATGCCACTATGTCGCCATATATAGGTTTACAAATAAAACCGCAAAGTCACGTATTTGGAAATTGGATTTCCATCTATGAACCGAGACAAAAGATAGTCCTCAACCGATTCGAGACGCTCTAGCCCGTGTCTCAGGATTAGAGCTCGAGTGACCCTTAGATCCTCAGGGTCAGTCCACCGATGTGGATTAAACTTAAACCCTGAACATGCGTTTCCCCGCCCTATGGGGCGTAGGTGAGCCAACTAAATGACTCCATCGGTTCGAGAACGACCGATCAATCTGAGGCGCCTCGCAACAGCAACAACCACATAAGTCAAACTCGTCAGGGCGTGTAAAACCACTGACGCCACTTCTAGCTAGAAAGAAACGCATGCCCTCCCTGACGTCCTCTCCTGTTTTTGGTTCATACCGGGTGTGAAACTCGCGAGGCAAACGTTACACAAAGCTACGCCACAAAGGCCTTGCTTTGATCATCACCACAAGACTTTGCTTTTCAATAGAAGCCTCGATCAATTGCCAATCAGGCATGCCACACAGGCAATTCACTCCATGCGATTGATATCCATCAATATATAACCCCTGAGCTCGTACGTCTCAGAGAAGGGCGTTAAGCAAGAGAATAAATTCTCCGCCGCCAAACAGATATATATATTTAATAAAGATCAATCACACGGACTAAAATCCAATGTCAGACACACAGTCCATTTACAAGTCCGTTCTGGGGCTGAACGAAACCGGGGGCACCTAGTACCCCGCATATCCATCGATCTCCAAGTACGTCTGGACGATCACCAACTGTTTCCATCTTCTTGGGTGTACAGCCCAATCAAGATCATCAGTAATCACCCAAACGACGTGAAGACTTCTGGTCTTCGACCACCGTCTTCATCTTCGACTTATCGTCGTATCAGTTATTCAGAATGGGATAAACCCGGTCTTTCCGAATAACTCGCGTATATTTTAAATAAGTGTTACAAAAACACAACATACGCCTCATTCCAATTCATCAGTCACTAACCGTAAATTAATCAAGAGAATAATTTCCCAAATATTAACCCCGAAGGCCGAAACCAACATCAGATCAATATCCAGAAAACCATTCTGCTTGGCTAACCGACAGTTAGTTTCTAAACTTCACATTTCATAGGGAAAGGTTCCCATTAATTTTATCCAAGATAAATTCCCTGAATTTATTCTTTATTCTATTTTTGAATCTCAATTCAAACTAGTCGGGATTAGCGGACCTTACCGAAGTACTCATTTATTTTAATTTCCCCATCCCAACCTATTCATCCCATGAAGTAAAACTGGTAATACTTCATATCTAACACCACAGTGTTATCGGTAAATTCAATTACCATTTCACGTTCAAATCTAATTAAAGATTTAACTATCGCCTGGAGCAAAACTGGTGATACTCCATTTTCGATCATTTCAATCTAATTAAAGATTCATTAAAACTCCACTTAGTTTTAATCTTCGACTGGGTTAAAGAATCAGTGTCATTTAAAACACGGTTCACGATAAACCCAAAATCACATTCCATTAATTATCGGGTTAAAGAACAAGTGTTATTTAAAACACTGTTCACGATAAACCCAAAAATCACATTCATTAATTATCGGGTTAAAGTACAAGTGTTATTTAAAACACTGTTCACGATAAACCCAAAAATCAATATCAATTCAATTCCAATTAAATATTATGTAATTGGTACACTTCATTAAATCTAAATAAAAAGATTTAATCTTTTCTCAACTGGGTTCAAGAACAGTGTTAGTGAAGACACCAACCACGACAAACCCAAATCACATTTGATATTCAATATAAGGCTCTGAATAGAAAATATATCGGCTTATATTCAATATCAAATTCAACGATTAACAAATGTCGTATTGGAAATAACGATATAAATACATATCTTTCAAATTTCCATAACACCATCCGTATAATCACGAATTCCAACATTGAAATATTCCGAAGACAATTTCGATTCAATTCCACTCCAATGCAATCATTGGAAATTCTGGTTATTTTTAAAACCCTTTCGAATTCAATTTATTTATTTAAAAATAAATAGAATTAATTCTAGTTCAAAACTAGTTCATTTCGATAAAAATCTATTTTATCTTTTCAAATATGGAGTTTTTCATCCCAATTCTTTCTAAATCATTTCTTATGATTTTACACAAATTATTGCTATTTTTAATAATTTTATCAAGGCCTGTACAGTCGATTTCCATCAACGGCCATCGAACTGCACTTACAGCGACCTTTTTCAAATTTTATTTGGACATAATTCCAAATCCAACCGTTAGATTTCAAATTTCAAATATTCGTTAGAAAGCTTTTTTCGATACGAACCCAACGGTTCCGGTTTTAGGAGAATCCGACGGTCGGATCTCCCGTAATGTCCGTTTGAAATAAATGGTCGAAATTCACGAACTGCCGCGGCGCGGCGCGTTCTATTCAGGCCATTATATTATATATATAATATATATAATATATATTTCGTCGATTTCCTTTCGAAATGAATTTTATAAATCGTTTTAAATTCGTTTTCAAAACGGTTTCAACTTCATATTCAATTTCAAATCTAAATTGAATATTCCAATTTAAATTCATTTTAAATTCATTTCAAATTGATTTCAATTCAAATTGATTTCTAATTCAATTTCAATTCGTTTTCAATTCATTTCATTTCGAAATCGTTTTCAATTCATTTCATTTCGAAATATTTTCAATTCATTTCATTTCGAAATATTTTCAATTCATTTCATTTCGAAATATTTTCAATTCATTTCATTTCGAAATCGTTTTCAATTCATTTCATTTCGAAATATTTTCAATTCATTTCATTTCAAAATGAATAAAATCGATATAAATATCATTCACGTCAAAATGGCGTCCATCTAATCAACACGGCTTCATAAATTTCTATTTTCAAATATTCTATTTCAAATATTTCTTTTTCAAAATAGTTGTTATTATCAAAATATTTCGTTCAACACATGACCAATCTCAATGGATGAGTACTGTCAACACATGAACCTTTATTTTATATTGATAAAGATGTAAATTTTATTACTAAAATATTTCGTTCAACACATGACCAATCTCAATGGATGAGTACTGTCAACACATGAACCTTTATTTAATATTATTCTTTATTTTTCAAATTGGAATGAGGCCCAATCAATTACCATATAAAGTTAATTATATGGATTCCATACAACACATGTATATAATAGCATTGAAAAATAATCAACCATCAACCAAAGTGCACTACACTGTATAAGCATCAAATATAAATATCTAACGCTTATAACAGCCTGTCAATCGATCGATCGACATATTTAATCAATCAGGATGAGTGAACTTCAAATTTCATCCTAACACCCGTGTGGGGTTTCAAACAATCAAACACATATTTTATTTGTGCAGTTGGGCGATGTGTAAAATTTATCGTCCCAATCAATGTCCTTCAAATAGGTGTACATAAACAAATCGTCCGGTTTGTAAATGAATATTTATTTATTCACATTCACGTTAAAAATTATATTTTTAACGATAAAACATTTTATTCAACCTATGAATATTCTATTCGGTTCATTTATTCAATAAAATGTTATTTTTATTTTTCTAACATATTTTAGAAAATTTCGGCGGCATAACGGCACGATACTAGAAACGGGACGAGGCCTAGCTTTATCCCCGGTCTAGTGAAGGCCCACGCCATTCACACATCAATCAAATTCACCAAACAACCAATTCAAATCAAGTCATCAAATTAATTTATGCAACCAAACAAACAAGTCCATGGTCTGTGGATGATTGTGCCGGGTGCTACTAAGCACCGTCTGCATCCTAGTATATATATATAACTAGAAAAAGAAATTGAAAGGTGAGAAATTCTCACCGAAAGCTATCCAAACATCTTGACTCTTCTTTGATATAAATCTTCTTCGTTCTCGCCTTTGTGTTGCCTTCGTTGTCTGCTTTCACTACCTATGTAAAAATCGAATTTTTACTTCGCTATTCAATATGTAAAAATTGAATTTTTACTTCACATTCATATATAGAAAAATCGAATTTTTACTTCAACTTCTTAAATAGAAAAATCGTATTTTTACTTCAACTTCTTATATAGAAAAATCGTATTTTTACTTCAACTTCTTATATAGAAAAATCGTATTTTTACTTCAACTTCTTATATAGAAAAATCGTATTTTTCTATTCAACTAAAAATCAAATCTTTACTATATAAAAAGATTATATTTTTACCTCGCAAAACAATATATAAAAATTCGATTTTTACTTCGTAAAACCATATATAAAAATTCGATTTTTACTTCGAATTCACACACATACCAATTGGAATTATATTTCGACAAGGATAGGTAAAATAAAGAAATAAAACTAATTAAATGAATAATAATGATACAAAAAAAACTTACAGTAAAAATAGAAAAGGGAGGGAGGGCCGTTCATCGTCGGAGGGCTGGGCAAGGGTGCGCCGGGGTAGGGTAGTCGCAGGCGGAGGCGGGAAGCTCCGGTGGTGGCTGCGGTCTAGGGTTGGAGGCGCCCTCGATTTGAGTGAAAATCGAACGGGTTGGAGGGGCTACGGCTGTTCGAGTGGAGAGAGAACGATGGGAGGAGGGTCGAGGGCGTCGATGGTGGCTGAGGGATGGGGGTGCGACGCCATCGGTGGCGCAGGCGGCGGTGGGTCCGTCGTGGAAGCTAGGGCAGACGAGGTCCATCGGGGCTTTTTTTTTCTTTTTTCTTTTCTTTTATAAAGTAGCGTTGACTGGTAAATGAAGGAGAGAGAGGGAGAAAGGTAGTTATAGGTTTAATTATATTATTTTATTTTTATCTTAATCTCCATAGTTGACTTTTCTGTCGAAGTCAAAACGAGACCCACCGACTGTCGTCCCTAGCGTTTTACCCCCATTCCGAACACAATGGGATATGTATCGTAGGCCAATTCGATTGTTACGATCAGCTTCCGTTAAATTTAAAATATAAATCTGTATATATTCAACTTAAACGCACATTTCAAATTACCGGGGCCACATACTCACTCTAAAAATTCCCAGAAAAATATTTCTAGCTTCGTATTGACGATACGGTCCTAACAAAACTAATTTCGTCGAATTCTGGGACTGTTAGAAAAATGGCCAATTTCCAGTCGATTAAAATCAACTGAAACTGGTCAAACGCGTTTTCCTTTGCCACCCTCATATTTTGATTCGAAAAATTATCAAATTTGGAACCTAGCAATAATTTAACATCACGGACCCAACAAAACTGGTTTCGACGAAATCCGAGGTCGTTTGCAAAATATCTTTTGATTCCCGCTATGAAATCTCAATCTTTCGGATTCGTTGGAAAGATATCATCTATTAGATTCTAATGTTTTCGGTTTCACTAAAATCCGGATTGTTTTGCACTCGGTACATCCAATTGAAGTTTGAAATCGAATTATCGAACTACCGCGCCATTTTCAATTCTATTTATAATTATATATAATTATTTATATTCTAACGACAGCGTATATAATATATACGTTCGAATTATATTCAAAATAAATTTCTCGTCGATATTATTTAAAATAATTCATTTTAAATAATCAAAATTCGCTGAAATTGCCAAAATAAAAATTTTAAACTGGCCCAGATTTTCGGGTTGTTACACCGCACACTTCCCTTTCCTCCAGTATTTGAACAGTATCAACGTATATAATACCGGACTGTATCTCCTTCGCGAACCCTCCGACTCCCCATCACCATCCTGTCTCCCTGATACCAAACATAACTGCTCCCCCCTGAGAAGTAACACCCCTCATCGTTCGGTAAAATAAAACCGCCACCCTCTGGTTATATTTCTGACTCATCATCCATGCACCATCAACCGCGACGGTCACCTTAACTTCCCCGCCTCGACTTAAAAAAACAAACAAACTTGTCTCCACTTCTACTGAGCACGGCTCCACCCATTCCGCCCTGGCTTCCGTCACTCTGAGCCATGTCCACCTGTTGTAGATGCACCCTGCACCTCATTTCCTCAAAGAAATGAACTGCCACCCTTTCATTATTTTTGAAATCTGCTCCACAATACTTCATCAACCAATACAACACGTTCAAGCTTGCCTCACTTTGTCTCTCCTTCGCCGTACACAGCACCGGACCCCACCTGAGCCTTGCCGCTGCTATCACCAGCCTCCGCCTCTCATCACTACACTTCGTTTGAGAGTCTGACACCGTAGCGCTGGTCACCGGAAACCTCCTCAGTCGCCATCGTCTGCTCCAGCTTACATTAGCTCGAAATAATTCAATTTAGGCTTTAAAGTTTTGTTTGAATTGAATATTATTATTGGATAATAAGTTAATGATATACATATATATTTTTATGCGAAGAGGTTTGCTGTTGTTTCGGTTTGTCTGTATGAAGAAAATGGATGAAGCTATATCATATAGGAGAAGGTGGCGTGGGGACGAAGGAAAAGAGAACATGGGATGGTTCAGAGATATTTTTCTTTTAAATAATAAAAGCTTTTGTCAAAAATTGTCTCGTTTGCAGAAGACATGTGCGCGATCTAATACTCACTGAAGCTAGGTACGAAGAGATACAGATTTGAACGATTTTCTTCCCAAGAAGTTGACGCGTCGAAGTTCTTTAACATGGGATAAAATATTGAATAGATATTTTATTATATTTTGTTCAGTGAGATTTGGAAATAACATCATATCCTAATCTAATATATGCGCCCGGATTTCCTTTTCAACTAGATAAGATTTGTTTTCAGAACAATCTATTTCATAGGCTAGCTGCTAATATATTGAAAAACGATTCCTGTAAGACTGTGAAACGATAGGTAGAATTTTTCTTCTTTGATATTTACTTCTGAAATTGGATATGTCACTACCAACAGGTTTTCCCTCAACAAGATTCAAATAGGATACGCCGAGATTTGGGTGATTCAAAAGATTTGAAAATGTACTATGCGAGGGTTTTTTCTTTTGACGAGATTTGGATTAGATTAGCTAATGATTTCTAGAGTGTTGGGATTTGAAAACGATGTACTGAAAATGACTCTTACTTTTTAACAAAAATCTTAGCCGAAGAACTTAGTTTTAACCGTTATTTTAAATACGTTAGAACGGTATCAATATTCAATCCACCATAGGAACAAGATATAAAATTTTAATCAACTTTTCAAATTGCTTATAATTAAATTATTTCGAACGGTTAATTTATATGTGTCTACCCTCCGCACAACACAAAATAACTCCAATTCACGTTATTAAATTCTAAAACAATATTAAAAATCAATTTTAAATGTTTAAATAAACGGTAAAATTCTGGGCCATTACAACAAGCTTCAGAAATAATTCATTTTTCTAAACAACCTCCATTTTCGATGAAACAAGTTTTATAAAAATACGTATAGCTAATTTCTAGTTTGGAGCTAAACAGAGTTGTTTTTTTCGGTAGACGAAATTTAATGGTGAACCGATGGATAAATTGAGATCTAAATAACACCGTTTTGCAGATGAAGACTATTTCCAATGAAATTAGTTTTAGTAGGGCCGTAACATCAAATTATACCATGGTGTCCATTTTTATAATTTTTGAAAGTCGGGTGTCCTTGTGCGAATTTAACGGTCCGCGTTAAATAGCGGTACCGCCGTTAAATTTAAAACTACCCTATGTCCAGCCTATAACAAAGTACCAGTATATATATATACACAGCAAACATAAAATGGTATAAAATTTTATATATTTAAAACTATTCTCTTGTCCATTCTTGCCCAATATACCAAACATCGTGCAGAGCAAGTAATATATATATATATTTATGTAATCTTATTAAATGGTTCCTGTGCTGTTTCTTGTCCCCCACACTTTGTTAATACCTTGCACCTCAATCTGAAAGCCGTGGGAAGCACGATTTCGGAATCCAATTCCTACCCCATTTGCTGCACACCTTATCCCTAAAGCGTGATACCAACGTATCTCACTCGTATATAAGACAGACTTCCTCCTCTTCTTCTTTTTACACTCTGCGAACCAAAAACTAAAACATACTTTCCAAGATTAAGACTCAAACTCCAGCATTCGAAAATGAAAAAAAAAGAGAAAGGAACAAACTTCAAACCAAAACTCATTTCATGAGTTGTCAAAGCACTAACTTGGATCAAGAATAGCGGAGGACAACACTGTGCGAGCTGCTGTATATTTTTGGTGAGGAGAGGCTTCTATGAAGGGGGGATGTACGACGTGGCAACGGTATCGATCGGAGTGGTCTGGTGAGGGTGTATTCCAGCGTCATAGGGGAGGTGCACAGTTCATCAACATTTAACGACGGCCATGGGTTCGGTTTACGGGTATGGTCTGTTGGACGTAAGTGAGGCAGGAGTAGTATGGAGTGGTTGACGAGGTGGTGGTGATATGAGGAGGCATGCGGTTGTAATTACATGTAGAATGGAAGTGTGGGGATGGGTTTTCTGTTGGGGATATCGAAGTAAATGGGTTTCAGGAGGTTGTAGGAAGCAGTACATGAAGAGGAAGGGTATATGCATGTGCTAGGAAAGGTGTGGACTTCTCTCTAGTATGAGGCTATAAATGTTGAGTGTTTATGTCGGTGGTGAGCTGATTGGCATGAAGGATGGAGTACGCGGATTTTTGGGGTACATTAGTGTGGACTTAAGCTTTCAGAAAAAGAAAATATAGTTGCGTGAGCAACGGGAGGGAGTTCACGTCTCTAGCTGGCAACGGAGATCAAGGCGAGGTCAAGAGAGTGGAGCTGCTGGCGAAATAGCGGCATTCGTAGGTGGTGCGGTGGACTGTTGGAGTTGTACGACAGGTGAGGGAGGCAACAGGGAGGTGGGGAGACTCTGTACTGTAAACGAAAACAAAGAAATGAAGGGATTGAAGTTAAGTCAGCCTAAAGCAAAATGGGAGGGACCAACATAAAGAGACAGAAGGGTTAAAAGCCTATTTGCGGTTAAGTAAAATATAATTAAGGCATGAATTTATTTTAATTTAAAACCATAAACTTAACAACGTTAATAACTTATTTCATGGGTCTATTGCAGGGTAGTCCACGAAGGGATAAAGGAAAACCGAAGTGGGGAGGAGAATTTGTCGGCCCATAGTTTATGTAATTAATGTATAATTATAATTAAAGTAATAAATAGTCAATTATATTATTAATAAATTATTCTATTATATTTAAACTAGGTCAAAGATTGAGTTGTTTAGCACTAGAATCATGAGACAGTAGACGGTAGTCGGACTGGAACAAAGGAACTGAAGGCATTTGAAAATTTTAACAACGTAATTAGTTTAATAATTATTTAATGGAGAAATTAACTATTTATTTAAAACTGTATAATCAAATTGACATAACTTGTGTCTGTGATATCAGAATGGAATGAGACAAACTACGTCGAGACCATGCCGAAGAATACTACATTGTGGGAATAATTTCGACGATGTCAGAAGCTGTTGAACTTTATCGTTGAATTAAACAATGGTTTAATTTAACAGGAAAGACGAATCGCTTAGCGACAAAAGAAACCAAGGTGAGTTAAACTCACTCAGTTTTTCCCATTTATATTTTATATAAATTGGGTTATTATTTTGTGTGCTCTGCTTGCCAATAGTTAACTGTTTGCTAAATATATATTTATTTATTGATTTAACTAATGAAATTAAACCGCCGTTTAATTTCAGTGAAATACCAAATCGTTATTCCAACGATTGGTTCCAATAAAGGTAACTTACCTTGTTGGCCACGTTTATAAAATAAACGTGTTTAATTGGTTAAATTGTTTGAATTGCTTGTGGTTGGGACTAAATGGTCATTATTTATTATTATCAGTTAAATGAAACTGAATGATCTAATTTGAGATAACCATTTGTATACAGGGAAGAACAGGTTGGAGGGATCCAACCGGATTCCTCATATATATTATTTATTTTCATATTATCATATGAACTGTCGTGTTTGGGTGATTGATTTGAGTATTGATCATTGATTGGAAATTCAACCTGTGTCTGTTTTTAACCAATGGGCAGTATTGGTTGAGTAATCGGCAGTAATGGCCTAAAAGTAAATTGTTTTATTTATATCGATTTACCGTCAGGTAAGTCGATAGAACTGAAGTTATAAAATTTATTTTTGTAACGGCCCGCAAATCCGTACTATTTGAGTTGCATCACACGTCCAACCCAAATTGCATAGAAATACGAATCATTATTAGAAAGAAGTTAGAGGATGAGAAATAGAAAGAAAGAAATATTAGTATAGAAGAAAACAAAGAAGACAAATCTCACAGCGGAACGAATAAAATATATTATATAACATATCTTTTGAAATACAAATCAGTAGCTATATATAAATACCATTATCAGAGCACAACAGTTATTCCTATAACTGTTATAAACACCTGTTTCCAGATACAACATAGTTCACAGCGGAATTATGATAGTCTATAGCTAACTAGTGAAGCCTCCTACTTCCAGCTCTTCCAAGTGAATCTGAAAAATCCCGACTACTTGACTGCCCGTACAAATTTGGGCACCCAAGAGTTTAGGGAAAAAAAACAAAAAAAACTTTAGGTCAGTCATGGGACTGGTGTGAGTAAACTCCGACCATTTGTTTAACTTTCAAAATCCTTTCGAAAGAAAAGATAATAGTAAGACCAGCCCACACATAAACATGGATGGTTTTTACCTTACTATAACCCAATACACTTTGATACGAAAATCCAGTGATATTATAATAGTGTCTAAATCAAATAAATAACAATCTAGCGGAACGCTTGCATCTCACGCTCCATATATAATAATAAATCAAAAACCGCAGGGCGCTTATTGGAGATTGGATTTCCAACATGACAAGGTATGGAACCACCTTCCGATGGTGTATCTCTAGAGAGGAATACACTGGGTTCAACAAGAACATCTTGCAACCCGGCCCACACATGACCGACCACTCATTTCGCCTGAGTGTATCGAATGTATATCACCAACGGTTGGGATCCACAACCGTTTCCCGAATGGGACAGCATCGAATAGAATAAGGAATTAAATGAATCTCTAGATAGGTGATTATACACCCTAATGGGAGCGGCCCACATAGTCATGCTGCCTGCCCGATTTTTGTCATCTACCGTTTGTTGAGGCCTGAGGCTACGATTACTTATCATTCACTGATAGCACAATCACTTTGAATGCCACATTGTCAGATTCGTTAATCATTAATTGATTTGCACAAATATTACGGATATTATGCTAAGGGAATAAATCCGTTGCCACCATGTATTTTATACAGACCAATATATTCGATCATTGGAAATACTCTGTCAAGCATTCGTCCATTTACATTCGTTCTAGGACTGAACAAAACCGAAGGCACAATTTCTATTAATAGAAAAAAGTCCTTGCACTTTACTCCGTCTTTGATTATCTTCATATAATCTTATTCGCAACGCTACTGCCAATACAGAGTGGTTCCCAGATAATAATCCAACCTGTCTCTCCATATTGACAACGATATTGGCAAACACTTCGATAGTCGGTTATTTAACTATCGAAGAAAACAAACATCCATTCATCCATAATACCAACCATTCACTGGGCCCCTTAATTAATATTTTATTAATTAAATCACTTCTCCGTTTCCTTGTCAATATTTGTTAACCAAATATTTTCAATAATCATCTTACTATCTTACGCTATTTGGAAAGCATTTCCATATTTCGCCATCTTTTATTTTCTACACTTAGAAAATATTTTCTATTTATAATTGGAGAACATTCAAATTATTTATTTCTTACTCGACTCATTTAATTCTACTCTCAAGAAATATTTATTTATTATATTTCCAAAATTCCACTTATTTGGCTAAAATGAATGCCATGTAAAACATCGTTACAAACAACCCAAAATATTTCATTCAACCATCTTTTATTCAACCCTTGATCTTTCAGACTGAATCTTGTTATTTGTTGGTTAAAAATGAAAACAATCAAGTTGGGGTATAACTACCTCTCAGACCTCGACTGAAAACATCATTTACCTTCGAAACAGACAAGACTGCTAACTCGAATAATCAACACCATATTAAACCAATTTCCTATTTCTAAAACGTATATACTTTTCTCTTTCTATTCTTACTCAATTTAAATTCACAGATTTTCTTTTTGTTTATAATATTCTATTTTTAGTTCGTTTCCTTATGGAATTCTATATATATTGATATATTGATTTATAACTATGAAATTTATCTTAAAAATATTCTAACTCCTTAAATTTCTGGAGAGTTTCGCCATAACCTCCTTTGTACCGGGAGCATCGGGAAATCCCCAAACCGCCACATAGGCCTCTCCAATCAAAAAGAAAAAGCCAAGCGGCTAGCCGATTCGGCGCATAAAATCTCATATGGAATTTAAACGTGTACCTTTTTGTCGGGCACATATACTATAACCTTCATATACTTCATTCCAAACTTGCTCAACCTATATTTACCTGTTTTCCAATTTATCCAACTCAATCCGGTTATTCCTAACTCAACTTGCTAATTTATTCTTTAATTAGCTATTTTGCCAAATCCCTTTATTTTGAACATATCATGTTCAAATATATTTTAATTCACTTATAAATAAGTAGAATTTCATTTCTAATTTGAGTTTCAAATTCGATTTCGAATATGAATCCATAAAACCAATTTACTTATCCAACGCCAATTTCGATTCAAAACTCAATTAACTATTTATTCTTCAAAATTAGTTAAATATATTTAATAACTAAAAATCTGATTTTTGTTTCAAAAATCATTTCACTTACTTCACTGGAGCTCTTATTTATTTTATATCTCCAGTGTGGATTTTTCTGATGGCAATTCGGATTTTCATTTCTTTAAAATCCTTTTATTTATTTAAATAAACCGTTATGGTTTGTAAACGATTTTGGCGCTGTTTTTCTGAAAATTTGATTTTGACATAACTCAAAATATATACGACGAAATTCAGAATTTTCTCTTTCATTAGGAACTATTATCTAATCAGTCCTGACGATTCTTGTTTCAAAGAATTTCGACTTCAATTGAGTTCTATATACTCAATTGAATTTCGAATCGCCAATTTACGAACTATCGCGCTGCGGCGAGTTCGTTTTAACCATATTTAATATATAAACGTTTTAAACTTCGTTTATATATAAATTCCAACTCCATGCTGATATATTTTAAACCAATTTTCCAAATTCAACTTAATATTTTCGATTATTTAAAATTGTCGATTTTTCCGAACTTGTAAATAAATTTATTATACTTCGATCTTTTATATTCAAATTCCATTTCAATTCTATTTGAATTCAATATTCAAATTCCATTTCAATTTCTATATTTAAATCCCATTAAAAATTTTATATTCAAATTCTATATTTGAATTTCCTTTATATTTTCTATATTCAAATTCTATATTTGAATTCCATTTGAATTTCTATATTCAAACTACATTTGAATTTCTATATTCAGTTTCTATTTAAAAAAATTTAATTCATTCTTAAACAAGTCTCGATTTCAATTTCTTTTGAAATCGATATTTCTACTTTTGGAAAATAGATTTCCCTTTTCAATTTCACACTTGTATTTTTATTTCTGAATTGTCCAATGATAATTCTTTTCACTTTATTTATAAGCTTCGTTTATAAAAGAACTATTTTTTTTTATTTTTTTAAAACAACTCAATATTTCTTTATTCTATTCAGATTTCAAATTCTATTTTAGAAAAATAGAATTTCCCCTTTTAACTCTGGAAATTTCCTTTTTCGATATTTTAAAAAGATCAACATTTAAGCCCAGTGATATTTAAACATCACCCAACCAATTATTTATTTCCTGGTTTCTAACACATCATATATGACAGTATATGTGCAAACAAATAAACAAACAGATAATATATTTTTGAGGAATCTAGTTGGATCCCTCCAACCTGTTTTTCCTGCATCCACAGATGTTAGTCAATAGAAATAATACCCATCTTGCTTCGAGGCAGGATATCGCGGTATAGAAGGTCATCCACTATCATAGCATGGGACGTATAGGGTAATCATCCACTAATGGTACCGCGGGCACCCGCTAATGATACTGCGGGGAATCTAACCACCAATATATATATATATATATATATATATATATATATATATATATATATGTATGTATGTATATATAATAGCAACCACCAAGCCTAAATAACTAATATATTTAAGATGCACAAAAATATTGAATGCAACCAAACAAGCAACAAACAATTATTTTTAATTGATAAAAATAATTTTAAAAGGTGAGTGAGATTACTCACCGTGATTTTATTTGCCAAACACTCGATGGAGCTTATTAAGTAGATTTCATAGTGATTCCTCCAACCATCTGTTTTCCAATGTAAAACAATATTAATAAAATTTCCATTATCGAATTAGACCAATTAAATTTATTTAATTTCCCATGTATAGACTAATCCCAAATTAAACCCCAATTCTACGCAAACAATTAGTCTACTAATTTATTTCTTCAAAGCTAAATATATTGCTTTGTGCAATTCAAGTGAATCAGCTTGTGACTCATACCAATCTTCGTCTAAACTTTGTAAGCTTCAATTTATGAGCTAATTATTCTTAAACTTATCATTATTATTAAAATAACTCACTATGGTTTTAAGGTTTAAAATATTTTACTTCTCTAATTTAAAACTTATATTATAATTCACTAACTAAAATTTTCCTTTAAGTTTCAAACATAGTTGTTAATAACAATGTCCTTCTAACAGTACACACATTTTAGTTTAACTAATATGCTAATTTCAGTTTTACTAAACCGCTAATTTTTAAAAAAAAAATCAAAAATAAGAATTCACCTTATTAGTCAAATTCTTGCTAATAAAATTCTGCTTCTTCCAGTTTGTTTCTACCATGCCTTATCACTGTCGAAGTCGCTACAACAACTCGGAACCCTAGTTTACATCGCACCCACCTTCTGACCGTGACAACCCTTACTTCACCTTCCCATTGCGGTCCTCAATTGCACCAAAATCAACCTCGATTGCTTCCATACTCGCAAGTGCCACCGCCCTCTTCGAACCACGTGTGACTTCCTCAAATCGCGACCCTTACTCATGTTGTTGCCCTTCCTTCTTCGAGAAACCTCACGACCTCCATAAATATCAAATCGCGATGAACCCTAAGCCAAAAATCAAACCTTGCCGAGTTACTCGTCGAAACCGCAAGAGCTTCGATTTGCGATTGTCGATTTGAAATGAAAAATGAGTTCACCGCCATTTTATTTGAAGTTTCTATTTCCCTTTGCTGAAAATAAAAATGAGGAAGAGGCTTTGAAGGTTTTTATTTGATTGATTATTCTAAGAGGAACTGTAACAACCCGGAAAATCTAAGCCAATTTAAAATTTTTAAATTGGCAATTTTTGTGGATTTTAAATATTTAAAATAAATATTTTAAATAATAATGATGAAAAGTATGTTTGAATCGATGTTTGAAAATAAACATAATTATTTTAAATTATAAACAAGGCCTGAAAAGGCGCGACAGTTTCAAAATTTCAATTCAAACTTTGACTGACTATACCGGGTGTAAAATAAAACGGATTTTAGTGAAACCAAAAATATTTAAATCTGTTAGTGAATATCTTTCTAACGAATCTGAAAAATCGAAGTTTCGTAGCAGGAGTCAAAAGTTATGGCCAAATGAATTTTCAGAAAGGTCACCATAGAATTTATATAGCCCATGAAAATAGACATTTTGCAAACGACCTCGGAATTCGACGAAACCACATTTGTTGGATCTGGGATGTCAAATAATTGCTAGCTTTCAAATTTCATAATTTTTGAAGCTAATATGTGTGCGTGGCGAAGAAAAATGTGTTTTGGTCAATTATAGTTAAATTGGATTGATCAGAAAATGGCCATTTTCAAACGGTCTCAGAATTTGAAGAAACTAGTTTTGTTGGGACCGTATCGTCAAAACATAGCTAGATTTATTTTTCGGGAATTTTTAGAATCAATATGTGGCCCCGACAAATTGAAATGTACGTTCAAATCAAATATTGAATGTTTTATATTTTAATTTGAAGGGAAACTGACTGAAACAGTCGAATTAGCCTACGAAACATATTCCATTGGGTTCGGAATGAGGGTATTTAGCTAGGGGGTGACAGTCGTTGGGTTGGAACTGGAGTTCGTACGGAGCGAAGGGTATATTAGGATTTAAATAAATTAAAAATAAATATAAAAATCAAGGGCCAATCGCATTCTTTCTTCCCCATCGTTCAGGCCCGATACACCCAGATTTTCTCTCGACGAATGGCGGCTCTCATTCATTGCTTCCCACCTCTTTTTCTCTCCAATCTCTCAATAAAATCGAGAGCTCCTGTTAAGGATTTTGAGGAGCATCCCAAGAGCTCTAAATCCATACTCATTTCAGGATTTTTCGTGACGTATTTGGTCTGAATCGCCCTCTTCAAGTTCCGCCATTCGGAGCTCCCTCCCACCTCCGATCTGGTGCGAGTTCACCATTGAGGGGTGGCGCCGGTGCGCCTTCCCTGGCCCGACAGCGTGGTGGAAGTGGATCGGCTTCATACTTCACGGATTTGAAGATAAATGGGACCCTAGTTTTGAACATCGAAACTGAGGTAGCGGCTGATGGATATTCAAACTGTTTTAACACTTTAAAGTGTCACGAAAGTCGGCTAACTTCTAAAAATTGTATCTTTTTCGTATGTTGTCGAAATTCAGTGAAACAAGAGACGCCGGGACCGTGAGGACGTCTTCTACATTTTATAAGAGACCGCATATTTTTCCGAGCCTTCTGCTGTTTTTGGTGGAGTGGAACCCAATGTGAGATTTCTAATATTATAAACGATATGGAAAACAATGATGTATAAATTATATAGTCGATGTATGAGTAATATAAGCGTTGTACACCTCATGTATAAGCGTTGTATAAGTTGTATGTTCGATGTATAAGTTATATATGCGTTGTAAAATTTATATATGCGTTGAAATGACATTGAAATGAATTGAAGTGAATTGAAATATATTTATTTACGAATATATATATATATACTCCCCTCGTCCACAGACGATGGACGATATTTATTGGTTGTGATATTGTTTGGATTATTTGGTTGATGTGAAATTTGGTGAATAATGGGAATGGTTGATAGAATTGTTTGTGGTTGAGAATGATTGACTGTGGTTGAAAAATACCCATTTGTGGTTGAAAAAAAATTAGAATAGGTTGTGGAAATGAAAGAAAACATGCTCGCCTGCGTGCGAATTAGATGCACGAAATCCCCATTGTCAAAAACCGCAAGGTTTTAAGGTAGAGCGAGGAGCCGTACATCGATACGGTCCCGGTTTTAACTACCCTGCCGTCATGCTGTCAAAATTTTCTGAAATATTCATGTGTTAGAATTATTTCCATTTGTTGAAATTATTTTAATATGTTGAAATCGAATTCATGTGTTGAATAGAAATTCATTCATTGAATAGAAATTCATGTGTTGAATGGTATTCGTGTTTTAAATAAATTGCTTTAATAATAAAAATCACATTTTTATTATATATACGAACAATAGAGAACATTCATGTGTTGAATAGAAATTCATTCGTTGAATAGAAATTCATGTGTTGAATGGTATTCGTGTTTTAAATAAATTGCTTTAACAATAAAAATCGCATTTTTATTATATATACGAACTATAGAGAACATTCATGTGTTGAATAGAAATTCATTCGTTGAATAGAAATTCATGTGTTGAATGGTATTCATGTTTTAAATAAATTGCTTTAACAATAAAAATCATATTTTTATTATATATACGAACTATAGAGAACATTCATGTGCTGAATAGAAATTCATTCGTTGAATAGAAATTCATGTGTTGAATGGTATTTGTGTTTTGAAATAAATTGTTTTATCATAAAAATCATATTTTTATCATCTGTATGAACTATATAAAATAGTCGTGTTTTGAAATAAATTGTTTTATAATAAAAATCATATTTTTATCATCTGTATGAACTATATAAAATAGTCGTGTTTTGAAATAAATCGTTTTACAATAAAAATCACATTTTTATTATATACATGAATTGTTAAAAATAGTGAAGTGTTGAAATAAATGTTTGTTAGATAAAAACATCATTTTTATCAAATGTATGAAATGGATAAGGTTTTGAAATCGAAGAGGATTATATTTATATAAATATATAATTAAATTAAATCGAATAACGAAGCTGCAGTTCGTGTTTTGAAACCGTGATTTCAAACGATTAGTGCAGGAGATCCGACCATCGGATTTCCCAGAAACCACAACCGTTGGGTTCGCTTTGGAAATATCTTTCCAACGACACCAATTTTGTAAAGATCCAACGGTTGGATTGTCTGGAATGTTTAATTCAAATTTGAGGAAAAATAGCACCAGAATCGATTATATATATATATATATATATATATATATATATATATATATAATTAAATTAAATCGAATAACGACGCTGTAGTTCGTATTTTGAAATCGAAACTTCAAACGATTGTACTGGGAGATCCGACCGTCGGATTTTCCCAAAACTGAAACCGTTGGATTCGTTTTGAAAAGATCTTTCTAATGATATAAAATTTGTGAAGATCCAATGGTTAGATTTTCAGATATGTGTAAATCAAATCAGGAGAAAAACAGTGCCACGGCCGCGTTATGGCCGGAAGCGCTGTTTTGAATAAATTGGTTTTTTTAAATAAATAAAAATAACGATAAATCGTGATAAAATATTATAAATGATATGGAATAGAAATAAACTGAATTTGCTCAGTTTATGTGATATTTGATGGTTGAATGTGTTTGCGTAAAAACTACATTAAAGAACAGAATTGGTGATGTCGAATAATTTAACCATTGAAATGAATTGATTTGAAATTCTAAATATACGTGAATTATTTGAAAAGGCCGAGTTAATTCTCATTTCAAATAATTGATCGACGATTGAAAGTCGAAGATATGAAGACGATGCAAGACCGATGATCTTCACGTCGAATGGAGGGGTGCTACTGATGCTCATGATAGGAGTAGCTACCTAAAAGAGGTTGAAGTAATAGTCGTCCGGACGTACATGTTGATTGTACGGATATGCGAGGAATAAAGATCCTCCGGTTTCGTTCAGACCCAGAATGGACTTGTAAATGGACTGTGTGTCTGACATTGGATTTCATTCTGTGTGATTGATAAACGTCAGTTGCATGGCGTCAATTGCCTGTGTGACATGCTGAGATGCAATGATCAAAGCTTTTGTTGAAAAGCAGAGCTTTGTGGTTGATGATCAAAGCAACGCCTGTGTGGCATCGCTTTGTGTATAACGTTAATTGGCGAGCCTCACACCCCGGTATGAGCCAGAAACGGGAGAAGGACATCAGGGAGGACATGTGTTTCCTTCTAGCTAGGAGTGGTGCTTTGGGTTTTGCACGCCCGGGTATTTTACTTATGTGGACGATGGAAATCGAGGCCTCGGTTAGTTCGGTCTCTTTGGAGCCAATGATTTGGTCGTATATGACCAGTGACGCCCCATAGGGCGAGGAAACGCAGTGTTCAGGCATTTTAATCCACATTGGTGGACCGGCCCTGACGATCCAAGGGTCGCTCGAGTTCTGATCCTGAGGGGCGGGCTAGAGCATCTCGAATTCAGTAAGGACTATCTTTTGCCTTGGTTCATGACGGAAATCCAATTTCCAAATACGACATCATGCGGTTTTGATTGTATACCTATATATGGCGACATAGTGGTATGTGGCACTTATGCCGTCTATGATTGATATTTATGATTGTATCTAAAATTAGAAACTAACTGGAAACGAGCTAAGACGGATGGTTTCCTGGGTATTGGTCTGATGTCGGTTTTGGCCTTCGGGGTTAAGACTTAGGGAATCGTTCTCTTACTAGTTTACGGTTGGAGTCTGATTAAGAATTAAACGATAAAATTTACATTTTAAGTGATTTTACTTTACGCGTATTAAGCATATCTTGGTCGATATAAGGTAAAACTCTATCCTCCGGTTTGTGTTGCATTGTGTGATGGGACTTGAGTCTTATATCGGCTTCATCTTTATAAAAAGCATTGCGATGTTTAAAACATTTATTTGTTTTGAAGCATTGGCAATCCAATGGAGTAAACCCGTTCCGCGAAAGTGGCGTGGTCCTATGATTAGCCATATTGTAAAGTGTGTTAAGTAGATTTCTCATACCAATCCCATGACTGACTCGTAGTTTGTTTCACTTGCAAACTCGGGTGCCCCTTTTTCTACACG
Source organism: Allium sativum (assembly GCA_030737875.1). Lineage (NCBI taxonomy): Eukaryota > Viridiplantae > Streptophyta > Magnoliopsida > Asparagales > Amaryllidaceae > Allium > Allium sativum. The sequence continues at coordinate 442,277,292 of CM060922.1, read as the reverse complement.
GGCAGCCTTGTATTCAGGTTTTAGCAGGCTCTTTCTGGATAGCTGGAGCTGAAGATGGATTCTATCATTTATCTCTTTTTATGTTGTTCAGCTCCTATTGTACATATTATGATTTCTTTTCTGCTGTAGACATTTATGTATAACAGAACTGTATTTGTACTAAGTATGATCCTATATACTGTGTAACTCTGATGATTTTATTTGTCCAGTGTATTCTATTGTACATTATTTGGTGTATTTATTTATTTCTGTTCTGCTGTTATCTGTTTATGTGTTATATTCCAAAGATTACCCTTGCACCGTCTCATCGGGATTTGGGGTCGTCATAGGAACTTTGGTCTGAAAAGGAGTGAACGGAAAAATAACAGGAAAGCAAAACAAATTGGAGAGTGTAGCTGCGATTTTATAGGTGAAGAATACCTTAGGAACCAAGGAACGAAGAAATTAGTTTTAAATTTCGATTTGATCTTTGATTAATTGTGATTCAAAATAAAGAGATTTCTATTCTTTTTAAATAGATATCGACTTGATTTCTGATTCAATTTTGATCTTATCCATTAAACATCTCGGGGTTCATAATTAAAAATCGTGAATCGCTATTTCCGCATATCGACCGTCATTCCAATATTATAACGCTATTCTGAACTAAACAGAAACGATTAAAAAATCTAACTCGAACGTAAATATAAAATAACCATATTAAATTAATATAATATAATATAAATTAAAAATTCAGAAATAATTAGTCCCTCGATAATAAATTATTATCATTATCGTTTACAGTCAAATACAATATATATTGATCATCTGAATCGTTCTGATTCAGTTTTAATCTTCAAATTCAGTTATTCGTCGATTTCATATTTTGATAATTTAATATATACGATATTAAATCGATTTTTTTTGTAAATTGACAACTTAATATAAAAATTTATTTATATTATCAATTCAATATTTAAAACCATATTAAATATTTGAAATAAATCGACCATAAAAATCCGGGTCGTTACATTCTTCCTCCCTTAAAAGAATTTCATCCCCGAAATTACTAAGGTAGGAAAAACGGTAAAAGCCAATTAACTTTTCAAAAACTCACTTATGCTGAAACTGAACTCTTAAAATTTCAACAAATTTAATTTTAACCAAAACCTTTGGTTTTCATTCATATTGAATATCAAATTCATTTAAATTGATTTTAATCAATTTAGTCTCTTTGATTAACTTGCTTAAATTAAATTAAATTTCCAAAATTCAAATCCAAGGGTTTTTATTTCAAATCCTTTTGAAATCACATAAATATATACATATATTTATAACCATATCAAATTCAAAACATTTGAATTTTCAAATCAATTTGTTTTATTTCAAAAAAATTTCCACCAAAATTTTCTAAGGTAGCAATTCATCACTTATAAACTTGAAAATGAATAATGATGATGTCGCGACCATTATCAGAATTATTTTCCAGCCACTGAAGTGAGTTCAGTGCTTTAACACTTTCAAAATCCATTCAAAAATGATTTATATTCAAAAGTCCTTCGAAAATAAAGCTATCTTCTTTTAATATACTTCAAAAATATTTTCCAACTTCCCAGGATTTAGATTTCAAATTCTGGTTTGAATTCAATTTTAATTCATCTCATTTTATATATTTCTTATTGGTATACAAATCATATTTGGTTACCTATACCCATTCCAATTTATAATCACAATTGATTATAGTAATAATAGCCAACACATCCATATAATATAATTATTTCAGAAAATTATTACTCCTATATCGAAAAAGAATTTTGGGTAAAATTATTTCATTTACCCACTTAAAAATAATATCGTGTTCAAATCATCTGTTCAAGTATTTACAAACTCTTATCGACGTCGTGGCGTCCCACGATTCGACCAGAATTCATAAACCACTCAACAGACTAGACAACACAATATAAAACAACTTTTATATCAATTAACAAATATGCTCTCTCGTGTATATATATACACTCAACTCATTCTAGTGTGCTACTGACCCTATCTCTAATGAGCACAATCCCACCAAAGCCTAGGTATTCGCTCAACCTAAGCTCTGATACCAACTGTAACGGCCCATCGATTTCGGTAGGCTTTTCAACCATTCCTCAACCCCTAAGGTAGAGGGCTAACCTCCCCCTGTGGCTTACACTAGTACCTCAGAACTGCTTTTACGGCCAGCCTTGCGACTCGACCAACCCAAATTATCGAGAGATGTAGGGGTAAGAGTCTCCCGTTCGCCACCTAACGCGAAGCGAGAACCCCCTATCATCTATACTAATTAAGCAACCAGCTCTGATACCAACTGGAACGGCCCGCAAATCCGTACTATCTAAGTTGACTACATACGTCACACGTCTAACCCAAATTGCACAGAAATACGAATCATTATTAGAAAGAAGTTAGAGGATGAGAAATAGAAAGAAAGAAATATTAGAATAGAAGAAAACAAAGAAGACAAATCTCACAGCGGAACGAATAAAATATATTATATAACATGTCTTTTGAAATACAAATCAGTAACAGTATATACATACCATTATCAGAGCACAACAGTTATTCCTGGAATAGTTATAAACACCTGTTTCCAGATACAACATAGTTCACAACGGAATTACGATAGTCTATAGCTAACTAGTGAAGCCTCCTACTTCCAGCTCTTCCAAGTGAATCTGAAAAATCCCTACTACTTGACTGCCCGTACAAATTTGGGCACCCAAGAGTTTATGGAAAACAAACAAAATAAACTCTGGGTCAGTCATGGGACTGGTGTGAGTAAACTCCGACCATTTGTTTAACTTTCAAAATCCTTTCGAAAGAAAGGATAATAGTAAGACCAGCCCACACATAAACATGGACGGTTTTTACCTTACTATAACCCAAAACACTTTGATACGAAAATCCAGTGATATTATAATAGTGCCTAAATCAAATAAATAACAATCTAGCAGAACGCTTGCATCTCACGCTCCATATATAATATTAAATCAAAAACCGTAGAGTGCTTATTGGAGATTGGATTTCCAACATGACAAGGTATGGAACCACCTTCCGATGGTGTATCTCTAGAGAGGAATACACTGGGTTCAACAAGAACATCTTGCAACCCGGCCCACACATGACAAACCACTCATTTCGCCTGAGTGTATCGAATGTATATCACCAACGGTTGGGATCAGCAACCGTTTCCCGAATGGGACAGCATCGAATAGAATAAGGAATTAAATGAATCTCTAGATAGGTGATGAAACACCCCAATGGGAACGACCCACATAGCCATGCTGCCTGCCCGATTTTTGTCATTTCCCGGTTGTTGAGGCCTGAGGCTACGATTACTTATCATTCACTGATAGCACAATCACTTTGAATGCCACATTGTCAGATCCGTTAATCATTAATTCATTTGCACAAATATTCTGGATATTATGCAAAGGGAATAAATCCGTTGCCACCATGTATATTTATATAGACCAATATATTCGATCATTGGAAATACTCTGTCAGGCATTTGTCCATTTACATTTGTTCTGGGACTGAACGAAACCGAAGGCACAATTTCTATTAATAGAAATAAGTCCTTGCACTTTACTCTTGTCTTTGGTTATCTTCATATAATCTTATTTGCAATGCTACTGCCAATACAGAGTGGTTCTCGGATAATAATCCAACCGGTCTCTCCATATTGACAACGATATTGGCAAACACTTCGATAGCCGATTATTTAACTATCGAAGAAAACAAACATCCATTCATCCATAATATCAACCATTCACTGGGCCCCTTAATTAATATTTTATTAATTAAATCACTTCTCCATTTCCTTGTCAATATTGTTAATCAAATATTTTCAATAATCATCTTACCATCTTACGCTATTTGGAAAGCATTTCCATATTTCGCCATCTTTTATTTTCTACACTTAGAAAATATTTTCTATTTATAATTCGAGAACATTCCAATTATTTATTTCTTGCTCGACTCATTTAATTCTACTCCCAGGAAATATTTATTTATTATATTTCCAAAATTCCACTTATTTGGCTAAAACGAATGTCGTGTAAAACATCGTTACTAACAACCCAAAATATTTCATTCAACCATCTTTTATTCAACCATTGATCTTCCAGACTGAATCTTGCTATTTATTGGTTAAAAATGAAAACAATCAAGTTGGGATATAACTACCTCTCAGACCTCGACTGAAAACATCTTTTACCTTCAAAACAGACAAGACTGCTACCTCGAATAATCAACACCATATTAAACCAATTACCCATTTCTAAAACATATATACTTTTCTCTTTCTATTCTTACTCGATTTAAATTCACAGATTTTCTTTTTTTATATAATATTCTATTTTTAGTTCATTTCCTTATGGAATTCTATATATATTGATATATTGATTTCTAACTATCAAAATTATCTTAAAAATATTCTAACTCCTTAAATTTTCGGAAAATTTCGCCATAACCTCCTTTGTACCGGGAGCATCGGGAAAATCCCCAAACCGCCCACAAGCCTCTCCAATCAAAAAGAAAAAGAAAAAGCCAAGCGGCAAGCCGATTCGGCACATAAAATCTCATACGAAATTTAAACGTGTACCTTTTTTTCGGGCACATATATTATAACATTCATATACTTCATTCCAAACTTGCACAACCTATATTTACCTGTTTTCCAATTTATCCAACTCAATCCGGTCATTCCTAACTCAATTTGTTAATTTATTCTTTAATTAGCTATTTTTCCAAATCCCTTTATTTTGAACATATCATGTTCAAATATATTTTAATTCGCTTATAAACAAGTAGAATTTCATTACTAACTTGAGTTTCAAATTCGATTTCGAATATGAATCCACAAAACCAATTTACTTATCCAACGCCAATTTTGATTCAAAACTCGATTAACTATTTATTCTTCAAAATTAGTTAAATCTATTTAATAACTAAAAATCTGATTTTTGTTTCAAAAATCATTTCACTTACTTCACTGGAGTTCATATTTATTTTATATCTCCGGTGTGGATTTTTCTAATGGCAATTCGGATTTTTATTTCTTTAAAATCCTTTTATTTATTTAAATAAACCGTTATGGTTTTTAAATGATTTTGGCGCTGTTTTTCTGAAAATTTGATTTTGACATAACTCAAAATATATACGACGAAATTCAGAATTTTCTATTTCATTAGGAAACTATTATCTAATCGGTCCTGACGATTCTTGTTTCAAAGAATTTCGACTTCAATTGAGTTCTATATACTCAATTGAAGTTCGAGTCGCCAATTTACGAACTACTACGCTGCGGCGAGTTCGTTTTAACCATATTTGATATATAAACGTTTTAAACTTCGTTTATATATAAATTCCAACTCCATTCTGATATATTTTATATATTTTAAACCAATTTTCCAAATTCAACTTAATATTTTCAATTATTTAAAATTGTCGATTATTTAAAATTGTCGATTTTTCCTAACTCATAAATAAATTTATTTATACTTCGATCTTTTATATTCAAATTCCATTTCAATTCTATTTGAATTCAATATTCAAATTCCATTTCAATTTCTATATTCAAATTCTATATTTAAATCCCATTTGAATTTCTATATTCAAATTCTATATTTGAATTTCCTTTATATTTTCTATATTCTAATTCTATATCTGAATTCCATTTGAATTTCTATATTCAAACCACAATTGAATTTCTATATTCAATTTCTATTTTAATTTTCTTTATTCATTCTTAAACAAGTCTCGATTTCAATTTCTTTTGAAATCGATATTTCTACTTTTCGAAAATAGATTTCCCTTTTCAATTTCACACTTGCATTTTTATTTCCGAATTATCCAATGATAATTCTTTTTACTTAATTTATAAGCTTCATTTATAAAAGAACTATTTGTTTTTTGGTTTTTTAAAACAAGTCAATATTTTTTTATTTTATTCAAATTTCAAATTCTATTTTAGAAAAATAGAATTTCCCCTTTTAACTCTGGAAATTTCCTTTTTCAATATTTTTAAAATATCAACATTTAAACCCAGTGATATTTAAACATCACACAACCAATTATTTATTTCCGGGTTTCTAACACATCATATATGACAGTATATGAGCAAACAAATAAACAAACAGATAATATATTTTTGAGGAATCTAGTTGGATCCCTCCAACCTGTTTTTCCTGCATCCACAGACGTTAGTCAACATAAATAATACCCATCCTGCTTCAAGGTAGGATATCGCAATATAGAAGGTCATCCACTCTCGTAGCATGGGGCGTATAGTGTAATCATCCGCTAATAGTACCGTGGGCATCCGCTAATGATACTGCGGGAAATCCAACTACCAATATATATATATATATATATATATATATATAATAGCAACCACCAAGCCTAAATAACTAATATATTTAAGATGCATAAAAATATTGAATGCAACCAAACAAGCAACAAACAATTATTTTTAACAGATAAAAATAATTTTAAAAGGTGAGTGAGATTTACTCACCGGGATTTTATTTGCCGAACACTCGATGGAGCTTATTAAGTAGATTTCATAGTGACTCCTCCAACTGTCTGTTTTCCAATGTAAAACAATATTAATAAAATTTCCATTATCGAATTAGACTAATTAAATTTATTTAATTTCCCATGTATAGACTAATCCCAAATTAAACCCTAATTCTACGCAAACAATTAGTCTACTAATTTATTTCTTTAAAGCTAAATATATTTCTTTGTACAATTCAAGTGAATCAGCTTAGGACTCATACCAATCTTCGTATAAACTATGTAAGCTTCAATTTATGACCTAATTATTCTTAAACTTATCATTATTATTAAAATAACTCACTATGGTTTTAAGGTTTAAAATATTTTACTTCTCTAATTTAAAGCTTATATAACAATTCACTAACTAAAATTTTCCTATAAGTTTCAAACATAGTTGTTAATAACAATGTCCTTATAACAGTACACACATTTTAGTTTAACTAATATGCTAATTTTAGTTTTACTAAACCGCTAATTTTTAAAACAAAAATCAAAAATAAGAATTCACCTTATTAGTCAAATTCTTGCTGATAAAATTCTGCTTCTTCCAGTTTGTTTCTACCATGCCTCATCACTGTTGAAGTCGCTATAGCAACTCGGAACCCCAGTTTACATCGCACCCACCTTCTGACCGTGGCAACCATTACTTCACCTTCCCATCGCGGTCCTCAAAAGCACCGAAATCAACCTCGACTACTTCCATACTCGCAAGTGCCACCACCCTCTTTGAACCACGTGTGACTTCCTCAAATCGCGACCCTTACTCATGTTGTTGCCCTTCCTTCTTCGAGAACCCTCACGATCTCCCTAAATATCAAATCACGATGAACCCTAAACCAAAAATCGAACCTTGCCGAGCTACTCATCGAAACCGCAAGAGCTTCGATTCACGATTGTCGAGTTGAAATGGAAAATGAGGTCACGACCATTTTATTTGAAGTTTCGATTTCCCTTTGCTGAAAATAAAAATGAGGAAGAGGATTTGAAGGTTTTTATTTGATTGATTATTCTGAGAGGAACTTTGGTCTGAAAAGGAGTGAATGGAAAAATAACAGGAAAGCAAAAAAAAAAATGGGAGAGTATAGCTGCAATTTTATAGGTGAAGAATACCTTAGGAACCAAGGAACAAAGAAATTAGTTTTAAATTTCGATTTGATCTTTGATTAATTGTGATTCGAAATAAAGAGATTTCTATTCTTTTTATATAGATATCGACTTGATTTCTGATTCGATTTCGATCTTATCCATTAAATATCTCGGGATTCATAATTTAAAATCGTGAACCGCTATTTCCTCATATCGACCATCATTCCAATATTATAACACTTAACTGAACTAAACAGAAACGATTAAAAAATCTAGTTCGAACGTAAATATAAAATAACCATATTAAATTAATATAATATAAATTAAAAATTCAAAAATAATCAGTCCCTCGATAATAAATTATTATCATTATTGTTTACAGTCAAATACAATTTATATTGATCATCTGAATCAATTTGATTCGGTTTTAATCTTCAAATTCAGTTATTCGTCGATTTCGATTTCGTATTTTGATTATTTAATATATACGATATTAAATCGATTTTGTTTTGTAAATCGACAACTTAATATAAAAATTCATTTATATTATCAATTTAATATTTAAAACCATATTAAATATTTAAAATAAATCGACCATAAAAATCTGGGTTGTTACAATTTTATAGCTAAAGATAGATTTGAATATATATATATATATACTTGAAATAAAGGTTTGTTAAAAGGAAATAAAAAATTATTATTAATTATTTAAGTTTATAATTAATTATTAATTGATTTAATAAAGTAAATTCTGATATTAATTAGAATTATAAACGAGCGATTAGAGATTAACCTAACGATTAAATTTGGATAATTGTCTTGTTAAGAATAATTAATTGGAATTATTTAAATTAATTATATTATTAATTAATTTAAAGGGGAAACGAATTGGAATCGATTATGAGATAATTGTGGTTGGAATAGACTAAGTAGACCGTTTTAAATTAAGATTATCAATGAGTTAGTGTGTTTTGAATAAAATGATTTATAGAATATTGTTTTAATTTTAATAATATTTTAAAAGGGGTTACGTGGAGTTCTAAAGGTAATTTCGAGTTAAAAAAGAAATATAAAAGATGAGTTTTGTTCTATAATAATAAGCATGTATTATTGTTTTCAAGTAATGAATAAAAGATATGTCGTAACGTCGTCTTATATAAATATAAGTTGAATTGATTTCCCAATATTGGATAATAATGTGGCTAATGGTTTGAAAGTGAAATAGAAACTGGATATGATATAGGATTTTCATAAGTATAAAAAATGAATTTGTTTTAAGAATAATCTTATATTAAGTAAGAAGCGAGAAAACTATATTTATAGTATCGAAATATTTAAGAGTTTTGAATTTATATTTGTTTAATTAAAAGGCCAATTGATGCTGAATATTGAACCAGTGGACTCACTGGATTGTCATGATTGAATCGCTGTTTATTTTGATAGTTAAATCACCGACAATCAAATCTGTCCAATACGATTGTTGGTACGGAAAGACCGGGATCGAATTCATATTCGAAAACCATTCTGTCCAACAAGTACGGAAAGATATCAGAAGATGATCGAGATGGAGCAGTGAAGACCGTGGATCTCTATTAAATGGAAGAACCACTACTAATCTTTGGATTGCAACTAGAGATAAACTATGGTTCTTTCGTGGTTGGAATCTACGGGTTGCAAGGACTTCTCGCTACTGATCCGTGGGGTGATTCCTATATTGGATGCAGTAGGAGAGTACCTTCAATTCATCCTTTTCCTGGATGACTTGTATGAACGAATGTCTGAAAGAGTATTTCCTGAAACCACGTACGTTGATTTTTACAAATATACCGAGTGGTGGCAAAGAGGGGCACTTCTTTTATACCCAGAGTATATTTGTGGACACCAATTAGTGGCTTGACGGATCTGACGATGTGACATTCAAAGTGAATGGTGTCCAGGTGCTCAAAAGATTATAACCTCAAGCCTCACAACAAGGAAATGACAAAAATCGGGCAGGCAGCATGGCTATCTGGGTCGCTCCCATTAGGGTGTATAATCACCTATCTAGAGAAATTTCTTTTGCTTCTTTAATCTATTTCAATGCTGTCCCTTTTCGGGAAATGGTGGTTTGAGCCCAACCGTTGGTGATATACATTCGATAAACTCAAGCGAAATGAGTGGTCGGTCATGTGAGGGCCGGGTTGCAAGACGTTCTTGTTGAACCCAGTGTATTCGCCTCTAGAGATACACTATCGGCAGGTGGTCCCACATCTTGTCATAATCGGAATTCAGTTTCCAATAAGTGCCCGCGGTTTTGTTTGTATAATATATATGTGGAGCATGAGATGCAAGCGTTCCACTAGATTGCTATTTACTTGTACTTAGACATTATTATAATATCAGAAAAGATATTGGTTTCAAAAACGTTTTGGGTTATCATAAGGTAAAAACCGTCTGTATTTCTATGTGGATTTGGTCTTACGATGATCCTTTTTTTTTGAAAAGATTTTGAACTTTAAAATAAAGTTGTGTGATACCCTTAAACTTAGTGAATTTATCTCACTCTGGTTCACCAGACTGACCCGGTGTTTTGAAAATGCTCGGGTTAGCCCGGGTGTACAGGTTCAGGTTATTGGTTGCTGTGAAGAGACGAGCTGGAAGAGTCCAGACGTATGATATTATATAACTACCATTCCGCCGTGTGTTGTATATGGGAAAGATTATTATAACTGTCCAAAGATGTTGGTGTACTCTGATATTGTAAGTATTTTTAAAAGCTCTCAATAAAGTTTTATTTCTGTATTATATTTTGTTCCGCTGCGATGTGAGACTCTGATTCTGTGTTGTGTTGGTTCTTTTTCTTCTTCTATTCTAATATTTCTTTCTTTCTTATCTCACCCTCTAATTCCTTTCTAATAACGTTCCAGTGTTTTCGGTGTTTGGAAGGTCAGCATGAGTTATGGTAAAGGTATTTATGTCGATTTTCGGGCCGAAAATCCTTGGGTCGTTACATTTTCTTTAAATTAAAATATAAATCAGTGTATATTTAATTTTAAACGTACATTTTAATTTACCGGGGTCAAATACTGACTCTAAAAATTCCAGAAAAATTATTTCTAGCTTTATTTGACGATATAGTCCTAAAAAACTAATTTCATTGGATTTGGAGACCGTTTGAAAAATGGCCATTTTCTGGTCGATCCAATTTGACTGAAATGGGTAGAACACGTTTTCTTTTGCCACGCTCACGTATTGATTCCAAAAACTATGAAAATTGGAATCTAGCAATAATTTGACATTCCGGATCCAACAAAAGTGGTTTTGTCGAAAACGGAGGTCGTTTGTAAATGGCTATTTTTAAGGGCTATATTTTGTATTAATATATATATAAATTCTACAACGACTTTTCTAAATTTTAAATTGGACATAACTTTTGATTTATATTATGAAATTTCAATTTTTCATATTCGTTGGAAAGATATAATCAAACAGATTTAAATATTTCTTGTTTCACTAAAATCTGATTTATTTTGAATCCTATACAGTCAATTGAAATTTGAAATCGAATTTTCGAACTGTCGTGCCATTTTAAACTCCTTTTGTAATTAAATTAAAACTTTTTGTTTTAACTTTGATTTAAATAAATTTTGGTTGTTATTATTTAAAATAAATTATTTTAAACATTCAAAATCTGTTAAGATTGCCAAAATAAATTTTTTAAATTGGTTCAAAAATTACGGGTTGTTACATAAAAGTTGAAAATGTTAGTTATGTTAGGGAAAATTGCGAAGGCATACTTGAGTAGTGTAAGTATTTTGTTTGATTATGAGAATTGTTCTTGAGAACCTGAACATGTCATTCTTATTTGTTTTTCCATTCTTTGCTTATAAGATCAATGATTGTTGCGTAAGAAATGATGTTGCAATTAAGGTAAATGTGACTATGTTTTATGTTTAAATTAGACAAATGTAATTAATATGTTTGATAACCAATTAATATTTCTTGTATGCAGATATTGAGTTAGTGATTTATCATCGAGATCTATATATTTGAAGGCATACTATATCTTCATCATGAAGGTATCCGTGTTATTTTTTATTTATTAAATTGGCATACTGAGATTATTGAGTGGTTATTTTAATATCTTGTATGCACGAACAAAATGGGTATTGAGTTATTTTTTATGTTTTTTCCTGTGGTCAATAAAAGTACCAACTTTCAAACTATACATTTGTATTAGTTTCACCTGCACACAACTGTATTATCTTTCAATGCGCACATATAACAAATACATGTGTATAAAATACTTTTCTAATTTAGTAAAGAGTAAGAAAGAGCGTTGATTCATGAGTTAGATTAACGATTTTTTGGTAAAGCTAAAAGTTATGACTGACTACTGGGTATGACTAATGTAATATGGACCACGACACATGAATAAGGTGCTATCAAATATAGTTTCATGAAGCGGGTACAGAAATAGACAGAGAATTTATTTTTTTCCCTTTTTGATATAAGACTTGGTTTGATTTTGATGCTAAATTAGCTTGGTAAAAGGAAATTATACATGCAGTACATTAGAAATTAAGATTCAAGTATTGTCGATCTCATAAACTATTTTCCACCCCTTTAATCCTGCCTATTTATATCTCTGAGGGCTACTTTGTACATGTAGTTCAATTTCTTAGTTATAAATAATTTTGTGAGCAATAAAATTATTGCGTTATTTATACATTCAAATATTAAATGGAAAATGATGTTTCTTTTGGCTTATGCATCCCACTTTAACGAAAATATAGAATACAACCTATAGTTGATATAAATTATTTTGTTTATTCTTTCCATTTTAATACAAAGGTGCTCATAAATGGCTCCCATTTTTTAATTCCTATTTTGATTTGTTATATGCAACGCATCCTTATTTATTTACTTTAAAATGCAATTTGATTTGCAGTTGCTTGCATAAGCATATATACAACCATTACAGATATGTATATTTTAGCATAATTTTTTATATAGGGTATGTTTTCATATGCTTATAAACCTTAAACATGTGCATATAAACCTAAATAATAGTTTGATAACCTGTATTTACCAATTTATCAGGTTAATGATTCCTATAATCATGTTATATGATAAATATTATATTATACTTACATATTAACCTTGAATGTTTAACTATGACAATATTTATATCTTAATTTATATCATCAATTTTCCACGTAAATGATTAAGGCCAAATGATAATAATTTCTATTATAAAACATTATAAAACCATATTATAATGTATGTATAACTATTATAAAACATTATTACTTCTATATTTCTCTTATTATATAACAGGCTAATTTAATATGCATAATATTGTATTACATGACAATATTTATATCTTAATTTCCAAAAAAGTAATATGTTATATGTTTATATTTATAAATAAATATTAATAATATTTATATAATATTATGAATTATATGTATAATGTTAATATAGTTTATTGTTTAATGTTTATATTTCTTTTACTAATGCAATATCATAACCTGTATTTACCAATGCGCTTATGTGAGTAAACTATTATCAGGTTAATAATTTTGTATGTGTAGTTATAGCGTACGATGAGCTTCAATTGTACTGTTGATTTTATACTATTATGTTTCAAATTGTATTTGTTATATGTACGCACTAGAAGTAATATGTACAAATGTATAGTTGTGTATTTCTCTGTGTGTGTTCATTTGGAGTAATAAGTACATGTGTGTTATCTTTTTTTGCCTTTTGGATTTATTAGTAATTTGCTTGGAAATTTACCCCCATGAACTATATTATTTGTTAAACATACTGACATGTTAGGTCCTAAAAAGTTATTTTCTTTTCTTAGTTAAATTCCACCCAGCAATGCATACTTGAGGAGGTTTCACATATCAATTTTTTATATAAAAAACTATTCCAACATATCGGTTTCTGAATTTAGTTTCATAGCCGCCCATTGTATGCTTTCTGTCATTTTCAAATATTCCTTTTGTGACTGACATATAGTACAGATTATGAAGTATTAAAAATTAAAATGTAAAGTCACACAAATTCGCATAGTCAAATATTAAGGAATCCTACATACACAGGTCCAAATCTTTTATTTTTGGTTGTTTGCATTCCTAATACAAGCACAAAATTTAATTGAGATAAAGTAAGAATTGGATATTGCATAATTCTTTGAATGAAAGGCCTGGCCCCTTTTGTCTACTATAGAACTTTCCTTTTATTGTAGATAGCTTGTGAAATGGATTGCTAACGATGCTCTTTATACAATCCATATGTGTTAGATTTTGTTGCATAGCCTTATCCATTTTCTTTAGATGACATGTGTGAATTGCTGAATTGCGCATAGGCAAGATACTTTGCTCTAGGTGAGATTAGTTTGGCTTCAGGCAGGAATGTTTAAAATTTAAATACTGGGTTGAAGAGGTGTTGGGAATTATATGATACTTATCTAGAACCGATATGGTATGAGAATATCATTTTTTATCTTTGAAAATAAAAACACGGCATATTATTGTATATAAAGTCTTCACTCTTTAGGTGTAAATATATAAATTAAGTTTGAATACTTATTGTTGAGTTTTGATTTTCTGTTTCATCACTTCTTTTGGTTTTTTAGTTAATTTTCATTAGAAATGATAACACCTCTTTTGGTTTTTGTTAATTTTCATTTGTTGTTATTTAATGCTTTTATTCCATGTTTTTATAGAAAAAGGATATGCATACAAGCAATGTATGCACTCATCATCAATTAAAGAACGAGAAATCTTGGATGTATAAGCCAAAAGGCAAATCTGTTGTGCCAACTTATGAATCTTTTTGTAACGACCTGCCTTTTCAACCGTTTCAAGTCGGTAATTAAACCAACTTAAACTGCTCGAATCGACAGATTGTTATTTGGTTTACAGGGTTTAAACAGAATCACAGAGTACAATAACTGCAGTAAACTAAAATTTATGTAAATATCAGAGTTTATAGAATTTTTGTACGGCGGAATAATAAATGATATATATATATACATAAATTTCTTCAAATAATTTTACTGTTTGTCGAGCTTAGCACGCGCATGCGTCTCCATGTCTTCACGTTCTCTCCAAATTCGATAGCTGAATTCTTTAAATCTGTAACACTCGAATCTGACTGAGCATTTCATGCAAAACACAAAACACTCGAGTTAGGATTAACTTTATTCAAGTAAATCAACTTCAATTAACCATAAAATATAATATTTAATCCTAACATAAGATTTAAATTTCCTAAAATAGATCTAAGCCGCATATGTTACACTCAACTAAGGTACTGTATGTACATATTTATTTTAGGTGACAATAACCAAGAATGGGATAGGGAAAGAACAAATTGGACAACCGAGCAACAAAAGCAAATGATACATTCAAGCAACATGGTCAATAATACAAGGCACAACTGTGTAATGTTCATGTTCATGGCAAAGGGAAGTAAATGACAAATATTATAAATCACTATCTTGGCACACACAACAAACTAAAAAAATATATAACAAATACGAAATGCAAAAAACACTATTGCATATATATATTCATTTATTTTGTACTGTTAAATGCAACTGCAATTGTAGTATATATATATATATATATATATATATATATATAGAGAGAGTCAAACACATGTTGTAACGATACGGATTTTGCCTGGATCTAATCGATCGCTAAATCGACCAAGACCGTTCAAATCCCGTATACGTTAACTTTGGGAATACAACACATCAAAACAAATTATAGAAGACTTTTATAAACATTATAATAATGTTACATCAGAGTAAAGAATATCAGAGTGCATTGGATAAATAAAATACAGCGGAAGATTTATTACAATAAATTAATACAATACACGCGGAAGATTTTCTATGCTCTAGACACAGCTTTAGGCTTCGATCTAGAATCCTGCTCAAGAGATAAATATCTGCAAAAGAAGCTACTCGACATCCCGTGTGGAAAAGAGGGCACCCGAGTTTGCAAGTGAAACAAACTACAGGTCAGTCATGGGACTGGTGTAAGAAATCTTACTTAACTTATCTAATAATAAGGCTAATCACAGGACCACGCCGCTAACATGGAATGGGTTTACTCCATTGGATTGCGAGTGCATAAAGTAAATCGTTAAACCATGCAATGCTATATAGAAAAATGAAACCATTATAAGACTCAAGTCCCATCACACAATGCAACGCAAACAGACGGATAAAATTTTACCTTATAATGGTCAAAAATGCTTGGTACGATAAAACGAATTTGATATTATTATAGTGTGTACATGTTTTAAAACATTTCAATCATAATATCAACCATAGACGACATAGCTACCATATACTATGTCGTCGTACTAGTAATACAATCAAAACCGCATGGGTCGTATTGGAATTTGGATTTCCATCATGAACCAAGGCAAAAGATAGTCCTTACCGAATTCGAAACACTCTTGCCCATGCCTCAGGATCAGCTGCAACTGACCCTTGGATCTTCAGGGTCGGTCCACCAAAGTGCAATGGTTGGATTAGTTATGCCTGAACAATACGCTTCCCCACCCTGTGGGGCATAAATAGAGCCACAAGGGACTCAAATAACTGAGGGGCCTCATTCCATCATCCACATAAGTAAAAATGTCAGGGCTCGTAAGTCGCTGACACCACTTCTAGCTAGAAAGAAACGTATGTCCACCCTGCAGTCCTTACTTCCATTTCTGGTTCATGCAGTGTGAGGCTCGCGAAGTAATGCTATACACAAAGCTATGCTATTTAAAGATGTGCTTTGATCATCAACCACAAGGCTCTGTATTTCAACAATAAGCCTTGATCATTTGCATCTTGGCATGCCACATTGTCAATCCATACCATACCGTTAATTTCTGCCAATATACAACCTATAAGCTCGTACATCTTAGAGAAGGGTGTTAAACACCGAACATATATATATATATATATATATATATAGCAGAGATCAACGAATACAGTATAAAGGAATACAGCGTCAGACATACAATCCATTTATAAGTCCGTTATGGGTCTGAACGAAACCAGAGCCACCTTATACCTCGCATATCCGAATAATCAACAATACGTCTGGACGGTTACCACTGTAGCCCCTTCAAGGTAGCTACTCCAATCATGGGCATCAGTAGCCACACATCCATTCGATGTGAAGGTCGTCGGTCTTCAACCACCGTCTTCAAATCTTCGACTTCCAATCGTCGTATAATTATTTGAAATGAGATTTAACTCGGTCTTTTCAAATAATTCTCGAATATATATAGTTCAAAATCATTTCTTTTCATTCCATATCGCTTATAATATTTTATAACGATTTATTGCTATTTTTATTTATATAAAAATAGCCATTTTAGTTAAACGATGCTTCGGGTCATTACATGGCCTTGGCGCTGTTTTCATCAAAATTTGATTTACACATTTCTCTAAATCTATCCATTGGATCTTAGCATATTTTATATCGTTAGAAAGATCTTTCCAAAAAAGCACCAAACAGTTCTAGTTTTGAGGAAATCCAACGGTCGGATCTCTCGGTATAACCGTTTAAATTTACGATTTCAAATCGCGAATTACAGCGCGCGATTTGTTTTATTTTAATTTATATTTAAATATAAATATATATAAATATAAATCGTTCAATGATTTCAAACCATTTTCAATTTTAATATTGATTTCTTTAATGTGAAATCATGCATTACATTAAAAATGCAATTTGTCTTTATCATTTATTAATTTACATTGAAAAATGTAAATTTTGATTCATTCATTGTCTTACATTGAAAAATGTAAATTTCTATTCAATCTTTAATTTACATTGAAAAATGTAAATTTTGATCTCATTTTCTGATTACATTGAAAATGTAATCTTTTTATTTCATTCTTCGATTACATTAGAAACGTAATCTTTTTTATGTTAATCATGTTTCATTTTAAAACAATGTACATTTTCATGTCTTCATTCATCACATTAAAAATGGGATTTTTTTTATGTAAACTTATTTTATTTTCAAACAGTGTTCGCTTTTCTATTTTACATTAAAAATGAGATTCTTCAATGTAATCATATTTTCATTTTAAAGTTATGATCATTTTCCTAATTTTCTACTTTACATTGAAATTGAAAATTTCAATGCAATCAAGTTTTCAATTTCAAGGTTATGATCATTTTTCTAAATCTCTAACATTACATTAAAAATGAAAATTTTAATGTAAATATGTTTTTATATTTGAACATGTACAATTTGCTAATTTCATTCATGACATACAAATGAGTTTTTTTTTATTTATGTAAACATTGTTTTATTTTCAAATAATGTTCATTTTTCTATTTTCATCCATTACATAAAAAATGAGGATTTAAATGTAAACTAATTTTGTTTTCACTACATGATCATTTTTCTAGTTTGCTGACATTACATAAAAAATGAGAATTTCAATATTATCATATTTTTGTTTTCAAATTATGATCATTTTTCTTGTTTGGCACTTTACATTAAAATTGAGAATTTTAATGTAATCATAATTTCATGTTTAAAATATGTATGTTTTTCTTGTTTGCTAATTTACATTAAAAATGAGATTTTTAGTGTGATCATATTTTTATTTTAAAAACATGAACAATTTTCATATACAATAAAAATGTAAATTTTTATTGTTTAACTTATTTTCATTTCAAACAATGAATATTTTCCAAATTTCTATATTCAATAAAAATGGTGAATTTTTGATGTTCAAATAAATTTCACTTCATATATGAATATTTCACAACACATGAATATTTCAGAAAATTTCGGCAGCATAACGGCAGGGTAATTAAAACCGACACTGTCCTGATGTACGGCTCTTCGCTCTACCTTAAAGCCTCGCAGCTTTTGACAAGGGGGATTTCAATAATCTAGTTCGTACGTAGACGAATTTTTCACAATATCAATCAATTTCAATTTCTTTTCCTTTTTCTTTTTCAACCACAAACAAACACCAAAATTCAATCAATCTCATATCACAAATCAATCAAGTCATCCATGGTATGTGGACGGCGAGTGTCGGGAGTTTCTAAACTCCGTCTGCATCCTAATATAATTTATTTATTTATTTCTGAATTCAGATATCTCATATTGATTTGACGATGCCAGAAATCGTAGCAAGCTCCCAAAAATTTTGCAGTCAGTTTTGAAATGAAGATCTCGATTTTACGGTCCCAATGAATCCTGTTTCATAGAATTCCGATTACGTATGAGGAAGATACGAATTTTATAAAGAAAAAAAAAAGAATTATCGAAGGTTTTTGAATGTCACAAACCCTTTCTTCCCCAAATCGATTTCAGACCGACGATGTCCAGGTATTTGTTCAAACTTAGGCCTCCGGTTTTCAAGCAGTACAGGGCACGGGGTGTTAATCCGATGGCACTACGACCTTCAGCTCCAAGTGGCGCACCAGGACCTCCCCACGGTGATGAACTCGACGGCGCTCAGGTGGTGGGACCGAGCTTCGAATGCGATAACTTCGAGGGCTTTAAACTCGACGGATTTTGAATGATAAAACTCGAGACCCGTATGGATCTGAAGAGCTCGAGAATCTCTGCAAAATTCTCTAAAGGAGTGCTCGATTTCGTGGAGAGGGTAGAGAGTTATTGAGGAGGGGAGTTTGGAGCGGCGGTGGCTATTGAAATCGATATATGGCAGCTACGAAGGAGATGTACTAGGGTTAGACTGTATACTGTATTTTATACGGTATATATACGTATTTTAATTTTAATTTAATTCTTTTTTAAATTTCTATATCGCTTCTAACTCCATATCAAACCCAACGAGTGACGCCCCCAACTAAATACCCCCATTTCGGACACAATAGAATATGTCCCGTCAGCCAATTCAATTGTCTCGATAGGTTTTTCTTTAAATTTAATAATAAAACATTTTATTATTTAATTTGATCGTATAATTTAATTTACCGGGGCCATAGACTGACTCTAAAAATTTCAGAAAAATTATATCTGGCTTTGTTTTGACGATACAGTCTCAATAAAATTTATTTTGTCGAATTTGAAGACCGTTTGAAAAATGGCCATTTTCTGGTCAATCGAAATTGACTGATATTGTCAAAACACATTTTCTTTTGCCACGCTCACATATTGATCCCAAAAATTATGAAAATTGGAATCCTGCAATAATTTGACATTCCGGTTCCAACAAAAGTGGTTTCGTCGAAAACGGAGGTCGTTTGAAAAATGGCTATTTATACGGGCCATATATTATATTAAATTCCATAGCGACTATTTTGAAAATTCAACTGACCATAACTTTTGATTCCCGCTATGAAATTTCAATTTTTCGGATTCGTTGGAAAGATAATCTCAGACAGATTTAAATATTTTTGGTTCCACCGAATTCCGACTTATTTTGCATTCGGTACAGTCAGTCAAAGTTTGAATTCAAATTTTCAAACTGCCGCGCTATTTCTAACTCCTTTTAGAGTTAAAATAAATATATTCGTTCTAACTTCGATTTAAACAATTTTTCAATCGTTATTATTTACAATAAATTATTTCAGCCATTTCAAATACAATAAAATAGCCAAAATAAAAATCTTAAATTGGTTCCGATTTTCCGGGTTGTTACACATGTACTAAAAACATGTACTAATAAGTATGATTCAAAGCAAATGCATGTAATCATCGGTAAATTTCAGGTGTACATCATGCATTGTAAAACAGGGAGGAGTATATGTGCAGCAAGTGCATGGCATCATGGTGTGACGGCCCGCCCCGCACCAGCTGGCATTTCCTCCGAAAGTGCGCTGTACACATGCCCGACTAGCACGGAACGGTCGGCAAAGAAAGGAAAGAAGAGAGTGAACTAATCGAAAACCTGTAGAATATCTCACAGCGCATGGGATAAAATATAATAACAACATACTTGACATAAAACAGGCGAGACAGTGCATAAGCTGATAACTAAAACCAACATCAACATCATAATCAGAGTAGCGGAAATCCAAATACAGCTTATTACAACTTTCCAAATTACTGTCTCTAAACAAAAGAAAGAAAGGTACACCTCTAATGCCCAAAGTAGTGACCGCAGTAACACAGGGAGAATATCTATACATACATACATACATACATACATACATACATACATACATATATATATATGTGTGTGTGTGTGTGTATGTATCATGTGTGGAAGCCTCGTGCTCGTCTTCGATACAACTACTCGTGCATACCACCTAACCTGTCTCTAGTCTTCTCGTGAGAGCACCCAGAGTAATAAGAAGATACATAAAACTCTGGGTCAGACAAAAAGTCTGGTATGAGCGATAAGCAGGTAAACAGAACAATAACAGGTATACTAAACTATACCTGAACCTGGACCTGCAACCAAAGAGTTAGCACTACATACCATACAATACTCCAAGGTGCCACTGAACAGTAGGTGTAAAGATAACGGGGGTGAGGGTGTGCATGTCATAATGATGGCAAACAAATCAAACATAGCAACCATCCTCACATCTCTCACTCAGTGCGTAAAGCATACAATGTCCACCAATGTCAATCAATAGACACATCGAAGTAGTGACGGAGTTCGACTTGTACAACTACTGCTACTACCAAGCTTGCCCCATGGAGTCATGACCAAATCTTTACAAATGACATCACTTCATTGGTCTATAGGTCTTTAGTCGTACCTAGGCCACTGTGGCCCTGAATCCGTTCACGTACCCCCTACACATAGTGATCCAAAGTTATAGACATCGACAACTCCTTAGCACACGTCCCGCAGCAAAGACCAACTCGTGAAGTTAACTCTTTGGTTCCCAACTGGACCCTGAGTACAAACTTCCCACTTGGAATACCTTTGCATCTCGGGTTTTGGTCTTCTCCTCTGGATCGGTTCAGTCCTTCCATCGATCTTCAGTTCGGTTCGGTTCGATGCATCCGTAGTTCGCGCTCAACATCTCAGTTCGTGGCAAGCTCCTTCGGGTCCGATCGGATCTTACTTCTTCCACCGGGTCGGTCTTGGTCATCCCATCGGATCGTGGTCTCCGTTTATGGTGCAAGCAGCTCGAGTCTTCCTCTCCACTCCGGGTCGGATCGGAGACACATAAGTGGTTCGGGTCGGAGGTCTTCTGGCGGATCGGGTCGGAGGCACGGTTCGGTTCGGATAGGGTGCTCAGGTTTGTGATCCTCTTTGGCCATATGTTCATGAGCTCCCAAGCGGATCGTGGGGAAGGACTTCACAACGGTCCGGTTCGGGAGTTCCACCTCGGGTCGGTCCCTGCTCCCATCCGATTCGATCCGGTTTGGGTGTTTTCCTACACTTTTCCTGCAACATCCAGCGACGATTTATACGCCACTCGACGGCGTTTTCGACCATTCTAACCATTCTAAACAATCACAATGCATACCATAAAGTCATAGCAACATGTATAATCAATCACAAACATCAAAACAACAGTCATAGCATGTAAAATGGATCAAACATACCCAAAACCCCATATTTTCCCTTAAACATGTTTAGACAAAATCTAATGATATGATTGGTAAAACTTAACCAAATTAACCCAAACTTCTAACAGAGGTCTAAAACAATATTTCGAAATTTATAAATATTTTTCCAAATTTAAATCATGTCTAATTTCGTTAATCTTCACTAAGTACCCTTAATTAACCATAATTAGTGCAAAACTATGCAAATCACTCACCATGGCCATAAATAAAATACCAAATCTGAAATGAATCTCTGTTTGGCACTATTCCCGATGAAACACAGCAGTTCTACCTCGATTCTTGTGCTAATCCTCTTTGATTTGATGTTGCTAAGCTAATAGAAAGTGATTTGGAGATGTTTTAGAGGTTGGAGGCCATTATTAGGGTTCTTAGGAGGTAAATGGCGGCTAGAAAACTGAAATGAAATGAAAACCTAACTCATTTCAGCCTCCCCATAACCTTAATCCCGAAATGGGTTATGGGTCCATTTACTTATCACCTCATTTGGCCTGGTTAAGCAGTTTTTCACCTTCTAAACCCTATTTCAGCCATATCTCCCAAACGGTAAGTCCATTTTCCACATATGACCACTCTACGGAAAGGTAAACCATCATCCGGATCTAATGGAAGTGGTTTTAGGTCAAAATTCCTTTCCAATCAAAAGTTATGGCCAAAACAAGATCAGCAAGTGGCAAAATAGTCATTTAAAAATCGGCAAAAATCATGAACATGGGAAATGACCCTAATAGTCGTCTCCCAAGGTTACATGACCATACGACTCCGTATGTGAAAGAAATAAATATTCTACGATCCTGCGATGCGTAGAATGCGGGTCGTTACACATGGTGTCAAAATAGTATATGACAGAGTACACAAAATAACAATGGAAGCTTTAGACGTAATGAAAACACACAAAGTGACAAGCCAACGTAAGGGTGGCATCTCTTACATGGCAACAACATAAGTGGCAGGAAATTAATGTGCAAAGCAATATATATGTATTCCAATTTTTTTAAAAAAAACAACAAATCAACTGCTATATTCTTTAGCATTGAGGTTAAGAAACTTGTATAAGATAATCGTGAGAAAACTCACCTTTCTTGGATACGATTAAGGCACGCAACAAACATGGATAACGACCAATCCTAACCAGCAAATTTGAAATTGAAAATCTTTCTTTTCCTTTGAGAAAGAGGATAGACAAAATTTAAGAATATATCATAAAACTTGTAGGGAAGAGGTAGCTGCGTAGTTTTATTTATTTATTTTTGAGATCTGAAGATTGTAGATATAAAGAGAAGAGAGAAGAAAAGGGGGAATAAAGGGCATAGTTCCATTTCTAAATGAATTTTAATGATAAATAGAAGAGTAGAGAGAGGAGAGAATAAATGCATAAGTTATTTTCCAAATATGCCTCTTTGTATTATGCAAGTTACAAATAAATTAAATGTGGCTGACTAAGGCTTTGAGGTGGAAATACTTATTTCTCATTCAATATTCAAAAGTTAATAACAATGAGAAAGAGAACAAAAGGAATAAAATGAAGCTTGATTTATTTTCTCTAATTGTTAAGTTGTGAAACTTTTTAAATTTCAAAACACATAATATTAAATATAATAATTTAAGGAACCTATTTAGTGAGTAGGAAAGAATAAATAGACGAGAAATATATATATGTGATTTGTTCTTAAAGAACAAAAATGTTGGAAAACAAAAGGGGGAAAGAGAAATAAGGGGATGTAAATATAAGGAATGAAAGCACGCAAATGAAACATGATGTGAATAATAGAATGAAGGAAAGAAATTAATAGAATAAAGGATAATAAATTAATTGAATGAAGGAAAGAGATGAATTCATGGTTACTGAAAGAAAATAACTTGCACTAAATGTGAATGGACAAAGAAATTATGCATAATTTATTTTTCTTTGAAAAAAATTAATCGAGAAAATGTTATTTTAAAGTTGAGGAAAAATTACATGGGATAAAAGTGAAAAGGAAAAGAAGAGGAGAAGAAGGAAATACAATGCAATATTTATGAAAGGAAAAATAAGAAGAATGTGTTAATTTTGAAGGAGATGAATGGTGCAGTATTAATGAAAGAACGAAGAGAGGAGTACACTAAAATAAATGTAGCTATTCACATTTCAAAATAAATTAATGAAGGTTTGAACATGTAATCCCCATTTTAAATTTCTACACGTTACATTTTGAATAAACATGGAAATAATTGAAGACAATGGCCAAAGATTGATATATCTATATTTTTAGAATTTATTTCATCTGAATTCTTCACATAATTTGAATCAAAAATTTAGCAGAAATTAATAAATTTCATTAATAACAAGAAACTTTATTTAAAAACCATTTTTACATTCAATAACTAAATTTAATTTAATAACTTAAATGGTCGAAATTTATGGGATGTTACAATCTCCCCTACTCAGAACTTTTTATCCTTGAAAAGGAGAGGTTAAAAATATGTCTATGTATACAACAAAATACATACTAATAAAAAATTTAGTTTAAACAAATTAAAATTAAGCTTTTAAATTCCATAAAAGTTAGTTTATCAAAATTATTTCTTAATAAAACTTAAAGCTAAATGATGAAATAATTTCTTTGACTTAAAATCCAATTTTTTTCTAAAAATCATTGAAATACTATATATTTCTTTTATATCGAATTATACTCACTTCGGCATTTTTAAAACCAAAATCATTTCAAATATTTCATGATAAACAACATAAAACATTTATGTCCCAAGTCTAGAGGTTTCTCCCAGTGACAAGGCCACTAGGCACGGGCTACACATGTATTGATATAACACTAAGTGAAACGACCCATAATCCCCCTTACGGGAAATCACAGATTGAGTTGAGGACAAGCCACATCGGAACGCAAACAGAAGAACATTTGATTATTTATTACAACAATTCATCAGAATACAAGAATATACAGAGTATTAACAAATAGTATACATTATAAAATATCAGAGATTACAATACATTACATAGCAGCGGAAAATAATACAATACACAACTAGAAGTAACACATGGATACAGAGCTTTCCGAGTATCGTTCCAGCTGTATATCAGGATCCTGTGAATATAAATCTTCAAAACCAAAACTACTAGCTGCCCATGTGAAAAATAGGGGCACCCAGAGTTTAGGTTAGAAAAATAAACTCCAGGTCAGTCATGTGACTGGTGTGAGAACTAAAACAGTTATAAATTTTTATTTTGCAGTTAGGTAAATCAAGGGACCACGCGGTATAACACGAAACGGGTTTCCTCCCAAGAACCCAGTGCATAAAACAACAGCGCAATGCTAAATAAAGAATAATGAAGCTATTATAAGACCCAGGTCCCATCACACAATGCAACGCAAGCCGGAGGATAGGGTTTTTACCTTATAATAGCCAAGAATGCTTGGTACGTGAAATTTCATCTTTCATTATTACTATAAGTGTATAGTGTCAAAAAAATTTCAATTCATAAGTATCAATCATAGACGGCATAAGCACCTTATCCCACTATGTCGCCATACTAGGCTCTACAATCGAAACCGCACATGTCACGTATTGGAAGTTGGATTTCCATCTGTGAACTGAGGCAAAAGATAGTCCTCTACCGATTCGAGACTCTCTAGCCCGAGCCTCAGGAGAAGTACTCAGTCAAGCCCTTGGATCGTTAGGGACGGTCTACCGATGTGGATTAAAATGCCTGAACATTGTGTTTCCCCGCCCTTTGGGGTGTAAATGAGCCAATGAATGACTCTATCGGCTTCACATAGTCTCCGATATACCCGAGGCGCCTCGCAACAGCAACAACCACATAAGTTAAACTCGTCAGTGCGTGTAAAACCACTGATGCCACTTCTAACTAGAAGGAAACGAATGTCCTCCCTGAGGTCCTCTCCCGTTTCTGGTTTACAACCAGGGTGTGAGATTCGCGAATCAACGTTACACAAAGCTATGCCACAAAGGCCGTGCTTTGATCATCAACCACAAGAATTTGCTTTTCAACAGAAGCCTTGATCATTTGCCACTTAGGCATGCCACACAGGCAATTCACTCCATGCGATTGATATCCATCAACATATAACCCCTGAGCTCGGACGTCTCAAAGAAGGGCGTTAAGCAAGAGAATAAATTTTCCGTCGCCAAACAGATATATATTTAATAGAAATCAATCACATAGACTAAAATCCAATGTCAGACACACAGTCCATTTACAAGTTCGTTCTGGGTCTGAACGAAACCGGAGGCATCTTGAACCTCGCATATCCATTGATCTCCAAGTACGTCTGGACGACCACCAACTGATTCCCTCCTCTTGGGTGTACAGCCCAATCAAGATCATCAGTAATCACCCAAACGACGTGAAGACCTCCGGTCTTCAACCACCGTCTTCATCCTCGACACCACGTCGAATCAGTTATTCAAAATGGGATAAACACAGTCTTTCCGAATAATTCGCGTATATAATAAGCAAGTGTTACACAAACACAACATACGCCTCATTCCAATTCATCAGTCACTAACCGTAAATTAGCAAGGGAATAATTCCCCAAATATTAACCCCGAAGGCCGAAACCAACATCAGATCAATAACTAGGAAACCATTCATCTTAGCCAACTTAAAGTTAGTTTCTAAATTTCACATTCTTAGGGAAAGGTTCCCATTAATTTTATCAAAGATAAATTCTTTTAAATTTATTCTTCTTTTGAATATCACTTCAAACTAGTCGGGATTAACGAACCTTAACGAAGTAATCATTTGTTTTAATTTCCCAACCCCAACCTATTCATCCCATGAAGTAAAACTGGTAATACTTCATATCAGACACCACGGTGTTATCGGTAAATTCAATTACCATTTCATGTTCAAATCTAATTAAAGATTTAACTATCACCTGGAGCAAAACTGGTGATACTCCATTCTCGATCTTTTCAATCTAATTAAAGATTCATTAAAACTCCACTTAGTTTTAATCTTTAATTGGGTTAAAGAATCAATGTCATTTAAAACACGGTTCACGATAAACCCAAAATCACATTCCATTCTATCAGCTTTTAACCGTAAAATAGCAAGTGAGCAATTCCCTAAGTATTAACCCCGAAGGCCGAAACCAACATCAGATCAATACCCAAGAAACCATTCAACTTAACTAATCTCCAGTTAGTTTCTGATTTTCTTAACTCCGTTGGGTCTAAGAATATTATTATTGAAGATACCGTTCACGACAACCCAAAATCACATTCCATTAATTATCGAGTTAAAGAACAAGTGTTATTTAAAACACCGTTCACGATAAACCCAAAAATCAATTCAAATTCAATTCCAATTAAATACTAATTAATTGATACACTTCATTAAATCTAAATAAAAATATTTAATCTTTTTCTCAACTGGGTTTAAGGACAGTGTTAATGAAGACACCATTCACGACAAACCCAAATCACATTTGATATTAAATACAAGGCTCTGAATAGAAAATATATCAGCTTATATTCAATATCAAATTCTATGACTAACAAATATCGTATTAGAAATAACGATATCAATATATCTTTCAAATACCCATAACAATATCTGTATCATCACGAAATCCAACATCGAAATATTCCGAAAACAATTTCGATTCAAATCCATTCCAATTCAATTATTGGAAATCCGGGTTAATTTCAAAACCATTTCAAATCCAATTTCTTTATTTTAAAAATAAATAAATTATTATTCTTGTTCAGAACTAGTTCATTCCGATAAAAATCTATTTTTATCTTTTCAAATATGGAGTTTTTCATCCCAATTCTTCACAAATCATTTCTTATGATTTTACACAAATTATCTCTATTTTAAATAATTTTATCAAGGCCCGTACAGTCGATTTCCATCAACGGCCATCGAACTGCACTTACAGCGACCTTTTCCAAATTTGATTTGGACATAATTCCCAATCCAACTGTTAGATTTCTAATTTCTAATATCCGTTAGAAAGCTCTTTTCGATACGAACCCAACGGTTCCAGTTTTAGGAGAATCCGACGGTCCGATCTCCCGTAATATCCATCCGAAGTCAATGGTCGAAATTTGCGAACTACCGCAGCGCGGCGCATTCTATTCAGGCCATTATATATATTATATATATTTCGTCGATTACCTTTTAAAACGTATTTTATAAATCGTTTTAAATTCGTTTTCAAAACGATTTCAACTTCCATCTCAAATTCAAATCAAAATTGAATCTTTGCAATGTAAATTCATTTTAAATTCATTTCAACTCGATTTCAATTCAAATTCATTTCAATTCAAATCGGTTTCAATTCAAATCAATTTCAGTTCAATTTCAATACGTTTTAAATTCAATTCAAAACGATTTCAATTCTATTTCAATCTAATTCAAATTTCAACTCTTTTCAATTTAATTCGAATTTCAATTCATTTCAATTTAATTCGAATTTCAATTCATTTCAATTTAATTTGAATTTCAATTCATTTCAAAATATTAGATTTTGAAATCACTTTCGATATTCATTATAAAGTGAATAAAATCGATATACATATCATTCACGTCAAAATGGCGTCAATCTAATCAACATGGCTTTTATTCAACACATGAAATTATTTTCTTATTTTCCAAATTGGAATGAGGCCCAATCAATTATCATATAATGTTAATTATATGGATTTTCTACAACACATGTATATAATAGCAACGATAAATAATCAACCATCATCCAGAGTGCACCACACAACTGCATAAGCATTAAATATAAATAATTAACGCTTACATAGTCTGTCAATCAATCGATTGACATACATCTAAACAATCGGGATTAGTGTACGTCAAATCTCATCCCAATACCCCTGTGGGGTTTCAAATCAACAAACACAAATTTTATTTGTGCAGTTGGGCGATATGTAAAATTTATCGTCCCAATCAATATCAGTCAAATCAGTGTATATAAACAAATCAGCCGATTTGTTTATAAATATTTATTTTCTATACATGTTAAAAATCATATTTTTAACTATAAAATATTTTCCACTATAAAATATTTTATTTCATTTCACATCATACAATCAAATTTTACAACACAACAATCAAACAAACAAGCCATCCATGGTCTGTGGACGACGGGTGTCGGGTGCTACTAAACACCGTCTGCATCCTAGTATATATTTCAACTAGAAAAAAATTAAAGGTGAGGAGTTCTCACCGAGGGTTCCACTCCGCCATTCTATTTCTGAAATTCAGAATAGTTTGGATCTGCCCGTGCTTCCAACGCAGTCTTCTCTACGCTGTTCATATTTAAAAATCACCATTTTTATTTCAATGCTATATAAATCACATTTTTATTTCGACGCTATAAAAATCACATTTTTATTTCAATGCTATAAAAATCACATTTTTATTTCAATTCTAAAAAATTATATTTTTACTTCATTTTCATGATAATAAAAATCATATTTTTATTATCGTATTGTTTAAATAAAAATCATATTTTTATTCTACCACTTCTATTTTTAAAAATAGTGCTAATCTTCTTTTAAAACAATGGGATTTTATTTTACAAACAATGATAATTTTCTTTTACAAGCCATGATAATTTTATTTTTCAAACCATGATAATTTCCTTTTACAAACAATGGTAATTTTTCAAAAACAATTTATACTTTTAAAACAATAGTATTTATATTTTATAAAATCAATTTTAAAACAATGTCACATATTTTATAAAATGACAATATTTATATTTTTAAAATCATGAGCGTTTATATTTTCATAAAAACATATTTTTATTTAAAGCTATTTACATAATAAAAATCTAACATTTTCAACTAAACTAAATTAATTAATTAAGATAAAACCTTAATTAACTTTTAATAACGTTCTTAAAAAAAACTTTACCCTTTCTTTTATTTTTTTCCACCGTCTTCTTCCCTTAACCTTCTGTAAACCGCTTCCATCCATTATTCACCGTCGATCATCAAAACAGGCCGTCGGAAGTTGATCCCCCACCACCAGTCGACGCGCCTTCGCGTCAGCTCCACGCGCTGCCCCCTTTCCTCGAACTTGACACCCCCCTTCACCAGGAAATGGAGATCGAACTGCGCGACTTTGGAGTGCCGCCTTGGCCACCATGATGATCCACTTTCGATCATACCCCCACCTTCTTGATGCCCGCACATCCCTTCACCAGTTTCGTTTTGGGTTTGTATTTTATTTTGGTCTGGATTAGGAGAAAAACGAGAGGAATCGGAGGAGCTTCTTGGCCGTTCGTTTAAGAAAGGCGGCGGGTCTGAACTAACTAGGGTTTTGGGATTTTGTATTATATATATAAATATACTAATATTTTAATATTTTAATTTGTAATTTACCTATTTAATGTCACAAACTCCAATTCACATCCAACGAATTTCGCCCCTAGCTAAATACCCCCATTCCGAACACAATGGGATATATCACGTAGGCCAATTCGATCGTTACGATTAGTTTTCACTGAATTTAAAATATAAATCTTTATATATTCAATTTAAACGCACATTTCAAATTACCGGGGCCACATATTAACTCTAAAAATCCCCAACAAATAATTTCTAGCTTTGTATTGACGATACAGCCCTAACAAAACTAATTTCATCAAATTCTGAGACCGTTTGAAAAATGGACATTTTCTGGTCGATCGAAGTTGACTGAAATTGTCAAAACACGTTTAACTTTGCCACGCTCACATATTGATTCAGAAAATTATGAATTTTGAAATCTAGCAATAATTTGACGTCCCGGATCGAACAAAAGTAGTTTCGTCGAAAACCGTGGTCGTTTGCAAAATGCTATTTTTAAGGCCTTTATATATATTAAAATATATATAAATTCTACAGCGACCTTTCTGAATTTTAAACTGGACATATCTTACACTCTATAAAGTGAAATCTCAGTTTCTTACACCCGTTAGAAAGATATATTCAAATAGATTCTAATACTTTTGGTTTCGCTAAAATCCGGTTTATTTTGAATCCTGTACATTCATTTGAAATTTGAAATCGAATTATCGAACTACCACGCCATTTTCAATTCCTTTTATATATAAATAAATGTTTATATTCTAACGACGATTCAAATAAATATATACGTTCTATTTCTATTCAAAATACATTTCTCGTCATTATTATTTAAAATAATTCATTTTAAATCTTCAAAATCCGCTAAAATTGCCAAAATAAAAATTTTAAATTGGCTCAGAATTTCCGGGTTATTACAATCTCCCCCACTTAAAACTTTTCATCCCCAAAAAGGAACGAAGCCGAAAGTTGTTTAACTAATCAACTCAACTTCCATTATTTTCATTACGGCTTAAGTTCTTCAACTTTTCAGTTTCTAATAACTTTTGAAATTTTTCAACAATTTGGCTAACACCCTAAATTTTCGAAAAATTTCGCCATATCCTCCCCTGCACCGGGGACTTCGGGATATTTCATATAGCCTCCCATGGCCTTCTTCAATCCAAAAGAAAAAGAAAAAGCCAAGCGGCTAGCCAATCGGCTCATAAAATCATCCAAAACCCAAGAAATACAATAAACATGTACCTATTTGTCGGGCTAACAATTTTGTTCCTCTTCTATAGCCTCCTTGCTATGACCTGTTCAATGTAAGTACATGTATGTGTATGCAAATGCGACAAATTTTCAATACAACTCACAAGTTGATTCAATTTGGCCAAAGGTTAAAATTTTAATTAATCAAACAATAATCAAACAACACAACCAGCAATCAATTAGTTGATTATCTTTTCAAATCCATAACTTTGATATATAGTCCAAAAATCAGATTTTTGATGCTAAATCACACTAATAAGCCCTATCTAATTTTGGTTCTCACACCAGTCTAATGGAAATATATTGAAATCCCACTTTCAAAACTCGAACTAAAACACTAATGATGAGATCTCAATCATCAGTATCTTCTTCGGGCGATTAGAGTGTGATACTATATCTATCGAATATATTCGAGGCTTCAATACACGTGGTTCAGACGTATACTAAAATCTCTATATACTTGATTCTCCAAATTCAATATAAAATAAATAATCAGATACGAATAATTGATTTAAATTTTCAAAACAAAAATTGTTTTCAATTTAAAAATATACTCTTCACACTCGTTCTAGGATACTACTGATCCCATCTCTAACGAGTCACTCTCATTGGATACTACTAATCCAATTTCTGATGAATTCTTTCGTATGGTTCTAATGTGTCTTGTTCTCCGAGCTCTATAACCAAATCTCTGATACCAGAATGAAACGACCCGAAATCCCCCTTACGGGAAATCACGGATTGAGTTGAGGACAAGCCACATCGAAACGCAAACAGAAGAACATTTCATTATTTATTACAACGATTCATCAGAATACAAGAATATACAGAGTATTAACAAATAATATACATTATAAAATATCAGAGATTACAATACATTACATAGCAGTGGAAAATAATACAATACATAACTAGAAGTAACACACGGATACAGAGCTTTCCGACTATCGTTCCAGTTGTATATCAGGATCCTGTGAATATAAATCTGCAAAACCAAAACTACTAGCTGCCCGTGCGGAAAATAAGGGGACCCAGAGTTTAGGTTAAAACAATAAACTCCAGGTCAGTCATGTGACTGGTGTGAGAACTAAAACAGTTATAAATCTTTATTTTACAGTTAGGTAAATCAAGGGACCACGCCGTATAACACGGAACGAGTTTCCTCCCAAGAACACCAGTGCATAAAACAACAGCGCAATGCTAAATAAAGAACAATGAAGCTATTATAAGACCCAAGTCCCATCACACAATGCAGCGCAAGCCGGAGGATAGGGTTTTTACCTTATAATAGCCAAGAATGCTTGGTACGTGAAATTTCATCTTTCATTATTACTATAAGTGCATAGTGTCAAAACAATTTCAAATCATAAGTATCAATCATAGACAGCATAAGCGCCCCATCCCACTATGTCGCCATACTAGGCTCTACAATCGAAATCGCACATATCACGTATTGAAGGGTTGACTTCCATCTGTGAATCGAGGCAAAAGATAGTCCTCTACTGATTCGAGACTCTCTAGCCCGAGCCTCAGGACAAGTACTCGGTCAAGCCCTTGGATCGTCAGGGCTGGTCCACCGATGTGGTTTAAAATGCTTGAATACTACGTTTCCCCGCCCTTTGGGGCGTAAATGAGCCAACGAATGACTCCATCGGCTTCACATAGTCTCCGATATACCCGAGGCGCCTCGAAATAGCAACAACCACATAAGTCAAACTCGTTAGGGCATGTAAAACCACTGACGCCACTTCTAACTAGAAGGAAACGCATGTCCTCCCTGAGGTCCTCTCCCGTTTCTGGTTCTCAACCGGGGTGTGAGGATCGCGAATCAACGTTACACAAAGCTATGCCACACAGGCCGTGCTTTGATCATCAACAACAAGACTTTGCTTTTCAATAGAAGCCTTAATCATTTGCCACTTAGGCATGCCACATAGGCAATTCACTCCATGTGATTGATATCCATCAATATATATCCCCTGAGCTCGTACGTCTCAGAGAAGGGTGTTAAGCAAGAGAATAAGTTCTCCGCCGCCAAACAGATATATATTTAATAGAAATCAATCACACAGACTAAAATCCAATGTCAGACACACAATCCATTTACAAGTTCGTTTTAGGTCTGAACGAAACCGGGGGCACCTTGTACCTCGCATATCCATCGATCTCCAAGTACGTCTGGACGACCACCAACTGATTCCCTCCTCTTGGGTGTACAGCCAAATCAAGATCATCAGTCATTACCCAAATGACGTGAAGACCTCCGATCTTCAACCACCGTCTTCATCCTCGACACCACGTCGAATCAGTTATTCAAAATGGGATAAACCCAGTCTTTCCGAATAACTCGCGTATATAATAAACAAGTGTTACACAAACACAACATACGCCTCATTCCAATTCATCAGTCACTAACCGTAAATTAGCAAGGGAATAATTCCCCAAATATTAACCCCAAAGGCCGAAACCAACATCAGATCAATAACTAGGAAACCATTCATCTTAGCCAACTTACAGTTAGTTTCTAAATTTCACATTCATAGGGAAAGGTTACCATTAATTTTATCAAAGACAAATTCTTTTAAATTTATTCTTTAATCTTCTTTTGAATATCACTTCAAACTAGTCGGGATTAACGAACCTTACCGAAGTAATCATTTGTTTTAATTTCCCAACCCCAACCTATTCATCCCATGAAGTAAAACTGGTAATACTTCATATCTGACACCATGGTGTTATCGGTAAATTCAATTACCATTTCACGTTCAAATCTAATTAAAGATTTAACTATCGCCTGGAGCAAACCTAGTGATACTTCATTCTCGATCTTTTCAATCTAATTAAAGATTCATTAAAACTCCGCTTAGTTTTAATCTTTAACTAGGTTAAAGAATCAATGTCATTTAAAACATGGTTCACGATAAACCCAAAATCACATTCCATTCTATCAGCTTTTAACCGTAAAATAGCAAGTGAGCAATTCTAAGTATTAACCCCGAAGGCCGAAACCAAAATCAGATCAATACCCAAGAAACCATTCAACTTAACTAATCTCCAGTTAGTTTCTGATTTTCTTAACTCCGTTGGGTCTAAGAACAGTATTATTGAAGATACTATTCCCAACAACCCAAAATCACATTCCATTAATTATCGGGTTAAAGAACAAGTATTATTTAAAACACTGTTCACGATAAACCCAAAAATCAATTCAAATTCAAGTCCAATTAAATACCATTTAATTGGTACACTTCATTAAATCTAAATAAAAAGATTTAATCTTTTTCTCAACTGGGTTTAAGGACAGTGTTAATGAAGACACCATTCACGACAAACCCAAATCACATTTGATATTAAATACAAGGCTCTTAATAGAAAATATATTGGCTTATATTCAATATCAAATTCTACGACTAACAAATATCGTACTGGAAATAACTATATCAATATATCTTTCAAATACCCATAACAATATCTGTATCATCACGAAATCCAACATCGAAATATTCCGAACACAATTTCGATTCAAATCCATTCCAATTCAATTATTGGAAATCCTGGTTAATTTCAAAACCATTTCAAATCCAATTTCTTTATTTTAAAAATAAATAAATTATTATTCTAGTTCAAAATTAGTTCATTTTGATAAAAATCTATTTTTATCTTTTCAAATATGGAGTTTTTCATCCCAATTCTTCACAAATCATTTCTTTGATTTTACACAAATTATTACTATTTTTAATAATTTTATCAAGGCCCGTACAGTCGATTTCCATCAACGGCCATCGAACTGCACTTACAGTGACCTTTTCCAAATTTGATTTGGACATAATTCCAAATATAACCTGTTAGATTTCTAATTTCTAATATCCGTTAGAAAGCTCTTTTCGATACGAACCCAATGGTTTCGGTTTTAGGAGAATCCGATGGTCGGATCTCCCGTAATATCCATTCGAAGTCAATGGTCGAAATTCGCGAACTGCCGCAGCATGGCGCGTTCTATTCAGGCCATTATATATATTATATATATTTCGTCGATTACCTTTTAAAACGTATTTTATAAATCATTTTAAATTCGTTTTCAAAACGATTTCAACTTCCATCTCAAATTCAAATCAAAATTGAATCTTTCCAATGTAAATTCGTTTTAAATTCATTTCAACTCGATTTCAATTCAAATTCATTTCAATTTAAATCGGTTTCAATTCAAATCGGTTTCAATTCAAATCAATTTCAGTACAATTTCAATACGTTTTAAATTCAATTCAAAATGATTTCAATTCTATTTCAATCTAATTCGAATTTCAACTCTTTTCAATTTAATTCGAATTTCAATTCATTTCAATTTAATTCGAATTTCAATTCATTTCAATTTAATTTGAATTTCAATTCATTTCAAAATATCAAATTTTGAAATCACTTTCGATATTCATTATAAAATGAATAAATCGATATAAATATCGTTCACGTCAAAATGGCGTCAATCTAATCAACACAGCTTTTATTCAACACATGAAATTATTTTCTTATTTTCCAAATTGGAATGAGGCCCAATCAATTACCATATAATGTTAATTATATGGATTTTCTACAACACATGTATATAATAGCAACGATAAATAATCGTCCAGAGTGCACCACACAACTGCATAAGCATTAAATATAAATAATTAATGCTTACACGGTCTGTCAATCCATCGATTGACATACATCTAAACAATCGGGATTAGTGTACATCAAATCTCATACCAATACCCGTGTGGGGTTTCAAATCAACAAACACAGATTTTATTTGTGTAGTTGGGCGATGTGTAAAATTTATTGTCCCAATCAATATCAGTCAAATCAGTGTATATAAACAAATCGGCCGATTTGTTTATAAATATTTATTTTATATACACGTTAAATATCATATTTTTAACTATAAAATATTTTCCACTATAAAATATTTTATTTCATTTCACATCACACAATCAAATTTCACAACACAGCAATCGAACAAACAAGCCATCTATGGTCTGTGGATGACGGGTGTCGGGTGCTACTAAACACCGTCCGCATCCTAGTATATATTTCAACTAGAAAAAGAAATTAAAGGTGAGGAGTTCTCACCGAGGGTTCCACTCCGCCATTCTATTTCTGAAATTGAGAACAGTCTCTGCCCGTGCTTCCAACGCCGTCTTCTCTACGCTGTTCATATTTAAAAATCACCATTTTTATTCCAACGTTATAAAAATCACATTTTTATTTCAATGCTATAAAAATCACATTTTTATTTCAATTCTAAAAAAATATATTTTTACTTCATTTTCATGATAATAAAAATCATATTTTTATTATCATATTGTCTAAATAAAAATCATATTTGTCTTCTACCACTTCTATTTTTAAAAACAGTGCTAATTTTCTTTTAAAACAATGGGATTTTATTTTAGAAACAATGATAATTTTCTTTTACAAGCCATGATAATTTTGTTTTTCAAACCATGATAATTTCCTTTTACAAACAATGGTAATTTTTCAAAAACAATTTATACTTTTAAAACAATAGTATTTATATTTTGTAAAGTCAATTTTAAAACAATGTCACATATTTTATAAAATCACAATATTTATATTTTTAAAATCATGAGTGTTTATATTTTCATAAAAACATATTTTTATTTAAAGCTATTTATATAATAAAAATCTAACATTTTCAACTAAACTAAATTAATTAATTAAGATAAAACCTTAATTAACTTTTAATAACGTTCTTAAAAAAAACTTTACCCTTTCTTTGGTTTTTTCCACCGTCTTCTTCCCTTAACCTTCTGTAAACCACTCCCATCCATTATTCACCGTCGATCATCAACACAGGCCGCCGAAAGTTGATCCCCCACCACCAGTCGACGCGCCTTCACGTCAGCTCCACGCGCCGCTCCCTTTCCTCGAACTCGACACCCCCCATCGCCAGGAAATGGCGATCGAACTACGCGACTTTGGAGCACCGCTTTGGCCACCATGATGATCCACTTCCGATCATACCCCCACCTTCTTGAAGCCCACACATCCCTTCACCAGTTTCGTTTTGGGTTTGTATTTTATTTTGATCTGGATTAGGAGAAAAACGAGAGGAATCGGAGGAGCTTCTTGGCCGTTCGTTTAAGAAAGGCGGCGGGTCTGAACTAACTAGGGTTTTGGGCTTTTTAATTATATATAAATATATAAATATTTTAATATTTTAATTCGTAATTTACCTATTTAATGTCACAAACTCCAATTCACATCCAACAAATATCGCCCCTAGCTAAATACCCCCATTCCGAACACAATGGGATATGCCACGTAGGCCAATTCGATCGTTACGATCAGTTTTCACTGAATTTAAAATATAAATCTTTATATATTCAATTTAAACACACATTTCAAATTACCAGGGCCACATATTAACTCTAAAAGTTTCCGACAAATTATTTCTAGCTTTGTATTGACGATACGGTCCTAACAAAACTAATTTCATCAAATTCTGAGACCGTTTGAAAAATGGCCATTTTCTGGTCGATCGAAATTGACTTATATTGTCAAAACACGTTTAACTTTGCCACGCTCACATATTGATTCAGAAAATTATGAATTTTGAAATCTAGCAATAATTTAACGTCCAGGATCCAACAAAAGTGGTTTCGTCGAAAACCGAGGTCGTTTGCAAAATGGCTATTTTTAAGGGCCTTTATATATATTAATATATATATATATATAAATTCCACAGCGACCTTTCTGAATTTTAAACTGGACATATCTTACACTCTATAAAGTGAAATCTCAGTTTCTTACACCCGTTAGAAAGATATATTCAAATAGATTCTAATATTTTTGGTTTCGCTAAAATTCGGTTTATTTTGAATCTTGTACATTCATTTGATATTTGAAATCGAATTATCGAACTACCGCGCCATTTTCAATTCCTTTTATATATAAATAAATATTTATATTCTAACGACGATTCAAATAAATATATACGTTCTATTTCTATTCAAAATAAATTTCTCGTCGTTGTTATTTAAAATAATTCATTTTAAATCTTCGAAATCCGCTAAAATTTCCAAAATAAAGTTTTTAAATTGGCTCAGAATTTTCGAGTTATTACACTAAGTATCTCCCGGCTAACATCTAGATTCAGACACCGAATACAAAGCGCAAAGTATATATCCCGGTTTTCATCCAGACATCGGACACCGTATATACCTTATTCACAAACACAAGCTAAGTATCTTCCGGCTAACAACCAGACATGGACACCGAATACAAAGCGCGAAGTATATATCTCGGTTTTCATCAAAACATCGCACATCATATATACCTTATTCACAAACGCAAGCTAAGTATCTCCCGGCTAACATCCAGACATGGACACCGAATACAGAGTGCGAAGTATATATCCTGGTTTTCATATAGACTCGGACATTGTATATACCTTTCTTTAGTCATGGGTTACTCGAATCTCAGAAGAAGAAAAAAATTCATTTCATATCCCGAAGTAACTAATTATTCCATAACAATAATAATTTATAAATACTTTCAAATCGTATTATTATCTTTTTTTTAAACACTTCAAAATATCGGGATTTCAGGTCGTCGAATATTCTTTTGTTTATAAAACACTTTACAAACCATTTTCCATGTTCTAAATAATTGGAAGTAAAAAAAATCAATTTACAATACAATTTTACTTAAATCAAGTATTGTACAAATTCAAACTTTGCAAATATCCAAATCATAGGCTTTAAAAACCATATCAAGATTCATGAAAATAATTTCGATTCATTTTGAAACATCCTTGAAATAAGATTTCGAACAATTTTACATAAGTTGACATTTCTAAAAGATTCAGGTCACCGTAAATTTTCCTTTCAACAAATGGAATCAAATTTGATCAATACGATTTTCTTTTCATCTTTTCAAATCAAGCATTTCAATTTTTGTTTCCAGAAAATTGTTTATAATCTGTACAGGTCATATCAATCTTTCTTTAGATCAAATTCTATTATGAATATTTTCAAAACTAGGACTTCCAAATGAATTTCATATTCTCATAATATAAAAATTTCAAGAGCTTCAATACATTATCTTTGAAATCATTTACAATTCAAATAGTCAAATAACATTCCTTTACAAACATTAGTTCAAAACATATCTGAAATGGCCCAAACTTCCCCGGTACGGGAAAGCCCGGATTGAGTTGAGAACATGACACATCAGAACACAAATAATAGAACATTTCATTGCTATTACAATAATTACATCAGAGTACAAGAATGTATCAGAGTACGAATAAATATTTCACATCGGAAAATAATATCAGAGATTTAAAATACATAGCAACGGAATTCAAAATGTATAAATACAATGTACAATGGAAATATCAACTGGAAGAACTGAAAGAAATACACGGATACAAAGCATTCTGAATATTGCTCGAGCAATAATCCAGATCATGTGAAAAGAAGTATCTACGAAAAACCAAAACTACTAGCTGCCCGTATGGAAAATAGGGTACCTAGAGTTTAGGTAGAAACAATAAACTCCGAGTCAGTCACGGGACTGGTGTGAGAATTAAAACAATTATTAAATCTTTACTTTAACAGTTGGGAAATCATTGGACCACGCCATATAACACAAAACGGGTTTACTCCACATGAATATCAGTTTAGAAATAAAACAACGCAATGCTTTTTCAAAAATGAAGCTATTATAAGAATCAGGTCCCATCACACAATGCAATGCAAGCCGGAGGATAGAGCTTTCCCTTATAATAGCCAAACATGCTTGGTACGTTTAAAACAAATCATTTTGATATTACTATAAGTGCATAGTGTATCAAATAACTTCAAATATAAATGTATCAATCATATACGGCATGAGCATCCCATCCCACTATGCCGCCATAAAGGTTTACAACTAAAACCGAAAAGTCGCATATTGGAAATTGGATTTCATCATGAGTCAAGGCAAGGGATGATCACCTTACCGATTCACGATACTCGACAAATGCCTCAGGACTCGGACGCTGGCGAGCCCTGGATCCTGCAGGGCGAGTCCACACGTACTTTAGTGGATTAGTTATTCCTAAACATACATTTCCTGGTCCTATAGGACCTATCTCTGAGCCACTAGGGACTCAATATCCAAGGCGCCTCCTTCCATCATCCACATAAGTAAAAAATTCTAGGCTCCATACCATAGCACCACTCCTAGCTAGAAAGAAACATCGTGCACTCCATGCGTTTCCTAATCCAGTTTTTGACTCATAGCGGGTGTGAGGCTCGCGAATTAACATTATACACAAAGCTAGGATAATTAAAGCCGTGCTTTGATCGTTAAACACAAGACTCCACTTTTCAACAAAAGTCTTGATCATTTGCATCTCAGCATGCCATACTGACAATTTACGCCATGCAACTGATGTCTATCAATATATAACCTCTAAGCTCGTACGTCTCAGAGAAGGGTGTTAAGCAAGAGAATAAATTCTCCTCCACCAAACAAATATATATGTAACAGAGAACAATCCACATAGAATGAAATCCTAAGTCAGACATGCATCCATTTACAAGTCCGTTCTAGGTCTGAACGAAATCGGAGGCAACTTATTCCTCATCCCATATGTCCAATATAGGAGAGAGGTCCTCGTATATCCGGTCGATGTCGATCTCCAAGTATGTCTGGATGATCACCACTTATTATCTTGTCTTGGGTGAAAATCCCAATCAAGACATCAGTAATCATCCATACGATGTGAAGATCTCCGGTCTTCAATCACCATCTTCATAGTCGACTTTTAGTCATCATATTAATTATTCAGAATGGGTTAAACCAGGTCTTTCCAAATAAGTCATGCATTTTATAATCAAGTGCTATAAAAACACATCATATGCCTCATTCCAATTCAGAATATTATTTTATTCAAATTTTCATATCTTTAGGGAAAGGTTCCCATTA
The DNA here is from genome assembly GCA_030737875.1 of Allium sativum. Lineage (NCBI taxonomy): Eukaryota > Viridiplantae > Streptophyta > Magnoliopsida > Asparagales > Amaryllidaceae > Allium > Allium sativum. The sequence goes on along the minus strand of CM060922.1, from coordinate 442,235,523 downwards.
ATCTTATCAAAGATAAATTCTTTTAAATTTATTCTTAAGTCTTCCTTTGGATATCAATTTCAAAAGATTTTATTATATCTTTTCACAATCTAAACCAAAACAAGGTTTATTAACTAGTCGGGATTATTGAGCATTATCGAAGTAATCATTTATATAAATAACCCAATCCCTACCTATTCATCCCATGGAGAAAAACTAGTAGTACTCCATATCTAACACCCACGATGTTATCGGTAAATTTAATTACTATTTCACGTTCAAATTTAATTAAAGATTTAACTATCGCCTAGAGTAAAACTGGTGGTACTCCATTCTCGATCATTTCATGAATTCGATAAATTTAATTATCCTATTCTTATTTTAATCTAATTAAAGATTCAAAAAATATCCAACTTGGTTTTAATATCATAAATCATTACTTTATGATTATTCAACTTTAAGAAATTAATCTTTTCTTTAATCGTGTTAAAGAACCAATGTCATTTAAAACACAGTTCACAATAAACCCAAATCAGCTTCCATCAAAATGGAATCTTCACGAAAATCATAACAATATACAATCGATATAAATTTCCACCTCAAATCAATACTATAAATGGAATAACGACAAAGCCATTTAAATTCCATATATAGTAACGGTCTTCCTTTACAGAAGCTCATTTTGATTATTACCAAATCGAATTCTATTCAATTCTAATTTAATGTATTTAAATTAGAAAACTTTACTTTGAAAATTTTCCCTTAAATCTTAATAAAAAGATTTATAAATTCCAACTCATCTCTTCACTGTTAATTGGGTTAAAGAACAAATGTTATTAAAAACATTGTTCACGATAAACCCACAACCAACTTTCATTTCAATTCTAATTAAATATTAATTAATTTGTAAACTACTCCAAATCTTAATTAAAAGATTTGTGCTTTTCTCAACTGGGTTTAAGAACAGTGTTATTGAAGACACCATTCACGAAAACCAAAATCCAATTTGATATTAAATACAAGGCTTGAAACACCCCACCTCCGCTAGGGTCACTCTCAAAAGGAATGCCCTAATTTTGGTGGAGGTTTATAAGTATAAGTCACGGATATACAAGACAGATATAAGAACACATATTTTTGAACAGCGGAAAACAACAACTTTTATTTCAATAAAATACGTGTTACACCAACCATACCATAATTGTCTTACAATACTTCAAAAAAAACATAACATCTTCATAACTGTCTTGATTACATTATTTAAAGAAGCATAAAGAAAACATAAATAAACTGCAAAAGTCCCATAGTTGTTGTCCAAAGCCATAGTCCAAAACGAAAAGATCCAAGCAATACATTCTTTCTCTTCAAGCTAGATATGAAGGCTGGTCAAGCTGCGGTATTCCCTCCCTGTGGACCTGGGGGGGGGGAACGGAAGAAAAGAAGACGAAAGAAAAGTAGGGTCAGACATAAAGCCTGAGTAAGTCTAGGACTATTCAGTCTATGAATAAAGAACTGGGTATGATAAGTATAAACTAGAAATGGGAAAGCACCATAAACTTAGTTAAGTTGTCTAGGGTCGAATATACTATCTTACCCCATACTAATCTCTGTACCCATATAAACTAGTTCCCAACAGGCACCCCATAATCAGGGTGAAGTGATCCATTTTATGATTATCGGCTCCTACTCGCATAGTTACATGTGTCTTACGGCCCCCGATGTTGTAGTTACCTATGCTGGTCCCACCATGGGGTGTATCAAGTCCCATGGTGGCGGCCCGACACAATCCTAGAATGCACAGGTATGCTACTGGTGCCCAGTGCCTTATTTTTCTACGCCGGAGTGTGTGCACGCCCGCACCCCGTTAGAACCTACACTGCTGCACCACCGCCGTCGATTTGACCTCTTACAGGCAGCCCAGTAATCGTGCCCCACCCTGCCTAGTTTCAGGGTATCATGATACCTTATAGGGTTACTGCTGAAAAGGGTCCCCTGCTACTAGGTTTTTCTATTTCTAGCCAACATGCTAAGTTGGTTAAGTGTGTTATAAACCTAACCCCCAATCAGTCTGTTTAGTTTAGCATGTTCCATCTTGATTAAGTATTAATATAATTTACTTAATCCTATCAATCCTGACTCAGCCTTAATTGTCTTATTAAAGCCTTGACCTCTCACATTAGACAGGTATTGTTGTGGCTGCCTGTTGCCGGTTGGGTCCGGGCAGTCTTACGCCACAACTCAGTCTAACCTAGGGTCCTTATTGGGCTTTGTGTTTAACCACCCACATTGGATAGGTATTGTTGTGACTACTGGACAGCCGGGCGGTTCCGGGCAGGTTTACATCACAACTCAATCCAACCTCGGGTTAAACACATCGTATTTTCTACACTTACATATTTTGTCTCTTTCTTCTTTTTATATGTAAATATTTGCGTCCCATTATTCAAATTCATCTTTATTGGTTAAGATTTATTTATGCCACTTAATTGTTTTTCAAAGTTATTGGCGTGCGTCAAACAAGCCAACACATATGTTCTATATTTTTAACCCAAACGTCATTTCCCCCGTTTTATTCGTTCGTTCCAATGTAAGGTGTGTTGGGTTTAATACTTAAACCCAATTTAGCCATATGAAAGGGGAGGCTATAACATGGTGTTTATAAGGTGACATAAAAAGGGGAGTGTGAACGCATGAACTTGCAACATACGATCTAATTATCATAAAATAGGCATATGTGAACTTGCAATTGTAACAACATATAATATAAGCAATACTTAAACATGAATCATTCTATTCACATAATCATGGTGTAAACGAAACATGTAGTCATGGCATAAATAGTACTTAAACATGAACCACTCTAATCATATAATTATGGCATAATCATAATTGAACATGAGTCCTTATATAGTCATGGCATAAACATAATTGATTATGAATCCTATTATTCATATAATCATGGGTTTTTGTCCAATCTATGTAACTTGTAAGGGGATGCAATTTTAGTGTAAATTTCTAATGTAACTTATGTGCCAAAAATATATTATCATATGATTAAGATAACAACATAAGCTTAGAAAACATGTTATTAACTAGGCATAATAACAAACATAGCTTAGACATGTTCATAAAATTAATACAAGCTTACAACGACGCTTGCTTTTGTCACTATCACAAAATCATGATTTTTATACTTGAACTATGATGCCAATTTCAACATAACCTTCATATGAATCATAATACTTAGGTGAATCAAATTACACTAAAGATGACCATAGAATTTTACATCATGTTGTCATAACAATAGACCATAGACTTGCATGAATTTCAAAATAAACTATTACAACATATAGTTGTTGTTCAACATGAATCTTATACTGGCATTTACCAAATGGGTGTTGTAAATAACTACCACAAACATGTAGTTTTCAATATGAATCATATGCTTGCATAAGTCCCAATCAAAATTCCACAACATGTGGTTGTCAACATAAGCCACATACTTGTATGAATCAAACCATAGCATTGCCAAATCGTTTAGAATCAAAATAACATACAAATATAAGTCATTATCGCCACAATTCCATTTCGTTTCCAACGCAAATTGCGTACTTGCAAATATCCAATCGTATACCATAATATTACCAAATCGTTTTGCATCAAAGCAACATGCAAATATAGATTATTATCGCCACAATTCCATTTCTTACATTACACAAATCAACACAATTATTTAATTCATACCGGAATAGCACTCTACTTACAGCGTATGGCGAATCTTCAATTCAGAAATCTGAATTCTGAATTTGGAGACGTTATTTTTTGTTGTTGTAGGCGTTGCTTTGATTGATTTGATGTTGCTTTAAGCTTTGAATTATCTCCTAGTTGTCTCTCTATTTCTGACGTCTATCTTCAGTCTCTCCTCAGCAGCATGACGGTCTCATCTCCATTTTAGTTTATGTGAATTAGGGTTAGCCTTAGGTCCTTTTTATAGAGTTTGTGAGTTGATTTAGACCGTCGATGAAGCTTGGTTCAATAATAGCCGTTCGTTTGAAGGAGAGACCAACCAGGAGCTGACACCTAGCCCTAGTGACAAGGCAAGGCTCAGAAAATCGACCAAACACAAACCTGGCCAGCCAGGGTAAGCTGGGTTCGACCTGGCTCAGGGGCCAGGTCGACACCCTAGTCGACACCGTGTCGACTTGGCAGTCGACACGGGTTACCCAGGTCGACTGCCCAGTCGACCTGGCTAGCCCCAGGTCGACTGCTAAGTCGACCTGGGTGCTTTGGGCGGGAATTTTCCCGCCTTGGTCAATTGGGCCCGATTTTGAATTTTGAATTAGTTTTTCTGAGCTGTTTTCGTCTGTTTGAATTTTAAACCTAATTCTGAAACTTCCGGAGGCCATATCTTGGTCATACGGACTCCGATTTTCGAAAACTCGGACTCTATTTCGCGTATTTTTCCAAGACGAACATAATGGTGTATCCCGTTTCTCTTAGTTCTTTGATTTGAAATTAATTATACTTTAATTTATGAATTTCACGGTTATAGAATACACGGGGTGTTACATTCTCCCCCACTTAAAAGGATTTCATCCCCGAAATCTTCAAGTTAGGAAGAATGTATATCCTAACATCCAAACATCCATCTACTCATCCATCAAACATGAGCATCCATTGTCCTTAAAAGACTTCTAATGCTTCATGATCATTTGTGAAGTGTGTGTGTACATGTACTTATCTAATGCAAAATCAGGCGGTCTACTGATTCAGTTGACCTCCTTAATGCGAATTATGTAAGTGCTATGAATCCATTATGTATGCAAATCCTCCTATTCATGATTCTACATGAGTGCACAATCATTCATATAAATGCAACATCCATATGACAACACATTAAAGTTCAACCATATACGAATGCAAACATATATGCATATGCAATATGAAGTGACTGAGCCGATCTAAAACCTAGATTGTGTGTGTATATGCAACTACGAGCAACCACTAGCAATCACTTGCAACCACTTGCAACCATCATCCATAACATGTTTCAACTACATGTTTTCATCCAAAAAGTTTCTACCTAAAAGATAGGGTCGAGGAGATATACCTAAAAAAAAGATAGATAAAAGCGCAACTTAAGGAAAAGGAAGGATCAAAGATGTACCCTCGAAAAGAAAAGGGTAGGCAGCGCGTATTCTAGCTTCAGTCTCCCAAGTTGCATCTCCTTCGGCGTCGCTCCACTGAACTTTGACGAGCTTGACTTCGCGGTTGTGTAGCTTCTTCACTTCCGTTCCTAATATGCGGGTTGGAACTTTCCTCACGGTTGCTTTGCGTTCCACTTCAGCTTCTTCTAGGATATTTGGCTCTACCACTTCAGCAGACTCATGTAGACATTTTCGGAGATGTGAAACATGAAAAACGTTGTGAACTTCGGCCAGCTTTTCGGGTAGCTCTAATCTATAGGCCATTTTCCCAATTTTCTCGATGATAGGGAATGGCCCTACGAACCTTGGTGCTAGCTTTCCTGTGGTTCCAAAACGGACAACGTTCCTTAGCGGAGATACTATTGCTAAAAAATGTATAAATACAATGTACATCGGAAATATCAACCAGCACAACTGAAAGAAATACACGGATACAAAGCTTTCCGAATATTTCTCCAGCTATAATCTAGGATCCTGTGAAAAGAAGTATCTGCAAAAAACCAAAACTACTAGCTGCCCGTGTGGAAAATATGGGCGCCCAGAGTTCAGGTAGAAACAAAAAACTTCAAGTCAGTCATGGGACTGGTGTGAGAATTAAAACAACTATTAAATCTTTACTTTAACAGTTGGGAAATCATGGGACCATGTCGTATAACACAGAATGGGTTTACTCCACATGAATATCAGTTTAGAAATAAAAAAACGCAATGATTTTTCAAAAATGAAGCTATTATAAGACTCAGGTCCAATCACACAATGCAACGCAAGCCGGAAGATATAGTTTTCCCTTATAATAGCCAAACATGCTTGGTATGTTTAAAACAAATCATTTTGATATTACTATAAGTGCATGTATCAAACAACTTCAAATATAAATGTATCAATCATAGACGGTGTGATAACCCCAACATCCGATGACCGAAAGTAAGGATAATCATTTGGAATACAACATATTTATAACAACAACAGATCTCAAATAATACAATAACACATAATTGTTGCAGCGGAAAAGATATAAGTCATAAACATCTCATCAACAGAACCACAGAGTGCGCAGTTTACGGGATACAACTTAGCAAAATAAAAGTCTAAATCAAAAGAAATAAGTTTCAAAGGAAATAGGTCTAAACTCCATGACGTACATCACAATACAGGATATAATAAAGTCTCTAAAGCAAAAGATAAAGATAAAAGAGAGTCTTCGCCTTCTCCTTCCAAGCAGTCTTCAATCCAGAAATGCCTACTTAGGAACCTGTCACTTGGCTGCCCGTGTAAAGAGAGGGCACCCGAGTTTGCAAAGTGAAACAAACATCGAGTCAGTCATAGGACTGGTATGAGAAATCTTTCTATACTAACTATCAATATGGCGAATCATAGGACCACGAGGCTAACGCGGAACGGGCTTACTCCATTGGATTGCCAGTGCATAATTGAATAAAGTTTATACAAAAACATCGTAATGACTTTTGAAAAATGAAATCATCATAAGACTCAAGTCCTATCACACAATGCAACGCACACAGAAGGATAGAGTTTTCCCTTATGATGATCAAACATGCTTAATACGCGAAAAATAATATTTTAAAATTATTGTTAGTGTCTAAGCAGTATTAAAATACTTCAATATAAATGTAGCAATCCTAGACGGCATATGTACCATATACTATGTCGTCGTATATAAGTTTACAATCAGGACCGTAATGTCGTATTAGAAATTGGTTTTCTGTCATGAAATCGAGGCTAGGGATCGTCCTCTCTGATTCGAGACACTCTAGCAAATGCCTCAGGATCACACCTATGGGCAACCCTTGGATGCGGTAGGGTCGGTCCCCACCTAACGGTAGTGGATTGGCAATTCCTGAACACACGTTTCACGGTTCCTTTGAAACTATAGTATGACCACTTCCGGCCTATAAAACCCGAGGTACCTCAATCCATCATCCACATAAGTAAAATGTCAGCCAGTTTAAGCACTGACACTACCCCTAGCTAGAAAGAAACATGTGCACTCCCTACGGTCCATATCCCGTTTTTAACTCATACCGGGGTGTGAGGCTCGCGAAGTCACGCTATACACAAAGCTATGCCTAAACAGACCACGCTTTGATCATCAACCACAATGCTTGCTTTTCAACAAAAGCCTTGATCATTGCTTCTTGGCGTGCCACATTGACAATTCACGCCATGCGATCGATAACTATTACTATATAGCAGGGTGTTAAGCAGAGAATAAATTCTCCACCACCAAACAGACATATATTAATACAAATCGATTTAATTACATGGAATGAATTCCAACGTCAGACACACATCCATTTACAAGTCCGTTCTGGGTCTGAACGAAACCAGAGACACCTGATAGGTTCTCGCTTATCCGCATGACCATCACATACGTCCGAACAACTATTGCTTCAACCCCGTCCTGGAAGCAAGTCAGTCCAAGGCATCAGTAGTCGTCGTCAATTCGATATGAAGATCGCCGGTCTTCAACCACCGTCTTCTATACCTTTTATTTAATCGTCGTGTAATTATTTGAAATGAGTTAAACTCGGCCTTTTCAAATAATTATCGCAAAATTATCATTTAAATCATTTCATATCGTTAATATTTATTTATAACGATTTATCGCTATTTTTATTTATTTAAACTAGCTCAATTATAATTAAACGACGCTTCAGGTCGATGGGCGGCCTTGGCGCTGTTTTTATCAAAATTTGATTTATACATATCTTAAAATCTAACCGTCGGATTTTGATGAAATTTATATCATTGGAAATCTCTTCCCAAAGCGGTCCTAACGGTTCCAGTTTTGGGAAAATCCAACGGTCGGATCTTTCGATATAATTGTTTAAAGTTACGATTACCGATACGCGAACTGCCGCGCGCGTTTCGTTAAATTTTATATTTATATTTATATATATAAACATTTATAGATATAAATTGTTTAGCGATTTCAACTATTATAATTTATTCTTTTTATCGTACCTAAAGTGACGATAAAATTAATATCTATAATTTCTACTCTTTTATCGCATCTTGTCATGATGATAAAAATGTGTTTCATAAATTCATATTTTTATTTGCAACTGGTTTGCAAATAAAAATCCACTTATTTAAAATGGTGTTTTTATTTCATTCTACATGCGCATAATTGTGATTTTTTTTTTACTTCTTCTTATTTATTTACGCTACAATGTAAATAAATGGTTTCATTTCATTATTTATTTAACTAAATGTAAATAAGTGCTTTCACTATAAATACGTTCTTTTTATTTACATAAGAAATTGTAAATAAAATGTCCTCGCAAAACTTGTTCTTTCTATTTACATGAGAAAATGTAAATAAAGTAAATTCTTTTTATTCCTTTTTAGTTTTTTCTTGTTTATTTACACCAAATGTAAACAAATGTCCTTTTTGTCTAATTCATTTTTAATACATAAAAATTTACTTTTTCTCTAATTCATTTTTATAACCAAAAAAAGGTACTTTTTATATTTCTATATTTTCATTACATAAAAATGTCCTTTTTATGTTTCTTTATTTTCATTACATAAAAATGTCCTTTTTATGTTTCTTTATTTTCATTACATAAAAATGTCCTTTTTATGTTTCTTTATTTTCATTACATAGAAATGTCCTTTTTATGTTTTCTTTATTTTCATTACATAAAAATGTCCTTTTTATGTTTCTTTATTTTCATTACATAGAAATGTCCTTTTTATGTTTTCTTTATTTTCATTACATAAAAATGTCCTTTTTATGTTTCTTTATTTTCATTACATAAATATGTCCTTTTTATGTTTCTTTATTTTCATTACATAAAAATATCCTTTTTATGTTTCTTTAAAAAAAATGTAAATTCTTTTATTTTACATTGAAAATGTAAATGCCCCTTTTTATTTCTTCTATTACATTGAAAAATGCAAATCTCTTATTTCTTTTCCTTTACATTGAAAAATTAAATATTTTATTGGAGATATTTTCCTATCCAACACACATGTCAATTTGGTGTCAAAATATGATAATAAAAATATAATGGTTTTTGTCTAACCATTTCTATTTACCCAATGTCGTAATTTCAATGTCAAAAATATGATAATATGGTTTTTGTCTAACCATTTCTATTTACCCAACATCGTAATTTCAATGTCAACAATATGATAATATGGTTTTTGTCTAACCATTTTCTAAGTTTTATTCACATTAGAGAACTCAAATAAAAAGTTAATTTATTTTTCTACGTAATATTTGCATTGTAAAATGGAATAAAAAAGATAGACTTTTATTTATAAATTTTTGGTGTCAACATATATGTTCAATACGATATCTTAATACATGAAACAATCTAAATTTTGGTGTCAACCTACATGTAATTTAGTGTTTAAGTTTTCATGCCAACACAACGATGTCAACCTATAATTCGGTGTCAAGTTTCATGTCCAAACACACATCAACAACATATGATTTGGTGTAAAGTTCTCATGAATCAAAATAAAGGTCTCATCTTTATTTTATTTTGTGAATCAAAATAAAATATTTAAACTTTATTTTTCCTATAAAACAAAATAAAAGAACTAAACTTTCTATACTTTTTAAACCAAAATAAAGATTCGAACTTTCTGTTTATTTTGCAAATCAAAATAAAAATTCAAACTTTCATTTATTTTGGGAATCATAAATAAAGATTTAATTTCTTTTATTTTGTTAATCAAAATAAAAATTCAACTTTCATTTATTTCTAAAAAAAGAAGATTCAATAGGATTAAATAAATAAGAAATAATAATATATAAAGATGAGAACTTTATAGAGATTACATCAAGATGTATAGATCCAAACAAACAGGGTTGTATCATGACATCACACATCATTACAAATCACACAGACAAATAATAATTTCTAATTACCACATCACATCTATGATATTTACGAACATACAGTGATTCACATAACAAGTATAATTAAATTATTTAATTATTCAAAATTTAGAAATCTCACAGTCATTCGCGATTTAGTCCAAAATTCCAACAGTCCAGAATTGTCCCGTTTTAGGCTAGAAATGTAGATCTCGTCAATACGATCTCAACGCTTCTGAAATTGTGTTATTCCGAGTTCATATGAATTAATTACGATTAAAACAAGTTTGGTATTAATTTAAATATAATTAAATTAATAAAATATTTAAACCAAAACCTTCTTCCTCCTTCAATAGATACAAGGCCGCCGATTTACCCACTAGGTTCAATATTTGGGCTCCGATTTGCACTCAACACAGGGGGCTAGAGGTTGATCAGAAAGTGTCACCTTGACCGGCTAGGGGAGGCGCACGCACGGTGCAGAGGAAGGCCCACTCGATCGAGTGTATAGGGAGCGGCGGCGGTTTGTTTGGCTGATGTTTGGGGGCTCGGTTCTCGAGCTGTGGCGACTTAGGGGAGATCCAACCGTACAGGATTGAAGAGGGGAAGGAGAGCTTCGATATGGTCTATGTGAGGAGGCTTAATTCGAGGAAATGGAAGAGAAATTGAGGAAGAAGAATCGGAGAAGGGTGGCCATGGAGTAGAAGAGGGCGGCGGCTGATGTTTGAGGGTGAATAGTGTTTAGGGTTTTGAGTTTTCCTATTTTTATATTATTTTTAATGTAATTTTATTAAAAAAAAACGTAACTTTTAAACCGTACTGATTCCAGTCCAGAAGAAGGTGTCCCTAGCAAATAACCCATATTCCGGATCCAAAGGGCCAGGCCCCGTCCGCCCAAATGGCTGTCTGTGGCCTGTATTATTTATTTTAATATTTAATTCCTTTATTAAATTAATTCATTCGTATGAATAAATTCACCGAGGTCACATATGGACTCAGAAAAATCCCGAAAAAATATATTTGTCTTCGTTACGACAATACAGTCCTAAAAAAATTAATTTCGTCGAATTCTGAGACTGTTTGAAAAATGGCTATTTTTCAGTCGATTAAATTTAACCGAATTGAACAAAACACAGTTTCTTTCGCCATGCTCACATACTAACTCGAAAAATTCTAAAAATTGAAACCTAGCAATAATATGACATTCCGGTTCCAACAAAGGTGGTTTCGTCGAAAACAGAGATCGTTTGAAAATTGACTATTTTCACTGGCTTTAATATTATTTAAAAATGAAAATTTTAAATTCTGCCACATTTTTCCACCAAATTATTTAAAATAAAATTTTTAAATTGGTTCGGATTTTCCGGGTCATTACAATCTCCCTCACTTAAGAGTTTTTCGTCCTCGAAAAGGAAACAAAGTAGAGTAGGAAACAAGATGGAAAATGTAATTTGTGGTAAATGTACCTTAATACAAGAGTTACTCGGAGATATCCACTCTGCACTTGGGGTAAGCCTTTTTGATGCTATCCTCTGTCTCCCATGTACAGTCTCTAGGATCCCCACTCCATTGAACTTTGACTAGGTTGATCCTCTTGTTCCTCAAAATTTTGGTTTCTTTGCCAATAATCTTAATTGGGTTTTTTCTCACTGTTAGATTCAGAGCAATATCCAGGACCTGTTGATTTAATTCATCCTCAATCAGATCTGGATCATGCATATGCTTGCGGAGTTCAGACACATGAAATACATCATGCACCCCTGGCAACCAGTCAGGCAGCTGCACTCTATAAGCCAGAGTACCAATCCTTTCGAGAATAGGGAATGGACCAATGAATCTCGGTGCCAATTTTCCCGTCTTCCCAAAACGAATCACGCCTCTCAAAGGAGAAACCTTCAAGTATACTCGATCACCCATAGAGAATTCTAAATTTCTTCTTTGCTAGTCTACATAGCTCTTCTGTCGGCTCTGAGCAGTCAATAGGCGCTTCTTAATCAAGTCAACCTTATCCGATGCTTCACGAACCATGTCGGGGCCCAAGACTAGTCGATTGCCTGACTCCACCCAACATGCCGGAGATCTGCATGGCCTGCTATATAGTAATTCAAATGGTGACATCTTCAAGCTTGCTTGGTAGCTATTATTATATGAGAATTCCACCAAGTGCAAGTGATCCTCCCATGAACTGCCATAATCAAGAATGCAAGCTCGCAACAAGTCTTCTAAAACACGGTTCACCCTTTCAGTCTGGCCATCTGTTTGAAGGTGATAGGCAGAGCTCAGATTCAACTTGGTCCCAAGCTCTTCTTGGAAAGCTTCCCAGAATTTGCTGGTAAATAATAAATCCCGATCACTGACAATGATTTTGGGAACCCCATGTAGTCTGACTATCTCTTTAAAATAAAGCTGCGCCAGACTACGAGCTGTTCTATTGGACCGAACAGGGATGAAATGGACAGACTTTGTTAAGCGATCCACAATCACCCATATGCTATCATTCCCTTTTCTGGTTCGAGGCAAGCCATCAATGAAGTCCATAGAGATTTCCTCCCACTTCCAACTTGGAACTCCCAGCGGTTGCAACAAACCTGCCAGTTTCTGCTGATCACTTTTAACTTGCTGACAAGTGGGACATCTAGCAACATAAATAGAAATATCTCTCTTCATGGACCTCCACCAAAATGTGCGCTTGAGGTCGTGATACATCTTGCTCACTCCAGGGTGAACACTAAGCTTAGATTTATGACATTCATCCATAACCTCCCTTCTGAGCTTAGAGTCGTACGGGACACAGATTCGGCCTAATAGCCTCAGAACCCCTTTGTCATCAATTTGGAAACTCGTGGTTTCGCCATCCTGAATTCTCTTGATAATCCTCTGAATAAATTTATCATCCTTCTGAAGAGTAGAGACTTTATCAATCAGAGTAGGAGTGATAATGAGATTGGCGAGAATAAGCTTGTCATCATCTGCATTCTTTCTACTGAGCGCATTGGCCACAACGTTGGCTTTCCCTGGAGTATATAAGATATCCAGATCATATGATGCAAGAAATTCAACCCAGCGTTGCTGCCTCATATTCAAATCTCTTTGGGTAAAAAGATGTTTCAAGGATTTGTGATCGGTGTATATTTCAAACTTCTCACCCAAGAGATAATGCCTCCATATTTTAAGAGCAAACAAAATAGCCATTAGCTCAAGATCATGCGTGGCGTAATTCTTCTCATGCGGTTTCAGCTGGCGGCTAGCATATGCGACTACTTTGTCTCTTTGCATAAGCGCCTCACCAATACCTTAAATAAATAAGGGATAACATGTTAAAATGAGATTTGACATTAAAAGAAAATGTTATCTCTGACATGTTAATTTATAAAAGAAACAACCTTGTTTAGAAGCGTCGGTCCAGACCTTCAAATCCCGATTGCCATCTATGATGGTCAACACAAGAGCATTGGTCAACCTCCTTTTTAGATATTGGAAAGTTGCCTCGCACTCGGGTGTCCAATTGAATTTCGTATGCTTCTTGGTCGGGTTTGTCAATGGGCAAGCTACCTTCGAAAAATCTTTGACAAATTTCCGATAATAGCCAGCCAGTCCTAAGAAACTTCTGACCTCTGCGGGAGTTCTAGGCTGCTTCCACTCTTGGATGGCTGAGATCTTTCCAGGATATACTGAGATGCCTTCTTTTAATACAACATGGCCGAGGAATTTCACCTCTTCTTGCCAGAATATGCATTTGGAAAATTTGGCTTTCAGCACATTTCTTTGCAAAATCTCCAAGACTTCTCTCAGATGTTGTTCGTGCTCAGCAGTGGATTTAGAAAAGATGAGGATGTCATCGATGAACACGAGCACAAATTTATTTAAAACATCTCTAAACACTCTATTCATCAGATCAACAAAGTATGCTGGAGCATTACATAGACCGAAGGGCATTACTAGCCATTCATAAAAGATATCCGGTCCTCTGAAAGCTGTTAAAGGCACACACTCTTCTGTAATGTGAAGTTGATGGAAGCCTGTAGCTAGGTCCATCCTAGAGAATACTAGTGCTCCATGCAAGCGGTCAAGTAAGTCATCAATACGTGGCAGTGGATATTTGTTTTTCAGTGTTTGTTTATTAAGGTCACGGTAGTCCACACATAGCCTGAGGGTACCGTCTGACTTTGGGACAAACACCACTGCCGCACCCCCATTCTGAGAAGCTGGGCCTGATCAGACCCTTCCACAAAAGCTGTTTGGTTTGATTTCTCAGCTCCTCTTTTTCTTTTGGCAACATTCTCCAAATGGGATGTACGACAGGCCTCGCATTCGGAGCTAAATCAATTCGGAAGCTGATTTCTCCATGCGGAGGTAAGCGCTCAACTTCTTTGAATACATCAGCGTAATCTTTGACGACAGGGATATCCTCAATAGAAGTAAGGGTAACTTCTAGAGAAGACCAGAATGTTTTTCTGTCAGTGGCTGAGCCGTGGCATGGGATACATACATTCCCAAGATTAGTTTTAACTTTGATAATTCTTTCGGCACATTTGACTTCGGCCTCATATTTTGTCAGCCAATCTATCCCAAGAATAACATCATAACCGGAGAAACTCATAACGATCAAGTCAAAGGGAAACTGGTAGCGAGAATAAGAAACATGTGCTCTACAATACTGATCAAGAATAAGAGAACCTCCTATCGGACTATTAGCTCTAATCAATTTTTTGCGTTTTCTTGGTTTCAGTTTTAACTTTTTAATTGCATCATTAGAGATAAAACTTCGTGTTGCACCAGTGTCAAACAGGACAGTAATAGAAATTTCTTTAATATTAAGAGTACCTCCTAAGACATCGGGTTTACTTGTCCCCTCAGCAGAAGCTGGTGCATTTGCTCTCTCATAAACATGTGCCACTTCAGTTTTCTTCAATAGGGGACAGTTTCTGGCAAAGTGCCCCGGCTTATGACAGTTATAGCAATCTTGAGTGTTCCTGGGATTCTGACCACGATCCTGAGAATTTTGGCCACGATTCTGAGAACTCTGGTTACGATTCTGGCGAGGTCCTAATTCGTTCCTCTTGGCCGTTTTAGGAGCTTTACACTCGAAATCAAAATGCCCAATCTTGCCGCAATTATAGCATGTCACCTTGCTCCTGTCCCTCTTCTTCCCTTGGGGATTAGCGGTAGAAGAATTGCTTGCCTCCGGTTTCTTGTTAGCCTGTTCCTTCTGATTGTTGCCTTGACTTTTCACTCTATCCTGTGGTCCAGACTCGTCATTTTCCTCGTAGCGGCACGCCATCTCTACTACTTCATTGAATGGAAGCTTGATATGAGCAGTGACTCTGTTAAAATATTTCTTTGACAGACCCTTGATGAATTTTTTATTCTTCTCTACCGGATCTTGAATCAACCCAGGAGCATATCGTGAAAGCTCATCAAACTTCCTCACATACTCAGAAACGGTCATATTCCCTTGCTGTAGGTTAACGAACTGCCCGCGCAGGCGCTCTCTTGCTTGTGGGGGAACATACTTCTCATTGAAAAGTTCCTTAAATTTGTCCCAAGACATATTGGCCACGTCATTGCAGATCTTGACCGTATCCCACCAATGCCCGGCTTCATCCTTTAATTACCATACTGCCAGGAAACGCTCTCGCTGATCTTCTAATTCTAAGCCCTCTAGGATATTTTCACAGTCCTTAATCCATGCCTCTTCCTGAATCGTAGACTCTCTCCCCGTGAAAGGTACACCACCTAGATTTCTGAATTTCTTTGACATTCTCTCCAAATCGAAGGGCTGTGGAGGTGGAGGTGGTTGTGCTACGACCTCTGAAGAATGTTGTTCCTGAGTGATGGGGGTCTCGTCTCTAGTCTGCCCTCCAGCTCCCCCTCGGGCTCCTCCTCTGGACCCACCTCGAATTCCACCTCAGGCTCCGCCTCGGGCTATTCTTGCTCTAGTATCCATTTAAATCAGTCTGTACCATCAAGGAAAGCATCAGACCAACAGAAATGAAAATTTTCAAGAAAAGATAAGGTAAGGACAAGATGAAAAGACAATGATGTAATGACTGATAAATATGTGCTCATTCTAGGACATTACTAGTCCTATCTCTAATAAGCTACTCGCCTTAGAATAATGTGGATTCTATCCAGACGAATTGTTCTAAATATATTATATTCCGAAGCTAAGGTTAACCTTGGGCTCTGATACCAACTGTGATAACCCAACTTCCGATGACCGAAAGTAAGGATAATCATTTGGAATACAACATATTTATAACAACAACAGATCTCAGATAATATCATAACACATAATTGTTGCAGCTGAAAAGATATAAGTCATAAACATCTCATCAACAGAACCACAGAGTGCGCAGTTTACAGGATGCAACTTAGCAAAATAAAAGTCTAAATCAAAAGAAATAAGTTTCAAAGGAAATAGGTCTAAACTCCATGACATACATCACAATACAAGATAGAATAAAGTCTCTAAAGCAAAAGATAAAGATAAAAGAGAGTCTTCGCCTTCTCCTTCCAAGCAGTCTTCAATCCAGAAATGCCTACTTAGGAACCTGTCACTTGGCTGCCTGTGTAAAGAGAGGGCACCCGAGTTTGCAAAGTGAAACAAACATCGAGTCAGTCATGGGACTGGTATGAGAAATCTTTCTATACTAACTATCAATATGGCGAATCACAGGACCATGCCGCTAACGCGGAACGGGCTTACTTCATTTGTTGCCAGTGCATAATTGAATAAAGTTTATACAAAAACATCGAAATGACTTTTGAAAAATGAAATCATCATAAGACTCAAGTCCTATCACACAATGCAACGCACACAGGAGGATAGAGTTTTCCCTTATGATGATCAAACATGCTTAATACGCGAAAAATAATATTTTAATATTATTGTTAGTGTCTAAGCAGTATTAAAATACTTCAATATAAATGTAGCAATCCTAGACGGCATAGGTACCATATACTCTGTCGCCATATATAAGTTTACAATCAAGACCGTAATGTCGTATTGGAAATTGGTTTTCTGTCATGAAATCGAGGCTAGGGATCGTCCTCTCCGATTCGGGACACTATAGCAAATGCCTCAGGATCACACCTGTGGGCAACCCTTGGATGCGGTAGGGCCGGTCCCCACCTAACGGTAGTGGATTGGCAATTCCTGAACACATGTTTCCCGGTTCCTTTGAACGTATAGTATGACCACTTCCGGCCTATAAAACCCGAGGTACCTCAATCCATCATCAACATAAGTAAAATGTTAGCCAGTTTAAGCATTGACACTACCCCTAGCTAGAAAGAACGTGTGCACTCCCTACGGTCCATATCCCGTTTTTGACTCATACCGGGGTGTGAGGCTCGCGAAGTCACGCTATACATAAAGCTATGCCTAAACAGACCATGCTTTGATCATCAACCAAAAGGCCTGCTTTTCAACAAAAGCCTTGATCATTGCATCTTGGCGTGCCACATTGACAATTCACGCCATTCGATCGATAACCATTACTATATACCAGGGTGTTAAGCAGAGAATAAATTCTCCACCACCAAACAGACATATATTAATACAAATCGATTTAATTACATGGAATGAATTCCAACGTCAGACTTGCATCCATTTACAAGTCCGTTCTGGGTCTGAACGAAACCGGAGACACCTGATAGGTTCTCGCTTATCCGCATGACCAACACATACGTCCGGACAACTACCGCTTCAACCCCGTCCTGGGAGCAAGTCAGTCCAAGGCATCAGTAGTCGTCGTCCATTCGATATGAAGATCACCGGTCTTCAACCACCGTCTTCTATACCTTTTATTTAATCATCGTGTAATTATTTGAAATGAGTTAAACTCGGCCTTTTCAAATAATTATCGCAAAATTATCATTTAAATCATTTCACATCGTTAATATTTATTTATAACGATTTATCGCTATTTTTATTTATTTAAACTAGCTCAATTATAATTAAACGACGCTTCAGGTCGATGGGCGGCCCTAGCGCTGTTTTTACCAAAATTTGATTTACACATATCTTAAAATCTAACCGTCGGATTTTGATGAAATTTATATCGTTGGAAAGCTCTTCCCAAAGCGGTCCTAACGGTTCCAGTTTTGGGAAAATCCAACGGTCGGATCTTTCGGTATAATCGTTTAAAGTTACGATTGCCGATACGTGAACTGCCGCGCGCGTTTAGTTAAATTTATTATTTATATTTATATATATAAACATTTATAGATATAAATCGTTTAGCGATTTCAACTATTATAATTTATTCCTTTTATCGTACCTAAAGTGACAATAAAATTAACATCTCTAGTTTCTACTCTTTTATCGCATCTTGTCATGATGATAAAAAAGTGTTTCATAAATTCATATTTTTATTTGCAACTGGTTTGCAAATAAAAATCCACTTATTTAAAATGGTGTTTTTATTTCATTCTACATGTGCATAATTGTGATTTTTTTTACTTATTCTTATTTATTTACGCTACAATGTAAATAAATGGTTTCATTTCCTTATTTATTTAACTAAATGTAAATAAGTGCTTTCACTATAAATATGTTCTTTTTATTTACATAAGAAATTGTAAACAAAATGCCATCGCAAAACTTGTTCTTTCTATTTACATAAGAAAATGTAAATAAAGTAAATTCCTTTTATTCCTTTTTAGTTTTTTTTCTTGTTTATTTACACCAAATGTAAATAAATGTCCTTTTTGTCTAATTCATTTTTAATACATAAAAATGTACTATTTCTCTAATTCATTTTTATAACAAAAAAATGTACTTTTTATATTTCTATATTTTCATTACATAAAAAAGTCCTTTTTATGTTTCTTTATTTTCATTACATTAAAATGTCCTTTTTATGTTTCTTTATTTTCATTACATAAAAATGTCCTTTTTATGTTTTCTTTAATTTCATTACATAAAAATGTCCTTTTTATGTTTCTTTATTTTCATTACATAAAAATGTCCTTTTTATGTTTCTTTATTTTCATTACATAAAAATGTCCTTTTTATGTTTCTTTAAAAAAATGTAAATTCTTTTATTTTACATTGAAAATGTAAATGCCCCTTTTTATTTCTTCTATTACATTGAAAAATGCAAATCTCTTATTTCTTTTCCTTTACATTGAAAAATGTAAATATTTTGTTGGAGATATTTTCCTATCTATCACACATGCCAATTTGGTGTCAAAATATGATAATAAAAATATAATGGTTTTTGTCTAACCATTTCTATTTACCCAACGTCGTAATTTCAATGTCAAAAATATGATAATATGGTTTTTGTCTAACCATTTCTATTTACCCAACGTCGTAATTTCAATGTCAACAATATGATAATATGGTTTTTATCTAACAATTTTCTAAGTTTTATTCACATTAGAGAACTCAAATAAAAAGTTAATTTATTTATCTACGTAATATTTGCATTGTAAAATGCAATTAAAAAGATGGACTTCTTTTTCTAAATTTTAGGAGTCAACGTATATGTTCAATACGATATCTTAATACATGAAACAATCTAAATTTTGGTGTCAATCTACATGTAATTTAGTGTTTAAGTTTTCATGTCAACACAACGATGGCAACCTATAATTCGGTATCAAGTTTCATGTCCAAACACACATCAACAACATATGATTTGGTGTAAAGTTCTCATGAATCAAAATAAAGGTCTCATCTTTATTTTATTTTGTGAATCAAAATAAAATATTTAAACTTTATTTTTCCTATAAAACAATATAAAAGAACTAAACTTTCTGTACTTTTTAAACCAAAATAAAGATTCAAACTTTCTATTTATTTTGCAAATCAAAATAAAAATTCAAACTTTCATTTATTTTGGGAATCATAAATAAAGATTTACTTTTCTTTTATTTTGTTAATCAAAATAAAAATTCAACTTTCATTTATTTCTAAAAAAGAAGATTCAAAAGGATTAAATAAATAAAAAATAATAATATATAAAGATGAGAACTTTATAGAGATTACATCAAGATGTATAGGGCTGTATCATGACATCACACATCATTACAAATCACACAGACAAATAATAATTTCTAATTACCACATCGCATCTATGATATTTACGAACATACAGTGATTCACATAACAAGTATAATTAAATTATTTAATTATTCAAAATTTAGAAATCTCACAGTCGTTCGCGATTTAGTTCAAAATTCCAACAGCCCAGAATTGTCCCGTTTCAGTCCAGAAATGTAGATCTCGTCAATACAATCTCAATGCTTCTGAAATTGCATTATTCTGAGTTCATATGAATTAATTACGATTAAAACAAGTTTGGTATTAATTTAAATATAATTAAATTAATAAAATATTTAAACCAAAACCTTCTTCCTCCTTCAACAGATACAAGGGCCGCCGATTTACCCACTAGGTTCAATATTAGGGCTCCGATTTGCACTCAACACAGGGGGCTAGAGGTTGATCAGAAGGTGTCACCTTGACCGGCTAGGGGAGGCGCACGCACGGTGTAGAGGGGGCCCACTCGATCGAGTGTATCGGGGGCGGCGGTGGTTTGTTTGGCCGATGTTTGGGGGCTCGGTTCTCGAGCTGTGGCGACTTAAGGGAGATCCAACCATACAGGATTGAAGAGGGGAAGTAGAGCTTCGATATGGTCTATGTGAGGAGGCCTAATTCGAAGAGATGGAAGAGAAATTGAGGAAGAAGAATCAGAGAAGGGTGGACATGGAATAGAAGAGGGCGGCGGCTGATGTTTGAGGGTGATTAGTGTTTAGGGTTTTGAGTTTTCCTATTTTTATATTATTTTTAATGTAATTTTATAACAAAACCGTAACTTTTAAATTGTACTGATTCTAGTCCAGAAGAAGGTGTCCCTAGCTAATAACCCGTATTCCGGATCCAACGGGCCAGGCCCCGTCAGCCCAAATGGCTGTCTGTGGCCTGTTTTATTTATTTTAATTGAGGGTGAATAGTGTTTAGGGTTTTGAGTTTTCCTATTTTTATATTATTTTTAATGTAATTTTATAAAAAAAACCGTAACCTTTAAACCGTTCTGATTCCAGTCTAGAAGAATGTGTCCCTAGCAAATAACCCATATGCCGGATCCAACGGGCCAGGCCCCATCAGCCCAAACGACTGTCTGTGGCCTATTTTATTTATTTTAATATTTAATTCCTTTATTAAATTAATTCATTCGTATAAATAAATTCACCGAGGTCACATATGGACTCAGAAAAATCCCAAAATAAAATATTTGTCTTCGTTACGACGATACAGTCCTAACAAAATTAATTTCGTCGAATTCTGAGACTCTTTGAAAAATGGCTATTTTTCAGTCGATTAAATTTAACCGAATTGAACAAAACACAGTTTCTTTCGCCACGCTCACATACTAACTCGAAAAATTCTAAAAATTGAAACCTAGCAATAATATGACATTCCGGTTCCAACAAAGGTGGTTTCGTCGAAAATAGAGATCGTTTGAAAATTGACTATTTTCACTGGCTTTAATATTATTTAAAAATGAAAATTTTAATTTCTACCACATTTTTCCACTAAATTATTTAAAATAAATTTTTTAAATTGGTTCAGATTTTCTGGGTCATTACATACAGCATGAGCGCCCCATCCCACTATGCCGCCATATAGGTTTACAGATAAAACCGAAAATTCATATATTGGAAATTGGATTCCATCATGAGTCAAGGAAAGGGATGGTCTCCTTACCGATTCGAGACACTCTAGAAAATGCCTCAGGGATCGGACGTTGGCGAGCCCTGGATCATGTAGGGCCATTCCACACTTACTTTAGTAGATTAGTTATTCTTGAACACACGTTTCCCGGTCCTATAGGACCTATCTCTGAGCCACTAGGGACTCACTATCTGAGGCGCCTCATTCCATCATCCACATAAGTAAAAATGTCTGGGCTCCATACCATGACACCACTCCTAGCTAGAAAGAAACACTGTGCATTCCCTGCATTCCCTTATCCCTTTTTGACTCATACCGGGTGTAAGGCTCGCGAATTAACGCTATACACAAAGCTATGCTAATTAAAGTCATGATTTGATCATCAACCACAAGTTTCTTCTTTTCAATAAAAGCCTTGATCATTTGCATCTCAGCATGCCACCCTAACAATTCACGCCATGTGTAACACCCCACCTCCGCTAGGGTCACTCACAAAGGGAATGCACTAGCTTTGGTGGAGCATTATCTAGGTAAACATACACAGAAATATTACAAGACAGAACATATATAAAACAGCGGAAGAAAAACCAAATTTCATTTCTTTAAAATCTAGTAAGGTCTAAAGCCTTTTACATCGAAATGCCATTAAATCCATTACATCGAAATCTGTCTTGCAATAGTAAAGAAGCATAAAACCATAGTCATAAATCATTCCCCAAGTAAAGCAGCCATAGCCAAGAAAGGTACAAACCATATATGATGATCTTGAAGCAGAAAGAAGTCCAAACAAAGTAGTAGTGCTTCCTCCTTGAGAACCTGGCCAAGCCCTATGGTGCCAACCATCGACACGAATCAAGCACGCATAGATAAACCTACTGATGCCCAATGCCTGCTTTTTCTGCTCCGGAGTGTGTGCACGGCCGCACTCCGTTAGAACCTACACTGGCGCACCCACACAACCGTCGTTCTAGTCGCTTACAATCAGCCCAGTAATCGTGCCCCACCCTGCCTAGTTCCAGGGTACCATGATACATCTAGTGGGTTACTGCTGAAACGGACCGCGTAACTAGGGTTTCCGTCTAGTAGGTTAAGTGTTGTCATTTAAATTCGAGACTTAACCCCATCGGTCTAGCATGTCAAGTTGGTTAAGTATATTCAAGCGGTTCATGACTTAACCCTATCAAGTCATCGTGTCAAATTGGTTAAGTATATTCAAGCGGTTCATGACTTGACCCTATCAAATCATCGTGTTAAATTGGTTAAGTATATTCAAGCGGTTCAGGACTTAACCCTATCAAGTCATCGTGTCAAATTGGTTAAGTATATTCAAGCGGTTTAGGATTTAACCCTATCAAGTCATCGTGTTAAATTGGTTAAATATATTCAAGCGGTTCAGGACTTAACCCTATCAAGTCATCGTGTTAAATTGGTTAAGTATTTCAAGTAATTCATGGCTTAACCCGCCCACGTATCATGCAAAGTTGGTTAAGTATTATCTATATGTTCTAGTTGACTTAACCCTGCCACGTGCCATGTTATATTGGTTAAGTGTCATTAGTCTAATCATATTACTTAACCCACCCATTGGTCTGATTAACTGTTACGTTGGTTGAGCCTACATTTGTAAGTTTTACATGTTCTTAACTCATACCGGTTAGGTCCACATTTACATGCCAAATTTCCATGTTATCCCACCTAACCCTCTACCTCTAACCATACCCACGTCTTATTATGGTTAGTATTCCTTAATTCATTCATTATGACGAACGAATCATGACCTCTCACATTAGACCATGCACTTTGTGGCCACTGGATTTGTCGGGCGGTTCCGGGCAGATTTACACCACAAACTGGGTCTAACCTCGTGTCATAAATCGTTACGCCTACAATTTGGCCTTCGACCTCTCACATTAGACTGACACTTTGTGGCTACTGGATTTGACGGGCGGTTCCGGGCAGATTTATACCACAAACCGAGTCTAACCTCGTGTCAAAGGTTCATTAATGGTCATATTTCCCCCAAAATCCCAATATCAGTTCCTGTGTTTAACATATAGAAATGTTCATGTTCGTGTTCAAGTCAATTATCCAATACACAGTCATTTTCATGTTTCAAATTCCCAACTTTACATATTAATAAACATATGCCCAAGTTCCAAAATTACATGCCAATACATATATATATATATATATATGGATATATATATATATATACCTAATTCTAGTCAGTTTCCATATGTCCAATTCTTGTCTATTTACATGTATGCCAAGTTTATGCTATTTCACCCATATCGATTTCTAGCCAAAATTGCATGTACCATGCCTAAATAAACCCAAATCATGATTCATGATGTAGTTATCCCAAATTGTAATCTTTTTATTACAACACACGCCAACTACCCAAGTTCATAATACATATTTGTGCCAATTATCAAATTTACAATCGCTTTTATATTCAAATCTCCAATTCTACATATGCCCAATCGTAAGCCAAATCTTTTGATTTAATTTACATAGGCCCGAACTCGTGGTTTAATTTACATGCCAAATTACATACATGTTATATATACCAAATCTCATGTTACATTACATAGATCCTATTTGTGCCAAATTCCATGTATATAATACTTATGCAAATTTGTTCATAACAAGATTATACCAAAATTTACAGATCAAGCCCAAACTTGCAAATACAATGATAATATCCAATTTCATGTTGCCAATTATTACATCATATTCATATAGGCAATAATCCCATAATTCCCCCGTATACATATTGTACGCAAATCGCGATTTTAGGCCAAGGTCCGAAATTGACCAAGGTTCATGAAAAGAAAATAAATTGGGGGAGATAGAAATTGAATAAAAATAAGATCAGAGACATGGCCAAATCTTTATGTAGCTAATATTTTCAGTTTGCAAATCTTCCTCTTTCCTTTTAAAATTTTCTGAAAATTACCTTATCTTTTGCATTACCAAAACCATGTTCATTTTGTCATATAACATGTGACCAAAGATTTATAAAATCTTGTATATACACCTAGAATCATGCCTACACTAGATCATCACTAAAAAATATATTTTTTTCAAGAGATTTTCATGTCAAAATCATCACATGCTAAGATCAATTTTGGTACAAGAAATTTTCAGATTTTGTAAAGCCTTGGAAGGCAAGTAAAATTTATGTATGTTTTATTGTTAAATCAACTTTGTCATGTGAAGATATGGTTTAAAAACCCAAGGCAAAAACTGATTTTATATGGTACAAAAATGGAGATTTTAAATTGTTTGAACCAAGAAAATGATTTGTGAGCAAACATATGTGGTACACTTGCATTTGAGATGATGGTTCATGGAAACCAATAGGAAGGAAATTGGTGATTTCATAAGGGATTTTCATGGTGATGTGGGCTGAGACAAGCCATGTGCATTTTGTGATAGTGTTTTGATTTAGTGAGAGGAAGAAAGGGATTTTCTGAATTGTCTTTCATTTGTCGACAACAAAATCAAAAACTGATTTATTTTGCACCATTTTTTTAATGTTTTCTACCACTATAAATAAGGCCTTAAGCACACACACTTCCCTCACAACACTAACAATGGAATAAGATCAGTAAGAGGCAAAAGAAGCAAAGGGTTCACACTTGAAAGGTGAGTAAACTCTTAAACTTCTAACTTCTTAACCTAATTCAAGTTTGTTGTGTATTGAATGCAAGTACATGTCTGCCAATAGCTTTTAATGATTACATAATCTTATATAACCATGTGTGAGTGCTTGATTTTAAACATTGGAGTAATAAAAAGCTGTCGGCATATGCATCTCCTTTGATTCAAACTTTAATGATTAATGTTGTTTAACGGAGGGTCTCAGAAATAGTTAGACTGAGATTGAATATTTGTGAAAAAACTGGAAAACAGAATACCAGAGTATTAAACAGTAGGAATTAGAAAGATAGTAAATACATGCTGCAAGTAAACATCCAACAGGTCCCCTTTATTGTTATTATTTAGTTCTTAGGGTCTCAGACTATGGATGTGCCTATTTTATTTTATTTAATCATTTAAGTCACTTAAGAGTTAATTTCTGAAATTAGATGGTTTAAGATTTAGAACAACCTGGAAACGAAGCGACAGCCGTAAACTCATATACCGTAAGATGCAAAGTGAGTAAACCCCCTAAATTCTCTTTACTATTATATAAATTTCTAGGTAGATAACTATTTGGATGTTGATATGTATCCACCACTTTTGATTCAATATTTATGTTTGATCTCTAGTTTGAACAACCAGAAAATCAATTGCAAAACAGTAATCATCTATTAATGGGCGAACTAACTGAAGTTTTCCTTTACTGTTTTCAGTATTTTCCAAATCATATGTTGTTGATATATGCATATATATCCACCTTTTAGGATTTAAATATTTAAGTATAATCTCTAGATATAGCTGAACTAGGATTATAAAGTTGAAAAAAATAAACTAAGAAAGGAAAAACAAGAAACTGTAATATATGTTGTGCATGAACTATAAAAGTTTTATATATATATATATATCTTTGATAGTATAAATACATATATATGCCTGAAAGGACTGCTGAGTAAATTACATCCTGTACATGATGTTTTTGACTGGAATGATTTACTACAGGCAAGTGAAAACCTGGAAAAAAGGGAAAAAGAACAAAGGTTAACACAGTAATATATTATTGGGCCAACGTCTATTTTTGCCTACTTCAAAAATCTATTCATGGGTGTGTATATATTTGATTTAAACCGATGCATTCATAAAGATGAGACTGATTAACATTATACAAATATGCATGTAGTTCTGCTAGATTGAAATCAATGCAAACAAAGTGGAAATCCTGGTTGTGTGCGTTTAACGGGGGTGTACTCATCCCTTATCACCTCAAAAATTTATAATCCAAGTTTTAGTATGAATTAAGGATGGAATTTAAAAGGCAAGGTGTTCATTTATGTCATAGGTATGTTTTAAAAATGGTATTTGCTCTAAACCATAACATACATCACGTAGTACAATCAAATACAATAAGGATGTAGCAAAACTCAAAATTTCAAATCCCACTATTCCGTGATTCAGGTGTATGGGTGAATCAGGAATCGAAAGTCAGGAATTTTGGCACTTAAATTATAATTTTTAATAATCTTAACAGTTAGAATTTATGGGATGATCAGGATTTGCATCTTTACCAAATTCCGGCAACTTCATCATTGGATGATCTCGTCATTCGATCTGGACGAGTAAGAGATACCCTAGAATCTAGGAAAAATGTCAACATAAATTACTGTGCACTTATTTTTGAGAACGAGGTGTAGAAAGGAAGATTGGGTTCATTTTTAAGGTATGAAAACAACATCGAGTAACACTGCCTACAGGGTACATAAATCGATCGCACCCAGGGCATTTGGAAAGGGGAACTGTCGGCTTCAAGTTGCTGTAGTATGGTGGCGACCGGACGTAGGAGGTGACGATGCGAGGATGTCTTGTGGAGCTGCTTCTGGCGAACTATGGGTTAAAGCAGCGAGTTTTGTTTTGATGAGAGGATCATGATTTTTCAGTCAGGAATGGAGTAGATGGATGAGATGGAATTTGTAGCGACTGTTGACGAGGTGGGTTCATCGGTGGTTGGGTGGTGCAGGTGCACAAAATGGTATGCACAATGGAGAACAAGGGAAGGGGAAGAAAGAGGTCGGGCAGAAAGAAAGAGTGGTGATCATAGTGTGTGGACCTTCATTTTTATGGTGCCAGGCTTTGGTTTGCCACTTTGGCATTTGGCAGATCTGGCAAGAAGAGACGGAAGTGGTCGAGCCAGTGTTATCACTTGTTTATGGGTGCTAAACCCATGTTGATCAGCATTTGTAGAGTTGCCAAGTTCTAGGATCTGGCAAGCAGATAGGATTGGATCAAGCAAGCAAAAATGAAGTGATTGTTCGAGTTGATTAAGGGTTTTGTTATGCCAGGAAGTGGGTTTTGATAAGAGGAAATGGTGGTACCGGGCAAGGGATTTGTTAATGGAAATCAATGGAAACAGATTGTTTTGTTTAAATCTTCAAATTATAATTTAATTTATTTGTTTGTTTAATAAAATAACAAGATAAAATAACGATATCATATAGGTAGTGATACAATTATATTTGCTTAGTAACAACAAAATGAGATAGAAAGTAGATGTCGTAAGTCGTAATGTGGAAATAAACGTTTACATATAATTTATCTAAGTGTGATTACTTTAAGTAGTAATCGAATTATACGTTTTAATAATAATTTAAATAATGAATAAAAGATATATTCTCAAATCATTCTCAAGTTAGAGAAAGTGATTATAATCTACTGTACGATATGTCCTTATACGGGAAGATGATTGAACGTCAGAGATGTTGGATCCAAAATGTTGTTTTCGTTATTTAAGTAATGAACCGCAAGCAAAATTTTAGATTGATGAACAAAAAGAGAAATTTTATTGGTATGGAAGAAGAGGAAGTAAATCAAGTAAAAGAGATCGAAGTGAAAAGTGCAAAAGTAGTTAAGTAGATTATAGATCATAAATGTAATTCATTTATGAGAAATCAAATTAAGGGAATAATGATGAAAGATAAAATTCTCTAAAGAATAAATGTGAATATTTATTTTTAAGATGACAAACAAACGGGAAGAAAAACCGTGTGCGACGCACACACTAAAATTGGACGTTTTGAAAGAATGATCAAAATAACCAAATAAAGACTAGATGATCTTATACTGTTTAGTTTGACTGTAATTATATATGCAGATTAGATTATAATCTTGTTAGATTTATAATTTAAAAAGAAAAATGTTCGTTAATCATTTCAAAGAGACCGGAATTAACATTCCACTTTGATTTGATTATACGCCGTACGTCAGAGATTTCTAAATTGAAGACGGTGAGATACAAGGACTATTTTTGAATAATGCCTTCGGTTTGTCCAATCCCAGGACAACTTATATGGACGAATGTCTGACAGTGTATTTCTAAAGGAATCGCGTACGTTGTTTTCTTCAAACGTACCAGATGCTGACACAAAAGGGAAACTTCTTTAGCCTGACAACCAGAGTATTTTTGTGGAAATCAATTAGTGATCTCTGATGGATTTGACAATGTGGCATTCAAAGAAATTAAATAGTGATGATGGAAAGGTAAGTCTAGCCTCAAGCCTCACACCCAGGGAAATGACAAAAATCGGGCAGGCAGCATGGCTATGTGGGTCGCTCCCATTAAGGTGTATAATCACCTATCTAGAGAAAATCTTATTTGCTACTTTAATCTATTTCAATGATGTCCCTTTTCGGGAAGACGGTGGGTAGCTCCCAACCGTTGGTGATATACATTCGATACACTTAAGAGAAATGAGTGGTCGGTCATGTGTGGGCCGGGTTGCAAGACGTTCTTGTTGAACCCAGGTGTATTCGCCTCTAAAGGTACATCATCGGAAGGTAGTCCCATACCTTGTCATAGTTGGAAATCCAATTTCCATAAGCGCCAAGCGGTTTTTATTTGTATACTATATAGGAGAATGTGAGATGCAAGCATTCTTCTAGATTCTAAATTATTTGTGAAACACCTGGACACTATGATAATATCTGATTTCAAGTATACAAAGTGTTTTGATCTCATAAGGTAAAAACCCGTTCCGTATTTACGGCGTGGTCTTATGAGATATATTTTTCTTTGTTTTAAACTGTTTACTCATACCAGTCCTCTGACTGACCCGGAGTTTATTTTTCTGTGTTTCCCTTAAACTCTTGGGTATTCATAAAATTTGTTATGAATAGACAAGTGAATCAGGATTGGATAACACTTGTGAAGCTGGATGGAGATTTTCTGTGTGCTGATCTGCTTATCTTATCTACTGTATAATTATAAATCATCGATGCTATGTATAATTAATGACGTACTATGGAATGACTTGTATCACTAGTTCAGTATGCTCTAATGTAATATGTTCCGCTGTGTAATACTATGAAGTATTATCTTTTGTAAAAATTCCGCTATGAGATTCTGATGTTTCTGTGATTTTATCTTCTATCTATTCTTTTTCTTATTAATGACACAACTGCCGATGTGTTCGAAAGTTGGGTTGTTACAAATCGAAATAGAAGAGTTGTTCACTGTTGCATCATCTACTTTGCAAACTAAGCACTAATGCAGGTTAAGGGCATTCTGTATCATTTATACAGAAGGAATGGGTAATCTACAAAGACTAAAGACATAAGAGAGAAGAATTCTCAGATATCTTCTCATAATTAAAGATCCACATTATGTATAGTACACTGCAGATGTTGGCTGCATGTGCACATGTACCTCAGCATTACTTTATTTTATAATAAATTATAGGGAAATCTATTCATTTCTTTTGGTGTGGATTTGCAAGTTATAAATCATGCCTAATGTGAATTTATTTTTTTGTGTTTATAAATCACCTCAAGAGTTGTACAAATGGATTAAAACTGTGGTTGATGCGTACGATTTCGATTGAGATAGAAGCTTAAAAGAAAAAGAAAAACAGGTGCTACAATTCAGGCAGCCCAACTCGTTCTAAATATGATAGTCACTATTTTCAAATTATGTTCAAAATGAAGGTAAATAATACCGGACATGTAAATAATGTCACGGTAAATATGGTAGCCTCGATCTTTTTTTTAAATATCACTGAAAATTTAGCATCACTATAAACAATACTCAACTGGTAAATAATATAACTGTACTAGTATGCTGTAAATGTTGATTCCATGTAGCTTGTTGTAAATAATATAATAATACTCAACAGGTAAAATTCAATCTCTGGTAGATTGATAATTGTAGGGGCATAAACACAAATAAATAAAAGAGCTAATTTGGTGACTTACGTATGTCAAAGAATGGAGTATTTTATCTATCTCTTTCCCATTTTGTTCCTCCTTGAGCTAATTGGACGGATGAAAAGGCAATAATGGGCAAGTAATCAATGCAACAGGAAAAATTCATTAGCTACTGCATATTTATTTCCCTTTTTTGCTGCTACATATTTGCTTCCATATCCCCATCTCTTTCAAACTTCTGACATTAAAATTAATGTCAACTATCAATTATGTTATCACAGTTTCCACAGTCGAATTGGGTGTTGTCTTTTTCTTCACATTCACCTTCGACACCGTTTGTAGATGTTTTAGTAAATTCGCTGTTCCTACTCTATATGAAATTTTCTGCTACCTCTTCCAACAATCCATTTATAAAGTAGAAGTAGATAACACTCGAGGAGACACAACAAAAAGAATTTAATTGATTGCTTGATGGTAAAAATGAAACTAAACGTGTATCATTACAAATTGGGGTGAAAAACAATTGGAG
Organism: Allium sativum; assembly: GCA_030737875.1. Taxonomy (NCBI): domain Eukaryota; kingdom Viridiplantae; phylum Streptophyta; class Magnoliopsida; order Asparagales; family Amaryllidaceae; genus Allium; species Allium sativum. Next base: position 442,204,426 of record CM060922.1, on the reverse strand, counting down.
GGGACGGTGTAAAATATATCGTTTGTTGACCTAAGAAGCTATAATATATATCCAAAAAAGGCATACACTTTGATTGAATATCTAATTGTTTAGTCCCCTAAATATAATCAAACCGACCGTCAGGGAGGTTTCCTACTGTAGGAGCCAAAATCAAATTGTCGAGCCAATAAATTTCGGCATAATTTTCGTTCACTCGGTATTTTCTCCGTTGTTTCCTTCTTTCACGACTCTTTCTCCTTGCGAAATTCCTTTCCGCATTTTCCTTCTTTTCATTTTATTTCCCTGCATTTTCCTTCTTTTCTTTTCATCTCTCCCGCAGAATCTTTCTCCCTTATTTCTCAAATCGTTGTGCGGTTTTCTCTCATCTTCTAAATCCAATCTCCCTTCAAATTAGCTCCTCAAAATTGCCCTAAAGAACTTTGCTCTGCCGCTCAATTTTGCTCATCGTTGCTTCGCCTGAAATCGTTCTCCAATCGCTACTCAAATCACTCCGAAAAGGTAATTATGAAAATTATTTTAAGTTTCTCAAATATTTCACTTCATATTAATTAGAATCCGGTCATTTGCTTGATTTTGAAATTGTGTTTAGTTAAAATCATTTGCTTGATTTTGAAGTGAAATAATACATGTTGGTAATTTTCCTTGGCTACTGATGCTTGGCAAACAGAAATGACATTACCATCGGCATCTCTTAAAGAACAATGTAAAAAAGCTTTTTGTATAACTTGAACTTCCAGAAGAATTTACTTCACATCTTACTGGACACTAGCTCAGCATACATCTATTATCCAGTAACCAAATATTTCAATTTCTAACTAAAGATAACAAACCAAAAGGAACCTTAGTGTGGTTTATAGGCTCTAATACTTGAGGGTACATAACATGAATTTCCTGTTTTAGGTCCAAATGCTTCAAAAAAGGTTAATGCAAGAAATGGAATTACATGTCATCCTGGAAAATGCCATGGAGCATGCTGCACTGGAATTATTAAACGTGTCCAACTTCTAAATGATGTATGTTTTTTCCCTCTTTGTTTGAAATGTCATTGCCCTCTTTGTTTGAAATGTTAGTTTTAGATTAATGTTATAGTGGACTTGCATATAACACCATTTGTCCTTGTAAGTTATTTTGGATATTGTTTTGAAACCATCACAACATTTTGTTAATAGTAGAAAAAGAGTCATAAACGCGGGTATTTCGTAGGTATCAAAGAAGCTACTCATACGATATGTCATATTTAACTGTATTTTTCTTAATTATATCATGTAATGTTGTCATAATATCGACTATATTTTTTTCCAATGGATAATATTTCATTGTTTAAAAATCGCAGATTATAAGTCGGTTACGATATGCTGAAAATTATTAAGAAAATGGATTTTAGAGATCAGTCTAACTTTTTTATCAGAAATTGCAACTCTGACTGAACTCATAGTTCATGAAAATCAATGCTTTGGACTCCTTGTGAATGAGTAGATAAATGACAAGTTGCTCCTTTGTTTTTGTTTTGTTAATGAGAATAGAAATTTATATTGTTTGTTGTGGTTGAGAACTGTGATACAAATTAATAAGAAAGCTATCTAGCAAATCTCAGTATTATCCTTAATTTTGTGTTGCACTGCTTAGAGGAAAAATATCGTTCCTTTATGAGTTTGAGTTAATGAAACTGTTGAGCAGTGGTAGTTTGCATGAGTTATAAGCTATAACTTTTTGGGAGACTGGTAGCTAGCTATTACAATTTGAATAATTCCTTGTAGCCAACATTCACTATATATTGATTTCTGAAAACTAAACTCTTTAACTTTTACTCATTAATTTTACACATTAATTTTTACTTGGCCATTGCTAGATTTTATGTTTCCTTTGGAATTTAGTGGACTATTATACATTGAGTCCTAATTGGTTATTGGCAACTCGTTTTACGTTTATTGCTCATAAATAAATTTTCCATTAGATTAGCATACATAGTATACGCATAATTTGTTGAAGACTACTAAAAATAGCATCATTTTCTGTTCAGTGCAGAAGGCTATAGCGTAAGTTGGAGAAGAGATTTGTAACTTGTGCGCTGTGTTTTTGAAATTTAATCATTGAACTAAGTGTTCACAGAAACCAAATCCGACATAATGCTCATGGCAGGTTTACATATCTAATACATATTATGCGGCATAGACCGTGAATCTTACAGTTTGCTCTAAGAAAAATGCACAATTCCTAATGTTAAACTTCAAAATTTTGCAGTTTTTCTATGGGTACCAACAACAGCCTGTATCCAAATATGTTGAGCTTAAATAACATGACGAGCAGTAAAGCTTGCAGAGGCCGATTCATTAAAGGACAGCCAGTTCAAATATTATGATCGGAAACTAGGAAGATCTGTTGGGAAATAAGCAATAAAACAACGGACATGGTCAACCGCAAGATACGTCGTAACAGAAATGATGCTTAAGGACGGAGGATCCATCTCAGTTGGGAATAGTTTCTTGAGAGGATGGTAGGGCGATGAAACCCGTTTTAAAATGATTTGCTTTGTGGACTATATAGGACATGATTGATTCATAGCGATAATGTCATTCACAAGTAACAATCCTTTGATATAATCACTTGGCTAGGTATTTTTGTGTTGAATCCCCGATATAATTAAACAACATTTTCTTTTGTTGCGGAGGAAGCCCTTTGTTTCGTGTAGCTGGATTATATTTTTGTGCATTCGTAAATGTCATTTTTAAAATTAGATTTTTGTTTGCATGTGATATCTACTATTAACTATTAAGCCATGTAGATGTAGCTCTTGCGTTTTTTGATGAATTTGGATGGCCTGCTGTCAGAAATACCAGCTGTCGATAAATGCTGACAAACTGAGATCCATTTATAGTGTCTAAATGAGCTGGAAATGAACGTTGAAATTGTGTAAATTGGGTCAAAAGGCACACTGAATATTGCAGGAGCCCCTGCCATCCAAGGTTGTTTGTAAATGCAGCAGAAATGCTACAATGAATATGTGGGGATGTCTTAAGTATTCTTGTTATATTTTGCAAACGAAATAGAAGCCAAATCTATTTAGCAGTGACGTACAGATATAAATTTTCTGTGTTAAATGGGCAAATGATTGGCATTATTAAAAATGAAGATAAAATTGTATTTCCATTCATCCGAATATGTGAAGTGTTTTATTGGTGAGTGCTGACTACTGATTTTGGATTAAATCTGTATGCTCGCACTGTTTATTGTGACATATCATACTTGAACTGAATGCTCTAAGCTCTTCAGTTTTGTATTAAAAAAAGTTAGATTTAAGTTGCATTCTTGATATTCTTCGCAATAAACTACTAAATTTGATATGTATCGAGTCTGCAAGAGTTGCAATAAAAAAGTTTACTTGGACTTACGATTTTCAGTTATTTTCCATTTTCTCATAAGATACGCTATTATTTGTTCATTAAAACCCAACTTAAAATAAGTTTTAACAAATAATTTTATATTTCACTTTAAACATCTTAACGGTCGGTTTTTCCACCGTTGTACGGTAATACTAGTAATGTAAAATGTGAAGACAAAACAGTCAAACCACCGTTAAAAAAAAAGTAAAACTTAGAATACATCTATTGATTTGCACTAACATTGGAAGTCTCCAATACAGCGAAACAAAAAAATACTCTAAATGGAAATATAATATAGATACCAAATTTATATTCTGCTAATTTATAAACACTTAGAATAGGAAATTATAAATTTGTTTGTTTTTTCCCTATTATTCTGAAGCTGCTAGCTAGTTATACGTAGATACCATATCCGAAAATTTGTACAAAATATGCCAAAATACAATTTGTTTCCTTACAGAAGCTACAACATTTATGCTAAAATTTGTATATGTTGTACAGTTGAATATCTAAATGTTAAGGTCCCTACAATATAAAACTTGTAACAGAAGAAAAAATAGTGTTTTTTCAAAATTGAATGGTCAATCCTCTGACCAGTTTTATTTGTAATCTCAACCGGTTAAGCTGTTATATCTGTGTGCTTATATCTACAATAGTGGAAAACCATATGTTAAAGTTGTTATGTCATTATTGTTTTTTTGAGAAAGTTTACTACTTAAACTACTATTATTCAATACGTACAAGTCAACATTCAATTGAAAATATGGGCGCAAGCTGTAAACTCATATAAAAGAAATGAAACATATTACAATAAAATGGATATAATGAAAGCTAAAACTATTTATAAAGGGACAATGCTCCAAATAAATGATATTGAAATAAGAAAATATAATGCATGCCATTAGAGTTGAAACCTTAAAGAATTGGCAGTGGTACCAATGGTTGATAGCTTCAATAGTATTGTGATAAACACAGAGCCGGTTTGGAACATTGGGTTGCCCTCGACGAGAAACAATTTTGTTTCCATTTACTCAAAAAAAAAAAATTGGTATGCATTTGAAACTATGCATACTCCAGTTTCATGTGTAGCAATGCCCCGTGAATTGTAGCTAACTGTGGACCGTAAAAAATTCGATGAAGATAGCCAGTGAATTGCATCTAATTCTTGCATTGCAGGAGGTTGCTCTTCATATGTAGAAAACAATTCTGGGCTGCCATAAAATGAAAATCATATGTTCCAGTATGAAAACAATTTTGGGCTGCCATAAAATGAAAATCATATGTTCCAGTATGAAAACAATTCTGGGCTGCCAAATAAAACAATTTTTGTCAATTTTTTCCAAGTCTACTACACATTGTTATGAGAATAAAAAAAACCCAAAAAACAACAACAAAACAAAATGTGCATTACGGTATGAACAAAGAGAGCAAATTTTGGATGAATGCAAAATTGTTGAGATAACAATTGATCCAAAAGTGTATAATATATTCATCTGAAATATATAATATATTCATTCAAATTTTTAACATGTCACAAGTTTTTGACAATAAGATACTCAACAAAAACAACCCCCTTTTGAGATTTTTGCATTTTTTGCTTGAAACAAAATTAGAAATTGAGACAACAAGTGATTTTTCCAATTTCTCCTTTTTTTACTTTTACTCTTCTATTATAAGCTCAAGAATTTTGCTTTCGAAATCTAATATGATTTTTATCGTCTTCATTCTTTGTCATTTTTCCTATACTATGCATTTCCAAATTAGCAACATAAAAAATTAAAATCAATCAAAGATATAGGTATGTTCCTATTAATTTACTAATTGGTTTCATGATTCATCCATTCCAATTTAGAACAATCTACAAATTAAAAAAATCAAAAAACAAATTGCATCCAGGCTTCCAGCATCCTATTAGGAGAAAATAATTTAATGCTTTACATGTTTCCAAACTGTCATTCTGCCAACATGTTTCAATTGAATCAATTCCATGCCAAACGCCAATTACTGCTAACATAGTGACATTAAAGAATAAAGGCGAAAGCCAGTATAGCAAAGTAAGAAATTAAGTAACGGAAATCAATTCAATCATACAGAGAAGAGAAGGAAGATAATCAAACAAAATCAAAAAATTAAAACAATACCTAATTGCCTTTTCCTGAAGCATGGAAGGGAGAACGCTGCCCTCGATGATCCTCAAGAGGCAGCTGGCCAAATTGCGGAAAATCCAACTATTTCTAAGGATCTCTTCTTCGCGACTTCATCATCTTCTTTCTTCTCTCGCGTCGCCATTTCCGTTTGAATATATTTTTTAATGGACGGGGGTTGCTCTTATATGGGGGGTTGCTCCAGGCCAGTGTCTGATGGGCCTAGCCCAGTAGCCGGCTCTGGATGAACAAAACAAATAAGTTTATAATCATAGAGACAGTGACATGCATAAAACGTGATCTTTTATTTACTGGTACTCAACATCGAGATTGATTATTATGTTTAGTTTAGATAAGAACTTCAAGATATGTTATATATGTTCCTTAAGATAAGGCGCCAGATGGTATACTATTTCTAATCACATAAAAATATAAATGAAAAAATTTACTATTTCTTGCCCTTTTATATCTCTGAACTCGGAACATATGCTTACTTTGTGTAAACAAACAGTCTAATTACATTGCTTTTTCAAACCGACCACTTGGGAGGTTTCTCTACTGTAAGAGGGCTAAAATCAAATTGTCTATGCCAATAAATTTCGACACAAATATCTCGCGTCATTCTCAAAAATTTCGGATCTGACTTTCCAGATTTAAATCAATCATTGTTTATATAAATCACTCATGATACCTTCCGCTGTTTTCTTTCTCGTTCGAATTTCCTTCCAATATTTCAATCCCTAAAATCGACCGCTGTCTTCTCTCACATCGATCGCTGTCTTCTCTCAAATCGACAGCCGCTTCCCTTCATATCGTCCGCCGCCTCCTTCATACTGCCTCATCCAATCAGGTTTTTATTCTTACTCGATTCAATCTTGCGCTTTTGTTTTTGGTTTAGGGCTTAACATCATGTTGTTGCTGTTTTTCGTAAATTGATTTATTCTTGAATTTGAATTCCAATTTGGGCTAATTGATTTCTAACCAGTCATGAAACTAAAATTGTCCAATGCATTGAAAAAGTTTGATACCAACTATGCAGACGGTTCTGAGAAAATTAGGATTTTTATCTAACATTAATTTACCTACTTGGACTTATTATTGTTTACAAATTTGGTAATTTTTAATTTAAATTCCTGCAAAAATTTCATCAATATTTCGTATATTCTTAGCTAAGTCCCTGTTATGTTAATTTCAAAAGCTATTTTGTAGTTATTAAAGTTTGCATGAACTGTATTTGTTGGATCAAACAACATTTCCCTCAGGATTTGGAGAGATATTATAGTTAATGATGATGCATGTTATTCAGGCATCAATTTTATACAATGAAGGCAAATGCGTTTCATTGTCTATAAATTAATGGAAGACCTTTATCTATAAATCAATTTGGAGAGATATTATAGTTAGTGTACTAATGTTAATTGCTGTGTGAATTTAGTAGCTTGGTGATTAATGATGAACTGGTGTTATTGTTGTTTATGCTTTTTCAAAATCTTACTGTAGTTAGATTTGTTGGTTATTATATAGGTAACATGTGAAACACCTTCACCAATTTGGAAATGATCTGGATGAATTGTTTCGTAAAATATGAATCTACTGGTTATTATATAGGCGCTCTAATGACAAGTTGGGTAAAAATACACACTACCATCATCAAGATTATTGGCTTAAACGTACATAGTTCCTTTATATTTCCTCCTAAATATACAGGCTAACGCATGGTTCTAATTTGTGTACAGTTACAACATATATATTTATGCTGACCGTTGCCATTTTGTGGGCAAAGTAGATAAAGTATAATTACGTACACTAACACTAAACATAAACAATTTCAACTGTCATAAATATATAGAAATATGAAATGGAAACAGGAAGAAAAAATTGTTGGATCATAGAACAATATCACAATCATTAACGTTGAGTTGTGATCTCTCAATGTTAAGCTGCTGTTCTACGTATTATTTACAATGTTATTTTATTTTTGTAAATGATATTTTGATCATTATGCTCTGCAGCTATCATGCATGTTATTTTCTATGTTGTTAAAAGGATTTACTAACTTTTATGCTCAACATGTCATTCAAAGAAAAGTGCGAAAATCAGAGAATTGGATTTCAAATTCGAGTTCATAAGCTAGATTTATATAGATAAGAATTATCGATAGCAGACATAAATAATTGAAACTTGAGTCCACATGCTTCTCCCTACAATATTATGAACTTCTTCTATATATTTGCTCCAAATGGGAAAATATCATAACTGTTGCAAAGAGTAATATGTACACTTCATCTTGCCTGTCGACTCACTTAAACTTTTGGTCCAGGGGCACGATGTGCTACTTAAAGTAATAGAAGGAAACACTAGAAATGTCCTCTGGGAAACAGTAGATTGGTGGTTGGTAGTCATGGTTATGGGGCAATCAAAAGGTGAACTTCAAAATATGCATATTACCTTTTACTTATATGTGACATATTTTGAGATGATATATTTGTAACTCAATTAAAAAGCATTATAACAAGTCATGGGTAAATGTACGTTTTTGTACAAAAAAGAACTTATGTTAATAGTAAAAAAAGAGTGGTCATGAATGCAAACATAATAACATTCAATATTTTATATCAAAAGTAGGTTTATATCATAAATCATAGAGTCAAATATTGAAGATAAGTTCAGTATTTTTTATTTTATCTTTTTTGATTCCACCATGTTGAAGTGATTGCTTACTGATTTGAAGCATGTGCAATAAACATATATGAAGTGTAAAGTGCATGGCTTAAAAAATTCTAGCATTGTGCTCACACCCACTATTCCAAATTAGAATTGCTAATGTTATTGGTGCGAAAACCAGTAATACTTATTTGTATTATTGAGGTGCTTCCTTTAGATGGAGAAATATTATCTCAGTGCCTTGGGCTTATTTAATTTATCTACCAGTCAAAGCCTTAATTTTAGTCCACTTGTTTCCTTTGACTTCTTTTGTTGCTTGCTCTAATTTTCTTACAGTTAAAAGAAATGCTTTTAGTTTAGCAACCGTATATGTACCCAATTTCCAAAAGAAACATCATGATACTACGTGAATTTATTATAAATAGAACACAAATCCAGTTGATTTGAACTCAATTGGAAAATAATTGATGCATCACTGTAATCCAATAAATAAATAACTACTAGTAAATATATTATAGATGCATCCCAAAAGAAATATGAAACAGGTACTGACCATATGGGAAAAAAATTAAGTCTTCGGAATAGTTTTCTAGGCGAATAAAAAAAGGCAAAAAGTTCAAGTTTCTTTCTCAATTTTTTGTGTGTGTGGAACAATTCCTATGCATGAACGTTTATTCCTTACATCTGTTGCACATGCAAAATAGTTGTTGTTTTATACAATGATGCTTTTCTTTATTACATCCAACTAACTTAATTCATACATGACTAGAACCAGCCTTTTATGAGTCACGTTCTAGCATACTTACAAAATTAAACAATTCTTATGAATAGCCAGGGATTTGAGGTTATTTTGGTCACCACAGGCAGTTGGTGTAGCATATCAGAGGCTAAAATATAGAAGATTGGTTAACATGATTTCTGATAATAAAAAATGCAATATATGTATCATACTTTTTTTAAATAAAAATAAATCTTGATAATCAAAATGATTTCTGAGGTAGTAGCGCTGAAATTTGCTGCCTTTATCATTGGAAGTTTTGGTGTGTTCACCTTCCACATTTATAGTTAAGCTAATTTCCTGAGGTAGTAGTGCTGAAATTTGCTGCCTTTAATATTGGTAAATAACTTGATCCTCCCTTTAGATAGTACCGATAGCATCCTTAGCTGGAAACTTCTGGATGTTAAGTACCTTTACTTGAACGGGAAGGTATCATGGAGATAATAGAAGAATACACTGAGGAACCTCAACAGGTATCACCTTTTTTGATTCAGCATAATGTGTTTAATCGTTTGTCTTTTATACTACACCATTAGAAAGTATCATTTGCATCCAGGATGATTGCTCAGAGATGAAAGAAAAATATGCTGAAGAATTGCAAAATGAGTCTTTATTAGGTTGGATTTTGTTATCTTTATTCGTTTCTTTCTGACATGTTGTTTCACATACCTATCTTAGTTTATATGCTTTAGCTCGTATGCCAATATCTTTTCTCATAAATTTGTATTCTTAGGTAGCATGCAACTTCATTTGATTAAAATAAAGTTGTATATTGTCATGATCCTCTTACATATACTAAAGCATAGTGTGATGCTTTCACCCTGCTTTTGAAACAAAAATATTTTCGAGATTAAAATGTGAGGAAGTCAATTGTTGCCCATCATTTTAGTTTTACGACTTTTCATGAAACAGTCATATAGTTTGGGTGTTTTTAACATGTTCTATTAAAACCATCATCTGTTCAGTCTTCGGCTGCTACTTACTCCTCAGCTTTGTTGAATTTTGAATTTCTTTGCTTGTTTAAATTTGTTAAATGGGTGGAAAAACTTAAAATTTCCTTTGATTATTTTGTTATCCTCAGAATTACTTGGGTTAGTTCACTAATGTACAATGATATACTACTATGTTTATAAAATTCTTGGTCTTCGGAAGTACCCTCGAATCATCATTGTAATTTAATGATAGTAGCACATAATAAAAAAATAAAGATAAAATTAAAACCTCCTTTCCTTATTTAAACAAAGCAGATGGACCTAAGTTTCACCTTGTTCAAGGAAAATTGGGCGACTGAGATGGGCGACAAAGAATAAATCAAACAATTTATTAGCTGTGATTTGGTTATCTTGTTTATGTCTCATTTGCTTACACTATGCCTATATGGAAAAATATATTAAACATTACAACTCTTTACAGGCAAATTTAATTCGGCTAATAAAAAGTATCGTTTGCAGCTCGATGCTCTTTAGTTTGACACAACGATAAATTATGTTTTATCTTCAGGAAATGATTGAGCTGGAGGCTAAGAGACTATATGCGTTAAACAAAACGTTGCGTATGCACTTTGCCAAATATTCTTTTTTTCTTCTTCTTTTCTCTTTGCATTATGAATATGATTCACTTCCTTAAGGATTTTAAATGTTTTTATTAAAAAAAAACAACTGGATGATAGCCAGGGATACTAACATGCTAAAGTTCTGGATATTGCTTGATATACGGTTTTGTATCTTTATGTTGTACCTCTTGCTAGGATTATTTCAAATTTCATATAAATTTCTTGTCATTTTCAATTTTGTGTATTTTGACTCCAGTATTTTATTTCTATATAATATTAGCAACTGTACTCCAATTAGTATTTGAAGTTATTTTGAAACAGTTACAAATCTCGCCCAAATATAGTTGAGTAATCCGTGGATATAACTTTCCTTTTCTCAACTGTTATGTTTTACGAAGTCATAATTTCTAGTTTTCATTTTCTTTTGATTAATTTGAAGAGATTCATGTTGCTACATTCAATATCCAAATCATCAAAATCCATTTAACATTTAACATCCTTTTGCTAGGTTTTTATTTTTCGTATTCTTTTTATTTATTTATTTTTTACGAAGGATTCTATTTTTGTTACTTGTATATGCGTTTAGTGCATAAAATAATCATTTGCCTACTAATCTGATGAATGGCATATTTTTTTATTAATATTATAACTATCCTTTATTGAAGTTTTGAAGAAAGAAGAGGAAAAGAATGTAGTATGTATATTTAGGAACAAAATATAAAGGAACTATGTATGTTTAGGCCAATAATCTTGAGGATGGTAGTGTGTATTTTTACCCAACTTTTCATTAGAGCATATATATAATAACCAGTAGATTTATATTTTACGAAACAATTCATCCAGTTCATTTTCAAATGGGAGAAGGTATTTGTAATAACCCGGAAATCTGAGCCAATTAAACATTTTTATTTTGGCAATTTTAGCGAATTTTGAATATTTAAAATGAATTATTTTAAATAATATCGACGAGAAATTAATTTTGAATAGAATTCGTACGTATATATTTATATAGATTATCGTTAGAATAAAAATTTTATTTATATATATAAAAGGAATTGAAAATGGCGCGGTAGTTCGATAATTCGATTTCAAATTTCAATTGAACATACCGGGTGCAGAACAAACCGGATTTTAGCGAAACCAAAAATATTAGAATCTATTTGAGAATATCTTTCCAACGAGTCCGAATAATTGAAATTTCATAGCGGGAGTCAAAAGATATGTCCAGTTGAAAATTCAGAATAGTCGTTATGGAATTTCGGCCCTTAAAAATGGCCATTTTGCAAACGATCTCGGTTTTTGACAAAACCACTTTTGTTGGATCTGGGATGTCAAATTATTGCTAGATTTCAAATTTTATAATTTTTCGAATCGATATGTGAGCGTGGCAAAGGAAAACGCGTTTGACCAGTTTTAGTTGATTTTAATCGACTGGAAAATGGTCATTTTTCAAATGATCTCGGAATTCGACGAAACTAGTTTTGTTAGGACCGTATCGTCAATACGAAGCTAGAAAATATTTTTCGGGAATTTTTAAAGTCCGTGTGTGGCCCCAGTAAATTGAAATGCGCGTTCAAATTCAGTATATAGAGTTATATTTTGGTTTTGACGAAGACTAATCGAAACGATTGAATCAGCTTACGATACATATCCCATTGTGTTCGGAATGGGGGTAATTAGCTATGGACGACAGTCGGTGGGTTCGATTTCGAGGTCGAAATTAAAAGTTGCTTTTTGAAATAATAAAATAAATAAATAAATATCTCCCTTTCCCCTTTTATCTCCGGTCAACCCCCCCCCCCCCCCGTTATTCCAACAAATCGAGAAAAAAAAGAAAAAAAAACCTCGCCGCTCAGATCGACGACGCCCCCCCTCGAGATCGTCCGCCGCCCAGAGCCACCATCTCGCGAGCAGGACACCGCACCACTTCGACGAACTCCATCCACCGTAGCCGCCAGTCTCCGTCACAACACGGACGTGAGCAAGTTCGCCACCCAATGGCAGAAACCACCTCGCGAGCAACTCCTCCCCCTCCTTCACATCGAACCCAGTGAGCTTCTTTGTTTCTTCATTTTATTCTTTTCTTTTATGTATTAAGACATTGTTATTAAATCTGAATTTTATTATAAAAAGTTTTGAACTTTATTATAATTTTTTTTATATGAGATGCCATGTTTTAAATTCTGAAATAATATGGTTTTTAGAATAGAATAGTTAATTTTTTTCGAATAGACGATTAGATTTTTAGCATTGTAAATGTTCGATTTTTAACACTTTAAAGGTATGATTTTTAACGAAGTAAAATTTCAATTTTTATATATCGAATAGCGAAGTAAAAATTCGATTTTTATATATTGAATAGCGAAGCAAAAAATTCGATTTTTATATATCGAATAGCGAAGTAAAAATTCGATTTTTATATATTGAATAGCGAGTTAAAATTTCGATTTTTATATATCGAATAGCGAAGTAAAAATTCGATTTTTATATATTGAATAGCGAAGTAAAAATTCGATTTTTATATATGTAGTGAAAGCGGGCAACGAAAGTGACAGAAGGGCGAGAACGACGAAGATTTTCTATATATGAAGAGTCGTAGTATTGGATTAGCTAGTCGGTGAGAACTTCTTACTTTTAATTTAATTTTCTAGTTAAAATATATGCTAGGATGCAGACGGTGTTTAGTAGCACCCGACACCCGTCGTCCAAAGACCATGGACGGCTTGTATGCTTGTTTGTTTGATTTAGATGTGTAGTTGATTGTGTGATGTGATGTTAAATGTAATAAAATATTTATATAGTTAAAAATATTTTATAGTTGAAAATAGAATTTTTAACGTGTATATAAAATAAATATTTATAAACAAATCGGAGATTTGTTTATATACACTGATTTGATTGATATTGATTGGGACGATAAATTTTACACATCGCCCAATTGCAAAAATAAAATCTGTGTTTGATTGTTTGAAACCCCACACGGGTATTGGGATGATATTTGGCGTACACTAATCCCAATTATTTAGCTGTATGTCGATCGTTTGGTCGACAGACTGTGTAAGCGTTAAATATTTATATTTGATGCTTATACAGTGTAGAATGCACTTTGGATGATGGTTGATTATTCATCGTTGTTATTGTATACATGTGTTGTAGAAAATTCATATAATTAACATTATATGGTAATTGATTGGGCCTCATTCCAGTTTTGAAAAAAGAAATATTTGAAAAAGAAATATTTAAAAATAAATATTTGAAACAAAAATATTTGAAAAGAAATATTTGAAATATAATATTTGAAAATAGAAATATATGAAGCCGTGTTGATTAGATTGACGCCATTTTGACACGAACGATATTTATATCGATTTTATTCATTTTTTATAATGAATATTGAAAAGTGATTTCAAAATCGAATATTTTGAAATGGAATTCGAATTGAATTGAAACGAATTAGAATTCGAATTGAATTGAAAATAAAATGAATTCGAATTGAAAATGAATTCGAATTGAAATTGAATTGAATTGAAATTCGAATTGAAATTGAATAGAAATGAATTTGAATTGAAATTGAAATTGAATTGAAAACGAACTGAAATTGAATTAAAAATCGATTTGAATTGAAATCAATTTGAAATGAATTTAAAACGAATTTATAAGGAAAAATTCAATTTTGATTTGAATTTGAAATGAAGTTGAAATCATTTCGAAAACGAATTTAAAACGATTTATAAAATATGTTTTGAAAGGAAATCGACGAAATATATATAATATATATATATATATTATGTATAGAACGGCCTGAATAGAACGCGCCGTGGTAGTTCACGAATTTCGACCATTGATTTCGAACGGATATTACGGGAGATCCGACCGTCGGATTCTCCTAAAACTGGAACCGTTGTGTTCGTATCGAAAAGAGCTTTCTAACGAATATTAGAAATTTGAAATCTAACGGTTGGATTTGGAATTATGTCCAAATCAAATTTGGAAAAGGTCGCTGTAAGTGCAGTTCGATGGCTGTTGATGGAAATCGACTGTACGGGCCTTGATAAAATTATTAAAAATAGAAATAATATGTGTAAAATCATAAGAAATGATTTAGGAAAAAATCGGGATGAAAAACTCCATATTTGAAAAGATAAAAATAGATTTTTATCGAAATGAAATAGTTTTGAACTAGAATAAATAAATTGAATTTGAAATGGTTTTAAAAGTAACCAGAATTTCCAATATTGAATTGGAATGGATTTGAATCGAAATTGTCTTCGGAATATTTCAATGTTGGATTTCGTGATGATACAGACATGGTTATGGGAATTTGAAAGATATATTAATATCGTTATTTCCAATACGATATTTGTTGGTCGTAGAATTTGATATTGAATATAAGCCGGTATATTTTCTATTCAGAGCCTTTTATTTAATATCAAATGGGATTTGGGTTTGTCGTGAATGGTGTCTTCATTAACACTGTTCTTAAACCCAGTTGAGAAAAAGATTAAATCTTTTTATTTAGATTTAATGAAGTGTACCAATTAAATGGTATTTAATTGGAATTGAATTTAAATTGATTTTTGGGTTTATCGTGAACGGTGTTTTAAATAACACTTGACCTTTAATCCGATAATTAATAGAATGTGCTTTTGGGTTGTCGTGAACGGTATCTTCAATAGTACTGTTCTTAGACCCAATGGAGTTAAGAAAATCAGAAACTAACTGGAGATTAGTTAAGTTGAATGGTTTCTTGGGTATTGATCTGATGTTGGTTTTGGCCTTCGGGGTTAATACTTAGGGAACTACTCACTTGCTAATTTACGGTTAGGGACTGATTGAAATGTGATGTGATTTTGGGGTTTATCGTGAACCGTCTTTTAAATGACACTGATTCTTTAACCCAGTTAAAGATTAAAACTAAGTGGAGTTTTAATGAATCTTTAATTAGATTGAAAAGATCGAGAATGGATTATCACCAGTTTTGCTGCAGGCGATAGTTAAATCTTTAATTAGATTTGAACGTGAAATGGTAATTGAATTTACCGATAACACTATGGTGTTAGATATGAAGTATGACCAGTTTTACTTCATGGGATGAATAGGTTGGGATTGGGAAATTAAAACAAATGATTACTTCGGTAAGGTTCGTTAATCCCGACTAGTTTGAAGTGATATTCAAAGGAAGATTAAAGAATAAATTTAAAAGAATTTATCTTTGATAAAATTAATGGGAATCTTTCCCTAAGAATGTGAAATTTAGAAACTAACGGTAGGTTAGCTAAGCAGAACGGTTTCCTGGGTATTGATCTGATATTGGTTTCGGCCTTCGGGGTTAATATCTGAGGAATTATTCTCTTGTTAATTTACGGTTAGTGATTGATGAATTGGAATGAGGCGTATGTTGTGTTTGTGTAACACTTGTTTATTATATACGCGAGTTATTCAGAAAGACCGGGTTTATCCCATTCTGAATAACTGATCCGACGATTAGTCGAAGATGAAGACGTTGGTTGAAGACCGGAGGTCTTCACGTCGTTTGGATAATTAATGGTGATCTTGATTGGGCCGTACACCCAAGAGGAGAGAATCAGTTGGTGATCGTCCAGACGTACTTGGAGATCGATGGATATGCGAGGTACAAGGTGCCTCCGGTTTCGTTCAGACACAGAACGAACTTGTAAATGGACTGTGTGTCTGACATCGGATTTCATTCTGTGTGATTGATATCGATTGCATAGCGTGAACTGCCTGTGTGGCATGCTAAGATGCAAATGATCAAGGCTTCTGTTGAAAAGCAGAGTCTTGTGGTTGATGATCAAAGCACGACCTGTGTGGCGTAGCTTTGTGTAACGTTGATTCGCGAGCCTCACACCCCGGTTGTGAACCAGAAACGGGAGAGGACATCAGGGAGGACATGCGTTTCTTTCTAGTTAGAAGTGGCGTCAGTGGTTTTACATGCCCTAACGAGTTTGACTTATGTGGTTTTTGCTGTTGCGAGGTGCCTCGGATATATCGGTGACTATGTGAAGTCGATGGAACCATTCGTTGGCTCATTGACACCCCAAAGGGTGGGGAAACGCAGTGTTCAGGCATTTTAATCCACATCGGTGGACCGGCCCTGACGATCCAAAGGTCACTCGGGCTCTGACCTGAGGGGCGGACTAGAGCGTGTCGAATCGGTAGAGGACTATCTTTTGCCTCGGTTCACAAAAGGAAATCCAATTTCCAAATACGTGACTTTGCGATTTTGATTGTAAAGCCTAGTATGGCGACATGATATATGGTACCCATGCCGTCTATGATTGGTATTTATGATTTGAAGTTGTTTTATACATTATGCACTTATAAAAGTATCAAATGATTTGTTTTAAACATACCAAACATGTTTGGCTATTATAAGGGAAAACCCTATCCCCCGGCTTGCGTTGCATTGTGTGATCGGACCTGGGTCTTATAATAGCTTCATTTTTCCAAAAAGCATTGCGTTGTCTTGTTATATGAACAAGTATTCTTGGGAGGAAACCCGTTCCATGTTCTAGGGCGTGGTCCCTTGATATATCTGATTTAAAGTAAAGTTTTAAATAACTGTTTTAGTTCTCACACCAGTCACATGACTGACCTAGAGTTTACTATTTTAACCTAAACTCTGGGTGCCCTTATTTCCTCACGGGCAGCTACTAGTTTTGGTTTTGCAGATTTATATTCACAGGATCCTGATTTACAGCTAGAACGATACTCGGAAAGCTCTGTATCCGTGTATTACTTCTAGTTGTGTATTGTATTATTTTCCGCTGCTATGTAATGTATTGTAATCTCTGATATTTTATACTGTGTAATATTTATTCATACTCTGTATATTCTTGTATTCTGATGGAATTGTTGTAATTAACAATGAAATGTTCTTCTGTCTGCGTTCCGATGTGTTTTGTCCTCAACTCTATCCGGGCTTTACTTACCGGGGAATTTCGGGTCGTTTCAGCTGGTATCAGAGCTTTGGTTTACAAAGCTCAGAGAACAAGACACATTAGAACCGAACGAAAGAATTCATCAGAAATTGGATTAGTAATATCCAATGGGGATGACTCGTTAGAGATGGGATCAGTAGTATCCTAGAACGAGTGTGAAGAGTATATTTTTAAAATGAAAACGAATTTTGTTTTGAAAATTTAAACTTTATTCAACATATTTGAATATTTATTTGTGTTGAATTTGGACAATCTAGTATATGAAGATTTTGCATATACGCCTAGCTAGCGTGTATACGAAGTTTTAATATACTGATAGATATAGAATCATACTCTAGTGGCCCGAAGATGATTCTGGTGGTTGAGTACTCATCGTCAGAATTTACATTCGAGTGACGAAAGTGAGGTTTCTATATATTTCCAATTGACTGGTGTGAGAACGAAAATTAGATAGGGCCTATTGTTGCGATTTGGCACCAAAAATGTGATTTTTGACTATATATCAAAGTTATGAATTTGAAATGATAACCAACTAATTGGTTGATGGTTGTGTTGTTGATTATTGTCTGATTAATTAAATGTTGAATCATATAACCAAATTGACCAAATAGTGAAGTGTATTGAAAATTAGTCGCATTTGCATGCATAGTACATGTATATCTATTGAACAAGTCATAGCAAGGAGGCTAGAGCAGAAGAATAAAATTGTTTGCCCGACAAATAGGTACATGTTTACCATAATTTACTGTTTTGTTTGGGTGATGATGATTTTATGAGCCGATTGGCTAGCCGCTTGGCTTTTTCTTTTTCTTTTGGATTGAAGAAGGCCATGGGAGGCTATATGAAATATCCTGAAGTCCCCGGTGCAGGGGAGGTTATGGCGAAATTTTTCGAAAATTTAGGGTGTTAGCCAAATTTTTGAAAAATTTGATAAGTTCTTAGAAACTGAAAAGTTGAAGAACTTAAGCCGTAATAAAAATAATGGAAGTCGAGTTGATTAGTTAAACAACTTTCGGCTTCGTTCCTTTTCGAGGACGAAAAGTTTTAAGTGGGGGTGATTGTAATAACCCGGAAATCTGAGCCAATTAAATTTTTTTATTTTGGCAATTTTAGCGAATTTTGAATATTTAAAATGAAATATTTTAAATAATATCGATGAGAAACTTATTTTGAATAGAATTCGAACGTATATATTTATATAGATCGTCGTTAGAATATAAATTTTATTTATATATATAAAAGGAATTGAAAATGGCGCGGTAGCTCGATAATTCGATTTCAAATTTCAATTGAACATACCGGGTGCAAAAATAAACCGGATTTTAGCGAAACCAAAAATATTAGAATCTATTTGAGAATATCTTTCCAACGAGTCTGAATAATTGAAATTTCATAGCGGGAGTCAAAAGATATGTCCAGTTGAAAATTCAGAATAGTCGCTATGGAATTTCGGCCCTTAAAAATGGCCATTTTGCAAACGACCTCGTTTTTCGATGAAACCACTTTTGTTGGATCCGGGATGTCAAACTATTGCTAGGTTTCAAATTTCATAATTTTTTGAATTGATATGTGAGCGTGGCAAAGGAAAACGCGTTTGACCAGTTTTAGATGATTTTAATCGACTGGAAAATGGTCATTTTTCAAACTATCTCGGAATTCGACGAAAGTAGTTTTGTTAGGACCATATCGTCATTACAAAGCTAGAAAATATTTTTCGGGAATTTTTAAAGTCCGCGTGTGGCCCCAGTAAATTGAAATGCTCATTCAAATTCAATATATAGAGTTATATTTTGGTTTTGACGAAAACTAATCGAAACGATTGAATCAGCTTAAGATACATATCCCATTGTGTTAGGAATGGGGGTAATTAGCTATGGGCGACAGTCGGTGGGTTCGATTTCGAGGTCAAAATTAAAAGTTGCTTTTTGAAATAATAAAATAAATAAATAAATATCTCCCTTTCACCTTTTATCTCTGGTCAACCCCCCCCCCCCCCCCCCCCCGTTATTTCAACAAATCGAGAAAAAAAGAAAGAAAAGAAAAAAAAAAAAAACCTCGTCGCTCAGATCGACGATGTCCCCCCTCGAGATCGTCCGCCTCCCAGAGCCACCATCTCGCGAGCAGGACACCGCACCACTTCGACGAACTCCATCCACTGTAGCCGCCGGTCTCCGTCACCGCACGGACGTGAGCAAGTTCGCCGCCCAATGGCAGCAACCACCTCGCGAGCAACTCCTCCCCCTCCTTCACGTCGAACCCAGTGAGCTTCTTTATTTCTTCATTTTATTCTTTTCTTTTATGTATTAAAAACATTGTTATTAAATCTGAATTTTATTATAAAAAGTTTTGAACTTTATTATATTTTTTTTATATGAGATGCCATGTTTTAAATTTTGAAATAATATGGTTTTTAGAATAGAATAGTTAAGTTTTTTCGAATAGACGATTAGATTTTTAACATTGTAAATGTTCGATTTTTAACACTTTAAAGGCATGATTTTTTACGAAGTAAAAATTAGATTTTTATATATCGAATAGCAAAGTAAAAATTCGATTTTTATATATCGAATAGCGAAGTAAAAATTCGATTTTTATATATTGAATAGCGAAGTAAAAATTTGATTTTTATATATCGAACAGCGAAGTAAAAATTCGATTTTTATATATTGACTAGCGAAGTAAAAATTCGATTTTTATATATCGAATAGCGAAGTAAAAATTCGATTTTTATATATTGAATAGCGAAGTAAAAATTCGATTTTTATATATTAAATAGCGAAGTAAAAATTCGATTTTTATATATGTAGTGAAAGCGGGCAACGAAAGTGACAGAAGGGCGAGAACGGCGAAGATTTTCTACATATGAAGAGTCGTAGTATTGGTTAGCTAGTCGGTGAGAACTTCTCACTTTTAATTTAATTTTCTAGTTAAAATATATGCTAGGATGCAGACGGTGTTTAGTAGCACCCGACACCCATCGTCCACAGACCATGGACAGCTTGTATGCTTGTTTGTTTGATTTAGATGTGTAGTTGATTGTGTGATGTGAAATGAAATAAAATATTTATATAGTTAAAAATATTTTATAGTTGAAAATAGAATTTAAACGTGTATATAAAATAAATATTTATAAACAAATCGGAGATTTGTTTATATACACTGATTTGATTGATATTGATTGGGATGATAAATTTTACACATCGCCCAACTGCACAAATAAAATCTGTGTTTGATTGTTTGAAACCCCACACGGGTATTGGGATGATATTTGGCGTACACTAATCCCAATTATTTAGCTGTATGTCGATCGTTTGGTCGACAGACTGTGTAAGCGTTAAATATTTATATTTGTTGCTTATTGAAGCGACCTGAAACTTCCCCGGTCTCCGAAGAGATGAGAAAGAACGAATTACTGTGAGAACAAGACAAATCAGAACGCAGACAAAAGAACATTTCAATGTTATTACAACAATTCCATCAGATACAAGAATATACAGAGTATAAATGAATATTACACAGACATATCAGAGATTTAAATTACATTGCAGCGGAAAATAATACAATACACAACTGAAGGAGATATACGGATACAAAGCTTTCCGGATATCGTTCCAGCTGTAAACCAGGATCCTGTGAATATAAATCTGCAAAACCAAAACTACTAGCTGCCCGTGTCAAAAATAGGGGCACCCAGAGTTTAGGTTAAAACAATAAACTCCAGGTCAGTCATGTGACTGGTGTGAGAACTAAAACAGTTATTAATCTTTATTTTTAAAGTTAGGTAAATCAAGGGATCACGCCGTATAACACGGAACGGGTTTCCTCCCAAGAACACCAGTGCATAAAACAACAGCGCAATGCTAAATAAAGAAAAATGAAGCTATTATAAGACCCAGGTCCCATCACACAATGCAACGCAAGCCGGAGGATAGGGTTTTTACCTTATAATAGCCAAGAATGCTTGATACGTTTAGAACAAATCATTTGATACTTTTATAAGTGCATACTGTATAAAATATCTTCAAATCATAAGTATCAATCATAGGCGGCATAAGTGCTCCATCCCACTATGTCGCCATACTAGGCTCTACAAATAAAACCGAAATATACGTATCGGAAATTGGATTTCCATCATGGTGGCTCCTGATTCGAAAGATCGATCGCGTAATGCAATTCCCCACGGCTTACGTCCCAACAAGAGAAAACACCGTCTGCACATCCGCACATTTGGGACCAGAGTACCACCGCGGCTTACGTCCCAGCGAGAGAAAACACCGCCTACTCTATATATCCCTGAGCACTAGGCTCATCTCGGTCGACCGAATCCACGACACCACTAAGGTGTCCATCCACTAAAAAGCATACTGATCAAACCACCAGTTTACCACCATACCGGGGTGTGAGGCTCGCGAACCAACGCTATACACAAAGCAATGCTATATTAAAGCTGCGCTTTGATCATCATCCACCAAACTTTGCTTTTCAACAAAAGTCTGGATCACTGCATCTCAGCATGCCACACTATCAATCCATATCGTACCACTGATTTCTGCCAATATATAACCTCTGAGCTCGTATGTCTCAGAGAAGGGAGTTAAGCAAGAGAATAAATTCCCCGCCGCCAAACAGATATATATTTAGCAGAGATCAACGAATACAATATAAAGGAATACAATGTCAGACACACCATCCATTTACAAGTCCGTTCTAGGTCTGAACAAAACCGGAGGCACTTTCCTCGCATATCCATCCATCTCCAATTACGTCTGGACGACCACCAACTATTTCCATCCTCTTGGGTGTACAGCCCAATCAGGATCGTCAGTAATTATCCCAACGATGTGAAGACTTCCGGTCTTCAACCACCGTCTTCATCTTCGACATATCGTCAAATTGATTATTCAGAATGGGTATAAACCCGGCCTTTCCGAACAACCCGCGTATATTAAAAATAAATGTTACACAAACACAACATATGCCTCATTCCAATTCATTAGTTACTCACCGTAAATCAGTAAGAGAGCAATTCCCCAAATATTAACCCCGAAGGCCGAAACCAACATCATATCAATATCCAGGAAACCATTCTTCTTAACTAACCTTCAGCTAGTTTCTAAATTTCAATTCTTAGGGAAAGGTTCCCATTAATTTTATCCAAGATAAATTCTTTAAAATTTATCCTTTAATCTTCCTTTGGATGTCATTTCAAACCAAATTATGGTTTTCCAAACTAGTCGAGATTAGCGAACCATACCGAAGTAATTATTTAATTTATTTCTCAATCCCAACCTATTCATCCCATGAAGCAAAACTGGTAATACTCCATATTTAACACCACAGTGTTATCGGTAAAATTAATTACCATTTCACGTTCAAATCTGATTAAAGATTTAACTATCGCTTTGGAGCAAAACTGGTGATACTCCATTCTCGCTCATTTTCTAAAGTTGATAATTTAAATTATCAATCCACATTTCAATTTAATTGAAGATTCATTAAAACTCTTTTTACTGGGTTAAAGAACTAGTGTCATTCAAAACACAGTTCACGATAAACCCAAATCACATTCTATTTATTATCGGGTTAAAGAACTAGTGTTATTTAAAACACAGTTCACGATAAACCCATGAATCAATTCTATTTAAACCCATTTCAGTTCAAAACTAGTTCATTTCGATAAAAATCTACTTTTATCTTTTCAAATATGGAGTTTTTCATCCCAATTTTTCCCAAATCATTTCTTATGATTTTACACTAATTATTACTATTTTTAATAATTTTATCAAGGCCCGTACAGTCGATTTCCATCAACGTCCATCGAACTGCACTTACAACGACCTTTTCCAAATTTGATTTGGACGTATCTCCAAATCCAACCGTTAGATTTCAAATTTCTAATATTCGTTAGAAAGCTCTTTTTGATACGAACCCAACGGTTCCGGTTTTAGGAGAATCCGACGGTCGGATCTCCCGTAATGTCCGTTTGAAATAAATGGTCGAAATTCACGAACTGCCGCGGTGCGGCGCGTTCTATTCAGGCCATTATATATATAATATATATATATATATTATATATTTCGTCGATTCCCTTTTTAAAACGAATTTTATAAATCATTTCAAATTTGTTTCAAAAACAATTTCAACCTTTATTTCAAATTCAAATCAAAATTGAATTTTCCCTTATAAATTCTTTCTACATTCACTTCTATTTGATTTCAATTCAAATTTGTTTCAGTTCTATTTCAATTCGTTTCAATTGAATTCAGTTCAATTCAAATTCGTTTTCTATTCAATTCAAATTCGTTTTCTACTCAATTCAATTCGAATTCGTTTTCTATTCAATTCAAATTCGTTTTCTATTCAATTCAATCCGAATTCGTTTTCTAATCAATTCAATCCGAATTCGTTTTCTAATCAATTCAATTCGAATTCGTTTTCTATTCAATTCAATCTGAATTCGTTTTCTAATCAATTCAATTCGAATTCGTTTTCTATTCAATTCAATCCGAATTCGTTTTCTAATCAATTCAATTCGAATTCGTTTTCTATTCAATTCAAATTCGTTTTCTATTCAATTCAAATTCGTTTTCTATTCAATTCAATTCGATTCAAATTTCATTTCAAAATATTTGATTTCGAAATCACTTTTCAATATTCATTTTAAAATGAATAAAATCGATATAAATATCGTTCACGTCAAAATGACGTCAATCTAATCAACACGGCTTCATATATTTCTATTTTCAAATATTCTATTTCAAATATTTCTATTTCAAAATATTTCTATTTCAAATATTTCTATTATCAAAATGTTTCGTTCAACACTTGACTAATCTCAACGGATGGGTACTGTCAACACATGAACCTTTATTTTATATTGATAAAGATGTACATTTTATTATTAAAATATTTCGTTCAACACATGACTAATCTCAACGGATGAGTACTGTCAACACATGAACCTTTATTTTATAATATTCTTTATTTTTCCGATTGGAATGAGGCCCAATCAATTACCATATAAAGTTAATTATATGGATTCCATACAACAAATGTATATGATAGGAACGATAAATAATCAACCATCATCCAAAGTGCACTACACTGTATAGGCATCAAATATAGATATCTAACGCTTATAACAGCCTGTCGATCCATCGACCGGCATATTTAATCAATCAGGATGAGTGAACTTCAAATTTCATCCCAACACCCGTGCGGGGTTTCAAACAATCAAACACAAATTTTATTTGTGCAGTTGGGTGATGTGTAAAATTTATCGTCCCAATCAATGTCAGTCAAATCGGTGTACATAAACAAACCGTCCGGTTTGTAAATGAATATTTATTTATTCACATTCACTATATTCATATTCACGTTAAAAATTATATTTTTAACGATAAAACATTTTATTTTAACATATGAATTTCTATTCAGTTCATTCTTTAAATAAAATGATATTTTTATTTTCTAACTTATTTTAGAAAATTTCGGCGGCATAACGGCACGATACTAGAAACGGGACGAGGCCTAGCCTTATCCCCGGTCTAGTGAAGGCCCACGCCATTCACACATCAATCAAATCCATTCCATTTCACCAAATAATCTAACCAACTATACAACCAAACAAACAAGTCCATGGTCTGTGGACGATTGTGTCGCATGCTACTAAACACCGTCTGCATCCTAGTATATATATATAACTAGAAAAAGAAATTGAAAGGTGAGAAATTCTCTCCCTTTCGCTAAACTGAATGATGCAATTCTTCATGGGTAGGAAATCTTCACCGCTCTTTTCTTTTGTCTATTTCGTTGCCCGTATTCACTACCTATATAAAAATCACATTTTTACTTTGCTATTCAATATATAAAAATCGAATTTTTACTTCGCTATTCAATATATAAAAATCTAATTTTTACTTTGCTATTCAATATATAAAAATCGAATTTTAACTTCGCTATTCAATATATAAAAATCGAATTTTTACTTTGCTATTCAATATATAAAAATCGAATTTTTACTTTGCTATTCAATATATAAAAATCGAATTTTTACTATGCTATTCAATATGTAAAAATCGAATTTTTACTTTGCTATTCAATATATAAAAATCGAATTTTTACTTTGCTATTCAATATATAAAAATCGAATTTTTACTATGCTATTCAATATGTAAAAATCGAATTTTTACTATGCTATTCTTCTAATAAATATTATATTTTCTTCTATCGTTCGCTATAATCATGCTATTTTTATTTGTAAAAACAAAGCTGTTTTTATTTTTAAAAACAACATATAATTCTATTTTCAAAAACAATATTTATTTTAGTAAAAAAAACTATATTCTTTTCAGTTTACAACTATATTTTCAGATTTACAACTACTAATGTCATAAGACAAATAAAAGAAATTAAATCTCACCTTTTTCTATTATTGAAAACCATATTTTTATTTCACTATATATATAATAAAAATCAGATTTTTATTTCACTACACATATAAAAATCATATTTTTATTACTTCACTTTCAATATAAAAATCGTATTTTTATACGAATAAAAATCAAATCTTTTCTATTTAAAAATCTCGTCTTTCTCCTTTTTAAAATCTCGTTTTTTTTCCTTTTAAAAATCTGAATATAAATCAATGCTTAACTATATATAAACTAAAATTAAAATCTTCCTTATTAACTACATCTAATAAATTAAAAACTAAGTATTTAAATTTACCTTTCCACGTTTTCAGCGAAGAGGAGGGTGTCCTATAGTCGGAGGAGGAGCGGCGGCCTCTGGTGGCGCTGGGACAGCGATGCAAGGCGGCGGCAGGCGTCCGAGGGTGCTGGCGGTGCGGTTGCGTCGGTCTTTGGTTGCTGGGTCTTCAAAGCTCTCGCGTGGAAAAGGGAACGGAGGGGGGGTTGCACGCGATGGTGATGGTGGAGGGAGGCGGAGGGTGTCGCGGCCTGGGGCTCGCCGGAGTTCACGTTCGACGCGATTGGGTTTGGCTTCGTGGCTCGGTCGACTGGAGGAAGGAGAAGGATCGGAGACCGGGGGGGGGGGTCTCGGACGAGGGACGGTGGCCAGCGACGGGGTGGTGGAGGCGATGGCGTGAGGCCGACTGGGCTAGGTCACGGGGCTTTTCCCTCTTTTCGATTTTGAAAAATAAAATAAAAACCGGGGTTTGACTGTTGACCAGGGGAGAGGGGTGTAGGAGGGTTATTATAAATAATTTAATTAATTTAATTTATTTCAAAAGGTGGACTTTTTATTCGATCTCCGATTCAAACCCAACGACTGTCGCCCTTAGCTAATTACCCCCGTTCCGAACACAATGGGATATGTTTCGTAGGCTGATTCCATCGTTACAATCAGTTTTCGTCAAAATCAACATATAACTCTATATATTGAATTTGAACGCGTATTTCAATTTACTGGGGTCACATACTAACTCGAAAAGTTCCAGAAAAATATTTTCTAGCTCCGTATTGACGATACGGTCCTAACAAAACTAGTTTCGTCGAATTCTGAGACCGTTGGAAAAATGGCCATTTTCCAGTCGATTAAAATCAACTAAAACTGGTCAAACGCGTTTTCATTTGCCACGCTCACATATTGATTCGAAAAATTATGAAATTTGAAACCTAGCAATAACTTGTCATCACGGATCCAACAAAAGTGGTTTCGTCGAAATCCGAGGTCGTTTGCAAAATTTCCATTTTTAAGGGCCTGAATTCCATAGCGACTATTCAGAATTTTCAACTGGACATATCTTTTGATTCCCGCTATGAAATTTCAATTTTTCGGATTCGTTAGAAAGATAGTCACAATTAGATCCCATTATTTTTGGTTTCACTAAAATCCGGTTTATTTTGCACCCGGTACATTCATTTGAAGTTTGAAATCGAATTATCGAACTACCGCGCTATTTTCAATTCCTTTTATAATTATATATAATTATTTATATTCTAATGACGACGTATATAATATATACGTTCTAATTCCATTCAAATTAAATTTCTCGTCGATTTTATTTAAAATAATCTATTTTAAATGTTCAAAATTCGCTAAAATTGCCAAAAGAAATTTTTTAAACTGGCCCAGATTTTCAGGTTATTACAAT
Organism: Allium sativum; assembly: GCA_030737875.1. Taxonomy (NCBI): domain Eukaryota; kingdom Viridiplantae; phylum Streptophyta; class Magnoliopsida; order Asparagales; family Amaryllidaceae; genus Allium; species Allium sativum. Next base: position 442,176,829 of record CM060922.1, on the reverse strand, counting down.
CTCCCCCACTTAAAACTTTTCGTTCCCGAAAAGGAACAAAGTCGAAAGTGGTTTGATCAGTTCAACTCAACTTCCATTGTTTTGATTACGGCTTAAGTTCTTCAACTTTTCAGTTTCTAAGAACTTTTCAAAAATTTCAAAAATTTGGCTAACACCCTAAATTTTCGAAAAATTCCGCCATAACCTCCCCTGCACCGGGAGCCACGGGAAAATCCCGAAATTGCCATAAAGGCCTTCTGATCTCAAAAAGAAAAAGAAAAGGCCAAGCGGTTAGCCAATCGGCTCATAAAATCATCATCACCCAAACAAAACAGTAAATTATAGTAAACATGTACCTATTTGTCGGGCAAACAAATTTTATTCTCTGCTCTAGCCACCTTGCTATGACCTGTTCAATGTAAGTACAAGTATATGCATGCAATTTCAATCAAATTCCAAAACATTCTAATATGCGGTGCTAAATTCACCTTAGTTCAATCATTCTTCTTACACTAGATATATTATACAATATCGATACATTTTTAAAACAAAAGCATATTTAAGTTCATACAAGTATCATACATATATCCAAAATGCTAGTTCATTACATTAAAACCCAACTTTCTAGGAAGTCGTGCCTCCTCCTTGCATAATTTCCAAAGTAGATATCTCCTTTCCTTTGGATTTCTTATCACCCTTCTTTAACGGGCAATTTCGGGCTAGATGCCCTATATCTTTGCATCGGAAGCACTTCTTTTCTTTTCCTAATTTTCTGGATTTTTTCTTAACGTTTGGACACTTATCCACAAAATGTCCCGTTTCTTTGCACTTAAAACAAACTATGTCCATTCTTATCTCTTTCTCCTTGATTTTCTTTCTCTCAGGGCACCGAACCGCATAATGCCCTTCTTCTCTGCATATACGACAATAAACACCCACATATGTTCCTAAGTTCAACTTCCTTTCTTTTTCTGTTTTCTGCTGGGCCCTCCTTGTTTGTTTCGGAGTCATACTGAAGTCAGCATTATATAAGCCATAGAGAACCATCTCCTACATTATATTCGAGGATTTTATCAAGAGAGTTTGCATTACTTTTCATTAACAAATATCTTGATTTATGCTTTATATATCATTCCAGTATTTCTATTAGTTGAATTAATAATCATCACAGCTAGCAATCAATGTGTTGGTTAACTTTCAAAGGTATAATTTTTTTTATATATATACTAAAAAAATCAATGTTTTTGATGCCAAATCACAACAATAAACCTATCTAGTTTGGTTCTCACACCAGTCGATTGGAAATATATAAATATCTCACTTTCGAAACTCGAACATAAACACTGATGATGAGATCTCAATCATCAGTATCATCTCCGGGCGACTAGAGTGTGATTCTATATCTATTCAATATATTAAAACTTTGAATACACGTTTGCAAGGCGTATATGCAAAATCTTTATATATTGGATTGTCCAAATGCAATATAAAACAAAAATTCAAATACGTATAAAATGGTTTAAACTTTCAAAACAAAGTTTGTTTAAATGTTTATTTTAAAAATAACACTCTTTTGACTCGTTCAAGGATACTACTGATCCCATCTCTAACGAGTCATTCTTATTGGATATTACTAATCCAATCTCTGAGGAATTCTTTCGTTTGGTTCTAAGGTGCCTTGTTCTCTGAGCTTTGTAAACCAAAGCTCTGATACCAAATGAAGCGACCAGAAACTTCCCCGGTCTCCGAAGAGATGAGAAAGAACGAATTACTGTGAGAACAAGACAAATCAGAACGCAGACAAAAGAACATTTCAATGTTATTACAACAATTCAATCAGATACAAGAATATACAGAGTATAAATGAATATTACACAGACATATCAGAGATTTAAATTACATTGCAGCAGAAAATAATACAATACACAACTGAAGGAGATATACGGATACAAAGCTTTCCGGATATCGTTCCAGCTGTAAACCAGGATCCTATGAATATAAATCTGAAAACCAAAACTACTAGCTGCCCGTGTCGAAAATAGGGGCACCCAGAGTTTAGGTTAAAACAATAAACTCCAGGTCAGTCATGTGACTGGTGTGAGAACTAAAACAGTTATTAATCTTTATTTTTAAAGTTAGGTAAATCAAGGGACCACGCCGTATAACACGGAACGGGTTTCCTCCCAAGAACACCAGTGCATAAAACAACAGCGCAATGCTAAATAAAGAAAAATGAAGCTATTATAAGACCCAGGTCCCATCACACAATGCAACGCAAGCCGGAGGATAGGGTTTTTACCTTATAATAGCCAAGAATGCTTGATACGTTTAGAACAAATCATTTGATACTTTTATAAGTGCATACTGTATAAAATATCTTCAAATCATAAGTATCAATCATAGGCGGCATAAGTGCTCCATCCCACTATGTCGCCATACTAGGCTCTACAAATAAAACCGAAATACACGTATCGGAAATTGGATTTCCATCATGGTGGCTCCTGATTCGAAAGATCGATCGCGTAATGCAATTCCCCACGGCTTACGTCCCAACAAGAGAAAACACCGTCTGCACATCCGCACATTTGGGACCAGAGTACCACTGCGGCTTACGTCCCAACGAGAGAAAACACCGCCTACTCTATATATCCCGGAGCACTAGGCTCATCTCGGTCGACCGAATCCACGACACCACTAAGGTGCCCATCCACTAAAAATCATACTGATCAAACCACCAGTTTACCACCATACCGGGGTGTGAGGCTCGCGAACCAACGCTATACACAAAGCCATGCTATATTAAAGTTGCGCTTTGATCATCATCCACCAAACTTTGCTTTTCAACAAAAGTCTGGATCACTGCATCTCAGCATGCCACACTATCAATCCATATCGTACCACTGATTTCTGCCAATATATAACCTCTAAGCTCGTATGTCTCAGAGAAGGGCGTTAAGCAAGAGAATAAATTCCTCGCCGCCAAACAGATATATATTTAGCAGAGATCAACGAATACAATATAAAGGAATACAATGTCAGACACACCATCCATTTACAAGTCCGTTCTAGGTCTGAACGAAACCGAAGGCACTTTCCTTGCATATCCATCCATCTCCAAGTACGTCTGGACGACCACCAACTATTTCCATCCTCTTGGGTGTACAGCCCAATCAGGATCGTCAGTAATTATCCCAACGATGTGAAGACTTCCGGTCTTCAACCACCGTCTTCATCTTCGACATATTGTCGAATTGATTATTCAGAATGGGTATAAACCCGGCCTTTCCGAACAACCCGCGTATATTAAAAATAAATGTTACACAAACACAACATACGCCTCATTCCAATTCATTAGTTACTAACCGTAAATCAGTAAGAGAGCAATTCCCCAAATATTAACCCCGAAGGCCGAAACCAACATCAGATCAATATCCAGGAAACCATTCTTCTTAACTAACCTTCAGCTAGTTTCTAAATTTCAATTCTTAGGGAAAGGTTCCCATTAATTTTATCCAAGATAAATTCTTTAAAATTTATCCTTTAATCTTCCTTTGGATGTCATTTCAAACCAAATTATGGTTTTCCAAACTAGTCGAGATTAGCGAACCATACCGAAGTAATTATTTAATTTATTTCCCAATCCCAACCTATTCATCCCATGAAGCAAAACTGGTAATACTCCATATTTAACACCACAGTGTTATCGGTAAAATTAATTACCATTTCACGTTCAAATCCGATTAAAGATTTAACTATCGCTTTGGAGCAAATCTGGTGATACTCCATTCTCGCTCATTTTCTAAAGTTGATAATTTAAATTATCAATCCACATTTCAATTTAATTGAAGATCCATTAAAACTCTTTTTACTGGGTTAAAGAACTAGTGTCATTCAAAACACAGTTCACGATAAACCCAAATCACATTCTATTTATTATCGGGTTAAGGAACTAGTGTTATTTAAAACACAGTTCACGATAAACCTATGAATCAATTCTATTTAAACCCATTTCAGTTCAAAACTAGTTCATTTCGATAAAAATCTATTTTTATCTTTTCAAATATGGAGTATTTCATCCCAATTTTTCCCAAATCATTTCTTATGATTTTACACTAATTATTACTATTTTTAATAATTTTATCAAGGCCCGTACAGTCGATTTCCATCAACGGACATCGAACTGCACTTACAGCGACCTTTTCAAAATTTGATTTGGACGTATCTCCAAATCCAACCGTTAGATTTCAAATTTCTAATATTCGTTAGAAAGCTCTTTTTGATACGAACCCAACGGTTCCGGTTTTAGGAGAATCCGACGTCGGATCTCCCGTAATGTCCGTTTGAAATAAATGGTCGAAATTCACGAACTGCCGCGGTGCGGCGCGTTCTATTCAGGCCATTATATATATATAATATATATATATATATATATATATTATATATTTCATCGATTCCCTTTTTAAAACGAATTTTATAAATCATTTCAAATTTGTTTCAAAAACAATTTCAACCTTTATTTCAAATTCAAATCAAAATTGAATTTTCCCTTATAAATTCTTTCTACATTCACTTCTATTTGATTTCAATTCAAATTTGTTTCAGTTCTATTTCAATTCGTTTCAATTGAATTCAATTCAATTCAAATTCGTTTTCTATTCAATTCAAATTCGTTTTCTACTCAATTCAATTCGAATTCGTTTTCTATTCAATTCAAATTCGTTTTCTATTCAATTCAATCCGAATTCGTTTTCTAATCAATTCAATCCGAATTCGTTTTCTAATCAATTCAATTCGAATTCGTTTTCTATTCAATTCAATCTGAAATCGTTTTCTAATCAATTCAATTCGAATTCGTTTTCTATTCAATTCAATCCGAATTCGTTTTCTAATCAATTCAATTCGAATTCGTTTTCTATTCAATTCAAATTCGTTTTCTATTCAATTCAAATTCGTTTTCTATTCAAATCAATTCGATTCAAATTTCATTTCAAAATATTCGATTTCGAAATCACTTTTCAATATTCATTTTAAAATGAATAAAATCGATATAAATATCGTTCACGTCAAAATGGCGTCAATCTAATCAACACGGCTTCATATATTTCTATTTTCAAATATTCTATTTCAAATATTCTATTTCAAATATTTCTATTTCAAAATATTTCTATTTCAAATATTTCTATTATCAAAATGTTTCGTTCAACACATGACTAATCTCAACGGATGAGTACTGTCAACACATGAACCTTTATTTTATATTGGTAAAGATGTACATTTTATTATTAAAATATTTCGTTCAACACATGACTAATCTCAACGGATGAGTACTGTCAACACATGAACCTTTATTTTATAATATTCTTTATTTTTCCGATTGGAATGAGGCCCAATCAATTACCATATAAAGTTAATTATATGGATTCCAAACAACAAATGTATATAATAGGAACGATAAATAATCAACCATCATCCAAAGTGCACTACACTGTATAGGCATCAAATATAGATATCTAACGCTTATAACAGCCTGTCGATCCATCGACCGACATATTTAATCAATCAGGATGAGTGAACTTCAAATTTCATCCCAACACCCGTGTGGGGTTTCAAATAATCAAACACAGATTTTATTTATGCAGTTGGGCGACGTGTAAAATTTATCGTCCCAATCAATGTCAGTCAAATCGGTGTACATAAACAAACCGTCCGGTTTGTAAATGAATATTTATTTATTCACATTCACTATATTCATATTCACGTTAAAAATTATATTTTTAACGATAAAACATTTTATTTTAACATATGAATTTCTATTCAGTTCATTCTTTAAATAAAATGATATTTTTATTTTCTAACTTATTTTAGAAAATTTCGGCGGCATAATGACACGATACTAGAAACCGGACGAGGCCTAGCCTTATCCCCGGTCTAGTGAAGGCCCACGCCATTCACACATCAATCAAATCCATTCCATTTCACCAAATAATCTAACCAACTATACAACCAAACAAACAAGTCCATGGTCTGTGGACGATTGTGTCGGGTACTACTAAACACCATCTGCATCCTAGTATATAAATATAACTAGAAAAAGAAATTGAAAGGTGAGAAATTCTCACCCTTTCGCTAAACTGAATGACGCAATTCTTTATGGGTAGGAAATCTTCACCGCTCTTTTCTTTTGTCTATTTCGTTGCCCGTATTCACTACCTATATAAAAATCACATTTTTACTTTGCTATTCAATATATAAAAATCGAATTTTTACTTCGCTATTCAATATATAAAAATCGAATTTTTACTTTGCTATTCAATATATAAAAATCGAATTTTTACTTCGCTATTCAATATATAAAAATCGAATTTTTACTTTGCTATTCAATATATAAAAATCTCGTCTTTCTCCTTTTTAAAATCTCGTTTTTTTTCCTTTTAAAAATCTGAATATAAATCAATGCTTAACTATATATAAACTAAAATTAAAATCTTCTTTATTAACTACATCTAATAAATTAAAAACTAAGTATTTAAATTTACCTTTCCACGTTTTCAGCGAAGAGGAGGGTGTCCTACAGTCGGAGGAGGAGCGGCGGCCTCTGGTGGCGCTGGGACAGCGATGCAAGGCGGCGGCAGGCGTCCGAGGGTGCTGGCGGTGCGGTTGCGTCGGTCTTTGGTTGCTGGGTCTTCACAGCTCTCGCGTGGAAAAGGGAACGGAGGGGGGGAGTTGCACGCGATGGTGATGGTGGAGGGAGGCGGAGGGTGTCGCGGCCTGGGGCTCGCCGGAGTTCGCGTTCGACGCGATTGGGTTTGGCTTCGTGGCTCGGTCGACTGGAGGAAGGAGAAGGATCAGAGAGGGGGGGTCTCGGACGAGGGACGGTGGCCAGCGACGGGGTGGTGGAGGCGATGGCGTGAGGCCGACTGGGCTAGGTCACGGGGCTTTTCCCCCTTTTCGATTTTGAAAAATAAAATAAAAACCGGGGTTTGACTGTTGACCAGGGGAGATGGGTGTAGGAGGGTTATTATAAATAATTTAATTAATTTAATTTATTTCAAAAGGTGGACTTTTTATTCGATCTCCGATTCAAACCCAACGACTGTCGCCCTTAGCTAATTACCCCCGTTCCGAACACAATGGGATATGTTTCGTAGGCTGATTCCATCGTTACAATCAGTTTTCGTCAAAATCAACATATAACTCTATATATTGAATTTGAACGCGTATTTCAATTTACTGGGGTCACATACTAACTCGAAAAGTTCCAAAAAAATATTTTCTAGCTTCGTATTGACGATACGGTCCTAACAAAACTAGTTTCGTCGAATTCTGAGACCGTTGGAAAAATGGCCATTTTCCAGTCGATTAAAATCAACTAAAACTGGTCAAACGCGTTTTCATTTGCCACGCTCACATATTGATTCGAAAAATTATGAAATTTGAAACTAGCAATAACTTGTCATCACGGATCCAACAAAAGTGGTTTCGTCGAAATCCGAGGTCGTTTGCAAAATTTCCATTTTTAAGGGCCTGAATTCCATAGCGACTATTCAGAATTTTCAACTGGACATATCTTTTGATTCCCGCTATGAAATTTCAATTTTTCGGATTCGTTAGAAAGATAGTCACAATTAGATCCCATTATTTTTTGTTTCACTAAAATCCGGTTTATTTTGCACCCGGTACATTCATTTGAAGTTTGAAATCGAATTATCGAACTACCGCGCTATTTTCAATTCCTTTTATAATTATATATAATTATTTATATTCTAATGACGACGTATATAATATATACGTTCTAATTCCATTCAAATTAAATTTCTCGTCGATTTTATTTAAAATAATCTATTTTAAATGTTCAAAATTCGCTAAAATTGCCAAAAGAAATTTTTTAAACTGGCCCAGATTTTCGGGTTATTACAATCTCCCCCACTTAAAACTTTTCGTTCCCGAAAAGGAACAAAGTCGAAAGTGGTTTGATCAGTTCAACTCAACTTCCATTGTTTTGATTACGGCTTAAGTTCTTCAACTTTTCAGTTTATAAGAACTTTTCAAAAATTTCAAAAATTTGGCTAACACCCTAAATTTTCGAAAAATTCCGCCATAACCTCCCCTGCACCGGGAGCCACGGGAAAATCCCGAAATTGCCATAAAGGCCTTCTGATCTCAAAAAGAAAAAGAAAAGGCCAAGCGGTTAGCCAATCGGCTCATAAAATCATCATCACCCAAACAAAACAGTAAATTATAGTAAACATGTACCTATTTGTCGGGCAAACAAATTTTATTCTCTGCTCTAGCCACCTTGCTATGACCTGTTCAATGTAAGTACAAGTATATGCATGCAATTTCAATCAAATTCCAAAACATTCTAATATGCGGTGCTAAATTCACCTTAGTTCAATCATTCTTCTTACACTAGATATATTATACAATATCGATACATTTTTAAAACAAAAGCATATTTAAGTTCATACAAGTATCATACACATCCATACATATATCCAAAATGCTAGTTCATTACATTAAAACCCAACTTTCTAGGAAGTCGTGCCTCCTCCTTGCATAATTTCCAAAGTAGATATCTCCTTTCCTTTGGATTTCTTATCACCCTTCTTTAACGGGCAATTTCGGGCTAGATGCCCTATATCTTTGCATCGGAAGCACTTCTTTTCTTTTCCTAATTTTCTGGATTTTTTCTTAACGTTTGGACACTTATCCACAAAATGTCCCGTTTCTTTGCACTTAAAACAAACTATGTCCATTCTTATCTCTTTCTCCTTGATTTTCTTTCTCTCAGGGCACCGAACCGCATAATGCCCTTCTTCTCTGCATATACGACAATAAACACCCACATATGTTCCTAAGTTCAACTTCCTTTCTTTTTCTGTTTTCTGCTGGGCCCTCCTTGTTTGTTTCGGAGTCATACTAAAGTCAGCATTATATAAGCCATAGAGAACCATCTCCTACATTATATTCGAGGATTTTATCAAGAGAGTTTGCATTACTTTTCATTAACAAATATCTTGATTTATGCTTTATATATCATTCCAGTATTTCTATTAGTTGAATTAATAATCATCACAGCTAGCAATCAATGTGTTGGTTAACTTTCAAAGGTATAATTTTTTTTATATATATACTAAAAAAAATCATGTTTTTGATGCCAAATCACAACAATAAACCTATCTAGTTTGGTTCTCACACCAGTCGATTGGAAATATATAAATATCTCACTTTCGAAACTCGAACATAAACACTGATGATGAGATCTCAATCATCAGTATCATCTCCGGGCGACTAGAGTGTGATTCTATATCTATTCAATATATTAAAACTTTGAATACACGTTTGCAAGGCGTATATGCAAAATCTTTATATATTGGATTGTCCAAATGCAATATAAAACAAAAATTCAAATACGTATAAAATGGTTTAAACTTTCAAAACAAAGTTTGTTTAAATGTTTATTTTAAAAATAACACTCTTTTGACTCGTTCAAGGATACTACTGATCCCATCTCTAACGAGTCATTCTTATTGGATATTACTAATCCAATCTCTGAGGAATTCTTTCGTTTGGTTCTAAGGTGCCTTGTTCTCTGAGCTTTGTAAACCAAAGCTCTGATACCAAATGAAGCGACCAGAAACTTCCCCGGTCTCCGAAGAGATGAGAAAGAACGAATTACTGTGAGAACAAGACAAATCAGAACGCAGACAAAAGAACATTTCAATGTTATTACAACAATTCCATCAGATACAAGAATATACAGAGTATAAATGAATATTACACAGACATATCAGAGATTTAAATTACATTGCAGCGGAAAATAATACAATACACAACTGAAGGAGATAAACGGATACAAAGCTTTCCGGATATCGTTCCAGCTGTAAACCAGGATCCTATGAATATAAATCTGAAAACCAAAACTACTAGCTGCCCGTGTCGAAAATAGGGGCACCCAGAGTTTAGGTTAAAACAATAAACTCCAGGTCAGTCATGTGACTGGTGTGAGAACTAAAACAGTTATTAATCTTTATTTTTAAAGTTAGGTAAATCAAGGGACCACGCCGTATAACACGGAACGGGTTTCCTCCCAAGAACACCAGTGCATAAAACAACAGCGCAATGCTAAATAAAGAAAAATGAAGCTATTATAAGACCCAGGTCCCATCACACAATGCAACGCAAGCCAGAGGATAGGGTTTTTACCTTATAATAGCCAAGAATGCTTGATACGTTTAGAACAAATCATTTGATACTTTTATAAGTGCATACTGTATAAAATATCTTCAAATCATAAGTATCAATCATAGGCGGCATAAGTGCCCCATCCCACTATGTCGCCATACTAGGCTCTACAAATAAAACCGAAATACACGTATCGGAAATTGGATTTCCATCATGGTGGCTCCTGATTCGAAAGATCGATCGCGTAATGCAATTCCCCACGGCTTACGTCCCAACAAGAGAAAACACCGTCTGCACATCCGCACATTTGGGACCAGAGTACCACTGCGGCTTACGTCCCAGCGAGAGAAAACACCGCCTACTCTATATATCCCGGAGCACTAGGCTCATCTCGGTCGACCGAATCCACGACACCACTAAGGTGCCCATCCACTAAAAATCATACTGATCAAACCACCAGTTTACCACCATACCGGGGTGTGAGGCTCGCGAACCAACGCTATACACAAAGCCATGCTATATTAAAGTTGCGCTTTGATCATCATCCACCAAACTTTGCTTTTCAACAAAAGTCTGGATCACTGCATCTCAGCATGCCACACTATCAATCCATATCGTACCACTGATTTCTGCCAATATATAACCTCTAAGCTCGTATGTCTCAGAGAAGGGCGTTAAGCAAGAGAATAAATTCCTCGCCGCCAAACAGATATATATTTAGCAGAGATCAACGAATACAATATAAAGGAATACAATGTCAGACACACCATCCATTTACAAGTCCGTTCTAGGTCTGAACGAAACCGGAGGCACTTTCCTTGCATATCCATCCATCTCCAAGTACGTCTGGACGACCACCAACTATTTCCATCCTCTTGGGTGTACAGCCCAATCAGGATCGTCAGTAATTATCCCAACGATGTGAAGACTTCCGGTCTTCAACCACCGTCTTCATCTTCGACATATTGTCGAATTGATTATTCAGAATGGGTATAAACCCGGCCTTTCCGAACAACCCGCGTATATTAAAAATAAATGTTACACAAACACAACATACGCCTCATTCCAATTCATTAGTTACTAACCGTAAATCAGTAAGAGAGCAATTCCCCAAATATTAACCCCGAAGGCCGAAACCAACATCAGATCAATATCCAGGAAACCATTCTTCTTAACTAACCTTCAGCTAGTTTCTAAATTTCAATTCTTAGGGAAAGGTTCCCATTAATTTTATCCAAGATAAATTCTTTAAAATTTATCCTTTAATCTTCCTTTGGATGTCATTTCAAACCAAATTATGGTTTTCCAAACTAGTCGAGATTAGCGAACCATACCGAAGTAATTATTTAATTTATTTCCCAATCCCAACCTATTCATCCCATGAAGCAAAACTGGTAATACTCCATATTTAACACCACAGTGTTATCGGTAAAATTAATTACCATTTCACGTTCAAATCCGATTAAAGATTTAACTATCGCTTTGGAGCAAATCTGGTGATACTCCATTCTCGCTCATTTTCTAAAGTTGATAATTTAAATTATCAATCCACATTTCAATTTAATTGAAGATTCATTAAAACTCTTTTTACTGGGTTAAAGAACTAGTGTCATTCAAAACACAGTTCACGATAAACCCAAATCACATTCTATTTATTATCGGGTTAAGGAACTAGTGTTATTTAAAACACAGTTCACGATAAACCTATGAATCAATTCTATTTAAACCCATTTCAGTTCAAAACTAGTTCATTTCGATAAAAATCTATTTTTATCTTTTCAAATATGGAGTATTTCATCCCAATTTTTCCCAAATCATTTCTTATGATTTTACACTAATTATTACTATTTTTAATAATTTTATCAAGGCCCGTACAGTCGATTTCCATCAACGGACATCGAACTGCACTTACAGCGACCTTTTCAAAATTTGATTTGGACGTATCTCCAAATCCAACCGTTAGATTTCAAATTTCTAATATTCGTTAGAAAGCTCTTTTTGATACGAACCCAACGGTTCCGGTTTTAGGAGAATCCGACGGTCGGATCTCCCGTAATGTCCGTTTGAAATAAATGGTCGAAATTCACGAACTGCCGCGGTGCGGCGCGTTCTATTCAGGCCATTATATATATAAAATATATATATATATTATATATTTCATCGATTCCCTTTTTAAAAGAATTTTATAAATCATTTCAAATTTGTTTCAAAAACAATTTCAACCTTTATTTCAAATTCAAATCAAAATTGAATTTTCCCTTATAAATTCTTTCTACATTCACTTCTATTTGATTTCAATTCAAATTTGTTTCAGTTCTATTTTAATTCGTTTCAATTGAATTCAATTCAATTCAAATTCGTTTTCTATTCAATTCAAATTCGTTTTCTACTCAATTCAATTCGAATTCGTTTTCTATTCAATTCAAATTCGTTTTCTATTCAATTCAATCCGAATTCGTTTTCTAATCAATTCAATCTGAATTCGTTTTCTAATCAATTCAATTCGAATTCGTTTTCTATTCAATTCAATCCGAAATCGTTTTCTAATCAATTCAATTCAAATTCGTTTTCTATTCAATTCAATTCGAATTCGTTTTCTAATCAATTCAATTCGAATTCGTTTTCTATTCAATTCAAATTCGTTTTCTATTCAATTCAAATTCGTTTTCTATTCAATTCAAATTCGTTTTCTATTCAAATCAATTCGATTCAAATTTCATTTCAAAATATTCGATTTCGAAATCACTTTTCAATATTCATTTTAAAATGAATAAAATCGATATAAATATCGTTCACGTCAAAATGGCGTCAATCTAATCAACACGGCTTCATATATTTCTATTTTCAAATATTCTATTTCAAATATTCTATTTCAAATATTTCTATTTCAAAATATTTCTATTTCAAATATTTCTATTATCAAAATGTTTCGTTCAACACATGACTAATCTCAACGGATGAGTACTGTCAACACATGAACCTTTATTTTATATTGGTAAAGATGTACATTTTATTATTAAAATATTTCGTTCAACACATGACTAATCTCAACGGATGAGTACTGTCAACACATGAACCTTTATTTTATAATATTCTTTATTTTTCCGATTGGAATGAGGCCCAATCAATTACCATATAAAGTTAATTATATGGATTCCAAACAACAAATGTATATAATAGGAACGATAAATAATCAACCATCATCCAAAGTGCACTACACTGTATAGGCATCAAATATAGATATCTAACGCTTATAACAGCCTGTCGATCCATCGACCGACATATTTAATCAATCAGGATGAGTGAACTTCAAATTTCATCCCAACACCCGTGTGGGGTTTCAAATAATCAAACACAGATTTTATTTGTGCAGTTGGGCGACGTGTAAAATTTATCGTCCCAATCAATGTCAGTCAAATCGGTGTACATAAACAAACCGTCCGGTTTGTAAATGAATATTTATTTATTCACATTCACTATATTCATATTCACGTTAAAAATTATATTTTTAACGATAAAACATTTTATTTTAACATATGAATTTCTATTCAGTTCATTCTTTAAATAAAATGATATTTTTATTTTCTAACTTATTTTAGAAAATTTCGGCGGCATAATGGCACGATACTAGAAACCGGACGAGGCCTAGCCTTATCCCCGGTCTAGTGAAGGCCCACGCCATTCACACATCAATCAAATCCATTCCATTTCACCAAATAATCTAACCAACTATACAACCAAACAAACAAGTCCATGGTCTGTGGACGATTGTGTCGGGTACTACTAAACACCATCTGCATCCTAGTATATATATATAACTAGAAAAAGAAATTGAAAGGTGAGAAATTCTCACCCTTTCGCTAAACTGAATGACGCAATTCTTTATGGGTAGGAAATCTTCACCGCTCTTTTCTTTTGTCTATTTCGTTGCCCGTATTCACTACCTATATAAAAATCACATTTTTACTTTGCTATTCAATATATAAAAATCGAATTTTTACTTCGCTATTCAATATATAAAAATCGAATTTTTACTTTGCTATTCAATATATAAAAATCGAATTTTTACTTCGCTATTCAATATATAAAAATCGAATTTTTACTTTGCTATTCAATATATAAAAATCTCGTCTTTCTCCTTTTTAAAATCTCGTTTTTTTCCTTTTAAAAATCTGAATATAAATCAATGCTTAACTATATATAAACTAAAATTAAAATCTTCTTTATTAACTACATCTAATAAATTAAAAACTAAGTATTTAAATTTACCTTTCCACGTTTTCAGCGAAGAGGAGGGTGTCCTACAGTCGGAGGAGGAGCGGCGGCCTCTGGTGGCGCTGGGATAGCGATGCAAGGCGGCGGCAGGCGTCCGAGGGTGCTGGCGGTGCGGTTGCGTCGGTCTTTGGTTGCTGGGTCTTCACAGCTCTCGCGTGGAAAAGGGAACGGAGGGGGGGGGGGAGTTGCACGTGATGGTGATGGTGGAGGGAGGCGGAGGGTGTCGCGGCCTGGGGCTCGCCGGAGTTCGCGTTCGACGCGATTGGGTTTGGCTTCGTGGCTCGGTCGACTGGAGGAAGGAGAAGGATCAGAGAGGGGGGGTCTCGGACGAGGGACGGTGGCCAGCGACGGGGTGGTGGAGGCGATGGCGTGAGGCCGACTGGGCTAGGTCACGGGGCTTTTCCCCCTTTTCGATTTTGAAAAATAAAATAAAAACCGGGGTTTGACTGTTGACCAGGGGAGATGGGTGTAGGAGGGTTATTATAAATAATTTAATTAATTTAATTTATTTCAAAAGGTGGACTTTTTATTCGATCTCCGATTCAAACCCAACGACTGTCGCCCTTAGCTAATTACCCCCGTTCCGAACACAATGGGATATGTTTCGTAGGCTGATTCCATCGTTACAATCAGTTTTCGTCAAAATCAACATATAACTCTATATATTGAATTTGAACGCGTATTTCAATTTACTGGGGTCACATACTAACTCGAAAAGTTCCAAAAAAATATTTTCTAGCTTCGTATTGACGATACGGTCCTAACAAAACTAGTTTCGTCGAATTCTGAGACCGTTGGAAAAATGGCCATTTTCCAGTCGATTAAAATCAACTAAAACTGGTCAAATGCGTTTTCATTTGCCACGCTCACATATTTATTCGAAAAATTATGAAATTTGAAACCTAGCAATAACTTGTCATCACGGATCCAACAAAAGTGGTTTCGTCGAAATCCGAGGTCGTTTGCAAAATTTCCATTTTTAAGGGCCTGAATTCCATAGCGACTATTCAGAATTTTCAACTGGACATATCTTTTGATTCCCGCTATGAAATTTCAATTTTTCGGATTCGTTGGAAAGATAGTCACAATTAGATCCCATTATTTTTGGTTTCACTAAAATCCGGTTTATTTTGCACCCGGTACATTAATTTGAAGTTTGAAATCGAATTATCGAACTACCGCGCTATTTTCAATTCCTTTTATAATTATATATAATTATTTATATTCTAATGACGACGTATATAATATATACGTTCTAATTCCATTCAAAATAAATTTCTCGTTGATTTTATTTAAAATAATCTATTTTAAATGTTCAAAATTCGCTAAAATTGCCAAAAGAAATTTTTTAATCTGGCCCTGATTTTCGGGTTGTTACACTTATACAGTGTAGAATGCAATTTGGATGATTGTTGATTAGTCATCGTTGTTATTGTATACATGTGTTGTAGAAAATCCATATAATTAACATTATATGGTAATTGATTGGGCCTCATTCCAGTTTTGAAAAAATAAATATTTGAAACAGAAATATTTGAAAAGAAATATTTGAAACAGAAATATTTGAAAAGAAATATTTGAAATAGAATATTTGAAAATTGAAATATATGAAGCCATGTTGATTAGATTGAAGCCATTTTGACGCGAACGATATTTATATCGATTTTATTCATTTTTTTTATAATGAATATTGAAAAGTGATTTCAAAATCGAATATTTTGAAATGGAATTCAAATTGAATTGAAACGAATTAGAATTCGAATTGAATTGAAAATAAAATGAATTCGAATTGAAAATGAGTTCGAATTGAAATTGAATAGAATTGAATTCGAATTGAAATTGAATAGAAATGAATTCGAATTGAAATTGAATTGAATTGAAAACGAACTGAAATTGAATTAAAAATCGATTTGAACTGAAATGAATTTAAAACGAATTTATAAGGAAAAATTCAATTTTGATTTGAATTTGAAATGAAGTTGAAATCATCTCGAAAACGAATTTAAAACGATTTATAAAATACGTTTTGAAAGGAAATCGACGAAATATATATAATATATATATATATATATATTATATATATATAGAATGGCCTGAATAGAACGCGCCGCGCCACGGCAGTTCGCGAATTTCGACCATTGACTTCGAACGGATATTACGGGAGATCCGACCGTCGGATTCTCCTAAAACCGGAACCATTGGGTTCGTATCGAAAAGAGCTTTCTAACGAATATTAGAAATTTGAAATCTAACAGTTGGATTTGGAATTATGTCCAAATCAAGTTTGGAAAAGGTCGCTATAAGTGCAATTCGATGGCCGTTGATGGAAATCGACTGTAAGGGCCTTGATAAAATTATTAAAAATAGAAATAATTTGTGTAAAATCATAAGAAATGATTTGGGAAAAAAATCCTGATGAAATACTCCATATTTGAAAAGATAAAAATAGATTTTTATCGAAATGAAATAGTTATGAACTGGAATAAATAAATTGAATTTGAAATGGTTTTAAAAGTAACCAGAATTTCCAATTTTGAATTGGAATGGATTTGAATCGAAATTGTCTTCGGAATATTTTGATGTTGGATTTCGTGATGATACAGATATTGTTATTGGAATTTGAATGACATATTAATAACGTTATTTCCAATACGATATTTGTTGGTCGTAGAATTTGACATTGAATATAAGCCGGTATATTTTCTATTCAGAGCCTTGTATTTAATATCAAATGGGATTTGGGTTTGTCGTGAATGGTGTCTTCATTAACACTGTTCTTAAACCCAGTTGAGAAAAAGATTAAATCTTTTTATTTAGATTTAATGAAGTGTACCAATTAAATGGTATTTAATTGGAATTGAATTTAAATTGATTTTTGGGTTTATCGTGAACGGTGTTTTAAGTAACACTTGTCCTTTAATCCGATAATTAATAGAATGTGATTTTGGGTTGTCGTGATCGGTATCTTCAATAGTACTGTTCATAGACCCAACGGAGTTAAGAAAATCAGAAACTAACTGGAGATTAGTTAAGTTGAATGGTTTCTTGGGTATTGATCTGATGTTGGTTTCGGCCTTCAGGGTTAATACTTAGGGAACTACTCACTTGCTAATTTACGGTTAGGGACTGATTGAAATGTGATGTGATTTTGGGATTTATCGTGAACCGTGTTTTAAATGGCATTGATTCTTTAACCCAGTTAAAGATTAAAACTAAGTGCAGTTTTAATGAATCTTTAATTAGATTGAAAAGATCGAGAATGGAGTATCACCAGTTTTGCTCCAGGCGATAGTTAAATCTTTAATTAGATTTGAACGTGAAATGGTAATTGAATTTACCGATAACACCGTGGTGTTAGATATGAAGTATGACCAGTTTTACTTCATGGGATGAAAAGGTTGGGATTGGGAAATTAAAACAAATGATTACTTCGGTAAGGTTCGTTAATCCCGACTAGTTTGAAGTGATATTCAAAGGAAGATTAAAGAATAAATTTAAAAGAATTTATCTTTGATAAATTAATGGGAACCTTTCCCTAAGAATGTGAAATTTAGAAACTAACGGTAGGTTAGCTAAGCAGAACGGTTTCCTGGGTATTGATCTGATGTTGGTTTCGGCCTTCGGGGTTAATATCTGGGGAATTATTCTCTTGTTAATTTACAGTTAGTGACTGATGAATTGGAATGAGGCGTATGTTGTGTTTGTGTAACACTTGTTTATTATATACGCGAGTTATTCAGAAAGACCGGGTTTATCCCATTCTGAATAACTGATTCGACGATTAGTCAAAGATGAAGACTATGGTTGAAGACCGGAGGTCTTCACATCGTTTGGATAATTACTGGTGATCTTGATTGGGCCTTACACCCAAGAGGAGAGAATCAGTTGGTGATCGTCCGGACGTACATGGAGATCGATGGATATGCAAGGTACAAGGAACCTCCGGTTTCGTTCAGACCCAGAACGAACTTGTAAATGGACTGTGTGTCTGACATCGGATTTCATTATGTGTGATTGATATCGATTGCATGGCGTGAATTGCCTGTGTGACATGCTAAGTTGAATGGTTTCCTGGGTATTGATCTGATGTTGGTTTCGGCCTTCGGGGTTAATACTTAGGGAATTGTTCTCTTACTAATTTACGGTCAGAGACTAATGGAATGTGATATGGGTTTATCGTGAACTGTGTTTTTAACGACATTCGTCCTTTAACCCGATTTGCAGTCAAATGTGATTTGGAATTTATAAATCCTTTTATCAAGATTTAACGGTAATTTTCCAAAGTAAAGTTTCCTAATTTAATATATATTCAATTGGAATTGAATGGAATTTGATTCGATAATAATCGAAGTGAAATTCTGTGGAGGAAGACTGTTAATACATATGGAATTTAAAAGGCGTTGCCATTATTCCATTTAAATTATTAGTTGGATATGGAAATTGATATCAATTATATATTGATTTGTTTTTCCATGGAGATTCCATAATTAATGGAATGTGATTTGGGTTTATCACGAACTGTGTTTTAAATGACATTAGTTCTTTAACCCAGTTAAAAGCAGGATTACATGTCTGTCATTGTATTTCGAATTGTATGGTTGGTCTCTGCTAAATATATATCTGTTTGGTGGCGAAGAATTTATTCTCTTGCTTAACACCCGTCTCTGAGACGTACGATCTTAGAGGCTATATATCGGCAGAAACAAATAGTACGGTGTAGATTGTCGATATGACATGTTTGTGTTTCCAAAGTTAATTAATCATTAATATTGATTTTTAGGAAGATAAAAACCAAGTGGAGTTTTAATGAATCTTTAATTAGATTGAAATGGAATGTGATAATTTAAATTATCAAATTTGGGAAATGATCGAGAATGGAGAATCACCAATTTTGCTCCTAGTGATAGTTAAATCTTTAATTAGATTTGAATGGGAAATGGTAATTAAATTTACCTATAACACCGTGGTGTTAGTTATGGGGTAATACCAGTTTTGTTCCATGAGATGAATATGCTGGGATTGAGAAATAAAATAAATGATTATTCCGGTGTGGTTCGCTAATCCCGACTAGTTTGGAAAACGGTAACATGGTTTGAATTGACATCCAAAGGAAGATTAAAGAATAAATTTAAAGAATTTATCTTTGATAAAATTAATGGGAACCTTTCCCAAGGTATATGAATATTTGAATAAAAGAATATTCAGAATTGGAATAAGGCATACGTTGTGTTTTTATAGCACTTGTTTATTATGTACGCGAGTTATTCAGGATGGCCGGGTTTATACCCATTCTGAATAACTGTTTCGATGATAAGTCGACGATGAAGACGGTGGTTGAAGACCAGAGGTCTTCACATCGTTTGGATGATTACTGATGTCTTGATTGGGCTGTACACCCAAGACGAGGTAATAAGTGGTGATCGTCCAGACGTACTTGGAGGTCGATGGATATGCGAGCGCCTCTCTTCTGCATTGCACATGCAGAATGAGGAATATGGTGCCTCCGGTTTTGTTCAGACCTAGAACAAACTTGTAAATGGATGTGTGTTTGACATTGAATTTTATTCTGTGTTGATTAATCTCCATTAAATGTATATCTGCTTGGCGGTGGAGAATTTATTCTCTTGCTTAGCGCCCTTCTCTGAGACGTACGAGCTCAGAGGTTATATATCGGTAGATATCAGTCGCATGGCATGAATTGCCTGTGTGGCATGCTGAGATGCAATGATCAAGGCTTTTGTTGAAAAGTAGAGCCTTGTGGTTGATGATCCAAGCACAGCTTTAATACAACGTAGCTTTGTGTATGGCATTAATTCGTGAGCCTCACACCTCAGTATGAGTCAAAAACGGGATCGTGACTGCAAGGAGTGCACGATGTTTCTTTCTAGCTATGGGTGGTGTCTGCGTTTTACCAGCCCTGACATTTATATTATTTTTACCTATGTGGTTGTTGGATTGAGAGGTGCCTCGGTTATATCGTTCTCTACGGAGCCGATGGATATGTCCGATAGGACCAGGAAACGTGTGTTCAGGAATAACCAATCCTCTAACGTAACGGAGGACCGGCCCTGAAGATCCAAGGGTTACTCAGAGTGTGTAGTCCCGGGGCATTTGCTAGAGTATCTCGAAGCGGTAAGGAGCCATCCCTGGCCTCGACTCATGACGGAAATCCAATTTCCAATATATGACATTTCAGTTTTGTTTGTAGAGCCTAGTATGGCGACATAGTGGTATGGGGCACTATGTCGTCTATGATTGATGCATTTATATTTGAAGTTGTTTTCTTCACTTATAGTAATAATAAATGATCAAATTTCACATATCAAGCATTATTTGGCTATTATAAGGTAAAACCCTATCCTCCGGCTTGCATTCATTGTGTGATGGGACCTAAGTCTTATAATAGCTTCATTGTTCTTTATTTAGCACTGCGCTGTTTGTTTTATGCACTGATTCTTGGGGGTAAACCCGTTCCGTGTTATATGGCGTGGTCCCTTGATTTACATAACTTAAAATTAATTAATAATTGTTTTAGTTCTCACACCAGTCACATGACTGACCTGGAGTTTATTGTTTTAACCTAAACTCTGGGTGCCCTTATTTTCCACACGGGCAGCTAGTAGTTTTGGTTTTGCAGATTTATATTCACATGATCCTGGTTTACAGCTGGAATTATACTCGGAAAGCTCTGTATCTGTGTATTACTTTCAGTTGTGTTTTGTATTATTTTTCGCTGCAGTAATGTATTGTAATCTCAGATATTTTATGATGTGTAATATTCATTCATACTCTGTTATTTTCTTGTATTCTGATGGAATTGTTGTAATAAGCAATGAAGTGTTCTTCTGCTTGTGTTCTGATTTGTCTTGTCCTCAAAGCAATCCGTTCTTTCCTTCACGGGGAAGTTCGGGTCGCCACATTTGGTATCAGTGCTTTGGTTTACAGAGCTCGGAGAACAAGGAACATTAGAACCAAGCGAAAGAATTCATCAGAGATTGGATTAGTAATATCCAGTGAGAATGACTCGTTGGAGATGGGATCAGTAGTCTCCTAGAACGAGTGTGAAGAGTATATTTTTCAAATAAAAAATGAAAAAAAATTGTTTTGAAAATTTAAATCTTATTCGACGTATTTGAATATTTATTCGTATTGAATTTGTACAATCCAATATATAAAGATTTTGCATATACGCCTTGCAAATGTGTATTCGAAGTTTTAATATACTGGATAGATATAGAATCACACTTTAGTCGCCTGGAGATGAAACTATTGTGACTGTACAACATCAGTCGTTTGTGTTCGAGTTTCGAAGGTGTGATATTTATATATTTCCAATTGATTGGTGTGAGAACCAAAACTAGATAGGGTAATTGTTGTGAATTGGCATCAAAAACCTGATTTTTAATATATATATATATATATATATATCAAAATTACAAATTTGAAAAGATAATCAACTAATTGATTGCTGATTGTTGATTGCGTTATGTGATTATTCATTTAAACCAACATATAGATGTATGGTAACTTTGGGCCAAATTGTATCAAATATTGAACTGAATTGAAAATTGTTTGGAAATGCATGCATGTACATATATATGTGTGAACAGGTCATAGCAAGGAGTCCAGAGAAAAGGAATAATACTGTATGCTTGACAAATAGGCATATGTTTACTGATTTATTGGGTTTGGATGATTATATGAGCCGATTGGCTTTTTCTTTTTCTTTTTGAGATGAGAGGGCCTGTGTGGCGGTTTGAGGATTTTCCCGGTGCTCCCATACAAAGGAGGTTATGGCGAAAATTTTCGAAAATTTAGGGTGTTAGCCAAATTTTTGAAGAATTGGAAAAAGTTGAAGAATGAAAGCCAAACTGAAAGTTGAGTTGGTTTGTAAAACAACTTTCAGCTCCGTTCCTTTTCAAGGACGAAAAGATTTTAAGTAGGCGAGATTGTAACAACCCGGAAAATCCAAACCAATTTAAATTTTTTATTTTGGCAATTTTAATGAATTTTGAATATTTAAAATGAATTATTTTAAATAATAATGACGAGAAATTTATTTTGAATAGAATTAGAATGTATATGTTTATTTGAATCGACGTTAGAATATAAATATTTATTTTTAATTTTAAAAGGAATTGGAAATGGCGCGGTAGTTTGGAAATTCGATTTCAAATTTCAAATGAATGTGCATGATTCAAAATAAACTGGATTTTAGCAAAACCAAAAATATTTGAATCTAATTGAAAATATCTTTCCAACGAATCCAAAAAATTGAAATTTCATAGCGGGAATAAAAAGTTATGTCCAATTGAAAATTCAGAATAGTCGCTATGGAAAATATAGCCCTTAGAAATGGAAATTTTGCAAACGACCTCCATTTTCGACGAAACCACTTTTGTTGGATCCGAGAGGTCAAATTATTGCTAGATTCAGAAATCCATAATTTTTGGGATTAATATGCGAGCGTGGCGAAGTAAAACATGTTTTGACAGTTTCAGTCAATTTGGATCGACCAGAAAATGGCCATTTTTCAAACGGTTTCCAAATTTGATGAAACTAGTTTTGTTAGGACCGTATCGTCAATACGATGCTAGAAATAATTTTTTTGTAATTTTTAGAGTTAGTATGTGGCCCCGGTAAATTGAAATGTTTGTTCAAATTCAATTTGTAGATTTATATTTTGATTTTGATGGAAACTAATCAAAACAGTCGAATCAGCTTACCGAACATATCCCATTGTGTTCGGAATGGGGGTATTACGCTATGGGCGACAATCATTGGGTTCGGTTTGGAGTCCGAACGAAAAAGTGACTTTGGGAATTTAAAATAATTAAATAAATATATATTATATTACTCCCTCCCTCACATTTTTTCTCCCACCCCTGTCAATTTTCAAATCAAATAAAAAAAGGGGCAGAACCCTATCGCCCCTCGCGTCCCTCCGTCGCACGACCACCGCCGCCCACCGGAGGAGCCCCGCCACCCCTCCCCTTCCTCTCCTCCCTCTCTCACCGGAAATCCCCAAAGCCCGCGCCCAAAACCCCTAGCCCCTTTGTAAACCGCCGCGACAGCCAACCCTAACCCCCGCCGCCGACTGTAAAACCCCATTCGCCATCTGCAAGCCTCAGCGCCACCTCAGCTTCTCCTCCCTTCTTTGATCGAATATGGTGAGTTTTCTAGTTTTATTATATAAAATTCTAGATTTTTATTATATAAACGCTAAGATTTTTACACATATAAGGTTGAGAATTTTATACGTATAAAGTTGTGATTTTTATGCGTATAAAGGCAAGATTTTTATATGTATAAAGGCGAGATTTTTATATGTAGAAAGACGAGATTTTTGTTATCGGAAAAGATTATATTTTCATTAATGAAAAGATTTGAATATTAAGGAAGAAAAGATTCGATTTTAATGAAGAAAAGAATAGATTTATATTAATGAGAAGGTCGTATTTTTAAAGATGAAAAGATTATATTTTTATTAGAACAAATATTTGATTTTTATAATTGAAGTAGAGATAAAAAAATTAATTTTTTTATATATGTGTATAGCATCATAAAAATACGATTTTTATTATATGAATAACTAAATAAAAATGTGATCTTTATTTTAAAAAGTAGCGAATAGAAAAATTAGATTTATATATATATATTAGCAAGGTAAAAATTCGACTTTTATATATTCATTAGCAAAGTAAAAATATAATCTTTATTTATATGAAGCGATATAAAAATATAATCTTTATATAGTGGTTAGCGTTATAAAGATATGATTTTTATATAGGAAGTAACGATGTAAAAATATGATTTTTATATATATAACTGAATTATAAAAATGCGGTTTTTACTATGAACAGCGTGAAAAATAGTGCGATGAAACTGACGGAAATCAAAATGGAATCCGTATCGTTCAGAAGGAAAGAATGACGGAGTGGATCTCAAAGGTGAGAACTTCTCACTTTAATTTATTTCTAGTTTAAATATATACTAGGATGCAGACAGTGCTTAGCAGCACCCGACACCCGTCGTCCACAGACCATGGACGACTTGTTTGTTTGATTATATTGCGAAAATTGATTGTGTGATGTGGACTGAAATAAAATATTTTATAGTTAAAAATAAATTTTTTAACGTGTATATGAATAAAGTAAATATTTATAAACAAATCGGACGATTTGTTTATGTACACACATTTGACTGATATTGATTGGGACGATAAATTTTACACATCGCCCAACTGCACAAATAAAATTCAGTGTTTGTTGTTTGAAACCCCACACGCGTATTGGGATGATATTGGACATACACTAATCCCAATATTTAGTTGTATGTTGATCGAGTGATTAATAAGCTGTGTAAGCGTTAAATATTTCTATTTGATGCTTAGGCAGTGTAGAATGCACTTTGGATGATGGTTGACTGTGTTTGATTGTTATTGTGCACATGTGTATGAAATCCATATAAATCAAATTATATGGTAATTGATTGTGTCTGATTCCAGTTTAGAAAGAATGAATATTTTAAAAATAATGATTATTTTAAAATAATGAATATTTTAAAATAATATTCAGTAATGGATCAAAATCTGGTTTTGATGTCCGATTTGGGATGGACATAAAAATATTTAAATATATGAAGCCATGTGGATTAGATTAACGCCATTTATACGTGAATGATATTTATATCGATTTTATTCATTTTTATAATGAATATTGAGAAGGAAATGATTTCGAAATATAATGTTTTGAAAATATTATCATTTGTATATCGATGATATGGAATATTCAATTCTGATTTGAAATTGAATATGAAGTTGAAATCGGTTTGAAAACGAATTTAAAACGATTTATAAAATATGTTATAAAAAGGAAATCGACGAAATATATATATATATATATATATATATATATATATATATATATAATGGCCTGAATAGTATGCGCCGCATTGCAACAGTTCGCGAATTTCGACCATTGACTTCAAATGGACATTACGGGAGATCCGACCATCGGATTCTCCAAAAACCGGAACCGTTGGGTTCTTATCGAAAAGAGATTTCCAAAGAATATTATAGATTTGAAATCTAACCATTGGATTTGGAATCATGTCCAAATCAAATTTGGAAAAGGTCGCTGTAAGTGCAGTTCGATGGCCGTTTATGGAAATCGACTGTACGGGCCTTGATAAAATTATTAAAAATATCAATAATTTGTGTAAAATCATAATAAATGATTTGGAAAGAATTAGGATGAAAATTCCATATTTGAAAAGATAAAAATATATTTTTATCAAAATGAATTAGTTATGAACTAGAAAATTAATTAATTTTTAGAAATAAATAAATTGGATTTGAAATGGTTTTAAAAATAACTAGAATTTCAATACATGAATTGGAATGGATTTGAATCGAAATTATCTTTGGAATATTTCGATATTGGATTCCGTGATTATACAGATATTGTGGAGGAATTTGGAAGATGTATATAACGTTATTCCAATACGATATTTGCTGATTTAAGAATTTGATATTGAATATATGCCGATATATTTTCTATTCAGAGTCTTGTGTTTAATATCAAATTGGATTTTGGGTTTTTCATGAATGATATCTTTAATAATATTGTCCTTAAACCCAATGGAGTTAAGAAAATTAGAAACTGACTGGTGATTAGTTAAGTTGAATGGTTTCCTAGCAAATTGATCTGATGTTAGTTTCGGCCTTCGGGGTTAATACTTAGGGAATTGTTCTCTTACTAATTTACGGTCAGAGACTAATAGAATGTGATTTGGGTTTATCGTGAACTGTGTTTTTAACGACAGTCATTCTTTAACCCGATTTGCAGTGAAATGTGATTTGGAATTTATAAATCTTTTTATCAAGTTTTAACGGGAATTTCCAAAGTAAAGTTTTCCAATTTAATATATATTAAATTGGAATTAAATGGAATTCGATTCGATAATAATCGAAGTGAAATTCTATGGAGGAAGACTGTTAATACATATGGAATTTAAAAGGCCTTGCCATTATTCCATTTATATTATTAGTTGGATAAGGAAATTGATATCAATTATATATTGATTTGTTTTTCCGTGGAGATTCCATAATTAATGGAATGTGATTTGGGTTTATCGTGAACTGTGTTTTAAATGACATTAGTTCTTTAACCCAGTTAAAAGCAGGATTACATGTCTGTCATTGTATTTCGAATTGTATGGTTGATCTCTGCTAAATATTTATCTATTTGGTGGTAGAGAATTTATTCTCTTGCTTAACACCCTTCTTTGAGAAGTACGAGCTTAGAATGTTATATATCGGCAAAAATCAATAGTACGGTATAGATTATCGATGTGACGTGCTTGTGTTTCCAAAGTTAAATAATCATTAATATTGATTTTTGGGAAGATTAAAACCAAGTGGAGTTTTAATGAATCTTTAATTAGATTAAAATGGAATGTGATAATTTAAATTATCAAATTTGGGAAATGATCGAGAATGGAGTATCGCCAGTTTTGCTCCTAGCGATAGTTAAATCTTTAATTAGATTTGAACAGGAAATGGCAATTAAATTTACCGATAACACCGTGGTGTTAGGTATGGGGTAGTACGAGTTTTGTTCCATGAGATGAATAGGTTGGGATTGGGAAATAAAATAAATGATTACTCCGGCGTGGTTCGCTAATCCAGACTAGTTTGAAAACTGTAACATGGTTTGAATTGACATCCAAAGGAAGATTAAAGAATAAATTTAAAGAATTTATCTTTGATAAAATTAATGGGAACCTTTCCCAAAGTATATGAATATTTGAATAAAAGAATATTTAGAACTGGAATGAGGCGTATGTTGTGTTTTTATAGCACTTGTTTATTATGTACGCGAGTTATTCAGGAAGGCCGGGTTTACACCCATTCTAAATAACTGTTTCAATGATATGTCGATGATGAAGACGGTTGTTGAAGGCCGGAGGTCTTCACATGGTTTGGATGATTACTGATGTCTTGATTGGGCTGTACACCCAAGACGAGGTAATAAGTGGTGATCGTCCAGACATACTTGGAGATCGACGGATATGCGAGGGCTCTCTTCTGCATTGGACATGTGGAACGAGGAATAAGGTGCCTTTGGTTTCGTTTAGACCCCGAACGAACTTATAAATGGATGTGTGTTTGACATTGAATTTTATTCTGTGTTGATTGATCTCCATTAAATGTATATCTGTTTGGCGGTGGAGAATTTATTCTCTTGCTTAACACCCTTCTCTGAGACGTACGAGCTGAGAGGTTATATGTAACGACCCGGAAACCCGTACCTTTTGAATCGACAATAATCCACACATGTCTAACTCAAAACTGTACGTATTTACAGATTGTTAAATGACGATCCACATCTTCAACCATTATGGAAAAAAATATAGATAATCAAGGGGATTAATTTAGAATTAGAAAGAAAGAAGAAAACAAACACAGAATCTCGCAACGGAATGAACAAAATATAATAATCAAATAACAGTTCATGAAGCTGTTTAAAATAAACATTTGATCATTTTACAACATTTATCAGAGTTATACATTTATATACATAACTGATAATACAGAGTAATGCAACAGAATAGTAGTGGGATACAATAGTAATAATAGTATACCGTCTTCGTCTTCATCCTTCAGAAGATAACCTTTGAAAATGAAATGCTCAAGTCTGACCCGAGCGTAATAGCGTGAAAATAAAACAAGCTCGGATCAGGCAAAAATATTCTCATCTAAGTCAAATCGATATCATATGAACATGCACACACATAACTCAAGAGATGTTACGGGAAATTCCATCTCCTAAGGATCCGTCAAACTAGATACTATATAATATAATCTCGCTATTATACTAGTGTCTATTCACAAATACTTGTCAGAAAAATAGCGTAAGCGGGGTTACATTGATTACCCTTACACAGTTTATAAGCACATGGTCTATGCAGGTCCTGTAACACAACCAGTAACGTCGGTAGCCAGTGAGTCCCCTATAGACCTATGCCAAAAATCAAAATCGTAGTTGTCTCGCATAAGGATAAACGTATGACAAGGCACATGAGGCTATACCCAAAGTAGTATGCTACTAGTTTGCCTGATCCAGACTGGTGGTTACCCCTAACGGCCCACCGTAGACATCCGCCCCATATCAAATCAAAGGGAAATACATCCCATCAAGGGTGCGCACCAACAAAACAACAACAAACGAATAGTAATAGTATGGACCCGAGGCCCAGGAAAAATCGAAGAGCAGATGTCCACTAAGAGGTAGTCAAGCCTCATTTGGTCTGGCACGGCTCCTGTTTTAGTCATTTCAAATCGACACAAGTGCCGGGGTCATCCATTATCCTTCACTTTCTTCAAATCCAGTAATCGCCTCCAAATTCATCCTACTTCATTTCTGGAACTCCAACGCATATACTGTTGTTAAAGTGGTTCCAATCATTGACAAAGAGTATGTCAATAAGAGGTCCCGGTCTCTTTAACAACCAAACATCATGTTACACACCGATTGGTACTTTTATATTTCAAAAGTGAATCGTTATGATATCAAAATATCATATTCAACTAAACAAATTTCACTTTAAAATATCATATTATTTTAACCACAATAATATTTATTTTCAAAATTTATATTCACTTTGAGATAAATTTCAAATTCAATAATTTGTTATAACTTCAATTAACCACATTTCATTCGAATTACTTCAAAAATAGTTTTGAATTCATTTTTGATTTTAATATCAAAATGATCATATTTACTTTTAAATCACAGATTTAAATGTAAACACTTTTCACTTCTAAAACAGTTTGAGTTTGAAATAGTTTTGGGGTTTAAATAAATTTTTCATTAGTTGTAAATAATTTTGGGAGATTTGGAATAGCTTGGAAATCAGAACAGTTTGAGTGTTGGAAATGGTTTTATGTATATTAAAATATTTTATGAAATAAACTACTTATATATATATATAAAGAATAGGTTTTTGAAAAACAATTTATATAAAGCACTCCATATATCAAAGGAATAAATTTCATAAAATAGTTTATATATAAATTTGTTTATATAGAAATAATTTCAAATCAACTATTTCTTTCTATTTTCAATGACTTTGAACCTAAGTTCAAAACTCAAAACAAACAAATCGATTTCCAATATCCAGTCCAAATCGATTCCCAAAATCAAATTTATTTGAGAACAATCCATTTTAAAGGATAACTTCCAATTTCAAAATATTATTTGAATCTATTCAATTCAAATCAATTCTGAGTTCAAGTTCAAGTTCTTAATATTTATTTAAGCCATTTAATTCGAATTTAATTTCAAAGTTTGAATAAAGATTTAAACCTTTGAAACAATTCAAATTTTAATCAATTTTAGTTCAAATCTCAAATAACAAATTTAAACCATTTCAATTTGAATTAAATTTCAAAGTTTAAATAGAGATTTAAACCTTTGAAATAATTCAAATTATAATCAATTTTAGTTCAAATTTCAAAATAACAAATTTAGATCATTTCAATTTGAATTAAATTTCAAAGTTTAAATAGAGATTTAAACCTTTCAAACAATTCAAATTTTAATAAATTTTTATTCAAATTTCAAGATAACAAATTTAGATCATCTCCAGTTGAATTAAATTCCAAAGTTTAAATAAAGATTTAAACCTTTGAAATAATTCAATTTCAACATTTCAATATAATTCAATTACGACATTTCAATATAATTCAATTTCGACATTTCATATAATTCAATTTGGAATGATTTCAATTCATAACCAATTTTAGTTCAAATTTCAATTTAACAAATTAGATCATTTCATTTCGAATTTAATTCCAAAGTCTAAATAAAGATTCAACCCTTTGAAATAATTCAATTTCAACATTTCAATATAATTCAATTTATATAATTTAAATTTATTTTCTTTACATAGAATCACTTATTTAAATCGGTTTCACAAATTCTAAAATTTATATATTTAACCAATCCGGTGTCCGTATAATAATTCTCTATCCTATGGCCAAGTGATCAGTGATTTCAAATTTTAAATTTTAATTTCAGGGAATGGATATATATCATTTCAATCCAAAGGTCAAATGTCATAGGTATATATCATTTCAACCTATTTCTTAATTTATTCGAAATGACAGTTTATGATGATGCTCGTAACATCCAAGGTGATAACACTGATATAAAAATATAGACAGCATCAGTACAGTTTAATATATCCACAAAAAAACACCCATCACAACCATCATCCAAAACAGTTCAATTTGCAATAATTAACTGATTATATGTGTCGGGGTTTAACTAGCAATTTAATTCAAAAATAAACTAACTGTCAATTCAATTTCTAACAGTTTAAATTTTGATGTCCATTTAAAATAGCAACCAACAACAAATAATCGAATCAATCACAGATTTCAATTTCACAAAAATGTGAATATTTTTTTTGCAGGTGTGAGAAAACTCACCTTTTGTGGCACAGAAGTTGAGACGATAACAGATAGGCGTGAAACCGAAACAACACCGAAACTTTAGCGAACCAAATGCAGTGAGGAAGCTCAAACCACCATGCCCAGACCCGAAATCTCCCATGGGTGCAACAAGCTCCCTTACTGTCCTTGTCTTTAAAACATACGCATGCTTCAACAAAAAAAAGGCTAACCCTGTACATGCGCATGCATGCATTGCTACTCGGTGCAAATTTTGTATCTGCACGCTCAAGCCTCACACATGCAACCCGAGCCCACCAACCACCTTCATGCATGCGCCCCTTTTTTTCTCTCTTTTTTTTAAGACAAGATCTGAGAACTTCTCAAATGTAAAAACAAAATGTGGGGAGAAGAATTGGGTTACTGGAATTTATTATATTGAAGAGGGGATGAGAAGCTTTGGTGTAGAAAAGAAAGTAGTGTGCACAAGAAGAAAGAAAAGAGAAACAGCAAGTTCCAAAAAGAAAAGAATGAATAGTGTTCTTCCACTTTTCCATTCCACGCGCATGAATGAATATTGCTGAACCCATGCACCGTGCAACTTTACTAACCTTTCTCTCGCTATCCGCTCTACTAAATCGCGTGCCGTCTTCGCCAGTGTTCTCAGCATCCAAAGATGCACCACCCTGTACTTCCATCTCAAACCACCATATTTTCCATTGGCTGCCACGGTTGGTACATGCCACTGTTTCAAGTCGGACATAAACAAAAATTGTAGATCTGTTCGTTCTCTACCACTTTCATGTTGAAGACCCTTGCTAAAGTAAGTCTAGGAAGGGAAAATAAATTGTTGAAGAGGAGACTGTATATTTTTGTGAATGTAAAGGAGGAAGAACCAAAACCAAAATGTTTCCCTGCATGTTTCATTCATGCCTTATAAAACAAATGAAACGGTGGAAGTTTTGAGAGAGGAGTTGCATGGAAAATTAGTAATGTAAATGTTATGGCTCATGTTGCTAGAATACTTGCATGACTCATGAAGTGGAAAAATAAAGAAAGTTTTGAGAAAAGAAAAATTGATGCTTGAGGAATGAATGCCCCTTTCCTTTCCATGCGCATGCCTCTGTAGTCTGTATATAGGCAATATTATCTCTCCAGCTAAGCAAAAGGTGCAGGTTGCATTAAAGAGAACGTGGGTGAAGTGAGAGGGTATGGGGTTTGCATTAATGAAGAACGTGCATGCAAAGAAAATGGAAGAGTAGAAAATGGAAGCATGGTAAGTGACGCATGCATAGATAGTAAGAAGCATGTCACGCATGCTTTAGAAATGAAAAAGAAAACAACAACATGCATTTTGTGTCTTTTATTCATGACATGATAACATGCATGGTTTTGAGAAAAAAATTTGTCTATTGGCATTAGAACCCTTTCGAGCTGGGTTTGCAGATCCAAAAATGACTAGAAAAATAAGTAAGATCGTAAAAGGGACACATCGAACTCAAATGACTCCGTTTCAAAAATGAACTGTGCAAGCTTTTTCACAATTTTAGCGCAAACCGAACCCCGAAACTGACAAATGAATATATTTCGATAATCAACGCGACGAGACGGACACAACGGTATATAATTTGCAGTGTCAGCATGCTCCGTTCAAAAACGCGTTACGGACCCCTTTAACGTAGAAATGCGGATGTGAAACGGAGGTCAATACGTTCGATTTTCGCGAAATGAATTTCGCCGTTGGATTACTGTCAACGAATAGAATATATTTCACGTTTGTCCGAACTTGTTTCGAAGAGATTTTAAAATTGCTAAAAATTGAACTGTTATGCGCAGCGCGCACTGAAAATTGCGCGACCGACTATATTCAAATTTTCCGACGAAATTTTCACAGCTGCTACATTTCACTATACGTATTTCAAATATCGAATTCCCATTATGAAAAACCATAGAATATATTATTATTATTATTTAAATAAAAATACAATTTAAATCGAAATTTAATTCGTTAAAAATAGCGGGTTGTTACAATCTCCCACACTTAAAACTTTTCGTCCCCGAAAAGGAATGAAGCACGGTAGTAAGTACATGTATATACTTACCGCAAAGTAATTTAAAAAAAATAAAAATTTGTTTTGAATTTTAAAGTCTCCAAAAAAATTTGTAACGCCCGAAATCATAGAAAAATTTCGGTAGCACCTTCTTTGTACGGAGGGACTTTGGCAATATGCCAGTAGAGATGAAAACATATGCATCGGCTCACATGACTGGAAAACACAATATATCAATTATATACACATCTTATTTATTACTTTTTCGTAGGCATACCATTTTATTTTATTTATATATAAGCGAGTTCGCTTATATACGCAAGCAAAACGATAAACGCGCGCAAGCTACCAAATTAAATCAAACACATTCTGTACCTACCAATTACTCAATAACAATGATATGTGAATCATGTACTTGAGACAACATCTATGCATACATCAAAATGCAACAATAATACACATGAACATAGCAAATGCAACATAATAACATACAACAATCAAATTTATATAGTTTATTCATACCCATACAATTTTCGTTTGATTGGTTCATATATGTCTTTATGTTTAATGTATTCGCATTAAATTGTTCCTCATCCAATTTTGCTTACATTTATCGATTTCCAAATATTCATTCGCGTTTAATGATTTTTTAGTCTATAGTTTTCATTAGTTTAAAATCTACCTAGTTCAACTATATTAAAATTTCCTATATGCTGGCATTTCGTTTTATCTATACTTATTCTCAACATATTCGAAATTTAGATACTTGTTCATTTCAATTTCTATATGTGTTAACACTTTAATTTCATCTACATCTTAAGCTTTCTATGTTTTTAATTAACTTGCTTAAATAGATTTACAATCGATTTAACTCATAAACTTATTTACATCGCAAAATAGCTTATTGTAAATTTTCTTAAGCTTATCTTTGACATTTTATTCAATCAGAATCTAAGTTCATTATTTTCATAACTTGGATTAGCTGATTACATTAGTTTAATTTGTTTAGCTCACTTCCTTTGTTGTAATTGCACATTACATTTCAAACTTTTCAACATTCATATTGAACAATTTAGAATTCTATTAGTATTAACTTATCTCTCAACTGCTTCTTATAACTCAACTAAGTTTGATATTTCATTTACGTAAATGACGCAGTCCTTTGCAAATATTCCATCCATTGGTTATCATTTTAGAACATTAACAAATTAAATTTTTTATTACAACCACTTGATTAACCTTTATAAATATTTCTTTGGTTCAAATTCATTTTCTTTTTGAACCTCTTTTCTTTTCTTTTTGAACCTCTTTACTTTTCTTTATCTTCATAACATTTCTATGATTCACATAACATTTTGGAACATGTTATTCATTTTTATTTCACTTATAAAATATTTCATTACATATTTATATACTATTAAACTTTTCATTTAGGTAGGTTTGTATATATTACAAATTAAATTTTAGTATTTCACAACTTACTCTTATATTATCAAAGTACATGAGTATTTGTTTCTATTTTACTTTAACATTTTTCTTACTTTATGTTTCAATTTTTTTATCCTATCATATTATATTTTTCATTTATATTTCTCTTATTCATTTATCGTATTTCTTTATTCACCTATTCAAAATTTCATTTGATATTAATACTGACAATTATTTATTTCGTTGATTATCAACAAGGAGAGTAATTTGTATAAATAGAGACTTGAGAATCTTAATTACCAATTTCTTTTCAAAACATTTTGAATTACTATATACTATTCATAATTTTTGTATATCAAAACATACTCAAAAATTCAAATTAAAATTATTTCCAAAACGAATATGTAGCACTGCTACTAAATGGTCTTCCCCACTTTGGGACTCGAAAATGAAAGTCGATGACTATGATCATCTCATCACCGAAATCTATTTTCCAGTAGCAAAATAGAGTACTTAACCAATTTCTATTTAAATATACTTCAAATATTACTACTATATTTTTTTTTTCCAAAACCTTGAAAAATATTTACAAACCATCGGAATTTAAAGAACTCGCATTCTCCATTTAAATTCATTTGGTTTACATTTAATTATACATCATATATAAAAGATCGATTTATTTTTATAGTCAATAGGTTAAAAGTATTGACTAATTTACCATCAAATTTCAAAATTATTTATCTTACATATATAAAATATACATGAAAATAATATTGTGTTAGAATGCCTTATTCAAGTGTTTTTGAAACCTCATTCGGTAACGCTTGCACACGCATGGACTGGAACTCCGAACTCAACTCAATAAGCCAAACAACACAATATAAAACCATTTTTATATCCAAAGTACAAGTACGCTCTCTCATATATATATACACTCAAAACTCATTCTAGGGTGTTACTAACCCTATCTCTAATGAGTAAATCCCAATAGAGCCAAGGTTTACTGCTAAACCATAAGCTCTGATACCAACTGTAACGACCCGGAAACCCGTACCTTTTGAATCGACAATAATCCACACATGTCTAACTCAAAACTGTACGTATTTACAGATTGTTAAATGACGATCCACATCTTCAACCATTATAGAAAAAATATAGATAATCAAGGGGATTAATTTAGAATTAGAAAGAAAGAAGAAAACAAACACAGAATCTCGCAACGGAATGAACAAAATATAATAATCAAATAACAGTTCATGAAGCTGTTTAAAATAAACATTTGATCATTTTACAACATTTATCAGAGTTATACATTTATATACATAACTGATAATACAGAGTAATGCAACAGAATAGTAGTGGGATACAATAGTAATAATAGTATACCGTCTTCGTCTTCATCCTTTAGAAGATAACCTTTGAAACTGGAATGCTCAAGTCTGACCCGAGCGTAATAGCGTGAAAATAAAACAAGCTCAGATCAGGCAAAAATATTCTCATCTAAGTCAAATCGATATCATATGAACATGCACACACATAACTCAAGATGTTACGGGAAATTCCATCTCCTAAGGATCCGTCAAACTAGATACTATATAATATAATCTCGCTATTATACTAGTGTCTATTCACAAATACTTGTCAGAAAAATAGCGTAAGCGGGGTTACATTGATTACCCTTACACAGTTTATAAGAACATGGTCTATGCAGGTCCTGTAACACAACCAGTAACGTCGGTAGCCAGTGAGTCCCCTATAGACCTATGCCAAAAATCAAAATCGTAGTTGTCTCGCATAAGGATAAACGTATGACAAGGCACATGAGGCTATACCCAAAGTAGTATGCTACTAGTTTGCCTGATCCAGACTGGTGGTTACCCCTAACGGCCCACCGTAGACATCCGCCCCATATCAAATCAAAGGGAAATACATCCCATCAAGGGTGCGCACCAACAAAACAACAACAAACGAATAGTAATAGTATGGACCCGAGGCCCAGGAAAAATCGAAGAGCAGATGTCCACTAAGAGGTAGTCAAGCCTCATTTGGTCTGGCACGGCTCCTGTTTTAGTCATTTCAAATCGACACAAGTGCCGGGGTCATCCATTATCCTTCACTTTCTTCAAATCCAGTAATCGCCTCCAAATTCATCCTACTTCATTTCTGGAACTCCAACGCGTATACTGTTGTTAAAGTGGTTCCAATCATTGACAGAGAGTATGTCAATAAGAGATCCCGGTCTCTTTAACAACCAAACATCATGTTACACACCGATTGGTACTTTTATATTTCAAAAGTGAATCGTTATGATATCAAAATATCATATTCAACTAAACAAATTTCACTTTAAAATATCATATTATTTTAACCACAATAATATTTATTTTCAAAATTTATATTCACTTTGAGATAAATTTCAAATTCAATAATTTGTTATAACTTCAATTAACCACATTTCATTCGAATTACTTCAAAAATAGTTTTGAATTCATTTTTGATTTTAACATCAAAATGATCATATTTACTTTTAAATCACAGATTTAAATGTAAACACTTTTCACTTCTAAAACAGTTTGAGTTTGAAATAGTTTTGGGGTTTAAATAAATTTTTCATTAGTTGTAAATAATTTTGGGAGATTTGGAATAGCTTGGAAATCAGAACAGTTTGAGTGTTGGAAATGGTTTTATGTATATTAAAATATTTATGAAATAAACTACTTATATATATATATATATATATAAAGAATAGGTTTTTGAAAAACAATTTATATAAAGCACTCCATATATCAAAGGAATAAATTTCATAAAATAGTTTATATATAAATTTGTTTATATAGAAATAATTTCAAATCAACTATTTCTTTCTATTTTCAATGACTTTGAACCTAAGTTCAAAACTCAAAACAAACAAATCGATTTCCAATATCCAGTCCAAATCGATTCCCAAAATCAAATTTATTTGAGAACAATCCATTTTAAAGGATAACTTCCAATTTCAAAATATTATTTGAATCTATTCAATTCAAATCAAATCTGAGTTCAAGTTCAAGTTCTTAATATTTATTTAAGCCATTTAATTCGAATTTAATTTCAAAGTTTGAATAAAGATTTAAACCTTTGAAACAATTCAAATTTTAATCAATTTTAGTTCAAATCTCAAATAACAAATTTAAACCATTTCAATTTGAATTAAATTTCAAAGTTTAAATAGAGATTTAAACCTTTGAAATAATTCAAATTATAATCAATTTTAGTTCAAATTTCAAAATAACAAATTTAGATCATTTCAATTTGAATTAAATTTCAAAG
Organism: Allium sativum; assembly: GCA_030737875.1. Lineage (NCBI taxonomy): Eukaryota > Viridiplantae > Streptophyta > Magnoliopsida > Asparagales > Amaryllidaceae > Allium > Allium sativum. The sequence goes on along the minus strand of CM060922.1, from coordinate 442,139,143 downwards.
TTTAAATAGAGATTTAAACCTTTCAAACAATTCAAATTTTAATAAATTTTTATTCAAATTTCAAGATAACAAATTTAGATCATCTCCAGTTGAATTAAATTCCAAAGTTTAAATAAAGATTTAAACCTTTGAAATAATTCAATTTCAACATTTCAATATAATTCAATTACGACATTTCAATATAATTCAATTTCAACATTTCATATAATTCAATTTGGAATGATTTCAATTCATAACCAATTTTAGTTCAAATTTCAATTTAACAAATTAGATCATTTCATTTCGAATTTAATTCCAAAGTCTAAATAAAGATTCAACCCTTTGAAATAATTCAATTTCAACATTTCAATATAATTCAATTTATATAATTTAAATTTATTTTCTTTACATAGAATCACTTATTTAAATCGGTTTCACAAATTCTAAAATTTATATATTTAACCAATCCGGTGTCCGTATAATAATTCTCTATCCTATGGCCAAGTGATCAGTGATTTCAAATTTTAAATTTTAATTTCAGGGAATGGATATATATCATTTCAATCCAAAGGTCAAATGTCATAGGTATATATCATTTCAACCTATTTCTTAATTTATTCGAAATGACAGTTTATGATGATGCTCGTAACATCCAAGGTGATAACACTGATATAAAAATATAGATAGCATCAGTACAGTTTAATATATCCACAAATAAACACCCATCATAACCATCATCCAAAACAGTTCAATTTGCCATAATTAACTGATTATATGTGTCGGGGTTTAACTGCAATTTAATTCAAAAATAAATTAACTGTCAATTCAATTTCTAACGGTTTAAATTTTGATGTCCATTTAAAATAGCAACCAACAACAAATAATCAAATCAATCACAGATTTCAATTTCACAAAAATGTGAATATTTTTTTTGCAGGTGTGAGAAAACTCACCTTTTGTGGCACAGAAGTTGAGACAATAACAGATAGGCGCGAAACCGAAACAACACCGAAACTTTAGCGAACCAAATGCAGTGAGGAAGCTCAGACCACCATGCCCAGACCCGAAATCTCCCATGGGTGCAACAAGCTCCCTTACTGTCCTTGTCTTTAAAACATACGCATGCTTCAACAAAAAAAAAGGCTAACCCTGTACATGCGCATGCTTGCATTGCTACTCGGTGCAAATTTTGTATCTGCACGCTCAAGCCTCACACATGCAACCCGAGCCCACCAACCACCTTCATGCATGCGCCCCTTTTTTTCTCTCTTTTTTTTAAGACAAGATCTGAGAACTTCTCAAATGTAAAAACAAAATGTGGGGAGAAGAATTGGGTTACTGGAATTTATTATATTGAAGAGGGGATGAGAAGCTTTGGTGTAGAAAAGAAAGTAGTGTGCACAAGAAGAAAGAAAAGAGAAACAGCAAGTTCCAAAAAGAAAAGAATGAATAGTGTTCTTCCACTTTTCCATTCCACGCGCATGAATGAATATTGCTGAACCCATGCACCGTGCAACTTTACTAACCTTTCTCTCGCTATCCGCTCTACTAAATCGCGTGCCGTCTTCGCCAGTGTTCTCAGCATCCAAAGATGCACCACCCTGTACTTCCATCTCAAACCACCATATTTTCCATTGGCTGCCACGGTTGGTACATGCCACTGTTTCAAGTCGGACATAAACAAAAATTGTAGATCTGTTCGTTCTCTACCACTTTCATGTTGAAGACCCTTGCTAAAGTAAGTGTAGGAAGGGAAAATAAATTGTTGAAGAGGAGACTGTATATTTTTGTGAATGTAAAGGAGGAAGAACCAAAACCAAAATGTTTCCCTGCATGTTTCATTCATGCCTTATAAAACAAATGAAACGGTGGAAGTTTTGAGAGAGGAGTTGCATGGAAAATTAGTAATGTAAATGTTATGGCTCATGTTGCCAGAATACTTGCATGACTCATGAAGTGGAAAAAAAAGAAAGTTTTGAGAAAAGAAAAATTGATGCTTTAGGAATGAATGCCCATTTCCTTTCCATGCGCATGCCTCTGTAGTCTGTATATAGGCAATATTATCTCTCCAGCTAAGCAAAAGGTGCAGGTTGCATTAAAGAGAACGTGGGTGAAGTGAGAGGGTATGGGGTTTGCATTAATGAAGAACGTGCATGCAAAGAAAATGGAAGAGTAGAAAATGGAAGCATGGTAAGTGACGCATGCATAGATAGTAAGAAGCATGTCACGCATGCTTTAGAAATGAAAAAGAAAACAACAACATGCATTTTGTGTCTTTTATTCATGACATGATAACATGCATGGTTTTGAGAAAAAATTTTGTCTATTGGCATTAGCACCCTTTCGAGCTGAGTGTGCAGATCCAAAAATGACTAGAAAAATAAGTAAGATCGTAAAAGGGACACATCGAACTCAAATGACTCCGTTTCAAAAATGAACTGTGCAAGCTTTTTCACAATTTTAGCGCACACCGAACCCCGAAACTGACAAATGAATATATTTCGATAATCAACGCGACGAGACGGACACAACGGTATATAATTTGCAGTGTCAGCATGCTCCGTTCAAAAACGCGTTACGGACCCCTTTAACGTAGAAATGCGGATGTGAAACGGAGGTCAATACGTTCGATTTTCGCGAAATGAATTTCGCCGTTGGATTACTGTCAACGAATAGAATATATTTCACGTTTGTCCGAACTTGTTTCGAAGAGATTTTAAAATCGCTAAAAATTGAACTGTTATGCGCAGCGCGCACTGAAAATTGCACGACCGACTATGTTCAAATTTTCCGACGAAATTTTCACAGCTGCTACATTTCACTATACATATTTCAAATATCGAATTCCCATTATGAAAAACCATAGAATATATTATTATTATTATTTAAATAAAAATACAATTTAAATCGAAATTTAATTCTTTAAAAATAGCGGGTTGTTACATTATATATCGGTAGATATCAGTCGCATGACATGAATTGCCTGTGTGGCATGCTGAGATGCAATGATCAAGGCTTTTGTTGAAAAGCAGAGTCTTGTGGTTGATGATTCTAGCACGGCTTTAATACAGCGTAGCTTTGTGCATGGCGTTAATTCGCGAGCCTCACACCTCGGTATGAGTCAAAAACGGGATCGTGACTGCAGGGAGTGCACAACGTTTCTTTCTAGCTATGGGTGGTGTCAGCGTTTTACCAGCCCTGACATTTATATTATTTTTACCTATGTGGTTGTTGGATTGCGAGGCGCCTCGGTTATATATCGGTCTCTACGTAGCTGATGTGTAACACCCCGTATTTCAGTTAATGATAAAATTCACTAATTGCAGAATAAATAATCTCAAATGTGAGAATTGGGGGAAACGGGCTGCGTCATTGCGTTCGTCTCGGAAAAATACGCAGAATAGAGTCCGAAATTTTGTAAATCGGAGTCCGTATGGCCCAGTTATGGCCCAATGAAGTTTGCAGAAAATTCATAGTTAAAAACAGATTTAAAAATTAAAAATCAGATTTCGAAATTGGAGCCAGCAGGGGGCCAGGCGGGAAACTTCCCGCCCTACCCATGTCGACAGGGCTGTCGACAGGCCTGTCGACTGGGGAGTCGACTGCCCTGTCGACTTGCCTGTCGACACAGGGTGTCGAGCCAGTTGGCTTGGGTGCACCAGATCTGGTTTTCTGGCTAGGGCTGGGCTGTGTTCTAGAGATTTCCTAAATCTAACGGACCTAATCTAACCTAGGGTTAATCCTATGGTCTAAAACACACCCTAATCCTATAAATACACCCTAATGCAAGCCTAATCCATACTAAAAATAGAAATGATGGCCTCATGCCGCCAAAATCAAACTTAAGAGGAGCCTCCACTAATTTATGAAGGAAGTTGCAAGCTAATCAACCTCTAATCATCATCTTCTTCATATTTAGCAACTAGTTCTACTTCCTAAGTTTTCTAATCTTGGTTTTGGTGAGTTCCTATGCCTTTAGCAAGTAATTGCTAAACTAATTAGGATAGGATATTAGGAGGCTATGGATGTAAATGTGGATTATGCAAGTTGTGGTTGTCATATGTTATAAGTTCATATGTAAACTTGCCTCTTTTATGATATGATGTGTCATGCAAGTTCATATGCAAGTTTTATGCAAGTTTATATGTAAGATCATATGCAAGTTAGTCTCTTTTTATGATATGCATAACATATGCGAGTTTGCCTTTGAGATATGACATGATTCATGTGCAAGTTAGTCTCTTTTTATGATATGCATAACATATGCGAGTTTGCCTTTGTGATATGACATGATTCATGTGCAAGTTAGTCTCTTTTTATGATATGCATAACATATGCGAGTTTTCCTTTGTGATATGACATGATTCATATGCAAGTTAGTCTCTTTTTATGATATGCATAACATATGCAAGTTTGCCTTTGTGATATGACATGATATGCAAATTGATATGCAAGTTCATATGCAAGTTTTATGCAAGTTCATATGCAAGTTCATATGCAAGTTTTATGCAAGTTTATATGCAAGTTCATATGCAAGTTTTATGCAAGTTCATATGCAAGTTCATATGCAAGTTTGTCTCTTTTTATGATGTGCATAACATATGCAAGGTTGTCCCTATGTATGACATGTTATGTAAACAAATTACGTGGGAAACGATGGGGTTAATATGCATGGTTATAAAAAGATGTAAAGTTGTTATGATTAAGCATAACATAAAATGAATGGACATAATTGGGAATTTACCTATTAAGTTAGGTCTACCCACATTATGGAGTTGGGAATTTACCTATTAAGTTAGGTCTACCCACACTATGGAATTGGGAATTTACCTATTGAGTTAGGTCTACCCATATTCTTGAAAATGGTAATTAATTAGGGATAATTAATTATGGGGGGGGGGTGATTAATTAGGTGTAATTAATCAACTAAGACACGAGGTTGGACCCTTTTGTAGCGGAAGTCTGCCCGGAACCGACCGACCATCCAGCGGCTACAAATGATTGGCCCAATGTGAGAGGTCTTAGTCATAAATTAAATACGTGATTAAAGTAAAGACACGAGGTTAGACCCTTTTGATGACAGAAGTCTGCCCGGAACCAACCGGCATATCCAGCAGTCATAAAAGACGGTCTAATGTGAGAGGTCTTTATGAGGTCATGATCTTAATTAATTAATTAAGAAACACTTAACCATATTAGCATGTAGAGGGACATGAGGGGTTAAGTGGGTGCCTTGGGTGGCATGTGGAAATCTAGTGGGTTGCCTTGGGTGGCAATAGAAAATACGATTAGAATACTTAACCAAGTGGAAACATGTAATTAAACATGATTAAAGGGTTAAGTGGGATGCACTAGAAAAAGGGACAAGCTTAGGTGGGTAGCTTGTGGGGGCCCATTTCAACCAGTAACCCATATGTATCTTATTGGGCTCGACCCATGTCGAGGACGGGACACGCGTACTGGGCTTGACTATAAGAGGCCAAAACGGGTTAGCGGTGGCAACGCAAGTCCAACGGGTTTCATATGCGTGTGTGGACCCGGGCTGGTAGGTAAGACGTTGTTGCATCGTGTAGATATAAGCCGTGCACCGTTAATTATATCGGGTTGCCACCTTGGGGAGTGATACACCCCACTGTGGGGCCGGCACGGGTATCTACGGTAGGGAGCCGATCGCTTGGGAGTAGTGGGTACACCTAGTGGAGATAGGGGCAGACGGCACCTATGTAGTCAGCTAGGGGTATACGAAACTACTGGGTAAATTTCTAAGTCCTTGGGAGGGATCAACCTTTAAGTAGGAACGACTGGTGTGGTGCAGTGTAGTAATTATCCTTGGGAGGGTAAAAGCGTCTTTATCGTTATCTTAGTTCACTCTAAGTCTGATTGGCTACTGAGTGTAGTCATTTATCCCCAGTCACACCGTACCAAGTTATATCATATCCTTATTACTTTAATGATTACATTGTTAAAGTTATAGGACTCGCTCAGACTTATGTCTGACCCCGTTGTTTTTATCTTTTTCCCAACCCTCAGATTCTCAGAGTGGGCCCAGCACGAGTGGGCTTTGATCAGGCTGCTTTTATTACTCTCTTGGAGCTTGGACCCTAGATGTAGAGCTCAGCTTACCCTTTTCTTTTATGGCTATCAGTTCATGTATTGGGATTATGTATTTTTATTTATCATGATGGATATTTGTACTTGACTCCTATTATGGTTTTTGGATGTAACCAGACATGTTCTATTTTCCGCTGCAAGTTGAAATGATGTTTTAAATTTTCAAGTATTACTTATATCTGTCTTGCTGTAATTACTCTGTTCTATATTCACTCAAAATACTCCACCGATGTTATGGCATTCCCTTAGAGAGTGACCATAGCGGGCGTGGGGTGTTACACGTGTCATAGCGGGCGTGGGGTGTTACACGTGGTATCAGAGCAAAGGTTACCGGAACAGATAAAATTTTTAGAAAACAATTTTTTCTAAAAACATTTTTGGAAGAAATATTTTCAAAAACATGTCTTTAAAGAGAAAAGTTTTTGAAAGAAAAGCATAATCCCCAATAGCCATATCTTTATCTTTCGAATTCTCCGTTTTTGAATCTTTCCTTTCAGCATGGCTGAGGATCTTAACTTTCCGGAGGGTGTGACGATACCAGTATGGTATAGGAGATTGATGGAGGCTAGGGCCACCACTGCGGGTCCAGCAAATGTTCCTCCACCAACCGTAGCACCCGATCTTCCTCCTCCCCCTCCTCCTCGCACGGATACTTTTGCTAAGACTTGTAAGGAATTTAAAGCTATGGGAGGGAAACCTTTTCAAGGATCTGAAACTTTTGTGGAGGCTAGAGATTGGCTTAAGGAGGTGGAAGAGTTGATAGATATTTTTGAGATGGAAGAAGGAAAGAAAGTCAAGTTAGCTGCTTGGTTGATGAAGGGAGAGGCCTCATTCTGCTGGGAGGTCACTAATGGAGAACGCCCCGTTGACTCTTGGGCGGATTTTAGGCAAAGATTTGTGGCAAAGTTTCTCTCAAGGGCGGAGGAAAACTTGTATATGGAAAGATTCTTGACTCTAAAGCAAGGAAATCTCTCAGTGAAGGAATATGTCAACAAGTTTAATCAATTGGAGAGGTTTGGCCTAGACATGGTGAATACACCGGAGAAGAAGGCTTTGAGGTTCGTGAAAGGCTTGAATGAACCAATGCATGGGTTGGCTATGACTCATATCCCTATGGGGGCCACCTTTGAGAAGCTAGTTGACATGGCACTCATGCATGAAGAAGAGAAGGGTCCCAATGCTAATAAGGCACCTGAGAAGAAGGGAGATCAAAAGAAACCTCAGCAACAACAACAAAACAAAGGTGGGAAAGGCAACGGTGGCAAGGGCAAGAAGAAGTGTTTCAATTGTGGGACACCAGGTCACATAAGCAAAGATTGTAGAAAGAAGAAGAAGACTGGTTGCTTTCACTGTGGCGAAGCAGGGCATCTAGTGAAGGATTGCCCTAAGAAGGGGCAAAGGATGGGATCTACCTCAGGAGGACAGGTGCAAGCTCTTATGGCACCGGGTCAGGCTAGTGGGAAAGTATAGGCTCTCGCGGTTCCACCGATTCAGGAAAGAGGTAGAACTATTTCCGTTGAAAGTCTGGTTTTTCTATTTGACCATCCTGTCCGTACATTGTTTGATTCTGGCGCATCGCATTCGTTTATCTTATCATCATTAGTTGAGTCACTGCACTTAGACACCAGTCTGGTAGATGATCCCTTGGTTGTTTCAAACCCAATTGGGGGCTCCACTTACTTGTCCATGATATGTTTGGGTTTGAAGATTTCTATACTTAGCATTGAGTTTAGATGTGATACTTTTGTGTTGGGCTTCACGGGCTATGGGTTGATTTTGGGCATGGACTGGTTATCCAGTAATGGGGCCGTTCTTGATTGCGAAAGGAGAGTTGTTAGGCTCATGACCCGCTTGGGTAACACTCTCGAGATCTCTTGTAATCCCATGGATTCTGTTATGCTAAGTTATCTTGAATCGCTTGACGCTTCGGTCGAGAGTTTGCAATCTGTAAGAGTGGTCCGGGAATACTCGGATGTGTTTGAGGAGGTGAAGGGCTTACCTCCGAAGCGGGAGATTGACTTCCGAATATATCTGGTGGATAATGCTAAACCTGTATCTTTACCAGTGCGCCACATGGCTCCTCGTGAGAGGAGGGAACTCCATAAGCAAGTAGGGGAGTTGCTTGAGAAGGGGTTCATAAGACGAAGTATATCGGAGTGGGATGCTCCAGTAGTTTTTGCTACGAAGGCGGATGGGTCCCTCAGACTTTGTGTAGACTATAGAGAACTCAACAAGCTCACAAAGAAGAATAGACACCCATTGCCGAGGATTGATGATCTTTTCGATCAATTGGTTGGCGCTTCAGTATTTTCTCAATTGGACTTAGCCACGGGGTTTCATCAGTTGAGGGTGGCTGAGGATAGCATAGACAAGACTGCCTTTAGAACTCCGGATGGTTTCTATGAGTGGCTGGTGATGCCATTTGGGTTGACGAACGCCCCTGCATACTTTGTTGATTTGATGAGTAGGGTGTTCAGGGAGTTCCTTAATAAGTTCGTGGTGGTCTTTGTGGATGATATCTTAGTATTTTCTAAGAGTGAAGAAGAGCATGCCTTACATCTTGGGGAGGTGTTGAAGACTCTTCGAGCACATAGCCTTAAGGCTAAATTCTCTAAATGTCACTTCTGGAGGAAGGAAGTGCGGTTCTTGGGGCACGTGGTCTCCAAGGAAGGGATAGCTGTGGATCCCGCAAAGGTAGTATCAATTCAGGATTGGAAGGTTCCGAAGAATGCTACCGAAGTAAGAAGTTTCTTGGGGTTGGCGGGTTACTATAGGAAGTTTATCAAAGACTTCGCAAAGATATCAGCCCCTTTAACCCGCCTTACGAAGAAGAATCTTGTTTTCACATGGGACGTAGATTGTGATGATGCGTTCCGACGGTTAAAGAGAGCTTTAACCACTGCTCCAGTTTTAGTGTTGCCAGATGGGAGCAAGCCATTTATTGTCTATACTGATGCTTGTGGGACAGGGCTGGGCGCAGTCTTAATGCAAGAGGGAAGGGTGATAGCCTATGGTGGAAGGCAGTTGAGAGTGCATGAGAAAAATTACCCTACCCATGATTTAGAGTTGGCCGCTATTGTTTTTGCGCTTAAGATTTGGCGCCATTATCTTCTTGGTGAGAGATTCGAATTGTTCACTGACCACAAATCATTGAAGTACTTGTTTTCTCAGAAGGATTTGAATTTGAGACAGCAAAGGTGGATGGAGTTCTTAGCATCCTATGATTTCGAGATAGCGTATACCCCTGGCAAGGGTAACGTGGTGGCGGACGCCTTGAGCAGAAAAAGGTTGTCCCTGAGTCCATTGTTCGTGGAACAACGAAGCTTGGAATTTATCTCGATGTTTGATTTCAGACCTTCCATTGACTATATACCCGGTTTGCTAGCATCCTTGGAGGTCAGGCCTACTCTTTTTGGGCGAATTGGAGAAGCACAGAGGGACGACCCACAGTTGGTTGAGTTGGTAGAGAAGCTCATAAGGGGGGAGTCGTCCAGCCATTTGAGTAGGTACACCCTAGACGATAGGGGGTGCTTGCGTAGAGACGGTAGACTTTGTGTACCGCAAGACGAGGGTTTGAGGAAGGCTATTCTTGATGATGCACACCGTTCTAGGATGACCATTCATCCCGGTGGGGACAAGATGTACCAAGATATGAAGCGGGTTTTCTTCTGGGCCGGTATGAAGAAAGATGTGGCCGAATATGTCGCTCGATGCTTGGTCTGCCAACAAGTGAAGGCAGAGCAAAAGAAACCAGGTGGGTTGCTTCACCCATTGGAAGTTCCGCAATGGAAGTGGGATAGCGTCTCGATAGATTTTATTGACGGGTTACCCAGATCGAGAAAGGGTAATACAGGAATTTGGGTGGTGGTAGACAGACTTACTAAGAGCGCCCATTTCATACCTGTGAAGAGCAAGAGGACTGCTCCATGGCTAGCTTCAGTATATCTTCGAGAGATAGTTCGATTGCATGGGGTACCCTCTAGCATAGTGAGTGATCGAGATCCTATCTTCACTAGCGAGTTCTGGAGAAGTTTGCAAGAAGCAGTGGGGACTCAATTGTGTCTGAGCACCGCATATCACCCTCAGACGGACGGCCAGACTGAGAGGGTGAATCGTGTCCTAGAAGACCTTTTGAGGCTTTGTATCTTAGATTTTGGAGGTACATGGGAAGAGCATCTTCCATTGGTGGAGTTCGCATATAGTAACAGCTTTCAGTCCAGTATTGGTATGGCTCCTTTCGAAGCTCTCTATGGAAGGCCTTGTCGATCGCCTACATGTTGGTGGGAATCTACAGATAAGATTTTGCTTGGGCCTGATATGGTTAGGGAGACTTCTGAGAAGATTGACTTGATTCGAAGAAGGATGAAAGCAGCGCAGGATAGGCAAAAATCTTATGCGGACAAAAGGAGGACGGATCTTGAGTTTGAGGTTGGAGACATGGTGTTTGTCAAAGTGTCGCCGTTACGAAATGTGGTTCGCTTTGGATCTGTTGGGAAGTTAGCACCAAGGTTCGTAGGGCCATTTCCTATTAAGGAAAGAATTGGACGGATGGCATATAGAGTGGAGTTGCCCGACAGACTTAGTGGTGTACATGATGTATTCCATGTGTCCCATTTGAGGAAATGCTTACATGAGACCGCAGAGGTGGTAGAGCCGAGCTTGCTTAAAGAAGTGGAAGTAGAGCGTGATGCGACTATTCGACGAGCTCCTACCCGCATCCTTGGGTCAGAGACTAGGAAATTGAGGAATCGAGAGGTTCGACTAGTCAAAGTACAATGGGGAGAAGACGAGAGCAACGCAACTTGGGAAACGGAAGCGAAGATGCGTTCATTGTACCCGTTCCTTTTTGAGGGTATGTCTTTTAACTTCTCCTTTATCGTTTGTCTAGTACTTATCTTATCTTTAGTATGTCCTCTCATTTGTACCTTTGACCTTTAGATAGGGTAAACCTATGGTTGAAACATGTGTTTGAGACATGTTATGTTTGATGGATGCATGTGGATGCAAGTGGTTGCTAGTGGTTGCTCGTGGATGCATATACACACACTCTAGGCACTAGATCGGCTCAATCACTTCATATTGCATATTGCATAAAATTGTGTGTAGGAAGCTATATTTATGGATGTATAATGATTGTGTTATCATGTGGATGATGCATTTTGGTGAATGATTGTGCACTCATGTAGATATTGTATGTGTCGATAGGGTTCTCTCGCATACATAATGGATGCATGGCACTATCATGGTTTGCATATGTTCATACATTAGATAGGGAACATATACACACACTTTTTGCATATGCTCATACATCATTAGAAATTGTTTTAAGGACAATGGATGCCCGTGTTTGATGGATTGAGTAGATGGTTGTTTGGATGGTAGGATATGCATTCTCCTTAGCTTAGAGATTTCGGGGACGAAATCCTTTAAGGAGGGGAGAATGTAACACCCCGTATTTCAGTTAATGATAAAATTCACTAATTGCAGAATAAATAATCTCAAATGTGAGAATTGGGGGAAACGGGCTGCGTCATTGCGTTCGTCTCGGAAAAATACGCAGAATAGAGTCCGAAATTTTGTAAATCGGAGTCCGTATGGCCCAGTTATGGCCCAATGAAGTTTGCAGAAAATTCATAGTTAAAAACAGATTTAAAAATTAAAAATCAGATTTCGAAATTGGAGCCAGCAGGGGGCCAGGCGGGAAACTTCCCGCCCTACCCATGTCGACAGGGCTATCGACAGGCATGTCGACTGGGGAGTCGACTGCCCTGTCGACTTGCCTGTCGACACAGGGTGTCGAGCCAGTTGGCTTGGGTGCACCAGATCTGGTTTTCTGGCTAGGGCTGGGCTGTGTTCTAGAGATTTCCTAAATCTAACGGACCTAATCTAACCTAGGGTTAATCCTATGGTCTAAAACACACCCTAATCCTATAAATACACCCTAATGCAAGCCTAATCCATACTAAAAATAGAAATGATGGCCTCATGCCGCCAAAATCAAACTTAAGAGGAGCCTCCACTAATTTATGAAGGAAGTTGCAAGCTAATCAACCTCTAATCATCATCTTCTTCATATTTAGCAACTAGTTCTACTTCCTAAGTTTTCTAATCTTGGTTTTGGTGAGTTCATATGCCTTTAGCAAGTAATTGCTAAACTAATTAGGATAGGATATTAGGAGGCTATGGATGTAAATGTGGATTATGCAAGTTGTGGTTGTCATATGTTATAAGTTCATATGTAAACTTGCCTCTTTTATGATATGATGTGTCATGCAAGTTCATATGCAAGTTTTATGCAAGTTTATATGTAAGATCATATGCAAGTTAGTCTCTTTTTATGATATGCATAACATATGCGAGTTTGCCTTTGAGATATGACATGATTCATGTGCAAGTTAGTCTCTTTTTATGATATGCATAACATATGCGAGTTTGCCTTTGTGATATGACATGATTCATGTGCAAGTTAGTCTCTTTTTATGATATGCATAACATATGCGAGTTTGCCTTTGTGATATGACATGATTCATATGCAAGTTAGTCTCTTTTTATGATATGCATAACATATGCAAGTTTGCCTTTGTGATATGACATGATATGCAAATTGATATGCAAGTTCATATGCAAGTTTTATGCAAGTTCATATGCAAGTTCATATGCAAGTTTTATGCAAGTTTATATGCAAGTTCATATGCAAGTTTTATGCAAGTTCATATGCAAGTTCATATGCAAGTTTGTCTCTTTTTATGATGTGCATAACATATGCAAGGTTGTCCCTATGTATGACATGTTATGTAAACAAATTACGTGGGAAACGATGGGGTTAATATGCATGGTTATAAAAAGATGTAAAGTTGTTATGATTAAGCATAACATAAAATGAATGGACATAATTGGGAATTTACCTATTAAGTTAGGTCTACCCACATTATGGAGTTGGGAATTTACCTATTAAGTTAGGTCTACCCACACTATGGAATTGGGAATTTACCTATTGAGTTAGGTCTACCCATATTCTTGAAAATGGTAATTAATTAGGGATAATTAATTATGGGGGGGGGGGGTGATTAATTAGGTGTAATTAATCAACTAAGACACGAGGTTGGACCCTTTTGTAGCGGAAGTCTGCCAGGAACCGACCGGCCATCCAGCGGCTACAAATGATTGGCCCAATGTGAGAGGTCTTAGTCATAAATTAAATACGTGATTAAAGTAAAGACACGAGGTTAGACCCTTTTGATGACAGAAGTCTGCCCGGAACCAACCGGCATATCCAGCAGTCATAAAAGACGGTCTAATGTGAGAGGTCTTTATGAGGTCATGATCTTAATTAATTAATTAAGAAACACTTAACCATATTAGCATGTAGAGGGACATGAGGGGTTAAGTGGGTGCCTTGGGTGGCATGTGGAAATCTAGTGGGTTGCCTTGGGTGGCAATAGAAAATACGATTAGAATACTTAACCAAGTGGAAACATGTAATTAAACATGATTAAAGGGTTAAGTGGGATGCACTAGAAAAAGGGACAAGCTTAGGTGGGTAGCTTGTGGGGGCCCATTTCAACCAGTAACCCATATGTATCTTATTGGGCTCGACCCATGTCGAGGACGGGACACGCGTACTGGGCTTGACTATAAGAGGCCAAAACGGGTTAGCGGTGGCAACGCAAGTCCAACGGGTTTCATATGCGTGTGTGGACCCGGGCTGGTAGGTAAGACGTTGTTGCATCATGTAGATATAAGCCGTGCACCGTTAATTATATCGGGTTGCCACCTTGGGGAGTGATACACCCCACTGTGGGGCCGGCACGGGTATCTACGGTAGGGAGCCGATCGCTTGGGAGTAGTGGGTACACCTAGTGGAGATAGGGGCAGACGGCACCTATGTAGTCAGCTAGGGGTATACGAGACTACTGGGTAAATTTCTAAGTCCTTGGGAGGGATCAACCTTTAAGTAGGAACGACTGGTGTGGTGCAGTGTAGTAATTATCCTTGGGAGGGTAAAAGCGTCTTTATCGTTATCTTAGTTCACTCTAAGTCTGATTGGCTACTGAGTGTAGTCATTTATCCCCAGTCACACCGTACCAAGTTATATCATATCCTTATTACTTTAATGATTACATTGTTAATGTTATAGGACTCGCTCAGACTTATGTCTGACCCCGTTGTTTTTATCTTTTTCCCAACCCTCAGGTTCTCAGAGTGGGCCCAGCACGAGTGGGCTTTGATCAGGCTGCTTTTATTACTCTCTTGGAGCTTGGACCCTAGATGTAGAGCTCAGCTTACCCTTTTCTTTTATGGCTATCAGTTCATGTATTGGGATTATGTATTTTTATTTATCATGATGGATATTTGTACTTGACTCCTATTATGGTTTTGGGATGTAACCAGACATGTTCTATTTTCCGCTGCAAGTTGAAATGATGTTTTAAATTTTCAAGTATTACTTATATCTGTCTTGCTGTAATTACTCTGTTCTATATTCACTCAAAATACTCCACCGATGTTATGGCATTCCCTTATAGAGTGACCATAGCGGGCGTGGGGTGTTACACGATGGATAGGTCGGATAGGACCGGGAAACGTAAGTTCAGGAATAACAATTCCTCAAACGTAACGGAGGACCGGCCCTGAAGATCCAAGGGTTACCCAGAGTGTGTAGTCCTGAGGCATTTGCTAGAGTGTCTCGAAGCGGTGAGGAGCCATCCCTGGCCTCGAATCATGACGGAAATCCAGTTTCCAATACGTGACATTTTGGTTTTATTTATAGAGCCTAGTACGGCGACATAGTGGTATGGAGCACTATGCCGTCAATGATTGATACATTTATATTTGAAGTTGTTTTCTTCACTTATAGTAATAATAAAAGATCAATTTTCATGTATCAAGCATTATTTGGCTATTATAAGGTAATATGCTCCGGCTTGCGTTGCATTGTGTGATGGGACCTGGGTCTTATAATAGCTTCATTGTTCTTTATTTAGCATTGCGCTGTTTGTTTCATGCACTGGTTTTCTTAGGGGTAAACCCGTTCCGTGTTATATGGCGTGGTCCCTTGATTTACCTAACGTTAAAATCAAATTAATAACTGTTTTAGGTCTCATACCGGTCACATGACTGACCTGGAGTTTATTGTTTTAACCTAAACTCTGGGTGCCCTTATTCTCCACACGGGCTGCTAGTAGTTTTGGTTTTGCAGATTTATACTCACAGGATCCTGGTTTACAGCTGGAATTATACTCGGAAAGCTCTGTATCCATGTATTACTTTCAGTTGTGTTTTGTATTATTTTCTGCTGCAGTAATGTATTGTAATCTCTGATATTTTATGATGTGTAATATTCAATCATACTCTGTTATATTCTTGTATTCTGATGGAATTGTTGTAATAAGCAATGAAATGTTCTTCTATTTGTGTTCTGATTTGTCTTGTCCTCAAAGCAACACGTTATTCCCTTTACGGGGAAGTTCGGGTCGCCACATTATCCTACCACAGATGCTTCAACAACTTCAACCTACATGTCAACTTAATAACACCAGCTTCAACTGCACTCCGACCTTGCGTTCATCACCACCACTCAAAACTATCTAGACACGGCTTCCTCAATTGCCACTGCCAATCAGTGAACACCAAGCACACTTTAGGATACCTCACTTCAACCCCAAACTGTCTATGCCCAGCACTAGAAACCAAACACACAATAACCAGAAAGCTGCAACCTTCCTCCGCCTCAAAAACCTACGACTCAAATATCCAAATTCAATAACAACATCTGAAACCCAATTCCAAATTCTTCATACCTAGAAACCAGAAATCACCTAAATGCTTCCCCAATTACGACTCTGTCCTACAGATAAACTACCGTAGCAACCAAATAATCGCCATTGACCAAAAATACCAATTCCGATTTTTCAAACCCAAACCTCCAATTGCGCCAAAAAAACCAAACTGGCAACCTGGAATCGACTGCTGATACCTGCGGTAGTATGGCGATTCATGGTTTTGAATTGCATTGGTTTAGGGATTTGCTATTAAGGATTTTGGGTGTTATGTGGAGCTGGTGAAGTAAAAGACGTCTATTTTGTGTAATAGGCGAGGGACAGTAAGCGTTTTTTTTCTAATTCCCACACAAATGAAATTATTTGCTGCCTAGTTCAATGTATAGTGTTTAGTACATTAATATTATTTCTTTGTTAGCGTTCCAAATGAAAAATTACATGGCGTTTGACAAAGGTAGGCGGGATGGTGCTATTAGAAGTGTATATTCTTGTAGTGTATAAAAGTTGGCTTGGCAATACTAAATCCTATTATCCAAGTAATCTTCAATATACTATCTTTTGACATTATATTTCATCAATTTTTGATTTAAAGTTATCATAATTCAAGGAAAACAATAGTTGAAGGTGGGCAGATGTAACAACCCACATTTTACGTATTGGATGATTGTAAAAATATTTTTATTTTATTCCTTGAGGGTTGGATCATTATCATCTTTTAATATGTTGCTTATGGGGATCTGAGACATGTCCATAATTTTTACCAATTTTGTTTGTGACCATTTTGCCCCTGTCAGCCTTGTACAGGGAATAACTTTTGACTCATGTCAAATCATAGGGCGAGACCTGTTCCATTGGAAAGGAATTGATGATTGCCTTTTCGTAAAGTGGTTACACTAATGATTTGGCTCAGCGGTTTGGGAAAAAACGATGTTTTAAGGTTTTTCAGTTGGCTATCCAGGTTTTGAAGCCTTAGTGGAATCCTATAAATAGGGAGTGAGAGTGGAGGGAAAAGGTTTAATTTCCCATTCTCTCATTTGAAGGATTCTCCTTTTTCCTCTAACACCTTTCCACCATTAAAAATCCAAATCTAAGGAAGGAAATCATAGATCTACACCATTGAGGCTAGATCTACATCGTTTCAAGGAGTTTGGTTCGAAGTATTCACTACTCGGATTCTTATTTCTACCGTTTTAGCTTGTTTTGGCAAATCGGTGAGTGATTTACATCTCTCGCATGAATGCAATGAGTATACGAGTGTTTGTGCATGTTTCTCATCAAATTGGAATGTTTAACCATATATTTACACCATTACATGTTCATTTACATATGCATCACCCTATGATCTAATCTAACAAGTTTTACTCGTTAATTTCATGTCATTTTACATGTTTATGTTAGTTAGATCTCTCATTTTGATCATATGTTCATTTTAATGGTTTTTGGTGAGATTTACATCATTTTTGTGGTAATCATCATATTCATGTGGTTAGTAATATTGTGATATGTTTATGATTGTGTTTGATGATTTTGGTTGAGTTGATTTCTTCGGATTCGTCTTTTGGCGAATTTTTGGTCGAAATTGGAGTTGAATTGCAATATTCAGAAGTTGGATCGGGCAGAAGTTGGATCGAACCATAGTTGGATCGGACCAAAGTTTGATCGGGCAGAAGTTGAATCAGGCAGAAGTTGGATCGGACCAAAGTTGGATCGGACCATAGTTGGATCGGACCAAAGTTGGATCGGGCAGAAGTTGGATCGGGCATAAGTTGGATCGGGCTATTCTGGACAGCCATTTCTGGTCAGCCATTTTTGCCATTTCTGGGCAAGTTTTTCGGGTCGGACATTTCCGGTGATGATGTGACTTCAAAGTAAATTCAATTGGGAAGTTAGGAAGTGCTAAAATAATGCTATGAATTGCTTTGAACCTTATAAAGATGTTGGTTGGTTCAACGATGGTGGTGGCTTCGACGAGAGTCCAGATAGGGATGTTCGAAGTGTTGGAGTGTTCGTTGGTCGGGGAGATGCAACGAATGTAGTTTCAACTCAAAGGTCATGAGTTGGTGGATAATGCTTAATCAAGAAGGTTGCTCGAGCTATGAAAAGTCGTCAAGATGGATGACTAGAGATAAGGAGGCTGAGGGATTATCGTTGTCGTAAGTTCTAGTACCCTGGGTCTTGGGGAAAGGCCTAGTTGTGAAGGTTGGACATATGGAGTTTATGCTAGAACTGGGGTTACCATTATCCCTTGACATATGGCAAGGTTGGTCGTCATACGATTAATGATGGTTTCAAAGCAGGATTGGCGGTGATAGCCAGAGTCAGTCATGGATGATTGGTTGTTATGTTTGTACAATCTCACATAGATTATCCAAAGTCAAGGGAGATGTTCTTTGAATGCTTAACTGATATTGGTGTAGGCCTCTAAGGAGAGTACATGGGGGATGTTAAACTCGATTATGGTTTTCTGTGTGAGACTTATATAATCTGGATGTTATGTGTGTTTTCCATGATTGAATGGGTGTTCTGGTTTCCATGGATGAATGGTTGAATTGTTTATTGTAAAGGATATCACTGTCCGATGTGGGGAAGATAAGGTTGAGTTCTTCTCTGTGTTGTGGATAGATTAGTATATTTATCTATCCCTTCTCATACACTTTATTGTTGAAGTTTGTTAGTTGTTTTATCGCTCACTAAGACTGATGTCTAACTCAAAGTTTTATGTTTCCTCTTATTACCTTGGGTTGTTCATCCGGTTGTGGATGGGGCAGACTAAGTAACAGGTGACAGGTAATGCTTTAGTGAGGATGACGATGCTGATCGATGGCATGCTGGAGGCTCACGTACCAGTTTTACTACTATCTAAAAATTGGATTTCCACTGTTTGCTTTTCTAAGTGATGTAGTGAGGCAACTTTGTACAAGCACTATTTCCAAGTTGTGGATATTACTTTATAGTTGTATGAAATTCTAGTGTTTCTGCTTCACTATTACTACCTGTTGTATATGTTCTATTATATTTTATCCTTGCGCTGTGAGTTTACGACGGGTTCCGCTTGTGTTTACCTACTCTGATGATCGTCCATGACTGTCTGGCACACCCTTTAGCACATTATTCCTCTTGTATAGTGCAGGGGTTATGGGCGGTCGTCACAGCAGACAACACTAGTGCCAATATTTCGCTAGTCCAAGTAATCACGGTGTAAAGGCCCGCAAATCCGTACTATCTGAGTTGACTAATAACACCACACGTCCAACCCAAAGTGCACAGAAATACGAATCATTATTAGAAAGAAGTTGGAGGATGAGAAATAGAAAGAAAGAAATGTTAGAATAGAAGAAAACAAAGAAGACAAATCTCACAGCGGAACGAATAAAATATATTATATAACATAACTTTTAAAATACAAATCAGTAACCTCATATACATACCATCATCAGAGCACAACACTTATTCTTGGAACAGTTATAAACACCTGTTTCCAGATACAAACATGGTTCACGGCGGAATATATGATAGTCTATAGCTAACTGGTGAAGCCTCCTGCTTCCATCTCTTCTAAGTGAATCTGAAAAATCCCGACTACTTGACTGCCCGTACAAATTTGGGCACCCAAGAGTTTAGGGAAAACAACAAAATAAACTCTGGGTCAGTCATGGGACTGGTGTGAGTAAACTCCAACCATTTGTTTAACTTTCAAAATCCTTTCGAAAGAAAAGATAATAGTAAGACCAACCCACACATAAACATAGATGGTTTTTACCTTACTATAACCCAAAACACTTTGATACGAAATCCAGTGATATTATAATAGTGTCTAAATCAAATAAATAACCAAATAGCAGAACGCTTGCATCTCACGCTCCACATACATACTATAAAATCAAAACCCGCAGGGCGCTTACTAAAGATTGGATTTCCAACCATGACAAGGTATGGAACCACCTTCCAATAGTGTATCTCTAGAGAGGAATACACTGGGTTCAACAAGAACATCTTGCAACCCGGCCCACATATGACCGACCACTCATTTCGCTTGAGTGAATCGAATGTATATCACCAACGGTTGGGATCAGCAACCGTTTCCCGAATGGGACAACATCAAACATAATAAGGAATTAAATGAATCTCTAGATAGGTGATTATACACCCTAATGGGAGCGACCCACATAGCCATGATGCCTGCTCGATTTTTGTCATTTCCCGGTTGTTGAGGCTTGAGGCTACGATTTCTTTCTATTCATTGGTAGCACAATCACTTTGAATGCCACATTGTCAGATCCGTTAATCACTAATTGATTTGCACAAATATTCTGCATATTATGCTAAGGGAATAAATCTGTTGCAACCATATATATTTATACAGACCAACCCATTAGATCATTGGAAATACTTTGTCAGACATTCGTCCATATACGTTCGTTTTAGGATTGAACGAAATCGAAGGCACATTTTCTATAAATAGAAAAAGCCCATGCACTTTACACCGTCTTCGATTATCTTCATATAATCTGATTCGCAATGCTACTGCCAATACAGAGTGGTTCTCGGATAAAAATCCAACCGGTCTCTCCATATTGACAACGATATTGGCAAACACTTCGATAGTCGGTTATTTAACTATCGAAGAAAACAAACATCCATTCATCCATAACATCAAACAATCACTGGGCAATTTAATTTATACTTCATTAATTAAATCACCCTTTTCATTTTCTTATCAATATTTGTTAAACAAATATTTTCAATTGTCATCTCGGTCTCTTACATTCTTCGGAAAGCATTTCTATATCTCGCCTTCTTTTATTTTCTACACTTAGAAAATATATTCTATTTGAAATTGAAACAATTTCAAACACTTATCTCTTTCCCGACTACTTTAATTATACTCAGGAAATATTTACTTTTATATTTCCAAAATTCCACCACTTGGGTTAAAACGAATGTTGTGTAAAACATCGTTACGACAACCCAAAATATTTTATTCAATTAACTCCTTCTCAAACACTTCTCTTCGAGACTGGATCTTGCTATTTATTGATTAAAAATGAAATCAATCAAGTTGGGGTAAAATTACCTCTCAGACCTTGACTGAAAACATCCTCAACTTCAAAACGGCAAAACCACTAACCTCGAAAAAACACACTATAAAACCCTATTATTCATTTTAACGTATATCTGTTTCTCTTACTATTACCAGCCTATCAATTTCCTTTTTGTTTAAAATATTCTATTTTAAATTCATTTCCTTATTGAATTCAATATATATCGATACATTGATTTCTAACTATCAAAATTTTCTTAAAATATTCTAACTCCTTATATTCCCGGAAAAATTCGCCATAACCTCCCTTATATCGGGAGCTTCGAAATATTTCAAATAACCTCCCATGGCCCTCACCAATCCAAAAGAAAAAGAAAATGCCAAGCGGCTTGCCGATACGGCGCATAAAATCTCATATATGAATTTAAACATGTACCTTTTTGTCGGGCACATAAATTAAAATCTTCATATACTTCATCCCATACCTGTCTAACACATGCTCACCTGTTTTCAATTCAATTCAACACTGAAACGACCCGAACTTCCCCGTTAAGGAAAGCCCGGATAGAGTTGAGGACAACACACATTGGAACGCAGACAGAAGAACATTTCATTGTATATTACAACAATTCCATCAGAATACAAGAATATACAGAGTATGAATTAATATTACACAGAAATATCAGAGATTTAAATTACATTTAAATACATCGCAGCGGAAATAATACAAAACACAACTAGAAGGAGATATACGGATACAAATCTTTTCGGATATCGTTCCAGCTGTAAGTCAGGATCATGTGAATATAAATCCGCAAAACCAAAATTACTAGATGCCCGTGTCAAAATAAGGGCACCCAGAGTTTAGGTTAAAACAATAAACTCCAGGTCAGTCATGGGACTGGTGTGAGAACTAAAACAGTTATTATTCTTTATTTTAAAGTTCGGTAATTCAAGGGACCA
Source organism: Allium sativum (assembly GCA_030737875.1). Taxonomy (NCBI): domain Eukaryota; kingdom Viridiplantae; phylum Streptophyta; class Magnoliopsida; order Asparagales; family Amaryllidaceae; genus Allium; species Allium sativum. Next base: position 442,117,270 of record CM060922.1, on the reverse strand, counting down.
CGCCGTATAACACGGAACGGGTTTCCTCCCAAGAATACCTGTGCATAAAACAAACAACGCAATGCTAAATAAAGAAAAATGAAGCTATTATAAGACCCAGGTCCTATCACACAATGCAACGCAAGCCGGGGGATAAGGTTTTTACCTTATAATAGCCAAGAATGCTTGATACGTTTAAAACAAATCTTTTGATACTATAATAAGTGTATAGTGTATAAAACAACTTCAAATCATAAGTATCAATCATAGACGGCATAAGCGCCCCATCCCACTATGTCTCCATATATAGGATTACAACTAAAATCGAAACGTCACGTATTGGAAGTTGGATTTCCGTCTGTGAACCGAGGCCAGGGATCGTCCTCTACAGATTCGAGATAATCTAGACCATGTCTTAGGCAAGTACTCAGTCAAGCCTTTGGAGCGATAGGGCCGGTCCACCGATGTAGATTAAAATTCCTGAACACTACGTTTCCCCGCCCTTTGGGGCGTAAATGAGCCAACGAATGACTCCATCGGCTTCACATAGTCACCGATATATCTGAGGCGCCTCGCAACAGCAATAACCACATAAGTCAAACTCGTCAGGGCATGTCAAACCACTGACGCCACTTCTAACTAGAAAGAAACGCATGTCCTCCCTGAGGTCCTCTCCCGTTTTTGGTTCACATCGGGGTGTGAGGCTCGCAAATCAACGTTACACAAAGCTATGCCACACAGGCCGTGCTTTGATCATCTACTACAAGACTCTGCTTTTCAACAGAAACCTTGATCATTTGCATCTTAGCATGCCACACAGGAAAACCACTTCATGCAACCGATATCAATCACATAGAATGAAATCCAATGTCAGACACACAGTCCATTTACAAGTCCGTTCTGGGTCTGAACGAAACCGGAGGCACCTTGTACCTCGCATATCCATCGATCTCCAAGTACGTCTGGACGACCACTAACTGATTCCCTCCTCTTGGGTGTACATCCCAATCAAGATCATCAGTAATCACCCAAACGACGTGAAGACCTCTGGTCTTCAACCACCGTCTTCATCTTTGACTCATCGTCGAATCAGTTATTCAGAATGGGATAAACCCGGTCTTTTTGAATAACTCGCGTATATAATAAACAAGTGTTACACAAACACAACATACGCCTCATTCCAATTCATCAGTCGCTAACCGTAAATTAGTAAGAGAACAATTCCCCAAATATTAACCTCGAAGGCCGAAACCAACATCATATCAATACATAGGAAACCATTCATCTTAGCCAACCTACAGTTAGTTTCTAAATTTCACATTCTTAGGGAAAGGTTCCCATTAATTTTATCAAAGATAAATTCTTTTAAATTTATTCTTTAATCTTCCTTTGAATATCACTTCAAACTAATCGGGATTAACGAACCACACCGAAGTGATCATTTATTTTATTTCCCAATCCCAACCTATTCATCCCATGAAGTAAAACTGGAAAAACTTCATATTTAACACCACGGTGTTATCGGTAAATTCAATTACCATTTCACGTTCAAATCTAATTAAAGATTTAACTATCGCCTGGAGCAAAACTGGTGATACTCCATTCTCGATCTTTTCAATCTAATTAAAGATTCATTAAAACTCCACTTAGTTTTAATCTTTAACTGGGTTAAAGAATTAGTGTCATTTAAAACACGGTTCATGATAAACCCCAAAATCACATCACATTTCAGTCAGTCCCTAAACATAAAATAGCAAGTGAGCAATTCCCTAAGTATTAACCCCGAAGGCCGAAACCAACATCAGATCAATACCTCAGAAACCATTCGACTTAACTAATCTCCAGTTAGTTTCTGTTTTTCTTAACTCCTTTGGGTCTAAGAAAAGTATTATTGAAGATACCGTTCACGACAACCCAAAATCACATTTCATTAATTATCGGGTTAAAGAACAAGTGTTATTTAAAACACTGTTCACGATAAACCCAAAAATCGATACCAATTCAATTCCAATTAAATACTATTTAATTGGTACACTTCATCAAATCTAAATAAAAAGATTTAACGTTTTTCTCAATTGGGTTTAAGAACAGTGTTAATGAAGACACCACTCATGAAAAACCCAAATCACATTTGATATTAAATACAAGTCTCTGAATAGAAAATATATCGGCTTATATTCAATATCAAATTCTACGACCAACAAATATCGTATTGGAAATAACGATATATATATATATCTTTCAAATTTCCATAACAACATCTGTATGATCACGAAATCCAACATCGAAATATTCCAAAGATAATTTCGATTCAAATCCATTCCAAATCAATTATTGGAAATTCTGTGTACTTTTAAAACCCTTTTCAAATCCAATTTATTTATTTAAAAATAAATAGAATTATAATTCTAGTTCAAAACTAGTTCATTTCGATAAAAATCTATTTTTATCTTTTCAAATATGAAGTTTTTCATCCCGATTCTTCCCAAATCATTTCTTATGATTTTACACAAATTATTGATATTTTTAATAATTTTATCAAGGCCCGTACAGTCGATTTCCACCAACGGCCATCGAACTGCACTTACATCGACCTTTTCCAAATTTGATTTGGACATAATTCCAAATCCAATAGTTAGATTTCTAATTTCTTATAATCATTAGAAAACTCTTTTCGATACGAACCCAACGGTTCTGGTTTTAGGAGAATCCGATGGTCGGATCTCCTGCAATATCCATTTGAAGTCAATGGTCGAAATTCGCGAACTACCGCGGCGCGGCGCATTCTATTCAGGCCATTATATTATATATAATATATATAATATATACTTCGTCGATTTCCTTTCGAAACGAATTTTATAAATCGTTTTAAATTCGTTTTCAAAACGATTTCAACTTCCATCTCAAATTCAAATCAAAATTGAATCTTTCCAATATAAATTCGTTTTAAATTCATTTCAAATTGATTTCAATTCAAATCGATTTTTAATTCAATTTCAGTTCATTTTCAATTCAATTCAATTTCAATTCGAATTCATTTCTATTCAATTTCAATTCGAATTCATTTCTATTCAATTTAAATTCGAATTCAATTCTATTCAATTTCAATTCGAATTCATTTTCAATTCGAATTCATTTCTATTCAATTTCAATTCGAATTCAATTTCAGTTTAATTCAAATTTCAATTCTTTTCAATTTAATTCGAATTTCAATTCTTTTTAATATAATTCGAATTTCGATTCTTTTCAATATAATTCGAATTTCGAAATCACTTTCAATATTCATTGAAAAATGAATAAAATCGATATAAATATCGTTCGCGTCAAAATGGCGTCAATCTAATCAACACGGCTTCATGTATTTCTATTTTCAAATATTCTATTTCAAATATTTCTATTTTCAAATATTCAAATATTTCTATTTTCAAATATTCTATTTCAAATATTTCTATTTTCAAATATTCTATTTCAAATATTTCTATTTCAAAACTGGAATGAGGCCCAATCAATTACCATATAATGTTAATTATATGGATTTTCTATAACACACGTATATAACAGCATCGATAAATCATCAACCATCATCCAAAGTGCGTTCTACACTGTATAAGCATCAAATATAAATATTTAATGCTTATTACAGTCTGTCAATCAATCGATCGACATACAACTAATTATTGGGATTCGTGTATGTCATATATCATCCCAATACCCGTGTGGGGTTTCAATCAATCAAAGACAGATTTTATTTGTGTAGTTGGGCGATGTGTAAAATTTATCGTCCCAATCAATATCAGTCAAATGTGTGTATATAAACAAATTGTCTGATTTGTTTATATTTATTTCATTTTAAAAGCACGTTAAAAATTCTATTTTCAACTATAAAATATTTTTAACTATATAACTATTTTGTTTCATTTCACATCACATCAAACAATCAACTACACATCAAAATCAAACAAACAAGCATACAAGCCGTCCATGGTCTGTGGACGATGGGTGTCGGGTGCTACTAAACACCGTCTGCATCCTAGTATATATTTTAACTAGAAAATTAAATTAAAAGTGAGAAGTTCTCACCGACTAGCTAATCCAAACGCCACGATCATTCATATGTAGGAAATCCCGCCGTTTCTTCTTTCATCACTTTCGTCATCCGTATTCACTACATACATAAAAATCGAATTTTTTACTTCGCTATTCAATATATAAAAATTGAAATTTTTACTTCGCTATTCAATATATAAAAATCGAATTTTTGCTTCGCTATTCAATATATAAAAATCGTATTTTTACTTCGCTATTCACGATATAAAAATCGAATTTTTACTATAACTACGCTATATGGATAAAAATCACATTTTTATACCGCTACTATATAGATAATAATTCTATCTTTACCTTGCAAGTAATATAATAAAAATTATATTTTTATTACTCTTCATGAATAAAAATCATATTTTTATTCTTCCTATGATATAAAGAACAAATTTTTATTATCTATATAATATAAAAATCATATTTTTAATTTTCTATAATTTAAAAATCATCTTTTTTATTATATTTATAATATAAAAATCGGATCTTTTCTATGATAAAACCCTTACCTTCATGTTTTATAAACAAAAATCAGAACAAAAATCATTTTTTTTAACTAAATAAATATCACGTCTTTTCTATAATTAAAACCCTAACTTTATATAATTGAAAACAAAGAATTTAAATAAAAAAACTCACTTAGGGTCTTCATGGGCTGGAGGCGGTTCTGGAATCGCAGTTTGGGGTTGGCCTGAGGGTTTGGGCTCGGTGCGTCGGAGGCTCGGGGGGAGGGCGTGTAACAACCCGTATTTCGATAACATGTTAAAACGAGAATCAAGGCAGAATTTAATTTTAAGTTCTGAATGAAGTAAAACGGGCTATGCCATTGCGTTCATCTCGGAAAAATACGCGAAATAGAGTCCGAGTTTTCGAAAATCGGAGTCCGTATGACCCGATTAAGGCCCAACGAAGTTTTCAGAAAATTTCAAAGTAAAAACAGATTTCAAATTCAAGTTTGAAATTGGAAATTTGGGCCAGTTTGGGCCACGCGGGAAAATTCCCGCCAGAGCACCCAAGTCGACAGCCTTGTCGACTTGGGAGTCGACTTGGTTGGACCCAAGTCGACAGCCCTGTCGACTTGGCTGTCGACTTGGTCCAGCCGGGCTGTTTAGCCTGGTGCACCATTTTGAGATTGTGTTGAACTTGTGGGCCAGATTCGGTTTTAAGGGCTAAGATTGCAACTAGGGTTTAATCCTATGGCCTAAAACACTTGCCTAATCTATAAATAAGACCCTAACCTAACCCTAAATCATCATTATTCATTCATACAACTAAACTATGGCAAAATTTTACCTCTCATGGCCTCCACTCTCTTCATAAAATTTCTAAATTGTTTCTATGAGAGATTTTCCATGCATACAAGTGTTTTCAAGCTTGTATGAGTGTCATAAGCTTGCATTCAAGTCAAGTTTCTATCTTTGCATCATAAAGCAAGGGTTTTGATCATTTTGGCTCAAGGGTTTTTATGTTAAAGCTTGCATTTTGGGTCTATTTGATTGCATAAGGGCTTTGTCATATCTTTTGTGCCTTCATAGCAATGTAAGCCCTTTCCCTACTCTTAGATATTAACTATGAAGTTAAATGTTCATGTTGCAAGTTTGGGTTTGATCATTGAGTATGATACATGCTATCATGTCATGCAAGTTTATGAAGTCATTATCTTGATCTTGTGGGCTAAAAGCTACAACCTTTATGTTGAGATGTTGCATTATGCAACATGAGAACTCTCATAACCTTTATGTCAACTTGCATATGAAGTCATAACCCTTATATGATGATATATGCGAGTTACTAGTCATCATTCCATGTCTTTTGTCACCATGATTCGCTTATGTGCCAAGTTTGGGTTTTTGCATGTTTTGAGGCTTAAGAATGCAACATGCAAGTTAATGAACACATTTGTGCCTCATTTGCCACCATGATTAACATGTGGCTTAATATCCATTTTTGTCATGCCTTTGACAAGTTCCTTCTTTGAATCCATTATGCGAGTTTAAAAGCGTTGGGGTCACATTATGGGAAAGCATAATGGCATGAACATGATTTGGGTAAATGGGTATAAACAAGACAACATGTAACGTTAAAAATATGACATGTGTTTATACTTGAAAACATGACTTGAAATGTAACATGGAAGTTGACATGTAAGTATGCTTGAAAACATAAGCTTGGGAATTTACCTATTAAGTTAGGTCTACCCATTGGGAATTTACCTATTAAGTTAGGTCTACCCAATTGCTTGAAAACTTGTAATATGTTTTGGAAACATAATGGACATGACACTTAGATAATATTAGTGTGGCCAACTCGAGGTTGGGTTGAGTTTGCAACGTAAAACTACCCGGAACCGACCGGCCTAACTAGTAGTTGCAAACAATAGGACCCAATGTGAGAAGTTGGTCATGTTGTGCTTGAACCCGAGGTTAGACCAAGTTGTGGTGTAAAGCTACCCGGAACCGACCGGCTTAACTAGTAACCACAACAAAGCTAATGTGAGAGGTTGAGGTGCATTAAGTAATTAATGCCACATGATAGGGTTAAGTTAATTTGATTAATGACTCTTAACCAAATACGACATGGACAAATGGGTTAAGTAATTTGATTAGGCTAATGATACTTAACAAAACAGGACAAGGTTGGGTAGGTTAAGTAACTTGATTTGCCTAATGACACTTAACCATTTTTTTTATACGACTAGTGGACGGGGATTAAGTTAACCAACACTTAATCAACCCAACACGATAATTTGGTAAGGTTAAGTAAGTTTTCTTAATGACACTTAACCGAAGGATACAGTTAATGGATGGGGTTAAGATTAGACTCAACTAGTCTAAACATGGAAATCGGATGGGGTTAAGATTGGACTCAACTAGTCTAAGCATGGAAATCGGATGGGGTTAAGTTAGCCTAGACTTAATTAATCCCACTTGGTAGTTTAATGGAGTTAAGTTAAACACTTAACTAATCTAACATGATGATTTGAGGTGGTTAAGTGACCTATACTTAACGAATCTAACTCGTGAATTTATGGAGGTTAAGTTAACCCATACTTAACCAATCTAGCGTGAAAACATGATAAGGCTAAGTCACGAATCGCTTAAATACGCTTGACCGATTTGACTCAGTAATTTGATAGGGTCAAGTTAATATATACTTAACCAACTTGAGCATGGTTTGTAGGGTTAAGTCTTGAACTTGGATACTTAGCCAATTTTGACATGATTTGTAGACGGGTTAAGTCATGAACTTAAGTGACACTTAACCCATTATGTAAACCCTAGTTCGGAGGATTAGGTGGATAACCGTAGTTAACAAGGATAACGGGAATGAGGCTAAGTGGTAAACCTTAGTTGAAGAATAACTAAGTAATGATTCTTAGTCAAGGAAATTTAGACCAGTTCATAGATAGATGAGTAACCTGATACGGTAGGTCATCGTTTAAGTATACGAGTAGGAGCAAGTATCTGATTTAGATAAAGGCTCCAGCGAACTGGGTAGCGAAGCAGCGGCTTCGGGGAACGTGAGGATATTCTTGGGATCCCTCTGTGAGCTGCCAGGTGATCATACTAGGCTCATGAGAGGTTAAGGTCTGCGTTAGAAGAACCAAGAGTATGCCTTGGTTGCTATACGAGCGACCTAAAGACGGGGATGGATAGGGGATAGTCGACGATACACGGTCGTACCCTAGATAGCATTTTCGTCAGGCTACCTACCATCTTTGGTCAAGCGTGTACATACGGAAAGGCAGAGAACACCCAATAGACCATAATTGCTATCTAATTATGGTTGCGGTAAGGCTAGGATTGTGGGTTGGCCAGTAGTGTGTTCTCATATAGGATTTATCATGTCTTGTCTTTCACTAGTTGAGGGAGGGGTCGCGTGGGACCATAGCCACGTATAGAAAAACAGACCTTAGCATCTGCATCGGCAGATAAATCGAAAGCTCCCGACCGAGTCCTGTATTTCTTGATCTGCCCTGTGACAGGACTCGGATGGCACGATGTGATACATGTGCATACAGTCATGGAAAACGATTCACGATGAATGCGTGGGAAAAAGGGCGCGGTTGACGGTTAGCGTAAATCCTAGTGGCCCTGGGTGGTTGAACCAAAACCGAGATACGAAAACGTGCAATAGGTAAGCGTAATCCCTAGTAGTCCTAGGTAGCATAAGTCCTAGTTGTACAAACGATGATTCATGTTGAAAGACCCTAGTTAGATATAGGGTGACAATCCAAAACGATCTTAAGGATCATGGAACTATGTTAAAGTAGTATAGAATCTCATGGGAAAAGCCCGTATGGTCTACGGCAAGGGACTGAACATTTACATGGAATAAAACATACGAGTTGAGTAACCTATATATGCGATATATTAGGTTGGCATGGACCATTACACCATTTTTGAGTAAGGGTCATTCATGGTTAACACATGATACGGTGGGGATACTAGTACGGTAGGTGCAGAGCTAAAAGACAGGATAGATACCATGGGATGTTATATGTGATAGATATCTTGGGGATATTATATTTGACGGGAACTTGACGATGGGATACCTTGTTTTATCTTGACACCGTAATTTATCATGACACCTTAGTTTACCTGAGTTCAGTAGTTCATCCTGTTATTTTGATTTAGCTTATCTATCATGTCATCATGCTTATGTTCATCTCAGTTTCTCATGTCAGTTAACTTTACTAGTTTTTATGCTGATAGTAGATAGGGCTTACTCAGTCTTTTTGACTGATCTGTTTTGTTTCGCCTCTTTTCTTCCGTTTCCCCCCAGGTTACAGGGAGGAAACACTGTTGTTTAGTTCGGACTTCTTCTGCTTGAAGGTCATCATGGATGGCTTGGACTTTTCTTGGCTATGGCTACTTTACTGTTTTTACTTGGGGAATAATTTATGGAAAAGTCTTTATGCTTCTTTACTATTGCAAGACAGGTTTTGATGTACTCTGATGTAAAAGGCGTTAGACCTTAATTATTAATGTTTATGAAAGTTCGATTTTACTTCCGCTATTTTATATGTTCTGTCTTGTGATATTTCTGTGCATATTTACCAATAATGCCCCTCTAAAGCTAGTGCATTCCTTTGCGAGTGACCCTAGCGGAGGCGGGGTGTTACAGGGCGGTAGCGTCGCGGTGGCATAGGGTGGTTTGGGGGGGCGCTGTTTCAATCGAGAAAGGGGGGTTTCGAGCTCGACGTGGGGGAGGAGGAAGGGGGAGAGAGGGGCGGCAAGGAGGGGAGTCGCGGTGGAGGGGCGGTGGCCAGAGAGGGGTTGCGGCGGCGAGTTTGTTTGTTTTTCTTTTCTGTAATAAAATGAAATAGATCGGGGAAGGAGAAAGGTATAGGGGGGATTTAATTGAATTTTTTATATATTATATTATTTTATTTATTCCATAAAGCAACTTTTTATTTCGAACTCAAAATCGAACTTACCGACTGTCGCCCCTAGCTAATTACCCCCATTCCGAACACAATGGGATATGTATCGTAGGCCGATTCGACTGTTTCGATTAGTTTCCGTCAAAATCAAAATATAACTCTATATATTGAATTTGAACGCACATTTCAATTTACCGGAGCCACATACTAACTCTATAAATTCCAGAAAAATATTTTCTAGCTTCGTATTGACGATACGGTCCTAAAAAAACTAATTTCTTCAAATTCTGAGACCGTTTGAAAAATGGCCATTTTCCAGTCGATTAAAATCAACTGAAACTGGTCAAACGCGTTTTCCCTCGCCACGCTCACATATTGACTCGAAAAATTATGAAATTTGAAATCTAGCAATTATTTGACATCGCAGATCCAAGAAAAGTGGTTTCGTCGAAATCCGAGGTCGTTTGCAAAATGGCCATTTTTAAGGGCCGAAATTCCATAGCGACTATTCTGAAATTTGAATTGGACATAACTTTTGATCCCCGCTACGAAATTTCAATTTTTATGATTAGATTCAAATATTTTTGGTTTCACTAAAATCCAGTTTATTTTGCACCCGGTACATTCATTTGAATTTTGAAATCGAATTATCGAACTACCGCGCCATTTTCAATTCCTTTTATATATATAAATAAATATTTATATTCTTATGACGATTCGAATAAATATATACGTTCGAATTCTATTCAAAATAAATTTCTCATCGTTATTATTTAAAATAATTCATTTTAAATAATCAAAATTCGCTAAAATTGCCGAAATAAATTTTTTAAATTGGCTCGAATTTCCGGGTTATTACAAACACTATCTAATCGTTTAAATTCAGTTTCGCCCATTTATTCTTTAATTAGCTATTTTGCCTATTTCACTTCTTTGTTTGAACATAACATGTTCAAACAAAATATTTAACTTGCTCATAACCAAATTGAATTTTCAATTTCAATTCTAGTTTCCTTTTCGATTTCAAATATGAATTTTCAAATCGAATTCACTTTATTCAAACCCAATATTAATTCAAAAATCTCATCAACTAATTACTATTCGAATTAGTTAATTCTATTTAATAATCAAAAATCTGATTTCTGTTTAAAAAATCAATTCATTACTCCACCTGAGTTCACGTATAATCTACAACTCAAATCTGAAATTTTCTAAATAGAAATTCGGATTTTATTCGCTTAAAATCCTTTTTATAAAATCAAATAAACCATTATGGTTTTTAAATGGTTATGGCGTTGTTTTCCTGAAAATTTGATTTTGACATATCTCAAAATCTATACGACGAAATCCAGATTTTTCTCTTTCATTAGAAAACTATTATTCAACCGGTCCCGACGATTCTTGTTTCAAAGGATTCCGACTTCAATTGATTTATGTATACTCAATTGAAGTTCGAATCGCCAATTTACGAACTTCAGCGCTGCGGCAATCTCGTTTTAATTATATTTATAAATATAAACGTTTTAACTTCGTTTATAACAAGTTCAACTTCATTCTGATATATTTTTAATATATATCAAACCCAATTTTTCAATCCAACATAATATTTTCGATCTATTTCACTTCTATTTGAAATTCTATATTCAAACTTCAATTCACTTCTATTTTTCAAATTCTATTTTCCAATTCCATTTCAATCTATTTGAATTCTATATTCAAATTCCATATTTAAACTATTTGAATTCTATATTTAAATTACATTTGAATTTCTATATTTAACTCCATTTCACTTCTATTTTCAAATTCTATCTTTAAATTTCATTTGAAATTTCTTTATTCAAATATATTTGAATTCATTTGAATTCAAATTCTATTTGAATTCCTTTGAATTCAAATTCTATTTGAATTCCTTTAAATTCAAATTCTATTTGAGTTCCTTTGAATTCAAATACTATTTCAATTCCTTTGAATTCAAATTCTAATTTAATTCCTTTGAATTCAAATTCTAATTTAAATTCTATATATTCAAATTCTATTCAGATTCTAATTTCAATTTGACTTCTATTAAATAAAATTCGAATTAATCAAATTCAAATCATAAATCCTTAAGAATTTATTTTTGTCCAATTTATATTCTGAACATCAGAATACATTTCATCGTTTATTTCTTTAAATGATTTTTCCCATTTCTATTTTAAACTCACAATTTGAATTTAAAAATTCGAATTATCCAATGATAATTTCCCTTTTCATTTACAAGCACCATCTATTTTACTTGTTTATATAGTTAAACAAGTCCATTTTAAATTCATTTGAAATGAAATCTCTGTTTTGAAAAATAAATTTCCCTTTCCAAATTCACACTTGGATTTCTATTTTCTGAATTATCCAATGATAATTCATTTCACTTTATTTATAAACTTGGTTTATAAATGAACTATTTATAAACTTCGTTTATAAAGGAACTACTTGTTTTTATTTCCAAAACAAGTATTTATTTCAAATCTATTTAAAAATTCAAATTCTATTTTTCTAAAATAAAATTTCACTTTTAAATCTCAAATACCCTTTTCAGGGTATTTTTATTAATTAACACTTAGGCCCAGTGATATTTAAACACCAAACAACCAATTTATTTCTTTCAGGGTTTCTAACACATCATATATGACAGTATATGTGCAAACAAATAGATAATATATTTCCGAGGAACCCAGTTGGATTCCTCCAACCTGTTTTCCTGCATCCACAGATGTTTGTTAACATAGTAATTCCCATCCTACTTCGAGGCAGGATATAGCGGTAAAAAAGGGGATCCACTGGCGTAGGGTCATCCGCTAATGATACTGCGGGCATTCGCTAATAGTACTACGGAAATCCAACCACCAAACCAATATATACATATATAATAGTCACCCTAAATAACTAATATATTTCGAACAATCAAAAAGCATTCAAATAAGCAACAACAATTATTTTTAACGAATAAAAATAATTCTAAATAAAAGGTGAGTGAGATTTACTCACCTTGATTCTCCATTTGCCGAATATACAAATTTTAAATTAAATCGAACAAATGTTCGATTTAAATTAAAACTCACAGCTTATCCGAAAACTCCCAAATCATTCCTAGCCTGCGTCCTTATGAGCTCAACAAAATTGATGGCATTTGAATCTGATTTTATATGCCATATTTATTAGCTTTACTAGTTTAAATATATTGTTAAACAATTTGAATTAACATTAACAAGTTAATTAATTAATTAATTATACCTCATTTCTTTTCACAAATAATCTTCCACCCATATTCCTTGTAAGAAGCTTGACATCCAATATCCTCTTGCCAACGTCTTCCCCACCAGAACAGCTTCTTTGAAACCCGCTCCAATTCCTCATCTTCTTCTTTCAACAAGAACCTCGACTACTTAAATGACAAGCTCCAATTCTAACTCGAGATGAACCCTAATTTTGCCGTCAATATTCAGACCATCGCCCAACCCAGTTCAAATCACGATACTTCCTGCAACTCGCGTTCTTTAGATGTTGAATCAGCTTCAGGAACCAACATATTCGAATGCGAATGCGATCTCTAGTCTCCCTTCATCACGCAATCATTACTTGCCCTCCCTCAAAACAATCGCACACCGCAGCAGTTCTTCCACTCACCTCTTTCAATCCTTCAAATCGAAGAGCAACTCGAAACCCCTAATCGCGAGCGATTATCAACCCTAGTCGGTCTATGGAAAAATCAAGCACTTCAAAGCTCATCGAATCAGAGGGGGTCGGCTTCAAATGGGTTTCGAAAGAGGGGCTTGCGATTTCGGTTTAATGCAGCTTCAATTTCCTTCTCTTTTGTTGCCATCGAACGAGATAGGAGTATAGTGGGTATTTGTGAATTTGAGGGATCAAATTGAAATATAAAGCTTTGATTTGAGGAAAGGAGGATTCACTGTTTTTCTTTTTCTCAGAAGAATTGAACGAGAGGAGGAAAAATAGAGAAGGGTGTCGCGATTTTATATGAGGAGGAAAATAGAGAAGGTAGGTAGCTTAGGTACAATGAAGTACATACGAATTAAATTCGATTTGATTTCTATTTAATTTGATTTGAAATAAAGAGATTTTTATTTCTTTTAAATAGATACTGATTTGATTTCGATCTTATCCACGATCAAATATCTCGGGGTTCACATTTAAAAATCGTGAACCGCTATTTCAGCATATCGACTGTCGTTATAATGTTATAACGCTATTTTGAATTCAACGAAATAGATTATACAATTTAATTTGAACGTATATAAAATAACCATATTAAATTGATATAATATAATTAAAAATTCAGAACTAACCACTTTTTCGATAATAACTTATTATTATCGATTATATTCTCATAGAATTTATATTTATCATCTGAATTGTTTTGATTTAATTCTAACTTCGAATTGAATTATTTACGGTTTATGATAATTCCATATACATGAATTAAATTATATTTGATTATAAATCGAAAATTTCTATATAAATATTCATTTACATTATCAATTCAATATTTAAAATCATATTAAATATTTAAAATAAATAGTTCGAAAATCCGGGTCGTTACATTCTTTCCCCCTTAAAATAATTTCGTCCTCGAAATTGCTAAGGTAGGAAAAATGGTACAAATCCATTACTTTTCAATAATTCACTTATGTTGAAACTCAACTCCTCACATTTCGACAAATTTAATTCCACCAAAACTTTTGGTTTTCTTTCATGTGCATTCTAATTCATTCAACTTGATTTCTGATTCAATTTATTCACTTCGATTAATTTAACTTTCTTAAGTTAAATTTAAATTCCAGAATTCAAATCCCTGGGTTTTCATTTCAAATCCTTCTGAAATTACATAAATATATACATATATTTTTATTTCTATTTCGAATTCAAAACATTTGAATTTTCAAATCAACTTGTTTTCTTTCAAACAAATTTTCATCAAAAACTTTTCTACGGTAGCCATTCGTCACTTAGAACTCGAAAATGAACACTGATGAAGCTGCAGTCATCATCATAATTATTTTCCAGCCACAGAAGTGAGTTCAGTGCTTTAACACTTTCAAAATCCATTCGGAAATGAATTTTATTCAAAATCCTTCCAAAACAAAGCTATATATTATTTTAATATACTTCAGAAAATATTTTCCAACTTCCCAGGATTTAAATTCTGAATTCTGGTTTGAATTCAATTTTAATTCATCTCATTTATATATTTTATTCACATACAAATTCTATTTGGTTCTATATAACTATTTCATTTCTTATAATCTCATTTGATTATAATAATAACAACCAACACATCCATATATTATAATAGTTCTAGAAAATTATTTCTTTTCTACAAAAATAGAATTTTGGGCAATATTATTTCATTTACCCACTTTAAAACATATTCGTGTTCAATATTCTGTTCAAGTATTTACAAACTCTTATCGACGTCGTGGCGTCCCACAATTCGATCAGAATTCATAAACAGCTCAACAGACTAGCCAACACAATATAAAATAGTTTTTATATCAATTTACAAATACGCTCTCTCATATATACACTCTCAACTCATTCTAGGGCACTACTGACCCTATCTCTAATGAGCACATCCCAACAAAGCCTAGGTATTTGCTCAACCTAAGCTCTGATACCAACTGTAAAGGCCCGCAAATCCGTACTATCTGAGTTGACTAATAACACCACACGTCCAACCCAAAGTGCACAGAAATACGAATCATTATTAGAAAGAAGTTAGAGGATGAGAAATAGAAAGAAAGAAATGTTAGAATAGAAGAAAACAAAGAAGACAAATCTCACAGCGGAACGAATAAAATATATTATATAACATAACTTTTAAAATACAAATCAGTAACCTCATATACATACCATCATCAGAGCACAACACTTATTCCTGGAACAGTTATAAACAACTGTTTCCAGATACAAACATGGTTCACGGCGGAATATATGATAGTCTATAGCTAACTGGTGAAGCCTCCTGCTTCCAGCTCTTCTAAGTGAATCTGAAAAATCCCGACTACTTGACTGCCCGTACAAATTTGGGCACCCAAGAGTTTAGGGAAAACAACAAAGTAAACTCTGGGTCAGTCATGGGACTGGTGTGAGTAAACTCCAACCATTTGTTTAACTTTCAAAATCCTTTCAAAAGAAAAGATAATAGTAAGACCAGCCCACACATAAACAAGGACGGTCTTTACCTTACTATAACCCAAAACACTTTGATACGAAATCCAGTGATATTATAATAGTGTCTAAATCAAATAAATAACCAAATAGCAGAACGCTTGCATCTCATGCTCCACATACATAGTATAAAATCAAAAACCACAGGGCGCTTATTGGAGATTGGATTTCCAACTATGACAAGGTATGGAACCACCTTCCGATAGTGTATCTCTAGAGAGGAATACACTGGGTTCAACAAGAACATCTTGCAACCCGGCCCACATATGACCGACCACTCATTTCGCTTGAGTGTATCGAATGTATATCACCAACGGTTGGGATCAGCAACCGTTTCCCGAATGGGACAGCATCGAACAGAATAAGGAATTAAATGAATCTCTAGATAGTTGATTATACACCCTAATGGGAGCGACTCACATAGCCATGTTGCCTGCCTGATTTTTGTCGTTTCCCGGTTGTTGAGGCTTGAGGCTACGATTTCTTTCTATTCATTAATAGCACAATCACTTTGAATGCCACATTGTCAGATCCGTTAATCACTAATTGATTTGCACAAATATTTTGGATATTATGCTAAGGGAATAAATCTGTTGCAACCATATATATTTATACAGACCAACCCATTAGATCATTGGAAATACTTTGTCAGACATTCATCCATATACGTTCGTTCTGGGATTGAACGAAATCGAAGGAACAATTTCTATAAATAGAAAAAGCCCATGCACTTTACACCGTCTTGGATTATCTTCATATAATCTGATTCGCAACGCTACTGCCAAATACAGAGTGGTTCTCGGATAATAATCCAACCGGTCTCTCCATATTGACAACGATATTGGCAAACACTTCGATAATCGGTTATTTAACTATCGAAGAAAACAAACATCCATTCATCCATAACATCAATTAATCACTGGGCCATTTAATTTATACTTCATTAATTAAATCACCCTTTCCATTTTCTTATCAATATTTTTTAAACAAATATTTTCAATTATCATCTCGGTCTCTTACATTCTTTGGAAAGCATTTCTATATCTCGCCTTCTTTTATTTTCTACACTTAGAAAATATATTCTATTTGAAATTGAAACAATTTCAAACACTTATCTCTTTCCCGACTACTTTAATTATACTCAGGAAATATTTACTTTTATATTTCCAAAATTCCACCACTTGGGTTAAAATGAATGTTGTGTAAAACATCGTTACGACAACCCAAAATATTTTATTCAATTAACTCCTTCTCAAACACTTCTCTTCGAGACTGGATCTTGCTATTTATCGATTAAAAATGAAATCAATCAAGTTGGGGTAAAATTACCTCTCAGACCTTGACAGAAAACATCCTCAACTTCAAAACGGCAAAACCACTAACCTCGAATAAACACACTATAAAACCCAATTATTCATTTTAACGTATATCTGTTTCTCTTACTATTACCAGCCTATCAATTTCCTTTTTGTTTAAAATTATCTATTTTAAATTTGTTTCCTTATCGAATTCAATATATATCGATACATTGATTTCTAACTATCAAAATTTTCTTAAAATATTCTAACTCCTTAAATTCCCAGAAAAATTCGCCATAACCTCCCTTGTACCGGGAGCTTCGGGATATTTCAAATAGCCTCCCATGGCCCTCACCAATCCAAAAGAAAAAGAAAAAGCCAAGCGGCTTGCCGATACGGCGCATAAAATCTCATATATGAATTTAAACATGTACCTTTTTGTCGGGCACATAAATTAAAATCTTCATATACTTCATCCCATACCTGTCTAACACATGCTCACCTGTTTTCAATTCAATTCAACACTATCTAATCGTTTGAATTCAGTTTCGCCCATTTATTATTTAATTAGCTATTTTGCCTATTTCACTTCTTTGTTTGAACATAACATGTTCAAACAAAATATTTAACTTGCTCATAACCAAATTGAATTTTCAATTTCAATTCTAGTTTCCTTTTCGATTTCGAATATGAATTTTCAAATCGAATTCACTTTATTCAAACCCAATATTAATTCAAAAATCTCATCAACTAATTACTATTCGAATTAGTTAATTCTATTTAATAATCAAAAATCTGATTTCTGTTTCAAAAATCAATTCATTACTCAAATCTGAAATTTTCTAAATAGAAATTCGGATTTTATTCGCTTAAAATCCTTTTTATAAAATTAAATAAACAGTTATGGTTTTTAAATGGTTATGGCGCTGTTTTCCTGAAAATTTGATTTTGACATATCTCAAAATCTATACGACGAAATCCAGATTTTTCCCTTTCATTAGAAAACTATTATTCAACCTGTCCCGACCATTCTTGTTTCAAAGGATTCCGACTTCAATTGAGTTCTGTATACTCAATTGAAGTTCGAATCGCCAATTTACGAATTTCAGCGCTGCGACAAGCTCATTTTAATTATATTTATAAATATAAACGTTTTAACTTCGTTTATAACAAGTTCAACTTCATTCTGATATATTTTTAATATATATCAAACCCAATTTTCCAATCCAACATAATATTTTCGATCTATTTCACTTCTATTTGAAATTCTATATTCAAATTTCAATTCACTTCTATTTTTCATATTCTATTTGAATCTCTATATTTGAATTTCCTTATTCAAATTCCATTTGAATTTCTACGTTCAAATTCTATATTTGAATTTCCTTTGAATTTCATATATTCGAATTCCATTATATTCAAATTCCATTTGAATTCAAATTCTATTTCAATTCAAATTGAATTTCCTATATTCAAATTCCATTCTCAATCTCCATTGGAATTTCTATATTCAAATTCCCATTTCAAATTCTATTTTTAAATTCTATTTTCCAATTCCATTTCAATCTATTTGAATTCTATATTCAAATTCCATATTTAAACTATTTGAATTCTATATTTAAATTACATTTGAATTTCTATATTTAACTTCATTTCACTTCTATTTTCAACCACCAAACCAATATATATATATATATAATAGTCACCCTAAATAACTAATATATTTCAAACAATCAGAAAGCATTCAAACAAGCAACAACAATTATTTTTAACGAATAAAAATAATTCTAAATAAAAGGTAAGTGAGATTTACTCACCTTGATTCTCCATTTGCTGAATATCCATATTTTAAATTAAATCGAACAAATGTTCGATTTAAATTAAAACTCACAGCTTATCCGAAAATTCCCAAACCATTCCTAGCCTGCGTCCTTATGAGCTCAACAAAATTGATGGCATTTGAATCTGATTTTATATGCCATATTTGTTAGCTTTACTAGTTTAAATATATTTTTAAACAATTTGAATTAACATTAACAAGTTAATTAAATAAATAAATAAATATACCTCATTTCTTTTCACAAATAATCTTCCACCTATATTCCTTGTAAGAAGCTCAACATCCAATATCCTCTTGCCAACGTCTTCCCCACCTGAACAGCTTCTTTGAAACCCGCTCCAATTCCTCATCTTCTTCTTTCAACAAGAACCGCGACTACTTAAATGACAAGCTCCAATTCTAACTCGAGATGAACCCAAATTTTGCCGTCAATATTCAGACCATCGCCCAACCCAGTTCAAATCATGATACTTCCTGCAACTCGCGTTCTTCAGATGTTGGATCAGCTTCAGGAACCGACATATTCGAATGCGAATGCGAATGCGATCTCTAGTCTCCCTTCATCACGCGATCATTACTCACCCTCCCTCAAAACAATCGCACACCGCAACAGTTCTTCCACTCACCTCTTTCAATCCCTCAAATCGAAGAGCAACACGAAACCCCTAATCGTGAGCGATTGTCAACCCTAGTCGGTCTCTGGAAAAAATCAAGCACTCCAAAGCTCATCGAATTAGAGGGCGGCTTCAAATGGGCTTCGAAAGAGGGGCTTGTGATTTCGATTTTAATGCGGCTTCAATTTCCTTCTCTTTTGTTGCCATCGAACGAGATAGGAGTATAGTGGGTATTTGTGAATTTGAGGGAGCAAATTGGAATATAAAGCTTTGATTTGAGGAAAGGAGGATTCACGGTTTTTCTTTTTCTCAGAAGAATTGAATGAGAGGAGGAAAAACAGAGAAGGGTGTCGCGATTTTATAGGAGGAGGAAAATAGAGAAGGTAGGTAGCTTAGGTACAATGAAGTACATACGAATTAAATTCGATTTGATTTCTATTTAATTTGATTTGAAATAAAGAGATTTTTATTTCTTTTAAATAGATACTGATTTGATTTCGATCTTATCCATGATCAAATATCTAGGGGTTCACATTTAAAAATCGTGAACCGCTATTTCAGCATATCGACTGTCGTTAGAATGTTATAACGCTATTTTGAATTCAACGAAATAGATTATACAATTTAATTTGAACGTATATAAAATAACCATATTAAATTGATATAATATAATTAAAAATTCAGAACTAACCACTTTTTCGATAATAACTTATTATTATTATTATCGATTATATTCTCATTGAATTTATATTTATCACCTGAATTGTTTTGATTTAATTCTAACTTCTAATTGAATTATTTACGGTTTATGATAATTCGATATACACGAATTAAATTATATTTGATTATAAATTGAAAATTTCTATATAAATATCCGTTTACATTATCAATTCAATATTTAAAACCATATTAAATATTTAAAATAAACTGTTCGAAAATCCGGGTCGTTACACACGACAACCAAGCGGCGCAGTTCCTCTAGTATGTGTAGATCAAACCGAAGCATCTATATTTCAATATCCAGCACCATATATAAACAACAACCGTACCCAATTCTCCATGGTTCTAAACACCAATATCCCACCACTGCTGATACCCAAAATATTCCCCATACTATCTTCACATTTTCACTTAGGCCATCGAAAATAGATATAACTCAAACTAGCATTATACAAAACTGCATGCCAAAACTCCTAAGCATAGAAACTCGTTTGTACGGCCTAAACAGTGCACAGTAATTCAAAAACATAGCAAACCTAAGGCCAACCTATATATGGCCACTTGTCGGTTTTGAACTCATTATTTTACATATTTTTGTGATCTGAAAAGTTCTCCTTAGAGATCATAAATTGTATCAGCATAACCAAACCACCAATATGCCACACCCTAGCAAATTGTACGAATATATACATCCACTCCTGCCCGTATATTGCATAAATTTCACTACCCCACATGTTATTATTTCCACTGCACCTATCTTCCTTCTTCTCAAGTATACCCTTCAAAACATCAGATCCAAATTAACAGCATTTTCAACAATCTGTTTATGCACACTAGCAACCACAAACTACACACCTCAGTCAAACCCCCAAGAATTGAAACTGATGGGGAATATAAACATGAATGCATATGCATTCACGTCTTTAGCACAATCTATGGCTAGGTAGGATTTGCTGAGCTCCTCGTATATCGTTTAGAAGGAGCCATAGTTGGTTTTTAAGGGTTTCTTCAATGTGTGCTACCACTTTCTCTATAATTGATGATATGGTTCCTCGAAATATTCACCTGCTTTTCTTAGCTCATCCGCATTAGTGTTGTCTGTCACACCTTCAACTACTGCTTTGCCTTTTCCTAATGAAGATGCTCTTCCCCATTTACTGCCCTGCATCCTCCACTATAAAAAAACTCAACTCAAACCCGACAAAGTGCCAAAACTGCACTACTTTCCCTTCACTTTCAGTTCACAACCTTAATTCAAATCAACAAATTAACAACAACCAATTTCACACCCCCACAAATCATTAACAAGTTGTATAAAACCATCATTCGCATGCATTAACATAGTTTAGAGGTTTTGTAGCAGTCTCAGACATGCATCAAAAAATTAACAAATTAACAAACAATTGTCTGACACTACAGTAAGTCTATTAGTATAAACTAGCATAACCATATAACGGTGTGAACTGGCCATTTACTAATGTAATTTCATATAAAGACATTTGGTTTAGGTCTTTTTATTAATTCAGTTAAACACAAGCATGAGAATATGTTCAAAAGAGAAAAAAAAATCTATAATAATTGACTTGGTTGACAGTATTGACTTACTTGAACTTGATTCCCCAATGACATATGCGGCTGGCCAAGCTATGGTCATATCAAATGCATCTTCCATGTATGTACACTCCAGTGTAGGTCTCCATAATAATGCATCATTGACTCTTACAAATTTTATCCAAACTTTTATGGCATATTTTCCTAATGGAACAAAGTGAACCATCGTTGTTGGATCAGTTGACATGATGGTTCCTTCAGCCACTATTCGTCCCGTTTCACAAACATCAATCAACTTACATTTACTATTTGCTACTAGATTTGCAGTCATCTGTTGGGTAAGCAAAAATTCATGAATTATCGTATTTTTGTGTAATTATATTATATGAGAAATCATGTCTGCCAAAGAAACTATAGTTGGTACGGAAATCAAGCGTGGTCGTGATTGTATGATACTTCTAGGCAAACAATACCATCGTGTATGTGCCATCAAGTATGGTCATGATAATATATATATATATTATATTGAAAAAACAAGATCATATTATAACTTAATTTTTCCCCCTTCTTGTACCCAATGTCCGGACGTTCATTCTCAATTCGCATTGTTAAAAGTTAACATGTTGCAACAAAATTTTATTTCTCAATATAAATTAATTTTTCATTTTTATATGCATGTGCATTGCACATGCCAAGTTAGTGATGTATGTGCATGTTGAAGCCGACTGGAACACTAATTAATGGCAAAATAAATTACAGTCAAAATATGTGAGTCCCAATTTTCTATCCCAATAGCCACTCCATGCGTCTCTAATGTGTGCTGATATGTGTGTGCGCACTTGCTAAGAAGGAAGGAACTGTGACCAGTCCAGTCCAGTCTTATTCACACTCTTAACTGGCTAGATGTGCCATTAATAACAAAGTAGCAATGAGATATGGAAGAAATAGGCGTGCTCGCTAAGAAGGAAGGAGTTGTGACCAGTCCAGTCCAATCCAATCTTATTCACGTTCTTAACTAGGTAGATGTGCCATTAATAAAAAAGTAGCGATGAAATATCGGTTGTAGGAAGTGGCAACAAAATTACCTGAGGAGTAGTCATTACACTTGTTGAAGCCATGTAAGGAGTTCTCACAACATTTGTTTTTTCAACTACAACTTTTGATATCGGCCATGCTATTTTCCTACCGACGGAGCCTTTAATGCATGACATACCAGTTGTAGGTCGCTATAAGAAAGCATCTCCTTTGTTAGCATAGTCTATCTAAACCACAAAGGCTAACGGACCAAGCGGAATACCATTTACCATCATTTCTAAATCACTAGAACACGGTCTTCCTTTGACAACTAACACTTCTCTCTCATTCCAATCATAAAGCTTGCATTTTTTTGTTTGAGCTACTAGTTTTACTCTAAAAGCAACAACAAATTTAATAGGAAAAGATATGTATATAATTGCAAATAGTTATAGTAAATTATGAAATTTATCGTAATGTCTTTCTCCAAGTTTTGTTGTACCATAACATAATTAGCAGGCCATACTACTGACTTATTCTTAACTTCCCTTAATAGTGACAAACTTGGTGTAGGCCTCCATAAATAAGCATCTTCTTTCTTTACATTCTCTATAACAACTTTCATAGCATTTAGTCAAATCTAAATGTCATTAACAACCTCATTAGGATCAGCGGACACTACTCTTCCTTTAGCAACAATTTCGTTGGTTCCAGCCCAATTCATTAACTCACACATGATATAGTGTCCCTACAATTATTCAGTCAAAAATTATATTAATTATTGGTTTGGGAACTAAATTACGATTGATGTTATATCAATATTATAAGACTTTTTTTACCATTTCAACTGTGATTGCCATTTTTGAACTTTCTTTACCCTGTCAAATGAAAAAAATATTGATTATTGGATTAGAAATAAACTACAACTGATGTTATATCAACAATAGAAGTGATTTCAACCATTTCTGGTATGCTCCCTTCTTTCAAACATTCTTTACCCTGTCAAAGCAAAAAACAGCGATATTAATAGATAATGGTTTAAATTTAAAGAAATTCATGAAAAATCATTGATGCAATAAGTGAACCTTCTGATGTAGATTTCCAGCTTGTTCATTAGCATGTGGACCATACTCTCCATTTCTAAAATTATTTTATGATAGTGAGTTATCTATTTATCTCTACATTGTGACAACGTTTGCTTGGTTTGGGTATAGCCCCTTCCTAGTGCTCTTAAACGTCCCGGTTTATCATGCCCCAATACTTTCACAATTGCATCTTCTCCGATATTATTTGCCGAGTCGGATTGTCTTGAATTATAAGTTGTTTTAATCTCCTCCTACATAAATTAAAAAACACAAAGGCTGTATACGATGGTAGAATTAAAGCAATGTTTAGTTACTGAAAGAAAACGAATATTCTTACAATAATACTCACAACATCCATGTTTACTGGCTCGCCATTCTTTTTAGTGTGGGATTTAACCCAAACATCAACTCTAGATACGGGCAATGAATCCTGACTTTGATTTTTCTACATTTAGACATTTAAGAAATAAATTGATAATTAATTAAATAGTTGGGTAAATAATGCTACAACTAACTAACTAAATCGTTAGTGAATCTACCAATTCCTCTGCGTCCAGTCGTATGCGGCAATTATTTTTGCCTAATGGCAATATATTTCTCACTTCGTGCCTGAAAGAAGGTATGGGATAATTTAATACCTACTCAATACATTTAAATTATGCAAACAGAATGTGCAATTAAAGATGTGCATTTAGAGCAAAACATTAAATGCATGAATATCCAGAATCCATCCATATGAAACTATCCAACGGTAATTTTGATGTTCTTTGGTTCCTTAAAATCCCTGGTGAATTTTTAGAATCTTCCTTTGATGCAAAAGCTGGAATGTGCAACATGCAGGCTTGTAATAGACTAGCGATGGATTAACATGTGATCAATTTTACAACATGGTTAAAAGCTCTAAACTAGACGAAATATGGTCAAACTGATATTGTGAAATTAACAGCTTATACAAATCTCTTTCATTATGTTTTACTCATTCATCAAATGTGCATATGCATGCAACTTAAGTATGCAGAGAAATTAACAGCTTTTAATATGTCGTGCAACATTGCAATAGTTTATATTATTAAAAGACAATAAAATATTTGAAGTTCTGAAGAGATAAAATAAATATTCTGTGTTAACAATGGTCAAACTGACATTGAGTAGATAATGAAGATAATCTGGATAATAAAAAATAGACTATATTTTATCTGGATAATCTGGATAATGAAGATAATCTGGATATAAATATCAGTAGATATTGAGTAGGTAATGAAGATAATCTGGATAATGAAAATAATGAAGATAATATGATAATGAAGATAATCTGGATAATAAATAACAAGTTTGGAGTTTAAGGTAAAATGCTTCCTTATGTTAGATTTGAATTATCAGTATTATGTGGAGTGAGTGCTGATCATGCGTGTGCCCTCATTTACAAATTTTGAACTTGCCTCATTTACAAATTTTGTTTCAAAGCTAGATTTGAAAGAAAAATAAAGTACAAATTTTGAACTTGCCTCATTTACCTTCCAGTATCCATGAATGCAACTTTAAGGAATCTATTTTTGGAAACTCGGTGGCTTATATTTGGAGATGAGAATCTCATAATAATCGCATAATTCTTATAATTAAAGTTGACAATGAACGACTTAAAACAGCAAGGTGAAGAACAAAATCACATTTTCCAGATCGCAAAGAAAAGTTGTCAATGCTTTCCCAGAACCACCATTTTTAGTTCATGCCATTAATATCATGTTGTAGTCATTGGTTGACATGAATTTGATTGACACAAACTAAATATGCTATTTTTAAACTGGACATCAACTTGTTTACTATCATTGAACTCATCATATACTGCACTCTTAAATGGAATAGAATCGAAAACCAATTTCTTGCACTTTATTTGTTGAGATGTTCAAAATTTACCATTATAATCTTATATTTTTATTGTGTAACCATATTCCATATATAAATATTATTCATCATAATGAATGCATTTTGTACATACACATACGTACATACACTTACTGATATTTATATCTAGATATTCTTCATTATTATCCAAATAATAAAAACCAATTTTATTGTGTAACCATTATAAACTTCATTATTAATTATCCAGATTATCTTCATTATCTACTCAATATCATCTGACATTTATATCCAGATAATAAAAATACTCTGTGTTAACAATGGTCAAACTGATATTGAGTAGATAATAAATAATAAACTAACATAAATATTTTGCACTTGAATTTTAACGTATGTATTTTACCTTAAACTCCAAACTTGTTTTCTCCGTTACAAACTTTCTCTACTCCTTGACATTTTTTATGTTGTATGGTTTCAAAGCAAGTCTTTCCTCTTCCGTCGTCGTTCTAATTATTTTTTCGAACCAATCTACCTTTTGAGGTTCTCCAGATGGTTTCCATTTGATGAAATATGGTCCTTTTTTGCCATTCATCGTCCACTTTAAATCTTGCCTACAAATCAAAAGGAAAAAAACTAATGTTATTTCATAATAAAATGAATTTAAAATAACATTTTATTAAATAAATTATTTCCGTAAATATAAATTTTTGATACCTGAATGGAATCCCACAGGACAGTTTTTAGTTCATTGCTTAGAAGCCTCCAATCGCTAAGTGTAACTGGAACATGCTCCCTTACTAGCAGTCCAAGATAAGAAGATAAGCGGACTGAGCCTTCTCCTATCGGTACGCCTACCTCATTGAATTCAACTTCAATTCGACTCTCAAGATTTTATGGAAGTCTTTTTACTTTCGTTGGTCCTCGCTTTTTTACATTTGCAATTTCAACTTCAACTAACCTCTTGATTTCCTTTTCGGTAACAACATTTTCTTCACAAGCCATTTCACATTCTTCATGCGTTTCAATTTCTTCATGCATCTCATTTTTATTACATGTCATTTCATTTCCTTCACGCAACTCATTATCTTCGCAAGGCATTTCATTCTCTTCGCGTATTTCATTTTTTGCACAAGGCATTTCATTTTCTTCACATGGCATTCGTATGATGTTGGGCCCTAATTCTTGTTCTTTATCTACATTAAAAGTGTTACATCCCGTAAATTTCGACCATTTAAGTTATTGAACTTAATTTAATTATTGAATGTAAAAATGCATTTTAAATAAAGTTTTGTTGTTATTAATGAAATTTATTAATTTCTGCTGAATTTTTGATTTAAAATATGTATAGATTTTAGATGAAATAAATTCTAATAATACATATATATATATAACTTTGGCTATTGTCATTAATTATTTCCTTGTCTATTCAAAATGTAACGTGTAGAAATTTGAAACGGGGATTACTTGTTCAAACCTTCATTAGACTATTTTAAAATGTGAATAGCTGCATTTATTTTAGTGTCCTCCTCTCTTTATTGCTTCATTAATACTGCACCATTCATCTCCTTCCCAATTGACACATTCTTCTTATTTATCCTTTCACAAGTATTGCATTGTATTTCCTTCTTCTTCTCTTCTTTCCCTTTTCACTTCTATCTCATGCGATTTTTCCTCAATTTTAAAATAATGTTTTCCAGATTAATTGTTTTCAAAGAAAAATAAATTATGTGACTACCTAAATTTCCAGTACCTTTTGAGCTGACCAAACAACACCACTCCAACCCAAATTGTACTAGAAACTCAGATGCTAATAGAAAGAAATTATAGGGTGAGATAATAAAGAAATATTAGAAAAGAAGAAGAAGAAGAATAACACAACAGAATCAGAGTCTCACATCGCAGCGAAAGAAAATATAATATAGAAATAAATCTTTATTGAGAGCTCGAAATAAAAAATTACAATTATCAGAGTACATCAACGTAACTCGTTATATACAACACACAATGGAATAAATACAAATACGTCTGAACTCCTCGAGCACGTTTCCTGAACTTCGTAGTGTCCAATAACCTGAACCTGTAAAACCCGGTCTAACCCGAGCATTTACAAACGCTGGATCAGTTTGGTGAACTAGAGTGAGAAAAACTCACAAAGTTTTAAGAGGAATCATCCAGCTTGATTTTAAAGTTCGAAATCTTTAAGAAAAGGATAATCGTAAGTTCAAATCCACACATAAATACAGACGATTTTTACATTACGATAACCCAAAACATTTTGAAAATCAATATCTTATTCTAATATTATAATGGTGTATAAATACAAATAAATATCAATCTAGCTGAATGTTTGCATCTCACGCTCCACATATATAGTATACAATCAAAACCGAAGGCTCTTATTGGAGAATGGATTCCCACTATGACAAGGTATGGAACCACCTTCGAATAGTGTATCTCTAGAGGGGAATACACTGGTTCAACAAGAACATCTTGCAACCTGGTCGCACAAGACCGACCACTCATTTCGTTTGAGTGTATCGAATGTATATCACCAACAGTTGGGCTCAAACTACCATTTCTCGAAAAGGAAAAACATCGAAATAGATTAAAGAAGGAAATAGATTTTCTCTAGAAAGGTGATTATGCAGCCTAATGGGAGCGACCCACTTAGCTATGCTGCCTTCCCAATTTCTGTCATTTCCCGACTGATGAGGCTTGAGGTTATACTAAACTCTTGAAACATTTGACCCCTATTCACTTTGAATTCCACATTATCAGATCCACCAAATCACTAATTAACATTTACAAAAATACTATGGTCGTTAAGCTAAGAGAACAACCATTCTCCACCACTAACAGAAATACGTTTGTAAAAATCAACGTACGTGATTTTTAAGAAATATTCTGCCATACATTCATCCATACAAGTCACCCAGGAATAGGATGAACCGAAGGCACTCTCCTACCGAATCCTAGGAATCACTCTATAGATCAGTAGCTAGTAGTCCTTGCAAATTCGTAGATTAGAACCACGATAGAGTCACAATAGCTAAACCAGAGATTATAAGTTATTCTATCGTTTTATGAAGATCCATGGTCTTCAATTGCTCCATCTCGATCAGTAACTGGTATCTTCAACGATTACGAATTCATTGGTCGGAATGGTTTTCGAATATGAATTCGATCTCCATCTTTCCGTACCAACATTCGTATTGGCCAGATCTGATAATTGGTTATCTAACCATCAAATAAACAATCATCCAATCATGCAAATAAAATAGATTTATTGGTTCAGTATTCAGCATTACATGGCCTCTTTTTATTTAAAAATAAATTAACGAATGGTTAGTTTA
Source organism: Allium sativum (assembly GCA_030737875.1). NCBI lineage: Eukaryota > Viridiplantae > Streptophyta > Magnoliopsida > Asparagales > Amaryllidaceae > Allium > Allium sativum. The sequence continues at coordinate 442,088,247 of CM060922.1, read as the reverse complement.
AAACTTTAAAAACATTTTATATTTTTTTAAACATGGTATTAAATTCTCATTTCAATATATTAATCTTCTCAAAACCATCTCAATCTAGTATTTAGAAAAGATTTAATAACCATATCCAATTTCTATATTATTCTTATTTCAAAATATTAATTTTAACATTTTTCAAGCATTTCAATATCTCAACATTGATTAGGCCTAGACCGTAAATTAGTAAGCAAATAATTTCCTAAGTATCAACCCCGAAGACCGAAATCAACATCAGATTAACACTTTAGAAAATCACTCAATTCCACTAATCTCAAGCTAGGTTCAAATTCTTATCTTAACTTGCCATCAACTCATTATATTCCACATTTAACCATTTTCCTGTTTGAACATCTCGTTTCAAATTCCATTATTAAGTAACGTTAAATTAAAACTTAACGTTTTCACCTCATGCCCCTTTTACAAACTTCGCCTATAAAACTCAGGTTATGACGACCACCCTTTTTCCCATCTCTCTTTTCTTAATTTGAACACTTATTTTAAGCTATTGTCTTGGCTTAAAATCTCTTTTATAACTTAGTTATAAAACTCAGTTTTGATTACTTGACTTAATGAATCTCATTTACAACTAGATCACTTAAATCATTACTCATTAAAATAATGCTCTGCATCATCATTAACTATAGTAGAAATAGTTAACTTCTTATTTAACTCAATTAAACAGTAAATTTCCTTTCAAACCTTATTAAAGTTAACATAAATATTTGTTAAACTATTTTATTTGATTAATTAAGAATAAATTAATTTACTTCATCAGCTCAAACCATGATTATCTTGTTAATCAACTCCAATTAGTCCTTCTTTTAAATTAATTAATAGTATAATTAATTTAATTAAATCTCATTTAATTGTCTTTTGGAAATAATCCACCTCCTAACCGTTACTTCAATTGCTGCTTTTAATAATTTAAATCTTATAAAGAAAACATTTAATAATTACTTATAAATTAAATAATAAAGCGTAAACATTTATTAGCTTGATTAAACTTTTATTTAAAATAATAGATTTCAATCTGTCTTCTGTTGTAAAAATAAAATTTACAACTTCATTATCGTCGATAACCCTAATGGTAGATCACATTTATAAAACAATTTATTTTTAGGCCAACTGCTGCCAATTACTTAAGCAATACTACCCACTGGTTAATATCAAAACATTCGTTGAATTTAGATCCAATAATCAACAAACAAATCCATTATCCAATCACATTGGTTAAACAGTTCATACAATTGTAATATGAAAATAAATAATAAATTTGAGGAATCCAATTGGATTTCCCCAACCTGTTTTTCCTGCATCCAAATACGTTATCTCAACAATATCATTTATTTCAATAAATAGATATAATACTCAGCAATCAAGCAAAAACAGTAATACAAACATTCACTTCTAAATTTAATATGTTTATATTACTATAAACGTAACCAACGAGGTAAGTTACCCCATTTGGAAATAATCGTTAAAATAACAATTGATTTAATATTAAATTAAATAAACGTTTAATTTAACCAGTTCAATCAACATATATAAATATATGTTCAACATCCATCAATCAATTAACAATCATAACCCACAAATATTTAAACCGACTTATATAAAATATAAGTGGGATAAAACTGAGTGAGTTGAACTCAGCTTGATTCCATTTGATGTCAGCACAGTTCATTTCAGTTGAATTAAACCAGCGTTTTATTTAAATGAAAATTTCATTTGCTTCCAACTTCGCCCAATTCAGCTCCAAAATGTTACGCTTGTCGGTACGGACTCAACGTCATTTGTTTTGATTCTGTGTACATATGATCGATTACACATATTATGTACATATGACCGGGTTACACATATTATAATATCTAATTTTATTTAATAAATTGAACTAATAACGAAATGGTTAAGTGTTAATATAGTGGTCGGTCAGACACATTATACATAATTTAACAATTTAACTGCGTTTGACTAGGCACGATTCGCGTGTGCACCGTATAAGCGAGATTAGGCCCAAAAGAAACCTTGCTTAATAGCAATTCGAAATATATACAGGCCACGCTACATTAATACTATAATATAATTATTCCTTAGTATCTAATTAATGTTATAAACATACTTATATTAGGCAATATTAACTTCTGATTCGCACTAATGATTAGGCGTTAGAATAAAAATCCTAGGCCACCAATAACAGGCCCTTGTTTACATTTTCCAGGTTAGTTTAAAGTACCTAACTTTATAATGTATTTAATATAAATAAATCCTAACTTATATTAATAAAAACCTCATTAGGCACGTGAAAGGAAATAAGGGACATTTGAATTCCACTGTTCATGCTTCTTCTCCTTCCCACACTTCACGCAAAGCAAGCCACTGTTCTCATCTCTGCTTCTTATTACGGCGTGTCCCCCAACTTCTTTCCCCAGTTTCGACAGTATTTCCTCTTTTTTTGTCTACAACACTTCGTATTCAAACTTCCCCTTTGCATTCTTTCCTCCACAAACTTTCAAACCCCTGTCTAATTCTCACTACTCCACGTTCACACCAGAGCCAACTTTATGATTTTTGATACTGTTTGGTGCATTCATGCATGCATCTTCTTCCCACATTTCTTTTGTATTTCGCTTCTGTCCTTATGTTAAACTTTACCTTTACATCCAAAAGAACACCACGCCTGCTATCCTATAGCCCCTTCCACCTGAGACCGCGATACTCCTTATAACCTTTTCAAAAGTTATGGCGTGAGTTTGGTTTTATTATTTGGGTTTGATTGCAATGGATTCATGCTTCGTTGCTTGATGGAAAACAATGCCTGGGGAGAACAAGTGGGGTGGAGTCATTTATATATAGGCGGAGGATGTTTGGCCAGCAAGAAACCCAAGTTTGGCATGCACGTACTAGAGTACCAGATAGGATAGGTTAGACTGTAGTTGTCTTGTGTTTTCCTTTCTTTATTAATATATAGGATAGCCTGGGTTTAGTGTTGTTTAGCATTAGCATAGGTAGCTTTTGTGTTGAAAACATATGGAAGAACAACTGGGTAGGTAGGTTTGTAGGCATTTCTTTTCATTTCATACGGTCTGTAGTTGCATCTGTAGTGACAGAAGGTAGAATAGGTTTTGACAAATGTTTACAAAACTTGACAAGTAAGAAATAGGCTGGGTGTTTAGTTGGAAACACAGGGGTGCAATGTGTTATTAAGACAATAAAATGTGTAAATTGTGGAATATAGGAGAAGATGGAGTAGTGTTCAATGTGTTGTGTACCCTTTTCTTAAACATGAAGTATATATGAAAAGATATGTAGGCTGCACCTTTGTTTTTTTGTTGGTACTTGTAAGTGGCACGTCTTTTTTTTTCTTCCAAGGGTAGAAGTAAATTCATATATTATTTTATTTTATACGATATTTAATTTTACCATTAACAGCTGTTACCATTAATCGTTTAATACACACAGTTATTTCCGACTCCAGACACAACAAAAATGGGAACACTCCTACGTCTCAATTTTCCGGTCCCAATGAAATTAATTTCATTGAAAACGGACACCGTTTACACAACGACGTTATTTTAATTTATCAGTTCACCTTTAAATTGCACGTACCGATAAAATAACTCTGATTGGCTCCAAACTGGAAATCTAGCAATAACTTGCCATACATATTCCAATAAAATTCGTTTCGTCGAAAATGGATATTGTTTAAAAAGAAAACACTTTAAAGCCTATATAATATATCTAAATCTAAAACAATTCAATTTAAATAATAATAAATTATCATTATCGTATTTCTTCAAATAAAATAGTTCACAGCACCAACACAAAACAATATAGCTTTATAACCAAATATTAACAACTTCGAGTTAAATGATGTTTAAATTATATGGAAATTCTATTTAAATTTATTAAATAAACGTTATCGTTTATTAACGAATTCCATAGCGACTATTCAAAAATTTGAATTGGACGTAACTAACAATCTATAAACTGCATTCTCCATTTTTCTCTTTCACTAGGAAAATTTAATCAAGTTGATTCAAACGTTTCTTGTTTCACATAATTCCAACTTATATTGGATCCTATATATTCAGTTGAAGTTTAAATCGTAAATTCCGAACTACCACGACGTTTTGAGTTCGTTCTATAATTAAATATAAATTATATGTTCATATACCGTTAAATAAACGAATTATATATTATAAATCCATTTATAACTCCAATTCAATATTTAATATAATAAAATATATTAAGTACCTGACTACCAAAAATACATGACGTTACATTCCTTCCCCTTTAAAGGAATTTTGTCCCCGAAATTACTAAGTAAGAGAATGGCCCAATCCCATTAACTTTTCAAAAATCCAATTTATTATAAATTGAAAACCAATCCATTCGACTCTTTAGTTGTTGATGAATTTAAATTCAACCAATCTAATACAAAAACCAATGCACAATCAACTTAACTAAGCCAACCAATTTATATTTTATTTAACTCCAATATCCATTTTCAACTTAACCAAGTTAAGTTTCAACCCATATTCAATTAATTGATTGATTTTTTAACTAGTTTACTCTCTATTTCACAACTTCAATTCTAATTTTATTTCAAAAATCATCCAGTTTCTCTTTTAGTGTCATTTAACTTATTTTAAAGTAAATTTCGGTTCACTCAATTTCATATTGAATTTCTCCTTTACTAATTTCAAATTGAAATTGAAGCGACCTGAACTTCCCCGGTCTCCGAAGAGAAGAGAAAGAACGAATTACTTTGAGGACAAGACAGATCAGAACGCAGACGGAAGAACATTTCATTGTTAATTACAATAATTCATCAGAATACAAGAATATACAGAGTATAAACACATAATATACATCAAAAAATATCAGAGATTTAAATACATTACATAGCAGCGGAAAATAATACAAAATACAACTGAAGGAGATATACGGATACAAAGCTTTCTGGATATCGTTCCAGCTGTAAACCAGGATCCTATGAATATAAATCTGCAAAACCAAAACTACTAGCTGCCCGTGTCAAAATAAGAGCACCCAGAGTTTAGGTTAAAATAACAAACTCCAGGTCAGTCATGGGACCGACGTGAGAACTAAAACAGTTATTAATCTTTATTTTAAAGTTCGGTAAATCAAGGGACCATGCCGTATAACACGGAACGGGTTTCCTCCCAAGAATACCAGTGCTTGAAACAACAGCGCAATGCTAAATAAAGAAAAATGAAGCTATTATATGACCCAGTTCCCATCACACAATGCAACGCAAGCCGGATGATAGGGTTTTTACCTTATAATAGCCAAGCATGCTTAGTACGTTTAAAACAAATCATTTGATACTACTATAAGTGCATAGTGTATAAAACAACTTCAAATCATAAGTATTAATCATAGACGACATGGGTACCATATATCATGTCGCCATACTAGGATCTACAATCAAAACCGCAAATGTCACGTATTTGGAAATTGGATTTCCATCTGTGAATCGAGGCAAAAGATAGTCCTCTACCGATTCGAGATTGTCTAGCCCGAGTCTCAGGAACAGCCGCAACTGCCCCTTGGATCATCAGGGCCGGTCCATCGATGTGGATTATAATGCCTGAACACTACATTTCCCCGCCCTTTGGGGCGTAAATGAGCCAACAAATGACTCCATCGGCTTCACATAGTCACTGATATATCCGAGGCGCCTCGCAACAGTAACAACCACATAAGTCAAACTCGTCAGGGCGTGTAAAACCACTGACGCCACTTCTAGCTAGAAAGAAACGCATGTCCCCCCTGAGGTCCTCTCCCATTTTTGGTTCACCACCGGGGTGTGAGGCTCGCGAATCAACGCTACACAAAGCTATGCCACACAGGTTGTGCTTTGATCATCAACCACAAGACTCTGCTTTTCAACAGAAGCCTTGGTCATTCGCATCTTAGCATTCCACACAGGCAATTCACGCTATGCAACCGATATCAATCACACAGAATGAAATCCGATGTCAGATACACATCCATTTACAAGTCCGTTCTAGGTCTGAACGAAATCGGAGGCACCTAGTACCCCGCATATCCATCGATCTCCAAGTACGTCTGGACGACCACCAACTGATTCCCTCCTCTTGGGTGTACGCCCCAATCAAGATCATCAGTAATTATCCAAACGATGTGAAGACCTCCGGTCTTCAACCACCATCTTCATCTTCGACTCATCGTCGAATCAGTTATTCAAAATGGGATAAACCCGGTCTTTCTGAATAATTTTCGTATATAATAAACCATTGTTACACAAACACAACATACGCCTCATTCCAATTCATCAGTCACTAACCGTAAATTAGCAAGAGAATAATTCCCCAAATATTAACCCCGAAGGCCGAAACCAACATCAGATCAATACCCAGGAAATCGTCCTTCTTAGCTAACCCACAGTTAGTTTCTAAATTTCACATTCTTAGGGAAAGGTTCCCATTAATTTTATCAAATATAAATTCCTTTAATTTATTCTTTAATCTTCCTTTGAATATCACCTCAAACTAGTCGGGATTAACGAACCTTACCGAAGTAATCATTTGTTTTAATTTCCAATCCCAACCTATTCATCCCATGAAGTAAAACTGGAAATACTTCATATATAATACCACGGTGTTATCGGTAAATTCAATTACCATTTCACATTCAAATATAATTAAAGATTTAACTATCGCCTGGAGCAAAACTGGTGATACTCCATTCTCGATCTTTTCAATCTAATTAAAGATTCATTAAAACTCCACTTAGTTTCAATCTTTGACTGGGTTAAAGAACCGATGTCATTTAAAACACGATTCACGATAAACCCCAAAATCACATCACATTTTAATCAGTCCCTAACCGTAAACTAGCAAGTGAGCAATTCCTTAAGTATTAACCCCGAAGGCCGAAACCAACATCAGATCAATACCCAAGAAACCATTCAACTTAACTAATCTCCAGTTAGTTTTTGATTCTCTTAACTCTGTTGGGCCAAAGAACGGTATTATTGAAGATACCGTTCACGACAACCCAAGATCACATTCCATTAATTATCGGGTTAAAGAACAAGTGTTATTTAAAACACTGTTCACGATAAACCCAAAAATCAATACCAATTCAATTCCAATTAAATATTGTTTAATTGGTACACTTCATTGAATCTAAATAAAAGATTTAATCTTTTTTCTCAACTGGGCTTAAGAACAGTGTTAATGAAGACACCATTCACGACAAACCCAAATCACATTTGATATTAAATACAAGGCTCTGAATAGAAAATATACCGGCTTATATTCAATATCAAATTCTACGACCAATAAATATCGTATTGGAAATAATGATATTAATATATCTTTCGAATTCCCATAACAATATCTGTGTCATCACGAAATCCAACATCGAAATATTCCGAAGACAATTTCGATTCAAATCCATTCCAATTCAATTATTGGAAATTCTGGTTACTTTTAAAACCCTTTTCAAATCCAATTTATTTATTTAAAAAAAATAAATAGAATTATAATTCTAGTTCAAAACTAGTTCATTTCGATAAAAATCTATTTTTATCTTTTCAAATATGGAGTTTTTCATCCCAATTCTTCCCAAATCATTTCTTATGATTTTACACAAATTATTGATATTTTTAATAATTTTATCAAGGCCCGTACAATCGATTTCCATCAACGGCCATCGAACTGCACTTACGGCGACCTTTTCCAAATTTGATTTGGACATAATTCCAAATCCAACTGTTAGATTTCTAATTTCTAAATTCTTTAGAAAGTTCTTTTCGATACGAACCCAACGGTTCTAGTTTTAGGAGAATCCGACGGTCGGATCTCCCGCAATATCCATTCGAAGTCAATGGTCGAAATTCGAGAACTGCCGCGGCGCGGCGCGTTCTATTCAGGCCATTATATATATAATACATATATTATATGTATATCGTCGATTTCCTTTTAAAACGTATTTTAAAAACAGTTTTAAATTCGTTTTCGAAACGATTTCAACTTCATTTCAAATTCAAATCAAAATTGAATTTTTTCAATATAATCCGTTTTAATTTCATTTCAAATCGATTTCAATTCAATTTCAATTTAATTCAAATTTCACTTCATTTCAATTTAATTTGAATTTCACTTCATTTCAATTTAATTCGAATTTCAAATCTATTCAATTTTATTCGAATTCATTTTCTATTCAATTCAATTTCAATTCGATTTGAATTCTATTCAATTCAATTTTAATTCGATTTGAATTCCTATTCAATTCAATTTCAATTCGATTTGAATTCCTATTCAATTCAATTTTAATTCCATTAGAATTCTATTCAATTCAATTTTAATTCGATTTGAATTCTATTCAATTCAATTTCTAAAATATTCGATTATTGAAATCACTTTACAATATTCATTTAAAAATGAATAAAATCGATATAAATATCGTTCACGTCAAAATGGCGTCAATCTAATCAACACGGCTTCATATATTTCTATTTTCCAATATTCTATTTCAAATATCTCTTTTCAAATATTTCTATTCAGATATTCTATTTCAAAACTGGAATGAGGCCCAATCAATTACCATATAATGTTAATTATATGGATTTTTTACAACACATTTATAAAGTAACAAAGATAAATAATCAACCATCATCCAGAGTGCACCACACAACTGCATAAGCATTAAATATAAATAATTAACGCTTACACACTCTGTCGACCAATTGATCGACAAACAGCTAAATAATTGGGATTAATGTACGCCAAATATCATCCCAATACCCATGTGGGTTTTCAAACAATCAAACACAGATTTTATTTTTGCAGTTGGACGATGTGTAAAATTTATCGTCCCAATCAATATCAATCAAATCAGTGTATATAAACAAATCTCCGATTTGTTTATAAATATTTATTTTATATACACGTTAAAAATTCTATTTTCAACTATAAAATATTTTTAACTATATAATATTTTTAACTATATAAATATTTTATTTCATTTCACATCACATCACACAATCAACTACACATCAAAATCAAACAAACCAGGATACAAGCCGTCCATGGTCTGTGGAAGACGGGTGTCGGATGCTACTAAACACCGTCTACATCCTAGTATATATTTTAACTAGAAAATTAAAAACAAAAGTGAGGAGTTCTCACCTTTGGGTTCCACTCCGCCATTCTATATTTCTGAAATTTCAGAACCGTTTGGATTTGCCCAAACTTCCTACGCCATCCTTTTCACGTTGTTCATATTAAAAATCACATTTTTAATATGATGTTTATATATCTCTAAAAACCTCGTCTTTCTATTTCTAAAAGATCTAACCTTTCACTTATAAAAATATAATCTTTTCATCGCTACTTCATGTATAAAAATCGAATTTTTGTACTTTTACTTCATATGTAAAAATTGAATTTTTATACCTTTACTTCCTATGTAAAAATCACAACTTTCGTATATTTTTATGGCGAAGCTTATATTATAGAAATCCAATCTTTCTCATGATAAAAATATAATTTTTATTTTAACAAAAATAATCATTTTCCCTTAATAAAAATCTAATTTTTTTCTTAAACAAGGATCGTATTTTTCCTCAAATAAAGTTCGTATTTTTCCACGTTAAAAATCTTAACTTCTAAGCAGTATAATCGGATTTAAAAGCAATACAAAACAAAGAGAAAATAAAACAAAATAAAACTTACATCTTCTTTCGATTTTCCAAAGGGAGGGGGAGATTTCTACGCGCAGTGGAGGAGGAGGAGGGTCAGCGATCAAGGGGGGCGCTAGGGGTTGTGGCGGCGGGTCTGGATGGTGGCGCAGCGGGTGTGGGGATTGGGGGTCGCGGATTCCGGAGTTTGGGGGGGTTTCGAGATGGAGGAAGGAGGGAGAAGAGGCGCGGGGGTCCTTGGGGTGTGTGGTGGCGGGTACGACGGGGGGGGGGGGGGCTGCGACGGGAGGCGGCGGGGCTAGGGCAAGGGCGCGTCGGATTTTTTTTCTTTTTTCTTCTGAACTGAAACGAGAGAGAAGGGAGGATAAGGGGGGGGGGTTTATTTAAATAGTATATGTTTTATTATTTTAAAATTTCAAAAAGAAACTTTTATTTTCGACCTCCAAATGAAACTCACCGACTGTCGTCCGTAGCTAATTACCCCCATTCTGAACACAATGGGATAGGTATCGTAAGCTGATTCAATCATTTCGATCAGTTTTCGTCAAAATCAACATATAACTCTATATATTGAATTTGAACGCACATTTCAATTTACCGGGCCCACATACAGCCTCTATAAATTCCAGAAAAATATTTTCTAGCTTCATATTGACAATACGGTCCTAACAAAACTAATTTCATCGAATTCTGAGACCGTTCGAAAAATGGCTATTTTCCAGTCGATTAAAATAAATTGAAACTGGTCAAACGCGTTTTCCTTTGCCACGCTCACATATTGATTCGAAAAATTATGAAAATTGGAATCTAGCAATAATTTGACATCGCGGACCCAACAAAAGTGGTTTCGTCAAAATCCGAGGTTGTTTGCAAAATTTCCATTTTTAAGGGCCTGAATTCCATAGCAACTATTTTGAAATTTCAACTGGACATATTTTTTGATTCCTGCTATGAAATTTCAATTTTTTGGATTTGTTGGAAAGATATTCTCAGTTAGATTCTATTATTTTTGGTTTCACTAAAATCCGGTTTATTTTGAATCCTGTACATTCATTTGAATTTTGAAATCGAATTATCGAGCTACCGCGCCCTTTTCAATTCCTTTTATAATTATAAATAAATATTTATATTCTAATGATGACGTATATAAATATATACGTTCTAACTCTATTCAAAATAAATTTTTCGTCGTCATTATTTGAAATAATCCATTTTAAATAATAAAAATTCATTAAAATAGCCAAAATAAAAATTTTAAATTGGCTCAGAATTCCGGGTTATTACAATCTCCCCCACTTAAAAATTTTCGTCCCCGAAAAGGAACGAAGCCGAAAGTTGTTTAATTAATCAACTCAACTTCCATTATTTTCACTACGGCTTAAGTTCTTCAACTTTTCAGTTTCTAAGAACCTTTCAAATTTTTCAAAAATTTGGCTAACACCCTAAATTTTCGAAAATTTTCGCCATAACCTCCCCTGCACTAGGGACTTCGGGATATTTCATATAGCCTCCCATGGCCTTCTTCAATCCAAAAGAAAACGAAAAAGCCAAGCGGCAGCCAATCGGCTCCTAAAATCATCACCACCTAAACAAAACAATAAATTATGGTAAACATGTACCTATTTGTCGGGCAAACAATTTTATTCTTCTGCTCTTGCCTCCTTGCTATGACCTGTTCAGTGTAAGTACATGTATATGCATGCAAATGCGACTAATTTTCAATACAATTCACTGTTTGGTTCAATTTGGCTAAAGTTTCAACATTCAATTAATCAAACAATAATCAAACAAAACAACCATCAATCATTTAGTTGATTATATTTTCAAGTTCATAATTTTGATATATAGTTAAAAATCACATTTTTGGTGCCAAATCACAAGAATAGCCCCTATCTAGTTTCGGTTCTCACACCAGTCGATTGGAAATATATAGAGATCTCACTTTCGTCACTCGAATATAAATACTGGTGATGGTGCCTCGTCACCAGAATTATCCCCGGGCAACTAGAGTGTGATTCTATAACTATCCAGTACATTAAAACTTCGAATACACGTTTGCAAGACATATATGCAAAATCTTTATATATTGGATTGTCCAAATTAAATATAAATAAATAATCAAATACGAATAATTGATTTATATTTTCAAAACAAAACTTGTTTTCATTTTAAAATTATACTCTTCACACTCGTTCTAGGATACTACTGATCCCATCTCAAACGAGTCATTCCCATTGGATATTACTAATCCAATTTCTGATGAATTCTTTCGTTCGGTTCTAATGTGTCTTGTTCTCTGAGCTTTGTAAACCAAAGCTCTGATACCAAATGAAGCGACCCGAACTTCCCCGGTCTCCGAAGAGAAGAGAAAGAATGAATTACTTTGAGGACAAGACAGATCAGAATGCAGACGGAAGAACATTTCATTGTTAATTACAACAATTCATCAGAATACAAGAATATACATAGTATAAACACATAATATACATCACAAAATATCAGAGATTTAAATACATTACATAGCAGCGGAAAATAATACAAAATACAACTGAAGGAGATATATGGATACAAAGCTTTCCGGATATCGTTCCAGCTGCAAACCAGGATCCTGTGAATATAAATCTGCAAAACCAAAACTACTAGCTGCCCGTGTCAAAATAAGGGCACCTAGAGTTTAGGTTAAAATAATAAACTCCAGGTCCGTCATGGGACTGGTGTGAGAACTGAAACAGTTATTAATCTTTATTTTAAAGTTCGGTAAATCAAGGAAAAACGCCGTATAACATGGAACGGGTTTCCTCCCAAGAATACCAGTGCATGAAACAACAACGCAATGCTAAATAAAGAAAAATGAAGCTATTATAAGACCCAGTTCCCATCACACAATGCAACGCAAGCCGGAGGATAGGGTTTTTACCTTATAATAGCCAAGCATGCTTAGTACGTTTAAAACAAATCATTTGATACTACTATAAGTGCATAGTGTATAAAACAACTTCAAATCATAAGTATTAATCATAGACGACATAGGTACCATATATCATGTCGCCGTACTAGGCTCTACAATCAAAACCGCAAATGTCACGTATTTGGAAATTGGATTTCCATCTATGAACCGAGGCAAAAGATAGTCCTCTACCGATTCGAAACTGTCTAGCCTGAGTCTCAGGAACAGCCGCAATTGCCCCTTGGATCGTCAGGGCCGGTCCACCAATGTGGATTATAATGCCTGAACACTACGTTTCCCCGCCCTTTGGGGCGTAAATGAGCCAACAAATGACTCCATCGGCTTCACATAGTCACCGATATATCCGAGGCGCCTCGCAACAGTAATAACCACATATGTCAAACTCGTCAGGGCGTGTAAAACCACTGACGCCACTTCTAGCTAGAAAGAAACGCATGTCCCCCCTGAGGTCCTCTCCCGTTTTTGGTTCACCACCGGGGTGTGAGGCTCGCGAATCAACGCTACACAAAGCTATGCCACACATGCTGTGCTTTGATCATCAACCACAAGACTCTGCTTTTCAACAGAAGCCTTGATCATTCGCATCTTAGCATGCCACATAGGCAATTCACGCTATGCGACCGATATCAATCACACAGAATGAAATATGATGTCAGACACACAACCATTTACAAGTCCGTTCTAGGTCTAAACGAAACCGGAGGCACCTAGTACCCTTCATATCCATCGATCTCCAAGTACGTCTGGACGACCACCAACTGATTCCCTCCTCTTGGGTGTACGACCCAATCAAGATCATCAGTAATTATCCAAACGACGTGAAGACCTCCGGTCTTCAACCACCGTCTTCATCTTTGACTCATCGTTGAATCAGTTATTCAGAATGGGATAAACCTGGTCTTTTCGAATAACTCGTGTATATAATAAACCAGTGTTTCACAAACACAACATACACCTCATTCCAATTCATCAGTCACTAACCGTAAATTAGCAAGAGAATAATTCCCCAAATATTAACCCCGAAGGCCGAAACCAACATCAGATCAATACCCAGGAAACCGTCCTTCTTAGCTAACCCACAGTTAGTTTCTAAATTTCACATTCTTAGGGAAAGGTTTCCATTAATTTTATCAAAGATAAATTCCTTTAATTTATTCTTTAATCTTCCTTTGAATATCACCTCAAACTAGTCGGGATTAACGAACCTTACCGAAGTAATCATTTGTTTTAATTTCCCAATCCCAACCTATTCATCCCATGAAGTAAAACTGGTAATACCTCATATCTAACACCACGGTGTTATCGGTAAATTCAATTACCATTTCACGTTCAAATCTAATTAAAGATTTAACTATCGCCTGGAGCAAAACTGGTGATACTCCATTCTTGATCTTTTCAATCTAATTAAAGATTCATTAAAACTCCACTTAGTTGCAATCTTTGACTGGGTTAAAGAACCGATGTCATTTAAAACACGGTTCACGATAAACCCCAAAATCACATCACATTTTAATCAGTCCCTAACCGTAAATTAGCAAGTGAGCAATTCCTTAAGTATTAACCCTGAAGGCCGAAACCAACATCAGATCAGTACCCAAGAAACCATTCAACTTAACTAATCTCCAGTTAGTGTCTGATTCTCTTAACTCTGTTGGGCCTAAGAACAGTATTATTGAAGATACCGTTCACGACAACCCAAGATCACATTCCATTAATTATCGGGTTAAAGAACAAGTGTTATTTAAAACACTGTTCACGATAAACCCAAAAATCAATACCAATTCAATTCCAATTAAATATTGTTTAATTGGTACACTTCATTGAATCTAAATAAAAGATTTAATCTTTTTTCTCAACTGGGCTTAAGAACAGTGTTAATGAAGACACCATTCACGACAAACCCAAATCACATTTGATATTAAATACAAGGCTCTGAATAGAAAATATACCTGCTTATATTCAATATCAAATTCTACGACCAACAAAGATCTTATTGGAAAAAACGATATTAATATATCTTTCAAATTCCCATAACAATATCTGTGTCATCACGAAATCCAACATCGAAATATTCCGAAGACAATTTCGATTCAGATCCATTCCAATTCAATTATTGGAAATTCTGGTTACTTTTAAAACCCTTTTCAAATTCAATTTATTTATTTAAAAAAAAAAAATTATAATTCTAGTTCAAAACTAGTTCATTTCGATAAAAAACTATTTTTATATTTTCAAATATGGAGTTTTTCATCCCAATTCTTCCCAAATCATTTCTTATGATTTTACACAAATTATTGATATTTTTAATAATTTTATCAAAGCCCGTACAGTCGATTTCCATCAACGGCCATCGAACTGCACTTACGGCGACCTTTTCCAAATTTGATTTGGACATAATTCCAAATCCAACCGTTAGATTTCTAATATTCTTTAGAAAGCTCTTTTCGATACGAACCCAATGGTTCCGGTTTTAGGAGAATCCGACGGTCGGATCTCCCGCAATATCCATTCGAATTCAATGGTCGAAATTCGCGAACTGCCGCGACGCGGCGCATTCTATTCAGGCCATTATATATATATAATACATATATTATATATATATCGTCGATTTCCTTTTAAAACGTATTTTAAAAACTGTTTTAAATTCGTTTTCGAAACGATTTCAACTTCATTTCAAATTGAAATCAAAATTGAATTTTTTCAATATAATCCGTTTTAATTTCATTTCAAATCGATTTCAATTCAATTTTAATTTAATTCGAATTTCAATTCATTTCAATTTAATTCGAATTTCACTTCATTTCAATTTATTTCGAATTTCAAATCTATTCAATTTAATTCGAATTCATTTTCTATTCAATTCAATTTCAATTCGATTTGAATTCTATTCAATTCAATTTTAATTCGATTTGAATTCCTATTCAATTCATTTTCAATTCAATTTGAATTCCTATTCAATTCAATTTGAATTCCTATTCAATTCAATTTGAATTCCTATTCAATTCAATTTTAATTCGATTTGAATTCTATTCAATTCAATTTCTAAAATATTCGATTATTGAAATCGCTTTTCAATATTCATTTAAAAATGAATAAAATCGATATAAATATCGTTCACATCAAAATGGCGTCAATCTAATCAACAAGGCTTCATATATTTCTATTTTCCAATATTCTATTTCAAATATCTCTTTTCAAATATTTCTATTCAGATATTCTATTTCAAAACTGGAATGAGGCCCAATCAATTACCATATAATGTTAATTATATGGATTTTCTACAACACATGTATAAAGTAACAACGACAAATAATCAACCATCATCCAGAGTGCACCACACAACTGCATAAGCATTAAATATAAATAATTAACGCTTACACACTCTGTCGACCAATCGATCGACAAACAGCTAAATAATTGGGATTAGTGTACGCCAAATATCATCCCAATACCTGTGTGGAGTTTCGAACAATCAATCGCAGATTTTATTTATGCAGTTGGGCGATGTGTAAAATTTATTGTCCCAATCAATATCAATCAAATCAGTGTATATAAACAAATCTCCGATTTGTTTATAAATATTTATTTTATATACACGTTAAAAATTCTATTTTCAACTATAAAATATTTTTAACTATATAAATATTTTATTTCATTTCACATCACATCACACAATCAACTACACATCAAAATCAAACAAACCAGCATACAAGCCGTCCATGGTATGTGGACGACGGGTGTCGGGTGCTACTAAACACCGTCTGCATCCTAGTATATATTTTAACTAGAAAATTAAAAATAAAAGTGAGGAGTTCTCACCTTTGGGTTCCACTCCGCCATTCTATATTTCTGAAATTCCAGAACCGTTTGGATTTGCCCAAACTTCCTACGCCATCCTTTTCACGCTGTTCATATTAAAAATTACATTTTTAATATGATGTTTATATATCTCTAAAAACCTCGTCTTTCTATTTCTAAAAGATCTAACCTTTCACTTATAAAAATATAATCTTTTCATCGCTACTTCATGTATAAAAATCGAATTTTTATACCTTTACTTCATATGTAAAAATTGAATTTTTATACCTTTACTTCCTATGTAAAAATCACAACTTTCGTATATTTTTATGGCGAAGCTTATATTATAAAAATCCAATCTTTCTCATGATAAAAATCTAATTTTTATTTTAACAAAAATAATCATTTTCCCTTAACAAAAATCTAATTTTTTTCTTAAACAAGGATTGTATTTTTCCTCAAATAAAGATCATATTTTTCCTCGTTAAAAATCCTAACTTCTAAGCAGTATAATCAGATATAAAAGCAAAACAAAAACAAAGAGAAAATAAAACAAAATAAAACTTACATCTTCTTTCGATTTTCCAAAGGGACGGGGAGATTTCTGCGCCCAGTGGAGGAGGAGGAGGCTCAGCGATCAAGGGGGGCACGCTAGGGGTTATGGAGGCGGGACTGGATGGTGGCGCAGCGGGTGTGGGGATTAGGTGTCGCGGATTCCGGAGTTTGGGGGGGTTTCGAGATGGAGGAAGGAGGGAGAAGATGCGCGGGGGTCCTTGGGGTGTGTGGTGGCGGGTACGACGGGGGGGGGGGGGGGGCTGCGACGAGAGGCGGCGGGGCTAGGGCAAGGGCGCGTCGGAATTTTTTCTTCTGAACTGAAACGAGAGAGAAGGGAGGATATGGGGGGTTTATTTAAATAGTATATATTTTATTATTTTAAAATTTCAAAAAGCAACTTTTATTTTCAACCTCCAAACGAGACCCACCGCCTGTCGTATCCAGCTAATTACCCCCATTCTGAACACAATGGGATAGGTATCGTAAGCTGATTCGATCATTTCGATCAGTTTTCGTCAAAATCAACATATAACTCTATATATTGATTTGAATGCACATCTCAATTTACCAGGCCCACATACAGCCTCTATAATTTCCAGAAAAATATTTTCTAGCTTCGTATTGATGATACGGTCCTAACAAAACTAATTTCATCGAATTTTGAGACCGTTCGAAAAATGGCCATTTTCCAGTCATTTAAAATCAACTAAAACTGGTCAAACGCGTTTTCCTTTGCCACGCTCACATACTGATTCGAAAAATTATGAAAATTGTAATCTAGCAATAATTTGACATCGCGGATCCAACAAAAGTGGTTTCGTCGAAATCCGAGGCCATTTGCAAAATTTCCATTTTTAAGGGCCTGAATTCCATTGTGACTATTCTGAAATTTCAACTGGACATATCTTTTGATTCCCGCTATGAAATTTCAATTTTTCAGATTCGTTGGAAAGATATTCTCAATTAGATTCTATTATTTTTGGTTTCACTAAAATCCGGTTTATTTTGAATCTTGTACATTCATTTGAATTTTGAAATCGAATTATCGAACTACCGCGCCCTTTTCAATTCCTTTTATAATTATAAATAAATATTTATATTCTAATGATGACGTATATAAATACATACGTTCTAACTCTATTTAAAGTAAATTTTTCGTCATCATTATTTGAAATAATCCATTTTAAATAATCAAAATTCATTGAAATAGCCAAAATAAAAATTTTAAATTGGCTCAGAATTCCGGGTTATTACAGAAATTACCCTTGGTTATATTAACCAATCAAATTTTTTAACCCAATTTGGATTCCATTCAAATTAACCAAACACATTAATATCTTAATAATTTAATAAAATTATTGTTTTTTCTATACAAAAATATAGTTCGGGTAAATTTATTTCAGTCACCTACTTTACAAAACAGTATCACGTCAGTTGCTAGCTCAAAATTGAACCAATCAAATAACACAATATAAAACATTTTTATATAAAATCTACAAATACGCTCTTATAGATATACACTCAAACTCAATCTAGGGTATTACTAACCCCATCTCTATTGAATTACGTCACAAAGCCAAGGTTATTACTAAACCTTATGCTCTGATACCAAGTGTGACGACCCAAATTTCCGGTACCTTTTGAGCGGACCAAACAACACCAGTCCAACCCAAATTGTACTAGAAATTCAGATAACAATAGAAAGAAATTAGAGGGTGAGATAAGAAAGAAACAAATATTAGAACAGAAGAATAAGAATAACAACATAACAAAATCAGGGTCTCACATCGCAGCGGAACAAAATATAATATAGAAATAAATCAAACTTGCAATCATCAGAGTACATCAACATATCTGGACAGTTAATAATCTGCATGTATATACAAAACACAGCGGAATAAATACAAATATGTTTGAACTCCTACAACACGTCTCCTGAACTTCGTAGTGTCCAATAACCTAAACCTGTAAAACTAGGTCTAACCCGAGCAATTACAAAAGCCGGATCAGTCTAGTGAACCAGAGTGAGAAAAAATCACAAAGTTTTATGGGGAATCATCCAACTTGATATTAAAGTTCAAAATCTTTTTGAAATAAAAGGATAATCGTAAGACCAAATTCACACATAAATACAGACGGATTTTACCTTATGATAACCCAAAACATTTTGAAAATCAATATCTTATTCTGATATTATAATAGTGTCTAAATACAAATGAATATCAATCTAGCGGAATGCTTTCATCTCACACTCCACATATATAGTATACAATCAAAACCGCAGGCTCTTATTGGAGAATGGATTCCCACTATGACAAGGTATGGAACCACCTTCCGATAGTGTACCTCTAGAGGAGAATACACTGGGTTTAACAAGAACATCTTACAACCCGACCACACATGACTGGCCAATCATTTCGATTGAGTGTGTCGAATGTATCTCACCAACGGTTGGGCTCAAACCACCGTTTCTCGAAAAGGGGCAACAATGAAATAGATTAAAGAAGGAAATAGATTTTCACTAGATGTAACACCATGTAATTTTAACAACATTAAAGAGGACAATTTAAAGAAAAATTAATTTAATAATCAAAATTAAGGGAAACGTACTGTGTCATTGTGCCCGTCTCGAAATTCTGGTCAAGATAGACATTTGGTTTATGTAAAACAGGCACCAAATGAAAAAGTTATGAAGGTCTGAAGTTTGTATACGCGCCGGAGAATTATATATATATAAGGTCCAGGAATTCAAAATCAGGATCAGAAATTTCAAATTCGTTCAAATCACAAAAATCTGGGTGAGCAGAAAAAATCCCGCCTAGGGGAACCGACCCCTCAGGGGCGGTATCGACCCATGGGTCGACCCCTCAAGGAGGCGTCGACTCATGGGTCGACCTAATAAGGGGGGTCGATCCCCCTAGGGCTGATGTGGCAGGTTGTTTCTAGGGACTGGCGGCTATATATACGACCTCATTTCTCTTGTTTTCTCACATTAAATTCAACGAAGGCCTAAATGCTTTTGGTGCTTGGACAAAATCAAATCTTTTACTTATTCTGCAATCAAAGTTTAGAGATTCAAGAGTAGATCTGTAATTCAACCTCCGCTTTTCTCCTTCTATTTTTCTAGATCCGAACACTGTGAGTTTAAGTTACCTTTAGATTTAAATAATTAAAAGTAAAACATGATATGAATGTAATTCGGATCTATCCCTTTGAGTGAATCATACCAGATCTATAGTAATATGTGAATCCATGATATTTTGAGTTCGCTATGACTTGGATCTGAACCATTATCATGTCAGATCTACTTATAGATATAATTCATAATTTAGATCATCTTTTACCTATCATGTTGTGATTAATTTAGATCTGTCATTTGTTGGACATCTAAATCCTTGTTTAGATCTAATCATGCCTATTATGTCATCCTTATTATGTTAGAACTAGTTTTATTATCACAAGTTCACCAATCTGTTCTTATATGTCCACTTATCATTGTGTCATTATATGTTTATGTCAATTTTGTTAGAATAATCAATTTTGTCATCTTCCCTTCACCCCTTTCCCTTTTATTTTATATAGCCAGGCTATTTTCAAGCCTAGGCATGCCGCACAAATTATGCGAATGCGTTAGTTTAGGAACGAGGGGGAAAACGTTAAAATTGGACATAACTTGAAAAAGGGGGAATTTAACATAACTTGAATAATGTATATGAATGTGAATTTGGACATGTAATCCATTATGAACATAACTGGGGGAAAAATGGGTATGAAAACCTATAACGACATAGGTAAAATTGGCTAATAATGAAATGCCTAGGATTACAGTAATTAGAAACTGTAACTGCGCCTAGACACGAGGTTAGATTACACTTGTGGTGGAAGTCTTCCCGGAACCGCCCGGCATATCCAACGACCACAAGTGGTGAATTTATTGTGAGGGGTCTAGGTGCACAAACACGAGACGTGCCAAGACACGAGGTTAAGCCCGATTTGTGGAATAAGTCTGCCCGGACCCGCCTGACATATCCAGCAACCAAAAATTATAGGCTTAATGTGGGAGGTCTAGCACATTATAACCATAAATGGACATGGTAATGAATTGGAATACTTAACCTAGTTGAATCCATAGGGATTGTATGAACATGAACTTGAATAGGGGTTAAGTAAATTTGGTTGAACAGTGGGTAGGTTAAGTAAATCTGAGGGGGTGGGTAATATTTATATATAGCCCCACAAACTTAAACTGAGGGGGTTATGTAATTAAAGACACCAATAGGTATACATAGCCTGTGGAAATCTTAGTGGGGATACAAGACAAGGGGGAGAGCTTGTATCATCTTGTGTGTGGGACTTGTTTCAGTCAGTAACCCATATAACAGTATCGAACGAGGGCTCCACCCCTAGGTCGGAGTCGGGGCATGCTTACCGGGCTGAATGTAAGAGATTTAAACATGGAGGACGGTGAGGGAAGTGCAAACCGACCGGGGATATGTGTGTGCATGGGCCGGGTAGAGGGGGATAAGACGACTGTGACATCTATAGATATGGTTGTGCACATCAATGAAGGGTTGCCACTTTAGGAAGTGATATCTCCTATAATGGGGCAGGCACAGGGTATCTACGGAGTAGGGAGTCGACTGATTAGGGTACATCTAGGCTCTGGTAAAGTTTAGTGGCCTGTTAGGTTGGGCTGCCTATGGATTGTATGGTGTTAATGCCTCTCGCCAGAAGTACGCCTAAGTCTACCGTCTTATACATGTTGGGGATCATCTCATTCTGGGTATACTAGTATTAGTGTAGAGTAATCATTAAGGAAGCGTACACACTCTATCATGTTTACTTTGTCATACCTGCCTTTTATGGTGTTATCTTTCTTATCCACTTTATATGCTTGTCATGATACTTTTACTTATTTACTTGCTAAAAGTAAATAGACTCGCCAGACTTTATGTCTGACCCTTTTTTCCTCTTCTCTCTTCTGTTTCCCTCCTAGGTTCGCAGGGTGGGAATACTCAGGCTTAATCAGGACTCTGTTATCATCTTGCTAGGAGATACCTTTGAAATATTGCTCAAATTCATGTCTTTACTATTATGGCTTTGTCTCTTTTTGGGAATTATGCTTTTTCTTTTATGTATTTCTGTACTCTGATGGTACAAGACAGAAGCTTATATTATTGTAATGGTTTTTATGTAGTTCCAGACTTGTGATATTTTGGACCACGATGTTATGAATTATATTTTAAATAAAATTTTAAATTCCGCTACTATCTTTTATATTTGTCTTGTAACGTTCTGTGTCTGTTTACATATAACGCTTCACCAAACTTAATGCATTCTCTTGAGGAGTGACATTAACGGACATGGGGTGTCACACTTGATATTGGAGCTGAAGATTACCAGATTAGATAAAAGTTTTTGAAAATTATTTTCAAAAAGGATTTAAAAGAAAACATTTTCAAAAAGAAAAGTCTCCTTTGAAAAACATATTCCCTAAAGCCATATGTAATATCCTTCGATCCTTTGTCTAAATCTCTTTCCTTTTCATTTCAGGATGTCTGGGAACCTAATATTCCTGAGGACGTTACGATAATAGGCTGGTTTCGTATGTATCTAGAGGCCACGACGCCTGCCAGAGGTCAAGCTGACGTTCCTCCCCCAGCTGCACCCATAGTTCCTCCTCCTCCAAGAGCAGATAATTTCACTAAGATCTGCAAAGATTTTTGTGCCATAGGACGGAAGCCATTCCGTGGAACTGAAACATTCGTAGAGGCAAGGAATTGGCTCAAGGAGACTGAGGATCTGTTTGTAATCTTTTAAGTGGAGGATCGAAGGAAGATTCAGTTAGCTGCTTGGCTACTGAAAGATGAAGCTTCGTTTGGGTGGGAAGTAACCCAAGCTGGATGTCCGGTGGAGACATGGGATGATTTTAAAATAAGGTTTGAAATGAAGTTTCTTTCTCAAGTTGAGAAAATCATGCAAATGGAGAGGTTCTTAGCGTTGAAACAAGGAAACATGACTGTTAAAGAATATGTGAACAAATTGAACCAGCTAGCAAGGTTTGGATTGGAACTGGTGGATACTCTGCATAAGAAAGCTTTGCGGTTTGCTAACGGGCTGAATGAATCCCTTCGTGGGTTAGCTATGTCCCATATTCCAATGGGAGCAACTTTTGAAAGGCTTGTTGATATGGCCTTGATGCATGAGGAAGACAAAGGAGAACATAAGGAAGTTAAGGCTGAGGAAACAACGCAAAACAAGAAGGTATGGCCTAAGAGAGGACAACAACTACAACAACAACAAAAGAAAGGTGGAAAGAATGACAAGGATAAGGATAAGAGGAAGTGTCACAGTTGTGGACGTGAGGGTCACTTGGTCAAAGTCTGTAAAAGAAGGAAGAATACTTGCTTCAATTATGGAGAGGTCAGACACTTTGCTAGGGAGTGCCCGAAGAAACAGGGATAAGGTCAAAGGGCAGGAACTTCTGGAGGGCAGGTGCATGCTCTTGTGACCAGTGCTCCAGATAAAGGTAGGAAAATTTCCGTGGAAGGTTTGATTTCTCTTTCCAGTCATCCTATTATAACTCTTTTGATTCTGGCACTCCACATTCATTTATATCTAGTTCTGTTGTTGAATCTCCGCACTTAAATACTAGCATGGTAGTGAACCCATTGTTGTCTCAACCCCATTGGTGGTTTGGCTAATTTAACCATCATTTATCAGGGTTTGAGAATATCCATGTTTGGCATCGAGTTTGAATGTGATGCATAAGTGCTCGGGATTATGAGCTATGGGTTGATTCTAGGGATGGAATATCTTACCATGTATGGTGCCATTTTGGATTGTGAGACGAGGATCTTTAGGCTTCTAACTTGTCATGGGAAGACCCTCGAGAATTCTTGTGACCCGCAAGGGTCTATCATGCTTGGTTTCCTAGAATCTCTTGATGCATCTATCGATGATTTGCGATCGGTATTAGTAGTCCATGAATACTCTAATGTCTTTGATGAGGTTCAGGGTTTACCCCCAAGGCACGAGATAGATTTTTCGTATATATTTGGTAGACAATGCAAAGCCAGTTGCATTACCTGTGCGCCATATGGATCCAAGAGAAAGGAGGGAGCTTAGCAAACAAGTAGGGGAGCTACTTGAAAAAGGGTTTATTAGGCAAAGCATATCTGAATGAGGTGCTCCAGTGGTATTCGCAACTGAGGCGGATGGTTCGCTTTTCTTATGTGTAGACTATAGAGTTGAACAAACTCACTAAGAAGAATAGGCACCCACTCCCAAGGATAGATGACCTGTTTGACCAGCTTGTTGGGGCATCAGTATTCTCTCAGCTAGACTTGGCCATGGGGTTCCATCAGTTAAGGGTGGCCGAGGACAGTATAGATAAGACCTATTTTAGGACTCCAGATTGTTTCTTTGAATGGCTTGTAATGCATTTTGGGTTGGTGAATGCACCTGCGTATTTTGTTGATCCGATGAGTAAGGTGTTTCAGGAGTTTCTAAATAAATTTGTTATGGTCATTGTTGTTGATATCTTGATCTTCTCGAAGAGCAAGGAAGAGCATGCCTTTCATATAAGGGAGGTTTTGAAAACTTTGCGTGTGCATCAGCTTAAGGCAAAGTTCTCCAAATGCCATTTTGGAGAAAAGAGGTGAGATTTCTAGGGCATGTGGTTTCTAAAGATGGGATAGTTGTAGATCTTGCAAAATAGTTGCAGTTCAAGATTGGCAAGTTCCCAATACAGCAATGGAAGTGAGAAGCTTCCTCGGATTGGCAGGCTACTATAGGAAGTACATTAAGGACTTTGCAATGATATCAGCCCCACTCACCAGGCCGACGAAGAAGAACTTGATATTTTCATGGGATATAGATTGTGACGTTGCTTTCCAGTGACTGAAGAGGGGCTCTGACAACAGCCTCGGTCTTGACCTTGCCTGATGAGAACAATGTGTTTACAGTGTACACTGATGCATGTGGTACAAGGCTTGGTGCGATTCTGATGCAAGAGGGAAGGGTAGTATGTTATGGAGGAAGGAAACTAAGGGTTTATGAGAAGAACTACCCTACCCACGACTTAGAGCTAGTTTCCATAGTATTTGTGCTTAAGACATGGCACCATTATTTGCTTGGAGAGAAGTTTGGGTTGTACACCGATCATAAATCTCTCAAGTACTTGTTTTCGCAAAAGGATCTTAATCTAAGGCAGCAAAGGTAGGTGGAGTTATTAGCATCTTATGACTTCGAGATTGCTTATACCCCTGGCAAGGGTAATGTTGTGGCAGACGCACTAAGTAGACAGAGTATGATCTTAAGTCCTTTGTTTGTTGAAAGGAAAGGCTTGGAGTTTATATCGGCTTTTGACTTTAGACCCTCCACCGAGATGTTACCTAGCTTATTCGCATCACTAGAAGTGCGGCCTACTCTTACGAATCAAATGGGAGCTTCACAGCGAGAGGATCCATAGATTTTAGTCATCTTGGATAGGCTCAGTAAAAGGGGGACTTCTAGTCACCTCAGTAGATACGCCACAGACGATAAAGGGTGGTTGCGACGTGATGGAAGGCTCTGTGTTCCCCGAATTGGGAGCTTGATAAAGAAGTCGTAGAAGAAGCCCATCATTCTAAGTTGACAATTCATCCAGGTGGCAATAAGATGTATAGGGATATAAAGAGGTTTTTTTTGGGGTTGGGATGAAGAGAGATGTGGAAAAGTTTGTCTCACAATGCTTGATTTGCCAGCAAGTAAAAGCTGAGCAAAAGAAGCCCAGTGGTTTACTGCATCCTTTGGAGGTTCTATAGTGGAAATGGAAGAGCGTCTCTATGGATTTCATAGATGGTTTGCCCAGATCAAAGAAAGGCAACACCAGTATTTAGGTTGTAGTGGATAGACTTACAAAGAGCGCTCATTTCATTCTGGTTAAGAGCAAAAGGACGACAGCGTGGTTGGCAGCAGTTTTTGTCCGAGAAATAGTCCGTCTTCATGGAATACCTTCTATATCGTATGGTCACCCCATTTTCACTACTGAATTTTGGAGGAGCTTGCAAGAAGCATTAGGTACACAGTTACGTTTAAGCACTGCTTATCATCCTCAGACCGATGGACGAACGAAGAGGGTGAACAGAGTTCTAGAGGATCTTTTGAGGCTGTGTATTCTAGACTTTGCGGGTACTTGGGAATATCAACTTCCTTTAGTAGAATTCGCCTACAATAATAGTTTTTAAGCAAGTATTGGTATGGCACCTTTTGAAGCCTTATACAGACGACCCTGTAGATCACCAACTTGTTGGTGAGAATCTACAGAAAGACTATTACTTGGACCAGATATGGTTAGAGAAACGTCTGAGAAGATTGATCTTATTAGGCGACGAATGAAGACCGCTCAGGATAAGCAGAAGTCCTATGCAGAGAAGAGAAGGGCTGACATTGAATTTGAAGTAGGAGATATGGTTTTCATAAAAGTATCTCCATTGAGAAATGTGGTTCAGTTTGGATCTGTAGGGAAGCTGGCACTAAGATTCATAGGGCCATTTCCCATAACAGAAAGAACTGGCCAAATGGCATACAGAGTAAAGCTAACCGAGAGACTATCTGGCATTCACGATGTTTTCCATGTTTCCCATTTGCGGAAGTGCTTACATAATACCGCAAAAGTTGTTGAGCCAAATATATTAGAGGAAGTGGAAATGGAACAAGAGGCAACGGTTAGACGAGTTCCCACCCATATTCTTGGATCAGAAGTCAAGAAGATACGTAGTAAGGAAATCAAGTTGATGAAAGTTCAGTGGGGAGATAACCCAGAGGATGCGACTTGGGAAACCGAAGACAAGATTCGTGTTTCGTACCCTTTTCTTTTCAAGGGTATGTTCTTAACTCCTTTTCCCAAAGCTTTTATTTATGCTTGTTTCTATCAATTAAGTATATCCTATCGATTGAATCTCGACCTTTAAGTAGTAGTATCATGACTGTAAACATGTGTATAAAACATGTTATGTTTGATGGATGCAAGTGGATTCAAGTGTTTGCTAGTGGTTGCTCGTGGATGCATATACACACACATTAGGCACTAGTTCAGCTCAATTACTCTCATACTGCATATGGATGTGTGTGCATTTTCTTCTTTTAATGGATGAAAATGGATTTATCATTATATGGATGTTGCATTTGGATGGATGTTTGTGCACACATATAGAGCTTACATGTTGTAATAGGATTGTTGCATACATGTTGGATTCATGGCACTAACATACATTGCATTAAGGAGGTCAACTGAATCAATAGAACACCTGTTTTTTGCATTAGTATTGGGACATGTACACACAACCTTGCATATGTTCATATAAGCATTAGAGATCTTTTAAGGACAATGGATGCCAGTGACTAGTGGATGAGTAGATGGATGTGGATGGTAGGATATACATTCTTCATAACTTGAAGATTTCGAGGACGAAATCCTTTGAGTAGGGGAGAACGTAACACCCCATAATTTTAACAATATTAAAGAGGATAATTAAAAGAATAATTAATTTAGTATTCATAATTAAGGGAAATGGACTGCGCCATTGTGTCCATCTCAAAATTTTGGTCAAGATAGACATTTGGTTTGCGTAAAACAGACATCGTATGAAGAAGTTATGAAGGTTTGAAGTTTGTATACGCGTAGGAGAATTATATATATATAAGGTCCAGGAATTCAAAATCAGGTTCAGAAATTTCAAAATAATTCAAATCACGAAAATCTGGATGAGCGGGAAATATCCCGCCCAGGGGAGTTGTAACAACCCGAAAATCTGGGCCAGTTTAAAATTTTTATTTTGGCAATTTTAGTGAATTTTGAACATTTAAAATAGATAATTTTAAATAAATTCGATGAGAATTTTATTTTGAATAGAATCGAACGTATATATTTATATACGTCGTCGTTAGAATATAAATATTTATTTTAAATTATAAATAGAATTGAAAATGGCGTGGTAGTTCGATAATTCGATTTCAAACTTCAAATGAATGTACCAGGTGCAAAACAAACCGGATTTTAGTGAAAAGAAAAATATTAGAATTTATTTGATGATATCTTTCCAACGAATCCGACAAATCAAAATTTCATAGCGGGAATCAAAAGATATGTCCAGTTGAAAATTCTGAATAGTCGCTATAGAATTCAGGCCCTTAAAAATGGAATTTTTGCAAACGACCTCGGATTTCGTCGAAACCACTTTTGTTGGATCTGTGATGTCAAGTTATTGCTAGGTTTAAAATTTCATAATTTTCTGATTCAATATGTGAGCGTGGCAAAGGAAAACGTGTTTGACTAGTTTAAGTTGATTTTAATCGACTGGAAAATGGCCATTTTTCAAACGGTCTCAGAATTTGACGAAATTAGTTTTGTTAGGACCGTATCGTCAATACGAAGCTAGAAATAATTTTTCTGAATTTTTCTGAGTTAGTATGTGGCCCAGGTAAATTGAAATGTACGTTTAAAATTGAATATACAGATTTATATTTTAAATTTAACGGAAAAAGATCGAAATAATCAAATCGGCTTAGGATACATATTCCATTGTGTTCGGAATGGGGGTAATTAGCTAGAGGCGACAGTCGTTGGGTTGGATTTGAAGTTCATGACGATTTTGAACTTTAAAACGGATTAAATAATATTTTAAATAACCTATATATCCTCCCAAACCCTAAATGATTGGTCAAACCCCTTCCTTAGTCAAACCTCTAGAAAATCCCGCCTCCCTCCATTCAGTACACGGCGAAATCAGCTCGATCCTTTCCCCTCTCTTTTCTTTAAATCCATTCAATAAAAAATCAAAGCCTTCAAGGGGGAATCGAAGGGATTTCCATCCTCCTCAGTTTCGTACAGAGGGGATCGGGTTTGGTGGGGTGAAGCGTTCGAAATCGCGGGGCAAACGGGGAGAGTTCGCGCGAGTTTTGGTGGGCCCTGGGAAGTGCGAGTGCCACGCTGGCACTAGAGGAGGGGGCTGACACTCCGACGCTCCGAGGGGCAGGCGACGATGGTGGTACGGCGGCTTGGATGATCGGCGAGAAGGAACCCTAAATTCGCGATATGGGCTTGGATGCTTCGACAGTCCTGGAACGACTTACAGAAGAGTGAGGTAATTAAAAATCTAATTAGCTACTTCATTAATTATATTAGTTTTTATTTAATTAAATACATTGGAAAAAAATTCAGTTTTTATTTAATTAAATACATTGGAAAAAAATTCAGTTTTTATTTAATTTAATACATTGTTAAAAATCAGTTTGACAAGACAAAATATGAATTTGCTTTGAAAGACAAAATATGAATTTGCTTTGAAAGAAAAAATATGAATTTGCTTTGAAAGAAAAAATATGAATTTGCTTTGAAAGAAAAAATATGAATTTGCTTTGAAAACAAAAAATGAATTTGCTTTGAAAACAAAATTCGAATTTGCTTTGAAAACAAAATCTGAATTAGCTTTGAAAACAAAGTTTGCATTCTTTTTGAAAATGAATTTTGCATTGATTTTGAAAATAAAATTAACATTGTTTTTAAAATAGAAATAGCGGATATAAAAATATTATTTTTATATATTGAATAGCGAAGTAAAAATTCGATTTTTATATATTGAATAGCGAAGTAAAAATTCGATTTTTATATATTGAATAGCGAAGTAAAAATTCGATTTTTATATATTGAATAGCGAAGTAAAAATTCGATTTTTACATATGTAGAGAATACGGGCAACGAAGGTGACAAAAAGGCGAGAACGATGAAGATTTCTATCAATGAAGTGTCGTGAAGTTGGGATAGCTTTCGGTGAGAACTTCTCAGCTTTTAATTTTATTTTTCTAGTTGAAATATATACTAGGATGCAGACGGTGTTTAGTAGCACCCGACACCCGTCGTCCACAGACCATGGACGGCTTGTATGCTTGTTTGTATGATTTTGATGTGTAGTTGATTGTGTGATGTGATGTGAAAAGAAATAAAGTATTTATATAGTTAAAAATATTTTATAGTTAAAAATAGAATTTTTAACGCGTATATGAAAGGAAATAAAAATAAACAAATCGTACGATTTGTTTATATACACACATTTGACTGATATTGATTGGGACGATAAATTTTACACATCGCCCAACTGCACAAATAAAATTTGTGTTTGATTGTTTGAAACCCCACACGGGTATTGGGATGATATATGACATACACTAATCCCAATAGTTAGTTGTATGTCGATCGATTGATTGACAGACTGTTATAAGCGTTAAATATTTATATTCGATGCTTATACAGTGTAGAGTGCACTTTGGATGATGGTTGATTATTCATCGTTGTTATTGTATACATGTTTTGTAGAAAATCCATATAATTAACATTATATGGTAATTGATTGGGCTTCATTCAATATTTGAATAGAAATATTTGAAAAAGAAATATTTGAAATAGAATATTTGAAAATAGAAATATATGAAGACGTGTTGATTAGATTGACGCCATTTTGACGTGAACGATTTTTATATCGATTTTATTCATTTTATAATGAATATCAAAAGTGATTTCAAAATCTGATATTTTGAAAAGAATTGAAATTCAAACTGAATTTGAATTAAATTTAATAGAAAACGAATTTGAATTGAATTGAATTGAATAGAAAAGGAATTCGAATAGAATTGAATTGAAAACGAGTTTGAATTGAATCGAATAGAAAACAAATCTGAATTGAATTGAATTCAATTGAAAACGAATTGAAATAGAATTGAAATCGATTTGAATTGAAATCAAATAGAAGTGAATGTAGAAAGAATTTATAAGGGAAAATTCAATTTTGATTTGAATTTGAAATAAAGGTTGAAATTGTTTTTGAAACAAATTTGAAATGATTTATAAAATTCATTTTAAAAAGGAAATCGACGAAATATATAATATATATATATTATATATATAATGGCCTGAATAGAACGCGCCGCGCCGCGGCAGTTCGTGAATTTCGACCATTGACTTCGAACGGACATTGCGGGAGATCAGACCGTCGGATTCTCCTAAAACCGGAACCGTTGGGTTCGTATCGAAAAGAGATTTCTAACGAATGTTAGAAATTTGAAATCTAATGGTTGGATTTGGAATTATGTCCAAATCAAATTTGGAAAAGGTCGCTGTAAGTGCAGTTCGATGGCCGTTGATGGAAATCGACTGTACGGGCCTTGATAAAATTATTAAAAATAGTAATAATTTGTGTAAAATCATAAGAAATGATTTGGGAAAAATTGGGATGAAAAACTCCATATTTGAAAAGATAAAAATAGATTTTTATCGAAATGAACTAGTTTTGAACTAGAATTAAAATTCTATTAATTTTTAAAATAAATAAATTTGATTTGAAAGGGTTTTAAAAGTAACTAGGATTTCCAATAATTGAATTGGGATGGATTTGAATCGAAATTGTCTTTGGATTATTTCGATGTTGGATTTCGTGATTATACAGATATTGTTATGGAAATTTGAAAGATATATTTATATCGTTATTTCCAATACGATATTTGTTGGTCGTAGAATTTGATATTGAATATAAGCCGATATATTTTCTATTCAGAGCCTTGTATTTAATTTCAAATGGGATTTTGGGTTTGTCGTGAATGGCGTCTTCATTAACGCTGTTCTTAAACCCAATTGAGGAAAAGATTAAATTTTTTATTTAGATTTAATGAAGTGCACCAATTAAATAATATTTAATTGGAATTGAATTGGTACTGATTTTTGGGTTTATCGTGAACAGTGTTTTAAATAACACTTGTTCTTTAATCCGATAATTAATAGAATGTTACTTTGGGTTGTCGTGAACGGTATCTTCAATAATACTGTTCTTAGACCCAAAGGAGTTAAGAAAATCAGAAACTAACTGGAGATTAGTTAAGTTGAATGGTTTCCTGGGTATTGATCTGATGTTGGTTTCGGCCTTCGGGGTTAATACTTAGGGAATTGCTCACTTGCTAATTTATGGTTAGGGTCTGATTGAAATGTAATGTGATTTTGGGTTTATAGTGAACCGTGTTTTAAATGACATTGATTCTTTAACCCTGTTAAAGATTAAAACTAAGTGGAGTTTTAATGAATCTTTAATTAGATTGAAAAGATCGAGAATGGAGTATCACCAGTTTTGCTCCAAAGCGATAGTTAAATCTTTAATTAGATCTGGACGTGGAATGGTAATTAATTTTACCGATAACACCGTGGTATTAGATATGGAGTATTACCAGTTTTGCTTCATGGGATGAATAGGTTGGGATTGGAAAATAAAATAAATAATTACTTCGGTGTGGTTCGCTAATCCCGACTAGTTTGGAAAACCATAATTTGGTTTGAAATGATATCCAAAGGAAGATTAAAGAATAAATTTTAAAGAATTTATCTTTGATAAAATTAATGGGGACCTTTCCCTAAGAACGTGAAATTTAGAAACTAACTGTAGGTTAGCTAAGAAGGATGGTTTCCTGGGTATTAATCTGATGTTGGTTTCGGCCTTCAGGGTTAATATTTGGGGAATTGTTCTCTTGCTAATTTACGGTTAGTGACTGATGAATTGGAATGAGGCGTATGTTGTGATTGTGTAACATTTGTTTACTATATACGCGGGTTGTTCGGAAAGGCCGGGTTTATACCCATTCTGAATAACCGATTCGACGATAAGTCGAAGATGATGACGGTGGTCGAAGACCGAAAGTCTTCACATCGTTTGGGTGATTACTGATGATCTTGATTGGGCTGTACACCCAAGATGAGGGAATCAGTTGGTGGTCGTCCAGACGTACTTGGAGATCGACGGATATGCGAGGAAAGTGCCTCCGGTTTCGTTCAGACCTAGAACGGACTTGTAAATGGATGGTGTGTCTGACATTGTATTCCTTTATATTGAATTCGTTGATCTCTGCTAAATATATATCTGTTTGGCGGCGGGGAATTTATTCTCTTGCTTAACGCCCTTCTCTGAGACATACGAGCTCAGAGGTTATATATTGGCAGAAATCAGTGGTACGATATGGATTGATAGTGTGGCATGCTGAGATGCAGTGATCCAGACTTTTGTTGAAAAGCAAAGTTTGGTGGATGATGATCAAAGCGTAGCTATAATATAGCATGGCTTTGTGTATAGCGTTGATTCGCGAGCCTCACACCTCGGTATGGTGGTAAACTGATGGTTTGATCAGTATGCTTTTTAGTGGATGGGCACCTTAGTGGTGTCGTGGATTCGGTCGACCGAGATGAGCTTAGTGCTCAGGGATATATAGAGTAAGCGGTGTTTTCTCTCGCTGGGACGTAAGCCGCGGTGATACTCTGGTCCCAAAAGTGCGGATGTGCAGACGGTGTTTTCTCTTGTTGGGACGTAAGCCATGGGGAATTGCATTACGCGATCGATCTTTCGAATCAGAAGCCACCATGACGGAAATCCAATTTCCAATACGCAATATTGCGGTTTTAATTGTAGAACTAGTATGTCGACATGACATATGGTACCCATGCCGTCTAGGATTGATACTTATGATTTGAAGTTGTTTTATACGCTATGCACTTATAGTAGTATCAAATGATTTCTTTTAAACGTACTAAGCATGTTTGGCTATTATAAGGGAAAACCCTATCCCCCGGCTTGCGTTGCATTGTGTGATAGGACCTGGGTCTTATAATAGCTTCATTTTTTCCAAAAAGCATTGCGCTGTTTTGTTATATGCACTGGTATTCTTGGGAGGAAACCCGTTCCGTGTTATACGGCGTGGTCCCTTGATTTACCTTACTTTGAAAATAAAGATAAATAACTGATTTAGTTCTCACACCAGTCACATGACTGACCTGGAGTTTATTGTTTTAACCTAAACTCTGGGTGCCCCTATTATCGACACGGGCAGCTAGTAGTTTTGGTTTTGCAGATTTATATTCACAGGATCATGGTTTACAGCTGGAATGATATCCAGAAAGCTTTGTATCCGTATATCTCTTCTAGTTGTGTATTGTATTATTTTCCGCTGCTATGTAATTTATTGTAATCTCTGATATTTCTGTGTAATATTCATTTATACTCTGTATATTCTTGTATTCTGATGGAATTGTTGTAATTAACAATGAAATGTTCTTCCATCTGCGTTCTGTTGTGGCTTGTTCTCGAACTATCCGCGCTTTCCTTCACGGGGAAGTTACGGGTTTTCACAGTTGGTATCAGAGCTTTGGTTTACAAAGCTCAGAGAACAAGACACATTAGAACCATACGAAAGAATTCATCAGAATTGGATTAGTAATATCCAACGAGAATGACTCGTTAGAGATAGGATAAGTAGTATCCTAGAACGAGTGTGAAAAGTATATTTTTGACAATGAAAACAATCTTGTTTTGAAAATTTAAATCAATTATTCGTATTTGGTTATTTATTTTTATTGATTTGGACAATGCAGTATATAAAGATTTTGCGTATACGTCTGATCCGTGTATATTTGAAGTTTTAATATACTGGATAGATATAGAATCACACTCTAGTCGCCCGGGGATGATACTGATAATTGTGATCACATTATCAGTGTTTATATTCGAGTGACGAAAGTGAGATTTCTATATATTTCCTATTGACTGGTGTGAGAACCAAAATTAGATACGGCTTATTGTTGTGATTTTGCATCAAAAATCTGATTTTTAGAATATATAGCAAAGTTATGAATTTGAAATGATAATCAACTAATTGATTGATGGTTGTGTTGTTTGATTATTGTTGGATTAATTAAAATGTTGAACCTTTAACCAAATTGAACCAAATATTGAACTGGATTGAAAATTTGGTCGCATTTGCTTGCATATACATGTACTTACATTGAACAGGTCATAGCAAAGAGGCTAGAGAAGAAGAATAAAATGGTTTGCCCGACAAATAGGTACATGTTTATCATAATTTACTGTTTTGTTTGGGTGATGATGATTTTATGAGCCGATTGGCTAGCCGCTTGGCTTTTTCTTTTTCTTTTTGAGATCAGAAGGCCTATATGGCAATTTCGGGATTTTCCCGTGGCTCCCGGTGCAGGGGAGGTTATGGCGAAATTTTTCGAAAATTTAGGGTGTTAGCCAAATTTTTGAAGAATTTGAAAATTCTCAGAAACTGAAAAGTTGGAGAATGGAAGCCAGATCGAACGTAGAGTTGATTAATCAAACCACTTTCGACTTTGTTCCTTTTCGGGGACGAAAAGTTTTAAGTGGGGGAGATTGTAACAACCCGAAAATCTGGGCCAGTTTAAAATTTTTATTTTGGCAATTTCAGCGAATTTTGAACATTTAAAATATATAATTTTAAATAAATTCGATGAGAAATTTATTTTGAATAGAATCGAACGTATATATTTATATACGTCGTCGTTAGAATATAAATATTTATTTTAAATTATAAATAGAATTGAAAATGGCGCGGTAGTTCGATAATTCGATTTCAAACTTCAAATGAATGTACTGGGTGCAAATCAAATCGGATTTTAGTGAACCCAAAAATATTAGAATCTATTTGATGATATCTTTCCAACGAATCCGACAAATCGAAATTTCATAGCGGGAATCAAAAGATATGTCCAGTTGAAAATTCTGAATAGTCGCTATAGAATTCAGGCCCTTAAAAATGGAATTTTTGCAAACGACCTCGGATATCGACGAAACCACTTTTGTTGGATCCGTGATGTCAAGTTATTGCTAGGTTTCAAATTTCATAATTTTCTGATTCAATATGTGAGCGTGGCAAAGGAAAACGTGTTTGACTAGTTTAAGTTGATTTTAATCGACTGGAAAATGGCCATTTTTCAAACGGTCTCAGAATTTGATGAAATTAGTTTTGTTAGGACCGTATCGTCAATACGAAGCTAGAAATAATTTTTCTGAATTTTTCTGAGTTAGTATGTGGCCCAGGTAAATTGAAATGTACGTTTAAAATTGAATATACAGATTTATATTTTAAATTTAACGGAAACTGATCGAAATAATCGAATCGGCTTAGGATACATATTCCATTGTGTTCGGAATGGGGGTAATTAGCTAGAGGCGACAGTCGTTGGGTTGGATTTGAAGTTCATGACGATTTTGAACTTTAAAACGGATTAAATAATATTTTAAATAACCTATATATCCTCCCAAACCCTAAATGATTGGTCAAACCCCTTCCTTAGTCAAACCTCTAGAAAATCCCGCCTCCCTCCATTCAGTACACGGCGAAATCAGCTCGATCCTTTCCCCTCTCTTTTCTTTAAATCCATTCAATAAAAAATCAAAGCCTTCAAGGGGAAATCGAAGGGATTTCCATCCTCCTCAGTTTCGTACAGAGGGGATCGGGTTTGGTGGGGTGAAGCGTTCGAAATCGCGGGGCAAACGGGGAGAGTTCGCGCGAGTTTTGGTGGGCCCTGGGAAGTGCGAGTGCCACGCTGGCACTAGAGGAGGGGGCTGACACTCCGACGCTCCGAGGGGCAGGCAACGATGGTGGTACGGCGACTTGGATGATCGGCGAGAACGAACCCTAAATTCGCGATATGGGCTTGGATGCTTCGACAGTCCTGGAACGACTTACAGAAGAGTGAGGTGATTAAAAATCTAATTAGCTACTTCATTAATTATATTAGTTTTTATTTAATTAAATACATTGGAAAAAAATTCAGTTTTTATTTAATTAAATACATTGGAAAAAAATTCAGTTTTTATTTAATTTAATACATTGTTAAAAATCAGTTTGACAAGACAAAATATGAATTTGCTTTGAAAGACAAAATATGAATTTGCTTTGAAAGAAAAAATATGAATTTGCTTTGAAAGAAAAAAATATGAATTTGCTTTGGAAGAAAAAATATGAATTTGCTTTGAAAACAAAAAATGAATTTGCTTTGAAAACAAAATTTGAATTTGCTTTGAAAACAAAATCTGAATTAGCTTTGAAAACAAAGTTTGCATTCTTTTTGAAAATGAATTTTGCATTGATTTCGAAAATAAAATTAACATTTTTTTTAAAATAGAAATAGCGGATATAAAAATATTATTTTTATATATTGAATAGCGAAGTAAAAATTCGATTTTTATATATTGAATAGCGAAGCAAAAATTCGATTTTTATATATTGAATAGCGAAGTAAAAATTCGATTTTTATATATTGAATAGCGAAGTAAAAATTCGATTTTTACATATGTAGAGAATACGGGCAACGAAGGTGACAAAAAGGCGAGAACGATGAAGATTTCTATCAATGAAGTGTCATGA
Source organism: Allium sativum (assembly GCA_030737875.1). Classification (NCBI taxonomy): domain Eukaryota; kingdom Viridiplantae; phylum Streptophyta; class Magnoliopsida; order Asparagales; family Amaryllidaceae; genus Allium; species Allium sativum. The sequence goes on along the minus strand of CM060922.1, from coordinate 442,050,946 downwards.
AGTTGGGATAGCTTTCGGTGAGAACTTCTCACCTTTTAATTTTATTTTTCTAGTTGAAATATATACTAGGATGCAGACGGTGTTTAGTAGCACCCGACACCCGTCGTCCACAGACCATGGACGGCTTGTATGCTTGTTTGTATGATTTTGATGTGTAGTTGATTGTGTGATGTGATGTGAAAAAAAATAAAGTATTTATATAGTTAAAAATATTTTATAGTTAAAAATAGAATTTTTAACGCGTATATGAAAGGAAATAAAAATAAACAAATCGGACGATTTGTTTATATACACACATTTGACTGATATTGATTGGGACGATAAATTTTACACATCGCCCAACTGCACAAATAAAATCTGTGTTTGATTGTTTGAAACCCCACACGGGTATTGGGATGATATATGACATACACTAATCCCAATAGTTAGTTGTATGTCGATCGATTGATTGACAGACTGTTATAAGCGTTAAATATTTATATTCGATGCTTATACAGTGTAGAGTGCACTTTGGATGATGGTTGATTATTCATCGTTGTTATTGTATACATGTGTTATAGAAAATCCATATAATTAACATTATATGGTAATTGATTGGGCTTCATTCAATATTTGAATAGAAATATTTGAAAAAGAAATATTTGAAATAGAATATTTGAAAATAGAAATATATGAAGCCGTGTTGATTAGATTGACGCCATTTTGACGTGAACGATTTTTATATCGATTTTATTCATTTTATAATGAATATCGAAAGTGATTTCAAAATCTGATATTTTGAAAAGAATTGAAATTCAAACTGAATTTGAATTAAATTTAATAGAAAATGAAATTGAATTGAATTGAATAGAAAACGAATTCGAATAGAATTGAATTGAAAACGAGTTTGAATTGAATCGAATAGAAAAAAAATCTGAATTGAATTGAATTCAATTGAAAACGAATTGAAATAGAATTGAAATCGATTTGAATTGAAATCAAATAGAAGTGAATGTAGAAAGAATTTATAAGGGAAAATTCAATTTTGATTTGAATTTGAAATAAAGGTTGAAATTGTTTTTGAAACAAATTTGAAATGATTTATAAAATTCGTTTTAAAAAGGAAATCGACGAAATATATATAATATATATATTATATATATAATGGCCTGAATAGAACGCGCCGCGCCGCGGCAGTTCGTGAATTTCGACCATTGACTTCGAACGGACATTGCGGGAGATCCGACCGTCGGATTCTCCTAAAACCGGAACCGTTGGGTTCGTATCGAAAAGAGCTTTCTAACGAATGTTAGAAATTTGAAATCTAATGGTTGGATTTGGAATTATGTCCAAATCAAATTTGGAAAAGGTCGCTGTAAGTGCAGTTCGATGGCCGTTGATGGAAATCGACTGTACGGGCCTTGATAAAATTATTAAAAATAGTAATAATTTGTGTAAAATCATAAGAAATGATTTGGGAAAAATTGGGATGAAAAACTCCATATTTGAAACGATAAAAATAGATTTTTATCGAAATGAACTAGTTTTGAACTAGAATTAAAATTCTATTTATTTTTAAAATAAATAAATTTGATTTGAAAGGGTTTTAAAAGTAACCAGGATTTCCAATAATTGAATTGGGATGGATTTGAATCGAAATTGTCTTTGGATTATTTCGACGTTGGATTTCGTGATTATACAGATATTATTATGGAAATTTGAAAGATATATTTATATCGTTATTTCCAATACGATATTTGTTGGTCGTAGAATTTGATATTGAATATAAGCCGATATATTTTCTATTCAGAGCGTTGTATTTAATATCAAATGGGATTTTGGGTTTGTCGTGAATGGCGTCTTCATTAACGTTGTTCTTAAACCCAGTTGAGGAAAAGATTAAATCTTTTTATTTAGATTTAATGAAGTGCACCAATAAAATAATATTTAATTGGAATTGAATTGGTACTGATTTTTGGGTTTATCGTGAACAGTGTTTTAAATAACGCTTGTTCTTTAACCCGATAATTAATAGAATGTGACTTTGGGTTGTCGTGAACGGTATCTTCAATAATACTATTCTTAGACCCAAAGGAGTTAAGAAAATCAGAAACTAACTGGAGATTAGTTAAGTTGAATGGTTTCTTGGGTATTGATCTGATGTTGGTTTCGGCCTTCGGGGTTAATACTTAGGGAATTGCTCACTTGCTAATTTATGGTTAGGGTCTGATTGAAATGTAATGTGATTTTGGGTTTATAGTGAACCGTGTTTTAAATGACACTAATTCTTTAACCCAGTTAAAGATTAAAACTAAGTGGAGTTTTAATGAATCTTTAATTAGATTGAAAAGATCGAGAATGGAGTATCACACGTTTTGCTCCAAAGCGATAGTTAAATCTTTAATTAGATCTGGACGTGGAATGGTAATTAATTTTACCGATAACACCGTGGTATTAGATATGGAGTGTTACCAGTTTTGCTTCATGGGATGAATAGGTTGGGATTGGAAAATAAAATAAATAATTACTTCGGTGTGGTTCGCTAATCCCGACTAGTTTGGAAAACCATAATTTGGTTTGAAATAATATCCAAAGGAAGATTAAAGAATAAATTTTAAAGAATTTATCTTTGATAAAATTAATGGGGACCTTTCCCTAAGAACGTGAAATTTAGAAACTAACTGTAGGTTAGCTAAGAAGGATGGTTTCCTGGGTATTAATCTGATGTTGGTTTCGGCCTTCGGGGTTAATATTTGGGGAATTGTTCTCTTGCTAATTTACGGTTAGTGACTGATGAATTGGAATGAGGCGTATGTTGTGATTGTGTAACATTTGTTTACTATATACGCGGGTTGTTCGGAAAGGCCGGGTTTATACCCATTCTGAATAACCGATTCGACGATAAGTCGAAGATGATGACGGTGGTCGAAGACCGAAAGTCTTCACATCGTTTGGGTGATTACTGATGATCTTGATTGGGCTGTACACCCAAGATGAGGGAATCAGTTGGTGGTCGTCCAGACGTACTTGGAGATCGACGGATATGCGAGGAAAGTGCCTCCGGTTTCGTTCAGACCTAGAACGGACTTGTAAATGGATGGTGTATCTGACATTGTATTCCTTTATATTGAATTCGTTGATCTCTGCTAAATATATATCTGTTTGGTGGCGGGGAATTTATTCTCTTGCTTAACGCCCTTCTCTGAGACATACGAGCTCAGAGGTTATATATTGGCAGAAATCAGTGGTACGATATGGATTGATAGTGTGGCATGCTGAGATGCAGTGATCCAGACTTTTGTTGAAAAGCAAAGTTTGGTGGATGATGATCAAAGCGCAGCTTTAATATAGCATGGCTTTGTGTATAGCGTTGATTCGCGAGCCTCACACCTCGGTATGGTGGTAAACTGATGGTTTGATCAGTATGCTTTTTAGTGGATGGGCACCTTAGTGGTGTCGTGGATTCGGTCGACCGAGATGAGCTTAGTGCTCAGGGATATATAGAGTAAGCGGTGTTTTCTCTCGCTGGGACGTAAGCTGTGGTGATACTCTGGTCCCAAAAGTGCGGATGTGCAGACGGTGTTTTCTCTTGTTGGGACGTAAGCCGTGGGGAATTGCATTACGCGATCGATCTTTCGAATCAGGAGCCACCATGACGGAAATCCAATTTCCAATACGCAATATTGCGGTTTTAATTGTAGAACTAGTATGGCGACATGATATATGGTACCCAATTCGTCTAGGATTGATACTTATGATTTGAAGTTGTTTTACATGCTATGCACTTATAGTAGTATCAAATGATTTCTTTTAAACGTACTAAGCATGTTTGGCTATTATAAGGGAAAACCCTATCCCCCGGCTTGCGTTGCATTGTGTGATAGGACCTGGGTCTTATAATAGCTTCATTTTTTCCAAAAAGCATTGCGTTGTTTTGTTATATGCACTGGTATTCTTGGGAGGAAACCCGTTCCGTGTTATACGGCGTGGTCCCTTGATTTACCTTACTTTGAAAATAAAGATAAATTACTGTTTTAGTTCTCACACCAGTCACATGACTGGCCTGGAGTTTATTGTTTTAACCTAAACTCTGGGTGCCCCTATTTTCGACACGGGCAGCTAGTAGTTTTGGTTTTGTAGATTTATATTCACAGGATCTTGGTTTACAACTGGAATGTTATCCGGAAAGCTTTGTATCCGTATATCTCTTCTAGTTGTGTATTGTATTATTTTCCGCTGCTATGTAATTTATTGTAATCTCTGATATTTCTGTGTAATATTCATTTATACTATATATATTCTTGTATTCTGATGGAATTGTTGTAATTAACAATGAAATGTTCTTCCGTCTGCGTTCTGTTGTGGCTTGTTCTCGAGCTATCCACGCTTTTCTTCACGGGGAAGTTATGGGTTTTCACAGGAGTTGACCCCTGGGTCGACCCCTCAAGCGGGGTGTCGACCCCATATGGGGGTCGACCCCCTAGGGATGACAGGGCAGGTTAGTTCTAGGGGCTGGCAGCTATATATACGGCTCATTTCTCTTGTTTTCTCACATTGAAATCAATGGAGGCCTAAATGTTGTCGGTGCCTGGACTGAATCAAATCTTTTCTTCTTTTGCAATCAAAGTTTTGAGATTCAAGAGTAGATTTGTGATTCAACCTCCGCTTTTCTCTTTCTATTTTTCTAGATCCAAACACTATGAGTTTAAGTTACCTTTAGATCTAAATAATTAAAAGTAAAACATGATATTACTGTAATTTGGATCTATCCCTGTGACTGAATCATACCAGATCTATTGTAATATGTGAATCCATGATATTCTGAATTAGCTATGACTTGGATCTTAACCTTTATCATGTCAGAACAACTTATAGATCTAATTCACTATTTAGATCATCTTGTACCTATCATGTTGTGATCAATTTAGATCTGTCATTAGTTGGACATCGAAATCCTTGTTTAGATCTAATCATGCTTATTATGTCATCCCTACTATGTTAGAACCAGTTTTATTATCACAAGTTCACCAATCTATTTTTATATGTCCACCTTATCATTATGCCATTTTATGTTTATGTCGATTTTGTTAGAATAATCATTTCTATCATCTTCCCTTCACCCCTTTCCCTTTTATTTTATATAGCCAGGCTATTTTCGAGCCTAGTCATGCTGCACAAATGATGCGAATGCGTTAGTTTGGGAATGATGGGAAAACATTAAAATTGGACATAACTTGAAAAAGGGGAAATTTGGCATAACTTGAATAATGTATATGAATGTGAATTTGGACATATAATCCATTATGAACATAATCGAGGCAAAAAGGGGCACTAAAACCTATAACGACATAGGTAAATTTGGCTAATAATGAAATGCCTAGGATTACAGTAATTAGAAACTGTAATTACGCCTAGACACGAGGTTAGATTACACTTGTGGTGGAAGTCTGCCTAGAACCGCCCGGCATATCCAGCGACCACAAGTGGTGAATCTAATGTGAGGGGTATAGGTGCACAAACTTGAGACTTGCCAAGACACGAGGTTAAGCCCGATTTGTGGAATAAGTTTGCCCGGACCCGCACGACATATCCAACATCCACAAATTGTAGGCTTAATGTGGGAGGTCTAGCACATTATAACCATAAATGGACGTGGTAATGAATTGGAATACTTAACATATTTGAATCCATGGGGATTATATGAACATGAACTTGAATAGGGGTAAAGTAAATTTGGTCTAACAGTGGATAGGTTAAGTAAATCTGAGGGGGTGGATAATATTTATATATAGGCCCACAAACTTAACCTGAGGGGGTTATGTAATTAAAGACACCAATAGGTATACATAGCCTGTGGATATCCTAGTGGGGATACAAGACAAGGGCGAGAGCTTGTATCATCTTGTGTGTGGGACTTGTTTCAGTCAGTAGCCCATATAACGGTATCGAACGAGGGCCACGCCCCAAGTTCGGAGTCATGGCACGCTTACTAGGCTGATTGAAAGAGATCCAAACGTGTAGGACGGTGTGGGCAGCGCAAACCGATCGGGGACATGTGCGTGCATGGGTCGGGTAGAGGGGGATAAGACGACCGTGACACCTTTAGATATGGTTGTGCACATCAACGAAGGGTTGCCACTTTAGAAAGTGTTATCTCCTATTATGGGGCCGGCATAGGGTATCTACAGAGTAGGGAGTCGACTGATTAGGGTAATATTTAGGGTACATCTAGAATCTAGTAAAGTTTAGGAGCCTGTTAGGTTGGGCTGTCTGTGGATTGTATGGGGTTAATGCCTCTCACCAGAAGTACGCCTAAGTCTACCATCTTATACATGTTGGACGTCATCTCATTCTGGTTATACTAGTATTAGTGCAAAGTAATCATTAGGGAAGCATACACACTCTATCATGGTTACCTTGTCATACCTACCTTTTATGGTGTTGTCTTTCTTATCCACTTTATATGCCTGTCATGATACTTTTACTTATATACTTGCTAAAAGTAACTAGACTCGCCAGACTTTATGTCTGACCCTTTTTGTTTCTTCTTCTCTCTTCCGTTTCCCTCCCAGGTTCGCAGGGTGGGAATACTCAGGCTTAATCAGGACTTTGTTATCATCTTGCTAGGAGCTGCTTTTAAAGTACTGCTTAAGTTCCTGTCTTTACTACTATATAGCTTTGTCTCTTTTGGGGAATTATGCCTTTTCTTTTATGTATTTCTATACTCTGATGGTACAAGACAGAAGCTTTATATTATTGTAATGGTTTTTATGTAGTTCCAGACTTGTGATATTTTGGACCACGATGTTATGAATTATGTTTTAAATAAAACTTTAAATTCCGCTGCTATCTTTTATATTTGTCTTGTAATGTTCTGTGTCTGTTTACCTATAACGCTTCACCGAACTTAATGCATTCTCTTGATGAATGACATTAATGGACATAGGGTGTCACACTAGATAGGTGATTATACACCCTAATGGGAGTGACTCACTTAGCCAAGCTGCCTGCCTGATTTAAGTCAATTTCCGGTTGATGAGGCTTGAGGTTATACTCAACTCTTGAAACATCCCCCATTCACTTTGAATGCCACATTATCAGATCCGCCAAATCACTAATTGAAATCTACAAAAATACTCTAGTCATTAAGCTAAGAGAAAGACCATTCTCCGTCACTAACAAAATTACGTTTGTAAAAATCAACATACGTGATTCTTAACAAATATTCTATCAGACATTCGTCCATACAAGTCACCCAGGAACAGGATGAATCGAAGGCACTCTCCTACCACATCCTAGGAATCACCCTATAAATCAGTAGCGAGTAGTCCTTGCAAATCCGTAAATTACAACCACGATAGAGTCACAGTACATCTCTGGTCTCTAAACCAGAGATTATAAGTTATTCTATCGTTTTATGAAGATCCACCGTCTTCAATTGCTCCATCTCGATCAGTAACTGATATCTTCAACGATTACGTGTTCATTGGTCGGAATGGTTTTCGAATATAAATTCGATCCCGGTCTTTCCGCACCAACATTCTTATTGGCTAGATTTAATAGTTGGTTATTTAACTATCAAATGAACAATCATCCAATCATGCAAATAAAATAGATTTATTGGTTCAGTACTCAACATCACTTGGTCTCTTTTAATTTAAAAATAAATTAACGAATGGTTAATTTAAAACTTCTAAATCATTCCATATTTTTTTTAAACATGGTAATAAATACTCATTTCAATATATTAATCTTCTCAAAACCAGCTCAATCCAGTATTTAGAAAAGATTTAATAACTATATCCAATTTCTATATTATTCTAATTTCAAAATATTAATTTCAACATTTTTCAAGCATTTCAATATCTCAATATTCATTAGTCCTAGACCGTAAATTAGTAAGAAAATAATTTCCTAAGTATCAATTCCAAAGACCAAAATCAACATCAGATTAACACTTTAAAAAATCACTCAACTCCACTAATCTCCAGTTAGGTTCAAATTCTTATCTTAACTTGCCATCAACTCATTATATTCCATGTTTAACCATTTTCTTGTTTGAACATCTTGTTTCAAATTCCATTGTTAAGTAACGTTAAATTAAAACTTAACGTTTTCACCTCATGCCCCTTTTACAAACATCGCTTATAAAATTCAGGTTATAACAACCGCCCTTTTTCCCATCTCTCTTTTCTTAATTTGAACACTTATTTTAAGCTATCGTCTTAGCTTAAAATCTCTTTTATAACTTAGTTATAAAACTCAGTTTTGATTACTTGACTTAATGAATCTCATTTACGACTGGATCACTTAAATCATTACTCATTAAAATAATGCTCTACATCATCATTAACTATCGTAGAAATAGTTAAATTCTTATTTAACTCAATTAAACTGGAAATTTCCTTTCAAATCTTATTAAAGTTAACATAAATATTTGTTAAACTATTTTATTTGATTAATTAAAAATAAATTAATCAAATAACTAATTCCAATTTAATTAGTTTACTACATCACTCAATCTTGTTAATCAACTCCAATTAGTCCTTTTAAATTAATCAATAATATAATTAATTTAATTAAATCTCATTTAATTATCTTTGGAAATAATTCACCTTTTAACCGTTACTTCAATTTCTACTCTTCTGAATTTAAATCTTATTAAGAAAACATTTAATAACTACTTATAACTTAAATAATAAAGCGTAAACATTTATTTTCTTTATTGAACTTTTATTTAAAATAATAGATTTCAAATCTATCTTCAGTTGTAAAACTAAATTTTACAACTTCATTACTGTCGATAACCCTGATGGTAGATCACATTTATAAAACGATTTATTTTTAGGCCAACTACTGCCAATTACTTAATCAGTACGGCCCATTGGTCAATATCAAAACATCCGTCGAATTTAGATTCAACAATCAACAAACAAGTCCATTATCCAACCACATTGGTTAAACAGTTCATACAATTGTAATATGAAAATAAATAATAAATTTGAGGAATCTAGTTGGATTTCCCTAACCTGTTTTTCCTGCATCCAAATACGTTATCTCAACAATATCATTTATTTCAATAAACAGATATAATACTTAGTAATCAAGCAATAACAGTAATCCAAACATTCACATCTCAATTTAATACGTTTATATTACTATAAGCGTTACCAACGAGGCAAGTTACCTTATTTGGAAATAATCGTTAAAATAACATTTGGTTTAATATTAAATTAAATAAACATTTAATTTAATTAGTTCAATCAACATATATAAATATATATTCAACATCCATCAACCAATTAACAATCACAACACATAAATATTTAAACCCGACTTATATAAAATATAAGTGGGGAAAAATTGAGTGAGTTGAACTCACATTGATTCCATTCGATGCCAGCACAATTCATTTTAGTTGAATTAAACCAGCGTTTTATTTAACTGAAAATTTCATTTGCTTCCAACTCTGTCCAATCTAGCTTTAAAATGTTACGCTTATCTGTACAGACTCAATGTCATTTGTTTTGATTTTGTGTACATATGACCGGGTTACACATATATCCGATTTTATTTAACAAATTGAACTAATAACGAAAGGTTAAGCATTAATATAGTGGTCGGTCATATTATGTATATCAGACACATTATACTTGATTTAACAATTTAACTGCGTTTGACTAGGCACGATTCACGTGTGCACCATTTAAGCTAGATTAGGCACAAAAGAAATCTTGCTTAACAACAATTCGAAATATATACAGGCCATGCTACATTAATACCATAATAATGTAATTATTCCTTAGTCTCTAATTAACATTATAAACATACTTAGATTAGGCAATATTAACTTCCGATTCACACTAAAATGATTAGGCGTTAGTATAAAAATCCCAGACCACCAATAATAGGCCCTTGTTTAAATTTTCCAGGTTAGGTTTAAAGTACCCTAACATTATAATGTATTTAATATAAATAAATCCTAACTTGCATTAATAAAACCTCATTAGGCATGAAAAAGGCAGTTAGGGACATTTGAATTCCATTGTTCATGCTTCTTCTCATTCCCACACTTCATGCAACGCAATCCACTGTTCTCGTCTCCACTTCTTATTGCAGCGCGTCCCCCCACTTATTTCCCCAGTTTCGACAGTATTTCCTCTTTTCTTTTTGTCTACACCGCTTCATTCCCAAACTTCCCCGTTGCATTCTTCCCTCCACAAACTTTAGAACCCCCTATCAACTTCTCACTGCTTCACGTTCACACCAAAGCCCAACTTTATGATTTTTGAAACTGTTTGATGCATTCATGTATGCATCTTCTTCCCACATTTATTTTGCATTTCTCTTCTGTCCTCATGTTAAACTTCACCTTCACGTCCAAAGAACACGACGCCTACTATCCTGCAGCCCCTTCTACCTGAGACCGCGATACCCCTTATACCCTTCTCGAAAGCTGCTGCGTGAGTTTGGTTTTATTATTTGGGTTTAATTGTAATCGAGTCTTGCTTCGTTGCTTGTTGGAAAATAACGCTTGGAGAGAACAAGTGGGGGGAAGTCATGTATATATAGGCGGAGGATGTTTGGCCAACAAGAAACCTCAGTTTGGCATACATGTACTAGAGTACCAGATAAGATCGATTAGGCTGTAGTTGTCTTGTGTTTTCCTATCATTTTTAATATATAGGATAGCCCGGGTTTAGTGTTATCTAGCATCAGCATAGGTAGCTATTGTGCTAAAAACACATGACAGAACAATTGGGTAGGTAGGCTTGTAGATATTTCTTTTCATTTCATATGGTCTATAGTTGCATATGTAGTGGCAGAAGGTAGAATATGTTTCGACAAAAGTTTGCAAAACTTGACAAGTAAGGAATATGCTAGGTGTGTAGTTGGAAACACAGGGGTGCAGTGTGTGATTAAGACAATAGAATATGTTAGTTGTAGAATATAGGAAAAGATGGAGTAGTGTATCTTGCACTGTGTACCCATTTCTTAAACATGAAGTATATATGAAAAGATATGTAGGCTACACCTTTGTTCTTAGGTTGGTACTTGTAGATGGCACGTCTTTTTTTTTTCTTCCTAGGGTAGAAGAAAGTTCATATATTATTTTACTTTATACGGTATTTAATTTTACCACTAACCGCTATTACCTTTAACCGTTTAATACACATTGCTATATCCGAACTCCAAACACAGCGAAAATGGGCACACTCCTACATCTCAATGTTTTGGTCCCAATGAAATTAATTTCGTTGAAAACGGACTCCGTTTTCACAACGACGTTATTTTAATTTGTCGGTTCATCTTTAAATTGTACATACCGATAAAATAACTCTGATCAGCTCTGTAAATCTAGCAATAACTAGCCATACATATTCCAATAAAATTCGTTTGGTCGAAAAAGGAGATCGTTTGAAAAGAAAATATTTTAAGGCCTACATAATATCGATAAAATAGATTTAAATCTAAAACAATACAATTTAAATAATAATAAATTATCATTATCGCATTTCTTCAAATAAAATATTACACAGCTCCAAAATAAATCAGTATAGCTTTATAACCAAATATTAACAAATTCGATTTAAATGATGTTCAAATTATATGGAAATTTTATTTAGATTTATTAAATAAACGTTATCGTTTATTAATGAATTCCATAGTGACTATTCGGAAATTTGAATTGGATATAACCAACAATCTATAAACTGAAATCTCCATTTTTCTTTTTCACTAGGAAAATATAACCAAGTTGATTCAAGCATTTCTTATTTCACAGAATTCCGACTTATATCGGATTCTGTATATTCAGTTGAAGTTTAAATCATAAATTACGAACTACCATTACGTTTCAAGTTCGTTTTATAATTAAATATAAATTATACGTTCATATACCATTAAATGAACAAATTATATTATAAATCCATTTGTAACTCCAATTCAATATTTAATATGATAAAATATATTAAATATTTTACTACCAAAAATACGAGACATTGCAAATTATGCATAATTTCTTTTCCATTCACGTTTAATGCAAGTTATTTTCTTTCATTAACCATGCATTCATCTCTTTCCTTCATTCAATTAATTTATTATCCTTTATTATATCAATTTCTTTCCTTCGTTCTATTTTTCACATCATGTTTCATTTGCATGATTTCATTCCTTATATTTACTCCCCTTATTTCTATTTCCCCCTTTTTTCCAACATAATTTTTTTTCTTTAAGAACAAATCACGTGTATATATTTCACGTCTATTTATTCTTTCTTGCCCATTGAATAGGTTCCTTAAATTATGATATTTAATCTCATGTGTTTTGAAATTTACAAAGTTACACAACTTAACAATTAGAGAAAATAAATCAAGCATTCATTTTATTCTCTTTCTCTTTTTTATTTACTTTTGAATGTCAAATGAGAAATAAGTATTTCCACCTCAGGCTTATTCAGGCACATTTAATTTGTTTGTAACTTGCAAAACACAAAGAGGCATATCGGGAAAATAACTTATGCATTTATTCTCTCCTCTCTCCACTCTTCTATTTATCATTCAAAATCATTGTTTAGAAATGAAACTATGCCCTTTATTCCCCCTTTTCTTCTCTCTTCTCTTTATATCTATAATCTTCAAATCTCAAAAACAAATAAAAGAATGCAACTTCCTCTTCCCTACAAGTTTCATGATATCTTCTTAAATTTTTTCCATCCTCTTTCTCAAAGGAAAAGAAAAATTTTCAATTTCAAATTTGCTGGCTAGGATTGGTTGTTATCCATTTTTTTTGCGTTCCTTCATCATATCCAAGATAGATGAGTTATCTCACGATTATTTTATATAAGTTTCTTAACCTTAACGCTAAAGAATATAATAGTTGATTTGCTGGGTTTTTTTTAAAAAAATTGGAATACATATATATTGCTTTGCACATTAATTTCCTACCACTTATGTTGCTGTCATGTAAGAGATGCCACCCTTATGTTGGCTCGTCATTTCGTCTGTTTTCATCATGTCTAAAGCTTCCATTGTTATTTTATGTACTTTGTCATCTACTATTTTGACACCATGATGCCATGCACTTGCTGCGCATAAATTCCTCCTTGTTTTACAATGCATGGTACACACTTGAAATTTATCGATTAGTACATGCATTTGCTTTGAATCATACTTATTAGTACGTGTGTTTTAGTACACGTGTTAGACTTTCTATATATACGTACATATATACTACAATTGCAGTTGCATTTAACAGTACAAAATAAATGAATATATATGCAATAGCGTTTGTTGCATATCATAATTATTATATTTTTTTAGTTTGTTGTGTGTGCCAAGATAGTGATTTATAATATTTGTCATTTACTTCCCTTTGCCATGAACATGAACATTACCCTATTGTGCCTTGTATTCTTGACCATGCTACCTGAATGTATCATTTGTTTTTGTTGCTGGGTTGTCCAATTTTTTCTTTCCTTATCCTATACTTGGTTATTGTCACCTGAAATGAATATATACATGCAGTACCTTAGTTGACTGTAACATATGCGGCTTAGATCTATTTTAGTAACTTTAAATATTATGTTAGGATTAACTATTTTTTTTTTTTATTTAACTGAAGTTGATTTATTTGAATAAAGTTAATCCGGATTCCAGTGTTTTGTGTTTTGCATGACATGCTCGGGTCAGATCCGAGTGTTACAGATTTAAAGAATTTAGCTATCAAAGTTGGAGAGAACACGAAGACGTGGAGATGCATGCGCGTGCTAAGCTCGAAATACAGTAAAATTGTTCAAAGAAATTTATGTACATATTTCATTTATTCTTTCGCTATACAAAAATTCTATAAACCGTGATATTTATATAAATTTTAGTCCACTGCAATTATTGTGCTCTATGATTCTGTGTTAATTTTGTTTAAACCTTGTAAGCCAAATAACAATTTGTCGTTTCGTGTGGTTTAAGTTAGTTTAATTTCCGACTTGAAACGGTTGAAAAGGCAGGTCGTTACAATTGGTATCAAAGCTTTGGTTCGTACAATGCTTGGCTTATTGGGTTTAAAAACTCATTTGAGATAAGGTAGAAATACCTTAGAATGAGTGGATTGATGCTAGAATCAGCAGATTTCGAGTAAAATATTTTTTGGAAGAGATTGTGAAAATAAACATTTTTGAAGCATATTTGAAAATAAAATGTTTTAAAGAAAATATTTCCGGGAAGAAAAATCTCTTTATGGTAAAAAAAATCGAAATCAATCGTCGAGTTGTTCGAAATTATCAAAGTAAATAAAGGTGAATTAGGAATCGTTTTTTTTTCAAATATTTTGAAATCGGCCAATTAATATTAAAGGGATTTTGTTGAATAAAAAAAATATCAAGATGAAAACTAAGTATGGATTTTCGGAAATATCTTGAAACTTGGTAAAATTTTGAAACTTGATGAAGCGGAATATGACGATACTCGATTTATGGCACAGTTGACGAAATATGAGCTGAATCGTACTGAATTTGACTCGGATCAAATTTTATTTTATATTGCTTTCATTATAACTAATATATTATAATTATTTTTCATCTTACTTAAACTTTTTATAGCCTAATTCTATTCATACACCTATAATTTCTTAACACACACTATAAAATGAAATAAAATAACATACACCAAAAAATGTTTTTCATACACCATGTCTTTCACAAAATTACCCTTTTATAGTTTGATCACCTTTCCTCTTTAACCTTAAAACTAAATTACAAAAAACTGGGTATTCAATTGCAATATATTTATCAAAAATAAATAAAAAAAACTTTAATTTTTAACACTAGTATTTTAAATTATTTAATTGTTTTATTCTTAAATCACTTCTAATTTTAGATGAATGAACACACTTGCATTAGATTTGAATGAAAGATTGAAGAATTTAGTACTCTGGATAAGCTAATTTTAGTAGTTAGTTTTAAATTTTAATTTTTATATTCAATTAAAGTGAAAATTATTAAAATTGACTGTATATAAATTTTCTTGTAACAATCAATATGAATATACTTTAATCCTCAAAAGAAATATAAATTTAATTTAACCAATGATATAAATCAATTTACTAACTTTACAAGAGAAATAATGTTGAGTATACATAATGCAAAAAACAGTGAATTGTATATATTTTCATTGTTTAATATTGATTCTTTTTAATAAGGTCATTTTGGTCTAAAATTTTATTTAAAATCTCATGGTGTAAGTAAAGTAATTTATGATGTTCAAATAGAATTTGCCCTTTTTATATTAAGCTTGGTTTATACAAAAAAAATTACAAAATCATTCACATCAAATTTATACAGAACCATCTATTTCTTAAATATCTACCTACTATGTTTACTTAAATTATTTTCCTAAATCATATTATGTTAACTATTTAACCTATATTATATAAACATTCTATCATATTTTCTTATTCAAACTTATTTTAATTTTAAATTACTATTTTACTTAAATATTTTGATAAAGATCCGAATGAATTTAGTTCGAATAGTTGAGTATAAAGATTCGGTTGAAGGACGATACGTATGATGTACAAATCCAATATGATGTTTTGATAAAAAGATTAATTAGAGAATATGAGTTTGGATTTGTAAATTGACGTTAAATATTGAATCAGTTTGGAAATAGAATGATATGTTGGAAGCATGACTTGGAAATTTTATGGACATTTGATATGTTAGAAGGATTTATATAAGAATGCCGTTAATCTGAAGTTATAGATTTGGAAAGGAATTAAAGTGCAATGAAAATAGTTGCGAGTATTTATTTGACGTCGAGGTTGGACTATCAAGTATGTATGGATTTTTCATATACGCCTAGCTAACGTATATACGAAGTCCAATATATACTCTATAGATATAGAATCACATTCTAGAAGCATGGGGATGATTCTGGTGATTGATGCATCATCATCAGTATTATTTTTGAGTTGAAAGTGGAATGACTGTATGATTCCAGTTAAGACATTGAGAAATACTTGACTTTTTCGATAATTTTTTTGGGAATAAAGTAGCTAAGTTAAACACGTACTTAACTTGGATAATAAGTGATAAGCGCAAATTAGATTATTTTGTCAATAGCTGAAAGATATATTTTAGAAGTGAATCCCACTTAAAGAGTAGAGAGTGAAATTTTGAAAGAGAACATAAGTAAGCTTATATGTTAAGCAATCATATTTAAGATATGTTGAGAATATCACCCCCATATTTCATATTTTGACAATAATATTTAATCAAATTATAATGAATATCCAAGTGGGCAGGATACTATTGAAACTGTATTAATCAATTGAATGGAAGTTACTTAACAAATAATCGCTTATGACGCAAATGAAATTTTGAAGTAAGAATTACTGAATTAAAAATTAATGAAAATAAAATCGAGTAACCCATGATTGAACTGCTGATACTTGTATCCTTGTATGCATTTGACTTTCCTATCTTGGCCTAAGCTAATCATTTAAGTTCGAACCATTTGTTCTTGAGTAATGTCAATCATACCTTGTATCATATGAATTTGGCCAAGTATTTTGATTTGAACCATTATACCTTTTGATGCTCATTCGATATTGAACTTCTATTTTGAGCACATGGAAATTGACTAGATACATGTATGTATACCCCTGGGCACCGTATGAAGAAATAAACCATGACTGAATTCAAACTAGATAACTTTGATTTGTCTGAGATATTATGTTAACGAAACCTCAAGAAATGAGCTTTTCATCGCAATTAAAACCATTTGAAATATAGAATCTAACTTATGCAAGGAAATTGGATTTTGAAATGATGATTTTGAGGATTGGTTACTAAGATTTTGAAGTCAATTTGTAATGTTTTGGAATGAATATTTGAAATAGTACTGGTTTGAAACTTGTATATGCCAAATCAGAGTAGCGTAATGGAAGCATGACAGTAATTTTGAATAGAATTATTTCAAGGGATTTTTACGAATATAGGAAAATGTAACATTTTCAAACACGGTTTGATATTGAAATAGGAATGAATAAAAATCCTATATTGTCATGCAAAGGATTTGAATTGAGATATTGTAACAACCCGGAATTTCTGAACCAATTTAAAATTTTCATTTTAGCTATTTTAATGGGTTTTGAATATTTAAAATGATTTATTTTAAATAATAATGACTAAAAATTTATTTAAATCGAAGTTAGAATGTATAAATTTATTTTAGTTATAAAATGAGCCTGAAATGGCGCGGTAGTTTGAAAATTCGACTTTAAATTTCAATTGAATGTACAAGATTCAAAATAAATCGGATTTCAGTAAAACCGGAAAGGTTTGAATCTGTTTAGAATATTTTTAATGAATGTAAGAAACTGATATTTCACTTTATAAATTGAAAGTTATGTCCGGTTTAAAATTTAAATTAGTCGCTATGGAATTTATATATTTTTTAATTATAAATATGGCCCTTAAAAAAAGCCATTTTGCAAACGACCTCCATTTTCGATGAAACCACTTTTGTTGGATCCGGAATGTCAAATTATTGTTAAGTTTCAATTTTCATAATTTTTGGATTTAATATGTGAGCGTAGTGAATTTAAACATGTTTTGTAATTTCAATTGGAATTTAATCGACTGGAAAAAAGCCATTTTTCAAACGACCTCCAAATTTGTCGAAATTAGTTTTGTTAGGACCGTATCGTCAAAACCTAACTAGATTTATTTTTCTGTAATTTTTGGAGTCAGTATGTGGCCCCGATAAATTGAAATGTGTGTTCAAATTCAATATATATTGATTTATATTTTAATTTTGATAAAAACTAATCGTAACAATCGAATTGGCTTACGAAACATATCCCATTGTGTTCGGTATGTGGGTATTTGGCTAGCGGCGACAGTCGTTGGGTTTAATTTGGAATTCGACGCAAAACTTCACAATTGAGAGAAAATTAATTAAATATTATTATTTAAATCATATAAATATCACAAGTTTGCCCTAACCCTAGCCTTATTATCTGCGCCGTCGGCTTTTGTTTGATGGACGAAAATGCCCCAAAAGAATTAGTTAATTTCTCTTTCCACACTTCGAATTTAATCATGGTTCCAAGGGGAATATGGTAGTACTCTCAGAGATCTTCGATTTTATATGGAGATGATGGGGTTTAATTGAGTAATTGGCTTGAAATTCAAGTGAGAAGTCGCTGCGTTTGCACGCAGTTCTAGGGCGTTGGAGGAGTTCGAATCTGACAAGGCTGGTGGCGCAGGGTCGCGACGGAGAGGCGAAGGCCGTAGTAGTGGCTGATCGGAGGTGCAGGCTCCCTGGCGATGGCGGCAGGTGGAAATAAGAGCGACGATGGGTTTGGTTTGGGGGTCAGCAATTTTGAATGATGGAAGGAGAGGAATAATTAAATGGTCAAGTTGAATTTAAATTAATTAATTATATTTAAATTGTTTAAATGTTCGGACCCTCATAACTGTTGCAAATGAAATCAGAAATGGACAAATTCAGATGCGTCGGATTCCTTTTGTCGAACACTATATTTCAAAACTCACCAGAACAAAAACAAAGCTAGTTGGGATTTTTGACTGAATTGAACGCCCAGTTTAATTCAATTAAAAACAATCTTCAAATAAAGAATGACGGAGTGGAACCCAATGTGAGAATTCTCTCATTAAAATTTTGTACAGTTATTTAATTTATTTTTTAACTGTAAATATAGAAAATGCTAGTATAAATTTGTATCTTCCGTATGGAGTTCAACACTCGAATTCACACAAATCACATTAATTGGAAGCGATTTATGGATATTATCGACACTCGGATTTCATACTCCGTGAATGGCTACTTATGGCGCCGTAAATAGCATTGGGTAGTTGAGTATTTATTTATTTGGATGATTTGTTTTGTGATTGTACTGTTTAAAATATTAATAACAATGTTAATATTAATGTGGTAGTTGAAATTAAATTATAAAAATCCATTTATAATTTAAATAGTGAAAATTGGCAAACTAGAAAATAATAATAATTCAAACCGAATTGGAATTGGTCAAATTTACTAACCAATGATTTAATTAAATTGATGTTGTTATTTGTAAACCCCAC
This sequence comes from Allium sativum, assembly GCA_030737875.1. NCBI lineage: Eukaryota > Viridiplantae > Streptophyta > Magnoliopsida > Asparagales > Amaryllidaceae > Allium > Allium sativum. Next base: position 442,031,859 of record CM060922.1, on the reverse strand, counting down.
ACGGGTATTGGGATGATATTTGGCATACACTAATCCCAATATTTAGTTGTATGTCAATCGATGGGTTGATAGGCTGTGATGAGCGTTATTTATTTATTTTAATGCTTATGCAGTTGTAAAATGCACTGTGGATAATGTTTGAATGTGTAATGATTATTTATCATTATTGTTGAACACATGCGATGTATGAAATCCATATAACTCAAATTATATGGTAATTGATTGAGTCGCATTCCGATTCAGAAATAACGAATATTTTAAAATAATATTAAGTGAATAATCAAAATATGATTTTGATGTCCGATTTTGGATGGACACGAAAATATTGAAATATATGAAGCCGATTTAAGTAGTTAAATGCCATTTTAAGTCGAACGGGTTTATCGATCAATTTTATTCATTTTAACATAATATCAAAGAGAATTGATTTCAAAATCTGATATTTTGAAAATATTATCATTTTAATACTATAATGATATGGAATATCTAATTTTGATATAAAATTGAAAATGAAGTTGAAAACGTTTTAAAATGAATTTGTAAATGATTTATAAAATATGTTTTAAATGGAAATAGACGATATATATATTATATATATTTAAATTGCCCAAAAAGAACGCGCCGCGCAGTGGCCGTTCGCGAATTTCGACCATTAACTTCAAATTGATGTAACGGGAGATCCGACCGTCGGATTCTCCTAAAACTGGAACCATTGGGTTCGTATCGAAAAGAACTTTCCAATAAGTATAAGAAATTTGAAATCAAATGGTTAGATTTGGAAATATGTCCAAATCAGTTTTGGAAAAGGTCGCTATGGATAAAGTTCTGTGGCCGATATTGGAAACTGACTGTAAGGGGCTTGATAAAATTATTAAAAATATGGAAAAATTGTGTAAAATCAAAATAAATGATTTGGAAAGATTTTGGATGAAAAAATCCAAGTTTTGAAAAGATAAATGATATTTTTATCGAAATGAACTAGTTATTAACTAGTATAATAATCCAAATGATTTTTAACTAAATAAATTTGATATGTAAATGGTTTTAAAATAACCAGAATTTTTGAACGTATAGATTGGAAAGGATTTAAATGGAAATAATCTTTGGAATGTTTTGATATTGGATCCCATGATTATATGGATATTATTTAGGAATTTGGAAGATACAGATATCGTTATTCCCAATACGATATCCGTTAGTTTCAGAATTTGATATTGAATATAAGCCGATATTATTTTCTATTCAGAGCCTTGTATTTAATATCAAATTGGATTTTGGGTTTGTCATGAATGGTGTCTTCAATAACACTGTTCTTAAACCCAGTTGAGAAAAGAATAAATCTTTCAATTAAGATTTGGAGAAGTTTACCAATTAATTAATATTTAATTGGAATTGAAATGAAAGTTGATTGTGGGTTTATCGTGAACAATGTTTTAAATAAAATTCGTTTTTCAACCCAATTAACAGTGAAGAGATGAGTTGGAATTTATAAATCTTCTTATTAAGATTTAATGGAAATTCTCCAAAGTAACGTTTTCCAATTTAAATACATTAAATTGGAATTGAATAGAATTCGATTTGGTAATAATCAAAATTAGCTTCTGTAACGGAAGACCGTTACTATATATGGAATTTAAAAGGCTTTGCCGTTATTCAATTTACAGTATTGATTTGATACGGAAATTTATATCGATTGTATACTGTTATGATTTCCATGAAGATTCTATTTTGATGGAAGCTAATTTGGGTTTATCGTGAACTGTGTTTTAAATGACATTGGTTCTTTAACCCGGTTAAAGAAAAGATTAATTTCTTAAGGTTGAGTAATCATAAAGTGATGGTTTATGATATTAAAACCAAGTTGTAGTTTTAGTGAATCTTAAGTTAGACTAAAATGAGAATAGGATAATTAAATTTATCGAATTCATGAAATGATCGAGAATGGAGTACCACCAGTTTTACTCTAGGCGATAGTTAAATCTTTAATTAGATTTGAATGTGAAATGGTAAATAAATTTACCGATAACAGCGTGGGTGCTAGATATGGAGTACTACCAGTTTTGCTCCATGGGATGAATAGGTTGGGATTGGGATAATTAAATAAATGATTATAAATGATTACTTCGATAAGCCTTGATAATCCCGACTAGGTAATAAACCTTGTTTTGGTTTAGATAGAGAAAAGATATAATAAAATCTTTTGAAATTGATATCCAAAAAAAGATAAAAGAATAAATTTAAAAGAATTTATCTTTGATAAAATTAATGGGAACATTTCCCTAAAGATGTGAATATTTGAATAAAATAATATTCTAAATTGGAATGAGGCGTATAATGTGTTTTTATAGCACTTGATTATAAGATACGCGAGTTATTCGGAAAGACCGGGTTTAACCCATTCTGAATAATTTATATGTCGACTAAAAGTCGACAATGAAGACGGTGGTTGAAGACCAGAGATCTTCACATCATATGGATGATTACTGATATCTTGGTTGGGTTGTACACCCAAGACAAGGTAATAAGTGGTGATCGTTCAGACGTACTTGGAGATCGATCGGATATGCGAGGACCTCTCTCCTGTATTGGACTTATGGGATGAGGAATAAGGTGACTCCGGTTTCGTTCAGACCAAGAACGGACTTGTAAATGGATGCATGTCTGACATTGGATTTCATTCTGTGTGGGTTGATCTCTATTAACTATATATCTGTTTGGTGGCGAAGAATTTACTCGCTTTCTTAACATCCTTCTCTGAGGCATTCGAGCTTAGAGGTTATTTATTGATATACATTAGTTGCATGGCGTGAATTGTCAGTGTGGCATGCTGAGATGCAAATGATCAAGGCTTTTGTTGAAAAGCAGAGTCTTGTGTTTGATGATCAAGGCACGACTTTAATAAGCATAGCTTTGTTGTGAAAACCCGTAACTTCCCCGTAAAGGAAAGCGTCAGATAGTTCGAGAAAAAGCCACAACAGAATGCATACAAAAGAACATTTCATTGTATATTACAACAATACATCAGATTACAAGAACATACAGAGTATAAATAAATATTACACAGAAATATCAGAGATTTAAATTACATTTAAATACATAGCAGCGGAAATAATACAATACACAACTAGAAGAGATATACGGATAAAAAGCTTTCCGGATATCATTCCAGCTGTAAACCAGGATCCTGTGAATATAAATCTGCAAAACCAAAACTACTAGCTGCCCGTGCGGAAAATAAGGGCACCCAGAGTTTAGGTTAAAATAATAAACTCCAGGTCAGTCATGGGACTGGTGTGAGAACTAAAACAGTTATTATTCTTTATTTTAAAGTTAGGTAAATCAAGGGACCACGCCGTAATACACGGAACGGGTTTCCTCCCAAGAATACCAGTGCATAAAACAAACAGCGCAATGCTAAATGAAGAAAAATGAAGCTGTTATAAGACCCAGGTCCTATCACACAATGCAACGCAAGCCGGGGGATAGGGTTTTCCCTTATAACAGCCAAAGAATGCTTGATACATTTAAAACAAATCATTTGATACTATTATAAGTGCATAGTGTATAAAACAACTTCAAATCATAAGTATCAATCATAGGCGGCATGGGTACCATATATCATGTCGCCATATATAGGTTTACAATCAAAATCGCAAAGTCGCGTATTTGGAAATTGGATTTCCATCTATGAACCGAGGCAAAAGATAGTCCTCAACCGATTCGAGACTGTCTAGCCCGAGTCTCAGGATCAGAGCTCGAGTGACCCTTGGATCGTCAGGGCCGGTCCACCGATGTGGATTAAAATGCCTGAACACTACGTTTCCCCGCCCTTTGGGGCGTAAATGAGCCAACGAATGACTCCATCAGACCCGAATCGTCCGATCAAACCGAGGTGCCTCGCAACAGCAATAACCACATAAGTCAAACTCGTCAGGGCGTGTAAAACCACTGACGCCACTTTTTAGCTAGAAGGAAACGCATGCCCTCCCTGAGGTCCGTCTCCCGTTTTTGGTTCATACCGGGTGTGAAACTCGCGAAGTAAACGTTACACAAAGCTACGCCACAAAGGCCGCGCTTTGATCATCACCACAAGACTTTGCTTTTCAACAGAAGCCTCGATCAATTTGTCACTTAGGCATGCCACACAGGCAATTCACTCTATGCGTTTGATATCCATCAGTATATAACCCCTGAGCTCGTACGTCTCAGAGAAGGGCGTTAAGCAAGAGAATAAATTCTCCGCCGCCAAACAGATATATATTTAATAGAGATCAATCACACAGACTAAAATCCAATGTCAGACACACGGTCCATTTACAAGTTCGTTCTGGGTCTGAACGAAACCGGAGGCACCTAGTACCCGCATATCCATCGATCTCCAAGCACGTCTGGACGATCACCAACTGTTTCCATCTTCTTGGGTGTACATCCTAATCAAGATCATCAGTAATCACCCAAACGACGTGAAGACCTCCGGTCTTCGACCATCGTCTTTATCTTCGACTTATCGTCGTATCAGTTATTTAGAATGGGATAAACCCGGTCTTTCCGAATAACTCGCGTATATATTATAAAAGTGTTACACAAACACAACATACGCCTCATTCCAATTCATCAGTCATTAACCGTAAATTAATCAAGAGAATAGTCCCCCAAATATTAACCCCGAAGGCCGAAACCAACATCAGATCAATATCCAGAAAACCATTCTGCTTGGCTAACCAACAGTTAGTTTCTAAATTTCACATTCATAGGGAGAGGTTCTCATTAATTTTATCAAAGATAAATTCCTTGAATTTATTCTTTAATCTTCTTTTGAATTTTGATTCAACTAGTCGGGATTAACGAACCTTACCGAAGTAATCATTTGTTTTAATTTCCCAATCCCATCCTATTCATCCCATGAAGTAAAACTGGTTATACTTCATATCTAACACCACGGTGTTATCGGTAAATTCAATTACCATTTCACGTTCAAATCTAATTAAAGATTTAACTATCGCCTGGAGCAAAACTGGTGATACTCCATTTTCGATCAATTCAATCTAATTAAAGATTCATTAAAACTCCACTTAGTTTTAATCGTTAACTGGGTTAAAGAATCTGTGTCATTTAAAACACGGTTCACGATAAACCCAAAATCACATTCCATTAATTATCGGGTTAAAGAACGAGTGTTATTTAAAACACCGTTCACGATAAACCCCAAAATCAATACTAATTCGATTCCAATTAAATATCATTTAATTGGTACACTTCATTAAATCTATATAAAAAGATTTAATCTTTTCTCAACTGGGTTCAAGAACAGTGTTAGTCAAGACACCATTCACGACAAACCCAAATCACATTTGATATTAAATACAAGGCTCTGAATAGAAAATATCCCGGCTTATATTCAATATCAAATTCTACGACCAACAAATATCGTATTGGAAATAACGATATGTATATCTATATCTTTCAAATTTCCATAACAACATCTGTATAGTCACGAAATCCAACATCAAAATATTCCGAGGACGATTTCGATTCAAATCCATTCCAATGTAATCATTGGAAATTCTGGTTATTTTCAAAACCATTTCAAATTCAATTTATTTATTTAAAAATAAATAGAATTATAATTCTAGTTCAAAACTAGTTCATTTCGATAAAAATCTATTTTTATCTTTTCAAATATGGAGTTTTTTTTTATCCCAATCCTTTCTCAATCATTTCTTGTGATTTTACACAAATTATTACTATTTTTAATAATTTTATCAAGGCCTGTACAGTCGATTTCCATCAACGGCCATCGAACTGCACTTACAGCGACCTTTTTCAAATTTGATTTGGACATAATTCCAAATCCAACCATTAGATTTCTAATTTCTAATATTCGTTAGAAAGCTCTTTTCGATACGAACCCAACGGTTCCGGTTTCAGGAGAATCCGACGGTCGGATCTCCCGCAATATCCGTTCGAAGTCAATGGTCGAAATTCGCGAACTGCCGCGGCGCGGCGCGTTCTATTCAGGCCATTATATTATATATATATATAATATATATAATATATACTTCGTCGATTTCCTTTTAAAACGTGCTTTATAAATCGTTTTCAATTCATTTTCAAAACGGTTTCAACTTCATATTCAATTTCAAATCAAAATTGAATATACCAATATAAATTCGTTTTAAATTCTTTTCAAACCGATTTTAAATTCAATTTCAATTCGAATTCAATTCTATATTCAATTTCAATTCGAATTCAATTCTATTCAGTTTCAATTCGAATTTCTATTCTTTTCAAAATATTAGATTTTGAAATCACTTTCGATATTCATTATAAAATGAATACAATCGATATAAATGTCGTTCACGTCAAAATGGCGTCAATCTAATCAATACGGCTTCATATATTCCTATTTTCAAATATTCCATTTCGAATATTTCTATTTCAAATATTTCTTTTCAAATATTTCTATTTCAAATATTCTATTTCAAATATTCTATTTCAAAACTGGAATGAGGCCCAATCAATTACCATATAATGTTAATTATATGGATTTTCTACAACACATGTATATATCAACAACGATGAATAATCAACCATCATCCAAGGTGCATTCTACACTGTACAAGCATCAAAGATAAATATTCAACGCTTATAACAGCCTGTCAATCCATCGATCGACATACAACTAAACAATCGGGATTAGTGTACGTCAAATATCATCCCAATACCCGTGTAGGGTTTCAAGCAATCAAACACAGATTTTTATTTGTGCAGTTGGGCGATGTGTAAAATTTATCGTCCCAATAAATGTCCTTCAATAGGTGTACATAAACAAACCGTCCGGTTTGTAAATGAATATTTATTCATTCTCATTCACGTTAAAAATTATATTTTTAACGATAAAATATTTTATTCAGTTCATTTATTCAATAAAATGATATTTTTATTTTTCTAATTTATTTTAGAAAATTTCGGCGGCATAAGGGCACGATACTAGAAACGGGACGAGGCCTAGCCTTATCCCCGGTCTAGTGAAGGCCCACGCCATTCACACATCAATCAAATCAATTTCATTTCACCAAACAGTTCAATTCAAACCAAATACACAACCAAACAATTAAACAAACAAGCCATCCATGGTCTGTGGATGACGGGTGTCGGGTGCTACTAAACACCGTCTGCATCCTAGTATATATATATAACTAGAAAAATTAAATTGAAAGGTGAGAAGTTCTCACCGAAAGCTATCCAAACATCTTGACTCTTCTTTTGATAGAAATCTTCATCGTTATCGCATCTTTGTCAACTTCGCTGCCCGTATTCACTACATATGTAAAAATCACATTTTTACTTCGTTGTTCAATGTATAAAAATCGAATTTTTTATTTCGTTGTTCAATATATAAAAATCGAATTTTTTTACTTCGTTGTTCAATATATAAAAATCGAATTTTTTACTTCGTTGTTCAATATATAAAAATCGAATTTTTATATGATTCTTCTAAAAACTATTCCATATCTTTTCAATTCTAAAAATCGTATCTTTATACAATTGAAAATCTAATCTTTGTATAAACGAAAATCGTCCCTTCTATTTTAAAAACAATGTTAATTTTATTTTCAAAAAGAATGCAAACTTTGTTTTCAAAGCTAATTCAGATTTTGTTTTCAAAAGCAAATTCCCTTTTTTTTCGTTTTCAAAAGCAAATTCATTTTTGTTTTCAAAAGAAAATTCATTTTTGTTTTCAAAAGCAAATTCATTTTTGTTTTCACTTCATATATATTAAAGATCAAAACTTTAAACGAAATAAAGGTCTCATCTTTCTTGTTATAAAAATCTCAGCTTTGTTGATTAAAAGAAATACAATCTTTCCTTCATGAAAAATAAAATCCTTCTCTTTAAAAAAATATAATCTTTCATAACCGAAAAATCAAAATATCATATAAACAAAAATCGAAATTAAAAGAGGCCAAAACTTACAGCGGCGAGAGGGGAATCGCAGTTCGTCGGAGGGGTGGTTTTGCTATTGAACTTCGAAGGGGGGGCTCAGAGTTGTCTCGCGAGGCTGGAGTTGCAGGCGAGGAGGTGGTTGGTGGGGCGGCGGGTTAGGGTTTGCGATGGAGGAGGGAGAAGATGGAGGCGGCTGTTGGCACTGGCGGTCAGGGGGCGAGGCAGTGGGGTCGACGGGGACAGGTGGCTTCGTGCTGGGCGTCGGGGGTTTAGGCTGGAAGTTCGAACGGGGAAAGGGGCGAAGGAGGGAGGAAGTACGGCAAGAGGAGGGGGTGAGGGAGGGGGCGCGGTGGCGCTATGCCTGGGTGGCGGCGGACGAGCGGAGGAAGGGGCGACGGGGAGCGATTCCTTTTTTCTTTTTCGACGATCTGAAATAATGATTTGGGGGGGGGGGCAGAAGGATTAAAGGGGAGGAGGGAGATAATTTAATTATTTATTTATTTATTTTAATTATTTTAAATGCAAAAAGTTGACTTTTTCATACGACCTCTAAACGAGGTCCACCGCCTGTCGTCCATAGCGTTTCACCCCCATTCCGAATACAATGGGATATGTATCGTACGCTGATTCGAATGTTTCGATCAGTTTCTGTCAAAATCGACATATAACTCTATATACTGAATTTGAACGCGCATTTCAATTTACTGGGGTCACATACTAACTCTAAAAATTCTCGAAAAATATTTTCTAGCTTCGTATTGACGATACGGTCCTAACAAAACTAATTTCGCCGAATTCTGAGACCGTTTGAAAAATAGCCATTTTCCAGTCGATTAAAATCAACTGAAACTGGTCAAACACGTTTTCCTATGCCACGCTCACATATTGATTCGAAAAATATGAAATTTGGAATCTAGCAATAACTTTACATCACGGATCCAACAAAAGTGGTTTCGTCGAAATCCGAGGTCGTTTGCAAAATCTCCATTTTTAAGGGCCTGAATTCCATAGCGACTATTCAGAATTTTCAACTGGACATATCTTTTGATTCCCGCTATGAAATTTCGATTTTTCGTATTCATTGGAAAGATATCCACAATTAGATTCCATTATTTTTGGTTTCACTAACATCCGGATTGTTTTGCACCCGGTACATTCAATTGAAGTTTGAAATAAAATTATCGAACTACCGCGCCATTTTCAATTCTATTATAAAATTATATATAAATATTTATATTCTAACGACGACGTATATAATATATACGTTCGACTTATACTCAAAATAAATTTCTCGTCGATATTATTTAAAATAATTCATTTTAAATAATCAAAATTCGCTAAAATTGCCAAAATAAAAATTTTAAACTGGCCCAAATTTCCGGGTAGCTACATTTGTGTATAATGTTAATTCGCGAGCCTCACACCCGTTATGAGTTCATAACGGGATAAGGGAATGCAGGGAGTGCACGATGTTTCTTTCTAGCTAGGAGTGGTGTCATGGGATGGAGCCCAAACATTTTTATTTATGTGGACGATGGAATGATGCGCTCCATATATTGAGTCCCTAATGACTTAGAGATAGGTTCTATGAAACACCCCACCTCCGTTAGGGTCACTCTCAAAGGGAATGCCCTAATTTTGGTGGAGGTTTATAAGTATAAGTCACAGATATACAAGACAGATATAAGAACACATATTTTTGAACAGCGGAAAACAACAACTATTATTTCATTAAAATATGTGTTACACAAACCATGCCATAATTGTCTTACAATATTGCCAAAATCATAACTGTCTTGATTACATTATTTAAAGAAGCATAAAGAAAACATAAATAAACTGCAAAAGTCCCACAGTTGCTGTCCAAAGCCATAGTCCAAAACGAAAAGATCCAAGCAATACATTCTTTCTCTTCAAGCTGGATATGAAGGCTGGTCAAGCTGCGGTATTCCCTCCCTGTGGACCTGGGGGGGAAACGGAAGAAAAGAAGACGAAAGAAAAGTAGAGTCAGACATAAAGCCTGAGTAAGTTTAGGACTATTCAGTCTATGAATAAAGAACTAGGTATGATAAGTATAAACTAGAAATGGGAAAGCACCATAAACTTAGTTAAGTTGTCTAGGGTCGAATATACTATCGTACCCCATATAAATCTCTGTACCCATATAAACTGGTTCCCAACAGGCACCCCATAATCAGGGTGAAGTGATCCATTTTTACGATGATCGGCTCCTACTCGCATAGTTACATGTGTCTTATGGCCCCCGATGTTGTAGTTACCTATGCTGGTCCCACCATGGGGTGTATCAAGTCCCATGGTGGCGGCCCGACACAATCCTAGAATGCACAGGTAAGCTACTGGTGCCCAGTGCCTTATTTTTCTGCGCCGGAGTGTGTGCACGCCCGCACCCCGTTAGAACCTACACTGCTGCACCACCGCCGTCGATTTGACCTCTTACAGTCAGCCCAGTAATCGTGCCCCACCCTGCCTAGTTTCAGGGTATCATGATACCTTATAGGGTTACTGCTGAAAAGGGTCCCCCGCTACTAGGTTTTTCTATTTCTAGCCAACATGCTAAGTTGGTTAAGTGTGTTATAAACCTAACCCCCAATCAGTCTATTTAGTTTAGCATGTTCCATCTTGATTAAGTATTAATATAATTTACTTAATCCTATCAATCCTGACTCAGCCTTAATTGTCTTATTAAAGCCTTGACCTCTCACATTAGACAGGTATTGTTGTGGCTGCCTGTTGCCGGTTGGGTCCGGGCAGTCTTACGCCACAACTCAGTCTAACCTCGGGTCCTTATTGGGCTCCATGTTTAACCACCCACATTGGATAGGTATTGTTGTGACTACTGGACAGCCGGGCGGTTCCGGGTAGGTTTACATCACAACTCAATCCAACCTCGGGTTAAACACATCGTATTTTCTACATTTACATATTTTGTCTTTCTTCTTTTTATATGTAAATATTTGCGTCCCATTATTCAAATTCATCTTTATTGGTTAAGATTTATTTATGCCACTTAATTGTTTTTCAAAGTTATTGGCGTGCGTCAAACAAGCCAACACATATGTTCTATATTTTTAACCCAAACGTCATTCCCCCATTTTATTCGTTCGTTCCAATGTAAGGTGTGTTGGGTTTAATACTTAAACCCAATTTAGCCATATGAAAGGGGAGGCTATAACATGGTGTTTATAAGGTGACATAAAAAAGGGGAGTGTGAACGCATGAACTTGCAACGAACGATTCAATTAACATAAAATAGGCACATGTGAACTTGCAATTGCAACATCATATAATCATGGCATAACATGAATCATTTTATCCATATAATCATAGCATAAACAATACTTAAACATAAATCATTCTATTCATATGGTTAATGCATAGACAATACTTAAACATGAATTATTTTATTCATATGATTATGGCATAAGCAGTACTTAAACATGAATTAGTCATATGATAATGGCATAAACTTAAACATGAATCATAGGTTCAACTAACCATGTAAACTTGAAATTAAGAATCTAACTAAATTAGATATCATTATTATTGGCACAGGGTCTTGACTAGAAATATAAGCCTATATTTTTATTTAGGCATAATATAAACTAATCGTGTTCATAAAATCGCTACATGTTAACAAAAAGGTACTTACTTTTGTCACTAATACAAAAGTATGGTTCAACTAGAATTATCCCAACCTAATTCTTATATGAATCATGTTTTTCATTCTATTCATAGAATTATAGCATAAACATATCTAAACTTACATCATGGTTTTTATTTTATCTATGCAAACTTGCAAGAGGAATGTAATTCTAATGTAATTCTAATGTAACTTATGATAACAACATGAGCCTAAAAACATGTTTTTCAATTGGGCATAATAACGAACATAGTTTAGTCATGTTCATAAAATTAATACAAATTTACAAAGATGCGTGCTTTTGTTACTATCACAAAAATATGATTTTTATACTTGAACTATGATGCCAATTTCAACATAACCTTCATATGAATCATAATACTTAGGTGAATCAAATTACACTAAAGATGACCATAGAATTTTACATCATGTTGTCATAACAATAGATCATAGACTTGCATGAATTTCAAAATAAACTATTACAACATATAGTTGTTGTTTCAACATGAATTTTATACTTGCATTTACCAAATGGGTGTTGTAAATAACTACCACAAACATGTAGTTTTCAATATGAATCATATGCTTGCATAAGTCCCAATCAAAATTCCACAACATGTGGTTGTCAACATAAGCCACATACTTGTATGAATCAAACCATAGCATTGCCAAATCGTTTAGAATCAAAATAACATACAAATATAAGTCATTATCGCCACAATTCCATTTCGTTTCTAACGCAAATCGCGTACTTGCAAATATCCAATCGTATACCATAATATTCCCAAATCGTTTTGCATCAAAGCAACATACAAATATAGATTATTATCGCCACAATTCCATTTCTTACATTACACAAATCAACACAATTATTTAATTCATATCGGAATAGCACTCTACTTACAGCGTATGGCGAATCTTTAATTCAGAAATCTGAATTCTGAATTTGGAGATGCTATCCTTTGTTGTAGGCGTTGCTTTGATTTGATTAACGTTGCTTTAAGCTTTGAATTATCTCCTAGTTGTCTCTCTATTTCTGACGGCTATCTTCAGTCTCTCCTCAGCAGCATGACGGTCTCATCTCCATTTTAGTTTATGTGAATTAGGGTTAGCCTTAGGTCCTTTTTATAGAGTTTGTGAGTTGATTTAGACCGTCGATGAAGCTTGGTTCAATAATAGCCGTTCGTTTGAAGGAGAGACCAACCAGGAGCTGACACCTAGCCCTAGTGACAAGGCAAGGCTCAGAAAATCGACCAAACACAGACCTGGCCAGCCAGGGTGGGCTGGGTTCGACTTGGCTCAGGGGCCAGGTCGACACCCCAGTCGACACCGTGTCAACTTGGCAGTCGACACGGGTTACCCAGGTCGACTGCCCAGTCAACCTGGCTAGCCCCAGGTCGACTGCCAAGTCGACCTGGGTGCTTTGGGCGGGAATTTTCCCGCCTTGGCCAATTGGGCCCGATTTTGAATTTTGAATTAGTTTTTCTGAGCTGTTTTCGTCTGTTCGAATTTTAAACCTAATTCTGAAACTTCCGGAGGCCATATCTTGGTCATACGGACTCCGATTTTCGAAAACTCGGACTCTATTTCGCGTATTTTTCCGAGACGAACGCAATGGCGTATCCCGTTTCCCTTAATTCTTTGATTTGAAATTAATTATACTTTAATTTATGAATTTCACGGTTATAGAATACACGGGGTGTTACATTCTCCCCCACTTAAAAGGATTTCGTCTCCGAAATCTTCAAGTTAGGAAGAATGTATATCCTAACATCCAAACATCCATCTACTCATCCATCAAACACGAGCATCCATTGTCCTTAAAAGACTTCTAATGCTTCATGATCATATGCGAAGTGTGTGTGTACATGTACTTATCTAATGCAAAATCAGGCGGTCTACAGATTCAGTTGACCTCCTTAATGCGAATTATGTAAGTGCTATGAATCCATTATGTATGCAAATCCTCCTATTCATGATTCTACATGAGTGCACAATCATTCATACAAATGCAACATCCATATGACAACACATTAAAGTTCAACCATATACGAATGCAAACATATATGCATATGCAATATGAAGTGATTGAGCCGATCTAAAACCTAGATTGTGTGTGTATATGCAACCACGAGCAACCACTAGCAATCACTTGCAACCACTTGCAACCATCATCCATAACATGTTTCAATTACATGTTTCCATCCAAAGAGTTTCTACCTAAAAGATAAGGTCGAGGAGATATACCTAAAAAGATAGATAAAAGCGCAACTTAAGGAAAAAGAAAGATCAAAGATGTACCCTCGAAAAGAAAAGGGTAGGCAGCGCGTATTCTAGCTTCAGTTTCCCAAGTTGCATCTTCTTCGGCGTTGCTCCGCTGAACTTTTGACGAACTTGACTTCGCGGTTGCGTAGCTTCTTCACTTCCGTTCCTAATATGCGGGTTGGAACTTTCCTTACGGTTGCTTCGCGTTCCACTTCAACTTCTTCTAGGATATTTGGCTCTACCACTTCAGCAGACTCATGTAGACAATTTCGGAGATGTGAAACGTGAAAGACGCTGTGAGCTCCGGCCAATCTTTCGGGTAGCTCTAATCTATAGGCCATTTTCCCAATTTTTCCTATCTAAAGGTATAGTCGAATGATAGAAACAAGTAAAAACTTTGTGCCCATTAGGCAATGTCAAAACTGGAAATCTATGCCACATATATATTGATTAGGAGAAGAACTCTCTAAGCATCAGCCCCGAAGACCGAAATCAACATCAGACTGATACCCAAAGAATTACTCAACCCAACCACCATATATGATTCTAGGAAACTAAGCATGATGGACTCCTTTTAGGTCACAAGGGAGTCCCTTCCTAAGACCAACCTGTATCCTATAAAACCCAAAAAGTTTAGTCAAACCAACGAACACCCTCAAGCCCCAACATGTGTTACTAACAGATGAGTCATACTCCCTATGGGGTTTGCAACAGAAATTGGATTGAGAATGGGACCGAGAGGATATACACAAAAGATAGCATGCGAGTAAGCTCTACAGGGAGAGAGGGATCAAGGATATACTCTTAAGAAGAGATATGATGCACGAATCTAGTCTTCAATCTTCTAAGTCGCATTTCCTTGAGCTTAACTCCATTATGCTTTGTCCGTCTTTAACTTACTCTACTTCTAGTATACTCGGCTCAAACATAACGGCGTACTCATGGTTTCATGCAAGCTCTCCAAAATTCACTAGTGAATCTTAGATCTCGTCCACTTACTATCAGGTATTCCACGTAGAAGAACTATCTCTTGGAAATAAATGCCAACCATGTTGCCAAATGTACTTACTAAGGTGATTCTTCACAACTCATGCATAAGCGAAATGAACCTTCTGCCTTAGTGGCGAACACTACTGGAGCGCCCCATTCTGAAATGCTCCTTCTAATGAACCCCTTCTCTAGAAGCTCTTTAATCTGTTTACTGAGCTCTTTCCTTTCCCGTGGAGCCATGTGTCTAACGGGCAACGCAACGGGCTTTGCATTATCTACAAGATGTATACGGAAGTCTATCTCCCGCTTCGGAGGCAAGCCCTTCACCTCTTCGAAGACATCCGGATATTCCCGGACCACTCTAATCGATTGCAAATTTTCAACGGAGGCATCTAGCGATTCAAGATAACTAAGCATAACCGCATATGAGGGATTACAAGAAATTTCCAAAGTGTTACCGAGCTGGGTCAGGAGCCTAACAACCCTTTTCTCACAATCAAGGATGGCCCCATTACTGGATAGCCAATCCATGCCCAAAATCAAACCATATCCCGAAAAGCCCAAAACAAAGGCACTACATTTAAATTCTACGCTTAGAATAGAAATTTTCAATCCCAAACAGATCATAGACAAATGAGCTGGGCCCCCAATTGGATTTGAAACAATTAAGGGGTCCTCTACCATACTAGTTTTTAGGTGCAGAGATTCTACTAAAGCAGACGAGATAAAGGAGTGTGATGCGCTAGAATCAAATAAAGTGCGAACGGGGTGATCATAAAGATAAACTACACTTTCTACAGAAGTATTTATACCTCGCTGTTGCAGAGGTGGCGCTTCTAGCACATGAACTTGTGCCCCCGAGGTGGATCCAGCCCTCTGCCCCTATCCTCGTTTCTTTGGGCAGTCCTTAGCCCTGTGGCCTGTCTCACCACAAGAAAAGCACCCACCATTCTCCTTGGCCTTCTTTTTCCGGCAATCTTTCACTAAGTGCCCTACTTTGCCACAGAATTTACACTCCCTCTTCTCTCGGGACTTGTTGTCTTTCCCGCCCTTCTCAAAGTCTGTCTTCTCAGGGCAGTCTTTGCTGATGTGTCCAGTCTCCCCACAATGAAAACATTCTCCTTGCTTTCTTTTCCTTTTTCTACAATCCTTGGCTATGTGCCCTTCCGTACAACAAAAATTGCATTTCCTTTTTTTCCTTTTTCTTATTATTACTGTTACGATCCTTTCTTGTTTGACTATTATTTGTCTTCCTACTCTGGGACTCTTCCGCTTGCTGGTTCACGTGGAGGAGGAGGAGTGAAAGCGTCAGCAGCTGGGGAGTAAGGTCTCCAGACATGCTGAAACAGAAAGGATAGATTCAAAACGAAGGATAAGAGATAGTACCTATGGCTTTGGGGGGACTTTGCCTTTTAAAACAAAATAATATTTTATCTTTTAAAAATGCTTCTTTAAATTTCTTTTTTTGAAAATAAATTTTCAAAACTTTTTATCTTATCTGGTAAACCTATGCTCTGATACCAAGTGAAACACCCCACCTCCGTTAGGGTCACTCTCAAAGGGAATGCCCTAATTTTGGTGGAGGTTTATAAGTATAAGTCACAGATATACAAGACAGATATAAGAACACATATTTTTGAACAGCGGAAAACAACAACTTTTATTTCATTAAAATATGTGTTACACAAATCATGCCATAATTGTCTTACAATATTGCCAAAATCATAACTGTCTTGATTACATTATTTAAAGAAGCATAAAGAAAACATAAATAAACTGCAAAAGTCCCATAGTTGCTGTCCAAAGCCATAGTCCAAAACGAAAAGATCCAAGCAATACATTCTTTCTCTTCAAGCTGGATATGAAGGCTGGTCAAGCTGCGGTATTCCCTCCCTGTGGACCTGGGGGGGGGGGGGGAAACGGAAGAAAAGAAGACGAAAGAAAAGTAGAGTCAGACATAAAGCCTGAGTAAGTCTAGGACTATTCAGTCTATGAATAAAGAACTGGGTATGATAAGTATAAACTAGAAATGGGAAAGCACCATAAACTTAGTTAAGTTGTCTAGGGTCGAATATACTATCGTACCCCATATAAATCTCTGTACCCATATAAACTGGTTCCCAACAGGCACCCCATAATCAGGGTGAAGTGATCCATTTTTACGATGATCGGCTCCTACTCGCATAGTTACATGTGTCTTACGGCCCCCGATGTTGTAGTTACCTATGCTGGTCCCACCATGGGGTGTATCAAGTCCCATGGTGGCGGCCCGACACAATCCTAGAATGCACAGGTAAGCTACTGGTGCCCAGTGCCTTATTTTTCTGCGCCGGAGTGTGTGCACGCCCGCACCCCGTTAGAACCTACACTACTGCACCACCGCCGTCGATTTGACCTCTTACAGTCAGCCCAGTAATCGTGCCCCACCCTGCCTAGTTTCAGGGTATCATGATACCTTATAGGGTTACTGCTGAAAAGGGTCCCCCGCTACTAGGTTTTTCTATTTCTAGCCAACATGCTAAGTTGGTTAAGTGTGTTATAAACCTAACCCTTAATCAGTCTGTTTAGTTTAGCATGTTCCATCTTGATTAAGTATTAATATAATTTACTTAATCCTATCAATCCTGACTCAGCCTTAATTGTCTTATTAAAGCCTTGACCTCTCACATTAGACATGTATTGTTGTGGCTGCCTGTTGCCGGTTGGGTCCGGGCAGTCTTACGCCACAACTCAGTCTAACCTCGGGTCCTTATTGGGCTCCATGTTTAACCACCCACATTGGATAGGTATTGTTGTGACTACTGGACAGCCGGGCGGTTCCGGGCAGGTTTACATCACAACTCAATCCAACCTCGGGTTAAACACATCGTATTTTCTACATTTACATATTTTGTCTTTCTTCTTTTTATATGTAAATATTTGCGTCCCATTATTCAAATTCATCTTTATTGGTTAAGATTTATTTATGCCACTTAATTGTTTTTCAAAGTTATTGGCGTGCGTCAAACAAGCCAACACATATGTTCTATATTTTTAACCCAAACGTCATTTCCCCCGTTTTATTCGTTCGTTCCAATGTAAGGTGTGTTGGGTTTAATACTTAAACCCAATTTAGCCATATGAAAGGGGAGGCTATAACATGGTGTTTATAAGGTGACATAAAAAGGGGAGTGTGAACGCATGAACTTGCAACGAACGATTCAATTAACATAAAATAGGCACATGTGAACTTGCAATTGCAACATCATATAATCATGGCATAACATGAATCATTTTATCCATATAATCATAGCATAAACAATACTTAAACATAAATCATTCTATTCATATGGTTAATGCATAGACAATACTTAAACATGAATTATTTTATTCATATGATTATGGCATAAGCAGTACTTAAACATGAATTAGTCATATGATAATGGCATAAACTTAAACATGAATCATAGGTTCAACTAACCATGTAAACTTGAAATTAAGAATCTAACTAAATTAGATATCATTATTATTGGCACAGGGTCTTGACTAGAAATATAAGCCTATATTTTTATTTAGGCATAATATAAACTAATCGTGTTCATAAAATCACTACATGTTAACAAAAAGGTACTTACTTTTGTCACTAATACAAAAGTATGGTTCAACTAGAATTATCCCAACCTAATTCTTATATGAATCATGGTTTTCATTCTATTCATAGAATTATAGCATAAACATGTCTAAACTTACATCATGGTTTTTATTTTATCTATGCAAACTTTCAAGAGGAATGTAATTCTAATGTAATTCTAATGTAACTTATGATAACAACATGAGCCTAAAAACATGTTTTTCAATTGGGCATAATAACGAACATAGTTTAGTCATGTTCATAAAATTAATACAAATTTACAAAGATGCGTGCTTTTGTTACTATCACAAAAATATGATTTTTATACTTGAACTATGATGCCAATTTCAACATAACCTTCATATGAATCATAATACTTAGGTGAATCAAATTACACTAAAGATGACCATAGAATTTTACATCATGTTGTCATAACAATAGATCATAGACTTGCATGAATTTCAAAATAAACTATTACAACATATAGTTGTTGTTTCAACATGAATTTTATACTTGCATTTACCAAATGGGTGTTGTAAATAACTACCACAAACATGTAGTTTTCAATATGAATCATATGCTTGCATAAGTCCCAATCAAAATTCCACAACATGTGGTTGTCAACATAAGCCACATACTTGTATGAATCAAACCATAGCATTGCCAAATCGTTTAGAATCAAAATAACATACAAATATAAGTCATTATCGCCACAATTCCATTTCGTTTCCAACGCAAATCGCGTACTTGCAAATATCCAATCGTATACCATAATATTCCCAAATCGTTTTGCATCAAAGCAACATACAAATATAGATTATTATCGCCACAATTCTATTTCTTACATTACACAAATCAACACAATTATTTAATTCATATCGGAATAGCACTCTACTTACAGCGTATGGCGAATCTTTAATTCAGAAATCTGAATTCTGAATTTGGAGATGCTATCCTTTGTTGTAGGCGTTGCTTTGATTTGATTAACGTTGCTTTAAGCTTTGAATTATCTCCTAGTTGTCTCTCTATTTCTGACGGCTATCTTCAGTCTCTCCTCAGCAGCATGACGGTCTCATCTCCATTTTAGTTTATGTGAATTAGGGTTAGCCTTAGGTCCTTTTTATAGAGTTTGTGAGTTGATTTAGACCGTCGATGAAGCTTGGTTCAATAATAGCCGTTCGTTTGAAGGAGAGACCAACCAGGAGCTGACACCTAGCCCTAGTGACAAGACAAGGCTCAGAAAATCGACCAAACACAGACCTGGCCAGCCAGGGTGGGCTGGGTTCGACCTGGCTCAGGGGCCAGGTCGACACCCCAGTCGACACCGTGTCGACTTGGCAGTCGACACGGGTTACCCAGGTCGACTGCCCAGTCGACCTGGCTAGCCCCAGGTCGACTGCCAAGTCGACCTGGGTGCTTTGGGCGGGAATTTTCCCGCCTTGGCCAATTGGGCCCGATTTTGAATTTTGAATTAGTTTTTCTGAGCTGTTTTCGTCTGTTCGAATTTTAAACCTAATTCTGAAACTTCCGGAGGCCATATCTTGGTCATACGGACTCCGATTTTCGAAAACTCGGACTCTATTTCGCGTATTTTTCCGAGACGAACGCAATGGCGTATCCCGTTTCCCTTAATTCTTTGATTTGAAATTAATTATACTTTAATTTATGAATTTCACGGTTATAGAATACACGGGGTGTTACATTCTCCCCCACTTAAAAGGATTTCGTCCCCGAAATCTTCAAGTTAGGAAGAATGTATATCCTAACATCCAAACATCCATCTACTCATCCATCAAACACGAGCATCCATTGTCCTTAAAAGACTTCTAGTGCTTCATGATCATATGCGAAGTGTGTGTGTACATGTACTTATCTAATGCAAAATCAGGCGGTCTACTGATTCAGTTGACCTCCTTAATGCGAATTATGTAAGTGCTATGAATCCATTATGTATGCAAATCCTCCTATTCATGATTCTACATGAGTGCACAATCATTCATACAAATGCAACATCCATATGACAACACATTAAAGTTCAACCATATACGAATGCAAACATATATGCATATGCAATATGAAGTGATTGAGCCGATCTAAAACCTAGATTGTGTGTGTATATGCAACCACGAGCAACCACTAGCAATCACTTGCAACCACTTGCAACCATCATCCATAACATGTTTCAATTACATGTTTCCATCCAAAGAGTTTCTACCTAAAAGATAAGGTCGAGGAGATATACCTAAAAAGATAGATAAAAGCGCAACTTAAGGAAAAAGAAAGATCAAAGATGTACCCTCGAAAAGAAAAGGGTAGGCAGCGCGTATTCTAGCTTCAGTTTCCCAAGTTGCATCTTCTTCGGCGTTGCTCCGCTGAACTTTTGACGAACTTGACTTCGCGGTTGCGTAGCTTCTTCACTTCCGTTCCTAATATACGGGTTGGAACTTTCCTTACGGTTGCTTCGCGTTCCACTTCAACTTCTTCTAGGATATTTGGCTCTACCACTTCAGCAGACTCATGTAGACAATTTCGGAGATGTGAAACGTGAAAGACGCTGTGAGCTCCGGCCAATCTTTCGGGTAGCTCTAATCTATAGGCCATTTTCCCAATTTTTCCTATCTAAAGGTATAGTCGAATGATAGAAACAAGTAAAAACTTTGTGCCCATTAGGCAATGTCAAAACTGGAAATCTATGCCACATATATATTGATTAGGAGAAGAACTCTCTAAGCATCAGCCCCGAAGACCGAAATCAACATCAGACTGATACCCAAAGAATTACTCAACCCAACCACCATATATGATTCTAGGAAACTAAGCATGATGGACTCCTTTTAGGTCACAAAGGAGTCCCTTCCTAAGACCAACCCGTATCCTATAAAACCCAAAAAGTTTAGTCAAACCAACGAACACCCTCAAGCCCCAACATGTGTTACTAACAGATGAGTCATACTCCTATGGGGTTTGCAACAGAAATTGGATTGAGAATGGGACCAAGAGGATATACACAAAAGATAGCATGCGAGTAAGCTCTACAGGGAGAGAGGGATCAAGGATGTAACGACCCACCTTTTTGCCCAGTTCTTGCCGGTAATTAAACCGACTCAAACCGTTCAAAAAGACGAATTGTTATGGGTGCATACATATTTTGAACAAAATAACAGAATTTTTCATTGCGAAATACAATGTTACATCAGAGTTACATAAAATATCAGAGTTACAACACATACAACGGAAGAAAAGAAAATATACTCTCAGCGGAAGAAAATCGTATGAGATAGCAGAAGCTCCCATCTCTTGCATGAACTCCAACTCTAAAAGCACTCTGAATCCTGCTCCAACGATCTATAACTGCAAACTAAACTACTAGCTGCCCGTGAAAAATTATGGGCACCCAGAGTTTAGGTGAGGGAACAATAAACTCCAGGTCAGTCGTGGGACTAGTGTGAGAACTCAAAACAGTTATTATTAGGTTCATTTTAAAGTTGGGAATTTCACCGGACCACGCCGCTAACGCGGAACGGGTTTACTCCATGTGAATACCCGTGCATATAAATACGCAATGACCTTTCTAAAATGAAGTTATCATAAGCTCGTCCCACATCACACAATGCAAGCGCACACCAGATGGGCGAGGTTTATCTTATGATAACCAAACATGCTTTCATACGTAAAATCCTCTTTCAAAGCCATAATATATATATGTATATATATACAGTGTGGAAAACATTTCTCAAATAAATGTATTAATCCTAGACGGCATAATACCCCATCCTATTATGTCGCTATATATATATATATATATATATATATATATATATATATATACAAACCAAAATCGTGTGGTACGTATTGGAGATTTGGTTTCCAACTTGTTGATTCCTGGCACGAAAGATCAATCGGAACACAAACGAAATGTAATCAAGGGTTTTTCATCCAGACGCGGACACCAATACAAATCGCGAGGTAGATCAATGGTTTTCGACCAGACGCGGCCCCCCGAACATACCCTATTCCATAAGTCATAAGTGGTTTCCCACTGCTGCAGCGGTCATCATCAATTCATATATATACACAACCTAACCGCCAGTTTCTCATCATCCGGGGTGTGAGGTTTGTCGATGTCACGTCATACACAAAGCTATGCTTCGATAAGCCATTCTTTGATCATCACTAGCTCGTTTCCTAACTTGGGTATGTCACATTGACAATTCACGACATATCACTGATTTCCATCAATGCATACCCTCTAAGTTCATATGACTAAGAGACGA
This sequence comes from Allium sativum, assembly GCA_030737875.1. Taxonomy (NCBI): domain Eukaryota; kingdom Viridiplantae; phylum Streptophyta; class Magnoliopsida; order Asparagales; family Amaryllidaceae; genus Allium; species Allium sativum. The sequence goes on along the minus strand of CM060922.1, from coordinate 442,009,112 downwards.
GGATAATATATTGCCACAAATCCGATATTCATTAACGGAAATCAGTGCTATGCAGTCAATTTCAATGTCAGACACACCATCCATACAAGACCGTTCTGGGTCTGAACGGAACAACCCGAAAATACTTAAATTTGTTCAGGTCTCATGCAACTCACATCTCGTATCGGGTGGCCTACCCAACCGAGACATTAATCAACAATCAATCTAAACAAATTCAAATATTCCCGGTCTTCATTCGTCGTTTACCGAGTCTTGAATTGCTTCATAACGTCGTATTATTACTTGGAATGGTTTTCGAACATATACTCAATCCCGGTCTTTCCAAGTAACAAGCGTACTTTAAAACAGTAGCTATGGTTTACACAGGCTTTCAATTCAAATCTCCTTCCAAATATTTACCAATTCATTTACGACTCAAGATTTGAATTACTATAAATTTCATACATCTCGTTATCATCTTATCTCTTCTTTGAAATCAAAGATTATCCCTTCGCATTAATTTCTTACCTTTAATTCCCTTGAATCAAAGATTTGATTAAATCCCCAATTATGATATGAATTTCCACCATTCAATCTCATCAGGTTTCAAGAATCATATTACTGAAGATACGATTCACGACAAAACCCAATCAATCGATATTGAATCATAAATTACACAGAAATTTTTATCCACTTATATTCGATATAAATTCTCAAAATCAACGAATACTATAAGTGGAATAGCGATATAATAATATCTTCCAAATTCCCCAGATAGTATTTATTTACGCCATGAAATTTTTATACCGAATATCGAAGATTATTTCTATCTAACTTATTTCAATCAGGTGGAGAAACCCATTCTTAATTAAAAGAATTATTCAACTCTATGATATTTGATCTGGACAGAAATAACATCAACTTATCTTCAATATAAATCTCCGTATCCATTTCATATTATAAGTGGAATAACGATGAGCTACCTTTTAAATTCCTCAAATAAGAGTCATCATCGACTGAATTAATATTAAACATCGAAGATTTATTTCCCACCATATCCAATTATTCAAAATTGGAAAACTTATTTTACTATTTAAATAAATCAATTTAAATCCCATATACAATATTTTGAATACTTCTAAACCTTTGAAAACATCCTGCAAAACATTTAAAAATGAATTCTCATAGTTCGGAAAAAATTTTATGGGTTAAAACTTCAAGATAGATTGCTTTTAATGAAAGCGTTACAACAACGTTTCAAAAGTGTTACAAAAGCGTTACAAAACTATGCCCTTACAACGATTTTTTCCAAAACGGTTTTAAACATGGCTTGAAAACTATAACCCGAAATTAAAATCTGCTTTCACTCATTTGAAAGCTCTCGTAAATAGGAATCAAACGTTTTTCGTTTCATGGAAATTCGATTTAAATTGGAAGAGTTATAAGCATTTACATATTGCCATAATGCGACAAGCTCTAATTTTAACCAAAATGATCATTATTCTTAAATACTTCAAAATACCTTAAAAATCATTATAAACTTATATAAATCATTTAAATTGACCTTTCAAATTATTCTTATTTAAAACACAACTTTTTTTTTTACTAATAAATTAAATCACCATTCAAATAATTTCACACTAGATTTTTATTTAACCATCCCATCCGTCGGATCAGTTAGGGATAGCCAGGGAGAGCAGGAAACTATAATTTCCAAACCCAAGCCTAGACACTATCCTCTCTGTCATCCTAGAACGTTCTGGTGTATATTATATTTATATATATAAAAACCTTATTCAAAATTAAAAATCTCATTTCGAATTAAAATTGAAAATAACTAGTTCCAGATAGATATAATTGTTATACAAAAATCAATACATAATTCAAATCATTTTTCAATCCTTATTCAAAGTTTTAAAAAGTTGATGTTTAATTCAAAACTAACATTTTAAATATTATTTAATAATTAAATAAAATTGTATATAGGAAGGAGATTCTAAATCGATCACTCATATATTCCACAACCACGGTGTGTGTAATGTCATGCAATGCAATCATATTTATCCAAATGAACCATACGATCAGATGGATACGAATTCATTTTCACAACAAACATTTTAACTGTGCACAAGCGTTATTAGTCAATAACGCTTACTCGTGTTCAGTGTATTATCTAATTACATGAGCAAACAATCAAACATCAACATCCATCACACAATCATCATCAACAAATTATAATTAATCTCAACTAATTATAATTAACTAATTTAAATAATAATTTAAATTAGAAGTTCTCACCTAACAGCTTCCCAAATCTTCACGGTAGGCGAGCCTAGCTAAGCGAACCGTCGGACAGTATTTCGGCGCAGTGTCTTCTTCACAATATATATATATATATTATAATATACACTAATCTCTCTTTATATTATAAGAGGAGGAGGAGAAATGACGAACTTTGGCAAGGTGGTGGTGGAAAAGAGGAAGACTTATGTCATGGAAACCATGGCCATAAGCTTTAAGAAGAAGAGAGAAAGAAAAGAAGTGAGGATGAATGAAAAAGTGGAAGGAAAGGGTGGTATTTATAGGTAAAGAGGAGTAAGGAGAGAGTGACACATCATAGGACATGTGTATTACATGCATGGAATGTTGCATGCAAAATTACAAGTGTCTTAACACTTGTAAAAAGGAGAAGGAATGTGTTTTTGGTAGAATTTACCTTAAACGTTATGAAAACAAAGAGCAACGCATAATACTAATGCTACTAATTTATGTTATCTTTTGACAAATCCGATCGAACGACAAATAATATCAGTAAATCCAACTTATTAATAATCATTCTTGTAAAATCATAAAATAAATTATCCTTTACCAAATTCATATTTTTACCAATCAATATTATCAAAATCAGAAAATATCATTACTTAAACATAAATCTTATAATTAAAATTTTCAAAATAAGTTTTCTTATAAAAAAAAAATACTTATACAAAGTTAAAATTCATATTTAAACCTAATAAAATCAATTTATATTCATAAAATCAAAAATAAAATAAATAAAAATCCAAATCAAACATAGTTAAAATTCTAGGATGTTACATTCACCCCCCCTTATAAACTTTTCGTCCTCGAAAAGAAGTCGAGTAAATTTAAACTCCTTCACAAATTTTAAATTCTCATTTCTCTCTTAACATATCAGAAATGTAATGGTCAGAACCAAGGCTCACATCATTCTCAGGGTACTCTGTCTGATTCTCACTAAAGGTAGAGTCTAAGGACACTTCTATGATCTCGTGATTACTAGGGTCGTCACGGGTCTTGTTTAAAAATCGCATCCTCTGAGTTAGACTCAGAGCTGCTATCCTACCATTAAGGAGAACTGGGATAGATATTATCTAGTACTTAGAGGTCTATGACCCTAAGAAAATTATCTTTCTAACTTACTCTTACGGAACCCATGGTTTTCTTATCAATTATAAGACTAAATGCTCAAATTAGAAATTTAAATCCAAGTTCTCAAATAAAATTTTCCCTAATCGTTCAATTATCTTGCAATATAACATCTTGGCTAAATTCAGTATTAGAAATTCTATTGCTCTCAACACAAATCAAGTTCAATTTTAGAGATAATTCAAAATACTGGTTTCAAATCTAAATTAGTTCACTTATCCAAGGCTTTATCTGAGCAGGGCAAAAGGAAGAATTCCGAAACAAAGTTGAATAATGACAATTCGGGGTGATATTCAAAATATGACAATGGGTCGAGCAAAACCCAGCGACAAGGGAAGAGATAGAATTATATTTTCGAAATACTCATTATATTTCAAATTTTTATTTCAATCGTTTCCAAATTAACCCATTTATAAGTTAACTTTTATACTCATTTAATATTCAAATTTTTGTTTTCATATTCACCTAATCGAACTTTAAAATTCAAAATATATAAAATCCCTTTTTCATTCTTGTTAAAATATCATGTCTTGTTTAGAAACATTTTCTTACTTAACTAGCCGTACAATCTCTTAAAACGGTTTTATTTAAAACTACCATCACGCTTCCTCTGCGCACTCTGATTATGTGTATATTCAAACTAGTATTGGTAAAAACATCCCAAAACATTGATTTCAAAATTTCCGGAACCAAATCCTCAAAATTAATATTTAAATATCCAAATTTTCTTGCATAAGTTGGATTTTATATTTCAAAGAAAGCTCATTTATTGAGGTTCTGTTACAAAATATCTTGGACAAATTAAAGTTATCGACACGGTTTCACACGACACAAAGAGGCATACATAGATCAAGTCAAAATTCCATGTGCTCAAGTCAAGTAAAGATGCATAGAAGTTCCATGCTAATTTGTGCATGAAAGGTATACATAGACCAAATCAGGTTTCATGAGCTTGGAATAGAAATTCAACATCTAATGTGCATCAACAGGTCCAAAGGTTCGAATCAAATACTTGGCCAAATGCACATGATACAAAGGTACGAATGACACTACTCAAAAGCAAATGGTTGGAATTTAATTGGACAGTCTAGCCCAAGATGGGAACTCACATGCAAACAAGGATACAAATTCTAACAGTTTAATCATGGGATACTCGTTAAATTTTCATAATTTTCCTCTTGAATAAATCTTTTCATGTGCTTCAAGTGAATACTTGTTGAGAAATTTTCGTTTGACCCACTCGTTCATGTCGGTTTCTCTTAACAAGGGAAAATATAAAATTCAATTGATTTGTTCAATACATATCCCATTTTATCATATTAACCTTGTTTCTCAAAATTCGTATAGCTTCAGGTGGGAAAATCGGTCTTCTCCCCCACTTAAGACATTTAGCATAATTTGATTAAATTGTATCGTCAAAATCGAAATATGGGGTGAACCAAGCTCGCTTACATGCATTTTCAAAATTTCACTTTTCAGTTCTTCAAGTGAGATTAGCTTCTAAAATATATCCTTGTGGTTTTGACAAAATAGTCTGATTCACGCTTCTAATTATCAGTTAAGTATGCGTTTAACTTAACTACCTTATGTTAAATTCATTTTTCGCATATCCCATTTCATAACATAATACATTCAATACTTCGAAAGTCATTTGTAAAATCAATTTTACAATTGTGAGGACGTCGCAAAACACTTTCGATTGTTTATCTATACAGCTTTAAGTACTTCTTGACGTCTCGATCAGAAACCTATAGTCATCCCACTTTCAAAACCCAAAAATAAGACTAATGATGATCGATCAATCACCAGAATTATCCCCAAGCGACTAGAATGTGATTCTATATCCATCTAGTATATATTGGACTTCATATATACGTTAGCTAGGCGTATATGCAAAATCCTTACATACTTGATCGTCCAACCTTGACGTCAAATAAATACTCGCAACCGTTTTTATTACACGCTGATTATCTTTCAAATCTATAGCTTTGAATTAACGATCTTCTTATATAAATCTTTTATACATAGGCTGCAAAATATTTTGAAATTCTCATTCCAAGCTCGAAGTTTTTTTTCCAATACGCTTGTTAAAGCCAATTCACTAATCGCTTATTTCTCGATAACTTCGAACAGATCGACGCTGGATTTTCGAAGTTTTATCACAAAGAGCCCTTTTTATTTTGAAAGTATTTCCTTTAAAAATCTTATTTTCAATTCTTCTTCAAAATATTTTATTTCAAATAATTATTATTTTCAAAAATGATTCACTTGTACAAAAATACCTTATATAGATTTCAAAAATACGCTATCTCGTCATAATATTCCGAAATCTCATTCTAGGGCATTTCTAACCCTATCTCTAATGAGATACTATAGCTCTGATGAGTCCTATCCTTTGTTCAAAATATGTTGTACCCGATAGCTTTGTATAACCAAAGCTCTGATACCAACTTGTAACGACCCACCTTTTTGCCCAGTTCTTGCCGGTAATTAAACCGACTCAAACCGTTCAAAAAGACGAATTGTTATGGGTGCATACATATTTTGAACAAAATAACAGAATTTTTCATTGCGAAATACAATGTTACATCAGAGTTACATAAAATATCAGAGTTACAACACATACAGCGGAAGAAAAGAAAATATACTCTCAGCGGAAGAAAATCGTATGAGATAGCAGAAGCTCCCATCTCTTGCATGAACTCCAACTCTAAAAGCACTCTGAATCCTGCTCCAACGATCTATAACTGCAAACTAAACTACTAGCTGCCCATGCAAAATTATGGGCACCCAGAGTTTAGGTGAGGGAACAATAAACTCCAGGTCAGTCGTGGGACTGGTGTGAGAACTCAAAACAGTTATTATTAGGTTCATTTTAAAGTTGGGAATTTCACCGGACCACGCCGCTAACGCGGAACGGGTTTACTCCATGTGAATACCCGTGCATATAAATACGCAATGACCTTTCTAAAATGAAGTTATCATAAGCTCGTCCCACATCACACAATGCAAGCGCACACCAAATGGGCGAGGTTTATCTTATGATAACCAAACATGCTTTCATACGTAAAATCCTCTTTCAAAGCCATAATATATATATATATACAGTGTGGAAAACATTTCTCAAATAAATGTATTAATCCTAGATGGCATAATACCCCATCCTATTATGTCGCCATATATATATATATACAAACCAAAATCGTGTGGTACGTATTGGAGATTTGGTTTCCAACTTGATGATTCCTGGCACGAAAGATCAATCGGAACACAAACGAAATGTAATCAAGGGTTTTTCATCCAGACGCGGACACCAATACAAATCGCGAGGTAGATCAATGGTTTTCGACCAGACGCGGCCCCCCGAACATACCCTATTCCATAAGTCATAAGTGGTTTCCCACTGCTGCAGCGGTCATCATCAATTCATATATATACACAACCTAACCGCCAGTTTCTCATCATCTGGGGTGTGAGGTTTGTCGATGTCACGTCATACACAAAGCTATGCTTCGATAAGCCATTCTTTGATCATCACTAGCTCGTTTCCTAACTTGGGTATGTCACATTGACAATTCACGACATATCACTGATTTCCATCAATGCATACCCTCTAAGTTCATATGACTTAGAGACGAGGATAATATATTGCCACAAATCCGATATTCATTAACGGAAATCAGTGCTATGCAGTCAATTTCAATGTCAGACACACCATCCATACAAGACCGTTCTGGGTCTGAACGGAACAACCCGAAAATACTTAAATTTGTTCAGGTCTCATGCAACTCACATCTCGTATCGGGTGGCCTACCCAACCGAGACATTAATCAACAATCAATCTAAACAAATTCAAATATTCCCGGTCTTCATTCGTCGTTTACCGAGTCTTGAATTGCTTCATAACGTCGTATTATTACTTGGAATGGTTTTCGAACATATACTCGATCCCGGTCTTTCCAAGTAACAAGCGTACTTTAAAACAGTAGCTATGGTTTACACAGGCTTTCAATTCAAATCTCCTTACAAATATTTACCAATTCATTTACGACTCAAGATTTGAATTACTATAAATTTCATACATCTCGTTATCGACTTATCTCTTCTTTGAAATCAAAGATTATCCCTTCGCATTAATTTCTTACCTTTAATTCCCTTGAATCAAAGATTTGATTAAATCCCCAATTATGATATGAATTTCCACCATTCAATCTCATCAGGTTTCAAGAATCATATTACTGAAGATACGATTCACGACAAAACCCAATCAATCGATATTGAATCATAAATTACACAGAAATTTTTATCCACTTATATTCGATATAAATTCTCAAAATCAACGAATACTATAAGTGGAATAGCGATATAATAATATCTTCCAAATTCCCCAGATAGTATTTTTTTACGCCATGAAATTTTTATACCGAATATCGAAGATTATTTCTATCTAACTTATTTCAATCAGGTGGAGAAACCCATATCTTAATTAAAAGAATTATTCAACTCTATGATATTTGATCTGGACAGAAATAACATCAACTTATCTTCAATATAAATCTCCGTATCCAATTCATATTATAAGTGGAATAACGATGAGCTACCTTTTAAATTCCTCAAATAAGAGTCATCATCGACTGAATTAATATTAAACATCGAAGATTTATTTCCCACCATATCCAATTATTCAAAATTGGAAAACTTATTTTACTATTTAAATAAATCAATTTAAATCCCATATACAATATTTTGAATACTTCTAAACCTTTGAAAACATCCTGCAAAACATTTAAAAATGAATTCTCATAGTTCGGAAAAATTTTTATGGGTTAAAACTTCAAAATAGATTGCTTTTAATGAAAGCGTTACAACAACGTTTCAAAAGTGTTACAAAAGCGTTACAAAACTATGCCCTTACAACGATTTTTTCCAAAACGGTTTTAAACATGGCTTGAAAACTATAACCCGAAATTAAAATCTGCTTTCACTCATTTGAAAGCTCTCGTAAATAGGAATCAAACGTTTTTCGTTTCATGGAAATTCGATTTAAATTGGAAGAGTTATAAGCATTTACATATTGCCATAATGCGACAAGCTCTAATTTTAACCAAAATGATCATTATTCTTAAATACTTCAAAATACCTTAAAAATCATTATAAACTTATATAAATCATTTAAATTGACCTTTCAAATTATTCTTATTTAAAACACAACTTTTTTTTTACTAATAAATTAAATCACCATTCAAATAATTTCACATTAGATTTTTATTTAACCATCCCATCCGTCGGATCAGTTAGGGATAGCCAGGGAGAGCAGGAAACTATAATTTCCAAACCCAAGCCTAGACACTATCCTCTCTGTCATCCTAGAACGTTCTGGTGTATATTATATTTATATATATAAAAACCTTATTCAAATTTAAAAATCTCATTTCGAATTAAAATTGAAAATAACTAGTTCCAGATAGATATAATTGTTATACAAAAATCAATACATAATTCAAATCATTTTTCAATCCTTATTCAAAGTTTTAAAAAGTTGATGTTTAATTCAAAACTAACATTTTAAATATTATTTAATAATTAAATAAAATTGTATATAGGAAGGAGATTCTAAATCGATCACTCATATATTCCACAACCACGGTGTGTGTAATGTCATGCAATGCAATCATATTTATCCAAATGAACCATACGATCAGATGGATACGAATTCATTTTCACAACAAACATTTTAACTGTGCACAAGCGTTATTAGTCAATAACGCTTACTCGTGTTCAGTGTATTATCTAATTACATGAGCAAACAATCAAACATCAACATCCATCACACAATCATCATCAACAAATTATAATTAATCTCAACTAATTATAATTAACTAATTTAAATAATAATTTAAATTAGAAGTTCTCACCTAACAGCTTCCCAAATCTTCACGGTAGGCGAGCCTAGCTAAGCGAACCGTCGGACAGTATTTCGGTGCAGCGTCTTCTTCACAAAATATATATATTATAATATACACTAATCTCTCTTTATATTATAAGAGGAGGAGGAGAAATGACGAACTTTGGCAAGGTGGTGGTGGAAAAGAGGAAGACTTATGTCATGGAAACCATGGCCATAAGCTTTAAGAAGAAGAGAGAAAGAAAAGAAGTGAGGATGAATGAAAAAGTGGAAGGAAAGGGTGGTATTTATAGGAAAAGAGGAGTAAGGAGAGAGTGACACATCATAGGACATGTGTATTACATGCATGGAATGTTGCATGCAAAATTACAAGTGTCTTAACACTTGTAAAAAGGAGAAGGAATGTGTTTTTGGTAGCATTTACCTTAAACGTTATGAAAACAAAGAGCAACGCATAATACTAATGCTACTAATTTATGTTATCTTTTGACAAATCCGATCGAACGACAAATAATATCAGTAAATCCAACTTATTAATAATCATTCTTGTAAAATCATAAAATAAATTATCCTTTACCAAATTCATATTTTTACCAATCAATATTATCAAAATCAGAAAATATCATTACTTAAACATAAATCTTATAATTAAAATTTTCAAAATAAGTTTTCGTATAAAAACAAAAAAAAAACAAAATACTTATACAAAGTTAAAATTCATATTTAAACCTAATAAAATCAATTTATATTCATAAAATCAAAAATAAAATAAATAAAAATCCAAATCAAACATAGTTAAAATTCTAGGATGTTACAAAGGATATACTCTTAAGAAGAGATATGATGCACGAATCTAGTCTTCAATCTTCTAAGTCGCATTTCCTTGAGCTTAACTCCATTATGCTTTGTCCGTCTTTAACTTACTCTACTTCTAGTATACTCGGCTCAAACATAACGGCGTACTCATGGTTTCATGCAAGCTCTCCAAAATTCACTAGTGAATCTTAGATCTCGTCCACTTACTATCAGGTATTCCACGTAGAAGAACTATCTCTTGGAAATAAATGCCAACCATGTTGCCAAATGTACTTACTAAGGTGATTCTTCACAACTCATTCATAAGCGAAATGAACCTTCTGCCTTAGTGGCGAACACTACTGGAGCGCCCCATTCTGAAATGCTCCTTCTAATGAACCCCTTCTCTAGAAGCTCTTTAATCTGTTTACTGAGCTCTTTCCTTTCCCGTGGAGCCATGTGTCTAACGGGCAACGCAACGGGCTTTGCATTATCTACAAGATGTATACGGAAGTCTATCTCCCGCTTCGGAGGCAAGCCCTTCACCTCTTCGAAGACATCCGGATATTCCCGGACCACTCTAATCGATTGCAAATTTTCAATGGAGGCATCTAGCGATTCAAGATAACTAAGCATAACCGCATATGAGGGATTACAAGAAATTTCCAAAGTGTTACCGAGCTGGGTCAGGAGCCTAACAACCCTTTTCTCACAATCAAGGATGGCCCCATTACTGGATAGCCAATCCATGCCCAAAATCAAACCATATCCCGAAAAGCCCAAAACAAAGGCACTACATTTAAATTCTACGCTTAGAATAGAAATTTTCAATCCCAAACAGATCATAGACAAATGAGCTGGGCCCCCAATTGGATTTGAAACAATTAAGGGGTCCTCTACCATACTAGTTTTTAGGTGCAGAGATTCTACTAAAGCAGACGAGATAAAGGAGTGTGATGCGCCAGAATCAAATAAAGTGCGAACGGGGTGATCATAAAGATAAACTACACTTTCTACAGAAGTATTTATACCTCGCTGTTGCAGAGGTGGCGCTTCTAGCACATGAACTTGTGCCCCTGAGGTGGATCCAGCCCTCTGCCCCTGTCCTCGTTTCTTTGGGCAGTCCTTAGCCCTGTGGCCTGTCTCACCACAAGAAAAGCACCCACCATTCTCCTTGGCCTTCTTTTTCCGACAATCTTTCACTAAGTGCCCTACTTTGCCACAGAATTTACACTCCCTCTTCTCTCGGGACTTGTTGTCTTTCCCGCCCTTCTCAAAGTTTGTCTTCTCAGGGCAGTCTTTGCTGATGTGTCCAGTCTCCCCACAATGAAAACATTCTCCTTGCTTTCTTTTCCTTTTTCTACAATCCTTGGCTATGTGCCCTTCCGTACAACAAAAATTGCATTTCCTTTTTTTTCCTTTTTCTTATTATTACTGTTACGATCCTTTCTTGTTTGACTATTATTTGTCTTCCTACTCTGGGACTCTTCCGCTTGCTGGTTCACGTGGAGGAGGAGGAGTGAAAGCGTCAGCAGCTGGGGAGTAAGGTCTCCAGACATGCTGAAACAGAAAGGATAGATTCAAAACGAAGGATAAGAGATAGTACCTATGGCTTTGGGGGGACTTTGCCTTTTAAAACAAAATAATATTTTATCTTTTAAAAATGCTTCTTTAAATTTCTTTTTTTGAAAATAAATTTTCAAAACTTTTTATCTTATCTGGTAAACCTATGCTCTGATACCAAGTGAAACACCCCACCTCCGTTAGGGTCACTCTCAAAGGGAATGCCCTAATTTTGGTGGAGGTTTATAAGTATAAGTCACAGATATACAAGATAGATATAAGAACACATATTTTTGAACAGCGGAAAACAACAACTTTTATTTCATTAAAATATGTGTTACACAAATCATGCCATAATTGTCTTACAATATTGCCAAAATCATAACTGTCTTGATTACATTATTTAAAGAAGCATAAAGAAAACATAAATAAACTGCAAAAGTCCCATAGTTGCTGTCCAAAGCCATAGTCCAAAACGAAAAGATCCAAGCAATACATTCTTTCTCTTCAAGCTGGATATGAAGGCTGGTCAAGCTGCGGTATTCCCTCCCTGTGGACCTGGGGGGGGGGGGGGGAAAAGAAAAGAAGACGAAAGAAAAGTAGAGTCAGACATAAAGCCTGAGTAAGTCTAGGACTATTCAGTCTATGAATAAAGAACTGGGTATGATAAGTATAAACTAGAAATGGGAAAGCACCATAAACTTAGTTAAGTTGTCTAGGGTCGAATATACTATCGTACCCCATATAAATCTCTATACCCGTATAAACTGGTTCCCAACAGGCACCCCATAATCAGGGTGAAGTGATCCATTTTTACGATGATCGGCTCCTACTCGCATAGTTACATGTGTCTTACGGCCCCCGATGTTGTAGTTACCTATGCTGGTCCCACCATGGGGTGTATCAAGTCCCATGGTGGCGGCCCGACACAATCCTAGAATGCACAGGTAAGCTACTGGTGCCCAGTGCCTTATTTTTCTACGCCGGAGTGTGTGCACGCCCGCACCCCGTTAGAACCTACACTGCTGCACCACCGCCGTCGATTTGACCTCTTACAGTCAGCCCAGTAATCGTGCCCCACTCTGCCTAGTTTCAGGGTATCATGATACCTTATAGGGTTACTGCTGAAAAGGGTCCCCCGCTACTAGGTTTTTCTATTTCTAGCCAACATGCTAAGTTGGTTAAGTGTGTTATAAACCTAACCCCCAATCAGTCTGTTTAGTTTAGCATGTTCCATCTTGATTAAGTATTAATATAATTTACTTAATCCTATCAATCCTGACTCAGCCTTAATTGTCTTATTAAAGCCTTGACCTCTCACATTAGACAGGTATTGTTGTGGCTGCCTGTTGCCGGTTGGGTCCGGGCAGTCTTACGCCACAACTCAGTCTAACCTCGGGTCCTTATTGGGCTCCATGTTTAACCACCCACATTGGATAGGTATTGTTGTGACTACTGGACAGCCGGGCGGTTCCGGGCAGGTTTACATCACAACTCAATCCAACCTCGGGTTAAACACATCGTATTTTCTACATTTACATATTTTGTCTTTCTTCTTTTTATATGTAAATATTTGCGTCCCATTATTCAAATTCATCTTTATTGGTTAAGATTTATTTATGCCACTTAATTGTTTTTCAAAGTTATTGGCGTGCGTCAAACAAGCCAACACATATGTTCTATATTTTTAACCCAAACGTCATTTCCCCCGTTTTATTCGTTCATTCCAATGTAAGGTGTGTTGGGTTTAATACTTAAACCCAATTTAGCCATATGAAAGGGGAGGCTATAACATGGTGTTTATAAGGTGACATAAAAAAGGGGAGTGTGAACGCATGAACTTGCAACGAACGATTCAATTAACATAAAATAGGCACATGTGAACTTGCAATTGCAACATCATATAATCATGGCATAACATGAATCATTTTGTCCATATAATCATAGCATAAACAATACTTAAACATAAATCATTCTATTCATATGGTTAATGCATAGACAATACTTAAACATGAATTATTTTATTCATATGATTATGGCATAAGCAGTACTTAAACATGAATTAGTCATATGATAATGGCATAAACTTAAACATGAATCATAGGTTCAACTAACCATGTAAACTTGAAATTAAGAATCTAACTAAATTAGATATCATTATTATTGGCACAGGGTATTGACTAGAAATATAAGCCTATATTTTTATTTAGGCATAATATAAACTAATCGTGTTCATAAAATCACTACATGTTAACAAAAAGGTACTTACTTTTGTCACTAATACAAAAGTATGGTTCAACTAGAATTATCCCAACCTAATTCTTATATGAATCATGGTTTTCATTCTATTCATAGAATTATAGCATAAACATATCTAAACTTACATCATGGTTTTTATTTTATCTATGCAAACTTGCAAGAGGAATGTAATTCTAATGTAATTCTAATGTAACTTATGATAACAACATGAGCCTAAAAACATGTTTTTCAATTGGGCATAATAACGAACATAGTTTAGTCATGTTCATAAAATTAATACAAATTTACAAAGATGCGTGCTTTTGTTACTATCACAAAAATATGATTTTTATACTTGAACTATGATGCCAATTTCAACATAACCTTCATATGAATCATAATACTTAGGTGAATCAAATTACACTAAAGATGACCATAGAATTTTACATCATGTTGTCATAACAATAGATCATAGACTTGCATGAATTTCAAAATAAACTATTACAACATATAGTTGTTGTTTCAACATGAATTTTATACTTGCATTTACCAAATGGGTGTTGTAAATAACTACCACAAACATGTAGTTTTCAATATGAATCATATGCTTGCATAAGTCCCAATCAAAATTCCACAACATGTGGTTGTCAACATAAGCCACATACTTGTATGAATCAAACCATAGCATTGCCAAATCGTTTAGAATCAAAATAACATACAAATATAAGTCATTATCGCCACAATTCCATTTCGTTTCCAACGCAAATCGCGTACTTGCAAATATCCAATCGTATACCATAATATTCCCAAATCGTTTTGCATCAAAGCAACATACAAATATAGATTATTATCGCCACAATTCTATTTCTTACATTACACAAATCAACACAATTATTTAATTCATATCGGAATAGCACTCTACTTACAGCGTATTGTGAATCTTTAATTCAAAAATCTGAATTCTGAATTTGGAGATGCTATCCTTTGTTGTAGGCGTTGCTTTGATTTGATTAACGTTGCTTTAAGCTTTGAATTATCTCCTAGTTGTCTCTCTATTTCTGACGGCTATCTTCAGTCTCTCCTCAGCAGCATGACGGTCTCATCTCCATTTTAGTTTATGTGAATTAGGGTTAGCCTTAGGTCCTTTTTATAGAGTTTGTGAGTTGATTTAGACCGTCGATGAAGCTTGGTTCAATAATAGCCGTTCGTTTGAAGGAGAGACCAACCAGGAGCTGACACCTAGCCCTAGTGACAAGGCAAGGCTCAGAAAATCGACCAAACACAGACCTGGCCAGCCAGGGTGGGCTGGGTTCGACCTGGCTCAGAGGCCAGGTCGACACCCCAGTCGACACCGTGTCGACTTGGCAGTCGACACGGGTTACCCAGGTCGACTGCCCAGTCGACCTGGCTAGCCCCAGGTCGACTGCCAAGTCGACCTGGGTGCTTTGGGTGGGAATTTTCCTGCCTTGGCCAATTGGGCCCGATTTTGAATTTTGAATTAGTTTTTCTGAGCTGTTTTCGTCTGTTAGAATTTTAAACCTAATTCTGAAACTTCCGGAGGCCATATCTTGGTCATACGGACTCCGATTTTCGAAAACTCGGACTCTATTTCACGTATTTTTCCGAGACGAACGCAATGGCGTATCCCTTTTCCCTTAATTCTTTGATTTGAAATTAATTATACTTTAATTTATGAATTTCACGGTTATAGAATACACGGGGTGTTACATTCTATAGGACCAGAAAATGTGTGGTCAGGAATAACTAACCCACTAAAGTAAGTGTGCACAGGCCCTGTAGGATCCAGGGCTCGCTAGCGTCGGATCCCTAAGGCATTTGCTAGAGTGTCTCGAATCGGTAAGGAGCCCTTACCTAGACTCATGATGGAATCCAATTTCCAATAAACGACTTTTCGGTTTTAGTTATAAACCTATATGGCGGCATAGTGGGATGGGGCACTCATGCTGTCTATGATTGATACATTTATATATGAAGTTGTTGATACACTATGCACTTATAGTAATATCAGAATGATTTGTTTTGAACGTAACAAGCATGTTTGGATATTATAAGGGAAAACTCTATCCTCCGACTTGCGTTGCATTGTGTGATGGGACCTGAGTCTTATAATAGCTTCATTTTTGAAAAAGCATTGTGCTATTTTATTTCTAAACTGATATTCATATGGTGTAAACCCGTTCCGTGTTATATGGCATGGTCCCATGATTTCCCAACTGTTAAAGTAAAGATTTAATAATTGTTTTAGTTCTCACACTAGTCCCATGACTGACAGGGAGTTTATTGTTTCTACCTAAACTCTGGGCGCCCATATTTTCCACAAGGGCAGCTAATAGTTTTGTTTTTTCGCAGATACTTCTTTTCGTAGGATCCTGGATTATAGCTGGAGCAATATTCAGAAATCTTTGTATCCGTGTATTTCTTTCAGTTTAGCTAGTTGATGTTTCCACTGTACATTGTATTTATACATTTTGGATTCTGCTGCTATGTATTTTAAATCTCTGATATTATTTTCTACTGTGTAATATTGATTCGTACTCTGATATATTCTTGTACTTGATGTAATTATTGTAATAGCAATGAAATGTTCTATTGTTTGTGTTTTGATGTGTCGCGTTCTCAACTCAATCCGAGCTTTCTCGTACCGCGGAAGTTTGGGTCGTTTCAATGTGGTATCAGAGCTTTGGTTTACAAAGCTAGATAACAAGGCACATTAGAACCGAACGAAAAAATTCATCACAGATAGGATTAGTAATATCCTATAAGAATAATTCGTTGGAGATAGGGTTAGTAAAACCCTAGAATGAGTTAGAAGAGTGCTATTTATTAAAAATGAATTTAATCTTGAAAAATATATCTTATTATACGTATATGAGAATATTATTTTATTTTATTTTGGACAATCGTGTATATGAAGATTTTGCATATACGCATCATGAATGTATATTCGTAGTCTCAAATGTACTAAATAGATATAGAATCACACTCTAGTCGCCCGGGCATAATTTGGTGATGTTGCGACATCATTAGTGTTTATGTTCGAGTTTCGAAAGTGGATATCTATATATTTCCAACTCAGTGGTGTGAGAACCAAAACTTAGGTAGAATTTATTGTTTGTGATTTGGCACTAAAAATTTGATTTTTAAGTGTACATAAAAAGTTATATGTTTGAAAATTTAATTAATAAATTGATTGTTGGTTGTGATGTTTGATTATTAGTTCAACTAATGAAACCAATATGCGATTCAAAGGTAACTTTAGCCAAATCGAATCGAATATTGAACTGAATTGAAAATTGATTGGAATTGCATATGTGTACATGTATATATAATGAACAGGTCACAGCATGGAAGCTGAAAAGAGGAATGAACTTGTATGCCCGACAAATAGGTACATGTTTACTATATTCATTGGGTTTGTTGATTTTAGGAGACGATTGGCAAGTCGCTTGACTCTTTCTTTTTCTTTTTGATTGATCAGGCCCTTGTGAGTCAAGTCGCGGTTTTACTGATTAGCCCATACAAAGGAGGTTATGGCGAAAATTTAAGGTGTTAGCCAAATTTTTGAGAAATTAGAAAATTCTTAGAAATTGAAAAGTTGAATAATGAAAGCCAGAATGAAAGTTGAGTTGGTTAGTTAAATAACTTTAAGCTCCATTCCTTTTCGAGGACGAAAAGATTTTAAGTGGGGGAGATTGTAACAACCCGGAATTTCTGAACCAATTTAAAATTTTTACTTTAGCTGTTTTATTGGGTTTAGAATATTTAAAATGATTTATTTTAAATAATAACGACTAAAAATTTATTTAAATCAAAGTTAGAACGTACAAATTTATTTTAATTATAAAACGAGTATGAAACGGGATGGTAGTTTGAAAATTCGATTTTAAATTTCAATTGAATGTACATGATTCAAAATAACTCGGATTTCTGTAAAATCAGAAACGTTGGAATCTGTTAAACAATATCTTTTTAATGAATATAAGAAACTGAGATTTCATTTTATAAATTGAAAATTATGTCCAATTTAAAATTTAAAATAGTCGCTATGGAATTTATATATATTTTAAGTATATATATGGCCCTTAAAAATAGCCATTTATCAAACAACCTCCATTTTCGATGAAACCACTTTTGTTGGATCCGGAATGTCAAATTATTGTTAAGTTCCAATTTTCATAATTTTTGGATTTAATATGTGAGCGTTATGAATTTAAACGTTTTTTGTAATTTCAATTGGAATTTAATCAACTGGAAATAAGTCATTTTTCAAACGGTCTCAAAATTCGATGAAATTAGTTTTGTTAGGACCGTATCATCAAAAAATAGATAGATTTATTTTTCTGTAATTTTTGGAGTTAGCCTGTGGCCCCAGTAAATTAAAATGTGCATTCAAATTCAATATATACTGATTTATATATTAATTTTGATAAAAACTGATCATAACAACCGATTTGGCTTACGAAACATATCCCATTGTGTTCGAAATGTGGGTATTTGGCTATTAGCGATAGTCGTTGGTTTTAATTTGGAATTCAACGCAAAACTTCACATTTAAGAGAAAATTTAATTAAATATTATTATTTAAATCATATAAATATCACAAGTTTGCCCTAACCCTAGCCTTATTATCTGCGCCGCCAGCTTTTGTTTGATGGCCGAAAATGTCCCAAAAGAATTCGTTAATTTCTCTTTCCACACATCGAATTTAATCATGGTTCCAAGAGGAATATGGTAGTACTCTCAAAGATCTTCAATTTTATATGGAGCTGATGGGGTTTAATTTAGTAATTGGCTCGAATTCAAGCGTGAAGTCACTGCGTTTGCACGCAGTTCTAGGGCGCTGGTGGAGTTCGAATCTGACAAGGTTGGTCGCGCAAGGTTGCGACGGAGAGACGAAGGCCATAGTAGTGATTGATCAGAGGCGCAGGCTCCCTGGTGGCAGCGGCGGGTTGAAATAAGAAGCGATGATGGGTTTGGTTTAGGGGTCAACGATTTTGAACGTTGGAAGGAGAGGAATTAATTAAATGGTTAAGTGGAACTTAAATTAATTAATTATATTTAAATTGTTTAAATGTTCGGACCCTCATAACTTTTGCAAACAAAATCAGAAATGGACAAATTCAGATGCGTTGGATTCCTCTTATCGAACATTACATTTCAGAACTAGCCAGAACAAAAACTGTAACGACCCGGATTTTTAGCCGCTGAATTCTGAATATTTATTTTGGTTTAAATATTTTATTTGAATTATATATAGGAATTTATAATGAATTTATTTATAAAACGATATTTAAACGTATAATTTATAATCATATTTAAAACGAGCTCGGAACGGCGTGGTAGTTCGTAATTTGGCGATTCAAACTTTAAATGAATATACAGAATTCGTTATAAGTCG
This sequence comes from Allium sativum, assembly GCA_030737875.1. Classification (NCBI taxonomy): domain Eukaryota; kingdom Viridiplantae; phylum Streptophyta; class Magnoliopsida; order Asparagales; family Amaryllidaceae; genus Allium; species Allium sativum. Next base: position 441,989,766 of record CM060922.1, on the reverse strand, counting down.
GATTTCTTTGAAACAAGAAATGTTCGGTTTTCTTTAACTGTATCTTTCTAATGGAAGTGAAAAATCGAGATTTTGTTTTATAGATTGTAAGTTACGTCCAAATCAAATTTTCAGAAAGTCGCTGTAGAATCTTATATAAGCCATAACGATTATTTAAATATATTTAAATATCGGTTTTGAATTTGGACAAGGTTCTTTTGAGATGTAGTTATAATTTAATTTTTAGAATTTTACTGTAATTTTTAATTAATTAAATATGCAACTTTTTATTTGAAGTATTTTGCACCCTATATGTAATAACCCGGAAATCCGAGCCAATTTAAAATTTTTATTTTGGCTATTTTAATGAATTTTGATTATCTAAAATGAATTATTTTAAATAATAATGAAGAAAAATTTATTTTCGACGAAGTTAAAACGAATAAATTTATTTTAATTATATAACGAGCCTGAAATGGCGCGGTAGTTTGAAATTTTGATTTCGAATTTCAAATGAATATACAGAATTCGTTTTAAGTCGGAATTGAACGAAACCAGAAATATCTAAATCTGTTTGACGATATCTTTCTAACGGATATAAGAAGCTGAGATTTCACTTTAGAAGTTGAAAGATATGTCCAGTTTAAAATTCAGAAAAGTCGCTGTGGAATTTATATATATTTTATTTAAAAATGGAAATTTCGTAAACAACCTCCGTTTTCGACGGAACCACTTTTGTTGGATCCGGGATGTCAAATTATTCCTGGATTTCAAAATTCGTAATTTTTCGAGTCAATATGTGAGTGTGGAAAAGGAAAACGCATTTGACCAGTTTTAGTTGATTTTAATCGACTGGAAAATGACCATTTTTCAAACGGTCTCATAATTCGACGAAATTAGTTTTGTTAGGACTGTATCGTAAATACGAAGATAGAAAATATTTTTTGAGAATTTTTAGAGTCAGTATGTGACCCCAGTAAATTGAAATGCGCGTTCAAATTCAATATATAGAGTTATATTTTGATTTTAATGAAAACTGGTTGAAACAGTCGAACTGGCTAACGAAACATATGCCATTGTGTCTGGAATGGGGGTATTTAGCTGGGGTCGACAGTCATTGGGATTCATTGGAGGTTCATGATATTAAACTAGAAATTCACAAATTAAAATATTAATAATATATTATATATCCCCAATATTCTCCAAACCCTAGGTCAAAGGGTCAAAGCGCGGTCAAAATGAAGGGGCCGCTCTAAACAAAACCGACGCTCCAAACCTTCCAAACTTCTTCCTCAAATCATTGCAAATCTGTTTAGTGAAATCCAAAATCTCTGTAATGACCCGCATTGGCAGGGGTATTATGATTAATTTATTTAATTATATTAATGGTGGTTTAGTGAATTAAATGATCGTGGAATTAAATAATGGTGAATATTTAATTAAAATAATAAATTAAATCATATATTTAATTCTAAAATAATCAGAATTGGCTGAAATGACGATATGGTGTGAACCAGATCATCTATGATATATAATTCAGTTTAGAATTTGATTTGAATAACGAATATATTCAATCGTCGACAGTTGAACGTATAGTTTATAATATAATTATAAACGAGCTCGAAATGGCGCTGCAGTTCGTAAATTGGCGATTTGAACTTCAACTGAATGTACAGGATTCGTTTTAAGCCGGATTTCTGTGAAATAAGAAACGCGTGAAGCTGGTGGAGTATATCTTTCTAGTGGAAGAGAAAAATCAGGATTTCGTCGTGTAGATTTTGAGATATGTCCAAATCAAATTTTAAAATAGTCGCTATAGAATCGTTTATCGACCGTAACGGATTATTCGATATAAGTAGAGATCAGGTTTGAATTTAGACAAGTTTCTTTTGAGACATATCGATAATTTAATTTTTAGAATTTTACTGTAATTTTTAATTAATTAAATAAGCAACTTTTTATTTGAAGTATTTTGCACCCCATAATCAACATTTGGGGTTTCACAATATGAGTCAATCTGCCGATATTATTATATTTTTTGGATCCTGACACATTGGTCGTCACAACGATGTAGCTAATTCTGTCCTTAGCAGTTGTATATGAATGGAACTTACGAAAATGGATACTACACTATATCATAACTTTAACAGAAGTTGTAACATAAAACAAGGGTCCACGTTGTTGCTTCTCAAACCACCCTTTTCTTTTGGCCTAAAAACAAAGACGTGAAAACCTCCTCTCCACACAATATAAATATCCTAAGTCATTCTAAGGCCAAAAAGAGGGCCACGCAACCCTTGTTCAGCCACATATTGTTTTGAAACTTGGAGATATAGTATCCTAAAGGAACCTGTATATAAATACCCCTCTTTCACAAAAGCCTTAAGACCAAAATACTATTTCTTCTTTAAAAAATATGGCCGCCACTCCTATTACTTCAGAAACCCAAAAAAAAACGTGGCTCCTCATAATTCTCCTACATCAAATAGTCGAGCTCGGCTCCCTGTACAACGTGATACTGCCAGGTCTGTGCGACTGGGAGGTCCGTGCGAGTAGCAAGATACAGATAGAAAATGCAGTACAGGAGTTGGCGAGAGTGTGAATTCAAAGGGGAGGTTGATGGGTTTGTTTACTGAAATAGAGGGGATTTTGGTGAAAGAGTGAGGGACGCATGGACTGTGCAGCGGAGCTGTTGGAGATGCGATGTTCTTACTGACGTAAGGAGATCAATTATGTATTTGTTGTGATTTTAAGGAAGGAGTTTATCAACAAGGGGGAGGGAGCATGTGGCTTTGAAACTGACGGTAAAAGGAAGGGGACGTTGCTTTTTCTTTTGTTGGAAGGCAAACCCAAGGTAAGGAGGTGGCAGCGCATTATGTACAGAAGGTGTGGCGTGAGTAAATGGTGATCTCTGTTTGAAAGTATAACTGAGTATGCAAGTAGGGATATAAGTACACAGTGGTGGAGTTTATATGAGGAGCAGCCGGGTGGAGCTCGGGAAGGTGATCTGAACTGTGGTGGTTTCATGTGAAGAAGGTGTTTTGGACGTGGGTGTGGAGTGGGATGTTGAGCATTAGTTTGCAAACAAGGGTCTGGATTTACATTAAGGGTGATACGGGTGGGCCTTTTGTGCTGATGGGCCGATGAAATTCAAGTAAAGCCCAAACTGGAAAGTAAAATAAAATAGGAAGCCTGGAAGGTTTCAAATGGTGGAAATATTCATATCCGGGGATCATGTTTCCTGTCAATAAAAGAAGAAGAGTTGCAGCAATATGTACATTGGAAACAAAGAAGAAGAATCAGATGCGACTGAAACCGTTGGGACCGTAACGAGGAGACCGTCGTTGGGAACTAATGCAATTAAAATCTGAGATACTGGAATTTCGCAGAAATAAATTGTTTGATCTGAATCAAACAACAGTTTATCGTTCTTTAACGATGAACTGCCAATGTGAGTAAATCTCACTAACTCTGAACAGTTTATAATTTCATATTGTATTTTTTGAACTGTTAGAAATTGTCTGATTGACTGTATGTTGACTGTTTGATTGAACTGCTAGTCAATTAGTTGAATTTTCTATATTGATTCTGTTTAACAGAATATATCATATGGAACTGAAAGTGATGTTATCTATATTGTTTAACATATGTGATGCAGGGAAACAGGTTGGAGGAACCCAACTGGATTCCTCAACATTTATTTTACTATTTTCATATATTGTGATATATGATGTGTTATATAATCAGTTATGGATTATGTGAGTTGGAATGATGTTGATCATTGTTATTCGATATTGTAAATATCATAAAGACCCTGGGATGGAAAAAGAATTATTTCAATGTATATTGAAATAAAGGGAGTTTATAAAATCAACAGATTTTAGAAAAGGAAATATTTCGAAAGTAAAATAAAAGGGAAAAATGTTTTTAAAACGAATAGAGTTTTATAAAAGGGGAAATCATTTGTAAAGTGAAGAACTATTACTAAAAGTAAATCTTTATAAATGAATAGTTTATTCGAATAGAATAAAGGAGTTAATCGATGTTAGTTTAAATCGATTAGAGTTAAAGTTAATAGAATAAAGGAGTTAATCGATGTTAGTTTAATCGATTAGAGTTAAAGTAAAAGGAGTTAATCGATGTTAGTTAATCGATTAGTGTTAAAGTTAAAAGGAGTTAATCGATGTTAGTTTAATCGATTAGAGTTAAAGTTGAAAGGAGCTAATCGATGTTAGTTTAAATCGATTAGGGTTAAAGTTAATAGAATAAAGGATTTAATCGATGTTAGTTTAATCGATTAGAGTTAAAGTAAAAGGAGTTAATCGATGTTAGTTAATCGATTTGTGTTAAAGTTAAAAGGAGTTAATCGATGTTAGTTTAATCGATTAGAGTTAAAGTAAAAGGAGTTAATCGATGTTAGTTAATCGATTAGTGTTAAAGTTAAAAGGAGTTAATCGATGTTAGTTTAATCGATTAGAGTTAAAGTAAAAGGAGTTAATCGATGTTAGTTAATCGATTAGTGTTAAAGTTAAAAGGAGTTAATCGATGTTAGTTTAATCGATTAGAATGGAAGCAAAGGAGTTAATAGAATATAGTTTATTCGAATAAAGTTAGTAAATCGAATATAGCTTATTCGAAAGGGTTTAAGTGAATAGAGTAAATCAAATAGAGATTGACTCGAAGGAGGGTTAAGTAAGGAAGTCAGTAAAAGGAATATAAAGTGAACTTTGTCTATTTTAAAGTTAGAAATGTTGTTCAGTTAAGGTCTGAGAGGTAGTTCTACCCCAACTTGATTGGCTTCGTTTTTAACTAAGGAATAGTTAAGGTTCGGCAATAAAGGAAATGGTTTGAGTTGGCATAGCGATGGTTTGTTTAAACATCTGTCTAAGTCCAATGAAGAAGCTTTGGAAATGTTTTCCAAATAAGAAACCAGAAATGTTTTCTAATAATGAAAACAAGAAATGGAAATGTTTTCCATTGTTAATAACGTATATTTTCCAAATTTAGAAAATAAGAAATATTGAATATAGGGAAACAGGAGATAAGTAAATTTATGAAATAAAGAGATAAATGTTGAATGATGTTTGATCGATATAAATTTCCATTTTGGAAATGATATCGTTGTTTGCACACTTGTTTTTATTCGATAGTTAAATCACAGACTATCGAAGTTTTGACCATTTTAACGTTGTTAATATGGAGAGACCGGTTGGATTTTTATCCAAAGAACCACTCTGTATTGGCATAAGCGTTGCGAATCATATATGCCAAAAGAAATTGAAGACGGAGTTATGCAAGGGCTATCCTGTTTACAGAATAGTGCCTTCGGTTCATCCTGTTCCTGGATGACTTGTATGGACGGATGTCTGACAGAGTATTTCCCGACGATCACGTATATTGATTTCTCCAACCGTACCAAGAGTGGAAGCGGAGAAGGAAACTTCTTTTAGCTAACACATAATGTATGGTTGAGGACGTCAATCGGTGATTTGATGGATTTGATGATGTGGCATTCAAAGTGAATCTGATGTGATGATAAGCGTAGCTTCTAGCCTCACATCCGGTAAATGACAGAAATCGGGCAGGTAGCATGGCTAAATCGGTCGCACCGAAGTAGGGTGTATAATCACCTGATCTAGAGTTTCATTTACTTCTAAAAATCTATTGTTGATGTTGTCCCATTCGGGAAACGGTTGCTGATCCCAGCCGTTGGTGATATACATTCGATACACTCAAGCGAAATGAGTGGTCGGTCATGTGTGGTCGGGTTGCAAGATGTTCTTGTTGAACCCAGTGTATTCCTCTCTAGAGATACACGAGCGATAGGTGGTTCCATACCTTGTCATAGTTGGAAACCCATTACCCAATACGTGCTTGCGGTTTTGATTGTGTACTATATATGTAGAACGTGAGATGAAAGCGTTTCTGCTAGATGATTATATATACTGTGTTGATAGGCATTATTATAATATCAAAAGGTTTTTGATATAAAGATAATTTGGATTCTCATAAGGGAAAAACCCGTTCCGTTATGCGGCGTGGTCTTATGAGATATCGTTTACTTTTTCGAACTGTTTTTAAACTGTTTTACTCATACCAGTCCCATGACTGACCCGGAGTTTATTTTGTTGTTTTCCCTAAACTCTTGGGTGTCTAAATTTGTATGGGCAGTCAAGTAGTCAGGATTTACAGATATACTGGAAGAGCTGGAGCAGGAGGCTTCAGGATCATATAGCTATAGTTATTTCCGCTGTGTTGTAAGTGTTGTACTTTGATAATGACATGTATATTCAAGTACAGATTTGTATTTCAAAGTTATGTTATGAAATATATTTATTCGTACCGCTGTGAGATTCGTGTTACTCTGATGTTGTGTTCTTCTTCTTCTTCTATTCTAATTTTCTATCTTATCTTTCCTCACCCTCTAATTTCTTTCACTAATTACCGGGATTTTTCGATGTTTTGGTTATCGACATCGTGCTTATGTCGATAAACAAAGTCGCTAAAAATCCGGGTCGTTACAGTTGGTATCAGAGCTTAGGTTAAGAATTACTTGGCTCTGTGGCGTGACTCGGTAGAGATAGGGTTAGTAATACCCTAGATTGAGTTGAGTGTATATATACGAGTGAACGTATTTGTTATAGATATAAAAATTTGTTTTATATCGTGGAGATTCATTGGTTGAGTCGTTTATGGGTTCTGGTCGATCAGTTTGATCCACTGTATCGGTAGGAGTTACTAAACACTCGAATACGATGAACCATCATGGTATGTTTTGAAAGAGGGTAAATGAAAAAAAATTACCCAAGGTATATTTGATACATATTGGATATATTAGTTGTTATTATAATCGAGTAAGATTATAAATTAAATGGTTATGTGAATAACCAATCAGAATTCATATAAGGGAAATACGTGAAATCAGATGAGTTAAATCTGAAATTTAAACCAGAAATTGAGTTAAAATGTTGGAAAATTGGATAAGTGTTTGTAAATGAATTTGGATTAAAAATAAGGAAAATTTAAGATCCTGGGAGATTTTAAATTGTTTTACAAGCAGTGTAAATTATATTTTGAAATGAATTTCAAAGTGGAAATGTGTAGAAATGGTTTTATAGTATGGAACTCACTTTGATCGCTGGGAAATAGATTCTGATGATGACAGCTGCATCATCAGTATTCATTTTCGAGTTGTAAGTGACGAATTACTACCAGAGATACTGTTTTGAATTTGTTTTGGGAAAGACAAGTTGTGTTGAATTTCAAAATGGGATTTAAAATATAGAATTTGAACTTTTAAATAGGTTTGAAATATTAACTTGTTTTAAAAGAAATAAAATGAGAAGTTCCTTTATAAACGAAGTTTATAAATAGTTCATTTATAAACGAAGTTTATAAAATGAAGTGAAAAGAATTATCATTGGATAATTCAGAAATAAAAATACAAGTGTGAAATTGAAAAGGGAAATCTATTTTCCAAAGGCAGAAATATCGATTTCAAAAGGAATTGAAATCGAGACTTATGTAAAGAATGAATAAGGAAAAATTGAAATAGAAATTGAATATATGAAATTCAATGGAATTGAAATAGAAATTGAATATAGAAATTCAAAGGGAGTTTGAATATATGAAATTCAATGGAAGTGATATAGAATTTGAATATAGAAATTCAAATGGCGTTTAGATATAGAAAATATAAAAGGTTTCAAATATAGGATTTGAATATCGAAAGTGAAAATGAAATTTGAATGTAGAGGATTCAAATAGAATTGAAAATGAAATTTGAATAAAGAAGATTCAAATAGAATTGAATTTAAAATTTGAATATAGAAGATTCAAAGGGAATTGAAATGAAATAAAGAGAATTCAAATAGATTTGAATATAGGAATTCAAATGGAGTTTGAAAATAGATTTGAATAATGAAATTCAAATATGGAATTTGAATAAGAGAATTGAAATGAAATTTAAATATAGAATTTGAATAAGAGATTTGAAATGGGATTTGAATATAGGAAATTCAAATAAAATTGAAATGGAATTCAATTAGTTGATAAACAAGTTAAACTTATATTTGAACATGTATATTCAATTAAAAAGGTGAAATGGGCAAACCAGTAATTTGAAAATCACTTAACGAACTAAGTTAAAATGATTGGATTAAGTTGAAATGAATTAGAAATGTATAAATATACATGAGATATGTATGGATAAGGTATGAAGGTATATAAATAGAATGCTCGACAAAAGGTATGTATTTAATTCATATATGAGATTTTATGCGCCGTATCGGCTAGCCACTTGGCTTGTTCTTTTTCTTTTGGATTGGTAAGGGCCATGGGAGGCTATTTGAAATATCCCGATGCTCCGGATACAAAGGAGGTTATGGCAAAAAATTTCCGGAAATTTAAGGAGATAGAATATTTTTAAGATAATTTGATAGTTAGAAATCTGTATATCGATATATATAGAAGTCGATAAGAAAACGAACTTAGAAATAGAATAGTAAAATCAAAGAGGAAGTCTAGAATAAAATCTAGTAAAAATAGAAAGAGGAAGCCTGTACGTGATTAAAGGTGAATAAGTAGTTGTATGGTATTGATTATTCGAGTAAGTAGTCATATCTGTTTTGACGTTATAAATGTTATTCAGTCAAGGTCTGAGAGGTAGTTATACCCCCAACTTGATTGATTTCATTATTAACAAATAAATAGTAAGATTTCAGGCTCGAAGATCAATGTTGAATAAGGGTTAGTTGAATATAGTAATTGGGTTGTCGTAACGATGTTTTACACAACATCCGTTTTAACCCAAATAAGTGTAAGCTTGGAAATAGAATAATAAATATTTCCTAAGTATAGAAATAAACGAGATCGAAAAGAGATAAGTAATTGGAATATTTTCCAATTTTAAATAGCATATATTTTCTAAAGTTTAGAAAATAAAGGAAGGCGATATTCGGAATGTTTTCCAAATAATATAAAGGGCCAATATGATTATTGAAAATATTTGGTTAACAAATATTGATAAAGAAAAAGAGAAGTGATTTAACGAATGGAATATTAATTAATGGCTCAGTGACATGTTCAAAAAGGAAAATTTGATTTTTGAAAAGAGTGAACTGTTTGAAAACTCCCAGGGAAAGACTGTGTGAATAAAAAACAAATTTAACCAAAATTTGTGAAAGCAGATTTGAATGAAAGTAAAGTCAGTTAAGTGGTAACTGTAGTTGAATTGAAATCGAATAAGATTGGATTTGTGAGATTAGAATCTGAAATGGTATTGGAATTGGTGAGTTAAAATTTTGAAAATCGAGAATGGAACTCGAGTTAAGAATGAGATGTGATTTGAGGATATAAACTGTTTGGAGTTGATTGGTATGGCATAAATATATGCAGAATTGGTAACAAATGATAGGGATATAATGATATGCCCGACAAAAAGGTACAAGTTTATATTTCATATGGTATGGGATTTATGAGCCGAATTGGCAAGCCGCTTGGCTGTTTGATTTTCTTTTGAGTTGGAGATGGCCCAGAGAGGCAAGTGAGAGTTTGACCTATTGACCAGTACAAAGGAGGTGCTGACGAAATTTTCCGAGAAGTTAAGAAGTTAGGAAATTTTCAGGATTTTTGAAAATTTTCGTTGATAAGAATTAATTAATAATTTAATTGAAATTAAATTGGTTCAGTTGAAACTGAAGTTAAGAAGTGAACAAATATGTTCTAACCAGTCGATAGGGTCGTCCTCTACCTTTTAGCAATTTCGAGGACGAAATTATTTTAAGTGGGGAAGATTGTAATGACCCGCATTGGCAGGGGTATTATGATTAATTTATTTAATTATATTAATGGTGGTTAAGTGAATTAAATGATCGTGGAATTAAATAATGGTGAATATTTAATTAAAATAATAAATTAAATCATATATTTAATTCTAAAATAATCAGAATTGGCTGAAATGACGATATGGTGTGAACCAGATCATCTATGATATATAATTCAGTTTAGAATTTGATTTGAATAACGAATATATTCAATCGTCGACAGTTGAACGTATAGTTTATAATATAATTATAAACGAGCTCGAAATGGCGCTGTAGTTCGTAAATTGGCGATTCGAACTTCAACTGAATGTACAGGATTCGTTTTAAGCCGGATTTCTGTGAAACAAGAAACGCATGAAGCTGGTGGAGTATATCTTTCTAGTGGAAGAGAAAAATCAGGATTTCGTCGTGTAGATTTTGAGATATGTCCAAATCAAATTTTAAAATAGTCGCTATAGAATCGTTTATCGACCGTAACGGATTATTCGATATAAGTAGAGATCGGGTTTGAATTTAGACAAGTTTCTTTTGAGACATATCGATAGTTTAATTTTTAGAATTTTACTGTAATTTTTAATTAATTAAATAAGCAACTTTTTATTTGAAGTATTTTGCACCCTGTAATCAACATTTGGGGTTTCACAATATGAGTCAATCTACCGATATTATTATATTTTTTGGATCCTGACACATTGGTCATCACAACGATGTAGCTAATTCTGTCCTTAGCAGTTGTATATGAATGGAACTTACGAAAATGGATACTATACTATATCATAACTTTAACAGAAGTTGTAACATAAAACAAGGGTCCACGTTGTTGCTTCTCAAACCACCCTTTTCTTTTGGCCTAAAAACAAAGACGTGAAAACCTCCTCTCCACACAACATAAATATCCTAAGTCATTCTAAGGCCAAAAAGAGGGCCACGCAACCCTTGTTCAGCCACATATTGTTTTGAAACTTGGAGATATAGTATCCTAAAGGAACCTGTATATAAATACCCCTCTTTCACAAAAGCCTTAAGACCAAAATACTATTTCTTCTTTAAACAAATCTGGCCGCCACTCCTATTACTTCAGAAACCCAAAAAAAAAAACGTGGCTCCTCATAATTCTCCTACATCAAATAGTCGAGCTCGGCTCCCTGTACAACGTGATACTGCCAGGTCTGTGCGACTGGGAGGTCCGTGCGAGTAGCAAGATACGGATAGAAAATGCAGTACAGGAGTTGGCGAGAGTGTGAATTCAAAGGGGAGGTTGATGGGTTTGTTTACTGAAATAGAGGGGATTTTGGTGAAAGAGTGAGGGACGCATGGACTGTGCAGCGGAACTGTTGGAGATGCGATGTTCTTACTGACGTGAGGAGATCAATTATGTATTTGTTGTGATTTTAAGGAAGGAGTTTATCAACAAGGGGGAGGGAGCATGTGGCTTTGAAACTGACGGCAAAAGGAAGGGGACGTTGCTTTTTCTTTTGTTGGAAGGCAAACCCAAGGCAAGGAGGTGGCAGCGCATTATGTACAGAAGGTGTGGCGTGAGTAAATGGTGATCTCTGTTTGAAAGTATAACTGAGTATGCAAGTAGGGATATAAGTACACAGTGGTGGAGTTTATATGAGGAGCAGCCGGGTGGAGCTCGGGAAGGTGATCTGAACTGTGGTGGTTTCATGTAAAGAAGGTGTTTTGGACGTGGGTGTGGAGTGGGATGTTGAGCATTAGTTTGCAAACAAGGGTCTGGATTTACATTAAGGGTGATACGGGTGGGCCTCTTGTGCTGATGGGCCGACGAAATTCAAGTAAAGCCCAAACTGGAAAGTAAAATAAAATAGGAAGCCTGGAAGGTTTCGAATGGTGGAAATATTCATATCCGGGGATCACGTTTCCTGTCAATAAAAGAAGAAGAGTTGCAGCAATATTTACACTGGAAACAAAGAAGAAGAATCAGATGCGACTGAAACCGTTGGGACCGTAACGAGGAGACCGTCGTTGGGAACTGATGCGATTAAAATCTGAGATACTGGAATTTCACAGAAATAAATTGTTTAATCTGACTCAAACAACAGTTTATCGTTCTTTAACGATGAACTGCCAATGTGAGTAAATCTCACTAACTCTGAACAGTTTATAATTTCATATTGTATTTTTTGAACTGTTAGAAATTGTCTGATTGACTGTATGTTGACTGTTTGATTGAACTGCTAGTCAGTTAGTTGAATTTTCTATATTGATTCTGTTTAATAGAATATATCATATGGAACTGAAAGTGATGTTATCTATATTGTTTAACATATGTGATGCAGGGAAACAGGTTGGAGGAACCCAACTGGATTCCTCAACATTTATTTTACTGTTTTCATATATTGTGATATATGATGTGTTATATAATCAGTTATGGATTATGTGAGTTGGAATGATGTTGATCATTGTTATTCGATATTGTAAATATCATAAAGACCCTGGGATGGAAAAAGAATTATTTCAATGTATATTGAAATAAAGGGAGTTTATAAAATCAACAGATTTTATAAAAGGAAATATTTCGAAAGTAAAATAAAAGGGAAAAATGTTTTTAAAACGAATAGAGTTTTATAAAAGGGGAAATCATTTGTAAAGTGAAGAACTATTACTAAAAGTAAATCTTTATAAACGAATAGTTTATTCGAATAGAATAAAGGAGTTAATCGATGTTAGTTTAAATCGATTAGAGTTAAAGTTAATAGAATAAAGGAGTTAATCGATGTTAGTTTAATCGATCAGAGTTAAAGTAAAAGGAGTTAATCGATGTTAGTTAATCGATTAGTGTTAAAGTTAAAAGGAGTTAATCGATGTTAGTTTAATCGATTAGAGTTAAAGTTAAATGGAGCTAATCGATGTTAGTTTAAATCGATTAGAGTTAAAGTTAATAGAATAAAGGAGTTAATCGATGTTAGTTTAATCGATTAGAGTTAAAGTAAAAGGAGTTAATTGATGTTAGTTAATCGATTTGTGTTAAAGTTAAAAGGAGTTAATCGATGTTAGTTTAATCGATTAGAGTTAAAGTAAAAGGAGTTAATCGATGTTAGTTAATCGATTAGTGTTAAAGTTAAAAGGAGTTAATCGATGTTAGTTTAATCGATTAGAGTTAAAGTAAAAGGAGTTAATCGATGTTAGTTAATCGATTTGTGTTAAAGTTAAAAGGAGTTAATCGATGTTAGTTTAATCGATTAGAATGGAAGCAAAGGAGTTAATAGAATATAGTTTATTCGAATAAAGTTAGTAAATCGAATATAGCTTATTCGAAAGGGTTTAAGTGAATAGAGTAAATCAAATAGAGATTGACTCGAAGGAGGGTTAAGTAAGGAAGTCAGTAAAAGGAATATAAAGTGAACTTTGTCTATTTTAAAGTTAGAAATGTTGTTCAGTTAAGGTCTGAGAGGTAGTTCTACCCCAACTTGATTGGCTTCGTTTTTAACTAAGGAATAGTTAAGGTTCGGCAATAAGGGAAATGGTTTGAGTTGGCATAGCGATGGTTTGATTAAACATCTGTCTAAGTCCAATGAAGAAGCTTTGGAAATGTTTTCCAAATAAGAAACCAGAAATGTTTTCTAATAAAGAAAACAAGAAATGGAAATGTTTTCCATTGTTAATAACGTATATTTTCCAAATTTAGAAAATAAGAAATATTGAATATAGGGAAACAGGAGATAAGTAAATTTATGAAATAAAGAGATAAATGTTGAATGATGTTTGATCGATATAAATTTCCATTTTGGAAATGATATCGTTGTTTGCACACTTGTTTTTATTTGATAGTTAAATCACAGACTATCGAAGTTTTGACCATTTTAACGTTGTTAATATGGAGAGACCGGTTGGATTATTATCCAAAGAACCACTCTGTATTGGCATAAGCGTTGCGAATCATATATGCCAAAAGAAATTGAAGACGGAGTTATGCAAGGGCTATCCTGTTTACAGAATAGTGCCTTCGGTTCATCCTGTTCCTGGATGACTTGTATGGATGGATGTCTGACAGAGTATTTCCAGACGATCACGTATATTGATTTCTCCAACCGTACCAAGAGTGGAAGCGGAGAAGGAAACTTCTTTTAGCTAACACATAATGTATGGTTGAGGACGTCAATCGGTGATTTGATGGATTTGATGATGTGGCATTCAAAGTGAATCTGATGTGATGATAAGCATAGCTTCTAGCCTCACATCCCGTAAATGACAGAAATCGGGCAGGCAGCATGGCTAAGTCGGTCGCACCGAAGTAGGGTGTATAATCACCTGATCTAGAGTTTCATTTACTTCTAAAAATCTATTGTTGATGCTGTCCCATTCGGGAAACGGTTGCTGATCCCAGCCGTTGGTGATATGCATTCGATACACTCAAGCGAAATGAGTGGTCGGTCATGTGTGGCCGGGTTGCAAGATGTTCTTGTTGAACCCAGTGTATTCCCCTCTAGAGATACACGAGCGATAGGTGGTTCCATACCTTGTCATAGTTGGAAACCCATTACCCAATACGTGCTTGCGGTTTTGATTGTGTACTATATATGTAGAACGTGAGATGAAAGCGTTTCTGCTAGATGATTATATATACTGTGTTGATAGGCATTATTATAATATCAAAAGGTTTTTGATATAAAGATAATTTGGATTCTCATAAGGGAAAAACCCGTTCCGTTATGCGGCGTGGTCTTATGAGATATCGTTTACTTTTTCGAACTGTTTTTAAACTGTTTTACTCATACCAGTCCCATGACTGACCCGGAGTTTATTTTGTTGTTTTCCCTAAACTCTTGGGTGCCTAAATTTGTATGGGCAGTCAAGTAGTCAGGATTTACAGATATACTGGAAGAGCTGGAGCAGGAGGCTTCGGGATCATATAGCTATAGTTATTTCCGCTGTGTTGTAAGTGCTGTACTTTGATAATGACATGTATATTCAAGTACAGATTTGTATTTCAAAGTTATGTTATGAAATATATTTATTCGTACCGCTGTGAGATTCGTGTTACTCTGATGTTGTGTTCTTCTTCTTCTTCTATTCTAATTTTCTGTCTTATCTTTCCTCACCCTCTAATTTCTTTCACTAATTACCGGGATTTTTCGATGTTTTGGTTATCGACATCGTGCTTATGTCGATAACCAAAGTCGCTAAAAATCCGGGTCGTTACAATCTCTAAAAGGAAATTGAAGCTCTACGCGAGCTCTAAGGGGTGTACGGTTATTATTGATTTCCATGAAGTAGATTGAGGGAATTTCGAGTACAATGGTGACCACTTTCGAACAAAATATTGGAGCCTGGGTTGCCTCGTGTTCGCCGCCAGGGCCGTCGTTGGAAAGAGGAGTCGGAGCTCGTTCACGTGGTGGGTGGCGATCATCACCAGAGCGCCTCGAAAAGGGTGCGATTGTGGTCAAAAGGGGGTGCGATTTTGGGTTACGGGTTCTGTATGTCGCGTGAAAGACGAAGAAGAAAGGCAGTGGCCTTGGATCCAAGATCAACAGTCCAGAAATATTTAAGGTAATTAAAACCTTGATTTTTATTTCTTGTTTTTATTATTATTAATTATGTAATTAAATCATTTAAGGTTTTAGAAATGTTGTTTTTAAAATATATAAGTAACATTGAAAAATATATAATTTTTTTATATAAATAACATCGAATAGAAATGAGATTTTTATTTAAATGACGTAGTTTGAAAACGTAATTAGTTTAAGAACAAAAGTAGCATTGTTTTGAAATAAGTTTGCATAAGAATAAAATTAATTTTTAAATTAAACAACATTGTTTTTGAATGTGATTTTTTTAATAAAATGGCTTTGATAAAAATTAGTTTATAAAAGTACAAAGAGCATTGAATTTTTATATATACAAAGAGCATTGAATAAATATATATACACAGCATTTTTGAAAATATATATATTCATAGCAATATTTTTGAAAATACAAACTATAATTTGATTTTGAAAATATAAACTAGAATTTGATTTTGAAAAGATAAAAATAGAATTTTATCATATGTTAGAAATATTTTTTTATGAAGATAAAAATAGGATTTTTGTCAAAGATAAGAAAATACTTTTAAATCGATAAAAATATGATTTTTATCTCATGTATATTGTTTATAAAATAATCATACTAAGAAGTAATTAATGATAGATGAAAGTTATGATTTTTAACATATGTATGTTATTTATAAAATAGACGTGCTGGATTTCTGGGAAAAAACTAAAATTGACAACCAAAGAATGGCGGAGTGGAAACCCACGGTGAGAACTCCTCACTTTTATTTCTATCTCTAGTTGGAATAATACTAGGATGCAGACGGTGCTTAGTAGCACCTGACACCCGTCGTCCACAGACCATGGATGGCTTGTTTGTTTGATTGATGTGTTGTGAAATTTGATTGTGTGATGTGAAATGAAATAAAATATTTTATAGTGGAAAATATTTTATAGTTAAAAACATGATTTTTAACGTGTATATAAAATGAATATTTATAAACAAATCGACGATTTGTTTTGTAACGACACGGAAAATCTGAACCAATTTAAAAATTTTAAATTGGCTATTTTAGTGGATTTTAAATATTTAAAATAAATATTTTAAATAATAATGATGAAAAGTAAGTTTGAATCGAAGTTGAAAATAAATATAATTACTTTGAATTATAAACAAGGCCTGAAATGGCGCGGTAGTTTCAAAATTTGAATTCAAACTTCGACTGACTGTACCGAGTGCAAAACAAAACGGATTTGAGTTAAACCAAAAATATTTAAATCTGTTAGTGAATACCTTTCTAACGAATCTGAAAAATTGAAGTCTCATAGCGGGAAGCAAAAGTTATGGCCAAATGAATTTTCTGAAAGGTCGCTATGGAGTTTATATAGCCTGTGAAAATGGCCATTTTGCAAACGACCTCGGAATTCGACGAAAAAACTTTTGTTGGATCTGGGATGTCAAATTATTGCTAGGTTTCAAATTTCATAATTTTTGAAGCTAGTATGTTAGCGTGGCAAAGGAAAACGTGTTTTGGTCAATTACAGATAAATTGGATCGACCAGAAATGGGCCATTTTTCAAACGGTCTCAGAATTCAACGAAACTAGTTATGTTGGGACCGGATAGTCAAAACATAGCTAGATTTATTTTTCGGGAATTTTTAGAATCAGTTTGTGGCCCCGACAAATTGAAATGTACGTTCAAATCAAATATTGAATGTTTTATATTTTAATTTGAATGAAAACTGACTGAAACAGTCGAATGGGCCTACGAAACATATCCCATTGTGTTCGGAATGGGAGTAAAACGCTAGGGACGACAGTCGTTGAGTTTGAATTGGTGTTCATAAGAGATAAGAGGGTATTTTCGGATTTTTAAAATATATAAATAAATAAAAATATCTCATTGGCCACATCATTTTCTCTCTCCCCGACTCTATCCAAAACCGACGACGGAAAGCTTTACTTTCCTTCTCTCCTCGATTTCCTCTAATCCGCTCAATAAAAACCCATGCCCCTTTGGAGAATTTTGTAGTGCTCGAGAAGATCTTCAAATCCATATATAGTTTGGATTTTTTTCGTTGTGTAGTTTGAAAGAATCGACGCCTGGAAGTTGCGGGTTTCAAACCGCCGCCGCACCCACATCAGGCCGTCGAATTGGGCCGCACCCCCCTGCGCACGTGCGCCTCTCCTCCCCCTTCGACGCAGCGAAGGCCGATCGACGAATAGCTACGCAGATTTCGAGATAAATGCAAACCTAGTTTTGAACAGTTTGCTGAAGGTAACGGCTGTTTTTAATTAAACTATATTATAGCAGTTTAAAGCGCTACGGTTTTTGATTTAACTGTAAAAATCATATCTTTTTCGTTTCTTGACGAAATTCAGTGAAACAAGAGACAGTGGACTCGTGTGGACGTCTTCTACATTTTAGAAGAGACCGCATATTTTTCTGAGCCTTCTGCTATTTTTGGTGGAGTGGAACCCAATGTGAGATTTCTAATTTATAAACGATATGGAAAACGATGATGTATAAATTATATAGTCGATGTATGAGTTATATAAGCGTTGCGCACCTCATGTATAAGCGTTGTATAAGTTGTACGTTCGATATATAAGTTATATATGCGTTGTAAAAATTATATATGTATTCAAATAGAAGTGAAATGTTTATATATATATATATATATACACCCCTCGTCCACAAACCATGAACGATATTTATTGGTTGTGATTGGTGTGAAAATTGGTTGATTACGAATGATTGATTAGAATTGTTTGTGGTTGAAATTGATTGATTGTGGTTGAAAAATACCCATTTGTGGTTGAGAAATATTTGGTTGAAACCACATAGGATTAGTTTGTGGAAATGAAAAAAAATATACATGCCGCCTGCGTGCGAACTAGATGCATGATTCCCCATTGTCAAAAGCTGCGAGGTTTTAAGGTAGAGCGAGGAGCCGTACTAGGGACGGTCCCGGTTTTAACTACCCTGCCGTTATGCTGCCGAAATTTTGAATAATATTCATGTGTTAGAATTATTTTCCTGTGTTGAAACTATATTCGTGTGTTGAATAGAAAACCTTCATGTGTTGAATCGAAATTCATTCGTTGAATAGAAATTCATGTGTTGAATGGTATTCGTGTTTTAAATAAACTTTTTTAACAATATAAAAATCACCTTTTTATTGTATATATACGAATTTTGAATAACATTCATGTGTTGAATAGAAATTCATTCGTTGAATATAAATTCATGTGTTGAATGGTATTCGGGTTCGAAAGAAATTGTTTTATAATAAAGATCATATTTTTATCATCTATATAGACTATATAAAATAGTCGTCTTTAGAAATAAATTGTTTTATAATAAAAATCATATTTTTATCACCTATATGAACTATATAAAATAATCGTGTTTCGAAATAAATTGTTTTTCAATAAAAATCACATTTTTTCTATATACAAGAATGGTTAAAAATAGCGAAGTGTTGAAATAATTGTCTGTTGGATAAAAATATCATTTTTATCAAATGTATGAAAAGAATATAGTTTTGAAATCGAAGAATCGATATATATATATATAATTGAAATATATCGAATAGCGAAGCTGCAGTTCGTGTTTTGAAACCGTGATTTCCAACGATTAGTGTGGGAGATCCGACCATCGGATTTTCCCGAAACCGAAACCGTTGGGTTCGCTTTGGAAATATCTTTCCAACGACACCAAATTTGTAAAGATCCAACGGTTGGATTATCTGGAATGTTTAATTCAAATCTGAAGAAAAACAGCGCCAGAATCGACTATATATATATATATATAATTAAATTAAATCGAATAACGACGCTGCAGTTCGTATTTTGAAATCGAAACTTCAAACGATTATACCAGGAGATCCAACTGTCGGATTTTCCCGAAACTGGAACCGTTGAATTCGTTTTGAAAAGATCTTTCTAATGATATAAATTTTGTGAAGATCCAACGGTTAGATTTTCAGATACGTGTAAATCAAATCTGAAGAAAAACAGCGCCACGGCCGCGTTATGACCGAAGCGTCGTTTAAATAAATGGGCTATTTTAAAATAAATAAAAATAGCTATAAATCGTTATAAAATATTATAAACGATATGGAAGTGAAATTTAGAAACAAACTGAAGGTTGGCTAAGTCGAATGGTTTCCTGGATTTTGATCTGATGTTGGTTTCGACCTTCGGGGTTAATATTTGGGAAATCGTTCTCTTACTGATTTACGGTTAGTGACTAATGAACTGGAATATGGCGTATGTGTGTTTGTGTTGCACTTGTTTATTATATACGCGAGTTGCTCAGAAAGACCGGGTCTGTCCCATTCTGAATAACTGAATCAACGATAAGAAATCAAAGATGAAGACGGTGGTCGAAGACCAGAGATCTTCACCTTGTTTGGATGGTAACTGATGTCCTGATTGGGAGGCATCCCGAAATATGGATAATGAGTGGTGATCGTCTAGACGTACGTGCAGATCGATGGGTTTGCAAGGTATATAGTGCCTCCGGTTTCGTTCAGACCCAGAACGGACTTGCAAATGGACGGTGTGTCTGACATTGGAATTTATTCTGTGTGATTGATAGCCATCAGTTGCATGGTGTGAATTGCTTGTGTGGCATGCTAAGATGCGGTGATCAAGACTTCTGTTGAAAAGCAAAGTCTTGTGGTGATGATCAAAGCACTGCCTGTGTGGCGTAGCTTTGTGTATAACGTGAATTCGTGAGCCTCACACCTCGGTATGAACCAGAAACGGGAGAGGACCTCAGGGGGGACATGCGTTTCTTTCTAGCTAGAAGTGGCGTCAATGGTTTTACACGCCCTGACGAGTTTGACTTATGTGGTTGTTACTGTTGCGAGGCGCCTCGGTTAGATCGGATGATCCGGGTCCGATGGAGTCATTCGTTGGCTCATTTATTCCCCATAGGGCAGGGAAACGCATTGTTCAGGCATTTTAATCCACATCGGTGGACAGGCCCTGACGATCCAAGGGTTTGACTGAGTACTTGCCCTGAGACTCGGGCTAGACAGTCTCGAATTCGGTAAGGACTATCTTTTGCCTTGGTTCATGACGGAAATCCAATTTCCAAATACGTGACTGTGCGGTTTTGATTGTATACCTATATATGGTGGCATAGTGGTATGGGGCATTAATGCCGTCTATGATTGATACTTATGATTAGAAATTGTTTTTGAAACATATAAACACTAGTAATAATATCAAATGCTTTTGTTTTATTCGTATCAAGCATATTTTGGCCATTTTAAGGAAAAAACTCTATCCTTCGGTTTGCGTTGCATTGTGTGATGGGAACTGAGTCTTATAATGGCTTCATTTTTATAAAAAGCATTGCGATTTTTAAAAGAAATGTGTTAAGTAGATTTCTCATACCAGTCCCATGACAGACTCGTAGTTTGTTTCACCTTTCGAACTCGGGTGCCCCTTTTTCTACACGGGCAGCGTTGTATTCAGGTTTAGCAGGCTCTTTCTGGATAGCTGGAGCTGAAGATGGATTCTATCATTTATCTCTTTTTATGCTGTTCAGCTCCTGTTGTACATATTATGTTTGTTTCCGCTGTAGACATTTATGTATAGCTGAACTGTATTTGTACTAAGTATGATCCTGTATACTGTGTAACTCTGATGATTACGTTTATTCAGTGTATTATTTGTACGTTATCTGGTGTATTTATTTATTTCTGTTCTGCTGTTATCTGTTTATGTGTTATATTCCAAAGATTACCCTTCCCACCGTCAGTACGAGGTTTGGGGTCGTCACAACGTGGTATCAGAGCTTTGGTTAAGCTTAGTGCTTGGATATAACATATTAACGAACTCGTCAGAAATAGAACCAGTAGTGTTCTAGGACGGGTAACTCATTACATATAGGATCAGTAATATCCTAGTATGAGTAAAGCAGAATGAAATACACCCCACTAGACACATTTACATTTGAAGTATATGTTTCTATGTTTTGAAATATCTTTTCTATGACCTGACACTTGATCTGTTGTTTGCAGAAGTACTAGAAAATGAGTGTCAGAAACAGAAGAAATGCAGAACCAGATCTAGAGGCTCTATTTAAGAGATATCGAAATCTGGGTGGAGAACAATTCTCGGGCAATGAATCTATTATTAAAACTCAAGCTTGGGTGAGCTCTGCAGAAAGAATATTTGAGTGTTTCCAGCTGAGAGATGACCAGAAAAGTTTAGTGGCATCTTGGTCGCTCAAAGAAGAAGCTTTAATCTGGTGGAAGGCTATGAAAAGAGACGTTTCAATATATGTTAGCCAATGCCCTACTTGCCAGCTAGTCAAAAGCGACCAATAGAAACTTGCTGGACTGTTGCAACCGCTGGACGTTCCTGGTTGGAAGTGGGAACATATTTCCATGGACTTCATTGATGGTATGCCCAGAACCAGAAAAGGGAATGACAGTATTTGGGTGATCGTAGATCACTTCACGAAGACCGCCCATTTCATACCTGTCAGATCAACCAGAACTGCTCAGAGTCTGGTGCAGATATATTTCAAGGAAATTGTTAGACTACACGGAGTGCCAATCAGTATAGTTAGTGATAGAGATCCAATATTCACTAGCAAATTCTGGGAGGCATTTCAAGTAGAGCTTGGAAAGAAGCTGAACTTGAGCACCGCTTATCATTCTCAGACAGATGGTCAGACTGAGAGGGTGAATCGTATACTAGAAGATCTATTGCGGGCTTGTGTTCTAGATTTCGGTGGATCATGGGAAGACCATTCACATTTGGCTGGATTCTCATATAACAACAGCTACCAAGCGAGCCTGATAATGTCGCCATTCGAAGCATTATATGGTAGACCGTGCCGATCTCCTACTTGTTGGGTTGAACCTGGAAATAGGCTTGTATTAGGACTAGATATGATCCGTGAAGCTGCCGACAAAGTCGATTTCGTAAAGAAACGATTACTCGCCTCTCAAAGCCGACAAAAGAGCTATGCCGATAAGAGAAGAAGAGATATATCATTTGCTGTTGGCGACTATGTATATTTGAAAGTATCGCCGATGAGAGGAGTTATCCGGTTCGGTAAAATAGGGAAATTGGCGCCCAAATTCATTGGTTCGTTTCCTATTCTAGAACGGATTGGAACTCTCGCTTATAAGGTTAAATTGCCAGATGGTTGCCTAGGGTGTATGATGTATTTCACATATCTCAACTTCGAAAGCACGCTCATGATCAAGACTTGATTGTGGAAGAAGCAGCTCAACAGGATATTGAAATTACTCCAGAATTGGCTGTGAGAAGAGAGCCGCTAAAGATCATCGGCAAAGAAACCAAAGAGCTGAGGAATAAGAAGGTTCACTTAGTCAAAGTGCAATGGAGTGGATATCCGCGAGATTGTACTTGGGAAACTGAGGAGAGCATTCAGAAAGCCTATCCTAAGTGTCGAGTAGATATCTCTGATTGACTACGGTGCAATGTACATTTACCATACTTTGCATTACCAATTAGTTCTCTACTATGTTGTTATTTTCTTTTCATGGATGTGCACTTTTAATTCTATAGTCTGAATGATTTTAAAAGAGTATAGGAATTGATTAGGACATTTTTGAAAAGTTAAAAACGAATTGCTTGTTGTTTGCATTGTGTGGTAGTAAATTAGATTAATCAAATTATTGAAACGATAGTTAATTTAATTAATAAGAGAATGAATGGTAGGATTATTCGATTAACTCACACATTGAACTGATTTAAAAATAGATAGATATATATATATGTGCATCATATATGTTTGAACAGGTAAATGGATAGCTGTTGAGTAAAGAAACTATTTGTGTGCCCGACAAATAGGTAAACCTTAATGAGTTGGATGCGAAATATTATTATATCAACTCCTGTGAATGCCATTGGATGCGGAGTGCTGGTTATTCTGTGTGTAATAATAAATATCGCCATAGGATAGTAACAATTAATTTTGAACTACACTACATGGCATACTTCTTGAAGATAGGCATACTTCATCATATACCACATAAGCATTTGGAGCTTGTGTGACGAGGTGGAAGATTTACCATACGAGCGAGAGGCTTGTATGGCGATGACTATATTTTACAGGTTGAACTAATGACTGATATGACCATATAAAATTGTAACGATAAATTGCCAGATTAATAAAAACCCCACACGGGTCTGGAGTTGACAATAATCACGTCTCTCTAGTCATTAGATACAGCACATGGATTATTTATTTCCCATACGGGACGAGGTGACGAGGATTTATCCTCTGGTGCAATTAAAATACACACTCCCTCAGGCTTTGACAGGGTGACGAGAATTTATTCTCTGGAGTTACTATCTATACACGCTCCCCTGTAAACACCAAAATATATCACTATAAATATGTGTATGCTTTATAGGATTTATTGGGTACCTAATACGGCCCAATAAATTTCCAAACCCCTCCCCGTACAAAGGAGGTTATGGCGAAATTTTTCGAAAATTCCGGGTGTTAGCCAAAAATTTGAAGAATTTGAAAATTCTCAAAAACTGAAAAGTTGGAGAATGGAAGCCTGATTGAACGTAGAGTTGATTAATCAAACCACTTTCGGCTTTGTTCCTTTTCGGGGACGAAAAGTTTTAAGTGGGGGAGATTGTAACGACCCGGAAAATCTGAACCAATTTAAAAATTTTAAATTGGCTATTTTAGTGAATTTTAAATATTTAAAATAAATATTTTAAATAATAACGATGAAAAGTAAGTTTGAATCGAAGTTGAAAATAAATATAATTACTTTGAATTATAAACAAGGCCTGAAATGGCGCGGTAGTTTCAAAATTTGAATTCAAACTTCGACTGACTGTACCGGGTGCAAAACAAAACGGACTTGAGTGAAACCAAAAATATTTAAATATGTTAGTGAATACCTTTCTAACGAATCTGAAAAATCGAAGTCTCATAGCGGGAAGCAAAAGTTATGGCCAAATGAATTTTCTGAAAGGTCGCTATGGAGTTTTTATAGCCCGTGAAAATGGCCATTTTGCAAACGACCTTGGAATTTGACGAAACCACTTTTGTTGGATCTGGGATGTCAAATTATTGCTAGGTTTCAAATTTCATAATTTTTGAAGCTAGAATGTGAGCGTGGCAAAGGAAAACGTGTTTCGGTCAATTACAGTTAAATTAGATCGACCAGAAATGGGCCATTTTTCAAACGGTCTCAGAATTCGACGAAACTAGTTTTGTTGGGACCATATCGTCAAAACATAGCTAGATTTATTTTTCGGGAATTTTTAGAATCAGTTTGTGGCCCCGGCAAATTGAAATGTACGTTCAAATCAAATATTGAATGTTTTATATTTTAATTTGAATGAAAACTGACTGAAACAGCCAAATGGGCCTACGAAACATATCCCATTGTGTTCAGAATGGGGATAAAACGATAGAGACAACAGTCGTTGAGTTTGAATTGGTGTTCACAAGAGATAAGAGGGTATTTTCGGATTTTTAAAATATATAAATAAATAAAAATATCTCATTGGCCACATCATTTTCTCTCTCCCCGACTCTATCCAAAACCGATGACGGAAAGCTTTACTTTCCTTCTCTCCTCAATTTCTTCTAATCCGCTCAATAAAAACCCATGCCCCTTTGGAGAATTTTGTAGTGCTCGAGAAGATCTTCAAATCCATATATAGTTTGGATTTTTTCGTTGTGTGGTTTGAAAGAATCGATGCCTGGAAGTTGCGGGTTTCAAACCGTCGCCGCACCCACATCAGGCCGTCGAACTGGGCCGCACCCCCCTGCGCAGGTGCGCCTCTCCTCCCCCTTCGACGCTGCGAAGGCCGATCGATGAATAGCTACGCGGATTTCGAGATAAATGCAAACCTAGTTTTGAACAGTTTGCTGAAGGTAACGGCTGTTTTTAATTAAACTATATTATAGCAGTTTAAAGCACTACTGTTTTTGATTTCACTATAAAAATCATATCTTTTCGTTTCTTGACGAAATTCAGTGAAACAAGAGGCAGTGGACTCGTGTGGACGTCTTCTACATTCTAGAAGAGACCGCATATTTTTCTGAGCCTTCTGCTATTTTTAGTGGAGTGGAACCCAATGTGAGATTTCTAATTTATAAACGATATGGAAAACGACGATGTATAAATTATATAGTCGATGTATGAGTTATATAAGCGTTGTGCACCTCATGTATAAGCGTTGTATAAGTTGTACGTTCAATATATAAGTTATATATGCATTGTAAAAATTATATATGTGTTGAAATAGAAGTGAAATGTTTATATATATATATATATATATATATATACGCCCCTCGTCCACAAACCATGGACGATATTTATTGGTTGTGATTGGTGTGAAAATTGGTTGATTACGAATGGTTGATTAGAATTGTTTGTGGTTGAAATTGATTGATTGTGGTTGAAAAATACCCGTTTGTGGTTGAGAAATATTTAGTTGAAACCACATAGATTAGTTTGTGGAAATGAAAAAAAATATACATGTTGCCTGCGTGCGAACTAGATGCATGATTCCCCATTGTCAAAAGCTGCGAGGCTTTAAGGTAGTGCGAGGAGCCGTACTAGGGACGGTCACGGTTTTAACTACCCTACCGTTATGCTGCCGAAATTTTGAATAATATTCATGTGTTAGAATTATTTTCCGGTGTTGAAACTATATTCGTGTGTTGAATAGAAAACTTTCATGTGTTGAATCGAAATTCATTCATTGAATAGAAATTCATGTGTTGAATGGTATTCATGTTTTAAATAAACTGTTTTAACAATATAAAAATCACCTTTTTATTGTATATATATGAATTTTGAATAACATTCATGTGTTGAATAGAAATTCATTTGTTGAATAAAAATTCATGTGTTGAATGGTATTCGGGTTCGAAAGAAATTGTTTTATAATAAAAATCATATTTTTATCATCTATATAGACTATATAAAATAGTCGTGTTTAGAAATAAATTGTTTTATAATAAAAATCATATTTTTATCACCTATATGAACTATATAAAATAATCGTGTTTCGAAATAAATTGTTTTTCAATAAAAATCACATTTTTCTATATACATGAATGGTTAAAAATAGCGAAGTGTTGAAATAATTGTCGGTTGGATAAAAATATCATTTTTATCAAATGTATGAAAAGAATATAGTTTTGAAATCGAAGAATCGATATATATATATATATAATTGAAATATACCGAATAGCGAAGCTACAGTTCGTGTTTTGAAACCACGATTTCAAATGATTAGTGTGGGAGATCCGACCATCGGATTTTCCCGAAACCGAAACCGTTGGGTTCGCTTTGGAAATATCTTTCCAACGACACCAACTTTGTAAAGATCCAACGGTTGGATTGTCTGGAATGTTTAATTCAAATATGAAGAAAAACAGCGCCAGAATTGATTTTATATATATATATATAATTAAATTAAATCGAATAACGACACTGCAGTTCGTATTTTGAAATTGAAACTTCAAACGATTATACCAAGAGATCCGACCGTCGGATTTTCCCGAAACTGGAACCATTGGATTCGTTTTGAAACGATCTTTCTAATGATATAAATATTGTGAAGATCCAACGATTAGATTTTCAGATACGTGTAAATCAAATCTGAAGAAAAACAGTGCCATGGCCGCGTTATGGCCGAAGCGTCGTTTGAATAAATGGACTATTTTAAAATAAATAAAAATAGTGATAAATCATTACAAAATATTATAAACGATATGGAAGTGAAATTTAGAAACTAACTGAAGGTTGGCTAAGTCGAATGGTTTCCTGGATTTTGATCTGATGTTGGTTTCGGCCTTCGGGGTTAATATTTGGGAAATCGTTCTCTTACTGATTTACGGTTAGTGACTAATGAACTAGAATATGGCGTATGTGTGTTTGTGTTGCACTTGTTTATTATATACGCGAGTTGCTCAGAAAGACCGAGTCTATCCCATTCTGAATAACTGAATCGACGATAAGAAATCGAAGATGAAGACGGTGGTTGAAGACCGGAGATCTTCACCTCGTTTGGATGGTAACTGATGTCCTGATTGGAAGGCATCCCGAAATATGGATAATGATTGGTGGTCTTCCAGACGTACGTGGAGATCGATGGGTTTGCGAGGTATATAGTGCCTCCGGTTTCGTTCAGACCCAGAATGGACTTGCAAATGGATGGTGTGTCTGACATTGGAATTTATTCCGTGTGAATTATAGCCATCAGTTGCATGTTGTGAATTGCTTGTGTGGCATGCTAAGATGCAGTGATCAAGACTTCTGTTGAAAAGCAAAGTCTTGTGGTGATCATCAAAGCACTGCCTGTGTGGTGTAGCTTTGTGTATAACGTGAATTCGCGAGCCACACACCCCGGTATGAACCAGAAACGGGAGAGGACCTCAAGGGGGACATGCGTTTCTTTCTAGCTAGAAGTGGCGTCAGTGGTTTTACATGCCCTGACGAGTTTGACTTATGTGGTTGTTACTGTTGCGAGGCGCCTCGGTTAGATCGGACGATCTGGGTCCGATGGAGTCATTCGTTGGTTCATTTACGCCCCATAGGGCAGGGAAACGCATTGTTCAGGCATTTTAATCCACATCGGTGGACCGGCCCTGACAATCCAAGGGTTTGACTGAGTACTTGCCCTGAGACTCAGGCTAGACAGTCTTGAATTCGGTAAGGACTATCTTTTGCCTTGGTTCATGACGGAAATCCAATTTCCAAATACGTGACTGTGCGGTTTTGATTGTATACCTATATATGGCGGCATAGTGGTATGGGGCATTAACGCCGTCTATGATTGATACTTATGATTAGAAATTGTTTTTGAAACATATAAACACTAGTAATAATATCAAATACTTTTGTTTTATTCGTATCAAGCATATTTTGGCCATTATAAGGAAAAAAACTCTATCCTTCGGTTTGCGTTGCATTGTGTGATGGGAACTGAGTCTTATAATGGCTTCATTTTTATAAAAAGCATTGCGATGTTTAAAAGAATTATTTGTTTTAAAGCACTGGCAATCCGATGGAGTAAACTCGTTCCACGAAAGTGGCGTGGTCCTGTGATTAGCCATATTATAAATGTGTTAAGTAGATTTCTCATACCAGTCCCATGACTGACTCGTAGTTTGTTTCACCTTTCAAACTCGGGTGTCCCTTTTTCTACACGGGAAGCATTGTATTCAGGTTTAGTAGGCTCTTTCTGGATAGCTGGAGCTGAATATGGATTCTATCATTTATCTCTTTTTATGCTGTTCAGCTCCTGTTGTACGTATTATGTTTGTTTCCGCTGTAGACATTTATGTATAGCTGAACTGTATTTGTACTAAGTATGATCCTGTATACTGTGTAACTCTGATGATTACGTTTATTCAGTGTATTATTTGTACGTTATCTGGTGTATTTATTTATTTCTGTTCTGTTGTTATCTGTTTATGTGTTATATTCCAAAGATTACCCTTGCCACCGTTAGTACGGGGTTTGCGGTCGTCACATGTTTATATACACTGATTTGATTGATATCGATTGGGACGATAAATTTTACACATCGCCCAACTGCGCAAATAAAATCTGTGTGTTGATTTGAAACCCCACACGGGTATTGGGATGATATTTGGCGTACACTAATTCCAATTGTTTAGTTGTATGTCAATCGATGGGTTGACAGACTGTGTAAGCGTTAATTATTTATATTTAATGCTTATGCAGTTGTGTGGTGCACTCTGGATGATGGTTGATTATTTATCGTTGTTATTTTATACATGTGTTGTAGAAAATCCATATAATTAACATTATATGGTAATTGATTGGGCCTCATTCTAGTTTTGAAAAAGAAATATTTGAATAGAAATATTTGAAAAAGAAATATTTGAATAGAATATTTGAAAAAGGAATATTTGAATAGAAATATTTGGAAAAGAAATATTTGAATAGAAATATTTGAAAAAGAAATGTTTGAAACAGAATATTTGAAAATAGAAATGCGAAGCCGTGTTAAGTAGTTACACGCCATTTTAACAAGAATGGGAATTTTGTCGATTTTATAATGAATATTGAAAGTGATTTCAAAATCGAATATTTAGAATTGAATTCGAATTGAAATTGAATTGAATTGAATTCGAATTGAAATTGAATAGAAATGAATTCGAATTGAAATTGAATAGAAATGAATTCGAATTGAAATTGAATAGAATTGAATTCGAATTGAAATTGAATAGAATTGAATTCAAATTGAAATTGAATAGAAATGAATTCGAATTGAAATTGAATTAATTTGAAATTCAAATTGAATTGAAAACGAACTGAAATTTAATTAAAAATCGATTTGAATTGAAATCAATTTGAAATGAATTTAAAACGAATTTGTAAGGTAAAATTCAATTTTGATTTGAATTTGAAAATGAACTTGAT
Source organism: Allium sativum (assembly GCA_030737875.1). Taxonomy (NCBI): domain Eukaryota; kingdom Viridiplantae; phylum Streptophyta; class Magnoliopsida; order Asparagales; family Amaryllidaceae; genus Allium; species Allium sativum. Next base: position 441,960,028 of record CM060922.1, on the reverse strand, counting down.
ATCGTTTTGAAAACGAATTTTAAACGATTTATAAAATACGTTTTGAAAGGAAATTGACAAAATATATAATATAATATATATATATAATGGCCTGAATAGAACGCGCCGCGCTGCGGCAGTTCGCGAATTTCGACCATTGACTTCGAATGGACATTGCGGGAGATCCGACCGTCGGATTCTCCTAAAACAGGAACCTTGGGTTCGTATCAAAAAGAGCTTTCTAACGGATATTAGAAATTTGAAATCTAATGGTTGGATTTGGAATTATGTCCAAATCAAATTGGGAAAAGGTCGATGTAAGCGCAGTTCGATAGCCGTTGATGGAAATCGATTGTACGGGCCTTGATAAAATTATTAAAAATAGTAATAATTTGTGTAAAATCATAAGGAATGATTTGGAAAGAATTGGGATGAAAAAATTCCATATTTGAAATGATAAGAGTAGATTTTTATCGAAATGAACTAGTTTTGAACTAGAAGTATAATTCTATTTATTTTTAAATAAATAAATTGGATTTGAAATGGTTTTGAAAATAACCAGAATTTCCAATAATTGAATTGGAATGGATTTGAATTGAAATCATCTTCGGAATATTTCGATGTTGGATTTCGTGATGATACAGATATTGTTATGGGAATTTGAAAGATATATTATTATCGTTATTTCCAATACGATATTTGTTGATCGTAGAATTTGATATTGAACATAAGCCGGTATATTTTCTATTCAGAGCCTTGTATTTAATATCAAATGGGATTTGGGTTTGTCGTGAATGGTGTCTTCATTAACACTGTTCTTAAACCCAGTTGAGAAAAAGATTAAATCTTTTTATTTAGATTTAATGAAGTGTACCAATTAAACGGTATTTAATTGGGATTGAATTTGAATTGATTTTTGGGTTTATCGTGAACGGTGTTTTAAATAACACTTGTTCTTTAACCCGATAATTAATGGAATATGATTTTGGGTTGTCGTGAACGGTATCTTCAATAATACTGTTCTTAGACCCAACGGAGTTAAGAAAATCAGAAACTAACTGGAGATTAGTTAAGTTGAATGGTTTCTTGGGTATTGATCTGATGTTGGTTTCGGCCTTCGGGGTTAATACTTAGGGAATTGCTCACTTGCTAATTTATGGTCAGGGACTGATTGAAATGTGATGTGATTTTGGGGTTTATCGTGAACTGTGTTTTAAATGACACTGATTCTTTAGCCCAGTTAAAGATTAAAACTAAGTGGAGTTTTAATGAATCTTTAATTAGATTGAAAAGATCGAAAATGGAGTATCACCATTTTTGCTCTAGGTGATAGTTAAATCTTTAATTAGATTTGAATGTGAAATGGTAATTGAATTTACCGATAACACCGTGGTGTTAGATATGAAGTATTACCAGTTTTACTTCATGGGATGAATAGGTTGGGATTGGAAAATAGAATAAATGATTACTTCGGTGTGGTTCGCTAATCTCGACTAGTTTGAATTGATATTCAAAAGAAGATTAAAGAATAAATTTAGAAGAATTTATCTTTGATAAAATTAATGGGAACCTTTCCCTAAGAATGTGAAATTTAGAAACTAATTGGAGATTAGTTAAGTAGAATGGTTTCCTGTGTATTGATATGATGTTGGTTTCGACCTTTGGGGTTAATATTTGGGGAATTGTTCTCTTACTAATTTATGGTTAGTGACTGATGAACTGGAATGAGGTGTATGTTGTGTTTGTGTAACACTTGTTTATTATATACGCGAGTTACTCAGAAAGACCGGGTTTATCCCATTGTGAATAACTGATTCGACGTGGTGTCGAGGATGAAGACGGTGGTCGAAGACCGGAAGTCTTCACGTCGTTTGGGTGATTACTGACGATCTTGATTGGGCTGTACACCCAAGAGGAGGGAATCAGTTAGTGATCGTCTAGACGTACTTGGAGATCGATGGATACGCGGGGTACTAGGTGCCTCCGGTTTCGTTCCACTACACCATAATGGCCATTTGGAAACTCTTATTTTTTCAACTGCCAACACTTATATGTGTTGTAGACTAGTGACGCTAATATGTGTTGCTATATTAAAAATGTGTCATCAAAAATGTGCCAACACTTATTTGTGTTGATATGCCTGGTCAACCCTTGTATTCTGAGGGCAAAATGGTAAGTTCTCACCTTATGACCTAATCGCTGCCAAAAATCTTTTTCCCCAACGCTTATTCATCCGATGGCTGCATCATAAGCAAATACAAAGAAAAATGGACTTCGAAGAATTGATATCTGCTCTCTCTAATCGATAACAATATCAGCGATTTTTCTCAAATCGATATTAGTCTCTCAAATCCTATCTCGACTCGTTTCTCGGAATCACGGCTTCTAGGAATTGGGGCTTCAAATTGGGGCTTCGACGTTGAGAGTAAATTACAGATTGAACGAGGTGCTTTATTATTTGTGATTTCTCAAAATTACAGATTGAACGACTAAAAGAGGTGCTTTATTCTTCAAGGTCGACATTGAGAGTAAATTTTGTTTTCTGTGTTAGTATACTTGCAAATTTCAAAAAAAATGGTCTCTATTTTGTATTTGGAGATTCAATTTTGGTTTATAAGTGATTAGAATGATTATATTATGTGTTTCAAAAGGTGTAGGCTAGCTTGGCATAATCAATATAAATGGTAATTAGTTATTAGTATCATCAACTTACTATTGGCTTAATCATGTAATGAGCTATATCCTTAAATGCTAGATTGGCAGGTTCTGTTATGTATTCCCAGCTAATCATGTTATGGAGAGTGCTACGTTAGGAGAGAATTGTACCTTACAGATGTGAGTACTTAGTCAATATACTGTAGCTAGAGTTTATATTCTATAGTCATTTGTTAGACTTGCAGTATGGTAATTTATGTGCATCCCTGTTGAAATTCTGATGACATAACATGGATAATTAATATAGCATTTTAGTTTTGAATGATGTTAGAACAATCAGGGGATAACATCCTTATTTAAATATCATAAAAGTAGTTTTTGCGATTTTTTAGTCAGAATTCAGGGGTGTCCCATTTTCCTTCTCTCTCGCCGGGTTGAAAAATTAGGGCAGTCAGTACACAAAACATTTTCCTTTAGCTTTTTACAAAATATGAACTATACAACGTATTGCACTAGAATTTATTATTAATATATCCCAGACTTCGCAAAAAACCAGAAGGAAAAATGTGTGATTGATATGTTTAGTTTTTATAGAAAAATCAACATGTTATTCCCAAACCATGCTTTTTTCAGTAGCTATAGGATACCAAAACAAGTGCACATATGAACAGCTGGAGGTAAGAAAGAGACTATATGAAGTTTGGACCAAATCTCTAGAATACGGATATGTTGATCTTAATATCTAGTTGGAATTAATCAGAGATCTAATATAAATGCTTATGGAGGTTAATTGTATATGTTCAAGTCCTAGAGCCCATCAAACATGCTTCAATCATTTTAATATAAAACTCAATTGAGAAAAAGTTTTCTACCCCATTTCTTCTCAGAGCAAGATTAATGATGATCACCCAGTCCATTGGTATTAATCATGGAACCTTTCTAAGCTATATGAAAAAAAATAAAGTAGTTATTAGGTTGCTTCATCTAAAAAAAATCGTATATGTGTGTATTGTGCGTGTGTGTTTATCGTTTTGATTTAAACTTTCAATCCACTAAACTAGACCATATCTCAAATTTTACCCTTTGCCAAATTTTGCTTGAGCTTCCATTTTTATAGTTATATGATGTTGCCAAGCTTGAAAATGTCAGGTAATGGGGCTGCTGTTGGTGCTAATCTCCCTGGTAAAATAACTAGGGTGTGATAATGTCATTGGACACCATGTCGTAGTTGGAATTAAGATTCAAGACGTAAAATACAAGGTAGGCTATCTTTTCCTTCCAAATATATTTTTTTACACTTATTTATTTTTAGCTGATTAGCCACTTTCAAAATTGGCACTTAGATCACAATGACAAACAAAACTCAAGTGACAAAACTAAATACTTTCTTTATACAACAATATTTTTGCAAATAACACTTTGTTTGCTGGCTATGTTGTTGTAGAGGCGAGTGATGGTTTACTTCATGGTTTTCTTCTTTTGTTAAATTTCGCTCAAGTAAAATATGGAACTGAATAATTAGTTCTTTTCAAATGTAGGACTTTACACATACTGCTGGATTTGTTGTTGTCCACCATTTTTGCCATATTTGGTCATATTCCTTTATTGGAGGAGGCATTGCGGTATGCCGTCTCAGCGCACACACCCTTTGTTCCCTTCTTTGACATTGCTTGAATACCAACAATTAGTTGTTTTTTCTAGATTTTGTTGCCCTTCACAAATGCAATGGTTAATATCCATGCACAATTAAAAGCAGAAGGCTTTTGTTTTTTCTATAAAGTCTCTTGCTATTTTAAGTAAAAACTTACCAGTCAAGTTTAAAAAATATTTTAGCGTAAGTGTAATAAATCAATTAACTTCAGCCAAATCTGTATTGAAAAGTCAAATAACAAACAATAAATGCTGTCAATTATGTTACTTTTTCAGAATCATCGATTTTTACTTACCCAAATGACTTGCTGAATGTTGCTATCAACTTATTTTTGCATAAATGCTGTCAAAATATGTCACTTCTTCCCTTCTATTAAAACTTTTAATGATCTGAGCCCTTGAATGTATATGGTTATGTGCGCGTTTAATTTCAGTTTGTTTCCAAATTTAAGTTATTTCAGTTTGTTTACTTAAAATGAGTGCGTCTTAATTAGAGTACTATTTTTTAATGCTCCATTCCATATCGGGGTATGCAATCGGCATCAATCCGTAAAAATCTCTCCCACTAGTTCTCTATTTTCCTGCAATTTAGAACACTATTTTTGGGTAGCTTTTTTCATTAGTAGCACTCAATATTCTACTTAGTAAACAGTTTATAGAATTGTCATATCTTTTAGTATAATGTGTCGAATGTGGACCTTTGTATGCCATAAGTGTGGGTGCTGCATGATGACAGGAAGCTATGACGGATTGATAATCTTGATTGAATAATCAAAGCTAGTCAATCCTGTTCAAAATATGTCAGCATGTAAGTGGGCTTCATCATGCAACAAGGATGAATTCGTTCTACAGTTGGGTGAGATTTAGTAAATTCATCAAGGGGGCATAATAATGTTCTACTATTTGTATTCATCAATTACTTCAAACTTGATAGCTTAATGAAACAATGCCATGATTTAATACAGATAATATTCATTAAAATGATCCAAAAAACTAGATCAACTTTGTGCATGTGGAAACTTATTTTGTTGTGTGTTTCCTTTTTCTACGTTTCCTATTGTTTTCATTTAATTCTGACTTTCTCTTATTTACAGCAGCTGTAAACTTTGTGGCAACTGATTCTTTGTAAATGTCGCTTAGTTATTATATAATAAAATTCTATTTTTTAGGTTGTGTGTTTCCTTTTACTATGTCTCTTATTGTTTTCATTTAATTCCAGCCTTCTCTTATTAAATGCAGGTGCAACTACTGGGAGGTTACATTGTGATAAGCCTACAGGTAGAAGGAGGCATTATGCACATCAAAGATGATGAAGGTAGTAAGAAATCTTCATTGATAACTTACCTTATAAATTAAATAAAGGCATGTGGTAATAAATTTCACCTTAACATGCATTAGTTTTTTCAATAATTCCTACGTCAGCTTCTGATGTACAACTTGATTAATAGAATCCACATTTATAAGTTTACCTTTTAGATTATATATGTTGGAAAATGTTGGTTTTCCTTTCTTTAACAAATTTACCTAAATTTTAATTGCTGCAAGGTGATTAGATGATTCCATATATGAATTGGCTAATTTTAAATCAGATTTTTAGCAAAAAAAATCTTTGCCAAATTTGTACAAGTAACTTAAATTGAACCACTATCACCTTTTGCATTTATGATTCATTACTCCATTATACAAGTATTCAAATAGGCATTTTTATAGAAAATTGAACAGTAATGATCATTAAATTATACTAATTATGTTTGCATTTGAAGAAAATGATTAGTGCAGAAAATTATGTTTACGTAACTGCATATAATATTATCTGATATTACTGTTTTATATTTTTGGAAGGAATTAGTTTGGATTGAATTTTATGATAGTGCATGTGACATTATTCACCTCACGACAAAGTTTGAAATATATTTTCCTATCCGTTGTTTTGTTAAAATAAGTCATACCTAGTCTCCTCCATTGCTTCAGATAGAAAATATTCATCCCAAAAGCCCACAATTATGCCTTGGCATCAAACTCCTCTTTTATACTTGCTTCTGAATTATGCCTTGGCATCCCTAAAGCCCACAGATCCCGAGGCAGAGACATTTCTGAAACTTGTGGCTCCTCCTTTCGTACTAAGCTTTCCTTCCTTTATTTTTTTTTCTCCGATCCTCTTTGCTTGATATTCCCTCCGTTTTTCTCTCTTCTAATTTTCTGCATACATTCATTCTTCTATAACTGATTTTCTTTATTGCATATTTCATTGCACAGTAAAACTATAGAGAGTTTGTCTAATTGTATATTTGGTTCGCATTTCATAAATTTTATATTGCAAGAGTTGCTCCCAAATGATATTTTTCAAGCTCATAATGGAAACAAATTCTTTTTTCTTAACCAAGCCAGATAGTGTCAATAGTTCTATTAATGATTGTCATTAAAAAGTATAACATACCCCATTTGCATGATTACACCATGCAACAGAGGCATAATGCTCATATGCGATACTTAGGAGAGCTGTACAACTACGAGCATATTGATTCATCTGTGATATTTGAGACATTATATTTAATTATCGCTTTTGGTCAATGGACACCAGAAGTAAGTCCTTCCGGTTCTTATAATACTCATTATTCCACTGCAAAATAAAAATGTTTGTGGAGAGCTTCAAGTGCTCTGTCCCAGTGTGTGTGTGAATGTGTGTTTGCGTGTGTGTGTGTGTTTAAAGGAAATATGTGTCTGCTGTTGATACATGCTATCTTGTCACATTCTTAGTTGATGCTTAAATCATTTGTCTATCATTTAAATGACCATAATTTCCGATTTGGTATATTCCATTCGTTCTTATGTTAAACTTGTCAGGATATAAGAGAGTCAGATAGTGAATAGTTTATTTCTCAAATATCATTTAAAGGAGCTAGCAGGTTTCTATTGTATAATAGATTACATTTTTTAGTTAATGGTGTATGAATTTTGGATACGGTAATCCAATTTTGAAGCATGAAATTTTTAGCAGGAGATTTCTTTTAGTAGCCATCTTACGGCATTCACTGCATAACAGTAACTTCTAAGTTCTAACCATGTCTCTATTGTTTTATGGATTTGCAAACTGTATCTTCTTTTCAGTCTCACATAATATTTTCATAGCTTGGTTATTCCGAACTCAAGTTTTATAAACTGGCAACATTTGGTTTGTGTTTGTTTAGGTTATGTGAACTTTTCGTAAGTTTTCGTTCTTCTGCATGTACTGTAGTCTAGAAAATCTACTGCTGAATCATTATTCCTATTAAAATTTCATTTTTTTTGGACAAAGACTCATATGTCCATGTAATAAGTCAATGATATTTACTATAACTAAAGCAAGATGTACTGGATCCACCAGAAGATTATTCTCGAATCAGGGTGATTATTACTCTTCTTCAGACGTGTGGTCACTACTTTGACAGAGGTTCTTCTAAAAGAAAGCTGGATAAGTTCTTAATATATTTTCAAAGATATGTGATTGCCAAAGGCCCCTTACCACTTGATATTGAATTTGATGTTCAGGTTAGTAATGCCATTTCAATTTGATTGAATTCATGGTTCTGTCACCTAACCCTTTCGCATCACCTAAATTGTCTGAATTTTTAAGTATATGAATCCGAGTCTTAGTACTGTCATTTTATCATGAATAAAAAATGCTAGAAGTCATACTTTTTCAGCACAATTTTTATTTAGCAATCACGCAGATAATCGATTCATACTTGTACAATGGACCACTGAAGCTTGAACACATATCGAATTATTATGCCACATGTTGTTATCATACACGACTGTATGTTCAAGCATACACATGTAAAATACACATACTTACGTGTGTGCATGCGTATGCACTGGGGCATATTCATTGATGATTTTGATGTAGTTAAGTTTGCGCACTAATATCAAATCATTATTTCACTAACATATTTTTTAACCTATATAATTCGTCTTTAATTGATAATCTGTTCTACATCTGTGAACTTCAAGATGTATGTTCGCAAACCGAGTCGTAGATTCGCGACTCAGTTTTGTTTTTGCAAGCTGGATCGACGACTCAATTTTGTTGTTTATAAATACATTTGTTATTTATCAGTTTTGCAATTTGTTATTTCTGTAAAAATGAGTGCATTTATATTTTGTAGGCACTTGAGGAGGGCGAATTTTTTTTGAATGTAATGGCAACGAGAAAGCAAATATGTGTGACCTTGACAATGGATGAAGGCTTTGTGATATGGTCCACGTTTTAACAATATCTAAAGTTATATGTATCTTTAGTAAAACTTTGAATTTCTTTTATAATTTGAACATGATATTATGGTATTTTTAAATTGGAAGCATGTAACAAATATTTGAGCATTATGAGAATGTGACATTGTTGAATTTGGAATATGAAAGTGTACTACATCTTATATTGAATTGAGATATTGAATTGTATATGTGATTGAAAATCATAAAGACATGTTATATAAGTGTTAGCAATTTATGTATGCCAACATATATAAGAGTTAGTAGGATTATAATACTGACATTTATAAGTGTTACCATGTATTATGGTTCCAACATTTATAAGTGTTAGCAATGAATATATTTGTAACTCTTATAAGTGTTACAATATCTTATGGTTCTAACATTTATAAGTGTTAGCAATGAATATGTTTGTAACACTTACAAGTGTTACAATATCTTATAGTTCCAACATTTATAAGTGTTAGTAACGAATATGTTTGTAACACTTATAAGTGTTAGCAGTTACTCTGTTTGTAACACTTATAAGTGTTACAGGAAATTCCTCACAGGCCGTTGGTGACACATAAAAGTGTTACAAAAATTATTTGTAACACATATACTTGTTGGGAATCCCCTGTTTTGGTGTAGTGTTCAGACCCAGAACGAACTTGTAAATGGACTGTGTGTCTGACATTGGATTTTATTCTGTGTGATTGATTTCTATTAAATATATATCTGTTTGGCGGCGGAGAATTTATTCTCTTGCTTAACGCCCTTCTCTGAGACATACGAGCTCAGGGGTTATATACTGATGGATATCAAACGCATAGAGTGAATTGCCCGTGTGGCATGCCTAAGTGGCAAATGATCAAGGCTTCTGTTGAAAAGCAAAGTCTTGTGGTTGATGACCAAAGCACGGCCTTTATGGCATAGCTTTGTGTAACGTTTAATTTGCGAGTTTCACACCCAGTATGAACCAGAAACGGGAGAGGACTTCAAGGAGGACATGCGTTTCTTTCTAGCTAGAAGTGCCATCAGTGGTTTTACACGCCCTGACGAGTTTGACTTATGTGGCTGTTGCTGTTGCGAGGCGCCTCAGATTTATCGGTGACTATGAGAAGCCGATGGAGTCATTCGTTGGCTCATTTACGCCCCATAGGGTGGGGAAATGCAGTGTTCAGGCATTTTAATCCACATCGGTAGATCGGACCTGACGATCCAAGGATTGCCTGCGCGCTTGCCTGAGACATGGTAGGCTAGATTGTCTCGAATCGGTAGAGGACGATCCCAAGCCTCGGTTCATATCATAAACGATAATCCAACTTCCAAATACGTGACATTTGCGGTTTTGATTGTAGAGCCTAGTATGGCGACATGATATATGGTACCCATGCCATCTATGATTGATATTTATGATTGTATATAAAATTAGAAACTAACTGGAAATGAGTTAAGATGGGTGGTTTCCTGGGTATTGGTCTGATGTTGGTTTCGGCCTTCGGAGTTAATACTTAGGGAATCATTCTCTTACTAATTTGTGGTTGGAGTCTGATTAAGAATAAAACAGATAAAATTTCATGTACCAAGCATTCTTTGGCTGTTATAAGGTAATACCCTATCCTCCGGCTTGCGTTGCATTGTGTGATGGGACCTGGGTCTTATAACAGCTTCATTGTTCTCTATCTAGCATTGCGCTGTTGTTTTATGCACTGGTGTTCTTGGGAGGAAACCCGTTCCGTGTTATACGGCGAGGTCCCTTGATTTACCTAACTTTAAAATAAAGATTAATAACTGTTTTAGTTCTCACACCAGTCACATGACTGACCTGGAGTTTTTTGTTTTAACCTAAACTCCGGGTGCCCTTATTTCGACACGGGCAACTAGTTGTTTTGGTTTTGCATATTTATATTCACAAGATCCTGATTTATAGCTGGAACGATACTCGGAAAGCTCCGTATCCGTGTATTACTTCTAGTTGTGTATTGTATTATTTTCCGCTGCTATGTAATGTATTATAATCTCTGATATTTATCGAATGTATATTATTTGTTTATACTCTGTATATTCTTGTATTCTGATGGAATTGTCGTAATATACAATGAAATGTTCTTCTGTTTGCGTTCTGATTCGTCTTGTCCTCAAAATAATTCGTTCTTTCTCTTCTCTTCGGAGACCGGGGAAGTTCAGGTCGCTTCATTTGGTATCAGAGCTTTGGTTTACAAAGCTCAGAGAACAAGACACATTAGAACCATACGAAAGAATTCATCAGAGTTTGGATTAGTAATATCCAATGGGAATGACTCGTTAGAGATAGGATCGGTAGTATCCTAGAACGAGTGCGAATAGTATATTTTTAAAGTGAAAACAAATTTTGTTTTGAAATTTAAATCGTATTATACGTATTTGAATAATTTATTTTAAATTGATTTGGACAATCTAGTATATGAAGATTTTGCATATACGCCTAGCTAGCGTGTATACGAAGTCCCAAATATACTGGATAGATATAGAATCACACTCTAGTCGCCCGGAGATGATTCTGATGATTGACTAGTCGTCATCAGTATTCATGTTCGAGTGACGAAAGTGAGGTTTCTATATATTTCCAATTGACTGGTGTGAGAACCAAAATTAGATAGGGCCTATTGTTGTGATTTGGCACCAAAAATGTGATTTTTGACTATGTATCAAAGTTATGAATTTGAAAAGCTAATCAACTAATTGATTGCTGATTGTGTTGTTTGATTATAGTTTGATTAATTAAAATGTTGAACCTTTAGCGAAATTGTATCAAATAGTGAATTGTATTGAAAATTTGCCGCATTTGCATGCATATACATGTACTTACGTTGAACAGGTCATAGCAAGGAGGCTAGAGAAGAGGAATAAAATTGTTTGCCCGACAAATAGGTACATATTTATTGTATTTCTTTGGGTTTGGATGATTTTATGAGCCGATTAGCTAACCGCTTGGCTTTTTCTTTTTCTTTTGGATTGAAGAAGGCCATGGGAGGCTATATGAAATATCCCGAAGTCCCCGGTGCAGGAGAGGTTATGGCGAAATTTTTCGAAAATTTAGGGTGTTAGCCAAATTTTTTGAAAAATTTGAAAAGCTCTTAGAAACTGAAAAGTTGAAGATCTTAAGCCATAAAGGAAATAATGAAATTTGAGTTGATTAGTTAAACAACTTTCAGCTTCGTTCCTTTTCGAGGACGAAAAGTTTTAAGTCGGGGAGATTGTAATAACCCGGAAATCCGAGCCAATTTAAAAATTTTATTTTGGCTATTTTAATGAATTTTGATTTTCTAAAATGAATTATTTTAAATAATAACGACGAAATATTTATTTTCGACGAAGTTAAAATGAATAAATTTATTTTAATTATATAATGAGCCTGAAATGGCGCGGTAGTTCAAAATTTTGATTTCGAATTTCAAATGAATATACAGAATTCGTTTTAAGTCGGAATTGGACGAAACCAGAAATATCTAAATATGTTTGACGATATCTTTCTAACGGATGTAAGAAACTGAGATTTCACTTTAGAAGTTGAAAGATATGTCCAGTTTAAAATTCAGAAATGTCGCTGTGGAATTTATATATTTTTTAATATATATAAAGGCCTTTGAAAATGGAAATTTTGCAAACGACCTTCGTTTTCGACGAAACCACTTTTGTTGGATCCGGGATGTCAAATTATTGCTGGGTTTCAAAATTCGTAATTTTTCGAGTCAATGTGTGAGCGTGGCAAAGGAAAACGCGTTTGACCAGTTTCAGTTGATTTTAATCGACTGGAAAATGACCATTTTTCAAACGGTCTCAGAATTCGATGAAATTAGTTTTGTTAGGACCGTATCGTCAATACAAAGTTAGAAAATATTTTTCGAGAATTTTTAGAGTCAGTATGTGACCCCAGTAAATTGAAATGCGCGTTCAAATTCAATATATAGAGTTATATTTTGATTTTGACGAAAACTGGTTGAAATAGTCGAACTGGCTAACGAAACATATGCCATTGTGTCTGGAATGGGGGTATTTAGCTAGGGGCGACAGTCGTTGGGATTCATTGGAGGTTCATGATATTAAAGTAGAAATTCACAAATTAAAATATTAATAATATATTATATATCCCCAATATTCTCCAAACCCTAGGTCAAAGGGTCAAAGCGCGGTCAAAATGAAGGGGCCACTCTAAACAAAACCGACGCTCCAAACCTTCCAAACTTCTTCCTCAAATCATTGCAAATTTGTTCAGTGAAATCCAAAATCTCTAAAAAGAAATTGAAGCTCTCCGCGAGCTCTAAGGTGTGTACGGTTATGATCGATTTCCATGAAGTAGACTGAGGGAATTTCGAGTACAATGGTGACCACTTTTGAACAAAATATTGGAGCTTGGGTTGCCTCGTGTTCGCCACCAGGGCCATCGTTGGAAAGAGGAGTCGGAGCTCGTTCACGTGGTGGGTGGCGATCATCACCAGAGCGCCTCGAGAAGGGTGCGACTGTGGTCAAAAGGGGGGTGCGATTTTGGGTTACGGGTTCTGTATGTCGCGTGAAAGACGAAGAAGAAAGGCAGTGGCCTTGGATCCAAGATCAACAGTCCAGAAATATTTAAGGTAATTAAAACCTTGATTTTTATTTCTTGTTTTTATTATTATTAATTATGTAATTAAATCATTTAAGGTTTTAGAAATGTTGTTTTTAAAATATATAAGTAATATTGAAAAATATATATATTTTTTATAAATAACATCGAATAGAAATGAGATTTTTATTTAAATGACGTAGTTTGAAAATGTAATTAGTTTAAGAACAAAAGTAGCATTGTTTTGAAATAAGTTTATATAAGAATAAAATTAATTTTTAAATTAAACAACATTGTTTTTGAATGTGATTTTTTTTAATAAAATGGCTTTGATAAAAATGAGTTTATAAAAGTACAAAGAGCATTGAATTTTTATATATACAAAGAGCATTGAATAAATATATATACACAGCATTATTGAAAATATATATATTCATAGCAATATTTTTGAAAATACCAACTAGAATTTGATTTTGAAAATATAAACAAGAATTTGATTTTGAAAAGATAAAAATAGAATTTTATCGTATGTTAGAAATATTTTTTTATGAAAATAAAAATAGGATTTTTGTTGGAGATAAGAAAATACTTTTAAATCGATAAAAATATGATTTTTATTGTATGTATATTGTTTATAAAATAATCATACTAAGAAGTAATTAATGATAGATGAAAGTTATGATTTTTAACATATGTATGGTATTTATAAAATAGACGTGCTGGAGTTCGGGAAAAAATCTAAAATTGACAACCAAAGAATGGCGGAGTGGAAACCCACGGTGAGAACTCCCCACTTTTATTTCTATCTCTAGTTGGAATAATACTAGGATGCAGATGGTGCTTAGTGGCACCCGACACCTGTCGTCCACAGACCATGGATGGCTTGTTTGTTTGATTGCTGTGTTGTGAAATTTGATTGTGTGATGTGAAATGAAATAAAATATTTTATAGTGGAAAATATTTTATAGTTAAAAATATGATTTTTAACGTGTATATAAAATGAATATTTATAAACAAATCGACAATTTGTTTATATACAGTGATTTGACTGATATCGATTGGGACGATAAATTTTACACATCGCCCAACTGCACAAATAAAATCTGTGTGTGTTGATTTGAAACCCCACATGGGTATTGGGATGATATTTGGCGTACACTAATCCCGATTGTTTAGTTGTATGTCAATCGATGGGTTGACAGACTGTGTAAGCCTAAATTATTAATATTTAATGCTTATGCAGTTGTGTGGTGCACTCTGGATGATGGTTGATTATTTATCGTTGTTATTTTATACATGTGTTGTAGAAAATCCATATAATTAACATTATATGGTAATTGATTGGGCCTCATTCCAGTTTTGAAAAAGAAATATTTGAATAGAAATATTTGAAAAAGAAATATTTGAACAGAATATTTGAAAAAGGAATATTTGAATAGAAATATTTGGAAATGAAATATTTGAATAGAAATATTTTAAAAAGAAATGTTTGAAACGGAATATTTGAAAATAGAAATGTGAAGCTGTGTAAAGTAGTTTCACGCCATTTTAACACGAACGGGAATTTTGTCGATTTTATAATGAATATTGAAAGTGATTTCAAAATCGAATATTTAGCATTGAATTCGAATTGAAATTGAATAGAATTGAATTCGAATTGAAATTGAATAGAAATGAATTCGAATTGAAATTGAATAGAAATGAATTCGAATTGAAACTGAATAGAAATGAATTCGAATTGAAATTGAACAGAATTGAATTCGAATTGAAATTGAATAGAATTGAATTCGAATTGAAATTGAATAGAAATGAATTCGAATTGAAATTGAATTAATTTGAAATTCAAATTGAATTGAAAACGAACTGAAATTGAATTGAAAATCAATTTGAATTGAAATCAATTTGAAATCAATTTGAAATGAATTTAAAACGAATTTGTAAGGGAAAATTCAATTTTGATTTGAAAATGAAGTTGAAATCGTTTTGAAAACGAATTTTAAACGATTTATAAAACACGTTTTGAAAGGAAATCGACGAAGTATATAATATATATATATATATATATATATATATATATATATATATATATATATTATATAATGGCCTGAATTGAACGCGCCGCGCTGCGGCAGTTCGCGAATTTCGACCATTGACTTCGAATGGACATTGCGGGAGATTCGACCGTCGGATTCTCCTAAAACCGGAACTGTTGGGTTCGTATCGAATAGAGCTTTCTAAAGGATATTAGAAATTTGAAATCTAACAGATGGATTTGGAATTATGTCCAAATCAAATTGGGAAAAGGTCGCTGTAAGTGCAGTTCGATAGCCGTTGATGGAAATCGATTGTACGGGCCTTGATAAAATTATTAAAAATAGTAATAATTTATGTAAAATCATAAGAAATGATTGGGAAAGAATTGGGATGAAAAAATTCCTTATTTGAAATGATAAGAGTAGATTTTTATCGAAATGAACTAGTTTTGAACTAGATGTATAATTCTATTTATTTTTAAATAAATAAATTGGATTTGAAATGGTTTTGAAAATAACCAGAATTTCCAATAATTGAATTGGAATGGATTTGAATCGAAATCATCTTCGGAATATTTCGATGTTGGATTTCGTGATGATACAGATATTGTTATGGGAATTTGAAAGATATATTAATATCGTTATTTCCAATACGATATTTGTTGATTGTAGAATTTGATATTGAATATAAGCCGGTATATTTTCTATTCAGAGCCTTGTATTTAATATCAAATGGGATTTGGGTTTGTCGTGAATGGTGTCTTCATTAGCACTATTCTTAAACCCAGTTGAGAAAAAGATTAAATCTTTTTATTTAACTTTAATGAAGTGTACCAATTAAATGGTATTTAATTGGGATTGAATTTGAATTAATTTTTGGGTTTATCGTGAACGGTTTTTTAAATAACACTTGATCTTTAACCCGGTAATTAATGGAATGTGATTTTGGGTTGTCGTGAATGGTATCTTCAATAATACAGTTCTTAGACCCAACGGAGTTAAGAAAATCAGAAACTAACTAGAGATTAGTTAAGTTGAATGGTTTCTTGGGTATTGATCTGATGTTGGTTTCGGCCTTCGGGGTTAATACTTAGGGAATTGCTCACTTGCTAATTTACGGTTAGGGACTGATTGAAATGTGATGTGATTTTGGGGTTTATCATGAACCGTGTTTTAAATGACACTGATTCTTTAACCCAGTTAAAGATTAAAACTAAGTGGAGTTTTAATGAATCTTTAATTAGATTGAAAAGATCGAGAATGGTGTATCACCAGTTTTGCTCCAGGCGATAGTTAAATCTTTAATTAGATTTGAACGTGTAATGGTAATTGAATTTACCGATAACACCGTGGTGTTAGATATGAAGTATTACCAGTTTTACTTCATGGGATGAATAGGTTGGGATTGGGAAATAGAATAAATGATTACTTCGGTGTGGTTCGCTAATCTCGACTAGTTTGAATTGATATTCAAAAGAAGATTAAAGAATGAATTTAGAAGAATTTATCTTTGATAAAATTAATGGGAACCTTTCCCTAAGAATGTGAAATTTAGAAACTAACTGGGGATTAGTTAAGTAGAATGGTTTCCTGTGCATTGATCTGATGTTGGTTTCGGCCTTCGGTGTTAATATTTGGGGAATTGTTCTCTTACTAATTTACGATTAGCGACTGATGAACTGGAATGAGGCGTATGTTGTGTTTGTGTAACACTTGTATATTATATACGCGAGTTACTCAGAAAGACCGGTTTATCCCATTCTGAATAACTGATTCGACGTGGTGTTGAGGATGAAGACGGTGGTCGAAGAACGGAAGACTTCACGTCGTTTGGGTGATTACTGACGATCTTGATTGGGCCGTACACCCAAGAGGAGGGAATCAGTTAGTGATCGTCCAGACGTACTTGGATATCGATGGATATGCGGGGTACTAGGTGCCTCCGGTTTCGTTCAGATCCAGAACGAACTTGTAAATGGACTGTGTGTCTGACATTGGATTTTATTCTGCGTGATTGATTTCTATTAAATATATATCTATTTGGCGGCGGAGAATTTTTTCTCTTGCTTAACGCCCTTCTCTGAGACGTACGAGCTCAGGGGTTATATACTGATGGATATCAAACGCATAGAGTGAATTGCCTGTGTGGCATGCCTAAGTGGCAAATGATCAAGGCTTCTATTGAATAGCAAAGTCTTGTGGTTGATGATCAAAGCACGGCCTTTGTGGCATAGCTTTGTGTAACGTTTAATTCGCGAGTTTCACACCCGGTATGAACCAGAAACGGGAGAGGACTTCAGGGAGGACATGTGTTTCTTTCTAGCTAGAAGTGGCGCCAGTGGTTTTACACGCCCTGACGAGTTTGACTTATGTGGTTGTTGCTGTTGCGAGGCGCCTCAGATTTATCGGTGACTATGTGAAGCCGATGGAGTCATTCTTGGCTCATTTACGCCCCATAGGGTGGGGAAACGCAGTGTTCAGGCATTTTAATCCACATCGGTGGACCGGCCCTGACGATCCAAGGCTTGCCTGCGCGCTTGCCTGAGACATGGTAGGCTAGATTGTATCGAATCGGCAGAGGATGATCCCTAGCCTCGGTTCATATCATAAATGATAATCCAACTTCCAAATACGTGACATTTGCGGTTTTGATTGTAGAGCCTAGTATGGCAACATGATATATGGTACCCGTGCCATCTCTGATTGATATTTATGATTGTATATAAAATTAGAAACTAACTGGAAATGAGTTAAGATGGGTGGTTTCCTGGGTATTGGTCTGATGTTGGTTTCGGCCTTCGGGGTTAATACTTAGGGAATCGTTCTCTTACTAATTTGCGGTTGGAGTCTGATTAAGAATAAAAAAGATAAAATTTCACGTATCAAGCATTCTTTGGCTGTTATAAGGTAAAACCCCATCCTCCGGCTTGCGTTACATTGTGTGATGGGACCTGGGTCTTATAACAGCTTCATTGTTCTTTATTTAGCATTGCGCTATTGTTTTATGCATTGGTGTTCTTGGGAGGAAACCCGTTCCGTGTTATACGGCGAGGTCCCTTGATTTACCTAACTTTAAAATAAAGATTAATAACTATTTTAGTTCTCACACCAGTCACATGACTGACCTGGAGTTTATTGTTTTAACCTAAACTCTGGGTGCCCTTATTTCGACACGGGCAGCTAGTAGTTTTGGTTTTGCAGATTTATATTCACAGTATCCTGATTTACAGCTGGAACGATACTCGGAAAGCTCTGTATCCGTTCTTCCTTCCATTGTTTCCGTTCTTCCTTCCATCATTTCCAGTAAACCACAAGGAATTCATCCCCTTCAAAAATCAAATAAATTTATCTAAATTCGTGGAACTTTTTCTTTGGATTCATGAAGTCAATATCCTTCTTCCAGCATACCATTGAAGGGCTCGACGGCCTTTTCTTATTGCTGCGAAGTTGGACAAAAAGCTATGGTTGACCTGCGCGCGGTAGGAGGTGGAGATAGGAGAGGTTTATTCTCTTTATGGCCGGTTTTGTGTTGTTTTGGGGCTCGAGCTGGCATCAGGTAACGCGAGAGATAGGTGTTTGGATAGCTCGGAGGGTCGTCGGGTGGATGCAGTCAGCCGGATCTCCGGCGAAGTAGGAAGGTGGCATTTCTGATGGGTGTTAAGAAGAGAAAGGCTAGTGTGGTATTTAAGTTTTGGGGAGTGATGATTGGAAGGGGTAAGCAGGTGATATGCATAAGTAAATTGATAGCAGGCTTGGATGAAGTGTGGGAACCGAATGTTAGAAGGGAGTATACCATTGATTTAAGGCTTTAACGGTGATTAGCTTATAAATTTATTATTATATATGTGTTAAGGGGAGTGAAGAGAAACTGGTAGTTGCAGATTATGTGGTAGGGATGAAGTGGTTGGAAATTGTTTGAAGATATGATGCGCAGAAATTGGTGTGAGCAATGAGGTAGGCATTTCATTACCAAATTATGGTATGGATCTAGTAAAGAAAACGTTTTCATTTGATAACATTTTACCTGGGTTTCAGGCATGCTCTTAGCAATGCTGTCGGATCTTTTGGAAGCAAAATGATGCTGTCATTGTTATTTTGGGTAAGTTGGTATAATATGTTATAGATGATGAAACTGCGGGTACGAGGGAGGAGAGGACGTTGTATGGTTGGAAGAAAGCAGTAGACCGGGAAAGAGTAGGGGACGGTCGGAGTAGCAACGTATAAGAGCTACTTTGAAGTGGTTGTGGCTATTTTCATCGAGGAAATGGAGGTATGGAGTAACGATCAAGTGCGGCATTTTCAGTAGTGAAGGAGCGCACGGGTTATAGACAAAAAGAGAAATTATGGAATTTGATTAATGGGTAACGGAGATTAGCAATAACCAATTAAAATATAATATTATCAACTCATTTCGAATCGTTTAACTTGTAATTAAAATAACTGTTTTATACATTACTAAAATTGAACGCAACCAGATCAGTTGGAACCGTAACGAAGAAATCAACATTGGGGAAATGACATAGCTGAGAATAAAGCTATTGGAATCTCGTGATAAAAATCCGACTCTTGGTTAATTTTATACGAAACAAAAGAAAAACCGTAAACTGTAAGCTAGGTGAGTAAACTCAGTAACTCTGACTCGTTTATATTTTTATATAAACGAGTTTTTAAATTTATTTTATACTGTGTGATGGTTGTTTGGTTGAATAGTTGATAAAATTGGTTGATATGATTACATCATTGATCGACTATTAATTCTGATATTTCATATTGATGTGAAATAATATTATTGATGTTATTAACATCTGTGGATGCAGGGAAACATGTTGGAGGGCCCAACTGGGTTCCTCAACATTTATATTATTGTTTTCACACAATTGCATTATATGATGTGGTATGTATTCTATGATTGATTTTGTCACTAACCCTAGAAATTTTAGTATTTAAATACCATAAAATATTTTTGAATATGGGGAAAGGAGTTTGAGATTTAAAATGAAAAATTATTTTCAAAAATAGAAATTTAGTTTCAAATAAAATTGAAGGTAGAAATCTGTTTAAATGAATAAACATGAAGTTGTTTATAAATGAGTTTGTAACTTAAGTGAACTATTTATCATTTGATAAACTGAAAATAAATTTCAAATTGAATTTAAATAAGGGTGGAAATCGGTTTTTAAACCAATATTTGAAATGAGATTCGAACTTGGTAATTATAAAGGAAATCATAAAGGGGATTATAAGTGGTTGGAATAAACTGAGATTCGATATGAATAATTCTGAATAAAGGTTATAAATAGAATTTGGATATAAGACATGGTTATAAGTATGAAATCAAACTTTATATAAAAGGAATTATATTCATGATTAAAGTGAATAATGGTTTAAAGGAAATATTGATAAAGGAAATTTAGATTTGAAATATAAATCCAAATTGGAACTTGAATGGAAAAGGAAATTGGATAATTGTTTTAAAATGAAAACGATGAGTTTTATTCCAAAATTTGGAATATGAAATAAACTATGATAACGTTTTGCAGAGTGACATGGTTATAAAGGAATTTAGTAAGGATGTGGAAAGGAGGAATTCAAGAGTAAATTTAGAATTAGAATTTACCTGAAATGGTAAAGTCCAAAATATAAATCAAATATAGGTTATTCGAATGAGAATTGTTTATTGGAATTCGATTATATCGAATTTGAGGAAGTAGTTATTCTACTTTCCGTTTGAATCAAATTTAATAACTTATTTATTTATTTATTTAAATAAATAAATACAAGTTGCATTTTTATAAACCAAATATTTTTGAATAGCGATTTTAAACGCTGCCGTTATAATAAATGTTTTGGTAAATCTAAATAGAAATTTTAACGATGTCGTTATAATAGCTGTTTTAACAGTGATCTTAACACTATTGTTATAATAAGTGTTCTATAATTCTAGACAGCGATTGTAACGCTGTTGTTAAAAGCAATGTTTTATAAATCAAATACAGCGATTATAACGCTACCATTATAATCAATATTTTCTGTAAAAGAGGTGTGTTCTTAGATTGGATCCGAAAGTCGCGTAAGCGATGTTTGGTTCAAAATTGTGAGCTTTGACTATTTCAAAGTTGAGAATGTTGTTCGGTTAAGGTCTGAGAGGTAAATATACCCCAACTTGATTGACTTCATGATTGATAGAGAAATGGTTAAGGTTCGATAGTGAGGATTGGTTAGCATTATGGTTAGTTGATAATTAATTAATGTTTTGAGTATAATAACGATGTTTTATAACATCGCGTTAATTTGAAATGTTTTCCCAAATAAAATGAGAGATATTTTCTCGAATAAAGGAATTATAATATTGAAAAAAAAAATTCAAAGAATCGAGGGGGGGAATCTAGCTTCAAAAGAATACGAAAGATGGGAAATGAGAATTGTAAATGATAATATAATAAGGAATTGATTTAAAAGGGGCCAATGTTGATTGATGATTGATCGATAAATTCCTACCTGGAAATAAGATCGTTGGTTGCACACTTATTTTTCTTTGGTAGTTAAATCACTGACTATCGAAGTTTTAAACCATTTTCTGTCGTCAATACGGAGAGACCACGATCAGATTCATTATCTGGAAACCACTCTGTATGGGCGTTAGCGTTGCGACCAAATATGATGAAAATAATTGAAGACGGAGTTATGCAAGGGCTATCCTGTTTACAGGATAGTGCCTTCGGTTTGTCCAGTCCTAGGACAACGTGAATGGACGTATGTCTGACAGAGTATATCTAACGGATTGCGTAAGTTGATCTCTTCAAACGTACTTACGTTTGGTAGCGGAGGACTTCGTTTCTCTTAGCTTATACCCGTGGTATTTTTGGGGAAATCAATTTGTGATTTCGCGGGTATGACGATGTGGCATTCAAAGTGAATGGTGGCCAAATGTTCTGGAAGATAATTCAAACCTCAAGCCTCACAACCAGGAAATTGACAAAATCGGGCAGGCAGCATGGCTATGTGGGTCTCTCCCATGAGGGTGTATAATCACCTATCTAGAGAAATTCCATTTGTTTCTTTAATCTATCAATGTTGTCCCTTTCGGGAAACGATTGCTGATCTCAACCGTTGGTGATATACAATTGATACACTCAAGCGAAATGAGTGGTCGGTCATGTGTGGGCCGGGTTACAAGATGTTTTTGTTGAACCCCAGTGTATTTGCCTCTAGAGATACACTATCGGTAGGTGGTCCCATACCTTGTCATGTTGGAAATCCATTCTCCAATAAGCGCCCTGGGGTTTTTGATTTTATATTATATATGGAGGGTGAAATGCAAGCGTTCCGCTAGATTCTATTTATTTGATGTAGACATTATTATAATATCACCAGATTTTGATATCAAAATATTTTGGGTTATCGTAAGGTAAAAACCATCCGTGTTTATGTGTGGATCGGTCTTACGATTATCATTTCTTTCAAAAGGATTTTGAAAGTTAAACAAATGGTTGGAGTTTACTCACACCAGTCCCATGACTGACCCAGAGATTATTTTGTTTGTTTTCCCTAAACTCTTGGGTGCCCAAATTTGTACGGGTAGTCAAGTAGTCGGGATTTTTCAGATTCGCTTGGAAAAGCTCGAAGCAGGAGGCTTCACCCGCTAGCTATAGACTGTCATATCTTTCCGCTGTGTACTATGTTGTATCCGGAAACAGGTGTTTACAACTATTCCAGGAATAACTGTCGTACTCTGATGATGGTATGTATATTCAAAATAGATTTGTATTTCAAGGATTATGTTACATAATATATTTTATTCGTTCCGCTGTGAGTTTTGTATTCTTCGTTTTCTTCTATTCTAATCTTTCTTTCTTTCTAGTTCTCATCCTCTAACTTCTTTCTAATAATGATTCGTGTTTCTGTGCAATTTGGATTGGACGTGTGGTGTTATTAGTCGACTCAAAGGGTACGGAAATTTGGGCCATTACATTTGGTATCAGAGCAGAAGGTTGAGTGATAACCTTGGCTCTGTGGTGTAATTCAATAGATATGGGGTTAGTAATACCCTAGATTGAGTTTGAGTATATATATATATGAGCGCGTATTTGTAGATTTGACATAACATTGTTTTATATTGTGTTGACTGGTTTGTTGAGTGGTTTATGAATTCTGGTCAATACAAGATGTACAACTGTATCGATAGGTGTTTCTAAACTCTCGAACAGAACAATTCGACGCAGTATTGATTTAAAACGGGTGAATAAAATAATTTGCCCAAAGATTATTTTGATATAAATGGAATAATTTCTGAATTATTATATATGAATGTGTTGATTGTTATTACAATCAAATGAAACTATGAAATATTGAAATGGTTATATAATTTGTATACAGATAATATAAATAAATAAGATGAACTAAAATTAAATTCAAAACAGAATTTGAGAATTTGAATCCCGGGTGTTTAGAAATATTTCCTGAAGTATCTTTATAGTAATATAACGTTACTTGAAGAATTTTTGAATAAGGATGGCTTAAATGGATTTTTAAAGGGATTAAGTACTGAAATCACCTCAGGGGGCAAGAAAATAGTACTGATAATGGGTGCGACATTATCAATATTCGTTTTCAAGTTTCTGAGTGATGGATTGCTACCATAATAATTTCAGAATGAAAGATTTGTTTGAAAAGGACAAGTTGTTTCATAAATTCAAATGTTTTGAATTGATTTGATTATAAATATATGTGTATAAATATATATGATTTCAAACTAATTTGAAATAAAAACCGGGAATTTGAATCCTGAAATTAAAGTTTAACTTGTGTAAGTTAAATAAATTGAAATAGTCAAAATGTATCAAATGAATTGAAATTAACCGAAGTTAAAATTGGATTGGATAACAAATAATTCCGAATAAAATTAAATAAAGAGAAATGTTGGAATTCAAAATATTAATATGAATTCGACCTATATATAAACAAGTTGAATATATATTGGATGTTGTTGTTTGGAATTAAGCTGGGATGAAATTGAACTCAATTATAATAAGTGGATTGACTTAAATAGAAATCAGATTTGAATTGATGGAATGGAAATGAACTAATCAGAACTTGATTAGAGAGTTAAAAACTGGAAGTTGGATTGATTTGAAACCAACTGGAAGTGGATATACATATGCTGAGTAGATATTGAATGGAAGCAAATGCAAGAGATAGAATTATGCCCGACAAAGAGGTACACGTTTACAATACTACTTGGGTTTGATGATTTTATGAGCCTATGGGGCAAGCCACTTGGCTTTTTGATTTTCTTTTGTATTAGAGAAGGCCTAGAAAGGCGAGTTGTGGTTGTACCGATTGATCCGTGCAGAGGAGATGCTGCCGAAATTTTTCAGAATTAGAAGTGTTAGAAAATTTTCAAAATTTTTTAAAATTTTCGTTAGTGAGAATAAATAAATATTTTAATTGAAATAAATTGTTTCAGTTAAACTAAAGTTAAGAAGTGAACCAAAAGGGATTTTTGGACCTAGTTAATAGGGTATGTAGCATTTTTCCTACCTTAGCAATTTCGAGGACAAAATTATTTTAAGGGGGAAGGAATGTAACAACCCGGATTTTTAGCCGTTGAATTCTGAATATTTATTTTGGTTTAAATATTTTATTTGAATTATATATAGGAATTTATAACGAATTTATTTATAAAACAATATTTAAACGTATAATTTATAATTATATTCAAAACGAGCTCGTAACGGAACTTTAAATGAATATACAGAATTTGTTATAAGTCAAATTTCTTTGAAACAAGAAACGTTCGGTTTTGTTTAACTGTATCTTTCTAATGGAAGTGAAAAATCGAGATTTCGTTTTACAGATTGTAAGTTACGTCCAAATCAAATTTTCAGAAAGTCGCTGTAGAATCGTATATAAGCCATAACGATTATTTAAATAGTTAAATATCGGTTTTGAATTTGGATAAGGTTCTTTTGAGATATAGTTATAATTTAATTTTTAGAAATTTACTGTAATTTTTTATTAATTAAATATGCAACTTTTTATTTGAAGTATTTTGCACCCTATATCAATATTTGGGGTTTCATAATATAAGTTAAACTACCGATATTATTATATTTTTGGTATCATGGTACCTCGTTGGAAACGACCGTACCCTTATTTCTGTCCGTAGCAGTTCAGACATGATGAACGAAAACCTTATATACCCGGCATAACAAAAACACAAGGTAATCAAACTAATGTAAATAAAATGTTTCACCCACCAAAAAACTACTGTGTTTTGGTTGAAGAGACATGGTTATTATCTTCTACTTGTGTATTTATATGTTGAAGCACTAAATTTCATAAAGCAATCCCATTAAACATTTGACATGGTCAAATTATATATGTATTTCATCTGTCTTGTTCGGCTCTTAGACCAACAACAAATTTCACTGTAAAAGGCACATGCTAGTTGAGACCTTCACCACTTGTGTCTCTGAAAATAATTAAAATCAGTTACAGTAAAGCTACCCTATATCTTATAGCCGTGCTCCCCAAGTAATAATAGCCGTGTTCCCCAAACCTTTTCTTGTTTAAATACCCTCATTTCGTTCTCACATCAAAAACAGACTCAATACGAGAAAAGAAAAATTCAATAAAATAATCCTATTTCTATCTGTAAAACCAACCGATGCTTAACCTAAAATTCCCAATTCTCCTTTCCATTGTTTCCGTTCTTGCTTTCATCATTTCCAGTAAACCACAAGGAATTCTGTGACGGCCGGGAATTTCGCTCGATCTGAATCAGTCGTTAAACCGATCTAGACCATTCGAAACCCCTGATCGTTTTGAGAACAGGACAAATTGGAATGCAGATGGAAGAACACTTCATTGTTATTACAACAATTCCATCAGAATACAAGAATATATAGAGTATAAATGAATAAATTACATTCGACAAATATCAGAGATTACAATAAATTACACAGCAGCGGAAAATAATACGAAACACAACTTAAAGTAATACACGGATACAGAGCTTTCCGAGCATCGTTCCAGCTGTAAATCAGGACCCTGTGAATATAAATCTGCAAAACCAAAACTACTAGCTGCCCGTATCGAAATAGGGGCGCCCAGAGTTTAGGTTAAAACAATAAACTCCAGGTCAGTCATGTGACTGGTGTGAGAACTAAAACAGTTATTTAAAACTTTACTTTAAAAGAGAGTAATTCAAGGGACCACGCCGTATAACACGGAACGGCTTTCCTCCCAAGAATACCAGTGCATAGAATAAACAACGCAATGCTTTTTCGAAAAATGAAGCTATTATAAGACCCAGGTCCCATCACACAATGCAACGCAAGCCGGAGGATAGGGTTTTCCCTTATAATATCCAAACATGCTTGGTACATTTAAAACAAATCATTTGATACTATAATAAGTGTATAGTGTCAAAACAATTTCAATCATAAATATAAATCATGGACGGCATAGCATCCCATGCTACTATGTCGCCTACTAGGCTCTACAAATAAAGCCGAAATATCTCGTATTGGAAATTGGATTTCCGTCATGAGTCGAGGCAAGGGGCAAGCTCCTCTCCGCTTTGAGACACTCTAGCAAATGCCTCAGGACTACACAATCTGGGTAACCCCTGGATGCTTCAGGGTCGGTCCTCTCTTACGTTTGAGGATTAATTATTCCTGAACACACGTTTCCCGGTCCTTACAGTCCTAAAATTGAGGCGCCTCATCCAACAACCACATAGGTGAAAAGTATATAAATGTCAGGGCTGGTAAGTCACTGACACCACTAAAGCTAGAAAGAAACGTCGTGCTCTCCCCGCAGTCCTTATCCCGTTTTTAACTCATACCGAGGTGTGAGGCTCGCGAATTCACGTTATACACAAAGCTGCCACGTAGGCCGTGCTTTGATCATCAACCACAAGACTTTGCTTTTCAACAGAAGCCTTGATCCATGCAACTCAACGTGCCACATAGGCAATTCATGCCATGCGACTGATATCTATCGATATATAACCTCTAAGCTCGTACGTCTCAGAGAAGGGCGTTAAGAAAGAGAATAAATTCTCTGGCGCCAAACAGATATATATTTAAAAGAAATCAATCAACACAGAATAAAATCCAATGTCAGACACACAATCCATTTACAAGTTCGTTCTCGGTCTGAACGAAACCGGAGGCACTTTCCTCGCATATCCATCGATCTCCAAGTACGTCTGGATGACCACCAACTGATTCCCTCATCTTGGGTGTACAGCCCAATCAAGATCATCAGTAATCACCCAAACGATGTGAAGACTTCCGGTCTTCGATCACCGTCTTCATCTTTGACTTATCGTCGAATCGGTTGTTCAGAATGGGTATAAACCCGGCCTTTCCGAACAACCCGCGTATATTAAAACAAATGTTACACAAACACAACATACGCCTCATTCCAATTCATTAGTCACTAACCGCAAATTAGCGAGAGGACAATTTCCCAAATATTAACCCCGAAGGCCGAAACCAACATCAGATCAATATCCAGGAAACCATTCATCTTAACTAACCTACAGCTAGTTTCTAAATTTCATATTCTTAGGGAAAGGTTCCCATTATTTTTATCCAAGATAAATTCTTTAAAATTTATTCTTTAATCTTCCATTGGATGTCATATCAAACCAGATTATGGTTTTCCAAACTAGTCGAGATTAGCGAACCACTCCGAAGTAATTATTTATTTTATTTCCCAATCCCAACCTATTCATCCCATAAAGAAAAACTGGTAATACTCCATATCTAATACCACGGTGTTATCGGTAAAATTAATTACCATTTCACGTTCAAATCTAATTAAAGATTTAACTATCGCTTTAGAGCAAAACTGGTAATACTTCATTCTCGCTCATTTGCCAAATTTGATAATTTAAATTATCAATTCACATTTCAATCTAATTGCAGATTCATTAAAACTCCTTTTACTGGGTTAAAGAACTAGTGTCATTTAAAACACAGTTCACGACAAACCCAAATTACATTCTATTTATTATCGGGTTAAAGAACAAGTGTTATTTAAAACACTTTTCACGATAAACCCACAAATCACTTCTAATTTAATTTCAATCAAATATATTAGAAATTCCGATTATTTAAAACCCCTTTTTAAATCCAATTTATTTATTTAAAAATAGTTGGGTTTTAATTTTAGTTCAAAACTAGTTCATTTCGATAAAAATCTATTTTTATCTTTTCAAATATGGAGTTTTTCATCCCAATTTTTTCCAAATCAATTCTTATGATTTTACACAAATTATTACTATTTTTAATAATTTTATTAAGGCCCGTACAGTCGATTTCCATCAACGGCCATCGAACTGCACTTACAGCGACCTTTTCCAAATTTGATTTGGACGTATCTCCAAATCCAACCGTTAGATTTTGAATTTCTAATATTCTTTAGAAAGCTCTTTTCGATACGAACCCAACGGTTCCAGTTTTAGGAGAATCTGACGGTCGGATCTCCCGTAATGTCCGTTCGAAGTCAGTGGCCGAAATTCACGAACTGCCGCGGCGCGGCGCGTTCTATTTAGGCCATTATATTATATATATAATATATATTTCGTCGATTCCTATTTGAAACGAATTTTATAAATAGTTTTAAATTCGTTTCAAAAACATTTCAACTTCAAATTTCAATTCAATTTGAATTCATTTCAAATTCGTTTTCTATTCAACTCAAATTCAATTCGTTTTCTATTCAATTCAAATCAAATTCGTTTTCTATTCAATTCAAATTCAATTCGTTTTCTATTCAAACCAAATTCATTTTCTATTCAATTCAAATTCAATTCGTTTTCTATTCAAATCAAATCAAATTCGTTTTCTATTCAATTCAATTCAAATTCGTTTTCTATTTAATTCAAATCAAATTCGTTTTCTATTCAATTCAATTCAAAATCGTTTTCTATTCAAGTCAATTCAAATTCGTTTTCTATTTAATTCAAATCAAATTCGTTTTCGATTCAATTCAATTCAAATTCATTTTCTATTCAATTCAATTCAAATTCGTTTTCTATTCAATTCAATTCAAATTCGTTTTCTATTCAATTCAATTCAAATTCTACTTTTATTCGATTCAATTCAAATTCTATTTAACTCAATTTCAATTCGAATTCGTTTTCTATTCAATTCAAATCAAATATAATCGATAAAATTATCGTTCGCGTCAAAATAGCGCATCTCTAATCAACACGGCTTTATATATTTCAATAATTCCGTTATTCTATTCAACAAATGAATATTTATCCTATTCAATACATGAATCTATATTTTTGTCAACACATGACTAATCTCAACGAATGAGTACTGTCCACGTGTGACTATTTTTGTTATTTAATATATTTTATAAAAATCATGGTATCTTTCATTTGATTTCAAATCAACCGTAAATTAGTAAGAGAACGATTCCCTAAATATTAACCCCGAAGGCCGAAACCAACATCAGATCAATATCCAGGAGACCACCCATCTTATCTATTTTCCATATAGTTTCTAATTTTATATATGATGAAGATGTAAATTTTATTGTTAAAATATTTCGTTCAACACATGACTAATCTCAACGGATGAGTACTGTCAACACATGAACCTTTATTTTATAATATAAAGATGTAAATTTTATTATTAAAATCTTTCGTTCAACATATGACTAATCTCAAGAGATGAGTACTGCCAACACATGAACCTTTATTTTATATTATTCTTTATCTTCTAAATTGGAATGAGGCCCAATCAATCACCATATAGTGTTAACTATATGGATTCCATACCACATGTATATAATAGCAACGATAAATAATCAACCATCATCCAAAGTGCACTACTCTGTATAAGCATCAAATATAGATATCTAACGCTTATAACAGCCCGTCAATCAATCGATCGACATATAACTAATTACTGGGATTAGTGTATGCCGTATTTTATCCCAATACCCGTGTGGGGTTTCAAACAATCAAACACAGATTTTATTTGTGCAGTTGGGCGATGTGTAAAATTTATCGTCCCAATCAATGTCCTTCAAATAGGTGTACATAAACAAACCGTCCAGTTTGTAAATGAATATTTATTTATTCACATTCACGTTAAAATTTATATTTTTAACGACCAAATTATTTTATTCAACCTATGAATATTCTATTCGGTTCATTTATTAAATAAAATTATATCTTTATTTTTCTAATTTATTTTAGAAAATTTCGGCAGCATAACGGCACGATACTAGAAACGGGACAAGGCCTAGCCTTATCCCCGGTCTAGTGATGGCCCACGCCATACACATATCAATCAAATTCATTTCAATTCACCAAACAACCAAATTCAAATCAAATAATCTAACTAATCTATGCAACCATACAAACAAGTCCATGGTCTGTGGACAGTGGTGTCGGGTGCTACTAAACACCGTATGCATCCTAGTATATATATTTTTAACTAGAAAAAGAGATTGAAGAGTGAGAAATTCTCACCCAAGCTAATCCAATATCACGACTCTTCTATTGTAGGAAATCATCATTATTCTCGCCTTTTGTCACTTTCATTGCCCGTATCCACTACAAATAAAAATCATATTTTTATATTGTTGCTATGTATATAAAAATCATATTTTTACTCCGCTACTATATTTATAAAAATTCTATTTTTACTCTGCTACTATATAGATAAAAATTCTATTTTTACATCGCTATTCTCTATATAAAGATTTCGCCTTTTCAAATATAAAGATTTCACCTTTTCAAATGTAATGATTTCGCCTTTTCAAATATAATGTAATCTTTCATTAACAAAAAAATCCTATCTTTCTTTATAAAAATCGAATCTTTATCACTTGAAAGATCAAACCTTTATAATGATTAAAATCATATCTTTTATTCGCTTAAAAAAATCTATCCTTTACTAACATTAAAATCTGTATATTTTTTCCATCAAAATAGATCTATTTTTCCATGAACGAATTCATCTAAAAAAACAGCAAAGGAATTAAGAAAAAAACTTACAGTGTAAAAGAAATTTTAGGGTTTCGGAGAGCTCTACGCTGGTGGGGTTCGCTGGCGTCGGCGTCGGAGGCCGCTGGGAAGGGGCGAGGTGAGGCGGTGGCTGGTGGCGCGGGCTGTGGGGTCGGGCGTGGGTGTTGTCGTAGTCGGAAGGGGGAGGAGAAGCGGAGGAAGATCGGAGAAGGAGGGAAGGGCCTCGCCATAGGCGGCGACGGTGATCGCCAGGTATGGGCGGAGGGATTTGGGGAGGGAGGCGGGTTTTCCCCCTTTTGAACAAAGGGTTTGCTTTTTAGAGGATTAGGGTTGTGAGGAGAGAGAAGAGGGTATAGAGTGAGTGTATATTTATATAATTAATTATTTAATTTAATCTCCGAAAAGTAACTTTTAAATTCGAACACCAAACGAAGCCCAACGACTGTCGCCCCTGGCTAATTACACCCATTCCGAACACAATGGGATTTGTCCCGTAGGCTGATTCGATCATTACAATCAGTTTTCATCAAATTTACATTTAAATCACTATATTGAATTTTAAACGTACATTTCATATTACCGGGGCCACATACTAACTCTACAATTTCCAGAAAAATATTTTCTAGCTTCGTATTGACGATACGGTCCTAACAAAACTAATTTCGTCGAATTCTGAGACCGTTTGAAAAATGGCCATTTTCCAGTCGATTAAAATCAACTGAAACTGGTCAAACGCGTTTTCCTTTGCCATGCTCACATACTGATTCGAAAAATTATGAAATTTGAAACCTAACAATAATTTGACATCATGGATCCAACAAAAGTGGTTTCGTCGAAATCCGAGGTCGTCTGCAAAATTCCCAATTTTAAGGGCCTGAATTTCATAGCGACTATTCAGAATTTTCAACTGGACATATCTTTTGATTCCCGCTATGAAATTTCGATTTTTTGGATTCGTTGGAAAGATATTATCAATTAGATTCCATTATTTTTGGTTTCACTAAAATCCGGTTTATTTTGCACCCAGTACATTCATTTGAAGTTTGAAATCGAATTATCAAACTACCGCGCCATTTTCAATTCCTTTTATAATTATTTATATTCTAACGACGATGTATATAAATATATACGTCGAATTCTATTCAAAATAAATTTCTCGTCGATATTTTTCAAAATAATCTATTTTAAATGTTCAAAATTCACTAAAATTGCCAAAATAAAAATTTTAAACTGGCTCGGATTTCCGGGTTATTACAATCTCCCCCACTTAAAACTTTTCGTCCCCGAAAAGGAATAAAGTCGAAAGTGGTTTGATCAATCAACTCTACGTTCGATCTGGCTTCCATTCTCCAACTTTTCAGTTTCTGAGAATTTTTCAAATTCTTCAAAAATTTGGCTAACACCTGGAAATTTCGAAAAATTTCGCCATAACCTCCTTTGTACGGGGAGAGGTTTGGAAATTTATTGGGCCGTATTAGGTACCCAATAAATCCTAATAAGCATACACATATTTATAGTGATATATTCTGGTGTTTACAGGGGAGCGTGTATTGATAATAACTCCAGAGAATAAATTCTCGTCACCCTGTCAAAGCCTGAGGGAGTGTGTATTTTAAATGCTCCAGAGGATAAATCCTCGTCACCTCGTCCCGTGTGGGAAATAAATAGTCCATGTGCCGTATCTAATAACTAGAGAGATGTGATTATTGTCAACTCTAGACCCGTGTGGGGTTTTTATTAATCTGGCAATTTTACCGTTACAATTTTAAATAGTCCATATCAGTCATCAGTTCAACCTGTAATATATAGTCATCGCCATACAAGCCTCTCGCTCGTATGGTAAATCTTCCACCTCGTCACACAAGCTCCAAATGCTTATGTGGTATATGATGAAGTATGCTTATCTTCCAGAAGTATGCCATGTAATGTAGTTCAAAATTAATTGTTGCTATCCTATGGCGACGTTTATTATTTCACACAGAATAACCAGCACTCCGCATCCAATGGCATTCACAGGAGTTGATATAATAATATTTCGCATCCAACTCATTAAGGTTTACCTATTTGTCGGGCATGCAAATAAAATCTTTACTCAACAGCTATCCAATTTCCTGTTCAAACATATATAATGCACAAGTATATATTTCTAACTATTTTCCAATCAGTTCAATGTGTGATTTAATTGAATAAATTTGTTCTGGTTTTTATTGATGATATTATAATCTTCTCTAAATCAAAGGCCGAAAAGGAATATAACAATGGAAGCCGGAAAGGAACGAAGCTGAAAGTTGTTTAACAAATCAACTCAACTTCCATTATTTTGACTACGGCTTAAGTTCTTCAACTTTTCAGTTTCTAAGAACTTTTCAAATTTTTCAAAAATTTGGCTAACACCTTAAATTTCCGAAAAATTTCGCCATAACCTCCCCTGCACTGGGAGCAACGGGAAAATCCCGAAATTGCCATATAGGCCTTCTGATCTCAAAAAGAAAAAGAAAAAAGCCAATCGGCTCATAAAATCATCATCACCCAAACAAAACAGTAAATTATGGTAAACATGTACCTATTTGTCGGGCAAACAATTTTATTTCTCTGCTCTAGCCTCCTTTCTATGACCTGTTCAATGTAGGTACATGTATATGCAAGCAAATGTGACCAATTTTCAATACAATTCAATATTCGATGCAATTAGGCATAATGGTTCAAAATAATCAAACAAATAAACCAACAACAAAAACATCAATCAATTAGTGGATTAACGTTTCAAATTCATAATTTTGATACATATACAGAAAATCATGTTTTGGTGCCAAATCACAACAAATAAATCTATCTATATAAGTTTTGGTTCTCACACCAGCCTAATGGAAATATATAGATATCACACCTTCGAAACACGAACACAAATACTAATGATGCACGTGCAATCATCAGTACCATCTCCGGGCGACTAGAATGTGATTCTATATCTATCCAGTATATTAAAACTTCGAATATACGTTCATAACGCGTATATGCAAAACCTTTATATACTGGATTGTCCAAATTCAATATAAATAAATATTCAAATACGTGTAAAACGATTTAAATTTTCAAAACAAAATTGTTTTCATTTGAAAAATATACTCTTCACACTCGTTCTAGGATACTACTGATCCTATCTCTAACGAGTCATTCTAATTGGATATTACTAACCCAATATCTGATGAATTATTTCGTATGGTTTTAATGTGTCTTGTTCTCGAGCTCTGTAAACCAAAGCTCTGATACCAAATGTGACGGCCGGGAATTTCGCTCGATCCGAATCAGTCGTTAAACCGATCTAGACCGTTCGAAACCCCTGATCGTTTTGATAACAGGACAAATTGGAACACAGACGGAAGAACATTTCATTGTTATTACAACAATTCCATCAGAATACAAGAATATACAGAGTATAAATGAATAAATTACATTAGAAAAATATCAGAGATTACAATAAATTACACAGCAGCGGAAAATAATACGAAACACAACTGAAAGTAATACACGGATACAGAGCTTTCCGAGCATCGTTCCAGCTGTAAATCAGGACCCTGTGAATATAAATCTGCAAAACCAAAACTACTAGCTGCCCGTGTCGAAATAGGGGCACCCAGAGTTTAGGTTAAAACAATAAACTCCAGGTCAGTCATGTGACTGGTGTGAGAACTAAAACAGTTATTTAAAACTTTACTTTAAAAGAGAGTAATTCAAGGGACCACGCCGTATAACACGGAACGGGTTTCCTCCCAAGAATACCAGTGCATAGAATAAACAACGCAATGCTTTTTCGAAAAATGAAGCTATTATAAGACCCAGGTCCCATCACACAATGCAACGCAAGCCGGAGGATAGGGTTTTCCCTTATAATAGCCAAACATGCTTGGTAAGTTTAAAACAAATCATTTGATACTATAATAAGTGTATAGTGTCAAAACAATTTCAATCATAAATATAAATCATAGACGGCATAGCATCCCATGCTACTATGTCGCCATACTAGGCTCTACAAATAAAGCCGAAATATCTCGTATTGGAAATTGGATTTCCGTCATGAGTCGAGGCAAGGGGCAAGCTCCTCTCCGCTTCGAGACACTCTAGCAAATGCCTCAGGACTACACAATCTGGGTAACCCCTGGATGCTTCAGGGCCGGTCCTCTCTTACGTTTGAGGATTAATTATTCCTGAACACACGTTTCCCGGTCCTTACAGACCTAAAATCGAGGCACCTCATCCAGCAACCACATAGGTGAAAAGTATATAAATGTCAGGGCTGGTAAGTCACTGACACCACCAAAGCTAGAAAGAAACGTCGTGCTCTCCCCGCAGTCCTTATCCCGTTTTTAACTCATACCGAGGTGTGAGGCTCACGAATTCACGTTATACACAAAGCTGCCACGTAGGCCGTGCTTTGATCATCAACCACAAGACTTTGCTTTTCAACAGAAGCCTTGATCCATGCAACTCAGCGTGCCACACAGGTAATTCATGCCATGCGATTGATATCTATCGATATATAACCTCTAAGCTCGTATGTCTCAGAGAAGGGCGTTAAGCAAGAGAATAAATTCTCCGCCGCCAAACAGATATATATTTAACAGAAATCAATCAACACAGAATAAAATCCAATGTCAGACACACAATCCATTTACAAGTTCGTTCTCGGTCTGAACGAAACCGGAGGCACTTTCCTCGCATATCCATCGATCTCCAAGTACGTCTGGACGACCACCAACTAATTCCCTCATCTTGGGTGTACATCCCAATCAAGATCATCAGTAATCACCCAAACAATGTGAAGTCTTCTGGTCTTCGACCACCGTCTTCATCTTCGACTTATCATCGAATCGGTTGTTCAGAATGGGTATAAACCCGGCCTTTCCGAACAACCCGCGTATATTAAAACAAATGTTACACAAACACAACATACGCCTCATTCCAATTCATTAGTCACTAACCGCAAATTAGCAAGAGGACAATTTCCCAAATATTAACCCCGAAGGCTGAAACCAACATCAGATCAATATCCAGGAAACCATTCATCTTAACTAACCTACAGCTAGTTTCTAAATTTCATATTCTTAGGGAAAGGTTCCCATTATTTTTATCCAAGATAAATTCTTTAAAATTTATTCTTTAATCTTCCATTGGATGTCATATCAAACCAGATTATGGTTTTCCAAACTAGTCGAGATTAGCGAACCACTCCGAAGTAATTATTTATTTTATTTCCCAATCCCAACCTATTCATCCCATGAAGAAAAACTGGTAATACTCCATATCTAATACCACGGTGTTATCGGTAAAATTAATTACCATTTCACGTTCAAATCGAATTAAAGATTTAACTATCGCTTTGGAGCAAAACTGGTAATACTTTATTCTCGCTCATTTGCCAAATTTAATAATTTAAATTATCAATTCACATTTCAATCTAATTGCAGATTCATTAAAACTCCTTTTACTGGGTTAAAGAACTAGTGCCATTTAAAACACAATTCGCGACAAACCCAAATTACATTCTATTTATTATCGGGTTAAAGAACAAGTGTTATTTAAAACACTGTTCACGATAAACCCACAAATCACTTCTAATTTAATTTCAATCAAATATATTAGAAATTCCGATTATTTAAAACCCCTTTTTAAATCCAATTTATTTATTTAAAAATAGTTGGGTTTTAATTTTAGTTCAAAACTAGTTCATTTCGATAAAAAATTATTTTTATCTTTTCAAATATGGAGTTTTTCATCCTAATTTTTTCCAAATCATTTCTTATGATTTTACACAAATTATTACTATTTTTAATAATTTTATCAAGGCCCGTACAGTCGATTTCCATCAACGGCCATCGAACTACACTTACATCGACCTTTTCCAAATTTGATTTGGACGTATCTCCAAATCCAACCATTAGATTTTGAATTTCTAATATTCGTTAGAAAGCTCTTTTCGATACGAACCTAATGGTTCCGGTTTTAGGAGAATCCGACAGTCGGATCTCCCGTAATGTCCGTTCGAATTCAATGGTCGAAATTCACGAACTGCCGCGGCGCGGCGCGTTCTATTCAGGCCATTATATTATATATATAATATATATTTCGTCGATTCCTATTTGAAACGAATTTTATAAATAGTTTTAAATTCGTTTCAAAAACATTTCAACTTCAAATTTCAATTCAATTTGAATTCATTTCAAATTCGTTTTCTATTCAACTCAAATTCAATTCGTTTTCTATTCAATTCAAATCAAATTTGTTTTCTATTCAATTCAAATTCAATTCGTTTTCTATTCAAATCAAATTCGATTTCTATTCAATTCAAATTCAATTCGTTTTCTATTCAAATCAAATTCGTTTTCTATTCAATTCAATTCAAATTCGTTTTCTATTTAATTCAAATCAAATTCGTTTTCTATTCAATTCAATTCAAATTCGTTTTCTATTCAATTCAAAATCGTTTTCTATTCAATTCAATTCAAATTTGTTTTCTATTCAATTCGATTCAAATTCGTTTTCTATTCAATTCGATTCAAATTCGTTTTCTATTCAATTCAATTCAAATTCTACTTTTATTCGATTCAATTCAAATTCTATTTAACTCAATTTCAATTCGAATTCATTTTCTATTCAATTCAAATCAAATATAATCGATAAAATTATCGTTCGCGTCAAAATAGCGCATCTCTAATCAACACAGCTTTATATATTTCAATAATTCCGTTATTCTATTCAACAAATGAATATTTATCCTATTCAATACATGAATCTATATTTTTGTCAACACATGACTAATCTCAACGAATGAGTACTGTCCACGTGTGACTATTTTTGTTATTTAATATATTTTATAAAAATCATGGTATCTTTCGTTTGATTTCAAATCAGACTCCAACCGTAAATTAGTAAGAGAACGATTCCCTAAATATTAACCTCGAAGGCCGAAACCAACATCAGATCAATATCCAGGAGACCACTCATCTTATCTATTTTCCAGTTAGTTTCTAATTTTATATATGATGAAGATGTAAATTTTATTGTTAAAATATTTCGTTCAACACATGACTAATCTCAACGGATGAGTACTATCAACACATGAACCTTTATTTTATAATATAAAGATGTAAATTTTATTGTTAAAATCTTTCGTTCAACACAAGACTAATCTCAACGGATGAGTACTGTCAACACATGAACCTTTATTTTATATTATTCTTTATCTTCTAAATTGGAATGAGGCCTAATCAATCACCATATAGTGTTAACTATATGGATTCCATACCACATGTATATAATAGCAACGATAAATAATCAACCATCATCCAAAGTGCACTACTCTGTATAAGCATCAAATATAGATATCTAACGCTTATAACAGCATGTCAATCAATCGATCGACATATAACTAATTACTGGGATTAGTGTATGCCGTATTTTATCCCAATACCCGTGTGGGGTTTCAAACAATCAAACACAGATTTTATTTGTGCAGTTGGGCGATGTGTAAAATTTATCGTCCCAATCAATGTCCTTTAAATAGGTGTATGTAACACCCCACATCCGTTAGTGTCACTCACAAAGGGAATGCACTAAGTTCTGTGGAGCATTTAGGGTAAAAGATGCAGATAAATTACAAGACAGACAGAAATTAAACAGCGAAAAATAAAACTTTGCTTTATTGATAAAATAGTTTGTACAATGATTTCTTTATAATATCAGAGTATCATCTGTCTTACAAAATAAAGAAGCATAAAACAACATTAATATTCCCCAATTTTAGCAAGAGCCAGCCATAGCATCTGATAAGAGAATCCAAGCAAAATTCGACAAATCTTCAAGCTGGGAAAGAGTGACAGTCCAACTTAACCTGAGCTATTCTATTCCCTTCTTTACTACCTGGGAGGGGAACGGAAGAAAAGAAGACGAAAGAAAAACAGAGTCAGACATAAAGCCTGAGTAAGTTCAGTAACTTCTAG
Source organism: Allium sativum (assembly GCA_030737875.1). NCBI lineage: Eukaryota > Viridiplantae > Streptophyta > Magnoliopsida > Asparagales > Amaryllidaceae > Allium > Allium sativum. The sequence goes on along the minus strand of CM060922.1, from coordinate 441,920,896 downwards.
CATGTGAACATGGAAAACAAAACGACATGAATTAACTGAATACAAGATTACACCATGACGATAGGGTCAGCAAGATTAGACAAGATAATCACAAGATATGCTAAGCTAAGATAAACTGGATATGCTCTAATACTTTCGCCGCTTCGCTATTTCCTTGTTATACTAGTTTCTATATCTCTGCACCGCCTAACTAGTGTCCCAACTAGTAATGATAACGTGATCCCAATTCCCTGTAGTTTCTATTGCCATCGGGCATCCATTTATTTATCTATTTCCTAGATCTAATCTAGGATTTTCTTATCAAGTGCTTTCTAGATTCAACTAGAGTTTACGTTGTCTGCTGAACGCTTCTCGGATTCAGGATTTATGCCACCTAGTTCAACTAGGGATTATCCTACCTGTCGAACGATGCCCCCAAGTCTAGGACACACTACCTAGAGTGGTATATGTTCCTATACTTCCCCACGCATGTATCGCGAATTGTTATCGCTTGCCTAGATGCACATGTCCTGTAATGTGCGACCCGAGTCCTATGACAGGGCAAATCAAGGAACACAGAACTCGGTCGGGAGCTTTCAGATATCTGCCGATGCAGATGCTAAGGTCTGTTTTTATTCCAGTGGCTATGGTCCCTCTTGACCCCTCCCTCAACTAATGAAAGGCACACCTTGAAGAATGAGAACTATACGCCGGCCCCCGGTGCCCCACTATCCTATGGCCATCCTCACCCATAACTAGATAGCAAGTATATGGTCTTTTGAAGTTCTCCGCCTTTCCGCTTCACGTATCTCGATTGACTGGAGAAGGATGGTAGACGACGAGTTGTTATCACAGGGCTACCGTTTTCTCGCCGAATCACGCCGGTCCATCCTAGTCTTTAGGTTGCCATATATTGCAACCAAGGCATACCCCTGGTTCTTCTACGCAGACCTTAACCTCTGTGAGCCCAGGAGGATCATCTGCAGCCTCACAGAGGGATACCAAGAGTACCCTCACGTCCCCTCGAAGCCTCGGGCTTCGTAACCCAATTCGTTGGAGCCTCCTTTTTACTCAGACGGACATTCGCTCCTTCCCGTGTTATACTAAGAATTACTACTTAGTTTTACTAACTAAGATTTACCACTTAGTTTCCCAAATCGCTGTTTTCTTAACTAAGGTTTACTACTTAGTTCTCTTTCCCGTCAATTTGGATTGGTTAAGTGTCATTAGTCAATTCAAGCCAACTTAACCCTCTTCATTCATCCTGTTAAACTGGTTTAAGCGTAATCAGTAATTCATGATGACTTAACCCTACCACAAACCAAGTTATGTTGTTTAAGTATTTCTTATTACTTAACCCTACCCATTCATCCTGTATTGGATAATTGTTCCTTGCCCGTCTGTTTTAACTGACATGTTATTATTAATGGTTAAGTATTATCACTTCATGTTTTAGACTTAACCCTATTCCTTTATCACAATCTGACGGTTAAGTGTTCAAGTTTACTTAACCCTACGGTCTAGCCCAGCTAACATATCAAATTGGCTAAGTATTTTATATTTTACTTAACCCCAACCTCTAGTCTAGTTAACATGTTAATTTGGCTAAGTGTATTAACTTTACTTAACCCCACCTTCTAGTCTAGTTAACATGTTAATTTGGCTAAGTGTTTTCTTAGTTACTTAACCCCTACAAATCTTTTCTTGCTACCATGAGTTTGGTTAAGTGTCCCTATAAACTTAGCCCTCCCATTCTAGCTTAACTGTGTTAAGTTGTCAGTCTGAACCTAACCCCCACCCATCAGTTTAGTTATCATGTTGAACTGGTTAAGTGTCTTAGTTAACTTAACCCTACCATTCTTGTTCTAGCTTTAACTAAATAAATTAAAGCCGCGACCACTCACATTAGACAGATATTGTTGCGAATACTGGATGTGCCGGTTGGTTCCGGGCAGGTTTACATCGCAACTCAGTCTAACCTCGGGTTAGGCATATTCGTGTTTTCTAAGTTCAAAGGGTTTTGATTAATTTCCAAATCAGGTTTTGAAAGTAACCATCCCGTCCGTCGGATCAGTTAGGGATAGCCAGGGAGAGCAGGAAACTTGTATTTTCCAAACCCAAGCCTAGACACTATCCTCTCTGTCACCCTAGAACTTTCTGGTGTGTTATTAAAGGAGATGTGATTAATAAACCTTTTACTTGTCTAAATTTATATTTTCTCCTTTAGGACAAATTCTATAAGTAAATTATTCCTAATTTACTTATTTCCCAATTACTCTTTTAGTGTAATTTGTCTATACTTATTTCTATGGCCCATTCCCCCTCTAAATCATATTTGTGCTTTTTGGTATGTAAACTATACCAAATTAAATGTCACTAACCATGATTTTTCTAAATCTGCCAATTATGGCCAATTTCAAATTTATGCCAATATACTTACCGTGCCAAATTAGTTAATCCAATTCCGATTCAACATTCTAATTTATGTCAAACTAGACTTATTACTCTAGTTCACTATTCATGTAAATGCTAGATTTACACATCGATACTAGATTCAGGTTACACAGTCTATAATTCATATCAAATTTATCCAATTTGCATTCCTATGAACATGCCATAATACATGTTCCCAATTTATGCCAAATTCCTAGTTTATAACTACGTTTTTAGTAAATTTCATATTTTGCCCAAATCGTATTCCCACCGTTCGTATAATAGTGATTTAATCTAGATTATAGATAAATCTAGATTCGTAGAAAATAGTGAATGAACCAAAGATGCTATGCAATAGATAGACATAATAACTGGCATAAAAAGGGTTGAATAACGACGTCGGTTCAAGAACATGGGTAGACCTAACTTAATAGGTAAATTCCCAAGGTCTAAAACCAAAGAAAACCAAGAAATAAACAGAATAGAGACGCAGGTTCAAGAACATGGGTAGACCTAACTTAATAGGTAAATTCCCAAGGTCTAAAACCAAAGAAAACCAAGAATAAACAGAATAGAAAAACCAGGTTTAGACCCAATTTCACAGTCACAAAACTTAAGCAACACTTTCCTAGTCAGGAATCATAGGTGTTTAGTCACAGTTGTCCTTGTTATGTCATAGGCAATAATTTATGTTTCTTGTCAAGGGCATAGGCTTGTGTTCATAGTCAAGGAAATAGTTCTCATAGTCACCGTCACGGTCATAGGAAAGGTTCATAGTCATAGGCAACGTTCATAGTCATAGGCAAGGCCTAACAGTTCTTAATTAGGTCCAAAGATATAGGCACAGATTTGAATAGAAAGATTTGGCATATTCTTTTATTCCTTTAATTTCATGTCACGAATAGGGAAAACGTTCAAATCTAGAAATAACTGACTTACAGAGGTTAGAATAGAAAGATGGCGTTGCTATGATTCGTAGAAAAACAGTCGTTGAAGTCGTTTGAACCTCCTCTTGAATCCTAGCTTGACTTGAACCTCTTCTTGACAATCTTTAGCAGCATTTCCTCATGTTGATTTATTTTATATATTATTTATTTATATATTTTCTCAGAGGCAGCATAAGGATAGAAAAGAATTGTGAATAGAGAAGAAGACTAGGGCTGTTTATATAGTGTAGAAGTCAACGAATCTGGTCAGAATGGCGTCTGGATACAGAGAAACGAATCAGGTTCAGAAAGCTGGAAAAAGACGGGGGGGTCGACTACCCAGTCGACTCCCCAGTCGACCTGCTTCTGAGTCTGTTTTGAAATTTGAACTTTGCTGAAACTTCCATAGGCCATATGTTCCTCATACGGACTCCGATTTACGCAAACTCGGACTCGTTTTCATGTAGAATTCCGAGACGAACGCAATGGCGCAGCTCGTTTCCCTTGATTTTGATTTTAAAATTTAATTCTGCCTTGATTTGTGAATCTTAGTGTTGTAGAATTACGGGGTGTTACATTCTCCCCCACTTAAAAGGATTTCGTCCCTGAAATCTTCAAGTTAGGAAGAATGTGTCCTACCATCCAATCACCCATCTACTCAACCATTCAATCACAGGCATTCATTGTCCTTAAAAGATTTCTAATGCTTTCATGTTCATATGCATAGTGTGTGTGTGTGTGTATGTCTTCATCTAATGCAAAATCAGGCGGTCTACTGATTCAGTTGACCTCCTTAATGCAAATCATGTCGGTGCCATGCGTCCAATCATGTATGCAAGCATCCCTAGTTATGTAAATACTACATGCTGCACAGCCATTCATCCATATGCAACATCCATATGACAACATATCAAGTTCAACTTTCAAACAAATACATATCTGTAAATGCAATATGAAAGCGTCCGAACTGATCTAGTGTCTAATACGTATGCATATGCATTCACGAGCAACCATTAGCAACCACTTGCAACCACCAACCATAACATGTTTCAAATACATGTTTACGTCCATTGGCTTCTACCTAAAGATCGAAGATACGACCTAGAGGATATACTTTTGTGAAAACCCGTAACTTCCCCGTAAAGGAAAGCGTCGGATAGTTCGAGAACAAGCCACAACAAAACTCATACAGAAGAGCATTTCATTGCTTATTACAACAATGCATCAGATTACAAGAATATACAGAGTATAAATGAATAAATATTACACAGAAATATCAGAGATTCAAATTACATTTAAATACATAGCAGCGGAAAATAATACAATACACAACTAGAATGAGATATACGGATACAAAGCTTTCCGGATATCGTTCCAGCTGTAAACCAGGATCCTGTGAATATAAATCTGCAAAACCAAAACTACTAGCTGCCCGTGTCAAAATAAGGGCACCCAGAGTTTAGGTTAAAACAATAAACTCCAGGTCAGTCATGGGACTGGTGTGAGAACTAAAACAGTTATTAATCTTTATTTTAAAGTTAGGTAAATCAAGGGACCACGCCGTATAACACGGAACGGGTTTCCTCCCAAGAATACCAGTGCATAAAACAAACAGCGCAATGCTAAATAAAGAAAAATGAAGCTGTTATAAGACCCAGGTCCCATAACATAATGCAACGCAGTCGAGGATAGGGTTTTCCCTTATAACAGCCAAAGAATGCTTGATACGTTTAAAACAAATCATTTGATACTATTATAAGTGCATAGTGTATAAAACAACTTCAAATCATAAGTATCAATCATAGGCGGCATGGGTACCATATATCATGTCGCCATACTAGGCTCTACAAATAAAACCGCAAATGTCACGTATTTGGAAATTGGATTTCCGTCTATGAACCGAGGCAAAAGATAGTCCTCAACCGATTCGAGACAATCTAGCCCATGTCTCCGGAGCAGCCGCAACTGCCCCTTGGATCCTCAGGGCCGGTCCACCGATGTGGATTATAGTGCCTGAACAATACGTTTCTCCGCCCTTTGGGGCGTAAATGAGCCAACTAAATGACTCCATCGGTTCGAGAACGACCGATCAATCCGAGGCGCCTCGCAACAGCAACAACCACATAAGTCAAACTCGTCAGGGCGTGTAAAACCACTGACGCCACTTCTAGCTAGAAAGAAACGCATGCCCTCCCTGACGTCCGTCTCCCGTTTTTGGTTTATACCGGGTGTGAAACACGCGAGGTAAACGTTACACAAAGCTACGCCACAAAGGCCGTGCTTTGATCATCACCACAAGACTTTGCTTTTCAACAGAAGCCTCGATCAATTGCCACTTAGGCATGCCACACAGGCAATTCACTCCATGCGTTTGATATCCATCAATATATAACCCCTGAGCTCGTACGTCTCAGAGAAGGGCGTTAAGCAAGAGAATAAATTCTCCGCCGCCAAACAGATATATATTTAATAGAGATCAATCACACGGACTAAAATCCAATGTCAGACACACAGTCCATTTACAAGTCCGTTCTGGGTCTGAACGAAACCGGAGGCACCTAGTACCCCGCATATCCATCGATCTCCAAGTACGTCTGGACGATCACTAACTGTTTCCATCTTCTTGGGTGTACAGCCCAATCAAGATCGTCAGTAATGACCCAAACGACGTGAAGACCTCCGGTCTTCGACCATCGTCTTCATCTTCGACTTATCGTCGTATCAGTTATTCAGAATGGGATAAACCCGGTCTTTCCGAACAACTCGCGTATATTTTAAATAAGTGTTACACAAACACAACATACGCCTCATTCCAATTCATTAGTCACTAACCGTAAATTAATCAAGAGGATAATTCCCCAAATATTAACCCCGAAGGCCGAAACCAACATCAGATCAATATCCAGAAAACCATTCTGCTTGGCTAACCGACAGTTAGTTTCTAAATTTCACATTCATAGGGAAAGGTTCCCATTAATTTTATCCAAGATAAATTCCTTGAATTTATTCTTTATTCTATTTTTGAATCTCAATTCAAACTAGTCGGGATTAACGAAACTTACCGAAGTAATCATTTGTTTTAATTTCCCAATCCCAACCTATTTATCCCATGAAGTAAAACTGGTAATACTTCATATCTAACACCACAGTGTTATCGGTAAATTCAATTACCATTTCACGTTCAAATCTAATTAAAGATTTAACTATCGCCTGGAGCAAAACTGGTGATACTCCATCCTCGATCATTTCAATCTAATTAAAGATTCATTAAAACTCCACTTAGTTTTAATCGTTAACTGGGTTAAAGAATCAGTGTCATTTAAAACACGGTTCACGATAAACCCAAAGTCACATTCATTAATTATCGGGTTAAAGAACGAGTGTTATTTAAAACACTGTTCACGATAAACCCAAAAATCAATATCAATTCAATTCCAATTAAACATTATTTAATTGGTACACTTCATTAAATCTAAATAAAAGATTTAATCTTTTCTCAACTGGGTTCAAGAACAGTGTTAGTGAAGACACCATTCACGACAAACCCAAATGACATTTGATATTCAATACAAGGCTCTGAATAGAAAATATATCGGCCTATATTCAATATCAAATTCTACGATCAACAAATGTCGTATTGGTAATAACGATATAAATATATATCTTTCAAATTTCCATAACAACACCTGTATAATCACGAATTCCAACATCGAAATATTCCGAAGACAATTTCGATTCAAATCCACTCCAATGCAATCATTGGAAATTTTGGTTATTTTCAAAACCCTTTTCGAATTCAATTTATTTATTTAAAAATAAATAGAATTATAATTCTAGTTCAAAACTAGTTCATTTCGATAAAAATCTATTTTTATCTTTTCAAATATGGAGTTTTTCATCCCAATTCTTTCTAAATCATTTCTTATGATTTTACACAAATTATCACTATTTTTAATAATTTTATCAAGGCCCGTACAGTCGATTTCCATCAATGGCCATCGAACTGCACTTACAGCGACCTTTTTCAAATTTGATTTGGACGTAACTCCAAATCCAACCGTTAGATTTCAAATTTCTAATATTCGTTAGAAAGCTCTTTTCGATACGAACCCAACGGTTCCGGTTTTAGGAGAATCCGACGGTCGGATCTCCCGTAATGTCCGTTTGAAATAAATGGTCGAAATTCGCGAACTGCCGCGGCGCGGCGCGTTCTATTCAGGCCATTATATTATATATATAATATATATAATATATATTTCGTCGATTTCTATTTAAAAACGAATTATATAAATAGTTTTAAAATCGTTTCAAAAGCGATTTCAACTTCCGTTCCAATTCAAATCAAAATTGAATTCTTCTTTATAAATTCGTTTTAAAATTCATTTCTATTCAATTCAAATTTCTATTCAATTTGAATTCATTTCAATTCACTTTCAATTCAATTTGAATTCGTTTTCAATTCAATTCAAAATCGTTTTCAATTCAATTCGAAATCGTTTTCAATTCAATTCATTTCGAAATCGTTTTCAATTCAATTCGAAATCGTTTTCAATTCAATTCATTTCGAAATCGTTTTCAATTAAATTCGAAATCGTTTTCAATTCAATTCATTTCGAAATCGTTTTAAAATCGATATAAATATCGTTCACGTCAAAATGGCGTCAATCTAACCAACACAACTTCATATCTTTCTATTTTCAAATATTCTATTTCAAATGTTTCTTTATTCAAAATAGTTGTTATTATCAAAATATTTCGTTCAACACATGACCAATCTCAATGAATGAGTACTGTCAACACATGAACTTTTATTTTATAATATTCTTTATTTTTCAAATTGGAATGAGGCCCAATCAATTACCATATAAAGTTAATTATATGGATTTCCATACAACACATGTATATAATAGCATTGAAAAATAATCAACCATCAACCAAAGTGCACTACACTGTATAAGCATCAAATATAGATATTCAACGCTTATAACAGCCTGTCAATCAATCGATCGACATATTTAATCAATCAGGATGAGTGAACTTCAAATTCCATCCCAACACCCGTGTGGGGTTTCAAACTATCAAACAAATATTTTATTTGTGCAGTTGGGCGATGTGTAAAATTTATCGACCCAATCAATGTCCTTCAAATAAGTGTACATAAACAAACCGTCTGGTTTGTAAATGAATATTTATTTATTCACTTTCACTATATTCATATTCACGTTAAAAATTATATTTTTAACGATAAAACATTTTATTCCAACATATGAATTTCTATTATTCATTTACACAATAAAATGATATTTTTATTTTCTAACATATTTTAGAAAATTTCGGCGGCATAACGGCACGATACTAGAAACGGGACAAGGCCTAGCCTTATCCCCGGTCTAGTGAAGGCCCACGCCATTCACACATCAATCAAATCAATTTCATCTCACCAAACAATTCAATTCAAACAAATAATTCAACTAATCTATGCAACCAAACAAACAAGTCCATGGTCTGTGGACGATTGTGTCGGGTGCTACTAAGCACCGTCTGCATCCTAGTATATATATATATAACTAGAAAAGAAATTGAAAGGTGAGAAATTCTCACCTATGGCTATCCTAGCTCCACGGCACTTCTATTGTAGAGATCTTCGCCAACTCGCCTTTCGTCGCTTTCGTTGTCCGCTTTCACTACATATGTAAAAATCGAATTTTTACGATGCTATTCAATATATAAATATATGATTTTTACTTCCACTTTCGATATATAAAAATATGATTTTTACTTCGACTTTCGATATATAAAAATATGATTTTTACTTCGACTTTCGATATATAAAAATATGATTTTTACTTTCGACTTTCGATATATAAAAATATGATTTTTACTTTCGACTTTCGATATATAAAAATATGATTTTTACTTTCGACTTTCGATATATAAAAATATGATTTTTACTTTCGACTTTCGATATATAAAAATATGATTTTTACTTTCGACTTTCGATATATAAAAATATGATTTTTACTTTCAACTTTCGATATATAAAAATATGATTTTTACTTTCTAAAGTTCAAATCCTTTTTCGAAAAATCAGTTTTAACCTTTCTATAAAAAAATCAGTTTTACTTTCTTTAAAAAAAACAGTTTTACTTTCTTTAAAATTTCAGTTTTACTTTCTTTAAAAAAAACAGTTTTACTTTCTTTAAAATTTCAGTTTTACTTTCTTTAAAAAAAAACAGTTTTACTTTCTTTAAAATTTCAGTTTTACTTTCTTTAAAAAAAACAGTTTTACTTTAAAAAGAAAATCAGTTTTTACTAATTAAAATCCAGTTTTATATACTTAAAAAAAATCAGTTTTATACTTTGTTTAGAAAATAAATAAACAAAATTTTCTTTATACATACTAAAATAAATAAACAAAACAGATTTCATATAAATTAAAATAAATAACTGCTCACTGTTCGCATAGCAGCTCCAAGCTAGGGCTCCAAATCTCGAACACCACAGGCGGCTTGACGTTGATCGGAGGGTGGAACGGGCTTCGTCGTCGCGAGCTCTTCCTTCGCCGGGGACGATGGCGAACTCGTCAGCATGGAGGCAGCGCTTGCGGAGGGGGAAAATCGATGGAGGCGGTGGCGGTTTAAGAAGGGTTTCTGGGTTCGTGACTTGGACGGAGGGAGGAGGAGGGAGGCCTGAGGCGAATCGGAGGAGGGGGGGGAACACTCGGCTAGGCGGCGGACGAGGCGACGCGGTGGTGGGGTTGGACTGGAGGCGGGCGCGATTTGTTTGTTTTTTTTTTTTTTTATCATCCCGATTGAAAAGTGGGAAGGGGGGGCCAGAAGTATAAAGGAGGAAAATATTTTTTTTTTTTATTATTATTAAAAAGTTGACTTTCACATACGACCTCTAAACGAGGTCCACCGCCTGCCGCCCATAGCGTTTCACCCCCATTTCGAACACAATGGGATATGTACCGCAAGCTGAATCGACCGTTTCGATCAGTTTCCGTTGCATTTACATTTAAATCATTATATTGAATTTTAAACGTGCATTTCAATTTACCGGGGCCACATACTAACTAGAAAAATTCCCGAAAAATATTTTCTAGCTTCGTATTGACGATACGGTCCTAACAAAACTAGTTTCGTCGAATTCTGAGACCGTTTGAAAAATGGCCAATTTCCAGTCGATTAAAATCGACTGAAAATGGTCAATCGCGTTTTCCTTTGCCACGCTCACATATTGATTCGAAAAATTATGAAATTTAAAACCTAGCAATAATTTGACATCACGGACCCAACAAAACTGGTTTCGTCGAAATCCGAGGTCGTTTGCAAAATGTCCATTTTTAAGGGCCTGAATTCCATAGCGACTATTCAGAATTTTCGACTGGACATATCTTTTGATTCCCGCTACGAACTTTGGATTTTTCGGATTCGTTGGAAAGATATTCACTATTAGATTCCATTATTTTTGGTTTCACTAAAATCCGGATTGTTTTGCACCCGGTACATTCAATTGAAGTTTGAAATCGAATTATCGAACTACCGCGCCATTTTCAATTCTATTTATAATTATATATAAATATTTATATTCTAACGACGACGTATATAATATATACGTCGAATTATATTCAAAATAAATTCTCGTCGATATTATTTAAAATAATCTATTTTAAATAATCAAAACTCGCTAAAATTGCCAAAATAAAAATTTTAAACTGGCCCAGATTTTCGGGTTATTACAATCTCCCCCACTTAAAACTTTTCGTCCCCGAAAAGGAACAAAGTCGAAAGTGGTTTGATTATTCAGCTCTACTTCCAATTTGGCTTCCATTCTCCAACTTTTCAGTTTCTGAGAATTTTCAAAATTTCAAAAATTTGGCTAACACCCTAAATTTTCGAAAAATTTCGCCATAACCTCCCCTGCACCGGGAGCATCGGGGAATTTCAAATAGCTTCCCCGGTCCTTCAGATCTCAAAAAGAAAAAGAAAAAGCCAAGCGGCTAGCCAATAGGCTCACAAAATCATCATCACCCAAACAAAACAGGAAATTATGTAGTAAACATGTACCTATTTGTCGGGCAAACAAATTTTATTCTCTGGCTCTAGTCTCCTTGCTATGACCTGTTCAAAGATATATATGCATATGCAAGCAAAGGCGACTAATTTTCAATATAATTCAATATTTGGTTCAATTAGGCTAAATGGTTCAAAATTAGCAAACAACTAAACAAACAACCCAAACATCAATCAATTAGTGCATTAGAATTTCAAATCCATAAATTTGATATATATACTGAAAATCTTGTTTTTGATGCCAATTCACAACAAAGTGTTCTAGCTATATTAGTTTTGGTTCTCACACCAGCCTAATGGAAATATATAGATATCACACCTTCGAAACACGAACATAAATACTGATGATGTCATGACAATCATCAGTACCCTCTCCGGGCCACTAGAGTATGATTCTATATCTATCTAATATATTAAAACTCCGAATATACGTTCATGACGCGTATATGCAAAACCTTTATATACTAGATTGTCCATATTCAAAATAAATAAATATTCAAATACGTATAAAGTGATTTAAATTTCCAAAACAAAATTGTTTTCATTTGAAAAATATACTCTTCACACTCGTTCTAGGATACTACTGATCCCATCTCTAACGAGTCATTCTAATTGGATATTACTAATCCAATATCTGATGAATTCTTTCGTACGGTTCTAATGTGTCTTGTTCTCTAAGCTTTGTAAACCAAAGCTCTGATACCAACTGTGAAAACCCGTAACTTCCCCGTAAAGGAAAGCGTCGGATAGTTCGAGAACAAGCCACAACAAAACTCATACAGAAGAGCATTTCATTGCTTATTACAACAATGCATCAGATTACAAGAATATACAGAGTATAAATGAATAAATATTACACAAAAATATCAGAGATTCAAATTACATTTAAATACATAGCAGCGGAAAATAATACAATACACAACTAGAATGAGATATACGGATACAAAGCTTTCCGGATATCGTTCCAGCTGTAAACCAGGATCCTGTGAATATAAATCTGCAAAACCAAAACTACTAGCTGCCCGTGTCAAAATAAGGGCACCCAGAGTTTAGGTTAAAACAATAAACTCCAGGTCAGTCATGGGACTGGTGTGAGAACTAAAACAGTTATTAATCTTTATTTTTAAAGTTAGGTAAATCAAGGGACCACGCCGTATAACACGGAACGGGTTCCCTCCCAAGAATACCAGTGCATAAAACAAACAGCGCAATGCTAAATAAAGAAAAATGAAGCTGTTATAAGACCCAGGTCCCATCACACAATGCAACGCAGTCGAGGATAGGGTTTTCCCTTATAACAGCCAAAGAATGCTTGATACGTTTAAAACAAATCATTTGATACTATTATAAGTGCATAGTGTATAAAACAACTTCAAATCATAAGTATCAATCATAGGCGGCATGGGTACCATATATCATGTCGCCATACTAGGCTCTACAAATAAAACCGCAAATGTCACGTATTTGGAAATTGGATTTCCGTCTATGAACCGAGGCAAAAGATAGTCCTCAACCGATTCGAGACAATCTAGCCCATGTCTCCGGAGCAGCCGCAACTGCCCCTTGGATCCTCAGGGCCGGTCCACCGATGTGGATTATAGTGCCTGAACAATACGTTTCTCCGCCCTTTGGGGCGTAAATGAGCCAACTAAATGACTCCATCGGTTCGAGAACGACCGATCAATCCGAGGCGCCTCGCAACAGCAACAACCACATAAGTCAAACTCGTCAGGGCGTGTAAAACCACTGACGCCACTTCTAGCTAGAAAGAAACGCATGCCCTCCCTGACGTCCGTCTCCCGTTTTTGGTTCATACCGGGTGTGAAACACGCGAGGTAAACGTTACACAAAGCTACGCCACAAAGGTCGTGCTTTGATCATCACCACAAGACTTTGCTTTTCAACAGAAGCCTCGATCAATTGCCACTTAGGCATGCCACACAGGCAATTCACTCCATGCGTTTGATATCCATCAATATATAACCCCTGAGCTCGTACGTCTCAGAGAAGGGCGTTAAGCAAGAGAATAAATTCTCCGCCGCCAAACAGATATATATTTAATAGAGATCAATCACACGGACTAAAATCCAATGTCAGACACACAGTCCATTTACAAGTCCGTTCTGGGTCTGAACGAAACCGGAGGCACCTAGTACCCCGCATATCCATCGATCTCCAAGTACGTCTGGACGATCACTAACTGTTTCCATCTTCTTGGGTGTACAGCCCAATCAAGATCGTCAGTAATGACCCAAACGACGCGAAGACCTCCGGTCTTCGACCATCGTCTTCATCTTCGACTTATCGTCGTATCAGTTATTCAGAATGGGATAAACCCGGTCTTTCCGAACAACTCGCGTATATTTTAAATAAGTGTTACACAAACACAACATACGCCTCATTCCAATTCATTAGTCACTAACCGTAAATTAATCAAGAGGATAATTCCCCAAATATTAACCCCGAAGGCCGAAACCAACATCAGATCAATATCCAGAAAACCATTCTGCTTGGCTAACCGACAGTTAGTTTCTAAATTTCACATTCATAGGGAAAGGTTCCCATTAATTTTATCCAAGATAAATTCCTTGAATTTATTCTTTATTCTATTTTTGAATCTCAATTCAAACTAGTCGGGATTAACGAAACTTACCGAAGTAATCATTTGTTTTAATTTCCCAATCCCAACCTATTTATCCCATGAAGTAAAACTGGTAATACTTCATATCTAACACCACAGTGTTATCGGTAAATTCAATTACCATTTCACGTTCAAATCTAATTAAAGATTTAACTATCGCCTGGAGCAAAACTGGTGATACTCCATCCTCGATCATTTCAATCTAATTAAAGATTCATTAAAACTCCACTTAGTTTTAATCGTTAACTGGGTTAAAGAATCAGTGTCATTTAAAACACGGTTCACGATAAACCCAAAGTCACATTCATTAATTATCGGGTTAAAGAACGAGTGTTATTTAAAACACTGTTCACGATAAACCCAAAAATCAATATCAATTCAATTCCAATTAAACATTATTTAATTGGTACACTTCATTAAATCTAAATAAAAGATTTAATCTTTTCTCAACTGGGTTCAAGAACAGTGTTAGTGAAGACACCATTCACGACAAACCCAAATGACATTTGATATTCAATACAAGGCTCTGAATAGAAAATATATCGGCCTATATTCAATATCAAATTCTACGATCAACAAATGTCGTATTGGAAATAACGATATAAATATATATCTTTCAAATTTCCATAACAACACCTGTATAATCACGAATTCCAACATCGAAATATTCCGAAGACAATTTCGATTCAAATCCACTCCAATGCAATCATTGGAAATTTTGGTTATTTTCAAAACCCTTTTCAAATTCAATTTATTTATTTAAAAATAAATAGAATTATAATTCTAGTTCAAAACTAGTTCATTTCGATAAAAATCTATTTTTATCTTTTCAAATATGGAGTTTTTCATCCCAATTCTTTCTAAATCATTTCTTATGATTTTACACAAATTATCACTATTTTTAATAATTTTATCAAGGCCCGTACAGTCGATTTCCATCAATGGCCATCGAACTGCACTTACAGCGACCTTTTTCAAATTTGATTTGGACGTAACTCCAAATCCAACCGTTAGATTTCAAATTTCTAATATTCGTTAGAAAGCTCTTTTCGATACGAACCCAACGGTTCCGGTTTTAGGAGAATCCGACGGTCGGATCTCCCGTAATGTCCGTTTGAAATAAATGGTCGAAATTCGCGAACTGCCGCGGCGCGGCGCGTTCTATTCAGGCCATTATATTATATATATAATATATATAATATATATTTCGTCGATTTCTATTTAAAAACGAATTATATAAATAGTTTTAAAATCGTTTCAAAAGCGATTTCAACTTCCGTTCCAATTCAAATCAAAATTGAATTCTTCTTTATAAATTCGTTTTAAAATTCATTTCTATTCAATTCAAATTTCTATTCAATTTGAATTC
Organism: Allium sativum; assembly: GCA_030737875.1. Classification (NCBI taxonomy): domain Eukaryota; kingdom Viridiplantae; phylum Streptophyta; class Magnoliopsida; order Asparagales; family Amaryllidaceae; genus Allium; species Allium sativum. The sequence continues at coordinate 441,905,473 of CM060922.1, read as the reverse complement.
ATTTCAATTCACTTTCAATTCAATTTGAATTCGTTTTCAATTCAATTCAAAATCGTTTTCAATTCAATTCGAAATCGTTTTCAATTCAATTCATTTCGAAATCGTTTTCAATTCAATTCGAAATCGTTTTCAATTCAATTCATTTCGAAATCGTTTTCAATTAAATTCGAAATCGTTTTCAATTCAATTCATTTCGAAATCGTTTTAAAATCGATATAAATATCGTTCACGTCAAAATGGCGTCAATCTAACCAACACGACTTCATATCTTTCTATTTTCAAATATTCTATTTCAAATGTTTCTTTATTCAAAATAGTTGTTATTATCAAAATATTTCGTTCAACACATGACCAATCTCAATGAATGAGTACTGTCAACACATGAACTTTTATTTTATAATATTCTTTATTTTTCAAATTGGAATGAGGCCCAATCAATTACCATATAAAGTTAATTATATGGATTTCCATACAACACATGTATATAATAGCATTGAAAAATAATCAACCATCAACCAAAGTGCACTACACTGTATAAGCATCAAATATAGATATTCAACGCTTATAACAGCCTGTCAATCAATCGATCGACATATTTAATCAATCAGGATGAGTGAACTTCAAATTCCATCCCAACACCCGTGTGGGGTTTCAAACAATCAAACAAATATTTTATTTGTGCAGTTGGGCGATGTGTAAAATTTATCGACCCAATCAATGTCCTTCAAATAAGTGTACATAAACAAACCGTCTGGTTTGTAAATGAATATTTATTTATTCACTTTCACTATATTCATATTCACGTTAAAAATTATATTTTTAACGATAAAACATTTTATTCCAACATATGAATTTCTATTATTCATTTACACAATAAAATGATATTTTTATTTTCTAACATATTTTAGAAAATTTCGGCGGCATAACGGCACGATACTAGAAACGGGACAAGGCCTAGCCTTATCCCCGGTCTAGTGAAGGCCCACGCCATTCACACATCAATCAAATCAATTTCATCTCACCAAACAATTCAATTCAAACAAATAATTCAACTAATCTATGCAACCAAACAAACAAGTCCATGGTCTGTGGACGATTGTGTCGGGTGCTACTAAGCACCGTCTGCATCCTAGTATATATATATATAACTAGAAAAGAAATTGAAAGGTGAGAAATTCTCACCTATGGCTATCCTAGCTCCACGGCACTTCTATTGTAGAGATCTTCGCCAACTCGCCTTTCGTCGCTTTCGTTGTCCGCTTTCACTACATATGTAAAAATCGAATTTTTACGATGCTATTCAATATATAAATATATGATTTTTACTTCCACTTTCGATATATAAAAATATGATTTTTACTTCGACTTTCGATATATAAAAATATGATTTTTACTTCGACTTTCGATATATAAAAATATGATTTTTACTTCGACTTTCGATATATAAAAATATGATTTTTACTTCGACTTTCGATATATAAAAATATGATTTTTACTTTCGACTTTCGATATATAAAAATATGATTTTTACTTTCGACTTTCGATATATAAAAATATGATTTTTACTTTCGACTTTCGATATATAAAAATATGATTTTTACTTTCGACTTTCGATATATAAAAATATGATTTTTACTTTCGACTTTCGATATATAAAAATATGATTTTTACTTTCGACTTTCGATATATAAAAATATGATTTTTACTTTCTAAAGTTCAAATCCTTTTTCGAAAAATCAGTTTTAACCTTTCTTTAAAAAAATCAGTTTTACTTTCTTTAAAAAAAACAGTTTTACTTTCTTTAAAATTTCAGTTTTACTTTCTTTAAAAAAACAGTTTTACTTTCTTTAAAATTTCAGTTTTACTTTCTTTAAAAAAAACAGTTTTACTTTCTTTAAAATTTCAGTTTTACTTTCTTTAAAAAAAACAGTTTTACTTTAAAAAGAAAATCAGTTTTTACTAATTAAAATCCAGTTTTATATACTTAAAAAAAATCAGTTTTATACTTTGTTTAGAAAATAAATAAACAAAATTTTCTTTATACATACTAAAATAAATAAACAAAACAGATTTCATATAAATTAAAATAAATAACCGCTCACTGTTCGCATAGCAGCTCCAAGCTAGGGCTCCAAATCTCGAACACCACAGGCGGCTTGACGTTGATCGGAGGGTGGAACGGGCTTCGTCGTCGCGAGCTCTTCCTTCGCCGGGGACGATGGCGAACTCGTCAGCATGGAGGCAGCGCTTGCGGAGGGGGAAAATCGATGGAGGCGGTGGCGGTTTAAGAAGGGTTTCTGGGTTCGTGACTTGGACGGAGGGAGGAGGAGGGAGGCCTGAGGCGAATCGGAGGAGGGGGGGAACACTCGGCTAGGCGGCGGACGAGGCGACGCGGTGGTGGGGTTGGACTGGAGGCGGGCGCGATTTGTTTGTTTTTTTTTATTTTTATCATCCCGATTGAAAAGTGGGAAGGGGGGCCAGAAGTATAAAGGAGGAAAATATTTTTTATTATTATTATTATTATTAAAAAGTTGACTTTCACATACGACCTCTAAACGAGGTCCACCGCCTGCCGCCCATAGCGTTTCACCCCCATTTCGAACACAATGGGATATGTACCGCAAGCTGAATCGACCGTTTCGGTCAGTTTCCGTTGCATTTACATTTAAATCATTATATTGAATTTTAAACGTGCATTTCAATTTACCGGGGCCACATACTAACTAGAAAAATTCCCGAAAAATATTTTCTAGCTTCGTATTGACGATACGGTCCTAACAAAACTAGTTTCTTCGAATTCTGAGACCGTTTGAAAAATGGCCAATTTCCAGTCGATTAAAATCGACTGAAAATGGTCAATCGCATTTTCCTTTGCCACGCTCACATATTGATTCGAAAAATTATGAAATTTAAAACCTAGCAATAATTTGACATCACGGACCTAACAAAACTGGTTTCGTCGAAATCCGAGGTCGTTTGCAAAATGTCCATTTTTAAGGGCCTGAATTCCATAGCGACTATTCAGAATTTTCGACTGGACATATCTTTTGATTCCCGCTACGAACTTTGGATTTTTCGGATTCGTTGGAAAGATATTCACTATTAGATTCCATTATTTTTGGTTTCACTAAAATCCGGATTGTTTTGCACCCGGTACATTCAATTGAAGTTTGAAATCGAATTATCGAACTACCGCGCCATTTTCAATTCTATTTATAATTATATATAAATATTTATATTCTAACGACGACGTATATAATATATACGTCGAATTATATTCAAAATAAATTCTCGTCGATATTATTTAAAATAATCTATTTTAAATAATCAAAACTCGCTAAAATTGCCAAAATAAAAATTTTAAACTGGCCCAGATTTTCGGGTTATTACAACTTTGGAAAGAGAGAAACAAATATGCGTAAAGCTCCTAAACAAAGAAACCAAGGATGCACCCTTAAGGAAAAAGGGTATGATGCTAGTATCTAGCCTTCTTGAGCTTTACTCCACTGTGTCTTAACTAATTTAACTTCACGATTGTGAAGTTTCTGACCTCCATTTCCAAAATAAACAGATGTTAACTATGATACCAAGTGTACATACCAAGATGGTTTGATGTCTCTCCTCTTAGCTTATCCATCACGCCATAACTATGAGGGTCAAAAGGTCACTACGTGCTTTTTTTTTAGAGTGCCTGCCACGGCTATTCATCTCTCACGCAAACCATCCTAGTCGAACTCGACATTCCTCAAGTACAAGCCCCAAAGGCCTAAACCAATATCAGACAAACACCCAAGGAACATCTCCTTCGAATTTAGACGATCCATGTGAGATGATATAAGCAAACCCGATAGCTATCCTCAAATCCCTACTAACCAAAATAAACTGGTCGGACCACCAATTGGATTTGAGACTCTAGTGGGATTTTTCTACTATACAAGTACTATGGTGCAGAGACTCAACTATGGAAGTGGATATGAACAAATGCGAAGCGCTAAAATCAAAGGGAAGAGTACGAACAGCAAAACTAGACCCTTCCAACAGAACTTTACTACCTTTCTCCTAGGTACGCTTGGTGGTGAAAGTATGTACTCGCCCTTCTGAAAATCTTGTTCCTCGTTCTTGCCCTTGTCCTTTTAATTATATGCCCTATCCTACCCTAGTAAAAATACTTCCTCTTGTCTTAGGTTTTATAATTTCTTCCTCCTTCGTGAGCTAAACCTACATCCATGAATTCCTCATCCTAGGGTTGTGCTCCTTAGCCAAACTCCTCATCCCCTTCTGTGTGTAACCATGTTGACAAATCTCTTGAAAGCTGCCTCCCTTGCACGGAAAACCCTATAAGCTTGAAAGAAAACTGGCCGTATGTGAAACAACTACTACTATGGATGGAAGCCGGGCACTACTTTGCCCATCGATGAGGTTAACTCCCAGAAAGCCAGGAGCCCCCAGAGACTCAAGAAAGAAGGAGACAAGAATTCAAACAGAGGAAGAGAAGATAGTGCGTATGTCTTTGGGGAATATGCCTTTTAAAACCAATCTTTTCTTTTGAAAATGCTTCTTTTAAAACCGTTTTGAAAATAATTTTTCAAATCCTTTATCTGATCTGGTAACCTTCAGCTCTGATACCACATGTAACACCCCACATCTGTTAGTGTCACTCACAAAGGGAATGCACTAAGTTCTGTGGAGCATTTAGGGTAAAAGATGCAGATAAATTACAAGACAGACAGAAATTAAACAGCGGAAAATAAAACTTTGCTTTATTGATAAAATAGTTTGTACAATGATTTCTTTACAATATCAGAGTATCATCTGTCTTACAAAATAAAGAAGCATAAAACAACATTTATATTCCCCAATTTTAGCAAGAGCCAGCCATAGCATCTGATAAGAGAATCCAAGCAAAACTTCGACAAATCTTCAAGCTGGGAAAGAGTGACAGTCCAACTTAACCTAAGCTATTCTATTCCCTTCTTTACTACCTGGGGGGGGGGGAACGGAAGAAAAGAAGACGAAAGAAAAACAGAGTCAGACATAAAGCCTGAGTAAGTTCAGTAACTTCTAGCATGTGAACATGGAAAACAAAACGACATGAATTAACTGAATACAAGATTACACCATGACGATAGGGTCAGCAAGATTAGACAAGATAATCACAAGATATGCTAAGCTAAGATAAACTGGATATGCTCTAATACTTTCGCCGCTTCGCTATTTCCTTGTTATACTAGTTTCTATATCTCTGCACCGCCTAACTAGTGTCCCAACTAGTAATGATAACGTGATCCCAATTCCCTGTAGTTTCTATTGCCATCGGGCATCCATTTATTTATTTATTTCCTAGATCTAATCTAGGATTTTCTTATCAAGTGCTTTCTAGATTCAACTAAAGTTTACGCTGTCTGCTGAACGCTTCTCAGATTCAGGATTTATGCCACCTAGTTCAACTAGGGATTATGCTACCTGTCGAACGATGCCCCCAAGTCTAGGACACACTACCTAGAGTGGTATATGTTCCTATACTTCCCCACGCATGTATCGCGAATCGTTATCGCTTGCCTAGATGCACATGCCCTGTAATGTGCGACCCGAGTCCTATGACAGGGCAAATCAAGGAACACAGAACTCGGTCGGGAGCTTTCAGATATATGCCAATGCAGATGCTAAGGTCTGTTTTTATTCCAGTGGCTATGGTCCCACTTGACCCCTCCCTCAACTAATGAAAGGCACACCTTGAAGAATGAGAACTATACGCCGGCCCCCAGTGCCCCACTATCCTATGGCCATCCTCACCCATAACTAGATAGCAAGTATATGGTCTTTTGGAGTTCTCCGCCTTTCCGCTTCACGTATCTCGATTGACTGAAGATGGACGGTAGACAACGAGTTGTTATCACAGGGCTACGGTTTTCTCGCCGAATCATGTTGGTCCATCCTAGTCTTTAGGTTGCCATATATTGCAACCAAGGCATACCCCTGGTTCTTCTACGCAGACCTTAACCTCTGTGAGCCCAGGAGGATCATCTGCAGCCTCACAGATGGATACCAAGAGTACCCTCACGTCCCCTCGAAGCCTCGGGCTTCGTAACCCAATTCGTTGGAGCCTCCTTTTTACTCAGACGGACATTCGCTCCTTCCCGTGTTATACTAAGAATTACTACTTAGTTTTACTAACTAAGATTTACGACTTAGTTTCCCGAATCACTGTTTTCTTAACTAAGGTTTACTACTTAGTTCTCTTTCCCGTCAATTTGGATTGGTTAAGTGTCATTAGTCAATTCAAGCCAACTTAACCCTCTTCATTCATCCTGTTAAACTGGTTTAAGCGTTATCAGTAATTCATGATGACTTAACCCTACCACAAACCAAGTTATATTGTTTAAGTATTTCTTATTACTTAACCCTACCCATTCATCCTGTATTGGTTAAGTGTTCCTTGCCCGTTTGTTTTAACTGACATGTTATTATTAATGGTTAAGTATTATCACTTCATGTTTTAGACTTAACCCTATTCCTTTATCACAATCTGACGGTTAAGTGTTCAAGTTTACTTAACCCTACGATCTAGCCCAGCTAACATATCAAATTGGCTAAGTATTTTATATTTTACTTAACCCCAACCTCTAGTCTGGTTAACATGTTAATTTGGCTAAGTGTATTAACTTTACTTAACCCCACCTTCTAGTCTAGTTAACATGTTAATTTGGCTAAGTGTTTTCTTAGTTACTTAACCCCTACAAATCTTGTCTTGCTACCATGAGTTTGGTTAAGTGTCCCTATAAACTTAGCCCTCCCATTCTAGCTTAACTGTGTTAAGTTGTCAGTCTGAACCTAACCCCCACCCATCAGTTTAGTTATCATGTTGAACTGGTTAAGTGTCTTAGTTAACTTAACCCTACCATTCTTGTTCTAGCTTTAACTAAATAAATTAAAGCCGCGACCACTCACATTAGACAGATATTGTTGCGAATACTGGATGTGCCGGTTGGTTCCGGGCAGGTTTACATCGCAACTCAGTCTAACCTCGGGTTAGGCATATTCGTGTTTTCTAAGTTCAAAGGGTTTTGATTAATTTCCAAATCAGGTTTTGAAAGTAACCATCCCGTCCGTCGGATCAGTTAGGGATAGCCAGGGAGAGCAGGAAACTTGTATTTTCCAAACCCAAGCCTAGACACTATCCTCTCTGTCACCCTAGAACTTTCTGGTGTGTTATTAAAGGAGATGCCATTAATAAACCTTTTACTTGTCTAAATTTACATTTTATCCTTTAGGACAAATTCTATAAGTAAATTATTCCTAATTTACTTATTTCCCAATTACTCTTTTAATGTAATTTGTCTACACTTATTTCTATGGCCCTTTCCCCCTCTAAATCATATTTGTGCTTTTTGGTATGTAAACTATACCAAATTAAATGTCACTAACCATGATTTTGCTAAACCTGCCAATTACTCCCAATTATGGCCAATTTCAAATTTATGCCAATATACTTACCGTGCCAAATTAGCTAATCCAATTCCGATTCAACATTCTAATTCATGTCAAACTAGACTTATTACTCTAGTTCACTATTCATGTAAATGCTAGATTTACACATCGATACTAGATTCAGGTTACACAGTCTATAATTCATGTCAAATTTATCCAATTTGCATTCCTATGAACATGCCATAATACATGTTCCCAATTTATGCCAATTTCCTAGTTTATAACTATGTTTTTAGTAAATTTCATATTTTGCCCAAATCGTATTCCCACCGTTCGTATAATCATGATTTAATCTAGATTATAGATAAATCTAGATTCGTAGAAAATAGGGAATGAACCAAAGATGTTATGCAAAAGGTAGACATAATAACTGGCATAAAAAGGGTTGAATAACGACGTCGGTTCAAGAACATGGGTAGACCTAACTTAATAGGTAAATTCCCAAGGTCTAAAACCAAAGAAAACCAAGAAATAGACAGAATAGAGACGCAGGTTCAAGAACATGGGTAGACCTAACTTAATAGGTAAATTCCCAAGGTCTAAAACCAATGAAAACCAAGAATAAACAAAATAGAAAAATCAGGTTTAGACCCAATTTCACAGTCACAAAACTTAAGCAACACTTTCCTAGTCAGGAATCATAGGTGTTTAGTCACAGTTGTTCTTGTTATGTCATAGGCAATAATTTATGTTTATTGTCAAGGGCATAGGCTTGTGTTCATAGTCAAGGAAATAGTTCTCATAGTCACCGTCACAGTCATACGAAAGGTTCATAGTCATAGGCAACGTTCAAAGTCATAGGCAAGGCCTAACAGTTCTTAATTAGGTCCAAAGATATAGCCACAGATTTGAATAGAAAGATTTGGCATAGTCTTTTATTCCTTTAATTTCATGTCACGAATAGGGAAAACGTTCAAATCTAGAAATAACTGACTTACAGAGGTTAGAATAGAAAGTTGGCGTTGCTATGATTTGTAGAAAAACAGTCGTTGAAGTCGTTTGAACCTCCACTTGAATCCTAGCTTGACTTGAACCTCTTCTTGAAAATCTTTAGCAGCATTTCCTCATGTTGATTTATTTTATATATTATTTATTTATATATTTTCTCAGAGGCAGCATAAGGATAGAAAAGAATTGTGAATAGAGAAGAAGACTAGGGCTGTTTATATTGTGTAGAAGTCAACGAATCTGGTCAGAATGGCGTCCGGATACAGAGAAACGAATCAGGTTCAGAAAGCTGGAAAAAGACGGGGGGGTCGACTACCCAGTCGACTCCCCAGTCGACCTGGGGGGGTCGACTACCCAGTCGACTCCCTAGTCGACCTGGGGGGGGGGGGGGTCGACTACCCAGTCGACCTGCTTCTGAGTCTGTTTTGAAATTTGAACTTTGATGAAACTTCCGGAGGCCATATCTTCCTCATACGGACTCCGATTTACGCAAACTCGGACTCGTTTTCAGGCAGAATTCCGAGACGAACGCAATGGCGCAGCCTGTTTCCCTTTCTTTTGACTTTAAAATTTAATTCTGCCTTGATTTGTGAATCTTAGTGTTGCAGAATTACGGGGTGTTACAGTGTACATAAACAAACCATTTGGTTTGTAAATGAATTTTTATTTATTCACATTCACGTTAAAAATTATATTTTTAACGACCAAATTATTTTATTCAACCTATGAATATTCTATTCGGTTTATTTATTAAATAAAATGATACCTTTATTTTTCTAATTTATTTTAGAAAATTTCGGCGGCATAACGACACGATACTAGAAACGGGACAAGGCCTAGCCTTATCCCCGGTCTAGTGATGGCCCACGCCATACACATATCAATCAAATTCATTTCAATTCACCAAACAACCAAATTCAAATCAAATAATCTAACTAATCTATGCAACCAAACAAACAAGTCCATGGTATGTGGACAGTGGTGTCGAGTGCTACTAAACACCGTCTGCATCCTAGTATATATATTTTTAACTAGAAAAAGTGATTGAAGAGTGAGAAATTCTCACCCAAGAAAATCCAATATTACGACTCTTCTATTGTAGGATATCATCACTATTCTCGCCTTTTGTCACTTTCGTTGCCCGTATCCACTACAAATAAAAATCATATTTTTATATTGTTGCTATGTATATAAAAATCATATTTTTACTTCGCTACTATATAGATAAAAATTCTATTTTTACTCTGCTACTATATAGATAAAAATTCTATTTTTACATCGCTATTCTCTATATAAAGATTTCGCCTTTTCAAATATAATGTAATCTTTCATTAACAAAAAAAAATCCTATCTTTCTTTATAAAAATCGAATCTTTATCACTTGAAAGATCAAACCTTTATAATGATTAAAATCATATCTTTTATTCGCTTAAAAAAAATCTATCCTTTACTAACATTAAAATCTATAATTTTTTTCCATCAAAGTAGATCTATTTTTCCATGAACGAATTCATCTAAAAAAACAGCAAAGGAATTAAGAAAAAAACTTACAGTGTAAAAGAAATTTTAGGGTTTCGGAGAGCTCGACGCTGGTGGGGTTCGCTGGCGTCGGCGTCGGAGGCCACTGGGAAGGGGCGAGGTGAGGCGGTGGTTGGTGGCGCGGGCTGTGGGGTCGGGCGCGGGTGCTGTCGTAGTCGGAAGGGGGAGGAGAAGCGGAGGAAGATCGGAGAAGGAGTGAGGGGCCTCGCCATAGGCGGCGACGGTGATCGCCAGGTCTGGGCGGAGGGATTTGGGGAGGGAGGCGGGTTTTCCCCCTTTTGAACGACGGGTTTGCTTTTTAGAGGATTAGGGTTGTGAGGAGAGAGAAGAGGGTATAGAGTGAGTGTATATTCATATAATTAATTGTTTAATTTAATCTCCGAAAAGTAACTTTTAAATTCGAACACCAAACGAAGCCCAACGACTGTCGCCCCTGGCTAATTACCCCCATTCCGAACACAATGGGATATGTCCCGTAGGCTGATTCGATCATTACAATCAGTTTTCGTCAAATTTACACTTAAATCACTATACTGAATTTTAAACGTACATTTCATATTACCGGGGTCACATACTAACTCTACAATTTCCAGAAAAATATTTTCTAGCTTCGTATTGACGATACGATCCTAACAAAACTAATTTCGTCGAATTCTGAGACCGTTTGAAAAATAGCCATTTTCTAGTCGATTAAAATCAACTGAAACTGGTCAAACGCGTTTTCCTTTGCCATGCTCACATATTGATTCGAAAAATTATGAAATTTGAAACCTAACAATAATTTGACATCAAGGATCCAACAAAAGTGGTTTCGTCGAAATCCGAGGTCGTCTGCAAAATTCCCATTTTTAAGGGCCTGAATTTCATAGCGACTATTCAGAATTTTCAACTGGACATATCTTTTGATTCCCGCTATGAAATTTCGATTTTTCGGATTCGTTGGAAAGATATTATCAATTAGATTCCATTATTTTTGGCTTCACTAAAATCCGGTTTATTTTGCACCCGGTACATTCATTTGAAGTTTGAAATCGAATTATCGAACTACCACGCCATTTTCAATTCCTTTTATAATTATAAATAATTATTTATATTCTAACGACGATGTATAAAAATATATACATCGAATTCTATTCAAAATAAATTTCTCGTCGATATTTTTCAAAATAATCTATTTTAAATGTTCAAAATTCACTAAAATTGCCAAAATAAAAATTTTAAACTGGCTAGGATTTCCGGGTTATTACAAATTCATCCCCTTCAAAAATCAAATAAATTTGTCTAAATCTGTGGAACTTTTTCTTTGGATTCACGAAGTCAATATCCTTCTTCCAGCATACCATTGAAGGGCTCGACGGTCTTTTCTTATCGCTGCGAAGTTGGACAAAAAGCTATGGTTGACCTGCGCGCTGAAGAAGGTGGAGATAGGAGAGGTTTATTCTCGTTGTGGCCGGTTTTGTGTTGTTTTGGGGCTCGAGCTGGCATCGGGTAACACGAGAGACAGGGTGCTTGGACAGCTCGGAGGGTCGTCGTGTGGATGCAGTCAGCCGGACCTCTGGCGAAGTAGGAAGGTGGCGTTTTTGATGGGTGTTAAGAAGAGAAAGGCCAGTGTGGTATTTAAGTTTTGGGGAGTCATGATTGGAAGGGGTAAGCAGGTGATATGCATAAGTAAATTAATAGCAGGCTTGGATGAAGTGTGGGAATCGAATGTTGGAAGGGAGTATACCGTTGATTTAAGGCTTTAACGGTGATTAGCTTATAAGTTTATTATTATATTTGTGTTAAGGGGAGTGAAGAGAAACTGGTAGTTGCGGATTATGTGGTAAGGGTGAAGTGGTGGGAAATTGTTTGAAGATATGCTGCGCAGAAATTGGTGTGAGCAATGAGGTAGGTATTTCATTACCAAATTATGGTATGGATCTAGTAAAGAAAACGTTTTCATTTGATAACATTTTACCTGGGTTTCATGCATGCTCTTAGCAATGCTGTCGGATCTTTTGGAAGCAAAATGATGCTGTCATAGTTATTTTGGGTAAGTTGGTATAATATGTTATAGATGATGAAACTGCGGGTATGAGGGAGGAGAGGACGTTGTACGGTTGGAAGAAAGCAGTAGACCGGGAAAGTGTAGGGGATGGTCGGAGTAGCAAACTTATAAGAGCTACTTAGAAGTGGTTGTGGCTATTTTCATCGAGGAAATGGAGGTATGGAGTAACGATTAAGTGCGACATTTTCAGTAGTGAAGGAGCGCACCGGTTATAGACAAAAAGAGAAATTATGGAATTTGATTAACGGGTAATGGAGATTAGCAATAACCAATTAAATATAATATTATCAACTCATTTCAAATCGTTTAACTTGTAATTAAAATAAATGTTTTATACATTACCAGAATTGAACGCAACCAGGTCAGTTGGAACCGTAACGAAGAAATCAACATTGGGGAACTGACATAGCTGAGAATAAAGCTATTGGAATCTTGTGATAAAAATCCGACTCCTGGTTGATTTTATACGAAACAAAAGCAAAACCGTCAACTGTAAACTAGGTGAGTAAACTCACTAACTCTGACTCATTTATATTTTTATATAAACGAGTTTTTAAACTTATTTTATACTGTGTGATGGTTGCTTGGTTGAATAGTTGATAAAATTGGTTGATATGATTACATCGTTGATCGACTATTAATTCTGATATTTCATATTTATGTGAAATAATATTATTGATGCTATTAACATCTGTGGATGCAGGGAAACAGGTTGGAGGGGCCCAACTGGGTTCCTCAACATTTATATTATGTTTTCATATAATTGCATTATATGATGTGGTATGTATTCTATGATTGATTTTGTCACTAACCATAGAAATTTTAGTATTTAAATACCATAAAATATTTTCGAATATGGGGAAAGGATTTTGAGATTTAAAAGGAAATTTTTTTTCAAAAATAGAAATTTAGTTTTAAATAAAATTGAAGGTAGAAATCTGTTTAAATGAATAAACATGAAGTTGTTTATAAATGAGTTTGTAACTTAAGTGAACTATTTATCATTTGATAAACTGAAAATAAATTTCAAATTGAATTTAAATAAGGGTGGAAATCAGTTTTTAAACCAATATTTGAAATGAGATTCGAACTTGGTAATTATAAAGGAAATCATAAAGGGGATTATAAGTGGTTGGAATAAACTGAGATTCGATATGAATAATTTTGAATAAAAGTTATAAATAGAATTTGGATTTAAGATATGTTAATAAGTATGAAATCAAACTGTATATAAAAAGAATTATATTCATGATTAAAGTGAATAATGGTTTAAAGGAAATATTTTGCAAATGAAATATTGATAAAGGAAATTTAGATTTGAAATATAAATCCAAATTGGAACTTGAATGGAAAAGGAAATTGGATAATCGTTTTAAAATGAAAACGATGAGTTTTATTCCAAAATTTGGAATATGAAATAAACTATGATAACGTTTTGCAGAGTGACATGGTTATAAAGGAATTTAGTAAGGATGTGGAAAGGAGGAATTCAAGAGTAAATTTAGAATTAGAATTTACCTGAAATGGTAAAGTCCAGAATATAAATCGAATATAGGTTATTCGAATGAGAATTGTTTATTGGAATTCGATTATATCGAATTTAGGGAAGTAGTTATTATACTTTCCGTTTGAATCAAATTTAATAACTTAATTATTTATTTATTTATTTAAATAAATAAATACAAGTTGCATTTTGATAAACCAAATATTTTTATATAGCGATTTTAAACGCTGCCATTATAATAAATGTTTTGGTAAATCTAAATAGGAATTTTAACGCTGTCGTTATAATAGCTATTTTAACAGCGATCTTAACGCTATTGTTATAATAAGTGTTCTATAATTCTAGACAGCGGTTGTAACGCTGTTGTTAAAAGCAATGTTTTATAAATCAAATACAGCGATTATAACGCTACCATTATAATCAATATTTTCTGTAAAAGAAGTGTGTTCTTAGATTGGATCCGAAAGTCGCGTAAGCGATGTATGGTTTAAAGTTGTGAGCTTTGACTATTTCAAAGTTGAGAATGTTGTTCAGTTAAGGTCTGAGAGGTAAATATACCCCAACTTGATTGACTTCATGATTGATAGAGAAATGATTAAGGTTCGATAATGAGGATTGGTTAGCATTATGGTTAGTTAATAATTAATGTTTTGAGTATAATAACGATGTTTTATAACATCGCGTTAATTTGAAATGTTTTCCCAAATAAAATGAGAGATATTTTCTCAAATAAAGGAATTATAATATTGAAAAATGTTTTTCAAAGAATAGAAGGGGGTGGGGGAATCGAGCTTCAAAAGAATACAAAAGATGGGAAATGAGAATTGTAAATGATAATATAATAAGGAATTGATTTAAAAGGGGCCAATGTTGATTGATGATTGATCGATCGAATTCCTACCTGGAAATAAGATCGTTGGTTGCACACTTATTTTTCTTTGATAGTTAAATCACCGACTATCGAAGTTTTTGACCAATTTCCGTCGTCAATACGGAGAGACCGGGATCAGATTCATTATCTGGAAACCACTATTTATGGGCGTTAGCATTGCGACCAAGTATGATGAAAATAATTGAAGACGGAGTTATGCAAGGGTTATCCTGTTTACCGGATTGTGCCTTCGGTTTATCCAGTCCTAGGACAATGTGAATGGACGAATGTCTGACAGAGTATATCTAACGGATCGCGTAAGTTGATCTCTTCAAACGTACTTACGTTTGGTGGCGGAGGAATTTGTTTCTCTTAGCTTATACACGTGGTATTTTTGGGGAAATCAATTTGTGATTTCGCGGGTATGAAGATGTGGCATTCAAAGTGAATGGTGGCCAGATATTCTGGAAGATAATTCAAACCTCAAGCCTCACAACCCGGAATTTGACAAAAATCGGGCAGGCAGCAAGGCTATGTGGGTCTCTCCCATGAGGGTGTATAATCACCTATCTAGAGAAATTCCATTTGTTTCTTTAATCTATCAATGTTGTCCCTTTCGGGAAACGGTTGTTGATCCCAATCGTTGGTGATATACATTTGATACACTCAAGCGAAATGAGTGGTCGGTCATGTGTGGGCCGGGTTGGAAGATGTTCTTGTTGAACCCCAGTGTATTTGCCTCTGGAGATACATTATCGGCAGGTGGTCCCATGCCTTGTCATGTTGGAAATCTAATCTCCAGTAAGCGCCCTACGGTTTTTGATTTTATATTATATATGAAGCGTGAGATGCAAGCATTCCGCTAGATTCTATTTATTTGATGTAGACATTATTATAATATCACCAGATTTTGATATCAAAATATTTTGGGTTATCGTAAGGTAAAAACCATCTGTGTTTATGTGTGGATCGGTCTTACGATTATCATTTCTTTCGAAAGGATTTTGAAAGTTAAACAAATGGTTGGAGTTTACTCACACCAGTCCCATGACTGACCCAGAGTTTATTTTGTTTGTTTTCCCTAAACTCTTGGGTGCCCAAATTTGTACGGGCAGTCAAGTAGTCGGGATTTTTCAGATTCGCTTGGAAAAGCTTGAAGCAGGAGGCTTCACCAGTTAGCTATAGACTATCATATCTTTCCGCTGTATACTATGTTGTATCTGGAAATAGGTGTTTACAAGTGTTCCAGGAATAACTGTCGTGCTCTGATGATGGTATATATATTCAAAACAGATTTGTATTTCAAGGATTATGTTATATAATATATTTTATTCGTTTCGCTGTGAGTTTTGTGTTCTTCATTTTCTTTATTCTAATCTTTCTTTCTTTGTACTTCTCATCCTCTAACTTCTTTCTAATAATGATTCGTGTTTCTGTGCAATTTGGGTTGGACGTGTGGTGTTATTAGTCGACTCAAAGGGTACAGAAATTAAGGCCATTACAAAAACAGAGCTAGTTGGGATTTTTGCCTAAATTGAACGTCCATTTTAATTTAGTTAAAAACAATCTTCAAATAAAAATGGCGGAGTGGAACCCAATGTGAGTATTCCCTCACTAAAATTTTGTACAGTTATTTAATTTATTTCATAACTGTAAATATATAGAAATTGTCAGTATACATTTTTATCTATTGTATGGAGTTCAACACTCAAATTCGCACAAATCACATAAATTGGAAGCGATGTATGGATATTACCGATACTCAGATTTCATACTCCGCGAATGGCCAGTTATGGCGCCTTAAGTGGCATTGGGTGGTTAAGTATTTATTTATTTGGATGATTTGGTGATTTGTGTTGTGATTGTACTATTTAACATATTAATAATAATGTTAATATTAATGTGATAGTTGAAATTAAATTATAGAAATCCATTTATAATTTAAATAGTGAAAATTGGCTAATTTGAAAAAATGTTCAAACCGAATTGGAATTGGTTAAATTTACTAACCAATGATTTATTTGAATTAACTGTTGTTGTTTGAAAATCCCACATGGGTATTGGGATCATATTTGGCATACACTAATCCCAATATTTAGTTGTATGTCAATCGATGAGTTGACAGGCTGTGATGAGTGTTACTTATTTATTTTAATGCTTATACAGTTGTAAAATGCACTCTGGATGATGTTTGAATGTGTATGATTATTTATCATTATTGTTGAATACATGCGATGTATGAAATCCATATAACTGAAATTATATGGTAATTGATTGAGTCGCATTCCAATTCAGAAATAACGAATATTTTAAAATAATATTTAGTGAATAATCAAAATATGATTTTGATGTCTGATTTTCGATGGACATGAAAATATTGAAATATATGAAGCCGATTTAAGTAGTTAAACGCCATTTTAACCCGAACGGGTTTATCGACCAATTTTATTCATCTTAAAATAATATCGACGAGAACTGATTTCAAAATCTGATATTTGGAAATATTATCATTTTAATATTATAATGATATGGAATATTCAATTTTGATTTAAAATTGAAAATGAAGTTGAAATCGTTTTAAAATGAATTTTTAAACGATTTATAAAATACGTTTAATTGGAAATCGATGATATATATATATTATATATATTTAAATGGCCTAAATATAATGCATCATGCAGCGTCCATTCGCGAATTTCGACCATTAACTTCAAATTCATGTAACGGGAGGTCCCACGGGCGGATTCTCCTAAAACCGGAACCTTGGGTTCATATCGAAAAGAGCTTTCCAATGAATATAAGAGATTTGAAATCTAACGGTTAGATTTGAAAATATGACCAAATCAGTTTTGGAAAAGGTCACTATGGATGCAGTTCGGTGGCCGATACTGGAAACCGACTGTAAGGGCCTTGATAAAATAATTAAAAATATGGAAAAATTGTGTACATTCATAATAAATGATTTGGAAAGATTTTGGATGAAAAATTCCAAGTTTTGAAAAGATAAATGATATTTTTATTGAAATGAACTAGTTATAAACTAGTATAATAATCCAAATGATTTTTAAATAAATAAATTGGATTTGTAAATGGTTATAAAATAAGCAGAATTTTCCAACGTATAGATTGGAAAGGATTTAAATGGAAATAATCTTCGGAATGTTTCGATATTGGATTCCGTGATTATACAGATATTTTTGAGGAATTTGGAAGATACAGATATTGTTATTCTCAATACGATATCCATTAGTTTCAGAATTTGATATTGAATATAAGCTGATATTATATTCTATTCAGGGCCTTGTATTTAATATCAAATTGGATTTTGGGTTTGACGTGAATGGTTTCTTCAATAACATTGTTCTTAAACCTAGTTGAGAAAAGAATAAATCTTTTAATTAAGATTTGGAGAAGTTTACCAATTAATTAATATTTGATTGGAATTGAAATGAAAGTTGATTGTTGTAACGACCGGGAATTTCGCTCGATCCGAATCGATCGCTAAACCGACCAAGACCGTTCGAAACCCCTGATTGATTTGAGAATACGACAAACCAGAACGCACACAGAAGAACATTACATTGTATATTAGAACAATGTCATCAGAATACAAGAATATACAGAGTATAACCAAATATTATACAACAGAAAATATCAGAGATTTAAATTACATTTAAATGCATCGCAGCGGAAAAATAATACAAAACACAACTAAAAGAGATATACGGATACAGAGCTTTCCGGATATCATTCCAGCTGTATACCAGGTTCCTATGAATATAAATCTGCAAAACCAAAACTACTAGCTACCCGTGCGGAAAATAGGGGCACCCAGAGTTTAGGTTAAAACAATAAACTCCAAGTCAGTCATGGGACTGGTGTGAGAACTAAAACAGTTATTAATCTTTATTTTACAGTTAGGTAAATTAAGGGACCACGTCGTATAACATGGAATGGGTTTCCTCCCAAGAACACCAGTGCATAAAACAAACAGCGCAATGCTAAATAAAGAAAAATGAAGCTATTATAAGACCCAGGTCCCATCACACAATGCCACACAAGCCGGAGGATAGGGTTTTTACCTTATAATAGCCAAAGAATGCTTGATATGCTAAATTTCATGTTTTAATTCTTAATCAGACTCCAACCGTAAATTAGTAAGAGAATGATTCCCTAAGTATTAACCCCGAAGGCCGAAACCAACATCAGACTAATACCTAGGAAACCACCCATCGTAGCTCGTTTCCAGTTAGTTTCTGATTTTATATACAATCATAAATATCAATCATAGGTTTACAATCAAAACCGCACATGTCACGTATTGGAAGTTGAATTTCCATCTGTGAACCGAGGCAAGGGATCGTCCTCTACCGAATTCGATACTCTCTAGCCCAAGCCTCAGGAAAGCGTGCAGACAAGCCTTGGATCGTCAGGGCCGGTCCATCGATGTGGATTATTATGCCTGAACATTGCGTTCCCCCACCCTTTGGGGCGTAAATGAGCCAACGAATGACTCCTTCGGCTTCACATAGTCACCGATATATCCGAGGAGCCTCGCAACAGCAACAACCACATAAGTCAAACTCGTCAGGGCATGTAAAACCACTGACGCCACTTCTAACTAGAAAGAAACGCATGTCCTCCCTGATGTCCTCTCCCATTTCTGGTTCACAACCGGGGTGTGAGGCTCGCGAATCAACGTTACACAAAGCTATGCCACACAGACCGTGCTTTGATCATCAACCACAAGACTCTGCTTTTCAACAGATGCCTTGATCATTTGCATCTTAGCATGCCACACAGGCAAACCACTCTATGCAACCGATATCAGTCACACAGAATGAAATCCAATGTCAGACGCACAGTCCATTTACAAGTTCGTTCTGGGTCTGAACGAAACCAGAGGAACCTTATTCCTCGCATATCCATCGATCTCCAAGTACGTCTGGATGACCACTAACTGATTCCCTCCTCTTGGGTAAACGGCCCAATCAAGATCATCAGTAATCACCCAAACGACGTGAAGACCTCCGGACTTCAGCCACCGTCTTCCTCTTCGACACCACGTCGAATCAATATTCAGAATGTGACAAACCCAGTCTTTCTGAATAACTTGCGTATACAATAAACAAGTGTTACACAAACACAACATACGCCTCATTCCAATTCATCAATCACTAACCGTAAATTAGCAAGAGAATAAGTCCCCCAATATTAACCCTGAAGGCCGAAACCAACATCAGATCAATACCCAGGAAACCATTCTTCTTAGCTAACCTACAGTTAGTTTCTAAATTCCACATTCTTAGGGAAAGGTTTCAATTAATTTTATCAAAGATAAATTCTTTAAATTTATTCTTTAATCTTCTTTTGAATATCAATTCAACTAGTCGGGATTAGCACACCGAAGTAATCATTTATTTTATTTCCCAATCCCAACCTATTCATCCCATGAAGTAAAACTGGTAGTACTTCATCTCTAACACCACGGTATTATCGATAAATTCAATTACCATTTCACGTTCAAATCTAATTAAAGATTTAACTATTGGCTGGAGAAAAACTGGTGATACTCCATTCTCGATCTTTTCAATCTACTTAAAGATTTATTAAAACTCACTTAGTTTTAATCTTTAACTGGGTTAAAGAATCAATGTCATTTAAAACACGGTTCACGATAAACCCAAAATCACATTCCATTCTATCAGCTTTTAACCATAAAATAGCAAGTGAGCAATTCCCTAAGTATTAACCCCGAAGGCCGAAACCAACATCAAATCAAAACCAAGAAACCATTCAACTTAACTAATCTCCAATTAGTTTCTGATTTTCTTAACTCCGTTGGGTCTAAGAACAGTATTATTGAAGATAACAACCTAAAATCACATTCCATTAATTATCGGGTTAAAGAACAAGTGTTATTTAAAACACTGTTCACGATAAACCCAAAAATCAATACCAATTCAATTCCAATTAAATATTATTTAATTGGTACACTTCATTAAATCTAAATAAAAAGATTTAATCTTTTTCTCAACTGGACTTAAGAACAGTGTTAATGAAGACACCATTCACGACAAACCCAAATCACATTTGATATTAAATACAAGGCTCTGAATAGAAAATATATCGGCTTATATTCAATATCAAATTTTATGACCAACAAATATCGTATTATAAATAACGATATATATATATCTTCCAAATTTCCATAACAACATCTGTATAATCACGAAATCCAACATCGAACTATTCCGAAGATGATTTCGATTCAAATCCATTCCAATTCAATTATTGGAAATCCTGGTTATTTTCAAAACCATTTCAAATCCAATTTATTTATTTTAAAAATAAATAAATTATTATTCTAGTTCAAAACTAGTTCATTTCGATAAAAATCTACTTTTATCTTTTCAAATATGGAAATTTTCATCCCAATTCTTCACAAATCATTTCTTATGATTTTACACAAATTATTACTATTTTTAATAATTTTATCAAGGCCCGTACAGTCGATTTCCATCAACGGCCATCGAACTGCACTTACAGCGACCTTTTCCAAATTTGATTTGGACATAATTCCAAATCCAACCGTTAGATATAAAATCTCTAATATTCTTCGATACGAACCCAACGGTTCCAGTTTTAGGAGAATCCGACGGTCGGATCTCCCGCAATGTCCACTCGAAGTCAACTGTCGAAATTCACGAACTACCGTGGCCCGGCGCATTCTATTCAGGCCATTCTATATATATAATATATATATTATATATATTTCGTCGATTTCCTTTCAAAACGTATTTTATAAATCGTTTAAATTCGTTTTCAAAACGATTTCAACTTCCTTTTCAAATTCAAATCAAGATTGAATTTTTCAATATAAATTCGTTTTAATTTCATTTCAAATCGATTTCAATTCAATATCAATTTAATTCGAATTTCAACTCATTTCAATTTAATTCGAATTTCAATTCATTTCATTTTAATTCGAATTTCAATTCATTTCAATTTAATTCGAATTTTGAAATCACTTTCAATATTCATTGAAAAATGAATAAAATCGATATAAATATCGTTCACGTCAAAATGGCGTCAATCTAATCAACACGGCTTTTAATCAACACATGAATATTTATTCTATTTAACACATGAATTTATTTTCTATTCAACACATGAATATATATTTTTAGTTCAACACATGAATATTTATTCTATTCAACACATGAATTTATTTTCTAAATTGGAATGAGGCCCAATCAATTACCATATATTGTTAATTATATGGTTTCCCTACAACACATGTATATAACAACAACGATAAATAATCAACCATCATCCAAAGTGCACCACACAACTACATAAGCATTAAATATAAATAATTAACGCTTACACAGTCTGTTAACCCATCGATTGACATACAACTAAACAATCGGGATTAGTGTACGTTAAATATCATCCCAATACCCGTATGGGGTTTCAAATCAACAAACACATATTCTATTTGTGAGGTTGGGCGATGTGTAAAATTTATCGTCCCAATAAATATTAATCAAATCTGTGTATATAAACAAATCTCCGATTTGTTTATAAATATTTATTTCATATGCATGCTAAAAATCGTATTTTTAACTATAAAATATTTTCCACTATAAATATTTTATTTCATTTCACATCACGCAATCAAATTTCGCAACAAAGCAACCAAACAAACAAGTCATCCATGGTCTGTGGACGACGGGTGTCGGGTGCTACTAAACACCGTCTGCATCCTAGTATATATTTCAAACTAGAAATTAAAATAAAGGTGAGGAGTTCTCACTGAGGGTTCCACTCCGCCATTCTTTATTTCTGAACAGTTCGGACTTCGTTTTGATCTTAGTTTAATCCATCGCCATCTGTTTCACGCAGTTGATTATTAAAAATCACATTTTTATATGGTATTCATATAAATAAAATTCACATCTTCATATGGTTTAAAAATCTGATCTTTATATTTTCAAAAATCTGATCGTTATATTTTCAAAAATCTGATCTTTATATTTTCAAAGATCTGATCTTTATATTTTCAAAAATCTGATCTTTATATTTTCAATTCAAAAAAATGATATATTTTCAATTCAAAAAAAATGATATAATTTCATTTTTCAAACAATGTATATACTTTATCTTTCAAACAATGTATATACTTATTCTTTCAACCAAAGGTATTTTTATTCTTACAAACAAAGGTATTTTTATTCTTACAAACAAAGGTTTTTTTTGAATCATGAAAAGATTATTTATTTTTGAAAACCATGCTTATTTATATAATAAAAATCTTGGTATTTATATTTTAAAAACAACTAAGCTAATTTTATTTTAAAAACAACTTAGTTAATTTTATTTTAAAACAATACTATATGTATTAAAAAAAACAATGCGTTCATATAAAGTATAAAATTCAGATTTTTTTCCTTGATTAACTAAACTAATTACATAGTTTAAAAGAAATTTACCCTGTCTTCTTCCTCAGTCGGTTAAAGGCCGATGGCTTCTTTTTGTTGTTCCAACTTAGGTCATCAATTTGCGTGCGGATTGAGACACGGGATGTTGATCATATTGTGCCACGGCCTAGAGCAACGAGAGGGCTTCGCGGTGAGGTGCTCCACCTCGAACTCGGTGATGGATGGTGGCGGAAATACTAGGGCGAGCGGCGCAGGTTCTCGGGGGTGATTCAAGATGCACACTCAACTTCAGATAATCCCACCGTATAGATCTGAAGATCCCTTGATTCTCTTCAATATTGCTTTTCGAACTACTGGATTTCATTGTCAGGATCGAAAGATATTAAAGGGGGAAGATTTGAGTGTTTTTCGCGTTATAACGAGGAGCGGCGGTTGTTTTTTTATTTTTCGTATAAAGTGAATGTTAGGGTTTGTCGAAATGTGATTGGTCCTTTTATATTTTTTATTTATTTTATTTTATTCCAACAATGTTGACTTTTGCATCAGAACTCCAAATGAGGCCCAACGACTGCCGCCCCTAGCTAATTACCCCCAATCCGAATACAATGAGATATGTATCGTAAGCTGATTCGATCATTTCAATCAGTTTTCATCAAAATCAAAATCAAAATATAAATCTATATATTAAATTTGAATGTGCATTTCAATTTACCGTGGCCACATACGGACTCTAAAAATTTCAGAAAAATATTTTCTAGCTTTGTACTGACGATACGGTTCTAACAAAACTAATTTCGTCAAATTCCGAGACCGTTTGAAAAATGGTCATTTTCCAGTCGATTAAAATCAACTGAAACTGGTAAAATGCGTTTTCCTTTGCTACGCTCACATATTGATTCGAAAAAGTTCGAATTTTGGAATCCAGCAATAATTTGACATCACAGATCCAACAAAAGTGGTTTCATCGAAAACCGAGGTTGTTTGCAAAATTCCCGTTTTTAAGGGCCAGAATTCCATAACGACTATTCTGAATTTTCAACTGGGCATAACTTTTTATCCCCGCTATGAAATTTCGATTTTTCGGATTCATTGGAAAGATATTCTCAATTAGATTCTAATATTTTTGGTTTCATTAAAATCCGGTTTATTTTGAATCCTGTACAGTCATTTGAACTTTGAAATCGAATTTTCAAACTACCGCGCCATTTTCAAGTCCTTTTATAATTAAAATAAAATATTTATATACTAACGACGATCTATATAAATATATACGTTCGAATTCTATTCAAATTAAATTTCTCGTCGTCATTATTTAAATTAATTCATTTTAAATTATCAAAATTCGCTAAAATTGCCAAAATAAAAAATTTAAATTGGCTCAGATTTCCGGGTTATTACAGTCTCCCCAACTTAAAACTTTTCGTCCCCGAAAAGGAAAGAAGCGGAAAGTTGTTTAACAAATCAACTCAACTTTCATTGCTTTCTTTACGGCTTAAGTTCTTCAACTTTTCAGTTTCTAAGAACTTTTCAATTTTTTCAAAAATTTGGTTAACATCCTAAATTTTCAAAAAAATTCGCCATAACCTCCCCTGCACCGGGGACTTCGGGATATTTCATGTAGCCTCCCATGGCCTTCTTCAATCCAAAAGAAAAAGAAAAAGCCAAGCGTCTAGCCAATCGGCTCATAAAATCACCCAAAACTCAAGAAATACAATAAACATGTACCTATTTGTCGGGCAAACAATTTTATTCCTCTTCTCTAGCCTCCTTGTTATGACCTGTTCAATGTAAGTACATGTATATGTATGCAAATGCGACAAATTTCAATACAATTCACTATTTGGTTAAATTTGGCTAAAGGTTCAACATTTTAATAAATCAAACAACACAACCAGCAATCAATTAGTTGATTATCATTTCAATCACATAATTTTGATACATAGTCCAAAAATCAGATTTTTGATGCCAAATCACAACAATAAGCCCTATCTGATTTTGGTTCTCACACCAGTCTAATGGAAATATATAGACATTCCACCTTCGAAACTCGAATATAAATTCTGATGATGATCGATCAATCATCAGAATCACCTCCAGGCGACTGCAGTGTGATTCTATATCTACCCAATATATTAAAACTTCGAATACACGCGGATCAGACGTATACGCAAAATCTTTATATACTGGATAGTCCAAATCAATATAAATAAATATTCAAATACGAATAATTGAATTAAATTTTCAAAACAAAACATGTTTTCAATTTTTATTTCAAAAACACCACTCTTCACACTCGTTCTAGGATGCTACTGATCCCATCTCTAAGGAGTCATTCTTATTGGATATTACTAATCCAATTTTTGATGAATTATTTCGTATGGTTCTAATGTGTCTTGTTCTCCGAGCTTTGTAAACCAAAGCTCTGATACCAAATGTAACGACCGGGAATTTCGCTCGATCCGAATCGATCGCTAAACCGACCAAGACCATTCGAAACCCCTGATTGTTTTGAGAACATGACAAACCAGAACGCACACAGAAGAACATTACATTGTATATTACAACAATATCATCAGAATACAAGAATATACAGAGTATAACCAAATAATATACAACAGAAAATATCAGAGATTTAAATTACATTTAAATGCATCGCAGCGGAAAAATAATACAAAACACAACTAAAAGAGATATACGGATACAGAGCTTTCCGGATATCATTCCAACTGTATACAAGGTTCCTGTGAATATAAATCTGCAAAACCAAAACAACTAGCTGCCCGTGCAGAAAATAGGGGCACCCAGAGTTTAATTTAAAACAATAAACTCCAGGTCAGTCATGGGACTAGTGTGAGAACTAAAACAGTTATTAATCTTTATTTTACAGTTAAGTAAATCAAGGGACCACGCCGTATAACATGGAATGGGTTTCCTCCCAAGAACACCAGTGCATAAAACAAACAGCGCAATGCTAAATAAAGAACAATGAAGCTATTATAAGACCCAGGTCCCATCACACAATGCAACGCAAGCCGGAGGATAGGGTTTTTACCTTATAATAGCCAAAGAATGCTTGATACGCTAAATTTCATGTTTTAATTCTTAACCAGACTCCAAACGTAAATTAGTAAGAGAATGATTCCCTAAGTATTAACCCCGAAGGTCGAAACCAACATCAGACTAATACACAGGAAACCACCCATCTTAGCTCGTTTCCAGTTAGTTTCTGATTTTATATACAATCATAAATATCAATCATAGGTTTACAATCAAAACCGCACATGTCACGTATTGGAAGTTGAATTTCCGTCTGTGAACCGAGGCAAGGGATCGTCCTCTATCGAATTCGAGACTCTCTAGCCCGAGCCTCAGGCAAGCGCGCAGACAAACCTTGGATCGTCAGGGCCGGTCCACCGATGTGGATTATTATGCCTGAACACTGCATTCCCCCACCCTTTGGGGGCGTAAATGATCCAACGAATGACTCCATCGGCTTCACATAGTCATCGATATATCCGAGGCGCCTCGCAACAGCAACAACCACATAAGTCAAACTCGTCAGGGCATGTAAAACCACTGACGCCACTTCTAACTAGAAAGAAACGCATGTCCTCCCTGATGTCCTCTCCCGTTTCTGGTTCACAACCGGGGTGTGAGGCTCGCGAATCAACGTTACACAAAGCTATGCCACGCAGGCCGTGCTTTGATCATCAACCACAAGACTCTGCTTTTCAACAGAAGCCTTGATCATTTGCATCTTAGCATGCCACACAGGCAAACCACTCTATGCAACCGATATCAGTCACACAGAATGAAATCTAATGTCAGACACACAGTCCATTTACAAGTTCGTTCTGGGTCTGAACGAAACCGGAGGAACCTTATTCCTCGCATATCCATCGATCTCCAAGTACGTCTGGATGACCACTAAATGATTCCCTCCTCTTGGGGGCACGGCCCAATCAAGATCATCAGTAATCACCCAAACAACGTAAAGACCTCCGATCTTTATCCACCGTCTTCCTCTTAGACACCACGCCGAATCAGTTATTCAGAATGGGACAAACCCGGTCTTTCTGAATAACTCGCGTATATAATAAACAAGTGTTACACAAACACAACATAGGCCTCATTCCAATTCATCAGTCACTAACCGTAAATTAGAAAGAGAATAATTCCCCAAATATTAACCCTGAAGGCTGAAACCAACATCAGATCGATACCCAGGAAACCATTCTTCTTAGCTAACCTACAACAAGTTTCTAAATTCCACATTCTTAGGGAAAGGTTCCCATTAATTTTATCAAAGATAAATTCTTTAAATTTATTCTTTAATCTTCTTTTGAATATCAATTCAACTAGTCGGGATTAGCGAACCACACCGAAGTAATCATTTATTTTATTTCCCAATCCCAACCTATTCATCCCATGAAGTAAAACTGGTAGTACTTCATCTCTAACACCACGGTGTTATCGGTAAATTCAATTACCATTTCACGTTCAAATCTAATTAAAGATTTAACTAAGCAAAACTGGTGATACTCCATTCTCGATCTTTTCAATCCAATTAAAGATTTATTAAAACTCCACTTAGTTTTAATCTTTAACTGGGTTAAAGAATCAATGTCATTTAAAACACGGTTCACGATAAACCCGAAATCACATTCCATTCTATCATCTTTTAACCGTAAAATAGCAAGTGAGCAATTCCCTAAGTATTAACCCCGAAGACCGAAACCAACATCAGATCAATACCCAAGAAACCATTCAACTTAACTAATCTCCAGTTAGTTTCTGATTTTCTTAACTCCGTTGGGTCTAAGAACAGTATTATTAAAGATACCATTCACGACAACCCAAAATCACATTCCATTAATTATCGGGTTAAAGAACAAGTGTTTTCTAAAACACTGTTCACGATAAACCCAAAAATCAATACCAATTCAATTCCAATTAAATATTATTTAATTGGTACACTTCATTAAATCTAAATCAAAAGATTTAATCTTTTTCTCAACTAGGGGTAAGAACAGTGTTAATGAAGACACCATTCACGACAAACCCAAATCACATTTGATATTAAATACAAGGCTCTGAATAGAAAATATATCGGCTTATATTCAATATCAAATTCTACGACCAACAAATATCGTATTGGAAATAACGATATATATATACATATATATCTTTCAAATTTCCATAACAACATTTGTATAATCACGAAATCCAACATCGAACTATTCCGAAGAT
Organism: Allium sativum; assembly: GCA_030737875.1. Taxonomy (NCBI): domain Eukaryota; kingdom Viridiplantae; phylum Streptophyta; class Magnoliopsida; order Asparagales; family Amaryllidaceae; genus Allium; species Allium sativum. The sequence goes on along the minus strand of CM060922.1, from coordinate 441,877,382 downwards.
GATTTCGATTCAAATCCATTCCAATTCAATTATTGGAAATCCTGGTTATTTTCAAAACCATTTCAAATCCAATTTATTTATTTTAAAAATAAATAAACTATTATTCTAGTTCAAAACTAGTTCATTTCGATAAAAAACTACTTTTATCTTTTTAAATATGGAAATTTTCATCCTAATTTTTGACAAAACATTTCTTATGATTTTATACAAATTATTACTATTTTTAATAATTTTATTAAGGCCCGTACAGTCGATTTCCATCAACGGCCATCGAACTGCACTTACAGCGACCTTTTCCAAATTTGATTTGGACATAATTCCAAATCCAACTGTTAGATTTCAAATCTCTAATATTCATTAGAAAGCCCTTTTCGATACGAAACCAACGGTTCCGGTTTTAGGAGAATCCGACGGTCGGATCTCCCGCATGTCCACTCGAAGTCAATGGTCGAAATTCACGAACTGTCGCGGCGCGGCGCGTTATATTCAGGCCATTCTATATATATAATTGTTAGACCCAAAAGTGGTTCTAACACCCAAATTGATCTAAAACAAGATAAAATGAGATAAAAATAGAAACGAACACGCAGGATTTATAGTGGTTCGGCGAACAAATGCCTACGTCCACTTATCTTTCACTATATTCAATAATTCAGTTGCAAATACAAAGTAATTCTCTCTCACAATTCACTTTTGTTCACTCAATTGACTAAAACAAGAAATGAAAGATGGTTTGGATTTTCCGGGAGTAATGGAGTTTGGATGATGGAGGTGATTGAATTCTCTAAGTGCCCAAAAAAGATCCTTTTCTTTGTCTCCAGATGGGGTATTTATAGGTGTGAATTTGCCTGAGATTCAATCCGGGTCGGACCACGTGTTATCCATCGCACTCTCTTCGGGTTCGGATGAACTATCAAGCTGACAACACATCAAAGAGATGAACGTTAGGGGTAGGAATTAGTCATAGCCGGTCCGGTTCTCCAGGCGATATTACAGGAGATTAACCTGGATCATGGGTGCGGGTCGGAGGCGTGCAGGTTGGGGGCTCGGATCGGAATACCCGATCCGAACCGGAGTGGCTTGGACGTCTCTCCTTCTCTAACCTACTCCGCCCCGCTCCAGCGTCGTGGCAAGCAGATGGCTTTCCGATCCTTTTGAGGTTTATTTGCCTTCCGATCCGATTGGATATGCTTTGCCAATCTGTCCAGTAAGAGACAACCGATCCGAACAGGGAACTCTATCCGATCCGAACCAATATGCTGCTATCAATCTGAATTGTGGTGTTTTCTTCCAATCCGAACCGAAGTCTTATAACTTAAAATACTCTTCAATGGTTGGTTTCTTGACTTTGTGTTGCCTAGTTCACAAAGTAGGCTAACATTTTGCCCCCTCAAAGGATGCTACTGTTGTACAAAGTGTGCTTTGATGTCGTTTAATTGCTAGTCCTTGAATCAGAATAGTCAGGAGTAATGCACAGATTTCTATTCGGTTCGGTGTCCGACCCGAGCACCTTTTCTTCATTTCTGAGCAAATTTGGGAATTTTTCTCGACATATAATGCTTCTTGCAGGTATGCTCTTCCTTTATTCTTCTTCTCTTGAACTCAATTCTAGTCAGATGCTAAATTAATGTGTGAAACTTGTCCGGTTCGGGTTCCGTTCCGAAGCGCTTTGGTTCTTGGACAATGGGCCTTCAGGCAGAGTCGAGCTACTGGGCCTTCACTCCGGTCCGAGCGGGTGAGAGAGAAAGAATAGGAATACGAGGAGTCAACCTCACCCCTTATATAAATCCGCCACTGTCTTCCTCCTTTCCTTCTTCTTTTCTGCTGCCGCTCCCAACCCTAGCATTGAAAACGCCAGAAACTCCAATATTCTGAAACTATTCCTTGTAGATTTCCCAAATCAAACATATAGGTAGCTTTTTTAATCTCGAATGACTTCGTTGTAACTGTTCTCGATCTCAATTCGTGTTGGATTAAGGTGGTTTAGCCACGGGGCTTTGCCTGAACTCCACGTCGTTACTGGTGGATCCGCCATCGCTTCGAGGCGTTGCGAGGCTGGAGAGGGCAAATATTCATCCTTAACGGTAGCTTTGGTGATAGAACGGATTCATTTGTGAGTAGGGGGGAAAAAGGAAGAAGATGAAGATCGTGATGACAAACTGGAGTTGGTTCGGGTAGAAGACGGAGGAGCAAAAAGGAAGGAGAATGAAAGGGGATCGGTTCGGATTTCATACTTTAGAAAGACGGGAAGGAAGGAAAATGTCGGTTCGGGTCGGAGGAGAGAATGGGATAAGGAGTTGAAGTTATTGGACTGGTTAAGTGGTGCTGGTTCGGTTCGGATCGGGTCACCCGATCCGATCAGATCAGTCCTGCTTCCGAGCCCGTTGTTTCCCTTGTCTTGAACTGACCTTGTTTTAATGAAGCACCTGAACCGACTGTTATCTGTATTTGTATTGAGCCAGTCATCATATGCATATCCGAACCGAACCGAACGTATCAAACTTGACACATAAAGACCACCCAACTAATTCAACTAACACTTATTCTAGACGAGTATGCTTCGCGGACAGTTAGGATAGTGCCTTGTGAACATAAGCGAGAATTAAGAACAACTCTGACTATCACCTTCTCTTTTAAAGCTTCGTCTTACATTGCTGTACTTTTATTTTGCATTTCCCACATTTGCTGCACACACTTTAGTTCACACACATACACAAAAGGGGGACACGGGATAATTTACTCTAATTCGTGCTATTGCTTCTTCAATAGTTCCATGACAATGAGGCCCAGACGCTCTTCTCGTCTAGCTGAGAGGAAAGAAGCTCCGGAAACTTCTAGCAAAATCACTCTTGAGGATATATCTTCTTCGTCCGATCCGGAATGGGACAGTGAAGGTCCGGATTACGGAGTTGGTCATCGGGAAAGCGACGAAGCGTCTTCAGAGACTGAAGTTTCCCTGGGCTTTGAGGAGGAAGGAGGGATTGGTGACAATCGAGCACCCGATGAATTTGACTCAGCCATTATATTGGAGTCACCTCCAGATTCCGTAGAATCGACAACGACCGACTTGTTCGAATTTGCTTGAAGTATGGAATAATGAAAAGGGACACCCTAGTGCCCTCACGCTCTGACCGTCCCCACAACCCTCCGGAAGGATATATGACGGTCACTCGACTGATGTGCATGGTCGGCGCCATCCCTCCATTCTCGCCTTTCATCGTTGATTTCTTAAGACAAATGCGGATTGCCCCCATGCAGTTGCATCCCAACTCATATGCCTATCTGCATACCTTATTCATAGCATATCGTGAAATTCTAGGCGTAGAGCTCACGTTTGATGATGTTCATTTCTTCTATAATTTCAAACATCGGACTTGAGAAACTCCATCTTTCTGTTACTTTGAATCGGTCCCAAAAAGGAAGATAATCTCTACGCCATTTAGCAGTAAAGCTGGAGATTCCAGACTAGAGTGGTTCTATATAAAGCAACAGTCTGGATGCGCCAGGAGATGGACAAAATCAAGTAAAGCATTGATTTTCTGAACCCGGACTCCATACACTTGAATCATCACTCTGACCTGTTTTCCTTTTTTTTGTTTGCAGTCGACAATCCCAAACAGATATCAGACCAGGTGTTCTTTGATCGGATGCACCGTCTTCTTAATGGCGATCAAAAATTCTTGACAATCGACGAGGTCCTTAAAGATGAATACCTTCACTTTCATGGGCTGCTATCTGTCTTTCGCAGCATTGGACATGGGACGGTTCCATACGCGTACATTCCTCCAGTGGAGGTGGTCCCAGAGATAGGAGAGGGCTCAGGAATCCCTACCGCTTCTCTTCACACTTCACCTTCTCCATCTTCTACGCAAGATGATGAATTGGCTAATCTGTCCAAAAAGCATCGTGAAGGGTATATTGCCCCCGAGGAAACTACTTCTCTAGATAAGTCAAAATCTTCCCAAGAGTCGCCACTTCACGCTTCCGAAGGGGATGTTCCTAGCACTGATGAGCACATATTTCAAGGTTTGGGGGATCTCCCCTTACCTGAAACTATATATACTTCAGAGGATTTCAGGAAGGATCCTTTAGTCTTCACTTCTTCTGAAGAAACTACTCCCGCTAAGGCCAAAGAGCCTGCCCGCACCAGTCTAGCTTCAGACTCGGGTTGGTTGGGGGACACACACACACCACTTAGGATGCACTTTACACCACAGCATTAGCATTCATTGCACTTCTTTCTCCATGAATCCATTGATTCTAAATTTCGCTTATCTTATCGTGCAGGTACAATGTCTCGGTCCTATTATGATATAAGAAAGCTTCGTCGCAGCATGTCCAATCCTCCTCAGGATGCCGAGTATGATCGCCGGGATGACCGTGGTAGGGAGGAAAGAAGACCTTATGATCCCTATCGATCTCGGCCCTCACGCTCTCGCTCACCAGTTCGACCGGAACAAGAAAAATACAAGAGCTATCAAGGTCGTAGGGAGGAGGATAGACCACCATCCAAGGATTCCACTTCCTCCCATGAAAAACGGAGTAGAGAGAAAACTCCTCCAAAGGAAACCGGGTCTCGAAGTAAGCAAAAAGTCCCTGCTACTAAACGACCTAGGACAGACAAGGGTTCTACAGAATCTTCTTCAGGAAGGGACACCGAATTAACAATCCTCGCTCCTCCTCCACCAGATGCGGGAACCGCAGTAAGGCTGGCATATTTAAAGGAGCAATTTCCCGAGCACTACTTCGAGACTCTGACCTTTCTACCTACCCTTGAACCTATTTCTTCTAATTGGGCAGATGAGGCCAAGGCAAAAATTGATTTGGTAGAAAAACAATATTCCGAGATGTTCAAGTATTCTCGTAATCTTTCTAGAATCATCCGCACCCTAATGACAAATGCTAACTCAATGCAAAAGACCGCGGAGGAGGATGCTAAGGCCTTAAAAACCTTAGGAAAGGACCTAGAAGACACTCAAGCCCAACTAGCTGTCGCTCAAAAGAACGCTTCTAATTTCAAACAACAGTTTGAGGACATGCAAAAGCGTTATCATGACTTACTTGAGTCCCATACTCAGGAGCGTTCTGAGTTGAAGAAGCAAGCTGACGAGGCCAAATCAGAGGCTGCTAAGACACGCCTTGCTTATGCTGAGCTTGAGCAGAAAAACGCCGAGTTAGCGAAAAGGAGTGCTGAGTTAGAAAAGAGGAACGCTGACTTGGCTTCAAAATTGTTGGAGGCGGAAAACAGGGCTGCTCTGGCTGAGGGCAATGTGGAATGCGCTATTAAATCTGCGGAGGAAACCCGCAAACAACTATCAGAGGCGGAGGCTGATATTCAGGGCTTCGGCGAGCTAATGATTGAATTCTTCGCGCACATTATTCGTCGTCGAAACATTTCCTGGATCGAGGACTATCCATCCACTCTGGTTCAAGTGTGGAATCAAATCGTCGAGTGGGAAAAAGAAGAACTTAAGGTCGATTCCCTTGACGAAGATAAGCTAATGGAGAAATACTTGAGAGACGATGAACCGGAGCGCCTGGCTGAAGGGCGCCGTCTAATTGCTGAGGCCATGGAAGAAGAGAGGCGGAAGTCTAAACAGAAAACCATTCCTGAAGCTGGCTCCTCTTCTTCTGCTCCTGTAACTCCCGAAGTAGAAGGGTATGATCCCGAAAACCCGGGAATTCCCCGAACAACTTTGCTATCTCCCATTCCCGAAATAACTCCAGAGGTAGTAGTCACCCCCGCTGAAAAGTCTTCAGAAGGTATCCCTATCTTTTCTCCTCAATTTGCCAAGGCTACTACTACCTTTGGCTACATGATCGAACGCTCAATGATAAATCCTTTGCTTTCGCCTGAGTTGATAACCGATGTTTCTCATTCTATAGGCGTTGAATCATCCGCAAAGACAGATGTGGCTCAAGGAGCTACCGCTGGGACAAAGCCCGCAGAGGGGACCAAACAAGGGGAAGACAAGGCTGCTTCTATAGACTTGGGAGAAGGAAATGAACCGACTAAGGTCACCACTCCCCATGATGAAGAAATGATCGCAGCTTTAAAAGACGACGGAGGAGACGAGGGGCACGATGAGGAATCGGAGGTTGCAATAACTGGGGAATCGAAAAGCGCCGATGACGTTACCTTGGCGGCCATGAAGGCCGATCAAGACAAGCGCTTGCAATTAAAGGCCGAAGAACTAGACCCTGAGGTCCTCAAGCCCCTCGCAGTTGTGGATGTAGGTTCAAGGTTAGTTGTTAAGCTCTCAACTAGATCTATTACCGAAGAACTTGCTAAAAAATCTTCTCTTGATTCCAGTGTCCCGCCCTCCGGGAAGAAGTCTACTGGCTCCAGTACCGCATCTTCAGGAAAAAAGAAATCGAAACGAATCTTGACTGAAGCTGAGAAGGAAGCAAAGGATGCGGAAAAAGCCGCCAAGAAATCGAAGGCTCATTCCAAACCCAAATAGTGGGTTCCCTTGTATCTTTTTAGCATTTTTGTGAACCAATAACTGCTGCTACAAAAGCAGCTCCTGCACTTTCTTCTTTAGTTATTTCCCTGTACAAATTCATTCATTTGTAAATAAAAATAATTCACTTTTTGCAATGTTTATTTGTCAGTAGTTCTGCACTTATGTAAAAAATACATGTCTATAGTTATGAAACAAAGTTGTGGAGGGGGGAAATATGTGTATGCATATGTGTCCCCAGTCAATTTCCATAAGTTATTCAATGCTTAACCATGCAATCTGAATGCTCCCGATTCTCTAACGGGATAGCATTTCCTGTGTCATCAATACCCGTTGTTTTTCCTGACATTTCTTTTATACTCTCTCTCATTCTCTTGAGAGTTAGAGTTCGAGTTCAGTTATTTGTTTATTCCCCGGTCGTTCAACGGGAAAAGATTTCTTTCTCGGCGCTTGGTCGGAGACGCCTTTATACTCTCTTTCTCTCTGGAAAGTTAGAGTTCGGAGTTGAATCTCTTTCTCAGCGCTCAGTCGGAGACGCTTTTATGCTCTCTCTCTTTCTCTGGAGAGTTAGAGTCAAGAATAGAATTTCTTTTTCAGCGCTCAGTCTGAGACGCTTTTATACTCTCTCTCTTTCTCTGGAGAGTTAGAGTTAGAATGTCGTTTTCTCATTCTTTTACGTCTTATTGCACAAATAATCATTGTGCTTCTTTTTATGTCCAAACTGTTTTTAACCTTTTTTAGGCTCTGAGTTATCCTGTATTTTATAATCACAACAGAACAACTAATGAATGTCAATGCATAAAAGTAAATAACACACAATATTTTTATAGTGGTTCAGCTAAGTCGTAGCCTACGTCCACTTTATAGTCCTTTATTCATATCATCAGATTTTCCCAAGGCAAAGCATGTCTTGTTACAGAATCCACAGTAAAAATAACAAAAAATATAGCATTTCTAATCCAAATATCGCATTAAGTGTTGGGCATTCCATGCTCGAGGAACTTCTTCGCCATCTACGGTCGTTAACTTGAAGGTTCCTTTTTCAAGTTTCCGTTGGATGACAAAGGGTCCTTCCCATTTTGGGCCGAGGTGAGGAAGGGATGGAAAAAACTCTCTTTAGCACCAAATCTCCTGGTGCCTGTTTGATTCTTGACAATTCAATAACACTCTTGGACTTTCGGGCATGTAGTCGGAACTGGTTCATGAAACGCTCGCTTAGTTCTTTGTAATTAGAAATTGAACGAGGAGGAAGTCGGGTAAACCAGAATAATGCCACATCTTCTAGGTAGATTGGGAATGCTTTGCACTTCACTTCATCAGGGGCAGCAGCGGCGTTCATGAGCCACGAATACCGCATCAAATGCTGTCCCGGATCAACCCTTCCGTTATATTTGTCCATCTGTGGCAAGTTAAAGCGTCGGGGAAACTGGAAGTCTAGGATATCGTCAGTGAACGGAGTATGGCTTCGCTCAATGCCATAGTCTTCATTTGTATAATTCCGGCTCTCGGACATAATTCGGCGAACCATTGCCTGTACATCGGCACTAGTTAGGGGCTGCTCAGGTTCCCTGGCCCTAGTATCCGAGTTCCTTCTGGGCTCTTGCTCAGGAGATGCCCTTCTTCTTCGAGCTGCCTCTGCCCGATTCCGTTCCCTGTGATCCCGGTCGATCTCGGGAAGAGGGGACTGGAGTCTTTGCCCCCGAGTGGGGTCATCATTTCCTAATGCTCGTGCGATATCCTCGCGAGATCCCAAAGATCCAAATGTTAGCTGCTCCACGTTCTGAGGTCGTTCGAGTGGCCTTCGTTCACGGGGCCTCTCTTCCTCGGAAGATGAAGATTGATCTACGGGTGTGTGACGAACCGGTGATGGAGTTCTCTGTCGACGGAGCTCATTGATCTCCCGACTCATGAGCCTCATATTTTCCTGCATCATGAGATTAGTGCGCTCATGAACTCTCATAGCTTCCCTTGTGCTCTCAAGCATGTCAAGCAAGTGTGAAAAATCTCCTTGAGTGATGGGCGCAGATGGATTGACCTGATCTCCAACCCTGGCAGCTGGAATTGGAGCATTCGTAGGGACTCGAGTAGAGGTTCCAGCTTCGCCAAGCATCGGGTCGGATCGGAGGTAGGAGGTCGGGTCGGATCGGAGCTGGGGTGCCTGGTCGGATCGGTGCGCAGCGAGCAGCTCGGGTCGATTCAGATTGGGGGAGTGCACTGCTTCAGAGTCTCCTACCCGGATCGGATCGGAGCTCTCCCCCTGCTGGCGGCTCGGATTTCCTGCATTGATTCTTCCTGCTGCTGAACTCTGCCCCCGAGACCTTGTTACAACAGCGCGTTGCTGATCTTCGCCAGCTCCATTTCCTTGAACAGACTGAACTTCCTTGCCTTTTCCTTTGGCCATGAGTCTTTGACAATTACTTCAGCGAATGTAAGAAAACGGAGAAACTTAAGGATTCACTTCTTTGAACTCAACGGTCCAAAAAGTAGAAAGAGATCCCGGAAAATAAAGAATTTAGATGAGGATTCTCAGTGAAAGCACCAAAATGTTAGACCCAAAAGTGGTTCTAACACCCAAATTGATCTAAAACAAGATAAAATGAGATAAAAATAGAAACGAACACGCAGGATTTATAGTGGTTCGGCGAACAAATGCCTACGTCCACTTATCTTTCACTATATTCAATAATTCAGTTGCAAATACAAAGTAATTCTCTCTCACAATTCACTTTTGTTCACTCAATTGACTAAAACAAGAAATGAAAGATGGTTTGGATTTTCCGGGAGTAATGGAGTTTGGATGATGGAGGTGATTGAATTCTCTAAGTGCCCAAAAAAGATCCTTTTCTTTGTCTCCAGATGGGGTATTTATAGGTGTGAATTTGCCTGAGATTCAATCTGGGTCGGACCACGTGTTATCCATCGCACTCTCTTCGGGTTCGGATGAACTATCAAGCTGACAACACATCAAAGAGATGAACGTTAGGGGTAGGAATTAGTCATAGCCGGTCCGGTTCTCCAGGCGATATTACAGGAGATTAACCTGGATCATGGGTGCGGGTCGGAGGCGTGCAGGTTGGGGGCTCGGATCGGAATACCCGATCCGAACCGGAGTGGCTTGGACGTCTCTCCTTCTCTAACCTACTCCGCCCCGCTCCAGCGTCGTGGCAAGCAGATGGCTTTCCGATCCTTTTGAGGTTTATTTGCCTTCCGATCCGATTGGATATGCTTTGCCAATCTGTCCAGTAAGAGACAACCGATCCGAACAGGGAACTCTATCCGATCCGAACCAATATGCTGCTATCAATCTGAATTGTGGTGTTTTCTTCCAATCCGAACCGAAGTCTTATATCTTAAAATACTCTTCAATGGTTGGTTTCTTGACTTTGTGTTGCCTAGTTCACAAAGTAGGCTAACAATAATATATATATTATATATATATATTTCATCGATTTCCTTTCAAAACATATTTATAAATCGTTTAAATTCGCTTTCAAAACGATTTCAACTTCCTTTTCAAATTCAAATCAAGATTGAATTTTTCAATATATATTCGTTTTAATTTCATTTCAAATCGATTTCAATACAATTTCAATTTAATTCGAATTTCAATTCATTTCAATTTAATTCGAATTTTGAAATCACTTTCAATATTCATTGAAAAATGAATAAAATCGATATAAATATCGTTCACGTCAAAATGGCGTTAATCTAATCAACACGGCTTTTATTCAACACAAGAATATTTATTCTATTCAACACATGAATTTATTTTCTATTCAACACATGAATATATATTATTAATTCAACACATGAATATTTATTCTATTCAACACATGAATTTATTTTCTAAATTGGAATGAGGCCCAATCAATTACCATATAATGTTAATTATATGGTTTCCCTATAACACATGTATATAACAGCAATGATAAATAATCAACCATCATCCAAAGTGCACCACACAACTACATAAGCATTAAATAAAAATGATTAATGCTTACACAGTCTGTCAACCCATCAATTGACATACAACTTAACAATTGGGATTAGTGTACGTCAAATATCATCCCAATACCCGTGTGGGGTTTCAAATCAACAAACACATATTTTATTTATGAGGTTGGGCGATGTGTAAAATTTATCTTCCCAATCAATATCAATCAAATCAGTGTATATAAACAAATCTCCGATTTGTTTATAAATATTTATTTCATATGCACGTTAAAAATCGTATTTTTAACTATAAAATAATTTATTTCTTTTCACATCACGCAATCAAATTTCATAACACAACAACCAAACAAACAAGTCATCCATGGTCTGCGGACGATGGGTGTCGGGTGCTACTAAACACCGTTTGCATCCTAGTATATATTTCAAACTAGATACTAATATAAAGGTGTGGAGTTCTCACTGAGCGTTCCACTCCGCCATTCTTTATTTCTGAACGGTTCGGACTTCGTTTTGATCTCAGTCTGATCCATCGCCATCTGTTTCACGCAGTTAATTATTAAAAATCACATTTTCATATGGTATTCATATAAATAAAAATCACATCTTCATATGGTTTAAAAATCTGATCTTTATATTTTCAAAAATCTGATCGTTATATTTTCAAAAATCTGATCTTTATATTTTCAAAAATCTGATCTTTATATTTTCAATTCAAAACAATGATATATTTTCATTTTTCAAACAATGTATATACTTTATCTTTCAAACAATGTATATATTTATTCTTTCAACCAAAGGTATTTTTATTCTTACAAACAAAGGTATTTTTTTTGAATCATGAAAAGATTATTTATTTTTGAAAACCATGCTTATTTATATAATAAAAATCTTGCTATTTATATTTTAAAAACAACTAAGATAATTTTATTTTAAAAACAACTAAGTTAATTTTATTTTAAAACAATACTATATGTATTAAAAAAACAATGCGTTTATATAAAGTATAAAATTCAGATTTTTTTCCTTGATTAACTAAACTAATTACATAGTTTAAAAGAAATTTACCCTATCTTCTTACTCAGTCAGTTAAAGGCCGATGGCTTCTTTTTTTGTTCCAACTTAGGTCATCATTTGCGCGCGGATTGAGACATGGGATGTCGATCAAATTGTGCCACGGCCTAGAGCAACCAGAGGGCTTCGCGACGAGGTGCTCCACCTCGAACTCGGTGATGGATGGTGGCGGCAATACAAGGGCGAGCGGCGCAGGATCCCGGGAGTGATTCGAGATGCACACTCAACTTCAGATAATCCCACCGTATAGATCTGAAGATCCCTTGATTCTCTTCAATATTGCCTTTCGAACTAGTGGATTTCATTGTCAGGATCGAAAGATATTAAAGCGGGAAGATTTGAGTGTTTTCCGCGTTATAACGAGGAGCGGCGGTTGTTTTTTTATTTTCCGTATAAGGTGAATGTTAGGGTTTGTCGAAATGTGATTGGTCCTTTTATATTTTTTTATTTATTTTATTTTATTTAATTCCAACAATGTTGACTTTTACATCTGAACTCCAAATGAGGCCCAACGACTGCCGCCCCTAGCTAATTACACCCATTCCGAATACAATGAGATATGTATCATAAGCTGATTCAATCATTTCGATCAGTTTTCGTCAAAATCAAAATATAAATTTATATATTAAATTCAAACGTGCATTTCAATTTACCGGGGCCACATACGGACTCTAAAAATTCCCGAAAAATATTTTTTAGCTTCGTATTGACGATACGGTTCTAACAAAACTAATTTCGTCAAATTCCAAGTCCGTTTGAAAAATGGCCATTTTCCAGACGATTAAAATCAATTGAAACTGGTAAAACGCGTTTTCCTTTGCCATACTCACATATTGATTCAAAAAATTATGAATTTGGGAATCTAGCAATAATTTGACAACACGGATCCAACAAAAGTGATTTCATCGAAAACCGAGGTCGTTTGCAAAATTTCCATTTTTAAGGGCCAGAATTCCATAGCGACTATTCTGAATTTTCAACTGGGCATAACTTTTTATCCCCGCTTTGAAATTTCGATTTTTCAGATTCGTTGAAAAGATATTCTCAATTAGATTCTAATATTTTTGGTTTCACTAAAATCCGGTTTATTTGGAATCCTGTACAGTCATTTGAACTTTGAAATCGAATTTTCAAACTACCGCGCCATTTTCAAGTCCTTTTATAATTAAAATAAAATATTTATATTCTAACGACGATCTATATAAATATATACATTCAAATTCTATTCAAATTAAATTTCTCGTTGTCATTATTTAAAATAATTCATTTTAAATAATCAAAATTCGCTAAAATTGCCAAAATAAAAATTTTAAATTGGCTCAGATTTTCGGGTTATTACAATTGTGGGTTTATCGTGAACAATGTTTTAAATAACATTTGTTCTTTAACCCAATTAACAGTAAAGAGATGAGTTGGAATTTATAAATCATTTTATTAAGATTTAAAGGAAATTTTCCAAAGTAATTTTTTCCAATTTAAATATATTATGTTGGAATTAAATAGAATTCGATTTGGTAATAATCAAAATGAGCTTCTATAAAGGAAGACCGTTACTATATATGGAATTTAAAAGGCTTTGTCGTTATTCCATTTATATTATTGATTTGATATGAAAATTTATATTGATTGTGCACTGTTATGATTTCCGTGAAGATTCCATTTTGATGGAAACTGATTCGGGTTTATCGTGAACTGTGTTTTAAATGACATTGGTTCTTTAACCCGATTAAAGAAAAGATTAATTTCTTAAAGTTGAATAGTCATAAAGTAATGATTTATGATACTAAAACCAAGTTGGAGTTTTAGTGAATCTTTAATTAAGATTAAAATGTGAATAGGATAATCAAATTTATCGAATTCATGAAATGATCGAGAATGGAGTACCGTCGGTTTTACTCCAAGCGATAGTTAAGTCTTTAATTAGATTTGGACGTTAAATGGTAATTAAATTTACCGATAACACCGTGGGTGTTAGATATGGAGTACTACCAGTTTTGCTCCATGGGATGAATAGGTTAGGATTGGGATAATTAAATAAATGATTACTTCGGTAAGGCTCGACAATCCCGACTAGCTAATAAACCTTGTTTTGGTTTAGATTGTGAAAAGATATAATAAAATCTTTTGAAATTGATATCCAAAGGAAGATTAAAGAATTTATCTTTGATAAAATTAATGGGCACCTTTCCCTAAAGATGTGAATATTTGAATAAAATAATATTCTGAATTGGAATGAGGCTTATGATGTGTTTTTATAGCACTTGATTATAAGATACGTGAGTTATTCGGAAATACTGGGTTTAACCCATTCTGAATAATTAATATGATGACTAAAAGTTGATGATGAAGACGATGGTCTAAGACCGGAGATCTTCACATCATATGGATGATTACTGATGTCTTGATTGGGCTGTACACCCAAGATAAGGTAATAAGTGGTGATCGTCCAGACGTACTTGGAGATCAACTGGATATGAGTGGACCTCTCTCCTGTATTGGACATATGGGATGAGGAATAAGGTGCCTCCGGTTTCATTCAGACCCAGAACGGACTTTTAAATGGATGCGTGTCTGACATTGGATTTCATTCTGTAAGGATTGATCTCTATTAAATATACATCTATTTGGTGGCAGAGAATTTATTCCCTTGCTTAACACCCTTCTCTGAGATGTACGAGCATAGAGGTTATATATTGATAGACATCAGTTGCATGGTGTAACAACCCGTATTTTTATAACATGTTAAAACAAGAAATCAAGGCAGTATTAAATTTTAAATTCAGAATCAGGGGAAACGGGTTACGCCATTGTATTCGTCTCGAAATTTTACATGAAATAGAGTCCGAGTTTTCGAAAATCGGAGTCCGGATGAAGAAGTTATGGCCTGTACAAGTTTCAGCGGTTTTCAGGCAGACTGGACCAGGGGGTCGACCTACCCCCCCAGACCAACCATAGGGTCGACCTACCCCCCAGGTCGAACATAGTGTCGACCCCCCCCCCCCACCTTACAAGTCGACCTGGTCGGCCTGGTTTGACACAGAACTCATTTTTGAAGCCTGAGACGTGTTTTGACGATCCGGATTGATTCTAGGGTTAATCTAAGGGCCTAATCTAGTTGCTACACTTATAAAAACACCCTTAGACCTAACCTAATTCATATCAAATCATTCTTACACTATTATGCTGCTGAACTCCCTCTTGAACCATGGTCGCCGCCCCCCAAATTTAAGAACAAGCATTCAAACTCAATCCAATTCGAAGATTAAAGCTTGTACAATGATTCAAGACAATAAATCAACACTACTACAACGTTCTATGAAAATTTCAGTTCCTAATTCACTAGCCATTCCCTGTAAGTTCTAGTTGTTTTTAGATTTAAACATTTAATTATAATATGGACATGAAATAAAATGGAATTGAATCTAAGTATGTTTATCAATTCTGATCTATTTCTGTTGCTCTTTGAATCTTCTGTTTTGGGACTTGTCTATCTTTATGTTCATGACAAGTTTATGATATATTCAGCAATTTTCTTAATTCGTGATGACATTATCATCAAGTTGTAATATTTATGCCTATGATGATGTTTTCCTCTGATCTTATTTTTATTCAATTTCTATCTCCCCCAATTTATTTTCTTTTCATGAACCTTGGTCAATTTCGGACCTTGGCCTAAAATCGCGATTTGCGTATGATATGTATACGGGGGAATTATGGGATTATTGCCTATATGAATATGATGTAATAATTGGCAACATGAAATTGGATATTATCATTGTATTTGCAAGTTTGGGCTTGATCTGTAAATTTTGGTATAATCATGTTATGAACAAATTTGCATAAGTATTATATACATGGAATTTGGCACAAATAGGATTTATGTAATGTAACATGAGATTTGGTATATATAACATGTATGTAATTCGGCATGTAAATTAAACCACGAGTTTGGGCCTATGTAAATTAAATCAAAAGATTTGGCTTACGATTGGGCATATGTAGAATTAGGGATTTGAATATAAAAGCGATTGTAAATTTGATAATTGGCATAAATATGTATTATGAACTTGGGTAGTTGGCGTGTGTTGTAATAAAAAGATTACAATTTGGGATAACTACATCATGAATCATGATTTGGGTTTATTTGGGCATGATACATGCAATTTTGGCTAGAACTCGATATGGGTGAAATAGCATAAACTTGGCATACATGTAAATAGGCAAGCATTGGACATATGTAAACTGACTATAATTGGGTATATATATATATATATATATATATATCCATATATATATATATATTGGCATGTAATTTTGGAACTTGGGCATATGTTTATTAATATGTAAAGTTGGGAATTTGAAACATGAAAATGACTGTGTATTGGATAATTGACTTGAACACGAACATGAACATTTCTATATGTTAAACACATGAACTGATATTGGGATTTTGGGGGAAATACGACCATTAATGAACCTTTGATACGAGGTTAGACTCGGTTTGTGGTATAAATATGCCCGGAACCGCCTGGCAAATCCAGTAGCCACAAAGTGTCAGTCTAATGTGAGAGGTCGAAGGCCAAATTATAGGCGTAACGATTTATGACACGAGGTTAGACCCAGTTTGTGGTGTAAATCTGCCCGGAACCGCCTGGCAAATCCAGTGGCCACAAAGTGCATGGTCTAATGTGAGAGGTCATGATTCGTTCGTCATAATGAATGAATTAAGGAATACTAACCATAATAAGATGTGGGTATGGTTAGAGGGTTAGGTGGGATAACATGGAAATTTGACATGTAAATGGGACCTAACCGGTATGAGTTAAGAACATGTAAAACTTACAAGTGTAGGCTCAACCAACGTAATAGTTAATCAGACCAATGGGTGGGTTAAGTAATATGACTAGACTAATGACGCTTAACCAATATAACATGACACGTGGCAGGGTTAAGTCAACTGGAACATATAGATAATACTTAACTAACTTTGCATGATACGTGGGCGGGTTAAGCCATGAATTACTTGAAATACTTAACCAATTTAACACGATGACTTGATAGAGTTAAGTCCTGAACCGCTTGAATATACTTAACCAATTTAACACGATGACTTGATAGGGTTAAGTCCTGAACCCCTTGAATATACTTAACCAATTTGACACGATGACTTGATAGGGTTAAGTCCTGAACCGCTTGAATATACTTAAACTATTTAACACGATGATTTGATAGGGTCAGGTCATGAACCGCTTGAATATACTTAACCAATTTGACACGATGACTTGATAGGGTTAAGTCATGAACCGTTTGAATATACTTAACCAACTTGACATGCTAGACCGATGGGGTTAAGTCTCGAATTTAAATGACAACACTTAACCTACTAGACGGAAACCCTAGTTACGCAGTCCGTTTCAGCAGTAACCCACTAGATGTATCATGGTACCCTGGAACTAGGCAGGGTGGGGCACGATTACTGGGCAGATTGTAAGCGACCAGAACGACGGCTGTGTGGGTGCGCCAGTGTAGGTTCTAACGGTGTGCGGTCGTGCACACACTCCGGAGCAGAAAAAGCAGGCATTGGGCATCAGTATGTTTATCTGTGCGTGCTTGATTCGTGTCGATGGTTGGCACCATAGGGCTTGATACACCCTATGGTGGACCTACCACAGGTGACTACATTTCATGATTAGGCCGTATGACACAGACACATGAACGAGCTAGGACTTGTAGGGAGCCGATCGATTAATAGATCGTTACGTGGAATTCGTTAGGTAGCATAATCCCTAGTGGTCCTAGGTGGCATAAATCCTAATCGAATCTAGAAAACGTTCAATGGGTAGCATAATCCCTAGTGGTCCTAGGTGGCATAAATCCTAGTTGAACACGCGATAGTTCATGATAAGGAAACCTAGCCAGAACAAGGGTGGCAGTCCAAACGATTTTAAGAATGGTGGTACTACGTTGAAGTAGTATAGAAATACGTGATGAAACCCATATGATATACGGCAAGGGACTGTACATATACATGGAAAGGATGATACGGGTTGGGGTACTAGTACAGTTGGTGCAGAGAATATAGGAAATCAAAGAAAATAGTGGAATGGTGAAGCTTAGAAATCTTGCGATGTTATACTTAATAGAAACCTTGCAATGTTATACTTGATTCATCGTGCCTCTAGCTTACCTTGTCATCATGCTTATGTTTACTTTCAGTTTATTCATGCCATGTTATCTTTACCTGTTTTTATGCTGAAAGCCACTAGGACTTACTCAGTCTTTACGACTGACCCAGTTTGTTTCGCCTCTTTTTCTTCCGTTTCCCCCCCAGGTTCTCAGGGAGGAAGCACTACTACTTAGTTTGGACTTCTTTTTGCTTCAAGATCATCATATATGGTTTGGATTCTTGGCTATGGATGCTTTACTTGGGGAATGATTTATGACTATGGTTTTATGCTTCTTTACTATTGCAAGACAGATTTCGATGTAATGGATTTAATGGCATTTCGATGTAAAAGGCTTTAGACCTTACTAGATTTTAAAGAAATGCAATTTGGTTTTTCTTCCGTTGTTTTATATATGTTCTGTCTTGTAATATTTCTGTGTATGTTTACCTAGATGATGCTCCACCAAAGCTAGTGCATTCCCTTTGTGAGTGACCCTAGCGGAGGTGGGGTGTTACATTTGGTATCAGAGCAGAAGGTTACCAGACTGGGCAAAAGTTTTTAAAACCTTCTGAAATTATTTTCAAACCCGTTTACAAAGAAGCATTTTTCAAGAAAAATCTTGTTTTATTTAAAGGCTATTCCCCAAATCCATATGCACTATCTTTTGATTCTCTCCTTGAGTCTCTTCTCCCTTTCTTTTTCACCATAGTTTGTATGCATGCGACACATGTCGGAGGGCAAAGTAGTGTCCAACCTCCATATGTAGCCGCAGTAGTTTTACTTGTGACCAATCTTTTCTCAAGCTTTATAGGGTTGCCATGCGATGGAAGTAGCTTTCGAGAAACTTGTCAACAAGCTATACAAGGATAGTAGGAACGAGGATAAAGAATACAAGTCTAAGGATGAGAAACTTGTTGATATGGCTTAATCCACGAAGAGGAAAAAAAGTAAAAGGAAAGAGGCCAAGTGAAAGAATAATAAAAACCCATGACAAGAAAGAAAATCGTTGGTATGGTAAAAAGGGACATGTAATAAGTACCATAGGACAAAGACAAGGGCAAAGAACAAGATCGTCGAGAGGGAAATTGTATGCTCTCACTGCTAGCATACCTAAGAGAGGTGGTAACGCTTCTGTTAAAAGTTTAGCTGCTCTTTTCTATCATACCGTGGGAACTTTGTTTTTATATACATCGCATCCTTTTAATTCTACTTCGATAGTTGAGTCTCTTCACCTTAGTACTAGCGAAGTAAAGGATCCCATTTTTGTGTCTCAAATCCTGTTGGGTAATCGGCTTACTTATTCATGACTTGTTTGGATTTGAGAATGTATAGACTAAGCAGTGCTTATGTTTTTGGGCTATGGGTTGATTCTAGGGATGGAGTGGTTGTCCAGAAATGGTACCATTCTCGAGTATGAAAAGAGGGTAGTTAGACTCTTGACTTGCCCCGGTAATGTCCTCGAAGTCTAGGGTAACCCTTAGGGTTCTTCCATGCTTAGTTACCTAGAATCTCTTGATACATCTATTGATCCCGAGTAGTGTTCGCCACTAAGGTGGATGGTTCATTTCGCTTATGTATGAGTTATAGAAAATCACCTTAGTAAGTACACTTGGCAACATGGTTGGCATTTGTTTATTCTCAAGAGATAATCCATTTATGTGGAATACCTTCTAGTAAGTGAATGAGATCCAAGATTCACCAGTGAATTTTGGAGAGCTTGCACGAAACCATGAGTACGCAGTTATGTTTGAATCGGGTATACTAGAAAGAGAATAAGCGAAAGTGGAACGAGAGGCGACAGTGGAATGAGTTCCAACTCATATTCTGGGAACAAGAATTAAGGAACTACGAAATTGTGAAGTTAAAGACGGTCAAAGCATAATGGAGTTAAGCTCAAGGAAATACGACTTAGAAGATTGAAGACTAGACACGCGCATCATATGTCTTTTTAAGAGTATATCCTTGATCCCTCTTTTCTTGTAGAGCTTACTTGCATGCTATCTTTTATGTATATCCTCTCGGTCCTATTCTCAATCTTATTTCGGTTGCAAACCCCATAAGGAGTATGACTCATCTGGTTGTAATACATGTTGGGGCTTGAGGGTGTCCGTTGGGTTGACTAAACTTTTTGGGTTTTATAGGATATGGGCTGGTGCTTAGGGAGTTCTCCTCCTATTCAGTATATATGTGACGTAGATTTCCAGCTTTGACATTGCCTAATGGGCACAAGGTTTTCACTTGCTTCTATCATTCGGCTACATCTTTAGGTAGGAACAATTGGGTCAAACATGTGTTTGAGACATGTTATGATTGATGGTTGCAAGTGGTTGCTCATGGTTGCATAACACACATTAGGCACTAGATCGGCTCAGAAACATTTTCATATTGCATATGCATGAGTGTTTATACTTGTTTATGGATGAAATTGAATGTGTTATCATGTGAATGTTGCATATGGATGGATGTTTGAGCACACATATAGTGTTTATGTGATTAGGGCTATTTGCATACATGTTGGACTCATGGCACTAAACATATTTTGCATTAAGAAGATCAATCAGGCCTGATCATTTGCATTAGATAAGGAACATATACACATACTTTCTGCATATGTTCATATAGCATTATAAATATCTTAAGAATAATGGATGCCTGTGATTGATGATTGAGTATATGGATGATTGGATGGTAGGACACATTCTTCTTAACTTGAAGATTTCGGGGACGAAATCCTTTAAGGAGGGGGAGAATGTAACAACCCGTATTTTTATAACATGTTAAAACAAGAAATAAAGGCAGAAT
This sequence comes from Allium sativum, assembly GCA_030737875.1. Taxonomy (NCBI): domain Eukaryota; kingdom Viridiplantae; phylum Streptophyta; class Magnoliopsida; order Asparagales; family Amaryllidaceae; genus Allium; species Allium sativum. Next base: position 441,856,924 of record CM060922.1, on the reverse strand, counting down.
TAAATTTTAAATTCAGAATCAGGGGAAACGGGTTACGCCATTGCGTTCATCTCGAAATTTTACATGAAATAGAGCCCGAGTTTTCGAAAATCGGAGTCCGGATGAAGAAGTTATGGCATGTACAAGTTTCAACAGTTTTCAGGTAGACTAGACCAGGGGGTCGACCATAGGGTCGACCTACCCCCCCCCCCCCCCCTAGGTCGACCATAGGGTCGACCATAGTGTCGACCCCCCCACCTTACAGGTCGACCTGGTCGGTCTGGTTTGACCCATAACTCATTTTTGAAGCCTGAGACGTGTTTTGACGGTCCGGATTGATTCTAGGGTTAATCTAAGGGCCTAATCTAGTTGCTACACCTATAAAAAACACCCTTAGACCTAACCTAATTCATATCAAATCGTTCTTACACTATTATGCTGCTGAACTCCCTCTTGAACCATGGCCGTCGCCCCCCAAATTTAAGAACTAGCATTCAAACTCAATCCAATTCGAAGATTAAAGCTTGTACAATGATTCAAGACAATAAATCAACACTACTACAACGTTCTATGACAATTTCAGTTCCTAATTCACTAGCCATGCCCTGTAAGTTCTAGTTGTTTTTAGATTTAAACATTTAATTATAATATGGACATGAAATAAAATGGAATTGAATCTAAGTATGTTTATCAATTCTGATCTATTTCTGTTGCTCTTTGAATCTTCTGTTTTGGGACTTGTCTATCTTTATGTTCATGACAAGTTTATGATCTATTCAGCAATTTTCTTGATTTGTGATGACATTATCATCAAGTTGTAATGTTTATGCCTATGATGATGTTTTATGCTCATTTATCATGGAAATATCTTGAAAATCTATATTTTTGATTACATGATGTGTAGGTGCATTCATGGTTTTAAATACACAAGATTTAGCAAATCTTTAGCACATGTTTTTGTTGACAAATTGAACATGTCTTGAAAAATGTAAAGGGAAATGACATTTTAGAAAATCACATGTACAAGAAAGATTTAAAACTGAAAAATACATTAATCTAAAATGATTTTGTCATGTGAAAGATATGCTTCTTGATCTTCTTTTATAGTCTAGTACTAGTGAAGGTGTTGTCTTTGAATCATGAAAACATGTTTGCAAATGGTACTTCATGTCTTGGAGTTTTGATGCACATATGGACTTGGCGCCTAAGGTTTTGGTTTATGCATATACAAACTTGAACTTATCTCAATACTTGCTTTTGAACAACAAAATGGGTTTTGGCATATTTTAAATTTCAAGTGATAAAAGTTTTCACATCAATATTTACAAAAACCAAATTCTTAAATCCCTTGAAAAATGAACTAACACGTACAATAAAAATGGCATCACAAATACATGCTATGTAGAAGTGTTGTTCTCATACATGTGTAAACAAAATTAAACAAACGCTATTAAACACATGCTATCAAACGCAAATGTCTAAAAAATGGGTTTTTAGTGAATGCTGTAATATATGCATCTATAAATGCTGTTATACACAAATTAACATGTTTTCAATTTTCAAAGTCTGGATTTAAAATCATATTCGAAAATACATGCTTACGATTAATCAATATCTGTGTCAGTGATGATAAAATCCCTGGGACATTACATGATTCTTATAGTAATAAACAGGTTTTCTTTTGCCCATTCTGTCAAGTTTTGCTTTTCCCTTAGACGGTTGAGATTGACCACTCTTGAACCTGACAACATTTCTAGTAACACTTTGTATACTTAACATTTCTAGTAACAGTCAAGTTTTGTTTTCTTGTACTATTATTTTTTAAGTAGGATGTTTGCACTGTAATGTTCCATTTCCAGTTTGATGTACATGCTTGAGGCACCGGGAACAACAAGCATCACACTGTTGCAATATGAGGATAGATGTGAGATAGCTAGTGCATAGCAAGTAGTAAGTAATTATGCGGGCAGGGATTACTGGAATGCAGGCATGAGCATTGCAATGGTGGCCAAAGATAAAATGCATGTAGAAGAAATGCACGGACTCCTGAAGCTGAAAATGCTGGAGCTTTGAGACTTCGTCAAATTGGATTGAAGTGCTTGGTCAAATATGAAGTGATGGTGTGTCTCTGATCAGTGAGCAAGGGGATATTGAGACTAGAATGGGTATGTGAAAATAATTTTTCATATTAGAAACAATAGTATTCTATGTTTTGAATGCAAAGATTATGGACATTTAGATATGTTAGATGATGATACTAAAATATTCATAGGGAAAATATAGTTCTTGTCTGTGTAAGAATGGCAAATTCCGGAAGCCTATGCGAGAATTTGTAGATGGTGTTATGGTTGTGTTTTTGGATGGATACTTAAATGGAAATATGAAGGAGTTGCTGGCTACTGGTGATCGATTGGCCGATATGCCAACTAAATTTTCGTTTACTGTTTGTACTGAAATGTTAAAGTTTCTCTATGAAAAAATATGTACAAATGCTATAATTACCACGTCATTGCATACCCTGTTATGATACTTCTGATGCTAAGTAATTCACTGGGATTTGAACTTTGCCAATGTAACGATTGTTTTGTAGTTCAAATTTGAGTCGGCATGGAACTGGTTCATTGCTGCTTGTGACTTTTCATTTGTCATATTGGCAAATATTGACGATTCTCTTAATTTTGTTATTTTTTATTGATGATACTATTCCTTGTATATGGTCGCAGATTATTGATGACGATAGTACGAGATCTTCTTATAGCGACTAAGGTACATAAGTAGAATTGATTACCTCAATTCTCGGGACAGACGAATCTGATAACATCAAACAGACTAGAACACTGGATAGCATGTCTGTATGGGAAACTAGCTTTGAAGTTTACTCTCTCGTTGTAATATTCTTTCTAGACGTCTTCAAGCCCATGGATCTCTATCCAAAAAGCTGTATAATTCATCTCAACTGTTCATGAACTTGGTACGTATCTGCAGATTTTTATCCACAATCTTTGCAAAAATATTGTAAGAAATACAGTGATGGCAGAAGTTAACAATTTGCTATATACACAAGATGGAATAGTTAACTTGAAAGGCGAGCCTGCTTGCAAAGACGAAACTGGAAAATGGAAAGCCTGTCCATTTATACTTGGTATTTAATCTTTATCGATTCCCCTTCTATTTTACTTAACCAAAACTATCATAAAATCTAACATATATCAATTTGTATCCCTGCCTCAGCTAAGAAATGTTGTGAAAGATTGGCATACTATGGAATGAGCACCAATCTTGTGAATTACATGAAGCAATTTCTGAAAAAAGGAAACAGCAGTACAACACAAAATGTCACAAACTGGTCAGTTACTTGTTACATCACTCCGTTACCTGGTACTTTCATTGCTGATGCGTACCTTGGAAGATATAGAACAATTTCATGCTTTATGCTTTTTTACATAGATGTAACTTCTCAGAATCAATCTTTTTAATCTTTAATATTATACAAGTTTTCTTCTTCTTTTTTTTGGTAAATTTTCTTACAGGGTCTTGTGCTTTTAACATTGACTGCAACAGTGAATGGACTGAAACCAAACTGCCATGGCAAAACCTGTGATCCAACCATCATATAAACTGTTGTGGTCTTTATGTCTCTTTATATGATAGCTCTACGAACAGGAGGAATCAAGCCATGTGTTTCTTCATTCGATGCAGATCAATTTGATGAGACTGACGAATCTGAAAAAGAGAGCAAGAGTTCATTTTTTTCACCGGTTTTACTTAGCGATTATTATTTTCTTCTTTAGATAAACAGGGTTTTACTTGTGATTTATGATATTCACCTTAAGTTTGACAACCCAATCGTTGTGAGTGTTGCTACAACAATGAGTATGCACTACAACAGAATGGTTTAACAGAACCAGACAAGTCTCATTTTGTTGACAAGGATGGTTAGGCTTATGCATCCAGGTTTGGAAACTTAAAATGGCCTCTTATTCCTTCCAACTGTGCTTAACTGACAACTCTTGATTTTGTTAGACGAAGGAATTGGATATGCACAAGGCAATAACTTCATTATAACATGAGGAATATTTTATCTGTTACAATCCCCATTCATCTGGTGCATTGCCATGGATGAGTATGTCGAACGAAACAGACCTGGGATTGTAAGTTTGACCCTATGCTGAAGGTTCGCAGGAGCCATACACATGGAGCCAGATTATTAATTTGTATTCAAGGATGGACCAAAAACCCAATCAATAGGCATCAGTGTCGAGAAAAATTACCAGTAAAATGTTATCGCATCCCCAACTTTGTTCTCAAGCTGAACCAGGTTAAGAAGAAGGATATCATTATGTATTCCAATCCTAATAGTAGTACTAATCAGTATTTCTGGCTCGGTTTTGGAACTGATGCATCAGCTCTTCACACTGACTTAAATGCTCCAGTTTTTTAATGGAAAATATCTGTTAATTCAACTATAAAGTTGGAGAACAAGCTTCCCTTTGAATCATAGTATGCTATATGGGAGAAAATGTTGATGGGAATATGGTGTAGAAACAGCATGGTACCGTATCATCTGGTGTAAGTGCATTCATCCATTCAGTTGACATCAGAAGACCAGTATGTCTAACTTTGTTTGTTCTAGGTGGTTGGGCTTTTGAGAAGGTAATTAAGTGTTTGGATTATATCTTATGAATAGTTCTCGATGTTTGCTTTCCATCTCTGACTGTTTAATTCATATTATGCCTAGGATGCTGTTTTGGTTATGGGCTTGCCATCTGGACATGAGTCTTCATTTAGAATCAGCAAACTGACAGGTATGGTATTTGTTTATATTTTGTAGATAATTTCCAAATGCTACAGCTGCCATCAAACATCTAAAGTTTTGTTTAGTGCATAGTTAGTCAGGCAAACAAAGAAATTGTAAATAATTTCCAAATGCTACAGCTGTCATCAAACGTCAAAAGTTCTGTTTAGTGCATACTTAGTCAGGCAAACAAAGAAATATCAAGTTAGAATTTTGTATATAGTCTCCACATTCAGTATAATATTAAACCTTGTCCAGCTCATAAATCAACTAAGTGCTATATAAACTTCTCTCTCCCTCTGTTTATCGAGTTCCACTTTCTACAATCTTTGTTAAGTTCTAAATGTTTTGAGAAGTATTTCATATTAGTTTAGTGATTCGTTGGTTGTTAACATGAAAAATAGGCATATTTCGTTGGTTCGTATTAGCCTAACTGATATTTATTTACTCGTATATAATTACTTTACGTATATTCAATATTACTTTACATCAAATATTACTTACATATATTCAATTTTATTAAATTAATATTGAGTGGTTGGGATCATATTTGCACTTATTCTATGCATCTAAATCCTTAAAATGTTATTTAGCATTTTTTTAGCTATTATGCAATTGAAAATTAGCATAATTAAATCTGCTTAAAGCTCCGTCTTCACCTTTAAACTCGTCAAATCATAGTTTTGTAACATTCACTTTAAAAAATTTAGCATGAAAACTAGTCTGATTGGTTCTTTTTTAAACCAACCGAGGAAACTAATAGTGTATGTTTGGTTTGCTTTCAAGATCCAAGCATTCAACATGACGTCAAACAATATTTGTATTCTCTAAGCCTAAGTTTCAACAGTATGGGCCAAGAGATTCTTGGATTTTGTTATAACAAAATAAGCAACATTTTCGGGCTTTTTTAACAATAAATTGGATTTTAAAGAGCTTAAAATATAAGAAGACAGCAAGGAAACAAAAACAAAATATACTAATCTCAAGAGGAAGACTCCATTAATAAAGACCTGAAATTTCGTCCAATTTATTCGTTATTTCCTTTTCTTCCCCAATATATTTTGAGCAGCTAACAGACCTGGCCTTTTTCTAAGACAACCTATGATATTTCACTGGCCCATTATTTTATGTTTTTCATGTATTATTGTTCATTTTCATACTCCTCTTAACATCACCGTCTTCCTGAATCCATTGGTATATTATTGTTTTCCACACTTAGGAACAATATCCCTGCATAGGAATTTTGCTATATCTGTATCTGCTTCTGTGCATGACCCACAAGTATCACAGCATAATACCTCCATGTCTTCGTCTTCTGCATCTGCATGTAAAATTCATTACTAGAAGATATGCAAATTATGTAAGACAGATAGATTATATATCAAGAAGGTAAGAAATGAACATGAACGTCATGGTGATCATATATTTGTATTACTGTTTCTATGTGTTGACTGAAGAAGATTGCTTTGTAACTGTGCAACTTGATATGGTAGGGACACAAAGGATAATGGAAAAATAAACAAGTAATGTTTATTATAACTGGATGGATAATGGTCTGCCGATGATATCCATATACATAGGATCCCATAAAATTGTGTTGTATACTGTGTGAGATGGGTGTTCCAGAGAAGGTCTGTTTAATATTAGTCACACTATTCACATTATATACATTAGTCAACTCTATCTTGTTACTGGCTTGAATCATGTGACACCCTGACCTGAGAGTATTCACCATGAGTTACTGGCTTTAATGTTGTGCATTACAACTCTATCTTATAATGCTAAATATTGTTTATTTTTGTTGTAATAGGACCAAATTGCTCATGTTTTGGAGGAAATATCAAAATCAAAACAAAAGTAAATCAAGCGTTCGACTACTTAGTAAGTAACTTGTTAATGCAAGTATACATGATGTATTATGGATAGGGAAGAGTTGATCAAACAACATGTATGAGTTGTTAAGTATGGATATGTGAAGTAGTTTGAATTATATGTATGAAATATCGAGTTTGAATATATGAATGTTGTTTGAATGATATGTATGAAATATTATGTTGTAGTTTACATGTTTTTGTTTGTGGAAATGTGTTATGTTTTTATATGTTTGAGAAATAGATTATGACATATATATAAATGTTATTTGAATGATATATACATGTATTTAAAAATTATGAAAAAGCAGAAAAATGGTTTACAAATAATAAATGGTACTGAAATTATATACGATATTATAGCGTTTTAAAAACGCTGTCAAAAGAGTGGGCTTGCACTATAAAAAAATAAAAGAAACGCTATCAAAACTGTAGTAATAAACGCTGTAGATATAACAACAAACGATATAGAAGAATCTGAAACAACGCTATAAAATTTAAATGGAAACGCTATCATAAGTGGCAGTTGGCTAAGCTTTCATATAGCATTTTTGTTTAACAGCAAAGATAAAACGCTATCAAACTTTTATTTTTTATAGCGTTTATTTTTCTGCTATTTAGAGTTGGTGGTCTAACATAGCATGTCGTTAGGCGGCGTTCTCTGAAACGCTATATTTGGCTGTAATAACGTTTTTGAAACGCTATCAATTCCCTTTTTTTTGTAGTGATATCACCTTAAATCTGATATTCTAATTATATATTAACCTTACTGAAAAAGATGAATTTGAATTAGCTACAATTTATTTTGTTATCTACTGAGTATGATACTCAGATCATATTTGATGATATTACCAGTAGCATTCATTTGTAGTTTTATGTTTGGTTGCTTGGTACTTTGATGGTTTGTGTGCATTAAGAATACAAAGCGCAGACTCCAACATAAAGGTTGCAGTACTATCATATGTATATTCATTGTCAGACGGTATAACATTGGCTTCCAAATTAGATTTCTTCTTAGCATGATATGGTTATTTGCTGGATAATACAAACTTATCCCTGTCTTGCTCTTAGTGTTTGGCATTTTAATTGTTATGACATCTTCATTTCCTTCTAGAGAACTGTAGCTTTCTCCTTTTCATATTATTATATTAATAACCATCATACCATACAACATTTAGTCGATGTAGCCTCTGATTTTACAAATTAGTTGCATACACATTATAATGACTATATTGTGCAATTAAATTGTAATTTTTAAGGAAATGATCTTTACTGCTTATAAGAATAATTACAAACAATGAAGAATAAATAAATATGAAAAGACCACATATAGCATTATATTGTCAAAAGAATACAAGATAATAGTTAAGTACTATCTTTGAAGTGCATTATTATATTGTGCAGCATTATAATAGTCAAGTAGTAGACATTTATTAATTTGTTTGATCTGGTTTATTGTTGGGTGATGAATTACTTCCTAATTGTGCTTTTTTCACTATTCATTGATCATAAAATAAAACTGCATATCAATATGTTTTCTTCAATTTATGCATGCAAATAAAACATATTGACCACCCGTCAGCATATATAATTTATGCATTTTATACATTTATGTAATTCTAACTGTTGACCATTATACTTGTATGTAATTCTTACCATTTATCGTTATACTTATGTACACGTAATTAGATTTCCAAAGTGAAGAACTCCCGCATCAAAGAACCGGTGGTTATTAAGATATGAAGAAGTCTTTAACTATTATTTTGTTTATATTAGTCGTGTAGACTTGTTTGTAAGCAATTGTGGTATGTGGATTCAGTTATTTTGTCGAAATACTACTATTGAGATGATTATGGGTGTTATATTTGATATTGGTAGTAATGTGTTTTTTTAAGTATTTATACATGGCGATTATTGATTTTAGATTGAAAATGATACTCATTTAATTATCTGTTTTAATATTTTATTATATATAAGTGATTGATGGAAATGTTACAAGCCATTAACAATAAATAACTGCAATATTAAAATGTGGTGTACATCAGTAAGTTTTAGCAGCGTTGAAAAAGTGCTACAATGTAATTTACAAAAGATATTGTAGCTGAAATGAAACGCAACAAAAAACATATAGTAGGACTGAAAAACCGCTACGAAAAAATTAAAAAATGATGCAAGATCACTTTAGTAGCATTTTTAAGGCACTGCCAGCTACGATATTTTCATTTTCCATTGCGTTAGCTAAAACACAACAAAAACTTTCAGACTTTTAGTTGCATGTCATATGTTAGCGTTTATCAGAACGTTGCTACAAGTTACTGTAGCATTTTTGCAATGTCACTAAAGGCAATTTCTGGTGTAGTGGGATTTATTCAAATTCTATTTACATTGCGAACATCGAAATAAATTTCAGTGTTTCCCTTTTAAAAACGATTCCCAATTTCCCTTTTTAATTTCACTCTTGAATTTACATTTCCAAACTAACCCATAATAATTATTCCACTTCATTTATAAACATCATTTATAAATTAAACTACTTGTTTTTATTATTAAAAACAAATTATTATATTCTAGCCCAATCAAAATTCAATTTCTATTTTAAAATAGAATTTTCCTTTTCAAATCTCAAATCCTTTTCCAATATATTTTTTATGGTATTTAAATACCAATTATTTCAAGGTCAGTTTTATCCAAACATCCCAATCACACAATAATCAGTCACGGATTATTTATCACATCATATAATGCAATATATGAAAAACAGAAATATAATTGTTGATAAATCTAGTTGGATCCCTCAAACCTATTTCCCTGCATCCACAGATGTTAATAAATGTAAATAACATCAATTTCATGGCAATATGAGATATTAAAATAAATAGGATCAATATTTAACCAACGTTTTTTTTATATGTAACTGTATCTATAATTTCAACCAATTTATAAGCAATTCGTCCAAACAACCATCACACAACATTCAATCATTACTTATCAATATTGAATAACATTTATAATATTATAAAACTGGACAGAGTTAGTAAGTTTACTCACCATGGTCGTTAATCGTTGAAAAACGATCAATGTCAGTTGATTTATTCAAGCATTTTATCTTCTCTAAAATTCAAACGAGCTCCAAAAGGTTCCAAACTAGTTCCATTGTGTAGCATGCGATCACAAGATCCTAATGGATCCTCTTTCGTTAAATTTAGATAATGTATGCATAAGTTATTATAATTTTAATGTAATACACTATTGAAGATTAAAATTAGATTTAATTATAAGTTGAGCTTTACCCTATAGATCGGCCCACCAAATGTATCTTCCCCGACCTGCTTAGCACAGTACATCCCGCTTCTTTCCTCTTATACTCCCAACATCCTGCTCCTGCTATTCCTCCATTGTTGAATACTCCCATTCCATTATCTCTTGCTTTGTTTCATTAAAATTCATCCCGAAAACACTAAAGATCATCTCTTCTATTTGTCTTTACCATCATCCCCATTTGAACCAACCCGCAGCCATCCTCCAGTTTTTGACTTCAAGTCTCCACGATGTTGCATGCATACCTGAGGTGCAACATTTCCATATCTGAAAATTCCCCAAACTCCACCTACGTTTGCGTCTCACCACCACACTTTCCATGTAACGACCTGCCTTTTCGACTACTTCAAATCGGAAATTAAACCAACTTAGATCGCTCGAAATGACAGATTGTTATTGCTTATGATGTTTAATATAATCAATGCACCATTTCCAAATATATAAGACAAACGATATATTTCAAAATAATTTATCAAATTCAAAATAAATTTGTTTCAAAATTTATTAATTTCACAAGGATTTCGCTGCGCTACTCTTTCAAAATATTAGTTTCAAAACCATTTATGTTTCAAATTACGCTCTCTCTCTAATGTAATTTCTAGTGAATGATTCTTATTCAACTTCATAAGCTAAGATTTTTATAAACCAAAGCTCTGATACCAACTGTAACTACCTACCTTTTCGACCGCTTCAAGTCGGAAATTAAACCAACTTAAACCGCTCGAAATGACAAATTGTTTGTATGAATAGACCAAGAGAGTGGAGAGAGAAGCGATGAAACAGTGGAATGTGTAAGGACGCACTAATTGATTTATCTATGAATGACTATTTCTATGAATCAATAAATCAAAATCCACGTTTTCCGAATCCACCTTAAATTTTTTTTATACGGCTGAACATTGCTCTTTATGGACGTGTATTCCCTTCCGTTAAAGAAGGCATCTCCTTTAAATGGTTTGAACATGCCTTTTACCTTTGATTTATATTTATATAAGACATTTCACTTATGTTACGTGCCCCAACAATGCATGCATATCTTTTTAATTAGTTTGTTTCCAAAGATTACACTTAAAAAAATCATCGCATGCACATGCATGAAATAATGGGATGAAAACAATGCATGCATGAAAGAATGTAGGGAAAGAAATGAATAAAATGAAGGGAAATAAATTAATAGATAAAGAATGAGATGAATGTGTAATTAATGGGGAATAGAATGGAGAGAAAGGAGGTAGTGAATCTGGGGAAAGCACAAAAAGAAGGGGAAAGATGATAAACATGCGTGAAATGTAATGTGTAGAGAAATTATGTGTATTATTTATTCGATTATTAATTTCAACATTAATTTTTGTTAGTCATGCTAATGTTAAAATGTGCATTGTATACTTTTGACACTCCATTTCATTACAATTTAAACTGGAAACATTAATTAATTAATTCTCAATTACGGTAAAAACTCTTATATTCAAGTTTTAAAGAAACAATGATTTAACTACTAATTTCTATTGCTATCAATAGTTTGAAGTTAATTATTACAAATATACATATACAATCTGATAATAATTTCAATTGTCACAAATCACCATTTATCTAATTATAAATTGTTGTTTAATAGAAATAAATTTGAAATCATTCATTAATAACATCATAAAATTATTTTAAGACCACTTTAAATTCAATAATTAAATTAATTTATTCTCAATTAGGGTAAAATTATTTCAAACACTTTTATTAAAGTTCAATTTTTCTTATAGTCACAACTTAAATTACTTATACCAAAACTTAAATTTTGAAAATATGATTCTCGTGTTTGAAAATAACTTTTGAAATCAGAAATATGTATTTTCTTAAAATTTCAAAGCTCTTGTATTTCTTAAGACATTTAAAACTTTTCTTTATTAGTCTATTATGTTGAAGTTATATAAATTTAATTGCAGGTTATTGATTTGTTATTTAACGTTTGAAAATACTTGGTAACTCGAAGTTTAACAAGTTTATTGTCGTTCTTACAGACGTTAGGCATACGCTGGCCAAGCGCATGACTAAAATCTCTAAGTACTAAATATACTTGGTTCAACTCCTTGTGAAAATACTTAAAAAATTTAAAGGTGGATTCGGAAAACGTGATTTTGTTCCAATGATTCATAGAAACAGTCATTCACGAATAAATCAATTAGTGCGTCTTTACCCATTCCACTGTTTCATCGCTTCTCTCTTCACTTTCTTGGTCTATTTATTTATTTAGATCTGAAGCAAGTTTCGTTGCCTAAAAAAGGCCACTGCCCTACAAATCTAATTTTTTCAAACTCACTGTAATTGCCTCCATCACTAGCATTCTTCCACCACTCGCCACAGCTTCCATTATCCACCGCGAACCCCCATTCGCTTGTGAGCCAAGACCGAAGCCTTGGTCTCCGTTCAGCACTAGCAACTGTTCCCGGATCGAACCATGTTCTATCGTCATCGCCTTGAAGCTCTACATCCCGAAGCCTCCTACGTGCATCTTCATTCCTGTGCCTTCAAGGTGATACCTTCTCACCCATTCCAAATTCAAGTAAATTAATTGTTAAAAGTTTGGGTATCTTGATTTGTGGTAATAAAATTATTTTTCTATTGATGGTTGGGGTTCCTTTTGCCATGTTGTAGTAGGTGCATCCCTTTTGTACTCACCATGCACCTGCTAGTGTTTATTGTCGGTCCACTATCTTGATTACATCATCATCTGCCATGTTTGTTGCTTGTATTTTTTTTATTTTTGTTTTGCCTTGGTCATATGTTCTATGTAGCACTCAAATCTCTTCACATGGATATAATTATAATAATATATGTAGTAAGTGAAAGAAACATTGGTTTGTATGATGTTCAATTACACTATGCATGTTGAAATTTTTGAAAAGAAGGGAAACAAGGTTTTTTTTTCCTTGTTTGTTTTGTGCCTGACATATGCATTTTATATGTATAAAAAAACTTTTCGATAAGAGAGAGGATATTTGATTTAGTTTGGCTGTGCAAACTTTTGGTGTAGTATGAGAGTTGCTAGCTTCTTCTCTCATGCGTGAATCCATGTCTAAACATGTATATAATAATATATTTATGTAAGGGAAGAAATAGCTTGCATATGGTATACTTGCAGCATGTATGTCAAGTAACGGTGATATGTTGATCTTAAACATATATTTACACCCTACGTGTTGAACAATTGTATAAAATGAAACAATGTTTTTTTTGTATGTCAAGCATGAAAAAAAAGTACTTGTTGTGTGGCCCTTGTCAATTAGTACTATCTGTGCATGTATTTATGCACATGTTGTACCTTGCATGTTTGATATTTGTCTGTAACCAGGCCCGGCCCTGGACATAGGCAGCCTAAGCGGCCGCCTAGGGCCTCCGATTTCCGGTGGCCATTGCCCAGGGCCTCCGATCAGTTGAGGGGCCTCGAACTTTTATATACCTATATGAACTAAATGTTATCAGTATGTAATTAAGTGAGAGAGTGGTGTAGTGGTTAAGTCCTGCTGCTTCCATCGGGGTGATATGTGGTTCGATACCTTGCCTATTGTCATGGGGCTTTTATTTTATTATTTCATTTGTGGCCACTTTCTTGCCTAGGACCTCAGCAATCTCAGGGTCGGCACTATGTATAACATTACTTGGTTGGTCATTTAATCTTTTTGTGACTGCAATATTTAACACGTATGCTGCCATGCTTCCACTCGTTACTTTGTTTCTTTGTTTCACCTGAGGCCATGTGTTAATACATGTTTGTATCTCTTATTGTTCCTATACCATATTGGGTTGTTCTATTTAGCCTCTTGACATATATTAAATGTTATGATCAACATGAAAGTTTAAAAATGAAATTATTGCAAAAATATAATTAATGTAGTTAATTTACTTGAATATAACCTGACTTGAGCTTTTGTTTGCTCGGGTCAGACCAGAGTAAATTATAGCTTAGGTTCGAAGTTGAAGATGACGAAGGATTCGTGAAGATGCATGTATGCGTGCAAGCCCGATTTAAAGTGTAAAGCATTGTTTTAAAATTCATGTATATATTTTTATTATGATGTGCAAAATATTTTGTAAAACTCTGATATTTGTATAAAATTTATTCCGCTACAAACATTTCTGTTCTGTGATTCTCGGTGTATTGATTCTATTAACCTCATAAGCAATAACAATCTGTCATTTCGAGCGGTTTAAGTTGGTTTAATTTCCGACTTGAAGCGGTCGAAAAGGCATGTCGTTACATTCCACATCACTACTCTCCAAGTCTGAAACCACTCCTAATAGTGACACACATGCCCTATTCCTCACTAACCAAAACGAGCCTAATGGAAACCCCCATCGTATCCCACGAAAATTATTCAAGGATGAAGAGAATTCGTTAAGGAATCGAAACATACCAGTTTTAATTTTTTTTCGTGAAGGATATATCTTGAAATGAATTTTTAAAAGCCATGGGAAGCTTCGATCTAAACCAGAAGAAGAAAAACAATAGAAGGCATCTTATTTATAACTCACAAAACTTGGCACCCACGGTTACATAGCTTGATATCCACGTTCTAGCGTTATAGGGTAGGGAGGTAGTTTATATTTTCAAAGTGTACCTGTGCATGCTAGCATGTCTGCGCTATTTACGTGATAGTGATTGGGTATACAAAGCTTAGGGTTTAAGTATACTTTTTTCTTCTGTTTTTTGAAAGATATAATATAAGATAGATATTTACCAGTTCAGTAAAAATGCATATACACCAGAATATAAGCTTTATACGTAATGATGGCCAATGCATTGTTGTGAGGTATACTTTTCATATATTTTTACCCTAAGTGTTACTCTAGTATCTCTATAATTTATGAACAAGTTATAGTCTACAAAAGTTTGGAAGTGTGAAACACACTATTATTATATCGTTTTGGAAATTACGTGTGTCCATTGGGTTTATGCACTCACTCATTGCCTCTCCAGAACAAGATAGTAGCTGAAAGGATAGGAACCACATCAGTTGTAAGTTTGTCTTCATGAAAAAAAAATCAATGTGCCGAGTGTTCAAAGCAAGGTCGATAATAATGACCTTGTCTATTTCAGATGTTGAAATAAGAAAAGAAATTTTGCTAACAACTTGTTAATTCCACTTGGGTTTTATTTACAAATTAGTGCCCAATATTACTTGTAGTTTTAGCGTACCCATTATGTAAAACTCCATTCGTTTGTGGACAACTATCGACCAAAATAAAAATATCGTTGTGACTAGCAATGTGCCATGACACCAAAGGTATAATAAAATAGACAATTTAAATTATTTTGTGAAATTCCAAAAGTGCTGATTTAGGTTGCAAAATACGTTAAACGAAAAGTAGTTTATTTTTCCAAAATAAAAATTATAGAAAAATTGCAAACGTCAATACGAACTCAACGGAACTTGCCTCGCGTCTTGATTCGATCGTTTGCTCAAGTTGCGCACAAATATTCATTTGATTTTAGTTAAATTAATTGTTATGCAAAAGAGCCGAGTGTTTTTCGCTACCGTGGTCACATGTGATATCGGATTGCCATGAAATTTGATGTCATGCAATAAGATAACAATACAAATCTAATGAAACTAATTTCGTTGAAATTCGTGATTGTTTCAGAAATGGTTATTTTCCAGGCTTTGATAAAATTGGTAAAATATAAATTAAATCCAGAACAACTTAATTTAATAATAATAAAATAAAATATCATAGATATCCAAATAGAATATCATACAGATCCAAAATAAGCTAATATGGATTTACACCATGACATTTCAAATTCAAGCTAAAACGATGTTCAGTTTATATTAAAATCATTTTTATTCAATCATAAATCAATATAATTATAAATGATTTCATAACAACTTTCTGGAAATTTGATTTGGACATAACTCACAATCTACAAGACGAAATCTCCATTTTTCTCTTCTAATAGAAAATTATAGTTCAATAGATTTGAACGTTTCTTGTTTCAAAGAAATTTGATTCATAATGAATCTTGTATATTCATTTAAAGTTCAAAATGTAATATTACGAACTACGACAATGTTAAGAGCTTGTTTTGAATTATATTAGAATTACTACGTTCAAACGTCGTTTATAAATAAATTCGTTATTATAATTCAATTCTAACTGAATTACGTCTTTTACACAATATTTCAAATTTACACAATATTATCCAATTTACACAATATTTCAATTATTACCGACTATTTCAAAATTAAATATATTATTCCACTATTTATATTAATTAAATATTCAAAATTACTTAACTCAAGTTATCAATATTGCTAAATTGATATTTTAAATAACTAATTAAATAAATTATTCAATCCCTAAAAATTTGGGTCGTTACATTCCTTCCCCCTAAAAAGAATTTCGTCTCCGAAATTACTAAGGTAGAAAAACGCTATAAACCCTATTAATTAGGTTAAGAAACTTTTGTTTTACTTCTTAACTTCAGTTTTAATTGAACCAAATAAATTTTAATTAAAATATCAATTCATTCTTACTAACGAAAATTTTCAAAAATTCTGAAAATTTTCTATTTACGAAAAATTTCGCCAGGGTCTCCTTTGCACGGCTCAATTGGTACAATTACAACTTGCCTCTCTAAGCCATCTCCAATCCAAAAGAAAATCAAATAGTCAAGTGGCTTGCCTAATGGGATCATAAATATCATACATAAATATAATATAAACTTATACCTTTTTGTCGGACATCCACTCTATCTCTTCCATTTGGTATCACTTCAGCATATACAAATTTCAATTTATACCTTTTTGTCGGACATCCACTCTATCTCTTCCATTCGGACATCCATCCAATTCCATTTCCCATTTATATCTACTTTCACAAATTTCAATTTATTTTGCTTTTAATTCAGACAATCTCGTCCTGGGAGTTTTAAACAGCTTTAATCTAAATCAAATATTCCTTTTTGGAATTCGAAACAAAAAAATTTCTCAAAACAATTCAAAAACAATATCTTTGGTAGTAATCCATCACAAAGAAACTCGAAAATGAACATTGATGATGTTACCAACATCATCAGGGTTATTTTCCAACGATCGAAGTGAGTTCAATAATATATCAGTTTCAAAACTCATTCTTAAACACTTTCATTTTGAAATTACTTCAAAATATCCTTTTCAATGCTTGGGAAAACATTCCCAAATTCAACCAAGATCTTAAAATTTTCATCTATTTAATCCAAAATTCATTTTTAAATACCTTTTCAAGTTCCCGGAATTTTAATTCCAAATCTATTTTAAATTCATATTTAATCTATTTGATTTTATATATTATACTTATACGAATTCTGATTGGTTATTTATAACCATCTCAATTATAATCTTATTCGTTTATAATAACAACCAACACATCCATTATATTATAATAATTCCAATATTAATTATATTATAATAATTCCAATATTAATCATTCTTTTATATCAAAATATATTTTGGGTAAAATTATTTCATTTACCCTTTTTCAAAACATACTGAGTTGATTCATCGTATTCAAGTGTTTAGAAACCATTATCGACATTGTGGTGTCTCACTATCGACCGGAATTCATAAGCCACTCAACCAATAAATCTCTACAATATAAAACCATTTTTATACAATCTACAAATATGCTCTCTTGGATACATACATTCAAACTCAACCTAGGGTATTACTAACCACATCTCCATTGAGTCACGCCACAGAGCCAAAGCAAATACTTAACCTTTAGCTCTAATATCACTATAACGAGCTAGGATTTTTGGCCCCAAAGATCGACATAAATCACAATGTCGACTATTCAAGCATCGGAAATACCAGATCATTAATAGAAAGAAGTTAGAGGGTGAGAAATAGAAAGAAAAAAGTTAGAATAGATGAAGAAGAACATAAATATAACAACATCGGAGTAAATACGAATCTCACAGTGAAACGAATAAAATATATTATAAAATGAAATATTTTAAATACAAACTTGTAACTATATATACGTACCATTATCGGAGTACAACATAATACATCACAACAAAAAATAACTAGTGCCTAACTAATACTGAAGCCACCTGCTACAATCTCTTCCAAGTATATCTGTAAAATCCCGACTACTTGAATGCCCGTACAAATTTGGGCACCTAAGAGTTTAGGGTAAAACAAAACAAAATAAACTTAGGGTCAGTCATCGGACTAGTGTGAGTAAACTCCAACCACTTGGTTTAACGTTTAAAAAATCCTTTTAAAAGAAAGAATAATCGTATGACCAATCCACACATAAATACATATGGTTTTTACCTTAAGATAACCCAAAACGTTTTTTTTAAAACAATATTATTCTGATATTATAATAGTGACTAAATAAAGTAAATAGAAATCTAGCAGAATGCTTGCATCTTACGCTCTACATACATGGTATACAATCAGAACCACATGCTCCTATTATAGAATGGATTTCCAACTATGGCAAGGTATGGGACCGCCTTCCGACAGTGTACCTCTAGAGAAAATACACTAGGATTCAACAAGAACATCTTGCAATCTTGGCTAAGCATGACCAGCCACTTACTTCGGTTGAGTGTTTGGAATATATTATCACTCTACGGTTTGGGCCCACCATATTTTTGGGAGATACAGAAACAGAAGAAAAACAAATAGAAATTTCTCTAGATGGTGACAATACACCCTAATTGGGAGCGACCCACTTAGCCATGTGACCTACCCGATTTTATACCATTTCCCGGTTGAAGAGGCTTGAGGTCATAACTTACCCTTAGACACATCATATCTTCATTTACTTTGTATGTCTTATCGTCATACCTGCCAAATCACAAATTGATTTCCTATTTTTAGCCCTTGTAAAAAATGTTATTTTTGAACCTCTTTCACGCTCATGTCACGTTGAGGTACCGTAGAAGAAAAAATTGCAAATTCTGATCCTATTACAGGTACAAAGCTAAGCTAAGAGAAACAAATTCCTCCACCGCCAACGTGAATATGTTTGAAGAGATCGACTTATGCGATCTATTAGGTATACTCTGTCAGACATTCGTCCATACAAGTTGTCCAGGGACTGGATAAACCGGAGGCACTATCCCGTAAATCCATCTAAGGAAATTTCTACGTAGGATCGTCATAACAGCCCTTGCATAAGGTCCGTCTTCGATTGTCTTCAGTATATTTGATTGAAAATGCTTATGCCTATACAGAGGGTATTTAGATAATAAACCTGATCCCGGTCTCTTCGTATTGACAACAGAAAAATGGCAAAAACTTTGAAAGTCGGTTATTTAACTATCAAAGGAAAACATTGATACAAACAAGGATCCTATTTCCAAATGGAAATTCTACTGATCAATCATCAATCGACACCAAGCCCTTTAATTTAATTTATCATTAATTTATTCATTTCCCGATTTCTCTTTGATATCTTTACCCAAATATTTCTCCAATTAGCCTCCCACGATTCTTGGAAAACGTTTCCATCTATTATAAACTATTTATTTTCTATATTCCAGAAAATATACATTATTAACCTTGGTAAAAATTTCCATTTATTATTCACTCATCACTATTCTTCCACTTTCATCAATCCCTACCATAAACTAGTAAGAGAACAACTCCCTAAGCATCAACCCCGAAGGCCGAAACCAACATCAGATCATTACTCAGGAAACCATTCAACTTAACTAATCTCTAGTCAGTTTCAAATTTCCTTAACTCCATTTCTTAATTTCTTATCAAATCATTGCTTATGCAACACTCAGATTCGGTTTGCGAATCCAATTCTTTCAAGGAAAACAACGATTTATAACTATAGCGTTATAATCCCTGCTTCCAAGATATTAACTTCAAAATATAACTTATATTCATCAATTCGAATAAATAAATACATGATTAATTACTTAAATTATAAATCTTGATTTAAAATTGGAAAGTAAATAGTACTTTCCTGAATTCGATATAATCGAATTTCAACTTATAATTCTCTTTCGAATAATCTCTATTCGATCAAATTTCCGAACGTCGGAATAAATTCACCGTTTCGGATCAACTTAATTTCTAAATTCATTTTTGAATTTATCATTTCCAAAACATTACGAATTTCCTTTATTACCATTTTAAATCTGCAAAACAATTTCTTTTAAATCATTTTCCACTTTAAAATGTAAATATCATTCCTTTACAGAAAGATTGGACTCGTTATATCAATCTAATCTGGATTTTTATTTATAAATACCATTACATGTTAAAATTCCAATTATCAAGTTATTTTATAATTCATACTCCATAAACTCCGTTTACAAGTCAACTTATAGTAAATTACATATTAAGTGATCTCGAATGCATATTTGATTATAAATTATTAGTTTCAAACCAAATATTAACTATCTTGTCAAATTCTGAATTATATAATATATAATTTCTAAAAATAAATTATTTTAATAACATTCGACATAGTCAAATTCTAATTATAAATCATATGGATTTATTCAAATTCTATTTACATTTCGAACATCGAAATAAATTTCATCGTTTCCCTTTCTAAAAATGATTCCTAATTTCCCCTTTTGATTTAACTCATGAATTTACATTCCAAATTATCCCATAATAATTATTCCACTTCATTTATAAACATCGTTTATAAATTAAACCACTTGTTTCTATTATTAAAAACAAATTATTATATTCTATCCCAATCGAAATTCAATTTCTATTTTAAAATAGTTTTTTCCCTTTAAAATCTCGAATTCTTTTCCAATATATTTTTACGTTATTTAAATACCAATTATTTCAGGGTTAATGTTATCCAAACAACCCAATCACGCAATAATCAATCACAGATTATTTGTCACGTCATATAACGCAATATATGAAAAAACACAATATATTTATTGAGGAATCCAGTCGGATCCCTCCAACCTGTTTCCTTGCATCCACAGATGTTAATAAACGTAAATAACATCAATTTCATGTTAATATGAGATTTTAGAATAAATAGGATAAATATTTAACCAATGTTTTATATATATATAACGGTATCTATAATTTCAACCAATTTATAAGCAATTATCCAAACAACCATCGCACAACATTCAATCATTACTTATAAATATTAAATAACGTTTATAATATTATAAAACTGGACAGAGTTAGTGAGTTTACTCACCTTGGTCGTTAATCGTTGAAAAATGATAAACGTCCGTTGCTTTAATCAAGCGTTTTTTTGGCCTAAAATTCAAATGAACTCAAAATAGTTCTAAACTAGTTCCACTGCGTAGCCTGCAATCACACGATCCTAATGGATCCTATTTCATTAAATTTGGATAACGTTTGCATTATTTATTATAATTTTAATTTAATACACTTTTAAAGATTAAAATTTAATCTAATTATAAATTAGGGTTTACCCAATAGATCGGCCCACCGAACGTATCTTTCCCGACCCGCATAGCACATTACCTCCCTCTTCTTTCCTCCTATATTCTTAACATCCTGCTCCATCTATTCCTCCATTGTCGAATACTCCCATGCCATTATCTCCTCCTTTGTTTTATTAAAATTCAACACAAAAACACTAAAGATCATCTCCTCTATTTCTCTTCACTCATCCCTATTGGAACCAACGACACTCGTCTTCCAATTTTCGATTTCCAATCTCCACGCCGCTGCATACCTGAGGTGCAAAATTTCCATGTCTGAAAATTCCCCAAACTCCACCTACATTTGCCTCTTGCCACCACACTTTCCACGTCACTACTCTCCAAGTCTGAAATCACTCCTAATCACGATGCACACATGCCTTAGCCCTAACAAACCAAAACGAGTCTCACAAAAAAACCCATCGCAACCCATGAAAATTATTCGTGGATGAAGGGAATTTGTTAAGGAATCGAAACATACCAGCTTTAGATTTTTTTTGGTGAAATCTTGAAATGAATTTTTAAAAGCCATGGGAAGCTTCAATCTAAACCAAAGGAGGAAAAACAATGGAAGGCAGCTTATTCATAACTGTAGCGACCCGGAAAATTCGGCACTCGAATTATCGACATTTACACAAACTGTGTCCCACTCGAGTATCGAATCTCCAGAAAGCTAGAAGAAAGAAGTTGGAGGATGAGAAAGATAAGATAGAAATATTAGAATAGAAGAATAAGAAGGAGAACACACACTATACAGAGTCTCACATCGCAGTGGAACAAAATATAAAACATAAATAACTTTATTGAAAACTTGGAGTAATACACTTACATACATCAGAGTATCACAGCCAGTCTGGACATTTATAACAACCTGTCCTCAAATACCACACAGCGGAATAATATTTTGTCTAAATCATACGTCTGGGCCTCTCCAGCTCGTCTCTGAACTTCAGAGCATCTGATAACCTGAACCTGCAACCCGGGCTAACCCGAGCATTTCAAATACCGGGTCAGTCTGGTGAACCAGAGTGAGAATAACTCGCACAGTTTAAGGGGAACCATCCAACTTGATTTTAAAGTTCAAACTCCTTTCGAAAGGAAAGGATAATAGTAAGACCAGCCCACACATAAACACGGACGGTTTTTACCTTACTATAACCCAAAACAGTTTTGAAATCATATCTTACTCTGATATTATAATAGTGTCTAAATACAAATAAATAACAATCTAGTGGAACGCTTGCATCTCACGCTCCACATATATAGTATACAATCAAAACCGCAGGCGCTTATTGGAGATTGGATTCCAACTCTGACAAGGTATGGGACCACCTGCCGATCGTGTATCTCTAGAGACGAATACACTGGGTTCAACAAGAACATCTTGCAACCCGGCCCTCACATGACCGACCACTCATTTCGCTTGAGTGTATCGAATGTATATCACCGACGGTTGGGATCAGCAACCGCCTGCCCGGAAAGAGACATCATCGATAGATTTAAGAAACAAAAGGAATTTCTCTAGATAGGTGATTATACACCCTAATGGGAGCGACCCACATAGCCATGCTGCCTGCCCGATTTTTGTCATTTCCCGGTTGATGAGGCTTGAGGTTATAATCGACTTTTGGAACATCTAGCCACCATAAACGTCATCCAGGAACAGGATGAACCGAAGGCACTCTCCTACCGCATCCAATATAGGAATCACCCCATGGATCAGTAGCGAGTAGTCCTTGCAAATCCGAAGATTCCAATCACGACAGAATCACAAGTCATCATAACTCTGGTAGCTAGCCAGAGAAATTTAACGAGTAGTTCTTCCGCTTATGAAGTTCAACGGTCTTCAATGCTCCATCTCGACCATCTTCTGATATCTTTAACGTTACGTATTTGATGGCCGGAATGGTTTTCGAATATAAATTCGATCCCGGTCTTTCCGAACCAACAATCGATTTGGCCAGATTCTGATAGTCGGTGTTTTAACTATCAAAACAACAATCACCCATATAAAAATAAAGTGATTCTATTGGTTCAGTATACGGCGTCACTTGGCCTCGTTTAGTCAAACATTCATTTATAACTCTTCCGATATTTGAAGTACGCCGTCCACTTCTTATTCCCAAATCAATTTACTCAACCCTTCAATTTATAGTTTATAATATTCTTTGCAAAAATATCATTTTAATTCCCTCAACTACCTTCGTCTCTAAACCAATATCACCCTTGGATAATCATGAAGTCGTTCAAGTTGGGGTATTTTATTTACCTCTCAGACCTTGAGACGACAACATTCTTATCTTCGGAATCAATAGAAGTTTATCAACGAAATCTTGAATTCCAATAACTATCCTAACCCTTTCATCAACTATAGAATCTCTTTTATAATCCAGTCATCTTATTTGATTTAAATAACTTCATTTTTTTCCAAAAACACTTGTTAGATCTTTAATTTAATAATCGGTTCTCATCTACTTAAGCTTCTGTTCACTTTTTACTCATATTAAATCATATTTGAACTTTCCTTTTATACAATTTGCTTTTATAAGATAAATCAAAATTTTGACTCATATCAATATGAGTAAAACATGTTAAAACTCTTTTTATTATAAATAAGGCTTTAAACTCCATCTCCATTATAACCAATATCATCTCGATATATGTTTTCTTTCAAACATTCCCCTTTTAAAGGCAAATCTTATTGATATATCAAAACAACTTGCTTTCATTTGAAAATACTATGATACATTCATATCTTGCCCATCGAGTTACTTATTGAATTCATACCATACGTTAAAAGTCCCGCTTACAAGTCAACCCTTTTGTTACTTGTCCAACATTATCTATATCAAATAGTTCACTTCATTACCCATTTATAAAAATAATTAATCTTCCTTAAAAGTTTATTTAAATGGTACATAACTTCGATAATAATTAACAACCCAATAATTGGTTTTAATAATCAATTCTCGTCCAAGTAGTCAACTTGATCATCTTAAACAGGGTTATATTGTTAAAACATTCCACTTAGTTATTCCCTTCATATAAATAAGTAAACTTAATTTAAATAAACTTTATTTTATTTAATTAACAATCTGATTAAATTTAACAATCTCATTTAATTGTTTATCGAAAACAATTAATTAAAATCTTAACCATTTTGTTAATTTCCACTCGCTTGCTCACAAAACTCATTAATCTACAAATCTCGCTTATCATACTCATTTAAAATTTCAAGATAAAAATAATTATTTATTTCGTTTAAAATTAACCTATAAAATAGATTTCAAACCTGTCTTTAGTTATAAAACAAGCTTTATACTTTCTTTCTATTGATTTACCAGATGGTAAATCAATCTCTATACAGCGGTTCATTTACAGGCCATCTGTCGTTACTCATCCAATATCACCCATTGGTTGATGTCACACAATTGTTGAATTTAAAATCAATCAACAATCAATCAAATTGATTAACATTACATATAAATAAACAATGCATTTGAGGAATCCGGTTGGATTCCTTCAACCTGTCCTTCCCTGCATCAAAATGGTTACCTCAAATTTAACACGATAAACAGTTCAACTAATAACAGTCAACAAACAATTTGTAATGGCCATTCAAGCATCAAATGATTTGTTTAATACGTTTATTATTATAAATGTAACCAACAAGGTAAGTTACCTCGTTTGGAATCTAATCGTTAAAAATAACGATTTAATTCGATTAAATTAAACAAACGCTTAATTTAATCAATGTATATCAAAAATATTCAACAATTATGCGAACAATTATTCAACCATCAACTATTAGCAAACAGTGCACACAAAATAAAAATAAAAACCCGGTTTATATAAAATATAAACGGGGTAAACTGAGTGAGTTAAACTCACCTTGATTTTATTCGTTGAAACCGTTCGGGCACAGTCCGTGAATTTCAGCCGTCTTCTTCTTTGTCAAAATCAGCTTCAAAATGTTACGTTCGTCAGTGCGCACCAAACGTCACTTGTTTCGTCCATTTCCATAACTGTATGACATGGTTATAATTTAATCTTTTATCCACTTTATTAATATTATTAAAACTTAAAAATAATCATTTAGCCTAATATATAATTAACGTTTTTAATAAACCTTTGATTGGGCATATTAGAATCCGCCTAGGCACATTAGGATATTGTTCTAACTTTTATCATAAATATGCTATCTGTAGACTTTAGCATCCCTCCGATTGTTTTAAGTTTGTGTTGCCATTTGAAGTAACCGCCCCTCCCCCCCCCCCTTTTTTTTTTTTTAGATGAGTAGCCAATGGTACAAATAAATACTAGACAAATACATGATCCGTCCTGTATGTAAAACATCTTTCGTTCACCGTATAGTTAGGCACGCTAAGTAAAACAAATAGGACGAAGTCCATTTGGTTTGGAAAAACAAACCACGTCTCACTATCTTCCATTTACAACTGGCCTGTGTAGATAATAGTCAATGATCATTGGGAATATTTACATTTGGACTAGGCACACTTAACCGCATTCAGGTGTATACACAGGAATTTTGGGTACAATATACATACTGGAAGACCATGTTATGTTAACATATATTATCTTTAAAACTCCACTAATGTTATTTAATTGGTCATTAAGCACGTGTTACGGTCATTAGATATATTATAAAATAGTTCAACAAAATCTTTATTAAAATTAACATGTTGTTTATTAAACGTGATTAGGCAGTCATATATAATATAAATATAATTAAAACGCTAATGGTAATTATGTGAAACAAGGTAGGATCAGGCACCTTAAAACTTACCCAGACTTTTCCTGTAGCTCTTCCTGCTTTCAATTCTTCACATCACCTCTACACTACCTTATACTTCTTCTCCATTTACTTAACCATACGCTGCTGCGTTTTTCTTCCATCCGAGAAAGCACTGCTGCTTCCTTCTTTCATGCATGATTCTTTTCTTCTTCCTTTTTTTTTTATATTGGAAGAAAATGCCCACGTTTTTTTGCACTTCCCTTCCTCCCAAAATATAACCAGCCTCCTGCTTTTCTCCTCTTCACTTTTGTTTTCACGCATCCACCACCCTACATAAAACTTCACTATTGTTACCCCTTTTTCTTTCCCATCTACTCCTTTTTATCCCTCCAAAAATACAACTGCATGTTCCAATATTAAAAGAAAATGCCCCACTTCACTTTGTCTCCATGCAAACCTTCTGCGTCGATCTCCGACTACCAGGCAACCGGTGCCGACCTCCTTTGACCTCGCACTTCGGACTCCACGCTCCAGCATGCAAGCGTCCTTTTCATTTTTATTTTTTTTTTATTTTTTTTCTTTTTCTTAGAAGGAATTACAGTTTTCACTCAAGCTCTAATGAAAGAAATAGCAGCATATATATATAAGGGAGGAAGTGTGCGCAACAAGCCAACAGAATGTCGTTTCTCTCAAGTATACTTGGTGGCGACGTATTGTTTGGATAGCACGGTACAGTGAAGTCATTTTCACTTGTTCCTTTGTCGGCAAGGCTCGTATAAAATGAAAAGGAATCACCTAGGTAGGATATGTACGCACTGAGTTGTATATGTCATAGGTGGCTGTTGTAGTGTTTCTTTTCCTATAGGGTAATGGTGACAGTCTGTATTGAATTTTCTTTTCATTTGAAAAAGGACAGTCATAGAATAGGTTATGCAGAAGTTATTTATAGCTTTGGTCGACATTGTATTCAAATCAACAAAGGCTATGCATTTGCTAGGGCTGCGTTAAGCTATGGTTAGGCATGTGCGTGTAGTTATTAAGACAAGGACGTATGCTTGCATTGGTTAGGAAGGCTGACTGTTTATACATAGGGGTGAAGCAAAATGGAAATGACACGAACATGAAATGAAAATGAGTGCATCCAGTTGCTTCAAAGGATTGACATAACACTTTATATTTTTAATTTATTTTATTTGTTTAGTCTATGAAGTTTAGCGTACCCCGCCATATAATATTCCGTTTACATATAGACCCCTATGGACAGAAATAAAGATACAGTTGTGTCCAACGAGGTGTCATGGTCCCGAAAATGTAATAATATCGGTAGATTAACTCATATTGTGAAATCCCAAAATACTGATACAGGGTGCAAAATACCTCAAATAAAAAGTTGCATATTTAATTTATTAAAAATTACAGTAAAATTCTAAAAATTAAATTATAACTACGTCTCAAAAGAATCTTGTCTAAATTCGAAACCAGTATGCGGTTATTTCAAATAAACTGTTACGGTCGACGAACGATTCTATAGCGACTATTGGAAATTTTAAATTGGGCATATCTTACCATCTACACGACGAAATCATGATTTTTTCCTTTCATTAGAAAAATATAATCAAATCAATTCAAACGTTTCTTGTTTCACAGAAATCCGACTTATTTCAGATCTTGTATATTTAGTTAAAGTTCAGATCGAAAATTACGAACTGCCGCGTCATTTTCGAGCACGTTTGATTTATATTATAAATTATATATTTTTGAACTCGATTTTATAAAATAATTCGATATAAAATCTGCTAATATCGCCAAATCAATACTTAAACAGATTTAAATATTCGTAATTAATGTTCAAAAATCTGGGATGTTACATTCTTCCCCCCTTAAAATAATTTCGTCCCCGAAATTGCAAGGTAAGAAGGATGTTCTGAACACGTTTATTTTAAAATAATTATTACCAAATCAAATTCAAACTCTTTAAATATTCCAAAAAAAATTGCCAGCATCTCCACTGCATGGCTCGATCACAACTACTACAAATGCCACTAAGGCCTCAACTTTCCCCAAAGAAAACCAAAAGCCAAATGGCTATCCAACTCAGGGGTATAACTTAATAACTCCAATCAAATTTTAAGGTTTACCTTTTTGTCGGGCAACTCAATTCCAATTTCGCAGCAAATCAACTAACCGCTCTTTCTTCTTCCGGTCTGTACTATCAAACTATACAACAAAGCCAATTCCCATAATCTGCTAATATCTGCACTTAACTCATTTATAATGCAAATAATAATCCAACAATATTCCATTCAATTTCTTCACTGATCCGTTTGATGAATTTTATTCGACCAATTCAACATTCAAATAATAGACAACCAACTCATTTGAATTATATTCAACATGTGTATCCACTGGGTTGCCTCCACTTTGGTTTACCATACGTCAATATAAATCGATAAATCTTCATTATTATTCATTTAATTTCCAAGTCCTAATTATTTAATTCGATTCCACTTAACCAGCTTAAGTTCCATTTTTATATCCAATTAAGTATAGTCTTCCAATTAATTCAATTTCAATTCGAATTCCAAACAAGTCGAGCAAAACAACCAATATTACCATACTATAGAAAATTATTTCCTTTTTCTATATAAAATATAATTTGGGCAAAATTATTTCATTTACCCCTTTTTCAAAATAGTCTGGAAATAATTTTAAAATCAATTACAAGTACGTGCTCTCATATATACTCAACTCATTCTAGGGTGTTACTAACCCCATCTATACTGAGTCACGCCACAGAGCCAAGGTTACTACTCAACCAATAGCTCTGATACCAACTGTAGCGACCCGGAAAATTCGGCACTCGAATTATCGACATTTACACAAACTGTGTCCCACTCGAGTATCGAATCTCCAGAAAGCTAGAAGAAAGAAGTTGGAGGATGAGAAAGATAAGATAGAAATATTAGAATAGAAGAATAAGAAGGAGAACACACACTATACAGAGTCTCACATCGCAGTGGAACAAAATATAAAACATAAATAACTTTATTGAAAACTTGGAGTAATACACTTACATACATCAGAGTATCACAGCCAGTCTGGACAGTTATAACAACCTGTCCTCAAATACCACACAGCGGAATAATATTTTGTCTAAATCATACGTCTGGGCCTCTCCAGCTCGTCTCTGAACTTCAGAGCATCTGATAACCTGAACCTGCAACCCGGGCTAACCCGAGCATTTCAAATACCGGGTCAGTCTGGTGAACCAGAGTGAGAATAACTCGCACAGTTTAAGGGGAACCATCCAACTTGATTTTAAAGTTCAAACTCCTTTCGAAAGGAAAGGATAATAGTAAGACCAGCCCACACATAAACACGGACGGTTTTTACCTTACTATAACCCAAAACAGTTTTGAAATCATATCTTACTCTGATATTATAATAGTGTCTAAATACAAATAAATAACAATCTAGTGGAACGCTTGCATCTCACGCTCCACATATATAGTATACAATCAAAACCGCAGGCGCTTATTGGAGATTGGATTCCAACTCTGACAAGGTATGGGACCACCTGCCGATCGTGTATCTCTAGAGACGAATACACTGGGTTCAACAAGAACATCTTGCAACCCGGCCCTCACATGACCGACCACTCATTTCGCTTGAGTGTATCGAATGTATATCACCGACGGTTGGGATCAGCAACCGCCTGCCCGGAAAGGGACAGCATCGATAGATTTAAGAAACAAAAGGAATTTCTCTAGATAGGTGATTATACACCCTAATGGGAGCGACCCACATAGCCATGCTGCCTGCCCGATTTTTGTCATTTCCCGGTTGATGAGGCTTGAGGTTATAATCGACTTTTGGAACATCTGGCCACCATAAACGTCATCCAGGAACAGGATGAACCGAAGGCACTCTCCTATTGCAGCCAATATAGGAATCACCCCATGGATCAGTAGCGAGTAGTCCTTGCAAATCCGAAGATTCCAATCACGACAGAATCACAAGTCATCATAACTCTGGTAGCTAGCCAGAGAAATTTAACGAGTAGTTCTTCCGCTTATGAAGTTCAACGGTCTTCAATGCTCCATCTCGACCATCTTCTGATATCTTTAACGTTACGTATTTGATGGCCGGAATGGTTTTCGAATATAAATTCGATCCCGGTCTTTCCGAACCAACAATCGATTTGGCCAGATTCTGATAGTCGGTGTTTTAACTATCAAAACAACAATCACCCATATAAAAATAAAGTGATTCTATTGGTTCAGTATACGGCGTCACTTGGCCTCGTTTAGTCAAACATTCATTTATAACTCTTCCGATATTTGAAGTACGCCGTCCACTTCTTATTCCCAAATCAATTTACTCAACCCTTCAATTTATAGTTTATAATATTCTTTGCAAAAATATCATTTTAATTCCCTCAACTACCTTCGTCTCTAAACCAATATCACCCTTGGATAATCATGAAGTCGTTCAAGTTGGGGTATTTTATTTACCTCTCAGACCTTGAGACGACAACATTCTTATCTTCGGAATCAATAGAAGTTTATCAACGAAATCTTGAATTCCAATAACTATCCTAACCCTTTCATCAACTATAGAATCTCTTTTATAATCCAGTCATCTTATTTGATTTAAATAACTTCATTTTTTCCAAAAACACTTGTTAGATCTTTAATTTAATAATCGGTTCTCATCTACTTAAGCTTCCGTTCACTTTTTACTCATATTAAATCATATTTGAACTTTCCTTTTATACAATTTGCTTTTATAAGATAAATCAAAATTTTGACTCATATCAATATGAGTAAAACATGTTAAAACTCTTTTTATTATAAATAAGGCTTTAAACTCCATCTCCATTATAACCAATATCATCTCGATATATGTTTTCTTTCAAACATTCCCCTTTTAAAGGCAAATCTTATTGATATATCAAAACAACTTGCTTTCATTTGAAAATACTATGATACATTCATATCTTGCCCATCGAGTTACTTATTGAATTCATATTCATACCATACGTTAAAAGTCCCGCTTACAAGTCAACCCTTTTGTTACTTGTCCAACATTATCTATATCAAATAGTTCACTTCATTACCCATTTATAAAAATAATTAATCTTCCTTAAAAGTTTATTTAAATGGTACATAACTTCGATAATAATTAACAACCCAATAATTGGTTTTAATAATCAATTCTCGTCCAAGTAGTCAACTTGATCATCTTAAACAGGGTTATATTGTTAAAACATTCCACTTAGTTATTCCCTTCATATAAATAAGTAAACTTAATTTAAATAAACTTTATTTTATTTAATTAACAATCTGATTAAATTTAACAATCTCATTTAATTGTTTATCGAAAACAATTAATTAAAATCTTAACCATTTTGTTAATTTCCACTCGCTTGCTCACAAAACTCATTAATCTACAAATCTCGCTTATCATACTCATTTAAAATTTCAAGATAAAAATAATTATTTATTTCGTTTAAAATTAACCTATAAAATAGATTTCAAACCTGTCTTTAGTTATAAAACAAGCTTTATACTTTCTTTCTATTGATTTACCAGATGGTAAATCAATCTCTATACAGCGGTTCATTTACAGGCCATCTGTCGTTACTCATCCAATATCACCCATTGGTTGATGTCACACAATTGCTGAATTTAAAATCAATCAACAATCAATCAAATTGATTAACATTACATATAAATAAACAATGCATTTGAGGAATCCGGTTGGATTCCTTCAACCTGTCCTTCCCTGCATCAAAATGGTTACCTCAAATTTAACACGATAAACAGTTCAACTAATAACAGTCAACAAACAATTTGTAATGGCCATTCAAGCATCAAATGATTTGTTTAATACGTTTATTATTATAAACGTAACCAACAAGGTAAGTTACCTCGTTTGGAATCTAATCGTTAAAAATAACGATTTAATTCGATTAAATTAAACAAACGCTTAATTTAATCAATGTATATCAAAAATATTCAACATATATGCGAACAATTATTCAACCATCAACTATTAGCAAATAGTGCACACAAAATAAAAATAAAAACCCGGTTTATATAAAATATAAACGGGGTAAACTGAGTGAGTTAAACTCACCTTGATTTTATTCGTTGAAACTGTTCGGGCACAGTCCGTGAATTTCAGCCGTCTTCTTCTTTGTCAAAATCAGCTTCAAAATGTTACGTTCGTCAGTGCGCACCAAACGTCACTTGTTTCGTCCATTTCCATAACTGTATGACATGGTTATAATTTAATCTTTTATCCACTTTATTAATATTATTAAAACTTAAAAATAATCATTTAGCCTAATATATAATTAACGTTTTTAATAAACCTTTGATTGGGCATATTAGAATCCGCCTAGGCACATTAGGATATTGTTCTAACTTTTATCATAAATATGCTATCTGTAGACTTTAGCATCCCTCCGATTGTTTTAAGTTTGTGTTGCCATTTGAAGTAACCGCCCCCCCCCCCTTTTTTTTTTTAGATGAGTAGCCAATGGTACAAATAAATACTAGACAAATACATGATCCGTCCTGTATGTAAAACATCTTTCGTTCACCGTATAGTTAGGCACGCTAAGTAAAACAAATAGGACGTAGTCCATTTGGTTTGGAAAAACAAACCACGTCTCACTATCTTCCATTTACAACTGGCCTGTGTAGATAATAGTCAATGATCATTGGGAATATTTACATTTGGACTAGGCACACTTAACCGCATTCAGGTGTATACACAGGAATTTTGGGTACAATATACATACTGGAAGACCATGTTATGTTAACATATATTATCTTTAAAACTCCACTAATGTTATTTAATTGGTCATTAAGCACGTGTTACGGTCATTAGATATATTATAAAATAGTTCAACAAAATCTTTATTAAAATTAACATGTTGTTTATTAAACGTGATTAGGCAGTCATATATAATATAAATATAATTAAAACGCTAATGGTAATTATGTGAAACAAGGTAGGATCAGGCACCTTAAAACTTACCCAGACTTTTCCTGTAGCTCTTCCTGCTTTCAATTCTTCACATCACCTCTACACTACCTTATACTTCTTCTCCATTTACTTAACCATACGCTGCTGCGTTTTTCTTCCATCCGAGAAAGCACTGCTGCTTCCTTCTTTCATGCATGATTCTTTTCTTCTTCTTTTTTTTTTATATATTGGAAGAAAATGCCCACGTTTTTTTGCACTTCCCTTCCTCCCAAAATATAACCAGCCTCCTGCTTTTCTCCTCTTCACTTTTGTTTTCACGCATCCACCACCCTACATAAAACTTCACTATTGTTACCCCTTTTTCTTTCCCATCTACTCCTTTTTATCCCTCCAAAAATACGACTGCATGTTCCAATATTAAAAGAAAATGCCCCACTTCACTTTGTCTCCATGCAAACCTTCTGCGTCGATCTCCGACTACCAGGCAACCGGTGCCGACCTCCTTTGACCTCGCACTTCGGACTCCACGCTCCAGCATGCAAGCGTCCTTTTCATTTTTATTTTTTTTTTATTTTTTTTCTTTTTCTTAGAAGGAATTACAGTTTTCACTCAAGCTCCAATGAAAGAAATAGCAGCATATATATATAAGGGAGGAAGTGTGCGCAACAAGCCAACAGAATGCCGTTTCTCTCAAGTATACTTGGTGGCGACGTATTGTTTGGATAGCACGGTACAGTGAAGTCATTTTCACTTGTTCCTTTGTCGGCAAGGCTCGTATAAAATGAAAAGGAATCACCTAGGTAGGATATGTACGCACTGAGTTGTATATGTCATAGGTGGCTGTTGTAGTGTTTCTTTTCCTATAGGGTAATGGTGACAGTCTGTATTGAATTTTCTTTTCATTTGAAAAAGGACAGTCATAGAATAGGTTATGCAGAAGTTATTTATAGCTTTGGTCGACATTGTATTCAAATCAACAAAGGCTATGCATTTGCTAGGGCTGCGTTAAGCTATGGTTAGGCATGTGCGTGTAGTTATTAAGACAAGGACGTATGCTTGCACTGGTTAGGAAGGCTGACTGTTTATACATAGGGGTGAAGCAAAATGGAAATGACACGAACATGAAATGAAAATGAGTGCATCCAGTTGCTTCAAAGGATTGACATAACACTTTATATTTTTAATTTATTTTATTTGTTTAGTCTATGAAGTTTAGCGTACCCCGCCATATAATATTCCGTTTACATATAGACCCCTATGGACAGAAATAAAGATACAGTTGTGTCCAACGAGGTGTCATGGTCCCGAAAATGTAATAATATCGGTAGATTAACTCATATTGTGAAATCCCAAAATACTGATACAGGGTGCAAAATACCTCAAATAAAAAGTTGCATATTTAATTTATTAAAAATTACAGTAAAATTCTAAAAATTAAATTATAACTACGTCTCAAAAGAATCTTGTCTAAATTCGAAACCAGTATGCGGTTATTTCAAATAAACTGTTACGGTCGACGAACGATTCTATAGCGACTATTGGAAATTTTAAATTGGGCATATCTTACCATCTACACGACGAAATCATGATTTTTTCCTTTCATTAGAAAAATATAATCAAATCAATTCAAACGTTTCTTGTTTCACAGAAATCCGACTTATTTCAGATCCTGTATATTTAGTTAAAGTTCAGATCGAAAATTACGAACTACCGCGTCATTTTCGAGCACGTTTGATTTATATTATAAATTATATATTTTTGAACTCGATTTTATAAAATAATTCGATATAAAATCTGCTAATATCGCCAAATCAATACTTAAACAGATTTAAATATTCGTAATTAATGTTCAAAAATCTGGGATGTTACAATAACTCACGAAACTTGGCACCCACGATTACATAGCTTGATATCCACGTTTTAGTATTATAGGTAGGGAGCTAGTTTATATTTTCAAAGTGTAGTTGTGCATGCTAACAGGTATGCGCATATGTACGTGATAGGGTATACAAAGCTTAGGGTTTAAGTATACATTTTTTTCTGAAAGAATATAATATAAGACAGATATATACCAGTTCAGGAAAAATGCATACACACCAGAATATAAGCTTTCCACGTAATGATGGCCATTGCATTGCTGTGAGGTATCCTCTTCATATTATTTTACCTTAACTATTACTCTGTTATCTCTATAATTTATGAATAGGTTATAGTCTAAAAAAGTTTGGAAGTGTGAAACATGTTATTGCTATATCGTTTCGGAAATTTGCACATGGTCATTGGGTTTATGCACTCACTCATTGCCTGCCTAGATCAAGATAGCAGACGAAAGGATAGGAACCATAAGTTGCAAGTTTGTCTTCATAAAAAAAAATCAATTTGCCGAGTGTTCAAAGCAAGGTCGATAATTATGACCTTGTCTATTTAAAATGTTGAAATCAACAAAGAAATTTTGCAGATAACTTGTTAATTCCATTCGGGTTTTATTTACAAATTAGTGCCCAATATTACTAGTGGTTTTAGCGTACCTGTTATGTAAAACTCTGTTTGTTTATGGATCGCTATCAACAAAAATAAAAATATCATTGTGACGAGCAATTACCACGACCCCAAAGGTATAATAAAATAGGTAATGTAACAACCCGGATTTTTTTCGATGAATTTTAAACATTTAATATTGTTTTAAATATTGAGTTGATAATATAAATGAATATTTATATTGAGTTATCGATTTAATAATCGAAATACGATTTATTTCGAATATATATAATTATCGTAATATGAGAATCTGAAATAATTCAATTCGAAATTAAATCATAGCTAGAATGATTCAAATAATTAATATAATTCTATTTTTGAATATAAATGATAATAATAATAATAATGTATTATCGAGGAATTGATTGTTTTTGAATTTAAATTATATCGATTTAATATTTAAATTAGCATTTTAATTACAAACGACCTCGATTTTTGACGAAATCAAGTTTATTGGGTCCAGAACTTCAAACCATAGCAGTATGTCAATTTTCATCCTGATTGGAGCTCATCTGTGATAGTTTTGGCATGTTACTTCGTAGGCAAGTTTATAAATTAATAAAATATAAATCGTTAGATTCTAGGAGACACTACCTTCTTTAGCTTATTGGACACACCAACACTGTTATAAATAACAAGCCATTACCTTTCCCCTTTCCACTTTATTTCCTTTCCTCTATATTTAGTCTGAACGATTTGAAGCTATAAATTCCATTTTTGCAGAAAACAAAAACAGATCCATCTCATAACAAAATCGAAATCCCCTTTAAGCTCTTCTATTTATTTCTCGTTCATTTCCCTTAACCGTGATTCCTCCTTTCCAATGCCAATCTCCCCTCAATCGAAAATTGATTTTCGTAAATAAAAAAAGGGGCCCGCGATCTAAAATCCAGACTGCGAGGTCTTCTGAATTCGATGCCAGGAAGAAGCGCGCGACGTCAGGGAGATTTGGGGCACACGATGTTGGTAAGGGGTTTGGAGGCGTCGTTAGTGCTGGCATTTAGCGTCGATTCAAAGTGGAGTTAGGGATATTGAGGGCGACATTGGAATCTCATGAGGAAGGAGAAACTGTCGATGGAGACTAGATGGGTTTCGGTGTGATTTATGGTCACGTTTTGCACTGTAGCTGCTGTGTAGAGGTCATCAACGTGTTTAGCTGAGGGATTCGAGTTAAAGTTAGGAGTGGTAAGGTTGTAGAAGAGGTGGATAAGGAGAGGATGGAGATGATTTCATGATTGTTCATGGAGATTTGGATGGTGCAAAGAAATAGCATAACATTGAGGTAAAGTTTACAAAATTCATATACGCAGAATAATTTGTTTTTTTATTTAATAGATAAATTAAATTAAATAAACGTTTACTCGATAATTAAATTAAATAATCGTAGGTTCAAGATAAATGATTTGATTGGATTCGAGGCGAGACGATAACGAATTTTAAAGGGGTATTCGCCAAAGAAAAATCACGGTGAGTAAATCTCACTCACCTTTTATTTAGAATTATTTTTATTCGTTAAAAATAATTGTTTGTTGCTTGTTTGAATGCTTTCTGGTTGTTTTAAATATATTAGTTATTTAGGGTGACTATTATATATATATATATATTGGTTTGGTGGTTGGATTCCCGCAGTCTCATTAGCAGATGCCCGCGGTACCATTAGCGGATGATTACCCTATACGCCCCACGCTATGATAGTGGATGACCTTCATACCGTGATATCTTGCCACGAAGCAGGATGGGTATTATTTATGTTGACTAACGTCTATGGATGCAGGAACAGGTTGGAGGGATCCAACTGGATTCCTCAAATTTATTTATTGTTTGTTTTCATATATATTACCATATATGCTGTGTTAGAAAACTTGTGATTGTTGAATTGGGTGTTTAGTGTGTTTAAAATACCACTGGGCCTAAATGTTGATATTTGAAAATATCATGAAAAGGAATTTTTCAGATTTAAAAAGGAAATTCTATTTTTCTATAATATAAATTTGAAATTCGAATAGAATAGAAATATTAACTTGTTTTAAAGAATAAAAACAAGTAGTTCATTTATAAACTAAGTTTATAAATAAAGTGAAATGAATTGGATAATTCAGAAAATAGAAATACAAGTGTGACTTTGGGAAGGGAAATATATTTTTCCAAAGAAGAAATATTTTATTTGAAAACCAGACTTGTTAATA
This sequence comes from Allium sativum, assembly GCA_030737875.1. Classification (NCBI taxonomy): domain Eukaryota; kingdom Viridiplantae; phylum Streptophyta; class Magnoliopsida; order Asparagales; family Amaryllidaceae; genus Allium; species Allium sativum. Next base: position 441,819,045 of record CM060922.1, on the reverse strand, counting down.
ATGGTGTTTGTAAATATAAAGGTGAAAATTTATCATTTGGATAATTTAAATATTTTAAATTCAAATGTGAATTTAAAAGTAGAAATGGGACAATCATATTAAAGAAACAAACGATGGAATTTATTCTGATGTTCAGAATATAAATTGAACGAAAATAAATCGATAACGATTTACGATTTGAATTCGATTAATTCGAATTTATTTAAATAGAAGTTAAATTGAATATGAAAATAAATTGGTTCTATATTTGTATAAGTTATAATAAATAGAAATTTCCAAAATAGGATTTTGGTTGTAAATAGATTTTTAAATAGACTTGTTTAAATATAAAACAAGGAATTTAAAAAAATGGTGTTTATGAGTATAATGAATTAATTATCAAGAGATAATTCAAAAATTTAAATTCAAATGTGAATTTAAAAATAGAAAGTTGAATTCGTTTTCGAAAAGAGAACGACTGTTAGGAATATAAAAGGGATTGAGTTTCAAAGTAGATTTGAAATGAAACTTGTTTTAATTTATAAACAAGGGAGCTGGATTTATAAAACGATGTTTATAAATCGAGTAAAATAAATTGTCATTTGATACTTTAGAAGTTTATATCCAAGCATGAATTTAAAAAGTGAATTGGGAAAATGGTTTGAAATAGAACGATAGAGTATATTTCGAAATTTGGAATATAAGTTGAATTGAGAGAAAATCCAACGAGTTATAATTGGAATTCGATTATATCGAATGGTACAAAATAATTTATTTCTAAATAAATTAGATATAGTAATTTAAGTTAAAATAAATTTGTAACTGAGTTATGAAGAAATCGATGGATAAGGATAAACGAGAATATTAAGTTGGATTTGGTAAATAGGCTGAATATATATTAAAATATATTAAGAATAGAGTTGGAATTTATATATAAACGAAGTTTAAACATTTATATATTAAATATAATTAAAACGAACTCGCCGCAGCGCGGCAGTTCGTAAATCGGCGTTTCGAACTTCAATAGAGTATACAAGACTCAATTTAAGTCGGAATTCTTTGAAACAAGAATCGTCAGGACCGATTGAATAATAGTTTTCTAATGGAAGAGAAAAATCTGAAATTTGTCTTTTAGATTTTGAGTTATATCAAAATCAAATTTTCAGAAAAACAGCGCTAGAACCATTATAAGGCCATAACGGTTTATTTAAATAAATAAAAGGATTTTAAGGAAATAAAATCTGAATTGCCATTAGAAAAATCCAGACTGGAGATATAAAATAAATACGAACTCTAATGAAGTAAGTGAAATGATTTTTGAAACAAAAATAAGTTTTTTTGTTATTAAATAGATTTAACTAATTTTGAAGAATAAGTAGTTAATCAAGTTTTGAATCGAAATTGGCGTTGGATAAGTAAATTGGTTTTGTGGATTCATATTCAAAATCAAATTTGAAACTCAAGTTAGAAATGAAATTCTACTTGTTTATAAGTGAATTAAAATATATTTGTACATGATATGTTCAAAATAAAAGGGATTTGGCAAAATAGATAATTAAAGAATAAATTAGCAAATTGAGTTAGGAATGACCGGATTGAGTTGTGATAAATTGGAAAACAGGTGAATATAGGTTAAGCGGGTTTGGAATGATGTATATGAAGATTTTAATTTATGTGCCCGACAAAAAGGTACACGTTTAAATTCCATATGAGGTTTTATGCGCCGTATCGGCAAGCCGCTTGGCTTTTTCTTTTTGATTGGAGAGTCCTGTGTGGCGGCTTGAAGATTTTCCCGATGCTCCCGGAACAAAGGAGGTTATGGCGAAATTTTCCGAAAATTTAAGGAGTTAGAATATTTTTAAGAAAATTTGATAACCAGAAAAACAATATATCAATACATATTGAATTCGATATGGAAACGAATTAAAAATAGAATATTATAAACAAAAAGGGAAATCTATAATTAAATCTGGTAGAATTAGAAGAAAGAAACGTTACTGGTTTAAAATGAATAATTGGTTTTTATAATGTTGATTATTCAAGATAAGTGGTTTTGTCCGTTTTGGAGTTAAGGATGTTTTCAGTCAAGGTCTGAGAGGCAGTTATACCCCAACTTGATCGATTTAATTTTTAATTGATAAATAGCAAGATCTAGTCTCGAAGAGTAGTGTTTGAATAATAGTTAGTTGAATAAAATATTTTGGGTTGTTGTAACGATGTTTTACATAGCATTCGTTTTAACCCAAGTATGAAATTTTGGAAATATAAAAGTAAATATTTCCTGAGTATAATTTAAATAGTCGGGAAAGAGATAAGTGATTGAAATTGTTTTCAATTGCAATAGAATATATTTTCTAAGTGTAGAAAATAAAAGAAGGTGATATAAGGAAATGTTTTTTTTTAAATAGCGTAAGAGTCCAACAAGATCACTGAAAATATCTGGTTAACGAATATTGATAGGGAAATAAAGAAGTGAATTAATTAATGAAATATTAATTTACAGGCCCAGTGATTGATTGATGTTATGGATGAATGTTTGTTTGTTTTTCTTCGATAGTTAAATTACCGACTATCGAAGTATTTGCCAATATCGTTGTCAATATGGAGAGAACGGTTGGATTGTTATCCGTGAACTACTCTGTATTGGCAGTAACGTTGCAAATCAAATTATATGAAGATAATCGAAGATGGAGTGAAGTGCAAGGGCTTTTTCTATTAATAGAAATTGTGCCTTCGATTTCGTTCAATCCCAAAATGAACGATTATGGACGAATGTTTGACAAAGTATTTCCAATGATCGAGTATGTTGGTATGTATAAATATATGTGGTGGCAGCGGATTTATTCCCTTAGCATAATATCCAGAATATATTTGTTCAAATCAATTAGTGATTAACGGATCTAACGAGGTGGCATTCAAAGTGATTGTGTTATCAATGAACGATAAGTAATCGTAGCCTCAGGCCTCAACAACTGGGAAATGACAAAAATCGGGCAGGCAGCATGGCTATGTGGGTCGCTCCCATTAGAATGTATTATCACCTATCTGGAGAAATTCATTTAATTCCTTATTCTATTTGATGCTGTCCCATTCGGGAAACGGTTGCTGATCCCAACCTTTGGTGATATACATTCGATATACTCAAGCGAAATGAGTGTTCGGTCATGTGTGGGCCGGGTTGCAAGATGTTCTTGTTGAACCCAGTGTATTCCTCTCTAGAGATACACTATCGGAAGGTGGTTCCATACCTTGTCATGTTGGAAATCCAATCTCCAATAATCGCCATACGGTTTTTGATTTTATATTATATATGGAGCGTGAGATGCAAGCGTTCCGCAAGATTCTATTTATTTGATATAGACATTATTATAATATCACTGGATTTGATATCGAAAATATTTTGGATTATCATAAGGTAAAAACCATTCGTGTTTATGTGTGGATCGATCTTACGATTATTATTTCTTTCAAAAGGATTTCTAAAGTTAAACAAATGATTGGAGTTTACTCACACCAGTCCCATGGCTGACCCAGAGTTTATTTTGTTTGTTTTCCCTAAACTCTTGGGTGCTCAAATTTGTATGGGCAGTCAAGTAGTCGGGATTTTACAGATTCACTTGGAAGAGTTTGAAGCAGGAGGCTTTACTAGTTAGCTATGGACTCATATATTCCGTTGTGTATTATGTGGTATCGGGAAACAGGTGTTTATAACTATTCTAGGAATAACTATTGTGCTCTGATGATGGTATGTATATAAAGTTACTGATTTGTATTTCAAAAGTTATGTTATATAATATATTTTATTCATTCCGCTGTGAGTTTGTGATCTTCGTTTTCTTCTATTCTGATATTTCTTTCTTTATATTTCTCATCCTCCAACTTCTTTCTAATAAATATTCGTATTTCTGTGCAATTTGGGCTGGACGTGTGGTGTTATTAGTCAACTCAGATAGTACGGATTTGCGGGCCGTTACAGTTGGTATCAGAGCTTAGGTTGAGCGAACACCTAGGCTTTGTGGGATGTACTCATTAGAGATAGGGTCAGTAGTACCCTAGAATGAGTTGAGTGTATATATACGACAGAGCGTATTTGTTAATTGATATAAAAAATTATTTTTATTGTGTTGGCTAGTCTGTAGAGTGGTTTATGAATTTTGATCGAATCGTGGGACGCCACGAAGGAATTTCTAAACACTTGAACAGAGAAATTTGACACAATATTGTTTTAAAGTGGGTAAATGAAATAATTTTACCCAAAATCCTATTTTGATATAGAAGAAATAATTTTATGAAATTATTATATTATATGGATGTGTTGGTTGTTATTTTTATAATCAAATGAGATTATAAAATTGAAATGGTTATATATAACCAAATAGAATATGTATATGAATTAAAAATACAATTGAGATGAATTAAAATTTAATTCAAACCAGAATTTGGAATTTAAATCCTGGGAAGTTGGAAAAATATTTTTGAAGTATATTAAAATAATATAGTTTTATTTTGAAAGGATTTTTGAATAGAAATCATTTTGAATGGATTTTGAAAGTGATAAAGCACTGAACTCACTTCAGTGGCTGGAAAATAATTCTGATGATGACTGCAGCATCATCAGTGTTCATTTTCGAGTTTCTAAATGATGAATTGCTACCTTAGAAAATATTTTAGATGGAAATTTTTTTGAAAGAAAACAAGTTGATTTGAAAATTCGAATGTTTTGAATTTGTAATAGAAATAAATATATATGTATATATTTATATGATTTTGATAGGATTTGGAATAAAAACCCAGGGATTTGAATTCTAGAATTAAAATTTAACATAAGCCAGTTAAACGGATTGAAAAGAATGTATTGATTTAGAATCAATTAGAATGAAATTAAATTCATATGAATAGAATATGAATTGAATGTGAATCTATTGGTTTAAAATCATTCGAATAAAATGAATGTAAACACATATGGTGTGCAATATAAATAAAAACCAAAAGTTTTGGTAGAATTAAATTTTGTAGATATATAAAATGTTGAGTTTCAACATAAGGGTGTTTTTGGAAAGTAAATGGGTTTGAAGCATTTTTCCTACTTTAGTAGTTTCGGGGACGAAATTCTTTTAAGGGGGAAAGAATGTAACGACCCGGATTTTTGTCGATGAATTTTAAACATTTAATATTGTTTTAAATATTGAGTTGATAATATAAATGAATATTTATATTGAGTTATCGATTTAATAATCGAAATATGATTTATTTCGAATATATATAATTATCATAATATAAGAATCTGAAATAATTCAATTCAAAATTAAATCACAGCCAGAATAATTCAAATGATTAATATAATTCTACTTTTGAATATAAATGATAATAATAATAATTTTTTATCAAGGAATTGATTGTTTTTGAATTTAAATTATATCGATTTAATATTTAAATTAGCATTTTAATTACAAATGACCTCGATTTTTGACGAAATCAATTTTATTGGGTCCAGAACTTCAAACCATAGCAGTGTGTCAATTTTCATCCTGATTGGAGCTCATCTGTGATAGTTTTGGCATGTTACTTCGTAGGCAAGTTTATAAATTAATAAAATATAAATTGTTAGCTTTTAGGAGACACTACCTTCTTTAGCTTATTGGACACACCAATATTGTTATAAATAACAAGCCATTTCCTTTCCCCTTTCCACTTTATTTCCTTTCCTCTATATTTAGTCTGAACAATTTGAAGCTGTAAATTCCATTTTTGAAGAAAACAAAAACAAATCCATCTCATAACAAAATCGAAATCCCCTTTAAGCTCTTCTATTTATTTCTCGTTCATTTCCCTTAACCGTGAATCCTCCTTTTCAATCTCAATCCCCCCTCAATCGAAAATCGATTTTCGTAAATAAAAAAAAGGAGCCCGTGATCGAAAATCGAGACTGCGAGGTCTTCTGAATTCGATGCCAGGAAGAAGCGCGCGACATCAGGAAGATTTGGGGCACATGATATTGGTAAGGGGTTTGGAGGCGTCGTTAGTGCTGGCATTTAGCGTCTATTCAAAGTGGAGTTAGGGATATTGAGGACTACATTGGAATCTCGTGAGGAAGGAGAAACTATCGATGGAGACTGGATGGGTTTCGGTGTGATTTATGGTCACGTTTTGCACTATAGCTGCTGTGTAGAGGTCATCGACGTGTTTAGATGAGGGATTCGAGCTAAAGTTAGGAGTGACAAGGTTGTAGAAGAGGTGGATAAGGAGAGGATGGAGATGATTTCATGATTGTTCATGGAGATTTGGATGGTGCAAAGAAATAGCATAACATTGAGGTATAAGTTTAAAAAATTCATATACGTAGAATAATTTTTTTATTTATTTAATAGATAATTTAAATTAAATAAATGTTTACTCGATAATTAAATAAAATAATCGTAGGTTCAAGATAAATGATTTGATTGGATTCGAGGCGAGACGATAACGAATTTTAAAGGGGTATCCGCCAAAGAAATATCACGGTGAGTAAATCTCACTCACCTTTTATTTAGAATTATTTTTATTCGTTAAAAATAATTGTTTGTTGCTTGTTTGAATGCTTTCTGGTTGTTTTAAATATATTAGTTATTTAGGGTGACTATTATATATATATATATTGGTTTGGTGGTTGGATTCCCGCAGTCTCATTAGCGGATGCCCGCGGTACCATTAGCGGATGATTACCCTATACGCCCCACGCTATGATAGTGGATGACCTTCATACCGTGATATCCTGCCACGAAGCAGGATGGGTATTATTTATGTTGACTAACGTCTGTGGATGTAGGAACAGGTTGGAGGGATCCAACTGGATTCTTCAAATTTATTTATTGTTTGTTTTCATATATATTACCATATATGCTGTATTAGAAAACTTGTTGTAACGACCCAGATTTTTGAACAGTTTATTTTAAATATTTAGTATGGTTTTAAATATTGAATTCATAATATAAGTGGTATTTTATTGGGTTATCGATTAAATAATCGAAATACGATTTATTTTGATAATTATCGAGATACGAGAAGTTTGAGATAATTCAATTGCTAAGGTAGAACTGAATCGAAACAGTTCAGATGAACAATATATATACTATATGAACGATGATAATAGAAATTCATTGTTGAAGAAATTATTTGTTTTGAATTTAAAATGATTTAATATGGCTATTTTAAATATACGTTCAAATTAAAATCTCAGAACCAGATTCATTAAGTTCAGAATGATGATATAACTGGCATACATTGGTCCTTACTGTTGGATAGCGGTTCGGGATTTGCTATTTAGGAACCACGAGATATTTCGAAATATTTTATATAATATAATCAGACAAAATCAAATCAGCCGACCTAGGAACTAAAAATCGTGCAACCTATATTATACATCGAGCTGGAGAAATTGTCTTCTGCCCTGGGTATCAAGGAAACAGAGATTTAATGGCGTATGTACATCTTGTCTCCCTCTCGCCTATTTATACTCGTTTCCCCTTCATTTCGTTTGCAGAAATCGAAGGCTTCAAGCCAAGTGAAAATGTCGCTCCATTCCTAAAAATCCCTAAATAGAAAATTGCCCTGTTTCTAAAACCTCTCCCCTCCTCAAATTATCGGGATCCGATTGTGGTGCGATACAGCCTGGAGTTCGACGCGTGACAGTGTGGAGTTCGCAATAGGGTTTTGGGACTGCCAAGGGTTCGATTCTAAGTCGCGTTGATTTAGAGGTTGCCATTTCTATAAGGTATGCGGTTCTTGTGAAGTTGCGATAAGTTGTGAGGAAAGGGGATAGCGATTTGAAAGCTAAAAGCTTGGAGGCATTGTTGTCGATGCGTGGAGGCTGACCTGGTGGTGAAGCATACGGGAGAGGGTTATTGAATATATCGGTGGTCAAACTGGAGGTGAAAAGGGGATTTTGGTCTGTGCTTAGGTGTCTAGAATAAAGTTTATCAAGGAATGTAGAAGGAACGGGTCTGGATGGGTATGAGACAGTGGGTTTGAGGCATGAAGGTGATGTAGTTCGAGTAGGGGAGATGCGGAAATGCTATGTAAATCATGAGAAGGTTCGAACCATTTTAGAAGGAAGAAAAGAAGTTAAAATGGGAATATAAGGTAAGTATTTAATTTAGTAACTTTATTGCATTTAAAATTTATTAAATAGCTTAAATAATAAATAATAAATTGTCATGATAGATATACACAAGATTTATCGAACGAAATCAGACAAGTAATCCGTAGCTGCAGGATACCTAATCGAAAATTAAAATGGGAATCAGAATAGATCGATTGAAATCACGGTGAGTAAATCTCACTCACCTTTTATTTTTAATTATTTTTATTTCGTTAAAAATAATTGTTGTTGCTCGTTTGGATTTTTCTGCTTGCTTTATATATATTAGTTATTTAGGCTATTATATATATATATATATATTGGGTTGATTGATTGGTTGGATTCCCGCAGTCTCATTAGCGGATGCCCGCAGTTTCATAGCGGATGATTACCCTATACGCCCCACGCTATGATTAGTGGATGACCTTCTATACCGCGATATTCTGCCACGAAGCAGAATGGGTATTATTTATGTGCTAACATCTGTGGATGCAGGAAAACAGGTTGGAGGGATCCAACTGGATTCCTCAAAATTTTATTATCTGTTTGTTGTTTGCTGATTTCATATATTCATATATGATGTGTTAAAAATAAAATGATTGAAAATTGGGTGATTTGATTGTTTTAAATATCACTGGGCTAAGTGTTAATTTATTTAAAATATCATGGAAGGATATTTGAGATTTAAAAGGGAAAATTCTATTTTTAAATAGAATTTGAATTTTTAATGGAATAAAAATATAAACTTGTTTTTTTGAAAAATAAAACAAGTAGTTTCTTTATAAACGAAGTTTATAAATAGTTCTTTTATAACGAAGTTATAAATGAAGTGAAAAGAATTATCATTTGATAATTCAGAAATAGAAATACAAGTGTGAAATTGGAATTCGAAATGAAATTTCAAAACAGGATGTGAAAGGAAATTTTTAAATATATAACTCAAATGAAATTTGAGTATAACATTTGAATTTTAAAAGGGGTTTAAATATTTGAATTTTAAGAAGAGATTGAATATTAGAAATTCAAATAGAAGTTCAAATAGAATTTGAATAGACGAAATTAGAATGGAAAAATAGAATTTGAAATAAGCTTTGAAATAGGATTTCAAAATAGGAAATCCAAATAGTTTTGAAATAGAATTTGAATTCAAGGGAATTGAAATAGAATTTGAATTCAAAGGAATTCAAATGGGATTGAAATAAAGGAAATTCAGAAATGGAATTTCAAATAAAAGAAGAATGTAATTTGAAATTTTGGGAATTTCAAATAAGAGAAAATGGAATTTGAAACATTTAGAATTTCAAATAGAATTTAAATGGAGTTTGAATATTTGAATTTCAAATGGAGTTGGGATATTCGAGAATTCAAATAGACTTTAAATATAGGAATTTCAAACAAAATTTGAGAATGGAGTTTAAATCCAGAATTGGAATTCAAGAGATATAAATCTAGAATTTGAATCCAAGGGATATAAATATAGAATTTGAATTCAAGAGAAATTTAAATATGGTATTTGAATTCAAAGTGAAGTTTAATATGAGATTTGAAATTCTAATAGAATGAAAACAGATTTGAGTATAGAAAGTTAAATGGAGATTGGAAATGGGATTTGAATAAGGAAATTCAAATGTAGAATTTCAAAGTAGAACTTGAATTAAAACTTTGAAAATAGAATTTCAAATAGAACTCGAAATAGAATTAACTATGGGATTTGAATATGGAATTTCAAATGGAATTGAAACTATGGATTTGAATATATTAAAATCCGAATGGAATTGAATTTCATTCAAACGAAGTTTAAAAGTTTATATTTATAAATATAATTAAAACGAACTCGCCGCAGCGCTGCAGTTCGTAAATTGGCGATTCGAACTTCAATTGAGTATACAGGACTCAATTGAAGTCGGAATTCTTCGAAACAAGAAACGTCAGGACCGGTTTGGTAATAGTTTTCTAATGAAAGAGAAAAATATGAATTTCGTCGTATAGATTTTGAGTTATGTCAAAATCAAATTTTTCAGAAAAACAGCGCCAGAACTATTTAAAAACCATAACGGTTTATTTCATTTAAAAAAGGATTTTAAGCAAATAAAATCCGCATTTCTATTTAGAAAATCTCAGATTTGAGTTATAGAATATATATGAACTCAGGTGGAGTAATGAATTGATTTTTGAAACAGAAACCAGATTTTGATTTATTGAATAGAATTAACTAAATTGAATAGAAATTAGTTAATGAGATTTCGAATGAATATTGGGGTTTTAATAAGTGAATTCGATTTGAAAATTTATATTCGAAATCAAAAAGGAAACTAAAATTGAAATTGAAATTCAATTTGGTTGTGAGCAAGTTAAACATTTTATTTGAACGTGTTATGTTCAATAAAGAAGTGAAATAGGCAAAAAGGCTAATTAAAGAATAATTGAGCGAAACTGAATTCAAACGATTCAAAATTTAATTCAAACGAATGGATTGAGTTGAATTGAATTGGAAACAGGTGTTAAACAGATATGGATGGAGTATATGAAGATTTTTATTTATGTGCCCGACAAAAAGGTACATGTTTAAATTCATATATGGGTTTTATGCGCCGTATCGGCAAGCCGCTTGGCTTTTTCTTTTTCTTTTTGAGATTAGAAGGACCGGGAAAGCTATTTGAAATTTCCCGATGCTCCCGATACAGGGGAGGTTATGGCGAATTTTTTCGGAAATTTTAGGAGTTAGAATATTTTTAAGAAATTTGACAATTAGAAATCTATATATCGATATATATAGGATTCGATGAGGAAACGAATCAAAAATCGAATATCGTAAACAAAAAGGGAAATCTATAAATTAGAAATAGAAATAGAACTTTTTACATGTTTTAAAAATGAATAATTGGATTGTATAGTGTATTTATTCGAGGTAAGTGGTTTTGCCGTTTTGAAGTTGAGGATGTTTTCAGTTAAGGTCTGAGAGGTAATTTTACCCCAACTTGATTGATTTCATTTTTAATGGATAAATAGCAAGATCCAGTCTCGAAGAGAAATGTTTGAAAAGAGTTAGTTTAATAAAATATTTTGGGTTGTTGTAACAATGTTTTACACAACATTCGTTTTAAACCCAAGTGATGGAATTTTGGAAATATAACAAGTGAATATTTCCTGAGTATAATTAAAATAGTCGGGATAGAGATAAGTGATTGGAATTGTTCCCAATTGCAAATAGAGATATTTTCTAATATATAGAAAATAAAAGAAGTTAATATTTGGAAACGTTTTCCAAATGGCATAAGAAGCCGAGATGATTATTGAAAATATTTGGTTAACAAATATTGATAAGGAAATGGAGAAGAGATTTAATTAATGAAATATTAATTAAAGAGCCCCGTGATTTGTTTGATATGTTTGGATGAACACTTGTTTTATTCGATAGTTAAATCACAGACTATCGAAGTTTTTGACCATCGTTGTCAATATGGAGAGACCGGTTGGATTATTATCCGAAGAACCACTCCATATCGGCATAAGCGTTGCGAACCAAGTATGCTGAATATATTGAAGACGGAGTAAAGTGCAAGGGCTTTTTCTATTAATAGAAATAGTGCCTTCGGTGTCGTTCAATCCCAGAACGAACGTATATGGACGAATGTCTGACAGAGTATTTCCAATGATCAAAGGGGTTGGTCTGTATAAATATATATGGTTGCAACGGATTTATTCCCTTAGCATAACATCCAGAATATTTGTGCAAACTCAACTAGTGATTAGCGGATCTGACAATGTGGCATTCAAAGTGATCGTGCTATCAATGAATGGTAAGTATTCGTAGCCTCAGGCCTCAACAACCGGGAAAGGACAAAAATCGGGCAGGCAGCATGGCTATGTGGGTCGCACCCATTAGGATGTATAATCACCTATCTAGAGGTTCTTTAATTTCTTATTCTATTCGATGTTGTCCCAGTCGGGAGACGGTTGCTGATCCCAACCGTTGGTGATATACATTCGATACACTCAAGCGAAATGAGTGGTCGGTCATGTGTGGGCCGGGTTGCAAGATGTTCTTGTTGAACCCAGTGTATTCCTCTCTAGAGATACACTAGCGAAAGGTGGTTCCATACCTTGTCATGTTGGAAATCCAATCTCCAATAAGCGCCATGCGGTTTTTGATTTTATACTATATATGTGGAGCGTGAGATGCAAGCGTTCTGCTATTTGGTTATTTACTTGATGTAGACATTATTATAATATTACTGGATTTTCGTATCAAAGTGTTTTGGGTTATAGTAAGGTAAAAACCGTCCATGTTTATGTGTGGGCTGGTCTTACTATTATCTTTTCTTCCGAAAAGAGTTTTGAAAGTTAAACAAGTGGTTGGAGTTTACTCACACCAGTCCCATGACTGACCCAGAGTTTATTTTGTTTTGTTTTCCCTAAACTCTTGGGTGCCCAAATTTGTACGGGCAGTCAAGTAGTCGGGATTTCACAGATTCATTTGAAGGAGCTGGAAGCAGGAGGCTTCACCGGTTAGCTATAGGCTATCATATATTCCGCTGTGGACCTTGTTTGTATCTGGAAACAGGTGTTTATAACTGTTCCAGAAATGACCGTTGTGCTCTGATGATGGTATGTATATAAAGTTACTGATTTGTATTTCAAAAAGTTATGTCATATAATATATTTTATTCGTTCCGCTGTGAGTTTGTGATCTTCGTTTTTTTCTATTCTAATATTTCTTTCTTTCTATTTCTCATCCTCTAACTTCTTTCTATTAATGGTTCGTATTTCTGTGTTATTTGGGTTGGACGTGTGGTGTTTTTAGTCAACTCGGATAGCACGGATTTGCGGGTCATTTCAGTTGGTATCAGAGCTGGTTGCTTAATTGGTACGGATGATAGGGGGTTCTCGCTTCGCATTTGGTGGCGAACGGGAGACTCTTACCCCTACATCTCCCGACAATGTGGGTTGGTCGAGTCGAGAGGCTGGCCGTAAAAGCAGTTCTGAGGTATCTCTGTAAGCCACGCTGGGAGGTTAGCCCAGTGCCGAGGGAGGAGAGGATGGTTGAAAAGCCTACTCGAATCTCGTGGTCGTTACAGTTGGTATCAGAGCTTAGGTTGAGCGAACACCTAGGCTTGTGTGGCATGTGCTCATTAGAGATAGGGTCAGTAGTACCCTAGAATGAGTTGAGCGTATATATACGAGAGAGCGTATTTGTAAACTGATACAAAAGTTGTTTATATTGTGTTGGCTGGTCTGTTGAGTGGTTTATGAATTCTGGTCGAATAGTGGGACGCCACAAAGTCGATAGGAATTTATAAACACTTGAACAGAAAATACGACATGATACACTTTTTAAGTGGGTAAATGAAATAATTTAACCCAAAATTTCTATTTTGATATAGAAAGAATAATTTTCTAGAATTATTATTATATGGATGTGTTGGTTGTTACAATTATAATCAAATGAGATTATATGAATTGGAATGGTTATCTATAACCGAATAAAATTTGTATATGAAATTAAATATACAAATAAGATGAATTAGAATTAAATTCAAACCAGAATTAAGAATTTAAAATCCTGGGAAGTTTGACAATATTTTTCAAAGTAAATTAAAATAATATAGATTTGTTTTAAAAGGATTTAAAAGAAAATCATTTTAGATGAATTTTGAAATAATAAAGCACTGAACTCACTTCAGTGGCTGGGAAATAATTCTGATGATGATTGCAACATCATCAGTGTTCATTTCCGAGTTTCTAAGTGATGAATTGCTACCTTAGAAAAAGTTTCTGATGGAAATTTGTTTGAAAGAAAACAAGTAGTTTGAAAATTCAAATGTTTGAATTTGAAATGGAAATAAATATACATGTATATATTTAAGTGATTTCAGAAGGATTTGGAAAAGAAAAAATCCAGGGATTTGAATTTTGGAATTTAAATTTAACTTAAACAAGTTAAATGGATCGAAGTGAATGAATTGATTAGAATCAATTTGAATAGGTTTGATGGAATATAGATTGGATATAAATGGATTGATCGTAGATCATTCGAATTAAATGTGTGAAAACCAAAAGTTTTGGTTGGAGCTAATTTGTTGAAATATGAGGAGTTGAGTTTCAACATAAGTGAGATTTTGAAAAGTAATAAATTCGTACCATTTTCCTACCTTAGCAATTTCGAGGACGAAATTATTTTAAGGGGGGAAGAATGTAACGACCCAGATTTTTGAACAGTTTATTTTAAATATTTAGTATGGTTTTAAATATTGAATTCATAATATAAGTGGTATTTTATTGGGTTATCGATTAAATAATCGAAATACGATTTATTTTGATAATTATCGAGATACGAGAAGTTTGAGATAATTCAATTGCTAAGGTAGAACTGAATCGAAACAGTTCAGATGAACAATATATATACTATATGAACGATGATAATAGAAATTCATTGTTGAAGAAATTATTTGTTTTGAATTTAAAATGATTTAATATGGCTATTTTAAATATACGTTCAAATTAAAATCTCAGAACCAGATTCATTAAGTTCAGAATGATGATATAACTGGCATACATTGGTCCTTACTGTTGGATAGCGGTTCGGGATTTGCTATTTAGGAACCACGAGATATTTCGAAATATTTTATATAATATAATCAGACAAAATCAAATCAGCCGACCTAGGAACTAAAAATCGTGCAACCTATATTATACATCGAGCTAGAGAAATTGTCTTCTGCCCTGGGTATCAAGGAAACAGAGATTTAATGGCGTATGTACATCTTGTCTCCCTCTCGCCTATTTATACTCGTTTCCCCTTCATTTCGTTTGCAGAAATCGAAGGCTTCAAGCCAAGTGAAAATGTCGCTCCATTCCTAAAAATCCCTAAATAGAAAATTGCCCTGTTTCTAAAACCTCTCCCCTCCTCAAATTATCGGGATCCGATTGTGGTGCGATACAGCCTGGAGTTCGACGCGTGACAGTGTGGAGTTCGCAATAGGGTTTTGGGACTGCCAAGGGTTCGATTCTAAGTCGCGTTGATTTAGAGGTTGCCATTTCTATAAGGTATGCGGTTCTTGTGAAGTTGCGATAAGTTGTGAGGAAAGGGGATAGCGATTTGAAAGCTAAAAGCTTGGAGGCATTGTTGTCGATGCGTGGAGGCTGACCTGGTGGTGAAGCATACGGGAGAGGGTTATTGAATATATCGGTGGTCAAACTGGAGGTGAAAAGGGGATTTTGGTCTGTGCTTAGGTGTCTAGAATAAAGTTTATCAAGGAATGTAGAAGGAACGGGTCTGGATGGGTATGAGACAGTGGGTTTGAGGCATGAAGGTGATGTAGTTCGAGTAGGGGAGATGCGGAAATGCTATGTAAATCATGAGAAGGTTCGAACCATTTTAGAAGGAAGAAAAGAAGTTAAAATGGGAATATAAGGTAAGTATTTAATTTAGTAACTTTATTGCATTTAAAATTTATTAAATAGCTTAAATAATAAATAATAAATTGTCATGATAGATATACACAAGATTTATCGAACGAAATCAGACAAGTAATCCGTAGCTGCAGGATACCTAATCGAAAATTAAAATGGGAATCAGAATAGATCGATTGAAATCACGGTGAGTAAATCTCACTCACCTTTTATTTTTAATTATTTTTATTTCGTTAAAAATAATTGTTGTTGCTCGTTTGGATTTTTCTGCTTGCTTTATATATATTAGTTATTTAGGCTATTATATATATATATATATATATTGGGTTGATTGATTGGTTGGATTCCCGCAGTCTCATTAGCGGATGCCCGCAGTTTCATAGCGGATGATTACCCTATACGCCCCACGCTATGATTAGTGGATGACCTTCTATACCGCGATATTCTGCCACGAAGCAGAATGGGTATTATTTATGTGCTAACATCTGTGGATGCAGGAAAACAGGTTGGAGGGATCCAACTGGATTCCTCAAAATTTTATTATCTGTTTGTTGTTTGCTGATTTCATATATTCATATATGATGTGTTAAAAATAAAATGATTGAAAATTGGGTGATTTGATTGTTTTAAATATCACTGGGCTAAGTGTTAATTTATTTAAAATATCATGGAAGGATATTTGAGATTTAAAAGGGAAAATTCTATTTTTAAATAGAATTTGAATTTTTAATGGAATAAAAATATAAACTTGTTTTTTTGAAAAATTAAACAAGTAGTTTCTTTATAAACGAAGTTTATAAATAGTTCTTTTATAACGAAGTTATAAATGAAGTGAAAAGAATTATCATTTGATAATTCAGAAATAGAAATACAAGTGTGAAATTGGAATTCGAAATGAAATTTCAAAACAGGATGTGAAAGGAAATTTTTAAATATATAACTCAAATGAAATTTGAGTATAACATTTGAATTTTAAAAGGGGTTTAAATATTTGAATTTTAAGAAGAGATTGAATATTAGAAATTCAAATAGAAGTTCAAATAGAATTTGAATAGACGAAATTAGAATGGAAAAATAGAATTTGAAATAAGCTTTGAAATAGGATTTCAAAATAGGAAATCCAAATAGTTTTGAAATAGAATTTGAATTCAAGGGAATTGAAATAGAATTTGAATTCAAAGGAATTCAAATGGGATTGAAATAAAGGAAATTCAGAAATGGAATTTCAAATAAAAGAAGAATGTAATTTGAAATTTTGGGAATTTCAAATAAGAGAAAATGGAATTTGAAACATTTAGAATTTCAAATAGAATTTAAATGGAGTTTGAATATTTGAATTTCAAATGGAGTTGGGATATTCGAGAATTCAAATAGACTTTAAATATAGGAATTTCAAACAAAATTTGAGAATGGAGTTTAAATCCAGAATTGGAATTCGAGAGATATAAATCTAGAATTTGAATCCAAGGGATATAAATATAGAATTTGAATTCAAGAGAAATTTAAATATGGTATTTGAATTCAAAGTGAAGTTTAATATGAGATTTGAAATTCTAATAGAATGAAAACAGATTTGAGTATAGAAAGTTAAATGGAGATTGGAAATGGGATTTGAATAAGGAAATTCAAATGTAGAATTTCAAAGTAGAACTTGAATTAAAACTTTGAAAATAGAATTTCAAATAGAACTCGAAATAGAATTAACTATGGGATTTGAATATGGAATTTCAAATGGAATTGAAACTATGGATTTGAATATATTAAAATCCGAATGGAATTGAATTTCATTCAAACGAAGTTTAAAAGTTTATATTTATAAATATAATTAAAACGAACTCGCCGCAGCGCTGCAGTTCGTAAATTGGCGATTCGAACTTCAATTGAGTATACAGGACTCAATTGAAGTCGGAATTCTTCGAAACAAGAAACGTCAGGACCGGTTTGGTAATAGTTTTCTAATGAAAGAGAAAAATATGAATTTCGTCGTATAGATTTTGAGTTATGTCAAAATCAAATTTTTCAGAAAAACAGCGCCAGAACTATTTAAAAACCATAACGGTTTATTTCATTTAAAAAAGGATTTTAAGCAAATAAAATCCGCATTTCTATTTAGAAAATCTCAGATTTGAGTTATAGAATATATATGAACTCAGGTGGAGTAATGAATTGATTTTTGAAACAGAAACCAGATTTTGATTTATTGAATAGAATTAACTAAATTGAATAGAAATTAGTTAATGAGATTTCGAATGAATATTGGGGTTTTAATAAGTGAATTCGATTTGAAAATTTATATTCGAAATCAAAAAGGAAACTAAAATTGAAATTGATATTCAATTTGGTTGTGAGCAAGTTAAACATTTTATTTGAACGTGTTATGTTCAATAAAGAAGTGAAATAGGCAAAAAGGCTAATTAAAGAATAATTGAGCGAAACTGAATTCAAACGATTCAAAATTTAATTCAAACGAATGGATTGAGTTGAATTGAATTGGAAACAGGTGAACAGGTGTTAAACAGATATGGATGGAGTATATGAAGATTTTTATTTATGTGCCCGACAAAAAGGTACATGTTTAAATTCATATATGGGTTTTATGCGCCGTATCGGCAAGCCGCTTGGCTTCTTCTTTTTCTTTTTGAGATTAGAAGGACCGGGAAAGCTATTTGAAATTTCCCGATGCTCCCGATACAGGGGAGGTTATGGCGAATTTTTTCGGAAATTTTAGGAGTTAGAATATTTTTAAGAAATTTGACAATTAGAAATCTATATATCGATATATATAGGATTCGATGAGGAAACGAATCAAAAATCGAATATCGTAAACAAAAAGGGAAATCTATAAATTAGAAATAGAAATAGAACTTTTTACATGTTTTAAAAATGAATAATTGGATTGTATAGTGTATTTATTCGAGGTAAGTGGTTTTGCCGTTTTGAAGTTGAGGATGTTTTCAGTTAAGGTCTGAGAGGTAATTTTACCCCAACTTGATTGATTTCATTTTTAATGGATAAATAGCAAGATCCAGTCTCGAAGAGAAATGTTTGAAAAGAGTTAGTTTAATAAAATATTTTGGGTTGTTGTAACAATGTTTTACACAACATTCGTTTTAAACCCAAGTGATGGAATTTTGGAAATATAACAAGTGAATATTTCCTGAGTATAATTAAAATAGTCGGGATAGAGATAAGTGATTGGAATTGTTCCCAATTGCAAATAGAGATATTTTCTAATATATAGAAAATAAAAGAAGTTAATATTTGGAAACGTTTTCCAAATGGCATAAGAAGCCGAGATGATTATTGAAAATATTTGGTTAACAAATATTGATAAGGAAATGGAGAAGAGATTTAATTAATGAAATATTAATTAAAGAGCCCCGTGATTTGTTTGATATGTTTGGATGAACACTTGTTTTATTCGATAGTTAAATCACAGACTATCGAAGTTTTTGACCATCGTTGTCAATATGGAGAGACCGGTTGGATTATTATCCGAAGAACCACTCCATATCGGCATAAGCGTTGCGAACCAAGTATGCTGAATATATTGAAGACGGAGTAAAGTGCAAGGGCTTTTTCTATTAATAGAAATAGTGCCTTCGGTGTCGTTCAATCCCAGAACGAACGTATATGGACGAATGTCTGACAGAGTATTTCCAATGATCAAAGGGGTTGGTCTGTATAAATATATATGGTTGCAACGGATTTATTCCCTTAGCATAACATCCAGAATATTTGTGCAAACTCAACTAGTGATTAGCGGATCTGACAATGTGGCATTCAAAGTGATCGTGCTATCAATGAATGGTAAGTATTCGTAGCCTCAGGCCTCAACAACCGGGAAAGGACAAAAATCGGGCAGGCAGCATGGCTATGTGGGTCGCACCCATTAGGATGTATAATCACCTATCTAGAGGTTCTTTAATTTCTTATTCTATTCGATGTTGTCCCAGTCGGGAGACGGTTGCTGATCCCAACCGTTGGTGATATACATTCGATACACTCAAGCGAAATGAGTGGTCGGTCATGTGTGGGCCGGGTTGCAAGATGTTCTTGTTGAACCCAGTGTATTCCTCTCTAGAGATACACTAGCGAAAGGTGGTTCCATACCTTGTCATGTTGGAAATCCAATCTCCAATAAGCGCCATGCGGTTTTTGATTTTATACTATATATGTGGAGCGTGAGATGCAAGCGTTCTGCTATTTGGTTATTTACTTGATGTAGACATTATTATAATATTACTGGATTTTCGTATCAAAGTGTTTTGGGTTATAGTAAGGTAAAAACCGTCCATGTTTATGTGTGGGCTGGTCTTACTATTATCTTTTCTTCCGAAAAGAGTTTTGAAAGTTAAACAAGTGGTTGGAGTTTACTCACACCAGTCCCATGAGTGACCCAGAGTTTATTTTGTTTTGTTTTCCCTAAACTCTTGGGTGCCCAAATTTGTACGGGCAGTCAAGTAGTCGGGATTTCACAGATTCATTTGAAGGAGCTGGAAGCAGGAGGCTTCACCGGTTAGCTATAGGCTATCATATATTCCGCTGTGGACCTTGTTTGTATCTGGAAACAGGTGTTTATAACTGTTCCAGAAATGACCGTTGTGCTCTGATGATGGTATGTATATAAAGTTACTGATTTGTATTTCAAAAAGTTATGTCATATAATATATTTTATTCGTTCCGCTGTGAGTTTGTGATCTTCGTTTTTTTCTATTCTAATATTTCTTTCTTTCTATTTCTCATCCTCTAACTTCTTTCTATTAATGGTTCGTATTTCTGTGTTATTTGGGTTGGACGTGTGGTGTTTTTAGTCAACTCGGATAGCACGGATTTGCGGGTCATTTCAGTTGGTATCAGAGCTGGTTGCTTAATTGGTACGGATGATAGGGGGTTCTCGCTTCGCGTTTGGTGGCGAACGGGAGACTCTTACCCCTACATCTCCCGACAATGTGGGTTGGTCGAGTCGAGAGGCTGGCCGTAAAAGCAGTTCTGAGGTATCTCTGTAAGCCACGCTGGGAGGTTAGCCCAGTGCCGAGGGAGGAGAGGATGGTTGAAAAGCCTACTCGAATCTCGTGGTCGTTACAGTTGGTATCAGAGCTTAGGTTGAGCGAACACCTAGGCTTGTGTGGCATGTGCTCATTAGAGATAGGGTCAGTAGTACCCTAGAATGAGTTGAGCGTATATATACGAGAGAGCGTATTTGTAAACTGATACAAAAGTTGTTTATATTGTGTTGGCTGGTCTGTTGAGTGGTTTATGAATTCTGGTCGAATAGTGGGACGCCACAAAGTCGATAGGAATTTATAAACACTTGAACAGAAAATACGACATGATACACTTTTTAAGTGGGTAAATGAAATAATTTAACCCAAAATTTCTATTTTGATATAGAAAGAATAATTTTCTAGAATTATTATTATATGGATGTGTTGGTTGTTACAATTATAATCAAATGAGATTATATGAATTGGAATGGTTATCTATAACCGAATAAAATTTGTATATGAAATTAAATATACAAATAAGATGAATTAGAATTAAATTCAAACCAGAATTAAGAATTTAAAATCCTGGGAAGTTTGACAATATTTTTCAAAGTAAATTAAAATAATATAGATTTGTTTTAAAAGGATTTAAAAGAAAATCATTTTAGATGAATTTTGAAATAATAAAGCACTGAACTCACTTCAGTGGCTGGGAAATAATTCTGATGATGATTGCAACATCATCAGTGTTCATTTCCGAGTTTCTAAGTGATGAATTGCTACCTTAGAAAAAGTTTCTGATGGAAATTTGTTTGAAAGAAAACAAGTAGTTTGAAAATTCAAATGTTTGAATTTGAAATGGAAATAAATATACATGTATATATTTAAGTGATTTCAGAAGGATTTGGAAAAGAAAAAATCCAGGGATTTGAATTTTGGAATTTAAATTTAACTTAAACAAGTTAAATGGATCGAAGTGAATGAATTGATTAGAATCAATTTGAATAGGTTTGATGGAATATAGATTGGATATAAATGGATTGATCGTAGATCATTCGAATTAAATGTGTGAAAACCAAAAGTTTTGGTTGGAGCTAATTTGTTGAAATATGAGGAGTTGAGTTTCAACATAAGTGAGATTTTGAAAAGTAATAAATTCGTACCATTTTCCTACCTTAGCAATTTCGAGGACGAAATTATTTTAAGGGGGGAAGAATGTAACGACCCAGATTTTTGAACAGTTTATTTTAAATATTTAGTATGGTTTTAAATATTGAATTCATAATATAAGTGGTATTTTATTGGGTTATCGATTAAATAATCGAAATACGATTTATTTTGATAATTATCGAGATACGAGAAGTTTGAGATAATTCAATTGCTAAGGTAGAACTGAATCGAAACAGTTCAGATGAACAATATATATACTATATGAACGATGATAATAGAAATTCATTGTTGAAGAAATTATTTGTTTTGAATTTAAAATGATTTAATATGGCTATTTTAAATATACGTTCAAATTAAAATCTCAGAACCAGATTCATTAAGTTCAGAATGATGATATAACTGGCATACATTGGTCCTTACTGTTGGATAGCGGTTCGGGATTTGCTATTTAGGAACCACGAGATATTTCGAAATATTTTATATAATATAATCAGACAAAATCAAATCAGCCGACCTAGGAACTAAAAATCGTGCAACCTATATTATACATCGAGCTAGAGAAATTGTCTTCTGCCCTGGGTATCAAGGAAACAGAGATTTAATGGCGTATGTACATCTTGTCTCCCTCTCGCCTATTTATACTCGTTTCCCCTTCATTTCGTTTGCAGAAATCGAAGGCTTCAAGCCAAGTGAAAATGTCGCTCCATTCCTAAAAATCCCTAAATAGAAAATTGCCCTGTTTCTAAAACCTCTCCCCTCCTCAAATTATCGGGATCCGATTGTGGTGCGATACAGCCTGGAGTTCGACGCGTGACAGTGTGGAGTTCGCAATAGGGTTTTGGGACTGCCAAGGGTTCGATTCTAAGTCGCGTTGATTTAGAGGTTGCCATTTCTATAAGGTATGCGGTTCTTGTGAAGTTGCGATAAGTTGTGAGGAAAGGGGATAGCGATTTGAAAGCTAAAAGCTTGGAGGCATTGTTGTCGATGCGTGGAGGCTGACCTGGTGGTGAAGCATACGGGAGAGGGTTATTGAATATATCGGTGGTCAAACTGGAGGTGAAAAGGGGATTTTGGTCTGTGCTTAGGTGTCTAGAATAAAGTTTATCAAGGAATGTAGAAGGAACGGGTCTGGATGGGTATGAGACAGTGGGTTTGAGGCATGAAGGTGATGTAGTTCGAGTAGGGGAGATGCGGAAATGCTATGTAAATCATGAGAAGGTTCGAACCATTTTAGAAGGAAGAAAAGAAGTTAAAATGGGAATATAAGGTAAGTATTTAATTTAGTAACTTTATTGCATTTAAAATTTATTAAATAGCTTAAATAATAAATAATAAATTGTCATGATAGATATACACAAGATTTATCGAACGAAATCAGACAAGTAATCCGTAGCTGCAGGATACCTAATCGAAAATTAAAATGGGAATCAGAATAGATCGATTGAAATCACGGTGAGTAAATCTCACTCACCTTTTATTTTTAATTATTTTTATTTCGTTAAAAATAATTGTTGTTGCTCGTTTGGATTTTTCTGCTTGCTTTATATATATTAGTTATTTAGGCTATTATATATATATATATATATATTGGGTTGATTGATTGGTTGGATTCCCGCAGTCTCATTAGCGGATGCCCGCAGTTTCATAGCGGATGATTACCCTATACGCCCCACGCTATGATTAGTGGATGACCTTCTATACCGCGATATTCTGCCACGAAGCAGAATGGGTATTATTTATGTGCTAACATCTGTGGATGCAGGAAAACAGGTTGGAGGGATCCAACTGGATTCCTCAAAATTTTATTATCTGTTTGTTGTTTGCTGATTTCATATATTCATATATGATGTGTTAAAAATAAAATGATTCAAAATTGGGTGATTTGATTGTTTTAAATATCACTGGGCTAAGTGTTAATTTATTTAAAATATCATGGAAGGATATTTGAGATTTAAAAGGGAAAATTCTATTTTTAAATAGAATTTGAATTTTTAATGGAATAAAAATATAAACTTGTTTTTTTGAAAAATTAAACAAGTAGTTTCTTTATAAACGAAGTTTATAAATAGTTCTTTTATAACGAAGTTATAAATGAAGTGAAAAGAATTATCATTTGATAATTCAGAAATAGAAATACAAGTGTGAAATTGGAATTCGAAATGAAATTTCAAAACAGGATGTGAAAGGAATTTTTTAAATATATAACTCAAATGAAATTTGAGTATAACATTTGAATTTTAAAAGGGGTTTAAATATTTGAATTTTAAGAAGAGATTGAATATTAGAAATTCAAATAGAAGTTCAAATAGAATTTGAATAGACGAAATTAGAATGGAAAAATAGAATTTGAAATAAGCTTTGAAATAGGATTTCAAAATAGGAAATCCAAATAGTTTTGAAATAGAATTTGAATTCAAGGGAATTGAAATAGAATTTGAATTCAAAGGAATTCAAATGGGATTGAAATAAAGGAAATTCAGAAATGGAATTTCAAATAAAAGAAGAATGTAATTTGAAATTTTGGGAATTTCAAATAAGAGAAAATGGAATTTGAAACATTTAGAATTTCAAATAGAATTTAAATGGAGTTTGAATATTTGAATTTCAAATGGAGTTGGGATATTCGAGAATTCAAATAGACTTTAAATATAGGAATTTCAAACAAAATTTGAGAATGGAGTTTAAATCCAGAATTGGAATTCGAGAGATATAAATCTAGAATTTGAATCCAAGGGATATAAATATAGAATTTGAATTCAAGAGAAATTTAAATATGGTATTTGAATTCAAAGTGAAGTTTAATATGAGATTTGAAATTCTAATAGAATGAAAACAGATTTGAGTATAGAAAGTTAAATGGAGATTGGAAATGGGATTTGAATAAGGAAATTCAAATGTAGAATTTCAAAGTAGAACTTGAATTAAAACTTTGAAAATAGAATTTCAAATAGAACTCGAAATAGAATTAACTATGGGATTTGAATATGGAATTTCAAATGGAATTGAAACTATGGATTTGAATATATTAAAATCCGAATGGAATTGAATTTCATTCAAACGAAGTTTAAAAGTTTATATTTATAAATATAATTAAAACGAACTCGCCGCAGCGCTGCAGTTCGTAAATTGGCGATTCGAACTTCAATTGAGTATACAGGACTCAATTGAAGTCGGAATTCTTCGAAACAAGAAACGTCAGGACCGGTTTGGTAATAGTTTTCTAATGAAAGAGAAAAATATGAATTTCGTCGTATAGATTTTGAGTTATGTCAAAATCAAATTTTTCAGAAAAACAGCGCCAGAACTATTTAAAAACCATAACGGTTTATTTCATTTAAAAAAGGATTTTAAGCAAATAAAATCCGCATTTCTATTTAGAAAATCTCAGATTTGAGTTATAGAATATATATGAACTCAGGTGGAGTAATGAATTGATTTTTGAAACAGAAACCAGATTTTGATTTATTGAATAGAATTAACTAAATTGAATAGAAATTAGTTAATGAGATTTCGAATGAATATTGGGGTTTTAATAAGTGAATTCGATTTGAAAATTTATATTCGAAATCAAAAAGGAAACTAAAATTGAAATTGATATTCAATTTGGTTGTGAGCAAGTTAAACATTTTATTTGAACGTGTTATGTTCAATAAAGAAGTGAAATAGGCAAAAAGGCTAATTAAAGAATAATTGAGCGAAACTGAATTCAAACGATTCAAAATTTAATTCAAACGAATGGATTGAGTTGAATTGAATTGGAAACAGGTGAACAGGTGTTAAACAGATATGGATGGAGTATATGAAGATTTTTATTTATGTGCCCGACAAAAAGGTACATGTTTAAATTCATATATGGGTTTTATGCGCCGTATCGGCAAGCCGCTTGGCTTCTTCTTTTTCTTTTTGAGATTAGAAGGACCGGGAAAGCTATTTGAAATTTCCCGATGCTCCCGATACAGGGGAGGTTATGGCGAATTTTTTCGGAAATTTTAGGAGTTAGAATATTTTTAAGAAATTTGACAATTAGAAATCTATATATCGATATATATAGGATTCGATGAGGAAACGAATCAAAAATCGAATATCGTAAACAAAAAGGGAAATCTATAAATTAGAAATAGAAATAGAACTTTTTACATGTTTTAAAAATGAATAATTGGATTGTATAGTGTATTTATTCGAGGTAAGTGGTTTTGCCGTTTTGAAGTTGAGGATGTTTTCAGTTAAGGTCTGAGAGGTAATTTTACCCCAACTTGATTGATTTCATTTTTAATGGATAAATAGCAAGATCCAGTCTCGAAGAGAAATGTTTGAAAAGAGTTAGTTTAATAAAATATTTTGGGTTGTTGTAACAATGTTTTACACAACATTCGTTTTAAACCCAAGTGATGGAATTTTGGAAATATAACAAGTGAATATTTCCTGAGTATAATTAAAATAGTCGGGATAGAGATAAGTGATTGGAATTGTTCCCAATTGCAAATAGAGATATTTTCTAATATATAGAAAATAAAAGAAGTTAATATTTGGAAACGTTTTCCAAATGGCATAAGAAGCCG
This sequence comes from Allium sativum, assembly GCA_030737875.1. Classification (NCBI taxonomy): domain Eukaryota; kingdom Viridiplantae; phylum Streptophyta; class Magnoliopsida; order Asparagales; family Amaryllidaceae; genus Allium; species Allium sativum. The sequence continues at coordinate 441,792,820 of CM060922.1, read as the reverse complement.
AGATGATTATTGAAAATATTTGGTTAACAAATATTGATAAGGAAATGGAGAAGAGATTTAATTAATGAAATATTAATTAAAGAGCCCCATGATTTGTTTGATATGTTTGGATGAACACTTGTTTTATTCGATAGTTAAATCACAGACTATCGAAGTTTTTGACCATCGTTGTCAATATGGAGAGACCGGTTGGATTATTATCCGAAGAACCACTCCATATCGGCATAAGCGTTGCGAACCAAGTATGCTGAATATATTGAAGACGGAGTAAAGTGCAAGGGCTTTTTCTATTAATAGAAATAGTGCCTTCGGTGTCGTTCAATCCCAGAACGAACGTATATGGACGAATGTCTGACAGAGTATTTCCAATGATCAAAGGGGTTGGTCTGTATAAATATATATGGTTGCAACGGATTTATTCCCTTAGCATAACATCCAGAATATTTGTGCAAACTCAACTAGTGATTAGCGGATCTGACAATGTGGCATTCAAAGTGATCGTGCTATCAATGAATGGTAAGTATTCGTAGCCTCAGGCCTCAACAACCGGGAAAGGACAAAAATCGGGCAGGCAGCATGGCTATGTGGGTCGCACCCATTAGGATGTATAATCACCTATCTAGAGGTTCTTTAATTTCTTATTCTATTCGATGTTGTCCCAGTCGGGAGACGGTTGCTGATCCCAACCGTTGGTGATATACATTCGATACACTCAAGCGAAATGAGTGGTCGGTCATGTGTGGGCCGGGTTGCAAGATGTTCTTGTTGAACCCAGTGTATTCCTCTCTAGAGATACACTAGCGAAAGGTGGTTCCATACCTTGTCATGTTGGAAATCCAATCTCCAATAAGCGCCATGCGGTTTTTGATTTTATACTATATATGTGGAGCGTGAGATGCAAGCGTTCTGCTATTTGGTTATTTACTTGATGTAGACATTATTATAATATTACTGGATTTTCGTATCAAAGTGTTTTGGGTTATAGTAAGGTAAAAACCGTCCATGTTTATGTGTGGGCTGGTCTTACTATTATCTTTTCTTCCGAAAAGAGTTTTGAAAGTTAAACAAGTGGTTGGAGTTTACTCACACCAGTCCCATGAGTGACCCAGAGTTTATTTTGTTTTGTTTTCCCTAAACTCTTGGGTGCCCAAATTTGTACGGGCAGTCAAGTAGTCGGGATTTCACAGATTCATTTGAAGGAGCTGGAAGCAGGAGGCTTCACCGGTTAGCTATAGGCTATCATATATTCCGCTGTGGACCTTGTTTGTATCTGGAAACAGGTGTTTATAACTGTTCCAGAAATGACCGTTGTGCTCTGATGATGGTATGTATATAAAGTTACTGATTTGTATTTCAAAAAGTTATGTCATATAATATATTTTATTCGTTCCGCTGTGAGTTTGTGATCTTCGTTTTTTTCTATTCTAATATTTCTTTCTTTCTATTTCTCATCCTCTAACTTCTTTCTATTAATGGTTCGTATTTCTGTGTTATTTGGGTTGGACGTGTGGTGTTTTTAGTCAACTCGGATAGCACGGATTTGCGGGTCATTTCACTTGTGATTGTTGAATTGGGTATCTAGTGTGTTTAAAATGCCACTGGGCCTAAATGTTGATATTTAAAAATATCATGAAAAGGAATTTTTTAGATTTAAAAAGGAAATTCTATTTTTCTAAAATAGAAATTTGAAATTCGAATAGAATAGAAATATTAACTTGTTTTAAAGAATAAAAATAAGTAGTTCATTTATAAACAAAGTTTATAAATAAAGCAAAATGAATTGGATAATTCAGAAAATAAAAATACACGTGTGACTTTGGGAAGGGAATATATTTTTCCAAAGAAGAAATATTTTATTTGAAAACCAGACTTGTTAATAATGGTGTTTGTAAATAGAAAGGTGAAAAATTATCATTTGGATAATTTAAATATTTTAAATTCAAATGTGAATTTAAAAGTAGAAATGGGAAAATCATATTAAAGAAACAAACGATGGAATTTATTCTGATGTTCAGAATATAAATTGAACGAAAATAAATCGATAACGATTTATGATTTGAATTCGATTAATTCGAATTTATTTAAATAGAAGTTAAATTGAATATGAAAATAAATTGGTTCTATATTTATATAAGTTATAATAAATAGAAATTTCCAAAATAAGATTTTGGTTGTAAATAGATTTTTAAATAGACTTGTTTAAATATAAAACAAGGAATTTAAAAAAAATGGTGTTTATGAGTATAATGAATTAATTATCAAGAGATAATTTGAACATTTAAATTCAAATGTGAATTTAAAAATAGAAAGTTGAAATCGTTTTCGAAAAGAGAACAACGGTTTTTATTCCGGAAGTAGGACTATAAAAGGGATTGAGTTTCAAAGTAGATTTGAAATGAAACTTGTTTTAATATATAAACAAGGGAGTTGGATTTATAAAACGATGTTTATAAATCGAGTAAAATAAATTGTCTCCAAGCATGAATTTAAAAAGTGAATTGGGAAAATGGTTTGAAATAGAACGTTAGAGTATATTTCGAAATTTGGAATATAAGTTGAATTGAGAGAAAATCCAACGATTTATAATTGGAATTCGATTATATCGAATGGTATAAAATAATTTATTTCTAAATAAATTAGATATAGAAATTTAAGTTAAAATAAATTTGTAATTGAGTTATGAAGAAATCGACGGATAAGGATAAACGAGAATATTAAGTTGGATTTGGTAAATAGGCCGAATATATATATTAAAATATATTAAGAATAGAGTTGGAATTTATATATAAACGAAGTTTAAACGTTTATATATTAAACATAATTAAAACGAACTCGCCGCAGCATGGCAGTTCGTAAATCGGTGTTTCGAGCTTCAATAGAGTATACAAGACTCAATTTAAGTCGGAATTCTTTGAAACAAGAATCGTCAGGACGGATTGAATAATAGTTTTCTAATGGAAGAGAAAAATCTGAAATTCATCTTATAGATTTAGAGTTATATCAAAATCAAATTTTAAGAAAAATAGCGCCAGAACCATTATAAGGCCCTAATGGTTTATTTAAATAAATAAAAGGATTTTAAGGAAATAAAATCTGAATTGCCATTAGAAAAATCCAGACTGGAGATATAAAATAAATACGAACTCTAATGAAGTAAGTGAAATGATTTTTGAAACAAAAATCAGATTTTTAGTTATTAAATAGATTTAACTAATTTTGAAGAATAAATAGTTAATCGAGTTTTGAATCGAAATTGGCGTTGGGTAAGTAAATTGGTTTTGTGGATTCATAATCCAAATCAAATTTGAAACTCAAGTTAGAAATGAAATTCTACTTGTTTATAAGTGAATTAAAATATATTTGAACATGATATGTTCAAAATAAAAGGGATTTAGCAAAATAGCTAATTAAAGAATAAATTAGCAAATTGAGTTAGGAATGACCGGATTGATCGGGATAAATTGGAAAACAGGTGAATATAGGTTGAGCAGGTTTGTAATGAAGTATATGAAGATTTTAGTTTACGTGCCAAACGAAAAGGTACACGATTAAATTCCATATGAGGTTTTATGCGCCATATCGGCATGCCGCTTGGCTTTTTCTTTTTCTTTTTGATTGGAGAGGCTTGTGTGGCGGCTTGGAGATTTTCCCGATGCTCCCGGTACAAAGGAGGTTATGGCGAAATTTTTCGGAAATTTAAGGAGTTAGAATATTTTTAAGAAAATTTGATAACCAGAAAACCAATATATCAATATATATTGAATTCGATAAGGAAACGAATTAAAAATAGAATGTTATAAACAAAAAGGGAAATCTATAATTAAATCTGGTAGAATTAGAAGAAAGAAACGTTACGGGTTTAAAATGAATAGTTGGTTTTTATAATGTTGATTATTCAAGATAAGTGGTTTTGTCCGTTTTAAAGTTAAGGATGTTTTCAGTCAAGGTCTGAGAGGTAGTTATACCCCAACTTGATTGATTTCATTTTTAATTGATAAATAGCAAGATCTAGTCTCAAAGAGAAGTGTTTGAATAATAGTTAGTTGAATAAAATATTTTGGGTTGTTGTAACGATATTTTACACAGCATTCGTTTTAACCCAAGTGATGAAATTTTGGAAATGTAAAAGTAAATATTTCCTGAGTATAATTAAAATAGTCGGGAAAATGATGAGTGATTGAAATTGTTTTCAATTGCAATAGAATATATTTTCTAAGTGTAGAAAATAAAAGAAGGTGATATAGGGAAATGTTTTTTTTTTTCAAATAGCGTAAGAGTCCAATAAGATCACTGAAAATATCTGGTTAATGAATATTGATAGGGAAATGAAGAAGTGAATTAATTAATGAAATATTAATTTACAGGCCCAGTGATTGATTGAAAATATGGATGAATGTTTGTTTGTTTTTCTTCGATAGTTAAATAACCGACTATCGAAGTATTTGCCAATATCGTTGTCAATATGGAGAGACCAGGTGGATTGTTATCCGTGAACCACTCCGTATTGGCAGTAACATTGCAAATCAGATTATATGAAGATAATCGAAGATGGAGTGAAGTGCAAGGGCTTTTTCTATTAATATAAATTGTGCCTTCGGTTTCGTTCAATCCCAGAACAAACGTATATGGACGAATGTCTGACAAAGTATTTCCAATGATCGAATATGTTGGTATGTATAAATATATATGTTGGCAACGGATTTATTCCCTTAGCATAATATCCAGAATGTATTTGTGCAAATCAATTAGTGATTAACGGATCTGACGATGTGACATTCAAAGTGATTGTGCTATCAATGAACGATAAGTAATCGTAGCCTCAGGCCTCAATAACTGGGAAATGACAAAAATCGGGTAGGCAGCATAGCTATGTGGGTCGCTCCCATTAGGGTGTATTATCACCTATCTAGAGAAATTCATTTAATTCCTTATTCTATTCGATGCTGTCCCATTCGGGAAACGGTTGTTGATCCCAACCGTTGATGATATACAATCGATACACTCAAGCGAAATGAGTGGTCGGTCATGTGTGGGCCGGGTTGCAAGATGTTCTTGTTGAACCCAGTGTATTCCTCTCTAGAGATACACTATCGGAAGGTGGTTCCATACCTTGTCATGTTGGAAATCCAATCTCCAATAAGCGCCATGCGGCTTTTGATTTTATATTATATATGGAGCGTGAGATGCAAGCGTTCCGCTAGATTCTATTTATTTGATATAGACATTATTATAATATCACTGGATTTGATATCGAAAATATTTTGGGTTATCGTAAGGTAAAAACCAACCGTGTTTATGTGTGGATCGGTCTTACGATTATCATTTCTTTCGAAAGGAATTTTAAAGTTAAACAAATGATTGGAGTTTACTCACACCAGTCCCATGACTGACCCAGAGTTTATTTTGTTTGTTTTCCCTAAACTCTTGGGTGCTCAAATTTGTACGGGTAGTCAAGTAGTCGTGATTTTACAGTTTCACTTGGAAGAGTTTGAAGCAGGAGGCTTCACCAGTTAGCTATAGACTCATATATTCCGCTGTGTACTATGTGGTATCTGGAAACAGGTGTTTATAACTGTTCTAGGAATAACTGTTGTGCTCTGATGATGGTATGTATATAAAGTTACTGAATTGTATTTCAAAAGTTATGTTATATAATATATTTTGTTCGTTCCGCTGTGAGTTTGTGATCTTCGTTTTCTTCTATTTTGATATTTCTTTCTTTCTATTTCTCATCCTCTAACTTCTTTCTAATAATGATTCGTATTTCTGTGGAATTTGAGTTGGACGTGTGGTGTTATTAGTCAACTCAGATAGTACGGATTTGCGGGCCGTTACAGTTGGTATCAGAGCTTAGGCTGAGCGAACACCTAGGCATTGTGGGATGTACTCATTAGAGATAGGGTCAGTAGTACCCTAGAATGAGTTGAGTGTATATATACGAGAGAGCATATTTGTTAATTGATATAAAAAATATTTTTATTGTGTTGGCTAGTCTGTAGAATGGTTTATGAATTTTGATCAAATCGTGGGACGCCACGAAGTCGATAGGAATTTCTAAACACTTGAACTGAGAAATTTGACATAATATTGTTTTAAAGTGGGTAAATGAAATAGTTTTACCCAAAATCCTATTTTGATATAGAAGAAATAATTTTATGAAATTATTATACTATATAGATGTGTTGGTTGTTATTTTTATAATCAAATGAGATTATAAATTTGAAATGGTTATATATAACCAAATAGAACATGTATATGAAATATACAATGAGATGAATTAAAATTTAATTCAAACCAGAATTTGGAATTTAAATCCTAGGAAGTTGGAAAAATATTTTCGAAGTATATTAAAATAATATAGTTTTATTTTGAAAGGATTTTTGAATAGAAATCATTTTGAATGGATTTTGAAAGTGATAAAGCACTGAACTCACTTTAGTGGCTGGAAAATAATTCTGATGATGACTGCATCATCATCAGTGTTCATTTTCAAGTTTCTAAGTGATGAATTGCTACCTTAGAAAATATTTTTGATGGAAATTTGTTTGAAAGTAAACAAGTTGATTTGAAAATTCGAATGTTTTGAATTTGTAATAGAAATAAATATATATGTATATATTTATATGATTCTGAAAGGATTTGGAATAAAAACCGGGGATTTGAATTCTGGAATTAAAATTTAACATAAGCAAGTTAAATGGATTGAAAAGAATGTATTGATTTAGAATCAATTAGAACGAAATTAAATTCATATGAGTAGAATATGAATTGAATGTGAATCTATTGGTTTGAAATCATTCGAATAAAATGAATGTAAACACATACGGTGTGCAATATAAATATAAACCAAAAGTTTTGGTAGAATTAAATTTTGTAGAAATATAAAATGTTAAGTTTCAATATATGGGTGTTTTTGGAAAGTAAATGGGTTTGAAGCATTTTTCCTACTTTAGTAATTTCGAGGACGAAATTCTTCTAAGGGGGGATGAATGTAACGACCCGGATTTTTGTCGATGAATTTTAAACATTTAATATTGTTTTAAATATTGAGTAGATAATATAAATGAATATTTATATTGAGTTATCGATTTAATAATCGAAATACGATTTATTTCGAATATATATAATTATCGTAATATGAGAATCTGAAATAATTCAATTCAAAATTAAATCAGAGCCAGAATGATTCAAATGATTAATATAATTCTATTTTTGAATATAAATGATAATAATAATAATAATTTATTATCGAGGAATTGATTGTTTTTGAATTTAAATTATATCGATTTAATATTTAAATTAGCATTTTAATTACAAACGACCTCGGTTTTTGACGAAATCAATTTTATTGGGTCCAGAACTTCAAACCATAGCAGTGTGTCAATTTTCATCCTGATTGGAGCTCATCTGTGATAGTTTTGGCATGTTACTTCGTAGGCAAGTTTATAAATTAATAAAATACAAATTGCTAGCTTCTAGGAGACACTACCTTCTTTAGCTTATTGGACACACCAATATTGTTATAAATAACAAGCCATTACCTTTCCCCTTTCCTCTATATTTAGTCTGAACGATTTGAAGCTGTAAATTCCATTTTTGCAGAGAACAAAAACAAATCCATCTCATAACAAAATCGAAATCCCCTTTAAGCTCTTCTATTTATTTCTCGTTCATTTCCCCTAACCGTGAATCCTCCTTTCCAATCTCAATCCCCCCTCAATCAAAAATTGATTTTTGTAAATTAAAAAAGGAGCCCGCGGTCTAAAATTGAGAATGCGAGGTCTTCTGAATTCGATGCCAGGAAGAAGCGCGCGACATCAGGGAGATTTGGGACACATGATGTTTGTAAGGGGTTTGGAGGCGTCGTTAGAGCTGGCATTTAGCGTCTATTCAAAGTGGAGTTAGGGATATTGAGGACGACATTGGAATCTCGTGAGGAAGGAGAAACTGTTGATGGAGACTGGATGGGTTTCGGTGTGATTTATGGTCACGTTTTGCACTGTAGCTGCTGTGTAGATGTAACGACCCAGAAGATCTGAACCAATTTAAAATTTTTAAATTGGCTAAAATAATGGATTTTAAATATTTAAAATAAATATTTTAAATAATGGCGATGAAAACTGAGTTTGAATCGACAATTGAAAATGAATATAATTAATTATAATTATAAACAGGGCTTGAAAAGGCGCTGCAGTTTCAAAAATTGAATTCAAACTTTGTCGGACTGTATCGGGTGCAAAACAATCCGGATTTTAGTGAAACCAAAAACATTAGGATCTAATTGGTAATATCTTTCTAACGAATCTGAAAAATCGAAATTTCATAGCGGGAATCAAAAGATATGTCCAGTTGAAAATTCTGAATAGTCGCTATGGAATTCAGGCCCTTAAAAATAGACATTTTGCAAACGACCTCGGATTTCGACGAAACCACTTTTGTTGGATCCGCAGTGTCAAGTTATTGCTAGGTTTCAAATTTCATAATTTTTCGAATCAATATGTGAGCGTGGCAAAAGAAAACGCGTTTGACCAGTTTCAGTTGATTTTAATCGACTGGAAATTGGCCACTTTTCAAACGGTCTCAGAATTTGACGAAACTAGTTTTGTTAGGACCGTATTGTCAATACGAAGCTAGAAAATATTTTTCTGGAATTTTTCTAGTTAGTATGTGACCCCGGTAATTTGAAATGTACGTTTAAAATTCAATATAGTGATTTAAATGTAAATTCAACGGAAACTGATTGTAACGATCAAATCAGCTTGCGATACATATCTCATTGTGTTCGGAATGGGGGTAAAACGCTATGGACGACAGGCGGTGGGCCTCGTTTCGAGGTCGTGGGTAAAAGTCAACTTTATGCAATTAGATTAAATAAATAAAATAAAATAAAAAAATAATATCTCCTTCCCTTTTTATCTTTCTGCCCCCCCCCCCCCCCGATTTCATTAAATCAGAAATAAAAAAAAACCTAAACTAAACCCGCCGCTTCCCCGATCATCCGCCTGCCGCTGCCTCAGGCGAGGCGCCGCCCATCACCGCATCCCCCTCCCCCTCGTTCGTCGATCCCGCCAGTGACCTCGCCCCCCCCCTGAAGCCATCGCGACGCCCCAATTCGCGAGCCCCCCCCCCCCCCCCCCCCCCCGTTCGAGACCACTGAAGCCTCCGCCTGCTCCTCCTCCTGCCGCCGACCCTGACGACCCCCCCTTCTTCGCAGATTACAGTAAGTTGTTGTTATTTTATTTTTTATCTTAATTCTGAAAATTCTGATTTTTTTTTAAAAAAAAAAGGTTTAATTCGGATTTTTAAAAAAGGTTTAATTCTGATTTTTAAAAAGGTTTAAAACTGATTTTTTAAAAGATTTAATTCTGATTTTTTAAAAGGTTTAAAAACTGATTTTATTTTAAACATTAAAAAGAAAAAGATTTAAACTTTAAAAAAAGAAAAAGATTTAAACTTTAAAAAAAGAAAAAGATTAGAACTTTAAAAAGAAAAAGATTTAAACTTTAAAAAGAAAAAGATTAGAACTTTAAAAAGAAAAAGATTTGAACTGGGATAGAAAGATCAGATTTTTAGAATAGAAAAGATCATATTTTTAAAATAGAAAAGACAGAATTTTTATTAAGTAGAAGAAGTAAGATATGATTTTTATATTTTTAAAGTAATAAAAATATAATTTTTACATATGTAGAGAATACGGGCAACGAAAGCGACAAAAGGCGAGATTGGCGAAGATTTCTATAAAGGAAGAGTCGTAGTATTGGATAGCTATTGGTGAGAATTTCTCACTCTTCAATTTCTTTATATATACATATATATATATATATATATATATATATGTGTGTGTTGAAATAAAAGTGAATTTCTATATATAAATATATATATACGCCCCTCGTCCACAAACCATGGACGATATTTATTGATTGAAATTGGTGTGAAAATTGATTGATAGCGAATGATGGTTTGGGATTGTTTGTGGTTGGTATTGATTGATTGTGGTTGAAAAATACCCGTTTGTGGTTGAAAAATATTTGGTTGAAACCCCATAGGATTAGTTTGTGGAAATGAAATAAATATATACATGCCGCCTGCGTGCGAACTAGATGCATGATCCCCATTGTCAAAAACCGCGAGGTTTTAAGGTAGAGCGAGGAGCCGTACTAGGGACGGTCCCGGTTTTAACTACCCTGCCGTTATGCTGCCGAAATTTTGAATAATATTCGTGTGTTTGAATTATTTTCATCTGCTTAAACTATATTATTCAATGAATAGAAAACCTTCATGTGTTGAATTGATATTCATTCGTTGATTAGAAATTCATGTGTTGAATGGTATTCGCGTTTTAAATATAAAAATCACATTTTTATCTATATATAGAAACTATAGAAAACCTTCATGTGTTGAATCGATATTCATTCGTTGATTTGAAATTCATGTGTTGAATGGTATTCATATTTTGAAATAAATTGTTGATAATAAAAAAAATCACCTTTTATCGACTATATGAACTGTGTAAAATAATCTCGTTTTAAAAGAAATTGTTTTATGATAAAAATCCTATTTTTGTCACCTATATGAACTATATAGAAAAATAGTGTTTTGAAATGAATTGTTTTACAATAAAAATCACATTTTTATTGTATGCATGAATCGTTGAAATGTGAAGTGTTAAAAATAGCCACTTGTTCAAAATAAACATATATGAGTTGAAATATTCATTAATTAGCTAATGAAATGATTTGCACCTATGTATGTAACATTAGAATGAATGGTGTTTTTAAACCAAATAGAAATCAAAAATGAAGTTGAATAGAAAATGATAAATGATAAGAACTGTATATATATGTACATGCATATTCATTGAACAGGTTATAGCAAAGGGGCTAGAGAAGAGGAATAAAATTTTGTGCCCGACAAATAGGTACACATTTACTGTTTTGTTTGGGTGATGATTTTATGAACCTGTTGGCTAGCCGCTTGGCTTTTCCTTTTTCTTTTTGAGATTAGAAGGACCGGGAAAGCAATTTGCGATTTCCCGATGCTCCCGGTGCAGGGGAGGTTATGGCGAAATTTTCCAAAATTTTAAGGTGTTAGTGAAATATTTGAAGTGAAAACGATATTGAAATTGTTGAATGAACTATATTTATATAATTATATAAATATAAATAAAATTAAAACAAAACTTGGTCGTGCAGTTCGCATTTTGAAACCGTGATTTCAAACAACTAGTGCGGGAAATCCGACCATTGGATTTTCCCGAAATCTCAACCGTCGGGTTTGCCTTGGAAATATCTTCCCAACGGCACCAACTTTGTAAAAATCCAACGGTTGGATTGTCTGGAATGTTTAATTCAAATCCGAAGAAAAACAGCGCCAGAAGCGATTATATTTATATATATATATAAATATAATTATATATTTAATCGAATAACGACGCTGCAGTTCGTATTTTGAAATCGAAAATTCAAACGATTGTACCGGGAGATCCTACCGTCGGATTTTCCCGAAACTGGAACCGTTGGATTCGTTTTGAAAAGACCTTTCTAATGATGTAAAATTTGTGAAGATCCAACGGTTAGATTTTTAGATATGTGTAAATCAAATCTGAAGAAAAACAGCGCCACGGCCGCATTATGGCCCGAAGCGTCGTTTTGAATAAATGAGCTATTTTAAAATAAATAAAAATAGCGATAAATCGTTATAAAGTACCATAAACAATATGGAGTGGAAATAAACCGAATTTGCTCGATTTATGTTGTATTTGATGGTTGAATGTGTTTGGTGTGAAAATTACATTAAAGAACAATATTGGTGTTGTCGAATAATTTAACCATTGAAATAAATTGATTTGAAATTCTAAATATACGTGAATTATTTGAAAAGGCCGAGTTAATTCTCATTTCGAATAATTGACCGACGATTGAAATTCGAAGATGAAGACGATGGTCGAAGACCGGAGATCTTCACCTCGTTTGGATGGTAACCGAGGTCCTGATTGGGAGGCATCCCGAAATATGGATAATGAGTGGTGGTCGTCCAGACGTACGTGGTGATCGATGGGTTTGCGAGGTATTTAGTGCCTCCAGTTTCGTTCAGACCCAGAACGGACTTGTAAATGGACTGTGTGTCTGACATTGGATTTATTCTGTGTGGCATGCCAAGATGCAGTGATCACGGCTTCTGTTGAAAAGCAAAGTCTTGTGGTGATGATCAAAGCACCGCCTGAGTGGCGTAGCTTTGTGTATAACGTGAATTCGTGAGCCTCACACCCCGATATGAACCAGAAACGGGAGGAAGGACCTCAGGGAGGACATGCGTTTCTTCCTAGCTAGGGTGGTGTCAGTGACCTACCAGCCCTGACATTTATATACTTTTCACCTATGTGGTTGTTGCTGTTGCGAGGCGCCTCGGTTTGATCGGACGATCCGGGTCCGATGGAGTCATTTGTTGGCTCGTTTACGCCCCAAAGGGCGGGGAAACGCATTGTTCAGGAATTTTAATCCACATCGGTGGACCAGCCCTGTCGCTCCTAGGGTCACTCGAGCTCTGATCCTGAGACTCGGGCTAGGCAGTCTCGAATTCGGTAAGGACTATCTTTTGCCTTGGTTCATGACAGAAATCCAATTTCCAAATACGACACCGTGCGGTTTTGATTGTATACCTATATATGGCGACATAGTGGTATGGGGCATTAATGCCGTCTATGATTGATAGTTATGATTTGAAATTGTTTTCAAAACATATAAACACTAGCAATAATATCAAATGCCTTTGTTTTATTCGTATCAAGCATATTTGGCCGTTATAAGGTAAAAACTCTATCCTCCGGTTTGCGTTGCATTGTGTGATGGGAACTGAGTCTTATAACGGCTTCATTTTTATAAAAAGCATAGCGATGTTTAAAAGAAAGATTTGTTTTAAAGCACTGGCAATCCAATGGAGTAAACCCGTTCCACGAAAGTGGCGTGGTCCTGTGATTGGCCAATTATATATGTGTTGAGTGGATTTCTCATACCAGTCCCATGACTGACTCGTAGTTTGTTTCACTTTCAAACTCGGGTGCCCCTTTTTCTACATGGGCAGCCTTGTATTCAGGTTTAGCTGGTTCTTTTTCTGGATAGCTGGAGCTGAAGATGGATTCTATCATTTATTTCTTTTTATGTTGTTCAGTTCCTATTGTACATATTTTGTTTATTTCCGCTGTAGACATTTATGTATAGCTGAACTGTATTTGTACTAAGTAAGATCCTGTATACTGTGTAACTCTGATGATTACTTTTATCCAGTATATTCTATTGTTCATTATCTGGTGTATTTATTTAATTCTGTTCTGCTATTTTCTGTTTCTGTGTTATATTCCAAAGATAACCCTTGTTTCCGTCTGAACGGGATTTCGGGTCGTCTCAACGTGGTATCAGAGCTTTGGTTAAGCTTAGTTCTGGAATATAACATGTGAACGAACTCGTCAGAAATAGAACCAGTAGTGTTCTAGGACGGGTAACTCAATACAGATAGGATCAGTAATATCCTAGTATGAGTAGCAGAATGAAATAACACATCGATAGACACATTTACATTCAAGTATTTGTCTCTATATTTTGAAATATCTTTTCTGTTGACCTGACACTTGATCTGCTATTTGCAGAAGAACTAGAAAATGAGTGCCAGAAATAGAAGAAGTAATACTGACCCGGATATAGAAGCTCTATTCATGAAGTATAGAAATCTGGGTGGAAAACCCTTTTCGGGTGAAGAAGCAATTATGAAAACACAAGCTTGGATTCGTTCGGCTGAGAAAATCTTTGAAGCATTAAAACTGAGGGATGACCAGAAAAGATTACTGGCATCCTGGGCTCTCAAAGATGAAGCTTTATTCTGGTGGGATTCAGTTATCAAAGGTAATCCAGAAGGTGATATCACCTGGGACAGATTCAAAGTGATTTTCTTAGAAAGATTTACTCCTCCCGAAGCGACCGAACGACTATGTGACGAATTTTCTTATCTGATACAAGGAGATATGACCATTCCCGAATATCATAAGAAATTCAATGAACTTTCTCACTTTGCCCCTCATTTAATTCAAAATCCGAAGAGGAAAAATATGAGATTTATTCACGGGCTTCAAAGGAAATACCAGAATAAAGTATTGGGGCATGTGAAGCTTCCTTTTTCTGAAATGGTATACATGGCTTATCAGTACGAAGATCTCGACAGGAAAGGCATGTTGCGAGATGAAGAAGAAGTCAGTTCTAGTGACAAAGCAGGGTCGGAAACTGATCGTCCTGAGGCCAGTATGATGTCTGAAGTCGGTAAGGAGCCCAAAGTAAATCGAAAAAGGGCCAGATCCGGAAAAGAACCAGTAACGACAGCTGTATGCAGTAACTGCCATAAACATGGGCATTTGACTAGGAGTTGTAAACCCTCGAAGAAGCTAAGGAAAGATGAAATTAAATCCGGTAAGAAGTTCCAGGAGAATAGAAAGTGCAGTCAATGCCATCAGTCCGGTCATCTTTCAAAGGCCTGCCCGCTATTCAGAAAACCTAAAGAAATACATGTAAATGAAGTGGTAGAAGTACCTGCCTCCTCGTCTGCTCAGGAAAGGTCTGATGTTTTAGAAGGCACGCTCAATGTCAAAAACATTCCAGTTAAAGTACTGTTTGACACAGGCGCGTCACGAAGCTTTATTGCAAAGTGTGCAGTCAAGAAGTTGGATTTGAATTTGAAGAAGCTCAAAGAGCCAATGACTGTCCAGAATCCGGTTGGGGGTTCAATTGATCTCAGTTGGATTTGTGCAGTACCTGTCTCCTTTTCCTGCTATAAATTCCCTATTATCTCTATCATCATGAATTTTAATGAATTCGATCTTATTCTCGGATTGGATTGGCTGACCAAATATGAAGCTGAGGTTAAATGCGCCGAGAGAGTGGTTAAAGCAAAGGCCCAATCGGGGAATTATATAACCATACCATGCGAAGGCCCGACTTCAAATAGAAAAGACTTCTGGTCAGCTCTCGATGTTTCCCCAGCCCAAATAGAAAATATCCCTGAGGTTGCAGAGAATATTCCCGACCTCATCAAAGATATTCCTATCGTCAAGAACTATGCGGATGTGTTCGAGGAAGTCGTTCGCTTACCTCCGCAGAGAGAAATAGATTTCAAGATCGCTTTGATTCCCAATGCAAGGCCGGTAGTTCACGCTATTCGAAGGATGTCCTTGAAAGAGAAGGAGGAATTAGACAATCAAACATGACAGCTAGTATGGAAAGGTCTGATCAGGCCTAGTTTCTCTGATTGGGGTGCAGCAGTGGTGTTTGTCCCAAAATCAGACGGTACTCTACGTCTATGCGTGGACTATCGTGATCTGAACAAGCAGACAATAAAGAACAAGTATCCATTGCCTCGGATTGATGATTTGTTGGATCGATTAAATGGAGCACAAGTATTTTCATGAATGGACCTAGCTACAGGCTTCCATCAACTTCGAATTGCCGAAGAGTGTGTTCCAATGACAGCATTCAGAGGTCCCGATTTATTCTACGAGTGGTTAGTAATGCCGTTCGGCTTATGTAACGCTCCCGCTTACTTCGTCGATCTAATGAGCAGAGTATTTAGAGGAGTATTGAATAAATTTGTTCTGGTTTTTATTGACGATATTCTAATCTTCTCTAAATCAAAGGTCGAACATGAAAAGCATCTGGAACAGGTTCTAGAAATTCTGAGACGGAATGTATTAAAAGCCAAATTTTCCAAATGTATCTTCTGGCAAGATGAAGTAAAATTTCTGGGCCACGTTGTATCGAAAGAAGGAATTGCTGTGGATCCAAGCAAATCACGGCTATTCAAAATTGGAAACAGCCCAGCACCCCCACTGAAGTCCGCAGTTTTCTCGGATTGGCTAGCTATTATCAGAAGTTCGTTAAAGACTTTTCGAAGATATGTGGTCACTTAACGAAGCTTACAAAGAAGCATTCTAAATTCAAATGGACTCCAGAAAGTGAGGAGGCTTTCGAAGAGCTAAAGTTAAGACTAACGACAGCTCCAGTGTTAACCATCATCGATGGCAACCAAGATTTAAAAGTTTGGACTGATGCTTCTAAAGAAGGCCTTGAGGCAGTGTTAATGCAAAGAGGTCAAGTGATTGCTTATGCTAGCCGTCAACTGAAGCCGCACGAGAAAAACTATGTAACTCATGATCTTGAGTTATTGGCTATCATATTCTCTTTGAAAATCTGGAGACAATATCTTCTGGGTGAGAGATTTGAACTGTTTACAGATCACCAGTTGTTAAAGTATTTGTTCACTCAGAAGGACTTGAATTTGAGGCAGCAACGTTGGCTGGAGTTTCTTGCCGCATATGACTTTGAAATTATATATACTCCAGGAAAAGCCAATGTCGTGGCTGATGCGTTAAGCAGAAAGAATGTAATGATCGCTGGCTTTATTATCACGACATCCTTGATTGACAAAATATCTATTCTTCAGAAGGAGGATAACTTTATTAAAGATATGATCAAAAGGATTCAGAAAGGTGAACCCTCGTGTTTCCAAATAGGTAACGACGAGACCTTGAGGTTGAAAGGAAGGATTTGTGTTCCTGACATCCCAGAGTTAAAAAGGGAAGTGCTAGACGAGTGTCACAAGTCCAAGCTGAGTATCCATCCTGGTGTGGCCAAAATGTATAACGATCTCAAAAGAACATTCTGGTGGAAGGCTATGAAAAGAGACGTTTCAATATACGTTAGCCGATGCCCTACTTGCCTGCTAGTTAAAAGCGACCAGCAGAAATTGGATGGATTGTTACAACCACTGGAAGTTCCTGGTTGGAAGTGGGAACATATTTCTATGGACTTCATTGATGGTTTGCCCAGAACCAGAAAAGGAAATGACAGTATTTGGGTGATCGTAGATCGCTTCACGAAGACCGCCCATTTCATACCTGTCAGATCAAACAGAACTGCTCAGAGTCTGGCGCAGATTTACTTCAGGGAAATAGTTAGACTACATGGAGTGCCGCTCAGCATAGTCAGTGATAGGGATACAATATTCACTAGTAAATTCTGGGAGGCATTTCAAGTTGAACTAGGAACGAAGTTAAACTTGAGCACCGCTTATCATCCTCAGACAGACGGTCAGACTGAGAGGGTGAATCGCATTTTAGAGGATCTATTGCGGGCTTGTGTTCTAGATTTCGGTGGATCATGGGAAGACCATCTGCATTTGGCTGAATTCTCTTATAACAACAGCTACCAGGCGAGTCTGACAATGTCGCCATTCGAAGCATTGTATGGTAGACCGTGCCGATCCCCTGCTTGTTGGGTCGAACCAGGTAATAGACTTGTGTTGGGTCCTGATATGATTCGAGAAGCTGCCGACAAAGTCGATTTTATTAAGAAGCGATTACTCGCCGCTCAAAGCCGACAAAAGAGCTATGCCGATAGAAGAAGAAGAGATATATCCTTTGAAGTTGGCGACTATGTATATTTGAAAGTATCGCCGATGAGAGGAGTTATCCGGTTCGGTAAAACTGGAAAGTTGGCACCCAAATTCATTGGTCCGTTTCCTATTCTGGAACGGATTGGAACGCTCGCTTATAGGGTCAAACTGCCTAATTGGTTGCCTGAAATTCATGATGTATTTCACATATCTCAACTTCGAAAGCACGTTCATGATCCAGACTTGATCGTGGAAGAAGCAGCTCAACATGACATTGAAATTACCCCAGAATTAGCTGTGAGAAGAGAGCCGCTAAAGATAATAGGCAAAGAAACCAAAGAGCTGAGGAACAAGAAGGTTCGCTTAGTCAAAGTGCAATGGAGTGGAGATCCGCGAGATTGTACTTGGGAAACGGAGGAGAGCATTCAGAAAGCTTATCCTAGATGCCGAGTAGATATCTCTGATTGACTCCGGTGCAAGGTACGTTTACCCTACTTTGCACTACCATTCAATTCTCTACTCTATTGTTATTTTCTTTTCATAGATGTGCACTTTTAATTATATAGTCTGAATGATTTTTAAAGGGTATAGGATTTGATTAGTATATTTTTGAAGGTTAAAAACAATTGGATTGGTTGTTGTGTTGTGTGATTGTAGATTTATCAAACCACTTTCGACTTTGTTCCTTTTCGGGGACGAAAAGTTTTAAGTGAGGGAGATTGTAACCACCCAGAAGATCTGAACCAATTTAAAATTTTTAAATTGGCTAAAATAATGGATTTTAAATATTTAAAATAAATATTTTAAATAATGGCGATGAAAACTGAGTTTGAATCGACAATTGAAAACGAATATAATTAATTATAATTATAAACAGGGCTTGAAAAGGCGCTGCAGTTTCAAAAATTGAATTCAAACTTTGTCGGACTGTATCGGGTGCAAAACAATCCGGATTTTAGTGAAACCAAAAACATTAGGATCTAATTGGTAATATCTTTCTAACGAATCTGAAAAATCAAAATTTCATAGCGGGAATCAAAAGATATGTCCAGTTGAAAATTCTGAATAGTCGCTATGGAATTCAGGCCCTTAAAAATAGACATTTTGCAAACGACCTCGGATTTCGACGAAACCACTTTTGTTGGATCCGCAGTGTCAAGTTATTGCTAGGTTTCAAATTTCATAATTTTTCGAATCAATATGTGAGTGTGGCAAAAGAAAACGCGTTTGACCAGTTTCAGTTGATTTTAATCGACTGGAAATTGGCCACTTTTCAAACGGTCTCAGAATTCGACGAAACTAGTTTTGTTAGGACCGTATCGTCAATACGAAGCTAGAAAATATTTTTCTGGAATTTTTCTAGTTAGTATGTGACCCCGGTAATTTGAAATGTACGTTTAAAATTCAATATAGTGATTTAAATGTAAATTCAATGGAAACTGATTGTAACGATAAAATCAGCTTGCGATACATATCCCATTGTGTTCGGAATGGGGGTAAAACGCTATGGACGACAGGCGGTGGGCCTCGTTTCGAGGTCGTGGGTAAAAGTCAACTTTATGCAATTAGATTAAATAAATAAAATAAAATAAAAAAATAATATCTCCTTCCCTTTTTATCTTTCTGCCACCCCCCCCCCCCCCCCCCCCCCCCCGATTTCATTAAATCAGAAATAAAAAAAAAAACCTAAACTAAACCCGCCGCTTCCCCGATCATCCGCCTGCCGCTGCCTCAGGCGAGGCGCCGCCCATCACCGCATCCCCCTCCCCCTCGTTCGTCGATCCCGCCAGTGACCTCGCCCCCCCCCCCCCCCCCTGAAGCCATCGTGACGCCCCAATTCGCGAGCCCCCCCCCCGTTCGAGACCACTGAAGCCTCCGTCTGCTCCTCCTCCTGCCGCCGACCCTGACGACCCCCCCTTCTTCGCAGATTACAGTAAGTTGTTGTTATTTTATTTTTTATTTTAATTCTGAAAATTCTGATTTTTTTTTTAAAAAAAAGGTTTAATTCGGATTTTTAAAAAAGGTTTAATTCTGATTTTTAAAAAGGTTTAAAACTGATTTTTTAAAAGATTTAATTCTGATTTTTTAAAAGGTTTAAAAACTGATTTTATTTTAAACTTTAAAAAGAAAAAGATTTAAACTTTAAAAAAAGAAAAAGATTTAAACTTTAAAAAAAGAAAAAGATTAGAACTTTAAAAAGAAAAAGATTTAAACTTTAAAAAGAAAAAGATTAGAACTTTAAAAAGAAAAAGATTTGAACTGGGATAGAAAGATCAGATTTTTAGAATAGAAAAGATCATATTTTTAAAATAGAAAAGACGGAATTTTTATTAAGTAGAAGAAGTAAGATATGATTTTTATATTTTTAAAGTAATAAAAATATAATTTTTACATATGTAGAGAATACGGGCAACGAAAGCGACAAAAGGCGAGATTGGCGAAGATTTCTATAAAGGAAGAGTCGTAGTATTGGATAGCTATTGGTGAGAATTTCTCACTCTTCAATTTCTTTATCTATATATATATATATATATATATATATATATATATGTGTGTGTGTTGAAATAAAAGTGAATTTCTATATATAAATATATATACGCCCCTCGTCCACAAACCATGGACGATATTTATTGATTGAAATTGGTGTGAAAATTGATTGATAGCAAATGATGGTTTGGGATTGTTTGTGGTTGGTATTGATTGATTGTGGTTGAAAAATACCCGTTTGTGGTTGAAAAATATTTGGTTGAAACCCCATAGGATTAGTTTGTGGAAATGAAATAAATATATACATGCCGCCTGCGTGCGAACTAGATGCATGATCCCCATTGTCAAAAACCGCGAGGTTTTAAGGTAGAGCGAGGAGCCGTACTAGGGACGGTCCCGGTTTTAACTACCCTGCCGTTATGCTGCCGAAATTTTGAATAATATTCGTGTGTTTGAATTATTTTCATCTGCTTAAACTATATTATTCAATGAATAGAAAACCTTCATGTGTTGAATTGATATTCATTCGTTGATTAGAAATTCATGTGTTGAATGGTATTCGCGTTTTAAATATAAAAATCACATTTTTATCTATATATAGAAACTATAGAAAACCTTCATGTGTTGAATCGATATTCATTCGTTGATTTGAAATTCATGTGTTGAATGGTATTCATATTTTGAAATAAATTGTTGATAATAAAAAAAATCACCTTTTATCGACTATATGAACTGTGTAAAATAATCTCGTTTTAAAAGAAATTGTTTTATGATAAAAATCCTATTTTTGTCACCTATATGAACTATATAGAAAAATAGTGTTTTGAAATGAATTGTTTTACAATAAAAATCACATTTTTATTGTATGCATGAATCGTTGAAATGTGAAGTGTTAAAAATAGCCACTTGTTCAAAATAAACATATATGAGTTGAAATATTCATTAATTAGCTAATGAAATGATTTGCACCTATGTATGTAACATTAGAATGAATGGTGTTTTTAAACCAAATAGAAATCAAAAATGAAGTTGAATAGAAAATGATAAATGATAAGAACTGTATATATATGTACATGCATATTCATTGAACAGGTTATAGCAAAGGGGCTAGAGAAGAGGAATAAAATTTTGTGCCCGACAAATAGGTACACATTTGCTGTTTTGTTTGGGTGATGATTTTATGAGCCTGTTGGCTAGCCGCTTGGCTTTTCCTTTTTCTTTTTGAGATTAGAAGGACCGGGAAAGCTATTTGCGATTTCCCGATGCTCCCGGTGCAGGGGAGGTTATGGCGAAATTTTCCAAAATTTTAAGGCGTTAGTGAAATATTTGAAGTGAAAACGATATTGAAATTGTTGAATGAACTATATTTATATAATTATATAAATATAAATAAAATTAAAACAAAACGTGGCCGTGCAGTTCGCATTTTGAAACCGTGATTTCAAACAACTAGTGCGGGAAATCCGACCATTGGATTTTCCCGAAATCTCAACCGTCGGGTTCGCCTTGGAAATATCTTCCCAACGGCACCAACTTTGTAAAAATCCAACGATTGGATTGTCTGGAATGTTTAATTCAAATCCGAAGAAAAACAGCGCCAGAAGCGATTATATTTATATATATATATATATATATTTAATCGAATAACGACGCTGCAGTTCGTATTTTGAAATCGAAAATTCAAACGATTGTACCGGGAGATCCTACCGTCGGATTTTCCCGAAACTGGAACCGTTGGATTCGTTTTGAAAAGACCTTTCTAATGATGTAAAATTTGTGAAGATCCAACGGTTAGATTTTTAGATATGTGTAAATCAAATCTGAAGAAAAACAGCGCCACGGCCGCGTTATGGCCCGAAGCGTCGTTTTGAATAAATGAGCTATTTTAAAATAAATAAAAATAGCGATAAATCGTTATAAAGTACCATAAACAATATGGAGTGGAAATAAACTGAATTTGCTCGATTTATGTTGTATTTGATGGTTGAATGTGTTTGGTGTGAAAATTACATTAAAGAACAATATTGGTGTTGTCGAATAATTTAACCATTGAAATAAATTGATTTGAAATTCTAAATATACGTGAATTATTTGAAAAGGCCGAGTTAATTCTCATTTCGAATAATTGACCGACGATTGAAATTCGAAGATGAAGACGATGGTCGAAGACCGGAGATCTTCACCTCGTTTGGATGGTAACCGAGGTCCTGATTGGGAGGCATCCCGAAATATGGATAATGAGTGGTGGTCGTCCAGACGTACGTGGTGATCGATGGGTTTGCGAGGTATTTAGTGCCTCCGGTTTCGTTCAGACCCAGAACGGACTTGTAAATGGACTGTGTGTCTGACATTGGATTTATTCTGTGTGGCATGCTAAGATGCAGTGATCAGGGCTTCTGTTGAAAAGCAAAGTCTTGTGGTGATGATCAAAGCACCGCCTGAGTGGCGTAGCTTTGTGTATAACGTGAATTCGTGAGCCTCACACCCCGGTATGAACCAGAAACGGGAGGAAAGACCTCAGGGAGGACATGCGTTTCTTCCTAGCTAGGGTGGTGTCAGTGACCTACCAGCCCTGACATTTATATACTTTTCACCTATGTGGTTGTTGCTGTTGCGAGGCGCCTCGGTTTGATCGGACGATCTGGGTCCGATGGAGTCATTCGTTGGCTCGTTTACGCCCCAAAGGGCGGGGAAACGCATTGTTCAGGAATTTTAATCCACATCGGTGGACCGGCCCTGTCGCTCCTAGGGTCACTCGAGCTCTGATCCTGAGACTCGGGCTAGGCAGTCTCGAATTCGGTAAGGACTATCTTTTGCCTTGGTTCATGACAGAAATCCAATTTCCAAATACGACACCGTGCGGTTTTGATTGTATACCTATATATGGCGACATAGTGGTATGGGGCATTAATGCCGTCTATGATTGATAGTTATGATTTGAAATTGTTTTCAAAACATATAAACACTAGCAATAATATCAAATGCCTTTGTTTTATTCGTATCAAGCATATTTGGCCGTTATAAGGTAAAAACTCTATCCTCCGGTTTGCGTTGCATTGTGTGATGGGAACTGAGTCTTATAACGGCTTCATTTTTATAAAAAGCATAGCGATGTTTAAAAGAAAGATTTGTTTTAAAGCACTGGCAATCCAATGGAGTAAACCCGTTCCACGAAAGTGGCGTGGTCCTGTGATTGGCCAATTATATATGTGTTGAGTGGATTTCTCATACCAGTCCCATGACTGACTCGTAGTTTGTTTCACTTTCAAACTCGGGTGCCCCTTTTTCTACACGGGCAGCCTTGTATTCAGGTTTAGCTGGTTCTTTTTCTGGATAGCTGGAGCTGAAGATGGATTCTATCATTTATTTCTTTTTATGCTGTTCAGCTCCTATTGTACATATTTTGTTTATTTCCGATGTAGACATTTATGTATAGCTGAACTGTATTTGTACTAAGTAAGATCCTGTATACTGTGTAACTCTGATGATTACTTTTATCCAGTATATTCTATTGTTCATTATCTGGTGTATTTATTTAATTCTGTTCTGCTATTTTCTGTTTCTGTGTTATATTCCAAAGATAACCCTTGTTTCCGTCTGAACGGGATTTCGGGTCGTCTCAGTAGAGGTCATCGACGTGTTTAGCTGAGGGATTCGAGTTAAAGTTAGGAGTGACAAGGTTGTAGAAGAGGTGGATAAGGAGAGGATGGAGATGATTTCATGATTGTTCATGGATATTTGGATGGTGCAAAGAAATAGCATAACATTAAGGTATAAGTTTACAAAATTCATATACGTAGAATAATTTGTTTATTTATTTAATAGATAAATTAAATTAAATAAATGTTTACTCAATAATTAAATAAAATAATCGTAGGTTCAAGATAAATGATTTGATTGGATTCGAGGCGAGACGATAACGAATTTTAAAGGGGTATTCGCCAAAGAAAAAGGACAAATTTTCGAACAGGGCTAGTTTTCGAAACTATTTCGCGTTTAAGGCCTATTTTCAAACTTATTACCAAACTAGGCTGGTTTCTGCCCAGTCAGCAGCCACGTCAGCGCATTTTGTAAATGCAGAATTTGGAGCAACTCAAAGTTGCGCTTTTTTCTGTTTCAGTTGGGCGCAACTCAAAGTTGCGACCATATAATAAGAAAAAAAAACAAGGCAGTTGTATAGTAAAATTTGCAAGTCATATGGACGCAACTCAAAGTTGCACCTATAAAAAAACTGAAAAAAATGAAAAAGCGCAACTATGAATTGCTCCAAATTCTAACAGTTACAAAATGTGCTAACTGTGCACAAACCAGCCCCGTTTGTTAATAAGTTTGAAAATCAGTCCCAAACGCGAAATTGTTTCGAAAACAAGCCCCGAACGAAAATTTGTCCAAAGAAAAATCACGGTGAGTAAATCTCACTCACCTTTTATTTAGAATTATTTTTATTCGTTAAAAATATTTGTTTGTTGCTTGTTTGAATGCTTTCTAGTTGTTTTAAATATATTAGTTATTTCGGGTGACTATTATATATATATATATATATATATGTGTGTGTGTGTGTGTGTGTGTGTGTGTGTATTGGTTTGGTGGTTGGATTCCCGCAGTCTCATTAACGGATCCCCGCGGTACCATTAGCGGATGATTACCCTATACGCCCCACGCTATGATAGTGGATGACCTTCATACCGCGATATCCTGCCATGAAGCAGGATGGGTATTATTTATGTTGACTAACTTTTGTGGATGCAGGAACAGGATGGAGGGATCCAACTGGATTCCTCAAATTTATTTATTGTTTGTTTTCATATATATTACCATATATGTTGTGTTAGAAAACTTGTGATTGTTGAATTGGGTGTTTAGTGTGTTTAAAATACCATTGGGCCTAAATGTTGATATTTAAAAATATCATGAAAAGGAATTTTTCAAATTTAAAAAGGAAATTCTATTTTTCTAAAATAGAAATTTGAAATTCGAATAGAATAGAAATATTAACTTGTTTTAAAGAATAAAAACAAGTAGTTCATTTATAAACAAAGTTTATAAATAAAGTAAAATGAATTGGATAATTCAGAAAATAGAAATACAAGTGTGACTTTGGGAAGGGAAATATATTTTTCCAAAGAAGAAATATTTTATTTGAAAACTAGACTTGTTAATAATGGTGTTTGTAAATATAAAGGTGAAAAATTATCATTTGGATAATTTAAATATTTTAAATTCAAATGTGAATTTAAAAGTAGAAATGGGAAAATCATATTAAAGAAACAAATGATGGAATTTATTCTGATGTTCAAAATATAAATTGAACGAAAATAAATCGATAACGATTTATGATTTGAATTCGATTAATTCGAATTTATTTAAATATAAGTTAAATTGAATATGAAAATAAATTGGTTCTATATTTATACAAGTTATAATAAATAGAAATTTCCAAAATAAGATTTTGGTTGTAAATAGATTTTTAAATAGACTTGTTTAAATATAAAACAAGGAATTTAAAAAAAAATGGTGTTTATGAGTATAATGAATTAATTATCAAGAGATAATTTGAAAATTTAAATTCAAATGTGAATTTAAAAATAGAAAGTTGAAATCGTTTTCGAAAAGAGAACGACGGTTTTTATTCCGGAAGTAGGAATATAAAAGGGATTGAGTTTCAAAGTAGATTTGAAATGAAACTTGTTTTAATATATAAACAAGGGAGCTAGATTTATAAAACGATGTTTATAAATCGAGTAAAATAAATTGTCATTTGATACTTTAGAAGTTTATATCCAAGCATGAATTTAAAAAGTGAATTGGGAAAACGGTTTGAAGTAGAACGATAGAGTATATTTCGAAATTTGTAATATAAGTTGAATTGAGAGAAAATCCAACGAGTTATAATTGGAATTCGATTATATCGAATGGTATAAAATAATTTTTTTCTAACTAAATTAGATATAGAAATTTAAGTTAAAATAAATTTGTAATTGAGTTATGAAGAAATCGACGGATAAGGATAAACGAGAATATTAAGTTGGATTTGGTAAATAGGCCGAATATATATTAAAATATATTAAGAATAGAGTTGGAATTTATATATAAACGAAGTTTAAACGTTTATATATTAAATATAATTAAAACGAATTCGTCGCAGCGCGGTAGTTCATAAATCGGCGTTTCGAACTTCAATAGAGTATACAGGACTCAATTTAAGTCGGATTTCTTTGAAACAAGAATCGTCAGGACCGATTGAATAATAGTTTTCTAATGGAAGAGAAAAATCTGAAATTCGTCTTATAGATTTTAAGTTTTATCAAAAACAAATTTTCAGAAAAACGGCGCTAGAACCATTATAAGGCCATAAAGGTTTATTTAAATAAATAAAAGGATTTTAAGGAAATAAAATCTGAATTTCCATTAGAAAAATCCAGACTGGAGATATAAAATAAATACGAACTCTAGTGAAGTAAGTTAAATGATTTTTGAAACAAAAATCAGATTTTTAGTTATTAAATAGATTTAAATAATTTTGAAGAATAAATAGTTAATCGAGTTCTGAATCGAAATTGGCGTTGGATAAGTAAATTGGTTTTGTGGATTCATATTCGAAATCAAATTTGAAACTCAAGTTAGAAATGAAATTCTACTTGTTTATTAGTGAATTAAAATATATTTGAACATGATATGTTCAAAATAAAAGGGATTTGGCAAAATAGATAATTAAAGAATAAATTAGCAAATTGAGTTAGGAATGACCGGATTAAGTTGGATAAATTGGAAAACAGGTGAATATAGGTTGAGCAGGTTTGGAATGAAGTATATGAAGATTTTAATTTTTGTGCCCGATAAAAAGGTACACGTTTAAATTCCGTATGAGGTTTTATGCGCCGTATTAGCAAGCCGCTTGGTTTTTTCTTTTTCTTTTTGATTGGAGAGGCATGTGTGGCGGCTTGGGGATTTTCCCGATGCTCCCGGTACAAAGGAGGTTATGGCGAAATTTTCCGGAAATTTAAGGAGTTAGAATATTTTTAAGAAAATTTGATAACCAGAAAACCAATATATCAATATATATTGAATTCAATAAGGAAACGAATTAAAATAGAATATTATAAACAAAAAGGGAAATCTATAATTAAATCTGGTAGAATTAGAAGAAAGAAACGTTACTGGTTTAAAATGAATAATTGGTTTTTATAATGTTGATTATTCAAGATAAGTGGTTTTGTCCGTTTTGGAGTGAAGGATGTTTTCAGTCAAGGTCTGAGAGGTAGTTATACCCCAACTTGATCGATTTAATTTTTAATTGATAAATAATAAGATCCAGTCTCGAAGAGAAGTGTTTGAATAATAGTTAGTTAAATAAAATATTTGGGGTTGTTGTAAAGATGTTTTGCACAGCATTCGTTTTAACCCAAGTGATGAAATTTTGGAAATATAAAAGTAAATATTTCCTAAGTATAATTAAAATAGTCGGGAAAGAGATAAGTGATTGAAATTGTTTTCAATTGCAATAGAATATATTTTCTAAGTGTAGAAAATAAAAGAAGGTGATATAGGGAAATGTCTTTTTTCCAAATAGCGTAAGTGTCCAACAAGATCACTGAAAATATCTGGTTAACGAATATTGATAGGGAAATGAAGAAGTGAATTAATTAATGAAATATTATTTACAGGCCAAGTGATTGATTGATGTTATGGATGAATGTTTCTTTGTTTTTCTTCGATAGTTAAATAACCGACTATCGAAGTATTTGCCAATATCGTTGTCAATATGGAGAGATCGGTTGGACTGTTATCCGTGAACCACTTCGTATTGGCAGTAACGTCGCCAATCATATTATTTGAAGATAATCGAAGATGGAGTGAAGTGCAAGGGCTTTTTCTATTAATAGAAATTGTGCCTTCGGTTTCGTTCAGTCCCAGAATGAATGTATATGGACGAATGTCTGACAAAGTATTTCCGATGATCGAATATGTTGGTATGTATAAATATATATGGTGGCAACGGATTTATTCTTTTAGCATAATATCCAGAATATATTTGTAATGACCCGCATTGGCAGAGGTATTATGATTAATTTATTTTATTATATAAATGGTGGTTTAGTGAATTAAATGATCGTGGAATTAAATAATAGTGAATATTTAATTAAAATAATAAATTAAAAATATATTTAATTCTGAAATAATCAGAATTGGATGAAATGACGATATGGTGTGAACTGGATCATCTGTGATATTTTATTCGGTTTAGAATTTGAAGTAGAATAACGAATATATTATTTGAACGATAGTTTTAACGTATAATTATATTATAATTAAAACCGAGCTCGAAATGGCGCTGCAGTTCGTAAATTGGCGATTCGAACTTCAACTGAGAGTACAGGATTAGTTTTAAATCGGATTTCTGTGAAACAAGAAACATGTGGAGCTGGTGGAGTATATCTTTCTAGTGGAAGAGAAAAATCGGGATTTCGTCGTGTAGATTTTGAGATATGTCCAAATCAAATTTTAAAATAGTCGCTATAGAATCGTTTATCGACCATAACGGTTTATTCGATATAACTAGAGATCGGGTTTGAATTTAGACAAGGTTCTTTTGGGACGTAGTGATAATTTAATTTTTAGAATTTTATGGAAATTTTTAATTAATTAAATAAGCAACTTTTTGTTTGGAGTACTGCGCAACCTGTAATCAACATTTTGGGATTTCACAGAATAAGCTAACCTACCGGTATTATTATAGTTTTGGGATCGTGGCGTCCAGCTCGACACAACTGTATGGTTATTTCAGTCCACAGGGGTTCGTACGTAAATGGAATTTTACGCAATGAGGTACCCTTATGAAATATAAAACATTTGCAAACACATATATATATATATATATATTTATAAACACAAACCAAAATTTAATACTCGACACATTAGATCCATAAAGTTTGAAAATCAAGAGTGGGAAAGCAAAATGTTCTAAATGGATCATGCCGGAATACCATGTACGACAACAAATACACGGTCCTTGTTGTTGAGCACTTGGATTTGGGTTGGCACTCTACCATCGTAGTGACTGGTCGTTATAGACAAAAGCAGCATGTGGTTGCCATACATCCCACATTTAAACATGTATCGATTTATTTATGTGTTTTCTATTTTTATTAAATAAAATGAGAAAATATCCTACCCTATTTCTGAGCTCAAAACAAAGCCACGCCCCATTCTTTCTCAGCCAATTGTATTACCTAACAAACAAACACTATAAATACCTCTATCCCAACCTTTAACCTAATCTGATTTACTTCTCCGGTCAAATAATTCAGCCGTTCCTCTTTCTTACAGCAAAAACAAATTGATGCTTCAAAAAATCAAAGAAATACAAAACGATTTCTATAAATCATGAATTAAATGCATCCGAAATCGCCATAACCTTTTCTTCAAACCCGTATGATTCTTATGTGTCACGAACGCGTTTTCTCATCACTGAAAAACTCACGCAGAAACTAGGGTTCGTCGATGTAGACGATTTAAGCCGTGATGTTTGGATCTGTAGTCGGATTTGGGGGACGAAGTGGAGCTCGCGGGGATTTGTTTTGTAGGGGTTTCGTATGTTTTGTTGTCGGAAGTTGTTGTGTGGTGTCGATGAGGCGTTTTGATACTGCTATGTTGTTATGTGATGGAGTATGGGTTCATATGTAACCTGGAGCGCATTCTTTGTTTTGGGAAGGTGAAGTTCTTGTGGGGAGTGGCAACACCTGTTTAGTGGAGGAAGATAGATCGATGCATTCAGGGGAGAAAGCACGAAGCAGTGCAGTTTCCTTTGAAGATGCCAAGAAGCATTCGAAGGAGCAGAAACATTTGGGTATTTGCGTGGAGTACTGGAGGGCTGAAACAAAGGAAATGCAGATGTGAGGGAAACTGGTTGTTTGTTTTAAAACAGTTGGGTGATGGACCATTTCCATCGTGAGTAGCATCTATGACAGAGGATTTTGAGAAGGTGATGCACTATTCACGTGCGGATACGGGCTTTAAGGGGTTTTGTTGGGCTGAAAGAA
This sequence comes from Allium sativum, assembly GCA_030737875.1. NCBI lineage: Eukaryota > Viridiplantae > Streptophyta > Magnoliopsida > Asparagales > Amaryllidaceae > Allium > Allium sativum. The sequence continues at coordinate 441,762,863 of CM060922.1, read as the reverse complement.
AAGAATGGAAAGAGGTGTTGGTAGATTTCGCTTTCCGAGTGGGATAGAACACGCTGGGAGGAATAGGGTTCTTGCAAGCTTAATTAAAGTGGGTATTGGGCTTGATTAAACATGTGAGGCCCATTTGTTTTTTTCTGTCCAAATTTAATTTATTTAAATTTGTATAAACTTCCTATGGTCATAACAAACTCATATGATGACGAAATTCAGAAAACAAGGATCCGATAGGATTGTTTGAACGACGGCTACACTCTGGAATTAGTTGTGAGTGATGTAGAGCTTGTCTGGATTTACGGAAAAATAATTGTCTGATCTGAATCGACAACAGTTTATCGTTCTTTAACGATGAACTGCAAATGTGAGTAAATCTCACTAACTCTGAACAGTTTTTAATTTCATGTTATATTTTTAGAACTGTTAGATATTGGCTGATACTGTATGTTGACTGTTTGATTGAACTGCTAGTCAGTTAGTTAAATTTTCTATATTGATTCTGTTTGTAACACCCCGCCTCCGCTAGGGTCACTCGCAAGGGAATGCACTAGCTTTAGAGGGGCATTATTGGTAAACATGCACAGAAATATCACAAGACAGAACATATAACATAGCGGAAGTAAAATCGAACTTTTATAAACATTAATAATTAAGGTCTAAAGCCTTTTACATCAGAGTACATCAAAACCTGTCTTGCCATAGTAAAGAAGCATAAAGACTTTTTCATAAATTATTCCCCAAGTAAAAACAGTAAAGTAGCCATAGCCAAGAAAAGTCCAAGCCATCCATGATGACCTTCAAGCAGAAGAAGTCCGAACTAAGCAGCAGTGTTTCCTCCCTGTAACCTGGGGGGGAAACGGAAGAAAGGAGGCGAAACAAAACGGGTCAGTCAAAAAGACTGAGTAAGCCCTATCTACTATTAGTATAGAAACTAGTAAAGTTAACTGTCATGAGAAACTGAGATGATCATAAGCATGATAACAAGATAGATAAGCTAAATCCAAATAACAGGATGAACTACTGAACTCAGGTAAACTAAGGTGTCATGATAAATCACGATGTCAAGATAAAACAAGGTATTACATCGTCAGGTTTCTATCAAGTATAATATCCCCAAGATATCTATCACGTATAACGTCCTATGTATCTATCCTGTATATCCGCTCTGCACCTCTCGTACTAGTGTCCCAACCCGCGTCATGTGTTAACTATGAATGTCCCTCGCCCACTGTCATGTAATGGTCCGTGTCAACCTAATATATAGCATATGTAGGTTTTCCCAACTCGTATGTTCCTTTCCATGTATACGTTCAGTCCTTTGCCATGTAAACGTTTTATCCTTGAAGTTGTTTTGGACTGCAACCCTTGATCTAGTTATGTTCCCTTACCATGAACTATCTCGCGTTCACTTAGGATTTATGCCACCTAGACCCACTAGGGATTATGCTACCTAATGAACGTTTCCGTGTCTCGGTTTGGGTTTTGGCCACCTAGGATCACTAGGGATTATGCCACCCGTCAACCGCGCCCTTCATCCCACGTGTGTATCGTGAATCGTTTCCCATGTCTAGACGCACATGTTCCCCAATGTGCCATCCGAGTTCCGTGCCAGGGCAAACCAAGAAATACGGAACTCGGTCGGGAGCTTTAAGTCGTCTGCTGATGCAGATATCAAGGTCTGTTTTTGTACCCGTGGCTATGGTCCCACGTGACCCCTCCCTCAACTACTGAAAGGCAATCCAAGAAAAATCATGTATGAGAACCACATCCCGGCCCCACTATAGCCCCACTTTCCTACGGGCCTACCTCACCCATGACTTGATAGCAAGAACATGGTCTGTTGGGGGTTCCCTGCCTTTCCGTTCGTACACGATTGACTAAAGATGGTAGGTAGTCGACGACGTGCTATCCAGGGCAAAACCAAGTATCGCCAACTCCACGCTAATCCACCCCAGTCTTTAGGTCGCTCGCATAGCAACCAAGGCATACTCTTGGTCCTTCTAACGTAGACCTTAACCTCTCATGGGCCTAGTATAATTACATGGCAGCCCACAGAGGGATCCCAAGAATATCCTCACGTCCCCCGAAGCTTCCACTTCGGCACCCAGTGCGCTGGAGCTTTTATCCAAGTCAGGTAACTTGCTCCTCCTCGTATACTAAGCGATGACCTACCGTATCAGGTTACTCATCGTTTTGAGAATTAGTCCTATGTCCTTAGCTAAGAATTATTACTTAGTTACCCTTAACTAAGGTTTACCACTTAGCTTCCTTTCCCGTTATCCTTGATTAACCACGGTTTTCTACCTAGTTCTTCTAGATAGGGTTTGTCTATTGGGTTAAGTGTTATCATTCAAGTCCATGACTTAACCCGCCCACGAATCATGTCAAAGATTGGCTAAGTATTTAAGTTCAAGACTTAGTCCCACAAGTTGGTTAAGTGTACCCAGAGGCTCATGACTTAACCCTATCAAGTCAAATTGGTCAAGTACTAGCTTACCTTAATCCTATCGGATTATCTTGCTAGATCGATTAAGCATAGATTATCTTAATCCCATCAAATTATCGAGTCGGATTGGTTAAGTATAGGTTGGCTTAACCCCATCCTCTAATCGTACTACAATGGTTAAGTATATTCTAAAAAGGTCTTGTGACTTAACCTTATCAGGTCCGCGTATTAGATTGGTTAAGTGTAAGTTACTTAACCCCATCAAATCATCATGTATAATTGGTTAAGTATAAGTTGCTTAACCCCATTAAATTATCACGTTAAGTTGGTTAAGTATTGGTTACTTAACCTCATTGAATTACCGAGTTTAAATTGGTTAAGTGTTTAACTTAACCCCATCGAATTACCGTGTTTAGATTAGTTAAGTGTGGATTACTTAACCCCATCTAATTACCGTGTCGGATTAGTTAAGTGTAAATTACCTAACCCCATCCCCTAATCATCTTGCATGGTTAAGTGTCATTAAGAAATCAAACCCGATCCCACTTAACCTTATCAAGTTATCATGTTGGATTGATTAAGTATTGGTTAACTTAATCCCCGTCCACTAGCCGTATAAAAATGGTTAAGCGTCATTAGGCAAATCAAATCACTTAACCTACCCAACCTTGTCATGTTTTGTTAAGTATCATTAGCCTAACCAATTTACTTAACCCATTTACCCATGTCGTATTTGGTTAAGAGTCATTAATCAAATTAACTTAACCCTATCATGTGGCATTAATTACTTAATGCACCCCAACCTCTCACATTAGACTTTGTTGTGGTTACTAGTTAAGCCGGTCGGTTCCGGGTAGCTTTACACCACAACTTGGTCTAACCTCGGGTTCAAGCACAACATGACCAACTTCTCACATTGGGTCCTATTGTTTGCAACTACTAGTTAGGCCGGTCGGTTCCGGGTAGTTTTACGTTGCAAACTCAACCCAACCTCGAGTTGGCCACTTTCATGTTTAGTCTAGTGTCATGTTCATAGTCAAGTTTTCAATCAATTGGGTAGACCTAACTTAATAGGTAAATTCCCAATGGGTAGACCTAACTTAATAGGTAAATTCCCAAGCTTATGTTTTTATGCATACTTACATGTCAACTTCCATGTTATATTTCAAGTCATGTTTTCAAGTATAAACACATGTCATATTTAACGTTACATGTTGTCATGCTTATACCCATTTACCCAAGTCATATTCATGTCATTATGTTTCCCCATAATGTGACCCCAACGCTTTTTAAACTAGCATATACGTTCGCAACAACGTGATGGATTAAAAGAAGAGACTTGGCAAAGGAATGACAAAAATGGGTATTAAGCCACAAGTTAATCATGGTGGCAAATGAGACACAAATGTGTTCATTAGCTTGCATGTTACACTCTTAAGCCTCAAAAACATGCATAAACCCAAACTTGGTACATAAGCGAATCATGGTGACAAAAGACATGGAATGATGGCTAGAAACTCGCATATATCATCATATAAGGATTATGACTTCATATGCAAGTTGACATAATGATTATGAAGATTCTCATGTTGCATAATGCAACATTTCAACATAAAGGTTGTGGCTTTTTGCTCATAAGATCAAGATAATCACTTCATAAACTTGCATAACATGATAGCATGCATCATTCTAATTAATCAAACCCAAACTTTCAACACGAACATTTAGCTTCATAGTTAATATCTAAGAGTAGGGAAGGGCTTACATTGCTATGAAGGCCTAAATCGATTAAACTAAAGCTTGTGATGAAGCTTATGCATGCCATCATCCAAAAACCCAAAGATGGATGCTCCAAATCAACAAATACACCATCTTTATGAACAAAGACCAAAACTTTTGCCTTGAAATCAACTTGAGGAGCTCTCATACTAACATAGGGACTCTCTAATACTCTCATGATCATGAAACCTCTCATAGAAATGAAGTGGAGGCTAGGATAGTTGAGTGGAGGCCATGAGAGTAGAAATTTGGCCATAGTTTAGTTACATGAGTGAATAATGAGGGTTTAGGGGTAGGTTAGGGGTTTATTTATAGAAGATTAGGCTAGTTAGGACCCTTAGATTAACCCTAGGACCAACCTGAACCGTCAGATTTCAAACCAGGCCCAAAAACCTAGCCAAAATAGAAAATAGGTGCACCAGGCCAGAATCAGCCGATAGGGCAAGTCGACAGCCCTGTCGACTTGCCTGTCGACATGCCTGTCGACTTGCAAGTCGACAGCCCTGTCGACAGCCAAGTCGACTTGTCTGGGCGGGAATTTTCCCGCCTGGCCCCACCTCTGCATGTTTCGAAATTCAAATTTCCCGAAAACTTCTTTGGGCCTTAACCGGGTCATACGGACTCCGATTTACAAAATTTCGGACTCTATTTCGCGTATTTTTCCGAGACGAACGCAATGTCATAGCCCGTTTTACTTGATTCAGAATTTAAAATTAAATTCTGCCTTGATTCTCGTTTTAACATGTTATCGAAATACGAGTTGTTACATTCTCCCCACCTTTTAGGATTTCGTCCCCGAAATCTCCAAGTTAGGAAGAACATATCCTACCATCCATCATCCATCTACTCAAAACATCATCCACAAGCAATCATTGTCCTTAGATGATTTCTAATGCTATATGAATATATGCAAAACGTGTGTGTACATGTTCCTTAGCTAATGTTAATGATCAGGCCTGAATAATCTTTCTAATGCAAAAATATGTATAGTGCCATGAATCCAACATGTATGCAAATAGTCCTAGTCATATAGATACTATATGCATGCACAATCATTCATTCATATGCAACAACCGCATGATAACACATTCGATTTCATCCATAAACAAGTATAAATACTCGTGCATATGCAATATGAAATGTGACCGAGTCGAGCTAGTATCTAATGTGTATTCGCGCTTCCACGAGCAACCACTTGCAACCACTTGCAACCATATCAATCATAACATGTTTCAAATACATGTTTACATCCATAGGGTTCTACCTAGGATTCCCTGAAACAGGGTCGAGAAGATAAACGAGACAAACTCCTTACGGGGTTTGTAACAGAATATAGGTTCGAGAGGATATTCACAAAAGGTAGCCTACAAGCAAGCTCTACAGAAAACAGGGATCAAGGATATACTTTCAAAAAAAAGAAGTCGTATTTCCTTGGGCTTAATTCCGTTTGTGCCTTGACCGTCCTTTAACTTCGTGATTTCGTAGCTTCTTATTTCCTGTTTCCATAACATGAGCTGGAACTCAATTCTTCGTCGCCTCTCGTTCCACTTGCACTTATCCTCTTTCTAGAATACTTGACGCAAACATGACTGCGTACTCACGATCTCATGCAAGCTTTCCAAAATTCACTAGTGAATCTCGGACCTCGTACCCTAAGGTATTCCACGTAGTAGAACTTTCTCTTGAAAGTAAACAGATGCCAACCGGGTTATCAAGTGCACTTACTAGGGTGATTTCCATAACCCATGCATAAGTGAAATAAACCATCCGTCTTATCGGCGAACACCACTCGATCGGGCTTCAAATTTCCAATAAAGGTATCAAGGGATTCTAGGTAACTAATCATGACCGAACCCAAAAGGTTCCACGAGACTTCGAGGGTATTACCAAGGCTAGTCAAGAGTCTAACTACCCTCCTATCAAAACCGAGAGTGGCACCCCTTACTGGATAACCACTTCATCCCTAGAATCCATCCATAACCGAGGCATGTCATTCTCAAATCCAAAACAAGTCATGAATAAATGGACCGATTCTCCACAGGACTTGAGACAAAAATGGGATTCTCTATTACGCTAGTACTTAAGGTGCAGAGACTCAACTATCAAAGCAGACTTAAATGATACGATGATCAAACCAAAGTCCTAACGGGATGATAGAGAAGAAAAGCAAAACCTTTAACAAGATCGTTACCCTCCTTCCGAGGTACCCTAGACATGGGAGCATACTACTGCCCTCCTAATGATCTTGTCCTTGTCCCATGATACTTAACTATCCGTCCTGTTCCACCATGCCAAAGGTACTCTCTCGTCATGGGTTTCATTGTTCATCTTTCTCTCTCATTCCGGGTTGAGTCATACCAACAAGTTAAACTCGTATCCTTTATCCTCTTTCTCATTATCCTTTCTTATAAGGCGGCTACTGGTCTCTCGAGAACAACCTCCATCGCATGGAAAGCGCTTTTGTAGATAGAAAAGACTAGTCGCAGTTAAAACCACTGTGACTACAGATGGAGAAAAGAAAGGAAAAGAGATTCAATCAAGGGAACAAGGATAGTGCTAATGGCCTTTGGGGAATAGCCTTTTTTTTCTTTTTAAAAGAAAATTTTCTTGGAAAATGCTTCTTTATAAACGATTTTCAAATAGTTTTCAGAAGGTCTTTAAAAACTTTTGCCCAGTCTGGTAACCTTCTGCTCTGATACCAAATGTAACACCCCGCCTCCGCTAGGGTCACTCGCAAGGGAATGCACTAGCTTTAGAGGGGCATTATTGGTAAACATGCACAGAAATATCACAAGACAGAACATATAACATAGCGGAAGTAAAATCGAACTTTTATAAACATTAATAATTAAGGTCTAAAGCCTTTTACATCAGAGTACATCAAAACCTGTCTTGCCATAGTAAAGAAGCATAAAGACTTTTTCATAAATTATTCCCCAAGTAAAAACAGTAAAGTAGCCATAGCCAAGAAAAGTCCAAGCCATCCATGATGACCTTCAAGCAGAAGAAGTCTGAACTAAGCAGCAGTGTTTCCTCCCTGTAACCTGGGGGGGAAACGGAAGAAAGGAGGCGAAACAAAACGGGTCAGTCAAAAAGACTGAGTAAGCCCTATCTACTATTAGTATAGAAACTAGTAAAGTTAACTGTCATGAGAAACTGAGATGGTCATAAGCATGATAACAAGATAGATAAGCTAAATCCAAATAACAGGATGAACTACTGAACTCAGGTAAACTAAGGTGTCATGATAAATCACGATGTCAAGATAAAACAAGGTATTACATCGTCAGGTTTCTATCAAGTATAATATCCCCAAGATATCTATCACGTATAACGTCCTATGTATATATCCTGTATATCCGCTCTGCACCTCTCGTACTAGTGTCCCAACCCGCGTCATGTGTTAACTATGAATGTCCCTCGCCCACTGTCATGTAATGGTCCGTGTCAACCTAATATATAGCATATGTAGGTTTTCCCAACTCGTATGTTTCTTTCCATGTATACGTTCAGTCCTTTGCCATGTAAACGTTTTATCCTTGAAGTTGTTTTGGACTGCAACCCTTGATCTAGTTATGTTCCCTTACCATGAACTATCTCGCGTTCACTTAGGATTTATGCCACCTAGACCCACTAGGGATTATGCTACCTAATGAACGTTTCCGTGTCTCGGTTTGGGTTTTGGCCACCTAGGATCACTAGGGATTATGCCACCCGTCAACCGCGCCCTTCATCCCACGTGTGTATCGTGAATCGTTTCCCATGTCTAGACGCACATGTTCCCCAATGTGCCATCCGAGTTCCGTGCCAGGGCAAACCAAGAAATACGGAACTCGGTCGGGAGCTTTAAGTCGTCTGCTGATGCAGATATCAAGGTCTGTTTTTGTACCCGTGGCTATGGTCCCACGTGACCCCTCCCTCAACTACTGAAAGGCAATCCAAGAAAAATCATGTATGAGAACCACATCCCGGCCCCACTATAGCCCCACTTTCCTACGGGCCTACCTCACCCATGACTTGATAGCAAGAACATGGTCTGTTGGGGGTTCCCTGCCTTTCCGTTCGTACACGATTGACTAAAGATGGTAGGTAGTCGACGACGTGCTATCCAGGGCAAAACCAAATATCGCCGACTCCACGCTAATCCACCCCAGTCTTTAGGTCGCTCGCATAGCAACCAAGGCATACTCTTGGTCCTTCTAACGCAGACCTTAACCTCTCATGGGCCTAGTATAATTACATGGCAGCCCACAGAGGGATCCCAAGAATATCCTCATGTCCCCCGAAGCTTCCACTTCGGCACCCAGTGCGCTGGAGCTTTTATCCAAGTCAGGTAACTTGCTCCTCCTCGTATACTAAGCGATGACCTACCGTATCAGGTTACTCATCGTTTTGAGAATTAGTCCTATGTCCTTAGCTAAGAATTATTACTTAGTTACCCTTAACTAAGGTTTACCACTTAGCTTCCTTTCCCGTTATCCTTGATTAACCACGGTTTTCTACCTAGTTCTTCTAGATAGGGTTTGTCTATTGGGTTAAGTGTTATCATTCAAGTCCATGACTTAACCCGCCCACGAATCACGTCAAAGATTGGCTAAGTATTTAAGTTCAAGACTTAGTCCCACAAGTTGGTTAAGTGTACCCAGAGGCTCATGACTTAACCCTATCAAGTCAAATTGGTCAAGTACTAGCTTACCTTAATCCTATCGGATTATCTTGCTAGATCGATTAAGCATAGATTATCTTAATCCCATCAAATTATCGAGTCGGATTGGTTAAGTATAGGTTGGCTTAACCCCATCCTCTAATCGTACTACAATGGTTAAGTATATTCTAAAAAGGTCTTGTGACTTAACCTTATCAGGTCCGCGTATTAGATTGGTTAAGTGTAAGTTACTTAACCCCATCAAATCATCATGTATAATTGGTTATAAGTTGCTTAACCCCATTAAATTATCACGTTAAGTTGGTTAAGTATTGGTTACTTAACCTCATTGAATTACCGAGTTTAAATTGGTTAAGTGTTTAACTTAACCCCATCGAATTACCGTGTTTAGATTAGTTAAGTGTGGATTACTTAACCCCATCTAATTACCGTGTCGGATTAGTTAAGTGTAAATTACCTAACCCCATCCCCTAATCATCTTGCATGGTTAAGTGTCATTAAGAAATCAAACCCGATCCCACTTAACCTTATCAAGTTATCATGTTGGATTGATTAAGTATTGGTTAACTTAATCCCCGTCCACTAGCCGTATAAAAATGGTTAAGCGTCATTAGGCAAATCAAATCACTTAACCTACCCAACCTTGTCATGTTTTGTTAAGTATCATTAGCCTAACCAATTTACTTAACCCATTTACCCATGTCGTATTTGGTTAAGAGTCATTAATCAAATTAACTTAACCCTATCATGTGGCATTAATTACTTAATGCACCCCAACCTCTCACATTAGACTTTGTTGTGGTTACTAGTTAAGCCGGTCGGTTCCGGGTAGCTTTACACCACAACTTGGTCTAACCTCGGGTTCAAGCACAACATGACCAACTTCTCACATTGGGTCCTATTGTTTGCAACTACTAGTTAGGCCGGTCGGTTCCGGGTAGTTTTACGTTGCAAACTCAACCCAACCTCGAGTTGGCCACTTTCATGTTTAGTCTAGTGTCATGTTCATAGTCAAGTTTTCAAGCAATTGGGTAGACCTAACTTAATAGGTAAATTCCCAATGGGTAGACCTAACTTAATAGGTAAATTCCCAAGCTTATGTTTTTATGCATACTTACATGTCAACTTCCATGTTATATTTCAAGTCATGTTTTCAAGTATAAACACATGTCATATTTAACGTTACATGTTGTCATGCTTATACCCATTTACCCAAGTCATATTCATGTCATTATGTTTCCCCATAATGTGACCCCAACGCTTTTTAAACTAGCATATACGTTCGCAACAACGTGATGGATTAAAAGAAGAGACTTGGCAAAGGAATGACAAAAATGGGTATTAAGCCACAAGTTAATCATGGTGGCAAATGAGACACAAATGTGTTCATTAGCTTGCATGTTACACTCTTAAGCCTCAAAAACATGCATAAACCCAAACTTGGTACATAAGCGAATCATGGTGACAAAAGACATGGAATGATGGCTAGAAACTCGCATATATCATCATATAAGGATTATGACTTCATATGCAAGTTGACATAATGATTATGAAGATTCTCATGTTGCATAATGCAACATTTCAACATAAAGGTTGTGGCTTTTTGCTCATAAGATCAAGATAATCACTTCATAAACTTGCATAACATGATAGCATGCATCATTCTAATTAATCAAACCCAAACTTTCAACACGAACATTTAGCTTCATAGTTAATATCTAAGAGTAGGGAAGGGCTTACATTGCTATGAAGGCCTAAATCGATTAAACTAAAGCTTGTGATGAAGCTTATGCATGCCATCATCCAAAAACCCAAAGATGGATGCTCCAAATCAACAAATACACCATCTTTATGAACAAAGACCAAAACTTTTGCCTTGAAATCAACTTGAGGAGCTCTCATACTAACATAGGGACTCTCTAATACTCTCATGATCATGAAACCTCTCATAGAAATGAAGTGGAGGCTAGGATAGTTGAGTGGAGGCCATGAGAGTAGAAATTTGGCCATAGTTTAGTTACATGAGTGAATAATGAGGGTTTAGGGGTAGGTTAGGGGTTTATTTATAGAAGATTAGGCTAGTTAGGACCCTTAGATTAACCCTAGGACCAACCTGAACCGTCAGATTTCAAACCAGGCCCAAAAACCTAGCCAAAATAGAAAATAGGTGCACCAGGCCAGAATCAGCCGACAGGGCAAGTCGACAGCCCTGTCGACTTGCCTGTCGACATGCCTGTCGACTTGCAAGTCGACAGCCCTGTCGACAGCCAAGTCGACTTGTCTGGGCGGGAATTTTCCCGCCTGGCCCCACCTCTGCATGTTTCGAAATTCAAATTTCCCGAAAACTTCTTTGGGCCTTAACCGGGTCATACGGACTCCGATTTACAAAATTTCGGACTCTATTTCGCGTATTTTTCCGAGACGAACGCAATGTCATAGCCCGTTTTACTTGATTCAGAATTTAAAATTAAATTCTGCCTTTATTCTCGTTTTAACATGTTATCGAAATACGAGTTGTTACATTCTCCCCACCTTTTAGGATTTCATCCCCGAAATCTCCAAGTTAGGAAGAACATATCCTACCATCCATCATCCATCTACTCAAAACATCATCCACAAGCAATCATTGTCCTTAGATGATTTCTAATGCTATATGAATATATGCAAAACGTGTGTGTACATGTTCCTTAGCTAATGTTAATGATCAGGCCTGAATAATCTTTCTAATGCAAAAATATGTATAGTGCCATGAATCCAACATGTATGCAAATAGTCCTAGTCATATAGATACTATATGCGTGCACAATCATTCATTCATATGCAACAACCGCATGATAACACATTCGATTTCATCCATAAACAAGTATAAATACTCGTGCATATGCAATATGAAATGTGACCGAGTCGAGCTAGTATCTAATGTGTATTCGCGCATCCACGAGCAACCACTTGCAACCATATCAATCATAACATGTTTCAAATACATGTTTACATCCATAGGGTTCTACCTAGGATTCCCTGAAACAGGGTCGAGAAGATAAACGAGACAAACTCCTTACGGGGTTTGTAACAGAATATAGGACCGAGAGGATATTCACAAAAGGTAGCCTACAAGCAAGCTCTACAGAAAACAGGGATCAAGGATATACTTTCAAAAAAAAGAAGTCGTATTTCCTTGGGCTTAATTCCGTTTGTGCCTTGACCGTCCTTTAACTTCGTGATTTCGTAGCTTCTTATTTCCTGTTTCCATAACATGAGCTGGAACTCAATTCTTCGTCGCCTCTCGTTCCACTTGCACTTATCCTCTTTCTAGAATACTTGACGCAAACATGACTTCGTACTCACGATCTCATGCAAGCTTTCCAAAATTCACTAGTGAATCTCGGACCTCGTACCCTAAGGTATTCCACGTAGTAGAACTTTCTCTTGAAAGTAAACAGATGCCAACCGGGTTATCAAGTGCTTCCAATAAAGGTATCAAGGGATTCTAGGTAACTAATCATGACCGAACTCAAAAGGTTCCACGAGACTTCGAGGGTATTACCAAGGCTAGTCAAGAGTCTAACTGTAACACCCTGAATTTTAGTTAATACTAAAATTCACTAATTACAGGATAAATAATCTCAGATGTGGGAATTGGGGGTAACGGGCTGCGTTATTGCGTTCGTCTCGGAAAAATACGCGAAATAGAGTCCGAGTTTTCGAAAATCGGAGTCCGTATGGCCCAGTTATGGCCCGATGAAGTTTGCAGAAAATTCAAAACTAAAACAGATTTAAAAATTTAAATATACAGATTTGGAATGGGCCAGGAGGGGTCAGGCGGGAAGCTTCCCGCCCAACCCATGTCGACAGGGCTGTCGACAGGCCTGTCGACAGGGGTGTCGACATGCCTGTCGACTTGCCTGTCGACAGGGTGGCACCGTTCAGGGAACCTGGGTGCACCAGGTTGCACCAGGTTGGGTTTCAGGCTGGCTAGGAGGGCTGGTTCTAGAGATTTCTTAAATCTAAGGGTCCTAATCCAATCTAGGGTTAATCCAAGTGTCTAAAATGCAACCTAATCCTATAAATAAGACCCTAACCCTATCCTAATTCATTCATAATTAGGTTTTGTAACTAAACTATGGCAAAATGAAACTTGGTCATGGCCTCCACAAATCAAATGAAGAGAGTTGCAAGCTAATCAACCCCTAATCACCTTCTTCTTCATATTTGGCAACTAGTTTTACTTCATTGATTTGCTAATCTTGGTTTTGGTGAGTTTCTATGGCTTTAATAATCAATTGTTAAATTGATTATGGTAGGATGTGATAAGACATGGCTATGTTTGTGGATAAATGTATTTATGCAAGTTTGTATGATATGTGATTTGCAAGTTTTATGTTAAATGCAAGTTTAAGGCCATGTTTTATGATGCAAAACACCATGTTAAACATTTATGCATATGTGACATGTTATGCAAACTATATGTGAGAATATATGCAAGTTATAGGTAACATGATATGCAAGTTATGCATGTGATTTTATGCATGCTAAGTAGTTGGTGTTATGCATGTTAAGTATTTGATGTTATGCATGTTAAGTATTTGATGTTATGCATGTTAAGTATTTGATTGTATACATACTAAGTATTGGGTTTTATGCATGATAAGTGTTTGGGGTTTATGCAAGTTAAGTGGTGGGTTTATGCATAATAAGTATTTGATTTCATGCATGATAAGTAAGTGGTTTTATGCATGCTAAGTGTTTGGTATTATGCATAAATCATAACATGCAAGTTTACCCTTTTAAATATGATGCATACATATGCAAGATGATACCCTTATATGCTATGCATGTTTACCCTCCTTTAAGATGCAAGTTCATATGCAAGTTATGTGCATGATGCTATGCAAGTTATGTATATGCTTAAATGCAAGTATGTGAATGCTCATGCAAGTATGTGAATGCTTATGCAAGTATGTGAATGCTTATGCAAGTATATGAATGCTTATGCAAGATATGTGTATGCTTAAATGCATGTTTAACATGTTATGCAAGTTATGAGAATGCTTATATGCAAGTTCAACATGTTATGCAAATCATGTGTATGATAATATGCAAGTTTGGGTTAAATGTAGTTGGGTTAATATATGCTCATATATGCAAGTTGACATCCTCTTAACCCATGACAAAGTTATATGCTAAACCCATGATACTTGTGATGGATCTTTCCCTTTATTATGTCGTGAAATGAGAACGATTTACGTGGGGAACGATGGGGTAATAAATATGTTAATAAAAGTATGATTGGGTATGATTAAGCATACCATAAAAATAAATTAGCATAAGTGGGAATTTACCTATTGAGTTAGGTCTACCCCATGGGAATTTACCTATTGAGTTAGGTCTACCCATGTTATGAAAAATGTGTAATTAATTAGGGATAATTAATTGTGGGAGTGATTAATTAGGCGTAATTAATCAACTAAGACACGAGGTTGGACCCTTTTGTAGCGGAAGTCTGCCCGGAACCGACCGGCCATCCAGCGGCTACAAATGATTGGCCCAATGTGAGAGGTCTTAGTCACAAACTAAATACGTGATTAACGTAAAGACACGAGGTTAGACTCGGTTATGATGTAAGGCTGCCCGGACCCAACCGGCTTAACCAGCGGTCATAAAAGATAGTCTAATGTGAGAGGTCTTTAGGAGGATCACGGTCTTAATTAATTAAGAAACACTTAACCAAATTAGCATGTAGTGGGACATGAGGGTTAAGTGGGTGCCTTGGGTGGCATGTAGTAACTAGTGGGGGTGCCTCGGGTGGCATGAGGAAACTAGTGGGTTGCCTTGGGTGGCAATAGAAAATACGATTAGAATACTTAACCAAAGTGGAACATGTAATTAAACATGATTAAAGGGTTAAGTAAGTGCCTTGGGTGGCATGTGGGAATCAAGTAAGTGCTTTGGGTGGCATGTGGAAATCTAGTGGGTGCCCTTAGTGGCAAATTGAAATATAATTGATGACTTAACCAAACCTTAACATGTAAGGGGGCATGATTATAAATAAAAGGGGTTAAGTGGGATGCACTAGATTAAACGACAAGCTTAAGTAGTAGCTTGTGGGGGCCCATTTCAACCAATATCCCAAACGTATCTTTGTGGGCTCGACTCAAGTCGAGTGACGGGACACGCATATTGGGCTTGACTATAAGAGGCCAAAACGGGTTAGCGGTGGCAACGCGGGACCAACGGGTTTCATATGCGTGTGTGGGCCCGGGCTGGTTGGTAAGTCGTTGTTGCATCGTGTAGATATAAAGCCGTGCACCGTGATATTATCTGGTAGCCACTTTAGGGGAATGATACACCCCAATCGTGGGACCAGCACGGGTATCTACGGTAGGGAGCCGATCGATGGGTAGTAGTAGGTACACCTAGTAAAGATAGGGGCAGACGGCACCTGTGTAGGGGTACACGAAACTACTGGGTAGATTACTAGGTACACCTAGTGGATGTAGGGGCAGACGGCACCTACGTGGTCAGTTATATACCTAATGGATGTAGGGGCAGACGGCACCTACGTGGTCAGCTAGAAGTACCAGAAACTACTAGTTATATTTTCTAAGACTTTAGATGGGATCAACCTTTAAGTAGGAATTACTCTTGGTGGGTAGAACTGGTGTGGTGCAGTGTAGGAATTACCCTTGGGTGAATAAGTCTGGGGTGGTGTAAGAATTATCCTTGGGTGGATAAATGCGTCTTTACGGTTATCGTAGTACATCCGGTGTTTAGTTGGCTACTTTGTGTAGTCATTATCCCCAGAGGTACCGTACCTTATTTATGTCATACCCTAATTACTTTAATGGTTGTATTGTTAGGGTTATAGGACTCACTCAGACTTATGTCTGACCCCGTTGTTTTTATCTTTTTTTTCCCAACCCCCAGGTTATCAGAGTGGGCCTAGCACTAGTGGGCTTGGATTAGACCGCTATATCTATCTTTTGGGCTTGGATCGTAGAAGTAAAGCTCGGTTTATCTTTTCTATTATGGCTATTGTATAGGTAGTGGGATTATGTACTTCTATTTTATCAGGATGGATATTATGTACTTGACTCTTGTTATGGTTTTGTGATGTAACCAAACATGTTTTACTTTCCGCTGCAATAAAAGGATGTTTTAAATTTTTCAAGTATTACTTATATCTGTCTTGTTGTAATTTTTCTGTTCTATACTCACTCAAAATGCTCCACCAAAACTAAGGCATTCCCTTTATGAGTGACCTTAGCGGGTGTGGGGTGTTACACGTGGTATCAGAGCTTAAGGTTACCAGAACAGATAAAATTTTTAGAAAAATTATTTTCTAAGAATATTTTTGGAAAGGAGTATTTTCAAAAACATGTCTTTTAAGAGAAAAGTTTTTGAAAGAAAAGCATAATCCCCAATAGCCATATCTATATCTTTCGAATTCTCCATTTTGAATCTCTTCCTTTCTCTCGTTTTGAGTTTCCCCTCCACGTATAGATGATCTTTCTAAGAAAGATAAGGATGGAAAACCACTTCAAGGGACTTAGACGTTAGTCGGATTAGAAGTTGGTTCAAGAAGGAGGAGGACTGGTAGGTATCTATTGGATAGACGGAGGGAGGAAGGCTCAAATAGTTGTTTGGTTAATGAAGGATGAAACCTCATTGGTGGGAGGTTACGAGTGGAGAATAGGGAAGAAGAAGGCAAGTGGTTATCCTTTTGAGAGGAATAGGACACCTTATTAGGATTGTCCAAAGAAGCAAGGGCAAGGTATGGAATCTTCTGGAGGGTAGTTGTATTTCCTCACGACTAGGGTACCAGATGGGGATAAGACCGTCTAGATTGGAGGTTGGATTTCCTTATCATCCAATTCGAACTTTATTTGATTCTGACGCATCGAGTTCGTTTATCTCATCATTACTAGTAGAGTCACTGCACTGAGACACCAGTTGGTAGATGATCCCTTAGTTGTTTCAAACCCAATTGGGCTCCATGATGTGTTTGGGTTTGAAAGTTCCTATACTTAGCGTTGAGTTTAGGTGTGATGCTTGTTGGGCTTCACGGGCTATGGGCTAGTTTTGGGCATGGACTGGTTATCCAGTAGGGGTGCCGTTCTTCATTTTGAAGGGAGAGTTGTTAGGCTTATGGGCCGCCTGGGTAACACTCTCGAGATCTCTTGTAATCCCATAGAATCTGTTATGCTAAGTTATTTAGAATCGCTTGACACGTCGGTCTAGAGTTTGCGATCTGTTAGAGCGGTCCGGGAGCACCCGGATGTGTGTGAGGAGGTGAAGGGCTTACCTCCGAAGCGGGAGATTGACTTCCGAATATATATGGTGGATAATGCTAAACTAGTGTCTTGGCCAGTGTGCCACATGGCTCCTAGCGAGAGGAGGGAACTCCATAAGTAAGTAGGCGATTTGCTTGAGAAGGGGTTCATAAGACGAAGTATATCGGAGTGGGGCGCTCCAGTAGTTTTGTTATAAAGGCGGATGGGTCCCTCAGACTTTGTGTAGGCTAAAGAGAACTAAAGAAACTCACAAAGAAGAATAGACACCCATTGCCAAGGATTGGTGATCTCCTTGATCGGTTGGCTGGCGCCTCAGTATTTTTGTAGTAGGACTTAGCCACGGGATTTCATCAGTTGAGAGTGGCTGAGAATAGTATAGAGAAGACTGCCTTTAGGACTCCGGATGATTTCTTTTATGAGTGGCTGGTGATGCCATTGGGTTTGACGAACGCCCCCGCATACTTTGTTGAGAAGGGTGTTCAGGGAGTACCTAAATAAGTTCGTGATGGTCTTTGTAGATGACATCTGGGTCTTTTCTAGGAGCGAAATAAGTTTTCGTATGTGCTCAATAGGCTGAGCAGAGCCAGTATAGGATAAACGACGGTTTTGGAGCGAGACTGGCGAGAACATCCAGAATTGGTCAAGGGCTTAATTATTTAGCCATTTTTACTAGTATCGTCTCACGTAGGTCGTCTGAATTCGAAGGAGGTATCCCTTAGGTGTTTGTCTGATATTGGTTTAGGCCTTTGGGGCTTGCATTTGGGGGATGCCGAATTCGACTAGGGTGGTCTGCGTGGGAGACAGTTATGATAATTTTGGATGATATTCTGGTGGAGAAGAGCATGCCCTACATCTTAAGGAAGTGTTGGAGACTCTTCGAGCGCATAGTCTTAGGATAGCAAAAGTGGATGGGATCCTTAACATCCTATGAGTAAGGGTAACATGGTAGCGGACGCCTTTAGTAGAAAAAGGTTGTCCTTGAGTTCATTGTTCGTTGAACGACGGAGCTTAGAGTTTATTTCTAAGTTTGACTTTAGACCTTCCGTTGACTTTGTACCCGGTTTGCTAGCCTCCTTGGAGGTTAGACCTACTCTTTTAGGGCGGATTGGAAGAGCACAGAGGGACGATCCACAGTTGGTTGAGTTGGTAGAGAAGCTCATAAGGGGGGGGAAGTCGTCCAGCCATTTGAGTAGGAACACCCTAGACGATAGGGGTGTTTGTGTAGAGACGGCAGACTTTGTGTACCGCAAGACGAGGGTTTGAGGAAGGCTATTCTTGATGACGCACACCGTTCTAGGATGATCATTCA
This sequence comes from Allium sativum, assembly GCA_030737875.1. Classification (NCBI taxonomy): domain Eukaryota; kingdom Viridiplantae; phylum Streptophyta; class Magnoliopsida; order Asparagales; family Amaryllidaceae; genus Allium; species Allium sativum. Next base: position 441,744,378 of record CM060922.1, on the reverse strand, counting down.
TCCCGGTAGGGATAAGATGTACCAAGGCATGAAGAGGGTTTTCTTCTGGGCCGGTATGAAGAAAGATGTGGCCGGGTATGTCGCTCGATGTTTGGTGTGCCAGCAAGTGAAGGCGGAGCAAAGGAAACCAGGTGGGTTGCTTCACCCATTGGAGGTTCCGCAATGGAGGTGGGATAGCGTCTCGATGGATTTTATTGACGGGTTACCCAGGTCGAGGAAGAGTAATACAGGAATTTGGGAGGTGGTAGATAGACTTACTAAGAGCGCCCATTTCATACCTGTGAAGAGCAAGAGGACTGCTCCATGGCTAGCTTCAGTATATCTTCGAAAGATAGTTCGATTACATGGGGTACCCTCTAGCATAGTAAGTGATCGAGATCCTATCTTCACTAGCGAGTGCTGGAAGAGTTTGCAAGAGGCGGTAGGGACTCAGTTGTGTTTGAATACCGCATATCATCCTCAGACGGACGGCCAGACCGAGAGGGTGAATCATGTCCTAGAAGACCTTTTGAGGCTTTGTATCTTAGATTTTGGGAGGTACATGGGAAGAGCATCTTCCATTGGTGGAGTTCGCATATAATAACAGCTTTCAGTCCAGTATTGGTATGGCACCTTTCGAAGCTCTTTATGGAAGGCCATGTCGATCACCTACACGTTGGTAGGAATCTACGGATGAGATCTTGCTTGGGCCGATGAGGTTAGAAAGACCTCGGGAAAAGATTGATTTGATTCAAAGAAGGATGAAAGCGACGCAAGATAAACAGAAATCTTGTGCGGACAAGAGGAGAACAGAGCTTGAGTTTGATATTAGGACATGCTTTTTATTAAGATATCTCCGTTACGGAATGTGGTTCACTTTGGATCTGTTGGGAAGTGAGTACCAAGGTTTGTTGGACCGTTTCCTATTAAGGAAAGGATTGGACAGATGTCATATAGAGTGGAGTTGCCCGACAGGCTTAGTGGTGTACATGATATATTCCATGTGTTACATTTGAGGAAGTTCCTACATGAGACCGCAGAAGCGGTAGAGCCGAGCCTGCTTAGAGAAGTGGAAGTAGAGCGTGATGCGACGATTCGACGAGCTCCTACTTGCATCCTTGGGTCAGAGATTTGGAAGTTGAGAAACAGAGAGGTTCAACTAATCAAAGTACAAAGGGGAGATGAAGAAAGTGACGCTACCTGGGAGACGGAAGCGAAGATGCGTTCGAGGTACCCTTTTCTTTCGGAGGGTATGTCCTTTTGCTTCTCCTTCATCGCATATCTTGTGCTTATTCTTAGTATGTCCTCTCGTTAGTACTTTTGACCTTTAGATAGGGTAAACCTATGGTTGAAACATGTGTTTGAGACATGTTATGGTTGATGGATGCAAGTGGATGCAAGTGTTTGCTAGTGGTTGCTCGTGGATGCATATACACACACTCTAGGCACTAGATCGGCTCAGTCACTTCATATTGCATATTGCATAAAATTGTGTGTAGGAAAATATATTTATGGATGTATAATGGTTGTGTTATCACATGGATGATGCATTTTGGTGAATGGTTGTGCACTCATGTAGATATTGTATGTGTCAATAGGGTTTTCTCGCATACATAATGGATGCATGGCACTATCATGGTTTGCATATGTTCATACATTAGATAGGGAACATATACACACACTGTTTGCATATGCTCATACATCATTAGAAACTGTTTAAGGACAATGGATGCCCGTGGTTGATGGTTTGAGTAGATGGTTGTTTGGATGGTAGGATATGCATTCTCCTTAGCTTAGAGATTTCGGGGACGAAATCCTTTAAGGAAGGGAGAATGTAACACCCTGAATTTTAGTTAATACTAAAATTCACTAATTACAGGATAAATAATCTCAGATGTGGGAATTGGGGGTAACGGGCTGCGTTATTGCGTTCGTCTCGGAAAAATACGCGAAATAGAGTCCGAGTTTTCGAAAATCGGAGTCCGTATGGCCCAGTTATGGCCCGATGAAGTTTGCAGAAAATTCAAAACTAAAACAGATTTAAAAATTTAAATATACAGATTTGGAATGGGCCAGGCGGGGTCAGGCGGGAAGCTTCCCGCCCAACCCATGTCGACAGGGCTGTCGACAGGGGTGTCGACATGCCTGTCGACTTGCCTGTCGACAGGGTGGCACCGTTCAGGGAACCTGGGTGCACCAGGTTGCACCAGGTTGGGTTTCAGGCTGGCTAGGAGGGCTGGTTCTAGAGATTTCTTAAATCTAAGGGTCCTAATCCAATCTAGGGTTAATCCAAGGGTCTAAAATGCAACCTAATCCTATAAATAAGACCCTAACCCTATCCTAATTCATTCATAATTAGGTTTTGTAACTAAACTATGGCAAAATGAAACTTGGTCATGGCCTCCACAAATCAAATGAAGAGAGTTGCAAGCTAATCAACCCCTAATCACCTTCTTCTTCATATTTGGCAACTAGTTTTACTTCATTGATTTGCTAATCTTGGTTTTGGTGAGTTTCTATGGCTTTAATAATCAATTGTTAAATTGATTATGGTAGGATGTGATAAGACATGGCTATGTTTGTGGATAAATGTATTTATGCAAGTTTGTATGATATGTGATTTGCAAGTTTTATGTTAAATGCAAGTTTAAGGCCATGTTTTATGATGCAAAACACCATGTTAAACATTTATGCATATGTGACATGTTATGCAAACTATATGTGAGAATATATGCAAGTTATAGGTAACATGATATGCAAGTTATGCATGTGATTTTATGCATGCTAAGTAGTTGGTGTTATGCATGTTAAGTATTTGATGTTATGCATGTTAAGTATTTGATGTTATGCATGTTAAGTATTTGATGTTATGCATGCTAAGTATTTGATTGTATACATACTAAGTATTGAGTTTTATGCATGATAAGTGTTTGGGGTTTATGCAAGTTAAGTGGTGGGTTTATGCATAATAAGTATTTGATTTCATGCATGATAAGTAAGTGGTTTTATGCATGCTAAGTGTTTGGTATTATGCATAAATCATAACATGCAAGTTTACCCTTTTAAATATGATGCATACATATGCAAGATGATACCCTTATATGCTATGCATGTTTACCCTCCTTTAAGATGCAAGTTCATATGCAAGTTATGTGCATGATGCTATGCAAGTTATGTATATGCTTAAATGCAAGTATGTGAATGCTCATGCAAGTATGTGAATGCTTATGCAAGTATGTGAATGCTTATGCAAGTATATGAATGCTTATGCAAGATATGTGTATGCTTAAATGCATGTTTAACATGTTATGCAAGTTATGAGAATGCTTATATGCAAGTTCAACATGTTATGCAAATCATGTGTATGATAATATGCAAGTTTGGGTTAAATGTAGTTGGGTTAATATATGCTCATATATGCAAGTTGACATCCTCTTAACCCATGACAAAGTTATATGCTAAACCCATGATACTTGTGATGGATCTTTCCCTTTATTATGTCGTGAAATGAGAACGATTTACGTGGGGAACGATGGGGTAATAAATATGTTAATAAAAGTATGATTGGGTATGATTAAGCATACCATAAAAATAAATTAGCATAAGTGGGAATTTACCTATTGAGTTAGGTCTACCCCATGGGAATTTACCTATTGAGTTAGGTCTACCCATGTTATGAAAAATGTGTAATTAATTAGGGATAATTAATTGTGGGAGTGATTAATTAGGCGTAATTAATCAACTAAGACACGAGGTTGGACCCTTTTGTAGCGGAAGTCTGCCCGGAACCGACCGGCCATCCAGCGGCTACAAATGATTGGCCCAATGTGAGAGGTCTTAGTCACAAACTAAATACGTGATTAACGTAAAGACACGAGGTTAGACTCGGTTATGATGTAAGGCTGCCCGGACCCAACCGGCTTAACCAGCGGTCATAAAAGATAGTCTAATGTGAGAGGTCTTTAGGAGGATCACGGTCTTAATTAATTAAGAAACACATAACCAAATTAGCATGTAGTGGGACATGAGGGTTAAGTGGGTGCCTTGGGTGGCATGTAGTAACTAGTGGGGGTGCCTCGGGTGGCATGAGGAAACTAGTGGGTTGCCTTGGGTGGCAATAGAAAATACGATTAGAATACTTAACCAAAGTGGAACATGTAATTAAACATGATTAAAGGGTTAAGTAAGTGCCTTGGGTGGCATGTGGGAATCAAGTAAGTGCTTTGGGTGGCATGTGGAAATCTAGTGGGTGCCCTTAGTGGCAAATTGAAATATAATTGATGACTTAACCAAACCTTAACATGTAAGGGGGCATGATTATAAATAAAAGGGGTTAAGTGGGATGCACTAGATTAAACGACAAGCTTAAGTAGTAGCTTGTGGGGGCCCATTTCAACCAATATCCCAAACGTATCTTTGTGGGCTCGACTCAAGTCGAGTGACGGGACACGCATATTGGGCTTGACTATAAGAGGCCAAAACGGGTTAGCGGTGGCAACGCGGGACCAACGGGTTTCATATGCGTGTGTGGGCCCGGGCTGGTTGGTAAGTCGTTGTTGCATCGTGTAGATATAAAGCCGTGCACCGTGATATTATCTGGTAGCCACTTTAGGGGAATGATACACCCCAATCGTGGGACCAGCACGGGTATCTACGGTAGGGAGCCGATCGATGGGTAGTAGTAGGTACACCTAGTAAAGATAGGGGCAGACGGCACCTGTGTAGGGGTACACGAAACTACTGGGTAGATTACTAGGTACACCTAGTGGATGTAGGGGCAGACGGCACCTACGTGGTCAGTTATATACCTAATGGATGTAGGGGCAGACGGCACCTACGTGGTCAGCTAGAAGTACCAGAAACTACTAGTTATATTTTCTAAGACTTTAGATGGGATCAACCTTTAAGTAGGAATTACTCTTGGTGGGTAGAACTGGTGTGGTGCAGTGTAGGAATTACCCTTGGGTGAATAAGTCTGGGGTGGTGTAAGAATTATCCTTGGGTGGATAAATGCGTCTTTACGGTTATCGTAGTACATCCGGTGTTTAGTTGGCTACTTTGTGTAGTCATTATCCCCAGAGGTACCGTACCTTATTTATGTCATACCCTAATTACTTTAATGGTTGTATTGTTAGGGTTATAGGACTCACTCAGACTTATGTCTGACCCCGTTGTTTTTATCTTTTTTTTCCCAACCCCCAGGTTATCAGAGTGGGCCTAGCACTAGTGGGCTTGGATCAGACCGCTATATCTATCTTTTGGGCTTGGATCGTAGAAGTAAAGCTCGGTTTATCTTTTCTATTATGGCTATTGTATAGGTAGTGGGATTATGTACTTCTATTTTATCAGGATGGATATTATGTACTTGACTCTTGTTATGGTTTTGTGATGTAACCAAACATGTTTTACTTTCCGCTGCAATAAAAGGATGTTTTAAAATTTTCAAGTATTACTTATATCTGTCTTGTTGTAATTTTTCTGTTCTATACTCACTCAAAATGCTCCACCAAAACTAAGGCATTCCCTTTATGAGTGACCTTAGCGGGTGTGGGGTGTTACACTAACTACCCTCCAATCAAAACCGAGAGTGGCACCCCTTACTGGATAACCACTTCATCCCTAGAATCCATCCATAACCGAGGCATGTCATTCTCAAATCCAAAACAATTCATGAATAAATGGACCGATTCTCCACAGGACTTGAGACAAAAATGGGATTCTCTATTACGCTAGTACTTAAGGTGCAGAGACTCAACTATCAAAGCAGACTTAAATGATACGATGATCAAACCAAAGTCCTAACGGGATGATAGAGAAGAAAAGCTAAACCTTTAACAAGATCGTTACCCTCCTTCCGAGGTACCCTAGACATGGGAGCATACTACTGCCCTCCCAATGATCTTGTCCTTGTCCCATGATACTTAACTATCCGTCCCGTTCCACCATGCCAAAGGTACTCTCTCGTCATGGGTTTCATTGTTCATCTTTCTCTCTCATTCCGGGTTGAGTCATACCAACAAGTTAAACTCGTATCCTTTATCCTCTTTCTCATTATCCTTTCTTATAAGGCGGCTACTGGTCTCTCGAGAACAACCTCCATCGCATGGAAAGCGCTTTTGTAGATAGAAAAGACTAGTCGCAGTTAAAACCACTGTGACTACAGATGGAGAAAAGAAAGGAAAAGAGATTCAATCAAGGGAACAAGGATAGTGCTAATGGCCTTTGGGGAATAGCCTTTTTTTCTTTTTAAAAGAAAATTTTCTTGGAAAATGCTTCTTTATAAACGATTTTCAAATAGTTTTCAGAAGGTCTTTAAAAACTTTTGCCCAGTCTGGTAACCTTCTGCTCTGATACCAAATGTAACACCCCGCCTCCGCTAGGGTCACTCGCAAGGGAATGCACTAGCTTTAGAGGGGCATTATTGGTAAACATGCACAGAAATATCACAAGACAGAACATATAACATAGCGGAAGTAAAATCGAACTTTTATAAACATTAATAATTAAGGTCTAAAGCCTTTTACATCAGAGTACATCAAAACCTGTCTTGCCATAGTAAAGAAGCATAAAGACTTTTTCATAAATTATTCCCCAAGTAAAAACAGTAAAGTAGCCATAGCCAAGAAAAGTCCAAGCCATCCATGATGACCTTCAAGCAGAAGAAGTCCAAACTAAGCAGCAGTGTTTCCTCCCTGTAACCTGGGGGGGAAACGGAAGAAAGGAGGCGAAACAAAACGGGTCAGTCAAAAAGACTGAGTAAGCCCTATCTACTATTAGTATAGAAACTAGTAAAGTTAACTGTCATGAGAAACTGAGATGATCATAAGCATGATAACAAGATAGATAAGCTAAATCCAAATAACAGGATGAACTACTGAACTCAGGTAAACTAAGGTGTCATGATAAATCACGATGTCAAGATAAAACAAGGTATTACATCGTCAGGTTTCTATCAAGTATAATATCCCCAAGATATCTATCACGTATAACGTCCTATGTATCTATCCTGTATATCCGCTCTGCACCTCTCGTACTAGTGTCCCAACCCGCGTCATGTGTTAACTATGAATGTCCCTCGCCCACTGTCATGTAATGGTCCGTGTCAACCTAATATATAGCATATGTAGGTTTTCCCAACTCGTATGTTTCTTTCCATGTATACGTTCAGTCCTTTGCCATGTAAACGTTTTATCCTTGAAGTTGTTTTGGACTGCAACCCTTGATCTAGTTATGTTCCCTTACCATGAACTATCTCGCGTTCACTTAGGATTTATGCCACCTAGACCCACTAAGGATTATGCTACCTAGTGAACGTTTTCGTGTCTCGGTTTGGGTTTTGGCCACCTAGTATCACTAGGGATTATGCCACCCGTCAACCGCGCCCTTCATCCCACGTGTGTATCGTGAATCGTTTCCCATGTCTAGACGCACATGTTCCCCAATGTGCCATCCGAGTTCCGTGCCAGGGCAAACCAAGAAATACGGAACTCGGTCTGGAGCTTTAAGTCGTCTGCTGATGCAGATATCAAGGTCTGTTTTTGTACCCGTGGCTATGGTCCCACGTGACCCCTCCCTCAACTACTGAAAGGCAATCCAAGAAAAATCATGTATGAGAACCACATCCCGGCCCCACTATAGCCCCACTTTCCTACGGGCCTACCTCACCCATGACTTGATAGCAAGAACATGGTCTGTTGGGGGTTCCCTGCCTTTCCGTTCGTACACGATTGACTAAAGATGGTAGGTAGTCGACGACGTGCTATCCAGGGCAAAACCAAGTATCGCCGACTCCACGCTAATCCACCCCAGTCTTTAGGTCGCTCGCATAGCAACCAATGCATACTCTTGGTCCTTCTAACGCAGACCTTAACCTCTCATGGGCCTAGTATAATTACATGGCAGCCCACAGAGGGATCCCAAGAATATCCTCACGTCCCCCGAAGCTTCCACTTCGGCACCCAGTGCGCTGGAGCTTTTATCCAAGTCAGGTAACTTGCTCCTCCTCGTATACTAAGCGATGACCTACCGTATCAGGTTACTCATCGTTTTGAGAATTAGTCATATGTCCTTAGCTAAGAATTATTACTTAGTTACCCTTAACTAAGGTTTACCACTTAGCTTCCTTTCCCGTTATCCTTGATTAACCACGGTTTTCTACCTAGTTCTTCTAGATAGGGTTTGTCTATTGGGTTAAGTGTTATCATTCAAGTCCATGACTTAACCCGCCCACGAATCACGTCAAAGATTGGCTAAGTATTTAAGTTCAAGACTTAGTCCCACAAGTTGGTTAAGTGTACCCAGAGGCTCATGACTTAACCCTATCAAGTCAAATTGGTCAAGTACTAGCTTACCTTAATCCTATCGGATTATCTTGCTAGATCGATTAAGCATAGATTATCTTAATCCCATCAAATTATCGAGTCGGATTGGTTAAGTATAGGTTGGCTTAACCCCATCCTCTAATCGTACTACAATGGTTAAGTATATTCTAAAAAGGTCTTGTGACTTAACCTTATCAGGTCCGCGTATTAGATTGGTTAAGTGTAAGTTACTTAACCCCATCAAATCATCATGTATAATTGGTTAAGTATAAGTTGCTTAACCCCATTAAATTATCACGTTAAGTTGGTTAAGTATTGGTTACTTAACCTCATTGAATTACCGAGTTTAAATTGGTTAAGTGTTTAACTTAACCCCATCGAATTACCGTGTTTAGATTAGTTAAGTGTGGATTACTTAACCCCATCTAATTACCGTGTCGGATTAGTTAAGTGTAAATTACCTAACCCCGTCCCCTAATCATCTTGCATGGTTAAGTGTCATTAAGAAATCAAACCCGGTCCCACTTAACCTTATCAAGTTATCATGTTGGATTGATTAAGTATTGGTTAACTTAATCCCCGTCCACTAGCCGTATAAAAATGGTTAAGCGTCATTAGGCAAATCAAATCACTTAACCTACCCAACCTTGTCATGTTTTGTTAAGTATCATTAGCCTAACCAATTTACTTAACCCATTTACCCATGTCGTATTTGGTTAAGAGTCATTAATCAAATTAACTTAACCCTATCATGTGGCATTAATTACTTAATGCACCCCAACCTCTCACATTAGACTTTGTTGTGGTTACTAGTTAAGCCGGTCGGTTCCGGGTAGCTTTACACCACAACTTGGTCTAACCTCGGGTTCAAGCACAACATGACCAACTTCTCACATTGGGTCCTATTGTTTGCAACTACTAGTTAGGCCGGTCGGTTCCGGGTAGTTTTACGTTGCAAACTCAACCCAACCTCGAGTTGGCCACTTTCATGTTTAGTCTAGTGTCATGTTCATAGTCAAGTTTTCAAGCAATTGGGTAGACCTAACTTAATAGGTAAATTCCCAATGGGTAGACCTAACTTAATAGGTAAATTCCCAAGCTTATGTTTTTATGCATACTTACATGTCAACTTCCATGTTATATTTCAAGTCATGTTTTCAAGTATAAACACATGTCATATTTAACGTTACATGTTGTCATGCTTATACCCATTTACCCAAGTCATATTCATGTCATTATGTTTCCCCATAATGTGACCCCAACGCTTTTTAAACTAGCATATACGTTCGCAACAACGTGATGGATTAAAAGAAGAGACTTGGCAAAGGAATGACAAAAATGGGTATTAAGCCACAAGTTAATCATGGTGGCAAATGAGACACAAATGTGTTCATTAGCTTGCATGTTACACTCTTAAGCCTCAAAAACATGCATAAACCCAAACTTGGTACATAAGCGAATCATGGTGACAAAAGACATGGAATGATGGCTAGAAACTCGCATATATCATCATATAAGGATTATGACTTCATATGCAAGTTGACATAATGATTATGAAGATTCTCATGTTGCATAATGCAACATTTCAACATAAAGGTTGTGGCTTTTTGCTCATAAGATCAAGATAATCACTTCATAAACTTGCATAACATGATAGCATGCATCATTCTAATTAATCAAACCCAAACTTTCAACACGAACATTTAGCTTCATAGTTAATATCTAAGAGTAGGGAAGGGCTTACATTGCTATGAAGGCCTAAATCGATTAAACTAAAGCTTGTGATGAAGCTTATGCATGCCATCATCCAAAAACCCAAAGATGGATGCTCCAAATCAACAAATACACCATCTTTATGAACAAAGACCAAAACTTTTGCCTTGAAATCAACTTGAGGAGCTCTCATACTAACATAGGGACTCTCTAATACTCTCATGATCATGAAACCTCTCATAGAAATGAAGTGGAGGCTAGGATAGTTGAGTGGAGGCCATGAGAGTAGAAATTTGGCCATAGTTTAGTTACATGAGTGAATAATGAGGGTTTAGGGGTAGGTTAGGGGTTTATTTATAGAAGATTAGGCTAGTTAGGACCCTTAGATTAACCCTAGGACCAACCTGAACCGTCAGATTTCAAACCAGGCCCAAAAACCTAGCCAAAATAGAAAATAGGTGCACCAGGCCAGAATCAGCCGACAGGGCAAGTCGACAGCCCTGTCGACTTGCCTGTCGACATGCCTGTCGACTTGCAAGTCGACAGCCCTGTCGACAGCCAAGTCGACTTGTCTGGGCGGGAATTTTCCCGCCTGGCCCCACCTCTGCATGTTTCGAAATTCAAATTTCCCGAAAACTTCTTTGGGCCTTAACCGGGTCATACGGACTCCGATTTACAAAATTTCGGACTCTATTTCGCGTATTTTTCCGAGACGAACGCAATGTCATAGCCCGTTTTACTTGATTCAGAATTTAAAATTAAATTCTGCCTTTATTCTCGTTTTAACATGTTATCGAAATACGAGTTGTTACACTGTTTAACAGAATATATCATATAGAACTGAAAGTGATGTTATCTATATTGTTTAACATCTGTGATGCAGGGAAACGGGTTGGAGGAATCCGACTGGATTCCTCAACATTTATTTTACTGTTTTCATATATTGTGATATATGATGTGTTATATAATCTGTTATGGATTATGTGTGTTGGAATGATGTTGATCATTTTTATTCGATATTTTAAACATCATAAAAGACCCTGGGATGTAAAAAGAAGTATTTCAATGTATATTGAAATAAAGGAATTTTATAAAATCACAGGATTTTATAAAAGGAATTATTTATAAAACGAACACGGTTTTATAAAAGGGATATTTATTTAGAAAATAAATAGAAGTTATAAATAGGAAATATTTGTAACGGTAAATAGAAGTTATAAATAGGAAATATTCGTAACGGTAAATAGAAGTTATAAATAGGATATATTTGTAACGGTAAGTAAACGTTATAAAAAGGAAATAGTTGTAACGGAAAACGTAGTTTATCAAAGAAGTTAATCGATGTTAGTTAATCGATTAGTGTTAAAGTAAAAGAAGTTAATCGATGTTAGTTAATCGATTAGTGTTAAAGTAAAAGAAGTTAATCGATGTTAGTTAATCGATTTGTGTTAAAGTAAAAAGAGATAATCGATGTTAGTTTAATCGATTAGTGTTAAAGTAAAAGGAGATAATCGATGTTAGATAATCGATGTTAGATAATCGATGTTAGTTAATCGATTAGAGTTAAAGAAAAGAGTTAATCGAATATAGTTATTCGAATAGAAGCAAAGGAGTAATCGAATATAGTTATTCGAATAGAAGCAAAGGAGTAATCGAATATAGTTATTCGAATAGAAAGTAAAATGAGTTAATCGAATATGGTTATTCGAATAGAAAGTAGAATGAGTTAATCGAATATAGTTTATTCGAAGAAAGTAAAAGGAGTTATCGAATATAGTTTATTCGAAAGGAGTTAAGTGAAATGAGTAAATCAATAGTGTTAGTCAAATAGAGTTAATCCAATAGTGTTAGTCCAATAGAGTTAATTGATAAGGGTTAATCGAATAGAGATTTATTAGAAGGAGGGTTAAGTAAGGAAGTTAGAAAAAGGAATAAAGTGAACTTTGCTAATTTCAAAGTTAGAAATGTTGTTCAGTTAAGGTCTGAGAGGTAGTTCTACCCCAACTTGATTGGCTTCGTTTTTAACTAAGGAATAGTTAAGGTTCGGCAGTAAAGGAAATTGTTTGAGTTGGCATCGCGATGGTTTGTCTAAACATCTGTCTAAGTCCAATGAAGAAGCTTTGGAAATGTTTTCCAAATAAGAAACCAGAAATGTTTTCTAATAAAGAAACAAAGAAATGGAAATGTTTTTCCATTGTTAATAACGTATATTTTCCCAATTTAGAAAATAAGGAATATTGAACGTAGGGAAACATGAGATAAGTAAATTAATGAACTAAAGAGATGAATGTTGAATGATGTTTGATCGATATAATTTCCATTTGGAAATAATATCATTGTTTGCACACCTATTTTTATTCGATAGTTAAATCACAGACTATCGAAGTTTTGACCATTTTAACGTTGTTAATATGGAGAGACCGGTTGGATTATTATCCAAAGAACCACTCTGTATTGGCATAAGCGTTGCGAATCATATATGCCAAAAGGAAATTGAAGACGGAGTTATGCAAGGGCTATCCTGTTTACAGAATAGTGCCTTCGGTTCATCCTGTTCCTGGATGACTTGTATGGACGGATGTCTGACAGAGTATTTCCAGACAATCACATATATTGATTTCTCCAACTATACCAAGAGTGGAAGCGGAGAAGGAAACTTCTTTTAGCTAACACATAATGTATTGTTGAGGACGTCAATCGGTGATTGGATGGATTTGATGATGTGGCATTCAAAGTGAATCTGATATGATGATAAAGCGTAGCTTCTAGCCTCATCATCCGGTAAATGACAGAAATCGGGCAGGCAGCATGGCTAAGTCGGTCGCACCGAAGTAGGGTGTATAATCACCTGATCTAGAGTTTCATTTACTTCTAAAAATCTATTGTTGATGTTGTCCCATTCGGGAAACGGTTGCTGATCCCAACTGTTGGTGATATACATTCGATACACTCAAGCGAAATGAGTGGTCGGTCATGTGTGGCCGGGTTGCAAGATGTTCTTGTTGAACCCAGTGTATTCCTCTCTAGAGGTACACGAGCGAAAGGTGTTTCCATACCTTGTCATAGTTGGAAATCCATTACCCAATACGTGCTTGCGGTTTTGATTGTATACTATATATGTAGAACGTGAGATGAAAGCATTTCTACTAGATGATTATTATAAGTGTGGTTGATAGACATTATTATAATATCAAAAGGGTTTTGATATAAAGATATTTTGGATTCTCATAAGGGAAAAACCCGTTCCGTTATGCGGCGTGGCCTTATGAGATATCATTTACTTGTTCAACTGTTTTTAAACTGTTTTACTCACACCAGTCCCATGACTGACCCGGAGTTTACTTTGTTGTTTTCCCTAAACTCTTGGGTGCCTAAATTTGTACGGGCAGTCAAGTAGTCGGGATTTTACAGATACATTGAAGAGCTGGAGCAGGAGGCTTCAGGATCATATAGCTATAGTTATTTCCGCTGTGTTGTAAGTGCTGTACTTTGATAATGATATGTATATTCAAGTACCAAGTTTGTATTTCAAAGTTATGTTATGAAATATATTTATTCGTTCCGCTGTGAGATTCGTGTTACTCTGATGTTGTGTTCTTCTTCTTCTATTCTAATTTTCTATCTTATCTTTCCTCACCCTCTAATTTCTTTCACTAATTACCAGGATTTTTCGGTGTTTTGGTTATCGACATCGTGCTTATGTCGATAACCAAAGTCGCTCAAAATCCGGGTCGTTACAATATTTGTGCAAATCAATTAGTGATTAACGGATCTGACGATGTGGCATTCAAAGTGATTGTGCTATCAATGAACGATAAGTAATCGTAGCCTCAGGCCTCAACAACTGGGAAATGACAAAAATCGGGCAGGCAACATGGCTATGTGGGTCGGTCCCATTAGGGTGTATTATCACCTATCTAGAGAAATTCATTTAATTCCTTATTCTATTCGATGTTGTCCCATTCGGGAAACTGTTGCTGATCCCAACAGTTGGTGATATACATTGGATACACTCAAGCGAAATGAGTTGTCGGTCATGTGTGGGCCGGGTTGCAAGATGTTCTTGTTGAACCCAATGTATTCCTCTCTAGAGATACACTATCGGAAGGTGGTTCCATACCTTGTCATGTTGGAAATCCAATCTCCAATAAGCGCCATGCTGTTTTTGATTTTATATTATATATGGAGCGTGAGATGTTTATTTGATATAGACATTATTATAATATCACTGGATTTGATATCGAAAATATATTGGGTTATCGTAAGGTAAAACCATCCGTGTTTATGTGTGGATCAGTCTTACGATTATCATTTCTTTTGAAAGGAATTTTAAAGTTAAACAAATGATTGGAGTTTACTCACACCAGTCCCATGACTGACCCAGAGTTTATTTTGTTTGTTTTCCCTAAACTCTTGGGTGCTCAAATTTGTATGTGCAGTCAAGTAGTCGGGATTTTACAGATTCACTTGGAAGAGTTTGAAGCAGGAGGCTTCACCAGTTAGCTATAGACTCATATATTCCGCTGTGTACTATGTGGTATCTGGAAACAGGTGTTTATAATTGTTCTAGGAATAACTGTTGTGCTCTGATGATGGTATGTATATAAAGCTACTGATTTGTATTTCAAAAGTTATGTTATATAATATATTTTATTCGTTCCGCTGTGAGTTTGTGATCTTCATTTTCTTCTATTCTGATATTTCTTTCTTTCTATTTCTCATCCTCTAACTTCTTTCTAATAATGATTCGTATTTCTGTGCAATTTGGGCTGGACGTGTGGTGTTATTAGTCAACTCAGATAGTACGGATTTGGGGGCCGGTACAGGTAATTTAAATTATTCTGTGAAATTCCAAAAGTGTTGATTTAGGGTGCAAAATACGTTAAATGAAAAGTAGTTTATCTTTCCAAAATAAAAATTACAGAAAATTTCTAAACATCAATACCAACTCAATGGAACTTGTCTCGCGTATTGATTCGATCGTTTGCTCAAGTTACGCACAAATATTCATTTGATTTTAATTAAATTAGTTGCTACACAAAATAGCCGAGTGTTTTTAGCTACGTTGGTCACATATGATATCGGATTGTCACGAAATTTGATCTTGTATAATAATATAACAGTACGGATATAATGAAACTAAATTTGTTGAAATTCGTGACTGTTTCAAAAATGATTATTTTCTAGGCTTTAATAAAATCGATAAAATATAAATTAAATCCAAAACAACTTAATTTAATAAAAGTAAAAATAAATTATCGTAGATATCCAAATAAAATATCATATAGCTCCAAAATAAGCTAATATGGATTTACAACATGACATTTCAAATTCAAGCTAAAACGACGTTCAACTATATTAAAATCATTTTTATTTAATTATAAATCGTTATAATTATAAACGATTTCATAGCGACTTTCTGGAAATTTGATTTGGACATAGCTCATAATCTACAAAACGAAATCTCCATTTTTCTCTTCCATAGAAAAATATAGTTCAATAGATTCGAATGTTTCTTGTTTCAAAGAAATCTAACTTATAATGAATCTTGTATATTCATTTAAAGTTCAAAACATAATATTACGAACTACCATGACATTTCGAGCTCGTTTTGAATTATATTAAAATTAATATGTTCAAACGTCGTTTATAAATAATTTTGTTATTATAATTCAATTCTAACTTAATTACATCTTTTAAATTATCCAATTTACACATTATTTCCGATTCAACTTTTTAAATATATTATTCCACTATTTATATTAATTAAATATTCAACATTATTTAACTCAAGTTATCGATATCGCCAAATCGATATTTAAATAGTTAAATAAATTTATTATTCAATTGCTAAAAATCTGGGTCGTTACACGTTTGAATTACGTATGATCACAAAATAAATCCAATTGACTTGAAACTTGAAATATTACAATAATCAATTACTATAGATATAATAAAATTAGTTTCGTTGAAATCCAAGGTCGTTTGAAAATTGGTTATTCTTAAGTTCCAAATTGAATCGGTAAAACGATTAACTAAAAATCTAGGTGCTTACCCTTTGTACGATCAAACGATAAGTCCGACCGATACGAAAATCGAAATCCTATAATAATTACTAATATGGATCTAATGGCACAAGTTTCATCGCAATCCGAGACTATTCTCCCGGAATGATATTTTACATGTAAAACAACGGTATTTTGGGTACCAAAACACTTGATCTCCAAAAAAAATGAACCATACATATCATGACTCTAAACGTCAATACAAATTCAACGGAACAGGTCTTGCGTCTTGATTCGATCGTTATCTCAAGCTATCAACAAGTTCCTTCTAATCAAATTAAATTCATTTAATTAATTACTACACGAGCCGGCTATGCGTTTATGGCTATCGAGGTCACATACGATATCGGATCGCCACGAAATTCATTTTTGTATAATAATTTAATATCATATATCCAATGAAACTGATTTCATTGAAATACTTGTCTGTTTTAGAATTGGCTATTTTTAATTACATTAAATTAATATGAAATTCTCATTTTTGCCAAATCAACATTAAACTAAATTTAAAACTCTATTAACTTCCAATAGCTTATATAACCATTCAGAAACCGTTTTTTAGATTCCTAGTTAAAACGATATTGAATTTATTAAAAACCCTTTTATTTTATATAACAAATCGTTGTGGTTTATAAACAATTCCATAACGACTATTTGAAAATTTGAATTGGACATGACTCAAAATCTATAACACGAAATCTTGATTTTCCTCTTTCATTAGAAAAATATAATCAAAGTAGAATAGTATCCGTGCTGATGCACGATTGTCTTCAATTAGACATCCATGCAGTACCATGCTAAATGATTGGTACATTACACATTGCTATTAACCTAATAAACAATAACATGAGGGTAAATCGTAGAATCAAATTCATATGATATTGATAATGTGAAGAGCTACAACATAAAATAACTGCTAATAAATGATTTTCATGTTACATATACAGACTTTAATACGATTCAAGCTAATCAAAATTGTTATATTTTGGAAGTTACGAATACAGTAAAATATTAGGCTAAATAATATTGATTTGACCAATAGTTTACATACGTCAAATAGTTGTCCCTCTAAGAAGGTACGATTTTTTCTATGCAGTACACGATTATATTCTACTTCCCTATTCTACTTCTGCTATTGTAAATATCGACATAGTTATGACATCCTTCTTATATTCAAGTGCAGTAAACGAATGCTCCCAATGTCTTTGACACCTTCGTCTCTTCATCACTAACTGGTTAGCAAAAAGCTTTTGCAAATCATGTTAATTCTTCATGCACCAACGCTTCAGCTGCATCCTTTGGGCCAGATACAATAATTAATAAACAATCATGAATATACGTATTATTTGAATTATGGGCATTAATATAATTATTTTACCAATATAGCCTAAGCAATATTAATTTAAAAGAACCATAAAGTTTCTTTCCTCGTCGTCAAGGTTTACTTACCCATACTTTTGACCAATTAGGATCAGATCTTGCATAAAGAAACATGTAAAAATGTAAATTATTTAAATGTAACAGTTTTGTTACTGAGTTTGATTGATCATGGAGTGGCCTTGTACAAGAAATTAAGTTCAAGTATAGGTCGATAAAAAAGTAGTCATAAATGAATATTATAATGGAGCTGGATAAAAAATTGTAATCAACAATACCTTCACATATTAAAACATGACATATCTACGTTTTTAAAATTATGATGTGTTTACATGCATCTATTAAAATCTCTACCTGAGTGAAATTCTAGAACAACTATACTTTTTAGGTAATCATTGGTTAATAATTTAGGAAAAAAGTTGAAAATGTTGCAAAACTGAATATGTAGGATGATTGAGCAAAATGATTCAAAAAGTAATACATAAATAACTTCACCTAACCTTATCAAAAACTTCTAGCTTTATCCAGAAATCTTCAAGGATCTGTAGCATGAAAATAAAATCAAATAGATTTGCATCATTAAAGCACAAAACAAAAATTGTTAGCCTGACAACCTTTCGACTTAGCATTTCATAAATGTTTGGCCAAGACTCCACACATATCACCGATTGATGAAATAGATATGTGGTAAAGAAGAATTAAATTATCAAAAGATGACAATATGAAATATAATAAAAAGGGACAGCAAGAAACCACATCATAAGCAGAGGAAAAAAGCGAACAATTAACTAAATATGTTTGTACTTTAGAGAAAAAAATGCATACATTAAATATTCTACATGGAAATGTTTGATAAGCTTTTACAACAGTGTATCTTCAATTAATTCATAAAATAGTTTAATTTCAGCATTTTTCTCGCCTTAATATTCAATAATATGACTGAAATGTTGGATCTCGATTAACCCTACAGAGGTGGTGAATAGGGTTTATTGGATTTTATCGAGATATGAAAAGATATCACAACACAGATTGCAGCAGCGAAAATAAATGCAAAAAGGTAAATAACATAGATTTTACCCAGCTTCGGCAAACCCTGCCTACTACTGCATTCCCCAAGGTTTTTACTAGGTATTAAACAGACACCCGCATACAAAATCCTATAAACTAGTGAACCCCTCGCTAACCACCTATACAGTTTTGTACACTCGCAAAACCTGCTGATGTTTTAATCTTGCGCTCAAAACCCTACACTAATTTACATTCCCCAAACCAGATTTTCCCTTAGCTACAAACCCGTAGCTAGTAAACCCTAAATATAAGACCTATAGCTAGTAAACCCTAGTTTTACAGACAAACTAGTAAACTCATAGTTTTATAGACAAACTAAAAAATACTGATGGTCGATTACAAAAAAAGTAAAAAAAAAACAAAATAAAATAAAAACTAAAACCCCTATATAATTAAAAATAAGGCCGTCTTCCCTTATTTCCTTCTATATGCTTTGTCTTAAAAATGTTGGCCGACTCTCTGGAAAATAGGGTTTTGCAAAATCCCAAATCTCGATATTATTGTTGAAAATAAGATGATTCTCTAATGATTTTCGGTGTCGTTCTTGGTCGATGATTGGGCTAAGGTTGCGATCGAAAATATAGTGAGTAATTCGAATTGATTTTACTTATTGCTCTTTGAATTAGTTGTTTGATTTTTCTCCTTGAATTTCAATCAAATTGTTGATGATGATTTGTGTGTTATATATGGTTCAGAAATCCCAAAAACAAAATTGATTTCTCCATGCCTTGCCCTGATTGTTGCATGAATGTTGCCATGATTTGTTGCCCTGACTATTTGAATGATTCGGCTTTAACAACATGCGATTTTGATTGTCTGATTTGTTGCCTTGCTGCCTAGATTAAATTCTGGAAAACATTGATTTACTGGCCCTTGAAAATTTTGATTACTATCCAGAAATGATTCCTCGACTTCATTTATGCTTGCGTGAATTATTAGCTTGAACCCAAATTTACACAGAGATTTCTTGCCAAAAAGTCATTTGGAATTTGTAGAGATAACGGAAATTGTTCTTGCCCAAAATTGGAAATAAACCAAAAATTTGCTTGCTAAAAATTAGCGGTTCAAAACTGGAAACAAAAAAAAATGTTTCATGCCAATTTTATGTTCTTGCCGAATATGAAATTTTCCCATTTTGCTTTGCCATATTTTCATGCCAGTTTTGAAAAACTTGCTTGTATAACTTGCCAAAATTATATTGAGATTTTCAGGAAACAAACATACGATGGTTTTTGTGAAATTATTTTCTTGCCAAAACAGTTTTTCAAGATTTTGGAAAAAGAACTTTCTTGCCAAATATATTTGTGTATATCCCTGGAATGATAAATTAAAATTTCCATTTGAACACTTGATTGATTCTCGGCCATATGTGCTGTTGTACGAACAGTATATGTAAACTGCTGCTTGTTACTTGATTATTGTTCTCCCTGTCCATATACTGCTTTGTCATCTCTTGGTCATTTCCACTTGTCCATGTAGCACGAATTTAAGAACTGCTGGCCTTAAGATGAATTATATACACATATATATTGCCCTGACAATCTTCTTATGCATAATTCTTTGTTTCACTCTGGCTCGATATGAATAAATCAGTGTACACAGGCTTACTATGCTATCCATGTATGCTTTTACTTGCTGCCTTGAATTTCACTTCACTGTTTTGTGCACTCTTGCTTAAACTATGTGTATATATGCCACTTGCCGTATTTTCACATGCACCTATTTCTTGTAATTTGCTATTGTGTTGACTTGTACACTTCTAAGCTTCATTACTATGCTTGCACACTGCTGTGTACTTGGTGCAAGTTTCACCACTGTGTGTTTATTTTGGACATTTGAATTACTTACCACTGTTGAGCTGCATATGTGCAATTTAACTTGCACATTCCAGTTTTGATAAGCTTGCACCATTGTGATTTAACTGCTTGTACATGCATGACTGTTGTTGCTTTGGCTTGACCATTGTTTATTCTTTCTGCTTTGAAACTTGCTTATATTTGTGTTGTTGCACCATGCTGCATTGCTGTCCATTTTTGATCCTATGTTCATGTATTTGTTGTTGTGTACATGTCTTGTGCATGGCTCGACCTATCTTTCCTTATTGTTGCATGAATATTAGAGTTTTGCATGTCACCTTCATTTGAACCTGTTTTTGAGGCTTGAACTGCCTTGAAACTTGTCTTGCCAATGTGCACTATGTTATTGGGCTGATTAAATTAGTTTTAGCTGTTTCTTGGCATGTCATGAATATGAGCTCTTTGTAGCCATCTTGATCTTGTTGAACCATTGTTCCTACTATGTATATACATACATACGTATATACATACATACATACATACATACATATATATTTATATATATGCATAGATGTGTATATATATATATGTGTGTGTTTATGTCTGCATATGTACTGGATTTTTTGGTTTATGCCCGTTCACTGATTTGACCATATTGCCCCCTACACAAAATATATGTGTATATACATACACATGTATGTGTATACATGTATGTGCAAAATATATATATATATATATATATATATATATATATATATATGTGAGCACTAGAAATACTGTCCACCTTGTGGTATTTACAATTTATCACTGTGAATATCACAAGTTATGTAGACATAGATGGATGTCCATATAAATCAGATCAAGTCATGTAATATGATGAGAAAAAACACCAAAATTTTGAGGCAAATAAAATTTTAAAATAAAAATTATATCTGGTAGAATAGAAAAATATTTTTGTTCCAGTTTACTGTGTATGCTTCTATTATAGGTAAGCAGGTGACTGGACCGACTGAAGAAGATGGCAGAAGACAGAAGACAAGACTGTGACAGTGTCAGTGATTGTAAGAACATCTGTAACTGAGTGACAGAGAGTGATAGAGAGAAATGTAGTGAGGAAAAAGTGTATATGAATGAGTAACTATATAACTGAGTGTTGTATTGAGTAACAATGTATTAAATGAAATTGAAATTGAAATGTATTGTATTACAGAGATGTACAAATAGTGGAGTTATGAAATCTGTATTATTCAAATGCAGAAATAAAATATTATATTTTAATAAAATATTGTTTTAATATTTAATTCTTGTGCAATAGTATTTTTAAAATATAAATAGATTATTCTACTTGTGATGTAGTGAAATAGTACATTTACAAACACATTTATAATAATATATATGTGTTCGTTATCATCAAACAAAAATCAAAGAATTGTTATGTACAACAAACTCCCTCTTTTGATGATGACAAACATAAAATAAGATTTGGAATACAATAAATGTGTTTGACAGTGAATATTGAAACTCCCCCTATAAGTATGCTCCCCCTACAGCAAAACTCCCCTAGATATGTGCATCAGTGAAAAGAATAAATAAATTGAAATTTCAGTATTAAAATATTCAAAGAATATCCAATAGTCGATTAAAATCTTGACCCATTCTCCCCCTTTTGTTATCGTCAAAAGGAAACAAAAAATTAAAACAGTGATGAAAAATTGACTAGATATATAACATCAGCATAAGAGGAAGAACGTTCATCGCAAATCTCAGTTAACCAAATAAAAATCATAATATTCTAAGAACTAGTGGCAAATTTCACATTTTAGAATTATGATGAAATTTATAAAAATGGAGAGAGTTTTAAAACATATTGTTATTGGTAATGAGTGTCTAGATAGTTAAGTTATATTTCATTTTCTATTTATGTACGGGCCTGGTATGTTATAACAGCCCAATTTATCATTTGGCACATGAACGTTTACAAGGCCACACTATTTAATCATGTAATCCCTCGTTTTGAAGAGATCTAAGAAAATTGAAATAGAAAATAAATCAATGGCGGCTGATAACTGTATCTCGGTTTCTACGTTGTTCATTTATTAAATAGCATGGTATCAGAGCCTCGTTTGTCTCATTCATCGATCTGAGAGTCTTATTGTGAATCTGTGTAGTCTTTTGTATCAATCGATTTCAATTCTCGTGCAAGATTTGTAAATCATAGCGGATTCAAAAGGAGTTGATGTAATGACTATAATGCCTAAAATTACTGATCGAAAGTTGAATAGTTCAAATTATCATGATTGGAGTAAGACGATCCGATTATATATCAAAAGCATAGATAAGAATGATCATCTAGTCAGTGAGCCTCCAATGGCAGATTCAAAAGACAAATATGATCAGGAGTGGCTTCGTGATGATGCATGCCTGTTTCTACAAATCAGAAATTCAGTTGAAAATGAGGTCATTGGATTAATCAATCATTGTGAAACGGTGAAAGAGTTAATGGAGTACTTAGAATTCTTATATTCTAAAAAAGGGAATATGACAAGGATGTATAACGTTTGTCGAGCATTATATAGAGCTAGGAAGAAAAAGCATAGTTTAATGAATTACTTTATGGCATTTAAGCAAACATATGAGGAGCCGAACCTTCTGTTGCCAATGAGTACCAATATTAAGGTGGAACATAATCAAAGGGAACAAATGGCCATAATGAGCTTTCTTGCAGGTCTAACATCTAAATTTAAAGGGGTTAAATCTCAGATCCTTGCAAATACTAAAATCAATGCCCTAAATGAAGTGTATAGTAGGCTGTTACGAACTGAAGTTGGGTCACAGAGTGGTAACTTGAGTGGAAATCCTAATAATAGTGCATTTGTGAGTAGTGTAAATATAGTATCACAAAATCAGTATAATACACAACAACAAAGTCAAACATGGAGACCCTAACAACCACCAAATACTCAACCATGAGGCTACCTCGCTCACGAGGACGTTTAACATGGAGACCACCTGTGAATCAGAATAAAATGTGTGATTACTGTAAGCAGATTAGGCATGTTATATCTAAATGTAGGATTCTCAAGTGGAATCAGAGGAATATGAATTCATCTAATCTCAAGACACTGTTGATGACTGCTGAAGAGTTTGATAAGAACTCAAAGATGCAAGGTACAAAAGACAATACTTCATCAAAATCCTCTAATACCTCTGCAATTACATCTGTGGCTAATACAAGCATTGGATCATCTACATAAAAGTGGATAATCGACTCAGGCGCATCCGATCACATGGCAGGTAATCTCTGTATGTTCGCAAATTTAAAGGAATATAATGCATCTCACACAGTTACTCTAGCGGATGGTTCTCGATCACTAGTAAAAGGAGTGGGTGAAGTGATATCTAATATTGCTGGTCTTATGAAATCAGTGCTGTATTTGCTATCTTTATCATTTAACTTGCTTTCTATGAGCCAACTTACACGCAGTCTCAATTGTAGTATTACTTTCTTCCCTGGCTATTGCACATTTCAGGATCTAACGACGAAGCAGATTATTGCTAAAGGAAGAGAATCAGGAGATTTATACTATCTTGACACAGTTTCTAAAGCAGCGACGTGTGTAGTAGTGAATCAAGTGTTAAAGCTACATTGTCAACTCGGTCATCCCTCTCTTACTTTGTTTAAACAACTTTGTCCTCAGTTTAATAGAGTAGATGCAATTAATTGTGAAGCCTGTCAATATGCTAAACATCATAGAAGTAGCTTACCACCTAAAATAAATAAACGTGTCGAAAGTCTGTTTTCTTTAATACATTCAGATATTTGGGGGTCGTCATCAATTGTATCAAAACCTAGATATAGATATTTTGTAACGTTTGTGGATGATTACTCTTGCTTCACTTGGTTATTTTTGATGAATTCTAGAAGTGAATTGTTTGATATCTTTTGTAAGTTCCATGTTAAAATTAAAACACAGTTTGATGCATCTATTAAAACCCTTGTAGTAACAATGCAAAAGAGTACCTGTCAGCCGAGTTCAGTAGCTATTTAGCCAGAAATGGTATCGTTCATGAGACATCTTGTGTAGATACTCCAGCTCAAAATGGTGTAGCAGAGAGGAAGAATCGAAACTTGTTAGAAACAGCGAGAGCCTTACTGTTTCATATGAGGGCACCTAAGGTGTTTTAGGCAGATGTTGTCTCCACTGCTTGCTTCATAATAAATAGGATGTCTTCAACTGTCCTTAACAATGACATTCCATAAAGAGTATTACGAACAAACAGAAACATGTACCCAATTCAGCCTCGTGTGTTTGGGTGTACCTGCTTTGTAAGAGATGTCACTCAACAGCTAGGAAAATTGGATCATAAATCTTTAAAATGCATTTTTGTTGGGTATGCAAGACATCAGAAAGGGTTTAGATGTTACTGTCCAAGCTTGCAAAAATATATTGTTTCAATCGATGTGCCATTCCTAGAAGATGTCCCTCTGTACCAAGATAATATCCATCTGACTCAAAATGATGAAGAAGAATTCTTGATTTACTCTACTATACCAGGTGAAAGCATGAATGGGAACGACAGTAGTAATACTCAGAGTGCTGAAGGACCCATCAGTGATCCGAGTCTGGAGCTCCCCATTGCATTGAGAAAAGAAAGAAGAAGATGCACATATCTAATTGCCTCATACGTATCATATAGTAAGATACCTTATCCACTACATACATTTATGTCAAAACTTGATTCAATAGTAACCCCAAAAACAGTTGGAGAAGCAATGGCATCACGAGAATGGCATGCGGCTATGATTGAGGAAATGGAGGCGTTGGAGAGGAATGAAAACATGGGACTTAATGCAACTACCCTCAAACAAGAAGGCTATCGGCTGCAAGTGGATATTTTTAGTCAAAATGAATTTAGATGGCACTGTAGCTCGGCTGAAAGCTCAGTTGGTTGCTAAAGGTTATGCTCAGATGTATGGCATCGATTATGTGGAAACGTTCTCTCATGTAGCTAAGTTAACTTCAATCAGGTTGTTTGTAGCATTGGCGGCAAGCTATAGGTGGAAGCTTCACCAACAAGATATCAAAAATGCTTTTCCACATGGCGAGCTTGCTGAGGAGGTATACATTGAGCAACCGTTGGGATTTGTTGCTCAGGGGGAGTCTGGACTAGTGTGTAAGCTAAAAAAATCGTTGTATGGACTTTAACAAAGTCCACGTGCATGGTTTGGCAAGTTTAGTTTGGCTATGGAAACATTTGGAGTTGTGAGGAGCAAATGTGATCATTCCGTGTTCTATAAGCACTCAGATAATGGTATGATTTTAGTAGTAATGTATGTTGATGATATCGTTATCACAGGAAATGATGAAGAGGGAATATGTAAGCTAAATCAGTACATTAGTGATCAGTTTCAGACGAAGGATCTTGGGGAGTTAAATTATTTTTTGGGTATTGAGATTATAAGGAATAATGATGGGATATATTAGACACAGAAAATACAAAATTGATTTGTTGGTTGAAACTAGAAAGTTAGCTGCTAAACCGATCAGTACGCCCATGATACAAAACTGTGATATTAGTAATGAAGGTGAGCTATTTGACGAGCCAGAAAGATATAGGAGAATAGTAGGGAAGTTGAATTATTTGTGTGTAACTCAACCAGATATTGCTTATTCTGTTAGTGTGGTTAGTCAATTCATGTCAAAACCAACGGTTCGTCATTGGGCACTTTTAGAACAAATATTGTGTTATCTTAAAAGCATGGCAGGGAAAGGAATACAATATATGGATCGTGGTCACATGAAGATCGAGAGTTTTAGTGATGCTGATTGGGGAGGGTCTAAAGTAGATAGATGATCTACATCTGGCTTTTGTGTGTTTATAGGAGGTAACTTGGTGGCATGGAAAAGTAAGAAACAAACGTTAGTTTCTCGTTCGGGTGTAGAATCAGAATATCGGGCAATGGAAAATGTTGTATGTGAAATCATGTGGATAATGCAACTAATGAAAGTTCATCTGCAAATTGAAAAACCAGTGAAATTGTGGTGCAATAACCAAACTCCATCCATATTGCTTCGAATCTGGTATTTCATGAAAGAACCAAGCATATAAAGTTGACTGCCATTTTATTAGAGAAAGGCTACAAGAAGGAGTGATTGAGACTGGATATGTACGAATTGGAGAACAGATTGCTCATCTATTTACAAAAGCATTGAATGGTGCAAGAGTGGAGTATCTTTGTAACAAGTTGGGAATGACAAATATGTATTCGCCAACTTGAGGGGGAGTGTTATTGGTAATGAGTGTTTAGTTAGTTAAGTTATATTTCATTTTCTATTTATGTACGGGCCTGGTGTGTTATAACAGCCCAATTTATCATTTGGCCCATAAACGTTTACAATGCCACACTATTTAATCATGTAATCCCTCGTTTTGAAGAAATCTAAGAAAATCGAAATAGAAAATAAATCAATGGCGGCTGATAACTGTATCTCGGTTTCTGCGTTCTTCGTTTATTAAATAACACATATGATTCCAGTAATTTTCAAATAAGATTTTTAAAAATGAAGCATAAAACCGTGATGGATTTGGACTACGATTATAAATTCAATTTAAATGATAAAATCAAATAATCTCAATAGCTATCAATCAACAAATCATAAATATCATAAAATATTAACACATTTCACAAAATAGAAAATGGATTGATAGGCTGGTTTTTACACTCCAAGGAGGGTTTCATATAAAATTATTTATTTCCTTTTTCTTTTCTTTCCATTTTATTTAAGAGCACACTGACCATGCGTTACCAGATCTTAGATTTATAAATGAGATCGGTTGCAACTTAAAATATAAGTAATCTCTTAACCATGGATGACCAGAGCTTGGATTTCTAAATGAAGTTAGAAAAACACTTATGTATATTATATTTTCATCATTTTCTTTTTTTTTCAAAAAATATCCTCAGTATATAAAACCAATATGGATGATAAAAATGTGGCAGGTACAGAAATGATTGTGAAATAAATTTCTAAATTAATCACATTATGAAATATGCTCAACTGTACTGGGATCTTTGAAATTTTTTAGTTATCTCTATTTCTAAAAATTAATATAATCATAGTTCCATCACAAATATTGACATTGTATATTTAAGATGATTTAAAAAATAAAATCTCCACATTAATATAAAATCATGAAGATGATAGAATGATGGTAGATAAAGAACATGTTCGTGAAATAAGTTCCAATTCAAAGATATTATAACAACTGATCAAAAAATGGAGAATCTAAATAAAATTTCCTCTTATTATAAAGTATACTATTGTCACAACTCATCACCATTTCAAAATTTGATAACGATTTTGATGAATTCTAAATATAGTTCAATTTTGTTATCGATTTCAATTTCAAAATAAATAATCAATAAATGATTTTAAAATTGAAAATCTATTACAAGAGGGATTTGAAGAATCTATACAAGATGAGAATCATTATAAAAAACAAAACAGATGAGTGAGAAAAATTATAAAAAACCCAAAGACTGTTACCACTTGTTATCTCCATTAACGAGGATTTTAATACAACTTTGGTGGCTAACAAAGGTATCTCAAACAACAATATCCAATCACCAAGCCCAAGAAGACAATTTAACAAACTAATTCCATATATCAGATCAGCAATCAATATTTACCAAAACAAGCAGTCATTAAAAAAACATTTGCAAATCAATTCCTTTTATCAGAGCAGCACAACAATCAATTTCAAAGCAGATTTGTCAAGAGAATTTTTCACAGATGTTTCTGACAATCACAAAAGATGATTCGTGATCCAAAATACAGTTTATTTGAAATCATTTGAAGGAATATGAAAATCTCAAGATTCAATGAATTGATCACACCATATTATAAATATCAAATCCAAGATTTGTGTGAGATGCAAGAGATCAACAATTTCAAATGATTTAAACAATCAAATATTCAAGCCAAATGATCATGAAATAACAGTGAGTTTTAAGACCATATTTTCAAAGAATTATTCACAATTATTTCTTACAAGCACAAGAGAAATTTTCAGAAAAAAAATTACATCAAGCTTGAGAGATATTCATGATCCAAAAGACAGTTTACTTGAAATCACTTGAAGAAATGTAAATTTTGAGATACAATGAATCAATCAAAGATTAATCATTTCAAATCTAAGAAGTGTGTGAGAATCAAAATATAAAAAAATTCAAATGATTTCAAACAATCAAATATTCAACCAAAATGATCATGAATAAAAATGAATTTCAAGATGCAACACAATGATTCAAGTTAAATGATTTTCAATTCAGAAATATCCGAGCCAATCCAAAACCAATGAAATTATCACAACTGATAAATAGTGTAACGACCCAACTTTCGAACACATCGGGATTCGTGTCATTATATAAGAATAAGAATAGATAGAAGACAGAACTAAAGAAAACATCAAAATCTCACAGCGGAATTTAAACAAAAGTTGATATTACATAATATTATAGATCAGAACATAGTACATCATAGCATATCAGGTCTAGGGATACATGCCATTACATATTACCACTTTAATTATACATAACATCGTAGATAACCCAAACTTGCAGTACTTTAATTATACAATAGTAGAACAGTACACAGAAAGTTTCCATCCAGCTTCCCAAGTTTTATCATGACCAGATTCACTTGTCTACTCATAATAAGTGTTATAAGTACCCAAGAGTTTAAGGAAAACACAGAAAAATAAACTCCAGGTCAGTCAGGATATTGGTATGAGTAAACGATTTTAAACAAGATAAAAATATCTCATAAGACCACGCCGTGAATACGGAACGGATTTTTACCTTATGAGAATAAAACACTTTGTATACTTTAAATCAGATATTATCATAGTGTCTAGGATTTTCACAAATAATTTAGAATCTAGAAGAATGCTTACATCTCACATTCTCATATATAGTATATAAATAAAACCACTTGGCGCTTATGAAAAAATGGAATTCCGATTATAACAAGGTATGGGACCACCTTCCGATAGTGTATCTCTAGAGGCGATTACACTTGGGTTCAACAAGAACGTCTTGCAACTCGGCCCACACATGACCGACCACTCATTTCTCTTGAGTATATCGAATGTATATCACCAATGGTTGTGTACGGCAACCATTTCCCAAATAGGACAGAATCGATAGAGTAAGAAACAAAAAGAATTTCTCTAGATAGGTGATGCTACACCCTAATGGGAGCGACCCACATAGCCATGCTGACTGGCCGATTTTTTGTCGTTTTCTGGGTGTGAGGCCTGAGGCTAGACTTACCTTTTATCATCACTAGTTTGTTTACTTTTGAATGCCACATCATCAAAACTCGCCAACCACTAATTGACTTACCCAAAAATATATTATAGGTATAAAGCGAGAGAAACGAATTCCTCTGCCACCATATAAATACGTTTGAAGAGATCAACGTACGTGATCAGATAGAATTACCTTGTTAGACATTCGTCCATACAAGTTGTCTTGGGATTGGAAAAACCGAAGGCACTATTGAAGAATAGCCCTTGCATATCTTCGTCTTCAATTATCTTTATTAATCTTTGACGCGCGGCGTATAAATCAAATCGAAGTGGAATATTAATTCTAGACTCTTCGAAATAATTAGCGTAATATCTCTTTTTAAATTATTAGTCTAACAGAATTAAAATTTAGTTTACAGCTCCTTTATTTATAAAACATAGAACAGTATATGATTACCTTGCTTACATCTGGATATTCAGATTATAGTTTGAAATGGACAATTTAAGCGTGTGCGTCGCATACGGTTTTTCTTTCCACTTTGTTTATCAAATATATACTTCCATTATTCTTTAGAAAATTATTTCTTATTCTAATTATTTATAAATAAACCAAATTTATAATCTATAATTTATTTTAATTTCAGCTTTTACACTTTATTATCAACTTTGTCAAACTTCTACTCGATCTTCTACACTTGATCTACTTCTTCTTTCCACTTGCTAATTTAAATAAAAATTCTCTTTTTATTACCTTACTTATCTCTACTTTATATTTAATCTATTATTTAATTAAAAATGGTTTTTAATTAAATTCATATTCAGAAAAAAATCTTCCTTTGAAAACATTTATGTTAAAGTACCATTTCGGACAAAGTACCACTTTTAAAATCTCATGTGCATGCATGGAAAAACTATCCAACTCCCATGATCTGGACGAACTACCACATGCCCGATCAGCCCAAAGTGCCACTTCACAATCACATAAACCACCTGCTAATCAGTCCCAAATTCCTATGTACCAGCCCCAGTGCCAAAGTGCCAGTACCACCCCAAGATTTCATGCCCGTTCACTTCAAAAACCTGATGTCATCCCTTTTGATCACCCCCAGACCCGTGCACATGCACACACGCACGAGCCACCGCCCTTCACCTCCGACCACCACCACATGTCACATCGCTTCCCCTGATCACTTTGCCACACTCAGATCACCACCTCCTCGTCGCTACAGTATTTTCACTGTTCGACACCACCATGGCCAAATGGGTTCATCCAAGAAAAACTCCAACTGCTCCTCGTCCCGACCACCGATCGTCGTCCCCCTTCTGCCACGCCACCATGGCCTTCCTACGCCTACATCCCCCCTGGACCGCACTCCCAAAACACCCCGCCATCATACAGTTCCGGCAGAACCAAGGTGATCAAAAACAAACCCAAAAACCTAATTTTATCTCGTTCTTGCAATCCCTACATTAGAAAAATCATTTTACATTTTTCCAAGAGGCTCCTACCCTAGATGAAGCACTCCTCTCAACTGCATGGCTTTCGATGGCCTGGATGGTCGGAATTTGATCAATTTTCAAATTCTGATCATCACCATATATCTCATTATCCAGGATGTTACCTATATGATTCCATTTCTATATGTAAATCTAGTTTCTACATGGTTTGAATTTTTGTGTATACAGAGAGTTTACTGTGAATGTCTGTTTCTGTTTCCTTGAATTGAAATGTTTCTTTGCTTGTAAATGTACATAGTGCATACATTTTATCCTATACCAACCTAGTGTGAGCCAATGGTAGAATTCTCTCCAAAAATCAAGTGTTTGGACCCCTTTGTGTTTAATAACCAAACAGCAGTTTTGGTTATTTAAAGTTGGAACAAAATCAACAGGACTTAAGCAATATGTCAGTATGATATAGCAATCCAAACCGAAGTTACCCAATAGTTTCGAGTACCAACCACTAGTTTTTCATCAGTAAAACCATGGTATTCAGAACATGATTTCAACTTAAAAAAGGAGTATCCAAAATGCCAGTGTCAAACTTAACAGTTCCTAGCAGTAAATGCAGGAATTAAATCATGAAATTAAAAGTAGTTTACTCACCAAAAATATTTGAAATTCTCAGTTTATACTTCTCCTTACGGAACTGATTTGGTTCGAATGGTTTGGTGTGAGGAAAGAATGCATGGAAAGCTCCTTATATAGGTGTAGGAAAATAAAAAAAATGGGGAATTTAATGTATGTTTGGTAAAGAGAAAACATTTCAGGAATTCTCTTTCTACTGAACACATGATTGAAAATGAAAGGCCTCTTCTCTCCTAGATACTGAGATGACATTACACTTTTCCCATAGCTTAACATGGCTACAATCAGCACAATAGTGCTCTAAAAATCCATGTGCGGTGCAAAACATACCCCAATTGGCTGCCTATGTAAAATCACATTAATTGTTCTTGTACCAAACCATACTTCTCTCTAAATGTTGCATTGGTGAAACAAAAATGTAGTAGCTCTTATTTGTACCATAGTATGCTCAGAAATTTTCGGTTTTCTAACTTCAGGCAGGCACATGACTCTATGATTTAACAAAAATATTATAAAAGCTTACTTTGCTTCCAAGGAGTTGCAAAAACTGAAATCCCTTAGTACTTAGAGGTTACGGCCAACATGTGAGTCTATATTTGATAGGATCCTAGGTAGTCTAGCTGCTAAAATTTTAGTGCATAGCTATTTAGGCAAATCTTATGTATAAATTCTCAAGTATGTGAAAATAATAAGAAAAATGGCATTTTAACTTAAGTACATGAAAAAGTGGGTTTTTATTTTATAACTCCCTATTTACTATATGAACAAGTCTTGCGCAAAGAAAGATGGCCACCTAGATAATTTGATGCATATGTGAAAAAAGGCTTTCTCTCTTGAAACTTTATTTTGTAAGCAAGAGTGGTTTTAGTATATATATTTTGTCCATGTTCTTTTGTTTTAAAACTCAAGAATTTACTTAAAACAAAAATTTAAACCCTTTGTATTAAATAAACAAGGTAGGTGATAATACAAAAGAAATGGCATTTCATACTTGCTACACACACATGTTTAAATGAGTTTACACAAATGCTATTAGACACAAGGCTTTACATATTTGAATTGTTTAAAGTATGTAATTTAAATCATATTTGTAAATTTGTACTTACGATCGATCAAAATTTGTATTAGCTGTGTTAGATAAGAACCGGGTCATTACAAATAGTAGTGTGTTGTAATGAGTATAAATTTTCAAGCCTTTCCAAAATGAATTAGAAGAGACTCAAACCAGCAAAGGTATGTGAAATTTCAATAGTTTTTCAGATCTTCAAAAGATTTAGAATTCAAATTAACAGTGTTTAAGATATAACAAGAATGTTTCAGCACTGTTAGGAATTCAGAAATAAAAAAGTGTTAAACTTCAAAATAATTGTAGAAATTTACAATTTTGAATTTAAAATCTTGAAATTATTAAAACATGAGAAATTTATGCAAATGAAGCACATTTCCAGAAAACCAAGAATTCTGCAATTTGAAGTTAAGAAGCCCAAAGACAAAAAAAATGACAGTGACAAAGCAAATATCCAAAATAAGAAATAGAAGGAGGAAAAGACAAAAAGAGTAAAAAACAAGGAATAAACACAAAAAAATGTGAGTCTAGAGATCATACCTGAATTCGTTGTGAGCAAATGGATCTCCAACTCAGTAGTCTTGGCTAAGGAACTCAGAATGATACAGAAATATGGAACAGTTTGAATTCAGTTCTCTTTTGCAAAGCAGTTCCTCGGCCTCCTCTGGTACCTAACAGTTTAGGGGATCGAGTGGTCTAACAAAATTTGTAAAACCACTCTGAAATGTGTTCATGGCTTTAGGTATCCAAACCTATCTATATAACAATCCATCTGAATTTATCTTTGTACCTTTAGGAACCCAAATCTGTTTGATTTTAACTGAGTTCATTTTATTTCATTTTAATTCCAAAAATGCTTAAATGGTTTGTTACAAAACAAGGTCACATCTCGTTTATGATTTACAAATCCTTTAAAACTTTTAGAGTTCAAAATTTCAAAATGGTTCTTTCCAAGGCAGTTTGAAGGATTTCTAAAATCATTTGAATTTAGCTTTTCAAACCCATTGATTTTCCTAATGCCAAGACATTCCTATTACTAAAAGAAAATTGCTTTTTCAACAGCATTTCAAAGATTTTTCTCCGGTTGAAAAACGTTTTACACTCAATTCGAACTTGTTGATTTTGGATTTAAGATCACCATTTTCTTTCTTTAGATTTGAATAATGATTAATATTAATCTTTCTCCTTTCAGTATCATTTTGTTTCAAAATCAAATTTTCGTTTTCAAGAAGTTTGATTTTGGACTTGGACACAAAGATTTCAGATTCAAATTGAATTTGTTTTTCAAACCCAAGTTTCTTGAATTTTTCAGTCTCCTTTTCAAGCTCATTCAAGATTGAATCAGTTTTCTGCAAATTTTATTCTTCAGCGATTCCATGTTTGATAGCCTTAAAAAAATTAAATTCCAATTGTAAGGAATTGTTAAGAAGACAATAGTTTGTTTTAATGGCGACTTGCTAATGGCAACGTCCTCTTCCCCTTCTTCTTCCTCTTTTGCTTTCGATTCGGCTTTACCTCCCTTTCCATCCCGTCCACCTGATCCTCCTCTCCATTTATTCCCACCTTAAACATTTCCTCTGTTGAAAAACAATCCTCAGATCCAGTTGTATCTAACACACCATCTATTGATCTAACCATATCGCTAATTGATCCAAGCTTAGGATCTGGTGACAAGGTTTTAAATCATGATAAATCCAACTTACCAAATCCTCCCACCATGCCATCAGATCTCAGAAAATCATTTGTTCAACCAACCGACCTCAAGGACAATTCATTAAACAACTGCACTACCACAAAACCAATTCTGTCTAACATTATCAATCATGATCATCCTTCATTAAAATCCGATTTTGCATCCCCGTTCAAAGCACTTACACGTAATGCTGGTAGCTTCAAACCTATCCACTTTGACATTCCAAGAGATTCATCACGTAAGAAAATTCCAGACTTGGTTAGACAGGAGGGTATAAAATATTGGAATGAATACTTAGTGGATTTTTCTTAGATGTTACATTATGATACACCATTGTAGTACTTTTTTTTTACGAAAGTACTAGAAATTGAATGGAGATATTGATATAAAATCTGATGGTTTCAACTTCTTCTTTAAATTTTCTAATGAGCAAGATAAGGAAAAAGTATTACATGTTGATCCTGAAACACCCCACCCTCCATTAAGGTCACTCACAAGGGACTGCCTTAACTTTGGTGGAGGTTTGTAAGTAAAAGTCACAGATAAAACACAAGACATATATATAAGCAGCGGAAAACAAACAGACTTTTTATTTCATAAATACGTGTTCATACAAAGACATTTCCATAACTGTCACATAACAACTTTCAAAATATTACAGCATCATTTCTGTCTTGGTTATTAAATAAAGAAGCATAAAACATGATTAAAACTGCATAAATCCCCATGATTTTGTCCAACTGCCATAGCCAAAACAAGAGAGTCCAAACCGTACATCTGCTATTTCGAAGCTTGCAAAGAGTCTGAATAAGCTGGGTTGTTTCCTCCCTGCGGACCTGGGGGGGGACGGAAGTAAAGAAGACGAAAGAAAATAGGGTCAGACATAAAGCCTGGTAAGTCTAGTGACTCTTCAGCATGAGAATAAGAATAAGGGCATGATAGGTATAAACTGGAAACAGGAAGGTATCATAAACTAAGATAAAGTGGTTTTGAAACGAATATACTATCGCACCCTATACTAAATCTCTGCACCTACATGTATTAGTTCTAAACTGGCACCCCATGCTGAGGGTGAAGTGATCCCCTTTTTCTAAAGATCGGCTCCTACTCGCATAATGACATGTGTCTTACGGCCCCCAAAGATTGTAGATACCTATGCTGGTCCCACCATAGGGTGTATCAAGTCCCATGGTGGCGGCCCGACGCAATACTAGAATGCATAGGTTATACTACTGGTGCCCCCAGTGCCCTGTTTGTCTGCTCCGAAGTGTGTGCACGCCCGCACTCCGTTAGAACCCACACTATTGCACCCACCGCCGTCGCTTTTGACCGCTTACAATCAGCCCAGTAATCGTGCCCCACCCTGCCTAGTACAGGGTACCATGATACCTAATTGGGTTACTGCTGAAATGGGTCCCCGTTACTAGGGTTTTCTAGTCAAACATGTTAAGTGGTTAAGTGTCTGTATTTACCTAACCCCACCCATCAATTTCATTAACATGTTGAATTGGTTAAGTGTTTTAGTTAACTTAACCCTACCATCCTGACTTGTCTGTCCTTAGCTTTATAAAGCACCGACTACTCACATTAGACAGATATTGTTACGGTTACTGGATGTGTCGGTCGGTTCCGGGCAGATTTACACCGTAACTCAGTCTAACCTCGAGTCCTTATTGGGCTCAATGCTTAACCACCCACATTGGATAGGTATTGTTGTGACTACTGGATAGCCGAGCGGGTCCAGGCAGATTTACATCACAACTCAATCCAACCTCGTGTTAAGCATATTCGTATTTTCTAAATTTACATATTTGTCTTTATTACTTAATATATGTAAATTTGTCAACAATTAAATGTTATGGCCCACATTCCAAGTTTAACATTTTTGGTATAAGAATTTATACCGTTTAAATGCCACCAATTTTGGCATGTGACAAACATGCCAATTTCATATATTTTTAAATTTTCTCAACGTTACCCCTTCTAAATATTAGGCTAACAATCTTAGCCTAATTTTACGTTCGCATGATTTTCAACATATAATATTAGGCTAAAAACTTAGCCTAATTTAGCGCACACAAATAGGCATAAGGGAATTCATAAACATAAACATGACATAGGTGTAAACTTGGCATTTTTGGCATAGTCAATATGAACATCATAGGTATGAACTTGCAAAATAGTCAACATGAATGTGAACTTGCAACATGGCCTAAATCAACATATATGTGAACTTGCATTGAATTAGGTATCTAACCAAATAGGTGTCACACAAATTAGCATATGATTTAGATAACATAAGCCTAAACTTGTTTTTGGATCTAGGCATATCATCGAACATCACTCGCATATGACAAGGATATGGTACTTTCATAAATATGCATAACTTTATGACAAGGGTGTGAACTAGATCCAATCGCATATCTAATTACAACATGAAACATGTACTAAAGTGGATCTTGACATGGATCCAATTAGGAACTTGCAACTTTTGTATAAACATAGGGGCATGTATATGAACATAACCATTTAGGCATAAAGGTTCTAGCATAAAGTATATACATGAGGTTCTAATCACAAACAACCTATATAATCACATAAACATGAGCTATACAACTTGCTTGTGATGTTGTTGTCATTCTAAAAGTACAATAGGATCAACATCAATCTTAATTATACCACAAACATCCCAATTTCATTCGCAACACAATCATTTCAATACATAGATATGAATTAACATCGTCGTTACATAATAGCACAATTCCACTTCCAATTTACATCGAATCAAGTCTTAGTTTTATTCTCATCGGAAAAATCACTATACTTACAACGAATGACGAACTTGGATTCTGGATTCTGAATTCTGAATTTGATATGTTTTCCTTTGGGTAGACTAACGTTGTTTTGATTCGTGTTTTACTTTAGTATTGGCTTGTCTCTAAGCTTTCTAACTGACGGCCACTTCTAGTTTCTTTCCAGCGGCATGACGGCTTTAGTTCTATATTATTTGTGTAAATTTAGATTTAGACTTAAGTTGTATTTATAGAATTTTAAACTGATTAGAGCCGTCAATGAAGCTAGAGTGAATCCAGACCATCCATCTCAAGAGAAGCCAATCAGAAAGCGACATGTAAGCCCTAGTGACTCAGCCAAGCCTCAGAAATCGACCAGAACCCGACCAGGCCAGCCAGGGCCTGACCAAGCAACTTTTCTGGCCTGGGCGCACTTGGCAGGTGCACCAGTGCAAATTTGTACTGGCGCACTTCCCAAGTGCGCCAGTGCATTCTGACCCGTTTCTGGTTTTTCTGCCCAACTTCGTTCGTCCATATCTTCTTCATACGGTATCCGTTTTACGCAAACTCGGACTCTATCTCAAGCAGAATTCCGAGACGAACGCAATGCCATAACCCATTTTCCTTAATTCCATCATTTAGAATTAATTATACTTTAATTTGTTAAGTTACAGTTAACAGAAAATTCGGGGTGTTACATTCTCCCCTCCTTAAAGGATTTCGTCCCCGAAATCTTCAAGTCTAGGAGAACGTAAGTCCTAACATCCAATCGTCCATCTACTCAACCAACAAACACAGGCGTCCATTGTCCTTAAAATACTTCTACTGCTTTATGATTATATGCACAGTGTGTGTGTATATGTCCTTAACTAATGCAAAATCAGGCGGTCTACTGATCCAGTTGACCTCCTTAATGCAAATCATGTAAGTGTCATGAATCCATTATGTATGCAAATTTGTCATAATTCTACATGAGTGTGCAACCATCAATACAAATGCGACATCCATATGACAACATACCAAATTTCAACCACATACAAATATGAATACATATATGCATATGCAGTATGAAGTGACTGAGCCTATCTAAAACCTAGGATGTGTGTGTATATGCATCCACGAGAAACCACTAGCAAACACTTGCAACCACTTGCAGCCATCAACCATAACATGTTTCAAATACATGTTTACATCCAAAGGGGTTTCTACCTAAGGATAAAGGATAATATCGAGCAGATATACCTAAAAAGATAGATACAAGCACAACTTAAGGAAAAAGAGAGATCAAAGATGTACCCTCAAAAAGAAAAGGGTAGGCTGCGCGTATTATGTCCTTAGTTTCCCAAGTCGTGTCTTCCTCGGCGTCGCTCCATTGAACTTTAACGAGCCTGACTTCACGGTTGCGTAGCTTTTTCACTTCAGTTCCTACGATTCGAGTTGGAACTCTCCTCACAGTTGCTTCGCGTTCCACTTCGGCTTCTTCTAGAATGCTTGGATCCTCCACTTCCGCTGATTCATGTAGACATTTTCGGAGATGAGAAACGTGAAAGACGTTGTGAATTCCAGCCAACCTTTCAAGCAGGTCTACTCTATAAGCCATCTTCCCAATCTTCTCGATGATAGGGAACGGTCCTACAAATCTTGGTGCTAGCTTTCCTGTGGATCCAAAGAGAACGACGTTCCTTAAGGGAGATACCTTAAGGAAAACTCTGTCCCCAACCTCAAACTCAAGGTCGGTCCTTCTTTTGTCGGCGTAGGATCTCTGTCTGTCTTGGGCCGTCTTCATTCTCCTTCGTATCAAGTCCACTTTTTATGAAGTCTCTCTAATCATGTCTGGCCCAAGTATAATCTTGTCGGTAGACTTCCACCAACAAGTTGATGATTGGCAAGGTCTTCCATATAAATCTTCGAAGGGCGCCATACCGATGGTGGCTTGGTAACTGTTGTTATAGGCGAATCCCACTAAAGGAAGGTGATCCTCCCAAGTCCCTCCGAAGTCAAGAACGCACAGTCTTAGAAGATCTTCTAGTACTCTATTCACACTTTCTGTCTGACCATCAGTTTGGGGGTGATAGGTCGTGCTCAAGCATAACTGTGTGCCGACAGCTTCTTGCAGACTCCGCCAAAATTCGCTCGTGAAGATGGGATCTCTGTCACTCACTATGCTGGAGGGTATTCCATGGAGTCGAACTATTTCCTTGAGGTAAAGAGAAGCTAGAGACGAAGCAGTCCTTCTACTCTTGATAGGTATAAAGTGGACACTTTTAGTAAGCTTGTCCACTATTACCCAAATGATAGTATTGCCTCTTCTTGACCTAGGCATCCCGTCAATGAAGTCCATTGAAATGCTATCCCACTTCCATTTTGGGATTTCTAGAGGATGAAGCAGTCCTCCAGGCTTCTTTTGTTCCACCTTGACCTGTTGATATGTCACGCACTTAGAAACGAAATATGCCACGTCCTTCTTCATGCTGCTCCAATAGAAAACTCTCTTTACATCCTTGTACATCTTATCTCCACCTGGATGTATTGTCATCTTGGAATGATGGGTCTCCTCGAGAACCTTCTTCACTAAATCCCTAGCTTGTAGGACGCATAGCCTTCCATCCCGTCTCAGCCAACCCTTATCATCGATGGAGTACCTATTGAGGTGACTGGAAGTTTCACCCCTAATTAGTTTATCGATCACATCCACAAGCTGCGGGTCTTCACATTGTGCGGCCCCTATCGAGTCTAAAAGAGTGGGCCGTACTTCTAGGGATGCCAATAAACCAGGTATAAAATCTGAGGAGGGACAAAAGTCAAAACTGGCTATATACTCCAAGCTTTGCCTTTCTACAAAGAGAGGGCTTAGGGTCAGCTTCTTTCTGCTCAACGCATCTGCTACTACGTTGCCTTTGCCAGGAGTATAGGAAATTTCAAAGTCATACGAGGCAAGGAACTCCATCCACCTTTGCTGCCTCAAGTTAAGATCTTTCTGCGAGAAAAAATACTTCAACGATTTACGGTCAGTATATAATTCGAACTTCTCACCTAGGAGATAATGGCGCCAAGACTTAAGCGCAAAGACGATGGCGGCCAACTCAAGATCGTGGGTTGGGTAGTTCTTTTCATGCACTTTCAATTGTCTTCCACCATAAGCTACTACCCTCCCTTCTTGCATCAGAACAGCGCCTAGCCCCGTACCACAAGCATCCGTATATACTGTGAACATTTTGCTTCCATCCGGCAAAGTCAGAACTGGGGCTGTTGTGAGAGCCCTTTTTAATCATTGGAAAGCAAACTCGCAATCCAAATCCCAAGTGAACGCCAAATTCTTCTTTGTTAGCCTTGTGAGTGGAGCTGAGATTTTCGCGAAATCCCTAATGAACTTTCGGTAAAAACCGGCTAGCCCAAGAAAGCTTCGGACTTCAGTTGCATTTCTTAGTGTCTTCCAATCTTGCACTGCCAGCACTTTCGCGGGGTCCACAGCTAACCCCTCTTTGGACACTATATGTCCAAGAAATCTTACTTCTTCTCTCCAAAAGTGGCACTTGGAGAATTTGGCTTTTAGCTGATGTGCTCGGAGAGTATCCATGATCTCTTTCAGATGTTGAGCATGTTCTTCCTCATTCTTTGAGAAGATCAAAATATCATCTATGGAGACCACCACGAACTTATTGAGGAATTCTCTGAACACCCTGCTCATTAGGTCCACGAAATAAGCGGGTGCGTTTGTCAAACCGAAAGGCATGACAAGCCACTCGAAGAAACC
This sequence comes from Allium sativum, assembly GCA_030737875.1. Taxonomy (NCBI): domain Eukaryota; kingdom Viridiplantae; phylum Streptophyta; class Magnoliopsida; order Asparagales; family Amaryllidaceae; genus Allium; species Allium sativum. The sequence continues at coordinate 441,703,351 of CM060922.1, read as the reverse complement.
ATCCGGGGTCCTAAACGTCGTTTTATCAATACTACCTTCAGCTACCCTTAGCTGATGGAATCCAGTAGCTAGATCAAGTTGGGAGAAGACCGACGCACCTACAAGCTGATCAAACAGATCGTCTATTCTGGGAAGCGGGTGGCTATTCTTTTTAGTCAGCTTATTTAGCTCCCTATAGTCCACACAAAGACGTAGTGAACCATCTGCTTTGGTGGCGAACACCACTGGAGCACCCCATTCGGAGATACTCCGCCTTATAAACCCCTTCTCGAGAAGCTCCTTAACTTGCTTACTGAGCTCCTTCCTCTCCTTTGGAGCCATGTGTCTAACAGGCAGAGCTACGGGCTTTGCATTATCAACAAGATATATGCGGAAGTCTATTTCCCGCTTCGGAGGTAAGCCTTTCACCTCTTTAAAGACATCCATATATTCCCGGACTACTCTAACCAACTGCAAATTCTCAACAGAAGCGTCAAGCGACTCTAGATAACTAAGCATAACAGCATTCAAGGGATTACAAGAAATTTCTAGAGTGTTACCGAGCCGAGTCAAGAGCCTAACCACTCTCTTCTCACAATCAAGAATGGCACCGTTACTGGATAACCAGTCTATGCCTAAGATCAGTCCATATCCTGAGAAGCCCAAAACAAAGGCACTATATCTAAATTCAACACTTAGAATAGAGATTTTCAAATCCAAACAAACCATCGACAAATAAGCCGAGCCCCTAATTGGATTCGAAACAACCAAGGGATCTTCTACCATACTAGTGTCTAGGTGCAGAGATTCTACTAAAGCAGATGAAATAATGGAGTGTGATGCACCAGAATCAAAGAGAGTGCGAACTGGATGATCATAAAGATAAACTAAGCTTTCTACAGAAATATTTCTACCTAAGGTTCTCAAGATAGGATTGAGAAGATAAGCAGGATAAAACAAAGCATCTAGGAGAAGAAGTTAAAGACGTACCCCCAGAAGGTCCTGCTTGCGGGCCTTGCCCTTGCTTCTTAGGGAAGTTCTTGCTGATATATCCAATATCACCACACTGAAAGCATGCTCCCATCTTCATCTTCTTCTTTCTACAATCCTGGACTATATGCCCAACAATGCCACAGAAATAACATTTCCTTCTCTCACGTGTCTTGTTATTATTGTTGTGGTCCTTTCCTCCTTGACTATTATCCTTCTTCTTGTTCTGCGATTCTTCCGCCTGTTGTTTCACGTAGAGAAGGAGGAGGAGTAAAAGCGTCTGTATATGGGAAGTAGGGTCCCCAGACATGCTGAAACGAAAAAGGATAGATTCAAGACAAAAGGATAGAGAGATGGTGCGTATGGCTTTGGGGGACTATGCCTTTTAAAAACAACACTTTTCTTGAAAACAATGCTTCTTTAAACTTCTTTTTGAAAATATTTTCAAAAACTTTTATATAGTCTGGTAAATCTGTGCTCTAATACCAAGTGAAACACCCCACCCTCCATTAAGGTCACTCACAAGGGACTGCCTTAACTTTGGTGGAGGTTTGTAAGTAAAAGTCACAGATAAAACACAAGACAGATATAAACATATATATATATATATATATATATAAGCAGCGGAAAACAAACAGACTTTTTATTTCATAAATACGTGTTCATACAAAGACATTTCCATAACTGTCACATAACAACTTTCAAAATATTACAGCATCATTTCTGTCTTGGTTATTAAATAAAGAAGCATAAAACATGATTAAAACTGCATAAATCCCCACAATTTTGTCCAACTGCCATAGCCAAAACAAGAGAGTCCAAACCGTACATCTACTATCTCGAAGTGTAATAACCCCAAAATCTAGGCCAATTTAAAAAATTTTATTTTGGCAATTTTAGCGAATTTTGATTATTTAAAATGAATTATTTAAAATAATATCGACGAGAAATTTATTTTGAATATAATTTGAATGTATATATTATATATAGCGTCGTTAGAATATAAATATTTATTTATATTTATAAAAGGAATTGAAAATGGCGCGGTAGTTCGATAATTCGATTTCAAACTTCAAATGAATGTACCGGGTGCAAAATAAACCGGATTTTAGTGAAACCAAAAATAATGGAATCTAATAGAGAATATCTTTCCAACGAATCCGAGAAATCAAGATTTCATAGCGGGAATCAAAAGATATGTCCAGTTGAAAATACTGAATAGTCGCTATGGAATTCAGGCCCTTAAAAATGGAAATTTTGCAAACGACCTCGGATTTCGACGAAACCACTTTTGTAGGATCCGGGATGTAAAGTTATTGCTAGGTTTCAAATTTCATAATTTTTCGAATCAATATGTGAGCGTGGAAAAGGAAAACGCGTTTGACCAGTTTTAGTTGATTTTAATCGACTGGAAATTGGCCATTTTTCAAACAGTCTCAGAATTTGACGAAATTGGTTTTCTTAGGACCGTATCGTCAATACGAAGCTAGAAAATATTTTTCTGGAATTTTTAGAGGTCGTATGTGGTCTCGGTAATTTGAAAGGCGCATTCAAATTCAATATATAAAGTTATATGTTGATTTTGACGAAAACTAATCGAAACAGCCGAATCATCTTACGATACATATCCCATTGTGTTCGAAATGGGGGTAATTAGCTAGGGACGACAGTCGTTGGGCCTCGTTCGGGGTTCGAGATAAAAAGTCAACATTTTTAGAAATATAAAATAATAAAATAATATAATAAATATATATTCCTTATCTCTCTCTCTCCCTCACTTCTCTCTCGTTCAACAGAAACAAAAGGCAAAAAAACAACAACGAACCCTCGATCTTGTTCAGCGCGCCCTAGCGCCGCCGTGGGTGATCGATCCCCTCCCCCTCGCCAGTGCCATCTCCGGCAGCGCCCCTCTCGCGCCTCACCCCTCCACTCGAGACCCTCCCCATCGCAGAAATCGCCACCACCACACCTCCTAGGGAGCACCGCGCCACCCTGAAGCCACCATCGACGACCGCCAACGAGCAACTTCCCCCCCCCCCCCCTCCCCTGTTCGACTTTCATCAGCACCTCCTCGCTGGGGAGCCGACGCCTTTGCCTCCATCCGAAACCTAGATCCAAAATACTGTAAGTTTCTTTTCTGATTTTAAATCCAATAGAAATTTAGGATTTTAGTTAATGAAAACATATGTAATAGCATTAATTTATTTTCTGATTTTAATTATAAATAGAGCATTGTTTATAAAAAAAAGAAGTAAAAATAGCTTATGTTTTTAAAATGTAAGTAGCTATGTCTTTAAAATATAAATATATGTTGTTTTAAAAATATAAAAGGATTAGATTTTATACGAAGGAAGATTTGATTTTTATTATAGAAAAAAAATCGATTTTTAATTATATAAATATATTTGATTTTCTTTTTATATATATATGAAGTGTGGTAAAAATAGGATCTTTGAAATGTAAACACCGTATTAGGAATGCGATTTTATCCATTTAGCGTTGAAGTAAAAATGTGATTTTTATATATTGAATAGTGAAGTAAAAATTCGATTTTTACATATGTAGAGAATACGGGCAAAGAAAGTGACAAGAAGCAAGAACGGCGAAGATTTCTGCAAAGAAGAGTCGCGGCGTTGGATTTAGCTATCTGTGAGAACTTCTCAACTTTAATTTTATTTTTCTAGTTAAAATATATAATAGGATGCAGACGGTGTTTAGTAGCACCCGACACCCGTCGTCCACAGACCATGGACGGTTTGTATGCTTGTTTGTTTGATGTTGATGTGTAGTTGATTATGTGATGTGATGTGATATGAAATGAAATAAAATATTTATATAGTTAAAAATATTTTATAGTTAAAAAATAGAATTTTTAACGTGTATATGAAATGAAATAAAAATAAACAAATCGGACGATTTGTTTATATCCACACATTTGACTGGTATTGATTGGGACGATAAATTTTATACATCGCCCAACTGCACAAATAAAATCTTTGTTTGATTGTTTGAAACCCCACACGGGTATTGGGATGATATATGACATACACTAGTCCCAATAATTAGTTGTATGTCGATCGATTGATTGACAGACTGTTATAAGCGTTGAATATTTATATTTGATGCTTATACAGTGTAGAATGCACTTTGGATGATGGTTGATAATTTGTCATTGTTGACGTATACATGTGTTGTAGAAAATCCATATAATTAACATTATATGGTAATTGATTGGGCCTCATTCAATATTTGAAAAAGAAATATTTGAAAAAGAAATATTTGAAAAAGAAATATTTGAAAAAGAAATATTTGAAATAGAATATTTGAAATAGAAATATTCGAAATGGAATATTTGAAAATATAAATATATGAAGCCGTGTTGACTAGATTTACGCCATTTTGACGTGAACGATATTTATATCGATTTTATTCATTTTATAACGAATATCGAAAGTGATTTCAAAATCTGAAATTTTGAAAAGAATTTAAATTCGAATTGAAATTGAATGGAAGTGAATTCGAATTGAAATTGAATAGAAGTGAATTCAAATTGAAATTGAATAGAAATGAATTCGAATTGAAATTGAATAGAAATGAATTCGAACTGAAATTGAATTAGAAATCAATTTGAATTGAAATCGATTTGAAATGAATTTAAAACGAATTTATAAGGGAAAATTCAATTTTGATTTGAATTTGAAAAAGAAGTTAAAATCGTTTTGAAAATGAATTTAAAACGATTTATAAAGCACGTTTTGAATTGAAATCGACGAAGTATATATTATATATATTATATATATAATAAAATGGCCAGAATAGAACGCGCCGCGCCGCGGCAGTTCGCGAATTTCGACCATTGACTTCGAACGGACATTACGGGAGATCCGACCGTCGGATTCTCCTAAAACTGGAACCATTGGGTTCGTATCGAAAAGAGCTTTCTAACGAATATAAGAAATTAGAAATCTAACGGTTGGATTTGGAATTATGTCCAAATCAAATTTAGAAAAGGTCGTTGTAAGTGCAGTTCGATGGCCGTTGATGGAAATCGACTGTACGGGCCTCGATGAAATTATTAAAAATAGTAATAATTTGTGTAAAATCATAAGAAATGATTTGTGAAGAATTGGGATGAAAAACTCCATATTTGAAAAGATAAAAATAGATTTTTATCGAAATGAACTAGTTTTGAACTAGAATAGTAATTTATTTATTTTTTAAAATAAATAAAGTGAATTTGAAATGGTTTTGAAATATAACCAGAATTTCCAATAATTTAATTGGAATGGATTTGAATCGAAATTGTCTTCGGAATATTTCGATGTTGGATTTCGTGATTATACAGATGTTGTTATGGAAATTTGAAAGATATTTATATATTGTTATTTCCAATACGATATTTGTTAGCCGTAGAATTTGATATTGAATATAAGTCGGTATATTTTCTATTCAGAGCCTTGTATTTAATGTCAAATGTGATTTGGGTTTGTCGTGAATGGTGTCTTTATTAACACTGTTCTTGAACCCAGTTGAGAAAAGATTAAATCCTTTTATTTAGATTTAATGAAGTGTACCAATTAAATAATATTTAATTGGAATCGAATTGGTATTGATTTTTGGGTTTATCGTGAACAGTGTTTTAAATAACACTTGTTCTTTAACCCGATAATTAATGGAATGTGATTTTGGGTTTATCGTGAACCGTGTTTTAAATGACACCGATTCTTTAACCCAGTTAAAGATTAAAACTAAGTGGAGTTTTAATGAATCTTTAATTAAATTGAAAAGATCGAGAATGGAGTATCACCAGTTTTGCTCCTGGCGATAGTTAAATCTTTAATTAGATTAGAACGTGAAATGGTAATTGAATTTACCGATAACACCGTGGTGTTAGATATGAAGTATGACCAGTTTTACTTCATGGGATGAATAGGTTGGGATTGGGAAATTAAAATAAATGATTACTTCGGTGTGGTTCGCTAATCCCGACTAGTTTGAATTGATACTCAAAGGAGATTAAAGAATAAATTTAAAGAATTTATCTTTGATAAAATTTAGGGGAACCTTTCCCAAAATATAAGAATATTTGAATAAAAGAATATTCTGAATTGGAATGAGGCGTATGTTGTGTTTGTGTAACACGTGTTTATTATATATATACGCGAGTTGTTCAGAAAGACCGGGTTAATCCCATTCTGAATAACTGATTCGACGTGGTGTCGAAGATGAAGACGGTGGTTGAAGACCGGAGGTCTTCACGTCGTTTGGGTAATTACTGATGATCTTGATTGGGCTGTACACCCAAGAAGATGGAAACAGTTGGTGATCGTCCAGACATACTTGGAGATCGATGGATATGCGGGGTACTAGGTGCCTCCGGTTTCGTTCAGACCCAGAACGAACTTGTAAATGGACTGTGTGTCTGACATTGGATTTTATTCTGTGTGGTTGATTTATATTAAATATATATCTATTTGGCAGTGGAGAATTTATTGAGACGACCCGAAATCCCGTTCCGACGGAGACAAGGGTTATCTTTGGAATATAACACAGAAACAGATAATAGCAGAACAGAATTAAATAAATACACCATAATGAACAATAGAATATACTGGATAAAAGTAATCATTAGAGTTACACAATATACAGGATCTTACTTAGTACAAATACAGTTCAGCTATACATAAATGTCTACAGCGGAAAAACAAACAAAATATGTACAATAGGAGCTGAACAGCATAAAAAGAGATAAATGATAGAATCCATCTTCAGCTCCAGCTATCCAGAAAGAACCAGCTAAACCTGAATACAAGGCTGCCCGTGTAGAAAAAGGGGCACCCGAGTTTGAAAGTGAAACAAACTACGAGTCAGTCATGGGACTGGTATGAGAAATCTACTCAACACATATATAATTTGGCCAATCACAGGACCACGCCACTTTCGTGGAACGGGTTTACTCCATTGGATTGCCAGTGCTTTAAAAACAACTCATTCTTTAAACCATCGCTATGCTTTTTATAAAAATGAAGCCATTATAAGACTCAGTTCCCATCACACAATGCAACGCAAACCGGAGGATAGAGTTTTTACCTTATAACGGCCAAAATATGCTTGATACGAATAAAACAAAGGCATTTGATATTATTGCTAGTGTTTATATGTTTTGAAAACAATTTCAAATCATAACTATCAATCATAGACGACATGAGCGTCCCATGCCACTATGTCGCCAAATATCTATACAATCGAAACCGCACGATCACGTATCTGGAAATTGGATTTCCGTCATGAACCAAGGCAAAAGATAGTCCTTACCGAATTCGTGACTCTCTAGCCCGAGCCACAGGCAAGCGCGCAGGCAAGCCTTTAGATCGTCAGGGTCGGTCCACCGATGTGGATTATTATGCCTGAACAATACGTTTCCCCGCCCTTTGGGGCGTAAACGAGCCAACGAATGACTCCATCGGACCCGGATCGTCCGATCAAACCGAGGCGCCTCGCAACAGCAACAACCACATAGGTGAAAAGTATATAAATGTCAGGGCTGGTAGGTCACTGACACCACCCTAGCTAGAAAGAAACGCATGCCCTCCCTGAGGTCCTTCTCCCGTTTTAGGTTCATACCGGGGTGTGAGGCTCGCGAATTCATGTTATACACAAAGCTACGCCACACAGGCGGTGCTTTGATCATCACCACAAGACTTTGCTTTTCAACAGAAGCCCTGATCATTGCGTCTTAGCATGCCACACAGGCAATTCATGCCATGCGACTGATGTCTATCGATATACAACCTCTGAGCTCGTGCGTCTCAGAGAAGGGCGTTAAGCAAAAGAATAAATTCTCCGTCGCCAAACAGATGTATATTTAATAGAGATCAATCAACACAGAATAAAATCCAATGTCAGACACACAGTCCCTTTACAAGTCCGTTCTGGGTCTGAACGAAACTGGAGGCACTAAATACCTCGCAAACCCTTCGATCACCACGTACGTCTGGACGATCACCACTCATTATCCATATTTCGGGATGCCTCCCAATCAGGACCTCGGTTACCATCCAAACGAGGTGAAGATCTCCGGTCTTCGACCACCGTCTTCATCTTCGACTTTCAATCGTCGGTCAATTATTTGAAATGAGAATTAACTCGGCCTTTTCAAATAATTCACGTATATTTAGAATTTCAAATCAATTTATTTTAATGGTTAAATTATTCGACAACACCAATATTGTTCTTTAATGTAATTTTCACACCAAACACATTCAACCATCAAATACAACATAAATCGAGCAAATTCAGTTTATTTCCATTCCATAATGTTTATGGTACTTTATAATAATTTATCGCTATTTTTATTTATTTTAAAATAGCCCATTTATTCAAAACGACGCTTCGGGCCATAACGTGGCCGTGGCGCTGTTTTTCTTCAGATTTGATTTACACATATCTGAAAATCTAACCGTCGGATCTTAACAAAATTTACATCATTAGAAAGGTCTTTTCAAAACGAATCCAACGGTTCCAATTTCGGAAAAATCCGACGGTCGGATCTCCCGGTACAATCGTTTGAATTTTCGATTTCAAAATACGGACTGCAGCGTCGTTATTCGATTAAATATATAATTATATTTATATATATATATAAATATAATCGCTTCTGGCGCTGTTTTTCATCAGAATTGATTTAAACATTCCAGACAATCCAACCGTTGGATTTTTACAAGGTTGGTGCCGTTGGGAAGATATTTCCAAGACGAACCCGACGGTTGAGGTTTCGGGAAAATCCAATGGTCGGATTTCCCGCACTAGTTGTTTGAAATCACGGTTTCAAAATACGAACTGCACGACCTCGTTTCGTTTTAATTTTATTTATATTTATATATATTTATATAAATATAGTTCATTCAATCATTTCAATTTCGTTTTCATTTCAAATATTTCACTAACGCCTTAAAATTTTGGAAAATTTCGCCATAACCTCCCCTGCACCGGGAGCATCGGGAAATCGCAAATAGCTTTCCCGGTCCTTCTAATCTCAAAAAGAAAAAGAAAAAGCCAAGCGGCTAGCCAAGCGGCTAGCCAACAGGCTCATAAAATCATCACCCAAACAAAACAGTAAATGTGTACCTATTTGTCGGGCACAAAATTTTATTCCTCTTCTCTAGCCCCTTTGCTATAACCTGTTCAATGAATATGCATGTACATATATATAGTTCTTATCATTTATCATTTTCTATTCAACTTCATATTTGATTTCTATTTGGTTTAAAAACACCATTCACTCTAAGGTTACATACATAGGTACAAATCATTTCATTAACTAATTAATGAATATTTCAACTCATATATGTTTATTTGAACAAGTGGCTATTTTTAACACTTCACATTTCAACGATTCATGCATACAATAAAAATGTGATTTTTACTGTAAAACAACTCATTTCAAAACACTATTATTTTGATATATTTCATATTGGTGATAAAAATAGGATTTTTATCATAAAACAATTTCTTTTAAAACGAGATTATTTTACACAGTTCATATAGTCGATAAAAGGTGATTTTTTATTATCAAACAATTTATTTCAAAATATGAATACCATTCAACACATGAATTTCTAATCAACGAATGAATATCAATTCAACACATGAAGGTTTTCTATAGTTTCTATATATAGATAGAAATGTGATTTTTATATTTAAAACGCGAATACCATTCAACACATGAATTTCTAATCAACGAATGAATATCAATTCAACACATGAAGGTTTTCTATAGTTTCTATATATAGATAGAAATGTGATTTTTATATTTAAAACGCGAATACCATTCAACACATGAATTTCTATTCAACGAATGAATATCAATTCAACACATGAAGGTTTTCTATTCAGTGAATAAATATAGTTTAAGCAGATGAAAATAATTCAAACACTCGAATATTATTCAAAATTTCGGCAGCATAACGGCAGGGTAGTTAAAACCAGGACCGTCCCTAGTACGGCTCCTCGCTCTACCTTAAAACCTCGCTGTTTTTGACAATGGTGATCATGCATCTAGTTCGCACGCAGGCGGCATGTATATATTTATTTCATTTCCACAAACTAATCCTATGTGGTTTCAACCAAATATTTCTCAATCACAAATGGGTATTTTTCAACCACAATCAACCAATATCAACCACAAACAATCCCAAACAACCATTCGCTATCAATCAATTTTCACAACAATTTCAATCAATAAATATCGTCCATGGTTTGTGGACGAGGGGGCGTGTGTATATATATATATTTATTTATATTTATATATAGCAATTCACTTTTATTTCAACACACATATATATAGCTAGAAAAAGAAATTGAAGAGTGAGAAATTCTCACAGATTAGCTAATTCAATCCCACGACTCTTCTTTGCATAAATCTTCACTGTTCTCGCCTTTTGTCGCTTTCGTTGCCCGTATTCACTACATATGTAAAGATCGAATTTTTACTTCGTTATTCAATATATAAAAATCGAATTTTTATTATGCTATTCAATATATAAAAATCGAATTTTTTCTTCGCTATTCAATATATAAAAATCGAATTTTTCTTCGCTATTCAATATATAAAAATCGAATTTTTTCTTCGCTATTCAATATATAAAAATCCATATTTTTACTTTCACGCTATATGGATAAAATTCTATTTTTATCCCGCTATTCTTCATATAAAGATTTCGCCTTTTCAAATATAAAGATTTCGCCTTTTCTAATATGAAGTTTTCGCCTTTTCTAATATGAAGTTTTCGCCTTTATAAAAATAAATATTTCGCCTTACTATATTATAAAAATTATATTTTCCTTCCTTCTAAAAACCATATTTTTAATTCACTACCTAAGTAAAATCACGCCTTTCTCCATTTAAAAATATCGTCTTTCTTTCTTTAAAAATCTAATCTTTTCTATTTTTAAAAATCAAGTCTTTTCTATTTTTAAAAATCAAGTCCTTTCTATTTTTAAAAAAAATCAAGTCTTTACTGATTTAAAAATCAAATCTTTACTGATTTAAAAATCAAATCTTTTTCTAAACAAAAAATCCTATCTTTTATATATTAAAATTCCGCCTTTAACATCATAAAGATTTCGCATTTCTTGAATTAAAAACCGAGTCTTTTTGCATACTAAAAATCTATTCTTTCACTATTAAAACTCTATTAAAAATCTAATCTCTTTAAATTTTTTTTTTCACAACGCTAATTTATATGAAAAATTACATTTTTACTATCGATCTACATTTATTTTATATATATAAAAAAACAATTTTTAAAACAGTAAAAAATATATAAAAACTGAATTAACAAAAAGGAAATCTCACCTAGGAAGAGGGAGGAGATGGAATCGTCGAAGGGGGGGATGATGCGCCTGTAGTTGAGGAGGAGGGGGTGCGGATTTTTGAGCGGGTGGAGCAGAAGGCGGCGGTCTTCGTGGGTGAGGGTGGCGCTGCTTTCGTTCTAGGGTTTTGGGAAAAGGAGAGGCCGCGAGAGGAGGGGAGGAGATAGGGGTGGCGGTCGGAGCATCGATGGGGGGGAAGACGATGAACGGCGGTGTCGAGATCCAGGGAGGGGCGACGGGTCTGGGTACGGGATGGATTCGGGTTTTTCCTCTTTTTTTTTTCTTTTGAACTTCTGAGTGGAGAGAAAACAAAGGAGGGGGGTTTAAATATTTAATTTTAAAAAATTTGAATTTTACAAACGAACTCGAAACGAGGCCCACCGCCTGTCGTCCCTAGCGTTTCACCCCCATTCCGAACACACTGGGATATGTACCGCAAGCTGTTTCGACCATTTCGATCAGTTTCCGTTAAAATCAACATATAACTCTATATATTGAATTTGAACGCGCATTTCAATTTACCGGGGTCACATACCAACTCTAAAAATTACAGAAAAATATTTTCTAGCTTCGTATTGACGATACAGTCCTAACAAAACTAGTTTCGTCAAATTCTGAGACCGTTTGAAAAATGGCCAATTTACAGTTGATTAAAATCAACTGAAACCGGTCAAACGCGTTTTCCTTTGCCACGCTCACATATTGATTCGAAAAATTATGAAATCTGAAACCTAGCAATAACTTCACATCCCGGACCCAACAAAAGTGGTTTCGTCGAAATCCGAGGTGGTTTGCAAAATGTCCATTTTTAAGGGCCTGAATTCCATAGCGACTATTCAGAATTTTCAACTGGACATATCTTTTGATTCCCGCTATCAAATTTCGATTTGTCAGATTCGTTGGAAAGGTATTCACTAACAGATTTAAATATTTTTGGTTTCACTAAAATCCGGATTGTTTTGCACCCGGTACAGTCTGACAAAGTTTGAATTCAATTTTTGAAACTACAACGCCATTTCAGGCCTTGTTTATAATTATAATTAATTATATTCGTTTTCAATTGTCGATTCAAACTCAGTTTTCATCGCCATTATTTAAAATATTTATTTTAAATATTGAAAATCCATTATTTTAGCCAATTTCAAAATTTTAAATTGGTTCAGATTTTCTGGGTCGTTACAATCTCCCCCACTTAAAACTTTTCGTCCCCGAAAAGGAACAAAGTCGAAAGTGGTTTGATAAACCTACAATCACACAACACAACCAACCAATTTGTTTTTAACCTTTCAAAAATATACTAATCAAATCCTATATTCCTTTAAAAATCATTCAGAGTATAGAATAAATAGTGCACATCCATGGGAAGAAAATAGCAACAGAATAGAGAATTAAATGGTAATGCAAAGTAGGTTAAATGTACCTTGCACCGGAGTCAATCAGAGATATCTACTCGGCATCTGGGATAAGCTTTCTGAATGCTCTCCTCAGTTTCCCAAGTACAATCTCGCGGATCTCCACTCCATTGCACTTTGACTAAGCGAACCTTCTTGTTCCTCAGCTCTTTAGTTTCTTTGATTATTATCTTTAGCGGCTCTCTTCTCACTGCTAATTCTGGGGTTATTTCAATGTCATGCTGAGCTGCTTCTTCCACGATCAAGTCTGGATCATGAACGTGCTTTCGAAGTTGAGATATGTGAAATACATCATGAATTTCAGGCAACCAATTAGGCAGTTTGACCCTATAAGCGAGCGTTCCGATCCGTTCCAGAATAGGAAACGGACCAATAAATTTGGACGCTAACTTTCCAGTTTTACCGAACCGGATAACTCCTCTCATCGGCGATACCTTCAAATATACGTAGTCGCCAACTTCAAAGGATATATCTCTTCTTCTTCTATCGGCATAGCTCTTTTGTCGGCTTTGAGCGGCGAGTAATCGCTTTTTGATAAAATCGACTTTGTCGGCAGCTTCTCGAATCATATCAGGACCCAACACAAGTCTATTACCTGGTTCGACCCAACAAGCAGGGGATCGGCACGGTCTACCATACAATGCTTCGAATGGCAACATTGTCAGACTCACCTGGTAGCTGTTGTTATAAGAGAATTCAGCCAAATGCAGATGGTCTTCCCATGATCCACCGAAATCTAGAACGCAAGCCCGCAATAGATCTTCTAAAATGCGATTCACCCTCTCAGTCTGACCGTCTGTCTGAGGATGATAAGTGGTGCTCAAGTTTAACTTCGTTCCCAGCTCGACTTGAAATGCCTCCCAGAATTTACTAGTGAATATTGTATCTCTATCACTGACTATACTGAGTGGCACTCCATGTAGTCTAACTATTTCCCTGAAGTATATCTGCGCCAGGCTCTGAGCAGTTCTATTTGATCTGACAGGTATGAAATGGGCGGTCTTCGTGAAACGATCTACGATCACCCAAATACTGTCATTTCCTTTTCTAGTTCTGGGCAGACCATCAATGAAATCCATCGAAATATGCTCCCACTTCCAACCAGGAACTTCCAGTGGTTGTAATAATCTAGCCAATTTCTGCTGGTCGCTTTTGACTAGCTGGCAAGTAGGGCATCGACTAACATATATCGAGATGTCTCTTTTTAACGACTTCCACCAGAATGTGCGTTTGATATCGTTATACATTTTATTCACACCTGGATGGATACTGAGCTTAGATTTGTGACATTCATCCAGTACATCCCTTTTGAGTTCAGGAATATCTGGAACGCAAATTCGCCCTTCTAACCTCAGAATCCCTTCGCTGTCTAGCTGGAAATCCGAAGCATTGCCTTCACGAATTCGCTGACTCATTACTTTGATAAATTGGTCGTCTTTTTGGAGAGCCGATATCTTATCAATCAACGAAGTCGCAATGATGAAACTGGCGATCATCTCATTCTTTCGGCTTAACGCATCGGCCACGACATTGGCTTTCCCTGGAGTGTATAGAATTTCAAAATCATATGCTGCAAGAAACTCCAGCCAACGCTGTTGCCTCAGATTCAGGTCTTTCTGAGTGAACAGATACTTTAATGACTGATGATCTGTAAATAGTTCAAATCTCTCACCCAGAAGATAGTGTCTCCAGATTTTCAAAGCGAATACTATAGCCAATAACTCAAGATCATGAGTTACGTAGTTCTTCTCGTGCGGCTTCAGTTGACGGCTAGCATAAGCAATCACTTGACCCCTTTGCATTAACACTGCGCCGAGGCCTTCTCTAGAAGCATCAGTCCAGACTTTTAAATCTTGGTTGCCATCGATGATGGTTAACACTGGAGCAGTGGTCAATCTTAACTTTAGCTCCTCAAAAGCCTCCTCACTTTCTGGAGTCCACTTGAATTTAGAATGCTTCTTTGTAAGCTTCGTTAAGTGACCAAATATCTTCGAAAAGTTTTTAACGAACTTCTGGTAATAGCTAGCCAATCCGAGAAAACTGCGGACTTCAGTGGGAGTACTGGGCTGTTTCCAATTCTGAATGGCCGTGATTTTGCTTGGATCCACGGCGATTCCTTCTTTCGATACTACGTGGCCTAGAAATTTCACTTCATCTTTCCAGAATATACATTTGGAAAACTTTGCTTTTAATACATTCCGTCTCAGAATTTCTAGAACTTGTTCCAGATGCTTTTCATGTTCGGCCTTTGATTTAGAGAAGATTAGAATATCGTCAATGAAAACCAGAACAAATTTATTCAATACTCCTCTGAATACCTTGTTCATTAGATCGACGAAGTAAGCTGGAGCGTTACATAAGCCGAACGGCATTACTAACCACTCGTAGAATAAGTCGGGACCTCTGAACGCTGTCATTGGAACACATTCTTCGGCAATTCGAAGTTGATGGAAGCCTGTAGCTAGGTCCATTCGTGAAAATACTTGTGCGCCATTTAATCGATCCAACAAATCATCTATTCGTGGCAATGGATATTTGTTCTTTATTGTCTGTTTGTTCAGATCACGATAATCCACACATATACGTAGAGTACCGTCAGATTTTGGGATAAATACCACGGCTGCACCCCAATCAGAGAAACTAGGCCTGATCAGACCTTTCCATACCAGCTGTCGTGTTTGATTGTCTAATTCCTCCTTCTCTTTCAAGGACATTCTTCGAATAGCGTGAACTACCGGCCTTGCATTGGGAATCAAAGCAATCTTGAAATCTATTTCTCTTTGCGGAGGTAAGCGAACAACTTCTTCGAACACATCCGCATAGTTCTTGACGACAGGAATATCTTTCACTAGGTCGGGAATATTCTCAGTAATTTCAGGGACATCTTCTATTTGGGATGGAGAAACATTCAAAGCTGCCCAGAAGTCTTTTCTATTAGTATTTTGACCTTCACAGGGAATGGTTATATAATCACCTGATTTAATCTTGGCCTTTACGACTCTGTCGGCACATTTAACTTCAGCTTCATATTTGGTCAACCAGTCTAACCCTAAGATAAGATCAAACTCTTTAAAACTCATGACGACTGCGATGGTAGGAAATTGATAACGAGAAAAAGAAACTGGTACTCTACAAATCCAACTGAGATCAATGGAACCCCCAACAGGATTCTGGACAGTCATTGGCTCCTTGAGCTTTTTCAGCTTCAAATCCAGTTTCTCAGCTGCATCTTTGGAAATGAAGCTTCGTGACGCGCCTGTGTCAAACAGTACTTTGACTGGAATGTTTTTGACAGTAAGTGTGCCTTCTAAAACATCTGGCCTTTCCAGAACATCTGAGGGCCCAGAAGTTTCTGCCACTTCATTTACCTGAATTGTTTTGGTCTTTTTCAACATCCAGCAGTCTCTCTTTATATGACCCGTCTTATGACAAAGATTGCACTCCCGGGTCACTTGAAACTTATTCTTGGATTTAGACTCATCCCTTTTTGATTTCTTTAGAGATCGGCAACTTATCGAGAGATGTCCTTGCTTATTGCAGTTAGAGCATTCAGTTGCCGTTACTGGTTTCTTCTCAGCTTTGGCCCTTTTCCTCTTGGCACTGGGCTTCTTACTGACCTCAGACGTTGTACTGGCCTCAGGACGATCAGTTTCAGACTCCATTTTATTACTAGAGCTGACTTCCTCCTCGTCGCGCAACATGCCTTTCTTATGGAGATCTTCATACTGATAAGCCATATAAATCATTTCTGAAAAAGGGAGCTTCACATGCCCCAATACTTTATTCTGGTATTTCCTTTGAAGCCCATTGATTAATCTCAAATTCTTCCTCTTCAGATTTTGAATTAGATGAGGAGCAAAGTGAGAAAGTTCATTGAATTTCTTATGATATTCGGGAATGGTCATGTCACCTTGTATCAAATAAGAAAATTCATCACATAATCGCTCCGTCGCTTCTGGAGGAGTAAATCTTTCCAAGAAAATCACTTTGAATCTGTCTCAGGTGATATCACCTTCTGGATTATTCTCAATAACTGAATCCCACCAAAACAAAGCTTCATCTTTGAGTGCCCAGTAAGCCAGTAATCTTTTCTGGTCATCCCTAAGCTTTAATGCTTCGAAGATTTTCTCAGCCGAACGAATCCAAGCTTGTGTCTTCATAATAGATTCTTCACCAGAGAACGGTATTCCACCCATATTTCGATATTTGATTAATAGGGCCTCAATATCCGGTTCTGAATTCCTTCTGTTTCTGACACTCATTTTCTAGTAATTCTGCAAACAGCAGATCAAGTGTCAGGTTACAGAAAATATAAATTAAAACATAGAAACATATACTTGAATGTAAATGTGTCTATCGAGGTGTAATTTCATTCTGCTTTACTCATACTAGGATATTGCTGATCCTATCTGTATAGAGTTACCCGTCCTAGAACACTACTGGTTCTATTTCTGACGAGTTTGTTCATATGTTATATTCCAGAACTAAGCTTAACCAAAGCTCTGATACCACGTTGAGACGACCCGAAATCCCGTTCCGACGGAGACAAGGGTTATCTTTGGAATATAACACAGAAACAGATAATAGCAGAACAGAATTAAATAAATACACCATAATGAACAATACAATATACTGGATAAAAGTAATCATCAGAGTTACACAGTATACAGGATCTTACTTAGTACAAATACAGTTCAGCTATACATAAATGTCTACAGCGGAAAAACAAACAAAATATGTACAATAGGAGCTGAACAGCATAAAAAGAGATAAATGATAGAATCCATCTTCAGCTCCAGCTATCCAGAAAGAACCAGCTAAACCTGAATACAAGGCTGCCCATGTAGAAAAAGGGGCACCCGAGTTTGAAAGTGAAACAAACTACGAGTCAGTCATGGGACTGGTATGAGAAATCTACTCAACACATATATAATTTGGCCAATCACAGGACCACGCCACTTTCGTGGAACGGGTTTACTCCATTGGATTGCCAGTGCTTTAAAAACAACTCATTCTTTTAACCATCGCTATGCTTTTTATAAAAATGAAGCCATTATAAGACTCAGTTCCCATCACACAATGCAACGCAAACCGAAGGATAGAGTTTTTACCTTATAACGGCCAAAATATGCTTGATACGAATAAAACAAAGGCATTTGATATTATTGCTAGTGTTTATATGTTTTGAAAACAATTTCAAATCATAACTATCAATCATAGACGACATGAGTGTCCCATGCCACTATGTCGCCAAATATCTATACAATCGAAACCGCACGATCACGTATCTGGAAATTGGATTTCCGTCATGAACCAAGGCAAAAGATAGTCCTTACCGAATTCGTGACTCTCTAGCCCGAGCCACAGGCAAGCGCGCAGGCAAGCCTTTAGATCGTCAGGGCCGGTCCACCGATGTGGATTATTATGCCTGAACAATACGTTTCCCCGCCCTTTGGGGCGTAAACGAGCCAACGAATGACTCCATCGGACCCGGATCGTCCGATCAAACCGAGGCGCCTCGCAACAGCAACAACCACATAGGTGAAAAGTATATAAATGTCAGGGCTGGTAGGTCACTGACACCACCCTAGCTAGAAAGAAACGCATGCCCTCCCTGAGGTCCTTCTCCCGTTTTAGGTTCATACCGGGGTGTGAGGCTCGCGAATTCACGTTATACACAAAGCTACGCCACACAGGCGGTGCTTTGATCATCACCACAAGACTTTGCTTTTCAACAGAAGCCCTGATCATTGCGTCTTAGCATGCAACACAGGCAGTTCATGCCATGCGACTGATGTCTATCGATATACAACCTCTGAGCTCGTGCGTCTCAGAGAAGGGCGTTAAGCAAAAGAATAAATTCTTCGCCGCCAAACAGATGTATATTTAATAGAGATCAATCAACACAGAATAAAATCCAATGTCAGACACACAGTCCCTTTACAAGTCCGTTCTGGGTCTGAACGAAACTGGAGGCACTAAATACCTCGCAAACCCTTCGATCACCACGTACGTCTGGACGATCACCACTCATTATCCATATTTCGGGATGCCTCCCAATCAGGACCTCGGTTACCATCCAAACGAGGTGAAGATCTCCGGTCTTCGACCACCGTCTTCATCTTCGACTTTCAATCGTCGGTCAATTATTTGAAATGAGAATTAACTCGGCCTTTTCAAATAATTCACGTATATTTAGAATTTCAAATCAATTTATTTTAATGGTTAAATTATTCGACAACACCAATATTGTTCTTTAATGTAATTTTCACACCAAACACATTCAACCATCAAATACAACATAAATCGAGCAAATTCAGTTTATTTCCATTCCATAATGTTTATGGTACTTTATAATAATTTATCGCTATTTTTATTTATTTTAAAATAGCCCATTTATTCAAAACGACGCTTCGGGCCATAACGTGGCCATGGCGCCGTTTTTCTTCAGATTTGATTTACACATATCTGAAAATCTAACCGTCGGATCTTAACAAAATTTACATCATTAGAAAGGTCTTTTCAAAACGAATCCAACGGTTCCAATTTCGGAAAAATCCGACGGTCGGATCTCCCGGTACAATCGTTTGAATTTTCGATTTCAAAATACGAACTGCAGCGTCGTTATTCGATTAAATATATAATTATATTTATATATATACAAATATAATCGCTTCTGGCGCTGTTTTTCATCAGAATTGATTTAAACATTCCAGACAATCCAACCGTTGGATTTTTACAAGGTCGGTGCCGTTGGGAAGATATTTCCAAGACGAACCCGACGGTTGAGGTTTCGGGAAAATCCAATGGTCGGATTTCCCGCACTAGTTGTTTGAAATCACGGTTTCAAAATACGAACTGCACGACCTCGTTTCGTTTTAATTTTATTTATATTTATATATATTTATATAAATATAGTTCATTCAATCATTTCAATTTCGTTTTCATTTCAAATATTTCACTAACGCCTTAAAATTTTGGAAAATTTCGCCATAACCTCCCCTGCACCGGGAGCATCGGGAAATCGCAAATAGCTTTCCCGGTCCTTCTAATCTCAAAAAGAAAAAGAAAAAGCCAAGCGGCTAGCCAACAGGCTCATAAAATCATCACCTAAACAAAACAGTAAATGTGTACCTATTTGTCGGGCACAAAATTTTATTCCTTTTCTCTAGCCCCTTTGCTATAACCTGTTCAATGAATATGCATGTACATATATATAGTTCTTATCATTTATCATTTTCTATTCAACTTCATATTTGATTTCTATTTGGTTTAAAAACACCATTCACTCTAAGGTTACATACATAGGTACAAATCATTTCATTAGCTAATTAATGAATATTTCAACTCATATATGTTTATTTGAACAAGTGGCTATTTTTAACACTTCACATTTCAACGATTCATGCATACAATAAAAATGTGATTTTTACTGTAAAACAACTCATTTCAAAACACTATTATTTTGATATATTTCATATTGGTGATAAAAATAGGATTTTTATCATAAAACAATTTCTTTTAAAACGAGATTATTTTACACAGTTCATATAGTCGATAAAAGGTGATTTTTTATTATCAAACAATTTATTTCAAAATATGAATACCATTCAACACATGAATTTCTAATCAACGAATGAATATCAATTCAACACATGAAGGTTTTCTATAGTTTCTATATATAGATAGAAATGTGATTTTTATATTTAAAACGCGAATACCATTCAACACATGAATTTCTAATCAACGAATGAATATCAATTCAACACATGAAGGTTTTCTATAGTTTCTATATATAGATAGAAATGTGATTTTTATATTTAAAACGCGAATACCATTCAACACATGAATTTCTATTCAACGAATGAATATCAATTCAACACATGAAGGTTTTCTATTCAATGAATAAATATAGTTTAAGAAGATGAAAATAATTCAAACACTCGAATATTATTCAAAATTTCGGCAGCATAACGGCAGGGTAGTTAAAACCGGGACCGTCCCTAGTACGGCTCCTCGCTCTACCTTAAAACCTCGCGGTTTTTGACAATGGGGATCATGCATCTAGTTCGCACGCAGGCGGCATGTATATATTTATTTCATTTCCACAAACTAATCCTATGTGGTTTCAACCAAATATTTCTCAATCACAAATGGGTATTTTTCAACCACAATCAACCAATATCAACCACAAACAATCCCAAACAACCATTCGCTATCAATCAATTTTCACAACAATTTCAATCAATAAATATCGTCCATGGTTTGTGGACGAGGGGGCGTGTATATATATATATATATATATATATATATATAGCAATTCACTTTTATTTCAACATATATATATATATATATAGCTAGAAAAAGAAATTGAAGAGTGAGAAATTCTCACAGATTAGCTAATTCAATCCCACGACTCTTCTTTGCATAAATCTTCACTGTTCTCGCCTTTTGTCGCTTTCGTTGCCCGTATTCACTACATATGTAAAGATCGAATTTTTACTTCGTTATTCAATATATAAAAATCGAATTTTTATTATGCTATTCAATATATAAAAATCGAATTTTTTCTTCGCTATTCAATATATAAAAATCGAATTTTTCTTCGCTATTCAATATATAAAAATCGAATTTTTTCTTCGCTATTCAATATATAAAAATCCATATTTTTACTTTCACGCTATATGGATAAAATTCTATTTTTATCCCGCTATTCTTCATATAAAGATTTCGCCTTTTCAAATATAAAGATTTCGCCTTTTCTAATATGAAGTTTTCGCCTTTTCTAATATGAAGTTTTCGCCTTTTCTAATATGAAGTTTTCGCCTTTATAAAAATAAATATTTCGCCTTACTATATTATAAAAATTATATTTTCCTTCCTTCTAAAAACCATATTTTTAATTCACTACCTAAGTAAAATCACGCCTTTCTTCATTTAAAAATATCGTCTTTCTTTCTTTAAAAATCTACCCTTTTCTATTTTTAAAAATCAAGTCTTTTCTATTTTTAAAAATCAAGTCCTTTCTATTTTTAAAAAAAATCAAGTCTTTACTGATTTAAAAATCAAATCTTTACTGATTTAAAAATCAAATCTTTTTCTAAACAAAAAATCCTATCTTTTATATATTAAAATTCCGCCTTTAACATCATAAAGATTTCGCATTTCTTGAATTAAAAACCGAGTCTTTTTGCATACTAAAAATCTATTCTTTCACTATTAAAAATCTATTAAAAATCTAATCTCTTTAATCTTTTTTTTTCACAACGCTAAATTATATGAAAAATTACATTTTTACTATCGATCTACATTTATTTTATATATAAAAAAACAAATTTTAAAACAGTAAAAAATATATAAAAACTGAATTAACAAAAAGGAAATCTCACCTAGGAAGAGGGAGGAGATGGAATCGTCGAAGGGGGGGATGATGCGCCTGTAGTTGAGGAGGAGGGGGTGCGGATTTTTGAGCAGGTGGAGCAGGAGGCAGCGGTCTTCGTGGGTGAGGGCGGCGCTGCTTTCGTTCTAGGGTTTTGGGAAAAGGAGAGGCCGCGAGAGGAGGGGAGGAGATAGGGGTGGCGGTCGGAGCATCGGTGGGGGGGGAAGACGATGAACGGCGGTGTCGAGATCAAGGGAGGGGCGACGGGTCTGGGTACGGGATGGATTCGGGTTTTTCCTCTTTTTTTTTTTTTTTGAACTTCTGAGTGGA
Organism: Allium sativum; assembly: GCA_030737875.1. Taxonomy (NCBI): domain Eukaryota; kingdom Viridiplantae; phylum Streptophyta; class Magnoliopsida; order Asparagales; family Amaryllidaceae; genus Allium; species Allium sativum. The sequence continues at coordinate 441,680,887 of CM060922.1, read as the reverse complement.
GAGAAAACAAAGGAGGGGGGGTTTAAATATTTAATTTTAAAAAAGTTGACTTTTACAAACGAACTCGAAACGAGGCCCACCGCCTGTCGTCCCTAGCGTTTCACCCCCATTCCGAACACACTGGGATATGTACCGCAAGCCATTTCGATCAGTTTCCGTTAAAATCAACATATAACTCTATATATTGAATTTGAACGCGCATTTCAATTTACCGGGGTCACATACCAACTCTAAAAATTCCAGAAAAATATTTTCTAGCTTCGTATTGACGATACGGTCCTAACAAAACTAGTTTCGTCAAATTCTGAGACCGTTTGAAAAACGGCCAATTTACAGTTGATTAAAATCAACTGAAACCGGTCAAACGCGTTTTCCTTTGCCACGCTCACATATTGATTCGAAAAATTATGAAATCTGAAACCTAGCAATAACTTCACATCCCGGACCCAACAAAAGTGGTTTCGTTGAAATCCGAGGTTGTTTGCAAAATGTCCATTTTTAAGGGCCTGAATTCCATAGCGACTATTCAGAATTTTCAACTGGACATATCTTTTGATTCCCGCTATCAAATTTCGATTTGTCAGATTCGTTGGAAAGTATTCACTAACAGATTTAAATATTTTTGGTTTCACTAAAATCAGGATTGTTTTGCACCCGGTACAGTCCGACAAAGTTTGAATTCAGTTTTTGAAACTACAGCGCCATTTCAGGCCTTGTTTATAATTATAATTAATTATATTCGTTTTCAATTGTCGATTCAAACTCAGTTTTCATTGCCATTATTTAAAATATTTATTTTAAATATTGAAAATCCATTATTTTAGCCAATTTCAAAATTTTAAATTGGTTCAGATTTTCTGGGTCGTTACATTTATTCTCTTGCTTAACGCCCTTCTCTGAGACGTACGAGCTCAGGGGTTATATATTGATGGATATCAAACGCATGGAGTGAATTGCCTGTGTGGCGTGCTTAAGTGGCAATTGATCAAGGCTTCTGTTGAAAAGCAAAGTCTTGTGGATGATGATCAAAGCAAGGCCTGTGTGGCATAGCTTTGTGTAACGTTGATTCGCGAGCCTCACACCGCGGTTGTGAACTAAAAACGGGAGAAGGATCCAGGGAGGGCATGCGTTTCTTTCTAGCTAGGGTGGTGTCAGTGACCTACCAGCCCTGACATTTATATTATTTTTACCTGTGTGGTTGTTGCTGTTGCGAGGCGCCTCGGTTTGATCGGACGATCCGGGTCCGATGGGGTCATTCGTTGACTCATTTATGCCCCAAAGGGCGGGGAAACGCAGTGTTCAGGCATTTTAATCCACATCGGTGGACCGGCCCTGTGGCTCCTAGGTGCAGTTGCGGCTGTAGCCTGAGGCTCGGGCTAGAGAGTCTCGAATTCGGTAGAGGACTATCTTTTGCCTCAGTTCACAGATGGAAACCCAATTTCCAAATACGTGACTTTGCGATTTCGATTGTATAACCTATATATGGCGACATAGTGGTATGGGGCATTCATGCCGCCTATGATTGATACTTATGATTTGAAATTGATTTCTTCACTTATAGCGATAATAAAAGATTTGTTTTAACGTATCAAGCATTCTTTGGCTATTATAAGGTAAAACCCTATCCTCTGGTTTGTGTTGCATTGTGTGATGGGACCTGGGTCTTATGATAGCTTCATTTTTCTTTATTTAGCATTGCGTTGTTTGTTATATGCACTGGTATTCTTGGAAGGAAACCCGTTCCGTGTTATACGGCGTGGTCCCTTGATTTACCTAACTTTAAAATAAAGATTTATAACTGTTTTAGTTCTCACACCGGTCCCATGACTGACCTGGAGTTTATTGTTTTAACCTAAACTCTGGGTGCCCTTATTTTGACACGAGCAGCTAGTAGTTTTGGTTTTTCAGATTTATATTCACAGGATCCTGGTTTACAGCTGGAATGATATCCGGAAAGCTTTGTATCCGTATATCCCTTCTAGTTGTGTATTATATTATTTTCCGCTGCGATGTATTTAAATGTAATTTAAATCTCTGATATTTCTGTGTATATTCATTCATACTCTGTATATTCTTGTATTCTGATGCATTGTTGTAATATACAATGAAATGTTCTTCCGTCTGCGTTTTGATGTGGCTTGTTCTCGAACTATCCGCGCTTTCCTTCATGGGGAAGTTACGGGTTTTCACACGAAGCTTGCAAAGAGTCTGACTAAGATGGGTTGTTTCCTCCCTGTGGACCTGGGGGGGCAGAAGAAAAGAAGATGAAAGAAAATAGGGTCAGACATAAAGCCTGGTAAGTCTAGTGACTCTTCAGCATGAGAATAAGAATAAGGGCATGATAGGTATAAACTGGAAACAGAAAGGTATCATAAACTAAGATAAAGTAGTTTTGAAACGAATATACTATCGCACATCATACTATATCTCTGCACCTACATGTATTAGTTCTAAACTGGCACCCCATGTTGAGGGTGAACTGTAACACCCCACGTCCATTAATGTCACTCACAAAGGGAATGCATTAACTTCCATGGAGGTTTTAAGTGAATATAGAACAGTAAAATTACAACAAGACAGATATAAAATAGTACTTGGAAATTCAAAAACTTTATTTCATTGTAGCAGAAGTCAAAACATGTTTGATTACATCATAACACCATATTCAATGTCAAGTACAATATCTATCTTGATAAAACAAGTACATAATCCCATTACATGAATAGCCATTAAAAAGGAAGATAACAAGCTGGACTTTACTTCAGCAGTCCAAGCTTTCCAGAAGATAAGCGATCCAACTAGACTCCACTAGAACTTGACCCAACCTGCGGACCTGAAGGGAGAAAAAGGATGGAAAAGAGGGGGTCAGACATAAAGTCTGGTGAATATGATAATTCTACAATACTATTACCAAAATAACTGGACTAAGGCATAAGCTGGAAAACAAGAAAATGTCTATGAAGAGCAGATTAAGGACATAGACAATCGCTAAAGGCAACGTTATAGGCGCTCCTAAATACTAAAGGATAAACACTATACTGCACCACACCAGTCACCCTAAAGATTCATCCCACTTAGCTTCACTTAGAAACTTTCCCAATGGCTTTACGTACCCCTAGCTGACTACATAGGTGTCGCCTGCCCCTATCTCCACTAGGTGTACCCTACTTCCCATTATTCGATCGACTCCCTAACTCGTAGATACCCGTGCTGGCCCCACAGTGGGGTGTATCACTCCCCTAAAGTGGCAACCTGATACAACGGACATGCACGGCTTATGCCTACACGATGCAACAACGTCTTACCTACCAGCCCGGGTCCACACACGCATATGAAACCCGTTGGACTTGCGTTGCCACCGCTCCCTGTTTTGGCCTCTTATAGTCAAACCCAGTATGCGTGTCCCGTCCTCGACTTGGGTCGAGCCCACAAAGATACGTTTTGGGATACTGGTTGAAATGGGCCCCCACTATTTACCACAAGCATTCCACCTAAGCTTGTCCCCATTAGTCCATCCCACTTAACCCACTTAGTCATGTTCATTTACATGTGTGTTTGGTTAAGTCTAATCGTATTTCAAATGCCTCTAAAGGCAACCACCAGATTCCTCATGCCACCCAAGGCACCTACTTAACCCCCATGTCCCACCTTACATGATTATCTGGTTAAGTATTTCTTAGTTCATTAAGGCCATAACCTCATAAAGACCTCTCACATTAGACTGGCATTTATGGCAGCTGGATTTGCCGGGCGGGTCCGGGCAGTCTTACACCATAAAAGAGTCTAACCTCGTGTCTTTACAACTGTTATGCTTTAGTTTGGGCCTAGGACCTCTCACATTGGGCCGACATTTGTGACTACTGGATTTGCCGGGCGGGTCCGGGCAGGTTTACATCACAAACGGGTCCAACCTCGTGTCCTAAGCATTGATTATTAATAATAATCCACTTTCCCCCAATTTTAATAATTCCCTACTTGAATTATTAATTACTTCCAATTTTTAACAATGTCCATAATTGACTCAATTATGGACATTCATTCATGGTATGCAACATCTTACAAAATTGCACCCAATTTATTAATTCCTAATATTACCCCTACCCCACGTTTGAACGTTTATTCGCAAAATATATGTTAGACTCGAATAGCCTAACTCATAGCATAAAAGAGATTATCATAATAACAACATGTATATGTGACCAAATGAATCATAATAAGGGGTGAAACTTGCATATGTCCAACTTGCATAGATTATACATGTCATGGATCTAAAGGTGTCAACTTGTTCAAAATTCACCTAATATGATCTCAATCAATTTTCATAAACTTACATATGAACATGTGTGAATCAACATCATCTAATTTTTTAACAACATGGTTTTATATGGGTACACCTAACTCAATAGGCAAATTCCCATAATCAAGTTTTATTTAATTATAGTTTCAAGTTTATGGGTACACCTAACCTAATAGGCAAATTCCCATAAACAAGATTCATTTAAATTAAGAAAAAAAACATAACTTTAAGCATGATCCAACAACATGATTTTTCAACATAATATAGCATGATTTATAACATGGCATAGTATGATAGTATAACATAGCTTGACATGATTCTCAACATAGCACGACATAGCATAAGAGAATTTACAACATAGCATGACATAGCATATATAATTTACATCATACGACAACATAATAACATAATAAGAGATCCACAATATATAGAATTTACAATTACAAATCACATCACTTTCTTGTGATCCATTCATAACTGAGTCAAATTAGTTTGTAATAGTCTTGTGAGAATCATCATACTCACCAACAAAAGAAAAGAATTAGAGAAAGAGAGATCTTTTGATTTGATTTGTGTAGATTTAGTTGTAGATGATTAGGCTTCCTCTTCTTAGTTTGTAACGGCTATGCTGAACTCCATGGCAGCAGCATGACGGTAGCTTCTCTAATTTTACAAGTGATTTAGGTCTAGGGTCTACCCACTTATTTATAGATTTTAGAATTCATTTAGGCCATTAGATTTAACCTAGAAATAACCGCAGCCGTTCAGACAAGATGGGGTTTATCTTGTTGACTTAGCAATGAGTCAGAAGTGACTCAGCAAACACTCAGCATATTAATAAACTTCTATTCATGTCATAAATATATATATATTTTCTACAATGTACATATTAGATACATCCCCCTTTACTTATTATTGTTTTTATATACATATTAGATACATCCCCTCTCTCACACACTTATTAATATTTTTATATTCATATTAGATACATCCCCTCTCTTACACACTTATTAATATTTTTATATTCATATTAGATACATCCCCTCTCTTACACACTTATTAATATTTTTATATTCATATTAGATACATCCCCTCTCTTACACACTTATTAATATTTTAGCAACTTTAGTGTTAATAGAAAATTCGGGGTGTTACATTCTCCCCTCCTTTTAGGATTTCGTCCCCGAAATCTTCAAGTCTGGAAGAATGTATATCCTACCATCCAAACGTCCATCTACTCATCCATCATACACAGGCATCCATTGTCCTTACAGACTTCTAATGCTTTCATGTTTAAATGCACAGTGTGTGTATATGTCCGTATCTAATGCAAAATCAGGCGGTCCACTGATTCAGTTGACCTCCTTAATGCAACTATGATCGTGCCATGCATCCATTATGTATGCAAAAGATTCTTAATGCTACATGATACTTCTATATGCGTGCACACACATTCAACCGAATGCAGCATCCATATGATGGTACAACCATTATACATCCATTATACTAAATACATCCATATATATGCAATATGCAATATGAAGTGACTGAGCCGATCTAGTGCCTAAAGTGTGTGTATATATGCATCCACGAGCAACCACTAGCAAACACTTGCATCCATTTTGCATCCATCATACATAACATGTCTCAAACACATGTTTCAACCATAGGATTATCCTAACTAAAGGTCAAAGATACTAATGAGAGGACATACTAAAGATAAGATAAGATAAGCTAAGCGATAAAGGAGAAATTAAAAGACATACCCTCAAAAAGAAAAGGGTACAACGAACGCATCTTCTCTTCTGTCTCCCAAGTTGCGTTGCTCTCATCATCTCCCCATTGCACTTTAACCAGTCTGACCTCTCGATTCCTCAACTTTTTGATCTCCGACCCAAGAATGCATGTAGGAGCTCGTCTAATTGTTGCATCACGCTCTATTTCCACCTCTTTAAGCAAGCTCGGCTCTACCACCTCCGCGGTCTTGTGCAAACACTTCCTCAAATGTGATACATGGAATATGTCGTGTACTCCACTAAGTTTCTCAGGCAACTCCACCCTATATGCCATCTTCCCAATCCTGTTTTTTTACAGGAAACAGCCCTACAAACCTTGGTGCTAATTTCCCCACGGACCCAAAGCGAACAACATTCTGTAACGGAGATACTTTGATAAAAACCATGTCCCCAATGTCAAACTCAAGATCTGTCCTCCTCTTATCAGCATACGATTTTTGCCTATCTTGTGCTGCTTTCATCCTCCTTCGAATCAACTCAATCTTCTCCGAGGTTTCCCTAACCATATCGGGCCCAAGTAGGATTTTATCGGTAGATTCCCACCAACATGTAGGCGAACGGCAAGGCCTTCCATAAAGAGCTTCGAAAGGTGCCATGCCAATACTAGACTGAAAGCTATTATTATATGCGAATTCTACTAACGGAAGGTGCTCTTCCCATGTACCCCCAAAGTCTAGGATACAAAGCCTTAAAAGATCCTCTAGAATGCGATTCACCCTCTCGGTCTGGCCGTCTGTCTGAGGATGATATGCGGTGCTCAAACATAGCTGAGTCCCTACCACCTCTTGTAAACTCTTCCAAAATTCGCTAGTAAAGATGGGGTCACGGTCGCTTACTATACTAGAAGGAATACCGTGCAAACGAACTATCTCCTTAATGTATACAGAAGCCAACCACGGAGCAGTCCTCTTACTTTTCACGGGAATAAAATGGGCGCTTTTAGTAAGTCTATCTACTATAACCCAAATCCCCGTGTTACCCTTCCTTGATCTTGGTAATCCATCCACAAAATCCATTGAGATGCTTTCCCATTTCCATAGTGGAACTTCTAATGGGTGAAGCAACCCACCGGGTTTCTTTTGTTCTGCTTTAACTCGTTGGCACACCAAGCATCTAGCGACGTACTCGGCCACATCCTTTTTCATACCGGCCCAAAAGAAAACCCGCTTCATATCTTTGTACATCTTATCCCCGCCGGGATGAATGGTCATTTTTGAGCGATGAGCATCATCAAGAATGGCCTTCCTTAAGTCTTCGTCTTGTGGTACACAAAGTCTATTTTCCCTTCGTAACCAACCCTTATCGTCTAGGGTATACCTACGAAGATGGCTTGACGACTCCCCCCTTTGAGCTTTTCTACTATCTCAACCAACTGTGGGTCGTCTCGCTGTGCCTCACCAACCCGTCCTAGAAGTGTAGGTCTAACCTCCAAGGATGCTAACAGACCGGGTACTAAGTCAACGGAGGGTCTAAAGTCAAACATAGAGATGAATTCTAAGCTTTGTCGTTCAACAAACAACGGACTCAAGGACAACCTTTTCCTACTTAAGGCGTCTGCCACCACGTTACCCTTGCCCGGGGTATATGCTATTTCAAAATCGTAGGAGGCTAAGAATTCCATCCACCGTTGCTGCCTTAAATTCAAATCCTTCTGAGAGAATAAGTATTTTAATGATTTGTGGTCAGTGAACAGTTCGAATTTCTCACCAAGAAGATAGTGACGCCAAGACTTAAGTGCGAAAACAATTGCGGCTAGCTCTAAGTCATGCGTGGGGTAATTCTTTTCATGAACCCTCAACTGCCTTCCACCATAGGCTATTACTCTTCCCTCTTGCATGAGGACCGCGCCAAGTCCCGTCCCACAAGCATCAGTATAGATGGTAAACGGTTTATTCCCGTCTGGCAGCACTAAGACTGGGGCTGAAGTTAAGGCTCTCTTTAAACGTTGGAACGCATCATCGCAATCTTTGTCCCACGTAAAAACCAGGTTCTTCTTCGTTAACCGTGTTAATGGAGCTGATATTTTTGCGAAGTCTTTGATAAACTTCCTATAATAGCCAGCCAACCCCAAGAAACTTCTTACTTCGGTTGCATTTTTAGGGACCTTCCAATCTTGGATGGCCACCACCTTTGCGGGATCCACTGCTATCCCTTCTTTGGAAACCACGTGCCCTAAGAACCGTACTTCCTTCCTCCAGAAGTGACACTTAGAAAATTTTGCCTTAAGGTTATGCGCTCGAAGGGTTTCCAACACTTCCCTAAGATGTAGGGAGTGCTCTTCTTTATTCTTAGAAAAGACTAAGATGTCATCCACAAAGACTACCACGAATTTGTTAAGGTATTCCCTAAACACCCTACTCATCAAATCAACAAAATATGCAGGGGCGTTTGTCAAACCAAAGGGCATCACTAGCCATTCATAGAATCCGTCAGGAGTCCTAAAAGCAGTCTTATCTATACTATCCTCAGCCACTCTCAGTTGATGAAAGCCATTGGCTAAGTCCAACTGCGAAAACACTGAGGCGCCAACTAACTGATCAAAGAGATCGTCAATCCTCGGCAGTGGGTGTCGGTTCTTTTTAGTAAGCTTGTTTAGTTCTCTATAGTCCATACAAAGTCTAAGAGACCCATCCGCCTTTGTGGCAAAAACTACTGGAGCACCCCACTCCGATATACTACGTCTTATGAACCCCTTCTCAAGCAACTCCTTTACTTGCTTATTGAGTTCCCTCCTTTCACGAGGAGCCATGTGGCGCACTGGCAAAGATACGGGTTTAGCATTATCCACAAGATAAATTCGAAAGTCTATCTCCCGCTTTGGAGGTAAGCCCTTCACCTCCTCAAACACATCCGGATATTCCCGGACCACTTCTACCGATCGCAGGTTCTCTACAGACGCGTCAAGCGATTCAAGATAACTTAGCATAACGGAATTTATGGGATTACAAAAGATGTCGAGAGCATTACCAAGGCGAGTCACAAGCCTAACTACTCTCCTTTCACAATCAAGAATGGCCCTATTTCTAGACAACCAATCCATTCCTAAAATTAGCCCATAGCCCGTGAAGCCCAATACATAAGCATCACATCTAAATTCAACGCTAAGTATAGAGATTTTCAAATCCAAACATATCATGGTCAAATGAGCCGAACCCCCAATTGGATTTGAAACGACCAAGGGATCCTCTACTAAACTGGTGTTCAAGTGCAGTGATTCAACTAATGATGCAGAGATAAACGAATGAGATGCGCCAGAATCGAATAAGGTACGGACAGGATGATCAAACAGAAAAACTAAGCTTTCAACAGAAATTGTTCTACCTCTTTCTTGCAGCGGTGGGGCCGCAATAGCCTGAACTTGCCCCCTTGCCTGCCCTGGTGCCATAAGAGCCTGCACCTGTCCTCCCGAGGTAGACCCTGCCCTCTGCCCCTTCTTTGGACAGTCCTTCACTAAATGTCCCGCATCTCCACAATGAAAACAACCAGTCTTCTTTTTCTTTCTACAATCTTTGCTGAGATGGCCAGGCGTCCCACAATTGAAGCATTTCTTCTTCCCTTTGCCATTATTGTTTTTACCACCCTTCTTATTTTGCTGTTGGGGTTTCTTCTGATCCCCTTTCTTTTCAACTGCCTTATCCTCATGCATAAGTGCCATTTCTACTAGCTTTTCAAAGGTGGCTCCCATAGGGATGTGGGTCATAGCCAACCCTTGCAACGGTTCATTCAAGCCTCTAACGAACCTCAAAGCTTTCTTCTCTGGCGTGTTCACCAACTCCAAGCCAAACCTTGCTAACTGATTAAATTTATTGACATATTCCTTTACTGATGAGCTCCCTTGCTTTAGTGCCAGGAATTTTTCCATATTTAAGTTCTCCTCTGCCCTTGAAAGAAACTTAGCCTCAAACCTTCGTCTGAAATCCGCCCATGAATCAACTGGACGTTCCCCGTTAGTGACCTCCCACCAAAACGAGGCCTCTCCCTTCATTAACCAAGCAGCTAAACGGACTTTCCTCCCATCTTCCACTTCAAAGATATCCAACAATTCCTCAGTCTCCTTAAGCCAATCTCTGGCCTCCACAAACGTCTCAGTCCCTTGAAAAGTTTTTCCTCCCATAGCCTTGAATTCCTTGCACGTCTTTGCAAAAGTGTCAACACGAGGAGGAGGAGGAGGAGGGGGAGGAATGGGTGCAACTAGGGGTGGAGGAGTATCCGCTGGGCCTGCAGTGGTGGCCCTAGCCTCCAAGTATCTCCTAAACCACCCTGGAATCGTCACACCTTCTGGGAGATTAAGATCTTCAGCCATGCTGAAACGAAAAAGGAAAGATTCAAAATGGAGAATTCGAAAGATAAAGATAAGGATGTGGCTATTTAGGATTATGTTTTTCATAAAAACTCTCTTTAAATAACATGTTTTTTTTTTTTGAAAGCACTTCTTCCAAAAATACTTTAGAAAAAAAAAAAAAATTCTAATTTTTTTTTTTTATCTGTTCTGGTAACCTTATGCTCTGATACCACGTGTAACACCCCACGTCCATTAATGTCACTCACAAAGGGAATGCATTAACTTCCATGGAGGTTTTAAGTGAATATAGAACAGTAAAATTACAACAAGACAGATATAAAATAGTACTTGGAAATTCAAAATCTTTATTTCATTGTAGCAGAAGTCAAAACATGTTTGATTACATCATAACACCATATTCAATGTCAAGTACAATATCTATCTTGATAAAACAAGTACATAATCCCATTACATGAATAGCCATTAAAAAGAAAGATAACAAGCTGGACTTTACTTCAGCAGTCCAAGCTTTCCAGAAGATAAGCGATCCAACTAGACTCCACTAGAACTTGACCCAACCTGCGGACCTGAAGGGAGAAAAAGGATGGAAAAGAGGGGGTCAGACATAAAGTCTGGTGAATATGATAATTCTACAATACTATTACCAAAATAACTGGACTAAGGCATAAGCTGGAAAACAAGAAAATGTCTATGAAGAGCAGATTAAGGACATAGACAATCGCTAAAGGCAACGTTATAGGCGCTCCTAAATACAAAAGGATAAACACTATACTGCACCACACCAGTCACCCTAAAGATTCATCCCACTTAGCTTCACTTAGAAACTTTCCCAATGGCTTTACGTACCCCTAGCTGACTACATAGGTGTCGCCTGCCCCTATCTCCACTAGGTGTACCCTACTTCCCATTATTCGATCGGCTCCCTAACTCGTAGATACCCGTGCTGGCCCCACAGTGGGGTGTATCACTCCCCTAAAGTGGCAACCTGATACAACGGACATGCACGGCTTATACCTACACGATGCAACAACGTCTTACCTACCAGCCCGGGTCCACACACGCATATGAAACCCGTTGGACTTGCGTTGCCACCGCTCCCTGTTTTGGCCTCTTATAGTCAAACCCAGTATGCGTGTTCCGTCCTCGACTTGGGTCGAGCCCACAAAGATACATTTTGGGATACTGGTTGAAATGGGCCCCCACTATTTACCACAAGCATTCCACCTAAGCTTGTCCCCATTAGTCCATCCCACTTAACCCACTTAGTCATGTTCATTTACATGTGTGTTTGGTTAAGTCTAATCGTATTTCAAATGCCTCTAAAGGAAACCACCAGATTCCTCATGCCACCCAAGGCACCTACTTAACCCCCATGTCCCACCTTACATGATTATCTGGTTAAGTATTTCTTAGTTCATTAAGGCCATAACCTCATAAAGACCTCTCACATTAGACTGGCATTTATGGCAGCTGGATTTGTCGGGCGGGTCCGGGCAGTCTTACACCATAAAAGAGTCTAACCTCGTGTCTTTACAACTGTTATGCTTTAGTTTGGGCCTGGGACCTCTCACATTGGGCCGACATTTGTGACTACTGGATTTGCCGGGCGGGTCCGGGCAGGTTTACATCACAAACGGGTCCAACCTCGTGTCCTAAGCATTGATTATTAATAATAATCCACTTTCCCCCAATTTTAATAATTCCCTACTTGAATTATTAATTACTTCCAATTTTTAACAATGTCCATAATTGACTCAATTATGGACATTCATTCATGGTATGCAACATCTTACAAAATTGCACCCAATTTATTAATTCCTAATATTACCCCTACCCCACGTTTGAACGTTTATTCGCAAAATATATGTTAGACTCGAATAGCCTAACTCATAGCATAAAAGAGATTATCATAATAACAACATGTATATGTGACCAAATGAATCATAATAAGGGGTGAAACTTGCATATGTCCAACTTGCATAGATTATACATGTCATGGATCTAAAGGTGTCAACTTGTTCAAAATTCACCTAATATGATCTCAATCAATTTTCATAAACTTACATATGAACATGTGTGAATCAACATCATCTAATTTTTTAACAACATGGTTTTATATGGGTACACCTAACTCAATAGGCAAATTCCCATAATCAAGTTTTATTTAATTATAGTTTCAAGTTTATGGGTACACCTAACCTAATAGGCAAATTCCCATAAACAAGATTCATTTAAATTAAGAAAAAAAACATAACTTTAAGCATGATCCAACAACATGATTTTTCAACATAATATAGCATGATTTATAACATGGCATAGTATGATAGTATAACATAGCTTGACATGATTCTCAACATAGCACGACATAGCATAAGAGAATTTACAACATAGCATGACATAGCATATATAATTTACATCATACGACAACATAATAACATAATAAGAGATCCATAATATATAGAATTTACAATTACAAATCACGTCACTTTCTTGTGATCCATTCATAACTGAGTCAAATTAGTTTGTAATAGTCTTGTGAGAATCATCATACTCACCAACAAAAGAAAAGAATTAGAGAAAGAGAGATCTTTTGATTTGATTTGTGTAGATTTAGTTGTAGATGATTAGGCTTCCTCTTCTTAGTTTGTGACGGCTATGCTGAACTCCATGGCAGCAGCATGACGGTAGCTTCTCTAATTTTACAAGTGATTTAGGTCTAGGGTCTACCCACTTATTTATAGATTTTAGAATTCATTTAGGCCATTAGATTTAACCTAGAAATAACTGCAGCCGTTCAGACAAGATGGGGTTTATCTTGTTGACTTAGCAATGAGTCAGAAGTGACTCAGCAAACACTCAGCATATTAATAAACTTCTATTCATGTCATAAATATATATATATATATTCTACAATGTACATATTAGATACATCCCCCTTTACTTATTATTGTTTTTATATACATATTAGATACATCCCCTCTCTCACACACTTATTAATATTTTTATATTCATATTAGATACATCCCCTCTCTTACACACTTATTAATATTTTTATATTCATATTAGATACATCCCCTCTCTTACACACTTATTAATATTTTTATATTCATATTAGATACATCCCCTCTCTTACACACTTATTAATATTTTAGCAACTTTAGTGTTAATAGAAAATTCGGGGTGTTACATGAACTGATCCCCTTTTTCTAAAGATCGGCTCCTACTCGCATAATTACATGTGTCTTATGGCCCCCAAAGATTGTAGATACCTATGCTGGTCCCACCATGGGGTGTATCAAGTCCCATGGTGGCAGCCCGACACAATACTAGAATGCATATGTTATACTACTGGTGCCCCCAATGCCCTGATTGTCTGCTCCGAAGTGTGTGTACGCCCGCACTCCGTTAGAACCCACACTGTTGCACCCACCGCCGTCGCTTTTGACCGCTTACAATCAGCCAGTAATCATGCCCCACCCTACCTAGTTTCAGGGTACCATGATACCTAATTGGGTTACTGCTGAAATGGGTCCCTGTTACTAGGGTTTTCTAGTCAAACATGTTAAGTGGTTAAGTGTCTGTATTTACCTAACCCCACCCATCAATTTCATTAACATGTTGAATTGGTTAAGTGTTTTAGTTAACTTAACCCTACCATCCTGACTTATTTGTCCTTAGCTTTTTAAAGCACTGACCACTCACATTAGACAGATATTGTTACGGTTACTGGATGTGCCGGTCGGTTTCGGGCATATTTACACTGTAACTCAGTCTAACCTCGGGTCCTTATTGGGCTCAATGCTTAACCACCCACATTGGATAGGTATTGTTGTGACTACTGGACAGTCGGGCAGGTCCGGGCAGATTTACATCACAACTCAATCCAACCTCGTGTTAAGCATATTCGTATTTTCTAAATTTACATATTTGTCTTTATTACTTAATATATGTAAATTTGTCAATAATTAAATGTTATGGCCCACATTCCAAGTTTAACATGTTTGGTATAAGAATTTATACCGTTTAAATGCCACCAATTTTGGCATGTGACAAACATGCCAATTTCATATATTTTTAAATTTTTCCAACGTTACCCCGTCTAAATATTAGGCTAACAATCTTAGCCTAATTTTACGTTCGCATGATTTTCAACATATAATATTAGGCTAAAAACTTAGCCTAATTTAGCGCACACAAATAGGCATAAGGGAATTCATAAACATAAACATGACATAGGTGTAAACTTGGCATTTTTGGCATAGTCAATATGAACATCATAGGTATGAACTTGCAAAATAGTCAACATGAATGTGAACTTGCAACATGGCCTAAATCAACATATATGTGAACTTGCATTGAAATAGGTATCTAACCAAATAGGTGTCACACAAATTAGCATATGATTTAGATAACATAAGCCTAAACTTGTTTTTGGATCTAGGCATAACATCGAACATCACTAGCATATGACAAGGATATGGCATTTTCATAAATATGTATAACTTTATGACAAGGGTGTGAACTAGATCCAATCGCATATCTAATTACAACATGAAACATGTACTAAAGTGGATTTTGACATGGATCCAATTAGGAACTTGCAACTTTTGTATAAACATAGGGGCATGTATATGAACATAACCATTTAGGCATAAAGGTTCTAGCATAAAGTATATACATGAGATTCTAATCACAAACAACCTATATAATCACATAAACATGAACTATACAACTTGCTTGTGATGTTGTTGTCATTCTAAAAGTACAATAGGATCAACATCAATCTTAATTATACCACAAACATCCCAATTTCATTCGCAACACAATCATTTCAATACATAGATATGAATTAACATCGTCGTTACATAATAGCACAATTCCACTTCCAATTTACATCGAATCAAGTCTTAGTTTTATTCTCATCGGAAAAATCACTATACTTACAACGAACGACGAACTTGGATTCTGAATTCTGAATTTGATATGATTTCCTTTGGGTAGACTAACATTGTTTTGATTCGTGTTTTACTTTAGTATTGGCTTGTCTCTAAGCTTTCTAACTGACGGCCACTCCTAGTTTCTTTCCAGCAGCATGACGACTTTAGTTCTATATTATTTGTGTGAATTTAGGTTTAGACTTGAGTTGTATTTATAGAATTTTAAACTGATTAGAGCCATCGATGAAGCTAGAGTGAATCCAGACCATCCATCTCAAGAGAAGCCAATCAGAAAGCGACATGTAAGCCCTAGTGACTCAGCCAAGCCTCAGAATTCGACCAGAACCCGACCAGGCCAGCTAGAGCCTGACCAAGCAAGTTTTCTGGCCTGGGCGCAATTGGCAGGTGCGCCGGTGCAAATTTGTACTGGCGCACTTCCCAAGTACGCCAGTGCAATTTTGTTCTGGCGTACTTCCCAAGTGCGCCAGTGCAATTTTGTTCTGGCGCACTTCCCAAGTGCGCCAGTGCATTATGACCCGTTTCTGGTTTTTCTGCCCAACTTCGTTCGTCCATATCTTCTTCATACGGTATCCGTTTTATGCAAACTCGAACTCTATCTCAAGCAGAATTCCGAGTCGAACGCAATGGCGTGACCCATTTTCCTTAATTCCATCATTTAGAATTAATTATACTTTAATTTGTTAAGTTACAGTTAACAGGAAATTTGGGGTGTTACAGATCCAATATTCATTAGCGGATGCATGTTTATTATAACTAGATGGGATTCCACAATCGGTAGTTCACAATCTCAGATCAGAAAAGTTCCTATTTGGATTCATCTTCATAGAATTCCACTTTTACTTTGGACACTGTATGGAATTAGCTGGCTTGTTTGCCACATTGGAAGACTTATTTGTTTTGATGAGAGCACTGAAAAAATGCAACACTTTAAATATGCAAAGTCTTTGGTAGAGATAAACCCTGATTATGAGTTACTTGATAATATTCCAATGGATGATCTAGGGGTGAATTGTCCTTTACTCCAAGTTTCATATGATTGGAGACCATCTATTTGTACTATTTGTAAAGTTTTTGGACATTGCACTTCGGAGTGTGAGCACAATATAAATAATGTGATGGCTGAAGATAAACAGCAATTTGAGGGAAAAGAAGAGGTGAAAGGAAATGAGGGTATAGATGTAAGGAGGAATTGGAAAAATGAGAAGATGGAAAAAATTAATGGAAAGAAGTTGTTAACAAAAAGAAGCAAATTTGGGTAAGAAAAGTTAATGATCAACAAAAGCAGAATGTAAGTGATCAACAACAAATTGATAAATCCTCGGTTGCTAACAATGAAGTAAGTGAGGTAGAAAAAAGCAAAGAACAGTCAGGGAAGGATAAGGTGCAAGAAGTTTTACAATAATGGAAAGATTTACATGCAAAGTGAATGTATTGGCGAGGAAAATGAATTAGATGGAAAGAATTCCCCTAGTAAAGCAAGCAAAAATTCCAGCGTGAATATAGGAAAACAAGTTGCCGTGGATAATCAACTAGCAAATAAAGAACTTCTACTTCATAATAACTTCTCTATACTGGACAAACTGACTTCCTTGGAATTTGAAAATGAGCCATCCACATCTGCACCAACTTTGAATGGTGAATCGTCCCCAAAATCACTACCCAATCTTTCATCTAATCTTGATAGCTTCTCTTTCATATTTAATGTCCGTCCTAACTCCAGGTGCAATCATAAGATCAACTCCCCTTACTCTCATCTTTCCTTACCACCTCACATTGTTTTACCACCATCTATGACATCACAAGCAGATAATGCATCAGAGGACATATGTGGGTCATATGGAAGTAAAAAGAAAAAAAGTGGGAGGAAAAAGAAGGTTCAAATTCAAGCTCCCAGTAACATTGATGATTTGAATGATGGAAAGGAATACACCACTAGTGAAACTATGCCACTGTCATAAAAAAAAATTCCGTTTAAAAGGCATACAAGGAAGCACCTCACTCCTCTAATTGATCCATTCTCACAATGATGATACCCAAAATTGCTTTTTGGAATGTTAGGGGTTTACATTTAACCTCAAAGCAAAGTGATGTTAAAGTTTTTATTAAAGAAAATAATGTACATGTCTTCTGCTTATCTGAAACAAAACTCGACCTTAATCTTTCATTGAGAGTTGCTGCTTTCATTTGTCCAAGTTGGAATTTTGGTCATAACCTCTCTGATGCTAACTATGGTCGTTTGCTAACCTTGTGGAATCCGAAGTACTTTCATTTAAACAAGGTTAACTCCTCTGATCAGCACATTCATTTCAAATGCCAACACCTACCCTCTCAATCTTCCTTTTTTCTTACTATTGTATATCCCCAAAACTCTATTTGTCATAGACAAAATTTCCTAGACATTATACCTTCATTGAGCACCACTTCAGACCCTTGGCTTATTGGAGGTGATTTCAACTGCATGTTCTCCTCCCTCCAAAAATCTGGTGGACTTTCTCTAACTATCAAAGACATTGCACCACTAAATCAGGCGTTAATTCAATCTTTCCTCACTCCAATTAGCAGTTTTGGCTTTGAATTTACCTGGACTAATAGAAGTAAATCAGGCTATGTAAACTCGATCATCTTTTCGTTAACATCGACTTCCTGAACCTCTGGTCAAATTCCTTCTATCAAACACTTCATTCATCCCTTTCTGGTCACTGTCCTTTGCTTTTTCATTGGGGGAAGGATCAAGCAATTAGCAAGAGCAACTCCTCATTTAAAATTTAAAATTTTTGGACTAAATATGTGGATTTTCCTTCTATTTTGATGCAGGCTTGGTCAATTCAATTTTATGGAAATCCATTGCAGAGACTGCTTTGAAAATTTAGATCTCTAAAGTTTACTCTTAAGGCTTGGGCTGCAACAAACTTTGGCAATGGCTCTACAAAATCATCATTAATAAGGCAAGAATTAGCTGGCTTTCATAGCAAATGAATAATCAACCTAACAACACTGACTTACAACGCAAAGAATGTGTCCTTCAGAATAATTTAAGAGATGCACTGGACTTTGAGCTTCAAGACAAAGCTCATACTTAAAAAGAGAGAAGGAAGAAAATAGGAATACCAAATAATTCCATAATGCTATCAATATCAGCAAATCTAAGGACTCAATTCATATGGTAAAGGATATGCATGGTGAAATTCAATCTTCGGACGATAAGATAAATGGAGCTTTGTGGATTACTTCACATCAATTTTAGCTTCCCCTACATCCACAAGGTTTATTGTGCAGCCTCTATTCAATATTAACCTGTCATTTCTTAATGAAGATCAATCTGCAAACATCATTCGAGCTGTAACAAGAGACGAAATCAAAGATGCAGTGTTTAGTCTTGATGCGAGCTCCTGTGGTGGACCGGATGGATACAATGCATTCTTCATTCAGCAACATTGGCCAACTATAGGTGATGATATCATATGTGCAATCGAATATTTCTTCATGCATAATCAATTACCAACTAGTTTATCCACTACTGCCATTGCTTTTATTCTTAAAATAGATAACCCAATTTCAGTATCTGATTTTAGGCCAATATCTTGTTGTAATATCTGCTATAAAATCATCTCCAAGATATAAGCAATTAGATTGCAAGCCGTTCTACCTTCTATCATTTCAGAGAATCAATCGGCTTGTATCAAAGGTAGAAGCATAAGTGATAATATATTGATAACTCATGAGCTTTTCTATGGTTATAAAAGGAAGAATATATCATCTAGATGTATGCTCAAGTTAGATAAAAGGAAAGCATTCGATTCTATTTCATGGTAGTCTATTTTGGCAATCATGTCACATATGAATTTCCCTTTACCTTTTCTTACATGGATACATACATGTATTTCCTCACCATATTACTTTATTTCTAGAAGTGGTAGGCTGCATGGTTATTTTAGGGGAGCTAAAGGAGTGAGACAAGGGGACCCCATCTCTGCATATCTTTTCATAATTACTATGGAATTGCTAAATACCTTGATTATTGAACAAGTGCAGAGAGGCAAACTTGAGTTACATCCAAAATGCAAGAACCCTCTTATCACTCATCTACTTTTTGCTGATGACTTGATCATTTTCACTATGCTGTCTATTCAGAATATTCAATGTATTTTATGTACTCTTGAATATTTTTTCAATATTACTGACCTTCAAATCAACATTAGCAAATCACATATCCTTATTTCTAGATTGCCATTGTATAAGAAAATGGATATTATTAATTGATATGGACTAGCTAAATTGCCATTGAATGCGTTTTATCTGGGTTTACCTCTTATTTGTTCAAGGATAACTAAGGAGCAGTGCCTTCCACTTTATGAAAAAATCATCAACAAGCTTCAACATTGGACTAATTGCAAGTTATCACAAGCCGGTAGGTTGACTATCATACAATCTATTGTTGCTACTATGACAACATATTGGATGAGGCACTACATTCTACCTACAAAGCTGATAGACATGATATCGAGTGCTATGAACAAGTTTCTATGGCATGGTGATCCATACTGAAAAAATAGATACCCTTTGCATTCCATAAACTTTATGACAGTGAGAAGTATGGTGGTCTGGGTATAATAAATCTCTATCAGTGGAATCAGGCGGCTATGTTAACTTACTTTGAGAAATTATTTCAAACTTCCATAGGAATATGGGCAAAATGGGTTTATGCTAATTTAATTGGTGCAAAGAACTTTTGGACAATGACAATCCCACAAGCATGTATTTGGAGTTGGAGAGCTATTTTGAAGCTTAGAGGTACCTTCAAACCATTTATTTAATGTAATTATCAAAGAGCTGCAAACCTATCCATTTGGCATAGTCCATGGGCAAGACCTGGACCGATTCTTAGTGAAATTGCAGATCTTACTGTGATGCACAACTCTAGAATACTACAATCTGCAAAAGCAAATGAGTTTTTTTCATGATGGTATAATTAATTTGCCTTATACTAGTTCAAAAATTTTGAGAGAACTATGGAATGATATTGCTCAACACTACATTTTTCAAGTGATAGTGAAATTTTATGGATGGGAAAAGCGCATTCCATTAGTAGTTCATAATTTATTGAACCCAATCAGGAATTCATTTCCATGGTATTCTAGGATATGGAATTGTGGCAGCTCAGTGAAAGATAACCTGCTTTTGTGGAAGATAATGGCCAACGCTATTAACACAAAAACAAGTTGTACTCTTATGGTATTTTGCAGGATGAGATTTGTGTTCTCTGTAACAATGCACCAGAAACTTATGTTCGCCTTTTTTTGAGTGTTCATATGTGCATAAAATATGGAGGAGATTGCTGGCATTTGGAGGCTTCCATAGGTTGTCCATTTCAAGTCAAATTGAACATTTTAATATCTTCAAGGCAACGAGATAGAGGAGCAAGAGGACATGTGTGTTACTAAAGCTCTTGAAGAAGTTTATTGCTATAATTGGAATGAAAGAAATAATCGGATTTTTGGCATCAGGAGCAAAACAGCGGATCAGTTATGCATGCATATTCACAGAAGTATGATTAAGAAGTTAAACATGTAAATGCAATTCTGTTTTGATTATTTGTTATCTTTTTGCTGGCACGAATCCATGCTAAAACTCATGTAATTCTTTGGTGTAAATAATAAAGTTTCCACTTGCCTTTCAAAAATAATAATCATTTGTACTTTTTAGCTCAATCTCGTTATCTTTTAAAATCAGAATTTCCTCTTCAAACTTTTGAATGTTTTTATTGAGATGAACAAGATCAGATTTCAATTTCAAACAATTTTCGCAATCAGATATTTCTAATTTCATGACATTTGAAAGTTTTAATTCCAAATAATTATTTTTGTTGGTCAACTCATGATTTTTAGATTCCATATATTTGTTTTTACGTTGGAGTTTATCAACGGATTTAGTTAAATCAGCACACATATAAACCAAATCTTCGTATGAGAAATTTCCTGTCTTATCGTCTGTTGAGTCTCCATCGTTTGATCTACTTGAATTTTCATCTGTTTCTCCTTTCAAGCATAGATTTGGATCTGAGTTGACCTTCTGGGGTTTCAAGTTGTTGTTGTCAATTCTTCCACATTTCGCATCGAGAGTATTCTAGATTTCATGTATGGCAAATAATGGGAGATATGGCTATATTGGATATCATCAATATAAGAATATAAAATATGAGTAGTGCAAGAATTAAACTCAATATCATTCCTATCTACCCAATCATATCCATTAATAACAATGTCACAACATTTGATATTAACAGGTTTTAAATAGGACTCCATTTCTAATTTCCAATTTAAAAAATATGTACCATTAAAAATAGTTGGAATATGACTTGATTGACTCTCAGAGGACCGACAACTAGGGGAAACCATGTCTTTGGAGTTAATGAAATACCATGCTCTGATACCAGTTGTTGGATCTAGATTAACCCTAGAGAGGGTGAATAGGGTTTATTGAATTCATCGAGATATTTAAAAAATATCACAACATAGATTACAGTAGAGAAAATAAATGTAGAAAGTAAATAACACAGATTTTACCCAGCTTCAACAAACCCTGTCTACTGCTGCATTCCCAAAGGTGTTTACTAGGTATTAAACAGACACCAGCATACAAAAACCTATAAACTCGCGAACCCCTCGCTAACCGCATAAACAGTTTTGTACACTCACAAAATCTGTTGCTGTTCTAATCATACGCTCAAAACCCACACTGATTTCTGCCTCAAAACCAGATTTTCCCTTAGCTACAAATCCGTAGCTAGTAAAACCTAACTATAAGATCTATAGCTAGTAAACCCTAGTTTTACAGACAAACTAGTAAACTCCTAGTTTTGTAGACAAACTAGAAAACACTAATGGTTGATTACAAAACAAAGTAAAACAAAATAAATTAAAAACTAAAAACCCCCATATAATTAAAAATAAGGTTGGCCTACCTTATTTCCTTTTATATGTTTTGCCTTAAAAAATGTCGGCCGAGTCTTTGAAAAATAGGGTTTTGCAAAATCCCAAATCTCGATTTCTGAAAAAAAGATGAATCTCAGATGATCTTCGACGTTGTTCTTGGTTGATGATTTGACTGAGGTTGCGATCGAAAACACAGTGAGTAATTCGAATTGATTTTACTTTTTGCTCTTTGAATTTGTTGTTTGATTTTTTCTACTTGAATTTCGATCAAACTATCGATGATGATTTCTATGTTATATATGGTTTAGACCTAAAACATCTCTGATTTCTCTATGCCTTACTTTGATTGTTGCGTGAATGTTGCCATGATTTGTTGCCCTGACTGTTTCAATGACTCGGCATTGACGACGTGCGACTTTGATTGTTTGATTTATTGCCTAGATTAAATCCTAGAAAACATTGATTCACTGGCCCTTGCGAATTTTGATTACTATCCAGAAATGATTCCTCGACTTCATTAATGCTTGTGTGAATTACTAGCTTGAACCAAAATTTACATAGAGATTTCTTGCCAAAAATCTTTTGGAATTTGTAGAGATAACATAAATTGTACCCGCCCAAAATTGGAAATAAATCAAAACTTTTCTTGCTAAAAATTAGTTGTTCAAAGCTGGAAACAAAAACAATTTGTTTCATGCCAATTTTATATTCTTGCCGAATATGAAATTTTCTCATTTTGCTTTGCCATATCTTCATGCCAATTTTGAAAAACTTGCATGTATAACTTGCCAAAATTATATTGAGATTTTCTAAAAGTAAACATGGGATGGAAAGCAATTAACATCCTCAGTTTGCTTATTGATTACCATGACATTCTTCATTTCATTTTATCTCTTAACAAAAACCTGCTATAATAAACAAGTGCTATAAAACACAACATACGCCTCATTCCAATTCTGAATATTCTTTTATTTAAATATTCACATCCTTTGGGAAAGGTTCCCATTAATTTTATCAAAGATAAATTATTTAAATTTATTATTTAATAAAATTAATGAGAATCTTTCCCAAAGGATATGAATATTTAAATAAAAGAATATTCAGAATTGGAATGAGGCGTATGTTGTGTTTTATAGCACTTGTTTATTATATACGCGAGTCATTCGGAAAGATCGGGTTTATACCCATTCTGAATAACTGATTCGACGATAAGTAGACGATGAAGACGATAGTTGAAGACCGGAGGTCTTCAAATCATTTGGATGATTACTGATGTCTTGATTGGGTTGTACACCCAAGACGAGGTAATAAGTGGTGATCGTCCAGACGTACTTAGAGATCGACAGATATGTGAGGACCTCTCTCCTGTATTGGACATATGGGACGAGGAATAAGGTGCCTCCGGTTTCGTTCAGACCCAGAATGAACTTGTAAATGGATGTGTGTCTGACATTGGATTTTATTCTGTGGTGGCGGAGAATTTATTCTCTTGCATAACGCCCTTCTCTGAGACGTACGAGCTCAGAGGTTATATATCGATAGACATCAGTTGCATGGCATGAATTGCCTGTGTGGCATGCTGAGATGCAAATGATCAAGGCTTCTGTTGAAAAGCAGAGTCTTGTGGTTAATAATCAAAGCATGACTTTAATAAAGCATAACTTTGTGTATAGCGTTAACTCGCGGGTCTCACACCTTGGTATGAGTCAAAAACGGGATAAGGGACCCAAGGAGAACATGACGTTTCTTTCTAGCTATGGGTGGTGTCGGGGTTTTGCATGCCCTGACATTGTTATATTTTTACCTATGTGGTTGTTGGATTACAAGGCGCCTCAGATATATCGGCTACTGTGGGAGCCGATGGATATAGGTCTTATAGGACTGGGAAACATGTGTTTAGAAATTGCCAATCCTCAAACGTAAGGGAGGACCGGCCTTGGAGGATCCAAGGGTCTACTGTGGGAGATCCTGAGGCATTTGCTAGAGTGTCTCGAAGCCGGCGAGGAGTACATCCCTTGCCTCGACTCATGACGGAAATCCAATTTCCAATACGTGACATTTCAGTTTTGATTGCAGAGCCTAATATTGGCGACATGATATATGGTACCCATGCTGTCTATGATTGATACATTTATATTTGAAGTTGTTTTCATACACTTTACACTATAGTAGTATCAAGATGATTTGTTTTTAAACGTACCAAGCATGTTTGGCTATTATAAGGTAAAACTCTATCCTCCGGCTTGTGTTGCATTGTGTGATGGGACTGAGTCTTATAATAGCTTCAATTTTCCAAAAAACATTGCATTGTTTGTTATATGCACTGGTATTCTTGGGAGGAAACCCGTTCCGTTTTATACGGCATGGTCCCTTGATTTACTTTTAAAGTAATGTTTTGAATAACTGTTTTAGTTCTCACACCAGTCACATGACTGACCTGGAGTTTATTGTTTTAACATAAATTCTGGGTGCCCCTATTTTCCACACGGGCAGCTAGTAGTTTTGGTTTTGCAGATTTATATTCACGGGATCCTGATTTATAGCTAAGGCGATATTCAGAAAGCTCTATATCCGTGTATTACTTTCAGTTGTGTTTTGTATTGTTTTTCCGCTGTTAAATGTAATTTAAATCTCAGATGTTTATCAAATGTACGTTTTCATTCATACTCTGTTATATTCTTGTATTCTGATGGAATTGTTGTAATAAGCAATAAAATGTTCTTCTGTTTATGTTCTGATTTGTCTTGTCCTCAAAGCAATCCGGGCTTTCCTTTACGGGGAGTTTCGGGTCGTTACACCTGCCCTTTTATTATCTTGACCTTTTATCTTCCTTTTTAGGTGACATTTATACAAATAGCATATTAGAAGAATTAAATCTTGTAGTTGATTTCGAATTGCTAAAGCGACGTATTATTAAAATCAAATGACCAATATGCAAATTTATTTGGGTAATTTGGATGGAAGATAATTCTAAGCATATTGCTTGGTCCACTGCTTTTCTACCATTGAGTTTTTTCATAGAAGATTTGTACTTTACTGGATAGGAAAATCTAGATTTCTATTCCATCACATATGCACCAAAAAAATAAACTGCCTTTTTATAAACGAACTAAGTATGAATGATTTCTTTTCTATTCATAATAATCTATTTATTTACCATATTAGGTGAATATTTTAATTCTTATTATAGTTATAAAGATTCAAATGGAATTGTCTAAGGCATGGTATATGACTTGAGTAATATATTGCATTACTATCATAGTTGAAAATTTTCCAACTTCATGATCGAAAATTATATTAAAAACATATCTATTAGTTTGCATGGTTGAAGTCTATTTTTGTTATTTCCTTTTTAATTTTTCAATTGTAGAATAAACATGCAAGTTTTTGACCATATATTCCATAAGGGAATGAATCTTACTTTGCTATTTTTTTAATTTATAGTTGAATGTGTATCATGATGAGATTTTAGAAAAAAATCAATTGATTTTGTTTAGGCTACCTTACGATTAACTTTTTCCATAGAGGAAATACTGTTTGCAATATGATATTTCTAATTGCCTTAGATTTTGTAAGGGATTTTTATTATCTATATCTTAACATATATGTGGATTCAATTTATTCGTAATGTACGCTAATAATTTAATTATTATTGTTGTTTTCTTGCGCTTTCTATTTCCGTTTAGTGGTTTAATTTTATGTATTTGCCTTATATGTTATATATGTTATTCTTTTAATTTTTTTATATCCTAAGAAGTTGCCTTTTAAATTTCTACAATACTGACATTTTATATATATATATAGATATTCATACATATGGTAGGTTTATGTATGTGTCATTTCTACAATACTAACGTTTGTTTATGTGTCAATTTTACTTTGATTTTCTTGTGTTGATATGGTAGGTGATAAAATTTTGGATTACAAATAGCAAGAGTTCCAAATTTAGAAGCCAATGACCCTAATATAGCTGGTGATAAAAAAATATTTATATGAAATCAGCACAAATCAGAGAAAATTATAGGCGACATAATCGATTTGCACTGATATGTTATAGTTAACTGCCATGAAATGACCATTACAGATGATGTATCTTATACTGGAACAGTGCCATAATTTTGCACTAGCTTATCCAGGGTAATTAAATACCTGCCACAATTTTGCACTAATATGGTAGATAATTTATGGCAGATGAAATTTCTATGTAAAATGGATATTTTCCATATTTAATTTTCACTGAAGAATTTGTACCATAAATAATCGGTGTAACTTTTATTTCGTGCATAGTTGTAATTTTTAAGACATGTATATTTTTATTTTTTATTTTTTAGACCAGCTCATAATAACCATGCATAATTTTATTTTCATTTTTCTTTTCTTTCACCAATGCAAAATTATAATTCAAGAATATCCATTTATTTTCGTTTCTAAATATACTAAATTTATTTTCCATAATAAAAACATTTTTTTTTTGCAAGTTTTATTCACGAAATAGAGAAAATTAGGGTGTATTTTCAAATGTTTTAGTTTCCAACTGTGTTATACAATAGCCGATCCACTGAATTTCTATTATCATTATTGTCGTATTCCTTCATCCATTTAGGAGTACTAAAGAACTTAATTATTAATTATGCTAATTCCAATTTTTTAAGCAGTAAGTTAGATTGTTGTGCTTTAGATTGATTTCTACAAGCTTCCCAATGAACTATAGGCATTTTTTTACATGTAATATGATGATTTTTTTGTTTAGGAAAATGGCTACTGTAATATTATTAATTTGAAGTGGTTGGAAGAATTATGACTAAAGAAAAATGACACAAAGTAAACGACATAAAATGGAATGGTTGGATGAGCACAAAGTTAACATTTCTTTTATGCATTAGCTGCTAAAATGATAGATATTATATTGCTTCGTATTCCATACTTCATTCTTTCATAATTTAATTTGTCACCAAAATTAAGATCATGATTCACAACAATTTGTTTCGGTTTCAGAAATTCTTCATCATCGCAAATTTGAGTGGTGCTTGCTTTTATAAAGAATAACCGTTTTATAGACATTTGGATGATTCATTTGGGTCTTCTTTAGATGTTATGCACTATGTTACTATTGTTGTATGTCAACAGGTTTTCCAACAAGGCAACTAGAATTTTAGGAGGGATTTTTTTATTTATGTATTTCGGCGGTGATCTTAGATTCGTAATAAATTAGTATTATGTTGCAGAAATCTCTAAAGTTTATAACGATTATAGTGGTTGAATGAATCCTGATGGTTCTTCTAGAATATGATGTTATATTTGAAGTGTAATTAAGAATATTTCATAGGGCAAGGAGGCGGTACTGACCTTCTTATGCAAGCATAAAATAAGAAATGTGGGACTATTGAGATTTTCATATAATAAAATAAAAAGATAAGAAATGCAAAGTAATATGGGTGCACAATGTCTGAATTGTGGCATTGTTCGAAGATGCAACTGCAGTAAAATTCTCTTCTAAAAATAAGTGAACAAAAGAACGTCAGGTGTATTACTGCGTACTTCCACATTTGCAGATTGATCATGAAAGAGCAATGTTGTGGACAAATGTAGAAAAGACCCAAGGTAACTACATATGTAGGATTAAGTTTAGGAATGCCTTGATCAAATACTTTTTTTCTACAACCTGTAATGTCGCAATTAATGCTCTCTGTTCTGCGAAACTTAATATGGTTTTTTCTTAAGTTATCACTTTCTATTATAACCAATGTATTACTTATTTATTCTACATTCATGTAGTGAATACTGACTATAAAATGAGAAAACTACACATTAATTCAATTTTTATAGAATTTCAAAATTGTATATATGAGTTATCATAAGAATATATACCACTTACCATTGAAAATAAGTTTTTGCGGTTGTAAGTCCGAAATAGAAGAGCTGTCAAAGTTAGTTCATAAAATATTAACACGTTTATGTGCAATAGTACAAAAATATACTAATAATGTACCTAAGTACCAGTTGATCGAGCAACAAGGGTCCAATTTAACACTCATTTGCAATGCACACGTATCGATGATAAAATTATTTTTGGATGAACAACAGAACAATTTATTATTGTTGTCGCATAAATTATAATATTTAAATATATACATATATATATATAACTATTTAATATCAATTACAATACTTTATTTTTCTTTTATTTTTGATATTTAATCATTACAATTTTTTTTAATAACATAAATTTTAATGCCTAGTACAGCGGGCAAAAAATACTAGTAACATTATAATCTATGAAATAAACTGGAAAAATAGGAGTTTTGCCCACAAAAGCATGAGAAAAAGGAAAATAAGCTTGAATCAGATTCAAATAAAAAAGCATATACCCAAATCACTGTAGACAATGATCCATTCAGTGTCTTCAACTTATTACTTTCCAATGTCCTCTTAATTTTTAGTAGGATCTGGATTATAGCTTCAACTCTTAACTGATTTTCCTAATGTAAAAGAAGTAGTTTCAACAAGAAGAAAATACAAACTATAATAGTAAAAAGAAACATACCTTTATTTGGTATACTATATCTCTTTCTCTCTCTCTCTCTCTCTCTCTCTCTCTCTCTATAGGCTAGCTGCCATCAACTCTTTCTGTAGAGCCAGTTGAACCCCTAAATTGCTTGTAAAACAACAACGATAGAAATAGGGTTTTCAAATAAATGAATTCAGATGAAAAAAACAGAAATTAAAGTGAATTTAGAAATCGATGTTGATAGTAAGGATGTTCTGGTCCACCATCATTGTCACCGTAGTGCTCTTGTCTGAATCAAGGTGAATTAACAAATTAGAACACGGTTGATGCCAGTGAAAAGTAAATGCATTTGTCACACATTTAAGTAAAAATATTCTAGACAAAAATTAAATAAGAAGTACCATAAAAAATCTGCCACAAACCCTCTGACCCAACTTAGTAACCAACCTAGATGTATGAATGAACTACAACCTGCCGAATTAGATCATGTGCAAGAGCTCCAGGAGCAGAGACGTCATTTATAGAAGCAGTGGCATTGCAAGTAATATGAGTGAATAAGGACAGTTCCTCTAATGGGGTATCCATTAGATTCCCTAATTCTGGTAATTGTACAGACAACTCTTGAAGCTGAAAAATAATTGGGGAAAAAAGGAAAAAACTAATTCAACTGTATCTATGCATAGCTAATCTGATGACTTTCTGTTATTTAAGAAGAATCAGAAAAGCAAAAGTTACCTTATGAAGCCTCCTCTTTTTGTCATCTTCAAGAGATGCAACCATCCTAGAAAGCTTGGTTAAAGTATCATTGCAAATACTCTTGGAATGGACACCAACTGAGCCATCGAGACTGATATGGACTTCGGTTATTGTGCTAAGGAAATCTATCCTTAGTATAGAACAAAGATCATGCACAATGCTTACAAAATCAAAGATCTTTTGTAATCTATCACTCTGTAAAAAAAAAAAATTAGTAATTATGTAAACAAACAAATATATATAAACATAACAATTCAAAATTAAATAAGACAAGGAAAGAGATAAAAACCTTTTCTTGTTGAAGTTTACGAAGATGCGATCGGTACACATCAAATTTTTTTAGAGACAAATAACTCTCATCAACAATTGGTTTCCCTGATTTCTCGCCTCCTTTCAATTCTCCAGAAATCTTTGCACGTTTTTCGTTGAAAATTGGTAGAAGAAATTGATACGTGAGGGTAGAAACCGATTGGAACCCTTACTGCTAAATTTCTTTGGGAATTGCAGTATGTAGATATAAAAAATGTGGAAATTGGGAGTTGAACAGAGAAGAAAAAAAGGTGAAAAATTGGGAGGTGGTTGGTTCACAACGGTTTTAGTTTGGAAGAAAAATAGGGGAAACGTGAAGAGTGGAAGGTGAAATATGATGATAGTTTGAAGACCCTCTACTGGAAATAGAAAATGGGTAGGTTTGAGACCCTTGGAAACTAAAACCAATAATAATTATTGCCTTGGAAACTGCTAAACCCAGTAATAATTATTACCTTGGAAACTAAACCCAATAATAATTATAGATTTTTTTTTTATTATTAAAAGGTTTTGGCGTGAAAACAATAACGTGAGAGCGACACGTGTACACGGTGATTGTGAGAGCGACACGTGACCTCAACTGTATTTTGCTTTAGTATAATATAAGATAGGTTCGGGCGATTCTTGTTTTAAAGAATTCTGACTTATATTGAATCTTGTATATGCAATTGAATTTCAAAACGTAATATTACGAATTACCGCGACGTTACGAGCTCGTTTATAATTTAAATATAAATTATACGTTTAAACTTCGTTTAATAGATGAATTTTATATAAAAATCCATTAATATTTCTAAACCAACATTTAGAATCGATTTTAAATGTTCAAACTTAACAGTTGAAATTCTGAGTCGTTACATTGACCTTATAGTTTGATAAGTATGATCGTTTGATTGTTACAGTGGTGTTATTCTGCCAATACTTCTCGAAGTTTTACCAATCCCTCACTGAAAGAGTTCTCAAATACTGTTACGATGAGCTAAAGAGATCGTCGTCGTATGCTCCGGATTTGATATTTAGGCATTCAGATGGCATTTCTGAGCCGTTGTACTTGTCATTCGTCGAGCTATGTCAAACCGAATAGCTTTTGATGGTCGGACCAAAAGGCTGGATAGCAGTAATTCTTGAAGTGGATATATGTCCAAATACGCCATACCACTATCAACTTATTGTGTGTTATTTATCATTTGTTTTTCTTCAAGTTTTTTATCAAATTTTTTTCTTTTTAGATATCTACTGGATGGTTGTGTCATTTTGAGTCGCATACTTTTATTTTGCACTAAGAAAAACAAGAGTTCAGATAAGAAAATTCACAATTTTTAGCCACTGGAATCATCAACAGACAATCGAAAAATCTTGATTGTTCTTTTGTTATCTCATCAAACGGGTTCATTTTGACTCAAGTATCCGTGGCTACCCAAAAAAATTTCAAATGCACGGTAAAACTACACTCTAATCCGACGGTCAATATCCGCCATCATTGTACCCACAGCAGTAACAAATAACATAACCACACCTGTCCACTCCTGCCAAAGAGCGGGTGCTTCCCAATTTTTCACTCCAACCGCCTCAAATTTTGAATGCAACATTTGTTGTTTTAACCTAATTTCTACGTCTTCTCCTTAGTCTTTTCCGATCTATTTTTTATCTTCAATAATCGAAAAATCAATAACTACATCTCCAGTTTGTTTCTACGACCATTAACTGATCTGAAAGTCGACAGGCGTTAATTAGGGTTTCAGTTTCCCTAATTCAAAAATGGATTTGAAATCTCTTAAGAGAAAAGAGCTTCAATCTTTGTGTAAAAAGCACGGGATTACCGCCAACATCGCCAATTCTCTGATGATTGAGAAACTCGAATCTATTCTGGAGGTAATTTATCAGTTTATTTTCGACTTTGAATTTTAACTCACCTTTATCAAGCATGTAGATTTGTTTTTAGCACATGTGTATTTTTCGATTTGATTTTTATTGATGGTTTTGGAAGCAGAATGAACAGAAGAACCAGCGGAAAGGATGCTTGAAGCGCTCAGGAGAAAGCAGTTCGGAAAATTTGGGGATTTCTCAGAAAAATGTCACTTTTGTGGTTGACGAGTCAAAGGGAATCGATGGGAAGCAAAATAGAACATCAAAAAGAAAAACAGTTAGGGCTAAGTCAGAAATTAACACCAGTGAAAATATTGCTACCGAACCAGCGAAAAGAACTACGAGAAGTAAAGGGTTGGCTGAATCTGTGTTGTGGTCTCCTGTAATCGAGAAAAAGAAAGTAACAGATGATCCTGAAAATGCTCCTGTACAGGTTCAAGAGAATGTTACAAGACCTCTGAGAAATAGGTCGGTAACTGTTAATGACAATAATTCTAAAGGAGGTAGGAAAAGAAAAGTTAGTGAATTGAAAGAAGAAGTTACGACCAAGACTGTTGAAGTAAGTAGGTCTACTCGTGGCAGGTCAAAAGGGGATACTAATCTCGGGACTCAGAGTTCAAAAAGCAGTGAGAAGGAGGAAGAAACTGTAAATTTGGGAGTTTTACCAAGTAGGTCTAGGCCAACTCGTAGTGGTAAAAAGCTGGATGAAAATGAAGTTGAGAAAGCTGATGAAGTTCAAGGTAACAGAAGGAGAAAGGTTGAAGAAGCTGTTAATGAAAGAGTTCAAACTACAAGATCCACTCGTACCACTTCTTCGGTGTTGTTGGATGTAGGAACCTGTGTGTTTCACCCTGGAATATCCGATGAAAAAAGCAAGGTGAAAAATGCAAAAGTGAAAAGATCGACACGGGGTAAACTTGCTATTGCTGAAAAGTTAAAGAAGGAAAAGTCTGAAAACCAAACAAAAGTTGCTGATGTTAAATCAAATAGAACTACTCGTGGGTCGTCAAAAGTATCAAAAAACGAGGTGTCTCTTCCATTAAAGGAGACAAAAGAGTCGAAGAAGGAGGTGAAAAAGGAAGATGTCATTAGCAATGCAAAAAGGTCAACAAGAAGTGGTTCACAAACAACAGCGGATATCATTCCTGTTGAAAAGTCAAAGAAGGAGAAGGTGAAAAAGCAAGATGTCAATAGTCATGCAAAGCGATCAGCAAGAAGTGGTCCACCAACATCGGAGGATATTGTTCCTGTTGAAAAGTCGAAGAAGGAGAAGCTGAAAAAACAAGAAGATGCCATCGATCTTGCAAAGAAGTCGATAATAAGTGATACAAAACCATCAGAGGATACCGTTCCTGTTGAAATTTCGGGTACTCGAAAGACTGGTAAGCAACCAACAAAGAAATCAGCAGCAGCTAGAGGGAATAATTTGGCAAACGTGAGGTCAACTCGTAAGACATCAAAAAAGTTAGACAATTCGGATTCATTGCCTGCTTTTGATAGGGACAAAAAGATAGGAAAGGAAGCATCCAAAGTATTAACTGAAAGTGAAAATGTGACGTCACCTACTAGTAGATCAACTCTTAAAGCTGTTGATAGTGAAATTCCTTCACCAGAATTCAAAACTGATCACAAATCCATTGGAAATGTTCCTTCACCAAAGTTTGAAATTGGTCACAAATCTGTTGGAAAAGTTCGTTCACATTCACTAGGCAAAACAACTCGCCGTTCAAGAATGTCTGGAAAAACAAAGCTTCCCTCAAAAGGTGAAATTGTTTTTGGGCCTGTTTGACAACTTGATCTTTTTATCAAGCTACTTGAAAATGGTTTTGAGTCAGTAAGTTTTATTTAGTTATAATGAACGGTAAATAAATGTTTGGATTGCTAAATTAAATTTCTGGAAAAATTTAGTTGCAGAATATGAAACACCCAGTGTGTGTTAATTAGTATATCCAACTTTCAGTCAATGATTATTTAATCACTAATACCAATCTGAGTTGTTTCCGTTTCGGACTACTCGACAGTGGATTTACAAAGTATCAGCAGACAAAATAAGGTATAAACATTTTTTTTTTCCAAATTGCTGCTACTAAGTAAATCGTAAAGTGTTCAAATAATTGAGTTTTTGATGAAATTTAACTGTAAAACTGAATTCAATTGGTAAACAATTTTTTTCTTATCTTTTGATTGAAGTGAACAAGTATTTCAAGTCATTATTGCCAAATACTTCAAGTTAATTTTTTTTCCCCAACTTACCTACTTTTTCAGCCTTAACCAAACACCTTAAGCTACAAAAATTTAAGATTTTCCCCTAACCTGGAGTTATTTAAGCTCATTTGCTACAAAAAAGTTACGTAGCTTTTCAAAATTCCTAGAAATTTCAAATTCCACATTGACAGTTAAAACTAATCATTTTGCAGGAGGGAAACATGTGAGTACCCCTGAAGTGAATGACACAAAGAGTTCATCTGAAATATTGGAAGATGTACCAAAGAAACTTAAGTCTGGGACTAAAGAAACCATACAAATCATTGAAGATGTGACTACACCACCTAGGTCAACACGACGTTCCACAAAGTTGGATACTCCAGTACAGCATGGAGATTCACTTCATGAAATTGTAATGACATCTTCAAGGAGATCGGCTCAGAAGGGTTCTAAAGGAAGTGGCGAAGTTGGTAGCTACAAACTAAGTAAGAGCTCCAAGAGCAATGCATCTAAAATTGGTGGTGAGGTTAAAATGACCAAAGGTGATGGACAAACAAGTACTGCTAGGAAATCTTTGCGAAGTTCTTCTAAACAAGGTGTTACATCTGTTGGAAAAGTTACTGGGAAGAAGAGGACAAGGACAACAGCTATGGAAGAAGACATGCCAGCGTCACTCATAAAAAGTTCCAAACGTCCACGCAAAGACCTACCTGTTGAAGGTAAGAGTTCTGAAATAGTAGACAGTAGCGTCAAGCAATTGACCGGCTCTGAGGCTTTACAGTCGGATAAAGTAACTGAAACTTCAGAATTAGCCACACTCACAGCAGCCAAAACTGGAAGTATCTTAGAGCAATGCAGTGTTCCTGAGCCATGTCCATCTTACGTGGATAAAATCGAGGATGTGAGTGGTTCAAATATGGGTTCCAATATCAATGAAAATCTGTCTCCAGAAATTGAACTTGAAGAATTACCTTTGAAAGGTAAAATTATTCATGAGAGTATGGATGTTTCTGTGGATAAAGTAACAGAAATCAATCCTTTAGAATCAGCAACATTAACAGAAATCATGGGCGAAAGTGCTTTAGACCAAAGTAATGTTCCTGAGTCAAAGCTAACTCAACTGGATGATCTTGAGGATCTTGAGGTTGCAACTGGTTTAAAATCTGGTTCTAGTATTGATTTATCTGTGGATAAAGTAACAGAAACTGGGCCTTTAGGATCAGCTACACTAACAGAAACTGGGACTGCAATTTCCTTAGACCAAAGCAATGTTCCTGAATCTCAGGCCTCTCTGTTGGATGATGTTGGAGGTGCAGATGGTTTAAATCTGGGTTCTAGCGTTGATGTACTTGCAGATAAAGAGACAGAAATTAAGCCTTTAGAACCAGTTGCACTGACAGAGACCATGACTGGAAATATTTTGGACCAAAGCAATATTCCTGAATCAAAGCCATCTCAGTTGGATGATACTGGAGATATAGGTGGTATAAAACTGGGTTCTAGTGTTGATGTGTGTACAGATAAAGAGACAGAAATTGAGCCTTCAGAACTAGTTACTCTAACAGAAACCGTGACCGGAAATATTCTGGACCAAAGCAATGTTCCTGATTCAGAGCCATCTCCGTTCGATGATCGTGAAAATGCTGATGGTTTAAGTCTGGGCTCTGGTACTGGTGTGGCTGTAGATATAGTAACAAAAATTGTTCCTTTAGAATCAGGCACACCAACAGAATTAGATGATGGAAATGTTGTAAATGAAAACAGAGTTCCTGAATCAAAGACGTCTCAGCTGGATGGTCTTGTGGATGCAGATGGTTCAAATTTGGGTTCCAATGCGGATTTATTTGTTGATAACATAACAGAAACTGAGCCTTTGGAGTTAGAGACACCAACTGAAATCAAGGACGAAAATGTTATAGACCAAAACAGTGTTCCTGAATCAAGGCCATCTCAATTGGATAATCTTCAGGATGCAGATGGTTCAAATCTGGACTCCAGCATGAATGTATCTGAAGATAAAGCAACAGAAACCGAACCGTTAGAAACAGGTAAACAAACAACAGAAATCGATGCTGAAAATATCCTGAACCAAATTAATGTTCCTGAATCAGGCACATCTTATCTGGATAATCTTGATAATGCAAATGTTTTGAATCTTGGTTCGGATGTTAATGAACATATGTCTTCAGAAACCGACAGTGAAATGGTACATTTAAAAGATATTCACAGAGGTTCGGTAGAGCTCAATTCCGAGGGAATTGGTGGTTCAAGTGAAAACTTGCTGGAAAATAAGGAAGTATACAAAAGCGATGATGCAACATTGTATGATATTGTTGTTGAGGAACCTGAGTTAGAGGAAGTAAGTGAAGCAACAGATGTTAATTGCTCACCTTGCTCACCAAACTTGATTCAGGGAGCTTCTCCTATGATAGAAATAAACACTTTTTATCTGGGCAGTGTTACTCCTGTTGAATCTCATGGTAAGCTGTGCAACATTCTCATCACAGTTTGGAAGTCTTCTTTCTTCCATTTTAGTGAATTTACCTAGTTATATAATTTCTTAATTCGCAGGCGAAGCTTCAGAAGATTATGGAACTAGAACAGGTGATTCAGGATACATTCACAATTTAGAGAAGAGATTCAGCACTGAGACTGACATTACCCACGAGGGGTTTGAAGAGATTAATGTTGATCGCTTGCCTGGATCTCTAAATGTCACCAGCGGCATGCTTTCTGATGTTAATCTTGAAGAGCCTAACACTGCAGTGGACGCTTTGAATTTGAGTCAAGCAACACCTACTTTCGATGGTTGTTCTTTTGAAGCTGATGACAGATATAGTAAGTTATCTTCTGATGTTTACAGAACACATTCAACTCACATCGTATGCTTCTTTACTACTTCCCAGTGCTGCTATTACACACCATTAACACCCTGATAAAGTAATAAAGCACGATAAGGAAATATGCTTCCTCAACCCACAACAATCATACAAAACAAAGTGAATAAACAAACCACATGGTTATGTATGAGAAGTATGTGGGGATAAGTGTCCCCATCATTTGATTTAGGTTTATAAGAGGTATAATTTGATTTGAATTAGAGATAGGAAAGAATCTTTATGTATGTGCATGCGTGTTAACATATGAATATCCTGTTTTTACACTCTTCAGTCTGCTACATATGAAGATCCTTTGTGTTTAAACGATGCCTGTTCTTGTAAATATTGTCCAGATCAAACTCCAGCTGGGATAGAAATCTGCAAGTCGGACACACAGGATCAGTTATATACCCAGTCGTTAGCCAAGGAGAACA
The DNA here is from genome assembly GCA_030737875.1 of Allium sativum. Taxonomy (NCBI): domain Eukaryota; kingdom Viridiplantae; phylum Streptophyta; class Magnoliopsida; order Asparagales; family Amaryllidaceae; genus Allium; species Allium sativum. Next base: position 441,643,644 of record CM060922.1, on the reverse strand, counting down.
ATTTTAACTTGGAAGCAGAGACTCCTACACTGAAGATTGATTCACGGTTAGGCTTGGAAGGAAAACCGAAGGTTGAAGAGAATGCAGTTTTTGTTGAAGGTAGCTGTAGCTCTGCATTTGCAAAGAAAGATTCAGTAAATGTTGATGATACAGGCTTATCTACGGTTGCTGACTTGTCAATGAACTTTGAAAGAGAATCATCAATGGAACGTGTGGATGAGCCTCAAGATGCTTTGATGGATGAAGTGGCACCTAAATGTAGCATTTCAGGTTTGTAGGATATTACCATAATATTAACTGATTATTATTATTGTAATTAATAGTAATAACATTATTCTATGTAAATTTACCCGGGGGTATGGGGGCTTGGATTAGCGGACGGCTTTACTGTACCCTCCTCAGGAGTTTACCGGCCTGCCGGGTTCTCCTGGGTTTTCAAAAAAAAAAAAACATTATTCTATGTAAAGTGAAGGGCATCATAGTCACATTTGTATCCCATGCTATTTTGACTTGATCTTCTGATGTCAGTTTATTAAGCTTACCTCCGTCGTTTTAACAATTTTAGTTTGTGTGCACACAAATTTGAGTATGTTTCGGTATGCCTCATCAGAAAATCTGAAGTTCTTTGTTTTGGGGGGGGGGGGGGGGGGGGTAAGCCCAATAAAATGAACATCGATGGTAAAGGCCTACCAACCCTATTAGCATGGTTATTATGTACAAAAAAACCTCACATCTCAAATTACTTAGCATTTATGTATTACTAACTGTGAAATAATGTTCTTTTTTCTTCTCTGAATTTCATTATAATTTGTACATGAATCTGATGATGTGGCAGAAATTATATCATTAATGCTGTCAAGTTTACCTAGTTATTCGCGGATCGCTATATAGTTGTATTTCCTAGTCATTGTAACCGCTTATATGATGCAAGGTTATTTGATTAGCACATGCTAGTAACTGTTCTCTTTTCTAGCAAATCAAATGATTAGTGCATGTAAGGCTCTGAAAATGTGTTGTCTGGTACTCGAACTGTTTGCAGAACAAATTCGACATGAGAAGGATATTTGCAACGTAGACATTGAAATACCGTCAAATACTCAATTGCCTACCAGTGAGTACAATTTTATCTCAAGCACCGAATCTCCAGCACGTGAGATTGGTTCACAGATTGTGAAGGACACAGAAACAATCAGAGAGAACCTTTTCAGTACCGAAGGGAATAATAGCTCTGTACCAGGGATTGGAAAAACCGAATATTTTGATGATATGAACCCATCTAACTTTGTTGACGTATCTATGAATATTGGAGTAGGGGACTCTTCATTGCTGGTAGCAGAAAAACTTCCCGAACCTGACACAGGAAAAATCTTGGCTAAAAGTAGCAGTCCAGGCAAGTGAATAATGTGTGATTATTGATCATTCCGTAACTTTGGTACAATCAGTTTAATGTTATCTGCTATATGTGTACATGCTGAAGATATATCTTAGTATGCATGCATCAAACTTCGATAAATCAAAGATTCATGCTGTAATCTCTCTGGAGTTGTGTTAAAACTTAGGAATCTTTTTATTGGTTGATTTATCTTATTCATATTCGAGTAAAAGCCTTACCTCCTTGTAAATATGATTGGTTATACATTCAATGTACCCATGCTTACTGTGAAATTTATTTTACCTATGCTTACCACCTGATGCATATGATCACTAATTGTTAGTAAATTCAATGTAAAATTTACTGGCGTAATGAAGTTTGTAGCTACATCCATTTTGGATTACTGTACCCAAGTACAGTTACTCAGTCTTAAGTTGATAACGCAGTTAGTGAATTATAACAGGATTTAACAGTGCAAATACATCTATTGATGTTGATGGTGAAGGTGATACAATTATGAAGGATCTAAGTGATTCTAGACAAGAAAATTTTGATCATTTTGATGAATTTAATAAAGGTCAAGATGAATCTATGTGGCAACAGTATTCAGGTTTGTTTAAGTGTACTTCACAAACATTAAATTTTGTTATGGTACCAAATGCTAATTTTGCAATGCATTCATTTGAAATTTTCAGCGTCCATAACAAGGGAAGAGACAACTCAAGAGAAGCCATCATCCAAGGAAAATGGTCAGTATAATTAAGTTTATTAAACCACATCATACCTTGTTTCCTCATCCTCATCACTCCAGAGGAATATTTCCTCAACATTTAAAGAGAGTATTTCTTCATCATTCCTCAATATTCATGTCGGCCTTTTTACAACTAGATGAAGCTGCATTCCCATATTATTTGCTCCATCTGAACCGAAACGAATTTTGGAGTACAACATTTAACATTATTGTCTGCCTGTGCATCTTGATACATGGAAGGTCTAAGTAGAAAGAAATACGACTCCTGGTATTTATTTGGAGTCGGAGTTTCGCCTAGGACATACAATATCATCTTTCTGAATTCTACTTAAATGAGTAATCAAGTCTTTGTTTCATTAGCTGAATTGAACTTTGCTTCAGTTGCAGATACAGTTGCACTAAATATCTCATGTATAAGATGACACATTTTGAAGTTGAAATTTCAATATTTTCATTTTTTGTTAAAATCCGATGGAAGGCTAAGTAGAAAAATTGGAATAATTAAGTTCCAATCTCTGTTCCAATTTTGAAAATGATTTGGGAAGCTATTGCCTGTCCATTAAGCAGTAGTTATTTATCGTTAAGTGTTAAGGAATTTATTTTGTCTTCTTGATAATGAATTTTCGCTGTTCTTTTTATCTGCAAATGATTGACCATTTTCTTTTGTAATTCCATAAGAGAATCTCTTCTCAGGTGCTTAGAAAGAGAAAATTTGCTTTGGATTTTTGTTTACGACTTACTAACTGTTTTTATTTTATTTTAAATAATCAAACACAATACTAGTTGATAAATCAAACTGATCATTTCCAGTGTTCAATGATTTTGTCCTTGCACAAACTACTGAAAGTACAGAACTGCTAACTTGGCCCAAGTAGACAAAGTGAAAATATTTCAAAGCTTCAATCCTAATCAAGCGTCTGGTTGTTTCTATTTTTGTACTATAAGTCAGTTGCTTGCAGAATGTGGAGATAACATATCTTCTAGGGTTACAAACTCGGTGGATATACATGAAAAAGTTACCCTTTTTGGCATATTTTTGTCCATTATTAATGTTAGTTTGTTTAGATATATAATATTTAAATATATTCAGATGACAATTCTAAAGAAATTAATATTGAAGACAATAACGCGAGCATCAACTTCGACGTAGGGATCAACTTGAGCACTAGAAATAATTTGGCGATGCCAACTGTATCTTCAGAGTGTGTGTGTGTGTGTACACACAGGTTCAATGGCACCTCAAACAGTGGAGCGCCCCAATGGCGTCCCTCTTTTCCACCACATATTCTCCCTCCCTCTCCTTCCACTCACTCTCTCACCTCTCACTAACCTAAACTAATATAAAATGAAAGGTGGAATTCAGGGGGGCTATTGGGGTGCTGCATTTTCGGGGTGCCATTGAACGCTTGCCATATACATACATACATACATACATACATACATACATACACACACACACACACATATATATATATATATGTGTGTGTGTGTGTGTGTGTGTGTGTGTGTGCGCGCGTGCCTGTTCGTGTGTCTGCATGTGTGTGTTTTGTCTCTTCAGGGGTATTTTTCTTCAACCCATGGTAATGTAGAATTAATTTCCTGATGCAGTCTGTTTTTTTTGCTTCAACCTCCACCTTCATAACTCATTAGTTTTTTTTAACTGATGTCGGTGGATAAATATGCTTATGTTATATTGAACAATAATTTTTAGCTGCAAGTAGATGACAGTCCAATGGAGAACCTGGTTACACATGTTGAAGTACACATGATTCAGAGTTTTCTAATTATATAAGTGATGTTTGTATTAAAACTTCTGATGTTTCTGATATGCCCATTCAATGCAGATTCATTTGGAAGCTTAGGTCAGGAGTTTGTGGTTGATGAAACATGGGTCTCAAGATCAAGGATTTCTCATGTGCAACATTATGTGAATGATGATGCAAATGTTGATCAAGAAGAAAATACCGAACATGACAGAACTGGATTTTCAAATATATCTATCACGGAGGAATTCAGGAGCGTGTCAGGAATTTCTGATGCAGAAACTCAAGAAGTTTGTCCTCGTGAAATTGGAAGCCCCAAATTTGACAGTATGTTTAGAGACTTTGAAGGTGTTCTTATCTGCTGAATCATTATGCTTTTCCTTTCAATTTTACATTGATAATCCTTTTTATCTAGATGACATTTGTGGGAGCCTTTAAGCTACTAGTTTTTATCAGTCCCTTAGTGGTTTATGGTTTGCTTAGCCATTTAGAAGCAAACTTTAATAAGAAAGAGATGTTCCATATGTCATTCATGTTTTGGAACTTAAACGGTGCCATCTTTAAAGTTAAGAGCAATAATACGATGATGACCTTACCAGAGATTCACATTTACACTACCAATCCATTAGGACACTGCCAAACTCAATTTGGGTCAACTTCATTTGTATGGTATTAATAAATAAAATATGTTTTCTGGAATTGTCCCAGACTTCTGGGGTTGTAAAATAATGACTGCTTTGATGCTATGGACATGTTCGGTTTACATGCTTTTCTTAAGCCACATGGTTAATAAATAACGTAGATAATTGTAAGCAAGCAGACAACCCAATAATTCTCTGATTTGTATGGTTCTTCATTTTTGGTAAAGAGTGGCTGCAATACCATCTTTTTTCCTATACATGTAAGTCAACATATGCCTCACTATTTTGGTTTTTAATGTGGATAGTCAAAATATTGGTGTAATTTCTTTTTGTTCACCATGTTTTTTGTGCTGGTTTATAACTGTCTGAGCTGACGGTTCACGTTTGCATATTAAGTTTGATGCACATATAATTTGTTTTTCTATTTCTTTTTTGAAATTTTCTGTTGTCTAGGTATGGTCACCAACTAATTGTTTTCTATTTTATTCCGTTTTTCCCTTGTAACTCACATCCTATATGTACATTGTTTGATTTTCAGCCACTATCTCTGCTACTCAGTTGTCATCCCAAGAAGAAAGAGCTACATCTGTTCAAAGGTCCACCGAATTTTCAACCTTTGCCAAAGATGATTTTCTTTCTAATATGGAGAACGCAAAGCACGAAGGATCAACTGTTGTGGGAAATGAGAATAAAGAAATTTTGACAACTGATAAGAAAGGTGAGTTTATAAATTGACTGTTAGCCATTTAAGCTGCCTAGCCCATGAATGTGTAGTACATTCGATTTATTTGAAGTGCAGGAGTATGTACTTCCATTAAGGAACTAGATAAAGAATGCAATCATGGCAATTATATGACGGTATTTTGATTTTGAAGTACATAAAATGAGTCCATTATTTATGCACAGGGATGTGAAATTAGTCAATTCTGAAGCTTAAGTACTACAATAACCACATGGGTATAAGGATCATAACCAAATATATTTTCTATTTTCATTTTGCGTTATTTCCAGCAAACCAGAAAATATAAATAAAAAATTTAAGTAGGTGTAATGCCTAGTGAATATGAGAGAGGACATTGTTTTCTGTAAAATATGGCAAGTCTATTTTTGCTAATGCAGTCATTTTGTTATCTACATCCAAAAGGTGGGATGTGGCATTACTCCAATAATTTTATATTTTCACTGAAGTGGATAATGTTTTTAATTGTTTAATTTTCTTATGCAAGTTAAAAAACGAATTTGAATTAATATAATTGTAATTGTTGACATTAAATTGACAATTTTACTTTTGTTTACATTGTTTGGGGAAATAATCAAATTAAAAATGGCAAAATGCTGGTTCGAGGTGCTAGTTATTATTGAAATACTGTTCTGCTACTTTGCTGATGTTTAGATAATTTTGGAACTTCTGTGCAAGATGTTTATGTTTATGTATGGTCCAACGGTTTGACTTCTCCACCAATTGCTCAGTGAATTACATACTCTACTTCTGTGACAAATGTATTTTTTTCCTGTTGTAATCCACACCGATACATGATTGATGTGAAGGTAATTATGAGAGAGTATTATGTTTAATATTTAGTAGTCCGTTTTTCATTTGTAGGCATAGTTATTAAATTATTAACATGTTATAACTAAACAAATGTATTATAATAGCGCAGCGAGTGCACTATGCACGTCAATTCCTAATCATGTCAATGCGCTTAAGGGTATCAGTTTTCGTGTGGTAAAATTTTGTATTCTGCCTCTTTCTACCCCCTTTATATATTCTCTGGTGACAAGTAGTAATCATAAGTGTCATTGCATGACAAAGTAGGCAAGATCGTCAATGGTTTTTTGTGAGGAGAATCTGTTTGATTATGTTTTCAAAGGATGCTGGCTAAAGGGTATATAGTTTGTGGTACTTGAGAAGTTGGTATTTAGTAGTTATCTAGTTGCCAGTCCCAGAATATGACCCAAGGTCAAAGGGGTGTATTGAAAAAAGTTGCTGATATTTTATATAAATCTATTATCAAACTATTCCTTCCATTTTTTGGGTTATCTTGCAAGTTTACTAAAAAATTCTTTGGCTATAAGGAATAAAATGTTAAAGAATTTATATCTAATAGATACTATTACTAAGAAATTTGATACCATAATCCCAGTTATTCTTCTTATTGGATCCTTATCTAAAGGTAAAATTTGTACCGTATCGGGCCATCCTATTAGTAAGCCAATCTGGGCCGATTTCTCAGATTCTGATATTCTCAATAGATTTGGTCGATGAAGTTTTATCCAAAATTAAAAGTAGAAGCTGTACTTCTGTATCTAATTTGGAGTTTATCAGTACACTTTTCGAGCGAAATCTAATTGCAGTAATTTCTATTATATAATCTCATTTTCATGCCTAGTAGTTAAATTATCCTATCTGTCAGCATCTGGCTAAACTTAGTTCTAGTAGTTTCAAGTTAACAGTGAAAAATCGAAGTGGTTTTTAGTATGTTATATTTTGTTGCTGAAGCTTTTTGGCTGGTGCTGCTTAAGGTTTTTGTGGTGTCTAATGCTTTGAACCATCGCTTGAAAATTACTCTTTTTCGATTTGCCACAGAATTATCTTCCAACCAATCTGAAGATCAAGAACAAAGAAAGTCACCTGCCCATGGAACGCCTGGAAGTTTCTCTTATTATTGAAATTGAAGGTATAACAATAAGAAACATAGCTTGAAGGCGGGAGAAGCTCTCCATTGATCTAGAATAAGCTGATATTCTAACTATCTAGCAGCTGGCATCTCTACGATTAGGTTGTTAATTATGAAATATCATATGCTTGGAATTATTTGTAATATCTTTTAACTTTATATTTTGTGTGTTTTGTGACTTCAAAATGAGTAGCTTATGTTTGTTGGTTTAGGATGGTGTCTTGGTACATGTAAATGAATGCTGTCTTTTCACCTGTGTAGAATTATTTTGGACGTGGTGTATTTAACAAATTTGTGGATTCAAATGGTTTGGATGTTGCTGCTGTAAATTATGTATTTGCACTGGTAAACATGCTTGTGTTGGTTCTTATGTTTCCATCTCGATGATGTTTTAGACAAGTGGGTGGAAATATTAATTAACTGCAACGGAAGTGCACGAATCCTGCAATGGTGCACGTTCCATGCTTTATCATTTATGAGTGTACTGCGATTTTTATTGCTGTAGCGGTTGAAGGGGTTAAGATGAATGCCCGAGGGTATCTGGTTCCTCTGCCATGTGTTCCAGTACTGCCGGCTTGCCTGCACATAAATTATCTTGAGGGACTGCAATTAGCCAACTTGTTGGTTTTGATGTAGTGTTAATCCTAATTTGAAATAGAACATAAGCATGTGATTAAAATATTTTTATTTTTTGCATTCTAACAATAACTTTTGCGCATACAGAATAAATAAAATTTACTTAGAATACCTAGTTAATCAAAATCATTGCAACATTAATAATTCTGAAAACGTAATAGATGTTCAATTAATTACCCAATCAGTAGGTGACGCAACAGAAAGATCTTCCTTGTTATATTATAAATCTAGATTCGAGCCACGTCTTGCCACCGTTCTAAAATAAAAAAAAAAAAGCCACCGTTCTAAAAAAAAAAAAAAAAAAAAAAAAAAAAAAAAAGTATTTGAAGATTATTCCATTGGCTCAACTAAATTTTTTTAGGGATTGATTATAAACTAATTTGATTTCAAAATTAAGTCGAATCTAGTGTAATGAATTGGTTTGATTAATTTAACTGGTTTAACTTGCTCATTCCAAGGTTCGATCGCCTATGCCACATATGGCTATTTGAGGTGATTGATGCCATGTTGGTTAACAGTTGGAAAAAAGCTATGCCACATATGGCTATTTGAGGTGATTGATGCCATGTTGGTTAACAGTTGGAAAAAAGCTATGTTATCTGCCGTTTAATGTTAGATAATGGAGAAGTGAATGAAGGCTGTCATGGCAATCCGCGAAGTCAAAATCTTGGCCATCACTTTGTTTGGCCTTAATAATGCAAGATAAACTAATGTAACATAGTTGGCTTTTTCTTTCAATTGGTTATGTTTTCATTCATCCAAAGCAACTTTCAAACCCATTTTCCATTTGAAAATCAACCACTAAATCATTGTTTATTCTTTTTTTAGAGTGGAATCTAAGACGTTACAAACAAAGCTTGTTAGTCCTAGTAAATGCAACGTTTTCGCATCACCGAGATAGTTATCCTAGGAAATTGGTAACTGCGAGCCTCAAAGGCCTTGCTCATGACAATTCAATTCCACACTTTACCAACTCAGATAGAGTGCCGGTTCACTAAATTAAAAAAATTAATCTAATTTAAGCTCCTAAATATTTACGCAAAAATATAGTGAGTATGATACTATGCGGTTAAAGCCTCGTGAAATCTCCGCTATAGCCCGTAGCGCTCTCCGGTTGCTATGCTATTTCAAGATAGCGTTGATAAACAACAGTTCCGCTTTAAGTCCCGCTATTTTTCCGCTGCTTCCGCTAAACCAATACCATTTAGCACGTGCTTTAGCAGTATTAGCATAAAGTGGATGATTTGATCAGTTCTTTTTTTAAAATAAATCAAAAAAGTTAATACAAAGAGCTGATTTTAAGTCAAAAGTTTCGTATATAAGATAAAAATCTGTAGTAATACTCGAACCTAGTATGCATAATCATGATATTCTTTGATTTTTTTTATATAATATTAATTAATATTCATTTGTTTTACACAAATGATGCGAGAATGATGTTTAATTAATTTTAATTATATACTTTTATATCTAATTAACATTTTTGCGTTTTCGCTTTTAAGACCTCTACTGCTATAGAACCGCTAAGTGCTTTAACTGCAAAAGTATGACATACTAATTGTGGTAGCGGTAATTCTTCCAAAAATCGTGGAGGTGATGGTGGTGAACTATGAAGGCCCTTGCTAATCGAGAGTACATCGGTGAGATGTAACAAGAGTATCTCGAAGGAGGCGGATTCCGAAGTCGCTGATTTGCTCCTGTATATTGATCAAAACTTATGGTAGAAAAATAGCTGATCGATTTCCATGTGTAGCTGGCTGAAAAAAATGGATATTTCTATTAGTGCCGACATTACTGTAAGAACAATATGAGATTCAAATACAGTGCCAACTATTGTAAGTTACATGTTTAGAAAATATTGTGTACGATTTTATAGTAATTGCTTGGTTGTATTGTTAGGTATGTCGATTGACATTTTAGTTCAAAATTTGTACAGTTTCACATCTATTTTACGGAGTTCATATCTAAATTAAATTTCTTAATCGGCAAGCGAAGGGAAAACCGTTGTTTTCTTGCATCTGTTTTTTTGTCTGTATCAAGGGTCATAAATGTTGATGTCAACAGACGTATTATAGGTTTCTTGAGCAATATTGGATTTTGTGAGTTTTTTGATATGTTTTATCTTTTCTAAGCACATCTATGTAAAATCCCGTTAACTTGACATATATCTTATTCTATAGGCACTCATCTGATTTAAATTCTGATGCCCAGTTCTATGCTGCAGTCATTTTTTTGGTGGAGGACCGCGTGGTTACATCGCTTTGCTTTTGGAAAGATGAAAATGACTACATTAGATTTTGCTATGTTACACATTCATGTACTGGAACATGCACAATACTGGAAACATACTAACATTCTATGTTGTTTACCGAGTATTCATATTCCAACATGCTTATGAGGGGTTGCACAACTTAAAGTGGTTTCTTTAGGAATGTTGTTACGTGATTATTTCGACAGTAAAGACAATGCCCATGAATTGCAGATAGTTGTCTGTTCTATACATGATGAGAAACCTTTTCTCTTTCAGGTTGTCTACTATGCGACCACGACATGCGACAGTGATTGGCGACTTTGATTTTGTTTCCCACATTCTTTACGAATATGGAACATGTATTATGGCCTACTTGTATACAGAAGTGAGCGTTTATTGGTTAAAACCAATTAAACCAACCAACCTAGTTAGGTTTGATCGATTTGATTTGATTTTGTAAATTAATTGGCTGATTTTGGTTTTTTACTTTTATGCTGCTTGGGTTTATTGGTCGGGTTTGGTTTTTAATATTTGATAACCGAACCAACGTCCAATTAAATCAAATTGGTAATTTTTCAAAAGTTAAAAAATTACCGTTAATAGTGCTATTATTTGCGATATTTTCATAATGATATTATTTTTCTCTAATTCCATATTAACATTTTTAGAAGAATAGTTTGTTTTTTAAAATGTTTGCATCATATGGACTAAATTAGTTGTTTAAATCATATGTTATATAATAACTAGAAGATATATTTTATTTTAAAATGAACCAAATAAGTCAACCAAACCGAACAAAACATTATCAGTTTGGTTGGTTTCGGTTTCAGTTTGGTTGGTTAAAATGAATTTCCGTATTTGACATATGATATCACCAACAGACGCATGATTTTTGTTGGATAATAGATTTTCGCTTGTACCGTCTTCTCTTACAGCCAATTGCATGTGGTATCACGGTGAGCGCTGTTAGCGCCAGCTATATGGAGGGATATGGTTCCTGATGTTTTTCATTTACATACACCTTTTCTTAGAGTGTATTATATGACCTTATTACGTGCACCAACCACGACCGACCGCTAAGCAGCATGTTTTGTTTTGACGTAGATTTTACATCGCGCCCGCTCTGTGGATTTTACAGGTGGAGAAGTAGTTAACTTGGTCAGTCCATCTATCATCCGTTTTGGTGTTGCACCTCCAGTTGTGCATGACTTATCTTAAGTCTTAACCAACTCTTAGATTTATTACTTCACGCCCTGAGATTCTAAGTCGAATTTATGGATGGTCTGTTGCTATACCTACGTCATTCGATCAGAATTAGTTTGTTGACTATTCTATGTGACAGTCACTGATTATATAGTCTAGACATTGTTTTCATAAGAGGAGTTCATAGACGCAACATAGACAAGTACGAGGAAATGATCCATGATCTGATGATGCGTGTTCCGGGGTTGACCGTTGAGGATGATGCTAGATGCTAGCATTGATCGAGGCACAGTCCTTGTCAAGATCCGCAAATTGATTTGGGTGGTGCTTCAGATTTAGGGCATGCTAGTGTTATGGGGGAATGACTCTAATACCAATATATCATATTATGACAACGATGATAAGAACGACAACGACAGATGAGAATAACGACAATGAGTAGTTGATTAGTTTTTTTGTTTTCTTGTTTCATGCATCAAACTATATTTTTTTAGTACTTCTATTGGACTATGTTGCATTTTTATTCATTTTTATGTGTTAAGTATCCATGTTGTACTATGATTATTGAACTATGTTGCATTTTTTTATTCATTTTTACGTGTTAAGTATCCATGTTGTACTATGATTATTGGACTATGTTGCATTTTTTTATTCATTTTTACGTGTTAAGTATCCATGTTGCACTATGATTACGTTATTCATGTTTATGTATTTGTAATTATGTTATTCATATTGTTAATGTAATTCTATGCAATCCACCTCATGTAGCTATGTTATTAAAGTGTTTATGGTTATTTTTATGAAAGTACCTAAGGCATTTGGACTTCTACATTTGAAATCAAATCGTGGAAAATAGGGAGAAGGCCAAACTTACCAAAAAATTTGGTCAAAAATATGAAAAGTTTGGGTTTTAGCCAAAAGTCCACATTTTAGTGCAAAATGGAAAATGACAGTGGGCCCCCTGAATTCCACATTTTCACTAAAATGTGGACTTTTGCCTAAAAAACAAACTGAGCATACTTTTGACCAAAGAATTTGCTAAGTTTGCCCTTTAAAAGAAAATGCTCATTGAAATCATCTATGTGAGCTCCATGAGTAATAAAGATGGAAATAAAAATTCTTCTTCTGTACTCAAACTAAAATTCATAGAACTTGAATACAAGCTGCTTGCCGGAAGATAAAGATGCATTCCACTTTAGTTAGAGTTAGAGTTAGAGCGATCCATGTTCATTGCATCGAAACATCTCAACTTATATAAAATACACGTGCCTTAAATATAAAATGACTAATATAATTGAATAATACAAAAACAATGATGAACTAGAAATTAAGTAATACAATATAAACAATGATATACTGGATATTAACTAGTATAACACATGACTAAGAGTTGGATGCATCACCCAGACCGGCATGATATGCTCATACTTTTCTCTGCATTATGCCACGCTATTTAGATTCAAGCTTAGAGATATCACATATCATCATAGCCAAAAAGGTTTCTTATTTTGTTGTTTTATTTTCTCCCTTCAAATATTATTCTTGCAAGGTTATATCTATCCTTTTATGTTCTTCACTTCTTGCCTTATGCTTATTTCATTTTTGCATTATCTTTTGTTCCTTTTTTCGCCCTGCAGTCTTGCATCACTATATACTAAAAATATAGTTTCAACTATTTTATTATAATGGGTGGTGTAATCAATTTTATTTTTCAATCTTCATTTTCCAGCTGCCCTCCTTGCATCATTACTATGGAATGGTGTAGGTTCGTTCTCTTAAACCGCCTTTAGGGAGTCCAATTCTCCCATACTTGACTCGAGAATTATTCTTCATCATGTTGAAAACTAGTGTGTTTCTTTCTTATTGCAATCCATTTGTCTTTATGCTTTTTATGATTATTGTTTGAATACAAAATTGATACAATAACCTAAGGATTCTTGTACATAACTAAAACGAGATATGTGGAATTAAGCAGCAAAAAATAGTAGAAAGAGAAGACAACAATTTATAGTGGTTCGTTTTCGAATGACATACGTCCACTTATGAATTTAAATCACTTTAATGTTGAATTTATGTAATTTCAAAGTTCAGATCAGTAGGGATCCAGAGCGAGAGCATACAAAACAATCAATTAAACAACGAGCCAATAGATCCGTTTCTCTCTAAAGCATATGGTATTTGTAGATGAAGACCATATCGGATCATCCTGAAATATCCTAGGGAAGTCACAGGCCAAAGAAAAAGTCAACATAGCAAGCCCATCCTAAGATTGCTTTAAGTCAAAGATCATTACCAATCCCTAGAGTTGGGATTGGCACCCATCCTTCTTCTTGAAGGATTGGTGTGCGCGGCCCCTTTTAGGTATCTTCTTGTTGCTAGCTTCCTGATTTTGAAGGTTTTTTTGGTCGTTGCCTTATTGTTTGAGGTATATAAAGTGAGGTTGAATGAACATGAGCTCTTTACTGGTATGTCACATAGTTATACTAGTTCGAAGCATGGATAAGGTTGATCCCTCACTTCATGAGTTCTCAAATTCAGTTTGTTAGGTTTAGTCAACCATTGCCCCATGGAGCTATCCGTTCTTGATGCTTGGACATTCAGATCATCACTCTTGGAATTTGCCTCAATAATCATCAAGTCATGCATGTTTGGATGGCTAGAAATTGCTAAACACCAAAATCTGGTAATTTTTGCTCCCCTAAATTACGTCTTATGGCTTATGTGGCGTACTTTGAATTGGGTTACAGTCAAATCATTGGAAAGGACTCCATATATCTTTTCTCAAATGGTCCTTATCCTTCCAGTGACTTATATATGCCAAGAGATGCGCCGTTTGTGAATCGAGAAGATGCTTGGTCGATTCTTGATAGCAGAAGTATGTGGCTGCATTTTGTGGACAATTTATAAGTTATTATATTTCAACAATCAAAGTTGGACATCTCTCTAGAGTTTACAAGTAAACATCCAAAATCTGTCGAGTCAATAATTTAATAATTGGTCGTCGTCATCTAAGTACATTTAAACTTAAGTAAGTTGATGCCGGATTAAGTCGAGCATACGGTCATGTCATACGCACATACAAGATATGTGGCGACCCCAAAACGAGGCGTGGAGGGTATGGATGTGGTGGAGAGCTCTTCAAAAAGTTGAATTGGGGTCTGGTGTTTCAATGCGTGGATTCGCCGGAAAAGAAGAGAGAAGGAGGGGAAGGTAGCCGGCCGTCGTCGATCGAAGGGGGGAAGCGGTTTTTATCGGGGAGAGAGAAATTAATGTGATTGGCTGAGGTTTTTTTTAATATTTATATCTTTAAATTCAAAAATATCTCTTTCTCCATACGAACACCAATTCAAACCCAACGATTGTCGTCCCTAGCTAAATACCCCCATTCCGAACACAATGGGATATGTTTCGTAGGCCCATTCGACTGTTTCAGTTAGTTTTCCTTCAAATTAAAATATAAAACATTCAATATTTGATTTGAACGTACATTTCAATTTGCCGAGGCCACATACTGATTCTAAAAATTCCAGAAAAATAAATCTAGCTATGTTTTGATGATACGGTCCCAACAAAACTAGTTTCATCGAATTCTGAGACCGTTTGAAAAATGGTCATTTTCTGGTCGATCCAATTTAACAAAAATTCACCAAACACATTTTCCTTTTCCACGCTCACATGTTAACTTCAAAAATTATGAAATTTGAAACCTAGCAATAATTTGACATCCCGGATCCAACAAAAGTGGTTTCGTCGAATTCTGAGGTCGTTTGCAAAATATCTATTTTCAAGGGCTATATATTCTCTATAGCAACCTTTCTGAAAATTCATTTGGCCATAACTTTTGATTCTCGCTATGAAACTTCGATTTTTCAGATTCGTTAGAAAGATATTCATAAACAGATTTAAATATTTTTGGTTTCACTAAAATCCGTTTTATTTTGCACCCGGTATAGTCAGTCAAAGTTTGAATTCCAAATTTGAAACTGCCGCGCCATTTCAGGCCTTGTTTATAATTTAAAATAATTATATTTATTTTCAAACATCAATTCAAACTACTTCTCGTCGTTATTATTTAAAATAATTAATTTTAAATATTAAAAATCCACTAAAATAGCCAAATTAAAAATTTTAAACTGGCTCAGATTTTCCGGGTTGTTACAAGATATAATCTAATGCATTTATGAATACATATGTATGATGTATTGTGTTTTTTAAGGGACAGTGCTGCTCCCTTGGAAATGGGTCGATACCAGTTTGATACTTTGTCAATACTCTGAAGGAGGGGAGGAATATGTGGAGTCATCCATATATATATATATATATATGTATGTATGTATGTATGTATGTATATGTGTATATATATATAGGGAGCGGCTATTGGGACACAAAATAAAACACACAACTTTAAACACAGAATTCTGACTGTTGGATTCTTTTGTCTTTGCATGAGAGGTGCAAATCATGGGGAGATCTAGTGCTCCAAATTCTGTGTGTTTAATTTTGTGTCCCTTTAGACTTTCCCATATATATATGTACACACACACACACACACCCCTCTACCTCCTCCTTTACGCCTTTACATTTTTTTCATTGATTCAACCTTTGCTTCTCCTTCTTCCTCACAATCCTAAACCTGAAATGATATAAATGTTTACCTAATCCTTCCATCACCTCGAATCGCTAACCCATCGCTTGCTTAGTACTTTACAATGCACCTTTTTTCTAAATCAAGTCATCCTCTCCGTTGATTGTAAAGGCGGGTCTCCTTCACTTTATTTGGTGATGAGATTTGTGTTTAAGCTGAGGAGGTGAAGGGATTGGAGGAATAAAATAAAGCTACGAAGATAAGGAGAAGGCGGGGATATATGGGATTAGATCAAAAATTAAGGAAGGAGGTGTTGAATCTCGCTGTATAGCGTTTTGACCATGACAACTATACATAAGCATATATACTAACCTTGTTTTGCAGGAAGATATTCGAAAAGCAGATTCAAGAACACAAAATGAAGATTATATATGTTGTAAGGGTCTGTTAGTCTTAGATTTATGTGTTGAAGTCATCCTCGATGATTATACACACACATATTATATATATACACACTTATACTTTTCACATTGAAATAAGCAAGGAATAAGTTTTGCTCAGAAAACAGACGTTTGAAATATTTCAGACAGATGTTTGTTTGCTGAAACAAGTTTTATCTTCATACAATATTTAGACGTCTGGTTCAAAAATTTCAGACGTCTGAATCTGCTACGAAATAAACTATTTCCTTGCTGTTCTAATTTTCAAATCAAAACAAACATCTGAAATTTATATTCAGACATTTGATTATGATGGGTTGCAACCTATTATGAAGAGTCCAAATCTTCTAATTCATTTATCTTCATCAAATCTCTTCGTGATTAGTTGTATCACTTTGTATATTATAAATAGAGACTTGATTAAGTGATCCAATCATCGAATTTCATTCTAACTCTTTCTATCTTACTCTAAGCACTCTATTTACTAATACTTGAGATTTTAATCTTCCATAATCTTTCAAAAACTTCACGTTTATCATCAAGGAAAGACTATACGAAGGGTGTACTTCATATTAACATATCCGTGTTATCAAGAACACATATAGTCATCAACAATTCTGTATTGAGAAAGTCCTCTTCAGCAGTTGAGGCAAGAAATCCCGTTCAGTTGTCCGGGTAATTGTAAACTTGTTCCTCCGGGTAAAGTGAGGGTTTTAGTGTTAGTGAAATACCAGAAGAGAGTCTGGGACTGGACGTAGGACAGTGTTCTGAACTAGTATAAAACGACCGTGTGATTTTTACTTACTGCTGCTACTCTGCTATATACATACTCCATTCTATATGATCCTACCGCTGCATAGTCATTTTCAATTTGTATCGGAGCGTGGCCATCCTATAACCGTAACACCGTTATTTGATACTTTGATAAAATGGAGAATAATCCAAGTACTAGCTCAACTACATTTGCCGAAGGACAATCTACTCGAAAACCACCCTTGTTCAATGGACTACACTACAACTATTGGGCTACAAGAATGAGGATATATATGCAAGCAAGTGGTTTTAGTGCATGGAATGATACTAAAAAATAAATCACAGCACCTACAACTGAATATTCAACATGGATAACAACTCAAAAAGATGAAGCAAATGCAAATGCCAAAGCTATTAATATGCTATACTGTGCCTTTGATAGAAATGAGTTCAATCATGTTAGCATCTGTATATCAGCATATCAAATAAGGTAAACACTCAAAACTATCCACGAAGGAACAAGCAAAGGCAAACAAACAAAGATTTCCATGCTGAAAAACCAATTCTAGAATTTCAAAATGAGACAAAATGAAACCATCAATGTAACGACCCAGATTTTTGGACATTAAATTCATAATATTTAAATTGTATTAAATGTGGAAATGGAATAATGTAATGGTTTATAATGTCGAATTTAATTATAAAACGAATGAAATTTTACGTAACGGAGACTGTAGAACTGCACTTGAAAAATGATACTTTAAAATTTACAATTTTAAGCGTATAGAAGTTCAGAAACATATGATATTGTACATTTAAATTTGCATACGGATTGAGGTGTAAATACGTTTTTAATTCTATCAGTAAACACCAGAAAGTCTCACATGTACATACATCCATGTTTGAAGCGCATACATGGTTACAAGAATACAAGTTAAATTCCTATGTCAATCGTTTCTAAGAACTGAAAATACAAGTTGTGTCTAATTCCATGTAACATCAGCTAAGGGTATTTCAAAGACCTGCTTTGATCCAACCGGAGACGCAACCATATATTTACAATTTAAAGTGAAAGTAAAAAAGTAGGATATAATATCTTAGCGTGTAATATTCAGATGGCTTGCTCTCTACGGCTCTTCAATTCCGTGTTCCCCAAACCACTGGAAACCGTGCGAGCCAAGCTACTTTCTCCTTTTAATATTTTTGTTCTCTTGCTCATTTCTCGTTTTCTCTGATCTTCAAATCGAAAACTCTTCCTCTAATACAAATCATTCCTTTTAGATCTGATTAAAGATCAACTAAAATCCCTAATACCCAAATATCGTTTCCTTCCTGTTGACTATCATCTCCTTTAGCTCAATTCGCAAGTTTCATAAATCAATAACAAATTGGAAACACAACAGGAAATTGAACGAATTCATCCAACTCCCTTCAGCGCAAGCCTCTTCTTTATCCAAGATTTATGCAGCGCGATCTTCCCTGTTCGAAACAAGGAATTAACAGCGGATTTTGGGGTCGCGAGTGCCGATGAGTTGAGCAAAAGTGGCGTGGAGTAGATCGATATAGGTTCTTCTTCTGTTCGAAGTTTGTATTACTGGGAATCACGGTGTCGTGGTTAGTTGCTAATGAACAATGGTTAATTTTAATTATGAGTAATTATGGTTAGGATAATAAGGTGATATTTAAACTTTTGGTGAAGTTTTGAAATTGCTTTGAATTCCTGGAGGTTTGGGGTCGATCTGCTTAATGCCTGGAAGAAGAAATCGGGTTTAAAAGCAAAGGGGAGCTTCAGGTGCAGTTTGTTTTGAATGAGGGGAGAAAGGGATTTACGGTCTTCTTAACTAAGTAATGAAGAGGATAATGGTTCAATTGTTTTTATTTTATTTTGAAGGTCTGGTATTTCTCAACGAAGAAGATGGGGAAACTTCATTTTTCCTGAAATAAGCAAAACATGGAGGAAGTAACGGTTTCGGGAAGAATTTAGTCCTAAAATTTTTTGTTGGTCGTAGTTTTGGGTTCAGTCATAAATTGCTGTGAGGTGACGGGTTGATGGCCATGGTGAGCAGAAGTGGAAGCCTGATTTGGCGGAGCTGTATGGGGAAGAGTTCAGCCGTCCGATGAACTATGTAAGGGTGGAAGGGGTTGTGAAATAATAAGGCTGTTTTTACTGTGAGGTGGAGACGATTAAAGTTTGGACAAACGGTGTTGAACGAAGGCACTGCCATGAATTGTTTGTGGGTTTGGTTTCTCAAGAATTGTTTTTGCATGGAGAAGTGTGTGAGGTCGGGAACCGTGGATGTGTTCGAGCTTGAAATGCTGATAATGTTCTTGTAGCATTTGGAAAGGGGAATTCGAAGGTGTTTTCAGTTCATAAAATTATGGAAAATAAAAGAAGGAAAGTGGAGTTGAAGTAGTCGATCAACAGAGAAGTCTTTGTAACAGGAGGGTTCAATGTTAAATTCTGGGGAAGGAGGAGTTACACCGTTTTAAAATGTTAATCATTGGATTAATATGTTGATAGTGCCTATGATTTCAGTTTTCATGAAATATGGTAAAAGGGGGAGAGCTGTTCTGCAGGCTCAATATGGAATTCTGACCTGGAAGAAAGGTGAAGTTAATAGCCTGGCACTTATCAAAGAAAGTAATTAAAATTAAATTAAATATATAGTTAAGAGTTAATGTTTAAATTAAAATCATATTGTTTATAACGGTCATATCTTGTGCATATTTTATCAGAATTGAACTAGATCAATCACGTTAGAAGTGTAACGATGAAATCTACATTGAGGAACCGACATTGGCTGAAACCAAAGCTACTGGAATTTCGTGATAAAATCAAATGTTTGTTTGATTGTAAACGAGATAAAAGCAAAATCGCCAACTACAAAATCAAGGTGAGTAAACTCACTAACTCTGACTCGTTTATATTTTTATATAAACGAGTTTTAAATTATATATATATATATATTAATTATGTTGTGTGGTTGTTGATTGGATGAATGGTTGATAAAATTGGTTGAAATAGTTGATATAGAAACCATTGATTGAATATTGATTCTATTACCATATATAATTGAAATTGATGAAATTTGTGTTGATTAACATCTGTGGATGCAGGGAAACAGGTTGGAGGGATTCAATTGGATTCCTCAACATTTTATTTACTGTTCAGTTTACTTATTGTGATGTAGAATGTGGTATATGATCGGTGATTGATTTTGTTGTGGTTGAATTACACTGGCCCATAAATTTTGGTATTTAAATACCGTAAAATACTTTAGAATGTAGAAAAGAAATTTGATATTTTAAAAGGGTATATACTTCAAAAATAGAAATTAGATTTCAAATGGACTGGAAATAGAAACTTGTTTAAGAAGATTAAACAAGAAGTTGATTATAACGATGTTTACAATTTAAACACAATATTTATCATAGGATAAATTAAAATGTAAATTCAATTTGAAATTAGTTGGCACCGATATTGGAAGTGGAACTTAAAAGCAGTAATTGTAGAAGATATTTAGATTGGGATCAATGAATTCAAATGGGAATTTGAGTGAGAAGAGAAATGAGAAATCGGTTTCACAAGAAGATGATGGGTTTTATTCCAAAGTTTGGAGTATAAAATGAAACTAGATAAAATCCAAGGGATTTTTATTTCAACTTTGTCGGATATTATTTAAAGGATTTATTTCAGAAAAGATATTTAAAATTTTATCTAGTGTGATTCTGTAAAATATGTCAAGAAACTAATATTTCAATATTTATAGCTATGTAAATAGGATTACAAGTTTTTGAGATAATTTTATATTATTTTAAACTTTAGATTTATAAACGAGAATGGGATCGTAAGAATCAAATAAGCTGATTTCAGAAGAAGGGAATGTATAGTTAGTAAATACGTTTAAAAAACGGAATTTGACTTGTTTTATATAAACATAATGATGTCGGTAGCTGTCTTTATAAACAGAATTTATAAATGGAGTAGAATATGATATATGTTTATCGATAACTGACGTTTGGATTTAGAATGATATTTGCAAAGTAAAATAAAGTTTATTTGATAAAACAAATCTAGATTCCTATTAAGGAATAAGATTCATATTTGGAAGTGAATAACAATTTGAAAGCAATTATTTTGTGAACGAAAATAATTATAAGGGAATTTGACTTAACCTAAAATAGTAGATAAATTCCAAAATTAGGAATATAAATTGATTGACATAGAAATGTGTTTATTTTATGCTCTTATATCTTATCTTTTGTATATAAATAAATATTACTTGGGTATTGTTTTGTTATTTTTACAGATATTCCAACCCAGCCCGCATGCAACCAGAAATGTAGAGAAATAGAGTTCAATTTGCTGTGTATTTGCATTTTGAAGAATTGTAGATAAAGATATCACATCTAGTTGCTGTTGGACAAGAAAAGGATTGATAACAAGGCTTTGCACATCACAAATCAATGAAGAAGTGTCAAGGAAGCAAGAGGAAAAGAGAAAAGGCCCAAATTTGCTTTATTTATCTAAGGCCCATTTATGTTTCTCATTGTAAACTAATTAGTGATGTAATGACAAGGCCCAGTTATCATTAGGGTTAGGGTTTGGTTATCCCCTATATATACCCTTGTAATGGCATTGTAGCCACCATGATATATCCCATTTTCTATTTCTAATAAAATTTCTAGTTCTTCTTCTTCTTTTTATTTTATGCAATTTTCTATTTCTTAGCAATTAGTGCTGTCTACACGATTAGATTCGGTAGAACACTATTGTATTTTGCATTTCTTTTCATTAGCGATTAACCGTCTGATTAGATTCAGCGGTAATCCTAATTTTTATTTTCTGTTCGTTTAATTCTGTTCTGCAATTTTATTTCCATTGTTCTATTTTATCTTTAATCGTTGAATTTATTACAGATCTGATTAGATTCGAATCTGCAGTAAATTTAATTGCATCTTTTAATTGTAGTTTCACTTTTTATTTTGTTTTGCAAAAATCAACCTCCAGCTTCGTCTAACACGCCCAAGAAAAAATAAATAATAATTTTTAATTAAACCTCCCTGTGTTCGACCTGTATGCTACACGCCTGTATGCTTGCAGAATTTATTACAAATGTCGCGCTTTTCTAATTCATAGACTAGCGTCGATCATAAATCGAATATAGATTATTCGAGAGAGAGTTATTGGAATTCAATTATATCAAATTTAGGGAAGTAGTTATTTTTACTTTCCGTTTTTAATCAAATTTATTTATTTATTTTCCTATTAATTTATTTATTTAAATTAATAAGTACATATTATATTTTTATAAACCCGATATTTGGAAACAATGATTATAACACTACTATTATAATAAATGTTTTATAAATCTTAACAACGATTATAATGCTGTCGTTATAATAAATGTTTTTATAAATCTAAACAGCGATTATAATGCTACTATTATAATGTTTTATAAATCTAAACAGCGATTTAAATGCTACCGTTAAAATAAATGTTTTATAAATCAAATATTTGGAAATAACGATTATAATGCTACCGTTATAATCAATGTTTTCCGTAAAAAAATAGATTATTAGGTTGAATCTGAGAGTCACATAAGCGATGTTTTGTTTGCAGTTGTGAGCTTTGACTATTTCAAAATTGAGAATGTTGTTCAATTAAGGTTTAAGAGGTAATCAGGTCTATCTTATTTTGGTCAAATGAAGATGATGTTTTGTTTGACAATGGGCGTAGGTTCAATGTTAATTCATATGGGATGTTTAAAGCATGATGAAGTGTTCGTTGATCGATGAAATGCAACGAAGTTGAGAAGACGACTCAAGGATGTTTGAGCTCGTGGATAATGGTTGCTCGAGAAGATGCTTGAGCTTATGGATAGTCGCCGATGATGATGACTATAGTTATTGAAAGCTGAGGGATTATCATTAGTCGCAGGTTCTAGCAGATTCAAAGAAGGGGTATAATGGGGGCACCCAGAGACCAGATGGGTCGAGTACCTTGGGTAGTCACGATAGGCTTATATACGAGCCACAATGGAATATGGAGTTTTGCTAGAGCCGGGATTACCATTAGCCCTTGACGGATGGCAAGATGGGTCAGTCGTACTATTAACGATAGTTTCAAGGCAAGGTTGGCGGTGATAGGCAGAGTTATGGATGCTATTGTTTGTATTGTCTTGTGTGGATTGTCCGATGTCGAGGGAGATATCTCTTGGGTGCTTGTCTGATGTTGGTTTAGGCCTTCGGGGCTTGTGCTCAGGAAACGTTAAACTCAACTAGGATGGTCTACCCTTGATAACTGGTTGCACGGATGTACTGTGCTTCTTCTCTAATTCTCGGAGAAAAGGCTATCACTGTCGGATGCGGAGGAGATGGGTTGGGGGGTTCTTCTCTGATGTTGTGTTCGTAGATTAGATGATTAATTTGCCTATTTCTCATATACTTTATTGATGATGTTAGATAGTTGTTTTATTGCCCATTAATAATGTTGTCTGACTCAAGGTTTTGTGTTTCCCTCTTGTTACCTTGGGTTGTTCATCCGGTTGTGGATGGACAAACTAGGTAGCAGGTAGTAGACCTTGATGAGGACAATGCTGCTGAGCGACAATGGTTGGAGGCTTACATACTTATTTCTACTATACATGTATGATGTTTCTTCTGTTATGGTTGATGTATGCTACTCTGAGTGAACTTGTAGTAAGTCCTATGGTACAGGCTCTGATGTAAACCAATTTGATGTATGGATATTTTTATGATGATATGAAAAGTTTAAGATTATTCTCAATTGTTCTTCGCTGCTATTGCCTGTTGTATATGTTCTATTATATTTTATCCATGTGTTGTGAGTTATACGACATGTTTCTGCGTGTGTCTTTTACTCCTGATGATTGTCCTGTATCAGCCTGGCATGTCATACAACGCACTTCTCCTCGGTTTATGTAGGAGGTATGGGGAGGTCGTCACAATATTTCTCCAAGCAATCTCCGCTTCTTATCTAGGGGCTATTGAGCGTTGACCTATGGAAAGAGAATATATATATATATACATACACATATGGCCAAAAGGAACTACCATATAAGGGAAGTATTAAGTGACTAAGAGTTCACCCATAGGGACAACTAGATAGTAACAAGAGGGTCCACCGGGAGGGTTCTCTTAAAAATGAGTTCCTGAGCCTAACCTGGTAGTAAGTGGTCGTTACTATTTCTCGACCTTAAATGATATTATATATATCGTGATGTTGGCGTTAGAGACAAGGTCTTAAATGGCTAGGGTCTGCCATTGGGTATTAAGCAATTGTAGGGATGTCCACCCTTAATAAGTAGTAAATGGCCTTATATGACTAGGAATAGCCCACCTCATAGGGTATTAGGTGACATTTAAGAACATTTACCTTTAATTTATTTTTTGGGCATTAAGTGACCGTAAATACGTCCTCCCTTAAATTTACATACAGGCCTTAAGTGACTATTAAGATGTCAGTCATATATGTTTGCTTGTGTGTTTGTTTGTTATGTATACATAACAAGAAAAGTTTATACTGCCAAATTTAGGGAATAGTTGATGAATCAACATAAGGTACATGAAATAAGATCATCTAAGTTGAAAACTATCTGGAAACTCGGAAATGGCGGCATCAAATTCTCCAAAATCAAATACGAAGATTAACGAAGTTTTAACTTCTGATTTCGATCAACATTCTGCGATTCCACCAGATTTAAGGTCTTCTTCTAAACATGCAAAGTGGATAGGGAATCGGTTTTAAGTTCATCTTTAGAGAGTAAATCAGATCTAAGGTCATCTTCTCAACATGCAAACTGGATGGGGAATCATATTCAATGTAATTCTTGTTTACCCAATTTGGAATCTAGATCTGTATTTCTTGAATTAGTTTCAAAAGATCTAGAATTTTCAAATAAGATAAGTCCGTTGAAATCTAAAGCTTGGATAGACGTGGTTAATGAAAACAGATCTCATAAATCAGCTATTCTCCTCAAATATTTTGAACCCTCGGTTATATATAATCTCATATTAGCAGTTATTGATTAAAAATTAGTTTATACAACCAGAGAGAAATGGTCTAATTTGAAATTTTTCTATGTTTATGGGAGAAAACCTTATTTTCAGTTTCTAAAATAATATATTGACAGTGTTGTATATAACTGTGTTGTATACACAATTATATGATTTTTGTTTGATGATAACAACCAAATAAATTTTTATTATAAATATGATCGTTACTGTACTGTTTCATATATTTATCACATACATGAATATAATATTTATATTTAAATGAAATACGACTGTACAAAAATTCAAATATTAACACAGTATTTTATTTAAATATAATATTTTATTTCAATATTCAAACAGTACAATTTTCAAGACACTGTAATTCATTATTACATTTCACATCATTTTCAATTACATATATGCTCCTCACTAAAAAAATGCTCAAACACTCTTTTTACATTCACAGACACATTCATATAGTTTCTCTCATATTCAGCTACACTGAAACACTAATATTGTTCTGTCTTCGATTTTCTATCTTCACACTTCACAGTCAGTCCAGTCATCATTTTCATACCTGTCATATACAGAAGCACACACACAGTACACTACAATAGAAATGGAACTGAATACATGAAAATTTGAATTTATTTTTAAATCTTATTTGCCTCAGATTTTTGGTGTGTTTCTCATCATTTTTCATGACTTGATCTGATTCATCTGTGTCTAATTAGTTTATATGTATAGTACAGGGACAAGGTAGTTTGTTTAATCGACTGCATATACACACATTTATATATATACATGTGTGCACTGCCTCGCCAATCTAGTGTGCAGCTGAGGAGTAGCCACGTGGACCATCTCGACTCAGTGCAACAATAATCAATATGGTCGAGGCAACCCAAAAACATCAATGAATACAAGTCAATCAAGAGGCCAGAACTTTAACATGTGACAAGTAGTCAAGTACATATACAATGGCAGCAACATAGTTCAAGTGAAGGAACAAGGTCAACATGTCGAGCTCAAGAATGTATAAGAACAAGTGGTGACATGGATACACAACATAATTCAAATGATCATTGCAGCATGATAATACATGTACAGAAGCTAACATTTGGATGCCATTCATATATGTGCATACCAAAATACATTGTGAAGCAAAACGGTTTTGGACCCTAGACTGCAAATAAAAAGTTCATGGTTGTGTATAATGGTCGAGCAACTCGAATGCATAAACAAGTAAATAGTGCAACAAGTAGTTGGTGTACAAAGCAAGAATGAAATTGTGCCTACAACAATGGAACTTTAAGGGAGCAACTTCAAGTTCAAGAGGTGACACAAAAGGGTGCAAAAGTATTCAGACATAGCACGTCAACAATACAAGAAAGTGGAACTCAGCAGCTAAAACAAGGGCCGAGGCCATACAAGTGAGTCGAGTGCAAGAATAAGCAAGTGCAGCAGTACATGGTGGAACAAGCCAACACAAATGGAACAACCACAAGCAAGTGCATGGCAATGTAAAGTCTACAGCAAAAGCATATACATAAAATGGTGTACATGCAAGTCAAGAAGGTGTAACAAGGTGATGTTCAAAGCAGTCATGCCAAAACAAGCTCAGTATATAAATGTAGCAGCTACATGTCATTATATATGCAAGTCGAACCAGCCAAGAATGGTGCAAATATGGTTCATGAATCAATGGACCATACAAGTGTTAGCATGTGACATAAATGATGCAGTGCCATAAACAAGCAAGTGCAAAATTTCATTTTAGTAAAAATCAGTGAACAAATTTTGATGGCCAAGATCTCTCATCACAATCATGTGGCAAGTTTTAACTCGGCAATAATATATGGATGGAGTCATTTAAATTATTCTTATTTTTCCATTTCAAGATTGTTTCTAGTTTTGAAAAATATTATATTCCATAAACCACTCCAGGTATTAAGAATCATTTGTGGCAAGATTTGATTCCAGATTTAAACAAATTAGTTTTTGGAAAAAATCAATGTTTTCCAAGTATTCACACAACCAAACAAAGGCTGTGTTGATTTCCAGAAAAAACAGGCATGTATACTCATGTATATATGACAGGAGAACAATATAATTTGTTTCCTGAAATGCAGAAATTAACCAAGGTAATTTCAAAATGTTTCTAGTTTTGTTCATGTATCACAAAGTGTTTTCAGAAATATATCATGCCGAAGGAAAGCAATTTATTCAAGGGACAAATACAAGTCAAGAGTAAATCTCGCAGCAATTCAAAGTCGAGCAAAATCAGGCAATAAAGCAAATGAGGAAAACATTTAAAACAAATCGAACCATTCAAATCAGATCAAGTCATTCTAACGAAATCAGAGAGATTAAAGGATTTTATAATCCTATTTATACCATTTCATCACAGGCAAATCGAATGATCGAAAACCAAACTCGCACTTTCAAAGAGCACAAATCAAACTCAGAAATGCTCACATTTCCAGAAGGTTTTGATCGCAAGAGCGAATAACCCCAAATCGTTGAAGTAAGGAGCTTCATAAATCGATCGACATCATCAATTTGAAGCCATCAGAGAACCACGACATAAATCCATCAAGCAATCGAATTGATTTGGGAAGATTGGAGAAACCCTAGTTCGAGTTTCATATTTCTCGACCTCCATTTTCTTAAGTAAAAGGGAACGAGCAAATGAAAATGACGAAGCACCTAAAATAAATGGGCCGGCCAAGTTCAAAGGAGGCTTAGAGTTTTAATCTTTTAAAAGGGGGTGTTTATATTCTCTTTTAATTCTAGGGTTTTCATTTTCTTTTGATTTTATTTTGTGTTGTATTTTTATGTTTATCTGTAACCAATCCAAACTGTTTCTAGAGTATGTAAAATTCTAGGAAATCAGTTAGCGTGTTAACTGGCAGTTTACTAGAGTCTGTAAAATCTAGGGTTACTGGTTATAGGGCTGTAATCAGGGGAAATCTGATCTAGGGGATTAGATCAGTCTAGGGTTTTGAGCGTAGGGTTAGAGTAGGAGCGAGGGGTTCGCGAGTTTACATGGTCTTGTAAGCGGGATCTATTCTATCACCTAGTAGAAACCTTAGGAATGCAGCAGTAGGCAGGGTTTTGCCGAAGCTGGGTATCTCTATGTGTTATTTCCTTTCTGCTTTTTATTTCTACTGTATTTTGTGATTTGTTTATTATTTAATATCCTGTCAAATTTTTAACATAGCGAATAACTGTGATAAACCCTATTCACCCCCCTCTAGGGTTAATCTAGATCCAACAAGTGATATCAGAGCCTGGTATTTCGTTAACTCTAGAGTAATGGTGATTCCTAGTTGTCAGTATAGCGAGAGTCAGTCCAGTGATATTCCAATTATTTTCAATGGAACAGATTTTTTTAATTTGGAAATCAAAAAATCAAATTACATTTAAAATCTGTTAATTTAGATTATTGGAATATTATTGAAAACCAGGGAGATATGTTGGATAAGAGGAATAAAGTTTTAAATGCTCGTGCTATGCATATTCTATATTCTTATCTTAGTAATAATCAGCATGATCTTATCTCTCATTGTTTGACTACGCAGGATATCCGGAGAACTCTCGATGCGCTATATGGAAAAACTGACAACAACTTCTCAAAACCAGAGAAGGACATCTCAGATTCATATTTATGTCTAACAGGCTATACAGATAAAAATTCAGATGATTCAGATGATCGAGAATCAATAGATGATGAAACAGAAGATTTATCATACGAAGATTTAGTTTACATGTGTACTAATTTAACTAAATTTGTTGATAAACTTCAACGGAAAAACAATCTTCTGAAATCTGAAAATCGTGATTTGATTTGCAAAAATAATATGTTGCAATTAAAACAAAAAAACTCTTAGTGCAAAAGTTGTATAAATTTGAAAACTGATTTAGCTCATCTAAATGAAAATTTCCAAAAGCTTGAAAAAGAAATTATGATTTCAAAACAAAAGGAGGATGAGCTAATTTATAAAAACAATGTTTTGCAAAAGGAATTGGATGTGCTTAATTCAAAACATAAAATTTTTGAAAATCAAAATTTACAGAAATTTGAATCAATCATGAACGAGCTTGAAATCGAGATTGAAAAATTCAAAATTTTTGTAAAATTTGAATCTGAAAGTCGGAAACATTTTGAATTTGTGATTGCTGAGTCCCAAGCCGAAATTAAATTTCTTAAAGATGAAAATATGGTTTTGAAATCTGATTTTGAAAAATGTAGGATCACTAAAAATCGTTGTTCAGATTTAATGAAAGAAAACCATGATCTTAGAATTAAAATTCAACAACTTGAAACAACATTGACTAAGTTTTCTAACGATGAAAAATCTTTAAATATGTTGTTGAAAAATCTATTTTCATCAGGAAATAAAAGTGGACTCGGCTTTGGAAAAATTGATGAGTTTGAAAAGAGAAGATCAAATGATTTTAAAAATCCTTCAAATCATTTTGAGAATATTCATTTTGAAAATTTGAGTTCAAATAATTTCAAAGGGTTTGTAAGTCACAACCGAGATGAGAATTTGTTTTATAACAAACCATTCAAACAATCTTGGATCCTAAAAGGAAATAATACAAGCTTCGTTAAATTCATATGGTTTTGGGTTCCTAAAGCCACAAAGATATATTCGAATGGGGTACCAAAACATATGAATACAACTATGAGTGGTTTTACTAATTTTGTTAGACCACTCGATTCCTTGAACTGTTAGGTACCCGTGGAGGCTGAGGAACTACTTTGTGAAAGAGAAACTGAATTCAAATTGCTTCATATCATCAAATCGTTCACAGTTCCTTAAGCCAAGTTTGCTGAGTTGGAGATTCTGGTTTACATGGATTTCAGGTATAATCTCTGAACTCATTTTTGTAAATATTTTGTTTCCTTTGTTTATTCCTTCTTCTACCCCGTCTATTTTTTTGATTTATCACTGTCATATCATTATAACTTCTTTTATGCTTTCTTAACTCCCAATTGCAGTACTCATGATCTTCTGGAAATTCAATTTAATTGAATAGAACTCTGATGTTTTAATTATTTCCAGATCTTGAATTTGATCTTGTAAATATCTGCAATTGTTTGAAGTTTTCTGATTATCTGAATTCATAGCAGCGTTGATGTATTCTTGTCATATATTGAACACTGTTGATTTGAATTCTAAATTTTTGAAGATCTGAAAGTTTAATGGAATTTCACACACTTCTGCTGTTTTGAGTTTCTTCTAATTCAGTTTAGAAAAGCTTGAAATATTATACTCATTACAGCACATTACTACTTCTCAGTCGTGATAATTTCATTGATTTTCAGATTGGCTTGGATATTTTGATCTATCTTGAATCATTGCTTACACCTTGATATTTACTGTTATTCATGACTTTAGATTTTTTGAGATCATTTGAAATATCTGATATTTTGAATCTCACACACCTCTCAGATCTGAAATTATTTATCTTGTTTGATTGATTCATTGTATCTCATGTTTTACATTAGTTCAAGTGATTTTGAACAAACCATTATTTTTGGATCATGAATTATCTTTCAAACTTGATGTAAATATTCTGAAAAATTCTTTGGGCTTATCAGAAATGATTTGTAAAAATTCTTTGAAAATCCGATCATGAAACTTAATATCATTTCATGGTTATTTGATTTGAATATTTGTTTGTTTAAAATCATTTGGAATTATTGATTTATTGAATCACACATATCTTGAATCAAAAATTTATAATTTGGTGTGACTAATTCATTGAATCTCGATCTTTTCATATCCCTTCAAATGATTTAAAATAAACCATATATTTAATCTTGGATCATGAACCATTCTTTGACTATCTGAAATATCTTTGAAACATCTCCTTGACAAGCCTGCTTCGAAAATGATTTTTGTGCTGCTCAGATATTGTTCTTGAAAATATTTTTTGGTGACTGCTTGTTTTGGTATCAAATATATACCATGCTCTGATAGATGAAATTAATTTGCTTGATTTGTTAACCGTGTCTGCTTAGGCTTTGTGATTAAGATTCTGTTGTCTGAGATATCTTTGTTCGTCTCTAGTATCATTTATAAAATTTTCATGAATATAGACATCAAGTGGTATCAGTTTAGAAGTGCTGAAAAAAAAATTGTATATATTTTTTTGTCTTGTATATATCTCTCTAAATTCCTCTTATAATTGATTTTCAATTTTAAAATTATTTATTTTTCATTCATTAAGAAATTGAAATCAATATCCAAATTGAATTGTATTTATAATTCATCAAAATTATTATTAGATTTTGAAATTGTGATGAAATGTGACTGCAATATATTTCACAACAAGAGGAGATTTTATTTAGATTTTCATGGTGGTTATAATATCTTTGAATTGGCGATTATTTCATGGCCAACTTCTTTATCTACCATTATTCTGCCATCCATCATGTTTCTTATATTAATGTGGAGAGTTTAATAATTTTTTAAAATCATCTTGAATAAATAGTGAAAATAATTGTGATAGAAATGGGATTATGTTATTTTTCAGAATTAGTGACAATTGAAAATTTTCAATGATCTCGGTACAGTTGGTCATATTTCATAATATGATTAATTTAGAAATTTATTTCACAAATCATTTCTGTACCTATCACATTTCTATCATCCATATTGGTTTTATATACTGAGGAGCTTTTCATTTTGAAACTGAAAATAATAAAAATAATAATTAATTCATAAGTGTGTCTCTAACCTCATTTAAAAATCCAAGCTCTGGTTATGCATGGTTATGAGACAACTTATAATTTAAGCTGCGATTGACCTCATTTAAAAATCCGAGCTCTGGTTATACGTGGTCAGTGTGCTCTTAAATAAAACAAAAAGAAAAAGGAAATAATGTGCTATAAAATTGAAATAAATCTGAAATTCTCCTCTGAGTATAAAAACCAGCCTATCAATCCATTTTCTATTTGTGAAATGTAACACCCCGTATTTTCTATGAACTTAAGAATTACAAATCTGAGTATAATTAAAATATAAAATCAGAATCAAGGGAAACGGGCTATGCCATTGCGTTCGTCTCGGAAAAATACGTGAAATAGAGTCCGAAATTTCGTAAATCGGAGTCCATATGACCAAGTTATGGCCTTCCAAAGTTCAAAAAAAAAATTAAACAGCACAGACCAGGTCGACTGGGGAGTCGACCCTAGAGTCGACCTGCCCCCAGGGGGTCGACCCTAGAGTCGACCTGCCCCCAGGGGGTCGACCCTAGAGTCGACCCTAGAGTCGACCTGCCCCCAGGGGGTCGACCCTAGAGTCGACCCTAGTGTCGACCTGGGGGTCGACCTGCCTCCCGAATCTGCTTTTCTGCCTGGGTGCGTTCTGATGTATCTGGTCTCGTTTTCTGTCTAGATTCGTCTGCCTAAACCTATTTAAACAGCCCCAAAACCCAGCCTTCTCTGCACACAATTCTATTCTGCTTCTACTCTGCCTCTGTTCTAAATTAAAAATAAAAATGGCGTTGCTACTCTGCTGAAATCAAAACTAGAAGACCATCAACATCAACCTAAATTCAATTAGAGATTAGAGCTTCTGCAATGGTTCTACAACAACTAGAGTTCTTTCTTTAATCCAATTAAGGCAAGTACAGTTATTCTCCGCTATAAACGTTAATTCTGATTGTGACATGAATTATAAATCTGAATCTGAGATTATATCTGTTCTGATCTGATCTGTTTTATTCTGTACCTCTTTCCTCTTTCTGTTCTATAGCCAGGCTACCACGAGCCTGAGCCAATCTCATAAGAGATCAACATACGTTAAAATGTTTGGGACAATCAAATGAATGTGCATAAATTGGGCATGACCGATATGTGATTGATTTGAGGAAAGAACATAGGTTGGACTTGGAACTTAGAACATAAATCTAAGGCATAATTGGACTGATCTGTGACTGATTTGAGTATATAAACTAGATCTAGATCTGTGCATATATGACTGTTTGGGATTATCATATGATAATACATAACTTGCAAATATGGAATATTAAGATCTGAACTAAAACACATATCATATGTTAGGTCTAGATCCTTGGGCATATTTTATAACGGATTATAACTTAGGTGTGAAGATCCATATTAAGATTTGATAACTATCAAGTGTGAATAACACCTAAGTAGGAGATTTTTTGAATATATGACATGCATTGAAATAGATGGCTATAGTTGGTATAATTTATATGTGAATCTTTTGTACTAGGCAAGTGGAACTAAATTGGGACATGTAAATTATGACCATAATCTGTGACATGCAAATTCAATGCAAACGTAGGGTATATGATCCTAGTGTGAATCATGACCACTATTTAGGCATGCAAATTTAGGCCAAATTTATAATTAGGCAAGATATGTGAAACTTTAAGGAATGATGAAAATCAGTTATAATTGCCTAATTTGCTAGTTTTGCTATATTTGCCTAATCTGTTAGTTTTATTATATCGCCTAATCTGCTAGTTCTGTTATATTGCTTAATCTGCTAGTTCTGCTCTACTGCCTAGTTTACTAGATCTATTCATCTGCTAGATCTGTCGTCCGCTAATCTGTTAAATTTATTTGTTTAAATGCCTAACCTGTTATATGCCAAAATCTGCTAAGTTGCTAAATCTGTTAAATCCGTTAAGTCATATAATCTGGAAAATCTGTTATCTGCTAAAATCTGTTATCTGCTGTGTTGATATAATCATCCTGTTATTGATATAATCTGAATTGGCATATATATTGGGCATGCGCATAAACGATAAATTATTAATTAATTGGCCGCAAAGATAAACGTGACTAACTCGAGGTTAGAATGAGTTTGCGGCGTAATTCTGCCCGGAACCGCCCGACATATCCAGTGGCCGCAAACAATAGGTTCTAATGTGAGAAGTTAGTCATAACCTTCTTAAGACACGAGGTTAGGTCTGGCTTGTGGCAGAAGTCTGCCCGGAACCGCCCGGCCCATCCAGCGGCCACAAGCTAGCGACCTAATGTGAGAGGTCTGGGCATTAATAATTAATTAATGCAAATCTAAGATAAGAATGACGTCTAAAACGTATTGGGGGAAATAGGGTTAAACCAACTGGATTAATAGGTGTAGTAAACCCGTCCAGGAATCTGTAGGCCCAATACAAAGTTAGACAAATCTGAAAAATCTGTACATCTGATCTGTTAGTCTGAAAACTTGTTAACTTAATCTGTGAACTAGTAAATCTGAATTCGTATGTCTGAACTTGTAAACAAGTTAATCTGAAATCTGTTAGTCTGGGGACACAAGGTTAGGAGGGGAATTACTTGTGTCATCTGTTGTTTGGGACCCATATTAGTCAGTAACCCTTTCTGGTATCAAAACTTTGACCCAACAGTAGGTAAGGTCCGGGCACGCTTACTGAACTAATTATAAGTCGTTCATTCTGATAATGGCGAGGGGTGTTAATGGTGCGTTCCAACCGGGTCATGTGCGTGCATGGATCCCGGTCTGCCTCTGAGGATGTAAGACGCCGTGACATCTGTAAATAGGTCTGTGCTAATTGGTTGTCACTTTAGGGAGTGAAACACCCTACTGTGGGGCCGACACAGGATATTTATGTATTAGGGAGCCGATCGCTTGGGGTAGGGTTTTAGGGTACACTTAGTTCTGTCTGTTTCTGTTGGTACCGTCTGTTTCTGTTGGGTGGTAACACCTGTCTGTTTCTGCGTGGTACCGTCTGTTCGGGTGGTAAAGGCCCATTACTAGTGTACACCTAATTCTACATTCTGTTTCCGTAGGGATTAATCTGTTTCTACTTCTGTCTGTTTCTGATCGGGTAGTAAAGGCCCATTATTAGCATTCCGTTTCTGTTAAGTTATTCTGTACCCGTTCCTGTTTCAGTTTAGACATTAGGGTGACACCTAATTCTGTTATACTAGTATTAGTGCAGAGAAGTGTAAAGCAATAGTTTATGTCATTCTGTTCTTCTGTTATATCTGCTACACCTATTACAGTTATCTCTCATCCAGTTTTATGTTCATGTCATATTATTATCTGTTCATATGCTGAAAGTCACTGGACTTGCCAGACTTTTTGTCTGACCCTTGTTGTTTCGCCTCCTTTCTTCTGTTTCCCCCCAGGTTATCCAAGGAGGGAATACTTTAGCTTGATCCGGATTTCTCTTTGCTTGAAGTGCTTAAAGTATGGCTTGGCTCTGTATAGCTTTCGTTCTATAGGGATTATGATTTTAAACCATGCATTTTGAAAGCTTTTGTACAAGACTGATATTTTGTACTTGAATTCTGAGATTTGAAAGGATGTAACCATATTTATTTCTGTTTCCGCTGTAATAAAGTTAAAAATTTTCAAGTACTGTTTTATCTGTCTTGTAAGTTTCTGTTCTGTTTACTAAAATGCTCCACCAAAGTTAAGGCATTCCCTTTGTGGGTGACCTTAATGGAGGTGGGGTGTTACACTTGGTATCAGAGCTAAAGGTTACCAGATTTTATAAAAAAGTTTTGAAAACTATTTTCAAAAAGGTTTTGAAAGGAAGTATTTTCAAAAATAAAGCTTATTTTGAAAAACATAATCCCCCAGAGCCATATATCTTTCTTTCAGTTCTTTTTGTATTGAACCTTTCCTTTTTCGTTTCAGCATGTCTGAAGCATCTGAGATACCAGAGGGTGTTCATGTACCCGGTTGGTTTCGTCAATATCTTGAGGCTAGGACCGCCGCTGCAGGTCCAGCAAATGATCCCCCTCCCCCACCCCCTCCTCGTGCAATTGCTTTCTCAAAGATCTATAGAGATTTTAGGGCCATGGGTGGGAAGGATTTCAAAGGAACTGAATCATTCGTAGAAGCGAGGAATTGGCTCAAAGAAACTGAGGATCTATTCGTTATCTTCGAGGTGGACGATAGGCAGAAGGTACAGTTGGCGGTATGGCTGCTCAAAGACGAAGCTTCCTACTGGTGGGAAGTCACTAACGCCGAGAGGCTGGTTGAGACATGGATAGATTTCAGAACAAGGTTTGAGACAAAATTTCTCTCGCAAGCTGAACGGAGTTTACAACTGGAAAAGTTCTTATCTCTTAAGCAAGGAAGTATGACGGTCAAGGAATACGTCAACCAGTTCAATCAACTAGCTAGGTTCGGATTAGATTTAGTCAACACTTAGCATAAAAAGGCTCTCCGTTTTGTTAAAGGATTGAACGAGCCACTGCACAGCCTAGCCATGACCCATGTACCTATGGGAGCGACTTACGAGAAATTGGTGGACATGGCACTACTGCACGAGGAAGACAAGGGCCCGAAAGAGACAAAGAAGGAAGAACCACAGAATAAGAAAGCGGGGCCCAAAAAGGAAACACAAAAGAAGGATGTAAAGACTGAAGATAAGAAGGGGAAAAAGTGCTTTACTTGTGGGAGCTCGACTCATCTGAACAAGGATTGCAGAAAAAGGAAAGGCACTTGCTTCAACTGTGGAGAGATGGGGCACTTCACTAGGGACTGCCCGAAGAGACGAGGGCAAGGAGGGCAGGCAAACACTCTCGAGGCTAGTGGCTAGGATAGAAATAGGAAAATTTCTATAGTAGGTTTAATTTCTTTATCTGATTATAGAGTTAAGACTTTTTCTGATTCTGGTATTTTGATTTTGTAATCGATACTCTGCACTATAATACTAGTATTATTTCTGAATTCTGCTATAGACTCAGACCCATAAGGGTTATGGTTCATCTGTTTGAGATTGGGGTTTGAGGGATATTTGTGTTAGACGTCAAGTATGACGCATACATTCTGAGTTTTTGTGGGATATGATTTTTATCATGCTTAGCTTCCTAAGAATCATTAGGGAACCTGATCTGTACCAGTAGTCTGTAAATATTTGAATAATTCTGCTTTCCAGTTTTGACATTGGCTAAAGGAGGTGATCCTCTGGGTGTCAATCTGATGTTGATTTCGGTCTTCGGGGTTGATACTTAGGGGAATTATTTTCTCAACCAATGTCTAATGGGAACCAAGTCTTTGACTTATCTGTACTCGCTTCCATCACTCGACTGTATCCTATCGATCGAGTGTTCAACTTATAGATAGGAATCCTAATGGGTGTAAACATGTGTTTGAGACATGTTATGTTTGATGGTTGCAAGTGGTTGCTAGTGGTTGCCCGTGGATGCATATACACACACTAGGCACTAGATCGGCTCGAAAACACTCTCATACTGCATATGGATGGGTGAGCATATTTCAATTTTTGTGGATGCAAATTGCTTGACTCAGCACATGGATGTTGCATATGACTGAATGGTTGTGCACTCATATAGAAATGATATGTATCAAGTAGGAAAATTGCATACATATTGGACTCATGGCACTGACATAATTCGCATTAAGGAGGTCAACTGAATCAGTAGACCACCTGATCTTTGCATTAGATAAGGAACATATACACACACTTTTGCAAATGTTTATACAGCACTAGAAATTTCTAAGGACAATGGATGCTTGTGGATGATGACTGAGTAGATGAGTGATTGGATGGTAGGACACATTCTTCTTAACTTGAAGATTTCGGGGACGAAATCCTTTAAGGAGGGGAGAATGTAACACCCCGTATTTTCTGTGAACTTAAGAATTACAAATCTGAGTATAATTAAAATATAAAATCAGAATCAAGGGAAATGGGTTGTGCCGTTGTGTTCGTCTCGGAAAAATACGCGAAATAGAGTCCGAAATTTCGTAAATCGGAGTCCATATGACCAAGTTATGGCCTTCCAAAGCTCAAAAAAATTAAACAGCACAGACCAGGTCGACTGGGGAGTCGACCCTAGAGTCGACCTGCCCCCAGGGGGTCGACCCTAGAGTCGACCTACCCCCAGGGGGTCGACCCTAGAGTCGACCTGCCCCCAGGGGGTCGACCCTAGTATCGACCTGGGGGTCGACCTGCCTCCCGAATCTGCTTTTCTGCCTGGGTGCATTCTGATGTATCTGGTCTCGTTTTCTGTCTAGATTCGTCTGCCTAAACCTATTTAAACAGCCCCAAAACCCAGCCTTCTCTGCACACAATTCTATTCTGCTTCTACTCTGCCTCTGTTCTAAATTAAAAATAAAAATGGCGTTGCTACTCTGCTGAAATCAAAACTAGAAGACCATCAACATCAACCTAAATTCAATTAGAGATTAGAGCTTCTGCGACGGTTCTACAACAACTAGAGTTCTTTCTTTAATCCAATTAAGGCAAGTACAGTTATTCTCCGCTATAAATGTTAATTCTGATTGTGACATGAATTATAAATCTGACTCTGAGGTTATATCTGTTCTATTCTGATCTGATCTGTTTTATTCTGTACCTCTTTCCTCTTTCTGTTCTATAGCCAGGCTACCACGAGCCTGAGCCAATCTCATAAGAGATCAACATACGTTAAAATGTTTGGGACAATCAAATGAATGTGCATAAATTGGGCATGACCGATATGTGATTGATTTGAGGAAAGAACATAGGTTGGACTTGGAACTTAGAACATAAATCTAAGGCATAATTGGACTGATCTGTGACTGATTTGAGTATATAAACTAGATCTAGATCTGTGCATATATGACTGTTTGGGATTATCATATGATAATACATAACTTGCAAATCTGGAATATTAAGATCTGAACTAAAACACATATCATATGTTAGATCTAGATCCTTGGGCATATTTTATAACGGATTATAACTTAGGTGTGAAGATCCATATTAAGATTTGATAACTATCAAGTGTGAATAACACCTAAGTAGGAGATTTTTTGAATATATGACATGCATTGAAATAGATGGCTATAGTTGGTATAATGTATATGTGAATCTTTTGTACTAGGCAAGTGGAACTAAATTGGGACATGTAAATTATGACCATAATCTGTGACATGCAAATTCAATGCAAACGTAGGGTATATGATCCTAGTGTGAATCATAACCACTATTTAGGCATGCAAATTTAGGCCAAATTTATAATTAGGCAAGATATGTGAAACTTTAAGGAATGATGAAAATCAGTTATAATTGCCTAATTTGCTAGTTCTGCTATATTTGCCTAATCTGTTAGTTTTATTATATCGCCTAATCTGCTAGTTCTGTTATATTGCTTAATCTGCTAGTTCTGCTCTACTGCCTAGTTTACTAGATCTATTCATCTGCTAGATCTGTCATCCGCTAATCTGTTAAATTTATTTGTTTAAATGCCTAACCTGTTATATGCCAAAATCTGCTAAGTTGCTAAATCTGTTAAATCCGTTAAGTCATATAATCTGGAAAATCTGTTATCTGCTAAAATCTGTTATCTGCTGTGTTGATATAATCATCCTGTTATTGATATAATCTGAATTGGCATATATATTGGGCGTGCGCATAAATGGTAAATTATTAATTAATTGGCCGCAAAGATAAACGTGACTAACTAGAGGTTTGAATGAGTTTGCGGCGTAATTCTGCCCGGAACCGCCCGGCATATCCAGTGGCCGCAAACAATAGGTTCTAATGTGAGAAGTTAGTCATAACCTGCTTAAGACACGAGGTTAGGTCTGGCTTGTGGCAGAAGTCTACCCGGAACCGCCCGGCCCATCCAGCGGCCACAAGCTAACGACCTAATGTGAGAGGTCTGGGCATTAATAATTAATTAATGCAAATCTAAGATAAGAATGACGTCTAAAATGTATTGGGGGAAATAGGGTTAAACCAACTGGATTAATAGGTGTAGTAAACCCATCCAGGAATCTGTAGGCCCAATACAAAGTTAGACAAATCTGAAAAATCTGTACATCTGATCTGTTAGTCTGAAAACTTGTTAACTTAATCTGTGAACTAGTAAATCTGAATTCTGTATGTTTGAACTTGTAAACAAGTTAATCTGAAATCTGTTAGTCTGGGGACACAAGGTTAGGAGGGGAATTACTTGTGTCATCTGTTGTTTGGGACCCATATTAGTCAGTAACCCTTTCTGGTATCAAAACTTTGACCCAACAGTAGGTAGGGTCCGGGCACGCTTACTGAACTAATTATAAGTGGTTCATTCTGATAATGGCGAGGGGTGTTGATGGTGCGTTCCAACCGGGTCATGTGCGTGCATGGATCCCGGTCTGCCTCTGAGGATGTAAGACGCCGTGACATCTGTAAATAGGTCGGTGCCAATTGGTTGTCACTTTAGGGAGTGATACACCCTACTGTGGGGCCGACACAGGATATTTATGTATTAGGGAGCCGATCGCTTGGGGTAGGGTTTTAGGGTACACTTAGTTCTGTCTGTTTCTGTTGGTACCGTCTGTTTCTGTTGGGTGGTAACACCTGTCTGTTTCTGCGTGGTACCGTCTATTCGGGTGGTAAAGGCCCATTACTAGTGTACACCTAATTCTACATTCTGTTTCCGTAGGGATTAATCTGTTTTTGCTTCTGTCTGTTTCTGATCGGGTAGTAAAGGCCCATTATTAGCATTCCATTTCTGTTAAATTATTCTGTACCCGTTCCTGTTTCAGTTTAGACATTAGGGTGACACCTAATTCTGTTATACTAGTATTAGTGCAGAGAAGTGTAAAGCAATAGTTTATGTCATTCTGTTCTTCTGTTATATCTGCTACACCTGTTACAGTTATCTCTCATCCAGTTTTATGTTCATGTCATATTATTATTATCTGTTCATATGCTGAAAGTCACTGAACTTGCCAGACTTTTTGTCTGACCCTTGTTGTTTCGCCTCCTTTCTTCCGTTTCCCCCCAGGTTATCCAAGGAGGGAATACTTTAGCTTGATCCGGATTTCTCTTTGCTTGAAGTGCTTAAAGTATGGCTTGGCTCTGTATAGCTTCCGTTGTATGGGGATTATGATTTTAAACCATGCATTTTGAAGGCTTTTGTACAAGACTGATATTTTGTACTTGAATTTTGATATTTGAAAGGATGTAACCATATTGATTTCTGTTTCCACTGTAATAAAGTTAAAAAATTTCAAGTACTGTTTTATCTGTCTTGTAAATTTCTGTTCTGTTTACTAAAATGCTCCACCAAAGTTAAGGCATTCCCTTTGTGAGTGACCTTAATGGAGGTGGGGTGTTACATGAAATGTGTTGAAATCTTATGATGTATTATGATTTGTTGATTGATAGGTATTGGGATTTGAGATTATACGATTTTGTCACTTAAATTGAATTAATAATTATAGTCCAAATCCATCACTATTTTTGTACTTCAATTTATAAAATTCTTCTTAAAATAATTGGAAATATATGTTTTTGAAACTCTCTCCATTATATATAAATTTCATCGTAAATCCGTTGTTCTCTACAATGTGAAATATGTCACCTGTTCTCAAAATATTATGATTTTTGTTTGGCTAATTGAGATTTATGATGACCGTTCTTCCTCTTAAGCTGATATTATATTTATTAGTCACTTTTTCATCTATATTTTAAATTCTATATCCTTTTGATGATAACAAAAGGGGGAGAATGGGTTGAGATTTTGATTTATGAGTGAATATTTATAAATATTTTAATTTTGAAAATTCCAATTTTCTTTTTTAAACTCTATTATTCATGCACAGTTATGGGGGGAGTTTCTGTTGTAGGGGGAGCATCTAAATAGGGGGAGTTCTGTTCTTCACTGTCAAACACATTTATCGTATTCAAAATCTTAATATTTGTTTGTCATCATCAAAAGGGGGAGATTGTTGTATATAACTGTGTTGTATACACAATTATATGATTTTTGTTTGATGATAACAACCAAATATATTTTTATTATAAATGTGTTTTTTACTGTGCTGTTTCATATATTTATCACATACAGGAATATCATATTTATATTTAAATAAAATACGACTGTACAGAAATTCAAATATTAACACAATATTTTATTTAAATATTCAAACAGTACAAATTTCATAACTCCGCTATTAGTACAAGACACTGTAAGTCATTATTACATTTCACATCATTTTCATTTACATATCTGCTCCTCACTACAAAAACGCTCAGACACTCTTTTTACATTCACAGACACATTCATACAGTTTCTCTCATATTCAGCTACACTGAAACACTAATACTGTTCTGTCTTCGATTTTCTGTCTTCACACTTCACAGTCAGTCCAGTCATCATCTTCATACCTGTCATATACAGATACACACTAGGGTACACTGTAATAGAAATGGAACTGAATACATGCAAATTTAATTTATTTTTAAATTTTATTTGCCTCAGATTTTTGGTGTGTTTCTCATCATTTTTCATGACTTGATCTGATTCATTTGTGTCTAGTCAGTTTATATGTATAGTACAGGGACAGGAAAGTTTGTTTTATCGACTGCATATACACACATGTATATATATATATATATATATATGTACATGTGTGCAGCTGAGGAGTAGCCACGTGGACCATCTCGATTCAGTTCAACA
Organism: Allium sativum; assembly: GCA_030737875.1. Lineage (NCBI taxonomy): Eukaryota > Viridiplantae > Streptophyta > Magnoliopsida > Asparagales > Amaryllidaceae > Allium > Allium sativum. Next base: position 441,601,118 of record CM060922.1, on the reverse strand, counting down.
ATAATCAATATGGTCGAGGCAACCCCAAAACATCAATGAATACAAGTCAATCAAGAGGCCTGAACTGTAACATGTGAAAAGTAATCAAGCACATATACAATGGCAGCAACATAGTTCAAGTGAAGGAACAAGGTCAACATGTCGAGCTCAAGAATGTATGTGAATAAGTGATGACATGGAGTGATAATGCATGTACGGAAGCTAACATTTGGATGTTATTCATATATATGCATACAAAATTACATTGTGAAGCAAAACAGTTTTGGACTCTAGACTGCAAATAAAAAGTTCATGGTTGTGTATAATGGCCGAGCAACTCGAATGCATAGACAAGTAAATAGTGCAACAAGTAGTCGGTGCACAAAGCAAGAATGAAAGTGTGCCTACAACAATGGAACTTTAAGGGAGCAACTTCAAGTTCAAGAGGTGACACAAAAGGGTGTAGAAGTATTCAAACATAGCATGTCAACAATACAAGAAAGTGGAACTCAGCTGCTAAAACATGGGCCGAGGCCATACAAGTGAGTCGAGTGCAAGAATAAGCAAGTGTAGCAGCACGTGGTGGAATAAGCCAACACAGATGGAACAACCACAAGCAAGTGCATGGCAATGTAAAGTCTATAACAAAAGCATATACATAAAATGGTGTACATGCAACTCAAGAAGGTGTAACAAGGTGATGTTCAAAGCAGTCATGCCAAGAAAAAGCTCAACATATAAATGTAGCAGCTACATGTCATTATATATGCAAGTCGAACCAGCCAAGAATGGTGCAAATATGGTTCATGAATTAATGGACAATACAAGTGTTAGCATGTGACATAAATGATGCAGTGCCACAAACAAGCAAGTGCAAAATTTCATTTTAGTGAAAATCAGTGAACAAATTTTGATGGCCAAGATCTCTCATCACAATCATGTGGCAAGTTTTAACTCGGCAATAATATATGGATGGAGTCATTTAAATTATTCTTATTTTTCCATTTCAAGATTGTTTCCAATTTTGAGAAATATTATATTCCACAAACCACTCCAGGTATCAAGAATCATTTGTGGCAAGATTTGATTCCAGATTTAAACAAATCAGTTTTTGGACAAAATCAATGTTTTCTAAGTATTCATAAAACCAAACAAAGGCTGTGTTGATTTCCAGAAAAACACGCATGTATACTCATGTATATATGACAGGAGAACAATATAGTTTGTTTCCTGAAATGCAGAAATTAACCAAGGTAATTTCAAAATGTTTCCAGTTTTGTTCATGTATCTCAAAGTGTTTTCAGAAATATATCATGCCGAAGGAAAGCAATTTATTCAAGGGACAAATACAACTCAAGAGTAAATCTCGTAGCAATTCAAAGTTGAGCAAAATCAGGCAATAAAGCAAATAAGGAAACCATTCAAATCAGATTGAACCATTCAAATCAGATCGAGTCATTCTAACGAAATCAGGGAGATTAAAGGATTTTATAATCCTATTTATACTATTTCATCACAGGCAAATCGAATGATCCAAAACCAAACTCACAATTTCAAAGAGCACAAATCAAACTCAGAAATACTCATATTTCAAGAAGGTTTCGATCGCAAGAGCGAATAACCCCAAATCGTTGAAGTAAGGAGCTTCATAAATCGATCGACATCATCAAGTTGAAGCCATTAGAGAACCACGACATAAATCCATCAAGCAATCAAATTGATTTGGGAAGATTGGAGAAACCCTAGTTCGTGTTTCATATTTCTCGGCCACTATTTTTTTTAAGTAAAAGGGAACGAGCAAATGAAAATGACGATGCACCCAAAACAAATGGGCCGGCCAAGTTCAAAGGAGGCTTAGAGTTTTAATCTTTTAAAAGGGGGTGTTTATATTCTCTTTTAATTCTAGGGTTTTTCATTTTATTTTTTTTATTTTGTGTTTTATTTTTACGTTTATCTGTAACCAATCCAAACAGTTTCCAGAGTCTGTAAAATTCTAGGAAACCAGTTAGCGAGTTAACTGGCAGTTTACTAGAGTTTGTAAAATCTAGGGTTATTGGTTACAGGGCTGTAATCAGGGGAAATCTGATCAAGGGGATTGGATCAGTCTAGGGTTATGAGCGTAGGGTTAGAGTAGGAGCGAGGGGTTCGCGATTTTACATGGTCTTGTAAGCGGGATCTGTTCTATCACCTAGTAGAAACTTTAGGAATGCAGCAGTAGGTAGGGTTTTGCCGAAGTTGGGTATCTCTATGTGTTATTTCCTTTTTGCTTTTTGTTTCTGCTATATTCTGTGATCTGTTTATTATTTAATATCCTATCAGATTTTTAACTCAGCGAAAAACTATGATAAACCCTATTCACCCCCCCTCTAGGGTTAATCTGGATCCAACAGTCAGGAATTGGAATATAGAGGGGAAATATTAGTTATTCTCTAGGGAAAATGGTTTCTATATTATCAAATATGAGTTTGCTTAAGATTTTAAATTCAGGTCCTCATTTTTACAACAAGGGACTAATTTTTATGATAAAATAACAACAGGATATGAGTTTGACTCGTGAATTTTTGCATTCTATACCCATATGTATTCGGTTTCCTGATTTAGATTTGGATTTCTGGACTGTTAAAGCTATTAGTACAATTGCATCTATATTAGGTCATCCCATCAAGTTAGATAGTGTTATAGAGGATGTTGTTTGCATTACTTATGCTAAAGTGTTAGTGGAAGTGGATATAAACTTTAAATTCCACAAATTTATACCTATTCAAAAATTTAATGGGAAAATAGTGTGGCAGAGAGTTATGCAAGAATGGATCTCAGATGCTTTCTCCATTTGCAAAAATTTTGGGCACTCTAATGCAGTTTGTAAAGCTGCTAAAGTATGGATACCAGAAGAAAATAATAGTTCAATTGATGGTATGAACATAGATGAAGCTATCGCAAATCAAGAGAAGATCAATAATAATAAATAAGTGATGGATTCAACTGTTAAGGGTGTTGAATTAAGAACAACAGGGGTAATGGAAGTAGATATTCAGTCAAATTTTGTTTTGCCTTTAATTCAGAACAAGGCTACTAAAGATCCCAATCCATTTAATGTTTTAGTAGATAGTAGTGACTGCATGCAAGGTTTATGTGGGGTATCAAAGGAAGTTTTCAAAGATAGAGGGATGACTGAAAAGGATGACCAAACTAAGAATTTGGTTTATAAAGAAAATTTTGGGGGGATGCAAAATAGGAATGAAGCTTTTAATAGGACTACTACTACAAAAGAGCTTTGTAGGATAGTAATAATCATATAATGGAACACAACAAAAATCCTAGAAAAAGTGTTGATAAATATGAAATAACTTTGGAGATTATACTTATTTTCTAAACAATGAAGATGCTGCTAATAAAGATTCTCTTATGAGTGAGTCTGATAGCTCTTATTGTTCCTATAGTTCTACAAACAGCTTCAAAAAGACGAGAACCAAAGTTAAACCCAGTAATTACAAAAAGGGAAACCAGATTGAAATTGATGAACCCTTGGTAGAGGAGAATCCAGAGTGGATTAAACTGATGTAGCATATACAGACTCTATCGAAGACAAGAAAAACAAAAGGAGGAGGTAATCCGGGCGGAGTTACTAATGGAAGTGTATCAAAGAAGTGTTCGAATCCCAAGCCTCCCATTTTGGTTTCCTTTGTATATGGTTTGGTGGATGACTTGCTGTTTTGAAGCTTTTTTCTGGTTCTGAGTGTTTTTTTATTTACATGGTGACGTGGTCTTTCCTCCAACTGCTGTTGTTTCTTGGTTGTCTTTTTGGAGCAGCTTTGGGTTAGACCTTTGTGTTCCTGTTAGAGTACTTGCTGTGTGGATGCTTGAATAGCTGTGATATTTTATGGAGCTTCTGTTTTTGGAGTTTATCTGTGTTGGGGATCTTATGGGTTTGCTTGTGTTATGTGGTAGTTAGTCTGTGTTCTATGTTTTATTTTGGCAAGTGGCGTCTCTTGTTTAATGTTTTAAGTCTTGTTGTGTCTTGGTAGATAGAGCTGGAGTTTATGTTGTTGTGTATAGCATTCGTTTGGGTTGTAATGATATTTTGTATCCAGCTCTATCTTTTATTTGTATTTTGTTTCTGCTTGTAATATAAGTACCATTTTTTCTCAAAAAAATAAAATTAGGGAATAGTTATTTCTAAACTCATATGCATTTCATTCATGAGAACTTTATGTCTTAACATTAACAGGTTAGTAGGTGAGGCTGTTGAGTGAGGATGAGGGACGATTGCTTAGAGCAGGAGCCTCTCGAAGATTTGTTTATAGTAGCAGTAGCTTTACTATTATTATGGTTGTTACGTAATTGGGATAATGAATAATTGATGTACTTTGTTGAGACTTATCGTACTCTGAAAAGGTGGTTTTTAATAAATGGTACATCTATTTTATGTTATTATATTTTTTCCTTGCACTGTGTGAGATTCTGATTATCATTTATACTGCTCTGTGATATCTGTTTAGTATATCCTTATAGGAACCAACGATCCGTCTAGAGTGTCTCTAAGTTCTGATGGGTCTTTTTTGGGTCAAAATTCAGGCCCATCCCGAGAGGGTTGTTACATTCGGTACCAGAGCATAGGTTACCCGATTAGACGGAAATATACGTATGAGAGACGTATTTGTTATTTGAAAAGGTTTTCAAAACTATATATTTATATGTATATAAGTGCTATACCTAAAAAACTTACGCAATTATACTACAAAACCTTTTCTTTCTTTCTTTTGGGCCTTAATACTATAGTAGGAAGTCCACTGTAAGGTTTTTCCTTTTTCAGATAGTAGAAATGACCAACAATCATCCTGAGCAGGGAAACCCAAAAAACCTCGTTACTATCCGGAATGGTTCCAATAGTATCTTGGAATTGTGGAATAGTTCCATGTTGCCAATCGTACCCCAGCGGGACCGGCAGCTCAGCCCGTTGAAGGGGCCTTCAACTTCCCTCGCATTTGCAATGATTGTTAAGTTTAGGAGGTGAGTCATTTTCGGCAATTGAGAACTTTATTGAAGATAAAGCGTGGATCTCTAAGTGTGATAGGGTCTTTGAAGCTACACGATGGGATGATCAACTTAAGCATAGGGTAGCAGTCAGACATTTGAAGGGGAGGCCCTGGAATGGTAGAATCTTATTTCACAAGAGAATGTAGGCAGAGTATTTACTTGGACAGAGTTTAGGACTCGTTTTGAGGCTAAGTTCCTAGCTAATGCTGAGAATAGTTTGCAACTAGAGAAGTTTATCCAGTTGAAGTAAGGAGATTTGGATTTGAAAGAGTATGAAGCGAAGTTTATAGAATTATCTAAGTTTGGTAGGGGGTTTGTGGATACCTAAATGGATAAAGCCCTTTAGGTTCGTTAAAGGACTAATTCATCACTGAAGGATTTGGCCAAAGTTACGTTTGGAGCTACGCTTGAAGCCGTGGATGAGGCGGCTATTCTATATTCAGCTGAGCATGTCAAGGAGATTAAGACTGATATGGGAGAAGGCACTTCTAGTAATGGGAAGAATAATAATAAGAATTTTTTGCTTAAGAAGAAGAAGGGAGGAAAATTCGAGAAGGAGGCTAAGACATGTTCTAGATGCCACAAGAAAGGGCATGAGGAAAAGGATTGTAGACAAAACCTAGCAAAGGCATAATTCAAAGGAAAATGCTTTAACTGCTATGAGGATAGGCACCTAGTGAGGAACTGCTCTAAGTCGAAGGTTGTGCAGAGTGGTCAAAACTATGCATTGGAAGTAGCGTCGATTAGTAGTCACCGGCCTAAAGATCAAGGAAAACCTGCATTAGAAGGTATAATTTCTATCTAGGGATTTCTTTGTGTACACTATACCCTATTTGATTCGGGAGTCACCCACTCTTTCATTGCTAGGAAGATTGTTGATTCTTTGAAATTTCCCTTATCCTTTGTTAGCCATTTTATAGAGGTGTCTAACACTATCGGAGGGACTATGCCACTTTCTGTTGTTTGTAAAGACATGGTATTGGACATCGATGATGTCGACTTCTTTAGGGACGCATATGTACTTGAGTTCGAGAGGGTATAGTCTTATTTTGGGAATGGACCGGCTATCATTTTATGGGGTCGTCCTTAATTGCAATAGGTGAGTGGTTTGTTTAAAAAAGGCATAGAGGCCGCAACTTAGAGATTCCTTGTAGGATAGGGAATAAAGATTCAGCTTTATTTTCCTTATCTTCATACTTAGAAGGATCATCTTTAGTTTGTGAGTTTCCCGATGTTTTTGAGGATGTTATAGGACTCCCACCCCATCGAGAAGTATCATTTATAGTACACCTTAAAAAGGATGTGAGGCATGTAGCTTTGCCTTTAAGGCACATGGCTCCTAAGGAGAGGAGAGAGCTTGATAAACTAATCTCGGAATTGTTGCAGAAAGGGTTTATTCATAGCTCTGAATGGGGTCCACCAGTAGTGTTTTCCACAAAGTCCAGCGGATCTTTAAGACTATGTGTGGACTTTAGGTAACTTAACAAGTTGTCTAAGAAGAATGGACATCCCTTACCAAGGATTGATGACTTATTTGACCTTTTGGAAGGAGCCTAAATATTTTTCCAGTTAAACTAAGCTATTGGATTTCATCAATTAAGGATTTTGGAAGAGAGTAAGCCCAAGACCGCATTTAGGACACCATATGGACTATTCGAATAGGAGATTATGCCTTTTGATTTAAAGAATCCCCAACTTTCTTTGTAGACCTTATGAGTAGGGTATTCAAGGCATACTAACATTGTGGTAGTATTTGTGGACAACATCCTTATCATGTCCAATGACCATAAGGAATAGGAAGATCACTTAAGAAGGGTCCTAGGAATTCCGAGGAAGAACAAACTTAAAGCCAAATTATCGAAATGCCACTTTTGGAAAAAGGAAGTTAAGTTTCTAGAGAATGTTGTTTCATAAAAGGATTAGTAGTAGACCCCGCAAAGGTAGAGGTAGTCCAAGAGTGGAAGATACCTGGTAATGCGACCGAGGTAAGGAGTTCTCTTGGGTTAGTAGGTTTATTATCGGAAATTTATCAAGGACTTCGTGAAGATTGAAACCCCTCTAACCCAATTCATGAAAAAGGATTATAAATTTGCATGGACTAAGAAATGTGGAATTGCTTTTGAGAGGTTGAAGGAGTCTCTCACAAGTGCACATATTCTTATTATCCCAGATGGAACCATGATGTTCACAGTTTTTATGGATTCATGTAGGACCGATTTAAGAGCGGTACTCATGAATGAGGGTAGAGTAGTTGCCTACACAAGTAAACAACTTAAGGACCATGAAAAAAGGTACCCAGTCCATGATTTGGAATCAGTAGTAGTGGTTTTCGCTCTAAAAATATGGAGGCATTATCTTATAGGAGAGAAGTTTAAGTTGTTTATTGATCAGAAGTCTCTTAGGTGTTTGTTTTCTAAGAGAGATCCAGACCTTCGACAGCAGAGATGGATGGAATATCTTGCATCTTTTGATTTTTCCATCTCGTATACCCCTAGGAAGGGCAATGTCAGGCCGACTCTTTGAGTTGAAAGCACACTGTCCTTAGTACAATCATCGAATAGAGACAGTTAGGGTTTCTCTCTAGTTTTAATTTGCAACCACTGTATGAGGCAACTCAAAGATTTCTTGGAGCTATGGAGATAAGGCCAGTTCTGATGGAAAGGATCTAGAATAAGAACAATTTTGATGATGAATTAAAAGTGTTAAAAGGGAAAAGTTTTGAGGGGAGAACCTTTCCTTCATTCTAATAGATATTATGTTAATGGTAGCGGTAGCATGAGGAGATATGGCCAACTTTGTATCCGTAGGAGTGTGCATCTTAGGAAGGAGATTCTTGAAGAATGCCATAAGTCAAGGATGACCATACACCCCGGAGGTGACAAAATTCTTAGGCACATGAAGAGAAGCTTTTATTTGGATGGAATGAAAAGAGACGTAGCAGAGTTTGTTTCGAGAGGCTTAACTTGTCAAAGAGTAATGGCAGAGCAAGGGAAGTCTGGAAGACTTTTGTTACCCTTGGAAATTCCCACTTGGAAATGGGAATACATTTCCTTGGACTTTTATTGATGGGCCTCCTAGGAGTAAGAAGGGGAATGAAGTCATTTGGGTAATAGTGGATCAATTAACTAAGAGTATCCATTTTATCCCCATCGAGAAGAATAGAACCGCGACCTTTGTTAGGCCAGCTGTAAGGAGATCGTTAGGCTGCATAAGATTCCAACTACTATAGTCAGCGATAGAGATCCCTTATTTACTAGCAAATTTTGGAAGAGTCTTCAAGAATCCTTGGAAACGACCCTGAGTTTAAGTGCAACCTATTATAAGCAAACTAATGGCCAGACAGAGAGAGTCAATAGAGTCTTGAAGGGTCTACTCAGAGCTTTCATAGTTGATTTTGGAGGAGCATGTGAGCAACACTTATCTTTGGTTGAGTTTTCATACAATAACAGTTACCAAGCGACGATTGTAATGGCTGGGGGTGGATTTGGTTCAGTACCAGAAGTCTGTATTTAAAACCATTACTGTACCGACTTATATGGTAATGGCAAAAATCATACCATTACCAACCAAAAAAATCGGTTACCAACAGTTTAGTTTATGGTTGTTAATGGTTGGTAATAAGGTTTGTCGTTTACTAGTATTAGATCTTTTTGTTTACAATATTGCATGTCAAAATATTAAATATTAAAATTGATTTTTTGTTATTATATTATTATTTATCTATCTTATTTTACATAGCCAAACATGCAAGAAAACATTATGGATGAACTAAAATATCATACAGATTATATTGTTTCTAAGATATATGATGAAAATTGCATTCAATCTTGTATCATAATGGTAATTTCCTAGGTATTTTATTAAATCATTACATATCAAAAGGTTTGATGTTACGTTATAAACATATATGATGAAATATAAGAATATACACATGTATTGTTTAAGATATATGGTAGGTATGGTTATTACCATAGTTAACGCTCAATTACCATTACCGTACCGCATATTTTCATATGGTTTGGCATACCGTACCAATCAAATCAATTACCAATTATTCGATACCAATTTTGTTAGTAGCAGTTGGTAATGGTTGGTAAGTGGTAAAATGGTAAAAATGTCCAGGCCTGGCCCCTTACGAAGCTTTCTATAGGCGGCTTGCAAATTGCCAACTTGTTAGTAGGAAACTACGGACAAGGTTTTACCCAGACCAGACGTGATCTGTGAATCCATGGAGATTATCGTTTTGATTCGACAGAGAATGAAGGACGTGTTAGGGAACTGGGTGTCTGTAACCCAGTGTTAATGGATCTTAAGGCCACTCGGACACTAGAGAGATAAACTATATCTATTCAAATTCAAATCAAAAGAAATAAGTAATAAAATGAAATGCAGTAAAGTAAATAACACCAGGATTTTTATACTGGTTCAGATTAACCAATCCAACATCCGGTCCTGCACTTCACCGTGCAGAATTTCACTATAATCGCTTGCTTTCCACGAGTGGCAAGAACACCCTTACAATCTTGATTTCACGGGCTACGAGATACACCTTCTCCTTATCAACAACAATAAACAACGTCAAACAGTCATATCTTCAATATAGATTCTTATTGATTTGGTACAATGATCTATAGACCACCAGTGGCAATATATCTTTGAATTCTTTGAGGAAATAGGATTAAATCAGAGAGAATGATATGAATTCAAGTACAACACTCTAATATTGTTTGGCTTACAAATCAACGAAGAATAAAAGTGAAAGAGAGTGAATTTGCAAGAGTAATAGGATAATTTTCAATGGAATTTTGTAGAGAATAAATGGAGAAGGAGTAGAAGAAATTGTGAAATTATTAAGTAAAAATTCGTTACCAAAGACCTTTAAATAGTGTATGAAAGGATGTATCTTTTGGTGAAAGGGTGGAGGGAAATAACTACTCGGTCTGAATTCGAAAATATGGACTAGCCATTATATGTCGACATACAAAGATACATATGTCGACATAAGTAATGTTGCAAAAGACACATAAGTGTCGCAAATATTTAGCACTTCAGATTTCCTTATATTTATGGATTTTGGTAATTCAGTTGACGTCAATGGTTGATTATCTTCAAGTATAATTGCCATGGGATCTTTAACTAGATATTCTAAGGTTTAACCAACTCCTCATCACTTCAAACACCTATGTTCTTCAGCATTCTTCTCTAATACACTTTGGTCTTCAGTTGTTCTGATTTATCCTTCTTCTATAATTATTCTTTTGTACTTTTTTTTAAATATCTCCATAATATATCTAGTGTAACTGCATAACTCAAAAATATGTTGGTAGTAATGTTTATATGGTTGTTATCATCAAAATCAATACCTAGGGTATTAATAGGCTGCCCAAGTCCGGCAAAAGTCATACGCAGATAAGAGGAGGAAAGAATTAGAATTTGATGTTGGAGATTTTGTATTTGTTAAGGTTTCTCCTCTGAAAAAGACGGTTCAAAAGTTCAAAAAGACTGGGAAGTTAGCTCCCAGGTTTAGTGGGACTTCTCGTAATTTGGATAGGAGTGAGAAGATGGACTACCGTGTGGAGCTTCCGAAGCGTTTGTCGGGGGTCCACAATGTTTTCCATGTTTCTCATCTTCGTAAATGCCTTCATGATTCAGTCGACAGACTCAAGCTTAATGATACTGTGGAGATGGGAAGCTTCAAGTTGGAGTCTGGGGTTCCCCGTGCCACCGGAAAGATCGTAGAGCACAAAATCAAACGACTGCGCAATAAGTATATTTGCCTAGTCCGAGTTCAATGGGGAGATAACCCTGCGGAAAGCACCTGCAAAACTAATAAGAAGATTAGGTTTACTCATCCAAAGCTTTTATTGGGTAATTATTTTCTCCTAATTTATCATTTTGGATTGGATTGTGGTTGCTATATTGGATGGTAGGTGATGACTACAACACAAATGCATGGTGCACTCATATTGAATTATATGCATATTAGGATGTTTTGCATACATATTGCTTCACTTATTACATATACACACTAGGACTGAGCTCATTATTAGTCAGTCTACAGTTCATAATCACTAAGAGTAATGGATGTATATGAATATTTATAAAAAAAAACATAGGTGTATAATATGGTTACTAAGAGCAAGTCGTGTTTTTCGCTCTTTAAAAAGATGTTGGGACAAAATCTATAATAGGGAAAGAATGTAACACCCCGTAAAAATAAAGTTAAGTTAGACATAAGTTAATTTAATTTAAAACAAACGATAATAATTAATAATAATTTAATAAGCTGAAAATGGAATTTGGACAATTGGGATTTGGGCCATGAAAATATTACAGTTGCGTTTGCGGCAAGATTTTGATCCATTTTCATATTGTATTTGATGAAAAAGGAGTCTGCATTCAAAAGATATTAATAAATTAAGTTATGCGTATATATTAATGTGACAGCCAGCCTCGAACCAGCCGACATTCCCCAGAAATGCGTTGTGCCAATGCCCAACTAGCACGGAACGGTCGTCAAAAGAAAAGGGTTTGAAACTATGAATCACCAAAGAACCTGTAGTATATCTCACAGCGCATGGAATAAAATATAATAATAATAATAACTTGATATAAAACAGGCGAGACAGTGCATAAGTTAAAAACTAAACCATCATAGCAGCAGAATCCAAAATACAGCCCATGATCCAAACCATTATTACAACTTCAAAATACTGTCTCTAAAAGCAAGAGAGAAAAGGTACACTACAAATGCCCAAAGTAGTGACCAGCAAAAACACAGGGAGAATATATGTAAGTAGTACGTGGAAGCCTCCTGCTCGTCTCCAGATAGCTACCCATGCATATGACCTAACCTGTCTCTAGCCTGCTCGTTTAGGAGCACCCAGAGTAATAAGAAGAGACATAAAACTTTGGGTCAGACAAAAGTCTGGTATGAGCAATTGCAGCAAAATAAAACAGTAACGAGTATAAATAATCATACCTGAACCTGGACCTGCAACCAAAGAGTTAGCACAACAAGATGTACAGTACTTTAAGGTAACACTAACATAAAGTGTAAAATGGGAGTGCGCATGACATGGTGATAGCAAACATCAAATATAGCAATCAACCTTACATCACTCACTCAGTGCATAAAGCATACGATATCCCCACTACTTTAATCACCCAATCCTTTGCTACTATCACTTTACCCTAGGAAGTCACAATGACCCCATTGCATTGATCCATAGCCCATAATCTGTCTCTCCGTGGTGAACCAAAATTATGGATATCGATAACGCCTTCGCACACGTCCCGCAGCAAAGCCCAACTCTACAAGTTAACTCATTGGTTCTCGTCTCGATCCTGAGTAATAACTTCTCATTTGGATTCCTTTGCATCTCGAGTTTTGGTTGAATTGGTTTTGACCTTCAGAAGAGTTCACAGTTGTTGTCACGTGGTAGAAGTACGTAGCCAGTTCAGTTTGGAGTCATCGTCTTGGATGAAGTGACAAAGTATAGGAAAGCTCGGAATCCCGCTCTCGGAATCCCACTCTCGAAATAGTCAGCATACCCCCTTTTAGGAATCTCCAGCATACTCCCTTCAGGAATCGTCAGCATACCCCCTTCGGGAGGCGTCAGCATACCCCCACCCCCCTTCAAGAATCGTCAGCATACCCCCTTTCAGGAATCGTCAGCATACCCCCCTTCGGGAATCGTCAGCATACCCCTTCAGGAATCGTGAGCATACCCTCTTCTAGAATCGTGAGCATACCCCCTTCAGGAACCGTGAGCATACCCTCTTCAGCAATCGTGAGCATACCCTCTTCAGGAATTGTGAGCATACCCCTTTCAGGATTCATGAGCATACCCCCTGGTCAAGGCGGTTCGTGACCACCTGGTCAAGGCGGTTCGTGAGGCAACCCCTTCAGGAATTCTGGGCGGTTTGTGAGGCACCCCCTTCAGGAATTCTTGGATGTTCATGAGGCACCCCCTTCAGTAATTCTGGGATGTTCGTGAGGCACCCCCTTCATGAATTCTTGGCGGTTCATGACCACCCCCTGACCACCATCAGGAATTATGCAGTTTTTCTAGCAAGCTAATTTCGCCAAACGACGGCATTTTCAACCGTTCTAACTTTAGTTACAAAACATACCAAACAATAGTAGTAACATGTAGGATTAACCAAAAACACCAAAATATCAATCACATGAAATATTTTAGATCAAACGTACCCCAAAAACATGATTTTCCCCTTAATCCCTTTAAGCAAGTTTTAACTATAAGATTAGCAAACTTAATCCAAATTAACCCAAATTTTCACCAGTGACATAAAATAATATTTTAGAATTTCTAAATATTTCTCCAGATTTTTATGATGCATAATTTCGCTGATTATTACTAATCACCCCTAATTAGCCGTAATTAGTGAATAAAAGTGCAAATCACTCACCTTAGCCACAAATAAATTTCAGATTTGAAACTCTAACTGATTTTGCATGGTTCCCAATGCATTCCTGCAGCTCTATCTTGATTTCTATGCTAATCCGCCTTAATTTGATGTTGATTTGGCTAATATGTGATTAGAAAGTGATTAAGGATGAATTTAGAAGGCGGAGGCCACTGCTAGGTTGGAAGAGATGATAAGTGGCGGCTGAAAATGAATAAAACTGATTTCCCAAACCCTATCAGCCCTCCCATAACCCTAATCCTGAAATGGGTTATGGGCTTATCTGCTAATTACCCAATTAAGCCAGACTAAGCTGTTTTTCACCTTTTAAAACTTATTTCAGTCATGTCTCCCAAACGATAAGTCTGTTTAATTAATGTGACCACTCTACGGAAAGGAAAACCATCATACGAATCTAATGGAAGTGGTTTCAGGTCAAAACTCCTTTTCAATCAAAATTTATAGGCGAAACAAGATTTGCCAAGGGCAAAATGATCATTTAAAATTCGGCAAAAATCGTGAACATGGGAAATGACCCCAATAGTCGTTTCTCATAGTTACACGACTATACGAATTCGTATGAGAATAAAACAAATATTCTACGATCCTTCGATGCATAGAATGTGGGTCGTTACACTTCCCCTGTTAAGAAATTTTGCCCCCGAAATTCCTTAATCAAAACATACAATGGAGCCCTGCATGCCTATCAGCCATTCACAAACAAATAAACATACATGATATCACAACAAGCCTATCCTAGCATGTGGTTTACTAACAAGGGAATAACTGTCATTATTAAAATCTTACTAGGCAAAAAGCTCTAGATATGACTTCCTTATGTTCTTCTCGGTTTCCCAAGTATAGTCACTCTCATTATCACACCATCGATATTCATCTCCTCCTTGGAGATGATTTCTATTACGTTAGGATCGTCCCTCTGACTGAAACCAATCCGCTCAATCAAAGTCGGTCTAATCGTCAAACTTGCTAACATCTCTGGACCCAATCCATACTTAGGTCTGAAATCTTATCCCGAGATATACTCCAATTGCTTCCATTCAAGAAACATAGCATCTAAACTGCCATATCTCCTACTCAATGCATCAGCTATCGCACCTAGTCCGGTAGCACAGGTATGTGTATACCGTCATCTCTTCATTTCCCATCGCCAGAATCCTACAGGTGATAGTCTACTCAAGAGAAGAAAATAGGAACAACCATAACAACCATAGCATCCATCAAACAATTCCTATCTATCACCTGCTAAAGCCATGAATACATCGATAACTGTATGACTGGTCCAACCAATATCAAGGGCCAATGGAAGCCCCGGCTCCAAACAGACTACTGCACGTCCAACGTACGTTTATCCTCCAAGGATAACTAGATCACGTCCAATGGATCCAAGGTAAATGGGTGTCCCCAGATACCCCTGCTTCGAGTCTGCCTAGAACACTCTAAACTATCGACGATTCCTTGGCACCTCATCAGAAGAGCTATCCGCAACTCCATCTTCAACTCGAGTCCAACCCAAGTCAATCCATTATCTTACAGCCTTCTCGAGTCCCACTCGAGTCATCTCATAGCCCTATCGAGTCCAACTCGGGGCAGTCCACATCATCGAATAGTCTTATCGTGTCACGGCTGCCCATCACTCCTCGAGTGAACCAAGACATCATTCAATGGAAATCACAACAACTACTTATATCTCACGCAAACCATCCTAGTTGATTAACATAGAAATGTGTTTATTTTATGCTCTTATATCTTATCTTTTGTATATAAATAAATATTACTTGGGTATTACTTTGTCACTTTTACAGATATGCCAACTTAGCCACATGCAATCAGGAAATATAAAAATAGAGATCAAATTGCTGTATATTTACATATGAAGACTTGCTGACGAAGATCACACATCCAGTTGCTTTTTGGACAAGAAAATAATTGGAAGAAAGACTATGCATATCACAAATCAATGAAGAATTGTCAAGCAAGCAAGAGGAAAAGAGAAAAGGCCCAAATTTACTAGATTTCACTAAGGCCCATTTGCAATTCTCATTGTAAACTCTTTTGTGATTTCCCTAAGGCTCATTTGTCATTGTATTAGGGTTAGGGTTAGGGTTAGGGTTGGCTATCTATCCTATAATTACCCTTGTAATCTCATTGTAAACATCATCCTGAAAGCAATAAAGTTTTCTTCTTTTTCTTTTCTGCATTTTATTTTTTCTTAGCAATTATTGTTGTATATACAATTAGATTTGGTAGAACACTATTTGTATTTTGCACTTATTTTCATTAATGGTTGACCGTCTGATTATATTCAGCGGTAATCCTAATTTTATTTCCTGTTCGTTATTTTGATTTCTGCAATTTTAATTTCTGTTTTTTTTACTGCTTCCCTAGGTCATATTGGATTGAATACAGATTTGATTAGATTCAGATCTGATTCATTTCAATAATAGTTTAATTTCAGTTTCAATTTCGTTTGCTTTCCAAACCAACCTCCAAGATTTGTCTAACTCGCCCAAGAAATTATATAAATAATTTAATTTAATTTAATTTACCTCCCTATGATTCGACCTGCATATTACACGATCTGTGCGCTTGCAGTATTTATTTTAAAACTCGCGCTTTTCTAAATCTTAGTAAGCGTCAATCAAGTTTTATGGCGCCGTTACCGGGGAGGCACAATTAAATTTTGTTATTTATTTAATTTCTGATTCGTGTTAGTTTTTATTTTATTTTTCTTGTTTTTGTTTTCTTGTATATATAAAAAAAAAAATCTTGTTTAGTGGATTTGGTATTAAATATTGATGTTGCAATCCCTAAAACAAAAAAAATCTTACCAAATTTTCTTTAATTTCTCCCCTTTTCTTTTCATTTCTTTCTTTCTTTCTTTTACCTTCTTTCCTGTTTTAAGTACATCACTTTTTTTCTATTTACAAGTCTTTAAAAAAAACCTATTGCTATTTTGTTTTCCTGATTTTCTCCTATTACAATTCCTTCCTTCCTTACAAATCTCTTTCCCTTTAAAAAAAAGAACAAATCTCGCTCTGCCTTCCACAATTCTTCTTACCACATCAACACAAAACTACCCACCACCACATATACCAAAGTTCTCCTCTGACATCTTATCACTGCAAACCAAACCTTAACCAAAGATCGAACCTTCCATTCCTTTCTGTCCAACATCTTCTGCCTCTACAATTCCTTCATCTCCTCAATTCACGCAATTACAGCATCGTCACTCTCATACCTCCTAAAAAAGAAGAACCGACCATACCTTGCTCGCAGACCAACATCTTCCTACCATCATAGCCAATACCA
The DNA here is from genome assembly GCA_030737875.1 of Allium sativum. Classification (NCBI taxonomy): domain Eukaryota; kingdom Viridiplantae; phylum Streptophyta; class Magnoliopsida; order Asparagales; family Amaryllidaceae; genus Allium; species Allium sativum. Next base: position 441,584,342 of record CM060922.1, on the reverse strand, counting down.
CGTTTTCATTACCCCAATCCGCAGAAGCACCACGTTCATATTCCCTTTCACCCCATCACCAAAAACCAAAACAATCGGATTCAGCACCCATCAGACTCCTGTTTGCTCCGCGCCCGAACCCGATCATACTCCAAACCTCACTGTAAATTACTCACACCACAAACTACAATTTCAACAAAGTCTACCTTAAAGTCATCTTCTTCTATACTGAATAGCAAAAACCATACCATCGACAAACCCTGAATTTTCTCTGCATCATCGAAAATCATGCAAACCCACAAACCACTGCTCCCCCTTCATCTTCACGTTCTTCCTCTGTCAACCACTACAAACCATAATCACCGAAATCGATCTTCGGTTCCACGCAATCCTTACTCCAAAATCCTCTATACCTCCTATCTTGATCTCTCTTATAATGCCATTTCATATCCTCTCCATAATATCAATCCACCAAAATCCAGGTGCAGCAATTCATTCCACCAAACTCCACGAATATTCACTCATCAGCCGATCATCCTCCACTATGCAAAAACCGCACTTCACACCCAACATCAAATCGCTTCGAAAACCCAATTTGAACTCGTCTTCACCGAAATCCATGACCACCGACCGCGTCTCCCGTGTCCAAACAGCCCAGACACCATCAACAGATCGAAACCCAAACCTCTCGCACCGAATTGAACAACCAAAAATCACGCCGATACCCCAATTGATTCCAAAAATTTTGGTTCTTTATTTTCCCTGACATTGTAGTGATTTTGGAGATTTATTTCCAAAGAAATTTGGGCGTGAGATCTGATTCTGTTCGGTTGAATATCTTTCCTTTTTGGGGTTTGATCAGAAATAAGAGGTCTAAGTGCGTTTGTTTGGTGTACTGAGTTGAGTGTGTCAGTTTGCTAGGAATTAGTCTTTGTTACTGTGGTATTTTGTAGAAACAAAAAAAGAAAAAGAAAAAGGGAATTGTTATTTTGCGGTTTTGATATTGTGAAAAGGGGGGGATAGACTGAATAGTTGTTCCGCCCAATTGTAGTTGTATCGTTGTCGAACCATATTGCATTGAATTGTTTTGCTTTGTTCCATTGATCTTGCAGCATTCCCCATTCAATTTGTTTGGGTCTTTCTTGTTTTAATTGTTAGCTTTTGTTCTATTTCTTTTATTTTCCATCTTTTCTCTTAAAAAAACAAGACTATCAGAAGACTTCGCAATCAAAAGCAAAAAAAATAAAAGTGCTCAAGCAATCAAATCAAGATACCGGGTTCAAGAGATTGTTGAAGTTTGAATTGTCAAGTACTACTCAACTATTCTGGACGGGCAGCCATACCCCCTATAATATTTTCTAACTCTACAGGTGTTGCAGCTTCTAAAAAAAATACAAAAATTGCTTGTAAAAATCTTCTGCAGGGGCGACGGCTTGCTTGTACAATATTTTAATTTTCTGTAATTATTTTTGTCTGATTGTTATGTGACTGAAATTTTCTGAATCATATTGAGAAATGAATTTCCACTATCGTCATCATTCTCATCGTTTTTCAATAATAAATCCTGATTTGATTTGCAAAATAATTAACTACAAGAGTGTATTTATGAAATTGATTCTCTCAAGGGTTTGATTGCGGATATATATTAGTTTAATTTATTGAACTTCTAGCAAAAAAGGTTGCATCCTACCCGTAAAACATTGGTTGTATCCCTTAGTATTTATACTATACGTGAATGGCCATAAGACCCTTTTCCCCCCTTCAAATCGAGATTATCAACTAATAAGATATACTTGAGTACGTTATTTATTTTGTAATAAACAGCTATTATGTCAAATAAATCAGATTTTTTATAACTGGATGGATTACAATCGAATAAATCAAAAATTTCAAAATCACAATGTCGGATTGGATAGACCCTTGTCTCTTCGAGAACAATGTAACCCCACTAGGACTGTCCAACCTTTCATCAACGTATATCCACCAGTTGAAGGAAATTTTGAGCTCAAAAATTCTTTTATTCAAGGGGTACCAATATTTACTAGTTCTGAAAACGCCTATAAATTTCTAAGTGAATTTGAATTGTATTCATCCACAACTAAAATGCAATACTTGTCTAATGAATCAATCAAACTGAGGCTAATTCCATTTGCATTACTTGAAAGCGCTAAAAGATGGCTAAATTCTCTTCCAAGACAATCCATACGAAGTTGGGATGAATTTATCACTGTATTCTTGAAGAAGTTTTTCCCTTTCCATAAAACTCAACAAATCTGAGCTGAAATAAATCAATTCTTCCAAAATAAAGGGGAAACCTTTTCGAAATATTTTGAGAGATTCAACCAACTTCTGTACAGCTGCCCTCATCATGCAATTCCAAAATATCATTTATGTCAAATTGCATATGAAGGGCTAAACTATCAAACTCGAACACAACTAGAATCAATATGTGGAGGAGAATTTATGTCTAAAACGGTCAATGAAGCTTGGGAATTCTTAGGAAATTATTCTGAAAAGGACATGCAATGGGAGTCAATTCGTGTTCCCATCCGTGCTTCTACTAGAGGAGTGCATGTCGTGGATCCAAATCAATTTCCCTTAGAAACTCAAACTCCTCAATTCGAAGGACAACCCCAGTATTATCCTCATGACCAAGTCAATGCCATCGCTCAAAATAGTTATTACTTATCCATGTATAACCCTAGTTGGAGGAACCGCCCAAATTTTTCTTGGTCAAATCCTAATAATTCGGCAAACCCATCTCACATGCAACCTTTTATTCCCAATCTGAATTACCAAGCTCCATCTCCCAATCTCAAGCTGCACCTCAATCCAAACAACCTTATAGGCATCCCAACTTTCAGTCATCAACCCAATCCTCTCAATCTTCTCAACCATCACAAGAAATTGTGCATTTAGAGAAACAATTGAACTCTCACGAAGCTAAAATGAACTCACATGACGCTAAACTCGACCAAATGATGAATATGATGAAGGAACTAATGAAAAGTAATGACAAAGGGAAATTGCCTAGTCAACCCGAGGTGAATCCAAAATACAATTCTCATAATGTGAATTCTTGGGGGGATGGAAACAATAATTCGGTTAATGCTGTCATCGCCTTTAGGTCTAGAAAAACGTTTGACAATAATATCGGCAGTCCCGATAATCCTTCGATCCTAACTCCAAATCAACATCTTGAGTCTCACCCGATGGCAACTGATGTCAACTCCTTAGAACCTTCTGAACCCTCATCTTCTTCTAATGTTGGCAATCCCAACATCTCTTCATCTAATAAAGTCGGCAGCCCCGACAATGTCTCTTCTTCTAATGTTGACAATCCCAACATCCCCTCTTCTACACCCTTGCATCCTTCACTTCCTATATCGAAACCTTCTTCTTCGAACAACCAAAATTATGAAAGAGTTTATAAACCAGTAGCTCCATATCCTCATAGACTTAACAATAAGAAGAAGGATGCAAATTTCAAAAAAAATCTTGAAATTTTCAAACAAGTTCGCGTCAATATTCCACTCTTAGACACCATCGAACAAATTCATCAATATGCCAAGTGTTTGAAAGAGCTATGCACCCAAACACTAGCCACTAATGTTCCTAAAACTTCCTTCTTGACTGCGAACACTAATTCTGTTTCCTCGAATTTTTCACCCATCAAGTATAAGGACCCTGGTTGCCCCACAATCGATTGCAAAATAGGAAATACTCACATCAGTCATGCCCTACTTGATCTTAGTGCAAGTGTTAATCTTCTTCCATGCACTATTTATCGACAACTTGGACTAGGGGAATTGAAACCTACAAACATCACAATTCAAATGGTCGATCGATCTACAAAAAAACCATTTGGTGTAATTGAAGATGTTTTGATTCAAATTGAACAATTCTATTTCCCCGTGGGTTTAATAATCCTAGAGACCAAGCCTGTTTCGAATCCTGATAGTCAAATTCCATTGATTTTGGGTCGCCCCTTCTTAGCCACCTCAAATGTTATCATAAATTGTAGGAGTGGACAACTTCGACTATCGTTTGGGCACTTAACCATTGAATTGAATATTTTTCATCAACCCAAAGAGATCGAAATAGAGAAGTCGACGTAATAGAAACAATTTTAGATGGCATGTCTGAATTATCCCCTCAGGAAACTTCACTTTCCTCAATAGACGTGTCCACTATGTCTTTTGAAGAATTATTCGAAGACGAACTTGAACTTTTAAATGACGAGGATGAATATATGGAACGTCTCAAACATAATCGTAATTCCATTTCATCAAAAGAAATCATGGTTAAACACTCAAATTTATGGAATTGTAGTAATTTTCATCTGAATGATATAAATCATTGGCATGACAAAATTTTCATAGGAAGGATTTTCATTTTAGAATTCACTGACATGCCTGTTGCACCTCACAAACCTGGACTTTCTCATAAAATCATTGTGCACCACTTTCGATAGAGGCAATTGTGGGGGGGGGGGGGGGGAGGAAACTTCATTCTTCACAAACCACTCTCATCTTCGTAAATTTCATTCTTCACAAACCACTCATCATCCTCGTAAATTTCATCTTGCATATGATTTTCACATGCATATAGTTGCTAAATTGCATTTTATTTTACAAATCATTTTTCATTTAGTCCATCTCTGGGTTTTATCGTTCAATTTTAGGAAACGTATAACAATGTGGACACTGTTTTGTTCAAGTGTGGGGGGAGTCTGCATTACATTCATTTGTTATTTTCTTTGATTTTTCTTCTTTTCATTTTCATCATTTATATAGGGCCATCATGCATTTTAGGTCATAGTAACATGTCAATTTTTTTTTTGAAAATACTGCACATTTTAGATTGATACAACAAAATAAGTTAACAATTGATAGCCAGTTGATAGTATTTTTTCTCTCAACTAAGATCGAATAAGAAATATAATGAAAAGTTGAATTTTGAGGGATAATAGTGTAATTGGTACATAGGGAGATTCTTAGGTGATGGCCATGAAGTTTATTCTAAATTGTAGTCTTTGTTTAATGAGTGGAGGACTTAAAAGACTTATATTGGCTTTTCGAATCTTTAAAACTAAGTTTTGTTAAGCTGAATTTGTGTAATCTCCTGTTCGTATATTTTCAATAATAATAATAATAATCCAAGGGTATCAAACATTGCTTGCATATCTAGCGTTGGTGTGCAAACCTGCAAAGCTCAATCTGACATGTTGTTGACAAAGTCAGCGTTGGAATATCTTGGTCTCATTTTATGAGACTGGACACCTAAGGATTACCGACATGTTGTTGACAAAGTCAGCGTCGGTCTGCACAATCCGCCAAGCTCTGTCCTAACTCTTCGTCAGTCCGCAAGGCAGTGTATGGGTGGTATACCTTGGTCTTTTAAGTTAGGTGTATGTAATTTATCAAAAATTTTAACTTTTATAGAGAGAGAGAATAAGCGATGATGCCCAAACATTTCTTGACCTTATTGATTTGACTAGCAATACACAAGGAAATTAGAATACCACTTTGTGAACTGTGACAAGCAAACTAAGAATTTATTTCATGGCTGCACTATGTTATCAACCGAACCAACTGGCCAAACTAAAGCATAACATTTGAAAACTTGATTTAGGTTGAAAATTTGTGACAAGTTGAGGTATCTAAAATATATTCAACTGATTAGAAATTATTAAATTAATTTGTTGTACTACTTTCCTGAAACAAATCGTGTTTTCATTTTTTGTTTTCAATTGCATAAGTCCTCTGCATTCATGTAGTTATATTAGAGCCATAGCATACTGCGTTTGGATTTTGTGGGTAGTATCCGCTGAAAACCCTCACGAGACACCACTCGTCCTACTAGGGACACCTAGAGGTTTAACGGCTTGTTGCATACGCTCAATGCAATCGAGTTTCCTACGAAAGTGTGACCTATCTAGTGTATTTTTTCATTTTTTTTGTTTTGCTCGAGGACGAGTAAAAGATAAGTGTGGGGGGATTTGATTAACATAGAAATGTGTTTATTTTATGCTCTTATATCTTATCTGTTGTATATAAATAAATATTACTTGGGTATTATTTTGTCACTTTTACAGATATGCCAAGTTAGCCACATGCAGTCAGAAAATATAAAAATAGAGATCAAATTGTTGTATATTTACATATGAAGAATTGCTGATGAAGATCTCACATCCAGTTGCTTTTTGGACAAGAAAATAATTGGAGAAAGGCTATGCATATCACAAATCAATGAAGAATTGTCAAGGAAGCAAGAGGAAAAGAGAAAAGGCCCAAATTTACTAGATTTCACTAAGGCCCATTTGTAATTCTCATTGTAAACTCTTTTGTGATTTCCCTAAGGCTCATTTGTCATTGTATTAGGTATAAGGTTAGGGTTGGCTATCTATCCTATAATTACCCTTGTAATCTCATTGTAAACATCATCCTGAAATCAATAAAGTTTTCTTCTTTTTCTTTTCTGCATTTTTAATTTTCTTAGCAATTAGTGTTGTCTACACAATTAGATTTGGTAGAACACTATTTGTATTTTGCACTTATTTTCATTAGTGATTGACCGTCTGATTAGATTCAGCGGTAATCCTAATTTTATTTCCTGTTTGTTATTTCGATTTCTACAATTTTAATTTCTGTTTTTTTACTGCTTCCCTAGATCATATTGGATTGAATACAGATTTGATTAGATTCAGATCTGATTCAATTCAATAATAGTTTAATTGCAGTTTCAATATCGTTTGCTTTCAAAACTAACCTCCAAGATTTGTCTAACTCGCCCAAGAAATTATATAAATAATTTAATTTAATTTACCTCCCTGTGATTCGACCTGTATATTACACGATCTGTGCGCTTGCAGTATTTATTTTAAAATTCGCGCTTTTCTAAATCTTAGGAAGCGTCGATCACTAGTCGAACTCGACAATCCCCAAGCACAAGCCCCAAAGGCCTAAACCAAATCAGACAAGTACTCAAGGATCATCTCCTCCGAATCCAGACAATCTACGTGAGATGATATGAAAAAAACAACCAAACACTCGAGCACTCATAACTAACTCTGACTATCCTCGCCAATCCTGCTTTGAACCTATCGTTGTTCGCATGATAGCCCATGCCATATATCAAGGGTAAACAGCGACACCAACTCTAGCCAAACTACTGCACGTCCAATGTACATTTTCCTCCCAAAGACTACTAGAACTTACGACAACGATAATCTCTCTATTACTCTTATCGGCATCACCGACGACTATCCACAAACTCAGACCCAGTTTCAAGTATCCATTTCCCACAAAATCAAGCCCAACATGAGTCATCTACCTACACGTTGTATCTCCAAGATTAAAGAACAACATTGTTTACGAGTTCAAGTCCAACTTGAATCGTCCTAACCTTCGTTGCATCCCACGATTAACGAACACATCTTATCGCTTCGAGATTTCAGCATTGAATTTACTCCGAAGTTATTACCATTCTTGAACCAAAGAGAACATCAACATAAAGTCCTAAACAATCCATAGCAATCACTCATTTACTACGGAATACCACAATGCTCATTCTACTCACCACAGCATTTAAAAATGCTTCCAAAGGCCCTTCCTTCACGAGTCATGGCCAACCCGAATCTCTTTGTTCCATTAGTTCCAATTATCATTGCCATCACTAGGTAAGTACCCAATACCACCCTATACCCTTGGAGTCAGCTCCCAAAATAATGCCAAACCCAGTAAAGGCCAAAACAAAGCAATCATAAGCAACATACATCCATGACTCGATAAGACCAGATCACGACAAATCATACTAAGGCTAGTCGAACCACTAATCGGGTTCGTCACAACTAAAGGTCTATCGATAATCTTGGTTTCCAATTCCAAACTATATACCTGGTCACTAGATATGAAGGAATGAGAAGCCCCGATATCAAACAATTCTCGAACAGGAACATCATAAATAGAAAGCATACCTTGAATAACGACACCCTTTCCCTTCTGCGCCGCAGTTGGGGCATTCAACGAAGAAGGAACAGCGTTGATAGCATATGCTTCCATGATCTGATTCTCTTTAGGGGGTTGCGGACATTTATCCTTGTGATGTCCCGCTTGGCTGCAATTGAAGCACTTCCTTTCCCCAGGCTTTTCCCGATAATCTCTGGCATAGTGGCCCTTTTTGCCACAACAAAAGCACTCGCCATCTTTCTTATTCTTCTTTTTCTGACCATCCTTGGGTTTGGTCTTGTTTCCTCTTATTCTGGGAATTATTCTTGCCTCCACCTCTTGCCTGCGGCTTTGGCTCCTTTGCAGATGTAATAGCAACCTCGGTCTTCGACTTAGGGTAAAGGCTTTCAGATCTCAATGCCTTTCCCACAATAGATTTGAAAGCCTCATCGATACAGTTTATGAGTTTCTCCCCCAAGTACCCATCTAGGCCAGTTATGAACTTCTCGTTCTTCTTCTCGACCGTATCGATAAGGAACAATCCATACTTCAATAAGGTATCAAATTCAGCAATATACTCTGAGGCTGCCCTACCATTCTGCTTAAGCACCGAGAATTTCCTAAACAATTCCGACTTCTAAGCGGCTGGAATAAACTTATCACTGAATCGGGCCTTAAACTGATTCCAGGTAGTTTGATCCTCAGGAGTAATTGCTTTAATAGCATTCCACCAATTCATCGCCCGTCCTTGAAGCTGATGCGTGCTATCTTTCTCTTTATCACATTGTCGATTCCCAAATCCTCGAAGATGCGCTCACAACTATCAAGCCTCTGTAGCCGATTCCGTCCCGTGGAATGGCTTCCCACCAAGACTAGCATAATCCTTGCATAGCTTGGCGAAATCGGCTCTAGGCACCTGTACCGCTGCACCACCACCGTTAGCAGCATTAGGAACTTCTCCCCGAGCATTCCTAAGCATCTCTCGCATGAAGGTAGTAAACATCGTCCTTATATCAGGGACATTCCCATTGTTAGCCCCTGAACCCGTACGCCTTGTATATCGGCTCATCGTTCAATCTGCAAAGAGAAAGCGATTAACCATCTGCTTTGTGGTGCCAGTGCAGTGCGACTTCATTCTTAGATATACTAATAGTATAAATATATATAGTTTTTGAAAACCAAAATATCACAAATAAGCGCTCTCATCTACGTATACTATATCTCCCTGATGTCTTCCCCAAGGTTAACTACACAACCTAGGCTCTGATACCAAGTGTGAGAGCCCACCCCGAACCAGTCGACTCCCTAAAATGCGCTGTGCCAATGCCCAACTAGCACGGGACGGTCGTCAAAAGAAAAGGGTTTGAAACTATGAATCACCAAAGAACCTGTAGTATATCTCACAGCACATGGAATAAAATATAATAATAACATAACTTGATATAAAACAGGTGAGATAGTGCATAAGCTGAAAACTAAACCATCATAGAAGCAGAATCCAAAATACAGCTCATGATCCAAACCATTATTACAACTACAAAATACTGTCTCTAAAAGCAAAATAGAAAAGGTACACTATAATGCCCATAGTAGTGACCAGAAACATCATAAGGAGAATAAGTAGTACGTGGAAGCCTCCTACTTGTCTTTGGATAGCTACCCGTGCATATCACCTAACCTGTCTCTAGTCTGCTCGTTTAGGAGCACCCAGAGTAATAAGAAGAGACATAAAACTCTAGGTCAGACAAAAGTCTGGTATGAGCGATAGCAGCAAAATAAAACAATAACAGGTATAAATAATCATACCTAAACCTGGACCTACAACCAAAGAGTTAGCACAACAAGATGTACAGTACTTTAAGGTAACACTAACATAAAGTGTAAAATGGGAGTGTGCATGTCATGGTGATAGCAAACATCAAACATAGCAATCATCCTCACATCACTCACTCTGTGCGTAAAGCATACGATATCCACTACTTTGATCATCCAATCCTTTGCTACGATCACTTTGCCCTTGGAAGTCATATTGACCCCATTTCATTGATCCATAGCCCATAATTTGTCTCTCTGTGGTGAACCAAAATTATGGATATCGATAAACCCTTTTCATACGTCCCACAGCGAAGCCCAACTCTAAAAGTTAACTCAATGATTAACATCTGGGTCCTGAGTAATAACTTCTCATTTGGACTTCCTTTGCATCCGGGTTTTGGTTGAATTAGTTTTGACCTTCAGAAGAGTTCACAATTGTCGTCGCGTGGTAGAAGTACGAATCCAGTTCAGTTTGGAGTCATCATCTTGGATGAAGTGACAAAGTATAAGAAAGCTCGGAATCCCGCTCTAAATCCTGCTCTCGGAATCCCACTCTCGAAATCCCACTCTTGAAATCGTTAGCATACCCCTTCAGGAATCGTCAGCATAACCCCTTCAGGAATCGTCATAATACCCCCTTCAGGAATCGTCATCATACCCCTTTTAGGAATCGTCAGCATACCCCCTTCAGGAATCGTCTGCATACCCTCCCCCCTTCAGGAATCTCTGCATACCCCCTTCAGGAATCGTCAGCATACCCCCCTTTAGGAATCGTCAGCATACCCTCTTAAGGAATCGTGAGCATACCCCCTTCAGGAATCGTGAGCATACCCTCTTAAGGAATCGTGAGCATACTCCCTTCAGGAATCATGAGCATACCCCTGGTCAAGGCGGTTCGTGACCACCTGGTCAAGGCAATTCGTGAGGCACCCCTTTCAGGAATTCTGGGCGGTTCGTGAGGCACCCACTTCAGGAATTCTAAGCAGTTTGTGCCCCCATGATCAAGGCGGTTCATGACCCCCTGATCAAGGCGGTTCGTGACCACCCCCTGGCCACCATCAGGAATTCTGCAGTTTTTCCAACAAGCTAATTTCGCCAAATGACGACACTTTCAACCATTCTAACCTTACTATGAGTCACAAAACATACTAAACAACAGTAGTAACATGTATGATCAACCAAAAACACCAAAATATCAATCACATGAAATATTTTAGATCAAACGTACCCAAAAAGCATGATTTTCCCCTTAATCCCCTTAAGCATGTTTTAACTATAAGATTAGTAAACTTAATCCAAATTAACCCAAATTTTTACCAGATATAAAAAATAATATTTTAGAATTTCTAAATATTTTTCCAGATTTTTGTGATGCATAATTTTTCTAATTATCACTAATCACCCCTAATTAGCCGTAATTAGTGAATAAAAGTGCAAATCACTCAACTTAGCCACAAATAAATTTCAGATCTGAAACTCTAACTGATTTGGCATGGTTCCCAATGTATTCTAGCAGCTCTATCTCGATTTCTATGCTAATCCGCCTTAAATTGATGTTGACTTGGCTAATATGTCATTAGAAAGTGATTAAGGTTGAATTTAGAAGGTGGTGGCCATTGCTAGGTTGGAAGAGATGATAAGTGGCAGTTGAAAAATGAATAAAACTGATTTCCCAAACCCTATCATCCCTCCCATAACCCTAATCCCGAAATGGGTTATGGGCCTATCTGCTAATTACCCTATTAAGCCCGATTAAGCTGTTTTTTACCTTCCAAATCTTATTAGTGGTTTCAGGTCAAACTCCTTATCAATCACAAGTTATAGGAGAGAAACAAAATTCGCCAAGGGAAAAACAGTCATTTAAAATTTGGCAAAAAACGTGAGCATGGGAAATGTACCCTATAGTCGTTTCCCATAGTTGCACGACTATACGACTTCGTATGAGAATAAAATAAATATTTTACGATCCTCCGACGCGTAGAATGTGGGTCGTTACAACTAACGTACAAAGTTTGAGTTTTGAACAAATAAATATACAAATCGAGAATATATTAATTTGGATAAGTATGAAAAGAATATTCCTTTTGAATTCAAATTTATGTGTATTTATCTATACATAAAGGGGGATAAAAATAATTAATATAAGGCAAGAAATAAATCAAATCAATTAACTACTGAATGAAAAGCAACATACAAGAGATAAAATCTCCTGGGCTCGACCTTAGAAGGGGGTCGACTTCCCCTCTAGGAGGGGTGTCGACCGCCCTCCTGTAGGGGAGCCGGTGTAGGCTGTTTTATACAAAGACTTATTTATAGATTTTTATCAGATAGACCGTTTAGATTTAATTAATTAAATCTAACGACCTCCATACATGATGTCAACTATGAATAGGGGCTCAAACCCTCACTCAAAATCCTATGATCATTCTTCTCTATGCCTGCATGATGCCTTTCTACCATTTCTAATTCCATAAAAGAAAAAGGGTTTAGGTTTTCTTTTATCTCCCTAACCTATTCTATCTCATCTATTCTATTCTAACATACGTTTAGTTTTATTCTAGAATTTGGAGTATAAAAGATTCTAATATGTGATTTTTATACATATTTATATTTAAAATGTTAAAGCACGTTTGGTCACGAAGGCCAAATCTTATTCTATTCAATCCTATTATGGCCATCCCTAATAGCACTCTGAGTGGAATCCATCTGAGTTTGCTATTTTCCTATAATTTGTTAGTTTAAGACTTAGATTATTGTGCCTAGGATGGTTTGACTTCATATGAAAAGAACACAACATTAAAACCCCTCAAACTTTCAATTTTATTTATGTTCTTATGATGAAATTGTCAACTTATTAGTGTTTGTAGTTTTAGGATTATTGAATTAATAAAGGAGAATTTTGATTGTGTTGTATAATTTTCTTGGATTAATCTTATTTTATTTTATGCAATTTCATTTGTATGGTTTTCTTTACAAAAGGTTAAGATTTGAAGAGGATTGTAAATTGAATAGGTTTAAATCTCTATTTCTTCTAAAATAGAGTATTTGAATATATTATTTACAAGATATTCTAATATTAAGGTTTTGTATGTAACCATACATAAAAAGTGAATCCCTTATGAAATAAGAATTTTAAATATATATAGGGTATATGCACCTTTTCTATCTTTTATTTATTTAATAATCAAATCAAAACTAGGTTACAAGTTCTGTATTGTTACTACTATTTTCCCCATTTTGATTGCTATATAATAATATGTACATTTATGCCTTGATTGAAGTAAATATGGGAAATAATAACTTGTACACCTCTGATTTGAAATAGGGATTGACATTTTAAGAAACGTGGCTAGGTCGTTAATTGCGTTCGCTTAGCTTACGTGTGTGTGTGTGTATATATATATATATAGCGTAAACAACGTAAAAATTGTACATATTTAGTGCGTAATAAATAAAGTTAAATTAGGAATTTGAATTGAAATGTCTCCATAGGAAATTATGTAACACCCCACATCCGTTAAGGTCACTCACAAAGGGAATGCCTTAACTTCAGTGGAGCATTATGGGTACTGGAACAGAAATATTACAAGACAGACATACATAAAACAACGGAAAGTAAAGTGGAAGTACTTCAAATCATTTATTAAATATAATTGTTTACAATAAAGGCCCATCAACTTCCAATACCCAATTACATAGCTAAAATATCTGTCTTGCTCAAAAACAAAGAAGCATGAAAATAAATTGTAGTATTCCCCAATAAAGCAAAGCAAGCCATAGCCAAGAGAAATCCAAGCAGTACATGAAAGAGCCTTGGAGCTTGGTGAGATCCGAACTAAGCTGTATTCCCACCCTGCAAACCTGGGGGGGGGGGGAACGAAAGAAAAAGAGGCGAAACAAACTGGGTCAGTCATAAAGACTGAGTAAGTTCTAGTGGCTTTCAGCATAAAAACAGGTGAAGATAATATGTCATAAATAAACTGAAAGTAAACATAAGTATGATGACAAGGTAAACTACAGGCACGATGAATCAAGTTTAACATTCCTTGTTTCCTATCAAGAGTATCATCACAAGGTTCCTACCAAGTATCGCATTGCAAGGTTTCTATTAAGTATAACATCGCAAGATTTCTAAGCTTCACCATTCCACTATTTTCTTTGATTTTCTAAATTCTCTGCACCAACTATACTAGTACCCCAACCCGTATCATCCTTTCCATGTTTATGTACAGTCCCTTGCCGTATATCATATTAGTTTCATCACGTATTTCTATACTACTTCAACGTAGTGCTACCATTCTTGAAATCGTTTGGACTGCCACCCTTGTTCTGGCTAGGTTTCCTTATCATGAACTATCGCGTGTTCAACTAGGATTTATGCCACCTAGGACGACTAGGGATTATGCGACCTACTGAACGTTTCCTAGATTCGATTAGGGTTTATGCCACCTAGGACCACTAGGGATTATGCTACCTAATGAACAACACCCTTTTTCCACGTAACGATCTATTAATCGATCGGCTCCCTACAAGTCTTAGCTCGTTCATGTGTCTGTGTCATACGGCCCAATCACGAAATGTAGTCACCTGTGCTAGGTCCACCATAGGGTGTATCAAGCCTTAGGGTGCCAACCATCGACACGAATCAAGCACGCACAGTGTAAACCTACCGGTGCCCAATGCCTGCTTCTTCAACTCCGGACTATGTGCACGACCATAGTCCGACTGAACCTACAATGGCGCACCAACTCAGCCGTCGTTCTGGTCGCATACAATCAGCCCAGTAATCGTGCTCCACCCTGCCTAGTTCTAGGGTACCATGATACATCTAGTGGGTTACTAGTGGAAAGGACCGTGCAACTAGGGTTTCCGTTCAGTAGGTTAAGTGTTGTCATTTAAATTCGAGACTTAACCCCATCAGTCTAGCATGTCAAGTTGGTTAAGTGTTGTCATTCAAGTTCATGACTTAACCCGCCTATGTGTCATGTCAAATTGGCTAAGTGTTGTCGTTCAAGTTCATGACTTAGCCCTACGAATCATCTGTCAAGTTGGTTAAGTCTATTCAAGAGGTTCATGACTTAACCCTATCAAATCATCGTGTTAAATTGGTTTAGTATATTCAAGCGGTTCATGAATTAACCCTATCAAATCATCGTGTCCAATTGGTTAGGTATATTCAAGCGGTTCACGATTTAACCCTATCAAATCATCGTGTCCAATTGGTTAAGTATATTCAAGCGGTTCATGACTTAACCCTATCAAATCATCGTGTCCAATTGGTTAAGTATATTCAAACAATTCATGGCTTAACCCACCCACGTATCATGCTAAGTTGGTTAAGTATTATCTATATGTTCAAGTTGACTTAACCCTGCCACGTGTCATGTTATATTGGTTAAGTGTCATTAATCTAGCCATATTACTTAACCCACCCATTGGTCTGATTAACTATTATGTTGGTTAAGCCTACATTTGTAAGTGTTACATGTTCTTAACTCATACCGGTTAGGTCCACATTTACATGTCAAATTTCCATGTCATCCCACCTAACCCTCAAACCATACCCACTTCTTATTATTGTTAGAATTCCTTAATTCATTCATTATGACGAACGAATCATGACCTCTCACATTAGACTGTGCATTTTGTGGCCACTGGATTTGTCGGGCAGTTCCGGGCAGATTTACACCACAAACTTGGTCTAACCTCGTGTCATAAACCGTTATGCCTACAATTTGGCCTTCAACCTCTCAAATTAGACTGACACTTTGTGGCTACTGGATTTGCCAGGCGGTTCCGGGAAGATTTACACCACAAACTGAGTCTAACCTCGTGTCAAAGGTTCATTAATGGTCGTATTCCACCCAAAACCCCAATATCACTTCATGTATTTAACATATAGAAATGTTCATGTTCCAACCACGTTCATATTTCCAGTTATATATCAATTATCAAGTTCATAATTCATGTTTTTGCCCCAAAAGGTATTCCCAAATTATTATCATAATTCACTATAAAGTTATGCCAAGTTATAGCCTTTTATTTACAATACATGCCAACTACCCAAAACCCAACTTAGGCGCGTTCATATTAAACCTCTACCAAGTCATAAATTTTCACATATGTTCCAACTCCAAAATTTTACCTAATTAACATACGCCCAAGTTCTAGATTACATGTTAGTTTTTACATATGCCCAATTCATACCAAATTTACATATGTTTAATTCACGCCATTTCACATGTATGCAAATTTTATACCAATTTACACAAGTACCAAGTTTCATGTCGTTTACATATATCAATATTCTTGCCATTTTACATAGGTCGAGTTTCATACCAAACTACATGTATTCCATGTTTACACCATTTTATCCAAACTTACAATCTTTAATTATAACGATAATACTCATATCCCCATTTCTTGTTATGCCGTCAATTCCACCAAACATATATATATTCAATATAGACAACATTCCCATATTTCCCCATATTCAATCGTACGCAAATCGCGGTTCAGGCCTAGGTTCATTGAAAGAAAATAAATAGGGGAAGGTAGAATTTGTATAACAATTAGTATAGAGAGGAAAAACTGGCATAAACACATCATCTCTGGCATAAAAGATAGATCTTGACAATAATATCAATATAAATAAAGAAAAACTGATTTACAACAGGCTGAATAGATCATAAGCTTGACATGAAAACGAACATAGAAAAGTCCCAAAACTCAAGATTCAAGAAGCAACAAAAATAGATCTGAATCAATAAACATACTTAAATCCAATTCCACTTTATTCCATGGCCATATTATAATTAAATGTTTAAATCTAAAAACAACTAGAACTTACAGAGCATGGCTAATGAATTAAGAACTGAATTTGTTGTAAAAATGTCGCGGCGTTGTTAATTTATTGTCTTGAATCATTGTAGAAGCCTTGTTCTTTGGATTGATTTGAGTTTGAATGTTTGTACTTTGATTTGGAGATGGCGGCCATGGTTCAAGAGGTATTTTACAAGCATAATGGTGTAAGAATGATTTGATATGAATTAGGTTAGGTCTAAGGGTATTTTTATAGGTGTAGCAACTAGTTTAGGCCCTTAGATTTACCCTAGAATCAATCCGGACCATCAAAACACGTCTCAGGCTTCAAAAATGAGTTCTGGGTCAAAACAGGCCGACCAGGTCGACCTGTAAGGGGGGGAGGTCGACCACATGGTCGACCTGGGGGGTAGGTCGACCCTAGGGTCGACCACATGGTCGACCTGGTCCCCAGGTCGACCCCCAAGTCGACCCCCAGGTCGACCTGCCTGGTCCTGTGCTGCCTAAAATCCGCTGAATCTTCTACAGGCCATAACTTCTTCATCCGGACTCCGATTTTTGAAAACTCGGACTCTATTTCATGTAAAATTTCGAGACTCTATTACATGTAAAATTTCGAGATGAACGCTATGGCATAACCCATTTCCCTTGATTCTTATTTTAAAATTTAATTCTGCCTTGATTTATGGTTTTAACATGTTATAAAAATTCGGGTTGTTACATTCTTCCCTCCTTAAAGGATTTCGTCCCCAAAATCTTCAAGTTAAGAAGAATGCATCCTATTATCCAATCAACCATCTACTCAACCATCATTCACTAGCAACCATTGTCCTTAAAAGATTTCTAATGCTGTATGGACATATGCAAGCAGTGTGTGTATATGTTCCTTGTCTAATGCAAATGATCAGGCCTGGTTGATCTTTTTAAATGCAAAATATGTTTAGTGCCATGAATCCAATATGTATGCAAATAGTCCTAGTCATATAAACACTATATGTGTGCACAAACATCCATCCATATGCAACATCCACATGATAACACATTCAATTCCATCCATAAACAAGTATAAACATTCATGCATATGCAATATGAGATGTGACTGAGTCGATCTAGTGCCTAACGTGTGTTCATGCATCCACGAGCAACAACTAGCAACCACTTGCAACCACTTGCAACCATCAACCATAACATGTCTCAAACACATGTTTACATCCATTAGTTCCTACCTAAAGGTATAACCTAATGATAGAAGCAAGTAAAGAAAAACTTTGTACCCTAAACACCAGCCCAAAACCAATATATATGATTCTAGGAAACCAAACATGATAAACTCCTTTTAGGTCGCAAGAAATCCCTTCCTAAAACCGACCCATATCCTATAAAGCCCAAAAAGTTTAGTCAACCCAACGGACATCCTCAAACCCCAACATATATCACAACCAGAGGAGTCATACTCCTTATGGGGTTTGCAACAGAAATAAGATTGAGAATAGGACCGAGAGGATATACATAAAAGATAGCATGCAAGTAAGCTCTACAGGAAAAGAGGGATCAAGGATATACTCTTAAAAAGAGATATGATGCATGTATCTAGTCTTCAATCTTCTAAGTCGCATTTCCTTGAGCTTAACTCCATTGTGCTTGTCCGTATTTAACTTCATAATTTCTTAATTCTTTTTTCCAAAATATGAGTTGGAACTCATTTCACTGTTGTCTCTCGTCCCATTTTCCCTTATCCTCCTTCTAGTATACTCGTCTCAAACATAACTCTTATCCCCTCTTATATAACGTGTTAACAGGTCTCTCGAGAATTACCTCCATCGCACGGCAACCCAACAAAGCTTGAAATAAGATTAGTCGCAGATGGAACTAATGTGACTACAAATGGAGGAAAGAAAGGAAAAGGGATTCAAACAAGGAAACAAAGGATAATGCTAATGGCCTTTGGGGAATATCCTTTAAAAATAAATCTTTTCTTGAAAAATACTTCTTTGTAAATGGTTCTGAAAATAATTTCAAAAGGTTTTATAAATTTTTGCCCAGTCTGGTAATCTTCTGCTCTGATACCAAATGTAACACCCCACATCCGTTAAGGTCACTCACAAAGGGAATGCCTTAACTTCAGTGGAGCATTATGGGTACTGGAACAGAAATATTACAAGACAGACATACATAAAACAACGGAAAGTAAAGTGGAAGTACTTCAAATCATTTATTAAATATAATTGTTTACGATAAAAGCCCATCAACTTCCAATACCTAATTACATAGCTAAAATATATGTCTTGCTCAAAAACAAAGAAGCATGAAAATAAATTGTAGTATTCCCCAATAAAGCAAAGCAAGCCATAGCCAAGAGAAATCCAAGCAGTACATGAAAGAGCATTGGATCTTGGTAAGATCCGAACTAACCTGTATTCCCACCCTGCGAACCTGGGGGGGGGGAGGGGGGAACGAAAGAAAAAGAGGCGAAACAAACTGGGTCAGTCATAAAGACTGAGTAAGTTCTAGTGGCTTTCAGCATAAAAACAGGTGAAGATAATATGGCATAAATAAACTGAAAGTAAACATAAGCATGATGACAAGGTAAGCTACATGCACGATGAATTAGGTATAACATTCCATGCTTCCTATCAAGAGTATCATCACAAGGTTCCTACCAAGTATCACATTGCAAGGTTTCTATTAAGTATAACATCGCAAGATTTCTAAGCTTCACCATTCCACTATTTTCTTTGATTTTCTAAATTCTCTGCACCAACTGTATTAGTACCCCAACCCGTATCATCCTTTCCATGTATATGTACAGTCCCTTGCCGTATATCGTACGGGTTTCATCACGTATTTCTATACTACTTCAACATAGTGCCACCATTCTTAGTAGGGATTATGCTACCTAACGAACAACACCCTTTTTCCACGTAACGATCTATTAATCAGTCAGCTCTCTATAAGTCCTAGCTCGTTCATGTGTCTGTGTCATACGACCCAATCACGAAATGTAGTCACCTGTGCTAGGTCCACCATAGGGTGTATCAAGCCCTAGGGTGCCAACCACCGACATGAATCAAGCACGCACAGTGTAAACCTACCGGTGCCCAATGCCTGCTTTTTCAACTCCGGACTATGTGCATGACCATAGTCCGCCTGAACCTACAATGGCGTACCAACTCAGCCGTCGTTCTGGTCGCTTACAATCAGCCCAGTAATCGTGCCCCACCCTGCCTAATTCCAGGGTACCGTGATACATCTAGTGGGTTACTGCTGAAAAGGACCGCGCAACTAGGGTTTCCATTCAGTAGGTTAAGTGTTGTCATTTAAATTCGAGACTTAACCCCATCAGTCTAGCATGTCAAGTTGGTTAAGTGTTGTCATTCAAGTTCGTGACTTAACCCGCCAACGTGTCATGTCAAATTGGCTAAGTGTTGTCGTTCAAGTTCATGACTTAGCCCTACGAATCATCTATCAAGTTGGTTAAGTATATTCAAGCGGTTCATGACTTAACCCTATGAAATCATCGTGTTGAATTGGTTAAGTATATTCAAGCGGTTCATGACTTAACCCTATCAAATCATCGTGTCCAATTAGTTAAGTATATTCAAGCGGTTCATGACTTAACCCTATCAAATCATCGTGTCCAATTGGTTAAGTATATTCAAATAATTCATGGCTTAACCCGCCCACGTATCATGCTAAGTTGGTCAAGTATTATCTATATGTTCAAGTTGACTTAACCCTGCCACGTGTCATGTTATATTGGTTAAGTGTCATTAATCTAGTCATATTACTTAACCCACCCATTGGTCTGGTTAACTATTATGTTGGTTAAGCCTACATTTGTAAGTTTTACATGTTCTTAACTCATACCGATTAGGTCCACATTTACATGTCAAATTTCCATGTCATCCCACCTAACCCTCTAACCATACTCACGTCTTATTATGGTTAGTATTCCTTAATTCATTCATTATGACGAACGAATCATGACCTCTCACATTAGACCGTGCATTTTGTGGCCACTGGATTTGTCGGGCGGTTCCAGGTAGATTTACACCACAAACTTGGTCTAACCTCGTGTCATAAACCGTTATGCCTACAATTTGGCCTTCGACCTCTCACATTAGACTGACACTTTGTGGCTACTGGATTTGTCGGGCGGTTCCGGGAAGATTTACACCACAAACTGAGTCTAACCTCGTGTCAAAGGTTCATTAATGGTCGTATTCCACCCAAAACCCCAATATCAGTTCATGTGTTTAACATATAGAAATGTTCATGTTCCAACCACGTTCATATTTCCAGTTATATATCAATTATCAAGTTCATAATTCACGTTTTTGCCCAAAAACATATTCCCAATTATTATCATAATTCACTATAAGGTTTTGCCAAGTTATAACCTTTTATTTACAATACATGCCAACTACCCAAAACCCAACTTAGGCGCGTTCATATTAAACCTCTACCAAGTCATAAATTTTCACATATGTTCCAACTCCAAAATTTTACATAATTAACATACGCCCAAGTTCTAGATTACATGTTAGTTTTTACATATGCCCAATTCATACCAAATTTACATATGTTTAATTCACGCCATTTCACATGTATGCAAATTTTATACCAATTTACACAAGTACCAAGTTTCATGCCGTTTACATATATCAATATTCTTGCCATTTTACATAGGTCGAGTTTCATACCAAACTACATGTATTCCATGTTTACACCATTTTATCCAAAATTACAATCTTTAATTATAGCGATAATACTCATATCCCCATTTCATGTTATGCCATCGATTCCACCAAACATATATATATCCAATATAGACAACATTCCCATATTTCCCCGTATTCAATCGTACGCAAATCGCGGTTCAGGCCTAGGTCCGAAATTGACCTAGGTTCATTGAAAGAAAATAAATAGGGGAAGGTAGAATTTGTATAACAATCAGTATAGAGAGGGAAAACTGGCATAAAAACATCATCTCTGGCATAAAAGATAGATCTTGACAATAATATCAATATGAATCAAGAAAAACTGATTTACAACAGGCTGAATAGATCATAAGCTTGACATGAGAACGAACATAGAAAAGTCCCAAAACTCAAGATTCAAGAAGCAACGGAAATAGATCAGAATCAATAAATATACTTAAATCCAATTCCACTTTATTCCGTGGCCATATTATAATTAAATGTTTAAATCTAAAAACAACTAGAACTTACAGAGCATGGCTAATGAATTAAGAACTGAATTTGTTGTAAAAATGTCGCAGTTTTGTTAATTTATTGTCTTGAATCATTGTAGAAGCCTTATTCTTTGGATTGATTTGAGTTTGAATATTTGTACTTTGATTTGGAGACGGCGGCCATGGTTCAAGAGGTATTTTAGCATCATAATGGTGTAAGAATGATTTGATATGAATTAGGTTAGGTCTAAGGGTGTTTTTATTGGTGTAGAAACTAGTTTGGGCCCTTAAATTAACCCTAGAATCAATCCGGACTATCAAAACACGCCTCAGGCTTCAAAAATGAGTTCTGGGTCAAAACAGGCCGACCAGGTCAACCTGTAAGGGGGGGAGCTCGACCACATGGTCGATCAAGGGGGTAGGTCGACCCTAGGGTCGACCATATGGTCGACCTGGTCCCCAGGTCGACCTGCCTAGTCCTGTGCTGCTTAAAATCTGCTGAATCTTCTACAGGCCATAACTTCTTCATTCGGACTCCGATTTTCAAAAACTCGGACTCTATTTCATGTAAATTTTCGAGAAGAACGCAATGGCGTAACCTGTTTCCCTTGATTCTTATTTTAAAATTTAATTCTGCCTTAATTTATGGTTTTTACATGTTATAAAAATTCGGGTTGTTACAAATTATATCATTCTGGATGCGTTATTGACCTTAGACATATTAATGACACATAGGCAGAAGGTTAACCGTTACTTGTATAGAAGTCTACCCGGAACCAACCGGTATATCCAACATCTACAAGTAAACCCAGTTAATGTGAAGGGTCTAAGTGTCGTGGGCCATTATATTTAATACACTATGACACAAGGTTAGCCTCAGCTTGTAGAAGAAGCCTACCCGGAACCGACCAACAAATCCAACATCTACAAATGGTCGGTCTAATGTGGGTTATCTAATGTGTGTGTATATATATTATGTGTAAAGTAGGTCTGCCTTAGGGAAAAGGTATTAAGTGGTTGACCTTTCTCATGTTGGGTATTAAGTGACTAGGACTAGGTCTGTTCCTAAGGTTCACTCCTTGGTTCATGACCCGTCATAGGACCCGCCCTTCAAGGAATTAAATCGTTCTTGGGTCCACCTTTCTCCTACAAAGGTATTAAATGCTTTTGTTAGACGATAACGTGAGTAGGGTAGTTCTCCAAGTAAGTCCGCTTCTTAGCTAGGGGCCAATGAATGATGACCTCGGGATAGAATATGTATATGGCACCAAAAGGAATCACTGTCTAAGGGAAGTATTAAGTAACTAGGAGTTCACTCGTAGGGACAGTCAGATAGTAACATGAGGAGTGCACTGGGAGGCTTCTCTTAAAATGATTTCCTGACCCTAACCTGGTAGTAAGTGGCTGTTACTATTTCCCTATCTACAAAGATATATATCGTGACGTTGGTGTTAGAATGAGGTCTTAAGTGGTTAGGATCCGCCATAGGGTATTAGGTGACTATAGGGATATCCACCCTTAATTAGTAGTAAATTTCCTTAAGTGACTAGGAATAGCCTGCCTCATGGGATACTAAGTCATTGTAAAGAATGTCTGGCCTTAAATTATTTTATAGGTATTAAGTGACTGTATGAACGTCTGCCCTTAGATTTACATATAGACCTTAAGTGACTATTAGGATGTCCGCCTTATGTGTTTTCTTGTGTGTTTGCTTGTTACGTAGGCATAACATGAAAAATTTATACTACCAAATTTAGGTAATAGCTATTGCTAAACGCATATGCATTTCATTCACCAGTACTTTATGTTCCGACCTCCCTCCTCTTAACATTAACAGGTTAGTGGGAGAGACCGTTGATTGAGGGACGATTGCTTGGAGGACGATCCTCTTGAAGATTTGGTTATAGTGGCAATAGCTTCATAATTATTGTTGTTATGTAACTGGGATAATGAATAATTGATGTACCTTGTACGTTGTTGAGATTTATTGTATTTTGAAATGGTGGTTTTAAAAAATGGCACGCTATTTTTTGCCATTGTATTTTATCCCTTTCGTTGTGTGAGATTCTGGTTATCGTTCATACTGCTTTGTGATACTTATTTAGTATATCCTTACAGGAACCAGCGATCCGTTTATGGCGGCTCTATGTTCCGATGGGCCTTTTCTGGGTCAAAATTCAGGCCCATTCTGGGCGGATTGTAACAGAAACAAGGAGAGATTAGAACATGTCAAGAGGAAGTATAAGAGTGGGAAAAGAGAAAGAGGAGGGAAGAAATGAAGAGTCGGATCGTTCGTGGCTTCATGGGATGAGGGTCAGATCAACATAGAGGTAGGTGGAGTGAGAAGTTTGCGAGATGGGGATCAGGTGTGATCTTTATAGTTAGCATTTTTTTCCTCTAACCTACGTAAACGTGAACTGTGGAACATGAATATACACATGAACTATCAACTTGCATATAAACATGGACTTTGCACATTAGGATAGAGCATATACTCCAGACATTTAGATAAATGAACGAAATCATAAAATTTTGAATGTCTACATTCAATACTAAAGCTCGATAGAACTCCATAGCCATCGATCCAAAGGCTGGTCAGACGATCAGGATGATGGTCTCTTTGGTCAAAATCTAAATCTCGTCATTAGTTGTAACCGAATATCTAAATTGCATGCATATGCATGACACTGCACGTTCTGCACTAGTTTACCCTAAACACAAAAGGTGCAGGTTAATTGCTTTAACCACAATTATTTAGTAAGTTCCATAGCTAATGGCACCAAAATTTTCTAATCCCATCAAGACTGTTGGAACTGACACGATTATATGAACATCTATGTATCATGATTCAGTTATTGATATGGTTCAATGATGATCTCAGGCAAGTTTTCTTTGACGCAGCACGTGGACTAAGTCAAAGGATCACAAGAAGTTCAGAAGTCTCTTCAAGTAGGCGAAAAGGTGGCTATATAAGTTATTCCTATGGATCTAGACACATTAGAGGAGAAATATTAAAGAATATAATCCATTCGATGACGCTGAGAATTGACGGGCCAATGTCGAGAAGAATTTCACTAAGCACAGTATCCCATTCGATGAACTATGGGGTTTGAACTATTAAGATATAGTTCATATGCCTCCAGAAGGGTCATTGCTTACAATAGATATACGCTCGACTGGGTGCATTTTGCGGTTCCATATGTTCATTCTATAGTTGCTTTATTACATGAAATCATATCCCATGCAGTGACATCCAAACGCCTATGCATTTTTACCAAAAACATATATGCTTTTCATAGAGGGCATACTCCATGAGCCAACAATGGAAGTCATCCGATCCATTTTTAGTTTAAACCGATGAAGGACTACTCCGTCTTTGATTTTCTGGAGGCTTAACCTAAACTTGGCTTTGATAAAGTCAAGATTCAACATATAGACGAATAAGTAGCCAACTACAGGTTCATTAGCTGAGGCAGAAATGAAATTGAGGAGCTTAAAAAAGAGGCCAATGATTATAAACCCTATAAAGAATTGGATCACATATCTCTAAGGACAACTCATTTGGAAGATGAAATCAAAACTATTTCTTGGGAGAACGAGAGATTGAAACAAGTGAAAGATGCTCTTGCCAAAGAAGTACCAATCTCAAGGCTAAGATTGATGGGACGAAAAAGCCAAGATGATGGCTAAGGAAATAGCTAAGTTTGTATGTAATAAGGCTGTAGAGGCTAAATTTAAGTATGAATAGGAGATAAAAGAATTTCCGGCTAAGGTTGATAGGACAAAGAAGAAAGGAAGTAATTCTAACCACTCATATTGAGGTTTTATGCTCAAGTCTTTTTACATCGAGACTTATCTTGGCTCCAAGATAATCCGACTGCGCTTAGTGACGTTTAGGACCGACTTACTAAAGATGAAATGTATTGTCGAAGAGAAATGTCATTCAGGAAGAGGATCTAATTAGAAATTATCTTAGGGGAGGCAAGCCGATTATCCTGGAGGATGATCAAAATATTCTAAAAGAGGAAGAGGGGGGAGATAAAGCAGTTGCGAAGGCGCGAGAGAAGGGCAAAGAGATTGTGAGTGCAAGTGCTGAAGTAGTGCATGCCGTGACTCGATCGACCAATCGTCGAATCATGACTTTACAATCAGACTTCCATAGTGTCAACTTCAATTCCTTGGTCCTTCTCTTCTCAACCAATATCCATCGACCTATAGTATGATCTCGAATAACCTAGCCTTGTAGCTCGGCCTATGCTGACTTCTATTTAAGAAGGTGAAACTCTATAAGAAGACAAGGTACGCAGCACCAAAGGTATATCTATACCCTCATCTTCTTTTAAAAGAGTGTTTTCTCTTATGAGCAAATTGGTAGGATTTCCTTTGGGTCTTAGTAGGATATTAATAATCGAGTAATGGTAACCTTCATGCTGCAGGTACCGAGCTGGAATGCCACGGGACACGGTTCCGACCATATTAGCTCTACATCCAAGTTCCCCCAATTTTTGCTTTAGACGAGGAGATTCAATGGGGGCAAAGAGTTGATCACAACCTTAATGGTAACTGACATGAGTGGCTCAAATCTAGAGAAGGAGACAGGAGAAATCATGGATGCGAGTGAGAGTGAAAAGATGACTAAGCTTACCATAAAAGAGTTGTTTAATTACTAAGAGGCACGATTAGTCGCCAAGAAAGAAAAGGCTAAGCTTACTCCTAAGCCACTTGCAGTGCTCATGCTAGTCGATCCTGAATATGAAGAAACAAAGCGTGAAATTACTAAGGAGTTTGAAATTGAATTCACCTCATCTAAATCTATGCTAAGAATGGCAGCAAGAGTGGGAGAGGGAGGAGCTCCCAAAAAATGAGGAGCTTTAATAGAAATTCGTCAAAGCAATTCGAGAAGGATGATTAGGACATTGATAGGTGATTTTTTCCCCATATATACTTCCTTATGTCCTTTGTTGGTTGGATTTTTGCGAGTATGACCCTCACTTCTGGCTAGCTACACATAATTCTATACAAAATTTTCAAGTTTTAGCTATGAATAGAAGTTTAGTTTTTCCTTTTTCCTATTTTAAATCTTTTAAGTGTTTTGAGTTTTCATGCATTCCATTCAAATGCATATAATCACTCATCATCACACTTAATCTTTAATTGGAAGCTCTTGAGTTCGAGTGTTGGTTGGATTGCCCACTCCTGCAACCTCATTTCAGTTGTGTAGTACTTGGTAAGAATTTTCAATTTCAAGGCCTCCTTTCGGCCATGACCATAAGTTGTGTGGATTTAGAATGAGACATTGTGATCAACACTATAAGAATTTATATTGCTATCCCTTTTTAAAGCGCGACAAAGTAGTGTGGGCGCTAGGTCTCACCCTTTGAAATATATTCATCTGTGGTTGATTCATTTTTGGGTCATGGAGGTTATTGGTTCGTCCTTTGTACTCTCTCCTCATTGATTCATGTTAGAGTTGGAAAATGAATTATTGACATCACATTCGCTTAGGATTGGATTGGTTGCCATCATGTCCTAAGATAAAGGTGGTCGGACACTCGAGTCGTGAGCATCTAAATAGTTTATACTCGACCTAATTTTTTAAAGTTCGATTTAGAGAATAGATGGTCAATTAACACCTACTATTTAGTTTGTACTCTTTTCCTTGGGTGAGAGTTAAGGTGCTCAATGGATTCTTGTAGGTGTTTAGGAAGTCCGATCATGGACTTAAGTGAACTTGTCAGCAACAAGCTCTAAGGCATTGTTATTTTTGTACTTTGCGCCCGTGTATGTGAGTCAGTCATATAACAATTAACATACCATGCGTAATAAAAGATAGCAAGAATATGACAAACCAAGTGCTTTGTTGAAACTAAACGAAAATGGGTAATGTTTGCCTTATTACATGGCTTGAATGCTAACTGAATGAGACTATATAAAGTAATGGCTAAGTGAAATAACATCATAGATTCTCACTATTCCAACCTCTTGGTAACTCGGTGCCATCAACGGTTGTTAGATTGGGTATTCCATCTCCAAGCCTCTAATTGATGATGTAAGATCCTTCCCATCAAGTGCCCAGATTAGCCAGAGTGGGAAAGATTTTGCTTAGGATGATATCGCCTATATTAAAGTTTTTTGGTCAAACGTTGGAGTTGTAATATTGGACGACCTAATGTCGATGAGCAGCTGCTCTCAGATCTGTCTCTTCATGCTTCTCATATATCACACCTTGAGATTCCATAAGGAGATCTTTGTTGGTTTTTGGATCATAGTAAGTAACTCAATAAGCATAGACTTCCACTTCAGTTGGAATGATGGTTTTAGAACCATAGGCAAGAAAGAATGGAGTATGGTTGGTCGATGACTTGTGGGTAGTTGTATATGTCCATACAGATAATAAAAGTTAATGTACTCACCTACCTCTGGCTTTCTACAAATGCTTCTTCGAGATGGATTTATGACTTTATTCACTGTCTCAACTTCTCTGTTGGCTTAAAGATGAGAAACTGCCTCAAATTGCATTTCAATGCGATGATGTCAAAAGAAGTCTTTGAACTCAGAACTACCGACTTAGATCCTATGTTAATAATGGTGGTTTTGGGAACACTAAAATGTAGTATGATGTTTTTTCATGATAAAAGTTGATTACTTTCTTCATTGAGATTGTAGCCGGGGGCTTTGTTCCAGCCCATTTGGAAAGTATTCAACCATGGTGATGGCTAATCTCGCATCGCCTTTTGACATCATCAATGTGACGAATATATCAATATCTTAGAGTATGAATGGCCATGGATTGACCATTTGAGTGGGTTTCATAGGTGAGGATCATGAAATTTTATAAAACCTTTAGCAGTTGTCGCAGTTGTTTGTAATTAGCTGCAATCTGATCAATAGTAGGCCAAAAATAATCGTAACGAAGTATCTTCTTTGCCATAGTTTGGCCCTCGGTAAGGTCACTGCACTTGTCTTTGCTACTTCACGTAACATTTGTGTGGCATCGTTGTAGGATACACAACGAAGTAGTGAAATAGAAAAGCCTCCTATATATAACACGCTTTCTTGGAAATGTAACATGATGCCTTTTTGGGAGAGAGACTGTTTTTCATTTCGGTTTTCTTAAGGGATTCACCATTGCAAATAGTTCTTGACTGGAGTCATCCACGACTCCTATTTGGTATCCTTTGTTAATGCCCAATTAGCTTCCATTTGATCGATACTCGAAGCTTCTTATATTTTGACCGGGACTAGCCTATGAGTTGTGCGTCTTTTAAATTGGCTAGCCTGGTTAGGGATCGTTTTGATCTTAGGAATGTGGATGCTATAATAATGCTAATTGAGTAGTTCATGCACTTAAGCGAGGTAAGGAGCTAGTCATTTTCCATTATCCTGAAAATCCTTCCATGCTTAGGAAACGACTAATTGAGAATTCAAGGACATTTAAATGGCTTATATTTCCAATGGTTTCCCAATTCTTAGTCCGACAATGAGGACCTCATATTCAGCATCATTATTTGGAATAGGGTTAGGAAAGCTTCATAGTGTAAAAAACCACGCGCTCCTCAGGAGTTATATATACAACTTTGGGCCATAACTAGGGCTGTCCATTTCCTACATGACCCGTGACCCAACCCGAAACCCGCACGGAAATTAGTAGGTTAACCCGACCCGTTTAGTTAGCGGGTCATTTTCGGGTCAACCCGAAATTGACCTGTTTATAAACGGGTAGGTTTAGGGTTGACCTGCTAACCCGATTTTGACCCATCAAACCCGATTATATGTTGTATATCTTCCATACTGTTAGTCTTTTATGTATACTGTTAGTGTTAATCTTTTATGTATGCAGTAATCCGTATGCTCGTATTTGTAGTTATATTTTACTAATACATTTTTGTATGTTGTTAGTTATATTTTACTTATAACAACTGTATTTCTTCCATACTTGTAGTCTTTAATTTATGTAGTATAGGAATATATACTTATGTATAGAAAATGTTTTTTTGATATGGTGATTTCATGCTTTATATATGTGGTGTCTGTTGGTAACTTTGCAAATTGTTGCATGTTGGTGATTATATAACAGTGTGCATATTGGTGATTTGGCTCTTTTGTTGCATATATTAGTAGGCAATATCTATCAATGGGTCAAACGGGTAAACCCGACCCATTTAGTTAAACGGTTACGCGGGTCGGGTTGGGTCAACCTGTTTATAAATGGGTCGGGTTAGGGTTGGGAAAGTATGACCTGTTTAATAAACAGGTTGACCCAACCTGTTTATAAATCAACCCGAACCCGACTTGACCCGACCATAACCCGATTCGACACAACCCATTGACAGCCCTGGCCATAATATTGATCATTAGCTGATCCATCCATATACAATTTCCATTAGATATTTGGTTATTCATCGTTCTCCAACGAGTATCAAAAGCAGTGAATTCATCGATTTTGTTTTCCAGTGGTTGTCCCTTGACAAATCTTTAAGGCATTGAAGTGAAGTCAAACCAACTCAGTTTGATATTCCATTTCAAAAGTCTTCCAAACCCCTTAGGCTGTTGTAAGACCTTTCGTAGTAGCTGGTCGATATAAAATTTGATAATATAAGCTTGGAAGTATGAACATAGCTTCCTAAAGTAGAGTACCACAAAACTTGCAAGCTTTTCAAGTCTGGGATAAATTCTTTCAATGCCTATTTATATTTTGCTGATGTAATATATGAGCCTTTGGATACGATTCTCCTTGTGAACCGGCGCAAAACTGATAGCATGTACAGGTACATCTAGATAAATGAGTAGATCTCAGGATTTAAAGGCTTTCAAAGGATGAGGGGGGTCTCTCTAAGTGATTCATACTCAGAACGATCTTGGGTCCAGGCAAAAGTTTTGTTTTACTCTTTTTATCAAATCAAAGAAGCTAACACATTTTTTGTAGCTCGATAGATAAATAGCTTAGGGCGACAAAATTCCTATTAAAAATTTAAACATGTTTAATATTCTCTGGAACACTGGTCTTCTAAATAACTTATATTTTCTTGGAGTTGGCTTCAATCCCACAAGAATTAATGATGGAACCCAGAATTTTTCTTGATCCAAGGCAGAAAAAGCATTTCAAGGGATCGAGTTTTATCCTGTACTTATGGAGAATTCCAAACATCTTTGTTAAGTCACCGATGTGGTAGTTCGACTATTATGACTTCACAAGCATGTCATCCATCCCAATATTACATTTTAATATCCTGTTAACAAGTTGCTAATAGGTAGCCCAAATATTTTTTAACCGAAAGGGCATGACAACGTAGTAGTGCAACCCCAGGTAAGTAATGAAATTGGGGTGTTCCTGGTCGGGGATGTGCATAGGTATTTAATTGTAGCCAAAGTATGCATCCATAAATAACAGAGTTAATGTCCAGCCGTTGAATCTATAAGCTGTCATATCTTTGAAAGTGGGAAGCTGGATTTTGGGAATGTTTTATTCAAGTTGGAATGATCGATTCATGTTTTCTGCTTCCCATTTGATTTCTTTACAAGTATTAGACTGGAGATCAATTATGGGTAGAGGGTGTCGAACATGAAGTTAATATTATTTTATCCACCTTCTCTTTAAGAGGCTCGATCTCTTGATGTAATAACCCGGAAATCTGGGCCAATTTAAAATATTTATTTTGGCAATTTTAGCGAATTTTGATTATTTAAAATGAATTATTTTAAAAAATATCGACGAGAAATTTATTTTGAATATAATTCGAACATATATATTTATATAGATCGTCGTTAGAATATAAATATTTATTTTAAATTATAAAAGGAGTTGAAAATGGCGTGGTAGTTCGATAATTCGATTTCAAACTTCAATTGAACGTACCGGGTGCAGAACAAACCGGATTTTAGTGAAACCAAAAATAATAGGATCTATTTGATAATATCTTTCCAACGAATCTGAAAAATCAAAATTTCATAGCGGGGATAAAAAGATATGTCCAGTTGAAAATTCTGAATAGTCGCTATAGAATTCAGGCCCTTAAAAATGGAAATTTTGCAAATGACCTCAGATTTCGACGAAACCACTTTTGTTGGATCCGTGATGTCAAGTTATTGCTAGATTCCAATTTTCATAATTTTTCGAATCAATATGTGAGCGTGGCAAAGGAAAACGCGTTTGACCAATTTCTGTTGATTTTAATCGACTGGAAAATGGCCATTTTTCAAACGGTCTCAGAATTTGATGAAATTAGTTTTGTTAGGACCATATCGTCAATACGAAGCTAGAAAATATTTTTTGGAATTTTTCTAGTTAGTATGTGGCCCCGGTAAAATGAAATGCACGTTCAAATTCAATATATAGAGTTATGTTTTGGTTTTGACGAAAACTGATCGAAACGATCGAATCAGCTTACGATACATATCCCATTGTGTTCGGAATGGGGATAATTAGCTATGGGCTACAGTCGTCGGGTTCGAATTTGAGTTTGTATCAATAAACAGGTTATTATGGAATTAAATAATATATATATGCCCTAACCCTAGTCAAACATTTCATTCATACGGTCAAACCCATTTTAACGCCGCTCTTTCCAACCGACGACGATTATCATTCAACCCTCTCTCCCCTGTCTTCTTCTAATCTATACAATAAAAATCAAAGCTTCCGAAGCAAAAATGGATCAGCTCAGCGAGCCACAGGTGTTCAACGGCTGAGATTAAAAATGGGGGCGCAAATCCCTTGATTTTCGCGTTGAAAGAAGCGGACTTGGGGGCGGATTTTCTGGCCAAGGAGGAGATCGGATCTCGAGTGGTGGTTGGAGGAGCACGACAGCGCTCCGGCGCGTCGGAGGGGGATGTTCGATGAGGGTCCGGTCAACCTTAATGGCGGCGGCGGTGGATTGTTTGGAACGACTGATGGGTTCCAGACTTCGACGAGGCAACGAGAAAGGATGAAGAAAGGCGGACGGGGCTTCAACGTGGTCATGGAGGATCCGATTCCGATCATCATTCAGGGAGGGGCGACGACGACTTTGTTGAAGAGGAGCTAACAGGTTTTGTTTCCTGTCAACAAACGAGAAAGAGAGGTTTTAACTTTTTTTTAGCATTATAGTTTATAAAATCTGAAAATTATATATATATATATATATATATATATATGTTATAGTTTATAAAATCTGAAAATTTATATATATAGTATAGTTTTAAAATATGAAATTTATATATGTTGGTATCGTTTAAAATATGATTTTTGCTTATACAAAAATATGGTTTTGAAAATATAAATATACATTAGTTTTTATAAAATAAATATACCATTGTTTTTAAATATATAAATAGTTTTGTTTTAAAAATAAAAGTAGCATGGTTTTAGAAGAAGAAAAATATGATTTTTATCGTATGTTGAAAATATTTTTATGAAGATAAAAATATGATTTTTATATAGAAAGCTGAGAAATAAAAATACGATTTTTATATGTAGAGATTTGAGATAAAAATTGGATTTTTACATATACATTAGCAAAATAAAAATGTGATTTTTATTATAGGAATAGCGAAATAGAAATATGATTTTTAATATAAAATTCATGTGAAACAGATCGCGTGGGAATCAAAGCAGCGAATCTAAGCGACAGAAATAAAGAATGGAGGAGTGGAACCCTCAGTGAGAACTTCTCACCTTTTAATTTTGTTTTTCTAGTTAAAATATATACTAGGATGCAGACGGTGTTTAGTAGCACCCGACACCCGTCGTCCACAGACCATGGATGGCTTGTATGCTTGTTTGTTTGATTTTGATGTGTAGTTGATTGTGTGATGTGATGTGAAATGAAATAAAACATTTATATAGTTGAAATAAAATATTTTATAGTGGAAAATATTTTATAGTTAAAAATAGAATTTTTAACGTGTATAAGAAATGAAATAAAAATAAACAAATCGGACGATTTGTTTATATACACACATTTGACTGATATTGATTGGGACGATAAATTTTACACATCGCACAACTGCACAAATAAAATATGTGTTTGATTGTTTGAAAACCCCACACGGGTATTGGGATAAAATACGACATACACTAATCCCAATAGTTAGTTGTATGTCAATCGATTGATTGACAGACTGTTATAAGCATTAAATATTTATATTAGATGCTTATACCGTGTAGAGTGCACTTTGGATGATGGTTGATTATTCATCGTTGTTATTGTATACATGTGTTGTAGAAAATCCATATAATTAACATTATATGGTAATTGATTGGGCTTCATTCAATATTTGAAAAGAAATATTTGAAAAAGAAATATTTGAATAGAAATATTTGAAAAAGAAATATTTGAATAGAAATATTTGAAAAAGAATTATTTGAAATAGAATATTTGAAAATAGAAATATATGAAGCCGTGTTGATTAGATTGACGCCATTTTGACGTGAACGATATTTATATCGATTTTATTCATTTTATAATGAATATCGATTTTATTCATTTTATAATGAATATCGAAAGTGATTTCCAAATCTGATATTTTAAAAAGAATTGAAATTCAAACTGAATTTGAATTGAATTTAATAGAAAGCGAATTTGAATTGAATTGAATAGAAAACAAATTGAATTGAATTGAATAGAAAACGAATTCGAATTGAATTGAATAGAAAACGAATTCGAATTGAATTTAATAGAAAACGAATTCGAATTGAATTGAATAGAAAACGAATTCGAATTGAATTGAATAGAAAACGAATTCGAATTGAATTGAATAGAAAACGAATTTGAATTGAATTTAACAGAAAACAAATTGAAATAGAATTGAAATTGATTTGAATTGAAATCAAATAGAAGTGAATGTAAAAAGAATTTATAAGGGAAAATTCAATTTTGATTTGAATTTGAAATAAAGGTTGAAATTGTTTTTGAAACAAATTTGAAATGATTTATAAAATTCGTTT
This sequence comes from Allium sativum, assembly GCA_030737875.1. NCBI lineage: Eukaryota > Viridiplantae > Streptophyta > Magnoliopsida > Asparagales > Amaryllidaceae > Allium > Allium sativum. The sequence goes on along the minus strand of CM060922.1, from coordinate 441,549,658 downwards.
TAAAAAGGAAATCGACGAAATATATATATATATATATATATATTATATATATATAATGGCCTGAATAGAACGCGCCGCGCCACGGCAGTTCGTGAATTTCGACCATTGACTTCGAACGGACATTGCGGGAGATCCGTCCGTCGGATTCTCCTAAACCCGGAACCGTTGGGTTCGTATCGAAAAGAGCTTTCTAACGAATATTAGAAATTTGAAATCTAACGGTTGGATTTGGAATTATGTCCAAATCAAATTTGGAAAGGGTCGTTGTAAGTGCAGTTCGATGGCCGTTGATGGAAATCGACTGTACGGGCCTTGATAAAATTATTAAAAATAGTAATAATTTGTGTGAAATCATAAGAAATGATTTGGGAAAAATTGGGATGAAAAACTTCATATTTGAAAAGATAAAAATAGATTTTTATCGAAATGAACTAGTTTTGAACTAGAATTAAAATTCTATTTATTTTTAAATAAATAAATTTGATTTGAAAGGGTTTTAAAAGTAACCAGGATTTCCAATAATTGAATTGGAATGGATTTGAATCGAAATTGTCTTTGGATTATTTCGATGTTGGATTTCGTGATTATACAGATATTGTTATGGAAATTTGAAAGATATATTTATATCGTTATTTCCAATACGATATTTGTTGGTCGTAGAATTTGATATTGAATATAAGCCGATATATTTTCTATTCAGAGCCGTGTTTTTAATATCAAATGGGATTTTGGGTTTGTCATGAATTGCGTCTTCATTAACGTTGTTCTTGAACCCAGTTGAGAAAAGATTAAATCTTTTTATTTAGATTTAATGAAGTGTACCAATTAAATAATATTTAATTGGAATTGAATTGATATTGATTTTTGGGTTTATCGTGAACAGTGTTTTAAATAACACTTGTTCTTTAACCCGATAATTAATAGAATGTGATTTTGGGTTGTTGGGAACGGTATCTTCAATAATACTGTTCTTAGACCCAAAGGAGTTAAGAAAATCAGAAACTAACTGGAGATTAGTTAAGTTGAATGGTTTCTGGGGTATTGATCTGATGTTGGTTTCGGCCTTCGGGGTTAATACTTAGGGAATTGCTCACTTGCTAATTTATGGTTAGGGTCTGATTGAAATGTAAAGTGATTTTAGATTTATAGTGAACCGTGTTTTAAATGACAATGATTCTTTAACCCAGTTAAAGATTAAAACTAAGTGGAGTTTTAATGAATCTTTAATTAGATTGAAAAGATCGAGAATGGAGTATCACCAGTTTTGCTCCAGGCGATAGTTAAATCTTTAATTAGATTTGAACGTGAAATGGTAATTGAATTTACCGATAACACCGTGGTGTTAGATATGAAGTATTACCAGTTTTGCTTCATGGGATGAATAGGTTGGGATTGGGAAATAAAACAAATAATTACTTCGGTGTGGTTCGCTAATCCCGACTAGTTTGGAAAACCATAATTTGGTTTGAAATGATATCCAAAGGAAGATTAAAGAATAAATTTTAAAGAATTTATCTTTGATAAAATTAATGGGAACCTTTCCCTAAGAACGTGAAATTTAGAAACTAACTATAGGTTAGCTAAGAAGAATGGTTTCCTGGGTATTGATCTGATGTTGGTTTCGGCCTTCGGGGTTAATATTTGGGGAATTGTTCTCTTGCTAATTTACGGTTAGTGACTGCTGAATTGGAATGAGGCGTATGTTGTGTTTGTGTAACATTTGTTTATAATATACGCGGGTTGTTCGGAAAGGCTGGGTTTATACCCATTCTGAATAACCGATTCGACGATAAGTCGAATATGATGACGGTGGTCGAAGACCGGAAGTCTTCACATCGTTTGGGTGATTACCGATGATCTTGATTGGGCTGTACACCCAAGATGAGGGAATCAGTTGGTGGTCGTCCAGATGCACTTGGAGATCGACAGATATGCGAGGAAAGTGCCTCCGGTTTCGTTCAGACCTAGAACGGACTTGTAAATGGATGGTGTGTCTGACATTGTATTCCTTTATATTGTATTCGTTGATCTCTGCTAAATATATATCTGTTTGGCGGCGGGGAATTTATTCTCTTGCTTAACGCCCTTCTCTGAGACATACGAGCTCAGAGGTTATATATTGGCAGAAATCAGTGGTACGATATGGATTGATAGTGCGGCATGCTGAGATGCAGTGATCCAGACTTTTGTTGAAAAGCAAAGTTTGGTGGATGATGATCAAAGCGCAGCTTTGATATAGCATGGCTTTGTGTATAGCGTTGATTCGCGAGCCTCACACCTCGGTATGGTAGTAAACTGATGGTTTGATCAGTATGCTCTTTAGTGGATGGGCACCTTAGTGGTGTCGTGGATTCGGTCGACCGAGATGAGCTTAGTGCTCAAGGATATATAGAGTAAGCGGTGTTTTCTCTCGCTGGGATGTAAGCCACGATGATACTCTGGTCCCAAAAGTGCGGATGTGCAGACGGTGTTTTCTCTCGCTGGGACGTAAGCCGTGGGGAATTGCACTACGCGATCGATCTTTCGAATCAGGAGCCACCATGATGGAAATCCAATTTCCAATACGCAATATTGCGGTTTTAATTGTAGAACTAGTATGGCGATATGATATATGGCACCCATGCCGTCTATGATTGATACTTATGATTTGAAGTTGTTTTACACGCTATGCACTTATAGTAGTATCAAATGATTTGTTTCAAACGTACTAAGCATGTTTGGCTATTATAAGGGAAAACCCTATCCCCCGGCTTGCGTTGCATTGTGTGATGGGACCTGGGTCTTATAATAGCTTCATTTTTCTTTATTTAGCATTGCGCTGTTGTTTTATGCACTGGTGTTCTTGGGAGGAAACCCGTTCCGTGTTATACGGCGTGGTCCCTTGATTTACCTTACTTTGAAAATAAAGATAAATAACTGTTTTAGTTCTCACACCAGTCACATGACTGACCTGGAGTTTATTGTTTTAACCTAAACTCTGGGTGCCCTTATTTTGACATGGGCAGCTAGTAGTTTTGGTTTTGCAGATTTATATTCACAGGATCCTGGTTTACAGCTGGAATGATATCCGGAAAGCTTTGTATCCGTATATCTCTTCTAGTTGTGTATTGTATTATTTTCCGCTGCGATGTATTTAAATGTAATTTAAATCTCTGATATTTCTGTGTAATATTCATTTATACTCTGTATATTCTTGTAATCTGATGGATTGTTGTAATATACAATGAAATGTTCTTCCGTCCGCGTTCTGGTTTGTCTTGTCCTCACAGTAATTCGTTCTTTCTCATCTCTTCGGAGACCGGGGAAGTTCGGGTCGCTTCACTTGACCTCAAGATTTAGCGCTTTTATTTGATCAGAAAGATCTTTGGGTCAATGTTTAGGGTATGAATCGTGATTCCTTATGCGATGCCACACATACTAGCATGAGTCCAAGAAAACATGCTACGTTTTCCCATAGGAAGACACATAGTTTTTGCATTAAATTAGGACTATTATGGGATCCAATTTTCAGAACATAGGATGGGTTGTTGTGGTTGACTAGAATTATGATTGTAACGACCCGCACTTTCTGGCTATTTATTCAGTCTATTTTGAATATTTTATTTATTTAAAATATTGGTTTAATTGGAATAATTGAATTTAACGATTTATTTGGAATATATTATTTAAATAAAATAATATTTAAAATTCCAGAATATTGGGAATTGTAGAATTTGAAATATACTGGGACCAGGCAATTTGAAATAGTTCAAAAGGGGTCGTGTTGGAAATTTGGTGACGGTTCGTTAGAAAACGACTTTTGAATATATATATATATATAGATTATAATTTAATTAAATAACGAGCTGCAGCGGCGCGGCAGTTCGCGTTTTGACGTTTTGAACTTCAAACGGTCGTACCGGGTTCAAAATAAGTCGGATTTCCTCGAAACAAGAAATGTCGGGACCGGCTTGACGATATCTTTCCAATAGCAGAGAAAAATCCAGTTTTCGTCGGATAGATTTTATTTTATGGCCAAATCAAATTTTGAAAAGGTCGTTGTGGAATTTCCTTATATATTATATCGTTATTTATATAGAATAAAGGGGTTTTTAAATATTTTAAATATCGAATTGGCATGAAATTCAACCTGTGATATTTTTCCTTGATATTACATCAAATTCTAGTCGTGTATGACCAATCACGGTATTTAAATTATATTATATTGAGGTACTTTAAAATTGGTTCATTTTAATTCGAAATTGGCCAGTTCAAAAGAGACATTTTTCAAACGACCTCTGTTTTCGACGAAACAAATTTTGTTGGGACTGTAACAGTAAATCATTGCTAGATTTTCAAACGGCACGTCAATCGGGGTTATTCTGTGAACATGGCAAAATAAAGTGTAAAATAAATCGATCAAATTGAACGTGTACAAACGCTATTTGAGCAAACGAGCACGGAATTCGACGAAACAAGTTTCGTTAGGACCGTATTGTCAAAATATACTATGCTGTCCAGTCGCATCTCGAACGGGGTTCGTATGTGAGCGCAGCAGCGAATAACAACGTTCAGAAATAGCGATAGGTACGAAATAAAAATCGTTAGTCAATGTCATACGTCACGTCAACTTAAATTATATTATTTTACAACTATATAAACCCCTTTGGGCAGAAATTCCCAGCCCACAACCCATTCTTCATTGTAATTTTGCAAAATAAACCCTCAAACGCAAAAACAATTATATTTCACAATCCGTCAACAATTTGTGAGGGCAACCTGAACGAAAAATGTAGATCGGGTCCTTAGCCACCTACACGCAAAATTCCAGCATGATCGGAGCTTGGTGGTGGCCGGAATCGAGGTAAAACCGCGAAGAACTACGTCTGTTCTTTGCTTAAATTGACGAGTTGTGGGTAATTTTAGACAACAGGACCTTGGGGCTTTCGAAGAAGAGAGGAGAGGCTTCCGTTTGGCTGTGGTCTCGACTGCTCTAGTTGTCTGTGGACGGAGAAATCGAGGGGTGAAAGTAAGGGTAGTTTTTGGGGTTCGGTTTTGAAATGGTGAGTGGTTTGGGCCGTTTTCCGGCGAGGAGTGGCGGAGTTATGGTCGCGGACCAGGGGGGTTCGACGCTGGGTGGTGTGGCGCGTCGATCGGAGGTGGTCCGGTCAGCTCTCGAGGTGTGGGGCGGCCGCAGTTTACAGTTGAACGGATTTTGGTCGGGGAGGTTTTCTGGATGGGCGGAGCTAGGAGGGGACCGGGGTCTCGGGGCGGTGGCGCTGCACGCTGGCGCGGTTCCGATGGGCGGTCTGGTGGGTGCTCAGGCGCCGTACAGCGGGGGCGATAAGGGTTGAAGGTGATCGTGTTTGGCTCCAGAAAGATGATCAAGGAGGATGTCGGGTTTTCTTCTGTTGGAGTTGGAGAAATGCGTGACGCGGCTACTGGGAACCGCATGAAGAGATAATGGGGGAGGCTGACGTGGATTAGTGATTAATTAAGGTAATTAAATTTTAATTTATTTAAAAGTTAGTATAATTAATAACCGTATAATATGTTCAAACTTTGAAATGCAATAACTCCTGCATACATTAACGAAATTTAACGAAACAAGATCCGTTGGGATCACAGGGACGAGACCTACGCAATGACACTGACTAGGAGTCAATCGGACACAGTTGAAAATTCAGCTAATTTTGGACGTCCGACTCAAATTAAAAGCGACAAACACGTCAACCGTCGACCAGAACAAAATCTGGTGAGTTAATTCTCACACCTTCTGGAATACTGTGATGTGGTAAAGTCACAATAAAAATATATTTTACAGTAAACAGTTTAAATTGGTTGATTGGATGCGATGGATGCAAATTGGTTGTTATTGTCTGATTGGATGCAGTTATTTATATTCTGTCAATTATTTAATTCGGATATTTTTATAAACTGACATCTGTGATGCAGAGAAGGACAGGTTGGAGGGATCCAACTGGATTCCTCAAATAAACTGTATTTTTATTTGTTGTGCATATATATATATGAGTTATTCACCCTGACTGACACCAAAACCTGTCTGTATGTTGATGGTTGAATATATATTCACCTGTGTTGTGTTTAAAATCAACAGACAGTGTTGATTGGGTAATTTGCAGTGAATGGCCTAAATGTGTTTGTTTCAGATGTCGGTTGACCGTTAGGGAAATTAACACGGTTTAAGAGTTATAAATTATTTTTATAATTGGATTAGAGTTTAAATTAATTGATATGAGGGATTTAAATTGGAAATTTATAAATATATTTTAATCGAGTTTAAAGGGATTATTTAACGGTTTATACTAGATTTCAAAACAGAGAAAACCCCAGTGATTTATCGGCAGGTTGGAAACTAAAAAGAAATGTTTTTAAAACAATTGAATGGTATTTTTAAATTAATTAAGTTATTTAATTAACTTAAAAGGGAAATGACAAATGGGATTCGGTTAATGGTTAATCGAGGTGTACGGTTGACCAAATCAACCGTGTTAAATCTGAATTGAAAATGAGTTCAATTTGGAGATGGAATGGAATTAATTGGGTTCTGAGTATTCGTCAAAGTTGGCGAGTGGTGTTAAATAATTTGTTAAATCCTTAATTAACTATAATTAAGGAAACCTTTGAATTGTTCAGTATAAGTGTTTAGTTAATCTTCGATTAACTAAACCTCAGGAAAATAAGTATTAAATTGGTTAGGGTTAATTAAATAAAGTATTATTTAATCAACTTTCAAGAGGGATAATCATCATATTTTAAATAGCGAAGTTAACTATTTTTATATAGTTAATGTTAACGTTATTATTAGAGAAGTGGTTTCAATTGGAATTCAATTAAGAAAGATTAAGTAGCATTGTGGTTCGACCAAGGAAGTGGTGGAGGTTTATAAGCCAGGTTTTAGATAAGGGTGGTAAATGAAGTCGATAAGTTAGTAATGGGATTTTGTGGACTTTTATTTAATCAACAAATCAAGTAAAAAGGATTTTATTGGAAGTGGATTTCAAAATGTAAGAAACGGTTTATAAAGGTAGTTGAAATCCAGATGATAAACAAGATGTTGGTGAAATGGTTAATTGTCGAACTGATATTATTCTGAGATAAGAACGGGTCGATCAAGGTCTGAGAGGTAACTAAAATACCCCAACTTGGTTGGCTTCACTATTATCGAGGAATGGTATTAGTTTGGAGTGAGTAGAGTGTTGAAATTGGTCTTACTCTATACGAGGGATATCGAACTCTGATGCAAAGTTTGGAAAATAAATAATATTGGTTTTCAAAGAAAATAAAAATATTGATTTCAAATTATATTTGTTGATCGAGTATAGTATTTAAAATTGAGTTAGTCAAACAAAGTTATTCAGGAAGAGTTTCTATTGCGTAAGACTACTAGCGTAATTCGCAGGGCTGCAGATAGCCTACGGCGGTCGGATGTTTCCTGAGGGAATCAGGCGTAACCATTGTGATCGCTGTGATCTAGAGTCAAGCGAATGGAGTTAAGTAGAGTATAAATTAATCAATGGTAGAAATCAAGTCAAGTTAATCGAGTTGAATAAGTCGAGTTAATCAGGTAGAGTTAATCAATCAAAGTAAATCAATCAGAGTTAATCAGAGTAAACTTGGTATATACATATGTTTTAAATAGGCCGAGTAGTGCCAAGTGCTGAGTCAGCAAACCCATTGTATTCACACTATTGTTATTTGATAGTTAAATCACCGACTATCAAACCTGAGCAAAACGATTGTTGATTCGGAAAGACCGGGATCGAATTATATTCGAAACCATTCCGATCAGCAAGTACGTGAAGACGTTGTTGAAGACGGAGCAAGTGAAGACCGTATATCTTCATGAATGGAAGGACTATTGTTGGATTTCTCTAGCTGATCCCAAGAGATATTTTGACAATGATTCTGTCAGGATTGAGATCTACGGGTTGCAAGGACTTCTCGCTACTAATCCATGGGGTGATTCCTATATGAGATGCAGTAGGAGAGTACCTTCGGCTCATCCTGTTCCTGGATGACTTGTATGGACGGATGTCTGAAAGAGTATTTCCAAAAGGATTTATACGCGTTGATTTCTCCAAACGTATCATAGTTGATGGCGGAGAAATGGTTATTCTCTAGCCAGATAGCTAGAGTATGTTTGTAGACGTCAATCAAGTGTGATCTGGCGGATCTGACGATGTGGCATTCAAAGTGGATGGTGGCCAGATGTTTTAAAGAATTTTAGCCTCAAGCCTCATCAGCCGGGAAATGACAAAAATCGGGCAAGCAGCATGGCTATGTGGGTCACTCCCATTAGGGTGTATAACCACCTATCTAGAGAAATTCCTTTTGCTTCTTTAATCTGTTTCGATGTTGTCCCTTTCCGGGCAGACGGTTGCTTATCCCAACCGTCGGTGGTATACATTCGACACACTCAAGCGAAATGAGTGGTCGGTCATGTGAGGGCCGGGTTGCAAGACGTTCTTGTTGAACCCAGTGTATTTGCCTCTAGAGATACACGTTCGGAAGGTGGTCCCATACCTTGTCATAGTTGGAAATCCAATATCCAATAAGCGCCTGCGGTTTTGGTTTGTATATTATATATGGGGAGCGTGAGATGCAAGCGTTCCTCTAGTTTGTTACTTATTTGTATTTAGACATTATGATAATATCAGAATAAGTTATGAATTCAAAAACGTTTGGGTTATAGTAAGGTAAAAACCGTCCGTGTTTATGTGTGGACTGGTCTTACTATTATCCTTTGATTTCATAAAGGATTTTCCAAAGTTAAACAAGTTGTTTGTTCTGTGAATTTTTCACTGATAGTATTCCAGACTGACCCGGTGTATTTTGTTTTAAATCAAATGTGCTCGGGTCAGACCGAGTATGTTCCAGGTTAGGTTTCGCTTGGAGTTTTCAGGAGCTAGAAGCAGGAGGCTTCACCGCTAGTTATATAAAGTTATTTCTGCTGTGCAGTTATATGTTATGCTCTGATGATTGGTATGTATATACAGTTTTGTATAAAGATATTTGATATTATATTTTATCTGTTCCGCTGTGAGATTCTGATGTGTTCTTCTTCTTTCTTCTATTCTAATATTTCTTTCTTTCTATTCCCACCCTCTAACTTCTTTCTCATGACAATCTGGGGGTTCGACACTTGGGTTTTTGGCAAGTGATACGGGTTTATGTGTCGTTGTCGAGAATCCGATTGTCGTTCTTTTCCCCGGGTTGTTACAATGATGGTTTGCTCAGTATGTTTAGCTCTTTGGTATACAGATTTTTTGTCTTTTCTTGGGTCAATCTCTTGAAAAAGATAAGTGTGTTTGCATGAGCTATGTCTCATATCATGGTTGTTGTAAAGACCCGGGTTTTCGCGATCCTGAGTAATCGACATACAACCCAATGTCGACTACCAAGCATCAGAAATACCGGATAGTTAATAAAAGAAAATAGAGGGTGAGAATAGATAAGATAGAAAATTTGAATAGAAGAAGAAGAAGAACATACAACATAAGAGTAACACGAATCTCACAACGGAGCGAACAACATATAATAGATAACGTAACTTTGAAACAAAACCAGTTTATATATACAATAACATTTATCAGAGTACATCACTTACAATACAGCGGAAATAAATAATTTCTATATAATCCTGAAGCCTCCTGCTCCAGCTTTCCAATTATATCTGTAAAATCCTGACTACTTGACTGCTCGTACAAAATTGGGCACCCAAGAGTTTAGGGAAAACAAAACAAAATAAATTCCAGGTCAGTCATGGGACTGGTGTGAGTAAACAATTTAAAACAGCTTGAGAAAATAAATGATATCTCATAAGACCACGCCATCTAACATAGAACGGGTTTTCCCTTATGAGAATCCAAAACACTTGATTCAACATTTCAAGAATCCTTTTGAAAGAAACGATAATCTTTATATCAAAACTCTTTTGATATTATAATAGTGTCTATCAACCACGATATAATAATCATCTAGCAGAACGCTTTCATCTCACGTTCCATATACATAATATATAATTAAAAACCGCTGGCGCTTATTGGTTAATGAATTCCAATTGAGAAGGTATGAGACCACCTTCCGACAGTTTATCTCTAGACAGGAATACACCGGATTCAACAAGAACATCTTGTAGCTCAGGCTAAACATGACCGGTCACTCATTTCTCTTGAATGTACCGAAAGTATTACCACCAACGGTTGGGATCAGCAACCGTTTCCCGAAAGGGGCAGCATCAGAATAAATTATAAAAGTAAATGGAATTTCTCTAGATCAGGTGACAATACACCCTAATTGGCAGCTAACCACTTAGCCATGCAACCTACCCGATTTTATACCATTTCCGGTTGTGAGGCTAGAGACCATAACGTATCCTTTACAAACCGCATCTTCATTCACTTTGAATGTCACATCGTTATATCCACTAAATCACAAATTGATTTCTCCAAACATATCACGAGTAAATAGCTTACAGAGACGAATTCCTCTGCCACCAAACGTAAATACGTTTGAAGAGATCAACTTATGCGATCTATTAAATATACTCCGTCAGACATTCTTCCATACAGATCATCCTGGGACTGGGCAAACCGAAGGCACTATTCTGTAAACAGGACAGCCCTTGCGTAACTCCGTCTTTAGTTATCTTCATCATATTTGATCTCAACGCTAACGCCCACACAGAGTGGTTTTTAGATAATGAATCTGATCTCGGTCTCTCCGTATTGACGACGGAAAGATGGTCAAAAACTTTGATAGTCGGTGATTCAACTATACAAACAACGGTCGTATTTTCAAATGGAAATCTTATCGATCAATCATCATTTCATTTCCCAAATTCCCATTTATTATTTCCCTATATTCATAAATTCCTTATTTTCTAAAATTAGAAAATATACGTTATTAACTTTGGAAAACGTTTCCATTTCTGATTCACGCATCAATATCTTCCCACCTCTATCAGTCTCTAACTGTAAACTAGTAAGAGAACAACTTCCCAAATATAAACCCCGAAGGCCAAAACCAACATCAGATCGAAACCCAGAAGTCCGTTCAACTCAACTAATTTCCAGTCAGTTTCTAATTTTAGTAATTCCATTTAAATTCCTAATCCAAACCCCAAATTCCTTTATAATATTTTATTTGCAAAATATTTACTTTAATCTAATTTTTCACATAGAATGTGAATAATATCGAGAACATCTTTTTGCAAACATCATCGACATCAAAAATGGCAGAAGCAGCCGCGCAAACGTCTCCTCAATTAGCCGTTGTTTCTGCTCCTTCCTCCTCCCATCAAATCAATCAATCCTCCCCCTCTTCACCACCATCCTCGTCAGCGGCGACGCTGCAAGCTCCTCTCAAACCCCCTGACCCACCTGACCCTTCGCCAAATGCCATACCAGTGGTGCTTCATGCTCCTCTACCCACGATTCCAACTGCTTGCAACGTGAATGATAAAATGCCTATGACGTCTTTGTTCAAGAACAAACCCCGAAATGCTGGAAATATGTTCCGATAGACATGGTTCCCACCTTCAATGGTAAGAAGATGATTTTGCCTCCTCAAATCATTGAGGCCGGAACTCATCAATGGTCGGATGCTCTTGTAGGATTCTTCTTAGATCAGCCACTTCCATATACATCAGTAATTGAAAAACTCAAAAGTTTGTGGAAATTAAAAGGTCAAGTGAGAGTAAGATCAGATGGCACTCTTTTTCTATTCAAATTCTCTTGCTTTAAAGACAAACAAAAAATCCTCCAAGGAGATCCCATTGTAATGCGCAACAAACTCTTTATAGTTAAACAATTTGACCCTGCAATTAGTAATGTTCAAGGAAACATAAGAGCGGTGCCTGTTTGGGTTTTCTTGTACAACATTCCTATGGTTGCCTGGTCGCATATAGGGATAAATTACTCAGCTAATAGACTGGGGAAGTTAATATGTATGGACGAGAGCACTGAAAAATTGGAAAGACTAACCTATGCTAAGTGTCTGATTGAGATCAAAACTGATGTTGAAATTATAAAAGATTTTGAGGTTGAAACACCTGAAGGAGGCACTCAAGTAATAAGGGTTGAGTATGTCTGGAGGCCTGATATTTGCGTGCAATGCAAAGCCTTTGGTCATAATACTATGAATTGTGAAATAAAGGGTAAAATGGATAGAGATAATGCTAAAAAGGAGGCTAAAAAAGGTACTATCCCCTCAACTCAAAAACATTTTAGTAAACCGACAGAGAGATCTGATGAAAGGCACTGGCACAAAGTTGGACCAAAGGGAAGAACAATAAATGGAAAATACTACAGGGCTAAAGTTAACACGGTAGCTACAGATAGGGAAAAGGATGGTCTTCCATCTGTTAATGACAAAGAATCTGAACTTGAGGAAGGGGAAATTCTACAGTGGTTCTCAAGAAACGATAACCAGGTGAAGCAACCAAAGAAAAATTCAGAAGGAGAATTGATAGACGCTACCATCAATAAAAATGCAGACTTAAAAGGCAAGTCCAAGGAAACAACAGATGAAGACACTAGATTGGGAAAGAACAATGCTAATAACTATGAACAAAGCTCATCCTTTATTGCTCCTTTCAAACAATAGCCATATTGTAGATAATAATGTCTTTGAATGTTTATACATACATGAAAATGACGCTGATTTGGAGGGTGAGCACAAAACCACTGAAGATTTGGTTTCATATTCTGAAACAGGATACTGACGATGACAGTATCGAAACTTTTGACCAATCAGATGAGGAAGACCTAACAGAACAAATAATGAATAAAGTGGTACTTGCTGCTGGAGGAATGCAAAGGGAAAATATTGAAGGAATGAAGGATAAAGAGAATAATGATATGAGGGCATCTCTTACACACCTGAATGCAAGTACCAATGTTACTAAAGAGTTAGTTATACCTTGTAATACAGAGCTCTCAAATAAAAGTAAAAACAACTCCGAAAATGAACAACCAAATGAAGTAGTTGAAGATTCACAAAGGGATACTGTTGCTAAAATACCGGAAATGGATAACAATGGTAAGGTTGTCACTGGAACAGGGAGTGAAAGCATCTCAAAGGTTGAAGAAATGAAATGTCAAAAGAACAATGACAAACTTGATACACTAGGCACTGATAATATAAAAATTATATCAAATGAGACTAGTGGTGGAGACTATGTTCATAACCTCTTGCAACCAGTGTCTGCAGTTGACTGTTTGGACCATGCAAAACAATATGTATCTAACCACACTTCAGAAGGACAGGAGAAAACATCCCCATACACGAAAATTCTACCGCCAAATGCTTACAAGGCTCCTCCAAAACTTGATAATGGTGACAGTCATTAGGATAAAGAGCAGCCTCTTTCCTCTGATAAAGTCAAAGAACAAAACAGATACTGCTCTCCTAAAAGAAAACATAATGTTGGCAGAACTCTTGAATCACCCCTTTCTTCAACTTTGCAAGGCAATGCTAGATCATCAGTTCCTTTTACAAGGAGCATGGCAAAGACAGATTTTTCCTCTGAGTTTAATCCATGACACAAAGTATAGGTGTATGGAATATACGAGGGGCTCACTTAGACAGGAAACTAGATCAATGTAAGTTTTTAATTTCTGATTTTAAATTAACTATGCTTGCGATCCTTGAAACTAAGCTTAATAAAGATTTAACTGCTAGAGCTGCTCATTATATTAACCCAGCTTGGAATATGATAAATAATATTGAGCAAGCCCCCTATGGTAGAATACTTATCATCTTTGACCCTAATATTCACCAATTATCGATGCTAGACTCTAATAGGCAGGTAATTCATTGTCATAACTGGCATTTTCCCTCTTCTACTTCCTTTTACATTTCCTTTATATATGCTGACAATTCTGCTAGTGCTAGAGAACACTTATTCCACGGCTTACCTAATTGGAGGCAGGAAACTCACCCATGGATCATCAATGGGGACTTTAACTGTTGTCTTGAGCTTGGTGACAGATATGGTGGTAATGCTCTTTCAATTTCTGATATTACTCCTCTAAATCAAGTTCTCTTGAATGCGAATCTTTTAGAATTTAAAACATCTGGGTTATACTTCACTTGGAGTAACAAAAAGAAGCAGGGGTTAAGGACTTTCTCTAAGATTGACCATAGCTTTTGTAATTCTGCGGCATTACTTACATGGCCTGAAATTCACACGCACAAACCTCCTCCCTTGCTATCTGATCACACGCCTCAAATTATAACTTTGGGAAAACACTTCCCCAGAGGAAAAGCTTCTTTCAAAATTTTCAATTATTGGGTTAATGAAGCTGACTTTTTAGAAGTGGTGGAAGCAAATTGGAGAAAACCTATCCTCGCCAACTTCATGTACATTCTGCACAGGAAACTTAAAACCACAAAGGATGTTCTCAAAGCGTGGTCCTTCAGAAAGTTTGGTAAGGGTAATAAGCAATCTTTCATTTGCAAACAAAGGCTCTCAGAAATACAGAAGAGAATGGAGCTAGAAATTAATAATCCTACCTTATCTGTTCTTGAAACTAACGCTACTAACGATTATGAAAATGCTCTTATTCTTGAGAATTCTATGATAAAACAGAAGGCTCGACTAAAATGGTCGGTTGAGGGAGACAGAAATACCTCGTATTACCATGCTTCTCTAAAATCAAGACACTCACAACAAAACATACACAGGATAAAAGATAAACAGGGAGTTCTCTGCTCTACTTCTACTGAAATCGAAAAAGCATTTATTACCTACTTTACTGATCTCCTTGGTAATGTCGACAGGTTCACACCTAGCATTGAAGACATAGACCCTTTAATTCTGCCGAGAATCAGCTCGTAGGAAAAATCTTTGCTGATAACTGAAATCATGGATGCTGAGATAGTTTCTGCCTTCAACTCTATGAATAAAAAAGCATGCGGAGGACCGGATGGTTACAATGCACAATTTTACAAACATACATGGCCTTTGATTGGTAATGATGTTATCAAAGAGGTTAAGCAATTTTTTCTCAAAGCTAAAATGCAAATGTCCTATAACAACACTAATATTGCTTTGATTCCTAAGGTAAAGAATCCCGACAAGGTAAATGACTTTCGCCCCATATCTTGTTGTAATATTATTTACAAGCGCATATCTAAGATTATTACTAATCGTTTGAAAAAGGTTTTGCCGACTATAATATCTAATAATCAGTCGGCCTTCCTTGAAAAGAGGAATATTCTTGATAATGTCATGCTTTCACATGAACTGTTGTATGGGTATAAAAATGCTAACAACTCTCCCCGTGCCGTCCTTAAATTAGATATTCAAAAAGCTTTTGATTCTATCCATTGGGATGCGATAGTTCGAATCTTAGGTTATATGAACTTTCCTATTCCGTTTATTTCTTGGATTTATGCTTGCATATCTACTGTTAACTATTCCATTGTTCTTAACAGGTCTTGTGTTGGTTTTTTCGAGGGTAAACAAGGCGTTAGGCAAGGTGATCCGATGTCGGCTTACCTTTTCATTGTTGTGATGGAGCTGCTTACTCAGATGTTGAACAATCTTGTTCGACAAAGACGTATTAATCTTCATCCCAAATGCAAGGAACCCCAGGCTGTATCTCTTCTTTTTGCAGATGATCTTGTGATATTTTGTAAACCTGATGTAACCACTATAAGCAATATTCTCAAATGTCTAAATGACTTCTATTTGATTACTGAATTAAAAGTTAATCTTTCCAAATCAGAATTTACTTTTGCTGGTCTAAATGCTGAAAGTATTAACCATATAAAGATCACAACTGGTCTGCAACATAACAGCTCAACCATGTCGTACTTAGGTCTGCCGCTCGCTACTTCTAGAATCACCATGCAACAGTGCTTACCCCTATATGAAAGAATTATTAGCAAGCTGGATTCTTGGGCAAATCAGTTCTTAAGTCAAGCCGGTAGATTAACGATTATAAAATCTATCATTTTTTCAATGCAGGTCTACTGGGCTAGAACCTTTATTCTCCCCAACAAATTGATCAAAATGATACGGACTGCTATGATGCGCTTCTTCTGGAAAGGCAATACTACAAGCAAGTACCTAGCTCCTATCTCTTTCGATGCTATGGAGAAACCATTATGCAAAGGCGGGCTTGGTCTGATTAACCTAGTAGAATGGAATAAAGTTGCTCATGCTCAACACTTGGCCGATTTTATGCATCGAAGAAGCAGCCTATGGGTAGAATGGTCGAGAAAGCACGTTATAAAAAATAAAAACTTGTGGAGCATGGAAATTCCGCAAAAGTGCAGCTGGACTTGGCGGTGTATCTTTAAATTAAGGGGAGTATTATTGCCACTAGTTAAATTAAATATGAACGTAAATAACGGTGTTCTTTTCTGGTAGGATCCATGGCTAAACTATGGCGATATCCTCAGTCGAAGACTGTCATACGAAGAAATGATGCAAACTGGTGTTCCCACTCATGCTACACTTGCTAGTATTGCTACCAGCTCAGGACCTCACCTGCCAAACTCGTCTAATCCCAGAATTAATGCACTGTGGCAGATGATCAGAAGCAAATGGATGAACAATCAAAGCTTGTGTGACATCAAATGGTTTGATGATGATAAAGATTTCTCGATTAAAGCAGCTTACAATAGACTAAATAAGGATGGTGAGGTGAATGACTGGAATTGGTGCTCGAGGCTCTGGAAAACTGATAATGCGGCAAAGGAAAATTTATTTTACTGGAAAATGCTCAACGGCGCTCTGATGACAAAAGATAAAATTATTCAACGCGGCATGTTGATAGACGGTATATGTATTTACTGCGGTGTTCAGTCCGAATCCATCGACCATCTATTTTTTGAATGCAATGTTGTGGGCGCGATATGGAGCAACATTAATGACAGAATAGGAAGGACCAGAAGTGTGGTGAGAAATGATCTTGAATGGGCGCAGATATACAGTGAGATAGGTACCAAGAATATGGGAAAAAGGATGCTAAACATGGTATTGAAGAAGTTTATATGGTGTGTTTGGAAAGAGAGGAATGTTAAGCTTTTCAAGCCAGAAAAAGAAAAAATGCAACCTGCTCTCTTTAAATGGATTGTTCAGGAAATTAAGCTTTGCATGGACCATGCATCTTTTGCGAGTGAGCCAGGAATTGTGGCACGTTTTGTTGCTTGAGCGGTGCTGTCCTTTTGTGTTTTTCTCCTTGTTTTTCCCGTGCTTGAAGCATTGTACTCTCCGTTTTCTTCTCTGTAGTGTTATTACTACGAGATCTTTGTATTTTCTCTTTGTGCTTCAATAAAAGGTCGGGGTCCTTTAACCCCGTCGGCCATGCCAAAAAAAAAAAAATTCTTTATATAATCAAAACAATTTGATTTCGTATTTAAAAACAACATCCCAATCCCAAATTCAATTTATATTTTTATTTGCAGAACTTTTCATACAAATCTTATTTCATTTCCAACATTTATAATCTCATTGCAAATTTCCTTTATAACTACTACGTTCACATTTTGTTCCAATTATTGGTGTTAATACTAATTTTACTTCTCTATATAAATTCAAATTATATATTCAATTCATCAAATGATAAATATTAAATTCTATTCATTTTCCAAATATTTCCTTTTATAATTCTATTTACTTTCTAACTAATAATTCTATTTATTTCCTTTTATAATTCTATTTAATTTCCAAATAAATATTCTTTTTTTAATATTCTATATCCACTTTGAAATTCCTTTTTGTAAAAATCATTTGATTTTATATAAATATAATTTCTTTTCAATATCCTATTTATTTCATATAAATATTTCCCTTTTCAGTATCATATTTATTTCATATAAATATTTCCATTTATACATTCCAGTATTTCATATGGTATTTAAAATACCAAATAACATGACCAGTGTCATCATAATCAATCACAGATTATATATCACATCATATATCACAATATACGAAACCAAACAGTATTATAAATATTGAGGAATCCAGTTGGATCCCTCCAACCTATTTCCCTGCATTCACAAATGTTAAACAATATAAATAACATCAATTTCATTTTAATATGAAATATTCTGATAAACAGAATCAATATTTGATTAACGATTTATATATATATCGTTATCTACAATTTCAACCAATAAATCGGCAATTCAACCAAACAATCACACACAACAATCAATCATCATTTATCAATACTAGATTATATTTATAAAAATATAAACTGTACAGAGTTAGTGAGATTTACTCACATTAGACGATCATCGTTAAATAACGATAACCATCGGTTGATTCAGACAGACAATTTATTTCGCTATAAATTGTAACGAGCTCCAATTTACTCCCAGTCAGTTCCATTGTGTAGCCACCGTCCATACGATCCTAAAGGATCTTGTTTTGTTGAATTCTGATAATGTATGGCAATGATATTCATTTTACAAGTTAATGCACTATTTTTATTTAAATTAAACTTAAATTATTTAAATCATCGGCTTTAGCAATTTTAACCACCCCAACTTACCCAAACCCATTGAAACACTCTTCTCCCTCCTGCTCCATATCACGCACGACTCCAGGCTTTTCAAGGCCATTGCGGTTTCCTTTTGATCCACTTATCTTCCTCGTTACTTTATAATACTCCTCAAGGAAAGTACTATGATCCTTCTCTTTCCCTCCTCTTTCCACCTATACCCAAATCCAGGAACTCGATCACTCCATTTCGGATCCTTCCTTCGCGTCACTTCAGTGATCAAATACCCCCAAAACTCATCAGATTGTGCACCTACTCCCCTTGATCAACTCGCAACCATCCCCTTGCCCTATCTCTACCCGAAACAGTGGTGAACCTTAACCCTAGATTTATAGTACAAAACACGAACGACAGGAACTATAACCGCACCCTTTAAAACCCATACTAAATCAAAGATAATTACCTTAGGAATGTATATACACCATTCTTTTGATTTTAGAATTTTTGTGGAGTTATTTTGATTTTAGGAAGATGGTTTTAGTTGAGGTCTTCTACGGATTTGTTGCGGCTTGCATATTAACCACAGGAAGATAGGATTAGGGTTATGCAAATGATGACATTATATAGGGTAGTTATATTAATTTTTTATTTGATTTTTATATTCACTTTTAATGAATCGCTACTCGTATATACTGTTTAAAAATCCCTATGATCGCATAACATATCCAAAGTCGACGAAAATGGACATACAGCTATTGTTCGACATTACGGACCCAATGAAACTTGTTTCGTCGAATTCCGACTTCGTTTGCTCACACAGCGTATTTTTAAAGTCGAATTATTGACAGTTTTTCACATTAAAATCCCGTACGGCCACATACGGACTCCAAAAATCACGAAAATTGAAATCTAACAATAATTTAATATTCTAGATCCAACAAAATTAGTTTTTTCGAAAACGGAGGTCGTATGCAAAAATGGCTATTTTTAAAGCTCAAAATAAACCCATTTAAATATGAATATATTTAAAAATAATTAAATTAAATATTTATAAATAAATACTATCATATGTATTCACAGTGGAATACCATACAGCTCCAAAATAAATATATTAGGATTTATAACTCGATATTTCAAATCCAGATTAAATCAGTATTCAATTTATATTGAAAATCCATTTATAATATATATAAATCATTATAAATTATAAAGGAATTCCATAGCGACTTTTCGAAATTTTGATTTGGACATAAATCAAAATTTACCTGACGAAATCCTGATTTTTCTCTTTCATTAGAAAAATATACTTCACAGGCTCCGAACGTTTCTTGTTTCATGGAAATCTGGCTTAAAACAGATTCTGTATATTCGTTTAAAGTTTGAATCGCCAAATTACGAACTGTCGCGCCATTTCGAACTCGATTATAATTATAATATAATTGTAAGTTCAACTATCATTTATATAATATACTCGTTAATATAATTTAACTCTAAACTGAAAAATATATTATAATTATCCAATTCGCACAATATTGTGAATTCCACTATTTCCGACTATTTCAAAAATTAAATATATTATTATATTATTTATATTAATTAAATATTCAATATTATTTAATTTTGGTCATTTTAAATTACCAAACCTTTATTTAAATTACTAAATAAATTATTTATAATACCGTAAAAATACGGGTCGATATAGTTGTTATACATTTGTGTTTCTGATGTAGAAAAAGGTCTCCAACCTTTTTCCTTATCTCCGTGGTGGGTATCATTCCATTTTTCCATATAATTGGCTCTCTCAATGACTTGTTCCCCTCTAATTATTCTAACACCATTGTTTGGAGGGAACTTCATAAGTAAGCACCAAAGTGAAAAACAGGCTCGAAATTCGGCTAGGTTTGAACGCCTTGAGAAGGTTAGGAGAGCATATATCAATGATGATGAATAGGATGATCTGCACTCTTCGGAAGTCACATGCACAAGTTCAACTGGTAGGTAGATGATTCCCACAAGTTTATCTGTAGTTCCATTGAGGCCTTGGATTATGGCAGTGCATAACTTTAGGTCTTTAGCCTCACGTCTCATATGATCATATGCCTTCTTAAAGAATGTATTTATGAAACTCCGAAAGTCAATTTGGGCTATCAGGGAAAGATCTGGACCGATCACGGTCAAGATAATAAGAGGATCAATGGTTGGGCCTTCACCCTATCAGCCTTCCTTTTTTTGAAGATGATGTCTTCGGTCAGCATCCATTGTTGTTTTACTGGAATGCCCTCATCCATTGGAAAGAACTTTTCATATTATGCATGCGTTATTGAATTGATGTACTCCTCCACCCTTCTCTATCTTTATCGATTGGACAGTGGCTGCCATAAATAGTGTTAATAATTGCTTGTTGTGGATTTCTCTAATACTCTAGCGGGTACCTAGCCTTGGTTCTGTTTAAAAGGACCCAATGCCTCATCTTTTAGGGATTATGCATGTTGCTTCAATCTTTTCCTCGAATTAGCTTCTCGATGGTGTCTTTGAGATGAGATAATCGTTGTTGCAGTGGTCAAATATCTCACGAAATTTGCAATATCTTTCATATTATTTTTTCCTCTTTATCGACTCTCTAGGATTGGGCCTTTGATACTTGACCATGCTACATGTATCCAGATTCCAACAGAGTGTTAAGTTGAGTACAGTTATTATAGAAAGGAAATCACTATCATTTTTTGGATTCCTTCTTATCGATGCCATCTCTATTGTTATAGCTAGGGGTGTAAACGGGTCGGACCGGACTGGACTGAGGTGTGTTCTAGTCCTGTTCTATAAAAGTTTCGAACAAACATGAACCAGACATGCATTAAGTTCAAACACCATTCGTACGAGTTGGACAACAGACGAATAATGTTCGACAACAGAAAAACATTGAACATTTTGGATCGGACTAGACGGTGGTGTGTCCTCGTCCTGTGCTATAAGAGAACCGTACGGACATGGACTGGACACCTTATAGCCTCAGACTGAGTTGGACAATAGACTGTCTTATCCGTTATACAACCCTAGTTGATGCATTACTTTGGATTATTCTGAACATTAAAATTAACTTTTCTGGAACTTTATCCAGTTTTCTTGACTTCAACATTTCTCTACACTATGTCAAGTTGTTGTCATTGAGCATATCCTTCGTTTTCCCAATTTTTTCATATATCCTCCTTGCGTAAGTACTAGTTTACCTTATTACAACAAGGTTACAACATATTTGGAGGCTTCCTTTTAAGAGAATCACCAAACTATGTATCAGGATGAATGCCTTTGATGAGTTCCATTAAGACTATGTCTTTTGTGGACTATTAACCTATATTAAAGAATTATAAAATCACTTTGGGAAATCTATCAATGGATTGCCAATCCTTTGAAAGATGTTTGAAATGGACACGACATCCTTAGCTCAAGTGGTGTGAATACAGAGCTAATCCACTAATTTTCTAGAAAGTTAGTTGAATGTCGATATGGATCTCAATGGAAGTCGAGAGAAGCGTAGATAGGCCATGTGTTCAAGGAAACAAGGAAGCACATGTACTTCACTAGGTCAGTTGCATTGGAAAAAACCATATGCCACTCATACTTATTTAGGAACTTTCAGAGATTTGTTTTTCTTGAGTAAGAGACCATTGTGGCATATTGGATTGCATTGTCCATTCAGCATTTTGGACATCAACAATAAAAGGATTTCATTCAATTCAATTTTCAAACATTATCGTCTTATCCTTGGGATTCTCTCATGATCTCTCAGGTCATGGATATGGAATTAAGAGTTTGGATCTCTATCGGTTGGTGATGGTCTTAATCCATCTTGTTGTGGTGCCACTAATGGGGACTACTTTATTAAGTAGCATCATCATGCTCACTCCTTGGTGGTTGTGTAGTAGTACCTCGATTTCCGTCAATTGTAGGAAGTCTAAGAATCAAGTTGTGGGCATGAGCAAACGTTAGCATAAACAATGTGTGTTTGAATTTGAAAGTAATGGAAAATTATTAATGTTAACATATTAACAAACTTAACCATTTAATAAAATAGGAAAATAATTATGTGTGATAAAAATTATTAAATCAAGGAAGGGAAAATAATTAATATTAAAATGGCAACATTCCCTTTAAATTGGCAATGCATGTCATTATGACATCAAAAGAAAAAAATGAAAATGACGTTGAAAATTTGAAGTAGATAACTAATTCTAGAATGAAAACATATACAAATATATTTAGACATAAATTACAACAATAAGACGCAAAATAAACGCGCATCATAAATGGTATGAAACCATGTAATAGAAGGAAGTTTAAATAACACTAATTAAGTAATGTTTTAATTTAAGATGGATATGCATGTATTAATAATATGCGTTTGAAATTGAAAATAAAATGTGTGTTAAGATGGTAGAAATAAACATTAAAAATTAATGTTCATGAAATTAAAAGAAATAAACACGCAAGAATTTAAAAAGAAAGAATAATTAATGCGCATATTGATTACGCGTTTAAATTTGAAATAAGAATGCCCATCAAAAACAGGAAATAATCAATAAACTGGTTAGGAAATAAAACATTTAAGTATACCAATAATCATGCAGCTAAACGACCTATTATTGGATTTTCAAAATCGTAATGGGTCGACCCATACCAGAAGTGGGTCAACCTATACCGGAAGTGGGTCGACCCAGGGGTTGACACACTTGAGGATTGGGTTGACCCAGGTGTCGACCCACCTGGTGCGTGGGTCGAGCCATTTCGGGTCAGGGAAGCATGATTCATCTCGTTGTTAATGGACCAGACATAATTCATTTCAATTCGACGGGCGCGGTTCTTTTGAGTAGTTGTAAATAAACGAGCAGAGCATAGCCTCCAACTCATATTTTCTAAGAGGATACCAGAGTTCTGCCATTTCCCTTCTCTCCCAAACTCTTCAGATATATATATTAGTTTTAGGGTCATTGATTCGAGGTTCGAAGATGAAAGGTTATGGATTAGGATATAGGCATCTAGATTTCCCATCCGTATGAGATTCGAATAAGAGAGACCGCAAATGTCAGATTTGAATCAAATTCAAAATTGGAGAGCAATTAGGTGAGTGGGTCTAAATTATATTTCTTATAATAGTATATTATATCGTTTGATTCCTGTAAGAATTTTTAATATGTTCTCTTCTTCCTTTTCCCCTTTTTTCCATCGTAATATATATATTATAGTTTATATTGAATTTTTGGTTATGCAAAAAATATACATAAAATTTGAAATGTTGGCATATATTTATAATTTGCACCTAATCTATGTGACTTGTTATAATCCGTTTTATTTGCACACATTGGACTTATGAACAAAAGAGGATTTCATAATTTTAGGTGTGGCATAATTGATATTATAGATAGTAAATTTGCAGTTAAATGGTAAATCTGAGAATTTATGTGTTAGCAGTAAAGATTACCTTTCAAATTTAGAATGAAATGAATATAGAGATTGTTGGAATTGAAAAAGGGACATAACCCAATTGTACCCAATTTACTGTAATTATGTAAAAGGGGAAATAAGTTAGGAACTAGTATATACCAATTAAAATAGGAAGTCAGAAATAGCCTAGATTGATTGATTAGGAAAAAGGGAATATATTTCCATAGTTTTGTTTGAAAATAAGCAGAAAACATAATGACAAATTTTAAAATAAATAAAGACGTGGATTAGTGTGAAATAGGGATTTAACCGTACTACGCACTATTCAATAGTCTAAAAATAATTAAAGGAGATGTCTTGCAATATGGGTTTGCAGTAACTACCTTAAGCTATGGAAATAGAGTTTTGTATTGTTTTAATAACCAATCAATTAGGAATAGGTCTAATTTCCTAGAAAAAAGGGTAACATAATTTGAAGACGTAATGAAAAGTAAAAAGGAATATATGAGGTTTATTATAAACATACAACCACAACTTATATTTGTATAAATATGAAAATTTGGGAAATCATAATAAATAGACATGGTTCATTTGCAAATATGAATATGAAAGAAATTGGTTAAAAGAACAGTTAGGCTTTAATATGGACATACTGACTTAAATGGGTTAAGTTACGAGCCTAAAATACGTTAGTCTTTAATATGAACATATTGATTTACAAAGTGTAAGTTACAAGCCTAAGATTCTATGGCAACTAATAAAGTTGATTTATAAATAAATAATATTCGATTAAATAGATTAATGAATATTGTAAACTAATGGAAAAAGAAAAAAAGTGGAATGCATAATAGTAAATTAGACATAAGGTCTAATTAATATAACAATATGCGTTTGGACTAGAGCCCAACGGGACAAATCATCATAGGTGCTAGGAGGCATGGTGGGAGAATGTCCAACTTATTCGATGGAACTGAAGGAAGTGCAAGACTTTGATGAGACGTGAAGGTACTCCTAATGGTCCTCTGTAGTATGCCTAATGAAGTTGTATCCACGGAGGCATAGTCTATATGGTTCCATCCGGGAAGTATTCCTTGATTGCACTACGTATTAAGGGCAATCTAAAGTCTGATTATGATGATTTTAGGATGATTAAGCAGCTACCTCGGCTCGGGAGAAGGCTTCGTGGTCAGGATCCCACGT
Organism: Allium sativum; assembly: GCA_030737875.1. Classification (NCBI taxonomy): domain Eukaryota; kingdom Viridiplantae; phylum Streptophyta; class Magnoliopsida; order Asparagales; family Amaryllidaceae; genus Allium; species Allium sativum. Next base: position 441,524,552 of record CM060922.1, on the reverse strand, counting down.
AGATGGCAGGTTGTCGAACGCCTATCATCGTCAGTCGGAGCAAGTATGGAAAAGACTAGAGCTAAACCAAGATGACAATGATCTTTTTACTATCGGAACATTAGATGAGAGACAACGCCAATTTGGCTGCTTAGCTTGTTTGTTAGGGGGATAGCCAGTTAGCTCTTTGAATGGTCTTTCATTAGTTAAGGAGGTTGGGTGGGGCCACAACAACCGAAAATAACTTAATAAAAATAAACCAGCGATAGAACGCTATATGCAGTGTTATTTATAGAAAGTATAATTTGTCCATTCACCAGAACTTTTGTTTTGAACCCCTCCTGTTAACAAACCCACGTGTTAGACAAGTGGCAGAGATTATCCAGCTTAGAGACACTTATTAGACAGTGTCCTTGTTAGGATAAGTGTTTACTTACTATTATATTTTATTCGCTCCGTTGTGAGATATTTTATAATGAGCTTTGATATATTTTATCTTTTCCTTTATGCATGATACAATCAAACGAAAACGGATTTAAGTGAAATTGGATTTTTAGCATTTTGCAAAAAAAACGGGCTTGCTAAAATTTGGGTTGTTACACCGAGGACGACCCAAAGTATCATCCAATTTATGATAGCAAATCTTGTGCTATCATCGCTTATTCTTCTCTACTAATTCCTATTACTTTGGGATGATGAATATAAGGAGCTTTCAGATTCGTAGTTTGTAGGAGTGGGCTCCATCTTATTCCTTTCAAGTTGTTGGACATTTGCACGAACTTTTTGTTGCATCTATTGCATAAGATCTATGTTGTTCCGTATTCGAATATTCAACTATGTCTGAGTCACTGTTGAGCATTTCATCATGCCTTGTGGTTAGAATTTAATGATTGGAGCATCAACTTTGAGATAGTAGCCACAACAGGAACGACCATATGCTAGTCTCAGACCGAGGCTACGGAGTAGTTTCATCCTCATAGTCATCATTAGTAGCAGTAGCTCATGCAGTAAAGGCCTTTCTTCTAGCCATTAATTCAAGCTTCCTATGTAGACTTTTTTTTCATTTTTCAAATTTGAATAAAGATGGAAAATTGCAAGAATAAAAGACTGAGAAATTGCATTTTTCTAAGTGAAAGCACAAAAATGTTTATGTTAAAAGTTGGCACAAACACCCAATATTTGTTATAGAGAACATAAATAAAGAATTAAAAATAAAAATAAGTAATTAAACAACAACAAACAATAGAAAACAAAAGATAAAAATTTATAGTGGTTTTACATTGAATGGTCTAGTTCGCTTAGGAGTTTCAATCATTTTATTGCTGAATTTATGTAATTACAATGTTCAGATTTGTGGGGATCTGAAGCATACAAAATACTCAAGTAAACAATGAGCCAGAAGATCATTTATCTCTAGAGCATCTTGATTTAGCAATAGAATAAAATACGAAGTAAGACGAGAGTACAACTCTGGGATATATAAGACATATGATAAACTAACTCAGAATAAGTGGGGTTCATATTTTCACAAATGCTCGGAACTGAAGTTTTGCACATGCAAACATTGAAGGCAACATAGGCAGCACCCTACGGAGCAAAAGGCACCCTAATGAGCTGTATATGGGACTACTTAGTACACACATTAGTGTAGAACAATGTTCACGGGCAAGACAACAAGCATGGACCCCTACTACTTTCAAGCAGCAATTTCGCAGGTATACTCTATAGGTAGCAAGGCTTAAAATATTCGAATGTCCCATCTAAATTTCTAGAAGTCCCTCCGGGGACATTGTCTTCTGCGAAGAAACCACTAATCTAGGCATAGTAGATAAATACTATAGATATGACAAATGGCAAAATCCGAGAGAAGAGATAAAGGAAGAAAAAAAAGGGAAACTGGCAATCAACATCACATCTTCTGCACTATAAAAGAGGATGTTGGAAGGAGGATGAAGGCGATCTTCTTCTAAGAAATCAAGATATTTTCTTGATTAAATGAAAAAATGTACACCAAAATGTTTATGCTTCTATAATCATAATACACTATACCATAACGCGCAATTGATTAACAATCGAACCACATAAAAATCTCTGTCTTTTTATTTTTAGTGTTTCATCATTTCTTTTCATAATTCTTACTTATTTATAGTCAGATCCATAAGGAACCACTGTCCCAAATCACACCTCTATGGCTATGTTAGCTAATGTGACACAGTTACTTTAATTAGGCGAATCCAACGTTACTTGAATTCTTTACTCATAGACCTAATCTAGTTGTGTATTTGTGGATGCAAAAATTTCATCAATATCTTTTTATTCTAGAAATTGATGCTTCGACCCTTTCAAATCAATCTACTCATTTTACCTAATTCCGGGAATCATCCTCTTCTTAGATGTCTCTCCTAGTTTCAATCTCATAGGCAGAAGAAAACACATTAAACAAGTCTTCGATCGAACATCCCAAATTCCTATTATATTTATTAATCTAGTAAGGGAATCAAAGGAATGGGAAGCTATAGAGAATCATGGACTAATGTGTTATATTCCATACTTCGAGCCACCCTTTGCCTACTGCAACTATCATTGCATTTATGTTGCATGCATCATGCACAGTGGCAGAGCCAGCCCATTGTTTTAGATAGGGCCATATTTTATTATACAAATAAATGCTAACAAAAATAAATTAAGAGAGGTTGGGCCATAAAAATATTTTCAGGAAACAAATAAAAATGGACCACAGCCTCTAAGTTTCTTTTCAGCTATGGCCAGAAACAAAAATGATCTAGATCATGGTACCAAAATTTAGTTTTACCTCATATGTTTTTATTATTTCAGCTAGGGCTTCTGCCCTTATTGGCCCAATACTAGCTCCGCCCCTGATCATGCAGTAGATAAGTTGGTATAACTCCCTCCTAACGATAAGGATGGCGATACTATACAACCAACGACATTTGGATTGGAATCTTCTAGATAAATAGATAAAATTTATCCCTAATGATTATTGTGTTGCTTATTCATTGAACCAAGGGAATCCTAGAGCACCTTTCGATATGAAAGCTTATATAATAGGAAGACGCAAAGAAAACAAACCATGAAGACGTTGCATCCTGGTTGATATGCCATGTCCTTAGGATAACACTACTGCGAGGAGGGAATAACAAAGATTAAGGTGAGCTACCGACATGTTTAGATTTCCATCTTCTTTACTTGTTATCACTTTCTTCTCTAGTGTTTTATACTACAAATAAAAGGTTCTAAATATAGTATATTAACATTGTGTTGGAGAAGCAAGGTATGCCTAGAGAAGGCCAATGACATTATGTGAAAAGAAATGTATGAATATATACAATGTACAAATGTATATAAATCCTTATACAACTCTCTTTCATTATCTGGTTGGGATATTAGACGACATATGCTAGTATAAATAGACCTTGAATTGGTGGAGATATTAAACAACATACATTAGTATAAATAACCCTTTATGTTATTCTCTTAACACAATAAATTGATAGGGATAATAGACGACGTACATTGGAATTTTCTGCTATTCCTACTTATTGGATGGCTATGCATTGTATTCCCAATTGGATGATCGATAAAATTGACAAGATTAGGCATAATTTTCTTTGGAGTGGGGAAAACATTTGCAGTGGTTTCAAGTGTTTGGTAAATTGGGAAGTTGTTTGTAGACCTAAGAAGGAGGACGGTCTAGGGATTATTAATTTACGTAATTTTAATTAATATTTGTTAGTTAAATGGCTGTGGAAATTTAAAAATCTAGAAGTATCTGTGGTTTGGAAGCTAATAGTATCTAAATTTTACTATGATAGAGGTAAAATTGTTGATACTAATTATGTTTGGACTAATAGACTACCTTTTTTTTGGAATTCCATTTTGAATTTTTTTGACTTTTTTAACTTAGGTTTTAATTTGATAGTCCATTCAGATAATAATATATATTTTTGGCATGATTCCTGGATTTCTAGATTTCCCCTTAAAATCAAATTTAAGAACTCTTTGATATTTGTTGTTTTAAAAATGCCTTGGTTAAGGAAGTTTTTAGGGAGAGTTTAAACCCCCCGTAGGAATTTACATTTGAGAATATCTTAGATGGATTAGTGTTCAGGCAATTTGCCTTGCTACGTGCTAAGCTATCATTGTATCATAGTTATAATAATTGCGATAGTATTTGTTGGGGCCTTGATAAGAGTCTAAAGTAATCTTCTAGATCTAGGTATAAGTTCCCGAATTTTACATGCATTTCAATTTTAAAATTTAAATTTATTTGGAAGGCAAATGCCTAGCCCAAAGCCAAATTTCATATGTGGCTGATTATGCTTAAGAAATTAAATATTATAGAGAAATTAAGCTACAAAAATATTAATTTTGATTCTAAAAGTTATTTTTGTAATCGCTTTGATGAAAATGTCGATCATTTTTTTCTTATATTAAAACTTTCTATAATTTAAATATAGTAGTAAGATTTTTTTTTAATTTCATGAATTGTGATTTCTACTAGAAATTCTTTAGATTTGATTTTAATTTCAAATATAAATACATACTGATACTCTATTAACTATTTTTTGCTGGTTTATTTGGTTTGATAGAAATCAGAAAATGTTTCATTCTGATTCTAATACTGTAGATAAACTAATTATTAAGATTGTTTCTTTTTATTTAGATTGGTTGGCTAACCCTTATTATAAGATGATTAGGAATCCTATGTTTAGCAGATTTCTTGTTAAGGTTAGAAATAATTTGAACTTGTTTATTGAAACGACCCGAAAATCGTCCTTGCGGGAAATCGCCGGATACGCTTACTTTGGGCTACAACACATCAGAACAACAACAACAACAGACTTTTATAAACATCATAATAATGTTACATCAGAGTACAGAATATCAGAGTACATTGAATAAAATTACAGCGGAAGATAAATTTCAATACATTAAATACAATAAACAGCTGAAGACCTCTATGCTCTGGACACAGCTTTAGGCTTCAATCTAGAATCCTGCTCGAGATAAGGACCTGCAGACAAACTACTCGACTGCCCGTGTGGAAAAGAGGACACTCGAGTTTGCTTTTGCAAAGGTGGAAACAAACAACGGGTCAGTCATGGGACTGGTGTGAGAATTCTTAACTAATTTCACTAATAACAATAAGACAAATCCAAGGACCACGCCGCTAACGCGGAACGGGTTTACTCCAATGGGTTGTCGTGCATAAATTTAAGTAAATCGTTAAACGACGCCATGCTTTTTGGAAAAATGAAACCATCATAAGACTCAAGTCCCATCACACAATGCAACGCAAACCGGAGGATAGAGTTTTACCTTATAATGGTCAAAAATGCTTAATACGTTAAAAACGGATTTGATATTATTATTAGTGTGTATATGTTTCAAAAACATTTCAAAGTAAATGTATCAATCCTAGGAAGCATAGCTACCATATACTATGCCTCCATACTAGTAATACAATCAAGTCTGTAGGGTCATATTGGGAATTTGGTTTTCCATCATGAGTCAAGGCTAGGGAGGAGCTCTTTACCGATTCGAGACACTCTAGCTAATGTCTCAGGATTCCCCGCAGTTAACCCTTGGATCCTGCAGGGCCGGTCCACACATACAGCTTCGTGGATTAGTTATTCCTGAACACACATTTCCCGATCCTATAGGACCTATCATCCGAGGCGAGCCACATTCCATCATCCACATAAGTAAATATCAGCCAGTTTAAGCACCGACACCACTTCTAGCTAGAAAGAAACGTGCTGCTCTCCCTGCGTTCCCTTCTCCCGTTTTACACTCAACCGGGTTGTGAGGCTCGCGAAGTAACGTTATAACCACAAGGCCTGCTTTTCAACAAAGCCTTGATCATCTTCATCTTAGCGTGCCATGTTGACAATTCACGCCATGCGATTGATAACTATTAATACACAACCTCTAAGGGTGTTGAGCAAGAGAATAAATCCTCCTTCACCAACGGTTGTATATTAATAGAAATCAATTTACATAGAACAAAATTCAACGTCAGACACACATTCCATTTATAAGCTTATGCTCTAGGTTTGAGCGAAAGCCAAATCCGTATAAATCAACACTACGTCCGGACGACCACCATTTAGCCCTTTCAAGGTAGCTACTCCAATCATGGGCGTCAATGGTAACTCATCCATTCGACGTGAAGATCGTCGGTCTTGTACCGTCTTCAACTCTTCGACTGTTAGTCGCCGTATTCATTATTCAGAATGGCTTAAACCCGGTCATTCCGAATAACTCGCGTGATTTAAAATTAGGTGCTATATATAAACCACATCAACGCCTCATTCCAATTCATAATATCCTTTTAATAAAGTATTCACATTATTAGGGAAAGGTTCCCATAAATTTTATCAAAGATATTCTAAGGTTCCCATAAATTTTATCAAATATATTCTTTAATCTTCCTTTATTCACCTTCAATCTAATTAAAGATTTATTTAAAACTTTATTAAGTTTTAGTCTTCTAAAATCATTGTTAAATGACTAATCACTTTTCTGGAATTAATCTTATCTTTAATCCGGGTTTAAGAACTGATGTTATTTAAAACATAGTTCACGAGAGACCCCATTTCATGTTTCAATAATTCCCTATTTAATATATAATATTAGGCATCTCCTCTTTTAGAAAATTTCACTATTGATTTGAGTTTCAAGAACTAATGCCCTTCAAAACATTGTTCACAACCAACCCATAATCAATTTCCTTTTTATTTCAATTATACTTAATAATTGGAAATCTCATTTAAATCTTAATAAAAAAAATTCCTTTACTCAAATGGATTTAAGAATAATGTTATTTCAGATACCATTCACGACAAACCCAAAATCTAACTTGATATTAAATATAAAGCTTTGAATGGGAATTATATCGATTATATTCAATATCAAATTCTAAAACCAACGAATATCATATCAGAAATAACGATATTAAATATCTTCCAAATTCCCAAAATAATATCCGTATAATCACAGAATTAATATTGAAATAGTCCGTAGATAATTTCCATTTAAATCCAATTCAATATACTCATTGGGAATTCTTAGTTATATCAAAAACCATTTTAAATCCTTTTATTTATTTATAAAATAAATAAATCACTTATTTTGATAAAAATATCTTTTATCTTTATAAACTTGGAGATTTTCATCAAAACCCTTTTTGGATCATTTATTGTGATTTCACATAAATTTTTCCTTATTTTTACGTATTTTAAAACGTTTATAAATTCGTTTCCAAGACGATTCCAACTTTTATTCCAACTATAATCTAAAAATTGATTATTCTATATGTTATCCTTTTATAATAATATTATTTTCCAAAATATTAATTTTGAAATTTATCTTTTAATATTCATTATAAAATGGATAAAATAAATCGAAAAACTCATTCGGGTTTTTAAAATGCATTGCTATTTTTTTTTAAAACGGATTAAATAACCCAACTCATTTTACTTATCCATTTGTATTTTATAATGGGCTAGACCTCTCACATTAAGTCTACGACTTGTGGATGCTGGATGTGCCGGTCGGTTCCGGGCAGACTTATTCCACAAGTTGGGCTTAACCTCGTGTCATGGCTTATTTCGTATTTGTGCACTTGGACCTCTCACATTAAGTTCAACATTAGTGGCTGCTGGATATGCCGGTCGGGTCCGGGCAGACTTCCACCACAAATGTAACCTAACCTCGTGTTCAAGTACAATTATAATTTATAATTATAATTAATTTTTCCAAAACATATTATTTGAAATTATCCTTTCCATTAAGGAATCTTAATTTTAAGATATTCTTTATTTCTAAATAACTTGATTTCAAGTATCTTAATATAAATTGTAACTTTCCATATTCTTATAATATTAAAATAATATTATAATAATACTTTCAAAATGTGTAATTTTGAAATTCAAACTTGAAATATTAATTAATCATTTATTGCTACATTTATTCTTATAATATTTAAAATAATATTTTCAAAATGTATAATTTTTGAATTTCGAACTTCCAATATTAATTATTTATTTATTACTGCATTAGCTATTCTTGATAACTTTAGAAAATTCTGCATTGGAATGAGATTCAAATCAAATACCATTAATTAATGGATTTCATACAACGCATTTGTGAAATAATGATAGACATTCCTTTTATTACCCAAATTACATTCCAATCACAACATCCAAATAACATTCATTTATTCACGTAATTGACATTCAAACAATATACATTCAATTGACAACATACAATAACTTTTCACAACAAAATTCAAGTAACAATAGATTATTTGTGCACTTGGGCGATGTGTGAAAATATCAGCCCAATTAACATATACAAGTCAGACAACTTGTATATGGCAGTGTAACATATTTGAATTATCATACATAATAAAATAACATTAATTGGTATGTTACAAATTCTCAGATTTTAAACATCGCATCATGACCAAACATATATACACAACAATCATGCATAACATAGAAATAAAACACAAACATTTCATTACATACAATTAAATATATTTATTTATGAAAATAAATAATTACTAAAAATAAAGACATGGTGAGAAAGAGTTCTCACAAGACATTATCCTCAACAAATGACATATTCATTATACTAATGTATGTGACATATCTAACTAAAATGACCTTATCTTCTAACATGACATTCTTGTCTAAAATGACAATTTTAACTAAAATGTCTATTTTATTCTTAGGTGACATTACTAACTAAAATGACACTTTTATCTTTGACATAAATGACCTTTTATTGTGGCAATCCTAGATGATCATAAATGATATTTATTTTGACATACATGACATTTTATTTATTTATTTTATATTCACCAATTCTAATCTCAATAAAGATGACATGTGTTGAATTTTATTAATGCATTCTCAAAATGACACGTTAAATAAAATGAATGCATTCTCAAAATGACACGTTAAATAAAATGAATGCATTCTCAAAATGACACATTAAATAAAATGAATGCATTCTCAAAATGACACATTTAATAAAATGAATGCATTCTCAAAATAACACATTTAATAAAATGAATGCATTCTCAACTAATATGATATTATTCTAAATAATGGATTTTTATTTCACTAAACATGTCCTAACTAAATATCCTTTTTTTTTTTTTTTTTTTTTTGCTGACAATGTTAAGTGACTTTATTTTTAATGAATCAACACATGTTTCATAAAGGAACATCTTTTTCTATTCCTCTATCATATAAATGATAATGTTCTAATTAACAAAATAAATTAAAAAGTTGCATTTCATGTTTTATAACAAAATGAATCAAAAAGTTAAAACTTTAAAATTCATCTTTTATAATATATTGCAAATGACATTAAGATGCAATGTCAAAAAAAAAGGAAAAATCTAATCTTTTAATGTCAACAAAAATCCAATCTTTTATCGCATTGAAGATCCAATCTTTTATCGTATTAAAAATCTCATCTTTTTATTGTCATCAAAGTTTGCATTGAAGTGCAAATAAAATTCTAACCTCTTTTACCTATATGAAAGTGCAGTAAAAATCCCAATCTTTTTATTTATATGAAAAATGCAATAAAAATGCATTGACCAAAATCCCATCTTTTGACATTCTAAATCTTTCCTTTCAACTTTCAATATAAATCAAATCTTTTTATATTGTCCTTATTCTTATTTTCATTTCCAATAAAAATTTAAGAAGGTATAAGTATGATTCAATAACTAGAAAGATTTAAGTCAACATCCATACATATGAACCCATTATGATTTCAGACTATAATTCAAACCATCCCAAACATCACAACATCAATGAAAAATCATAACACCGCAATTCAGACATAATAACATACATAACAAAAATTTATGAAGGAGAAATTAATTAAAAATAAATTTTATAATTAGGAATTCTCACCTTGGGTTTATGATCAGATTTAAACCAAAAAGAGTCTAAATTTGTTCACAACAAATCTAGAATGTCATGTTGTGTGTCGCCGTTCCAATATCACCAAATAGGATGAAACTTATATTTAATTGAAGAGGAGGATGAGATCTTTAAAAAAAATCTAAAGAAGCATGGTGTAATTTTGAGTGGAGGAAGAGAATTTGATGGAGGAAGGAAGAGAGCCGCCATGGAAGAGAATGAAGGAGGAAGGGTAGAATTATGTTTCGGGTTATGAGTGAGATTAGGATAATATATAGAGGTGTTGTGCTTTTTAATTTAGCCCTTCAATTCTTTTATTTTATTTACATATAGGCCCATTTTCCATGTCATGATTAAACTATTCAAAAAAAATTATTAGATAATGTCTTCTCATAATATTACTTTTGCTAAATAAAATAATGATTTTAAACTTTACATGGAAAAATAATCACATGCACATAGATATATACACACTTGCTTAAAATTGACACCGAATTAGTATTCAAAAACCTACTATTAAATAACCGTATCACATGGTTTGAACCATGTTAGGGAGAAACATAAGGTATTTTTCCCAAACACGATAGACATTCAAATTAATTTTATTAATTGCATTAATTATTATTAAACACATTAATTGCAATTCATCATGTTAACTGTTATTTATGTGAGTGTGCGCGCGCGTGTGTGTGTATATAATTATGTTTACTACATTAATTACTCCTAAATTGGAATTACAATATTTATTTCCCATTTATTACATTTATTGTAATCTTCTTCAACTTCTAAAATTTATTAACACGTCCATTTCCAACAATGTTGCATGGTTACAATCTTTAGTTCATATTTACACTAATTGGAACCTTTTCAAATTCTATAATAAATTCGACATTTGTTGCCCAGAATCCCAAGGTTACAACTATTTATACATATTTTATTATTGGAAATGTTACCATACACATGTCATTAATGGAGAACATTCAAATTCAAACCTATTTTAACGTCTACCTATTAATAATAATAATAACTAGCATTAATTACGTATGTTTTTGGATGGATATAGTATTAATATATATTTTGTTTGGTGTATATTTTTATTTTTATATTTATTCATTTGCAAAATTTCTTAATTCTAAATAATTTACATGCTAGTCCAAACGGGTGACAAGAACAACCTTTCTATATTTCGAGTTGCTATGATTTAAAATCCGAATAGATATATGATATATACAAAAGGGAATATGTTTACATAATAAAAATTTGTAGATCTAGAAAAGAACTTGAATAGGGAAAGAAATTAAATAATACAAACTAAGAATTTACCATACGTGCAACGCTTAGACTAAATATTGTGAAGCACTAATAAATGTCCTTTATATGGTTTCTATTATTGTTCTAGCCACTTATATTAGAATGTAAATTCCAATATACAATATAACATTAAATTAATTAATGTCAACAATTGTGTTTAGTTTATTCTTGTGAAAATTAAACTTACAGATCACATAAATTTTTAATCGTGATCATTTAAAATAAATTATTTTAAATATCAAAAACTCATTAAAATAACTTAAAATAAATTTTTAAATTTACCGCAAAATTCAGGGTTGTTACAGTTATTAGAATCACAAAATATTTTAGTTATAATAGAAACTGTATTTGTAATTGATATATGATTTAGTGGGTATTATAGTTGTCTCTTTTTAACCTATGTTGTTATTATATTCACATATATATATATATATATGTATGTATATGTATATATATAAATATATATACATACATATACATACATATATATATATGGGTTGTTTTACATTTTGTTTAGTCTTATTTCAGGATACAGGTAGGTTGATTTTTGTTGAGGACCTTACTGGAGATCAGTTATGGAGATGATACAGGTCTGGTGTTTCTCATTGAGGAACTTTTTGGAGCAGTTCTAGATTCTTTTCTTTTATTGTTCTGTTCATATGTATTTTACTGAGTGATTATTGTAGTATTTAAAAGTAGGTATACTTCATAATCGGGTGGTGCCCTTGTCGGAACTCGATTTTGAAGTATAATGGGTGGTGATTTATCCGGAGCTTATCCATCTATCTCCTTTACTTACAATCATAGACTGAGCTGGTTGTATACTATTGATTGCCTGCCAGGCATGTTGGCAGTTACTGTTTTTTTTTTATACATATGTATGCTCTTTTCTTTTTAGAAGATCACATATTTTTTCTTTCAAAAAAAATAGATGACATACATTGATATAAATAAATCTTAAACTTACGGGATGTTAGATGACCTTTGCCAATATAAATAAACTTTATGTTAATCAAATAATACAGTGAACTAGTAAGGATATTAGAAGGTCTCCACCAATATAAATAAACTTTGAACTAGGGGATATTGGACGTCCCATGCTAGTATAATGAAATATCCATAATTAAAGTTTTCTATAACATTGCACACTAGACATATGAATTAAATAGTTTGAACCCATACAAAAAATACACGTGTATGCCTTAGGATTGTATTCACATAACCTGATTTCTCAGTCAAAATCTAAAATTGTCCAGCCTCATCCTGCGAGGTAGGTCTGTCAACACATAAAATTAAGATAGTTCCATGGCTCATCGCCACACGAAAGGGTCAAGCCAATAGCATATGAATGGAAATGGAAATCTCTAAGACAACGACAATAAAGCTATATTCTTCTTATATATTGTGGAGAAGGTCGTCCTAAGCATATGGAATTTAATTGGTTTTCACTGCCCATCATCGTCGCCTAAAGATCACTTTAAATATGCAGTGTATCTGTGATAGATCAACCCCAACAGAGATATGTGATGCTTAAGAACAACCATTTACCCCTATATCTTAGGGTGGCTCAAGGCAAATAAACAATTGCGCCCTAAATAAACGGCAGAAGAAACCCTTATATTTTAGGAAAATGAAAGTGCAGGCTCAAGGCAGATATAGGGGCATGAGCCACCATAAGAACTTATTATGGAAAATAACACAAAACATAACACAAAGATCAGACACTATTTCAAAATCCATTCAAGACATTCAAGAACACATCAAAATGACGAAATTCCAAATGTTTACTTAGTTAGTTGGTCACATGGTGATCACAATCACCAACACATAATAATTTATCACCATGTGAGTCACACCATTACAAAATTACATCGGAAATCGAATTCAAGTTAGAACAACCGTGATTGTTGCATTCTAATGTAATCCTTGAAGCACTATTCAACAGGTTCATTTACTTATCAGAAAATGGGCTGGTCATCCAGCTCGGTAATAATCTTGAGTCGGCTCTGACCCTTTAATTCAAATTATGATAGACAATGAGAGAGTCATAATTGGCACCATGCCAAGCATTCTAGTAATCACAGGATAAGCTCTTTTAATTGGGAATATTATAAAACAAGGTAAAATCAAGACTGGGCTAGAAGTATTTAAAAACACCAATGGCGTATTGATGTCCAATCTCAACTGTTATCCTGATAACCTTTTTTCTTAACTTCCACAATAAGAGACACCCTGTCCATCCCACCATGGCAGATAGATATGGAATTTAAACGGGCTTTGAACTCCAAGTTAAATATTTTGTTTTCGAGAGCATTCACATATCTTAAAGAAGGTGCTTCATTTATTTATTCATTCTCCAGCAAGAGCTCATTCCCATTTGTTTCCAACATTCATTAAGGATGGTGCAAAAAGACTCTTTATACGAGAAAGGAAAAGCGAGATATGGTTCTACGAGTGCATAACTACTTCTCGTAGTTATTCTACAATTCTTTGACCTTTGCCTCATAATAACTTCTTATCCTATTTTTCCACCTAAGGACCTTATTTGTCCACCACAAAAGGAGGTGTTAGGACATTATCCACTATAGGGAAGCTCCTGCAATAGGGGTATTGAGGAGCTAGGTCGTGTATCGGAGCCTCTTGAAACTTCTTTATTCGACTCGAAAATCATTCTCCTTTGTTTACTGATTTTATTTCGTATATAGTCATGTATATGTTCTGGGCATCCCCTAGATTTCCCTTCACTCTACTATCTTGGGTAGGGAAGGATCTAGTTTTCCTTCAAGGATAGAAAACTATGAATTCTAATTAAGACGGATCAATCATGGTTATATAGATAAGATTTCGCATACTAAAGCTAAGTAATAATATAGGGAAAAATTAGCATAGCAGATGAGCGACCGCCCTATACCTAAATAATAAGTTGTCGTGGTGCTCAGCCGATGTAAAGCGATCATCAACTTCAAAGAAAAGAAAACAACTTAGAAACCTGTCATATATCTCATAATGCATGGATCAAAATATAATAAGAACACATAATTGATATAAAACAGAAGATATAAGAAAAGTTGATAATGAACCATAAGCACCAGAGTAACAGATCCAAAATGCATCACAATTCCAAAAGAGTTATACATAGAGATAACTTAAATTAACTGTCTCTAATAAACACTACCAAGCCCCAAAGTAGTGTACATCAGAAATGAATAGGTTAGATGTAAATTATATGTAAGATAGCCTCATGATCGTCTCCCAGTCAACTACTCTTCCCCATCCTAACTTATCTCTAGTCTTCTCATTTAAGAGCATCGGGAGTAATAAGAAGCAATGCATAAAACTTAGGTCAGACAAAGAATAAAATAGGTAGCAGTACTCTCAAATACTAAATGAACTAACACAATAGGTATGAGGGACCAAATCTGAACTGTCCCTACATCCAAAGAGTTAACAATATAATAATGTATTCTGCTTTAAAGTAATCATGTCACTAGGTATCAATAAATGTGTACGTGAAAGTGTAATAACAAGCAAGTGTAAGAAACTATCGTCCATACTCACTTTCACTCACTCAATTCCTTGAATATACGATGATGCTTAGTCTTTACGGTACCTGAATCCATGCTACTTAATAGGCTAGGAACTAGGTCGCACCAACTTGTGCTCCCTAGGATAAGGACCTAGACTAGGTCCTTGTGTATGTCACCAATTTCCCAAACTTGAAAACAATCTCCCAAACATGGGGAAGAGGACCTAGACTTAGTCCAAATGAACCATACATCCACTACCCTTTCTTCTCGAATACCCATATAAATTTCATACATCGATGATCCCAATCCTTTTTTAAAGACTACCCCTATGGTTCTTAGCTAAGAACATACTTAGCGGGGATTGAACATAGACAACCAATCTTATAGTATCACAAGCCCCTACCCTTACATGGTTGGTTTCCTCTTTGACTTACTTTGCATCTCAAAACAAATCTTAGTCGTTATTTGAATCGCTCTTCAATAAATAGAATCATCATCAAAAAAGGTTTCCATACAATTGTTAATCCATGAGTTACTGGCCCAAACTTCGGAAGATCATACCACCATCCCTAAAGTTCACTTGACCTATAAACCAATACGGTCGATGTTCCTGGCACAACGACCTGATCAAATTAGGTTTGATGTGCTTGGTACACTAATCTGGTCTCTTCCATTCAGCTCCACTAAGATGAAAATCTCCCCTCCGTACTCTACCAATCTGAAAGCCCACTGACCTGATTCGGGATGAGTTGCACCATGGCAACCCAGAGCTGAAGCTTCCTATGTCAGTCTGGAACTAAAGCCTCCTATGGGGATCCAAAGCTAAACTCTTTACACTGATATGAAGCCAATTTGAAGCATACCAATCTGGAACTGAAACTTATGCCGATTGAGAGCAAGTTGATTATGCTGGTCCGGTGACAAAACCAACCGACGCCAATCTGAACTTCTCAACTCCATAAATAGATCATGCGAAATCCAAATGACTTGAAACTTGGTGGATAGTCTCTTAAGACCTTCCCTATTATCTTATAGAACATGTATGTCGATCCGGGTCAAGGATTCAAATACATAGCGATCCCTACCTTTGAAACTACCAATGACTTCCTATTTCCAATTCACCATTCGCTTGGTGTTTACATCCGTTCAAGCATTCCTATGGCAAGTATGTAACATGCAAAACATCTCTAAACACGTATTTAGTCCAACAAAGACGAATCAAAACATTTTCAAAGGACTTAGAATATGTTTATAAGGCTGTTAAAGTATATCCCCTAAATTTATGGGTTTACCAACTTGATCCAAATTACCCTAAACTTACATCTTTGTGATTGCAAAATTAAACATGATCTATAAGCATTTTTTCATATTTTAAGAGGTGATTATAGTCTAATACATGCTAATTAGTAAATAAGAACAAAAATCACTCACACTAGTCCCTAAAATCTTGTTAGATCCAAATGAATGATGATTTGCATGGATTCCTAGATGTTTGCATTAGCTCTCCTTTTGATTTGATGTTTATTTATTTTAATCCTTCACCAATGCTGAGATTTGGCTTATTAAAGTCAGATTTAATGGAAGGTTTGAGAGGAGGAAACCATTAATTGGGTTGGGATCTATTTTAGAGAGTTATATAATGACTAGGAGATGATTCTCCTACCACTTCACCCCTGATAACCCTAATCACAAAATGGGCCCTAGACCCACTTACTAACGACCTCTTTTACCACATAAAGCTACCCAAACCTCTCCAAAATCTTAATTTACCCATTCCTCTGAAATGATAAGTCCAATTCTTAATTGAGCGCTCTACAAAATGTAAAACCCTTATCCGGACTCAATGGAAATGGTTTTAGGTCAAATTCCTTTCCAATCAAAAGTTATGGATGAAAATAGATTCGTCAAGGGTAAAATAGCTGCAGAAAAGTCGACTAAAATTGTGAAGGTAAGAAATGGCTATAGTAACCATTTCCTAAAGTTATAGAATCATACGACTGCATATGCAAATAATATAAATATTCTACGATCCATTTATATATAGAATATTGGTTGTTACATTTTCCCCTATATGAATTTCATGGACAAAATTTCCAAACAAGTTAACAAGGTCATCCTGCATGCCTACCAAACATATTCGTCTAAAAATATCAAATCCGCATACATAAAAACTATCAAAGGAAAGAAATAATCTAAACCTACCTAGCATAGACGACACTTCTCAAGGATAATTGATAATATCGTAATGAAAATAAGAGCAACGAATTAAAATATTTCTAAGTGAAGAGTTCTGGGTGTGAACTCCTTATACTTTCCTCGGTCTTGCTAGTGTAATCACTCTCATTTTCACCTTACTGGACATTGACAGCCTTTACCACCTTCCTCCTAAGTTGCTTTGCATCATAACCAACGATACGAATTAGCTTGCAAATCTCGATAGCTTTCGATACTATCAAATTGATTTGGAGTGATATTTACATTGGAATCATGTATAAACTTCCTTAATTACGAAATATGGAACACATTGTGCACCTCTGCAATCTTTTGAGGTAGGTCAACCATATAAGCCAAGCTCCTAATCCGTTCAAGGATCAAAAAGGAACCAACAAACCTCGGTCCCAACTTCCCTCTCCTACTCCACCAAATCAAGCTTTTCAAGGGAGAAATATTAACAAACACCAAATCGCTAATAGAGAATTATAATTCTCTGCATATCCTATCTGCATTGCATTTCTATCTATCTTGTATAGTTTTAATTTGTTGCAAAACGATGTTAATCTTCTCTGAGGTCTCTTTGACCATGTTTGGTCCAAGTATCGGTTTTTTCTCTGCTTACAATCCAATGTAAAGGAGAGTTGCACGACCTACCATATGAGGCTTAATATGGGCCCATACTAATGCTAGAATGATGACTATTATTGTATGCGAACTCCACGAGATGCAAATGATCATCTTACAAACCTCCAAAATCTTGGATGCAAGCTCATAGAAGATCTTCTAGTATATGATTCACTCTTTCATCCTGACCACCAGTTGGAGGGTAGATGTGCTGAGGTGTAGCTCAGACCCTAAAGCTTCATACAAGCTCTTCCAAAAGTCACTAGTAAAAAATAGTTCTCGATCACTCACAATGCCTTTTAATACTCCATGGAATCTTATAATCCACTTCACATACAATTTGGCTAAATTAGTTGCCATTCTATTTGACTTATTGGGTATAAAAATGGCACTCTTGATCAATTAATCCATGTTAACCTAGGTACTATTATATCCTGTGCGAGTCCTTCGCAAAACCATCACTAAAATTCATTGAAACTTGCTTCCATTTCCATTCGGGAACTTCTAGCAGTTGTAGCAAACCACTAGGCTTCTTCTGCTCTCCTTATCCAGTACTATTCATACATTTGAAGGTGGATGTCCCAACATCCTTCTTCAATCCTTCCTAATAATAGGTTTGCTTCATATCTCATTACATCTTATCACCATTAGGATGTACGATTAACCTCGAATGGTGACATTCTCAAAGAAATTCGTATCCCAGTCCATTAGTGTCAGAAACAAACAATCTTCCATCCTTGCGGAGCCAACAATCATAATCAAGTCTATACATCACTATATCATCCTCTACCTTAGCGATGATCTCATCCAACCTAGGATATTGCCTCTAACTAGATCCGATCTGTTAGAGTAGGTGTGATTGTCAAACTTGCCAACATTTTTTGCTCCAACTCATATTTAGATTGAAATCAAAACAGATAATGTACTCAAGTTCCTTCATTGTTGGAACATAGACCCTAAGCCGGCATGTCTTCTACTCAAGGTGTTGGAAATCGCATTACCCTTTCCTGAGGTGTATGCGATATCAAAATCATAAGAGGCTAAAAATTCTAACCATTGCTATTGGCAAAGTTAAAATTCTTCTATGAGAAGAGGTACTTCAAAGGTTTATGGTCGGTAAACCACTCAAACCTTTCTCCTAGAAGATGATGCCTCCATATCTTCAATGCGAACACAATGCCACCAATTCCAAATCATGGGTGGGATATCTATTCTAATGAGGTTTTAGCAGCGATTGGCATAGGCCGCAGTCTTACCCTTCTACACTAACATTACACCCAACTCGGTACCATAAGTATCCATATGGCATCGTCATCTCATCATTTCTACTTGAAATAACCAATACTGGTGCATACGTCAACATCTCTTTTAGACTTAAGAACGCATGATCACATCTCGCATCCCAAAAAAATCCTCATTCATTTTGTCGATTAGGTCGTTGGCACTGCTATATTTAGGAATACTGGATAAATCTATGATAATATCCAACTAATCCCAAGAAATTTCTTGCATTTGTAGAAGTCTTGGGGGTAGGCCAGCCTTGAACTAATGCAACCTTCATAGAATCTACAACGATACCTTGCTCGGATACAACATGAGCCAAGAACCTTACTTCCCTTCTCCAGAAATGGCACTTAGAAATTTTGCATTCAATCGATGTTCCCATAACACCTGTAGAGCAATCCCGAAGTGTGTTTTGTGTTCCTTTTCTGTTCATGAGTAGATTAGAATATCGTTGATGAACACACTTTATAAGCTAATCTCTGAAGAGATGGCTCATAAAATCCATAATGTATGCCAGCGCCTTAGTTAGTGCAAGAACCAGTTATTCATAAAATCCAAATGACATCCGAAAAGACGTAATAGGCACACTTTTCTATGCCACTCGAAAATGAAGAGATACCATTGTGAGATCCAACAAAGAAAATTTCTTTATACCATGTGGCTGAGCAAACAAGTCATCTATGTATAGGAGTGGGTTTCGTCACTTTATTTATCTCATGGTAATCAACACACAACCTAAGGGAACCATTCGCCATTGTGGCGAATGCAATATGTGCTCCTCACTTAGACATACTCTTACAAATGAGCCCTTTTTATAAAAGATAATTGACTTGCAGCTCAACCTATCTCCATCACTTAGGTGCTAATGCATCATTAACTTGTAGCTCAACCTCTCTTTGTCCTTTAGATGCAAATTCATCATTTACTTTCAACTGAACCTCTCTCTGTAATTTAGGTGCCAATCCCCTAAGAGGCAAAACTATGGATTTTACATCCTTCATCAAATCGATATGGAAATTAATCTCACTTTGTGGTGGAAGTTTGGTCACTTCCTCGAAGATGTCCGGACACTCCTTAGCAATAGGTACACTCGACAACTCATCATACAGAACATTAAACGAGCATAGAAAACTGGCCATCACCTCATCATCAAGAAGACAACACAAAACCAACCTTCGCCCATAACCTGCTCCTATAGTCACCAAAGAACTATCATAATCCACTACTACTCCATGTCTTTGAAGCCAATCAACTCCCAGAATAATGCCAACCCAACAAAACCCAAATTAAAACAATCACAATCAAAAGTGCACCCATGAATCCATAATACCAACCCATAGCAAATCATACAAAGGCTACTGAAGCCACTAATAGGGTTTGCCACAATCAATAGTCAGTCAACTATTTTGGGTTCCAATCCTAACTTATCTACCAGATCACTAGAGATGAAGAAATAGTAAGCCCTAATGTCAAATAAAAATCAAATAGGAACATCATAAATAGAAAGCATGTCTTTAATCACAACGACTTTTCCTTTGTCCTTCGTTGATGGTGCATTAGGCAAAGTTAGGATGAAATCAATATCATGTGCTTTCACCAATTGCTTCTCTTTTGGGGATCTGGGCTAGCTTTCAAATCGTTCCCCTATTTATTGCAATTAAAGCACTTCTTCCCTCCCAATATGCAATTTATTATATAGTGGCCCTTCTTTCCACAACTATAGCAAGTAATATCGGACTTAGGTTTCCTTTTTTTATCCATCCTTGTTTTGAAAATATTTCCTATTGTAGTTCCACTCTTTCCTCCTCTAACGATATGCTTCTTTGGTTGTTCGTTCGAAACAATAGTTACCACAGGTTTTGGCTTGGTAAGGGAACTCGTCCGCCTCAAAGCTTTACCAACGATGGACTCAAAGGTCTCATCAATCTGATTAATAAGCTTCTCAACCAATAACCCTCTAAGACAGTGATGAACTTCTCATTCTTCTTTTCTAGGGTATCGATGAAAGACATCACATACTTCAACATAGCATCGAATTAAGCAATATACTCAAAGATGGTCCTGTCACCCTGCTTTAGCTTTGTGAATCTTCAGAACAAACTCGAATTCAAGGCAGCTACAGTAAACTTCTCACTGAGACGAGCTTTATATTGATCCCAAGTACTTTGATCCTTGGGAGTAGCAACTTTGATGGTGTTCCACTAATTCATAATTCTTGCTTGAAGCTGATGCGAGGCCAACCTCCTTGTTATATCATCGTTAATTTCAAGATCTCTAAAGTCTTGCTCCTAAGTAACGAGCCTATCCGAAACTTCCATAG
This sequence comes from Allium sativum, assembly GCA_030737875.1. Taxonomy (NCBI): domain Eukaryota; kingdom Viridiplantae; phylum Streptophyta; class Magnoliopsida; order Asparagales; family Amaryllidaceae; genus Allium; species Allium sativum. The sequence continues at coordinate 441,503,322 of CM060922.1, read as the reverse complement.
CTGACTCAATTTCCTGTGACGACTTACTGCCTAAACTGGTATTCTTTGCTAAGCTTACCAAAATCATCTCTAGGCGCCTTCACTGGTGCATCACTGCCCTAAAAACATTCGAAGCGGCTCCTTGTGCATTCTACCTCATGTCCATCATAAAAGTAGTGAACATGACTTGAATATCGGGATTATTAACATTATTAGATCCCAAGCCAGCCCCTTCCTTAACCACAAAAAATGAGTATCTAGTGGAATTTCCTGGCAATTCACCGTTCAATAAATAATGAAGACAATCTACCTCCTTTCCAAGAAATCCTATTTAGCGCAACATATGTGAAGTGCGACTTCATTCATAGGTATATACACTAATATGTATATAATTTTGAATGGAAAATTATATTACAAATATGTGCTCTCCCATAAGTATTCTCCTTTATCCAAGCATTCCCACTTAGGTTAAACTTCGAAACCTAAGCTCTGATACAAGATGTGACGACCGCCTTACACCTTTGACATATAAATAGCATGTAGTGATGGTACTCGGCTGAAAAAAACCAACCGTCAAGGTTGAAAAAAGAAAAAAAACTTGTAAAATTGTTGTATATCTCAAGGCGCATAGAACAAAATACAATAGTAACATATAACTGGTATAAAACATGCGAGATAATAAAGCTGATAATAAATCACAAGCACCAGAGTAACAGATCCTAAATACAACATAATACCAATAGAGTTATACATGTAGGTAACTCAATGTAACTATCTCTAAATAAATATTACCAAGCCTAAAGCACTGTACAAAGGAAATAAATAGTATATATGTAAATAATATGTAAAATAGCCTCCTATTGTCTCCCGATCAGTTACCTGTGCACACTCTAACATGTCTCGTGTCTACTCATTCAAGAGCACACAGAGTAATAAGAAGCATTGCATAAAACTCCAAACCATACACAGTGTGGGTGATAGTAACCTCAAGTACTAAATGAGATAATGTAATAGGTATGAGGGATCATACTTGAACTGTCCCTATATCCAATGGGTTAGCATATGTAATATTGTACTCTACACTAAAGTCATCATGCCGTTGGGTGTTAATATATATGTGTTGATAGTGTAATAGCAAGCAAGTATAATCAGCCATCATCTATCCTCACATTCACGCACTTAATTTCCTGAATATATGATGATTCTTGGTCTCTACGCACCCAAACCCATACCACTAAGTAGGCCAGGAACCAGGTAGTACCAACTTGTACTACCCAGGATAGGTATAACACCCCGCATTTTTAATTAAATAATAAAATAAAATTTTGTATAATTTTCAGAATTTGATCACGGAACTAGCATCATTGCGTCAAGGGCGATTTTATAATCAATTTTGAACCATGGTTTACAGAAAAAAGATTTGAAATGAAAAAGATATCTTTAAGCGAAGTTTTAGAACAAACGTAAAAAAGAAGACATGAGAAAAACACAAATAAGAACAATAACTACCAATGTCTTTAGTCTTGTGAACAAAAGCTAAGTTAGGTGAGTTGGTAAGACATGCACTTCCGAAGGTGAAGGTCAGGAGTCTGAATCCCGTCAACGTCATGTTTTCAATTTTAGAGGGAGACGAAAGAAATGCTTGTTCTAAGAAATATATATATACATATATATATATATACATATAAGAAAATTTATATATATATATAGGTGAGTATACATATACATGTATATGTGTATATATGTGTATGTGCATGTAAATATATATATACATATATATGTATAAATATATACATATATACATACATATACATATATACATACACATACATATATACATATGAATACGAAATCCAAAAATAAACTGCAACCAATCAAAATGAGTGAACAATAGATACTTATGTCTTTAGTCTTGTGAACAAAAGCTAAGTTAGGTGAGTTGGTAAGACATGCACTTCCAAAGGTGGAGGTTAGGAGTTCAAATCCCGTCAACGTCATGTTTTCAATTTTAGAGGGACGGCGAAAGAAATGCTTGTTCTAAGAGAAATATATATATATATATATACACATATATATGTACATATAAGAATATATATATATATATATATATATAGGTGAGTATACATATGCATGTATATGTGTATATATGTGTAAGTGCGTGTAAATATATATATATACACATATACATATATACATATATAAATATATACATACGTACACATATATATATATATATATGAATACGAAATCCAAAAATAAACTGCAACCAATCAAAATGAGTAAGAAACAAATGTCATCATAACATCGTTGAATTTTGAAAAGAAATGAAGTTGTGTGTAAATATATACGCATAAATTCAAGAATTGAAATTAAATGTAATGTAAGGGAGGAAAGTAATAATGTGGAATGAATGAAAAATAAGCAAGAGAATAACTACGTTTGAAATTCGAATATATTAAAAAGGAAGAAATCAATGAATTGATAGCATTAATAATGATATTTATTGCAAATCTATTAACGGACAATGATTTGAATAGTTATACGCGTATATATGTGCATAAGTTTGAAATTTGAAGTTAAACATACATTATAGTTGGAAGTAAATAATGTACATAGCAATATTTAGCAAGAAAAAAAATGTTACGAGCAACTTTAAATAAAAAATTAATATCGGCAAAAATACCATTAATTTCCCGGGTTATGAGTCGACTCAGATTATATATGGGTTGACCTAGGGTCCGACACACCTTAAAGGTGGGTCTACACAGGGGTCGACCGACTAGGGGTCCAGGTCGACCCGGCTCCACGTTATATTTTGACTTGTACAGTTCGGATTTTATTTTATTTAATCCGATAGACCAGAATCTCATGTACACCTATAATAGAGTAGAACGACCTAGCCTCCAACTCATATTTTCTGAGACGATGCCAAGGCTCTGCCATTTTCTTTCTTCTCCAAATCTTCCAGAAATAAGAATATTAGTTTTTAGTAATTCTAATTCAAGATTTGAAGATAAAGAATGTAGGTCTACGATATAGGTGTTCAGATTTCTTGTTTGCGTGAGGTAAATTTTGTGAATCTGAATTATTAAGGTTTCTTTCTTTTTAGCATCATATTTGTAAATCCGTGGTTATCCAAATATTACATTCATTTAGAAAGCCCACGGAGTAGCATATCTGAATCAGATTCAAGGATTGGAAAGTAGTCAGATGAGTGAATTTAAATTATACCTCTTGGTAATGGTATACTTATCGTTTACATTCCCCTAATTCTTAACCTGATAAATAATTGAAATTTATGGTAATTGTGACATAATCTATTCCCTGAGTATGTTAGGAATATTGTTGCTGTACAAATCTAATCTGTTTATTTTTCGTTTGGGTTGAGAATTACTATAACATTGGTGAATTTGACAATAATTACGCATATATCTAGTGCTATTCAATAATAAATTAGATATGCTATAGTGAATTGCAAAAATAAAGGTAAAAGAAATGGTATGCCTAATTTATATGAAAATTTACAGTAAATGGCAAATGGTATATGAAAAACATGAATTAATATCTAACTCAGAAAATAAAATGGGAGAAATTTGTAGTTGACTGAGTTAGTTGGATTTGGAAAAAATAGATACATTTCTATAAGGACAAAAATTCTAAGAACGTAGTTGCAAAAAAAGAAAAGAAAGAGGGATTAGTGTGAAATAGGGGTTATTTTACCATATTGCACACTAATCAAATAAAATATATGTCCACAATGAAATAAAAGAAATAACTTGCAACTAAGGATCTTAATTGATGTACACTATGGAAATAGATCTTTATATCTTTCCACTAACCAATCTAATGAAGTGTGCAGAATATATTCCTGAAATAATAATAATGTGCAAAGCGGTAAATAAAGAAAGATTACAACAGTAAAAGCTGACTCATATTAAAGAACTTAGGGAAAATTTTGATGAACGGGGAATACAACCTATTATAATTAATTACATGAATGAGAATGAAATATAATAGGTAAGCTTGCCGTAGGGGTAAGTGTAATTATAACATAAGCTATAGTTAACAGTGAACAAAGAACTTATTAATAAACTTTAGCTAAAAGAACTAAATTAATAAGTAAACCCACAACAGCAGTTGCAGTAACGGTGCAAGATAAAGTTATAATTTAATAAGAAAGGATAAAGTAGGCTTATTATTAGTAGGCTGTAATTAGAAGTATTATGTCTAATAAATGTAATAACTAATAAGCGGAAGTCCGCTCCGGCGGCATAGGGCCGATTAAATAAAATAAGCAGCCAATTGTGAGCTAATAAACAAAGTAACTTGAATAAAAATTGAATACGTGGACAATCAAGTTAATTAGAAATGTGATGAGATAAAGCAAGCGCATTATTAAAATATTAGACGTAGGATCTAATAACACGATAATATGATGCGTTGGAAACAGTCCGTACGTATGGAGATAAAGAACTCGACGAGGTAGATCATCGCGGGTGTCTGGAGACACGAGAGGAGAACGTCCAACTTGTTATTCGGTGGGAGTGGAAGGAAGTACGATACATCTACGGGACATGGGAGGGTACTCTGATATGGTCCTCCGGGGAAACCCTATGAAGCCGTATGCCCAAAGGCAGGTCTGTAGTTCCATCTAAGATTTACCTTGGTTGCAATCATGATGTAGTAGTTAGAAGGCTGGGTGGATGACCTTAGGACGATCTGGCGGTTGCCTCGCTGGGGGAGGAGGCTAGTCAGGACCAAATAAGAATAGTAATCGTCGGATACCTATCATCGAAAGTCAGTGGGATGCGGAAAGACTTAGAGCTAAACCAACAGACAAAGTTCTTTCACTATCGAGGCGTTGGTGAGGGACACACCAAATTGGATGATAGATTGGTTGTTAGGAGCACGTCATTAACTCCATATGTAGTCTTTCATTAGTTAATGGAGGGGCCAGGGTAGGGCCATAGCCACCGTGAAAAGAAACATACCACATGTGAATATCCATATTGTAGGCCTAATGAAGTTGTCCTTTACAAACATCGAAAGCTCCGGACTGAGTTTCGTGCATTGGATGTCGCCCTACTACGAGACTTAGGTTATAGTAGACAGTGTGCGAGGGTCGAGATACACGCACTGGGTGGTGTATTACAAACATTAGGGCATTACTCTATGTTGAGACGTGATTCGACCGAGGAATTCGGACACGAGGATTTGTACACCTACATTGCATAGCGATGATAGTTTTGTGCGATTACGTGGCATAATGATATAGATTTCAATACGCGGTTTGGAGTAGGATGGAGGTTGTATATGCTTTCATGGTGTGAAGGCAGAGACCATACGATGAGGGCACCGCGGGGAGTACCTTGAGATGTTGGGCATAGCTACATATATTAGGTTTAATCTATTGGAAAGTAGACGGGTACAACGTGAGCGCAGAGGCTTGAGTGTTGTTAACCCGAAGAACCAAACAACAAAAGAAAACATAACTGAATGGTATATGTAGGGTTATTTCATAATGCATAATTTTTCCGCTCATGAGAACTTTGTGTTTTGACCCCTTCCTCATAACATACTCGCAGGTTATATTTATAACAGAGATTTAGTAGTCTTTGGACACTTGTTAGACGGTGTTATTATTTCTATAAGGATATATTTGATTACTATATTTTATCCATTCCGCTATGAGATGTTCTATCGAGCTCTGATATATTTATTATCTCAGTCTTTTCTGCAGAATACTAGACATGCCAACTCGAGTTTCGATAGATTGGGATTTTTAAGAAAAATTCAGTCTGCCGAAATTCAAGTTGTTATAATAGGGACTTGGACTTGTTCCAAGCGTGTTTCACCAACTTCGTGCATTTGGAAACTTGGGGAAGAGGACCAGGATTTTGTTCAAATGAACCACACACCTACTACCTTTTCTTCCTGAGTACCCATATAAACCTCACGCATCGATGACCCATTTGCATACATCATCTAAAGCGAAGCTCTCCTTAGAAACTACCCTTACTGTTTCCAGCTTGGAACCTTCTTCACCGGGATTAGATGTAGACAACCAATATTTTAGTCCAATCAGTCACCCACTCTTATCCTTCAATGGTAGGATTCGTTTTTGACTTACTTCGCATCCTATAATAAAGCTTAGTCTTTATTTGAGTCGCTCTTCGGTAAGTAAAATTATCATCGATAAAGGTTGTCATTTCATGAGTTATCATCCATCCTTCACACTGGATTCCAGAAAATCAAACCATCCCTTTGGGGTCATTTGACCCATAACCAATTAGGTTCAGACCGTTACCGATCTCATTTATTGGACCGTTGGATAACTTGATCCGAATTGATGTTCCTGGCACACCGATTCGATCCAACCTGGTTTGGTGTGCTTAGCACATCAATCTTATCTGTTCCCTTCAATTCCACCAGACCAAAAAGCTCCCCAATATACTCCACCGATCTGAAAGCTCACCTAATCGATCCATAATGAGTTGCACCATGCCGATCCAGAACTGAAGTGGCATATGCTAATTAGGACCTAAACCTTTTACATCGACAAACCAAGTTTAACCATATCTATCTGGAACTAAAAATTATATCGATCCAATACCAAGTTTACTTTGTCGGTTGGCGACCAAAACCTATACCGTTATAAATTTTCCAACTCCACAACTCGATCATGCGAATGTTGAATTACTTGAAACTTGGTAGGTTGTCTCTTAGCACCATCCTTATTGTCTCATAGAAATCGTATGCCAATTCATGTCAAGGATTCAGATACATATCGATCCCTACGTTCGAAACGAACAATGACTTCGTATTTCTAATTTGCTATCTGCTCAACGTTTACATCCATTCAAGCATTCCTATAGCAAGTACCTAACAAGCAAAATAACTTCAAACACACATTTAGTTCAAACAAAGTGAATCAAAGCATCAAAAAAGAGACGAAGAATATGTTCATCAGTTAGTTTAAGGATAACCCCTTATATTCCAGGTTTCACAAACATGATCCAAATTACTCCAAACTTATATACGTGTGATTACATAATTAAACATGATTTATAAACATTTATTCATACTTTTCAGAGGTAATTATAGTCTAACACACCCTAATTAGTAAATAATAACAGTAGTCACTCACCTTAATCCCAAAAATTTGTTAAATCCATGTGGATAATGGTTTGCACGGATTCCTGGATGTTTGCAGCAAATCTCTATTAGATTTGATGTTGATTTATGCTAGTCCTTCGTCAATGATGAGATTTGACTAATTAAAGTAAGGTTAACTGGAAGTTTTGAGAGGAGGAAGACATTTATGGGGTTAGGATCTATTTTGGGAGTTGTGCAATGACTACGAAATATTCTCCTACCCATTTAAGCCCCACTAACCCCAATCCGAAATGGGCCCTGGATCCACTTATTAATGACATCTTTTACCCAATAAAGTTGTCCAATACTCTCCAAAATCTTAATTTAGCCATTCCTCAAAAACATTAAGCCTGTTTGCTTAATTGACCATTCTACAGAATGAGAAACCATCATCTAACCTAATGGAATTAATTTCAGGTTCAAATTCCTTTCGAATCAAAATTTATGGACGAAGCAAAAAAATTCATGTGTAAAATGGTCATAGATCAATCTGACTAAAATTGTAAAGGTAAGAAATGAAATCATTTTTCAAAATTATAGAATCATATGATCATATGAAAATAATATAAATATCTTATGATTCTTCGATATGTTGAACAAGGTCGTTACATTCTTCCTTTCTATCAAAATTTTGCCCCTCAATTTTCCAACTAAGTTAATAAGTCATCTCGCATGCCCACCAGCCATATTCATCTATAAAAATCAAATATGCATACATGATATTGATAAAATGAAAGAAGTAAACCAACCCCAACATGCATGACACAACTCAAGGGAAAATTAATGATATCGTAAATGAAAATAAGAGCGACGAATTGAAATCTTGCCTAGTGAAAAGTTCTATGTGTAACATCCTTATACCGTCCACAGTCTTGCAAGTGCAATCACTATCATTGTAAGAACCCGTAACTTCCCCGGTAAGGAAAGAGCGGATACTTTGAGAACAACACACAAAAGAACGCAGACGGAAGAACATTTCATTGTTTATTACAACAATTCCATCAGATACAAGAATATACAGAGTATAAATGAATAAAATACATTCAATAAATATCAGAGATTACAATAAATTACATAGCAGCGGAAAAATAGTACAAAACACAACTGAAAGTAATACACGGATACAGAGCTTTCCGAGCATCGTTCCAGCTGTAAATCAGGATCCTGTGAATATAAATCTGCAAAACCAAAACTACTAGCTGCCCGTGTCGAAATAAGGGCACCCAGAGTTTAGGTTAAAACAATAAACTCCAGGTCAATCATGTGACTGGTGTGAGAACTAAAATAGTTATTTATCTTTATTTTCAAAGTAAGGTAAATCAAGGGACCACGCCGTATAACACGGAACGGGTTTCCTCCCAAGAACACCAGTGCATAAAACAACAGCGCAATGCTAAATAAAGAAAAAATGAAGCTATTATAAGACCCAGGTCCCATCACACAATGCAACGCAAGCCGGAGGATAGGGTTTTTACCTTATAATAGCCAAGAATGCTTGATACGTTTAAAACAAATCATTTGATACTATTATAAGTGCATATTGTATAAAATATCTTCAAATCATAAGTATCAATCATAGACGGCATAAGCGCCCCATCCCACTATGTCGCCATACTAAGCTCTACAAATAAAACCGAAATACACATATTGGAAAGTTGGATTTCCATCATGGTGGCTCCTAACTCGAAAGATCGATCGCGTAGTGCAATTCCCCACGGCTTACGTCCTAGCAAGAGAAAACACCGTAATGCACATCCGCACTTTTGGGACCAGAGTATCACCGTGGCTTACGTCCCAGCGAGAGAAAACACCGCTTACTCTATCCCTCTGAGCACTAAGCTCATCTCGGTCGACCGAATCCATGACACCACTAAGGCGTCCATCCACTAAAAAGCATATTGATCAAACCATCAGTTTACCACCATACCGGGGTGTGAGGCTCGCGAATCAACGCTATACACAAAGCCATGCTATATCAAAGCTGTGTTTTGATCATTATCCACCAAACTTTGCTTTTCAACAAAAGTCTGGATCACTGCATCTCAGCATGCCACACTATCAATCCATATCGTACCACTGATTTCTGCCAATATATAAGCTCTGAGCTCGTATGTCTCAGAGAAGGGCGTCAAGCAAGAGAATAAATTCTCCGCCGCCAAACAGATATATATTTAGCAGAGATCAACGAATACAATATAAAGGAATACAATGTCGGACACACCATCCATTTACAAGTCCGTTCTAGGTCTGAACGAAACCGGAGGCACTTTCCTCGCATATCCGTCGATCTCCAAGTACGTCTGGACGATCACTAACTGATTCCCTCATCTTGGGTGTACAGCCCAATCAAGATCATCAGTAATCACCCAAATGATGTGAAGACTTCCGGTTTTCAACCACCGTCTTCATCTTCGACATATCGTCGAATCGGTTATTCAGAATGGGTATAAACCCGGCCTTTCTGAATAACCCGCGTATATAGTAAACAAATGTTACACAAACACAACATACGCCTCATTCCAATTTAACAGCCACTAACCGTAAATAAACAAGAGAACAATTTCCCAAATATTAACCCCGAAGGCCGAAACCAACATCAGATCATTACCCAGGAAACCATTCTTCTTATCTAACCTACAGCTAGTTTCTAAATTTCATATTCTTTGGGGAAGGTTCCTATTAATTTTATCAAAGATAAATTCTTTAAATTTATCCTTTAATCTTCCTTTGGATGTCATTTCAAACCATATCAGGGTTTTCCAAACTAGTCGGGATTAGCGAACCACACCGAAGTAATTATTTATTTTATTTCCCAATCCCAACCTATTCATCCCATGAAGCAAAACTGGTAATACTCCATATCTAACACCACGGTGTTATCGGTAAAATTAGTTACCATTTCACGTTCAAATCTAATTAAAGATTTAACTATCGCTTTGGAGAAACACTGGTGATACTCCATTCTCGCTCACTTCCCAAATTTGATAATTTCAATTATCAATTCACATTTCAATCTAATTACAGATTCATTAAAACTCCTTTTACTAGGTCAAAGAACTAATGTCATTTAAAACACAGTTCACGATAAACCCCAATCACATTCTATTTATTATCGGGTTAAAGAACAAGTGTTATTTAAAACACTGTTCACGATAAACCCACAAATCAATTCTAATTCAATTCCAATAAAATATATTAGAAATTCCGATTATTTAAAACTCCTTTTGTAACACCCCACCTCCGCCAGGGTCACTCGCAAAGGAATGCACTAGCTTTGGAGGGGCATTATTGGTAAACATGCATAGTGATATAGCAAGGCAGGACATGACATATATATATATATGTAAATAAACAGAGTAAGTAAATAAAACAGCGGAAGACTTTTAAACTATTTCAAAAACGAGTCTGGTACATCAAAATGTCAATTTCCCAAATAAACAAGTCTAGTACATGAAATAACATCATCTGAAACTGAAAAAGAAAACATAATAGTAGCTATCCCCAAAGTGGAAGAAACCATAGCGAGCCCAAGTCCAAAGCATACTTGAGATATCCAAGAAAGCAGCTAAGATCCAAGCTAGGCTCCTGTATTCCCTCCCTGAGAACCTGGGGGGGGGGGGGAAACGGAAGAAAAGAGGCGAAACAAAACGGGTCAGTCAAAAAGACTGAGTAAGCCCTGCTACGATCAGTCTATAAACTAGTAAAGTTAACATCATGATGGAAACTGAGATGGTCATAGATAACAACATACTGGCATGGTAAATTACCTACAAGATAGATAGAGGTGTCATCGCATAAACAAAGTTAAGTTTTTGCACCACGGTGTACTAGCAAACCAACATAACAGGTATTGATCCCTTAGCCCAAACTTTGGCCCAATAACATGAAGTGACCTTAATAAAAGGTCCAGCCCAACGGTCTAGTCGATCGGCTCCCTATAAACCTAACACGTCAAGTGTTGGTGTCCATATGGCCCACGTATGGTTGTAGTTAGACTGTGCTGGGTCCCCCCCTTGGGTGTATCAAGCCCTCGGATGTCAACCCCAGACACTTAAGCAATAATGCACAGCTCTAATCTACTGGTACCCGTGCCTCGAGTTTGTCCAACATCGGACTACGTGCACGTCCGTAGCCCGCCGGACCCGCACCGCTGTACCACTCGGCCATCGCCCTTTGGTCGTTTACATCCGTCAGTAATCGTGCCCCGCCCTAGCCTAGTCTCTAGGGTTGTGATGATACCAAACTGGGATTACTGCCGGAACAGACCCGCCGCTAGGGTTTCCTAAGAGGGTTAAGTGTGATTTAACCCTTCACTAATCCTGGATTAAACTGGTTAAGTGTGGCTTAACCCCATTCTAATCCCTTGAACTCCCAAATGGATTAAACTAGTTAAGTGTAACCAACGGTTCACAACTTAACCACATTCTAATCCCTCGAATCCCCAAATTGGTTAAGTATTAGTGGACCCTGACTTAACCCTAATCATGAGGCATTAATTAATTTAATGCACCTTAACCTCTCACATTAGACCTTGTTGTGGTTACTAGTTAGGCCGGGCGGGTCCGGGTAGGTTTACACCACAACTTAGTCTAACCTCGGGTTTTGGCACCACATGACCAACTTCTCACATTGGGTCCTATTGTTTGTAGCCACTAGTTAAGCCGGTCGGTTCCGGGTAGAATTACGCTACAAACTCAACCCAACCTCGAGTTGGCCACTCTTTATGTTTTCTAAGTGTCATGTCCACTTCATTTCAAATCACAAGTCAAACGATTACTTGGGTAGACCTAACTTAATAGGTAAATTCCCAAGGGGTAGACCTAACTTAATAGGTAAATTCCCAATCTTATATTTTCATGTATTTTAAGTTTACCCCAAACCCCCAACGTCATTCTATCGCTTACATATTCGTAGTAACGCATAAAGGATAGGAAGAGGGAACTTGACACAACATACATGATAAACTTGCACAATAATCATGCATAACATGTTAGACTTGCACAACTTAGCATAGTGATCTTGCATATTACCATAAAACATGCACAACTTGTCAAAACATGCACAACTTGTCATCTTAAACTTGCATAAGTATGCATAACTTGTCAAACATGCACAACTTGTCAAAACATGCACAACTTGTCATTTTAAACTTGCATAAGTATGCATAACTTGTCAAACATGCACAACTTGTCATCTTAAACTTGCATAAGTATGCATAACTTGTCAAACATGCACAACTTGTCATTTTAAACTTGCATAAGTATGCATAACTTGTCAAACATGCAAATCATGGCTTAACAAACTTGCATAAACATGCATAACTTAATAAACATACAAATCATGGCTTAACAAACTTGCATAAACATGCATAACTTATAAATCTTGCAAATCATGGCTTAGTATACATGCATAACTTGATAGATTTGCAAATCATGGCTTAGTACCCTTGCATAACATGCACAACTCAATAAACATACATAAACCCCAACTTTCATCACACATTAACTTTATAGTTTCTAAAATGAGGGTAAGAGGGCTTACAATGCTTATGCGGACTCAAATGAGTTTAACAAATGCAAGAAACCCCTTATGCAACTAATTAAGACCCCCAAATGCAAGCAAACTTGATCAAGACTCCTCCTTTATGATGCCAATTGAAAAACAAGCCTTTAATGCAAGCTAAGGAGGATCATACAAGCCTAAATATGCTTGTATGCATGGAAAATTACTTAGGAATTATTAATGAAGAGATTGGAGGCTAGGGTTTTAGGTGGAGGCCATGAGAGTTTAGATTTTGGCATAGTTTTGTTGCTAGGATGATTAATGAATGATTTAGGGTAGGTTAGAGGCTTATTTATAGAAGATTAGAGTGATTTAGACCATAGGATTAACCCTAGGTGAATTTTGGCCCGTCAGATTTAGGAACTCTCCAGAACCAGACCACACAACCAAGCCCAAACCAAGCCCAAACCAAAGAGGTGCGCCAGGCTAATCTGCCTGGCTACACCCTGTCGACAGGGCTGTCGACAGGGCAGTCGACTCCCTGGGGACCCTGTCGACAGGCCTGTCGACATGGGGCCCCTGGCGGGAATTTTCCCGCCTTGGCCCAGCTGGCCCAATTCTTCAAATTTGAATCTGATTTTTACTTAGTAATTTTCTGCAAACTTCAATGGGCCTTAACTGGGTCATACGGACTCCGATTTTCGAAAACTCGGACTCTATTTCGCGTATTTTTCCGAGACGAACGCAATGGCATAGCCCGTTTCCCTTGATTCCCATTTTATAATTTAATTCTGCCTCAATTCATGTTATTACAGGTTATTATTAAAAAAAATACGGGTTGTTACATTCTCCCCTCCTTAAAGGATTTCGTCCCCGAAATCTTCAAGTTAGGAAGAACGTATCCTACCATCCAATCATCCATCTACTCAAAGCATCATTCACGAGCAATCATTGTCCTTACAAGATTCTAAATGCTGGATGAACATATGCAAAAGTGTGTGTATATGTACTTATCTAATGCAAAAATCAGGCGGTTACTGATACAGTAAACCTCCTTAATGCATATGTATGTCAGTGAAATGAATCCATATGTATGCAAATTCCTAATATAATGTATAATATCTACATGCGTGCTCAATCATACATCCATATGCAACATCCATGTGATAGCATACGAATTTCATCCATGAATAAGCATAAACACTCATGCACATGCAATATGAGGAGTGTGTGAGCCGATCTAGTGTCTAATCGTGTATAATGCATCCACGAGCAACCACTTGCAACCACTTGCAACCATCAAACATAACATGTTTCAAATACATGTTTCATCCAAAGGGTTTCTACCTAAGGTTCTCATGACAAGATAAACACGATAAACTAGATAAACTAGATAAACTCCTCTTTGGATTACAAAAAATCCACTCAAGCTTTGACATATTGTACTAACCGATGAGTCTTAACCCCCTTATGGAGTTTACAACAGAAATAAGATCGAGAATGGGATCGAGAGGATATATACAAAAGATAACTTGCAAGCAAGCTCCACAGGAGAACGAGGATCAAGGATGCACTCTTAAAAAGAGATATGATGCGCGTATCTAGTCTTCACTCTTCTTAGTCGCGTTCCCTTGAGCTTAACTCCACTGTGCTTTGACTATCTTCCACTTCATGATTCCTTGGCTTCCTAACTCCTATTTTCCCAAATTCGAGTTGGAACTCATTTCATTATTGCCCCTCGTCTTTCTTCCCCACTTATTCTTCTTTCTGTATACTTGGCTTAAACATACTATAGCCTCATGATTTCATGCAAGCTCTCCAAAATTCACTAGTGAATCCTGGATCTCGTCTTCTTACCATAAGGTATTCCATGCAGCAGAACTTTCCTTGGGAATACCACTCCACGTTGCCAATTGCCCTTATAAACGTGATTTCCTATAACTCAGGCTTCATCGACATGAACCATCCGCCTATAGGCCGTACCTAGATTCAGTTGCCTACCCATGGCTTCCTGGAGGCCATTTCAAAACTGGCCAACTTTTTGAGGATAAACCGTTGCTAACCATGATGCAGTCCTCTTGCTCTTCACCGGACTGAAATGAGCACTCTTCGTAAGTCTACCCACATACCCGTATTCCCTTTCTTTGATCTAGGTAATTTATCCACCTAATCTATCGAGATGTTTTCACACTCCCCTTGCGAAACTTCCAATGGAGGTAATGGCCCACTGGGCTTCTATGACTTGGCCTCAACCTGGTGGCACAACATGTATTCCGAAACCAACTCGGCCACCTCCTCGAGTGATGCGCATCTTCAAGAACCTTCTTTACCAAGTCTTTCACTCGAGGAACACATAATCTCTTGTCGCGCCTTAGTCATCCTTTGTCATCTATAATATATCCAGCGAGGTGACTTAACATTTCGCCTCGAATCAACCGGTCCATGTTCTGGACCAACTGCGGGTTTTCTTCCTGTGAAACCCCCTTCTTGATCCAGAAGAGTAAGTCTATGCTCCG
Source organism: Allium sativum (assembly GCA_030737875.1). Taxonomy (NCBI): domain Eukaryota; kingdom Viridiplantae; phylum Streptophyta; class Magnoliopsida; order Asparagales; family Amaryllidaceae; genus Allium; species Allium sativum. The sequence continues at coordinate 441,488,170 of CM060922.1, read as the reverse complement.
GGAATGCTAACTAACTAGTCAAACGGAGAAAGCTTCCTACTTCAATTGCCCTTCTCGGAGCCTTCCGGTCACAAACCGCAGCCACTTTAGCGGAATCCACCGCTAAGCCTTACTTAGGAACTATATGCCCAAGAAATCCCACTTTTCCTCCAAAATGACATTTGGAGAACTTGACCTCCAACTAGTGGCTCTAAGCGTATCCATCTCCTTCTTGAGATGTCCAACATGCTCTTCCTCGTTCTTATGAGGAGATCAAATATCGTCTACGACGACCCTGACAAACTTGTTCAAGGACTTCCTAGACACCCTACCCATCAAAATCACGTAATATGCGGGTGCCTTAGTCAAACCAAATAGCATGACTAGCCATTCTAAAACCCATCCAGAGTCCTAAACGCAGTCTTGTCAATTCCATCCTCAGCCATCCTAAGCTGATGGAATCCGATAGCTAGATCAAAAGAAAACAGATGCTCCTACAAGCTGATCAACAAATCATTGATCCTTGGTAACGGTTACCTATTCTTCTTACGAAGATTAACACATAAGCGAAGCAAACCGTCCCCATTAGTAACGAATGCTACTGGAGCACCCTACTCGAAAATGCTTCGTCTCAGGAAGTTCTTCTCAAGCAACTCCTGGACTTGCTTCTTAACTCTCATCTCGTGAGGTCACGTGCCTAACCAGCCACGAAACTGGCTTGGTGTTACCAACCAGATAATGCGGAAATCTATCCCACGTCTAGGGGTAACCCTTTTACTTTTCCCAAGATATCAAGATATTCTCGGACCACCCTCACAGATTGCAAACTATCGATAGACGAGTTGAGGGATTCAAGATAACATAACCTGACGGGACCCCTAGGGTTGCTAGTAATTTCTAAGGGTACGGCTGAGGCGAGTCATGAGCCTCACAACCCTATATACAAAAACCCAGAATGGCTCCAAAATAGGACAACCATCCCATGCCCAAAGCCAACCCATATCCCCCGAAACCGAGAATATAAACATCCCACGAGAATTCTATACTCAAGATAGAAATTTTCAAATCCACTCAGACCACAGACAAACGGGCAGAACCCCCAATTGGATTTGAAACACATACGGGATCATCAACTACACTAGTACTTAGGTGCAAAACTTTCAACTGGATCAGATGAAATAAAACTATGCGATGTGCCAGAATCAAACAAAGTTTGAACAGGGAAAATCAGAAAATGTAAACAAGATTTTCAACAGAAACACTACCTCTATCATGAGCTGGAAAAACGGGGTTGAGGGGATGAATTCGCCCTCCAGATAGTCCTGCACACTGAGTCTGACCTTGCCCTTGTTTCCTCGGGCAATCCTTGCTGAAATGTCCAAACTCACCACAAATGAAGCATTCGCCCCGCCTTCTCTTTTCCTTCTTCCTACATTCCTTAGCCATATGTCCAACGTTACCACAGAAGTTACATTTTATATTCCCTCTTGGCTTGTCCTTGCGGTTGTGGTTATTCTTGCCCCATTTCCCGGAATTTACTCCTTTGCCTTGAGACTCATTTGCCTTGACCTCTCTCTTATCATTGCTACCTTCTTCTTGAAGTAGGGCCAAATTCACTAAACTCTCGAAAGTCGCCCCCAAGGGTATATGAGACAGGGCCAAATCATGTAATGGCTCGTTTAATCCTAGAGCAAAGTGTAGGGCCTTCTTCTGAGCTGTATTAACTAAGTCTAAATCGACACGAGCCAGTTGATTAAACTTATCTATGTATTCCCTAATAGTCATGTCCCCCTGATTCAGTGATAAGAATCTCAGTCCAAACCTTCCTCTAAAGTCATCCCAAGTCTCAATTGGCCTGGTCGCGGTGGTGACTACCCACCAACGTGCAGCTTCTTCCTTTAGCAACCATACTGCTAATAAAACCTTCCTGCGGTCACTTATATCAAAGGTGGCTAAAAGATCTTCGGTCTCTTTCAACCAATTCCCTGCTTCTACAAAAGTCTCTGTTCCATTAAAATTCTTGCCACCCATCCTCTTAAAGTTCTTGCAAGTTTCCGCGAAATCCGCTTGTGGAGGCTGAGGGGGAAGAGGAACATCAGCTACGGGAGGAGGAGGAGGAACAGCGGCCTCGACTGGGGAGACAATATTAGGGACACCCGGGACCGGTGCCGTGACTTCCAAGTACCGACGAAACCAATCGGGTATCGTTACTTCTTCGGGCAAGATGAGATTATCAGACATGCTGGAAACGAAAAGAAAAGAGTTTAAACGAGGAGTCAAAGGATAGTGCTAATGGCTTTTGGGGAATAGCCTTTTAAAACAACTAGACTTTTCTTTGGAAAATACTTTATACTTGGTTTTGAAAATAGTTTTTCAAAAGTTTTTAAAACCTTTTTATCCCTTCTCGTAAACCATATGCTCTGATACCAAATGTAACACCCCACCTCCGCCAGGGTCACTCGCAAAGGAATGCACTAGCTTTGGAGGGGCATTATTGGTAAACATGCATAGTGATATAGCAAGGCAGGACATGACATATATATATATATGTAAATAAACAGAGTAAGTAAATAAAACAGCGGAAGACTTTTAAACTATTTCAAAAACGAGTCTGGTACATCAAAATGTCAATTTCCCAAATAAACAAGTCTAGTACATGAAATAACATCATCTGAAACTGAAAAAGAAAACATAATAGTAGCTATCCCCAAAGTGGAAGAAACCATAGCGAGCCCAAGTCCAAAGCATACTTGAGCTATCCAAGAAAGCAGCTAAGATCCAAGCTAGGCTCCTGTATTCCCTCCCTGAGAACCTGGGGGGGGGGGGGGAAACGGAAGAAAAGAGGCGAAACAAAACGGGTCAGTCAAAAAGACTGAGTAAGCCCTGCTACGATCAGTCTATAAACTAGTAAAGTTAACATCATGATGGAAACTGAGATGGTCATAGATAACAACATACTGGCATGGTAAATTACCTACAAGATAGATAGAGGTGTCATCGCATAAACAAAGTTAAGTTTTTGCACCACGGTGTACTAGCAAACCAACATAACAGGTATTGATCCCTTAGCCCAAACTTTGGCCCAATAACATGAAGTGACCTTAATAAAAGGTCCAGCCCAACGGTCTAGTCGATCGGCTCCCTATAAACCTAACACGTCAAGTGTTGGTGTCCATATGGCCCACGTATGGTTGTAGTTAGACTGTGCTGGGTCCCCCCCTTGGGTGTATCAAGCCCTCGGATGTCAACCCCAGACACTTAAGCAATAATGCACAGCTCTAATCTACTGGTACCCGTGCCTCGAGTTTGTCCAACATCGGACTACGTGCACGTCCGTAGCCCGCCGGACCCGCACCGCTGTACCACTCGGCCATCGCCCTTTGGTCGTTTACATCCGTCAGTAATCGTGCCCCGCCCTAGCCTAGTCTCTAGGGTTGTGATGATACCAAACTGGGATTACTGCCGGAACAGACCCGCCGCTAGGGTTTCCTAAGAGGGTTAAGTGTGATTTAACCCTTCACTAATCCTGGATTAAACTGGTTAAGTGTGGCTTAACCCCATTCTAATCCCTTGAACTCCCAAATGGATTAAACTAGTTAAGTGTAACCAACGGTTCACAACTTAACCACATTCTAATCCCTCGAATCCCCAAATTGGTTAAGTATTAGTGGACCCTGACTTAACCCTAATCATGAGGCATTAATTAATTTAATGCACCTTAACCTCTCACATTAGACCTTGTTGTGGTTACTAGTTAGGCCGGGCGGGTCCGGGTAGGTTTACACCACAACTTAGTCTAACCTCGGGTTTTGGCACCACATGACCAACTTCTCACATTGGGTCCTATTGTTTGTAGCCACTAGTTAAGCCGGTCGGTTCCGGGTAGAATTACGCTACAAACTCAACTCAACCTCGAGTTGGCCACTCTTTATGTTTTCTAAGTGTCATGTCCACTTCATTTCAAATCACAAGTCAAACGATTACTTGGGTAGACCTAACTTAATAGGTAAATTCCCAAGGGGTAGACCTAACTTAATAGGTAAATTCCCAATCTTATATTTTCATGTATTTTAAGTTTACCCCAAACCCCCAACGTCATTCTATCGCTTACATATTCGTAGTAACGCATAAAGGATAGGAAGAGGGAACTTGACACAACATACATGATAAACTTGCACAATAATCATGCATAACATGTTAGACTTGCACAACTTAGCATAGTGATCTTGCATATTACCATAAAACATGCACAACTTGTCAAAACATGCACAACTTGTCATCTTAAACTTGCATAAGTATGCATAACTTGTCAAACGTGCACAACTTGTCAAAACATGCACAACTTGTCATTTTAAACTTGCATAAGTATGCATAACTTGTCAAACATGCACAACTTGTCATCTTAAACTTGCATAAGTATGCATAACTTGTCAAACATGCACAACTTGTCATTTTAAACTTGCATAAGTATGCATAACTTGTCAAACATGCAAATCATGGCTTAACAAACTTGCATAAACATGCATAACTTAATAAACATACAAATCATGGCTTAACAAACTTGCATAAACATGCATAACTTATAAATCTTGCAAATCATGGCTTAGTATACATGCATAACTTGATAGATTTGCAAATCATGGCTTAGTACCCTTGCATAACATGCACAACTCAATAAACATACATAAACCCCAACTTTCATCACACATTAACTTTATAGTTTCTAAAATGAGGGTAAGAGGGCTTACAATGCTTATGCGGACTCAAATGAGTTTAACAAATGCAAGAAACCCCTTATGCAACTAATTAAGACCCCCAAATGCAAGCAAACTTGATCAAGACTCCTCCTTTATGATGCCAATTGAAAAACAAGCCTTTAATGCAAGCTAAGGAGGATCATACAAGCCTAAATATGCTTGTATGCATGGAAAATTACTTAGGAATTATTAATGAAGAGATTGGAGGCTAGGGTTTTAGGTGGAGGCCATGAGAGTTTAGATTTTGGCATAGTTTTGTTGCTAGGATGATTAATGAATGATTTAGGGTAGGTTAGAGGCTTATTTATAGAAGATTAGAGTGATTTAGACCATAGGATTAACCCTAGGTGAATTTTGGCCCGTCAGATTTAGGAACTCTCCAGAACCAGACCACACAACCAAGCCCAAACCAAAGAGGTGCGCCAGGCTAATCTGCCTGGCTACACCCTGTCGACAGGGCTGTCGACAGGGCAGTCGACTCCCTGGGGACCCTGTCGACAGGCCTGTCGACATGGGGCCCCTGGCGGGAATTTTCCCGCCTTGGCCCAGCTGGCCCAATTCTTCAAATTTGAATCTGATTTTTACTTAGTAATTTTCTGCAAACTTCAATGGGCCTTAACTGGGTCATACGGACTCCGATTTTCGAAAACTCGGACTCTATTTCGCGTATTTTTCCGAGACGAACGCAATGGCATAGCCCGTTTCCCTTGATTCCCATTTTATAATTTAATTCTGCCTCAATTCATGTTATTACAGGTTATTATTAAAAAAAATACGGGTTGTTACACCTTTCAAATCTAATTTATTTATTTAAAAATGTTTGGGTTTTAAATTTAGTTCAAAACTAGTCCATTTCGATAAAAATCTATTTTTATCTTTACAAATGTGGGATTTTTCATCCCAGTTCTTCACAAATCATTTCTTATAATTTTACACAAATTATTGATATTTTTAATAATTTTATCAAGGCCCGTACAGTCGATTTCCAACAACGGCCATCGAACTGCACTTACAACGACCTTTTCCAAATTTGATTTGGACGTATCTCCAAATCCAACCATTAGATTTAAAATTTCTAATATTCGTTAGAAAGCTCTTTTCGATACGAACCCAATGGTTTCGGTTTTAGGAGAATCCGACGGTCGGATCTCCCGTAATGTCCGTTCGAAGTCAATGGTCGAAATTTACGAACTACCGCGGCGCGGCGCGTTCTATTCCGGCCATTATATAATATATATATATATATATATATATATATATATATATATCATCGATTTCCTTTTTAAAACGAATTTTATAAATCATTTCAAATTTGTTTCAAAAACAATTTCAACCTTTATTTCAATTTCAAATCAAAATTGAATTTTCCCTTATAAATTCTTTTTACATTCATTTCTGTTTGATTTCAATTCAAATCGATTTCAATTCGTTTTCAATTGAATTCAATTCAATTCAGATTCGTTTTCTATTCGATTCAATTCAAATTCGTTTTCAATTCAATTCAATTCGAATTCGTTTTCTATTCAATTCAATTCGAATTCGTTTTCTATTAAATTCAATTCAAATTCGTTTTCTATTCAATTCAATTCAAATTCATTTTCAATTCAATTCGAATTCGTTTTCTATTCAATTCAATTCGAATTCATTTTCTATTAAATTCAATTCAAATTCGTTTTCTATTAAATTCAACTCGAATTCATTTTCTATTCAATTCAATTCAAATTCGTTTTCTATTCAATTCAATTCAAATTCGTTTTCAATTCAATTCGAATTCGTTTTCAATTCAATTCGAATTCGTTTTCTATTAAATTCAATTCAAATTCATTTTCTATTAAATTCAATTCAAATTCGTTTTCTATTAAATTCAATTCGAATTCATTTTCTATTCAATTCAATTCAATTCAAATTCGTTTTCTATTCAATTCAATTCAAATTCGTTTTCTATTAAATTCAATTCAAATTCATGTTATAAATATTCGATTTTTATCCCTTTTCAATATTCATTATAAAACGAATATAATCGATATAAATATCGTTCGCGTCAAAATAGCGCATCTCTAATCAACACGGCTTTATATTTTTCAATAACTTCGTTATTCTATTCAACAAATGAATCTATATTTCTTTCAATACACGACTCTATATTTTTGCCAACACATGACTAATCTCAACGAATGAGTACTGTCCATGTGTGACTATTTTTGTTATTTAATATATTTTATAAAAATTATGGTATTTATCGTTTGATTTCAAATCAGACTCCAACCGTAAATTAGTAAGAGAACGATTCTCTAAATATTAACCCCGTAGGCCGAAACCAACATCAGATCAATATCTAGGAGACCACTCATCTTATCTATTTTCCAGTTAGTTTCTAATTTTATATATGATAAAGATGTAAATTTTATTGTTAAAATATTTCGTTCAACACATGACTAATCTCAACGGATGAGTACGGTCAACACATGAACCTTTATTTTATAATGAAAAAGATGTAAATTTTATTGTTAAAATATTTCGTTCAACACATGACTAATCTCAACGGATGAGTACTGTCAACACATGAACCTTTATTTTATAATGTTCTTTATTTTCTAAATTGGAATGAGGCTCAATCAATCACCATATAGCGTTAACTATATGGATTCCATACTACACATGTATATAAATAGCAACGATAAATAATCAACAATCATCCAAAGTGTACTACTCTGTATAAGCATTAAATATAGATATCTAACGCTTATAACAGCCTGTCAATCAATCGATCGACATACAACTAATTACTAGGAATGTCGTAATTTATCCCAATACCCGTGTGGGGTTTCAAACAATCAAACACATATTTAATTTGTGCAGTTGGGCGATGTGTAAAATTTATCGTCCCAATCAATATCATTCAAATGTGTGTATATAAATCAATCGTCCGATTTGTTTATATTTATTTATTTCATTTCATATACACATTAAAATTTCCATTTTTAACTATACAATATTTATTTTCTGTATAAATATTTTATTTCATTTCAAATCACACAATCAACTACACATCAAAATCAATCAAACAAACAAGTCGTCCATGGTCTGTGGACGACGGGTGTCGGGTGCTGCTAAGCACCGTCTGCATCCTAGTATATATATTAACTAGAAATTTAAAATGAAAGTGAGGAGTTCTCACTGAGGGTTCCACTCTGCCAGTTTATTTCTGAAATTCAGAACATCTGGATCTGGCCGTACTTTCATCAACGCAGTCTTCTCCACGCTGTTCATATTAAAATCACATTTTTAATATGATGTTCTATACATTAAAAATCATATTTTTATTCTTTCTATAATATAAAAATCACATTTTTAATACTTTCTATAATATAAAAATCATATTTTTATACAACGCTCCATACATCACAAAGATTATATTTTTATTTACTATATGTTGGCAAGCTTTTTGACCAAGCCACCCAGGTTCATTCACAAGAAGAAAGTATGAAATTACATTCCTTAAGTACATGAAGGAACGGATCGCACCATCGACTCACCCCTTATCGGATCGCACCTCATCGGATCGCCCCCATTTCATCAGCGAAACGACACCTCTATGCGATTCGATCCGTACATACATTACTGCCCAGTATAGACCGATCCGATCCCCTGATGCATGGCGAAGCCTCTGACCCGTTCAAGCACGAGCTAGTCTTCAGCGATCCGAGATGCACGGATCCAGCAACACGTGGCCCCAACCGCCATTTTGACTGATTCTCCCCCTTTGCTCGATCCGATTTTCGAGGGGATCGCGACACCTGTCCACAACGGCTAATTTGACTATTTCTTCATCGGCTACGATCCGATCCGATGTTCTCGGGATTCGTGCCACGTGTTACCACGATCTGCCTGACAAAATCAGCTATAAATAGCCCGGAGCTTGGCATTTTTTGGGATCTTTTTGGCAATATTGAGGACTGATTCCGCCATTATTGTCATACTACCATTTCTTATCAGTTTTATTACTAGATTACTGAGAGAGATCACAATTGTAAAAGTGAGCTAGAGAGAAATCATTGATTGTACCAGCACACAAAGTATAATCAATAAGATATAAAGTGGACGTAGGCTCGTTAACGCCGAACCACTATAAATTCTGTGTGTTATTTTCTTTTTCCTCATTCTTCAGTTAAAACTCTATAAGATTCAGAACAATTTGGGTGTTAGGTCCAAATTTTGATCTAACATTTTGGGGCTTTCATTGAGAGAACAGTCCTAAAGCTTCACTATTCGGTTCTTTGAAGATTCCAGCGACTCGGATATCATGGCTGGAAAGAGATCTAAGGAAGTACGAGCTTCACGAACCAATGAAACCGCGAATGAAGCAGTCGAAGAAAGTGTCCACGAGCTAGGCAATGAAGGAACTTTGGATCGCGGAGCGCAGGGGGCGAACCGATCCGATGAAGACGCCACGCTCCGAATCGACGAGAACGAGGCGATCCGTACTGCTGAAGGGGTTGTTACTCGATCCTGAGATAACGCCTCGAATCCTCCACGTACCGTGACCACGAACCGATCCCAGGGGGCGCTGCGAGCCACCATCCTCGATCCACAGCGATCCGAATTGATGATCGGACTACAACTCGACCTGGAAAGGAGCCCATGGCTCGCTCCTACCGTCCTGGCCCCTCCGCTCGACCTGGCTCAAGCTCTTTGCGCATAAGAGAAAGTGATGATGACCAATATGACCCTGCTGCTCCCGTTACTGAGGGGGGTCTCTCTCGCTTTTCCGAGATGTGGGAGAGACTGTTTGATGAATTGGCTGCCCAGAGGCAGGAAAGCTCCGTTCTACGACAAAATTTGACCGTTATGGATAGAAGGCTTAATGATCTCGTAAGGCAAAGGACGCCGCCAGTTCGTCCGCTCACTCCAGGATATTCTTCTTCGTCAGAGGAATCGCCGAGACCTCCGCGGCGACCATATGAGAGAGCCGAAAACATAGAGAAGCTTCGGTTCGGAACCCTGCCATCACGGGAAGAAGAAGCACTGGAGGCGGGGCCCTCAAACCGTAATGTGAACGATCACGCCGCAACTCCCAGAGCTCGAGGTGTGGACAGTCCTGTACATAACAGATTACCTCAGCCCCGTCGCCGCGCAAATGCTCATGGCAACAGGGGGCAACGAAGCCCAATCCAAGCCCCGGATTTTGTGACTGCTCCCGGAAGAGAGATTAGAGAACCCCGCCGAGCAAGAAGCACTGACCCTGAACCTCCGCTGACCAGTGCAAATGTTGCAGCTATGATCCATCAAATTCTGGCGGATAGCCGTGGACAACGGAGTGAAGATTGGGGAATCGACCACAGTCACACCCCTTTCACTGATGATGTTCTGGATGCGACTTTCCCGAGGTGTTTCAACATGCCACAGATGAACCGATACGCGGGTAGGTCTGATCCCGTCCAGCATCTGATGAGATATTCTTGGTCAATGACCGCTGCCGCAGCTTCTGACGCTGTCAAGTGCAAAGCATTTCCCATATTCTTGGAGGATGTAGCATTGTTATGGTTTACTCGCTTACCAGCAAGATCGATTTCTAGCTTCAGGGAGTTGAGTGAAAAGTTCGTAGAACAATTCCGCATCTATGCACAAAAGACAAAGATTGTGATTGACTTGTTCCTTGTCAAGCAGCGACCAGGCGAGAGTTTGAGAGTGTACCTAGACCGTTTCAACTTGGCCGCTACTGAAGTTAAAGATCCCCATGAGCCAACCGATGTCGCAGCTCTGATTGATGGAGTAGATAAAGACACTGAATTTGGGAGATACCTGGCAGGCAAGCCACCCCATACTAGAGAGTTATTCTACGAAAAAGCTAACGTACATTTACGCCGGGAAGAAGTATATGCTAACCGAAAGGCAAAAACGGCCGACAAGGAGGAAATCCAGAGCAATGTCGCCATCAAGTAGACAGGAGACAACTCGGGGAAGGTCGAAGTTAATGTCGGAAATCGGAATCAGGGTGGTCGTCAATCAGGGAACAATGATAATAATAATAATGGCAACAACCGGAAGAGGAACCGACTCTCAGAGAAGGACTCGTCCCAGAGCCTTTGAGAGTTATACGCCAATAAATGATACTCTGGAAAATATCTTCATGGATTCGTACAACGTCCTCCAGAATAAGAGGCTGCCTCCTAGAGAGTCGACGGAGAAAGAACGAGAAACGGGGAAGTTTTGTCTCTTTCATCAGATTCATGGCCATTCGACAAATGAATGCCGTCACCTAAGAGATGTAGTTGAGAGGCTTCTTCGAGAAGGAAAATTAGATGAATACAGAGTAACGCCCAGAGATAGGGGGCAAGCAGTACAGGCCCCAAATCAGAACCAGAATCAACTTGCTGCCAGGCCAACTGCCCAGCAAAAGGGAAAGAACATCGTTATCAATACCGTAATTGGAGGACTTTATCTCGCCGGACATAGTTCCAAGGCATTGGATCAATATGTCAATGCAGCCAAGCAACACCTCGAGGTAGGGGAGTGTAGCAACCCCGAGGACAATATCCCAGTAAAGCAACAAAAGATGATGTCCGACGATGTCGTTTTCCGCGAATGAGAAAGCATTGGAGTCCATGCTCCGACTGAAGATCCATTTGTAATCACAGTACCTATTGGACCAGCCACTGTTCATAAGGTTTTAGTGGACAACGGGAGTTCCGTCAACATTCTTTTCAAAAGGACATTCGACCAGATGAACCTCGAAATAAAAGACTTGAAGCCCTGTCAAGGATGGATCCGTGGATTTAACGGAGCATCCACCGCTCCAATGGGTTATGTAGAGTTACCAGTTACGCTTGGGGAAGGAGAACGCCAAAGAGTGAGAATCCTTCCCTTCGTGGTTTTGGATGTTGAATCACCCTACAATGCCTTCTTGGGCCGACCGGCCCTCGCAAAGTTCAGAGCCTGTATAGCCCCCTGGTGCTTATTATTGAAATTCCCCACAGAAGCTGGCATTGGTATTGTCAGAGGAGATCAGGTTGCCGCACGAGCATGTTATGTTGTCGAACTAAAGTTACTTCGCAATGGAGGGGACATAGAAACCAAGGGCGCTTCTCCCCCTACAAGGGCGGAGACCTTATAGCAACTAAAGAGGATAACTGTTGGAGAGTCGCCCAGAGTGTTGCCCGAGGATATAGATCCCAGAGAGGACCAAGAACCTGAGGGCAGAATGGCAACTCCCAACGAGACAACTGTGGATGTACCGATCGATGATAGTGACCCGGAGGAGGTCCTTAAGATTGGATCCCAGTTAAATCCGAATCTCGCTAAAGAACTGACGGATTTCTTAAAAAATAACTCGGATGTATTTGCTTGGACCCACGCAGACATGTGCGGGATATCCCCATCAATCATGAGCCATTCATTAAGCATTAACCCTAAACATCCTCCTGTAAAGCAAAAAAGGCGAATGCTGGGCCCAGAGAGGTCCGCTGCCTTGAAAGAAGAGGTTGGAAAGCTAAAGAGTAATGGATTTATCAGAGACTCGACCTACCCAGACTGGATTTCAAATCCAGTCCTGGTAAAGAAGGCCAACGGGAAGTGGCGAACGTGTATCGACTTCTCGGATTTGAACAAAGCCTGCCCAAAAGATAGTTTTCCGTTACCCCGGATTGACCAGTTGGTGGACTCGACGGCGGGTCATGAACTTCTCTCATTTATGGATTCTTACTCAGGATATAACCAGATTCTGATGCATGTTCCAGATCAAGAACACACTAGTTTTATCACGGATCTGGGATTATATTGCCATGTAGTGATGCCCTTTGGCTTGAAGAACGCAGGCGCTACATATCAACGTTTAGTCAACAGAATGTTCTATAACCAGATCGGGAAGACAATCGAAGTATACGTCGACGACATGTTGGTTAAGTCCAAGCAATCCTCCCATCACACTACGGACTTGGCAGAGATGTTCGGCATTCTTCGAAAGTACGGAATGAAACTCAACCCAACAAAATGTTCATTCGGTGTTGCCTCCGGGAAATTCTTGGGGTTCATCGTCAGTTCCCGTGGGATTGAGATTAATTCGGACCAGATCGCGGCAATCAGAGACATTCAGGAACCTAGGCAAATTAAGGATGTGCAAAGCCTTGCAGGAAAAGTAGCCGCACTGAGCAGATTCATTTCCAGGGCTACGGACAAATGCATCCCATTCTTCGAACTCATAAAGCGGGGAAAACGCAACTTCAAATGGACGCCTGACTGCGTAGAAGCATTTCAGAACTTACTGAGGCACCTGGAAAAACCTCTGATATTATCTAAGCCGATGGATCACGAGGACTTATTCGTATACTTGGCAGTGTCATCCCACGCGATCAGCTCAGCGCTGGTAAGAGAAGAAGATAAGGTCCAAAGACCTGTGTATTACGTGAGCAAAAAATTGACGGCAGCAGAGCGTAATTATCCAAGGATAGAAAAGTTGGCGTATAGTTTACTGATCGCCTCTAGGAAACTTCGACATTATTTTCAGGCGCATCCCATTACCGTATACACCGATCATCCACTCAAGCAAGTCCTACAGAGACCAGAGGCGTCTGGAAGATTACTCAAATGGAACATTGAGTTAAGTCAATTCGATCTGAACTTTCAGCCCCGACGATCAATTCGGGGGCAAGTGATAGCCGACTTCATAGCAGAGTTTACCGTCCCGGAGGAAGATATAGCCAACGAAGAAGTCGATCCTTCAAAATTACTTTTCGATCCCAATGCCTGGAGATTGTATACTGATGGCGCTAGGAACAACGAAAGGTCCGGCGCTGGAATAGTGCTTGAAACTCCCGAGAAACGATTGATATCCTATGCTATCCGGATGGAGTTTCACGCCACTAACAACGACTCCGAATATGAAGCCCTGATAGCCGGACTAAGGATCGCAAAGGAGTTAGAAGTCACAAAGCTGAGCATCTTTTGCGACTCCAAGTTAGTTGTGAACCAGGTTACTGGAAAATTCCAAGCCAAAAGTGCAAGATTAATTCTATATTTGAAGAAAGTGATGGAGTTGCTGAACGACTTTGATCACTACAGCATATCTCACATTCCGCGGTCAGAGAATCAGCAGGCGGATAAGTTGGCAAAGATGGCTAGCTCCGACGATCCTGAAGAGACCGGGCTTGCCCCCGTTGAAGTACTTCGGTCTCCTAGTATAGATCAAATGGAAATCGATCTAATACTAGAGACGGAACCAGAAAGGGAGTCGTGGATGACCCCTCTAAAGAATTTCTTGATGAATGGAGCGCTTCCGACCAAGAAGAGCGAGAGGCGTAAAGTAATTCGTAAAGCTGCCCGATACGTTCTGCAAGGCGGAGTTCTTTACAGACAAGGATTTTCGATGCCCCTTCTTCGGTGTATAGCCCACAATGACATCAAGCGTGTGCTGCAGGAGGTACACGAAGGCGAATGCGGCGATCACACTGGAGGGCAAACTTTGGCAAAAAAGGTGTTGCGGCATGGTTATTTCTGGCCTACCATAAACAAGGATGCGGCAAAATACGCACGACGGTGTGATGCGTGCCAGAGATTTTCAAAAATACCTAGAGCACCTCCTAATCCGTTAAAAACAATGACGAGCCCATGGCCTTTCGCTATGTGGGGAATTGATATCATTGGAAGTCTCCCCCATAGCTAGGGGCGGGGCAAAGTTCGCTATTATGGCCGTGGATTATTTCACTAAATGGGTCGAGGCTGAACCACTGACTACAATCACAACTAAACGAGTGATCAATTTTATCGTTAGAAACATCATCTGTCGATTTGGGATTCCAAAGATTGTGATAACGGATAACGGAACTCAGTTCGATAGCACTGAATTCAGAAATTTCTGCCAAAAATACCACATTGAGAATCGATACACCTCTGTGGCGCACCCGCAATCGAACGGACAAGTCGAAGCGGCGAATAAAGTGATTAAGTCCATTCTGAAAAGAAGACTGAAGCGGGCCAGAGCCATGTGGGCTGATGAATTGCCCTTGGCACTATGGGCCTACAGGACAACATATAAATCGGCAACAGGACATACCCCTTTCTCCCTTGCTTTTGGAACGGAAGCGGTCATCCCGGTTGAGATAAAGGTACCTTCTCACCGGGTGACTTATTATGATCTGATGACCAATAATGAATTGCTCCTTGAGTCCCTGGATATGATCGAAGAAAAGAGGGATGAAGCAGACCTGCGTGCCTTGAGATGCAAACAACAGGTCGCTCGTTATTACAACAAAAAGGTTCGAGCCCGAACCTGGGAACTCGGAGACTTGGTTCTGAAACGTGTCTTTCCACCCCCAACTCATATGGGAGCGAAGTGGGAAGGACCGTACTTCATTCTGAGCAAGCTTGATAATGGAACCTTCAAGCTGGCAACCGTAGATGGAAAGGAAATCCCCGGAGTGGGGAATGCCCAACATTTACGGCCATACTTAACATGAAAGTTTCAAATCTATTCTTTTGCTTTGTTGAAAACCATGTACAAGGCACGACTTGCCTAGAATAGTCTGATTCCTTAAAGCAAAAAATTATAAAGTGGATGTGGGTCATGATTCGACCGAACCACTATAAAATATTGTGTGCCGTTTACCTTTATTGCATTATTTATCTGTCTTTCTATTTTTATGAAAATTACTGTGAATCATGCAATGATTTTAGGTGCCATCCATCAGAATGGAATGTAATCACCAGTCAAAATTCTGAGGATGCAATAAAGTAAATTATATCATTGATAGCGCTCTAATTCTCCAGAGCCGAGAGAGAGCATAACGGACACGAAGCCGATGTCCATAAGTCATGGCGGTGTACCATGATCGGAACCGCCTTGACGGAACTCTAACTCTCCAGAGAGAGAGAGTATAAAAGCGTCTCCGATTGAGCGCTGAGAAAGAGCTCCTACCCCGCTGAAGGATCGGGGAGCGATTGAATTGCTGAGCTCAAACTCTAACTCTCCAGAGAGAGAGAGAGTATAAAAGCGTCTCCGATTGAGCGCTGAGAAAGAGCTCCTACCCCGCTGAAGGATCGGGGAGCGATTGAATTGCTGAGCTCAAACTCTAACTCACCAGAGAGAGAGAGAGAGAGTATAAAAGCGTCTCCGATTGAGCGCTGAGAAAGAGCTCCTACCCCGCTGAAGGATCGGGGAGCGATTGAATTGCTGAGCTCGAACTCTAACTCTCCAGAGAGAGAGAGAGTATAAAAGCGTCTCCGATTGAGCGCTGAGAAAGAACTTCTTCCCTGCTAAGGGAACAGGGACCGACTGAACTATTGAATTTGAACTCTAACCTCGGCGACCGCCAGGAGAGTATAAAGGAGTCTATGATTAAGCACTGAGAAAGGTGCCAGAAATTCAGTACCACAAGAACAGTTATCTTATGAAATTTTCTAAGTCCCCCATATTCAGAAATAGGGGGCAACATGCGAATAATGCTAATCAATCTTTAATAAGCCCTAGTTAAGCGCTACATTAACGATTGATTATGGGCCATATGCATATACACATGAACTTTAATGCAGCAATGCAGCACGAAAATTTTCTTTCTGTTGTTTGATTGATTTGTAGTTATAATTAGATGGTCTATAACTAAACATGGAAAGTTTATTTGAATACAGGTACACAATGATGCAAAAAGAGATAAACTTTCCCTTATATACGGCAAGCCTACAAAGTGAAAAACAACCTAGAAAACAAAGGAGAGGGGAAAACAAAAGTGAGGGACAGTCTCATAATTACACTTCCTGGCCAGTGGAAAACCTAAAGACAAAATATAAACCAGCGACAATATCCTATTTACGCTTTGACCTCTTCTCCTGCTTCTGTTTCTCCAGCTTCGCCTAGTCAGCGTCAGATAGATCTCCTTTCTTCCTCTTCCTTTTGTCTATGAGAGGAACATCCGACTCTTCGGAAGATTCCTCTTCCGCCTCCTTTCTCTTCCTTTTATCAGAAAGGGAAGCCGGGAAATCATCAGGATTCGCAAAATGAAGCTGTCTGCTGATGGATTTGGGCTGGATTTTCAAAATCATTCCAGTTTTGGGGTCAAATTCTGCGATAGGGACTATGTCCAAAGGCTCTTGTCCCACCTTCTTCAAAGCCATCTTCTCTTGGCTATTGGAGTCAAGTTCCGAATAAAAGCGCTTCTTAGCATTCTCCAATTCAATCTTATAATTTTCAGCATCTCTCCGCGCTAAGGCGAGTTGGGATTGAGCATCTTCCAGGTCCTTCTCCATCTTTGTCCTGGCCCTTTCGTTGTTTTCAAGTTTCGCCTTAGATCTATGTGCTTCTATTTCAAGCGTTCGAATGACTTCTGAAAGGTTAACTGCATGTTTCTTCATCATCTCATACTGCCTGGCAACGTGGTGGATGTGCCCGACAACTTCATTATCCCAGTTCTTAGGGATCGGTTCCAAGGCTGGAACAAACGTCATCCTGTCGAAGAATATGTCTGGGAATTGTTCCCGCAGCTTTTCCAGCCTACCTTGAATCTCGGGACCATGGATGTAATCCCGTGACCCGGGGGCAGCCAACTCTGGCTGGCTGGAAGGGACGATGTCACTCCTCTCCTTTTCAGACTCTTTGATTGGATCCTTGCCTTTATCCTTAGATTCGTGATGCCTTTTTGACGACCTACTGTGAGAAGGTGCACTTTTCGGAGGAGTTAACTCTTTAGGAAGTTTCTTTCCCCCTGCAGGAACTACCGGATAACTGGGGAGCTTGGCAGATGTCGATTTCGGTGGAGACCGGGGTTGCGAGGAAGTCGGCTTGTGAGAAGGGCCGCGAGGGCGCTCGGTACCCGGATGAAGACTGGGAGTGCCCTCACAAAGAGAACGATAAGAATAAGATCGCCTACGGGACATCTTTCCTGCAAAAGAGAAAAGAGCATATTAAAACTTTGAATACTGACGACATAAAAGTGTGGGGTCAGACAGTGTATGTGATTTGTGCATCCCATATAATTCCCCCTAACAGACCCGGGCCTGAAGACAGGCTCATCTGACTAGTTTCTTGTTCTCTAGTTGGAGCGATGGTCTCTTCAGAAGCAGGGAAGAATGGCTCCCCTTCGAAGTCCCTCTCTGTGTATATATCATCGGGCAGAGGAATTTTGCTCAGCTCGTTGAATAACTGTTCTTCTGTCAAATCATCAGGAGCAGCGGGTTCGATTGGAGTAGAAATTGGGATTTCCTTGGACTTGTCACCGCGGACCTCATCCCCTCTGTATATGTTCAGGTCCTCATCGTCTTGGATGACTATCGGGGAAGGACTCTTGCGAAATTTAGTTGTTTCTACTGCTTGCGATGTCCCCTCTCCCTCCGTTGGGGGCACGTACCTATAGGGTTTGCCGCCAGCGCCAAGTCCATATCTTATATCCAGAAGATGATGCTTATGAAGATTCTCATCAGTGATGCATTTTTTGATCCTTAGAAAGTCGGATCTGCTTTGTAGAAGAATAGACAATCGATTGTTGTATAACGGACCCTCCGTTTTCGGGAAGACGTGATATGTTTAAAACAAAGAAAAAGGAGGGAGAATGTTAATGCTTCGGCTTCTTGAACAAGATATTCAGTCAAAAGCTTAAAGTTTACTTGATTTGAGCCATCTTCTTGAGCATCCAGCCTGTTTCTTCATATAGAACCAATCAGACTTAGGATCCCCTATATTGCTGTATCCGTCGTACAAAACCTTCCAATTCGCCACCGATTCAAAGAAAGAGAAATTTGGGGTTGCCGAGGAACGATGCTTGAAAAGAAAGAAGAATGTCAAATCTCTAAATCTGAGTTCGGTATGTATGATCTCCGCGTATGCAATATATAGGGTGTATAGAGATGCGTAGGCGTTAGGATGAAGCTGCATCGGAGCGATACCCAGTCGTTTTAAAGTCTCGATGACGATTGGAGGAAACGGAGGAATAGCTCCTACCAAGCACATGGTTCGACTGACTGCCATATACCCTTCCGGAGCTAAGTGGGGTCTATCTTCGCTACCGGGTGTCATCACATCATCCCAAGGGATCCCATGTCTCAGGCAGATTCTTTTAAGCTTTATATCATCGAGTTTAGATGCTAAAGAATCGGAAAATTTCTCTATCCTGAGCGCGCCAGGAATCTCGTCGGGAGCTCGCCTGTCTATCTCAGATTCTTCACTAGATGAAGTACTTTCAGACGGATTTGATTCCGTTGCCTCGTATTCAGAGCCAGAATCTTCACCTCCTGGGTTAATTGGAGGGACCTCGGGGTTGTATTGCTCAGGAAACTCGGACTCCGTTTCTGTAACGGATCTTGGAGAAGATTGATTATCCGACATTACTGTTAGGCTAGAAAACATGAAAAATGAGATTAAAACTACCCGTCCCCCGTGTGTGCAAGTGCCGGTGTGTGTGCTAGTGCATGCATTCAAGATAAAGCATAAAAGTTATCAAGATCATCAAAATATTAGTCGTCATATGCAGTCAAATTATGTGGTCATTTAGTCCAGAAAGTCCGACATCAAGGCCCTAACCTAACTATTCAGAATTTTATGGTGACAAGGCATCGTATAAAGTTCAAAATTTGTTTGGATCGTGAACTACGAGTCGAATCGCGGTGTGTATGACAGTTCGCCCTCCTTCGGATCGCAGGGCAGAGGGATCGCCCTCCTTCGGATCGCAGGGCAGAGGGATCGCCCTCCTCTCGGATCGTGAGACAGTAGGGGTCGACCCCCTCGCGGATCGTGAAATTGAGTGGTCGGGGTCTTTGCCAGATCGTTGCAGCCCCCCACGATACACGCCTCAGCCGTCACCACGACCCTCCGTCTCGCCACTGGCCTTCATCTTCTCCCTCTCCTCTCCTTGACCACGATCCAAACCGGCCTTCTCTCTTCTCCTTCCTCCTCCGTTTTTCTCCTCTCCTTCTCATTTCCGAACTCCAACCTCTGAACCCATCAGCCATGGCGCCTCGCTGGTCCCCCCAAAAATCATAAAATTACATCGTTTCTTCCCTCAAACCAGTCGGAAAAACTCATAAAAACGAGAGCGATATCGAATAAGGATGCTTTCGATAGATTACCTTTATAAAAGTTGGGAAAACAATCGGATTTTTGGAGGTTTGAAAAACTAGGGTTTTTCCTCAATGATGCCGGCGATACGATACGAAAGAAAGAAGAAGGAAGAAAGTGGAGAGGAGGGTCGACTTATATAGGCAAAAGGGCGACCGTTTGTCTCCCCTTTTTGTCTTATTCGATCCGCGAAAATAGACGGGCCGCGAACCAAAAACCCACCACGTCTCGAAGAGAAGCCCATTTCGTTCCGTTCCGTGAAGAGGCCCAAATGCTCACCTAAGGACGAGGCGAATGGCTTGCTAACGGACCGCGACTCGAGCACGCGATCTGAATCGAGAAATGACCGACAGATCCAGTGATGAAGACTCTGAAAAATCCCAAAAAAGGAATTGTTCACTGATTTGCGACTCGTTGTGAAAAGACGATTCTATAGCTTCGAAGCATGTTCCATCATCGATAAAACATACTTCGAGGGGGCAAAGTGTTGGCAAGCTTTTTGACCAAGCCACCCAGGTTCATTCACAAGAAGAAAGTATAAAATTACATTCCTTAAGTACATGAAGGAACGGATCGCACCATCGACTCGCCCCTTATCGGATCGCACCTCATCGGATCGCACCTCATCGGATAGCCCCCATTTCATCAGCGAAATGACACCTCTATGCGATTCGATCCGTACATACATTACTGCCCAGTATAGACCGATCCGATCCCCTGATGCATGGCGAAGCCTCTGACCCGTTCAAGCACGAGCTAGTCTTCAGCGATCCGAGATGCACGGATCCAGCAACACGTGGCCCCAACCGCCATTTTGACTGATTCTCCCCCTTTGCTCGATCCGATTTTCGAGGGGATCGCGACACCTGTCCACAACGGCTAATTTGACTATTTCTTCATCGGCTGCGATCCGATCCGATGTTCTCGGGATTCGTGCCACGTGTTACCACGATCTGCCTGACAAAATCAGCTATAAATAGCCCGGAGCTTGGCATTTTTTGGGATCTTTTTGGAAATATTGAGGACTGATTCCGCCATTATTGTCATACTACCATTTCTTATCGGTTTTATTACTAGATTACTGAGAGAGATCACAATTGTAAAAGTGCGCTAGAGAGAAATCATTGATTGTACCAGCACACAAAGTATAATCAATAAGATATAAAGTGGACGTAGGCTCGTTAACGCCGAACCACTATAAATTTTGTGTGTTATTTTCTTTTTCCTCATTCTTCAGTTAAAACTCTATAAGATTCAGAACAATTTGGGTGTTAGGTCCAAATTTTGATCTAACACTATAATATATATATAAATCATATTTTTATATTTTTAAATTCTATCTCTTTCAAAACAAGGTATGCTTTATTTTTCGAAACGGGGTTTTCTATAAAAATTTCATTTCTAAACACTGCTCTAAAAAAAACTAATTTTATTTTAAAAGAACACATTTTTATTTCAAAGTTTTATATATATATATAATCATATTTTTACTTCATAAAAATCCTATCTTTTCAATTTTAAAAACACTGTATATTTATTTTTCAAAATTAAAACCATATGTTTATTCTATTGTAAAATATAATTAAAAACAAAAAAATAAATTAATGCTATTCTTATATTTAAAATCAGATTTTAAACCACACTTTTCATGTTAAATACCAGGTTTATCATTATTAACTATATTAAATAAATAAATAAACTAATTGCTTAGGAATTAATTACCTATACTTAGGGGTCTAAGCCCTCTCCCTTTCGTTCCCAGGCAACCGAGAAAGGCTCCCTCCTCTTCACCACTTGCGCAGGTCATGTCGAAGTGCCAAACAAAGAACGGAAGGCACCAAACGGTGCGCCCACGCGAGAGCCGCCTACAATAGGAGGCGCGACGAGCAAGGTGGCCCAGATCAGCGGGAAAACCAGTGCGAAGGGCGCCCCTTCGACGCAGAAATTCAGGCGGAATACGAGATGAAAATTCCTCTGGCCAGTATCAACTTGAAGAGCTTGGAAAATTATTCGATCTTTGTTTTGGATTGAGGTTCTATTTCGTTTTGGATTGAGAGAGATCAAAAGGGGAAAGCGGGAATATTTTCGCCGCTGATTTGAGGAAGAATAACGGCTCCTTCCTCCATTGACCGCGAGAAAGATGTTGACCTAGGGTTTTGACCGATTCAAATGGTATATAATATATATATATATATTATTATTTAATTGCAAAAATACTTGTTTATCCATTCGGACTCAAAATCAAACCCAACGACGGTCGCCCCTAGCTAAATACCCCCATTCTGAACACAATGAGATATGTTTCATAAGCCAATTCTAATGTTTTAATCAGTTTTTGTCAAAATTAAAATATAAATCACTATATACTGAATTTAAACGTACAATTTAATTTACCGGGGCCATATACTGATTCTAAAAATTCCAGAAAAATTATTTCTAGCTTCGTATTGACGATACGGTCCTAACAAAACTAATTTCGTCAAATTCCGAGACCGTTTGAAAAATGGCCATTTTCAGGTCGATCGAAATTGACAAAACACGTTTTCCTTTGCCACGCTCACATATTGATTCAAAAAATTATGAATTTTGAAACCTAGCAATAACTAGACATCGCGGATCCAACAAAAGTGTTTTCGTCGAAATCCGAGGTCGTTTGCAAAATGGCTATTTTTAAGGGCCGAAATTCCATAGCGACTATTCTGAAATTTCAACTAGACATATCTTTTTATCCCCGCTATGAAAATTGGATTTTTCGGATTCGTTGGAAGGATATTCTCAATTGGATTCATATATTTTTGGTTTCACTAAAATCCGGTTTGTTTTGAATCCTGTACATTCATTTGAACTTTGAAATCGAATTATCGAACTACCGCGCCATTTTCAATTCCTTTTATAATATAAAATAAAATTTTATATTCTAACGACGATCTATATAATATATACGTTATATTTCTATTCAAAATAAATTTCTCGTTGATATTATTCAAAATAATTCATTTTACATGTTCAAAATTCATTAAAATTGCCAAAATAAAATTTTTTAATTGGCTCGCATTTCCGGGTTGTTACAATCTCCCCCACTTAAAACTTTTCGTCCCCGAAAAGGAACGGAGCCGAAAGTTGTTTTACTAATCAACTCAACCTCCATTATTTTGATTATGGCTTAAGTTCTTCAACTTTTCAGTTTCTAAGAACTTTTCAAATTTTTCAAAAATTTGGCTAACACCCTAAATTTTCGAAAAAAATCGCCATAACCTCCCCTGCACCGGGAGCACCGGGAAAATCCCGAAATTGCCATACAGGCCCTCTGATCTCAAAAAGAAAAAGCCAAGCGGCTAGCCAATCGGCTCATAAAATCATCATCACCCAAACAAAACAGGAAATTATGGTAAACATGTACCTATTTGTCGGGCAAACAAATTGTATTCTTCTGCTCTAGCCTCCTTGCTATGACCTGTTCAATGTAAGTACATGTATATGCAAGCAAATGCGACCAATTTTCAATACATTTCAATATTTGGTTCAATTAAACTAAATGGTTAAAAATTTAATTAGACAAACAATAATCAAACAACACAAACATCAATCAATTAGTGAATTAGAATTTCAAATTCATAATTTTGATATATATACAAAAATCCCATTTTTGATGCCAATTCACAACAATGTATTCTAGCTATATTTTGGTTCTCATACCAGTCTGATGGAAATATATAGAAACCACACCTTCGAAACACGAAAATAAACCACTGATGCCGTACGTCATCAGTGGAATCATCCCCGGGCTACTAGAGTGCGATTCTATATCTATTCGGTATATTAAAACTTCGAATATACGTTCATGACGCGTATATACAAAACCTTTATATATTGGATTGTCCAAATTCAATACAAACAAAATATTCAAATACGAATAGTTGAATTTAACTTTCAAAACAAAATTTGTCTTCTATTGAAAAATATACTCTTCACACTCGTTCTAAGATACTACTGATCCTATCTCTAACGAGTCATTCTAATTGGATATTACTAATCCAATATCTGATGAATTCTTTCGTATGGTTCTAATGTGTCTTGTTCTCGAGCTCTGTAAACCAAAGCTCTGATACCCACCGTAAGAACCCGTAACTTCCCCGGTAAGGAAAGAGCGGATACTTTGAGAACAACACACAAAAGAATGCAGACGGAAGAACATTTCATTGTTTATTACAACAATTCCATCAGATACAAGAATATGCAGAGTATAAATGAATAAAATACATTCGATAAATATCATAGATTACAATAAATTACATAGCAGCGGAAAAATAGTACAAAACACAACTGAAAGTAATACACGGATACATAACTTTCCAAGCATCGTTCCAGCTGTAAATCAGGATCCTGTGAATATAAATCTGCAAAACCAAAACTACTAGCTGCCCGTGTCGAAATAAGGGCACCCAGAGTTTAGGTTAAAACGATAAACTCCAGGTCAGTCATGTGACTGGTGTGAGAACTAAAATAGTTATTTATCTTTATTTTCAAAGTAAGGTAAATCAAGGGACCACGCCGTATAACAAGGAACGGGTTTCCTCCCAAGAACACCAGTGCATAAAACAACAGCGCAATGCTAAATAAAGAAAAAATGAAGCTATTATAAGACCCAGGTCCCATCACACAATGCAACGCAAGCCGGAGGATAGGGTTTTTACCTTATAATAGCCAAGAATGCTTGATACGTTTAAAACAAATCATTTGATACTATTATAAGTGCATATTGTATAAAACATCTTCAAATCATAAGTATCAATCATAGACGGCATAAGCGCCCCTGAAACGACCCGAACTTCCCCGGTCTCCGAAGAGAAGAGAAAGAACGAATTGTTTTGAGAACACGACAAAATAGAACGCAGACGAGAGAACATTTCATTGTATATTACAACAATGCATCAGAATACAAGAATATACAGAGTATAAATGAATATTACACAGAAATATCAGAGATTTAAATTACATTTAAATACATAGCAGCGGAAAATAATACAATACACAACTAGAAGTAGATATACGGATACAAAGCTTTCCGGATATCGTTCCAGCTGTAAACCAGGATCCTGTGAATATAAATCTGCAAAACCAAAACTACTAGCTGCCCGTGCCAAAATAAGGGCACCCAGAGTTTAGGTTAAAACAATAAACTCCAGGTCAGTCATGTGACTGGTGTGAGAACTAAAACAGTTAATCTTTATTTTAAAGTTAGGTAAATCAAGGGACCACGCCGTATAACACGGAACGGGTTTCCTCCCAAGAATACCAGTGCATAAAACAAACAGCGCAATGCTAAATAGAGAAAAATGAAGCTGTTATAAGACCCAGGTCCTATCACACAATGCAAACGCAAGCCGGGGGATAGGGTTTTCCCTTATAACAGCCAAAGAATGCTTGATACGTTTAAAACAAATCATTTGATACTATAATAAGTGCATAGTGTATAAAACAACTTCAAATCATAAGTATCAATCATAGGCGGCATAAGCGCCCCATCCCACTATGTCGCCATATATAGGATTACAATTAAAACCGCAAATGTCACGTATTTGGAAGTTGGATTTCCATCTATGAACCGAGGCAAAAGATAGTCCTCAACCGATTCGAGACGCTCTAGCCCGTGTCTTAGGATCAGAGCTCGAGTGACCCTTGGATCGTCAGGGCCAGTCCACCGATGTGGATTAAACTTAAACCCTGAACATGCATTTCCCCGCCCTATGGGGCGTAAACGAGCCAACTAAATGACTCCATCGGTTCGAGAACGACCGATCAATCCGAGGCGCCTCGCAACAGCAACAACCACATAAGTCAAACTCGTCAGGGCGTGTAAAACCACTGACGCCACTTCTAGCTAGAAAGAAACGCATGCCCTCCCTGAGGTCCTCTCCCGTTTTTGGTTCATACCGGGTGTGAAACTCGCGAAGTAAACGTTACACAAAGCTACGCCACAAAGGCCGTGCTTTGATCATCACCACCAGACTTTGCTTTTCAACAGAAGCCTCGATCAATTGCCACTTAGGCATGCCACACAGGCAATTCACTCCATGCGTTTGATATCCATCAATATATAACCCCTGAGCTCGTACGTCTCAGAGAAGGGCGTTAAGCAAGAGAATAAATTCTCCGCCGCCAAACAGATATATATTTAATAGAGATCAACCACACGGACTAAACTCCAATGTCAGACACACAGTCCATTTACAAGTCCGTTCTGGGTCTGAACGAAGCCGGAGGCACCTAGTACCCCGCATATCCATCGATCTCCAAGTACGTCTGGACGATCACTAACTGTTTCCATCTTCTTGGGTGTACAGCCCAATCAAGATCATCAGTAATTACCCAAACGACGTGAAGACCTCCGGTCTTCGACCATCGTCTTCATCTTCGACTTATCGTCGTATCAGTTATTCAGAATGGGATAAACCCGGTCTTTCCGAATAACTCGCGTATATTTTGAATAAGTGTTACACAAACACACATACGCCTCATTCCAATTCATTAGTCACTAACCGTAAATTAATCAAGAGAATAATTCCCCAAATATTAACCCCGAAGGCCGAAAACAACATCAGATCAATATCCAGAAAACCATTCTGCTTAGCTAACCGACAGTTAGTTTCTAAATTTCACATTCATAGGGAAATGTTCCCATTAATTTTATCCAAGATAAATTCTTTGAATTCATTCTTATATTCTATTTTTGAATCTCAATTCAAACTAGTCGGGATTAGCGAACCTTACCGAAGTAATCATTTGTTTTAATTTCCCAATCCCAACCTATTCATCCCATGAAGTAAAACTGGTAATACTTCATATCTAACACCACAGTGTTATTGGTAAATTCAATTACCATTTCACGTTCAAATCTAATTAAAGATTTAACTATCGCCTGGAGCAAAACTGGTGGTACTCCATTTTCGATCATTTCAATCTAATTAAAGATTCATTAAAACTCCACTTAGTTTTAATCGTTAACTGGGTTAAAGAATCAGTGTCATTTAAAACACGGTCCACGATAAACCCAAAATCACATTCATTAATTATCGGGTTAAAGAACGAGCGTTATTTAAAACACTGTTCACGATAAACCCAAAAATCAATATCAATTCAATTCCAATTAAATATTATTTAATTGGTACACTTCATTAAATCTAAATAAAAAGATTTAATCATTTCTCAACTGGATTCAAGAACAGTGTTAGTGAAGACACCATTCACGACAAACCCAAATCACATTCGATATTCAATACAAGGCTCTGAATAGAAAATATATCGGCTTATATTCAATATCAAATTCTACGACTAACAAATGTCGTATTGGAAATAACGATATAAATATATATCTTTCAAATTTCCATAACAACATCTGTATAATCACGAATTCCAACATCGAAATATTCCGAAGACAATTACGATTCAAATCCATTCCAATGCAATCATTGGAAATTTTGGTTATTTTTAAAACCCTTTTCGAATTCAATTTATTTATTTAAAAATAAATAGAATTATAATTCGAGTTCAAAACTAGTTCAATTCGATAAAAATCTATTTTTATCTTTTCAAATATGGAGTTTTTCATCCCAATTCTTCCCAAATCATTTCTTATGATTTTACACAAATTATTACTATTTTTAATAATTTTATAAAGGCCCGTACAGTCGATTTCCATCAACGGCCATCGAACTGCACTTACAGCGACCTTTTTCAAATTTGATTTGGACGTATCTCCAAATCCAACTGTTAGATTTCAAATTTCTAATATTCGTTAGAAAGCTCTTTTCGATACGAACCCAACGGTTCCGGTTTTAGGAGAATCCGACGGTGGCGTCTCCCGCAATATCCATTCGAAGTAAATGGTCGAAATTCGCGAACTGCCGCGGCGCGGCGCGTTCTATTCAGGCCATTATATTATATATATAATATATATAATATATACTTCGTCGATTTCTTATTTAAAACGAATTATACGAATAGTTTTAAATTCGTTTCAAAAGCAATTTCAACTTCCATTTCGATTCAAATCAAAATTGAATTCTTCTTTATAAATTCGTTTTAAAATTCATTTCTATTCAATTCAAATTTCAATTCAATTTGAATTCATTTCAATTCGCTTTCAATTCAATTTGAATTCGTTTTCAATTCAATTCATTTCGAAATCGTTTTCGATTCAATTCATTTCGAAATCGTTTTCAATTCAATTCATTTCGAAATCGTTTTATATTCAATTCATTTCGAAATCGTTTTCGATTCAATTCATTTCGAAATCGTTTTCAATTCAATTCATTTCGAAATCGTTTTATATTCAATTCATTTCGAAATCGTTTTCAATTCAATTCATTTCGAAATCGTTTTATATTCAATTCATTTCGAAATCGTTTTCAATTCAATTCATTTCGAAATCGTTTTATATTCAATTCATTTCGAAATCGTTTTCAATTCAATTCATTTCGAAATCGTTTTATATTCAATTCATTTCGAAATCGTTTTCAATTCAATTCATTTCGAAATCGTTTACGTCAAAATGGCGTCAAGCTAATCAACACGGCTTCATAAATTTCTATTTTCAAATATTCTATTTCAAATATTTCTTTTTCAAAATAGTTATTATTATCAAAATATTTCGTTCAACACATGACCAATCTCAATGAATGAGTACTGTCAACACATGAACTTTTATTTTATAATATTCTTTATTTTTCAAATTGGAATGAGGCCCAAACAATTACCATATAGAGTTAATTATATGGATTTTCATACAACACATGTATATAATAGCATGGAAAAATAATCAACCATCAACCAAAGTGCACTACACTGTATAAGCATCAAATATAGATATCTAACGCTTAAAACAGCCTGTCAATCAACCGATCGACATATTTAATAAATCAGGATGAGTGAACTTCAAATTTCATCCCAACACCCGTGTGGGGTTTCAAACAATCAAACACATATTTTATTTGTGCTGTTGGGCGATGTGTAAAATTTATCGACCCAATCAATGTCCTTCAAATAGGTGTACATAAACAAACCGTCTGGTTTGTAAATGAATATTTATTTTATTCACTTTCACTATATTCATATTCACGTTAAAAATTATATTTTTAACGATAAAACATTTTATTCCAACATATGGATTTCTATTATTCATTTATACAAATAAAATGATATTTTTATTTTCTAACATATTTTAGAAAATTTCGGCGGCATAACGGCACGATACTAGAAACGGGACAAGGCCTAGCCTTATCCCCGGTCTAGTGAAGGCCCACGCCATTCACACATCAATCATATCAATTCATTTCACCACACAATTCAAACCAAATAATTTAATCAACTACACAACCAAACAATCTAACAAACAAGCCATCCATGGTCTGTGGATGACGGGTGTCAGGTGCTACTAAGCACCGTCTGCATCCTAGTATATATATAACTAGAAAATTTAAATTGAAAGGTGAGAAGTTCTCACATATAGCTATCCAATCATCTCGACTCTTCTAATGCAGGAAATCTTCGCCAACTCGCCTTTTGTCGCTTTCGTCGCCCGTATTCTCTACATATGTAAAAATCGAATGTTTACTATGTTATTCAATATATAAAAATCGAATTTTGACTTCGCTACTCAATATATAAAAATCATATTTTTATTTCGAAATTCAATAGATAAAAATCACATTTTTAATTCGAAGTCTAACATATAAAAATCACATTTTTAATTCGAAGTCTAACATATAAAAATCACATTTTTAATTCGAAGTCTAACATATAAAAATCACATTTTTAATTCGTAGATTTCGCCTTTTCTAATATAAAAATCTAATCTATTTCATTTTCAAAATCTAATCTTTTTAACATATGAATTTCTATTTTTACTTCAAAGTTCAATATATAAAAATCGAATTTTTACTTCAAAGTTCAATATATAAAAATCGAATTTTTACTTCAAAGTTCAATATATAAAAATCGAATTTTTATTTTGAAGTTCAATATATAAAAATCATATTTTTATTTTTACTTTCAATATATAAAAATCTGATTTTTACTTTAAAACAAAATCAGTTTTAACTTCTTTTAAAAATCCGTTTTTACCTTTTGAAGTTTAAATCCTTTATAAATCAGTTTATAAATTCTAAAAATCAGTTTATATATTCTAAAAAATCAGTTTATAAATTCACTAAAAATCAGTTTATAAATTCCCTAAAAATCAGTTTATAAATTCATTATAAAATCAGTTTTAAAAATAAAAGTAAAGTAAATAAATTTAAAAACTTACGGGGGGGCTACTCTGGTCGGAGCCGGTCCTAGCAGGTGGCGGCGGTCTTGAATCTGGGGTTCTCGCGGTGGGAAGAGGGAGCGGGAGGAGGGAATCGAGGAGGAGGAGAAGCTGGAGGGGGGGAGTCCTCGCGATGGTCGGCGTCGGGTTTGTGGGGTCGGCTGGTAGTGCGGCTAGGGCTAGGGGCTCGCGAGGTGGGGGGGGGGGTTCGGTTGTCGTAGGCGAAGGGAGGGAAGGGGAGGAGGAGGAAGAAGAAGGAAGGGGGGGTTAGCGTCGCGGCGCCGCCGCTTGGAGGGGGGTCGTCGATCGCCAGGCGCGATTTTTTTTTTTTTTTTTTTTTCCTCAGAAATAGTTTTGAACGGGGGGGGGGGGGGCAGAAGGTTTTAAGGGGGGAGGAAGAGATTTTATTTATTTTTTATTTTTTTAATTATTTTATTTGCTAATAGTTGACTTTTACATATGACCTCGTAACGAGGCCCACCGCCTGTCGCCCATAGCGGTTTACCCCCATTCCGAACACAATGGGATATGCATCGTAGGTTGATTCGACTGTTACCATCAGTTTCCGTTAAAATCAACATATAACTCTATATTTTGAATTTAAACGTGCATTTCATTTTACCGGGGTCTCATACTAACTCTAAAAATTCCAGAAAAATATTTTCTAGCTTCGTATTGACGATACGGTCCTAACAAAACTAGTTTCGTCGAATTCTGAGACCGTTTGAAAAATGGCCAATTTCCAGTCAATTAAAATCAACTGAAACTGGTCAAACGCGTTTTCCTTTGCCACGCTCACATATTGATTCGAAAAATTATGAAATTTGGAATCTAGCAATAACTTAACATCACGGACCCAACAAAACTGGTTTCGTCGAAATCCGAGGTCGTTTGCAAAATTCCCATTTTTAAGGGCCTGAATTCCATAGCGACTATTCAGAATTTTCAACTGGACATATCTTTTGATTCCCGCCATGAAATCTCGATTTTTCGGATTCGTTGGAAAGATATTCACGAATAGATCCTAATGTTTTTGGTTTCACTAAAATCCGGATTATTCTGCACCCGGTACATTCAATTGAAGTTTGAAATCGAATTATCGAACTACCGCGCCATTTTCAATTCTATTTATAATTATATATAATTATTTATTTTCTAACGACGGCGTATATAATATATACGTTCGAATTATTATTCAAAATAAATTTTCGTCGATATTATTTAAAATAATTCATTTTAAATAATCAAAATTCGCTAAGATTGCTAAAATAAAAAATTTAAACTGGCCCAGATTTTCGGGTTGTTACAATCTCCCCCACTTAAAACTTTTCGTCCCCGAAAAGGAACAAAGTCGAAAGTGGTTTGATTAATCAGCTCTACGCTTGATCTGGCTTCCATTCTCCAACTTTCCAGTTTCTGAGAATTTCCTAAAATTTCAAAAATTTGGCTAACACCCTAAATTTTCGAAAAATTTCGCCATAACCTCCCCTGCACCGGGAGCATCGGGGAATTTCAAATAGCTTCCCCGGTCCTTCGGATCTCAAAAAGAAAAAGAAAAAGCCTAGCGGCTAGCCAATAGGCTCATAAAATCATCATCACCCAAACAAAACAGTAAATTATGTAGTAAACATGTACCTATTTGTCGGGCAAACAAATTTTATTCTCTGCTCTAGCCTCCTTGCTATGACCTGTTCAATGTAAGATATGCATATGCAAGCAAATGCAACCAATTTTCAATACAATTCAATATTTGTTTCAATTAGGCTAAATGGCTAAAAATTAGCAAACAAATAAACAAACAACACAAACATCAATCAATTAGTTGATTAGCTTTTCAAATTGATAACTTTGATACATAGTCAAAAATCAAATTTTTGATGCCAAATCACAACAATAGGCCCTATCTAATTTTGGTTCTCACACCAGTCAATAGGAAATATATAGATATCACACCTTCGAAACACGAATACCAATTCTGATGATGTTCGAACTATCATCAGAATCATCTCCGGGCGACTAGAGTGTTATTCTATATCTATCCAGTATATTAAAACTTCAAATACACGTTTGCAAGGCGTATATGCAAAATCTTTATATACTGGACTGTCCTAATCAATATAAACAAATAATCAAATACGTTTAAAATGATTTAAATTTTCAAAACGAAATTGTTTTCATTTGAAAAATATACTCTTCACACTCGTTCTAGGATACTACTGATCCTATCTCTAACGAGTCATTCCCATTGGATATTACTAATCCAATATCTGATGAATTTTTTCTTACGGTTCTAATGTGCCTTGTTCTCTGCTTTGTAAACCAAAGCTCTGATACCAACTGAAACGACCCGAACTTCCCCGGTCTCCGAAGAGAAGAGAAAGAACGAATTGTTTTGAGAACACGACAAAATAGAACGCAGACGAGAGAACATTTCATTGTATATTACAACAATGCATCAGAATACAAGAATATACAGAGTATAAATGAATATTACACAGAAATATCAGAGATTTAAATTACATTTAAATACATAGCAGTGGAAAATAATACAGTACACAACTAGAAGTAGATATACAGATACAAAGCTTTCCGGATATCGTTCCAGCTGTAAACCAGGATCCTGTGAATATAAATCTGCAAAACCAAAACTACTAGCTGCCCGTGCCAAAATAAGGGCACCCAGAGTTTAGGTTAAAACAATAAACTCCAGGTCAGTCATGTGACTGGTGTGAGAACTAAAACAGTTAATCTTTATTTTAAAGTTAGGTAAATCAAGGGACCACGCCGTATAACACGGAACGGGTTTCCTCCCAAGAATACCAGTGCATAAAACAAACAGCGCAATGCTAAATAGAGAAAAATGAAGCTGTTATAAGACCCAGGTCCTATCACACAATGCAAACGCAAGCCGGGGGATAGGGTTTTCCCTTATAACAGCCAAAGAATGCTTGATACGTTTAAAACAAATCATTTGATACTATAATAAGTGCATAGTGTATAAAACAACTTCAAATCATAAGTATCAATCATAGGCGGCATAAGCGCCCCATCCCACTATGTCGCCATATATAGGATTACAATTAAAACCGCAAATGTCACGTATTTGGAAGTTGGATTTCCATCTATGAACCGAGGCAAAAGATAGTCCTCAACCGATTCGAGACGCTCTAGCCCGTGTCTCAGGATCAGAGCTCGAGTGACCCTTGGATCGTCAGGGCCAGTCCACCGATGTGGATTAAACTTAAACCCTGAACATGCATTTCCCCGCCCTATGGGGCGTAAACGAGCCAACTAAATGACTCCATCGGTTCGAGAACGACCGAACAATCCGAGGCGCCTCGCAACAGCAACAACCACATAAGTCAAACTCGTCAGGGCGTGTAAAACCACTGATGCCACTTCTAGCTAGAAAGAAACGCATGCCCTCCCCGAGGTCCTCTCCCGTTTTTGGTTCATACCGGGTGTGAAACTCGCGAAGTAAACGTTACACAAAGCTACGCCACAAAGGCCGTGCTTTGATCATCACCACCAGACTTTGCTTTTCAACAGAAGCCTCGATCAATTGCCACTTAGGCATGCCACACAGGCAATTCACTCCATGCGTTTGATATCCATCAATATATAACCCCTGAGCTCGTACGTCTCAGAGAAGGGCGTTAAGCAAGAGAATAAATTCTCCGCCGCCAAACAGATATATATTTAATAGAGATCAACCACACGGACTAAACTCCAATGTCAGACACACAGTCCATTTACAAGTCCGTTCTGGGTCTGAACGAAGCCGGAGGCACCTAGTACCCCGCATATCCATCGATCTCCAAGTACGTCTGGACGATCACTAACTGTTTCCATCTTCTTGGGTGTACAGCCCAATCAAGATCATCAGTAATTACCCAAACGACGTGAAGACCTCCGGTCTTCGACCATCGTCTTCATCTTCGACTTATCGTCGTATCAGTTATTCAGAATGGGATAAACCCGGTCTTTCCGAATAACTCGCGTATATTTTGAATAAGTGTTACACAAACACACATACGCCTCATTCCAATTCATTAGTCACTAACCGTAAATTAATCAAGAGAATAATTCCCCAAATATTAACCCCGAAGGCCGAAACCAACATCAGATCAATATCCAGAAAACCATTCTGCTTAGCTAACCGACAGTTAGTTTCTAAATTTCACATTCATAGGGAAATGTTCCCATTAATTTTATCCAAGATAAATTCTTTGAATTCATTCTTATATTCTATTTTTGAATCTCAATTCAAACTAGTCGGGATTAGCGAACCTTACCGAAGTAATCATTTGTTTTAATTTCCCAATCCCAACCTATTCATCCCATGAAGTAAAACTGGTAATACTTCATATCTAACACCACAGTGTTATTGGTAAATTCAACTACCATTTCACGTTCAAATCTAATTAAAGATTTAACTATCGCCTGGAGCAAAACTGGTGGTACTCCATTTTCGATCATTTCAATCTAATTAAAGATTCATTAAAACTCCACTTAGTTTTAATCATTAACTAGGTTAAAGAATCAGTGTCATTTAAAACACGGTCCACGATAAACCCAAAATCACATTCATTAATTATCGGGTTAAAGAACGAGCGTTATTTAAAACACTGTTCACGATAAACCCAAAAATCAATATCAATTCAATTCCAATTAAATATTATTTAATTGGTACACTTCATTAAATCTAAATAAAAAGATTTAATCATTTCTCAACTGGATTCAAGAACAGTGTTAGTGAAGACACCATTCACGACAAACCCAAATCACATTCGATATTCAATACAAGGCTCTGAATAGAAAATATATCGGCTTATATTCAATATCAAATTCTACGACTAACAAATGTCGTATTGGAAATAACGATATAAATATATATCTTTCAAATTTCCATAACAACATCTGTATAATCACGAATTCCAACATCGAAATATTCCGAAGACAATTTCGATTCAAATCCATTCCAATGCAATCATTGGAAATTTTGGTTATTTTTAAAACCCTTTTCGAATTCAATTTATTTATTTAAAAATAAATAGAATTATAATTCGAGTTCAAAACTAGTTCAATTCGATAAAAATCTATTTTTATCTTTTCAAATATGGAGTTTTTCATCCCAATTCTTCCCAAATCATTTCTTATGATTTTACACAAATTATTACTATTTTTAATAATTTTATCAAGGCCCGTACAGTCGATTTCCATCAACGGCCATCGAACTGCACTTACAGCGACCTTTTTCAAATTTGATTTGGACGTATCTCCAAATCCAACCGTTAGATTTCAAATTTCTAATATTCGTTAGAAAGCTCTTTTCGATACGAACCCAACGGTTCTGGTTTTAGGAGAATCCGACGGTCGGATCTCCCGCAATATCCATTCGAAGTAAATGGTCGAAATTCGCGAACTGCCGCGGCGCGGCGCATTCTATTCAGGCCATTATATTATATATATAATATATATAATATATACTTCGTCGATTTCTTATTTAAAACGAATTATACGAATAGTTTTAAATTCGTTTCAAAAGCAATTTCAACTTCCATTTCGATTCAAATCAAAATTGAATTCTTCTTTATAAATTCGTTTTAAAATTCATTTCTATTCAATTCAAATTTCAATTCAATTTGAATTCATTTCAATTCGCTTTCAATTCAATTTGAATTCGTTTTCAATTCAATTCATTTCGAAATCGTTTTCGATTCAATTCATTTCGAAATCGTTTTCAATTCAATTCATTTCGAAATCGTTTTATATTCAATTCATTTCGAAATCGTTTTCGATTCAATTCATTTCGAAATCGTTTTCAATTCAATTCATTTCGAAATCGTTTTATATTCAATTCATTTCGAAATCGTTTTCAATTCAATTCATTTCGAAATCGTTTTATATTCAATTCATTTCGAAATCGTTTTCAATTCAATTCATTTCGAAATCGTTTTATATTCAATTCATTTCGAAATCGTTTTCAATTCATTTCGAAATCGTTTTATATTCAATTCATTTCGAAATCGTTTTCAATTCAATTCATTTCGAAATCGTTTACGTCAAAATGGCGTCAAGCTAATCAACACGGCTTCATAAATTTCTATTTTCAAATATTCTATTTCAAATATTTCTTTTTCAAAATAGTTATTATTATCAAAATATTTCGTTCAACACATGACCAATCTCAATGAATGAGTACTGTCAACACATGAACTTTTATTTTATAATATTCTTTATTTTTCAAATTGGAATGAGGCCCAAACAATTACCATATAGAGTTAATTATATGGATTTTCATACAACACATGTATATAATAGCATGGAAAAATAATCAACCATCAACCAAAGTGCACTACACTGTATAAGCATCAAATATAGATATCTAACGCTTAAAACAGCCTGTCAATCAACCGATCGACATATTTAATAAATCAGGATGAGTGAACTTCAAATTTCATCCCAACACCCGTGTGGGGTTTCAAACAATCAAACACATATTTTATTTGTGCTGTTGGGCGATGTGTAAAATTTATCGACCCAATCAATGTCCTTCAAATAGGTGTACATAAACAAACCGTCTGGTTTGTAAATGAATATTTATTTTATTCACTTTCACTATATTCATATTCACGTTAAAAATTATATTTTTAACGATAAAACATTTTATTCCAACATATGGATTTCTATTATTCATTTACACAAATAAAATGATATTTTTATTTTCTAACATATTTTAGAAAATTTCGGCGGCATAACGGCACGATACTAGAAACGGGACAAGGCCTAGCCTTATCCCCGGTCTAGTGAAGGCCCACGCCATTCACACATCAATCATATCAATTCATTTCACCACACAATTCAAACCAAATAATTTAATCAACTACACAACCAAACAATCTAACAAACAAGCCATCCATGGTCTGTGGATGACGGGTGTCAGGTGCTACTAAGCACCGTCTGCATCCTAGTATATATATAACTAGAAAATTTAAATTGAAAGGTGAGAAGTTCTCACATATAGCTATCCAATCATCTCGACTCTTCTAATGCAGGAAATCTTCGCCAACTCGCCTTTTGTCGCTTTCGTCGCCCGTATTCTCTACATATGTAAAAATCGAATTTTTACTATGTTATTCAATATATAAAAATCGAATTTTGACTTCGCTACTCAATATATAAAAATCATATTTTTATTTCGAAATTCAATAGATAAAAATCACATTTTTAATTCGAAGTCTAACATATAAAAATCACATTTTTAATTCGAAGTCTAACATATAAAAATCACATTTTTAATTCGAAGTCTAACATATAAAAATCACATTTTTAATTCGTAGATTTCGCCTTTTCTAATATAAAAATCTAATCTATTTCATTTTCAAAATCTAATCTTTTTAACATATGAATTTCTATTTTTACTTCAAAGTTCAATATATAAAAATCGAATTTTTACTTCAAAGTTCAATATATAAAAATCGAATTTTTACTTCAAAGTTCAATATATAAAAATCGAATTTTTATTTTGAAGTTCAATATATAAAAATCATATTTTTATTTTTACTTTCAATATATAAAAATCTGATTTTTACTTTAAAACAAAATCAGTTTTAACTTCTTTTAAAAATCCGTTTTTACCTTTTGAAGTTTAAATCCTTTATAAATCAGTTTATAAATTCTAAAAATCAGTTTATAAATTCTAAAAAATCAGTTTATAAATTCACTAAAAATCAGTTTATAAATTCCCTAAAAATCAGTTTATAAATTCATTATAAAATCAGTTTTTAAAATAAAAGTAAAGTAAATAAATTTAAAAACTTACGGGGGGGCTACTCTGGTCGGAGCCGGTCCTAGCAGGTGGCGGCGGTCTTGAATCTGGGGTTCTCGCGGTGGGAAGAGGGAGCGGGAGGAGGGAATCGAGGAGGAGGAGAAGCTGGAGGGGGGGAGTCCTCGCGATGGTCGGCGTCGGGTTTGTGGGGTCGGCTGGTAGTGCGGCTAGGGCTAGGGGCTCGCGAGGTGGGGGGGGGGGGGTTCGGTTGTCGCAGGCGAAGGGAGGGAAGGGGAGGAGGAGGAAGAAGAAGGAAGGGGGGGTTAGCGTCGCGGCGCCGCCGCTTGGAGGGGGGGTCGTCGATCGCCAGGCGCGATTTTTTTTTTTTTTTTTTTCCTCAGAAATAGTTTTGAACGGGGGAGGCCAGAAGGTTTTAAGGGGGGAGGAAGAGATTTTATTTATTTTTTATTTTTTTAATTATTTTATTTGCTAATAGTTGACTTTTACATATGACCTCGTAACGAGGCCCACCGCCTGTCGCCCATAGCGGTTTACCCCCATTCCGAACACAATGGGATATGTATCGTAGGTTGATTCGACTGTTACCATCAGTTTCCGTTAAAATCAACATATAACTCTATATTTTGAATTTAAACGTGCATTTCATTTTACCGGGGTCTCATACTAACTCTAAAAATTCCAGAAAAATATTTTCTAGCTTCGTATTGACGATACGGTCCTAACAAAACTAGTTTCGTCGAATTCTGAGACCGTTTGAAAAATGGCCAATTTCCAGTCAATTAAAATCAACTGAAACTGGTCAAACGCGTTTTCCTTTGCCACGCTCACATATTGATTCGAAAAATTATGAAATTTGGAATCTAGCAATAACTTAACATCACGGACCCAACAAAACTGGTTTCGTCGAAATCCGAGGTCGTTTGCAAAATTCCCATTTTTAAGGGCCTGAATTCCATAGCGACTATTCAGAATTTTCAACTGGACATATCTTTTGATTCCCGCCATGAAATCTCGATTTTTCGGATTCGTTGGAAAGATATTCACGAATAGATCCTAATGTTTTTGGTTTCACTAAAATCCGGATTATTCTGCACCCGGTACATTCAATTGAAGTTTGAAATCGAATTATCGAACTACCGCGCCATTTTCAATTCTATTTATAATTATATATAATTATTTATTTTCTAACGACGGCGTATATAATATATACGTTCGAATTATTATTCAAAATAAATTTTCGTCGATATTATTTAAAATAATTCATTTTAAATAATCAAAATTCGCTAAGATTGCTAAAATAAAAATTTTAAACTGGCCCAGATTTTCGGGTTGTTACAATCTCCCCCACTTAAAACTTTTCGTCCCCGAAAAGGAACAAAGTCGAAAGTGGTTTGATTAATCAGCTCTACGCTTGATCTGGCTTCCATTCTCCAACTTTCCAGTTTCTGAGAATTTCCTAAAATTTCAAAAATTTGGCTAACACCCTAAATTTTCGAAAAATTTCGCCATAACCTCCCCTGCACCGGGAGCATCGGGGAATTTCAAATAGCTTCCCCGGTCCTTCGGATCTCAAAAAGAAAAAGAAAAAGCCAAGCGGCTAGCCAATAGGCTCATAAAATCATCATCACCCAAACAAAACAGTAAATTATGTAGTAAACATGTACCTATTTGTCGGGCAAACAAATTTTATTCTCTGCTCTAGCCTCCTTGCTATGACCTGTTCAATGTAAGATATGCATATGCAAGCAAATGCAACCAATTTTCAATACAATTCAATATTTGTTTCAATTAGGCTAAATGGCTAAAAATTAGCAAACAAATAAACAAACAACACAAACATCAATCAATTAGTTGATTAGCTTTTCAAATTGATAACTTTGATACATAGTCAAAAATCAAAATTTTGATGCCAAATCACAACAATAGGCCCTATCTAATTTTGGTTCTCACACCAGTCAATAGGAAATATATAGATATCACACCTTCGAAACACGAATACCAATTCTGATGATGTTCGAACTATCATCAGAATCATCTCCGGGCGACTAGAGTGTTATTCTATATCTATCCAGTATATTAAAACTTCAAATACACGTTTGCAAGGCGTATATGCAAAATCTTTATATACTGGATTGTCCTAATCAATATAAACAAATAATCAAATACGTTTAAAATGATTTAAATTTTCAAAACGAAATTGTTTTCATTTGAAAAATATACTCTTCACACTCGTTCTAGGATACTACTGATCCTATCTCTAACGAGTCATTCCCATTGGATATTACTAATCCAATATCTGATGAATTTTTTCTTACGGTTCTAATGTGCCTTGTTCTCTGCTTTGTAAACCAAAGCTCTGATACCAACTGAAACGACCCGAACTTCCCCGGTCTCCGAAGAGAAGAGAAAGAACGAATTGTTTTGAGAACACGACAAAATAGAACGCAGACGAGAGAACATTTCATTGTATATTACAACAATGCATCAGAATACAAGAATATACAGAGTATAAATGAATATTACACA
Organism: Allium sativum; assembly: GCA_030737875.1. NCBI lineage: Eukaryota > Viridiplantae > Streptophyta > Magnoliopsida > Asparagales > Amaryllidaceae > Allium > Allium sativum. The sequence continues at coordinate 441,447,776 of CM060922.1, read as the reverse complement.
GAAATATCAGAGATTTAAATTACATTTAAATACATAGCTGCGGAAAATAATACAATACACAACTAGAAGTAGATATACGGATACAAAGCTTTCCGGATATCGTTCCAGCTGTAAACCAGGATCCTGTGAATATAAATCTGCAAAACCAAAACTACTAGCTGCCCGTGCCAAAATAAGGGCACCCAGAGTTTAGGTTAAAACAATAAACTCCAGGTCAGTCATGTGACTGGTGTGAGAACTAAAACAGTTAATCTTTATTTTAAAGTTAGGTAAATCAAGGGACCACGCCGTATAACACGGAACGGGTTTCCTCCCAAGAATACCAGTGCATAAAACAAACAGCGCAATGCTAAATAGAGAAAAATGAAGCTGTTATAAGACCCAGGTCCTATCACACAATGCAAACGCAAGCCGGGGGATAGGGTTTTCCCTTATAACAGCCAAAGAATGCTTGATACGTTTAAAACAAATCATTTGATACTATAATAAGTGCATAGTGTATAAAACAACTTCAAATCATAAGTATCAATCATAGGCGGCATAAGCGCCCCATCCCACTATGTCGCCATATATAGGATTACAATTAAAACCGCAAATGTCACGTATTTGGAAGTTGGATTTCCATCTATGAACCGAGGCAAAAGATAGTCCTCAACCGATTCGAGACGCTCTAGCCCGTGTCTCAGGATCAGAGCTCGAGTGACCCTTGGATCGTCAGGGCCAGTCCACCGATGTGGATTAAACTTAAACCCTGAACATGCATTTCCCCGCCCTATGGGGCGTAAACGAGCCAACTAAATGACTCCATCGGTTCGAGAACGACCGAACAATCCGAGGCGCCTCGCAACAGCAACAACCACATAAGTCAAACTCGTCAGGGCGTGTAAAACCACTGACGCCACTTCTAGCTAGAAAGAAACGCATGCCCTCCCTGAGGTCCTCTCCCGTTTTTGGTTCATACCGGGTGTGAAACTCGCGAAGTAAACGTTACACAAAGCTACGCCACAAAGGCCGTGCTTTGATCATCACCACCAGACTTTGCTTTTCAACAGAAGCCTCGATCAATTGCCACTTAGGCATGCCACACAGGCAATTCACTCCATGCGTTTGATATCCATCAATATATAACCCCTGAGCTCGTACGTCTCAGAGAAGGGCGTTAAGCAAGAGAATAAATTCTCCGCCGCCAAACAGATATATATTTAATAGAGATCAACCACACGGACTAAACTCCAATGTCAGACACACAGTCCATTTACAAGTCCGTTCTGGGTCTGAACGAAGCCGGAGGCACCTAGTACCCCGCATATCCATCGATCTCCAAGTACATCTGGACGATCACTAACTGTTTCCATCTTCTTGGGTGTACAGCCCAATCAAGATCATCAGTAATTACCCAAACGACGTGAAGACCTCCGGTCTTCGACCATCGTCTTCATCTTCGACTTATCGTCGTATCAGTTATTCAGAATGGGATAAACCCGGTCTTTCCGAATAACTCGCGTATATTTTGAATAAGTGTTACACAAACACACATACGCCTCATTCCAATTCATTAGTCACTAACCGTAAATTAATCAAGAGAATAATTCCCCAAATATTAACCCCGAAGGCCGAAACCAACATCAGATCAATATCCAGAAAACCATTCTGCTTAGCTAACCGACAGTTAGTTTCTAAATTTCACATTCATAGGGAAATGTTCCCATTAATTTTATCCAAGATAAATTCTTTGAATTCATTCTTATATTCTATTTTTGAATCTCAATTCAAACTAGTCGGGATTAGCGAACCTTACCGAAGTAATCATTTGTTTTAATTTCCCAATCCCAACCTATTCATCCCATGAAGTAAAACTGGTAATACTTCATATCTAACACCACAGTGTTATTGGTAAATTCAATTACCATTTCACGTTCAAATCTAATTAAAGATTTAACTATCGCCTGGAGCAAAACTGGTGGTACTCCATTTTCGATCATTTCAATTTAATTAAAGATTCATTAAAACTCCACTTAGTTTTAATCGTTAACTGGGTTAAAGAATCAGTGTCATTTAAAACACGGTCCACGATAAACCCAAAATCACATTCATTAATTATCGGGTTAAAGAACGAGCGTTATTTAAAACACTGTTCACGATAAACCCAAAAATCAATATCAATTCAATTCCAATTAAATATTATTTAATTGGTACACTTCATTAAATCTAAATAAAAAGATTTAATCATTTCTCAACTGGATTCAAGAACAGTGTTAGTGAAGACACCATTCACGACAAACCCAAATCACATTCGATATTCAATACAAGGCTCTGAATAGAAAATATATCGGCTTATATTCAATATCAAATTCTACGACTAACAAATGTCGTATTGGAAATAACGATATAAATATATATCTTTCAAATTTCCATAACAACATCTGTATAATCACGAATTCCAACATCGAAATATTCCGAAGACAATTTCGATTCAAATCCATTCCAATGCAATCATTGGAAATTTTGGTTATTTTTAAAACCCTTTTCGAATTCAATTTATTTATTTAAAAATAAATAGAATTATAATTCGAGTTTAAAACTAGTTCAATTCGATAAAAATCTATTTTTATCTTTTCAAATATGGAGTTTTTCATCCCAATTCTTCCCAAATCATTTCTTATGATTTTACACAAATTATTACTATTTTTAATAATTTTATCAAGGCCCGTACAGTCGATTTCCATCAACGGCCATCGAACTGCACTTACAGCGACCTTTTTCAAATTTGATTTGGACGTATCTCCAAATCCAACCGTTAGATTTCAAATTTCTAATATTCGTTAGAAAGCTCTTTTCGATACGAACCCAACGGTTCCGGTTTTAGGAGAATCCGACGGTCGGATCTCCCGCAATATCCATTCGAAGTAAATGGTCGAAATTCGCGAACTGCCGTGGCGCGACGCGTTCTATTCAGGCCATTATATTATATATATAATATATATAATATATACTTCGTCGATTTCTTATTTAAAACGAATTATACGAATAGTTTTAAATTCGTTTCAAAAGCAATTTCAACTTCCATTTCGATTCAAATCAAAATTGAATTCTTCTTTATAAATTCGTTTTAAAATTCATTTCTATTCAATTCAAATTTCAATTCAATTTGAATTCATTTCAATTCGCTTTCAATTCAATTTGAATTCGTTTTCAATTCAATTCATTTCGAAATCGTTTTCGATTCAATTCATTTCGAAATCGTTTTCAATTCAATTCATTTCGAAATCGTTTTATATTCAATTCATTTCGAAATCGTTTTCGATTCAATTCATTTCGAAATCGTTTTCAATTCAATTCATTTCGAAATCGTTTTATATTCAATTCATTTCGAAATCGTTTTCAATTCAATTCATTTCGAAATCGTTTTATATTCAATTCATTTCGAAATCGTTTTCAATTCAATTCATTTCGAAATCGTTTTATATTCAATTCATTTCGAAATCGTTTTCAATTCAATTCATTTCGAAATCGTTTTATATTCAATTCATTTCGAAATCGTTTTCAATTCAATTCATTTCGAAATCGTTTTATATTCAATTCATTTCGAAATCGTTTTCAATTCAATTCATTTCGAAATCGTTTACGTCAAAATGGCGTCAAGCTAATCAACACGGCTTCATAAATTTCTATTTTCAAATATTCTATTTCAAATATTTCTTTTTCAAAATAGTTATTATTATCAAAATATTTCGTTCAACACATGACCAATCTCAATGAATGAGTACTGTCAACACATGAACTTTTATTTTATAATATTCTTTATTTTTCAAATTGGAATGAGGCCCAAACAATTACCATATAGAGTTAATGATTGACATAGAAATATGTTTATTTTATGCTCTTATTTCTTATCTTTTGTATATAAATAAATATTACTTGGGTATTGTTTTGTTATTTTTACAGATAGTCCAACCCAGCCCGCATGCAACCAGAAATGTAGAGAAATAGAGTTCAATTTGCTGTGTATTTGCATTTTGAAGAATTGTAGATGAAGATATCACATCTAGTTGCTATTGGACAGGAAAAGGAGTGATAAAAAGGCTTTGCACATCACAAATCAATGAAGAAATATCAAGGAAGCAAGAGGAAAAAGAGAAAAGGCCCAAATTTGCTTTATTTATCTAAGGCCCATTTATGTTTCTCATTGTAAACAAATTAGTGGTGTAATGACCAGGCCCATTTACCATTAGGGTTAGGGTTAGGGTTTGGCTATCTACCCTATATATACCCTTGTAATGGCATTGTAGCCACCATCCTATATCTCATATCTTATTCCATTTCTCTAATAAAAGTTCTTTCTCTTTTATTTTCTGCATTTTTTTAGCAACTAGTGTTGTCTACACGATTAGATTCGGTAGAACACTATTTGTATTTTTCACTTGTTTGCATTAGTGATTTACCGTCTGATTAGATTCAGCGGAAATCCTAATTTTAATTCTTGTTTGTTATTTCAATTTCTGCAATTTCAATTTCTGCTTTTTATTATTTTCTTAGGTCAATTTGGGTTTGATTAGATTCAAATCTAATTCATAGTTTCATTTGCTTTCCATTGAAATTGTGATTTGATCGTCGGTTCAGTTAGATCTGTTCTGAATCAAATCACAGTTTTAATTTTGTTTTGTTTTATTTTCAAAATCAACCTCCAAAGTTCGTCTAACACGCCCACGAAACATATAAATAATAAAATTTAACTTTCCTCCCTGTGTTCGACCTGTATGCTACACACCTGTATGCTTGCAGAATTTATTACAAATGTCGCGCTTTTCTAATTCATAGACTAGCGACGATCAAGTTTTTGGCGCCGTTGCCGGGGAGGTAACGATTGAATTTTATTGTTTATTTAATTTCCGATTCGTGTTAGTTTTTATTTTATTTTGTATATATTTTTGTTTCTTGCACATATAGAAAAAATCTCAATTAGTGATGTGGCGTATTAATTACATTGATACTGTCATGAACTAAGCAAGAGAAAAAAATAATTTCTTGCCTTTATTTTCTTTCAATTTCTTTTCCTATTTTCAATTATTCCTTTCCATTTTTCAATCCTCCTTCCTACTTTTATATTCATTTCATTTTTCAATCCTCCTTCCTACTTTTATATTCATTTCTTCTTTTACAATCTTTCAAAAAAAAAATCTTGCCTTTTTTCTTTTAATTTTCCTTCTTTTTTTCATTTATTTCTTTCCTTTTTTTTATTTTGCATTTCTTCCAATCTAATTCCTTCAAGAAGAAAAAAAAATATATACAAAAAAAAAAAGAAGTAAGTTGCTAATTTTTCTTCAATTTCTTTCCATCTTTCTACCACCTTGCTGATTTTCACATTTTTCTTTTCTCTTTCCTTTTCTTTTTATTTGTTTCCATCTTTTGTCTACAACTTTCTAAAAAAAAAAAAAATTGCAATTTCTTCTCTGCCTACTTTGATTTCTTTCTTGTTTTTGTCTGCTTTTATTTCTTTCCTCAATTTATTCTACCCTTCCTCTCTACTCAAAAAAACCTTGTTTTTTCTCTTATTTCCTTCCTCTTTTATTATTTTTTTCCATTTTTGTTTTGCTTTTTCCCATTCATTTCTTTCCCTTTCTTCTTGTTCAAATTTTCATTAAAAAAAACTTGCATTTTTTTTAATTTCTTTCCAATTGCATTTCTCATTAACCTTTTACAATCTCTCTTTCCATTTTTTCATTTATTTCTTTCCTGCTCTCTCCTTCATTAAAAAAAAACAACTATCAATTTTCCTTTATTCTTTCCATCTTTCCACTTTCTTTCCAATTGTCTACATTCTTTTTCTTTTTGCAAATTTCAAAAAAAAAAAAAAAACGATTCCTCTTTTGCAATTTTTTTTTCCTTTCTTCTTTTGTCTTTCTTGTTCTCAATACATTGATTTCTTTTCTTCTCTTACAAATTTCCTTTCTTTTCAAAAAAAAAAAAAAAATCCTCTTTTGATTTCTTTCCTCTTTATTCCTCCTTTCCAATTTTCTATATAATTACTTCTCATTCTTCTTTTACAAGTTAAAAAAAAAATCTTGCCATTTTTCTTTTAATTCTTCCCTATTTTCAACTTCTTTCTCCTTCCTTTCATTTGTTTCTCCTCTTACTAATATCTCACATCCTTTCTTCTTTTACAATTTGCTGAAGAAGAAAAAATCCTTTTATAAATTTCTCTTCTCTGCCTTGTAATTAATTTTCTTTCTTTCTCCATTTATTTCTTTCCCTTTTCAAGTTTTTCCTTTCTCATTTTTTTCTCTCTCTTCTAATTTTACAACAATAAACAAAAGAAAAATTCTTTCTGTTTTAGTCTTCTCTTTTATTGCTTTCCCTTCTCAATTTCTTTTCCAAATCTTTTACAATTACTTTTCTTTCTTCCTTTACAATTCTCTTTCTTTTCTGAAATCTCTCTTCCCATTTTTTTTTTGTCATTTGTTTCTTTCCTATTTGTCCGCTTTTCAACACTAATAAAAAAAAGGCAAGGACATAATTTTTTTTTTCCATTATTCTTCCCTGCTTCATTTTTTTCCCCTCTGATCAAATACCCCTCTCTCTCACACAATCTCATTTCACCACATTTTTTTTTCAATCTACACTTCAGCACCATCTTCTTCAATCCCTCCTTCCCACCACACTTCTGCCACAACGCACAAACCAACCCCATCAACAAGCATTCTCTCAAAAAAAATTCCAAACTTTTTTTAACCTACCACAACCTCATATTTTCTTGTGTTTTTTTTTTGTTATTTACTTCATTAAAAAAAAAACCAAAAATAAAAAAAAGAGTTTCAAACCAAGGACAAAGTGACTGGAGTTCAAGCAACAAATCAAGAATTCAGAAATCAGAAGAAATTGCAAATAGTGAGATTTCAATCATTGACGCTACTCATTTTTTCTGGATGGACAGCCATACCCCACTGTAAATTTCTTTTAACTCTACAGGTGCTCTGCTGCAAAAATATAGACAATTGTTGTAAAAAATTTCTGCAGGGGCAGCGGCTTGAATGTAAATTTTAATTCTGCAATTTATATTTCTGTGACGGTTCTGTGCTGTGATTATTCTGTGACTATTGTGTTGTTGATATTTCTGAATCTGTGGTGAGGAACGATTTTCCATAACTAATCACTCTCGTCAATTTTCAATTTTAACACGTGATTTTGATTTTCAAAATAATATAATTGAAAAGTGGTGCTTTGTGAAGTTGACTGTCTCGTACAATTGGATCGCGGATATATAGTAGTTCAATTTATTGAACTATTAGCAAAAGAGGTTGCATACTACCCGTAAAACGTTGGTCGTATCCCTTAGTTTTATACTATACGTGAACGGCCATAAGACCCTCTTCCCCCTTCCAATTGAGTCAGTTAATTAATAGAGCACAACTCATTATTTTATATTATTTTGAATTGAGAATAATTTCTGTTTTGCCGTGATTTCATTTCAAATGTCTAATTCAAAAAAATCCTTGAGAGAAATGTGGGATAATAGTCGAAGTAGACGTCCTCTTGAAGAGTATGAGCATGAAATACAACTCATGAAGCAAGATTTTCCAAAATTTCGTGAGCCCGATGCCAATTTTCAAAATTTTCCAATTGACCAACATTTTCAAAATCATAGATATAATCGAAACGACGATTTCAATTTAAATTTCAATAACTTCGATTATGGGCCACATCCACATCAAAACGGTTTTGAATCGCAATGTACCTTTGATCAATATGGGGTTGGAAACCAATTCAAAAATAATTTTGAAAATGATTTTCAAATCGATCAAAATTTTCAAAATTACAACCCATATCAACATCTTGAAAATAACCAAAATTTCAATTTTCTATCGAATTTCAACAATTTTGGTTATGACCCTAATTTTCAAAATCAAAATGATTTCCAATATCATTGTCATTTTTTGGAAGATTCAAACAACCACCACATTGGGAATGATATTGATCGTGAAATTGATGTGGAATATAATTTTGAGAATCAAGAAATCCAAAACGAGAGCTTTCAAATCAACGATTCTGAAGAATATCATCTTAACATTCTTAGAGAGAGGGTAGAAAACCAAGATAGAAAGCTTGATGAACTTCTTTGCTTAATGAAATCTTTTAAAGAACAACAAGAGCAACAAAATCAAATGAGCATTGAATCAGAAAATAATCCAATTTCTACTGACATTGAAAATTTTCAAATAACGACTTTGGAAATTGAGAATAATCATCTTGATGAAGATTTTCAAAATTCAACAAATGATTTGGACTTCAACTCTTTTCAGAAAAAAGACTTAAGCTTAGATTTTGACCTTCCTCTTTCAGGATGTGAAAAACTTGAAATTCTAGAAGTTGAACAAAATGATAATGTTGAATTTTTCAAAAACTCAGAGTTGGAGAAGAATTTCAATGAACATGAATTTTTTGGATTGAATGAAGAGGAGTTGCCGAATGAGGATGCAACAGAATTAGGTCACGAATCCAAGTTTGAAAATTTTGAGATTTCAAATGAACTTGAAATTGTCAATGTCGAAAATACATTGTCAGTTAATGATGAGAAATGTGATCACATAGTGTTGAACAACACTCAGATTTCAAATTTCACTGAATTTATATGCGATCACAATTTTTTGAAAAATTACACTGATAAATTTGTTGAACACATGAACTATTTTTGGAATGTTAGTTTGATTGAAAAACTTCATGTTAGGACGACCTTGAACATTCATTTACTGGACTATAAATCTAGGTTTAAAGATGAGATGGTTTTCAAAAACCTTTGCTTATTAGAAAACACACCTAGACATAGTGGGAATGAGACTCATAGGGCTAGAACCAAGTGTGGGGGGAAAAGTTGGTGGAACTCTTTGCATCGCATACATCGCAAACACATATATCAGTATACATATGATCCATTTCTCCATATAGTTAATTACCATATAGAGTTAATTATATAGAGTTAATTATATGGAATGAGGCCCAAACAATTACCATATAGAGTTAATTATATGGATTTTCATACAACACATGTATATAATAGCATGGAAAAATAATCAACCATCAACCAAAGTGCACTACACTGTATAAGCATCAAATATAGATATCTAACGCTTAAAACAGCCTGTCAATCAACCGATCGACATATTTAATAAATCAGGATGAGTGAACTTCAAATTTCATCCCAACACCCGTGTGGGGTTTCAAACAATCAAACACATATTTTATTTGTGCTGTTGGGCGATGTGTAAAATTTATCGACCCAATCAATGTCCTTCAAATAGGTGTACATAAACAAACCGTCTGGTTTGTAAATGAATATTTATTTTATTCACTTTCACTATATTCATATTCACGTTAAAAATTATATTTTTAACGATAAAACATTTTATTCCAACATATGGATTTCTATTATTCATTTATACAAATAAAATGATATTTTTATTTTCTAACATATTTTAGAAAATTTCGGCGGCATAACGGCACGATACTAGAAACGGGACAAGGCCTAGCCTTATCCCCGGTCTAGTGAAGGCCCACGCCATTCACACATCAATCATATCAATTCATTTCACCACACAATTCAAACCAAATAATTTAATCAACTACACAACCAAACAATCTAACAAACAAGCCATCCATGGTCTGTGGATGACGGGTGTCAGGTGCTACTAAGCACCGTCTGCATCCTAGTATATATATAACTAGAAAATTTAAATTGAAAGGTGAGAAGTTCTCACATATAGCTATCCAATCATCTCGACTCTTCTAATGCAGGAAATCTTCGCCAACTCGCCTTTTGTCGCTTTCGTCGCCCGTATTCTCTACATATGTAAAAATCGAATTTTTACTATGTTATTCAATATATAAAAATCGAATTTTGACTTCGCTACTCAATATATAAAAATCATATTTTTATTTCGAAATTCAATAGATAAAAATCACATTTTTAATTCGAAGTCTAACATATAAAAATCACATTTTTAATTCAAAGTCTAACATATAAAAATCACATTTTTAATTCAAAGTCTAACATATAAAAATCACATTTTTAATTCGTAGATTTCGCCTTTTCTAATATAAAAATCTAATCTATTTCATTTTCAAAATCTAATCTTTTTAACATATGAATTTCTATTTTTACTTCAAAGTTCAATATATAAAAATCGAATTTTTACTTCAAAGTTCAATATATAAAAATCGAATTTTTACTTCAAAGTTCAATATATAAAAATCGAATTTTTATTTTGAAGTTCAATATATAAAAATCATATTTTTATTTTTACTTTCAATATATAAAAATCTGATTTTTACTTTAAAACAAAATCAGTTTTAACTTCTTTTAAAAATCCGTTTTTACCTTTTGAAGTTTAAATCCTTTATAAATCAGTTTATAAATTCTAAAAATCAGTTTATAAATTCTAAAAAATCAGTTTATAAATTCACTAAAAATCAGTTTATAAATTCCCTAAAAATCAGTTTATAAATTCATTATAAAATCAGTTTTTAAAATAAAAGTAAAGTAAATAAATTTAAAAACTTACGGGGGGGGCTACTCTGGTCGGAGCCGGTCCTAGCAGGTGGCAGCGGTCTTGAATCTGGGGTTCTCGCGGTGGGAAGAGGGAGCGGGAGGAGGGAATCGAGGAGGAGGAGAAGCTGGAGGGGGGGGAGTCCTCGCGATGGTCGGCGTCGGGTTTGTGGGGTCGGCTGGTAGTGCGGCTAGGGCTAGGGGCTCGCGAGGTGGGGGGGTTCGGTTGTCGCAGGCGAAGGGAGGGAAGGGGAGGAGGAGGAAGAAGAAGGAAGGGGGGTTAGCGTCGCGGCGCCGCCGCTTGGAGGGGGGGTCGTCGATCGCCAGGCGCGATTTTCTTTTTTTTTTTTTTCCTCAGAAATAGTTTTGAACGGGGGGGGCCAGAAGGTTTTAAGGGGGGAGGAAGAGATTTTATTTATTTTTTATTTTTTTAATTATTTTATTTGCTAATAGTTGACTTTTACATATGACCTCGTAACGAGGCCCACCGCCTGTCGCCCATAGCGGTTTACCCCCATTCCGAACACAATGGGATATGTATCGTAGGTTGATTCGACTGTTACCATCAGTTTCCGTTAAAATCAACATATAACTCTATATTTTGAATTTAAACGTGCATTTCATTTTACCGGGGTCTCATACTAACTCTAAAAATTCCAGAAAAATATTTTCTAGCTTCGTATTGACGATACGGTCCTAACAAAACTAGTTTCGTCGAATTCTGAGACCGTTTGAAAAATGGCCAATTTCCAGTCAATTAAAATCAACTGAAACTGGTCAAACGCGTTTTCCTTTGCCACGCTCACATATTGATTCGAAAAATTATGAAATTTGGAATCTAGCAATAACTTAACATCACGGACCCAACAAAACTGGTTTCGTCGAAATCCGAGGTCGTTTGCAAAATTCCCATTTTTAAGGGCCTGAATTCCATAGCGACTATTCAAAATTTTCAATTGGACATATCTTTTGATTCCCGCCATGAAATCTCGATTTTTTGGATTCGTTGGAAAGATATTCACGAATAGATCCTAATGTTTTTGGTTTCACTAAAATCCGGATTATTCTGCACCCGGTACATTCAATTGAAGTTTGAAATCGAATTATCGAACTACCGCGCCATTTTCAATTCTATTTATAATTATATATAATTATTTATTTTCTAACGACGGCGTATATAATATATACGTTCGAATTATTATTCAAAATAAATTTTCGTCGATATTATTTAAAATAATTCATTTTAAATAATCAAAATTCGCTAAGATTGCTAAAATAAAATTTTTAAACTGGCCCAGATTTTCGGGTTGTTACAGCCCCATCCCACTATGTCGCCATACTAGGCTCTACAAATAAAACCGAAATACACATATTGGAAAGTTGGATTTCCATCATGGTGGCTCCTGATTCGAAAGATCGATCGCGTAGTGCAATTCCCCACGGCTTACGTCCCAGCAAGAGAAAACACCGTAATGCACATCCACACTTTTGGGACCAGAGTATCACCGCGGCTTACGTCCCAGCGAGAGAAAACACCGCTTACTCTATCCTCTGAGCACTAAGCTCATCTCGGTCGACCGAATCCACGACACCACTAAGGCGCCCATCCACTAAAAAGCATACTGATCAATCCATCAGTTTACCACCATACCGGGGTGTGAGGCTCGCGAATCAACTCTATACACAAAGCCATGCTATATCAAAGCTGCGCTTTGATCATCATCCACCAAACTTTGCTTTTCAACAAAAGTCTGGATCACTGCATCTCAACATGCCACACTATCAATCCATATCGTACCACTGATTTCTGCCAATATATAACCTCTGAGCTCGTATGTCTCAGAGAAGGGCGTTAAGCAAGAGAATAAATTCTCCGCCGCCAAACAGATGTATATTTAGCAGAGATCAACGAATAAAATATAAAGGAATACAATGTCGGACACACCATCCATTTACAAGTCCGTTCTAGGTCTGAACGAAACCGGAGGCACTTTCCTCGCATATCCGTCGATCTCCAAGTACATCTGGACGATCACCAACTGATTCCCTCATCTTGGGTGTACAGCCCAATCAAGATCATCAGTAATCACCCAAACGATGTGAAGACTTCCGGTCTTCAACCACCGTCTTCATCTTCGACATATCGTCGAATCGGTTATTCAGAATGGGTATAAACCTGGCCTTTCTGAATAACCCGCGTATATAGTAAACAAATGTTACACAAACACAACATACGCCTCATTCCAATTTAACAGCCACTACCGTAAATAAACAAGAGAACAATTTCCCAAATATTAACCCCGAAGGCCGAAACCAACATCAGATCAATACCCAGGAAACCATTCTTCTTAGCTAACCTACAGCTAGTTTCTAAATTTCATATTCTTAGGGAAAGGTTCCCATTAATTTTATCAAAGATAAATTCTTTAAATTTATTCTTTAATCTTCCTTTGGATGTCATTTCAAACCATATCAGGGTTTTCCAAACTAGTCGGGATTAGCGAACCACACCGAAGTAATTATTTATTTTATTTCCCAATCCCAACCTATTCATCCCATGAAGCAAAACTGGTAATACTCCATATCTAACACCACGGTGTTATCGGTAAAATTAGTTACCATTTCACGTTCAAATCTAATCAAGGATTTAACTATCGCTTTGGAGCAAAACTGGTGATACTCCATTCTCGCTCACTTCCCAAATTTGATAATTTCAATAATCAATTCACATTTCAATCTAATTACAGATTCATTAAAACTCCTTTTACTAGGTCAAAGAACTAATGTAATTTAAAATACAGTTCACGATAAACCCAAATCACATTCTATTTATTATCGGGTTAAAGAACAAGTGTTATTTAAAACACTGTTCACGATAAATCCACAAATCAATTCTAATTCAGTTCCAATAAAATATATTAGAAATTCCGATTATTTAAAACCCCTTTCAAATCTAATTTATTTATTTAAAAATAATTGGGTTTTAAATTTAGTTCAAAACTAGTTCATTTCGATAAAAATCTATTTTTATCTTTACAAATGTGGGATTTTTCATCCCAGTTCTTCACAAATCATTTCTTATAATTTTACACAAATTATTGATATTTTTGATAATTTTATCAAGGCCTGTACAGTCGATTTCCAACAACGGCCATCGAACTGCACTTACAGCGACCTTTTCCAAATTTGATTTAGACGTATCTCCAAATCCAACCGTTAGATTTAAAATTTCTAATATTCGTTAGAAAGCTCTTTTCGATACGAACCCAACGGTTCCGGTTTTTGGAGAATTCGACGGTCGGATCTCCCGTAATGTCCGTTCGAAGCCAGTGGTCGAAATTTACGAACTATCGCGGCGCGGCGCGTTCTATTCAGGCCATTATATAGTATATATATATATATATATATATATATATATACATATATATCGTCGGTTTCCTTTTTAAAACAAATTTTATAAATAATTTCAAATTTGTTTCAAAAACAATTTCAACCTTTATTTCAAATTCAAATCAAAATTGAATTTTCCCTTATAAATTCTTTTTACATTCATTTCTATTTGATTTCAATTCAAATCGATTTCAATTCTATTTCAATTTGTTTTCAATTGAATTCAATTCAATTCAGATTCGTTTTCTATTCGATTCAATTCAAATTCGTTTTCAATTCAGTTCAATTCGAATTCGTTTTCAATTCGAATTCGTTTTCTATTAAATTCAATTCAAATTCATTTTCTATTAAATTCAATTCAAATTCGTTTTCTATTAAATTCAATTCGAATTCGTTTTCTATTCAATTCAATTCAAATTCGTTTTCTATTCAATTCAATTCAAATTCGTTTTCAATTCGAATTCGTTTTCTATTCAATTCAATTCAAATTCGTTTTCTATTAAATTCAATTCAAATTCGTTTTCTATTAAATTCAACTCGAATTCGTTTTCTATTTAATTCAATTCAAATTCGTTTTCTATTCAATTCAATTCAAATTCGTTTTCAATTCAATTCGAATTCGTTTTCTATTCAATTCGAATTTGTTTTCTATTAAATTCAATTCAAATTCGTTTTCTATTAAATTCAATTCAAATTCGTTTTCTATTAAATTCAATTCGAGTTCGTTTTCAATTCAATTCAAATTCATTTTCTATTCAATTCAATTCAAATTCGTTTTCTATTAAATTAAATTCGAATTCATGTTATAAATATTCGATTTTTATCCCTTTTCAATATTCATTATAAAACGAATATAATCGATATAAATATCGTTCGCGTCAAAATAGCGCATCTCTAATCAACACGGCTTTATATTTTTTAATAACTTCGTTATTCTATTCAACAAATGAATCTATATTTCTTTCAATACATGACTCTATATTTTTGCCAACACATGACTAATCTCAACGAATGAGTATTGTCCACGTGTGACTATTTTTGTTATTTAATATATTTTATAAAAATTATGGTATCTATCGTTTGATTTCAAATCAGACTCCAACCGTAAATTTGTAAGAGAACGATTCTCTAAATATTAACCCCGTAGGCCGAAACCAACATCAGATCAATATCCAGGAGACCACTTATCTTATCTATTTTCCAGTTAGTTTCTAATTTTATATATGATAAAGATGTAAATTTTATTGTTAAAATATTTCGTTCAACACATGACTAATCTCAACGGATGAGTACGATCAACACATGAACCTTTATTTTATAATGATAAAATGTAAATTTTATTGTTAAAATATTTCGTTCAACACATGACTAATCTCAACGGATGAGTACTGTCAACACATGAACCTTTATTTTATAATGTTCTTTATTTTCTAAATTGGAATGAGGCTCAATCAATCACCATATAGCGTTAACTATATGGATTCCATACAACACATGTATATAAATAGCAACGATAAATAATTAACAATCATCCAAAGTGCACTACTCTGTATAAGCATCAAATATAGATATCTAACGCTTATAACAGCCTGTCAATCAATCGATCGACATACAACTAATTACTAGGATTCGTGTATGCCGTAATTTATCCCAATACCCGTGTGGGGTTTCAAACAATCAAACACAAATTTTACTTGTGTAGTTGGGCGACGTGTAAAATTTATCGTCCCAATCAATATCAGTCAAATGTGTGTATATAAACCAATCATCCGATTTGTTTATATTTATTTATTTCATTTCATATACATGTTAAAAATTCCATTTTTAACTATACAATATTTATTTTTTATATAAATATTTTATTTCATTTCAAATCACACAATCAACTACACATCAAAATCAATCAAACAAACAAGTCGTCCATGGTCTGTGGACGACGGGTGTCGGGTGCTGCTAAGCACCGTCTGCATCCTAGTATATATATTAACTAGAAATTTAAAATGAAAGTGAGGAGTTCTCACCGAGGGTTCCACTCCACCAGTTTATTTCTGAAATTCAGAACATCTGGATCTGGCCGCACTTTCAACGCAGTCTTCTCCACGCTGTTCATATTAAAAGCACATTTTTAATATGATGTTCTATACATTAAAAATCATATTTTTATTCTTTCTATAATATAAAAATCATATTTTTAATACTTTATATAATATAAAAATCATATTTTTATACAACGCTCCATACATCACAAAGATTATATTTGTATTTACTATAATATATATAAATCATATTTTTATATTTTTAAATTCTATCTCTTTCAAAACAAGGTATGGTTTATTTTTCGAAACGGGGTTTTCTATAAAAATTTCATTTCTAAACACTGCTCTAAAAAACTGATTTTATTTTAAAAGAACACATTTTTATTTCAAAGTTTTATATTTTATATATATATATATATAATCATATTTTTACATCATAAAAATCCTATCTTTTCAATTTTAAAAACACTGTATATTTATTTTTCAAAATTAAAACCATATTTTATTCTATTGTAAAATATAATTAAAAACAAAAAAATAAATTAATGCTATTCTTATATTTAAAATCAGATTTTAAACCACACTTTTCATGTTAAATACCAGGTTTATCATTATTAACTAAATTAAATAAATAAATAAACTAATTGCTTAAGAATTAATTACCTATACTTAGGGGTCTAAGCCCTCTCCCTTTCGTTCCCAGGCAACCGAGAAAGGCTCCCTCCTCTTCACCACTTGCGCAGGTCATGTCGAAGTGCCAAACGAAGAACGGAAGGCACAAAACGGTGCGCCCACGCGAGAGCCGCCTACAACAGGAGGCGCGATGAGCAAGGTGGCCCAGATCAGCGGGAAAACCAGTGCAAAGGGCGCCCCTTCGATGCAGAAATTCAGGCGAAATACGAGATGAAAATTCCTCTGGCCAGTATCAACTTGAAGAGCTTGGAAAATTATTCGATCTTTGTTTTGGATTGAGGTTCTATTTCGTTTTGGATTGAGAGAGATCAAAAGGGGAAAGCGGGAATATTTTCACCGCTGATTTGAGGAAGAACGACAGCTCCTTCCTCCGTTGACCGCGAGAAAGATGTTGACCTAGGGTTTTGACCGATTCAAATGGTATATATAATATATAATATATATATATATATATATATATATATTATTTAATTGCAAAAATACTTGTTTATCCATTCGGACTCAGAATCAAACCCAACGACCGTCGTCCCTAGCTAAATACCCCCATTCCGAACACAATGAGATATGTTTCATAAGCCAATGCTAATGTTTTAATCAGTTTTCTTTAAAATTAAAATATAAATCACTGTATACTGAATTTAAACGTACATTTTAATTTACCGGGGCCATATACTGACTCTAAAAATTCCAGAAAAATTATTTCTAGCTTCGTATTGACGATACGGTCCTAACAAAACTAATTTCGTCAAATTCCGAGACCGTTTGAAAAATGGCCATTTTCAGATCGATCGAAATTGACAAAACACGTTTTCCTTTGCCACGCTCACATATTGATTCGAAAAATTATGAATTTTGAAACCTAGCAATAACTAGACATCGCGGATCCAACAAAAGTGGTTTCGTCGAAATCCGAGGTCGTTTGCAAAATGGCTATTTTTAAGGGCCGAAATTCCATAGCGACTATTCTGAAATTTCAACTGGACATATCTTTTTATCCCCGCTATGAAATTTGGATTTTTCGGATTCGTTGAAAGGATATTCTCAATTGGATTCATATATTTTTGGTTTCACTAAAATCCGGTTTGTTTTGAATCATGTACATTCATTTGAACTTTGAAATCGAATTATCGAACTACCGCGCCATTTTCAATTCCTTTTATAATATAAAATAAAATTTTATATTCTAACGACGATCTATATAATATATACGTTCTATTTCTATTCAAAATAAATTTCTCGTTGATATTATTCAAAATAATTCATTTTACATGTTCAAAATTCATTAAAATTGCCAAAATAAAAAATTAAAATTGGCTCGCATTTCCGGGTTGTTCTAATCATTTTCTCCCTACAAAACCTTGACAAGCTTCGCTGCCTTCCTCTTAAATTGCTTCATATCATCTCCAACAATACGAATGGGCTAGCGAGTCTCGTCGTCTTTAGGTTATACTTCGATATCGTCAAATTGATCCGATGTAATAGTTATGTTGGAATCATGTATAAACTTCCTTAAAAAAACATGAAACACTTTGTGCACCCCGGATATCTTTTGAGGTAGATTAACCTATAGACCAAGCTTCCAATCTGTTCAAGAATTGGAAAGTGATGAACAAACCTAGATGCCAACATTAATTTTCTACAAACTGAACTCAGGCTCTTCAAGGAAGAAATACTAACGAACATCATATTGCCAATGGAGAATTCTAAGTATCTTTATCTCATAGTGTAACAACACGAATTTCGATAGACCAATTTTTTTTTCAAAAATCCCAATCTATCGAAGCTCAAGTTGGCTTGTCTTGTATCTTGCAGAAAAGACAGAGATGATAAATATATCAGAGCTCGATAAAACATCTCATAGCAGAATGGATAAAATATAGTAATCAAATATAACTTACCAAAATAATAATACTGTCTAACAAGTGCCCAAAGGCAACCAAATCTTTGCCATAAACTTAACCTGCGAGTATGTTATGAGGAGGGGATCAGAAGACAAAGTTCTGGTGACTAAACAAATAACACATTTTGAAATAACCCTACATATACCATTTAGTTATATTTTAATAATTATTAGGTTATTTGGGTTAACAACACTTAAGGCTATATACTCATGTCGTACCCATCTACTCCCCAGGGAATTAAACCTAATATAGTATATATGTAGTATACCCAACATCTCAAGGTACATCACACAGTATCCTCCTCATACGGTCTCCGCTGTCACTCCACAGAAGCGTATACATCCATCTTACACCAAACAATGTACGGAAATCTATATCTCTACACCACATAATCGCACAGAACTGTCATCGCTACGCCATGTAAGCGTAAAGATCGTCGTATCCAAAATCCTCGGTCGAATCAAGCCTCAATGCAGAGTAATGCCCTACTGTCTACGATACACCACCCAGGGGTGTATCAAGACCCTTACACGTACATACTGTCTACTAATCCGCGAGTCCTGTAATAGGGCTACATCCAATGAACGAAACTCGGTCGGAAGCTTTCCGTATCTGTAAAGGTCTGCCTCATGAGGCCGACATTACACATATCCAAGTATGGTCTGCATTTTCATGGTAGTTATGGCCCTACCCTGGCCGCTCTCTCAACTAGTGAAAGACTACATCAAGAGCTGCCGATGACAGGTACCCGACGATTACTATCCTGTATTGGTCCTGACCCAGCCTCTTCTCGAGGCAATCACCGAATCACCCAATGGCATCCACAACAACCTTCTGACTGCCAAGCTACAGTTGCAGTCAAGGTATACTCACGGGGTGGAACCGCGCAGACCCAACATCTGCGAGTACAGCCAGAGCATGCACCACATAGAGGACCAACACGTAGTACCCTACCACGTCCCTCGGAATCCGTGTGCTTCCCTCCCGTCCTGCAGAGAAAACAGACAGAATAACTAGCAGAATAACCAAGCAAAATAATCAAATGGACGTGTTCCTGCCATGTCTCAAGGCACCGTGATGATCTATCCTGCTGGTTTCTTCACCTTCGTACATGTGGACTGGTCCAAGCGCATCACGTAGACGTGCTATTAAAACCCATGTCTAATCTTTTACTCCCGCACTTGCTTTATCTTATCATATTGCTAATTAACTTGATTATCCACATACTCACATTTATTCAACTCACTAGGTTTTCCCTGAGCCCCTTATATCTCACTAGAACGGGCCCCTTTCAAGACTTAGACAAGTTTAACTTAATCATGTTTTAAGTTCGTTAATAATTCGAGTGACATATCATGTTATTTCTTAGATTGTAATTAACGAAAGTAATCTACAACCCTTTTTTATTGCCGTGTCATTTACTGTCCAACTACATGTTTACAAGTTCAATAAGATGTTTTACTTAATGTATAATTAAGTACATCCTTTCTCAGTCCTCATGTTTTCTTATGACATGTCTATTTAATATATAAGTAAGTACCACTTGTTTCATTTTATAAGTTTTCTTTATTCTTTCTTATTTAATCGTAACCTCATCTTACGTTGTCATCACAATCTGTTGTCTTCGTTTGCTTATTAACTTAGTTCTCTTAACTAAGGTTTATTTATAAGTTCCTTTTTGCATTTATTATAACCCATGTTATAATTCTGCTTGTACCTAGGACAATCATACCTATTATATTACATTCTCATTCCTATAATTAACTGTAATAGGTTATTTTCCCCTTTCATCATATCTTCCCTTGGTTCCTTAACATTAACCAAATTTTTACTATTGTACCATCCGTTTAATTACAGTCTTGTATATTCTCATTATTCCAGGAAAAAAATTTCACACACCTCATTAGATGGATTGGAGGAAAGATTTAACGATCCATTTCCATATTGCACATAAATCGAGATCCGTAGTTGTAAGTTATTTCTTTTATTTTCGTCATGGACATACATATATCTTTTTATTTGATTAGCGTGCAATGCAGTAAAAGAATCCTTATTTCACACTCCCTTTTTGCTTACTTTTCTTGCAACTATGTTCTTAGTAATTTTACCGTTATATGAACGTATCAATTTTCCCAAATCCATCTAACCTAGTCCACTACTGATTTTTCCATTTTTATTTTATGAGTTAGATGTTATTTACCATTTCCAAATCACTGTAACTTTCCATACAAATTAGGAACATTTATATTCTTTTTCTATTATTCTCAATTTCGTTGTAATTTGATTTTCCATGTATCCAATTTTTCATTAAACAACATCTTCAGTAACATATTCACATTTATTGTAAACTCCACAATTCAGTGTAACACTAATTCCTAATCCAAACAAAAGATTAATAGAATGAGTTCGCACAACAACATATTCTTAACATACTTGAAAATAAATTATTTCACAGTTACCAAAAATTATAGTTATTTAACATGTTAAGAATAACGGGGATCGTAAATGGTAAATATATTGTTACCCAAAAGGTATAATTCTAAATCCACTAACTTGACATATTTATAATCCTTGAATCTGACTCAAGATCTGTGATTCCATAGTCTTCTTAACTAAATCTAGTATTAAAATAATCATAGATTTACAAATCTGATACTAAAAGAAAATGGGAAAGAAAGAAGCCTAAATAAATCAGATTCACAGGACTTACCTTACATTTTTCAGAAATCTGAATACCTATGTTGTAGATTTAAATTCTTTATCTTCAAATATTGAATCAGAACCCCTAAAAGCTAATTTTCTAATATTTAATGGATTTAGAGAGAAAATAAAATGGCAGTGCCTTGGCATCATCTTAGAAAATATGAGTTGGAGGCTAGGTGCTTTTAGTCTATTTATAGGTGTATAGGGGATTCTAGCCTGTTGAATTTAACAGTATAAAATCTGAATCATTTAAACAAGAAAAACACGTCACTCCAAAATTCAGATCTAGCCCGGGTATGTCGACCCATCTTAAAGGTGTGTCGATACTAGTGCCAACCCTTATGTCAAGCCACCTTAAAGGTGTGTCGACACTAGTGTTGACCTTTGTGTCAAGCCACCTTGAAGGTGTGTCGACACTAGTGTCGACCCAACTCCTGGGTCTTGAATGTGATTTTCGTGACTTTTAGTTTTTATTAACATTATCTTTAACGTTCATTTTAATTCCTAATATTGCTTATTTGAATTATTATTTTCCTCTTATAGGACATATCTATTTTCAAATTCCATGCTTATCCGTATCTATACGTATGCAATATTTTTAATCTTTACATGTTAATATCTTTCCCATACGGACTCTGTTTTGGGCAAGTCATAAATCAAAACGAATCAGAAAATTGCTACGAACACAATATACGTTTCGGGGCTAAATTCTAAAACTATAATTATCGATTTTTTTCATTTAATATTTATATAAAATACGGGTTGTTATATTCTTCCCTCCTTAGAAAATTTCGTCCTCGAAATTTGATAAGGATGGAGTGATGTTCTGCCACGTATAAACTGCAACCATTATGTATACATCCAATCTTCAATCATCTGTGCACTTGTGCAAAATGTAACTCAACATAATAATACATGAATGTAATGAATGCCTAAACGGTACCTCCTATACGAATGCAAATTTTCTTGAAAATCTTTCAAAAACATGATCCACACATCCTAAATATACTGGCAATTTTATATGAATGTAATATTTTGAAAATCAAAATACTTGTTCATCCAAATTTTCCCACACTCTTACAGAGTAAGAGCGTAGTTCATCCAAATTTTTGGATCCAAAACCTTATCAGTCAACTTTAAATTTGCAAATTTAAGAAAAGTCTCAATTTCTAAATTTGATTTCTTATGTTACATAAAGGTGGGAAATGGATAACTTCACATCTTTCATTTTCTTTCATGTACCTTTTCTTTTTGTACTTGGATTTTATGCAACTATTACATAAAGGTTCCATATCTCCCTATCTAAGCACAGTTCACACAATATTTTTTTGATATAGATTTTCTTTTCTAGTTAATTTGTAAAAATCCATTTTTCTCAACTATCATGTTTACTTTATTGGATTAGTTGCTTTCTTTTAGTTATGACGTTACCTTTTTCCTTAGCTTATTAAACTTAATCCACCGAACTAAACTTAATTTTAAAATAAGCCTTCTAATTCTCTCCAAACTAAAATAGGGAAACAAGCACACTACACAGTTACTACCCAGGGCCAATAATCATAGGACCATGTCCCCGCTAGCAAATAAAAGTCCAAACCAAAGAATCCAAACAACTTACCTGCCCTATACCATCCAGTAGTCCTTGTCGTGTACTAACAGTCTTTTCAAAGCAACAACCTAGGCTTTATAGTGCTTATGCACTCTATGAGAATTTACTATTATTCCAAAATAGTTCTTGCAATCCACTTTATAGCCTCAAAAAAATTCCTCGTCTTTTGTGGGTACTAATCCTTACCTACTCCATTGTAACAACCCAGAAATTTCAACAGTTGGAATATCGAATTAATTAAAGATTTTACGATGAATAATCAATTTTTATATTGATATTTGGATTAGAAATTTAAAACCAAATATATTGTTTTGAGTCTGAGTTGAATTCAGAATGGTTGGTTAAAGATCAAATATTTACTATTGAGGGAAATTGACTTGGATATGTGTGGATTTGTGTATACAAAGAAATTGAATGTAACATTTCAAAATTTGGAAATAAACAGTGTTATCGGTAGATGGACGGAATAAAATTAGCAAACCGATAGATATTTTAACAATAAAATAACGTCGTATACCGACGAAATCGGATGACAACAAAAATAATTTTATTGAATTCAGAACGTGAAGACGAAGAGAAACATATAATTTTTGTCGTATGTGGAGTTTGTGGCGGTTCAGAAATAAAAACGTCAACATATTTTACAGTAGAGAATTTAAGGAAACCGTAAATAACTAAATAAAATAAAATATTAACATAAATTGCGGTAGGAAGTAAAAAGAATCGTAAAATATACATTAAATAAATAAGCGGTTCCTTCTCACACACAATCTAATGTCGTGCTCCCAACGTTTCCTTAGATGCCACGGTTCCTTTGTTATAAATACAACCCTAGTTCCCCAAATTTCACAAAGCAAAAATCAATCGTTCTATTTCATTTATTTTAATGGCCGAAGCCTCGGATCCCAAATCAATGATTTCCCCTAAATCGCAGACCACCTAGTCCTTCAAATCGAGTTTTACTCCTCCCCAAAACGATGAGCCTCCACCAAGTGCTCGCTGTTAAAGGCACTGCCATCGGAGACTGAAGGAGGCCGCCGCCTATCGCAGTTATCAAGCCACTCTCCTCGGCCCTAAATTGAATCGTTCCCCAACCCTAACCAAGATTGTTGTTTCAAATTGAAAATACATTCTTTTCGAATCAATTTCCATCGCCGACGCTAGATGCAGCCACCACTGCTACTGTAGGAATTGTTGCCTCGATCTCTTCCATCATCGCACCAATTGTTGCCTCTGTCCGCGGTTTCGCAGCTGCAGGTAAGCATCTCACTCACGATTAATCTCAGTTCAAGTGAATTGGTTTCAACTTAAGCTAAAAATATAATAGTTGATTTTTCATGTGTTGACTGCCTATGACGATTTATGTGTTTAAGCCTTAATTCCGAGTTGACTTTGTGTAGATTTCGTTCTCTGTTTCTATTGGATTGTTTGACGGGAAAGTTGAACCCGGTAATCAGTTTTTGCCATAGATAAACCCTTGACATTTTCAAAACTCGTATTGACAATTTAAACCTGAATATTTATATTGGTCAAATATATAGCTCATTTGGGTGTCGGTGCTTAAGGCCCAGAACTTGATCCGAAGTTATTTGATGCTCCAAACTGACTGAAATTTGAGAAGGAAGGCAGCATTTCTTTGAGTGGGCACAATATTAAAAAGTTAATAAATGGGATTGGATTATTTGCTACAGAAAAATATATTCATTCCAGTTGCACCATTATTAGATATAATAATATATGGCCTGTTGCGTAAATTGCTGAAGTCGACGCATTTGGAATTATACAACTTCTCTCTTTCAATTTTTGTTTGCATAGGTACTGTAAGATAAGTTTCAGTGTGAAAGGTGTAATAAAGTTCTAATCCCGTGTTGTTAGTGAAGTGTTTTAAGGTACTGTAAAATGGTTGTATTCAACATTCAATGTAAGATTAGACGGCTAAGGGGAAACAACTAGGCACTGTAAGATAAATGCCAAAATAACATCCATTTGTCATCATCTGTTGAGATTTCAACTTATGCTGAAGTTGTTTACATCCTACAAATGAGAAACAACAATGATGGTAGAGACAACCCAGTTGAAAATTAAACATTGACCAATCAACCGTTAAGAAAATTTTAACTATGTCCTTAGATAATAATACAAAATTAAAAACCATCATAACAGCAAACCAAACGAGTGCAATTATAATACCTAATGTTCGATGCTGAATCAAGAAACAAATTTATAGGTTTTAGTTTTATTTTATTTTTCCAAATTATAATACCTAATATTCAATTATCACACCATATATTTAGTTCCCTGTATTTTCAAGTATAATTGTTGTGGCCCATGTACTTAGTTCTCTGTATTTGAAGAAGTATGGGTCTAGGAAATTTAAATGTTGTATATTTGTTGCATTAAGTATCCTTGCTAGTTCTTTCATATACATGCACTTCTAATTGACGTATGAGTATATGCTTTGCTGTTCTTATTGAATGTTGCATCACTTGCGCATACATATATATGTAAATGCCTCTTCTAACGCTTTGAAACCTGTTGTTTTAATTCAAATGAGTGAACCTTTACTGTTTGTTTGTTTTGCCTGATAATCCGTACCAATTTTAAATGAAAACATTCATTTATTTGCCTACTTAAATACAAAACATATACCCACATATGTACACAGAACCCATCATAGACTTAGGTAGAAATTCGCACCTGTTGGCTGAACATACCTTTTAACCTATATACATGTTGTACTTATAAAGCTGCATGTGTTTATATGAAACATTGGCCTGCATGTGTTTATCGGTATTTTGTTGGCATTTCCCATTGATCCGATTCATTTGACACTTACCATATGGTTAAAATGATAGCTCATGCGGTAATCAGTGTATATTATGTGGGACTATCCTGTTAAAATGAAAATATGAGCTGCACCTAAGTGGGACATATGTATCATGGCTCACATGTTTCAGTAATGTTCTTTTAGACCTGAAAAGAAAAATATACTATCTCTAGAAATCATACTTAAAGTTTTACTGTCAAATAATACTTGAACTTGTTTTTTGCATTACTACTCACTTAAATAAATATATATATCCAAAGTTAGGAAGTTCAAGTATAATGAGTTGCATTTTGGTTGTAAATGTGGTTATGGGAAATTTCAGCATAGCTGGTTATGATTATGCTTGTATTTTATAATTTTTGCCAAGCATATTTTGACGGAAACAAACCATTGTTAGATTATGTCAGTCCTTTCCATATCAACATTCTTTACGTTTAAAACTGATTTCGGATGCCACGGTTCCTTCTCTATAAATTGAAAACCTCTTTCCCTATTTCCTTCACCGAAAAATCATTCTTTCTTCCCAGATAAAAATCAAAGTATACTCCAATTTTAATGGTCGAACCCCATTTTCATTTTCCCCAAATTAGTTTTATCTCCACCAAAAATCCCCTTAGCTTCTCCTCTTGACCATCGCCGATCAGATTTCCACGCCACCAGAACGTAGAATTACGTCGCTTCTCCCCTTTTTTTCATAGTCAACAAAAAACAAATCATTACCAGCACTCTGAGCGCAGCAGCTTCCTCGCTCTTTCTCCCTGCCTTTGCTTATTCGAAGCTGGTTGATGGGTTTCCAACCTTACACGCACCACTGGACCGCGGTTTTTGGTCATCTAAGGTCATCAAGCAACCAGCGAATGTTGTGTCTTCAAGTAGCCATCAGCCGCCGCTTGCTCTTCTCTCTGCATTTAAGGTGAGCATTGCTCACGATTGATTAAATTTTGGGTCAATTTTATATACTTCAGTAGTAATCTAAATTTGGTCGCTTGGCTACATGATTTTGTTCCTACTTTTTGATGATATAGTTTGAAAAAAAAATAGAACTTGAAATCATCAGCCCACATTCGAACCCCTTAGACCTGAACTTTGTTTGTGTAATTTGTTGGTTGTGCCTTGGTAATTAAGTTTAACGGGATATGTGTGGAGGCCGATTTGAATATGTGTATACATGTATTTTGTATATGTATATATGTATCAAATTGGCATACATATATTCACGAAAAAAGAAGAAGAAGAAGAAGAAGAAGAAACTGTTGCGTCGACTGATTCCTTCGGCTGCCTAGCTTACTGGACTATTTGACAGTGGGGTTAATCACTCTTGTTGTTCTAGTATCGGTGTATGCTGAAACATTTTTACTGTTTGAATTTGCTTGATCTGTTTTCTGGGAACTTGAATACTAAATGGTTGATAGTGTAAACCAATTATACATACTGAAAAATATCAGGCAGTATTGTGCGTCTTTAAGGTCTAAAACTTCGGCAGCTTATTCATGACCTGAAATTTACATTTTTAAAACTTTTATATATGAAAAAAAATCAGTGTATAAAAACCAGAAGCATTCACTATTTATTTAAAATCATGCCTTGATCATCTTACTTGACATCGATGCAATATATATATGTATCTACACTTAAGTAAAGATTTATTGAGTCTGTGTTCAATAAGAAGAAAACTGGAAGCTTTCACTCCCTAGTACGGCCCTGTTAAACCATGTATGTACCTACACACATTTCTACATGTATTTATCCACTTAATTAGGCATGTATGTATCCACTCATACCTTTAGAAAACTTGTACCCATATATGTACACACTTAATTGAGCCTGTAGGTGTTTACCTATCTGTTTGGTAAATTTGAATATAGATATATACCCTGGCGTTCGCTACATTGATAGCAAATCAATATGCATGCTTGAAATACTAAGTGTGTGTTTGTCTTGTGGCACACTTAAATAATTTATGAGAATAGGTGTAGTGGCACTAGTGTGTATAGAGTGCCCTCTGTTCATCTCAACTGTGCACTACTTGCTCCATTTTCCCATTTATGCTTATTTGCCCTTTTGTAAAAACTGCATAGGCATATTAATCTCGGCTTGATTCCTTTTAACCCACTACATGTATGCCACTTGCCTACATGCCTTGTCTCGAATTATTGGCGGCAGCTGAGAACACTCCACTTCCTTGTTTTATAAACTGGGTTCATATACATAAATGAAGTATATTGTTAAATATGGAAAACATAATATTTGCCTTCCATTTGAACCTGAACCCACTTGTGTATATGAAACCTACCTACCTATTGTAATTTAAGGGTACACGACCATTTGATACCTCCTAAGTTTTCCTTGTTTATAATACATGCCATTGTGACTAAACTTAGTAAACATGGCTCACTGATTAACTTGGTTTAATTTAAGTTGCCCGCCTCTTTAGGATATTCCAACTAGCATACACCTCTGCTTGTTTAAAATGTGAGCATGTTGGTTCATATTTATGCAAAATTGAATTACACAGCTTCGATTCATTTATCTTTGCTGCATTAATGTGTAACTGGGAGCATGTATTTGTCTTTCGTGTGTGTGTGTGTGTGTGTGTGTGTGTGTGTGTGTGTATATATATATATATATATATATAAGTACCCCTTATTTGCAAACCTGATTGTTGGAAGGCAATATAAGTAGCAATAGCAAAATGTTTGTCATATATGTATAGGTGTGTCCTTCCATTTTCACACGTTGCATATAGCATTGTTTTAGCATGCCTCAAGTGCCAGGCGATAGTTCACTGAGTTTTGGTATTTCCCTTTGTTTCTACCTGCTAATTCAAACATGTTTGGTTTACCAAATTTTATGTGTCAAATCTGAAATATGTAATTTGTCATCTGTTTTGAGATGGACCCCTTTGGTTGTGCTCTCTGTCCTTGTATATGACATGTTTTAGCTAAATATTGACTACGTTGTAATTACGGCGATCAGTTAGTCGCATATTGACTACTACAATTTATATAATCGACCACATATCGTTTACTGCTACCACCTAGCCACGTTCTATAACAGCATATGTTGATCACTGGCCACATCTTATTCACTGAAATCTGATGATCACTTGGCCACTGTTGTTTAACTTGCATGAATAATGATACTATCAAAAAAAATCTAGGATAAATCGGTTCTTTGTCCTTATGTTTTGCATAAAGGCTGTAGAGTGTTCCCTTTTCTATGTCGTAAACCATGAAGTTACCACAAATTTGTGCTTACTTTACTAAACCTGCTTATTATGTTTACCTAGTCATGTACATTAGGGATGTTTACATATATGTATGGAATGTATATGTTTTGTCCATATAAATGTAGCCTTCATGTCTGTACTGTTTGAGTTGGGAAATGGGTTCTTCATCAATTGGGTATCACGTTGTGGTTGTGCTATAGACCAACTGAAGTACTGTCTAAATATGTTGTTATTTTGTGCACACTTTATGATCATCATTGCACTTGCGATCTTTGGTTTATGGGATGTTGAGGCAGTGCACACGTGTACTTAAGCACGTGTGTATTTGCAGACTTCCGTGACTGTTTGTTTTGAAATAAAACTGATAATCACAGATAACATATTTAATGTTAGGATAAATTTTTAGATTTCAGTTTTCTATTGAAGTAAATTTACTTGAACTATGATTTAATCCTGACTCGAGTGTTTTGTGTTTTTTGCATGGAATGCTCGGGTCATACCCGAGCATTACAGATTTAAGGATCACAACTTAGGATTCAAAGATTGGCGAAGCTGGGCATTCCAATAGATGCGCACTCTGAAGATTTTTAAAACAGTAAAGATTTCTTTTGTATTAAAACTGTATTCTCATTCCGCTGTATATAGAAAAGTTTTGTATTCGAAAATTCTGATTATAAATAAAAGTTTTATTCCGTTGTCCAATACTGTGTCATTTATTCTGTGTTTTCTGTGTTAATTCTGTTTTTAAACTCTGTAAGCTAAATACGCTCCGTCGATTTGGATGTTTTAAATTGGTTTAATCACTGGTTTAAGCAATCAAAAAAAAGGCGGGACGTTACATCCATAATTAAGAAATGTGGTTTGGCTTCATCATTTCATTTTCCTTCTGAAAACTAAAAGCTTCAAAACTTTATTTTTCCTCATTAAAACTTATCTTTGCCAAACCAAAAAAATGTCATCTCATAGAAAAGCAATTTTTTTTTTCAGATCACAAAAACTGGAGTAGACAAGGACAAATAGAAAAGCAACTTTTTTTTTTCAAATCACAAAAACTGGAGTAGACAAGGACAGCTGTTTGTCAATTAATTTCACAACCATTCATTTCACTATGCCAGTTCAATTGCTTAAAACAAGGTGTAATTTCTAAACTTATTCCAAACATCTACTCTATTCTAAATTTTTAACAACTTATTTTGTCCACCCGCCAAAGTTTATGTTAAAACAATTGTCAAAAATTCATGTCAAAAGAGTATATATTTCAAAATTCTCTTTAATGAAAATTTTAGTTTTTCTTTGACAAAATGCAATCTTTTCTGTGTTTTGTTATTTAATTCTTTCATACTTTATAGCTTAATACTAGCGAGCTATGCATGCTCTATAATGTACACTTTTGTTTTGAAAGAATTCATTTTAGACAAAAATTTCACATGAAATCACTATTTCCAAAATATACTCATTTCCCCAAAACTCACTACGTATTGTTCAAATATATTACTCGCATAAATTTTTTCAAACGACAAAACACCCCTTTTTGTTTCAAAATTTGTTTCTACACAATTTAGCTAGTACATATCTTAAATTTGTAAACTTTTAAGGTCAAAACTTGAAAAACACCGTAAACTACCACCCAAAAGTTTTTAAATTTTCAAGTTCTTAAAAGTTAACAATGGGGCTAGACTCAAAGTGAGTTCCCACCTTACCTAAACTTTCCTAGATATTCCCACAAAGTCAGTTCTCTCATATATATATATATATATATATATATATATATTCCAAATCCATTTTCTTTTTTACCTTTTCCCTATTTATTAGGCTCAACTACCAAATCCACTAATCTGAAATACTAACATTTCAAATAATAAGGTATAGGACCCATCTTTCTTTATTATAAAATACATTGTAAACTTTTCACCTAAACCTCCTATGGGTCTCTTATTCTCAAAATTCCATGACTGTTTCTTTAGTGCACATAACTGGTATCCCAATTCTTTCCATATGCCGCTCTTCCTATCCAATGGGATCTTTTATGGACCTAGGCGTATATATATAATATATTTATGTTTTAAAAATACAAATACGTCCACTCACTATCTATAAAGGAACCCTAAAGCTAAGCACTGATACCAAATGTAATAATCTGAATTTCAATAGACCATTTTTTTAAATAAAAAAATCCCAATCTAACGAAGCTCAAGTTGGCTTGTCTGGTATCCTGCAGAGAAGACAGAGATAATAAATATATCAGAGCTCGATAAAACATCTCACAACGGAATGGATAAAATATAATAATCAAATATAGCCTTACCGAAATAATAACATTGTCTAACATGTGTCCAAAGGCTACCAAATCTCTACCGTAAACCTAACATATGAGTATGTTATGCGGAGTGGGTCAGAACACAAAGTTCTAGTGACCGGACATATTATACATTCTAAAATAACCCTGTATATACCGTTCATTTATGTTTTCTTAATTATTAGGTTATTTGGGTTAACAATACTCAAGGCTCTATACTCACATCGTACCCATCTACTCCTCGGTAGATTAAACCTAATATAGTATATATGTACTATACCCAACATCTAAAGGTCATAGTACCCTCTTCGAACGGTCTCCACCATCAGGCCACGAAACCATATACAACACCATGTTACCTCCAAATCGCATACGAAAATCTATATCTTTACGCCATGTAATCTCATAGAACTGTCATCGCTATGCCACGTAAGCGTACGGATCGTCTATCCAAACTCCTCAATCGAATCAAGACTCAACACAGAGTAATTCCTTACTGTCTACGATACACCACCCACTGCGTGTACCTAGACCCTCTCACATATGTACTATCTAATGTACCCCGAGTCCGGTAATAGGGCTGCATCTAATGCACATAACTCATCCGGGAGCTTTCCATATCTGTAAAAGTCCACCTCATGAGGCTACATTATAAATATCCAAGTATGGCCCGCATTTTCATGGGGGATATGGCCCTATCTTGGTTCATCACTCAATTAATGAAAGACTACATCAAGAGCTAAGTGATGTGCCCTTATCAAACAATCTAACATCCAAGTTGGCTTGTCTCGCAACCAACGTCTCGATAATGAAAGATCGATGTTCTCTAGGTTTAGATCTAGTCTTTTAGTGTCCCACAGACAGTCGATGTCAGGTACTTGACGATTACTATCTTATATTGGCTCGGACCCAGCCTCTTCCCGAGGCAATCGTTGAATCACCCAACATCATCTGCCACATCCTTCTGACTGCCAAGCTATAGTTGTAGTCAAGGTAATACTCATCAGGTGGTACTGCGCATACCCAACCTTTGCGAGTACAGCCTGAGCATGCACCGTATAGAGGACCACCACAGAGTACCCTATCAAGTCCTACATAAGCCACGTTCTTCCCTCAAATCCCATAGAGCAAACAAACAGAATAATAAGAAGAATAACCAAGCTGAATAATCAGATGGACGTGCTCCTCCCATGTCTCAAGACACCTCGATAATCTACCCCATTGGGTTCTTCACCTTCGTACATGCGAACTGGTCCAAGCGCATCATGCAAACGTGTTATTAAACCCTATGTCTAATCATTTAATCCCGCGCTTGCTTTACCTTATCAGATTATTAGTTAACTTGATTATCCACAAATTCACTTTTGTTCAAGTTACTAGTTTTCCCTGAACCCTTTATATATCACTAGAACTGGCCCCTTTTAAGATTAGCTATTAATTAAACAAGTTTAACTTAATCATGTTTAAAGTTCATTAATAATCCCGATGACATATCATGTTATTTATTAGGCTGTAGTTAATGATAGTAATCTACAACCCCTTTTTATTACCATGTCATTTACTATCCAATTACATGTTTACAAGTTAATAACGTGTTCTACTTAATGTATAATTAAGTATATCATTTCCCAATCCTCATATTTTCTTATGACATGTCTACTTAACATATAATTAAGTAGCACTTATTTCATTTTATAAGACTTCTTTATTATTTCTTATTTAATTACTCGTCTTAAGCTATCATCACAACCTGTTGTTGTCGTTTACTTATTAACTTAGTTCTCACAAGTAAGGTTTATTAATAAGTTCCCTTTTTCATTTATTATAACCCATGTTATAATTCTGCCAGTCCCTAGGACAAGCCTACCTATTATATTAAATTCTCATTCATATAACTAATCATAATAGATTATATTCCCCGTTCATCATATTTTCTCTTGGTTCCTTAACATTAACCAAATTTTTACTATTGTACCATCCATTTAATTATCGTCACGTATATTCTCATTATTTCAAGAAAATGTTTCACACACCTCATTAGATTGATTGGAAGATATAAATACCCATTTCCGTAACGCTCATAAATCAAGATCTGTAGTTGCAAACTATTTCTTTTATTTTCGTCGTGGACAAACATATATCTTTTTATCTGATTAGTGTGCAATACGGTAAAAGAATCCTTATTTCATACTAATCCCTTTCTCCTTCTTGTTTTTACAACTACGTTCTTAGTAATTTTACCATTATGCAAACGTATCAATTTTCCCAAATCCATCAAACCCAGTCCACTGATGATTTCGCCCTTTTATGTTCTAAGTTTGATGTTATTTACCATTTCCAAATCACTGTAAATTTTCCATATAAATTATGAATATCTATTCTTTTTTTATTATTACAATTTAACTGTAATTTGATTTACAATATATCCAATTTGTCATTCAACAACATCTTCAGTAACATATTCACGTTTATTGTAAATTCCACAATTTCAGTGTTACAGTAATTCTTAATCCAAATAAAAGATTAATAGAATGGATTTGTATAAAAGCATATTCTTAACATACTTGAAAATAAATTATATCACAATTACCACAAATTACATTTATTTAACATGTTAAGAATAACGGGGATGTAAATGGTAAATATACCATTACCCAAAAGGTATAATTCTAAATCCACTCACTTGACAGCTTTCCAATCCTTGAATCTGACTCAAATTTGTGATTTCGTGGTCTTCCTAACATAATCTAGTATTAAAATAACCACAGATTTACAAATTTTATACTAAAAGAAAAAGGGAAAGATAGAAACCCAAATAAATCAGATTCACAGGACTTACCTCACGTTGATTAGAAATTTGAACACCTATATTGTAGATTTACAATCTTTATCTTCAAATCTTGAATCAGAACCTATAAAAGCTAATCTTGTTACTTTTGAAAGATTTGGAGAAAAAAGAAAATGGCGGAGCCTTTGCATTGTCTTAGAAAATATGAATTAGAGGCTAGGCTCTGTTAGTCTATTTATACATGTATAGGGATTCTAGTATGTCGAATTTAACAATATAAAATCTGAACCGTTTAAGTGAGAAAATAACATCACTTCAGAATTCTGATCTGGACCAGGTGTGTCGACCCATCTTAACGGTGTGTTGGCACTTGTGTTGACCCCTGTGTCGACCCAACTTCTGGGTCCCGAAAGTGATTTCTGCAACTTTTAATTTTTATTACAATGTTATCTTTAACGTTCGTTTTAATTCCTAATATTTCTTATCTGAATTATTATTTTCCTCTTATAATACGTATTTGTTTTCAAATTCCATGCTTATGCATATATATACGCATATAACATTTTAAATCTTTACACGTTGATAACTTTCCTTATATAACATAGAAAATCACATTCTTTCTAACATGAAAATTCCTATTTTTCCTACATGAGAAAACCATACTTTTCTTACATGAAAAGCCATACTTTTCTTATCATAAATAAATAAGAATTTCTAAATTTTCTATAAACAAATATCCTACCTTTATATAAATTAAAAATCAGAAATTTATTTAAACAAAATTTAGAAATTCTTATTTATTTATGATAAGAAAAGTATGGCTTTTCATGTAAGAAAAGTATGGTTTTCTCATGTAGGAATAGGATTTTTCATGTTAGAAAGAATGTGATTTTCTATGTTATAAATATATATGTTGTGACGACCCCAAACCCCGTACTGACGGAGGCAAGGGTAATCTTTGGAATATAACACAAAAACAAATAACAGCAGAGCAGAATTAAATAAATACAATAGATAATGAACAAATAGTACACTGGATAAATGTAATCATCAGAGTTACACAGTATACAAGATCTTACTTAGTACAAATACAGTTCAGCTATACATAAATGTGTACAGCGGAAACAAACATAATATGTATAACAGGAGCTGAACAGCATAAAAAGAGATAAATGATAGAATCCATCTTCAGCTCCAGCTATCCAGATAAAGCCTGCTAAACCTGAATACAAGGCTGCCCGTGTAGAAAAAGGGGCACCCGAGTTTGAAAGTGAAACAAACTACGAGTCAGTCATAGGACTGGTATGAGAAATCTACTCAACACATTTATAATATGGCTAATCACAGGACCACGCCACTTTCGTGGAACGGGTTTACTCCATTGGATTGCCAGTGCTTTAAAAAAAATCATTCTTTTAAACATCGCAATGCTTTTTAAAAAATGAAGCCATTATAAGACTCAGTTCCCATCACACAATGCAACGCAAACCGGAGGATAGAGTTTTTACCTTATAATGGCCAAAATATGCTTGATACGAATAAAACAAAAGCATTTGACATTATTACTAGTGTTTATATGTTTCAAAAGCAATTTCAAATCATAAGTATCAATCATAGACGGCATTAATGCCCCATACCACTATGTCGCCATATATAGGTATACAATCAAAACCGCACAGTCACATATTTGGAAATTGGATTTCCTTCACGAACCAAGGCAAAAGATAGTCCTTACCGAATTCGAGACACTCTAGCCGTGTCTCAGGCACAGCCGCAACCGTACCTTGGATCGTCAGGGCCAGTCCACACGAAGTGGATTATAATGCCTGAACAATGCGTTTCTCCGCCCTATGGGGCGTCAATGAGCCAACGAATGACTCCATCGGACCCAGATCGTCCGATCAAACCGAGGCGCCTCGCAACAGTAACAACCACATAAGTCAAACTCGTCAGGGCGTGTAAAACCGCTGACGCCACTTCTAGCTAGAAAGAAACGCATGCCCTCCCTGATGTCCTCTCCCGTTTCTGGTTCATACTGGGGTGTGAGGCTCGCGAATTCACGTTATACACAAAGCTATGCCACACAGGCGGTGCTTTGATCATCACCACAAGACTTTGCTTTTCAACAGAAGCCCTGATCACTGCATCTTAGCATGCCACACAGGCAATTCACACCATGCAACTGATGGCTATCAATCACACAGAATAAATTCCAATGTCAGGCACACTGTCCATTTGCAAGTCCGTTCTGGGTCTGAACGAAACCGGAGGCACTATATACCTCGCAAACCCATCGATCACCACGTACGTCTGGACGATCACCACTCATTATCCATATTTCGGGATGCCTCCCAATCAGGACCTCGGTTACCATCCAAACGAGGTGAAGATCTCCGGTCTTCGACCACCGTCTTCATCTTCGATTTCTTATCGTCGATTCAGTTATTCAGAATGGAATAAACCCGGTCTTTCTGAGCAGCTCGCGTATATAATAAACAAGTGCTACACAAACACTACTACGCATCATTTCAATTCATTAGTCACTAACTGACAATCAGTAAGACAATGATTTCCCAAATATTAACCCCGAAGGCCGAAACCAACATCAGATCAATACCCAAGAAACCATTCGACCTAGCCAACCTTCAGTTAGTTTCTAAATTTTACATCCACATCATTGATAATATTTTATAACGATTTATCGCTATTTTTATTTATTTTAAAATAGCTAGTTTATTCAAAACGACGCTTCGGGCCATAACGCGGCCGTGGCGTTGTTTTTCTTCAGATTTGATTTACACGTATCTGAAAATCTAACCGTTGGATCTTCACAAAATTTACATCATTAGAAAGATCTTTTCAAAACGAATCCAACGGTTCCAGTTTTGGGAAAATCCGACGGTCGGATCTCCCGGTATAGTCGTTTGAAGTTTCGATTTCAAAATACGAACTGCAGCGTCGTTATTTGATTTAATATAATTATATTTATATATATATA
Organism: Allium sativum; assembly: GCA_030737875.1. Lineage (NCBI taxonomy): Eukaryota > Viridiplantae > Streptophyta > Magnoliopsida > Asparagales > Amaryllidaceae > Allium > Allium sativum. Next base: position 441,410,769 of record CM060922.1, on the reverse strand, counting down.
AATATAATCGATTCTGGCGCTGCTTTTCTTCAGATTTGAATTAAACATTCCAGACAATCCAACCGTTGGATTTTTACAAAGTTGGTGCCGTTGGAAAGATATTTCCAAAGCGAACCCAACGGTTGCGATTTCGGGAAGATCCGATGGTCGGATCTCAAGCACTAATCGTTTGAAATCACGGTTTCAAAATACGAACTGCAGCTTCATTATTCGATATATTTCAATTCTATTTATATATATATATATATATATATATATATCGATTCTTCGATTTCAAAACTATATTCTCTTCATACATTTGACAAAAATGATATTTTTATCTAACTGTCTTCTATTTCAACACTTCACTATTTTTAACAATTCATGTATATAGTAAAAATGTGATTTTTATTGTAAAATGATTTATTTCAAAATACGACTATTTTATATAGTTCATATAGATGATAAAAATATGATTTTCATTATAAAACAATTTATTTCAAAACACGACCATTTTATATAGTCGTATAGATGATAAAAGTATGATTTTTTATTATAAAACAATTTATTTCAAAATATTAATACCATTCAACACATGAATTTCAATTCAACGAATGAATTTCGATTCAACACATGAAGGTTTTCTATAGTTTATATATATAGATAAAAAGGTGATTTTTATATTTAAAACACGAATACCATTCAACACATGAATTTCTATTCAACGAATGAATTTCAATTCAACACATGAAGGTTTTCTATAGTTTGTATATATAGATAAAAAGGTGAATTTTATATTTAAAACACGAATACCATTCAACACATGAATTTCTATTCAATGAATGAATTTCAATTCAACACATGAAGGTTTTCTATATTTGTATATATAGATAAAAAGGTGAATTTTATATTTAAAACACGAATACCATTCAACACATGAATTTCTATTCAACGAATGAATTTCAATTCAACACATGAAGGTTTTCTATAGTTCGTATATATAGATAAAAAGGTGAATTTTATATTTAAAACATGAATACCATTCAACACATGAATTTCTATTCAACAAATGAATTTCTATTCAACAAATGAATTTCAATTCAACACATGAAGGTTTTCTATTCAACAGACGAATATAATTTCAACATAGGAAAATAATTCTAACACATGGATATTATTCAAAATTTCGGCAGCATAACGGCAGGGTAGTTAAAACCGGGACCGTCCCTAGTACAGCTCCTTGCTCTACCTTAAAGCCTCACAGCTTTTGACAATGGGGAATCATGCATCTAGTTCGCACGCAGGCGGCATGTATATTTATTTCATTTCCACAAACTAATCCTATGTGGTTTCAACCAAATATTTCTCAACCACAAACGGGTATTTTTCAACCACAATCAATCAATTCCAACCACAAACAATTTCAATCAACCATTCGTAATCAACCAATTTTAACACCTTTAAACCGTTGCAAACTTTGAAAAATCATATCTTTTTCGTTTCTTGACGAAATTCGATGAAACAGGAAACATCGGGACCGTGTGGACGTCTTCTACATTCTAGAAGAGTCCGCATAATTTTCTGAGCCTTCTGCTATTTTTGGTGGAGTGGAACCAAATGTTAGATTTCTAATTTAAAAACGATATGGAAAACGACGATGTATAAATTATATAATCGATGTATGAGTTATATAAGCGTTGTACACCTCTTGTATAAGCGTTGTATAAGTTGTACATTCGATGTATAAGTTATATATGCGTTGTAAAAATTATATATGTGTTGAAATAGAAGTGAAATGCTATATATAAATAAATAAATATATATATATATATATATATATATACGCCCCAAATATTCTTTATTTTCTAAATTGGAATGAGGCCCAATCAATTACCATACAAAGTTAATTATATGGATTCCATACAACACATGTATATAATAGCAACGATAAATAATCAACCATCATCCAAAGTGCACTACACTGTATAAGCATCGAATATAAATATATAACGCTTATAACAGTCTGTCAATCCATCGATCGACATACAACTAATTATTGGGATTAGTGTATGCCGTATTTTATCCCAATACCCGTGTGGGGTTTCAAATCAACAAACACTGATTTTTATTTGTGCAGTTGGGCGATGTGTAAAATTTATCGTCCCAATCAATGTCCTTCAAATAGGTGTACATAAACAAACCGTCCGGTTTGTAAATGATATTTATTTATTCACATTCACGTTAAAAATTATATTTTTAACGACCAAATTATTTTATTCAACCTATGAATATATTTTATTATCTATTTCACATCAACATCACAAACAATTTTCACAACACATCAATCAAACAAACAAGCCATCCATGGTTTGTGGATGACGGGTGTCGGGTGCTGTTAAGCACCGTCTGCATCCTAGTATATATATATTTAACTAGAAAAGTAAATTTAAGGTGAGGAGTTCTCACCAAAGCTAATCCAAATGCCACGACTTTTCATATGTAGGAAATCTTCGCCGCTCGCCTTTCGCTACTTTCGTTATCCGTATTCACTACATATATAAAAATCGAATTTTTATTATCGCCACTATATAAAAATCATATTTTTAATCTTCACATCATATAAAAATTATATTTTTATATTGCTATTCTCCTAATAAAGATTATATTTTTATTACTCTACATGATATAAAAATCATATTTTTAATACTTCTATAATATAAAAATCATATTTTTAATATGCCACTAGTATAAAAATTATATTTTTAACTTCTCTATTATATAAAAATTCTATTTTTACATCGTTAAAAATTCTATTTTTACACAACTAAAAAATCCTAACTTTATATACATATATAAAAAATCATACTTTTTCTCCAATAAAAATATTACCTTTTCTAACAAAAATCAGATTTTTACTACTTTGCTTTCTATATAAAAATCAGATCTTTTCTACTTTGCTTTCTATATAAAAATCAGATCTTTTCCTCATTTTATATATAAAAAAATCATAACTTTATATATAAATGAAATTATTGCTTTATATATAAATAATATAATTTCATTCTAAAACAATGGTTTAAAGAAATATAATTAAAAAAAATTGGATCTAAGAGAAATAAATAAAAATAAGGGGACTTACAATTTTCAGCAGGGGGGTTCAACGTGTTTGCCGGAGGTGGCGAGGCTGAGGAGGCGCGCAGGCTCAGGCGGTGGTGCTCAGGGTGGTCGACGGCGTGGTCTGGGCGGGGCATGGCGGATTCCGGCGAGCTGGCGCGTTCCTGGGGGGGAGGGGTCGGGGCTCGCGTCGCGTGGAGGAGCAGGGGCCTTGGGGAGCTCCGTCACCAGGTTGGGGGGGTTCGCGATGGAGTGGGTGGCGAAGGGTGCGGAGGCGGAGCGGCGATGCGACTGGGCGTGGGCGGGATCGAACGAGTAGTTAGGTTTTTTTTTTCTTTAATTCTTTCTGTCGATTTGGTCAAAGAGGGGAGGGAGATAAAGTAGGGGAGGGTAGAAGTTATATAATAATTTATATATTATTTTATTTTAATTTAATTTTATAAAGCTACTTTTTGTTTCAAACTCGGAATCGAACCCACCGACTGTCATCCCTAGCGTATTACCCCATTCCAAACACAATGGGACATGTTTCGTAGGCCAATTCGATCGTTACGATCAGTTTCCGTTCAAATTAAAACATAAATCTTTATATATTCAATTTAAACGCACATTTTAAATTACCGGGGTCACATACAGACTCTAAAAATTCCAGAAAAAATATTTTCTAGCTTTGTATCGACGATACGGTCCTAACAAAACTAGTTTCATCGAATTCTGAGACCGTTGGAAAAATGGCCATTTTCCAGTCGATTAAAATAAACTAAAACTGGTCAAACGCGTTTTCCTTTGCCACGCTCACATATTGATTCGAAAAATTATGAAAATTGGAATCTAGCAATAACTTGGCATCACGGATCCAACAAAAGTGGCTTCGTCGAAATCCGAGGTCGTTTGCAAAATGGCTATTTTTAAGGGCCGAAATTCCATAGCGACTATTCTGAAATTTCAACTGGACATATCTTTTTATCCCCGCTGTGAAATTTCGATTGTTCAGATCCGTTGGAAAGATATTCTCACATAGATTCCATTATTTTTAGTTTCACTAAAATCCGGTTTATTTTGCACCTGGCATGTTCAATTAAAGTTTGAAATCGAATTATCGAACTACCGCGCCATTTTCAATTCCTTTTATAATTATAAATAATCATTTATATTCTATCGACGATCTATATAACTATATACGTTCTAATCTATTCAAAATAAATTTCTCGTCGATATTATTTAAAATAATTCATTTTAAATAATCAAAATTCGCTAAAATTGCCAAAATAAAATTTTTAAACTGGCCCAGATTTTCAGGTTGTTACATTCTTCCCCACTTAACACTTTTCGTCCCCGAAAAGGAACGAAGTCGAAAGTTGTTTTACAAACCAACTCAACTTTCTTTGTTTTCGTTACAGCTTAAGTTCTTCAACTTTTTAGTTTCTAAAAACTTTTCAAATTTTTCAAAAATTTGCCTAACACCCTAAATTTTCGAAAAATTTCGCCATAACCTCCCCTGCACCGGGAAAATCCCGAAATTGCCATACAGGCCCTCTGGTCTCAAAAAGAAAAAGCCAATCGGCTCATAAATCATCATCACCCAAACAAAACAGTAAATTATAGTAAAAATGTACCTATTTGTCGGGCAAACAAATTTTATTCTCTGCTCTAGCCTCCTTGCTATGACTTGTTCAATGTAAGTACATGTATATGCAAGCAAATGCGACAAATTTTCAATACAATTCAACATTTGATGCAATTAGGCATAATGGTTCAAAATTATCAAACAAATAAACAAAAAACACAAACATCAATCAATTAGTGAATTAGAGTTTCAAATTTATAATTTTGATATATATGCAGAAAATCATGTTTTTGATGCCAAATCACAACAAATAAACTTATCTATATAAGTTTTGGTTCTCACACCAGCCTAATGGAAATATATAGATATCACACCTTCGAAGCTCGAATATGAATACTGATGATGATGATGCACCATCATCAGAATCATCCCCGGGTGTCTAGAATGTGATTCTATATCTATCCAGTATATTAAAACTTCGAATATACGTTCATGACGCGTATACGTGAAATCTTTATATATTGGATTGTCCAAATTCAAAATAGATAAATATTCAAATACGTTTAAACGATTTAAATTTCAAAACAAAATTTGTTTTCATTTGAAAAATATACTCTTCACACTCGTTCTAGGATACTACTGATCCTATCTCTAACGAGTCATTCTAATTGGATATTACTAATCCAATATCTGATGAATTCTTCCGTATGGTTCTAATGTGCCTTGTTCTCGAGCTCTGTAAACTGAATAAATTAACAAGAGAATAATTCCCCAAAGATTAACCCCGAAGGCCGAAACCAACATCAGATCAATATCCAGAAAACCATTCTGCTTAGCTAACCGACAGTTAGTTTCTAAATTTCACATTCATAGGGAAAGGTTCCCATTAATTTTATCAAAGATAAATCCTTTAAATTTATTCTTTAATCTAATTTTGAATATCAATTCAAACTAGTCGGGATTAGTGAACCTTACCGAAGTAATCGTTTGTTTTAATTTCCCAATCCCAATCTATTCATCCCATGAAGTAAAACGAGTCTTACTTCATATCTAACACCACGGTGTTATCGGTAAATTTTATTACCATTTCACGTTTAAATCTAATTAAAGATTTAACTATCGCCTGGAGCAAAACTGGTGATACTCCATTCTCGATCTTTTCAATCTAATTAAAGATTCATTAAAACTCCACTTAGTTTTAATCTGTGACTGGGTTAAAGAATCTAACCATTGGATCTTCACAAAATTTACATCATTAGAAAGATCTTTTCAAAACGAATCCAACGGTTCCAGTTTCGGGAAAATCCGACGGTCGGATCTCCCGGTATAATCGTTTGAAGTTTCGATTTCAAAATACGAACTGCAGCGTCGTTATTCGATTATATATAATTATATTTATATATATATAATCGATTCTGGCGCTGTTTTTCTTCAGATTTGAATTAAACATTCTAGAAAATCCAACCGTTGGATTTTTACAAAGTTGGTGCCGTTGGAAAGATATTTCCAAAGCGAACCCAACGATTGCGATTTTAGGAAAATCCGATGGTCGGATCTCCCGGTATAATCGTTTGGAATCACGGTTTCAAAATACGAACTACAGCTTCGTTATTCGATATATTTTAATTCTATTTATATATATATATCGATTCTTCGATTTCAAAGCTATTTTCTTTTCATACATTTGATAAAAATGATATTTTTATCTAACTGTCTTCTATTTCAGCACTTCACTATATTTAACAATTCATGTATATAATAAAAATGTGATTTTTATTGCAAAACAATTCATTTCAAAACACTATTATTTTATATAGTTCATATAGGTAATAAAAATAGGATTTTTATTATAAAACAATTTCTTTCAAAACAAGATTATTTTATATAGTTCATATAGATGATAAAAATGTGATTTTTATAAAAAAACAATTTATTTCAAAATATGAATACCATTCAACACATGAATTTCAATTCAATGAATGAATATCGATTCAACACATGAAGGTTTTCTATAGTTTATATATATAGATGAAAATGTGATTTTTATATTTAAAACACGAATACCACTCAACACATGAATTTCTATTCAACGAATGAATATCGATTCAACACATGAAGGTTTTCTATAGTTTATATATATAGATAAAAATGTGATTTTTATATTTAAAACTCGAACACCATTCAACACATGAATTTCTATTCAACGAATGAATATCGATTCAACACATGAAGGTTTTTTATAGTTTATATATATCGATAAAAAGGATATTTTTATATTTAAAACACGAATATCATTCAACACATGAATTTCTAATCAACGAATGAGTTTCAATTCAACACATGAAGGTTTTCTATTCAACGAATAAATATAGTTTCAACAAATGAAAATAATTCAAACACATGAATATTATTCAAAATTTCTGCAGCATAACGGTAGGGTAGTTAAAACCGGGACCGTCCCTAGTACGGCTCCTCGCTCTACCTTAAAACCTCGCGGTTTTGACAATGGAGAATCATGCATCTAGTTCGCACGCAGGCGGCATGTATATTTATTTCATTTCCACAAACTAATCCTATGTGGTTTCAACCAAATATTTCTCAACCACAAACGGGTATTTTTCAACCACAATCAGTCAATATCAACCACAAACAATTCCAATCAACCATTCGCTATCAATCAAATTTCACACCAATCACAACCAATAAATATCGTCCATGGATTGTGGACGAGGGGCGTATATATATATATATATATATATATATATATATATATATATATATATATGTGTGTGTGTGTGTGTGTGTGTGTGTGTGTGTGTGTGTATAGCAATTTACTTCTATTTCAACACATATATAATTTTTACAACGCATATACAACTTATACATCGAACGTACAACTTATACAACGCTTATACAAGAGGTGTACAACGCTTATATAACTCATACATCGATTATATAATTTATACATCGTCGTTTTCCATATCGTTACAATTTAAATAGTCCATGGAAATATGTTCCCACTTCCAACCAGGAACGTCTAGCGGTTGTAATAATCCAGCCAGTTTCTGTTGGTCGCTCTTGACTAGCTGGCAAGTAGGGCATCGGCTAACATTTAAAGAAATGTCCCTCTTCATCGACTTCCACCAAAAATAGCAGAAGGCTCAGAAAAATATGCGGTCTCTTCTAGAATATTTTGAAATGAAATTCGAATTATATTGAAAAGAATCCAAATGTAAAAACCCGTAACTTCTCCGTAAAGGAAAAAGCGGATAGTTCGAGAACAAGCCACAACAGAACGCAGACGGAAGAACATTTCATTGTATATTACAACAATTCATCAGATACCAAGAAAATACAGAGTATAAACGAATCAATATTACACAGAAATATCAGAGATTACAATACATTACATAGCAGCGGAAAATAATACAATACACAACTAGAAGAGATATACGGATACAAAGCTTTCCGGATATCATTCCAGCTGTAAACCAGGATCCTATGAATATAAATCTGCAAAACCAAAACTGCTAGCTGCACGTGTCAAAATAAGGGCACCCAGAGTTTAGGTCAAAACAATAAACTCCAGGTCAGTCATGGGACTGGTGTGAGAACTAAAACAGTTATTAATCTTTATTTTAAAGTTAGGTAAATCAAGGGACCACGCCGTATAACACGGAACGGGTTTCCTCCCAAGAATACCGGTGCATAAAACAAACAGCGCAATGCTAAATAAAGAAAGATGAAGCTATTATAAGACCCATGCCCTATCACACAATGCAACGCAAGCCGGGGGGATAGGGTTTTCCCTTATAATAGCCAAACATGCTTAGTACGTTTAAAACAAATCATTTGATACTACTATAAGTGCATAGTGTATAAAACAACTTCAAATCATAAGTATCAATCATAGACGGCATTGGTACCATATATCATGTCGCCATACTAGTTCTACAATTAAAACCGCAAATGTCACGTATTGGGAAATTGGATTTCCGTCTGTGAACCGAGGCAAAAGATAGTCCTCAACCGATTCGAGACGCTCTAGCCCGTGTCTCAGGTCAGAGCTCGAGCGACCTTTGGATCCTCAGGGCCAGTCCACCGATGTGGATTAAACTTAAACCATGAACATGCGTTTCCCCGCCCTATGGGGCGTAAATGAGCCAACGAATGGCTCCATCGGACCCGGATCGTCCGATCAAACCGAGGCGCCTCGCAACAGCAACAACCACATAAGTCAAACTCGTCAGGGCATGTAAAACCACAGACGCCACTTCTAGCTATAAAGAAACGCATGCCCTCCCTGACGTCCTCTCCCGTTTTGGTTCACACCGGGGTGTGAGGCTCGCGAATCAACGTTACACAAAGCTACGCCACACAGGCCGTGCTTTGATCATCAACCACAAGGCTTTGCTTTTCAACAGAAGCCTTGATCAATTTCCACTTAGGCATGCCACACAGGCAATTCACTCTATGCGTTTGATGTCCATCAGTATATAACCCCTGAGCTCGTACGTCTCAGAGAAGGGCGTTAACCAAGAGAATAAATTCTCCACCGGCAAACAGATATATATTTAATAGAAATCAATCACACAGACTAAAATCCAATGTCAGACACACAGTCCATTTACAAGTTCGTTCTAGGTCTGAACGAAACCGGAGGCACCTAGTACCCCGCATATCCATCGATCTCCAAATACGTATGGACGATCACCAACTGTTTCCATCTTCTTGGGTGTACATCCCAATCAAGATCATCAGTAATCACCCAAACGACGTGAAGACCTCCGGTCTTCGACCACCGTCTTCATCTTCGACTTATCGTCGTATCAGTTATTCAGAATGGGATACACCCGGTCTCCCCGAATAACTCGCGTATATAATAAACATGTGTTACACAAACACAACATACGCCTCATTCCAATTCATCAGTCACTAACCGTAAATTAACAAGAGAATAATTCCCCAAATATTAACCCCGAAGGCCGAAACCAACATCAGATCAATATCCAGAAAACCATTCTGCTTAGCTAACCGACAGTTAGTTTCTAAATTTCACATTCATAGGGAAAGGTTCCCATTAATTTTATCAAAGATAAATTCCTTGAATTTATTCTTTAATCTTCTTTTGAATATCGATTCAACTAGTCGGGATTAACGAACCTTACTGAAGTAATCATTTGTTTTAATTTCCCAATCCCAACCTATTCATCCCATGAAGTAAAACTGGTAATATTTCATATCTAACACCACGGTGTTATCGGTAAATTCAATTACCATTTCATGTTCAAATCTAATTAAAGATTTAACTAACAACTGGAGCAAAACTAGTGATACTCCATCCTCGATCATTTCAAACTAATTAAAGATTCATTAAAACTCCACTTAGTTTTAATCTGTGACTGGGTTAAATAATCAGTGTCATTAAAATACGGTTCACGATAAACCCAAAATCACATCACATTTCATTCAGTCCCTAACCGTGAATTAGCAAGTGAGCAGTTCCCTAAGTATTAACCCCGAAGGCCGAAACCAACATCAGATCAATACTCCAGAAACCATTCAACTCAACTAATCTCCAGTTAGTTTCTGAATTTTCTTAACTCCTTTTGGTCTAAGAACAGTATTATTGAAGATACCGTTCACGACAACCCAAAATAACATTTCATTAATTATCGGGTTAAAGAACAAGTGTTATTTAAAACACTGTTCACGATAAACCCAAAAATCAATACCAATTCAATTCCAATTAAATATTATTTAATTGGTACACTTCATTAAATCTAAATAAAAAGATTTAATCTTTTTCTCAACTGGGCTTAAGAAAAGTGTTAATGAAGACACCATTCACGACAAACCCCAAATCACATTTGATATTGAATGCAAGGCTCTGAATAGAAATTATATCAGCTTATATTCAATATCAAACTCTACGACTAACAAATATCGTATTGGAAATAACGATATAAATATATCTTTCAAATTCCCATAATAATATCTGTATCATCACGAAATCCAACATCGAAATATTCCGAAGACAATTTCGATTCAAATCTATTCCAATTCAATTATTGGAAATTCTGGTTATTTTCAAAACCATTTCAAATCCAATTTATTTATTTTAAAAATAAATAAATTAATATTCTAGTTCAAAACTAGTTCATTCGATAAAAATCTATTTTTATCTTTTCAAATATGGAGTTTTTCATCCCAATTCTTCCCAAATCATTTCTTATGATTTTACACAAATTATTACTATTTTTAATAATTTTATCAAGGCCCGTACAGTCGATTTCCATCAACGGCCATCGAACTGCACTTACAGCGACCTTTTCCAAATTTGATTTGGACATAATTCCAAATCCAACTGTTAGATTTATAATTTCTAATATTCGTTAGAAAGCTCTTTTCGATACGAACCCAACGGTTCCAGTTTTAGGACAATCCGACGGTCGGATCTCCCGTAATATCCGTTCGAAGTCAATGGTCGAAATTCACGAACTACCGCAGCGCGGCGCGTTCTATTCAGACCATTATATTATACATATATATATATATATATAATATATATCTAATATATACTTCATCGATTTCCTTTTAAAACGTATTATATAAATCGTTTTAAATTCGGTTTCAAAACGATTTTAACTTCATTTCAAATTCAAATCAAAATTGAATTTTTCCTTATAAATTCATTTCAAATTGATTTCAATTCAAATTGATTTCTAATTCAATTTCAGTTCGTTTTCAATTCAATTCAATTCGAATTCATTTCTATTCAATTTCAATTCTATTCAATTTCAACTCGAATTCATTTCTATTCAATTTCAATTCTATTCAATTGCAATTCGAATTCATTTTCAATTCGAAATCATTTCTATTCAAAATATCAGATTTTGAAATCACTTTTGATGTTCATTATAAAATGAATAAAATCGATATAAATATTGTTCACGTCAAAATGGCGTAAATCTAATCAACACGGCTTCGTATATTTCTATTTCCAAATATTCTATTTCAAATATTACTATTTCAAATATTTCTATTTCAAATATTTCTTTTTCAAATAGGGAATGAGGCCCAATCAATTACCATATAATGTTAATTATATGGATTTTCTACAACACATGTATACCATAACAACGATGAATAATCAACCATCATCCAAAGTGCATTCTACACTGTATAAGCATCAAATATAAATATTCAACGCTTATAACAGTCTGTCAATCAATCAATCGACATACAACTAATTATCGGGATTAGTGTACGTCATATATCATCCCAATACCTGTGTGGGGTTTCAAACAATCAAACACAGGTTTTATTTGTGCAGTTGGGCGATGTGTAAAATTTATCGTCCCAATCATTATCAATCAAATCAGTGTATATAAACAAATCTCCAATTTGTTTATAAATATTTATTCACATTCATGTTAAAAAATATATTTTCAACTATAAAATATTTTTAACTACATAAATATTTTATTTCATTTCACATCACATCACACAATCAACTACACATCAAAATCAAACAAACAAGCATACAAGCCGTCCATGGTCTATGGACGACGGGTGTCGGGTGCTATTGAACACCGTCTGCATCCTAGTATATATTATTAACTAGAAAACAAAATTAAAAGGTGAGAAGTTCTCACCAAGAGCTAATCCAAACTCCACGACTCTTCTTATGTAGGAAATCTTCATCGCGTCCGCCTCTAGTTAATTTCGTCCTCCGCATTCACTACATATGTAAAAATCACATTTTTATATTCTCTAGCATATAAAAATCATATTTTTAATCTTCACAATTTATAAAAATTATATTTTTATTCTTCACATCATATCAAAATTATATTTTTATTATTCTAAATCAATGAAAATCCTATTTTTATTTCACCTTCCTATATATAAAAATCGAATTTTTATCTTCACTACACGTATAAAAATTATATTTTTAACCTTTCTACGATATAAAAATTATATTTTTAATGCTCTACTATAATAAAAATTATATTTTTAACTTCCTCCTTATATAAAAATTATAATTTTGATCTCTTCATCATATAAAAATTGTATCTTTAACTTCTACATTATATAAAAATTATATTTTTACTTCTACATTATATAAAAATTATATTTTTACTTCTACATTATATAAAAATTATATTTTTATATTCATACTATATAAAAATCATGTTTTTTTTCTTATCACAAAAGTTATATTTTTCTTTATGAAAACCATGCCATTCAAAACAATTTAAAGTAATTAAAAGAAAAAGGGACTTACAGTAAAACGAGGGAAAGGGGGCTGTTGTAATCGACTGGAAGGGGGCGTCTCGCTGCGTCGGAGGCTGAAGTGGGCGGAGGGTTTGGCGGATTGGGGTATGGCGGGTTCGAGGTGGGAGGTTGTTTGGGGCGTGGTTCTCGATTTAAAGGAAGGGAGGGAGGAATCGCGCTCTACAGAGGAGGGTAGAAGAGAGAGAGGCGTAGCAGAGGGGAGGCCGGAGGAGCTCCGCCAGGGGCGGCGGCGGCCACTGCTGGGCGCGACGGCGGGCGTCGATCGGAGGAGGTCCATCGCGATTTCCCTCAGCGTGTTTTTTTAACTTTCTTCGATCTGTGTTGAAAAAGGAGAGGTGAGAGATATAAGGCTTTGACCAAGTTTAATAATATAATTTTTAATTTATTTTAAAGTCCCAAAAAGTATCTTTTTATTTCGACTTCGAAACTAGACCCACCGACTGTCGTCCATAGCTAATTACCCCCATTTTGATCACAATGGGATATGTTTCGTTAGCTTATTCGATCGTTTTGATCAGTTTTCGTCAAAATCAACATATAACTCTATATATTGAATTTGAACGCGCATTTCAATTTACCGGGGCCACATACTAACTAGAAAAATTCCAGAAAAATATTTTCTAGCTTCATATTGACGATTCGGTCCTAACAAAACTAATTTCATCGAATTCTGAGACCGTTTGAAAAATGGCCATTTTCCAGTCGATTAAAATCAACTAAAACTGGTCAAACGCGTTTTCCCTTGCCACGCTCACATATTGATTCGAAAAATTATAAAAATTGGAATCTAGCAATAACTTGACACTGCGGATCCAACAAAAGTGGTTTCGTCGAAATCCGAGGTCATTTGCAAAATGGCTATTTTCAAAGGCCGAAATTCCATAACGACTATTCTGAAATTTCAACTGGACATATCTTTTTATCCCCGCTATGAAATTTCGATTTTTCGGAATCGTTGGAAAGATATTCACAAATAGATTCTATTATTTTTTGTTTCACTAAATTCCGGTTTATTTTGCACCCGGTACATTCATTTGAATTTTGAAATCGAATTATCGAACTACCGCGCCATTTTCTGTTCTGTTTATAATTATATATAATTATTTATATTCTAACTACGATTCGAATAAATATATACGTTCGAATTCTATTCAAAATAAATTTCTCATCGATATTATTTAAAATAATATATTTTAAATATTTAAAATTCATTAAAGTTGCCAAAATAAAAAAATTATACTGGCCCAGATTTTCGGGTTGTTACAATCTCCCCCACTTAAAACTTTTCGTCCCCGAAAAGGAATGAAGCCGAAAGTTGTTTTATTAATCAACTCAACTTCCTTTATTTTGATTACGGCTTAAGTTCTTCAACTTTTAAGTTTCTAAGAACTTTTCAAATTTTTCAAAAATTTGGCTAACACCCTAAATTTTCGAAAAATTTCGCCATAACCTCCCCTGCACCGGGAGCACTGGGAAAATCCCGAAATTTCCATACAGGCCTTCTGATCTCAAAAAGAAAAAGCCAATCGGCTCATAAAATCATCATCACCCAAACAAAACAGTAAATTATGGTAAACATGTACCTATTTGTTGGGCAAACAATTTTATTCTTCTGCTCTAGCCTCTTTGCTATGACCTATTCAATGTAAGTACATGTATATGCAAGCAAATGCGACAAATTTTCAATACAACTCACTATTTGGTTCAATTTGGCTAAACGTTCAACATTTAATTTAATCAAACGATAATCAAACAACACAACCATCAATCAATTAGTGAATTAACCTTTCAAATTCATAACTTTGATACATGGTCAAAAATCAGATTTTTGATGCCAAATCATAACAATAAGCCCTATCTAGTTTCGGTTCTCACACCAGTCAATTGGAAATATATAGAAATCCCACTTTCGAAACTCGAAAATAAATACTGGCGATGGTGCCACGTCACCATAATTATCCCCGGGCACTAGAGTGTGACTCTATAACTATCCAATACATTAAAACTTCGAATACACGTTTGCAAGACATATATGCAAAAAAATTATATATTGGATTGTCCTAATTCAATATAAAATAAATAATCAAACACGAATAAGTGATTTAAATTTCAAAACAATTCTTGTTTTCATTTTAAAAATATACTCTTCACACTCGTTCTAGGATACTACTGATCCCATCTCTAACGAGTCATTCTAATTGGATATTACTAATCCAATATCTGATAAATTCTTTCGTATGGTTCTAGTGTGTCCTGTTTCTGAGCTTTGTAAACCAAAGCTCTAATACCAAATGTAAAAACTCGTAACTTCCCCGTAAAGGAAAGAGCGGATAGTTCGAGAACAAGCCACAACAGAACGCAGACGGAAGAACATTTCATTGTATATTTGTAACGACCCGTATTCTACACATCATAGGATTGTAGAATATTTATTTCTTTACCGTGTGAAGTCGTATGGTCATATAACTTTGGGAAACATCTACTAGAGTCATTTCCCATGTTCATGATTTTTGTCGATTTTTAAATGACCATTTTGCCCCTAGTTGGTACTGTTTTGGCCATAACTTTTGATTGGAAAGGAATTTTGACCTGAAACCACTTCCATTTGATTCGTTTGATAGTTTCTCTTTCCGTATAGTGGTCATAATAGCCAAACGGACTTACCGTTTGGGAGATATGGCTGAAATAAGGTTTGGAGGGTGAGAAACTGCTTAACCGGGCCAAATCGGGTGATTAGTGAGTAGGCCCATAACCCATTTCGGGATTAGGGTTATGGGAGGGCTGAAATGAGATGGAGAATCATTCCATTTCAGTTTTCTAGCCTCCACTTATCACCAAGGAACCCTAAAAATGGCCTCCAACCTCTAAATCACCTCCAAATCATCTTTTGGTTAAGGATTTGGCTTAGCAACCCCTAATCAAGAAGGATCTTCACCAAATCAACAAAGGAGCTGCTGTTTGGCGTTGAAATTCGCATCAAATCAGAGAATCATTTCAGATCTTAGTTTATTTTGTGGCTAAGGTGAGTGATTTGCATAGTTTTACACTAATGATGGCTAATTAGGGGTGATTAGTGTTAATTAGCGAATTTAAACATGATAAAATTCTGGAAAAATGTTTATAAAATTCGGAATGATGTTTTAGACCTCTGATATGAATTTGGGTTAATTTGGTTAAGATTTGCTAATCCTATCATTAGTCTCACTTAAAACATGCTTAAGGGGAAATATGGGATTTTGGGTAAGTTTGATCCATTTTTCATGCTATGATTGTTGTTTTGGTGTTTGAGGTCATTTCTACTTGTTGCTATGACTGTATGGTATGTTTTGTGATTGATTAGAATAGCTAGAATGGTTGAAAACACCGTCGAATGGCGTAAACTGCTCGCTGGAAGGACTGCAGGAAATTGCAAGCGGGATCGGATCGGACCCCTTTTACCCGACCCGAACCGATCGTGGGCATATGCCACGATCCGATCCGAAGATAGCGATCCGCATGTCCATCCCCGATCGCGAATCCTCTCCACGATCCGATCCAGATTTATGAGGCGCAACGATCCGAAGGGAGGAGCACGAACCGATCCATTTCAGAAGCTCACGAGCTGACTATCTGGGAAGTTGCACCCGACCCGACCAGCGGGGAAAGCACGAACCGACTTGAAGGAGGAACCCCGACCCGATCCGAATGGGTGACCACGATCCGACCTGAAATGGTGACGCCGATCCGAGCCAGGAGAAGGAGCCACGCGCTGGAGGAACACGACTCGATCCGCAGGGGGTGTTGGCGATCCGAACTAAGCCGATCCGATCCGATGAAGAATGGGAAGGCTGACCCGATCCGATCTGATGGTGATGACCAATAACCCGAGATGCAAAGGTAGTCCAAATGGAAGTTAGAGCTCAGGATCCCGGAACCAGTTGGGAACCAATGAGTTCACTTCATGATTGGACTTTGCTGCGGGACGTGTGCTAAGGAGTTGTCGACGTTCATAACTTCGATTCACCACTAAGAATAATGGGCTACTTATCAGTGCAGTAGGGTCATTATGACCTGAGGGGCAAAGTGATGGTAGCAAGACTACGTTATCAGTGCAGTAGGGTCATTATGACCTGAGGGGCAAGGTGATGCGTAGTAAGACTATGAGCCAGCGCAGATGGGGTGAATAACTCCATGGGGCAAGTGGACATAGTAAGGATTAGTAAGGCTATGAGCCAGCGCAGATGGGGTGAATAACTCCATGGGGCAAGAGGACATAGCGAGGAATTAGTGGCTACGTTATCAGTGCAGTGAAGCCATTTATGACTTCATGGGGCAAAGTGATCGTAGCAAGGAATGTTGGGTGATCGAAGTGGTGAATATCGTATGCTTTACGCACTGAGTGAGAGATGTGAGGATGGATGCTATGTGTGATTGTTTGCCATCATTATGACATGCACACCTCCCCCACCTCCGTATCATTACACTGTTTGATATGATACCTTAGAGTGTTGTACAGTATGTAGTGCTAACTCTTTGGTTGCAGGTCCAGGTTCAGGTATGTTTTAGTCTACCTGTTATTGTTCACTTAAATGCTTATCGCTCATACCAGGCTTTATGTCTGACCCAGAGTTTTATGTCTCCTCTTATTACTCTGGGTGCTCACACGAGCAGACTAGAGACAGGTTAGCTGGTGGTGCACGAGTAGCCGATTCGGAGGCGGGCAGGAGGCTTCCACGTATTATATATATATACACATTCTCCCTGTGTCGTTGCTGGTCGCTACTTGGGCATTAGTAGTGTACCTCATTTAGCTTGCTTTTGCTTTGAGACAGTTTGAAAATTGTAATAAGCTGTATTTTGGATTTCCGCTGCTATGATGTTTAGTTCTGATTTTCAGCTTATGCACTGTCTCTCCTGTTTTATGTCAAGTATGTTATTATTATATTTTGTTCTATGCGCTGTGAGACATTCTACAGGTCCTTGATTAGCTCATTCACTTCTTCCTTTTCCTTCTCACGACCCGTTTCGTGCTAACTGGACATGTGTACAGCGCACTTTTGGAGTAAAAGTCGGTTGGTGCGGGGCGGGCCGTCACACTTGGTATCAGAGCTCTAGGTTGCGTAGTTAACCTAGGGAAAGACACTAGGGAGAGTTAGTACGTATACGAGAGAGCGTATTTGTGATTACTTTGGTTTTCAAAAACTATGTATATATATACTATTAGTAGTATAAGAATAAAGTTGCACTGCACTAGTACCACTATGGGGTCGTTAATCGTTTCCCTTTTTAAGATTGACGATGAGCTGACATGTTAGAGGTACCGGTAGAGGGGCCAATAATGGGAATGCCGCTGACATGAGGGCGAGCGATGAATTGGTGGAATGCTATTAGAACAGCTACTCCAGAGGACCAGGTTACTTGGGATCAGTTCAAGGCTCGCTTTAGCGAGAAGTTTATCCCAGCTGCCCAGAAATCGGTGTTGTTTAAGAGGTTCTTGGAACTCAAGCAGAACGGAAGGGCAGTTTCTGATTATATTGCTGAGTTCGACACTTTGTCGAAGTATGGACTGTCTCTTATTGATACTCCTGAAAAGAAGAATGAGAAGTTCATTACTGGTTTGGATGGGTACTTGGGGGAAAGGCTTATCAACCACATCGATGAGACTTTTGAATCGATCGTGGGGTAAGCTTTGAGATCATAGAGTCTTTACCCTAAGTCAAGGACTGAGGCTGCATCTGTAGAAGGGCCAAAGCCGCAAGCAGGCGGTGGAGGCAAGAATAATTCTCAGAACAAGAGGAAGCAGGACCAATCTAAAGGTGGCCAGAAAAAGAGCAAGAAGGATGTTGAGTGCTTCAGCTGTGGAAAGAAAGGCCATTATGCTAAGGAATGTCGGGCCAAGTCAGCGGAAAGGAAGTGCTACAACTGTGGTCAAGTGGGACATCAGAAGGATAAGTGTCCGCAACCTCTTAAGGAGAAGCAGATTGTGAAAGCATATGCTCTTGATGCTATTCCTTCTTCGTCGAATGCCCCAACTGCGGCGGAGAAAGGAAAGAATGTTGTTATTCAAGGTATGCTTTCTATTTATGATGTACCAATTCGAGTTTTGTTTGATACTGGGGCTTCCCGTTCCTTCATATCTAGTGACCTGGTAGATAGGTTGGGACTGGAACCCGAGATAGTCGATAGACCATTGGTTGTGACGAACCCGATTGGTGGTTCGACTAGCCTTAGTATGATTTGCAGGAATTTGGTCTTATCGAGTCATGGATGTATGTTTGTATGTGATTGCTTTGTTTTGGGCTTTACTGGGTATGGCATTATATTGGGAGTCGATTGGCTCCAAAGATACGGGGTGGTGGTAGACTGTGAGGGCTTTTTGGTGACAGTGAAGGCGGATGATGGGCGGAGGGTAGTGTTTGGTAGTCTACCTAGTGATGGGGTTATGGCTAGTTTTGTAAATTCCCTCGACATCCCGCAGGATGAGTTGTCAGATGTGCCCGTGGTTGGCCAGTATCCGGACGTCTTCGAGGAGGTGACCGGGCTTCCACCACACCGAGAGATTGAGTTCCGTATTGATTTAGTGAAATATGCCAGACCTATAGTGATGCCACTTCGTCGTATGGCACCAAGGGAGCAGCGAGAGCTCGGGGTGCAAGTCAGCAATCTTTTGAAGAAGGGATTGATTAGGAGGAGTGTCTCCGAGTGGGGAGCACCAGTTGTGTTTGCCACTAAGGCAGATGGTTCCCTTCGTTTGTGTGTGGACTATCGCGAGTTGAATAAGGTGACGAGGAAGAATAAGTATCCTCTACCGCGGATAGATGATTTGTTTGATCAGCTGGAAGGAGCAAGAGTGTTCTCCCAGTTGGACCTCGCGACAGGATTTCATCAGCTAAGAGTGGCGGATGAGAGTGTTCCGAAAACGGCATTTAGGACGCCGTCTGGATTTTATGAGTGGTTGGTTATGCCATTTGGGTTGACTAATGCACCAGCCTATTTTGTGGATCTTATGAATCGAGTATTCAGAGATCAGTTGAATAAGTTTGTTCTTGTGTTCGTGGATGATATCCTTGTTTATTCAAGGACAGAGGAGGAACACAAGGGGCACTTGAGGATAGTGATGGAGGTGTTGAGGAAACACCAATTGAAAGAGAAATTCTCTAAGTGTCATTTTTGGAGAAGGGAAGTAAGATTCTTGGGTCATGTTGTTTCAGAGTGTGGTATTGCCGTGGACCCTGCGAAGGTGGCCACGGTACAGGATTGGCCTACGCCCAAGAATGCAACAGATGTAAGAAGTTTCTTGGGGTTAGCCGGATATTATCGTAAGTTTATCCAGGACTTCTCCAAGATAGCAGCACCGTTGACTCAGTTGACTAAGAAGAATCAGTCCTTCGTCTGGGACGGAGTGTGTGAGGATGCCTTCAAAAGTCTAAAGGAGAGGTTGACGTGTGCGCCAGTGTTAGTCATTCCTAAAGGGAATGAAGAGATGACGGTATACACAGATGCTTGTGGTACCGGACTGGGTGCTGTATTGATGCAAGGAGGTAGGGTTGTAGCTTATGCTAGTCGACAGCTAAAGCCGCATGAGAAGAAGTATCCTACCCATGATTTGGAATTGGCAGCGATTGTATTTGCGCTGAAGATGTGGAGACACTATCTCTTGGGAGAAAGATTTGAGTTGTTTACTGATCATAAATCGTTAAAGTATCTTTTCTCTCAGAAGGATCTGAATCTCCGTCAGCAGAGATGGTTAGAGTTCTTGGCTTCGTATGATTTTGATATCGCATACACACCTGGGAAGGGTAATGCGGTAGCCGATGCCTTGAGTAGGAGACATGCCAGCTTAGGGGCAATGTTTCTTGAATGGAAGCAACTGGAGTATATCGCGGGGTTTGATTTCAGACCAAAGTGCGAATTGGATCCAGTTATGCTAGCTAGTTTGACGATTAGACCCACTTTGATAGAGCGGATTGGTTCTAGTCAGAGGGACGATCCTAATCTATTAGAAATCATCTCCAAGTTAGAGATGGGTATCGATGAGGAGATGAATATGTATGGACTTGATCGAGATGGATGGCTTCGAAAGAATAGAAGACTAGTTGTGCCCAACGTAAATGGTTTGAGGGATGAAGTGCTTCGAGAATGTCATCACTCAAAACTGACTATACACCCCGGTGGTAATAAGATGTATCGAAACATGAGGCAGACTTTGTAACAACCCGGAAAATGCGAGCCAGTTTGAAATTTTTATTTTGGCAATTTTAGCGAATTATGAATATTTAAAATAGATTATTTTAAATAATATCGACGGGAAATTTATTTTGAATAGAATTAGAACGTATATATTTATATTCGTCGTCGTTAGAATATAAATATTTATTTATAATTATAAATAGAATTGAAAATGGCGCGGTAGTTCGATAATTCGATTTCAAACTTCAATTGAATGTACCGGGTGCAAAACAACCTGGATTTTAGTGAAACCAAAAACATTAGGATCTAATTGATAATATCTTTCCAACGAATCCGAAAAATCGAAATTTCATAGCGGGAATCAAAAGATATGTCCAGTTGAAAATTCTGAATAGTCGCTATGGAATTCAGGCCCTTAAAAATGGAAATTTAGCAAACGACCTCGGATTTCGACGAAACCAGTTTTGTTGGGTCCGTGATGTCAAATTATTGCTAGGTTTTAAATTTCATAACTTTTCGAATCAATATGTGAGCGTGGCAAAGGAAAACGCGTTTGACCAGTTTCAGTTGATTTTAATCGACTGGAAAATGGCCATTTTTCTAACGGTCTCAGAATTCAACGAAATTAGTTTTGTTAGGACCGTATCGTCAATACGAAGCTAGAAACTATTTTCCTGGAATTTTTCGAATCAGTTTGTGGTCCCGGCAAATTAAAATGTACGTTCAAATTTGAAAATTAAATGTTTTATACTTTAATTTGAAGAAAACTGACTGTAACAGCCGAAATAGCCTACGAAACATATTCCATTGTATCTGGAATGAGGGTATTTGGCTAGGGGCGACACTCGTTGGGTTTGATTAGAAATTCGTGAGATTAAACAAAATATTTTCTAATTAAAATATAATAAATGGTTTCATATAAAAGGGAGTCAAACCCTAATTTTCATTCCCAGAAAATAAAATAAAAACATGCGCCGTCACCCCCTTTATCTTCAACGGCCCTCGTCCTCCAAAATTAAATCCCATCGATCTCCCTCCTCACTTGTTGTTTCGATCTGTTTCTTAGGGGAAAGTGTCGGCCTAAGTGGGTTCTATGGGTTGAACGGAGGAGATGAATTATCATTTGAAGTTGTGGTCGATTTCTGGGTTCGAAGTCATGTCGGTTGGCAGCGTTTTCAGCCTAGGGGGCGTGTTTGAAGTTGGCGCGACTTCCGGTGGTTGACGACAGCGCTTCGGCGCGTGTTGAGGTGATGGACGATCAACGTCCGGTGGCCCCTTGGTGGTGCACGATTTGAAGATGAGGGCGAAACCCTAGGGGCGATGCGATTTTGAGCAGTCACGATTTTGGTTCTAGGCAATTCAGAGGAGGGAGATGCAGTGTATTCTTTTGAACCCTAAAACTGATATTTTTTTTATATATATAGAAATGAACTGATTTTTTTTTATATATATAGAAATGAACTGATTTTTAAAAATAGAAATTTACTTTGTTTTTAAAATAGAAATTTACATTGTGTTTGGAAAATACAAATATATATTATTTTTGAAAATAAAAATATACATTGTCTCTTGAAAGAAAATTAGCATTGCCTTTAAATTAAAATTAGCTTTGCTTTGAAAAATAAAATGTCTTTGCTTTGAAAAATAAAATGTCTTTGCTTAGAAAAATAAAATGTCTTTGCTTAGAAAAATAAAATGTCTTTGCTTTGAAAAATAAAATGTCTTTGCTTTGAAAATATAAAGTAATGTAGATAAAAATAAGATCTTTATCGTATGTAGGAAATGATTATTCGATAGTTAAAAATATGATTTTTAACGTAGGTATGCTATGTAGATTGATAATCAAAGAACGGTGGAGTGAAAACTAAAGGTGAGAACTTCTCACCTCTCAATTTTATTTATTCTAGTTATAAATATATACTAGGATGCAGACGGTGTTTAGTAGCACCTGACACCCGTCATCCACAGACCATGGATGGCTTGTTTGTTTAATTGTTTGGTTGTGTAATTGGTTAGATTATTTGATTGAAATTTAATTGATTGGTGGATTGAATGGATTTGATTGATGTGTGAATGGTGTGGGCCTTCACTAGACCGGGGATAAGGCTAGGCCTTGTCCCGTTTCTAGTATCGTGCCGTTATGCCGCCGAAATTTTCTAAAATATGTTAGAAAAATAAAAATATCATTTTATTGAATAAATGAACCGAATAGAATATTCATAGGTTGAATAAAATGTTTTATCGTTAAAAATATAATTTTTAACGTGAATGTGAATAAATAAATATTCATTTACAAACCGGACGGTTTGTTTATGTACACCTATTTGAAGGACATTGATTGGGACGATAAATTTTACACATCGCCCAACTGCACAAATAAAATATGTGTTTGATTGTTTGAAACCCCACACGGGTGTTAGGATGAAATTTGAAGTTCACTCATCCTGATTGGTTAAATATGTCGATCGATCGATTGATAGGCTGTTATAAGCGTTAGATATCTATATTTGATGCTTATACAGTGTAGTGCACTTTGGTTGATGGTTGATTATTTTTCAATGCTATTATATACATGTGTTGTATGGAATCCATATAATTAACTTTATATGGTAATTGATTGGGCCTCATTCCAATTTAGAAAATAAAGAATAACATAAAATAAAGGTTCATGTGTTGACAGTACTCATCCATTGAGATTGGTCATGTGTTGAACGAAATATTTTAGTAATAAAATTTACATCTTTATCAATATAAAATAAAGGTTCATGTGTTGACAGTACTCATCCATTGAGATTAGTCATGTGTTGAACGAAATATTTTAGTAATAAAATTTACATCTTTATCAATATAAAATAAAGGTTCATGTGTTGACAGTACTCATCCGTTGAGATTAGTCATGTGTTGAACGAAATATTTTAATAATAGAAATATTTGAAATAGAAATATTTAAAAAGGAAATATTTGAAAAAGAAATATTTGAAATAGAATATTTGAAAATAGAAATATATGAAGCCGTGTTGATTAGATTGACGCCATTTTGACGTGAACGATATTTATATCGATTTTATTCATTTAAAAATGAATATTGAAAAGTGATTTCGAAGTCGAATATTTTGAAATAAAATTTGAATTGAATTGAAATTTGAATTGAATAGAAATGAATTTTAAAACGAATTTATAAAGAAGAATTCAATTTTGATTTGAATTGAAACGGAAGTTGAAATTGCTTTTGAAACGAATTTAAAATTATTTATATAATTCGTTTTAAATAGAAATCGACGAAATATATATTATATATATTATATATATAATATAATGGCCTGAATAGAACGCGCCGCGCCGCGGCAGTTCGTGAATTTCGACCATTTATTTCAAACGGACATTACGGGAGATCCGACCGTCGGATTCTCCTAAAACCGGAACCGTTGGGTTCGTATCAAAAAGAGCTTTCTAACGAATATTATAAAATCAAAATCTAACGGTTGGATTTGGAGTTACGTCCAAATCAAATTTGAAAAGGGTCGCTGTAAGTGCAGTTCGATGGCCATTGATGGAATCGACTGTACGGGCCTTGATAAAATTATTAAAAATAGTAATAATTAGTGTAAAATCATAAGAAATGATTTGTGAAGATTTGGGATGAAAAACTCCATATTTGAAAAGATAAAAATAGATTTTTATCGAAATGAACTAGTTTTGAACTAGAAATATAATTCTATTTATTTTTAAATAAATAAATTGAATTTGAAAAGGGTTTTAAAAATAACCAGAATTTCCAATGATTGCATTGGAGTGGATTTGAATCGAAATTGTCTTCGGAATATTTCGATGTTGGAATTCGTGATTATACAGATGTTGTTATGGAAATTTGAAAGATATATATTTATATCGTTATTTCCAATACGACATTTGTTAATCGTAGAATTTGATATTGAATATAAGCCGATATATTTTCTATTCAGAGCCTTATATTGAATATCAAATATGATTTGGGTTTGTCGTGAATGGTGTCTTCACTAACACTGTTCTTGAACCCAGTTGAGAAAAGATTAAATCTTTTTATTTAGATTTAATGAAGTGAACCAATTAAATGATATTTAATTGGAATTGAATTGGTATTGATTTTTGGGTTTATCGTGAACAGTGTTTTAAATAACACTTGTTCTTTAACCCGATAATTAATGGAATGATTTTTGGGTTTATCGTGAACCGTGTTTTAAATGACACTGATTCTTTAACCCAGTCGAAGATTAAAACTAAGTGGAGTTTTAATGAATCTTTAATTAGATTGAAATGATCGAAAATGGAGTATCACCAGTTTTGCTCCAGGCGATAGTTAAATCTTTAATTAGATTTGAACGTGAAATGGTAATTGAATTTACCGATAACACTGTGGTGTTAGATATGAAGTATTACCAGTTTTACTTCATGGGATGAATAGGTTGGGATGGGGAAATTAAAATAAATGATTACTTCGGTAAGGTTCGCTAATCCCGACTAGTTTGAATTGAGATTCAAAAATAGAATAAAGAATAAATTCAAGGAATTTATCTTGGATAAAATTAATGGGAACCTTTCCCTATGAATGTGAAATTTAGAAACTAACTGTCGGTTAGCCAAGCAGAATGGTTTTCTGGATATTGATCTGATGTTGGTTTCGGCCTTCGGGGTTAATATTTGGGGAATTATTCTCTTGATTAATTTACGGTTAGTGACTGATGAATTGGAATGAGGCGTATGTTGTGTTTGTGTAACACTTATTTAAAATATACGCGAGTTATTCGGAAAGACCGGGTTTATCCCATTCTGAATAACTGATACGACGATAAGTCGAAGATGAAGACGGTGGTCGAAGACCAGAAGTCTTCACGTCGTTTGGGTGATTACTGATGATCTTGATTGGGCTGTACACCCAAGAAGATGGAAACAGTTGGTGATCGTCCAGACGTGCTTGGAGATCGATGGATATGCGGGGTACTAGGTGCCTTCGGTTTCGTTCAGACCCAGAACGGACTTGAAAATGGACTGTGTGTCTGACATCGGATTTCATTCTGTGTGACTGATATCGGTCGCATAGGATGGTTTGCCTGTGTGGCATGCTAAGATGCAAATGATCAAGGCTTCTGTTGAAAAGCAAAGTCTTGTGGTTGGTGATCAAAGCACGGCCTTTGTGGCGTAGCTTTGTGTAGCGTTGATTCGCGAGCCTCGCACCCCGGTATGAACCAGAAACGGGAGAAAGGACCTCAGGGAGGGCCTACGTTTCCTCCTAGCTAAAAGTGGCGTCAGTGGTTTTACACGCCCTGACGAGTTTGACTTATGTGGTTGTTGCTGTTGCGAGGCGCCTCGGTTAGATCGGACGATCCGGGTCCGATGGAGTCACTTGTTGGCTCGCTTACGCCCCAAAGGGCGGCGAAACGTAGTGCTCAGGCATTTTTAATCCACTCCGTGTGGACCGGCCCTGTCGCTCCAAGGGTCGATGCGTTCTGATCCTGAGACTCGGGCTAGGCAGTCTCGAATTCGGTAAGGACTATCTTTTGCCTTGGTTCATGACGGAAATCCTATTTCCAAATACGTGATCTTGCGGTTGTAGTTGTAATCCTATATATGGCGACATAGTGGGATGGGGCGCTCATGCCGCCTATGATTGATACTTATGATTTGAAGTTGTTTTATACACTATGCACTTATAATAGTATCAAACGATTTGTTTTAACCGTATCAAGCATTCTTTGGCTGTTATAAGGGAAAACCTTATCCTCGGCTGTGTTGCATTGTGTGATGGGACCTGGGTCTTATAACAGCTTCATTTTTCTTTATTTAGCATTGCGCTGTTTGTTTTATGCACTGGTATTCTTGGGAGGAAACCCGTTCCGTGTTATACGGCGTGGTCCCTTGATTTACCTAATGATTTAAAATAAAGATTAATAACTGTTTTAGTTCTCACACCAGTCACATGACTGACCTGGAATTTATTGTTTTGACCTAAACTCTGGGTGCCCTTATTTTTGACACGGGCAGCTAGTAGTTTTGGTTTTGCAGATTTATATTCACAGGATCCTGGTTTACAGCTGGAACGATATCCGGAAAGCTTTGTATCCGTATATCTCTTTCTAGTTGTGTGTTGTATTATTTTCCGCTGCGATGTATTTAAATGTAATTTAAATCTCTGATATTTCTGTGTAATATTCATTTATACTCTGTATATTCTTGTAATCTGATGCATTGTTGTAATATACAATGAAATGTTCTTCCGTATGCGTTTTTCTGTGGCTTGTTCTCGAACTATCCGTCGCTTTCCTTTACGGGGAAGTTACGGGTTTTCACAGACTTACTACTGGGAAGGGATGAAAAGAGACGTTGGAAAGTTTATATCCAAATGCATGAATTGTCAGCTAGTTAAAGCCGAGCAAAAGAAGCCTAGTGGGTTGTTGTAACCATTAGAAATTCCCGAATGGAAATGGGAGCAAGTCTCGATGGATTTCATCGATGGTTTACCAAGGACTAGATCGGGATATGATAGCATTTGGGTAATTGTGGATCGATTGACTAAGAGCGCAAGATTTATACCAATCAAATCGACCAGAACGGCAGCCAAGTTGGCAGAATTGTATATGAAGTGGGTAGTGAGATTTCATGGAGTACCCAAAAGCATTGTGAGTGACCGAGACCCGTTGTTCACTAGTGGGTTTTGGAAGAGCTTACAAGAGGCTCTAGGGTCAGGATTACATCTCAGTACCGCATATCATCCTCAGACCGACGGTCAGACGGAAAGGGTGAATCGTATATTGGAAGATCTCTTGAGAGCGTGTATATTGGATTTTGGTGGATCATGGGATGACCATTTGCATCTAGTAGAGTTTGCATATAATAATAGCTACCAATCCAGTATTGGTATGGCTCCATATGAAGCTTAGTACGGAAGACCGTGCAACTCACCATCATGTTGGATAGAGACTGGCGAGAAGTTTGTGCTTGGACCAAACGTGGTGAGAGAAACTTCAGATAAGATTAAGATCATTCAGCAACGAATGAAAGCTGCCCAAGATAGGCAGAAGAGTTATGCTGATAAGAGGAGAAGAGATTTGAAGTTCTCCGTTGGTGACTTGGTGTTTGTTAAGATCTCTCTGTTGAAGAGCATGATACGATTTGGCAGGAGAGGCAAGTTGGCACCAAGATTTGTTGGCCCGTTCCCCGTTCGTGAATTAGTCGGGAATTTGGCGTATAGAGTTGGCTTACCAGAGAAAATGGCAGAAGTCCACGATGTATTTCATGTTTCCCAACTAAGAAAGTTCGTTCACGACTCAGATGCGACTATTTCACCTGATCAGTTAGAGGACTTCGAAGTAGAACCCGAGGCGGTTGGAAACCGCAAGCCGATTCGTATTGTGGGGCACGATACGAAGCAACTTCGAAGGAAGTCGGTGAAGCTAGTCAAGGTTCAGTGGGGCGAGGACGAGAATGATTGTACTTGGGAGACAGAAGAAAGCATTAGGAAGGCGTATCCAGAACTCTTTGCCTGGTAAGATTTACTTTACGATTTAGTTATTCCGCATGCTAGGATAGACTTGTTTTGCATGTTTGATGGTTGTTTTATGATTGATAGGCATGCGGGACCCTTGTGTGTGTTTGGATTAGGGAATTTCGGGGGCGAAATTTCTTAAGGGGGGGAGAGTGTAACGACCCGTATTCTACACATCATAGGATTGTAGAATATTTATTTCTTTCCCATGTGAAGTCGTATGGTCATATAACTTTGGGAAACATCTATTAGAGTCATTTCCCATGTTCATGATTTTTGTCGATTTTTAAATGACCATTTTGCCCCTAGTTGGTACTGTTTTGGCCATAACTTTTGATTGGAAAGGAATTTTGACTTGAAACCACTTCCATTTGATTCGTTTGATAGTTTCTCTTTCCGTAGAGTGGTCATAATAGCCAAACAGACTTACCGTTTGGGAGATATGGCTGAAATAATGTTTGGAGGGTGAGAAACTGCTTAACCGGGCCAAATCGGGTGATTAGTGAGTAGGCCCATAACCCATTTCGGGATTAGGGTTATGGGAGGGCTAAAATGAGATGGAGAATCATTCCATTTCATTTTTCTAACCTCCACTTATCACCAAGGAACCCTAAAAATGGCCTTCAACCTCTAAATCACCTCCAAATCATCTTTTGGTTAAGGATTTGGCTTAGCAACCCCTAATCAAGAAGGATCTTCACCAAGTCAACAAAGGAGCTGCTGTTTGGCGTTGAAATTCGCATCAAATCAGAGAATCATTTCAGATCTTAGTTTATTTTGTGGCTAAGGTGAGTGATTTGCATAGTTTTACACTAATGATGGCTAATTAGGGTGATTAGTGTTAATTAGCGAATTTAAACATGATAAAATTCTGGAAAAATGTTTATAAAATTTGGAATGATGTTTTAGACCTCTGATATGAATTTGGGTTAATTTGGTTAAGATTTGCTAATCCTATCATTAGTCTCACTTAAAACATGCTTAAGGGGAAATATGGGATTTTGGGTAAGTTTGATCCATTTTTCATGCTATGATTGTTGTTTTGGTGTTTGAGGTCATTTCTACTTGTTGCTATGACTGTATGGTATGTTTTGTGATTGATTAGAATAGCTAGAATGGTTGAAAACACCGTCGAATGGCGTAAACTGCTCGCTGGAAGGACTGCAGGAAATTGCAAGCGGGATCGGATCGGACCCCTTTTACCCGACCCGAACCGATAGTGGGCATATGCCACGATCCGATCCGAAGATAGCGATCCGCATGTCCATCCCCGATCGCGAATCCTCTCCACGATCCGATCCAGATTTATGAGGCGCAACGATCCGAAGGGAGGAGCACGAACCGATCCATTTCAGAAGCTCACGAGCTGACTATCTGGGAAGTTGCACCCGACCCGACCCGACCAGCGGGGAAAGCACGAACCGACTTGAAGGAGGAACCCCGACCCGATCCGAATGGGTGACCACGATCCGACCCGAAATGGTGACGCCGATCCGAGCCAGGAGAAGGAGCCACGCGCTGGAGGAACACGACTCGATCCGCAGGGGGTGTTGGCGATCCGAACTAAGCCGATCCGATCCGATGAAGAATGGGAAGGCTGACCCGATCCGATCCGATGGTGATGACCAATAACCCGAGATGCAAAGGTAGTCCAAATGGAAGTTAGAGCTTAGGATCCCGGAACCAGTTGGGAACCAATGAGTTCACTTCATGATTGGACTTTGCTGCGAGACGTGTGCTAAGGAGTTGTCGACGTTCATAACTTCGATTCACCACTAAGAATGATGGGCTACTTATCAGTGCAGTAGGGTCATTATGACCTGAGGGGCAAAGTGATGGTAGCAAGACTACGTTATCAGTGTAGTAGGGTCATTATGACCTGAGGGGCAAGGTGATGCGTAGTAAGACTATGAGCCAGCGCAGATGGGGTGAATAACTCCATGGGGCAAGTGGACATAGTAAGGATTAGTAAGGCTATGAGCCAGCGCAGATGGGGTGAAGAACTCCATGGGGCAAGAGGACATAGCGAGGAATTAGTGGCTACGTTATCAGTGCAGTGAAGTCATTTATGACTTCATGGGGCAAAGTGATCGTAGCAAGGAATGTTGGGTGATCGAAGTGGTGAATATCGTATGCTTTACGCACTGAGTGAGAGATGTGAGGATGGATGCTATGTGTGATTGTTTGCCATCATTATGACATGCACACCTCCCCCACCTCCGTATCATTACACTGTTTGATATGATACCTTAGAGTGTTGTACAATATGTAGTGCTAACTCTTTGGTTGCAGGTCCAGGTTCAGGTATGTTTTAGTCTACCTGTTATTGTTCACTTAAATGCTTATCGCTCATACCAGGCTTTATGTCTGACCCAGAGTTTTATGTCTCCTCTTATTACTCTGGGTGCTCACACGAGCAGACTAGAGACAGGTTAGCTGGTGGTGCGCGAGTAGCCGATTCGGAGGCGGGCAGGAGGCTTCCACGTATTATATATATATACACATTCTCCCTGTGTCGTTGCTGGTCGCTACTTGGGCATTAGTAGTGTACCTCATTTAGCTTGCTTTTGCTTTGAGACAGTTTGAAAATTGTAATAAGCTGTATTTTGGATTTCCGCTGCTATGATGTTTAGTTCTGATTTTCAGCTTATGCACTGTCTCTCCTGTTTTATGTCAAGTATGTTATTATTATATTTTGTTCTATGCGCTGTGAGACATTCTACAGGTCCTTGATTAGCTCATTCACTTCTTCCTTTTCCTTCTCACGACCCGTTTCATGCTAACTGGACATGTGTACAGCGCACTTTTGGAGTAAAAGTCGGTTGGTGCGGGGCGGGCCGTCACAATATTACAACAATTCATCAGATTCCAAGAATATACAGAGTATAAACAAATCAATATTACACAGAAATATCAGAGATTACAATACATTACATAGCAGGGGAAAATAATACAATACACAACTAGAAGAGATATACGGATACAAAGCTTTTCGGATATCATTCCAGCTGTAAACCAGGATCCTGTGAATATAAATCTGCAAAACCAAAACTGCTAGCTGCCCGTGTCAAAATAAGGGCACCCAGAGTTTAGGTCAAAACAATAAACTCCAGGTCAGTCATGGGACTGGTGTGAGAACTAAAACAGTTATAAATCTTTATTTTAAAGTTAGGTAAATCAAGGGACCACGCCGTATAACACGGAACGGGTTTCCTCCCAAGAATGCCAGTGCATAAAACAAACAGCGCAATGCTAAATAAAAAAAGATGAAGCTATTATAAGACCCAGGTCCTATCACACAATGCAATGCAAGCCGGGGGATAGGGTTTTCCCTTATAATAGCCAAACATGCTTAGTACGTTTAAAACAAATCATTTGATACTACTATAAGTGCATAGTGTATAAAACAACTTCAAATCATAAGTATCAATCATAGACGGCATGGGTACCATATATCATGTCGCCATACTAGTTCTACAATTAAAACCGCAAATGTCACGTATTTGGAAATTGGATTTCCATCTGTGAACCGAGGCAAAAGATAGTCCTCAACCGATTCGAGACGCTCTAGTCCATGTCTCAGGTCAGAGCTCGAGTGACCTTTGGATCCTCAGGGCCAGTCCACCGATGTGGATTAAACTTAAACCCTAAACATGCGTTTCCCCGCCCTATGGGGCGTAAATGAGCCAACGAATGACTCCATCGGACCCGGATCGTCCGATCAAACCGAGGCGCCTCGCAACAGCAACAACCACATAAGTCAAACTCGTCAGGGCGTGTAAAACCACTAACGCCACTTCTAGCTAGAAAGAAACGCATGCCCTCCCTGACGTCCTCTCCCGTTTTGGTTCACACCGGAGTGTGAGGCTCGTGAATCAACGTAACACAAAGGTACGCCACACAGGCCGTGCTTTGATCATCAACCACAAGACTTTGCTTTTCAACAGAAGCCTTGATCAATTTCCACTTAGGCATGCCACACAGGCAATTCACTATATGCGTTTGATGTCCATCAGTATATAACCCCTGAGCCCGTACGTCTCAGAGAATGGCGTTAAGCAAGAGAATAAATTCTCCGCCGCCAAATAGATATATATTTAATAGAAATCAATCACATAGACTAAAATCCAATGTCAGACACACAGTCCATTTACAAGTTCGTTCTAGGTCTGAACGAAACCGGAGGCACCTAGTACCCCGCATATCCATCGATCTCCAAATACGTCTGGACGATCACCAACTGTTTCCATCTTCTGGGGTGTACATCCCAATCAAGATCATCAGTAATCACCCAAACGACGTGAAGACCTCCGGTCTTCGACCACCGTCTTCATCTTCGACTTATCGTCGTATCAGTTATTCAGAATGGGATAAACCCGGTCTTCCCGAATAACTCACGTATATAATAAACATGTGTTACACAAACACAACATACGCCTCATTCCAATTCATCAGTCACTAATCGTAAATTAACAAGAGAATAATTCCCTAAATATTAACCCCGAAGGCCGAAACCAACATCAGATCAATATCCAGAAAACCATTATGCTTAGTTAACCGACAGTTAGTTTCTAAATTTCACATTCATAGGGAAAGGTTCCCATTAATTTTATCAAAGATAAATTCCTTGAATTTATTCTTTAATCTTCTTTTGAATATCGATTCAACTAGTCGGGATTAACGAACCTTACCGAACTAATCATTTGTTTTAATTTCCCAATCCCAACCTATTCATCCCATGAAGTAAAACTGGTAATACTTCATATCTAACACCACGGTGTTATCGGTAAATTCAATTACCATTTCACGTTCAAAACTAATTAAAGATTTAACTAACGCCTAGAGCAAAACTGGTGATACTCCATCCTCGATCATGTCAATCTAATTAAAGATTCATTAAAACTCCACTTAGTTTTAATCTGTGACTGGGTTAAAGAATCAGTGTCATTTAAAACACGGTTCACGATAAACCCAAAATCACATCACATTTCATTCAGTCCCTAACCATGAATTAGCAAGTGAGCAGTTCCCTAAGTATTAACCCCGAAGGCCGAAACCAACATCAGATCAATACCCCAGAAACCATTCAACTCAACTAATATCCAATTAGTTTCTGAATTTTCTTAACTCCTTTGGGTCTAAGAACAGTATTATTGACGATACCATTCACGACAACCCTAAATCACATTTCGTTAATTATCGGGTTAAAGAACAAGTGTTATTTAAAACACTGTTCACGATAAACCCAAAAATCAATACCAATTCAATTCCAATTAAATATTATTTAATTGGTACACTTCAATAAATCTAAATAAAAAGATTTAATCTTTTTCTCAACTGGGCTTAAGAAAAGTGTTAATGAAGACACCATTCACGACAAACCCCAAATCACATTTGATATTAAATGCAAGGCTCTGAATAGAAATTATATCAACTTATATTCAATATCAAACTCTACGACTAACAAATATCGTATTGGAAATAACGATATAAATATATCTTTCAAATTCCCATAACAATATCTGTATCATCACGAAATCCAACATCGAAATATTCCGAAGACAATTTTGATTCAAATATATTTCAATTCAATTATTGGAAATTCTGGTTATTTTCAAAACCATTTCAAATCCAATTTATTTATTTTAAAAATAAATAAATTACTATTCTAGTTCAAAACTAGTTCATTTCGATAAAAATCTATTTTTATCTTTTCAAATATGGAGTTTTTCATCCCAAATCTTCCCAAATCATTTCTTATGATTATACATAAATTATTACTATTTTTAATAATTTTATCAAGGCCCGTACAGTCGACTTCCATCAACGGCCATCGAACTGCACTTACAATGACCTTTTCCAAATTTGATTTGGACATAATTCCAAATCCAACCGTTAGATTTCTAATTTCTAATATTCGTTAGAAAGCTCTTTTCGATACGAACCCAACGGTTCCGGTTTTAGGAGAATCCGACGGTCGGATCTCCCGTAATATCCGTTCGAAGTCAATGGTCGAAATTCACTAACTACCGCAGCGCGGCGCGTTCTATTCAGGCCATTATATTATATATATAATATATATAATATATACTTCATCGATTTCCTTTTAAAACGTATTATATAAATCGTTTTAAATTCGTTTTCAAAACGATTTTAACTTCATTTCAAATTCAAATCAAAATTGAATTTTTCCTTATAAATTCGTTTTAAATTCATTTCAAATTGATTTCAATTCAAATTGATTTCTAATTCAATTTCAGTTCGTTTTCAATTCAATTCAATTTCAATTCGAATTCATTTCTATTCAATTTCAATTATATTCAATTTCAATTCGAATTCATTTCTAATCAATTTCAATTCTATTCAATTTCAATTCGAATTTATTTTCAATTCGAATTCATTTCTATTCAAAATATCAGATTTTGAAATCACTTTAGATGTTCATTATAAAATGAATAAAATCGATATAAATATCGTTCACGTCAAAATGGCGTAAATATAATCAACACGGCTTCATATATTTCTATTTCCAAATATTCTATTTCAAATATTACTATTTCAAATATTTCTATTTCAAATATTTCTTTTTCAAATATTTCTTTTTCAAATAGGGAACGAGGCCCAATCAATTACCATATAATGTTAATTATATGGATTTTCTACAACACACGTATACCATAACAATGATGAATAATCAACCATCATCCAAAATGCATTCTACATTGTATAAGCATCAAATATAAATATTCAACGCTTATAACAGTCTGTCAATCAATCGATCGACATACAACTAATTATCGGGATTAGTGTACGTCATATATCATCCCAATACCTGTGTGGGGTTTCAAACAATCAAACACAGATTTTATATGTGCAGTTGAGCGATGTGTAAAATTTATCATCCCAATCAATATCAATCAAATCAATGTATATAAACAAATCTCCGATTTGTTTATAAATATTTATTCACATTCATGTTAAAAATTATATTTTTAACTATAAAATATTTTTAACTACATAAATATTTTATTTCATTTCACATCACATCACACAATCAACTACACATCAAAATCAAACAGACAAGCATACAAGCCGTCCATGGTCTGTGGACGACGGGTGTCGGGTGCTACTAAACACCGTCTGCATCCTAGTATATATTATTAACTAGAAAACAAAATTAAAAGGTGAGAAGTTCTCACCAACAGCTAATCCAAACTCCACGACTCTTCTTATGTAGGAAATCTTCATCGCGTCCGCCTCTAGTTAATTTCGTCGTCCGCATTCACTACATATGTAAAAATCACATTTTTATGTTCTCTAGCATATAAAAATCTTATTTTTAATCTTCACAATTTATAAAAATTATATTTTTATTCTTCACATCATATCAAAATTATATTTTTATTATTCTAAATCAATGAAAATCATATTTTTGTTTCACCTTCCTATATATAAAAATCGAATTTTTATCTTCACTACACGTATAAAAATTATATTTTTAACCTTTCTACGATATAAAAATTGTATTTTTAATGCTCTACTATAATAAAAATTATATTTTTAACTTCCTCCTTATATAAAAATTATAATTTTGATCTCTTCATCATATAAAAATTGTATCTTTAACTTCTACATTATATAAAAATTATATTTTTACTTCTACATTATATAAAAATTATATTTTTACTTCTACATTATATAAAAATTATATTTTTATATTCATACTATATAAAAATCATGTTTCTTTTCTTATCACAAAAGTTATATTTTTCTTTATGAAAACCATGCCATACAAAACAATTTAAAGTAATTAAAAGAAAAAGGGACTTACAGTAAAACGAGGGAAAGGGGGCTGTTGTAATCGACTGGAAGGGGGCGTCTCGCTGCGTTGGAGGCTGAAGTGGGCGGAGGGTTTGGCGGATTGGGGTATGGCGGGTTCGAGGTGGGAGGTTGTTTGGGGCGCGGGTCTCGATTTAAAGGAAGGGAGGGAGGAATCGCGCTTGGTAGAGGAGGGTAGAAGAGAGAGAGGCGTAGCAGAGGGGAGGCCGGAGGAGCTCCGCCAGGGGCAGCAGCGGCCACTGCTGGGCGCGACGGCGGGCGTCGATCTGAGGAGGTCCATCGCGATTTCCCTCAGCGTGTTTTTTTTTACTTTTTTCGATCTGTGTTGAAAAAGGAGACGTGAGAGAGATAAGGCTTTGACCAAGTTTAATAATATAATTTTTAATTTATTTTAAAGTCCCAAAAAGTAACTTTTTATTTCGACTTCGAAACTAGAGCCACCGACTGTCGTCCATAGCTAATTACTCCCATTTCGATCACAATGGGATATGTTTCGTTAGCTGATTCGATCGTTTTGATCAGTTTTCGTCAAAATCAACATATAACTCTATATATTGAATTTGAACGCGCATTTCAATTTACTGGGGCCACATACTAACTAGAAAAATTCCAGAAAAATATTTTTTAGCTTCGTATTGACGATACGGTCCTAACAAAACTAATTTCATCGAATTCTGAGACCGTTTGAAAAATGGTCATTTTCCAGTCGATTAAAATCAACTAAAACTGGTCAAACGCGTTTTCCCTTGCCACGCTCACATATTGATTCGAAAAATTATGAAAATTGGAATCTAGCAATAACTTGACACTGCGGATCCAACAAAAGTGGTTTCGTCGAAATCCGAGGTCGTTTGCAAAATTGCTATTTTCAAAGGCCGAAATTCCATAGCGACTATTCTGAAATTTCAACTGGACATATCTTTTTATCCCCGCTATGAAATTTTGATTTTTCGGATTCGTTGGAAAGATATTCACAAATAGATTCTATTAATTTTGGTTTCACTAAATTCCGGTTTATTTTGCACCCGGTACATTCATTTGAATTTTGAAATCGAATTATCAAACTACCGCGCCATTTTCTGTTCTATTTATAATTATATATAATTATTATATTCTAACTACGATTCGAATAAATATATACGTTCGAATTCTGTTCAAAATAAATTTCTCATCGATATTATTTAAAATAATCCATTTTAAATATTTAAAATTCATTAAAATTGCCAAAAAAAAAATTAAACTGGCCCAGATTTTCAGGTTGTTACATACGTACTCCATTTTAGGCAAGTCATATATCAAAACAAATCAGAAAATTGCCACGAAAACAATGGTATATGTTTCAGGTCTAAAATCTAAAATTGTAAATTATTGACATTTTCATTTAATATATGTATATATATAATACAGGGTGTATAACATATTGGTGTAGCCTTTCTGTTTTTCTTAAGCAGCTTTCATCCGTTGTTTAACGATGTCAATCTTCTCCGAGGTCGCTCTTGCTATGCTTGGACCAAGTATCGGTTTTTCGCCCTCTTCTATCAAAGCATGAAGGAGAGTTGCATGGCCTACCATATAAAGTCTCATATGGCACCATATTGATGCTAGAATGATGACTATTATTATATGATAACTCCACGAGATGCAAATGATCATCCCATGAACCTTTAAAATCTCAAATGCAATCTTACAGGAGATCTACTAGTATATGATTCTCCCTTTTGGTCCGAGTATCATTTTAAGGATGATAAGCTATGCTGTGGTGTAGCTCAGACCCTAAAGCTTCCTGTAAACTCTTCCAAAACTCACTTGTAAACAATGAGTCACGATCACTCACAATGCCTTTTGGTACTCCATGAAATAGTACAATCCAATTCACATGAAATTTGGCTAATTTAGCTATCGTTCTATTTAACTTGATGGATATAAATTTGGCACTCTTGGTTAATCAATCAACGATGGTTTAAATACTATCATACATTGCTCGAAAACCATTAATGAAATCCACTGAAACTTCCCCAATTTTATTGGGAAATTCTAGAGGTTGTAGCAAACCACTAGGCTTTTTCCACTCGGCCTTAACCAATTTACAATTCATGCATTTAAAGATGAACATCCATACATCCTTCTTCATTTCTTCCCAATAATAGGTTTCTTCTTGTCGTGGTACATCTTCTTACTACTAGGATGAATGGTCAATCTTGGATCATTTCATTCTCAAAGAATTTCATCTCTCAATCCATCAATGTTAGGAATAAAAAATATCCTATGCCTATAAATCCAATCATCACTGTCGAATCCGTATTTTTTCATATCTTTTGACACAATATTAGACGATCTCAGCCGGCATAGGATCAATCCACTTTCTACATCTAGTTTTCTTAATCATAGTATGTTCAATTCTCAATCTTGCCAACATTTTTGGCTCAGACTCACATGTCGAAAATCAAAACGGGAAATACACTCAAGTTGCTTTCACTCTAGAAACATCTCCCCTAAACTGGCATGTCTTGTACTTAAGGCATTAGCAATCACATTATCCTTCCTTGGGGTGTATCCGATATCAAAATCATAAGAAGCTAAGAATTCTAACCATCATTGTAGGCGAAGATTAAGAATCTTCTATGCAAAGAGGTTCTTCAATGATTTATGGTCAGTAAACAACTCGAACCTTTCTTCCAGAATATAATGCCATCATATCTTCAATGCAAAGACAATCACCACCAATTCAAAATAATGGATGGGGTAGCTTTTCTCATGAGGTTTTATCTTTCGATTGGCATATACGACAACGTTAACCTTCTACATCAACACTGCACCAAGCAGGTACCACTATCATCCATGTATACTATCATCTCTTTGTTCCTACTTAGAATAACCAGTACTGGTGCATATCTTAATCTCTCTTTTAGACTTACGAACGTATGTTCACATCTCGCACGCCGAAAGAAGGACTGATTCTTCTTAGTCAACTGAGT
This sequence comes from Allium sativum, assembly GCA_030737875.1. NCBI lineage: Eukaryota > Viridiplantae > Streptophyta > Magnoliopsida > Asparagales > Amaryllidaceae > Allium > Allium sativum. The sequence continues at coordinate 441,371,306 of CM060922.1, read as the reverse complement.
AAATGGAACTGCTATCTTTGAGAAATTCTTGATAAATCTATGATAATATCCATCCAATCCCAAGAAACTTCCAACATTTGTAGCACTCTTGGGTGAGTCCAATATTTAACAGTTGCAACCTTTGCAAGATCTATAGTGATATCCTACCCGGATAGATCATGACCCTAGAATCTTACTTTTATTCTCTAGGCATTTAGAAAACTTTACTTAAATTGGTGTTCCATCAACACCTGTAAAAAAATATCCTCAAATGTGTCTTGTTTTCCTCTTCCGACCGCAAGTAGATAATAATGTCATCAACAAACACAAGTAAACTTACTAATAATGTCATCAATGAACACAAGTAAACTTACTAAGCTGATCTTTAAGGATATGGTTCATTACCCATACAGTATGCCAGTGCATTGGTTAGCCAAAATGGCATAACCAACCAATTGTAAAATCCAAATTGCGTCAGACCAATTGTAAAATCCAAATTGCGTCAGACACGACTTCTTTCATTACTCACAACTGATGAAATTCCGTCGCAAGATCTAACTGATAAAATATCTTCATGCCATGTAGTTGATAAAATAGGTCGTCTATATGTGGGAGTAGGTACCCATTCTTCTTGGTCACTTTATTCAGCTCATGGTAATCAACATAAAACCCAAGAAAACCATCTGCCTTTGTGGAAAATACGATATGTGCTCCCCACATAGATATACCCCTACGAATGAACCCTTTTCTCAAGAGGTTATCAACTTGCACCTCATGCTCTCTCGGTTCTTTAGGTGCTATCCTTCTAAAAGGCATAACTATGAATCGAGTGTACTTTATCAAGTCCATATGGAACTTAATATCTCTACATGGTGGAAGTCCGCTTACTTCCTTGAAGATATTTGGATACTCACTTGCAATAGGCACACTCGAAAAATCACCATGTGGAACATCAAGTGAATATAAAAAACTACCATCAACTCATCACCAGGCAGACAACCCAACACTAACGTCTGCCCACCATTCGCTCCTGTAGTCATTGAAGACATCTTAAATCCACCACTAATCCATATCTTTAAAGCCAATCAACTTAAGAATAATGATAAACCCAACAAAATCCAAAACAAAACAATTTCAATCTAAAGTTCATCAATGACTCCATATGATTAACCCACGACATATCATACAAAGGATAGTGGAGCTACCAGTAGGGTTTGTTACTATCAATGGTTGGTTAACTGTTTCGGGTTCCAGTTCTAACTTATCTACCAGGTCACTAGATATGAAGGAACAAGGAGACACAGTGTCAAATAAAAATCGAATAGGATCATCATATATAGAAAGTATACCTTAAGTCTGAAGCCTTTTCCTTTTTCCTCTGCCTATGGGGCCTCCGAAGAAGTAGGGATGAAATTGATAGCATACGCTTTCACTATCTGTTTTTCTTTTGGGAATTGTGGGCAATCTTTCCGAATGTGTCCCTCTTTATCGCAATTAATGCCCTTCCCCCCACCCCTAATCTAACTTTTTGATATTGTGGCCCTTCTTGCCATAGCCATAACAAGTAATCTCAGACTTAGATTTCTTCTTCTGCCTATCCTTAGCTTGAAAATGTCTCCTCTTATTGTTCCGCCTTTTATTGCGTCCCTCACCCAAATCTGGCTTTGGTTGTTCCTTTAAAACAATAACAACCTTGGTTTTTAGCTCGGGGTAGAGGCTTTCCTGCTTCAAATCTTCCCTAATGATGGACTCAAAGGTCTCATCAATATAATTAATAGGCTTCTATCCCAAGTAATCCTCTAAGCCAGTGCTGAACTTCTCATTCTTCTTTTCTGAGGCGTCGATGAAAGATATCTCATACTTCGACAAAGCATTGAATTTAGCAACATACTCAAAGATGGTCCTAACTCTCTGTTCTAGAACTGCATATCTTCGAAATAACTCTGACTTGTAGGCAGTCGGAATAAACTTCTCACTGAAATGTGCTTTGGACCGATCCCAAGTAATTTTATCCTCAGGAGTAGAAACTTTGATGGTGTTTCATGAATTCATAGCCCTTCCTTGAAGCTAATGAGCGGCCAACTTCCTCTTAATAGCATCATTAAGTTCAAGATCTCCAAAGTCTTGCTTGCAATTGTCGAGCCAATTCTGATATTCCATAGCTGACTTTATTCCCTGGAATGGCTTACTAACTAGAGTGGTACAATCTTTATTAAGCTCAGCAACGTCAGCTCTGGGCGCCTGCATTGGTGCACCTCCACCGTTAGTAAAACTCGAAGCAACTCCTTAAGCATTGTTCATCATATCCTTCATAAAAGCAGTGAACTTGACCTGAATATTGGGATTATTAGCATAATTAGCTCCCGAACTAGCTCCGTCCTCCACCCTAGAAGTGGATTTCCTAACGGTATTCCTTGTTTGGTGATTCATCATTCAATCTGTAATAAAGACGATTAACCTCCTTTTCAAGGAATCCTAATTAGCGACGCTTATGTGCAGTGTGACTTCAATCTTAGGTATATACACTAATATATATAGTTTTGAAAACCAAAATATATTACTAGTACGTGCTCTTTTATAAAAACCATTTTCCCATTTATTACTACTTAATTTAAACTACATAACAAATACTCTAGTACTAAATGTGACAACCATTTTCTACACCTGCAACACTTAAATAGTGCACTGTGATGGTACCCAGCTGATGTAAGATGATCGTAAAGGTTAAAGAAAAGAAAGCAACCCAAAAACATGTCATATATCTCACAACACATAAATCAAAATACAATAGTAAACATAATTGGTATAAAATAGGCGAGATAGTAAAAGCTGATAATAAACTATAAGCATCAGAGTAACATATCCAAAATACAACACAATGCAAATAGAGTCATACATGGAGACAACTCAAAGTAATTATATTTAAATAAATACTACCAAGCCCGAAGTAATGTACAATGGAAATAAAGAGGGTACATGTTAATAATACGTAAGCTGGCCTCATGCTTGTCTACCGCTCAGCTACTCATGCACACTCTAACCTATCTTTAGTCCACTGATTTAAGAGCATCCAGAGTAATAAGAAACAATGTATAAAACTCTAGGTTAGAAAAAGTCTAGTGTGGGCCACAGTAATCTTGAGAACTAAATGATATAACATAATAGGTACGTGGGATCATACCCGACTTTTCTAGGCATCTAAAGAGTTAGCACATGTGATACTGTATTATACTCTAAAATCGTCATGACATTGGGTGTCAGTGTATGTGTGCAATAGTTTAATAGCAAGCAAGTATAAGCAACCATCAACCATTCTCACATTCACTCACTCGATGACTTGGATATATGATGATGCTTCATCTCTACGATACCCGAATCCATGTCATTAATGGGCTAGAAACTAGGTCGTACCAACTTGTACTTCCAGGATAAGGCCCGGACTTGGTCCAAGTTTGTGATACCAGTTTTTCAGATTTGGTTGCACTCTCCTAAACATGGGAAAGACGACCTAGACTTGGTCCAAATGAACCACACACCAACTACCTCTTATTCTTGAGTACCTACATAAAGCTTATGCTTTGATAACCCCTTTGCACATGTTACCCGCAATGAAGCCTTTCTTAGGAGATACCCATATGGTTCCCAACTTGGAACCTCTTTGGTCGGGATTGGTCGCAGACAACCAATCAGTCACATGACCATATCATTCCATGTTAGGCTTCCTCTTTGACTTACTTTGCATAGGAATAAAGCTTAGTCGTTATTTGAGTTGCTCTCCAATAAGTAGAATCATCACCATATAGGTAGTCGTATGAATTGCTATGCCATAAGTTATCAGTCATGCTTCACTATAATATTCCGAAAGATCTCACCCTCCAGTAGTCACTTATCCTATAACCCAATTAGTTAGAATGATACTGGTACTATTAATGGGATCAGTGTCCGACCCGGCCCGATCAGTGTGCCTGCCACACAAATTCAATCCTATCTGGTTTGATGTGCTTGACACACTGATTTGGTTCCTTCCTTTCAACTCCACTAGGATGAAAACTCACCTCCATACTCCACTGATCCAAAAGCCCACTGACCTGCTCCGAAATGAGTTGCAGCATGTTAACTTGGAGCTGAAGCCTTCTATGTCGATCCAAAACTGAAGCTTCTATGCCGAACCATAGCTGAAACCTTTACATCGATCCTAAGCAAAATTGAAACATACCGATCTAGAACCAAAACTTATATCGATCGAGACCAAGTTGACTATGTCGATCCGGAGCCAAAATCAATGTTGATCTGAACTTTCCAATTCCATAACTTGCTCAGGCAATCTCCAAAAACCAAAAACTTGATGGGTAGTCTCTTGGGACCTTCCTTGACGTCCTATATAAATCGTATGCCAATTCGAGTCATGGGTTCATATACATAATGATCCCTACCTTTGAAATCACCAATGACCTCTTATTTCTAATTCACCATTCACTCGGTGTTTACATCCATTCAAGCATTCCTATAGAAAATATCTAACATGCAAAACATCTTCAAGCACCCATTTAGTCCAACCATGGTGAATCAAAGCATCAAACATGAGACTTTAGAACATGTTCATAAGGTAGTTTAGGTATACCCCCCTTAGGATTCACAAACATAATCCAAATTACTATAATCTTATGTATGTGTGATTACATAATTACACATGATTTATAAACATTTTTCCATATTTTTTTAGTGGTGATTATACTCTAAAACATCATAATCAGTAAAATAAGAACACTAATCACTCACTTAATCTCCAAAATTTTGTTGGATCCAAATGAATGATGCATTGCATGGATTCCTATATGTATGTAGCAGCTCTCCTTCAGATTTGATGTTGATTTATGTTAATCCTTCACTATGCTGAGGTTTTCTAATTAAAGTAAGATTTGAGGTAAGGAAATAATTAATGGGGTTGAGATCTATTTTGGGAGTTGTGCAACGACTAGGAGATAATTCTCCTACAAATTTCAGGCCCCACTAACTCCATCCCAAAATCGCCACTGGACCCACTTACCAATGATCTCTTTTACCCAATAAAGTTGCCCAAACATCTCCAAAACCTTAATTTAGCCATTCCTTCCAAATGATAAGTCAATTTACTTAATGTGACCACTCTACGGAGTGAGAAATCATCATCCGGACTTAATGGAAGTAGTTTAATATTTGAATTCCTTTTCAATCAAAGTAATAGATGAAACAAGACTTGTTAAGAGTAAAATGTCCATAGAAACATTTGAAAAAATTGTGAAGGTGAGAAATGACTCTAGTAAAAAAATTCTAAAGTTATAGAATTAAACAACCTCATATGCAAATACTATAAATATTATACGATGGTGTGATACATAAAATATAACTCACTAAAGTAGGATTCCATTTTTTTACAAATATTCATTCATACCACAAAATTCGTGCTAAAGTCATTCAACTATATGAAAATAATCCTCTTCCTAAGAACTTAGCCTCTATTTATAAAGCACTATGCAATATCAATATGAAAAGTCACATGAGGGTCATAGCACGCTCCTGCCAAGTGGTCATTGGCTGTCCCATACCGAATTCAAAATCTTCCATATCCTTTAATAAAATTTGGTCTAACATAGGATAGAAAAATTCCAAAAAATCTTGGGATCCTTAAAACAAAGCTTCCACTCTCTTGCTCATGACTTCCTTATGCTTTAACTTTTCTAATTAAAAACAATTATGCTCTGAGCCAAGAATAAGTCGTCTTCCTATTCATATAACTTGAAAATAGCAATTCTTTTGGTATCTCCAAAGATTTCAAGTAGACGACCCTTTATGCAATAGGAGCATAACAGATCTTCAAAAAGCTTTTGGGAACCCATCCTCCATCCCTGATGATATTAGGCACTAGAAAACCCATGACCAATAAGAAAAACAAGAACCATAATTAAATCATTCCCCTCAGCATTCATATCCTCATGGTTAACATTTTTGTCTCCTCCAATAACCTAGCAATCTTAGCTGGCATCTCTTTCGGTTCCTTTGATTCTATTCAATTTCCTTCTGATAAACTATGGCATATTGTCTTTCACCGTCCTAAACGTCGGTTTCACTTTAGTTAACTTTATGGTGGAATCATCTAATATTTATGCCTTAAATGTCGATTCTAAAATGCAATTTTGACATCGGTCAACTCTCATTGAGTAGGTTACAAATTATCTATAAGCCTCTCAACTCATACTTAAGGTAGACAATTTCATGCTCTGAGACCCTTTCATCCTCACTTGTGCCCCTTTCATCCTCACTTGCACAAGAGCTGTCAAGGCAAGGAGCACACTAAGGGTAGACAACCTCATGTCAAAATGTAGGCATGTTACTAAGTACACCACACTTATTTTCACTATACTTAAAAAGAGGTTCAGTTAAAGTGCGTAGTGGATTTAATGTGGAGAAAATGCAAAAACTCTTAACAGAGATATAGCAGTTAACTCTAAAATAGCATATAAAACTAGCACTTACAGTTTTTACAGTATATAAATGATAATTCGATGAAAAACTAACATTCAATTTAATTATAATTAGTACATTCTAATTTTTAAATAAAAATATGTGCAAATACATGCAAATAAATATAAAAATTTACTTAACTTAATTAAACTTAATAGAATATTAGAGTATTTTTGTTTCTAAAAACATATGTTAAAAAATTCAATCAAAAACCTAATTTCATACCTTTTATGCTGCATAAACGTCAATTTTAAATTCATTTCTTTTATAAAAGATATAGCGGAAATAGCGGGATTTTGTAGAAATAACAGGATACATCGGGAATAGCGGAATATAGAGGGGCTTAAAACGGAAAGACTAATTTAGAAAATCATATCTGTAGAAATCCGTTATTAGACTAGCGGGGCATTATCTACGTAGTTAAAGTTCGTGTATAGAAAACTAATAGAACAAGGAGCTTAACCCTAATTAAAACAATTATGCCTAATCTTAACCACTCGAAGTGGGGGTTATTAGGATGGACATGACCATTTCTCGGATCATGTTGCCATCAAAATAGCACAAACTCACCAAGAGTCTCGTTCTCTTTAAATACCTTCTCTTTTTAAGATAACAAACCCTCTGTCTTGTTTTTTCTCAGCAATCACTGAAATCTTTTTCATGTTTGCATAGAATAGTTGCACTCAGAATAAGACAAAAAATAGGTTTATTTTTTAGCCTAGCCTTACTTTTCCTTAATTTTTTTGCAAAAAATCTCTTTAGTAGGCTAAACTAAAACATCAAAGAAATGATACATAAAATGAAAAGTGACAATATTCCATTATGCACACAAAACCCTAAAAACATCCATAAAAATAAACAAAAGGATTTGAGAATCAACTATTCATTATTATGGAATATATATGAACATTCTTTGCAATAGCTTGTCGTTTCTTTCTCAACTAGAAGGTCTTCATTAGTTATAATAGGCTCAATAAGGTGCTCAACATCAACTACAGGATCCACAGCTAATCTTCATCCCATTGATCCTGGAAATACTTCTGCATGGCTTTGCCAGCTTAGGGTTTCCCAAAATTCAAGATGGACTCCCACTCAATTTTCTCGCTTAGTAGGAACATAAAAACCATAAGTCACTTCCGGAATAGTGTCATTGTCCAATGCCATGGATTTGATCGCCCTCTCCTCAATTTGTAACAACTTCTTCTCGAAACTAACCAACTTTAAAATAGATTCCATTGACTCTACCCACACCTCTTATATCTCCGTTCTCAATCGGAAAAACTCTTCTTCCCTCGAATCCATAACATCATTTGTAGCCTCCGTATCCTCTTTGGCCTTCTTAAATGAAACAAAAATAACAGTATTATCTACCTGAATCCTCAAGAAATTACGATCCAGTACCGCTTTCTTGGATTTGGGTCTAATCAAATCATCTTTAAGATTAGCCACTCTCTCTTATAGAGGGGCCTTTATGCTCTTCTCTTTGTGAGCTATGATCATAAAGCCCACAAGTTATAGGTGTACGAAAAGTCATAAACACTGATGCATGATCAAAAAAGTGAAGATAGAGAAAGAATCTTACTCACATAAGGTAGACGCTTCTCTACACCAGAGATATACCCCACCTGAGGTATCTGAGAAGTAAAAAGAGAAGGAAAGGTAAGTGTAGAAGATAGAGAAAATTAAAGCAGATTCTATGTATTATCATTTCCACTTTATCCATAAGAGTGGATTAGTTATCATTAAGTGTAGTTAGCGGTCCCTCACAAGGATAGGAATGTTCTACATTGTAAAGGCATAAAGAGCAACCAAGGTGCGAGTGAGATTAGAAGAGGAGGCGTCATCAGGAAGAGGTGGAGTTTCAACATCATGAGGAGCAGTTCTCATTATTTTTTATAAAGTAGTGAGGTTTCCAGAACCACCTTAGGTACTTTTAGAAACATCCTCATTCTTTATGGCTTGTTGAAGCGTTGTGATACTTTCACTATTCGTTGGGTTTGCATAAAAGAGAAGAAGTGGGCAAGAAATTAGTAAAGAAATAAGCGCTGAAGGACCAACCACATTCTATACCCTTAAATTTCTATATTTTACAACAAAATGTATGGTAAGGTTGAAACAATCCAAGATTTCCTATTTTTATCATTGTGAGAACAATTAAAAATTTTCGGACTCTTTTTTTCTATATCATAGACATGTCGTAAATCCGCCTCATATAGTTTTGACTCTCCTCAGCAGAAATAATGTAAATGTCAAATGATTGATATAAGGAAGGAAAATTATCTTGGTTGAAGACAAATAAATATAAATTGAACCATTTATGGGGGTTTCATGGAGGACCAAGAAGGAATGTTTTTGTTGCATGAGTACAATAGTCGGTTGCAGAGCATTTGAATGAGTTTCAGGATGCCGTCGATCAACTGGCATACATGAAGGTCAATTTTGATGATGAGTTACACGCTCTTTTGTTGATGATTTCTATTTTGGAAAGCTGAGAGACTTTGGTTGTTTCATTGAGTAATTCCAATGCTAATGGGACTATCTCTTTGGAAACGGTTTGAGGCAGTCTTTAAGGAGCTAAGGAGAAAAGGTTCGGAGTTGAAATCGGTTCAATGTGAGGCAATGGTAGTAAGGGACTCGAAGGATATAGTTTGGAAGAAAAAGGGAGCCAAGGGTAAAGGTGCAATCACTTGCTTCCATTGAAAGAAGGAAGATCACAAGCGTAATGATTGCTATTCATATACACGAGATATGAAAAAGAAGAAGGCGCAAGGTGATAATAATAGTGATGAGGCACAGGCAGGCTTTGTTGAAGGAACCGAAAGCGATTCTTTATGTGATGTCCTATTTAGTGTTGTGGAGCCTTGGAAGATGGATTCAGGAGCCAGTTTTCACATATATCGAGATGTGAAAAGTTTTTCTTCGTAGGAGAAGAGTGTTGGCATGATGAAGATGGACAATGGAGTTGAGTTACCAATTTGTGGAGTTGGAGTTGTTAGGTTTCGGATGCATGATGGAGTGGTGAGAGAAGTGGTAGTGTCAGGCATATACCCACTTGTTCACATAACCTCACATCTCCCGACTGGTTAGATCATCGTGATTGCACTTATGAAACTCGAGGTGGAGTTTTGAGAGTGAAGAAAGGTGGTCGTGTAATGATGCGAGGAGTTTTAGAGGAGGGATACCTATATAGTTTGGTCGGTACGGTGGTCGACAATGGAAGGCGGGTGATGGTTGAAGAACATAGTCCGCAGCAAGGTAGAAAGATTAACGTGGTCACTGCCGACGGTCCTAAGGTGTAGGATCATGATATTGACAAGGGTCTAGATGTTGATGATGCTCGAGGGGTCTTAGAGATGAAGAGATCGTGTCAAGCAAAAGAAGGATGTCGAGTTGTGAAATCCACAAAGACGAGATGGAGGTCTTTGTGGTATTACAAACATTTTTGAAGATCGCTATTGGCATGATGCATGAATAAGGGAGGTGCACCATTAGTAGGTGATGGTGGAGATTTGTAATGATGTTAATTGAGAAAAATAGGTTGAAAGTGAGAGCTAAGTTGGCAGGTGTTGAGTGGAGGAGATGTTGTGATTTGGTATCATGGTGGAGTGTTGAGATTTGTAATACGCAAATCACAATTATAGCCAACAAATTATCTATGTCCATTTTTTGTGGAGAGATTTGTTGCTATATTTGAAAGTGAAGGCAAGGATTATTTGGTGCTTATCCAAAAGATATTTTGACATATATGAAGATGACTTTGGTGTCAAGTTTACTTGGGTGTTAATGAAACTCGGGTATGAAGCAATTCATTCTGTAAAAGGCCTAGTTAACATCTTCATTAGGTATGGAAAATTTTCCATTGTTCTTCATTATCTATCTCCTCAAATTGTTTAGCCATTGGATATTCTCTACCTATTTCTCAATAAAGTTATTGATTCAAGATGTGCTTGTTTGTAATGATAGTTGAGATCGGTTGTAAACAATATTTTGGTGAATCAATAAAGATGGTGGTTGGGTGGAATATCGTGTGTTCATATTTTTGATAGTGATTGTGTTGTTGTTGTTTTTTTAATCACGTTCATCTTCAGGTGATTAGGTGAAAAAGGTTCACTTTGTTTTTCGAGTGTTTTGTCAAACTTCCGCTGCGCACAAAACCTCAACAAATGCTATCTATTTCAATTCATTTGAATAATCACTCCCTCGTTAGAAAGAGCTTCATTATATCTTTGTTCCATGTCTTAGGTATCAGGAAAGTCAAGTAAAATCAATAGCTGAATGATGTCATTTAGGAGTGAAAGATAATTACTTCCAAAAAGTGTACATAACGGTAAGATGAATGAATCCACGTAAATATTGAAAGTCAACAAGTATAGTTAACATAGTAAGTCGTTTACTTGGTCAGTCTGATGTTTGAAATGCTACCCAAATCTTATAAGAATAAATCTAAAATTTTGTGAGATATTAATCCCAAAATTTCTTATAACATATATTCATTTTGGAATTGCTGCATTGCCTTAGATGTATCTGTTCATCTTCAATTCCAATTAATTCATTTTTCACACAAAGATATGCATTCGTCCAACATTACACAAGCCATCTTAATCCAAATCAAAATACATTTTCAAACAATGATGTGAGCACTCAAATACACTAATGCGGACATATTATTATAGTGTTTTATTTAATTTGTTTGTCCACGTCAAAACAAATATCTACATATATCTACTTAACTGATTTTCTATGAAAGATGTTGTAATGGCCAGAAAATTCCCGCCTTTCGAATCGACTATAAACCGCATAGTTCCAATCCAAAACGACAAAAACCCTCGGGAAATTAACTTTGGGCATGCAACGCATCAGACGAAAACAAAAGACTTTTCATATCCTCTCCCAAGACTCATGTCATTTTGACCACTAAGTCAGTTTGTACCATGAAATCTGTGCGTGCAATGCATCATTTATTTTGGTGTGGAGCTAAAGTAAATCAGCAGGCTGTTGTTTGGTACAATCTGAAGCTACAACACATTTTAGGCTTTGTACATGCTGCAGTCTTGTCATGTTATCCTTTGAATACTGTAAACTTAATTCAAACAGACTTTTGCTATTTATTTGTATTCATAATGCAATTCACTACTATTGTCATATGTAATGTAATCTTCTCTCCCTACGTGGAGTCATAGGTTATAAATGGATGTAATTTTTGTAGTCTAGTAATTAGCTAGCTCTGGTACTGCAAACCTGTATAGGTAGAGTGGACGGAACACTATAAACTCCGTATGCGGTAGAAAGTCCACCTTAAAAACCGAAACGGTGGATGGACTACCTTAAAAATTGCATTAGCTGATTGTCAACCACAATCACCGGTACCATACTATATTTTTTATCATTGGTTAAAATAAAAAGGTGTTTATGGTCACCTTAAACATCGGATGGCTTTGCCAAAAAAAAGAGTACATAATTTATCAGAGTATATCACACATATCAGATAATAAAAAAGACAATACACAGCAGATTTTTATAAAGCAATTCACAATTTATTTGATAAATTTAAGCTATTGTCTGTACTGAACGCTAAGAATCTAGTACATTCCCGAGATCATGCCAGTATCTAATGTGTCTTCCTTTCGATCGATCTCGTGTTGTAATGTAAATGCAAGTGTATCTCTTAAATTATATCGCATCGACTGTTGGAGGTGCTTCCTTCCTTGATTTCGATAATCAATCAGCCTTCCTACCTTCCAGAAGCATTCTCGACAATGTTCTGTTAATTCACGAACTTATCAAGGGTTACGGATGTGTCAATGCAACCCCTTTGGCAATATTGAAGCTTGATCTGACCAAAGCATACGACACTGTGCATTGGACTTCTATTGTTTGCATCCTTGCAAGAATAAATGTCCCTAAAGTCTTTGTGGCTTGGATTTATGAATGCATTTCAACGCCGAGTTTTTCCCTTGTCTATAATGGTAGAAGTTTTGGATATTTCAAGAGCAAACAAGGAATACGACAAGGTGACCCAATTTCATCGTATTTATTCATTGTAGTCATGGAGTTGTTAACTTCTTTATTCAAAGAGAAATACGATCATGGGTTAATTCAGTATCACCCTAAGTGCAAGCACAATTCAATATCAACCCTTCTCTTAGCTGATGAGATTATGGTGTTCACTAAACCATAAGACAATTCTCTGCACACCATAATCGAAACTCTGAATAATTTCTTTGAAATGGCTGGACTTAGAATTAGTGCAGCCAAATCTCAGGTACTGTTTTCCGGAGTTAGTACTAAGCATGCTACTCGCTTGAGGTCTTTTCTGCATATGCAACCACTTGAAAAAGGAACAATATACCTTGGTCTCCCATTATGTAGTTCACGTATCACTAAAGCAAACTGTATGCCACTATTTAAAAGAATAACCGGTTCCCTGAATAGCTGGGCTAACAAGTACATGTCACAAGCTGGTAGGTTGATTCTTGTGCAAAGTATTGGTTTTACTTTATCCGTATATTGGGCGAGAGCTTTCATTCTCCCCAAAAAATTAGTCTTAATGATTAACTCTGCATTGTTGCGGTTTTTATTGACTGGTAGCTTGTATGGAAAAAAACTGATACCGTGTTCGTTTAAAAAATGCTGCTTCCAAGGAGTAAAGGAAGGTTGGGTTTGATTTCTTTACATAAATGGAACGTTGCGGCTATCAGCACTCATTTCAATAATGTAATCAACCGAAAGAATAACACTTGGGTTCAATGGTGCTGGAGATTCACCATAAAGAACCATAAGTTTTGGATCATGGACTGTCCGAGCTCTTGCAGCTAGGCTTGTCGTAGTTTATTAGCGATGCATGCTAAATTTTTTTCGTTCATTCAGTACACTATTTCTCCAAGATGTCATGTGTCATTTGGGATGATCCTTGGATTACAAAGGGTGTCATACTCTCTAAGCTTCTAGGCCACAAGTGTGTAGCACATACGGGAATAAACATAAATGCTTTAGTAGCCCATTTTCTTGCAACGTGAAAGGTATTTTTACCGTACGTCTCGAGTTACCATGCACGCAGTCTTTGTGCAGTTCTAAGCAGCAATATTTCTTATGTTGAGAATGGGAAGGTGGTGCGGAACGGATCCCCTCATACTGTCAGAAATGCTTACTCGATCCTTCATCGTCTTGAGTCGATCCCCACTTGTCAATGGTCTCAGATAGTTTGGAGTAAAAATTCAATTCCCAAAGAAAATTTAATGTTTTGGAAGATCATACATGGTGCTTTGCTAACAAAACTGAATCTTTCTCAAATGTGTTTGAACGTACCCATTTTGTGTTTGTACTGCGGAAATTCGGAAGAGTCTTCACCCCATTTGTTTTTTGAATGTCAGCTCACTTATGATTTATGGATGAGAGTGCTAAGGCTTTTCAATGTCATTACTCCAGGCGGCATTTCTTCTGTGTAGTGGGAGTGTATACGGCTGTCAACAAAATGGAGAAAAGAAGTGCATATCCTCTTCATCTGGTGCATAAAAAAACTTGTTCAAATGATTTGGATTGAGAGAAACTCAAGACTGTTTTCCACTAAGAAGAAAACAAATGAGGAAATGTGGGCTGAGTGGAAGTTTCAAATGAGGAGGGATTTAACTTCATCGTTATATAAGTTTGATAGTCTCTTCTCAAATGCCCGGTTCCAATTGTTGTTGTAATCTCCTGTACTTTGTTTGTGTGTCTGTAGTGCTTCTTCATGTGTGGTGTACTCTGCATGCTATTTTGTTGAGTACATTTGTTTGTCTTCTCTTCTTTCTAATAAATGTGGTAGGGGTCCACTTAACCCCGTTTGCCTTGCTAAAAACAAACTAACGTTGTTTTTATTTAAATTTGATTTTGACTTATCTCAAAATCTAACAGTTGGATTTTAAATATCTACATATCATTTGAAAAGTCTTTTCATTTCGGACCCAATGTTTTTTGTTGTAGGAAAATCTGGTGGTCGGATCTCCCGGTACGTCAATTTGAACTCAATGGCCGAAATTCGCGAACTACCGCTATGTAACTAGTTTTATTCTGACCAAACTTCGATTTAAACATAAAATCGAATCGACTATAATTTCAAATGGTTTATTAACTATATATCACACATCAACAACCAATATAACATCCAATCCACATATCGTGGTATATACCAAATAAGCTTTAAACCATTAACGCTTATATGGGTTTGTCAATCAATAGATTGACCACAATATACAATTATTAATCAACATAAATATTCGTCACAATCATATCATTATCATTCGGTAGAGTTCATATCGATATCCAATAATTAATCACTTAGTTAATTTCCATTAAACGATCACTTAAGGTTCAATTCAATTCTAATGTCACCATTATCAGTTTTGAGTGTTCTATACCTAAGTAACTACATGATAATCACTTAAAAATCAAACTTTTCCACACTAGATATTATTAAACCATATATTAAACCCATATCATCTATCACACCAATATATAACTCAAGCAAGGTCACAATAGCAATTAAAATTCAGCTAATCCTTAATATCATTTAAAAGTTCTCACATACTTAAGTGACTACACAAATTCTACTTAAAGATTGAATCTTTTTATTTCTAATCATCATTAAATTAACTCATAAACCCAAATTATCAATCACAAGTCAATATATAACTCAAACGAGTTCACTATTATAATCAGTTAGTTAACTAGCCTTTAATTAATTTAGAGATTCTCACATACTTAAGAGACTACACAAATTCTACTTAAAGATCGAATCTTTTTCATTCTAAACATCATTAAAGTAAATCATAAACCCAAATTATCAATCACAAGTCAACATATAACTCGAACGAGTTCACAAACGTTAACCAATTAGTTAACTATCCCTTAATCAGTTCAGAGATTCTCAGTGATAGTTATCCACTCCACGACCCTTTTACGTAGGAGATCCTAGGTACAATTCAACCCCAAAATCTCCTTAGCAACCAAAATCACACCTTTCTAGCATCAGGAACTAAGTATAATAGGAGTATACATTTTTAATTTGAGTTAGAGGGGGAAAATTGGATTTTTATGGGTTTTAAGGGATTGGAAAGGTAGTGGGTCCCATGGCTTGGGGGAGATAGGGTTCACACACTGACAGAGCAGGAGTGGGGTCAAGTGTGGGTTGTAGGGGTGGTTGTGGTGAGGATTTTGGGTGAAAATGTGGGTGGAGGTGGTAAATTAGGGGTTTTAAGGGGATTTTGGGGTTTTGGAAGATGATGGGGCCACGGGGAGTGAGGTTATAACAACCCAAAAATTTACCGCTTGAATTTACGAGTAATTTTTAAATATCGAAGTGATGAATTGCAACTAAAATAAATCTCCTTTAAAAAACAAAGAGTGATAGTGAAACAGTTTTTAAAACTAGTGTACAAAAATATTTAATTCAATGTTAAATTGAAAATGTGAACGTAAGTCGTTTATCAAATTTTAAACCTTTCATCATTTAAAACTTATCAGAAAGGGCATGACACTCTCGTGCATGCTAATACACATTATATATTAAGTTAATATGGTTGTTAAACATGAATATATGTATTCATGTCAGGGAAAATTAATTTAAAATAATAAGCTTATCATGTAAGCTAAAAGATAAGAACACATAACCCTCTTCGGTGTCCATGTGTAGAAACATCTTAGGACACATAAGTAGGCATGTGTCATCATCTTATGGTTTGCATGAATGATAATGGACAAGTGTCCAAGGTCAAAAAGACTAAAATAACCTTGAGAAATGTTATAAATAGCATGCCATTTTGATAAAGGAAGACATCAAGAAAAATACTCCAACTTATTTTGGTCGTATCTCCCAAACCATATATCCAAATTGAGTGATTCTTTTTCTGTTGGAAATCTACTTCAAAATGGAAGAACTTTCATTTAGATCAGTTTGTGAGATTCATAAAGGAGAATTTCCAAAAGTTGAATGAAAGTGAAGTAATTTCCCGACGTGTGTTTTTATTTTCAGAAATACATACTCTCAGTTTTAGAGCCATAGCTTTTGATGTACTTGACCAAAATGCCTCAAATTTTTACAGTAGAAAGATATTTTAATGATGAACAGCTTTTTTCATTTGACAAATCCGAGAGTAATTTATGGAAAAATCAGTGAGAAGTGAGTGGATTTATTATTTCTGTTTTTCAGGCAGAAATGATTGGTTCACTTCTAGAGGCCATAACTTTTGACTTACTATGCCAAATAACTTCAAATTTTGTCAGTATAAAGATATTTTTATGATAAACAACTTTTGTGTTTATTACTTTTTCTAATTTGAAGAGTAGCCTGGATGAAATCCTGTTAGAAGTGAAGTGTTTCGCTGGTTTTGCTGTTTAAACACGGAAATTGTTGCTTTACTTTCAAAATTCATATTTAAATACCCAACACCCATTCCTCTCAAATTTGGACTTAATCCTTTTCATAATATCATAAACCAACTGTTCAAATTGGGGATGCTAAATCAAAGTGAAAGAGGGTTGAAACATGTTAAACCCGAGAGCAGAGTAGTTTGACGTGAACGTTATGAGTTGCGATGATTTGAGAAAGAGACTTGCTTGCTTTGGAGTGATCGTAAGAACTATGTATTTTCTACGAGGCTTTTTCATGAAGATAACAAGGAGTACTGTGAGTATACTCATCTTCTAAACAATTACTTATTTCTTAAGCTCATGTTTTAATTTAATGTTGCACATGACTTCAACATACTATATTAACTGAAATCTTTGCTTCGGTAAGTAACATATACAACTGATGATTGAGGACATTGATGGCTTAGTATGACTTGCATGAAGTCCTGAAATCAATACCATAATGATTAGTGGGGGATTGGGACAAACATAGAATGCCTACGGTTTGATAGCTATAATTGCATTATCAAAATGCATTACTTTGACAATTGTTTTATGTAAAACAATATTTTCAAGTATTTCTTTTCTTGATGATTAGGTTGGAGTTATAATCTATTTTATCACAAAGGAGTTTCTCGGTATTTAAAATATAAGATGTTTATCTTTTGAAAGGAATTTCTACAAAAGATACATAAGTATCTTTCAAAACGAGTATTTACAGAGTGTTTTACCCTTACTTGATATAACGAGTATTTTGGAAGTAAATATTGATTTTAAATGTTTTTGTAAAGAAGAACTACGTTGGCTTGATCCTGTATCTAATTGCTCACCCAATTAGATAAAGGTCGTAGGGTCACAAGTGTTAGTGATGCAGCTACTATTTTAATAAAAATAAATTTTTTATTTCATCTTGTAATGGTGCATTTTTCATAAGCCGTGCTAACGTGTTTATCGAGTGTGCATGAATGAATATCAATGTTTATCTCATTAGAGTTGCACAATGGTAGATTTACGGTAATTGCGTTTAATTCATATTAAGTACACCCTGAGATTTAGATGTAAAACTCTAATAAGTGGTATTTATTAAAATTTTGTCTAATGCATTTAGTAATGTTGTACATATTTACCAAATATGATGGTAGTTGTCATTGTCTGTTTCAAACGGACGGGGTTTTTAGAAATTTTGACTGGTCTGAAATTTCGGGGAGTGACAGAGGTGGCATTGCTGGGGTGGTGCATAGGTTAGAGGGGGTGCGGGTGTGGGTGGTGATAGGGTGGGCGGCCATGGCCATGGAGGGAAGGAGAAGAGAGGAAATTAAAGAAAAGGAGAGAATGAAAAATGAGAAAGGATATGGAAGCTTGGATTTATAAAGAAGGTGAAGGATGTGGACTGCTGAGTTGCCGGTGTAAGGAGGAAGTGAAGAAAGCACAAGGTAGGTGTCTAAGTGGTTGACACTTCAAACAAAAACACCATCCCCTTTTACTTGTTTAAAGGTGAATGCTCGTTTCAATATTTTCGCACGTTAACACCCGTGTAATCAAACGGTAAATCCGATTGATACAAAATTTTGAACCCTACTATATTTCGTAATTACGGATCCAATGAAACAAGTCTCATCGAACTCGGAGTTCGTTTGACCTCTGATCTTATTATTTTATCATGTTATTCTTTAATTTCAACTGAATTTCCCGATACACGTTTATTTTTCGTATGCTCATATGCTAACTCCAAAAATTATGAAATTTTAAATATTACTGTATTTCAACATTCCAGACCTAATAAAATTGATTCTGTAGAATTTTGAGACAGTTTGAAAAATGGCCTTATTCATTGCTTTTATTATATTCTAACTGATTTTTCAACACGCATTTATATTACATATGTTCACACACTAACTCCGATTGACTTGAAATTTGGGTCATAATAATAATTCACTATTCTGGATTTGATGAAAGTGGTTTCGTCGAAATCCGAGATTGTTTACAAAATGTTTATTTTTATGCTATTGAAATAATATAAAAATATCAAATTTTAATATATTTACTTTTAAACCACTTTTAAAAGTCCATTAATCTTATTTAAATCCATATTTTAAATTGACTAAATATACGGGTCGTTACATTCTCTCCCACTTAAAGCATTTCGTCCTCGAAAAGGAAGGAAGACGTAAGCAAGTTTATTTTCTTACCTAATAGGTTTTAGAATTTGTCGACTGTCCAAATTTGTAGATAATTTTTAGTTACTATATCATGATTACGCTCTCTCTTATACTTAATACTCTTAACTCGTACTATGGCATTACTAACCCCATCCCTAATGTGTCACTTATTCTAGGATACAGTTGATCCTATCTCTAACAAGTTTTCTTTTATAGAATGTTACTAATCCTACCTCTGATGAGTCTTTTCATTCTGTTCTAATGAGTTGTACCCCAAAGCTTTAAATTAACCAAAGCTCTGATACCAATTGTAGTGGCCCAGAAATTCCCTCCTTTCGAATCGAATGTAAACCGCACAAGTTCGATCCAAAATGGCGAAAACCCTCGAGACATTAACTTTGGGCATGTAACATATCACACAGAAACAAAAGATTTCTCATTAACATTATTACAATGTTATATTAGAGTACAGAATATATCAGAGTACATCGCACATATCAGAGAATAACAAATACAATACATGGAAGAAATATAATTACATTTAGCGGAAGACTATCAAATGCTCTGGATACAGCTCTAGCTTCAATCCAGAATCCTGCTCTATAAAATATCTGCAAAACCAAAACTACTAGCTACCCGTGTGGAAAATATTAGCACCCAGAGTTTAGGTGGGAAACAATAAACTCTGAGTCAGTCATGAGACTGGTATGAGAACTCAAGTCAATTATAATTCATTTTAGACTTAGGTAATTCATAGGACCACGCCGTACAACACGAAACGGGCTTTCCCCATATGAATACCGATTCATAATAGCTCCAATCAAAAATAATTTTATCTTTACTTTTTAGGTTTATCAAATCTAACTTATTTTCAAAAATAATTCTTTTGATAATAATCTATTCGGACTTAAAATCCCCATTTCACTTCAAATCATTGAAATACTAGGCATTTATTTCATATCAAATTATACTTTACTTTGGGATTTCAAAACAGATCACTTTGGAAAGCTCAAATATCTATAATACAAAATATCAAAACATATACAACTAGATCAGGAGGTTTCTCCCGATAATAAGGCAACTAGGGCCAAGCTTTCCCATCTCGATAATAATTCGCAGAGGCGTCCGCATACACGGCATGTCTCTCCCGCGGTTGAGACAGTATGTCTCTCTTGAAGAGGTAACACATCAAATCATAGGTGACACATCAAATCATAGGTAACACATCAAATCATTTCTATCCAGATATGATAAAAAAATTCGCAATAATAATCACATATACTTTCAAATCATAGTACTTTTGCTTTCCAAATCATTTAAACATTAGGGTTTAAGCCATCAAAATTCTCTTCATTTACAAAACTTCTTTTATAAATCATTTATCACTTCAAAATATTTATTTCCAAAATATTTTCTAGTTCCTCGAAGTCAAACATTCATTTCATATTTAAGTGAATCACACACAATCGCTAAATAAAAGCGTTACAAAAAGCACTACGAATAGGCTTATATCAGTTAATCTAGTCATATTGACTTAATGTCATCCTAAAGTTCATTTTACCAATTTAAATCACTTTAAAACTATTTATGATGATTTATCGTAATTTATCTCTATTTTTAATAAATAAAAAATAGCTCATCCGGCAAAATCTAGTTCCGGGTCAATAATGACACTAACGTTGTTTTTATTTAAATTTGATTTTGACTTATCTCAAAATCTAACCGTTGGATTTTAAATCTCTACATATCATTTGAAAATTCTATTCATTTCAGACCTAACGTTTTTCGTTTTAGGAAGATCTGATGGTCTGATCTCCTGGACGTTAGTTTGAAGTAAATGGTCGAAATTCGCGAAGTCGTTGCTCGACTAGTTCTATTCTGACCAAACTTTGATTTTAATATGAAATTGAATAGACTATAATTTCAAATAGTTTATTAACCATATATCACACATCAACAACCAATATAACATCCAATCCAAGTATCGTGGTATATACCATATAAGCCTTAAACCATTAACGCTTATACGAGTTTGTTAATCAAAGGATTAACCAAAATATACAGTTATCAATCAACATAAATACTCATTACAATTAAATCATTATCATTCAATAGACTTCTTATCGATATCCAATTACTAATCGCTTAGTTAATTTCCATTAAATCACCACTTAAAGTTCAGTTCAATTCTAATGTCACCATTATTAATTTTGAGTGTTCTATACCCAAGTAACTACATGATAGTTATTTAAAAATCGAATCTTTTCCACATTAGATATTTTTAAACCATATATTAAACCCATTTCATCAATCACAAACCAATATATAACTCAAGCAAGATCACAATAGCAACTAAAATTCAACTTGCCTTTAATATCGTTTAAAAGTTCTCACATACTTAAGTGACTACACAAATTCTACTTAAAGATCGAATCTTTTTCGTTCTAGACATCATTAAACCAAATCATAAACCCAAATTATTAATCAAAAATCAATATATAACTCGAACGACTTCACAACTATAATCAATTAGTTAACTAGCCCTTAATCGTTTTAGAGATTCTCACATACTTAGGTGACTGCACAAATTCTACTTAAAGATCGAATATTTTTCATTCTAATCATCATTAAACCAAATCATAAACCCAAATCATCAATCACAAATCAATATATAACTCGAACAAGTTCATAAGCATTAATCAATTAGTCAACTATCCCTTAATCGTTTTAGAGATTCTCACCGATAGCTATCCACTTCACGACTCTTCTAGGTAGGAGCTTCTAACTAAAATTCAACACCAAAATAACCTTAGCAACCAAAATCATACTTATCTAGTATCACGAACTAAGTATAATGGGGGTATACATTTTTAATTTGAGTTAGAGGAGGAAAACTTAGATTTTATGGGTTTTAAGGGCCTGGAAGGGTTAGTGGGGCAGAGGGCTTGAGGGGGATGGGGTCCACACTATAACAACCCGAATTTCGACAGACCGATTTTTTTTCAAAAATCACAATCTATCGAAGCTCGAGTCGACTTGACTGGTGTCCTGTAGAAAAGACAGAGATAATAAATATATCAGAGCTCAGAAAACATCTCACAACGGAATGGATAAAATATAATATAATTGAATATAGCCTTACCGAAGTAATAATACTGTCTAACCAGTATCCAAAGTTTTCTTATCTCTGCCACAAACCTAACCTGCGAGTGTGTTATGAGGAGGGGGTCAGAAAACAAAAGTTCTGGTGATTGGACAAATTATACATTCTGAAATAATCATACATATATCGTTCAGTTTTGTTTTCTTATTTATTAGGTTGCTTTGGGTTAACAACACTCAAGGCTCTATACTCACGTCGTACCCATCTACATCTCAGTATATTAACCTAACATAGTATATATGTACCTTCCCCCAACATATCAAGGTACTTCCCGTGGTACCCTCCTCGCACGGTCTCCATCACCATGCCACGAAATCATATCCTACGCCGAATGACGTACGAAAATCCCAAACATAATGCCACGTTACCGCACAGAACTCTCCTCGCTAAGCCACGCATGTGTACGGAGTAATGCCTTAAGGTCTATGATACACCACCCGGTGTGCGTACCTAAACTCTCACACGTACGTACTGCCTATTGTATCCCGAGTCCCATAATAGGGCTGCATCCAATGCACGGAACTCAGTCGGGATCCTTTTCATACCTGTATAGGTCCACGTAAAGGACCTACAATACAGATATCCAAGTATGGTCTGCTTTTCACGGTGGCTATGGCCCCACCCAGCCCCCTCCCTCAACTAGTGAAAGACTCCATCAAGAGCTAACGAAGTGCCCCTAACAACCAATCTAACATTCAATTTGGCGTGTTCCTCAACCATGCCTCGATAGTGAAAGGATAATGGTATCCTGGTTTAGATCTAGCCTTTCCACATCCCACTGATCGCCGATGACAGGTATCCGACGATTACTATCCTTAATTTGGTCCTGATCAACCTCCCTCCACGAGCGAGGCAAACCGTCGAACTACCCCAATGCCATACCTCCACAGCCTTCTGACTGCCAAGCTACTGTCGTAGTCAAGGTATACCCATTGGGTGGTATCGCGCAGACCCCGACCTCTGCGTGTACATCCTGAGCATGTACCGCAACAGAAGACCACCACGGAGTACCCTACCACGTCCCTCCCCAGTCCCACCAAGGAATCAAGCCGCATGTAGAGCAGAGTAATCAAGTGGACGTGCTCCTCACATGTCTCTAGACACCCCGATGATCTACCCGTTGGGTTCTTTACCTTCGTTCGTGCAAACTGGTCCAAGCGCATCACGCAAACGTGTTATTAGACCCTATGTCTATTTAATAACGCTTACTTTAACGAAAGTAACTTACAACCTCTTACTTCGGATTGTAATTAACGAAAGTAATGTACAACCCCTTTTTATTACTATGTCATTTACTGTCAATTACATGTCTACAAGTTCCAAAAGCATGTTCTACTTAATGTATAATTAAGTATATCTTATTTTAACCCACATGTTTTCTGTTAACATGTTACTTATTGTATATAATTAAGTACAACTTATTTCATTCCATAAGTCTACCTCATTATTCCTAATTTAATCATTAATCTTACACTATCATCACAACCTATCGTCATTGTTTACTTATTAACTTAGTTCTCTTAACTAAGGTATATTTATATGTTCCCTTTTTTATTTATTATAACCCATGTTATAATTGCACTTATCCCTAGGAGAAGCCTACCTATTATATTGCATTCTCATTAATATAATTAATTATAATAGGTAATATTCCCTGTTCGTCACATTTTCCCTTTTTAACCAAACTTTTACTATTGTAATATCCATCCCTTTACTGCATTGTATATTTTCACACGTACCATTTATTTCCATTGATTACAGTTAATGTCACTTATGAACCTAGCAGTTATAGTTTCCAAAGACATTAATTAACAATGAAGTATCCTTATTTTATCAATCCCCAAAATATCTATTTGTTGCACCCCAACAGACATTACTAATTTATTTATTTATTTATTGCATGTTGTATACATATATTATGCACCAGATTTCTCACATTAAGCTGACCGCTTGTGAATGTTGGATTTGCTGGGCGGTTCCGAGCAGACTTCTACCACAAGTTGAACTTAACCTCGTGTCTTAGTGCAGTTATTTACAATTTCTCAATTACTGTAAATTTTCCATACAAATTAGGCATATATATTCTTTTTTTTTTATTCCCAATTTCACCGTAATTTGATTTACACCATCCAATTTTTCACCAGTTGCACATTCGGTTTTATAGTAAATTTCACAATTTTAGTATTACAATGATTTTCAGTCCAATTAACAGATTCATAGAATAAATCTATACAACAATAACATTCTTAACATAACTGAAAATAAATTATACCGCAATTACCACAATTTACAGTTATTTGACATGTTAAGAATGATGGAGAATGTAAACGGTAAATATACCACTATTTAAAAAGGTATAATTTGAATCCACTCACCTGACAACTTTCAAATCCTTGAATCTGATCTATATTTGTTATCCCGTGGCTTTCCCAACCGAATCTATTATTAAAACAACTATGAATTCACAAATCTGATGCTAAAAGAAGAGAGAAATGAAGAGAAAAACCTAAATAAATCAGATTCAAGAACTTACCTCACGTTGATTGTAATGTCCCGTATTTTTGGTAGTCAAATATTAATATATATTTGTTTTAGCAAAGCTGACCGTTTTTTTTATGACTGCAAATACCTTTTATTATAACCAATAATAAAATACATAATGTTTAGGTGATTTGGGTTAACAATCAACTATTGTTTTTTATGGTGGTCCGTCCACCTCATACATATAAAATAAAACAAGAGCTAAGCAGATTAGCCTAGACTACTATGCGCTATTAGAGAAACTAGCCTCCAAAAGCATCACTTGGTGTAACTTCCTGCACAGCCTCAACAAAGTGGGTAGCCAGATCAGACACATAAATGGTGAGCTCTCAGAATATAGAAGTCGTTTGTCCCAAGTAGGAGAATTTGCTCGTTGTTTTTACCATCATCACCTTCCATTGCCAATATAAACCCTTCACTTTCCACACGATACATTAAGTTCCTTGCTAAATCTGACTTGTCTACATGAATGTAAAATGTTCCTTCATTCAACTTGTGATACATACCTGTGTTACTGTGTGTTAGAATCTTTTCCATTTTTTTCCAATCAAAGATTTGCCCTGGAGTCTTGGCAGCCGGTACCTTATCACTGATCTCATCACCAACAACACTAGTAGGTGGGATAACTACAGGCTTGGTCTTGGGTACCCATATCATAGGTGGTGCACGAGGAAGAGGCACTTTGACAGTCTGTTTATTGTCACTCGAACCAATACATTTCTCTTTAACATGACCAAAAGATTTGCAAAGGCTGCATATTTCTGGGGTCCATTTATATATAACATCAACAAAATAAAAGTACTGATCTTCAATGCATACCTTTAACTGGGTTGGAAGAGGCTTATCTGGAGTAACTTCAATCAATGCTCTTGCAAATACTAGATTTTTCCTAGCCACCATGTTGGAATCAAAGCATTTAAGTTTGCCAATATGGCAAGTAAGCCAATTGAGCCCAATTAGAGGTTTAAGTGCTGAAGGAACATTGTTAAACTAGGCCCACACCGGAATAGAGAGTACCTGGTCCCTGGCTCTATCAACAGAAGCATACCAAGGTGTGACTATGAACGGTTTACCTCTAATAATTACTGGAGCTGCCTCCAAGACTCTTTGCTTTTCTGCATTATTTGAGAATTTCATATAATACTTTCCATTGACAAGAGTGATTCTCAACTGTCCATGAAGCCGCCATACTCCACGGCAAGCCTCAAGCATACCAAAATTTGGAGTTTTAGAATCTAAAAGGAAACCAATGATTTGATCTTTCCAAAAATTCTTAGCTGCATTGAGAATTTCAGAAGGATCAGGTGGACCCGAGTCTGGATCAGGGATGGAGAATTGTGCTGGTTCATAACTACCAGCAATATTTGGTAATGATTCAAAGTGGGATTTCCTTGGAGCTTTATCGGTTTTGGCGTTCTGTCGAGCATCTTGTGGGCAGTCTTGTGTAACCATCTCGCTAGTCTCATTTGCAACTTCTGATGGCACAACACAGCAACGAGCGTACACATACGCTACATTAGCATTACACTCAACTTCCTCAAAGGATACATTAACAACCTGAGTATCAATTCTCTCAACAATTATAACGGCACTAATTTCATCCACTATAACACTAACATCAGACTGTTCCCCCAATACCATTTGACAGAGTGACGTACCTTGTGAAATTTCCCAAGTCTTGTTGGCAGCAGTAAGCATCGACGAGACGGCAATTGGACTTGGGTTCGCAGGTGATTCAATCGATTATTGGGGAGCTTTGGGTATTTCACTCAGTAGTGTTTCCAGTGCTTCCACCAAAGCAAGCTCTGTCGGAGTCGATGAGATCGATGATTCATAGTCAGAGGAAGCTAAATCATCAATAAGTTCGGCGATGTTTTGTTTGTATCGGCGACCAGATCGAGTAGCAGATTTGTAAGATCGGGACCCAGTGTTGAGACGTAAGTACTTATTCTTGATTTTGACCATCAACGGCGAAGTTGGTTGGTGAAGAAAGGCAGAGAGAAGGAGTGATTTAGACGAGATAGAGGGGGCGTCGATAAAGTACCAGATCTGTCACCATGAAAAATTATACACAACAGCAATGCAAGTCTATGAAGTTTAGAGTACAAACATTATATTTAATATATATTATTATTTTAAATATCATATTTTGAGTATTAATGGATTTTAATATTTAATTCGTTTATTTAAAATGAAGTTTTAACATTAATTTATATTTAATTATAAAACGAGCTTGGAATGGCGCGGTAG
Source organism: Allium sativum (assembly GCA_030737875.1). Classification (NCBI taxonomy): domain Eukaryota; kingdom Viridiplantae; phylum Streptophyta; class Magnoliopsida; order Asparagales; family Amaryllidaceae; genus Allium; species Allium sativum. Next base: position 441,344,330 of record CM060922.1, on the reverse strand, counting down.
TTCGTAATATTGGGTTTTGAACTTTAATAGAATATACAGGATCCGATATAAGTCGGATTTTCGTGAAACAAGAAACGTCTAAATCTTGTTGATAATAATTTTCATATGAAAGAGAAAAATCTAAATTTCGTGTTACGGAATTTTATTTACATCCAACTCAAATTTTAAAATAGTCGCTATGGACATGGTTATTATAATAACATTTATTTAATAAAATAACAGGGTTTTATATATATTTGAATATTTTTTAAGCCAAAAATGTTATTGTCGAGTGGTATAATCTACACTGGTTTATATTTGAAACCATATGATAATTTTATTGGACAAATATGATAATAATTATTTATTATTATTTAATTCGATTATTTTGGGATTTAAATATATTTTTATATATATTATATACAGGCCTTTAAAATAGTCATTTTTGCAAACAGTCTCGGTTTTCGATGAAATTAGTTTCATTGGAACCGTAACGTTAAATTATTATATGATATTTCATGGAAAACCGATGTCGTATGTGACAACGGCAGCTGTAAACGCCCAGTAATTTTCTATAGCACGTTATTAAATTAATTTAATAAAGGGATATTTGTGTATAACTTGAGCAGACGATTGAATTAAGCTACGAAACCAAATTCGTTGAGTTCATATCGATGTTCAGAGTCAAGATAGGCAGGTAGTTTGTTATTTTTGGACATCGTGTATTTTGGTATCCAAAATAGTGTTGTTTGGCGTATAAAAATAGTGTATCGAGAAACAGTCTTGGAAAGCGATGAAATTTGTGATTCGTATTAATTAATTATTATAAGATTTTGAATTTCGTACTGATCGGACTTACCGTTTGATCGTGGCAACGATAAACGCCTAGATTTTTATTTAATCACTTATATCATTAGACAGAGGTAACTTTAAAGGAATAAATGACTGGTCAAACGAACTCCGTTTTTAATGAAACAAATTTCATTGGATTCGTTAGGAAAAGGACTAGTAGAATTTCAAAGTTTCAAGTTGATTGAATTTATTTTGTGACCGTGAGAAATTTAAACGCGGGATTTTTAGCAGGTGATTTATAAAGGAGTTTTTACAAACGACCTCGAAAATTCGACGAAACCTATCCCTTCGTGTCAGGAATACCTTTTTATGTTAGGATTAGGAGTTTCATCTCGATCAGAGGTTGTTTTAGGTGGTTTTAACAAGTTACTTCATTGCTAAGTTGATTCAATAATATTTTAATCAGATGTGTCCCTATATATACCAATACAAACGGTCAAACCCTAAATATAATAAGCTGGTGGTCAAACTTTTCCTGGCCGCCTTTCATCATGAACTAACGAACCCTATTTTCCATTCTTCTTCCAATAATAACTGCTTACCCGTTCAAAAATTTCAAAGACTTCAAAAAAAACGATAAGCTCGGTGAGCTCGACGTCTTCAACGGTGATGATGGGGGTTGTCGATCTGGGTTGGTGTAATAACCCGAAAATCTTGGCCAGTTTAAAATTTTTATTTTGGCAATTTTAGCGAATTTTGAACATTTAAAATAGATTAATTTAAATAATATCGACGAGAAATTTATTTTGAATAGAATTCAAACGTATATATTATATATAGATTGTCGTTAGAATATAAATAATTATATATAATTATAAAAGGAATTGAAAATGGCGCGGTAGTTCGATAATTCGATTTCAAACTTCAATTGAATGTACCGGGTGCTAAATAAACCGGATTTTAGTGAAACCAAAAATGATGGAATCTAATTGTGAATGTCTTTCCAACGAATCTGAAAAATTGAAATTTCATAACGGGAATCAAAAGATATGTCCAGTTGAAAATTCTGAATAGTCGCTATGGAATTCAAGCCCTTAAAAAAGGGAATTTTGCAAACGACCTCGGGTTTCGACAAAACCACTTTTGTTGGATCCGTGATGTAAAGTTATTGCTAGGTTTCAAATTTCATAATTTTCCGAATCAATATGTGAGCGTGGCAAAGGAAAACGCGTTTGACCAGTTTTAGTTGGTTTTAATCGACTGGAAAATGGCCATTTTTCCAACGGTCTCAGAATTCGACGAAACTAGTTTTATTAGGACCGTATCGTCAATACGAAGCTAGAAATTATTTTTCTGGAATTTTTCGAGTTAGTATGTGACCGCAGTAAATTGAAATGCGTGTTCAAATTCAATATATAGAGTTATATGTTGGTTTTAACGGAAACTGACCGAAATGGTCGAATCAGCTTATGATACATATCCCATTGTGTTCGGAATGGGGGTGAAACGCTATGGGCGACAGGCGGTGGGCCTCGTTTAGAGGTCGTATGTGAAAGTCAACCTTTTGGGATTAAATAATTAAAAAAATAAAAAAATAAAAACAAAACTACCTCCCCCCCCTTAAATCCTCCTGCCCCCCCCCTTCGAAATTAAATCAGAAGCAAATAAAAAAAATGGCCGACGCTCATCGCTCCCTCCGCTTCACCTCGTCGCGCCGCCCCCCACCTGTCACCGCGCCGCCGTTCTTCTCCGCCCCTCCCTCCTTCTCCGTCCCCTCCTTCAGATTAAGGAAGCCGAGCACCCCCCATTCCTCGAGCCCTCCACCATCGAAGAAAAATCGTCGCCGCCCCACTGCTGAAGACCACCGCTCCGACCTCCTGCACCCACCGCTGATGCCAAACCCCCTGACCACCTCCGCCAACCCCTGCGCGCCCCTTTCCCCTTCCAGTCACCACAAGCGAACCCTGCAGTCTCCGGTGGCATGCCCTAGCGACATGGACGAGCTCGATTTTCAGATGTTGATGGTAGTGATTGTGAACATCAGCAGTAAGGTGATTTTTCTAATTTAAATACTTTTTATTATTATATAAAATCGTTATTAAAAATCAGATTCTATTATATATGTAGTTGATGTAGAAAAGATTAGTTTTTTTAGACAAGTTAAGATTTTTACAAATGGAAAGTTGAAATTTTTACAAAGAGAAAGGCGAGATTTTTATGTATAAAGTTTAGATTTTTAACATTCTAAAATCTTGATTTTTATCGTGTGAATGGCTTCATAAAAATGTGATCTTTATATAGTAGTAGAAGATTAAAAATATAATTTTTATTTGAATAGCGAAGTAAAAATTCGATTTTTATATATTAAATAGCGAAGTAAAAATTCGATTTTTATATATTGAATAGCGAAGTAAAAATTCGATTTTTATATATTGAATAGCGAAGTAAAAATTCGATTTTTATATATTGAATAGCGAAGTAAAAATTCGATTTTTATATATTGAATAGCGAAGTGAAAATGTGATTTTTTATATATAGTGGCTACGGGCAACGAAAGCGACAAAAAGGCGAGTATGGCGATGATTTCTCTAAATGAAGTGTCGTGGAGTTGGAATAGCTATTGGTGAGAACTCCTCACTCTAATTTTATTTCTAGTTAAAAATATATACTAGGATGCAGACGGTGTTTAGTAGCACCCGACACCCGTCGTCCACAGACCATGGACGGCTTGTATGCTTGTTTGTTTGATTTTCATGTGTAGTTGATTGTGTGATGTGATGTGAAATGAAATAAAATATTTTATAGTGGAAAATATTTTTATAGTTAAAAATAGGATTTTTAACGTGTATATAAAATGAAATAAAAATAAACAAATCGGACGATTTGTTTATATACACACATTTGACTGATATTGATTGGGACGATAAATTTTACACATTGCCCAACTACACAAATAAAATCTGTGTTTGATTGTTTGAAACCCCACACGGGTATTGGGATGATATTTGACGTACACTAATCCCGATTGTTTAGTTGTATGTCAATTGATTGATTGACAGACTGTTATGAGCGTTAAATATTTATATTTGATGCTTATACAGTGTAGAATGCACTTTGGATGATGGTTGATTATTCATCGTTGTTGACATATACATGTGTTGTAGAAAATCCATATAATTAACATTATATGGTAATTGATTGGGCCTCATTCCAGATTTAAAATAGAAATATTTGAAAAAGAAATATTTGAAATAGAATATTTGAAAATAGGAATATATGAAGCCGTATTTATTAGATTGACGCCATTTTGACGGGAACGATATTTATATCGATTTTATTCATTTTATAATGAATATCGAAAGTGATTTCAAAATCTGATATTTTGAAAAATAAATTGAATATAAATAAATTCAAATTGAAATTGAATATAAATGAATTCGAATTGAAATGGAATAGAAATGAATTCAAATTGAAATTGAATTGAATTGAAAACGAACTGAAATTGAATTAGAAATCAATTTGAATTGAAATCAATTTGAAATGAATTTAAATTGGAATATTCAATTTTGATTTGAAATTGAATATGAAGTTGAAACCATTTTGAAAATGAATTTAAAACGATTTATAAAGCACGTTTTGAATTGAAATCGACGAAGTATATATTATATATATAATATAATGGTCTGAATAGAACGCGCCGCGCCGCGGCAGTTCGCGAATTTCGACCATTGACTTCGAACGGATATTGCGGGAGATCCGACCCGGATTCTCCTAAAACCGGAACTGTAACACCCCACGTCCGTTAGTGCCACTCACAAAGGGAATGCACTAAGTTCTGTGGAGCATTTGGGGTAAAAGATGCAGATAAATTACAAGACAGACAAATATTAAACAGCGGAAAATAGAACTTTGCTTTATTGATAAAATAGTCTGTACAAGATTCTTTTACAATATCAGAGTATCATCTGTCTTTACAAAATAAAGAAGCATAAAACAACATTTTATATTCCCCAATGTAGCAAGATCCAGCCATAGCATCTGAAAAGAGAATCCAAGGACGACTTCGTCAAATCTTCAAGCTGGGGAAAGAGCAACGGTCCAATCTAATCCTGAGTTATACTATTCCCTCCTCAACTAACTGGGGGGGGGGGGACGGAAGAAAAGAAGCGAAAGAAAAACAGAGTCAGACATAAAGCCTGAGTAAGTCAGTAACTTCTAGCATGTGAACAGGGAAAAATGAAACGACATGAATTAACTGAATACAAGACAATACCATGATGATAGGGTCAACAGGATAAGATAAGATTACCACAAGATATACTAAGGCAAGATAAACTGGATATACTTTAAAACTTTCTCTGCTTCGCTACTACCTTATTATTCTGGTTTCTATATCTCTGCACCGCCTAACTAGTGTCCCTACTAGTAACGATAACGTGATCCCAATCCCTGTAGTTTCCGTCGCCTTCAGGCATCCATTTATTATTTAATTACCTAGATCTAATCTAGGGTTTTCTATCAAGTGCCTTCTAGATTCAACTAGAACTTACGCTATTTTTCTGAATGCTTCTTGGATTCAGGGTTTATGCCACCTAGTTCCAAACTAGGGATTATGCTACCTGTCGAACGATGCCCTTTAGTCTAGGACACACCACCTAGGGTGGTACATGTTCCTAGACTTTTCCCACGCATGTATCGCGAATCGTTGTCGCTTGTCTAGATGCACATGTCCAGTAATGTGCGGTCCGAGTTCCGCTGTCAGGGCTACTCTAGAAATAAGGAACTCAGTCGGGAGCTTTCAATATCTACCGATGCAGATGCTAAGGTCTGTTTTTCCAGTGGCTATGGTCCCACTCGACCCCTCCCTCAACTAATGGAAGGCCACCCTTGTAAAATGAGAACTGTACGAAGGCCCCTATCTGCCCCACTAATTCTATGGCCAACAACACCCCGCAACCACAACTAGATAGCAAGTATGTGGTCCGTATGAGTCCTCCAGCCTTCCCGCTTCACGTGTCTCGCTTGACTGAAGATGGATGGTAGACGACAAGTTGCTATCACAGGGCTTCCGATTTCTCGCCGAATCACGCTGGTCCATCCGAGTCTTTAGGTTGCCATATATATATATATATATATATATATATATATATATATATATATTGCAACCAAGGCATACCCTTGGCTCTTCTATCGCAGACCTTAACCTCTGTGCGCCCAGGCGGATCATCTGCAGCCTCACAGAGGGATACCAAGAGTACCCTCTGTCCCCTCGAAGCCTCGGGCTTCGTAACCCAATTCGTTGGATCCTTCTTAAAACCAGATGGATGTCCGCTCCTTCGTGTTATACTAAGAATTACTACTTAGTTCTACTAACTAAGGTTTACCACTTAGTTTCCAAATTCCTTGTTTTCTTAACTAAGTTTTACTACTTAGTCCCCTTTTCAACTGAGGTTTACTACTTAGTTTTCTTTCTCGCCAGGTTGGATTGGTTAAGTGTCTTTAGTCGATTCAAGCTATCTTAACCCTCTTCCCTTATCCTGTTAAACTGGTTAAGTGTTATCCCTTTATGCTTTTTACTTAACCCTATTCATTTATCATATTCTGATGGTTAAGCATTCAAGTTTACTTAACCCTATGGTCTAGTCCAGCTAACATATTAAATTGGCTAAGTGTATTACTTAACCCCAACCTCTAGTCTAATTAACATGTTAAATTGGCTAAGTGTATTAACTTTACTTAACCCCACCTTCTAGTCTAGTCAACATGTTAATTTGGCTAAGTATTCCCATGGACTTAACCCTCCCATTCTAGCTTTAACTGTGCTAAGTTGGTTAAGTGTTCCTTAACCTTCCCATTCTAGCTTAACTGTGTTAAGTTGGTTAAGTGTTCCTATGGACTTAACCTTCCCATTCTAGCTTAACTGGGTTAAGTTGGTTAAGTGTTTCTATGGACTTAACCCACCCATTCTTGCTTAACTGTGTTAAATTGGTTAAGTGTTTCTATGGACTTAACTCTCTCATTCTTGTTCTAGCTTTAATTAATAAATTAAAGCCGCAACCTCTCACATTAGACAGATATTGCTGCGGTTACTGGATGTGCCGGTCGGTTCCGGGCAGGTTTACACCGCAACTCAGTCTAACCTCGGGTTAGGCATATTCATGTTTTCTAAGTTCAAAGGGTTTTTGATTAATTTCCAAATCTGGTTTTGAAAACAACCATCCCGTCCTTCAGATCGGTTAGGGATAGCTAGGGAGGGCAGGAAACTTGTATTTTCCAAACCCAAGCCTAGACACTATCCTCTCTGTCACCCTAGAACTTTCAGGTGTATGTGTTATTCAAAGAGAAAACCTTTCTTTTGTCCATATATAAATTGTCAACAATTTATCTTCAAAGTCCATTTTCCCTTTTTAAATAAACTTGGCATATACCATTTTCATTTTGTCCTGCCCACTAGTATACTTATATTCTAGGCCCAAGTCCTAACCCAACTTGCAATTCAGGCCATTTCCTATTTCATTGCCAAAACTAGATTAAATATCCTAGTTTATAATTTATGGCCAAAACTTTACCTACATGCAAGTTACATATTTTGTGGTAAATGAACAATTTATCATTTATGACAAATTCTATAAGTAAATTTATTCCTAATTTACTTATTTCATTATTACACTTTTAATGTACGTTGTCACATTTATTATTATGGCCCGTTCCCTCTTATTTATCATATTTATACTTTTTGGTATGTAAATTATACCAAATTAAGTGTCACTAACCATAATTTATTCTAAACATGACAATTTCTCACAGTTATGGCTAAATTCAAAATTGTGCTAATATACTTATTCCAAATCTTTAATTAACACAATTTTGATTTAACATTCCTAATTCACAGTTTATGGTAAGACTAGAATTATTATTCTAGTTTACATTTCATGCCTAAAATTTAGCTTACTTGTTAATACTAAATTTAATATGTCAAACTTATCCAATTTGCATTCCTATGAACATGCCGTAATACATATTCCCAATTTATGCCAATTTCCAAGCTTATAACTACATTTATGTTCATTTTCATATTTTCCCCAAATTGCATTCCCGCCGTTCGTATAATCGTGATTTAACCTAGATTGTAAATAAATCTAGATTCGTAGAAAATAGGGAATGAACCAAAGATGCTATGAAAAGGGATAATAACTGGCATAAAAGGTTTGGATAACGACGTAGGTTTAAGAATATGGGTAGACCTAACTTAATAGGTAAATTCCCACGGTCTAAAACCAATAGATAGAATAGGTTCAAGAACATGGGTAGACCTAACTGAATAGGTAAATTCCCACAGTCTAAAACCAAAGAAAAACAAGGAACAAATAAAATAGATAATCGGGTTTAGACCCAATTTCATAGCCACAAAACTTAAGCAACAATTTTCCTAATTATGAATCATAGGCAAAGTTCATAGTTATAGGCAATGTTCATAGTCCAAAAGGGAAAATAATTCCCATAGTCATAAGTCATTGTCATAGGCAATGTCATAGTCATATGTTGTATGTCCCAAATCAAGGTTCATGTTCGTAATTCAAAGGCAATAGGTTCATGGTCATAGTTCTCATAATCATGATCATAGGCATAGGCATATCCTCTTTGTTCAATAGTCATAGGCCGTCAATCAAAGTCATAGTATGTTCTGGGCCATAGTCAAGAATTAGATCCAAAAACTTAAATAAACACAGATCCAAGTGAAGAGATTAGGCATTTTTCTTATATCCTTTTAATTTCATGTCACAAATAAAAATAAAACGTTCAAGTCTAGAAATAACCAACTTACAGAAATTAGATCTAGAATAGAAGAACGGCGATGCTAAGATTCGTATGTCGTTGCTCGAGGTTTGTTGATTTAGCCTTTGAATTCTTCACTTTGATTTGAATCTTCTCTTGAACAGATTTGAGCAGCATCTCCATGTCTTGAATTTATATTTTATTTTAATTATTTAAGAAAATTTAGAGGAGGGGAAGAAGCCATGAATCTTAGCAGCATAAGGATAGAAGAGAATTGGTGCAAAGAGAATGAAGACTAGGGCTGTTTATATAGCTGCTCAAGACCTTATCGTACACGCAGCGCTGAGTCAGCATTGAACCCAGTTAAGAAAATAGTCCAGGTACGTAGATGAATCTAGCCAAACCTTATCATACACGCAGTGCTGAGTCAGCATTGGGTCCCACAAGCTATTTTGGCGTAGAAATTTGAATTTCGAATGAATTGTTTTGGCGTAGAAGTTTGATTTTCGAACTTTTGAATTTCTGGAATTTATTTAACTGTTTTATTCACATGAAATATTCTTATATGTATATAATTCCTCTAACGACCATTTTACGCGTATATATATACGCACAACTTTCATTTTATTTCCAAAATTCAAATGATGTTGCCATATTTCATTGACTGTAGCCTTATCTTGAATTTTATCTTTCGTATACATATATTTTTGCATATATATATATATATATATTCTCATATGTATATATATATTTTCTTTATTTCCTTATATGTACGTTCTTATCCTTTCAAATTTTGAATTTGTATACGTACATATATTTGCATGTTCAGTTGGCCCTCTCTAAAACAAAGATAAAAAATTATGCCGCCGCCGGGGTTCGAACCCCCGACCTCCATGCTACAAATCCAATGCCTTAACCAACTGAGCTACAGAGGCTTTTGTTAATAAGTCTTAGAACAATAATAATTATTGTTCTCTCCTTACTTATCTTTTTCATGTTAGTTATAATACTTAAATTAAACAACTGCATGGATCTTTTTCTTTTAATTTTTCTTTTTTAAAATTAATTATACTTTAATTTGAGAATCTTAATGTCACAGAATTACGGGGTGTTACATTCTCCCCCACTTAAAAGGATTTCGCCCCCGAAATCTTCAAGTTAGGAAGAATGTGTCCTACCATCCAATCACCCATCTACTCAACCATTCAATCACAGGCATTCATTGTCCTTAAAAGATTTCTAATGTTTTCATGTTCATATGCATAGTGTGTGTATATGTCTCTATCTAATGCAAAATCAGGCGGTCTACTGATTCAGTTGACCTCCTTAATGCAAATCATGTTAGTGCCATGCGTCCAATCATGCATGCAAACATCCCTAGTCATGTAAATACTACATGCGTGCACAGCCATTCATCCATATGCAACGTCCATATGATATCATATCAAGTTCAACTTATAAACAAATGCATATATGTAAATGCAATATGAGAGCGTCCGAACTTGATCTAGTGCCTAATACGTATGCATATGCATCCACGAGCAACCATTTGCAACCACTTGCAACCATTCAACCATAACATGTTTCAAATACATGTTTACATCCATTGGCTTCTACCTAAGGATCGCAGATACGACCTAGAGGATATACTTTGGAAAGAGAGAAACAACTACGCGTAAAGCTCCTAAACAGAGAAATCAAGGATGCACCCTTAAGGAAAAAGGGCATGTTGCTAGTATCTAACCTTCTTGAGCTTTACTCCACTGTATCTTAACCAATTTATCTTCACGATTGTGAAGTTCCTAACCTCCATTTCCAAAATAAACAGATGTCAATCACGGTACCAAGTGTATGATTAGAGGTCTCTCCCTTATCCACCATGCCATAACTATAAGGGTTGAAAGATCACTACGCGCTTTTTAGAGCGCCTGTCACAACTATTCATCTCTCACGCAAACCATCCTAGTCGAACTCGACATTCCTCAAGTACAAGCCCCAAAGGCCTAAACCAATATCAGATAAGTATCCAGGGAATATCTCCTCCGATTTTAGATGATCGACGTGATATGATATAAGCAAACTCGATAGTTATTCAAACCCCTACTAACCAAAAATAAACGAGTCGAACCCCCCACTGGGTTTGAGACTGATTGGGATCTTCTTACTATACAAGTACTAAGGTGCAGAGACTTAACTATGGAAGCAAATATGAACAAATGCGAAGCGCTAAAAAGGAAATAGTACGAACATAAAAACTAGATTCTTCCAACAGAACTTTACTACCTTTCTCCTAGGTACGCATAGTATGTACTTGCCCTTCTGAAAATCTTGTCCTTTGTTCTTGCCCTCGTCCTTAATTATATGCCCTATCATACCCTAGTAAAGATACTTCCTCTTGTCTTAGGTTTTATAATTCCTTCTTCCTTTGTGAGCTAAATCTGCATCCATGAATTCCTCATCCTAGGGTTGTGCTCCCTAGCCAAACTCCTCATCCCCTTCCGTGTGTAGTCATGTTGACAAATCCCTCGAAAACTGCCTCCATCGTCCGGAAAACCCTATAAGCTTCGAAAGAAAACTGCTCGTAGACGAAACAACTACGGCTATGGATGGAAGTCGGGCACTACTTTGCCCTTCGATGAGGTTACCTCCTAGAAAGCCAGGAGCCCCAGAGACTCAAGAAAGAAGGAGACAAGAAATTAAAAATAGGAAGAGAAGATAGTGCGTATGGCTTTGGGGAATATGCCTTTAAAACAAATCTTTTCTCTTGAAAATGCTTCTTTAAAAACCGTTTTGAAAATAATTTTTCAAATCCTTTATTTGATCTGGTAACCTTCAGCTCTGATACCACGTGTAACACCGCACGTCCGTTAGTGCCACTCACAAAGGGAATGCACTAAGTTCTGTGGAGCATTTTGGGTAAAAGATGCAGATAAATTACAAGATAGACAAATATTAAACAGCGGAAAATAGAACTTTGCTTTATTGATAAAATAGTCTGTACAAGATTCTTTTACAATATCAGAGTATCATCTGTCTTTACAAAATAAAGAAGCATAAAACAACATTTTATATTCCCCAATGTAGCAAGAGCCAGCCATAGCATCTGAAAAGAGAATCCAAGGACGACTTCGTCAAATCTTCAAGCTGGAGAAAGAGCAACGGTCCAATCTAATCCTGAGTTATACTATTCCCTCCTCAACTACCGGGGGGGAACGGAAGAAAAGAAGCGAAAGAAAAACAGAGTCAGACATAAAGCCTGAGTAAGTCAGTAACTTCTAGCATGTGAACAGGGAAAAATGAATCGACATGAATTAACTGAATACAAGACAATACCATGATGATAGGGTCAACAGGATAAGATAAGATTACCACAAGATATACTAAGGCAAGATAAACTGGATATACTTTAATACTTTCTCTGCTTCGCTATTACCTTATTATTTCGGTTTCTATATCTCTGCACCGCCTAACTAGTGTCCCTACTAGTAACGATAATGTGATCCCAATCCCTGTAGTTTCCGTCGCCTTCAGGCATCCATTTATTATTTAATTACCTAGATCTAATCTAGGGTTTTCTATCAAGTGCCTTCTAGATTCAACTAGAACTTACGCTATTTTTCTGAATGCTTCTTGGATTCAGGGTTTATTCCACCTAGTTCCAAACTAGGGATTATGCTACCTGTCGAACGGTGCCCTTTAGTCTAGGACACACCACCTAGGGTGGTACATGTTCCTAGACTTTTCCCACGCATGTATCGCGAATCGTTGTCGCTTGTCTAGATGCACATGTCCAGTAATGTGCGGTCCGAGTTCCGCTGTCAGGGCTACTCTAGAAATAAGGAACTCAGTCGGGAGCTTTCAATATCTACCGATGCAGATGCTAAGGTCTGTTTTTCCAGTGGCTATGGTCCCACTCGACCCCTCCCTCAACTAATGGAAGGCCACCCTTGTAAAATGAGAACTGTACGAAGGCCCCTATCTGCCCCACTAATTCTATGGCCAACAACACCCCGCAACCACAACTAGATAGCAAGTATGTGGTCCGTATGAGTCCTCCAGCCTTCCCGCTTCACGTGTCTCGCTTGACTGAAGATGGATGGTAGACGACAAGTTGCTATCACAGGGCTTCCGATTTCTCGCCGAATCACGCTGGTCCATCCGAGTCTTTAGGTTGCCACATATATATATATATATATATATATATTGCAACCAAGGCATACCCTTGGCTCTTCTATCGCAGACCTTAACCTCTGTGCGCCCAGGCGGATCATCTGCAGCCTCACAGAGGGATACCAAGAGTACCCTCACGTCCCCTCGAAGCCTCGGGCTTCGTAACCCAATTCGTTGGATCCTTCTTAAAACCAGATGGATGTCCGCTCCTTCGTGTTATACTAAGAATTACTACTTAGTTCTACTAACTAAGGTTTACCACTTAGTTTCCAAATTCCTTGTTTTCTTAACTAAGTTTTACTACTTAGTCCCCTTTTCAACTGAGGTTTACTACTTAGTTTTCTTTCTCGCCAGGTTGGATTGGTTAAGTGTCTTTAGTCGATTCAAGCTATCTTAACCCTCTTCCCTTATCCTGTTAAACTGGTTAAGTGTTATCCTTTTATGCTTTTTACTTAACCCTATTCATTTATCATATTCTGATGGTTAAGCATTCAAGTTTACTTAACCCTATGGTCTAGTCCAGCTAACATATTAAATTGGCTAAGTGTATTACTTAACCCCAACCTCTAGTCTAATTAACATGTTAAATTGGCTAAGTGTATTAACTTTACTTAACCCCACCTTCTAATCTAGTCAACATGTTAATTTGGCTAAGTATTCCCATGGACTTAACCCTCCCATTCTAGCTTTAACTGTGCTAAGTTGGTTAAGTGTTCCTTAACCTTCCCATTCTAGCTTAACTGTGTTAAGTTGGTTAAGTGTTCCTATGGACTTAACCTTCCCATTCTAGCTTAACTGGGTTAAGTTGGTTAAGTGTTTCTATGGACTTAACCCACCCATTCTTGCTTAACTGTGTTAAATTGGTTAAGTGTTTCTATGGACTTAACTCTCCCATTCTTGTTCTAGCTTTAATTAATAAATTAAAGCCGCAACCTCTCACATTAGACAGATATTGCTGCGGTTACTGGATGTGCCGGTCGGTTCCGGGCAGGTTTACACCGCAACTCAGTCTAACCTCGGGTTAGGCATATTCATGTTTTCTAAGTTCAAAGGGTTTTTGATTAATTTCCAAATCTGGTTTTGAAAACAACCATCCCGTCCTTCGGATCAGTTAGGGATAGCCAGGGAGGGCAGGAAACTTGTATTTTCCAAACCTAAGCCTAGACACTATCCTCTCTGTCACCCTAGAACTTTCAGGTGTATGTGTTATTCAAAGAGAAAACCTTTCTTTTGTCCATATATAAATTGTCAACAATTTATCTTCAAAGTCCATTTTCCCTTTTTAAATAAACTTGGCCTATACCATTTTCATTTTGTCCTGCCCACTAGTATACTTATATTCTAGGCCCAAGTCCTAACCCAACTTGCAGTTCAGGCCATTTCCTATTTCATTGCCAAAACTAGATTAAATATCCTAGTTTATAATTTATGGCCAAAACTTTACCTACATGCAAGTTACATATTTTGTGGTAAATGAACAATTTATCATTTATGACAAATTCTATAAGTAAATTTACTCCTAATTTACTTATTTCATTATTACACTTTTAATGTACATTGTCCCATTTATTATTATGGCCCGTTCCCTCTTATTTATCATATTTATACTTTTTGGTATGTAAATTATACCAAATTAAGTGTCACTAACCATAATTTATTATAAACATGACAATTTCTCACAGTTATGGCTAAATTCAAAATTGTGCTAATATACTTATTCCAAATCTTTAATTAACACAATTTTGATTTAACATTCCTAATTCACGGTTTATGGTAAGACTAGAATTATTATTCTAGTTTACATTTCATGCCTAAAATTTAGCTTACTTGTTAATACTAAATTTAATATGTCAAACTTATCCAATTTGCATTCCTATGAACATGCCGTAATACATATTCCCAATTTATGCCAATTTCCAAGCTTATAACTACATTTATGTTCATTTTCATATTTTCCCCAAATTGTATTCCCACCGTTCGTATAATCGTGATTTAACCTAGATTGTAAATAAATCTAGATTCGTAGAAAATAGGGAATGAACCAAAGATGCTATGAAAAGGGATAATAACTGGCATAAAAGGTTTGGATAACGACGTAGGTTTAAGAATATGGGTAGACCTAACTTAATAGGTAAATTCCCACGGTCTAAAACCAATAGATAGAATAGGTTCAAGAACATGGGTAGACCTAACTGAATAGGTAAATTCCCACAGTCTAAAACCAAAGAAAAACAAGGAACAGATAAAATAGATAATCGGGTTTAGACCCAATTTCATAGCCACAAAACTTAAGCAACAATTTTCCTAATTATGAATCATAGGCAAAGTTCATAGTTATAGGCAATGTTCATAGTCCAAAAGGGAAAATAATTCCCATAGTCATAAGTCATTGTCATAGGCAATGTCATAGTCATATGTTGTATGTCCCAAATCAAGGTTCATGTTCGTAATTCAAAGGCAATAGGTTCATGGTCATAGTTCTCATAATCATGATCATAGGCATAGGCATATCCTCTTTGTTCAATAGTCATAGGCCGTCAATCAAAGTCATAGTATGTTCTGGGCCATAGTCAAGAATTAGATCCAAAAACTTAAATAAACACATATCCAAGTGAAGAGATTAGGCATTTTTCTTATATCCTTTTAATTTCATGTCACAAATAAAAATAAAACGTTCAAGTCTAGAAATAACCAACTTACAGAAATTAGATCTAGAATAGAAGAACGGCGATGCTAAGATTCGTATGTCGTTGCTCGAGGTTTGTTGATTTAGCCTTTGAATTCTTCACTTTGATTTGAATCTTCTCTTGAACAGATTTGAGCAGCATCTCCATGTCTTGAATTTATATTTTATTTTAATTATTTAAGAAAATTAAAGGAGGGGAAGAAGCCATGAATCTTAGCAGCATAAGGATAGAAGAGAATTGGTGCAAAGAGAATGAAGACTAGGGCTATTTATATAGCTGCTCAAGATCTTATCGTACACGCAACGCTGAGTCAGCATTGAACCCAGTTAAGAAAATAGTCCAGGTACGTAGATGAATCTAGCCAAACCTTATCATACACGCAGTGCTGAGTCCGCATTGGGTCCCACAAGCTATTTTGGCGTAGAAATTTGAATTTCGAATGAATTGTTTTGGCGTAGAAGTTTGATTTTCGAACTTTTGAATTTCTGGAATTTATCTAACTGTTATATTCACATGAAATATTCTTATATGTATACAATTCCTCTAACGACCATTTTACGCGTATATATATACGCACAACTTTCATTTTATTTTCAAAATTCAAATGATGTTGCCATATTTCATTGACTGTAGCCTTATCTTGAATTTTATCTTTCGTATACATATATTTTTGCATATATATATATATATATTCTCATATGTATATATATATTTTCTTTATTTCCTTATATGTACGTTCTTATCCTTTCAAATTTTGAATTTGTATACGTACATATATTTGCATGTTCAGTTGGCCCTCTCTAAAACAAAGATAAAAATTTATGCCGCCGCCGGGGTTCGAACCCCCGACCTCCATGCTACAAATCCAGTGCCTTAACCAACTGAGCTACAGAGGCTTTTGTTAATAAGTCTTAGAACAATAATAATTATTGTTCTCTCCTTACTTCTCTTTTTCATGTTAGTTATAATACTTAAATTAAACAACTGCATGGATCTTTTTCTTTTAAAAATTAATTATACTTTAATTTGAGAATCTTAATGTCACAGAATTACGGGGTGTTACAGGAACCGTTGGGTTCGTATCGAAAAGAGCTTTCTAAGGAAAATTAGAAATTAGAAATCTAACGGTTGGATTTGGAATTATGTCCAAATAAAATTTGAAAAAGGTCACTGTAAGTGCAGTTCGATGGCCGTTGATGGAAATCGACTGTACAGGCCTTGATAAAACTATTAAAAATAGTAATAATTTGTGTAAAATCATAAGAAATGATTTGTGAAGAGTTGGGATGAAAAACTCCATATTTGAAAAGATAAAAATAGATTTTTATCGAAATGAACTAGTTTTGAACTAGAATTATAATTCTATTTATTTTTAAAATAAATAAATTGAGTTTGAAATGGTTTTGAAATATAACCAGAATTTCCAATAATTGAATTGGAATGGATTTAAATCGAAACTGTCTTTGGAATATTTCGATGTTGGATCTCGTGATCATACAGATGTTGTTATGGAAATTTGAAAGATATGTATATATATCGTTATTTCCAATACGATATTCGTTGGTCGTAGAATTTGATATTGAATATAAGCCGATATATTTTCTATTCAGAGCCTCGTATTTAATATCAAATGTGATTTGGGTTTGTCGTGAATGGTGTCTTCATTAACACTGTTCTTAAGCCCAGTTGAGAAAAGATTAAATCTTTTTATTTAGATTTAATGAAGTGTACCAATTAAATAATATTTAATTGAATTGATATTGATTTTTGGGTTTATCGTGAACAGTGTTTTAAATAACACTTGTTCTTTAACCCGATAATTAATTGAATGTGATTTTGGGTTTATAGTGAACCGTGTTTTAAATGACACTGATTCTTTAACCCAATTAACGATTAAAACTAAGTGGGGTTTTAATGAATCTTTAATTAGATTGAAAAGTTCGAGAATGGAGTATCACCAGTTTTGCTCCAGGCGATAGTTAAATCTTTAATTAGATTTGAACGTGAAATGGTAATTGAATTTACCGATAACACCGTGGTGTTAGATATGAAGTATTACCAGTTTTACTTCATGTGATGAATAGGTTGGGATTGGGAAATTAAAATAAATGATTACTTCGGTAAGGTTCGTTAATCCCGACTAGTTGAATCGAAATTCAAAAGGATAGATTAAAGAATAAATATAAAGAATTTATCTTTGATAAAATTAATGGGAACCTTTCCCCTATGAATGTGAAATTTAGAAACTAACTGTCGGTTAGCTAAGCAGAACGGTTTTCTGGATATTGATCTGATGTTGGTTTCGGCCTTCGGGGTTAATATTTGGGGAATTATTCTCTTGTTAATTTACGGTTAGTGACTGATGAATTGGAATGAGGCGTATGTTGTGTTTGTGTAACACTTATTTAAAATATACACGAGTTATTCGGAAAGACGGGGTTTATCCCATTCTGAATAACTGATACGACGATAAGTCAAAGATGAAGACGGTGGTTGAAGACCGGAAGTCTTCACGCCGTTTGGGTGATTACTAATGATCTTGATTGGGCTGTACACCCAAGAAGAGGGAAACAGTTGGTGATCGTCCAGACGTACTTAGAGATCGATGGATATGCGGGGTACTAGGTGCCCCCGGTTTCGTTCAGGCCTAGAGCGAACTTGTAAATGGACTGTGTGTCTGACATCGGATTTCATTCTGTGTGACTGATATCAGTTGCATAGAATGGTTTGCCTGTGTGGCATGCTAAGATGCAAATGATCAAGGCTTCTGTTGAAAAGCAAAGTCTTGTGGTTGATGATCAAAGCACGGCCTTTGTGGCGTAGCTTTGTGTAGCGTTGATTCGCGAGCCTCACACCCCGGTTGTGAACCAAAAACGGGAGACGGACCTCAGGGAGGGCATGCGTTTCTTTCTAGCTAGGGTGGTGTCAGTGACCTACCAGCCCTGACATTTATATATTTTTCACCTGTGTGGTTGTTGCTGTTGCGAGGCGCCTCGGTTTGATCGGACGATCCGGGTCCGATGGAGTCATTTATTGGCTTACTTACGCCCCAAAGGGCGGGAAAACGCAGTGTTCAGGAATTTTAATCCACATCGGTGGACCGGCCCTGACGATCCAAGGGTCACTCGAGCTCTGATCCTGAGACTCGGGCTAGACAGTCTCGAATCGATTGAGGACTATCTTTTTCCTCGGTTCATAGATGGAAACCCAATTTCCAAATACGTGACTTTGCGATTTTGATTGTATAACCTATATATGGCGACATAGTGGTATGGGGCATTCATGCCGCCTATGATTGATACTTATGATTTGAAGTTGTTTTATACACTATACACTTATAATAGTATCAAATGATTTCTTTTAAATGTATCAAGCATTCTTGGCTATTACAAGGTAAAAACCCTATCCCCCGGCTTGCGTTGCATTGTGTGATAGGACCTGGGTCTTATAATAGCTTCATTTTTCTTTATTTAGCATTGCGTTGTTGTTTTATGCACTGGTATTCTTGGGAGGAAACCCGTTCCGTGTTATACGCCGTGGTCCCTTGATTTACCTAACGATTTAAAATAAAGATTAATATATGTTTTAGTTCTCACACCAGTCCCATGACTGACCTGGAGTTTATTGTTTTAACCTAAACTCTAGGTGCCCTTATTTTGACACGGGCAGCTAGTAGTTTTGGTTTTGCAGATTTATATTCACAGGATCCTGGTTTACAGCTGGAATGATATCCGGAAAGCTTTGTATCCGTATATCTCCTTCTAGTTGTATTTTGTATTATTTTCCGCTGCTATGTATTTAAATGTAATTTAAATCTTTGATATTTCTGTGTAATATTCATTCATTCATACTCTGTATATTCTTGTATTCTGATGCATTGTTGTAATATACAATGAAATGTTCTTCCGTCTGCGTTCTATTTTGTCGTGTTCTCGAAACGATCAGGCATTTCGAACGGTCTAGATCGGTTTAGCGACTGATTCGGATCGAGCAAAATTCCTGATCGTCACAGTTGGTATCAGAGCTTTGGTTTACCAAGCTCAGAGAACAAGGCACATTAGAACCATTCGAAAGAATTCATCGGATATTGGATTAGTAACATCCGATGGGAATGACTCGTTAGAGATTGGATCAGTAGTATCCTAGAACGAGTGTGAAGAGTATATTTTTAAAATGAAAACAAATTTTGTTTTGAAAATTTAAAATCAATTATTCGTATTTGATTATTTATTTCATATTGATTAGGACAGTCCAGTATATAGAGATTTTGCATATACGTCTTGCAAACGTGTGTTCGAAATTTTAATATATTGGATAGATATAGAATCACACTCTAGTCGCCCGGAGATGATTCTGATGATGAGGCCTCATCATCAGTGTTTATATTCGAGTGACGAAAGTGAGATTTCTATATATTTCCTATTGACTGGTGTGAGAACCAAAATTATATAGGGCCTATTGTTGTGATTTGGCATCAAAAATCTGATTTTTGACTATATATCAAAGTTATGAATTTCAAATGATAATTCACTAATTGATTGATGTTTGTGCTGTATGTTTATTTATTTGATAATTTTGAACCATTTAGCCTAATTGAATCAAATATTGATTTGTATTGAAATTAGGTCGCATTTGCTTGCATATACATGTACTTACATTGAACAGGTCATAGCAAGGAGGCTAGAGCAGAGATTAAAATTTGTTTGCCCGACAAATAGGTACATGTTTACTATAATTTACTGTTTTGTTTGGGTGATGATGATTTTATGAGCCTATTGGCTAGCCGCTTGGCTTTTTCTTTTTCTTTTTGAGATCAGAAGGCCTATATGGCAATTTCGGGATTTTCCCGTGGCTCCCGGTGCATGGGAGGTTATGGCAAAAAAATTCAAATTTAGGGTGTTAGCCAAATTTTTGAAGAATTTGAAAATTCTCAAAAACTGAAAAGTTGGAGAATGGAAGCCAGATCGAACGTAGAGTTGATTAATCAAACCACTTTCGACTTTGTTCCTTTTCGGGGACGAAAAGTTTTAAGCGGGGGAGATTGTAATAACCCGAAAATCTAGGCTAGTTTAAAATTTTTATTTTGGCAATTTTAGCGAATTTTGAACATTTAAAATAGATTATTTTAAATAATATCGACGAGAAATTTATTTTGAGTAGAATTCGAACGTATATATTATATATAGATCGTCGTTAGAATATAAATAATTATATATAATTATAAAAGGAATTGAAAATGGCGCGGTAGTTCGATAATTCGATTTCAAACTTCAATTGAATGTACCGGGTGCAAAATAAACCGGATTTTAGTGAAACCAAAAATGATGGAATCTAATTGTGAATATCTTTCCAACGAATCCGAAAAATTGAAATTTCATAACGGGAATCAAAAGATATGTCCAGTTGAAAATTCTGAATAATCGCTATGGAATTCAGGCCCTTAAAAAGGGAATTTTGCAAACGACCTCGGATTTAGACGAAACCACTTTTGTTGGATCCGTGATGTAAAGTTATTGCTAGGTTTCAAATTTCATAATTTTCCGAATCAATATGTGAGCGTGGCAAAGGAAAACGCGTTTGACCAGTTTTAGTTGGTTTTAATCGACTGGAAAATGGCCATTTTTCCAACGGTCTCAGAATTCGACGAAACTAGTTTTATTAGGACCGTATCGTCAATACGAAGCTAGAAATTATTTTTCTGGAATTTTTCGAGTTAGTATGTGACCGCAGTAAATTGAAATGCGTGTTCAAATTCAATATATAGAGTTATATGTTGGTTTTAACGGAAACTGACCGAAATGGTCGAATCAGCTTATGATACATATC
Source organism: Allium sativum (assembly GCA_030737875.1). Taxonomy (NCBI): domain Eukaryota; kingdom Viridiplantae; phylum Streptophyta; class Magnoliopsida; order Asparagales; family Amaryllidaceae; genus Allium; species Allium sativum. The sequence goes on along the minus strand of CM060922.1, from coordinate 441,323,100 downwards.
CCATTGTGTTCGGAATGGGGGTGAAACGCTATGGGCGACAGGCGGTGGGCCTCGTTTAGAGGTCGTATGTGAAAGTCAACCTTTTGGGATTAAATAATTAAAAAAATAAAAAAATAAAAACAAAACTACCTCCCCCCCCCCTTAAATCCTCCTGCCCCCCCCCCCCCCCTTCGAAATTAAATCAGAAGCAAATAAAAAAAATGGCCGACGCTCATCGCTCCCTCCGCTTCACCTCGTCGCGCCGCCCCCCACCTGTCACCGCGCCGCCGTTCTTCTCCGCCCCTCCCTCCTTCTCCGTCCCCTCCTTCAGATTAAGGAAGCCGCGCACCCCCCATTCCTCGAGCCCTCCACCATCGAAGAAAAATCGTCGCCGCCCCACTGCTGAAGACCACCGCTCCGACCTCCTGCACCCACCGCCGACGCCAAACCCCCTGGCCACCTCCGCCAACCCCTGCGCGCCCTTTTCCCCTTCCAGTCACCACAAGCGAACCCTGCAGTCTCCGGTGGCATGCCCTAGCGACATGGACGAGCTCGATTTTCAGATGTTGATGGTAGTGATTGTGAACATCAGCAGTAAGGTGATTTTTCTAATTTAAATACTTTTTATTATTATATAAAATCGTTATTAAAAATCAGATTCTATTATATATGTAGTTGATGTAGAAAAGATTAGTTTTTTTAGACAAGTTAAGATTTTTACAAATGGAAAGTTGAAATTTTTAAAAAGAGAAAGGCGAGATTTTTATATATAAAGTTTAGATTTTTAACATTCTAAAATCTTGATTTTTATCGTGTGAACGGCTTCATAAAAATGTGATCTTTATATAGTAGTAGAAGATTAAAAATATAATTTTTATTTGAATAGGGAAGTAAAAATTCGATTTTTATATATTGAATAGCGAAGTAAAAATTCGATTTTTATATATTGAATAGCGAAGTAAAAATTCGATTTTTATGTATTGAATAGCGAAGTAAAAATTCGATTTTTATATATTGAATAGCGAAGTAAAAATTCAATTTTTATATATTGAATAGCGAAGTGAAAATGTGATTTTTTATATATAGTGGCTACGGGCAACGAAAGCGACAAAAAGGCGAGAATGGCGATGATTTCTCTAAATGAAGTGTCGTGGAGTTGGAATAGCTATTGGTGAGAACTCCTCACTCTAATTTTATTTCTAGTTAAAAATATATACTAGGATGCAGACGGTGTTTAGTAGCACCCGACACCCGTCGTCCACAGACCATGGACGGCTTGTATGCTTGTTTGTTTGATTTTCATGTGTAGTTGATTGTGTGATGTGATGTGAAATGAAATAAAATATTTTATAGTGGAAAATATTTTTATAGTTAAAAATAGGATTTTTAACATGTATATAAAATGAAATAAAAATAAACAAATCGGACGATTTGTTTATATACACACATTTGACTGATATTGATTGGGACGATAAATTTTACACATCGCCCAACTGCACAAATAAAATCTGTGTTTGATTGTTTGAAACCCCACACGGGTATTGGGATGATATTTGACGTACACTAATCCCGATTGTTTAGTTGTATGTCGATCGATTGATTGACAGACTGTTATGAGCGTTAAATATTTATATTTGATGCTTATACAGTGTAGAATGCACTTTGGATGATGGTTGATTATTCATCGTTGTTGACATATACATATGTTGTAGAAAATCCATATAATTAACATTATATGGTAATTGATTGGGCCTCATTCCAGTTTTAAAATAGAAATATTTGAAAAAGAAATATTTGAAATAGAATATTTGAAAATAGGAATATATGAAGCCGTATTGATTAGATTGACACCATTTTGACGTGAACGATATTTATATCGATTTTATTCATTTTATAATGAATATCGAAAGTGATTTCAAAATCAGATATTTTAAAAAAAAAAATTGAATATAAATAAATTCGAATTGAAAATGAATATAAATGAATTCGAATTGAAATGGAATAGAAATGAATTCGAATTGAAATTGAATTGAATTGAAAACGAACTGAAATTGAATTAGAAATCAATTTGAATTGAAATCAATTTGAAATGAATTTAAAATGAATTTAAATTGGAATATTCAATTTTGATTTGAAATTGAATATGAAGTTGAAACCGTTTTGAAAATGAATTTAAAACGATTTATAAAGCACGTTTTGAATTGAAATCGACGAAGTATATATTATATATATTATATATATAATATAATGGCCTGAATAGAACGCGCCGCGACAGTTCACGAATTTCGACCATTGACTTCGAACGGATATTGCGGGATATCCGACCGTCGGATTCTCCTAAAACCGGAACTGTTGGGTTCGTATCGAAAAGAGCTTTCTAACGAATATTAAAAATTAGAAATCTAACGGTTGGATTTGGAATTATGTCCAAATCAAATTTGAAAAAGGTCGTTGTAAGTGCAGTTCGATGGCCGTTGATGGAAATCGACTGTACGGGCCTTGATAAAACTATTAAAAATAGTAATAATTTGTGTAAAATCATAAGAAATGATTTGTGAAGAATTGGGATGAAAAACTCCATATTTGAAAAGATAAAAATAGATTTTTATCGAAATGAACTAGTTTTGAACTAGAATTATAATTCTATTTATTTTTAAAATAAATAAATTGAGTTTGAAATGGTTTTGAAATATAACCAGAATTTCCAATAATTGAATTGGAATGGATTTGAATCGAAACTGTCTTTGGAATATTTCGATGTTGGATCTCGTGATCATACAGATGTTGTTATGGAAATTTGAAAGATATGTGTATATATCGTTATTTCCAATACGATATTCATTGGTCGTAGAATTTGATATTGAATATAAGCCGATATATTTTCTATTCAGAGCCTCGTATTTAATATCAAATGTGATTTGGGTTTGTCATGAATGGTGTCTTCATTAACACTGTTCTTAAGCCCAGTTGAGAAAAGATTAAATCTTTTTATTTAGATTTAATGAAGTGTACCAATTAAATAATATTTAATTGAATTGATATTGATTTTTGGGTTTATCGTGAATAGTGTTTTAAATAACACTTGTTCTTTAACCCGATAATTAATGGAATGTGATTTTGGGTTTATAGTGAACCGTGTTTTAAATGACACTGATTCTTTAACCCAGTTAACGATTAAAACTAAGTGGGGTTTTAATGAATCTTTAAATAGATTGAAAAGATCGAGAATGGAGTATCACCAGTTTTGCTCCAGGCGATAGTTAAATCTTTAATTAGATTTGAACGTGAAATGGTAATTGAATTTACCGATAACACCGTGGTGTTAGATATGAAGTATTACCAGTTTTACTTCATGTGATGAATAGGTTGGGATTGGGAAATTAAAATAAATGATTACTTCGGTAAGGTTCGTTAATCCCGACTAGTTGAATCGAAATTCAAAAGGATAGATTAAAGAATAAATATAAAGAATTTATCTTTGATAAAATTAATGGGAACCTTTCCCCTATGAATGTGAAATTTAGAAACTAACTGTCGGTTAGCTAAGCAGAACGGTTTTCTAGATATTGATCTGATGTTGGTTTCGGCCTTCGGGGTTAATATTTGGGGAATTATTCTCTTGTTAATTTACGGTTAGTGACTGATGAATTGGAATGAGGCGTATGTTGTGTTTGTGTAACACTTACTTAAAATATACGCGAGTTATTCGGAAAGACCGGGTTTATCCCATTCTGAATAACTGATACGACGATAAGTCGAAGATGAAGACGGTGGTTGAAGACCGGAAGTCTTCACGCCGTTTGGGTGATTACAGATGATCTTGATTGGGCTGTACACCCAAGAAGAGGGAAACAATTGGTGATCGTCCAGACGTACTTGGAGATCGATGGATATGCGGGGTACTAGGTGCCCCCGGTTTCGTTCAGACCCAGAGAGAACTTGTAAATGGACTGTGTGTCTGACATCGGATTTCATTCTGTGTGACTGATATCAGTTGCATAGAATGGTTTGCCTGTGTGGCATGCTAAGATGCAAATGATCAAGGCTTCTGTTGAAAAGCAAAGTCTTGTGGTTGATGATCAAAGCACGGCCTTTGTGGCGTAGCTTTGTGTAGCGTTGATTCGCGAGCCTCACACCCCGGTTGTGAACCAAAAACGGGAGACGGACCTCAGGGAGGGCATGCGTTTCTTTCTAGCTAGGGTGGTGTCAGTGACCTACCAGCCCTGACATTTATATACTTTTCACCTGTGTGGTTGTTGCTGTTGCGAGGCGCCTCGGTTTGATCGGACGATCCGGGTCCGATGGAGTCATTTATTGGCTCACTTACGCCCCAAAGGGCGGGGAAACGCAGTGTTCAGGAATTTTAATCCACATCGGTGGACCGGCCCTGACGATCCAAGGGTCACTCGAGCTCTGATCCTGAGACTCGGGCTAGACAGTCTCGAATCGGTTGAGGACTATCTTTTGCCTCGGTTCATAGATGGAAACCCAATTTCCAAATACGTGACTTTGCGATTTTGATTGTATAACCTATATATGGCGACATAGTGGTATGGGGCATTCATGCCGCCTATGATTGATACTTATGATTTGAAGTTGTTTTATACACTATACACTTATAATAGTATCAAATGATTTCTTTTAAACGTATCAAGCATTCTTGGCTATTACAAGATAAAAACCCTATCCCCCGGCTTGCGTTGCATTGTGTGATAGGACCTGGGTCTTATAATAGCTTCATTTTTCTTTATTTAGCATTGCGCTGTTGTTTTATGCACTGGTATTCTTGGGAGGAAACCCGTTCCGTGTTATACGGCGTGGTCCCTTGATTTACCTAACGATTTAAAATAAAGATTAATATATGTTTTAGTTCTCACACCAGTCCCATGACTGACCTGGAGTTTATTGTTTTAACCTAAACTCTGGGTGCCCTTATTTTGACATGGGCAGCTAGTAGTTTTGGTTTTGCAGATTTATATTCACAGGATCCTGGTTTACAGCTGGAATGATATCCGGAAAGCTTTGTATCCGTATATCTCCTTCTAGTTGTATTTTGTATTATTTTCCGCTGCTATGTATTTAAATGTAATTTAAATCTCTGATATTTCTGTGTAATATTCATTCATTCATACTCTGTATATTCTTGTATTCTGATGCATTGTTGTAATATACAATGAAATGTTCTTCCGTCTGCGTTCTATTTTGTCGTGTTCTCGAAACGATCAGGCGTTTCGAACGGTCTAGATCGGTTTAGCGACTGATTCGGATCGAGCGAAATTCCCAATCGTCACAGTTGGCCGGATTTTAAGCTCGAAGCCGCTGCGTTTTAGACCTTATTTCGTGATTATGGAGGAGACAAAAATGTCGAAATTTAGGAGGATGGTTGGCGAGGTTATGGCACGGATTTTGATGGGATTTGATGAACTCTAGGGCGACGGTGGAAGTTGCGACAGTGGGGAAGATGGGTAGAGCGTGCATGCTGAAGTTTAAATCACAAACGAAGAAAAGCAGCTTATTGAAAAGGAAGATGATGCGTGAGCAAAGAAAAAGGTCGACTGGCTTAGGATTTTAGAAACTGAATGCGTGGAGGAAGTTTAGTGGTATTGACATGTGCTCTTTTACTTAAATAGTAGGAAATATTTAAATATAGATTACGTTTAATTAATTACTTAATTATGTTAATGTTTAAATCAGGTTACGGGTTGGGCAGAAATCATTAGCGCGTGAGTTTCCTGGTTCTGGAATGAAGCTTTGCAGAGAAGTCGACCTAATCTTTTCCCCAAATCAAAGTGATTAATTTACACTAATTTGAGATTAATAATAAATTATCTAATTAAATTAGTTTTAACCAATGCAGACGGAATCAAGAGCGATGGAGAAAAAGAGGAGTCGGACTATTATTTTTGGGACAGAAGTCAAACCGTTAAATATTTATAAACCAAAATAATTAACTTAATTATAGCACCATTTAAGGATTAATAATTATAATTAATACGTGTTAAATTAAAATATTGATAACTTTATATATATCACCAGAATTGAACAAACTTCGTACTGTTGGAATCGCTTTGATGAGCAGTACATTCTGAAACTATTCTGGACGGAAATGGAGTCGACAAGATTTTACAGTTAAATTAAACGACTATTTAATTTAACTGTAAACAAACCGTTTGAAATAGTAAATCAGATCAAGGTGAGTTAAACTCACTTAGTTTCTCTCACTTATATTTTATATAAGTCAGCTTTTATAATTATGTGCTATGGTTGTTAATGGTTGATTGTTTGTTAAATATATATTCATATATTGATTGAACCAATGAAATTAAACGTGGTTTAATTTCAGTGAAACACCAAATCGTTATTTTAACGATTGGACCCAATGGAGGTAACTTACCTTGTTGGTCACGTTTATAAAATAAACGTGTTTAATTGTTTGAATTGTTTTGTTAAATGGTTGATGTTAAATAGGTGTTATTTACTGCATAGAAACAATCAGTTAAATTTAATTGAATGAATTTATGTGAGATAATCTCTTTTGATGCAGGGAAGAACAGGTTGGAGGAATCCAAATGGATTCCTCAAATATATTTAATGTTATTTATTTTCATATTATCATTATATGAACTGTTTTGATTGGATGATTGATTTGATTGGTTGACCATTGACTGAAATTCAACGTTTGTTTTGTTTTAACCAATGGGAAATATTGGTCGAGTAATTGGCAGTAAATTGCCTATAAATCAATCGTCTTTTAAATATTGATTTACCATCATGTGAATTGATAGAAGTAAAGTTATAAAATTTATTTTATAACTGAAGATAGATTTTTAGATCTATTAATTTAAATAAAAATTATTAAAAGGGAAATAAATATTTATTATTTAAGTTTATAAATAATCATTAAATGATTTTATAAAGCGAATGCTTATTTTAAGAAGATTTATAAGAAAACGAGCATAACTTAATCTAACAGTTAAGCATTGGATAATTGTTTTTAAGAAATAATTAAATGGAATTATTTACATTAGTTATATCATTAATTAATTTAAAGGAAGAACTAATTGAAATCAGTTAATGAGACAATCATGTTTTAAGTTGACTAAGCCAACCATTTTAATGGGATTGATTATTAGATTAGTTCTTTTTAAATTAATTTAATGAAATAGTTTAATAGATAGTTGTTTTAATTTTTTATAAGATTTTAAAAAAAAATTACTATTTATTTTAGTTAATAAGGAAATTAACTACTTCTGAAGTAGTTAATGATTGAAGTAAATTATTATTTTAATTAATAATAATTTAAGGGATTACCTTTTAATTAGAATTCGTTTAAAAAGCAATCGAAGTTGAAATGGAATCTAGTTGAACTGTGAAAGGAGTTTATGATCGGGGTTTATACTAAAACTCGAGTTTTAATAACGGAGATATAAAAGAGAATTTTCAGCAAGTAAGATAGGTCAAATTAAATGGAAACTTAATGTTTGAATTAAGAAAAAGGAAATTGAGAATAAAAGGGTTTATCTTAAACCAGAATTACATAAAAGAAGTTTATACAAAGAGATAACATATTAAAGTGTCAATTTTAAATTAACGTTACTTAATAATGGAATTAAGTAAAATGAAGGAAATTGAAATAAGATTTTCAAGTGAGACATGGTTGAATAGATTAGAGAAAGGGACTGTTAAAAGTGAATTTAGTAAAGGAGTAATAGGATTTTGTAACAAAAATCCGTGTTATTAAACGAATTGTTTAAAGAAGGTTAAAAGGTGATGTTTTCGTAAGCAATTACTAAATCAACAAATTAAGTAATAGTGAGTTATATTTAAAAAGAGATATTTTAAAAAGTAAGAAGGTTTTATAAAACCGTATTTTAAACAAAATAGTTAAATGGGATTTGGTGATATTAAAATAAATATCGGTTTTTGAATTACAACTCATATCTATCTTAAAGTAAGAACGTTGTTGATCAAGGTCTGAGAGGTAAATAAATACCCCAACTTGAATGACTTCAGGACTATCTGAGGATGACATTAGTTTGTAATGGGAAAGAGGTTAAAAATAATTTATTATTTCCATGTATGAAATAATAACACAATGTTAATCACAAGATTTGAGAATACATATTGAGATTTCTAAAGTAACGTAAATAAAAAGGATTTGAGAACACATAATATAATTTCCAAAGTAACGGAAATAGGAAGATTTGAGAATATATATATAATTATATTTCCAAAAGTAAAAGGAAATAAAAAGTTAAGTTTTGGAATGAGTTTATTCAGAAAGAATAAGAGTTGGGTATTGTTTTCAAGTAACGATGTTTATGTGAAATTTGAGAAACCAAAGTAGGAACATATACATATGATTTAATTCTAATTAAATAAAATAGTTTTGAATATAAACTTATGCTAAATAAGAAGTGAAAGGATATATTCATAATATCGAAAGAATTAAGAGATTTAAATTAACCATTCGTTAATTATTTTTAATTAAAAAGGCCATGTAATGCTGGTGCTAAACTAGTAAACTCATTTTATTCTCATGATTGTTTATTTGATAGTTAAATAACCGACTATCAAACCCGGCCTATATGATTATTGGTATGGAAAGACCGGGATCGAATTTATATTCGAAAACCATTCCGATCCAGCAAATACATGAAAATCCAATTTAAGATGGAGTAAATTAAGACCGTTGATCTTCATGAACGGAAGAACTACTTGATAAATTTCTCCGGGTAGCTCTTGGAGATATTTTGATAGTGATTCGGTCGTGATTGAAATCTACGGATTGCAAGGACTTCTCGCTACTGATTTATAGGGTGATACCTAGGATGCAGTAGGAGAGTGCCTTCGGTTCATCCTGTTCCTGGATGACTCGTATGGATGAGTTTCTGACAAAGTATTTCCAAAGGGATCACGTATGTTGATTTCTTCAAATGTATTTCTGTTGATGGCAGAGAAGGCAGTACTCCTTCTCTTAGCTTAACACATAGAATATTTTTGTGGACGTCAATTAGTGATATCCGACGGATCTGACGATGTGTCATTCAAAGTGGACGGAGCTGTGCTATTCTGAAGTGTAAGCTTAAACCTCAAGCCTCATCAACCGGAAAATGGTATAAAATCGGGTAGGTCGCATGGCTATGTGGTTGGCATCCATTTATAGGGTATATCATTACCTGATCTGGAGAAATTAAAAGCCTTCGGTTGTCACTTTTATTTTTGTATGTATGTTATCGCTTCGGTTGGCCCGCCCCTAACCGTGGTGATGATATATTCAGTACTCTCAAGGGAAATGAGGGGCCGATCATGTTTAGCCTGGGTTGCAAGATGTTCTTGTTGAACCCCAATGTATTCATCTCCGAAGGTACATTGTTGGAAAGGTGGTTGCCCATGCCTTGCCATGGAAATCCATTCTTCAATAAGCACCCACGGTTTTGATTGTATACTATGTATGCGAAGCGTGAGATGCAAGCATTCTGCTAGATTGTTATTTATTTGTATTAGACACTATTATAATATCAGCAAAATATTGATTCCAAATACGTTTTAGGTTATCATAAGGTAAAAACCGTCTGTATTTATGTGTGGATTTGGTCTTAGGATTATCCTTTTCTTTCGAAAGGATATTGGCTTTAAAATCAAGTTGGATAATACCTTTAAACTTACTGTGTTTTTGTCACTTTGGTTCACCAGGCTGATCCGACATTTGTAATGCTTGCTTTAGACCGGGTTTTAAAGGTGTTGATGTGGATTCTGCTAATTTTAGAAGACGTACTGGAGAAGTTCAGACATAGAATATATATTTTCTATGTCTTCCGTTGTGTGTTGTATACGAGGACAGATTATCATAACTGTTAAGATGTGATGATGTACTCTGATGATTGTAAGTATATTTTCAAGCTCTAAATAAAGAATTATTTCCATATTATATTTTGTTCCGCTGCGATGTAAGACTCTGTGTTGTGTTGGTTTTTCTTCTTCTTCTATTCTAATATTTATTTATTTCTTATCCCACCCTATAATTTCTTTCTAATAACGTTCCTGTGTTTTTTACGCTTGAATGTTCGACATGGTATTTTTGTGTCGATTTTCGGGGTCGAAAATCCTTGTTCGTTACAGTGGTATCAGAGCTATTGGTTTAGTAATAACCTTGGCTCTGTGGCATAACTCGATAGAAATGAGATTAGTAATATTCTAGATTGAGTTGAGTGTATATATATGAGAGTGTATTTGTTGATTTTATATACAAATGTTTTGTATTGTGACATTTGATCGGTTTAAGTGTTGAGAAGCATTGAACTGGTAGTGGACACGATATTGTTTTGTAAAGATGGTAAATGAAATAAATTTACCCAAATTATATTTTGTATAGAAAAATAATAATTTTATCAAAATATTGAGATATTGTGTGTTGCTTGATTTGAATGGAATTCAAACTGGATTAAAATTTTGAATTGGAGCTTAACTTGGTTAAGTGAAATTAAATTCAGAAATGATTTTGAAATATAATAAAATTGATTTGAATTTGGAAATTGAATGGAAATAATTAATTATATATCTCTCGAATATTAATTGGTTGATGTTCAAATATGTTAAACCAAAGTAAACATTAACATTGAATGTAAATTCAATTGATTTGATTAGGTTGGTTGTGCATTGGTTGTTGATTGATTATTGGCTGTGCGTTAGATTGCTTGAATATAATTCAGCAACAGTTAAAACAGAGTTGAATGAATTGGAAAATAAATCCTCGTATAATAAAACTGAAATAAAATTCCATATGAGTTGAAATTAAGGATTTAACCTTGTGCTTGCAAATGAATTAATGTTTCATGTTTGTTTTTGGGATTAGTGTAGTTATATTATTCGTTTAGTTAAATGTTACTTAAAATTTCATGTATTGTTACTTATATGTTGAATTGAGTTAAGTACAAGTGCCAGATGGCTTGAGGATTGATTTTGGTTGCGTAGGTTGCACGTAAATTGAGTAGTATGCTCAATAGCGCTCGTAAAAGGTACGCCTACGCGAAAATATTAAATTTTTGGTTTTTAATTTTATTTTCCGACCATATGGGTCGATGTATATATATTATTTGTTCCTGCGATATTGCAGAAGTCCCTCCGTATAAGGGAGACTCTTCCGAATTTTTCCGGGAATCTAACATGTTAGAAAATTTTCGATATTTTTGATTTTTTTTTACGATATTGAATTGTTTTTTAATTTATAATAAATTGGATTTTGAAAATTAATGGGTTCGTAGCATTTTTTCTTACCTTAGTAATTTCGGAGACGAAATTCTTTTATGGGGGGAGGAGTGTAATGTCCCGTATTTTTAGTAGTCAGATATTTAGTATATTTTATTATATTAAATATTATATTTTGAATATTAATGGATTTTAATATTTAATTCATTTATTTAGAATGTAGTTTAAACGTTAATTTACATTTAATTATAAAACGAGCTTGGAATGGTGCACTAGTTCGTAATATTGAGTTTTGAACTTTAATTCAATATACAGGATCCGATATAAGTCGGATTTCCATTAAACAAGAAACGTTTGAATCTTGTGGATAATAATTTTCATATGAAAGAGAAAAATCCAGATTTCATGTTACAGATTGTTAGTTATGTCCAAATCAAATTTTAAAATAGTCGCTATGGAAATCGTTATTATAATATAACGTTTATTTAATAAAATAATATGGTTTTGTATATATTTGAATATTGTTTAACCCAAAAATGTTAATGTCGAGTGGTATAATCTATACTGATTTATATTTGAAACCATATGATAATTTTATTTGGAAAAATATGATAATAGTTATTTATTATTATTTAATTCGATTATTTTGGGATTTATATATATATATATATATATATATATATAGGCCTCACCGTTTGATTGCGGCAACGTTAACGCCTATATTTTTATTTAATCGTTTATATCATTATACATGGGTAAATTTAAAGGAATAAACGACTGGCCAAACGAACTCCATTTTAACGAAACAAACTTCATTGGATCCGTAAGGAGAAGGGCTAGTAGGATTTCAAAGTTTCAAGTTGATTGGATTTATTTTGTGATCGAGGGAAATTTAAATATGTGGTTTTTAGCCTATGATTTATAAAGGACTTTTTACAAACGACCTCGGAATTTGACGAAAACTGTCCCATCGTGTATGGAATATTTTTTCTATGCTAAGATTAGGAGTTTTATCTCGATCATAGGTTGTTTGAGGTGGTTTTAACGAGTTACTTCATCACTAAGTTGATTTAATAATATTTTATAAGACGTGTCCCTATATATACCAATACAAACGGTCAAACCCTAAATATAATTCGTTGGTGGTCAAACTTTTCCTGGCCGCCTTCCATCATGAACTAACGAACCCTATCTTTCATTCTTCTTCCAATAATAACTGCTTATCCGTTCAAAAATTTCAAAGACTTCAAAAAGCAAAAACGTTAAGCTCGATGAGCTCGACGTCTTCAATGGTGATGATGGGGGTTGTCGATCTGGGTTGGTCGGATTTTAGGTGCGAAGCCGCTGCGTTTCAAACCTTATTTCGTGATTATGGAGGAGACGGAGATGTTGAGATTTGGGAGGATGGTTGGCGAGGTTATGGCGCGGATTTTGATGGGATCTTATGAACTCCAGGGCGACGGTCGAAGTTGCGACATTGAGGAAGATGGGTAGAGCGTGCGTGCTGAAGTTTAAATCACGAATGAATAAAAGCAGCATACTGAAAAGGAAGATGATGCGTGAGCAAAGAAAAAGGTCGGTCTGCTAAGGATTTTAGAAACTGAACGCGTGGAGGAAGTTTAGTGGTATCATCCTATGCTCTTTAACTTGAACAGTAGGAAATAATTAAATATAGATTATGTTTAATTAATTATTTAATTATGTTAATGTTCAAATTAGGTTGTGGGTTGGGCAGAAATCATTAGTGCGCGAGTTTCCTGGTTCTGGAATGAAGCTTTGCGGAGAAGTCAGCCTGATCTTTTCCCTAAATCAAAGTGATTAATTTACACTAGTTTGAGATCAATAATAAATTATCTAATTAAATTAGTTTTAATCGATTCAGATGGAATCAAGAGCAATGGAGAAAAGGAGGAGTCAGACTATTATTTTTGGGACAGAATTCAGACCGTTAAATATTTATAAACCAAAGTAATTAACTTAATTATAACACCATTTAAGGATTAATAATTATAATTAATATGTGTTAAACTAAAATATTGATAACTTTTACACATATCATCAGAATTGAACAAATCTGGTACTGTTGGAATTGCTTTGATGAGCATTACATTTTGGAACCGTTCTGGACAGAAATGGAGTCAACAGGATTTTACAGTTAAATTAAACGACTATTTAATTTAATTGTAAATAAACCGTTTAAAACAACGAATCAGATCAAGGTGAGTTAAACTCACTCAGTTCCTCTCACTTATATTTTATATAAGTCGTTTTTATAATTATGTGCTATGGTTGATTGTTTGTTAAATATATATTCATATATTGATTGAACCGATGAAATTAAACGTCGTTTAATTTCAGTGAAACACCAAATCGTTATTTTAACGATTGGACACAATGGAGGTAACTTACCTTATTGGTCACGTTTATAAAATAAACGTGTTTAATTGTTTGAATTGTTTTGTTAAATAGTCGTTACTCACTGTATAGAAATAATCAGTTAAATTGAATTGAATGAATTTATGTGAGATAATCTATTTTGATGCAGGGAAGAACAGGTTGGAGGGATCCAATTGGATTCCTCAAATATATTTAATGTTATTTATTTTTATATTATCATTATATGAAATGTTCTGATTGATGATTGATTTGATTGGTTGACCGTTGACTAAATTCAATGTTTGTTTTGTTTTAACCAATGGGCAATATTGGTTGACTAATTGGCAGTACATGGCCTATAAATCATTCTAAATATTGAATTACCTGGGGTGAATCGAAAGAAGTAAAGTTATAAAATATATATTTTATAACTGAAGATAGATTTTTAAATATATTAATGTGAATAAAAATTGAAATAAATATTTATTATTTAAGTTTATAAATAATCATTAAATAATTTTATAAAGCGAATGCTTATGTTAAGAAGATTTATAAGCAAATGAGCAGAACTTAACCTAACGGTTAAGAGTTGGATAATTGTTTTTAAGAAATAATTAAATGGAATTATTTAAATTAATTATATTATTAATCAATTTAAAGGAATACCTAATTGAAATCAATTAACGAGATAATCGTGTTTTAAGTTGACTAAGCCAACCATTTTAATGGGATTGATTATTAGATTAGTTTGTTTTAAATTAATTTAATGAAATAGTTTAACAAACATTTGTTTTAATTTTTATAAGATTTTAAAAAGGGAATTTAGTATTTATTTCAGTTAATTAAGAAATTAACTACTTCTGCAGTAGTTAATGATTGAAGTAAATTATTATTTTAATTAATAATAATTTAAGAGATTATTTTTTGGTTGGAATCCATTTAAAAAGTAATCGAAGTTGAAGTGGAATCTAATTGAATTGTGAAAGGAGTTTATGAACGGGGTTTATATTAAAACTCGAGTTTTTATAATGGAGTTATAAAAGAGAATTTTAAGCAAGTGGATAGCTCAAATTAAACGGATACTTAATATTTGAATTAAGAAAAAGGAAATTGAGAATAATAGGGCTTATCTTAAACCGGAAATATATAAACGATGTTTATACAAAGAGATGAGGTATTAAAGCAATAATTTTAAATTAACGTTACTTAATAATGGAATTAATAAAATAAAGGAAATTGAAATAAGATTTTCACGTGGGAAATAGTTGAATAGATTAGAAAAAGGGATTGTTAAAAGTGAATTTAGTAAAGAAGTGAGTAATGGGATTTTGTAACAAAAATCCAAGAGAAAAAATGATGTTTTCGTAAGCAATTACTTAATCAATGAATTAAGCAATAGTAAGTTATATTTAAAAAGAGATATTTTAAAAAGTAAGGAGGTTTTATAAAACCATATTTTAAATAAAATAGTTAAATAGGATTTGGTGATATTAAAATAAATATCGGTTTTTGAATTACAACTCATATCTATCTTAAAGTAAGAGCGTTGTTGATCAAGGTTTGAGCGGTAAATAAATACCCCAACTTGAACGACTTCTGGACTATCTGAGGATGATATTAGTTTGTAATGGGAAAGAGGTTAAAAATAATTTATTATTTCCATATGTGAAATAATAACATAATGTTAATCATAAGATTTGAGAATATATATTGAGATTTCCAAAGTAACAGAAATAAAAAGGATTTAAGAACATATAATGTAATTTCCAAAGTAACGGAAACAGGAAGATTTGAGAATATTTATATATATATAATGATATTTCCAAAAGTAAAAGAAAATAAAAAGTTAAGTTTTGGAATGAGTTTATTCAGAAAGAATAAGAGTTGGGTATTGTTTTCAAGTAACGATGTTTATGTGAATTTTGATAAAACCAAAGTGGGAATATATATACATATACATATATATATATATATGTATATGTATGTGATTGAATTCTATGTAAATAAAATAGTTTTGAATATAATCTTATGTCAAATAAGAAGTGAAAAGATATATTCGTAATATCAAAAAAATTAAGAGATTTAAATTAACCATTCGTTAATTGTTTTTAATTAAAAAGGCCATGTAATGCTGGTGCTGAACTAGTAAACTCATTTTATTCTCATGATTATTTATTGGATAGTTAAATAACCGACTATCAAACCTGACCTATACGATTATTGGCATGGAAAGACTAGGATCGAATTTATATTCGAAAACCATTCTGAACCAGCAAATACGTGAAAATGCAAATTGAAGATGGAGTAACCTAAGACCGTTGATCTTCATGAGCGGAAGAACCTACTTGATAAATTTCTCTGGGTAGCTCCTGGAGATATTTTGACATTGATTCGGTCGTGACTGAGATCTACGGATTGCAAGGAGTTCTCGCTACTGATTTATAGGGCGATACCTAGGATGCAATAGGAGAGTGCCTTCGGTTCATCCTGTTCCTGGATGACTCGTATGGACGAGTGTTTGACAGTATTTCCAAAGGAATCACGTTTGTTGATTTCTTCAAATGTATTTATGTTAATGGCAGAGAAGGAAGTACTCCTTCTCTTAGCTAAATACACAGAATATCTTTATGGACGTCAAATAGTGATATTCGGAGGATCTGACGATGTGACATTCAAAGTGGATGGAGATGTGCTGTTCTGAAGGAAAGCTTAAACCTTAAGCCTCAGCAACCGGAAAATGGTATAAAATCGGGTAGGTCGCATGGCTATGCAGGTCGCACCCATCAAAAGGGTATATCATTACCTGATCTAGAGAAATCAAATGCCTTCGGTTGTCCCTTTTATTTTTGTATGTATGTTATCGGTTCGGTTAGCTGGCCCCCAACCGTGGTGATGATATATTCGGTACTCTTAAGGGAAATGAGGGGTCAGTCGTGTTTAGCCTGTATTGCAAGATGTTCTTGTTGAACCACAATGTATTTATTTCCGGAGGTTCATTGTCAGAAAGGTGGTTGCCCATACCTTGCCTTGGAAATCCATTTTTCAATAAGCGTATGCGGTTTTGATTGTATACTATGTATGTGGAGCGTGAGATGCAAGCGTTCCGCTAGATTGCTAGTAGCAGAAAAATATCGATTTCAAAAATGTTTTAGATTATCGTAAGGTAAAAACCGTCCGTATTTATGTGTGGATTTGGTCTTGGGATTATCCTTTTCTTTCGAAAGGATTTTGACTTTAAAATCAAGTTGGATGATACCTTTAAACTTAGTGTGTTTTTCTCACTCTGGTTCACCAGACTGATCCCTCGTTTGTAATGCTTGGGTTAGACCGGGTTTTACAGGTTTAGATGCTGATGCTGCGAATTTTAGAAGACGTGCTGGAGAAGTTCAGAAATAGAATATATATATGGTGTGTTTTTTGATGTATGTTGTATATGAGGACAAATTATTATAACTGTCCAGATGTGATAATGTACTCTGATGATTGTGAGTATATTTTCAAGCTCTAAATAAATAATTATTTCCATACTATATTTTGTTCCGCTGCGAGATCTGTGTTGTGTTGGTTCTTCTTCTTCTTCTTCTTCTTCTTTTATTCTACTATTTCTTTCTTTCTTATCTCACCTTCTAATTTCTTTCTAATAATGTTCATATGTTTTCCATGCTTGAATGTTCGACATGGTGTTTTTATGTCGATTTTCGGGGTTGAAAATCCTTGTTCGTTACATTAATAAGAAATATGTACACCTACGTTGTAGATTTATTGGCTTCAAATCTTGAGTCATAATTTCCTAAAACTAATATTCTAATTTCTGAAAAGATTTGGAGAGGAAGGAGAATGACAGAACCTAGGCAGCATCTCAGAAAATACGAGTTTAGAGCTAGACCCCGCTAGTCTATTTATAGGTGTACAAGAAAGTCTGATCCATCGGATTTAACCAAATAAAATCCGAACCGTTTATTCCAGAAAAACATGTCATCTAAAAAATAGATCTGACCTGATTGGATCGATCCCTGTGTCAACCTACCTTAGAGGTGGGTTGACCCCTGGGTTGACACATGAGTCGACCAAGGTGAGGCTTGGGTCGACCCATCCTGGGTCTGAACGTCTAATTGCTGCCTCGTTTTGAAATATGTTTTAACATTAATTAATATAATTCATTTGATTTATAATATTCCAGTTATAACTTATCTTTAAGTTTGAATTTCAATTTTATGGGTGTATATATGCATATAACCTTTCAATTCCTTGTCCGTTAAGAGTTGCCCAGTTAATGTAATTTATAATGCTATTAATTCGTTGTTTCATACCTTTTAATGCATTCTGATTTCAAAGAAAACTAATTTCTTGCGCATTTTCTATTTATTATGCATTAATTATTTTCTGCTCTTAACTTGCACTTTTTACCTCAACATTTGAGTTCGTGCGTATATATATATATATACACACGAACATTTATTTCATTTTCAAAATTCAAATGGCGTTATGTCGTCATTTATTTCTTACCTATTTTCATTCATTGCAGGTTTATTTTGGATTTCCCTTTTATATGTATATATTTTTGCGCAAGCATACACATATATTCACATATGCGTGTGTGCATATATTTTTATACCTACCTTTATGTATAATTTTCCTTATATGTGCATTTATACATATTTTCCTCTTAGAATATGTATTATTTTGGCCGCCTCTCTAAAATAAAAATATGGCGCCAGCGGGACTCAAACTTGCGACATTCACTTAGGAGAGACATACCCCTACCAACTGGGCTACATAAGCTTTTGTTAACAAGATAAAAAACAACGGTGGTTATTGTTCTTTGTAGTATTCTTCTTATATTTTATTTTCATGTTGTAATATTTCATTTAAAAATATCTTTTTCATCTTAAATCCGTTTTCTGCAAACCATAGGTCTAAATTGATCAGAAAATCGCCACGGACATAATGACGCTAATTCCGTGATCAAACTCTAAAGCCTTTTCAAATTTTATCTTTATTATATAATTAAATATGCGGGGTGTTACACACACGTTGATTGGGATGGAGTGGGGTCAGGTGTAGGCTATAGGGGTTGCTATGGTGAGGATTTTGGGTGAATTAAGGGAGAAGATGGTAAATTAGGGTTTTGGTGGGGATTTTTGGGGTTTTGGAAGATGGTGGAGCCAAGGGGAGCGAGGTGGCGCTGCCAGGGTGCTACACAGGTTTGAGGGGGTGCGGGTGGAAATTGGGTGGGGTGGCCATGACCATGGAGGGAAGGAGAAGAGAAGAAATTAAAGAAAAGGAGAGAATGAAAAATGAGATGGAAGCTTGGATTTATAAAGAAGGGGAAGGATGTGGATTGCTGAGTTGTCGGCGTAAGAAGGAAGTGGAGAAAGCACAAGATATGTGCTTAGATGGTTGACACTTCCAACGAAAGCATCATCCCTTTTTACTTGTTTAAAGGTGAATGCTCATTTCCATGTTTTCGCGCGTTTATCGCTCATATGATCAAACAGTTACCCGATTGATATGAAATTTTGAACCCTATTATATTTAGTAATTATAGATCTAATGCAATAGGTCTCGTCGAATTTGGAGTTCATTTGATCACCGGTCTTATTATTTTATTATGTTATTATTTGATTTCAACTGAATTTCCCGATACGTGCTTATTTTTCGTACGCCCACCTACTAACTTTGAAAATTATGAAATTTGAAACCTTACCATACGTCAACATTCTGAATCTGATAAAATTGGTTTCGTCGAATCGGAGACTGTTTCAAAAACGGCCTTAGCTCTAGCTTTTATTGAATTCTAACCGATTTTTCAATACACGTTTATATTACGTATGTTTACATACTAACTCCGATTGACTTGAAATTTTGGAACCTAACAATAATTTAATATTCTGGATCTGATGAAAGTGGTTTCGTCGAAATCCGAGGTCGTTTCCTAAATGTTGTTTTTAGGCTATTGAAATAATAATAAAATATCAAATTTTAATATGTTTACTTTTAAATCACTTTTAAAAGTCCATTAATCTTATTTAAATCCATATTTTAAATTGACTAAAAATATAGGTCGTTACATATGTGATTGATTTTTTTTGTTTCACTGGTCATACATCACAAAATGAGTTTAAGTTCACATGTTTTTTTATTTGGGTATTTATAAACAAATTTTGGATAGTATGGTTCATACTATCCTAACAAATATATGCTACTCTTCTTCTTACAATAAGTTGATAATTTTAATCCAACAATTCCATAAATTTTCATTCCTTCTTCCCTCCTCGCCCCCAACACTACTTCTTTTCCACTAATCAACACTCGTTTCATTTTAACAAAATTTGTTTTGTAGTTCGCTTGAACATTTTTATAAATGTGTCACACAAAGAACATGACAAGCTGTTGGAAATACACTTTCTGCTGCATTTGTAAGAGCAATTTTGGCATCTGTTATAGTACATAGAAATTTTTATCTTTATATACATTTTTGATATATTCAAGGGTCCATATATATGATTTCGTAGTCTTGCGACTTATAAAAACAAGTGCAATGGTAAAGGGCACTCAGTGGATGCTTGCGACTCCATATGAAAATATGGTAACTTATATTGATTTGTTTTGAAAGTGCAATCAAAAAATAACATTTGTTGAAAACATTGAGCAAAAAACAACAAATCTAGGATGATTGAAGAATAGGGAGAAACTTGATTGGTTGTACCGTTAAGTTTGTGTTCGACGAAATATTGATGACTACAGATTAATTTCATGTACTGCTGCATTATTGATTTACCTTTAGTATTTTGTAATTTCAATTTTGCTTTGGCATTACACACATTTGTAATGGTTAATTAGTTCTCTGGACTATCAATTTTAAGAGTGGTTAAAATATCGCGAGCTCTAACTCTATTATTAGTCAGTATTTCAATAGTCTTAATTTTGCGATCATTCAACCTTGCAGGGTATTAAAGTCCAATTAATACATTTGGAAGCATGTGGTTGTGGCGACCATTCATTACATTCGGTATCCATGTCCCATCATATTGATAACATGAACTCAACTCAAATGGACAATCATATTTTCTACACTGTGATACCCTCATTTTTTTGTTGCTTTTCTAAAACATATTTTTTCATCTTACGGTAAATAATTCACTACTTCTTTTAGTGTAAGAGCCATCTATAATCATTTTCCATTAATTTGCAAAGTTTTCATTCTTGTTCTTTCTTCCACAACAGTTCAATTCACGATGCATCCGCGCTTCATACACCAATCTTAAATGTTTTCCTTTAATTCAGAAATTTGCAACATATATCAACAAAACAATTCACAACAACTCTAGTATTGAGGTCAAATTTAGAAAATTATTTATACCATATTCAAATAACAAAAAGTCATAAATAATTCGATGCTGACATGTTAACATCTTCATTTTGAATTTGATCATTAATGACATCAATATTTTCATTTTTATACCAATTCTTCCCTTCGTTTATTTCTTTTCCACAATCATTCTCTGGTGTACAAACCGTTTTGATTTTAAAATTAGTTTGATTAACTTAAAAAGTTTTCCTCAATTCGACGACAAGCTGCCCATATGCTATATTAAAAACGATACTAATCGTCGAATTAAGACAACTAAACCAGAAGGCCCATGCAGAAGTAAGGGTTTCTCATTGGTCGCATGGCTTCCTCCAGTATACATGAACTCGGCATAAGCAAAACGATTATCTACTAAAATAGTTAAAACCTAATACAAAACACTAAAAACAAAAGTACCTTATTGTATCTCTTGTCAAAAACTACGGTAGTAATGCTCACTTCGGTAGGAATTATCCTTAATTCTTTCTCATTTGAATTCTCATCTGGAGTTCTCCTTGATTCTGCATTATTTTTTTATTAGGGTTAAATAACAAATTAAAGGTACATTGACATTGGATAAAAAAGGGAATAGGCACAACAGTCATTTCCATATTAAATTTTATTAAGGAGTGTCTTTTCAATTGTACTCTTTCTAGTATTTTTTTTTTAATTTAAAAAAGACCCATCATATCTTCTTTTTGAGTGTTATTAGCAATACCTTCTGTAGGATTGAAAAAGTAGCAATAAATAAATAATCAAGATAATGAACTTATAGTTTGTAAATCGATGGTCATTTTATCGTATTGTTTATAATGTTACTATCTACCTCTCTTGACTCATGAGCAAATTATGCTTGTTGTTTTCCCCATATTGATTGAATTAGTTCAAAAATTATTCTTTGGAATCAGGCCCCCATAAATAAATGTGTTGTTGCTACGAACACATCTTTTTCTTGTTTTTAATACCACTGTTAAAATACCGTAAAATTTCATACTATACACTTTCAAATGTTAGAATTTTTTTAGGGCTATCAAATACATCATTTTAGATTGTTTTTAACGATGAATAATCATCGATCGACATCATTTTTCATGACGAACAAACACCGAATAACAATACTACAGTGGTTAATTTTCATGGAAACAATGTCGGTCAATGATTGTACAAGGTGATTTTATGCGATGATTGATTATCGTATGAATAATGAATTTGGTATCAAGAAGCACACATATTTTATAGTTTTTTTTTAACTTCAACGGTATTGGAAAAAGCAACACCGATTAATTTAGGCTTTTCAACACAAGAAAATCAATTGGTATAAATGGGTTTTATTAGGTTAAAAAAACAATATTTTGAATTCAAACAAAAATCTACTGAGTTGTATTGATATCGAGGTTCGAGAACTTAGTTTCGATCACTAAAATTTTGTTAGTTTCGGTTTTGCAACTAATTTTTGATTTTTCAATAGTTTATTTGTGAAGATGTAATAATTAATTTTGTAAATAAAATATAGATGTAGTATATAACCAAATACCAATTAAATTTAACTGAAACCACTTAAAACTAAACACTCCCTGATTAAAGTAAACTAAATAGGCGGATATCTGCCCAACACAGCGATGGCCAGCAACCCAAACTAAAACCTCAGAGCTTAACTTCAGCCCAAGAAGAGGAGAGGCTCAAGACGAGGGCGCAGGACAAAGTCGTCTAGCATAAAACCCTAACCCTCATACTCAACATCTTGCAGACATTTCTTGTATTTTAGTTTCATTAATTACTACGGATCTAATATATCTCTACGAGGTAACTTTCAAATAGTTTGATTTTCATTTTTATACCGTTTTTGCAGTGTTAGTTCATAATAGCGAAGATAAGTTGAGCTTTTTTGGAAACCCTAAGCGAAGCGATATTTTTGAATGGTCTCGGTTAGCTTAGTTGCGGCATTTGTAATTTTGGCGTGCCATCCAAGACCTCGAACCATGATTGATATTCTAAACTTGTCAAAACATGCTTACAAATTACATCATTGTTTTAACCGGTCATGTATTTCGCTTTGGGCGTCAATGGGGACTGAAACGAAATTTATTCTTATGATGATGTTTATTGTTTTTTGATTGATGCTTCATAGAGGATCAACTTTACTTTTGAAGATAATTAGATGGCTGTTGAGAAACTTCAATCAAATTCGTCTCATTCTCTTGCTCGCTTCAAAAAAATCGTTCTTGGTTGGGATTACCTTGCCCTTTTGCTTGAATCCAAGGTACTATATTGTTCAAGCCCTAAACTAGTATGTATGCATTTTAATTCTGTCTAATTTTGAAAGTAATGACAGAAATCTGGGGTAAAATGTAAGCCAGTGAGAAACACTTACAAGAATATCAGTGACTATATTGATGTTTATGAGCCGCTCCTTTTCGAGGAAGTTAAGTCTCAGATTGTACAACAGGACGATGAAGAAGAAGGCATGTCTCTATAATTATACTTCATGTTTTGCCTTTTAGGTTCTTTATACAAATCAAAACATATCTTTTGGCATATCACTTTTAAGAATTTTTTTGGTTGTTTTTTCTTTTTCCTGATGAAGAAAACATGTTTCTGTAGCTATGTTTTGCCACTAGGTTCCTTTTAGAAAATATAAACACATCTCTTAGCATATTGTGTGTGCATGTTTTTTTTTGTTAAATAATATTAATTGATGAAGTTTTTGGGTGTTAATACTTTGGTTTTGAGTTTTATAATTTTTGTTGTCCTAAAATCTATATAAACGGCGTGTTATAAATTCAGAGTAAATTATGTATTATTGGAAAAACTTTCGAAACCCTTGTATGGTAAACTTGCATGATGTTTACTCTGAAATTCTCTGAAATGTCCTAAAACCGAACACTTCTTGCTCTGAAATGCTCAAAAAGGGTAAAAGCAGAGGTGAAATTATAAATATATGAATTGTTTTCTAGTAGTTCAATTATGTTTACTGACATCTATGGCAAACAACTTTTATGAGTTCAGAAGAATCAAATATGGTTCGTTAGTTTACATCAGGAATTAAATTTATACTCCGTCAATTTGGTCTGCAAAAAAGTTTACACTAGCTTAAAAGTCTTGAGATATCATCAAAGCTTAATTTCCAACCAATCTCATTGCCTGGATTTTGATTTGAGTTTGTAGAGTGTGCTTTTTTTTATAAATACACATTACCTGAAACACAAAGAATAGGAGAGTGGAGATGGTAGGAGCGTTAGATCATAAAAGCCCCATAATTCCCTCCCCTTCTTTTAACGATCCTCATTTTCCTACTTGCTAATTTTGGTCATTATAGTGTTTTCTTTCTTTTTAATGTCAACCACTACTGCTGACTGATATATGTTCATGGCTGCTATATAGAAGTGGACATGTTGTGTAAAAGAGTTGGGAGGAGACTTGTGCAGCTTGACTAAACTAGTCTGTGTTTGAATAGGCATATTTTTTTTCTTTACATTCATGTATGTTTACTGTTGATTGAATTTGACCTTTTTTTGGGTAGAGAACTCTTGGGAGAAGGGTGCTGCCTCGTGTGTAGAAGCAGAAGGTTTTTATAAAGTGACTATGGCAGTTTATGATTCTTTCCGAGAAAAATTATCGGAAAATGATTTGTTACTTGTTGCTGAGAAAGAGGTAGTCTATCTAACATATACATGTACAACAAGATCTTGTTTGTTTGTCATTTGCAAATGGCTAACACTAAATTCAGATTTATAAAGGGATTCATATAGTTGTTTCTGACAATATAACTGAATATGGTGATATCTATCAGTTTGTACATGTGTATTTCAGTATCTCCTATTAGCTAATTATTTGAAATACACAGCATAATGTATAAGCAATGCCTTTATGGGATTTTTATTTTTATGCTTCCTATGGAAGTTTAATAAACAACTTGCCTGTAAGATTTTTTTCAAGCGTTCAGGTATCTTATGATACAGTATACAAACGAGCATTATTTAACCTAACTACCCTAGATGGTCACACTATTCTGGTCCGAATGTAAAAAAGATAACAATGTAAATTATACATGACATGATAAAAGCCAGCTATGTCTTTTGAGCCTAAATTCATGGAACTTAATAAATGTAATCTTTATGCTTTGTTGTCCTTACTGGATTTTGTCTGATTTTGTTGATTCCACCTGACAATTTTGCTGTGTTAATTGAATGTATATAATGGTTTAATGATACTAAAAAAACCGACCAATCTGTAAATTTATCTTCATGCACTTCACTTTTTTTTATAATATATTATATTCACTATACTTTTCGGTCAGTTCAAAGAGGGAGAAGCTCCAGGTTCTTACGTGTTTGCATTAGTGAGTCAACGCAGTGCTGGAGAAGCTATCACACTTCTGACCTTCTTAGATGGAGAAACAAAGAAATTGGATGAAATTGGAATGGAACCAAGTAAAAGGCTGTTGAGGATGCTTCATCTTCTAAAGACTGATGGAACACTTGTATGGGTTAAAAAGGTAAATTTGTTAATTACAATTAAAGACCATAGAAATATGCTTTTTCCGGTAATACTTACGTTAGTAGCTTAAGACTGGCCCAAAGTCTTAATAAGATATACGTTCTTTCAACAAAAACTTTCAAGATTATTTTCAATGTTATCATGTTACTTGAAGTTGAAACTAGGGTCCCTCGGTCATTCTTATTTCTCAGTCATGCTTATCTAAGCAATTGCTTACCTATGTAATTAAAATCGGTATTGGTCAAATATCTTTGAAGTACCAATAAGTGATACTTCATAACAGCGATATATATATAAATATATATATATATATATATATATCAATATGTTGTCTGTTGATCAACAAATTACACTCTTTTAAACTTTAAAAAATATTATAATAATTGCTATTGTACTTGATTGTACAATTTTTTTTAAATAATTATACATCTGAATATAAAATTACATTTCTTCTCAAACATGCGAACTACAACACAATAATTAATACTGAGAACTAAGACACAAATTTTAAAAACTGTCATGTTGATACATAATCTCAAGAGAAGCCTTGATAACATTTATTTCTACAAAAAAGAAAGGAACACTCAACAAAGTATCACAATCTGTAAACAATACGAGTAAATAGTCAAGCGGTGCAACTACATAATGGTTTGCCTATTTTTTAACGAAGTTCGATTTGAATTTAATTACCGAAAATAGGCAGCTTTTATCCATCACAAATAAAATACTTTTTTTGAGCACTTATAATCACAATTAAAGCAAGGTCAGTATTTTGCAACAAATTTTTGTTTGATATACCACATATTATAAGTCTATAAATCACTATTCATATTTTAGTTGATATATCAAGGCACACACTTAGGGTAAAAAAGGCTCGAACTTCATTTTGTTTTCTCTCTAGACACTTAGTTATTAATAAAAATGCACAAAGCACTTTTTATGTGTGTTCAAAAACTAAAAAGGCGTAGGAGCATTTTTTGCATATTGAATACTATGATCATTTTTCTTCTTCAATTTTCTTATAATTTTACGTTCTCTTATACGTTTTTGCCACCATCTTCTGAACTTCCTTTCTTTCCATCCAGTAACAATATGATTAGACCAGATACACTCATTGTCATTGAACAATTCTTATTTTATTTTAAAAAAGTTTCAGTCTGAATCTGAAATTGATTAAAGGAACTTAATTCATTCCATATTAATTATTTTTATTTTTATTAACCAATTTCTTAATTTTAATTTTCCATTTATAGTGTTATTAATCTGTTATTTTAAATCATTGCCTTTATACTGATTCAAAATGTTATTAATTACTAACTAGAAATGTTATTAATTTATTATAGTGTAATTTTATACTTGAAAACTTCAACTGCTGAGCGAAGTAATTACACAAAATCAACACAATAAACATTAAATTTTGATTAGACATGATAAAATTAAGAAATAGCATAATGAATAAACATTTACAGTTTTGCACAAAAAAGGCGCACAATGCAACACACAAGAATGATCAAGACGCAAGGCTTGTACCTTGCTGCATTTTTGTAGATTAACTACCTTTTTAAGGATAGATACGTGACATACAACTGGTATGTTATTAGCTGCTGATATTTGGTTTACCGGTGGCTTTATTCCAGTAATAACTACTTAGCTTATTACACTGATTAAAATATGTGGACCTTTTTCTGCAACTGATCTGTGTTATTCTGTGTTATTCATTATGCTACCGGTAAAAGATGTACAACTGATCTGTGTTATTCATTATTCATTACACTGATTAAAATATGGTAATTGTAGATCAGTAGATGTACAACTGATCTGTGTTATTTTGCAAAATATATGGACCTTTTTCGTGTAATCACATTCAGCAGAATTTCCTAAAGCTTTTGATGATGAACTCCATGTGTGACATCTCCACTACCGGTAAAAGAGAAGTAAAAGAGTGGAAAGAAGAGAGGATGTGCGCGTGCATCATGTGCGCTAAAGCTAAAAACATTTATATATGTATGCATGCGCACATTATGCATGCCGACATACTATTATATAGTTTGGGGGTGTGTTTGTTGTTGTTGTTGTTGTTGTTGTTGTAAGAACACTCAACTTATTGTTATTTGAGTCAAACAGTAGTTGATTGTTTTGTTGATTTGTGGAGATAATAGCAAAATAAGTTTATATTACATCTGTGTTTGTTGATGGGAGAAAGATAGATCTGGGGACTCACTGTTAGTGTATTTTTTTTATAGGGGTTTTAACATTGCTATCAGGATTTTCTGTGGTTATGCCGATGGATTTTAGAGTGTCAAAAGACTCAAATTTATGTAGAAATCTTAGTTAAAATATCATGAGCCATGAGTCATAGAAGGTGCATTGAATTTCTAACTAAATAATAGCCATCATTAATGAAAAGCTTAATTAAAGTTTTTAATTATGTTGACTTCGTTTTCCAATTCAAAATATAAATGGGAGCAATTAAATTGTTATGCACACATATTTTTTCAATAGCAACATGTCCCAAATTTTAGAAGATTTGTCTGATTGTATATAAATTCCATCATATGATAAGCAAGTTAGTGTGTAATTCAGGCATCGAGTTGCATTTTCTTCAAGTTTGACCTCCATGCATGGCCCTTTTTGTCACCTTTATTATGTGTCATCCTCACCACTAGAAATTTTATTGAATTAGACTGAATTTTTTACGCACTCAATCACTTATCTTTCAACTATGGTTACCAGAATTATTAGTCTGAAAGTGGTTGGTTTTATTTTTAATTATAATGCATAGCAAAAGTGATGCTTGATTTATATAGAGCGTTCATTTTTTATTTCCCTGAGATCAAACCCAAGACTTCTATAACCACAATTTAGGTCTGGAGATCTTACCGGTTGAACTAGTGGGTCCATGACATTACTCAAGTTATCTTCAAAGACACTAGTAATTCTATGCACAAATTTTGCTACTGCAATTTTGTTCATAGATTTGTATATGATTATCTACTAACAATGAAGGAGTTGGTTCTATTTGATTTAGTTATGTACCACAGTTTCAACCATCCTCAAAGTTCCATATCTGTAGTTTCCAATTTTCATCTCCTATCGCATTCTACGTTCCATGGCACATATTGTGCATGTTTTACCCTAGTTTAATCTTATATTCAGATGCTGTGATTCAAAATTCATAATATGACATAATTCTTTGAAGGGTCTTTGCAAGCTATGCCTAGTTTTAGTTTTTATAAACTAACTTGATGCAAATACTCCTTAAGCTCAAGTTATTTTGCTCTCGGCTCTCCGCAGTATTGCCTTGGTTATTCTAATTGTTGCAGGGTCAAAATGCCTATTAAAATTCTCTATTAATGCTGAGCAGTATGTTTCTTTGATGGGTTGTGATTTGGGTAATGTTTGTGCACTGATCTGCTCTGCTCAGAATATATTTTGTATCATGAGTTATATACATTGGTGCAACATACCAGCTTTGCTGCATCTGCTTTGCCTGGAAAACCTTTTACTTGCATGCATTTGAACTTCTGTATATTTGAGTGATGGTAAATTTGGCTTTTGATGTATTGATCTATTTCCTAGCATATGTATATTGTTACGTCAGGTTAACGAAATACAATCTAGCATATCAAGTGATAATGAAATATTTATGGTTAGGTTTCCATTTATTAGCTGTGAAGACCTGTTATTAAGACATGTCTCTGTACCTGCAGTTAGCATTTTTTTCTCTAAGTTTAGTGTAACATTGCCTGTATAGAGAGATTAAGGCTTACTTTAACATGTTCACACTCAGATTTGCAGTTTATCTACAATCATGCGTGAATATGTGGCGCTGCATTCTGTTGGAACTCTTCCTTTCAAAGACTTGATTTTATCAGCTTCAGAAAATTTTAATTGTAGAAGCTCAGAAGATCAGGAATGGGTTGTGCCTCATCCACTAATGCGATACCTTAAAGACAGCATGAATGATTATCAGCTGGATGCTATACATGTAAGTCATCAACCTACCATAATTTTTCCGCATGGTCTAGTCTCTTGTCATTTTAATTCAAATCCGGAAAATGGATGGTTTCTAGGATTACTATTTTGGGAAAATACATTAATGCATTCCTCTTCTGGCTTATTTATGCTATACTGTTTTTTTTTAAGATGATACACACTAGCTGAAATCCACCAGCTACATAAGAAACAGTTCAAAAATTACTAAATATGAGGCGGTAGAGATGGATTCAATCATAAAAAAGAAAATTTGATTATATATGAGCAAAAGAGTTTAAGACATCTCCAGAACTATGCTTTGCCTTTTGGGAGAAAAGGAAACCATTATAATGGTCAAACACAATCATTATAATGGTCAAACACTCTTCCTTACAATAAAGTTTTACCAAAATAATATTCCTTTTGATTTAGCTTTCTTTTAGATATCGGTCTCACACATACATATTACATATACATAAACACACACACAAACATTGTGTGTGTGTGTGTGTTTGTTTGTACCCACTCTTGTGGGGCAACGAGCTCATAAAAATGCATTTTCAAGGAATACTTGATCCTCTCAACACACACATAAAACTAATATCGATTTGGAAATTACAGAGTGAAATTTTTTATTTGTTATCATACAAATTTACCGTCGTTATTAATTAATGAACACCATCGCATAACTAATACTTTGGCATGTGTAGTGCAATGCATAAAAAATATACAGAATAATATATTGCAATGAAATGATTAATTCTATATTTTATATATAATATGAGTGGTGCCTTATTCAAGTAGAGTACTCATTTTGATGTCTCGACGTTCAAACTCATGACCTTTAGAACCTCAACCTACAATTTCATACCATTTGCCACTTGAGGTAGTGGTCTTTGATGGTTAATTTCAACTTTGTAGTAAGTAATTCTTAGTTTTTAGTTGAATATACCAAGTATTTATATTTAAGTTACTTTGACTTCATGTGAAGCTAACTAAAATGAATTAGAATAACAATCAATAAAGCTAAAGCAACTGAATCTGTAAATTTGAAGTAAACATGATTTTTGTTTAATACCGATAATAATATACATTTCCAATTTTGTAAAAATATGGATAACGGGATATAGAAGCTGATAGTTTGTAAAATTTGAATACATAGTTAAAAAAAGGAAGCAGTTTTAGTACTGGTGGAAGTAATTTTAGTTCTACCTCCACTACATGCATTACATTCATATTTTTGGAGTTGAAAGATAGGTGTCTATTGTATGATCTTATTAGATCCAAAGTCTTTAAACATGAAAAGCGTACACGAGTAATTCTTTTGCTCGCAAAGTGAGGTGTTAAGCCTCAAACATTGAGGTTTAAGTTTTTGGGTAAACGTTGAGGCGTAAACTATTATTGCTTTGTTCTTATTAAACTTTGATCTATTTAACTTTTTTAGGCAAACGTTGGGACATAAGTTATTATTGCTTTGTCATCATTAATTTTTGATTAATCAATAAATAAAAGTTAACGATTTATCATATGACAATGTAAATAACTAACAATATAAACACTTAATTTTAAACAGAAAAATCATAAACGTTCTTTATTATTGATTCGTAAAAGTATAAGTAATTAAACTTGCTAATAAATAAAAGTTAAGCACTTGATGTCACACACACACACACATATATGTATATATACATGATTCTGACCTTAGTATGTTTGAAAAATTCATGTTCAATTTTCAGGTTCATAATCATGTATTTTATTCTTTCTTCCATTTATTATCTTTTTTATTTATTTTGAAAATAGTCCTTGATCGTTTTTAGTGGAATTGATTTCTATTCCAAGCAATATAATACCGTGTAAGTTATTATTTTATTTATTTTTTCTTCACTCAAATTAAACAGATATGCAAAATTTATTCGGAGGTTCATTGGTGACAAATCAAAAGGTTTCTTTAAATGACAATTGAGAAACTCCATTACATAGCTCTCGATCGTTGTTTCAAAAACAATCTCACTTGATTAGTTCGACACTGATATTGAATCGTAAAAAAAAGCGCTTACTTTTATTGTTCTAAAATTTTATCGTTTTTATGTGAAACATTAAATAATTTTTTTATAGTGTGTTTAGTTATAATTAAAGGTAAAAAATTATTGAGTCGCATGGCTCAACAGTTTGAGGCATGCAGGACAAATATCTTGTAAGTTTCATATGCTTAAGTTACCGATGTGTAAACCTCGAAGTTTTTTTTTTTTTTGGAGAAAGCCTCAAAGCGTTTCATCTCCCTTTGCTTTGAGATGCTTCTTGATGTGATTATTTATGCGGGTTTTTCGAAACAATGATTAGATTTAATTATTTTATTTCTATTTTAGAGCGAGTGATAAACTCTCTTATCTGACCTTCTACATTTACCTTTTATTGATGATAAGAAAAAAGAAAGAGTTAGGAAATATATTGTTTTTAACATCGGATGTAGCTGGAAAAACAAAGGAAACAAATTAGTTCATAGATAGATATAAAAAGATTTCAGTCATAGTAGAAACAATGTTTCAAATATCAGATTTTGATCACATACCATGTTGTATACGGTATCATATCGTTTGAAATCTTGAATGAAGATAATTGTATCTTGAGCGTCTCTGGTTTCAGAAGTTGATCTTGGAGTTTGTTCATATACATAAAAGCTAATTTGTATCAGTGTAGTCAAGGCGCTCACCTAGGCGCCAAAAAGCCCTAGGCGCCAGCCGTGCTCGTGGCGCCAGAAAAACGCCTGAGGCGGTGAAATGCTGGAAAAAGCAATGATTGAAAAAAGCGCGCTTCAGTGAGTTTTTGTTTTTTGGTGCCCAGGCCCAAAGTCGAGCCCGTTTTGTTCAATTTAGGGTTAGCCGACTACATTTACGTCATTTATCGAACAGAAAATAAAAAAAAGGAGCGTCGACGAAGATATATTGCGAGCTCGACATCAACAAAATCAACTGATTTTGCTTTCATCCATTCGAATCTTGTCTGATCGGCATCCATCTGGAGCTCAAGCATTCCTTTGACTCGATTTTGAACAGCAGCAGCTGCTTCTTCTGTAAGTTAAAGCTTTTTTTTTTGGTTTATTTGCTCGGTGCAGGCGTGCTTTGCTATTTAAATTAAAGAGCTTTTTTTTTTTTTTTTTTGAGGAACTGCTGTTTTTTTTAAATAAGTGCAAGTGCAGTGTTCCTTTTTTTTTTTTTGAAGAAATGCAGTTTAAAAAAAAAAATTGAGTGCAGTTTTTTTAAAACAGGTGCATTGCAGATTTTTTTTATTTTTAAAACAGTGCAGTTTTGAAAACAAATGCTGTTTTTTTTTGAACAAATACAGATTTTTTTTGTTAAATGCATAATTTTTTTGAACAAGTGCAGATTTCTCAGCCCTGTTCCAGTGGTGATCAGAACAAAATCTGTTAAATAATATGTTCCGTTATATAGGGTTAGACCGGAATTCGTTAAATAACCCGTCCCATTACCTAGGGTTATTTTTTTTACAAAAAGGTTTAAGAAGGGGGAAAAAAACTTCAACTCATTTCATAATGAAAGAATCTTAGCACATTCAACTGAATTACAAATTAACGTTTTGAAGATAAATAAGCAAAAATCGTTATTTAAACTTTCAGTCAGTTAAATCAAATCCAAAAGAATCAATTTTCGATTATAAAAGTCGTGAAAAATCTTAGAATAATACACACAACAAAACCTTACAAGTTAAAAGCTGTTTCCAATTGTGAAAACCCCACACCTAAACCGCAGCTTACGGTGATAATCGTAGTTTACTCCGTTCGATCAAATCAAAGTGAGTGATCAAATTTATGCATGCAGGCTAGCTTGAAGCAGATATCTAATTTTTATCTTCTCTTTTGTGAATCCATGAATTTGAAATTGAAGCGAGTTTTTGAGCGGTACTAGCTGTGGTGTGATTTTTGGTTGGTAGATAATGAACCGAGGCGTAACTGCGTAAATGGACTAGGTGGTCTAAACTGGGTTGAGCTAATTAAAACTATGCTAGCTGGCAGAGATTAGTTAAAATTAGAAAATAATTTATTAGTTATGTGTTTAATTTAACCCAAGTTCACTGGTTTTGGTTTAATTTTACCAGTTAAACTAGGTGTGCATCATTCCAATTTCAATATAGTTTATTATTAATATTGGATATTTATTGTCATATTTTCGAATAAAGTAACGGTATTCATAAACCAGAATTAAAGCGGAATCTATGGAACTTCCGAAACGGAGTCGAAAATTTAGAATTTTCTAAAAGCCGGAACGGAAACAAAAAATGGTGTTTACTTCGCAAAATACCATGATAGCCATGCAATTTGAAATCAAGTTTTCTTCATGCTCAACATATCCATCTTTCCCTCTTCAATAATATGTACATGTAGATCTACAAGCTCATGAAGATGTCTCTTTATGAAATATTTCTTCCTCGCAATAATTCAAAACTATAATATTTTTGTTTATTATCTTACTGTCAATTTGCCCATTCATCATTTATTTAATAGCCGTTTGGTGCCAAACTCAGATTTAGTAAAAATAATAACAATTGACAATCAATTCTTTTGTTTATTTGTGTGTTTTCCCCAACGTTCTAGTTAACTACAATTCAATTGACATTCCAAATATGTTACTAGGATACTACTATTTTGCAATTCAAAGGAAATGCAAACAATGTAAATCAATAAACTGTAATTATGCTTTAAACTGGAATTCAAAAATAAAAATCTTCTTGTTTGAATTTGCCGCAGTACAAAAATACGTGTTATTCTTATTTATATTGTAACTCAAAAGACAACTTCAGAAGAAAACTAGTTTCCTCTACAAGATTTCGCGCTAATGAACCTTTGGTGTCGAATTGTCCAAGCGCTAAACATTGTTTTAGATTCTGGAAATATCGCCCAATATCTCGTTTGAGATCCCATTTTGATCTCCTAGCAAAATGAACAACAAATATATTAGAAATCCCGTTCCGAATATATCGACAGAGATATGGAAATAATGAATATCAGTTGATGTATGAGCTGAGATGAGATATCAAAATATCAGCCAAGACTTTTTTTTTTTTTGGAGTTAAAATATAAGCTGGCGACTGATTGAAATCAATTATTAAAAAATGAAATCTAGCTGCTATAATCTCTTAATATTTTAAAAATTAATCCTTCATTTTTTTAATTTTCAAAATTAACCCTAAAATAATTTTCCTAAATCGAGCGACTTCATGCGAGACATTTGAGTCACATCTTAAGTTCCTTGAAGAATAGTCTTTTAAGATGCATTAACAGCTTCTTTTGCTGGTTAGCTGGTAATGGTAAAAGAATCTAATTTCCTTTTACCATGATGCTCTTTGTTCTTGAATGTAAATCAAAGACTTGAAAAGTATAATGTTTAATAGTTAATATCTTACATACAGTTTGCATGTACCGTATTGTATTCATATATGTTTTACAATCTTTAGGATTTTCATGTTCGTCATTTTTGTTACGTGCATGTTAGTTATAAAAGTATGAATCTTATGTTCTACTTTTGTGTAGGGCTGTCAACGGATGCAATCGGATACGGATAGCACTATATCCGTATCCGAAAAAAATAATCTACATCTGTATCCGTATCCGATATCCGCGGATATTTTCGGATCCGTATCCGTATCCGTATCCGCATCCGTATCCGCGGATATTTTCGGATATCCGAAAATATCCGTATCCGCCTTAACGAATACGGATATTTTTAAATATCCGAAAATATCACAATAAAAATTTACAAATACATCATTTAAATGGAAATTCGATAAATTCTAATAAAAAATTACGAACAATTCATCAATCACACAAATTCTACACTACAATTACTTGCAAAATGTTCAACATACTAAATGCACAATTTTTAGCCTAAAATAAAACATGCATATAATAATCACGTGACTTAATAATATCTAATACAAACATAACATTGTTTAATAATACAACATACAAACACAAATACATAAGAATTAAAAGAATCCAGCCTTAAGAATGCTTGATTCCCTTCTGCTTTAACCTGAAACAAACAAAAATATTATCAGCAGCAAATATTTTTCAATGACCAAAAAAATAAATAAAAAAAATGTATCTGCAGCCTTGCACGCAAAGCCTCGCAGTGCAAAGCCTTGCACTGCAAAGCTTTGCAAGGCTTTGCCATGCAAAGCCTTGCAGTGCAAAGCCTTGCCACTGCAAGGCTTTGCAGTGCAAAGCCTTGCCACTGCAAGGCTTTGCAGTGCAAAGCCTTGCAGTGGCAAGGCTCAACACTGCAAAGCCTTGCCACTGCAAGGCTTTGCACTGCAAAGCCTTGCAGTGGCAAGGCTCAACAATGCAAAGCCTTGCCACTGCAAAGCTTTGCAATGGCAAGGCTTTGCACTGCAAAGCCTTGCAGTGGCAAGGCTCAACAATGCAAAGCCTTGCCACTGCAAGGCTTTGCAACTGCAAAGCCTTGCCACTGCAAGGCTTTGCGCGGTGCAAAGCCTTGCCCTGCAAATAGCTTGCTGGTGCAAGCTATTTGCAGTGCAAAGCTTTGCCGCGGCAAAGCTTTGCATTGCTTTTCACTGCGCAAAGCTTTGCCGCGGCAAGGCTTTGCAGTGCAACCCCAAATACACATAACAATGATGAATTTAGCTAAAAAGAACGATGCATAGAAGAATAGAAACAATGATGCATTTAACTAAAATGAAGAAGTGTAGTTCAACATACCACGTGGGAAGAGTAGCTATAAATTAAGAAGTTGATGAGTCGTCGACAAGCTCAACATTATTGCCTATAAAAGATAAGAATATTTGAATAATTATATAAACAATGATGCATTTAACTATATATAAATAATAAAAAAAAACTAACCAATATTAGATGGTAGCCAATCTTTCATAAAAAACACCTTTTCAAGCATAAGTTTGGTAGAATTCCAACGTGTTGGAACATCATAAGAAACACCTTTTCCACTTAACCGAGTTTGAATTAATGCATTTTCCCAACTTTGTTTTCTACTTTGTGATGATTTCGTAAAATTGACACTATCCCTTATCTTTTCAATGAGCCCATGCACAACCTTTAAACCATCTTGGACAATTAAATTTAATATATGTGCGCAACAACGCATATGGAATAATACACCATCCAAAGGCAAAGCGTTTTTACCAACTAACCATTCCTTAGGATCTCTAACCATAACATCGTTATTCGAAGCATTATCAACGGTAAGTGCAAAAAGTTTTTTATCAATATTCCAATGTAGCACTTTTAACTTCATAGACGCACTAAGTGCTAATCCGGTGTGAGGAGGAGGCAACTCATGATAAGCAATGATTTTTTTTTTGTAATGTCCAATCATTGTCAATATAATGACATGTTATGCAACAATAACCAATATTTTGATGTTCCGATGTCCATAAATCCGTAGTTAAACTAACACGAGATGATAAACGATCAAAAATCTCTTGAATTTCACTTCTCATGTCAACATAAAGTTTTAGAACATCACATCTTATTGTATTTCTAGAAAACATTTTAACCGCTGGATTAATGCTTCTAACATATTCTTGGAAGTAAACATGCTCGGTCATATTAAATGGATAATCATGCTTAGCGACCATACGAGCAAAACACATCCGCGTTCTATTTTGATCAAATTTAAAACTTGATAGCTTGATAGGCTTATTAGGAGAATGTTTGGTAGTCAAAAGTTGTTGTCCCAATAGCCTCTTACTAGTGTTGTTTTTTGGACAACTTTTTATATGGTTTTTCAAATGAGTTGTTCCCATAGAGGCGGCTCCATTAAATACTCTTGTACAATGTTTGCATGTTGCCTTAATACGGGTGACACCATCTTCTGTTATTACTTGTCTATCAAAATGTATCCACACTTCGGATTTTAATTATTTCAAGTTTACAGGTGCATTTCTATCTATATTTGTTGAAACCTCTTGACTTTGTTGCAAACTACCATCCGGAATTTGATTTTCTTCGACAACACATGCATTATCGTTGACATTGACAATTGGCGTTGATGTACATGCAATGGACTTGTTACTACAACTTGATGATGCGTTTGACATTTTAGAAGTCTACAATATGAAAATATAAAACATACACATTATTTTCATATTCAATATTTTTAAATATTTAAACTAAATACATATGCAGACACCATAAAAGCTACAAATCCTAAAGATGCTAATGTGTTACAAATAATAGTTGGCATGTAGATGAGTAGATCTAACTATAGAAGCTATATAGTATGTACTGTTGAAGAAATTCTAAAGTTGCTATGATTTTTTGTAAATAATAAAAGTTACAAATCCTAAACCTAAAGCAGTAAAGCTGCTTTGATTTTTTGTAAATTAAGCACAAAGAAAATAATGTACAAACAAAGGTTGAAGAAAGGGTTCAATAGTCAATACATTGTTTTAGGAAAAATCCTGGTGATTGCGTGAAGACCGTGGAACCGTGGAAGCGTGATTGCGTGAAGACTGAAGAGACGAGCGATTCGTGGAAGCCGAACTGCCGAAGGCTGATTCGCTGAAGACTGATGCAGCAGATCGTCGATCGTGGAAGCCGGCGCACAAGGAAGTGACTGAAATCGTTAATCGTGGTAGGCGGCGGCGCCACGGCTAGAAGATTTAGGGTTAAGGAGGATTTTAGAAGCCATTTTTTTTTGTTTCGTGCTTTTTTTTTAAACGATGGGAGAGGAAGGCCGAGTCTTTCTGATTCGTGAAAGCTGAAAGGTGGCTAGGGTTTCACGGTTTGCTAATGCCAGTTTGGATCTTTTGGAGGGAGGTGCAAATTGAAAATAAAGGGGGTGTAATGCAAATTAAAAAAATGTTATGTTGTTTATTAATTTAACTTTAGGCCAGATATTTATATATATATATATATATTTATTTATATATTTATATACACGTATTGTAAAATCGGACGGATATTTTTCGGATACGGATACCACTAAAACCATATCCGTATCCGGAAATATTTTTGGATATCCGTATCCGCATGTCGGATAACGGATATATTTCATATTTTCGGATACGAATACGGACGGATATCGGATATTTCGGATACCCGTTGACAGCCCTACTTTTGTGTATTTGTTAATTTTTTTTTTTTTTTTTTAAGTTGTAAGTTATAATCCATTTGTTGTGTTATTTTTCTAGTTTAAGCATATCTTGATCTAAGAATATGAAGTTTATTTCGTATATTAATACTTGAGCGATAATGCAGATCAAGTTCAAGTTATTATTTTTATGGTACCATTTATGAAAACTGTTGTGTAATAATATCAATTTTTGACATATCGTATACCCCGGGATGGTTCTGACATGAGCTTTAAGACCTAAGATGGAATTCCAAAACAAGCACCGAGATTTGGACTCATCTCGTTCGAGATTTTCCCGTACGAGATCGAGTCTCTATAATTTTCAAGACGAAACGTGACCGAAATCTAAGATATAAAACCTTGGTGTCAAAAACAATATCTCAACCGAGATAAACAAGATTTATATCCTTGAGTAGGATTGATAGAATAAATTATGTAGTTACTTGAATAATAATAGGAGAACTCAACTTAGAAAAGTATTTGATGGAGATTAGAGGTTGTTCTACACGGCAAGTTTTTGTTAGTCAAATACAATAAATAATTTTTGATAATTTTTAAATAATTATATCTTAGTCATTGATAATTTGGAAATGCATTTGTTGAACTGCACTCAAGATCGAACTATTCTGAGTTGTGACACGAGCCATATTACAATGGCATTTAAGGTAAAGCATAATATTAGCAACTTTTTACTCATAATTTCAACGATTTGGTTTCAAATTACTTGCATGCATCCTAAGCTGTGAACAATTGTAGTTTGGAAGTTTGTTATCTATCGTTGTTTTATGTGTTTCCAAGCACATTCTAGAGAAAAGGACTTTCCACTTTTTCAAATGGTAAGAGCTTGAAAACAGTTGTATATTGGCGCATGTCCCATGCAACATAAGCATGTTCATTCAGCTAAGCAGGTTTTAAGAGCCGTGGGAATTCAAATAATTTGGACTCTTGTGCATAAATCAGTCAAATAATCATGCTTGTTTATTAAATTAACCAGTGATTCATTTGAAGAAAAAGCAATAATGTGGTTTCTGGACAAACAAGCTTTTTTGATCTGCTACATGGCACCAACAATTGTTCATTATTGTTATATCCGACACAATGCACAATCTAATAAAATAACAAAGTTCATTTTTTTTGCAGGCGGGTCTCTCAAGGAAAAGATTTGTTCTAATTCAGGTTTACGCTTCGTCTTTCTCATACTTTTGTCTGCATGTAGCATGATTCTAAGGACTCCATTAATATATACTTATGGGAGCGGCTATTTAAACACAAAAGTAGACACAAATTGAGAGACACGGGATCTCAGCTGTTGAATCATTTTTGTCTTTATTTGGAGAGGTGGAAATCATGGGGTAATCCAGTGGTGGAGATTCATTGTGTCATCAGTTGTGTCCAAATACATTTTCCCTATACTTATTTGCGCCATCGATATTTGTGAAGGAAAACTCAGATTATTGATGTATTTGTTTATGCATAAAATGACAAGTTTTGTTTTGTGTTTGTACTGATTTATTTTGGATTTCAACTGGGATTTTATGATATGATATTTAACATATCATACGGATTCCGTGGTTATTAATGTGTAGATTGCATCCATTTTAGAAATCTTTTTTTTTTTTTTTTTTTTTTTTTTTGGGATAATAAGAGTGAAACTGTATTTTAAGTATAGTACTCATTTGATGTCCTGGAGGTTCGAGTCCATGCCATTAGAACCATGCTTGGAGCTTCATACCTGTAACCCATTGAACTAGCGATCCTTGACTAGAGTGCACTTTAAAATAACTAGACCCCATGCAAAAAAAAAAAATGTTTCTTCATGGTTTTGTGTATTTACTGCCGATGTAACAATATTGTATATTTTTAATGTTATGCACGTTAGGGACCACCAGGTACTGGTAAGACGCAAACAATTCTTGGTCTTCTTAGTGCGGTCCTCCACTCAACTCCTGGAAGAGTACAATCTAAGTAATCCTATTCTTTGTATATGACTTATATTGATTGTTCTTTGTTTCAACATTTAACGTTTCATAATTTTTGTGTGTTTGCATTGAATCACCAATTACATCTTTTTTCCTTTTAGAAAAATCAAAAGGAGTATAACATGTATTTTTTTTATGCAGAGGGCTATCGTCTGTTAAACACAGGGCTGAAATGTCGATAGAAGATAAGTATGTTCCTCTTTTTACCTTTACCAGATACCAGTATGATTGACATGCATGCTCCCATACAGATACTAAATTCAATAGGCGCTGGTTATTGACTTTTATTTTGTCTGTTTTATAATCATTTCCATATGCGATCTTCATACTATCATTTCCAATACTTGTATCAAATGTTAATTTTTTTCGATAAACCTAGTTTAGATGTGCTGGTCGCATGAATTTTCTAATTGCACCTCACATGCAAAATGCTGTTTGCTATAACCTGGCCCTTAGTACTATTATCAACATTTTTTTAACTGTTAACCTCAGGATGTGTTATTTTGAGCAGGTAGTTCATTTATTCAGCACCATTAATCACTGAAGTCAGGATGCACATTTTATGAATTCAGTTCACCAGCTAGGTTATTGCTGTGTGTGTGTGTTTTCTTTTCTTTTTCAGTTTTTGAAGGGAAAGCGGGATTTTTGGTGTGTGGTTTTTTTTTTTCGGGGTGTCGTTTTTTTTTTTTTTTGGTGGGGCCGGTGGGGTTGCTTGCTTTAACATGCACGTTCTGACTGCAAGTAAAATTATATATATTTATAACAGTGACATACTTCACTCCATTATACTGTACTGCTGTTGTTGGTTTATGTTATTATATACGTATTTTTACTGGATCAAAATGTCATTTCCTGCAATAATTACTTTTTCATTGCTTTGCGTTAGATATCGTCATTGGACAAAAGCATCTCCATGGTTATATGGTATGAATCCAAGAGACCTTGTTTTACCCTCTGATGGGGATGATGGCTTTACTCCTTTCAACGATGAATTGGTATCCATCTTTTCATAGGCTTCTTTTTTTAGTATTACATTACAGAACTTACACTGACTAAATTTATGATTATTTATCTGGTGTAGAAACCTGAGATTGTAAATGCAAACCGCAAGCATCGGGTGCATGTTCTTGTTTGTGCTCCATCTAACTCTGCACTTGATGAAATAGTCTTGCGCCTGTTGCGTACAGGTTGGTTTATATTTTATTTGTTCCGATGTTGTATTCATTATATTCAATAGTAAATGTTAAAGTTATTTGATTATGCCTTTGTTTTGTCAAGTGAATTCCTATACTTGATATAAGAGTCAGACCAACTAACCTATTCTTTTGAAATTGCTTAAATATAACTATTCTATTAAGACCTAAATGATGATGTACATAAATTTTCTCCTTTTTAAAGTTTTTGAGTTATCCAATATTGTGTTACTACTCAATCCTTTAGTGCAAAGCGATTAGGGCATAAGCGGACCTAAAGCTGGGAGGGTGAGTATGTGTGATCAATTTGATATCTAATGAATTTTGTTCTGGAGCAACCGTTTTCAGTTGAATCAATTTCATGTATGAAAACATGGAATCCGATGCCTTTTTTGCTTCCTTTTGTAAATCAAATTATCATGCTCATTTGTTTCCAGGTATTCATGATGAAAATGATCATGTTTATAATCCGAGGATAGTCAGAGTTGGTGTAAAGCCACATCATTCAGTCAAAGCGGTGTCCATGGATTACATAGTATGCCTT
The DNA here is from genome assembly GCA_030737875.1 of Allium sativum. NCBI lineage: Eukaryota > Viridiplantae > Streptophyta > Magnoliopsida > Asparagales > Amaryllidaceae > Allium > Allium sativum. The sequence continues at coordinate 441,280,870 of CM060922.1, read as the reverse complement.
TTTTTTTTGTCAACAATTGTTCAACTATCTCCTTTCAGAATGTTACTGCGAACGTATACACAACTTTTGCTTGTCCAGTATAGCTAAAAAATGCTTTAAAAAAAAAAAAAAAAAAATCATCTGATAAGTTATACCTTTGACATCAACAAATTATTCCATTGAAAGCATGTTTGCTTTTGTATAATTTCCTTGTAGCCTTTGCCATGAACAGTACTCGATACTGGATCCAAATCCTTTATGAGCACGATCAATTTTGTAATATTTGATTGGTGTATGTTCTGATAATTGAGGTAATTCTCAAGCTTATATATATGTATGCAATATGTGCAGTTTAGCATAATTCGAAAACTTGGTATGTTATATTACAATCTATGGGTATGAAAAAGTATCATATGGGATTAGAAGACAGTCAATTGGTAAGCATCTTGACGGACATTGGTATTTCTAGAAGAAACCTTTTTTTTTTTTTTTGGGTGAGGAGGTACGCTTGCGTGTGTTTACACATATGTATGTGTTGTGTATATCTACAATTAACTCTATTAAAGTAGTGTACATGGTTATATGGTTACAGGTAGAACAAAAAATAGCAGGTGCGGGTCAGTCTACTAAACAAGGGGCTGGGGGTTCACGTGATCGAGATAGCATTCGTGCTTCTGTTCTTGATGAAGCAGCTATTGTATGTTTTCAGCCTTCTCCGATCAAAGTAAATCTGAAATTTAACTTGTCATCCTAATGATTATATTATACAAATTACAGGTATTTTCTACTCTCAGTTTCAGCGGTTCTTCGCTTTTCACCCGGTTGAATCGTGTGTTTGATGTTGTTATCATTGATGAGGCTGCACAAGCTGTATGTAGCTCCCCGACATGTTTGCCTTTTTGTTTTCTGAAATGTGTGTATGTGTATATAAACTCAAGTAATCAAATGGAAAGGAGATCGGAAGAATATAAGAATAAAAGGGAAATAAGAGTATAATTTGTTGTAAATGCTTACAAAATTATCTTGTTTTAAATAGCCATTTTTCCATGGGTCCATCCCCCCCCCCCCCCCCCCCCCCTCCTCCTTTCCTTCTTTAATTTTAGTTTATTATTTCCTTGTGATGGAAAGATCCTCTATTTAGCTATTTTGGTTTCTTAGTCTTATGAAACTCAATTCTGATGACTGACTATATTACATATACAATATCCCTAATTTAGAAACACTTTTTTTGTCAACTATTATGTTTATTCTCTTCCAAATGTTTGCTAGTGGTTCAAAGCCCAAGCCCTTTACCAACAACTCAAGTTGGATGTCTTACCATTTAGGAGAATGACCATCATTTATATGTTGCAAGGTTAACATTTAGGTATTCAATATTTCGTTGTTTGTCATTTCCTTACCCCCCCCCCCCCCCCCCCCCCAACAAAATAAAAATAAATCCAGCAACCTTGTGCTTCCCTTTTTGTGATATTTGTACAATATGCACACGGGTTAACGAGTTAGCGGGTGTGGAATTAGAAAACTAGTCAAATATATAAATATATTGTTGCAAACATCAATGACTCGTATGCCTTTGGAATTGATGCTTTCGTGTGCACGTCTATTTTCCATGTGGACCTGTAGAAGATACTTATATTTACTAAAAACTCTTCAAATTTGTACTTCCACATAATGACATTTTATTTATCTTAGGTGGAACCGGCCACTCTTGTTCCTCTCGCTCATGGTTGTAGACAAGTATACCTGGTATGTTTTTCTCATTATTAATAACTAAATATTAATTTCATAGTAAGGGAAAATACACAAATGATTGCTCAGGAGTACCTTTAGCTGCTGATGTTACGTGAATTCATACTAGACTGCTTGAATTCATTTCATATTTTTGTTTGATTTTGAGATCCTGCAACTTTTTAGGGTTGGCGAGAACATGAAGAGAACAGACTTGAATAATGGTTAAGTGATCGGGGAACGAGAAGTTTCAATGAGTTAAAGTGGTCTTGGGTGGGTTTAATTTGGTTGAAGTGCAAAGTTATAAATTTATTAAGTGGGTGGGTTTGGGCTGTTATAGTTTTTATAGGTTGGTTCTAAAGGATCACGGATAAACACCAGGGGGATGCACTGTACAAAGGACCTTAGTGGGATAATATTAACTCTGTTGAAGGGACACACATACACAATTTGATAAGTTTTATAACTGTACTGATATACCTTTACATATCAACTTAGCCTCAATGTGTGCTTCTTTCTCTTTCATTTTCAAATGCAATTTCACAAATAAATGCAAATTGTGTGTATTGCCTTTTTTAAAATGTTTTTTTTCTGGCTGTGGTGGGGGCGAGGCGTTGGTTGTGGTGCGGTCACATGGGCATAAATATTTTAGAATGAAGAACACTAAAACCTACTTAAACAAGATCTAGAATACGAAGAAATTTTCCAAAGATATAATTTTTTTGATTAATTTTTCAGAGTTGTAGTGGTATTGGTTAATTTTGAATTTCAATTTTCCGTGTTGAAAGTTTTTACAATGTCAGTTAACTTCATGGCTTTAGGTTTGATTTTAGTTTCAGTGCGAATGAATTTTTATTCTATTCTTAACATTCTACCATCATAATAATCACTTTCTTAGATATTTATTGACGAACTTTGATTCGGAAAAAACCAAGAAAAAAAAAGGGAAAGAAAGAAAAAAACAAAAGGTATAATGGGTTATAAAAAGATTCTTTGATTTTAGAGGATGACTAAAGAAGCGAGGGTAATTTAGGAACTAAAAATTGTTTGATAAGGGATCCTAGTTATTCATAAGCTTCATCTTGACAAAAATTAACTTAATTAATTTTTTATTTTCCATTTTTATTTATTGGTATTCCTTTCATAAAACATTTTTTTATATTAATTAATATTATTGATTTGCTAGTAAAATTACTTTTTTATAATTTGCTAATGACAATCTGTAACATTGTTTCGAATTACTTTTTAACAATCAATGTTTATAATATTAACAAAACAAAGCACTGAATATTTATTAGGCATGTATATAGGAAAGAAATACAAGAGTTCACAAATTTTAATTGTAGCGTAATTTCTAAAATTTCTGAGATGGAATTGAATTTTCTAAATTTAGCAAAGACTCGAATAATATATGAGATTATCTTGGTTTTTATGCATTATCTTCCCTTTCAGATGTATTCTAAATTTTGAATATTTACATTGATGATACCTTAATAAAATCGAAATTTTGTTTGTGCGCGCGGAAGGTCTGTATGACTTGCATTTTATTTTTAACAACGTTAAAGTATGAATCAGGTTTTTCAATTTATAAACTGTGCTGACTGCAAGTACAATGGCTAAATGGTATATACACATTGGACGAGGGAATAAAGTTGTAAATGTGACGACCGCCCCATATCTTCTGCACAGACCTAAGAAAAGATGTGTTGAATGACGTGTTAGGCTAATATGAAACAATTATCATGGAGAAATAACTCGAAATAAACCTGTTGTATGACTCACAGCGCATGAATAACATATAATAGAAAGCATACAATAGGATATAGTAGTGAAGCATAACCAATAATAGAAAGTATACAATAGGATATAGTAGTGAAGCAAAACCAAACAGAAAATCAAATCTCCATAACATTTCAGAGGCACTAATACAAAACATCCATGAAAATGAATATTTGTGCATCAAGTCTCACACTACATATCACTCAAAGTCTTAAAATCATCAACATACAACTAAATCAACAATGACTATATATTAGGAAAATAATACGTCAGCCTCCAACTCGTCGTCACACATCATCATCGACATCAAACCTGTCACCTGCTATCTCAGTTTACTCACCAACAACATTGATGAGCAATCCAAGGTAATAAGAGGAAACATAAACCTTGAGTCACACAACAGTCTTTGTGAGCGATAAAATAACAGTCAACAGCTACACATGATAAATAAGTTTAGACAATTCAACCATCTGATCTTTTTTAGCAACCAAAGGATTAGCACATGATAATTATCTATCATATGCCGCTTCAGAATAAGAAAAGGTCATCCCCCAATCTCACTTATCTTCGACGAACTACAGTGATAGCCTACCTAGAGAAATAGAGAAGAAAACACACAATCATCCGTAGCATCCATAACAAGCAATATCTTAGTTGTCTTCAACTAAAGTCTTGAATACATCATTCATCGAATGATCGGTCGTTGTCGTCCGTTAAGGGTTAATGGAAAAACCCCAGTTCTAGTCAGACTGTCATACATCCGTCTTGTGTACGTTTGCCTTCGACGAGACAACTAGATCACTCTCAGAGTACATGACCCGTCCGGTCTTAATGGGCTTTCCCCACGATACCCCTGCTGTGAGCCTGCTAGAACCTTCGATAATCAACGATTCCTTGACACTTCAAAACTGTCGAGCATTTCTTCTCGGCGACTACATATTTTAGTTCGAGCAACTTCTCAAACCAATTCCATTATCATTCACGATCAACTCTGTCCGAGTCAATCCATCTTCGTATCAAAACGTACATCATTCCACGATCAGTATCACATCAATATAGCTTCGATCACTCCAACTTGAGTTCACAATCGAAGCACCATCCATCTTGAGTTGCATCTCAACCACTTGAAGTATTTTAACTATCAAACTTCACCAGGCATCATCAGAGAGCTTCACCATCCTGCTCACCAAAAAATTTCCGCCCATCATGCATTCTGATGGATCGGTACCAATCCGTCGTCTATGGATCGATACCGGTCTTGGCACTTGGCCTAAAATGGCCAGGCGTCTCGACCCCCATGCTATACTCAAGTGCTTTTTGCCCATCTAGCTTCATAGCCAAATTCCAAACGTACTAAAACCCATAGTTATCAAGGTGAAAAAGCCACAGGCCCTCGCCTAGGGCTTTCATGCGCCTAGGGCTTTTTTGGGCGTCTTGAATAACATTTTTTTTTTCAGTTTTCAACTAAAAAAACTGCATTTAAAAAACGCAATAAAACCCATTTTTTGTTTCAGTAAGCGCACATAAAAGCAATATTAGAACAAAATATCATACAATTAACATAAGTCAAACTAGGAATGCACAATGTCATTCAAACTCAAGTCTACAAGCAACACAATACTTAAAATATAGAAATTATAAACATTACGTAAAGTCTTAAGTTTTAAGCTATGTTTTTTGGACAGTTTGACCAAAAAAAATAAGTAATTTCTAATTTTTTTTGCTTTTCGATCGGCAAAAGAAAAGCAGCGTTTTTTTGTAGAGTACGCTCTAAATCAACAACCAACCGATCACATTTTTCTAATCATGTTGGATTTCGGGCTCCTATTAGGCCAAATGCTAAAAAAAAGTCTACTTAAATGTTACAAAAGACGCGCTTTTTTGGCGCTTCACAAGGCGAGCGCCTTGGCGCCTCATGCATCGTAGGCGCCTTAGAAGGTAGAAAAGCCCCAGGCTAGAGCCTAGGGCTTTTTGGAGCATAGGCGCGCCCAGGCGAGGGCTTTGATAACATAGCCAAAACCACTGCCGATCCATCTCATGCACTCGAGTAACTAGCCTTCGACTCATCCAAAATTTCATTCAAACCCCTTGAATATTTGCATGCAGCTTCGATTTATCATCACAATGCCATGAACCATATCTTTTCGTCAACCATCACACTGATGGACCAGTGCCGGTCCATCGGCTATGGACTGGTGCCGATCCATACAGTAAGTGAATTTTGAACCCAAATTTTTTAGGTTTCCTCATATCGTCTTACAGTGCTCCTCCGCCAAGTTTCGTATGAATCCGATCACCTGAACCTTCGATTTGCTCTGTTTTTCAAACCTAAGATCTACGACACACAATTCTAACAAATAATGCATTTAATTCAATCAAAACAACAACGATTCATCAAATATTGATCATGCAAACATGCATATATCATAAAACAATAGATCTAACATAATTTGGATATAAACATATTCAAGAGCATGATTAATCTAACTTTTTGCTGGTTTATATGATTACATTAGATTATCCTAACACGTCTAAATCTGAATTAAACATACATGATCAGAACCATGGTGAATTTGACATATATGATGAATCTATCTTAATTTAACCCATATAATCCTTGGTTTCTGTGTGAGATATATCTACCACTCGCTTAACCCTTGATTTAATGCAAATCCAATGAAGCCAGATCTGGACAGCAATGCAAAACCCTATGAATTTACCGATAACACCGTGGTGTTAGATATGAAGTATTACCAGTTTTACTTCATGTGATGAATAGGTTGGGATTGGGAAATTAAAATAAATGATTACTTCGGTAAGGTTCGTTAATCCCGACTAGTTGAATCGAAATTCAAAATGATAGATTAAAGAATAAATATAAAGAATTTATCTTTGATAAAATTAATGGGAACCTTTCCCCTATGAATGTGAAATTTAGAAACTAACTGTCGGTTAGCTAAGCAGAACGGTTTTCTAGATATTGATCTGATGTTGGTTTCGGCCTTCGGGGTTAATATTTGGGGAATTATTCTCTTGTTAATTTACGGTTAGTGACTGATGAATTGGAATGAGGCGTATGTTGTGTTTGTGTAACACTTACTTAAAATATACGCGAGTTATTCGGAAAGACCGGGTTTATCCCATTCTGAATAACTGATACGACGATAAGTCGAAGATGAAGACGGTGGTTGAAGACCGGAAGTCTTCACGCCGTTTGGGTGATTACAGATGATCTTGATTGGGCTGTACACCCAAGAAGAGGGAAACAGTTGGTGATCGTCCAGACGTACTTGGAGATCGATGGATATGCGGGGTACTAGGTGCCCCCGGTTTCGTTCAGACCCAGAGAGAACTTGTAAATGGACTGTGTGTCTGACATCGGATTTCATTCTGTGTGACTGATATCAGTTGCATAGAATGGTTTGCCTGTGTGGCATGCTAAGATGCAAATGATCAAGGCTTCTGTTGAAAAGCAAAGTCTTGTGGTTGATGATCAAAGCACGGCCTTTGTGGCGTAGCTTTGTGTAGCGTTGATTCGCGAGCCTCACACCCCGGTTGTGAACCAAAAACGGGAGACGGACCTCAGGGAGGGCATGCGTTTCTTTCTAGCTAGGGTGGTGTCAGTGACCTACCAGCCCTGACATTTATATATACTTTTCACCTGTGTGGTTGTTGCTGTTGCGAGGCGCCTCGGTTTGATCGGACGATCCGGGTCCGATGGAGTCATTTATTGGCTCACTTACGCCCCAAAGGGCGGGGAAACGCAGTGTTCAGGAATTTTAATCCACATCGGTGGACCGGCCCTGACGATCCAAGGGTCACTCGAGCTCTGATCCTGAGACTCGGGCTAGACAGTCTCGAATCGGTTGAGGACTATCTTTTGCCTCGGTTCATAGATGGAAACCCAATTTCCAAATACGTGACTTTGCGATTTTGATTGTATAACCTATATATGGCGACATAGTGGTATGGGGCATTCATGCCGCCTATGATTGATACTTATGATTTGAAGTTGTTTTATACACTATACACTTATAATAGTATCAAATGATTTCTTTTAAACGTATCAAGCATTCTTGGCTATTACAAGATAAAAACCCTATCCCCCGGCTTGCGTTGCATTGTGTGATAGGACCTGGGTCTTATAATAGCTTCATTTTTCTTTATTTAGCATTGCGCTGTTGTTTTATGCACTGGTATTCTTGGGAGGAAACCCGTTCCGTGTTATACGGCGTGGTCCCTTGATTTACCTAACGATTTAAAATAAAGATTAATATCTGTTTTAGTTCTCACACCAGTCCCATGACTGACCTGGAGTTTATTGTTTTAACCTAAACTCTGGGTGCCCTTATTTTGACATGGGCAGCTAGTAGTTTTGGTTTTGCAGATTTATATTCACAGGATCCTGGTTTACAGCTGGAATGATATCCGGAAAGCTTTGTATCCGTATATCTCCTTCTAGTTGTATTTTGTATTATTTTCCGCTGCTATGTATTTAAATGTAATTTAAATCTCTGATATTTCTGTGTAATATTCATTCATTCATACTCTGTATATTCTTGTATTCTGATGCATTGTTGTAATATACAATGAAATGTTCTTCCGTCTGCGTTCTATTTTGTCGTGTTCTCGAAACGATCAGGCGTTTCGAACGGTCTAGATCGGTTTAGCGACTGATTCGGATCGAGCGAAATTCCCAATCGTCACAGTTGGCCGGATTTTAAGCTCGAAGCCGCTGCGTTTTAGACCTTATTTCGTGATTATGGAGGAGACAAAAATGTCGAAATTTAGGAGGATGGTTGGCGAGGTTATGGCACGGATTTTGATGGGATTTGATGAACTCTAGGGCGACGGTGGAAGTTGCGACAGTGGGGAAGATGGGTAGAGCGTGCATGCTGAAGTTTAAATCACAAACGAAGAAAAGCAGCTTATTGAAAAGGAAGATGATGCGTGAGCAAAGAAAAAGGTCGACTGGCTTAGGATTTTAGAAACTGAATGCGTGGAGGAAGTTTAGTGGTATTGACATGTGCTCTTTTACTTAAATAGTAGGAAATATTTAAATATAGATTACGTTTAATTAATTACTTAATTATGTTAATGTTTAAATCAGGTTACGGGTTGGGCAGAAATCATTAGCGCGTGAGTTTCCTGGTTCTGGAATGAAGCTTTGCAGAGAAGTCGACCTAATCTTTTCCCCAAATCAAAGTGATTAATTTACACTAATTTGAGATTAATAATAAATTATCTAATTAAATTAGTTTTAACCAATGCAGACGGAATCAAGAGCGATGGAGAAAAAGAGGAGTCGGACTATTATTTTTGGGACAGAAGTCAAACCGTTAAATATTTATAAACCAAAATAATTAACTTAATTATAGCACCATTTAAGGATTAATAATTATAATTAATACGTGTTAAATTAAAATATTGATAACTTTACATATATCACCAGAATTGAACAAACTTCGTACTGTTGGAATCGCTTTGATGAGCAGTACATTCTGAAACTATTCTGGACGGAAATGGAGTCGACAAGATTTTACAGTTAAATTAAACGACTATTTAATTTAACTGTAAACAAACCGTTTGAAATAGTAAATCAGATCAAGGTGAGTTAAACTCACTTAGTTTCTCTCACTTATATTTTATATAAGTCAGCTTTTATAATTATGTGCTATGCTTGTTAATGGTTGATTGTTTGTTAAATATATATTCATATATTGATTGAACCAATAAAATTAAACGTGGTTTAATTTCAGTGAAACACCAAATCGTTATTTTAACGATTGGACCCAATGGAGGTAACTTACCTTGTTGGTCACGTTTATAAAATAAACGTGTTTAATTGTTTGAATTGTTTTGTTAAATGGTTGATGTTAAATAGATGTTATTTACTGCATAGAAACAATCAGTTAAATTTAATTGAATGAATTTATGTGAGATAATCTCTTTTGATGCAGAGAAGAACAGGTTGGAGGAATCCAATTGGATTCCTCAAATATATTTAATGTTATTTATTTTCATATTATCATTATATGAACTGTTTTGATTGGATGATTGATTTGATTGGTTGACCATTGACTGAAATTCAACGTTTGTTTTGTTTTAACCAATGGGAAATATTGGTCGAGTAATTGGCAGTAAATAGCCTATAAATCAATCGTCTTTTAAATATTGATTTACCATCATGTGAATTGATAGAAGTAAAGTTATAAAATTTATTTTATAACTGAAGATAGATTTTTAGATCTATTAATTTAAATAAAAATTATTAAAAGGGAAATAAATATTTATTATTTAAGTTTATAAATAATCATTAAATGATTTTATAAAGCGAATGCTTATTTTAAGAAGATTTATAAGAAAACGAGCATAACTTAATCTAACAGTTAAGCATTGGATAATTGTTTTTAAGAAATAATTAAATGGAATTATTTACATTAGTTATATCATTAATTAATTTAAAGGAAGAACTAATTGAAATCAGTTAATGAGACAATCATGTTTTAAGTTGACTAAGCCAACCATTTTAATGGGATTGATTATTAGATTAGTTCTTTTTAAATTAATTTAATGAAATAGTTTAATAGATAGTTGTTTTAATTTTTTATAAGATTTTAAAAAAAATTACTATTTATTTTAGTTAATAAGGAAATTAACTACTTCTGAAGTAGTTAATGATTGAAGTAAATTATTATTTTAATTAATAATAATTTAAGGGATTACCTTTTAATTAGAATTCGTTTAAAAAGCAATCGAAGTTGAAATGGAATCTAGTTGAACTGTGAAAGGAGTTTATGATCGGGGTTTATACTAAAACTCGAGTTTTAATAACGGAGATATAAAAGAGAATTTTCAGCAAGTAAGATAGGTCAAATTAAATGGAAACTTAATGTTTGAATTAAGAAAAAGGAAATTGAGAATAAAAGGGTTTATCTTAAACCAGAATTACATAAAAGAAGTTTATACAAAGAGATAACATATTAAAGTGTCAATTTTAAATTAACGTTACTTAATAATGGAATTAAGTAAAATGAAGGAAATTGAAATAAGATTTTCAAGTGAGACATGGTTGAATAGATTAGAGAAAGGGACTGTTAAAAGTGAATTTAGTAAAGGAGTAATAGGATTTTGTAACAAAAATCCGTGTTATTAAACGAATTGTTTAAAGAAGGTTAAAAGGTGATGTTTTCGTAAGCAATTACTAAATCAACAAATTAAGTAATAGTGAGTTATATTTAAAAAGAGATATTTTAAAAAGTAAGAAGGTTTTATAAAACCGTATTTTAAACAAAATAGTTAAATGGGATTTGGTGATATTAAAATAAATATCGGTTTTTGAATTACAACTCATATCTATCTTAAAGTAAGAACGTTGTTGATCAAGGTCTGAGAGGTAAATAAATACCCCAACTTGAATGACTTCAGGACTATCTGAGGATGACATTAGTTTGTAATGGGAAAGAGGTTAAAAATAATTTATTATTTCCATGTATGAAATAATAACACAATGTTAATCACAAGATTTGAGAATACATATTGAGATTTCTAAAGTAACGTAAATAAAAAGGATTTGAGAACACATAATATAATTTCCAAAGTAACGGAAATAGGAAGATTTGAGAATATATATATAATTATATTTCCAAAAGTAAAAGGAAATAAAAAGTTAAGTTTTGGAATGAGTTTATTCAGAAAGAATAAGAGTTGGGTATTGTTTTCAAGTAACGATGTTTATGTGAAATTTGAGAAACCAAAGTAGGAACATATACATATGATTTAATTCTAATTAAATAAAATAGTTTTGAATATAAACTTATGCTAAATAAGAAGTGAAAGGATATATTCATAATATCGAAAGAATTAAGAGATTTAAATTAACCATTCGTTAATTATTTTTAATTAAAAAGGCCATGTAATGCTGGTGCTAAACTAGTAAACTCATTTTATTCTCATGATTGTTTATTTGATAGTTAAATAACCGACTATCAAACCCGGCCTATATGATTATTGGTATGGAAAGACCGGGATCGAATTTATATTCGAAAACCATTCCGATCCAGCAAATACATGAAAATCCAATTTAAGATGGAGTAAATTAAGACCGTTGATCTTCATGAACGGAAGAACTACTTGATAAATTTCTCCGGGTAGCTCTTGGAGATATTTTGACAGTGATTCGGTCGTGATTGAAATCTACGGATTGCAAGGACTTCTCTCTACTGATTTATAGGGTGATACCTAGGATGCAGTAGGAGAGTGCCTTCGGTTCATCCTGTTCCAGGATGACTCGTATGGATGAGTTTCTGACAAAGTATTTCCAAAGGGATCACGTATGTTGATTTCTTCAAATGTATTTCTGTTGATGGCAGAGAAGGCAGTACTCCTTCTCTTAGCTTAACACATAGAATATTTTTGTGGACGTCAATTAGTGATATCCGGCGGATCTGACGATGTGTCATTCAAAGTGGACGGAGCTGTGCTATTCTGAAGTGTAAGCTTAAACCTCAAGCCTCATCAACCGGAAAATGGTATAAAATCGGGTAGGTCGCATGGCTATGTGGTTGGCATCCATTTATAGGGTATATCATTACCTGATCTGGAGAAATTAAATGCCTTCGGTTGTCACTTTTATTTTTGTATGTATGTTATCGCTTCGGTTGGCCCGCCCCTAACCGTGGTGATGATATATTCAGTACTCTCAAGGGAAATGAGGGGCCGATCATGTGTAACGACCCAGAAAATCTGAACCAATTTAAATTTTTTAAATTGGCTAAAATAATGGATTTTAAATATTTAAAATAAATATTTTAAACAATGGAGATGAAAACTGAGTTGAATCGACATTTGAAAACGAATATAATTAATTATAATTATATATAGAATTGAAAATAGTGCGGTAGTTCGATAATTCGATTTCAAACTTCAATTGAATATACCGGGTGCAAAACAATCCAGATTTTAGTGAAACCAAAAATATTTAAATCTGTTAGTGAATATCTTTCTAACGGATTCGACCAATCGAAATTTGATAGCGGGAATCAAGAGATATGTCCAGTTGAAAATTCTGAATAGTCGTTATGGAATTCAGGCCCTTAAAAATGGACATTTTGCAAATGACCTCGGATTTCGACGAAACCACTTTTGTTAGATCCGTAGTGTCAAGTTATTGTTAGGTTTCAAATTTCATAATTTTTCGAATCAATAGGTGAGGGTGGCAAAGGAAAACGCGTTTGACCGATTTCAGTTGATTTTAATCAACTGGAAATTGGCCATTTTCCAAACGGTCTCAGAATTCGACGAAACTAGTTTTGTTAGGACCGTATCGTCCATACGAAACTAGAAAATATTTTTCTGGAATTTTTCTAGTTAGTATGTGACCCCGGTAAATTGAAATGTACGTTTAAAATTCAATATAGTGATTTAAATGTAAATTCAACGGAAACTGATTGTAACGATCAAATCAGCTTGCGATACATATCCCATTGTGTTCGGAATGGGGGTATAACGCTATGGACGACAGGCGGTGGACCTCGTTTCGAGGTCGTATGTAAAAGTCAACCTTTTTACAAATTAAATAAATAAAAAAAAAAATATATATTATTTTAATTTCCCTCCCTCCCTCTTATCTCCCGCTTGCCCCCCCCCCCCCCCCTCATTCGATTAAAACCAGAGAAAGAAAAAAAAAGAAAAAAAAAAACAAAACCCTAAATCGAATCATCGCCGCCGCCAGACCCCGAAGCAGCCGCCTCCTCGTCTCGCCGCCAGACCCCGAAGCAGCCGCCAGACCCCGAAGCCATCGCCCCCGTCGAATCCCATCGCGACGCCACCCTCGCGGAGCATCCTCCCACCTCGAACCCTGCCGACGCGACACCACCGAACCCCACGCCGACACTCCCTCTTCTTCCCTCCACTTCGCAAGCCAACGGTGAGCATTTCCCTTTTTTATTTTATTTTCTTTTTTTATTTATTTATTCAGTAAAACTGATTTGATTTTATAAAATAAGTATTAAAAACTGTTTTGATTTTATATTTAAAAACTGATTTGATTTTATAAAATAAGCATTAAAAACTGTTTTGTTTTAAAAAGTTAAAAACTGATCTAAAAAAAAAAAAAAAAAAAAAAAACTGTTTTAAAAATAAAGTAAAAACTGTTTTCTAAATAAAGATAAAAACTGATTTAGGTTTTAAAAATTTAAAACTGATTTTTATTTTAGAAAGTTAAAAACTGTTTTATGTTTAAAATAAAAACTGTTTTATGTTTTTAGAAAGTTAAAAACTGTTTTATGTTTTTAAAGTTAAAAACTGTTTTATGTTTTTAAAGTTAAAAACTGATTTGTTTAAAATTTAAAAACCGATTTTGTTAAAGTTAAAACAGAAATTTTTATAAAGTTTAAAACTGAATTTTTAAAAAAGAAATAAAACTGTTTTTGAAGCAAAAGTAAAAAACATATTTTTATATGTTGAAAGCAAAAGAAAAAAAAAACATATTTTTATATATTGAATAGCGAAGTCGAAATTCGATTTTTATATATTGAATAGCATAGTAAAAATTCTATTTTTACATATGCAGAGAATACGGGTGAAAGCGACAAATAGGCGAAGATTTCTATTAAGAAGAGTCTTGCAATTGGATAGCTATTGGTGAGATTTCTGATTTAAAATTTATATATATATGTGTGAAGTAAAAGTGAATTGCTATATATAAATATATATATATATATATATATACGCCCCTCGTCCACAAACCATGGACGATATTTATTGGTTGAAATTGATTGATAGCGATTGATTGTTTGGGATTGTTTGTGATTGATATTGGTTGATTGTGGTTGAAAAATACCCATTTGTGGTTGTGAAATATTTGGTTGAAACCACATAGGATTAGTTTGTGGAAATGAAATAAATACATACATGCCGCCTGCGTGCGAACTAGATGCATGAACCCCATTGTCAAAAACCGCGAGGTTTTAAGGTAGAGCGAGGTGCCGTACTAGGGACGGTGCCGGTGTAACTACCCTGCCGTTATGCTGCCGAAATTTTGAATAATATTTGTGTGTTTGAATTATTTTCATATGCTTAAACTATATTTATTCCTTATATAGAAAACATTCATGTGTTGAATTGATATTCATTCGTTGTTTAGAAATTCATGTGTTGAATGGTATTCATATTTTGAAATAAATTGTTCGATAATAAAAATCACATTTTTATCGATATATAAAAACTATAGAAACATTCATGTGTTGAATTGATATTCATTCGTTGTTTAGAAATTCATGTGTTGAATGGTATTCATATTTTGAAATAAATTGTTCGATAATAAAAATCACCTTTTATCGACTATATGAACTATATAGAAAAATAGTGTTTTGAAATGAATCGTTTTACAATAAAAATCACATTTTTATTGTATGCATAAATCGTTAAAATGTGTAGTGTTAAAAATAGCCACTTGTTCAAAATAAACATATATGAGTTGAAATATTCATTAATTAGCTAATGAAATGATTTGCACCTATTTATGTAACATTAGAATGAATGGTGTTTTTAAACCAAATAGAAATCAAATATGAAGTTGAATAGAAAATGAAAAATGATATGGACTGTATATATATGTACATGCAATATTCATTGAACAGGTTATAGCAAAGGGGCTAGAGAAGAGGAATAAAATTTTGTGCCCGACAAATAGGTACACATTTACTGATTTGTTTGGGTGATGATTTTGAGCCTGTTGGCTAGCCGCTTGGCTTTTTCTTTTTCTTTTTGAGATTAGAAGGACCGGGACGCTATTTGCGATTTCCCGACGCTCCCGGTACAGGGGAGGTTATGGCGAAATTTTTCCAAAATTTAAGGTGTTAGAAAAATATTTGAAGTGAAAACGATATAGAAAACATTGAATGAACTATATTTATATAAATATATAAATATAAATAAAATTAAAACGAAACGAGGCCGTGCAGTTCGTATTTTGAAACCGTGATTTCAAACGACTAGTGCGGGAAATCCGACCATTGGATTTTCCCGAAACCTCAACCGTCGGGTACGCCTTGGAAATATCTTCCCAACGGCACCAACTTTGTAGAAATCCAACGGTTGGATTGTCTGGAATGTTTAATTCAAATCTGAAGAAAAACAGCGCCAGAAACGATTATATTTATTTATATATATAAATATAATTATATTTAATCGAATAACGACGCTGCAGTTCGTATTTTGAAATCGAAAATTCAAACGATTGTACCGGGAGATCCGACCGTCGGATTTTCCCGAAACTGGAACCGTTGGATTCGTTTTGAAAAGACCTTTCTAATGATGTAAATTTTGTGAAGATCCAACGGTTAGATTTTCAGATATGTGTAAATCAAATCTGAAGAAAAACAGCGCCACGGCCGCCTTATGGCCCGAAGCGTCGTTTTGAATAAAATGGCTATTTTAAAATAAATAAAAATAGCGATAAATAGTTATAAAATATCGTAAGCGATATGGAATGGAAATAAACTGAATTTGCTTGATTTATGTGATGTTTGATGGTTGAATGTGTTTGGTGTGAAAACTATATTAAAGAACACAATTGGTGTTGTCGAATAATTTAACCATTGAAATAAATCGATTTGAAATTCTAAATATACGTGAATTATTTGAAAAGACCGAGTTAATTCTCATTTCGAATAATCGACCGACGATTGAAATTCGAAGATGAAGACGATGGTCGAAGACCGGAGATCTTCACCTCGTTTGGATGGTAACCGAGGTCCTGATTGGGAGGCATCCCGAAATATGGATAATGAGTGGTGATCGTTCAGACGTACGTGTTGATCGAAGGGTTTGCGAGGTATTTAGTGCCTCCGGTTTCGTTCAGACCCAGAACGGACTTGTAAATGGACTGTGTGTCTGACATAGGATTTATTCTGTGTGGCATGCTAAGATGCAGAGATCAGGACTTCTGTTGAAAAGCAAAGTCTTGTGGTGAAGATCAAAGCACCGCCTGTGTGGCGTAGCTTTGTGTATAACGTAAATTCGCGAGCCTCACATCCCGGTATGAACCTAAAACGGGAGAGGACATCAGGGAGGGCCTGCGTTTCTTCCTAGCTAGGGTGGTGTCAGTGACCTACCAGCCCTGACATTTATATACTTTTCACCTATGTGGTTGTTGCTGTTGCGAGGCGCCTCGGTTTGATCGGACGATCCGGGTCCGGTGGAGTCATTCGTTGGCTCATTTACGCCCCAAAGGGCGGGGAAACGCAGTGTTCAGGCATTTTAATCCACATCGGTGGACCGGCCCTGACGATCCAAGGGTCGATGCGCTCTGACCCTGAGGCTCGGGCTAGGCAGTCTCGAATTCGGTAAGGACTATCTTTTGCCTTGGTTCATGACGGAAATCCAATTTCCAAATACGACATCGTGCGAATCTGATTGTATATATATATGGCGACATGATATATGGTACCCATGCCGTCTATGATTGATAGTTATGATTTGAAATAGTTTTCAAAACATATAAACACTAGCAATAATATCAAATGCCCTTGTTTTATTCGTATCAATCATATTTTAGCCATTATAAGGTAAAACTCTATCCTCCGGTTTGCGTTGCATTGTGTGATGGGAACTGAGTCTTATAATGGCTTCATTTTTATAAAAAGCATAGCGATGTTTAAAAGAAAGATTTGTTTTAAAGCACTGGCAATCCAATGGAGTAAACCCGTTCCACGAAAGTGGCGTGGTCCTGTGATTAGCCAATTATATATGTGTTGAGTAGATTTCTCATACCAGTCCCATGACTGACTCGTAGTTTGTTTCACTCTCAAACTCGGGTGCCCCTTTTTCTACACGGGCAGCCTTGTATTCAGGTTTAGCTGGTTCTTTTTCTGGATAGCTGGAGCTGAAGATGGATTCTATCATTTATTTCTTTTTATGCTGTTCAGCTCCTATTGTACATATTTTGTTTATTTCCGCTGTAGACATTTATGTATAGCTGAACTGTATTTGTACTAAGTAAGATCCTGTATACTGTGTAACTCTGATGATTACTTTTATCCAGTATATTTTGTTGTTCATTCTGGTGTATTTATTTAATTCTGTTCTGCTATTATATGTTTCTGTGTTATATTCCAAAGATAACCTTGTTTCCGTGAGAACGGGAAATCGGGTCGTCTCAACGTGGTATCAGAGCTTTGGTTAAGCTTAGTTCTGGAATATAACATTTGAACGAACTCGTCAGAAATAGAACCAGTAGTGTTCTAGGACGGGTAACTCTATACAGATAGGATCAGTAATATCCTAGTATGAGTAAAGCAGAATGAAATTACACCTTGATAGACACATTTACATTTGAAGTATGTGTTTCTATATTTTAAAATACCTTTTCTGTGACCTGACACTTGATCTGCCATTTGCAGAAGTACTAGAAAAATGAGTGTCAGAAACAGAAGGAATGCAGAACCGGATATTGAGGCCCTATTAATCAAATATCGAAATATGGGTGGAATACCGTTCTCTGGTGAAGAATCTATTATGAAGACACAAGCTTGGATTCGTTCGGCTGAGAAAATCTTCGAAGCATTAAAGCTTAGGGATGACCAGAAAAGATTACTGGCCTCCTGGGCATTCAAAGATGAAGCTTTGTTCTGGTGGGATTCAGTTATAGAGAATAATCCAGAAGGTGATATCACCTGGGATAGATTCAAAGTGATTTTCTTAGAAAGATTTACTCCTCCCGAAGCGACCGAACGGCTATGTGATGAATTCTCTTATCTAATACAAGGTGACATGACCATTCCCGAATATCATAAGAAATTCAATGAACTTTCTCACTTTGCCCCTCACCTAATTCAAAATCCGAAGAGTAAAAATATGAGATTTATTCACGGACTTCAAAGGAAATACCAGAATAAAGTATTGGGGCATGTGAAGCTTCCTTTTTCTGAAATGATTTATATGGCTTATCAATATGAAGACCTAGATAAGAAAGGAATGTTATGCGACAAAGAAGAAGTCTATTCTAGTGACAAAACAGAGTCAGAAACTGAAATTCCTGAAGCCAGTAAAAAGCCCAGTGCCAAGAGAAAAAGGGCTAGATCTGAAAAAGAACCTGGCACGACTGCCTTATGCAAGAACTGCAATCAGAGGGGGCATTTGTCCAGGAAATGTAAATCTTTAAAGAAACCAATAAAGGATGGATATAGAGCCAATCGAAAGCAAAAGAAGAAAAGGCTGGGAAAAGATGGGGAGTTTCAAGAGAATAGGCATTGTAAACAGTGCCGCGAGGCCGGTCATCTTGCAAAGGATTGCCCGCTCTTAAACAAGGCCGAAACCGTATGTATAAATGAAGTAGCAGAAACTTCCGAGCCCTCAGCAAGTCAAGAAAGGGCCGATGTTTTAGAAGGCACGCTTACTGTCAAAAACATTCCAGTCAAAGTACTGTTTGACACAGGCGCGTCACGAAGTTTCATTGCCAAAGGTGCAGTCAAGAAGTTGGATTTGAATTTGAAGAAACTCAAAGAGCCAATGACTGTCCGAAATCCAGTTGGAGGTTCCATCAATCTTAGTTGGGTTTGTGCAGTACCAGTCTCTTTTTCTTGCTATAAATTCCCTATTATCTCTGTCGTCATGAATTTTGATGAATTCGATCTTATTTTGGGATTGGATTGGCTAACCAAATATGAAGCAGAGGTTAGATGCGCCGAGAGGGTTGTTAGAGCTAAGATTAAATCAGGGGGTTATATAACCATACCGTGTGAAGGTCAGAATGCTAATAGAAAAGACTTCTGGGCAGCTCTGAATGTTTCTCCAGTCCAAGTAGAAAATATCCCTGAAATCATTGAGAATATTCCTGACCTCATTAAAGATATTCCTGTTGTCACAAACTATGCGGATGTGTTCGAAGAAGTTGTTCGCTTACCTCCGCAAAGAGAAATAGATTTCAAGATTGCTTTGATTCCCAATGCAAGGCCGGTAGTTCACGCTATTCGAAGAATGTCCTTGAAAGAGAAGGAGGAATTAGACAATCAAACACGACAGCTAGTATGGAAAGGTCTGATCAGGCCTAGTTTCTCTGATTGGGGTGCAGCAGTGGTATTTGTCCCAAAATCTGATGGTACTCTACGTCTATGTGTAGATTATCGTGATTTGAACAAACAGACGATAAAGAACAAGTATCCATTGCCGCGGATTGATGATTTGTTAGATCGATTAAATGGAGCACAAGTATTCTCACGAATGGACCTAGCTACAGGATTCCATCAACTTCGAATTGCCGAAGAGTGTGTTCCAATGACAGCGTTCAGAGGCCCCGACTTATTCTACGAGTGGTTAGTAATGCCGTTCGGCTTATGTAACGCTCCAGCTTACTTCGTCGATCTGATGAACAGAGTATTCAGAGGAGTATTGAATAAATTTGTTCTGGTTTTCATTGACGATATTCTAATCTTCTCTAAATCGAAAGCCGAACATGAAAAACATCTGGAACAGGTTCTAGAAATCCTCAGAAGGAATGCATTGAAAGCCAAGTTTTCCAAATGTATATTCTGGCAAGACGAAGTGAAATTTCTGGGCCATGTCGTATCAAAAGATGGAATCGCTGTGGATCCAAGCAAAATCACAGCTATTCAGAATTGGAAACAGCCCAGTACTCCCACTGAAGTCCGCAGTTTTCTCGGATTGGCTAGCTATTACCGAAAGTTCGTTAAAGACTTTTCTAAGATATCTGGCCACTTAACGAAGCTTACAAAGAAGCATTCTAAATTCAAGTGGACTCAAGAAAGTGAGGAGGCTTTCGAAGAGCTGAAGTTGAGATTGACTACTGCTCCAGTGTTAACCATCATTGATGGCAACCAGGATTTAAAAGTATGGACTGATGCGTCTAGAGAAGGCCTTGGCGCAGTGTTAATGCAAAGGGGCCAAGTAATTGCTTATGCTAGCCGTCAACTGAAGCCACATGAAAAGAACTACGTAACTCATGATCTTGAGTTATTGGCTATCATATTCTCTTTGAAAATCTGGAGACACTATCTTCTGGGCGAGAGATTTGAACTGTTTACAGATCACCAGTCGTTAAAGTATCTGTTCACTCAGAAGGACCTAAATCTGAGACAGCAACGTTGGCTGGAGTTTCTTGCAGCATATGACTTCGAAATTATATATACTCCGGGAAAAGCCAATGTCGTGGCCGATGCGTTAAGCCGAAAGAATGTAATGATCGCCAGTTTTATTATCGCGACTTCATTGCTAGATAAGATATCTGCTCTTCAGGAGGATGATCACTTCATTCAGAAGATCAGAGGGATAATTCAACAAGGCGAACCCTCGAGTTTTCAAGTTGATAATGATGGGATTTTAAGGCTCAAAGGTCGAATCTGTGTCCCTAACATTCCTGAACTTCGAAAGGAAGTACTGGATGAATGCCACAAGTCAAAACTCAGTATCCATCCGGGAGTAAGCAAAATGTATAATGACATCAAGCGCACTTTCTGGTGGAGGTCGATGAAAAGGGACATTTCTTTATATGTTAGCCGATGCCCTACTTGCCAGCTAGTTAAAAGCGACCAACAGAAGTTGGCTGGATTATTACAACCGCTAGAAGTGCCTGGTTGGAAGTGGGAGCATATTTCTATGGATTTCATTGATGGTTTACCCAGAACCAGAAAAGGGAATGACAGTATTTGGGTGATCGTAGATCGCTTCACGAAGACCGCCCATTTTATACCTGTCAAATCAAACAGAACTGCTCAGAGTCTGGCGCAGATATACTTCAGGGAAATAGTTAGACTACATGGAGTGCCGCTCAGTATAGTAAGTGATAGAGATACGATATTCACTAGTAAATTCTGGGAGGCATTTCAAGTCGAACTGGGAACGAAGTTAAACATGAGCACCGCTTATCATCCTCAGACAGACGGTCAGACTGAGAGGGTGAATCGCATTTTAGAAGATCTATTGCGGGCTTGTATTATAGATTTCGGTGGATCATGGGAAGACCATCTGCATTTGGCTGAATTCTCTTATAACAACAGCTACCAGGCGAGTCTGACAATGTCGCCATTCGAAGCATTGTATGGTAGACCGTGCCGATCTCCTGCTTGTTGGGTCGAGCCTGGAAATAGACTTGTGTTGGGTCCTGATATGATTCGAGAAGCGGCCGACAAAGTCGATTTTATTAAGAAGCGATTACTCGCCGCTCAAAGCCGACAAAAGAGCTACGCCGATAAAAGAAGAAGAGATATATCCTTTGAAGTTGGCGACTATGTATATTTGAAAGTATCGCCGATGAGAGGAGTTATCCGGTTCGGTAAAACTGGAAAGTTGGCACCCAAATTCATTGGTCCGTTTCCTATTCTGGAACGGATCGGAATTCTCGCTTATAGGGTCAAACTGCCTGACTGGTTGCCTGGAGTGCATGATGTATTTCATATATCTCAACTTCGAAAGCACGTTCATGATCCAGACTTGATCGTGGAAGAAGCAGCTCAGCAGGACATTGAAATTACTCCAGAATTAGCCGTGAGGCGTGAGCCGCTAAAGATTATCGGCAAAGAAACCAAAGAGCTGAGGAACAAGAAGGTTCACTTAGTCAAAGTGCAATGGAGTGGAGATCCGAGAGATTGTACTTGGGAAACCGAGGAGAGCATTCAGAAAGCTTATCCTAGATGCCGAGTAGATATCTCTGATTGACTCTGGTGCAAGGTACATTTACCCTACTTTGCATTACCATTTAATTCTCTATTCTGTTGCTATTTTCTTCCCATGGATGTGCATTGTTTATTCTATACTCAGAATATTAAAAACAAATTGTTTGTTGTATTGTGGGATTGTAGAGATATCAAACCACTTTCGACTTTATTCCTTTTCGGGGACGAAAAGCTTTAAGTGGGGGAGATTGTAACGACTCAGAAAATCTGAACCAATTTAAAATTTTTAAATTGGCTAAAATAATGGATTTTAAATATTTAAAATAAATATTTTAAACAATGGCGATGAAAACTGAGTTGAATCGACATTTGAAAACGAATATAATTAATTATAATTATATATAGAATTGAAAATAGTGCGGTAGTTCGATAATTCGATTTCAAACTTCAATTGAATATACCGGGTGCAAAACAATCCAGATTTTAGTGAAACCAAAAATATTTAAATCTGTTAGTGAATATCTTTCTAACGGATTCGACCAATCGAAATTTGATAGCGGAAATCAAGAGATATGTCCAGTTGAAAATTCTGAATAGTCGCTATGGAATTCAGGCCCTTAAAAATGGACATTTTGCAAATGACCTCGGATTTCGACGAAACCACTTTTGTTAGATCCGTAGTGTCAAGTTATTGTTAGGTTTCAAATTTCATAATTTTTCGAATCAATAGGTGAGGGTGGCAAAGGAAAACGCGTTTGACCGATTTCAGTTGATTTTAATCAACTGGAAATTGGCCATTTTCCAAACGGTCTCAGAATTCGACGAAACTAGTTTTGTTAGGACCGTATCGTCCATACGAAACTAGAAAATATTTTTCTGGAATTTTTCTAGTTAGTATGTGACCCCGGTAAATTGAAATGTACGTTTAAAATTCAATATAGTGATTTAAATGTAAATTCAATGGAAACTGATTGTAACGATCAAATCAGCTTGCGATACATATCCCATTGTGTTCGGAATGGGGGTATAACGCTATGGACGACAGGCGGTGGACCTCGTTTCGAGGTCGTATGTAAAAGTCAACCTTTTTACAAATTAAATAAATAAAAAAAAATATATATTATTTTAATTTCCCTCCCTCCCTCTTATCTCCCGCTTGCCCCCCCCCCCTCATTCGATTAAAACCAGAGAAAGAAAAAAAAAGAAAAAAAAAACAAAACCCTAAATCGAATCATCGCCGCCGCCAGACCCCGAAGCAGCCGCCTCCTCGTCTCGCCGCCAGACCCCGAAGCAGCCGCCAGACCCCGAAGCCATCGCCCCCGTCGAATCCCATCGCGACGCCACCCTCGCGGAGCATCCTCCCACCTCGAACCCTGCCGACGCGACACCACCGAACCCCACGCCGACACTCCCTCTTCTTCCCTCCACTTCGCAAGCCAACGGTGAGCATTTCCCTTTTTTATTTTTTTTTATTTTTTTTTATTTATTCAGTAAAACTGATTTGATTTTATAAAATAAGTATTAAAAACTGTTTTGATTTTATATTTAAAAACTGATTTGATTTTATAAAATAAGCATTAAAAACTGTTTTGTTTTAAAAAGTTAAAAACTGATCTAAAAAAAATAAAAAATAAAAAATAAAAACTGTTTTAAAAATAAAGTAAAAACTGTTTTCTAAATAAAGATAAAAACTGATTTAGGTTTTAAAAATTTAAAACTGATTTTTATTTTAGAAAGTTAAAAACTGTTTTATGTTTAAAATAAAAACTGTTTTATGTTTTTAGAAAGTTAAAAACTGTTTTATGTTTTTAAAGTTAAAAACTGTTTTATGTTTTTAAAGTTAAAAACTGATTTGTTTAAAATTTAAAAACCGATTTTGTTAAAGTTAAAACAGAAATTTTTATAAAGTTTAAAACTGAATTTTTAAAAAAGAAATAAAACTGTTTTTGAAGCAAAAGTAAAAAACATATTTTTATATGTTGAAAGCAAAAGAAAAAAAAAACATATTTTTATATATTGAATAGCGAAGTCGAAATTCGATTTTTATATATTGAATAGCATAGTAAAAATTCTATTTTTACATATGCAGAGAATACGGGTGAAAGCGACAAATAGGCGAAGATTTCTATTAAGAAGAGTCTTGCAATTGGATAGCTATTGGTGAGATTTCTGATTTAAAATTTATATATATATGTGTGAAGTAAAAGTGAATTGCTATATATAAATATATATATATATATACGCCCCTCGTCCACAAACCATGGACGATATTTATTGGTTGAAATTGATTGATAGCGATTGATTGTTTGGGATTGTTTGTGATTGATATTGGTTGATTGTGGTTGAAAAATACCCATTTGTGGTTGTGAAATATTTGGTTGAAACCACATAGGATTAGTTTGTGGAAATGAAATAAATATATACATGCCGCCTGCGTGCGAACTAGATGCATGAACCCCATTGTCAAAAACCGCGAGGTTTTAAGGTAGAGCGAGGAGCCGTACTAGGGACGGTGCCGGTGTAACTACCCTGCCGTTATGCTGCCGAAATTTTGAATAATATTTGTGTGTTTGAATTATTTTCATATGCTTAAACTATATTTATTCCTTATATAGAAAACATTCATGTGTTGAATTGATATTCATTCGTTGTTTAGAAATTCATGTGTTGAATGGTATTCATATTTTGAAATAAATTGTTCGATAATAAAAATCACATTTTTATCGATATATAAAAACTATAGAAACATTCATGTGTTGAATTGATATTCATTCGTTGTTTAGAAATTCATGTGTTGAATGGTATTCATATTTTGAAATAAATTGTTCGATAATAAAAATCACCTTTTATCGACTATATGAACTATATAGAAAAATAGTGTTTTGAAATGAATCGTTTTACAATAAAAATCACATTTTTATTGTATGCATAAATCGTTAAAATGTGTAGTGTTAAAAATAGCCACTTGTTCAAAATAAACATATATGAGTTGAAATATTCATTAATTAGCTAATGAAATGATTTGCACCTATTTATGTAACATTAGAATGAATGGTGTTTTTAAACCAAATAGAAATCAAATATGAAGTTGAATAGAAAATGAAAAATGATATGGACTGTATATATATGTACATGCAATATTCATTGAACAGGTTATAGCAAAGGGGCTAGAGAAGAGGAATAAAATTTTGTGCCCGACAAATAGGTACACATTTACTGATTTGTTTGGGTGATGATTTTAAGCCTGTTGGCTAGCCGCTTGGCTTTTTCTTTTTCTTTTTGAGATTAGAAGGACCGGGACGCTATTTGCGATTTCCCGACGCTCCCGGTACAGGGGAGGTTATGGCGAAATTTTTCCAAAATTTAAGGTGTTAGAAAAATATTTGAAGTGAAAACGATATAGAAAACATTGAATGAACTATATTTATATAAATATATAAATATAAATAAAATTAAAACGAAACGAGGCCGTGCAGTTCGTATTTTGAAACCGTGATTTCAAACGACTAGTGCGGGAAATCCGACCATTGGATTTTCCCGAAACCTCAACCGTCGGGTACGCCTTGGAAATATCTTCCCAACGGCACCAACTTTGTAGAAATCCAACGGTTGGATTGTCTGGAATGTTTAATTCAAATCTGAAGAAAAACAGCGCCAGAAACGATTATATTTATTTATATATATAAATATAATTATATTTAATCGAATAACGATGCTGCAGTTCGTATTTTGAAATCGAAAATTCAAACGATTGTACCGGGAGATCCGACCGTCGGATTTTCCCGAAACTGGAACCGTTGGATTCGTTTTGAAAAGACCTTTCTAATGATGTAAATTTTGTGAAGATCCAACGGTTAGATTTTCAGATATGTGTAAATCAAATCTGAAGAAAAACAGCGCCACGGCCGCCTTATGGCCCGAAGCGTCGTTTTGAATAAAATGGCTATTTTAAAATAAATAAAAATAGCGATAAATAGTTATAAAATATCGTAAGCGATATGGAATGGAAATAAACTGAATTTGCTTGATTTATGTGATGTTTGATGGTTGAATGTGTTTGGTGTGAAAACTATATTAAAGAACACAATTGGTGTTGTCGAATAATTTAACCATTGAAATAAATCGATTTGAAATTTTAAATATACGTGAATTATTTGAAAAGGCCGAGTTAATTCTCATTTCGAATAATCGACCGACGATTGAAATTCGAAGATGAAGACGATGGTCGAAGACCGGAGATCTTCACCTCGTTTGGATGGTAACCGAGGTCCTGATTGGGAGGCATCCCGAAATATGGATAATGAGTGGTGATCGTTCAGACGTACGTGTTGATCGAAGGGTTTGCGAGGTATTTAGTGCCTCCGGTTTCGTTCAGACCCAGAACGGACTTGTAAATGGACTGTGTGTCTGACATAGGATTTATTCTGTGTGGCATGCTAAGATGCAGAGATCAGGACTTCTGTTGAAAAGCAAAGTCTTGTGGTGAAGATCAAAGCACCGCCTGTGTGGCGTAGCTTTGTGTATAACGTAAATTCGCGAGCCTCACACCCCGGTATGAACCTAAAACGGGAGAGGACATCAGGGAGGGCCTGCGTTTCTTCCTAGCTAGGGTGGTGTCAGTGACCTACCAGCCCTGACATTTATATACTTTTCACCTATGTGGTTGTTGCTGTTGCGAGGCGCCTCGGTTTGATCGGACGATCCGGGTCCGGTGGAGTCATTCGTTGGCTCATTTACGCCCCAAAGGGCGGGGAAACGCAGTGTTCAGGCATTTTAATCCACATCGGTGGACCGGCCCTGACGATCCAAGGGTCGATGCGCTCTGACCCTGAGGCTCGGGCTAGGCAGTCTCGAATTCGGTAAGGACTATCTTTTGCCTTGGTTCATGACGGAAATCCAATTTCCAAATACGACATCGTGCGAATCTGATTGTATATATATATGGCGACATGATATATGGTACCCATGCCGTCTATGATTGATAGTTATGATTT
Source organism: Allium sativum (assembly GCA_030737875.1). Lineage (NCBI taxonomy): Eukaryota > Viridiplantae > Streptophyta > Magnoliopsida > Asparagales > Amaryllidaceae > Allium > Allium sativum. Next base: position 441,253,758 of record CM060922.1, on the reverse strand, counting down.
GAAATAGTTTTCAAAACATATAAACACTAGCAATAATATCAAATGCCCTTGTTTTATTCGTATCAATCATATTTTAGCCATTATAAGGTAAAACTCTATCCTCCGGTTTGCGTTGCATTGTGTGATGGGAACTGAGTCTTATAATGGCTTCATTTTTATAAAAAGCATAGCGATGTTTAAAAGAAAGATTTGTTTTAAAGCACTGGCAATCCAATGGAGTAAACCCGTTCCACGAAAGTGGCGTGGTCCTGTGATTAGCCAATTATATATGTGTTGAGTAGATTTCTCATACCAGTCCCATGACTGACTCGTAGTTTGTTTCACTCTCAAACTCGGGTGCCCCTTTTTCTACACGGGCAGCCTTGTATTCAGGTTTAGCTGGTTCTTTTTCTGGATAGCTGGAGCTGAAGATGGATTCTATCATTTATTTCTTTTTATGCTGTTCAGCTCCTATTGTACATATTTTGTTTATTTCCGCTGTAGACATTTATGTATAGCTGAACTGTATTTGTACTAAGTAAGATCCTGTATACTGTGTAACTCTGATGATTACTTTTATCCAGTATATTTTGTTGTTCATTCTGGTGTATTTATTTAATTCTGTTCTGCTATTATATGTTTCTGTGTTATATTCCAAAGATAACCTTGTTTCCGTGAGAACGGGATATCGGGTCGTCTCATCATGTTTAGCCTGGGTTGCAAGATGTTCTTGTTGAACCCCAATGTATTCATCTCCGAAGGTACATTGTTGGAAAGGTGGTTGCCCATGCCTTGCCATGGAAATCCATTCTTCAATAAGCACCCACGGTTTTGATTGTATACTATGTATGCGAAGCGTGAGATGCATGCATTCTGCTAGATTGTTATTTATTTGTATTAGACACTATTATAATATCAGCAAAATATTGATTCCAAATACGTTTTAGGTTATCATAAGGTAAAAACCGTCTGTATTTATGTGTGGATTTGGTCTTAGGATTATCCTTTTCTTTCGAAAGGATATTGGCTTTAAAATCAAGTTGGATAATACCTTTAAACTTACTGTGTTTTTGTCACTTTGGTTCACCAGGCTGATCCGACATTTGTAATGCTTGCTTTAGACCGGGTTTTAAAGGTTTTGATGTGGATTCTGCTAATTTTAGAAGACGTACTGGAGAAGTTCAGACATAGAATATATATTTTCTATGTCTTCCGTTGTGTGTTGTATACGAGGACAGATTATCATAACTGTTAAGATGTGATGATGTACTCTGATGATTGTAAGTATATTTTCAAGCTCTAAATAAAGAATTATTTCCATATTATATTTTGTTCCGCTGCGATGTAAGACTCTGTGTTGTGTTGGTTTTTCTTCTTCTTCTATTCTAATATTTATTTATTTCTTATCCCACCCTATAATTTCTTTCTAATAACGTTCCTGTGTTTTTTACGCTTGAATGTTCGACATGGTATTTTTGTGTCGATTTTCAGGGTCGAAAATCCTTGTTCGTTACAGTGGTATCAGAGCTATTGGTTTAGTAATAACCTTGGCTCTGTGGCATAACTCGATAGAAATGAGATTAGTAATATTCTAGATTGAGTTGAGTGTATATATATGAGAGTGTATTTGTTGATTTTATATACAAATGTTTTGTATTGTGACATTTGATCGGTTTAAGTGTTGAGAAGCATTGAACTGGTAGTGGACACGATATTGTTTTGTAAAGATGGTAAATGAAATAAATTTACCCAAATTATATTTTGTATAGAAAAATAATAATTTTATCAAAATATTGAGATATTGTGTGTTGCTTGATTTGAATGGAATTCAAACTGGATTAAAATTTTGAATTGGAGCTTAACTTGGTTAAGTGAAATTAAATTCAGAAATGATTTTGAAATATAATAAAATTGATTTGAATTTGGAAATTGAATGGATATAATTAATTATATATCTCTCGAATATTAATTGGTTGATGTTCAAATATGTTAAACCAAAGTAAACATTAACATTGAATGTAAATTCAATTGATTTGATTAGGTTGGTTGTGCATTGGTTGTTGATTGATTATTGGCTGTGCGTTAGATTGCTTGAATATAATTCAGCAACAGTTAAAACAGAGTTGAATGAATTGGAAAATAAATCCTCGTATAATAAAACTGAAATAAAATTCCATATGAGTTGAAATTAAGGATTTAACCTTGTGCTTGCAAATGAATTAATGTTTCATGTTTGTTTTTGGGATTAGTGTAGTTATATTATTCGTTTAGTTAAATGTTACTTAAAATTTCATGTATTGTTACTTATATGTTGAATTGAGCTAAGTACAAGTGCCAGATGGCTTGAGGATTGATTTTGGTTGCGTAGGTTGCACGTAAATTGAGTAGTATGCTCAATAGCGCTCGTAAAAGGTACGCCTACGCGAAAATATTAAATTTTTGGTTTTTAATTTTATTTTCCGACCATATGGGTCGATGTATATATATTATTTGTTCCTGCGATATTGCAGAAGTCCCTCCGTATAAGGGAGACTCTTCCGAATTTTTCCGGGAATCTAACATGTTAGAAAATTTTCGATATTTTTGATTTTTTTTTACGATATTGAATTGTTTTTTAATTTATAATAAATTGGATTTTGAAAATTAATGGGTTCGTAGCATTTTTTCTTACCTTAGTAATTTCGGAGACGAAATTCTTTTATGGGGGGAGGAGTGTAATGTCCCGTATTTTTAGTAGTCAGATATTTAGTATATTTTATTATATTAAATATTATATTTTGAATATTAATGGATTTTAATATTTAATTCATTTATTTAGAATGTAGTTTAAACGTTAATTTACATTTAATTATAAAACGAGCTTGGAATGGTGCACTAGTTCGTAATATTGAGTTTTGAACTTTAATTCAATATACAGGATCCGATATAAGTCGGATTTCCATTAAACAAGAAACGTTTGAATCTTGTTGATAATAATTTTCATATGAAAGAGAAAAATCCAGATTTCATGTTACAGATTGTTAGTTATGTCCAAATCAAATTTTAAAATAGTCGCTATGGAAATCGTTATTATAATATAACGTTTATTTAATAAAATAATATGGTTTTGTATATATTTGAATATTGTTTAACCCAAAAATGTTAATGTCGAGTGGTATAATCTATACTGATTTATATTTGAAACCATATGATAATTTTATTTGGAAAAATATGATAATAGTTATTTATTATTATTTAATTCGATTATTTTGGGATTTATATATATATATATATATATATATATATATATATATATATAGGCCTCACCGTTTGATTGCGGCAACGTTAACGCCTATATTTTTATTTAATCGTTTATATCATTATACATGGGTAAATTTAAAGGAATAAACGACTGGCCAAACGAACTCCATTTTAACGAAACAAACTTCATTGGATCCGTAAGGAGAAGGGCTAGTAGGATTTCAAAGTTTCAAGTTGATTGGATTTATTTTGTGATCGAGGGAAATTTAAATATGTGGTTTTTAGCCTATGATTTATAAAGGACTTTTTACAAACGACCTCGGAATTTGACGAAAACTGTCCCTTCGTGTATGGAATATTTTTTCTATGCTAAGATTAGGAGTTTTATCTCGATCATAGGTTGTTTGAGGTGGTTTTAACGAGTTACTTCATCACTAAGTTGATTTAATAATATTTTATAAGACGTGTCCCTATATATACCAATACAAACGGTCAAACCCTAAATATAATTCGTTGGTGGTCAAACTTTTCCTGGCCGCCTTCCATCATGAACTAACGAACCCTATCTTTCATTCTTCTTCCAATAATAACTGCTTATCCGTTCAAAAATTTCAAAGACTTCAAAAAGCAAAAACGTTAAGCTCGATGAGCTCGACGTCTTCAATGGTGATGATGGGGGTTGTCGATCTGGGTTGGTCGGATTTTAGGTGCGAAGCCGCTGCGTTTCAAACCTTATTTCGTGATTATGGAGGAGACGGAGATGTTGAGATTTGGGAGGATGGTTGGCGAGGTTATGGCGCGGATTTTGATGGGATCTTATGAACTCCAGGGCGACGGTCGAAGTTGCGACATTGAGGAAGATGGGTAGAGCGTGCGTGCTGAAGTTTAAATCACGAATGAATAAAAGCAGCATACTGAAAAGGAAGATGATGCGTGAGCAAAGAAAAAGGTCGGTCTGCTAAGGATTTTAGAAACTGAACGCGTGGAGGAAGTTTAGTGGTATCATCCTATGCTCTTTAACTTGAACAGTAGGAAATAATTAAATATAGATTATGTTTAATTAATTATTTAATTATGTTAATGTTCAAATTAGGTTGTGGGTTGGGCAGAAATCATTAGTGCGCGAGTTTCCTGGTTCTGGAATGAAGCTTTGCGGAGAAGTCAGCCTGATCTTTTCCCTAAATCAAAGTGATTAATTTACACTAGTTTGAGATCAATAATAAATTATCTAATTAAATTAGTTTTAATCGATTCAGATGGAATCAAGAGCAATGGAGAAAAGGAGGAGTCAGACTATTATTTTTGGGACAGAATTCAGACCGTTAAATATTTATAAACCAAAGTAATTAACTTAATTATAACACCATTTAAGGATTAATAATTATAATTAATATGTGTTAAACTAAAATATTGATAACTTTTACACATATCATCAGAATTGAACAAATCTGGTACTGTTGGAATTGCTTTGATGAGCATTACATTTTGGAACCGTTCTGGACAGAAATGGAGTCAACAGGATTTTACAGTTAAATTAAACGACTATTTAATTTAATTGTAAATAAACCGTTTAAAACAACGAATCAGATCAAGGTGAGTTAAACTCACTCAGTTCCTCTCACTTATATTTTATATAAGTCGTTTTTATAATTATGTGCTATGGTTGATTGTTTGTTAAATATATATTCATATATTGATTGAACCGATGAAATTAAACGTCGTTTAATTTCAGTGAAACACCAAATCGTTATTTTAACGATTGGACACAATGGAGGTAACTTACCTTATTGGTCACGTTTATAAAATAAACGTGTTTAATTGTTTGAATTGTTTTGTTAAATAGTCGTTACTCACTGTATAGAAATAATCAGTTAAATTGAATTGAATGAATTTATGTGAGATAATCTATTTTGATGCAGGGAAGAACAGGTTGGAGGGATCCAATTGGATTCCTCAAATATATTTAATGTTATTTATTTTTATATTATCATTATATGAAATGTTCTGATTGATGATTGATTTGATTGGTTGACCGTTGACTAAATTCAATGTTTGTTTTGTTTTAACCAATGGGCAATATTGGTTGACTAATTGGCAGTACATGGCCTATAAATCATTCTAAATATTGAATTACCTGGGGTGAATCGAAAGAAGTAAAGTTATAAAATATATATTTTATAACTGAAGATAGATTTTTAAATATATTAATGTGAATAAAAATTGAAATAAATATTTATTATTTAAGTTTATAAATAATCATTAAATAATTTTATAAAGCGAATGCTTATGTTAAGAAGATTTATAAGCAAATGAGCAGAACTTAACCTAACGGTTAAGAGTTGGATAATTGTTTTTAAGAAATAATTAAATGGAATTATTTAAATTAATTATATTATTAATCAATTTAAAGGAATACCTAATTGAAATCAATTAACGAGATAATCGTGTTTTAAGTTGACTAAGCCAACCATTTTAATGGGATTGATTATTAGATTAGTTTGTTTTAAATTAATTTAATGAAATAGTTTAACAAACATTTGTTTTAATTTTTATAAGATTTTAAAAAGGGAATTTAGTATTTATTTCAGTTAATTAAGAAATTAACTACTTCTGCAGTAGTTAATGATTGAAGTAAATTATTATTTTAATTAATAATAATTTAAGAGATTATTTTTTGGTTGGAATCCATTTAAAAAGTAATCGAAGTTGAAGTGGAATCTAATTGAATTGTGAAAGGAGTTTATGAACGGGGTTTATATTAAAACTCGAGTTTTTATAATGGAGTTATAAAAGAGAATTTTAAGCAAGTGGATAGCTCAAATTAAACGGATACTTAATATTTGAATTAAGAAAAAGGAAATTGAGAATAATAGGGCTTATCTTAAACCGGAAATATATAAACGATGTTTATACAAAGAGATGAGGTATTAAAGCAATAATTTTAAATTAACGTTACTTAATAATGGAATTAATAAAATAAAGGAAATTGAAATAAGATTTTCACGTGGGAAATAGTTGAATAGATTAGAAAAAGGGATTGTTAAAAGTGAATTTAGTAAAGAAGTGAGTAATGGGATTTTGTAACAAAAATCCAAGAGAAAAAATGATGTTTTCGTAAGCAATTACTTAATCAATGAATTAAGCAATAGTAAGTTATATTTAAAAAGAGATATTTTAAAAAGTAAGGAGGTTTTATAAAACCATATTTTAAATAAAATAGTTAAATAGGATTTGGTGATATTAAAATAAATATCGGTTTTTGAATTACAACTCATATCTATCTTAAAGTAAGAGCGTTGTTGATCAAGGTTTGAGCGGTAAATAAATACCCCAACTTGAACGACTTCTGGACTATCTGAGGATGATATTAGTTTGTAATGGGAAAGAGGTTAAAAATAATTTATTATTTCCATATGTGAAATAATAACATAATGTTAATCATAAGATTTGAGAATATATATTGAGATTTCTAAAGTAACGGAAATAAAAAGGATTTAAGAACATATAATGTAATTTCCAAAGTAACGGAAACAGGAAGATTTGAGAATATTTATATATATATAATGATATTTCCAAAAGTAAAAGAAAATAAAAAGTTAAGTTTTGGAATGAGTTTATTCAGAAAGAATAAGAGTTGGGTATTGTTTTCAAGTAACGATGTTTATGTGAATTTTGATAAAACCAAAGTGGGAATATATATACATATACATATATATATATGTATATGTATGTGATTGAATTCTATGTAAATAAAATAGTTTTGAATATAATCTTATGTCAAATAAGAAGTGAAAAGATATATTCGTAATATCAAAAAAATTAAGAGATTTAAATTAACCATTCGTTAATTGTTTTTAATTAAAAAGGCCATGTAATGCTGGTGCTGAACTAGTAAACTCATTTTATTCTCATGATTATTTATTGGATAGTTAAATAACCGACTATCAAACCTGACCTATACGATTATTGGCATGGAAAGACTAGGATCGAATTTATATTCGAAAACCATTCCGAACCAGCAAATACGTGAAAATGCAAATTGAAGATGGAGTAACCTAAGACCGTTGATCTTCATGAGCGGAAGAACTTACTTGATAAATTTCTCTGGGTAGCTCCTGGAGATATTTTGACATTGATTCGGTCGTGACTGAGATCTACGGATTGCAAGGAGTTCTCGCTACTGATTTATAGGGCGATACCTAGGATGCAATAGGAGAGTGCCTTCGGTTCATCCTGTTCCTGGATGACTCGTATGGACGAGTGTTTGACAGTATTTCCAAAGGAATCACGTTTGTTGATTTCTTCAAATGTATTTATGTTAATGGCAGAGAAGGAAGTACTCCTTCTCTTAGCTAAATACACAGAATATCTTTATGGACGTCAAATAGTGATATTCGGAGGATCTGACGATGTGACATTCAAAGTGGATGGAGATGTGTTGTTCTGAAGGAAAGCTTAAACCTTAAGCCTCAGCAACCGGAAAATGGTATAAAATCGGGTAGGTCGCATGGCTATGCAGGTCGCACCCATCAAAAGGGTATATCATTACCTGATCTAGAGAAATCAAATGCCTTCGGTTGTCCCTTTTATTTTTGTATGTATGTTATCGGTTCGGTTAGCTGGCCCCCAACCGTGGTGATGATATATTCGGTACTCTTAAGGGAAATGAGGGGTCAGTCGTGTTTAGCCTGTATTGCAAGATGTTCTTGTTGAACCACAATGTATTTATTTCCGGAGGTTCATTGTCAGAAAGGTGGTTGCCCATACCTTGCCTTGGAAATCCATTTTTCAATAAGCGTATGCGGTTTTGATTGTATACTATGTATGTGGAGCGTGAGATGCAAGCGTTCCGCTAGATTGCTAGTAGCAGAAAAATATCGATTTCAAAAATGTTTTAGATTATCGTAAGGTAAAAACCGTCCGTATTTATGTGTGGATTTGGTCTTGGGATTATCCTTTTCTTTCGAAAGGATTTTGACTTTAAAATCAAGTTGGATGATACCTTTAAACTTAGTGTGTTTTTCTCACTCTGGTTCACCAGACCGATCCCTCGTTTGTAATGCTTGGGTTAGACCGGGTTTTACAGGTTTAGATGCTGATGCTGCGAATTTTAGAAGACGTGCTGGAGAAGTTCAGAAATAGAATATATATATGGTGTGTTTTTTGATGTATGTTGTATATGAGGACAAATTATTATAACTGTCCAGATGTGATAATGTACTCTGATGATTGTGAGTATATTTTCAAGCTCTAAATAAATAATTATTTCCATACTATATTTTGTTCCGCTGCGATGTGAGATCTGTGTTGTGTTGGTTCTTCTTCTTCTTCTTCTTCTTCTTCTTCTTTTATTCTACTATTTCTTTCTTTCTTATCTCACCTTCTAATTTCTTTCTAATAATGTTCATATGTTTTCCATGCTTGAATGTTCGACATGGTGTTTTTATGTCGATTTTCGGGGTTGAAAATCCTTGTTCGTTACATTAATAAGAAATATGTACACCTACGTTGTAGATTTATTGGCTTCAAATCTTGAGTCATAATTTCCTAAAACTAATATTCTAATTTCTGAAAAGATTTGGAGAGGAAGGAGAATGACAGAACCTAGGCAGCATCTCAGAAAATACGAGTTTAGAGCTAGACCCCGCTAGTCTATTTATAGGTGTACAAGAAAGTCTGATCCATCGGATTTAACCAAATAAAATCCGAACCGTTTATTCCAGAAAAACATGTCATCTAAAAAATAGATCTGACCCGATTGGATCGATCCCTGTGTCAACCTACCTTAGAGGTGGGTTGACCCCTGGGTTGACACATGAGTCGACCAAGGTGAGGCTTGGGTCGACCCATCCTGGGTCTGAACGTCTAATTGCTGCCTCGTTTTGAAATATGTTTTAACATTAATTAATATAATTCATTTGATTTATAATATTCCAGTTATAACTTATCTTTAAGTTTGAATTTCAATTTTATGGGTGTATATATGCATATAACCTTTCAATTCCTTGTCCGTTAAGAGTTGCCCAGTTAATGTAATTTATAATGCTATTAATTCGTTGTTTCATACCTTTTAATGCATTCTGATTTCAAAGAAAACTAATTTCTTGCGCATTTTCTATTTATTATGCATTAATTATTTTCTGCTCTTAACTTGCACTTTTTACCTCAACATTTGAGTTCGTGCGTATATATATATACACACGAACATTTATTTCATTTTCAAAATTCAAATGGCGTTATGTCGTCATTTATTTCTTACCTATTTTCATTCATTGCAGGTTTATTTTGGATTTCCCTTTTATATGTATATATTTTTGCGCAAGCATACACATATATTCACATATGCGTGTGTGCATATATTTTTATACCTACCTTTATGTATAATTTTCCTTATATGTGCATTTATACATATTTTCCTCTTAGAATATGTATTATTTTGGCCGCCCCTCTAAAATAAAAATATGGCGCCAGCGGGACTCAAACTTGCGACATTCACTTAGGAGAGACATACCCCTACCAACTGGGCTACATAAGCTTTTGTTAACAAGATAAAAAACAACGGTGGTTATTGTTCTTTGTAGTATTCTTCTTATATTTTATTTTCATGTTGTAATATTTCATTTAAAAATATCTTTTTCATCTTAAATCCGTTTTCTGCAAACCATAGGTCTAAATTGATCAGAAAATCGCCACGGACATAATGACGCTAATTCCGTGATCAAACTCTAAAGCCTTTTCAAATTTTATCTTTATTATATAATTAAATATGCGGGGTGTTACACACACGTTGATTGGGATGGAGTGGGGTCAGGTGTAGGCTATAGGGGTTGCTATGGTGAGGATTTTGGGTGAATTAAGGGAGAAGATGGTAAATTAGGGTTTTGGTGGGGATTTTTGGGGTTTTGGAAGATGGTGGAGCCACGGGGAGCGAGGTGGCGCTGCCAGGGTGCTACACAGGTTTGAGGGGGTGCGGGTGGAAATTGGGTGGGGTGGCCATGACCATGGAGGGAAGGAGAAGAAATTAAAGAAAAGGAGAGAATGAAAAATGAGATGGAAGCTTGGATTTATAAAGAAGGGGAAGGATGTGGATTGCTGAGTTGTCGGCGTAAGAAGGAAGTGGAGAAAGCACAAGATATGTGCTTAGATGGTTGACACTTCCAACGAAAGCATCATCCCTTTTTACTTGTTTAAAGGTGAATGCTCATTTCCATGTTTTCGCGCGTTTATCGCTCATATGATCAAACAGTTACCCGATTGATATGAAATTTTGAACCCTATTATATTTAGTAATTATAGATCTAATGCAATAGGTCTCGTCGAATTTGGAGTTCATTTGATCACCGGTCTTATTATTTTATTATGTTATTATTTGATTTCAACTGAATTTCCCGATACGTGCTTATTTTTCGTACGCCCACCTACTAACTTTGAAAATTATGAAATTTGAAACCTTACCATACGTCAACATTCTGAATCTGATAAAATTGGTTTCGTCGAATCGGAGACTGTTTCAAAAACGGCCTTAGCTCTAGCTTTTATTGAATTCTAACCGATTTTTCAATACACGTTTATATTACGTATGTTTACATACTAACTCCGATTGACTTGAAATTTTGGAACCTAACAATAATTTAATATTCTGGATCTGATGAAAGTGGTTTCGTCGAAATCCGAGGTCGTTTCCTAAATGTTGTTTTTAGGCTATTGAAATAATAATAAAATATCAAATTTTAATATGTTTACTTTTAAATCACTTTTAAAAGTCCATTAATCTTATTTAAATCCATATTTTAAATTGACTAAAAATATAGGTCGTTACATATGTGATTGATTTTTTTTGTTTCACTGGTCATACATCACAAAATGAGTTTAAGTTCACATGTTTTTTTATTTGGGTATTTATAAACAAATTTTGGATAGTATGGTTCATACTATCCTAACAAATATATGCTACTCTTCTTCTTACAATAAGTTGATAATTTTAATCCAACAATTCCATAAATTTTCATTCCTTCTTCCCTCCTCGCCCCCAACACTACTTCTTTTCCACTAATCAACACTCGTTTCATTTTAACAAAATTTGTTTTGTAGTTCGCTTGAACATTTTTATAAATGTGTCACACAAAGAACATGACAAGCTGTTGGAAATACACTTTCTGCTGCATTTGTAAGAGCAATTTTGGCATCTGTTATAGTACATAGAAATTTTTATCTTTATATACATTTTTGATATATTCAAGGGTCCATATATATGATTTCGTAGTCTTGCGACTTATAAAAACAAGTGCAATGGTAAAGGGCACTCAGTGGATGCTTGCGACTCCATATGAAAATATGGTAACTTATATTGATTTGTTTTGAAAGTGCAATCAAAAAATAACATTTGTTGAAAACATTGAGCAAAAAACAACAAATCTAGGATGATTGAAGAATAGGGAGAAACTTGATTGGTTGTACCGTTAAGTTTGTGTTCGACGAAATATTGATGACTACAGATTAATTTCATGTACTGCTGCATTATTGATTTACCTTTAGTATTTTGTAATTTCAATTTTGCTTTGGCATTACACACATTTGTAATGGTTAATTAGTTCTCTGGACTATCAATTTTAAGAGTGGTTAAAATATCGCGAGCTCTAACTCTATTATTAGTCAGTATTTCAATAGTCTTAATTTTGCGATCATTCAACCTTGCAGGGTATTAAAGTCCAATTAATACATTTGGAAGCATGTGGTTGTGGCGACCATTCATTACATTCGGTATCCATGTCCCATCATATTGATAACATGAACTCAACTCAAATGGACAATCATATTTTCTACACTGTGATACCCTCATTTTTTTGTTGCTTTTCTAAAACATATTTTTTCATCTTACGGTAAATAATTCACTACTTCTTTTAGTGTAAGAGCCATCTATAATCATTTTCCATTAATTTGCAAAGTTTTCATTCTTGTTCTTTCTTCCACAACAGTTCAATTCACGATGCATCCGCGCTTCATACACCAATCTTAAATGTTTTCCTTTAATTCAGAAATTTGCAACATATATCAACAAAACAATTCACAACAACTCTAGTATTGAGGTCAAATTTAGAAAATTATTTATACCATATTCAAATAACAAAAAGTCATAAATAATTCGATGCTGACATGTTAACATCTTCATTTTGAATTTGATCATTAATGACATCAATATTTTCATTTTTATACCAATTCTTCCCTTCGTTTATTTCTTTTCCACAATCATTCTCTGGTGTACAAACCGTTTTGATTTTAAAATTAGTTTGATTAACTTAAAAAGTTTTCCTCAATTCGACGACAAGCTGCCCATATGCTATATTAAAAACGATACTAATCGTCGAATTAAGACAACTAAACCAGAAGGCCCATGCAGAAGTAAGGGTTTCTCATTGGTCGCATGGCTTCCTCCAGTATACATGAACTCGGCATAAGCAAAACGATTATCTACTAAAATAGTTAAAACCTAATACAAAACACTAAAAACAAAAGTACCTTATTGTATCTCTTGTCAAAAACTACGGTAGTAATGCTCACTTCGGTAGGAATTATCCTTAATTCTTTCTCATTTGAATTCTCATCTGGAGTTCTCCTTGATTCTGCATTATTTTTTTATTAGGGTTAAATAACAAATTAAAGGTACATTGACATTGGATAAAAAAGGGAATAGGCACAACAGTCATTTCCATATTAAATTTTATTAAGGAGTGTCTTTTCAATTGTACTCTTTCTAGTATTTTTTTTTTAATTTAAAAAAGACCCATCATATCTTCTTTTTGAGTGTTATTAGCAATACCTTCTGTAGGATTGAAAAAGTAGCAATAAATAAATAATCAAGATAATGAACTTATAGTTTGTAAATCGATGGTCATTTTATCGTATTGTTTATAATGTTACTATCTACCTCTCTTGACTCATGAGCAAATTATGCTTGTTGTTTTCCCCATATTGATTGAATTAGTTCAAAAATTATTCTTTGGAATCAGGCCCCCATAAATAAATGTGTTGTTGCTACGAACACATCTTTTTCTTGTTTTTAATACCACTGTTAAAATACCGTAAAATTTCATACTATACACTTTCAAATGTTAGAATTTTTTTAGGGCTATCAAATACATCATTTTAGATTGTTTTTAACGATGAATAATCATCGATCGACATCATTTTTCATGACGAACAAACACCGAATAACAATACTACAGTGGTTAATTTTCATGGAAACAATGTCGGTCAATGATTGTACAAGGTGATTTTATGCGATGATTGATTATCGTATGAATAATGAATTTGGTATCAAGAAGCACACATATTTTATAGTTTTTTTTTAACTTCAACGGTATTGGAAAAAGCAACACCGATTAATTTAGGCTTTTCAACACAAGAAAATCAATTGGTATAAATGGGTTTTATTAGGTTAAAAAAACAATATTTTGAATTCAAACAAAAATCTACTGAGTTGTATTGATATCGAGGTTCGAGAACTTAGTTTCGATCACTAAAATTTTGTTAGTTTCGGTTTTGCAACTAATTTTTGATTTTTCAATAGTTTATTTGTGAAGATGTAATAATTAATTTTGTAAATAAAATATAGATGTAGTATATAACCAAATACCAATTAAATTTAACTGAAACCACTTAAAACTAAACACTCCGTGATTAAAGTAAACTAAATAGGCGGATATCTGCCCAACACAGCGATGGCCAGCAACCCAAACTAAAACCTCAGAGCTTAACTTCAGCCCAAGAAGAGGAGAGGCTCAAGACGAGGGCGCAGGACAAAGTCGTCTAGCATAAAACCCTAACCCTCATACTCAACATCTTGCAGACATTTCTTGTATTTTAGTTTCATTAATTACTACGGATCTAATATATCTCTACGAGGTAACTTTCAAATAGTTTGATTTTCATTTTTATACCGTTTTTGCAGTGTTAGTTCATAATAGCGAAGATAAGTTGAGCTTTTTTGGAAACCCTAAGCGAAGCGATATTTTTGAATGGTCTCGGTTAGCTTAGTTGCGGCATTTGTAATTTTGGCGTGCCATCCAAGACCTCGAACCATGATTGATATTCTAAACTTGTCAAAACATGCTTACAAATTACATCATTGTTTTAACCGGTCATGTATTTCGCTTTGGGCGTCAATGGGGACTGAAACGAAATTTATTCTTATGATGATGTTTATTGTTTTTTGATTGATGCTTCATAGAGGATCAACTTTACTTTTGAAGATAATTAGATGGCTGTTGAGAAACTTCAATCAAATTCGTCTCATTCTCTTGCTCGCTTCAAAAAAATCGTTCTTGGTTGGGATTACCTTGCCCTTTTGCTTGAATCCAAGGTACTATATTGTTCAAGCCCTAAACTAGTATGTATGCATTTTAATTCTGTCTAATTTTGAAAGTAATGACAGAAATCTGGGGTAAAATGTAAGCCAGTGAGAAACACTTACAAGAATATCAGTGACTATATTGATGTTTATGAGCCGCTCCTTTTCGAGGAAGTTAAGTCTCAGATTGTACAACAGGACGATGAAGAAGAAGGCATGTCTCTATAATTATACTTCATGTTTTGCCTTTTAGGTTCTTTATACAAATCAAAACATATCTTTTGGCATATCACTTTTAAGAATTTTTTTGGTTGTTTTTTCTTTTTCCTGATGAAGAAAACATGTTTCTGTAGCTATGTTTTGCCTCTAGGTTCCTTTTAGAAAATATAAACACATCTCTTAGCATATTGTGTGTGCATGTTTTTTTTTGTTAAATAATATTAATTGATGAAGTTTTTGGGTGTTAATACTTTGGTTTTGAGTTTTATAATTTTTGTTGTCCTAAAATCTATATAAACGGCGTGTTATAAATTCAGAGTAAATTATGTATTATTGGAAAAACTTTCGAAACCCTTGTATGGTAAACTTGCATGATGTTTACTCTGAAATTCTCTGAAATGTCCTAAAACCGAACACTTCTTGCTCTGAAATGCTCAAAAAGGGTAAAAGCAGAGGTGAAATTATAAATATATGAATTGTTTTCTAGTAGTTCAATTATGTTTACTGACATCTATGGCAAACAACTTTTATGAGTTCAGAAGAATCAAATATGGTTCGTTAGTTTACATCAGGAATTAAATTTATACTCCGTCAATTTGGTCTGCAAAAAAGTTTACACTAGCTTAAAAGTCTTGAGATATCATCAAAGCTTAATTTCCAACCAATCTCATTGCCTGGATTTTGATTTGAGTTTGTAGAGTGTGCTTTTTTTTATAAATACACATTACCTGAAACACAAAGAATAGGAGAGTGGAGATGGTAGGAGCGTTAGATCATAAAAGCCCCATAATTCCCTCCCCTTCTTTTAACGATCCTCATTTTCCTACTTGCTAATTTTGGTCATTATAGTGTTTTCTTTCTTTTTAATGTCAACCACTACTGCTGACTGATATATGTTCATGGCTGCTATATAGAAGTGGACATGTTGTGTAAAAGAGTTGGGAGGAGACTTGTGCAGCTTGACTAAACTAGTCTGTGTTTGAATAGGCATATTTTTTTTCTTTACATTCATGTATGTTTACTGTTGATTGAATTTGACCTTTTTTTGGGTAGAGAACTCTTGGGAGAAGGGTGCTGCCTCGTGTGTAGAAGCAGAAGGTTTTTATAAAGTGACTATGGCAGTTTATGATTCTTTCCGAGAAAAATTATCGGAAAATGATTTGTTACTTGTTGCTGAGAAAGAGGTAGTCTATCTAACATATACATGTACAACAAGATCTTGTTTGTTTGTCATTTGCAAGTGGCTAACACTAAATTCAGATTTATAAAGGGATTCATATAGTTGTTTCTGACAATATAACTGAATATGGTGATATCTATCAGTTTGTACATGTGTATTTCAGTATCTCCTATTAGCTAATTATTTGAAATACACAGCATAATGTATAAGCAATGCCTTTATGGGATTTTTATTTTTATGCTTCCTATGGAAGTTTAATAAACAACTTGCCTGTAAGATTTTTTTCAAGCGTTCAGGTATCTTATGATACAGTATACAAACGAGCATTATTTAACCTAACTACCCTAGATGGTCACACTATTCTGGTCCGAATGTAAAAAAGATAACAATGTAAATTATACATGACATGATAAAAGCCAGCTATGTCTTTTGAGCCTAAATTCATGGAACTTAATAAATGTAATCTTTATGCTTTGTTGTCCTTACTGGATTTTGTCTGATTTTGTTGATTCCACCTGACAATTTTGCTGTGTTAATTGAATGTATATAATGGTTTAATGATACTAAAAAAACCGACCAATCTGTAAATTTATCTTCATGCACTTCACTTTTTTTTATAATATATTATATTCACTATACTTTTCGGTCAGTTCAAAGAGGGAGAAGCTCCAGGTTCTTACGTGTTTGCATTAGTGAGTCAACGCAGTGCTGGAGAAGCTATCACACTTCTGACCTTCTTAGATGGAGAAACAAAGAAATTGGATGAAATTGGAATGGAACCAAGTAAAAGGCTGTTGAGGATGCTTCATCTTCTAAAGACTGATGGAACACTTGTATGGGTTAAAAAGGTAAATTTGTTAATTACAATTAAAGACCATAGAAATATGCTTTTTCCGGTAATACTTACGTTAGTAGCTTAAGACTGGCCCAAAGTCTTAATAAGATATACGTTCTTTCAACAAAAACTTTCAAGATTATTTTCAATGTTATCATGTTACTTGAAGTTGAAACTAGGGTCCCTCGGTCATTCTTATTTCTCAGTCATGCTTATCTAAGCAATTGCTTACCTATGTAATTAAAATCGGTATTGGTCAAATATCTTTGAAGTACCAATAAGTGATACTTCATAACAGCGATATATATATATAAATATATATATATATATATAAATATATATATATATCAATATGTTGTCTGTTGATCAACAAATTACACTCTTTTAAACTTTAAAAAATATTATAATAATTGCTATTGTACTTGATTGTACAATTTTTTTTAAATAATTATACATCTGAATATAAAATTACATTTCTTCTCAAACATGCGAACTACAACACAATAATTAATACTGAGAACTAAGACACAAATTTTAAAAACTGTCATGTTGATACATAATCTCAAGAGAAGCCTTGATAACATTTATTTCTACAAAAAAGAAAGGAACACTCAACAAAGTATCACAATCTGTAAACAATACGAGTAAATAGTCAAGCGGTGCAACTACATAATGGTTTGCCTATTTTTTAACGAAGTTCGATTTGAATTTAATTACCGAAAATAGGCAGCTTTTATCCATCACAAATAAAATACTTTTTTTGAGCACTTATAATCACAATTAAAGCAAGGTCAGTATTTTGCAACAAATTTTTGTTTGATATACCACATATTATAAGTCTATAAATCACTATTCATATTTTAGTTGATATATCAAGGCACACACTTAGGGTAAAAAAGGCTCGAACTTCATTTTGTTTTCTCTCTAGACACTTAGTTATTAATAAAAATGCACAAAGCACTTTTTTTTGTGTGTTCAAAAACTAAAAAGGCGTAGGAGCATTTTTTGCATATTGAATACTATGATCATTTTTCTTCTTCAATTTTCTTATAATTTTACGTTCTCTTATACGTTTTTGCCACCATCTTCTGAACTTCCTTTCTTTCCATCCAGTAACAATATGATTAGACCAGATACACTCATTGTCATTGAACAATTCTTATTTTATTTTAAAAAAGTTTCAGTCTGAATCTGAAATTGATTAAAGGAACTTAATTCATTCCATATTAATTATTTTTATTTTTATTAACCAATTTCTTAATTTTAATTTTCCATTTATAGTGTTATTAATCTGTTATTTTAAATCATTGCCTTTATACTGATTCAAAATGTTATTAATTACTAACTAGAAATGTTATTAATTTATTATAGTGTAATTTTATACTTGAAAACTTCAACTGCTGAGCGAAGTAATTACACAAAATCAACACAATAAACATTAAATTTTGATTAGACATGATAAAATTAAGAAATAGCATAATGAATAAACATTTACAGTTTTGCACAAAAAAGGCGCACAATGCAACACACAAGAATGATCAAGACGCAAGGCTTGTACCTTGCTGCATTTTTGTAGATTAACTACCTTTTTAAGGATAGATACGTGACATACAACTGGTATGTTATTAGCTGCTGATATTTGGTTTACCGGTGGCTTTATTCCAGTAATAACTACTTAGCTTATTACACTGATTAAAATATGTGGACCTTTTTCTGCAACTGATCTGTGTTATTCTGTGTTATTCATTATGCTACCGGTAAAAGATGTACAACTGATCTGTGTTATTCATTATTCATTACACTGATTAAAATATGGTAATTGTAGATCAGTAGATGTACAACTGATCTGTGTTATTTTGCAAAATATATGGACCTTTTTCGTGTAATCACATTCAGCAGAATTTCCTAAAGCTTTTGATGATGAACTCCATGTGTGACATCTCCACTACCGGTAAAAGAGAAGTAAAAGAGTGGAAAGAAGAGAGGATGTGCGCGTGCATCATGCGCGCTAAAGCTAAAAACATTTATATATGTATGCATGCGCACATTATGCATGCCGACATACTATTATATAGTTTGGGGGTGTGTTTGTTGTTGTTGTTGTTGTTGTTGTAAGAACACTCAACTTATTGTTATTTGAGTCAAACAGTAGTTGATTGTTTTGTTGATTTGTGGAGATAATAGCAAAATAAGTTTATATTACATCTGTGTTTGTTGATGGGAGAAAGATAGATCTGGGGACTCACTGTTAGTGTATTTTTTTTATAGGGGTTTTAACATTGCTATCAGGATTTTCTGTGGTTATGCCGATGGATTTTAGAGTGTCAAAAGACTCAAATTTATGTAGAAATCTTAGTTAAAATATCATGAGCCATGAGTCATAGAAGGTGCATTGAATTTCTAACTAAATAATAGCCATCATTAATGAAAAGCTTAATTAAAGTTTTTAATTATGTTGACTTCGTTTTCCAATTCAAAATATAAATGGGAGCAATTAAATTGTTATGCACACATATTTTTTCAATAGCAACATGTCCCAAATTTTAGAAGATTTGTCTGATTGTATATAAATTCCATCATATGATAAGCAAGTTAGTGTGTAATTCAGGCATCGAGTTGCATTTTCTTCAAGTTTGACCTCCATGCATGGCCCTTTTTGTCACCTTTATTATGTGTCATCCTCACCACTAGAAATTTTATTGAATTAGACTGAATTTTTTACGCACTCAATCACTTATCTTTCAACTATGGTTACCAGAATTATTAGTCTGAAAGTGGTTGGTTTTATTTTTAATTATAATGCATAGCAAAAGTGATGCTTGATTTATATAGAGCGTTCATTTTTTATTTCCCTGAGATCAAACCCAAGACTTCTATAACCACAATTTAGGTCTGGAGATCTTACCGGTTGAACTAGTGGGTCCATGACATTACTCAAGTTATCTTCAAAGACACTAGTAATTCTATGCACAAATTTTGCTACTGCAATTTTGTTCATAGATTTGTATATGATTATCTACTAACAATGAAGGAGTTGGTTCTATTTGATTTAGTTATGTACCACAGTTTCAACCATCCTCAAAGTTCCATATCTGTAGTTTCCAATTTTCATCTCCTATCGCATTCTACGTTCCATGGCACATATTGTGCATGTTTTACCCTAGTTTAATCTTATATTCAGATGCTGTGATTCAAAATTCATAATATGACATAATTCTTTGAAGGGTCTTTGCAAGCTATGCCTAGTTTTAGTTTTTATAAACTAACTTGATGCAAATACTCCTTAAGCTCAAGTTATTTTGCTCTCGGCTCTCCGCAGTATTGCCTTGGTTATTCTAATTGTTGCAGGGTCAAAATGCCTATTAAAATTCTCTATTAATGCTGAGCAGTATGTTTCTTTGATGGGTTGTGATTTGGGTAATGTTTGTGCACTGATCTGCTCTGCTCAGAATATATTTTGTATCATGAGTTATATACATTGGTGCAACATACCAGCTTTGCTGCATCTGCTTTGCCTGGAAAACCTTTTACTTGCATGCATTTGAACTTCTGTATATTTGAGTGATGGTAAATTTGGCTTTTGATGTATTGATCTATTTCCTAGCATATGTATATTGTTACGTCAGGTTAACGAAATACAATCTAGCATATCAAGTGATAATGAAATATTTATGGTTAGGTTTCCATTTATTAGCTGTGAAGACCTGTTATTAAGACATGTCTCTGTACCTGCAGTTAGCATTTTTTTCTCTAAGTTTAGTGTAACATTGCCTGTATAGAGAGATTAAGGCTTACTTTAACATGTTCACACTCAGATTTGCAGTTTATCTACAATCATGCGTGAATATGTGGCGCTGCATTCTGTTGGAACTCTTCCTTTCAAAGACTTGATTTTATCAGCTTCAGAAAATTTTAATTGTAGAAGCTCAGAAGATCAGGAATGGGTTGTGCCTCATCCACTAATGCGATACCTTAAAGACAGCATGAATGATTATCAGCTGGATGCTATACATGTAAGTCATCAACCTACCATAATTTTTCCGCATGGTCTAGTCTCTTGTCATTTTAATTCAAATCCGGAAAATGGATGGTTTCTAGGATTACTATTTTGGGAAAATACATTAATGCATTCCTCTTCTGGCTTATTTATGCTATACTGTTTTTTTTTAAGATGATACACACTAGCTGAAATCCACCAGCTACATAAGAAACAGTTCAAAAATTACTAAATATGAGGCGGTAGAGATGGATTCAATCATAAAAAAGAAAATTTGATTATATATGAGCAAAAGAGTTTAAGACATCTCCAGAACTATGCTTTGCCTTTTGGGAGAAAAGGAAACCATTATAATGGTCAAACACAATCATTATAATGGTCAAACACTCTTCCTTACAATAAAGTTTTACCAAAATAATATTCCTTTTGATTTAGCTTTCTTTTAGATATCGGTCTCACACATACATATTACATATACATAAACACACACACACACACAAACATTGTGTGTGTGTGTGTGTTTGTTTGTACCCACTCTTGTGGGGCAACGAGCTCATAAAAATGCATTTTCAAGGAATACTTGATCCTCTCAACACACACATAAAACTAATATCGATTTGGAAATTACGGAGTGAAATTTTTTATTTGTTATCATACAAATTTACCGTCGTTATTAATTAATGAACACCATCGCATAACTAATACTTTGGCATGTGTAGTGCAATGCATAAAAAATATACAGAATAATATATTGCAATGAAATGATTAATTCTATATTTTATATATAATATGAGTGGTGCCTTATTCAAGTAGAGTACTCATTTTGATGTCTCGACGTTCAAACTCATGACCTTTAGAACCTCAACCTACAATTTCATACCATTTGCCACTTGAGGTAGTGGTCTTTGATGGTTAATTTCAACTTTGTAGTAAGTAATTCTTAGTTTTTAGTTGAATATACCAAGTATTTATATTTAAGTTACTTTGACTTCATGTGAAGCTAACTAAAATGAATTAGAATAACAATCAATAAAGCTAAAGCAACTGAATCTGTAAATTTGAAGTAAACATGATTTTTGTTTAATACCGATAATAATATACATTTCCAATTTTGTAAAAATATGGATAACGGGATATAGAAGCTGATAGTTTGTAAAATTTGAATACATAGTTAAAAAAAGGAAGCAGTTTTAGTACTGGTGGAAGTAATTTTAGTTCTACCTCCACTACATGCATTACATTCATATTTTTGGAGTTGAAAGATAGGTGTCTATTGTATGATCTTATTAGATCCAAAGTCTTTAAACATGAAAAGCGTACACGAGTAATTCTTTTGCTCGCAAAGTGAGGTGTTAAGCCTCAAACATTGAGGTTTAAGTTTTTGGGTAAACGTTGAGGCGTAAACTATTATTGCTTTGTTCTTATTAAACTTTGATCTATTTAACTTTTTTAGGCAAACGTTGGGACATAAGTTATTATTGCTTTGTCATCATTAATTTTTGATTAATCAATAAATAAAAGTTAACGATTTATCATATGACAATGTAAATAACTAACAATATAAACACTTAATTTTAAACAGAAAAATCATAAACGTTCTTTATTATTGATTCGTAAAAGTATAAGTAATTAAACTTGCTAATAAATAAAAGTTAAGCACTTGATGTCACACACACACACACATATATGTATATATACATGATTCTGACCTTAGTATGTTTGAAAAATTCATGTTCAATTTTCAGGTTCATAATCATGTATTTTATTCTTTCTTCCATTTATTATCTTTTTTATTTATTTTGAAAATAGTCCTTGATCGTTTTTAGTGGAATTGATTTCTATTCCAAGCAATATAATACCGTGTAAGTTATTATTTTATTTATTTTTTCTTCACTCAAATTAAACAGATATGCAAAATTTATTCGGAGGTTCATTGGTGACAAATCAAAAGGTTTCTTTAAATGACAATTGAGAAACTCCATTACATAGCTCTCGATCGTTGTTTCAAAAACAATCTCACTTGATTAGTTCGACACTGATATTGAATCGTAAAAAAAAGCGCTTACTTTTATTGTTCTAAAATTTTATCGTTTTTATGTGAAACATTAAATAATTTTTTTATAGTGTGTTTAGTTATAATTAAAGGTAAAAAATTATTGAGTCGCATGGCTCAACAGTTTGAGGCATGCAGGACAAATATCTTGTAAGTTTCATATGCTTAAGTTACCGATGTGTAAACCTCGAAGTTTTTTTTTTTTTTTGGAGAAAGCCTCAAAGCGTTTCATCTCCCTTTGCTTTGAGATGCTTCTTGATGTGATTATTTATGCGGGTTTTTCGAAACAATGATTAGATTTAATTATTTTATTTCTATTTTAGAGCGAGTGATAAACTCTCTTATCTGACCTTCTACATTTACCTTTTATTGATGATAAGAAAAAAGAAAGAGTTAGGAAATATATTGTTTTTAACATCGGATGTAGCTGGAAAAACAAAGGAAACAAATTAGTTCATAGATAGATATAAAAAGATTTCAGTCATAGTAGAAACAATGTTTCAAATATCAGATTTTGATCACATACCATGTTGTATACGGTATCATATCGTTTGAAATCTTGAATGAAGATAATTGTATCTTGAGCGTCTCTGGTTTCAAAAGTTGATCTTGGAGTTTGTTCATATACATAAAAGCTAATTTGTATCAGTGTAGTCAAGGCGCTCACCTAGGCGCCAAAAAGCCCTAGGCGCCAGCCGTGCTCGTGGCGCCAGAAAAACGCCTGAGGCGGTGAAATGCTGGAAAAAGCAATGATTGAAAAAAGCGCGCTTCAGTGAGTTTTTGTTTTTTGGTGCCCAGGCCCAAAGTCGAGCCCGTTTTGTTCAATTTAGGGTTAGCCGACTACATTTACGTCATTTATCGAACAGAAAATAAAAAAAAGGAGCGTCGACGAAGATATATTGCGAGCTCGACATCAACAAAATCAACTGATTTTGCTTTCATCCATTCGAATCTTGTCTGATCGGCATCCATCTGGAGCTCAAGCATTCCTTTGACTCGATTTTGAACAGCAGCAGCTGCTTCTTCTGTAAGTTAAAGCTTTTTTTTTTGGTTTATTTGCTCGGTGCAGGCGTGCTTTGCTATTTAAATTAAAGAGTTTTTTTTTTTTTTGAGGAACTGCTGTTTTTTTTAAATAAGTGCAAGTGCAGTGTTCCTTTTTTTTTTTTTTGAAGAAATGCAGTTTAAAAAAAAAATTTGAGTGCAGTTTTTTTAAAACAGGTGCATTGCAGATTTTTTTTATTTTTAAAACAGTGCAGTTTTGAAAACAAATGCTGTTTTTTTTTGAACAAATACAGATTTTTTTTGTTAAATGCAGAATTTTTTTGAACAAGTGCAGATTTCTCAGCCCTGTTCCAGTGGTGATCAGAACAAAATCTGTTAAATAATATGTTCCGTTATATAGGGTTAGACCGGAATTCGTTAAATAACCCGTCCCATTACCTAGGGTTATTTTTTTTACAAAAAGGTTTAAGAAGGGGGAAAAAAAACTTCAACTCATTTCATAATGAAAGAATCTTAGCACATTCAACTGAATTACAAATTAACGTTTTGAAGATAAATAAGCAAAAATCGTTATTTAAACTTTCAGTCAGTTAAATCAAATCCAAAAGAATCAATTTTCGATTATAAAAGTCGTGAAAAATCTTAGAATAATACACACAACAAAACCTTACAAGTTAAAAGCTGTTTCCAATTGTGAAAACCCCACACCTAAACCGCAGCTTACGGTGATAATCGTAGTTTACTCCGTTCGATCAAATCAAAGTGAGTGATCAAATTTATGCATGCAGGCTAGCTTGAAGCAGATATCTAATTTTTATCTTCTCTTTTGTGAATCCATGAATTTGAAATTGAAGCGAGTTTTTGAGCGGTACTAGCTGTGGTGTGATTTTTGGTTGGTAGATAATGAACCGAGGCGTAACTGCGTAAATGGACTAGGTGGTCTAAACTGGGTTGAGCTAATTAAAACTATGCTAGCTGGCAGAGATTAGTTAAAATTAGAAAATAATTTATTAGTTATGTGTTTAATTTAACCCAAGTTCACTGGTTTTGGTTTAATTTTACCAGTTAAACTAGGTGTGCATCATTCCAATTTCAATATAGTTTATTATTAATATTGGATATTTATTGTCATATTTTCGAATAAAGTAACGGTATTCATAAACCAGAATTAAAGCGGAATCTATGGAACTTCCGAAACGGAGTCGAAAATTTAGAATTTTCTAAAAGCCGGAACGGAAACAAAAAATGGTGTTTACTTCGCAAAATACCATGATAGCCATGCAATTTGAAATCAAGTTTTCTTCATGCTCAACATATCCATCTTTCCCTCTTCAATAATATGTACATGTAGATCTACAAGCTCATGAAGATGTCTCTTTATGAAATATTTCTTCCTCGCAATAATTCAAAACTATAATATTTTTGTTTATTATCTTACTGTCAATTTGCCCATTCATCATTTATTTAATAGCCGTTTGGTGCCAAACTCAGATTTAGTAAAAATAATAACAATTGACAATCAATTCTTTTGTTTATTTGTGTGTTTTCCCCAACGTTCTAGTTAACTACAATTCAATTGACATTCCAAATATGTTACTAGGATACTACTATTTTGCAATTCAAAGGAAATGCAAACAATGTAAATCAATAAACTGTAACTATGCTTTAAACTGGAATTCAAAAATAAAAATCTTCTTGTTTGAATTTGCCGCAGTACAAAAATACGTGTTATTCTTATTTATATTGTAACTCAAAAGACAACTTCAGAAGAAAACTAGTTTCCTCTACAAGATTTCGCGCTAATGAACCTTTGGTGTTGAATTGTCCAAGCGCTAAACATTGTTTTAGATTCTGGAAATATCGCCCAATATCTCGTTTGAGATCCCATTTTGATCTCCTAGCAAAATGAACAACAAATATATTAGAAATCCCGTTCCGAATATATCGACAGAGATATGGAAATAATGAATATCAGTTGATGTATGAGCTGAGATGAGATATCAAAATATCAGCCAAGACTTTTTTTTTTTTGGAGTTAAAATATAAGCTGGCGACTGATTGAAATCAATTATTAAAAAATGAAATCTAGCTGCTATAATCTCTTAATATTTTAAAAATTAATCCTTCATTTTTTTAATTTTCAAAATTAACCCTAAAATAATTTTCCTAAATCGAGCGACTTCATGCGAGACATTTGAGTCACATCTTAAGTTCCTTGAAGAATAGTCTTTTAAGATGCATTAACAGCTTCTTTTGCTGGTTAGCTGGTAATGGTAAAAGAATCTAATTTCCTTTTACCATGATGCTCTTTGTTCTTGAATGTAAATCAAAGACTTGAAAAGTATAATGTTTAATAGTTAATATCTTACATACAGTTTGCATGTACCGTATTGTATTCATATATGTTTTACAATCTTTAGGATTTTCATGTTCGTCATTTTTGTTACGTGCATGTTAGTTATGAAAGTATGAATCTTATGTTCTACTTTTGTGTAGGGCTGTCAACGGATGCAATCGGATACGGATAGCACTATATCCGTATCCGTATCCGAAAAAAATAATCTACATCTGTATCCGTATCCGATATCCGCGGATATTTTCGGATCCGTATCCGTATCCGTATCCGCGGATATTTTCGGATATCCGAAAATATCCGTATCCGCCTTAACGAATACGGATATTTTTAAATATCCGAAAATATCACAATAAAAATTTACAAATACATCATTTAAATGGAAATTCGATAAATTCTAATAAAAAATTACGAACAATTCATCAATCACACAAATTCTACACTACAATTACTTGCAAAATGTTCAACATACTAAATGCACAATTTTTAGCCTAAAATAAAACATGCATATAATAATCACGTGACTTAATAATATCTAATACAAACATAACATTGTTTAATAATACAACATACAAACACAAATACATAAGAATTAAAAGAATCCAGCCTTAAGAATGCTTGATTCCCTTCTGCTTTAACCTGAAACAAACAAAAATATTATCAGCAGCAAATATTTTTCAATGACCAAAAAAATAAATAAAAAAATGTATCTGCAACCTTGCACGCAAAGCCTCGCAGTGCAAAGCCTTGCACTGCAAAGCTTTGCAAGGCTTTGCCATGCAAAGCCTTGCAGTGCAAAGCCTTGCCACTGCAAGGCTTTGCAGTGCAAAGCCTTGCAGTGGCAAGGCTCAACACTGCAAAGCCTTGCCACTGCAAGGCTTTGCACTGCAAAGCCTTGCAGTGGCAAGGCTCAACAATGCAAAGCCTTGCCACTGCAAGGCTTTGCAATTGCATGGCAAAGCCTTGCAAAGCTTTGCAATGGCAAGGCTTTGCACTGCAAAGCCTTGCAGTGGCAAGGCTCAACAATGCAAAGCCTTGCCACTGCAAGGCTTTGCGCGCTGCAAAGCCTTGCCCTGCAAATAGCTTGCTGGTGCAAGCTATTTGCAGTGCAAAGCTTTGCCGCGGCAAAGCTTTGCATTGCTTTTCACTGCGCAAAGCTTTGCCGCGGCAAGGCTTTGCAGTGCAACCCCAAATACACATAACAATGATGAATTTAGCTAAAAAGAACGATGCATAGAAGAATAGAAACAATGATGCATTTAACTAAAATGAAGAAGTGTAGTTCAACATACCACGTGGGAAGAGTAGCTATAAATTAAGAAGTTGATGAGTCGTCGACAAGCTCAACATTATTGCCTATAAAAGATAAGAATATTTGAATAATTATATAAACAATGATGCATTTAACTATATATAAATAATAATAAAAAACTAACCAATATTAGATGGTAGCCAATCTTTCATAAAAAACACCTTTTCAAGCATAAGATTGGTAGAATTCCAACGTGTTGGAACATCATAAGAAACACCTTTTCCACTTAACCGAGTTTGAATTAATGCATTTTCCCAACTTTGTTTTCTACTTTGTGATGATTTCGTAAAATTGACACTATCCCTTATCTTTTCAATGAGCCCATGCACAACCTTTAAACCATCTTGGACAATTAAATTTAATATATGTGCGCAACAACGCATATGGAATAATACACCATCCAAAGGCAAAGCGTTTTTACCAACTAACCATTCCTTAAGATCTCTAACCATAACATCGTTATTCGAAGCATTATCAACGGTAAGTGCAAAAAGTTTTTTATCAATATTCCAATGTAGCACTTTTAACTTCATAGACGCACTAAGTGCTAATCCGGTGTGAGGAGGAGGCAACTCATGATAAGCAATGATTTTTTTTTTGTAATGTCCAATCATTGTCAATATAATGACATGTTATGCAACAATAACCAATATTTTGATGTTCCGATGTCCATAAATCCGTAGTTAAACTAACACGAGATGATAAACGATCAAAAATCTCTTGAATTTCACTTCTCATGTCAACATAAAGTTTTAGAACATCACATCTTATTGTATTTCTAGAAAACATTTTAACCGCTGGATTAATGCTTCTAACATATTCTTGGAAGTAAACATGCTCGGTCATATTAAATGGATAATCATGCTTAGCGACCATACGAGCAAAACACATCCGCGTTCTATTTTGATCAAATTTAAAACTTGATAGCTTGATAGGCTTATTAGGAGAATGTTTGGTAGTCAAAAGTTGTTGTCCCAATAGCCTCTTACTAGTGTTGTTTTTTGGACAACTTTTTATATGGTTTTTCAAATGAGTTGTTCCCATAGAGGCGGCTCCATTAAATACTCTTGTACAATGTTTGCATGTTGCCTTAATACGGGTGACACCATCTTCTGTTATTACTTGTCTATCAAAATGTATCCACACTTCGGATTTTAATTATTTCAAGTTTACAGGTGCATTTCTATTTATATTTGTTGAAACCTCTTGACTTTGTTGCAAACTACCATCCGGAATTTGATTTTCTTCGACAACACATGCATTATCGTTGACATTGACAATTGGCGTTGATGTACATGCAATGGACTTGTTACTACAACTTGATGATGCGTTTGACATTTTAGAAGTCTACAATATGAAAATATAAAACATACACATTATTTTCATATTCAATATTTTTAAATATTTAAACTAAATACATATGCAGACACCATAAAAGCTACAAATCCTAAAGATGCTAATGTGTTACAAATAATAGTTGGCATGTAGATGAGTAGATCTAACTATAGAAGCTATATAGTATGTACTGTTGAAGAAATTCTAAAGTTGCTATGATTTTTTGTAAATAATAAAAGTTACAAATCCTAAACCTAAAGCAGTAAAGCTGCTTTGATTTTTTGTAAATTAAGCACAAAGAAAATAATGTACAAACAAAGGTTGAAGAAAGGGTTCAATAGTCAATACATTGTTTTAGGAAAAATCCTGGTGATTGCGTGAAGACCGTGGAAGCAGGCAAGCAGCAGATCGTGGAACCGTGGAAGCGTGATTGCGTGAAGACTGAAGAGACGAGCGATTCGTGGAAGCCGAACTGCCGAAGGCTGATTCGCTGAAGACTGATGCAGCAGATCGTCGATCGTGGAAGCCGGCGCACAAGGAAGTGACTGAAATCGTTAATCGTGGTAGGCGGCGGCGCCACAGCTAGAAGATTTAGGGTTAAGGAGGATTTTAGAAGCCATTTTTTTTTGTTTCGTGCTTTTTTTTTTTAACGATGGGAGAGGAAGGCCGAGTCTTTCTGATTCGTGAAAGCTGAAAAGTGGCTAGGGTTTCACGGTTTGCTAATGCCAGTTTGGATCTTTTGGAGGGAGGTGCAAATTGAAAATAAAGGGGGTGTAATGCAAATTAAAAAAATGTTATGTTGTTTATTAATTTAACTTTAGGCCAGATATTTATATATATATATATATATATATTTATATTTATATACACGTATTGTAAAATCGGACGGATATTTTTCGGATACGGATACCACTAAAACCATATCCGTATCCGGAAATATTTTTGGATATCCGTATCCGCATGTCGGATAACGGATATATTTCATATTTTCGGATACGAATACGGACGGATATCGGATATTTCGGATACCCGTTGACAGCCCTACTTTTGTGTATTTGTTATTTTTTTTTTTTTTTTTTAAGTTGTAAGTTATAATCCATTTGTTGTGTTATTTTTCTAGTTTAAGCATATCTTGATCTAAGAATATGAAGTTTATTTCGTATATTAATAATTGAGCGATAATGCAGATCAAGTTCAAGTTATTATTTTTATGGTACCATTTATAAAAACTGTTGTGTAATAATATCAATTTTTGACATATCGTATACCCCGGGATGGTTCTGACATGAGCTTTAAGACCTAAGATGGAATTCCAAAACAAGCACCGAGATTTGGACTCATCTCGTTCGAGATTTTCCCGTACGAGATCGAGTCTCTATAATTTTCAAGACGAAACGTGACCGAAATCTAAGATATAAAACCTTGGTGTCAAAAACAATATCTCAACCGAGATAAACAAGATTTATATCCTTGAGTAGGATTGATAGAATAAATTATGTAGTTACTTGAATAATAATAGGAGAACTCAACTTAGAAAAGTATTTGATGGAGATTAGAGGTTGTTCTACACGGCAAGTTTTTGTTAGTCAAATACAATAAATAATTTTTGATAATTTTTAAATAATTATATCTTAGTCATTGATAATTTGGAAATGCATTTGTTGAACTGCACTCAAGATCGAACTATTCTGAGTTGTGACACGAGCCATATTACAATGGCATTTAAGGTAAAGCATAATATTAGCAACTTTTTACTCATAATTTCAACGATTTGGTTTCAAATTACTTGCATGCATCCTAAGCTGTGAACAATTGTAGTTTGGAAGTTTGTTATCTATCGTTGTTTTATGTGTTTCCAAGCACATTCTAGAGAAAAGGACTTTCCACTTTTTCAAATGGTAAGAGCTTGAAAACAGTTGTATATTGGCGCATGTCCCATGCAACATAAGCATGTTCATTCAGCTAAGCAGGTTTTAAGAGCCGTGGGAATTCAAATAATTTGGACTCTTGTGCATAAATCAGTCAAATAATCATGCTTGTTTATTAAATTAACCAGTGATTCATTTGAAGAAAAAGCAATAATGTGGTTTCTGGACAAACAAGCTTTTTTGATCTGCTACATGGCACCAACAATTGTTCATTATTGTTATATCCGACACAATGCACAATCTAATAAAATAACAAAGTTCATTTTTTTTGCAGGCGGGTCTCTCAAGGAAAAGATTTGTTCTAATTCAGGTTTACGCTTCGTCTTTCTCATACTTTTGTCTGCATGTAGCATGATTCTAAGGACTCCATTAATATATACTTATGGGAGCGGCTATTTAAACACAAAAGTAGACACAAATTGAGAGACACGGGATCTCAGCTGTTGAATCATTTTTGTCTTTATTTGGAGAGGTGGAAATCATGGGGTAATCCAGTGGTGGAGATTCATTGTGTCATCAGTTGTGTCCAAATACATTTTCCCTATACTTATTTGCGCCATCGATATTTGTGAAGGAAAACTCAGATTATTGATGTATTTGTTTATGCATAAAATGACAAGTTTTGTTTTGTGTTTGTACTGATTTATTTTTGGATTTCAACTGGGATTTTATGATATGATATTTAACATATCATACGGATTCCGTGGTTATTAATGTGTAGATTGCATCCATTTTAGAAATCTTTTTTTTTTTTTTTGGGATAATAAGAGTGAAACTGTATTTTAAGTATAGTACTCATTTGATGTCCTGGAGGTTCGAGTCCATGCCATTAGAACCATGCTTGGAGCTTCATACCTGTAACCTATTGAACTAGCGATCCTTGACTAGAGTGCACTTTAAAATAACTAGACCCCATGCAAAAAAAAAAATGTTTCTTCATGGTTTTGTGTATTTACTGCTGATGTAACAATATTGTATATTTTTAATGTTATGCACGTTAGGGACCACCAGGTACTGGTAAGACGCAAACAATTCTTGGTCTTCTTAGTGCGGTCCTCCACTCAACTCCTGGAAGAGTACAATCTAAGTAATCCTATTCTTTGTGATTGTTCTTTGTTTCAACATTTAACGTTTCATAATTTTTGTGTGTTTGCATTGAATCACCAATTACATCTTTTTTCCTTTTAGAAAAATCAAAAGGAGTATAACATGTATTTTTTTTATGCAGAGGGCTATCGTCTGTTAAACACAGGGCTGAAATGTCGATAGAAGATAAGTATGTTCCTCTTTTTACCTTTACCAGATACCAGTATGATTGACATGCATGCTCCCATACAGATACTAAATTCAATAGGCGCTGGTTATTGACTTTTATTTTGTCTGTTTTATAATCATTTCCATATGCGATCTTCATACTATCATTTCCAATACTTGTATCAAATGTTAATTTTTTTCGATAAACCTAGTTTAGATGTGCTGGTCGCATGAATTTTCTAATTGCACCTCACATGCAAAATGCTGTTTGCTATAACCTGGCCCTTAGTACTATTATCAACATTTTTTTAACTGTTAACCTCAGGATGTGTTATTTTGAGCAGGTAGTTCATTTATTCAGCACCATTAATCACTGAAGTCAGGATGCACATTTTATGAATTCAGTTCACCAGCTAGGTTATTGCTGTGTGTGTGTGTTTTCTTTTCTTTTTCAGTTTTTGAAGGGAAAGCGGGATTTTTGGTGTGTGGTTTTTTTTTTTCGGGGTGTCGTTTTTTTTTTTTTTGGTGGGGCCGGTGGGGTTGCTTGCTTTAACATGCACGTTCTGACTGCAAGTAAAATTATATATATTTATAACAGTGACATACTTCACTCCATTATACTGTACTGCTGTTGTTGGTTTATGTTATTATATACGTATTTTTACTGGATCAAAATGTCATTTCCTGCAATAATTACTTTTTCATTGCTTTGCGTTAGATATCGTCATTGGACAAAAGCATCTCCATGGTTATATGGTATGAATCCAAGAGACCTTGTTTTACCCTCTGATGGGGATGATGGCTTTACTCCTTTCAACGATGAATTGGTATCCATCTTTTCATAGGCTTCTTTTTTTAGTATTACATTACAGAACTTACACTGACTAAATTTATGATTATTTATCTGGTGTAGAAACCTGAGATTGTAAATGCAAACCGCAAGCATCGGGTGCATGTTCTTGTTTGTGCTCCATCTAACTCTGCACTTGATGAAATAGTCTTGCGCCTGTTGCGTACAGGTTGGTTTATATTTTATTTGTTCCGATGTTGTATTCATTATATTCAATAGTAAATGTTAAAGTTATTTGATTATGCCTTTGTTTTGTCAAGTGAATTCCTATACTTGATATAAGAGTCAGACCAACTAACCTATTCTTTTGAAATTGCTTAAATATAACTATTCTATTAAGACCTAAATGATGATGTACATAAATTTTCTCCTTTTTAAAGTTTTTGAGTTATCCAATATTGTGTTACTACTCAATCCTTTAGTGCAAAGCGATTAGGGCATAAGCGGACCTAAAGCTGGGAGGGTGAGTATGTGTGATCAATTTGATATCTAATGAATTTTGTTCTGGAGCAACCGTTTTCAGTTGAATCAATTTCATGTATGAAAACATGGAATCCGATGCCTTTTTTGCTTCCTTTTGTAAATCAAATTATCATGCTCATTTGTTTCCAGGTATTCATGATGAAAATGATCATGTTTATAATCCGAGGATAGTCAGAGTTGGTGTAAAGCCACATCATTCAGTCAAAGCGGTGTCCATGGATTACATAGTATGCCTTTTTTTTTTGTCAACAATTGTTCAACTATCTCCTTTCAGAATGTTACTGCGAACGTATACACAACTTTTGCTTGTCCAGTATAGCTAAAAAATGCTTTTAAAAAAAAAAAATCATCTGATAAGTTATACCTTTGACATCAACAAATTATTCCATTGAAAGCATGTTTGCTTTTGTATAATTTCCTTGTAGCCTTTGCCATGAACAGTACTCGATACTGGATCCAAATCCTTTATGAGCACGATCAATTTTGTAATATTTGATTGGTGTATGTTCTGATAATTGAGGTAATTCTCAAGCTTATATATATGTATGCAATATGTGCAGTTTAGCATAATTCGAAAACTTGGTATGTTATATTACAATCTATGGGTATGAAAAAGTATCATATGGGATTAGAAGACAGAGTCAATTGGTAAGCATCTTGACGGACATTGGTATTTCTAGAAGAAACCTTTTTTTTTTTTTTTTTTGGGTGAGGAGGTACGCTTGCGTGTGTTTACACATATGTATGTGTTGTGTATATCTACAATTAACTCTATTAAAGTAGTGTACATGGTTATATGGTTACAGGTAGAACAAAAAATAGCAGGTGCGGGTCAGTCTACTAAACAAGGGGCTGGGGGTTCACGTGATCGAGATAGCATTCGTGCTTCTGTTCTTGATGAAGCAGCTATTGTATGTTTTCAGCCTTCTCCGATCAAAGTAAATCTGAAATTTAACTTGTCATCCTAATGATTATATTATACAAATTACAGGTATTTTCTACTCTCAGTTTCAGCGGTTCTTCGCTTTTCACCCGGTTGAATCGTGTGTTTGATGTTGTTATCATTGATGAGGCTGCACAAGCTGTATGTAGCTCCCCGACATGTTTGCCTTTTTGTTTTCTGAAATGTGTGTATGTGTATATAAACTCAAGTAATCAAATGGAAAGGAGATCGGAAGAATATAAGAATAAAAGGGAAATAAGAGTATAATTTGTTGTAAATGCTTACAGAATTATCTTGTTTTAAATAGCCATTTTTCCATGGGTCCATCCCCCCCCCCCCCCCCCTCTCCTCCTTTCCTTCTTTAATTTTAGTTTATTATTTCCTTGTGATGGAAAGATCCTCTATTTAGCTATTTTGGTTTCTTAGTCTTATGAAACTCAATTCTGATGACTGACTATATTACATATACAATATCCCTAATTTAGAAACACTTTTTTTGTCAACTATTATGTTTATTCTCTTCCAAATGTTTGCTAGTGGTTCAAAGCCCAAGCCCAAGCCCTTTACCAACAACTCAAGTTGGATGTCTTACCATTTAGGAGAATGACCATCATTTATATGTTGCAAGGTTAACATTTAGGTATTCAATATTTCGTTGTTTGTCATTTCCTTACCCCCCCCCCCCCCAACAAAATAAAAATAAATCCAGCAACCTTGTGCTTCCCTTTTTGTGATATTTGTACAATATGCACACGGGTTAACGAGTTAGCGGGTGTGGAATTAGAAAACTAGTCAAATATATAAATATATTGTTGCAAACATCAATGACTCGTATGCCTTTGGAATTGATGCTTTCGTGTGCACGTCTATTTTCCATGTGGACCTGTAGAAGATACTTATATTTACTAAAAACTCTTCAAATTTGTACTTCCACATAATGACATTTTATTTATCTTAGGTGGAACCGGCCACTCTTGTTCCTCTCGCTCATGGTTGTAGACAAGTATACCTGGTATGTTTTTCTCATTATTAATAACTAAATATTAATTTCATAGTAAGGGAAAATACACAAATGATTGCTCAGGAGTACCTTTAGCTGCTGATGTTACGTGAATTCATACTAGACTGCTTGAATTCATTTCATATTTTTGTTTGATTTTGAGATCCTGCAACTTTTTAGGGTTGGCGAGAACATGAAGAGAACAGACTTGAATAATGGTTAAGTGATCGGGGAACGAGAAGTTTCAATGAGTTAAAGTGGTCTTGGGTGGGTTTAATTTGGTTGAAGTGCAAAGTTATAAATTTATTAAGTGGGTGGGTTTGGGCTGTTATAGTTTTTATAGGTTGGTTTTAAAGGATCACGGATAAACACCAGGGGGATGCACTGTACAAAGGACCTTAGTGGGATAATATTAACTCTGTTGAAGGGACA
Source organism: Allium sativum (assembly GCA_030737875.1). Taxonomy (NCBI): domain Eukaryota; kingdom Viridiplantae; phylum Streptophyta; class Magnoliopsida; order Asparagales; family Amaryllidaceae; genus Allium; species Allium sativum. The sequence goes on along the minus strand of CM060922.1, from coordinate 441,218,016 downwards.
CACATACACAATTTGATAAGTTTTATAACTGTACTGATATACCTTTACATATCAACTTAGCCTCAATGTGTGCTTCTTTCTCTTTCATTTTCAAATGCAATTTCACAAATAAATGCAAATTGTGTGTATTGCCTTTTTTAAAATGTTTTTTTTCTGGCTGTGGTGGGGGCGAGGCGTTGGTTGTGGTGCGGTCACATGGGCATAAATATTTTAGAATGAAGAACACTAAAACCTACTTAAACAAGATCTAGAATACGAAGAAATTTTCCAAAGATATAATTTTTTTGATTAATTTTTCAGAGTTGTAGTGGTATTGGTTAATTTTGAATTTCAATTTTCCGTGTTGAAAGTTTTTACAATGTCAGTTAACTTCATGGCTTTAGGTTTGATTTTAGTTTCAGTGCGAATGAATTTTTATTCTATTCTTAACATTCTACCATCATAATAATCACTTTCTTAGATATTTATTGACGAACTTTGATTCAGAAAAAACCAAGAAAAAAAAAGGGAAAGAAAGAAAAAAACAAAAGGTATAATGGGTTATAAAAAGATTCTTTGATTTTAGAGGATGACTAAAGAAGCGAGGGTAATTTAGGAACTAAAAATTGTTTGATAAGGGATCCTAGTTATTCATAAGCTTCATCTTGACAAAAATTAACTTAATTAATTTTTTATTTTCCATTTTTATTTATTGGTATTCCTTTCATAAAACATTTTTTTATATTAATTAATATTATTGATTTGCTAGTAAAATTACTTTTTTATAATTTGCTAATGACAATCTGTAACATTGTTTCGAATTACTTTTTAACAATCAATGTTTATAATATTAACAAAACAAAGCACTGAATATTTATTAGGCATGTATATAGGAAAGAAATACAAGAGTTCACAAATTTTAATTGTAGCGTAATTTCTAAAATTTCTGAGATGGAATTGAATTTTCTAAATTTAGCAAAGACTTGAATAATATATGAGATTATCTTGGTTTTTATGCATTATCTTCCCTTTCAGATGTATTCTAAATTTTGAATATTTACATTGATGATACCTTAATAAAATCGAAATTTTGTTTGTGCGCGCGGAAGGTCTGTATGACTTGCATTTTATTTTTAACAACGTTAAAGTATGAATCAGGTTTTTCAATTTATAAACTGTGCTGACTGCAAGTACAATGGCTAAATGGTATATACACATTGGACGAGGGAATAAAGTTGTAAATGTGACGACCGCCCCATATCTTCTGCACAGAACTAAGAAAAGATGTGTTGAATGACGTGTTAGGCTAATATGAAACAATTATCATGGAGAAATAACTCGAAATAAACCTGTTGTATGACTCACAGCGCATGAATAACATATAATAGAAAGCATACAATAGGATATAGTAGTGAAGCATAACCAATAATAGAAAGTATACAATAGGATATAGTAGTGAAGCAAAACCAAACAGAAAATCAAATCTCCATAACATTTCAGAGGCACTAATACAAAACATCCATGAAAATGAATATTTGTGCATCAAGTCTCACTACATATCACTCAAAGTCTTAAAATCATCAACATACAACTAAATCAACAATGACTATATATTAGGAAAATAATACGTCAGCCTCCAACTCGTCGTCACACATCATCATCGACATCAAACCTGTCACCTGCTATCTCAGTTTACTCACCAACAACATTGATGAGCAATCCAAGGTAATAAGAGGAAACATAAACCTTGAGTCACACAACAGTCTTTGTGAGCGATAAAATAACAGTCAACAGCTACACATGATAAATAAGTTTAGACAATTCAACCATCTGATCTTTCTTAGCAACCAAAGGATTAGCACATGATAATTATCTATCATATGCCGCTTCAGAATAAGAAAAGGTCATCCCCCAATCTCACTTATCTTCGACGAACTACAGTGATAGCCTACCTAGAGAAATAGAGAAGAAAACACACAATCATCCGTAGCATCCATAACAAGCAATATCTCAGCTGTCTTCAACTAAAGTCTTGAATACATCATTCATCGAATGATCGGTCGTTGTCGTCCGTTAAGGGTTAATGGAAAAACCCCAGTTCTAGTCAGACTGTCATACATCCGTCTTGTGTACGTTTGCCTTCGACGAGACAACTAGATCACTCTCAGAGTACATGACCCGTCCGGTCTTAATGGGCTTTCCCCACGATACCCCTGCTGTGAGCCTGCTAGAACCTTCGATAATCAACGATTCCTTGACACTTCAAAACTGTCGAGCATTTCTTCTCGGCGACTACATATTTTAGTTCGAGCAACTTCTCAAACCAATTCCATTATCATTCACGATCAACTCTGTCCGAGTCAATCCATCTTCGTATCAAAACGTACATCATTCCACGATCAGTATCACATCAATATAGCTTCGATCACTCCAACTTGAGTTCACAATCGAAGCACCATCCATCTTGAGTTGCATCTCAACCACTTGAAGTATTTTAACTATCAAACTTCACCAGGCATCATCAGAGAGCTTCACCATCCTGCTCACCAAAAAATTTCCGCCCATCATGCATTCTGATGGATCGGTACCAATCCGTCGTCTATGGATTGATACCGGTCTTGGCACTTGGCCTAAAATGGCCAGGCGTCTCGACCCCCATGCTATACTCAAGTGCTTTTTGCCCATCTAGCTTCATAGCCAAATTCCAAACGTACTAAAACCCATAGTTATCAAGGTGAAAAAGCCACAGGCCCTCGCCTAGGGCTTTCATGCGCCTAGGGCTTTTTTGGGCGTCTTGAATAACATTTTTTTTTTCAGTTTTCAACTAAAAAAACTGCATTTAAAAAACGCAATAAAACCCATTTTTTGTTTCAGTAAGCGCACATAAAAGCAATATTAGAACAAAATATCATACAATTAACATAAGTCAAACTAGGAATGCACAATGTCATTCAAACTCAAGTCTACAAGCAACACAATACTTAAAATATAGAAATTATAAACATTACGTAAAGTCTTAAGTTTTAAGCTATGTTTTTTGGACAGTTTGACCAAAAAAAATAAGTAATTTCTAATTTTTTTTGCTTTTCGATCGGCAAAAGAAAAGCAGCGTTTTTTTGTAGAGTACGCTCTAAATCAACAACCAACCGATCACATTTTTCTAATCATGTTGGATTTCGGGCTCCTATTAGGCCAAATGCTAAAAAAAAGTCTACTTAAATGTTACAAAAGACGCGCTTTTTTGGCGCTTCACAAGGCGAGCGCCTTGGCGCCTCATGCATCGTAGGCGCCTTAGAAGGTAGAAAAGCCCCAGGCTAGAGCCTAGGGCTTTTTGGAGCATAGGCGCGCCCAGGCGAGGGCTTTGATAACATAGCCAAAACCACTGCCGATCCATCTCATGCACTCGAGTAACTAGCCTTCGACTCATCCAAAATTTCATTCAAACCCCTTGAATATTTGCATGCAGCTTCGATTTATCATCACAATGCCATGAACCATATCTTTTCGTCAACCATCACACTGATGGACCAGTGCCGGTCCATCGGCTATGGACTGGTGCCGATCCATACAGTAAGTGAATTTTGAACCCAAATTTTTTAGGTTTCCTCATATCGTCGTCTTACAGTGCTCCTCCGCCAAGTTTCGTATGAATCCGATCACCTGAACCTTCGATTTGCTCTGTTTTTCAAACCTAAGATCTACGACACACAATTCTAACAAATAATGCATTTAATTCAATCAAAACAACAACGATTCATCAAATATTGATCATGCAAACATGCATATATCATAAAACAATAGATCTAACATAATTTGGATATAAACATATTCAAGAGCATGATTAATCTAACTTTTTGCTGGTTTATATGATTACATTAGATTATCCTAACACGTCTAAATCTGAATTAAACATACATGATCAGAACCATGGTGAATTTGACATATATGATGAATCTATCTTAATTTAACCCATATAATCCTTGGTTTCTGTGTGAGATATATCTACCACTCGCTTAACCCTTGATTTAATGCAAATCCAAATGCAAAACCCTAAAATCGATGCAATATGATGTGGTCTAATCTTCTTGGATGATGATCTAGCCTCTAGATGCAATTTACGATGAATTAGAATGAATTGGATGGAGAAATTAGGGTTTAAGTTGAATCCGATGAATCATGGACACAAGTCTAAATGTTTGAATGAAGAGAGAAACCTAGCAGAACCCCTCTATTTAATATTTATAGCTGCAGTTCATTAGCCTAATGGGCTTCTCAAATCAGCCCGTTAGCAGCTAATTAGTCAACCTTACAGAAACATGAACATAAAACAGCGATTTCTCCCAAATCGTTGAATCAAAATTTTATTGTGACCATTCTACAGAATTGCCAACTGCCATCTCGATCCATTGAGACCAATTTCAGCACCTGATTCGATCCTTATCAAAAGTTATATTTAAAACAATATTCACAAGGGTAAAACTGTCACAATTAAGTTTGATAAAAATCATGGACATGTCTCACATCCCCATGAACAATATATTAAAATATGAGAATGATCCGATCATTAGGAAATTAAATATAATTATTTTATGATCCTCTGATACGTAAAATACGGGTCGTTACAGTAATGCACCGATTTAATGTTTAGATTATACACAGAGCCACGCATGACTGGAATTTTGTGCATATCTACTATCTTAGCATAATGATGAGAATAGCTTTATTTTTATGAAGGTTGGTGATCCAGTTCAACTGCCAGCAACCGTTATTTCTAAAACTGCTGAAAAATTTGGGTAAGCAGTTCTAGTCTTCTATGTCATGCACACATTGCTATACATAGTTTCCGCATATTAACCATGTGTGTATACTTTTGCAGATATGGAACTAGTTTATTCAAGAGATTCCACGAAGCTGGGCTACCTGTACAGATGCTCAAAACTCAGTACCGAATGCATCCTGAGGTCTAATCATACATTATTTTTGCCTATTCTCTTGCTTCATTTGACTCGACTGCCGTAAATACTTAAGCTCATCAAATACACTACTGTGATAAATATAGTTGCCACTGCAAATTTTTTTTTTAATACATTTTTTATTGTTTTTTTGTGAAATTTATATCAGGGCGGTAAAGCTTCTGTCTGATTTTTAAAATAGGTTTTGCATGAAAACTATAAATAAAAATTAATTTGTGGTGGAACTGCAGGACAGAAATTCTTAAACTATTGTTTTAGCGAATGTCTTGAGTATCATGCAATCATTTAATTTTGGTACCAAATCTTAATTTATAACGTTTATCAGATAATGTTGTATGCTGAATGTTTAACCAGTAATTTAAAAGTGCATCTGACCGCTGATTACAAAAATAGGATCCTGATCCGTGATTACGCAAATATCAAATACTGGATCCTGACCATTGATTACACAAAAAAAATATGATTTGAATTCCGTTTCAAACTAAAACACACCGATTCTGTTATGATTCTCAAATTCTGATTCATATTTCAATCAAAATCAGAATGGACAAAATCCATGTTGAAATAGAAATCAAGATGCTATTGAATGTAATTTAGATTTTGTTGTTTCCAATCCAAAATAAAGATGAAATTATTTTTTAGGTTTGAGTCGTAAGAGCTCAAGCATGAAAACCAATTTTAAAAGCATAAATTATTACTATGAAAAGCAAAGCCGATGCTTTCACGTATTAATACCATTTTAATGTGCATATCGTCAAACTATATATGCACATTAAAATGCAAGTCAACTATTTAACTCCGGTTTCGTTTTTGTTAGTTAAAATCTAAGAATTACGATTTTGAATCCTAAGAGAAGGCCCTAGCCTTGACATCATACTAACTTTATGCAGATAAGTATTTTCCCTTCCCAAGAATTTTATGAGAACTCTTTAGAAAATGGACCATTGGTGGAAAAGCAAACTCAGCGCAGCTGGCATGAATTCCGTTGCTTTGGTCCTTTCTCTTTCTTCGATATTGACGGAGTTGAAGAACAGCCAGCTGGAAGTGGATCCTACATTAATGAGGATGAAGCAAATTTTATTGTTACTATATATCGCAAATTGGCAGGTGACTATCCAGAGCTTAAATCAGGCTCTCAACTTGCAGTCATATCGCCTTATAGTTCTCAAATAAAACTTCTAAAGGAAAAATTTCGCACTGCTTTTGGAGAGAAATTGGATCAGTTTGTGGATATAAATACTGTTGATGGATTCCAGGTAAACTAACCTTTTTAATTGTACATTCCTTTTGAATTATTTACTGTACAACGCTGAGTTAAGCTGATACATGCGTCTGATTTCCCAGTAGCATTTTTGGAGAGCGGAATTAATATTCATGATTGTGTCAAAACCTTTTTATGTACTGCAGTGCATGTTTCTGGGTTTAGTTCATATTGTGCCGGCTCGATTCTTCGTGAGAAAGTTGTACTGCTCTTTATAAGTTGTTTCAAAATCCCAGATTATGCGAAGCATTTGCTAACTTGGATAGGTTTTTTACCTCATATTATATGCATATGCAATGTTGAGGATTTTGAAATGCATGTTCATGCCCTATAATTGGGCATCGTACAAAAAATGCATCGAACTTTGAGTTCAGAAACACATCTGATAATGAATCATTTTGCACTGTTTAAGTTGAGTATGGATTCGAACCCAAAACCTATGGTTATTGAGTTGGTTTAGAAAATGAGAATCAGACATCTTTTTCAACTAGTATTTTCTTATGCCAAGAAGGGATGGGTACCAATAATAGTATGGATAAATCTTGGTATGCATATAGGACATTATTTGTGAATTATGTAGGGAAACATCTTATGTAAGTATGTTGAGATATACTAATGTATGTATGTATAGATTATAAAGTTGTCATCACGGAAAATACATTTTACCTTTCAGGTTGATCTGTGAAGTTTAGGAGTACTAGTCTTGATATCATGATTAAGAAAGCAACTTATATATCTATGTGTTAAAAATGATAGTAATCATTCCATTTCATCTTCTTATCAGGGACGAGAAAAAGACATTGCCATATTTTCATGCGTAAGATCAAACGAGGGGAAGGGAATTGGTTTTGTTTCTGATTTCCGGAGAATGAATGTCGGAATCACTAGAGCGAGATCATCAGTGCTGGTAAATACCTTTTTTGAGAAAACTTGTTTAATTCTGAATACGCTACATTTTTTCATATACATGTGCACATACACACATAGACGTGTGTGTGTTTCTGCAATTGATGTCCTGAAGGGGAATCTAAGCTGTCTCATCATATGCAGTCTGTGTATATAACTCCATGGCTATTTTAGGAAAGCGACTAAGATTTAGTTGAAAATAATTTCTAATGAGTCATTACTTCATAGAATTTCAGTATGCTTCAATCATATTTACTCAAACATATACATTAAAAAGGAATCGCAAACAAAATTTTCAAACCCTGTTTGCACTCAATTTTTTCCAACAAAGAAAAGCTATGCACACAGTTCTTAAATCATATATCTAGTGCATAAGCTGGTTGCGCATTCTGATGCTTTCTTGAAGGCTTTACCACACTGTTTTTCTTTTCCTTTTCCCTTTTTCCTTTCTTCCTTAGAGTTATCCACTAGTTGCGGTTCAGGTTAACATAAAGCTGAATTGACTTGGGTATAACTGATGTATCATGGTCTATTCCAACTAAATCAGGGTTCCAAAGGCTTTACCTACTTTTTTTCCCCCCTTTTTTTCCTTTTCACATTTCCTTTCTGCATTAGAATTATCCACTAGTTGCAGTTCAGGTTAATATAAAGCTGAATTGACTTGGGTATAACTGATGTATCATGGCCTATTCCAACTAAATCAGGGTTGATTGAATAATATTGTTAGAATTTTGATCAGTTACTCATCTTACTGAACTTATAATAACAGTATACTTTTATATGCTTATCCCTTGACAAAAATACATGTATTATTTCAGGTTGTAGGTTCTGCTTCTACGTTAATGCAGAACAAACATTGGAGCAATCTAGTTAATGCTGCCAAGGAGCGTGGTTGTTATTTCAAGGTGTGTTTCTTATTTAAAAAAGAAAACCTTAGCCATTTATGTTGTCTGAACTTTGAATATAGTACATAAAATTTCATATAATTAAAAGGGAAATGAAATTGGTGAAAACAACTGAACTTAAATGCTTGAAAACCCCCAATTCAGACCTGCTTGTTAATCATTTTAATTACAATGTATGCATGATACGGTAGGGGTGTCAAGGCTCTTTGAACCTATCTACTTCATAAAGAAATTGTTCTGTAGCAAACTCATTTCACAATGAGTTTTGAGATGTAGTGAAAGAAGTATCAATATTAAAAATATGCAGGTGGTGTGTGTTTATTTTATTTTTTGTGTTTTCAACATTAATTACAAAAAATAAGAAGGGGGGAGGGACGGTGAAGAGGACGGAAGGATAAATTATCTCTCATCCTTCTATTATTTCCCAAAATACGGAAAATAAGAAAAAATTGTTTTTCGTTTTGTGTGTTAACTTCGTTTGTTTAAAACAATCATTTCTCATTATATACTTGAGCCATTTGCACTTTTATTTGGATGAAAACCCAAAACTAAAAAAAAAGGTAAACCGAACACACCCTTAATTTTTGCCATCTATTGCTGCAGGTCACAAAGCCTCATTCCTCATTTTTTAGTGATTCAAATCTTGAGACCCTCAAGTCAGAGAAAAGATTGCAGCTGGACAAAAAATTAGAGCAGATGGAAACTGAAGCAGCAGATCATGAAGCTAATCTTTTGGATGATCAACCCCAAGATTATGATATTAATGACGACGGAGGTGGCAATGAAGATGATTAAAGCATCAATAGGTTTGATTTTTTTTTAACTTCACCTTTTCTATATTCTTTGGATCGTATATCACATGAAAAATCTTACAAGGAAATTTGCTGACAACATTTAGCCTCTGCATCATCAATGTATTTTCATAGATCATATAAGAGGAATATGAATCTGGGTCCTATTTTTGGTGTCATGTATATTGCACAGTTATGAAACTAAATGATTCATTGAAAGAGGAAAAAAAAAAAAAAAGGTTCAAAACACTGCAAATCATTATTCTCAGTTATATTTTTACCATTTTTTGAGCAATTCTTGATTCATTGTGAAACCATTGAAGATACTTTCTGGCATTGACTATTGAATATTTGAATGGGTACCATTAACTTGACAGACTGGTAATGTGTAAATTGCTGTAACAGGTCCTTACAATAAGCTCCTATATAATGGTGTTGCAGGTCTAATTTGATTTCAGAAGTTGAACTGAAACGAAGTATAATAAGTCGAAGAATCCTTGCCAAGTATTGTTTACAGATGCTTCAAAATATTGGCATTCTAGCTTTGATTATTCTATGCTATGAGAATTTCATGAATTTCGCGAGCAATCATCAAACTAGGCGTCTTAAATTGTATAACGTTAAATCTTAGGGAGTCGCTTGATTTAAGTTTGTATTAGCATGAAATTTTGAAATGTTTTGCAACGAAGTGTAGTTTATAAGTTGTGTCTAAATTTGTATAATGCATTCTACTGAGTTTACTGAAAGCAGTGTTACATGATTTTTATTAACATGAAATCTTGATTTGTATAATGCTATGATAGTTTTTATATTAGCATGAAATCTTGAAATGTTTTGCGACAAAGTGTAGTTTATAAGTTGTGTCTAAATTTGTATAATGCGTTCTGCTGAGTTTACTGAAAGCAGTGTTACATGTTTTTGACAAACTTGAAGACTCAGAAGTATTTAGTAGCGAATAACATCAATGGGTAAATTATAGTGGAAATTATGGAGACATCCTTGAAATGAAACATAAAGCAAATTCTTCCTTAATTGGAAGGTTTCCAAAAAAAAAAAAAAAAAAAATGTTGAATTGTCTGCAATTATTTTAAAGAGTTGTTGATATATCGGTAGCTATTCTATGTTATATTGTATAAAGGAAAATATGTTGCTGATATAGCTGAATTTATTGTGAATAAATACTAATATATTTGCACAAATCTTCCATTGTGTCGCATGTGTCTCGGTGTATCTTAAAGCTGTAGGTATATCTTCAACTATTTTATATAGTTGTTGCTATTTTTGCAATTTTATTGAAAGTGAAATATTTTTCATTTGTATGCAATCTTTATCCTTTTTTATTATTTTTCTGCAATAACGTGGTGTTTGAATAAAGTGAAAGTCTATTAAGATACAAATTAGTGATACATATTTATACACAAACAATCTTAACCATTAGATCAACCTTTGAGTTTTATTTTTCGCATAAAGACAAACAAATCTAATGATTTAGAATTTGTGTTTTGAAATTTATGTCATTTTATGTTCCAATGGCTGCTCCTTTGAAAATTATGAAATTATGAAATTTTGGAACGCCCACCTACTAACTCTGAAAATTATGAAATTTGAAACCTTACCATACGTCAACATTCTGAATCTGATAAAATTGGTTTCGTCGAATCGGAGACTGTTTCAAAAACGGCCTTAGCTCTAGCTTTTATTGAATTCTAACCGATTTTTCAATACACGTTTATATTACGTATGTTTACATACTAACTCCGATTGACTTGAAATTTTGGAACCTAACAATAATTTAATATTCTGGATCTGATGAAAGTGGTTTCGTCGAAATCCGAGGTCGTTTCCTAAATGTTGTTTTTAGGCTATTGAAATAATAATATAATATCAAATTTTAATATGTTTACTTTTAAATCACTTTTAAAAGTCCATTAATCTTATTTAAATCCATATTTTAAATTGACTAAAAATATAGGTCGTTACATATGTGATTGATTTTTTTTGTTTCACTGGTCATACATCACAAAATGAGTTTAAGTTCACATGTTTTTTTATTTGGGTATTTATAAACAAATTTTGGATAGTATGGTTCATACTATCCTAACAAATATATGCTACTCTTCTTCTTACAATAAGTTGATAATTTTAATCCAACAATTCCATAAATTTTCATTCCTTCTTCCCTCCTCGCCCCCAACACTACTTCTTTTCCACTAATCAACACTCGTTTCATTTTAACAAAATTTGTTTTGTAGTTCGCTTGAACATTTTTATAAATGTGTCACACAAAGAACATGACAAGCTGTTGGAAATACACTTTCTGCTGCATTTGTAAGAGCAATTTTGGCATCTGTTATAGTACATAGAAATTTTTATCTTTATATACATTTTTGATATATTCAAGGGTCCATATATATGATTTCGTAGTCTTGCGACTTATAAAAACAAGTGCAATGGTAAAGGGCACTCAGTGGATGCTTGCGACTCCATATGAAAATATGGTAACTTATATTGATTTGTTTTGAAAGTGCAATCAAAAAATAACATTTGTTGAAAACATTGAGCAAAAAACAACAAATCTAGGATGATTGAAGAATAGGGAGAAACTTGATTGGTTGTACCGTTAAGTTTGTGTTCGACGAAATATTGATGACTACAGATTAATTTCATGTACTGCTGCATTATTGATTTACCTTTAGTATTTTGTAATTTCAATTTTGCTTTGGCATTACACACATTTGTAATGGTTAATTAGTTCTCTGGACTATCAATTTTAAGAGTGGTTAAAATATCGCGAGCTCTAACTCTATTATTAGTCAGTATTTCAATAGTCTTAATTTTGCGATCATTCAACCTTGCAGGGTATTAAAGTCCAATTAATACATTTGGAAGCATGTGGTTGTGGCGACCATTCATTACATTCGGTATCCATGTCCCATCATATTGATAACATGAACTCAACTCAAATGGACAATCATATTTTCTACACTGTGATACCCTCATTTTTTTGTTGCTTTTCTAAAACATATTTTTTCATCTTACGGTAAATAATTCACTACTTCTTTTAGTGTAAGAGCCATCTATAATCATTTTCCATTAATTTGCAAAGTTTTCATTCTTGTTCTTTTTTCCACAACAGTTCAATTCACGATGCATCCGCGCTTCATACACCAATCTTAAATGTTTTCCTTTAATTCAGAAATTTGCAACATATATCAACAAAACAATTCACAACAACTCTAGTATTGAGGTCAAATTTAGAAAATTATTTATACCATATTCAAATAACAAAAAGTCATAAATAATTCGATGCTGACATGTTAACATCTTCATTTTGAATTTGATCATTAATGACATCAATATTTTCATTTTTATACCAATTCTTCCCTTCGTTTATTTCTTTTCCACAATCATTCTCTGGTGTACAAACCGTTTTGATTTTAAAATTAGTTTGATTAACTTAAAAAGTTTTCCTCAATTCGACGACAAGCTGCCCATATGCTATATTAAAAACGATACTAATCGTCGAATTAAGACAACTAAACCAGAAGGCCCATGCAGAAGTAAGGGTTTCTCATTGGTCGCATGGCTTCCTCCAGTATACATGAACTCGGCATAAGCAAAACGATTATCTACTAAAATAGTTAAAACCTAATACAAAACACTAAAAACAAAAGTACCTTATTGTATCTCTTGTCAAAAACTACGGTAGTAATGCTCACTTCGGTAGGAATTATCCTTAATTCTTTCTCATTTGAATTCTCATCTGGAGTTCTCCTTGATTCTGCATTATTTTTTTATTAGGGTTAAATAACAAATTAAAGGTACATTGACATTGGATAAAAAAGGGAATAGGCACAACAGTCATTTCCATATTAAATTTTATTAAGGAGTGTCTTTTCAATTGTACTCTTTCTAGTATTTTTTTTTTAATTTAAAAAAGACCCATCATATCTTCTTTTTGAGTGTTATTAGCAATACCTTCTGTAGGATTGAAAAAGTAGCAATAAATAAATAATCAAGATAATGAACTTATAGTTTGTAAATCGATGGTCATTTTATCGTATTGTTTATAATGTTACTATCTACCTCTCTTGACTCATGAGCAAATTATGCTTGTTGTTTTCCCCATATTGATTGAATTAGTTCAAAAATTATTCTTTGGAATCAGGCCCCCATAAATAAATGTGTTGTTGCTACGAACACATCTTTTTCTTGTTTTTAATACCACTGTTAAAATACCGTAAAATTTCATACTATACACTTTCAAATGTTAGAATTTTTTTAGGGCTATCAAATACATCATTTTAGATTGTTTTTAACGATGAATAATCATCGATCGACATCATTTTTCATGACGAACAAACACCGAATAACAATACTACAGTGGTTAATTTTCATGGAAACAATGTCGGTCAATGATTGTACAAGGTGATTTTATGCGATGATTGATTATCGTATGAATAATGAATTTGGTATCAAGAAGCACACATATTTTATAGTTTTTTTTTAACTTCAACGGTATTGGAAAAAGCAACACCGATTAATTTAGGCTTTTCAACACAAGAAAATCAATTGGTATAAATGGGTTTTATTAGGTTAAAAAAACAATATTTTGAATTCAAACAAAAATCTACTGAGTTGTATTGATATCGAGGTTCGAGAACTTAGTTTCGATCACTAAAATTTTGTTAGTTTCGGTTTTGCAACTAATTTTTGATTTTTCAATAGTTTATTTGTGAAGATGTAATAATTAATTTTGTAAATAAAATATAGATGTAGTATATAACCAAATACCAATTAAATTTAACTGAAACCACTTAAAACTAAACACTCCGTGATTAAAGTAAACTAAATAGGCGGATATCTGCCCAACACAGCGATGGCCAGCAACCCAAACTAAAACCTCAGAGCTTAACTTCAGCCCAAGAAGAGGAGAGGCTCAAGACGAGGGCGCAGGACAAAGTCGTCTAGCATAAAACCCTAACCCTCATACTCAACATCTTGCAGACATTTCTTGTATTTTAGTTTCATTAATTACTACGGATCTAATATATCTCTACGAGGTAACTTTCAAATAGTTTGATTTTCATTTTTATACCGTTTTTGCAGTGTTAGTTCATAATAGCGAAGATAAGTTGAGCTTTTTTGGAAACCCTAAGCGAAGCGATATTTTTGAATGGTCTCGGTTAGCTTAGTTGCGGCATTTGTAATTTTGGCGTGCCATCCAAGACCTCGAACCATGATTGATATTCTAAACTTGTCAAAACATGCTTACAAATTACATCATTGTTTTAACCGGTCATGTATTTCGCTTTGGGCGTCAATGGGGACTGAAACGAAATTTATTCTTATGATGATGTTTATTGTTTTGATTGATGCTTCATAGAGGATCAACTTTACTTTTGAAGATAATTAGATGGCTGTTGAGAAACTTCAATCAAATTCGTCTCATTCTCTTGCTCGCTTCAAAAAAATCGTTCTTGGTTGGGATTACCTTGCCCTTTTGCTTGAATCCAAGGTACTATATTGTTCAAGCCCTAAACTAGTATGTATGCATTTTAATTCTGTCTAATTTTGAAAGTAATGACAGAAATCTGGGGTAAAATGTAAGCCAGTGAGAAACACTTACAAGAATATCAGTGACTATATTGATGTTTATGAGCCGCTCCTTTTCGAGGAAGTTAAGTCTCAGATTGTACAACAGGACGATGAAGAAGAAGGCATGTCTCTATAATTATACTTCATGTTTTGCCTTTTAGGTTCTTTATACAAATCAAAACATATCTTTTGGCATATCACTTTTAAGAATTTTTTTGGTTGTTTTTTCTTTTTCCTGATGAAGAAAACATGTTTCTGTAGCTATGTTTTGCCTCTAGGTTCCTTTTAGAAAATATAAACACATCTCTTAGCATATTGTGTGTGCATGTTTTTTTTTGTTAAATAATATTAATTGATGAAGTTTTTGGGTGTTAATACTTTGGTTTTGAGTTTTATAATTTTTGTTGTCCTAAAATCTATATAAACGGCGTGTTATAAATTCAGAGTAAATTATGTATTATTGGAAAAACTTTCGAAACCCTTGTATGGTAAACTTGCATGATGTTTACTCTGAAATTCTCTGAAATGTCCTAAAACCGAACACTTCTTGCTCTGAAATGCTCAAAAAGGGTAAAAGCAGAGGTGAAATTATAAATATATGAATTGTTTTCTAGTAGTTCAATTATGTTTACTGACATCTATGGCAAACAACTTTTATGAGTTCAGAAGAATCAAATATGGTTCGTTAGTTTACATCAGGAATTAAATTTATACTCCGTCAATTTGGTCTGCAAAAAAGTTTACACTAGCTTAAAAGTCTTGAGATATCATCAAAGCTTAATTTCCAACCAATCTCATTGCCTGGATTTTGATTTGAGTTTGTAGAGTGTGCTTTTTTTTATAAATACACATTACCTGAAACACAAAGAATAGGAGAGTGGAGATGGTAGGAGCGTTAGATCATAAAAGCCCCATAATTCCCTCCCCTTCTTTTAACGATCCTCATTTTCCTACTTGCTAATTTTGGTCATTATAGTGTTTTCTTTCTTTTTAATGTCAACCACTACTGCTGACTGATATATGTTCATGGCTGCTATATAGAAGTGGACATGTTGTGTAAAAGAGTTGGGAGGAGACTTGTGCAGCTTGACTAAACTAGTCTGTGTTTGAATAGGCATATTTTTTTTCTTTACATTCATGTATGTTTACTGTTGATTGAATTTGACCTTTTTTTGGGTAGAGAACTCTTGGGAGAAGGGTGCTGCCTCGTGTGTAGAAGCAGAAGGTTTTTATAAAGTGACTATGGCAGTTTATGATTCTTTCCGAGAAAAATTATCGGAAAATGATTTGTTACTTGTTGCTGAGAAAGAGGTAGTCTATCTAACATATACATGTACAACAAGATCTTGTTTGTTTGTCATTTGCAAGTGGCTAACACTAAATTCAGATTTATAAAGGGATTCATATAGTTGTTTCTGACAATATAACTGAATATGGTGATATCTATCAGTTTGTACATGTGTATTTCAGTATCTCCTATTAGCTAATTATTTGAAATACACAGCATAATGTATAAGCAATGCCTTTATGGGATTTTTATTTTTATGCTTCCTATGGAAGTTTAATAAACAACTTGCCTGTAAGATTTTTTTCAAGCGTTCAGGTATCTTATGATACAGTATACAAACGAGCATTATTTAACCTAACTACCCTAGATGGTCACACTATTCTGGTCCGAATGTAAAAAAGATAACAATGTAAATTATACATGACATGATAAAAGCCAGCTATGTCTTTTGAGCCTAAATTCATGGAACTTAATAAATGTAATCTTTATGCTTTGTTGTCCTTACTGGATTTTGTCTGATTTTGTTGATTCCACCTGACAATTTTGCTGTGTTAATTGAATGTATATAATGGTTTAATGATACTAAAAAAACCGACCAATCTGTAAATTTATCTTCATGCACTTCACTTTTTTTTATAATATATTATATTCACTATACTTTTCGGTCAGTTCAAAGAGGGAGAAGCTCCAGGTTCTTACGTGTTTGCATTAGTGAGTCAACGCAGTGCTGGAGAAGCTATCACACTTCTGACCTTCTTAGATGGAGAAACAAAGAAATTGGATGAAATTGGAATGGAACCAAGTAAAAGGCTGTTGAGGATGCTTCATCTTCTAAAGACTGATGGAACACTTGTATGGGTTAAAAAGGTAAATTTGTTAATTACAATTAAAGACCATAGAAATATGCTTTTTCCGGTAATACTTACGTTAGTAGCTTAAGACTGGCCCAAAGTCTTAATAAGATATACGTTCTTTCAACAAAAACTTTCAAGATTATTTTCAATGTTATCATGTTACTTGAAGTTGAAACTAGGGTCCCTCGGTCATTCTTATTTCTCAGTCATGCTTATCTAAGCAATTGCTTACCTATGTAATTAAAATCGGTATTGGTCAAATATCTTTGAAGTACCAATAAGTGATACTTCATAACAGCGATATATATATATAAATATATATATATATATATATATATATATATATATATCAATATGTTGTCTGTTGATCAACAAATTACACTCTTTTAAACTTTAAAAAATATTATAATAATTGCTATTGTACTTGATTGTACAATTTTTTTTAAATAATTATACATCTGAATATAAAATTACATTTCTTCTCAAACATGCGAACTACAACACAATAATTAATACTGAGAACTAAGACACAAATTTTAAAAACTGTCATGTTGATACATAATCTCAAGAGAAGCCTTGATAACATTTATTTCTACAAAAAAGAAAGGAACACTCAACAAAGTATCACAATCTGTAAACAATACGAGTAAATAGTCAAGCGGTGCAACTACATAATGGTTTGCCTATTTTTTAACGAAGTTCGATTTGAATTTAATTACCGAAAATAGGCAGCTTTTATCCATCACAAATAAAATACTTTTTTTGAGCACTTATAATCACAATTAAAGCAAGGTCAGTATTTTGCAACAAATTTTTGTTTGATATACCACATATTATAAGTCTATAAATCACTATTCATATTTTAGTTGATATATCAAGGCACACACTTAGGGTAAAAAAGGCTCGAACTTCATTTTGTTTTCTCTCTAGACACTTAGTTATTAATAAAAATGCACAAAGCACTTTTTTTTGTGTGTTCAAAAACTAAAAAGGCGTAGGAGCATTTTTTGCATATTGAATACTATGATCATTTTTCTTCTTCAATTTTCTTATAATTTTACGTTCTCTTATACGTTTTTGCCACCATCTTCTGAACTTCCTTTCTTTCCATCCAGTAACAATATGATTAGACCAGATACACTCATTGTCATTGAACAATTCTTATTTTATTTTAAAAAAGTTTCAGTCTGAATCTGAAATTGATTAAAGGAACTTAATTCATTCCATATTAATTATTTTTATTTTTATTAACCAATTTCTTAATTTTAATTTTCCATTTATAGTGTTATTAATCTGTTATTTTAAATCATTGCCTTTATACTGATTCAAAATGTTATTAATTACTAACTAGAAATGTTATTAATTTATTATAGTGTAATTTTATACTTGAAAACTTCAACTGCTGAGCGAAGTAATTACACAAAATCAACACAATAAACATTAAATTTTGATTAGACATGATAAAATTAAGAAATAGCATAATGAATAAACATTTACAGTTTTGCACAAAAAAGGCGCACAATGCAACACACAAGAATGATCAAGACGCAAGGCTTGTACCTTGCTGCATTTTTGTAGATTAACTACCTTTTTAAGGATAGATACGTGACATACAACTGGTATGTTATTAGCTGCTGATATTTGGTTTACCGGTGGCTTTATTCCAGTAATAACTACTTAGCTTATTACACTGATTAAAATATGTGGACCTTTTTCTGCAACTGATCTGTGTTATTCTGTGTTATTCATTATGCTACCGGTAAAAGATGTACAACTGATCTGTGTTATTCATTATTCATTACACTGATTAAAATATGGTAATTGTAGATCAGTAGATGTACAACTGATCTGTGTTATTTTGCAAAATATATGGACCTTTTTCGTGTAATCACATTCAGCAGAATTTCCTAAAGCTTTTGATGATGAACTCCATGTGTGACATCTCCACTACCGGTAAAAGAGAAGTAAAAGAGTGGAAAGAAGAGAGGATGTGCGCGTGCATCATGCGCGCTAAAGCTAAAAACATTTATATATGTATGCATGCGCACATTATGCATGCCGACATACTATTATATAGTTTGGGGGTGTGTTTGTTGTTGTTGTTGTTGTTGTTGTTGTAAGAACACTCAACTTATTGTTATTTGAGTCAAACAGTAGTTGATTGTTTTGTTGATTTGTGGAGATAATAGCAAAATAAGTTTATATTACATCTGTGTTTGTTGATGGGAGAAAGATAGATCTGGGGACTCACTGTTAGTGTATTTTTTTTATAGGGGTTTTAACATTGCTATCAGGATTTTCTGTGGTTATGCCGATGGATTTTAGAGTGTCAAAAGACTCAAATTTATGTAGAAATCTTAGTTAAAATATCATGAGCCATGAGTCATAGAAGGTGCATTGAATTTCTAACTAAATAATAGCCATCATTAATGAAAAGCTTAATTAAAGTTTTTAATTATGTTGACTTCGTTTTCCAATTCAAAATATAAATGGGAGCAATTAAATTGTTATGCACACATATTTTTTCAATAGCAACATGTCCCAAATTTTAGAAGATTTGTCTGATTGTATATAAATTCCATCATATGATAAGCAAGTTAGTGTGTAATTCAGGCATCGAGTTGCATTTTCTTCAAGTTTGACCTCCATGCATGGCCCTTTTTGTCACCTTTATTATGTGTCATCCTCACCACTAGAAATTTTATTGAATTAGACTGAATTTTTTACGCACTCAATCACTTATCTTTCAACTATGGTTACCAGAATTATTAGTCTGAAAGTGGTTGGTTTTATTTTTAATTATAATGCATAGCAAAAGTGATGCTTGATTTATATAGAGCGTTCATTTTTTATTTCCCTGAGATCAAACCCAAGACTTCTATAACCACAATTTAGGTCTGGAGATCTTACCGGTTGAACTAGTGGGTCCATGACATTACTCAAGTTATCTTCAAAGACACTAGTAATTCTATGCACAAATTTTGCTACTGCAATTTTGTTCATAGATTTGTATATGATTATCTACTAACAATGAAGGAGTTGGTTCTATTTGATTTAGTTATGTACCACAGTTTCAACCATCCTCAAAGTTCCATATCTGTAGTTTCCAATTTTCATCTCCTATCGCATTCTACGTTCCATGGCACATATTGTGCATGTTTTACCCTAGTTTAATCTTATATTCAGATGCTGTGATTCAAAATTCATAATATGACATAATTCTTTGAAGGGTCTTTGCAAGCTATGCCTAGTTTTAGTTTTTATAAACTAACTTGATGCAAATACTCCTTAAGCTCAAGTTATTTTGCTCTCGGCTCTCCGCAGTATTGCCTTGGTTATTCTAATTGTTGCAGGGTCAAAATGCCTATTAAAATTCTCTATTAATGCTGAGCAGTATGTTTCTTTGATGGGTTGTGATTTGGGTAATGTTTGTGCACTGATCTGCTCTGCTCAGAATATATTTTGTATCATGAGTTATATACATTGGTGCAACATACCAGCTTTGCTGCATCTGCTTTGCCTGGAAAACCTTTTACTTGCATGCATTTGAACTTCTGTATATTTGAGTGATGGTAAATTTGGCTTTTGATGTATTGATCTATTTCCTAGCATATGTATATTGTTACGTCAGGTTAACGAAATACAATCTAGCATATCAAGTGATAATGAAATATTTATGGTTAGGTTTCCATTTATTAGCTGTGAAGACCTGTTATTAAGACATGTCTCTGTACCTGCAGTTAGCATTTTTTTCTCTAAGTTTAGTGTAACATTGCCTGTATAGAGAGATTAAGGCTTACTTTAACATGTTCACACTCAGATTTGCAGTTTATCTACAATCATGCGTGAATATGTGGCGCTGCATTCTGTTGGAACTCTTCCTTTCAAAGACTTGATTTTATCAGCTTCAGAAAATTTTAATTGTAGAAGCTCAGAAGATCAGGAATGGGTTGTGCCTCATCCACTAATGCGATACCTTAAAGACAGCATGAATGATTATCAGCTGGATGCTATACATGTAAGTCATCAACCTACCATAATTTTTCCGCATGGTCTAGTCTCTTGTCATTTTAATTCAAATCCGGAAAATGGATGGTTTCTAGGATTACTATTTTGGGAAAATACATTAATGCATTCCTCTTCTGGCTTATTTATGCTATACTGTTTTTTTTTAAGATGATACACACTAGCTGAAATCCACCAGCTACATAAGAAACAGTTCAAAAATTACTAAATATGAGGCGGTAGAGATGGATTCAATCATAAAAAAGAAAATTTGATTATATATGAGCAAAAGAGTTTAAGACATCTCCAGAACTATGCTTTGCCTTTTGGGAGAAAAGGAAACCATTATAATGGTCAAACACAATCATTATAATGGTCAAACACTCTTCCTTACAATAAAGTTTTACCAAAATAATATTCCTTTTGATTTAGCTTTCTTTTAGATATCGGTCTCACACATACATATTACATATACATAAACACACACACACACACAAACATTGTGTGTGTGTGTGTGTTTGTTTGTACCCACTCTTGTGGGGCAACGAGCTCATAAAAATGCATTTTCAAGGAATACTTGATCCTCTCAACACACACATAAAACTAATATCGATTTGGAAATTACGGAGTGAAATTTTTTATTTGTTATCATACAAATTTACCGTCGTTATTAATTAATGAACACCATCGCATAACTAATACTTTGGCATGTGTAGTGCAATGCATAAAAAATATACAGAATAATATATTGCAATGAAATGATTAATTCTATATTTTATATATAATATGAGTGGTGCCTTATTCAAGTAGAGTACTCATTTTGATGTCTCGACGTTCAAACTCATGACCTTTAGAACCTCAACCTACAATTTCATACCATTTGCCACTTGAGGTAGTGGTCTTTGATGGTTAATTTCAACTTTGTAGTAAGTAATTCTTAGTTTTTAGTTGAATATACCAAGTATTTATATTTAAGTTACTTTGACTTCATGTGAAGCTAACTAAAATGAATTAGAATAACAATCAATAAAGCTAAAGCAACTGAATCTGTAAATTTGAAGTAAACATGATTTTTGTTTAATACCGATAATAATATACATTTCCAATTTTGTAAAAATATGGATAACGGGATATAGAAGCTGATAGTTTGTAAAATTTGAATACATAGTTAAAAAAAGGAAGCAGTTTTAGTACTGGTGGAAGTAATTTTAGTTCTACCTCCACTACATGCATTACATTCATATTTTTGGAGTTGAAAGATAGGTGTCTATTGTATGATCTTATTAGATCCAAAGTCTTTAAACATGAAAAGCGTACACGAGTAATTCTTTTGCTCGCAAAGTGAGGTGTTAAGCCTCAAACATTGAGGTTTAAGTTTTTGGGTAAACGTTGAGGCGTAAACTATTATTGCTTTGTTCTTATTAAACTTTGATCTATTTAACTTTTTTAGGCAAACGTTGGGACATAAGTTATTATTGCTTTGTCATCATTAATTTTTGATTAATCAATAAATAAAAGTTAACGATTTATCATATGACAATGTAAATAACTAACAATATAAACACTTAATTTTAAACAGAAAAATCATAAACGTTCTTTATTATTGATTCGTAAAAGTATAAGTAATTAAACTTGCTAATAAATAAAAGTTAAGCACTTGATGTCACACACACACACACATATATGTATATATACATGATTCTGACCTTAGTATGTTTGAAAAATTCATGTTCAATTTTCAGGTTCATAATCATGTATTTTATTCTTTCTTCCATTTATTATCTTTTTTATTTATTTTGAAAATAGTCCTTGATCGTTTTTAGTGGAATTGATTTCTATTCCAAGCAATATAATACCGTGTAAGTTATTATTTTATTTATTTTTTCTTCACTCAAATTAAACAGATATGCAAAATTTATTCGGAGGTTCATTGGTGACAAATCAAAAGGTTTCTTTAAATGACAATTGAGAAACTCCATTACATAGCTCTCGATCGTTGTTTCAAAAACAATCTCACTTGATTAGTTCGACACTGATATTGAATCGTAAAAAAAAGCGCTTACTTTTATTGTTCTAAAATTTTATCGTTTTTATGTGAAACATTAAATAATTTTTTTATAGTGTGTTTAGTTATAATTAAAGGTAAAAAATTATTGAGTCGCATGGCTCAACAGTTTGAGGCATGCAGGACAAATATCTTGTAAGTTTCATATGCTTAAGTTACCGATGTGTAAACCTCGAAGTTTTTTTTTTTTTTTGGAGAAAGCCTCAAAGCGTTTCATCTCCCTTTGCTTTGAGATGCTTCTTGATGTGATTATTTATGCGGGTTTTTCGAAACAATGATTAGATTTAATTATTTTATTTCTATTTTAGAGCGAGTGATAAACTCTCTTATCTGACCTTCTACATTTACCTTTTATTGATGATAAGAAAAAAGAAAGAGTTAGGAAATATATTGTTTTTAACATCGGATGTAGCTGGAAAAACAAAGGAAACAAATTAGTTCATAGATAGATATAAAAAGATTTCAGTCATAGTAGAAACAATGTTTCAAATATCAGATTTTGATCACATACCATGTTGTATACGGTATCATATCGTTTGAAATCTTGAATGAAGATAATTGTATCTTGAGCGTCTCTGGTTTCAAAAGTTGATCTTGGAGTTTGTTCATATACATAAAAGCTAATTTGTATCAGTGTAGTCAAGGCGCTCACCTAGGCGCCAAAAAGCCCTAGGCGCCAGCCGTGCTCGTGGCGCCAGAAAAACGCCTGAGGCGGTGAAATGCTGGAAAAAGCAATGATTGAAAAAAGCGCGCTTCAGTGAGTTTTTGTTTTTTGGTGCCCAGGCCCAAAGTCGAGCCCGTTTTGTTCAATTTAGGGTTAGCCGACTACATTTACGTCATTTATCGAACAGAAAATAAAAAAAAGGAGCGTCGACGAAGATATATTGCGAGCTCGACATCAACAAAATCAACTGATTTTGCTTTCATCCATTCGAATCTTGTCTGATCGGCATCCATCTGGAGCTCAAGCATTCCTTTGACTCGATTTTGAACAGCAGCAGCTGCTTCTTCTGTAAGTTAAAGCTTTTTTTTTTGGTTTATTTGCTCGGTGCAGGCGTGCTTTGCTATTTAAATTAAAGAGTTTTTTTTTTTTTTGAGGAACTGCTGTTTTTTTTAAATAAGTGCAAGTGCAGTGTTCCTTTTTTTTTTTTTTGAAGAAATGCAGTTTAAAAAAAAAATTTGAGTGCAGTTTTTTTAAAACAGGTGCATTGCAGATTTTTTTTATTTTTAAAACAGTGCAGTTTTGAAAACAAATGCTGTTTTTTTTTGAACAAATACAGATTTTTTTTGTTAAATGCAGAATTTTTTTGAACAAGTGCAGATTTCTCAGCCCTGTTCCAGTGGTGATCAGAACAAAATCTGTTAAATAATATGTTCCGTTATATAGGGTTAGACCGGAATTCGTTAAATAACCCGTCCCATTACCTAGGGTTATTTTTTTTACAAAAAGGTTTAAGAAGGGGGAAAAAAAACTTCAACTCATTTCATAATGAAAGAATCTTAGCACATTCAACTGAATTACAAATTAACGTTTTGAAGATAAATAAGCAAAAATCGTTATTTAAACTTTCAGTCAGTTAAATCAAATCCAAAAGAATCAATTTTCGATTATAAAAGTCGTGAAAAATCTTAGAATAATACACACAACAAAACCTTACAAGTTAAAAGCTGTTTCCAATTGTGAAAACCCCACACCTAAACCGCAGCTTACGGTGATAATCGTAGTTTACTCCGTTCGATCAAATCAAAGTGAGTGATCAAATTTATGCATGCAGGCTAGCTTGAAGCAGATATCTAATTTTTATCTTCTCTTTTGTGAATCCATGAATTTGAAATTGAAGCGAGTTTTTGAGCGGTACTAGCTGTGGTGTGATTTTTGGTTGGTAGATAATGAACCGAGGCGTAACTGCGTAAATGGACTAGGTGGTCTAAACTGGGTTGAGCTAATTAAAACTATGCTAGCTGGCAGAGATTAGTTAAAATTAGAAAATAATTTATTAGTTATGTGTTTAATTTAACCCAAGTTCACTGGTTTTGGTTTAATTTTACCAGTTAAACTAGGTGTGCATCATTCCAATTTCAATATAGTTTATTATTAATATTGGATATTTATTGTCATATTTTCGAATAAAGTAACGGTATTCATAAACCAGAATTAAAGCGGAATCTATGGAACTTCCGAAACGGAGTCGAAAATTTAGAATTTTCTAAAAGCCGGAACGGAAACAAAAAATGGTGTTTACTTCGCAAAATACCATGATAGCCATGCAATTTGAAATCAAGTTTTCTTCATGCTCAACATATCCATCTTTCCCTCTTCAATAATATGTACATGTAGATCTACAAGCTCATGAAGATGTCTCTTTATGAAATATTTCTTCCTCGCAATAATTCAAAACTATAATATTTTTGTTTATTATCTTACTGTCAATTTGCCCATTCATCATTTATTTAATAGCCGTTTGGTGCCAAACTCAGATTTAGTAAAAATAATAACAATTGACAATCAATTCTTTTGTTTATTTGTGTGTTTTCCCCAACGTTCTAGTTAACTACAATTCAATTGACATTCCAAATATGTTACTAGGATACTACTATTTTGCAATTCAAAGGAAATGCAAACAATGTAAATCAATAAACTGTAACTATGCTTTAAACTGGAATTCAAAAATAAAAATCTTCTTGTTTGAATTTGCCGCAGTACAAAAATACGTGTTATTCTTATTTATATTGTAACTCAAAAGACAACTTCAGAAGAAAACTAGTTTCCTCTACAAGATTTCGCGCTAATGAACCTTTGGTGTTGAATTGTCCAAGCGCTAAACATTGTTTTAGATTCTGGAAATATCGCCCAATATCTCGTTTGAGATCCCATTTTGATCTCCTAGCAAAATGAACAACAAATATATTAGAAATCCCGTTCCGAATATATCGACAGAGATATGGAAATAATGAATATCAGTTGATGTATGAGCTGAGATGAGATATCAAAATATCAGCCAAGACTTTTTTTTTTTTGGAGTTAAAATATAAGCTGGCGACTGATTGAAATCAATTATTAAAAAATGAAATCTAGCTGCTATAATCTCTTAATATTTTAAAAATTAATCCTTCATTTTTTTAATTTTCAAAATTAACCCTAAAATAATTTTCCTAAATCGAGCGACTTCATGCGAGACATTTGAGTCACATCTTAAGTTCCTTGAAGAATAGTCTTTTAAGATGCATTAACAGCTTCTTTTGCTGGTTAGCTGGTAATGGTAAAAGAATCTAATTTCCTTTTACCATGATGCTCTTTGTTCTTGAATGTAAATCAAAGACTTGAAAAGTATAATGTTTAATAGTTAATATCTTACATACAGTTTGCATGTACCGTATTGTATTCATATATGTTTTACAATCTTTAGGATTTTCATGTTCGTCATTTTTGTTACGTGCATGTTAGTTATGAAAGTATGAATCTTATGTTCTACTTTTGTGTAGGGCTGTCAACGGATGCAATCGGATACGGATAGCACTATATCCGTATCCGTATCCGAAAAAAATAATCTACATCTGTATCCGTATCCGATATCCGCGGATATTTTCGGATCCGTATCCGTATCCGTATCCGCGGATATTTTCGGATATCCGAAAATATCCGTATCCGCCTTAACGAATACGGATATTTTTAAATATCCGAAAATATCACAATAAAAATTTACAAATACATCATTTAAATGGAAATTCGATAAATTCTAATAAAAAATTACGAACAATTCATCAATCACACAAATTCTACACTACAATTACTTGCAAAATGTTCAACATACTAAATGCACAATTTTTAGCCTAAAATAAAACATGCATATAATAATCACGTGACTTAATAATATCTAATACAAACATAACATTGTTTAATAATACAACATACAAACACAAATACATAAGAATTAAAAGAATCCAGCCTTAAGAATGCTTGATTCCCTTCTGCTTTAACCTGAAACAAACAAAAATATTATCAGCAGCAAATATTTTTCAATGACCAAAAAAATAAATAAAAAAATGTATCTGCAACCTTGCACGCAAAGCCCTCGCAGTGCAAAGCCTTGCACTGCAAAGCTTTGCAAGGCTTTGCCATGCAAAGCCTTGCAGTGCAAAGCCTTGCCACTGCAAGGCTTTGCAGTGCAAAGCCTTGCAGTGGCAAGGCTCAACACTGCAAAGCCTTGCCACTGCAAGGCTTTGCACTGCAAAGCCTTGCAGTGGCAAGGCTCAACAATGCAAAGCCTTGCCACTGCAAGGCTTTGCAATTGCATGGCAAAGCCTTGCAAAGCTTTGCAATGGCAAGGCTTTGCACTGCAAAGCCTTGCAGTGGCAAGGCTCAACAATGCAAAGCCTTGCCACTGCAAGGCTTTGCAACTGCAAAGCCTTGCCACTGCAAGGCTTTGCGCGCTGCAAAGCCTTGCCCTGCAAATAGCTTGCTGGTGCAAGCTATTTGCAGTGCAAAGCTTTGCCGCGGCAAAGCTTTGCATTGCTTTTCACTGCGCAAAGCTTTGCCGCGGCAAGGCTTTGCAGTGCAACCCCAAATACACATAACAATGATGAATTTAGCTAAAAAGAACGATGCATAGAAGAATAGAAACAATGATGCATTTAACTAAAATGAAGAAGTGTAGTTCAACATACCACGTGGGAAGAGTAGCTATAAATTAAGAAGTTGATGAGTCGTCGACAAGCTCAACATTATTGCCTATAAAAGATAAGAATATTTGAATAATTATATAAACAATGATGCATTTAACTATATATAAATAATAATAAAAAACTAACCAATATTAGATGGTAGCCAATCTTTCATAAAAAACACCTTTTCAAGCATAAGATTGGTAGAATTCCAACGTGTTGGAACATCATAAGAAACACCTTTTCCACTTAACCGAGTTTGAATTAATGCATTTTCCCAACTTTGTTTTCTACTTTGTGATGATTTCGTAAAATTGACACTATCCCTTATCTTTTCAATGAGCCCATGCACAACCTTTAAACCATCTTGGACAATTAAATTTAATATATGTGCGCAACAACGCATATGGAATAATACACCATCCAAAGGCAAAGCGTTTTTACCAACTAACCATTCCTTAAGATCTCTAACCATAACATCGTTATTCGAAGCATTATCAACGGTAAGTGCAAAAAGTTTTTTATCAATATTCCAATGTAGCACTTTTAACTTCATAGACGCACTAAGTGCTAATCCGGTGTGAGGAGGAGGCAACTCATGATAAGCAATGATTTTTTTTTTGTAATGTCCAATCATTGTCAATATAATGACATGTTATGCAACAATAACCAATATTTTGATGTTCCGATGTCCATAAATCCGTAGTTAAACTAACACGAGATGATAAACGATCAAAAATCTCTTGAATTTCACTTCTCATGTCAACATAAAGTTTTAGAACATCACATCTTATTGTATTTCTAGAAAACATTTTAACCGCTGGATTAATGCTTCTAACATATTCTTGGAAGTAAACATGCTCGGTCATATTAAATGGATAATCATGCTTAGCGACCATACGAGCAAAACACATCCGCGTTCTATTTTGATCAAATTTAAAACTTGATAGCTTGATAGGCTTATTAGGAGAATGTTTGGTAGTCAAAAGTTGTTGTCCCAATAGCCTCTTACTAGTGTTGTTTTTTGGACAACTTTTTATATGGTTTTTCAAATGAGTTGTTCCCATAGAGGCGGCTCCATTAAATACTCTTGTACAATGTTTGCATGTTGCCTTAATACGGGTGACACCATCTTCTGTTATTACTTGTCTATCAAAATGTATCCACACTTCGGATTTTAATTATTTCAAGTTTACAGGTGCATTTCTATCTATATTTGTTGAAACCTCTTGACTTTGTTGCAAACTACCATCCGGAATTTGATTTTCTTCGACAACACATGCATTATCGTTGACATTGACAATTGGCGTTGATGTACATGCAATGGACTTGTTACTACAACTTGATGATGCGTTTGACATTTTAGAAGTCTACAATATGAAAATATAAAACATACACATTATTTTCATATTCAATATTTTTAAATATTTAAACTAAATACATATGCAGACACCATAAAAGCTACAAATCCTAAAGATGCTAATGTGTTACAAATAATAGTTGGCATGTAGATGAGTAGATCTAACTATAGAAGCTATATAGTATGTACTGTTGAAGAAATTCTAAAGTTGCTATGATTTTTTGTAAATAATAAAAGTTACAAATCCTAAACCTAAAGCAGTAAAGCTGCTTTGATTTTTTGTAAATTAAGCACAAAGAAAATAATGTACAAACAAAGGTTGAAGAAAGGGTTCAATAGTCAATACATTGTTTTAGGAAAAATCCTGGTGATTGCGTGAAGACCGTGGAAGCAGGCAAGCAGCAGATCGTGGAACCGTGGAAGCGTGATTGCGTGAAGACTGAAGAGACGAGCGATTCGTGGAAGCCGAACTGCCGAAGGCTGATTCGCTGAAGACTGATGCAGCAGATCGTCGATCGTGGAAGCCGGCGCACAAGGAAGTGACTGAAATCGTTAATCGTGGTAGGCGGCGGCGCCACAGCTAGAAGATTTAGGGTTAAGGAGGATTTTAGAAGCCATTTTTTTTTGTTTCGTGCTTTTTTTTTTAACGATGGGAGAGGAAGGCCGAGTCTTTCTGATTCGTGAAAGCTGAAAAGTGGCTAGGGTTTCACGGTTTGCTAATGCCAGTTTGGATCTTTTGGAGGGAGGTGCAAATTGAAAATAAAGGGGGTGTAATGCAAATTAAAAAAATGTTATGTTGTTTATTAATTTAACTTTAGGCCAGATATTTATATATATATATATATATATTTATATTTATATACACGTATTGTAAAATCGGACGGATATTTTTCGGATACGGATACCACTAAAACCATATCCGTATCCGGAAATATTTTTGGATATCCGTATCCGCATGTCGGATAACGGATATATTTCATATTTTCGGATACGAATACGGACGGATATCGGATATTTCGGATACCCGTTGACAGCCCTACTTTTGTGTATTTGTTATTTTTTTTTTTTTTTTTTAAGTTGTAAGTTATAATCCATTTGTTGTGTTATTTTTCTAGTTTAAGCATATCTTGATCTAAGAATATGAAGTTTATTTCGTATATTAATAATTGAGCGATAATGCAGATCAAGTTCAAGTTATTATTTTTATGGTACCATTTATAAAAACTGTTGTGTAATAATATCAATTTTTGACATATCGTATACCCCGGGATGGTTCTGACATGAGCTTTAAGACCTAAGATGGAATTCCAAAACAAGCACCGAGATTTGGACTCATCTCGTTCGAGATTTTCCCGTACGAGATCGAGTCTCTATAATTTTCAAGACGAAACGTGACCGAAATCTAAGATATAAAACCTTGGTGTCAAAAACAATATCTCAACCGAGATAAACAAGATTTATATCCTTGAGTAGGATTGATAGAATAAATTATGTAGTTACTTGAATAATAATAGGAGAACTCAACTTAGAAAAGTATTTGATGGAGATTAGAGGTTGTTCTACACGGCAAGTTTTTGTTAGTCAAATACAATAAATAATTTTTGATAATTTTTAAATAATTATATCTTAGTCATTGATAATTTGGAAATGCATTTGTTGAACTGCACTCAAGATCGAACTATTCTGAGTTGTGACACGAGCCATATTACAATGGCATTTAAGGTAAAGCATAATATTAGCAACTTTTTACTCATAATTTCAACGATTTGGTTTCAAATTACTTGCATGCATCCTAAGCTGTGAACAATTGTAGTTTGGAAGTTTGTTATCTATCGTTGTTTTATGTGTTTCCAAGCACATTCTAGAGAAAAGGACTTTCCACTTTTTCAAATGGTAAGAGCTTGAAAACAGTTGTATATTGGCGCATGTCCCATGCAACATAAGCATGTTCATTCAGCTAAGCAGGTTTTAAGAGCCGTGGGAATTCAAATAATTTGGACTCTTGTGCATAAATCAGTCAAATAATCATGCTTGTTTATTAAATTAACCAGTGATTCATTTGAAGAAAAAGCAATAATGTGGTTTCTGGACAAACAAGCTTTTTTGATCTGCTACATGGCACCAACAATTGTTCATTATTGTTATAACCGACACAATGCACAATCTAATAAAATAACAAAGTTCATTTTTTTTGCAGGCGGGTCTCTCAAGGAAAAGATTTGTTCTAATTCAGGTTTACGCTTCGTCTTTCTCATACTTTTGTCTGCATGTAGCATGATTCTAAGGACTCCATTAATATATACTTATGGGAGCGGCTATTTAAACACAAAAGTAGACACAAATTGAGAGACACGGGATCTCAGCTGTTGAATCATTTTTGTCTTTATTTGGAGAGGTGGAAATCATGGGGTAATCCAGTGGTGGAGATTCATTGTGTCATCAGTTGTGTCCAAATACATTTTCCCTATACTTATTTGCGCCATCGATATTTGTGAAGGAAAACTCAGATTATTGATGTATTTGTTTATGCATAAAATGACAAGTTTTGTTTTGTGTTTGTACTGATTTATTTTTGGATTTCATCTGGGATTTTATGATATGATATTTAACATATCATACGGATTCCGTGGTTATTAATGTGTAGATTGCATCCATTTTAGAAATCTTTTTTTTTTTTTTTGGGATAATAAGAGTGAAACTGTATTTTAAGTATAGTACTCATTTGATGTCCTGGAGGTTCGAGTCCATGCCATTAGAACCATGCTTGGAGCTTCATACCTGTAACCTATTGAACTAGCGATCCTTGACTAGAGTGCACTTTAAAATAACTAGACCCCATGCAAAAAAAAAAATGTTTCTTCATGGTTTTGTGTATTTACTGCTGATGTAACAATATTGTATATTTTTAATGTTATGCACGTTAGGGACCACCAGGTACTGGTAAGACGCAAACAATTCTTGGTCTTCTTAGTGCGGTCCTCCACTCAACTCCTGGAAGAGTACAATCTAAGTAATCCTATTCTTTGTATATGACTTATATTGATTGTTCTTTGTTTCAACATTTAACGTTTCATAATTTTTGTGTGTTTGCATTGAATCACCAATTACATCTTTTTTCCTTTTAGAAAAATCAAAAGGAGTATAACATGTATTTTTTTTATGCAGAGGGCTATCGTCTGTTAAACACAGGGCTGAAATGTCGATAGAAGATAAGTATGTTCCTCTTTTTACCTTTACCAGATACCAGTATGATTGACATGCATGCTCCCATACAGATACTAAATTCAATAGGCGCTGGTTATTGACTTTTATTTTGTCTGTTTTATAATCATTTCCATATGCGATCTTCATACTATCATTTCCAATACTTGTATCAAATGTTAATTTTTTTCGATAAACCTAGTTTAGATGTGCTGGTCGCATGAATTTTCTAATTGCACCTCACATGCAAAATGCTGTTTGCTATAACCTGGCCCTTAGTACTATTATCAACATTTTTTTAACTGTTAACCTCAGGATGTGTTATTTTGAGCAGGTAGTTCATTTATTCAGCACCATTAATCACTGAAGTCAGGATGCACATTTTATGAATTCAGTTCACCAGCTAGGTTATTGCTGTGTGTGTGTGTTTTCTTTTCTTTTTCAGTTTTTGAAGGGAAAGCGGGATTTTTGGTGTGTGGTTTTTTTTTTTTCGGGGTGTCGTTTTTTTTTTTTTGGTGGGGCCGGTGGGGTTGCTTGCTTTAACATGCACGTTCTGACTGCAAGTAAAATTATATATATTTATAACAGTGACATACTTCACTCCATTATACTGTACTGCTGTTGTTGGTTTATGTTATTATATACGTATTTTTACTGGATCAAAATGTCATTTCCTGCAATAATTACTTTTTCATTGCTTTGCGTTAGATATCGTCATTGGACAAAAGCATCTCCATGGTTATATGGTATGAATCCAAGAGACCTTGTTTTACCCTCTGATGGGGATGATGGCTTTACTCCTTTCAACGATGAATTGGTATCCATCTTTTCATAGGCTTCTTTTTTTAGTATTACATTACAGAACTTACACTGACTAAATTTATGATTATTTATCTGGTGTAGAAACCTGAGATTGTAAATGCAAACCGCAAGCATCGGGTGCATGTTCTTGTTTGTGCTCCATCTAACTCTGCACTTGATGAAATAGTCTTGCGCCTGTTGCGTACAGGTTGGTTTATATTTTATTTGTTCCGATGTTGTATTCATTATATTCAATAGTAAATGTTAAAGTTATTTGATTATGCCTTTGTTTTGTCAAGTGAATTCCTATACTTGATATAAGAGTCAGACCAACTAACCTATTCTTTTGAAATTGCTTAAATATAACTATTCTATTAAGACCTAAATGATGATGTACATAAATTTTCTCCTTTTTAAAGTTTTTGAGTTATCCAATATTGTGTTACTACTCAATCCTTTAGTGCAAAGCGATTAGGGCATAAGCGGACCTAAAGCTGGGAGGGTGAGTATGTGTGATCAATTTGATATCTAATGAATTTTGTTCTGGAGCAACCGTTTTCAGTTGAATCAATTTCATGTATGAAAACATGGAATCCGATGCCTTTTTTGCTTCCTTTTGTAAATCAAATTATCATGCTCATTTGTTTCCAGGTATTCATGATGAAAATGATCATGTTTATAATCCGAGGATAGTCAGAGTTGGTGTAAAGCCACATCATTCAGTCAAAGCGGTGTCCATGGATTACATAGTATGCCTTTTTTTTTTGTCAACAATTGTTCAACTATCTCCTTTCAGAATGTTACTGCGAACGTATACACAACTTTTGCTTGTCCAGTATAGCTAAAAAATGCTTTTAAAAAAAAAAAATCATCTGATAAGTTATACCTTTGACATCAACAAATTATTCCATTGAAAGCATGTTTGCTTTTGTATAATTTCCTTGTAGCCTTTGCCATGAACAGTACTCGATACTGGATCCAAATCCTTTATGAGCACGATCAATTTTGTAATATTTGATTGGTGTATGTTCTGATAATTGAGGTAATTGTCAAGCTTATATATATGTATGCAATATGTGCAGTTTAGCATAATTCGAAAACTTGGTATGTTATATTACAATCTATGGGTATGAAAAAGTATCATATGGGATTAGAAGACAGAGTCAATTGGTAAGCATCTTGACGGACATTGGTATTTCTAGAAGAAACCTTTTTTTTTTTTTTTTTGGGTGAGGAGGTACGCTTGCGTGTGTTTACACATATGTATGTGTTGTGTATATCTACAATTAACTCTATTAAAGTAGTGTACATGGTTATATGGTTACAGGTAGAACAAAAAATAGCAGGTGCGGGTCAGTCTACTAAACAAGGGGCTGGGGGTTCACGTGATCGAGATAGCATTCGTGCTTCTGTTCTTGATGAAGCAGCTATTGTATGTTTTCAGCCTTCTCCGATCAAAGTAAATCTGAAATTTAACTTGTCATCCTAATGATTATATTATACAAATTACAGGTATTTTCTACTCTCAGTTTCAGCGGTTCTTCGCTTTTCACCCGGTTGAATCGTGTGTTTGATGTTGTTATCATTGATGAGGCTGCACAAGCTGTATGTAGCTCCCCGACATGTTTGCCTTTTTGTTTTCTGAAATGTGTGTATGTGTATATAAACTCAAGTAATCAAATGGAAAGGAGATCGGAAGAATATAAGAATAAAAGGGAAATAAGAGTATAATTTGTTGTAAATGCTTACAGAATTATCTTGTTTTAAATAGCCATTTTTCCATGGGTCCATCCCCCCCCCCCCTCTCCTCCTTTCCTTCTTTAATTTTAGTTTATTATTTCCTTGTGATGGAAAGATCCTCTATTTAGCTATTTTGGTTTCTTAGTCTTATGAAACTCAATTCTGATGACTGACTATATTACATATACAATATCCCTAATTTAGAAACACTTTTTTTGTCAACTATTATGTTTATTCTCTTCCAAATGTTTGCTAGTGGTTCAAAGCCCAAGCCCAAGCCCTTTACCAACAACTCAAGTTGGATGTCTTACCATTTAGGAGAATGACCATCATTTATATGTTGCAAGGTTAACATTTAGGTATTCAATATTTCGTTGTTTGTCATTTCCTTACCCCCCCCCCCCCCCCAACAAAATAAAA
The DNA here is from genome assembly GCA_030737875.1 of Allium sativum. NCBI lineage: Eukaryota > Viridiplantae > Streptophyta > Magnoliopsida > Asparagales > Amaryllidaceae > Allium > Allium sativum. Next base: position 441,183,207 of record CM060922.1, on the reverse strand, counting down.
ATAAATCCAGCAACCTTGTGCTTCCCTTTTTGTGATATTTGTACAATATGCACACGGGTTAACGAGTTAGCGGGTGTGGAATTAGAAAACTAGTCAAATATATAAATATATTGTTGCAAACATCAATGACTCGTATGCCTTTGGAATTGATGCTTTCGTGTGCACGTCTATTTTCCATGTGGACCTGTAGAAGATACTTATATTTACTAAAAACTCTTCAAATTTGTACTTCCACATAATGACATTTTATTTATCTTAGGTGGAACCGGCCACTCTTGTTCCTCTCGCTCATGGTTGTAGACAAGTATACCTGGTATGTTTTTCTCATTATTAATAACTAAATATTAATTTCATAGTAAGGGAAAATACACAAATGATTGCTCAGGAGTACCTTTAGCTGCTGATGTTACGTGAATTCATACTAGACTGCTTGAATTCATTTCATATTTTTGTTTGATTTTGAGATCCTGCAACTTTTTAGGGTTGGCGAGAACATGAAGAGAACAGACTTGAATAATGGTTAAGTGATCGGGGAACGAGAAGTTTCAATGAGTTAAAGTGGTCTTGGGTGGGTTTAATTTGGTTGAAGTGCAAAGTTATAAATTTATTAAGTGGGTGGGTTTGGGCTGTTATAGTTTTTATAGGTTGGTTTTAAAGGATCACGGATAAACACCAGGGGGATGCACTGTACAAAGGACCTTAGTGGGATAATATTAACTCTGTTGAAGGGACACACATACACAATTTGATAAGTTTTATAACTGTACTGATATACCTTTACATATCAACTTAGCCTCAATGTGTGCTTCTTTCTCTTTCATTTTCAAATGCAATTTCACAAATAAATGCAAATTGTGTGTATTGCCTTTTTTAAAATGTTTTTTTTCTGGCTGTGGTGGGGGCGAGGCGTTGGTTGTGGTGCGGTCACATGGGCATAAATATTTTAGAATGAAGAACACTAAAACCTACTTAAACAAGATCTAGAATACGAAGAAATTTTCCAAAGATATAATTTTTTTGATTAATTTTTCAGAGTTGTAGTGGTATTGGTTAATTTTGAATTTCAATTTTCCGTGTTGAAAGTTTTTACAATGTCAGTTAACTTCATGGCTTTAGGTTTGATTTTAGTTTCAGTGCGAATGAATTTTTATTCTATTCTTAACATTCTACCATCATAATAATCACTTTCTTAGATATTTATTGACGAACTTTGATTCAGAAAAAACCAAGAAAAAAAAAGGGAAAGAAAGAAAAAAACAAAAGGTATAATGGGTTATAAAAAGATTCTTTGATTTTAGAGGATGACTAAAGAAGCGAGGGTAATTTAGGAACTAAAAATTGTTTGATAAGGGATCCTAGTTATTCATAAGCTTCATCTTGACAAAAATTAACTTAATTAATTTTTTATTTTCCATTTTTATTTATTGGTATTCCTTTCATAAAACATTTTTTTATATTAATTAATATTATTGATTTGCTAGTAAAATTACTTTTTTATAATTTGCTAATGACAATCTGTAACATTGTTTCGAATTACTTTTTAACAATCAATGTTTATAATATTAACAAAACAAAGCACTGAATATTTATTAGGCATGTATATAGGAAAGAAATACAAGAGTTCACAAATTTTAATTGTAGCGTAATTTCTAAAATTTCTGAGATGGAATTGAATTTTCTAAATTTAGCAAAGACTTGAATAATATATGAGATTATCTTGGTTTTTATGCATTATCTTCCCTTTCAGATGTATTCTAAATTTTGAATATTTACATTGATGATACCTTAATAAAATCGAAATTTTGTTTGTGCGCGCGGAAGGTCTGTATGACTTGCATTTTATTTTTAACAACGTTAAAGTATGAATCAGGTTTTTCAATTTATAAACTGTGCTGACTGCAAGTACAATGGCTAAATGGTATATACACATTGGACGAGGGAATAAAGTTGTAAATGTGACGACCGCCCCATATCTTCTGCACAGAACTAAGAAAAGATGTGTTGAATGACGTGTTAGGCTAATATGAAACAATTATCATGGAGAAATAACTCGAAATAAACCTGTTGTATGACTCACAGCGCATGAATAACATATAATAGAAAGCATACAATAGGATATAGTAGTGAAGCATAACCAATAATAGAAAGTATACAATAGGATATAGTAGTGAAGCAAAACCAAACAGAAAATCAAATCTCCATAACATTTCAGAGGCACTAATACAAAACATCCATGAAAATGAATATTTGTGCATCAAGTCTCACTACATATCACTCAAAGTCTTAAAATCATCAACATACAACTAAATCAACAATGACTATATATTAGGAAAATAATACGTCAGCCTCCAACTCGTCGTCACACATCATCATCGACATCAAACCTGTCACCTGCTATCTCAGTTTACTCACCAACAACATTGATGAGCAATCCAAGGTAATAAGAGGAAACATAAACCTTGAGTCACACAACAGTCTTTGTGAGCGATAAAATAACAGTCAACAGCTACACATGATAAATAAGTTTAGACAATTCAACCATCTGATCTTTCTTAGCAACCAAAGGATTAGCACATGATAATTATCTATCATATGCCGCTTCAGAATAAGAAAAGGTCATCCCCCAATCTCACTTATCTTCGACGAACTACAGTGATAGCCTACCTAGAGAAATAGAGAAGAAAACACACAATCATCCGTAGCATCCATAACAAGCAATATCTCAGCTGTCTTCAACTAAAGTCTTGAATACATCATTCATCGAATGATCGGTCGTTGTCGTCCGTTAAGGGTTAATGGAAAAACCCCAGTTCTAGTCAGACTGTCATACATCCGTCTTGTGTACGTTTGCCTTCGACGAGACAACTAGATCACTCTCAGAGTACATGACCCGTCCGGTCTTAATGGGCTTTCCCCACGATACCCCTGCTGTGAGCCTGCTAGAACCTTCGATAATCAACGATTCCTTGACACTTCAAAACTGTCGAGCATTTCTTCTCGGCGACTACATATTTTAGTTCGAGCAACTTCTCAAACCAATTCCATTATCATTCACGATCAACTCTGTCCGAGTCAATCCATCTTCGTATCAAAACGTACATCATTCCACGATCAGTATCACATCAATATAGCTTCGATCACTCCAACTTGAGTTCACAATCGAAGCACCATCCATCTTGAGTTGCATCTCAACCACTTGAAGTATTTTAACTATCAAACTTCACCAGGCATCATCAGAGAGCTTCACCATCCTGCTCACCAAAAAATTTCCGCCCATCATGCATTCTGATGGATCGGTACCAATCCGTCGTCTATGGATTGATACCGGTCTTGGCACTTGGCCTAAAATGGCCAGGCGTCTCGACCCCCATGCTATACTCAAGTGCTTTTTGCCCATCTAGCTTCATAGCCAAATTCCAAACGTACTAAAACCCATAGTTATCAAGGTGAAAAAGCCACAGGCCCTCGCCTAGGGCTTTCATGCGCCTAGGGCTTTTTTGGGCGTCTTGAATAACATTTTTTTTTTCAGTTTTCAACTAAAAAAACTGCATTTAAAAAACGCAATAAAACCCATTTTTTGTTTCAGTAAGCGCACATAAAAGCAATATTAGAACAAAATATCATACAATTAACATAAGTCAAACTAGGAATGCACAATGTCATTCAAACTCAAGTCTACAAGCAACACAATACTTAAAATATAGAAATTATAAACATTACGTAAAGTCTTAAGTTTTAAGCTATGTTTTTTGGACAGTTTGACCAAAAAAAATAAGTAATTTCTAATTTTTTTTGCTTTTCGATCGGCAAAAGAAAAGCAGCGTTTTTTTGTAGAGTACGCTCTAAATCAACAACCAACCGATCACATTTTTCTAATCATGTTGGATTTCGGGCTCCTATTAGGCCAAATGCTAAAAAAAAGTCTACTTAAATGTTACAAAAGACGCGCTTTTTTGGCGCTTCACAAGGCGAGCGCCTTGGCGCCTCATGCATCGTAGGCGCCTTAGAAGGTAGAAAAGCCCCAGGCTAGAGCATAGGGCTTTTTGGAGCATAGGCGCGCCCAGGCGAGGGCTTTGATAACATAGCCAAAACCACTGCCGATCCATCTCATGCACTCGAGTAACTAGCCTTCGACTCATCCAAAATTTCATTCAAACCCCTTGAATATTTGCATGCAGCTTCGATTTATCATCACAATGCCATGAACCATATCTTTTCGTCAACCATCACACTGATGGACCAGTGCCGGTCCATCGGCTATGGACTGGTGCCGATCCATACAGTAAGTGAATTTTGAACCCAAATTTTTTAGGTTTCCTCATATCGTCGTCTTACAGTGCTCCTCCGCCAAGTTTCGTATGAATCCGATCACCTGAACCTTCGATTTGCTCTGTTTTTCAAACCTAAGATCTACGACACACAATTCTAACAAATAATGCATTTAATTCAATCAAAACAACAACGATTCATCAAATATTGATCATGCAAACATGCATATATCATAAAACAATAGATCTAACATAATTTGGATATAAACATATTCAAGAGCATGATTAATCTAACTTTTTGCTGGTTTATATGATTACATTAGATTATCCTAACACGTCTAAATCTGAATTAAACATACATGATCAGAACCATGGTGAATTTGACATATATGATGAATCTATCTTAATTTAACCCATATAATCCTTGGTTTCTGTGTGAGATATATCTACCACTCGCTTAACCCTTGATTTAATGCAAATCCAAATGCAAAACCCTAAAATCGATGCAATATGATGTGGTCTAATCTTCTTGGATGATGATCTAGCCTCTAGATGCAATTTACGATGAATTAGAATGAATTGGATGGAGAAATTAGGGTTTAAGTTGAATCCGATGAATCATGGACACAAGTCTAAATGTTTGAATGAAGAGAGAAACCTAGCAGAACCCCTCTATTTAATATTTATAGCTGCAGTTCATTAGCCTAATGGGCTTCTCAAATCAGCCCGTTAGCAGCTAATTAGTCAACCTTACAGAAACATGAACATAAAACAGCGATTTCTCCCAAATCGTTGAATCAAAATTTTATTGTGACCATTCTACAGAATTGCCAACTGCCATCTCGATCCATTGAGACCAATTTCAGCACCTGATTCGATCCTTATCAAAAGTTATATTTAAAACAATATTCACAAGGGTAAAACTGTCACAATTAAGTTTGATAAAAATCATGGACATGTCTCACATCCCCATGAACAATATATTAAAATATGAGAATGATCCGATCATTAGGAAATTAAATATAATTATTTTATGATCCTCTGATACGTAAAATACGGGTCGTTACAGTAATGCACCGATTTAATGTTTAGATTATACACAGAGCCACGCATGACTGGAATTTTGTGCATATCTACTATCTTAGCATAATGATGAGAATAGCTTTATTTTTATGAAGGTTGGTGATCCAGTTCAACTGCCAGCAACCGTTATTTCTAAAACTGCTGAAAAATTTGGGTAAGCAGTTCTAGTCTTCTATGTCATGCACACATTGCTATACATAGTTTCCGCATATTAACCATGTGTGTATACTTTTGCAGATATGGAACTAGTTTATTCAAGAGATTCCACGAAGCTGGGCTACCTGTACAGATGCTCAAAACTCAGTACCGAATGCATCCTGAGGTCTAATCATACATTATTTTTGCCTATTCTCTTGCTTCATTTGACTCGACTGCCGTAAATACTTAAGCTCATCAAATACACTACTGTGATAAATATAGTTGCCACTGCAAATTTTTTTTTTAATACATTTTTTATTGTTTTTTTGTGAAATTTATATCAGGGCGGTAAAGCTTCTGTCTGATTTTTAAAATAGGTTTTGCATGAAAACTATAAATAAAAATTAATTTGTGGTGGAACTGCAGGACAGAAATTCTTAAACTATTGTTTTAGCGAATGTCTTGAGTATCATGCAATCATTTAATTTTGGTACCAAATCTTAATTTATAACGTTTATCAGATAATGTTGTATGCTGAATGTTTAACCAGTAATTTAAAAGTGCATCTGACCGCTGATTACAAAAATAGGATCCTGATCCGTGATTACGCAAATATCAAATACTGGATCCTGACCATTGATTACACAAAAAAAATATGATTTGAATTCCGTTTCAAACTAAAACACACCGATTCTGTTATGATTCTCAAATTCTGATTCATATTTCAATCAAAATCAGAATGGACAAAATCCATGTTGAAATAGAAATCAAGATGCTATTGAATGTAATTTAGATTTTGTTGTTTCCAATCCAAAATAAAGATGAAATTATTTTTTAGGTTTGAGTCGTAAGAGCTCAAGCATGAAAACCAATTTTAAAAGCATAAATTATTACTATGAAAAGCAAAGCCGATGCTTTCACGTATTAATACCATTTTAATGTGCATATCGTCAAACTATATATGCACATTAAAATGCAAGTCAACTATTTAACTCCGGTTTCGTTTTTGTTAGTTAAAATCTAAGAATTACGATTTTGAATCCTAAGAGAAGGCCCTAGCCTTGACATCATACTAACTTTATGCAGATAAGTATTTTCCCTTCCCAAGAATTTTATGAGAACTCTTTAGAAAATGGACCATTGGTGGAAAAGCAAACTCAGCGCAGCTGGCATGAATTCCGTTGCTTTGGTCCTTTCTCTTTCTTCGATATTGACGGAGTTGAAGAACAGCCAGCTGGAAGTGGATCCTACATTAATGAGGATGAAGCAAATTTTATTGTTACTATATATCGCAAATTGGCAGGTGACTATCCAGAGCTTAAATCAGGCTCTCAACTTGCAGTCATATCGCCTTATAGTTCTCAAATAAAACTTCTAAAGGAAAAATTTCGCACTGCTTTTGGAGAGAAATTGGATCAGTTTGTGGATATAAATACTGTTGATGGATTCCAGGTAAACTAACCTTTTTAATTGTACATTCCTTTTGAATTATTTACTGTACAACGCTGAGTTAAGCTGATACATGCGTCTGATTTCCCAGTAGCATTTTTGGAGAGCGGAATTAATATTCATGATTGTGTCAAAACCTTTTTATGTACTGCAGTGCATGTTTCTGGGTTTAGTTCATATTGTGCCGGCTCGATTCTTCGTGAGAAAGTTGTACTGCTCTTTATAAGTTGTTTCAAAATCCCAGATTATGCGAAGCATTTGCTAACTTGGATAGGTTTTTTACCTCATATTATATGCATATGCAATGTTGAGGATTTTGAAATGCATGTTCATGCCCTATAATTGGGCATCGTACAAAAAATGCATCGAACTTTGAGTTCAGAAACACATCTGATAATGAATCATTTTGCACTGTTTAAGTTGAGTATGGATTCGAACCCAAAACCTATGGTTATTGAGTTGGTTTAGAAAATGAGAATCAGACATCTTTTTCAACTAGTATTTTCTTATGCCAAGAAGGGATGGGTACCAATAATAGTATGGATAAATCTTGGTATGCATATAGGACATTATTTGTGAATTATGTAGGGAAACATCTTATGTAAGTATGTTGAGATATACTAATGTATGTATGTATAGATTATAAAGTTGTCATCACGGAAAATACATTTTACCTTTCAGGTTGATCTGTGAAGTTTAGGAGTACTAGTCTTGATATCATGATTAAGAAAGCAACTTATATATCTATGTGTTAAAAATGATAGTAATCATTCCATTTCATCTTCTTATCAGGGACGAGAAAAAGACATTGCCATATTTTCATGCGTAAGATCAAACGAGGGGAAGGGAATTGGTTTTGTTTCTGATTTCCGGAGAATGAATGTCGGAATCACTAGAGCGAGATCATCAGTGCTGGTAAATACCTTTTTTGAGAAAACTTGTTTAATTCTGAATACGCTACATTTTTTCATATACATGTGCACATACACACATAGACGTGTGTGTGTTTCTGCAATTGATGTCCTGAAGGGGAATCTAAGCTGTCTCATCATATGCAGTCTGTGTATATAACTCCATGGCTATTTTAGGAAAGCGACTAAGATTTAGTTGAAAATAATTTCTAATGAGTCATTACTTCATAGAATTTCAGTATGCTTCAATCATATTTACTCAAACATATACATTAAAAAGGAATCGCAAACAAAATTTTCAAACCCTGTTTGCACTCAATTTTTTCCAACAAAGAAAAGCTATGCACACAGTTCTTAAATCATATATCTAGTGCATAAGCTGGTTGCGCATTCTGATGCTTTCTTGAAGGCTTTACCACACTGTTTTTCTTTTCCTTTTCCCTTTTTCCTTTCTTCCTTAGAGTTATCCACTAGTTGCGGTTCAGGTTAACATAAAGCTGAATTGACTTGGGTATAACTGATGTATCATGGTCTATTCCAACTAAATCAGGGTTCCAAAGGCTTTACCTACTTTTTTTCCCCCCTTTTTTTCCTTTTCACATTTCCTTTCTGCATTAGAATTATCCACTAGTTGCAGTTCAGGTTAATATAAAGCTGAATTGACTTGGGTATAACTGATGTATCATGGCCTATTCCAACTAAATCAGGGTTGATTGAATAATATTGTTAGAATTTTGATCAGTTACTCATCTTACTGAACTTATAATAACAGTATACTTTTATATGCTTATCCCTTGACAAAAATACATGTATTATTTCAGGTTGTAGGTTCTGCTTCTACGTTAATGCAGAACAAACATTGGAGCAATCTAGTTAATGCTGCCAAGGAGCGTGGTTGTTATTTCAAGGTGTGTATTTCTTATTTAAAAAAGAAAACCTTAGCCATTTATGTTGTCTGAACTTTGAATATAGTACATAAAATTTCATATAATTAAAAGGGAAATGAAATTGGTGAAAACAACTGAACTTAAATGCTTGAAAACCCCCAATTCAGACCTGCTTGTTAATCATTTTAATTACAATGTATGCATGATACGGTAGGGGTGTCAAGGCTCTTTGAACCTATCTACTTCATAAAGAAATTGTTCTGTAGCAAACTCATTTCACAATGAGTTTTGAGATGTAGTGAAAGAAGTATCAATATTAAAAATATGCAGGTGGTGTGTGTTTATTTTATTTTTTGTGTTTTCAACATTAATTACAAAAAATAAGAAGGGGGGAGGGACGGTGAAGAGGACGGAAGGATAAATTATCTCTCATCCTTCTATTATTTCCCAAAATACGGAAAATAAGAAAAAATTGTTTTTCGTTTTGTGTGTTAACTTCGTTTGTTTAAAACAATCATTTCTCATTATATACTTGAGCCATTTGCACTTTTATTTGGATGAAAACCCAAAACTAAAAAAAAAGGTAAACCGAACACACCCTTAATTTTTGCCATCTATTGCTGCAGGTCACAAAGCCTCATTCCTCATTTTTTAGTGATTCAAATCTTGAGACCCTCAAGTCAGAGAAAAGATTGCAGCTGGACAAAAAATTAGAGCAGATGGAAACTGAAGCAGCAGATCATGAAGCTAATCTTTTGGATGATCAACCCCAAGATTATGATATTAATGACGACGGAGGTGGCAATGAAGATGATTAAAGCATCAATAGGTTTGATTTTTTTTTAACTTCACCTTTTCTATATTCTTTGGATCGTATATCACATGAAAAATCTTACAAGGAAATTTGCTGACAACATTTAGCCTCTGCATCATCAATGTATTTTCATAGATCATATAAGAGGAATATGAATCTGGGTCCTATTTTTGGTGTCATGTATATTGCACAGTTATGAAACTAAATGATTCATTGAAAGAGGAAAAAAAAAAAAAAAGGTTCAAAACACTGCAAATCATTATTCTCAGTTATATTTTTACCATTTTTTGAGCAATTCTTGATTCATTGTGAAACCATTGAAGATACTTTCTGGCATTGACTATTGAATATTTGAATGGGTACCATTAACTTGACAGACTGGTAATGTGTAAATTGCTGTAACAGGTCCTTACAATAAGCTCCTATATAATGGTGTTGCAGGTCTAATTTGATTTCAGAAGTTGAACTGAAACGAAGTATAATAAGTCGAAGAATCCTTGCCAAGTATTGTTTACAGATGCTTCAAAATATTGGCATTCTAGCTTTGATTATTCTATGCTATGAGAATTTCATGAATTTCACGAGCAAAATGCTATGATAATTTTTATCAAACTAGGCGTCTTAAATTGTATAACGTTAAATCTTAGGGAGTCGCTTGATTTAAGTTTGTATTAGCATGAAATTTTGAAATGTTTTGCAACGAAGTGTAGTTTATAAGTTGTCTAAATTTGTATAATGCATTCTACTGAGTTTACTGAAAGCAGTGTTACATGATTTTTATTAACATGAAATCTTGATTTGTATAATGCTATGATAGTTTTTATATTAGCATGAAATCTTGAAATGTTTTGCGACAAAGTGTAGTTTATAAGTTGTGTCTAAATTTGTATAATGCGTTCTACTGAGTTTACTGAAAGCAGTGTTACATGTTTTTGACAAACTTGAAGACTCAGAAGTATTTAGTAGCGAATAACATCAATGGGTAAATTATAGTGGAAATTATGGAGACATCCTTGAAATGAAACATAAAGCAAATTCTTCCTTAATTGGAAGGTTTCCAAAAAAAAATAAAAAAATGTTGAATTGTCTGCAATTATTTTAAAGAGTTGTTGATATATCGGTAGCTATTCTATTTTATATTGTATAAAGGAAAATATGTTGCTGATATATCTGAATTTATTGTGAATAAATACTAATATATTTGCACAAATCTTCCATTGTGTCGCATATGTGTCTCGGTGTATCTTAAAGCTGTAGGTATATCTTCAACTATTTTATATAGTTGTTGCTATTTTTGCAATTTTATTGAAAGTGAAATATTTTTCATTTGTATGCAATCTTTATCCTTTTTTATTATTTTTCTGCAATAACGCGGTGTTTGAATAAAGTGAAAGTCTATTAAGATACAAATTAGTGATACATATTTATACACAAACAATCTTAACCATTAGATCAACCTTTGAGTTTCACTTTTCGCATAAAGACAAACAAATCTAATGATTTAGAATTTGTGTTTTGAAATTTATGTCATTTTATGTTCCAATGGCTGCTCCTTTGAATAAATGTATGCATTGAATTTGAAAGTTTGAAACAATAAAAAAAATTACTTCAAAACATGCAGCAGAGAAAGAGAATCGGGGGGAAGTGGAGGCGGCGCCGGTGGGATGGGCGGCACGGTGGAAGGAAGGGAGGGCGACGGGATCGTGGGAGGCGGTTTTTATTTATTTCATTTTATTTATTTCAGATCTGAATGAAATGGGGACGGGGGAGGGGGGGGGGGGGGAACAGAGGGGGTGGGTATTTGACTAATTGAATTAATTATATATTTAATTAATTTAAATTCTAAAAGGTAACTTTTCCATACGAACCACAAATCAAACTCATCGACTGTCGTCCATAACACATTACCCCGGTTTTGAACACATGAGATATGTTTCATAAGCCAATTCGACTGTTACGATTAGTTTCTTTTAAATTTAAAATATAAATCATTATATTTTAATTTCAAACGTACATTTTAATTTATTGGGGCCACATACTAACTCTAAAAATTCCGGAAAAATAAATCTGGCTATGTTTTGACGATATGGTCCTAATAAAACTAATTTCGTCGAATTTGGTGATCGTTTGAAAAATTGTCATTTTCTAGTCGATTAAATTCAAACTAAAAGTGCCAAACACGTTTAAATTCACCACCCTCACGTATTGATTTTAAAAATTCTGAAAATTGGAATCTAGCAATAATTTAACATTCCAGATGCAACAAAAGTGGTCTCGTCGAAAACGGAGGTTGTTTGCAAAATGGCTATTTTTAAGGGCTATATTTCCATAGCAACTATTCTGAATTTTCAACTGGGCATAACTTTTTATTCCCGCTATGAAATTTCAATTTTTCAGATTCGTTGGAAAGATATTTTCAAACAGATTCAAATATTTCTGGTTTCACTAAAATCCGGTTTATTTTGAATTCTGTACATTCATTTGAAATTTGAAATCGAATTTTCAAACTACCATGCCATTTCCAATTCCTTTTTTAATTAAAATAAATATTTATATTCTAGTTCCGATTTAAATAAATATATACATTCTAATTCTATTCAAAATAAATTTCTGGTTGTTATTATTTAAAATAATTCATTTTAATATTCAAAATTCGTTAAAATTGACAAAATAAAATTTTTAAATTGGTTCTGATTTTCCGGGTTGTTACAATCTCCCCCACTTAAAATCTTTTCGTCCTCGAAAAGAAACGGAGCTGAAAGTTGTTTAACTAACCAACCCAACTTTCATTCTTCAACTTTCCAGTTTCTAAGATTTTTCAAATATTTAAAAAATTTGGCTAACACCCTAAATTTTTGAAAAATTTCCCCATAACCTCCTTTGTATGGGGAGCATCGGGAAAATCCACAAATCGCCACATAGGCCCTCTCATCTCAAAAAGAAAAAGAAAAAGCCAAGCGCCTAACCAATCGGCTTATAAAATCATCCAAATCCAATAAATTAGTAAACATGTACCTATTCGTCGGGCATAAAATTTTATTCCTCTTCTCTAGCCTCCTTGCTATGACCTGTTCAATGTATATACATGTATATGCATGTAATTGCAATCATTTTCAATTCAGTTCAACATTTGATACAATTTGGCTAAATTTACCTTACATTCACATGATGGTTTGAATGAATAATTACATAACACAATCAACAATCAGCAATCAATTAGTCGATTAATGTTTCAAACACATAACTTTTATATATATAAAAATCCATTTTTGATGCCAAATCACAACAAATAAATCCTATCTAGTTTTGGTTCTCATACCAGTCGATGGAAATATATAGATATCCCACTCTCGAAACTCGAAAATAAATTCTGGTGATGGTATACTTCATCATCAGGATCATGTCCGGGCGACTAGAGTGTGATTCTATATCTATCCGGTATATTAAAACTTCGAATACATGTTTGCAAGGCGTATATGCAAAATCTTTATATATTGGATAGTCCAAATTCAATACAAATAAATATTCAAATACGTTGAATAAGGTTTAAATTTTCAAAACAATGTTTTTTTTTAATTTTAATTTTAAAAACACCACTCTTCACACTCGTTCTAGGATACTACTGATCCTATCTCTAACGAGTCATTCACATTGGATATTACTAATCCAATCTCTGATGAATTCTTCCGTTCGGTTCTAATGTGTCTTCTTCTCGAGCTCTGTAAACCAAAGCTCTGATACCAAACTATAACGACCCAAACTTCCCCGTAAAGGAAAGCCCGGATTGAGTTGAGAACACGACAAATCAAAACACAAACAGAAGAACATTTCATTGCTTATTACAACAATTTACATCAAAGTACAAGAATATATAGAGTATGAACAAATAACACTACAAGAGAAACACCTTTTTATAGCGTTTAAAAAACGCTATAAAAGGATATGATGGCATTTTTATAAATGTTGTATATCAACATGTTGTAATATGTCCGAAGTCTACAATAGCAACCGAATAATCGCTATAAAAAACATGCTATAATTGATGTTACTCATAGCGTTTCAGAATTGCTATTACATGACCGATTTGTAACATACAAAATACTATTCATAACGTTTGTTGCTTGCTATAAAACTTTTATGCAGAGTTATGATTGATGCTGCTAGTATTTATGACGTCATTTAATTACTATTTATAGCAACTATAAGCGATGTAGATAAAAATGGGTTGATTATTATAGTAACTGCAAAAGCTGTAAAATTTTCATAGCCTGATTATATAGCAACTAAAAACGCTATAGAAACATTATAGAAAGTTTAATTTAGTATTTTATAGCATTATTTACTTGCCATTAAAGCTGTTTAATCATCGCAGAATATTTTTACTTCACTAACATAATGCTATAGTATGTATAGCCATTATTAAAAGTATTTCATGCACAATATAAACAAATATTTATGTCAAAAGTATGTCATACAAAGTTCGAAACATATAAATATTTATGATCAAAAGTAACAATTCTTACAATTGTTGCAAACCAAAACAATACATTACTAAAAAGAGCAACCATACAACCATAGCTATCCAAAACGATACATGGTAAAAGTAAAGATGTATGAACATCGACGCAAAATACATTTGAAAGAGAATGAGTGCAACAATGTATTCTTTCATGCCTTTCACCATAGCATAAAATTCCAGATGGATCACATCCACACTAACATTCCTGACAAACCCAGTTTCCCTGTAGCTTCATTTTGCTCCAAAAGTTCTGCCACAATATAGAATCAATTGTAAAATCTCTATTGAAATTCGATAGAACTTGATGTTATAATATTTAATATTTTTTCATTGTGATATATCATATAATTGATAGAACTTAATGTTATAATATATTGCAAATGCATACACATGGCATTGCATATGAAAGGCATTGTATATGCATATGCCCGACATTGCTTGGCAAATGCAAATGCATCTCATATTCCTGGGGCAAATGCAAATGCATCTACATATGCCAATGCATGCATTGCATGGCAAATGCAAATGCATGGCATATGCATATGCATTTGCATGCCAGAGGCATATGCATTTGCATATTCCAGGAATTGCATATGCATTTGCATTATGCCATCCTTTGGCATATACCTGCATTTTCAAGCCATGGCATGTGCATTTGCATATGCCTGCATTTGCTTTCATATGAAAATCTTGTCTATGCTCTTATTTGAGTTATTTGCATCCTTCCACTTTCAGCAAAGTAATTGTTTATTTTCTGAGACAGCCACATACCAATATCATGGAGTAGCTTATTTTCAGATGGATCTTGATCACCTGTAGATTTCTTAAGTTCATAAATGAGTTCCTGACCTGCATCCTCAACAACAACAAGAACAATGCGACCATTTCCAGAACTTATTTTATATGGATATGTGCCATTTTCAATTTATTCTTATATAAAACAAAATAAACATTAGGTCTAAGAGCTGTTACCTGAGAGGAAGCATTTGTTAGACGCACGGAAGCTTGAACATGGAGTGAACAAGGCTGAAAAGGATGCACGGCATGTGCAGCATCAAGGACAGAGCCATAAGCTGGAACTAGGGCAGTCAAGGTTGAAGCATGAACATGTGAAAGGGTTATAGGGTCCAGATCATTGGACAAAGTCAAGAATTATTATTTTTTAAGTTTATAGTCATAGGGTCCATCCTTGCAATTAAAATCGTTTTTTCTTGTTGTTCTATCACCAAATCTCATCTTCTAAGCAAAACAAAACAGTTTCCTTATGCTAAAATATCACTAAAACATGAAGCATAACATCCAGTATACTTATTTATTCACCCTGCCAAAAGAACCACAACATAAATTACTGGTAACCTCAAGAAAAGAAGAAGAAAAGCAGTATAGAAACTTAAAATGCTAAAAAAAACAGCCAACACTCGACTGTTGGTTGATGAAAGTTACTGCACCCTGACGAGTAAAGGGTTTACGCAAAAAAGCCACAAGTACACTATTTGGTAAGCACATCAATATCAGTCAATACAAAGCATAAAACCAAACATTATCCGGATTTTAGATAGTAATGTCTAAACGTGAATTTTACTTCTGTTGGTATAAATCGTAAAGCCTGTTTTTACTTCTGTTGGTATAAATCATAAAGCATAAAGCCTGTTTTCACTTCTGTTGGTATAAATCAGTAGGGTGCAAACATGCAAATTAATAAAGAAGAAACCAGGTACAAAACATGAATTTATTAAAATCTGACATACAACATAAATAACAAAGTCAAAAACTAGAAAAATAGAAGGTGCAATGCAGGAGAAAGCTTGAATAATCAAAACTCATGGTTCATAACTAGTACTCACTAATTAGGCATGAAATTTCTAAAGTCAAATCATATGACAAAACAATAAAAAAAAAAACAGCACGAACTAATTGTGAATTACCTGGCTCTTCCACCCTTCTTCGGCTCTGTTTCATCACTAACCCTCTTCCCTCAAAATCCAAACAAATAAAACCATCAATCATTTGTACTAATTTCAAATTAGCACTAAAAACTAAATTTGCTTCATAAAACATCATCTTGAACTAGGATGCCACACATATCCTAAATACAAGCGGTAGGTAAAGAAATCTATATGCATTTCCACTCTATTTTTCTTAACTATTGCTGTAACTTGTCATTCACATAAATTTTCCCTAAATTTGAGTTTGGCGGGCATGATGATTTTGTATATGTAATCATCTAACCAACGGATGGCTACTTATAAATTATAACTTATTTGTTGATGAAGAGATAAGTAATTCTAATGCCATTTATGTGTAAGAGATTCACAAAAGCGAATTAGGGTTTTTTCTTAGCGTAATTATTATGAGAAAGGGTTTTCAATTTGAAAAATTATTTTATGTTTTACCTATTATTGCATATGTTATATGTCTTATTGTCTTTAGATATATGTAGTCATTGTTTTCTATGGAAATATCGCTTTTATTTTGGTATGTGCAGGCTTTAGCTTCGCCGACAATTTCCCTCGTAGATCGCTCTTTGATTCTTCCCCTCTGATCCCATTTCAGTTTCCTGTTAAATCACATCGACAACGAAGTGATCCCCCAAACCCATCTCTTGCAGAGAAGCAGCCACTGCAGTACGACAGTTGACTCTGCTGCTTGTAAGATGGACGATTGCTTATACCCATTGCTGCACATCAGCTGCTCGCAAGATGAAAGATTGATAGGTGAATTTGTCGCTTTCCTATTATTTTTCCTATTTTGAGTAGCTTAAAACTGCACTGTTTGCTTACTAATTTCATGCTTCCAGTCTTATTACTGTACTTAATTCTTATTTTATACAGTTAGATATTATAATATTCGGACATAAAAAATGAAGTAAATTTTTTTATTTGATGTTGGTGCATATAATATTTTTTTTATTACGTTTTGTTTTACATGCTTTGTTTTTTGAAAAATCATCTTTTTATGTGACTGCCTTTCATATGACCTCTGATATGCAGTACCTTAAACCTACTTGGAGTGTTTTACAATCTTAGCAGCAGGAAAAAGGTCATTTCCTGCCATATGTTAATAGATAGTTGTTGAGTAACCACAAATATTTAGCATTAGCTTATTGATTATTTTTTAAAAGTTACTCATATGATCGTATTTAGTTAAAGATGATGTACATTTCGTATGTGGATTTATAGTTAAAAGTTGCTCATATGATCGGATCCTCCATTGGATGTTAATATTATGAAATTCATATGGAATGAAAACAGTTGTAAAGACAATGTTTTGAGTTTTCGATTACGATATGGATCTATGCTACATAGATTGAATGTCTTTTCTTAATAATTTTTTTGGTTGATTATACTATTTATTTGGTTTGTTTTAGAAACCGGTGATCATTAAGAGAGGATCGATTTGTTTAGTTAATTATGTTTTGACATACAGGACACTAGAATTCCATTCCATCTCTAAACCAGGTATTCACTTTCTTTCGGTACCTTTTTACATGATGTCTGACAATGGTTTGTAGCAAACAAGATAATTATTTTTATCAAATGTTCTATACATATATATTATAAGTTAAATAAAGAAAGTATATTTTAAGCATATTTTCAAATACGTATGAAATATTACATATGTAAAATCAGTAATATAGGTTGGTTAAATATAGAAAATTTTGCATATTAGATCTTTAGGCCATTATCATCATGTCTTTCGTGCATATGTAGAAGGTTATTCCTTACTATGTGCATTTTTTGTGACCTGCTATGAATATGCTCGAACCACATTAGATAAATATATAGAACTCTCTGTTTAATATGTTAAACATGAATTGTACATTTTTTTAGTTCTGGTGAATGCATTCGCTATATATGTATGTGATGGCAAACAAGACGCGTTAAGTGTATACAACTGCTAGTTCCTACCAAAACTTGAATAGAATATTGACAATGGGAAACTATTAACGATCAAATGCTTCTTAAAGCCTTAAATTAGGCAAGTGGAATTTGCACATCTTCACTTGATAAGCATGCATTCCTAAAGTGACAGTTGTGGAAAACTTCCTTGTCTATGTAAATTTATTGTAATAGTATAATGACTAGCCATTAAGAAAATAGTCATTTCCTATTTTTATTTCCTAACATATGTCTGTCAAAGTTGGTCCTGTTCACTACCATATTTCATGATGAAACTTTTGTTGTCTTACAAATATTTAGTTTAGTTTATTTCACTCATTTTTTTATCCGCTCTTCAATTTTCATGCGGAAAAGGAGTAATCTTTTCCTCTTCTCCCAATACCATGTCGTAGAAGCGACAACTGAAATCAAAGATGAATTCGACTTCAATGAAAAGAGGCAGAATGTCAAGGAGCGATAAGTTTTAGAGGATTTTGCAAATAATTATAATTCATGATTTGTGCATGGACATAATCTTTAACTCATTGTTTTTTCTTCTATTTTCTTTGGCATAACTATATTGGAATTTTAGAAAGTGATAAGCCCAGAATTTGTTGGGTGCTTTTGAGCCATTGGTTAAGAAAGCGTAAGTTTCTCCTTTCACTTTCACTAATTTCTGAGTTTTCTCATATATATTTTGTCAAATTATATGATCTACACAAAGAATAGTTTCAGAACATGCCAGTATTTTTTGTTTGTGGTGAATTTGTAATATAAGCCCTCTTTTTTTTTTACTGTAATAAAAATATGAATTAGTAAGATTTTTTTTATCTGTGTCTTTATCATCTCTGTTTTGATTTTCATGATATTTTGATATGTGAATATGCACATTAATTTTGTATGGGATTGAGTAGGGATCCTGAACCAGTAAATTTAGAAGGAACCCAAATAAAAAAAAATTGACAATTCAGCATTTTCATTTTTTAGTTTTTCCTTGATCGACTTCAATCACTAAATTTAACTTCATTTTTTTTCAAGATCAAACGGAGTTGATGCCGAAATTTGGACCCAGCAAATGATGTACACGATCAGGTCGTTAATGCTTACTGCTCCTTTTTGGTTTTTCGTTCACCATGTCATGTGTCACTGTCGTACATGTAATATGATCCAGCTTAACAATGACCAAATGAATTATTTTTTAGACGGAGATCGTCTACGTCATAGTTTTGAATTTTCTGCTACTACCTGAAATTTTGTTACAAGTTTGTGCTTTTAGGTACACCAGTCCACGCGTGAAGTGCGTGCCGTGATCACCCGTTTCGTGCGTGCCTTGATCACGCGCGAAGCGCATGGCGTCATCACGTGCGAAGCGCGTGCCATCATCACGGGCGAAGCGTGTGTCGTTACGCTCGTATATATAATGGATGTCGTGATTCATGACTAGCAAACTGCGAATTAATACCTATATGCAATCAATGCTTATTTTACTTGGTTTAGAAATTAAAACAGCAAGTCAAAAAGAAGAAATTTATAAACTAATTGGTATTTCAAGTTACTAGCAACTTTGCAGGCTAGAAAATTTTCTAACATATTGAAGCAAACAAGTTTGACTAATTACAATTAAATGGCAGAAACAAGCAAATAGTAAAGAATGTTACCAATTTGCACTAGTTGCTAATGAATAGACAACAAGCTTCATCTGACTATGTTCCAACAAAAATCATACTATGCAGGCCTACAAATCGCAGCACCGAAAGTTTCAACCTAAAGAACAACAAAATCAATGAATTAAAATAAAGTTAAATTAGTGGAAGCAATTCGTTGTTAAGAAGAAGAGTATAAAATTAAAGCCTAGCACGTTTTGACAAACTTACAGCAACCTTCTCGCATCAAATCTGCAGCTTCAGCAATAAGGCCTTGACATACTTACTTTTATTTTTACAAGTTTCTTTTTCAAGCGTGCTCTCTATTTCAACATATAAAGGAAATGACACCTACATTAAAAATAAAAGTACTTAAACGAAAAAGAAAAATAGATCAACTAACCTTCCTAGCAGTCACATTATTTAATGTTTTGATTAGCTCCATGCATGTTTCAATATCCGGCATCTGGTCAATATACTGCATGACTTATTTTACCATGGCATTTACAGCCTGTGGTTTTTTTGGAAGAAAGATACGGGGTAAGTCAAAAACTGAGCAAAAATTCCCATGAAGAGTATTGACAAAGAAAAAACAATTAGTATTGACAAAGAAATTCGATACGAAATATTAAACGGTATATTACAAATAATAAAACTCTTAAAGAATTTCTCTAGTGAGAAATGTATCAGTTGGTATAGGTCCAACCTATCTTTCTGTATTTAATGATATTGAAAATGAATAATAATATAAGAGGAAAGCTTAGCCAATGCTTATAAAAAAAGAGCATACGAATAAAAGAACATATGCTTATAAGTAGTGTAATATAAGATGTATAGGTGAAAACTTAGTCATGGCAATAGGCTGTCAACAAATGCAAGTAGAAAGAAACATGGTATTGAAAAATCCAACCAAAAGTATCTCTTATTGTACTTCCACTTTTTGAAGAAGTGGAACAGATCCACGACATAAAATTATTTAACTTCTATTTTATTATACTTTTCATAGGCCACATAGATTAACCGAATAACCAGTCATCGCATATATGGAACAAATATGAAAGCTGGGTGAACTAAATCGGTAACCCAAATCTATTTCAATAAAATCTAAATTCCATAATTTCTTATTGTGTCGACGACGGGTTCATTCTAATTTGATATAAAATTTAGCTGAAGCTCAATACTTAAATAGTTGCTTTTAAATTTTCGCTTATGTTTTTATAATAGGCGCAGTGAGTTACTGCAAAATATATGCATGCTTTCACGTGCATGTTTTTGTACACAAGCATATACACATATATAGGAGTGTGAATGTATGAGGTGAAAGACACATGTGTAAATGGTATATGTGTGTATTTGCAAACATTCACACAACCACACACACACACACACACACACATATGTATGTATGTATGTATGTATGTATGTATGTATGTGTGCATGTGTGTGTGTATATATATAATAAACAAATATATATGCACAAATAGACACATACATATAATAACAAACACATTCTCGTAAATGAACACACATATAAATTGTTGTTTAAGACTGGGTTATATAAAGTACTACTGAAATGTAAAATAAATTTAGGTGATATCTTCATTTAATTATTTAAATCTATAGAACCCTCAATGCAGTTGCAAAAATGTTCCAAAAAAAAATCTTCAGAGGCAGAGGAATTGAATGGCGGAGAGAATATCAAATTTGGGTGTAAACATAGTACCGAGTCATATTAAAACTAGATCGTATACCTCGAGTTATCATTAGCTATAGAATCTCAATGTGAATCACATCAAATTAAGTTATGATTCTAATGACGCCTATATTTCTAGAGTGAACATACACCGAGCTAGCCTTAAATCAGTGTGTGCACTAAAGCAGTAATATAACATATGATCAGTTGAGGTGTTACACAAATTTTGGTCAAATCATGGAGGTAGGGCGGTGATTAATAGATAAAAATCAGTTAAAGACAATGAATCTGATAAGCGTGACATGACTTGTGTAGTTTGTTAATTTGTGATCCGAAATTCTCATTAGAAATGGTCCAGCTGATGTCACCTAAAGGATCTCATCTAGATCCTTAATTTACTCTCTTGATTTCAACACCCTCATTTAAAGGATAAAGGAGATCCTTAATTTCCTCTCATGATTGAGATATTTTCAGCAACCTCATTTAAAGGATAAAGGAGATCCTTAATTAACTCTCATGATTGAGATATTTTCAGCAACCTCATTTAAAGGATAAAGGAGATCCTTAATTTACTCTTTCTCTCCTCATTTGGCTGCATGAAAGTAGAGTCTAAATTTTGATTGCTATGGTTTGTATGTAAGCAACTTCTAAAAACTCCATCAATTAACTAATAAAGTTTGCCTTTCTTCCGTGGTTTTTTCCCAAAAAGGGTTTTTTCACGTTAAATCTTATGTGTGATTCTATTTTTGCTTGCTTCATTGATCATTTATTTATTAACAAGTGGTATCAGAGCGCTGGTTCATTCAGCATTGCGTCGTTAAAGTATGATCTTCCGCTATTGGATCGGAACACTAGATTCTCATTGTGGCAAGTGAAGATGCGGGCGTTGCTCGCACAAGCTGATTATGATGATGCATTGGATGGATTCGGGAACAAGAGATTTGAACTATGGACCGATGATGAGAAGAGAAAGGATCGGAAGGCTTTGTCTCAAATTCAGCTCCATCTACACAATAATATTTTGCAAGAAGTTTTGAATGAGAAGACAGCTGCTTCTCTTTGGCTGAAACTGGAGTCAATTTGCATGATCAAGGATCTCACAAGTAAGATGCATCTCTAACAAAAGCTGTTTCTGCACAAATTGCAAGAGGGAGGTAATTTGCTTGACCATATTTCTGATTTTAAAGATATTGTTTCTGACTTGGCTACAATGGAAGTCAAATATGATGATGAAGCTTTGGGTTTAATCCTGTTATGTTCTCTGCCCAGTTCTTACTCAAATTTCAGAGATACCATATTATATAGTCATGATACTCTCACTCTAAATGACGTTTATGAAGCCTTGCACGCCAAGGAGAAAATGAAACAACTGGTGTCTTCAAATGGATCAAGCCAAAAGCTTGTCCGTTCGTGGCAGGACAAAGGAGAAAAATTCAAATAATGGATCTCGAGGTAAAAGTTCCAATGCCTATAAAGGTCCATCTAAATCAAAAGGCAAATACAAGTCTTGCAAATATTGTAAGAGGGATGGACATGAAATATCCGAATGTTATAAGCTGCAGAACAAGGAAAAGAGAAATGGCACATACAAACCAAAGGATAACAAAGAAGATGAAGTTAATGCCAATTGTGCTCGTAATGATAGTTATGACAATGAGGTGCTTGTTGTCACCGTGTTTGCTGGATGTGCTGAGATTAAGGATGAATGGATACTTGACACTGCTTGCACTTTCCATATGTGTCCTAATAAAGATTGGTTTACAACCTTAGAACCCACAAATGATGCTGGCTCAGTTTTGATGGGTGATGATTCGGCATGTAAAGTAGCAGGAATTGGTTCTATTCAGATCAAGATGTTTGATGGCGCAATCAGAACTTTAACAGATGTTCGGTTCATTCCCAACATGAAGAGAAATCTGATTTCTTTAAGTGTTCTTGATGACAAAGGGTACAAATATTCAGGTGGAGGTGGTATCCTGAAAGTCACAAATGGTTCTCTTATTATAATGAAGGGAAATCTTAGGCAAACAAATGGCCTTTATTATCTTCAAGGCACTACTGTTTCAGGTAATGCTGCCCTTGTTATCTCAAATAATATTTCTGATTATGATACTGCTAATCTTTGGCATATGCGTCTTGGACATATGAGTGAATTAGGTCTGTCAGAGTTGAACAAGAGAGGACTTCTTGATTGGTACAACGCAGGCAAGCTGAAGTTCTGTGAGCATTGCAATTTTGGCAAGCATAAGAGAGTGAAGTTCAACAATTCAGTTCATAAAACAGAAGGCATTCTAGATTATGTGCATTTAGATTTATGGGGACCGTCTAGGAAAGCATCCATGGGCGGTGCTTGTTACATGATGACAATTATTGATGATTATTCCAGAAGAATTTGGCCTTATTTTTTGAAACATAAATCTGAAGCTTTTCAGCTTTCAAAGAGTGTAAGACTATGGTTGAAAGACAAACTAAAAGGAAAGTAAAGAAGCTTCGGACTGATAATGGGATGGAATTTTGTTCAGATGAATTTAATTCAATTTGCAAGGCTGAAGGCATTGTTAGGCACTACACCATACCTCACACTCCTCAGCAAAACGGGGTTGCCGAGCGTATGAACAGGACTATTATTTCTAAGGCTCACTGCATGTTGTCAAATGCAGGATTGGATAGGCGTTTTTGGGATGAAGCTGCTTCCACAGCCTGTTATCTCATCAACCGCTCTCCCTCTATTGCTATTGGTAAGAAAACTCCGATTAAGGTATGGTGTGGTTCTCCAACAAATTATTCTGAATTGAAAGTTTTTGGATGCATTGCTTATGCTCATGTTGATAATGGAAAGCTAAAGCCAAGAGCTGTTAAATGCATTTTTCTTGGTTATAAGTCTGGTGTTAACGGCTATAAATTATGGAATCCTAAAAAAAGTAAGGTTGTAATTAGCAAAAATGTTGTGTTTAATGAATCTGCTATGTTACATGATATTCCATCTACTAACGATCTTGTTGAGAGTAAGCAGAAATCAAATGTCCAGGTGGAGCATATTATTGATTCAGATGCTACATCAAACGCAGAAATTGAGAGACAGGATGAAGCACCCATTATTGAGGATCCTCCAGCAGTTATGCAACCACCGCAGCAATCTATTGCAACAAGCAGACCTAGAAGGAATCCAAAACCAGTAAGAAGGTTTATTGAGGAAGAAAATGTTGTTGCTTATGCGTGTACTATAGCAGAAGAAATAGAAGGTATTGCTGAGCCTTCTTCATATTCTGAGGCTGTTATCTCTAGTGATTCTGATAAGTGGATGGCTGCTATGCATGATGAGATGAAGTCACTTGAAAGAAATGACACATGGGACTTAATCAAGTTGCCTAAAGAGAAGAAACCTATTCATTACAAATGGGTTTTCAAGAGAAAAGAATGTGTTTCTCCAAACGACGAGAAAATGTACAAAGAAAGATTAGTTGCAAAAGGTTACAGTCAGATTTCAGGTATTGACTATAATGAAGTTTTTTCCCCTGTTGTGAAACATAGCTCAATTCGCATTTTACTCAGTATTGTTGCTATGCATGATTATGAGCTTCAACAGTTAGATGTAAAAACTGCATTTTTACATGGAGAATTAGAAGAGGATATTTATGTGCATCAACCTGAGGGTTTTATCATGCCTAGAAAAGAAAATCTTGTCTGTAAATTAAAGAAATCTCTTTACAGATTGAAATAGTCACCTAGGCAGTGGTATAAAAGATTTGACACTTTTATGCTATCTCAAGGTTTTAAAAGGTCCAATTATGATAGTTGTGTCTATTTGAAAATTACTACACATTCAGCCATTTATTTGCTACTTTATATCGATGATATGTTGATTGCTTCAAAATACAAGGCAGAAACTGAAATTTTGAAAAGGCAGTTGAGTAGAGAGTTTGAAATGAAAGATTTGGGGATGCTAAGAAGATTCTTGGCATGAAGATAACAAGAGATAGAACTTCTGGAAAATTATACCTAAGTCAAAGTGGGTATGTTAGAAAAGTGCTTCGCCGTTTTAATATGCTTGATGTCAAGCCTGTAAGTACTCCTCTTGCTGCACATTTCAAATTGTCATCAGCCATGTGTCCACAATCAGATGAGGATATTGAGTACATGTCTAGAGTTCCCTATTCTAGTGCAGTTGGTTCACTTATATATGTCATGGTTTGTTCGCGTCCTGATCTATCACATGCTTTGAGTGTTGTCAGTAGATTCATGGAAAATCCTGGAAGAGAGCATTGGAAAGCAGTTCAATGGATTTTTAGATATCTTCATGGCAC
Source organism: Allium sativum (assembly GCA_030737875.1). NCBI lineage: Eukaryota > Viridiplantae > Streptophyta > Magnoliopsida > Asparagales > Amaryllidaceae > Allium > Allium sativum. The sequence goes on along the minus strand of CM060922.1, from coordinate 441,157,620 downwards.
TGCAAATGCTTGTTTGCAGTTTGGTAAATCTAAAGATGAACTTGTTGGTTATGTGGATTCTGACTTTGCTGGTGATTTGGACAAAAGGAGATCATTAACAGGTTATGTTTTCACCATTGGTGGTTATGCTGTGAGTTGGAAAGCAACCTTGCAAACTACCGTAGCATTATCTACTACTAAGGCCGAATATATGGCTATTTCTGAAGCATGTAAAGAAGCTACTTGGCTGAGAGGTTTATATTTTGAGCTTTTTGGAGAAACATCTTGCATTACTATATTTTCTGATAGCCAGTGTGCTATATGCCTTATAAAAGATCAAATGTTTCATGAGAGAACTAAACATATAGATGTTAGGTATCACTACATTCGAGATGTTATTGCTAAAGGCGGTGTAAAAGTTTGCAAGATAAGTACTCATGACAATCCCGCTGACATGATGACAAAGCCAGTTCCAATTACAAAGTTTGAGCTTTTCTCAAGCTTGGTTGGTGTTACAGTATAGTCTTTAGGGACTATTGGAGTAAGGCAGATAATTATTTGTTGAAGGAGTTCATTTTTTGTAGTTCATTTTTTTTTCTACTTCAAGATGAGAATTCGTCTCAAGGTGGAGATTGTTAATTTATGATCCGAAATTCTCATTAGAATTGGTCCAGCTGATGTCACCTAAATGATCTTATAACGACCCGAACTTCCCCGTGAAGGAAAGCGCGGATTGCTTTGAGAACAACACGAATCGGAACGCAAACAGAAGAACATTTCATTGTTTATTACAACAATTCCATCAGAATACAAGAATATACAGAGTATGAATAAATATTACTCATTTGACAAATATCAGAGATTACAATAAATTACATAGCAGCGGAAAAATAATACAAAAACATAACTGAAAGAAATACGCGGATACAGAGCTTTCCGTGCATCATTCCAGTTGCAAATCAGGATCCTGTGAATATAAATCTGCAAAACCAAAACTACTAGCTGCCCGTGTGGAAAATAGGGGCAGCTAGTAGTTTTGGTTTTGCAGATTTATATTCACAGGATCCTGATTTGCAACTGGAATGATGCTCGGAAAGCTCTGTATCCACGTATTTCTTTCAGTTATTTTTTGTATTGTTTTTCCGCTGCTATGTAATTTATTGTAATCTCTGATATTTGTCAAATGAGTAATATTTATTCATACTCTATATATTCTTATATTTTGATGGAATTGTTGTAATAAACAATGAAATGTTCTTCTGTTTGCGTTCTGATTCGTGTTGTTCTCAAAGCAATCCGCGCTTTCCTTCACGGGGAAGTTCGGGTCGTTATAGAGTGGTATCAGAGCTTTGGTTTACAGAGCTCGAGAACAAGACACATTAGAACCAAACGAAAGAATTCACCAGAGATTGGATTAGCAATATCCAATGAGAATTACTCGTTAAAGATTGGATCAGTAGTATCCTAGAACGAGCGTGAAGAGTATATTTTTAAAATAAAACCAAATTGTTTTGAAGATTTAAACCTTATTCAACGTATTTGAATATTTTATTTGTATTGAATTTGGACAATCGAGTATATAAAGATTTTTCATATACGCGTCATGAACGTATATTCAAAGTTTTAATATACTGGATAGATATAGGATCACACTCTAGTCGCTCGGACCTGATTCTGATGATTGACGCGTCATCATCAGTAATTATTTTCATGTTTCGAAAGTGAGATGTCTATATATTTCCATTAGACTGGTGTGAGAACCAAAACTAGATAGGTTTATTGTTGTGATTTGGGATCAAAAACATGATTTTTTGACTATGTATTAAAGTTATATGTTTGAAATTTTAATTCACTAATTGATTGATGGATGTGTTGTATGATTATTGTTTTGATTAATTAAAAATTTGAACCATTATGCCAAATTGAACCGAATATTGAACTGTATTGAAAAATGATTACAATTGCATGCATATACATGTATATCTATTAAACAGGTCATAGCAAGGAGGCTAGAGCAGAAGAATAAAATTGTTTGCCCGACAAATAGTTACATGTTTACAAATTTATTGGGTTTGGATGATTTTATGAGCCGATTGGCTGTTTCTTTTTCTTTTTGGATTGGTGAGGGCCATGGGAGGCTGTTTGAAATATCCCAAAGCTTCCGGTGCAGGGGAGGTTATGGCGAAATTTTTCGAAAATTTAGGGTGTTAGCCAATTTTTTGAAAAATTTGAGAAGTTCTTAGAAACTGAAAAGTTGAAGAACTTAAGCCGTAAAGAAAATAATGGAAGTTGAGTTGATTAGTTAAACAACTTCAAGCTTCGTTCCTTTTCGAGGACGAAAAGTTTTAAGTGGGGGAGATTACAATAATCCGGAAATCTGAGCCAATTTAAAATTTTTATTTTGGCAATTTTAGTAAATTTTGATTATTTAAAATGAATTATTTTAAATAATAACGACGAGAAATTTATTTTGAATAGAATTAGAACGCATATATTTATTTGAATCGTCGTTAGAATATAAATAATTATTTATAATTATAAAAGGAATTGAAAATGTCTCGGTAGTTAGAAAATTCGATTTCAAATTTCAAATGAGTGTGCATGATTCAAAATAAACCAGATTTTAGCGAAACCAAAAATATTAGAATCTAATTGAGAATATCTTTCCAACAAATCTGAAAAATCCAAATTTCATAGCGGGAATCAAAGGATATGCCCAGTTGAAAATTCAGAATAGTCGCTATGGAATTCTGGCCCTTAAAAATGGAAATTTTGCAAACGACCTCGGTTTTCGACGAAACCACTTTTGTTGGATACGTGATGTCAAGTTATTGCTAGATTTCAAAATTCGTAATTTTTTGAATCAATATGTGAGCGTGGCGAAGGAAAACGCATTTGACCAGTTTTAGTTGATTTTAATCGTTTGAAAAATGGCCATTTTTCAAACAGTCTCAGAATTCGATGAAACTAGTTTTGTTAGGACCATATCATCAATACGAAGCTAGAAAATATTTTTCGGGAATTTTTAAAGTTCATATGTCGACCCGGTAAATTGACATGCGCGTTCAAATTCAATATATACATTTATATTTTGATTTTGATAGAAACTGATCGAAATGAGCCTACGATGCATATCCCATTGTGTTCGAAATGGGGGTAATTAGCTATGGACGACAGTCGGTGGGTTCGATTTCGAGTTCGAAACAAAAAGTTGCTTTTTGAAAATTAATTTATATATATATATATAATTATATAATAACCTCTCTCTCTCATATTCTGATCGAACAAATAAAAAAAAAAACCCGTTGTACCCAGACATCCCCCCTCCGAAATCGATCGTCGCCACCTCGATGGGCGCGCCGCTGCTGACGCGATCCCCCTTCTTCCCCGATCCCTCCTCCCGTTCTCTCTACCCTCGACGCTCTCTCTCCCTCTGAGAACCCGCTCCCTCTTCCTCCCCCAAACCCGCCGCCACGCTCACCCAGGCGCCGCCCCTCCATCCAACCGCCTCCTCTGCCGCAACCACCTCCGAGCCACTCCTCCCTCTTCACTAAGTAAATGTGGGTCCTTTTATGTTATTTAATTTAGTTTAATTACTTTAAAAATCTGATTTTGAGTATGATATCAGTGTTTTAGAATGAAATCTATATTTATAAATATATAAGTAGATTATAGAGAATAAAAATATGATTTTTATATTTTATAAAGAATAAAGATATGATTTTTATTATGTAGAAGAAATAAAGATATAATTTTTAAATGATGTAGAGTATAAAAATATAATTTTTATAGATACAGCGAAATAAAAATCTGATTTTTATTATATATATGTTGAGATAAAAATGCGATTTTTATAGTGACGATATAAAAATTCGATCTTTATGTTAGAAGTAGCGTTATAAAAATATAATCTTTATGATAAAAACATCGTGTTAAAGGTGCTATTTTTATCTATATAGTAGCAGAATAAAAATAGAATTTTTATCTATATAGTAGCGGTATAAAAATAGAATTTTTATCTATATAGTAGCGGTATAAAAATAGAATTTTTATCTATATAGTAGCGGTATAAAAATGTGATTTTTTATATACATAGCAATAATATAAAAATGTGATTTTTATATATGTAGTGGCTACGGACAATGAAATTGACAAAATGCGAGCATGACGAAGATTTCTGCATATGGAGAGTTGCGGTGTAACACCCCAACTCCGCTAGGGTCACTCACAAAAGGGAATGCACTAGGTTTGGTGAAGCATCATCGAGGTAACCATACACAGAAATATTACAAGACAGAACATATATAAAACAGCGGAAGTAAAACAAAATTTCATTACCTTATAAAATAAGGTCTAAAGCCTTTTACATCAGAATACAACAAAACCTGTCTTGCAATAGTAAAGAAGCATAAAACCACTTCATAAATTATTCCCCAAATAAAACAGTAAGGTAGCCATAGCCAAGAAAAGTCCAAGCCATGCATGATGACCTTCAAGCAGAGGAAGTCCGAACTAAATAACAGTGTTTCCTCCCTGAAAACCTGGGGGGGGGGGGGGAACGGAAGACAAAGAGGCGAAAGAAAACGGGGTCAGTCATAAAGACTGGTAAGTCCTATCTACTTCCAGCATAAAACATGTAAAGGTAACATGACATGCATAAACTGAGAGTAAACATAAGGATGACGACAAGATAGATAAGCTACACCAAGATAACTGGATGAACTACTGTATCATGATAAACTATGGTGTCAAGATAAATCAAGGTATCACATCGTCAGGTTTCTATCAAGTATACTATCACAAGGTATCTATCATGTATGACAACCTACGGTATCTATCATGTATATTTGCTCTGCACCTCTCGTACTAGTATCCCAACCCGCGTCATGTTTTTAACTATGAATGTCCCTTGCTCAATGTCATGTGATGGTCCATGTCAACCTAAGATATAACATATGTAGGTTTTCCCCACTCGTATGTTTCTTTCCATGTATAAGTCCAGTCCTATGCCGTAGGCCGTACGGGCTTTCCCATGTAAATCTATACCATCTCAACGTAGTACCATTTTATCCTTGAAGTTATTTTGGACTGCCACCCTTGATCTAGTTATGTTTCCTTACCATGAACTATCGCGCGTTCACTTAGGATTTATGCCACCTAGGACCACTAGGGATTATGCTACCTAATGAACGTTTCCGTGTCTCGGTTTGGGTTTAAGTCACCTAGGGCGACTAGGGATTATGCCACCCGTCAACCGCGCCCTTTATCCCACGTATGTATCGTGAATCGTTTTCCATGTCTAGACGCACATGTATCTCAATGTGCCACCCGAGTTCCGTCCCAGGGCAAATCAAGAAATACGGAACTCGGTCGGGAGCTTTAAGTCGTCTGCAGATGCAGATACCAAGGTCTGTTTTTGTATCCGTGGCTATGATCCCACGTGACCTCTCCCTCAACTACTGAAAGGCAATCCAAGAAAAATCATGTGTGAGAACTACATCCCGGCCCCACTATAGCCCCACTTTCCTATGGGCCAACCTCACCCATGACTCGATAGCAAGAACATGGTCTGTTGGGAGTTCTCTGCCTTTCCATTCGTACACGATTGACTAAAGATGGTAGGTAGTCGGCGACGTGCTATCCAGGGCAAAAACAAGTATCGTCGACTCCACGCTAATCCATCCCAGTCTTTAGGTTGCTCGCATAGCAACCAAGGCATACCCTTGGCTCTTCTACCGCAGACCTTAACCTCTGTGAGGCCGGGTTTCATGGACCATCTGCCACCTCACATGGGGATACCAAGAGTACCCTCACGTCCCCCGAAGCTACCGCTTCGTCTCCCAGTTCGCTGGAGCTTTTTATCCAAATCGGATAAGTTACTCCTCCTCGTATACTAAGCGGTGACCTACCGTTATCAGATTACTCATCTATTTGTGAACTAGTCCCCTGTCCTTGGCTAAGACTTATTACTTAGTTATTCTTAACTAAGGTTTACCACTTAATTTCTTTTCCCGTTATCCCTGATTAACTACGATTTTCTACCTAGTTCCTCTAGCTAGGGTTTTGTCTATTGGGTTAAGTGTTGTTATTCAAGCCAATGACTTAACCCGCATGCCAACCATATCATAATCGACTAAGTGTTCAAGTTCAAGGCTTAGCCTTTCAACCCGTATGTTGAATTGGCTAAGTATATCAAACGGTTTACGACTTAACCTTATCCATTTGTTATTTTTAGATCGGTTAAGTGTAGGTTACTCATCCTCACCTAAGTATCATGTTTGGATTAGTTAAGTGTAGATTATTTAACCCCATCTCCTAATCGTCTTATATGGTCAAGCGTCATTAAGAAATCAAGTCCGATTCCACTTAACCTACCCATTTGTGTCATATCGGTTAAGTGTCATTAGTCAAATTTACTTAACCTTTTCTTGTGGCATTAATTAGATTAATGCACCCCGACCTCTCACATTAGACTTTGTTGTGGTTACTAGTTAAGCCGGGCGGGTCCGGGTAGCTTTACACCACAACCTAGTCTAACCTCGGGTTTTAAGTGCTATATGACCAACTACTCACATTGGGTCCTATTGTTTGTAGCCACTAGTTAAGCCGGGCGGGTCCGGGTAGATTTATGCTACAAACTCAACCCAACCTCGAGTTGGCCACTTTCATGTTCTCTACGTATCATGTTCATATCAAATTTAGACCCCTTTTTAAGTCCATGTTTTCATGTAGCCCCATGTCAAGTTTTCGTGTCATATTCACGTTATTCATCATTTCACGTTACATGTAATTTCACGTCAAGGTCATAGCCAATTTTCTAGTTTGCCAAAGCTACCCAAAGCGTGTCCCCAACGCACATGAAAGCGAAACATATTTGGGATAATAGGACAACGAGGGGTACAAGATGGAAAAGATGAATCACAAGTTAAGCATGGTGAAAGTTGAGGCAAAGGTGTTCGTATAACTAGCATATTGCATATTGGCCACTAAACATGCACGATGTCATAAAGGGATTGGCCCCAAACGTGAATATTGTCATAAAGGATTTGGCCTCAAGCATGCAAAGTATCATAAGGGGGTTTTGGTCCTAAACATGCATATTATCATGAGGGGTTTGGGTTCATTTATATGCATAAGCCCCAAGTCATGTTCATGCACATATTTCACAAGTCAAAGTGGTTCCAAGTGTTCATCCCAACTTTCCACAAGTAAAGGTTCAATCTTGCATGGCAAACTAAGTCCAATGCAACATGAGTAACTTGATTTAGTCACTAAACATTGCCTAAAGTCATAGGTTCAAGCTAAAGAGACATGACAAAGTTCATGTAGGCTAGCATACTTAGTTCAACCTCGTTTTATTCCATGCCATCATTAAGACTACCGTTTAGATCTAGAAGTAGCTAGAACTTACATAGCGAGGCTTAGGGAAGAATCATGCATCGTCTTGACGAAGAAAGGTGGCTCCTTTGTTGAAGAATCGTCATGAAACTTGCATAGCAATGTTGATCCACTCCCTTGATTTGATGTAGCAAGCTAGCACCTTTGATTCGGATCCGATTTGCATGCATAGTCTCTAGGAATTGGAGATGGAGGCCATGATCACTTGGCATTTGGGCAGCACTTCGTGGCATGAGTGATTTGTGAGGGTTTAAGGTAGGCTTAGGGGTCTTTTTATAGAGATTAGAAGTAGTTTAGGCCCTTAGATTAACCCTAGGATAGATCAGAACCGTCAGAATTCGTCACAAGCCCCCCAAAATCAGTTCAGACAGCAAGCAGGCGCACCAGGTTGCCTGGGCTCGACCAGGCAGGTCGACACCGTGTCGACTGGGCAGTTGACACGGGGGTGGCTGTGTCGACTGCACAGTCGACACGCCTGTCGACACGACCTGGGCGGGAATTCTCCCGCCCTTCCCCCTTGTGTTTTTGAATTTTGAATTCTGCCCTAGTTTTAAACTGTTTTGAATTTGAAATTTTCTGAAAACTTCGATGGGCCATAACTTGGTCATACAGACTCCGATTTTCGAAAACTCGGACTCTATTTCGCGTATTTTTCCGAGACGAACGGAATGGTGAAATCCGTTTAACCTAATTCTTAGAATATAAACAGAATATCTCTCATTACCATAATTCTTCAATTAACCCGCTCACGTATCCCTATTTATATATAAATCTCTTATTTTCAAAGCTAAAAGAATGTGGGGCGCTACATTCTCCCACCCTTAAAGAATTTCGTCCCCGAAATTCAATAAGAGTAGGATTTATGTCCCCTCATCACCACCCAACAGTGTTCAACCAATTGCTGCAACCATGTGCACATGTGCAAAGTGAATTACATTGTAGTAAAACATGTATGCCTAACTTGTGGTACCACCTATATGGATGCAATTTCTTTGAAAATTTCTTTTCCAAAACATGATGCTCTCATCCTAAATATACTTGCAGTTCTAAATGAATGCAAAAATTTACGAAAACATTTTCATCCAAATTTTCCCACACCCTTATAAAATAAGGGTGAAGTTCATCCAATTGGTGCATCCAAGGTCCTACCATCCATTTTACTTTTAGAGAAATCTAATTTTCTAAATCTTACATAACGGAAAAATTTACCTTTTTCCCGTTTATTTACTTTCCTGTTTTTCCTCGTCTATATATATTACCGTGCAATATTTCCAGGGTTATCTCAAGCACAACAGTTTTCATTAAGAAAACAACGTGCAGATTACATTAAGATAATTTCAGTACATGGTTACAACTAGATAAAAATAAAATACTACCCTACGGATACACTGATAGAGGTCAAGCCTAACGGAAGTAGCTGCGAATGAGCTCCTCTATGCTATCAAGCCTCTCTTCCTGTCGTCGATTCCCCTGCCTAACCTCTAACTGTAAGTCTTGAAGTCCAGCTCCTAACTGGTCGTAGGAGGTACCCATATCATGTAGCATCTGCTGCTGAGTCTGAGCTAGGTCTAACTGTGCCTGTAGCATCCCCTGCTGTGTCCTCAGTATGTCATGGTGGCCCCTAACTATACGAGCTTGCTGCTCCGAAACATACCACAGCTCAGACCTCCAATCTGGATCCCTACTAACCCATGGGTCCCACCCGGACGTATCTGCAGCCCTTTGTGCCGGGGTCTGGGAAGTCCAAGCTCCTTCCCAAGCCTGCTCTGCATGTACTTGCCCAAACCCTTCTGATGTCGTCTGCTGGGGTTCCTCGAAATATCCGAGCTGACTATCATGTGGCTCGTCCTCTTGTTCTTCCTCCTCGTCATCCTCATCCTCTCCATCATGCTCCATAGGCTGTGGCTCTTGCAGCTGCTGCAATTGTATACCCATCCTTGTCAATGCAGCCACGCTAATAATACTAGAGGGATGAGAAGAAAGTACTACAAAATCCTCGTCGTGTAGATCAACGCCACTCCGCATAAAATCCGTAGTCCATAAATTTCCAAAGCAAATATTGGAAATCCTTACTTCCCTAGTGGTGTGGTACTGCTGTAAGATAGTTCGGGCCCAGTTCATCTGTATACCCCCAAATATAGCATAGGTAGCAATCTTAACGACGTGTGGAATTCTATCGAACCCAACATTCTGCCCCACAAGATTATACTGCAATATCCTGATAACAAATCTAGCTAGTGGGCGTAGATGATCATAATCCCACTGTCTTTCAAGCTCATTAGAGAAAATCCTACGCCATATAGTATTATCATTCATCTCAAGATCCGCTGTATCCATTCCCGTACCGCGGATATTTAACATTTCACCAAACTGGACCTCATTAATATAAGTATGAGTACCCTTAACCTTTGAGCTATAGGTTACTAAACCCTCATCATCCTCACCAATTTCTAAAAATGCGTCAAAAAGCCTTACCAAATGCTTGACGCCCCTTCTCTCGGCGGTGCGTGAGTCCAAGATATAAATCAAACCCGCTTCCTCAAATAAGCTTTCCACGGGGGTCCCCGCAAAATCAGCAAATCTCACCGGACGGCCTAATAGTAACTTCATGTTGGCGCTCTTCGCGTATTGCTCAACTATCTCCTGTCGCTCATCGCACCATTCTATCTCTTGTGGTGTTAATTGAGGGTAAAGCTCAAGAAGGTTCTCCATGGCGATTTGAGCCCAAATTGAGAGAGGGAAATTATAGATCTGGATAGAGGATGGCCTTAGCTTCGATTTGAGACCAGTTTTACAGAAAATAGCGGAGAAACGAAGCGGTAGGAGGTGGAGGAAGTGAAGGGGTTTTTGGGTTTCTTGGTGGCTGGAAGGGGGACGCACGAAATGTGCTTTGGAGATGAAGGCTGTCGGCCTTCGTGCCCTTTTTATTTATTTTTTCTGCTACAGGGGGCGTGTCGACAGGGCAGTCGACACAGGGGGGGTCGTGTCGACTGCGCAGTCGACACCCCTGTCGACTTGCCCCTTCAAAATATATATTTTTTCCTCTTGCACAACGATCCTTTTCTTACCATCCCTTCTTATAATACGGCCACAAGCCTCTCGGGGACTACCTCCATCTCACGGAGAACACTTTTGTAGCTAGAAAAGGCTAGTCGTACTTAAAACCACTGTGACTACAGATGGAGGAGAGAAAGGAAAAGAGATTCGACAAGGAAACAAGGGATAGTGCTAATGGCTTTTGGGGAATAGCCTTTTAAAAACTTTTCTTGAAAAATACTCCTTTGTAAACGGTTTCTCAAATAGTTTTCAGAAGGTTTTAAAAAATTTCGCCCAGTCTGGTAACCTTCTGCTCTGATACCAAATGTAACACCCCACCTCCGCTAGGGTCACTCACAAAAGGGAATGCACTAGGTTTGGTGAAGCATCATCGAGGTAACCATACACAGAAATATTACAAGACAAAACATATATAAAACAGCGGAAGTAAAACAAAATTTCATTACCTTATAAAATAAGGTCTAAATCCTTTTACATCAGAATACAACAAAACCTGTCTTGCAATAGTAAAGAAGCATAAAACCACTTCATAAATTATTCCCCAAATAAAACAGTAAGGTAGCCATAGCCAAGAAAAGTCCAAGCCATGCATGATGACCTTCAAGCAGAGGAAGTCCGAACTAAATAACAGTGTTTCGTCCCTGAAAACCTGGGGGGGGGGGGGAGGAACAGAAGACAAAGAGGCGAAAGAAAACGGGGTCAGTCATAAAGACTGGTAAGTCCTATCTACTTCCAGCATAAAACAGGTAAAGGTAACATGACATGCATAAACTGAGAGTAAACATAAGGATGACGACAAGATAGATAAGCTACACCAAGATAACTGGATGAACTACTGTATCATGATAAACTATGGTGTCAAGATAAATCAAGGTATCACATCGTCAGGTTTCTATCAAGTATACTATCACAAGGTATCTATCATGTATGACAACCTACGGTATCTATCATGTATATTTGCTCTGCACCTCTCGTACTAGTATCCCAACCCGCGTCATGTTTTTAACTATGAATGTCCCTTGCTCAATGTCATGTGATGGTCCATGTCAACCAAAGATATAACATATGTAGGTTTTCCCCACTCGTATGTTTCTTTCCATGTATAAGTCCAGTCCTATGCCGTAGGCCGTACGGGCTTTCCCATGTAAATCTATACCATCTCAACGTAGTACCATTTTATCCTTGAAGTTATTTTGGACTGCCACCCTTGATCTAGTTATGTTTCCTTACCATGAACTATCGCGCGTTCACTTAGGATTTATGCCACCTAGGACCACTAGGGATTATGCTACCTAATGAACGTTTCCGTGTCTCGGTTTGGGTTTAAGTCACCTAGAGCCACTAGGGATTATGCCACCCATCAACCGCGCCCTTTATCCCACGTATGTATCGTGAATCGTTTTCCATGTCTAGACGCACATGTATCTCAATGTGCCACCCGAGTTCCGTGCCAGGGCAAATCAAGAAATACGGAACTCGGTCGGGAGCTTTAAGTCGTCTGCAGATGCAGATACCAAGGTCTGTTTTTGTATCCGTGGCTATGGTCCCACGTGACCCCTCCCTCAACTACTGAAAGGCAATCCAAGAAAAATCATGTGTGAGAACTACATCCCGGCCCCACTATAGCCCCACTTTCCTATGGGCCAACCTCACCCATGACTCGATAGCAAGAACATGGTCTGTTGGTAGTTCTCTGCCTTTCCGTTCGTACACGATTGACTAAAGATGGTAGGTAGTCGGCGACGTGCTATCCAGGGCAAAAACAAGTATCGTCGACTCCACGTTAATCCATCCCAGTCTTTAGGTTGCTCGCATAGCAACCAAGGCATACCCTTGGCTCTTCTACCGCAGACCTTAACCTCTGTGAGGCCGGGTTTCATGGACCATCTGCCACCTCACAGGGGGATACCAAGAGTACCCTCACGTCCCCCGAAGCTACCGCTTCGTCTCCCAGTTCGCTGGAGCTTTTTATCCAAATCGGATAAGTTACTCCTCCTCGTATACTAAGCGGTGACCTACCGTTATCAGATTACTCATCTATTTGTGAACTAGTCCCCTGTCCTTGGCTAAGACATATTACTTAGTTATTCTTAACTAAGGTTTACCACTTAACTTCTTTTCCCGTTATCCCTGATTAACTACGATTTTCTACCTAGTTCCTCTAGCTAGGGTTTTGTCTATTGGGTTAAGTGTTGTTATTCAAGCCCATGACTTAACCCGCATGCCAACCATGTCATAATCGACTAAGTGTTCAAGTTCAAGGCTTAGCCTTACAACCCGTATGTTGAATTGGCTAAGTATATCAAACGGTTTACGACTTAACCTTATCCATTTGTTATTTTTAGATCGGTTAAGTGTAGGTTACTCATTCTCACCTAAGTATCATGTTTGGATTAGTTAAGTGTAGATTATTTAACCCCATCTCCTAATCGTCTTATATGGTCAAGCGTCATTAAGAAATCAAGTCCGATTCCACTTAACCTACCCATTTGTGTCATATCGGTTAAGTGTCATTAGTCAAATTTACTTAACCTTTTCTTGTGGCATTAATTAGATTAATGCACCCCAACCTCTCACATTAGACTTTGTTGTGGTTACTAGTTAAGCCGGGCGGGTCCGGGTAGCTTTACACCACAACCTAGTCTAACCTCGGGTTTTAAGTGCTATATGACCAACTACTCACATTGGGTCCTATTGTTTGTAGCCACTAGTTAAGCCGGGAGGGTCCGGGTAGATTTATGCTACAAACTCAACCCAACCTCGAGTTGGCCACTTTCATGTTCTCTACGTATCATGTTCATACCAAATTTAGACCCCTTTTTAAGTCCATGTATTCATGTAGCCCCATGTCAAGTTTTCGTGTCATATTCACGTTATTCATCATTTCACGTTACATGTAATTTCACGTCAAGGTCATAGCCAATTTTCTAGTTTGCCAAAGCTACCCAAAGCGTGTCCCCAACGCACATGAAAGCGAAACATATTTGGGATAATAGGACAACGAGGGGTACAAGATGGCAAAGATGAATCACAAGTTAAGCATGGTGAAAGTTGAGGAAAAGGTGTTCATATAACTAGCATATTGCATATTGGCCACTAAACATGCACGATGTCATAAAGGGATTGGCCCCAAACGTGAATATTGTCATAAAGGATTTGGCCTCAAGCATGCAAAATATCATAAGGGGGTTTTGGTCCCAAACATGCATATTATCATGAGGGGTTTGGGTTCATTTATATGCATAAGCCCCAAGTCATGTTCATGCACATATTTCACAAGTCAAAGTGGTTCCAAGTGTTCATCCCAACTTTCCACAAGTAAAGGTTCAATCTTGCATGGCAAACTAAGTCCAATGCAACATGAGTAACTTGATTTAGTCACCAAACATTGCCTAAAGTCGTAGGTTCAAGCTAAATAGACATGACAAAGTTCATGTAGGCTAGCATACTTAGTTCAACCTCGTTTTATTCCATGCCATCATTAAGAATACCGTTTAGATCTAGAAGTAGCTAGAACTTACATAGCGAGGCTTAGGGAAGAATCATGCATCGTCTTGACGAAGAAAGGTGGCTCCTTTGTTGAAGAATCGTCATGAAACTTGCATAGCAATGTTGATCCACTCCCTTGATTTGATGTAGCAAGCTAGCACCTTTGATTCAGATCCGATTTGCATGCATAGTCTCTAGGAATTGGAGATGGAGGCCATGATCACTTGGCATTTGGGCAGCACTTCGTGGCATGAGTGATTTGTGAGGGTTTAGGGTAGGCTTAGGGGTCTTTTTATAGAGATTAGAAGTAGTTTAGGCCCTTAGATTAACCCTAGGATAGATCAGAACCGTCAGAATTCGTCACAAGCCCCCCAAAATCAGTTCAGACAGCAAGCAGGCGCACCAGGTTGCCTGGGCTCGACCAGGCAGGTCGACACCGTGTCGACTGGGCAGTCGACACGGGGGTGGTTGTGTCGACTGCACAGTCGACACGCCTGTCGACACGACCTGGGTGGGAATTCTCCCGCCCTTCCCCCTTGTGTTTTTGAATTTTGAATTCTGCCCTAGTTTTAAACTGATTTGAATTTGAAATTTTCTGAAAACTTCGATGGGCCATAACTTGGTCATACGGACTCCGATTTTCGAAAACTCGGACTCTATTTCGCGTATTTTTCCGAGACGAACGGAATGGTGAAATACGTTTAACCTAATTCTTAGAATATAAACATAATATATCTCATTACCATAATTCTTCAATTAACCCGCTCACGTATCCCTATTTATATATAAATCTCTTATTTTCAAAGCTAAAAGAATGCGGGGCGCTACACGCGGTGTGTTGGTTTAGCTAGTTGGTGAGAAGTTCTCACTTTAAATCTTATTTTCTAGCTAAAAATATATACTAGGATGTAGACGGTGCTTAGCAGCACCCGACACCCGTCGTCCACAGACCATGGACGACTTGTATGCTTGTTTGATGTGTTGTGAAGTTTGTTTGTGATGTTGATGTGAAATGGATGATAAAACACTCATGTGTTGAAATAAATTAATTATCGTTAAAAATATAATTTTTAACGGGAATGTGAATAAATATTCATTTACAAACCGGACGGTTTGTTTATGTACACCTATTTGAAGGATATAGATTGGGACGATAAATTTTACACATCGCCCAACTGCACAAATAATATTCAGTGTTTGTGGATTGAAACCCCACAAGGGTGTTGGGATGATATTTTCCGTACACTGATCCCAATTGTTTAGTGGTATGTCGATCGTTTGATTGACAGACTGTATGAGCGTTAATTAGTTATATTTGATGCTTATGCAGTTGTGTGGTGCACTCTGGATGATGGTTGATTATTTATCGTTGCTATTATATACATGTGTTGTATGGAATCCATATAATTAACATTATATGGTAATTGATTGGGCCTCATTCCAAATGGGAAAATAAAGAATATTCATGTGTTGAAGAAATATATATTCATGTGTTGAATAGAATAAAGAATATTCATGTATTGAATAAAATATATATTCAAGTGTTGAGTAAAATATTTTAAACAATAAAATTTACATCTTTATCATAATTTTGTAAAATATATTAAATAATAAAAATAGTCATGTGTTGACGATACTCATGTGTTGAGAATATTCATGTGTTGAAAGAAATATATATTCATGTGTTGAATAGAATAAAGAATATTCATGTGTTGAATAAAATATATATTCATGTGTTGAGTAAAATATTTTAAACAATAAAATTTACATCTTTATCTTAATTTTATAAAATATATTAAATAATAAAAATAATCATGTGTTGACGATACTCATGTGATGAGAATATTCATGTGTTGAAAGAAATATAGATTCATGTGTTGAATAGAATAAATATTCATTTGTTGAATAGAATAACGAAGTTATTGAAATATATAAAGCCGTATTGATTAGATTTGCGCCATTTTGACGCGAACGATATTTATATCGATTATATTCGTTTTTGTAATGAATATAGAAAAAGGAAGTGATTTCAAAATATAACGTTTTGAAAACATTATCATTTATATGTTAATGATGTGGAATATTCAATTTTAATTTAAAATTGAATATGAAGTTGAATTTGTTTTGAAGACGAATTTAAAACGATTAATAAAATACGTTTTGAATTGAAATCGACGATATATATATAATATATATATTATATATATTAATGGCCAGAATAGAACGCGCCGCGCCGCGGCAGTTCGCGAATTTCGACCATTGTCTTCGAATTGACGTTGCGGGAGATCCGACTGTCGGATTCTCCTGAAACCGGAACCGTTGGGTTCGTATCGAAAAGAGCTTTCCAATGAATATTAGAAATTTGAAATCTAATGGTTGGATTTGGAATTATGTCCAAATCAAATTTAGAAAAGGTCGTTGTAAGTGCAGTTCGGTGGCCGTTTTTGAAAACCGACTGTACGGGCCTTGATAAAATTTTCTAAAAATATTAATAATTTGTGTAAAATCATAATATATGAATTGGAAAGAACTAGGATGAAAAGTTACACATTTGAAAGGATTAAAATATATTTTTATCGAAATGAACTAGTTTTGAAGTGGTTTTGAAAATAATTAGAATTTCCAATACATGAATTGGAATGGATTTGAATCGAAATTATCTTCGGAATATTTCGATGTTGGATTTTGTTATTATACAGATATGGTTGTGGAAATTTGAAAAATATATTTATATCATTATTTCCAATACGATATTTGTTGGTTTCAGAATTTGATATTGAATATAAGCCGATATATTTTCTATTCAAAGCCTTGTATTTAATATCAAATGGGATTTTGGGTTCGTCGTGAATGGCATCTTAAATAACACTGTTCTTGGACCCAGTTTAGAAAAGAATAAATCTTTTAATTAAGATTTAGTGTAATTGTCCAGTTAATTAGTATTTAATTGGAATTGAATTTAAAGTGATTTTGGGGTTTATCGTGAGCGGTGTTTTGAATAACACCTGTTCTTTAAACCGATTAACAATGGAAAGTGATTTTGGGTTTATCTTGAACCGTGGTTTAGATGACATTGGTTCTTTAACCCAGTTAAAGACAGGATATTGATTTTTGGGAAGATTAAAACTAAGTGGAGTTTTAATGAATCTTTAATTAGATTAAAGTGATCGAGAATGGAGTATCACCAGTTTTGGTCCAAAGCGATAGTTAAATCTTTAATTAGATTTGAACGTGAAATGGTAATTAATATTTACCGATAACATAGTGGTGTTAGATATGGAGTATTACCTGTTTTGCTCCATGGGATGAATAGGTTGGGATTGAGAAATAAAATAAATAATTACTTCGGTGTGGTTCGCTAATCCCGACTAGTTTGGAAAACCTTAACATGGTTTGATATGATATCCACAGGAAGATTAAAGAATAAATTTAGAAGAATTTATCTTTGATAAAATTAATGGGAACCTTTCCCTAAGAATGTGATTTTTCTTGAATATATAAATGAACATTCTGAATTGGAATGAGGCGTATGTTATGTTTGTGTAGCATTTGTTTATCATATACGCGAGTTATTCGGAAAGGCCGGGTTTATACCCATTCTGAATAACCGATGTGACGATAAGTCGAAGATGAAGACGGTGGTTGAAGACCGGAGGTCTTCACGTCGTTTGGATGATTATTAATGATCTTGATTGGGCTGTACACCCAAGAGGAGGGAATCAGTTGGTGATCGTCCAGACGTACTTGGAGATCGATGGATATGCGAGGAATAAGGTTCCTCCGGTTTCGTTCAGACATAGAACGAACTTGTAAATGGACTGTGTGTCTGACATTGGATTTTATTCTGTGTTGATTGATCTCTATTAAGTATACATCTGTTTGGCGACAGAGAATTTAATCTCTTGCTTAACGCCCTTCTCTGAGACGTACGAGCTCAGAGGTTGTATATCGATGGACATCAGTCGCATGGAGTGAATTGCCTGTGTGGCATGCCTAAGTGGCAATTGATCAAGGCTTTTGTTGAAAAGCAAAATCTTGTGGTTGATGATCAAAGCACGGCCTGTGTGGCATAGCTTTGTGTATGGAGTTAATTCGCGAGCCTCACACCTCGGTATGAGTCAAAAACGGGATAAGGATCCAAGGAGTGCACGACGTTTCTTTCTAGCTATGGGTGATGTTAGTGACCTACCAGCCCTGACATTTATATACTTTTTACCTGTGCGATTGTTGGATGCGAGGCGCCTTGAATATATGGTCGATAACTGGCACTATGTGAGCCGACGTACAGACCATTATATAGGTCCTATAGGACCGGGAAACATGTGTTCAGGAATACTAATCCTCAAAAGTAAGAGAGGACCGGCTTTGGAGGTTCCAAGGGATCACTGTGTGCGGTCCTGGGACATTTGCTAGAGTGTCTCGAATCGGAGAGGAGCTTGCCCCTTGCCTCGACTCATGATGGAATCCAATTCCCAATACGTGACATTGCGGTTTTATCTGTAGAGCCTAGTATGGCGACATGATATATGGTACACATGCCGTCTATGATTGATATTTATGATTGAAATTGTTTTGACACTATACACTTATAATAGTATCAAATGATTTGTTTTAAACGTACCAAACATGTTTGGCTATTATAAGGGAAAACCCTATCCTCCGGCTTGCGTTGCATTGTGTGATGGGACCTGGGTCTTATAATAGCTTCATTTTTCCAAAAAGCATTGCGCTGTTTTGTTATATGCACTAGTGTTCTTGGGAGGAAACCCGTTCCGTGTTATACGGCGTGGTCCCTTGAATTACTCTCTTTTAAAGTAAAGTTTTAAATAACTGTTTTAGTTCTCACACCAGTCACATGACTGACCTGGAGTTTATTGTTTTAACCTAAACTCTGGGTGCCCCTATTTTCCACACGGGCAGCTAGTAGTTTTGGTTTTGCAGATTTATATTCACAGGATCCTGATTTGCAACTGGAATGATGCTCGGAAAGCTCTGTATCCGCATATTTCTTTCAGTTATGTTTTTGTATTGTTTTTCCGCTGCTATGTAATTTATTGTAATCTCTTATATTTGTCAAGTGAGTAATATTTATTCATACTCTGTATATTCTTGTATTCTGATGGAATTGTTGTAATAAACAATGAAATGTTCTTCTGTTTGTGTTCTGATTCGTGTTGTTCTCAAAGCAATCCGCGCTTTCCTTCATGGGGAAGTTCAGGTCGTTATAGATCTCATCTAGATCCTTAATTTACTCTCATGATTGAGATATTTTCAGCAACCTCATTTAAAGGATGAAGGAGATCCTTAATTTACTCTCATGATTGAGATATTTTCAGCAACCTCATTTAAAGGATAAAGGAGATCCTTAATTTACTCTCATGATTGAGATATTTTCAGCAACCTCATTTAAAGGATAAAGGAGATCCTTAATTTACTCTTTCTCTCCTTATTGGCTG
The DNA here is from genome assembly GCA_030737875.1 of Allium sativum. NCBI lineage: Eukaryota > Viridiplantae > Streptophyta > Magnoliopsida > Asparagales > Amaryllidaceae > Allium > Allium sativum. The sequence continues at coordinate 441,138,241 of CM060922.1, read as the reverse complement.
CATGAAAGTAGAATATAAATTTTGACTGCTATGGTTTGTATGTAAGAAGCTTCTAAAAACTCCATCAATTAATTAATAATGTTTGACTTTCTTCCGTGGTTTTTTCCCGAAAAGGGTTTTTCCACGTTAAACCTTGTGTGTGATTCTATTTTTGCTTGCTTCATTGATCATTTATTTATTAACATAGCTTATAGCTATAATGCTATTAGCACATCTGATAGATTGTAATAATATGAAGCAATATTAATAGAGTTGTTGAAAAATCATGCCTAAAGTTATTTGAAATACACTATCAATTAGGTTTGAGTACAAACTACAAACTATGATTCCGAGAAATAATAAAAATAATTGCATACCTTAGATAGTTGGAGGCCAACATTGATCGTTTCCACTGATCAACTATTTGATCGAACTTTATTGTGAAGGTCGATTTGACAAAGATACTTTGTAGTTATAGTCGTTATGTACAGGTTGTAGAAAGGAAAAAAGTTGCTAAACGATGTCATGGCTTCATTTACCAAGCAGTATGACCTGCTCTATATGCATTTGTATAAGATATCTAAGAGCTACTTCTGTAGTTAAACTATGCAATTTTGGTATTTGAACTATACACTCTTGTCAGTATTATCATTGTAGAACAAAAACGGAGGAAGATATGGGGATTTCCCCTACATAAAAAAATGAGGTTAATAAAATAAAAAAGGATATTTTTTTTAAAAGGGTTCATATTGTGAATCCTGGTTATTATTATTTGTGAGATCGACAATTACCAAAAAAGTTTCAATTGAAAAATCATTGAGAAATCTTATGACGTATCAGTTATGAGCAGAAATACCTGAGATCAACCATTTATTGGTCTATGTTATATTTAGCAAAAGTTGTGCGTTTTGTGATAGAGAATCGTCATCCTTTTTTATGGAAGAATCCATAAAATGCACGTAACAAAATATACCATCATATTCACAATTGTACCAACTACACAATATCATATCAATTTAGACAACGTAATACAATGCAATTGCATAGAATATGACACGTTTAAAGGGTTTGTATTTTGTTATTAAGCATGTCGAATGATAGACTTACTGTTGTTACTACCTCATATATGTTTGAATTTTGAATATCAACTATGATCTGAAATTTTATGAGCAAAGGAAATGCTGATATTCTCCTTAAGTTGACTATATATACAGTTCACAGTATACATCATACCTCATATAAATTCCTTTTAGTTCAATAAAATGAACATCAATGTCTATCGTTGAGTTCGGTGCACGGTTAACGCAAGTCGTACATAACTTTAATGTAGGAATAGTATTAATAACTCGACTTGTGTACATTAACCAATCTATAATCCAAATCAGTTATTTATACATTTTCAAGCCAAAAGTAAAATATTAGAAGAATGTTTTCAATAATATTAGGCTACTTATAGATACAGTTCACAATATGCATCAGACCTGTAAGGAAATAAAGGAAACCACATAGTCTAAAATTAAAGGAAACCACCTTGTTATTAATGATTTTTGGTCCTAAATCAATGGATGTCCTTATTGTCCTTATTTGCAAATGATAATTATATTACTTTCCTCCTTGATCATTTTACAAATATGAATAGATAAATGTGATAATATCGTATATCTATATAATAAAATCCCTTGGGCAGACAAACCAAAAGACAAAGAGCGACTGAGATTAATCCCAGGCCTAGATATCAAGCGGTTGATTTGTAGAGGTAAACAGATCTATTCTCCCGATCTCCTTCACTTTCCCCGCATAATTCATAACTGCTTCTGTCATGTACTATGTTTCCTTCTGCTTCGATTCCACCTATCTCATTCCTCTTTAAAAAAAATAAAAAAATGAATTTATTTCTCCGCTTCTTTAAGTAAATCACATCGGATCAAATAATTATCAGTTTTAGACATGACAAATACTTAGTTTCTTGACGACATCAAGTTTTCCTTCCATTCTGTCCCTTTGATTTCAGAGCACCAACTCCACGTTTACACCACATGGAAGGGGCATAGATCCCAATTTTTTCGACAGCTGATGCTACAGTACCCGAAATTATGGCATATTGGAATGCAGTCCAGGTGTTAATCATGAAAAGCAAGAAGGCTGAATCATATGAACAATGCGACAGATCCTGCACTAAATGGTTAGTCTTATTTTTCTACAGCGGATTATATCTTAATCAAAATTTACCAAACAAATGTAACTTTTTTTCTTCTAGAAGAATGAATCTCATGTTTATGATGAGACACAATCAACAGGAGATTGCTAGTTGTACATAAAAATATAGGTGGGTTCAGCCGTTGTAATATTTCATGCTTTTGCTTCTGTTTTCCTTTTTTTCCTTTTCTATTAACCGCATTTTTATCATTATCTCTCAAGATTATTTTCCCTTTGTAAAAAATATGGGCATATTGTGAAAATTTTAAAATTTGAGACCATTAATTGAGTTCTGATATTATTGAAAGTTATAAATCTAAATCTGGCACTCTGTCACGTTAATAGTAACTAAAAAGTACTGCTATGTTTTTAAGTGGTAAAACAACATGTATCGATCGGGTGGAGCTTAAAAATCTATTTCGCAACTCATTTTTTTTACAAAGTACTACCAAACAATGTAACTGATTAGGAAAGAAATCATGCATACAAAAGCAAATGATCCTCCAGTTAAGTTTGTGGATGTAAGATTTATGAAACATACCTGTTAAACCTGTATAAAGAGGAAAACACAATTAATTAATATGAAAATCTTTCCTTACAAATGAAAAAATAGTGTCTTAAATAATACACAGAGGACCGAAGCTACAAATTAAAATTAAGAAATAACATGTCATTTTCTTATTAATTGAGTGCATCTGAATTTCCCACTACATTGAGCTAATCCGCATTTACGTGATGGAGTTTTGCATATTAAGTCAAATATTTAGTTGTATACATTTATTTACATCATTAGAAGATAGTGTGTGGACTGTAATGTGCTATTGTAACTTTCAATGGTGTTATTATGGTTCTAACTTTATAGGAAATTGGATACCCAAAATACTTCGCAATTATTCCCTTTTAAGAATCCAAAGGAATTTAATTAACACGAATTTTTATTCATATTTTGAATACTGCACTTTATCCCTTTTATAACATTATAGTGGCGAAAGTGGGTGCCACAATTATTTTATTTAGATATAGTGTTTTGCATCAGCTTCAAATATGGCAACGCTCCTAATTAACTTTGAATAAGGTTCAAATTTTTTTTGCTTACTATAATTTACCTCTTTTGTTTCCAAGATTTGTATTCCATTCCAGGCATTCTTGCTAGGCTAATACTTCACAATCATCCAGCTAACACAAAACCAATTAAATAACTCAAGTGGAACAGGTTGGTCTTACAACTGAATGTTGGTAGTGATTAGTTATTTATAGAGTTCAATTATTTTCTTCCTCATTTTCACTTCTGCTCACACCATTTAATGGATCATGTAATGGTATTAGTTCTGTAACCCATGTTGGTTAATGAGTTAAAAAGTTGGAATGTATGTTCTGTGAATTTTTTGTAAGTAGATAGGCTCCAATTCAAGTCACTTAGTATGGGTATAAGTTCCTGTTAATAAGTGTGGGTGGACATCAGCAACTTTTTAATTTTATGATTGACAAATTAATTGTTTTAATTGATCAATGATAAATTAATTCTATATTACTTGGTATTATTAAATTTATACACTTTTGAATTGACCAATGAATCTTCCTGTCAGCTATCGTTATCAACATCTTTGTGCAGTTAGTGACGTTTTCCAATTAATGTCAGCGGTTAAATAATTGCCTTGCATTGTTACATAATCAATGGATTTCATTCTATTATTTTGATTAATTCTGAAAGTTTGCTATGTATCATATGGATTGGGTTTTAATCTTAATTTTGTAACCTTATTCCTCCATGTTTACATACAGAAATGCCTTTGAGGAATGATATTTCAGCCAAGGCCTGGTAACACATGTAGTTTTATTGTGCTTTAAAAGGATATCTAATGTAGAAAAAAATTGTGAAATCATTGTATGAACCTATAACCAATATACATTTTCCCACTTACATTTTTAATGTGTATCATTGGGTTTATGTTATAATAATGAAGTTGATTTGATTTATAATATATTGCCCGATATAGAAAAATATATAGCAAGCTAAAAGATGGTTGCAATTCCCAATTGAAGGTCAAGTTGATTATGATGTATTGATTGGGCCTTGCTTCTCATAAAAAATTATTATATATAAATACGAATCTTCTTATGTGTCTGTGGTTTATGATAAATTAGTAGTAAGACATCTCCGATTTCTGTATTCTCTTTCACTCAGAATCTACTGTATTTATAGTCTATTTATGCAAAGGATTAGTCTGTTGGAAGTAAGAAACATACGTATTTATTTACTCTAATTTCACTATTACTGTCCATTTTCATTTTTTTAATTATAAACTATTTATTTGTTTTTTAGTTTTTCGTTTGTACAAAAGGGGGTCTGGATATCCTTTATTTCTCTTGCTATGCATAGTCATTGATATCGCTCTTCGGTTCGCTCCAATTTTAATTACTGTGCTAACATAACTGTTGTATCATGAAATCTTTGTACTATGTTTATTTGTGATCTTTCCATGAGTAGAGTACCTTTCCTGTTTTATTCATACATTTTGCTGATATGGGTTTCATTAATCAGTTTTGCCTCCGTACATTTTGAAGTTTTAGAAAATCACCTATGTCTTATAACCAAGCAAGTGTGCACTGTATGGTTTGTTAGTACTGATTTTGTTCATATGCATTGCTAATTATTTATTCTTTTGAAACTGCAATTGTTGACATCGATTGCGTAAGTGTTGATTCATTATGTTTTAATACATTTGTTTCACAACCGACCATGTCAGAACTTTTAATTCATGATATCTAATAAATATTAGAATGCACAATCCATTGGGAAGAAACGATGCAATATTCGTACTAACAAATACCCAACCAAATCAAATATCAGTCTCAAAGACCTACTAGTATGATACTAAAAGTTATCCAAGCTAAATAGACAAAAAACAAGTTACCAAACTAATTATTAATATTAAGTTTTAAGATTGACGAACAAAAATATATTAGTGTTTTATACATTTATAGAAAAAAGGGCTAGCCTGCAACGTTACTTTTATATTATCATGAAAGAAAAAGTAAATAAATCTAATGGTTTATGATATTGAAAAGTAAGAGGAATTTAAAAAATAAATGTAATAACATAAACAGGGAAAGCTCAAAAGAGTTAAAAGGCAAGACCAAGTCTGATTTGTATTTCTTTCCCTAGGAATCAAATCATGCTTTATAATGATAACCCTATCATTAATCATTCGTGATGTACCATTTAATTATGTTAACCACTAAGTAAAAAAATAAATAAAAAAATCAAGGATTACAAATTTAAACTTAATCAACTCAAGGACAACATAGATTCATGCATTACATATTAAATAGAAGTTTACAGTACCAGCTCATTTTTTAGTTTCTGATTACAAACAAAACATAGAAAAAACGAAAAAGATACAAAGCATTAATTGTAATTGAAAGTCATTATTATTTATTTCATGAATTACTACTGTAATTTTAAAAAATATGATAGATAAGTACCAATTCAAAAAATAATAATAAAAAAGGGGTGGAAATTAGAACATATGATATGTGTTTATCTTACATAAACTGGGAGCCTGGTATAAGCAGTGTTTTATTGGTTGTATATTAATTATCTTATGTGGTCAAGTCCATCAACTATCTCATACCCTGTCGCACACATTTAGAAGAAATGAAGAAAAAAAGAATCTATATTTTTTAGAATGGAACGAAAAAATAAAAATATGATGCGTAAACATTAAGTATATCACTAATTATATAAAATTAAGTGGTGCCTCACCTACAATCCAAGTGGAAGATAGGAATACGAAGCATCTGGCTCTATCCCATAGTTAGACCGAGTGTAGAAGAAGAGATTTCCATAGTTGCATAGCAATTAACATATACTGACTATTTAAAAATATTAAAGCATGATTCCTAGCCTAGAACGGTGTGTCTTTGTATTTAGGCTATGCTAACCGATTGGACCAGTTTTCCACTTATCTTTGTTTGGTTTACTGGGTTTCTTTCTTGAGCCCATCTTGCTTATACTTGTACAAATATGCATCCTGCACAACATTTTGAATTCAATTATTCAAGCAACGAAATAATAAAGATAAGAAAGCATTCTCTTTGTTAATTTGGTATCAGAGCTACCTGCCACAAGGCATTATTTCCTCACTAGAGATTTGGTGTCTTTGACTCACTTACTGTTTGTTGTAGCGAATTTGTTGGGGGTGTTTATAGCAAAGAAAACCTAGAAGCAGGTTTATAACATAATAAGAGAAAACTAAAATCATCTCAGCAGAGCTAAAGATGAGCCCATACACTTAGGAGCAATAAACGGTGATTATGGTCTGACAAAACAGTAAAAGGATAAAACCTTTGTAGTGCAGTTATAAAAATACACTATCACATAAGTAGTTAGAAATGTGGAAAAGGAACCAGACATTAAGTCAAACAGGTAGTGTATGTAGACACATTTTCAACACAACCGTTATGAAAAACTGAAAACTTTGTGGACAACTGTGCGAGTTTGGATGAGATACAGGGTAGATAAGATACCGCATGCCGATTGCAGACGAAAATTGAAAGTTCATAAGCACAGCAGTAAGGGAAGACAAAAAGAACTAACCTTTGGTCATGGATATTGGAGTTGCATCTCTCGACAACACGGAAAAGCAACAGGAGATTGGTCATAAAAGGAGGGGAGTACAGTAGAATTATGCTTTTGCAGGAGTAAGCAGTGTTGAAATCATAGGTACTATACGACTGAGAAGTAATTCGCGGAGAAGGAAAGAGGAAGGACGAAGACCATTCATGTTCCTTATATCCAGAAAGGGCACAAGCTTTCCATTCAAAAGCTTTTAGCAGAGTACCATTACTGGAGCGGTATTGGATCCAGTGTAAATTGAAAGACCTAAAATTACTCTAAAACTAAATTGAAAACTGTTTGATAAAATAATCTGAGGAGCGAAGAAGAAATCCCAAATTTAATAATGAATTTTAGAAGAAAGAGGAGATTGAATGGTGAATTTTTTTTCCTCTAAGTTTTCTTTCATTACTGAAGGAGGGAACGAAAGGAAAGTAAACGAAGGATTAAAGGTAAAAGGAGAATCTCGCTGGCCTATGAAAATGAAGCGGGGAAATTTAGTATTCCACAACCAATTTTTTTTCTCAGACAATTATAGCACGAAATTAAGTTATCATCTAATCTAAGTGAGCATTAACTATTTAATTACAGCAAAGCAAGTTTTCATGCAATCCTTATTTGCTATCAATGTATCCTTTTCTTGTAGTGTAATATACATTTGATAAATATCAGAGATTTATAAGTTACAATGCAGCGGAAAATAATACAAAGACACAACTGAAAGAAATAAACGGATACAGAGCTTTCCGAATATCATTCCATCTGTAAACCAGGATCCTGTGAATATAAATCTACAAAACCAAAACTACTAGCTGCCCATGTGGAAAATAGTGGCACCCATAGTTTAGGTTAAAACAATAAACCCCAGGTTAGTCATGTGACTGGTGTGAGAACTAAAACAGTTATTAAATCTTTACTTTAAAAATAATGTAAATCAAGGGACCACGCCGTATAACACGGAACGGGTTTCCTCCCAAGAATACTAGTGCTTAAACAGTTATAAACAACACAATGCTTTTTGAAAAAGATGAAGCTATTATAAGACTGAGTTCCCATCACACAATGCAACGCAAGCTGGAGGATAGAGTTTTCCCTTATAATAGCCCAACATGCTTGGTACGTTTAAAACAAATCATTTTGATACTATTATAGTGTAAAGTGTATGAAAACAACTTCAAATATAAATGTATCAATCATAGACGACATAGTGCCCCATCCCACTATGTCGCCATACTAGGCTCTACAAATAAAACAGAAATGTCACGTATTGGAAATTAGATTTCTGTCATGAGTCGAGGCAAGGGATGTACTCCTTTCCGCTTCGAGACACTCTAGCAAATGCCTCAGGACTACACACTCTGGGTAACCCCTGGATCTTGCAGGGCCGGTCAACAATTATGTTAGTGGATTGGCAATTCCTGAACACACGTTTCCTGGTCCTATAAGACCTATCCATCGGCTCCGTAGTAACCGATATATCCGAGGTGCCTCACATTCCAACGACTATATAGGTAAAAATATAAAAATGTCAGGGCTTGCAAAATCCCAACACCACCCACAGCTAGAAAGAAACGTCATGCACTCCCTGTTGTCCCTTATCCCATTTTTGACTCATACCGAGGTGTGAGGTTCACGAATCAACGCTATACACAAAGCTATGCTATATTAAAGTCGTGCTTTGATCATCAACCACAAGACTCTGCTTTTCAACAGAAGCCTTGATCATTTGCATCTCAGCATGCCACACAGGAAATTCACGATATGCGATTGATGTCTATCAATATATAACCTATGAGCTCGTACGTCTCAGAGAAGGACTTAAGCAAGAGAATAAATTCTCGGCCACCAAACAGATATATATTTAAAAGAGATCAATCAAAAAAGAATAAAATCCAATGTCCGACACACATCCATTTACAAGTTCGTTCTGGGTCTGAAACCGAAAGCACATTATTCTTCGTCCCATATGTCCAATACAGGAGAGAGGTCCTCGCATATCCGGTCGATCTCCAAGTACGTCTGGACGATCACCGCATATTACCTTGTCTTGGGTGTACAACCCAATCAAAGCATCAGTAATCATCCAAACGATGTGAAGACCTCTGGTCTTTAGCCGCCGTCTTCGTCGTCGACATATCGTCGAATCAGTTATTCAGAATGGGTATAAACCCGGCCTTTCCGAATAACTCGCGTATATAATAAACAGTGCTATAAAAACACAACATACGCCTCATTCCAATTCAGAATATTCTTTTATTCAAATATTCACATCCTTAGGAATATGTTCCCATTAATTTTATCAAAGATAAATTCTTTAAAATTTATTCTTTAATCTTCCTTTGGATATCATTCAAACCATATTAAGGTTTTCCAAACTAGTCGGGATTAACGCACCTTACCGAAATAACCATTTATTTAATTTCCCAATTCCAACCTATTCATCCCATGGAGCAAAACTTGTATTACTCCATAACTAACACCATGGTGTTGTCGATAAAATTAATTACCATTTCTCGTTCAAATCTAATTCAAGATTTAACTATCGCTTGGAGCAAAAACAGATGCTACTCCATTCTCGATCATTTCCCAAATTTGATAATTTAAATTATCAATTCCCATTTCAATCTAATTAAAGAATCATTAAAACTCCACTTACTTTTAATCTTCCCTAAAATCAATATTAATGATTATTTAGCTTTGGAAACACAAACATGTCGCATCGACAATCTACACCGTACTATTGATTTCTACCAATATATAACCTCTAAGCTCGTACGTCTTAAAGAAGGGTGTTAAGCAAGAGAATAAATTCTCCTCCACTAAACAGATATATATTTAGCAGAGATCAATCATACAGTTCGAAATACAATGCTAAACATGTAATCTTGTCTTTAACGGGGTTAAAGAACTAATGTCATTTAAAACACAGTTCACGATAAACCCAAATCACATTCCATTGATGGAATCTTCACGGAAAATAAATTAATATATAATCGATATCAATTTCCATATCCGACTAATAATATAAATTGAATAACAACAAAGCCTTTTAAATTCCATACATATTAACAGTCTTCCTCCACAGAAGCTCATTTTGATTATTGTAAAATCGAATTCCATTCAATTCCAATTTAATATATTAAATTGGAAAACTTTACTTTGGAAAATTCCCGTTAAATCTTAATAAAAAGATTTATAAATTCCAAATCTCATTTCACTGTAAGTCGGGTTAAAGAACAAACGTCGTTAAAAATACAGTTCATAATAAACCCAATTCACATTCCATTTTCAATTCCAATTAAATGTTAATTAATTGGTAATTCTTCTTTAAATCTTAATTAAAAGATTTATTCTTTTTATACTGGGTTTAAGAACGGTGTTAATAAAAGACATGATTCATGACAAACCCAAAATCCAATTCGATATTAAATACAAGGCTATGGATAGAAATTATATCGACTTATATTCAATATCAAATTCTGAATCAACAAATATCGTATTGGGAATAACCATATATATATCTTCCAAATTCCTCACGGAATCCAATATCGAAATATTCCAAAGATAATTTCGATTCAAATCCATTCCAATTCATATATTGGAAATTTTGGTTATTTTTCGAACCATTTCAAATCCAATTTATTTATTTAAAAATATTGGATTTATAAATTCTAATTCACAACTAGTTCATTTCGATAAAAATATATTTTTATCTTTTCAAATATGGAATTTTTCATTCCAATTCTTTACAAATCATTTATTATGATTTTACACTAATTATTGATATTTTAATAATTTTATCAAGGCCCGTACAGTTGATTTCCATAAACGGTCATCGAACTGCACTTACATCGACCTTTTCCAATTTTTATTTGGACATAATTCCAAATCCATCCGTTAGATTTCAAATCTCTTGTATCCTTTGGAAATCTCTTTTAGATACGAACCCATCGGTGATTTTAGGAGAATCCGACAGTTGGATCTCCCGTAATGTCCGTTTGAAGTCAATGGTCGAAATTGGATAACTGCCGCGGCGCGGCGCGTTCTATTCAGACCATTAAATATATAATATATATATATATTATATTTTGTCGATTTCTATTTAAAATGTATTTTATAAATTGTTTTAAATTCATTTTCAACTTCATTTTCAGTTTCAAATTAAATTTGAACACTCCTTAATAAATTCATTTTAAATTCATTTTAAAACAATTTCAATTTCAATTTCAATTTCAAATTAAATTTGAATATTCCTTATCGTTTTAATATTAAAATGATAATATTTTCAAAATATCAAATTTTGAAATCACTTTTCGATATTCATTATAAAATGGGTAAAATCGAGAAAATTCCTGTTTGTGTTAAAATGGCGTTTAACTACTTAACACGACTTCACATTTCAATATTCACTGAATATTATTTTAAAATATTCATTAACTCTGAACTGGAATCAGACACAGTCAATTACCATATAATTTTATTTATATGGATTTCATACACACATATACACAACAATCATCAAACGCAGTCAACCATCATCCAGAGTGCATTACATAACTGCATAAGCATTAAATATAAATAATTAACGCTTACAACAGCATGTCAACCCATCGATTGACATATAACTAAACAGTTGGGAATAGTGTATGTTAAATATTATCCCAATACCCGTGTGGGGTTTTCAAACAACAAACACTGATTATTATTTGTGCAGTTGGACGATGTGTAAAATATATCGTCCTAGTCAATATCAGTCAAATGTGTGTACATAAACAAATCGTCCGATTTGTAAATGAATATTTATTTTATTCATATACACGTTAAAAATTATATTTTAACGATAAAATATTTTATTAAACTCATGAATATTTTATACAGCTCATTTCACATCACAATCAATCACAACACAATACAATCAAACAAACAAGTTTTCCATGGTCTGTGGACGACGGGGAGCAGTTCATATATGCAGTTATAAACTAAATAACTATATAAAGAAATTTATAGTGAGGAGTTCTCACCTTTGGGATCCACTCCGCCGTTTCACTTCTGAATTTCTGAATAGCTTGATTTAGCTCGATATTCAACGCAGTTTTTTCTAGGCTGTTTATATTAAAAATCACATTTTTAATATGTTGTTTATATTTTAAATCACATTTTTATTAATCCAATTTTATAAATAAAAATCGTATTTTCATTTCGCTTTCTAGATAATAAAAATCGTATTTTTATATCAATCTTTACATTATAAAAGTCATATTTTTATAATTCAGTTTTATATACAAAAATCATATCTTTTTGTTTTAAAAAAATCTAAACTTTTTATAAATTAAAAAATATAACCTTTATACATATAAAAATCTAAGCTTTTTACATATAAAAATCAAACCTTTTTGTTTATAAAAATCAAACCTTTTTGCGATCAAAAACGCTATTATTATATAATTGGGAAGCCTTTTTTATTTAATTAGAAACCCTATTTTTATTTAGTTAGAAACCATATTTCTATTTAATTAGAAACACTATTTTTATTTAATTAAATAAATAAAAATTGAAAGAAAACACTCACCATTGGAATTCAGCGTGGGGGGAGAGGGGGAAGGAAAATGGCGTCGGTGGTGGAGCAAGGGAGGGGGTAGCGGTGCCTCTGGCCAACGACAGCGTGATGGGCCTGCTACGATGGGTTTTGGGGCTTGAAAGGGGCGGAATTATAGAGGGTAGGGAGGAGAGAGAGGATCGGTGGGGAGAGGAGGGGGAAGTGGAGGCGGCACCGGTGGGATGGGCGCGGCGTGGGCGACACGGTGGAAGGAAGGGAGGGCGACGGGATCGTGGGTGGCGGTTTTTCTTTTTCTTTTTTATTTCAGATCTGAATGAAACGGGGAGAGAGAGAGAGAGAGGAAATTAAGGAGGGAGGTTGACTAAGTGAATTAATTATATATTTAATTAATTTAAAATTTAAAAAGTAACTTTTCCATACGAACCCCAAATCAAACCCTCCAACTGTCGTCCATAGCACATTACCCCCGTTCCGAATAGAATGGGATATGTTTCGTAAGCCAATTCGACTGTTACGATCAGTTTCCTTTAAATTTAAAATATAAATCATTATATTTTAATTTCAAACGTACACTTCAATTTACTGGGGCCACAGACTAACTCTAAAAATTTCAAAAAAATAAATCTGGCTATGTTTTGAGGATACGGTCCTAACAACACTAATCTCGTCGAATTTGGTGACCGCTTGAAAAATGGCCATTTTCCAGTCGATTAAATTCAAAGTGAAAGTGCCAAACATGTTTAAATTCACCACGCTCACATATTGATTCCAAAAATTTTGAAAATTGGAATCTAGCAATAGTTTGACATTACGGATCCAACAGAAGTGGTCTCATCAAAAACAGAGGTCGTCTGCAAAATGGCAATCTGCAAAATGACAATTTTTAAGGGTTATATTTCCATAGCGACTATTCTGAATTTTCAACTGGACATAACGTTTTATTCCCATTATGAAATTTCAATTTTTCATATTCATTGGAAAGATATTTTCAAACAGATTCAAATATTTCTGGTTTCACTAAAATCCGGTTTATTTTGAATCCTGTACATTCATTTGAAATCGAATTTTTAATCTACCACGCCATTTCCGATTCCTTTTTTAATTAAAATAAATATTTATATTCTAATTCCGATTTAAATAAATATATACATTCTAATGCTATTCAAAATAAATTTCTAGTCATTATTATTTAAAATAATTCATTTTAAATATTCAAAATTCGTTAAAATTGCTAAAATAAATTTTTTTAAATTGGTTCCGATTTTCGGGTTGTTACAAATTTCTATGTTTACATATACAATACTAGCAATTTCTATGTTTACAAATTTTTTTTAAATTGATTCCGACATCACATGAACGAGTTATGATTTTTATTATGATAATAATATTGTAAATTCAATTAATAAATTAATTAATTTAAAAATTATACCTTTCTTCTTCTATTTGGAACAAGGCCGATACTTTCTTAATTCGTTCAAACTTAGGGTTCAATGTATCGATTAACACTTGGCTTTATAACGATCATACCATCCCACGTCGGAGAGGGAGGAAGCGTGCCCGGACCCCACGGGGGTGAACTTGATCGAACCTAGGGGGTAGGGCGGCGATGTGAACGGCGGGGCTTTCAGGGTCTGGAACTCGATGGATACTCGACGATAGGAGGGGTTATCCGTATGGATGTAAAGAATGCGAAGAGTACTTCAATATTCTCAAAAGGGTCGAGGGATTTTACTGAGTGGATTGAGAGATTTTAATAGAGGAAGTTCGGAGCTTTCTGGCCTTGAGAAATGAAGATGGCAGCGGGTCTGTATAGGATTAGGTTTTGTTTATACCATGTATTTTTAATATAATATTATTTAATTCATTAATCACTAAAAGGCCCGTTAATCCCCACTAACTCCAAATCCAGCCCAGCGAATGTCACCACTAGCCAAATACCCCCATTCCGGACACAATGGACTAGGCCTTATTAGCCCATTTGATAATTTCTGCCTGTTTTTCTTTAAATTAAAATATAAACCATTTAATTATTAAATTTGATTATACATTTTAATTTACCGGGCCACATACTGACTCCAAAAATTCTCGAAAAATAAATCTAGCTACGTTTTGACGATATGGTCCTAACAAAATTAACTTCTTCGAATTTGGAGACCATTTGAAGGCTTTTTTAACAGTCGATCCAATTCAACAGAAATTACCAAACACATTTTAATTTACTACGCTCACATATTAATTCCAAAAATTATGGAAATTTAAACTTAGCAATAATTTGACATTCCGGATCCAACAAAATTGGTTTTGTCGGAAAAGGAGGTTGTTTGTAAAATGGCTATTTTTAATAGCTGTATTATTATTTAAAAATGGAATTTTTAAATTCTGACACATTTTCTAATAAAATTTCTTAAAATAATTTTTTTAAATTGGTTTTGATTTTCTGGGTTGTTACAATCTCCCCTACTTAAAAACTTTTCGTCTCCGAAAAGGAAATAATAGTAAAGTAGGAAACAAAACAAAAAATGCAAAATATTGTAAATGTGCCTCAACACAAGAGCTAATCAGAGAAGTCCACTCTGCACTTGGGATAAGCCTGTTTTATGCCATCCTCTGTTTCTCATGTACAGTCTCTAGGATCTCCACTCAACTGCACCTTGACTAAATGGATCCTCTTGTTTCTCAGAACTCTAGTTTCTTTGCCAACAATTTTTACTGGCTTTCTTCTTACTACTAAGCTTGGGGTAATCTCGAAATCTTGCTGTGCTTCTTCCTCCACAATCAAGTTTGGATCTTGTACATGCTTTTGAAGTTGAGATACCTGAAATACGTCATGTACACCTGGCAACCAGTCAGGCAACTGAATCCTATAAGCGAGAGTTCCAATTCTTTCGAGAATAGGAAATTGACCAATGAATTTAGGTGCCAGCTTTCCTGTCTTCCCGAAACGAACTACTCCTCTCAATGGGGAAACTCTCAAGTACACATAATCGTCAACAAAAAAGTCTAAATCCCTTCCTCTTGAATCTACATAAGTCTTCTGTCGGCTCTGAGCTATCTAAAGTCACTTCTTAATGAAATTGACTTTATCCGATGCTTCATGAATCATGTCAGGACCCAATACTAGCCGATTGCCTGTTTCTACCCAACATGCGGGAGATCTACTTGGCCTGCCATATAATGCTTCGAATGGCGATGTAACGACCCGTATTCTACGTATCATAGGATCGTAGGATATTTATTTCTTTCACATACGAAGTCGTATGGTCATGTAACTTTGGGAGACGACTATTGGGGTCATTTCCCATGTTCATGATTTTTCTCGATTTTTAAATGACCATTTTACCCCTAGTTGGCACTGTTTTGGCCATAACTTTTGACTGGAAAGGAATTTTGACCTGAAACCACTTCCATTGGCTTCGGATGATGGTTTCTCTTTCCGTAGAGTGGTCACATTAGCCAAACGGACTTACCGTTTGGGAGATATGGCTGAAACAAGTTTCAGATGGTTAAAAACAGCTTAATTGGGCTTAACCGGGTGATTAGCAGCTAGGCCCAAGGGGAATTTCGGGTTTAGGGGTATATGGAGGCTGATTAGGGTTAGAAAACATTTCTTTAGACATTTTCCAGCCGCCACTTTCATTTCTCTTGACCTAGCCATGGCCTCCACTCTCTAAATCTCTCTAAAACACCCAAAAATCACTTTCTAATTGGAGATTAGGCATAGCAAACATCGAATCAAGGAGTATTAGCACAAGAACCGAGGTGGAGCTGCTGTGTAAGATTGGGAACAGCGCCAAATCAGAGAATATTTCAGTTTTGGGGTTCTAGTTGTGGCAAAGGTGAGTGATAGCATCGTTTTGACACTAATTACAGTTAATTAAGGGTAATTAGTGAAGATTAGCGAATTTATACACTAATAAATTCTGGAAAAATGTTTAGAAATTCTTAAATAATATTTCATGCCTCTGTTATAAAATTTAGACGATTTGGTTAAGTTTTACTAAGTATGTGCTTAAACATGATTAAGAGGGACTATGGGAAAATATGAAGTTTTAGTTACTTTTTGATCCCTTTTGATTCATTTGAATTGTTGTTTGCTGTTTGTGGTTGCTATTACATGTTGCTATGACTCTATGGTATGTTTTATGATTGATTAGAATAGTTAAATTGGTCGAAAACGTCGTCGAATGGCGTAGAAAGCTCGCTGGAAAGTTGCAGAAATGTGCAGGTCCCGAACCGGTTCGGATCGGAGCAGGGGTCGGATCGGACTAGTGAACTGACCAAGGGAATCCGAACTGGATTGGGACTTGCCACTGGAAGAAGTTTGGCAGGAAGGAAGGCCATTGCTTAGAGTTGGAGTTGGACAGAAGATCGGATCGGAGCAATAGAGCAGATCGGATCGGGGAAAGGGAACAGGACGGATCAGAGCAGGCAAACAAGTCAAACAGAAAGAATCGGATCGGATGAACTACCTCCGAACCGAACTCAAGCAGAGACACCCGAATCAAACTGATATCTGAAGGGGGAGAATCCCTGAACCGACCCGACCCGGAGGAGGACACCGACCCGACCCGAAGTGGAGTATCGACCCGAACCGATGAAGAAGTGGACTACCGACCCGAACCGATGAAGGTGATGACTACCGACCCGAACCGATGAAGGTGATGACTACCGAACCGAACCGAATTCTAGGACTGTTAATGTGCGACAACTCTTCTGAAGACCCACTCCAATTCGACCAAACCCGAGATGCAAAGGAAGTCCAAATGAGAAGTTAGAGCTAAGATTCAGATGGGAATCAACGAGTTCACTTCATGGTTGGGCTTTGCTGCGGGACGCGTGCCAAGGAGTTATCGACGTCTATAGCTTTGGACCACTATGGTAGGAGGTACGAAGGCGGATTCAGGGCCATTATGGCATCGGTAGAACCAAGGGCTGCGACCAATGAAGTGGGTCATTGAAATGTTTGGTCATGACTCCAAGTGTTTGGCTTGGTCACAGCAGGGTTTCTACAAGTCGGGATTCGTCGTTACCTCAGTTTGTCTAGTGTTCCAAAGTGGTAGATGTCGTACGCTTTACGCACTGAGTGAGAGATGTGAGGATGGTTGCTATGGATGATTTGTTTGCTATCATTATGACATGCACACCCCACCCCCGTATCCTTACACCCTTTATTATGGCACCTTGGAGTATTGTACGGTATGTGGTACTAACTCTTTGGTTGTAGGTCCAGGTTCAGGTATGGCTTAGTATACCTGTTATTATTCTGTTTAGATGCTTATCGCTCATACCAGGCTTTATGTCTGACCCAGAGTTTTATGTCTCCTCTTATTACTCTGGGTGCTCACACGAGCAGACTAGAGACAGGTTAGCTGGTGATGCATGGGTAGATGATCCGGAGACGAGCATGAGGCTTCAACGTAATATACATATATAGTATTCTCCCTGTGTTGTTGAAGATCACTGCTTGGGCATTGGTGGTGTATCTTCTATTTTGGCTTTCTTTTGTTTAGAGACAGTAGATTTTGAAAAGTTGTAATAAGCTGTATTTGGATTTCCGCTGTTTTGAGATTGATGTTGGTTTTAGTTATCAGCTTATGCACTGTCTCGCCTGTTTTATGTCAAGTATGTTATTATTATATTTTATTCCATGCGCTGTGAGACATTTTACAGGTTCCTTGATTAGTTCATTCTCTTCTTCCTACTCTTCTGACGACCGTTCTGTGCTAGCTGGGCATGTGTACAGCGCACTTTAGGAGGAAATGCAGGCTGGTGCGGGACGGGCCGTCACACTTGGTATCAGAGCTCTAGGTTGCGTAGTTAACCTAGGGAAGTTATCAGGGAGAGATAATATACGTATACGAGAGAGCGTATTTGTGATTACTTTGGTTTTTAAAAGCTATATATATATATATATACTATTAGTAGTATAAGGATGAAGTCGTACTGCACTAGCACCACTATGGAGTCGTTAATCGTTTCCTTTTTCAGATTGACGATGAGCCGATATACTAGAGGTGCTGGTAGGGGAGCCAACAATGGGAATGCTGCTGACATGAGGACGATGTTTACTGACCTCATGAGAGAGATGCTTAGAGATGTACAGAGGGCAGCTCCCAATGGTGGAAATGGTGGTGGTCCAATAGTGCAGGCGCCAAGAGTCGACTTCGCCAAGCTGAATAAGGATTATACTAGCCTTGGTGGGAAGCTGTTCCACGGAACGGAGTCGGCTACGGATGTTCAAGATTGGTTGGATAGTTGCGAACGCATCTTCGAGGATTTGGGCATCGAGGATGCGATGAAGAGAAAGCTAGCGTCCCGTCAGCTGCAAGGGCGGGCAATGAATTGGTGGAATGCTATAAAGGCAGCTACTCCCGAAGATCAGATTACTTGGGAGCAGTTTAAGGCTCGCTTTAGTGAGAAGTTCATTCCAGCTGCTCAGAAGTCAATGTTGTTTAAGAAATTCTTGGAGCTCAAGCAGAATGGCAGGGCTGTCTCGGAGTATATTGCTGAATTTGACACTTTGTCAAAATATGGGTTGTCTCTTATAGATACTGCCGAGAAAAAGAATGAGAAATTCATAACTGGTTTGGATCAGTACTTGGGGGAAAAACTTATTAACCACATCGATGAGACGTTTGAATCGATTGTGGGGAAAGCGCTAAGATCAGAAAGTCTCTACCCTAAGTCGAAGACTGAGGGTGCATCTGCAGAAGAGCCAAAACCACAAGCAAGTGGTGGAGGCAAGGGTGGTTCCCAGAATAAGAGAAAGCAGAATCAGGCTAAGGATGGCCAGAAGAAAAAGAGTAAGCAAGATGTGGAGTGCTTCAGCTGTGGTAAGAAGGGCCATTATGCTAGTAATTGTCGGGCCAAGCCAGCGGATAGGAAGTGCTTCAATTGTGGCCAATTGGGACATCACAAGGACAAGTGTCCGCAACCCCCTAAAGAAAAGCAGATGGTGAAAGCATACGCCCTTAATGCTATTCCTTCTTCGTCGAATGCCCCAACTGCGGCGGAGAAGGGAAAGAATGTCGTCATTCAAGGTATGCTTTCTGTTTATGATGTTCCTGTTAGAGTTTTATTTGATACCGGAGCTTCCAGTTCTTTCATATCTAGTGACCTGGTAGATAGGTTGGGATTGGAGCCCGAGATTGTCGATAGACCTTTGGTAGTGACGAACCTGATTGGTGGTTCGACTAGCCTTAGCATGATTTGTCGTAATGTGGTCTTATCGAGTCATGGATGCATGTTTGTTTGTGATTGCTTTGTTTTGGGCTTTACTGGGTTTGGCATTATTTTGGGAGTAGATTGGCTCCAAAGATACGTGGTGGTGGTAGACTGTGAGGGCTTGTTGGTGACAGCTAGAGCGGATGATGGGCGGAGGATAGTGTTTGGTGGTCTACCCAGTAAGGGGGTATTGGCTAGTTTTCTAAACTCCCTTGACATTCCGCATAGTGAGTTGTCAGGTTTGCCCGTGGTTGGCCAGTATCCGGATGTTTTCGAAGAAGTGACCGGACTTCCACCACACCGAGAGATTGAGTTTCGTATTGATTTGGTAAAAGATGCCAGACCTATAGTGATGCCACTTCGTCGTATGGCACCAAGGGAGCAGCGAGAGCTCGGGGTGCAGGTCAGCGATCTTTTGAAGAAGGGATTTATCAGAAGGAGTGTTTCTGAATGGGGAGCACCAGTTGTGTTTGCTACCAAGGCGGATGGTTCCCTTCGTCTGTGTGTAGACTACCGCGAGTTGAATAAAGTGACGAGGAAGAACAAGTATCCTCTCCCGCGGATAGATGATTTGTTCGATCAGTTGAGTGGCGCGAGAATATTTTCTCAGTTGGATCTCGCGACAGGTTTTCATCAGCTTAGAGTGGAAGCTGAGAGTATAGCTAAAACGGCATTTCGAACGCCGTCTGGATTTTATGAATGGTTGGTTATGCCATTTGGGCTGACCAATGCCCCAGCATATTTTGTGGATCTTATGAATAGGGTATTCAGAGATCAGTTGAATAAGTTTGTCCTTGTGTTCGTTGATGATATTTTGGTCTATTCGAGGACAGAGGAAGAACACAAGGAACATTTAAGAGTAGCGATGGAGGTGTTGAGAAAACACCAATTGAAAGCAAAGTTTTCTAAGTGTCACTTCTGGAAGAGGGAAGTGAGGTTCTTGGGCCATGTTGTATCAGAAAATGGGATTGCCGTGGACCCGGCGAAGGTGGCTACGGTACAAGATTGGCCTACGCCCAAGAATGCAACAGATGTAAGAAGTTTCTTGGGGTTAGCGGGATATTATCGTAAGTTTATCCAAGGTTTCTCCAAAATAGCAGCACCATTGACCCAGTTGACCAAGAAGAATCAAGCTTTTGTCTGGGATGAAAGGTGCGAGAATGCATTTAAGAGTCTAAAGGACAAGTTGACAAGCACACCAGTGTTAGTCATTCCTAAGGGGAATGAAGAGATGACGGTATACACGGATGCCTGTGGTACCGGACTGGGTGCTGTATTGATGCAAGGCGGTAGGGTAGTAGCTTACGCAAGTCGGCAGTTGAAACCGCACGAAAGAAGATACCCTACCCATGATTTAGAATTGGCAGCGATCGTGTTCGCGTTAAAGATGTGGAGACACTATCTCTTGGGAGAAAGATTTGAGCTGTTTACAGATCATAAGTCGTTGAAGTACCTATTCTCCCAGAAGGATTTAAATCTCCATCAGCAGAGATGGTTAGAGTTCTTAGCTTCCTATGATTTTGACATCGCATATACACCAGGAAAGGGCAATGCGGTGGCTGATGCATTGAGTAGAAGACATGCCAGCTTAGGGGCTATGTTCCTTGAATGGAAGCAACTGGAGTTTATCGCGGGGTTTCATTTCAGACCAAAGTGCGAATTGGATCCAGAAATGTTAGCAAGTTTGACGATCAGACCCACTTTGATTGAACGGATCGGCTCTAGTCAGAGGGACGATCCTAACCTATTGAAAATCATCTCCAAGTTAGAGATGGGTATCGATGAGGAGATGAACAAGTATGGGCTTGATCGAGATAGATGGCTTAGAAAGAATGGAAAGCTTATTGTACCCAATGTCAATGGATTGAGAGATGAAGTTCTTAGAGGATGTCATCACTCAAAGCTGACTATACACCCCGGTGGTAATAAGATGTATCGAGATATGAAGCAGACCTACTACTGGGAAGGGATGAAAAGAGACGTTGGGAAGTTTATATCCAAGTGCATGAATTGCCAGCTAGTTGAAGCCGAGCAAAAGAAGCCTAGTGGGTTGTTACAGCCCTTAGAAATTCCCGAATGGAAATGGGAGCAAGTCTCGATGGATTTCATCGATGGTTTACCAAGGACTAGATCGGGATATGACAACATTTGGGTAATTGTAGATCGACTGACTAAAAGTGCAAGGTTTATACCAGTCAAATCGACCAGAACGGCAGCTAAGTTAGCAGAATTGTATACGAAGTGGGTAGTGAGATTCCATGGAGTACCTAAAAGCATTGTGAGTGACCGAGACCCGTTGTTCACTAGTGGGTTTTGGAAGAGCTTACAAGAGGCTCTAGGGTCAGAGTTACATCTCAGTACCGCATATCATCCTCAGACCGACGGTCAGACGGAGAGGGTGAACCGTATTTTGGAAGACCTCTTGAGAGCATGTATATTGGATTTTGGTGGATCATGGGACGACCATTTGCATCTAGTAGAGTTTGCATATAATCATATTTACCAATCCAGTATCGGTGTGGCTCCGTTTGAAGCTTTGTACGGAAGGCCGTGTAACTCACCATCATGTTGGATAGAGACTGGCGAGAAGTTTATGCTTGGACCAGATGTGGTGAGGGAAACTTCAGATAAGATTAAGATCATTCAACAGCGAATGAAGGCTGCCCAAGATAGGCAGAAGAGTTATGCTGATAAGAGGAGAAGAGACTTAAAATTCTCCGTTGGTGACTTGGTGTTTGTCAAGATTTCTCCGTTGAAGAGCGTAATACAATTTGGCAGGAGAGGCAAATTGACACCAAGGTTTGTTGGCCCATTCCCTGTTCTTGAACTAGTCGGGAATTTGGCATATAGAATTGACTTACCAGAGAAGATGGCGGGAGTTCATAACGTATTTCATGTTTCCCAACTAAGGAAGTTCGTTCACGACTCAAATATGACTATTTCACCTGATCAGTTGGAGGACTTCGAAGTGGAACCCGAGGCGGTTGGGAACCGTAAGCCGGCCCGTATTGTCGAGCACGACAAGAAGCAACTTCGAAGAAAGGCGGTGAAGCTAGTCAAGGTTCAGTGGAGCGAGGACGAGAGTGATTGTACTGGGGAGACAGAGGAAGACATTAGGAAAACGCACCCAGAACTCTTTACCTGGTAAGATTTTGACTTCGATTTAGTTTTCCGCATGCTAGGATAGGCTTGTTTGCTTGTTTTGCATATTTGAATGTTGTATATGGTTGTTAGGCATGCGGGATCCCTTGTATGTTTTGGGTTAAGGAATTTCGGGGACGAAATTTCTTAAGGGGGGGGAGAGTGTAACGACCCGTATTCTACGCATCATAGGATCGTAGGATATTTATTTCTTTCACATACGAAGTCGTATGGTCATGTAACTTTGGGAGACGACTATTGGGGTCATTTCCCATGTTCATGATTTTTCTCGATTTTTAAATGACCATTTTACCCCTAGTTGGCACTGTTTTGGCCATAACTTTTGACTGGAAAGGAATTTTGACCTGAAACCACTTCCATTGGCTTCGGATGATGGTTTCTCTTTCCGTAGAGTGGTCAGATTAGCCAAACGGACTTACCGTTTGGGAGATATGGCTGAAACAAGTTTCAGATGGTTAAAAACAGCTTAATTGGGATTAACCGGGTGATTAGCAGCTAGGCCCAAGGGGAATTTCGGGTTTAGGGGTATATGGAGGCTGATTAGGGTTAGAAAACATTTCTTTAGACATTTTTCAGCCGCCACTTTCATTTCTCTTGACCTAGCCATGGCCTCCACTCTCTAAATCTCTCTAAAACACCCAAAAATCACTTTCT
This sequence comes from Allium sativum, assembly GCA_030737875.1. Taxonomy (NCBI): domain Eukaryota; kingdom Viridiplantae; phylum Streptophyta; class Magnoliopsida; order Asparagales; family Amaryllidaceae; genus Allium; species Allium sativum. The sequence goes on along the minus strand of CM060922.1, from coordinate 441,114,851 downwards.
AATTGGAGATTAGGCATAGCAAGCATCGAATCAAGGAGTATTAGCACAAGAACCGAGGTGGAGCTGCTGTGTAAGATTGGGAACAGCGCCAAATCAGAGAATATTTCAGTTTTGGGGTTCTAGTTGTGGCAAAGGTGAGTGATAGCATCGTTTTGACACTAATTACAGTTAATTAAGGGTAATTAGTGAAGATTAGCGAATTTATACACTAATAAATTCTGGAAAAATGTTTAGAAATTCTTAAATAATATTTCATGCCTCTGTTATAAAATTTAGACGATTTGGTTAAGTTTTACTAAGTATGTGCTTAAACATGATTAAGAGGGACTATGGGAAAATATGAAGTTTTAGTTACTTTTTGATCCCTTTTGATTCATTTGAATTGTTGTTTGCTGTTTGTGGTTGCTTTTACATGTTGCTATGACTCTATGGTATGTTTTATGATTGATTAGAATAGTTAAATTGGTCGAAAACGTCGTCGAATGGCGTAGAAAGCTCGCTGGAAAGTTGCAGAAATGTGCAGGTCCCGAACCGGTTCGGATCGGAGCAGGGGTCGGATCGGACTAGTGAACTGACCAAGGGAATCCGAACTGGATTGGGACTTGCCACTGGAAGAAGTTTGGCAGGAAGGAAGGCCATTGCTTAGAGTTGGAGTTGGACAGAAGATCGGATCGGAGCAATAGAGCAGATCAGATCGGGGAAAGGGAACAGGACGGATCGGAGCAGGCAAACAAGTCAAACAGAAAGAATCGGATCGGATGAACTACCTCCGAACCGAACTCAAGCAGAGACACCCGAATCAAACCGATATCTAAAGGGGGAGAATCCCTGAACCGACCCGACCCGGAGGAGGACACCGACCCGACCCGAAGTGGAGTATCGACCCGAACCGATGAAGAAGTGGACTCCGACCCGAACCGATGAAGGTGATGACTACCGACCCGAACCGATGAAGGTGATGACTACCGAACCGAACCGAATTCTAGGACTGTTAATGTGCGACAACTCTTCTGAAGACCCACTCCAATTCGACCAAACCCGAGATGCAAAGGAAGTCCAAATGAGAAGTTAGAGCTAAGATTCAGATGGGAATCAACGAGTTCACTTCATGGTTGGGCTTTGCTGCGGGACGCGTGCCAAGGAGTTATCGACGTCTATAGCTTTGGACCACTATGGTAGGAGGTACGAAGGCGGATTCAGGGCCATTATGGCATCGGTAGAACCAAGGGCTACGACCAATGAAGTGGGTCATTGAAATGTTTGGTCATGACTCCAAGTGTTTGGCTTGGTCACAGCAGGGTTTCTACAAGTCGGGATTCGTCGTTACCTCAGTTTGTCTAGTGTTCCAAAGTGGTAGATGTCGTACGCTTTACGCACTGAGTGAGAGATGTGAGGATGGTTGCTATGGATGATTTGTTTGCTATCATTATGACATGCACACCCCACCCCCCTATCCTTACACCCTTTATTATGGCACCTTGGAGTATTGTACGGTATGTGGTACTAACTCTTTGGTTGCAGGTCCAGGTTCAGGTATGGCTTAGTATACCTGTTATTATTCTGTTTAGATGCTTATCGCTCATACCAGGCTTTATGTCTGACCCAAAGTTTTATGTCTCCTCTTATTACTCTGGGTGCTCACACGAGCAGACTAGAGACAGGTTAGCTGGTGATGCACGGGTAGATGATCCGGAGACGAGCATGAGGCTTCCACGTAATATACATATATAGTATTCTCCCTGTGTTGTTGAAGATCACTGCTTGGGCATTGGTGGTGTATCTTCTATTTTGGCTTTCTTTTGTTTAGAGACAGTAGATTTTGAAAAGTTGTAATAAGCTGTATTTGGATTTCCGCTGTTTTGAGATTGATGTTGGTTTTAGTTATCAGCTTATGCACTGTCTCGCCTATTTTATGTCAAGTATGTTATTATTATATTTTATTCCATGCGCTGTGAGACATTTTACAGGTTCCTTGATTAGTTCATTCTCTTCTTCCTACTCTTCTGACGACCGTTCTGTGCTAGCTGGGCATGTGTACAACGCACTTTCGGAGGAAATGCAGGCTGGTGCGGGACGGGCCGTCACAGGCGACATCTGTAAGCTTGCTTGTTAAATGTTACTATATGAAAACTCAACCAAATGCAGGTGATCTTCCCATGACCTGCCAAAATCAAGAATACATGCCCGTAACAAGTCTTCTAGTATATGGTTCACCCTCTCAGTCTGGCCATTTGTTTGAGGATGATAAGCGATGCTCATATTTAACTTTGTCCCCAGCTCCTCTTGGAATGCTTCCCAGAATTTACTAGCAAATATCGGATCACGATCACTAACAATGCTACTGGGAACTCCATGTAGTCTGACAATTTCTTTGAAATAAATCTGCGCCAGACTTCGAGCTGTTCTATTAGATCGGACAGGAATGAAATGGGTGGTCTTCGTGAAACGATCTACGATCACCCATAAATTGTCATTACCTTTCCAGATTCGAGGCAAACCATCAATGAAATCCTTGGAAATTTGATCCCACTTCCAATTTGGAACCTTAGTGGTTGCAACAATCCTACGAGCTTCTATTGGTTGCTTTTGACTTGCTGGTAAGTAGAACACCTGCTAACATATATGGAAATGTCTCTTTTCATAGTTCTCCACCAGAACGTGCACTTGAGATCATGATACATCTTACTCACCCCCGGATGAATACTAAGCTTGGACTTGTGACATTCATCTATTACTTCCCATCTGAGCTCAAGAATGTTCAAAACACAATTCGGCCTAATAGTCTCAGGACTCCCTTGTTATCGATCTGGAAACTCGAGGGTTCACCTTCTCGAACTCTTTTACTAATCCTGTGAATAAATTCATCATTCTTTCGGAGAGCAGAAATTTTTCAATCAATGAAGGCGCAATAATGAGATTGGCGATGATCACATTCTTCCCGATGAGCGCATCAGCTACAACATTGGCTTTCCCTGGAGTATACAAGATATCCAGATCGTATGCCGCAAGAAATTCTAACTAATGATGATGCCTCAAATTCAAGTCCTTCTGGGTGAACAGATACTTCAATGATTTATGATCTGTATATAATTCGAACTTCTCACCCAAAAGATAGCGCCTCCATATCTTCAAAGCAAACATGATGGCTAACAACTCAATATCATGAGTAGGATATCTCTTCTCATGCGGCTTCAACTGATGGCTAGCATAAGCAACCACTTTGACTCTTTGCATTAATACCGCACCAACACCTTTAATAGAAGCATCAGTATAGATTATCAAATCTTGACTGCCATCAATAATGGTCAACACGGAGCAGTAGTTAACCTCAATTTCAGCTCTTGGAAAGCTGCCTCACACTCAGTCATTCAATTAAACTTTGTATGCTTCTTGATAAGTTTTGTTAATGGACAAGATAGCTTTGTAAAATCTCTAACAAGTTTTCGATAATAAACAACCAATCCTAGAAAACTTCTGACTTTTGTAGGAGTGCTAGGCTGCTTCCAATCTCGAATGGCTGTAATCCTGTTTGGATCTACTGAAGTTCCTTTCTTCGATACGACATGACCAAGGAACTTAACTTCTTCTTGCCAGAATATGCATTGAGAAAATTTGGATTTTAATACGTTCTTTCTCAGAATTTCCAAAACTTCATCCAAATGCTTTGCATGCTCTTCAGTGGACTTAGAGAAGATTAAGATCTCATCAATGAAAACCAACACAAATTTATTCAAGACATCGCGGAATACTCTATTCATCAGATCGACAAAGTAAGAAGGAGCATTAGATAAGCCGAACAACATTACTAGCCACTCATAGAATAAGTCTGGACCTCTGAAAGCTGTCAAGGAACATATTCTTTAGCAATACGCAATTGATGGAAACCTGTAGCTAGGTCCATTCTAGAGAACACTTGTGCTCCATTCAAGCGATCTAATAAATCATCAATACGTGGCAGTGGATATTTGTTCTTTAGTGTCTACTTATTGAGGTATCGGTAATCCATACACAATCAGAGAGTACCGTCTGACTTGGGAACAAACACCACTGCTGCACCCCAATTTGAGAAGCTAGGCCTGATCGAGCCTTTCCACAAAAGCTGTTTAGTTTGATTGCTCAACTCTTTTTTCTCTTTCAAAGCCATTCTTCGAATTGCATGCACAACTGGCCTTGCATTCGGAACTAAATCGATCCTGAAGTCAATTTCTCTTCGTGGAGGTGAGCTATCAACTTCTTCAAATACATCCGCATAATTTTTAACCATAGGAATATTCTCAATAGAAGGGGGAGTAACTACTTGAGAAGACCAGAATTATTTTCTAAGTTGTGGCATGGTATTGCAATAATATCTCCAAATTTTGTTTTAATTTTGACTATTCTTTTTACACATCTAACCTCGGCCTCATACTTTGTTAACCAATCTAGCCCAAGTATGATATCAAATTCAGAAAAATTCATGACGATCAAATTAAAAAGGATCTGGAAATAGAAATAAGAAACAGGCACTCTACAATATATACCGAGAACAAGAGAACCTCTTATCGGATTATGGACACTAATCGATTGTTTAAGATTTCTTGGTTTAAGATTTAACTTTTTAATTGTGCCACTAGAAATGAAACTTCGTGATGCACTAGTGTCAAACAATACTGTAATGGGAATATTCTTAATAGTAAGGGTACCTCCCAAGACATCTGGTTTACCTGCTCCTTCGGAAGAAGCTGGTGCACTTGCTCCATCATACACGTGAGCCACCTCGAATTTCTTCAGCAATGGACAATCCTTGATGAGATGCCCCAGATTGTGAAAATTAAAGCATTCCTTAGTACCCCGATGATTCTGGCTGGGCCCTGATTCACTCCTCATTGCCTTTTTGGAGCTTTGCATTCATAATTATAGTGTCCGAGTTTCTGGCAGTTGAAGCATTTGACCTTGGCCCTTTTATTCCCCTGAGGCTTGGCTGCAGTGTTGCTCGCCTCTGGCTTCTTATCAGACTGCTTCCTCTTGTTATTAGCTTGATTTCTTTCTCGGTCCTATTGAGCATTTCTCTTATCAATCTCCTAGTATCTGCAAGCCATCTCAATCACTTTGGCAAACAGAAGCTCAATATGTGCTGTCACCCTGTTATGATACTTCCTCGCAAGGCCATTTATGAACCTCTTGTTTTTTGGGAGCGGATCCTGAATCAATTCAGGTGCATATCTGGAGAGCTCTTCGAATTTCCTCACATACTTTGTAATAGTCTGATCCCCTTGTTGTAGATTAGCAAATTCATCATGAAGGCGCTCGATTTCTTGCCGAGGGTGAACTTCTCATTAAAGAGCTCTTTGAACTTCGCCCAAGACATGTCAGCATTAATGTCTCCAATCGTAGTTGTATCCCAACAAATTAAAGCCTCATCCTTTAGCAGCCATGATGCCATGAATCGCTTCTGATGGTCCTCTATGTCCAAGCCTGCAAAAATCTTCTCACATGTTTTAAGCCAAGCCTAAGCCTCTGTCATGTCGTATATAACGTAGTTGTATACACAATTATATGATTTTTGTTTGATGATAACAACTAAATAAATATTATTTTAAATGTGTTTGTTACTGTACTGTTCTATATATACATCACAGATAGGAATATAATATTTATATTTAAGTAGAATACAACTGTACATACATTCATATATTCATACAGTATTTTATTTAAATTGAATATTATATTTCAAATATTCAAACAGTACAACTATTTATAACTCCACTATTTGAATTGATCACTGATATACATTTCATTTCATATACACTACATCATTCTACATTCTTTGTATTGGTAAATAAACTTAATAAAATAGACAAGTTTGTTTGACAATAATAAAATAATATTTTATTTCAAACAAATTTGTTTATTACAAATATCAGTACTATTCTCTCTACAACACTCGTACAGTCACTTTGTCTATACAAATCATATATACATACATTTTCACTTTCATATACAGACACATTTGCTGACACTGTTTCATTCACTGTCTTCGATTTTCTGTCTTCACACCTCACAGTCAGTCCAGTCATCATCTTCATACCTGTCATATACAAAAACACACACACAGTATATGAAACAGAAATATTTTTCAAAATACATGTGAATATAAATTTTGTGTAATAACCCGGAAAATCTGAACCAGTTTAAAATTTTTATTTTGGCAATTATAGCGAAGTTTGAACTTTTAAAATGAATTATTTTAAAAAAAATATCGACGAGAAATTTATTTTGAATAGAATTCGACGTATATACTATATACGTCGTCGTTAGAATATAAATAATTATATATAATTATAAAAGGAATTGAAAATGGCGTGGTAGTTCGATAGTTCGATTTCAAACTTCAATTGAATGTACTGGGTGCAAAACAACCCGGATTTTGGCGAAACCAAAAACATTAGGATCTATTTGATAATATCTTTCCAACGAATCTGAAAAATCGCAATTTCATAGCGGGAATCAAAAGATATGTCCAGTTGAAAATTCTGAATAGTCGCTATGGAATTCAGGCCCTTAAAAAAGGGGAATTTTGCAAACGACCTCGGATTTCGACAAAACCACTTTTGTTGGGTCCGTGATGTAAAGTTAGTGCTAGGTTTCAAATTTCATAATTTTTGGAATCAATATGTGAGCGTGGCAAAGGAAAACGCGTTTGACCGGTTTCAGTTGATTTTAATCGACTGGAAAATGACCATTTTTCAAACGGTCTCAGAATTCGACGAAACTAGTTTTGTTAGGACCGTATCGTCAATACGAAGCTAGAAAATATTTTTATGGAAATTATAGAGTTGTTATGTGACCCCGGTAATTTGAAATGTACGTTTAAAATTCAATATAGAGATTTAAATGTAAATTTAAAGGAAACCGATTGTAACAGCCGAATCAACTTACGATGCATATCCCATTATGTTCGGAATGGGGGTGAAACGCTATGGACGACAGGCGGTGGGCCTCGTTTAGAGGTCGTATGTAAAAGTCAACTTTTAGAAATTAAATAATATAAAATAAAATAAAAATATCCCTTCTCCCCTTTTATTCGTTCTGGCCCCCCCCCCCACGTTCATTCTGCTAATCGATTTTTTTTTTTAAAAAAAAAGAAGAAGAAGGAGGCGACGAGGCGGAGAGGAGCCGCCGCCCTCCCCTTAAACCGCCGCCACCTCGCAATCAACCGCCGCCCCCTCTTCTTCTTCCCCGACCTCCTCCTCTCCTCCTAATCCCGAACGCAACCCTACCCCGAGTTCCCCCGCGACCACCACCTCGAGCCTAGACTCCGACCTCCCCCTGGAGCCCCACCTCGATCCCCTCTTCTCCTTCAACCGCATCCCCTCCACCTCCTGTTAGGACGCAAGCAAACCCCCCCCTTCGAAGTTCAACAGCAGTAAACCCCCCCCCCCTCAGTCGCGAATCGAAGACGCAGCACCCCAATCCAGGAAATTAACGGAGAAAGGTAATTTTTCTTCTTTTATTTAAAATCTGAAATTTATTTATTATAAAATCTGAAATTTATTTATTATAAAATCTGAAATTTATTTATTATAAAATCTGAAATTTATTTATTTTAAAATCTGAAATTTATTTGATTCAAAGTGTTTGAGTACAAAGATTGAATTTTTATTATGAGAAAGACGAGATTTTTAATTATAAGAAGATTTGAGTTTTGTGTATAGAAAGATTAAAAATATGATTTTTATATTTTTAAAGAATTAAAAATATGATTTTTATATTTTTAAAGTATTAAAAATATAATCTTTACTATATAGAAGGCGTAGAAGTATGATTTTTGTTTATGTAGAGAATTTAAAAATATCATCTTTGTATATGTAGCAAAATAAGAATGTGATTTTTAGAATGATATTTTTGAAAAGACGAATCTTTATTTTTGAAAAGGCGAATCTTTATTTTTGAAAAGGCGAATCTTTATTTTTGAAAAGGCGAATCTTTATTTTTGAAAGGGCGAATCTTTATTTTTGAAAAGAAGAAATCTTTATAATTGAAAAGGAGAAATCTTTATATAGAGAATAACGAGGTAAAAATATAATTTTTATCTATATAGTAGCAATGAAAAAATAGAAATTTTATCCATATAGCGTGATTATAAAAATAGGATTTTTATATACATAGCATAGTAAAAATTCGATTTTTATATATTGAATAGCGAAGTAAAAATGTGATTTTTATATATTGAACAGCGAAGTAAAAATTCGATTTTTACATATGTAGTGGCTACGGGCAACGAAGATGACGAAGATGCGATAACGATGAAGATTTCTATCAAAGAAGAGTCAAAATGATTGGATAGCTATCGGTGAGAATTTCTCACCTTTCAATTTCATTTTCTAGTTATATATATATACTAGGATGCAGACGGTGTTTAGTAGCACCCGACACAATCGTCCACAGACCATGGCTTATTTGTTTGGTTGCATAGATTAGTTAAATGATTTGATTTGAAATTGAATTGTTTGGTGAAATGAAATTGATTTGATTGATGTGTGAATGGCGTGGGCCTTCACTAGACCGGGGATAAGGCTAGGCCTTGTCCCGTTTCTAGTATCGTGCCGTTATGCCGCCGAAATTTTCTAAAATATGTTAGAAAAAATAAAAATATCAATTTTATTGAATAAATTAACTGAATAGAAATTCATGTGTTAAAATAGAATGTTTTGTCGTTAAAAATATAATTTTTAGCGTGAATGTGAATAAATAAATATTTATAAACAAATCGACCGATTTGTTTATATACACTGATTTGACTGATATTGATTGGGTCGATAAATTTTACACATCGCCCAACTGCACAAATAAAATCTGTGTTTGATTGTTTGAAACCCCACACGGGTGTTGGGATGAAATTTGAAGTTCACTCATCCTGATTGATTAAGTATGTCCATCGATTGATTGACAGGTTGTTATAAGCGTTAGATATCTATATTTGATGCTTATACAGTGTAGTGCACTTTGGTTGATGGTTGATTATTTTTCGTTGCTATCATATGCATGTGTTGTATGAAATCCATATAATTAATTTTACGTGGTGATTGATTGGGCCTCATTTCAATTTAGAAGATAAAGAATATCAATATATAAATGTTCATGTGTTGACTGTACTCATTCGTGAGATTAGTCATGTGTTGAACGAAATATTTTAACAATAAAATTTATATCTTTATCACTATAAAATAAAGGTTCATGTGTTGACTGTACTCATTCGTGAGATTAGTCATGTGTTGAACGAAATATTTTAACAATAAAATTTATATCTTTATCACTATAAAATAAAGGTTCATGTGTTGACTGTACTCATTCGTGAGATTAGTCATGTGTTGAACGAAATATTTTAACAATAAAATTTATATCTTTATCACTATAAAATAAAGGTTCATGTGTTGACTGTACTCATTCGTGAGATTAGTCATGTGTTGAACGAAATATTTTAACAATAAAATTTATATCTTTATCACTATAAAATAAAGGTTCATGTGTTGACTGTACTCATCCGTTGAGATTAGTCATGTGTTGAACGAAATAATTTAACAAAAATAGTCACACGTGGACAGTACTCATTCGTTGAGATTAGTCGGGTGTTGACAAAAATAAATACTCATTTGTTGAATAGAATATTTGAAAAAGAAATGTTTGAAATAGAATATTTGAAAACGAAATATTTGAAATAGAATATTTGAAAATAGAAATATATGGAGCCGTATTGATTAGATTGACGCCATTTTGACGTGAACGATATTTATATCGATTTTATTCATTTTAAAATGAATATTGAAAAGTGATTTCAAAATCGAATATTTTGAAATGAAGTTTGAATTAAATTGAATTGAAAACCAATACGAATTGAATTTGATTCGAATGGCAAACGAATTTGATTTGAATTGAATATAAAACGATTTCGAAATGAATTGAATTGAAAACGATTTCGAAATGAATTGAATATATAAATAAATTTGATTTCAATTGAATATATAACGAATTTGATTTCAATTGAATATATAACGAATTTGAATTGAATATATAACGAATTTGATTTCAATTGAATATATAACGAATTTGATTTCAATTGAATATATAACGAATTTGAATTGAATATATAACGAATTTGATTTCAATTGAATATATAACGAATTTGATTTCAATTGAATATATAACGAATTTGATTTCAATTGAATATATAACGAATTTGAATTGAATATATAACGAATTTGATTTCAATTGAATATATAACGAATTTGATTTCAACTGAATATATAACGAATTTGAATTGAATATATAACGAATTTGATTTCAATTGAATATATAACGAATTTGATTTCAATTGAATATATAACGAATTTGATTCGAGTAGAAAACCGATTTGATTTGATTCGAATAGAAAACCAATTTGAATTGAATCGAATAGAAAACCAATTTGAATTGAATCGAATAGAAAACGACTTTGGAATTGAATTGAAAACGAATTCAAATTGAATTGAAAGCGAATTGAAATGAATTCAAATTGAATCGAAATTTGAATTGAATAGAAATGAATTTTAAACGAATTTATAAAGAAGAATTCAATTTTGATTTGAATTGAAATGGAAGTTGAAATTGCTTTCGAAATGAATTTAAAACTATTTATATAATTCGTTTTAAATAGAAATTGACGCAATATATATTATATATATATTATAATGGCCTGAATAGAACGCGCCGCGGCAGTTCGTGAATTTCGACCATTTATTGCAAACGGACATTACGGGAGATCCGACCGTCGGATTCTCCTAAAACCGGAACCGTTGGGTTCGTATCGAAAAGAGATTTCTAACAAATATTAGAAATCTAACGGTTGGATTTGGAGATACGTCCAAATTAAATTTGAAAAAGGTCGCTGTAAGTGCAGTTCGATGGCCGTTGATGGAAATCGACTGTACGGGCCTTGATAAAATTATTAAAAATATCAATAATTTGTGTAAAATCATAAGAAATGATTTGGGAAAATTTGGGATGAAAAACTCCATATTTGAAAAGATAAAAATGGATTTTTATCGAAATGAACTAGTTATGAATTAAATTTAAAACCCAATTATTTTTAAATAAATAAATTAGATTTAAAAAAAAAGGGTTTAAAATAATCGGAATTTCTAATATATTTGATTGGATTTGAAATGGGTTTATCGTGAACGATGTTTTAAATAACACTAGTTCTTTAACCCGATAATAAATAGAATGTGATTTGGGTTTGTCGTGAACTGTGTTTTAAATAACACCTAGTTCTTTAACCCAGTAAAAGGAGTTTTAACGAATCTGCAATTAGATTAAAATGTAAATTTGGAATCTAAATTATCAAATTTAGAAAATGAGCGAGAATGGAGTATCACCAGTTTTGCTCCAAAGCGATAGTTAAATCTTTAATTAGATTTGAACGTGTAATGGTAATTAATTTTACCGATAACACCATAGTATTAGATATGGAGTATTACCAGTTTTGCTTCATGGGATGAATAGGTTGGGATTGGGAAATAAAATAAATAATTACTTCGTTGTGGTTCGCTAATCTCGACTAGTTGGAAAAACCATAATTTGGTTTTGAATAACATCCAAAGGAAGATTAAAGGATAAATTCTAAAGAATTTATCTTGGATAAAATTAATGGGAACCTTTCCCTAAAAATGTGATTTTGTGAATAAAAGAATATTCTGAATTGGAATGAGGTGTATGTTGTGTTTATGTAACATTTGTTTTTAATATACGCGGGTTGTTCGGAAAGGCCGGGTTTATACCCATTCTGAACAACCGATTCGACGATATGTCGAAGATGAAGACGGTGGTCGAAGACCGGAAGTCTTCACATCGTTTGGGTAATTACTGACGATCCTGATTGGGCTGTACACCCAAGAGGATGGAAATAGTTGGTGGTCGTCCAGACGTACCTGGAGATGGATGGACATGCGAGGAAAGTGCCTCCGGTTTCGTTCAGACCCAGAACGGACTTGTAAATGGATTGTGTGTTTGACATTGGATTTTATTCTGTGTTGATTGATTTCTATTAAATATACATCTGTCTGGCGGCGGAGAATTTATTCTTTTGCTTAACGCCCTTCTCTGAGACGTACGAGCTCAGAGGTTGTATATTGATGGACATCAGTCGCATGGCATGAATTGCCTATGTGGCACGCTAAGATGCAATGATCAAGGCTTCTGCTGAAAAGCAAAGTCTTGTGGTTGATGATCAAAGCACGCCTACGTGGTAGCTTTGTGTATAACGTGAATTCGCGAGCCTCACACCTCGGTATGAGTCAAAAACGGGATGAGGACCCAAGGAGTGCACGACGTTTCTTTCTAGCTATGGGTGGTGTCAGTGACCTACCAGCCCTGACATTTATATACTTTTCACCTTTGTGGTTTGGATGCGAGGCGCCTCGATTTTAGGTCTGTAAGGACCGGGAAACGTGCGTTCAGGCATAATTAATCCTCTAACGTAAGTGAGGACCGGCCTTGGAGGATCCCAGGGTTGCCCAGAGTGCGTAGCCCTGAGGCATTTACTAGAGTGTCTCGAACGCGGAGAGGAGCTTGCCCCTTGCCTCGACTCATGACGGAAATCCAATTTCCAATACGTGTAATTCGGTTTTATTTGTAGAGCCTAGTATGGCGACATGATAGATGGTACCCATGCCGCCTAGGATTGATATTTATGATTGAAATGTTTTGACACTATACACTTATTATAGTATCAAATGATTTGTTTCAAACGTACCAAGCATGTTTGGCTATTATAAGGGAAAACCCTATCCTCCGGCTTGCGTTGCATTGTGTGATGGGACCTGGGTCTTATAATAGCTTCATTTTTCGAAAAAGCATTGCGTGGTTTATTCTATGCACTGGTATTCTTGGGAGGAAACCCGTTCCGTGTTATACGGCGTGGTCCCTTGAATTACTCACTTTTAAAGTAAAGTTTTAAATAACTGTTTTAGTTCTCACACCAGTCACATGACTGACCTGGAGTTTATTGTTTTAACCTAAACTCTGGGTGCCCCTATCTTCCGCACGAGCAGCTAGTAGTTTTGGTTTTGCAGATTTATATTCACAGGATCCTGGTTTACAGCTGGAATGATATCCGAAAAGCTCTGTATCCGTATATCACCTTCAGTTGTGCTTTGTATTATTTTCCGCTGCTATGTAATTTATTGTAATCTCTGATATTTATCGAATGAAATAGTATTCATTTATACTCTGTATATTCTTGTATCTGATGGAATTGTTGTAATAGCAATGAAATGTTCTTCCGTCTGCGTTCTGATTTGTCTTGTCCTCACAGTAATTCGTTCTTTCTCATCTCTTCGGAGACCGAGGAAGTTACGGGTTACTACATTTGGTATCAGAGCTTTGGTTTACAGAGCTCGAGAACAAGACACATTAGAACCATATGAAAGAATTCATCAGATATTGGATTAGTAATATCCAATTAGAATAACTCGTTAGAGATAGGATCAGTAGTATCCTAGAACGAGTGTGAAGAGTATATTTTTCAAATAAAAACAATTTTGTTTTGAAAATTTAAATTGCTTTAAACGTATTTGATTATTTATTTATTTTGAACATGGACAATCCAATATATAAAGGTTTTGCATATACGCGTCATGAACGTATATTCGAAGTTTTAATATATTAGATAGATATAGAGTCACACTCTAGTCGCCCGGAGATGATTCTACTGATGACTATATAACATCAGTAGTGTGTGTTCGAGTTTCAAAAGTGTGATTTTCTATATATTTCCATTAGACTGGTGTGAGAACCAAAACTAATATAGCTAGAACACATTGTTGTGAATTGGCATCAAAAACAAGATTTTCAGTATATATATCAAAATTATGAATTTGAAACGTTAATTCACTAATTGATTGATGTTTGTGTTGTTTGTCTATTTGTTTGCTAATTTTGAACCATTATGCCTAATATAACCAAATATTGAATTGTATTGAAAATTGGTCGCATTTGCTTGCATATACATATACTTACATTGAACAGGTCATAGCAAGGAGGCTAGAGCCGAAGAATAAAATTTGTTTGCCCGACAAATAGGTACATGTTTACTACATAATTTACTGTTTTGTTTGGGTGATGATGATTTTATGAGCCTATTAGCTAGCCGCTTGGCTTTTTCTGTTTCTTTTTGAGATCAGAAGGCCTATATGGCAATTTCGGGATTTTCCCGTGGCTTCCGGTGCAGGGGAGGTTATGGCGAAATTTTTCGAAAATTTAGGGTGTTAGCCAAATTTTTGAAGAATTTGAAAATTCTCAGAAACTGAAAATTTGGAGAATGGAAGCCAGATCGAATGTGGAGCTGATTAATAAAACCACTTTCGACTTTGTTCCTTTTCGGGGACGAAAAGTTTTAAGTGGGGGAGATTGTAATAACCCGGAAAATCTGAACCAGTTTAAAATTTTTATTTTGGCAATTATAGCGAAGTTTGAACTTTTAAAATGAATTATTTTAAAAAAAAATATCGACGAGAAATTTTTTTTGAATAGAATTCGACGTATATATTATATACGTCGTCGTTAGAATATAAATAATTATATATAATTATAAAAGGAATTGAAAATGGCGCGGTAGTTCGATAATTCGATTTCAAACTTCAATTGAATGTACTGGGTGCAAAACAACCCGGATTTTGGCGAAACCAAAAACATTAGGATCTATTTGATAATATCTTTCCAACGAATCTGAAAAATCGAAATTTCATAGCGGGAATCAAAAGATATGTCCAGTTGAAAATTCTGAATAGTCGCTATGGAATTCAGGCCCTTAAAAAAAAGGAATTTTGCAAACGACCTCGGATTTCGACGAAACCACTTTTGTTGGGTCCGTGATGTAAAGTTAGTGCTAGGTTTCAAATTTCATAATTTTTGGAATCAATATGTGAGCGTGGCAAAGGAAAACGCGTTTGACCAGTTTCAGTTGATTTTAATCGACTGGAAAATGGCCATTTTTCAAACGGTCTCAGAATTCGACGAAACTAGTTTTGTTAGGACCGTATCGTCAATACGAAGCTAGAAAATATTTTTATGGAAATTATAGAGTTGTTATGTGACCCCGGTAATTTGAAATGTACGTTTAAAATTCAATATAGAGATTTAAATGTAAATTTAACGGAAACCGATTGTAACAGCCGAATCAGCTTACGATGCATATCCCATTGTGTTCGGAATAAGGGTGAAACGCTATGGACGACAGGCGGTGGGCCTCGTTTAGAGGTCGTATGTAAAAGTCAACTTTTAGAAATTAAATAATATAAAATAAAATAAAATAAAAATATCCCTTCTCCCCTTTTATTCGTTCTGCCCCCCCCCCCCCCCCACGTTCATTCTGCTAATCGATTTAAAAAAAAAAGAAGAAGGAGGCGACGAGGCGGAGAGGAGCCGCCGCCCTCCCCTTAAACCGCCGCCACCTCGCAGTCAACCGCCGCCCCCTCTTCTTCTTCCCCGACCTCCTCTTCTCCTCCTAATCCCGAACGCAACCCTACCCCGAGTTCCCCCGCGACCTCCACCTCGAGCCCAGACTCCGACCTCCCCCTGGTGCCCCACCTCGATCCCCTCTTCTCCTTCAACCGCTTCCCCTCCACCTCCTGTTAGGACGCAAGCAAACCCCCCTCCCCTTCGAAGTTCAACAGCAGTAAACCCCCCCTCAGTCGCGAATCGAAGACGCAGCACCCCAATCCAGGAAATTAACGGAGAAAGGTAATTTTTCTTCTTTAATTTAAAATCTGAAATTTATTTATTATAAAATCTGAAATTTATTTATTATAAAATCTAAAATTTATTTATTATAAAATCTGAAATTTATTTATTATAAAATCTGAAATTTATTTATTTTAAAATCTGAAATTTATTTGATTCAAAGTGTTTGAGTACAAAGATTGAATTTTTATTATGAGAAAGACGAGATTTTTAATTATAAGAAGATTTGATTTTTGTGTATAGAAAGATTAAAAATATGATTTTTATATTTTTAAAGAATTAAAAATATGATTTTTATATTTTTAAAGTATTAAAAATATAATCTTTACTATATAGAAGGCGTAGAAGTATGATTTTTGTTTATGTAGAGAATTTAAAAATATCATCTTTGTATATGTAGCAAAATAAGAATGTGATTTTTAGAATGATATTTTTGAAAAGGCGAATCTTTATTTTTGAAAAGGCGAATCTTTATTTTTGAAAAAGCGAATCTTTATTTTTGAAAAGGCGAATCTTTATTTTTGAAAAGGCGAATCTTTATTTTTGAAAGGGCGAATCTTTATTTTTGAAAAGAAGAAATCTTTATAATTGAAAAGGAGAAATCTTTATATAGAGAATAACGAGGTAAAAATATAATTTTTATCTATATAGTAGCAATGAAAAAATAGAAATTTTATCCATATAGCGTGATTATAAAAATAGGATTTTTATATACATAGCATAGTAAAAATTCGATTTTTATATATTGAATAGCGAAGTAAAAATGTGATTTTTATATATTGAACAACGAAGTAAAAATTCGATTTTTACATATGTAGTGGCTACGGGCAACGAAGATGACGAAGATGCGATAACGATGAAGATTTCTATCAAAGAAGAGTCAAAATGATTGGATAGCTATCGGTGAGAATTTCTCACCTTTCAATTTCATTTTCTAGTTATATATATATATACTAGGATGCAGACGGTGTTTAGTAGCACCCGACACAATCGTCCACAGACCATGGACTTGTTTGTTTGGTTGCATAGATTAGTTAAATGATTTGAAATTGAATTGTTTGGTGAAATGAAATTGATTTGATTGATGTGTGAATGGCGTGGGCCTTCACTAGACCGGGGATAAGGCTAGGCCTTGTCCCGTTTCTAGTATCGTGCCGTTATGCCGCCGAAATTTTCTAAAATATGTTAGAAAAAATAAAAATATCAATTTTATTGAATAAATTAACTGAATAGAAATTCATGTGTTAAAATAGAATGTTTTGTCGTTAAAAATATAATTTTTAGCGTGAATGTGAATAAATAAATATTTATAAACAAATCGACCGATTTGTTTATATACACTGATTTGACTGATATTGATTGGGTCGATAAATTTTACACATCGCCCAACTGCACAAATAAAATATGATTGTTTGAAACCCCACACGGGTGTTGGGATGAAATTTGAAGTTCACTCATCCTGATTGATTAAGTATGTCGATTGATTGATTGACAGGCTGTTATAAGCGTTAGATATCTATATTTGATGCTTATACAGTGTAGTGCACTTTGGTTGATGGTTGATTATTTTTCGTTGCTATCATATGCATGTGTTGTGTGAAATCCATATAATTAATTTTATGTGGTGATTGATTGGGCCTCATTTCAATTTAGAAGATAAAGAATATCAATATATAAATGTTCATGTGTTGACTGTACTCATTCGTGAGATTAATCATTTGTTGAATGAAATATTTTAACAATAAAATTTATATCTTTATCACTATAAAATAAAGGTTCATGTGTTGACTGTACTCATTCGTGAGATTAGTCATGTGTTGAACGAAATATTTTAACAATAAAATTTATATCTTTATCACTATAAAATAAAGGTTCATGTGTTGACTGTACTCATTCGTGAGATTAGTCATGTGTTGAACGAAATATTTTAACAATAAAATTTATATCTTTATCACTATAAAATAAAGGTTCTTGTGTTGACTGTACTCATTCGTGAGATTAGTCATGTGTTGAACGAAATATTTTAACAATAAAATTTATATCTTTATCACTATAAAATAAAGGTTCATGTGTTGACTGTACTCATCCGTTGAGATTAGTCATGTGTTGAACGAAATAATTTAACAAAAATAGTCACACGTGGACAGTACTCATTCGTTGAGATTAGTCGGGTGTTGACAAAAATAAATACTCATTTGTTGAATAGAATATTTGAAAAAGAAATGTTTGAAATAGAATATTTGAAAAAGAAATATTTGAAATAGAATATTTGAAAATAGAAATATATGTAGCCGTATTGACTAGATTGACGTCATTTTGACGTGAACGATATTTATATCGATTTTATTCATTTTAAAATGAATATTGAAAAGTGATTTCGAAATCGAATATTTTGAAATGAAGTTTGAATTAAATTGAATTGAAAACCAATACGAATTGAATTTGATTCGAATGGCAAACGAATTTGATTTGAATTGAATATAAAACGATTTCGAAATGAATTGAATTGAAAACGATTTCGAAATGAATTGAATATATAACGAATTTGATTTCAATTGAATATATAACGAATTTGATTTCAATTGAATATATAACGAATTTGAATTGAATATATAACGAATTTGATTTCAATTGAATATATAACGAATTTGATTTCAATTGAATATATAACGAATTTGAATTGAATATATAACGAATTTGATTTCAATTGAATATATAACGAATTTGATTACAATTGAATATATAACGAATTTGATTTCAATTGAATATATAACGAATTTGAATTGAATATATAACGAATTTGATTTCAATTGAATATATAATGAATTTGATTTCAATTGAATATATAACGAATTTGAATTGAATATATAACGAATTTGATTTCAATTGAATATATAACGAATTTGATTTCAATTGAATATATAACGAATTTGATTCGAATAGAAAACCGATTTGATTTGATTCGAATAGAAAACCAATTTGAATTGAATCGAATAGAAAACCAATTTGAATTGAATCGAATAGAAAATGACTTTGGAATTGAATTGAAAACGAATTCAAATTGAATTGAAAGCGAATTGAAATGAATTCAAATTGAATCGAAATTTGAATTGAATAGAAATGAATTTTAAACGAATTTATAAAGAAGAATTCATTTTTGATTTGAATTGAAATGGAAGTTGAAATTGCTTTCGAAACGAATTTAAAACTATTTATATATTTCGTTTTAAATAGAAATCGACGCAATATATATTATATATATATAATATAATGGCCTGAATAGAACGCGCCGCGCCGCGGCAGTTCGCGAATTTCGACCATTTATTTCAAACGGACATTACGGGAGATCCGACCGTCGGATTCTCCTAAAACCGGAACCGTTGGGTTCGTATCGAAAAGAGCTTTCTAACGAATATTAGAAATTTGAAATCTAACGGTTGGATTTGGAGATACGTCCAAATCAAATTTGAAAAAGGTCGGTGTAAGTGCAGTTCGATGGCCGTTGATGGAAATCGACTGTACGGGCCTTGATAAAATTATTAAAAATATCAATAATTTGTGTAAAATCATAAGAAATGATTTGGGAAAATTTGGGATGAAAAACTCCATATTTGAAAAGATAAAAATGGATTTTTATCGAAATGAACTAGTTATGAATTAAATTTAAAACCCAATTATTTTTAAATAAATAAATTAGATTTAAAAAAAAGGGGTTTTAAATAATCGGAATTTCTAATATATTTGATTGGATTTGAAATGGGTTTATCGTGAACGGTGTTTTAAATAACACTAGTTCTTTAACCCGATAATAAATAGAATGTGATTTGGGTTTGTCGTGAACTGTGTTTTAAATAACACCTAGTTCTTTAACCCAGTAAAAGGAGTTTTAACGAATCTGCAATTAGATTAAAATGTAAATTTGGAATCTAAATTATCAAATTTAGAAAATGAGCGAGAATGGAGTATCACCAGTTTTGCTCCAAAGCGATAGTTAAATCTTTAATTAGATTTGAACGTGTAATGGTAATTAATTTTACCGATAACACCATAGTATTAGATATGGAGTATTACCAGTTTTGCTTCATGGGATGAATAGGTTGGGATTGGGAAATAAAATAAATAATTACTTCGTTTTGATTCGCTAATCTCGACTAGTTGGAAAAACCATAATTTGGTTTTAAATAACATCCAAAGGAAGATTAAAGGATAAATTCTAAAGAATTTATCTTGGATAAAATTAATGGGAACCTTTCCCTAAAAATGTGATTTTGTGAATAAAAGAATATTCTGAATTGGAATGAGGCGTATGTTGTGTTTATGTAACATTTGTTTTTAATATACGCGGGTTGTTCGGAAAGGCCGGGTTTATACCCATTCTGAACAACCGATTCGACGATATGTCGAAGATGAAGACGATGGTCGAAGACCGGAAGTCTTCACATCGTTTGGGTAATTACTGACGATCCTGATTGGGCTGTACACCCAAGAGGATGGAAATAGTTGGTGGTCGTCCAGACGTACCTGGAGATGGATGGACATGCGAGGAAAGTGCCTCCGGTTTCGTTCAGACCCAGAACGGACTTGTAAATGGATTGTGTGTCTGACATTGGATTTTATTCTGTGTTGATTGATTTCTATTAAATATATATCTGTCTGGCGGCGGAGAATTTATTCTTTTGCTTAACGCCCTTCTCTGAGACGTACGAGCTCAGAGGTTGTATATTGATGGACATCAGTCGCATATCATGAATTGCCTATGCGGCACGCTAAGATGCAATGATCAAGGCTTCTGTTGAAAAGCAAAGTCTTGTGGTTGATGATCAAAGCACGCCTACGTGGCAGCTTTGTGTATAACGTGAATTCGCGAGCCTCACACCTCGGTATGAGTCAAAAACGGGATGAGGACCCAAGGAGTGCACGACGTTTCTTTCTAGCTATGGGTGGTGTCAGTGACCTACCATCCCTGACATTTATATACTTTTCACCTTTGTGGTTTGGATGCGAGGCGCCTCGATTTTAGGTCTGTAAGGACCGGGAAACGTGTGTTCAGGCATAATTAATCCTCTAACGTAAGTGAGGACCGACCTTGGAGGATCCCAGGGTTGCCCAGAGTGCGTAGCCCTGAGGCATTTGCTAGAGTGTCTCGAACGCGGAGAGGAGCTTGCCCCTTGCCTCGACTCATGACGGAAATCCAATTTCCAATACGTGTAATTCGGTTTTATTTGTAGAGCCTAGTATGGCGACATGATAGATGGTACCCATGCCGCCTAGGATTGATATTTATGATTGAAATGTTTTGACACTATACACTTATTATAGTATCAAATGATTTGTTTCAAACGTACCAAGCATGTTTGGCTATTATAAGGGAAAACCCTATCCTCCGGCTTGCGTTGCATTGTGTGATGGGACCTGGGTCTTATAATAGCTTCATTTTTCGAAAAAGCATTGCGTGGTTTATTCTATGCACTGGTATTCTTGGGAGGAAACCCGTTCCGTGTTATACGGCGTGGTCCCTTGAATTACTCTCTTTTAAAGTAAAGTTTTAAATAACTGTTTTAGTTCTCACACCAGTCACATGACTGACCTGGAGTTTATTGTTTTAACCTAAACTCTGGGTGCCCCTATTTTCCGCACGGGCAGCTAGTAGTTTTGGTTTTGCAGATTTATATTCACAGGATCCTGGTTTACAGCTGGAATGATATCCGAAAAGCTCTGTATCCGTATATCACCTTCAGTTGTGCTTTGTATTATTTTCCGCTGCTATGTAATTTATTGTAATCTCTGATATTTATCGAATGAAATAGTATTCATTTATACTCTGTATATTCTTGTATCTGATGGAATTGTTGTAATAGCAATGAAATGTTCTTCCGTCTGCGTTCTGATTTGTCTTGTCCTCACAGTAATTCGTTCTTTCTCATCTCTTCGGAGACCGGGGAAGTTACGGGTCACTACATTTTGTTTTTAAAATTTTATTTGCCTCAGATTTCTGGTGTGTTTCTCATCATTTTTCATGACTTGATCTGATTCGTCTAGCTAGTTTGTATATGAACAGGGACAGAAAAAATCTTTCTGATGACTGCATATACACGCGTGTGCACTGCCTCGCCAATCAGTATACAGTGTGCAACTGAGGAGTAGCCACATGGACCATCTCGACTCAGTGTACAACATAGCTAAATGGTCGAGGATAACAAACATGGTGCAACTCAAAAGTGCTCAGCATACAAGGATCAAAGCAATGTGGTCAAAAGTGAAAATCAGCAACATATACATGGCAACATACAAGTTGTCAACATGTCGAGCCAGCATGGTTTATATCAACACAGTCATGATGTTTCAATACAAACTGATCAATACTTTCAAGTTGGTGCAATCAAGTGTAAAAATCCAGTTTCAATGTCGCATTCAGTAATTCCAGAATTTCAAGCATTTTAGCATGGCAGATCAAGTTAAAGTACTACAACTCAAATCAGGTGCATGGGTGAACACAACAAGTGCAAGTGCAAAGGTGCCAACAACTCGACATGTACATTTGGTTCAAGCTTCATAAAATCATGTCGAAGGTTCAAGTTTTGTACATGTCAAGTAATCACATATAGGCAAATGGATGGTATGATAACTACAGCAAATTCAATTATATACAAGTGTTCGAATACAACTCCATACAAACACAGTCAAAGGAAATAGAGCATAAGCATAGATGGTGAAGCTAGGTTACATGGATGGTGCAAAATGTGTGTGAACACTCTCATGTTTAGGATTTTCATATACATCAATCTCAAGTCTGAAGTACAAGTGCACACATAACTGTGACAAAGCAAAGAAGAAGTGTAATATATGTTCTCTTAAATGGTCATATACACATAGCAGTGTGGAATCAAAATTACATTAAGTAGTGGTGCAAACATGAACATGTTACTGTAGTTCTTGTGTACACTGCATGGAGCATATAAAGGCTCAAGACAATAATACAAGGTCGAGGCATTGCAAGGCAATCAAAGATGCAACCGTCACAAAAGAATGGTGTACACAGACTAAAAGCAAATGATTTGCCAAGAGAAAAATGGACATAAAGAAATGATATGCATTAAATTAGCAAGGAGAAAATTTGCATATCAAATTTCTTTAATGACAAGTGTTGAACCAATATTTACAGCATACAAGAAATTTGGGAGGATTATTGATATTGCATAAATCATTTCGGGACAGAAACTGTTTCCAGACATAAAACCGTTCCATTTGAAATTCATTCAAATCTATTTCCAGATTTACATCGAAAAATTCAACAATCCAAGCCGAGCAAAATTAGAAGGGACATAAACATCTTTGGCAAGTAACAAAGTAATCGAAAGTAATCAAAGGTAGGGACACAACAAGGTAGTGATGTACATGCAGAAAAGTTTTTTTCAAATGCATCAGAAATTAAAGCAACACAACATGCATGAAATTGTTCAGTATATACAAAACTTCGAACCCTTATAAATGGAAAGGTTTCAGTTTTAAAGACCAGTTTTTAATCAAGGAAATCATCAAAAAGTTTCCTGTTGTTAGAAACAATTTTTGGGCAACACAAATTGTTTTCCAGTTTTGCATACGAGATTCATTGCAGACAAATCTATCAAGCAGGAAACAAAATCCGAAATCAATCAGTGGAATCTTACAAGGCAACAAATCATTATTTACGCAAGGGGCCACAAGAATATCCTTTCAAAATTTAATAAGTCCAAGGCAACAAAAGGCAATTTTATTCATGAATTTCAAAAGGGGAAACATTCACAAAAATCAACCGAGACATTTAGTGAAATCAGAGTTGAATAGGGTTTTCGTTTTTACCCTATAAACACCTATCATCACAGGCAGTTGAGCATTGAAAAACATACAACAATAATACATCAAAACCCACAAAATCAATTCAAGTATTTCAAGGCAAAAAATTTCAGAAAACTCACGAATTTCGATTAGAAGCCCGTCCTCAAATCAATCGAAGAACAGGAGCAACGATGCCATCAAGTAATAGAGATCATCTTCCAGAATACATCATCAATTGCAATCAATTTGGGGACAATTTCATTGAAACCCTAGTTTTTATTTCCAGCCGCCTTTTCCAGAGAAAGAGGAACAATCGGGTTTAACTAATTCTAAAGTGGGCCGGCCAAATTTTGGACTCAAGGGAACAAAGGGGATAACCCTTATATTTTAATTCCTAGGGCTTTTTCAATTTGTTTTTATTTTTGTTTTTTTGTGTGTTGTAAAACGATTCGAACAGTTTTCTAGAGTCTGTTAAATTCTAGGTGTTTCAGTTAGGGATTAACTGATTGTTTACTAGTGTCTGTAAAACTAGGGGAAAATCTGGTCTAGTGAATATAGACCAGTCTAGGGTTTTGAGCGTAGGGTTAGTACAGGAGAAGGGAGTGCGAGTTTACATGGTCTTGTAAGCGGGATCTGTTCTATCACATAGTAGAAACCTTAGGAATGCAGCAGTAAGCAGGATTTTGCCGAAGCTGGGTATATCTTGTGTCATTTACTTTCTGCATTCTGTTTCTGCTATATTATGTGATTTGTTTATTATTATATATCCCGCTAGATTTTTAATTGAGCTAAAACCTATGATAAACCCTATTCACCCCCCTCTAGGGTTAATCTAGATCCAACAATTGGTATCAGAGCCTGGTAATTCCATTAACCCTAAAACATGGATCCTAGTCGTTAGCCGATAGAGAGTCAGTCTAGTTCATCTCCAGCTATTTTCGATGGAACAGATTTTTTAAACTGGAAATCCAAAATGAAATTTTATTTAAAATCTGTTAATATTAAATGTTAGGATGTTGTTATCAATGGGTTTGATAGTGTAGATATTACTTTCAATGCTGTGCTATGAAAATTATTTTTTGATTATCTTAGTGCTGAAAAATTTAATCTTATCTGTCATTGTTTATCTGCACAGGAAATCTGGGATACTCTCAATACAAAGTATGGAAGATCTGACAACTGCAGCTCAAAACCACAAAATCTCAACTTTGATTCAGATCAATGGTTAACAAGTCATATAGATGAAAATTCAGATGAATCAGTTGATGGAGACTCAACAGACAATGAAATAGAAAATTTCTCATATGAAGATATGGTTTATTTTTGTGTTGATCTAACCAAATATGTTGGTAAACTCCAATCTAAAAATAAATCTCTGAAGTCTAGGAATTATGAGTTGATCAGCAAAATTGATGATTTGGAATCACAACTTGAACATTTTAAAAATTCTTCAAATTAAGATTGCAAATATTGTAATGACCCGTATTTTCAGCGGTATAATAATTAATTTATTTAATTATTTAAATGGTGAATTAGAATTAAATGGTTGTTGAACTAAATAATATCGAATATTTAATTAAGATAAATAATATAATAATATATTTAATTTCTGAAATAGTCAGAAATAGTGGAATTCACGTTATGGTGTGAATTGGATCATCTGTGATATTTAATTCAGTTTAGAGTTGAATTATATTAGCGAATATATTTAAACAACGAAAGCTTGAACGTGGAATTATAATATAATTATAAACGAGCGCGTAACGATGCCGTAGTTCTCTATTTGGTGATTTGAACTTCAACTGGATGTACAGGGTTCGCTTTTAATCAGATTTCTATGAAACAAGAAACGTGTGGAGCTGGTGGAGCATATTTTTCTAGTGGAAGAGAAAAATGGGGATTTCATCGTGTAGATTTTGATTTGTGTCCAAATCAAATTTTAAAATAGTCGCTATAGAATCGTTTATCGACCGTAATGGTTTATTCGATATAACTAGATATCGGTTGTGAATTTAGACAAGATTCTTTTGAGAAGTAGTGATAATTTAATTTTTAGGATTTTATGGTAATTTTTAATTAATTAAATAAGCAACTTTTTATTTGGAGTATTTTGCACCCTTAATCAGCGATTTTGGGGTTTCACAATATGAGTTAATCTACCGGTATTATTATACCTTTGGGATCATGGTACGTTGGTCGTCACAACGATAGGGCTAACTCTGTCTGTAGCAGTTTGTATAAGAATAGAGTTTAAGAAATGAATACGAATGTTTTCCTTAAAGTAAAAACAAATTAAACAAAACGTTGCCTCTTCATTAAGGACCACAAATACCATGCTGAAGACCACAAGAGGCCACGTTTTCTATTTCTTAGCAGCACCCTATTGCTTTAAAACGTTAAGACCTAATCTACTTTTGAAACACAACTGACCGCCACTTTTCATTTTCTCAACAACAATAAAATAAAACGAGATGTTTGAGGTCATGTTTGGGTGGAATGATACTTGCGATAGCCGACTTAAATAGTGCAGGTGGACATGAAAGGGGACTTCATGCTATATGCATAGGGTTCACGAGGTCTGCCAGAGGGGTATTTTGGTGAATGAGCATATCAAGAAGCATGCGGGTTTGAGCAGGGGAAGGGTAACGAAGAGAGGAGGATTGAGTTTGGGCCCTTTGTTGTTCGGTGTTTACTGTACAGATCGGAACAAGCTCGAGAATGATTTGTAGTAGGAGGGATAAGCATGGATCAGTGGAATTGGGTCTCGTTTCAGGAAGTAGCGGTCTCACAGGGTGGAGTTGTGCTGTTTTGTTCGATGGTGGTGGGTGTTCGGTCTATTCGACGCTATGAGGAGCTGAAATCCGTGATGGGAAAGAGTGGATCGAACTGTTTTAAATGGGATGAGGTTATTTAGTTCTTGAGGAGAAGAATGGGGGTGCATTCGGTTTGGGAATCAGTGAATCGGTGGAGGAGAGATGGATTTGAGAAGCACCGGCCATGGTTGTTTGAAGGTGCGGTAGGAAATGATTCAACGTGGAAGAAAGGTCACCGGGTCTGGGTAGCGTTGAATGGGTATGGGAATTTGAAATAAGGTTAAGCCCAAATGAAAATGTTTTAAGTTTTATTTAAATTCAAACTGTGTATTAACTTCTAAAATGCGTATCTCCTTCATACGATATCAGATTGACGAACCGTAAGTTGCGTTGGGATCGTATGGACGGGAACAACACAATGACATTGACCGAGAGTGGATTGAAGCTCGTTTGAATTTATGGCAAATTAAATTGTTTGATTCAAATCAAACAACAGTTTATCGTTCTTTAACGATGAACTGCCAAAGTGAGTGAAACTCACAAACTCTGAACAGTTCTATTTTTATAACATATATTTAGAACTGATAAATGATGACTGATTGCTGTGTGTTAACTGTTGGTTGAGTAGTTTGTTTATTGATTGAAATCATAGATAATGATATATATATATATAAATCGTTAATCGAATATTGATTCTGTTTAATATAATATTTTATATTCGTGTGAGCAGGGAAACAGGTTGGAGGGGTCCAACTGGACTCCTCAATATTTATAATACTATTCTATTCATGTATTGGAATATATGATGTGATATATAATCTGTTGTGGATTCTGTGTGTTAGAATGATTTTGATCATTGTTATTCGATATTTTTAATATCATAAGAAACCCTGGGATGTAAAAAGGAATATTTCAACATATATTGAAATAAAGGAATTTTATAAAATCAACCGATTTTATAAAAGGAAATAATTTGAGAATATTTATTTAGAAAATAAATAGGAGATTATAAAGGAGAATGTTTATTTAGAAAATAAATAGGAGATTATAAAGGAGAATATTTATTTAGAAAATAAATAGAAGATTATAAAGGAGAATATTTATTTAGAAAATAAATAGGATAAAGGAATATTTATTTAGGAAATGAATAGAGTTAATTGATTAGAGTAAATCAAGTAGAGTAAATCGATTAGAGTAAAACATACATAGTTATTCGGGATGGGATTCCATTTAGCACGACTGCTAGCGTAATTCGCAGGGCTGCAGATAGCCTACGGCGGTCGGATGTTTCCTGAGGGAATCAGGTGTAACCATTGTGATCGCTGCGATCTATAGTTAAGCGAATGAAGTTAAATCAAATATAGTTATTCAAGAAATAGAGTTAAAACAGACATAGTTATTCGAATTAGAGTTAATCAAATAGAGTTAATCGAATAAAGGTAAAGAAATAGAGTTAAACAAGATTAGAAACTGACTAGAGATTAGTTAAGTTGAATAGTTTTCTGAGTATCGATCGGATGTTGGTTTCGGCCTTCGGGGTTTATACTTAGAGAATTGTTCTCCTACTAGTTTACAGTCAGGGACTGATAGTGTGAAATGATAGCGATATGTAAATAAACAATGGAAACGTTTTCCAGTGTTAATAACATATATTTTCCAAACATAGAAAATAAGGAAATGTGAATATATATATATATATATATATATATATATATATATATGTTAAATGATGACTGATCGATATAATTTCCATCTAGAAATAAAATCGTTGTTTGCACACGTGTTTTCTTTGATAGTTAACTCACTGACTATCGAAGTTTTTGACCATTTTAACGTTGTTAATATGGAGAGACCGGTTGGATTATTATCCGAAGAACCACTCCGTATTGGCAAAAGCGTTGCGAATCATATATGCCAAAGATAATTGAAGACGGAGTAAAGTGCAAGGGCTGTTGTATAAATCTTAGATAACAATGCCTAAGATGGATATACTGAATAGTGCCTTCGTTTTGTCCAGTCCCAGGACAACTTGTATGGACGAAGGTCTGATAGAGTATATCTAATAGATTGCGTAAGTTGATCTCTTCAAATGTATTCACGTTTGGTGGCGGAGGAATTCGTTTCTCTTAGCTGTATACCCGTGTTATTTTTGGATAAATCAATTTGTGATTTGGCAGGTATGACGATGTGACATTCTAAGTGAATGAAGATATGATATGTAAAAAGATAAGCGTAGCTTCTCGCCTCACATCCGGTAAACGACAAAAATCGGGCAGGCAGCATGGCTATGTGGGTCACACCTATTAGGTTGTATAATCACCTAATCTAGAGTTTCATTTACTTCTAAAAATCTATTGTTGATGCTGTCCCATTTGGGAAACGGTTGCTGATCCCAACCGTTGGTGATATACATTCGATACACTCAAGCGAAATGAGTGGTCGGTCATGTGTCGCCAGGTTGCAAGATGTTCTTGTTGAACCTAGTGTATTCCTCTCTAGAGGTACACTAGCGAAAGGTGGTTCCATACCTTGTCATAGTTGGAAATCCATTACCCAATACGTGCTTGCAGTTTTGATTGTATACTATATATGTAGAACGTGAGATGAAAGCGTTTGTGCTAGATGATTATTATATTGTGGTTGATAGACATTATTATAATATCAAAAGGTTTTTGATATAAAGATATTTTGGATTCTCATAAGGGAAAAACCCGTTCCGTTATATGGCGTGGTCTTATGAGATATCATTTACCTGTTCAAACTGTTTTACTCACACCAGTCCCGTGACTGATCTGGAGTTTATTTTGTTTTGTTTTTCCTAAACTCTTGGGTGCCTAAATTTGTACGGGCAGTCAAGTAAGGGGTTTTACAGATGCACTTGGAGAGCTGGGAGCAGGAGGCTTCAGGATTATATAGCTATTGTTTATTTCCTCTGTTGTTGTAGGTGTTGTACTCTGCAAATGTTATTGTATACATATATTGTTTGTATTTCAAAAGTCATGTTATATTTTATTCGTTCCGCTGTGAGATTCGTGTTTACTCTGATGATGATGTTCTTCTTCTTCTTCTGTTCTATAAGTTCTATCTTATCTATTCTCACTCTCTAACTTCTTTCATTAACCATTCGGTTATTTTCGATCCTTGGATGTTCGATATGTGTTGTATATCGGATAACCAAGATCGCAAAAAACCCGAGTCGTTACAGTTGGTATCAGAGCATAAGGTTAAGCGAGTTACCTTGGCTCTGTGGCGTGACTCAGTAGAGATGGGGTTAGTAATACCCTGGATTGAGTTGAGTGTATATATATGAGCGCGTATATTTTATTTAATATAAAATGGTTTTATATTATGGAGATTTATTGGTTGAGTGGTTTATGAGTTTTGGTCGATAGTGGGGCATCACAATATCGATAGGGATTTCTAAACACTTGAGTATGATGGACAGACACAGTATGTTTTGATATAATATATTGGATGTGTTGGTTGTTATTATAATCGAAAGAGATTATAGTTGAAATGGTTATATAAATAACCAAATAGAATTCATATAAGTATAATATATGAGAATTTAAAAATCCTGGGAGATTTTAAATTTGGTTACAAACATTGGAAGAATATTTTGAACTGATTTTAAAATGGAAATGTTTAAGAAATAGTTTTGAAAAGTGTTATAGTATTGAACTCACTTCAATCGCTGGAAAATAAATTCCGATGATGAAGTCGACCATCATCGGTGTTCATTTTTGAGTTGTAAGTGACAGATTACTACCAAGGAGATTGTTTTTGAAGTTGTTTAGAAAAACAAGTAGTTTTGAACTTCGAAAGGGAATATTTGATTTTTGAAAAGTGAAGCTATTTAAAACTCCCAATAAAAGATTATTCGAATTAAAACCAAATTAAGTAGAATTTGGGAAAAGCAAACTGAAATTGAAATTGAACGGGATTAGAATGATATTGAGACAAATTGGATTTGTGAGATTTGAATTTGAAATGGTATTGGATTGATGAGTTAAGAATTTAAAAATCGAGAAGGGAATTTTGGTTGGAAATGAAATTCGACCTAGGTATAAGCAAATGGTTGGATTTGTGGATTGAACAGATTGGAATTTGATTAGGATGACATGAGTATATGTTGAATTAACAGGAGATGTAAAGGATATAATGATATGCCCGACAAAAGGTACCAGTTTATATTATATATGAGTTTGGTGATTTTGATGAGCCGAATTGGCAAGCCGCTTGGCTGTTTGATTTTCTTTTAGTTTGGAGATGGCCCAGAGAGGTGAGTTGGAGTTTGACCTATTGACCAGTACAAAGGAGGTGCCGACGAAATTTTTCAAAAAGTTAAGGCGTTAGAAAATTTTCAGGATTTTTGAAATTTTTCGATAATAAGACTTAATAATTTAATTAAAATTAAATTGGTTCAGTTGAAACTGAAGTTAAGAAGTAAACAAATAAGTTATAACCAGTTAATAGAGTTATTTTCTACCTTAGCAATTTTGAGGACGAAATTATTTTAAGTAGGGAAGAATGTAATGACCCGTATTTTCAACGGTATAATAATTAATTAATTTAATTATTTAAATGGTGAATTAGAATTAAATGGTTGTTGAATTAAATAATATCAAATATTTAATTAAGATAAATAATATAATAATATATTTAATTTCTGAAATAGTCAGAAATAGTGGAATTCACGTTATGGTGTGAATTGGATCATCTGTGATATTTAATTCAGTTTAGAGTTGAATTATATTAGCGAATATATTTAAACGACGACAGTTTGAATGTGGAATTATAATATAATTATAAACGAGCGCGTAACGACGCGGCAGTTCGCTATTTGGTGATTTGAACTTCAACTGGATGTACAGGGTTCGTTTTTAATCAGATTTCTATGAAACAAGAAACGTGTGGAGCTGGTGGAGTATATTTTTCTAGTGGAAGAGAAAAATGGGGATTTCTTTGTGTCCAAATCAAATTTTAAAATAGTCGCTATAGAATCGTTTATCGACCGTAATGTTTTATTCGATATAACTAGATATGGGTTGTGAATTTAGACAAGATTCTTTTGAGAAGTAGTGATAATTTAATTTTTAGGATTTTATGGTTATTTTTAATTAATTAAATAAGAAACTTTTTATTTGGAGTATTTTGCACCCTTAATCAGCGATTTTGGGGTTTCACAATATGAGTTAATCTACCGGTATTATTATACCTCTGGGATCGTGGTACGTTGGTCGTCACATCGATAGGGCTAACTCTGTCTATAGCAGTTTGTATAAGAATAGAGTTTACGAAATGAATACGGATGTTTTCCTTAAAGTAAAAACAAATTAAACAAAACGTTGCCTCTTCATTAAGGACCACAAATACCATGCTGAAGACCACAAGAGGCCACGTTTTCTATTTCTTAGCCGCACCCTATTGCTTTAAAATGTTAAGACCTAATCTACTTTTGAAAAACAACTGACCGCCACTTTTCATTTTCTCAGCAACAATAAAATAAAACGAGATGTTTGAGGGCATGTTTGGGTGGAAAGATACTTGCGATAGCCGATTTAAATGGTGCAGGCTGGTATGAAAGGGGGCTTCATGCTGTACGCATGGGGTTCATGAGGTCTGCCAGAGGAGTATTTTAGTGAATGAGCATATCAAGAAGCATGCGGGTTTGAGCAGTGGAAGGGTAACGAAGAGAGGAGGATTGAGTTTGGGCCCTTTGTTGTTCGGTGTTTACTGTACAGATCGGAACAAGCTCGAGAATGATTTTTAGTAGGAGGGAGAAGCGTGGATCAGTGGAATTGGGTCTCGTTTCAGGAAGTAGCGGTCTCACAGGGTGGAGTTGTGCTGTTTTGTTCGACGGTGGTGGGTGTTCGGTTGATTCGACGCTGTGAGGAGCTGAAATCCGTGATAGGAAAGAGTGGATCAAACTGTTTGAAATGGGATGAGGTGATTCAGTTCTTGAGGAGAAGAATGGGGGTGTATTCGGTTTGGGAATCAGTGAATCGGTGGAGGAGAGATGGATTTGAGAAGCACCGGCCATGGTTGTTTGAAGATGCGGCAGGAAATGATTCAACGTGGTAGAAAGATCACCGGGTCTGGGTAGCGTTTAATGGGTATAGGCCTTTGAAATAAGGTTAAGCCCAAATGAAAATGTTTTAAGTTTTATTTAAATTCAAACTGTGTATTAACTTCTAAAATGCGTATCTCCTTCATACGATATCAGATTGACGAACCGTAAGTTGCGTTGGGATCGTATGGACGGGAACAACAAATGACACTGACCGGGAGTGGATTGAAGCTCGTTTGAATTTATGGAGAAATAAATTGTTTGATTCAAATCAAACAACAGTTTATCGTTCTTTAACGATGAACTGCCAAAGTGAGTAAAACTCACCAACTCTGAACAGTTCTATTTTTATAACGTATATTTAGAACTGATAAATGATGACTGATTGCTGTATGTTAACTGTTGGTTGAGTTGTTTGTGTATTGATTGAAATCATATATATATATATATATAAATCGTTAATCGAATATTGATTCTGTTTAATAGAATATTTTATATTCGTGTGTTTAACATCTGTGATGCAGGGAAACAGGTTGGAGGGGTCCAACTAGACTCCTCAATATTTATAATATTGTTCTGTTCATGTATTGGAATATATGATGTGATATATAATCTGTTATGGATTCTGTGTGTTAGAATGATGTTGATCATTGTTATTCGATATTTCTAATATCATAAGAAACCCTGGGATGTAAAAAGGAATATTTCAACGTATATTGAAATAAAGGAATTTTATAAAATCAACCGATTTTATAAAAGGAAATAATTTGAGAATATTTTTTTAGAAAATAAATAGGAGATTATAAAGGAGAATATTTATTTAGAAAATAAATAGGATAAAGGAATATTTATTTAGGAAATGAATAGAGTTAATCGAATAGAGTTAATCGATTAGAGTAAATCGATTAGAGTAAAACATACATAGTTATTCAGGATGGGACTCCACTTAGCACGACTGCTAGCGTAATTCGCAGGGCTGCAGATAGCCTACGACGGTCGGATGTTTCCTGAGGGAATCAGGCGTAACCATTGTGATCGCTGCGATCTAGAGTTAAGCGAATGGAGTTAAATTGAGTATAATTATTCAAGAAATAGAGTTAAAACAGACATAGTTATTCGAATTAGAGTTAATCAAATAGAGTTAATCGAATAGAGGTAAAGAAATAGAGTTAAAAAAGATTAGAAACTGACTAGAGATTAGTTAAGTTGAATAGTTTTCTGAGTATCGATCTGATGTTGGTTTCGGCCTTCGGGGTATATACTTAGAGAATTGTTCTCCTACTAGTTTACAGTCAGGGACTGATAGTGTGAAATGATAGTGATATATAAATAAACAATGGAAACCTTTTCCAGTGTTAATAACATATATTTTCTAAACATAGAAAATGAGGAAATGTGAATATATATATATATATATATATATATATATATATATATATATATGTGTGTGTGTGTGTTAAATGATGATTGATCGATATAATTTCCATGTGGAAATAATATCGTTGTTTGCACACGTGTTTTCTTTGATAGTTAACTCACCGACTATCGAAGTTTTTGACCATTTTAACATTGTTAATATGGAGAGACGGTTGGATTATTATCCGAAGAACCACTCCGTATTGGTAGAAGCGTTGCGAATCATATATGCCAAAGATAATTGAAGACGGAGTAAAGTGCAAGGGCTATTGTATAAATCTTAGATAACAGTGCCTAAGATGGATATACTGAATAGTGCCTTCGGCTTATCCAGTCCCAGGACAACTTGTATGGACAAGGGTCTGACAGAGTATATCTAATAGATTGCGTAAGTTGATCTCTTCAAACGTATTCACATTTGGTGGCGGAGGAATTCGTTTCTCTTAGCTGTATACCCGTGTTATTTTTTGATAAATCAATTTGTGATTTGGCGGGTATGATGATGTGACATTCTAAGTGAATGAAGATATGATATGTAAAAAGATAAGCGTAGCTTCTAGCCTCACATCCGGTAAATGACAGAAATCGGGCAGGTAGCATGGCTATGTAGGTCGCACCTATTAGGGTGTATAATCACCTAATCTAGAGTTTCATTTACTTCTAAAAATCTATTGTTGATGCTGTCCCATTCGGGAAACAGTTGCTGATCCCAACCGTTGGTGATATACATTCGATACACTCAAGCGAAATGAGTGGTCGGTCATGTGTGGTCGAGTTGCAAGATGTTCTTGTTGAACCCAGTGTATTCCTCTCTAGAGGTACACTAGCGAAAGGTGGTTCCATACCTTGTCATAGTTGGAAATCTATTACCCAATACGTGCTTGCGGTTTTGATTGTATACTATATATGTAGAACATGAGATGAAAGCGTTTCTGCTAGATGATTATTATATTGCGGTTGATAGACATTATTATAATATCAAAAGGTTTTGGATATAAAGATATTTTGGATTCTCATAAGGGAAAAACCCGTTCCGTTATACGACGTGGTCTTATGAGATATCATTTACCTGTTCAAACTGTTTTACTCACACCAGTCCCAAGACTGACTCGGAGTTTACTTATTTTTGTTTTCCCTAAACTCTTGGGTGCCTAAATTTGTACGGACAGTCAAGTAGTCGGGGTTTTACAGATGCACTTGGAGAGCTGGGAGCAGGAGGCTTCAGGATTATATAGCTATTGTTTATTTCCGCTGTTGTTGTAGGTGTTGTACTCTGCAAATGTTATTGTATACATATATTGTTTGTATTTCAAAAGTTGTGTTATATTTTATTCGTTTCGCTGTGAGATTCGTATTTACTCTGATGATGATGTTCTTCTTCTTCTTCTATTCTGTAAGTTCTATCTTATCTATTCTCACTCTCTAACTTCTTTCATTAACCATTCCGTTATTTTCGATCCTTGGATGTTCGATATGTGTTGTATATCTGATAACCAAGATCGCAAAAAACCCGGGTCGTTACAAAAATTGTTTGAAATTGATAACCAATCTTGTTCATCTCAATAAAAATATTCAAAAGTTTGAAAAGGAAATTCTGATCTTAAACAAAAACAAGTTTGAGTTATCAACTCTAAATAATTTTTTAAAAAAGGAATTAGAAATTTTTAAGACTGATATATATCCCAAATTTGAAATTGCTGAAAAGGAGAATCTGTTGAAATCCGATTTGATTTTGAAAGAACTAGAAAACAAGATTGAAAAATCCAAGAAATTTGAGTCTGAAAAACAAAAACATTTTGAATTTGAAATTGTTGAGTCCCAAACCAAAATTAGATTGCTTAATGATGAAAATTTGGTTTTGAAATCTGATTTTGAAAGATGTAAGATCACTAAAAATCGTTGTTCAGATTTAATGAAAGAAAACAATGATCTTAAAACTGAAATTCAACAACTTGAAACAATTTTGGGAAAATTTTTTGATGGAGAAAAATCCTTGAATATGTTGTTGAAAAACCAAATTTCTGTTGGAAACAAACGTTGTAACAACCCGTATTTCGATAACATGTTAAAACGAGAATCAAGGCAGAATTTAATTTTAAATTCTGAATCAAGTAAAACGGGCTATGCCATTGCATTCGTCTCGGAAAAATACGCAAAATAGAGTCTGAGTTTTCGAGAATCGGAGTCCGTATGACCAAGTTATGGTCCGACGAACTTTTCAGAAAATTCAAGTTCAAAAACGAGTTCTAATTTCGGAAATTAGGGCTGGAGGGCTAGGCGGGAAAAATTCCCGCCAGGTACCCCAAGTCGACAGCCCTGTCGACTTGGGAGTCGACATTGCTTGACCCAGGTCGACAGCCCTGTCGACTTGGGGGTCGACTTATGGTGGCCGGGCAGTTTTGCCTGGTGCACCTATTTCCTGTCTTGGCTAGGTTTTTGGGCCTGGTTTGAAATCTGATGGTTCAGGTTGGTCCTAGGGTTAATCTAAGGGTCCTAACTAATCCTAATCTCTATAAATAAGCCCCTAACCCTCTCCTAAATCCTCATTATTCATTCATGCAACTAAACTATGGCAAAATTGCTCCTCTCATGGCCTCCACTCAAAATCCTAGCCTCCACTTCATTTCTATGAGAGGTTTCATGATCATGTGAGTATTAGAGAGTCCCTATGTTAGTGTGAGAGCTTCTCAAGTTGATTTCAAGGCTAAAGCTTTGACCTTTGTTCATCAAGATGGGTTTTTTATTGATTTGGAGCTTTCATCTTTGGGTTTTTGAATGATGGCATGCATAGGCTTTGTCTCAATCTTTAACTTAATCGATTTGTGCCTTCATAGCAATGTAAGCCCTTTCCCTACTCTTAGATATTAACTATGAAGTTAAATGTTCATGTTGCAAGTTTGGGTTTGATCATTGAGTATGATACATGCTATCATGTCATGCAAGTTTATGAAGTCATTATCTTGATCTTGTGGGCTAAAAGCTACAACCTTTATGTTGAAATGTTGCATTATGCAACATGAGAACCCTCATAACCTTTATGTCAACTTGCATATGAAGTCATAACCCTTATATGATGATATATGCGAGTTACTAGTCATCATTCCATGTCTTTTGTCACCATGATTTGCTTATGTGCCAAGTTTGGGTTTATGCATGTTTTTGAGGCTTAAGAATGTAACATGCAAGTTAATGAACACATTTGTGCCTCATTTGCCACCATGATTAACTTGTGGCTTAATATCCATTTTTGTCATGCCTTTGCCAAGTCTCTTCTTTTAATCCATTACGTTGTTGCGAACGTATATGCGAGTTTAAAAGCGTTGGGTTATGTTATGAGTAATTTCCAATGACATGAAAATACAACTTGAAAACATGACTTGAAATATAACATGGAAGTTGACATGTGAGTATGTTTGAAAATATGGAATTGGGAATTTACCTATTAAGTTAGGTCTACCCATATTCTTAAAAACTTGAATATGAACATGACACTAGACTAAACATGAAAGTGACCAACTCGAGGTTGGGTTGAGTTTGCAACGTAAAACTACCCGGAACCGACCGGCCTAACTAGTAGTTGCAAACAATAGGACCCAATGTGAGAAGTTGGTCATGTTGTGCTTGAACCCGAGGTTAGACCAAGTTGTGGTGTAAAGCTACCCGGAACCGACCGGCTTAACTAGTAACCACAACAAAGTCTAATGTGAGAGGTTGAGGTGCATTAAGTAATTAATGCCACATGATAGGGTTAAGTTAATTTGATTAATGACTCTTAACCAAATATGACATGGACAATGGGTTAAGTAAATTGATTAGGCCAATGATACTTAACAAAACATGACAAGGTTGGGTAGGTTAAGTAACTTGATTTGCCTAATGACACTTAACCATTTTTATATGACTAGTGGACGGGGTTAAGTTAACCAACACTTAATCAATCCAACACGGTAATTTGGTAAGGTTAAGTAAGTTTCCTTAATGACACTTAACCGAAAAATACAGTTAATGGATGGGGTTAAGATTAGACTCAACTAGTCTAAACATGGAAATCGGATGGGGTTAAGTTAGCCTAGGCTTAATTAATCCCACTTGGCAGTTTAATGGAGTTAAGTTAAACACTTAACTAAGCTAACATGATGATTTGATGTGGTTAAGTGACCTATACTTAACCAATCTAACTCGTTAATTTATTGAGGTTAAGTTAACCTATACTTAACCAATCTAACGTGAAAACATGATAAGGCTAAGTCACGAATCGCTTAAATACGCTTGACCGATTTGACTCAGTAATTTGATAGGGTCAAGTTAATATATACTTAACCAACTTGAGCATGGTTTGTAGGGTTAAGTCTTGAACTTGGATACTTAGCCAATTTTGACATGATTTGTAGACGGGTTAAGTCATGAACTTAAGTGACACTTAATCCATTATGTAAACCCTAGTTCTGAGGATTAGGTGGATAACCGTAGTTAACAAGGATAACGGGAATAAGGCTAAGTGGTAAACCTTAGTTGAAGAATAACTAAGTAATGATTCTTAGTCAAGGAAATTTAGACCAGTTCATAGATAGATGAGTAACCTGATACGGTAGGTCATCGTTTAAGTATACGAGTAGGAGCAAGTATCTGATTTAGATAAAGGCTCCAGCGAACTGGGTAACGAAGCAGCGGCTTCGGGGAACGTGAGGATATTCTTGGTATCCCTCTGTGAGCTGCCAGGTGATCATACTAGGCTCATGAGAGGTTAAGGTCTGCGTTAGAAGAACCAAGAGTATGCCTTGGTTGCTATACGAGCGACCTAAAGACGGGGATGGATAGGGGATAGTCGACGATACACGGTCGTACCCTAGATAGCATTTCGTCAGGCTACCTACCATCTTTGGTCAAGCGTGTACGTACGGAAAGGCAGAGAACACCCAAAAGACCATAATTGCTATCTAATTATGGTTGCGGTAAGGCTAGGATTGTGGGTTGGCCAGTAGTGTGTTCTCATACAGGATTTATCCTGTCTTGTCTTTCACTAGTTGAGGGAGTGGTCTCGTGGGACCATAGCCACGTATAGAAAAAAACAGACCTTAGCATCTGCATCGGCAGATAAATCGAAAGCTCCCGACCGAGTCCTGTATTTCCTAATCTGCCCTGTGACAGGACTCGGATGGCACGATGTGATACATGTGCATACAGTCATGGAAAAACGATTCACGGTGAATGCATGGGAAAAAGGGCGCGGTTGACGGTTAGCGTAATTCCTAGTGGCCCTGGGTGGTTGAACCAAAACCGAGATACGAAAACGTGCAATAGGTAAGCATAATCCCTAGTAGTCCTAGGTAGCATAAGTCCTAGTTGTACAATCGATGATTCATGTTGAAAGACCCTAGTTAGATATAGGGTGACAGTCCAAAACGATCTTAAGGATCATGGAACTATGTTAAAGTAGTATAGAATCTCATGGGAAAGCCCGTATGGTCTACGGCAAGGGACTGAACATTTACATGGAATAAAACATACGAGTTGAGTAACCTATATATGCGATATATTAGGTTGACATGGACCATTACACGACTTTTGAGTAAGGGTCATTCATGGTTAACACATGATACGGTGGGGATACTAGTACGGTAGGTGCAGAGCTAAAAGACAAGATAGATACCATGGGAGGTTATACGTGATAGAT
Source organism: Allium sativum (assembly GCA_030737875.1). Taxonomy (NCBI): domain Eukaryota; kingdom Viridiplantae; phylum Streptophyta; class Magnoliopsida; order Asparagales; family Amaryllidaceae; genus Allium; species Allium sativum. The sequence goes on along the minus strand of CM060922.1, from coordinate 441,075,307 downwards.
ATCTTGGGGATATTATACTTGATAGGAACCTGACGATGGGATACCTTGTTTTATCTTGACATCGTAATTTATCATGACACCTTAGTTTATCTGAGTTCAATAGTTCATCCTGTTATTTTGATTTAGCTTATCTATCTTGTCATCATGCTTATGTTCATCTCAGTTTCTCATGTCAGTTAACTTTACTAGTTTTTATGCTGATAGTAGATAGGGCTTACTCAGTCTTTTTGACTGACCCGTTTTGTTTCGCCTCTTTTCTTCCGTTTCCCCCCCAGGTTACAGGGAGGAAATACTGTTGTTTAGTTCGGACTTCTTCTGCTTGAAGGTCATCATGGATGGCTTGGACTTTTCTTGGCTATGGCTACTTTACTGTTTTTACTTGGGGAATAATTTATGAAAAAGTCTTTATGCTTCTTTACTATTGCAAGAAAGGTTTTGATGTACTCTGATGTAAAAGGCTTTAGACCTTAATTATTAATGTTTATGAAAGTTCGATTTTACTTCCGCTATTTTTATATGTTCTGTCTTGTGATATTTCTGTGCATGTTTACCAATAATGCCCCTCTAAAGCTAGTGCATTCCTTTCCGAGTGACCCTAGCGGAGGCGGGGTGTTACACGTAGTATCAGAGCAGAAGGTTACCAGACTGGGCAAAAGTTTTTAAAGACCTTCTGAAAACTATTTGAAAATCGTTTACAAAGAAGCATTTTTTAAGAAAATTTTCTTTTAAAAGAAAAAGGCTATTCCCCAAAGGCCATTAGCACTATCCTTGTTTCCTTAATTGAATCTCTTTTCCTTTCTTTCCTCCATCTGTAGTCACAGTGGTTTTAACTGCGACTAGTCTTTTCTATCTACGAAAGTGCTTTCTATACGATGGAGGTGGTTCTCGAGAGACCAGTGGCCGCGTTATAAGAAAGGATAGTGAGAAAGAGGGTAAAGGATACGAGCTTAAGGATGAGCAACTTGTTGGTATGGCTTAGTCCTCAAAGGAGGGAGAAAGATGAACAATGAAACCCATGACGAGAGAGTACCTTTGGCATGGTAAAACGGGGCGGATAGTTAAGTATTATGGGACAAGGACAAGATCATCGGGAGGGCAATAATATGCTCTCATTTCTAGGGTACCTCGGAAGGAGGGTAACGATCTTGTTAAAGGTTTAGCTTTTCTTCTCTATCATCCCGTTAGGACTTCGTTTTTCGTATCAATTAAGTCTGCTTCGATAGTTGAGTCTCTGCACCTTAAGTACTAGCGTAATAGAGAATCCCATTTTTGTCTCAAAGTCCTATTGGAGAATCAGTCCATTTATACATGACTTGTTTGGATTTGAGAATGTCTATGCCAAGTGTTGAGTTTGGAAATAATGCTTATGTTTATAAGCTATGGATGGATTCTAGGGATGAAGTGGTTATCCAGTAGGGGGTGCCACTCTCGGTTTTGATAGGAGGGTAGTTAGACCTTTTGACTAGCCTTGGTAATACCCTCGAAGTATCGTGTAACCTTTCTGAGGTTCTGTCATGACTAGTTACTTAGAATCCCTTGATGCCTTTATTGGAAATTTGAAGCCCGATCGAGTGGTGTTCGCCGATAAGACGGATGGTTTACTTCATTTATGCATGGGTTATAGAGATCACCCTAGTAAGTGCGCTTGATAACCTGGTTGACATCTGTTTACTTTCAAGAGAAAGTTCTTCTACATGGAATACCTTATAGCATATAAACGAGATCCAAGATTCATTAGTGAATTTTGGAAAGCTTGCATGAGATCATGAGTACGCAGTCATGTTTGCGCCAAGTATTCTAGAAAAAGGATAAGTGCAAGTGGAACGAGAGGCGACGAAGAAATGAGTTCCAGCTCATGTTATGGAAACAGGAAATAAGAAGCTACGAAATCGCGAAGTTAAAAGACGGTCAAGGCACAATGGAATTAAGCTCAAGGAAATACGACTTTGATGGTCAAAGACTAGATACGCGCATGATATCTCTTTTTGGGAGTATATCCTTGATCCCTGTTTTCTGTAGAGCTTACTTGTAGGCTATCTTTTGTGGACATCCTCTCGGTCCTATTTTCTGTTACAAACCCCGTAAGGAGTTTGTCTTGTTTATCTTCTCGACCCTGTTTCAGGGAATCCTAGGTAGAACCCTATGGATGTAAACATGTATTTGAAACATGTTATGATTGATATGGTTGCAAGTGGTTGCTCGTGGATGCGCGAATACACATTAGATACTAGCTCGACTCAGTCACATTTCATATTGCATATGCACGAATATTTATACCTGTTTATGGATGAAATCGAATGTATTATCATGCGGTTGTTGCATATGAATGGATGATTGTGCACGCATATAGTATCTATATGACTAGGATTATTTGCATACATGTTGGATTCATGGCACTATACATATTTTGCATTAGAAAGATTATTCAGGCCTGATCATTAGCATTAGCTAAGGAACATGTACACACACGTTTTGCATATATTCATACAGCATTAGAAATCATCTAAGGACAATGGTTGCTTGTGGATGATGTTTTGAGTAGATGAATGATGGATGGTAGGATATGTTCTTCCTAACTTGGAGATTTCGGGGACGAAATCCTAAAAGGTGGGGAGAATGTAACAACCCGTATTTCGGTAACATGTTAAAACGAGAATCAAGGCAGAATTTAATTTTAAATTCTGAATCAAGTAAAACGGGCTATGCCATTGCGTTCGTCTCGGAAAAATACGCGAAATAGAGTCTGAGTTTTCGAGAATCGGAGTCCGTATGACCAAGTTATGGTCCGACGAAGTTTTCAGAAAATTCAAGTTCAAAAACGAGTTCTAATTTCGGAAATTAGGGCTGGAGGGCTAGGCGGGAAAAATTCCCGCCAGGTACCCCAAGTCGACAGCCCTGTCGACTTGGGAGTCGACATTGCTTGACCCAAGTCGATAGCCCTGTCGACTTGGGGGTCGACTTATGGTGGCCGGGCAGTTTTGCCTGGTGCACCTATTTGCTGTCTTGGCTAGGTTTTTGGGCCTGGTTTGAAATCTGATGGTTCAGGTTGGTCCTAGGGTTAATCTAAGGGTCCTAACTAATCCTAATCTCTATAAATAAGCCCCTAACCCTCTCCTAAATCCTCATTATTCATTCATGCAACTAAACTATGGCAAAATTGCTCCTCTCATGGCCTCCACTCAAAATCCTAGCCTCCACTTCATTTCTATGAGAGGTTTCATGATCATGTGAGTATTAGAGAGTCCCTATGTTAGTGTGAGAGCTTCTCAAGTTGATTTCAAGGCTAAAGCTTTGACCTTTGTTCATCAAGATGGGGTTTTTATTGATTTGGAGCTTTCATCTTTGGGTTTTTGAATGATGGCATGCATAGGCTTTGTCTCAATCTTTAATTTAATCGATTTGTGCCTTCATAGCAATGTAAGCCCTTTCCCTACTCTTAGATATTAACTATGAAGTTAAATGTTCATGTTGCAAGTTTGGGTTTGATCATTGAGTATGATACATGCTATCATGTCATGCAAGTTTATGAAGTCATTATCTTGATCTTGTGGGCTAAAAGCTACAACCTTTATGTTGAAATGTTGCATTATGCAACATGAGAACCCTCATAACCTTTATGTCAACTTGCATATGAAGTCATAACCCTTATATGATGATATATGCAAGTTACTAGTCATCATTCCATGTCTTTTGTCACCATGATTTGCTTATGTGCCAAGTTTGGGTTTATGCATGTTTTTGAGGCTTAAGAATGTAACATGCAAGTTAATGAACACATTTGTGCCTCATTTGCCACCATGATTAACTTGTGGCTTAATATCCATTTTTGTCATGCCTTTGCCAAGTCTCTTCTTTTAATCCATTACGTTGTTGCGAACGTATATGCGAGTTTAAAAGCGTTGGGTTATGTTATGAGTAATTTCCAATGACATGAAAATACAACTTGAAAACATGACTTGAAATATAACATGGAAGTTGACATGTGAGTATGTTTGAAAATATGGAATTGGGAATTTACCTATTAAGTTAGGTCTACCCATATTCTTAAAAACTTGAATATGAACATGACACTAGACTAAACATGAAAGTGACCAACTCGAGGTTGGGTTGAGTTTGCAACGTAAAACTACCCGGAACCGACCAGCCTAACTAGTAGTTGCAAACAATAGGACCCAATGTGAGAAGTTGGTCATGTTGTGCTTGAACCCGAGGTTAGACCAAGTTGTGGTGTAAAGCTACCCGGAACCGACCGACTTAACTAGTAACCACAACAAAGTCTAATGTGAGAGGTTGAGGTGCATTAAGTAATTAATGCCACATGATAGGGTTAAGTTAATTTGATTAATGACTCTTAACCAAATATGACATGGACAATGGGTTAAGTAAATTGATTAGGCCAATGATACTTAACAAAACATGACAAGGTTGGGTAGGTTAAGTAACTTGATTTGCCTAATGACACTTAACCATTTTTATATGACTAGTGGACGGGGTTAAGTTAACCAACACTTAATCAATCCAACACGATAATTTGGTAAGGTTAAGTAAGTTTCCTTAATGACACTTAACCGAAAAATACAGTTAATGGATGGGGTTAAGATTAGACTCAACTAGTCTAAACATGGAAATCGGATGGGGTTAAGTTAGCCTAGGCTTAATTAATCCCACTTGGCAGTTTAATGGAGTTAAGTTAAACACTTAACTAAGCTAACATGATGATTTGATGTGGTTAAGTGACCTATACTTAACCAATCTAACTCGTTAATTTATTGAGGTTAAGTTAACCTATACTTAACCAATCTAACGTGAAAACATGATAAGGCTAAGTCACGAATCGCTTAAATACGCTTGACCGATTTGACTCAGTAATTTGATAGGGTCAAGTTAATATATACTTAACCAACTTGAGCATGGTTTGTAGGGTTAAGTCTTGAACTTGGATACTTAGCCAATTTTGACATGATTTGTAGACGGGTTAAGTCATGAACTTAAGTGACACTTAATCCATTATGTAAACCCTAGTTCTGAGGATTAGGTGGATAACCGTAGTTAACAAGGATAACGGGAATAAGGCTAAGTGGTAAACCTTAGTTGAAGAATAACTAAGTAATGATTCTTAGTCAAGGAAATTTAGACCAGTTCATAGATAGATGAGTAACCTGATACGGTAGGTCATCGTTTAAGTATACGAGTAGGAGCAAGTATCTGATTTAGATAAAGGCTCCAGCGAACTGGGTAACGAAGCAGCGGCTTCGGGGAACGTGAGGATATTCTTGGTATCCCTCTGTGAGCTGCCAGGTGATCATACTAGGCTCATGAGAGGTTAAGGTCTGCGTTAGAAGAACCAAGAGTATGCCTTGGTTGCTATACGAGCGACCTAAAGACGGGGATGGATAGGGGATAGTCGACGATACACGGTCGTACCCTAGATAGCATTTCGTCAGGCTACCTACCATCTTTGGTCAAGCGTGTACGTACGGAAAGGCAGAGAACACCCAAAAGACCATAATTGCTATCTAATTATGGTTGCGGTAAGGCTAGGATTGTGGGTTGGCCAGTAGTGTGTTCTCATACAGGATTTATCCTGTCTTGTCTTTCACTAGTTGAGGGAGTGGTCTCGTGGGACCATAGCCACGTATAGAAAAAAACAGACCTTAGCATCTGCATCGGCAGATAAATCGAAAGCTCCCGACCGAGTCCTGTATTTCCTGATCTGCCCTGTGACAGGACTCGGATGGCACGATGTGATACATGTGCATACAGTCATGGAAAAACGATTCACGGTGAATGCATGGGAAAAAGGGCGCGGTTGACGGTTAGCGTAATTCCTAGTGGCCTTGGGTGGTTGAACCAAAACCGAGATACGAAAACGTGCAATAGGTAAGCATAATCCCTAGTAGTCCTAGGTAGCATAAGTCCTAGTTGTACAATCGATGATTCATGTTGAAAGACCCTAGTTAGATATAGGGTGACAGTCCAAAACGATCTTAAGGATCATGGAACTATGTTAAAGTAGTATAGAATCTCATGGGAAAGCCCGTATGGTCTACGGCAAGGGACTGAACATTTACATGGAATAAAACATACGAGTTGAGTAACCTATATATGCGATATATTAGGTTGACATGGACCATTACACGACTTTTGAGTAAGGGTCATTCATGGTTAACACATGATACGGTGGGGATACTAGTACGGTAGGTGCAGAGCTAAAAGACAGGATAGATACCATGGGAGGTTATACGTGATAGATATCTTGGGGATATTATACTTGATAGGAACCTGACGATGGGATACCTTGTTTTATCTTGACATCGTAATTTATCATGACACCTTAGTTTATCTGAGTTCAGTAGTTCATCCTGTTATTTTGATTTAGCTTATCTATCTTGTCATCATGCTTATGTTCATCTCAGTTTCTCATGTCAGTTAACTTTACTAGTTTTTATGCTGATAGTAGATAGGGCTTACTCAATCTTTTTGACTGACCCGTTTTGTTTTGCCTATTTTCTTCCGTTTCCCCCCAGGTTACAGGGAGGAAATACTGTTGTTTAGTTCGGACTTCTTCTGCTTGAAGGTCATCATGGATGGCTTGGACTTTTCTTGGCTATGGCTACTTTACTGTTTTTACTTGGGGAATAATTTATGAAAAAGTCTTTATGCTTCTTTACTATTGCAAGACAGGTTTTGATGTACTCTGATGTAAAAGGCTTTAGACCTTAATTATTAATGTTTATGAAAGTTCGATTTTACTTCCGCTATTTTTATATGTTCTGTCTTGTGATATTTCTGTGCATGTTTACCAATAATGCCCCTCTAAAGCTAGTGCATTCCTTTGCGAGTGACCCTAGCGGAGGCGGGGTGTTACAAACGTGGACTTGGTTTAGGGAAAAACAATGGTTTTGAAAAATGAAACTCTAATGGTTTTGAAAATCCTTCAAACTACTTTAAAAAGAATCGATTTGAAAATTTGAATTCTGATAAATTCAAAGGGTTTTTAAATCATAAACGAGATGTGAATTTGTTTTATAATATGCCATTTGAACAATTCTTGATCCCAAAAAGAAATAAAACAAACGTCATTAAATTCAAATAGATCTGGGTTCCAAAAGGTACAAAGATAGATTCAAATGGGTTGTTATACAAACAGGTTTGGGTACCTAAAGTTGTAAACACATTTCAGAGTGGTTTTACAAATTTTATTAGACCACTCGATCCTTCAAACCGTTAGGGACCAGAGGAGACTGAGGAACTATTTTGCAAAGGAGAAACTGAATTCAATTACTTCATATCATCAGAATGTTCACAGTTTCATAGTCAAGTTTTTGATGGTTTAGAGATTCTGGTTTACATTGATTTCAAGTATGATCTCTAAACTCATCTTTGTATATTCTCTTTATTTTTATTTTCTGTGTTTATTCCTTCCTCTACTCCTTCCTTCAATTTTTTATTTTGATTTATCACTGCCTTTTTTTGTTTCTTTATGGGCTTCATTAACATCCAATAGCAGAAGTCATGTTTTTTTGCTTCTCTTGAATAAAACTCTAATGTTTAATAATTTCCAGACCTTGAATTCAAATTTGTAAATATTTCTGCAATTGTTTTGAAGCTTATTTTTTGATTTCTAAATTTCTAACAGTACTGAAGCATTCATATCATATCTCAAACACTGTTAGTTTAAATTCTAAATTTTTGAAGATCTGAATATCTAATGAAATTTCACATATATCTGTTGTTTTGAGTTTTCACTAATTCGTTTTAGAAAAGCTTGAAATAATATACTCATTACAGCACACCAATATTTATCTATGGTGATAATTTCATTATTTTTCAGATTGGCTTGAAAATTTTGAATGTCTTGAATTATAGTGATACATCTTGAATCACATCTTTATTCATGATCATTATTGTTGAAATTTATTTGTTTGAAATCATCTGAAATTCTTGATATTCTGAATATCACACACCTCTAAAATTTGAAATTATCAATCTTGTGTGACTGATAAATTATATCTCAAACTTAACAATGATTCAAGTGATTTCAAATAAATTACTTCTTAAATTTTTTTGGATCATGAATACCTCTCAAACTTGATGTAAATGATCTGAAATTTCTCTTGTACTTATCAGAAAATACTTGTGAAAAATTCTTTGGAAATCTAGCCTTAAAAATCACTGCTATATCATGATTATTTGATTTGAATATTTGTTTGTTTAAAATCATTTGAAATTATTGATTTATTAAATCACACACATATCTTGAATCAGAAATTTATAATCTGGTGTGACTGATTCATTGAATCCTGATATCTTCATATTCCATCAAATGATTTAAGATAAACGGTATTTTTAATCTTAGACCATGAATCATCTTATGTGACTGTCATCCTGACAAGTTCTGCTTTGAAACTGTTTGTGCTTCCTTAATATTGAAAATTGGTAACTGCTTGCTTTGATAATTTTTTTGGTCTACTACTCTGATAGAAGAAACCATTTGTGAAATTGTTTGGTGATTGCTTTTTTTGGTATCAAATATATACCATGCTTTGATAGATGAAATTAAATTGCTTGATTTGTTAACCGTGCCTGCTTAGGCTTTGTGATTATGATTTTGTTGTTTGAGATATCTTTGTTCATCTCTAGTGTCTTTTAAAATCCTCATGAATAGAGACATCAAGTGGTATCAGTTTAGAAGTGATGAATATTTTTTGTATATATTTTGTTAATCCCTCTCGTCTTGTATAGTTTTGCATATTCCTCTTGTAATTGATTTTCAATTTTAAAGGTATATATTGATTATTCATTCAGAAATTGAAATCAATATCCAAATTGAACAGTATTTATAATTCATCAAAATTATTATTAGATTTTGAAATTGTGATGAATTGTGACTGCAATATATTTCACAACAAGAGGAGATTTTGTTTAGATTCTCATGATGGTTGAACCGTTATTATAATATCTTTGAATTGGCTACTATTTCACGACCATCTTCTTTATCTTCCACTGTTCTGTCCTTCATTATAATTTATATTAATGTGGAGAGTTAATTTAAAAAAAAATCCTTTTTTAACAAACAGTGAAAATATTTGTGATAGAAATTGGACTATATTATTAATTCAAAATTAGTGATAATTAGAAATTTTCAATGATCCCAGTACAGTTGGTCATATTTCATAATATTATTAATTTAGAAATTTATTTCACAGTCCATATCTGTACCTACCCTATTTTCTATCATCCATATATTGGTTTATATACCGAGCTCTTGAAGCTGAAAACGATAAATATATAATTAATACATAAGTGTGTCTCTAACCTCATTTAAAAATCCAAGCTCTGATCATGCATGGTTATGAGACAACTTATAATTTAAGCTGCGACTGACCTCATTTAAAAATCCAAGCTCTGGTTATGCGTGGTTAGTGTGCTCTTAAATAAAAAATATAAAAAAAGGGAAATAATGTACTATAAATTAAAATTAATATGAAATTCTCCTTGGTGTTCAAGAACCAACATATCAATCCATCTTTTTAATCTGTGAAATGTGTGAAATCTTATGACATATTATGATTTGTTGATTGATAGATATTGGGATTTAAGATTATTCGATTTTGTCACTTAAGTTGAAATTATTATTATAGTCCAAATCCATCACTGTTTTGTGCTCATTTTTACAAAATTCTTTTGAAAATAATTGGAAATCATATTTTTGTAACTCTCTCCATTTTATATAAAATTCATCGTAAACCCGTCATTCTCTACAATGTGAAATATGCCACATGTTCTCAGAATATTATGATTTTTGTTTGACTGATTGAGTTTATGATGACTGTTCTTCCTCTTAAGCTGAAATTATATTATTTAGTCATTTTTCATCTATATTTTAATTTCTAGATCCTTTTGATGATAATAAAAGGGGGAGAATGGGTTGAGATTTTGATTTATGAGTAAATATTTTATAAATACTTTTACTTTTGAAAATTTATTATTATTCAGTTCAGTTCACTCATGCACAGTTATAGGGGGCGTTTTCTGTTGCAGAGGGAGCTAATAAATAGGGAGAGTTCAAAATTCACTGTCAAACACATCTATTGTGCTCAAAATCTTTTTTTTGTTTGTCATTATCAAAAGGGGGAGATTGTTGTATATAATGTGGTTGTATACACAATTATAAGATTTTTGTTTGATGATAACAACCAAATAAATATTATTTTAAATGTGTTTGTTACTGTGCTGTTCTATATATACATTACAGACATGAATATAATATTTATATTTAAATACAATACAACTGTACAGACATTCATATATTCATACAATATTTTATTTAAATTAAATATTATATTTCAAATATTCAAACGGTACAACTATTTATAACTCCACTATTTGAATTCATCACTAATATACATTTCATTTCATATACACTACATCATTCTACATTCTTTGTATTTGTAAATAAACTTAATAAAACAAAAAAGTTTGTTTGACAACAATAAAATAATATTTTATTTCAAACAATTTTTTTTATTACAAATATCAGTACAATTCTCTCTACAACACTCGTACAGTCACTATGTCTATACAAATCATATATACATACATTTTCACTTTCATATACAGACACATTTGCTGACACTGTTTCATTCACTGTCTTCGATTTTTTGTCTTCACACCTTACAGTCATTCTAGTCACTGTCAGTCCAGTCATCATCTTCATACCTGTCATATGCAGAAACACACACAGAGTATATGGAACAGAAACATTTTTCAAAATACATGTGAATATAAATTTTGTTTTTAAAATTTAATTTGCCTCGGATTTCTGGTGTGTTTCTCATCATTCTTCATGACTTGATCTAATTCGTCTAGCTAGTTTGTATATGAACAGGGACAGAATTTTTTTCCAGATGACTGCATATACACACGTGTATAGATATACACGTGTGCACTACCTCGCCAATCAGTATACAGTGTGCAACTGAGGAGTAGCCATATAGACCATCTCGACTTAGTGCACAACATAGCTAAATGGTCGAGGATAACAAATATGGTGCAACTCAAAAGTGCTCAGCATACAGGGATCAAAGAAATGTGGTCAAAAGTGAACAGCAACATATACATGGCAACATACAAGTTGCCAACATGTCGAGCCAACTTGGTTTATATCAACACAGTCATGCTGTTTCAATACAAACTGATCAATACTTTCAAGTTGGTGCAATCAAGTGTAAAAATCCAGTTTCAACGTCGCATTCAATAATTCCAGAATTTCATGCATTTTAGCATGGCAGATCAAGTTAAAGTACTACAACTCAAATTAGGTGCATGGGTAAACACAGAAAGTGCAAGTGCAAAGGTGCCAACAACTCGGCATGTACATTTGGTTCAAGCTTCAGAAAATCATCTCGAAGGTTCAAGTTTTGTACATGCCAAGTAATCCCATATAGGAAAATGGATGGTGTAATAACTGCAGCAAATTCAAGTATATACAAGTGTTCGAATACAACTCCATACACATAGTCAAAGGAAATAGAGCATAAGCATAGATGGTGAAGATAGATTACATGGATGGTGCAAACTGTGTGTGAACACTCTCATGTTCAGGATTTGCATATACATCAATCTCAAGTCTGAAGTACAAGTGCACACATAACTGTGACAAAGCAAAGAAGAAGTGTAATATATGTTCTCTTAAATGGTCATATACACGTAGTAGTGTGGAATCAAAATTACATTAAGTAGTGTTGCAAACATGAACATGTTACTGTAGTTCTTGTGTACACTGCATGGAGCATATAAAGGCTCAAGACAAGAATACAAGGTCGAGGCATTGCAAAGCAATCAAAGATGCAGCCGTCACAAAAGAATGTTGAACACAGACCAAAAGCAAATGATTTGCCAAGATAAAAATGGACATAACAAAATATTTTGTAGAAAATTAGCAAGGAGAAAATTTGCAAATCAAATTTCTTTAGTGACAAGTGTTGAACTAATATTTATAGCATACAAGAAATTTGGGAGGATCATTGATATTGCATAAATCATTTTGGGACAGAAACTGTTTCTAGACTTAAAACCATTCCATTTGAAATTCATTCAAATCTATTTCCAGATTTACATCAACAAATTCAACAATCCAAGCCGAGCAAAATTAGAAGGGACATAAACATCTTTGGCAAGTAACAAAGTAATCGAAAGTGATCAAAGGCAGGGACACAGCAAGGTAGTGATGTACATGTAGATTTTTTTTTCAAGTGCTTCAGAAATTAAAGCAACACAACATGCATGAAATTGTTCAACATATACAAGACTTCGAACCCTTATAATTGGAAAGGTTTCAGATTTATAGACCAGTTTTTAATCAAGGAAATCATCAAAAAGTTTCCTGTTGTTAGAAACCATCTTTGGGCAACAAAAATTGTTTTCAAGTTTTGCAAACGAAATTCATTGCAGACAAATTTATCAAGAAGGAAACAAAATCCGAAATCAATCAGTGGAATCTTACCAGGCAACAAATCATTATTCACACAAGGGGCTACAAGAATATCCTTAAAAGATTTAATAAATTCAAGGCAACAAAAGGCAATTTCATTCGATAATTTCAAAAGGGGAAACATTCACAAAAATCAGGCGAGTCATCTAATGAAATCAGAGTTGTATTGGGTTTTCATTTTTATCCTATAAACACCTATCATCACAGGAAGTTGAGCATTGAAAAACATACAACAATAATAAATCAAAAGCCACAAAATCAATTCAAGTATTTCAAGGCAAGAAATTTCAGAAAACTCACGAATTTCGATCAGAAGCTTGTGTTCAAATCAATCGAAGAACAGGAGCAACGACGCCATCAAGCAACAGAGATCATCTTCCAGAATACGTCATCAACTGCAATCGATTTGGGGACAATTTCATTGAAACCCTAATTTTTATTTCCAACTGCCATTTCCAGAGAAAGAGGAACAATCTGGTTTAACTAATTCTAAAGTGGGTCGGCCAAATTTTGGACTCAAAGGAATAAAGGAGATAACCCTTATATTTTAATTCCTAGGGCTTTTTCAATTTGTTTTTATTTTTGTTTTTTTTGTGTTGTAAAACAGTTCGAATAGTTTTCTAGAATATGTAAAATTCTAAGTGTTTCAGTTAGGGATTAACTGATAGTTTACTAGTGTCTGTAAAACTAGGGGAAAATCCGGTCTAGTGAATATAGACTAGTCTAGGGTTTTGAGCGTAGGGTTAGTACAGGAGCAGGGAGTGCGAGTTTACTTGGTCTTGTAAGCGGGATCTATTCTATCACCTAGTAGAAACCTTAGGAATGCAACAGTAGGCAGGATTTTTCGATGATGGGTATATCTTGTGTCATTTACTTTCTGCATTTCTGTTTCTGCTATATTCTGTGATTTGTTTGTTATTATATATCCCGTTAGATTTTTAATTCAGCTAAAAAATGTGATAAACACTATTCACCCCCTAGGGTTAATCTAGATCCAACATGTCACTGTCTCATGGCCAGTGAATGGCACGCCTTCCAAATTCTTGAATTTCTTTGCCACTTTATCTAGATCAAAGGTTACGGGGTAGTGGTGGTGGCACTACAGCCTCTGGATTAGGCTGATCCTGAGCAGATAGGATTTCACCCCTTCCCTAGCCTCTACCTTCTCCTCCTCTATCTCTAGCTCTTGTACTCATCTCGTCAGTTCTATACCATCAAGGAAAGAGTCAGACCAACAGAAATGATAATTGTTATGGAAGGGTAAAAGTAGAAGTACATTTGGAAAAATGACGATGTAATGACTGATTATGATGTACTATTCTGCTGTGCTCATTCTAGGACATTACTAATCCTATCTCTAATGAGCTACTCGCCTTAGAATACTACTGATTCTATCATGATGAATTGTTTTAAATATGTTATACTCCGGAGCTAAGATTAACCTAGGCTTTGATACCAACCGTGATGACCCCAAACTCCCGTGCCATGGAAGCAAGGATAATCTTTGGAATATAACACATTTATCACATCAGCAGATTACAAATAACAACATGACACATGTAATCATAGGATAATATCATCATAGCAGCGGAATTAAAAGTGTCATCAACACCAGAGTAGCACAGACACCGAATACAACTTAGCACATAAAAAGTCTCAGCAAATAGAAATAAGTCTAAAACATCATCAAGTACAACATAGATAAATGATGTCTAAATGTTCCAAAATAGAAATAAAAGATAAAGATAATCTTCATCTTTTTCCAAAGAGCACACTCCTCTTCGATATATATCCAAAATAAGCCTATTACCTGTGACTTGGCTGCCTATGTAAAAATAAGGGCACCCGAGTTTGCAAGTGAAAACAAACTATGTCAGTCAAGGGACTGGTATGAGAAATCTTACTTAAATTATCTAACAACAAGGCTGATTATAGGACCATGCCGCTAACGCGGAACGGGTTTACTCCATTGGATTTCCAGTGCATAAAATAAGTAAATATTTAAAAAAAAAACAACGCAATGCTTTTTAGAAAAATGAAACCATTATAACACTCAAGTCCCATCACACAATGCAACAAAAACCAGAGGATAGAGTTTTACCTTATAATGATCAAACATGCTTGATACATATAAAACAATAATCATTGATATTATTATTAGTGTCTAATCAGTTTAAAACATTTTCAAAATAAATGTATCAATCCTAGATGGCATAGCTACCATAAACTATGTCGCCATATATAGGTTTACAATCAAATCCATAATGTTGTATTGGAAATTGGGTTTCCATCATGAGTCAAGGCTAGGGATGGTCTCCTTACCAATTCGAGACACTCTAGCAAATGTCTCAGGGCTCGGACGCTGGCGGACCCTTGGATCCTGCAGGGCTATTCCATAAATACTTTAGTGAATTAGTTATGCCTGAACACACGTTTCTAGGTCCTATCGGACCTATCACTTGGCCAGTAGCGACCAATAAATCGAGGCCTCACAATCTATCATCCACATAAGTAAAAATGTACAGGCTCCATACCATGACACCACTTCTAGCTAGAAAGAAACATCTTGCACTCCCTGCGTTCCCTTATCCCATTTCTGACTCTTATCGGGGTGTGAGGCTCGTGAAGTTACGCTATACACAAAGCTATGCTAATTAAAGCCGTGCTTTGATCATCAACCACAAGGCTCTGCTTTTCAACAAAAGCCTTGATCATTTGCATCTTGGCATGCCACATTGACAATCCATGCTATGTAACTGATGTCTATCAATATATAACCTCTAAGCTCATACGTCTCATAGATGGGTGTTAAGCAAGAGAATAAATTCTCCGCTACTAAACAGATATATACTTAATAGAAATCAATTAACACAGAATGAAATCCAATGTCAGACACGCATCCATTTACAAGTCCGTTCTGGGTCTGAACGAAACCGGAGACACCTTATTCCTCGTCCCGTATGTCCAATACGGAAGAGAGGTTCTCGCATATCCGGACAATCAACAAGTACGTCCGGACAACTACCACTATAACCCTTTCAAGGTAGCAAATCCAATCAAAGGCATCAGTAGTCGTCCATTCGATGTGAAGATCGTCGGTCTTCAACCACCGTCTTCAATGACTTCGATTTAAACAGTCGTATAATTATTTGAAATGAGATTGAACTCGGTCTTTTCAAGTAATCTCGAATATATATAATTTAAATCATTTCATATCATTATCTTTATTTATTGCTATATTTATTTATATAAAAATAGTCCAATTTAATTTAACAACGCTTCAGGTCAATACGCGACCCTGACGCTTTTTTATCCAAATTTGAATTACACATTTTTCGAAATCAAACCGTTGGATCTTAACAAATTTAATATTGTTGGAAAGATCTTTCGAAAGCGAACCTAACTGTTCTAGTTTTGGGAAAATCCGACGGTCAGATCTTTCAGTATAATCGTTTAAAATTACGATTCCGAAACGCGAACTACCACGCACGATACATTTAATTTTAATATATATATATATATCATTCGACGATTCCACTAACATGTTGAAAGTGATGTTTTCAACATTTATATACATATAAGTATTTCCTACTTGCTAATACGTAAGTGATTACATTTTTTAATGAATCAAAACATGTAATTCTTTTTATCTAAATGAACATGTAAAATGTCATTTTTAATGAAACTAAATAAACATTAAAAATGTTCTTTTTAATCTTTAAACAGTTTCTAATGAACATGTCATTTTTTATCTAAATAAACATGTAAAGTGTCATTTTTAATGAAACTAAATAAACATTAAAAATGTCCTTTTTAAACTCTAGACAATTTCGAATGAACATGTCATTTTTATTAATGAATCTTTTAATGAAACTAAACATACGTTAAAAATTTATCATTTTTTATGTTTCAACAATTTTCCCTAAACATGTTTCTTTTTAATAATGAATGTAAATATACATTAAAAATTATCATTTTTAATGTTTCAACAATTTTCCCTAAATATGTTTTTAATAATGAATCTAAATATACATTAAAAATTATCATTTTTAATATTTCAACAGTTTTCCCTAAACATATTTCTTTTGTGATTTATATATATAAAAAATTTAATAATTTTATTGTATGGACAATTTTTTCCAATTCTATGATTCATATATATACAATAAAAAAATAATTTTATTGTATAACCAATTTTGTCCATTTCTATAATTAATATATATACAATAAAAAGTAATTTTATTGTATAACCAATTTTGCCCATTTTCTATGTTCACAGATACAATAAAAAAGATAATTTTATTTTATATACATTTCTAACCATTTATATGTTTACATATATAATACTAACAATTTCTATGTTTACATATACAATAAAAAGATAATTTTATTGTATAGACATTTCTAACAATTTCTATGTTTACATATACAATACTAACAATTTCTATGTTTACATATACAATAAAAAAGATAATTTTATTGTATAGACATTTCTAACAATTTCTATGTTTACATATACAATACTAACAATTTCTACATTTACATATACAATAAGAAAGATAATTTATTGTATAGACATTTCTAACAATTTCTATATTTACATATACAATACTAACAATTTCTATGTTTACATATATAATAAAAAAGATAATTTTATATTATAGATATTTCTAACAATTTCTATGTTTACATATACAGTAAAAAGATAATTTTATTGTATAAACATTTCTAGCAATTTCTATGTTTACATATACAATACTAACAATTTCTATGTTTACATATACAATAAAAAAGATAATTTTATTGCATATACATTTCTAACAATTTCTATGTTTACATATACAATAAAAAAGATAGTTTTATTGTATAGACATTTCTAACAATTTCTATGTTTACATATACAATACAAACAATTTCTATGTTTACATATACAATGAAAAAGATAATTTTATTATATAGACATTTCTAACTATTTCTATGTTTACATATACAATACTAACAATTTCTATGTTTACATATACAATAAAAAAGATAATTTTATTATATAGACATTTCTAACAATTTCTATCATTAACATGTACAATAAAAAGAATATTTTTATTGTATAACAAATTCTAACAATTTCTATTATTAACATGTACAATAAAAAGATTATTTTAGTTGTATAACAAATTCTAACAATTTCTATTATTAACATGTACAATAAAAAGATTATTTTTATTATATAACAAATTCTAACAATTTCATGATTCACATGTTACAATAAAAAGAGAATTTTTATTGTATAACAATTTTTGACAAATCCTATGATTCATGTATACAATAAAAAAAAGAATTTTTATTGTATAACCAATTTCTATGTGTCATGTATTCAATAAAAAAAAAGAATATTATTAAATAAACAATTCCTATGTTTCATGTATTCAATAAAAAAAGAATTTTATTGAATAAACAATTTCTATATATGTTTCATGTATTCAATAAAAAAAGAATTTTATTGAATAAACAATTTCTAACAATTCAATCCAACGGATCACCACAAACAAAATCATTCAATTCAAATCTCATATAACACACAACTGAATTTTAACAGCGTATATATATATATATATATATATTTCTCAACACAATAACAATTAATTTTACTTTTAAATAAGAGATCTCACAGTGCTTTGGAATTCTTCAAAATTTATAGATCGCTCTAAATTTCCCTGGTCGCTTCTAAAGTGAAGTAGACACTGCCACGATCCCAACGGTCCATGTTCCACGTGATTCCGACATCGCATGAACGAGTTATGATTTTTATTATGATAATAATATTGTAAATTTAATTAATAAATTAATTTAAAAATCATACCTTTCTTCTTCTATCTGAAACAAGGCCGATACTTTCTTAATTCGTTCAAACTTAGGGTTCAATGTACCGATCAACACACTTAGCTTCGTAACGAACAGGCCACGCCACATCGGAGAGGGAGGAAGCACAGCTAGGGTGGATCCCACGGGGGTGAACTCGATCGACCTAGCGGATAGGGTGGCGACATGAACGGCGGGGCTTTCAGAGTTTGGAACTCGACAGATACTCGATGATAGGAGGGGTTATCCATATGGATGTGAAGAATGCAAAGAGTACTTCAATATTCTCAAAAGGTCGAGGGGTTTTACTAGTGGATTGAGAGATTTTAATAGAGGAAGTTCGGAGCTTTCTGGCCATGGGAAATGAAGATGGCGGCGGCTCTGTATAGGATTAGGGTTTTGTTTATACCATGTATTTATAATATAATATTATTTAATTCATTAATCACTAAAAGGCCCGTTAATCCCCACTAACTCCAAATCCAACCCAGCGAATGTCGCCTCTAGCCAAATACCCCCATTCCAGACACAATGGACTAGGTCTCATTAGCCCATTTGATCATTTCCACCTGTTTTTATTTAAATTTAAATATAAACCATTTATTATTAAATTTGATCGTACATTTTAATTTACTGGGGCCACATGCTGACTCCAAAAATTCCCGAAAAATAAATCTATCTATGTTTTGACGATGCAGTCCTAACAAAATTAATTTTTTTGAATTTGGA
Source organism: Allium sativum (assembly GCA_030737875.1). Classification (NCBI taxonomy): domain Eukaryota; kingdom Viridiplantae; phylum Streptophyta; class Magnoliopsida; order Asparagales; family Amaryllidaceae; genus Allium; species Allium sativum. The sequence goes on along the minus strand of CM060922.1, from coordinate 441,056,226 downwards.
GACAGTTTGAAAAATAGCTTTTTAACGGTTGATCCAATTCAATAGAAATTACCGAACACATTTTAAGTTACTACACTCACATATTAATTATAAAAATTATGGAAATTTAAACTTAGCAATAAATTGACATTCCGGATCCAACAAAAATGGTTTCGTCGAAAACGGAGGTTGTTTGTAAAATGGCTATTTTTAATAGCTTTATTATTATTTAAAAATGGAATTTTTAAATTCTGACACATTTTCTAACAAAATTTCTTAAAATAAATTTTTAAAATTGGTTCTGCATTTCTGGGTTGTTACGTGGACTCTGTAGTGGAGATATGCAGACATTTATCCAACCTTGTACTCTAATATATGGTATGCCAATAATGATCATCATAGAGTGATATGTTCTTTTATGTGCTAACTCTATGGATGCAGGGGCTGATCGGGTATGGTTTCCACACAGTGTTTCTAGTTATTTTAGTACTTGAGATTTCTATCGCTCACGCCGAACTTTGTCTGACCTAGAGTTTTATGCTTTGTTTCTTATTACTCTGATTTATAACGACTCGAACTTCCCCGTAAAGGAAAGCTCGGATTGAGTTGAGAACACGACAAATCAGAACAGAAACAGAAGAATATCTCATTGTTTATTACAACAATTCCATTAGAATACAAGAATATTCTAGGGTATACATGAATAATATACAGAAGAAAAATATCAGAGATTTACAAATTACATTTAAATACATAGCAGTGGAAAACTAATACAAACACAAATGAAAGGAATATACGGATACAGAGCTTTCCGAATATCATTCCAACTACAAAACAGGATCCTGTGAATATAAATCTGCAAAACCAAAACTACTAGCTACCCATGTGGAAAATTGGGGCACCCAAAGTTAGGTTAAAACAATAAACTCCAGGTCAGTGACGTGATTGGTGTAAGAACTAAAACAGTAATTTAAAACTTTACTTTAAAATCAGATATATCAAGGGACCACGCCGTATAACACGGAATGGGTTTCCTCCCAAGAATACCGGTGCATATAACATGTAACGACCCGGATTTTTGGAGACTTTGGTTATCGACATAAGATCGATATCGATAACCAAAACATCGGAAAATCCTGGTAATTAATGAAAGAAATTAGAGGGTGAGGATAGATAAGATAGAAACTTAGAATAGAAGAAGAAGAAGAACACAACATCAGAGTAACACGAACCTCACAGCGGAACGAATAACATATAATATATAACATAACTTTGAAATATAACAGTTATGTATACAATAGCACTTATCAGAGTACAACACTTACAACACAGCGGAAATAAACCATAGCTATATGATCCAGGAGCCTCCTGCTCCAGCTCTTCAAGTATATCTGTAAATCCCGACTACTTGACAGCCCGTACAAATTTAGGCACCCAAGAGTTTAGGGAAAACAACAAAGTAAACTCCGGGTGAGTCATGGGACTGGTGTGTGTAAAATAGTTTAACACAGTTTAACATATATATGATATCTCATAAGACCACGCCGTGAATACGGAACGGGTTTTTCCCTTATGAGAATCCAACATCTTTGACAAGCAATATCATTCTGATATTATAATAATGTCTAAGTACAAATATATATCAATCTAGCAGAAACGCTTTCATCTCACGTTCTACATATATAGTATACAATCAAAATCGCAAGCACGTATTGGATAATGGATTTCCAACTATGACAAGGTATGGAACCACCTTCTGCTAGTGTACCTCTAGAGAGGAATACAATGGGTTCAACAAGAACATCTTGCAACCCGGCCACACATGACCGACCACTCATTTCGCTTGAGTGTATCGAATGTATATCACCAATGGTTGGGATCAGCAACCGTTTCCCGAATGGGACAGCATCAACAATAGATTTTTAGAAATAAATGAAACTCTAGATCAGGTGATTATACACCCTAATAGGTGCGACCTACATAGCCATGCTACCTGCCTGATTTCTGTCATTTACCGGATGTGAGGCTAGAAGCTACGCTTATCTTCACATCAGATTCACTTTAAATGCCACATCATCAAATCCATCCAATCACCGATTGACGTCCTCAACAATACATTATGTGTTAGCTAAAAGAAGTTTCCTTCTCCTCTTCCACTCTTGGTATGGTTGGAGAAATCAATGTACGTGATCGTCTGGAAATACTCTGTCAGACATCCATCTTCATTCACTTAGAAATGTCACATCGTCATACCCGTAAAATCACAAATTGATTTCCTCAAAGATACAATGGGTATACAGCTGAGAGAAATGAATTCCTCCGCCACCAACATATATACGTTTGAAGGGATCAACTTACGCGATCCATTGGATATACTCTGTCAGACCTTCATCCATACAAGTTGTCCTGGGACTGGAATGCAAATCCATACTGTTTGAGTTGACTAATAACACCACACGTCCAACCCAAATTGCACAGAAATACGAATCATTATTAGAAAGAAGTTAGAGGATGAGAAATAGAAAGAAAGAAATATTAGAATAGAAGAAAATGAAGATCACAAACTCACAGCGGAACGAATAAAATATATTATATAACATAACTTTTGAAATACAAATCAGTAACTTTATATACATACCATCATCAGAGCACAACAGTTATTCCTGGAACAGTTATAAACACCTGTTTCCAGATACAACATAGTACACAGCGGAATATATGATAGTCTATAGCTAACTGGTGAAACCTCCTGCTTCCAGCTCCTCCAAATAAATCTGAAAAATCTCGACTACTTGACTGCCCGTACAAATTTGGGCACCCAAGAGTTTAGGGAAAACAAACAAAATAAACTCTGGGTCAGTCATGGGACTGGTGTGAGTAAACTCCAATCATTTGTTTAACTTTAAAAATCCTTTCAAAAGAAAAGATAATAGTAAGACCAGCCCACACATAAACATGGACGGTTTTTACCTTACTATAACCCAAAACACTTTGATACGAAAATCCAGTGATATTATAATAATGTCTACATCAAGTAAATAACCAAATAGCAGAACGCTTGCATCTCACGCTCCACATACATTGTAAAAAATCAAAAACCGCATGGCGCTTATTGGAGATTGGATTTCCAACATGACAAGGTATGGAACCACCTTCAGCAAGTGTATCTCTAGAGAGGAATACACTGGGTTCAACAAGAACATCTTGTAACCCGGCCCACACATGACCGACCACTCATTTCGCTTGAGTGTATCGAATGTATATCACTAACGGTTGGGATCAGCAACCATCTCCCGACTGGGATAGCATCGAATAGAATAAGAAATTAAATGAACCTCTAGATAGGTGATTATACGTCCTAATGGGAGCGACCCACATAGCCATGCTGCCTGCCCGATTTTTGTCATTTCCCGGTTGTTGAGGCCTGAGGCTACGATTACTTTCTATCCATTGATAGCATAACACTTTGAATGCCACATTGTCAGATCCGTTAATCAATAATTGATTTGCACAAATATTCTGGATATTATGCTAAGGGAATAAATCCGTTGCCACCATATATATTTATACAGACCAACCCATTAGATCATTGGAAATACTTTGTCAGACATTCGTCTATATACGTTAATTCTGGGATTGAATGAAACCGAAGGCACAATTTCTATTAATAGAAAAAAGCCCTTGCACTTCACTCCATCTTCGATCATCTTGATATAATCTGATTCGCAACGCTACTGGCAATACAGAGTGGTTCACGGATAATAATCCAATCGGTCTCTCCATATTGACAACGATGGTAAAAACTTCGATAGTTTGTGATTTAACTATCGAATAAAAACAAGTGTTCATCCAACATATCAAACAAATCATTGGGATCTTTAATTAATATTTCATAAATTAAATCTCTTCTCCATTTCCCTATCAATATTTGTTAACCAAATATTTTCAGTAATCATCTTGGTTTCTTATGCCATTTGGAAAACGTTTCCAAATATCAACTTCTTTTATTTTCTATATATTAGAAAATATCTCTATTTGCAATTGAAAACAATTTCAATCACTTATCTCTATCCTGACTATTTTAATCATACTCAGGAAATATTTACTTTTATATTCCCAAAATTTCATCACTTGAGTTAAAACGAACATTGTATACAACATCGTTACAAACAACCCAAACTATTTTATTCAACCAACTATTATTCAAACACTTCTCTTCGAGACTGGATCTTGCTATTTACCCATTAAAAATGAAATCAATCAAGTTGGGGTAAAATTACCTCTCAGACCTTAACTGAAAACATCCTCAATTTCAAAACGGCAAAACCACTAACCTCAAAAAAACACACCATAAAACCCAATTATTCATTTTTAAAATATGTATATATGTTCGCTTTCTATTTCTAATTTATAGATTTCCCTTTTTGTTTCAATACTCTATTTTTGATTTCGCTTCCTTATCGAATTCTACATATATCGAAACATTGATTTATAACTATCAAATTATCTTAAAAATATTCTAACTCCTTAAATTCCCGGAAAAATTCGCCATAACCTCCCCTGCACCGGGAGCATCGGGATATTTCAAATAGCCTCCCATGGCCCTCACCAATCCAAAAGAAAAAGGAAAAGCCAAGCGGCTTGCCGATACGGCGCATAAAATCCCATATATGAATTTAAACATGTACCTTTTTGTCGGGCACATAAATTAAACCTTCATATCTTTATCCCATATCTGTTTAACACATGTTCACCTGTTTTCAATTCAATTCAACTTAGTCCAATCGTTTGAATTCAGTTTCGCTCTTTAATTAGCTATTTTGCCTAATCCATTTCTTTATTTGAACATAACACGTTCAAATAAAATATTCAACTTGTTCAAAACCAAATTGAATTTCAATTTTAATTCTAGTTTCATCTCGATTTCGAATATAAATTTCCAAATCGAATTCACTTATTCAAAGTCCAATATCTATTCAAAATCTCATTAACTAATTATCATTCGAATTAGTTAATTCTATTCAATAATCAAAAATCTGATTCTGTTTCAAAAATCAATTCATTACTCCACTGAGTCCACATATGATCTACAACTCAAAATCTGAAATTTTCTAAATAGAAATTCGGATTTTATTCGCTTAAAATCCTTTTATAAAATTAAATAAATCGTTATGGTTTTAAATGGTTATGGCGCTGCTTTTCTGAAAATTTGATTTTGATATAACTCAAAATCTATACGACGAAATCCAGATTTTTCTCCTCCAATTGAAAACTATTATCAAATCGGTCCTGAAGTTTCTTGTTTCAAAGAATTCCGACTTCAATTGAGTCCTGTACATTCAATTGAAGTTCGAATCGCCAATTTACGAACTGCAGCGCTGCGGCGAGTTCGTTTTAATTATATATATATATAAACTTTTAAACTTCGTTAAAATGAATTCAACTCCATTCTAACTCTATTCGAATTTTAATATTCAAATTCCATTTCAACTCTATTTGAAATTTATATTCAAATTCCCATTTCAAATTCCCTTTTGAAATTCTATTTCCAAATCCCATTCCAATCTATTTGAATTCTATATTCAAATTCCATATTTAAACCATTTGAATTTTATATTCAAATTTCATTTCACTTTCGATCCATTGTGAGATTTTAAATTTGTTTAAAGCATTTCAAATGGTATTTGGAATTGATTTCAAAGTGGAAAGGTTTAAAAATGGTTTTAAAAAGTGATATAGTATTGAACTCACTTCGATAGCTGGAAAATAATTCTGATGATGACTGCAGCATCATCAGTGTTCATTTTCGAGTTGATAAGTGATGGATTACTACTGAGGATTTTGTTTTTGAATTGTTTGAGAAAAATAAATTGTTTTGGTACTTTGAAATAAACACTTTGATTTTTGATATGATAAAGTGATTTAAAATTCCCAGGAAAAGATTGTTGAATTAAAACCAGTTTGAATTGAAGGTTGGAAAAGCAATTGGAATTAAAATTGAAATCAATTAGGTGAAAATTGAATTAAATTGGGTTGAATGATATCAAGACAAATTAGATTGATGAGTTAAGAATTTGAAATCAAGAATTGGACTTTGATTTGAAATGAAATTCCACTTAGGCATAAGCGAATGGTTGAATTTGTGGATAAGAATTGATTGGAGTTTGATTGGAAATACAGTGGTATATGTTGAATGGATAACAGGTGAAAGTGATATAATGATATGCCCGACAAAAAGGTACAAGTTTATATTTCATATGAGTTTGGTGAATTATGAGCCGATTTGGCAAGCCGCTTGGCTGTTTGATTTTCTTTTGGGTTGGAGATGGCCTAGAGAGGCGAGTTGTGGATTTACCGATAGGGCTGTACAAAGGAGGTTATGGCGAAATTTTCCGAAACTTTAAAGTGTTAGAAAATTTTCAGAATTTTTGAAAATTTTAGTTAGTCGGAAGGAATTAATATTTTAGTCGATATTAATTGGTTCAGTTGAAATCAGAAATAAGGGGTAAACCGATAAGCTTTTACCAAATAGATAGGGTCGTCCTCTAACTTAGCAATTTCGAGGATGAAAATATTTTAAGTGGGGAAGAATGTAATGACCCGCATTTCCGACGGTATAATAATTGATTTATTTAATTATTTATATATTTGAATAAGGGGATTAAATGGTCGTTAATTCAATTATATGGAATAATTTATTTAATTAAATAATATATTTAATTTAGAAATAATCAAAAATATTGGAAATCACAATATTCTATGAACAGGGTCGTCCCTTAGATTTAATTCAGCTTAGAGTTGAATTATATTGACGAATATATTCAATCGACGACAGTTTGAACGTATAATTATATTATAATTAAAATCGAGCTTGAAATGGCACTGCAGTTCGTAAATTGGCGATTCGAACTTCAAATGAATGTACAGGATTCGTTTTAAGCCGGATTTCTGTGAAACAAGAAACGTGTGGAGCTGGTGGAGTATATCTTTCTAGTGGAAGAGAAAAATCGGGATTTCGTCGTGTAGATTTTGATTTATGTCCAAATCAAATTTCAGAAAAGTCGCTGTGGAATTCCTTTATAATTTAAAAAGGGATTATTTATATTTTAAAAAGGAAATTCAATATAAATCGAATATCGGGTTGACCCAGAAGTGAATATCGAGTTAGAAATTCATATAGGAATATTCTAGAACTGTATGGTATTCCTCGGTGAATATATATGATAATATAAATTTATTTATAATTAATTTAATTTAATTTAATTTAAATATATTTATATATTTAAATGGGCTATTTAGAACTTTAAAAATAGCCACTTTTGCAAACGAAGTCGGAATTCGACGAAACCAGTTTCGTTGGGACCGTAATGTCGAACTCTAGCTGCATGTCCAGTTTTGCTATTTTTAGGTATCATGTGTGATCACACGGATTTTTAGAAGTCAGAAACGAATATAAAGGATTAAATAAAATATTAAAATATTAATATAAAAATATCTAGATATTTTAGTGGCCTATAAATACACCCCCTACCAATCCTTTAACCTAATTCAACTCTCTTCTTTAGTCAACACAGAATTCCGCCGTATACTTTTCATCTCAGGAAAATTTCTTTGACCAAATGAAATCAAATGAAAATCAAAAGGGGGTTTATAAATCAGGAATTTTATATATTCGAAATCCCTATTCAAAGCTCTTCAAATCTGGTGTACTGATGTTGGGTGCGAACGCTGTTTGGCGAGTTCGGTATTTACACAGTACAACTAGGGCTGAGGAAGGTGGGCGATTTAGGCCTCGATACGAGTCATGGAGGAGAGCACTGAGATCAGTGAAGCAAGATGTACCTGTCGCCGAAGTTGGGTGGTATTCGATCGAAATGTATGTCGATACCTGTACACGGGAGTGAGCGGAGAACTGAAAGTCGCAGCGAGGAGATACACTTCGAGTTTGAAGAAAAGGGTATAGAAAGAACGAGATTGAGAAGAGAAGTACTTCAGTGGAGATCTCGTTGAATTTCATGATGAAATGAAGGGACGGTGGAAGATCGAAGGAAGGGAAATGGAGCTCGACGGGTTTCTGGCATCGGGATATTTTGTGGAAGATGGATACTGTTCACTAGCGGGTGGATTTGTATTTGGGCCGGGTGTAAATAGTAATTAAGTTATTTCAATTTAAAATAAGTGTATTATATTGTAAAATGCATATCTTCGTCATACTGTATCGGAATTCAGCGGAAGAAGATCCGACAGGACCGTATGGACAGACACTACACAATGGGACTGACCGCGAGTCAATTGGAGCCCATTACAATTTATGGCGAAATAAATTTTCCGATCTGAATTGACGGACAAATATCGTTATTTAACGATAACCAATCAAAGTGAGTAAATCTCACCAACTCTGAACAGTTTATAATTTCATGTTGTATTTTTAGAACTGTTAAATATTGTCTGATTGACTGTGTGTTGATTGTCTGATTGTACTGCTAGACAGTTAGTGGAAATTATATATATATATATATGTGTATACATATATATATATATAACAGTTAGATATTTATATGTTGATTCTGTTGATCAGAATAATTCATATCGAACTGAAAGTGATGTTGATTTTACTGTTTAAACATCTGTGATGCAGGGAAACAGGTTGGAGGAATCCAACTGGATTCCTCAACAGTTATTTTACTGTGATTTATATATTGTGATATATAATGTGATATATAATTTGATGTTAATTATGTGTGCTTTGGACGATAGTTATCGTTGTTATGTGGTGTGTTAAAAACCATAAGAAATACCAGAATGTGGAAAAGGGATTTTCAAAGTATATTTTGAAAATAATTTATTTATATAAAATCAATGGATTTTATATTATACAAGAAAAAGGATTTTGAATAAAAGAATTATATTTGTAAATCAAATATAAAGGAAATTTATATTTGTTAATCAAATATAAAGGGATTTTATTTGTTAAACAAATATAGAGGAGATATATTTGTGAAATCAAATATAAAGGAAAATATTTGTAAAACAATATATATAAGGGAAAATATTGTCAAAACCAATAGAAAGAGGGATATTTGTAAACCATTTACAAATAGATAAAAAGGATTTATTTATTTAGGAAATAAATAAAGGTAAAAGAATTTATTATTTAGGGTATAAATAAAGTTAAATGATTTATTTATTTAGGGAATAAATAAAATAAAGGAATATTTATTTGTTAGAATAAATAGAATAAAGGAGATATTTATTTGTTAAATAAATAGGATTATAAGGAAATATTTATTTAGGAAATAAATAGATTATAAAAGAAAATCTTTAAAAAGGAATAAACGTTATTAGCGAGTAAGTTAATCAAATTGAGTTATCAGGTTAGTTAATCAAAGTAAATTGATTAGTTAAACTAAGTGAATTGGTTAAGTTAATCAAAGTGAATTGGTTAAGTTAATCAAAGTGAATTGGTTAAGGTAGTCAAAGTGAATTAGTCGAGTTAATCAAAGTGATTAGTTCAGTTAATCGAGATAAGAAAAATCAAGCTAGGTTAATCGAGTTGAATTAGTCAGTTGAGTTAATCAATTGAGTTAGTCAAACCAAGTAAAACCAGTTAGAGTTAATCAATAGAGTTAATCAGTTAGGGTTGACCAGGCAGAGTTAATCAGTTGGAGTTAATCGATTTGAGTTAAGATTTTCGAGTTGATAATCGAGTTAAGTTATCGAATACCACTTATTCGAAGTAGAAGTTATCAAATATAGTTATTTGAGATAGAGTTAGTTAAACAGAGTTATTCAGGATAAGTTGCCATCTCGTACGACTGCTAGCGTAATTCGCAGGGCTGTAAATAGCCTACGGCGGTCGGATGTTTCCTGAGGGAGTCAGGCGTAACCATTGTGATCGCTGCGATCTAGAGTCAAGCGAATGGAGTTAAATCGAATATTAGTTATTCGATAGGAGTTAATCAACTTGAGTTAGATTATCGAGATAAGTTAATCGAGTTAAGTTTTTGAGTTAGATTATCGAGATAAGTTAATCGAGTTAAGTTCTTGAGTTAGATTATCGAGATAAGTTAATCGAGTTAAGTTCTTGAGTTAGATTATCGAGATAAGTTAATCGAGTTAAGTTCTTGAGTTAGATTATCGAGATAAGTGAGTCGAGTTAAGTTCGTCGAGTTAAATTAATCAATGTTAGTTTCATCGAAAGGAGTTAATCGATGTTAGTTTCATCGAAAGGAGTTAATCGATGTTAGTTTCATCAAAAGGAGTATCAATGTTAGTTTCATCGAAGGGAGTTATCGATTATAGTTTAGTCGAAAGGAGTTATCGATTAGTTAAATCGAAAGGAGTTGTCAAATTTAGTTATTCGAAAAGGAGTTATCGATTTGTTAAATCGAAAGGGAAGATTATCGAATATCGTTTATTCGAGAGGAGATTATCGAATATAGTTATTCGAAGGAGTTATCGATTATTAGTTAATCGAAGTGAGTTATAGAATATTAGTTAAATCGAAGGGTTATCGAATATAGTTTATTCGATGGAGTTAATCGATTAGAGTTAAATCAAAGGAGTTAATCGAATATAGTTTATTCGAATATAGTAAAGGAGTTAATCGAATATAGTTAATTCGAATATAGTAAATGAGTTAATCGAATATAGTTTATTCAAATAGAGTTAGAGGAGTTAATCGAATATAGTTTATTCGGATAGAGTTAGAGGAGTTATCGAATATAGTTTATTCGACAGGAGTTAAGTGAATGGGGTTAATCAAATAGAGTTAATCAAATAGAGTAAATCAAATAGAGTTAACCCAATAGGGTCAGTCCAATAGAGTTAATTGAAAAGAGTTAATCAAATATAGTTATTCGAAAGAAAGGTTAAGTAAGGAAGTTAGTTACAGAAATATAAAGTGAACTTTGCCTATTTCAAGGTTAGAAGTGTTGTTCAGTTAAGGTCTGAGAGGTAGTTCTACCCCAACTTGATTGGCTTCGTTTTAACTAAGGAATGGTTAAGGTTCGGCAGTAAAGTGATGGTTAAGTGAATATAGTTAATAATTGTAATGGTTTGAGTTGGCATCGAAATGGTTTGTTAAACATCTGCCTAAGCCCAATGTACGAGTTTTGGAAATGTTTTCCAAAGAAGAACCAGAAATGTTTTCTAATACAGAAAACAAGGAATGGAAATGTTTCCATTGTTAATAACGTATATTTTCTAAACTTAGAAAATAAGAAATATTGAATGTAGGGAAACAGGAGATGTAAAATGAACTAAAGAGATAAATGTTAAATGATGTTTGTTTGATATAATTTCCATCTGGAAATAATATCGTTGTTTGCACACTTGTTTTCTTTGATAGTTAACTCACAGACTATCGAAGTTTTGACCATTTTTAACGTTGTTAATATGGAGAGACCGGTTGGATTATTATCCAAAGAACCACTCTGTATTGGCACAAGCGTTGTGAATCATTTATGCCAAAGATAATTGAAGACGGAGTAAAGTGCAAGGGCTGTTGTATAAGTCTTAGTTAACAGTGACTAAGATGGATATACTGAATAGTGCCTTCGGTTTGTCCAGTCCCAGGACAACTTGTATGGATGAAGGTCTGACAGAGTATGTCCAATGGATCGCGTAAGTTGATCCCTTCAAACGTATATACGTTGGTGGTGGAGGAATTCGTTTCTCTCAGCTGTATACCCGTTGTATCTTTGAGGAAATCAATTTGTGATTTTGCGGGTATGACGATGTGAAATTTCTAAGTGAATGAAGATGGATGTCTGACAGAGTATTTCCAGACGATCACGTACATTGATTTCTCCAACCATACCAAGAGTGGAAGCGGAGAAGGAAACTTCTTTTAGCTAACACATAATGTATTGTTGAGGACATCAATCGGTGATTGGATGGATTTGATGATGTGGCATTTAAAGTGAATCTGATGGGAAGATAAGCGTAGCTTCTAGCCTCACATCCGGTAAATGACAGAAATCGGGCAGGTAGCATGGCTATGTAGGTCGCACCTATTAGGGTGTATAATCACCTGATCTAGAGTTTCATTTATTTCTAAAAATCTATTGTTGATGCTGTCCCATTCGGGAAACGGTTGCTGATCCCAACCGTTGGTGATATACATTCGATACACTCAAGCAAAATGAGTGGTCGGTCATGTGTGGCCGGGTTGCAAGATGTTCTTGTTGAACCCAGTGTATTCCTCTCTAGAGGTACACTAGCAGAAGGTGGTTCCATACCTTGTCATAGTTGGAAATCCATTATCCAATACGTGCTTGCGATTTTGATTGTATACTATATATGTAGAACGTGACATGAAAGCGTTTCTGCTAGATTGATATATATTTGTACTTAGACATTATTATAATATCAGAATGATATTGCTTGTCAAGGATGTTGGATTCTCATAAGGGAAAAACCCGTTCCGTATTCACGGCGTGGTCTTATGAGATATCATATATATGTTAAACTATGTTAAACTATTTTACTCACACCAGTCCCATGACTGACCCGGAGTTTACTTTGTTGTTTTCCCTAAACTCTTGGGTGCCTAAATTTGTACGGGCAGTCAAGTAGTCGGGATTTACAGATATACTGAAGATCTGGAGCAGGAGGCTCCTGGATCATATAGCTATGGTTTATTTCCACTGTGTTGTAAGTGCTGTACTCTGATAAGTGCTATTGTATACATAACTGTTATATTTCAAAGTTACGTTATATATTATATGTTATTCGTTCCGCTGTGAGGTTCGTGTTACTCTAATGTTGTGTTCTTCTTCTTCTTCTATTCTAAGTTTCTATCTTATCTATCCTCACCCTCTAATTTCTTTCATTAATTACCAGGATTTTTCGATGTTTTGGTTATCGACATCGAGCTTATGTCGATAACCAAAGTCTCCAAAAATCCGGGTCGTTACATAACAAAACAGCGCAATGCTTTTTGGAAAAATTGAAGCTATTATAAGACTCAGGTCCCATCACACAATGCAACGCAAGCCGGAGGATAGAGTTTTACCTAATAATAGCCAAACATGCTTGGTACGTTTAAAAAAAAATCATTTTGATATTATTATAGTGTAAAGTGTATGACAACAACTTCAAATATAAATGTATCAATCATAGACGGCATGGATACCATATATCGTGTCGCCCATACTAGGCTCTACAATCAAAACCGCAATTGTCACATATTGGAAGTTGGATTTCCATCAGTGAACCAAGGCAAGGGATCATCCTTTCCGCTTCGAGACAATCTAGCCCATGTCTTTGGGCCCAAACATAGGTGGGCCCTTGGATCATCAGGGCCAGTCCACACTTATGTTAGTGGATTAAAATTCCTGAACAATGTGTTTCCCCACCCTATGGGGCATAAAATTGGTCTGTATAAAGACCATACCATCCATCGGCCCGTATGACCGATATAACCGAGGCGCCTCGCTATCCATCATCCACATAAGTAAAACGTTTGGGAATGCAAAACCCAGACACTACTCCTAGCTAGAAGGAAACGCATGTCCTCCATGATGTCCTCTCCCGTTTCTGGTTCACACCGGGGCGTGAGGCTCGCAAATTAACTCCATACACAATGCTATGCTATATTAAAGCCGTGCTTTAACCATCAACCACAAGACTCTTCTTTTCAACAGTAGCCTTGATCCTTTGCATCTCCGCATGCCATAAAGGCAATTCACGCTATGCAACCGATGTCTATAAATCACAAAGAATGAAATCCGATGTCAGACACACATCCATTTACAAGTTCGTTCTGGGTCTGAACGAAATCGGAGGCACCTTATTCCTCGTCCCATATGTCCAATACAGGAGAGAGGTCCTCGCATATCCGGTCGATCTCCAAGTACGTCTGGACGATCACCACTTATTACCTTGTCTTGGGTGTACTACCTAATCAAGACATCAGTAATCATCCAAACGATGTGAAGACCTCTGGTCTTCAACCACTGTCTTCATCATCGACTCATCGCCGATTCAGTTATTCAGAATGGGATAAACCCGGTCATTCCGAATAACTCGCGTATATTATAAACAAGTGCTATAAAACACAACATACGCCTCATTCCAATTTTGAATATTCTTTTATTTAAATATTCATATCATTTGGGAAAGGTTCCCATTAATTTTATCAAAGATAAATTCTTTAAATTTATTCTTTAATCTTCCTTTGGATATTAATTCAGACCAAATTATGGCTTATCCAAGCTAGTCAGGATTAGCGAACCTTACCGAAGTAATCATTTGTTTAATTTCCCTATCCCTACTCATTCATCCCATGAAGTAAAACTGGTGATACTTCATATCTAATACCACGGTGTTATCGCTAAAGTTAATTACCATTTCACATTCATATCTAATTAAAGATTTAACTATCGCTTGGAGTAAAACTATGCTACTCCATTTTCGATCATTTCCCGAATTTGATAATTTAAATTATCACATTCTCTTTTTCAATCTAAATAAAGATTCAAAAACTCCAATTCATTTTTAATCTCAAAAATCATTACCTAATGATTATTCAAAGTTAAGAAATTAATCTTATCTTTAACTGGGTTATAGGACTAATGTCTTTTAAACACAGTTCACGATAAACCCAAATCCCATTCTATTAATTATGGAATCTTCACGGAAAACAGATCAATATATATAATCGATATAAACTTCCATATCCAATCGATAATATAAATGGAACTACGACAAAGCCTCTTAAATTCCATATATAGTAATAGTCTTCCTCCATAGAAGTTCACTTCGATTATTACCGAATCGAATTCCATTCCAATTTATTATATTAAACTGGAAAATTTTCCTTTGGGAATTTCTCCTAAATCTTAATTAAAAAATTTATAAATTCCAAATCATATTTCACTGTGAATCGGATTAAAGAACGAATGTCGTTAAAAACATAGTTCACAATAAACCCAATTCACATTCCATTTCAATTCCAATTAAATGTTAATTATTTAGTAATTTTCTTTAAATCTTAGTTAAAAGATTTATTCTTTTCACACGGGGTTTCAGAACAGTGTTAATGAAGACACCATTCCATCAGTCTTTAACCGTAAATTAGTAAGAGAACAATTCCCTAAGTACTAATCCAGAAGGCCGAAACCAACATAAGACAAGTACCCAGGAAACCATTCAACTTAGCTAATCTCCAGTTAGTTTCTAATTTCCTTAACTCCATTGGGTTTAAGAACATTATTATTAAAGATACCATTCACGACAAACCCAAAATCTCATTCCATTGTTGATCGGGTTAAAGAATAAGTGTTATCTAAAACACCGTTCACGATAGACCCAAAATAAAATTTCAATTCAATTGCAATTAAATGTTAATTATTTGGTAAACTTAATTAAATCTAAAAAAAAGATTTAATCTTTTCTCAACTGGGTTTAAGAATAGTGTTAGTGAAGACACCATTCACGACCAACCCAAAATCCCATTTGATGTTAAATACAAGGCTCTGAATAAAAAATATATCAGCTTAAATTCAATATCAAATTCTGAACTCAACAAACATCGTATTGGAATAATGATATATATATATATCTTCCAAATTTCTCCATAATGTCCTTATAATGACAGAATCCGATATTGAAATATTCCGAAGATAATTTCGATTCATATCCATTCCAACTCATATATTGGAAATTATGGTTATTTTTAAAACCATTTCAAATCCAATTTATTTATTTAAAAATATTGGATTATAATTGTAGTCCATAACTAGTTCATTTTGATGAAAATATATTTTTATCTTTTCAAATATGGAATTTTTCATTCCAATTCTTTCCAAATCATTTATTATGATTTTACACAAATTATTGATATTTTTAATAATTTTATCAAGGCACATACAATCGATTTCCATAAACGGCAATCGAACTGCACTTACAGTGACCTTTTCCAAATTTGATTTGGACATAATTCCAAATCCAACCGTTAGATTGCAAATCACTAATATTTTTTTGAAATCCCTTTTCGATACGAACCCAACAGTTATGGTTTTAGGAGAATCCGATGGTCGGATCTCCCGCTATGCCCATTCGAAGTCGATGGTCGAAATTCACGAACTACCACGGCGCGACGCGTTCTATTCAGACCATTATATATATAATATATATTATATATATTTCGTCAATTTCCATTTAAAACATATTTTATAAATAGTTTTAAATTCATTTTCAAAACGATTTCAACTTCATATTCAATTTCAAATCAAAATTGAATAGTTCATATCATTAATATATAAATGATAATATTTTCAAAATATTAGATTTTGAAATCACTTCCTTTACGATATACACTATAAAAATGAATAAAATCGATCTAATTATCGTTCACGTCCAAAATAGCGTTAATCTAATCAACACGACTTTATATATTTAAATATTTTTGTGTCCATCCCAAATCGGACATCATAATCATATTTTGATTCTTCTCTGAATATTGTTTTAAAATATTCTTTATTTTTCAAATTGGAACTAGACCCACTCAATTACCATATAATGTTAATTATATGGATTCCATACGACACATGTATACAATAACAGTGATAAACAATCAACCATCATCCAGAGTGCATTACATAACTACATAAGCATTAATATAAATAATTAAGGCTTATACAGCCTGTCAAGCAATCGATCGACATATCACTAAACAATTGGGAATAGTGTACGTCAATTATCATCCCAATACCCGTGTGTGGTTTCAAACAACAAATACAAATTTTATTTGTGCAGTTGGGCGATGTGTAAAATTTATCATCGCAATCCATATTAATCAAATGGGTGTACATAAACAAATCGTCCAATTTGTAAATGAATATTTATTATATTTCAACACATGAATATTTTATTTTATTCAACACATCACAAACCAAATTCACACAAACAAATCAATCCAAACACACAACCAAACAAGTCGTCCATGGTCTGTGGACGACGGGGAGCAGTTCATATATGCAGTTATAAAATAAATAAATGTATAAAAATAATTTTGGTGAGAAGTTCTCACCTTTGCGGTCCACTCCGCCATTCTGCGTTGTCGCTCAGATTTGCTATTTAGATTCCAATGCAATCTGTTTCACGAAATTTATATTAAAAATCATATTTTCAAAATTGCTACTATATATATAAAAATCACATTTTTAACATGCCATTTATATAATAAAAATCGAATTTTTATATCGCTACTCTATATATAAAAATCAAATTTTTATGCTCGATATATATATATATATATATAAATAAAATTTTTGTATGCAAAGATTTCTCTATAAAAATCATACTTGTTCATGAACTAAAAATTATATTTTATTTTGTTTCATGAACTAAAAATTATATTTTTTAACAACATAAAAATCATATCTTTATGTAATTTAAAATCATAGCTTTCTATTTTTTTTTTAAAAATCTATCTTTCTATTTGCTAAAAATATAATCTTTTTATAAATAACAATTATAACTTTTTATCATAAAAATCAAGTTTTTATAAACTAAAGAAATCATGTTTTTATATTTAAAAAAAATCATCTTTATATATAATTTTAAAAACAACCTTTTTAATTTTAAAAACAACATTTTTAAAACAATGCTTAATATATTAAAATCATATTTTAATTAATTTTTCTTCCCAAAGCTATTCATATATACAAAATCGACATTTTTATATATGCTACATATATTTTAAAAAATAACATTTTAACACAATGCTATAATATATACAAATCACATTTTTTTAATCATGTTTTCTTCCTATGTTATTTAAAATAAAAATAAATTAAAAGATTACCTTTTAAATAAAGATTAAAAACTGTTGTGTTTCCTTTTCATCGTGTACTGGTCGTTGCTCACAACCACCCTTCGAACTTAGGGTTCAGGATCGCGACGAAATCAAGGCGCCAGGTTTTGATCAGGGGGTGCCACGTCATCCGCCTTGGAGCGAGCGGCCATCGCCGTGGACAGGGTAGAGTTCGGTGGGCCCAGCGTCGGAAATACTAGTGCGAACGTCAGTGCTTTAGATGCCGATTACTCTTGATTTATAACTCTATAAATTATCAACTTAGTTTGGATGTGGAGATCATGGAAGGAGCTTCCATTTTTGTTCATAAAGTTTTTGAAATCATTGATTGAATTTGAAGAAATTTTGGGGAGAAGATGGAAGCCAAAACCGCCGTATAACGAGATGGAGGCGCTTTCCTCAGTTGACCGCGGAAATTAAAACAGGGGGTTTGACCCCGGTTTGACTAATATACATATAATTTATATTTTTATTATTTTAATTCCAAAAATATTCATTTTTGAATTCGAGCTCCGAACCGAACCTAACGACTATCGTCCATAACTAATTACCCCTATTCCAAACGCAATGGGATATGTCTCGCAAGCCAATTCGACCGTTTCAATCTGTTTCCATCAAATTTAAAATATAAATCTTTGTATATTCAATTTAAATGTACATTTTAATTTAACGGGGCCACATACTGACTCCAAAAATTCTAGAAAAATAAATCTAGCTATGTTTTGACGATACGGTCCTAACAAAACTAATTTCGTCGAATTTGAAGATTATTTGAAAAATGACCATTTTCTAGTCGATCCAAATTGATTGAAACTGCCAGAACACGTTTAACTTCGCCACGCTCACATATTGATTCCAAAAATTATGAAAATTTGAATCTAGCAATAACTTGACATCCCGGATCCAACATAAGTGGTTTCATCGAAAGTGGAGGTCGTTTGCAAAATGGCTATTTTTAAGGGCTTTATTTCCATAGCGACTATTCTGAATTTTCAGCTGGGCATAACTTTT
Source organism: Allium sativum (assembly GCA_030737875.1). Lineage (NCBI taxonomy): Eukaryota > Viridiplantae > Streptophyta > Magnoliopsida > Asparagales > Amaryllidaceae > Allium > Allium sativum. The sequence goes on along the minus strand of CM060922.1, from coordinate 441,037,412 downwards.
TATTCCTGCTATGAAATTTGGATTTTTCGGATTCGTTGGAAAGATAATTTTAAATAGATTCTAATGTTTCAGGTTTCACTAAAATCCGGTTTATTTTGAATCCTGTACAATCATTTGAAATTTGAAATCGAATTTTCAAACTACCGCGCCATTTCAGGCTCGTTATATAATTAAAATAAATTTATTCCTTCTAACTTCGTCGAAAATAAATTTTCCATCGTTATTATTTAAAATAAATCATTTTAAATATTCAAAATCCATTAAAATTGCCAAAATAAAAATTTTAAATTGGTTCTGATTTTCCGGGTTGTTACAATTTCCTCCACTTAAAAACTTTTCGTCCTCGAAAAGGAACGGAGCTGGAAGTTGTTTTACTAATCAACTCAACTTTCAGTTTGGTGTTCATTCTTTAACTTTTAAGTTTCTAAAAATTTTAAAAATTTTCAAAAATTTGGCTAACACCCTAAATTTTCGAAAAAAATCGCCATAACCTCCTTTGTACGGGGAGCACCGGGAAAATCCCCAAACTGCCACACAGGCCCTCTCATCTCAAAAAGAAAAAGAAAAGGCCAAGTGGATAGCTAATCGGCTCGCAAAATCATCCAAACCTAATAAATTAGTAAACATGTACCTATTTGTCGGCATACAATTTTATTCCTCTGCTTGGCTTCCCTGTTCAATATATACATGCACATATGTATGCAATTTCACACAATTTTCCATTCAGTTCAATATTTGTTCAATTTGGTTAAATGGTTCAAAATTTTAATTAATCAAACAACACAACCAGCAATCAATTAGTTGATAAAATTTTAAATTCATAACATTGATATATATACACAGAATCATGTTTTTGATGCCAATTCACAACAATAATCCTATCTAGTTTTGGTTCTCACACCAGTCTAATGGAAATATATAGATATTCCACTTTCAATACTCGAATACAGACACTGATGATGAGGCCTCATCATCAGATTCATCTCCAGGCGACTAGAGTGTGATTCTATATCTATCCAGTATATTTAAGGCTTCGAATACACATTAATTACGTGTATATTCAAAATCTCCATATACTCGATTGTCCAAAATCAATCTAAAATAAATATTCAAATACATTGAATAGGGTTTAAATTTTCAAAACAAAATTTATTTTCATTTTTATTTTAAAATAATACTCTTTCGACTCATCCTAGGATACTACTGATCCCATCTCTAACGAGTCATTCTTATTGGATATTACTAATCCAATCTCTGATGAATTCTTTCGTTTGGTTCTAATGTGCCTTGTTCTCCGAGCTCTGTAATCCAAAGCTCTGATACCAAACTATAACGACCCGAACTTCCCCGTAAAGGAATGCCCGAATTGAGTTGAGAACATGACAAATTAGAACATAAATAGAAGAACATCTCATTGCTTATTACAACAATTCCATCAGAATACAAGAACATTCCAGAGTATACATGAATAATATACAGAAGAAAAATATCAGAGATTTACAAATTACATTTAAATACATAGCAGCGGAAAACTAATACAAAGACAACTGAAAGGAATATACAGAGACAAAGCTTTCCGAATATCATTCCAGCTGTAAACCAGGATCCTGTGAATATAAATCTGTAAAACCAAAACTACTAGCTACCCGTGCGGAAAACAGGGGCACCTAGAGTTTAGGTTAAACAATAAACTCCAGGTTAGTCATGTGACTGGTGCGAGAACTAAAACAGTTATTTAAAACTTTACTTCAAAATCAGATATATCAAGGGACCACACAGTATAACACGGAACGGGTTTCCTCCCAAGAATACCAGTGCATATAAAAAAACAATGCAATGCTATTTGGAAAAAATGAGGCTATTATAAGACTCAGGTCCCGTCACACAATGCAACGCAAGCCAGAGGATAGAGTTTTACCTTATAAATAGCCAAACATGCTTGGTACATTTAAAACGAATCATTTTGATACTATTATAGTGTGAAGTGCATGACAACAACTTCAAATATAAATGTATAAATCCCAGACGGCATGTGTACCATATATCATGTCGCCAATACTAGGTTCTACAATCAAAATCGCAATTGTCACGTATTAGAAGTTGGATTTCCATTTATGAACCAAGGCAAGGGATCGTCTTTCCCGCTTCGAGACAATCTAGCCCATGACTCGGGGCCTAGACACAGGTGGGCCCTTGGATCGTCAGGGTCGGTCCACACTTACGTTAGTGGATTAAAATTCCTGAACAATGCGTTTCCCCGCCGTATGGGGCGTAAAATTGGTATGTATAAAGACCATACCATCCATCGGCCCGTATGACCGATATAATCGAGGCGCCTCGCTATCCAACATCGACATAAGTAAAACGTCTGGGCATGCAAAACCCAGACACCACTCCTAGCTAGAAGGAAACGCATGTCCTCCCTGATGTCCTTGTAACGACCCAGAGAAAATTGATTGATAGCGAATGGTTGTTTGGGATTGTTTGTGGTTGATATTGATTGATTGTGGTTGAAAAATACCCGTTTGTGGTTGAGAAATATTTGGTTGAAACCACATAGGATTAGTTTGTGGAAATGAAATAAATATATACATGCCGCCTGCGTTCGAACTAGATGCATGATCCCCATTGTCAAAAACCGCGAGGTTTTAAGGTAGAGCGAGGAGCCGTACTAGGGACGGTCCCGGTTTTAACTACCCTGCCGTTATGCTGTCGAAATTTTGAATAATATTCATGTGTTTGAATTATTTTCATTTGCTAAAACTATATTTATTCATTGAATAGAAAACCTTCATGTGTTGAATCGATATTCATTCGTTGGATAGAAATTCATGTGTTGAATGGTGTTCGTGTTTTAAATATAAAAATCACATTTTATATATATATATATATATATAAACTATAGAAAACCTTCATGTGTTGAATCGATATTCATTCGTTGAATTGAAATTCATGTGTTGAATGGTATTCATATTTTGAAAGAAATTGTTTTACCATAAAAATCCTATTTTTATCACCTATATAAACTATACAAAATAATAGTGTTTTGAAATGAATGGTTTTACAATAAAAATCACATTTTTATTATATACATGAATTGTTGAAATGTGAAGTGTTAAAAATAGCAACTCGTTCAAATAAATATGCATGAGTTGAAATATTCATTAATTAGCTAATGATATGATTTTGCCTATGCATGCAACATTAGAATGAATGGTGTTTTTAAACCAAATGGAATCAAATATGAAGTTGAATAGAAAATGATAAGTGATAAGAACTGTATATATGTACATGCATATTTATTGAACAGGTTATAGCAAAGGGGCTAAAGAAGAGGAATAAAATTTTGTGCCCGACAAATAGGTACACATTTACTGTTTTGTTTGGGTGATAATTTTATGAGCCTGTTGGCTAGCCGCTTGGCTTTTCCTTTTTCTTTTTGACATGAGACGCCCGTGTGGCTATTTGGGAATTTTCCCAGCCCCTCCCGTACAAAGGAGGTTATGGCGAAATTTTCCAAAATTTAAAGGCGTTAGTGAAATATATGAAGTGAAAACGATATTGAAATTGTTGAATGAACTATATTATTATAAATATATAAATATAAATAAAATTAAAACGAAACGTGGCCGTGCAGTTCGTGTTTTGAAACCGTGATTTCAAATGATTATACCGGGAGATCCGACCATTTGATTTTCCCGAAACCGCAACCGTTGGGTTCGCCTGGGAAATATCTTTCCAACGTCACCAACTTTGTAAAAATCCAACGGTTGGATTGTCTGGAATGTTTAATTCAAATCTAAAGAAAAACAGCGCCAGAAATGATTATATATATATATATATAAATATAATTATATTTAATCGAATAACGACGCTGCAGTTCGTATTTTGAAATCGAAACTTCAAACGATTGTACCGGGAGATCCGACCGTCGGATTTTCCCGAAACTGGAACCGTTGGATTCGTTTTGAAAAGACCTTTCTAATGATGTAAATTTTGTGAAGATCCAACGGTTAGATTTTCAGATATGTGTAAATCAAATCTGAAGAAAAACAGCGCCACGGCCGCGTTATGGCCCGAAGCGTCGTTTTGAATAAATTGGCTATTTTAAAATAAATAAAAACAGCGATAAATCGTTATAAAGTATCATAAACGATATAGAATGGAAATAAACTGAATTTGCTCGATTTATGTGGTATTTGATGGTTGAATGTGTTTGGTGTGAAAATTACATTAAAGAACAAAATTGGTGTTGTGGAATGATTTAACCATTGAAATAAATTGATTTGAAATTCTAAATATACGTGAATTATTTGAAAAGGCCGAGTTAATTCTCATTTCAAATAATTGACCGACGATTGAAAGTCGAAGATGAAGACGGTGGTCGAAGACCGGAGATCTTCACCTCGTTTGGATGGTAACCGAGGTCCTGATTGGGAGGCATCCCGAAATATGGATAATGAGTGGTGATCGTCCAGACGTACGTGGTGATCGATGGGTTTGCGAGGTATTTAGTGCCTCCGGTTTCGTTCAGACCCAGAACGGACTTGTAAATGGACTGTGTGTCTGACATTGGATTTTATTCTGTGTTGATTGATCTCTATTATTGTAACAACCCGAAAATCTGGGCCAGTTTAAAATTTTAATTTTGGCAATTTCAGCGAATTTTGAATATTTAAAATAGATTATTTTAAATAATATCGACGAAAAATTTATTTGGAATATAAATAGAACGTATATATTATATACGCCGTCGTTAGAATATAAATATTTATATATAATTATAAATAGAATTGAAAATGGCGCGGTAGTTCGATAATTCGATTTCAAACTTCAATTGGACATACCGGGTGCAAAACAATCCGGATTTTAGTGAAACCAAAAACATTAGGATCCATTCGTGAATATCTTTCCAACGAATCCGAAAGATCAGAATTTCGTAGCGATAATCAAAAGATATGTCCAGTTGAAAATTCTGAATAGTCGCTATGGAATTCAGGCCCTTAAAAATGGACATTTTGCAAACGACCTCGGATTTCGACGAAACCACTTTTGTTGGGTCCGTGATGTAAAGTTATTGCTAGGTTTCAAATTTCATAATTTTTCGAATCAATATGTGAGCGTGGAAAAGGAAAACGCGATTGACCATTTTCAGTTGATTTTAATCGACTGGAAATTGGCCATTTTTCAAACAGTCTCGGAATTCGACGAAACTAGTTTTATTAGGACCGTATCGTCAATACGAAACTAGAAAATATTTTTATGGGATTTATAGAGTTAGTATGTGACCCCGGTAATTTGAAATGTACGTTTAAAATTCAATATAGTGATTTAAATGTAAATTCAACGGAAACTGATCAAAACAATCAAATCAGCTTGCGATACATATCCCATTGTGTTCGGAATGGGGGTAAAACGCTATGGACGACAGGCGGTGGGTCTCGTTTAGAGGTCAAAATAAAAAGTTGCTTTGAAGGAGTTTAAAATAAAAAAATAAAAAAATATAAAACCTATATCACCCCCCCAGTCTTCTCTCTCTTCCCGATCTGATTTTAAAAAAAAAAAAAAAAACAACAACCGATCGCGACAAGCCCTAGGGGCGCCGCCACCGCCGGAGGCGCTGTCCTCCCACCGCCCCACCGATCCACGCGGCTCCTCCCTCACCCCTTACTTCTCCTCCTATCCTCCCTCTCCACTCTCGTCGAAGAGCCTCCGCAGCCCACCCAACGCGCAAAACCCGCGAGCCACCGCCACTGGAAGCCCACACCCGCCATCCCAGTCGACTGCACCACCTCCGACGGTGGAAAGCGCCCCCTCCTGTCGAGTTGCTGCGCCAGCGAGCCTCCTCCGCCGTGATGGTCAGCGATGAACCCTCCTCTTTCTTGTCCAGCATATGTAAGTGTTTATATTGATTTTTAATTTATTTATATACAAAGAAAGTTTTGATTTTTCCTTTATATACAAAGAAAGTTTATATAACGTAAAGATTATATTTTTATTTATAAAAAGATTGGATTTTTATACATGATAAAAATTGGATTTTTATTTGAATGGCAAAATAAAAATAAATAAGATTTTTATATAAGTGGAGCGTTCATAAAAATAGGATCTTTCTTATGTGAGGAGCGTTATAAAGATGAGAATTTTAAAATATAAAAGTTGTGATTTTTACTTTAAATATGAAAGACGAGATTTTTCTTATGGAAAAGAGGTGATTTTTATAATGTAAACGAAGTGATAAAAATATAATTTTTATTATAGGAGAGAGATAAAAATATAATTTTTATTATAGTAGAGAGTCAAAAATATAATTTTTATAAGGTATAGAATATAAAAATTCGATTTTTATATATAGAACTTCGTAGTAAAAATATGATTTTTATGTATTGAATAGCATAGTAAAAATTTGATTTTTATATATAGAACTTCGAAATAAAAATATGATTTTTATATGTTGAACTTCGAAATAAAAATATGATTTTTATATGTTGAACTTCGAAATAAAAATATGATTTTTATATATTGAACTTCGAAGTAAAAATTCGATTTTTACATAGGTAGTGAAAGCGGGCGACGAAGGTAACAAAAAGGCGAGAACGAAGACTTCTATAAAAGAAGAGCCAAGATGGTTGGATAGCTATCGGTGAGAACTTCTCACTCAAATTCTATTTTTCTAGTTATATATATACTAGGATGCAGACGGTGCTTATTAGAAGCACCCAACACCCGTCCACATACCATGGACTTGTTTGTTTGGTTGTGTAGTTGGTTAGATTATTTGGTTTGAACTGAATTGTTTGGTGAAATAAAAATTGATTTGATTGATGTGTGAATGGCGTGGGCCTTCACTAGACCGGGGATAAGGCTAGGCCTCGTCCCGTTTCTAGTATCGTGCCGTTATGCCGCCGAAATTTTCTAAAATATGTTAGAAAAATAAAAATATCATTTTTATTGTGTAAATGAAATGAATAGAAATTCATGTGTTAAAATAAAATATATTATCATTAAAAATATAGTTTTAACGTGAAAGTGAATAAATAAATATTTATAAACAAATCGGCCGATTTGTTTATATACACTGATTTGACTGATATTGAATGGGTCGATAAATTTTACACATCGCCCAACTGCACAACTAAAAATCTGTGTTTGATTGTTTGAAACCCCACACGGGTTTGGGATGAAATTTGAAGTTCACTCATCCTGATTGATTAAATATGTCGATCGATTGATTGACAGGCTGTTATAAGCGTAAGATATCTATATTTGATGCTTATACAGTGTAGTGCACTTTGGTTGATGTTTGATTGTTTATTATTGCTATTATATACATGTGTTGTATGGAATCCATATAATTAACGTCATATGGTGATTGATTGGGCCTCATTCCAATCGGGAAAGTAATGAATATTATAAAAGAAAATTCATGTGTTGAATATAAAAATAGTGATGTGTTGACAGTACTCATGTGTTGAGATTAGTCGTGTGTTGAAATAAATATAGATTCATGTGTTGAATGGGATAATATTCATTTGTTGGATAGAATAAAGAAGTTTTGAAAATATAAAGCCGTGTTGATTAGATTGACGCCATTTTGACGTAAACGATATTTATATCGATTTTATTCATTTCGAAATGAATTGAATTGAAAACGATTTCGAAATGAATTGAATTGAAAACGATTTCGAAATGAATTGAATTGAAAACGATTTCGAAATGAATTGAATTGAAAACGATTTCGAAATGGATTGAATTGAAAACGATTTCGAAATGGATTGAATTGAAAACGATTTCGAAATGGATTGAATTGAAAACGATTTCGAAATGGATTGAATTGAAAACGATTTCGAAATGAATTGAATTGAAAACGATTTCGAAATGAATTGAATTGAAAACGATTTCGAAATGAATTGAATTGAAAACGATTTTGAAATGAATTGAATTGAAAACGATTTCGAAATGAATTGAATTGAAAACGATTTCGAAATGAATTGAATTGAAAACGATTTCGAAATGAATTGAATTGAAAATGATTTCGAAATGAATTGAAATTCAAATTGAATTGAATAGAAATGAATTTTAAAAAACGAATTTATAAAGAAGAATTCAATTTTGATTTGAATTGAAATGGAAGTTGAAATTGTTTTGAAACGAATGTAGAACCATTTATAAAATTCGTTTTAAAAGGAAATCGACGAAATATATATAATATATATATATTATATATATAATGGCCTGAATAGAACGCGCCGCGCCGCGGCAGTTCGTGAATTTCGACCATTTATTTCAAACGGACATTGCGGGAGATCCGACCGTCGGATTCTCCTAAAACCGGAACCGTTGGGTTCGTATCGAAAAGAGCTTTCCAATGAATATTTGAAATTTGAAATCTAACGGTTGGATTTGGAGTTATGTCCAAATCAAATTCGAAAAAGGTCGCTGTAAGTGCAGTTCGATGGCCGTTGTTGGAAATCGACTGTACGGGCCTTGGTAAAATTATTAAAAATATCTATAATTTGTGTAAAATCATAATATATGGATTGGAAAGAGTTGAGCTGGAAAATTCCACATTTGAAAAGATAAAAATAGATTTTTATCGAAATAAACTAGTTTTGAACTAGAATTAAAATCAATTTATTTTTGAAATAAATAAATTGAATTTGAAAGTGATTTTGAAAATAATCGATGATTTCCAATACGTGGATTGGACTGGAGCTGAATCGAAATTATCTTCGGGATATTTCGATGTTGGATTTCGTGACTATACAGATATTGTTATGAGAATTTGAAAGATATATTTTATATCGTTATTTCCAATACGATATATGTTGGTTTCAGAATTTGATATTGAATATAAGCCGATATATTTTCTATTCAGAGCCTTGTATTTAATATCAAATGTGATTTGGGTTTATCGTGAATCGTGTTTTAGAAGACATTGGTTCTTTAACCCAGTTAAAGGCAAGATATTGATTTTTGAGAAGATTAAAACTAAGTGAAGTTTTAATGAATCTTTAATTAGATTAAAAATGTGAATTGATAATTTAAATTATCAAATATGAAAGGTGATCGAGAATGGAGTACCACCAGTTTTGCTCCAAAGCGATAGTTAAATCTTTAATTAGATTTGAACGTGAAATGGTAATTAATTTTACCGATAACACCGTGGTGTTAGATGTGGAGTATTACCAGTTTTCTCCATGGGATATATAGGTTGGGATTGGGAAATAAACTAAACAATTACTTCGGTGTGGTTCGTTAATCCCGACTAGTTTGAAATGATATCCAAAGGAAGATTATAGAATAAATTTAGAAGAATTTATCTTGGATAAAATTAATGGGAACATTTCCATAAGAATGTGATTTTGTGAATAAAAGAATATTCTGAATTGGAATGAGGCGTTCGTTGTGTTTGTGTAACATTTGTATATCATATACGTGGGTTATTCAGAAAGGCCGGGTTTATACCCATTCTGAATAACCGATTCGACGAGATGTCGAAGATGAAGACGGTGGTTGAAGACCGGAAGTCTTCACATCGTTTGGGTGATTACTGATGATCTTGATTGGGCTGTACACCCAGGATGAGGGAATCAGTTGGTGATCGTCCAGACGTACTTGGAGATGGATATGCGAGGAAAGTGCCTCCGGTTTCGTTCAGACCTAGAACGGACTTGTAAATGGATGGTGTGTCTGACATTGTATTCCTTTATATTGTATTTGTTGATCTCTGCTAAATATATATCTGTTTGGCAGCGGAGAATTTATTCTCTTGCTTAACGCCCTTCTCTGAGACATATGAGCTCAGAGGTTATATATTGGCAGAAATCAGTGGTACGATATGGATTGATAGTGTGGCATACTGAGATGCAGTGATCCAGACTTTTGTTGAAAAGCAAAGTTTGGTGGTTGATGATCAAAGCGCAGCTGATATAGCATGGCTTTGTGTATAGCGTTGATCCGCGAGCCTCACAGCCCGGGATGGTGGTAAACTAATGGTTTGATCAGTATACATTTTTAGTGTAGTGGATTCGGTCGACCGATATTGAGCTTCGTGCTCGGAGGGATAGAGTAAGCGGTGTTTTCTCTTGCTGGGACGTAAGCCGCGGTGATACTTGAGTCCCAAAAGTGCGGATGTGCATAGCGGTGTTTTCTCTCGCTGAGACGTAAGCCGCGGTGATTTGTACTACGCGATAGATCTTTTGAATCAGGAGCCACCATGATGGAAATCCAATTTCCAATACATGTATTTCGGCTTTATTTGTAGAGCCTAGTATGGCGACATAGTGGGATGGGGCACTCATGCCGTCTATGATTTATATTTATGATTGAAATTGTTTTTGACACTATACACTTATTATAGTATCAAATGATTTGTTTTAAACGTATCAAGCATGTTTGGCTGTTATAAGGTAAAACCCTATCCTCCGGCTTGCGTTGCATTGTGTGATGGGACCTGGGTCTTATAATAGCTTCATTTTTCGAAAAAGCATTGCGTTGTTTATTCTATGCACTAGTATTCTTGGGAGGAAACCCGTTCCGTGTTATTCGGCGTGGTCCCTTGAATTACTCTCTTTTAAAGTAAAGTTTTAAATAACTGTTTTAGTTCTCACACCAGTCACATGACTGACCTGGAGTTTATTGTTTTAACCTAAACTCTGGGTGCCCTTATTTTCGACACGGGCAGCTAGTAGTTTTGGTTTTGCAGATTTATATTCACAGGATCCTGGTTTACAGCTGGAATGATATCCGGAAAGCTTTGTATCCGTATATCTCTTCTAGTTGTGTATTGTGTTATTTTCCGCTGCTAGGTATTTAAATGTAATTTAAATCTCTGATATTTCTGTGTAATATTCATTTATACTCTGTATATTCTTGTAATCTGATGCATTATTGTAATAACAGTGAAATGTTCTTCTGTTTGTGTTCTGATTTGTCTTGTCCTCACAGTAATTCGTTCTTTCTCATCTCTTCGGAGACCGGGGAAGTTTCGGGTCGCTTCAGTTGGTATCAGAGCTTTGGTTTACAGAGCTCGAGAACAAGACACGTTAGAACCATACGAAAGAATTCATCAGATATTGGATTAGTAATATCCAATTAGAATGACTAGTTAGAGATAGGATCAGTAGTGTCCTAGAACGAGTGTGAAGAGTATATTTTTCAAATGAAAACAATTTTGTTTTGAAATTTAAATCGTCTTACACGTATTTGAATATTTATTTATTTTGAATATGGACAATCGAGTATATATAGATTTCGCGTATACGCGTCATGAACGTATATTCGAAGTTTTAATATACTGGATAGATATAGAATCATACTCTAGTGGCCCGAAGATGATTTTGATGATTGACTAGTCGTCATTAGTATTCATGTTCGAGTAACGAAGGTGTGATATCTATATATTTCCATTAGGCTGGTGTGAGAACCAAAACTAATATAGCTAGAATACATTGTTGTGAATTGGCATCAAAAACATGATTTTCTGTATATGCATCAAAATTATGAATTTGAAACTCTAATTCACTAATTGATTGATGTTTGTGTTGTTTGTTTATTTGTTTGCTAATTTTTGAACCATTAGACCAAATATTGAATTGTATTGAAAATTGGTCGCATTTGCTTGCATATACATATACTTATATTGAACAGGTCATAGCAAGGAGGCTAGAGCCAGAGAATAAAAATTGTTTGCCCGACAAATAGGTACATGTTTACTACATAATTTCCTGTTTTGTTTGGGTGATGATGATTTTGTGAGCCTATTGGCTAGCCGCTTGGCTTTTTCTTTTTCTTTTTGAGATCTGAAGGACCGGGGAAGCTATTTGAAATTCCCCGATGCTCCCGGTGCAGGGGAGGTTATGGCGAAATTTTTCGAAAATTTAGGGTGTTAGCCAAATTTTTGAAATTTTGAAAATTCTCAGAAACAAAAAAAGTTGGAGAATGGAAGCCAGATCGAACGTAGAGTTGATTAATCAAACCACTTTCGACTTTGTTCCTTTACGGGGACGAAAAGTTTTAAGTGGGGGAGATTGTAACAACCCGAAAATCTGGGCCAGTTTAAAATTTTTATTTTGGCAATTTCAGCGAATTTTGAATATTTAAAATAGATTATTTTAAATAATATCGACGAAAAATTTATTTGGAATATAAATAGAACGTATATATTATATACGCCGTCGTTAGAATATAAATATTTATATATAATTATAAATAGAATTGAAAATGGCGCGGTAGTTCGATAATTCGATTTCAAACTTCAATTGGACATACCGGGTGCAAAACAATCCGGATTTTAGTGAGACCAAAAACATTAGGATCCATTCGTGAATATCTTTCCAACGAATCCGAAAGATCATAATTTCGTAGCGATAATCAAAAGATATGTCCAGTTGAAAATTCTGAATAGTCGCTATGGAATTCAGGCCCTTAAAAATGGACATTTTGCAAACGACCTCGGATTTCGACGAAACCACTTTTGTTGGGTCCGTGATGTAAAGTTATTGCTAGGTTTCAAATTTCATAATTTTTCGAATCAATATGTGAGCGTGGCAAAGGAAAACGCGATTGACCATTTTCAGTTGATTTTAATCGACTGGAAATTGGCCATTTTTCAAACAGTCTCGGAATTCGACGAAACTAGTTTTATTAGGACCGTATCGTCAATACGAAACTAGAAAATATTTTTATGGGATTTATAGAGTTAGTATGTGACCCCGGTAATTTGAAATGTACGTTTAAAATTCAATATAGTGATTTAAATGTAAATTCAACGGAAACTGATCAAAACAATCAAATCAGCTTGCGATACATATCCCATTGTGTTCGGAATGGGGGTAAAACGCTATGGACGACAGGCGGTGGGTCTCGTTTAGAGGTCAAAATAAAAAGTTGCTTTTAAGGAGTTTAAAATAATAAAATAAAAAAATATAAAACCTATATCACCCCCCAGTCTTCTCTCTTTTCCCGATCTGATTTTTTTTAAAAAAAAAAAAAAAAACAACAACCGATCGCGACAAGCCCTAGGGGCGCCGCCACCGCCGGAGGCGCTGTCCTCCCACCGCCCCACCGATCCACGCGGCTCCTCCCTCACCCCTTACTTCTCCTCCTATCCTCCCTCTCCACTCTCGTCGAAGACCCTCCGCAGCCCACCCAACGCGCAAAACCCGCGAGCCACCGCCACTGGAAGCCCACACCCGCCATCCCAGTCGACTGCACCACCTCCGACGGTGGAAAGCGCCCCCTCCTGTCGAGTTGCTGCGCCAGCGAGCCTCCTCCGCCGTGATGGTCAGCGATGAACCCTCCTCTTTCTTGTCCAGCATATGTAAGTGTTTATATTGATTTTTAATTTATTTATATACAAAGAAAGTTTTGATTTTTCCTTTATATACAAAGAAAGTTTATATAACGTAAAGATTATATTTTTATTTATAAAAAGATTGGATTTTTATACATGATAAAAATTGGATTTTTATTTGAATGGCAAAATAAAAATAAATAAGATTTTTATATAAGTGGAGCGTTCATAAAAATAGGATCTTTCTTATGTGAGGAGCGTTATAAAGATGAGAATTTTAAAATATAAAAGTTGTGATTTTTACTTTAAATATGAAAGACGAGATTTTTCTTATGGAAAAGAGGTGATTTTTATAATGTAAACGAAGTGATAAAAATATAATTTTTATTATAGGAGAGAGATAAAAATATAATTTTTATTATAGTAGAGAGTCAAAAATATAATTTTTATAAGGTATAGAATATAAAAATTCGATTTTTATATATAGAACTTCGTAGTAAAAATATGATTTTTATGTATTGAATAGCATAGTAAAAATTTGATTTTTATATATAGAACTTCGAAATAAAAATATGATTTTTATATGTTGAACTTCGAAATAAAAATATGATTTTTATATGTTGAACTTCGAAATAAAAATATGATTTTTATATATTGAACTTCGAAGTAAAAATTCGATTTTTACATAGGTAGTGAAAGCGGGCGACGAAGGTAACAAAAAGGCGAGAACGAAGACTTCTATAAAAGAAGAGCCAAGATGGTTGGATAGCTATCGGTGAGAACTTCTCACTCAAATTCTATTTTTCTAGTTATATATATACTAGGATGCAGACGGTGCTTATTAGAAGCACCCAACACCCGTCCACATACCATGGACTTGTTTGTTTGGTTGTGTAGTTGGTTAGATTATTTGGTTTGAACTGAATTGTTTGGTGAAATAAAAATTGATTTGATTGATGTGTGAATGGCGTGGGCCTTCACTAGACCGGGGATAAGGCTAGGCCTCGTCCCGTTTCTAGTATCGTGCCGTTATGCCGCCGAAATTTTCTAAAATATGTTAGAAAAATAAAAATATCATTTTTATTGTGTAAATGAAATGAATAGAAATTCATGTGTTAAAATAAAATATATTATCATTAAAAATATAGTTTTAACGTGAAAGTGAATAAATAAATATTTATAAACAAATCGGCCGATTTGTTTATATACACTGATTTGACTGATATTGAATGGGTCGATAAATTTTACACATCGCCCAACTGCACAACTAAAAATCTGTGTTTGATTGTTTGAAACCCCACACGGGTTTGGGATGAAATTTGAAGTTCACTCATCCTGATTGATTAAATATGTCGATCGATTGATTGACAGGCTGTTATAAGCGTAAGATATCTATATTTGATGCTTATACAGTGTAGTGCACTTTGGTTGATGTTTGATTGTTTATTATTGCTATTATATACATGTGTTGTATGGAATCCATATAATTAACGTCATATGGTGATTGATTGGGCCTCATTCCAATCGGGAAAGTAATGAATATTATAAAAGAAAATTCATGTGTTGAATATAAAAATAGTGATGTGTTGACAGTACTCATGTGTTGAGATTAGTCGTGTGTTGAAATAAATATAGATTCATGTGTTGAATGGGATAATATTCATTTGTTGGATAGAATAAAGAAGTTTTGAAAATATAAAGCCGTGTTGATTAGATTCACGCCATTTTGATGTAAACGATATTTATATCGATTTTATTCATTTCGAAATGAATTGAATTGAAAACGATTTCGAAATGAATTGAATTGAAAACGATTTCGAAATGGATTGAATTGAAAACGATTTCGAAATGGATTGAATTGAAAACGATTTCGAAATGGATTGAATTGAAAACGATTTCGAAATGGATTGAATTGAAAACGATTTCGAAATGGATTGAATTGAAAACGATTTCGAAATGAATTGAATTGAAAACGATTTCGAAATGAATTGAATTGAAAACGATTTCGAAATGAATTGAATTGAAAACGATTTCGAAATGAATTGAATTGAAAACGATTTCGAAATGAATTGAATTGAAAACGATTTCGAAATGAATTGAATTGAAAACGATTTCGAAATGAATTGAAATTCAAATTGAATTGAATAGAAATGAATTTTAAAAAACGAATTTATAAAGAAGAATTCAATTTTGATTTGAATTGAAATGGAAGTTGAAATTGTTTTGAAACGAATGTAGAACTATTTATAAAATTCGTTTTAAAAGGAAATCGACGAAATATATATAATATATATATTATATATATAATGGCCTGAATAGAACGCGCCGCGCCGCGGCAGTTCGTGAATTTCGACCATTTATTTCAAACGGACATTGCGGGAGATCCGACCGTCGGATTCTCCTAAAACCGGAACCGTTGGGTTCGTATCGAAAAGAGCTTTCCAATGAATATTTGAAATTTGAAATCTAACGGTTGGATTTGGAGTTATGTCCAAATCAAATTCGAAAAAGGTCGCTGTAAGTGCAGTTCGATGGCCGTTGTTGGAAATCGACTGTACGGGCCTTGGTAAAATTATTAAAAATATCTATAATTTGTGTAAAATCATAATATATGGATTGGAAAGAGTTGAGCTGGAAAATTCCACATTTGAAAAGATAAAAATAGATTTTTATCGAAATAAACTAGTTTTGAACTAGAATTAAAATCAATTTATTTTTGAAATAAATAAATTGAATTTGAAAGTGATTTTGAAAATAATCGATGATTTCCAATACGTGGATTGGACTGGAGCTGAATCGAAATTATCTTCGGGATATTTCGATGTTGGATTTCGTGACTATACAGATATTGTTATGGGAATTTGAAAGATATATTTTATATCGTTATTTCCAATACGATATATGTTGGTTTCAGAATTTGATATTGAATATAAGCCGATATATTTTCTATTCAGAGCCTTGTATTTAATATCAAATGTGATTTGGGTTTATCGTGAATCGTGTTTTAGAAGACATTGGTTCTTTAACCCAGTTAAAGGCAAGATATTGATTTTTGAGAAGATTAAAACTAAGTGAAGTTTTAATGAATCTTTAATTAGATTAAAAATGTGAATTGATAATTTAAATTATCAAATCTGAAAGGTGATCGAGAATGGAGTACCACCAGTTTTGCTCCAAAGCGATAGTTAAATCTTTAATTAGATTTGAACGTGAAATGGTAATTAATTTTACCGATAACACCGTGGTGTTAGATGTGGAGTATTACCAGTTTTCTCCATGGGATATATAGGTTGGGATTGGGAAATAAACTAAACAATTACTTCGGTGTGGTTCGTTAATCCCGACTAGTTTGAAATGATATCCAAAGGAAGATTATAGAATAAATTTAGAAGAATTTATCTTGGATAAAATTAATGGGAACATTTCCATAAGAATGTGATTTTGTGAATAAAAGAATATTCTGAATTGGAATGAGGCGTTCGTTGTGTTTGTGTAACATTTGTATATCATATACGTGGGTTATTCAGAAAGGCCGGGTTTATACCCATTCTGAATAACCGATTCGACGAGATGTCGAAGATGAAGACGGTGGTTGAAGACCGGAAGTCTTCACATCGTTTGGGTGATTACTGATGATCTTGATTGGGCTGTACACCCAGGATGAGGGAATCAGTTGGTGATCGTCCAGACGTACTTGGAGATGGATGGATATGCGAGGAAAGTGCCTCCGGTTTCGTTCAGACCTAGAACGGACTTGTAAATGGATGGTGTGTCTGACATTGTATTCCTTTATATTGTATTTGTTGATCTCTGCTAAATATATATCTGTTTGGCGGCGGAGAATTTATTCTCTTGCTTAACGCCCTTCTCTGAGACATATGAGCTCAGAGGTTATATATTGGCAGAAATTAGTGGTACGATATGGATTGATAGTGTGACATACTGAGATGCAGTGATCCAGACTTTTGTTGAAAAGCAAAGTTTGGTGGTTGATGATCAAAGCGCAGCTGATATAGCATGGCTTTGTGTATAGCGTTGATCCGCGAGCCTCACAGCCCGGGATGGTGGTAAACTGATGGTTTGATCAGTATACATTTTTAGTGTAGTGGATTCGGTCGACCGATATTGAGCTTCGTGCTCGAAGGGATAGAGTAAGCGGTGTTTTCTCTTGCTGGGACGTAAGCCGCGGTGATACTTGAGTCCCAAAAGTGCGGATGTGCATAGCGGTGTTTTCTCTCGCTGAGACGTAAGCCGCGGTGATTTGTACTACGCGATAGATCTTTCGAATCAGGAGCCACCATGATGGAAATCCAATTTCCAATACGTGTATTTCGGCTTTATTTGTAGAGCCTAGTATGGCGACATAGTGGGATGGGGCACTCATGCCGTCTATGATTTATATTTATGATTGAAATTGTTTTTGACACTATACACTTATTATAGTATCAAATGATTTGTTTTAAACGTATCAAGCATGTTTGGCTGTTATAAGGTAAAACCCTATCCTCCGGCTTGCGTTGCATTGTGTGATGGGATCTGGGTCTTATAATAGCTTCATTTTTCGAAAAAGCATTGCGTTGTTTATTCTATGCACTAGTATTCTTGGGAGGAAACCCGTTCCGTGTTATTCGGCGTGGTCCCTTGAATTACTCTCTTTTAAAGTAAAGTTTTAAATAACTGTTTTAGTTCTCACACCAGTCACATGACTGACCTGGAGTTTATTGTTTTAACCTAAACTCTGGGTGCCCTTATTTTCGACACGGGCAGCTAGTAGTTTTGGTTTTGCAGATTTATATTCACAGGATCCTGGTTTACAGCTGGAATGATATCCGGAAAGCTTTGTATCCGTATATCTCTTCTAGTTGTGTATTGTGTTATTTTCCGCTGCTAGGTATTTAAATGTAATTTAAATCTCTGATATTTCTGTGTAATATTCATTTATACTCTGTATATTCTTGTAATCTGATGCATTATTGTAATAACAGTGAAATGTTCTTCTGTTTGTGTTCTGATTTGTCTTGTCCTCACAGTAATTCGTTCTTTCTCATCTCTTCGGAGACCGGGGAAGTTTCGGGTCGCTTCAATTATATATACATCTGTTTGGCGGCGGAGAATTTATTCTTTTGCTTAACGCCATTATCTGAAACGCACGAGCTCAGAGGTTGTATATCGATGGACATCAGTCGCATGGCATGAATTGCTAGTGTGGCATGCCTAAGTGGCAAATGATCAGGACTTCTGTTGAAAAGCAAAGTCTTGTGGTGATGATCAAAGCACCGCCTGTGTGGCGTAGCTTTGTGTATAGTGTGAATTCGCGAGCCTCACACCCCGGTATGAACCAGAAACGGGAGAAGGACCTCAGGGAGGGCATGCGTTTAGCTAGGGTGGTGTCAGTGACCTACCAGCCCTGACATTTATGTACTTTTCACCTGTGTGGTTGTTGCTGTTGCGAGGTGCCTCGGTTTGATCGGACGATCCGGGTCCGATGGAGTCATTCGTTGGCTCGTTTACGCCCCAAAGGGCGGGGAAACGTATTGTTCAGGAATTTTAATCCACATCGGTGGACCGGCCCTGTTGCTCCTAGGGTCACTCGAGCTCTGATCCTGAGACTCGGGCTAGGCAGTCTTGAATTCGGTAAGGACTATCTTTTGCCTTGGTTCATGATGGAAATCCAATTTCCAAATACGTGACTATGCGGTTTTGATTGTATATATATATGGCGACATGATATATGGTACCCATGCCGTCTATGATTGATAGTTATGATTGAAATTGTTTTTGAAACATATAAACACTAGTAGTAATATCAAATGCTTTTGTTTTATTCGTATCAACCATATTTTGGCCATTATAAGGTAAAACTCTATCCTCCGGTTTGCGTTGCATTGTGTGATGGGAACTGAGTCTTATAATGGCTTCATTTTTATAAAAAGCATTGCGATGTTTAAAAGAAAGATTTGTTTTAAAGCACTGGCAATCCGATGGAGTAAACCCGTTCCACGAAAGTGGCGTGGTCCTGTGATTAGCCATATATTAAATGTGTTGAATAGATTTCTCATACCAGTCCCATGACTGACTCGTAGTTTGTTTCACTTTCAAACTCGAGTGCCCCTTTTTCTACACGGGCAGCCTTGTATTCAGGTTTAGCTGGATTTCTCTGGATAGTTGGAGCTGAAGATGGATTCTATCATTTATCTCTTTTTATGTTGTTCAGCTCCTATTGTACATATTTTGTTGTTTTCCGCTGTAGACATTTATGTATAGCTGAACTGTGTTTGTACTAAGTAAGATCCTGTATACTGTGTAACTCTGATGATTACATTTATCCAGTATATTCTATTTTTCATTATCTGGTGTATTTAATTATTCTGTTCTTCTATTATCTGTTTTCTGTGTTATATTCCAAAGATTGCCCTTGTCTCCGTCAGTACGGGATTTGGGGTCGTCACAGTCCTCTTCCGTTTCTGGTTCACACCAGGGTGCAAGGATCACGAATTAACGCTGTACACAAAGCTATGCTATATTAAACCCGTGCTTTGATCATCAACCACAAGGCTCTGCTTTTCAACAGAAGCCTTGATTCTTTGCATCTCCACATAACACATAGGAAATTCACGATATGCAGCCGATGTCTATCAATCACACAGAATGAAATCCGATGTCAGACACACATCCATTTACAAGTTCGTTCTGGGTATGAACGAAATCGGAGACACCTTATTCCTCATCCCAAATGTCCAATACAGGAGAGAGGTCCTCGCATATCCGGTCGATCTCCAAGTAAGTCTGGACGATCACCACTTATTATCTTGTCTTGGGTGTACAGCCCAATCAAGACATTAGCAATCATCCAAACAATGTGAAGACCTCCAGTCTTCAACCACCGTCTTCATTATCGACTCGTCGCCGATTCAGTTATTCAAAATGGGATAAACCCGGTCTTTCCGAATAACTAGCATATATTATAAATAAGTTCTATAAAAACATAACATACGCCTCATTCCAATTCTGAATATTCTTTTATTTAAATATTCATATCTTTTGGGAAAGGTTCCCAACAATTTTATCAAAGATAAATTCCTTAAATTTATTCTTTAATCTTCCTTTGGATATCAATTCAAACCAAATTATGGTTTATCCAAACTGGTCGGGATTAGCGAACCTTACCGAAGCAATCATTTGTTTAATTTCCCAATCCCAACCTATTCATCCCATGAAGCAAAACTGGTGTCACTTCATATCTAACATCACGGTGTTATCAGTAAAGATAATTACCATTCCATGTTCAGATCTAATTAAAGATTTAACTATCGCTTGGAGTAAAACTGGTGCTACTCCATTCTCGATCATTTCTCGAATTTGATAATTTAAATTATCACATTCTCTTTTTCAATCTAATTAAAGATTCATTAAAACTCCAATTCAGTTTTAATCTTAAAAATCATTACCTAATGATTATTCAAAGTTAAGAAATTAATCTTATCTTTAATTGGGTTAAAGAACTAATGTCTTTTAGAACACAGTTCACGATAAACCCAAAATCCCATTCCATTAATTATGGAATCTTCACGGAAAACAGATCAATATATATAATCGATATAAACTTCCATATCCAACCGATAATATAAATGGAATAACGGCAAAGCCTATTAAATTCCATATATAGTAACAGTCTTCCTCCACAGAAGTTCACTTCGATTATTACCGAATCGAATTCCATTCCATTCCAATTTATTTTATTAAACTGGAAAACTTTCCTTTGGGAATTTCCCCCAAATAATAATTAAAAGTTTTATAAATTCCAAATCATATTTCACTATGAATCGGGTTAAAGAACGAATGTCGTTAAAAAAACAGTTCACAATAAACCCAATTCACATTCCATTTTAGTTCCAATTAAATGTTAATTAATTGGTAATTCTTCATTAAATCTTAGTTAAAAGACTTATTCTTTTCACACGTGGTTTCAGAACAGTGTTAATGAAGACACCATTCCATCAGTCTCTAGCTGTAAATTAGTAAGAGAACAATTTCCTAAGTATTAATCCAGAAGGCTGAAACCAACATCAGATCAGTACCCAGGAAACCATTCAGCTTAGCAAATCTCCAGTTAGTTTCTAATTTCCTTAACTCCATTGGGTTTAAGAACAATATTATTAAAGATACCATTCACGACAAACCAAAATCTCATTCCATTGTTGAAAGGGTTAAAGAACAAGTGTTATCTAAAACACCGTTCACGATAAACCCAAAAACCAATTTCAATTCAATTCCAATTAAATGTTAATTAATTGGTAAACTTCATTAAATCTTAAAAAAAAAGATATAATCTTTTCTCAACTGGGTTTAAGAACAGTGTTGGTGAAGACACCGTGCACGACAAACCCAAAATCCCATTTGATATTAAATACAAGGCTCTAAATAGAAAATATATCGGCTTATATTCAATATCAAATTCTGAACTCAACAAACATCGTATTGGAATAATGATATATATCTTCCAAATTCCTCCACAATGTCCGTATAATCACGGAATATCGAAATATTTCAAAGATAATTTTGATTCAAATCCATTCCAATTCATATATTGGAAATTCTGGTTATTTTTAAAACGATTTCAAATCCTATTTATTTATTTAAAAATATTAGATTATAATTCTAGTTCATAACTAGTTCATTTCGATAAAAATATATTTTTATCTTTTCAAATGTGGAATTTTTCATCCCAGTTCTTTCCAAATCATTTATTATGATTTTACACAAATTATTAATATTTTTAATAATTTTATCAAGGCCCGTACAGTCGATTTCCATAAACGGCCATCGAACTGCACTTACGACGACCTTTTCCAAATTTGATTTGGACATAATTCCAAATCCAACTGCTAGATTTCAAATCTCTAATATTCGTTGGAAAGCTCTTTTCGAAATGAACCCAACGATTATGGTTTTAGGAGAATCTGACTGTAGGATCTCCCGTAATGTCCATTCAAAGTCAATGGTCGAAATTCGCGAACTGCCGCGGCGCGACGCATTCTATTCGGGCCATTATATATAAATAATATATATTATATATATTTCATCGATTTCCGTTTAAAACGTATTTTATAAATCATTTTAAATTTGTTTACAAAACGATTTCAATTTCATATTCAATTTTCAAATCAAAATTGAATATTTCATATCATTAATATATAAATGATAATATTTTCAAAACATTAGATTTTGAAATCATTTCCTTTTCGAAATTCATTATAAAAATGAATAAAATCGATATAATTATCGTTCACGTCCAAAATGGCGTTAATCTAATCAACACGGCTTTATATATTTAAATATTTTCGTGTCCATCCCAAATCGGACATCATAATCATATTTTGATTCTTTTCTGAATATTATTTTAAAATATTCTTCATTTTCCAAATTGGAACGAGACCCACTCAATTACCATATAATGTTAATTATATGGATCACATGTATACAATAACAGTGATAAATAATCGACCATCATCCAGAGTGCATTACACAACTGCATAAGCATTATATACAAATAATTAACGCTTATACAGCCTGTCAACCAATCGATCGACATACCACTAAACAATTGGGATTAGTGTACATCAATTATTATCCCAATACCCATGTGGGGTTTCAAACAACAAACATGGATTTTATTTGTGCAGTTGGACGATGTGTAAAATTTATCATCCTAATTCATATCAGTCAAATGGGTGTACATAAACAAATCGTCTGATTTGTAAATGAATATTTATTTTATTTCAACACATGAATATTTTATTTTATTCAACACATCACAAACCAAATTCACACAAACAAATCAATCCAAACAAACAACCAAACAAGTCGTCCATGGTCTGTGGACGACGGAGAGCAGTTCATATATGCAGTTATAAAATAAATAACTGTATAAAAATAATTTTGGTGAGAAGTTCTCACCTTTGGGATCCACTCCGCCATTCTGTATTGTCGCTCAGATTTGCTATTTAGATTCCAATGCAACCTGTTTCACGAAATTTATATTAAAATTCATATTTTCAATAACGCTATTGTATATATATAAATCACATTTTTAACATGCCATTTATATAATAAAAATCGAAATTTTATACCGCCACTCTATATATAAAAATCAAAATTTTAAGCTCGATACATATATATGTCAAATTTTTATATGCAAAAATTTCTCTGCAAAAATCATATTTCTTCATGAACTAAAAAGTATATTTTATTTTGTTTCATGAACTAAAAATTATATTTTTAACAACATAAAATCATATCTTTATGTAATTTAAAATCATAGCTTTCTACTATAAAAAAAATCTATATTTCTATTTGCTAAAAATATAATCTTTTTATAAATAACAATTATAACTTTTTATTATTAAAAATGAAGTTTTTATAAACTAAAGAAATCATATTTTTATATTTAAAATAAATCATCTCTATATATAATTTTAAAAACAACCTTTTTAATTTTAAAAACAACATTTTTAAAACAATGCTTTATATATTAAAATCATATTTTAATTTTTTTCCTAAAGCTATTTATATATATATAATAAACATTTTTATATATGCTACATATATTTTTAAAAAATAACATTTTAACACAATGCTATAATATATACAAATCACATTTTTTATCATGTTTTCATCCTATATTATTTAAAATTAAAATAAATAAAAATAAAAAGATTACCTTTTAAATAACGCTTAAAAATTGTTGTGTTTCCTCTTCATCGTGTATTGGCCGTTGCTTACAAACACCCTTCGAACTTAGGGTTCAGGATCGCGACGAAATCGAGGCGCCAGGGTCTGATCAGGGGTGCCACATCATCCGCGCTGGAGCGAGCTGCCATCGCCGTGGACAGGGCGGAGTTCGGTGGGGCCCAGCTTGGAAATACTGGTGCGAACTGAAGTGCTTTGGATGCCGATTACTCTTGATTTACAACTCTATAAATCATCTGTTGTATATGACGTAGTTGTATACACAATTATATGATTTTTGTTTGATGATAACAACCAAATATATATTATTTATAAATGAATTTGTTGTTGTACTATTTCACATATACATACAGATAGGAATGTAATATTTATATTTAAATGAAATACGAATGTACAGAAATTTGAATATTCACACAGCATTTATTTAAATATAATATTTTATTTCAATATCAAACAGTATAATTTTTATACTCCACTATTTGAACACATCACTGATATAATTCAATTCATATTCAATTTCATTTTACCATACACAGTTCTTCACTACAACACTCAGTCTATACAATTTTATATATACACTCACTTACATTTTGCTTTTGTTTTACAAGCTTACAAACTGACTCAACTCTATTTTCTGCCTTCTGTCTTCTGTTTTCTGCCTTCTGTCTTTTGTCTTCATAGCTTTCAGTCAGTCCAGTCTTCATACCTGTTACATACAGAAACATATACAGTACCTGGAACAGAAACGATATTTTAAATTCTAGCAAAAATAATTATTTATTTTAAAAAATTTATTTGCCTCAAAATTTCGGTGTGTTTCTCATCATTTTTCTGACTTGATCTGATTTTCATATCCATCCGACTGCATCTAGACAGCTTGTGATATTCACAGTGATACACTGTAAATACCACAAGGTAGACTGTATACATATATTTTGCAGGGACAAGAAAACTTGACTGGATGGCTGCATATACACATGTGTATATATATACACTTTGTGCACTGCCGCGCCAATCTAGTGTGCAAATGAGGAGTAGCCATGTGGACCATCTCGACTCAGTGCAAAAATAATCAATATGGTCGAGGAAACCAAGAACATCAATGAATTCAAGTCAGCATGACAAGTGCAAACCAAAGTGGCCGAGCACAATACTCAGTGCAAACATGAGCATGCATAGGAACATAGTAATCTACACAGTAATGATGATCACAATGGGTCAAGTGAGACAACAACTTCAACAAGGTGTAACATGAGACACAGCCAAGAAATGTCAACACAGCTCAAAGTGGTCAAGCCTGTACAAGTCAGGTGCATAACAAAAGTGGAGCAACTAAACTGGTCAGTGTATGCAAGTGGATACATCAAAGTTCAAGCATGCATGGTGTATGGTGAATGACAACATTCTATAGTGGTCGAGCTAGTAAAAAAAAATGGACATGCAAATGTCATGGTACATGGTCATATACAGCTTCAAATGGTGCAATCAAGTGAAGTCTGCATAGAAGATCATATTCAAACAGGTTGGCAAACATGGAAAATCAGTAGTTTTAAAATGGTGGTGTTACACAGCAACTCAAATCAAACAAGTATAGTGTTCAAGTCAGAAAATGTATACAACATGTGTACAAGCTCATGGCAGATCACATGATCAGAACAACAAGTGATTTTTAAACAAGATCAAGTGTTGGCATGGCTAGATCAGTATGGGAGATCACATGATCAGAACAGCAAGTGATTTTCAAAGAAGATCAAGTGTTGGCATGGCTAGGTCAGTATGGGAAAACACATGATCAGAACATCAAGTTATTGACAAACAAGGTCAAGTGTTGGCATGGTTAGATCAGTATGGGATCAATATTCATAACACAAGTGACAAGATGACAAATTCAACTACAAGTGCACAGTAATGTCAAGATGCAGGAAAGTGCAAATGCCAAATTATAAAGGGCAAGCACAAGCGTAAATGGAAAATGACAATGTCAACATACACATGGGTAGTAGCATGAAACTGGATGCAACAGAATTCAAGGCAGTTAAATATCATGTGTTGCACAAACAAAAGTGATATTGGTTCAACATGGCAAGGGAATAAATATTTTTTTAGCATACTCTCTTTCAAGAAATCAACAAAAAGGAAACAAATCTGTTTTTGACCAAAGAGTTTCTTCTAGAAAAATAAATATATGAAAATTGTTAAGCCAAGATGTCCTGAAGTGATAAATTCAAATTCAAGCAGAAAATCTCATGTTTATTTTAATGCTAAGAAATCAATTCAAAAATGTTATACATGGCATGTACATTTTTTGGGCAACAAACATTCCAGAAAAATACTCAAGGACATTTTCTTTGGCAAGAAATTCAATCTACATTTGTGACAATAGTTAATGGAGAAAACCAAGGTCATAGATATAGATCATCATGTTAAATGTGCAAGGAAAACCAGAGGAGAAATATTTAGAAAGAAATCATATTATTTTTGGGCATAAATGGTTTGATTTCTTTCTATAAGTCATTCAGTACTCAAGTGTATGAAGGCAAAAATTCGAAATCAAATACCTATTAATAAATTCATTTCGAGAATACACAGAATATCAAAAGGGGCAAATTAACATTTATTTGTTTTCAATATCCTTCCAGAAAAATTCATATCTTATTGGGCAAGGAATAATTCTTAATATAATGCGAGGAAATCAAGTGTTTTGGGAAACAATTACAATGGGATAGTGAAATATGTTTTTCCAGAATTAACTCATTTTCAATGCCGAGAATTTCAAGCTTAATTAATGCAATTAAGTATGCTTTGCAAACTAGACACACTGAAGGACAGAAACATGACCAAATTCCATTTTCAAATCGAGACAGTCAAAAGAGGCAACCATTCAAATCAAATCGAGTCATATTGAATTGAAATCAGAGAGCAGTTCTAGGATTTTATATAATCCTATTTAACACCCTATCATCATCGGCAATGGAAAATCGAAAAACACAAGCCAATTTTTCATAGACCCAAAATCAAATCAATTCAGAAATACTAACTATTGTTATCGATCGCAGCCACATCAGTCGACGAACAAGAGCAACCAAGTATTCGAGCCTACAGAGAAAATTCTAGAGCATAATCCTCTTTATCGCGATTTGATTTGGGGCAATTCAGAAAAACCATAGTGTTTTTTAGTAGCCTCCATTTTTCCAGAGAGATCGAGATAAAGAAAAGTGGTGTGACCAATTTTTGAAAGGGGCCGGCTTAGTTTGAAGCTTAAGGGAGATTTGTTCTCTTTTATAATCTAGGGTTTTTATTTTAATTTTTTGTATTGTTTTTAACTCTTTTGTAAAACGTCCGAACAGTTGCTAGAGTCTGTAAAATTCTAGAAATTCAGTTAGGGGTTTACTGACAGTTTATTAGTGTTTGTAAAACTAGGGGAAAATCTGGTCTAGTGGATATAGACCAGTCTAGGGTTTTAAGCGTAGTGTTAGAGTGGGAGCGAGGGGTTCGCGAGTTTACATGGTCTTGTAAGCGGAAACTATTCTATCACCTAGTAGAAATTTTAGGAATGCAGCAGAGTTATTTTCCTTTCTGCTTTTTATTTCTGTTGCATTCTGTGATTTGTTTTTTTATTTTATATCCCGTTAGATTTTTAATTCAGCAAAATACTGTGATAAACCCTATTCGCCCCCCTCTAGGGTTAATCTAGATCCAACAAGTGGTATTAGAGTAGGTATTTTTATTTAGCTCTAGAGTAATGGGTCATCCTAGTTGTCTGTCCTCTGAGAGTCGGTCCAGTCGTATTCCTTCTATTTTTAATGGTACAAATTTTTTAAATTGGAAATTCGAAATGGAGTTATATTTAAAATCTGTTGATATTAAATGTTGGGATACTATTATTAATGGATATGATATGGTTAGTAGAAATGATATTCAGTTTAGTTCTCGTGCTATTCATATTTTATACTCTTATATTGATGATGCTCAGTATAGCATTATATCCCGTTGTTTAACTGCGCAGGAAATATGGAATGCTCTCGATACGAGGTATGGAAAAATTGACAACAACAACTCAAAACCCAAAATGGTCAACTCAGATTCAGATCTATGCTCCGAAGAATTGAAAATTCAAGTAGATCAGACGATGGAGATTCAACAGACAATGAAACCAAAAGCTTCTCATATGAAGAGTTGGTTTATATGTGTACTGATTTAACAAAAATCGTTGATAATCTCCGTTATAACAACAAATCTTTAAAATCTAAAAATCACATGTTGAACAGCAAAATTAACTGTTTGGAATCAAAACTGCCAAATGTCATGAAATTTGAAAACTCTGATTGTGAAAATTGTTTAAAATTAAAAACTAATCTCGTTCATCTCAATAATAACTTTCAAAGACTTGAAGAAGAAATTCTAATTTTAAAAGATAATGAGATTGAGCTGAAGGATGCAGACAATTGTTTACAAAAGGAATTTATAAATTTTACGGCTACCAAAAATTCCAAACATGAAATTGCTGAAAATAATAGTTTGTTGAAAATAGATTTGATCTTGAGTGAGCTTGAAAAAGAGATTGAAAATCTAAAGAAATTTGATCTTGAGAAACAAATTAAATTTGATTCCGAAATTCTTGAGTCCAAAACCAAAATCAAACTACTTGAAAATGAAAATTCGATTTTGAAACAAAATGATACCGACATGAGAAAGATCAGCATTAATCATTGTTAAAATCTGACAAAAGAAAATTATGATCTTAAATCTAAAAAAAAAAACAATCTTGAATAAAGTTTGAAATGTTTTTCAACTAGTGAAAAATCTTTGAATATGTTGTTGAAAAATCAATTTTCTACCGGAAATAAACGTGGTCTTGGTTTTGGGAAATCAAACATTTCTGAAAATTTGAATTCATATGATTCGAAAAATCCTCCAAACTGTTTTGGAAAGAATAGATTTGAAAATTTAAACTCTGAAAATTTCAAAGGATTTTTGAATTAAAATCGCGATGTGAAATCATTTTATAATAATCCATCTAAACAATCCTGGACCCCAAAAAGAAGTAAAACAAACTTCGTTAAATTCAAACGATTTGTAAAAACCCGAAAAATTAGAACCAATTTAAAAATTTTATTTTAAATAATTTGGTAAGAAAAAGTGCCAGAAATTAAAATTTTCATTTTTAAATAATATTAAAGCCATTGGAAATAGCCAATTCTCAAACGACCTATGTTTTCGACGAAACCACTTTTGTTGGAACCAGAATATCAAATTATTGCTAGGTTTCATTTTTAGAATTTTTCGAATTAATATGTGAGCATGGCGAAAGAAAATGTGTTTTGTTCAATTCAGTCAAATTTAATCAACTGAAAAATAGCCATTTTTGAAACGATCTCAGAATTCGACGAAATTAATTTTGTTAGGACCATATCGTCATAACAAAGCCAAATATTTTTTTTTTGAATTTTCTGAGTCCGTTTGTGGTCTAGGTGAATTTATTTATACGAACGAATTAATTTAATAAAGGATTTAATTATTAAATTAAATAATTCAGGCCGCAGACAGCCGTTTGGGCTAACAGGACCTAGCCCGTTGGATACGGAACATGGGCTATTGGGTAGGGTCAACTCCGGTTGGACTGAAATTGGATTGGTTTTGAACTTATGGGTTTAATTGCAAAATTTACATTAAAATAATATAAGTATTAGTCAAATTTCATAACCCTAATCCCAATACACTGTACATCAGCCGCCATCGTTCAGAACATGGCTGAAACACGCCGAACTTCATCTCCCAATATCTCTCCATCACTTCAGTAATACACTACTTCCCTTTTGATATTATTATAGAGCTTTGCGAGAGCTCCGTATACATACCGAACTCATCCCGAACTGTCGCCTGTAGAGAGAGAACCAGACCCGAGAACCCGCGGGTTTTAAACCGCTGCCGCCACCAAAACTCGCCACCGAGTGGGCCCCCATCTCCGGCGAACCGGCGTCGTCCCTCCCCCTTCAACGTGCCGCTGTCTGATCTTCCTTCCGTGCGTCGAGCGAAGTGAAAAATTCAGACCTAAGTTCGAACTAATAGTTGAAATCGGCGACCTTGGTTTCCTGAACTGGAATTGTAGAAGAAAGGTCTAATTTCATCCATTTTTAAATTATTAATTATTAAATTAATAATTACACAAATTAAATCATAACTTATTGACATGAACTCGAAATCTGACGATTTCAGGACCGTCGGGATCGTAATTCAGAGACCTATTTTTCTAGGCAGATTAGAATCAATTCTAAGCAAGTCGAATTTTGGTCAAATTCAAAGCGTATCTATTTAGAATCCAATACTTCTGTGAGATTTCTAATTTTTATATAATTAAATAATTTAAGTATATTCGCTATGTGAATTGCTGTGTGTATGTTAAATAACATAGATCTACGATATGGTAAATTAGAATTTATTCATTGTTTGTGTGATATTCTGATGTGTAGATCTACATGGTTGTTAATTTTTAGTCGTCGCTACAATTTAGATATGAAATTTTATTTTATTTCAAATCTAGTGATGATATACAAAATTATATTTTTATTCACATATTAGATGTGAATAGAGACATGTAATTAAAAAGTGGATTTTTATTTACCTCGTAGTTGTGAATAAAAAAAACTTAGATTTAAGAAAATACATTTTTATTTACATTCTCATTGTAAATAAAAAACATGAAGATAGAAAATAAATATACATTTGTTATTGTGATTTTTTTTTGTTGAAACAAAAATGACTCTTTTATTCATATTATTTTGTTGAAACAAAAATGATTCTTTTATTCATATTGTTTTCGTGAAAACAAAAATAACTCTTTTGTTAATAACATGTTTGTTGAAACAAGAATAGCAATTTTTATAATATGACATGATAGTGGCATATTTATTAAATATTGAATTGATCATTTTGGTGAAAATTTGTTTACATTAAAATGAATCATTTTATAGTATGACTTGTTAGTAGCACCATCACCTTGTTAGAGTAAAAAGAACAAAGTTTAAATTACACCTTTATTTACGTAGTAGACGTAAATAAAAAGAACAAATTTCAGGCGACACCTTTATTCACATTGGAGATGTAAATAAAAAGAAACATAAAAAGGAAAGTATATTTTTATCTACATATTAGATGTAAATAGAAATGTAAATTAAAAAGGTACATTTTTAGCGTTATTCTCTTTTGAGAATAAAAGGTACATTTTTAGCGTTATTCTCTCTTGAGAATAAAAGTACACTTTTAGCGTTATTCTCTCTTGAGAATAAAAGAACATTTTTAGCGTTGTTCTCTTTAAAGAATAAAAAAATACATTTTTAGCGTTATTCTCTCTTGAGAATAAAAGGTACATTTTTAGCGTTATTCTCTCTTGAGAATAAAAGAATTTTTTTAGCGTTGTTCTCTTTTGAGAATAAAAAAGTACATTTTTAGCGTTATTCTTGAGAATAAAAGAACATTTTTAGCGTTATTCTCTTTTGAGAACAAAAAGGTACATTTTTAGCGTTATTCTCTCTTTAGAATAAAAGAACATTTTTAGCGTTATTCTCTTTTGGGAATAAAAAAGTACATTTTTTATTTGCAAATTAGTTGTAAATAAAAGTCATGAATTTAGAGTATACTTTTATTTGCAAATTAGTTGCACATGAAGACATGAAAATTTAAAAGTACATTTTTATTCACATTTTAGATGTGAATAAAAACTTAGACTTAAAAGCACCCATTTAAGTACATTCTTATTCTGGATAGAAAACAAGATTAGAAAAAGTGATTTTTTATTTGCAAACTAGTTGTAAATAAAAAAACATGAATATATAAAGTACATTTTTATTTGTGAATTAGTTATGAACAAAAACAAGATTAGGATAGTGTAACGACCCGTGTTTTTCGACCATTTGAATATGAATATTTAAATTAGTTTTAAATATTATTTTGGGAATATTAATGGAATTTAATATTTTATTCGTTTTTTTAAAACGAAGTTGAGCGTTATATATTTATATATAATATAAATCGAGCCTGAAATGGCGCTGCAGTTCGCAATATAGAGTTTTGAACTTCAACTGAGAATATAGGATTCGATATAAGTCGGATTTCTGTGAAACAAGACACATTGGGACCGTATTAATGATAATTTTCATATGAAGGAGAAAAATCCAGATTCCGTGTGATTGATTGCGAGTTATGGCCAAATCAAATTTTGAAATAGTCGCTATGGAAAATCGTTATTAAATTATAGGCCTTTAAAATAGCCGTTTTGCAAACGGACTCAGATTTCGACGAAATCAGTTTCATTGGGACCGTAACGTTAAATTATTGAACGGTGGTGAATGGCGTGGAAAACCGATGTCGTATGTGACCACGGTAGCCAAAAACGCTCGTTCAAATTCTATAGCGTGTATTTAAATAAGTAAATGGATATTGGAGTGTAACTTGAGCAGACGATCGAATTAGGCCACGAAACCTGTTCCGTTGAGTTCGTATCGTCGATTAGAGTCAGGATAGGTATATAGTTTGTTATTTCTAGAGATCGAGAAATTTGGCGTTAAAAAGGGTAGGGCGGTTCGGGGTAAAAATAGCCTACCGGGGCAACAGTCTCAGAATGCGACGAAATTAGTGTCGTTGGGATCATATCGAAAAGTTATTGTCAATGTTCGCAGTTTCAAGTTGATTTGATTTATCTGGTGACCGAGGAAAAATTAAACGCGTGTTCATTTCTGGTTTCATAAAGGAAAAATTTTCATACGACCTCGGATTTCGACGAAACTTGTCCCATTGGGTTCGGAATATCTTTTTACACTAAGATTAGCCTTTTTATCAGTAAACAGGAATCGATTATTGTTTGTTTTACGTGGTACTTTACGGTGAAGTTTCGTTAATAATAAAACTAACCGTGTAAAATATTTGAACTGTCACTCCACTACAGTATAACCTACCTTAAATTTAACTTACACTAATTCAGCCTAAACTTGTCGCACCCACCTAGTTGCCTACCTAAAACTGTGTAGTCATGTCGATGTTCCTTTTCAAGAAAAAGGTACTGTCATGTCTCTTTTCAAACATACCGACACATTTCAGCCAAAGCCAACCTATTCTTCTGGTAGCCTACTCTATTTTATGAACTTTCATTTCAGAGCATTTAAAATCCTTGCCGACCAAGTAATACCAATTGAAAACGACATTTCTGAAGCGTGATCCCCAAACAATCTCATTTATAAATACCACAGACCCTTCATCAATTCTTGAAGCAAAGAAAATATTATTGTTTTAATAACCAAACTCCTCCATTTTTAATATATATTCTCCTCGTCCTCTGCTAATTCGTTTTCCCGAGTTGATAAGAGAAGGAGCAAGGAAGTGCAAACATGTGTACATGCGAAGCAGCATGACTATGTTATTCACGGAGGGGTTGTCTTTCTCGTGAGCTACAATCACGGTTTGGTGGTGCTGAGAACAGCAGCAAGAAGGGAAGAGGACCGGAAGAGGAAAACTCTGGTCGAACAGTGGTAGAGCTCGCGCGGTGATCGTGATGATGAAGTTGCGGTTTCTGTTTTCAGCACCGAGTGGACTGTTTGAAAACACGAAACAGTAAAGAATGGTGAAAGGGGGTAGCCTTCTGGTGGTGGAGTAACAGAGCGAGGGGGAAAATGGCAGAGGACGTTGGGGAGAGATGTAAAGAGAGGGGACGTGAAGCGCAGTATGGTGTGGAGTGCAGTTTCAAACCATTGAGTAGAGAAGAGACAGCGTGCAGTTTGGAGTGTGTTTTGTCGGAAGGCATGCAGTAGTGATTAGGTAGAGAGGAACGTGTTTGCAGAAATGAAGGAAGAGAAAGGACAACCGAGGAGTATGGTGCCAACAGAAATCAGTGGGAACAAATACAAAGTAAAGAAGATGAGTTTGGAGTGGAATCAACGTAAGGTCTGAATGTATGGGAGTGCAACATGATGAGGGCGTGGTTTCCGAACAGTAAAAGGAAGAGCGGGAGGGTCAGTGGATGGAAGGAACAGTGTGCGAGTTTATTTGATGAGGCCTGGAGCATTGGTGAAGAAGCAAACGAGAGACAGAAGGCGTTGGACATGAAGAACAGCATCTGACCCTTAATTCGAAGGTTTCAAACGCAGCAGTTGATTTGGGAGAGGACAAAGGAGGGACAGACCTGTAAAGGAACGATCGGCTACATCTTTTTGGGGTCAGAAATAAAGTTAAATTAAAATAATTTGACAGTTCAAGTCGCGTTACGATCGTCTTGAGGAGATCTACATCTTTGGATCATGCTGGACAGAGCTGGGAACTGCTGTAATTTCTTATCAAATTAAACTCAGTTTAATTTAATTGGAACCCGAACCTCTTTAGCGGCAACAGAATCAAGGTGAGTTAAACTCACTCAGTTACCCTTTTTATATTTTATATAAATTGGGTATTTTTATTTTGTGTGCTCTGCTTGCCAATGGTTGACTGTTTTGATAGTTATCTGCTTATCTGTTGGTTTAACCGATGAAATTAAACTGTGTTTAATTTCAGTGAAAATACCAAATCGTTGTATTTTAACGATTGGTTCCAATAAAGGTAACTCACCTTGGTTGGTCATGTTTATTTATAAACATGTTTAAATGGTTGAATGGTTTGAATTGCTTATGGTTGGTGTTAAATGGTCGTTATTTAATTTATCAGTTAAACAAAACTGAACCGTCTGATTTGAGAAAAACCATTTGAATACAGGGAAGAACAGGTTGGAGGGATCCAACCGGATTCCTCAAATGTATTATTTATTTTCATATGATCATATGGACTGATCTGTTTGTGTGATTGATTTGATGGTTGATTATTGACTGGATATTCAACATCTGTTTGGTTTAAACCAATGGGCGATATTGGTTAAGTGTTTGGCAGGGTATGGCCTTTAAAAATCAATCGGGTTACAGATATTGATTCACCGTCAGTTGAATCGATAGAGATGCAGTTATAAAATTTATTTTATAACTAGAAATGGAATTTTGGAATATACTATTTTGAATAAAAGTTATATAAAGAGAGATAAATGAATAATTTACTTATTTAAGACTTTGATTTATTATTAAGAGATTTTAGAAAGTTAATCAGATTGATAAGTACGGAAATAAGAAATAAGCCGAATGGTTTAGCTTGGGTAATTATTTGATCAAGCGAAATGAGGAGTTCATGAATAGGTTTTATTTTAAACCTAAGTTTTATAACGAAGTTATAAAAGGAATGTTAAGCGAGAATGAGAGCTTGAATTAAATATTACTTAATCATTTGAATTAAGTCGAAGGAGATTTCGATAAAAGGGTTTAAGATAAACCAAAACATATAAATAAGTTTCAAAGTGTTAAGACGTTAATTTTACATTAACGTTATTTGAAAACGAGATCTAGTAAAAAGGAGAATTTTAAATGAGATTTCAAAATGGGAAATTGAATATAGTTATTCGAGATAGAATTAGCCAAACATAATTATTCGGCTAAGTTGCCATTTCGTACGACTGCTAGCGTAATTCGCAGGGCTGCAGATAGCCTACGGCGGTCGGATGTTTCCTGAGGGAATCAGGCGTAACCATTGTGATCGCTGTGATCTAGAGTCAAGCGAATGGAGTTAAGACGAATGTTAATTAATCAATTAGAGTTATTCAAATATCGTATTTTTGAATATTAAAAGAATTTGAAATTTCAATTTAACAAAAAGGAAATTAGTTTGTCAAAGGCCAAATGATGCTGAATACTGAACCAGTGAACTCATTGGAGTGTCATGATTGAAACACTGTATATTTTGATAGTTAAAACACCGACTATCAAATCTGTCCAATACGATTGTTGGTATGGAAAGACCGGGATCGAATTTATATTCGAAAACCATTCCGATCAACAAATACGTGAAGATATCAGAAGATGATCGAGATGGAGCATCGAAGACCGTGGGTTTCCATAAACGGAAGAACCACTAATATTCTCTGCCTGGCAAGCAGAGATAAGCTGTGATTCTGTCGTGGTTGGAATCAACGGGTTGCAAGGACTACTCGCTACCGATCCATGGGGTGATTCCTATATGGATGCGGTAGGAGAGTGCCTTCGGTTCATCCTGTTCCTGGATGACCTGTATGGACGGATGTCTGACAGAGTATTTCCAAAGGATCACGTACGTTGATTTCTTCAAACGTACGATAGTTGTTGGCAGAGATTTGCCGTTCTCTTAGCTTCCAGCTAGAGTATTTTTGTGGACGTCAATTAGTGATATCTGACGGATCTGACGATGTGGCATTCAAAGTGAATGGTGATCAGATGTTCAAGAATAAACTCTGACCTCAAGCCTCATCAACCGGGAAATGACAAAAATCGGGCAGGCAGCATGGCTATGTGGGTCGCTCCCATTAGAGTGTATAATCACCTATCTAGAGGAAGTCCTATTTGTTTCTTAAATCTATGTTTCGATGCTGTCCCTTTTTCGGGAGACAGTTGCTGATCCCAACCGTCGGTGATATACATTCGATACTCTCAAGCGAAATGAGGGGTCGGTCATGTGAGGGCCGGGTTGCAAGAAGTTCTTGTTGAACCCAGTGTATTCGTCTCTAGAGATACACTATCGGAAGGTGGACCCATACCTAGTCAAGTTGGAATCCAATCTCCAATAAGCGCCCGCGGGTTTTGATTGTATACTATATATGTGGAGCGTGAGATGCAAGCGTTCCACTAGATTGTTATTTACTTGTATTTAGACATTATTATAATATCAGACAAGATATTGATTTCAAAATGGTTTTGGGTTATCGTAAGGTAAAAACCGTCCGTATTTATGTGTGGATTTGGTCTTACGATTATCCTTTTTCTTTTGAAAAGATTTTGAACTTTAAAATCATGATTGGATGGTTCATCCTTATTACTGTGCGAGTTTATCTCACTCTGGTTCACCAGACTGACCCGGTGTTTTGTAAATGCTCGGGTTAGACCGGGTTGTACAGGTTCAGGTTATCGACTGCTGTGAAGAGACGAGCTGGAAGAGTCCAGACGTATGATATTACCATTCCGCTGTGTGTTATATGAGGACAGATTATTATCACTGTCCAGGTGTGTACTCTGATATTGTAAGTATTTTAAAAGTTCTCAATAAAGATTTATTTCTGTATTATATTTTGTTCCGCTGCGATGTGAGACTCTATGTTGTGGTGTTCTTCTTCTTCTTCTATTCTAATATTTCTATCTTATCTATTCTCACCCTCTAACTTCTTTCTATTAATGATCTGGAATGTTCGATGTCTGAAGGGTCAACATGGTAGTTTGATGTTGATTTTCGGAGTCGAAAATCCCGGTTCGTTACAGTGGTATCAGAGCTGAAGGTTAAGTAATTACCTTGGCTCTGTGGTGTAACTCAGTAGAGATGGGGTTAGTAATACCCTAGACTGAGTTTGAGTGTATATATATATGAGCGCGTATTTGTAAATTGTTATAAAAACTGTCTTATATTGTGTTGATTGGTTTGTCGAGTAGTTTATGAATTCTGGTCGATACAGTAATGCAAACTGTGTCGATAAGTGTTTCTAAACTCTTGAACAGAATAATTCGACACAGTATGTTTTTGAAAGAGGGTAAATGAAATAATTTACCCAAATTATATTTTGATATAAAGAAAATATATATTGGGAAATATTATAATATATTGGTTGTGTTGGTTGATAATAATTGAAATGGTTATATTAATAACCAATTCAAATTCGTATAATATAAAAGCAGATTAATTGAATCTGAATTAAATCAGAACTAGAATTAAAATGCTGAAAACTGGGAAAAGTGTTCATAAAGGGATTTGAATTGAATATATGAGAATTTTAAAATCCTGGGAGATTTTAAATTGTTTACAAGTATCGTGAATGATATTTTGAAAAGGATTTCAAAATGAAAGTGTTTAAATATGATTTTGGAAAGTTATATAGTATTGAACTCACTTTGATAGCTGGGAAATAACTCTGAGGATGCTGGCCACATCATCAGTGTTCATTTCCGAGTTCTAAGTGACGGATTGCTACCAAAAATCTTGTTTTGGATTGTTTGAGAAAAACAAGTTGTTTGAATTCTGGAAAGAATTATTTGATTTTGAAAGAGCTGAACTGTTTAAAAACTCCCAGGGAAAGTGTTTGAACAAGAACAAAATTAAATAGAAATTTGGGAAAGCAAATATGAATTGAATTGATACCAATTAACTGGAAATTGAATCGGGATATGACATATCAAGTAGAATCAGATTTTGAATTGGAGACAGGAATCTGAAATGATATTGGGTTGGTAAGTCAATAGTTGAAATTGGTGATGAATGGAAATTGAGTTAAGAATGAGATTTGGCTTGGACGCGTGAAGGATTTGGCTTTGAGGATAAAATTGGAACTTTGTTGGGGATTCATTTGTATATGCTGACAGGACAGCAGATGGAAAGGATATAATGATATGCCCGACAAAAAGGTACACGTTTATTTTTATATGGGTTTGGTGATTTATGAGCCTATTGGGCAAGCCGCTTGGCTGTTTTATTTTCTTTTGAATTGGAGAAGGCCCAGAGAGGCGAGTTGGAGTTGTACCGATTGAGCCGTACAAAGGAGGTGCTGGCGAAAATTTTCGGAAATTTAAAGTGTTAGAAAATTTTCGATATTTTTGAAAAATATTTATTTATGATATTGAATTAATTTTTAATTCAAAATAAATTAGGTTTGAAATTTAATGAGTTTATAACGTTCTTTCTTACCTTAGCAATTTCGAGGACGAAATTATTTTAAGGGGGGAAGAATGTAACGACCCGTGTTTTTCGACCATTTGAATATGAATATTTAAATTAGTTTTAAATATTATGTTGGGAATATTAATGGAATTTAATATTTTATTCGTTTTTTTAAAACGAAGTTGAGCGTTATATATTTATATATAATATAAATCGAGCCTGAAATGGCGCTGCAGTTCGCAATATAGAGTTTTGAACTTCAACTGAGAATATAGGATTCGATATAAGTCGGATTTCTGTGAAACAAGACACATTGGGACCGTATTAATGATAATTTTCATATGAAGGAGAAAAATCCAGATTCCGTGTGATTGATTGCGAGTTATGGCCAAATCAAATTTTGAAATAGTCGCTATGGAAAATCGTTATTAAATTATAGGCCTTTAAAATAGCCGTTTTGCAAACGGACTCAGATTTCGACGAAATCAGTTTCATTGGGACCGTAACGTTAAATTATTGAACGGTGGTGAATGGCGTGGAAAACCGATGTCGTATGTGACCACGGTAGCCAAAAACGCTCGTTCAAATTCTATAGCGTGTATTTAAATAAGTAAATGGATATTGGAGTGTAACTTGAGCAGACGATCGAATTAGGCCACGAAACCTGTTCCGTTGAGTTCGTATCGTCGATTAGAGTCAGGATAGGTATATAGTTTGTTATTTCTAGAGATCGAGAAATTTGGCGTTAAAAAGGGTAGGGCGGTTCGGGGTAAAAATAGCCTACCGGGGCAACAGTCTCAGAATGCGACGAAATTAGTGTCGTTGGGATCATATCGAAAAGTTATTGTCAATGTTCGCAGTTTCAAGTTGATTTGATTTATCTGGTGACCGAGGAAAAATTAAACGCGTGTTCATTTCTGGTTTCATAAAGGAAAAATTTTCATACGACCTCGGATTTCGACGAAACTTGTCCCATTGGGTTCGGAATATCTTTTTACACTAAGATTAGCCTTTTTATCAGTAAACAGGAATCGATTATTGTTTGTTTTACGTGGTACTTTACGGTGAAGTTTCGTTAATAATAAAACTAACCGTGTAAAATATTTGAACTGTCACTCCACTACAGTATAACCTACCTTAAATTTAACTTACACTAATTCAGCCTAAACTTGTCGCACCCACCTAGTTGCCTACCTAAAACTGTGTAGTCATGTCGATGTTCCTTTTCAAGAAAAAGGTAATGTCATGTCTCTTTTCAAACATACCGACACATTTCAGCCAAAGCCAACCTATTCTTCTGGTAGCCTACTCTATTTTATGAACTTTCATTTCAGAGCATTTAAAATCCTTGCCGACCAAGTAATACCAATTGAAAACGACATTTCTGAAGCGTGATCCCCAAACAATCTCATTTATAAATACCACAGACCCTTCATCAATTCTTGAAGCAAAGAAAATATTATTGTTTTAATAACCAAACTCCTCCATTTTTAATATATATTCTCCTCGTCCTCTGCTAATTCGTTTTCCCGAGTTGATAAGAGAAGGAGCAAGGAAGTGCAAACATGTGTACATGCGAAGCAGCATGACTATGTTATTCACGGAGGGGTTGTCTTTCTCGTGAGCTACAATCACGGTTTGGTGGTGCTGAGAACAGCAGCAAGAAGGGAAGAG
The DNA here is from genome assembly GCA_030737875.1 of Allium sativum. Lineage (NCBI taxonomy): Eukaryota > Viridiplantae > Streptophyta > Magnoliopsida > Asparagales > Amaryllidaceae > Allium > Allium sativum. Next base: position 440,996,962 of record CM060922.1, on the reverse strand, counting down.
GACTGGAAGAGGAAAACTCTGGTCGAACAGTGGTAGAGCTCGCGCGGTGATCGTGATGATGAAGTTGCGGTTTCTGTTTTCAGCACCGAGTGGACTGTTTGAAAACACGAAACAGTAAAGAATGGTGAAAGGGGGTAGCCTTCTGGTGGTGGAGTAACAGAGCGAGGGGGAAAATGGCAGAGGACGTTGGGGAGAGATGTAAAGAGAGGGGACGTGAAGCGCAGTATGGTGTGGAGTGCAGTTTCAAACCATTGAGTAGAGAAGAGACAGCGTGCAGTTTGGAGTGTGTTTTGTCGGAAGGCATGCAGTAGTGATTAGGTAGAGAGGAACGTGTTTGCAGAAATGAAGGAAGAGAAAGGACAACCGAGGAGTATGGTGCCAACAGAAATCAGTGGGAACAAATACAAAGTAAAGAAGATGAGTTTGGAGTGGAATCAACGTAAGGTCTGAATGTATGGGAGTGCAACATGATGAGGGCGTGGTTTCCGAACAGTAAAAGGAAGAGCGGGAGGGTCAGTGGATGGAAGGAACAGTGTGCGAGTTTATTTGATGAGGCCTGGAGCATTGGTGAAGAAGCAAACGAGAGACAGAAGGCGTTGGACATGAAGAACAGCATCTGACCCTTAATTCGAAGGTTTCAAACGCAGCAGTTGATTTGGGAGAGGACAAAGGAGGGACAGACCTGTAAAGGAACGATCGGCTACATCTTTTTGGGGTCAGAAATAAAGTTAAATTAAAATAATTTGACAGTTCAAGTCGCGTTACGATCGTCTTGAGGAGATCTACATCTTTGGACCATGCTGGACAGAGCTGGGAACTGCTGTAATTTCTTATCAAATTAAACTCAGTTTAATTTAATTGGAACCCGAACCTCTTTAGCGGCAACAGAATCAAGGTGAGTTAAACTCACTCAGTTACCCTTTTTATATTTTATATAAATTGGGTATTTTTATTTTGTGTGCTCTGCTTGCCAATGGTTGACTGTTTTGATAGTTATCTGCTTATCTGTTGGTTTAACCGATGAAATTAAACTGTGTTTAATTTCAGTGAAAATACCAAATCGTTGTATTTTAACGATTGGTTCCAATAAAGGTAACTCACCTTGGTTGGTCATGTTTATTTATAAACATGTTTAAATGGTTGAATGGTTTGAATTGCTTATGGTTGGTGTTAAATGGTCGTTATTTAATTTATCAGTTAAACAAAACTGAACCGTCTGATTTGAGAAAAACCATTTGAATACAGGGAAGAACAGGTTGGAGGGATCCAACCGGATTCCTCAAATGTATTATTTATTTTCATATGATCATATGGACTGATCTGTTTGTGTGATTGATTTGATGGTTGATTATTGACTGGATATTCAACATCTGTTTGGTTTAAACCAATGGGCGATATTGGTTAAGTGTTTGGCAGGGTATGGCCTTTAAAAATCAATCGGGTTACAGATATTGATTCACCGTCAGTTGAATCGATAGAGATGCAGTTATAAAATTTATTTTATAACTAGAAATGGAATTTTGGAATATACTATTTTGAATAAAAGTTATATAAAGAGAGATAAATGAATAATTTACTTATTTAAGACTTTGATTTATTATTAAGTGATTTTAGAAAGTTAATCAGATTGATAAGTACGGAAATAAGAAATAAGCCGAATGGTTTAGCTTGGGTAATTATTTGATCAAGCGAAATGAGGAGTTCATGAATAGGTTTTATTTTAAACCTAAGTTTTATAACGAAGTTATAAAAGGAATGTTAAGCGAGAATGAGAGCTTGAATTAAATATTACTTAATCATTTGAATTAAGTCGAAGGAGATTTCGATAAAAGGGTTTAAGATAAACCAAAACATATAAATAAGTTTCAAAGTGTTAAGACGTTAATTTTACATTAACGTTATTTGAAAACGAGATCTAGTAAAAAGGAGAATTTTAAATGAGATTTCAAAATGGGAAATTGAATATAGTTATTCGAGATAGAATTAGCCAAACATAATTATTCGGCTAAGTTGCCATTTCGTACGACTGCTAGCGTAATTCGCAGGGCTGCAGATAGCCTACGGCGGTCGGATGTTTCCTGAGGGAATCAGGCGTAACCATTGTGATCGCTGTGATCTAGAGTCAAGCGAATGGAGTTAAGACGAATGTTAATTAATCAATTAGAGTTATTCAAATATCGTATTTTTGAATATTAAAAGAATTTGAAATTTCAATTTAACAAAAAGGAAATTAGTTTGTCAAAGGCCAAATGATGCTGAATACTGAACCAGTGAACTCATTGGAGTGTCATGATTGAAACACTGTATATTTTGATAGTTAAAACACCGACTATCAAATCTGTCCAATACGATTGTTGGTATGGAAAGACCGGGATCGAATTTATATTCGAAAACCATTCCGATCAACAAATACGTGAAGATATCAGAAGATGATCGAGATGGAGCATCGAAGACCGTGGGTTTCCATAAACGGAAGAACCACTAATATTCTCTGCCTGGCAAGCAGAGATAAGCTGTGATTCTGTCGTGGTTGGAATCAACGGGTTGCAAGGACTACTCGCTACCGATCCATGGGGTGATTCCTATATGGATGCGGTAGGAGAGTGCCTTCGGTTCATCCTGTTCCTGGATGACCTGTATGGACGGATGTCTGACAGAGTATTTCCAAAGGATCACGTACGTTGATTTCTTCAAACGTACGATAGTTGTTGGCAGAGATTTGCCGTTCTCTTAGCTTCCAGCTAGAGTATTTTTGTGGACGTCAATTAGTGATATCTGACGGATCTGACGATGTGGCATTCAAAGTGAATGGTGATCAGATGTTCAAGAATAAACTCTGACCTCAAGCCTCATCAACCGGGAAATGACAAAAATCGGGCAGGCAGCATGGCTATGTGGGTCGCTCCCATTAGAGTGTATAATCACCTATCTAGAGGAAGTCCTATTTGTTTCTTAAATCTATGTTTCGATGCTGTCCCTTTTTCGGGAGACGGTTGCTGATCCCAACCGTCGGTGATATACATTCGATACTCTCAAGCGAAATGAGGGGTCGGTCATGTGAGGGCCGGGTTGCAAGAAGTTCTTGTTGAACCCAGTGTATTCGTCTCTAGAGATACACTATCGGAAGGTGGACCCATACCTAGTCAAGTTGGAGTCCAATCTCCAATAAGCGCCCGCGGGTTTTGATTGTATACTATATATGTGGAGCGTGAGATGCAAGCGTTCCACTAGATTGTTATTTACTTGTATTTAGACATTATTATAATATCAGACAAGATATTGATTTCAAAATGGTTTTGGGTTATCGTAAGGTAAAAACCGTCCGTATTTATGTGTGGATTTGGTCTTACGATTATCCTTTTTCTTTTGAAAAGATTTTGAACTTTAAAATCATGATTGGATGGTTCATCCTTATTACTGTGCGAGTTTATCTCACTCTGGTTCACCAGACTGACCCGGTGTTTTGTAAATGCTCGGGTTAGACCGGGTTGTACAGGTTCAGGTTATCGACTGCTGTGAAGAGACGAGCTGGAAGAGTCCAGACGTATGATATTACCATTCCGCTGTGTGTTATATGAGGACAGATTATTATCACTGTCCAGGTGTGTACTCTGATATTGTAAGTATTTTAAAAGTTCTCAATAAAGATTTATTTCTGTATTATATTTTGTTAGGCTGCGATGTGAGACTCTGTGTTGTGGTGTTCTTCTTCTTCTTCTATTCTAATATTTCTATCTTATCTATTCTCACCCTCTAACTTCTTTCTATTAATGATCTGGAATGTTCGATGTCTGAAGGGTCAACATGGTAGTTTGATGTTGATTTTCGGAGTCGAAAATCCCGGTTCGTTACAGATAGGCACATTTTTATTCACATTTTAGATGTGAATAAAACATGAATTTACAAATGCATTTTTATTTACATTTTAGATGTAAATAAAAACATGAATTGGAAAAGTGAATTTTTATTTACATTTTAGATGTAAATAAAAACATAGAAATAAAAAGTACATTTTGTTTACATTTTAGATGTAAGTAAAAACATAGAGCTAAAATGACACATTTTATTTACATTTTAGATGTAAATAAAAAGTATGCATTTGAAGTTACATTTTATCTACATTTTAGATGTAAATAAAACGGATATTTAAAAAGTACATTTTATTTACATTTTAGATGTAAATAAAAGCAGAGAAATAAAAGTGATATTTTTATCATCATTTTGGATGCAAAAAAAAGAGTAGAAATAAAAGTAACATTTTTATTGTCATTTTAAATGCGATTAAAAAATAGATTATAATAATTGGAATCGCCAAATGATTTATATTTATATATATGTATATAAATATAAAAGTAAAATGAATCGCGCGCGGCAGTTCGTGTTTCGGCAATCGTAACTTTAAACGAGTATACCGAAAGATCCGGCCATCGGATTTTCCCAAAATTGGAACCGTTAGGACCGCTTTGGGAAAATCTCTCCAATGATATAAATTTTTCCAAAATCCAATGGTTAGATTTCAAGATATGTGCAAATCAAATTTTGGTAAAAACAACGCCAGGGCCGCCCATCGACCCGAAGTGTCGTTTAATTATTTTGAGCTATTTTAAAATAAACAAAAATAGCGATAAATCGTTATAAAAAAACATTAATGATATAAAATGATTTAAATGATAATTATTCAAAAAACTATTTGAAAAGACCGAGTTTAACTCATTTCAAATAATTATACGACGATTTGAATCGAACAAATAGAAGACAGTGATTGAAGACCGACGATCTTCAACATCGAATGGATGGCTGCTGATGCCCTGGACTGATTTGCTCCCAGGAATGGGTTACAGTGGTAGTTGTCTAAACGTTCTTGTTGATTGTCCGGATATGCGAGCACCGACGAGAAATCAGGTGACTCTGGTTTCGTTCAGACCCAGAACGGACTTGTAAGTGGATGCATGTCTGATGTTGGAGTTCATTCCATGTAGTTAAATCGATTTCTATCTAATGTATATCTATTTGGGGGCGGAGAATTTATTCTCTTGCTTAACACCCTCAGATTGTATATATGGATAGTGGTTGATCGCATGGCGTGAACTGTCAATGTGGCACGTCAAGATGCAAATGATTAAGGTTTTTGTTGAAAAGCAGGCCTTGTGGTTGATGATCAAAGCATAGCCTGTTTAGGCATAGCTTTGTGTATAGCGTGACTTCACGAGCCTCACACCCCGGTATGAGTTAAAAACGGGATATGGACCGTAGGGAGTGCACATGTTTCTTTCTAGCTAGAGTAGTGTCAGTGACCTACCAGCCCTGACATTTTTACTTATGTGGATGATGGGTTATGAGGTACCTCGGTTTTATAAGTTGTCAGTGGCCATATTTGAGGTCCAAAGGGACCGGGAAACGTGTGTTCAGGAATTGCCAATCCACTAACGATAGGTGTGGACCGGCCCTACCGCATCCAAGGGTTCGTTAGAGTCCGAATCCTGAGGCATTTGCTAGAGTCTCTCGAATAGGGGAGGACGATCCCCAGCCTCGACTCATGATGGAAACCAAATCTCCAATACGACATTATAGTTTTGATTGTAAACCTATATACGACGACATAATAGGATGGGGTACTATGCCGTCTAGGATTGATACATTTACTTTGAAGTATTTTAATAATGATTAGACACTAATAATAATATTAAAATATTATTTTATATGTATCAAATCATGTTTGATCATTATAAGGTAAAACTCTATCCTCTGGTTTGCGTTGCATTATGTGATGGGACTTGAGTCTTATAATGATTTCATTTTTTCTAAAAAGACATTGCGTTATTTTGAATAAAATTTATTTACTTATGCACTGGCAATCAAATGGAGTAAACCCGTTCCGCGTTAGCAGCATGGTCTTGTGTTTTTTCATATTGTTAGATAGCGTAGAAAGATTTCTCATACCAGTCCCATGACTAACTTGAAGTTTGTTTCACTTTGCAAACTCGGGTGCCCTCTTTTCCACACGGGCAGCAAAGTGATAAGTTTTTAGGTGGACGCATTTTGGATTGAAGACCACTTTGAGAGGAAGACGAAGACCCTCTCTTTTATCTTTTATTCTGCTTTAGGACTTGTATTCATCTTTGGGTTTTTATGTACGTTATGGAGTTTGAGACTTATTTCCTTTTCATTCAGACTTTCTATTTTGCTAAGTGTATCCTTTGTCTGCGTACTCTGTTGTATTGGATATTATGATGTTGATGACATTATATTTCCGCTGCAATGATTTATGTGTTATGATATTATCTGAGATCTTTTTTTGTTGTAAATATTCCATATTCCAGTGATTATCCTTACTTTTGTTCTATGGAAGTTTGGGGTTATCAAAGTTGGTATCAGAGCTAAAGGTTTAACTTAGCCTCGGAATATGACATTCGAACAATTTGTCTAGATAGAATTAGCAGTATTCTAAGGCGAGTAGCTCATTAGAGATAGGATTAGTAATATCCTAGAATGAGCACAACAGAATATCACATATTAATCAGTCATTACATCATCCTCTTTCCATTTGTTCCTACTTCATCTTCCTTTTAAAATTTATCATTTTGTTGGTCTGACTCTTTCCTTAATGGTACAGACTGATTTAAAATGGACACTAGAGCAAGAATAGCTCGAGGTGGAGCCCGTGGTGGAGCTCGAGGCGGAGCCCGAGGTGGAGCCCGAGCTGGAGCTATAGGGCCAGCCAGAGACGAGACCCCCATTACTCAGGAACATCCTACTTCTGTGGTCGTAAAACCACCACCTCCACCCCCAAAGTCATTTGACTTAGAGAGGATGTGCAAGAAGTTCAGAAACTTGGGTGGAGTATCCTTTACCGGGCAGGAGACCGCGAGTGAGGCACATACATGGTTGAATGACAGCGAGCATATCTTCAAAGGCTTGGAGTTAGAAGACTAACGCAAGCGATTTATGGCAACCTAGCTAATGAAGGGCCAAGCTCAACATTGGTGGAATACGGTCAAGATTGGCAATGATGTGGCTAACATGTCTTGGGCCGGATTTAAAGAGCTCTTCAATGAAAAGTATATCCCTACACAGGTAAAGGAGAGACTCCATGACCAATTCGCCAATTTACAACAGGGGAGTATGACTATCTCAGAATACGTGAGGAAGCTCGAGGAACTTTCCCGCTACACCCCAGAGTTGACTCAGGATCCCATTCAGAAAAACAAAAGATTCATTAAGGTCCTTTCTAAGAAGTACCTGGACAGAGTCACGGCTCATATCAAACTCCTATTCAATGAAGTAATCGAGATAGCCTGTCGCTATGAGGAGAATTACCTAGCTGCATAACAAGAGCGGGCGAAAAACCAGAACAACAACAAGAAGGAGCAAACCGACAAGAAGCCTGAGGTAGGTAACGCTTCGACAGCTAAGCCGCAAGGAAAGAAGAGGGACAAAACCAAGGTGACATGCTATAATTGTGGCAAGGTGGTACACTATGAATTCGAGTGTAGAGATCCAAAGAGGCCTAAGAGGAATGAATCTAGACCTAGACAGAATCGTAGCCAAAGTTCTCAGAATCGTGGCCAGAGTTCTCAGGATAATAGGGAATGCTTTAATTGTCACATGATTGGGCATATTAGCAAGAATTGTCCCCTGTTGAAGAAATCCGAAGTGGCACATGTCTACAAAGGAGCAGTTGCACCAACTTCTACCGAGGGAGCAGGTAAACCCGATGTCTTAGGACGTACTCTTAATATTAAGAATATTCCTATTACTGCATTATTTGACATGGGTGCAACACGAATCTTTATCTCTAATGATGCAATTAAAAAGTTAAAAATGAAACCAAGAAAACTTAAAGAGTTGATTAGGGCCCATAGTCCGATAGGAGGATCTCTTATTCTCGATCAGTATTATAGAGTACCTATTTCTTATTCTCGCTACCAGTTTCCCTTTGACTTGATCGTTATGAGTTTTCTTGGTTATGATGTTATTCTTGGGATAGACTGGCTAACAAAATATGAGGCCGAAGTCAAATGTGCCGAAAGAATTGTCAAAGTTAGAACTAATCTCGGGGATGTATGTATCCCATGCCACGGCACAGCAACGGTCAGAAAAGAATTCTGGTCTTCTCTAGAAGTCACCCCTACTTCTATTGAGGATATTCCCGTCTTTAAAGATTATGCTGATGTGTTCAACGAGGTTGATAGCTTACCTCTATGTAGAGAAATCAACTTCAAAATTGACCTAGTTCCAAATGCAAGACCCGTCATGAACCCTATTTGAAGAATGTCACCAAAAGAAAAAGAGGAGCTGAGCAATCAAATTAAGCAGCTTTTGTGGAAGGGTCTGATCAGGCCTAGCTTCTCAGAATGGGGTGCAGCAGTTGTTTTTATCCCAAAGTCAGACGGTACCCTCCGACTGTGTGTGGACTACCGCGACCTCAATAAGCAAACACTAAAAAACAAATATCCACTGCCTCGTATTGATGATTTGCTGGACCTCTTACATGGAGCACAAGTATTCTCTAGGATGGATCTAGCAATAGGTTTCCATCAACTGCGCATCGCAGAAGAGTGTGTTCCTTTGACTGCTTTCAGAGGTCCAGACACATTTTATGAATGGCTAGTAATGCCCTTCGGGTTATGTAATGCTCCAGCGTACTTTGTTGATTTGATGAATAGAGTATTCCGAGATGTTTTAAATAAATTCGTGCTGGTATTTATCGATGACATCCTAATCTTTTCTAAAACCACTGCTGAGCACGAACCGCATCTGAAAGAAGTCTTGGAGATTCTACGAAGAAATGTGTTGAAAGCCAAATTCTCCAAATGCATATTCTGGTAAGAAGAGGTGAAATTCCTCGGCCATGTTGTATCAAAGGAAGGCATTTCAGTGGATCCAGTGAAGATCTCAGCCATCCAAGATTGGAAACAACCTAGAACTCACACCGAACTCAGAAGTTTCTTAGGACTGGCTGGATATTATCGGAAATTCATCAAGGATTTTTTGAGGCTATCTTGTCCATTGACGAAGCTAACCATGAAGCACACAAAGTTTGTCTGGACACCTGAATGTGAGGAATCCTTCCAAGAGCTAAAAAGGAAGCTGATCACTGCTCCTGTGTTGACCATTATTGATGGCAATCAGGATTTGAAAGTCTGGACAGATGCTTCTAAAGAAGGTTACTTTTTTTTAATATAAACAAACATGTTAAAGATGACATTTTTAAATCTCATTTTAACATGTTATCCATTATTTGTTTAAGGTATTGGTGCGGTGCTAATGCAAAGGGACAAAGTAGTTGCATATGATAGCCAACAATTGAAACCGCATGAGAAAAATTATGCCACTCATGATCTTGAGCTAATGGCCATTGTATTTGCTCTAAAGATATGGAGACACTATCTCTTGGGTGAGATGTTCGAACTATATATGGATCACAAATCCTTGAAGCATCTTTTTAACCAAAGAGATCTGAATTTGAGGCAGCAACGGTGGGTTGAATTTCTTGCAGCCTATGACATGGATATCCTATATACTCCAGGGAAAGCCAACGTTGTAGCAGATGCGCTCAACAGGAAGAATATGACCAACACTAATCTTATTCTCGCCAATCTCATTATTACGCCCTCCTTGATTGATAAAATTTTTGCTCTTTAAAAGAGTGATAAGTTTATTCAGATGCTTTGTGAGCAAGTTCAAAAAGGAGAGGCCCCAAGCTTCCAAATAGACTGCAAGGGAACCCTTAGATTACAAGGGTGAATTTGTATGCCAGATAATCCCCAACTAAAAAGAGAAGATATGGAAGAATGTCATAAATCTAAGCTTAGTATCCATCCAGGGGTGAGCAAGATGTATCGTGATCTTAAGCGCACCTTTTGGTGGAAGGCGATGAAAAGAGATATTTCTATATATGTTGCTAGATGTCCTACTTGTCAGCAAGTCAAAAGCGATCAGCAGAAGCTAGCGGGATTGTTGCAACCGCTAAGAGTTCCAGGTTGGAAGTGGGATGAAATTTCTATGGACTTTATTGATGGATTGTCCCGAACCAGAAAAGGGAATGACAACATATGGGTGATAGTAGATCGCCTTACAAAGACTTCCCATTTCATTCCTGTCAGGTCTAATCGAACAACTCGAAGTCTGGCGCAGCTTTATGTCAAAGAGATTGTCAGGCTGCATGGAATTCCCAATAACATTGTCAGTGTCCGTGACCCGATTTTTGCTAGCAAATTCTTGGAAGCTTTCCAAGAAGAGCTTGGGACCAAGTTGAATCTGAGCACTGCCTATCACCCTCAGACAGATGGCCAGACTGAGAGGGTGAACCGCATATTGGAAGACTTGTTGCGAGCGCGCATTCTTGACTTTGGCAGTTCATGGGAGGATCACTTACACTTGGTTGAGTTCTCTTATAATAACAGCTACCAAGCTAGCTTGCAGATGTCGCCATTTGAAGCTTTATATGGCTGGCCATGCAGATCTCCAGCATGTTGGGTGGAACCAGGCAACCGATTAGCATTGGGTCCCGACATGATTCGCGAGGCAACAGAGAAAGTTGATTTTATTAAGAAGTGCCTACTGACTGCTCAGAGCCGACAGAAAAGCTATGCAAACTCACGGAGAAGATATTTATAATTCTCGGTTGATGATCATGTATACTTGAGGGTCTCCCCATTGAGGGGTGTCATTCGTTTTGGAAAGACTGGGAAATTGGCGCCAAGATTCATTGGTCCGTTCCCTATTCTTGAAAGGATTAGAACTCTCACTTATAGAGTGCAGTTGCCAGACTGGTTTCCAGGGGTTCATGATGTATTTCATGTGTCCCAACTCCGAAATCATGTGCATGATCCAGACTTAGTTGTGGAGGAAGCAGCACAACAAGATTTGGAGATTACGCCAAGCTTAGCAGTAAGGAGGGATCCAGTGAAAATTGTTGGCAAGGAAACCCAAGTCCTGAGGAACAAGAGGATCCACCTAGTCAAGGTGCAATTGAGCAGGGATCCTCGAGACTGTACTTGGGAGATAGAGGATAGCATCAAAAAGGCTTACCCCAAGTGCAGAGTGGACATCTCCGAGTAACTCTTGTGTTAAGGTACATTTACCATAATTTACATTTTCCGATTTGTTTCCTACTTTACTATTGTTCCTTTTCGAGGACGAAAAGCTTTTAAGTGGGGGAGATTGTAACAACCCAGAAAATCAGAATCAATTTAAAATTTTTATTTTAAATAATTTGGTTAGAAAATGTGCCAGAAATTAAAATTTTTATTTTTAAATAATATTAAAGCCATTGAAAATAGTCAATTCTCAAACGACCTCTGTTTTCGATGAAACCACTTTTGTTGGAACTGGAATGTCAAATTATTGCTAGGTTTCAATTTTTAGAATTTTTCGAATTAATATGTGAGCGTGGCAAAAGAAAATGTGTTTTGTTCAATCTAGTCAAATTTAATCGACTGAAAATAGCCATTTTTGAAACGATCTCATAATTCGACGAAATTAATTTTGTTAGGACCGTATCGTCATAACAAAGCTAAATATATTTTTTCTGGAATTTTCTGACTCCGTATGTGGCCTCGGTGAATTTATTTATACGAACGAATTAATTTAATAAAGTATTTAATTATTAAATTAAATAATTCAGACCACAAACAACCGTTCGGGCTGACGAGACCAAGCCCTTTAGATCCGGAACAGGGGCTATTGGGTGGGGTCAACTCCGGTTGGACTGAAATTGGATTGGTTTTGAACTTATGGGTTTAATTGCAAAATTTACATTAAAATAATATAAATATTAGTCAAATTTCATAACCCTAATCCTAATACACTGTACATTAGCCGCCATCGTTCAGTACATGGCTGAAACACGCCGAACTTCATCTCCCAATATCTCTCCATCTCTTCAGTAATACACTACTTCCCTTTTGATATTATTATAGAGCTTTGCGAGAGCTTCACGTACATACCGAACTCATCCCGAACCGTCGCCTGTAGAGAGAGAACCATACCTGAGAACCCGCGGGTTTTGAACCGCCGCCGCCACCAGAACTCGCCACCGAGTGGGCCCTCATCTCCGGCGAACCGGTGTCGTCCCACACCCTTCAATGTGCCGCCGTCTGATCTTCCTTCCGTGCATCGAGAGGAGTGAAAAATTCAGACCTAAGTTCGAACTAATAGTTGAAGTCAGCGACCTTGGTTTCCTGAACTGGAATTGTAGAAGAAAGGTCTAATTTCATCCATTTTTAATTTATTAATTATTAAATTATTAATTACACAAATTAAATCATAACTTATTGACACGAACTTGGAATCTGTCGAATTCAGGACCGTCGAGATCGTAATTCAGAGACCTATTTTTCTAGGTAGATTAGAATCAATTCTGAGTTAGTCGAATTTTGGTCAAATTCAAAGCAGATCTATTCAGAGTCTAATAATTCTGTGAGATTTCTAATTTTGTTATAATTAAATAATTTAATTATATTCGCTATGTGAATTGCTGTGTGTATGTTAAATAACATAGATCTGCGATACGGTAAATTAGAATTTATTCAATGTTTGTGCGATATTCTGATGTGTAGATCTACATGGTTGTTAATTTTTAGTCGTCGCTAGAATTTAGATATGAAGTTATATTTTATTTCAAATCTAGTGATGATAAAAAAAATTATATTTTTATTCACATATTAGATGTAAATAAAGACATGTAATTAAAAAGTGGATTTTTATTTACCTCGTAGTTGTGAATAAAAGAAAAACTTAGATTTAAGAAAGTACATTTTTATTTACATCCTCATTGTAAATAAAAAAAACATGAAGATAGAAAATAAGTATAATTTGTTATTGTGATTTTTTTGTTTTTTGTGGAAACAAAAATGACTCTTTTATTCATATTATTTTGTTGAAACAAAAATGATTCTTTTATTCATATTGTTTTGGTGAAAATAAAAATAACTCTTTTGTTAATAGCATGTTTGTTGAAACAAGAATAGCACTTTTTATAATATGACATGATAATGGCGTATGTGTTAAATATTGAATTGATCATTTTGATATAAAACTAGTTTACATTAAAATGAATCATTTTATAGTATGACTTGTTAGTAGCGCCATCACCTTGTTAGAATAAAAAGAACAAAGTTTAAGTTACACCTTTATTTACATAGTAGACGTAAATAAAAAGAACAAATTTCAGGCGACACCTTTATTCACATTGGAGATGTAAATAAAAGAAATATAAAAAGAAAAGTATATTTTTATCTACATATTAGATGTAAATAAAAATGTAAATTAAAATGGTACATTTTTAGCGTTATTCTCTTTTGAGAATAAAAGGTACATTTTCAGCGTTATTCTCTCTTGAGAATAAAAGAACATTTGTAGCATTATTCTCTTTTGAGAATAAAAAAGTACATTTTTAGCGTTAATCTCTCTTGAGAATAAAAGAACATTTTTAGCGTTATTCTCTTTTGAGAATAAAAAAGGTACATTTTTAGCGTTATTCTCTCTTGAGAATAAAAGAAATTTTTTAGCGTTATTCTCTTTTGAGAATAAAAAAGTACATTATTTTATTTGCAAATTAGTTGCAAATAAATGTCATGAATTTAGAGTATACTTTTATTTGCAAATTAGTTGCACATGAAGACATGAAAATTTAAAAGTACATTTTTATTCACAAATTTAGATGTGAATAAAAACTGACTTAAAAGCACCCTTTTAAGTACACTCTTATTGTGGACAGAAAACAAGATTAGAAAAAGTGAATTTTTATTTGCAAACTAGTTGCAAATAAAAAAACTTGAATATATAAAGTACATTTTAATTTTGAATTAGTTACGAATAAAACAAGATTAGGATAGGCACATTTTTATTCACATTTTAGATGTGAATAAAAACATGAATTTACAAATGCATTTTTATTTACATTTTAGATGTAAATAAAAACATGAATTGGAAAAGTGAATTTTTATTTACATTATAATTAATAAAAAGTACATTTTGTTTACATTTTAGACGTAAGTAAAAACATAGAGTTAAAATGACACATTTTATTTACATTTTAGATGTAAATAAAAAGAATGCATTTGAAGTTACATTTTATCTACATTTTAGATGTAAATAAAATGGATATTTAAAAAGTACATTTTATTTACATTTTAGATGTAAATAAAAGCAGAGAAATAAAAGTGATATTTTTATCGTTATTTTAGATGCGAAAAAAAGAGTAGAAATAAAAGTAACATTTTTATCGTCATTTTAAATGCGATGAAAAGAATAGATTATAATAATTGGAATTGCCAATGAATTATATATATATATATGTGTGTGTGTGTATATATATATATATAATTAAAACGAATCGCGCACGATAGTTCGCGTTTCGGCAATCGTAACTTTAAACGAGTATACCGAAAGATCCGACCATTGGATTTTTCCCAAAACTGGAACTGTTAGGACCACTTTGGGAAAATCTCTCCAACGATATAAATTTCACCAAAATCCAACGGTTAGATTTCAAGATATGTGTAAATCAAATTTTGGTAAAAACAGGGCTAGGGCCGCCCATCGACCCGAAGCGTCGTTTAATTATTTTGAGCTATTTTAAAATAAATAAAAATGCGATAAATCATTATAAATAAATATTAACGATATAAAATGATTTAAATGATAATTATTTGAAAAATTGTTTGAAAAGACTGAGTTCAAATCATTCAAATAATTATTCGGCGATTTGAATCGAACAAATAGAAGACGGTGATTGAAGACCGGCTATCTTCAACATCGAATGGATGGCTACTGATGCCCTGGACTGATTTGCTCCCAGGAAAGGGTTACAGAGGTAGTTGTCTGGACGTTCTTGTGGATTGTCCGGATATGCGAGCACCGACAAGAAATCAGGTGACTCCGGTTTCGTACAGACCCAAAATAGACTTGTAAATGGATGCGTGTCTGATGTTGGAGTTCATTCCATGTAGTTAAATCAATTTCTATCTAATGTATATCCGTTTGGAGGCAGAGAATTTATTCTCTTGCTTTACACCCTCAGAGGGTATATATGGAAAGTGTTGATCGCATGGCATGAGCTGTCAATGTGGCACGTCAAGATGCAAATGATCAAGGTTTTTGAAAAGCAGGCCTTGTGGTTGATGATCAAAGCGTAGCCTGTTTAGGCGTAGCTTTGTGTATAGCGTGACTTCACAAGCCTCACACCCCGGTATGAGTCAAAAACGGGATATGGACCGTAGGGAGTGCACACGTTTCTTTCTAGCCAGAGTAGTGTCAGCGACCTACCAGCCCAGACATTTTTACCTATGTGGATGATGGATTATGAGTACCTCGGTTTTATAGGTTGTTAGTGGCCATATTTGAGGTCCAAAGGGACTGGGAAACGTGTGTTCAGGAATTGCCAATCCACTAACGTTAGGTGTGGACCGGCCCTACCGCATCCGAGGGTTCGCCAGAGTCCGAATCCTGAGGCATTTGCTAGAGTGTCTCGAATCAGGGAGGACGATCCCTAGCCTCGACTCATAATGGAAATCAAATCTCCAATACGACATTACGGTTTTGATTGTAAACCTGTATACGGCGACATAATAGGATGGGGTACTATGCTGTCTAGGATTGATACATTTACTTTAAAGTATTTTAATACTGATTTGACACTAATAATAATATTAAAATATTATTTTATACGTATCAAGTCATGTTTGATCATTATAAGGTAAAACTTTATCCTCTGCTTTGCGTTGCATTGTGTTATGGGACTTGAGTCTTATAATGATTTCATTTTTTCTAAAAAGACATTGCGTTATTTTGAATAAAATTTATTTACTTATGCACTGGCATTCAAATTGAGTAAAACCGTTCCGTGTTAGCGGCGTGGTCCTGTGTTCTGCCACATTGTTAGATAGCGTAGAAAGATTTCTCATACTAGTCCCATGACTGACTCGAAGTTTGTTTCACTTTGCAAACTCAGGTGCCCTCTTTTCCACATGGGCAGCCAAGTGACAGGTTTTTAGGTGGACGCATTCTGGACTGAAGACTGCTTTGAGAGGAAGACAAACACCCTCTCTTTTATCTTTCATTCTGCTTTGAGACTTGTATTCATCTTTGGGTTTTGACGTACGTTATGGAGTTTGAGACTTATTTCCTTTTCATTCAGACTTTTTATTCTGCTAAGTGTATCCTTTGTCTGCGTACTCTGATGTATTGGATATTATGATGTTGATGACATTTTATTTCCACTGCAATGATTTGTGTGTTATGATATTATATGAGATCTGTTTTTGTTGTAAATATGCCACATTACAATGATTATCCTTGCTTTCGTTCTACGGAAGTTTGGGGTTATCACACGATTTTGGGTTCCAAAGGGTACAAAGGTGAATTTAGATGGATTGTTATATAAACAGGTTTGGGTACCAAAAGTTGTAAATATATCTTTGAGTGGCTTTACAAATTTTGTTAGACCACTCGATCCCCTCAATTGCTAGGTAACGGAGAAGGCTGAGGAACTGCTGTGCAAAAAGAAATGTGAAGCAAAACTGTCTATACTTCTATATCATTCACAATTCCTTTAGCCAAGATTTGTTGGGTTAGAGATTAATTTACTCACGTTAATTTTAGGTATAACCTCTAAACTCAGCTTTGTAAATATTATATTTTTTATTTTCTTTGTTTATTACTCCCTCTGTCCCTTCTGTTTATTTTTCTTTTTGTTTTGATTTGTCATTGTCATATCTTTGTAACTTCTTGGGCTCCATTAACTTCCAAGTGCAGAATTCATTTTTTTCTGGAAATCTACTTCATTCGAATGAAACTCTGATATTTTAATCATTACCAGATCTTGAATCTAAACTTGTAAATATCTTCAATTGATTTGAAGTTTATTTCTGGTTTTTGAATTCCAAATAGTATTGATGTACTCGTGTCATATCTTGAACACTGTTAATTTTGAATTTTAACTTTTTTGAAGATCTGAATATTTAATGAAATTTCACACACCTCTGCTGTTTTGAGTTCCGTATAATTCATTTTGGAAAGGCTTAAAATAATATACTCATTACAGCACTCCAATATTCATCAGTGGTGATAATTTTATTATTTTCAGATTGGCTTAGATATGTTGATTTTTTCTTGAATTACAGTGATACGTCTAGAAATTCATCTTATATTCATGATCATCATGGTTGAAATTGGTTTGTTTGAAATCATCTGAAATTCTTGATATTTTGAATATCACACACCTCTTAAATATGAAATTATCAATCTTGTGTGACTGATTCGTTATATCTCAAACTTGACATTGATTCAAGTGATTTCAAATAAATTATTTTAAATTTTCTGGATCGTGAATATCTCTCATACTTGATGTAAATGATCTGAAATTACTCTTGTGCTTGTCAGAAATTCTTGTAAAAAATTCTTTGAAAATCCGTTCTTATATCTCTCTGTTATTTCATGGTTATCCGATTTATATATTTGTTTGTTTAAAATCATTTGAAATTTATTGAATCTCACACATACCTTGAATCTGAAATTAATAATCTGGTGTGATCGATTCATTGAATCTAGAGTTTTTCATATTCCTCAAATGATTTAAAATAAACGGTATTTTTAATCTTGGATTATGAACCATATTTACATGACCATCATCCTCTGACGAGTCTGTTGTGCTATTGGTTTCTGTGCTGCTCTGATACTGTTTTCGAAAAATGTTTCCAAAATCTGCTTGGTTTTGACTGCTGCTATGATAGATGAAATTAATTTGCTTGTCTTGTCTGTTGGGCCTTATGATTGAATTTCTGTTTGTATATGATATCCTTGTTTGTCTCCAGTGCCTTTCTCCAATCCTCATTAATTAAAACACCAATTGGTATCAGAAGTGCTGATTTTATATATATATTTTTATTCCCTCTTGCTTTGTATAGAATTTTTCAATTTCCTCTTGTAATTGATTTTCAATTTTAAAATTATTTATTCATTATTTATTTAGAAATTAAAATCAATTTCCAAATTGAACTATATTTATAATTCATCAAAATCATTATCAGTTTTTGAAATTGTGATGAATTGTGACTGCAGTATATTTCACAACAAGAGGAGATTTCATTTGGATTTTCATGATGGTTGAACATTTATTATAATATCTTTGAACTGGTAATTATTTCATGACCATCTTCATTATCTATCATCCTTCTGCCACCCATCATTTCGTTTATATTAATGTGGAGAGTTTAATATTTTTAAATCATCTTGAACAAACAGAGAAAATATTTGTGATGGAATTGTGGTTACATTATTATTCAAAATTAGTGATAATTGAAATTTTTCAATAATTGCGGTACAATCGAGCATATTTCATAATATAAATAATTTTGAAATTTATTTCACAGTCCATTTCTGTACCTACCACATTTCTATCATTCATATTAGTTGTATATACCGAGGAGTTTTTCTATTTAAAGTTAAAAATGATAAAATATATAATTAATGCATAAGTGTGTCTCTAACCTCATTTAAAAATCCAAGCTCTGGTTGTGCAAGGTTATGATACAACTTATAATTTAAGCTGCGACTGACCTCATTTAAAAATCCAAGCTCTGGTTATGCGTGGTCAGTGTGCTCTTAAATAAAAGAAAAAGAAAAAGGAAATAACGCGCTATAAATTAAAATTAACATGAAATTCTTCTTGGTGTATAAAAATCAGTTTATCAATCCATTTTCTAATCTGTGAAATGTGTTAATATTTTTTGATGTATTATGATTTGTTGATTGATAGTATTGGGATATGAGATTATTCGATTTTGTCACTTAAATTGAATTATCAACTATAGTCCGAATCCACCGCTATTTTTGTGCTCAGCTTTATAAAATTCTTTTGAAAATAATTGGAAAATATTCATATTTTTAACTCTCTTCATTTTTATAAATTCATCGTAAATTCATCATCTCTAAAATGTGAAATATGACACTAGTTCTCAGTTTATTATGATTTTTGTTTGACTAATTGAGATTTATGATGATCGTTCTTCCTCTTAAGCTGAAATTATATTTTCTAGTCATTATTCATCTATATTTTAAATTTTGAATCCTTTTGATGATAACAAAAGGGGTAGAATGGGTTTAGATTTTGATTTATGAGTGAATATTTTATAAATATTTTAATTTTGAAAATTCGTTCAATTTTTTCACTCATGCATAGTTATTAGGGGAGTTTGGTTGTAGGGGGAGCATATGAATAGGGGGAGTTTAATATTCATTGTTAAAACACATTTATTATGCTCAAAATCTTTTATTTATTTGTCATCATCAACAGGAGGAGATTGTTGCATATGACGTAGTTGTATACACAATTATATGATTTTTGTTTGATGATAACAACTAAATATATATTATTTATAAATGTGTTTGTTGTTGTACTATTTCACATATACATACAGATAGGAATATAATATTTATATTTAAATGAAATACGACTGTACAGAAATTTGAATATTCACACAGTATTTTATTTAAATATAATATTTTATTTCAATATCAAACAATACACTTTTTATACTCCACTATTTGAACACATCACTGATATAATTCAATTCATATTCAATTTCATTTTACCATACACAGTTCCTCACTACAACACTCAATCTATACAATTTTATATATACACTCACTTACATTTTGCTTTTGTTTTACAAGCTTACAAACTGACTCAACTCTTTTTTATGCCTTTTGTCTTCTGTTTTCAACTTCTGTCTTTTGTCTTCACAGCTTTCAGTCAGTCCAGTCTTCATACCTGTCACATACAGAAAAACACAAAATATCCGGAACCAAAACAAGATTTTAAATTCTAACAAATATAACTTTTTATTTTAAAAATTTATTTGCCTCAGAATTTCGGTGTGTTTCTCATCATTTTTCTAACTTGATCTGATTTTCATATCCATCCGACTGCATCTAGACAGCTTGTGATATTCACAATGATACACTGTAAATATCAAAAGGTAGACTGTATACATATATTTTCCAGGGACAGGAAAACTGGTCTGGATGGCAGCATATACACACGTGTATATATATACACGTGTGCACTGCCACGCCAATCTAATGTGCAAATGAGGAGTAGCCACGTGGACCATCTTGACTCACTGCAACAACAATCAATATGGTCGAGGAAAACCAAAAACACCAATGAATTCAAGTCAGCATGACAAGTGCAAACCAAAGTGGCCGAGCACAATACTCAGTGCAAACATGAGCATGCATAGGAACATAGTAATCTACACAGCAGTGATGATCACAATGGGTCGAGTGAGACAACAACTTCAACAAGGTGTAACATGACACAACCAAGAAATGTCAACACAGCTTAAAGTGGTCGAGCCTTTACAAGTTAGGTGCATAACAAAAGTGGAGCAACTAAACTAGTCAGAGTATGCAAGTGGATACATCAAAGTTCAAGCATGCATGGTGTATGGTGAATGACAACATTCTATAGTGGTCGAGCTAGTAAAAAAAATGGACATGCAAATGTCAGGGTACATGGTCATATACAGGTTCAAATGGTGCAATCAAGTGAAGTCTACGTAGAAAATCACATTCAAGCAGGTTGGCAAACATGACAAATCAGCAGTTTTAAAATGGTGGTGTTACATAGCAATTCAAATCAAACAAGTATAGTGTTCAAGTCAGAAAATGTATACAACATGTGTACAAGCTCATGGCAGTTCACATGATCAGAACAGCAAGTGATTTTCAAACAAGATCAAGTGTTGGCATGGCTAGATCAGTATGGAAGATTACATGATCAGAATAGCAAGTGATTTTCAAACAAGGTCAAGTGTTGGCATGGCTAGATCAGTTTGGGATCAATATTCATAACACAAGTGACAAGATAACAAATTCAACTCCAAGTGCACAGTAATGTCAAGATGCAGGAAAGTGCAAATACCAAATTATAAGGCGCAAGCACTAGCGTAAATGGAAAATGACAATGTCAGCATACACATGGGTAGTAGCATGAAACTGGATGCAACAGAATTCAAGACAGTGCTAAATATCATGTGTTTCACATACAAAAGTGATACTGGTTCAACATGGAAAGGGAATAAATATTTTTTTGGCATACTCTCTTTCCTAAAATCAACAGAAAGGAAACAAATCTGTTTTTGACCAAAGAGTTTCTTCCAAAAAAATAAATATATGAAAATTGTTAAGCCAAGATGTCCTGAAGTGATAAATTCAAATTCAAGCAGAAAATCTCATGTTTGTTTTAATGCAAAGAAATCAATTCAAAAATGTTATACATGGCATGTACATTTTTTGGGCAACAAACATTCCAGAAAAATACTCAAGGACATTTTCTTTGGCAAGAAATTCAATCTGCATTTGTGACAATAGTTAATGGAGCAAACCAAGGTCATAGATGTATATCATCAGGTTAAATGTGCAAGGAAAACCAGAGGAGCAATATTTAGAAAGAAATCATATTATTTTCGAGCACAAACTGGTTTGATTTCTTTCTATAAGTCATTCAGTACTCAAGTGTATAAAGGCAAAAATTCGAAATCAAATCCCTATTAATAAATTCATTTTGAGAATACACAGAATATCAAAAGGGGCAAGTTAACATTTATTTGTTTTCAATATCCTTCCAGAAAAATTCATATCATATTGGGCAAGGAATAATTCTTAATATAATGCGAGGAAATCAAGTGTTTTGGGCAACAATTACAATGGGACAATGAAATATGTTTTTCCAGAATTAACTCATTTTCAATGCCAAGAATTTCAAGATTAATTAATGCAATTAAGTATGCTTTTCAAACCAGACACACTGAAGGGCAGAAACATGACCGAATTCCATTTTCAAATCGAGATAGTCAAAAGAGGCAACCATTCAAATCAAATCGAGTCACATTGAATTGAAATCAGAAAGCAATTCTAGGATTTTTTATAATCCTATTTAACACCCTATCATCATCGGCAATGGAAAATCGAAAAACACAAGCCAATTTTTCATAGACCCAAAATCAAATCAATTCAGAAATACTCACTATTGTTATCGATCGCAGCCACATCAGTCGACGAACAAGAGCAACCAAGTATTCGAGCCTATAGAGAAAATTCCAGAGCACAATCCTCTTTATCGCGATTTGATTTGGGGTAATTCAGAAAAACCATAGATTTTTTTAGTAGCTGCCATTTTTTCAGAGAGATCGGGATAAAGAAAAGTGGTGTGACCAATTTGTGAAAGGGGCCGGCCTAGTTTTAAGCTTAAGGGAGATTTGTTCTCTTTTATAATCTAGGGTTTTTATTTTAAATTCTTGTATTGTTTTTAACTCTTTTGTAAAACATCCAAACAGTTGCTAGAGTCTGTAAAATTCAAGAAAATCAGTTAGGGGTTAACTGACAGTTTACTAGTGTCTGTAAAACTAGGGGAAAATCTGGTCTAGTGGATATAGACCAGTCTAGGGTTTTAAGCGTAGGGTTAGAGTAGAGGCGAGGGGTTTGCGAGTTTACATGGCCTTGTAAGCGGGAACTGTTCTATCACCTAGTAGAAACCTTAGGAACGCAACAATAGGCAGGGTTTTACCGAAGCTGGGTATCTCTGTGTGTTATTTCCTATTTGCTTTTTATTTATGCTGCATTCTGTGATTTGTTTATTATTTTATATCCCTTTAGATTTTTAATTCCACAAAAAACTATGATAAACCTTATTCACCCCCTCTAGGGTTAATCTAGATCCAACATTATCAACTTAGTTTGGATGTGGAGATCATGGAAGAAGCTTCCATTTTCATTCATAAAGTTTTTGAAATCATTGATTAAATTTGAAGAAATTTTGGGGAGAAGATGGGAGCCAAAACCGTCGTATAACGAGATGGAGGCGCTTTCCTCAGTTGACAGCGGAAATTAAAATGAGGGGTTTGACCCCGGTTTGACTAATATATATATATATATATATATATATATATGTATAATTAATATTTTTATTATTTTAATTCCAAAAATATCCATTTTTGAATTCGAGCTCCGAACCGAACCCAACGACTGTCGACCATAACTAATTACCCTCATTCCAAACGCAATGGGATCTGTCCCGCAAGCCAATTCGACAGTTTCGATCAGTTTCCATCAAAATTAAAATATAAATCTTTATATATTCAATTTAAACAAACATTTTAATTTACCGGGGCCACATATTGACTCCAAAAATCCAGAAAAATAAATCTAGCTACGTTTTGACGATACGGTCCTAACAAAACTAATTTCATCGAATTTGAAGATCGTTTGAAAAATGACCATTTTCTAGTCGATCCAAACTGACTAAAACTGCCATAACACGTTTAACTTCACCACGCTCACATATTGATTCCAAAAATTATGAAAATTGGAATCTAGCACTAACTTGACATCCCGGATCCAACAAAACTGGTTTCTTTGAAAAAGGAGGTCATTTGCAAAATGGCTATTTTTAAGGGCTTTATTTCCATAGCGACTATTCTAAATTTTCAACTGGGCATAACTTTTTATTTCCGCTACGAAATTTGGATTTTTAGGATTCATTGGAAAGATAATTTCAAATAGATTCTAATATTTTTGGTTTCACTAAAATATGATTTATTTTGAATCCTGTACATTCATTTGAAATTTGAAATCAAATTTTCAAATTACCGCGCCATTTCAGGCTCGTTATATAATTAAAATAAATTTATTCGTTCAAACTTCGTCGAAAATAAATTTTCCGTTGTTATTCTTTAAAATAAATCATTTTAAATATTCAAAATCCATTAAAATTGCCTAAATAAAAATTTTAAATTGGTTCTGATTTTTCAGGTTGTTACATGATTACCGTTAAATGAGTATATTAGATGTAAGTTAGATGAGCATGTGGAATTCAAATGGCGAGAAGGAGGCAATTCTTGTATTACTATATTTTTCATTTTCGACACCATAGGGATTACTGGTGCTTTTATTATTGAGAGATGGGATTTTATGAGTTATTCTCGGGATGTATAATTCTATTACACTATTGCATACTATTTTGGATCTATTGCTCTGATGTTGAGATTCATTTATGTATTTTCTATTTTTCCTATTTTATATATGTTATGTTTATTATTATATTTTATTCTATGTGATGTGTGATATACGACAAGTTCTGTGTTACGTAATTTTTTTCTACCTTGATGGTTACTTACATTGTTTGGACATAGTAGCATTGTACTCTTCGCATATCTTGAGTGTCGGAAGTGCATGGTGATTGTTACATTGTTCATGCATTATGAATTTATTACTCTGTTCACTATCGGTTATATACTGTCTCACATGTTTTATACCAATTGTGTTACTATTATAATTTGATAGTTACAGTTGAGATATATATAGGTTTTTAGGTTGTTTTTCTTTTACTTAACCTTAATGATTCCTTAAAGGTAGAATTGGGATCGACTGGCAGGGGATTATACCATTTTAAAGACTAATTGCATATATAAATTCGAAAATTGGATGTAGTACCTCCCACCCTTACTTTCAAATCCAAGAACATAGGGGAGACTTTGATTTAGTTGAATCAAACCCTAGCACTTGAAGGAGGCGCCTCTATCAGCATCCATATGAACGTGTTCCCCTTCAATCGAATCGAAGAGAAGAGGGAATGATGCGGTACTAGTCGCCATTAAAATTAGGATTTTATCGAAAGGGTATTTGGTTGATTTTTCCGTGTATTTAAAATAAGGGAGTACCCCCTTATTTTATAAACGACCTTAAATTTAAGAACCAACCGTTACACCAATTCCAACATCAGATAAAATATCCACAGATTAATATATTATTTACCTAGTGAATGGTCTTCCTCTTATAACGTTCTAAGTGTGTGACCCTATAGGTTATTATAACATTGGTAATAATTTAAACATTATTTAAATTATAAATAGTGAGCGGCATCTAGAAATACATCATTGTTACCCTAGATATAATAATATCAAACGATTCGATACAATCTTTTCTATGACCAGTGTTTTTACGTAATTTAATCCTTTTAACTAATAAATCTAAGATTAAACTCGAGGCATGGAATGTATCATCCTCTTTATATTTTAATCCTTTTATCTTGATCAATGAGTTAAATATATAAAACAAATCAATATTTGAGCACGACCATGCATTTCATAGTCTCACTCAATGAAGAGGCCCATGGATATCACTACTTATGTTGTAGGGTAAAATTCCATCTAGATCGTTCATAATTTTCAACTAATTCAAGATGTATCTGATAATCATCATTATCGTGTACTCGGTTAAAAGTAACTTTTGATGATACCAAAACACAAATATCCTTGAATAAAATTATAAATATTTCAGGCCTGAGGACCATTACATCACTCTCACTATAAGAATAACTTATGACACTATTAATTATATTACGTGAAGTTTTCTCATGCTGGGTCATCCCAATACATTATTCTTCAATGTGTGGTTATGTACTGACATTAATATCTCAAATATTAATGCTCAACGAGATATGATCATTAGTCAATCAACATATTAGTCTCAATGTTTTATTGTTGTCCAATATAAACAATAAAACTTGACTAGGGACATTTAAGAATTACAATACTATTATATTGTATTATTTCATGTTCAAGTCACTTACTTGAAACTATATAATTTTGTATTATTATTCTAAGGACTTCTGTTATCCTAATATTGATTATTACGCCGTAAATATGACATAATAGAATATTTTATTCTAAATAAAATGTAACATCAACAACGTTATTATTCACATCAAATGGATTGCCTCTAGGGCAACAAATATAACAATCTCCTACTTGCACTAGAGTCAATCAATCATGTATCTTATACTTATAAAACTAGTATGACTATCATACTTCTGCTACGACCAAGTTTTAGTCAGTGGGTTTTTAACATATAGTGCTTTGCAGATATGTATATCTCCTCTGTGAACAATTTCAGCGAAAAAAAATATATTTCATAAATATGTATTTGGATCAATAATGAGATCAAGGTTTCTAGACCAAATCAATAGCTTCATTGTTATCACACTGTAAAATCATTGATCAATAATGGATTAAGTTCAATAATGAACTTCTTAATCCAAAATCCTCTTTCTTAGACTCAGTGTCTATCTCTTATTTTAAACTAACATCACTCACAATAAGTAATATGTTATCAATATATAACATTAGAATTATGTGTTACTCCTACTCAATTGCTTGTCCACACAAGGTTCAATGGTATTATGTGGTTCCCAAGACGTTTCGAGTTCTATTTTGTTCCCAATGGCGTTTTAGAGACTAGTTCTCCTTTTAAAAGATACCAATTCAAGCAATAAACATTTTATTCTCAGAGGATTTGTAGAAATAATATCCTTTTACTTCTTTCATATATTCCATGAAATATTACTTATCAAATTTGGGTCCAAGCTTGCCAGAGGCAAGACGTTTCACAAAAACCTCACGTCCCAAATCTTCATAAAAGACACACAAGGATGTTTCCTAGTCCGTATCTTATATAGCGTCTTTAGAATCGTTTTAGTAGGATTACTGTAACGACCCGGATTTTTGGCCGGTTAATTTAAAATATTTAAATTGTTTAAATGTTGTATTAGAAGCATAAATAGAAATTTATATGGAATTTGTTAATTTAAATGAAGTTTTAACGTATAATTTATGATATAATTTAAAACGAGCTTGTAATCGCGGTATTTTGTAATTTAACGTTTTGAACTTCAACTGGATATACAAAATCCAATATAAGTCGGATTTCTTTGAAACAAGAAATGTTCGAATCTATTTGACTTTAATTTTCTAAAAAAACAAATCAAGATTTCGTATCGTAGATTTAGTCTTATGTCCAATTCAAAATTCAAAATAATCGCTATGGAGTCGTTTATAAATTATAACGATTCAATTTATATATAAATCGATTTTAAATAGTCTGAATGTCATTTTAATTTGAAATATCAAGCTTAAAATTCAAATATGTTTATTTTGGAGCTTTATGATATATATATATATATATATATATATATATATATATATATATATATATATGTGACGGCCCGCCCCGCACCAGCCGACATTTCCCATGAAAGTGCGTTGTGCCAGTGTCCAACTAGCACGGGACGGTCGCCAAAGGAAGGAAAAAGAAGAGAACTTACTGGTGAACTAACAAAGAACCTGTAGAATGTCTCACAGCGCATGGAATAAAATATAATAATAACATACTTTGGCATAAACAGGTGAGACAGTGCATAAGATAAAAATTAAACATCATAGCAGCGGAAAATCCAATTACAAATTATGTTCCACATCATCATTATTACAACTTTGAAACTGTCTCCAAAGTAAAAGAAAGGAAAGGTACACTACTAATGCCCAAAGTAGTGACCAGCAGCGACACAGGGAGAATATCTATATATATATCATATGTGAGAGCCTCCTGCTCGTCTCCGGTACAGCTACCCATGCATCCCACCTAAACTTTCTCTAGTCTTCCCGTTTAAGAGCACCCAGAGTAATAAGAAGAGACATAAGACTCTAGGTCAGACAAAAATCTGGTATGAGCGATAAGCATCAAAACAGAACAATAACAGGTATACTAAACCATACCTGAACCTGGACCTGGACCTGCAACCAAAGAGTTAGCACAACATACCACTCAATACTCTAAGGTGCCACTAAACATAAGGTGTAAAGAATACGGGGGTGGGGGTGTGCATGACATAGTGATAATAAACAATCAAGCATAGCAACCATCCTTACAACTCTCACTCAGTGCGTAAAGCATACGATATCCACCACTTTGATCACTAGACCCATCGAGGTAGTGACGAAGTCCGACTTGTATAATTATTGCTACCACCAAGCTTTCCCTATGGAGTCACGACTAAATCCTTACAAATGACCCCACCTCATTGGTCCATAGTCAATAGTCCTACCTAGGCCACTATGGCCCTGAATCTGTCCACACACCCCACACTCCATAGTGATCCAAAGTTATAGACAACGGTAACCACTTTGCACACGTCCCGCAGCAAAGTCCAACTCATGAAGTTAACTCGTTGGTTCCCATATGGATCCTGAGCTCTACTCCCTATTTGGACTTCCTTTGCATCTCAGGTTTTAGTCGGATTGGTGTTGGTATTCAAAAGAGTCGTCGAGTAGAAGTAGCTTAAGTCTGGTTCGGTTCGGCTATACATCATCTTCAGATTTCTCGTTCGGTTCGGTTCAGATTATCCATCATGGTTTGGCTCAGCTCCTTCATTCGGTTCGGTTCGGGTGTCATCCTCCAACTCGGTTCGTTTTGGGTGCTTCTTCTTGGATACGCTTCGGTCCTCTAGCCCTCCAGTTAGTCTGATCCGATCCCATGTCCTCCTGTCGTTCCGATCCGATCCCACTTTCTAGCTCCAATCTGATCCGATCCCCACGCCAAGCTTCAGCTTGATCCCAACTCCAACACGATCCCAATGGCCTTCCTTTTCACCATGCTTTATCTTGTGCTAAGTTCCAGTTCGGTTCGGTGCTCCCTTGCCTAGTCCACTATTCGACCCGAGCCCTTCCAACCGATCCGATCCGAAACTCTGCACGATTTTCCTGTGACTTTTCCAACAATTGTTTTACACCATACGATGGCGTTTTCGACCATTCTAACTCTTCTAATCAATCACAAAGCATACCATACGGTCATAGCAACATGTATAATCAACCACAAACACCAAAAACAATAATTTGATAGGTTAAAACGGATCAAACATAGCCAAAATCCCATATTTTCCCTTAAGCATGTTTAAGCAAAGCTAATGATAGGATTAGTAAAACTTAACCAAATTAACCAAATTTTGTAGCAGAGGCCTAAAACAATATTTCGAAATTAATGAACATTTTCCCAGATTTTTAACATGTATAAATTCGCTAATTATCACTAATTACCCTTAGTTAGCCATAATTAGTGAGGAACTATGCAAATCACTCACCTTAGCCATAAAAAATTACCAAATCTAAAATTATCTCTGTTTGGGCGCAAATACCAAGGCAATACAGCAGTTCTAATACTGATTTGATGAAGATCTTCCTTGATTTGAGGTGGATTTGGCTTAATTAGCGATTAGAAGGTGATTTGGGGTGTTTTAGATGTTGGAGGTCATTATTAGGGTTCCAAGAATGAAAGTGGTGGCTGTGAAAGTGAGAAAAAGGGTGTTCTCTAAACCCTAACAGCCCTTAAATACTCCAAATCCAGAAATTCCCCTTTGGGCCTAGCTGTTAATCACCCGGTTAAGCCCAATTAAGCTATTTTTCACCATCTGAAACTTGTTTCAGCCATATCTCCCAAACGGTGAGTCTGTTTGGCTAATGTGACCACTCTATGGAAAGGTAAACTATAATCCGGACCTAATGGAAGTGGTTTCAGGTCAAAACTCCTTTCCAATCAAAAGTTGTGGCTGAAATAAGATCAGCTTGGGGCAAAATGGCCATTTAAAAATCGGCAAAAATCATGAACATGAGAAATGACCCCAATAGTCGTCTCCCAAAGTTACATGACCATACGACTTCGTATGTGAAATAAATAAATACTCTACGATCCTTCGATGTGTAAAATGCGAGTCGTTACATTCTCCCCCCTTAGGAAATTTCGTCCACGAAATTCCTTAACCCAAAACATACAAAGGATCCCGCATGCCTACCAGCCACCTACAACAATCAAACATGCAAAACAAACAAAACAAGCCTATCTTAGCATGCGGAAAGACTAAATCAAAACTGAAATCTTACCAGGCGAAGAGTTCTGGATACGTCTTCCTAATGCTCTCCTCTGTCTCCCAAGTACAGTCATTCTCATTCTCGCCCCACTGAACTTTGACTAATTTCACCGCCTTCCTTCGAAGTTGCTTCGTATCATTCATAACAATACGCATAGGCTTGCGGTTCCCAACCGCCTCGGGTTCAACCTCGATATCATCCAACTGATCAGGTGAAATAGCCACATCGAGGTCGTGCATGAACTTCCTTAACTGGGAAACATGAAATACATTGTGAACTCCTGCCATCTTCTCTAGTAATTCAACTTTATATGCCAAATTCCCAATTTTCTCAAGAACTGGGAATGGACCAACAAATCTTGGTGTCAACTTGCCTCTCCTGCCAAATCGTATCATGCTCTTCAATGGGGAAATCTTGACAAACACCAAGTCGCCAATGGAGAACTTTAATTCTCTTCTCCTCTTATCGGCATAACTCTTCTACCTATCTTGGGCAGCCTTCATTCGCTGTTGGATAACCTTAATCTTAGCTGAAGTTTCTCTTATCACATCTGGTCCAAGCACAAACTTCTCACCAGTTTCTAACCAACATGACGGTGAATTACACGGTCTTCCATACAAAACTTCAAATGGATCCATACCAATACTGGATTGATAACTATTATTATATGCAAACTCTACTAGATGCAAATGGTCATCCCACGATCCACCAAAGTCTAATATGCAAGCTCTCAAGAGATCTTCTAATACTCGATTCACCCTCTCTATCTGTCCGTTGGGTTGAGGATGATACGTGGTACTGAGATGTAATTCTGATCCTAACGCCTCTTGTAAGATCTTAAAAAATCCACTAGTGAACAACGGATCTCGGTCACTCACAATGCCTTTGGGCATTCCATGAAATCTCACTATCCACTTTACATATAGTTTAGCTAACTTAACTGCCGTTCTTTTCGACTTGACGGGTATAAATCTTGCACTCTTGGTCAATCGGTCCACAATCACCCAAATGCTATCATGGCCCGATCTAGTTCTTGGTAACCCATCAATGAAATCCATTGATACTTGTTCCCATTTCCATTTTGGAATCTCTAATGGTTGCAACAAACCATTAGGCTTCTTTTGCTCAGCTTTAATTAGCTGGCAATTCATGCATTTGGATATAAACTTCCCAATGTCTCTTTTCATCCCTTCCCAGTAGTAGGTCTCCTTCATGTCTCGATACATCTTGTTACCATTGGGGTGTATAGTCAATTTTGAGTAATGACATTCTCTAAGCACTTCATCTCTCAATCCATTGACATTGGGCACAACTAGTCTTCCATTCTTTCTAAGCCGTCCATTTCGACCAAGCCCATACTTGCTCATCTCATCGTCGATTCCCATCTCTAACTTTGAGATGATTTCCAATAGGTTAGGATCGCCCCTCTGACTGGAACCAATCTGCTCAATCAAAGTGGGTTTGATCGTCAAACTTGCTAACATTTCTGGATCCAATTCGCACTTTGGTCTGAAATCATACCTAGCGATGTACTCCAGTTGCTTCCATTCTAGAAACATAGCCCCTAAACTGGCATGTCTTCTACTCAATGCATCAGCCACTACATTGCCCTTTCCTGGTGTATATGCGATGTCGAAATCATAGGAAGCTAAGAATTCTGACCATCTTTGTTGTCAGAGATTTAGATCCTTCTGAGAAAAGAGATACTTTAACGATTTATGATCAGTAAACAACTCGAATCTTTCTCCCAAAAGATAATGTCTCCACATCTTCAACGCGAATATGATCGCTGCTAATTCCAAGTCATGGGTAGGGTATCTTTTCTCGTGCGGTTTCAATTGCCGACTTGCATAAGCTACAACCCTACCTCCTTGCATTAGTACAGCACCCAGTCCGGTACCACATGCATCTGTATATATTGTCATCTCTTCATTCCCCTTATGAATGACTAACACTAGTGCACATGTCAACTTTTCCTTTAGACTCTTGAATGCATTCTCACACCTTTCATTCCAGACGAAAGCTTGATTTTTCTTAGTCAACTGAGTCAACGGTGCTGCTATGTTGGAGAAGTCTTGGATAAATTTACGATAATATCCAGCTAATTCCAAGAAACTTCTTATGTCTGTTGCATTATTGGGCGTAGATCAATCTTGTATCGTAGCCACCTTCGTAGGGTCCACTGCGATACCATTTTCTGAAACAACATGGCCTAAGAATCTCACTT
Organism: Allium sativum; assembly: GCA_030737875.1. NCBI lineage: Eukaryota > Viridiplantae > Streptophyta > Magnoliopsida > Asparagales > Amaryllidaceae > Allium > Allium sativum. Next base: position 440,964,967 of record CM060922.1, on the reverse strand, counting down.
CCCTTCTCCAGAAGTGACACTTAGAAAACTTTGCTTTCAATTGGTGTTTTCTCAACACCTCCATCACTATCCTCAACTGTTCCTTGTGTTCTTCCTCTTTCCTTGAATAAACAAGTATATCGTCCACAAACACAAGAACAAATTTGTTCAACTGATCTCTGAATACCCTATTCATAAGATCTACAAAATATGCTGGTGCATTGATCAACCCGAATGGCATGACCAACAACTCATAAAATCCAGACGGCGTCCGAAATGCCGTTTTAGCTATACTCTCAGCTTCTACTCTAAGCTGATGAAAACTTGTCGTGAGATCCAACTGGGAGAACACTCTCGCACCACTCAACTGATCAAATAAATCATCTATCCGCGGTAGAGGATACTTATTCTTCCTCGTCACCTTGTGCAATTCGCGGTAGTCCACACACAATTGAAGGCAACTATCTGCCTTTGTAGCAAACACAACTGGTGCTCCCCACTCAGAAACACTTCTTCTGATAAATCCCTTCCTCAAAAGATCGCTTACTTGCACCCCGAGCTCTCGCTGCTCCCTTGGTGCCATACGATGAAGTGGCATCACTGTAGGCCTGACATCTTTCATCAAATCAATACGGAACTCAATCTCTCGGTGTGGTGGAAGTCCAGTCACTTCCTCGAAGACGTCCGGATACTGGCCAACCACGGGCATATCTGACAACTCATCATGCGGGATGTCGAGGGAATTTAGAAAACTAGCCATTACCCCCATCATTAGGTAGACCACCAAACATTATGCTCCGCCCATCATCCGCTCTAACTGTCACCAAAAATCCCTCACAGTCTACCACCACTCCGTATCTTTGGAGCCAATCGACTCCCAAAATAATGCCAAACCCAGTAAAGCCCAAAACAAAGCAATCACAAACAAACATGCATCCATGACTCGATAAGACCACATTACGACAAATCATGCTAAGGCTAGTCAAACCACCAATCCGGTTCGTCACTACTAAAGGTCTATCGACAATCTTGGGCTCCAATCCAAACCTATCTACCAGGTCACTAGATATGAAGGAACTGGAAGCTCCGGTATCAAACAATACTCGAACAGGAACATCATAAACATAAAGCATACCTTGGATAACAACATTATTTCCTTTCTCTGCCGCATTTGGGGAATTCGACGAAGAAGGAACAACATTGATAGCATATGCTTTCACAATCTTCTTTTCCTTAGGGGGTTGCGGACACTTGTCCTTGTGATGTCCCACTTGGCCACAGTTGAAGCACTTCCTATCCGCTGGCTTCGCCCGACATTCTTTGGCATAATGGCCCTTCTTACCACAGCTGAAGCACTCAACATTTTTCTTATTCTTTTTCTTCTGTCCATCCTTGGTCTGATTCTGCTTTCTCTTATTCTGAGAACCATTCTTGCCTCCACCACTTGCTTGCGGCTTTGGCTCCTCTGCAGATGCAACCTCATTCTTCGACTTAGGGTAAAGACTCTCTGACCTTAATGCTTTCCCCACGATCGATTCAAACGTCTTATCGATGTGGTTAATAAGCCTTTCCCCCAAGTACTGATCCAAACCTGTTATAAACTTCTCATTCTTCTTCTCGGGAGTGTCAATGAGGGATAATCCATACCTCGATAAAGTATCGAATTTTGCAATGTACTCCGAGACTGCCCTACCATTCTGCTTGAGCTCCAGGAATTTCCTAAACAACTCTGACTTCTGGGCAGCTGGGATAAATTTTTCACCGAATCGGTCCTTAAAATGATCCCATGTAACTTGGTCCTCTGGAGTAGCTGCCTTAATAGCATTCCACCAATTCATCGCCCATCCTTGCAGCTGACGGGACGCTATCTTTCTCTTCATCGCATCCTCGATACCTAAGTCTTCGAAGATACGCTTACAGCTATCCAACCCATCTTGAACATCCGTGGCCGATTCTGTTTCATGGAACGGCTTTCCACCAAGACTAGTGTAATCCTTGCATAGTTTGGCGAAATCGGCTCTAGGCGCCTGCACCGCTACACCACCACCATTTGTAGCATTGGGAGTTGCTCCTTGCACGTTTCTTAGCATCTCCCTCATGAAGTCAGTCAACATAGCCCTCATGTCAGGAGCATTCCCATTGTTGGCTCCATTACCAGCACCCCTCGTATATCGGCTCATCGTTCAATATGTAAAGAGAAACGATTAACCATCCTCTTTGTGGTGTCAGTGCAGTGCGACTTCATCTTTAGCTATACTAATAGTATATATATATAGCTTTTGAAAACCAAAATAATCACAATTACGCGCTCTCATATATGTATTATCTCTCCCTGGTGTCTTTCCCTAGGTTAACTACGCAACCTGGCTCTGATACCAAGTGTGACGACCCTCCCCGCACCAGCCGACATTTCCCATGAAAGTGCGTTGTGCCAGTGTCCAACCAGCACGGGACGGTCGCCAAAGGAAGGAAAAAGAAGAGGAATTTCTCACAGCGCATGGAATAAAATATAACAATAACACACTTTGACACAAACAGGTGAGACAGTGCATAAGCTGAAAATTAAACATCATAGCAGCGAAAAATCCAATTACAGCTTATGTTCCACATCATCATTATTACAACTTTAAAAATGTCTCCAAAGCAAAAGAAAGGAAAGGTACACTACTAATGCCCAAAGTAGTGACCAGCAACGACACAGAAGAATATATATATCATACGTGGGAGCCTCCTGCTCGCCTCCGGTACAGCTACTCGTGTATCCCACCTAACCTGTCTCTAGTCTGCCCATTTAAGAGCACCTAGAGTAATAAGAAGAGACATAAATCTCCGGGTCAGACAAAAGTCTGGTATGAGTGATAAGCATCAAAACAGAACAATAACAGGTATACTAAACCATACCTGAACCTGGACCTGCAACCAAAGAGTTAGCACAACATACCGCTCAATACTCTAAGGTGCCACTAAACATAAGGTGTAAAGAATACGGGGGTAGGGATGTGCATGACATAGTGATAACAAACAATCAAGCATAGCAACCATCCTCACATCTCTCACTTAGTGCGTAAAGCATACGATATCCACCACTTTGATCACTAGACCCATCGAGGTAGTGACAGAGTCCGACTTGTATAACTATTGCTACCACCAAGCTTGCCTCATGGAGTCATGACTAAATCCTTACAAATGACTCCACCTCATTGGTCCATAGCCAATAGTCCTACCTAGGCCACTATGGCCCTGAATCCGTCCACATACCCCACACTCCATAGTGATCTAAAGTTATAGACATCGGTAACCCCTTTGCACACATCCCGCAGCAAAGTCCAACTCATGAAGTTAACTCGTTGGTTCCCATCTGGATCCTGAGCTCTACTCCCTATTTGGACTTCCTTTGCATCTTGGGTTTTGGTCGGATTGGATTTGTTCTTCAAAAGATTCATCGAGTAGAAGTAGCTTAAGTCTGGTTCGGTTCGGCTATATATCATCTTTAGATTTCTCATTCTGTTCGGATTCTCCATCGGGGTTTGGCTCAGATCCTTCATTCGGTTCGGTTCGGGTGCCATCCTCCAACTCGGTTCGTTTGGGTGCTTCTTCTTGGATACGGTTCGGTCGTCTAGCCCTATAGTTAGTCTGATCTAATCCTATGTCCTCCTGTCATTCCGATCCGATCCCACTTTCTAGCTCCAATCCGATCCGATCCCCACGGCAAGCTTCAGCCCGATCCCAACTCCAACGCGATCCCAATAGCCTTCCTTTTCACCATGCTTTATCTTGTGCTAAGTTCCGGTTCGGTTCGGTGCTCCCTTGCCCAGTCCACTATCCGACCCGAGCCCTTCCAACCGATCCGATCCGAAACCCTGCACAATTTTCCTATGACTTTTCCAACGACTGTTTTACACCATACGACGGTATTTTCGACCATTCTAGCTCTTCTAATCAATCACAAAGCATACCATACAATCATAGCAACATGTATAATTAACCACAAACACCAAAAACAATAATTTGATAGGTTAAAACGGATCAAACATAGCCAAAATCCCATATTTTTCCTAATGCATGTTTAAGCAAAGCTAATGATAGGATTAGTAAAACTTAACCAAACTAACCAAATTTTCTAATGGAGGCCTAAAACAATATTTCGAAATTAATGAACATTTTTTCAGATTTTTAACGTGTATAAATTCGCTAATTATCACTAATTACCTATAATTAGCCATAATTAACGAGGAACTATGCAAATCACTCACCGTAGCCACAAACAAATTATCAAATCTGAAATTATCTCTATTTAGGTGCGAATACCAAGGCAATACAGCAGTTCTAATACTGATTTGATGAAGATCTTCCTTGATTTGATGTGGATTTGGCTTAATTAGTGATTTGGGGTGTTTTAGATGTCGGAGGCCATTACTAGGGTTCCAAGAATGAAAGTGGCGACTGTGAAAGTGAGAAAAAGGATGTTCTCTAAACCCTAACAACCCTTAAATACTCCAAATCCCGAAATTCCCCTTTGGGCCGAGCTGTCAATCACCCGGTTAAGCCCAATTAAGCTGTTTTCACCATCTGAAACTTGTTTCAGCCATATATCCCAAACGGTGAGTCAGTTTGGCTAATATGACCACTCTACGGAAAGATAAACCATCATCTGGACCTAATGGTAGTGGTTTCAGGTCAAAACTCCTTTCCAATAAAAAGGTATAGCCGAAACATGATCAGCTAGGGGCAAAACGGTCATTTAAAAATCGGCAAAAATCATGAACATGAGAAATGACCCCAATAGCCGTCTCCCAAAGTTACATGACCATACGAATTCGTATGTGAAAGAAATAAATATTCTACGATCCTTCGATGCGTAGAATGCGGGTCGTTACAATATATATATATATATATATATATATATATATATATATATATATGATAATTTATTTTTATCAAATTCAATTGTTTTTATATATTTTAACAATATATTTTATTAAAAAAATTTGGATTTCAAATTTTAATAATATTTTTAATGACGTATTATTAACTTAATTTATAGAAATTTCCCATAATTTTAATCTAAAAAATAAGTAACCATTTGTTTGAAGTAACTTACATCATATATTAGTATTCCAAAATTTCACGATATTAGTTATCTGGGTTATTTTATTATGCTTTTGAGACCATGGTACATCACCGTAATTTTATTTTTGTCCATAGCTGAACGAGATTTTTGTGTAATGGGGTACCAAACAAAATTAAAACTATCCTTCCTTATACGTTTCAGTCATGTGGCCCATGTATATTTTATTTATTTTTTCTTTAGTACCGTGTTCTCCAAACCATTACTTCTCGTGCATGCCAAGCTTCCCTATATCCGTGCGTCCCAAGTAAATTCAGTTCCGTGCCCCACACGTTCTTCTTCTTTAAATAGTGTATGTCTTTTCTTTCCTCACACCGAATACACTTCTTCTAGTATATAATCTCGATCTGAAAAATTCAGAATAAAATTGGAAAAAAAAATCTAAAATCTCGAAACAAACATATAAGTGTTCCTGAGACTAAAAGCTTATATCTCGTATCACTTTGTTTCACGCGATTCCATCCTTTGGTAGCTCGATTTTATTTCCAGCATCTTCGTTGGTGGTTACATCGGAAAGTATGAAGGAAGGAGGGAGTGGAGTAGTTAGCACGTCTATCGAGTGGGTTGGAGATGGCTACGGTGATGGAAGACGACGGTGATAGACTCGATAAGGGGGCAGGGGTTTTGGGTAAAATCGCGGTGTGATGATAGAAGGGAGGTGGGGGTTTCAACGAGAAGTTGGACAGTGTATATGGTTTCAATTTTTCTAAAGTATTAAAGGGAGGAAGAGGCTGTGAAGTTTGGAAATGAAGAGGGACCGTTCGCAGGCCCAATAGCAGGAAAGGGGGGAGGACAAGTGGGTGTTAAACTAGGATTAGTAAATTGATGTGTTCGGAGGAGGAGCATTAGTGCGTGTACGTTGAAGGGGGTACTGAGATCGTTCATTTGTGAATTAAGGATGGAGCGAAGCATACTAAGTGGTGAGGAGGAGTTCGGTGATTTTGGAATTGATAAGAAGAGGGTACATTTGCATTTGTGGGTCAGTTTTTTGGTGGCATGAACTTTCAGGTGAACTGTGGTTGAAATAAGTGATTCTTGTCACTATAGAAGGAAGGGAGGTGGTTTATGGTGTTGAATATACTGTGCGGGTTTCAATTGAAAGGGAGAAGAGAGTTTATGGGAAATGTCATTGCTTACTTTGGAGTCCAGTGTGAAATAGTGTTTTTGCGCTGTGTGTTTTACAGAGGGCGCGTGATTGTTTTGGGGGTGGAAGACATTAGTTTTGCGGTGTTGTTCATGGCAGTGGTGGGTTAGTGGTGACAGTGGAATAAGTGAGTGGTCCGGGAAGATAAATAGTAAGGGGTTAAGTTTAAACAGTGAATAAAATTTTCAAAAGTTTTCCGTAGCTTTTGGGATGGCTGACGAGCGCAACAAAGGTGGAAGGGATCGCCACCTTGGTAGAGTTGGAGATGGAGAGGAAACTGTGATCTTGGTTTTGTAAAATGACGGAGAAATGAAGGGGGTGGAGACTGTGATAACATGGGATGATGTTGGATGAAGTACGATAATTGGTTAGGTTAATTTAACAAACAATGATTAGCGGAAAAATCGAAGGTAAAGGGGAAATAAACGAAAAAATTAAATATAATAATGAGTTGACTATTATTTGAATCGAAATAATTATTTCTTATGTTAATAAAAATATAACAAAACAGGTCACGTTGGAACCGTAACGACGAAATCCATGTGATGGAACTAACCGGGTTGAGGACGGAGCTATTGGAATTTCGTGAAAAATCAAACGCCTGTTTGATTGTCAACGAAATAAAAGCAGAATCATCAACTACAAAACAAGGTGAGTAAACTAACTAACTCTGACTTGTTATATTTTTATAAATGAGTTTTAAATTTATTTATAATAATTTTATACTGTGTGATGGTTGTTTGGCTGAATGGTGTATAAATTGGTTGAATTGGTTGATATAGTTATATCATTTATTGTTTAATAATTCTTTTTACTATGATATCTCATATTTAGGTGAAATTAATGTTGACTAACATCTGTGGATGCAGGGAAATAGGTTGGAGGGATCCAACTGGATTCCTCGACATTTATATTATTGTTTGTTATTTACTATGATATATACTGTAATTGATTATGCTGTGTTGAATCCCCTGGCCCTAGAATTTTGGTATTTAAATACAATAAAATGTTTTCGAATATAGAAAATGAAATTTGTGATTAAAAAGGAAATATTTTTTCCGAAAGTTGAAGTGTAATCTCGAATGGAGTTAAAAAGGTAAAAGCTTGTTTATTTAAAACAAGAAGTAAATATTAAACGAGTTTATAAATTAAGTGAATTATTTATCATTGGATAAATTGAAATATAAATTCAAATTTGAATTTATATGAAAAGGTGGAAATCAGTTTTGAAATCAATATCTGAAATGAGATTTGGACTTAGCAAATTATAAAGGAAATTATAAGTGAGATTATAAATGTTTGGAATTAATAATGAGATTTTCTATAAGCAATTGTAATAGAAGTTATAAATGGAATAGGATTTTGATTATGTAAAAAGAAATATTATTCACGATTAAAGTGAATAATCATTTAGAGCAGATATTTTGCAAATGAAAGCATTTATAAAAGAAATCTGTGTTGAAAATGTGAATTCAAATAGAAATTTGAATGATAAGGGAAATGGAAATTCGTTTTCGAAAGGAAATGTTGGATTATATTCCAATGTTCGGAATATAAAACAAATTGAAATAAATATAAGGGATTTATAATTATGCTTTGATTAGGTCGAATTTTATTATAATGGTTTAGTTCAGGAAGGATATTTGAATTCTATTTAGTATAAAACTATAATTTAAATGAAATATATTAAGAAAGGAATATTTCAATATTTATAGCTATGGAAATACAATTCCATGTTTTGCATAGTTTATGATTTATTTTAAATTAGAATTACTAAACAAGTCCAGATTCCTATTAAGGAAAGATACTGATATTCGAAAATGAATAACGATTGGAAGCAAATGTTTAGCGAATGGAAATAATCATAAGGGAAATAGAGTTAACCTAGAATGATAAGATTTATTTCGAAGTTCGGAATATTAATCGAATATAGTGTATTCAAACGAGAGTTATTTATTAGAATTCGATTATATCGAATTTAGGGAAGTAGTTACTTTTACTTTCCATTTTAAATCAGATTTAATTATTTACTTATTAATTGAAATTAATAAGTACAAGTTATATTTTTATATACCAAATATTTGGAAACAACGATTTTAACGCTGCTGTTATAACAAATGTTTTGTAAATCTAAACAGCGATTTTAACGCTGCTATTATAATAAATGTTCTACAAAGCTAAACAGCCATTGTAACGCTGTTGTTAAAAATAATGTTTATAAATCAAATATTTTGGGGACAACGATTATAACGCGACCGTTATAGTCAGTGTTTTTCCGTTAAAGAAGTGTGTTCTTAGATTGAATCTGAAAGTCGTGTAAGTAATGTCTTTTTTGAAGTTGTGAGCCTTAATTGTTTCAAAGTTGAGAATGTTGTTCAATTAAGGTCTGAGAGGTAATTATACCCTAACAAGATTGGCTTCATGATTGATGGAGAATGGTTAAGGTTAGATAGTGAAAAGTGATTAGCAATATGGTTAGTAAATAAATGATTAATGGTTTGAGTATAATAACGATGTTTTATAACATTGCATTAATTTTAAAGGACTTTTGAAATGTTTTTTCCTAAATAAAATGTAAGATATTTTCTATGCATAGAAAAATGAAAGGAATTGTTGAATAAAGAATTATGAAATGGAATATGGAAATGTTTCCGATATTAATGGAGTATATTTTCAAAATATAGAAAATAAGGATTCGTGAATATTTAGAAATGTTTTATAACTGAAATAAGAGATATTTCTCAAATAAAGGAATTATGATATTGGAAATATTTTTCCAAGAATTAAGAAAGACAATTGAATTTTGAAAGAATCTGGAAGAGGGAAAAGGGAAATTGGAATCGATAATATAATCAGAAACTAATTAAAAAGGGGGCCCAGTGTTGTTTGATGCTTGATCGGTAGTATTTCCATTTGGAAATAGGACCGTTGGTTGTATGGATGTTTCTTTGATAGTTAAATCACTGACTATCGAAGTTTTGATTTATTTTTTTACCTCCGTTGTCAATATAGAGAGACCGGGATCAGATTTAATATCTGAAAACCACTCTGTATTGGTATAAGCGTACATATCAACTTACGCTGAAGATAATTGAAGACGGAGTAAGATGCAAGGGCTGTTCTGTTAACCCTAGGTAGAACGGACCCAAGATGGATTAATAGAATGGTGCCTTCAGTTTGTCCAGACCCAGGACAACTTGTATGGACGAGTGTCTGACAGAGTATTTCCAAAGGTATTACGTACGTTGATTCCTTCAAACGTATGAAGTTGGTGGCAAAGAAGGAAAACTTCTTTAGCCTAACAATCTGAGTATTTTTGTGGGAACCAATCAGTGATTCCCGATAAATCTGATTGTGGCATTCAAAGTGAATGGTGACCAGATGTTCTGGAAGATAATTCAAACCTCAAGCCTCACAATAGGGAATTGACAAAAATCGGGCAGGTAGCATGGCTATGTGGGTCACTCCCATTAGGATGTATAATCACCTATCTAGAGAAATTCCAATTGCTTCTTTAATCTATAGAAGTTGTCCCTTTTGGGAAATGGTTGCTGATTCCAACCGTTGTTGATATACATTCGATACACTCAAGCAAAATGAGTGGTCGCTCATATATGGGATGGGTTGCAAGAAGTTCTTGTTGAACCCCAGTGTATCCTCACTAGAGATACACTATCGGAAGGTAGTTCCATACCTTGTCATGTTGGAAATCCAATCTCCAACAAGCGCCATGCAGTTTTTTTGATTTTATATTATATATGGAGCGTGAGATGCAATCGTTCTGCTAGATTCTATTTATTTGATGTAGACACTATTATAATATCACTGGATTTATATCGAAATATTTTTAGGTTATCGTAAGGTAAAAATCATCCGTGTTTATGTGTGGATCGGTCTTACGATTATCTTTTCTATCGAAAGGATTTTTAAAAAAAGTTAAACCAATGGTTGGAGTTTACTCACACCAGTCCCATGACTGACCCAGAGTTTATTTTGTTGTGTTTTCCCTAAACTCTTGGATGCCCAAATTTGTATAGGCAATCAAGTAGTCGGGATTTTTTAGATTCACTTGGAAGAGCTGGAAGCAGGAGGCTTCACCAGTTAGCTGTAGACTATCATATTTCCGCTGTGTACTATGTTGTATCTGGAAACATGTGTTTATAACTATTCCAGAAATAGCTGTTGTGCTCTGATGATAGTATGTTTAGATATACAGTTCTGATTTGTATTTCAAAAAGTTATGTTATATAATATATTTTATTTGTTCCGCTGTGAGTTGTGATCTTCGTTTTCTTCTATTATAATATTTCTTTCTTTCTATTTCTCATCCTCTAACTTTTTTCTAATAATGATTCGTATTTCTGTGCAATTTGGGTTGGACGTGTGGTATTATTAGTCGACTCAAAGAGTATCGAAATTCGGGCCATTACAGTTGGTATCAGAGCTGAAGGTTGAGTAGTAACCTTGGCTCTGTGGCGTGACTCAGTAGAGATGGGGTTAGTAATACCCTAGATTGAGTTTGAGTGTATATATGTGAGTGCGTATTTGTAGATTTGATATAAAATTGTTTTATATTGTGTTGACTGGTTTGTTGAGTGGTTATGAATTTTGGTCGATACAGGATGTACAACTGTATCGATAGGTGTTTCTAAACTCTCAAAAAAAGCAATTCGATACAGTATTGTTTTAAAACGGGTAAATGAAATAATTTTACCCAAAAATTATTTTTATATAAAAGGAATAATTTCTGAATTATAATATATAAATGTATTGATTGTTATTACAGTCAAATGAAATTATGAAATATTGAAATGATTATATAATTTGTATTTGGATAATGTATACAAATGAGATAAATCAAGATTAAATTCAAACCAGAATTTGAGAATTTGAATCCCGAGTGTTTAGAAATATTTCATGATGTATTTTTATAGTAATATAACATTACTTTAAATTATTTTTGAATACTATAATCACTTCAGTCGCTAGAAAATAATTCAGATGATGATGGCCACATCATTTGTCTCTATTTCGAGTTTCTAAGTGATGAATTATTACCATAGGAAGATTTTTAATGGAATTGGGTTGAGAAACGAATTACTTTAAGAATTCAAAAGTTTTGAATTATTATGGTTGCATATATGCACATAAATATATATGATTTCAAACAAATTTGACATAAAATCCGAGAATTTGAATTCTAGAATTAAAATTTAACTTATATAAGTTGAATAGATTGAAATGGTAAAAATGGTAAAAATATATCAAGTGAATTAAAATTTAAATTAAGTTAAATAGAATTGAATTGAATTAGAAATAATTCCATGAAGTGAAATGTTGAGATTCGAATTATTAATATGAATTTGACTTATGAATAAGAAGTTGAATATATATTGGATGTTGTGAATTGGGATAAATTTGGATTCAAGTATAATAAGGGGATTGACTTAAATAGAAATCAGACTTGAATTGACAGAATGGAAGTGAACTAATCAAATGTTGATTAGAGAGTTAAAAACTGGAAGTTGGATTGATTTGAAACTAACTAGAAATGGATATGTGTATGCTGAGCCGATATTTATTGGAAGCAAATGCAAGGGATAGAATTCATGCCCGACAAAAAGGTACATGTTTACAATATTACTTGGGTTTGATAGTTTTATAAGCCTATGAGGCAAGTCGCTTGGCTTTTTGGTTTTCTTTTGGATTGGAGAAGGCCTAGAAAGGTGGGTTGTGGTTGTATCGATTAAGCCGTGTAAAGGAGATGCTGTTTCGAAAATTTAAAGGGTTAGAAAATTTTCAAGAAATTTTCTGATAATTTAAAATCGAGTTGTTAATTATAATTGAAATAAGAAAACCATAATTGGTTAATAAAATTTTGAGTGGAATAATGAAATTGAAAAATGGATTTAAAATCAATTGGAATGGGTATGGATATGCAGAAGAGCATATGGATTGAAGGCAAGAATGTGATGATGGATTGTCCAAAAATGGTAGATAGATCATTTGAAAAAAATATGAATGATCGAGTATTGATATGGGAATCCAAGGTCGGGAAAGAATTGGGATATGAAGATATGGAATATAAGATTTCAAATATGTAGTTTATGAGGATTTAAAATTATAGCATTTTTACTGCTTAGCAATTTCAAGGACGAAATTATTTTAAGGGGGAAGGAATGTAACGACCCAGATTTTTCGTCGGTTAATTTAAAATATTTAAATTGTTTAAATGTTGTATTAGAAGCATAAATAGAAATTTATATGGAATTTATTAATTTAAATGAAGTTTTAACGTATAATTTATAATATAATTTAAAACGAGCGTGTAAAGTCATGGTAGTTAGTAACTTAACGTTTTGAACTTCAATTGGATATACAAAATCCAATATAAGTCGGATTTCTTTGAAACAAGAAACGTTCGGATCTATTTGACTATAATTTTCTAAAAAAAAAATCAAGATTTCGCATCGTAGATTTAGTCTTATGTCCAATTCAAAATTTAAAATAATCGCTATGGAATCGCTTATAAATTATAACGATTTAATTTATATATAAATCGATTTTAAATAGTCTGAATGTCATTATAATTTGAAATATCAAGCTTAAAATTCAGATATGTTTATTTTGGAGCTTTTTGATTTATATATATATATGATGGTAATTTATTTTTATCAAATTCAGTTGTTTTTATATATTTTAACAATTTATTTTATTAAAAAAAATATGGATTTCAAATTTTAATAATATTTTTAATGATGTGTTACTAACTTAATTTATAGAACATTCCCATAATTTTAATCCGAAAAATAAGTAACCATTTTGTTTGAAGTAACGTACATCATATATTTGTATTCTAAAATTTCACGATATTAGTTATCTGGGTTATTTTATTATGCTTTTGGGACCATGGTACATCACCTAATTTTATTTTTGTCCATAGCTGAACGAGATTTTTATGTAATGGGGTACCAAACAAAATTAAAACTATCCTTCCTTATACATTTCAGTCATGCGGCCCATGTATATTTTATTTTATTTTCTTAGTACCGTGTTCTCCAAACCATTACTTCCTGTGCATGCCAAGCTTCCCTATGTCCGTGCGTCCCAAATAAATTCAGTTCCGTGCCCCCACACGCTCTTCTTCTTTAAATAGTGTATGTCTTTCCTTTCCTCACACCGAATACACTTCTTCTAGTAAATAATCTCGATCTGGAAACTTCAGAATAAAATTGGGAAAAAATATCTAAAATCTCAAAACAAACATATAAATATTCCTGAGACTAAAAGCTTATATCTCGTATCACTTTGTTTCACGTGATTCCATCCTTTGGTAGCTCGATTTTATTTCCAACATCTTCGTTGGTGGTTACATCAGAAAGTCTGAAGGAAGGAGTGGAGTAGTTAGCACGTTTATCGAGTGGGTCGGAGCTAGCTCCGATGATGGAAGACGGCAGTGACAGACTCGATAATGGGGCGGGGGTTTTGGGTAAAATCACAGTGTGATGATAGCAGGGAGGTGTGGATTTCAACGAGAAGTTGGACGGTGTATATGGTTTCAATTTTCCTATAGTATTAAAGGGAGGAAGAGGCTGTGAAGTTTGGAAATGAAGAGGGATCGTTCGAAGGTCCAACAGTAGGAAGGGGGGAAACAAGTGGGTGTTAAACTAGGATTAGTAAATTGATGTGTTCGTAGGAGGAGCATGAGTGCGTGTATGTTGAAGGGGGTACTGAGATCGTTCATTTGTGAATTAAGGATGGAGCGAAGCATACTAAGTGGTGAGGGGGAGTTCGGTGATTTTGGAATTGATAAGAAGAGGGTACATTTGCATTTGTGGGTCAATTTTTAGGTGGCATGAACTTTCAGGTGAACTGTGGTTGAAATAAGTGATGCTTGTCACTATAGAAGGAAGGGAGGTGGTTTATGGTGTTGAATATACTGTGCGGGTTTCAATTGAAAGGGAGAAGAGAGTTTAAGGGAAATGTCATTGCTTACTTTGGAGTCCAGTGTGAAATAGTGTTTTTGCGCTGTGTGTTTTACAGAGGGCGCGTGATTGTTTTGGGGGTGGAAGACATTAGTTTTGCGGTGTTGTTCATGGCAGTGGTGGGTTAGTGGTGACAGTGGAATAAGTGAGTGGTCCGGGAAGATAAATAGTAAGGGGTTAAGTTTAAACAGTGAATAAAATTTTCAGAAGTTTTTCGTAGCTTTTGGGATGGCTGACGAGCGCAACAAAGGTGGAAGGGATCGTCGCCTTGGTAGAGTTGGAGATGGAGAGGAAACTGTGATCTTGGTTTTGTAAAATGACGGAGAAATGAAGGGGGTGGAGACTGTGATAACATGGGATGATGTTGGATGAAGTACGAGAATTGGTTAGGTTAATTTAACAAACAATGATTAGCGGCAAAATCGAAGGTAAAGGGGAAATAAACGAAAAAATTAAATATAATAATGAGTTGACTATTATTTGAATCGAAATAATTATTTCTTATGTTAATAAAAATATAACAAAACAGGTCATGTTGGAACCGTAACGACGAAATCCACGTGATGGAACTAACCGGGTTGAGGACGGAGCTATTGGAATTTCGTGAAAAATCAAACGCCTGTTTGATTGTCAACGAAATAAAAGTAGAATCATCAACTACAAAACAAGGTGAGTAAACTAACTAACTCTGACTTGTTATATTTTTATAAATGAGTTTTAAATTTATTTATAATAATTTTATACTGTGTGATGGTTGTTTGGCTGAATGGTGTATAAATTGGTTGAATTGGTTGATATAGTTATATCATTTATCGTTTAATAATTCTTTTTACTATGATATCTCATATTTAGGTGAAATTAATGTTGACTAACATCTGTGGATGCATGGAAACTGGTTGGAAGGATCCAACTGGATTCCTCGACATTTATATTATTGTTTGTTATTTACTATGATATATACTGTAATTGATTATGCTGTGTTGAATCCCCTGGCCCTAGAATTTTGGTGTTTAAATACCATAAAATGTTTTCGAATATAGAAAATGAAATTTGTGATTAAAAAGGAAATATATTTTTCCGAAAGTTGAAGTGTAATCTCGAATGGAGTTAAAAAGGTAAAAGCTTGTTTATTTAAAACAAGAAGTAAATATTAAACGAGTTTATAAATTAAGTGAATTATTTATCGTTGGATAAATTGAAATATAAATTCAAATTTGAATTTATATGAAAAGGTGGAAATCAGTTTTGAAATCAATATCTGAAATGAGATTTGGACTTAGCAAATTATAAAGGAAATTATAAGTGAGATTATAAATGTTTGGAATTAATAATGAGATTTTCTATAAACAATTGTAATAGAAGTTATAAATGGAAAAAGGTTTTGATTATGTAAAAAGAAATATTATTCACGATTAAAGTGAATAATCATTTAGAGCAGATATTTTGCAAATGAAAGCATTTATAAAAGAAATCTGGGTTGAAAATGTGAATTCAAATAGAAATTCGAATGATAAGGGAAATGAAAACTCGTTTTCGAAAGGAAACATTGGATTATATTCCAAAGTTCAGAATATAAAACAAATTGAAATAAATCCAAGGGATTTATAATTATACTTTGATTAGGTCGAATTTTATTATAATGGTTTAGTTCAGGAAGGATATTTGAATTCTGTTTAGTATAAAACTATAATTTAAATGAAATATATTAAGAAGGGAATATTTCAATATTTATAGTTATGGAAACACAATTCCATGTTTTGAATATTTTAAGATTTATTTTAAACTAAAATTACTAAACAAGTCCAGATTCCTATTAAGGAAAGATACTGATATTTGAAAATGAATAACGATTGGAAGCAAATGTTTTGCAAATGGAAATAATCATAAGGGAAATAGAGTTAACCTAGAATGATAAGATTTATTTCGAAGTTCGGAATATTAATCGAATATAGTATATTCGAATGAGAGTTATTTATTGGAATTCGATTATATCGAATTTAGGGAAGTAGTTATTTTTACTTTCCATTTTAAATCAGATTTAATTATTTAATTAGTTACTTATTAATTGAAATTAATAAGTACAAGTTATATTTTTATATACCAAATATTTGGAAACAGCGATTTTAACGCTGCTATTATAATAAACCTTTTGCAAATCTGAACAACAATTTTAAAGTTGCCGTTATAATAAATGTTTTGTAAATCTAAACAGCGATTTTAACGCTGCTATTATAATAAATGTTCTATGCAGCTAAACAACGATTGTAATGCTGTTGTTAAAAATAATGTTTATAAATCAAATATTTGGAGATAGCGATTATAATGCTATTGTTATAATCAGTGTTTTTCCGTTAAAGAAGTGTGTTCTTAGATTGAATCCGATAGTCACGTAAGTAATGTTTTATTTGAAGTTGTGAGCCTTGACTGTTTCAAAGTTGAGAATGTTGTTCAATCAAGGTCTGAGAGGTAATTATACCCTAACTTGATTGGCTTCATGATTGTTGGAGAATGGTTAAGGTTCGATAGTGAAAAGTGATTAACAATATGGTTAGTTAATAAATGATTAATGGTTTGAGTACAATAACAATGTTTTATAACATCACATTAATTTTAAAGGACTTTTGAAATGTTTTTTCCCAAATAAAATGTGAGATATTTTCTACGCATAGAAAAATGAAAGGAATTGTTGAATAAAGAATTATGAAATGGAATATGGAAATGTTTCCGATATTAATGAAGTATATTTTCATAATATAGAAAATATGGATTCATGAATATTTAGAAATGTTTTATAACTGAAATAAGAGATATTTCTCAAATAAAGGAATTATGATATTGGAAATATTTTTCCAAGAATTGAGAAAGACAATTGAATTTTGAAAGAATTTGGAAGAGTGAAAAGGGAAATTGGAATCGATAATATAACCAGAAACTAATTAAAAAGGGGGCCCAGTGTTGTTTAATGCTTGATCGGTAGAATTTCCATTTGGAAATAGGACCGTTGGTTGTATGGATGTTTCTTTGATAGTTAAATCACCAACTATTGAAGTTTTGATTTATTTTATACCTCCATTGTCAATATAGAGAGACCGGGATCAGATTTAATATCTGAAAACCACTCCGTATTGGTATAAGCGTACATACCAACTTACGCTGAAGATAATGAAGACAGAGTAAGATGCGAGGGCTGTTCTGTTAACCCTAGGTAGAACGGACCCAAGATGGATTAATAGAACGGTGCCTTCAGTTTGTCCAGACCCAGGACAACTTGTATGGACGAGTGTCTGACAGAGTATTTCCAAAGGGATTACGTACGTTGATTCCCTTAAACGTACGAAGTTGGTGGCAAAGAAGGGAAACTTCATTAGCCTAACAATCTGAGTATTTTTATGGGAACCAATTAGTGATTCCTGATGGATCTGATTATGGCATTCAAAGTGAATGGTGACCAGATGTTCGGGAAGATAATTCAAACCTCAAGCCTCACAACTGGGAATTGACAAAAATCGGGCAGGCAGCACGGCTATGTGGGTCGCTCCTGTTAGGATGTATAATCACCTATCTAGAGAAATTCCAATTGCTTCTTTAATATATCGATGCTGTCCCTTTCGGGAAACGGTTGGTGATATACATTTGATACACTCAAGCAAAATGAGTGGTCGGTCATATGTGGGCCGGGTTGCAAGTAGTTCTTGTTGAACCACAATGTATCCTCTCTAGAGATACATTATCGGAAGGTAATTCCATACCTTGTCATGTTGGAAATCCAATCTCCAATAAGCACCATGCAGTTTTTTTGATTTTATATTATATATGGAGTGTGGGATGCAAGCGTTCCACTAGATTCTATTTATTTGATGTAGACACTATTATAATATCACTGGATTTTGATATCAAAATATTTTTGGGTTATTGTAAGGTAAAAACCATCCATGTTTATGTGTGGATCGGTCTTACGATTATCTTTTCTTTTGAAAGGATTTTTGAAAAAAGTTAAACCAATGGTTGGAGTTTACTCATACCAGTCCCATGATTGACCCAGAGTTTATTTTGTTGTGTTTTCCCTAAACTCTTGGGTGCCCAAATTTGTATGGGCAGTCAAGTAGTCAGGATTTTTCAGATTCAGTTGGCAGAGCTGGAAGCAGGAGGCTTCACCAATTAGCTATAGACCATCATATTTCCGCTGTGTACTATGTTTTATCTGGAAATAGGTGTTTACAACTGTTCCAGAAATAGCTATTGTGCTCTAATGATGGTATGTGTATATATACAGTTCTGATTTGTATTTCAAAAAGTTATGTTATATAATATATTTTATTCGTTCCGCTGTGAGTTGTGATCTTCGTTTTCTTCTACTCTAATATTTCTTTCTTTCTATTTCTCATCCTCTAACTTCTTTCTAATAATGATTCGTATTTCTGTGCAGTTTAGGTTGGGCGTGTGGTATTATTAGTCGACTCAAAGAGTGCTGAAATTCAGGCCACTACAATTACTGTTAAATATGAATACAATTGTTTCAAGGGGATAACCTCAATATTTATTGGAAGATCTATATGACTCATCATTGATCGTATCATATCTTGTAAGGTGCGATTTCTCCTTTCAGACACACCATTCCAATATGGTGTATAGGTGGAGTGAGTTATGAGACAATTTCATACTCTTTTAGATTGTCGTTAAATTATTAGCTTAATTATTCTCTCGATTTATTCGAAGAGTCTTTATATTCTTTCAAATCTGGTTTTTAACTTCATTTTTGAAATCTTTGAGTTTTTCAAAAAATTCGGATTTGTGTTTCATAAGATACACACAAGTATATCTACTGACATCATTAGTAATTATAAAGAAGTAATAAAACCTACCTCTAGCCTATGTAATCAATGCTCCATATACATCATTATGTATAAGACCCAATACTTACTAGCCCATTCACAATGTCAAGTAAAAGATGATTTAGTCAATTTGTATAATAAACAAGATTTGCATTCTTCATATGATTCAAAATCAAATAACCGCAAAGTTCCATCATTATGGAGTTTTGATATGTGTTTCTTGTTTATATGGCCTAACTGACAATGTCAAGATAAGTTGGATTATTAGATTTTATGCTCCCAATATTTATGTTATAATCAAGCATATTAAAGTTAAGGATTCATAAAATAGTTAACTGATTGCACATTTCCATAAGATATTTCATTTAAATAAAATGAACAACAATTGTCCTTTTATTACAAATGAAATTCAAACTTGTCTAAACAAAATATATAACAACATTTAATTTAAATGGAATTTTCATAACAATAATATTTTAATTCTTCAATACGCCAGTGGTTATAACAAGAAGCAACTTCCTATGGATAATGTAGCAACGTTAGCTTCATTTCCACTCGTAAGTCCACTTCTTTTTTTTTTTTCATATTTCCACTCTTATTTAGTATCTAATAGTAGAGATGTATTAGTAGATAGTTATAACATTTATACTTTATTTGGCTGAAGTCGTACTTCAATTTACATTTTAGATCTTCTATATTTGTAAAACAATTACGTTTCAATTTTGTTTGAGGACAATCCTCAAATTTCGATGTTAGTCGAGAAATTTGATCTAATTCAGTTTATCCTTCTTAAGGATCAAATTTAGTAATAAACTATCAGAATTGTTTTCCATTTAATATCTACAGTAGACAATTAATAATAAAACAATAATAAATGATTTTGCAATATTTATATACAAATTTGACAATCGAAATTATATAGAACAATGCAAATTAATACAAAAGTATAATTTAAACAAAAATATGCTCCAACTCAAATTAACATCCCTATATATATCCATATATATATATATATATGTGTGTGTGTGTGTATGTGTGTGTGTGTGTGTATTAGTGGTCCAAGATCCATATCTAATCATGTCTTGAGTTAGCTTTGGATAATTCCCAAAACTCAATATTTTAGGTAGACATTTTATGTCAATTATATCACATACATAGTTCTTGGATAACATAGTGAACAATTTTGTTCAATTTGAATATTGAATATTTCATGCTCCTTTCCCTAAGCTCATAATCTCATTATGCAGCCTAGTTAAGTCAGACCCAATTATACAATTAAGTATCACATTTACTCTATCGCATATAACCAAAATATATAGTGCACTCCTGCTTTGGCATTACCTACATCTATTGATTCTGTCATTGATGAGTGTATTTATTGGAGGACGTCACCATGATTTAATATAAAAAATTGGTTTGAAGGATCTTGTAGTGTGAAGTGGAAAATTATATTAGTGTCATACACACATTTTAAAATACACGTATTTATATCAATAATACTATCTGCATTTACTTGAAATAATATACATGTTATTTAAATATATTTATATAACATGTTAGGGACTGTGGAGTGGATCGTTCAGGCAAAGCAAACATTAGAGGGGGTGAATAGTGTTTGTAAGAATGTAAACAAAACTTAAAACTAAAGAGAATTATGGAATGAATCAAACACTACAAACACAATCACAAACACAGATTCAAACACAGATGCAAAATAAACAGAAATAAAAATGCAAAAAAAGGAAAGAACATACCGGATTTTATACCGGTTCGGATCACTCCTACGTCCAATCCCGCGTAACGCTGGATTGTGTAGAGTTTTATTACTATTTCCAATAGTCAAATACAACCTCCTTTATTTCATGGCTCAACAAGGAGACACCGACTCGTATCCGTCGATTTCACGGCTCAACAAGGGCACATTGACTCCTATTCCTTGATTTTACAGCTACAAGGATACACAGATTCCTCTTTGACTTACAAACAAGGTTTATTCAACCCAAGCAATTACAAGACAACCCTATAACTCTTCAATAGCACTTGATTCAGAGAGTATAGAGTGTAGGGAGAAGTGTTGGGCACAACAATATGTTGTATAATTTTTGTTTGATGATAACAAACATATAATACTATATAAATGTTTTTGTAACTGTACTATTTTATATTTCATTTCACAGAAATAAATATTTATTGAATAATATGCTATTATACACAATTCACAGTATATTCATTCAATTTAATATTTTATTTCAAAATTTGAAATAGCACAGCATTCTAACTCCACTATTATATATTCGCAGTTATAATATTTTACATGGAATTATATTACTAAATTAATTTGAATACGATAGACAATTTGATTTGAACACAATAAAATAATATAATATTTTAATCAAATTTGTTTATCACAAATATTAGTACAATCTTCTCATTCAGTTCATTTATTCCTTACTACATCACTCAGTACATATTCACTCGTATACAATTTACACTCAAGTATACAGTTACAATTACATTCACTGACACAGTCTTCTTATGCTCCAATCTAGTCCAGCCATCTGCACACCTCTCACAAACAGAAAAATGCACAGTACGCTGAAATAGAAATAAAACTGAATGCATACAAATCTAATTTTATTTTAAATTTTATTTGCCTCAGAATTTTGGTGTGTTTCTCGTCATTTTTCTAGACTTGGTCTAATGTATATCAAGTGCTCACATCTGTTTAAGCGTACAGAGAAGAAACTAGTATTGCAACTGAGGAGCAGACTCGTGGACCAACTCAACTTAGTGCATATCCACACAAGCAAGTGCAATATCAATTCAAGTGAACAAGTGCAAGTGATAGCATGGTACGAGTATGGCATGACAAAAGGTTCAAATGACTATGGTGAAAGACAGTGAAGATATGCAACTACAGTTTTTGATGGAGTAGTCAAGTTGCAACATAGTTCAGTAAATATACACAACGTGGATAACATAAATCATGGTGTAGTTGTGTACATTGCAAGGAAGTATGGTGCATAAAGATCATGTCAAAAGAAGCTTATAATATACAGGTTCAAGAATTCATGGATAGCATAGCAAAACACATATATGACAAATTGTCAAGGTCAAGATAGCTCGTCAATATATACACAATAATCAAATTGGTCAAGGAGCAATGAGAATAGGAGACATAGGAACATGGTACAAGCCTTAAGTTAAATGTACAAGCATCAACATGATAAGCACAAAAATGTACAAAGGTGAATGGCAGTAGTACAAAACAGGAACAACCACAAGACTAAAGGCAGTTTGAATGTTTTTGTATATGTACAATGTTGTACAGTACAAGCATAGTGTATGTTCTTATCAAACATGATTATGGCCGAACATATTGCAAGGCAACAAGTACAGCAACTCAAATATATCATAACAACAAGGCAATGCAACAATGAAGCAAGTACAGAAAAGGGAAGCAGTTCAAAGTCGAGTGTGCTAGGCAATGTCAAGCATGTATCAGTTCTTAAAGCGTACGACAAAGAGAAGTATTGTGACGATCCCAAAATCCGAGGGGCGGTATTAAGGATAATCATTAGGAAATAACACATTAATCATCATAGCAGAGTACAGATAATAGCAGAAACAATAAATAAATAATTTTACATGGATATGACAGCGGAATCATAACATGTAGGAATATCAAAATAGCATAACGTGGGATATACTTAGTAAATAAAAAGGAAAGTGATCAGTCATCATCGCCAGAGGCGGAATACATACATGCAGTGAGACATAATAAGGGTATCAGTCTACATCGCCGAAGGCGGAATACATATACATATAGTAAGAAATACGGAAAGTAAATCAGTCTGCATCGCCCGTGGCGGAATCATAATATAAGTACAGTAATGGCGGAAAATGTCAAAGTCATCTCTGTGAAGTCAGCCTCGCCATGAGCCAAAAATGCACTCTATGCAGCAGTGTAGAACCAAAAACCACCTGTCACCTGTGTACTAGGCTGCCCGTGTGAAAATAAGGGCACCCGTGTTTGCAAAGTGAAACAAACAACGAGTCAGTCATGGGGACTGGTATGAGGAATCTATTTAATAGTTAAACTACAGTAAATAGCAAATCATAGGACCACGCCACTTTTGCGGAACGGGTTTACTCCAGTGATTGCTAGTGCATTTGAAACAAGGTAAATTCTTTTAAAAACAACGCA
Source organism: Allium sativum (assembly GCA_030737875.1). Lineage (NCBI taxonomy): Eukaryota > Viridiplantae > Streptophyta > Magnoliopsida > Asparagales > Amaryllidaceae > Allium > Allium sativum. Next base: position 440,941,692 of record CM060922.1, on the reverse strand, counting down.
ATGCTTTTTGAAAGAATGAAGCCATTATAAGACTCAGGTCCCATCACACAATGCAACGCAAGCCGGAGGATAGAGTTTTACCTTATAATAGCCAAATATGCTTGATATGTATAAAGCAAAATCATCTAATATTATTACTAGTGCATATATGTTTCAAAAACGAGTAGCATCATAAATATCAATCATAGGCGACATGAGCGTCCCATGCCACTATGTCGCCATATATAAGTTACAATCGAATCCGTTATCTCGTATTGGAAATTGATTTCCATCATGAGTCGAGGCAAGGGGCAAGCTCCTCTCCGCTTCGAGACACTCTAGCAAATGCCTCGGGACTACACACTCTGGGTAACCCCTGGATGCTTCAGGGCCGGTCCTCACTTACGTTAGAGGATTGGCAATTCCTGAACACACGTTTCCCGGTCCTTACAGACCTATAATCGAGGCGCCTCGCATTCCAATAACCACAAAGGTGAAAAATAGATATATATGTCAGGGCTGGTAAGTCACTGACACCACCATAGCTAGAAAGAAACGTCGTGCTCTCCCTGCAGTCCGTATCCCGTTTTTAACTCATACCGAGGTGTGAGGTTCGCGAATCTACGAAATACACAAAGCTAGGTCACGTAGACCTTGCTTTGATCATCATCCACAAGACTTTGCTTTGCAACAGAAGCCTTGATCATAGCATCTTGGCATGCCACATAGGCAGTCCACTCCATACGATTGATTTCTATCGATATATAACCCCTGAGCTCGTACGTCTCAGGGAAGGGCGTTAAGCAAAAGAATAAATTCTCCGTCGCCAAACAGATATATATTTAACAGAGATCAATCAATATAGAACAAAATCCAATGTCAGACACACAGTCCATTTACAAGTCCGTTCTGGGTCTGAACGAAACCGGAGGCGTCAAATTCCTCGTATATCCGTCTAATCAACACATACGTTCAGACGGCTACTACTTCCGTCCCTTTCCGGTAGCTACTCCGGTCAGGAACCTCAGTAGCGCCCATCCAACCGATACGAAGATCGTCGGTCTTGAATCGTCTTTGCATTTTCCAATTCGAATTGCTCGATAAATTATTTGAAATGAGGGTTAGCTCGGCCTTTTCAAATAATTCACGTCATTAGAATTTAAATCGATTCATTTTATGGTTATATTATTCGACATCCATCTTTCGGTTCTTTAGTGTTATTTTCATGTCATTCACTTACAACCATCAAATATCAAACAATTCAAGCCCAATTGGTTTATTTTCAATCAATATTGCTTATAATATTTTATAACGATTTTTCGCCATTTTTATTTATTTAAAAATGGCCATATTTAATTAAACGACGTTTCAGGTCGTGTCGTGGCGCTGTTTTTCCCTAAATTTGTTTTACACATATCGGAAAATCTAACCGTTGGATTTCTAAAACGTCTATATCAGTGGGAAGATATTCCCAAAGCAAACCCAACGGTTCCAGTTTCGTGAGAATCCGACGGTCGGATCTTCCACACTAGTCGTTTGAAGTTACGGTTTCAAAATTCGAACTGCAGCGTCGTTATTCGATTAAATTTAATTATATTTATATTTATATATAAATATAAACGATTCTGGCGCTGTTTTTCTTCAGATTTGAATTAAACATTCCGGACAATCCAACCGTTGGATTTTTACAAGGTTGGTGCCGTTAGAAAGATATTTCTAAGGCGAACTCCGCGATTGCGGTTTCGGGAAAATCCGATGGTCGGATTTCTCGTACTAATCATTTCAAATTATGATTCCGAAACACGAACTGCACGGCCTCTATTCCTTTTTATTATATTTATATTTATATATATAAATATAGTTCATTCTATTATTTTCAATTTCGTTTTCACTTCAAATATTTCACTAACGCCTTAATATTTCGAAAAATTTCGCCATAACCTCCTTTGTACGGGGAGGGGTTTGGAAATTTATTGGGCCGTATTAGGTACCCAATAAATCCTAAAAAGCATTCACATATTTTTAGTGATATATTTTGGTGTTTACGGGGGAGCATGTACTGATAATCACTCCAGAGAATAAATTCCCGTCACCCCATTTCCGTGTGGAAATAAATAGTCCATGTGCCGTATCTAATAACTAGAGCGACGTGATTATTGTCAACTCCAGACCCGTGTGGGGTTTTTATTAATCTGGCAATTTATCGTTATAATTTATATAGTCCATATCAGTCATCTGTTCAACCTGTAGTACATAGTCATCGCCATACAAGCCTCTTGCTTGTATGGTAAATCTCCCACCTCGTCACACAAGCTCCAATTGCTTATGTGGAATACGATGAAGTATGCCTATCATCAAGAAGTATGCCATGTAGTGTAGTTCAAAATTAATTGTTACTATCCTATGGCGTTATTTATTATTTCACACAGAATAACCAGCACTCCGCATCCAATGGCATTCACAGGAGTTGATATATAAATAAAATTGCGCAGCCAACTCATCAAGGTTTACCTATTTGTCGGGCACGCAAATAATATCTTTACTCTACAGCTAATCCATTTTCCTGTTCAACACATGTATATATATGTAGAACAAAGCTAATAATAATATTTCTAGCAAACTATTATTTATTTCAACACGTGTGTATTTTTAACTAAGCGTATACATGATAAAAGGAATATTTTTATCATCAAAAATATTTATTCGACACATGTGTCTTTTTAACTAAGCGTATACATGATAAAAGGAATATTTTTATCATCAAAAATATTTATTCGACACATGTGTATTTTTAACTAAGCGTATACATGATAAAAGGAATATTTTTATCATCAAAAATATTTATTCGACACATGTGTATTTTTAACTAAGCGTATACATGATAAAAGGAATATTTTTATCATCAAAAATATTTATTCGACACATGTGTATTTTTAACACTTCATATTCACTATAAAAATATAGTTTTCATTGTCGATTCATTTTATTTTTAAAAGACGATAACATTCAACACATGAATTTCAACTCGATGAACAAATTGCAATTCAACACATGAATATTCTATATCGTTTGTATATATATAAAAATGTGATTTTTATTGCTAAAGCTATTTGTTTAAATTCAAATAATATTCAACACATGAATTTCAACTCGATGAATGAATTGCAACTCAACACATGAATATTCTATATCGTTTTTATATATATAAAAATGTGATTTTTATTGCTAAAGCTATTTGTTTAAATTCAAATAATATTCAACACATGAATTTCAACTCAACACATGAATATTCTATATCGTTTGTATATATATAAAAATGTGATTTTTATCGCTAAAGCCATTTGTTTAAATTCGAATAATATTCAACACATGAATTTCAACTCAACGAATGAATTGCAACTCAACACATGAATATTCGATATAGTTTGTATATATATAAAAATGTGATTTTTATCGCTAAAGCCATTTGTTTAAATTCGAATAATATTCAACACATGAATTTCAACTCAATGAATGAATTGCAACTCAACACATGAATATTCGATATAGTTTATGCAATTTATTTCAACGAATGAAAATTATTCTAACACATAAATATTTCAGAAAATTTCGGCAGCATAACGACAGGGTAGTTAAAACCGGGACCGTCCCTAGTACGGCTCCTCGCTCTACCTTAAAACCTCGCGGTTTTTGACAATGGGGATCATGCATCTAGTTCGCACGCAGGCGGCATGTTTTATTTTCAATTCCACAATCCTATTCTATTTTGTTTCAACCACAAGAGGGTATTTTTCAACCACAAAGGTATTTTTCAACCATAATATCAACCACAAACAATTATTTCCAACCATTCGTCAAACCATATAATATCACGTCAATCACAAGCAATAAATATCGTCCATGGTCTGTGGACGAGGGGAGTGTATATATATATATATAATATAAAAATTCGCTTGCATTTCATCACAATTCAAAGCATATATGTTTCATTCAACGCTTGTATAATTTATACATCGCTAATATAACTTATACAACACATGTACATAAGGTATACAATGCGTATATAATTTACACTTCGCTTATATAATTTATACAACGCGATTTCATTCACACAGATAATTTAGATTCCTCACTTTGGTTATTGCAGTGCTAAAAATCGTAGGAAGGTCAGAAAAATCCGCGGCTTCTTCTAGAATGTAGAGAGCCTCCTTGCGGTCACGGTGTCTCCTGTTTCATCAAATTTCGTTAAAGAATGAAAAAGATATTATTTTTCAAAGTTTTGCAACACTTAAAAGTGTCATTTTCATTTCAGAATTTTTATCAGAAAGGTTTTTAAAACCTTCGAAACTAGGTCTCAAAATTTCAGTCGATCCGTACCTCTATGCTTCGATCAGGCTACGCTGCGTCGAAGAGCTATGAAGCACCTCCAGAACGGCGGTGGTGGCAAGTGGTCCGGTGGTCTGTGCTCGTCGCGGCGGCGCTGAGAAGGTCGCGCCTTCCTCCTCGATTTCCGGCGTCGATAGTCAATGGGAGGAGACGTGGGTTGGTCGGATGTGGAGAGGGGACTACGGCGAACAAAAACTTCAACTGGGGTCGGCGGTGAAATGGCCTGAGGCGGCGGCGATATCGACGAGAAGTTTTGAGCGACGTGCGCCGTTCAATCGCGCTCTGGCGGCTAGGGTTTTAGAGTTTTTTTTATTTTTTTTTTAAAGAAAATTTCCTATTGGCCAGAATTTATAGAAAATTTTTAAATAGTGTTTTTGCAAACGGACTCCTTTTTAAACCCAACGACTGTCGCCCCTAGCTAAATACCCCCATTCCGGACACAATGGGATATGTTTCATTGGCCATTTCGACTGTTACAGTCAGTTATTTTTCAAATTAAAATATAAAACATTCGATATTTAATTTAATCGTACATTTCCATTTGCCAGGGCCACAAACTGAATCGAAAAATTCCAGAAAAATAAATCTAGCTTTGTTTTGACGATACGGTCCTAACAAAACCAGTTTCGTCGAATTCTGAGCTCGTTTGAAAAACGGCCATTTTCAGGTCGACCCATTTTAACAGAATTTGACCAAACACGTTATCTTTTGCCCCGCTCACATACTAGCTTCAAAAATTATGAAATTTGAAACCTAGTAATAATTTGACATCCCGGACCCAACAAAAGTGGTTTCGTCGAATTTCGAGGTCGTATGCAAAATCTCAATTTTCAAGGGCTGTATATACTATATAGCGACCTTTCTGAAAATTCATTTGGCCATAACTTTTGATTTCCGTTATGAAATTTCGATTTTTCAGATTCGTTAGAAAGGCATTGATAAACAAATTTAAATATTTTCAGTTTCGTCAAAATCCGTTATATTTTCCACTCGGTACAGTCAGACCAAGTTTGTATTCAAAATTTCAAACTGCAATATTATACCCAATTCTATATTTTATTGAAATATGCCATTTCAATCATTCAAATTTCTTGTTAATAACCTGATTTAAAAATTTTAAACTGGTTCACATTTTCCGGGTTATTACAATCTCCCCCACTTAAAACTTTTCGTCCTCGAAAAGGAAATGACAGCTAAGCAGGAAATAAAATGTAAATGCAAAGTATTGTAAAGGTACCTTGCACCGGAGTTAGTCAGAGATGTCCACTCTGCATTTGGGATAGGCTTGTTTAATGCTTTCCTCAGTTTCCCAAGTACAGTCTCTAGGATCACTACTCCACTGCACTTTGACTAAATGAATCTTTTTCCTCCTCAGCTCTCGAGTTTCTTTGCCAACTATCTTTAATGGATCTCTACTGAGTGCTAATTCTGGAGTTATGTCAATATCATGTTGCGCTGCTTCTTCCACAATAAGGTCGGGATCATGAACATGTTTTCTGAGTTGAGACACGTGGAACACATCATGTACACCAGGCAACCAATTAGGTAATGAAACCCTATATGCAAGAGTTCCAATCCGTTCAAGTATAGGAAAGGGACCAATAAATCTCGGTGCCAACTTCCCAGTCTTGCCAAATCTGATTACCCCTCGCATTGGAGAAACTCTTAAATATACATAATCGCCAACGACAAACGATATATCCCTTCTTCTCGCATCAGCATAACTTTTCTATCGGCTCTGTGCGGTTTTTAATCGCTTCTTAATGAAATCGATTTTATCCGATGCTTCTTGAATCATATCGGGCCCTAACACAAGTCTATTGCCAGGTTCTACCCAACATGCGGGAGATCTGCACGGTCTACCGTATAATGCTTCAAATGGAGACATTCCCAAACTTGCTTGATAGCTATTATTGTAAGAGAATTCTGCTAAATGTAAGTGATCTTCCCATGAGCCTCCAAAATCGATAACGCAAGCCCGCAGTAAATCTTCTAAAATTCTATTCACCCGCTCAGTTTGGCCGTCTGTCTGAGGGTGATAAGCGGTGCTTAGATTTAATTTGGTTCCCAATTCTTCCTGGAATGCTTCCCAGAATTTGCTAGTAAACAGGGGATCTCTATCGCTGACTATATTGAGCGGCACTCCATGTAGTTTAACTATTTCTCTGAACTAAATCTGTGCTAGACTTTGAGCCGTTCTGTTGGATCGGACAGGTATGAAATGGGCAGTCTTCGTGAAGCGATCTACGATTACCCATATACTGTCGTTTCCTTTTCTAGTTCTAGGCAGGCCATCAATGAAATCCATCGAAATTTGTTCCCACTTCCATCCTGGAATTTCTAAGGGTTGTAATAATCCCGCCAATTTCTGCTGATCACTCTTAACTAGCTGACAAGTGGAGCATCTGCTAACATATATTGAAATATCTCTTTTCATCGCCTTCCACCAGAATGTGCGTTTGATATCGTTATACATTTTGCTCACACCGGGGTGGATACTTAACTTGGACTTGTGGCACTCATCAAGTATTTCTCTTCTAAGCTCTGGGATTCCAGGCACACAAATTCGCCCTTTTAATCTTAGGACCCCTTGGCTATCAAGGCTAAAATCTGAGGGTTTTCCTTCTTGGATCCGCTGGCTAATCCTTTTAATGAATTCATCGTCCTTCTGAAGAATAGTAATCTTATCTTGTAAGGAAGAAGTAATGATAAAACTGGCAATGATTTCATTCTTTCTGCTGAGAGCATCGGCTACAACATTGGCTTTCCCCGGAGTGTATAGAATTTCAAAATCGTATGCTGCAAGGAATTCTAACCAACGCTGTTGTCTCAAGTTTAGATCTTTCTGAGTGAAAAGATATTTCAAGGATTGATGATCGGTAAATAGTTCGAACTTCTCGCCCAGCAAATAATGCCTCCAGATTCTTAAATCAAACACGATAGCTAATAACTCAAGATCATGAGTAGCATAGTTTCTTTCATGCGGCTTTAGTTGACGGCTGGCATAAGCGATCACTTGGCCTTTTTGCATTAACACTGCTCCTAACCCTCTACTAGAAGCATCTGTCCATACAGTCAAGTCTTGGTTGCCTTCTATAATGGTCAATACTGGCGCAGTTGTCAACTTCAGTTTTAGCTCTTGGAAAGCTTCTTCACATTCGGGTGTCCATTTGAATTTCTCATGCTTCTTTATAAGCTTTGTCAATACACCAGATATCTTTGAAAAATCCTGAACGAATTTCCGATAGTAACTAGCTAATCCAAGGAAACTTCGAACTTCTGTGGGAGTAGTAGGTTGTTTCCAGTTCTGGATCGCTATAATTTTGCTTGGATCTACAGCAATTCCTTCTTTTGATACGACATGGCCTAGGAATTTAACTTCATTCTGCCAGAAGACACACTTAGAAAATTTAGCTTTCAAGACATTTCTCCTTAGAATTTTCAACACTTGTTCTAAATGTTTTGCATGCTCTTCTTCCGACTTAGAGTAGATCAGAATGTCATCGATGAAGACTAGAACGAATTTATTCAACACACCACGGAACACTCTGTTCATAAGATCGACGAAGTATGCCGGAGCGTTACACAAGCCGAATGGCATTACTAACCATTCGTAGAATAAATCGGGACCCCTGAAGGCTGTCAAAGGAACACAGTCTTCAGCTATACGTAATTGGTGGAAACCTGTAGCTAGGTCCATTCTGGAGAATACTGTTGCTCCATTTAATTGATCTAACAGATCATCTATTCGGGGCAAAGGATATTTGTTCTTCAGTGTCTGTTTATTGAGATCTCGGTAATCAACGCAAAGTCTTAGAGTACCGTCTGATTTCGGGACAAATACTACTGCTGCTCCCCATGCTGAAAAGCTCGGTCTGATTAGACCTTTCCAAAGCAATTCTCGAGTTTGACTACTTAACTCTTCTTTTTCTTTCGGGGCCATTCTTCTAATTGGATGTACTACTGGTCGGGCGTTAGGAATTAGATCTATCCTAAATTCAATTTCTCTTTGCGGCGGTAAGTTTTCTACTTCTTCAAACACATCCGCATAATTTTTAACGACCGGAATCTTTTCTATCGAAGGGGGAATAACTTCTAAAGAAGACCAAAATTCTGTTCTATTAATTTCTGAGCCATGGCATGGTATATATATAGGTCCAAGCTTCGTTTCGACTTTAACGATTCTTTCGGCACATCTAACTTCGGCCTTATATTTTGTCAACCAGTCAAGTCCCAGTATAACATCAAATTCGGAAAGGTCCATAACAATCGAATCAAAGGAGAACTTATAGCAAGAATAAGCGATAGGCACTCTACTGTATGAACTGAGACTAACGGAACCTCCTATTGGGTTTCGAACTTTAATTGGTTCTTTAAGTTTTCTTCGTTTCAATTTCAATTTGTGAACAAGGTTATCAGAAATGAAGCTACGTGATGCACCGGTATCAAAAAGTACAGAAACAGGAATATTTTTAATGGTAAGGGTACCTCCCAAGACATCGGGTTTACCTGATCCATCGGTGGTAGCTGGCGGGGTCTTCCCGTCATAGACGTGAGCCACTTGAGCATTCTTCTTCAAAGGACAGTTCCTGCTATAGTGCCCCTTCTTATGGCAGTTGTAGCATTCGGCTGAGTCATTTGCCTTCGACTTCCTTGGGGCTTTGCATACATTAGAAAAGTGACCTGGCTTCCCGCAATTGTAGCAATTTCCTTTCAGGATCTTTGCAGGTTTCTGAGTAGCGGCCGCGGTAATGCTAGATTCGGGTTGATCTGTTGAAGCCTTGCGCTTATTTCCTGCTTGGCTTTTGGCGCGGTCTTGGCTAGCATGCCTCTCATCCATGTCTTCGTAGTTGCAAGCCATCTCTACTAGTTCTGTAAAGGAGAGTTTGATGTTGCTCATTGCTCTATCGTGGTACTTGCACTTCAGCCCAAATATGAACCTCTTATTCTTGGCTTTGTTGGTTAAAATCAGTTCTGGAGCATAGCGCGATAACTGGGTGAACTTATTTAGATAATCCAGAATAGAGAGGTCTCCTTGCTGGAGATTAGCAAACTGCTCTCTCATCCTCTCTAGAGCATGTTCCGGTACAAACTTCTCATTGAACAAAGTCTTGAACTGCTCCCAAGTCCGGATAGTACCAGTTGCATCCTCAGAGGTAATGGCATCCCACCACAGCTCTGCTTCTTCCTGAAGGAGCCAAATGCCAAGTCGGGCTTTGTTGTTAGTTCCCATACCCATGCCTTCGAAGATTTTCTCACAGGTTTTCAGCCAAGCTATAGCTTCGGTCACTGTGCCAGTGCCAGTAAAAGGTTTTCCCCTAAGATTTCTGTACCTCTTTGCTACTTTGTCAAGCTCAAAGTCTTCTGGTGCTGGTGGCGGAATAATAGGGCCTTCCACTACTACGGATATATTCCCCCGTCCTCCTGCTGCATCTCCTCGGCCTCCACGACCTCCTCTAGCTGCTGCTCCACGTGTAGCCATCTAAGAGTACTGTATAAGCAAGAAAAGAGTCAAGCTCACAGATTTGATAATTTTCATAAATGATAAAGCAAGGGAATACAAGGAAAGATAATGATGATGTACTGATCAAATTGTTTTGCTAATCTGCTTAGCTCATTCTAGGACATTGCTAATCCTATCTCTAATGAGCTACTCGCATTAGAACACTACTGATTCTATTCTGACGAGGTGTTTAATGTGTTAGATCCCGGAACTAAGGTTAACCAAAGCTCTGATACCAACTGTGACGATCCTAAAATCCGAGGGGCGGTATTAAGGATAATCATTAGGAAATAACACATTAATCATCATAGCAGAGTACAGATAATAGCAGAAACAATAAATAAATAATTTTACATGGATATGACAGCGGAATCACAACATGTAGGAATATCAGAATAGCATAACGTGGGATATACTTAGTAAATAAAAAGGAAAGTGATCAGTCATCATCGCCAGAGGCGGAATACATACATGCAGTGAGACATAATAAGGGTATCAGTCTACATCGCCGAAGGCGGAATACATATACATATAGTAAGAAATACGGAAAGTAAATCAGTCTGCATCGCCCGTGGCGGAATCATAATATAAGTACAGTAATGGCGGAAAATGTCAAAGTCATCTCTGTGAAGTCAGCCTCGCCATGAGCCAAAAATGCACTCTATGCAGCAGTGCAGAACCAAAAACCACCTGTCACCTGTGTACTAGGCTGCCCGTGTGAAAATAAGGGCACCCGCGTTTGCAAAGTGAAACAAACAACGAGTCAGTCATGGGGACTGGTATGAGGAATCTATTTAATAGTTAAACTACAGTAAATAGCAAATCATAGGACCACGCCACTTTCGCGGAACGGGTTTACTCCAGTGATTGCTAGTGCATTTGAAACAAGGTAAATTCTTTTAAAAACAACGCAATGCTTTTTGAAAGAATGAAGCCATTATAAGACTCAGGTCCCATCACACAATGCAACGCAAGCCGGAGGATAGAGTTTTACCTTATAATAGCCAAATATGCTTGATACGTATAAAGCAAAATCATCTGATATTATTACTAGTGCATATATGTTTCAAAAACGAATAGCATCATAAATATCAATCATAGGCGACATGAGCGTCCCATGCCACTATGTCGCCATATATAAGTTACAATCGAATCCGTTATCTCGTATTGGAAATTGGATTTCCATCATGAGTCGAGGCAAGGGGCAAGCTCCTCTCCGCTTCGAGACACTCTAGCAAATGCCTCGGGACTACACACTCTGGGTAACCCCTGGATGCTTCAGGGCCGGTCCTCACTTACGTTAGAGGATTGGCAATTCCTGAACACACGTTTCCCGGTCCTTACAGACCTATAATCGAGGCGCCTCGCATTCCAATAACCACAAAGGTGAAAAATAGATATATATGTCAGGGCTGGTAAGTCACTGACACCACCATAGCTAGAAAGAAACGTCGTGCTCTCCCTGCAGTCCGTATCCCGTTTTTAACTCATACCGAGGTGTGAGGTTCGCGAATCTACGAAATACACAAAGCTAGGTCACGTAGACCGTGCTTTGATCATCATCCACAAGACTTTGCTTTGCAACAGAAGCCTTAATCATAGCATCTTGGCATGCCACATAGGCAGTCCACTCCATACGATTGATTTCTATCGATATATAACCCCTGAGCTCGTACGTCTCAGGGAAGGACGTTAAGCAAAAGAATAAATTCTCCGTCGCCAAACAGATATATATTTAACAGAGATCAATCAATATAGAATAAAATCCAATGTCAGACACACAGTCCATTTACAAGTCCGTTCTGGGTCTGAACGAAACCGGAGGCGTCAAATTCCTCGTATATCCGTCTAATCAACACATACGTTCAGACGGCTACTACTTCCGTCCCTTTCCGGTAGCTACTCCGGCCAGGAACCTCAGTAGCGCCCATCCAACCGATACGAAGATCGTCGGTCTTGAATCGTCTTTGCATTTTCCAATTCGAATTGCTCGATAAATTATTTGAAATGAGGGTTAGCTCGGCCTTTTCAAATAATTCACGTCATTAGAATTTAAATCGATTCATTTTATGGTTATATTATTCGACATCCATCTTTCGGTTCTTTAGTGTTATTTTCATGTCATTCACTTACAACCATCAAATATCAAACAATTCAAGCCCAATTGGTTTATTTTCAATCAATATTGCTTATAATATTTTATAACGATTTTTCGCCATTTTTATTTATTTAAAAATGGCCATAATTAATTAAACGACGTTTCAGGTCGTGTCGTGGCGCTGTTTTTCCCTAAATTTGTTTTACACATATCGGAAAATCTAACCGTTGGATTTCTACAAAGTCTATATCAGTGGGAAGATATTCCCAAAGCGAACCCAACGGTTCCAGTTTCGTGAGAATCCGACGGTCGGATCTTCCTCACTAGTCGTTTGAAGTTACGGTTTCAAAATTCGAACTGCAGCGTCGTTATTCGATTAAATTTAATTATATTTATATTTATATATAAATATAAACGATTCTGGCGCTGTTTTTCTTCAGATTTGAATTAAACATTCCGGACAATCCAACCGTTGGATTTTTACAAGGTTGGTGCCGTTAGAAAGATATTTCCAAGGCGAACTCCGCGATTGCGGTTTCGGGAAAATCCGATGGTCGGATTTCTCGTACTAATCATTTCAAATTATGATTCCGAAACACGAACTGCACGGCCTCTATTCCTTTTTATTATATTTATATTTATATATATAAATATAGTTCATTCTATTATTTTCAATTTCGTTTTCACTTCAAATATTTCACTAACGCCTTAATATTTCGAAAAATATCGCCATAACCTCCTTTGTACGGGGAGGGGTTTGGAAATTTATTGGGCCATATTAGGTACCCAATAAATCCTAAAAAGCATTCACATATTTTTAGTGATATATTTTGGTGTTTACGGGGGAGCATGTACTGATAATCACTCCAGAGAATAAATTCCCGTCACCCCGTTTCCGTGTGGAAATAAATAGTCCATGTGCCGTATCTAATAACTAGAGCGACGTGATTATTGTCAACTCCAGACCCGTGTGGGGTTTTTATTAATCTGGCAATTTATCGTTATAATTTATATAGTCCATATCAGTCATCAGTTCAACCTGTAGTACATAGTCATCGCCAAACAAGCCTCTTGCTTGTATGGTAAATCTCCCACCTCGTCACACAAGCTCCAATTGCTTATGTGGAATATGATGAAGTATGCCTATCATCAAGAAGTATGCCATGTAGTGTAGTTCAAAATTAATTGTTACTATCCTATGGCGTTATTTATTATTTCACACAGAATAACCAGCACTCCGCATCCAATGGCATTCACAGGAGTTGATATATAAATAAAATTGCGCAGCCAACTCATCAAGGTTTACCTATTTGTCGGGCATGCAAATAATTTCTTTACTCTACAGCTAATCCATTTTCCTGTTCAACACATGTATATATATGCAGAACAAAGCTAATAATAATATTTCTAGCAAACTATTATTTATTTCAACACGTGTGTATTTTTAACTAAGCGTATACATGATAAAAGGAATATTTTTATCATCAAAAATATTTATTCGACACATGTGTATTTTTAACTAAGCGTATACATGATAAAAGGAATATTTTTATCATCAAAAATATTTATTCGACACATGTGTATTTTTAACTAAGCGTATACATGATAAAAGGAATATTTTTATCATCAAAAATATTTATTCGACACATGTGTATTTTTAACTAAGCGTATACATGATAAAAGGAATATTTTTATCATCAAAAATATTTATTCGACACATGTGTATTTTTAACACTTCATATTCACTATAAAAATATAGTTTTCATTGTCGATTCATTTTATTTTTAAAAGACGATAACATTCAACACATGAATTTCAACTCGATGAACAAATTGCAATTCAACACATGAATATTCTATATCGTTTGTATATATATAAAAATGTGATTTTTATTGCTAAAGCTATTTGTTTAAATTCAGATAATATTCAACACATGAATTTCAACTCGATGAATGAATTGCAACTCAACACATGAATATTCTATATCGTTTTTATATATATAAAAATGTGATATTTATTGCTAAAGCTATTTGTTTAAATTCAAATAATATTCAACACATGAATTTCAACTCTACGAATGAATTGCAACTCAACACATGAATATTCTATATCGTTTGTATATATATAAAAATGTGATTTTTATCGCTAAAGCCATTTGTTTAAATTCGAATAATATTCAACACATGAATTTCAACTCAACGAATGAATTGCAACTCAACACATGAATATTCGATATAGTTTGTATATATATAAAAATGTGATTTTTATCGCTAAAGCCATTTGTTTAAATTCAAATAATATTCAACACATGAATTTCAACTCAACGAATGAATAGCAACTCAACACATGAATATTCGATATAGTTTATGCAATTTATTTCAACGAATGAAAATTATTCTAACACATAAATATTTCAGAAAATTTCGGCAGCATAACGGCAGGGTAGTTAAAACCGGGACCGTCCCTAGTACGGCTCCTCGCTCTACCTTAAAACCTCGCGGTTTTTGACAATGGGGATCATGCATCTAGTTCGCACGCAGGCGGCATGTTTTATTTTCAATTCCACAATCCTATTCTATTTTGTTTCAACCACAAGAGGGTATTTTTCAACCACAAAGGTATTTTTCAACCATAATATCAACCACAAACAATTATTTCCAACCATTCGTCAAACCATATAATATCACGTCAATCACAAGCAATAAATATCGTCCATGGTCTGTGGACGAGGAGAGTATATATATATATATATAATATAAAAATTCACTTGCATTTCATCACAATTCAAAGCATATATGTTTCATTCAACGCTTGTATAATTTATACATCGCTAATATAACTTATACAACACATGTACAAGAGGTATACAATGCGTATATAATTTACACTTCGCTTATATAATTTATACAACGCGATTTCATTCACACAGATAATTTAGATTCCTCACTTTGGTTATTGCAGTGCTAAAAATCGTAGGAAGGTCAGCAAAATCCGTGGCTTCTTCTAGAATGTAGAGAGCCTCCTTGCGGTCACGGTGTCTCCTGTTTCATCAAATTTCGTTAAAGAACGAAAAAATATTGTTTTTCAAAGTTTTGCAACAATTAAAAGTGTCATTTTCATTTCAGAATTTTTATCAGAAAGGTTTTTAAAACCTTCGAAACTAGGTCTTAAAATTTCAGTCGATCCGTACCTCTATGCTTCGATCAGGATACGTTGCGTCGAAGAGCTACGAAGCACCTCCAGAACGGCGGTGGTGGCAAGTGGTCCGGTGGTCTGTGCTCGTCGCGGCGGCGCTGAGAAGGTCGCGCCTTCCTCCTCGATTTCCGGCGTCGATAGTCAATGGGAGGAGACGTGGGTTGGTCGGATGTGGAGAGGGGACTACGGCGAACAAAAACTTCAACTGGGGTCGGCGGTGAAATGGCTTGAGGCGGCGGCGATATCGACGAGAAGTTTTGAGCGACGTGCATCGTTCAATCGCGCTCTGGCGGCTAGGGTTTTAGAGTTTTTTTTTGAAAGAAAATTTCCTATTGGCCAGAATTTATAGAAAATTTTTAAATAGTGTTTTTGCAAACGGACTCCTTTTAAAACCCAACGACTGTCACTCCTAGCTAAATACCCCCATTCCGGACACAATGGGATATGTTTCGTTGGCCATTTCGACTGTTACAGTCAGTTATTTTTCAAATTAAAATATAAAACATTCGATATTTAATTTAATCGTACATTTCAATTTGCCAGGGCCACAAAATGAATCGAAAAATTCCAGAAAAATAAATCTAGCTTTGTTTTGACGATACGGTCCTAACAAAACCAGTTTCGTCGAATTCTGAGCTCGTTTGAAAAACGGCCATTTTCAGGTCGACCCATTTTAACAGAATTTGACCAAACACGTTATCTTTTGCCCCGCTCACATACTAGCTTCAAAAATTATGAAATTTGAAACCTAGCAATAATTTGACATCCCGGACCCAACAAAAGTGGTTTCGTCGAATTCCGAGGTCGTATGCAAAATCTCAATTTTCAAGGGTTATATATACTATATAGCGACCTTTCTGAAAATTCATTTGGCCATAACTTTTGATTTCCGTTATGAAATTTCGATTTTTCAGATTCGTTAGAAAGGCATTGATAAACAGATTTAAATATTTTCAGTTTCGTCAAAATCCGTTATATTTTCCATTCGGTACAGTCAGACCAAGTTTGTATTCAAAATTTCAAACTGCAATATTATACCCAATTCTATATTTTATTGAAATATGCCATTTCAATCATTCAAATTTCTTGTTAATAACCTGATTTAAAATTTTTAAACTGGTTCACATTTTCCGGGTTATTACAAGTATCATGTTCAAAGAACTGGAGTTTAAAATTATCAAGTTAAAGCTTCAGTTCAAATCTGTTCAATGGCAAATCTACCATAGCAACTGTTCTTATCAGTCCAAGGTCGAGGCAAATCAATGTGCAATATTAATTCAATTAAAATGTAGCATTTGTTCAAATTTAAGGCATGCTCCAGTATAGTACCTGTTCTTATCTAAAATTGGTCAAGGCAAATATCAAATTTACCAAAAGTATTCAAGTACTAGTTGTATTCAAAGAAAATTCAAGACTAATATCAGTTCTCAACCAAGAGCAGTATCATGTTCGAAGAACTAGAGTTTAAAAATTCCAAGTATCAAAATATGTCCAAGTAGTTTTTTAGAATTATTTATATCGAGATTTTTTTAAGGAAGACTCAATCAAAAAGTTCCAGAAATCACGCAAGTTCACGATCAATTCAAATGGAAAATTCAAAGCCCAGATTTCAACATGCAACAATTCTGGAATGTTTGAAGATTTCAAACTCCACAAATCCAAAGCTATGAAGATTTCATTACCAATATTTTAGCAAATATCAAACAAAGACAATTATGAAATCCAAGCACATATATCAAATTTTAATCCTACATAAACACTACATCATCATCGGTGTTTGGTATCGAAAATTCAAGCAGCAAAAATCAAAGAATTAAAATCAAAATAACGCACAACGATTTGAATAATTTTTAATCAATCACAGAGCCAAATTCAGTGACCAGAGAGCAACAACAAATCGAAGCATCAAGGGAAAGTTTTCAGCACATACGGAGTCACAATTTGGAGATAGAACACAAAACCCTAGCTGGATCGCTATCACCAGTTTTTATTCCAGAGAACCTAAAGAGATCCGGCCAAATAAAATAAAGATGGGTGAATCACAAATGGAAGAGGGCCGGCCAATATAACCCTAGATTTGTATAAGGAGTTTAAAATTTTGTAAAAGGGACAAGGGTTTTTAATTTAAAACTAGGTTTTTTAGTTTTTTAAGTGTTTATTTTATTTTGTAAATCTTGTTAACAGTTTTCTAGTTTGTCTGTAAAACTAGGGAGACGAATTACGGGGCTGTAATTCGGGGAAATCTAGTTTCGAGGATAGAAATCAGTGCAGGGTTTTGAGCATAGGATTAGTGCAACTAGATCGAGATTTTGAGGCCTTTTATATAGCTCCTAGTAGAAACTGGGGATAAGTTTTGAGCGTAGGGTTATAAAAAAATAGGCTAGGAATTGTTGCGAGTTTACGGATGTAGTACGCATTGTAATTGTTGACTAATATCTAGTAGAAACCTTGGGAAATGCAGCAGTAGGTAGGGTTTTGCCGAAGCTGGGTATATCTGTGTGTTATTTATTTTCCGCATTTACTCTGATTCTTATCTGTGATTGATATTATTTAATTACTCGGCAAAAACTGCAATAAACACTATTCACCCCCTCCCCTCTAGGGTTTATTTAGATCCTATAAGTGGCATCAGAGCAGGTATTTTTTATTCTAAATAACTCTAGAGTTATGGATTTCCCTAACAGTGAGTTTTCTAGTTGTCAATCTAGCGAGAATTTTTGTAGTATAACCCAACCTATTTTTGTTGGAACGGATTTTTTAATTTGGAAATTAAAAATGGAATTTTATTTAAAATCTATTAATACTAGATGTTGGGATATTATCGAAAATGGATATGATATGGTAGATAAGAATGATATTATAATTAATTTTCGTGCTACACATATTTTATATTCTTATATAAATGATGACCAGTATAACCATATCTCTCATTGTTTAACAGCACAGGAAATCTGGAAAACTCTTGATGCGTTGTATGGAAGATAAGACAATAATAGCTCAGACCCCCCGATAGTCAACTCAGTTTCAGAATTATGCTTGACAGGATTTACAGAAGATGGATCAAATGATGATAGTGATGAAGACTAAACAGATGACGAGCACGATGAATTTCCTTTTGAAAAGTTAATTTTTCTTTATGATAAATTAACCAAAAGTGTTGACAGTCTTAAGCTGACAAATAAAAAATTAAAATCTGAAAATGTTGAGTTGACTAATAAAAAACAAGATTTGGAATTAAAACTTGAGAACATTAAAAAGGTAGAAAACTCGAATTGCAAAAAATGTTTAAATTTGGAAAATGATTTAGTTCAGCTTAATGAAAAATTTCAAAAGCTTGAAAAGGGAATTGTATTTCTAAAAATAAACGAGATTGAACTAAAAAAAATGAACTTTTGCAAAAGGAGTTGGATAAGTTTAAGAAGGCTAAAAATTCAAAACATGAAATTTTAGAGGAAAAATGTTTATTGAAAACTGAATCGATTTTGAACAAACTTGAAATTGAAACCGAGAAAATCAAAAATCTCATATGCGATAAATGCACGACTTTTCAATAAGAATTGTTTGAAATAAAAGAAAATTTCAAGACCCGTGAAAACGAAAATGTGATTTTGAAAAATAACAAATCTAAAATTACTCGTATCAATCACGATTTGGAAAAAGAAATTAAAAATTTCAAGGATTTTGAAAAACTTGAAATTGAAAAGTGTAAATGATTTGAACATGAGATTTTTGTGTCCAATGCGAAAATTAAAATGCTTGAAAACGAAAATATGGTTCTGAAACAAAATGATTCTAAAAAGAGAAAGATCGCTATAAATCGTTGTCCGAATATAATCAAAGAAAATAGCGATCTTAAATCTAGAATTCAACGACTTGAGTCAATACTGGCTAAATTTTCTACAGGAGAAAAAATGTTGAATATGTAGTTAAAAAACCAATTTTTTGTTAAGAATAAGAAAGGACTCGGTTTTGATAAATTTGATCAAATTGAAAAGTGTGATTTTAAAAATCCTTCAAACCACTTTGGGAAAATCGATCAAGTTGAAAAATGAAATTCTACTGATTTTAAAATCCTTTAAATGGCTTTGAAAAAGGTCTATCTGAAATTTCGAACTCTAATAATTTCAAAGGGTTTTTAAAGCATAAAGGAAATAAAAACTTGTCTAAGAACAATTCAGTTAAACGTGTTTGGATCCCAAAAGATATTAAAATGAATTCGATTAAAATTAAACGAATTTGGGTTCCAAAGGGTACTTTAGTAGATAGTAATGGATTGTTATATAAACGGGTTTGGGTACCAAAACGTGTAAACAAAGATAAGAGTGGTAAAACAGTCGTTGTTAGACCACTCAATGTTATAAACATTTAGGTACCAAGGATAGGCTAAGGAACAACTATGCTTAAGATAGATAAAATTCAAATTGTTTCATATTATCGAATTATTTGGAGTTCCTTAGCCATAGATTTCTGAGTTGGAGATTCATTGGTTCACATCGATTATAGTAAGTTAGGTATGATCCCTAAACTCGTGTTTTTATTTTAATTCTTTTTTATTTTATTCCCTTCTTATTTTTTATGTTGATTTATACTGATAGGGCCGCAATTTTTTTAGCATATCTTGAAATAAGAAAATGAAATTTCACACTTTTTTTGCTGTTTTGAGTTTCTTCTTATTCACTTTGGAAAATATTGAAAAATCAAACTCAATGCAGTAGACTACTTGAGACGACCCCAAATCCCGTTTCTGACGGAGACAAGGGTTATCTTATGGAACATAACACAGAAACAGAAAATAGCAGAACAAAATTAAATAAATACACCAGATAATGAACAATAGAATATACTGGATAAAAGTAATCATCAGAGTTACACAGTATACAGGATCTTACTTAGTACAAATACAGTTCAGCTATACATGAATGTCTACAGCGGAAATAAACAAAAATATGTACAATAGGAGCTGAACAGCATAAAAAGAGATAAATGATAGAATCCATCTTCAGCTCCAGCTATCCAGAAAGAACCAGCTAAACCTGAATACAAGGCTGCCCGTGTAGAAAAAGGGGCACCCGAGTTTGAGAGTGAAACAAACTACGAGTCAGTCATGGGACTGGTATGAGAAATCCATTCAACACATATATAATATGGCTAATCACAGGACCACGCCACTTTCGTGGAACGGGTTTTCTCCATTGGATTTCCGGTGCTTTAAAACAAATCTTTCTTTTAAACATCGCTATGCTTTTTATAAAAATGAAGCCATTATAAGACTCAGTTCCCATCACACAATGCAACGCAAACCGGAGGATAGAGTTTTTACCTTATAACGGCCAAATATGCTTGATACGAATAAAACAAAGGCATTTGATATTATTGCTAGTGTTTATATGTTTTGAAAACAATTTCAAATCATAACTATCAATCATAGACGGCATTAATGCCCCATACCACTATGTCGCCATATATATAGGTATACAATCAAAACCGCACAGTCACGTATTTGGAAATTGGATTTCCGTCATGAACCAAGGCAAAAGATAGTCCTTACCGAATTCGAGACTGCCTAGCCCGAGCCTCAGGGTCAGAGCGCATCGACCCTTGGATCGTCAGGGCCGGTCCACCGATGTGGATTAAAATGCCTGAACACTGCGTTTCCCCGCCCTTTGGGGCGTAAATGAGCCAACGAATGACTCCATCGGACCCGGATCGTCCGATCAAACTGAGGCGCCTCGCAACAGCAACAACCACACAGGTGAAAAGTATATAAATGTCAGGACTAGTAGGTCACTGACACCACCCTAGCTAGGAAGAAACGCAGGCCCTCCCTGATGTCCTCTCCCGTTTCTGGTTCATACCGGGATGTGAGGCTCGCGATTTTACGTTATACACAAAGCTACGCCACACAGGCGGTGCTTTGATCATCACCACAAGACTTTGCTTTTCAACAGAAGCCCTGATCACTGCATCTTAGCATGCCACATAGGTAATTCATGCCATGCGACTGATGTCCATCGATATACAACCTCTGAGCTCGTGCGTCTCAGAGAAGGGCGTTAAGCGAAAGAATAAATTCTCCGCCGCCAAACAGATGTATATTTAATAGAGATCAATCAACATAGAATAAAATCCAATGTCAGACACACAGTCCATTTACAAGTCCGTTCTGGGTCTGAACGAAACCAGAGGCACTAAATACCTCGCAAACCCTTCGATCACCACGTACGCCTGGACGATCACCACTCATTATCCATATTTCGGGATGCCTCCCAATCAGGACCTCGGTTACCATCCAAACGAGGTGAAGATCTCCGGTCTTCGACCACCGTCTTCATCTTCGAATTTCAATCGTCGGTCAATTATTCGAAATGAGAATTAACTCGGCCTTTTCAAATAATTCACGTATATTTAGAATTTCAAATCAATTTATTTCAATGGTTAAATTATTCGACAACACCAATATTGTTCTTTAATGTAATTTTCACACCAAACACATTCAACCATCAAATACAACATAAATCAAGCAAATTCAGTTTATTTCCACTCCATATTGTTTATGGTACTTTATAATGATTTATCGCTATTTTTATTTATTTTAAAATAGCCCATTTATTCAAAACGACGCTTCGGGCCTTAACGCGGCCGTGGCGCTGTTTTTCTTCAGAATTGATTTACACATATCTGAAAATCTAACCGTTGGATCTTCACAAAATTTACATCATTAGAAAGGTCTTTTCAAAACGAATCCAACGGTTCCAGTTTCGGGAAAATCCGACGGTCGGATCTCCCGGTACAATCGTTTGAAGTTTCGATTTCAAAATACGAACTGCAGCGTCGTTATTCGATTAAATATATAATTATATTTATATATATATATAAATATAATCGCTTCTGGCGCTGTTTTTCATCAGATTTGAATTAAACATTCCAGACAATCCAACCGTTGGATTTTTACAAAGTTGGTGCCGTTGGGAAGATATTTCCAAGGCGAACCCGACGGTTGAGGTTTCAGGAAAATCCAATGGTCGGATTTCCCGCACTAGTTGTTTGAAATCACGGTTTCAAAATACGAACTGCACGGCCTCGTTTCGTTTTAATTTTATTTATATTTATATAATTATATAAATATAGTTCATTTAACAATTTCAATATCGTTTTCACTTCAAATATTTCACTAACGCCTTAAAATTTTGGAAAATTTCGCCATAACCTCCCCTGCACCGGGAGCATCGGGAAATCGCAAATAGCTTTCCCGATCCTTCTAGTCTCAAAAAGAAAAAGCCAAGCGGCTAGCCAACAGGCTCATAAAATCATCACCCAAACAAAACAGTAAATGTGTACCTATTTGTCGGGCACAAAATTTTATTCCTTTTCTCTAGCCCCTTTGCTATAACCTGTTCAATGAATATGCATGTACATATATATACAGTTCTTATCATTTATCATTTTCTATTCAACTTCATATTTGATTTCTATTTGGTTTAAAAACACCATTCATTCTAATGTTACATACATAGGTACAAATCATTTCATTAGCTACTTAATGAATATTTCAACTCATATATGTTTATTTTGAACAAGTGGCTATTTTTAACACTTCACATTTCAACGATTCATGCATACAATAAAAATGTGATTTTTATTGTAAAACAACTCATTTCAAAAACACTATTATTTTATATATTGGTGATAAAAATAGGATTTTTTTCTTATAAAACAATTTCTTTCAAAAAGAGATTATTTTACACAGTTCGTATAGTCGATAAAAGGTGATTTTTATTATCAAACAATCTATTTCAAAATATGAATACCATTCAACACATGAATTTCAATTCAACGAATGAATATCGATTCAACACATGAAGGTTTTCTATAGTTTCTATATATAGATAAAAATGTGATTTTTATATTTAAAACGCGAATACCATTCAACACATGAATTTCTAATCAACGAATGAATATCAATTCAACACATGAAGGTTTTCTATTCAATGAATAAATATAGTTTAAGCAGATGAAAATAATTCAAACACACGAATATTATTCAAAATTTCGGCAGTATAACGGCAGGGTAGTTAAAACCGGGACCGTCCCTAGTACGGCTCCTCGCTCTACCTTAAAACCTCGCGGTTTTTGACAATGGGGATCATGCATCTAGTTCGCACGCAGGCGGCATGTATATATTTATTTCATTTCCACAAACTAATCCTATGTGGTTTCAACCAAATATTTCTCAACCACAAATGGGTATTTTTCAACCACAATCAATCAATATCAACCACAAACAATCCCAAACAATCATCCGCTATCAATCAATTTTCACAACAATTTCAATCAATAAATATCGTCCATGGTTTGTGGACGAGGGGCGTATATATATATATATATATATATATATATATATATATATATATAGCAATTCACTTTTATTTCAACACATATATATATATTTGAAAAAGAAATTGAAGAGTGAGAAATTCTCACCGATAGCTATCCAACTTCACGACACTTCACTTAGAGAAATCTTCGCCTTTACGCCTTTTTGTCGCTTTCGCCCGTAGCCACTACATATATAAAAAAATCGAATTTTTACTTCGCTATTCAATATATAAAAATCGAATTTTGACTTCGACTTTCAATATAGAAAAATCTAATTTTTACTTCGTCTTTCAATATAGAAAAATCTAATTTTTACTTCGTCTTTCAATATAGAAAAATCTAATTTTTACTTCGACTTTCAATATAGAAAAATCTGATTTTTACTTCGATGTTCAATATATAAAAATCATATATTTTTATTATCTTCACATCATAAAAATTACATCTTTCACCATTTAAAAATCACGTCTTTCACCTATATAAATTCAGTTTTTAACACTATAAAAATTCAGTTTTTACCATATTAAAAAAAATCAGTTTTTAATGCAAAACAAAAATCAATCTTTCTTATATAAAATAAAATCAGTCTAGAAAATAAATTATTTAATTAAATAAGAAAACTTACTGTATTTTTCTAGAGGGGGTGCGGGTGGTTCAACAGCGGAAAGAGGAGCGGACTGCCGTGGAGGTGGATTGCGAGGTGCGGTGATGGACTTCAGGCGGAGCTCGCGGTGGTGCTGATGGCGATGGACGGTTCGACGATGGCGAGGGGTGGACTGCGGCGGGATTCGATGGCGTTGGGTGGTCAATCGCGCGATGGGGTTGAGGAAGGCGGAGGTCTGATCGATGGAGAGGGTGGAGTGGCAGCGGGTGGTGGACGGAGACGATGAAGGAGGAAGGAGAAGAGGCGGAGGGCGCGATGCAGGTGAGATCGACGAGGTTTTAGGGCTACAGCGATTTTGAATTTGGGTTTATACGATAAGGGGTTGGGGTTGACTTCTGAAATGGGAAAAAAAGGGGGGGTATAAGGTTATAATATATAATTAATTTATTTATTTAATCCTTGAAAAGTTGACATTCCATTCGAACTCGAAATCAAGCCCACCGACTGTCGTCCCTAGCGTATTACCCCTGTTCCGAACACAATGGGATATGTATCGCAAGCTGATTCGATCGTTACAATCAGTTTTCTTCAAATATACATTTAACTCTATATATTGAATTTGAACGCGCATTTCAAATTACCGGGGTCACATACTAACTAGAAAAATTCCAGAAAAATATTTTCTAGCTTCGTATTGACGATACGGTCCTAACAAAACTAGTTTCGTCGAAATCTGAGCCCGTTTGAAAAATGGCCAATTTCCAGTCGATTAAAATCAACTGAAACTGGTCAAACGCGTTTTCTTTTGCCACGCTCACATATTGATTCGAAAAATTATGAAATTTGAAACCTAGCAATAACTTCACATCCCGGACCCAACAAAAGTGGTTTCGTCGAAATCCGAGGTCGTTTGCAAAATGTCCATTTATAAGGGCCTGAATTCCATAGCGACTATTCAGAATTTTCAACTGGACATATCTTTTGATTCCCGCTATCAAATTTCGATTTGTCAGATTCGTTCGAAAGATATTCACTAATAGATTTAAATATTTTTGGTTTCACTAAAATCCGGATTGTTTTGCACCCGATACAGTCCGATAAAGTTTGAATTCAATTTTTGAACTACAGCGCCATTTCAGGCCTTGTTTATAATTATAATTAATTATATTCGTTTTCAATTGTCGATTCAAACTCAATTTTCATCGCCATTATTTAAAATATTTATTTCAAATGTTTAAAATCCATTATTTTAGCCAATTTAAAAATTTTAAATTGGTTCAGATTTTCTGGGTCGTTACAATCTCCCCCACTTAAAACTTTTCGTCCCCGAAAAGGAACAAAGTCGAAAGTGGTTTGATAAATCTACAACCACACAACACAACAACCAATCCAATTGTTTTTAACCTTCAAAAATATACTAATCAAATCCTATACCCTTTAAAAATCATTCAGACTATATAATTAAAAGTGCACATTTATGAAAAGAAAATAACAATAGACTAGTGAATTGAATGGTAGTGCAAAGTAGGGTAAATGTACCTTGCACCGGAGTCAATCAGAGATATCTACTCGGCATCTAGGATAAGCTTTCTGAATGCTCTCCTCAGTTTCCCAAGTACAATCTCGCGGATCTCCACTCCATTGCACTTTGACCAAGCGAACCTTCTTGTTCCTCAGCTCTTTGGTTTCTTTGCCTATTATCTTTAGCGGCTCTCTTCTCACAGCTAATTCTGGGGTTATTTCAATGTCATGTTGAGCTGCTTCTTCCACGATCAAGTCTGGATCATGAACGTGCTTTCGAAGTTGATATATGTGAAATACAACATGAATTTCAAGCAACCAATTAGGCAGTTTGACCCTATAAGCGAGAGTTCCGATCCGTTCCAGAATAGGAAACGGACCAATAAATTTGGGTGCCAACTTTCCAGTTTTACCGAACCGGATAACTCCTCTCATCGGCGATACCTTCAAATATACATAGTCGCCAACTTCAAAGGATATATCTCTTCTTCTTCTATCGGCATAGCTCTTTTGTCGGCTTTGAGCGGCGAGTAATCGCTTCTTAATTAAAATCGACTTTGTCGGCAGCTTCTCGAATCATATCGGGACCCAACACAAGTCTATTTCCAGGCTCGATCCAACAAGCAGGAGATCGGCACGGTCTACCGTACAATGCATCGAATGGCGACATTGTCAGACTCGCCTGGTAGCTGTTGTTATAAGAGAATTCAGCCAAATGCAGATGGTCTTCCCATGATCCACTGAAATCTAGAACACAAGCCCGCAATAGATCTTCTAAAATGCGATTCACCCTCTCAGTCTGACCGTCTGTCTGAGGATGATAAGCGGTGCTCAAGTTTAACTTTGTTCCCAGATCGACTTGAAATGCTTCCTAGAATTTGCTAGTGAATATTGTATCTCTATCACTTACTATACTGAGCGGCACTCCATGTAGTCTAACTATTTCCCTGAAGTATATCTGCGCCAGACTCTGAGCGGTTCTATTTGATCTGACAGGTATGAAATGGGCGGTCTTCGTGAAGCGATCTACGATCACCCAAATACTTTCATTTCCTTTTCTGGTTCTGGGCAAACCATCAATGAAATCCATAGAAATATGTTCCCACTTCCAACCAGGAACTTCTAGCGGTTGTAATAATCCAGCCAATTTCTGTTGGTCACTCTTGACTAGCTGGCAAGTAGGGCATCGGCTAACATATATTGAAACGTCTCTCTTCATAGCCTTCCACCAGAATGTTCTTTTGAGATCGTTATACATTTTGGCCACGCCAGGATGGATACTCAGCTTGGACTTGTGACACTCGTCTAACACTTCCCTTTTTAACTCTGGGATGTCAGGAACACAAATCCTTCCTTTCAACCTCAAGGTCTCGTCGTTATCTATTTGAAAACACGAGGGTTCGCCTTTCTGAATCCTTTTGATCATATATTTAATAAAGTTATCCTCCTTCTGAAGAATAGATATTTTGTCAATCAAGGATGTCGTGATAATAAAGCTGGCGATCATTACATTCTTTCTGCTTAACGCATCAGCCACGACATTGGCTTTTCCTGGAGTATATATAATTTCAAAGTCATATGCTGCAAGAAACTCCAGCCAACGTTGCTGCCTCAAGTTCAAGTCCTTCTGAGTGAACAGATACTTTAACGACTGGTGATCTGTAAACAGTTCAAATCTCTCGCCCAGAAGATATGTCTCCAGATTTTCAAAGAGAATATGATAGCCAATAACTCAAGATCATGAGTTACATAGTTTTTCTCGTGCGGCTTCAGTTGACGGCTAGCATAAGCAATCACTTGACCTCTTTGCATTAACACTGCGCCAAGGCCTTCTCTAGAAGCATCAGTCCATACTTTTAAATCTTGGTTGCCATCGATAATGGTTAACACTGGAGCAGTTGTCAACCTTAACTTTAGCTCCTCAAGAGCCTCCTCACTTTCTGGAGTCCATTTGAACTTAGAGTGCTTCTTAGTAAGCTTTGTTAAATGACCAGATATCTTCGAAAAGTCCTTAACGAATTTCCGGTAATAGCTAGCCAATCCGAGAAAACTACGGACTTCAGTGGGGGTGCTGGGCTATTTCCAGTTTTGAATAGCTGTGATTTTACTTGGATCCACAACGATTCCTTCTTTTGATACGACGTGGCCCAGAAATTTTACTTCATCTTGCCAGAATATACATTTGGAAAACTTTGCTTTTAATACATTCCGTCTTAGAATTTCTAGAACCTGTTCCAGATGCTTTTCATGTTCGGCCTTTGATTTAGAGAAGATTAGAATATCGTCAATGAAAACCAGAACAAATTTATTCAATACTCCTCTGAATACTCTGTTCATCAGATCGACGAAGTAAGCTGGAGCGTTACATAAGCCGAACGGCATTACTAACCACTCGTAGAATAAGTCGGGGCCTCTGAACGCTGTCATTGGAACACACTCTTCGGCAATTCGAAGTTGATGGAAACCTGAAGCTAGGTCCATTCGTGAAAATACTTGTGCTCCATTTAATCGATCCAACAAATCATCTATTCACGGCAATGGATATTTGTTCTTTATTGTCTGTTTGTTCAGATCACGATAATCCACACATAGACGTAGAGTACCGTCTGATTTTGGGACAAATACCACGGCTGCACCCCAATCAGAGAAACTAGGCCTGATCAGACCTTTCCATACGAGCTGTCGTGTTTGATTGTCTAATTCCTCTTTCTCTTTCAAGGACATTCTTCGAATAGCGTGAACTACCGGCCTTGCATTGGGAATTAAAGCAATCTTGAAATCTATTTCTCTTTGCGGAGGTAAGCGAACAACTTCTTCAAACACATCCGCATAATTTTTGACGACAGTGATATCTTTGACTAGATTGGGAATATTCTCTGTGACTTCAGGGACATTTTCTATTTGGTCTGGAGAAACATTTAGAGCTGCCCAGAAGTCTTTTCTATTAGCATTCTGACCTTCACACGGTATGGTTATATAACTCCCTGATTTAATCTTAGCTCTAACAACTCTCTCGGCGCATCTAACCTCTGCTTCATATTTGGTTAACCAATCCAATCCCAAAATAAGATCGAATTCATCAAAATTCTTGACGACAGAGATAATAGGGAATTTATAGCAAGAAAAGGAGATGGGTACTGCACAAACCCAACTGAGATTGATGGAACCTCCAACTGGATTTCGGACAGTCATTGGCTCTTTGAGCTTCTTCAAATTCAAATCCAACTTCTTGACTGCACTCTTCGAAATAAAGCTTCGTGATGCGCCAGTATCAAACAGTACTTTAACTGGAATGTTCTTGACATTGAGTGTGCCTTCTAAGACATCTGCCCTTTCTTGACTAGCTGAGGGCTCAGAAGTTTCTGCCAATTCATTTACATGTACTGCTTCGGCCTTGTTTAAGAGCGGGCAATCCTTTGCAAGATGACCGGCCTCGTGGCACTGTTTACAATGCCTATTCTCTTGAAACTCCCCATCTTTTCCCAACCTTTTCTTCTTTTGCTTTCGATTGGCTCTATATCCATCCTTTATTGGTTTCTTTAAAGATTTACATTTTCTGGACAAATGCCCCCTCTGATTGCAGTTCTTGCATATGGCAGTTGTGACAGGTTCTTTTTCAGATCTAGCCCTTTTCCGATTTACCTTAAGCTCGTTACTGACCTCAGACCTCATACTGGCTTCAGGAATATCAGTTTCTGACTCTGTTTTGTCACTACAACAGACTTCTTCTTCGTCGCGCAACATTCCTTTCTTATGGAGATCTTCATACTGATATGCCATGTATATCATTTCTGGAAAAGGAAGCTTCACATTTCTCATTACACTATTCTGATATCTCCTTTGCAGGCCATGGATAAATCTCAGATTTTTCCTCTATGGATCTTGAATCAGATGAGGAGCAAAGTGAGCAAGTTCGTTGAATTTCTTATGATATTCTGGGATGGTCATATCACCTTGTATTAGATAAGAAAATTCATCACATAATCTCTCGGTTGCTTCGGGAGGAGTAAATCTTTCTAGGAAAATCACTTTGAATCTGTCCCATGTGATATCACCTTCTGGATTATCTTTGATGATTGTTTCCCACCAGATTAAAGCTTCTTCTTTGAGCGCCCAAGATGCTACTAACCGTTTCTGGTCATCCCTCAGTTGGATACGCTCAAATATTCTTTCGACAGAACTCATCCAAGCTTGAGTTTGAATTATGGATTCATTGCCAGAGAACTGTGCTCCGTTCAGATTTCGATATTTCTTTAATAGAGCCTCTAGATCGGGTTCTGCATTTCTTCTATTTCTGACGCTCATTTTTCTAGTACTTCTGCAATTAGCAGAACAAGTGTCAGGTCACAGAAAAGAAAATTTTAAAATATAGAGACAAATACTTCAAATGTAAATGTGTCTATCGAGGTGTAATTTCATTCTGCATTACTCATACTAGGATATTGCTGATCCTATCTGTATAGAGTTACCCGTCCTAGAACACTACTGGTTCTATTTCTGACGAGTTCGTTCAAATGTTATATTCCAGAACTAAGCTTAACCAAAGCTCTGATACCACGTTGAGACGACCCCAAATCCCGTTTCTGACGGAGACAAGGGTTATCTTATGGAACATAACACAGAAACAGAAAATAGCAGAACAAAATTAAATAAATACACCAGATAATGAACAATAGAATATACTGGATAAAAGTAATCATCAGAGTTACACAGTATACAGGATCTTACTTAGTACAAATACAGTTCAGCTATACATGAATGTCTACAGCGGAAATAAACAAAATATGTACAATAGGAGCTGAACAGCATAAAAAGAGATAAATGATAGAATCCATCTTCAGCTCCAGCTATCCAGAAAGAACCAGCTAAACCTGAATACAAGGCTGCCCGTGTAGAAAAAGGGGCACCCGAGTTTGAGAGTGAAACAAACTACGAGTCAGTCATGGGACTGATATGAGAAATCCATTCAACACATATATAATATGGCTAATCACAGGACCACGCCACTTTCGTGGAACGGGTTTTCTCCATTGGATTGCCAGTGCTTTAAAACAAATCTTTCTTTTAAACATCGCTATGCTTTTTATAAAAATGAAGCCATTATAAGACTCAGTTCCCATCACACAATGCAACGCAAACCGGAGGATAGAGTTTTTACCTTATAACGGCCAAATATGCTTGATACGAATAAAACAAAGGCATCTGATATTATTGCTAGTGTTTATATGTTTTGAAAACAATTTCAAATCATAACTATCAATCATAGACGGCATTAATGCCCCATACCACTATGTCGCCATATATATAGGTATACAATCAAAACCGCACAGTCACGTATTTGGAAATTGGATTTCCGTCATGAACCAATGCAAAAGATAGTCCTTACCGATTTCGAGACTGCCTAGCCCGAGCCTCAGGGTCAGAGCGCATCGACCCTTGGATTGTCAGGGCCGGTCCACCGATGTGGATTAAAATGCCTGAACATTGCGTTGCCCCGCCCTTTGGGGCGTAAATGAGCCAACGAATGACTCCATCGGACCCGGATCGTCCGATCAAACCGAGGCGCCTCGCAACAGCAACAACCACATAGGTGAAAAGTATATAAATGTCAGGGCTGGTAGGTCACTGACACCACCCTAGCTAGGAAGAAACGCAGGCCCTCCCTGATGTCCTCTCCCGTTTCTGGTTCATACCGGGATGTGAGGCTCGCGATTTTACGTTATACACAAAGCTACGCCACATAGGCGGTGCTTTGATCATCACCACAAGACTTTGCTTTTCAACAGAAGCCCTGATCACTGCATCTTAGCATGCCACACAGGTAATTCATGCCATGCGACTGATGTCCATCGATATACAACCTCTGAGCTCGTGCGTCTCAGAGAAGGGCGTTAAGCGAAAGAATAAATTCTCCGTCGCCAAACAGATGTATATTTAATAGAGATCAATCAACATAGAATAAAATCCAATGTCAGACACACAGTCCATTTACAAGTCCGTTCTGGGTCTGAACGAAACCGGAGGCACTAAATACCTCGCAAACCCTTCGATCACCACGTACGCCTGGACGATCACCACTCATTATCCATATTTCGGGATGCCTCCCAATCAGGACCTCGGTTACCATCCAAACGAGGTGAAGATCTCCGGTCTTCGACCACCGTCTTCATCTTCGAATTTCAATCGTCGGTCAATTATTCGAAATGAGAATTAACTCGGCTTTTTCAAATAATTCACGTATATTTAGAATTTCAAATCAATTTATTTCAATGGTTAAATTATTCGACAACACCAATATTGTTCTTTAATGTAATTTTCACACCAAACACATTCAACCATCAAATACAACATAAATCGAGCAAATTCAGTTTATTTCCACTCCATATTGTTTATGGTACTTTATAATGATTTATCGCTATTTTTATTTATTTTAAAATAGCCCATTTATTCAAAACGACGCTTCGGGCCATAACGCGGCCGTGACGCTGTTTTTCTTCAGAATTGATTTACACATATCTGAAAATCTAACCGTTGGATCTTCATAAAATTTACATCATTAGAAAGGTCTTTTCAAAACGAATCCAACGGTTCCAGTTTCGGGAAAATCCGACGGTCGGATCTCCCGGTACAATCGTTTGAAATTTCGATTTCAAAATACGAACTGCAGCGTCGTTATTCGATTAAATATATAATTATATTTATATATATATAAATATAATCGCTTCTGGCGCTGTTTTTCATCAGATTTGAATTAAACATTCCAGACAATCCAACCGTTGGATTTTTACAAAGTTGGTGCCGTTGGGAAGATATTTCCAAGGCGAACCCGACGGTTGAGGTTTCGGGAAAATCCAATGGTCGGATTTCCCGCACTAGTTGTTTGAAATCACGGTTTCAAAATACGAACTGCACGGACTCGTTTCGTTTTAATTTTATTTATATTTATATAATTATATAAATATAGTTCATTTAACAATTTCAATATCGTTTTCACTTCAAATATTTCACTAACGCCTTAAAATTTTGGAAAATTTCGCCATAACCTCCCCTGCACCGGGAGCATCGGGAAATCGCAAATAGCTTTCCCGATCCTTCTAATCTCAAAAAGAAAAAGAAAAAGCCAAGCGGCTAGCCAACAGGCTCATAAAATCATCACCCAAACAAAACAGTAAATGTGTACCTATTTGTCGGGCACAAAATTTTATTCCTCTTCTCTAGCCCCTTTGCTATAACCTGTTCAATGAATATGCATGTACATATATATACAGTTCTTATCATTTATCATTTTCTATTCAACTTCATATTTGATTTCTATTTGGTTTAAAAACACCATTCATTCTAATGTTACATACATAGGTACAAATCATTTCATTAGCTACTTAATGAATATTTCAACTCATATATGTTTATTTTGAACAAGTGGCTATTTTTAACACTTCACATTTCAACGATTCATGCATACAATAAAAATGTGATTTTTATTGTAAAACAACTCATTTCAAAAACACTATTATTTTATATATTGGTGATAAAAATAGGATTTTTTTCTTATAAAACAATTTCTTTCAAAAAGAGATTATTTTACACAGTTCGTATAGTCGATAAAAGGTGATTTTTATTATCAAACAATCTATTTCAAAATATGAATACCATTCAACACATGAATTTCAATTCAACGAATGAATATCGATTCAACACATGAAGGTTTTCTATAGTTTCTATATATAGATAAAAATGTGATTTTTATATTTAAAACGCGAATACCATTCAACACATGAATTTCTAATCAACGAATGAATATCAATTCAACACATGAAGGTTTTCTATTCAATGAATAAATATAGTTTAAGCAGATGAAAATAATTCAAACACACGAATATTATTCAAAATTTCGGCAGCATAACGGCAGGGTAGTTAAAACCGGGACCGTCCCTAGTACGACTCCTCGCTCTACCTTAAAACCTCGCGGTTTTTGACAATGGGGATCATGCATCTAGTTCGCACGCAGGCGGCATGTATATATTTATTTCATTTCCACAAACTAATCCTATGTGGTTTCAACCAAATATTTCTCAACCACAAATGGGTATTTTTCAAACACAATCAATCAATATCAACCACAAACAATCCCAAACAATCATCCGCTATCAATCAATTTTCACAACAATTTCAATCAATAAATATCGTCCATGGTTTGTGGACGAGGGGCGTATATATATATATATATATATATATATATATATATATATATATATAGCAATTAACTTTTATTTCAACACATATATATATATTTGAAAAAGAAATTGAAGAGTGAGAAATTCTCACCGATAGCTATCCAACTTCACGACACTTCACTTAGAGAAATCTTCGCCTTTACGCCTTTTTGTCGCTTTCGCCCGTAGCCACTACATATATAAAAAAATCGAATTTTTACTTCGCTATTCAATATATAAAAATCGAATTTTGACTTCGACTTTCAATATAGAAAAATCTAATTTTTACTTCGTCTTTCAATATAGAAAAATCTAATTTTTACTTCGTCTTTCAATATAGAAAAATCTAATTTTTACTTCGACTTTCAATATAGAAAAATCTGATTTTTACTTCGACTTTCAATATAGAAAAATCTGATTTTTACTTCGATGTTCAATATATAAAAATCATATATTTACATTTTTATTATCTTCACATCATAAAAATTACATCTTTCACCATTTAAAAATCACGTCTTTCACCTATGTAAATTCAGTTTTTAACACTATAAAAATTCAGTTTTTACCATATTAAAAAAAATCAGTTTTTAATGCAAAACAAAAATCAGTCTTTCTTATATAAAATAAAATCAGTCTAGAAAATAAATTATTTAATTAAATAAGAAAACTTACTGTATTTTTCTAGAGGGGGTGCGGGTGGTTCAACAGCGGAAAGAGGAGCGGACTGCCGTGGAGGTGGATTGCGAGGTGCGGTGATGGACTTCAGGCGGAGCTCGCGGTGGTGCTGATGGCGATGGACGGTTCGACGATGGCGAGGGGTGGACTGCGGCGGGATTCGATGGCGTTGGGTGGTCAATCGCGCGATGGGGTTGAGGAAGGCGGAGGACCGATCGATGGAGAGGGTGGAGTGGCAGCGGGTGGTGGACGGAGACGATGAAGGAGGAAGGAGAAGAGGCGGAGGGCGCGATGCGGGTGAGGTCGACGAGGTTTTAGGGCTACAGCGATTTTAAATTTGGGTTTATACGATAAGGGGTAGGGGTTGACTTCTGAAATGGGGAAAAAAAGGGTGGGGTATAAGGTATATAATTAATTTATTTATTTAATCCTTGAAAAGTTGATATTCCATTCGAACTCGAAATCAAGCCCACCGACTTTCGTCCCTAGCGTATTACCCCTGTTCCGAGCACAATGGGATATGTATCGCAAGCTGATTCGATCGTTACAATCAGTTTTCTTCAAATATACATTTAACTCTATATATTGAATTTGAACGCGCATTTCAAATTACCGGGGTCACATACTAACTAGAAAAATTCCAGAAAAATATTTTCTAGCTTCGTATTGACGATACGGTCCTAACAAAACTAGTTTCGTCGAAATCTGAGACCGTTTGAAAAATGGCCAATTTCCAGTTGATTAAAATCAACTGAAACTGGTCAAACGCGTTTTCCTTTGCCATGCTCACATATTGATTCGAAAATTTATGAAATTTGAAACCTAGCAATAACTTCACATCCCGGACCCAACAAAAGTGGTTTCGTCGAAATCCGAGGTCGTTTGCAAAATGTCCATTTTTAAGGGCCTGAATTCCATAGCGACTATTCAGAATTTTCAACTGGACATATCTTTTGATTCCCGCTATCAAATTTCGATTTGTCAGATTCGTTCGAAAGATATTCACTAATAGATTTAAATATTTTTGGTTTCACTAAAATCATGATTGTTTTGCACCCGATACAGTCCGACAAAGTTTGAATTCAATTTTTGAACTACAGCGCCATTTCAGGCCTTGTTTATAATTATAATTAATTATATTCGTTTTCAATTGTCGATTCAAACTCAGTTTTCATCGCCATTATTTAAAATATTTATTTCAAATGTTTAAAATCCATTATTTTAGCCAATTTAAAAATTTTAAATTGGTTCAGATTTTCTGGGTCGTTACACTACTTGAAAGCCATGATTGACTAGTTGTGAAAATTTCATTTTTTTTAGTTGGCTTGATTATATTGATTTTGAAATCATTCGTGATTGATTGCTGAATTTCTTGGATTATAAAATTTGATTTTTTTTCTCAAGTGATTTCAAATAATTACCTTCAGATTTGATCGTTGACTGTTTCTTGTGCTTGTTTAAAAATTCTCTAAAAAATTCACTTGTGATTCTTGCTTTGAAAATGATCTTGTGCATCTCTGATAAGGAAGTTGATTTGATTTGTTTAAGTGTCTTAGTGATTGAATGATGGGTTGGAAAATCAGTGACTGGATTTCATTAAAATTCATAAGCAATTTGAATTAAATATATAAGTGGTTTTAAAATTGTCTAGGAGCAATCAGCATTAGAAATATTACATAATTTCACATTCTACTAATTGATTTTTGAAACTGATTTTCAACTTGCATTGATATTTTCAAAACCCCTCTTGAAATTGATATTTTCATTTTAAAATTATTTTTGATTATTTATTCAAAAATTGAAATTATTGATCGATTTGAACTGTTTTGGAACTCATCAAAATTATTAATAGATTTATGAAGTTGTGATGAGTTGTGACTATGGTATAATTCATAACTACAGGAGATGTTATTTTAAAATTTCATGATGATTAGACAGATTTTGTAATATCTTTGAATTAAAGCTTATTTCACGACCATCTCCATGTCTACCATATTTCTGTCATTCATCATGGTTTTATTTAATTTGGGGAGTTCAAATTATTATTGGAAATAAAAATAAAAATAAAAGAAGAGGACAAGAAATATATATATATATATTATTTATCCTTGGTATTCACTCCCATTTAAAAGTCCTCGCGGTTATGCATGGGTGAATTACCTTAATCTCTATGTGCTTCTCACTTAAAAGACATTTGGGCTGTGCATGGATGGAACTCATTAGAGAGGATAAAGTTAATTTATTACTAACCCCATTTAAAACACCTTTGGGCTATGCGTGGTTAGCAAGTGGTTAACACATTTTGAGCTTATTTTCAAATATTCAATTTTATTGAACTCTCCTTATTCTATAAAATCCATCGTAAACCCATTCATTCTGAAAGTGAAATTTGCTTCTGATTTAAATACTATTATGATTTTTGTTTGATTTAATGGGATTTGCGATATATATTTTCTCTCTTAATTTGAATTTATATTTATGGTCAATATTCGTCACTATTTCGATTTCTATTATCCTTTTGATGATAACAAAAGGGTGAGAATGGTCAAGATTTTGATTGATGAGTATTAAATTCAAAAATATTTTAAGATTGGAAATTAAATATTTAGGGGCAAAATGGTGAATTGAATTTCATTATTTATATTTTCCACATATATAGGGGAGTTCAGTTGTAGGGGGAGCATACAAATAGGGGGAGTAATATATTTCACATTCAAACACATTTAACACATTCAAAATTTTGTATATGTTTGTCATCATCAAAAGGGGGAGATTGTTCGGTACAACAATGTGTTGTATGATTTTTTTTTGACGATAACAAACATATAATACTATATAAATGTGTTTGTAATTGTATTAGTTTATATTACATTTCATAGAAATAAATATTTATTGAATAATATACTATTATACACTATTCACAATATATTTATTCAATTAAATATTTTATTTCAAAATTTGAAATAGCACAGCTTTCTAACTCCAATATTATATATTCACAGTTATAATATTTTACATGGAATTGTACTACTAAATTAATTCGAATACGATAGACAATTTGATTTGAACACAATAAAATAAAATTTTATTTCAATCAAATTTGTTTATTACGAATATTTGTACAATCTTCTCATTTAGTACATTTATTCCTCACTACATCACTCATCACTTAGTACATATTCACTTGTATACAATTTACACTCTTATACAGTTACAATTAGATTCACTGACACTGACACAGTCATTTTATGCTCCAATCCAATCTAGCCATTTGCACACCTGTCACAAACAAAAAAACACATCGTACGCTGAAATAGAAATAAAACTGAATGCATACAAATCTAAATTTATTTTAAATTTTATTTGCTTCAGAATTTCGGTGTGTTTCTCGTCATTTTTCTAGACTTGGTCTGATGTATATCAAGTGCTCACATCTGTTTAAGCGTACAGAGAAGAAACCGGTATTGCAACTGAGGATCAGCCTCAAGGACCAACTCAACTCAGCGCATATCGACACAAGCAAGTGCAATATCAATTCAAGTGAACAAGTGCAAGTGATAGCATAGTACAAGCATGGCATGATAAATGGTTCAAGTGACTATGGTGAAAGACAGTGAAGATATGCAACTACAGTTTTTGATGGAGTAGTCATGTTGCAACATGATTCAGTAAATATACACAGCATGGATAACATAAATCATGGTGTAGTTGTGTACATTGCATGGAAGTATGGTGGACAAAGATCATGTCAAAAGAAGCTTATAATATACAAGCTCAAGTATTCATGGATGACATAGCAAAACATATATATGACAAATTGTCAAGGTCGAGATAGCTCAGCAATATATACACAGCAATCAAATTGGTCAAGGAGCAATGAGAATGGGAGACATAGGAACATGGTACAAGCCATAAGTTAAATGTACAAGCATCAACATGATAAGCACAAAAATGTACAAAGGTGAATGGAAGTAGTACAAGACAGGAACAACCACAAGACTAAAGGCAGTTAGAATGTTTTTGAGTATGCACAAGGCTATACAATACAAGCATAGTATCTGTTCTTATCAAACATGATTATGGCAGAACATATTGCAAGGTAACAAGTACAACAACTCAAATATATCATAACAACAAGGCAATGCAACAATGAAGCAAGTGCAGACAAAGGGAAGCAGTTCAAAGTCGAGCGTGCAGGCAATGTCAAGAAAAGTATCAATTCTTAAAGCGTACGACAAAGAGCGGTACCTTGTTCAAAGAAATGGAGTTTAAAATTTTCAAATCAAAGCATCAGTTCAAATCTGTTCAATGGCCGATCTACCATAGCAACTGTTCTTATCAGTCCAAGGTCGAGGCAAATCAATGTACAATATCAATTCAACTTAAAATGTAGCATCTGTTCAAATTTCAGGCATGCTCAAGTATAGTATCTTTTCTTATCTAAAATTGGCCAAGGCAAACATCAAAGTTACCAAAAGTATTCAAGTACTAGTTACGTTCAAAGGATATCCAAGAGTAATATCAGTTCTTAACCAAGAGCTGTATCATGTTTGAAGAACTAAAGTTTACAAATTTAAAGTACCAAAATCTGTCCAAGTAATTATTTCTAAAAGTATTTATATTGTAATTTTTTTAAGGAAGACTCAATCAAAAAATTCCAGAAATCACGCAAGTTCAAGATCAATTCAAAACCGAAAATTCAAAGTCCAGATTTCAACATGCAACAATTCCAGAATGTTTGAAGATTTCAAACTCCACATATCCAAAGCCATAAAGATTTCAAGACCAATATTTTAGCAAATATCAAACAAAGTCTAATTACGAAATCAGAGCACATATATCAGATTTTAATCCTATATAAACACCACATCATCATCAGCATTTGGTTTCGAAAATTCAAGCAACAAAAATCAAAGAATTAATTTCAAAATAACTCATAATGATTTGAAGAATTTTCAATCAATCATAAAGCCAAATTCAATGATCAAAGAGCAACAACCAATCGAAGCATCAAGGGAAAGTTTTCAGCACATCTAGAGTCACAATTTGGAGACAGAACATAAAACCCTAGCTAGATCGCCATCGCCTTTTTTTATTCCAAAGAACCTAAAGAGATCGGGCCAAATAAAATGAAGATGGGTGAGGCACAAATGGAAGAGGGCCGGCCAATATAACCCTAGATTTGTATAAGGAGTTTAAAGAGGTTTAAAAGGGACAAGGGTTTTTAATTTAAAACTAGGGTTTTAGTTTTTTAAGTGTTTAATTTATTTCATAAATCGTGTTAATAGTTTTTTAATTTGTATTTAAAACTAGGGAGATGAATTATGGGGTTGTAATTCGGGGAAATCTGGTTTCGAGGTTAGAAATCGGTGTAGGGTTTTGAGCGTAGGATTAGTGCAACTAATGCGAGATTTTGAGTCCTTTTGTATAACTCCTAGTAGAAACTGGGGATAAGTTTTGAGAGTAGGTTAGAACAAATAGGCTAGGAATTTTCGCGAGTTTACGGGTGTTGTAAGCGTTGTAATTGTTGACTAATACCTAGTAGAAACCTTGGGGAATGCAATAGTAGGTAGGGTTTAGCCGAAGCTGGGGTATATTTGTGTGTTATTTATTTTCCGCGTTTACTTTGATTATTATATGTAATTGATATTATTTAATTACTCAACTACAATAAACCCTATTCACCCCCTCCTCTAGGTTTAATTTAGATCCTACAAGAAGAAGTTTGATCAAAACAGAAGTGAATTCGGCAGAGTATAAGTGTAAGAATCATAAAAATGATTAAGAATAATGGTGGGATGAAAGAGTATGAAGTTAGAGAAGTAAATGTGTTAAAAAATTCAGTTTTAACCTCTTGTTATTGAGTATGAAGGTTGCAATTGTTATGAAGCATTTCAAAAAGTGAAAAGACATTTCCCTTCAAAATTAGAAAATAAATAGCAGTTATATTTCGACATGCATTTGCAATTTTGACATAATCATGTGTATTTTTCATTTTCAAAACATTTTTCAAGTATTTTGATATAAAACTAATTCTGGAAATTCTTGAGTAAAATTCTAGTATTGTAAATTAACATTATATAATAGAAAATCATATGAAAACATACTTTTAAACTAAATAAATATATTTATAAAATTATAAGGCTTTAAACTATATAAAGTATAAATATAAAGTATATAAAGAATAAAAATAGAAACAAAATAGAAAAACAAAAAAGAGAGAATTGAGGATAAAAAGAGAAACAAAATGGAATGGATTGAGGATAGAATTGAAAATCAGAATTTGAAAATTAGGATTTGTATTTGAATCTGGAGTGCTATTTAGAGTCTTACAAAATTTAGACTCTATAAATATATTAATCTTGAACTCTTGAAATCTTGATTACTAAAGAGTCTTGAAATTTCTTTGATCTTTGAATCTCTATCATCTTTATAACTGTACAGTCTTCAGTAATATTTCCTGTATATAATTCCTGCACACACACATATATATTCTATACAAAAAGTGTTAGCATATGTTTATAATCAACGATGTAATGACCGGGAATTTCGCTCGATTCGAATCAGTCGCTAAACCGACCAAGACCGTTCGAAACGCCTGATTGTTTTAAGAACACAACAAACCAGAATGCAGATAGAAGAATATTTTATTGTTAATTACAACAATTCCATCAGAATACACGAATATACAGAGTATGAATCAATATTACACAGAGAATATCAGAATTTAAATACAGTACCGTAGCGGAAAAATAATACAAAACACAACTGAAAGTAATACACGGATACAGAGCTTTCCGAGCATTGTTCCAGCTGTGAATCAGGATCCTGTGAATATAAATCTGCAAAACCAAAACTACTAGCTGCCCGTGTTGAAAATAGGGTCACCCAGAGTTTAGGTTAAAACAATAAACTCCAGGTCAGTCATGTGACTGGTGTGAGAACTAAAACAGTTATTAATTCAATTTTAAAGTTAGGTAAATCAAGGGACCACGCCGTATAACACAGAACGGGTTTCCTCCCAAGAATACCAGTGCATAAACCACAGCGCAATGCTAAATAAAGAACATTGAAGCTATTATAGAATCCAGGTCCCATCACACAATGCAACGCAAGCCGGAGGATAGGGTTTTTACCTTATAATAGCCAAAGAATGCTTGATACGCTAAATTTCATGTTTTAATTCTTAATCAGACTCCAATCGTAAATTAGTAAGAGAACGATTCCCTATGTATTAACCCCGAAGGCCAAAACCAACATCAGACTAATACCCAGGAAACCACCCATCTTAGCTTGTTTCCAGTTAGTTTCTGATTTTATATACAATCATAATATCAATCATAGGCGACATGAGCGTCCCATGCCACTATGTCACCATATATAGATATACAATCAAAACCGCAATTGTCGCGTATTGGAAGTTGGATTTTCATATGTGAACCAAGGCAAAAGATAGTCCTCAACCGATTCGAGACGCTCTAGCCCGTGTCTCAGGACCCAGACTCAGGTGGGCCCTTGGATCGTCAGGGTCGGTCCACCGATGTGGATTAAAGTGCCTGAACACTGTGTTTCCCCACCCTTTGGGGTGTCAATGAGCCAACGAATGACTCCATCGGCTTCACATAGTCACCGATATATCCGAGGCGCCTCGCAACAGCAACAACCACATAAGTCAAACTCGTCAGGGCGTGTAAAACCACTGACGCCACTTCTAACTAGAAAGAAACGCATGTCCTCCCTAAGGTCCTCTCCCGTTTTTGGTTCACCACCGGGGTGTGAGGCTCGCGAATCAACACTACACAAAGCTATGCCACACAGGCCGTGCTTTGATCATCAACCACAAGACTTTGCTTTTCAACAGAAGCCTTGATCATTTGCATCTAAGCATGCCACACAGGCAAACCACTCCATGCAACCGATATCCATCAATCACACAGAATGATATCCAATGTCGGACACACGGTCCATTTACAAGTCCGTTTTGGGTCTGAACGAAACCGGAGGAACCTTATTCCTCGCATATCCAACGATCTCCAAGTACGTCTGGACAACCACTAACTGATTCCCTCCTCTTGGGTGTACGACCCAATCAAGATCATCAGTAATCACCCAAACGACGTGAAGACCTCCAGTCTTCGACACCGTCTTCATCTTCGACTTATCATCGTATCGGTTATTCAGAATGGGATTAACCCGGTCTTTCCGAATAACTCGCGTATATAATAAACAAGTGTTACACAAACACAACATACGTCTCATTCCAATTCATCAGTCACTAACCGCAAATTAGCAAGAGAATAATTCACCAAACATTAACCCCGAAGGCCGAAACCAACATAAGATCTATACCCAGGAAGCCATTCTTCTTAGTTAAACTATAGTTAGTTTCTAAATTTCACATTCTTAGGGAAAGGTTCCCATTAATTTTATCAAAGATAAATTATTTTAAATTTATTCTTTAATCTTCCTTTGAATATCACTTCAAACTAGTCGGGATTAACAAACCTTACCGAAGTAATCATTTGTTTTAAATTCCCAATCCCAACCTATTCATCCCATGAAGTAAAACTTGTCATACTTCATATCTAACACCACGGTGTTATCGGTAAATTCAATTACCATTTCATGTTCAAATCTAATTAAAGATTTAACTATCGCCTGGAGCGAAACTGGTGATACTCCATTCTCGATCATTTCAATCTAACTAAAGATTCATTAAAACTCCACTTGGTTTTAATCTTTAACTGGGTTAAAGAACCGATGTCATTTAAAACACGGTTCACGATAAACCCCAAAATCACAACACATTTCAATCGGTCCCTAACCGTAAATTAGTAAGAGGGCAGTTCCCTAAATATTGACCCCGAAGGCCGAAACCAACATCAGATCAATATCCAAGAAACCATCCAACTTAACTGATCCCCAGTTAGCTC
Source organism: Allium sativum (assembly GCA_030737875.1). Lineage (NCBI taxonomy): Eukaryota > Viridiplantae > Streptophyta > Magnoliopsida > Asparagales > Amaryllidaceae > Allium > Allium sativum. Next base: position 440,898,209 of record CM060922.1, on the reverse strand, counting down.
TTAATTTTATTAACTCCATTTGGGTTTAAGAACAGTATTATTAAAGATACCGTTTACGACAACCCAAAATCACATTCCATTAATTATCGGGCTAAAGAACGAGCGTTATTTAAAACACTGTTCACGATAAAACCAAAAATCAATACCAATTCAATTCCAATTAAATATTATTTAATTGGTACACTTCATTAAATCTAAATAATAAGATTTAATCTTTTTCTCAACTAGGTTTAAGAGCAGTGTTAATGAAGACACCGTTCACGACAAACCCAAATCTCTTTTGATATTAAATACAAGGCTCTGAATAGAAAATGTATTGGCTTATATTCAATATCAAATTATACGACCAACAAATATCGTATTTGAAATACCGATATAAATATATCTTTCAAATTTCCATAACAATATCTGTATAATCACGAACCCAACGGTTCTGGTTTTAGAGAATCCGACAGTCGGATCTCCCGTAATATCCATTCGAAGTCAATGGTCGAAATTCGCGAACTACAGTGACGCGGTGCGTTCTATTCAGGCCATTTAATATATATATATATATATATATATAATATTATACATATTTCGTCGATTTCCATTTAAAACGTATTTTATAAATCGTTTTAAATTCGTTTTCAAAACGATTTCAACTTCCATCTCAAATTCAAATCAAAATTGAATCTTTCCAATATAAATTCGTTTTAAATTCATTTCAAATTGATTTCAATTAAAATCGATTTTTAATTCAATTTCAGTTCGTTTTCAATTCAATTTGAATTTCAAATTTATTCAATTTCTATTCGAATTCATTTCTATTCAATTTCAATTCGAATTCAATTCTATTCAATTTCAATTCGAATTCATTTCTATTCAATTTCAATTCGTATTCATTTCTATTCAATTTCAATTCGAATTCAATTCTATTCAATTTCAATTCGAATTCATTTCTATTCAATTTCAATTCGAATTCATTTCTATTCAATTTAAATTCGAATTCAATTCTATTCAATTTCAATTCGAATTCATTTCTATTCAATTTCAATTCGAATTCATTTCTATTCAATTTCAATTCAAATTCATTTCTATTCAATTTCAATTCGAATTCAATTCAAAATATTCGATTTTGAAATTACTTTCAATATTCATTATAAAATCGACAACATTCCCGTTCGTGTTAAAATGGCGTGTAACTACTTAACACGGCTTCACATTTCAATATTCAAAGAATATTATTTTTAAATTATTCGATAATTCTGAACTAGAATCAGACACAGTCAATTACCATATAATTTCAGTTATATGGATTTCATCAAATTCATATATACAACAATGACGATAAACACCCAACCATCATCCAAAGTGCGTTCTACACTGTATAAGCATCAAATATAAATATTTAACGCTTATAACAACCTGTCAATCAATCGATCGACATACACCTAATTATTGGGACTAGTGTATGTCATATATCATCCCAATACCCGTGTGGGGTTTCAAACAATCCAACACAGATTTTATTTGTGCAGTTGGGCGATGTGTAAAATTTATCGTTCCAATCAATATCAATCAAATGTGTGTATATAAACAAATCGTCCGATTTGTTTATATTTATTTTATTTTAAATACACGTTAAAATTTTTATTTTCAACTATAAAATATTTTTAACTATATAAATATTTTATTTCACATCACACAATCAACTACACATCAAAATCAAACAAACAAGCATATAAGCCGTCCATGTTCTGTGGACGACGGGTGTCGGGTGCTACTAAACACCGTCTGCATCCTAGTATATATTTCAAACTAGAAATAAATTAAAAGTGAGGAGTTCTCACCTTGGGGTTCCACTCCGTTAGTCTTTCTTTCTGAACAGTTTGAATCTGTTCGAAATTCCAACACATCTTTTTCACGCTGTTCATATATAAAAATCCCATTTTTGTTTCGCTGCATATATTATAAAAATCTGGCTACTTCATTATAAAAATTATATTTTTATAACGCTACTTCTATAAAGATCAAATCTTTATCTCGCCTTCATTTATGTAAAAATCATATTCTTACTTCTAAGCTATATATATATAAATATCAAATTTTTATTATCATACATAAAATAAAAATCATATTTTTATTACCTCTATAATATAAAACTCATATTTCTAACTGTTATTTCCATTTCAAAAACATATGCTATTTTTACTTTATAAAATCAAGTCTATTTTTATTTTCAAATCAAAGTCTATTTTTATTTTCAAAAACACGTATTTTTTTTTAAAAACACGTATATTTATATTTTCAAAAACACGTATATTTATATTTTCAAAAACACATATATCTATATTTAAAACAAACGCAAATTTTATTTCTTTCAAAAATTACCTCTTTAAATCATATATATTTATATACAAATTTAGTTTCCAAAACTATGCTATTTTTACTTTTAAAAACTGATTTTAAACTTTGTATATATATTTTTAAAATCGTTTTTAAACCAGTGTCAAATTTTACATATATAAAAACTGAGATTTAAATACATTTTTATTAAAGAAAAGAAGACATGCTCACTGTTTAATCTTCAGAAGTGTTCAACGTCGCTCCGGAAGTGGTTCGAACCCTAGGGTTCGGATTTGCGCCTCCATCGTCCACCGTGAGTCCGATCAGGCGTCGCCTCTCCCTCCAGCGTCACGAGCCCTTCCAATCGCCAGGTGGAGCGGCCAACTCGGAGGTCAGCAGGCGTCGGAAAACTGAGGCGAGCGCCTCCCCTTACTGGCCAAAATTCGAGCAAACCCAGCACCCATAAATCATCATCTTCGATCTGCATGTAGGTCTCGCGTTCCCCTTCCATTTTGCTTCAGAAAAACTCGAAATTCATTGAATGGATTTAAAGTTTGGTGGGGGTTTTATTTTGAAGAAAATCGGCCGTGTAATTCCTAGTGGAGGCATTGAAAATGAATAGGGTTGACTAGTGGAATAAGAAAACAAGGGTTTAACTTGCTATATATAATATATAATAATATTATTTAATTCCAATTTAACTAGTTTAACCATCTGAACTCCAAATCAAACCCAATGACTGTCGTCCCTAGCTAATTACCCCCTTTCCGAACACAATGGGATATGTATCATAAGCTGATTCGATCGTTTCGATCAGTTTTTATCAAAATTAAAATATAAATCATTATATATTGAATTCAATTGTACATTTTAATTTACCAGGGCCACATACGAACTCTAAAAATTCCCAAAAAATATTTTCTAACTTCGTATTGACGATACGGTGCTAATAAACTAATTTCGTCAAATTTTGAGACCGTTTGAAAAATGGCCATTTTCCAGTCGATTAAAATCAACTAAAACTGGTCAAACGCGTTTTCCTTTGCCACGCTCACATATTGATTCAAAAAATTACGAATTTTGGAATCTAGCAATAACTTGACCTCGCTGATCCAACAAAAGTGGTTTCGTTGAAAACCGAGGTCGTTTGCAAAATGGCTATTTTCAAGGCCTTTATATATATTAAAATATATATAAATTCCACAGCGACTTTTCCGAATTTTAAACTGGACATATCTTTCAACTTCTAACGTGAAATCTCAGTTTCTTACATCCTTAGAAAGATATCGTCAAACAGATTCAAATATTTCTGGTTTCGTCCAATTCCGACTTAAAACGAATTCTGTATATTCATTTGAAATTCGAAATCGAAATTTCAAACTACCGCGCCGTTTCAAGCTCGTTATATAATTAAAATAAAATATTCATTTTAACTTCATCGAAAATAAATTTTCATCGTTATTATTTAAAATAATTCATTTTAAACAATCAAAATTCATTAAAATACCAAAATAAAATTTTTAAATTGGCTTGGATTTCCGGGTTATTACAATCTCCCCCACTTAAAACTTTTCGTCCCCGAAAAGGAACGAAGCCGAAAGTTGTTTCACAAACCAACCCAACTTTCATTGTTTTCTTTACGGCTTAAGTTCTTTAACTTTTCAGTTTCTAAGAACTTTTCAAATTTTTCAAAAATTTGGCTAACACCCTAAATTTTCGAAAAATTTCGCCATAACCTCCCCTACACCGGGGACTTCGGGATATTTCATATAGCCTCCCATGGCCTTCTTCAATCAAAAAGAAAAAGAAAAAGCCAAGCGGCTAGCCAAGCGGCTTGCCAAGCGGCTAGCCAAGCGGCTTGCCAAGCGGCTAGCCAAGCGGCTAGCCAATCGGCTCATAAAATCATCATCACCCAAACAAAACAGTAAATTATGGTAAACATGTACCTATTTGTCGGGCAGACAATTTTATTCTTCTGCTCTAGCCTCCTTGCTATGACCTGTCCAATAGATATACATATACATGCATGGAAATTCTAACAATTTTCAATACAATTCAATATTTGGTTCAATTTGTCTAAAGGTTCAACATTTAATTAATCAAACCATAATCAAACAACACAATCAACAATCAATTAGTTGATTATCATTTCAAATTCATAACTTTGATATATAGTCAAAAATCACATTTTTGATGCCAAATCACAACAAAAAGCGCTATCTAGCTTTGGTTCTCACAACAGTCAATAGGAAATATGTAAATATCACACCTTCGAAACTTGAACACAAATACTGATGATGTCGCGACATCACCAGAATTATCCCCGAGCGACTACAGTGCAATTTTATATCTATCCACTATATTAAAACTTTGAATACCCATGGATCAGACGTATATGCAAAATCTTTTTATACTGGATTGTCCAAATCAATATAAATTAAATAATCAAATACGAATAATTGATTTAAATTTTCAAAACAAAACTTGTTTTCAATTTTATTTTGAAAAGTTAACACTCTTCACACTCGTTCTAGGATACTACCGATCCTATCTATAACGAGTCATTCTCATTGGATATTACTAATCCAATATCTGATGAATTATTTCGTATGGTTCTAATGTGTCTTGTTCTCTGAGCTTTGTAAACCAAAGCTCTGATACCAAATGTAACGACCGGGAATTTCGCTCGATCCGAATCAGTCGCTAAACCGACCAAGACCGTTCGAAATGCCTGATTGTTTTGAGAACACAACAAACCAGAACGCAAACAGAAGAACATTTCATTGCTAATTACAACAATTCCATCAGAATACACGAATATACAGAGTATGAATCAATATTACATAGAAAATATCAGAGATTTAAATACAGTACTGCAGCGGAAAAATAATACAGAACATAACTGAAAGTAATACATGGATACAGAGCTTTCCGAGCATTGTTCCAGCAGTAAATCAGGATCCTGTGAATATAAATCTGCAAAACCAAAACTACTAGCTGCCCTGTCAAAAATAGGGGCACCCAGAGTTTAAACTCCAGGTCAGTCATGTGACTGGTGTGAGAACTAAAACAGTTATTAATTCAATTTTAAAGTTAGGTAAATCAACAGACCACGCAGTATAACATGGAACGGGTTTCCTCCCAAGGATACCAGTGCATAAAACCACAGCGCAATGCTAAATAAAGAACAATGAAGCTATTATAAGACCCAGGTCCCATCACACAATGCAACGCAAGTCAGAGGATAGGGTTCTTACCTTATAATAGCCAAAGAATGCTTGATACGCTAAATTTCATGTTTTAATTCTTAATCAGACTCCAACCGTAAATTAGTAAGAGAACGATTCCCTAAGTATTAACCCCGAAGGCCGAAAACCAACATCAGACTAATACCCAGGAAACCACCCATCTTAGCTCGTTTCCAGTTAGTTTCTGATTTTATATATAATCATAAATATCAATCATAGGCGACATGAGCGTCCCATGCCACTATGTCGCCATATATAGGTATACAATCAAAACCGCAATTGTCACGTATTGGAAGTTGGATTTCCATCTGTGAACCGAGGCAAAAGATAGTCCTCAACCGATTCGAGACACTCTAGCCCGTGTCTCTGGACCCAGACTCAGGTGGGCCGTTGGATCGTCAGGGTCGGTCCACCGATGTGGATTAAAGTGCCTGAACACTGCGTTTCACCACCCTTTGGGGGTGTCAATGAGCCAACGAATGACTCCATCGGCTTCACATAGTCACCGATATATCCGAGGCGCCTCGCAGCAGCAGCAACCACATAAGTCAAACTCGTCAGGGTGTGTAAAACCACTAACGCCACTTCTAACTAGAAAGAAACGCATGTCCTCCCTGAGGTCCACTACCGTTTTTGGTTCACCACCGGGGTGTGAGGCTCGCGAATCAACGCTACACAAAGCTATGCCACACAGGCCGTGCTTTGATGATCAACCACAAGACTTTGCTTTTCAACAGAAGCCTTGATCATTTGCATCTTAGCATGCCACACAGGCAAACCACTCCATGCAACCGACATCCATCAATCACACAGAATGATATCCAATGTCGGACACACAATCCATTTACAAGTCCGTTCCGGGTCTGAACGAAACCGGAGGAACCATATTCCTCGCATATCCATCGATCTCCAAGTACGTCTGGACGACCACTAACTGATTCCCTCCTCTTGGGTGTACGACCCAATCAAGATCATCAGTAATCACCCAAACGACGTGAAGACCTCCAGTCTTCGACACCGTCTTCATCTTCGACTTATCGTCGTATCAGTTATTCAGAATGGGATTAACCCGGTCTTTCCGAATAACTCGCGTATATAATAAACAAGTGTTACACAAACACAACATACGCCTCATTCCAATTCATCAGTCACTAACCGAAAATTAGCAAGAGAATAATTCCCCAAACATTAACCCCGAAGGCCGAAACCAACATCAGATCTATACCTAGGAAGTCATTCTTCTTAGCTAACCTATAGTTAGTTTCTAAATTTCACATTCTTAGGGAAAGGTTCCCATTAATTTTATCAAAGATAAATTATTTTAAATTTATTCTTTAATCTTCCTTTGAATATCACTTCAAACTAGTCGGGATTAACAAACCTTACTGAAGTAATCATTTGTTTTAATTTCCCAATCCCAACCTATTCATCGCATGAAGTAAAACTTGTCATACTTCATATCTAACACCACGGTGTTATCGGTAAATTCAATTACCATTTCATGTTCAAATCTAATTAAAGATTTAACTATCGCCTGGAGCGAAACTGGTGATACTCCATTCTCGATCATTACAATCTAACTAAAGATTCATTAAAACTCCACTTGGTTTTAATCTTTAACTGGGTTAAAGAACCGATGTCATTTAAAACATGGTTCACGATAAACCCCAAAATCACATCACATTTCAATCAGTCCCTAACCGTAAATTAGTAAGAGGACAGTTCCCTAAATATTGACCCCGAAGGCCAAAACCAACATCAGATCAATATCCAAGAAACCATCCAACTTAACTGATCCCCAGTTAGCTCTTAATTTTCTTAACTCCATTTGGGTTTAAGAACAGTATTATTAAAGATACCGTTCACGACAACCCAAAATCACATTCCATTAATTATCGGGCTAAAGAACGAGCGTTATTTAAAACACTGTTCACGATAAACCCAAAAATCAATACCAATTCAATTCCAATTAAATATTATTTAATTGGTACACTTCATTAAATCTAAATAATAAGATTTAATCTTTTCTCAACTAGGTTTAAGAGAAGTGTTAATGAAGACACCGTTCACGACAAACCCAAATCTCTTTTGATATTAAATACAGGGCTCTGAATAGAAAATGTACCGGCTTATATTCAATATCAAATTCTACGACCAACAAATATCGTATTTGAAATATCGATTTAGATATATCTTTCAAATTTCCATAACAATATCTGTATAATCACAAAATCCAACATTGAAATATTCCAAAGACAATTTCGATTCACATCCCTTCCAATTCAATTATTTGAAATTCTGGTTATTTTCAAAACCATTTCAAATCCAATTTATTTATTTTAAAAAAATAAATAAATTATTATTCTAGTTCAAAACTAGTTCATTTCGATAAAAATCTACTTTTATCCTTTCGAATATGGAAATTTTCATCCCAATTCTTCACAAATCATTTCTTATTATATTACACAAATTACTACTATTTTTAATAATTTTATCAAGGCCCGTACAGTGGATTTCCATCAATGGTCACTGAACTGCACTTACAGCGACCTTTTCCAAATTTGATTTGGACATAATTCCAAATCCAACCGTTAGATTTCAAATTTCTAATATCCGTTAGAAAGCTCTTTTCGATACGAACCCAACGGTTCCGGTTTTAGAGAATCCGACGGTCGGATCTCCCGTAATATCCATTCGAAGTCAATGGTCGAAATTCGCAAACTACCGCGGCGCAGCGCGTTCTATTCAGGCTATTTAATATATATATATATATAATATTATATATATTTCGTCAATTTCCTTTTAAAATGTATTTTATAAAATGTTTTAAATTCGTTTTCAAAACGATTTCAACTTCCATCTCAAATTCAAATCAAAATTGAATCTTTCCAATATAAATTCATTTTAAATTCATTTCAAATCGATTTCAATTCAAATCGATTTTTAATTCAATTTCATTTCGTTTTCAATTCAATTTGAATTTCAAATTTATTCAATTTCAATTCGAATTCATTTCTATTCAATTTCAATTCGAATTCAATTCTATTCAATTTCAATTCGAATTCAATTCTATTCAATTTGAATTTGAATTCATTTTTATTCAATTTCAATTCGAATTCATTTCTATTCAATTTCAATTCGAATTCAATTCTATTCAATTTCAATTCGAATTCATTTCTATTCAATTTCAATTCAAATTCATTTTTATTCAATTTCAATTCGAATTCAATTCTATTCAATTTCAATTCGAATTCATTTCTATTCAATTTCAATTCGAATTCATTTCTATTCAATTTCAATTCGAATTCAATTCTATTCAATTTCAATTCGAACTCATTTCTATTCAATTTCAATTCAAATTCATTTCTATTCAATTTCAATTCGAATTCAATTCAAAGTATTCGATTTTGAAATTACTTTCAATATTCATTATAAAATCGACAACATTCCCGTTCGTGTTAAAATGGCGTGTAACTACTTAACACGACATCACATTTCAATATTCAAAGAATATTATTTTTAAATTATTCGATAATTCTGAACTGGAATCAGACACAGTCAATTACCATATAATTTCAATTATATGGATTTCATCAAATTCATATATACAACAATGACGATAAACACCCAACCATCATCCAAAGTGTGTTCTACACTGTATAAGCATCAAATATAAATATTTAACGCTTATAACAGCCTGTCAATCAATCGATCGGCATACACCTAATTATTGGGACTAATGTATGTCATTTATCATCCCAATACCCGTGTGGGGTTTCAAACAATCCAACATAGATTTTATTTGTGCAGTTGGGCGATGTGTAAAATTTATCGTCCCAATCAATATCAATCAAATGTGTGTATATAAACAAATCGTCCGATTTGTTTATATTTATTTTATTTTAAATACATGTTAAAAATTCTATTTTCAACTATAAAATATTTTTAACTATATAAATATTTTATTTCACATCACACAATCAACTACACATCAAAATCAAACAAACAAGCATACAAGCCGTCCATGGTCTGTGGACGACGGGTGCTACTAAACACCGTCTGCATCCTAGTATATATTTCAAACTAGAGATAAATTAAAAGTGAGGAGTTCTCACCTTGGGGTTCCACTCCGTCAGTCTTTCTTTCTGAACAGTTTGAATCTGTTCGAAATTCTAACACATCTTCTTCACGCTATTCATATATAAAAATCACATTTTTGTTTCGCTGCATATATTATAAAAATCTAGCTACTTCATTATAAAAATTATATTTTTATAATGCTACTTCTGTAAAGATCAAATCTTTATCTCGCCTTCACTTATTTAAAAATCATATTCTTACTTCTAAGCAATATATATAAAAATCGAATTTTTATTATCATACATAAAATAAAAATCATATTTTTATTACCTCTATAATATAAAAATCATATTTCTAACTGTTATTTCCATTTCAAAAACATATGCTATTTTTACTTTATAAAATCAAGTCTATTTTTATTTTCAAATCAAAGTCTATTTTTATTTTCAAAAACACGTATATTTTTTTTTTAAAAACACGTATATTTATATTTCAAAAACACGTATATTTATATTTTCAAAAACACGTATATTTATATTTAAAAAAAACTCAAATTTTATTTCTTTCAAAAATTACCTCTTTAAATCATATATATTTATATACAAATTTAGTTTCCAAAACTATGCTATTTTTACTTTTAAAAACTAATTTTAAACTTTGTATATATATTTTTAAAATCGTTTTTTAAATTAGTGTCAAATTTTACATATATAAAAATTGAGATTTAAATACATTTTTATTAAAGAAAAGAAGAGATGCTCACTGTTTAACCTTCAGAAGTGTTCAACGTCGCCCCAGAAGTTGTTCGAACCCTAGGGTTTGGATTTGCGCCTCCATCGTCCACCGTGAGTCCGATCAGGCGTCGCCCCTCCCTCCATCGTCACGAGCCCTTCCAATCGCCAGGTGGAGCGGCCAACTCGGAGGTCAGCAGGCGTCGGAAAACTGAGGCAAGCGGCGCCCCTTACTGGCCAAAATTCGAGCAAACCCAGCACCCATAAATCATCATCTTCGATCTGCATGTTGGTCTCGTGTTCCTCTTCCATTTCGCTTCAGAAAAACTCTAAATTCATTGAATGGATTTAAAGTTTGGTGGGGGTTTTATGTTGAAGAAAATCGGCCGTGTAATTCCTAGTGGAGGCGTTGAAAATGAATAGGGTTGACTAGTGGAATAAGAAAACAAGGGTTTAACTTGCTATATATAATATATAATAATATTACTTAATTCCAATTTAACTTGTTTAACCATTTCAACTCCAAATCAAACACAACGATTGTCGCCCCTAGCTAATTACCCCCTTTCCGAATACAATGGGATATGTATCGTAAGCTGATTCGATCGTTTCAATCAGTTTTTATCAAAATTAAAATATAAATCATTATATATTGAATTCAAATGTACATTTTAATTTACCAGGGCCACATACGAACTCTAAAAATTCCCAAAAAATATTTTCTAACTTCGTATCGACGATACGGTCCTAATAAACTAATTTCGTCAAATTCCGAGACCGTTTGAAAAATGGCCACTTTCCAGTCGATTAAAATCAACTGAAACTGGTCAAACGCGTTTTCCTTTGCCACGCTCACATATTGATTCGAAAAATTACGAATTTTGGAATCTAGCAATAAATTGACCTTACGGATCCAACAAAAGTGGTTTCGTCGAAAACCGAGGTCGTTTGCAAAATGGCTATTTTCAAGGCCTTTATATATATATATATATATATATATATATATATATATTAAAAAATATATAAATTCCACTGCGACTTCTCTGAATTTTAAACTGGACATATCTTTCAACTTCTAATGTGAAATCTCAGTTTCTTACGTCCTTAGAAAGATATCGTCAAACAGATTCAAACATTTCTTGTTTCGTCCAATTCCAACTTAAAACGAATTCTGTATATTCATTTGAAATTCGAAATCGAAATTTCAAACTACCGCGCCATTTCAGGCTCGTTATATAATTAAAATAAAATATTCGTTTTAACTTCGTCGAAAATAAATTTTTCGTCGTTATTATTTAAAATAATTCATTTTAAATAATAAAAATTCATTAAAATAGCCAAATAAAAATTTTAAATTGGCTCGGATTTCCTGGTTATTACAAACGATAATTGAAATAAGGTTGTTGTCATCAAAACTTCATTCTCCAACAATCTCCCACTTTTTGATGATGACAACCTTAGTTTATAAAATATCATACCTGTATACCTGTTTGTTGATGTTCCTCTTATACTCCCCATGTCTATAAGTTTCCTATAAATTATTCCTATATTTTATAATTTTTCCCCCTTTGGCATTATCAAAAAGAAATTTTAAGGATACTCCCCCTAAGTTATACAACCCTAGAACCTAAGTAATATTCCTAAAAATAACCCCCTAAATTGTATAATTCTCTAAATAGAACATAAGTAACTATCCCTAATAAAAATACTCCCCCATAATCTGTTAACTAATTCTGAGTAGAACACTCCCCTTAATCTATAATAATACATAGCATTATGATGATTAAATATAAACCAATCCAAGTATTGTTTACATATGTTTGTCTGATACATATACATACAAATCAAACCAAACTAAATCATACCATATGTCTTAATATATACAAGTTTCAAACAATATAATTTAAATCACACCACACCATATGTTTTTACAATAATTAAACAAATCAATCAAATATTACCAAACAATTAAACGTTTCTTGGAACTTCAACCCAACCATCTTCTCCAAAGACAGGATCCTTTTTAATCACTTCCCAATCTTCATCTTCTTTGGTTAATGGAGCCTTTGCGAGATTATTTTCTTCATCTTTGAAAAGAGAAGAGATTAGCCATGCATTGCGTCAAAGTGCTTTTCTTGTTGTTCAAACATCTTTATTTGGCTTAATTCAAGATGACGCTGATTTCGTAAAATGATAGAGAGGATATTTTTGAATGAATTGACAGTTTCTTCTAGATTTTCACTTAGATTATGAATTGGATTTGCCATGGATTTGTTGAGAAACGATTAAGGAAAAAGGAGTAATGGAATAATGAAGTTTTCTGGAAGAGATGGACTTAAATAGGGTGTGGAATTCGTTGGATTTTGAATGAACATGAGTTGTTATTTTAATTTTACAATTTGAAAAGATTTGAAAGCATGTCTGTTATATGTCGACATACATGTTTTGTTATGTCGACATACTATAGTATGTTTATTGAAAATTTTGAAATTTTGAATTCTTTTTGAACTCTTGTAATATTATAATATGTTTTATGGTTTTTCCAGAAACACAAAGATTATTTAATCAGAAATAAAATTCCGTTCATTACTTAATTGAAAGTAAATACATCCAATTAAATAAGACACACTTTTAAATACGAGATTCGAAAGCAAATACAAGGAAATATATAAAGATAGATTAAACTAGATGGCCTAGTTTTCGGATAATGATGAGGAATATGAAATTCCAAGCTTTCTTCCTATCTTGACCATGAATTTTGGATATTTTGGAAAGTTTCTTGTTAAGCATCTTTTGATTTTTGATGATTTTCACTTGATTTTGGACAATTATGTCTTTGATTTCACTCTTTGAGGTTGGATACTCAATGCTTTCCATAGAAGTCTCTTCTTCTTCGACTTCCATTGGGTCTTGCTCTTGTTGCAGTCGAGCTTGTTTGGCCTCATATGTCTCAAAAGGTTTGAAAGTGGGAGGAATTGGCATGAGATGAATGTTTGATGCGTCAAACACTTTTCTAGCGACAAATTCTTCTCTGTGAAGACCAACTCCATAGTATTTGAAAATGCGAGTGAGATAAACACCATAGTGGAGAGTGTTTTCTCTTGAAGATACATCTATTGGCTTAAATTCATTAAGAATCATTTCCGCCCAATTGATATTATATCCACCTATTATGGCAAAGAGAGCCTTTTGGACTTTAAGAGTTGGATTGTTGAAATTTCCGGAACGGGGAGTGATGGTGCGTTGAAGGAGGAGGTTGACAATCCTTTTTTTTAGACAAAAGAAACGATTTTTGAAATCCATTGGAACACCATCTATGAAGACATCGTGATAGGTTTCCATATTGGTTTCATCGATAACGAAAGTTGAGAAATCTGTGCCCTTGCTTCTACAATTTAGAATTTTGCCTAAAAGATCAGCATCGAAAATAATTTGAGTTCCCTTGACACTACTCCAAATTTGGTTTTCGTCGCTTCGATAAAATCCGTGGTTGAGATTTGCATAGAACATCTTCACAAGTTTGGGATAACATACTTAATCGTTATCATGAGAGTCAATTAGACTCAAGATTTCGTTATGTTGGAAAAGAGAGGTGAGATCATAAAATGAAAATTTGCTAAAGACGGCGAAAGCACCCGTGTTAACTTTAGCATTTGCTAAATAGTTACCATAGGTTTTGATAGCCTCTTTGTCATTGTAAAGATAATCTATTATGGTTTTGGTTATCTTCAATTTTTGAGATGAACTTAAGGAAGCCATTGAAATGATAATTTTGAAGAGAATAAATATGAAGAATATTGTTTTGAGCTCTGAATGAAAGGTAGAAAAGATGGATATATATAGAAAATGAATTGATATGAATTGAGTGAATATGAATTGAATAGGCACAACGTTTCAAATTGAGAGGACACCTTTTCAAACCTTGGGAGTTGGTGAAAAGATTGGAGGGAAGTTTGAAAGTTTAAACTTTTGAAATTCAAAATTTAAATTTCAAAACTGTTGGATATGCCGACATGTATATTTCTGTATGTCGACATACAGGGCTTATTTCAAAAGGAAATTGGATTTTCAAGTTTTGAATTAAATTATCGATTTATATTTCAAGTTTAACGATTTCCTGAAATACTTCTAATCTTAATGAACATACAAAAAAATTATTTTTATTAATTTATTGGTTATTTAATACTATATTATTATTTTGAATTTTGAATTTCAAATTTCAAAAATTTACTAAATTTTAAAGTTTTAAATTCAAATCAATGCAAACAAATAAAGCAACCATTCAACCAAATAAAATTAAAATTTAATTAATGCGTACCCGGTTTTTTGATGCTTTTCTTCATGATCTTCTGAACTCTGAATTGTTGTAAAGCATATGTTTGTATTTCCAGTTTCTGGTTCTTCATCACTTGATGACGAATCTGAAACATTTAATGTAGTTGTGTATGCTTTCTTTCTTTTCCATGATGAATAGGTGTTGTCCGTTTATTGAGTAGATCTGTCTGGATATGGAAACATTTTCTTTACATGATCTGATTTGTTTCAGTTAAAACATCGTCCATCATTTAATTTTGAATTTGCTTGATTATAACCCTCCATTCTATATTTTTGAAATTTTCTAAAATGATTTGTCATGAGTGCTGTTTCTTCATTATCTTCACTACTCAAGTCAGAATCCTTTGTTGTTACATTTAGTGCATTAGTTTCTTTTCAGTTGAACTATTTTCTTTTCTTTTTTGTAATTGAACTTCGTATGACATCAAATCCCAATTAACTCTTCAATCTTCATTTCATTGACATCATTGGCTTCTTCTATAGCCAAAGTCTTCTGATCCCATTCTTGAGTTAATGAATTTAATATTTTTTGACTTGATCTGCTTCAGAGTAAGTTTTCCCAAGTGCTGTTAGTGACTGCACTATCTCTTGAAATCTGCAATACATATCTGAAATAGACCCGTTCTCATTCATTTTGAATAATTCAAATTGATTAACTAGCATGCCTATCTTAGTCTGTTTAACTTTACTAGTTCCTTCATGAGTAACTTGTAAAGTTCTCCAGATTTCTTAAGAAGTCTTACATACGGATACTATATTAAACTCATTTCAATCTAATGAACAAAATAACATATTCATTTTGTGTACTATTCCATGTGTCTAATCCTACAGACTGTAAATAATTTTCATTCTACATGTCCAATATGAATAATTACTACCATTAAACAATGGTGTCTAACAGTGGATTGACCCTCTATAAAAGAACTGTTATTGCTACCACTGTTGGTTGCCATTATCACTATTTCAAAAATTAGATTATGAACTTTTTGAAAGACCTTGCTCTGATACCAATTGTTAGGGACTGCGAATGGATCGTTTGGGTAAAGCAAACACTAGAAGCGGGGTAAATAGTGTTTGTAAGAATTTAAACAAAGCTTAAAACTAAAGAGAATTATGGAATGTATCAAACACCACTAACACAATCATAGACACAGATTCAAACACAGATGCAAATAAATAGAAATAAAAATGCAGAAAAAGGAAAGAACAAACCGAATTTTATACTGGTTCAGATCACTCCTACGTCCAGTCCCGCACAACGCTGGATTGTGCAGAGTTTTATTACTATTTCCAATAGTCAAATACAACCTCGTTGATTTCAAGGCTCAACAAGGAGACACTGTAATAATCCGGAAATCCGAGCCAATTTTTTAAAAAAAAGGGCAATTTCGATGAATTTTGAATATTTAAAATGAATTATTTTAAATAATAGCGATGAGAAATTTATTTTGAATAGAATTGAATGTATATATTTATAAAGCTCGACATTAGAATATGTATAATTATTTATAATTATAAAAGGAATTGAAAATGGCGCGGTAATTCGATAATTCGATTTCAAAATTCAAATGAATGTACCGGGTGCAAAATAAACCAGATTTTAGCGAAACCAAAAATATTAGAATCTAACTGGTAATATCTTTCCAACGAATCAGAAAAATTGAAATTTCATAGAGGGGATAAAAATTTACGTCCAGTTGAAAATTCAGAATAGTCGCTATGGAATTCTGGCCCTTAAAAATGGGAATTTGCAAACGACCTCGGTTTTCAACGAAACCACTTTTGTTGGATCATTGATGTCAAGTTATTGCTAGGTTTCAAATTTCGTAATTTTTTGAATCAATATTTGAGCGTGGCAAAGGAAAACGCGTTTGACCAGTTTTAGTTGATTTTAATCGATTGGAAAATGGCCATTTTTCAAACGGCCTCAAAATTTGACGAAATTAGTTTTGTTAGGACCGTATCATCAATACGAACCTAGAAAATACTTTTCTGGAATTTTTCAAGTTAGTATGTGACCCCAGCAAATTGAAATGCGCGTTCAAATTCAATATATAGAGTTATATGTTGATTTTGACGAAAACTGGTCGAAACGATCGAATAAGCCTACGATAAATATCCCATTGTGTTCGGAATGGAGGGTAATTAGCTATGGACGACAGGCGGTGGGTCTCGTTTCGAGGTCGAAAATAAAAATTGCTTTTTAGAAAATTTAATAATAAAATATTTATTTATTTATATAATATAGCCCTCCCCTACCTTCTCTCTCCCTCCTCACTTCCTACTGTCGATTTAAGTTTTTAGAAATAAGAAAAAAAGAGAAAGAAAGGAAGAACGGAGCCGCCGCGCCAGAGCTGGACGCCGCCACCCTGGCCCCGCCCGCCGCGCGTAGCCTCCCCCTCCTTCCTCGATCCACGCACCCTCCTCCTTCCTCTTTCCATGATAAAACCGCCCCTAACCTCGAGCTCGCACCCGCCATCGACGAGACCAAATCAGCGCGCCCTAGCCCCAGGCCACCGCGACGTCAGCCGCCACCTCAGCTCGTTGAAGACTGTAAGCCTTTTAATTCATTTTTATTTTTTTTGTTTTTTTTATTTCTTTCCTATCATATAAAATAGTGAATTTATTTTCAGCTTTTAAAGTATAAAGATATGATTTTTATATCATAGAAAGTATAAAGATGTAATTTTTATATGGTGGAAAGAATAAAAATGTGATCTTCATAGAAGTAGCAATGTAAAAATACGATTTTTATTAGATAGAAAGAATAAAATATGATTTTTATATTATATAAATAGTAAAAATTTGATCTTTATTTATGTGGCGAAATAAAAATATGATATTTATTATATATACGTTGAAATAGAAATGTGATTTTTATAGCGATGATATAAAAAAATCCCATCCTTTTATTTGAAGTAGATATAAAAATATAATTTTTATATAGGAATAAGCATTATAAAAATATATTCTTCATTGGAAGAAGAGCGATATAAAAATATAATTTTTATATAGAGAATAGTGTTATAAAAATAGGATTTTTATCTATATAGTAGCGGTATAAAAATGTGATTTTTATCCATATAGCGTTGTAATAAAAATGTGATTTTTATATACATGGCAACAATATAAAAATGCGATTTTTATATATGTAGTGGATGCGGACAACGAAAGTGACGAAAGAAAAGACGATGAAGATTTCCTACATATGAAGAGTCGTGGCGTTTGGATTAGCTAATTGGTGAGAACTTCTCACTTTTAATTTAATTTTCTAGTTAAAATATATACTAGGATGCAGACGGTGTTTAGTAGCACCCGACACCCGTCGTCCACAGACCATGGACGACTTATTTGTTTGTTTGTTTGATTTTGATGTGTAGTTGATTGTGTGATGTGGATTGAAATAAAAATATTTTTATAGTTAAAAATAGAATTTTTAACGTGTATATGAAATGAAATAAATTAATATAAACAAATTGAACGATTTGTTTATATACACACATTTGACTAATATTGATTGTGGCGATAAATTTTACACATCGCCCAACTGCACAAATAAAATCTGTGTTTGATTGTTTAAAACCCCACATGGGTATTGGGATGATATGTGACATACATTAATCCCAATAATTAGTTGTATGTCGATCGATTGATTGACAGACTGTTATGAGCGATAAATATTTATATTTGATGCTTATACAGTGTAGAATGCACATTGGATGATGGTTGATTATTTGTCATTGTTGATATATACATGCGTTGTATGGAAATCCATAGAAATAAAATCTATGGTAATTGATTGGGCCTCATTCCAGTTTTGAAATAGAATATTTGAAGAGAAATATTTGAATAAAATATTTGAGAAGAAATATTTGAAACGAAATATTTGAATAGACTATTTGAAATAGAAATATATAAAGCCGTGTTGATTAGATATACGCTATTTTGACGCGAACGATATTTATATCGATTATATTCATTTTTATAATGAATATTGAAAAGTGATTTCAAAATCGAATAATTTGAAATGAAATTTGAATTAAATTGAATTGAAATGAATTAGAATTCGAATTGAATTGAAATGAATTAGAATTCGAATTGAAAATAAAATGAATTCAAATCCAATTGAAATTGGATGGAAATCAATTTGAAATG
Organism: Allium sativum; assembly: GCA_030737875.1. NCBI lineage: Eukaryota > Viridiplantae > Streptophyta > Magnoliopsida > Asparagales > Amaryllidaceae > Allium > Allium sativum. The sequence goes on along the minus strand of CM060922.1, from coordinate 440,879,332 downwards.
AATTCGAATTGAAAATGAATTCGAATTGAAATTGAATAGAATTGAATTCGAATTGAGATTGAATAGAAATGAATTCGAATTAAAATTGAGTTGAAATGAAAACGAACTGAAATTGAATTAAAAATCGATTTGAATTGAAATCAATTTGAAATGAATTTAAAACGAATTTATAAGGAAATATTCAATTTTGATTTGAATTTGAATATGAAGTTGAAATCACTTTGAAAACGAATTTAAAACGATTTGAAAAATATGTTTTTAAAAGGAAATCGACGAAATATATATAACATATATATTATATACATAATGGCCTGAATAGAACGTGCCGCGCCACGGCAGTTCGCGAATTTCGACCCTTGACATCGAATGGATATTGCGGGAAATCCGACCGTCGGGTTCTCCTAAAACCGGAAATTTGAGCTCGTATCGAAAAGAGCTTTCTAACGAATATTAGAAATTATAAATCTAACGGTTGGATTTGGAATTATGTCCAAATCAAATTTGGAAAAGGTCGCTGTAAGTGCAGTTCGATGGCCGTTGATGGAAATCGACTGTACGGGCCTTGATAAAATTATTAAAAATAGTAATAATTTGTGTAAAATTATAAGAAATGATTTGTGAAGAATTGGGATGAAAAACTCCATATTTGAAAAGATAAAAGAAGATTTTTCTCGAAATGAACTAGTTTTGTACTAGAATAATAATTTATTTATTTTGAAAATAAATAAATTGAATTCGAAAAGGGTTTTAAAAGTAACCAGAATTTCCAATAATCGAATTGGAATGGATTTGAATCGAAATTGTCTTTGGAATATTTCGATGTTGGATTTCGTGATTGTACTGATATCGTTATGGAAATTTGAAAGATATATAGATATCGTTATTTCCAATACGATATTTGTTGGTCGTAGAATTTGATATTGAATATAAGCCGATATATTTTCAATTTACAGCCTTGTATTTAATATCAAATATGATTTTGGGTTGTCGTGAACGGTATCTTCAATATCACTGTTCTTGGACCCAAACGAGTTAAGAAAATCAGAAACTAACTGGAGATTAGTTAAGTTGAATGGTTTCTGGGCTACTGATCTGATGTTGGTTTCGGCCATCGGGGTTAATACTTAGGGAGTTGCTCACTCGCTAATTTACGGTTTGGGACTTATTGAAATGTGATGTGATTTTGTGGTTTATCGTGAACCGTGTTTTAAATGACACCGATTCTTTAACCCAGTCAAAGATTAAAACTAAGTGGAGTTTTAATGAATCTTTAATTAGATTGAAAAGATCGAGAATGGAGTATCACCAGTTTTGCTCCAGGCGATAGTTAAATCTTTAATTAGATTTGAACGTGAAATGGTAATTGAATTTACCAATAACACCGTGGTGTTAGATATAAGGTATTACCAGTTTTACTTCATGGGATGAATAGGTTGGGATTGGGAAATTAAAACAAATGATTACTTCGGTAAGGTTCGTTAATCCCGACTAGTTTGAAGTGATATTCAAAGGAAGATTAAAGAATAAATTTAGAAGAATTTATCTTTGATAAAATTAATGGGAACCTTTCCCTAAGAATGTGAAATTTAGAAACTAACTGTAGGTTAGCTAAGAAGAATGGTTTCCTGGGTATTGATCTGATGTTGGTTTTGGCCTTCGGGGTTAATATTTGGGGAATTGTTCCCTTACTAATTTACGGTTAGTGACTGATGAATTGGAATGAGGCGTATGTTGTGTTTGTGTAACACTTGTTTATTATATACGCGAGTTATTCAGAAAGACCGGGTTTATCCCATTCTGAATAACTGATTCGACGATGAGTCGAAGATGAAGACGGTGGTTGAAGACTGGAGGTATTCACGTCGTTTGGATAATTACTGATGATTTTGATTGGGATGTACACCTAAGAGGAGAGAATCAGTTGGTGATCGTCCAGACGTACTTGGAGATCGATGGATATGCGAGGAATAAGGTTCCTCCGGTTTCGTTCAGACCCAGAACGGACTTGTAAATGGATGTGTGCCTGACATCGGATTTCATTCTGTGTGATTAATATCGGTTGCATAGCGTGAATTGCCGGTGTGGCATGCTAAGATGCAAATGATCATGGCTTCTGTTGAAAAGCAAAGTCTTGTGGTTGATGATCAAAGCACCGCCTGTGTGGAATAGCTTTGTGTAACACTGATTCGCGAGCCTCACACCCCGATTGTGAACCAGAAACGGGAGAAGGATCCAGGAAGGACATGCGTCTCTTTCTACCTAGAAGTGGCGTCGGTGGTTTTACACGTTTTGACGAGTTTGACTTATGTGGTTGTTGCTGTCGCGAGGCGCCTCGGATATATCGGTCGTTCTCGAATAGATGGAGTCATTCGTTGACTCATTTACGCCCCATAGGGCGGGGAGATGTAGTGTTCAGGGTTTCATCTAATCCACATCGAGTGGACAGGCCCTGTGGCTCCATGGGACGATGCATTCTATTCCTGAGACTCGGGCTAGACAGTCTCGAATTCGGTAAGGACGATCCCTTGCCTTGGTTCACAGATGGAAATCCAATTTCCAAATACGTGACATTTGTGGTTTTGATTGTAGAGCCTAGTATGGCGACATGATATATGGTACCTATCCCGTCTATGATTGATATTTATGATTGTATATAAAATTAGAAACTAACTAGAAACGAGTTAAGATGGGTGGTTTCCTGGGTATTGTTCTAATGTTGGTTTCGGCCTTCGGGGTTAATACTTAGGGAATCGTTCTCTTACTAATTTACGGTTGGAGTATGATTAAGAATCAAAAGATAAAATTTCACGTATCAAGCATTCTTTGGCTGTTATAAGGTAAAAGCCTATCCTCCGGTTTGTGTTGCATTGTGTGATGGGACCTGGGACTTATAATAGCTTCGTTGTTCTTTATTTAGCATTGCGCTGTTGTTTTATGCACTGGTGTTCTTGGGAGGAAACCCGTTCCATGTTATACGGCGTGGTCCCTTGATTTACCTAACTTTAAATAAAGATTAATAACTGTTTTAGTTCTCACACCAGTCCCATGACTGACCTGGAGTTTATTGTTTTAACCTAAACTCTAGGTGCCCCTATTTTGACACGGGCAGCTAGTAGTTTTGGTTTTGCAGATTTATATTCACAGGATCCTGATTTACAGCTGGGACGATACTCGGAAAGCTCTGTATCCGTGTATTACTTCTAGTTGTGTGTTGTATTATTTTTCCATTGCGATGTATTAAAATGTAATTTAAATCTCTGATATTTTCTGTATAATATTGATTCATACTCTGTATATTCTTGTATTCTGATGGAATTGTTGTAATATACAATGAAATGTTTTTCTGTTTGCTTTCTGTTGTGGCTTGTTCTCAACTCAATCTGTGATTTCCGGTAAGGGGGATTTCGGTTCATTTCATCGTGGTATCATAGCTTTGGTATACCGAGCTCAGAGAACATGGCACATTAGAACCATACGAAAGAATTCATCAGAAATTGGATTAGTAATATCGAATGGGAATGACTCGTTAGAGATGGGATCAGTAGTATCCTAGAACGAGTGTAAAGAGTATATTTTTAAAATGAAAACAAGTTTTGTTTAGAAATTTAAATCATTTTATACGTATTTGAATATTTATTTTAAATTAATTTGGACAATCCAATATATAAAGATTTTGCATATATGTCTTGCAAACGTGTATTCGAAGTTTTAATGTACTGGATAGTTATAGAATCACACTCTAGTTGCCCGGGGATAATTCTGGTGACGGGGCACCATCGCCAATATTTATTTTCGAGTTTCGAAAGTGGGATTTCTATATATTTCCAATTGACTGGTGTGAGAACCGAAACTAGATCGGGCTTATTGTTGTGATTTGGCATCAAAAATGTGATTTTTGACTATATATCAAAGTTATGAATTTGAAATGATAACCAACTAATTGATTGATGGTTGTGTTGTTTGATTATTGTTTGATTAACTAAATGTTGAACCTTTAGCCAAATTGATCAAATAGTGAATTGTATTGAAAATTTGTCGCATTTGCATAGTATACATGTACTTACACTGACCAGGTCATTGGAAGGAGGCTAGAGCAGAGAATAAAATTGTTTGCCCGACAAATAGGTACATGTTTACCATAATTTACTGTTTTGTTTGGGTGATGATGATTTTATGAGCCGCTTGGCTTTTTCTTTTTCTTTTGGATTGAAGAAGGCCATAGGAGGCTATATGAAATATCCCGAAGTCCCCGGTGCAGGGGAGGTTATGGCGAAATTTTTCGAAAATTTAGGGTGTTAGCCAAATTTTTGAAAAATGTGAAAAGTTCTTAGAAAATGAAAAGTTGAAGAACTTAAGCCATAAAGAAAACAATGAAAGTTGGGTTGGTTTGTGAAACAACTTTCGGCTTCGTTCCTTTTCGGGGACGAAAAGTTTTAAGTGGGGGAGATTGTAATAACCCGAAAATCCGAGCTAATTTAAAATTTTTATTTTGGCAATTTCGATGAATTTTGAATATTTAAAATGAATTATTTTAAATAATAGCAACGAGAAATTTATTTTGAATAGAATTCGAACGTATATATTTATATAGCTCGACGTAAGAATATGTATAATTATTTATAATTATAAAAGGAATTGAAAATGACGCGGTAGTTCGATAATTCGATTTCAAAATTCAAACGAATGTACCGGGTGCAAAATAAACCAGATTTTAGCGAAACCAAAAATATTAGAATCTAATTGGTAATATCTTTCCAACGAATTAGAAAAATTGAAATTTCATAGCGGGGATAAAAAGTTACGTCCAGTTGAAAATCCAGAATAGTCGCTATGGAGTTCTAGCCCTTAAAAATGGGAATTTTGCAAACGACCTCGGTTTTTGACGAAACCACTTTTGTTGGATCCGTGATGTCAAGTTATTGCTAGGTTTCAAATTTCGTAGTTTTTCGAATCAATATTTGAGTGTGGCAAAGGAAAACGCGTTTGACCAGTTTTAGTTGATTTTAATCGACTGGAAAATGGCCATTTTTCAAACGGCATCAGAATTTGACGAAATTAGTTTTGTTAGGACCGTATCGTCAATACGAACCTAGAAAATATTTTTTTGGAATTTTTCGAGTTAGTATGTGACCCCAGGAAATTGAAATGCGCGTTCAAATTCAATATATAGAGTTATATGTTGATTTTGATGAAAACTGGTCGAAACGATCGAATCAGCCTACGATACATATCCCATTGTGTTCGGAATGAGGGTAATTAGCTATAGACGACAGGCGGTGGGTCTCGTTTCGAGGTTGAAAATAAAAGTTGCTTTTTAGAAAATTTAATAATAAAATATTTAATTATATAATATAGCCCTCCCCTACCTTCTCTCTCCCTCCTCACTTCCTACTGTCGATTTCAGATTTTAGAAATAAGAAAAAAAAGAGAAAGAAAGGAAGAACGGAGCCGCCGCGCCAGAGCTGGACGCCGCCACCTTGGCCCCGCCCGCCGCGCGCAGCCTCCCCCTCCTTCCTCGATCCACGCACCCTCCTCCTTCCTCTTTCCACGATAAAACCGCCCCTAACCTCGAGCTCGCACCCGCCATCGACGAGACCAGATCAGCGCTCCCTAGCCCCAGGCCACCGCGACGTCAGGCGCCACCTCAGCTCATTGAAGACTATAAGCCTTTTAATTCATTTGTTTTGTTTTTTTTATTTGTTTCCTATCATATAAAATAGTGAATTTATTTTCAGCTTTTAAAGTATAAAGATATGATTTTTATATCATAGAAAGTATAAAGATGTGACTTTTATATGGTATAATGAATAAAAATGTGATCTTTATACAAGTAGCAATGTAAAAATACGATTTTTATTAGATAGAAAGAATAAAAATACGATTTTTATATTATATAGATAGTAAAAATTTGATCTTTATTTATGTGGCGAAATAAAAATATGATATTTATTATATATACGTTGAAATAGAAATGTTATTTTTATAGCGATGATACAAAAAATCCGATCCTTATATTAGAAATAGATATAAAAATATAATTTTTATATAGGAATAAGCGTTATAAAAATATATTCTTCATTGGAAGAAGAGCGATATAAAAATATAATTTTTATATAGAGAATAGTGTTATAAAAATATGATTTTTATCTATATAGTAACGGTATAAAAATGTGATTTTTATCCATATAGCGTAGTAATAAAAATGTGATTTTTATATACATGGCAACAATATAAAAATGCGATTTTTATATATGTAGTGGATGCGGACAAAGAAAGTGACGAAAGAAAACACGATGAAGATTTCCTACATATGAAGAGTCGTTGCGTTTGGATTAGCTAATTGGTGAGAACTTCTCACTTTTAATTTAATTTTCTAGTTAAAATATATACTAGAATGCAGACGGTATTTAGTAGCACCCGACACCCGTCGTCCATAGACCATGGACGGCTTGTTTGTTTGTTTGTTTGATTTTGATGTGTATTTGATTGTGTGATGTGGATTGAAATAAAAATATTTTTATAGTTAAAAATAGATTTTTTAACGTGTATATTAAATGAAATAAATTGATATAAACGAATCGAATGATTTGTTTATATACACACATTTGACTGATATTGATTGGGATGATAAATTTTACACATCGCCCAACTGCACAAATAAGATCTGTGTTTGATTGTTTAAAACCCCACACGGGTATTGGGATGATATGTGACATTCACTAATCCCAATAATTAGTTGTATGTCGATCGATTTATTGACAAACTGTTATGAGCGTTAAATATTTATATTTGATGCTTATACAGTGTAGAATGCACTTTGGATGATGGTTGATTATTTGTCATTGTTAATATATACATGCGTTGTATGGAAATCCATAGAAATAAAATCTATGGTAATTGATTGGGCCTCATTCCAGTTTTCAAAAAGAATATTTGAAGAGAAATATTTGAATAAAATATTTGAGAAGAAATATTTGAAACGAAATATTTGAATAGAATATTTGAAATAGAAATATATAAAGCCGTGCTGATTAGATATGCGTTATTTTAACGCGAACGATATTTATATCGATTATATTCGTTTTTATAATGAATATTGAAAAGTGATTTCAAAATCGAATATTTTGAAATGAAATTCGAATTAAATTGAATTGAAACGAATTAGAATTCGAATTGAATTGAAACGAATTAGAATTCGAATTGAATTGAAAATAAAATGAATTCGAATCGAATTGAAATTGGATGGAAACCAGTTTGAAATGAATTCGAATTGAAAATGAATTCGAATTGAAATTGAATTCGAATTCGGATTGAATAGAAATGAATTGGAATTGAAATTGAATTGAATTGAAAACGAACTGAAATTGAATTAAAATTGATTTGAATTGAAATCAATTTGAAATGAATTTAAAACGAATTTATAAGGAGATATTCAATTCTGATTTGAAATTGAATATGAAGTTGAGACCGCTTTGAAAACGAATTTAAAACGATTTGGAAAATACGTTTTTAAAAGGAAATCGACGAAATATATATAATATATATTATATTTATATATAATGGCCTGAACAGAACGCGCCGCGCCGCGGCAGTTCACGAATTTCGACCATTGACTTCGAATGGATATTGCAGGAGATCCGACCATCGGATTCTCTTAAAAACGGAACCGTTGGGTTCGTATCAAAAAGAGCTTTCTAACGAATATTAGAAATTAGAAATCTAACGGTCGGATTTGGAATTATGTCCAAATCAAATTTGGAAAAGGTCGTTGTAAGTGCAGTTCGATGGCCGTTGATGGAAATCGACTGTACGGGCCTTGATAAAATTATTAAAAATAGTAATAATTTGTGTAAAATTATAAGAAATGATTTGTGAAGAATTGGGATGAAAAACTCCATATTTGAATAGATAAAAGAAGATTTTTATCGAAACGAACTAGTTTTGAACTAGAATAATAATTTATTTATTTTGAAAATAAATAAATTGAATTTGAAAAGGGTTTTAAAAGAAACCAGAATTTCCAATAATTGAATTGGAATGGATTTGAATCGAAATTGTCTTTGGAATATTTCGATGTTGGATTTCATGATTATACCGATAGCATTATGGAAATTTGAAAGATATATAGATATCGTTATTTCCAATACGATATTTGTTGGTCGTTGAATTTGATATTGAGTATAAGCCGATATATTTTCTATTTAGAGCCTTGTATTTAATATCAAATGTGATTTTGGGTTGTTGTGAACGGTATCTTCAATAATACTATTCTTAGACCAAAGGAGTTAAGAAAATCAGAAACTAACTGGAGATTTGTTAAGTTAAATTGTTTCTGGGGTATTGATCTGATGTTGGTTTCGACCTTCGGGGTTAATACTTAGGGAATTTCTCACTCGCTAATTTACGATTCAGGACTGATTGAAATGTGATGTGATTTTGGGGTTTATCATGAACCGTGTTTTAAATGACACTGATTCTTTAACCCAGTCAAAGATTAAAACTAAGAGGAGTTTTAATGAATCTTTAATTAGATTGAAAAGATCGAGAATGGAGTATCATCAGTTTTGCTCCAGGCGATTGTTAAATCTTTAATTAGATTTGAACGTGAAATGGTAATTGAATTTACCGATAACACCGTGGTGTTAGATATGAGGTATTACCAGTTTTACTTCATGGGATGAATAGGTTGGGATTGGGAAATTAAAACAAATGATTACTTCGGTAAGGTTCGTTAATCCCAACTAGTTTGAAGTGATATTCAAAGGAAGTTTAAAGAATAAATTTAGAAGAATTTATCTTTGATAAAATTAATGGGAACCTTTCCCTAAGAATGTGAAATTTAGAAACTAACTGTAGGTTAGCTAAGAAGAATGGTTTCCTGGGTATTGATCTGATGTTGGTTTCGGCCTTCGGGTTTAATATTTGGGGAATTGTTCCCTTACTAATTTACGGTTAGTGACTGATGAATTGGAATGAGGCGTATGTTGTGTTTGTGTAACACTTGTTTATTATATACGCAAGTTATTCAGAAAGACCGGGTTTATCCCATTCTGAATAACTGATTCGACGATGAGTCGAAGAAGAAGACAGTGGTTGAAGACCGGAGGTCTTCACGTCATTTGGATAATTACTGATGATCTTGATTGGGATGTACACCCAAGAGGAGAGAATCAGTTGGCGATCGTCCAGACGTACTTGGAGATCGATGGATATGCGAGTAATAAGGTTCCTCCGGTTTCGTTTAGACCCAGAACGGACTTGTAAATGGATGTGTGCCTGACATCGGATTTCATTCTGTGTGATTGACATCGATTGCATAGCGTGAATTGCCGGTGTGGCGTGCTAAGATGCAAATGATCAAGGCTCCTGTTGAAAAGCAAAGTCTTGTGGTTGATGATCAAAGCACCGCCTGTGTGGCATAGCTTTGTGTAACGTTGATTTGCGAGCCTTACACCCCGGTTGTGAACCAGAAACAGGAGAAGGATCTAGGGAGGATATGCGTCTCTTTCTAGCTAGAAGTGGCGTCAGTGGTTTTACACGCCCTGACGAGTTTGACTTATGTGGTGTTGTTGTTGCGAGGTGCCTCAGATATATCGGTCGCTCTCGAACCGATGGAGTCATTCGTCGGCTCATTTACGCCCCATAGGGCGGGGAGACGTAGTGTTCAGGGTTTCGTCTAATCCACATCGAGTGGACCGGCCCTGTGGCTCCAAGGGACGATCGTTCTGTTCCTGAGACTCGTGCTAGACAGTCTCGAATTCGGTTAGGATGATCCCTTGCCTTGGTTCACAGATGGAAATCCAATTTCCAAATACGTGACATTTGCGGTTTTGATTGTAGAGCCTAGTATGGCGACATGATATATGGTACCCATGCCGTCTATGATTGATATTTATGATTGCATTGTTTAACGATTTACTTTATTTATGCACTGGCAATCCAATGGAGTAAACCCGTTCCGCATTAGCAGCATGGTCCCGTGATTAGCCTTATTATTAAATAGGATAAATTAGATTTATCATACCATTCCCATGACTGACTCGTAGTTTGTTTCACTTTGCAAACTCGGGTGCCCTCTTTTCTGCACGGGTAGCCTTGTATACAGGTTTGAGCAGATTCATTCTGGATAGCTATGGAGCTGAAGATGGATCCTATCATTTCTATTATGCTGTTTAGACTTCATTTTGTATATTATGTTTGATTCCGCTGCAGACATTTTATATTAAGTTGAAAACTGTATTATGTACTAAGTATGATCCTATTATGCTGTGTAACTCTGATGATATATTATTTCCAGTGTAATTTGATAAACATTTTCTGCTGTAATTCTATATTTCTGTTCTATTGTTATTGCTTATGTGTTATATTCCAATGATTATCCTTTCTTTCGTACTACGGGGGTTTGGGGTTATCACAATCATTGTTCAAAATGATTCAAAACATAGTATATATATTTCTTACAGTACTACATGTTATCAATTAATTAATAGTAAAGCTAATTTATGAAAGGAATATAGTGATTCATACACTTCTGCCTATACAATAACATGTTTATTCAAGGTATACATACATCTATATGCATAATCAGCAAACACTTATATCATATATATTCAACAGTGTATGTTAAGACCTAAAAAAATCACATACTTTATTTCAAGCAACATTAGTTATACATTAGCACAATAACATATATTGTCCCTTCATTCATACTTGGTGTTAAAAAATATTTTCATATATATTGACATGCATACATGTGTAATCTGGTATATGGTCCAGGTTACAAAACATATTCTAAAATTAAACAAATGCCAGAAGTATATGTGTACAAATATGAGCTTCAATACATTCAACATTACAAGATATATATATATATATATATATATATATATATATATATCCAAGTATGTCTAATTATGTAATCCAGATTTAAAAAGTAACTCAAACCCCAGATTTACATACACAACATATAAGGAATGAGTTATTAAACACAGATCATACTCATATGATATGTCATTAAGTATGCACACATATATATACTCATTTAATCAATTATAGACATTTCATGGTGTGACGATCTCAAAACCCCGTACGACGGTGCTAAGGATAATCATTGGAATATAACACATTAATCATCATTAGCAGAGAACAGGTAATAGCATAAGCATAAAATAGAATAATTTACATCGATATGATAGCAGAATCATAACATGTAACAACATCAGAGTAGCACAGTGTAGGATACAACTTAGTGCATAAAAGGAAATGATCAGTCTACATCGCCATAAGCGGTACATATACATAAAATGACACATAATAGAGATATCAGTCTACATCGCGATGAGAAAAATCATATACATAGATAATAATGGCGGAATATCAATAGCCAAAATACTGAGAAGTCAGGTCCTCGCCATACAAGCCAAAAGATGCACTCCATGCTATAGTGCAAAAGCCAAAATATATCCTGCTACCTGTCACTAGGCCGCCCGTGTGAAAATAAAAGCACCCTAGTTTGCAAGGTGAAACAAACTACGAGTCAGTCATGGGACAGGTATGAGAAATCTACTTAACTGATTAAACAACAATAATAAGGCAAATCATAGGACCATGCAACTTTCGCTGAACGAGTTTACTCCAGAGATTGCCCGTGCATGAAATAAAGTAAATTATTTAATCATCACAATGCTTTTTATAAAAATGAAGCCATTATAAGACTCAGGTCCCATCACACAATGCAACGCAAGCCGGAGGATAGAGTTTTACCTTATAATGGCCAAGAAATGCTTGATACGTATAAAACAAAAGTGTTTGATATTATTACTAGTGCATATATGTTTCAAAAGCAAATTCAATCATAAATATCAATCCTAGACAGCATAGCTACCATCTACTATGTCGCCATACTAGTTCTACAATCAAATCCGTAATTTTGTATTGGAAATTGTATTCCATCATGAGTCGAGGCAAGGGGCAAGCTCCTCTCCGATTCGAGACACTCTAGCAAATGTCTTAGGACCACACACAACAATCCTTGGAACCTCTAAGGCCGGTCCTCTCTTACTTTTGAGGACTAGTATTCCTGAACACATGTTTCCCGGTCCTATCAGACCTATATCCAAGGCGCCTCGCATTCCAACAACCACAAAAGTAAAAATAATATAAATGTCAGGGCTGGTAGGTCACTGACATAACCCATATCTAGAAAGAAACGTCGTGTACTCCTTGGGTCCTTATCCCTTTTTTGACTCATACCGAGGTGTGAGGCTCACGAATCAACATTATACACAAAGTTATGCCTCGTAGGCCATGCTTTGATCATCAACCACAAGACTTTGCTTTTCAACAGAAGCCTTGATCATCTGCCACTTAGGCATGCCACACAGGCAATTCACTCCATGCAACTGATTTCTATCGATATATAACCTCTGAGCTCGTACATCTCAGAGAAGGGCATTAAGCAAGAGAATAAATTCTCCTCCGCCAAACAGATATATATTTAATAGAGATCAATCAGCACAGAAAAAATCCAATGTCAGACACGCATCCATTTACAAGTTCATTCTGGGTCTGAAAGAAACCGGAGGCACCTTATTCCTCGCAGATCCATACAATCAACAAGTACGTCCGGACGGCTACCACTTTAGCCCCTTCAAGGTAGCTACTCCAATCATGAGCCTCGGTAGCACCCATCCATCCAATGTGAAGATCGTCGGTCTTGAACCGTCTTCATATCTTCGACTTCAAATCGTCGATCAATTATTTGAAATGAGAATTAACTCGGCCTTTTTAAATAATTCACGTATATTTAGAATTCAAATCAATTCTGTCCATGGTTAAATTATTCGACATCCACTATTCAGTTCATTAGTATAATTTTCATGTCAAATACATTCAACCATCAAATGACAAACAAACCAAGTATAATTGGTTTATTTCCATTCCATATCGTCGATAATATTTTATAACGATTTAGCGCCATTTTTATTTATTTAAAAATGGCCCTATTTAATTAACGACGTTTCAGGTCGTGCCGAGGCACTAGCGCTGTTTTTCTTCAAATTTGTTTTACACATATCTGAAAATCTAACCGTTGGATCCCAACAAAGTTTATATCGTTGAAAAGATATTTCCAAAACGAACCCAACGATTCCAGTTTCGTGAAAATCCGATGGTCGGATCTTACGGTATAATCGTTTAAAGTTACAATTTCAAAACGCGAACTGCAGGGGCTCGATTTGTTTTATTTAATTTATATTTATATTTATATATGAATATGATTTATTCGATGATTTCAATATCGTTTTCACTTCAAATATTTCACTAACGCCTTTAAATTTCATAAAATTTCGCCATAACCTCCCTTGTACGGGAAGGAGTTTGGAAATTTATTGGGCCGTATTAGGCACCCAATAAATCCTAAAAAGCATGCACATATTTATAGTGATATATTCCGGTGTCCACAAGGGAGTGTGTATAGATCATAACTCTAAAGAATAAATTCTCGTCACCCTATAAATGGTTTTTGTGCCTTAATGACCAGAGAGACGTGTTTATTGCCATCTCCAGACCCATGTGGGGATTTTATTAATCTTGCAATTTACCGTTACATTTTATATAGTTTATATCAGTCTTCGGTTCAACCTGAAATATAGTCATCGCCATACAAGCCTCTCGCTTGTATGGTAATCTTCAACCTCGTCACATCGGCTCTAAATGCTAATGTGGTATATGATAGAGTATGTTATCTTCTTGCAGTATGCCATGTAGTGTAGTTCAAAATTAATTGTTACTATCCTATGGCGACGTTTATTATTACACACAGAACAACAAGCACTCCGCATCCAATGGCATTCACAGGAGTATATATAATAATAAAATTGCGCAGCCAACTCATTAAGGCTTACCTATTTGTCGTGCATATAAATAGATTCTTTACTCAATAGCTAATCCATTTTCCTGTTCAGCATATGTATATATATGTGCAAATCTAAGCTAAAAATAATATTTCTAGTGAACAAAGGTTTATTTCTATACATGGTTATTTTTAACACTTCCTACACATGTTAAAGATAATATTTTCAACCCACAAATATTTATTTGAACAAGTGGTTATTTTTAACACTTTATATTTCATATAAAAATGATATTTTTAGTGAAAAAAAATATATTTCAATGCATGACTATTTTATTTAGTTCATATATATGCTAAAAATAATATTCATAGCAAACAAATATTTATTTCAACACTTGTATATTTTTAGCGAGTCGTATACATGATAAAAATGATATTTTTATCATTAGAAATATTTATTTAACAAGAATGTTTTTAGCACTTCATATTCACAATAAAAATGTAATTTTTTTTGTTTAATTCATATATTCAACACATGAATGTTTTCGGCTTCACACATACGACAAAAATATGATTTTTATCGTTCTAGTCCTTTATTCAACACATGAATGTTTTGTATAGTTTATATATATAATAAAAATGTGATTTTTATTGTTAAAACAATTTATTTAAAACACGAATATTTTATATAGTCTATATATGTGATAAAATGTTATTTTTATCTTTCCAGGAATTTATTCAACACATGAATTTCTATTCAACACATGAATTTATATTCAACACATTAATTTATATTCAACACATGAATTTCTATTCAACACATGAATATAGTTTCAACACATGAATATAGTTTCAACACATGAAAATAATTTTAACACATGAATATTATTGAAAAATTCGGCAGCATAACGGCAGGGTATTTAAAACCAGCACCGTCCCGAGTACGGCTCCTCGCTCTACCTTAAAACCTCGCGGTTTTTGACGATGGGGATTTCATACATCTAGTTCGTACGCAGTCGAGTATGTTTTTCTTTTCCACAACCTATTCTAATTTTGCTTCAACCACAAATGGGTATTTTTCAACCACAATCCAACAAAATCAACCACAAACAATCCTATCAACCATTCGCATTATTCACCAAATTTTTCATGCCAATTCACAATCAATAAATATCGTCCATGGTTTGTGGACGAGAGGAGTATATATATAAGTATATTTTATTTCCATTCCAATGCACATATGATTTATACAATGCATGTATAATTTATACATTGCTCATATAACTTATACAACACATGTACATGAGGTATACAACACGTATATAATTTATACTTCGCTTATATAATTTATACATCACATTTCCATTCACATTTCAGTTTAGAAATCTCATATTGGTTTTCGAGATGCTAAAAATCGTAGCTAGCTCAGAAAAATCCCCGGACTCTTATAGAATGTAGAGATTGTTCTTATGGTCCCGATGTCTCCTGTTTCATCGAATTTCGTTAACATAGTAAAAATATATGATTTTTAAACTATAATCATAAACCACAACGCTTAGAAGTGTTATATTCAGTTCAAAGGAAACAAAGGTCACACCTTTCGTTGAATCCTTCGAAACTAGGTTTCGAATTTTCGGCAAATCCCTTGCACGAGGTTTAAATCTGCTGGCGCCACCCTCTGGAGCTTGGAGAGGCGCTCAAACGCGTGGTGGTTGGGTCGGGTTCGATCGCCTCAGGCGATGGTGGCGGCGCTGTGAAGGTCGAAGCTTTGGAGGAGTGGTTCGAGCGCGACAATCGATGATAGAGGGAGTGGTTGGTGTTTATTTGAAGAGGGAGAGAGGAGCTTCAAAAAGTTGCAAAGGGGCCTAGGGTAATGGAGCTTGGTTTGATCGAAAAGTGGTCGGGAAGGAAGTTGAAGCTTCCGCCGTCGATAACAGAGGGGGCGGGTTTTTTTTATAAAATTAATTAATGAATGGAAAATTCCTATTCGCCGATATTTGTATAAATTCGAAAATAGGGTTTTTCCCATACAAACTCCAATCCAAACCCAACGACTGCCGTCCTTAGCTAAATACCCCCATTCCGAACACAATGGAATATGTTTCGTAGGCCAATTCGATTGTTACAGATAGTTATACTTCAAATTAAAACATAAAACATTCAAATTCTGTTTTGAACGTACATTTTAATTTTCCGGGGCCACATACTGATCCAAAAATTCCAGAAAAATAAATCTAGCTATATTTTGACGATACGGTTCCAACAAAACTACTTTCGTCGAATTCTGAGACTGTTTGAAAAATGGTCATTTTCTGGTCGATCCAATTTAACTGAAATCAACCAAACACATTTTCCTTTGCCACCCTCACATATTAACTTCAAAAATTATGGAATTTGTAACCTAGCAATAATTTGACATCCCGGATCCAACAAAAGTGGTTTCGTCGAAAACTGAGGTTGTTTGCAAAATTGCTATTTTCAAGGGCTATATATTCTCTATAGCGACCTTTCTCAAAATTCATTTGGCCATAACTTTTGATTCCCGCTATGAAATTACGATTTTTCAAATTCATTAGAAAGATATTCATAAACAGATTTAAATATTTTTGGTTTCACTAAATTCTGTTTTATTTTGCACCCGGTACAGTCAATCAAAGTTTGAATTCAAATTTTGAAACTGCCGTGCCATTTCAGGCCTTGTTTATAATTAAAAATAATTATATTTATTTTTCAAACATCGATTCAAACATACTTTTCGTTGTTTATTATTTAAAATAATTTATTTTAAATATTAAAATCCTCTAAAATAGCCAAATAATTTTTTTTTTAAATTGGCTCAGATTTTCCGGGTTGTTACAATCTCACCCACTTAAAACTTTTCGTCCCCGAAAAGGAAACAGTAGTACAGTAGGAAACAACACGGAAACGTAAAATATTGTAAATGTACCTTGCACCAGAGTTTGTCAGAGATGTCCACTCTGTAACTGGGATAAGCTTGCTTAATGCTTTCTTCTGTCTCCCAAGTACAGTCTCTAGGATCTCCACTCCACTGCACTTTAACTAAATGAACCTTCTTGTTTCTTAGCTCCTTAGTTTCTTTGCCAATAATTTTTGACGGCTCTCTTCTGATTGATAATTCTGGAGTAATTTCCAAGTCCTGTTGCCCTCCTTCTTCTACAACAAGGTCTGGATTATGCACATGTTTTCTAAGTTGAGATACGTGAAATGCATCATGCACTGCAGGCAACCAATCATGTAATTGAACTCTATAAGCAAGAGTTCCAATTCGTTCAAGTATAGGAAAGGGACCAATAAATCTAGGGGCCAACTTCCGAGTTTTACCGAATCGGATTACTCCTCTAATCGGAGAAACTCTCAAATAAACATAATCACAAACAGCAAATGCTAAATCTCTTCTTCTAGAGTCCGCATAAATTTTCTGTTAGCTTTGTGCAGTTTGTAATCGTTTCTTGATGAAATCGACTTTGTCTGAAGCTTCGCGAATCATATCGGGTCCCAACACAAGTCTGTTGCCGGGTTCTACCCAACATGCGGGAGATCTGCACGGTCTACCGTATAATCTTCGAATGGAAACATTTTCAAACTTGCTTGATAACTGTTGTTGTATGAGAACTCTGCCAAATGCAGGTGGTCTTCCCATGATCCGCCAAAGTCAATAATGCAAGCCCGAAGTAAATCTTCGAGAATACGGTTCACTCTCTCAGTTTGGCCATCTGTCTGAGGGTGATATGCTGTGCTTAAGTTCAGCTTTGTCCCCAGTTCTACTTGAAATGCCTCCCAAAATTTGCTAGTAAATAATGGATCTCTATCATTGACTATGCTGGTCAGCTGTGACACCCTACCTCCGTTAAGGTCACTCACAAAGGGAATGCCTTAATTTTGGTGGAGCGTTTATTGTGTATAGAACAGAAAAGTAAACAAGACAGATAAATATATTGGTACTTGGAAAACAAAAACCACTTTCATTGCAGCGGAGAAATAGTTTGGTTACATCACATCAAAAACCAACTACAAAACCAAATACACTTATTATCCATCTTGACAAATAAGTTCTGAGTACATAAAATAAAAGACATAACCCCAACATAAAACAGCCATAAATAAGATAGGCTGAACTTTACTTCAACGATCCAAGAAACTTCCAAAAAGAGAGAGATAAAGCTGTCCAAATCAAGCTCCACTAGTGCTAGTCCCACACTGAGCACCTTGGGGGGGGGGGAGGAAGAAAAGAGGTGGAAGCAAAGGGGGTCAGACATAAAGTCTGGCGAGTGCAATAACTTTAACAATATAATCATTAAGTAACTAGGATAAGGCATAAGCTGGAAAATAAGGAAATGACTGTGAACCAATGGGCATGTCAGAGCAAACAAAGGAATAAGATGAACAAAGATAACGTTAAAGGCGCACCTAATCATTATAAGATAATTACTACATTGCACCACACCAAACATCCTAAAAGTTGATCCCGCCTACCAAACTTATGGTAGTTTTGTGTACCCCTAGCTGCCTTCATAGGTGTCGTCTACCCCTATCTCCACTAGGTGTACCCACTACCCCCATTTGATCGGCTCCCTAACTCGTAGATACCCGTGCTGGCCCCCCAGTGGGGTGTATCACGCCCCAAAGTGGCAACCCGATACCACCAAAAATGCACGGCTTATACCTACACGATGCAACAACGTCTTACCTACCAGCCCGGGGCCACACACGCACCTGACCCTGTTGGACATGCGTTGCCACCGCTAACCCGTTTTGACCTCTTACAATCAAACCCAGTACGCGTGTCCCATCCTCGACTTGGGCCGTTCCCACAAAGATACTTAATGGGTTACTGGTTTGAAAAGGGCCCCCATGCATGACACAAGCTTTCACCTATGCTTGGTCCCCTCTAAGGTTTTCCCCACTTAACCCCATTCTTATTCATGTCTTCTTACATGTTTCAATCTTGGTTAAGTGCATCTAATCGTATTTCACATGCCACCCAAGGCACCCTCTTAATTTCACATGCCACCCATGGCACCCACTTAACCCCTCATGTCCCACCACATGTTTATCTGGTTAAGTGTTTCTTACTTCATTAACACCGTAACCTTGTAAAGACTTCCCACATTAGACTGGCATTTGTGGCTGCTGGATTTGCCGGGCGGGTCCGGGCAGTCTTACACCAACGAGCTTAACCTAGTGTCTTTACAACTATTACACATTTAATTCATGCCTTTGACCTCTCACATTAGACTGGCATTTGTGGCTGCTGGATTTGTCGGGCGGGTCCGGGCAATCTTACACCATAAAAGAGTCTAACCTCGTGTCCTAGGCGGTTTATTATTACACATCTTTATTTAACCCCAAATTGGATTAATATCCCTATTCAAATTTGTAAATAAATTCCAAATATACTTATGTTCATAATTGTCACCTAAATTATGTCCATAAATACCAATTTTCCAATTAATGTCTTAAATTAATTATATGCCTTTTTAAGGCCATTTATGCCAATTCTCAATATGTGTATATTCAATATTACCCCCATTGTCCCCACGTTGTTCGTTCGCTTATCATGACATATATATATTAGACTAGCAATTAGTCTAATGACGTAAAAGGGAAGAAACATCGCAAATTTTCATAACACACAAAATGGATCTAACTTACTAATAAGGATTACAACATATCTTGCATAAACTTGGTATTGTCATGAATCTAAACATAGGCTAAAAGGTGTGAACTTGCATATATGAATATAGTTTTCACCCACAACTTGCATATATGAATATAGTTTTCACCCAAAACATGCATAGGCCATAGTCACAAACTTGCATAAAATTATGTATGTCATAGAACTAAATCTAAAGGTGTAAACTTGCATACATGTGATTCCAATTTCTACGTAAACTTGCATATAGTCGTCTTATTTGGTTCACATGTAAACTTTGTATAATTCACATAGAAACTAGCATATAATCTGCACCCAAACTTGCATATACAATGATGTCAAACATGAATCAGGTTGAACATAGATGATTGGGTATATACAAAGGGATTCACAACAAAAACTATCATTATGAACAACTAGCATACATTCACAAAATATCGCATTTTTCCTAATGTTTTACAAACATAACCATATAACCCAAATTATAACTCAACCTAATTAACTTGTTATTTATCTTATTAAAGAAATTGTACTCACAACTCAAAGAAGTTCTTGAGTTCTGGGATCTGAGTTCTGAAATCGATTTAGCTCGCCTTTGAAGTAGAGAAATTTGTTGTTGTAGTTGTTATAGACTTGAGTTGAATTGAGTTGATTAGCTTTACTTTTCCTCTAGTTGATGACGGCTATTTTAGGTTGCAAGGTGATAGCATGACGGCCATGGTTCTAATTTTGATTAGGTTTTAGGGTTTGGGTCTACATGTGTTTATATAGAATTTAGGATTAATTTAGGCCATCTGATCAACCTAGAATCAATCAAGACCATCCAGTCAAGATAGGGTGACACCTCAGCCCTAATGACTCAGCACTGAGTCACAAAATCGTCATCTTTCGATATGCCCGGGGGGGGGGGGGGAGGGGCTGGTCGACCCCCAGGTTGACCCCCAAGTGGACCTGTAGGGGGGAGGTCGACACTAGGGTCGACCCCCTGGTCGACCTGGGTCCTGGGCGGGAATTTTCCCGCCCAGCCCGCTTCTGACTTCTGATTTGAATTTTGAATCTATTTTCGAGCTGTTTGAATTTATTTGAATTTTCTGGAAACTTCCGACAGCCATAACTTCTCCATACGAAGTCCAATTTACGCAAACTCGGACTCTATCTCAACCAAAATTCCGAGACGAACACAATGGCGTAACCTATTTCCCTTGATTCTCACGTTTTAAATTAAGTATTGTTTAATTTGTTAGTTTATGTTAATAGAAAACATGGGGTGTTACATTCTACCCTCCTTAAAGGATTTCGACTCCGAAATCTTCAAGTTACGAAGAATACACATCCTACCATCCAATCATCCATCTACTCAACCATCAAACACAGGCATCCATTGTCCTTAGAAGACTTCTAATGCTTTCATGTTTATATGCACACTGTGTGTACATGTCCGTATCTAATGCAAAATCAGGCGGTCTACTGATTCAGTTGACCTCCTTAATGCAGATTATGATAGTGCCATGTGTCCATTATGTATGCAAAAGATCCTTAATGATACATATTATTTCTACATGCGTGCGCACCCATTCATCCGAATGCAACATCCATATGATAACACAACCATTATACATCCATTAATCTAAATAAACACACATTTATATGCAGTATGAAAGTGATTGAGCCGATCTAGTGCCTAATGTGTGTATATGCATCCACGAGCAACCACTAGCAAACACTTGCATCCATCAATCATAACATGTTTCAAATACATGTTTACATCCATTGGCCTCTACCTAAGGATAAATAATATGACCGAGGAGATACACTAAAAAGGTAGATACAAGCTTGAATAAACTTAAGGAAAAAGAGATCAAAGATGTACCCTCAAAAAGAGAAGGGTAGGCTTCACGTATTTTGGCATCATTCTACCAAGTCGTGTCTTCCTCCGCGTCGCTTCATTGAACTTTGACAAGCTTAACTTCACGGTTGCGTAGTTTTTTGACTTCCATCCCCAAGATACGAGTTGGAACTCTCCTCATAGTCACTTCTCGTTCCACTTCGACTTCCTCTAGTATACTTGGCTCCACAACTTCTGCCGACTCATGTAAGCACTTTCGTATGAAAAACATTATGAACTCCAGCCAGTCTTTTAGGTTGCTCTACTCTATAGGCCATCATCCCAATCCTTTCGATGATAGGAAATGGTCCAACGAATCGTGGTGCCAACTTTCCTACGGACCCAAAGCGGATGACATTCCTCAAAGGAGATACTTTAAGGAACACATTATCCCCAACTTCAAACTCAAGGTCGGTCCTTCTCTTGTTTGCGTAGGATTTCTGTCTATCTTGGGCAGTCTTCATTCTCCTTCGTATCAAGTCCACTTTCTCTGAAGTCTCTCTAATTATGTCCGGCCCAAGTATAAGTTTATCTATGGACTCCCACCAATAAGTTGGTGATCGACATGGCCTTCCATATAAAGCTTCGAAGGGTGCCATGCCTATAGTTTCTTGGTAGCTATTGTTATAAGCGAATTCCACCAAAGGGAGATGATCCCCCCAAGATCCTCCAAAGTCAAGAATGCACAGTCTCAAAATGTCTTCCAGTACTCTGTTCACCCTTTCCATCTGACCATCGTTTAAGGGTGATAGGTTGTACTTAAACATAGATGTGTGCCTACAGCCTCTTGCAAACTCCTCTAGAACTCGCTTGTAAAGATAGGGTCTCGGTCACTCACTATGCTGGAGGGTATCCCATGGAGTCGAACTATCTCCTTAAGATAAATGGAGGCTAAAGACGAGGCGATCCTCCTACTCTTGATAGGTATAAAATGAGCGCTTTTCGTGAGCATGTCCACTATTACCCAAATACCGGTATTGCCCCTTCTTGACCTAGGCAACCCATTAACAAAGTCCATCGAGATGCTTTCCCATTTCCATTGCGGAACTTCTAGAGGATGAAGCAAACCGCCAGGCTTCTTCTGCTCTGCCTTGACTTGCTGGCATATCATGAATTTCGAAACAAATTCAGCTACATCCCTCTTCATGCCATTTCAAAAGAAAACTCTTTTGATATCTTTATACATCTTGTCTCCACCGGGGTGTATGGTCATCTTGGAATGGTGTGCTTCTTCCAGAACCATCTTCACCAAATCTCTTGCTTGTAGGATGCATAGTCTTCCATCTCGTCTCAACCAACCCTTATCATCGATGGAGTATCTGTTGAGGTGACTAGATGTCTCTCCCCTAATCAGCTTATATATCACATCAACTAGCTGAGGGTCTTCACGTTGCGTGGTTCCTATTGAGTCCAACAAAGTAGGCCGCACCTCTAGCATTGCCATCAAGCCAGTTACATAATCAACAGAGGGTATAAAATCAAAATTTGCTATGTACTCCAAACTTTGCCTTTCTACAAAGAGAGGACTTAAGGTCAGCTTCTTTCTACTTAGGGCGTCTGCTACTACATTGCCCTTGCCAGGAGTATAGGATATCTCAAAGTCGTACGAGGCGAGAAACTCCATCCATCTTTGCTGCCTTAGATTGAGGTCTTTCTACGAGAAAAGGTACTTCAACGAGTATACAACTCAATTTTCTCACCTAAGAGACAGTGGCGCCAAGACTTAAGAGCAAAAACGATGGCTGCTAACTCTAGATCATGGGTTGGGTAGTTTTTCTCATGCACTTTTAATTGCCTTCCACCATAAGCTACTACCTTCCCCTCTTGCATCAAAACAGCGCCTAGTCCCGTACCGCATGCATCTGTGTTTACCGTAAACATCTTGCTCCCATCTGGTAATATCAAAACTGGGGCTGTTGTCAGAGCCCTCTTCAATCGTTGGAAAGCGACTTCGCAATCCAAATCCCAAGCGAAAGTCAGGTTCTTCTTTGTTAACCTTGTAAGTGGAGCTGAGATTTTCGCAAAGTCTTTAATGAACTTGCGATAAAAGCCTCCTAGTCCAAGAAAACTTCAGACTTCGGTTGCATTCTTTGGAACCTTCCAATCCTGGACCGCAACTACTTTTGCGGGGTCCACAGCTAACCCTTCTTTGGATACCACATGCCCAAGAAATCTTACTTCTTCCCTCCAGAAGTGGCACTTGGAGAATTTTGCTTTTAACTGATGTGCACAGAGAGTATCCATAACTTCCCTTAAATGAAAAGCATGCTCTTCCTCATTCTTCGAGAAAATCAGAATATCATCTACGAAGACCACCACGAATTTATTGAGAAATTCCTGGAACACTCTATTCATCAAATCGACGAAATAAGCGGGTGCGTTTGTCAAGCCGAAAGGCATGACGAGCCATTCAAAGAAACCGTCCGGGGTTCTGAATGCGGTCTTATCAATGCTATCTTTAGCCACTCTCAGCTGATGAAATCCGGTAGCCAGATCTAATTGGAAGAAAATTGTTGCATCTACAAGCTGATCGAACAAATCGTCAATTCTTGGCAGTGGGTGCCTATTCTTCTTGGTCAGCTTGTTTAGCTCCCTATAATCAACGTATAGGCGAAGTGAACCGTCCGCTTTGTTTGCGAACACCACTGGAGCACCCTATTCAAAAATACTCCGCCTTATAAATCCCTTTTCCAGCAGCTCCTTAACTTGCTTGCTAAGCTTCTTTCTCTCCCTTGGAGCCATGTGCCTAATGGGTAAAGCAACGGGTTTTGCGTTATCAACTAGATATATGTGGAAGTCTATCTCCCGCTTCGGAGGCAAGCCCTCTACTTCCTCAAAGACATCCAAGTATTCACGGACCACTCTAACAGACTGCAAATTCTCAATAGACGCGTCAAGCGATTCTAGGTAACTTAGTATAACAGAATTCACGGGATTACAAGATATTTCGAGAGTGTTGCCCAAGCAAGTCATAAGCCTAACCTCTCTCTTTTCACAATATAGGACGCCTCCATTACTGGATAACCAATCCATGCCCAAAATTAACCCATAGCCCATGAAGCCCAAAACATAAGCATCACATCTAAACCCAACGCTAAGTATAGAAATTTCCAAATCCAAACAAATCATCGACAAATAGGCTGAGCCCCCAATTGGATTTGAAACAACTAAGGGATCCTCTACTATACTGGTGTTTAGGTGCAGTGACTCAACTAAAGCAGTAAATATAAAAGAGTGCGATGCGCCAGAATCAAAGAGTGTGCGAACGGGATGATCAAAAAGATAAACTAAACTTTCAACGGAAATCGTTCTACCTCGTTCTTGCAGCGGTGGGGCCACGAGAGCCTGGACCTGCCCCCTTGCCTCCCCCAGTGCCATGAGAGCCTGAATCTGCCCTCCAGAGGAAGTCCCTGCCCTCTGCCCTTTCTTTGGGAAGTCCTTAATCAGATGTCCTGTCTCGCCACAGTGGAAACAACCAGTCTTCTTCTTCTTCCTACAGTCTTTGCTCAGATAGCCTGGTGTCTCACAGTTAAAGAATCTTTTCTTTCCCTTGCCATTGCTGTCTTTACCATCCTTCATGTTCTGCTATTGCTGTTGTGGTTTCTTTTGATCCCCTTTCTTTTCAGGTGCCTTATTAGCATTGGCGCCTTTCTCCTCTTCATGCATAAGCGCCATGTCAACTAGTCTCTCAAAGGTGGCCCCCATAGGGATGTGGGTCATAGCTAACCCATGTAGTGGCTCGTTTAAACCCTTAACAAATCTCAGGGCCTTCTTTTCGGGTGTATTCACCAAGTCCAAGCCAAATCTCGCCAACTGATTGAACTTGTTGACGTACTCTTTCACTGATAGATTTTCCTGCCTCAATGGCAAAAACCTTTCCATGTATAAATTCTGTTCGGCCCGTGAGATAAACTTTGACTCAAACCTTCGCCTCAAATACATCCATATATCAACTGGATGCTCTCCATTAGTGACCTCCTACCAAAACGAGGCCTCATACTTCATTAACCAGGCAGCTAACTGGACCTTTCTTCCATCTTCTACCTCAAAGATTCCAAATAATTCTTCTACCTCCTTTAGCCAATTTAGAGCTACAACAAATGTCTCCGACCCGTGAAAAGGTTTCCCGCCCATTGCCCGAAAGTCCTTGCATATCTTTGCGAAAGTATTAACATGGGGAGGAGGAGGAGTAGGAGCATTTGCTGAGCCTGCGACATTGGCCCTAGCTTCCAGATACCTTCTAAACCAACCTGGTATCGGTATCCCTTCGGGTATCTCGGGAATTCTAGACATGCTAAAAAGAAAATGAAGAGATTCAAATGGAGAATTCGAAAGAAAGATATATGGCTCTTGGGGGTTATGTTTTTAAAATAAACTTTTCTCTTAAAAATACTTTCTTAAAACATATTTTTTAAAGTATTTCTTTATAAAATGCTTTTTGAAAAATAGTTTTTCAAAATATCTTATCTGTTCTGTTAACCTTCAGCTCAGATACCACGTGTGACACCCCACCTCCGTTAAGGTCACTCACAAAGGGAATGCCTTAATTTTGGTGGAGCGTTTATTGTGTATAGAACAGAAAAGTAAACAAGACAGATAAATATATTGGTACTTGGAAAACAAAAACCACTTTTATTACAGCGGAGAAATAGTTTGGTTACATCACATCAAAAACCAATTACAAAACCAAATACACTTATTATCCATCTTGACAAATAAGTTCTGAGTACATAAAATAAAAGACATAACCCCAACATAAAATAGCCATAAATAAGATAGGTTGAACTTTACTTCAGCGATCCAAGAAACTTCCAAAAAGAGAGAGATAAAGCTGTCCAAATCAAGCTCCACTAGTGCTAGTCCCACACTGAGCACCTTGGGGAGGGGGAGGAAGAAAAGAGGTGGAAGCAAAGGGGGTCAGACATAAAGTCTGGCGAGTGCAATAACTTTAACAATATAATCATTAAGTAACTAGGATAAGGCATAAGCTGGAAAATAAGGAAATGACTATGAACCAATGGGCATGTCAGAGCAAACAAAGGAATAAGATGAACAAAGATAACGTTAAAGGCGCACCTAATCTTTATAAGATAATTACTACATTGCACCACACCAAACATCCTAAAAGTTGATCCCGCCTACCAAACTTAATAATGATAATGGTAGTTTCGTGTACCCCAAGCTGCCTTCATAGGTGTCGTCTACCCCTATCTCCACTAGGTGTACCCACTACCCCAATTCGATCGGCTCCCTAACTCGTAGATACCTATGCTGGCCCCACAGTGGGGTGTATCACTCCCCAAAGTGGCAACCCGATACCACCAAAAATGCACGGCTTATACCTACATGATGCAACAACGTCTTACCTACCAGCCCGGGGCCACATACGCACCTGACCCCGTTGGACTTGCGTTGCCACCGCTAACCCGTTTTGACCTCTTACAATCAAACCCAGTACGCGTGTCCCGTCCTCGACTTGGGTCGAGCCCACAAAGATACTTAATAGGTTACTGGTTTGAAAAGGGCACCCATGCATGACACAAGCTTTCACCTATGCTTGGTCCCCTCTAAGGTTTTCCCCACTTAACCCCATTCTTATTCATGTCTTCTTACATGTTTCAATCTTGGTTAAGTGCATCTAATCGTATTTCACATGCTACCCAAGGCACCCTCTTAATTTCACACGCCACCCATGACACCCACTTAACCCCCCATGTCCCACCACATGTTTATCTGGCTAAGTGTTTCTTAGTTCATTAACACTGTAACCTTGTAAAGACCTCCCACATTAGATTGGCATTTGTGGATGCTGGATCTGCCGGGCGGGTCCGGGCAGTCTTACGCCACAAACGAGCCTAACCTCGTGTCTTTACAACTCTTACGCATTTAATTCATGCTTTTGATCTCCCACATTAGACTGGCATTTGTGGCTGCTGGATTTGCCGGGCGGCTCCGGGCAGTCTTACACCACAAAAGAGTCTAACCTCGTGTCTTAGGCGGTTTATTATTACACATCTTTATTTAATCCCAAATTGGATTAATATCCCTATTCAAATTTGTAAATAAATTCCAAATATACTTATGTCCATAATTATCACCTAAATTATGTCCATAAATACCAATTTTTCCAATTAATGTCTTAAATTAATTATGTGCCTTTTTAAGGCCATTTATGCCAATTTTCAATATGTGTATATTCAATATTACCCCCGTCGTCCCCACGTTGTTCATTCGCTTATCATGACATATATATATATATATATATATATATATATATATATTAGACTAGCAATTAGTCTAATGACATATAATGGAAGAAACATCGCAAATTTGCATAACACACTAAATGGATCTAACTTACTAATAAGTATTACAACATATCTTGCATAAACTTGGTATTGTCATGAATCTAAACATAGGCTAAAAGGTGTGAACTTGCATATATGAATATAGTTTTCACCCAAAACTCGCATATATGAATATAGTTTTCACCCAAAACTTGCATAGGCCATAGTCACAAACTTGCATAAAACTATTTATGTTATAGATCTAAATCTAAAGGTGTAAACTTGCATATATGTGAATCCAATTTCTACCTAAACTTGCATATAGTCATCTTATTTGGTTCACATGTAAAGTATGTACAATTCACATAGAAACTAGCATATAATCTGCACCCAACCTCGCATATACAATGATGTCAAACACGAATCAGGTTGAACATAGATGATTGGGTATATACAAAGGGATTCATAACAAAAACTATCATTATGAACAACTATCGTACATTCACAAAATATTGCATTTTTCTCAATGTTTTACAAACATAACCATATAACCCAAATTATAACTCAACCTAATTAACTTGTTAATTATCTTATTAAAGAAATCGAACTCACAACTCAAAGAAGGTCTTGAGTTCTAGGATCTGAGTTCTGAAATTGATTTAGCTCACCTTTGAAGTAGACAAATTTGTTGTTGTAGTTGTTACAGACTTGAGTTGAATTGAGTTGAATAGCTTTACTTTTCCTCTAGTTGATGACGGCTATTCTAGGTTGCAAGGTGATAGCATGACGGCCATGGTTCTAATTTTGATTAGGTTTTAGGGTTTGAGTCTACATGTGTTTATATAGAATTTAGGATTAATTTAGGCCATTCGATCAACCTAGAATCAATCAAGACCATCCAGTCAAGATAGGGTGACACCTCAGCCCTAATGACTCAGCACTGAGTCACAAAATCATCGTCTTTCAGATCTGCCCGCCGGAGGGGGGCAGTTCGACCTCCAGGTCGACCCCTAGGTGGACCTGTAGGGGGGAGGTCGACACTAGGGTCGATCCCCTGGTCGACCTGGGTCCTGGGCGGGAATTTTCCTACCCAGCCCGCTTCTGACTTCTGATTTGAATTTTGAATCTATTTATTGAGCTGTTTGAATTTATTTGAATTTTCTGGAAATTTCCGACTGCCATAACTTCTTCATGCGAAGTCCAATTTACGTAAACTCGGACTCTATCTCAACCAGAATTCCGAGACGAACACAATGGCATAACCCGTTTCCCTTAATTCTCACACTTTAAATTAAGTATTGTTTAATTCGTTAGTTTATGTTAACAGAAAATACAGGGTGTTACATCAGCACTCCATGTAGCTTAACAATTTCCTTGAGATAAATTTGTGCTAAACTTTGAGCGGTTCTATTGGATCTGACACATATAAAATGGGCGGTCTTCATGAAGCGATCTACGATCGCCCAAATACTATCATTTCCTTTCCTGGTTCGGGGCAAACCATCTATGAAATCCATGGAAATTCGTTCCCACTTCCAACTTGGGATTTCCAACGGTTGCGACAATCCGGCCAGCTTTTGTTGGTCGCTTTTGACTAGTTGACAAGTAGAGCACCTGCTAACATATAAAGAAATGTCCCTCTTCATGGACCTCCACTAGAAGGTGCGTTTGAGATCATTGTACATCTTACTCACCCCTGGATGAATGCAAAACTTGGATTTATGACGTTCATCAAGCACCTTCCTTTTGAGCTCTGGGATGTTGGGAACACAAATTCTCCCTTTTAATCTCAGAACTTCTTCATTATCCACTTGAAATCTCAAGGGCTCGCCTTTCTGTATTCTCTCTCTGATTCTCTGAATGAAGCGATCATCCTTTTGAAGAGCAGATATTTTATCAATCAATGAAGGCGTGATTATAAGATTGGCAATGATTGCGGTTTTTCTGCTAAGCGCATCCGCTACTACATTAGCTTTTCCCGGCGTATACAGGATATCTAGATCATACGCTGCAAGAAATTCTAGCCAACGCTGCTGTCTCAAGTTCAGATCTTTCTGGGTGAACAAATACTTCAATGATTGATGATCTATAAATAGTTCAAACTTCTCACCCAATAGATAATGTCTCCAGATTTTAAAAGCAAACATGATGGCTAACAACTCAAGATCATGAGTTACATAATTCTTCTCATGTAGTTTCAGCTGACGGCTTGCATAAGCGACTATTTGGCCTCTTTGCATTAATACTGCGCCAAGACCTCTAATAGAAGCATCCGTCCAAATCGTCAAATCCTGATTGCCATCGATAATGGTTAATACTGGAGCAGCTGTCAATTTTAATTTCAATTCCTGGAATGCTTCCTCACATTCGGCACTCCACTTAAATCTTTCGTGATTCTTCGTCAGCTTGGTTAATGAACCGGATATCTTCAAAAAATCCTTAACGAATTTCTGATAATAACTAGCCAACCCAAGAAAACTTCGAACTTCTGTAGGTGTAGTAAGTTGCTTCCACTCTTGAATTGATGTAATTTTGCTTGGATCTATAGAAATTCCTTCCTTTGACACCACGTGGCCAAGGAACTTCACTTCATCTTGCCAGAAGATGCATTTAGAGAATTTGGCTTTGAAGACGCTCTTTCTCAGAATCCCCAATACTTTTTCTAAATGTTTTTCATGCTCGTTTTCTGACTTGGAGTAGATTAAAATATCATCGATGAATACCCGAACAAATTTATTCAGAACTTCTCTGAACACTCTATTTAGTAAATTGACGAAGTATGCTGGAGCGTTGCATAAGTCGAACGACATTACTAACCACTCATAAAATATGTCTGGACTTCTGAAAGCTGTCAAAGGAACACACTCTTCGGGAATTCTCAGTTGATGGAAACCTGTAGCTAGGTCCATCCTAGAAAATACTCTCGCTCCATCTAATTGGTCTAACAGATCATTGATGCATGGTAATGGATATTTGTTTTTGAGTGTCTGCTTGTTGAGGTCTCGGTAATCAACACACAATCGGAGAGTACCATCTGACTTAGGAACAAACACTACAGCTGCACCCCGATTAGAAAAGCTAGGTATGATCATACCCTTCCATAGTAGTTGTCTAGTTTGATCGCCCAATTCTTCTTTTTCTTTTGGAGTCATTCTTCGAATTGGATGTACCACTGGTCTGGAATTCGGAATTAGATCGATTCTGAATTCAATTTCTCTTTGCGGAGGTAAGTTTTCGACTTCTTCAAACACATCCGCATAGTTTTTAACAACAGGAATCTTTTCTAATGAAATGGGAATAACTTCGAGCGCAGACCAAAATTCTTTTCTATCCGGATCTGAACCATGGCATGGTACAGTAATATATCCAAGCATCGTTTTAATTTTTACTATTCTTTCCGCACAATTTACTTCGGCCCCATATTTCGTTAACCAGTCAAGCCCAAGAATAGTGTCGAATTCAGAAAAATCCATAACGATCAACTTAAAAGGAAATCAGTAAAAAGAATAAGAGACTGGCACATTACAATATGAACTGAGAACAAGAGAGCCTCTTATTGGATTTCGAACTCTAATCGATTCTTTAAGCTTTCTTGAATTTTTCTTTAACTTGTTAACAGTGTTACTAGAAATAAAACTACATGATGCATCAGTGTCAAATAGTACAGAAACAGGAATATTCTTAATAGTAAGAGTACCTCCCAAAACATCGGGTTTACCTAGCCCATCTGAAGTAGCTGGTGGGTTCGCCCTGTCAAAAACATGAGCAACTTCTACCTTCTTTAGCAATGGACAATCTTTGACGAGATGTCCTGTTCGGCGGCAGTTGAAGCATGATCTAGAACTCTGAGGGTTTTGACTTGAGCTTTGTGGGTTTGTCTTCTGCCGCTTTGGAGCAGTGCACACATTGGAGTAATGTCCCATCTTACCGCAATTAAAACAAATTCCCTTGGGTGGCTTACTAGCTTGCTGATTTGCGGCTGCTGTGTTGCTGGACTCAGGTTGGTTCCCAGAAGCCTTGCGTTTGTTTGCCGCTTGATTCTTGGCGCGGTCTAGATCGAGGTTCCTCTGGTCCAAGTCTTCATAGTTGCAGGCCATTTCCACCATTTCTGCAAATGGGAGTTTGATGTGGCCCATGGCTCTATCCTGATACTTGCGCTTAAGTCCATGTATGAACCTTTTATTCTTTGCCTTTGCAGTCATGACAAGCTCCGGTGCGTAACGAGATAGCTGCGTGAACTTGTTAAGGTAGTCCTGGATGGAGCAGTCTCCCTGTTGAAGATTGGCAAATTCATCATGCGTACGCTCTATCGCTTGCTTGGGGGTGAACTTCTCCTTAAACAATGCCTTTAACTCATCCCAAGTCATCACTACATCTTGGTCCTCAGCGATGATGGCATCCCACCATAATTCTGCCTCTTCCTGTAAAAGCCATGCACCCATAAATGCCTTATCGTGGTCTCCGAGTCTTAGGCCACCTAAGATCTTTTCACAAGTTTTCAACCATGCCAAGGCTTCTATCACTGTGCCAGTGCCTGAAAATGTTTTGCTCCTGAGATTCTTGTATTTATTCGCCACTCGGTCTAGGTCGAATGGCTGAGGGGCTGGTGGTTGTATCAAAGGCTCTTCCACAACAGGGATATTCCCCCGTCCTCTACCTCGGCCTCCTCTAGCTGTAGCTGCTCAGGTAGCCATCTATCAAGTTCTGTATAAGCAAGAAAAGAGTCAAGCCCACAGAAACGATAATTTTAATATATGGTAAAGCAGAAGAACCCAAGGAAAGACAATGATGTACTGATCAAATTATTTTTGCTATTCTGCTTAGCACATTATAGAACATTACTAATCCTATCTCCAATGAGCTACTCGCCTTAGAACACTAATGATTCTATTCTGACAAGGTGTTTAATGTGTTAAATTCCAGAACTAAGATTAACCAAAGCTCTGATACCACCTGTGACAATCTCAAAACCCCGTACGACGGTGTTAAGGATAATCATTGGAATATAACACATTAATCATCATTAGCAGATAACAGGTAATAACATAAGCAGAAAATAGAATAATTTACATCAACAGACAGTGGAATCATATCATGTAACAACATCAGAGTAGCACAGTGTAGGATACAACTTAGTGCATAAAAGGAAATGATCGGTCTACATCGCCATAAGCAGTACATATACATAAAGCGAGACATAATAGAGATACCAGTCTACATCGCGATGAGAGGAATTATATACATAGATAATAATGGCTGAATATCAATAGCCAAAATACTGAGAAGTCAGGTCCTCGCCATACAAGCTAAAAGATGCACTCCATGCTATAGTGCAAAAGCAAAAATATATCTTCCTACCTGTCACTAGGCTGCCCATATGAAAATAAGGGCACCCGAGTTTGCGAGGCGAAACAAACTACGAGTCAGTTATGGGACTGGTATGAGAAATCTACTTAACTGATTAAACAACAATAATAAGGCAAATCATAGGATCATGCCACTTTCGCGGAACGGGTTTACTCCAGAGATTGTAAGTGCATGAAATAAAGTAAATTATTTAATCATCACAATGCTTTTTATAAAAATGAAGCCATTTTAAGACTCAGGTCCCATCACACAATGCAACGCAAGCCGGAGGACAGAGTTTTACCTTATAATGGCCAAGAAATGCTTGATATGTATAAAAAAAAGTGTTTGATATTATCACTAGTGCATATATGTTTCAAAAGCAAATTCAATCATAAATATCAATCCTAGACGACATAAAGCTACCATCTACTATGTCGCCATACTAGTTCAACAATCAAATCTGTAATTTCGTATTTGAAATTGGATTCCATCATGAGTCGAGGCAAGGGGCAAGCTCCTCTCCGATTCGACACACTCTAACAAATGTCTCAGGACCACACACAGCGATCCTTGGAACCTTCAAGGTCGGTCCTCACTTACTTTTGAGGATTAGTATTCCTGAACACACGTTTCCCAGTCCTATCAGACCTATATCCGAGGTGCCTCGCATTCCAACAACCACATAGGTAAAAATAATATAAATGTCCGGGCTGGTAGGTCACTGACATCACCCATATCTAGAAAGAAACGTCGTGCACTCCTTGGGTCCTTATCCCGTTTTTGACTCATACCGAGGTGTGAGGCTAGCGAATCAACGTTATACACAAAGCTATGCCATGTAGGTCATGCTTTGATCATCAACCACAAGACTTTGCTTTTCAACAGAAGCCTTGATCATCTGCCACTTAGGCATGCCACATAAGCAATTCACTCCATGCGACTGATTTCTATCGATATATAACCTCTGAGCTCGTATGCCTCAGAGAAGGGCGTTAAGCAAGAGAATAAATTCTCCGCCTCCAAACAGATATATATTTAATAGAGATCAATCAACACAGAACAAAATCCAATGTCAGACACGCATCCATTTACAAGTTCATTCTAGGTCTGAACGAAACCGGAGGCACCTTATTCCTTGCAGATCCGTACAATCAACAAGTACGTCTGAACGACTACCACTTTAGCCCCTTCAAGGTAGCTACTCCAATCATGAGCCTCGGTAGCACCCATCCATCCGATGTGAAGATCATCGGTCTTGAACCATCCTCATATCTTCGACTTCTAATCGTCGAACAATTATTTGAAATGAGAATTAACTCGGCCTTTTCAAATAATTCATGTATATTTAGAATTCAAATCAATACTGTCCATGATCAAATTATTCGATATCCACTATTCAGTTCATTAGTATAATTTTCATGTCAAGCACATTCAACCATCAAATGACAAGCAAACCAAGTATAATCGGTTTATTTCCATTCCATATCGTCGATTATATTTTATAATTATATATCGCCATTTTTTTTAATTTAAAAATGGCCCTATTTAATTAACGACGTTTCAGGTCGTGCCGAGGCACTGGCGTTGTTTTTCATTAAATTTTTTTACACATATCTGAAAATCTATCTGTTGGATCCCAACAAAGTTTATATCATTGGAAATATATTTCCAAAGCGAACCCAACGGTTCCAATTTCGTGAAAATCCGATGGTCGGATCTTTCGGTATAATTGTTTAAAGTTATGATTTCAAAACGCGAACTGCAGGGGCTCGATTCGTTTTATTTAATTTATATTTATATATGAGTATAATTTATTCGACGATTTTAATATCGTTTTCACTTCAAATATTTCATTAACGCCTTTAAATTTCAGAAAATTTCGCCATAACCTCCTTTGTACGGGAAGGGGTTTGGAACTTTATTGGGCCGTATTAGGCACCCAATAAATCCTAAAAAGCATGCACATATTTATGGTGATATATTCGGTGTCCACAGGGGAGTGTGTATAGATCATAACTCCAAAGAATAAATTCTCGTCACCCTATAAATGGTTTTTGTGCCTTAATGACCAGAGAGACGTGTTTATTGTCATCTCCAGACCCGTGTGGGTTTTTTATTAATCTTGCAATTTACCATTACATTTTATACAGTTCATATCTGTCTTCGGTTCAACCTGAAATATAGTCATCGCCATACATGCCTCTCGCTTGTATGGTAATCTTCAACCTCGTCACATCGGCTCCAAATGCTAATGTGGAATAGGATAGAGTATGTTATCTTCTTGCAGTATTCCATGTAGTGTAGTTCAAAATTAATTGTTACTATCCTATGGCGATGTTTATTATTACACACAGAACAACCAGCACTTTGCATCCAATGGCATTCACAGGAGTAGATATAACAATAAAATTGCGCAGCCAACTCATTAAGGCTTACCTATTTGTCGGGCACATAAAAAAATTCTTTACTCAACAACTAATCCATTTTTGTGTTCAGCATATGTATATATATGTGCAAATCTAAGCTAAAAATAATATTTCTAGTGAACAAAGGTTTATTTCTATACATGGTTATTTTTATCACTTCCTACACATGTTTAAGATAATATTTTCAACCCACAAATATTTATTTGGACAAGTGGTTATTTTTAACACTTCATATTTCGTATAAAAATGATATTTTAAGCAAACAAAAATATATTTCAATGCATGACTATTTTATTTAGTTCATATATATGTTAAAAATAATATTCATAGCAAACAAATATTTATTTCAACACTTGTATATTTAGCGAGTCGTATACATAATAAAAATGATATTTTTATCATCAGAAATATTTATTCAACACATGAATGTTTTTAGCACTTCATATTCACAATAAAAATGTAATTTTTTTTGTTCAATTCATATATTCAACACATGAATGTTTTCGACTTCACACATATGATAAAAATATGATTTTATCGTTCTAGTCCTTTATTCAACACATGAATGTTTTCTATAGTTTATATATATAATAAAAATGTGATTTTTATTGTTAAAACAATTTATTTAAAACATGAATATTTTATATAGCCTATATATGTGATAAAATGTTATTTTTATCTTTCCAAGAATTTATTCAACATATGAATTTCTATTCAACACATGAATTTCTATTCAACACATGAATATAGTTTCAACACACGAATATAGTTTCAACACATGGAAATAATTTTAACACATGAATATTATTGAAAATTTCGGCAGCATAATGGCAGGGTATTTAAAACCGGCACCGTCCCGTGTATGGCTCCTCGCTTTACCTTAAAACCTCGTGGTTTTCGACAATGGGGATTTCATAGATCTAGTTCGTACATAGACGAGTATGTTTTTCTTTTCCACAACCTATTCTAGTTTTGTTTCAACCACAAACGGGTATTTTTCAACCACAATCCAACAATATCAACCACAAACAATCCTATTAACCATTCGCATTATTCACCAAATTTTTCATGCCAATTCACAATCAATAAATATCGTCCATGGTTTGTGGACGAGGGGATTATATATATATATATAAGTATATTTTATTTCCATTCCAACGCACATATGATTTATACAATGCATGTATAATTTATACATCGCACATATAATTTATACAACACATGTACATGAGGTATACAATGCGTATATAATTTATACTTTGCTTATATAATTTATACATCACATTTCCATTCACATTTCAGTTTAAAAATCTCATATTGTTTTTCGAGATGCTAAATATCGTAGCTAGCTCAGAAAAATCCCCGGATTCTTCTAGAATGCAGAGAGCGTCCTTACGGTCCCGATGTCTCCTGTTTCATCGAATTTCGTTAACGTAGCAAAAAGATATGATTTTTAAACGATAATCATAAACCACAATGCTAAGAAGTGTTATATTCAGTTCAAAGGAAACAAAGGCCGCACCTTTCGTTGAATCCTTCGAAACTAGGTTTCGAATTTTCGACAAATCCCTTGCACGAGGTTTAAATCAGTTGGCGCCACCCTCTGGAGCTTGGAGAGGCGCTCGGACGCGCGGTGGTTGGGTCGGGTTCGATCGCCTCAGGCGATGGTGGCGGCGCTGTGAAGGTCGAAGCTTTGGAGGGGTGGTTCGAGCACGACAATCGACGATAGAGGGAGTGGTTGGTGTTGATTTAAAGAGGGAGAGAGAAGCTTCAAAAAGTTGCAAAGGGGCCTACGGTAATGGAGCTTGGTTTGATCTTAAAGTGGCCGAGAAGGAAGATGAAGCTTCCGTCGTCGATAACAGAGGGGGGCGGGTTTTTTTTATAAAATTAATTAATGAATGGAAAATTCCTATTCGCCGATATTTATATAAATTCAAAAATAGGGTTTTTCCCATACGAACTCCAATCCAAACCCAATGACTATCGTCCCTAGCTAAATACCCCCATTCTGAACACAATGGGATATGTTTCATAGGCCAATTCGACTGTTAAAGTCAGTTATCCTTCAAATTAAAACATTAAACATTCAAATCTGTTTTGAAAGTACATTTTAATTTGCTGGGGCCACATACTAATCCCAAAAATTCCATAAAAATAAATCTAGCTATGTTTTGACGATATGGTCCCAACAAAACTACTTTCGTCGAATTTTGAGACCGTTTGAAAAATGGCCATTTTCTTGTCGATCCAATTTAACTGAAATCAACCAAACACATTTTCCTTTGCCACTCTCACATATTAACTTCAAAAATTATGGAATTTGAAACCTAGCTATAATTTGATATCCCATATCCATCAAAAGTGGTTTCATCGAAAACTGAGGTCGTTTGCAAAATTGCTATTTTCAAGGGCTATATATTCTCTATAGCGACCTTTTAGAAAATTCATTTGGCCATAACTTTTGATTCCCGCTACGAAATTTCGATTTTTCAAATTCATTAGAAAGATACTCATATACAGATTTAAATATTTTTGGTATCACTAAAATCCGTTTTATTTTACACCCGGTACAGTCAATCAAAGTTTGAATTCAAATTTTGAAACTGCCGCGCCATTTCAGACCTTGTTTATAATTAAAAATAATTATATTTATATTCAAACATCGATTCAAACATACTTTTCATCGTTTATTATTTAAAATAATGTATTTTAAATATTAAAATCCACTAAAATAGCCAAATTAAAAATTTTAAATTGGCTCAGATTTTCCAGGTTGTTACACATGGTTCCTACCGAAAGTTGCAGTAGTAATATATATAAATTCAATAAATTATGGAACTATATTCATCATCTATATCCACAAATCATTTTACTAAATATGTTGTCGATATAACATATATGTATATGCATATATGTATCTCATATACATAGATCCATCAAAAAAAATTAGTGTCTCATAACACTAACAACTGCCTAGAGTATAAAATATACGTATATTAACTAAGCAGGTCACACTTGCCAAAGTGTGCGTGTGTATATACACACACACACTTGTAGTTATAGACATATCTGGAAAATTAATTTTCATAGCAGATTTATAATCACAGGGGTGCTAACTAACATTATATTCGGTGGCATGCTTTAACATACATATATATTGAATACAATTCTATTCTATCCATAAAAGGAAATCCAACCTTATACCAAATCCAAAATTCAGTGTTTTTAGAAGATCATACTTTATTCAGATATTATATTCGATAAAAAATATGGTTTTTGTTCCCAATAACAATTATAAAGAGTGATTACATATTTTTTAGCAATCAACCATTTTTCAGATCCAAACACATACCAACATATATACAGTTTACATATTAAACCATACATTTAGAATTCTACAAAAGACGATCATTGTAAATAGAGTTAATTTGAAATCAACCATGAACTTATTTCAAACTTTTATATCAAATATCAAACTTATTTACTCAAAAAAAATTGTTTTAATATGAATATACATATTTTACAATTCCAATCGTAATTTACATCAGTGTTCTTAACACTGTAAATCCTTGCAAGTTTATACATTGAAGGTGAAAATGGGATTGGGATTGATTGGCAGTGGATTAAACAATTATAAAGACTAATTGCATATATAAATCCAAAAATTAGATAAACGAAATACCTCTTATTCTTTCTTTCAAACCCAAGAAAACAGGCGAGACTTGGATTCGGTTGAATCAAACCTTAGCGCTTGAAGGAGGCTCCTCTATCGGTATCCACACAAATGTGTTACCCTTTGATCGAATCGAAGAGAAGTGGAGATGATGCGGTACTATCGCCATTATAATTAGGATTTTAATGAATTGGTATTTGGTTGATTTTTCGTGTATTTCAAATAAGGGAGTACCCCCTTATTTTTTAAGTGTGAACCCTAAATCTAGGAACCAAACGTTATACCAATTCCAACGTCGAATAAAATATCAACTAGTTGATATTTTATTTAACCAATGAATGGCCTTTCCCTTTGTAACTACCCGGGAAATCAGAACCAATTTAAAAATTTTATTTTGGTATTTTTAATGAATTTCAAATATTTAAAATGATTTATTTTAAATAATTACGACTAGAAATTTATTTTGAATAGAATTAGAACGTATAAATTTATATAAATCGAAGTTAGAATATAAATATTTATTTTAATTATAAAAGGAATTGTAAAATGGCGCGTTAGTTTGAAAATTCGATTTCAAATTTCAAATGAATGTACAGGATTCAAAATGTACCAGATTTTAGTGAAACCAGAAATTTTTGAATCTATTTGAAAATATCTTTCCAAAAGAATCCGAAAATTTGAAATTTCGTAGCGGGAATAAAAAGTTTTCCCCAGTTGAAAATTCAGAATAGTCGCTATGGAAATATAACCCTTAAAAATAGCGATTTTGCAAATGACCTCCGTTTTCGACAAGACCACTTTTGTTGAATCTGGAATGTCAAGTTATTGCTTGATTCCAATTTTCATAAATTTTGGAATCAACATGTGAGCGTGGTGAATTTAAATGTGTATGGCCATTTCAGTTTGAATTTAATCGACTGAAAAATGACTGTTTTTCAAACGGTCTCCAAATTCGACGAAATTAGTTTTGTTAGGACCATATCATCAAAACATAGCCAGATTTATTTATTTTAGAATTTATGGAGTTAGTATGTGACCCCAGTAATTTAAAATGTATGTTTGAATTGAATATATATTGATTTATATTGTAATTTAAAGAAAAAATAATTGTAACAGCAGAATTGGGTTACGAAACATATTCCATTGTGTTCGGAATGGGAGTAATTAGCTAGAGGAGAGAGTTGTTGGGTCTCGATTGGAGTTCGAATGAAAAGTCAACTTTATGGAAATTAAATAATTAAATTATATATATATTATACTCTCACCTCTCCCTCTATCTCTCTCTTTCATTCCGTTCACGAAACAAATAAATAAAAAAAGAAAAGGGCGTCGTGCCCTAGCCCTGTCGCCGCGCCGCTGGGGGGCCACCACCGAGCTGGCGCGCCCACCTCCTCCTCCACCGACGCACCCTTCTCCTCCCCCTTCTTCCCCAATCGATACCCCCAAACCCTCTTCCGCTTACAACAGCCGCCACCAGTCCTAGTGGGCCCGACTCCGACCTGCCTAGCCTCCCCGAACTTAGACCGCCCTCCTTCGACCCCCTCTCTCCCTCCTCCGCCCTCGTTTCTCTCTTCTTTCCCAGTTTGAAGTTCAAAACCCTAAACCCCGCTGTTTCGGCCAATGTGGGTGCCGACGTCAACCACCATCGTCACCCCGAACCCCCTCCGCCACTCCAGCACCGCATATGAGTTTTATTTTTATTTTTAATTCATATATGCAAATAAAAATGTGATTTTTTCATATAAAAATAGGATTTTTATTTATATGATAGAACCATAAAAATTTGATCTTTATGTATTAGGTGGAAGTGTAAAAATATGATCTTTATAGGAAATGTCAAGAGATAAAGATTTGTTTTTTTATCATATAAAGATGTGAGTTTTATACACATAAAAATTTGATTTTAAATTATATAAAGACATGATTTTTATATTAGAAATAAAAATATGATTTTTATTGTTGAATAAAGATGTAAAAATATGATTTTTCATTATGTAAAGATTAGATTTTTTATAATGAAAAGATAAGATTTTTTAGTTAGATAAAAATCCGACTTTTTAGTTGTATAAGAATATAATTTATCTATAACATAGCGATATAAAAATATGATTTTTAAATATGGAGTAGCGGTATAAAAATGTGATTTTATTCGTAAATATCATCGTATTAAAAATATGATTTTTAATATAGATACCGCGTGAAATAGAAGGAGATGGAACGGGCTGAAATCAAAACAAATCCAAACGGTTAAGAAGTTCAGAAATAAAACTGGCGGAGTGGAAACCAAAGGTGAGAACTCCTCACTAAAATTTCTTGTTCAGTTATTTATTTTATAACTGCATATATGAACTGCTCCCTATCATCCATAGACCATGGACGACTTGTTTGATTGTATTGCGTTGTGGAAATTGTTTGTGATTGTGATGTGGAATGAAAATAAAATATTCATTTGTTGAAATAAATATTTTATCATTAAAAATATATTTTTTAACGTGTATATGGATAAAATAAATATTCATTTACAAATCAGATGGTTTTTTTATGTACACACTTTGACTGATATAGATTGGGACGATAGATTCTACAAAACGCCCAACTGCACAAATAAAGTCAGTGTTTGTTGATTGAAATCCCACATGGGTTTTGGGATGATATTTGACGTACACTAATCCCAATTGTTTAGATGTATGTCGATCGATTGTTTGACAGACTTTGTAAGCGTTAATTTTTATATTTAGTGCTTATGCAGTTAAGTAATGCACTCTAGATGATGGTTGATTGTTTATCATTTTTGTTATATACATGTGTTGTATGGAATCCATATATCTAACATTATATGGTAATTGATTGGGTCTCATTCCAATTTGGAGAATAAAGAATATTTTAAAATAATATTCAGAAAACGATAAAATATATTCATGTGTTGAATAAAATATATTCATGCGTTGAATAAAATATTCATGTATTGAATAAAATAAAATAATGAATATTTTAAAATAATATTCAGTAAGAGATCAAAATCTGATTTTGATGTCCGATTCGGATGGGCATGAAAATATTGAAATATATATAGCCGTGTTGATTAAATAAGCGCCATTTTGACGCAAACGATATTTATGTTGATTTTATTCATTTTTTTTAATGAATATCGAAAAGGAAATGATTTCAAATCTAATGTTTTGAAAATATTATCATTTATATATTAATTATATGGAATTTTCAATTTTGATTTAAAATTGAATATGAAGTTGAAATCGTTTTTAAAACGAAGTTAAAACGATTTATAAAATATGTTTTAAATTGAAATCGACGAAATATATATAATATATATAATATATATATATTAAATGGCCTGAATAGAACGCGTCGCGCCGTGACCGTTCGCGAATTTCAACCATTGAATTAGAATTGATGTTACGGGAGATCCGACTGTCGGATTCTCCAAAAACCGGAACTGTTGGGTTTGT
Organism: Allium sativum; assembly: GCA_030737875.1. Lineage (NCBI taxonomy): Eukaryota > Viridiplantae > Streptophyta > Magnoliopsida > Asparagales > Amaryllidaceae > Allium > Allium sativum. Next base: position 440,836,719 of record CM060922.1, on the reverse strand, counting down.
ATTTGAAAGAGCTTTCCAACGAATATAAGAAATTTGAAATCTAATGGTTTGATTTGGAATTATGTCCAAATAAAATTTGGAAAAGGTCGTTGTAAGTAGAGTTCGATGACCGTTTATGGAAATTAACTGTACGGGCCTTGATAAAATTATTAAAATATCAATAATTTGTGTAAAACCATAATAAATGATTTAGAAAGAATTGGGATGAAATTTAAAGATAAAATTATATTTTAATCAAAATGAACTAGTTATGAACAAGAATTATAATCCAATATTTTTAAATAAATAAATTGGATTTTAAATGGTTTTGAAAATAATCTGGATTTCCAATATATGAATTGTAATGGATTTGAATCGAAATTGTCTTTGGAATATTTCGATATTGAATTCCATTATTATACGGGTACTGTGGAGGAATCTGGAAGATATATATCATTATTCCCGATACGATATCCGTTGGTTTCAGAATTTGGTATTGAATATAAGCTGATGTATTTACTATTCAGAGCCTTGTATTTAATATCAAATTTGATTTTGGGTTTGTCATGAATGGTGTCTTCATTAACACTGTTCTTAAACCCAGTTAAGAAAAGATTAAATCTTTTAATAAAGATTTAATGTAGTTTGCCAATTAATTAATATTTAATTGGAATATAATTGAAATGAGATTCTGGGTTTGTCGTGAATGGTGTCTTCATTAACACTGTTCTTAAACCCAAAAGAAAAGAATTAATCTTTTAATTAAGATTATTGCAGTTTCCAGTTATATTTAGTAACTGGAATAAAATGGAATGTGAATCGGGTTTATCGTGAACTGTGTTTTTAACGACATTCGTTCTTTAACCCGATTTACAGTGAAATACGATTTGGAATTTATAAATCTTTTAATAAAGATTTAAGGGAATTTTCCAAAGAAGAGTTTTCCAATTTAATAAAATAAATTGGAATGGAATGGAATTCGATTTGGTAATAATCAATGTGAACCTCTATGGAGGAAGACCGTTACTATATATGGAATTTAAAAGGCTTTGCTGTTATTCCATTTATATTATTGGTTGGATACGGAAGTTTATATCGATTATATATATCAATTTGTTTACCGTGAAGATTCCATAATTAATGGAATGTGATTCGGGTTTATCATGAACTGTGTTTTAAATGACATTAGTTCTTTAACCCAATTAAAGATAAGATTAATTTCTTAGCTTTGAATAATCATTAAGTAATGATTTTTGAGATTAAAATTGAATTAGAGTTTTAATGAATCTTTAATTAGATTGGAATGTGAATGAGATAATTAAATTTATCAAATTCAAGAAATGATCGAGAACGGAGTATCAACTATTTTGCTCCAAGTGATAGTTAAATCTTTAATTAGATTTGAACGTGAAATGGTAATTAATTTTACTGATAACACTGTGGTGTTAGATATGAAGTATTACCGGTTTTGCTTCATGGGATGAATAGGTTGGGATTGAAAATTAAACAAATGATTACTTCGGCAAGGTGCGCTAATCCCGACTAGTTTGGATAACCCATAATTTTGTTTGGATTGATATCCAAAGGAAGATTAAAGAATAAATTTAAAGAATTTATATTTGATAAAATTAATGGGAACCTTTCCCAAAGGATATGAATATTTAAATAAAAGAATATTCAGAATTGGAATGAGGCGTATGTTGTGTTTTTATAGCACGTGTTTATTATATACGCGAGTTATTTAGAAAGACCGGGTTTATCCCATTCTGAATAACTGATTCAACGATATGTCGAGGATGAAGACAGTGGTTGAGGACCGAAGGTCTTCACATCGTTTGGATGATTACTGATGTCTTGATTGGGCTGTACACCCAAGATGAGGTAATACATGGTGATCGTCCAGATGTACTTGGAGATCGACCGGACATTGGAGGACCTCTCTCTTGTATTGGACATATGGGATGAGGAATAAGGTGCCTCCGTTTTCGTTCAGACCCAGAACGAACTTGTAAATGGATGTGTGTCTGACATTGGATTTCATTCTGTGTGATTGATAGATATCAGTTGCATGGCGTGAATTGCCTGTGTGGCATGCTGAGATGCAAATGATCAAGGCTTCTGTTGAAAAGCAGAGTCTTGTGGTTGATGATCAAAGAACGGCTTTAATATAGAATAGCTTTGTGTATAACGTTAATTCGCGAGCTTTGCACCCCGATGTGAACCAAAAACGAGAGAGGAACTCAGGGAGGACATGCGTTTCCTTCTAGCTAGGAGTGGTGTTTGGGTTTTGCAAGCCCAGACGTTTTACTTATGTGGATGATGGATAGTGAGGCGCCTCAGTTATATCGGTCACTACGGTGCTGATGGATTGTTTTGTCGATATATGACTAGTTTACGCCCCATAGGGTGGCGAAACGCAGTCTTTAGGCATTTTAATCCACTTCGTGTGGACCGGCCCTGACGATCCAAGGGCCTACCTCAGTCTGGGCCCTGAGACATGGGCTAGATTGTCTCGAAGGGTTAAGGACGATCCCTCGCCTTAGTTCACAGATGGAAATCCAACTTCCAATATGTGGCAATTGCGGTTTTGATTGTAGAGCCTAGTATTGGCGACATGATATATGGTACCCATGCCGTCTAGGATTGATACATTTATATTTGAAGTTGTTTTAGACACTATGCGCTTATAATAGTATCAAATGATTTGTTTTAATGTACCAAGCATATTTGGCTATTATAAGGGAAAACCCTATACTTCGGCTTGCGTTACATTGTGTGATGGGACCTGGGTCTTATAATAGCTTCATTTTTTCAAAAAGCATTGCGTTGTTTGTTATATGCACTAGTATTCTTATGAGGAAACCCGTTCCGTGTTATACGGCGTGGTCCCTTGATTTACTTTATTTTAAAGTAAAGTTTTAAATAGCTGTTTTAGTTCTCACACCAGTCACATGACTGACCTGGAGTTTATTATTTTAACCTACTATGGGTGCCTCTATTTTCCACACGGGCAGCTAGTAGTTTTGGTTTTGCAAATTTATACTCACAGGATCTTGGCTTACAGCTGGAATGATATTCGGAAAGCTTTGTACACGTATATTCCTTTCCGTTGTGTTTTGTATTATTTTCCGTTGCAATGTAATTTGTAAATCTTTGATATTTATCGAATGTATATTATTTATTCATACTCTATTTATTCTTGTACTCTTATGTATATTGTTATAATAAGCAATGAAATGTTCTTCTGTTTGCATTCTGATTTGTCGTGTTCTCGACTTAATCCAGGCTTTCCTTTACGGGGAAGTTCGGGTCGTGTCACCCTTATAATGTTCTAAGCGTGTGACCCTATAGGTTATATAACGTTGGCAGTAATTTAAACATTATTTAAATTATAAACAGTGAGTGACATCTAATAATACATCGTTGCTACCCAAGTTATAATAATATCAACGATTCGATACAACCTTTTCTATAACCAATGTTTAAACGTAATTTAATCCTTTTAACCAATATATCCAAGATTATACTCAAGGCATGGAACGTATCATCCAATTTGTAATTTAATCCTTTTATCTTGACCAATGAGTAGACTATATAAAACAAATCAATACTTTAGCACGACCATGCATTTCATAGTCTTACTCAATCATGAGGCCTACGGATATCACTACCTATATTGTAGGGTTAAATTCCATCTTGATCATTCATATTTTTCAATCAATTCAAGAAGTATTTGATAATCACCTTTATCGTCTACTAAGTTAAAAGTAACTTTTGATGATATAAAAACAAAATATCCTCGAATAAAATTATAATGATTTTAGGTCTGAGGACCATTACATCACTGTCACTATGAGAATAGCTTATGACACTATTAATTATATTCCATGAAGTTTTCTCATGTTGGGTCAACCCAATAGGTTATTCTCCAATATGTATTTATGTATTGACATTAATATCACGTGTATTAATGATCAATGAGATATGATCATCAGTTTATCAACATACCAGTCTCGATATTTTATTATTGTCCTATATAAATAATAAAACTTGACTAGGGACATTTAAGAATTATAATACTTATAATTATATTATATAATCTCATGTTCAAGTTGTTAGGGATTGAGGAATGGATCGTTAAGGCAAAACAAACACTAGAGGGGGTGAATAGTGTTTTTGAGAATTTAAACAAAATCTAAAACCTATGTGATACACTATATGAATCAATCACCACAGAAACAATCACAAAATGAACAAAAATAAATTGCGGAAAAGGAAAGAACACACCGGATTTTATACTGGTTCGGATTGCTCCTATGTCTGGTCCCACTCAACACTGGATTGTACAGAGTTTTATTACTATATCAATATCCAATTACAACCTCCTTGATTTCACGGCTACAAGGGATACCACCGATTCCAACCTCTATGATTTCATGGCTACAAGGGATACCACCGATTACCCATCCTTGATTTCACAGCTACAAGGGATACCACTGATTTCTTACACATCTCAAACAATTACAAATAGCCCTATAACTCGTCAATAGCACTTGATTCAGAGAGTGTAGAGAGAAGAAGTTAAATGAAAACTTCGGTAGAGTACAGGTGTAGAAATAATAAAAATGATAAAGAATAATGGTGTAATGAAAGGGAATAAAGATAGAGAAGAAGAAGTAATAAAAAAATTCGAAATCAGCCCCTATTTATACCATTCGAAAGGTTGCAACGTTTCTGAACCATCACAAATAGTGAAAAGACACTTCCTTTCAATTTTGAAAAAATCACAGTTATATATCGACATGTATATATATGTATGTCAACATATACATGTGCAAAATTAGAATTTGAATATTTTTCAAGTGTTTTGATATATATATATATATATATATATATATATATATATAATTCTGGAAATTCCTGAATTAAAATTAGTGTTATAAATAAATAATATAAAGTAGAAAATCATATGAAAATATAAATATAAATTATATAAACATATTTGTAAAATTATAAAGTTTAAAACTATATAAATATAAAGTATATAAAATATAAATATATAAAACTTATAAAGTATAAACTTACAAAACTTAAGTTCAAAATCAAATTAAAATAGAAAGTAAAATAGAGAGATAGATGTAATGACCCGCATTCTACGCATCGGAGGATCGTAGAATATTTATTTCTTTCTCGTAAGGAGTTGTATGGTTGTGTGACATTGGGAGACGACTATTGGGGTCATTTCCCATGTTCACGATTTTTGTCGATTTTTGAATAGCCGTTTTGCCCCCAGGTGATCGTGTTTTGGCCATAACTTTTGATTGGTAAGGAATTTTGACCTGAAACTACGTCCATTAGATCCGAATGGTGGTTTACCTTTCTATAGAGTGGTCATATGTGAAAAACGGACTTATCGTTTGGGAGATATGGCTGAAATAAGGTTTAGAAGGTGAAAAACTGCTTAACGGGGCCAAATGAGGTGATTAATGAATGAGCCTATAACCCATATCGAGATTAGGTTATGGGGAGGCTGAAATGGGTTAGGTTTTCAGTCTATTTCAGTTTTCTATTCGCCATTTACCCCTTAAAAATCCGAACAATGGCCTCCTTCTAAATTCATCCCAAGTCGCTCTCTAACCAAGGATTAAGCTTAGCAACATCAAATGAAGGAGAAATATCACCATTTGTGAGTTAGAGCTTCTGTTAGACATTGGTATTCGCCCAAATCAGAGGAGTTTCTGTTTTGAAAGTTTTAATTGTGGCAAAGGTGAGTGATTAGCCTTGTTTTTACACTAATTATGGTTAATTAAGGGTAATTAGTGTTAATTAGCGAATTTAAACATGATTAAATTCTGGAAAAAAATTTATAAATTTCAAAATATTGTTTTAGACCTTTGTTAGAAATTTGGGTTGATTTGGTTAAGTTTTGCTAATCCTAACATTAGTTATTGTTAAACATGATTAAGGGGAAAATATGGGTTTTGGGTCTCTTTGATCCATTTTAACATATCAAATTGTTGTTTTGGTGTTTGTGGTCAATTCTATATGTTGCTATGACTGTACGGTATGCTTTTTGATTGATTAGAGCAGTTAGAATAGTCGAAAACGTCATCATATGGCGTAAAACAGTCGTTGGAAAAATTGCAGAATATAGTGCAGGAACCAGATCGGATCACCCCCCTTCCGAACTGACCCGATCGTGGCCACCCATCATGAGCCACTCCAGTACTGATCTTCTCGTGACATATGTGCCTCGACCCGAACCTCTCCTGCTTGAGTATCACGAACCGCCTAAAGGAACAAGCCACGACCTGATGCTTTGGAGCTAGCACCACGAACCGACCCGCTCGAGAGAGGGACCCGATCCGAACCACCATGGAAGAGAGCTCAAGACATGACCCGTTCGAGTGAAGACATCATGAAACGTACCGAAGATGGGGTCCTGAGTCGAACCGACCTGATGCTATGGGGGAGAAATCGCGATCCGAACCAGAGGGGTGACTGCGAACCGAACCAAAGTGCCTGGACTAGAGACGTGAGCCATGAATCAAATTGGGAGTGTGACCTGAAGTGAAGAGAAGTGGACAACTGAACCGATCTGGAGAAGACCAAAACCCGAGATGCAAAGGTAGTCCAAATGGGAAGTTTGTACTCAGGATCCAGTTAGGAACCAATGAGTTAACTTTATTGTTGGACTTTGCTGCGGGGCGTGTGCTAAGGAGTTATCGACATCCATAACTTTGATTCACCACTGAAAGACGAATGTTAGGCTACGAATCAGTGCAGTGGGGTAGTTTCTACTTCATGGGGTAGAGTGATCGTAGCATGGCTATGAGCCAGTGTTGTGGAGTTATCATGACTCCATGGGGCAGAGTGGACATAGCAAAGTATTAATGGTTACGGATCAGTGCAGTGGAGCCGTCACGACTCCATGGGCCAGAGTGATCGTAACAAAGTATTGGGTGATCAAAGCGGTGGATATCGTATGCTTTACGCACTAAGTGAGAGATGTGAGGATGGTTTCTATGCTTGATTGTTTGCCATCACTATGACATGCACACCCCCACCCCCGTATCCTTTATACCACATGTTAGTGGCACCTTAGAGTATTGTATGGTATGTTGTGCTAACTCTTTGGTTGCAGGTCTAGGTTCATGTATGGTTTAGTATACCTATTATTGTTCTGTTTTTCTTCTTATCGCTCATACCAGACTTTTGTCTGACCCAGAGTTTTATGCCTCTTCTTATTACTCTGGGTGCTCTTAAATGGGCATATTAGAGACAGGTTAGTTGGTTGTGCACGAGTAGCTGTCCGAAGACGAGTAGGAGGCTTACACATACTATTCTCTATATATATTCTCCCTATGTTGTTGATGGTCACTGCTTTGGGTATTAGTAGTGTACCTTTCCTTTCTTTTGCTTTAAAGACAGTATTTTGAAGTTGTAATAATGGTGATGGATCATAGGCTGTATTTTGAATTTCCGCTGCTATGATGATTATGGTTTAGTTTTCAGGTAATGCACTGTCTCGCCTGTTTTATGTCAAGTATGTTATTATTATATTTTATTCCACACGCTGTGAGACATTATACAGGTTCCTTGTTAGTTCAAATTCCTTTCTTTGGCGACCGTCCTATGTTAGTCGGGCATTGTCACATCACACCTTCATTGGAAATGTCGGCTGGTGCGGGGCGGGCCGTCACACTTGGTATCAGAGCTCTAGTTTGCATAGTTAACCTAGGGAAGACACCAGAGAGAGATAGTACGTATATGAGAGCGCGTATTTGTGAAATTTTGGTTTTCAAAAGCTATATATATATACACTATTAGTATATTTAAGGATGAAGTCGCACTGCACTGGCACCACTGAAGAAATGGTTAATCATTTCCTCCTTACAGATTGAACGATGAGCCGATATACGAGGGGTACTGGTAGAGGAGCTATTAATGGGAATGCTCCAGATATGAGGAAGATGTTCACTGACCTCATGAGAGAGATGCTTAGGGATGTTCAGAGGGCATCTCCTAATGCTGCAAATGGTGGTGGTGCAGCAGTGCAGGCGCCTAGGGCCGATTTCGCCAAGCTATGCAAGGATTACACTAGTCTTGGTGGAAAGCCGTTCCACAGAACGGAATCGGCTACAGAAGTTCAGGATTGGTTGGATAGCTGTGAGTGTATCTTCGATGACTTAGGTATTGAGGATGCGATGAAGAGAAAGCTAACATCCCGTCATCTGCAAGGACGGGCGATGAATTGGTGGAATGCTATTAAGGCAGCTACTCCAGAGGATCAAGTTACATGGGATCGGTTTAAGGCCTGATTCAGTGAAAAGTTTATCCCAGCTGCTATGAAGTCAAAGTTGTTTAGGAAGTTCTTGGAGCTTAAGCAGAATGGTAGGGCAATCTCGGAGTATATTGCTGAGTTCGATATTTTATCCAAGTATGGATTATCCTTTATTGACACTCCCGAGATGAAGAACGAGAAGTTTATAACAGGCTTAGATCAGTACTTGGGGGAAAGGCTTATAAACCATATCGATGAGATGTTTGAATCGATTATGGGGAAAGCATTGAGGTCAGAGAGCCTTTATCCTAAACCCAAGATTGAAGTTGTTGTCACATCTACAGAGGGTCCAAATCCGCAAGCAAGCGGTGGAGGCAAGAATAATTCTTAGAATAAAAGGAAGCAAAGTCAGAACGAAGCAAAGGATGGTCAGAAAAAGAGCAAGAAAGACGTTGAGTGCTTTAACTGTGGCAAGAAGGGCCATTATGCTAAAGAATATCGAGCAAAGCTAGCGGACAGGAAGTGCTTCAACTGTGGCCAAGTGGGACATCACAAGGATAAATGTCCACAACACCCTATAGAGAAGCAGATTGTGAAAGCATACGCTCTTAATGTTGTTCCTTCTTCGTCGAATGCCCCAACCGCGATGGAGAAAGGAAAGAATGTTGTCATTCATGGTATGCTTCCTATTTATGATGTTCCTGTTCAAATATTGTTTGATACCGGAGCTTCCCGTTCCTTTATATCTAGTGACCTGGTAGATAGATTAGGATTGGAAAACCGAGATAGTCAATAGACCTTTAGCGGTGACGAACCCGATTGGTGGTTCAACTTGCCTTAGCATGATTTGTCGTAATGTGGTCTTATCGAGTCATGGATGCATGTTTGTTTGTGATTGCTTTGTTTTGGGCTTTACTAGGTTTGGCATTATTTTAAGAGTCGATTGGTTCCAAAGATACGGGGTGGTGGTAGATTGTGAGGGCTTTTCGGTGACAGTTAGAGCGGATGATGGGCGGAGGGTAGTGTTTGGTGGTCTACCTAGTGATGGGGTAATGCCTGGTTTTCTAAATTCCCTTGACATCTCGCATGATGAGTTGTCAGATGTGCCCGTGGCTGGCTCGTATCCGGACGTCTTCGAGGAAGTGACCGGACTTCCACCACACCGAGAGATTGAGTTCCGTATTGATTTAGTGAAAGATGCCAGACCTATAATGATGCCACTTTGTCGTATGGCACCAAGGGAGAAGTGAGAGATCGGGGTGCAAGTAAGCGATCTGTTGAAGAAGGGATTTATCAAAAGAAGTGTTTCTGAGTGGGGAGCACCAGTTGTGTTTGCTACCAAGGCAGATGGTTCCCTTCGATTGTGTGTGGACTACAGCGAGTTGAATAAGGTGACGAGGAAGAATAAGTATCCTCTACCGCGAATAGATGATTTGTTTGATCAGTTGAGTGGCATGAGAATGTTCTCCCAATTGGATCTTGCAACAGGTTTTATCAGCTTAAAGTGGAAGCTGAGCGTATAGCTAAAACGACCTTTCGAACACCGTCTGGATTCTATGAGTGGTTGGTCATGCCATTCGGGATGACCAATGCACCAACGTATTTTATGGATCTTATGGATAGGGTATTCAGGGATCAATTGAATAAGTTTGTTCTTGTGTTCGTAGACGATATCTTGGTTTATTCGAGGATAGAGGAAGAATACAAGGAACACTTGAGGATAGTGATGGAGGTGTTGAGAAAACACCAATTGAAAGCAAAGTTTTCTAAGTGTCACTTCTGGAGGAGGGAAGTGAGAATCTTGGGCCATGTTGTTTCAGAGAATGGCATTGCTGTGGACCCTGCGAAGGTGGCTACGGTACAGGATTGGTCTACGCCCAAGAATGCAACAGACGTAAGAAGTTTCTTGGGATTGGCTGGGTATTATCGTAAGTTTATCCAAGACTTCTCCAAGATAGCAGCACCGTTGACTCAGTTGCCCAAGAAAAATCAAGCTTTCGTCTAGGACGAAAAGTGCGAGAATGCAGTTACATGTGCACCAGTGTTAGTCATTCCTAAAGGGAATGAAGAGATGACAGTATACACGGATGCCTGTGGTACCGGACTAGGTGCTGTATTGATGTAAGGAGGTAGGGTTGTAGCTTATGCTAGTAGGCAACTGAAACCGCATGAGAGAAGATATCCTACCCATGATTTGGAATTGGCAGTGATCGTGTTCGCATTGAAGATGTGGAGACATTATCTCTGGGGAGAAAGATTCGAGTTGTTCACCGATCATAAATTGTTAAAGTATCTTTTCTCTCAGAAGGATCTAAATCTCCGACAGCAAAGATGGTTGGAATTCTTGGCTTCCTATGATTTCGATATCGCATATACACCAAAAAAGGGCAATGCGGTAACCTTGAGTAGGAGACATGCCAGTTTAGGGGATATGTTTCTAGAATGGAAGCAATTGGAGTACATCGCTGGGTATGCTTTCAGACCAAAGTACGAATTGGATCTAGAAATGTTAGCAAGTTTGATGATTAGACCCACTTTGATTGAGCGGATTGGTTCCAATCAGAGGGACAATCCTAACCTATTGGAAATCATCTCAAAGTTAGAGATGGGAATCGACGAAGAGATGAACAAGTATGGGCTTGATCGAGATGGATGGCTTAGAAAGAATGGAAGACTAGTTGTGCCCAATGTCAAGGGATTGAGAGATGAAGTGCTTAGAGAATGTCATCACTCAAAACTGACTATACATCCCGGTGGTAACAAAATGTATTGAGACATGAAGCAGACCTACTGCTGGAAAGGGATGAAAAGAGACGTTGGGAAGTTCATACCCAAATGCATGAACTGCCAGCTAGTTAAAGCTGAGCAAAAGAAGCCTAGTGGTTTGTTGCATCCATTGGAAATTCCCAAATGGAAATGGGAACAAGTCTCAATGGATTTCATTGATGGGTTACCAAGAACTAGATCAGGCCATGATAGCATTTGGGTGATTATGGACTGATTGACTAAGAGTGCAAGGTTTATACCCGTCAAGTCGAACAGAACGGCAGCTAAGTTAGCGGAATTATATATGAAATGGGTTGTGAGATTTCATGGAGTACCTAAAAGCATTGTGAGTGACCGAGACCCATTGTTTACTAGTGGGTTTTGGAAGAGCTTACAAGAGGCTCTAGGGTCAAAACTACATCTCAGTACCGCGTATCATCCTCAAACCGACGGTCAGACAGAGAGGGTGAATCGTATATTGGAAGACCTCTTAAGAGCTTGTATATTGGATTTTCGTGGATCATGGGATGTCCATTTACATCTAGCGGAGTTCGCATATAATAATAGTTGTCAATCCAGTATTGGTATGGCTCCATTTGAAGCTTTGTACGGAAGACCGTGCAACTCACCGCCATGTTGGTTAGAAACCGGTGAGAAATTTGTGCTTGGGCCAGAGATGATAAGAGAAACCTCAGATAAGATAAAAGTTATCTGACAACGAATGAAGGCTGCCCAAGATAGGCAGAAGAGTTATGCTGATAAGAGGAGAAGAGAATTAAAATTCTCCATTGGTGACTTGGTTTTTGTCAAGATTTCTCCATTAAAGAGCGTGATACGATTTTGTAGAAGAGGCAAGTTAATACCAAGATTTGTTGGTCCATTCCCAGTTCTCGAGCAAGTTGGGAATTTGGCATATAAAGTTGAATTACCAGAGAAGATGGAAGGAGTTCATAACATATTTCATGTTTCCCAGTTAAGGAAATTCGTGCATGACCCAGTGTGACTATTTCACCTGATCAATTGGACGATATCGAGTTTGAACCCGAGGCGGTTGGGAATCGCAGGCCTATGTGTATTGTTGAGAACGATACGAAGCAGCTTCGAAGGAAGGCGGTGGAACTTGTCAAAGTTCAGTAGGGTGATGATGAGGAAGACTATACTTGGGAAACAGAGGAACATAAGGAGGAAGTATCTAGAACTCTTTGCCTGGTAAGATTTTTATATTAATATAGTACTCCCTTGTTAGCAAAATGCATACTAGATAGGCTTGTTGCATTGTTTTGTATGCTTTATTGTTTTGTTAATGATTGGTAGGCATGTGGGATCCTTTGCATGTTTTGGGTTAAGGAATTTCAGGGACGAAATTTCTTAAGAGGGGGAGAATGTAACGACCCGCATTCTATGCATCGGAGGATCGTAGAATATTTATTCATTTCTCGTAAGGAGTCATATGGTCATGCGACATTGGGGGACGACTATTGGGGTCATTTCCTATGTTCACGATTTTTGCCGATTTTTAAATGACCGTTTTGCCCCTAGCTGATCTTCTGTTGGCTATAGCTTTTGATTGGTAAGGAATTTTGACTTGTAACCACTTCCATTAGATTCGGATGATGGTTTACCTTTCCGTAGAGTGGTCATATGTGAAAAACGGACTTACCATTTGGGAGATATGGCTGAAATAAGGTTTAGAAGGTGAAAAACTGCTTAACCGGGCCAAATGAGGTGATTAGTGAATGGGCCCATAACCCATTTCGGGATTAGGGTTATGGGGAGGCTGAAATGGATTAGGTTTTCATTCTATTTTAGTTTTCTAGCCGCCATTTACCTCTTAGTAATCCTAACAATGGCCTCCACCTTCTAATTTCATCCCAAATCGCTCTCTAATCAAGGATTAAGCTTAGCAACATCAAATCAAGGAGAAATAGCACCATTTCTGAGTTAAAGCCACTGTTAGACATTGGTATTCACCCAAATCAGAGGAGTTTCAGTTCTGAAAGTTTTAATTGTGGAAAAGTGACTGATTAGCCTTGTTTTTACACTAATTATGGTTAATTAAGGGTAAATAGTGTTAATTAGCGAATTTAAACATGATTAAATTTTGGAAAAATATTTATAAATTTCAAAATATTGTTTTAGGCCTCTATTAGAAATTTGGGTTGATTTGGTTAGGTTTTGCTAATCCTAACATTAGTTATTGTTAAACATGATTAAGGGGAAAATAAGGGTTTTGGGTATGTTTGATCCATTCTAACATATCAAATTGTTGTTTTTGTGTTTGGGGTCAATTCTATATGTTGCTAGACTGTATGGTATGCTTTGTGATTGATTAGAATAGTTAAAATAGTCGAAAACGCCGTCGTATGGCGTAAAACAGTCGTTGGAAAAATTGCAGAATATAGTGCAGGAACCGGATCGGATCGCCCCCCTTCCGAACCGACCCGATCGTGGCCACCCATCATGAGCCACTCCTGGATCGATATGCTCGTGACATATGTGCCTCGACCCGAACTGCTCCAGCTTGAGTATCACGAACCGCCTGAAGGAACAAGCCATGACCTGATGCTCTGGACCTAGCACCACGACCCGACCCGCTCGAGAGAGGGAGCCCGGTCCGAACCGCCATGGGAGGGAGCTCAAGACATGACCCGTTCGAGTGAAGACATCCCGAACCGTACTGGAGATGGGGTCACGAGTCGAACCGACTTGATGATATGGGGGAGAAATCACGATCTGAACCAGAGGGGTGACTGCAAACCGAACCAAGGTTCCTGGACTGGAGACATGAGCCATGAATCGAACTGGGAGTGCGATCGGAAGTGAAGAGAAGTGGACAACCGAACCGATCCGGAGAAGACCAAAACCCGAGATGCAAAGGTAGTCCAAATGGGAAGTTTGTACTCAGGATCTAGTTGGGAACCGACGAGTTAACTTCATGGTTGGACTTTGTTGCGGGACGTGTGCTAAGGAGTTATCGTCGTCCATAACTTTGATTCACCACCGAAAGAGGAATGTTAGGCTATGAATCAGTGCAGTGGAGTAGTTATTACTTCATAGGGCAGAGTGATCGTATCATGGCTATGAGCCAGTGCAGTGGAGTTATCATGACTCCATGAGTCAGAGTGGACATAGCAAAGTATTAGTGGTTACAGATCAGTGCAGTGGAGCCGTCATGACTCCATTGTGTAGAGTGATCGTAACAAAGTATTGGATGATCAAAGCGGTGGATATCGTATGCTTTACACACTAAGTGAGAGATGTGAGGATGATTGCTATGCTTAATTGTTTGCCATCACTATGACATGCACACCCCCACCCCCATATCCTTTACACCATATATTTGTGGCACCTTAGAGTATTGTACGGTATGTTGTGCTAACTCTTTGGTTGCAGTTCCAGGTTCAGGTATGGTTTAGTATACCTGTTATTGTTCTGTTTTGCTGCTTATCGCTCATACCAGACTTTTGTCTAACCCAAAGTTTTATGTCTCTTCTTATTACTCTGGGTGTCCTTAAACGGGCAGTCTAGATACAGGTTAGCTGGTTATGCACGAGTAGTTGTCTGAAGACGAGCTGGAAGATTACACATACTTTTCTCTATATATATTCTCCCTGTGTTGTTGATGGTCACTGCTTTGGGCATTAGTAGTGTACCTTTCTTTCTTTTGCTTTAGAGACAGTATTTTGAAGTGTAATAATGGTGATGGATCATAGGCTGTATTTTGGATTTCCGCTGCTATGATGATTATGGTTTAGTTTTTAGCTTATGCACTATCTCGCCTGTTTTATGTCAAGTATGTTATTATCATATTTTATTCCATGCGCTGTGAGACATTCTACAGGTTCCTTTTTAGTTCAAATTCCTTTCTTTGGCGACCATCCTGTGCTAGTCGGGATTGGTATAGCGCATCTTCATTGGAAATGTCGGCTGGTGCGGGGCAAGCTGTCACAATAGAGACTGAAGATAGAATTTGAAAAACAGAATTTGAAACTATTTTGATTTGAAACTGGAGTGCTATTCAGAGTCTTACATAATCTAGACTCTATAACTATATTTATCTTGAGCTCTTGAACTATTGAAATCTTGAATACTCATGAGTCTTGAAACATCTTTGAATAAGGTTAGTATATATTTTATAATCAATTAATATAGAAATAAGGTTGTTGTCATCAACTCCATCCTGCAACAATCTCCCCCTTTTTGATGATGGCAACCTTAGTTTATAAAATATCATACATGTACATACTTGTGATGATGATCCTTCTAATACTCCCCTTGTCTATATGAATCCTATAAACTAAGTCTATATTTTATAATTTCTCCCCTTTGGCATTATCAAAAAGAAATTATAAAGATACTCCCCCTAAATCGTTTAACTATTCTAAACATATCTTATAATTAAATCTATACTAAATTTCTAAAGTGTATAAATAACTCCCCCTGAATCCTAAATCTATCTATATATCCTAACTGTTGACCAATGTTTTGACAAAAGCTGTCGCGGATAAACGGATCGAAGCCCAATGTCAGAAAGTTCATTCTCAATATCAGGCAATCAACCGATAGATCGACCTACACTCCAGGAAGCCCAAGCAAGATTCAGTTCGAGATGACCTCCTTCAGAAATAGCCCGAACCAAGGCCAACCCGAGTTGTTCTCCTTTAAGTATGCGACACATTGAGCTCGGAAAAATCACTCACCTTAACTGACCGAGTTTATCGTTCCCAACAAAGTAGGATCGACCAAATATCTCGGAATTCATTCAAAATATCCAGCTGAGTTATTCAATACTTGGCTCGACTCTCAAGGAATTAAAAGTGGTCAACCACTTCCGGACAAAGCTCTACTTTTGATACACCTCATCTTAGTTGCCACAATTCTCGAGGAAACTATTAATCAGCAGTGGACCGGGTCCCACCGCCGCAATTGAGACCAATACTCGAACTCCGCGTCTCCAATCTCCGAAAAAGAGGGAAGCCACATGCTGGCCCGCTTAGCCCACTTCTTCACCTATATATACCTCTATGCTCAAAATGGAAAAAGACACTTTTTCAACCTTCTTTCGGCTACTTAAACTTTCAGCTGAACCTCTCCTCTAAAATTACTTCTTTATGGATAAGTCTAGAAATAGCTAACTCTTCTTCTTCCTCAAAATAGAAAAAGCATTGTACTTGTA
Source organism: Allium sativum (assembly GCA_030737875.1). Lineage (NCBI taxonomy): Eukaryota > Viridiplantae > Streptophyta > Magnoliopsida > Asparagales > Amaryllidaceae > Allium > Allium sativum. The sequence goes on along the minus strand of CM060922.1, from coordinate 440,820,514 downwards.
ATCAGAAAAGAATCAATATATATAAGTGGATGTAGGCACCATCTTTACCGAATCATTATAAAAATCTTGTGTGTTCCCCATTTTCTTTACGTATTTATACTTTGTGATCAATGCTCGTGCGTTCTTCACACGATTAGGGGTTGACTATCACTAGTGACCTACTTTTGATGTCAACACTTTGGCAAGCCAAGAAGGGGTGAAGCGCACCGACATACCCTATGACCTTCAGCAAGTTCTAACCCATGGCGATCAAACAGAAGAAAGATGCAACAGCTTCCCTTCCCACAAACGATGATGTAGCTGATACAAATGTTGCAAAAGCAAGTCTGGAAGCCTCTTCTCATGAAGACGTGTCCCAATATATAACCAGGGACGAGGTGGACAAGATTATGGCCGAGTTCAAAGACTAGATGACATCTCAGGGTAAACTCCTCGAACGTCAACAGCAGTTGATGGATCACCTTCTCGGCTAGACGGAGATGGGACTTAACGCTTCAACAACAATTCCTCCACCGACCGGAACTACGGCAGCAACTGATCTTCAGTCTGCACCCAATCAGGCCACTGATCAGATATCGCCTTTGCTTCCTCCTAGCTCGGCTCCACCTCCCGACCAATCTCAGCCAGGAGTATTGCTTCCAGCAACCAGTGCAGCCGCAACTGCAGATTCGCAGGAGGGTCGTGATCAAGATCTATGTTGTTCGACCGTATTTCCTCTACTCCGAGGATCGGCTCGACCCCTCGGATCGGTTGAGAAACCGCCGGGTCCATTAGAATCGGTGTCATTCCCATTACAACCCAGAATCTTACCACAGACCAGTCTAACCACTCTTCCCCTTCAACGAAGAGTTGGTGGAGCCTTCCCTTCGAACAATGGAGACCACTCTACCATACTGGTCCCCACCATGTTGGAGGAAAATGCTACCATGGATCCTTCTAACATCGTCCTAACGAGGGACAACATTGAGCCCCGAATATCACATGCTATGCTGGATCAGCCAGGACCTTCCGTCATGGTAACGGCTTGATCCAATTATCATATGGTTCAAGAGGGGCCATTCTGCCAAGAGCCACCAGATGGGGATCATCCTCACCCTCACCTTCACTAAACTCTCAAAGGTCGAGCCCAGCTAACGCAACCCTTCCGAGCATGCTTTTGTCGGATCCTAGTACTGGAGTTCTTCCGAATGCAGAGCTGGACTCATGGCAATGACTCCTCAGAGATATGGAGCCAGCTTGCAAGAATCATCTGACAATTCACTTGGGGTACCTCTTCTCAGCAGGATGTAGACAATATCCATCGTAGCCCCTTCATCCGGGAAATCAGAAACTCCTGAAACCCTCCGGGCTTCAAGTTCCCAGCCATTGAACCTTACAACGGTCGGATCGACCCGACCATCCACCTCATGAGGTATACGCATCATATGGAGGTGCTCGGTGCATTAACCAATGTTATGGCCAAATGATTCCTGCTCTTTCTCATAGATATAGCTGGCATGTGGTTTTGGCAGATAACAATGAAGTCGATCGGCTGTTGGAACATGCTGGTCACTCGCTTCATCGAGCAGTTCAGAGTTCACATCTCCCAACCAAATAGTGCCATGTTCCTGACAACCATCAAGCAGCAACCGTGTGAGACACTTCGATCTTTCCTTGAGAGATTCAACGCAGCCGTAGCATCATTCGATCAACCAGCGTCATCGATGGTGCTCATGGCTGCCATCGCAGGTGTCCGGAACCAATCAGAATTATCCATCTCTTTAACCAAAGATCCCCCCAAAGATATCGAGGATTTCAATGCAGAGGCCGAGCGATTCCTCCGACAAGAAGATGCCAGCATTGAGATGGAGAGCCTTGAGGTCCTCGCCACCAAACAAACAGGTCCATCCAATGTCAATGGCTAGAATAAAGGAAGAGGAAAGCCTCATAAAAGAATGAACGTAACGTACGATCTCGGAGACAAAAATAAGTACGATCAATATACCGAGCTCAATTCTTATCTTCTCGACATATACCTTAACATATGAAGGTCCCTGCCTTTCTTGAAGCCTCCTCGAAGAGAACCGATCTAGAAAGAACTCGATTCCGGCAAGCACTGCATATTCCATAACATAGCTGGTCATAGCACCAATGAATGTTGGAACCTACACGATCTCATCGAGGATAGGGTCAGGCGAGGAGAACTTCCCGAGTATGTCAGAAAAAACACACCGGCCTTACCGCCACAATCTTCTTCTCAAGCTCCTTAGGTCCTCGAGCTCCTAGAAACGGAAAGGATGCTGATCCCAGCACTCATGGCATTATCATCAATTAATACGATTTAGATTTCTTATTTTCAATGTATTGCTATTTCTTTCAATAAAAAGAACATGTTGATGTACACATGTACGGGGTTTGGATTTAGCCCCTAGGCATGTTCTGGAATCAACGTTCACTCTCTTAGAATTTATTTTCATTTCTTTGTAATAGTTCTTTAGCAATAATGAACTCTCCTTTGTAAACATGTATTATTCTTGAATGATTTGAGTTGAGCCTGACTAGTGCTCACTAACCCAAATATGGTCTGTGCTGAGCTATCGTTCGTAGTGCACAATCAAGGCCTACCACCATATCTAAGCCTACTCCTTAAGCCGAGTATGGATTACTGAACCAAGAGCACTTCTCAATTGTCGGGCTTCACAAATAGTTCAGACATGGGTCGAGCATAATAAACACTTGCCATAAGCCGAGTATGGTCAATACTCGCCATCTCCATAAGCCGAGTATGGTTAATACTCACCATCTCCGTTAGCCGAGTATGGTTAATACTCGCTATCTCCGTAAGCCAAGTATGGTTAATACTCGCCATCGCCGTAAGTCGAGTATGGTTAGTACTCGACATCTTTCAAAGCCAAGTCTAATAATAGCTCATCCATATTTATAAGTCGAGTGTGGTTAATACTCATCCAGTCAAGGTCGAAGCCTTCTTTAGACCAAGAATGGCCTATACATTCTCTGCAGGTGTTGGGTCTCACACACGAAGTTAATAGTCAATTCCACGGCCTTAATACTGTCCATAATGGTTATCGTTTTTTTGACCTTAATATGATCTAATTCGATCGTCTGTTTTCCAATCTTAATACAACCATCAGGATCGTCAAATTTCTAGCCTCAATATGGTTCGGCATAACCATCGCTGCTTATACATTGAATTTCAATACGAGGATCAGAACACACCTCCTTTTCCAAGAAAAATGTATTCTGAGGGGAAAAGTGTTGACCAACTTTTCGACAAAAGCTGTCGCGGATCAACGATTCGAAGCCCAATGTTAGAAAGTTCATCCTCCGTATCGTTCGATCAATCCATAGATCGACTGACACTCCAGGAAGCCCAGGCAATATTCTGTTTGAGCTGACCTCCTTCATAAACAGCCCGAACCCAAGCCGGCCCGAATTGTTCTCCTTCAAGTGCACGGCACATTGAGCCCGGAAAATCGCTCATCTTAACTTACCGAGATTATCGTTCCCAGTAAAGTAGGATCGACCAAATATCTCAGAATTTATTCAGAAATATCCAGTTGAGTTATTCAATACTTGGCCTGACTCCCAAGGCATTAAAAGTTGTCAACCACTTCCAGACAAAGCTCTAATTTTGATACACCTCATCTTGGTTGCCACGTAAGCCATAATTCTCGAGGATACTATTAATCAGCAATAGACCGGGTCCCACCGCCGCAATTGAGACCAATACTCGAGCTTTGCGTGTCCAAGCTCCAAAAAAGAGGGAAGCCACGTGGTGGCCCGCTCAGCCCACTTCTTCACTTATATATACCTCCATGCTCAAAATGGAAAAGGACTCTTTTTCAACCTTCTTTCGGCTACTACAACATTCAGCTGAACCCCTCCTCTAAAAAAACTTCTTTACGGCTAAGTCTAAAAATATCTAACTCTTCTTCTTCCTCAAAATAGAAAAAGAATTGTACTTGTAATCAGAAAAGAATCAATATATATATATAAAGTGGACGTAGGCACCATCTTTGCCGAACCACTATAAAAAGTCTTGCGTGTTCCCCGTTTTCTTTACTTATTTATACTTTGTGATCAATACTCGTTTGCTCTTCACACGATTGGGGGTTAATTGTCACTAGTGACCAAATTTTGACGTCAACACTAGCATAAAATACTCCCCCAAAATCCATGCTATAAATGATCCTAATGACTAAATCACTACGCCATAAACAACCTAATGCAATGCTTTTGCAAGGTGTTGCCAGCCAAAATGTCCTGATAGCTATACTATTTTAGTCCTACTGCAATGTTTTATTTTTAGTGTTATGTTATCCATAAAAATGTGTTTCTCTAGATAAACCAGTGTAACACGATGCAACATTTTTTTTAGTGTTGCTATAGCAGACCTTTGCATGTCCTACGTGGCGGTCTACACCATTCGTTAAAATAATATCTGAACCATTTATCAATGCCATCAATCTGCATCTCATCCATTTCCATTTCCCGCTTTTATTTCGTTTTCTCATTTAGTTCTAACCCCCAAAATTTCAAAATCCTCAATCCCTAATTTTCATTCACGTCCAACACACTAAAATCTCGTTTTCACCCATACACTAAAATTCAGAAATCTACTTTTATCTCCTTAAAAGATTCTTCGATCTATGGGGCACCCATCTCCAATTCGTCCTTAGAGAAATCAGATATGGGTTTCTAGTGATTCAACCGTTGTTTTGAAAATAAAATCGGGGTCAAGGCATTAGAGAAATTGAGTTATGCAGCGTACTCAACTTCCAAATTGCTGCTGGATTTCCATTTCACCCAACTGATCTCCAATAGAATGGATTTGTTATTACCTCGGCTTTTGATCATCCTACATAGGGTAAAAAATTTTGTTTGATTTAAATAATTAGATTTGGGGTTGCTGGTTTTTATGAGTTCTAATCGGTAGGATAATTGATAGCTTTTATGAGTTCTAATCGGTAGCTCAGGTTTGGAAGCCTAGTTGTCCATCTCTCAATTTTCTTTCTAACCTTATCAATTAGCCTATTATAATCAGCCACTTTTAAAGAAGAGCAACTTAAAGGAATGCTATTGTACAGTGCTTTAATTTTGTTTGTGGGTTTTAATTCGAAATGTATTCAGTGTGTTCTGAATCTTTCTTATAGATTTATGCTGTTAGTTCATGAATATTATGATGGTTGTGGTGAATGTATCCATATATATGTTGTTTGTCCATTGCCTTGTTTCTTATATATATACATGCATATATTCATATTCACATGTATGTGTATATATATGTAGTTGATCTATCCATCTTCGAGTTCAATGACCACTCAATCAATTTCTACTTCAACTTCAACAATAGCAGCAGGAAGTAAGCTTTGCCACAATAGAATCCCACCGAAGATAAGGAATGTGAAGGCAGGGTTGAATGCGGGGAAGAAGTTTTTTGGTTGTTCAATGTGGCATGTAAGTATAAATCAAGTATTTTTGGTTGCTTTGTCGGTTATCGCATTTTTCAGTGATGTTTTAGTTGAGAATTTAACATACATGCAGAATGACGATTGTGGGTATTTTATGTGGCATGAAGAAGTGTATGAAATCAATAGCAATGCTAAAATGGAAGATACTACTGTTAAATTGATGGAAAAAGAAAATATTATATCGCAATTGCTCATGGAAAGGAAGACAATTGAAGACAAGCTGCTGAAGCAAATGCAATAGAGGGCAAACGCCGAAGAGTTTGTGGCTGATATGAAGAGAGTTGGCCTTAATGCACGTTAAATGTGGAAAGCACAGGAAAGGAGAAAAATTCTTTGCAAGAGCTTTAGCTATGTCCTGGATCATGTTTGGGATTATTCTGTTTATATTATGGCAATGTAGTGCAGTGGAGTATAGTTTTTCTTCATTTTTTTTTTCATGTTTCATCTTTTGGGAGATGATCAATTGTGATATATAATGTTTTATGTTTTGAAACAAATCTATGAATTGTGTTTTATGCAACTGGTGTATGTGATATTATGCAAGAAGTTGTAGTACTATTATTTGTGTTATTATGCAAGTAGCTGTGCTATTATCGTATGTGAAATTATGCAAGTAGCTCACCCAAACAAATTCAGAAATTTAATATCTATAGCAACATATTTGGATGTTGCTACAAACACCTAAGGATGTTGCCATAGACTTGAATAGGGTTCTACTGTAACAATATTTGTTGTGTTGTCATAGATAGTCGAAATGTTGCCTTTGAGGTCTGCAACAATGGTGAAAATTGCATCACTCTAAAAACGTTGCCAAAGACCTATGGTAACATTTTTTTTGGCCTGTGCCAACAATTTTTTTCTGTTGCGTTAGGCCGTTTATGGCGTAGTGAATATAACTATACTGATTTTGATTCTAAAGCTAAAAGATTATAACTCCCCTAAAATTATGACTATATTATTCTAATAAACTAAATAGAAGGATAATAAACTAAGCAAACCAATCAATACTTATAATCAATTAAAACAAGCAAGTCAATCCAAATAAGCAATTCAAACAAACAATTCAAGCAATTAACTCAAGTAATCAATTCAAGCAATCAACCAAATTAAATAATATGTGTTAACGAACACTTCTTGAACCTTCAATTAATCTAGAAACTATAAAATTCCCCCTTAATCTAATACAAGACTAAACCTAGCTTATACTCTGATTCCCTTAAAACTATAATAAGACTTTAATCTAGACTAAGAAATAACTTTGATAAGATATCTTTAAAACTATGATACAACTTAAAGTTATATATATCAAGTAATGATAGGTCAATACTCAAGCAATTTAAACCAATCAATCAACCAATTTAAGTTTTTTTGTCAAAACATAAACTCAAACATTTCTTGCAACTTCTATTTTTCCAAAAAACCTATAAAGCTCCTATCGACTACAAATGCATAAGTATTTTTTTTAACAAATCCATCAACCAGTAATGAAATTTAACCATGTTAAGTAAGTCAATCAAGTTATTCAAGTCAAACAAATCAAACAAACCAAACAAGTCAATCAATCCAATCAATTCAAGCCAATCAATCAACCAAGCCAAAAAAAAGTCAATTAAGTTAATCAAGACAAAGTAAATATGTTATGTATTTGATTAATAATTCTATATTTCTAATTAGATAAAAACTTCTTATATTGTATACTTGTTATGTATGAAGTTAAATTTAACATGTAATGTAGTATGTTGGTTATAATGCAGTATGTCATATGCAAAACTATATGAAGTGATATACTAAATGAAATGTAACTTGTGATGTGAATGATTTTAATTTGAGATGTATGGTAATTTATAATAATGATGTATGATATGAAATAAGATGTGTAACGGTAGTATGCAGAATGATTTGGTAATTATATCTATTTAGGTAAAATATATTTGAAGTGTTATCTAACTATTATGCATATACATATATATTACAAATTATTTGAATTAAACAAGGATAATATATATTAATTTCTAGACTTAGGTTAATGATACTTATGAAAGAGATTAAAAAGATAGTAAACATAAATTTTTTATGGTATTCATAATATATAATAAAATATTTAAAATAATTCCATGAGAAATGTGGAGTTAAATAATCTTAGTATGGTGCTTCTTTAATATAGTAAAAATTGAAAATCTTTTTAAAGAGAATATAGAATTGTATCAAATAAAGTAGATTTATAGTCATAATTGTATATATAAAACTATTTTTAAAAAGGATTTAAAATTTAATTTGTTATGAAATGTATATCAATCTTTTGATAAAATCAATTTTAAATTTAAACTTTTAGAAATCAAAATATATTAATTTGTTAAGGAACCAATTATATGTTAAAACTTTAAAAAGAAATCTATAATCATAACAAAATTATGAAATCTAGACATAAATTAAACTATAAAACTATAATTTCTTATATTTAAGACATAAAATCATATATATATATTATTATTATTATATCAAAATATTAGATTAAATATTTAAGCTTTTATAAATCTTAATGAGAAATCAAAATAAGTATTTAAGTTACAAATAGTATTTGCGATAATGCAACCCAAAATTGTTATGAAATCATAAGAGTAATATATAAGTTTAACTATGCATGTTTAAACTATATAAAAGATAAATAAATTTATATTTTATAACAATATCAAAAAGCTATATTAATTTTGTATATCATATTAATATGTTTATATAATTTTATTAAAATATATACTTTTAATTTATATTTTTTGATAGAAAATAAGTAGACAAACAAAGTTAATAACTAGAGTTTGAACTGGCATTTTCTAATTAAAAAATTGGACGGAAGTTTGAAAGTTCAAACTTTTGAAATTCAAAATTTGAATTTCATTATGTCGACGTGACCATTTATGTATGTCGACATACATGTAGAAAATAAAAAACATATTGTTTTGACTTCTTGGTCTTATTATATTATTGATTTATATTTCAGGTTTAACTATCTCCTGAAATAATATTAAACCTAACAAACATTCAAAATTTATTATTATAATATTATTTTGAATTTCAAAATTCAAATTTCAAATTTGAATTTTAAATTTCAAGTTTGAATTTTAAAGTTTTTATTTCAAAACTAGGCAAACAAAACAAATAAAACATCCATTCAACCAAGAAAGAATTTAAAAATTAATTAAGGCGTACCAAGTTTTTTGATCCATTTCTTCGATATTTTCTAAATTCTGAATTGTTGTGAAACACATTTTTGAATTTCTGATTTTTAGCTCTTCATTGCTTGATGATGAATCTGAATCGTCTTGATAAGAACACATCCTTTATATGGCCTGGTCAACTTGGCATCAAAATTTTGAACTTGAATTTGAATTTCGAATGAACTTACACTTCAACTACTATAAGCCCAAAAAGTCATATCCCTTCATTAACTCTACTTTTCTTGATTGATGAACGATCATCTTGGTGTCTTTCAACCAACAGTTATCAGACATAACTCTTTCCCTGCAAAACAACATACCTTTTCAAAGAATCAAGTGACTTTTAAAAATAACAAAATGTAATCTGAAATAATAACATCATGATGATTCTGTGATATATCCACTTAAACTTTTCAAGAAATCATATCATGATAACTTGATTTTTTTTTCAATAAAATTGTATGCAGACTCATCATATATTGATGCAATGCATGAGTTTAAACTAGTGTTCAAAATCTACCATTTAACATTTTCAAAATTTGGATTATGAACTTCTTAAAAAAACCTTGCTCTGATACCAATTGTTAAGGATTGCGGAATGGATCGTTAAGGCAAAACAAACACTAGACGGGGGCGATTAGTGTTTTTGAGAATTTAAAAAAGTCTAAAACTTATGTGATATACTATATGAATCAATTACCATAGAAACAATCACGGACAAATCAAACACAAATACAAAGATAAACAAAAATAAAGTGCATAAACGGAAAGAACACATCTGATTTTATACTGGTTCGGATTGCCCCTTCGTCCAGTCCCACGCAATGTTGGATTGCACAGAGTCTTGTTATTATATCAATATCCAATTACAACCTCCTTGATTTCACGGCTACAAGGGATACCACCGATTCCAACCTCTTTGATTTCACGGCTACAAGGGGTACCTCCAATTACCGGTCCTTGATTTCATGGCTACAAGGGATACCACTGATTTCTTACACAACTCAAACAAATACAAACAGCCCTATAACTCTTCAATAGTACTTGATTCAGAGAGTAATGAGTAGAGAGTGTAGAGAGAAGAAATTTAATGAAAACATAATTGAATTCGGCAGAGTATAGGTGCAGAAATCATACAAATGATAAAGAATAATGGTGTAATGAAAGGGAATGAAGATGGAGAAGAAGTAATAAAAAATTCGAAATCAACCCCTATTTATAACATTTGAAAGGTTGCAACATTCTGAACCGCCACAAATAGTGAAAAGACACTTCCGTTCAATTTTGAAAAAATGACAGATATATGTCAACATGTATATATATGTATGTCGACATATACATGTACAAAATTATAATTTGAATATTTTTCAAGTGTTTTGATATATATATATAATTCTGTAAATCCTTAAATTAAAATATAGTGTTATAAATAAATATTAAAAAGTAGAAAATCATATGAAAACATAAATATAAACTATATAAACATATTTATAAAATTATATAAATATAAAGTATATAAAATATAAATATATAAAACTTGTAAAGTATAATTTATAAAACTTAAGTTTGAAATCAAATTAAAATAGAAAGTAAAATAGGGAGGATAGAGATTGAAGATAGAATTTGAAAAAGAATTTGAAAAACAGAATTAAAATTATTTTGAATTTGAACCTGGAGTGCTATTCAAAGTCTTGCATAATCTAGACTCTATAACTATAACTATCTTGAGCTCTTGAACTCTTGAAATCTTGAATACTCAAGAGTCCTGAAACATTTCTGAATTTTGAATCTCTAACATCTTTAAACTATACGGTCTTCAGTAGTATTTCCTGTATATAAATCCTGCATATGTGTGTGTGTATATATAGTAGACACAAATGTTTGTATATATTTCATAATAAATTAATATTGAAATAAGGTTATTGTCATCAAAACTCTATTCTCCAACACAAGTTACTTGCTTGAAACTATATAATCCTATATTATTATCCTAAGGACTTTTTATGTTAATATTTATTATTACACGGTAAATGTAACATAAAATAATATTTTATTCTAAATAAAATATACCATCAACAATGTTATTATTTACATCTACTGGATTGCCTCTAGGGCACAAAATCTAACATCCCTTACATCGACTGAGCACCACATCAATGCACTATTTAGGTGTCAAACGTGTAGGGAAGTTGTCACAATCTCCATTCCTTGATCCTAAAGAAGTCTTAAGGTATCATTTCCAGCTTTTCGAATTTATGGCTTGTTTCGTTGCCTTCCATCAAAACTTGCTCTTTCAGGACTTAAAGTTAGGGCCCTAGAACTTGCTACCTTTGCAATCTAGATGTTCTTAGAAGCTTCCTTGGCTATCATGAGCTCACTTTCTAAAGCTTCATTAATCATTGGAAATTTCCTAGAGTTTTGACCAAAGGTCAGGGAATTCTCCTTCTCCTTATGTAGCCAAAACTTATTTTTCTTAACTCAACAAAAGTGTTCTTGACTTTAGTCTGGTAAGTATCCGATCTTTGCACTATATCAGAAGCGAACTTCTACATCATTTATTGAAAATCTCTTCCGGTAAGGATTGACATAGTAGTTTCTTCCATAATAGTTTGACTCATTTAATTTGCTTGGTTTCCATTATGCATAGGTAGTTCTTCATTTTCCTTATCTTGGTAGGGGGAATGAGGAGTTTTCCAAGAGGATAGTATAGGCTTCATGGTTGATTGAAGGTTATCAATTATTGAACTTGTTGAATTGAAAGAATGTAGAGGTTCGAGATTCCCCCCTTCTAGTGCCGAAAATGTTAGTATTTTCATTTTAACCAACACCCTAAAGTTCCAGTGGCAAGTTCTAAAAGGATATAAATGAAATAAGCTACTAGCAAAATTGTATAGTAACAAATTTCGAAAGGTAAAAGGGACATGAGATTTATATTAGTTCGATATAGAGATGCTTACGTCCACTTTGAAGGCTCAAGTTTAGGCTTCATTGCTTAACTTGGATTACAAGAGCAATTGAGACAAATTTCGTCCTTAGTGACCTTTTTGCTCAAGCTTTTATAAAAGAGGCAAGGATTAATGAACAATGGTGTCATGTTATAAATTCTTCAGCCATCACATTTTCAGTAGCATATGGCCTTCTAATCATATCAAAATTAAAGTTCTTTCATTGGTGTTGGGGTTTTATCTTGGATTGCTGACCTGACATGCTATGAGCAGCTTAGATCCAAACACTTGTCATCATCTAGTTAAGAGTGTTTTAACATGCATGCTGATATGATGCTTATATATATGTGTGTATGTGTGTAAAACCTCTTGGATTCATTTGCTTATCTTGACATTGGTTTTGGTTTGGGCTGTCTAAATCTTTGATTATTGAAACTTGTGGAAATACTTATAGTTCTAATTGCTACCGCTCTCGGCTTAGCTTTTTGACTTGGCAATGACCTCAATCCAAGTTAATACTTTAACCTATGATTTCAAATTGCACAAGCTCAGATATTGTGCCTGATGCTTAAGCTCTCGTTATAAACTAAACAACGGGTCTCGAAATTACAAGCAAAGGAGCTTTTTTCTCAAATATCATTACTTACGCTTTATGAAAATTGGTGTAACATCCAAGATTACATTTCCTCCATCCTAGTACAATCCATTGAAGACTTCTTTGTAATGTCTTCCCACGCACTTGAGAATTTCCTATACATAGAAGTGTTTCCATACAAGCACTCAATTCGCAAGCATATCACTACCACATATGGTGTTGAAGAATCATAGTGTAACAACCCGAATTTCGACAGACCGGTTTTTTTTCTCAAAAATCCAAATCTATCGAAGCTCATGTCGGCTAGTCTGGTATCCTACAGAAAAGACAAAGATAATAAATATATCAGGGCTCAGTAAACATCTCACAGCGGAATGGATAAAATATAATATAATCAAATATAGCATTACCGAAGTAACAATACAGTCTAACCACTATCCAAAGCTATCATATCTTTGCCACAAACCTAACCTGCGAGTGTGTTATGAGGAGGGGGTCAGAACATAAAGTTATGGTGATTGGACAAATTATACATTCTAAGATAACCCTACATATACTGTTCAGTTATGTTTTCTTATTTATTAGGTTGTTTGCGCTAACAGGACTCAAGGCTCTATACTAACGTCATACCCAACTACTTCCCAGTAGATTGACCTAATATAGTATATGTAACTACCTCCAACATATCAAGGTACTCCCTAAAGTACACTCCTCACACGGTCTCCGCCGTCATTCCATGGAAGAGCATCCTACGCCGAACGACATAAGGAAATCTAAATCATTACGCCACGTTACCGCACTGAACCATCATCACTATGCCATGCAAGCATATAGATCGTCATATCCAAAGTCCTTGGTCGAATCAAGCCTCAACATAGAGTAATGCCCTCTCGTCTACGATATACCACCCAATGCACGTACCTAGACCCTCACACGAACGTACTGCCTATTGTACACCTCAATAATAGGGCTGCATATGAATGCATGGAACTTGGTTGGGAGCTTTTCATATCTGTAAAGGTCCGCCCAAAAGGCCTACAATATAGATATCCAGAATATGGTCTACATTTTCCTGGTTGTTATGGCTTCACCTGACCCCTCCCTCAACTAGTGAAAGACTACATAAGGAGCTAAGTGACATGCCTCTAACAAGCAATCTAATTATACAATTTACTGAATCACCCAACGCTATCCGCCATAACCTTTGGACTGCCAAGTCTACAGGTGCAGTCAAGGTATACTTACTGGGTGGTACTGCGCAGACCCAACCTCTGCGAGTACAGCCTGTTCATGCACCGCAACAGAGGACCACCACAGATTACCCCACCACATCCCTCGGAAGTCGCGTGCTTCCCCCTAGTCTTGCAGAGCAATCAGGTAGAATATCAAGCAAAATAATCAGATGGACGTGCTCCTCTCGTGTCTCCAAACACCACAATGCTCTACCACATTGGATTCTTCACTTTCATACGTGCGGACTGGTCCAAGTGCATCACACAAACATGTTATTAGATCCTATGTCTAATCTTTTAATCAAACGCTAGCTTTATCTTATCAGATTACTAATTAACTTGATTTCCCAAATATTCCCTTTTTGTTTAAGTTACAAGGTTTTCCTGAGCCCCTTATATCCCTGAGGAATGAACCCTTCTCGCTTATTAATTGCACAGATTTAACTTAATCATGTTTTAAGTTCATTAATAAGTCCATAACATGTTATTCCCTATATTATAATTAACAAAAGTAATCTACAATATTTTTACATTATTGCCATGTCATTTATTGTCCAATTTCATGTTTACAAATTACAATAACATGTTCTACTTAATGTATAATTATGTATATCTTATCCCAATCCACATGTTTTTTGTTAACATGTTACTATATATAATTAAGTACAACTTATTTCATTCCACAAGTCTACCTCATTCTTCCTTATTTAACCATGACCTCGTCTTATCTTGTCATTACAACCTATTGTTGTTGTTTACTTAGTTCTCTTAACTAAGGTTTATTAATAAGTTCCCTTTTTATTTACTATAACCCATGTTACAATTCCACTTGTCCCTAGGACAAGCCTACCAATTATATTACATTCTCATTCATATAATTAATTATAATAGGTTATTTTCCTCGTTCATCACATTTTCCTTTAGATCTTTGACATTAACCAAACTTTTATTGTTGTAACATCCACTTATTTATCGTCTTGTATGTTCTCATTATTTCAGGAAAATATTTCACATAACTGATTAGATTAATTAGTGGAAAGATATAAAAATCCAATTCCATAACGTGCATAAATCAAGATCCATAGTTGCAAGCTATATTTTTACTTTCGTCATGGACATACATATATCTTTTTATTTGATTAGTGTGCAATACGGTAAAAGAATCTCTATTTCACACTAATCCTTTTTTCCCTTTCTTTTCTTGCAACTATATTCTTAGTAATTTTACCATTATGGAAATGTATTAGTTCTTCCCAAATCCATCTAACTCACTACACTACAAAATTTCCCCTTTTTATTTCCTGAGTTAGATGTTGCTTACCATTTTCAACACATTAAATTTTCCATACAAATTAGGCACATCAATTCTCTTTCCATTATTCAATTCCATTATAATTTGATTTACAATATATCCAATTTGTCATCAAACATCGTCTTCAGTAACATATTCATGTTTATTGAAAATTCCAAAAATTTTAGTATTACAGTAGCTCTTAATCCAATTAGAAGATTCATAGAATAGATATGTACAACAGTGATATTTTTAACATAATTGAGAAATAAATTATATCGCAATTACCACAAACTACAATTATTTAATATGTTAAGAATAACGGGGAATGTAAACGGTAAATATACTATCATCCAAAAAATTTAAATCCACCCACCTGACAACTTTCCAATCCTTGAATCTGATTCAGATTTGTGATTCTGTGATCTTCCTAACCGAATCAAGAATTAAAATAGCCATGGATTTACAAATTTGATACTAAAAAATAAGGGAAGGAAGAGAGAAACCTAACTAAATCAAATTCATAGGACTTACCCCCACACTGATCAGAAATCTAAACAACTATGTGATAGATTAACATTCTTTACCTTCAAATCTTGAATCGGAACCCCTAGAAGCTAGTTTTCTAATTTCTGAAAGATTTAGAGAGAAAAGAAAATGGTAGAGCCTTGGCGTCATCTCAGAAAATATGAGTTGGAGGGTAGGCCCTATTGGTCTACTTATAGGCGTACAGGAGATTCTGATCCATCGGGTTTGATAATATAAAATCTGAGCTGCGTAATTCAGAGAAACACATCACAAAGCAGAGCAGATTTGGCCCGAGTGGTTTGACCCCTGTGTTAACCCACCTTAGAGGTAGGTTGACCCTAAGGTCGTCACATGGGTCGATGTAACACCCCACACTTTTATACGTCTAAATTTCGACAAAAATCGAAACTCAAACACATCCAAGCATGGAGCATGTAATCGGATAACTGCAATAAATGAGCATGAGCATAATCAGAGTACGATAAAAAAAACTCACAGTGGAAACAAGATAGGATAAACTGGCATTAACTCAAGTAACTACCTTTTTCAAAGTAAGTCACTTTTCCAATACTGAGCATGAGAGAGAACGAGAACTGAAAGCCAAACTTAAGAACCTGCGAGAACCCGACCTTCTCTAGGAAACCTGGGAGGTTGTAACGAGGAGAGGGTCAAAACAACAAGTTTTGGTGACTAAGAAATTTACAACACAGGTCATAATGCATAGATGTATCCCGTTTGGTTCGACACAAGATGTATGCCTAACCAGGTTAGTGATTCTAACCCAACCTAGCAAATGTTCATGCACGAATTTACTACCCTTCCCAAAGTATAATACCGAGATATGACGTTTACTCATATTTTTGTGAAGCCGTAATACTAGAACATAACTGGTTATTTGATCAAGAGTGGGCCCTAATTACAGGGTTTCTATATCCATATACTTATTCTCTTATCCTTCATCATTTATTGCCTCACTATGAATGATAGATAGGGTGGATTCTCCCTGATCGCTTAAGACCCTAGGCGAACCTAATGGTTACTTATTAACCCTCGATAATATATTCAACGTTATCATAAACTAGAGGGAACTAGCTACAGGCCCTACTAGTTAAGGCTTCCGCTCATAAGGTGAGAGAAGGTATTTTATCATTCACTATACCTTCTAGTTGACTTTATTAGATAACCTCCTTAGTCGCTTATTACTTTATGTAGGATAGGTAGCCATATCTGACATTTTAGTTTCCAGGTTTTGGTATGCCAACACACTCCTGCCATTTAAGATCCCTAAACTGAAAGACATATTCCCAGGTGGACTCTTCAACCCTAGTCTCTTAGCCTTTTACAAACCAGGAAGCGGACTATACGCGAGGGTTATTAGTTCATACCCCATTAGCCTTTTATACGTTCCCTATTTAGGATAAGGTGGGCTACGTTATTAATTCATTTTCGATTAGTCCTTCTGTACGAAAATACCATACGTACGCCATTCATTTTCATTATGGGTTCATATGGTTAATAATATCCTACATTATTAACCTACTAAGTCCAACCTATTTTTATTTATAAGTTCTATATTCATTACTATAAATAAGGAAGGCCATATTCTCTTTACCCTACAATATTTATTTGATTACCTCCTTAATCGGACTTTGTATTTAAACAACAATCATTATCAATTTATCCCCTTATGACACCCATTTACTTCTCATTTCTTTGTTTATTGCCTTTTATGAACATAACGGTCGTATTTTCCTAAGGCAACTATTTATCTTCGATTACCAATGATTTCAGTTAATGCCATTTATGAGCCTAACAGCCATAATATTCCTAAGGCATTAATTACAGTTGAATATCCTTATTTTATCAGTCCCAGATATATTTAATTGTTGTACTCCCAACAGGCAATTACTATTCTTATTCTTTTATTTATTAGTTTATTTGTTTATTGGTTGTTATATATATATATATAATATATATATGCACCAAGCCTCCCACATTAAGTTGACTATCTGTGGATGCTGGATTTGTCGGTCGGTTCCGGGTAGACTTTTACTACAAGTGAACTTAACATCATGCCTTAGTACATTTATTTTAATGCATTATACCCCTCACATTAAGCTGGCTAGCTATGGTTGCTGGATTTTCCTGTCGGTTCCACGTAGGCTTATACCACAAGTGAGCTTAACCTCGTGTCGAAATGCTATTATAATTCAAATTTGCTAATTGGGGTGTACAAAATTTATCCTAAATAAATTGTAGGAATTGTAACCGTTATCCTATCATATTCAGTTTCCCCATTCAACAATTGGTTACAATTGTTATTTATGATTAGCGGTCCTATTTATAGCAACTAATTATATTGATTGCTATAAATGGTCACCACAAATATATTCATTTAATAAGGAATTTCATTTTACATATATGTTTCCATAAACGAATTTTATCCACTCATTCAACATTCAATACAATATGTATATTTTACCATTTTACGCTGATTTGGAGAGATATAATATATTTATTTATTTATATTTTATGTTTTCGTACGGTCAACATAGTTATCTTTTATTATTCTTATTAATTTTTATTATTCTTCTTTTTAAATTAATGATTTGGTCTAATCAATAACCAAACATTCCATTTTACATTAATATTATCAAACGATTTCAAATCTTACAAAAAGATATTTAGCCATAATCATTGTAAATTATGCCTAATTTGTGGAATTGTCACATTCAAATACACAAGAAATATATATTTATATATACATATATATATATTTTTAGAATAGTTATTGCAAAATACATAAAAATGTTTATTTTTATATTTATACGTACGTTTGCACCACTTTTCCTTTTTAATCTTTTTGTCATACCTCTTGTGAATTCAAAATGACATCTTTTTGTTCAAAAAAAAGAAAATGGCATATTCACAGTAATTAAGCCAAAACCCAACTATATTGAATACAAATAGGTAAAATTACAATCTCATAATTAGACAATCATATCTCTCCAAATTCACATAATTTGCCAATTTCATCTTTTCAACACTGAATTAAAGATTTGGAATGTAACTACATCTAGTTTGTGTTTAATGGGACTGATTTCCAGATTTACAGTGTTATGCAATGTCCACAATACATTCTATAACATAGTTGCAATATATTTTCATGATTTAACTGTAGGAATTAGTGTAAACAAGTTCAGGAAATCCTATAATTCATTTTATGCATAGCCACAATGTACAATTCACAAGTTTTAACACGTTTTTTAACCAGATCTGGTGGGTGTACCACAATTTATTTACTAGATCCGATAGGCATAGACATAAAAAAATAGATTTAATTCAAACGAAGTAATTAAGTTATTATAACTGTGAATTGTAAATTTCCTACTCACCTTATAGCCTCCAAATTCAATTGTTTTGAACCCTTTAGGCTTACAATGTCCAAATTCTTATAAATCTACAATTTATCTAGAAAGGTAAAATTACTAGATCTGTAGAATTGTAAGAAAGAGGGAAGAGAGCGAAGAATATGATTTGGAGTGTCACCTTGCATTCCTTTTCATTAGATCTGCTTGCCCTCTCAATTTCATATGAATTGGATTTAATTTGATATGTATGAATGTATTTTTATTTTAGAATTTTGGTTTGGAGAGAGAGAGAGAGAAATGACAGAGCTGCGGTACCTCTGTAGATTTAAGTGGAAAAAGAATGAGGATCTACACCTTTATTTGTAAGGGTGGAAATGGCCTTGCACCGTTGGATTCATTGTAAATAACACCCGTCCATTTGTTTTATAAAATATAACAAGAATACCCCTCAAAACCTAGCCGTCACTAGGTTGTGCAAGCGTCGAGCGGTCGACACCCTCTCTTGGAGCAGTCGGCCGCCCTCTGGAAAATCAGCCCAGTGAGGGTCGGTTATATAAGGTATTTTATTTATTAACTATACTACTTATTTATTTCCGTCTATTTTTCGTATTTCATCCGTAACTTTTTCATACGGACTCCGTCCGCGAAACTCCAAACATGAAAGTTGATTGGAATTCCGAGACAAACGCAACGGTTAAAGTTTAATGGTCAAATTCCATCATTTGTAGAAATTCCTATTTTTGGGTTTCTAATTAAATAACTGTTTATTGTCAAAATTTTAGGTAGTTACATTCTTCCCCTCGTCTGGAAATTCTAACACCTAGTTATCCTATCATAAACAACCAATTTGTGTACATCCACTTTGCAACCATGTGTATATATGCATGGTGTACTTAATGCATTTCAACCATAAAATATGCATGCAAGAGGATTCTAAATCGGGCCCTGTATATGTATGCATTGAAATTTTTTAAACACTTTTAAAAACATGGTTCAAAACATCCTAAATATACTGGCAGTTCTATATGAATGCAAATTTTTGAAAATTCTTTTTCATCCACTACCTTCACACATTACGAGTAAAAGTGTGAAGCAACTAATTTTGCATCCAGAACCTACCATCTAAAACTTCACGCAATCTAATCGTTTTCTATTTAATTTCTCCTAAACCGGAAAAAGGAAATAAAAGCGAAGAATTTTAATATTTCCTTTGCTTACAAGTATTCCGTTTCCCGCCCTACAGTGGAATTTTTACTCAGTTACCCAAATCGTCATAAACAATAAAGTAGGCTTGCTTTGAATATTACTCGGTCCCAAAATAATGGTCATAAACAATGAGATGCCTTGCTCCGCGGTTGGAGCTCAAACCAATTTTTATGATCTTTGATTAACCATATTATTGTAGAAAAATTCTCAATCTCGTGTTACAAACACTGCTGGCGTTGTTGGAGGTTCCCACATCACCATCTCTTGTAAGAGAGAATTTATGATGAGAAAAGAAACCTACCACAAAACTACAGCTCATGGAAATCCACCAAATATTGCCTCAGGACAAAAAAGATAGGTGAAATTATAGAAAGTAACTCCATGAGGCAACACACAAGAACACAAGATGAATCGAATATGATGCAGCACTAAATAATGGTTATGCCACCGATAAAAATAATAATTGATTTTCGCATCATGAGACAAATCCAGTCATAACTTCCCATTTCTAAAACGATGTGCTAAATGGGTCACATGTTCATATGGGAAGTTTGAACCTAGATTCCTAAACATAAAAACCGACATCAAGAAAAGATTTGCTGCAAAATCTCCAAAGCCAGTCAAACAGAAGACCATTCAAGTTTACATTCAACACGGATTCCTCTAAAACCTTATTGAGGTTCTCCACGGAAAAACCATCAAAAGATAGCTTAATCTCCATCTCCGAAATGACAATCATCTTCGAAAGAACCTAGCCGAACAAGGTATAGAAAAGGCGGATGCAGCACAAAGACAAATCCTATTCTAAGATCTCTAAGCAAAGGGCCGGTGCAAGCCCAACTGTCTTGCCAAATTTTCTTAGCCCTAAAGTGGTAAGACCTTTTTTGCTCATTCCAGTCCAACCAAATGATCTCTACCTAAGGATTAGACTTAAAGGCTGTGGGTAAGATCAAATAGTGCAACTAGGTGTTATAGGCCAAGAAATGTTCGGAGAGAAGAAATTAGATCTTGAAATACTAGTGAGGCAAGATCTAATGCGCTAACAAAAACAGAAAAAATGAGGAGATGAGGTGACGATAAGAAGGATAGGAATATGGTTCGACTAGATAAGGAAGGAAGGACAAAAGAAAGAAGCAAAGGGGTAACTTGGACGCAATTTTTATGGTTAAATCCTACGTCCAAGTTGTACAAAAACTCATCAATTAGTTGACCATTATAACATAGCACTAAACGATCAACAACCAAATGGGTTATGAACAAAGGTTGGACCTTGACCCTATTAGGCCAGATTAAAATATTAATCGTCCTGCGTTATCTTTTAAGATTCGACGCGATCTAAAAAATAGTCATCCTCATCACCATGGTATTTAAAGACCATATTGAAACTGTGAACCAACTCCAAAGCTTTACAGTCTCAACCATGATTCCGAGACTACCCAATGAACAAACGAATTCAAAAAATATTTTAGCTAGAAATCCGTAATATGAATTAAAACGGATTTTCCCCTTACCTAGCTGACAACAAACAGATGATTCACGAAGTCAAATCCCCAAAACCCGGATGAAGGATTTTCCTTAGCCTTTTCAAAGAAAAATATATAACTTTTCCAAAAATGGAATTTATTTATAAACTAACGGTTTCATATTTATAAATGCCTTTTTATTATTAGTATTGTTTATATTCTAGTTTTTATTTCACACTGGAAAACCTTTTCATGTTCAAAATGTTGGAGCTTTAAAAATATTAAAGATTAATTGTGATAATTCCAATAAATTTTCCGATATATATAGGAAAAGGGACACTAAAAGTTACAAGGAATAGATATTTATTATTTTCATGTTTAGTGGAATATTGCTTGTCATTTCCAATTCTATCTTTCCTACCAATCAGAATACATCTATTAGAATTACTCAATAGCACTAAAATTTTGAAACACGAATAAATTAAGAGTTTGAAAACCATATTTTTATCAAACTATGCCTTTATAAAACCATTTTTCGAAACCGTAACTCAAAACTCATTTTTATACTTTCCAATATAGTTTTAAAATTAAATTTCCTCGAATACAAGGCTAAGAACTCAAATGAAAGTTTCAACAAAAGGTAGATTCGGAAATCCAATCAAGTAATAAATGGATAACCTTGTAATTATCTTTCTGAAATGGATACAACATATTAATGTGGGTATTTTCCCCGTTTTGGACCGAGTAATGGTCTTAACTGGAACTACAAACGAAACCAAACCAGGAATGATGACCATCTCGGTTGTAGCGAGATTTTATCTAGTCTCCAAACTTGAATAAACGGGATCCACCATATGTTGTCCTCGTGCTCTTCATGAAGAAATCATCAACGTACTCTGGGGTAAGATAGAATTGGCTAGGAACCCAAACTCAACATATTTCAATCCTTAGTCGCTCAAAGCCCATTTTATAAAATTAGGTCCATGACGAATTTCATTGTCAAAATAAATAAAAGTTGAGTAAGAAAGACGAAGAAAATCAGTAAAGAAAATCGAATTACATTCCCTCACGATTCCTAATTTAACTAATTTCTCAGACTGTTTAACCTAACTCCGATACCAAATGTAACACCCCACACTTTTCCACGCCCAAATTTTAACAAAAATCGGAACTCAAACACATTCAAGCATGGAGCATGTAATCTAGTACCTGCAATAAATGAGCATGAGCATAATCAGAGCACGAATAAAAAACTCACAGCGGAAACAAGATAGGATAAACTAGTATTAACTCAAGTAACTACCTTTTTCAAAGTAATTCACTTTGCCAATATTGAGCATGAGAGAGAACGAGACCTGAAAGACAAACTTAAGCACCTATGAGAACCCGTCCTTCTCTAGGAAACCTGGGAGGTTGTAATGAGGAGGGGGGTCAAAACAACAAGTTTTGGTGACTAAGAAATTTACAATACATGTTATAATATACAGATATATTCCGTTTGGTTCAACCCAAGATGTATGCCTAACCAGGTTAGTGATTCTAGCCCAACCTAGTAAATGTTCACGCACGACTTTACTACCCTTCCTAAAGTAGTATTTCCAAAGAATAATATTGAGATAGGATGTTTAATCATATTTTTGTGAAGCCTTTATACCCGAACATAAATGGTTATTTAATCGAGAGTGGGCCCCTAATTACTGGGTTTCTATATCCATAAACTTTTATTCGCTTATCCTTCATCATTTATTGCCTCACTATTAATGATAGATAGGGTGGATACTCCCTGATCTCTTAAGACGCTAGGCGGACCTATTGGTCACTTATGAACCCTAGATGATATATTCAACGTTATCATAAACTAGAGGGCACTAGCTACGGGCCCTACTAGTTAAGCTTCCGTCATTCACGCATATACCCTTACCCCGCATAAGGTGAGAGAAGGTATTTTATCGTTCGCTATATCTCCTAGCTGACTTTATTAGATAACCTCCTTTGTCGCTTATTACTTCCCACAGGATAGATAGACATATCTAACATTTTAGTTTCCAGGTTTGGGTAGGCCCACACACACCTGCCATTTAAAACACCTAAACTAAAAGGCCTATTCCTAGGTGGACTCTTCAACCTATTCTCTTATGCTTTTAGGACTCAGGAAGCGGACTATACACGAAGGTTATTAGTTCATACCCCCATTAGCTTTTTATACCTTCCCTATTTAGGATAAGGTTGGATATGTTTTTAAGTCATTTCCTCTTAGTCCTTCTATATGGAAATACCATATGTACACCATTCATTTTTGTCACGGGTTCATATGGTTAATAATATCTTACAATATTAACCTACTAAGTCCAACCTATTTTCATTCTATAAGTTCTATATTCATTACTATAAATAAGGAAGGTCATATTCTCTTTACCCTAGAATATTTATCTGATTACCTCCTCAATTGGAATTAGTATTTAAACAACAATCAATATCCATTTATCCCTTTATGACACCCATTTACTTCTCATTTATTTATTTATTGCCCTTTACGACCATAACAGTCATATTTTCCCAAGGCAACCATTTATCTTTAATTACCATTGATTTCAATTAATGCCACTTATGAGCCTAACGGCCATAATTTTCCTAAGGCATTAATTACAATGGAATATTCTTATATCATTAGTCCCGAATATATTTAATTGTTGTACCCCAACAGGAAATTACTATTCTTAAACTTTTATTTTTTAGTTTATTTGTTTATTGGTATTTATATATATATATACACACACACATATTTATGCACTAGGCCTCCCACATTAAGTTGACTACCTGTAGATGCTGGATTTGCCGGTTGGTTCCAGGCAGACTTCTACCACAAGTGAACTTAACATCGTGCCTTAGTACATTTATTTTATGCATTAGACCCCTCACATTAAGCTGGCCACCTATGGTTGCTGGATTTGTTGGTCGGTTCCAAGCAAGCTTACACCACAAATGAGCTTAACCTCATGTGTAAATGCGATTATAATTCAAATTTCCTAATTGGGGTGTACAACATTTATCCTAAATAAATTTTAGGAATTGTAACCATTATCCTATCATATTCACTTTCCCCATTCAACAATTGGTTACAATTGTTATTTATTGATTTGCGGTCCTATTTATAGCAATTAATTATATTGATTGCTACAAATGGTCACTACAAATACATTCATTTAATATGGAATTCCATTCACATATATGATTCCATAAAAGAATATTATCCACTCAGTCAACATTCAATCCAATATGTATATTTTACAGTTTTACGCTGATTTGGATGGATTATATATATATATATATTATGTTTTCGTACGGTCAACGTAGTTATCTTTTATTATTCTTATTAATTTTTATTATTATTCTTCTTTTTAAATTAATGATTTGGTCTAATCAATAACCAAACATCCCTTTTTACATTCAATATTGTCAAAAGGTTCCAAATTTTACAAAAAGATCTTTAGCTGTAATCAATGTAAATTATGCCTAATTTGGGGAATTGTCACATTTCAAATTCACAATAAATATATATTTCGAATAATCGATGCAAACTACGTACAAATATTTATTTTTATATTTATACGTACGTTTGCACCACTTTTTCATTTTAATCTTTTTGCCATACCTCTTGTGAATTTAAAATGACATCTTTTTGTACGAAAAGAAGAAAATGGGACATTTACAATAATTAAGCCAAAACCCAACAATATTGAATACAAATAGTTAAAATTACAATCTCATAATTTAACAATCATATCTTTCCAAATTCACATAATTTGCCAATTTCATCTTTTCAACACTGAACTAAAGATTTGGAATGTAACTACATCTAATTTGTGTATAATGGGACTGATTTCTATATCTACCGTGTTATGCAATGTCCAAAATACATTTTATAACATAGTTGCAATATATTTCATGACATAACTGTAGGAATTGGTGTAAACTAGTTTAAGAAATCCTACAATTCATTTTATGCATAGCCACAATGTACAATTCACAAGTTTTAACACTTTTTATAACCAGATTCGGTGGGTGTCAATCTAATTACCACACACTACGCCATAGACTGCATATGGCAACCCCAGAGAAGTGATGCAGGAAGAGAAAAAATGTTTCAATAGGCCAAAAATGATCCGTGGCAACACTTTTATGGGGTTTCCTTTTGCAGCATTGCCTTAGAGTCAAAGGCAACATCTTTGTTATCCTAAGGTAACATCGCTACAGGTGTTTCTACAGGTACTAAATTTACAAAAATGTGGGGCCTACTAAAATCTGAATCCCGGGTTCATTGAATCATGTTATGCCACTAAAATCTGTAGCTGGGTTTACGGAATCCTGTTGTGGGGCCCACATGCATTAATTAATGGCAACACTATATCATAGCTGCGGCAAAATTTAACATTACATACTGCAAAATTATATCATAGCTATTGCAACATTATATAATATACTGCAACATAACAGCAATTAACATCACACACTGAAATTGATAAAGAACTTTTCAGTTTGAATTAACCAGAAACACAATGACACGACCCGAGCTTCCCGTAAAGGAAAGCCCGGATTGAGTTGAGAACACGACAAATCAGAACACAAACAGAAGAACATTTAATTGCTTTTTACAACAATTTACATTATAGTACAAGAATATACAAAGTATGAATAAATATTATACAATTGATAAATATCAGAGATTTACAAATTACAATGCAGCGGAAAATAATACAAAACACAACTGAATGAGATACACGGATACAGAGCTTTCCGAATATCATTCCAGCTGTAAATCAGGATCCTATGAATATTCATCTGCAAAACCAAAACTACTAGCTGCCCGTGTGGAAAATAGGGGAACTCAGAGTTTAGGTTAAAACAATAAACTCCAGGTCAGTCATGTGGCTAGTGTGAGAACTAAAACAGTTATTAAATCTTTACTTTAAAAATAAAGTAAATCAAGGGACCAAGCCGTATAACACGGAACGGGTTTCCTCCCAAGAATACCAGTGCATAAAGTAAACAGCGCAATTCTTTTTGAAAAAATGAAGCTATTATAAGACCCAGGTACCATCACACAATGCAACAAAAGCCGGAGGATAGGGTTTTCCCGTATAATAGCCAAACATGCTTAGTGCGTTTAAAGCAAATCATTTGATGCTATTATAAGTGCATAGTGTAAAAACAACTTCAAATATAAATGTATCAATTATAGACTGCATGGGTACCATATATCATGTCGCTTATACTAGGCTCTACAATCAAAACCGAAATGTCACGTATTGGAAATTGGATTTCCATCATGAGTCTAGGCAAGAGATGTACTCCTTTCCGCTTTGAGACACTCTAGCAAGTACCTCAGGACTACACAGACTGGGCAACCCTGGATCCTGCAGTGTCGGTCCACACTTACGTTAGTAGATTGGTTATTCCTGAACACACGTTTCCCGGTCCTATAGGACCTATCCATCGGCTCCGTAGAGACCGATATATCCGAGGCGCCTCGCAATCCAACAATCACATAGGTAAAAATATAACAATGTCAGGGCGTGCAAAACCCTGACACCACCCATAGCTAGAAAGAAATGTCATGCACTCATTGCATTCCCTTATCCCGTTTTTGACTCATATGGAGGTGTGAGGCTCGCGAGTTAACGATATACAAAAAGCTATGCTATATTAAAGCTGTGCTTTGATCATAAACCACAAGACTCTGCTTTTCAACAGAAGCCTTAATCATTTGCATCTCAACATGCCACACATGAAATTCATGCCTCTATCGATATATAACCTCTGAGCTCTTATGTCTCAGAGAAGGGCGTTAAGCAAGAGAATAAATTCTCCGCCGCCAAACAGATTTATATTTAATAGAGATCAATCAACATAGAATAAAATCCAATGTCAGACACGCATTCATTTACAAGTTCGTTCTGGGTCTGAACGAAACCGGAGGCACCTTATTCCTCATCCCATATGTCCAATACAGGAGAGAGGTCCTTGCATATTCGGTCGATCTCCAAGTACGTCTGGACGATCACGACTTATTACCTCGTCTTGGGTGTATAGCCTAATCAAGACATCAGTAATCATCCAAATGTTGTGAAGACCTCTGGTCTTCAACCACCGTCTTTATCGTCGACTTATCGTCGAATCAGTTATTCAGAATGGGTATAAACCCGACCTTTCCGAATAACTCGCGTATATAATAAACAAGTGTTAAAAACACAACATACGCCTCATTCCAATTCTGAATATTCTTTTATTTAAATATTCACATCTTTAGGGATTTGTTCCCATTAATTTTATCAAAGATAAATTCTTTAAAATTTATTCTTTAATCTTCCTTTGAATATTAATTCAAACCATATTAAGGTTTTCCAAACTAGTCGGGATTAGCACACCTTACCGAAGTAATCATTTGTTTAATATCCCAATCCCAACCTATTCATCCCATGGAGCAAAACTGGTCATACTCCATATCTAACACCACTGTGATATTGGTAAAATTAATTACCATTTCCCGTTCAAATCTAATTAAAGATGTATCTATCGCTTGGAGCAAAACTGGTGATACTCCACTCTCGATCATTTCCTAAATTTGATAATTTAAATTATCACATTCCCTTTTTCAATCTATTTAAAGATTTATTAAAACTCCACTTAGTTTTAATCTTCCCAAAAATCAATATTAATGATTATTTAACTTTGGAAACACAAACATGTCGCATCGATAATCTGCACCGTACTGTTGATTTCTGCCATATATAACCTCTAAGCTCGTACGTCTCAGAGAAGGGTGTTAAGCAAGAGAATAAATTCTCCACCACCAAATAGATATATATTTAGCAGAGATCAACCATATAGTTTGGAATACAATGACAGACATGTAATCCTGCCTTTAACTGGGTTAAAGAACTAATGTCATTTAAAACAGAGTTCACGATGAACCCAAATCACATTCCATTAATTATGGAATCATCATGGAAAAACAAATCAATATATAATCGATATCAATTTCTGTATCCAACTAATAATATAAATGGAATAACGGCAAAGCCTTTTAAATTCCATATGTATTAACAGTCTTCCTCCACAGAAGTTCTCTTCGATTATTATCAATCGAATTCCTTTCAATTCCAATTTAATATATTAAATTGAAAATTTTTACTTTGGAAAATTCCCGTTAAATCTTAATAAAAAGATTTATAAATTCCAAATCCCATTTCACTGTAAATCGGGTTAATGAACAAATGTCGTTAAAAACACAGTTCACAATAAACCCAATTCACATTCCGTTTTCAATTTCAATTAAATGTTAATTAATTGGTACTTTTTCTTTAAATTTTAATTAAAAGATTTATTCTTTTCACACTGGGTTCAAGAGCAGTGTCATTTAAAACACAGTTCACGACAAACCCAAAATCCAGTTCAATATTAAATACAAGGCTCTGAATAGAAATTATATCGGCTTACATTCAATATCAAATTCTGAAATCAATAAATATCGAATGGGAATAACGATATATATATATCTTCCAAATTCCTCCACAATATCCGTATAATCACGAAATCCAATATCGAAATATTCCGAAGATAATTTTGATTCAAATCCATTCCAATTCATATATTGGAAATTCTGGTTATTTTTTTAAAAAACCATTTCAAATCCATTTTATTTATTTAAAAACATTGGATTATAATTATAGTTCATAACTAGTTCATTTCGATAAATATATATATTTATCTTTTCAAATGTGGAAATTTTCATCCTGATTCTTTCCAAATCATTTATTATGATTTTACACAAATTATTGATATTTTTAATAATTTTATCAAGTCCCATACAGTCGATTTCCGTAAACGGTCATCGAACTGCACTTACAGCGACCTTTTTCGAATTTGATTTGGACATAATTCCAAATCCAACCGTTAGATTTCAAATCTCTCATATTTGTTAGAAAGCTCTTTTCGATACAAACCCAACGGTTCCGGCTTTAGGAGAATCCGATGGTCGGATCTCCCGTAATGTCCGTTCGAAGTCAATGGTCGAAATTCATGAACTACCGCGGAGCGGCGCGTTCTATTCAAGCCATTAAAATATAATATATATATATATATATATTTCGTCGATTTCCATTTGAAACGTATTTTGTAAATCGTTTTAAATTCATTTTCAAAACGATTTCAACTTTATATTCAATTTCAAATCAAAATTGAATACTCCATATCATTAATATATAAATGATAATATTTTTAAAACATTAGATTTTGAAATCACTTCCTCTTCGATATTCATTATAAAAATGAATAAAATCGATATGATTATCGTTCACGTCCAAAATGCATTAATCAAATCAACACGGCTTTATATATTTAAATATTTTTGTGTCCATCCCAAATCGGACATCAAAATCATAATTTGATCTTTTACTGAATATTATTTTAAAATATTCATTATTTTAAAATATTTGTTATTTGTCAATTTAAAACATTCATTAATTTAAAATATTCGTTCTTTTCGAATTAGAATCAAACATAGTCAATTACCATATAATTTTGTTTATATGGATTTCATACACATGTGTACAAAACAATAACCAAACACAGTTAACCATCATCCAGAGTGCATTACCCAACTGCGTAAGAGTTAAATATAAATAATTAACGCTTACAACAGCTTGTCAACCAATCGATTGACATACAACTAAATATCGGGATTAGTGTATGTCCAATATCATCCCAATACCCATGTGGGGTTTTCAAACAATAAACACTGATTATTATTTGTGCAGTTGGGCGATGTGTAAAATATATCAGCCCAATCAATATCAGTTAAATGTGTGTACATAAACAAATCGTCCGATTTGTAAGAGAATGTCTATTTTATTCAATACGCGTTAAAAATTATATTTTTAACTATAAAATATTTATTTCAACTCATGAATATTTTATATTTCCATTACACATTAAAAATGATAATTTTAATGATTATATATTTTATTCAATACATATTTTATTTATTCCATTCCACATCACAATCAATTTTCACAACATAATCAAATCAAACAAGTCGTCCATGGTTTGTGGATGATGGGTGTTGGGTGTTGCTAAGCACCGTCTGCATCCTATTATATATTTTAACTAGAGAATAAAATTAAAGTGAGAAATTCTCACCCTAGGGATCCACTCAGCCATTCTTTATTTCTGAACTGTTTAGATTTGGATTTGTTTCCAGCCAGTTCCATCGCACCTTTTTTCACGTTGTTCATAGTAAATATCACATTTTTAATATTATGTTTATATATATTAAAAATCACATTTTTGTTTCGCTATCTTCATACTAAAAATCATATTTTTATAATGCCCTTCATACAATAAAAATCATACGCTTCATGATAATAAAAATCTCATTTTTATATGTTGTTCATATAAATAAAAATCACATCTTTAATACCATACAAATCAAATTTTTGTATCGCTACATACATTATACAAATCAGGTTTTTATACCATTACATATAATGTAAAAATATATTTTTAACCCGCTGCTTCATATATAAAAATCAAATTTTTTTATTGTTATTTCATATGTAAAAATCTAATTTTTATTACGCTATAAATATAAATAAAATCTTATTTTTATATGAATAATAATCATATCTTTTCACTTTGAAAAATCCTATCTTCTCCTAATAAAAACCCATATCTTTGTTTATATGTTATATAAAAAAACATTTTTATTTCAATCTATTCTATATAAAAATTAGATTTTCATATACAATGTTTCATATAACTTGATCATTGCTCAGCAAATAAATTAATCAACTTAAGTAAAATAAATTAAAAACTCGCAGTTATCGGAGAAAGGGGGTTTTCTGGTCCGAATTGGAGGAGAGGGGATTTCGATGTCGGAGGAGGGGATGGCCGATCTGAGGTGAAGTGTGGGGTTGGCGGCAAGGTCAAGGGGTGCGGTGGTCAAAGCGCGACGGAGGGGGGTTCGATTTGGGGTGCTAGGGTTCAGAACTAGGGGTTTTCAAAGGAGGAGGCGGGAGACTGGACGGGCTCGGACGTCGGAGGTGGAGGGGTTGACTGGGCGGTGGTGCCTCCTGCGGTGGCGCGATGGAGGAGTAACGACGGTCCCGTCATTTTCTTTTTTTTCTGTTAAATGATTTGAAAGGGGGTAGGGGTTGACTTCGTTAGAAGAAAGAAGGGGGAAAATATAAATTCTTAATTAAATTATTTTAATTTTCCCAAAAATCAACTTTTATATTCGATCTCCAGGCGAGACCCACCGATTGTCTCCCCTAGCTAATTACCCTCATTTCAAACACAATGGGATATATTTCGTAACCCAATTCGGCTGTTACGATCAGTTTTCATCAAAATTAAAATATAAAACAATATATATTTAATTTGAACACACATTTTACTTTATCGGGGCCACATACTGACTCCAAAAATTCCAGACAAACAAATCTGGCAATGTTTTGACGATACGGTCCTAACAAAACTAATTTTGTCAAATTTAAAGACCGTTTGAAAAATGACCATTTTCCAGTCGATTAAATTCAAACTGAAATTGCCAAACACGTTTAAATTCGCCACGCTCACATATTGATTTCAAAAATTATGAAAATTGGAATCTAGCAATAATTTGACATTCTGGGTCCAACAAAAGTGGTCTCATTGAAAACGGAGGTCGTTTGCAAAATCGCTATTTTTAAGGGCTCTAATTCCATAGCGACTATTCTGAATTTTCAACTGGGCATCACTTTTTATTCCCTCTATGAAATTTCAATTTTTCAGATTCGTTGGAAAGATATTTTCAAACATATTCAAATATTTCTGGTTTCACCAAAATCCGGTTTATTTTGAATCCTGTACATTCATTTGAAATTTGAAAAAATTTCAAACTACCACGCCATTTCTAATTCCTTTTATAATTAAAATAAATATTTATATTCTAACTTTGATTTAAATAAATTTATACGTTCTAATTCTATTCAAAATAAATTTCTTATCGTCATTATTTAAAATAATTCATTTTAAATATTCAAAATTCATTAAAATAGCCAAAATAAAATTTTTAAATTGGTTCCGATTTTCTGGGCTGTTACAATCTCCCCCACTTAAAATCTTTTCGTCCTCAAAAAGGAACGGAGCTGAAAGTTGTTTAACTAATCAACTCAACTTTCATTCTGGCTTTCATTCTTCAACTTTTCAATTTCTAAGAATTTTCTAATTCTTCAAAAATTTGGCTAACACCCTAAATTTTCGAAAAATTTCTCCGTAACCTCCTTTGTACGGGGAGCAGCGGGAAAATACCCAAACCGCCACACAGCCCCTCTCATCTCAAAAAGAAAAAGAAAAGGCCAATCGGCTCATAAAATCATCCAAACCCAATAAATTAGTAAACGTGTACCTATTTGTCGGGCATACAATTTTATTCCTCTCCTTAGCCTCCTGTTATGACCTGTTCAATATGTATACATTTATATGCATGCAATTTCAAACAATTCCAATTCAGTTCAATATTTAATACAATTTGGTTATATGTACCATACTTTCACATACTGGTATTATTAGATAACAAATAATCATACAACATAACCATCAATCAATTAGTGAATTAACTTTTCAAATTCATAATTTTGACATATATACAGAAAATCATGTTTTTGATGCCAATTTACAACAATAACCCTATCTAGTTTTGGTTCTCACACCAGTCAATTGGAAATGTATATACATCCCACATTTGAAACTCGAACACAAATTTTGATGATGTAGCTACAATCATCAGAATAATCTCCGGGCGACTAGAGCGTAATTTTATATCTATCTGTTATATTAAAACTTCGAATACACGTTTGCAAGGCGTATATGCAAAATCTTTATATATTGGATTGTCCAAATTCAATACAAATAAAATATTCAAATACGTATAAAGTTTAAATTTTCAAAACAAAATTTGTTTTCATTTTTATTTTAAATATACACTCTTCACAGTCGTTCTAGGATACTACTGATCCTATCTCTAACGAGTCATTCTCACTGGATATTACTAATCCAATCTCTGATGAATTCTTTCGTTTGGTTCTAATGTGCCTTGTTCTCGATCTCTGTAAACTAAAGCTCTGATACCAAACTGACACGATCCGAACTTCCCCATAAAGGAAAGCCTTGAGAACACGACAAATTTCATTGCTTATTACAACAATTTACATCATAGTACAAGAATATACAGAGTATGAATAAATATTATAAAATTAATGAATATCAGAGATTTACAAATTACAATGCAGCGGAAAATGATACAAAACACAACTGAATGAGATACACGGATATAGAGCTTTCTGAATATCATTCCAGTTGCAAACCAGGATCCTGTGAATATACTGCAAAACCAAAACTACTAGCTGCCCGTGTGGAAAATAGGGGCACCCAAAGTTTAGGTTAAAACAATAAACTCCAAGTCAGTCATGTGACTTGTCTGAGAACTAAAACAGTTATTAATTCTTTACTTTAAAAATAAAGTAAATCAAGGGACCAGGCCGTATAACACAGAACGGGTTTCCTCCCAAGAATACCAGTGCATAGAATAAACAGCGCAATGCTTTTTGGAAAAATGAAGCTATTATAAGACCCAGGTCCCATCACACAATGCAACGCAAGCCGAAAGATAGGGTTTTCCCTTATAATAGCTAAACTTGCTTGGTACGTTTAAAACAAATCATTTGATACTATTATAAGTGCATAGTGTAAAAACAACTTCAAATATAAATGTATCAATCATAGACGGCATAGGTATCATATATCATGTCGCCAATACTAGGCTCTACAATCAAAACCGAAATGTTACGTATTGGATATTGGATTTCCGTCATGAGTCTAGGCAAGGGATGTACTCCTTTCCGCTTCGAGACACTCCAGCAAGTGCCTTAGGACTACACACTCTGGGCAACCCTGGATCCGGCAGTGCCGGTCCACACTTAAGTTAGTGGATTGGTTATTCCTGAACACGCGTTTCCCGGTCCTATAGTACCTATCCATCGGCTCCGTAGAGACCGATATATCCGAGGTGCCTCGCAATCCAATGACCACATAGGTAAAAATATAACAATGTCAGGGCGTGCAAAACCCTGACACCACCCTGTAACGACCCAGAAAATCTGAACCAATTTAAAAATTTTAAATTGACTAAAATAATGGATTTTAAATATTTAAAATAAATATTTTAAATAATGGCAATAAAAAGTGAGTTGAATCGACAATTGAAAACGAATATAATTAATTATAATTATAAACAAGGCCTGAAAAGGCGCTGTAGTTTCAAAATTTGAATTCAAACTTTGTCGGACTGTACCGGGTGCAAAACAAAACGGATTTGAGTGAAACCAAAAATATTTAAATCTGGTAGCAAATACCTTTCTAACGAATCTGAAAAATCGAATTTTCATAGCGGAAAGCAAAAGTTATGGCCAAATGAATTTTCAGAAAGGTCGCTATGGAATTTATATAGCCCGTGAAATTGGCCATTTTGCATACGACCTCGAAATTTGACGAAACCACATTTGTTGGATCCGGGATGTGAAGTTATTGCTAGGTTTCAAATTTCATAATTTTTGAAGCTAGTGTGTGAGCGTGGCAAAGGAAAATGTGTTTTGGTCAATTACAGTAAAATTGGATCGACCAGAAATGGGCCTTTTTGCAAACGCTCTCAGAATTCGACGAAACTAGTTTTGTTGGGACCGTATCGTCAAAACATAGCTAGATTTATTTTTCTGGAATTTTTCGAATTAATTTGTGGCCCTGGCAAATTGAAATGTACGTTCAAATCGAATATTGAATGTTATATATTTTAAATTGAATGGAAACTAAATGAAAAAGTCGAATGGGCCTACGAAACATATTCCATTGTGTTCGGAATAGGGGAAAACGCTAGGGACGACAGTCGTTGGGTTTAGATTGGTGGTCGTGTTAGAAAACCCCTTTAAAACTTCCCCGACCAATCAGAATTTTTATAAAAAAAGAAAGAAAATACTCTTTCTCTCTCCCCGACGTCGAAGGTGGAAACACGTTCAGACCTTCCCCCTCATTTTCCGATCAATCCACGCCGAATTAGCTCGCGCCACAGTTGAAATTTTTGAAGATCTTCTCGAGATCTTCAAATCCATATAGAGTTTGGATTTTTTCGTTGAGTATCGGGGGAGATCTCAGGCTCGAAAGTCGAGCCGTTCAAACCGCCGCCGCCTCCTGGGACCACCGAACTGGCCCCACCTCCTGGCGCATGTGCGCCTCTCCTCCCCCGTCGACACTGCGTAGCCCGATCGAGCTATCGATTCACGGATTGCACGAAAACTTCAAACCTAGTTTTGAAGATTTCAGAAAGGTAACGGCTGTTTAATTTAAAACTGATTTTAACAGTTTAAAACCGTTGCAAACTTTGTAAAATCATATCTTTTTCGTTTCTTGTCAAAATTCAGTGAAACAAGAGACAGTGGACTCGTGTGGACGTCTTCTACTTTCTAGAAGAGACCGCATATTTTTCTGAGCCTTCTGCTATTTTTGGTGGAGTGGAACCCAATGTGAGATTTCTAATTTATAAACGATATGGAAAACGACGATGTATAAATTATATGGTCGATGTATGAGTTATATAAGCGTTGTACACCTCTTGTATAAGCGTTGTATAAGTTGTATGTTCGATGCATAAGTTATATATGCGTTGTAAAAATTATATATGTGTTGAAATAGAAGTGAATTGCTATATATATACGCCCCTCGTCCACAAACCATCGACGATATTTATTGGTTGTGATTAGTGTGAAAATTGATTGATAGCGAATGGTTAATTGTGATTGTTTGTGGTTGATATTGGTTGATTGTGGTTGAAAAATACCCATTTGTGGTTGAGAAATATTTGGTTGAAACCACATAGGATTAGTTGTGGAAATGAAATAAATATATACATGCCGCCTGCGTGCGAACTAGATGCATGATCCCCATTGTCAAAAACCGCGAGGTTTTAAGGTAGAGCGAGGAGCCGTACAAGGGACGATCCCGGTTTTAACTACCCTGCCGTTACGCTGCCGAAATTTTGAATAATATTCATGTGTTTGAATTATTTTCATTTGCTGAAACTATATTTATTCGTTGAATAGAAAACCTTCATGTGTTGAATCGATATTCATTCGTTGATTAGAAATTCATGTGTTGAATGGTGTTCTTGTTTAAAATATAAAAATCACATTTTTATCTATATATATAAACTATAGAAAACCTTCATGTGTTGAATCGATATTCATTCGTTGAATCGAAATTCATGTGTTGAATGGTATTCATATTTTGAAAGAAATTGTTTTATAATAAAAATCCCATTTTTAACATCCATATGAAAAGTATAAAATAATCCTGTTTTGAAATAAATTGTTTTACAATAAAAAATCCTATTTTATCCCCTATATTAACTATATGAAATAATAGTGTTTTGAAATGAATTGTTTTACAATAAAAATCACATTTTTATTATTATATAAACGAATTGTTAAAAATAGTGAAGTGTTGAAATAGAAGACAGTTAGATAAAAATATCATTTTTATCAAATGTATGAAAAGAATGTAGCTTTGAAATCAAAGAATCGATATATATATATATATATATATATATATATATAATAGAATTGAAATATATCGAATAACGACGCTGCAGTTCGTATTTTGAAACCGTGATTTCAAACGATTAGTACGGGAGATCCGACCATCGGATTTTCCTGAAACCGCAACTGTTGGGTTCACTTTGGAAATATCTTTCCAACGGCACCGACTTTGTAAAAATCCAACGGTTGGATTGTCTGGAATGTTTAATTCAAATCTGAAGAAAAATAGCGCCAGAAACGATTATATTTATATATATATATATATATATATATAATTATATCTAATCGAATAACGACGTTGCAGTTCGTATTTTGAAATCGAAACTTCAAACGATTGTACCGGGAGATCCGACCGTCGGATTTTCCCGAAACTGGAACCGTTGGATTCGTTTAGAAAAGATCTTTCTAATGATGTAAATTTTGTGAAGATCCAACGGTTAGATTTTCAGATATGTGTAAATCAAATCTGAAGAAAAACAGCGCCACGGTCGCGTTATGGCCCGAAGCGTCATTTTAAATAAATTGGCTATTTTAAAATAAATAAAAATAGTGATAAATCGTTATAAAATATTATAAATGATATGGATGTGATTTAGAAATTAACTAAAGGTTGGCTAAGTCGAATGGTTTCCTGGGTGTTGATTTGATGTTGGTTTCGGCCTTCGGGGTTAATATTTGGGAAATCTTTCTCTTACTGATTGACGGTTAGTGACTAATGAATTGAAATGATGCGTGTGTATGTTGATGTTGCACTTATTTATTATATAAGCGAGTTGCTCAGAAAGACCGGGTTTATCCCATTCTGAATAACCGAATCGACGATAAGAAATCGAAGATGAAGACGGTGGTCGAAGACCGGAGATCTTCACCTCGTTTGGATGGTAACCGAGGTCCTGATTGGGAGGCATCCCGAAATATGGATAATGAGTGGTGATCGTCCAGACGTACGTGGTGATCGATGGGTTTGCGAGGTATATAGTGCCTCCGGTTTCGTTCAGACCCAGAACGGACTTGTAAATGGACTGTGTGTCTGACATTAGATTTTATTCTGTGTTGATTGATCTCTATTAAATATACATCTGTTTGGCGGCGGAGAATTTATTCTTTTGCTTAACGCCCTTCTCTGAAACGCACGAGCTCAGAGGTTGTATATCGATGGACATCAGTCGCATGGCATGAATTGCTAGTGTGACATGCCTAAGTGACAAATGATCAGGGCTTCTGTTGAAAAGCAAAGTCTTGTGGTGATGATCAAAGCCCCGCCTGTGTGGCGTAGCTTTGTGTATAATGTGAATTCGCGAGCCTCACACCCCGGTATGAACCAGAAATGGGAGCAGGACCTCAGGGGGGACGTGCGTTATCTTTCTAGCTAGGGTGGTGTCAGTGACCTGCCAGCCCTGACATTTATATACTTTTCACCTGTGTGGTTGTTGCTGTTGCGAGGCGCCTCGGTTTGATCGGACGATCCGGGTCCGATGGAGTCATTCGTTGGCTCATTTACGCCCCAAAGGGCGGAGAAACGCATTGTTCAGGCATTATAATCCACTTCGTGTGGACCGGCCCTGACGATCCAAGGTACGGTTGCGGCTGTACCTGAGACTCGGGCTAGACAGTCTCGAATTCGGTAAGGACTATCTTTAGCCTTGGTTCAGGACGGAAATCCAATTTCCAAATACGTGACTGTGCGGTTTTGATTGTATACCTATATATGACGACATAGTGGTATGGGGCATTAATGTCGTCTATGATTGATAGTTATGATTTAAAATTGTTTTCAAAACACATAAACACTAGCAATAATATCAAATGCCTTTGTTTTATTCGTATTAAGCATATTTTGGTCGTTATAAGGTAAAAACTCTATCCTCCGGTTTGCGTTGCATTGTGTGATGGGAAATGAGTCTTATAATGGCTTCATTTTTATAAAAAGCATAGCGTTGTTGCAAAGAATGATTTGTTTTAAAGCACTGGTGATCCGATGGAGTAAACTCGTTCCACGAGAGTGGTGTGGTCCTGTGATTAACCATATTTCAATTGTGTTGAGTAGATTTCTCGTACCAGTCCCATGACTGACTCGTAGTTTGTTTCACTTTCAAACTCGGGTGCCCCTTTTTCTACACGGGCAGCCTTGTATTCAGGTTTAGCTGGCTTCCTCTGGATAGCTGGAGCAGAAGATGGATTCTATCATTTATCTCTTTTTATGCTGTTCAGCTCCTATTGTACATATTTTGTTTGTTTTCCACTGTAGACATTTATGTATAGCTGAACTGTAATTGTACTAAGTAAGATCCTGTATACTGTGTAACTCTGATGATTGCGTTTATCCAGTGTATTCTATTGTTCATTATCTGGTGTATTTATTTAATTCTGTTCTGCTATTATCGGTTTCTGTGTTATATTCCAAAGATAACCCTTGTCTCCGTCTGTACGGGAAATGGGGTCGTCATAACGTGGTATCAGAGCTTTGGTTAAGCTTAGTGCTGGAATATATCATATTAACAAACTCGTCAGAATAGAACCAGTAGTGTTCTAGGACGGGTAACTCTATACCGTTAGGATCAGCAATATCCTAGTATGAGTAAAGCAGAATGAAATTACACCTCGATAGACACATTTACATTTGAAGTATATGTTTCTATGTTTTAAAATACCCTTTCTGTGACCTGACACTTGATCTGCCATTTGCAGAAGTACTAGAAAAATGAGTGTCAGAAACATGAGAAATGCAGAACCCGATCAAGAGGCCCTATTTAAGAGATATCGAAATCTGGGTGGAGCACAATTCTCGGGCAATGAATCTATTATTCAAACTCAAGCTTGGGTGAGCTCTGCAGAAAGAATATTTGAGCGTTTCCAGCTGAGAGACGACCAGAAAAGATTAGTAGCATCTTGGGCGCTCAATGGAGAAGCTTTAATGTGGTGGGAAACAATCATAAAAGATAATCCAGAAGGTGATATCACCTGGGATAGATTCAAAGAGATTTTCCTAGGAAGATTTACTCCTCCCGAAGCAACCGAGCGATTAGGTGATGAATTTTCTTATTTGATACAAGGTGATATGACCATCCCAGAATATCATAAGAAATTCAACGAACTTGCTCACTTTGCTCCTCATTTGATTCAAGATCCAAAGAGGAAAAATCTGAGATTTATTCATGGCCTGCAAAGGAGATATCAGAATAGTGTACTAAGGAATGTGAAGCTTCCTTTTTCTGAAATGATATACATGGCTTATCAGTATGAAGATCTCCATAAGAAAGGAATGTTGCGGGACGAAGAGGAAGTCTGAAACTGATATTCCCGAAGCCAGTACGAGGTCTGGGGTCGATAAGAAGCCCAGTGCCAAGAGAAAAAGGGCTAAATCTAGGAAGGAACTCATAACAACTGCCACATGCTCTAACTGCAATAAACAGGGACATCTGACCAGGAAGTGT
Organism: Allium sativum; assembly: GCA_030737875.1. Classification (NCBI taxonomy): domain Eukaryota; kingdom Viridiplantae; phylum Streptophyta; class Magnoliopsida; order Asparagales; family Amaryllidaceae; genus Allium; species Allium sativum. The sequence goes on along the minus strand of CM060922.1, from coordinate 440,780,083 downwards.
AAATCCTCGACGAAACGAAAGGGGGATGGGTTTAAATCCGGCAAGAAGCTCCAGGAAAGTAAAAGATGCAATCAATGCCATCGGTTTGGTCATGTAAAGAAAGATTGTCGGCTGTTAAAAACGACCAAAGGAGCTCAGGTAAATGAAGTAGCAGAAACTTCTGGGCCCTCAGCTAGTCAAGAAAGGGTCGATGTTTTAGAGGGCACGCTTACTGTCAAAGACATTCCTGTTAAAGTACTGTTTGACACCGGCGCGTCGCGAAGCTTTATTGCAAAGGATGCAGCTAAGAAGCTGGATTTGAATTTGAAGAAGCTCAAGGAACCAATGACTGTCCAGAATCCGGTTGGGGGTTCCATTGATCTCAGTTGGGTTTGTGGAGTGTCGGTTTCTTTCTCTCGTTATCGGTTTCCTACCATCGCGGTCGTTATGAATTTTAAAGAGTTTGATCTTATCTTGGGGTTGGACTGGCTGACCAAATATGAGGCTGAAGTTAAATGCGCTGATGGAGTCGTAAAGGCGAGGATTAAATCAGGTGATTATATAACCATTCCCTGTGAAGGTCAGAATGCTAATAGAAAAGACTTCTGGGCAGCTTTGAATGTTTCTCCGGCCCAAATAGAAAATATCCCTGAAGTTACAGAGAATATTCCAGACCTCATCAAAGATATTCCTGTCGTCAAGAACTATGCGGATGTGTTCGAAGAAGTTGTTCGCTTACCTCCGCAGAGAGAAATAGATTTCAAGATCGCTTTGATTCCCAATGCAAGGCCAATAGTTCACGCTATTCGAAGAATGCCCTTGAAAGAGAAGGAGGAATTAGACAATCAAACACGACAGCTAGAATGGAAAGGTCTGATCAGGCCTAGTTTCTCTGATTGGGGTGCAGCAGTGGTATTTGTCCCAAAATCTGACGGTACTCTACGTCTATGTGTGGATTATCGTGATTTGAACAAGCAGACCATCAAGAACAAATATCCATTGCCGCGGATTGATGATTTGTTGGATCGATTAAATGGCGCACAAGTATTTTCACGAATGGACCTAGCTACAGGTTTCCATCAACTTCGAATTACCGAAGAGTGTGTTCCAATGACAGCATTCAGAGGTCCCGACTTATTCTACGAGTGGTTAGTAATGCCGTTCGGCTTATGTAACGCTCCAGCTTACTTCGTCGATCTGATGAATAGAGTGTTCAGAGGGGTTTTGAATAAATTTGTTCTGGTTTTCATTGACGATATTCTAATCTTCTCTAAATCAAAGGCCGTACATGAAAAACATTTGGAACAAGTGTTAGAAATCCTCAGAAGGAATGTATTAAAAGAAAAGTTTTCCAAATGTATATTCTGGCAAGATGAAGTGAAATTTCTGGGCCACGTCGTATCGAAAGAAGGAATCGCTGTGGATCCAAGTAAAATCACAGCTATTCAGAACTGGAAGCAGCCCAGTACCCCTACTGAAGTCCGCAGTTTTCTCGGATTGGCTAGTTATTACCGGAAATTCGTTAAATACTTTTCGAAGATATCTGGTCACTTAACGAAGCTTACAAAGAAGCATTCTAAATTCAAGTGGACTCCAGAATGTGAAGAGGCTTTTGAAGAGCTAAAGTTAAGATTGACAACAGCTCCAGTGTTAACCATCATCGATGGCAACCAGGATTTAAAAGTCTGGACTGATGCTTCTAGAGAAGGCCTTGGCGCAGTGTTAATGCAAAGGGGCCAAGTGATTGCTTATGCTAGCCGTCAGTTGAAGCCACACGAGAAGAACTACGTAACTCATGATCTTGAGTTATTGGCTATAGTATTCGCCTTGAAAATCTGGAGACACTATCTTCTGGGTGAGAGATTTGAACTGTTTACAGATCACCAGTCGTTAAAGTATTTGTTCACCCAGAAAGACCTGAATCTGAGGCAGCAACGTTGGCTAGAGTTCCTTGCAGCATATGACTTTGAAATTATATACACTCCAGGGAAAGCCAATGTCGTGGCCGATGCGCTGAGCCGAAAGAATGTAATGATCGCCAGCTTTATTATTATGACTTCCTTGATTGACAAAATATCTATTCTTCAGAAGGAGGATAACTTTATTAAGGATATGATTAAAAGGATTCAGAAAGGCGAACCCTCGTGTTTTCAAATAGATAACGACGAGACCCTGAGGTTGAAAGGAAGGATTTGTGTTCCTGATATCCCAGAGTTAAAAAGGGAAGTGTTAGACGAGTGTCACAAGTCCAAGCTGAGTATCCATCCTGGTGTAGCCAAAATGTATAACGATCTCAAGCGAACATTCTGGTGGAAGGCTATGAAAAGGGACGTTTCAATATACGTTAGCCGATGCCCTACTTGCCAGCTAGTCAAAAGCAACCAACAGAAACTAGGTGGATTATTGCAACCGCTGGACGTTCCTGGTTGGAAGTGGGAGCATATTTCCATGGATTTCATTGATGGTCTGCCCAGAACCAGAAAGGGAAATGACAGTATTTGGGTGATCGTAGATCACTTCACGAAGACCGCCCATTTCATACCTGTTAGATCAAACAGAACTGCTCAGAGTCTGGCGCAGATTTACTTTAAGGAAACTGTTAGACTACATGGAGTGCCGCTCAGTATAGTCAGTGACAGAGATACAATATTTACTAGTAAATTCTGGGAGGCATTTCAAGTAGAGCTGGGAACAAAGCTGAACTTGAGCACCGCTTATCATCCTCAGACAGACGGTCAGACTGAGAGGGTGAATCGTATTTTAGAAGATCTATTGCGGGCTTGTGTTCTAGATTTTGGTGGATCATGGGAAGACCATTTGCATTTGGCTGAATTCTCATATAACAACAGCTACCAGGCGAGCCTGACAATGTCGCCATTCGAAGCATTATATGGTAGACCGTGCCGATCTCCTGCTTGTTGGGTCGAACCCGGAAATAGACTTGTGTTGGGGCCAGATATGATCCGAGAAGCTGCCGACAAAGTCAATTTTATTAAGAAACGATTACTCGCCGCTCCGAGCTGACAAAAGAGTTACGCCGATAGGAGAAGAAGAGATATATCCTTCGCTGTTGGCGATTATGTATATTTGAAAGTATCGCCGATGAGAGGAGTTATCTGGTTCGGTAAAACTGGAAAGTTGGCGCCCAAATTCATTGGTCTGTTTCCTATTCTGGAACGGATCGGAACTCTCGCTTATAGGGTCAAATTGCCTGACTGGTTGCCTGGAGTTCATGATGTATTTCATATATCTCAACTTCGAAAGCACGTTCATGATCCAGACTTGATCGTGGAAGAAGCAGCTCAACAGGATATTGAAATTACTCCAGAACTAGCTGTGAGAAGAGAGCCGCTAAAGATTATCGGCAAAGAAACCAAAGAACTGAGGAACAAGAAGGTTCACTTAGTCAAAGTGCAATGGAGTGGAGATCCGCGAGATTGTACTTGGGAAACTGAGGAGATCATTCAGAAAGCTTATCCTAGATGGCGAGTGGATATCTCTGATTGACTCCGGTGCAAGGTATATTTACCATACTTTGCATTACCATTTAATTCTCTACTCTGTTGTTATTTTCTTTCCATGTATGTGCACTTTTAATTCTATAGCCTGAATGATTTTAAAAGAATATAGAAATTGATTTGTATGATTTTGAAAAGTTAAGAACAATTTGATTGTTGCTTGTGTTGTGTGATAGTAAATTTGATTAATTGAATTATTGAATCAATAGTTAATTTAATCAGCAGTAGAATAATGGTAGAATTTATTCGATTATATCACACATTGAACTGATTAAAAAATAGATAGAAATATATACTTGTGCATTATATAAATTTGAACAGGTAAATGGATTAGCTGTTGAGTAAAGATTTTATTTGCGTGCCCAACAAATAGGTAAACCTTAATGAGTTGGATGCGAAATATTATTATATCAACTCCTGTGAATGCCATTGGATGCGGAGTGCTGGTTTTTCTGTGTGAAATAATAAACGTCGCCATAAGATAGTAACAATTAATTTTGAACTACATTACATGGCATACTTCAGAAGATAGGCATACTTCATCATATACCACATAAGCATTTGGAGCTTGTGTGACGAGGTGGAAGATTTACCATGCGAGCGAGAGGCTTGTATGGCGATGACTATATTTTACAGGCTGAACTGATGACTGATATGGACTATTTAAATTGTAAAGATTAAATTGCCAGATTAATAAAAACCCCACACGGGTCTGGAGTTGACAATAATCACGTCTCTCTAGTTATTAGATACGGCACATGGACTATTTATTTCCCACACGGGACAGGGTGACGAGAATTTATTCTCTGGAGTTATTATCAATACACGCTCCCCTGTAAACACCAGAATATATCACTATAAATATGTGTATGCTTATTAGGATTTATTGGGTACCTAATACGGCCCAATAAATTTCCAAACCCCTCCCCGTACAAAGGAGGTTATGGCGAAATTTTTCGAAAATTCTGGATGTTAGCCAAATTTTTGAAGAATTTGAAAATTCTCAGAAACTGAAAAGTTGGAGAATTGAAGCCAGATCGAACGTAGTGTTGATTAATCAAACCACTTTCGACTTTGTTCCTTTTCGGGGACGAAAAGTTTTAAGTGGGGGAGATTGTAACGACCCAGAAAATCTGAACCTGGCTCTAATACCACGTTTGTAACAACCCCATCCCCGATAAGACGGTGGCAAGGGTAATCTTTGGAATATAACACATAAACAGATAATAACAGAACAGAAATAGATAAATACACCAGATAATGCACAATAGAATACACTGGATAAATATAATCATCAGAGTTACACAGTATATAGGATCTTGCTTAGTACAAAATACAGTTCAGCTATACATAAATGTCCACTGCGGAAAAGAAAAACATAATATGTACAACAGGAGCTGAACAACATAAAAAGAGATAAATGATAGAATCCATCTTCAGCTCCAGCTATCTAGAAAGAGCCTGCTAAAACCTGAATACAAGGCTTCCCGTGTAGAAAAAGGGGCACCCGAGTTTGCAAGTGAAACAAACTACGAGTCAGTCATGGGATTGGTATGAGAAATCTACTTAACACATTTTCAAATATGGCTAATCAGAGGACCATGCCACTTTCGCGGAATGGGTTTACTCCATTGGATTGCCAGTGCTTTAAAACAAATAGATCTTTTAAACATCGCGATGCTTTTATAAAAATGAAGCCATTATAAGACTCAATTCCCATCACACAATTACGCCAGAGGATAGAGTTTTACCTTATAATGGCCAAAATATGCTTGATACGGGCAAAACAAATCATTTGATATTATTGCTAGTGTATATATGTTTCAAAAACAATTTCAACCATAACTATCAATCATAGGCGGCATTAATGCCCCATACCACTATGTCGCCATATATAGGTATACAATCAAAACCGCACGATGTCGTATTTGGAAATTGGATTTCTGTCATGAACCGAGGCAAAAGATAGTCCTCACTGAATTCGAGACTCTCTAGCCCGAGCCTCAGGCAAGTTCTCAGTCAAGCCTTAGGAGCCACAGGGCCGGTCCACCGATGTGGACTAAAATGCCTGAACATTGCATTTCCCCGCCCTTTGGGGCGTAAATGAGCCCAATGACTCCATCGGTCCTGGATCGACCGATATATCCGAGGCGCCTCGCAACAGCAACAACCATATAGGTGAAAAGTATATAAATGTCAGGGCTGGTAGGTCACTGACACCACCGTAGCTAGAAAGAAATGCATGTCCTCCCTGGATCCTTCTCCCGTTTCTGGTCCATCCCGGGGTGTGAGGCTCGCGAATTCACGTTATACACAAAGCTATGCCACACAGGCTGTGCTTTGATCATCAACCACAAGACTTTGCTTTTCAACAGAAGCCTTGATCATCTATCACTTAGGCGTGCCACACAGGCAATTCACCCCGTGCGACTGATTTCTATCGATATATAACCTCTGGGCTCGTACGTCTTAGAGAAGGGCGTTAAGCAAGAGAATAAATTCTCCGCCGCCAAACAGATATATATAATAGAGATCAATCAGCACAGAACAAAATCCAATGTCAGACACACAGTCCATTTACACGTTCGTTCTGGGTCTGAACGAAACCGGAGGCACTCAATACCTCGCATATCCGTACAATCAACAAGTACGTCCGGGTGGCTACTACTTCAACCCCGTCAAGGTAGCTACTCCTATCATGAGCATCAGTAGCACCCCTCCATTCGACGTGAAGATCATCGGTATTGCACCGTCTTCATATCTTCGACTTTCACTCGTCGATCAATTATTTGAAATGAGAATTAACTCGGCCTTTTCAAATAATTCACGTATATCTCGAATTTCAAATCAATTCATTTCAATGGTTAAATTATTCGACAACACCGATTCTGTTCTTTAATGTAATTTTCACACCAAACACATTCAACCATCAAATATCAAATAAATCGAGCAAATTCAGTTTATTTCCATTCCATATCGTTTATAATATTTTATCATGATTTATCGCTATTTTTATTTATTTAAAAATAGCCAATTCATTCAAACAATGCTTCAGGCCATAACGCGGCCGTGGCGCTGTTTTTCTCCAGATTTGATTTACACATATCTGAAAATCTAACCATTGGATCTTCACAAAATTTATATCATTAAAAAGATCCTTTCAAAACGAATCCAACGGTTTCAGTTTTGGGAAAATCCGACGGTCGGATCTCCCGCACTAATCGTTTGAAGTTATGATTTCAAAATACGAACTGCAGCGTCGTTATTCGATTTAATTTAATTATATATATATATAAATATAATCGTTTATGGCGCTGTTTTTCTTCATATTTGAATTAAACATTCCAGACAATCCAACCGTCGGATCTTCACAAAGTTGGTGCCATTGGAAAGATATTTCCAAGGCGAACCCAACGGTTGCGGTTTCGGGAAAATCCAATGGTCGGATTCCCTGCACTAGTCGTTTGAAATCACGGTTTCAAAACACGAACTGCACGGTCACGTTTCGTTTTAATTTTATTTATATTTATATACATATATAAATATAATTCATTCGACGATTTCAATATTGTTTTCACTTCTAAAATTTCACTAACGCCTTTAAATTTTGGAAAATTTCGCCATAACCTCCTTTGTACGGGAAGGGTCGGGAAAATCCCCAAACAGCCACACGGGCATCTCATGTCGAAAAGAAAAAGAAAAAGCCAAGTGGCTAGCCAACAGGCTCATAAAATCATCACCCAAACAAAGCGATAAATGTGTACCTATTTGTCGGGCCCAAAATTTTATTCCTCTTCTCTAGCCTCTTTGCTATAACCTGTTCAAATGAATATGCATGTATATGTGTGCAATTCTAATCACTTACCAATTTTTCAACTCAGTTTCATACTTAATTCGATTTAATTTCACCATTCAATCACATGTTGCATACATAAGTTAAAAACCATAACATTATCTAATTAATGAATATTTTCACTCATGCATATTTATTCGAACAAGTGGTCATTTTTAACACTTCACATTTCAAAGATGATAATTTTGGCGAACTAAAATAGATTTCAACACATGACTATTTTCTTTAGTTCCTATGCATGTTAAAAATAATATTTCATTCACAAATATTTATTTCAACGTCCGCATATCTTTAGCATATCACATATATGGTAAAAATGATATTTTTATCATTTAAAATATTTATTCGACAAATGGATCTTTTCAACACTTCATAGTTTCAATAAAAATGTACTTTTTATTGTCCGATCTTTTTATTCAACACATGAACTTTTCCACTACACACACTTCTCAACACATGAGCATTTCCACACATGGATATTTTATTTATGTTGTTCATATAAGAAAGATGGAATTTTTATTGTTGAAACTATTTATATATAAGGCGAATATTTTACATACTTCATATATATTATAAAAATGTGATTTTTATTGTTTAAACACTTCCTTCATTCACAAATGAATTTAATTTTCACACATCACTTTCCAACACATGAACATTTCCCCACATGGATATAGTTTCAGCATATGGATTTAATTTCAACGCATGAAGATAATTTCAACATATGAAAATAATTCTAACACATAAAGATTATTCAAAATTTCGGCTGCATAACGGCAGGGTAGTTAAAACCGGCACCGTCCCTAGTACGGCTCCTCGCTCTACCTTAAAACCTCGCGGTTTTTGACAATGGGGATTCATGCATCTAATTCGCACGTAGGCGGCATGTTTTATTTTTATTTACACAAATATTTCCAATTCATTTCAATCACCAATGGGTATTTTTCAACCACAACCAAACAATATCAACCACAAACCATTATTCAACCATTCGTATTTTTCATCCAATATTTCACACCAATTCACAACAATAAATATCGTCCATGGTTTGTGGACGAGGGGAGTGTATATATATATATATATATATATATATATATATAGCAATTCACTTTTATTTCAACACATATATAATTTTTACAACGCATATATAACTTATACATCGAACGTACAACTTATACAACGCTTATACATGAGGTGTACAACGCTTATATAACTCATACATCGACTATATAATTTATACATCGTCGTTTTCCAATTTAACTATATACTGACCATCAGTCATTGAAGTATCTGTTCACTCAGAAGGATTTGAATCTGAGACAGCAGCGTTGGCTAGAATTTCTTACAGCGTACGACTTTGAGATTTTGTACCCATGACTAGAAAGAAACGTCATGCACTCACTGTGTTCCCTTATCCCGTTTTTGACTCATATCGAGGTGTGAGGCTCGCGAGTTAACACTATACACAAAGCTACGCTATATTAAAGCTGTGCTTTGATCATCAACCACAAGATTCTGCTTTTCAACAGAAGCCTTGATCATTTGCATCTCAGCATGCCACACAGGCAATTCACGCCATTTGTAACGACCCGGGGAATTTACGATCCTGGATATCGGCATACAACACTATGTCGACTATTCAAGCATCGGAAACACCGGATAGTCCATGAAAGAAATTAGAGGGTGAGAATAGATAAGATAGAAACTTAGAATAGAAGAAGAAGAAGATGAACATACACATCATCAGAGTAACATGAATCTCACAGTGGAACGAACAATATATGATAGATACATAACTTTGAAATAAAACTAGTATATGTATACAGTAACATTATCAGAGTACAACACTTACAACACAACGGAAATAACTATAGCTATATAATCCTGAAGCCTCCTGCTCCAAGCTCTCCAAGTATATCTGTAAAAATCCTGACTATTTGACTGCCCATACAAAATTGGGCACCCAAGAGTTTAGGGAAAACAAAACAAAATAAACTCGGGGTCAGTCATGGGGTTGGTATGAGTAAACACTTTAAAACAGCTTGGGAAAATAACGATATCTCATAAGACCACGCTGTATAACGGAACGGATTTTTCCCTTATGAGAATCCAAATCAATTTGATTTAACCTTCAAATCATTTTGAAAGAAACAATGATCTTTTATATTAAAACTCTTTAGATAATATAATGGTGTCTATCAACCACAATATAATAATCATCTTGCAGAACGCTTTCATCTCACGTTCCACATATAAAGTATACAATCAAAACCGCGAGCACTTATTGGGTAATAGATTTCCAACTATGACAAGGTATGGAACCACCTTTCGATAGTGTACCTCTAAAGAGGAATACACTGGGTTCAACAAGAACATCTTGCAACCCGGCCACACATGACCAACCACTCATTTCGCTTGAGTGTATCGAATGTATATCACCAACGGTTGGGATCCGCAACCGTCTCCCAAATGGGACAACATCGAACAGATTAAAGAATGAAATGAATATCTCTAGATAGGTGATAATACACCCTAATTGGCAGCCAACCACTTAGCTATGCTGCCTTCCCGATTTTTGTCATTTCCCATTTGTGAGGCTAGAGGCCACACTTATCTCTGACAGATCACATAATTATTCCTTTTGAATGTCACGTTGTCAAACCCTCCATATCGCAAATTGATTTCCCTAAAAATACAACGGGTATACAGCTAAGAGAAACGAATTCCTCCGCCACCAAACATAAATAAGTTTGAAGACATCAATTTACGCGGTCTGTTAAATATACTCTGTCAAACATTCTTCCATACAGGTCGTCCTGGGACTGGACAAACCGAAGGCACTATTCTGTAAACAGGACAGTCCTTGCATAACTCGGTCTTCAATTTTCTTCATCATATTTGATTCGCAACGCTAACGCCCATACATAGTGGTTTTCAGATAATGTATATGATCCCGGTCTCTTCGTATTGACAACGGAAAAATGGTCAAAAACTTCGATATTCGGTGAGTTAACTATCAAAGAAAAACACGTGTGCAGACAACGGTCGTATCTCCAAATGGAAATCTTACCGAGCAAATCATCAATCAACACTGATTCCCCTTAATTTAATTTGTCACTCAATTATCCATTTTCCTATTCCTGTTTCCATATATTCAACATTTCTTATTTTCTAAATTTGGAAAATATATGTTATTAACATTGGAAAACTTTCCATTTCTTATTTTCTATATTAGAAAACATTTTTGATTCTTATTTGGAAAACATTTCCAAAATTCCTACATTGGATTTGAACAGATGTTTAAATCAAACATCGCTATGCCAACTCAAACCATTATACTCGTTAACTAAATTCACTTAACCAATCTTCACTGTTGAACCTTAACCATTCCTTAGTGAAAAACGAAGCCAATCAAGTTGGGGTATAACTACCTCTCAGACCTTAACTGAACAACATTTCTAACTTCGAAACAGACAAGGTTCACCTTTTAAACCTTTGACAAACTTCCTTACGTAACTCTAGAATTCGGTTTATGAATCTAATTCTTTTATGAAAAACATAGGTTATAATGATAATGTTATAATCCCTACTTCTGAAATACCTAATGTAACGATACGCATTTTTCCCGACCTTAATCGATCGCTAGATCAATTAAAATTGTTCAAAACCCGCATACATTAACTTTGGAAATACAATATATTAGAACAATAACAACAGACTTCTATAAACATCATAATAATGTTACTTCAGAGTACAGAATATCAGAGTACCTCGATACATAAAATACAGCGAAAGACTTATTACAATAAATTAATACAATACACAGCGGAAGACTTCCTACGCTCTGGACACAGCTTTAGGCTTCGATCCAGAATCCTTCTCAAGAGATAAATATCTGCAGAAAGCTACTCGACTGCCCGTGTAGAAAAGAGGGCACCCGAGTTTGCAAAGTGAAACAAACTACGTGTCAGTCATGGGTCTGGTATGAGAAATCTTCTACTACATTATCTAATAAGGTGACAAATCACAGGACCACGCCACTAACGCAGAACGGGTTTACTCCATTGGATTGCCAGTACATAATTTAAACAAATTTTATTCAAAACAACGCAGTGTCTTTTTAGAAAAATGAAATCGTTATAAGACTCAAGTCTCATCACACAATGCAACGCAAACCAGAGGATAGATTTTTACCTTATAATGATCAAACATGACTTGATACGTATAAAATAATATTTTAATATTATTATTAGTGCCTAATCAGTATTAAAATACTTCAAAATGTATCAATCGTAGATGGCATAGTACCCTATCCTACTATGTCGTCGTATATAGTTTTACAATCAAAACCATAGTGTCGTATTGGAGATTTGGTTTACTTCATGAAATCAAGGCTAGGGATCGTCCTCTCCGATTCGAGACACTCTAGCAAATGCCTCAGGATCACACTTATGGGCAACCCTTGGAGCGGTAGGGCCGGTCCACACTTAACAGTAGTGGATTAGTTATGCCTGAACACACATTTCCTAGTTCCTTTGAACCTCAAATATGGCCACTAACAACCGACAAAACCGAGGTACCCCATAATCCATCATCCACATAACTAAAAATCTCAGGGCTGGTAGGTCGCTGACACCACTCTAGCTAGAAAGAAACGTGTGCACTCCCTACAGACCATATTCATTTTTGACTCATAGCGGGGTGTGAGGCTCACGAAGTCACGCTATACACAAAGCTACGCCTAAACAGGTGATGCTTTGATCATCAACCACAAGGCCTGATTTTCAACAAAAGTCTTGATCGTCTGCATCTTGGCATGCCACATTATCAATCCATACCATACCATTGATCCCTACCAATATATAACCTCTAAGCTCGTACGTCTCAGAGAAGGGTGTTAAACACCAAACAGATATATATTTAGCAGAGATCAACGAATATAACATAAAGGAATACAACGTCGGACATACCATCCATTTACAAGTCCGTTCTAGGTCTAAACGAAACCGGAGGCACCTTATTCCTTGCATATCCGAACAATCAACAAATACGTCTGGACAACTACCACTGCGGCCCCTTCAAGGTAGCTACTCCAATCACGGGCGTCAGTAGTCCTCATCCATTCGATGTGAAGATCGTCGGTCTTCAATTGCCTTCTTTAAATCTTCGACTTAAATAGTCATAGCAATTATTTGAAATGAGTTGAACTCGGTCTTTTCAAATAATCTTCGAATGATTATCTTTTAAATCATTTCATATCGTTCAAATCTATTTATAACGATCTATCGCTATTTTTATTTATTTAAAATAGCTCAATTATAATTAAACAACGTTTTGGGTCAATGGGCGGCCCTGGCGCTGTTTTTATCCAAATTTGATTTGCACTTATCTCGAAATCTAACCATTGGATTTTGATGAGATTTATATCGTTGGAAAGATCTTCCCAAGGCGGTCCTAACGGTTCCAGTTTTGGGAAAAATCCGATGGTCGGATCTTTCAATATAATCGTTTGAATTTACAATTTCAAATCGCGAATTACAGCAGCGCGATTTATTTTATTTTATTATATATATATATATAAATCGTTTGGTGATTTCAACTATTAAAATTTATTCTTTTTATCGCACCTAAAATGATGATAAAAATATCATTATTTCTATTCCTTTTATTGCCTCTATAATGACAATAAAAATGTAACTTTAAAATCTGTTCTTTTCATCGCATTTAAAATGATGACAAAAATATAACATTAAAATATATTTTTTTATCTGCATCTAAAATGCAAATAAAAATGTAACTCTTCAATTCATGTTTTAACTTACATCTAAAATGCAAATAAAATGTACTTTTCTAATTCATGTTTTTTATTTACATCTAAAATGTAAACACAAATATGCTTTCGAATTCATTCTTTTTATCTATACCCACAATGTAAATAAAGATGTCACTTTATTTTTATTCTTTTTATTTACATCTAAAAATGTAAATAAAGGTGTCACTTAAAATTTATTCTTTTTATTTACTTCTACAATGTAAATAAAGGTGTAACTTTTAATCTAATCTTTTATTTACATCTAAAATGTAAATAAGATGATACCCCTTTAACCTATTATTTTTATTGAGTATAGAACATCAATAAAAATGTCACTTTTAAATCTACTCTTTTTATTGTCTCTAAAATGACAATAAAAATATAACTTTTTAATATGTTCATTTATTTACATCTAAAATGTAAATAAATAAAAATATAATTTTTTAATATAATCCTTTATTTACATCTAAAATGTGAATAAAGATGTGATTTCAAAGTTATTCTTTTTATCTACATCTAATATGTAAATAAAGATGCCACTTTAAATCTATTCTTTTTATTTATATCTAAAATGTAAATAAAAATGTACTTTGCAAATTCATGTTTTTATTCGCATCTAAAATGTGAATAAAAATGCACTTTTTATTCTATATTCTTATTCTCATCTAAAATGTGAATAAAAATGCATTTTTATTCTATGTTCTTATTCTCATCTAAAATGTGAATAAAAATGCATTTTTAATTCTATGTTTTTGTCTCCATCTAAAATGTAAACAAAAAATGTAACTCCAAATGTATTCTTTTTATTTACATCTGAATGTAAATGAAGGTGTCACTTTAAATCTATATTTTTACTTGCATATAAAAAGGCAAATACAAAATGTAATCTTTCCTATTCGTGTTTGCAAATACAAAATGAACTTTTTCTAATCATGACAATTCATAACAAAATTGTTGATTTTATCTAGCAGGAAAATTTATAACAAAAATGTTAATGTTATCTAACATGATAATTTACAACAAAATGTTATTTTATCTAACAAGTCTAATTCAGCATAAAAATGATATTTTATTCTAATGTAATGTTTTAACAAAAGATGTCATTTTTATTCTAATGTAATGTAATGTTTTTAACACAAAATTATATTTTACTTAACATGACATTTCTAATTGAACAAAATGACATTTATAATTGAAAAAAATGACCCTTTTTACATTTCTACTAATTATAATGGAACAAAATGATATTTTTATATTTCTAACATAACATTTCCTATCAAAAATGTTTATTTTTACACTAACATAACAATTTCTAATTAAAATGATATTTTTAATCCAATGCAACTTTTTCCAACTAAAATGATGTATTTTAATCTATTTGACAATTCTAACATACATGGTTTTTAATCCAATGTGACCATTTTAACACAAACGATGTTTTTATTCTAATTTGTCAATTCTAACATAAACGATGTTTTTATTCTAATTTGTCAATTCTAACATAAACGATGTTTTTATTTCATTCTTTTAATTTAGACAAAAACGCATGTTTTTTTAATGTAAATACATTTCAAAACAATGAATCATATTTTATGATTCATTTACATTAAAGAATGGATTTTAATGTAATTACATTTTCAAAACAATGAATCATATTTAATGATTCATTTCTAAATCAAATGGCATTTTTATATGACATGGTATTTCTAAATAAATGACACATTCATATTAGCATGGCGATTCTAAATAAAATGACATCCTTTTATTTTAACATGACAATTCTACTAGAACGACATTTTCATTATCACAATACAATTCTAAATAAAATGACATTTTATCTTAACAAATGTTTCCTATATGAATGACATATTTTTTTTACAAACACTTCCCTATGTATTCAAATGAAAAATAAAAGAATATTTTTATTTGTTTACATTTTCTATGTATTTCAATGACAAATAAAGAATGATTTATTTGTTTACATTTTCTATGTATTTCAATGACACAATAAAAGAATAATTTATTTGTGTACAATTTGTATTCTACATAACAAATAAAAGAATTATTCGTTACAATTTCTAATCTAACTTAACAAATAAAATGATAATTTTATTTGTTAACAATTACTAATTAACAAAAATGATATTTTGGTTTTAACTATTTTATTTCAATTAATACGATAATTTGGTTTTGCTTAATTCAATTCAGCAAAAATGACAATTTGATTTTTATCTAATCCAACTCAACAAAGATGACAATTTGATTATTTTCTAATTCAACTCAACAAAGATGGAAATTTGATTATTTTCTAATTCAATTCAACAAAGATGGAAATTTGATTATTGTCTAATTCAATTCAACAAAGATGGAAATTTGATTATTGTCTAATTTTATTTGAAACAAAATGACATTTCAATTTCAACACAATAATCAATCGAATTAACAGATCATCATAACAGTGACAATCATAATTATCATCAAATCACGTACAATCATACATTGAATTTAACAATAGAGGAATAATAATACAATTATAAATAATTTATTTTAATTATTTTAAAAGAAATAGAGTTCTCACCGTCGTGTGAATCTGAGTGGATCAGATCTGAAATTTGGTCCAGATTTGATGTGCTCGGAAATGGTTCTAGTTAGTTCCATCGTGAAAATCTCGCGTTCACGATTCAAACGCTTCTGAAATCTGTAATAATCCGGAAAATCTGGGCCAGTTTAAAATTTTTATTTCGGCAATTTTAGCGAATTTTGAGTATTTAAAATGAATTATTTTAAATAAAACCGACGAGAAATTTATTTTGAATATAATTCGAACGTATATATTATATACGTCGTCGTTAGAATATAAATAATTTATTTATATTTATAAAAGGAATTGAGAATGGCGCGGTAGTTCGATAATTCGATTTCAAACTTCAATTGAACGTACCGGGTGCAAAACAATCCGGATTTTAGTGAAACCAAAAATAATGGAATCTAATTGATAATATCTTTCCAACGAATCCGAAAAATCAAAAGCTCGTAGCGGGAATCAAAAGATATGTCCAGTTGAAAATTCTGAATAGTCGCTATGGAATTCAGGCCCTTAAAAATGGGCACTTTGCAAACGACCTCGGATTTCAATGAAACCAGTTTTGTTGGGTCCGGGATGTAAAGTTATTGCTAGGTTTCAAATTTCATAATTTTTCGAATCAATATGTGAGCGTGGCAAAGGAAAACGCGTTTGACCAGTTTCAGTTAATTTTAATCGACTGGAAATTGGCCATTTTTCTAACGATCTCAGAATTCGACGAAACTAGTTTTGTTAGGACCGTATCGTCAATACGAAGCCAGAAAATATTTTTCTGGAATTTTTCGTGTTAGTATGTGACCCCGGTAAATTGAAATGTACGTTTAAAATTCAATATAATGATTTAAATGTAAATGCAACGGAAACTGATCGAAACGGTCGATTCAGCTTGCGGTACATATCCCATTGTGTTCGGAATGGGGGTGAAACGCTATGGGCGACAGGCGGTGGACCTCGTTTAGAGGTCGTATGTGAAAGTCAACTTTTTAATAATTAAATAATAAAAAAAATATTTTCCTACCCTTTATTACCCTCTGCCCCCCCCCCCCCTCCCCCCCCCCCCCGTTCTAAATTATTTCATTTCAGATCGGAAAAAAAAAAACGACGAGCGCCCTCGCGCTCGAACCCAGATCGCCGGCGGCGATGCTTCGCCGAACCCCCCTCCGACCAGAGCGCCGCCCCCCCCCTCTTCCCCCTCGCCTGCGACACCCCTCCCCTCCCCCCTGACAGCCGACCTCCCCCTCTCCCACTTCGAAGACGACGAGACCCCCCCCCCCAGATTCGAGACCACCTGAGCTTCGAACGGAGCGCCACCGCAGGCGGAGGTGCGGTGCGCATAGGCGCTTCAGGCGAGGTAGTTCGATCGTTGAACGGTTGACTCAAGTAGCGACATCGACGAGGGTTTTCATGCGAGGTCAACAGGGAACAACGGTTCTGGGAGGAAGATGAATTAACGTGGCTGAAGGTATAACAGTGAAGTTTTGTCTTGTTTTATTTATTTATTTCAATGTAATTTGTTTAGTTAATTAAACAGTAATTAAATTTAAAAATGTTAGGGATTAAAAATATATAAAATAGAAATTGTTTTATAAAATGAAATAGCGAATATTTTATAAAATGTAATTATCGTTGGTTTATAAAATAAAGTTATCATTGTTTTCAAAATATCTATAGCAAGAAAAAAATGGTTTTCAAAATATCGAATAAAAATATATATAGCCTTGTTTTCAAGAAAAATGGCATTGTTATAAAAGAAACATATGGTTTTTATATATTGAACTTCGAAATAAAAATTCGATTTTTATATATTGAATAGCGAAGTAAAAATGTGATTTTTACATATGTAGAGAATACGGGCAAAGAAAGTGAAAAGAGGCAGAACGACGAAGACTTCTGCAAATGAAGAACCGTGGAGCTAGGATAGCTATCGGTGAGAATTTCTCACTCTTCAATTTCATTTCTAGTTATATATATATATATACTAGGATGCAGACGGTGCTTAGTAGCACCCGACACAATCGTCCACAGACCATGGACTTGTTTGTTTGGTTGCATAGCTTAGTTATATGATTTGATTTGAATTTGGTTGTTTGGTGAATTTGATTGATGTGTGAATGGCGTGGGCCTTCACTAGACCGGGGATAAGGCTAGGCCTTGTCCCGTTTCTGGTATCGTGCCGTTATGCCGCCGAAATTTTCTAAAATATGTTAGAAAAATAAAATATCATTTTATTGAATAAATGAATTGAATAGAAATTCATAGGTTGAAATAAAATGTTTTATCGTTAAAAATATAATTTTTAACGTGAATATGAAAATAGTGAAGTGAACAAAATAAAATATTCATTTGCAAACCGGACGGTTTGTTTATGTACACCTATTTGAATGACATTGATTGGGACGATAAATTTTACACATCGCCCAACTGCACGAATAAAATCTGTGTTTGGTTGTTTGAAACCCCACACGGGTGTTGGGATGAAATTTGAAGTTCACTCATCCTGATTGATTAAATATGTCGATCGATTGATTGACATGCTGTTATAAGCGTTAGATATCTTTATTTGATGCTTATACAGTGTAGTGCACTTTGGTTGATGGTTGATCATTTTTCAATGCTATTATATACATGTGTTGTATGAAAATCCATATAATTAATTGTATATGGTAATTGATTGGGACTCATTCCAGTTTAGAAATAGAAATATTTGAAATAGAAATATTCGAAATGGAATATTTGAAGATATCAATATATGAAGCCGTGTTGATTAGATTGACGCCATTTTGACGTGAACGATATTTATATCGATTTCGAAATGAATTGAATTGAAAACGATTTCGAAATGAATTGAATTGAAAACGATTTCGAAATGAATTGAATTGAAAACGATTTCGAAATGAATTGAATTGAAAACGATTTCGAAATGAATTGAATTGAAAACGATTTCGAAATGAATTGAATTGAAAATGATTTCGAAATGAATTGAATTGAAAACGATTTCGAAATGAATTGAATTGAAAACGATTTCGAAATGAATTGAATTGAAAACGATTTCGAAATGAATTGAATTGAAAACGATTTCGAAATGAATTGAATTGAAAACGATTTCGAAATGAATTGAATTGAAAACGATTTCGAAATGAATTGAATTGAAAACGATTTCGAAATGAGTTGAATTGAAAACGATTTCGAAATGAATTGAGTTGAAAACGAATTCAAATTGAATTGAAAGCGAATTGAAATGAATTCAAATTGAATTGAAATTTGAATTGAATAGAAATGAATTTTGAAACGAATTTATAAAGAAGAATTCAATTTCGATTTGAATTGAAATGGAAGTTGAAATTGCTTTTGAAACGAATTTAAAACTATTTATATAATTCGTTTTAAATAGAAATCGACGATATATATATTATATATATTATATATATAATATAATGGCCTGAATAGAACGCGCCGCGCCGCGGCAGTTCGTGAATTTCGACCATTTATTTCAAACGGACATTACGGGAGATCCGACCGTCGGATTCTCCTAAAACCGGAACCGTTGGGTTCGTATCGAAAAGAGCTTTCCAATGAATATTAGAAATTTGAAATCTAACGGTTGGATTTGGAGTTATGTCCAAATCAAATTCGAAAAAGGTCGCTGTAAGTGCAGTTCGATGGCCATTGATGGAAATCGACTGTACGGGCCTTGATAAAATTATTAAAAATAGTAATAATTTGTGTAAAATCATAAGAAATGATTTGGGAAAAATTGGGATGAAAAACTCCATATTTGAAAAGATAAAAATAGGTTTTTATCGAAATGAACTAGTTTTGAACTAGAAATATAATTCTATTTATTTTTAAATAAATAAATTGAATTTGAAAAGGGTTTTGAAAATAACCAAAATTTCCAATGATTGCATTGGAGTGGATTTGAATCGAAATTGTCTTCGGAATATTTCGATGTTGGAATTCGTGATTATACAGATGTTATGGGAATTTGAAAGATATACATTTATATCGTTATTTCAATACGACATTTGTTAATCGTAGAATTTGATATTGAATATAAGCCGATATATTTTCTATTCAGAGCCTTGTATTGAATATCAAATGTGATTTGGGTTTGTCGTGAATGGTGTCTTCACTAACACTGTTCTTGAACCCAGTTGTGAAAAGATTAAATCTTTTTATTTAGATTTAATGAAGTGTACCAATTGAATAATATTTAATTGGAATTGAAGTGATATTGATTTTTGGGTTTATCGTGAACAGTGTTTTAAATAACACTCGTTCTTTAACCCAATAATTAATGGAATGTGATTTTGGGTTTATCGTGAACCGTGTTTTAAATGACACTGATTCTTTAACCCAGCCGAAGATTAAAACTAAGTGGAGTTTTAATGAATCTTTAATTAGATTGAAATGATCGAAAATGGAGTATCACCAGTTCTTGTTGCAGTCGTGATAGGGGGTTCTCGCTTCGCAGTTTGGTGGCGAACGGGAGACTCTTACCCCTACATGTCCCTTGTGGTGGGGGTTGGTTCGCCAGTGGGCGCGAGACTCGAGAGGGTTGCCGTAAAACAAGTAACTGGGGGACCATGTGAGAGCCACGGTGGGTTTTACCTGCTGCTTGGGGGATGAAGGGATGGTTGCAAAGCCTATCGGAGTTCGTCGGCTATCTTTCATTTGGTATCAGAGCTTTGGTTTACAAAGCTCAGAGAACAAGGCACATTAGAACCATACGAAAGAATTCATCAGATATTGGATTAGCAATATCCAATGGAATGACTCGTTAGAGATAGGATCAGTAGTATCCTAGAACGAGTGTGAAGAGTATATTTTTAAAATGAAAACAAAATTTGTTTTGAAAATTTAAATCAACTATTCGTATTTGATTATTTATTTTAATGAATTTGGACAATCCAGTATATATAGATTTTGCGTATACGTCTGATCCGCGTGTATTCGAAGTTTTGATATACTGGATAGATATAGAATCACACTCTAGTCGCTCGGACATGATTCTAATGATTGACGCGTCATCGTTAGAATTTATTTTCGTGTTTCGAAGGTGAGATTTCTATATATTTCCTATTGACTGGTGTGAGAACCAAAATTAGATAGGGCTTATTGTTGTGAATTGGCATCAAAAACAAGATTTTCAGTATATATATCAAAATTATGAATTTGAAACGTTAAATTCACTAATTGATTGATGTTTGTGTTGTTTGTTCATTTGTTTGCTAATTTTGAACCGTTATGCGTAGTCGAACCAAATATTGAACTGTATTGAAAATTTGGTCGCATTTGCTTGCATATACATATACTTATATTGAACAGGTCATAGCAAGGAGGCTAGAGCAGAGAATAAAATTTGTTTGCCCGACAAATAGGTACATGTTTACTACATAATTTACTGTTTGTTTGGGTGATGATGATTTTATGAGCCTATTGGCTAGCCGCTTGGCTTTTTCTTTTTCTTTTTGAGATCTGAAGGACCGGGGAAGCTATTTAAAATTCCCAGATGCTCCCGGTGCAGGGGAGGTTATGACGAAATTTTTCAAAAATTTAGGGTGTTAGCCAAATTTTTGAAATTTTGAAAATTCTCAGAAACTGAAAAGTTGGGGAATGGAAGCCAGATCGAACGTAGAGTTGAATTGTTAAACCACTTTCGACTTTGTTCCTTTTCGGGGACGAAAAGTTTTAAGTGGGGGAGATTGTAATAACCCGGAAAATCTGGGCCAGTTTAAAATTTTTATTTCGGCAATTTTAGCGAATTTTGAGTATTTAAAATGAATTATTTTAAATAAAATCGACGAGAAATTTATTTTGAATATAATTCGAACGTATATATTATATACGTCGTCGTTAGAATATAAATACTTTATTTATATTTATAAAAGGAATTGAGAATGGCGCGGTAGTTTGATAATTCGATTTCAAACTTCAATTGAACGTACCGGGTGCAAAACAATCCGGATTTTAGTGAAACCAAAAATAATGGAATCTAATTGATAATATCTTTCCAACGAATCCGAAAAATCAAAAGCTCGTAGCGGGAATCAAAAGATATGTCCAGTTGAAAATTCTGAATAGTCGCTATGGAATTCAGGCCCTTAAAAATGGGCATTTTGCAAACGACCTCGGATTTCAATGAAACCAGTTTTGTTGGGTCCGGGATGTAAAGTTATTGCTAGGTTTCAAATTTCATAATTTTTCGAATCAATATGTGAGCGTGGCAAAGGAAAACGCGTTTGACCAGTTTCAGTTAATTTTAATCGACTGGAAATTGGCCATTTTTCTAACGATCTCAGAATTCGACGAAACTAGTTTTGTTAGGACCGTATCGTCAATACGAAGCCAGAAAATATTTTTCTGGAATTTATCGTGTTAGTATGTGACCCCGGTAAATTGAAATGTACGTTTAAAATTCAATATAATGATTTAAATGTAAATGCAACGGAAACTGATCGAAACGGTCGATTCAGCTTGCGGTACATATCCCATTGTGTTCGGAATGGGGGTGAAACGCTATGGGCGACAGGCGATGGACCTCGTTTAGAGGTCGTATGTGAAAGTCAACTTTTTAATAATTAAATAATAATAAAAAAAAATTCCTACCCTTTATTACCCTCTGCCCCCCCCCCCCCCCCCCCGTTCTAAATTATTTCATTTCAGATCGAAAAAAAAAAAACGACGAGCGCCCTCGCGCTCGAACCCAAATCGCCGGCGGCGATGCTTCGCCGAACCCCCCCCCCCCCTCCGACCAGAGCGCCCCCCCCCCCCCCTCTTCCCCCTCGCCTGCGACACCCCTCCCCTCCCCCCTGACAGCCGACCTCCCCCTCTCCCACTTCGAAGACGACGAGACCCCCCCCCCCCCCCCAGATTCGAGACCACCTGAGCTTCGAACGGAGCGCCACCGCAGGCGGAGGTGCGGTGCGCATAGGCGCTTCAGGCGAGGTAGTTCGATCGTTGAACGGTTGACTCAGGTAGCGACATCGACGAGGGTTTTCATGCGAGGTCAACAGGGAACAACGGTTCTGGGAGGAAGATGAATTAACGTGGCTGAAGGTATAACAGTGAAGTTTTGTCTTGTTTTATTTATTTATGTAACGACCCAACTTTCGAACACATCTCAAGTTATGCCATTAATAAGAAATCAGAAGAGATAGAAGATAAAACACAGAACATCAGAATCTCACAGCGGAATTTTTCACAAAAAGATAATACTTTATAATGTTACACAACAGTACATAATACATCAGATCATCACATGTCCAGTGATACAACCCACTTCATAGTACAGCAGTAATTATACATAACATTCTCGACTAACTGCAGACTTATAATTATACAGTAGATAGGGTAGATAGTCCAGCACACTGATAATCTTCATTCAGCTTCACAAGTTATCCGATCCTGATTCACTTGTCTATTCATAACAAGCGTTATGAATACCCAAGAGTTTAAGGGAAAACACAGAAAAATAAACTCCGGGTCAGTCAGGGGACTGGTATGAGTAAACAGTTTGAAAACAAATAAACATATCTCATAAGACCACGCCGTAAATACGGAACGGGTTTTTACCTTATGAGATCAAAATCACTTTGTATACTTAAAAAAAAAAGATATTATCATAATGTCTAGGTGTTTCCACAAATAATTTAGAATCTAGGAGACTGCTTGCATCTCACATTCTCCGATATAGTATACAAATAAAAACCGCAGGCGCTTATTGGATATTGGGTTTCCAACTTGACAAGGTATGGGTCCACCTTCCGATGATGTATCTCTAGAGGCAAATACACCTGGGTTCAACAAGAACATCTTGCAACCCGGCCCTCACATGACCGACCACTCATTTCTCTTGAGTGTATCGAATGTATATCACCGATGGTTGTGCGCGGCAACCATCCCCGCATGGGCAGAATCGATAGATTTAGAAACAAAAAGAATTTCTCTAGATAGGTGATACTACACCCTAATGGGAGCGACCCACATAGCCATGCTGCCAGCCCGATTTTTGTCATTTCCTGGGTGTGAGGCTTGAGGCTAGACTCGTCTTTCCATCATCACTGGTTCATTCCTTTGAATGCCACATCGTCAAAACTTCCCGATCACTAATTGACTTCCTCAAAAATATATTATAGGTATAAAGCATAAAGAAACGAATTTCTCTGCCACCATATAAATACGTTTGAAGAGATCAACGTACGTGACTAGTTAGAATTACTTTGTCAGACATTCGTCCATGCAAGTTGTTCTGGGTTTGAACAAACCGAAGGCACTATTCTGAAAACAGAACAGTCCTTGCACAACTCCGTCTTCAATTATCTTCGATAATTTCTGACGCGCATCGTAGAATCAATTCAAAGTGGAATATAGATTCCGGTCTCTTTGAAATGATTAACGAACAAATTTCACTTCAAATTATAATTCTAACAGGATTATAATCTAATCTGTATATATGGTTACAGTCAAACCAAACAGTTCATGATCATCTTGTAAATATATGATGCATTGATCATCTTTTCAAAACGGTAAAATTTTCCGTGTGCGTCGCACGGGTTTTTATCTTCGTTTGTTCATCACTTCTAAAAATAAATTCTTTCTTTATTTATTCTCAGAAAAATATTTCTCATCATTATTTACTTACTTTGATTATCATAAATGACTTAAGCTATGCTTTAATTATTTATGTTATACTTATACACTTGGTATTCTCTCGTTAGATTTCCCTTTTCGATCATTAATTCTTGATCTACTCATTTTCTTTCTATACTGATAAAATTTCTTCTCTTCATTATCAGTCTAGACACCATTAAAACATTTATTCACAGTTCTTGTTTTCAAAATACAGAACTGTTCATGATCAGTTCCTTATATCTGATATTTAAGATTTCAGATAAAAGTGACCATTTCTACCGTATGTGTCACATACAGTTTTTCCTTTACCTTGTCTTTAGCATTTGAATATTCCAAATATTTTTACTAGAAATAAATTCAATCTTAAATTATTTATAATTTAAAATTTTCGGCTTTTGTTGACTTCTCGATTCCTGTCAACTCCGTCTGGTCTTTCTCTCTCGATCGAATTTCCTTTCTTGTTTGACTTTGTAGTTTTTACTTCATTAATTATTGAACTGTACATGATCGTTACTTGTGTCTTAAGATTTCAGCTTTAAATGGTCAAATTCAGTGTATTCATTACATATGTCTTCTTTACCATCCGTATGCATCAAAAACTAAATATTTTATTCACGAATGAAATTCACATTTAAATTATAATAAAATTTAAAGATTATATATTTGGTTCCAACCTCTGACGAAAACCAATCCTGATTCACTTCTCCTATTTTGATTTAATAAAACTATATTTTTATTTAAATATTTATTATTTTATTTAAACCAATACTAAAATTAAAAACTAATTTATATTTAAGACCATAGTTTTTGAACTAAAATTACAAAGTACCAAGTTGGCGATGTACCAGTGTCACGAACACTAGTGGCTACTCGCAAAAACCAGTCCGGAACACATGAATTTTTCCAGAACCACTTGGCCGGGTACTTGCCAAAGTACCAAGCCCTGGTACACATGCATTTCACCCTGATCACCACAAAAATCTCGAAATCCTGCTACTGTCTTTCCTTCTTCTTCTTCTTCCTTTCCTGTGCCAAGCTGTGCACGTGCACGAGCACCCGAGACCCCTCCAGCCACCAACGTCCATCGCCCCACGTCGCTTGCCACCATCTGATCGTTCCACCACCACCTTAACACCTTCCCTCGGCCTAAATAAAAAAAACCCGTACCACTCTTTTCCCACGAGAAAACAACATCACGGAAAAACCCCTCCATCTCCGTCCATCGACCACCGGGCGCCACTATCTCCTGACCACGTCAGCACCAGACTCCGACGGTCCTAACCCCCCTACACCGCACGTCCCTCTCTCCTCCTACGTCAAGCAGTTCTGACGTGAACCAAAGGAACCCAAAAACTGACCTTAAACCCTATTTTCTCTAATTTCTCAAAATCAAAACATTAGAAAAATAGTTTTGCATTTTTCCTCAAGCCACTGAACTCTGATGAAGCCCCCACTCTGATCCCCTGACCCACGGCGAGCTAGATGATCGGAATTTGACAAATTTGCAAATTCTGATCATCGTCGAAATTCCGACTATCCAGATTATTAAAAACCACAAATTTACCTTTAAAAATCATCATTTACTTCTAGGAATGTATTCATATATCTGTTTTGATTTAATAACAATTTTGAAAATTTCATTAAACAGAGGGTGGGATGGAACCTGGTGTGTTTCCTGTTTTAACATACAATGTATTTTTGAAATGCTTTGCCACTTCTAAACTATTTTTAGACTTATTGAAAGATTTTTAATAAACTAGTATAACCCCACATTGTTCTTAGTATGTGTTACCCGATTCACCTGATGATACCCAGTTTAAAGCAGTAAACGGGATGTGGTAATCAAACAGCTTTTTAACAACTTGCACTTAGGATTTGAGTGACAACCATCAGTGTTTGATCAAAGGAAAACATATCATTTGCACTCATTCAACACAAGCAAGATCATTCATTCTTAGTTTCAACACCGGAAGAGAACAAAACAGTAATGAATTTTTGTTAAAAGTTACTCACAATTCAACACTTAAACTGCAGTAGTCAAGAATAGAGAATAAGTGTAAGTCTACTCACATTTAAATGCTCCAACTCTTTCTTTTTCTTTGCTAGAACACTTGAATTGCTGTGTGTTTTGTGTGAGTGAAATGGTGTACATGTAGGTCCTTATATAGGGTTGAGAAATGAATAAAATACTGTGCATTTATTGTTGATGTGAACCAATATAACAACCCTCTTTTCTTGTTAATGAAAAACCAGACAAACACCTCTTTCTCTCTCAATATCTTTGCAAATTCTCATCAGTTTTCACATGGCATATTTCAGCCTATATACCTCTCTAAACCCCTAAGCATTGTACCAATGTCTCCCCTTTAGCCTTGACAAAAAAACACACATTAATTGTGCAATGTACCACCTCCTTTCTACCCATCTTTTCCCTTGGTTATTTCAAAATATTGAGATCATCTTAGGTACTAAAATGTTCAGTTTTTACTGAGTTTTCAAATCCTACTTCTCATACGTCAAAACTTGATTTTACAACAATATATTAAAAATGCAAACTTGCCTTGCAAAGTGTGGTTAAAAATCTGAAACGTTGTACTATGAAAATACATTGTCATGTGATGAAAACACATAGAAAATCCTTAGAAATATCTATGATATGAACTCTACTAGTATAGGTGAGAAATGATGCTATCACTACATGATTTGGTGATCTCTTTATACATGTGTTTATTGACAACATTGCCAAAGTTTTGAAAAATGAACCAAGACTTGTATTTTCAGAAATCAAGTGAAAAGAAATAAAAGGTTTTAAAAACTGAAAATGTTATCCATTCAAAAATGATGTTGTCATGTGCAAAAATATTTGCCTTAAGGATCCAAATTGATAGCTAGATCCATAGGTTAGATGTGCTAGATTTTTGACAATACATGAGCTTGTTTTAATGCAAAAATCACATGAGGTCATGAATTTGAAAAGATTAGACAATACAAGTTTGAAATTTTATATGCATAAAAATCAATTATTTTAATGTTTTGATTTTGAGAACAAAAAGGTGATTAACATGTCTTAAGCAAGGGGTTTTCTAAAACCATGTTTCAAAGCCTTTGAAAAGAATGAAACAAATATTTGCAAAGTCACAGCATTTAAAATTTGCTATGTAAAAGTGTTATATATCCCATACATGTTAAATAAAATTTAAACAACACTTTAAAATATGCTATCATATAAGAGTAAAATGTAAATATACCTTTTGACATGTTTAAATATTTTAAAGTCTTGAAATTTTAATCGTATCTGTAATTACGTACTTACGATCAATCCGTGTCAGTGATCAGTGCAAAAATCCCGGGTCATTACATTCTACCCCCCTTATAAAAATTTCGTCCCCGAAATTTGTAAGTAGTGGATTCCAGTTATCGGCTTATATATAAACACACATCGATAAATAAAACACACATCAGTCATTCCCTATTCAAAACCAAAATACCTATCAAAATTTCTCTTCTAACCCATCAGCCAATTTACTTAACTCCATTAAGTATTTCCAAAATATTCATTCACTCTGTTAATCATCTTCAGTTTGGGATTCATAAATATGATTGGTTTTCACCAAGCGACCAATTCACCTTTCCTGAGTTCATATCCAATAAACCCTCAAGCCTAGCCTTAACTCCAGGAAATCCAAATTTTAACTCAATTTAAAATTCTAACTCGATTTCCGTTAACAATATGAATGGATATTCTTCTATTTTAATCCAACCATATTAACTTATCTTGGGGCCGACCCTAGTTAATTAACTCTTTTTATCATTAAAAAAATACCTTCTGAAGCTCCTTCTATATTCTCAGAAGTTGACGACTTATCCATCAAAGCATAGACCTTGGGTTGCTGTGCCTTTTTCAGTGGACAGTCTCTAACCAAGTGCCCAGGCTGATGACAGTTATAGCATGAAAACTTCTGTGGAATAGCATCACTTGCTCCCTTTGGTTGCTGTTGCTCCGGCTGCTGAGTCTGCTGTGGTTTTTCTGTTGTTGGTTTGGTGCAGAACTTGGCAATATGTCCTTTCTGCAAACAGTTGTGGCATATGGTATCTTTGAATCGTTCTTTGGCCTTTTCTCCCATCTTAGGTACTCCGTTGTTTTTGTTCCAATTCGGATTGAACTTCCTTTTGTTTGGATTCTGACCACAAGTTCCTCCCGTCTGTGCTGCTTTAGCAACTGGCTTCTTACCCTCCAGTGCTTCATAACGAACAGCCATATCCACTAGATCAACGAATGGAATCTTGAGATGTCCAATCATCTGAACTTGCAGGCTATCCTTCAATCCTGCTATGAACATTTCATTCTTCTTAAGCGAAGTGTTTATCAGTTCTGGCCCAAAACAAGAAAGCGAGTTGAATTTGTTCTCATATTCTGACACTTTCATATTTCCCTGCTTGAGATCAATAAAATCTCTATACATCCTCGTCTTTCCGGCTGCAGGTAGAAATTGCGCTTCGAAAGCTTCTTTGAACTTTTCCCAAGTGAAATCTTCCTCAGGAACATTAGCAGTTTGAGCATCCCACCAAATCGCTGCAGTTCCTTGAAGTTGCCATGGTGCCAAAAGATGTTTCTGATCGTCATTCAACTTCAACCCTTTGAAAATCCTTTCAGAAGACCTCATCCAAGCTTGAACTTCAGTAAACGACTCAGTTCCCTTGAAAACTTTTCCTCCCAGAGTCGTATACTCCTTACAAATGGTCGCAAAACTCTTGTTCTGTTGAACTGATGCAACTTCTTCTACTGCTTCCCCTTGGTCTTGGGATCCAGCAGTACGACCAGTAACAGTGGAAGATCCCCTAGCTCGACCTCTTCGTGCACGGGTGCTCATTTTGATTTCCTGACTATAACAGGTTGTCAATCGAGTCTTGATAGGATATAACTAACTTAGGTATAACATCCAAGTTGTTTTAAATTCATTTTAAATTTTATATAAAAATACGCTCTCTCACACTCACCCAAAGCCTAGGTAATCAGTAACCTAAGCTCTGATACCAACTGTAACGACCCAACTTTCGAACACATCTCAAGTTGTGCCATTAATAAGAAATCAGAAGAGATAGAAGATAAAACACAGAACATCAGAATCTCACAGCGGAATTTTTCACAAAAAGATAATACTTTATAATGTTACACAACAGTACATAATACATCAGATCATCACATGTCCAGTGATACAACCCACTTCATAGTACAGCAGTAATTATACATAACATTCTCGACTAACTGCAGACTTATAATTATACAGTAGATAGGGTAGATAGTCCAGCACACTGATAATCTTCATTCAGCTTCACAAGTTATCCGATCCTGATTCACTTGTCTATTCATAACAAGCGTTATGAATACCCAAGAGTTTAAGGGAAAACACAGAAAAATAAACTCCGGGTCAGTCAGGGGACTGGTATGAGTAAACAGTTTGAAAACAAATAAACATATCTCATAAGACCACGCCGTAAATACGGAACGGGTTTTTACCTTATGAGATCAAAATCACTTTGTATACTTAAAAAAAAAAAGATATTATCATAATGTCTAGGTGTTTCCACAAATAATTTAGAATCTAGGAGACTGCTTGCATCTCACATTCTCCGATATAGTATACAAATAAAAACCGCAGGCGCTTATTGGATATTGGGTTTCCAACTTGACAAGGTATGGGTCCACCTTCCGATGATGTATCTCTAGAGGCAAATACACCTGGGTTCAACAAGAACATCTTGCAACCCGGCCCTCACATGACCGACCACTCATTTCTCTTGAGTGTATCGAATGTATATCACCGATGGTTGTGCGCGGCAACCATCCCCGCATGGGCAGAATCGATAGATTTAGAAACAAAAAGAATTTCTCTAGATAGGTGATACTACACCCTAATGGGAGCGACCCACATAGCCATGCTGCCAGCCCGATTTTTGTCATTTCCTGGGTGTGAGGCTTGAGGCTAGACTCGTCTTTCCATCATCACTGGTTCATTCCTTTGAATGCCACATCGTCAAAACTTCCCGATCACTAATTGACTTCCTCAAAAATATATTATAGGTATAAAGCATAAAGAAACGAATTTCTCTGCCACCATATAAATACGTTTGAAGAGATCAACGTACGTGACCAGTTAGAATTACTTTGTCAGACATTCGTCCATGCAAGTTGTTCTGGGTTTGAACAAACCGAAGGCACTATTCTGAAAACAGAACAGTCCTTGCACAACTCCGTCTTCAATTATCTTCGATAATTTCTGACGCGCATCGTAGAATCAATTCAAAGTGGAATATAGATTCCGGTCTCTTTGAAATGATTAACGAACAAATTTCACTTCAAAATATAATTCTAACAGGATTATAATCTAATCTGTATATATGGTTACAGTCAAACCAAACAGTTCATGATCATCTTGTAAATATATGATGCATTGATCATCTTTTCAAAACGGTAAAATTTTCCGTGTGCGTCGCACGGGTTTTTATCTTCGTTTGTTCATCACTTCTAAAAATAAATTCTTTCTTTATTTATTCTCAGAAAAATATTTCTCATCATTATTTACTTACTTTGATTATCATAAATGACTTAAGCTATGCTTTAATTATTTATGTTATACTTATACACTTGGTATTCTCTCGTTAGATTTCCCTTTTCGATCATTAATTCTTGATCTACTCATTTTCTTTCTATACTGATAAAATTTCTTCTCTTCATTATCAGTCTAGACACCATTAAAACATTTATTCACAGTTCTTGTTTTCAAAATACAGAACTGTTCATGATCAGTTCCTTATATCTGATATTTAAGATTTCAGATAAAAGTGACCATTTCTACCGTATGTGTCACATACAGTTTTTCCTTTACCTTGTCTTTAGCATTTGAATATTCCAAATATTTTTACTAGAAATAAATTCAATCTTAAATTATTTATAATTTAAAATTTTCGGCTTTTGTTGACTTCTCGATTCCTGTCAACTCCGTCTGGTCTTTCTCTCTCGATCGAATTTCCTTTCTTGTTTGACTTTGTAGTTTTTACTTCATTAATTATTGAACTGTACATGATCGTTACTTGTGTCTTAAGATTTCAGCTTTAAATGGTCAAATTCAGTGTATTCATTACATATGTCTTCTTTACCATCCGTATGCATCAAAAACTAAATATTTTATTCACGAATGAAATTCACATTTAAATTATAATAAAATTTAAAGATTATATATTTGGTTCCAACCTCTGACGAAAACCAATCCTGATTCACTTCTCCTATTTTGATTTAATAAAACTATATTTTTATTTAAATATTTATTATTTTATTTAAACCAATACTAAAATTAAAAACTAATTTATATTTAAGACCATAGTTTTTGAACTAAAATTACAAAGTACCAAGTTGGCGATGTACCAGTGTCACGAACACTAGTGGCTACTCGCAAAAACCAGTCCGGAACACATGAATTTTTCCAGAACCACTTGGCCGGGTACTTGCCAAAGTACCAAGCCCTGGTACACATGCATTTCACCCTGATCACCACAAAAATCTCGAAATCCTGCTACTGTCTTTCCTTCTTCTTCTTCTTCCTTTCCTGTGCCAAGCTGTGCACGTGCACGAGCACCCGAGACCCCTCCAGCCACCAACGTCCATCGCCCCACGTCGCTTGCCACCATCTGATCGTTCCACCACCACCTTAACACCTTCCCTCGGCCTAAATCAAAAAAACCCGTACCACTCTTTTCCCACGAGAAAACAACATCACGGAAAAACCCCTCCATCTCCGTCCATCGACCACCGGGCGCCACTATCTCCTGACCACGTCAGCACCAGACTCCGACGGTCCTAACCCCCCTACACCGCACGTCCCTCTCTCCTCCTACGTCAAGCAGTTCTGACGTGAACCAAAGGAACCCAAAAACTGACCTTAAACCCTATTTTCTCTAATTTCTCAAAATCAAAACATTAGAAAAATAGTTTTGCATTTTTCCTCAAGCCACTGAACTCTGATGAAGCCCCCACTCTGATCCCCTGACCCACGGCGAGCTAGATGATCGGAATTTGACAAATTTGCAAATTCTGATCATCGTCGAAATTCCGACTATCCAGATTATTAAAAACCACAAATTTACCTTTAAAAATCATCATTTACTTCTAGGAATGTATTCATATATCTGTTTTGATTTAATAACAATTTTGAAAATTTCATTAAACAGAGGGTGGGATGGAACCTGCTGTGTTTCCTGTTTTAACATACAATGTATTTTTGAAATGCTTTGCCACTTCTAAACTATTTTTAGACTTATTGAAAGATTTTTAATAAACTAGTATAACCCCACATTGTTCTTAGTATGTGTTACCCGATTCACCTGATGATACCCAGTTTAAAGCAGTAAACGGGATGTGGTAATCAAACAGCTTTTTAACAACTTGCACTTAGGATTTGAGTGACAACCATCAGTGTTTGATCAAAGGAAAACATATCATTTGCACTCATTCAACACAAGCAAGATCATTCATTCTTAGTTTCAACACCGGAAGAGAACAAAACAGTAATGAATTTTTGTTAAAAGTTACTCACAATTCAACACTTAAACTGCAGTAGTCAAGAATAGAGAATAAGTGTAAGTCTACTCACATTTAAATGCTCCAACTCTTTCTTTTTCTTTGCTAGAACACTTGAATTGCTGTGTGTTTTGTGTGAGTGAAATGGTGTACATGTAGGTCCTTATATAGGGTTGAGAAATGAATAAAATACTGTGCATTTATTGTTGATGTGAACCAATATAACAACCCTCTTTTCTTGTTAATGAAAAACCAGACAAACACCTCTTTCTCTCTCAATATCTTTGCAAATTCTCATCAGTTTTCACATGGCATATTTCAGCCTATATACCTCTCTAAACCCCTAAGCATTGTACCAATGTCTCCCCTTTAGCCTTGACAAAAAAACACACATTAATTGTGCAATGTACCACCTCCTTTCTACCCATCTTTTCCCTTGGTTATTTCAAAATATTGAGATCATCTTAGGTACTAAAATGTTCAGTTTTTACTGAGTTTTCAAATCCTACTTCTCATACGTCAAAACTTGATTTTACAACAATATATTAAAAATGCAAACTTGCCTTGCAAAGTGTGGTTAAAAATCTGAAACGTTGTACTATGAAAATACATTGTCATGTGATGAAAACACATAGAAAATCCTTAGAAATATCTATGATATGAACTCTACTAGTATAGGTGAGAAATGATGCTATCACTACATGATTTGGTGATCTCTTTATACATGTGTTTATTGACAACATTGCCAAAGTTTTGAAAAATGAACCAAGACTTGTATTTTCAGAAATCAAGTGAAAAGAAATAAAAGGTCTTAAAAACTGAAAATGTTATCCATTCAAAAATGATGTTGTCATGTGCAAAAATATTTGCCTTAAGGATCCAAATTGATAGCTAGATCCATAGGTTAGATGAGCTAGATTTTTGACAATACATGAGCTTGTTTTAATGCAAAAATCACATGAGGTCATGAATTTGAAAAGATTAGACAATACAAGTTTGAAATTTTATATGCATAAAAATCAATTATTTTAATGTTTTGATTTTGAGAACAAAAAGGTGATTAACATGTCTTAAGCAAGGGGTTTTCTAAAACCATGTTTCAAAGCCTTTGAAAAGAATGAAACAAATATTTGCAAAGTCACAGCATTTAAAATTTGCTATGTAAAAGTGTTATATATCCCATACATGTTAAATAAAATTTAAACAACACTTTAAAATATGCTATCATATAAGAGTAAAATGTAAATATACCTTTTGACATGTTTAAATATTTTAAAGTCTTGAAATTTTAATCGTATCTGTAATTACGTACTTACGATCAATCCGTGTCAGTGATCAGTGCAAAAATCCTGGGTCATTACAATTTATTTCAATGTAATTTGTTTAGTTAATTAAACAGTAATTAAATTTAAAAATGTTAGGGATTAAAAATATATAAAATAGAAATTGTTTTATAAAATGAAATAGCGAATATTTTATAAAATGTAATTATCGTTGGTTTATAAAATAAAGTTATCATTGTTTTCAAAATATCTATAGCAAGAAAAAAATGGTTTTCAAAATATCGAATAAAAATATATATAGCCTTGTTTTCAAGAAAAATGGCATTGTTATAAAAGAAACATATGGTTTTTATATATTGAACTTCGAAATAAAAATTCGATTTTTATATATTGAATAGCGAAGTAAAAATGTGATTTTTACATATGTAGAGAATACGGGCAAAGAAAGTGAAAAGAGGCAGAACGACGAAGACTTCTGCAAATGAAGAACCGTGGAGCTAGGATAGCTATCGGTGAGAATTTCTCACTCTTCAATTTCATTTCTAGTTATATATATATATACTAGGATGCAGACGGTGCTTAGTAGCACCCGACACAATCGTCCACAGACCATGGACTTGTTTGTTTGGTTGCATAGCTTAGTTATATGATTTGATTTGAATTTGGTTGTTTGGTGAATTTGATTGATGTGTGAATGGCGTGGGCCTTCACTAGACCGGGGATAAGGCTAGGCCTTGTCCCGTTTCTGGTATCGTGCCGTTATGCCGCCGAAATTTTCTAAAATATGTTAGAAAAATAAAATATCATTTTATTGAATAAATGAATTGAATAGAAATTCATAGGTTGAAATAAAATGTTTTATCGTTAAAAATATAATTTTTAACGTGAATATGAAAATAGTGAAGTGAACAAAATAAAATATTCATTTGCAAACCGGACGGTTTGTTTATGTACACCTATTTGAATGACATTGATTGGGACGATAAATTTTACACATCGCCCAACTGCACGAATAAAATCTGTGTTTGGTTGTTTGAAACCCCACACGGGTGTTGGGATGAAATTTGAAGTTCACTCATCCTGATTGATTAAATATGTCGATCGATTGATTGACATGCTGTTATAAGCGTTAGATATCTTTATTTGATGCTTATACAGTGTAGTGCACTTTGGTTGATGGTTGATCATTTTTCAATGCTATTATATACATGTGTTGTATGAAAATCCATATAATTAATTGTATATGGTAATTGATTGGGCCTCATTCCAGTTTAGAAATAGAAATATTTGAAATAGAAATATTCGAAATGGAATATTTGAAGATATCAATATATGAATCCGTGTTGATTAGATTGACGCCATTTTGACGTGAACGATATTTATATCGATTTCGAAATGAATTGAATTGAAAACGATTTCGAAATGAATTGAATTGAAAACGATTTCGAAATGAATTGAATTGAAAACGATTTCGAAATGAATTGAATTGAAAACGATTTCGAAATGAATTGAATTGAAAACGATTTCGAAATGAATTGAATTGAAAACGATTTCGAAATGAATTGAATTGAAAACGATTTCGAAATGAATTGAATTGAAAACGATTTCGAAATGAATTGAATTGAAAACGATTTCGAAATGAATTGAATTGAAAACGATTTCGAAATGAATTGAATTGAAAACGATTTCGAAATGAATTGAATTGAAAACGATTTCGAAATGAATTGAATTGAAAACGATTTCGAAATGAATTGAATTGAAAACGATTTCGAAATGAGTTGAATTGAAAACGATTTCGAAATGAATTGAGTTGAAAACGAATTCAAATTGAATTGAAAGCGAATTGAAATGAATTCAAATTGAATTGAAATTTGAATTGAATAGAAATGAATTTTGAAACGAATTTATAAAGAAGAATTCAATTTCGATTTGAATTGAAATGGAAGTTGAAATTGCTTTTGAAACGAATTTAAAACTATTTATATAATTCGTTTTAAATAGAAATCGAAGATATATATATTATATATATTATATATATAATATAATGGCCTGAATAGAACGCGCCGCGCCGCGGCAGTTCGTGAATTTCGACCATTTATTTCAAACGGACATTACGGGAGATCCGACCGTCGGATTCTCCTAAAACCGGAACCGTTGGGTTCGTATCGAAAAGAGCTTTCCAATGAATATTAGAAATTTGAAATCTAACGGTTGGATTTGGAGTTATGTCCAAATCAAATTCGAAAAAGGTCGCTGTAAGTGCAGTTCGATGGCCATTGATGGAAATCGACTGTACGGGCCTTGATAAAATTATTAAAAATAGTAATAATTTGTGTAAAATCATAAGAAATGATTTGGGAAAAATTGGGATGAAAAACTCCATATTTGAAAAGATAAAAATAGGTTTTTATCGAAATGAACTAGTTTTGAACTAGAAATATAATTCTATTTATTTTTAAATAAATAAATTGAATTTGAAAAGGGTTTTAAAAATAACCAAAATTTCCAATGATTGCATTGGAGTGGATTTGAATCGAAATTGTCTTCGGAATATTTCGATGTTGGAATTCGTGATTATACAGATGTTGTTATGGGAATTTGAAAGATATACATTTATATCGTTATTTCAATACGACATTTGTTAATCGTAGAATTTGATATTGAATATAAGCCGATATATTTTCTATTCAGAGCCTTGTATTGAATATCAAATGTGATTTGGGTTTGTCGTGAATGGTGTCTTCACTAACACTGTTCTTGAACCCAGTTGTGAAAAGATTAAATCTTTTTATTTAGATTTAATGAAGTGTACCAATTGAATAATATTTAATTGGAATTGAAGTGATATTGATTTTTGGGTTTATCGTGAACAGTGTTTTAAATAACACTCGTTCTTTAACCCAATAATTAATGGAATGTGATTTTGGGTTTATCGTGAACCGTGTTTTAAATGACACTGATTCTTTAACCCAGCCGAAGATTAAAACTAAGTGGAGTTTTAATGAATCTTTAATAAGATTGAAATGATCGAAAATGGAGTATCACCAGTTTTGCTCCAGGCGATAGTTAAATCTTTAATTAGATTTGAACGTGAAATGGTAATTGAATTTACCGATAACACTGTGGTGTTAGATATGAAGTATTACCAGTTTTACTTCATGGGATGAATAGGTTGGGATTGGGAAATAAAATAAATGATTACTTCGGTGTGGTTCGCTAATCCCGACTAGTTTGAATTGATATTCAAAGGAGATTAAAGAATAAATTTAAAGAATTTATCTTGGATAAAATTAATGGGAACTTTTCCCAAAGTATAGGAATATTCGAATAAAAGAATATTCTGAATGGGAATGAGGCGTATGTTGTGTTTGTATAACACTTTTATAATATATACGCGAGTTATTCAGAAAGACCGGGTTTATCCCATTCTGAATAACTGATTCGACGTGGTGTCGAGGATGAAGACGGTGGTCGAAGACCGGAAGTCTTCACGTCGTTTGGGTGATTACTGGTGATCTTGATTGGGCTGTACACCCAAGAAGATGGAAATAGTTGGTGATCGTCCAGACGTACTTGGAGATCGATGGATATCAAACGCATGGAGTGGATTGCCTGTGTGGCATGCCTAAGTGGCAATTGATCGAGGCTTCTGTTGAAAAGCAAAGTCTTGTGGTGATGATCTGTAACGACCCGTGTT
Source organism: Allium sativum (assembly GCA_030737875.1). Classification (NCBI taxonomy): domain Eukaryota; kingdom Viridiplantae; phylum Streptophyta; class Magnoliopsida; order Asparagales; family Amaryllidaceae; genus Allium; species Allium sativum. Next base: position 440,742,148 of record CM060922.1, on the reverse strand, counting down.
TTTCGACCATTTGAATATGAATATTTAAATTAGTTTTAAATATTATGTTGGGAATATTAATGGAATTTAATATTTAATTCGTTATTAAGAACGAAGTTGAACGTTATAATTTATATATAATATAATTCGAGCTTGGAAATGGCGTGCAGTTCGAAATATTTGGTTTTGAACTTCAACTGAGAATACAGGATTCGATATAAGTCGGATTTCTGTGAAACAAGACACGTTGGGACCGTATTGATGATAATTTTCATATGAAAGAGAAAAATCAAGATTTCGTGTTATAGTTTGATAGTTATGGCCAAATCAAATTTTGAAATAGTCGCTATGGAAAATCGTTATTAAAATATAGGCCTTTAAAATAGCCGTTTTGCAAACGGACTCAGATTTCGACGAAATCAGTTTCATTAGAACCGTATCGCTAAATTATTGTATGGTGGTGAATTGCGTGGAAAACCGATATCGTATGTGACCACAGCAACCATAAACGCCCGTTCAAATTCTATAGCGCGCATTCAAATAAATAAAAGGATATTTGAGTGTAACTTGAGCAGACGATCGAATTAGGCCACGAAACCAGTTCCGTTGAATTCGTATCGTCGATTAAAGTCAGGATAGGTATATAGTTTGTTATTTTAGAGACCGGAAAATTTGGCGTTAAAAAGGGTAGGGCGGTTCGGGGTAAAAACAGTCTATCGGGCAAACAGTCTCAGAATGCGACGAAACTAGTGCCATTGGGTTCGTATCGAAAAGTTATTGTAAGATATCAAGGTTTCAAGTAGATTTGATTTATCTGGTGACCGTGGAAAAATTAAATGTGCGTTCATTTCTGGTTTTATAAAGGAAATTTTTTCATGCGACCTCGGATTGCGACGAAACTTGTCCCATTGGATCCGGAATATCGTTTTACATCAAGAACAGTTTCTTTATCAGTAGACAGAAATTGTTTGAAGTGATTTTGGCATGTTACCTCATCGCGAAGTCTCATTATAATATTATAATAGCAACCCACCATCCTTTCATTTCACCACATGGCTAAGCACCAGATCGCAGCTACCCTATATAAAATATTGGCCTAATTTATTGAAATACAGCATGCACGTTATGTCAAATAAATGAAGGCGCAGCTCCCCGGTACCATCCGCACATGCCTAAACCCCTATTTTTACAGATGAGACTGAACCGTGAAGACAAAGAAAGAAAAATAAATAAATCAATTTGGTTTCCTTGGCGGCCACACTTTCTGAAATCCTTGGTGGCCACGTTTACTTCAAGGCCACGTTTTTACTCCTATATAAAGCTGCTACTTGCGTTTCATTTCTTTTACTTCCTTCTAGTTGAAGGGATCCTCCCACTTTGATGTACAACTGAAGAAAAAAAGAAAAAAAGTGTATAAAACGAAAACAAAAGAGAGTCGAGAACGGGAACGTGAGATTCAACGAGAGGTAGCAGGGAAGTTTAATGGTGAAAGTCGGGTTCGGTAGGAGAGAGAGCTGAGTGCTTGCGGACAAGGTGGCGGTGGTCGGTCGCCTGTAGTGAAGGGGGTGTGGACGTGTGGAAGTCGTGTGAAGTGGTGGGCAGGCTGAACGAAGGATGCGGTGGACTTCTGAAAAAGGAGAAGCTTTAAACGAGAAGCAATTGAAGATTTCGGTCCTAATCCCGGTTAACAGTAATTAAAATTAAGTTGGAGTTAATAATATATATAATTAAGCAATGATTTAGTCAGTCAATTAAAACTTATTGTGTTTGTTTCAGGACCGAACTGAGGCACCTGAACACGCGAGAAAAGAGTTAGGCGTTATTTTCCTTAACCGGATAATTTAATTTAATTATTATTAGTAATAATTAGGAAAAGTAATTAGGCTGTCATCATCTTGGACAGGAACCGTGGCTGAAGGGAAAGTGAGCAGTGGTGAATCAGACTGGTTTATCCTTAAGCAAAAGTCAAAGACTGTAAAAGCACACTGGAGAACGAATTGTAAAAGGAAATTGCGGTGGATCCTAATCTAGTTTACAAAGTAATCAAACTAATTTCCCTATACCAAAATAAATTAATCATAGTTTAAGTTATTAAATTATTATGTATCATGACAGGAGTTAAGGATACCATCCGATACCGAATTCAGAAACGGGAAGCAAATGGATTGGCCTGGGAATACTTTCGACCGAAATATTATCAGTAAAGTAATTAAGTTAATATTTAAATTAAGCGATAATTATGTTAATTAAAACAATAACAATTAAAAGATGAATTTGTGCAGGATATCTGAACAGTAGGAGAACAACGTCCACGCAGAAGGAAGGAAATTAAGTCGGACCTGGGAAGAAACATAACCAACCGATATTTTATACCAAAGTAATTAATTGCTAATTAACTTCGATTAAGGAAATGAGTTTATTTAATAACAACCACATATCGTAACAGAATGGGACAAGCCATATACCCTGGAGTCGTTTCAACAAACTCTTCGTTTTGGAACAGAATCAGACGAAATTGGAATCTGCTGGCTTTTCTGTTAAATTAAACTTCGGTTTAATTTGACTGAAATGAGTTGTTTAAACATCGAATCAGTTCAAGGTGAGTTAAACTCACTCAGTTACCCTTTTTATATTTTATATAAATTAGGTGTTTTTATTTTGTGTGCTCTGCTTGCCAATGATTGACTGTTTTGCTAGTCATCTATTTATCTGTTGATTTAACCGATGAAATTAAACAGCGTTTAATTTCAGTGAAATACCAAATCGTTATTTTTAACGATTGGTTCCAATAAAGGTGACTCACCTTGGTTGGTCATGTTTATTTATAAACGTGTTTAAAATGGTTGCATTGTTTGAATTGCTTGTGGTTAATGTTAAATGGTTGTTATTTTAGTTTATCAGTTAAACAAAACTGAACAGTCTGATTTGAGAAAACCATTTGAATACCGGTACGAACAGGTTGGAGGGATCCAACCGGATTCCTCAAATGTATTATTTACTTTCATATGATCATATGTGAACTGATCTGTTTGTGTGATTGATTTGATGGTTGATTATTGACTGGATATTCAACATCTGTTTGGTTTAAACCAATGGGCGATATTGGTTAAGTGTTTGGCAGAGTATGGCCTTTAAAACCAATCGAGTTATAGATATTGATTCACCGTCAAGTGAATCGATAGAGTTGAGGTTATAAAATTTATTTTATAACCAGAGTTAGATTTGAATTATATTATTTGAATAAAAGTTATTTAAGAGAAATAAATAAATATTTATTTGTTTAAGACTTTGATTTGTTATGAAGTTATTTTGCAAAGAAAATGCTGATTTACCAGTTGAAGAATAAGAAATGAATTAAATGGTAAAACCTTGGAAAATTGTTTTGTAAAGGAAACAAATAATTAGAATCTATTTAATTAATCATATTTTTGATTAATTTAAAGCGAGGATTTGTGAAATCGGTTAATGAGATAATCAAGTTTTGAGTTAGTTAAATCGACCGTTTGGAATTAGAATTGTCTATCAAGTTAATGTGTTTTGACTAAAATAGTTAAACGAATATTGTTTGAATTTAAATAAGGATTTAAAAAGGGATTTAATATTTAATTTAGTTAATAAATGGATTAACTACTAAAGTAGTTAATGTTTGAAATGGGTTATTATTTTAATTAATGATAAATTTAGGAATATATTTTTAAATGGGAATTCATTTAAAAAGTTACCGAATGTGAGATGCAAGCCAATTGAATGGTGAAAGGAAATAAACGTACTCAATTATATGAATTAAGTGAAAGGAGATTACGATAAAAAGGCTTATTATAAACCAGAGGTTTTAAATAAGTTTCAAAGTGTTAAGACGTTAATTTTACATTAATGTTATTTGAAAACGAGATCTGGTAAAAAGGAGAATTTTAAATGAGATTTCAAAATGGGAAATTGAATATAGTTATTCGAGATAGAATTAGCCAAACATAATTATTCGGCTAAGTTGCCATTTCGTACGACTGCTAGCGTAATTCGCAGGGCTGCAGATAGCCTACGGCGGTCGGATGTTTCCTGAGGGAATCAGGCGTAACCATTGTGATCGCTGTGATCTAGAGTCAAGCGAATGGAGTTAAGACGAATGTTAATTAATCAATTAGAGTTATTCAAATATCGTATTGTTGAATATTAAAAGAATTGGAAGTTTCAATTTAACAAAAAGAAAAATCAGTTTGTTAAAGGCCAGGTGATGCTGAATACTGAACCAGTGAACTCATTGGAGTGTCATGATTGAAACACTGTATATTTTGATAGTTAAAACACCGACTATCAAATCTGTCCAATACGATTGTTGGTACGGAAAGACCGGGATCGAATTTATATTCGAAAACCATTCCGACCAACAAATACGTGAAGATCTCAGAAGATGATCGAGATGAAGCATTGAAGACCGTAGATTTTCATAAATGGAAGAACCACTAATGTTCTTTGTCTGGCAAGCAGAGATAAGCTGTGATTCTGTCGTGGTTGGAATCTACGGGTTGCAAGGACTTCTCGCTACTGATCCATGGGGTGATTCCTATATTGGATGCAGTAGGAGAGTGCCTTCGGTTCATCCTGTTCCTGGATGACGTATATGGACGAATGTCTGACAGAGTATTTCCAAGGGGTCACGTACGTTGATTTCTTCAAACGTACGATAGTTGTTGGCGGAGAATCGCCGTTCTCTAGCTTTCAGCTGGAGTATTTTTGTGGACGTCAATTAGTGATATCTGATGGATTTGACGATGTGGCATTCAAAGTGAATGGCGACCAGATGTCAAGAGTTAATTCTGGCCTCAAGCCTCATCAATCGGGAAATGACAAAAATCGGGCAGGCAGCATGGCTATGTGGGTCGCTCCCATTAGGGTGTATAATCACCTATCTAGAGGAAGTCCTATTTGTTTCTTAAATCTATGTTTCGATGCTGTCCCTTTTCGGGAGACGGTTGCTGATCCCAACCGTCGGTGATATACATTCGATACTCTCAAGCGAAATGAGGGGTCGGTCATGTGAGGGCCGGGTTGCAAGAAGTTCTTGTTGAACCCAGTGTATTCGTCTCTAGAGATACACTATCGGCAGGTGGTCCCATACCTTGTCAAGGTCGGAATCCAATTTCCAATAAGCGCCTGCGGTTTTGTTTGTATACTATATATGTGGAGCGTGAGATGCAAGCGTTCTACTAGATTCTATTTACTTGTATTTAGACATTATTATAATATCAGAAAAGATATTGATTTCAAAAATGTTTTGGGTTATCGTAAGGTAAAAACCGTCCGTATTTATGTGTGGATTTGGTCTTACGATTATCCTTTTCTTTTGAAAAGATTTTGAACTTTAAAATCATGATTGGATGGTTCACCCTTATTACTGTGCGAGTTTATCTCACTCTGGTTCACCAGACTGACCCGGTGTTTTGTAAATGCTCGGGTTAGGCCGGGTTGTACAGGTTCAGGTTATCGACTACTGTGAAGGGACGAGCTGGAAGAGTCCAGACGTATGATATTATTACTATTCCGCTGTGTGTTATATGAGGACAGATTAGTATCACTGTCCAGGTGTGTACTCTGATATTGTAAGTATTTCAAAAGCTTTCAATAAAGGTTATTGCTGTATTATATTTTGTTCCGCTGCGATGTGAGACTCTGTGTGTGGTGTTTCTTCTTCTTCTTCTATTCTAATATTTCTTTCTTTCTTATCTCACCCTCTAACTTCTTTCTATTAATGATCTGGAATGTTCGATGTCTGAATGGTCAACATGGTAGTTTGATGTTGATTTTCGGAGTCGAAAATCCCGGTTCGTTACAGTGGTATCAGAGCTTAAGGTTAAGTAAGTACCTTGGCTCTGTGGCGTGACTCAGTAGAGATGGGGTTAGTAATACCCTAGATTGAGTTTGAGTGTATATATATGAGCGCGTATTTGTAAATTGATATAAAAACTGTTTATATTGTGTTGATTGGTTTGTCGAGTAGTTTATGAATTCTGGTCGATACAGTAATGCAAACTGTGTCGATAAGTGTTTCTAAACTCTTGGACAGAATAATTCGACACAGTATGTTTTTGAAAGAGGGTAAATGAAATAATTTTACCCAAATTCTATTTTGATATAAAAAAATGATTAACATTTGAAGTATTATAATATATTGGATGTGTTGGTTGATTTTAATTGAAATGGTTATATAAATAACCAACTGGAATTCGTATAATATAAAAGCAGATTTATTAAATCTGAAATTAAAATCAGAATTGGAATTAAAATTCCTAAAGGTGGAAAAGGGGTTTGCAAATGAACTTGGATTGGATATATGAGAATTTTAAGATCCCGGGAGATTTTAAATTTGGTTTACAAGCATCGTGAATGATATTTTGAAATAAATTTCAAAATGGAAGTGTTTAAATATGGTTTGATAAGTGATATAGTATTGAACTCACTTGATAGCTGGGGAATAACTCTGGGGATGCTGGCCACATCATCAGTGTTCATTTCCGAGTTCTAAGTGACGGATTACTACAAAAAAAATCCTGTTTTGAATTGCTTTGAGGAAAACAAGTGTTTTGAATCCTGAGAAGAAATATTTGGTTTTTGAAAGAGCTGAACTGTTTAAAAACTCCCAGGGAAATTGTTTGAACAAAGGCAAATTTAATAGAAATTTGTGAAAGCAAATATGAATTGAATTGGAACCAATTAACTGGAAATTGAATCGAGATATATTATATCGAGCAGAACCAGATTTTGAATTGCGAGACAGGATCTGAAATGGTGTTGGACTGGTAAGTTAAGAGTTGGAATTGATAATGGATGGAAATTGGGTTAAGGATGGGATTTGGTTTGGATGCGTGAAGGATTTGGTTCTGAGGATAAAAGTGGAATTTCGTTTGGGAATGCATTTGTATATGCTGACAGATAGCAGACGGAAGAATATAATGATATGCCCGACAAAAAGGTACACATTTATTTTCATATGGGTTTGGTGATTTATGAGCCTATTTGGCAAGCCGCTTGGCTGTTTTATTTTCTTTTGGATTGGAGAAAGCCTAGAAAGGCGAGTTGGAGTTGTACCGATTGAGCCGTACAAAGGAGGTGCTGGCAAAAAATTTCGAAAATTTAAAGTGTTAGAAAATTTTCGATATTTTTGAAAATATTTATTCACAGTATTGAATTGGTTTCTAATTTAATATAAAATTAGATTTGAAATTAATGAGCTTATAATGTGCTTTCTTACCTTAGCAATTTCGAGGACGAAATTATTTTAAGGGGGGAAGAATGTAACGACCCGTGTTTTTCGACCATTTGAATATGAATATTTAAATTAGTTTTAAATATTATGTTGGGAATATTAATGGAATTTAATATTTAATTCGTTATTAAGAACGAAGTTGAACGTTATAATTTATATATAATATAATTCGAGCTTGGAAATGGCGTGCAGTTCGAAATATTTGGTTTTGAACTTCAACTGAGAATACAGGATTCGATATAAGTCGGATTTCTGTGAAACCAGACACGTTGGGACCGTATTGATGATAATTTTCATATGAAAGAGAAAAATCTAGATTTCGTGTTATAGTTTGATAGTTATGGCCAAATCAAATTTTGAAATAGTCGCTATGGAAAATCGTTATTAAAATATAGGCCTTTAAAATAGCCGTTTTGCAAACGGACTCAGATTTCGACGAAATCAGTTTCATTAGAACCGTATCGCTAAATTATTGTATGGTGGTGAATTGCGTGGAAAACCGATATCGTATGTGACCACAGCAACCATAAACGCCCGTTCAAATTCTATAGCGCGCATTCAAATAAATAAAAGGATATTTGAGTGTAACTTGAGCAGACGATCGAATTAGGCCACGAAACCAGTTCCGTTGAATCCGTATCGTCGATTAGAGTCAGGATAGGTATATAGTTTGTTATTTTAGAGACCGGAAAATTTGGCGTTAAAAAGGGTAGGGCGGTTCGGGGTAAAAACAGTCTATCGGGCAAACAGTCTCAGAATGCGACGAAACTAGTGCCATTGGGTTCGTATCGAAAAGTTATTGTAAGATATCAAGGTTTAAAGTAGATTTGATTTATCTGGTGACCGTGGAAAAATTAAATGTGCGTTCATTTCTGGTTTTATAAAGGAAATTTTTTCATGCGACCTCGGATTGCGACGAAACTTGTCCCATTGGATCCGGAATATCGTTTTACATCAAGAACAGTTTCTTTATCAGTAGACAGAAATTGTTTGAAGTGATTTTGGCATGTTACCTCATCGCGAAGTCTCATTATAATATTATAATAGCAACCCACCATCCTTTCATTTCACCACATGGCTAAGCACCAGATCGCAGCTACCCTATATAAAATATTGGCCTAATTTATTGAAATACAGCATGCACGTTATGTCAAATAAATGAAGGCGCAGCTCCCCGGTACCATCCGCACATGCCTAAACCCCTATTTTTACAGATGAGACTGAACCGTGAAGACAAAGAAAGAAAAATAAATAAATCAATTTGGTTTCCTTGGCGGCCACACTTTCTGAAATCCTTGGTGGCCACGTTTACTTCAAGGCCACGTTTTTACTCCTATATAAAGCTGCTACTTGCGTTTCATTTCTTTTACTTCCTTCTAGTTGAAGGGATCCTCCCACTTTGATGTACAACTGAAGAAAAAAAGAAAAAAAGTGTATAAAACGAAAACAAAAGAGAGTCGAGAACGGGAACGTGAGATTCAACGAGAGGTAGCAGGGAAGTTTAATGGTGAAAGTCGGGTTCGGTAGGAGAGAGAGCTGAGTGCTTGCGGACAAGGTGGCGGTGGTCGGTCGCCTGTAGTGAAGGGGGTGTGGACGTGTGGAAGTCGTGTGAAGTGGTGGGCAGGCTGAACGAAGGATGCGGTGGACTTCTGAAAAAGGAGAAGCTTTAAACGAGAAGCAATTGAAGATTTCGGTCCTAATCCCGGTTAACAGTAATTAAAATTAAGTTGGAGTTAATAATATATATAATTAAGCAATGATTTAGTCAGTCAATTAAAACTTATTGTGTTTGTTTCAGGACCGAACTGAGGCACCTGAACACGCGAGAAAAGAGTTAGGCGTTATTTTCCTTAACCGGATAATTTAATTTAATTATTATTAGTAATAATTAGGAAAAGTAATTAGGCTGTCATCATCTTGGACAGGAACCGTGGCTGAAGGGAAAGTGAGCAGTGGTGAATCAGACTGGTTTATCCTTAAGCAAAAGTCAAAGACTGTAAAAGCACACTGGAGAACGAATTGTAAAAGGAAATTGCGGTGGATCCTAATCTAGTTTACAAAGTAATCAAACTAATTTCCCTTATACCAAAATTAATTAATCATAGTTTAAGTTATTAAATTATTATGTATCATGACAGGAGTTAAGGATACCATCCGATACCGAATTCAGAAACGGGAAGCAAATGGATTGGCCTGGGAATACTTTCGACCGAAATATTATCAGTAAAGTAATTAAGTTAATATTTAAATTAAGCGATAATTATGTTAATTAAAACAATAACAATTAAAAGATGAATTTGTGCAGGATATCTGAACAGTAGGAGAACAACGTCCACGCAGAAGGAAGGAAATTAAGTCGGACCTGGGAAGAAACATAACCAACCAATATTTTATACCAAAGTAATTAATTGCTAATTAACTTCGATTAAGGAAATGAGTTTATTTAATAACAACCACATATCGTAACAGAATGGGACAAGCCATATACCCTGGAGTCGTTTCAACAAACTCTTCGTTTTGGAACAGAATCAGACGAAATTGGAATCTGCTGGCTTTTCTGTTAAATTAAACTTCGGTTTAATTTGACTGAAATGAGTTGTTTAAACATCGAATCAGTTCAAGGTGAGTTAAACTCACTCAGTTACCCTTTTTATATTTTATATAAATTGGGTGTTTTTATTTTGTGTGCTCTGCTTGCCAATGATTGACTGTTTTGCTAGTCATCTATTTATCTGTTGATTTAACCGATGAAATTAAACAGCGTTTAATTTCAGTGAAATACCAAATCGTTATTTTTAACGATTGGTTCCAATAAAGGTGACTCACCTTGGTTGGTCATGTTTATTTATAAACGTGTTTAAAATGGTTGCATTGTTTGAATTGCTTGTGGTTAATGTTAAATGGTTGTTATTTTAGTTTATCAGTTAAACAAAACTGAACAGTCTGATTTGAGAAAACCATTTGAATACCGGTACGAACAGGTTGGAGGGATCCAACCGGATTCCTCAAATGTATTATTTACTTTCATATGATCATATGTGAACTGATCTGTTTGTGTGATTGATTTGATGGTTGATTATTGACTGGATATTCAACATCTGTTTGGTTTAAACCAATGGGCGATATTGGTTAAGTGTTTGGCAGAGTATGGCCTTTAAAACCAATCGAGTTATAGATATTGATTCACCGTCAAGTGAATCGATAGAGTTGAGGTTATAAAATTTATTTTATAACCAGAGTTAGATTTGAATTATATTATTTGAATAAAAGTTATTTAAGAGAAATAAATAAATATTTATTTGTTTAAGACTTTGATTTGTTATGAAGTTATTTTTGCAAAGAAAATGCTGATTTACCAGTTGAAGAATAAGAAATGAATTAAATGGTAAAACCTTGGAAAATTGTTTTGTAAAGGAAACAAATAATTAGAATCTATTTAATTAATCATATTTTTGATTAATTTAAAGCGAGGATTTGTGAAATCGGTTAATGAGATAATCAAGTTTTGAGTTAGTTAAATCGACCGTTTGGAATTAGAATTGTTTATCAAGTTAATGTGTTTTGACTAAAATAGTTAAACGAATATTGTTTGAATTTAAATAAGGATTTAAAAAGGGATTTAATATTTAATTTAGTTAATAAAGGGATTAACTACTAAAGTAGTTAATGTTTGAAATGGGTTATTATTTTAATTAATGATAAATTTAGGAATATATTTTTAAATGGGAATTCATTTAAAAAGTTATCGAATGTGAGATGCAAGCCAATTGAATGGTGAAAGGAAATAAACGTACTCAATTATACGAATTAAGTGAAAGGAGATTACGATAAAAAGGCTTATTATAAACTAGAGGTTTTAAATAAGTTTCAAAGTGTTAAGACGTTAATTTTACATTAATGTTATTTGAAAACGAGATCTGGTAAAAAGGAGAATTTTAAATGAGATTTCAAAATGGGAAATTGAATATAGTTATTCGAGATAGAATTAGCCAAACATAATTATTCGGCTAAGTTGCCATTTCGTACGACTACTAGCGTAATTCGCAGGGCTGCAGATAGCCTACGGCGGTCGGATGTTTCCTGAGGGAATCAGGCGTAACCATTGTGATCGCTGTGATCTAGAGTCAAGCGAATGGAGTTAAGACGAATGTTAATTAATCAATTAGAGTTATTCAAATATCGTATTGTTGAATATTAAAAGAATTGGAAGTTTCAATTTAACAAAAAGAAAAATCAGTTTGTTAAAGGCCAGGTGATGCTGAATACTGAACCAGTGAACTCATTGGAGTGTCATGATTGAAACACTGTATATTTTGATAGTTAAAACACTGACTATCAAATCTGTCCAATACGATTGTTGGTACGGAAAGACCGGGATCGAATTTATATTCGAAAACCATTCCGACCAACAAATACGTGAAGATCTCAGAAGATGATCGAGATGAAGCATTGAAGACCGTAGATTTTCATAAATGGAAGAACCACTAATGTTCTCTGCCTGGCAAGCAGAGATAAGCTGTGATTCTGTCGTGGTTGGAATCTACGGGTTGCAAGGACTTCTCGCTACTTATCCATGGGGTGATTCCTATATTGGATGCAGTAGGAGAGTGCCTTCGGTTCATCCTGTTCCTGGATGACGTATATGGACGAATGTCTGACAGAGTATTTCCAAGGGGTCACGTACGTTGATTTCTTCAAACGTACGATAGTTGTTGGCGGAGAATCGCCGTTCTCTAGCTTTCAGCTGGAGTATTTTTGTGGACGTCAATTAGTGATATCTGATGGATTTGACGATGTGGCATTCAAAGTGAATGGCGACCAGATGTCAAGAGTTAACTCTGGCCTCAAGCCTCATCAACCGGGAAATGACAAAAATCGGGCAGGCAGCATGGCTATGTGGGTCGCTCCCATTAGGGTGTATAATCACCTATCTAGAGGAAGTCCTATTTGTTTCTTAAATCTATGTTTCGATGTTGTCCCTTTTCGGGAGACAGTTGCTGATCCCAACCGTCGGTGATATACATTCGATACTCTCAAGCGAAATGAGGGGTCGGTCATGTGAGGGCCGGGTTGCAAGAAGTTCTTGTTGAACCCAGTGTATTCGTCTCTAGAGATACACTATCGGCAGGTGGTCCCATACCTTGTCAAGGTCGGAATCCAATTTCCAATAAGCGCATGCGGTTTTGTTTGTATACTATATATGTGGAGCGTGAGATGCAAGCGTTCTACTAGATTCTATTTACTTGTATTTAGACATTATTATAATATCAGAAAAGATATTGATTTCAAAAATGTTTTGGGTTATCGTAAGGTAAAAACCGTCCGTATTTATGTGTGGATTTGGTCTTACGATTATCCTTTTCTTTTGAAAAGATTTTGAACTTTAAAATCATGATTGGATGGTTCACCCTTATTACTGTGCGAGTTTATCTCACTCTGGTTCACCAGACTGACCCGGTGTTTTGTAAATGCTCGGGTTAGGCCGGGTTGTACAGGTTCAGGTTATCGACTACTGTGAAGGGACGAGCTGGAAGAGTCCAGACGTATGATATTATTACTATTCCGCTGTGTGTTATATGAGGACAGATTAGTATCACTGTCCAGGTGTGTACTCTGATATTGTAAGTATTTCAAAAGCTTTCAATAAAGGTTATTGCTGTATTATATTTTGTTCCGCTGCGATGTGAGACTCTGTGTGTGGTGTTTCTTCTTCTTCTTCTATTCTAATATTTCTTTCTTTCTTATCTCACCCTCTAACTTCTTTCTATTAATGATATGGAATGTTCGATGTCTGAATGGTCAACATGGTAGTTTGATGTTGATTTTCGGAGTCGAAAATCCCGGTTCGTTACATGATCAAAGCACAGCCTGTGTGGCACAGCTTTGTGTAACGTGAATTCGCGAGCCTCACACCCCGGTTGTGAACCAGAAACGGGAGAGGACATCAGGGAGGGCATGCGTTTCTTTCTAGCTAGGGTGGTGTCAGTGACCTACCAGCCCTGACATTTATATACTTTTCACATGTGTGGTTGTTGCTGTTGCGAGGCGCCTCGGTTAGATCGGACGATCCGGGTCCGATGGAGCCACTCGTTGGCTCGTTTACACCCCAAAGGGTGGGGAAACGCATGTTCAGGCATTTTAATCCACATCGGTGGACCGGCCCTGACGATCCAAGGGTCACTCGAGCTCTGATCCTGAGGGGCGGGCTAGAGCGTCTCGAATCGGTTGAGGACTATCTTTTGCCTCGGTTCATAGATGGAAACCCAATTTCCAAATACGTGACATTTGCGGTTTTATTTGTAGAGCCTAGTATGGCGACATGATATATGGTACCCATGCCGCCTATGATTGATACTTATGATTTGAAGTTGTTTTATACACTATACACTTATAATAGTATCAAATGATTTGTTTTAAACGTATCAAGCATTCTTTGGCTGTTATAAGGGAAAACCCTATCCCCCGGCTTGCGTTGCATTGTGTGATAGGACCTGGGTCTTATAACAGCTTCATTTTTCTTTATTTAGCATTGCGCTGTTTGTTTTATGCACTGGTATTCTTGGGAGGAAACCCGTTCCGTGCTATACGGCGCGGTCCCTTGATTTACCTAACTTTAAAAACAAAGGTAAATAACTGTTTTAGTTCTCACACCAGTCCCATGACTGACCTGGAGTTTATTGTTTTAACCTAAACTCTGGGTGCCCTTATTTTGACACGGGCAGCTAGTAGTTTCGGTTTTGCAGATTTATATTCACAGGATCCTGGTTTACAGCTGGAACGATATCCGGAAAGCTTTGTATCCGTATATCTCTTCTAGTTGTGTATTGTATTATTTTCCGCTGCTATGTATTTAAATGTAATTTAAATCTCTGATATTTCTGTGTAATATTCATTTATACTCTGTACATTCTTGTAATCTGATGCATTGTTGTAATATACAATGAAATGTTCTTCTGTATGCGTTCTATGTTGTCGTGTTCTCAAAACAATTCGTTCTTTCTCTTCTCTTCGGAGACCGGGGAAGTTCGGGTCGTTTCAAAATCACTGCATTTCGTTTCCGTATGAAGAAGATACATTAATTTAAACAATGGTTACATTATATAGTTATTTAAAAATAATTATATTTTCATGATTAACCTTAACCAAAAGAATTAGTCGTGCCCTCCTCTTCATCGTCCTATTGTAAGAAGCTGAACCCAACGTCGTCATCAAGCTTGACTTGCGCCTCTCCACCCGAGCCATGTCCAGATGATCAAGCACCACCATCTCGAAGACCTTCGGACGTGCTTCCACCGCCACCCATCCCCTCAAAACTCGCGCCCCTCTCCATCGTTGAAATCAACCGCAAACGCTATGACTTTCCGCCTCGATTCAGACCGCATCGATTGATTTTGTTCGATCATAACCATTGAAATTGAGGGACTCACTTCCCTCTTAGATTTCCTTTTAGAGATTTCGATTTTCATTGCATCGATTAGAAGAACGAATCAATTTCTTTTTGGTGTTTTCTGGCCATTCACTGAACATGGCGGTGGCTGTAATAGGTAGATTAGGGTTTGCTAAGTTGGTTTAGTGAATATTTATATTAAAATATTATTTAATTGAACCCTTAAGGCCCGTTTAGCCACCAACTCCAATTCAGGTCCAACGGCAGACATGCCTAGCTAATAACCCCTATTCTGAACTCAATGGGCTATGTCCCGTGAGCCTAAACAGCTGTTTTCAGTCAGTTTTCTTTAATTTAAATTAAAAACATTTATTTATTTGATTTAACCGTATATATAAATTCACCGAGGCCACATATGGACTCTAAAAATTCCAGAAAAATTATTTCAAATCATGTTTTGACGATACGGTTCTAACAAGACTAATTTCGTCAAATTATGAGACCGTTTGAAAAATGGCCTTTTTCAAGTCGATTATATTTGACTGATATTGACAAAACATATTTTCTTTTGCCATGCTCACATATTAATTCTAAAAATTATGGAAATTTAAACCTAGCAATAATTTGACATCCCGGTTCCAACAAAAGTGGTTTCGTCGAAAACCGAGGTCATTTGAAAAATGCTTATTTTTAAGGCCAATATATTATATTAAAATATATTTAAATTCTACAACGACTATTCTAAATTTTAAACCGGACATAACTTATGATTTATAAAGTGAAATTTCAATTTTTCAGATTCGTTAGAAAGATATTGTTAAACAGATTTAAATATTTCTTGTTTCACTGAAATTCGGTTTATTTTGAATCCTGTACATTCAGTCAAAGTTCAAATTCAAATTTTCAAACTACCGCGCTATTTCTAACTCCTTTTCTAATTAAATTAAAATTTATTCATTTTAACTTTGATTAAAATAAATTTTTCATCATTATTATTTAAAATAAATCATTTTAAATATTCAAAATCCCTTAAAATTTCTAAAATAAAATTTTTAAATTGGTCCCAAAATTCCAGGTTGTTACACCTAACTTCAAATATAACTTTTATTTATTAATTTGGGTAAATAAACAAATAACAAATTTATTAATAAATATATCTTGATTAAAACGGAAAGTGAATAGTACTTTCCCGAATTCGATATAATCGAATTCAACATATAATTCTCTTTCGAATAATCTCTATTCGATAACTCCTTTTCGAATAAACTATATTCGATTAACTCTCTTCGAATAACTAATATTCGATTAACTCCTTATGAATAATTCTATTCGATTAACTCCTTTCAATTAACTCATATCAATTAACTCCTTTTGAATAAACTATATTCGATTAACTCCTTTCGAATAAACTATTTTCGATTAACTCCTTTAACTCTATTCGAATAAACTATATTCGATAACCCCTTTAACTCTATTCGAATAAACTATATTCGATAACCCCTTTAACTCTATTCGAGTAAACTATATTTGATAACCCCATTCGATTAACTAATATTCGATAACTCCTTTCGAATAACTAATATTCGATACCCTTTTCGAATAACTAATATTCGATAACTTCTTTCGAACAAACTATATTCGATTACCTCTTTTTGAATAAACTATATTCGATTAATTCTAATCCTCGTATAAACTTATTCGATTAACTCCTTATGAATAATTCTATTCGATTAACTCCTTTCAATTAACTCATATCAATTAACTCCTTTTGAATAAACTATATTCGATTAACTCCTTTCGAATAAACTATTTTCGATTAACTCCTTTAACTCTATTCGAATAAACTATATTCGATAACCCCTTTAACTCTATTCGAATAAACTATATTCGATAACCCCTTTAACTCTATTCGAGTAAACTATATTTGATAACCCCATTCGAATAACTAATATTCGATAACTCCTTTCGAATAACTAATATTCGATACCCTTTTCGAATAACTAATATTCGATAACTTCTTTCGAACAAACTATATTCGATTACCTCTTTTTGAATAAACTATATTCGATTAATTCTAATCCTCGTATAAACTTATTCGATAACACTTTCTTCGAATAAACTATATTCGAATAACTCTAATCCGACTAACTCTAATTCAATTTAACTCTATTCGAGTAACTAATATTCGACTAACTTTTTTTCGATTAACTCTATTGGATTAACTCCACTCGATTAATTCTAATTCGATTAACTCTATTCGACTAACTCTAATCCGATTAACTCCAGTTCAATTACTCTAACTGACATCCACTTTAAACAACCTTCTCATAACTCTTTTATATCTCATTAATTCCCTTTTATAATCCTATTTATTTTCCAAATAAATATTTCTTTTATAATTTTATTTAACAAATAAATATTTCCTTTCCAATTCTATTTATTTAACAAATAAATATTCCTTTTTTCTATTTGTAAATGTTTTACAAATATTTCCTTTTCAATTATATTTGTAAATGTTTTACAAATATTTCCTTTTATAAATTCCTTTAATTTTAAAATAATTTTCTTTTATAAAATTCTTTGATTTTATAAATATTTCTTTTTCAATATAACATTGAAAATATCCTTTTTAACATCCCAGTATTTCTTACGATATTTAAAATACCGAAATAACAATGATTGATATCCTTCAAACACACGTAATCAACACAGATTATATATCACATCATATATTACAATATATGAAAAACAGTAAAATAAATGTTGAGGAATCCAGTTGGATTCCTCCGACCTGTTTCCCTGCACCCATAGATGTTAAACAATATAATTAACATCAATTTCATTTCACTATGAAATATTCTGATAAACAGAATCAATATTTGATTAACGATATATATATATATATATATATATATATATATATCGTTATCTATAATTTCAACCAATCACTTTAGCAATTCAACCAAACAGTTAACACACAGAATCAACCATCATCTATCAGTGCTAAAAAGACGTTATAAAAATATAAACTGATCACAATAATGAGATTTACTCACATTGGACTGTTATTGTTAAATAACAATTAACTGCCTCTTGATTCAGACAGACAATTTATTTCACAATAAATTGTAACGAGCTCTGATTCACTCCCAGTCAGTTCCTTTGTGAAGCCCTCGTCCATACGATCCTGTCGGATCTTGTTTCGCCAACATCCTGGCCCAACTTCTCACTTCCGAACCCATATCCGCCGAGAACAGTATCTCCTCCTCCAAGAAAAATTCCGCACTCCTGATATTTTGCTCCAATTAACAACCCAAACACAGTCTCGTTATTTCCCCTATACCTACATCTCTGATCCCATATAAATCGAATAGAAACCACCATCACTCACGCCTACGCAGCTTCTTTCGCCTCCCATCGAATACTCAGAGCTTGCGCTGAACCCTGTAATTCCATCTCCAGTAAAACATGCGAACAACAAAACTCCCTCAAGGCCATGAACACGACCCTCTTCACCACACTCCATCACCATGTCCATCAATCCGACTTCACCATCTCCTTCCTCTTCGCAGTAGCCTCAGCCTCATACCTACAACAACCAACTCGAGTCCCTCACCTCACTTGCGTCGATGGCATATACACAGTAGACATCGAAGTTTAAAATCACAAAATCACACCAAAATTTCCCAAATTGAACCACTCGATGCCACAACCACAAAACCATTCTCAGATTAAATCAAAATTTCCCATTTTTTGTGTTAAAACCGAACCCGCAGCTACAACTGCTGAAAAGCATCGAACAAAAAGTTGTTCGAATGCGAGGAGATGCACAACAGTCAGAAGGGAATGTCAGGAGGATTTCGAAAATATCTCTTTTGAGATTTATTGAATTTTCCTTGAATTATTTATGATTTACGAACTCTCCATTTTACTGTAAGAAATAAAAAGAGCGACGGCGGAAAAATGTTGACTGTGGAATAAGATTAGGGTTAGAAAATGGTAAAGAATATATATAGGGTAAGAATAATATTTTTGTATTCATTATTTAATTAATTTATAATGAACTATTGGTCTTCTAAAAATTCGTATGACCACACATGATATTTAAAAATCACGAAAATGGACATGCAGCTTCAGTTCGACATTACGGACCCAACGAAACTGGTTTCATCGAATTCCGACTCCGTTTGCTCACACAGCGTATTTTTAACCATTAAAATATCGACTGTTTTTTACTTTAAAAATTGGTACGGCCACACACTGACCCCAAAAATCACGAAACTTGGAATCTAACAAAAATTTAATATTACATATCCAACAAAATTAGTTTAGTCGAAAATGGAGATCGTTTGCAAAACTGACTATTTTTAAAGCTCTAAATAAACCTTTTTAAATATTAATATATTTAAAAATAATTAAATTTAATATTTATAAATAAATATTATCGTATATATTCACACTAGAATGTCATACAACTCCAATTGGATTTATAACTCGATATTCAAATCCCAGTTGAATCGATATTCAATTTATATTGAAAAAATCCATTTATAATATAAATAAATCACTATAAATTATAAAGGAATTCCATAGCGACTTTTCTAAAATTTGATTTGGACATAAATCAAAATCTACCCGACGAAATCCCAATTTTTCTCTTCCAGTAGACAAATATACTTCACTAACTCCATATGTTTCTTGTTTCACAGAAATCTGATTTAAAACGGACCCTGTATATTCAGTTGAAGTTCAAATCACCAAATAACGAACCCTGCGGCATTTCGAGATCGATTATAATTATATTATAATTCTACGTTCAAACTTCGTTTATATAATCTATTCGTTATTGAATTCAATTCCAAACTGAATTAAATATTTTAAATTGCCCAATTCACTCAATATTGTGAATTTTGTTAATTCCGTTTATTCCAGAATTAAATATATTATTTATTTTAATTAAATATTCAATATTATTTAATTAAACAACCATTTACATCTCAAATAATTATTTAAATAATTAAATAAATTAATTATTGTGCCGTAAAAATACAGGACATTACATTCTTCCACCCTTAAAATAATTTCGTCTTCTAAATTGCTAAGGTAGAAAACAAACCCTATTAACTGGGTTAAACATTATTTGTTTACTTCTTAAATTTCAATTTCAACTGAACAAATAAACTTCAATTAAAATATTAATTAATTCTTATCAACGAAAATTTTCAAAAATCCTGAAAATTTTCTAACACCCGAAATTTTCGAAAAATTTCTCCAGCACCTCCTTTATACTAGTCAGTCGGTACAACTACATCTCGCCTCTCTAGGCCACTCCCAATCCAAAAGAAAATCAAACAGCCAAGCGGCTTGTCAATTCGGATCATCAAAATCTCATACCCAATTAGAATATAAACTTGTACCTTTTTGTCGGGCATATCCTTTGCATCTGTTACCAATTCAACATATACAAATGTTATCCCAATCAAACTCCAATTGGTTTTTATCCTCAACTCAATCATTCACTTATATCCAAGTCAGATTTCATTTCAAACCAATGTTACATTCTTGATTTTCAAATTCTTAACTCCTTAACCCAATATACTTAACTTATCAACTCAATTCCATTCCAGATTATTCTCTAACCAAATCTAGTTCTATTTAACTTCGTTTAAGTTCAATTTTAAATTATTTATTGCTTTTACCATCTCCATCTATTTAACTTCATGAGTTTAATTTTAAATTTCATAATTTTAATTCGTGGATTTTATTTCAAATCAATTTGAAATCATAATAACCATTCAAAAACCCTTTGAATTTATGAACAACTTATTTTCTTCAAAACAATTCAAAAACAAAAATTTTGGTAGTAATTCGTCACTTACAACTCGAAAACGAGCAACGATGATGTCATGATCATCACTGGAATCTATTTTCCAGTTATCGAAGTGAGTTCAATACTATATCCCTTTCAAAACCATTTCTAAACACTTCTATTTTGAAATCCATTTCAAAATATCCTTTTCAATGCTTGTAACAAATATAAAATCTCCCAGGATTTTAAAATTCACATATATTTAATCCAATTCCATTTACAAACACTTCTCCAACTTTTAATTCCAATTATGATTCTAAATTCAGATACACTTCATCTTATTTCATATATTACATTCGTATGAATTATGAGTGGTTATTTACATAACCATTCCAATTATAATCTTATTCGATTATAATTACAACCAAAACATTCAATAATAATATCAATATAAATCATCTGTTTATATCAAAATATATTTTCGGTAAAATTATATCATTTACCGTCTTTTCAAAACATACCATGTCGGCTCATCATATTCGAGTGTTCAGAAACTCCTACCGATACAGTGGATCAAACTGATCGACCAGAACTTATAAACAACTCAACCAATAAATCTCCACAATATAAAACAATTTTATATTGAAATCTACAAATACGTTCTCTCGTACATATACACTCAACTCAATCTAGGGTATTACTAAACCCATATCTACAGAGTCACGCCACAGAGCCCAAGGTAATACTTAACCTTCAGCTCTGGTACCACGGTAACGACCCGAGGAATTAGCGATCCTAGATATCGGCATACAACACTATGTCGACTATTCAAGCATCGAAAACACCGGATAGTCCATGGAAGAAATTAGAGGGTGAGAATAAATAAGATAGAAACATAGAATAGAAGAAGAAGAAGAACATACACATCATCAGAGCAACACGAATCTCACAGCGGAACGAACAATATATAATAGATACATAACTTTGAAATAAAACTAGTATACAGTAACATTATCAGAGTACAACACTTACAACACAGCGTAAATAACTATAACTATATAATCCTGAAGCCTCCTGCTCCAAGCTCTCCAAGTACATCTGTAAAAATCCTGACTACTTGACTGCCCGTACAAAATTGGGCACCCAAGAGTTAAGGGAAAACAAAACAAAATAAACTCTGGTTCAGTCATGGGAGTTGTATGAGTAAACACTTTAAAACAGTTTGGGAAAATAACGATATCTCATAAGACCACGCCGTATAACGAAACAGGTTTTTCCCTTATGAGAATCCAAATCAATTTGATTTAATCTTCAAATCATTTTGTAAGAAACAATGATCTTTTATATCAAAACTCTTTTGATATTATAATAGTGTCTATCAACCACAATATAATAATCATCTTGCAGAACGCTTTCATCTCACATTCCACATATATAGTATACAATCAAAACCGCGAGCACTTATTGGGTAATGGATTTCCAACTATGATAAGGTATGGAACCACCTTCCGATAGTGTACCTCTAGAGAGGAATACACTGGTTCAATAAGAACAACTTGCAACCCGGCCACACATGACCGACCACGCATTTCGCTTAAGTGTATCGAATGTATATTGCCAACGGTTTGGATCAGCAACTGTCTCCCGAATAGGACAGCATCGAACAGATTAAAGAATGAAATGAATATCTCTAGATAGGTGATAATACACCCTAATTGGTAGCCAACCACTTAGCCATGCTGCCAGCTCGATTTTTGTCATTTCTCGGTTGTGAGGCTAAAGGCCACACTTATCTCTGACAGATCACACAATTATTCCCTTTGAATGACACATCGTCATACCCGCCATATCACAAATTGATTTCCCCAAAAATACAACGGGTATACAGTTAAGAGAAACGAATTCCTCTTCCACAAAATGTAAATACATTTGAAGAGATCAACATACGCGATCTGTTAAATATACTCTGTCAGACATTCTTCCATACAGGTCATCCTGGGACTGGACAAACCGAAGGCACTATTCTGTAAACAGGACAGTCCTTGCATAACTCGGTCTTCAATTTTCTTCATCATATTTGATTCGCAATGCTAACGCCCATACAGAGTGGTTTTCAGATAATGAATCTGATCCCGGTCTCTCCGTATTGACAACGGAAAAATGGTCAAAAACTTCGATAGTCGGTGAGTTAACTATCAAAGAAAAACACGTGTGCAAACAACGATCGTATCTCCAAATGGAAATCTTACCGAGCAAATCATCAATCAACACTGATTCCCCTTAATTCAATTTGTCACTCAATTATCCATTTTCCTATTCATGTTTCCATATATTCAACATTTCTTATTTTCTAAATTTAGAAAATATACGTTATTAACATTGGAAAACATTTCCATTTCTTATTTTCTATATTAGAAAACATTTCTGATTCTTATTTGGAAAACATTTCCAAAACTCCTACATTGGATTTAAACAGATGTTTAAACCAAACATCATTATGCCAACTCACACCATTATACTCGTTAACTAAATTCACTTGACCAATCTTCACTGTCGAACCTTAACCATTCCTTAGTGAAAAACGAAGCCAATCAAGTTGGGGTATAACTACCTCTTAGACCTTAACTGAACAACATTTCTAACTTCGAAACAGACAAGGTTCACCTTTTAAACCTTTAACAAACTTCCTTACGTAACTCTCGGATTCAGTTTATGAATCTAATTCTTTTATGAAAAACATTAGCTATAATGATAACGTTATAATCCCTACTTCTGAAATACATAACTTCAAATATAATTTTTATTTATTAATTTGGGTAACAAACAAATAACAAATTTATTAATAAATAAATAAATATTGATTAAAACAGAAACAGAATAGTACTTTCCCGAATTCGATATAATCGAATTCAACGTATAATTCTCTTTCGACTATTCGATAACTCCTTTTCGAATAAACTATATTCGATTAACTCTCTTCGAATAACTAATATTCGATTAACTCCTTTCAAATAGTTCTATTTGATTAACTCCTTTCAATTAACTCCTATCAATTAACTCCTTTCGAATAAACTATATTCGATTAACTCCTTTCGAATAAACTATATTCGATTAACTCCGTTAACTCTATTCGAATAAACTATATTCTATAACCCCTTTAACTCTATTCAAATAAACTATATTCGATAACCCCTTTAACTCGATTCGAATAAACTATATTCGATAACCCCTTTCAAATAACTAATATTCGATAACTCCTTTCGAATAACTAATATTTGATACCCCTTTCGAATAACTAATATTCGATAACTCCTTTCGAATAAACTATATTCGATTACCTCTTTTCGAATAAACTATATTCAATTAATTCTAATCTTCAAATAACCTTATTCGATAACTCTTTCTTCGAATAAACTATATTCGAATAACTCTAATCCGACTAACTCTAATTCAATTTAACTCTATTCGAATAACTAATATTCGACTAACTCTTGTTCGACTAACTCTTGTTCGACTAACTCTATTGGATTAACTCCACTCGATTAATTCTAATTCGATTAACTCTATTACGATTAACTCTATTCAACTAACTCTAATCTGATTAACTCTAATCGATTAACTCCAATTCAATTACTCTAATTGATATCCACTTTAAACAACCTTCTCATAACTCTTTTATATCTCGTTAATTCCCTTTTATAATCCTATTTATTTTCCAAATAAATATTTCTTTTATAATTTTATTTAACAAATAAATATTTCCTTTCCAATTCTATTTATTTAACAAATAAATATTCTTTTTTTCCTATTTGTAAATATTTACAAATATTTCCTTTTCAATTCTATTTGTAAATGTTTTACAAATATTTCCTTTTATAAAATCCTACGATTTTAAAATCATTTTCTTTTATAAAATTCTTTGATTTTATAAATATTTCTTTTTCAATATAACATTGAAAATTACCTTTTTAACATTCCAGTATTTCTTACGGTATTTAAAATACCCAAATAACAATGATTGATATCCTTTAAACACACGTAATCAACACAGATTATATATCACATCATATATTACAATATACGAAAAACAGTAAAATAAATGTTGAGGAATCCAGTTGGATTCCTCCGACCTGTTACCCTGCATCCACAGATGTTAAACAATATAACTAACATTAATTTCATTTCACTATGAAATATTCTGATAAACAGAATCAATATTTGATTAGCGATATATATATATATATATATAATTTCAACCAATCACTTAGCAGTTCAACCAAATAGTCAACACACAGAATCAACCATCATCTATCAGTTCTAAAAGTACGTTATAAAAATATAAACTGATCAGAATAGTGAGATTTACTCACATTGGACTGTTATCGTTAAATAACGATTAGCTATCTCTTGATTCAGACAGACAATTTATTTCACAATAAATTGTAACGAGCTCCGATTCACTCCCAGTCAGTTCCATTGTGAAGCCCTCGTCCATACGATCCTGTCGGATCTTGTTTCGCCAACATCCTGGCCCAACTTCTCACTTCCAAACCCATATCCACCAAGAACAGTATCTCCTCCTCCAAGAAAAATTTCGCACTCCAGATATTTTGCTCCAATTAACAACCCAAACACAGTCTCGTTCTTTCCCCCATGCCTCCATCTCCGATCCCGTATAAATCGAATAGAAACCACCATCACTCATGCCTACGCAGCTTCGTTCCCCTCCCATCGAATACTCAGAGCTCGCGTTGAACCCTGTAATTCCATCTCCAGTTAAACATGCGAACAGTAAAACTCCCTCAAGGCCATGAACGCGACCCTTTTCACCACACTCCATCACCCCGTCCATCAATCCGACTTCACCATCTCCTTCCTCTTTGCAGCAACCTCAGCCTCATACCTACAACAACCAACTCTAGTCCCTCACCTCACTTGCGTCGATGGCATATACACAGTATCCATCGAAGTTTAACATCACAAAATCACACGAAAATTTCCCAAATCGAACCACTCGATGCCATAACCACAAAACCATTCTCGGATTAAATCAAAACTTCCCCTTTTTTGTGTTAAAACCGAACTCGCAGCTACAGCTGCTGAAAAGCATCGAACAAAAAGTCGTTAGAATGCGAGGAGATGCACAACAGTCAGAAGGGGATGTCAGGAGGATTTCGTAAATATCTCTTTTGAGATTTATTGAATTTTCCTTGAATTATTTATGATTTTCGAACTCTCCATTTTTACTGTAAGAAATAAAAAGAGTGACGGCGGAAAAATGTTGACTGTGGAATTAGATTAGGGTTAGAAAATGGTAAGGAGTTTATATAAGTTAAGAATAATATTTTTATATTCACTATTTAATTACTTTATAATGAACTACTGCTTGTGTTGGTCTTCTAAAAATTCGTATGATCACACATGATATTCAAAAATAACGAAAATGGACATGCAGCTTCAGTTTGACATTACGGACCCAATGAAACTGGTTTCGTCGAATTCCGACTCCGTTTGCTCACGCAACATATTTTTAACAGTCAAAATATCGACTATTTTTCACTTTAAAAATTGGTATGGCCATACACTGACCCCAAAAATCACGAAACTTGGAATCTAACAAAAATTTAATAATACGGATCCAACAAAATTAGTTTCGCCGAAAACGGAGGTCGTTTGCAAAACTGGCTATTTTTAAAGCTCTAAATAAACCCTTTTTAAATATTAATATATTTAAAAATAATTAAATTTAATATTTATTAATAAATATTATCGTATATATTCACACTAGAATATCATACAACTCCAATTGGATTTATAACTCGATATTCAAATCTCGGTTGAATCGATATTCAATTTATATTGAAAAAATCCATTTATAATATAAATAAATCGCTATAAATTATAAAGGAATTCCATAGCGACTTTTCTAAAATTTGATTTGGACATAAATCAAAATCTACCTGA
Organism: Allium sativum; assembly: GCA_030737875.1. Classification (NCBI taxonomy): domain Eukaryota; kingdom Viridiplantae; phylum Streptophyta; class Magnoliopsida; order Asparagales; family Amaryllidaceae; genus Allium; species Allium sativum. The sequence continues at coordinate 440,715,748 of CM060922.1, read as the reverse complement.
CGAAATCCTGATTTTTCTCTTCCACTAGAAAAATATACTTCACCAACTCCATATGTTTCTTGTTTAATAGAAATCCAATCTAAAACGGACCCTGTATATTTAGTTGAAGTTTAAATCGCCAAATAACGAACTGCCAAGCCATTTTGAGCTCGATTATAATTATATTATAATTCTACGTTCAAACTTCGTTTATATAATCTATTCGTTATCGAATTCAATTCCAAACTGAACTAAATATTTTAAATTGTCCATTAACTCAATATTGTGAATTCTGTTAATTCCGATTATTTCAGAACTAAATATATTATTCTATTATTTATATTAATTAAATATTCAATATTATTTAATTAAACAACCATTTAAATCTCTAAATCATTATTTAAATAATTAAATAAATTAATTATTATGCCGTAAAAATACGGGACATTACACCATGTGATTGATGTCTATCGATATATAACCTTTGAGCTCGTATGTCTCAGAGAAGGGCGTTGAGCAACAAAATAAATTTTCCATCGCCAAACAGATATATATTTAATAAAGATCAATCAACACAGAATAAAATTCAATGTCAGGCACACATTCATTTACAAGTTTGTTCTGGGTCTGAACGAAACCGGAGGCACCTTTTTCCTTGTCCCATATGTCCAATACAGGAGAGAGGTCCTCGCATATCTGGTCAAATCTCCAAGTACGTCTGGATGATCACCATGTATTACCTCATCCTGGGTGTACAGCCCAATCAAGACATCAGTAATCATCCAAACGATGTGAAGACCTCTGGTCTTCAACCACCGTCTTCATCATTGACTTATCGTCGAATTAGTTATTCGAAATGGGTATAAACCCGGCCTTTCCGAATAACTCGCATATATAATAAACAGATGTTAAAAACACAACATACGCCTCATTCCTATTCTGAATATTCTTTTATTTAAATATTCACATATTGAGGGATTTGTTCCCATTAATTTTATCAAAGATAAATTCTTTAGAATTTATTCTTTAATCTTCCTTTGGATATCAATTCAAACTATATTAAGGTATTCCAAACTAGTCGGGATTAGCACACCTTACCAAAGTAATCATTTGTTTAATTCCCAATCCCAACCTATTCATCCCATGGAGCAAAACTGGTCATACTCCATATCTAACATCACGGTGTTATTGGTAAAATTAATTACCATTTCCCATTCAAATCTAATTAAATATTTACCTATCGCTTGGAGCAAAACTGGTGATACTCCACTCTCGATCATTTCCCAAATTTGATAATTTAAATTATCATATTCCCTTTTTCAATCTATTTAAAGATTCATTAAAACTCCACTTAGTTTTAATCTTCCCAAAAATCAATATTAATGATTTTTTAACTTTGGAAACATAAACATGTTGCCTCAACAATCTATGCCATACCATTGATTTTTGCCGATATATAACCTCTAAGCTCGTACGTCTCAGAGAAGGGTGTTAAGCAAGAGAATATATTCTCCGCCACCAAACAGATATATATTTAGCAGTGATCAACCATACAGTTCGAAATACAATGACAGACATGTAATCCTGCCTTTAACTGGGTTAAAGAACTAATGTCATTTTACACAGTTCAGGATAAACCCAAATCACATTCCACTAATTATGGAATCTTCACGGAAAAATAAATCAATATATAATCGACATCAATTTCCGAATCCGACTAATAATATAAATGGAATAACGGCAAAGCCTTTTGAATTCCATATATATAACAGTCTTCCTCCACAGAAGTTCACTTTGATTATTATCAATCAGATTCCATTCAATTCCAATTTAGTATATTAAATTAGAAAACTCTACTTTGAAAAATTCCCATTAAATCTTAATAAAAAGATTTATAAATTCGAAATCCCATTTCACTGTAAATCGGGATAAAGAACGAATGTCGTTAAAAACACAATTCATAATAAACCCAATTCACATTCCATTTTCAATTTCAATTAAATGTTAATTAATTGGTAATTCTTCTTTAAATCTTAATTAAAAGATTTATTCTTTTCAGACTGAGTTTAAGAACAATGTCATTTAAAACACAGTTCACGACAAACCCAAAATCCAATTCAATATTAAATACAAGGCTCTGAATAGAAATTATATCGGCTTATATTCAATATCAGATTCTGAAATCAATAAATATCGTATGGGAATAACGATATATATATCTTCCAAATTCCTCCACAATATCCGTATAATCACGAAATCCAATATTGAACTATTCCGAAGATAATTTTGATTCAAATCCATTCCAATTCATATATTGGAAATTTTGGTTATTTTTTTAAAAGCATTTCAAATACAATTTATTTATTTAAAAATATTGGATTACAATTATAGTTCATAACTAGTTCATTTTGATAAAAATATATTTTTTTCTTTTTAGAAATGGAATTTTTCATCCTGATTCTTTCCAAATCATTTATTATGATTTTACACAAAATGTTGATATTTTTAATAATTTTATCAAGGTCCGTACAGTCGATTTCCGTAAATGGTCATCGAACTGCACTTACAGCGGTTTTGATTTTAGAAGGCCCTTTTCGATATGAACCCAACGGTTCCGGTTTTAGGAGAATCCGACGGTCGGATCTCCCGTAATGTCCGTTCGAAGTCAATGGTCGAAATTCGCGAATTGCCGCGGCGCATTCTATTCAGGCCATTAAATATATACAATATATATATTACATAAATTTTGATGATTTCCATTTAAATCGTATTTTATAAATCGTTTTAAATTCGTTTTCAAAATGATTTCAACTTCATATTCAATTTCAAAACAAATTGAATACTCTATATCATTAATATATAAATGATAATATTTTCAAAACATTAGATTTTGAAATCACTTCCTCTTCGATATTCATTATAAAAATGAATAAAATCGATATAATTATCATTCACGTCCAAAATGGCGTTAATGAAATCAACACGGCTTTATATATTTAAATATTTTCGTGTCCATCCCAAATCGGACATCAAAATCATATTTTGATATTTTACTAAATATTATTTTAAAATATTCATTATTTTAAAATATTCGTTATTCGTTAATTTAAAACATTCGTTAATTTAAAATATTCATTCTTTCCGAATTGGAATCAGACACAGTCAATTACCATATAATTTTATTTATATGGATTTCGTACACACTTGTACACAACAATAACCAAACACAGTCAACCATCGTTCAGAGTTCATTACACAACTGCGTAAGCATTAAATATAAATAATTAACGCTTACAACAGCCTGTTAACCAATCGATTGACATACAACTAAATATTGGGATTAGTGTATGTCCAATATCATCCCAATACCCGTGTGGGGTTTTCAAACAACAAACACTGATTATTATTTGTGCAGTTGGGCGATATGTAAAATATATCGGCCCAATCAATATCAGTTAAATGTGTGTACGTAAACAAATCGTCCGATTTGTAAATGAATATTTATTTTATTCATATACACGTTAAAAATTATATTTTTAACCATAAAATATTTATTTCAACTCATGAATATTTTATATTTCCATTACTCATTAAAAATGATATTTTTAATGATTATATAATTTATTCAACACATGAATATTTTATTTATTCCATTCCACGTCACAATCAATTTTCACATCATAGTCCATGGCTTGTGGACGACAGGTGTTGGGTGCTGCTAAGCACCGTCTGCATCCTAGTATATATTTTAACTAGAAAATAAAATTAAAGTGAGAAATTCTCACCTTGAGGATCCACTCTGCCATTCTTTATTTCTGAACTGTTTAGATTTGGATTTGTTTCCAACCAGTTCCATCGCACCTTTTTTTCACACTGTTCACAGTAAAAATCACATTTTTAATATGATGTTTATATATTAAAAATCACATTTTTATTTCATTATCTTCATACTAAAACTCATATTTTTATAATGCCCTTCAAATAATAAAAATCATATTTTTACTTTGCTTCATTATAATAAAAAACTCATTTTTATATGTTGTTCATATAAATAAAAATCACATCTTTAATACTATACAAATCAAGTTTTTATATCGCTACATACATTATACAAATCAGGTTTTTATACCGTTACGTATGGTGTAAAAATATATTTTTAATCCGCTTCTTCATATATAAAAATCAAAATTTTATATTGCTATTTCATATATAAAAATATTATTTTTATTTCATGGAAAATATAAATAAAATCTTATTTTTATATGAATAAAAATCATATTTTTCACCTTGAAAAATCCAATCTTCTCCTAATAGAAACCCATATCTTTATTTGTATGTTATATAAAAAAACATATTTTTATTTCAATCTATTATATATAAAAATTAGATTTTCATATACAATGTTTCATATAAGTTAATCATTGCTTAGCAAATAAATTAATCACCTTAAGTAAAAAAAGTAAGAACTCACAGTTATCGGAGAAAGGGGGTTTTCTATTCCGAACTGGAGGAGAGGGGGTTTCGGCGTTGGAGGGGGCGATGGCCGGTCTGAGGTGGAGGGTGGGATCGGCGGCGAGGTCAGAGGGTGCAGTGGTCAAGGCGCGGCGGAGGGGGGTTCGATTTGGGGTGCTATGGTTTAGAACTTGGGGGGTTTTCAGAGGAGGAGGAGGGAGACTGGAGGGGCTCGATCGCCGGAGGTCGGGGGGTGACTGGCGGAGGCGCCTCCTGCCGTGGCGCGATGGAGGATTAACGACGGTATCGTTGTTCTCTTTTTTTTCTTTTTTTTCCTACTAAACGATTTGAACGGGGGGGTGACTTGGATAGGAGAAAGAAGGGGGAAATATAAATTTTTAATTATATTATTATAATTTTACCAAAAATCAACTTTTATTTTTGATCTCCAAACGAGACCCACTGACTATCGCCCCTAGCTAATTACCCCCATTCCGAACAAATTGAGATATGTTTCGTAATCAAATTCGGCTGTTATGATCAGTTTTCATTAAAATTAAAATATAAAACAATATATATTTAATTTAAACGCACATTTTAATTTACCGCGGCCACATACTGACTCCAAAAATTTCAGAAAAATAAATTTAGCTATGTTTTGATGATACGGTCCCAACAAAACTAATTTTGTCAAATTTGGAGACCATTCGAAAAATGGCCATTTTCCAGTCGATTAAATTCAAACTGAAATTGCCGAACACATTTAAATTCACCACGCTCACATATTGATTTCAAAAATTATGAAAATTGGAGTCTAGCAATAATTTGACATTCCGGATCCAACAAAAGTGATCTCGTCGAAAAACGGAGGTCGTTTGCAAAATCGTTATTTTTAAGGGCTATAATTTCGTAGCGACTATTCTGAATTTTCAACTGGGCATAACTTTTTATTCCCGCTTTGAAATTTCAATTTTTTGGATTCATTGGAAAGATATTTTCAAACAGATTCAAATATTTATGGTTTCACTAAAATCCGGTTTATTTTGAATCATGTACATTCATTTGAAATTTGAAATCGAGTTTTCAAACTACCGCGCCATTTCCAATTCCTTTTATGATTAAAATAAATGTTTATATTCTAACTTCGATTTAAATAAATTTATACGTTCTAATTATATTCAAAATAGATTTCTTGTTGTTATTATTTAAAATAATTCATTTTAAATATTCAAAATTCATTAAAATAGCCAAAATAAAAAATTTAAATTGGTTCTGATTTTCCGGGTTGTTACACACAAGTACTACTTAGTCAACTACAGAATAACAATACATGGCCAATAAACTCAGTTTTACAGAGTACTTACAAACACAGCCAATACTAAATTCATGTTTACAACAAACTAAAACAGTTTCAAATTAATAAAGCACGAGCCTCCAGTGCATTCTGTACCTCTACTGCCTCCTTCACCTGCATAATAAAGCAGTTTCAAAAGTCATGCATTTCAGCAAAAGCCTTTAGCATAACTAATGCATTTCAGCATAACCAAAGTCATGCATGCCTCGGTTACAAACCGATGCAATGCCTCATTTACATTGCAACACAAAATAAAAGACATGCATGCCTCAGTTGCATTTTAGCACAAACTATAGCCATAGTATAACTGACTTGCACTTTAGCACAAAGACATTTCAGCACAATCTATTGCCTACATACCTCAGTTGCATTTCAGCACAATTTATGGCTGAGTTGCAAATTGATACAATGACTCAGTTTGTTCAATGCATGAACGATATCAAGGAATGCAATAGTATGCCTGAGGTATTGCTTCAGTGTGATACAATTTGAAGAAATGTCTCTTTTTGCTTCAGTAAAATTTAGACATGCCATAACTCATTCAAGTACAAACCTAACCATTACATCAATTACGAACTGAGACGATCATTACTGACTGAAGAGAATATAAAATTCTTAAAATTCTGTAGTTCATTACTAAAGCATCAGTCTTGTACATGATCAGTTACATACAAGCATTGAACTACAGAATTGTAAGAATTAGACTGATGCTTCAGCAAGCGGAAATGTAAGAGTTTTGTAGTTCATTACTATAGTTCATTACTGAAGCATAACTCCAACCAACCATAAAAATAAGCAAAAATACATACCAGCAGTGTGTGTGTATACGATCCCTGATTTGCACAATTAATAAGCCTTGTTTTTCACTTTGCTGGGTGGAAGGCGGATTCGTCTTATTGGGACATCATCTCTACACCAATGAACATCAAAATCTTGATTTCCCATTCCATAAGCAGGTAGGATATCATTCAAACCTTTGTTTTCATATTCTCTTTCGAGTTCACACCAGTCTTTCGGTAATTTCTTGATAACATTGTGGCACTTCTTATCAATTGGATCTTCCATATAAAACACCTGTTTTACTTGTGAAGCCATAACATAAGGATCAGATTTCTGGCACAATCGATTAAAATTGACATGAGTTAGTCCATGTAAATCTTTCTCTTCTTGGTACCAATAACATTTAAATAAAACCACACTAAATTTTCCCTAATAATCTAGTTCTAATATTTCTTCAATTGATCCATAGTAATTAACTTCACCAACCAATGGATTTTGATCTTTCGAACTTACAACGCTAGTAGTCAAGGCTGTCAAAAATACACCATAGTTTGTGTTGTACATTTGGCATCTCTGAACCTTGTATAAAATCTGCATCCATTAATAACATATCCAGTAAACCGCTTAGCTGCTGGAAGAGGCCCCATTCCAAGCAGTTGTACTTCTTTTAAAATATCCTCCTTTTTCCTAACCTCTTCCTTTAACCAGTTCCAAAATTCTTCACTGTTTTCTCTCTCTCTTTTATATTTTTTTGATGATGCATGACCATCAATTAATGCTCAATGTTCCCTAGAATAAAGAACTGGTTAATAAAAGATAGAAACAAATTTGGCTGGATCTATTAGTAAAGCTGAAACTGACCATACCAAAAATAATTCTGTACGAATGAGAACATGGATTAAGTACAAATCATGCCTGAAACCCCTGAAAGTGCTAAAACTTGTAATTTACGACTATCACTATGTGAGGCTAGAATCAATTACATGTTTGTAGATTGTTTAAAAGAACTGATTTTGCTGGCAAAAGGATGACATCAAATCTAGTTGACATCATTTCCCAAGCTATGCGAAGAATATTATTACTGATGTTAACCGAACTTATCCTTTTTTCTAATTAAATAAACCATTGTAAACTTTAACTGCATAAAATTCCATCTGCTAGGTTCAAAAAGGAAAACGTTATTTATTATGAAAAGGTGAAGCAAAGAACTTCAATACTTACTAAAATAAAAATAAAACTTAAAAACTTACCCAAGTAAACTCTCTATTTCCTTGTTACCACAATTGAACAGAATGTAACGGTGACGTTCCTTCCATTGAGAATTTTTAAGATGAATAGCTTTTCCATCTTTATTTCTTCTCGTGCCAATAAGATATTCCATATTCTGTGAACATGTTTCAAACTGCATTTTTTCTGCTCCATATCCACCTAAGAACCTTGAACAAAATATCAAACATTCCTCTACAAGGTAACCTTCAGCAATGGACACCTCGGGTTTACTTTTATTGCAAACATATTATTTCAATTTACAAAGATAACGCTCAATAGGAAACATACAACGAACATGTGCAGGTCCACCATATTCAAGTTCCATGCATAAATGAACTAGCAAGTGCACCATTGTATCGAAGAAAGCATTTGAGAATATCATCTCAAATTGACAAAGAATTTCCATAATTTCCTTTTGCAGCGTTTTGAGATCAGCCAAATCGATACTTTTACTCCAAAGACTTCTTAGAAATGCACCTAATCTTATCATACGTATTGCAACTTTAGGTTTTATAGATTTCTTCGTGGAAAACTGCAACAAGTAGTGGAGAATGAAATGAGCATTGTGGCTCTTATACCCTGCAATTTTCCTCTCTTTCTTGTTTACATACCGGCTGATATTAGCTGCACAACCATAAGGCAGTTTAGCATTCTCCAACACCGAGCAAAATATTTCTTTCTCCTTGTTCGTCATTTCAAATATGGCAGCCCTCAGCTCAAGGTAATTCCCATTAGTTAATAGAAGTTTATGAAGGACCTCCCTGATGCCTATCTCTTGTAAATCATACCGAGCATTTAAATGGTCTTTCGACTTCCCATCAATATTTAGTAAAGTACCAAGTATGTTATCACAAATGTTTTTCTCTATGTGCATAACATCAAGGTTATGTCGACATACATTTCGACTCCAATATGGTAAATTAAAAAATATTGACTTTTTTAAAAAGGAGATTCATTTTTATGCTTCTTGACCTCTTTCTTCCCAAAAATGTTTGCATAACCAGCCAACAATTCTTCAATGTAAGTCCCGGACAGGATACCGGGAGGTGTTCCCATTTCAATTTCACCATTGAATCTTTTCTTATCAAATCTCCACTTGTGTCCCGGGTCTAAAAATTTCCTATGATTCATGTATTATATTATTTTTTTTACTATGCTTCAAGTTAGTTGAAGAAGTCTCAAAATGGCATATGGAACAAGCTAAATAACCCTTCGTGCTCTAGCCGGATAACACTGCATAGCCTGGAAGTCGCTAATCATCAATAACACGCTTGCACGTAATGTGAAATTATCTCCAGTGAATGCATCATAAGTTTGTATGCCAAGATCCCATAATTCTTTCAATTCTACGATAAGAGGTTGCATGTAGACAATTGTTAGGATACTCTGGACCAGGGATAAGGGTTGAAAGTATCAAATTTTATGCCTTCATGCACAACCAAGGAGGAAGGTTATGATTTACCAATACGATCAGCCATGTACTATGCTGTGTATTCATTGTACGAAAAGGACTGAATCCATCAGATGCTACTCCTAACCTAATATTTATGTTTTCTGATGAAAAATGAGGATAATTGCGTCCATCGTCTTCCATACCTCGCCATCAGCTGGATGTCGAAGTCTGCCATCATTTTTTTGTCCCACTGCATGTCATAACATAAGTTCTACGTACTCCTTCGACATGAACATCCTTCGCAACCTTGGTTTTAATGGAAACTAACGCATCACTTTTGCTGGTACTTTATGAATCCGCTTCTCCAAATCTTTGTCAATAGCCACTTTCTCTTCCGGTATAACCCACCTTGAAAAATCACAACTTTTGCAGTTATTTTCCTTTTCATTTTCTACCCAATATAGCATATGGTCATTTGGACATGCATGTATTCTTTGGTGATCGAGGACTAAATCTTTGATGATATTTTTGGTAGCATGGAAAGATAAAGGGATGTGAGCTTGTGGAAAAGCTTCTTTCATCAACTCTACTAAATCGTTGAACGCAGACTCAGTGAGTCTATGTAGGCATTTCAAAGAATAAAGCCTGACAATGAAACTTAATCACGAAAATTTAGTACACTCAGGATATAATGGTTGTTTTCCCTCTTCAACACCTTGATGAAATTTTCTAGCATTTACATCTCTTCCATTTGATCCATCAAAAGATCTATCCTCATTGTTCTGCATATTTCCACAAGTACATTGCAACATCTCATCGAGATTATCTCCGAAATGTATTCCGGCTTCACAATACATATCATTATCGCTCCTTTCAGGATCTAAACAGGAAACCTCATAAATCCATTTCATGTACAATTTAGATGGACCATTCCAAATCAGATGGTTGTAGACTACTTCTTGACAATGCTACTTGCGATTATGACACTTTTTGCAAGGGATGTAATTTCATCACCTACCGCAAATCTAGAAAAAGTATTTCGAATAAAAGGTTTCACCCCACTGATGTAACCTTCACTGAACTTAGGAAGTTCTGCCCATAGTTTTTCCTCGTCGTTTATTGAGTGATACCTTAAAGTAGTAAATTGGCACAAGTAAAGCAGTAAATTGGGCAACACAACAATCAAATCAGAAAAAATTGAAATATACATTAAGTGATACCTTAAGCAGTAGATTAAATTGAAGCCCTAACTGAAATATGAAACCCAAACAAAACCCAATTGAAGACCTAATTGGAACACCAAAGCCCTAATTGAACTTGAACTCGAACTTGCCCTAATCGAACCCCAATTAAGCTTGTAAACTTGAATTTTTTGCCCTAATTGAGCCCAAGAGTGAGTGTTTAAGTGGTTGAGCAGTGGAGTATTTTGTTAAATTTCGATTGAAACTTTCAATATTTTGTAAGTTTTGGTCCTTTGTTTTTGCTTCCTGCCGTAAACATTATTTCATGCGCGAATTGCTAATCTGGACTAAACACTACTTCAAGCGGATCGCTAATCTAGACCGTTGGATCGTGTTGACGTGGATTGATAATTTTATTCACGCGGCTACTGCAAACACATGTAGATATCTATGCTAACACATTTAAGCGTGCGTTGCAATAGACAAAAAAGCAGCATAGCAATGACAACATTGTAGCTATCAACACCTTGGATTTTCGTTGCGATAGGCCATCTATGGCGTAGTGATAATTTATTTACCAGATCTAATAGGCATAGGCATATAGATCTAATTCAAAAGAAGTAGATAAGTTATTAAAACCGTAAATTGTAAGTTTCTCCTCGCCTTATAGCCTCCAAATTCAATTGTTCTGAACCCTTTAGGCTTACAATCCCCAAATTCTTATAAATCAACAATTTATCTAGAAATGGGAAAATTCTAGATCTATAGAATTGTAAGAAAAAGGGAAGAGAGCGAAGAATATGATTTAGAGTGTCACTTCGCATTCCTTTCTATTAGATCCACTTGCCCTCTCAATTTCATACGAATTGGATTTGATTTGGTATGTATGAATATATTTTTATTTTAGAATTTAGGTTTGGAGAGAGAGAGAAAAAAATGGCATAGCTGCGTTGCCTCCATAGATTTAAGTGGAAAAAGAATGAGGCTCTACCCCTTTATTTATAGGGGTTGAAATGGCCTTGCACCATTGGATCCATTTTAAATAACATCCGTCCATTCATTTTATAAAATATAACAAAAATACCTCTAAAAACCTAGCCATCACTAAGCTATGCAGGCGTAAAGCGGTCGACACCCTCCCTTGGAGCGGTCGACTGCCCTCTGGCAAATCAACCCGGTAAGGACCGGTTATATAAGGTATTTTATATATTAATTATTATGTTTATTTATTTCCGTCCATTTTTTCGTATTTCGTCTGTAACTTTTTGATATGGACTCCGCTCGTGAAACTGTAAACATGAAAGTTGACCAGAACTCCAAGATCAACAGTTAAAGTTTCGTGGTCAAATTCCATTGTTTGCATATATTCCTATTTTTGGGCTGTTTACAGTCAAAATTCCGAGTTATCATAGTGACCCATTTGAAGCTTCGGTCGATCCATCTCTTGGGTCTGAAGGTGTATTTCTAATGCAAATAAATTTCTGATTAACATTATATAATAACGTTTAATTTACTTCTTAAACAACTCATCTAATTTATTATTTTCCTGTTATAACTCATCTTTAGATTTAAATTTTGAATTTATGCGCATATATATGCATACAATCTTTTAATTTTTAATTCATTAATAACTTTCCCATATGGGCTCGTTTTGGAAATGTCATATATCGAAACAAATCAGAAAATTTCCACGAACACAATGATATATATTTCAGGGCTAAATTCTAAAATCATAATTTATCGATATTTTCACTTATTATTTATATAAAATACAACGTGTTACATTCTCCCTCCTTAGGAAATTTCATCCCCGAAATTTGGTTAGGATGGAGTGATGTTCTCCCATGTATACATTGCAACCATTATGTGTACATCCAATTTTTCAACCATCTGCGCATTTGTGCAAAGTGTAACACAACACAATAATACATGAATGCACTGTTCCTACATGGTACCTCCTATATGAATGCAAATTTTCTTGAAAACTTCTTGAAAACATGATGCACACATCCTAAATATACTACCAATTTCTATATGAATGCAATATTTTGAAAATCAAAATACTTTTTCATCCAATTTTTCCTTCACTCTTACAAAGGAAGAGCGTAGTTCAACTAATTTTTGCATATAAACCCTGCCAACCAACTTTAAATTTGCGAATTACAAAAAAGTATAATATTTTGAATTCGATTTCTTATGTTATAAAAGGTAGAAAACGGAAAACTTCACATCTTTCATTTTTCTTTTATGTACCTATTCTATCTGTACTTGGATTTCATACAACTATTATATAAAGATTTCATATCTCCCTATCCAAGCACAATTAACATAAGAATTTTTTTAAAAAAAATCTTTTCCAACTTACTTTGAAAAACTCATTTTTATCTATTTCTCAAAATTTTCCATTTTTCTCAATTGTCATTTTTGTTGCTTTATTGGATTTGTTGTTTACTTTTAGTTATGTCATCACCTTATTCATTAGCTTATTTAACTTAATCCACCGATCTAAGTTTGATTTTAATTAAGCTTTCTAATTCTTTCAAAACTAAAATAGGAAAACAAGCTCACTACACAGCTTGCCCACTACCATCCACTTGTTACAACTAGTCCTTGTTGTGTAGTAATAGTCTTTCCAAGCAACAACCTAGGCTCTATAATGCTTATGCACTACGGGAATTTGCTGTTATTCCATAACAATTCTTGCTATTCACTTTATAGCCTCAAAATATTCCCCGTCTTTCCTATGTACTAATCCTTGCCTACTCCATGATTTAAAAACGTGGTTTTTTCTCATTATTTCATTTTCCTTCCAAAAAATTAAAAGCTTCAAAACTTTATTTTCCTTCATTAAAACTTTTTTTTGCCAAACCATAAAAAGTGACATCTCACAAAAAACGCAAAACTTTTTTTTCAAATGTCAGAAATATCTCTTTTTGTTTCAAAAATTGTTTCTACACAATTTAGCCAATACATACTTTAAAACTGTAAACTTTTAAGGTCAAATTGGAAAAACGTTGTAAACTATTACCCAAAAGCTTTTAAATTTCAACTTCTTAAAAGTAACAATAGGGCTAGACTCAAAGTGGGTTTCCAACTTATTTAGACCTTCCTAAATATTCCCCCCAAATTCATTTCTCTTAAATACATATATATTCCTAATCCATTTCCTTTTTTAACTCTTTCCCAATTTATAAGGCTCTACTGCCAAACCCACTAATTTGAAATACTAACACTTCATATACTAATATATGGGATACTTCTATTTTCATTACAAAACACATTGTACACTTTTCACCCAAACTGCCTAAAGGTCTCTTATTATCAAATTTTCATAACGATTCCTTTAATGTACATAACTTATATCCAGACTCTCAACATAAGCCGCTCTTACTATTTAGTGGGTTTCTTTATGGATCTAGGTGTACATATAATATATATATATATATATATATATATATATATGAAAATACAAGTACGTTCTCTCACTATTTATACAGGAATTCTGAACCTAAGCTCTGATACCAGATGTAACATCCCGAATTTCAACAAACCGAATTTTTTCTTAAAAAATCCCAATCTATCGAAGCTCGAGTCGGCTTATCTGATATCTTGCAGAAAAGACAGAGATAATAAATATATCAGATCTCGGTAAATGCAAGTTACGTAACAGCCCGCAATTTACGTATCGTAGGAACATGAAATATTTTTATTTTATTCCTTGAGGGTTGGATTACTCTCATATTTTGATATGTTGGTTAAGGGGATGTATACATGTTCATAATTTTTACCAATTTTATTTATGACCATTTTACCCCTCTTAGTCTTGTATAGAGAATAACTTTTGATTGGGATCGAATCAGGTGCTGAGATCGGTCTTATTGGAGAGGAAATGATATTTCCAATTTCGTAGAGTGGTCACATTAAAGATTTGGTTCAGCAGTTTGGGAGGAATCGTTGTTTTAGTGTTTCACATTTATCTGTTCAGGTTTCCACCCATAAATGGGCTAATTTGATGAGGCCATTAGTGGGCTAGTGGGAGGCTATAAATAGAGGGCTAGAGGAATGGAGAATAATTTACTTTCTTCATTCTCTCATTTTGTTGAGCTCGTGATCCTCCTTGCTCAATCAAATACACATTTCCACCATTAAAATTCTAGATCTACATAAGAGAATCGAAGATCTATGTCGTTTGAAGTTAGATCTACGTCATGTGAAGAGATATCGCACCAAATCAAGAGGTTTGACGCATATTCTTCGCTATCCGGATTGAAAATTTAGCGATTTCGAGTTAATGCGAAGAGTTGGTGAGTGATAAGCATCTCTCATGCAGATTCAATTAAGTATATGGGTTGTGTGATCATACGTTCATCATTTCAATTTGTTTTCATATAGATCTAATCGATGTAAGTATGATTTAACTCAAATCACCACAATTTCTAATCTAGCAGCTTATAAATGGTAATTTCATTTGTTAATACTATGTTTAGATCCATTTATTGGTTTGATCATTTGTTGAATCGTTGTTTTAATGTTTTTTGGTTATTGCTTGAATCAACGGTTGATTTATTGATCGATGGTGTTTGAGATTGATCGGCAGTGCTTGAGATTGATCGGTGGTGTTGGAGATTGATCGGCGGTGTTGGAGATTGATCGGCGGTGTTTGAGATTGATCGACAGTGTTTGAGATTGATTGATGGTGCTTGAGATTGATTAGGCATTTCATGGATCAGGTGTTTCATGGACTAGGAATTTCCATGGACTGGGTGTTCCATGGATCGGGCATTTCTATGGATCATGCGTTTCACGGACTGGGTATTTCCATGGACTCGGTGTTCCATGGATCAGGCATTTCTATGGATCAGGTGTTTCATGGACTAGGCTTTCCATGGATCAGGCATTTCTATGGATCGGGCATTTCATGAACTGGGAATTTCCATGGACTGGGCATTCCAAGGAACGGGCATTTATGTGAATCGGGCATTTCATGGACTGGGCATTTCCATGGATCAGGCATTTCTAGGACATGGCATTTCTATGGACATTTCATGGATTGGGTGTTTCCATGGATTGGGCGTTTCTATGGACGGGGCATTTCATGGATCGGGCATTTCTATGGACTCGGCGTTTCATGGACTAGGAATTTCTATGGACTGGGCATATCTATGGATTGGGCATTTCATGGATCGAGCGTTTCATCGACCAGGAATTTCCATGATGGACCAGGAAGAATAGTGATAATGTTTCTAAAATGTTATGGATGAGAATTGAAACGATGTGGTATGCTTTTCATAGCCGAGATGCTGAAATTTTGTAGATTGAATACCGACCAAAAGTGATGATTATTTTGGTTTGCGAATGGACGTGTTGTCGAAGTGAATTCAAGATGGAATATTCAAAGTGTTATAAAATGTATGTTTATCGTCGTAATGCAACGAATGTGAAGACAACTCAAGGATGTTGAGTTGTAGATAATGGTTGCTCGAAAAGGTTGCTTGAGCTATGAATAGCCGTCAGGGAGGACGACTATAGATATTGAAGGCCGAGAGATTATCATTGTCATTGTTGCTAGCAGGCTCAAAGCAGGGGTACAATATAGATGTCTAAAAAACTAGTTGTATGGTCGAGTGCCCCGGGTATCATTGAAAGGCCTAGATACGTATCATTGAAAGGCATATTGATTTTTTGCTAGAACCGGGGTTACCATTAGCCCTTGACGTATGGCAATGTTAGACATCATATGATTAATGATGGTTTCAAAGCACGATAGGTAGTGATAGCCAGAGTCATTGAATGTTGGTTGTTTTGCTTTTACCGTCTCATGTAGATTGTCTGACGTCGAAGGAGGTGTTTCTTGAGTACTTGTTTGATGTTGGTTTAGGCCTTCGGTGCTTTTGCTTGAGGGATGTTGATCTCGATTAGGGTGGTTTACATGAGATATAACTGGCTGCTATAATTTCTATTTTTTGGTTATTTCTGATTGCCATAGATGCATCGTTGTTTTCAAATGTTTTTTGTAAAGGATATCACTGTTAGATGTAGGGAAGATGGGTTTGGATTCTCCTCTGGTGTTTTGGTTGATTTGTTGGTTAATCTTCCTATTATCATATACTTTATCGGTGATGTTAGATAGTTGTTTTATCGTTCACTAAGACTGTTCTCTGACTCAAGATTTTATGTTTCCCTCTTATTACCTTGAGTTGTTCATTCGGTTTTAGATGGACATACTGAGTAACAGGTTACAGGTAGCATAGCTTAGTGAGGTAAGGATGTTGTGCGGTGGCGAGGAAAGGACCGGCGTATTACTTTTTTACTACATAGTATCAGTTGGTTTCCATTGTGTGATGATTGACTCTAAGTGTTGTAGTGAGGCGAATTTGTAAAGAGACTTATGTTATAATTCAAAGATGTATGGATATGCTTTCTAGTTGTTATGAAAGTTCAAGTTTTTGCTCAAATATGCTTCACTAGTATTGTCTGTTGTATACATTCTATTATATTTTATCCTTGTGTTGTGAGTTACACGACAGGTTCCGCATGTGTTTCATATCCGATGATCGTCCATAGCTGCGTGCACTACTTCCCTTGTTAAGTGCAGGAATTATGGGTGGTCATTACATTTTGTATCAGACCCCTGGTTATCAATTTTAACCAAATTTCGAAGGCGTAAATGCGTATGAGATACATATATGCATATTTCTGATGGACGTATACTATATATTAGTGTATAGTATAGTAGTGCTTGAACTCCATTTGCAAGTTTCTCATGTGTGGACTAATCATTCTATTTTTTAGATTTAGAATCAATCGTAGAACTTCGAGACATACTACTAGGGAGGAGACTGTTCTTGGAGGGGGTGATGGCGGTATACCAGATTACCCATCTATGTTCGAAGCTATGATGACAGCGAACATGAGGAGGGTACCCACTCCATGAGTAGTCGCAGTAGATGTAAGGTTCAGGTGCAGGTGCTTAGAGGGGTAGAGTTGGCGAAGTTATGCAAAGGCTTCACTACTCTAGGAAGAAAGTCATGTAAAGGGACGGAGTCGATTGTAGAGATTCAAGGGTGGCTTGATACTTGTAAACAAATCTTTGGAAACTAGTGAATTGATGATGCGACTAAGAGGAAGCTTGCATCAAGATAGACAGAAGGCAGAGCTATGGGTTGGTGGAACTCTGTCACTCTAAAGACTCCAGAAGATGAGATTACATGGGAGTTGTTCGAAGTCAAATTTGAGACGAAGTTTATTTTTACCGTTCAGAAGTCTATTTTGTTTAAGAGGTTTGTGGAGCTTAAGCAAAATGGTCGACCATTATTGGATTATATTTCTGATTTTGAAGCTTTTTCCAACTATCCTCGTTCATATATTGAGACTCCTTACCAGAAGAACGATAATTTCATCATGAGCTTGTGTGCCGCTTGGGTTTAGAACCCGAGAGTTGTGATAGACCATTTATTGTGACTAATCCAGTCGGGAGCTTGTCCAGTTTGTGTATGCTTTGTCGTGGTCTCGTGTTATCGAGTCATGGTTGCTCTTTTGTGTGTGATTGCTTTGTTTGGAACTTCGCTGGGTTTGAGATCATCCTGGGCATGGATTGGCTTAAGAGGTATGTGGTAAGAGTGAATTGCGAGAAGCTTGAGGTGAGAGTCGGGGATGTGTAAGGGTAAAAGGTTTTAATTCGATGTAAGCCCGAAGATGGTGTCTTCATGAGCTTTTTATATTCGCTTGTGATTCTACAGGAAGGCTTGTCATCTGTGTTGATCGCTAATGAGTTTGAGGATGTCTTTGAAGAAGTCAAAGGCTTGCCGCCGCATCCTGAGATTGAGTTTAGAATTGATTTGGTCAAGGATGCTAGACCTATCGTTATGCTCTTAGGGGGATGGCGCCTAAGGAACAGCGAGAGATCGAGGTGCAAATTCGTGACCTTTTAAGAAAAGGATTCATTAGGAGAAGTGTATCTGAATCAGGTGCATCACTTGTGTTTGCAATAAGGCAGATGGCTCGTTGAGATTGTGTGTGGATTATCGTGAGCTGAACAAGGTGACCAAGAAGAAAAAATGTCCATTGCCGAGGATTGATGACTTGTTCGATCAGCTTCACGTAGCCAAAGTGTTATCTTAGATGGATTTAGCAATGAGATTTCACCGGTTGAGAGTGTCGAAGGATAGTGTGTCAAAGACTGCTTTTAGGACACCATTTGGTATCTTCGAACGGTTGGTGATGCTATTTAGGTTGACTAACACACCAGCGTATTTCGTGGATCTTATGAATAAGGTTTTCAGAGATCAGTTAAACAAGTTCATGCTTCTATTCGTGGATGATATTCTGGTTTACTCTCAGAATGAGGAAGAGCACAAAACACACTTGCGGATTGTTTTGGAAATTTTGCGAAAGCATCAGCTGAAAGCTATGTTTTCGAAGTGTCACTTCTGGAAGAGCGAAGTGAGCTTCTTAGGCCATGTTGTTTCTGGAAATGGAATAGCGGTTAACCCCGCTAAGGTGGTAGAAATCTAGGACTAGGATAGACCTAAGAATGCGACTAGGATAGACCTAAGAATGCGACGGATGTTGTAACACCCCGTATTTTCTATGAACGTATAAGTAACAAATCAGAGGATAATTAATTTTTAAAATAAGAATCAAGGGAAATGGGTTGCTCCATTGCGTTCGTCTTGGAATTCTGCTTGGAAACGAGTCCGAGTTTGCAAGAATCGGAGTCCGTATGAGGGAGATATGACCCTCCGAAGTTTTTAGAAATTTTCAGAATCGAAAACAGCTCGAAACTCGAATTCAAACCCAGAAGCGGGCTGGGCGGGTAGTTTCCCGCCCAGGACCCAGGTCGACTGGGGAGTCGACTGGGCAGTCGAAACCCCAGGACCCAGGTCGACTGGGGAGTCGACTGGGTAGTCGACCCCCAGACCAGGTCGACTGGGCAGTCGACCTTGGGGTCAACCTCCCTGGTCGAACCTGGTGCGTTTGTGTGCGATTTTGAGGGCTGTGACGTGTTTGGACGGACCTGATGAGTTCTAGGGTTAATCTGAGGGCCTAAATGAGTTCCTACACCTATAAATACATCCTATGACCTAGCCTTCTCTACACACAATTCTATTCTGCTTCTACTCTACCTCTGTTCTAATAAAAATAAAAATGGCGTCGCTACTCTGCTGGAATCAAAACTAGAAGCTAACCAACATCAACCTAAGCAACTCAATTCAAATTAGAGATTAAAGCTTCTACAACGATTCTACAACAATTAAAGTTCTTTCTTTAATCCAACCAAGGCAAGTATAGTTATTTTCCGATATAAACGTTAATTCTGATTGTGACATGAATTGTAAATCTGAATCTGAGGCTATATCTATTCTGTTCTGTTTAGATCTATCTTATTCTGTATCTCTTTCCTCTTTCTGTTCTATAGCCAGGCTACCACGAGCCTGAGCCAATCTCATAAGAGATTAACATACGCTAAAATGTTTCGGACAGTAAAATGAATGATGCATAAATTGGGCATGACCAATAGGTGACTGATTTGAGGAAAGAACATGGACTGTAGCTAGAACATAAATCTGAGACATATGACTGGACATGTTATATTTATATCATAAAGGGAATTGAACATATGATTTGAGATAAAGAGAATATGGCTTAGGTATAAAGATTTACATGAAAGTAGGGTATCTATTAATGTAAATAAACATCTAAGTAAGGGATCTTTGGGATATATGACATGCATAGTAATCGATGGCTATATTTGGTATAATTTATATATGGATCTTCTGTACTATGCAAGTTTAACAAAAATTGAAACATATGATATATGGTAAATTATGACCATAATCTGTGCTATGTAAATTTAATGCAAACATGGGGTATATGATCATATTGTGAATCATGACTATTATTTATGCATGTGAACTTAGGCAAGATTTATAATTAGGCAAGATATGTTTGTGAAACTTTAAGGAATGATTAAATCTGTTACATTTGCCTAATTTGCTAGTTCTGTTACATTGCCTAATCTGTTATCTGCTAAATCTGCTAGTTTGCTTAATCTGCTGAATCCGTTAAGTCGCCTAAATCTGTTATCCGCTATGTCTGTTAAGTTGATATATTCAGTCTGTTAGTGACATAATCTGAATTAGCTATGAATAATTGACATGTATATTAGGCGTGGGTATAAATGGTAAATCATTAATTAATTGGCCGCAAAGATAAACATGGCTAACTCGAGGTTAGAATGAGTTTGCGACATAATTCTGCCCGGAACCGCCCGACATATTCCAGTGGCCGTAAACAATAGGTTCTAATGTGAGAAGTTAGTCATAACGTGCTTGAAACCCGAGGTTAGACTCAGTTTGCAACAGAAACCTGCCCGGAACCAACCGACCTAACCAGTAGCCGCAAACTGTCAGTCTAATGTGAGAGTCTGGGCATTAATATTTAATTAATGAAAATCTGAGATAAATATGATGTCTAAAACGTGTTGGGTGGGTAAGGTTAAACCAATTGGACCAATGAATCTGATAAACCCGTTTCGTGAATCTGTAGGCCCAATACAAAGTTAGACAATCTGTAACCGGTTAATCTGTAACCAGTTAATCTGTAAGTCTGTTAATCTGTAACCAGTTAATCTGTAAGTCTGTTAATCTATAACCAGTTAATCTGTAAGTCTGTTAAATCTGTATATCTGATCCGTTAGTCTGAAAACTTGTCTGTGAACTAGTTGATCTGAATTCTGTATGTCTGAACTTGTAAACAAGATAATCTGAAATCTGTTAGCCTGGGGACACAAGGATAGGAAGGGAATTACTTGTGTCATCTGTTGTTTGGGACCCGTATTAGTCAGTAACCCTTTTTGGTATCAAAACTTTGGCCCAACAGTAGGTAGGGTCCGGGCACGCTTACTGAACTAATTATAAGCGGTTCATTTTGATAATGGCGAGGGGTGTTGATGGTGCGTTCCAACCGGGTCATGTGCGTGCATGGATCCCGGTCTGCCTCTGAGGATGTAAGACGCAGTGACATCTGTAAATAGGCATGTGCCAATTGGTTGTCACTTTAGGGAGTGATACACCCTACTGTGGGGCCGACACAGGGTATTTATGTATTAGGGAGCCGATCGCTTGGGGTAGAGTTTTAGGGTACACTTAGTTCTGTCTGTTTCTGTTGGTACCGTCTGTTTCTGTTGGGTGGTAACACCTGTCTGTTTCTACGTGGTACCGTCTGTTCGGGTGGTAAAGGCCCATTTACTAGTGTACACCTAATTCTACATTCCGTTTCCGAAGGGATTAATCTGTTTCTGTATGTTTCTGTTCGGGTGGTAAAGGCCCATTATTAGCATTCTGTTTCCATCCGTTTCTGTTGGGGTGGTAAAGGCCCATTACTAGCACTCCCTTCTGTGGAAATTATTCTGTACCCGCTTCTGTTTCAGTTTAGACATTAGGGTGACACCTAATTCTGTTATACTAGTATTAGTGCAAAGAAGTGTAAAGAAATAGCTTATGTCATTCTGTTCTTTTGTTATATCTGCTACACCTATTACAGTTATCTCTCATCCAGTTTTATGTTCATGTCATGTTATTATTATCTGTTCATAACTGAAAATCACTGGACTTGCCAGACTTTTTGTCTGACCCTTGTTGTTTCGCCTCCTTTCTTCCATTTCCCCCAAGGTTTTGTAGAAGGGAATACTCTAGCTTGATCTAGATTTCTTCCGCTTGAAGTGCTTATATTATGGCTTGTCTTCTTCCGTGGGGATTATGATTTTAAACTATGCATTCTGAAGGCTTTTGTACAAGACTGATATTTTGTACTTGAATTCTGATATTGTGATTCGAAAGGATGTAATCAAGCTTATTTCGGTTTCTGTTGTAATAAAGTTATAAATTTTTCAAGTAATGTTTTATCTATCTTGTAAGTTTCTGTTCTGTTTACTAAAATGCTCCACCAAAGTTAAGGCATTCCCTTTGTGAGTGACCTTAATCGAGGTGGGGTGTTACACTTGGTATCAGAGCTAAAGGTTACCAGGTCAAATAAAAGTTTTTGAAAACTATTTTCAAAAAGGATTTGAAAGGAAGTATTTTCAAATATAAAGCTTATTTTGAAAAACATAATCCCCAAGAGCCATATACCTTTCCTTCAGTCCTTTTTTGTAATTGAATCTTTCCTTTTTCGTTTCAGCATGTCTGAAGCATCGGAGATACCAGAGGGTGTTCATGTACCCGGTTGGTTTCGTCAATATCTTGAGGCTAGGACCACCGCCGCAAGTCCAGCAAATGATCCCCCACCTCCACCCCCTCCTCGTGCAATTACTTTCTCAAAGATCTGTAGAGATTTTAGGGCCATGGGTGGAAAGGATTTCAAGGGAACTGAATCATTCGTAGAAGCGAGGAACTGGCTCAAAGAAACTGAGGATCTATTCGTTATCTTCGAGGTGGACGATAGGCAGAAGGTACAGTTGGCGGTATGGTTGCTCAAAGACGAAGCTTCCTATTGGTGGGAAGTCACTAACGCCGAGAGGCCAGTTGAAACATGGATGGATTTCAGAAAAAGATTTGAGACAAAATTCCTCTTGCAAGCTGAACGAAGTTTACAACTGGAAAAGTTCTTATCTCTTAAGCAAGGAAGTATGACGGTCAAGGAATACGTCAACCAGTTCAACCAACTGGCTAGGTTCGGATTGGATTTAGTCAACACTCAGCATAAAAAGGCTCTCCGCTTTGTTAAAGGATTGAACGAGCCACTACACAACCTAGCCATGACCCATGTACCCATGGGAGCGACTTACGAGAAATTGGTGGACATGGCACTACTGCACGAGGAAGACAAGGGCCCGAAAGAGACAAAGAAGGATGAACCACAGAATAAGAAAGCATGGCCCAAAAAGGAAACACAAAAGAAGGGTGAAAAGTCTGAAGATAAGAAAGAGAAAAAATGTTTTACTTGTGGGAGCTCGACTCATCTGAACAAGGATTGCCGAAAGAGGAAGGGCACTTGCTTCAACTGTGGTGAGATGGGACACTTCACTAGGGACTGCCCGAAGAGACGAGGGCAAGGGCAGAGGGCAGAACCCACTTTTGGAGGACATGCAAATGCTCAAAGGACTGGTAAATAGGGTAGAAATAAGAAAATTTAAGAAGAAGGTTTAGTTTTCTTATCTGATTGTTGAGTTAAAACTCTTTCTGATTCTGGCGTTTTGATTCTGTAATCGGTACTCTGCACTTTAATACTAGTATTGTTTCTGATTCCGCTGTAGACCCAAATCCATAAGGGTTATGACTAATCTGTTTGTGATAGATTGGGGTTTGAGAGATATCTGTGTTAGGCGTCAAGTAGGACGCATACATTCTGGGTTTTATCATGTTTAGTTTCCTAAGAATCATTCGGTAATCTGATCTGTACCAGTAGTCTATAAATATCTGAATATTTCTGATAAGGTTAAGATTTCCAGTTTTGACATTATCTAAAGAGGGTAATCCTCTGGGTGTCAATCTGATGTGGGTTTCGGTCTTTGGGGCCGATACTTAGGACCCATGTCTAATGGGAACCAAGTTTTTGTTTTATCTGTACTTGCTTCCATCATTCGACTGTATCCTATCGATCGAATCTTCGAACTTTAGGAAGAAACTAATGGGTGTAAACATGTGTTTGAGACATGTTATGTTTGATGGTTGCAAGTGGATGCAAGTGGTTGCTAGTGGTTGCTCGTGGATGCATATACACATACTAGGCACTAGATCGGCTCGAAAACACTCTCATACTGCATATGGATGTGTGAGCATTTTCAATTTTTGTGGATGCAAAATGATTGACTCAGCACATGGATGTTGCATATGACTGAATGGTTGTGCACTCATATAGAAATGATATGTATCAAGTAGGAAAATTGCATACATGTTGGACTCATGGCACTGGCATAATTCGCATTAAGGAGGTCAACTGAATCAGTGGACCGCCTGATCTTTGCATTAGATAAGGAACATATACACACACCTTTGCATATGTTCATACAACATTAGAAGTTTCTAAGGACAATGGACGCCAGTGATTGATGATTGAGTAGATTGATGTTGGATGGTAGGACACATTCTTCTTAACTTGAAGATTTCGGGGACGAAATCCTTTAAGGAGGGGAGAATGTAACACCCCGTATTTTCTGTGAACATATAAGTAACAAATCAGAGGATAATTAATTTTTAAAATAATAATCAAGGGAAACGGGTTGCGCCATTGCGTTCGTCTCGGAATTCTTCTTGGAAACGAGTCCGAGTTTGCAAGAATCGGAGTCCGTATGAGGGAGATATGACCCTTCGAAGTTTCAGAAATTTTCAGAATCGAAAACAGCTCGGAATTCGAATTCAAAATTCGAATTCAAACCCAGAAGCGGGCTGGGCGGGAAGTTTCCCGCCCAGGACCCAGGTCGACTGGGGAGTCGATTGGGCAGTCGACCCCCCAGACCAGGTCGACTGGGCAGTCGACCTGGGAGTCGACCTCCCTGGTCGAGCCTGGTGCGTGTGTGTGCGATTTTGAGGGCTGTGACGTGTTTGGACGGACCTGATGAGTTCTAGGGTTAATCTGAGGGCCTAAATGAGTTCCTACACCTATAAATACATCCTAAGACCTAGCCTTCTCTACACACAATTCTATTCTACTTCTACTCTACCTCTGTTCTAATAAAAATAAAAATGGCGTCGCAACTCTACTGGAATCAAAACTAGAAGCTAACCAACATCAACCTAAGCAACTCAATTCAAATTAGAGATTAAAGATTCTGCAACGATTCTACAACAATTAAAGTTCTTTCTTTAATCCAACCAAGGCAAGTACAGTTATTTTCCGATATAAACTTTAATTCTGATTGTGACATGAATTATAAATCTGAATCTGAGGTTATATTTGCTCTGTTCTGTTTAGATCTATCTTATTCTGTATCTCTTTCTTCTTTCTGTTCTATAGCCAGGATACCACGAGCCTGAGCCAATCTCATAAGAGATTAACATACGCTAAAATGTTTGGGACAGTAAAATGAATGATGCATAAATTGGGCATGACCAATAGGTGACTGATTTGAGGAAAGAACATGGACTGTAGCTAGAACATAAATCTGAGACATATGACTGGACATGTTATATTTATAACATAAAGGGTATTGAACATATGATTTGAGATAAAGAGAATATGGCTTAGGTATAAAGATTTACATGAAAGTAGGGTATCTATTAATGTAAATAAACACCTAAGTAAGGGATCTTTGGGATATATGACATGCATAGTAATCGATGGCTATATTTGGTATAATTTATATATGGATCTTCTATACTATGCAAGTTTAATAAAAATTGAAACATATGATATATGGTAAATTATGACCATAATCTGTGCTATGTAAATTTAATGCAAACATAGGGTATATGATCATATTGTGAATCATGACTATTATTTATGCATGTGAACTTAGGCAAGATTTATAATTAGGCAAGATATGTTTGTGAAACTTTAAGGAATGATTAAATCTTTTACATTTGCCTAATTTGCTAGTTCTGTTACATTGCCTAATCTGTTATCTGCTAAATCTGCTAGTTTGCTTAATCTGCTGAATCCGTTAAGTCGCCTAAATCTGTTATCCGCTATGTCTGTTAAGTTGATATATTCAGTCTGTTAGTGACATAATCTGAATTAGCTATGAATAATTGACATGTATATTAGACGTGGGTATAAATGGTAAATCATTAATTAATTGGCCGCAAAGAAAAACATGCCTAACTCGAGGTTAGAATGAGTTTGCGACATAATTCTTCCCGGAACCGCCCGGCATATTCCAGTGGCCGCAAATAATAGGTTCTAATGTGAGAAGTTAGTCATAACGTGCTTGAAACCCGAGGTTAGACTCAGTTTGCGACAGAAACCTGCCCGGAACCAGCCGGCCTAACCAGTAGCCGCAAACTGTCAGTCTAATGTGAGAGGTATGGGCATTAATATTTAATTAATGAAAATCTGAGATAAATATGATGTCTAAAACGTGTTGGGTGGGTAAGGTTAAACCAATTGGACCAATGAATCTGATAAACCCGTTTCGTGAATCTGTAGGCCCAATACAAAATTAGACAATCTGTAACCGGTTAATCTGTAACCAGTTAATCTGTAAGTCTATTAATCTGTAACCAGTTAATCTGTAAGTCTGTTAATCTGTAACCAGTTAATCTGTAAGTCTGTTAAATCTGTATATCTGATCCGTTAGTCTGAAAACTTGTCTGTGAACTAGTTGATCTGAATTCTGTATGTCTGAACTTGTAAACAAGATAATCTGAAATCTGTTAGCCTGGGGACACAAGGATAGGAAGGGAATTACTTATGTCATCTGTTTTTTGGGACCCATATTAGTTAGTAACCCTTTCTGGTATCAAAACTTTGACCCAACAGTAGGTAGGGTCCAGGCACGCTTACTGAACTAATTATAAACGGTTCATTCTGATAATGGCGAGGGGTGTTGATGGTGCGTTCCAACCGGGTCATGTGCATGCATGGATCCCGGTCTGCCTCTGAGGATGTAAGACGTCGTGACATTTGTAAATAGGTCTGTGCCAATTGGTTGTCACTTTAGGGAGTGATACACCCTACTGTGGGGCCGACACAGGGTATTTATGTATTAGGGAGCCGATCACTTGGGGTAGGGTTTTAGGGTACACTTAGTTCTGTCTGTTTCTATTGGTACCGTCTGTTTCTGTTGGGTGGTAACACCTGTCTGTTTCTGCATGGTACCGTCTGTTCGGGTGGTAAAGGCCCATTTACTAGTGTACACCTAATTCTACATTCCGTTTCCGAAGGGATTAATCTGTTTCTGTTTCTGTTCGGGTGGTAAAGGCCCATTATTAGCATTCTGTTTCCGTCCGTTTCTGTTGGGGTGGTAAAGGCCCATTACTAGCACTCCCTTCTGTGGAAATTATTCTGTACCCGCTTCTGTTTCAGTTTAGACATTAGGGTGACACCTAATTCTATTATACTAGTATTAGTGCAGAGAAGTGTAAAGAAATAGCTTATGTCATTTTGTTCTTCTGTTATATCCGCTACACCTGTTACAGTTATCTCTCATCCAGTTTTATGTTCATGTCATGTTATTATTATCTGTTCATAACTGAAAATCACTGGACTTGCCAGACTTTTTGTCTGACCCTTGTTGTTTCGCCTCCTTTCTTCCGTTTCCCCCCAGGTTTTGTAGAAGGGAATACTCTAGCTTGATCCAGATTTCTTCCGCTTGAAGTGCTTAAAGTATGGCTTGTCTTCTTCTGTGGGGATTATGATTTTAAACTATGCATTCTGAAGGCTTTTGTACAAGACTGGTATTTTGTACTTGAATTCTGATATTGTGATTCGAAAGGATGTAACCAAGCTTATTTCGGTTTCTGTTGTAATAAAATTATAAATTTTTCAAGTACTGTTTTATCTGTCTTGTAAGTTTCTGTTCTGTTTACTAAAATGCTCCACCAAAGTTAAGGCATTCCCTTTGTGAGTGACCTTAATCGAGGTGGGGTGTTACAGATGTTAGAAGTTTCCTTGGGTTGGCGGGATACTATCAGCGGTTTATCAAGGATTTCTCCAAGATAGCTGCACCATTAACATGATTGATGAGAAATAATCAGGTGTACACATAGGATGCGAAGTGTGAGCAAGATTTTGGAATCTTGAAAGAGAGATTGGTGAGTGCTCCTATTTTAACGATTCCAAGTGGGAATAAAGAAATGGTGGTATACACCGATGCATCTAGTACTAGACTTAAAGCAGTGCTAATGAAGAAGGATAAGGTTGTGGCCTACGCAAGTCTACAGCTAAAGTTGCACAAAAGGAATTGCCCAACTCATGATCTGAAGTTAGTAGCGATTGTATTTGCTCTGAAGATGTGGAGACATTATTACGTGTTGGGAGTTCAATTCGAGTTGTTTACAGATCACAAGTCATTAAAATATCTTTTCTCCCAAAAGGATTTGAAT
Organism: Allium sativum; assembly: GCA_030737875.1. Classification (NCBI taxonomy): domain Eukaryota; kingdom Viridiplantae; phylum Streptophyta; class Magnoliopsida; order Asparagales; family Amaryllidaceae; genus Allium; species Allium sativum. Next base: position 440,687,356 of record CM060922.1, on the reverse strand, counting down.
CTTCGGTAGCAAATGTGGTTAGAGTTTCTGGTATTGTATGATTTTGGTATATCCTACACTCATTGTAAAGGTAACGTAGTTGCAGATGCGTTAAGTTGAAGACCTGCAGGATTAGGAGCAATGTTTTCGGAATGGAAAAGCTTCGAGTACTTGGTAGGATTTGATTTCAGACCACGGTGTGAGTATGAATTTGAAATTTTGGCAAGCTTATCGATAAGACCTACTCTCATTGAAAGGATCAACGAGAGCCAAAAGCAAGACGCAAAGCTTGTCGAGTTTGTCCAAAAGTTGGAACCAGAGGACAAAGAGTTCGAGGTCGATCGAGATGGTTGGTTTTGAAAGCAAGGACGACTAGTTGTTCCTGATATCGATGGATTGAGAGATGAGGTTCTAAGGGAATGTCATCACTCGAAGTTGACGATTCATCCTAGTGGTAATAATGTATCAGGACATGAAGCGAGCTTACTAATGGGAAGGGATGAAGCAGGATATTGGAAAGCTTATTTCCAAGTGCATGAACTGTCATTTGGTGAAAGCTAAAAAGAAGAAGCCGAATGGATTGCTTCGGCCATTGGAAATTCCTACGTGGAAGTGGGAACATATTTCGATGGATTTTATAGATGGATTACCCAGAACAAGGGCAGGAAACGAAGGAATTTGGGTCATCGTGGATCGCTTGACCAAAAGTGCGAGGTTTATTCCTATCAAACCAACTAGGACAACATCGAAGTTGGCTGAGCTTTATATAAAATTGATAGTTTGATTCCATGGTATCCCAAAAAGCATAGTGAGTGATTGAGATCCATTTTTCACGAGTGGATTTTGGAAGAGTTTGCAAGAAGCTTTGGGAACCGAGTTGTGTTTGAATACAGCTTATCACCCCCAAATTGATGGTCAAACCGAGAGGGTTAACCAAGTTTTGGAAGATCTCCTGAGGGCTTGTGTGTTAGACTTCGGAGGATCATGGGAGGACCATCAACATCTAGTTGAGTTTGCATATAATAATATCTACCAGTCGAGCATTGGGATGGCACCATACGAGGCATTGTATGGTAGACCATGTAATTCTCCGACATGTTGGTTAAAGACTGGAGATAAGTTGATACTTGAGCCTGAGATGATAATAGAAACCTCGGATTGTATCGATATCGTTTGGCAATGAATGTAGGCAGCCCAAGATCATCAGAAGAGTTATGCTGATAAGTGTCATAAGGATTTGGAATTCGAGGTTAGTGAAATGGTTTTCGTGAAGATTTCATCGTTGAAGCATGTGATTAGATTCGGAAGTAAAGGGAAGTTGGCTCTTAGGTTTGTTGGACTGTTTCAGATAGTCGAGCGAATTGGAAAGCTCGCATATAGTTTGGATTTACCCGAGAAGATGTTGAGCGTGCTTTTCCATGTTTCGTTTCTACGAAAATGTAACGACCCGTATTCTACACATCATAGGATTGTAGAATATTTATTTCTTTCCCGTGAGAAGTCGTATGGTCATGTAACTTTGGGAAACATCTATTAGAGTCATTTCCCATGCTTGTGATTTTTGTCGATTTTTAAATGACCATTTTGCCCCTAGTTGGTACTGTTTTGGCCATAACTTTTGATTGAGGAGGAATTTTGACCTGAGACCACTTCCATTTGATTCGTTTGATAGTTTCTCTTTCCGTAGAGTGGTCACATTGGCCGAACGGACTTACCGTTTGGGAGATATGGCTGAAACAAGGTTTGGAGGGTGAAAAACTGCTTAACCGGGCCAAATCGGGTGATTAGTGAGTAGGCCCATAACCCATTTCGGGATTAGGGTTATGGGAGGGCTGAAATGAGATCGAGAATCATTCCATTTCAGTTTTCTAGCCTCCACTTATCACCAAGGATCCCTAAAAATGGCCTCCAACCTCTAAATCACCTCCAAATCATCTTTTGGTCAAGGATTTGGCTTAGCAACCCCTAATCAAAGAAGATCTTCACCTAATCAACCTTGGAGCTGCTGTTAGCATTGGGATTCGCATCAAATCAGAGCATTATTTCAGATCTTAGTTTGTTTTGTGGCTAAGGTGAGTGATTTGCTTAGTTTTGCACTAATTATGACTAATTAGGGTTGATTAGTGGTAATTAGCGAATTTAAACATGATAAAATTCTGGAAAAATGTTTATAAAATTCGGAATGATATTTTAAACCTCTGTTAGAAATTTGGTTCCGTTTGGTTAAGTTTTGCTAATCATATCATTGGTTTCACCTAAACATGCTTAGGGGGAGGTATGGGATTTTGGGTATGTTTGATCCATTTCATATGCTATGGTTTATGTTTTGATGTTTGGGATTGACACTACATGTTGCTATGACTGTATGGTATGCTTTTGGGTCGTTTAGAAGTGTTAGATTGGTCAAAAACGCCATCGAATGGCGTAAAAACAGTCGCAGGAAACATGCAGGAAATGACCCAGAATCCGGATCGGATCGGTGGGGGAAAGCGCGACCCGAACCGTTCTAGCATGGGCGTCACGATCCGTCTAAAGGAGTTGGTCACGACTTAAGTTGGGTGGCACGATCTGGTAGTGGAGGCGCGATCCGAACCAACAAGTACTTCCGATCCGAACCAGAAGGGGTGGGACGTTCACGAGTCGATGGGTACTAGGCGATACGATCCGACCCGATCAGAAGGCACGACCCGACCCAGACGAAGCAACCCGATCCGATCCGAAGTGGTGATACCGATCCGAATAAGGAAAAAGGAGCCACGAGCTGGAGGACCACGACCCGATCCGATGGAGGAAGCGCGATCCGATCCGAACGCAGAGGGCGATCCGATCCGACAAAGAATGTGAAGGCTGATCCGATCCGATTCGATTATGATGACCAATAACCCGAGATGCAAAGGTAGTCCAAATGGAAGTTAGAGCTCAGGATCCCGGAACCAGTTGGGAACCAATGAGTTCACTTCATAGTTGGACTTTGCTGCGGGACGTGTGCTAAGGAGTTGTCGACGTTCATGACTTCGATTCACCACTAAGAATGAATGATGGGCTACTTATCAGTGCAGTAGGGTCATTATGACCTGAGGGGCAAAGTGATGGTAGCAAGACTACGTTATCAGTGCAGTAGGGTCATTATGACCTTAGGGGCAAGGTGATGCGTAGTAAGACTATGAGCCAGCGCAGATGGGGTGAATAACTCCATGGGGCAAGTGGACATAGTAAGGATTAGTAAGGCTATGAGCCAGCGCAGATGGGGTGAATAACTCCATGGGGCAAGTGGACATAGCGAGGAATTAGTGGCTATGTTATCAGTGCAGTGAAGCCATTTATGACTTCATGGGGCAAAGTGATCGTAGCAAGGAATGTGGGGTGATCGAAGTGGTGGATATCGTATGCTTTACGCACTGAGTGAGAGATGTGAGGATGGATGCTATGATTTATTGTTTGCCATCCCTATGACATGCACACCTCCCCCACCTCCGTATCTTTATGTTGTTTGATATGATACCTTAGAGTGTTGTACAGTATGTAGTGCTAACTCTTTGGTTGCAGGTCCAGGTTCAGGTATGTTTTAGTCTACCTGTTATTGTTCACTTTAGATGCTTATCGCTCATACCAGGCTTTATGTCTGACCCAGAGTTTTATGTCTCCTCTTATTACTCTGGGTGCTCACACGAGCAGACTAGAGACAGGTTAGCTGGTGGTGATCGAGTAGCTGATTCGGAGGCGGGCAGGAGGCTTCCACGTATTATATATATATATACACATTCTCCCTGTGTCGTTGGTGGTCGCTACTTGGGCATTAGTAGTGTACCTCATTTATCTTACTTTGCTTTGAGACAGTTTGAAAGTTGTAATAAGTTGTATTTTGGATTTCCGCTGCTATGATGTTTAGTTCTGATTTTCAGCTTATGCACTGTCTCTCCTGTTTTATGTCAAGTATGTTATTATTATATTTTGTTCTATGCGCTGTGAGACATTTTACAGGTTTTTAGTATGTTCATTTCCTTCTTCCCTTTCCTTCTGGCGACCCGTTCCGTGCTAACTGGACATGTGTACAACGCACTTTTGGAGTAAATGTTGGTTGGTGCGGGCGGGCTGTCACACTTGGTATCAGAGCTCTAGGTTGCGTAGTTAACCTAGGGAAAGACACTAGGGAGAGTTAGTACGTATATGAGAGCGCGTATTTGTGATTACTTTGGTTTTCAAAAGCTATGTATGTATATACTATTAGTAGTATAAAGATGAAGTCGCACTGCACTAGCACCACTATGGGGCCGTTAATCGTTTCCTTTTTACAGATTAACGATGAGCCGAGAGACGAGGGGTGCTGGTAGAGGGACCAACCAAGGGAATGCCGTTGACATGAGGGCTATGTTTACTAACCTCATGAGAGACATGCTTAGAGAAGTGCAAGGGGCAATTCCCAATCCCGGAGTTGGTGTTGGCCCAGTGGTGCAGGCGCCTAGGGTCGATTTCGCCAAGTTGTGCAAGGATTACACTAATCTTGGTGGGAAGCCGTTCCATGGAACGGAGTCGGCCACAGATGTTCAAGATTGGATGGATAGCTGTGATCGTATCTTTGATGACTTGGGTCTCGAGGATGCGATGAAGAGAAGGCTAGCGTCTCGTCAGTTGCAAGGGCGAGCGATGAATTGGTGGAATGCTATCAGAACAGCTACTCCAGAGGACCAGGTTACTTGGGATCAGTTCAAGGCTCGCTTTAGCGAGAAGTTTATCCCAGCTGCCCAGAAGTCAGTGTTGTTTAAGAGGTTCTTGGAACTCAAGCAGAATGGGAGGGCAGTTCCTGATTATATTGCTGAGTTCGACACTTTGTCAAAGTATGGACTGTCTCTCATTGATACCCCTGAAAAGAAGAATGAGAAGTTCATTACTGGCCTGGATGGTTACTTGGGGGAGAGGCTTATCAACCACATCGATGAGACTTTTGAATCGATCGTGGGAAAAGCTTTGAGGTCAGAGAGTCTTTACCCTAAGTCAAAGACTGAGGCTGCATCTGCAGAAGGGCCAAAGCCGCAAGCAGGCGGTGGAGGCAAGAATAGCTCTCAGAATAAGAGGAAGCAGGACCAATCTAAAGGTGGCCAGAAAAAGAGCAAGAAGGATGTTGAGTGCTTCAGCTGTGGAAAGAAAGGCCATTATGCTAAGGAATGTCGGGCCAAGCCAGCGGAAAGGAAGTGCTACAACTGTGGTCAAGTGGGACATCAGAAAGACAAGTGTCCGCAACCTCTTAAGGAGAAGCAGATTGTGAAAGCATATGCTCTTGATGCTATTCCTTCTTCGTCGAATGCCCCAACTGCGGCGGAGAAAGGAAAGAATGTTGTTATTCAAGGTATGCTTTCTATTTATGATATACCAGTTCGAGTTTTGTTTGATACTGGGGCTTCCCGTTCCTTCATATCTAGTGACCTGGTAGATAGGTTGGGACTGGAACCCGAGATAGTCGATAGACCATTGATTGTGACGAACCCGATTGGTGGTTCAACTAGCCTTAGTATGATTTGCAAGAATTTGGTCTTATCGAGTCATGGATGTATGTTTGTATGTGATTGCTTTGTTTTGGGTTTTACGGGGTATGGCATTATATTGGGAGTCGATTGGCTCCAAAGATACGGGGTGGTGGTAGACTGTGAGGGCTTTTTGGTGACAGTGAGTGTAACGACCTGGATTTTTCGGCTATTTATATTCGAATATTTAAATTGTTTTAAATATTATATTTGAATTTATTTATGTAATATAATATCAAATTCGCTAATTAAATGAAAAATGAACGTTTATATTTTTATTTAATATAAAACGAACTTGTAACGACGCGGTAGTTCGAAAAATCGAGTTTGAACTTCAATTGATCATACCGAATCCATTATAAGTCGGATTTTAGTGAAACGAGAAGCGTCTGAGTCTAGTTGATAATATTTTTCTAATAGAGGAGAAAAATCGAGTTTTCGTATTATAGATTTTATTTTACGTCCAAATCAAAATTTCAAATAGTCGCTATAGAATCGTAAATCGACCATAACAGTTTATTTGAAATAACAGCATACTGGATACGAATTTAGACAAGGTTCTTTTGAGACGTAGTGTTAATTTAATTTTTAGAATTTTACTGTAATTTTTAATTAATTAAATAAGCAACTTTTTATTTGGGGTATTTTGCACCCTGTATCAATATTTTGGGATTTCAAAATACAAGTTAATCTACCGATATTATTATATATTTGTGATCGTGGCACAACGCTGGACACGACGGTATATTTATTTCTGTCGTTAACGAGACGTATGCGGACGGAGTTTACCCTATTTCTGAAGCCACCCTAAGTCTAAGATAAAAAGGGCAGAAAATATCTCTGAAAACCGGCAAATGCCTGAATCGTTCATTTACTATTGAGACAACAAAACAAAACACTCAGCTTACATTTTCAAATCCTATTTTTTTGTCCAATACATGCCCTCGTTCTGCTTTTGGGAGAAAGTCCACATGTACCCTATGCTTAGGCATACTGTCTTACGTGTTATTCAAGGTTTAGCAGGAATAAAATAACAAATGAGATCTACTATAAAACCATGTCGCATCATTTTTAAAAATCATACTCTAGTCTACACTGGTTCGTAGCCGCATGGTTCATTTAATATTGAAGGTGACCTATCCAAACCATACTGCAGTGTGTCATTACATCAGATACTGCATCTAAACAAGGCCTAAAAACATACGCTGTTACCAAAGTGGTATTTTGAAACTTGGATCTACCCTATACTTTGTATTTTCAACCAGTCTGTACACTAATGAAACCGCACCTTTCTTTTCAAGTCGACACACACGTGCTAAATCCTTTCATCGTCAGCTTTGTGAAGTGAAGTAACACAGAAGAGCTAATATAACATAGGTATAATAGGCTAAATCAAATCGTAAATTAATCAAAGGGTCAATTCCTATTCTTGTGCCAGCCGTAGCCTAGAGACAGTCGCAGCAACATGTCCATTTCTTTGAAACAGTGTCCATGTGCTTGTGTTCTATATTAAAATATTTAAACATGCAAACTAATATATGTACACCCCTGTCTTTTCTTTCAACTTAAGTGAACCGTGCCGACAAAGTTTCGCCTCGAGAATCCCAGGCATACAGCTAATCCACCTACCCTATGTTCACAGACGTGCCCCCCAAACTTCTAAACCGTGCTGCCCACGATGCTCCCCCTATAAATACTGCATTCTCCCATTTCTTTCAGGATGACAAAATGAAAACAAATTATAAAAAAAAAAAAAAAAAAAACCCACGTAAGGAATAGAAAAGAAAGAGAAGCAGAGGAGCATTAAAACGTGGCTGCTCTTCTTTTTCCTGGTGCGTCATAAAATGGTGGAAGAGGGACGTTGGGGAAACAGTGCTGTGATGTAGTTTCGGGTATGGGGTGTTTTGCATGGGAAGATAACGTGAATTGGCTCGGTGCATGGAGTTTTGCTGACGTGCGTAACTGGAGGACTGTGGTGATGCGAGGTAGAGCTGAGTCACAGCAAATGAACGGGGGTTTGGGGCGTTGGGTATCTTCTGTGGTGAAATTGTGAAAGTTATATTAGGAAGAAGAAGTGAGCAACGAGTATAGGACGAGAAGAAGGTTGTAGAACAAAGGTGGGCTGAGTTTGTGGCATGGGCTTTTGGGCTCACGTTAAAAAAAAAAAAAAAAAAAAAGAAGAAGAAGAAGATTACATTCGAAAGCAGCGTGAGACATGCAGGTGTGGGTATTAGCTTTAAAATAGAGAAGAACAAATGAGGACGGGCTTTGTTTTCAACAAGTGGGGAGCAGGGCGTTTGGACGTGGGCTGAAGGGCGGTTCAAAAAGAAAGGAGTTTCACATTGTGATGTTTCAAGTGCTGGCATGTTTTTGGTTGGGCATTGCATGGCGTACATGCATGGGGCCAACGATGGAGGATCAGGTTCGGGGTAGCGAACGAAGAGGAACCATGTTATTAAGAATTCAGTGAAACCGAGCACGCTGGAATCGCAGTAGAGAGCATTACGCTGCTGAGCAGTTTCGGACGAGACCGGAAGCAATCTGATTTTCCAGTTAATTTTAAACGACTGTTTAAAATTAAATGAAGCAACGCGCGTACTGATCGTCGAAAGCGAAAGGTGAGTTAATTCTCACACATTTCTGAATTACTAGGATGTGATAAATCCATATGATTAAATTTAATTGGTTGATTGGATGCTTTGGATGCCTATGGTTGCTTTAATGGTTGACGTTAATTATATTATCGTCGTTTAAAATATTTCTATATACTGATATGAAATATTTTAATGATCGGTGTTGCAGGGAAGGACAGGTAGGAGGAACCAAACCGGTTCCTCAAACATTTAATATGTTGTTATTTCATATTTTATATGAACTGTTCAAGACCCGTTGACTTTTAAACCCCGTTGATGGTTGAATATGGTTGAGTTTTGAATCAATAGATAGTTGGCTGATGAATAAATAGCAGATGGCCCAAATATACACTGTTTATAAAGAACGATTCACCGTCAAGTGAATCGCGAGGAAAGAAAATATAAAATTTATTTTTATAACCATAGATATATTTTTAAATATATTATTTTAAGTGAAGTTTAAAACAAGAATAAACCAACCACATAAATACTTTGATTGGTTTAGCCAAAATTCACCATGCGCGAAGCACGTGCTTATTAAGTAAGTGTTAAACGACCTTATTTAGCTAATTCAAGTGGCCAGATTTGACGTAACAATTAAAATGGGTTTATATTGATAGGAATCAAAGTGGATAAAATTATTTAGATTAATTAATTATTAATTAATTTAAATGACAAGATCAATAACGATTGACCACGTTTAAAGTTGAACAGTTAACGACGTTAACTGGAGTTGTTTAGCTAATTAGTTCACTTAAGGATAGTTAATGGTAAACCAAACCATGTTATTTTGATATAAAGGTTGAAGGATGATTATTATTATTTATATAACGATAATAATCAAATGGGATTTTTTTAAATTAATTAGTTTGGTGATTATTTTAAATGGAATTTGTGGTGACATAGGAAATGAGTGTCGGGTTTTATTACAACTGATATCTATCTTAAGATAAGAACGTTGTTGATCAAGGTATGAGAGGTAATTAAAATACCCCAACTTGAACAACTTCAAGATTATCAAAGGATGATGTTAGTCGTAATGATAAAAGTGATAGAACAAAGTATTTTGGTCAAATAATAAAGTATCGTTATTAGAAGGATTTGGAAATGTATTTATAATGAGATTCTGAAATTAAAGGAAATAAAGGGAGCTTATGGTATGGAATGATATTCCCATACATAAAGAAATAAAAAGAGAGATTGGTGAAAGTTTGATGAAATTGTCAAAGTATTGAAATGAGATTTAAATGGGTTTATTCTAAAAGAATGAGTGGTGGTTTTGGTATTCGAATATGAAGCCAAAGAAGATGTCGTAATAATCATTTTTCGAATGATAAGTGATTCGATAAGATAATAAGAAATGTATGGCCAAGTGATGCTATGTAATAAACCAATGGATCTGTTATTTGTATGGTTATTTATTTTGATAGTTAAATAACCGACTATCAAAATCTGACCCAACGTTATTGGTACGGGAAGACCGGGATCGAATTTATATTCGAAAACCATTCCGACCAATAAATACGAATACGTCGAAGATGCTGATCGAGGTGGAGCAATTGAAGACCGTAGATCTTCATGAGACGGAAGAGTTACTTACAATCTCTGGCTGATCCCTAGAGATATACTGTGACTCTGTCGTGATTGGAATTTATGGGTTGCAAGGACTTCTCGCTGCTGATCCATGGGGTGATTCCTATATTGGATGCAGTAGGAGGGTACCTTCGGTTCATCCTGTACCTGGATGACGTGTATGGACGATGTTAATGGTGGCCAGATGTTTCAAAAGTCGATTATAGCCTCAAGCCTCATCAACCGGGAAAAGACAAAAATCGGGCAGGCAGCATGGCTATGTGGGTCGCACCCATTAGGGTGTATTGTCACCATCTAGAGAATATTCATATTTGTTACTTCTTTTCATTTCTGTATCACCCGGGGATTTCGGTGGTCGCGACAAAAAGCCGAAAGGGTGACAATACATTCGATACACTCAAGAGAAATGAGTGGTCGGTCATGTGTGGGCCGGGTTGCAAGACGTTCTTGTTGAACCCAGTGTATTCGTCTCTAGAGGTACACTATCGGCAGGTGGTCCCATACCTTGTCAGGTTGGAAATCCAATCTCCAATAAGCGCCCACGGTTTTAATTGTATACTATATATGTAGAGCGTGAGATGCAAGCGTTCTGCTAGATTGCTATTTACTTGTATTTAGACATTATTATAATATCAGACAAGATATTGGTTTCAAAACTGTTTTGGGTTATCGTAAGGTAAAAACCGTCCGTGTTTATGTGTGGACTGGTCTTACTATTACCTTTTATTTCAAAAGGATTTCAAAGTTAAACAAGTTGGTTGCTGTATGAATTTATCACTGAAAGTATTTCAGACTGACCTGGGTGAATTTTGTTTTAAATCAAATGTGCTCGGGTCAGACCGAGTACATGTACAGGTTAGGTTTCGCTTGGAGCTTCAGAAGAGGAGTTGAAGTCGAGACGTATTCCATATATATACTGGTACTAGTTTATTTCCGTTGTGTGTTGTATTGATCTGAATGTATACTCTGATGTTGTGATATCAATTCTTTGATAAAGTATTATTGATTATTATATTTTGTCCATTCCGCTGTGAGACTCTGATCTTCTTATTCTTCTATTCTAATATTTCTTTCTTTCTTCTCTCACCCTCTAACTTCTTTCTATTAGCTTTCTGGGTTTTCGGTACTTGAGTTTGGACACGGGACGTGTTAGTGTCTGGATTCGAGTGTCGAAATTCCCGGGTCGCTACAGTTGCTATCAGAGCAATGGTTTAGGAATAACCTTGGCTCTGTGGTGTAACTCGATAGAGTTTGGGCTAGTAATACCCTAGATCGAGTTGAGTGTATATATACGAAAGTGCGTATTTGTAATTTGAATATAAAATTATTTTTATTGTTTTGACACGATAAATTTTAAAATTTATTATTTGATATGGATAAAATTCCAGATTTGGATGAAGGGGAATCATTTCAAATATGAAGTGGGAATTAATTTTAACTTGTATGAGTTAAAAGAAACCCTTTGAATTGGAATTGAGACAAGCCAACAAAAATTTGACTTGTGTTGGGTAAAATAAAAAAGTGAATAAATCCAAACAGGATAAATGGGAATTTGTTGAATGGTATGATTGGAATATGGCTTGGAATTAGACTTTGAACCAATGAATGTATTGGGCTCGTTAAAATGAGAATCAAGGGTAATAAAATTTGAATTTGGAATTAAATATTTAACTGACGACGAGTTAAATAAAAAGAAAAATGATTTGATTTGATTAAGAGATTGTTGCTTGCTTGGCTGGACTGGATGGGAAACCATTAACAGTTAATTAAGAAGTTGAATGGATTGAAAAGGAAGGAATTCCAGCATAATGGCTTTTGGATGGGATTATATGATATAACCCGGTATCAGTTTTTGCATTGGAAGTTGAGGAAAGGGCAGACTGTCAGAAGGCTATGATAATTGACTTGATCACGGAGATTGAAGCACAGATTAGGAAATGAAGAGCTGTTAGTTGCCGAACTTTGTGATTCGAGTATTGGGTGCCCGACAAAAAGGTAAACCTTAATATTATTGATTGAGCGTTTGAATTTATACCCGAGATGGGTAGCCGCTTGACTTTTATTTCTTTGGATCGATATAAGAGGCCAGTGTGGCGTTGTAGTTGGTTGGATCGAACAGTACAGAGGAGGTGCTGGCGAATTTTTCGAAAATTTTATAACTTGGTGATATTTTTGATAATATTTTGAATTAATTATTTTGAAATTAATTGCGGTTGGAGCGTTCTTTTTACCTAGCAATTTCGGGGACGAAATTTATTTAAGGGGGGAAGAATGTAACGACCTGGATTTTTCGGCTATTTATATTCGAATATTTAAATTGTTTTAAATATTATATTTGAATTTATTTATGTAATATAATATCAAATTCGCTAATTAAATGAAAAATGAACGTTTATATTTTTATTTAATATAAAACGAACTTGTAACGACGCGGTAGTTCGAAAAATCGAGTTTGAACTTCAATTGATCATACCGAATCCATTATAAGTCGGATTTTAGTGAAACGAGAAGCGTCTGAGTCTAGTTGATAATATTTTTCTAATAGAGGAGAAAAATCGAGTTTTCGTATTATAGATTTTATTTTACGTCCAAATCAAAATTTCAAATAGTCGCTATAGAATCGTAAATCGACCATAACAGTTTATTTGAAATAACAGCATACTGGATACGAATTTAGACAAGGTTCTTTTGAGACGTAGTGTTAATTTAATTTTTAGAATTTTACTGTAATTTTTAATTAATTAAATAAGCAACTTTTTATTTGGGGTATTTTGCACCCTGTATCAATATTTTGGGATTTCAAAATACAAGTTAATCTACCGATATTATTATATATTTGTGATCGTGGCACAACGCTGGACACGACGGTATATTTATTTCTGTCGTTAACGAGACGTATGCGGACGGAGTTTACCCTATTTCTGAAGCCACCCTAAGTCTAAGATAAAAAGGGCAGAAAATATCTCTGAAAACCGGCAAATGCCTGAATCGTTCATTTACTATTGAGACAACAAAACAAAACACTCAGCTTACATTTTCAAATCCTATTTTTTTGTCCAATACATGCCCTCGTTCTGCTTTTGGGAGAAAGTCCACATGTACCCTATGCTTAGGCATACTGTCTTACGTGTTATTCAAGGTTTAGCAGGAATAAAATAACAAATGAGATCTACTATAAAACCATGTCGCATCATTTTTAAAAATCATACTCTAGTCTACACTGGTTCGTAGCCGCATGGTTCATTTAATATTGAAGGTGACCTATCCAAACCATACTGCAGTGTGTCATTACATCAGATACTGCATCTAAACAAGGCCTAAAAACATACGCTGTTACCAAAGTGGTATTTTGAAACTTGGATCTACCCTATACTTTGTATTTTCAACCAGTCTGTACACTAATGAAACCGCACCTTTCTTTTCAAGTCGACACACACGTGCTAAATCCTTTCATCGTCAGCTTTGTGAAGTGAAGTAACACAGAAGAGCTAATATAACATAGGTATAATAGGCTAAATCAAATCGTAAATTAATCAAAGGGTCAATTCCTATTCTTGTGCCAGCCGTAGCCTAGAGACAGTCGCAGCAACATGTCCATTTCTTTGAAACAGTGTCCATGTGCTTGTGTTCTATATTAAAATATTTAAACATGCAAACTAATATATGTACACCCCTGTCTTTTCTTTCAACTTAAGTGAACCGTGCCGACAAAGTTTCGCCTCGAGAATCCCAGGCATACAGCTAATCCACCTACCCTATGTTCACAGACGTGCCCCCCAAACTTCTAAACCGTGCTGCCCACGATGCTCCCCCTATAAATACTGCATTCTCCCATTTCTTTCAGGATGACAAAATGAAAACAAATTATAAAAAAAAAAAAAAAAACCCACGCAAGGAATAGAAAAGAAAGAGAAGCAGAGGAGCATTAAAACGTGGCTGCTCTTCTTTTTCCTGGTGCGTCATAAAATGGTGGAAGAGGGACGTTGGGGAAACAGTGCTGTGATGTAGTTTCGGGTATGGGGTGTTTTGCATGGGAAGATAACGTGAATTGGCTCGGTGCATGGAGTTTTGCTGACGTGCGTAACTGGAGGACTGTGGTGATGCGAGGTAGAGCTGAGTCACAGCAAATGAACGGGGGTTTGGGGCGTTGGGTATCTTCTGTGGTGAAATTGTGAAAGTTATATTAGGAAGAAGAAGTGAGCAACGAGTATAGGACGAGAAGAAGGTTGTAGAACAAAGGTGGGCTGAGTTTGTGGCATGGGCTTTTGGGCTCACGTTAAAAAAAAAAAAAAAAAAAAGAAGAAGAAGAAGAAGATTACATTCGAAAGCAGCGTGAGACATGCAGGTGTGGGTATTAGCTTTAAAATAGAGAAGAACAAATGAGGACGGGCTTTGTTTTCAACAAGTGGGGAGCAGGGCGTTTGGACGTGGGCTGAAGGGCGGTTCAAAAAGAAAGGAGTTTCACATTGTGATGTTTCAAGTGCTGGCATGTTTTTGGTTGGGCATTGCATGGCGTACATGCATGGGGCCAACGATGGAGGATCGGGTTCGGGGTAGCGAACGAAGAGGAACCATGTTATTAAGAATTCAGTGAAACCGAGCACGCTGGAATCGCAGTAGAGAGCATTACGCTGCTGAGCAGTTTCGGACGAGACCGGAAGCAATCTGATTTTCCAGTTAATTTTAAACGACTGTTTAAAATTAAATGAAGCAACGCGCGTACTGATCGTCGAAAGCGAAAGGTGAGTTAATTCTCACACATTTCTGAATTACTAGGATGTGATAAATCCATATGATTAAATTTAATTGGTTGATTGGATGCTTTGGATGCCTATGGTTGCTTTAATGGTTGACGTTAATTATATTATCGTCGTTTAAAATATTTCTATATACTGATATGAAATATTTTAATGATCGGTGTTGCAGGGAAGGACAGGTAGGAGGAACCAAACCGGTTCCTCAAACATTTAATATGTTGTTATTTCATATTTTATATGAACTGTTCAAGACCCGTTGACTTTTAAACCCCGTTGATGGTTGAATATGGTTGAGTTTTGAATCAATAGATAGTTGGCTGATGAATAAATAGCAGATGGCCCAAATATACACTGTTTATAAAGAACGATTCACCGTCAAGTGAATCGTGAGGAAAGAAAATATAAAATTTATTTTTATAACCATAGATATATTTTTAAATATATTATTTTAAGTGAAGTTTAAAACAAGAATAAACCAACCACATAAATACTTTGATTGGTTTAGCCAAAATTTACCGTGCGCGAAGCACGTGCTTATTAAGTAAGTGTTAAACGACCTTATTTAGCTAATTCAAGTGGCCAGATTTGACGTAACAATTAAAATGGGTTTATATTGATAGGAATCAAAGTGGATAAAATTATTTAGATTAATTAATTATTAATTAATTTAAATGACAAGATCAATAACGATTGACCACGTTTAAAGTTGAACAGTTAACGACGTTAACTGGAGTTGTTTAGCTAATTAGTTCACTTAAGGATAGTTAATGGTAAACCAAACCATGTTATTTTGATATAAAGGTTGAAGGATGATTATTATTATTTATATAACGATAATAATCAAATGGGATTTATTTAAATTAATTAGTTTGGTGATTATTTTAAATGGAATTTGTGGTGACATAGGAAATGAGTGTCGGGTTTTATTACAACTGATATCTATCTTAAGATAAGAACGTTGTTGATCAAGGTATGAGAGGTAATTAAAATACCCCAACTTGAACAACTTCAAGATTATCAAAGGATGATGTTAGTCGTAATGATAAAAGTGATAGAACAAAGTATTTTGGTCAAATAATAAAGTATCGTTATTAGAAGGATTTGGAAATGTATTTATAATGAGATTCTGAAATTAAAGGAAATAAAGGGAGCTTATGGTATGGAATGATATTCCCATACATAAAGAAATAAAAAGAGAGATTGGTGAAAGTTTGATGAAATTGTCAAAGTATTGAAATGAGATTTAAATGGGTTTATTCTAAAAGAATGAGTGGTGGTTTTGGTATTCGAATATGAAGCCAAAGAAGATGTCGTAATAATCATTTTTCGAATGATAAGTGATTCGATAAGATAATAAGAAATGTATGGCCAAGTGATGCTGTGTAATAAACCAATGGATCTGTTATTTGTATGGTTATTTATTTTGATAGTTAAATAACCGACTATCAAAATCTGACCCAACGTTATTGGTACGGGAAGACCGGGATCGAATTTATATTCGAAAACCATTCCGACCAATAAATACGAATACGTCGAAGATGCTGATCGAGGTGGAGCAATTGAAGACCGTAGATCTTCATGAGACGGAAGAGTTACTTACAATCTCTGGCTGATCCCTAGAGATATACTGTGACTCTGTCGTGATTGGAATTTATGGGTTGCAAGGACTTCTCGCTGCTGATCCATGGGGTGATTCCTATATTGGATGCAGTAGGAGGGTACCTTCGGTTCATCTTGTACCTGGATGACGTGTATGGACGATGTTAATGGTGGCCAGATGTTTCAAAAGTCGATTATAGCCTCAAGCCTCATCAACCGGGAAAAGACAAAAATCGGGCAGGCAGCATGGCTATGTGGGTCGCACCCATTAGGGTGTATTGTCACCATCTAGAGAATATTCATATTTGTTACTTCTTTTCATTTCTGTATCTCCCGGGGATTTCGGTGGTCGCGACAAAAAGCCGAAAGGGTGACAATACATTCGATACACTCAAGAGAAATGAGTGGTCGGTCATGTGTGGGCCGGGTTGCAAGACGTTCTTGTTGAACCCAGTGTATTTGTCTCTAGAGGTACACTATCGGCAGGTGGTCCCATACCTTGTCAGGTTGGAAATCCAATCTCCAATAAGCGCCCACGGTTTTAATTGTATACTATATATGTAGAGCGTGAGATGCAAGCGTTCTGCTAGATTGCTATTTACTTGTATTTAGACATTATTATAATATCAGACAAGATATTGGTTTCAAAACTGTTTTGGGTTATCGTAAGGTAAAAACCGTCCGTGTTTATGTGTGGACTGGTCTTACTATTACCTTTTATTTCAAAAGGATTTCAAAGTTAAACAAGTTGGTTGCTGTATGAATTTATCACTGAAAGTATTTCAGACTGACCTGGGTGAATTTTGTTTTAAATCAAATGTGCTCGGGTCAGACCGAGTACATGTACAGGTTAGGTTTCGCTTGGAGCTTCAGAAGAGGAGTTGAAGTCGAGACGTATTCCATATATATACTGGTACTAGTTTATTTCCGCTGTGTGTTGTATTGATCTGAATGTATACTCTGATGTTGTGATATCAATTCTTTGATAAAGTATTATTGATTATTATATTTTGTCCATTCCGCTGTGAGACTCTGATCTTCTTATTCTTCTATTCTAATATTTCTTTCTTTCTTCTCTCACCCTCTAACTTCTTTCTATTAGATTTCTGGGTTTTCGGTACTTGAGTTTGGACACGGGACGTGTTAGTGTCTGGATTCGAGTGTCGAAATTCCCGGGTCGCTACAGTGAGGGCGGATGATGGGCGGAGGGTAGTGTTTGGTAGTCTACCCAGTGATGGGGTTATGGCTAGTTTTGTAAATTCCCTCGACATCCCGCAGGATGAGTTGTCTGATGTGCCCGTGGTTGGCCAGTATCCGGACGTCTTCGAGGAGGTGACCGGGCTTCCACCACACCGAGAGATTGAGTTCCGTATTGATTTAGTGAAAGATGCCAGACCTATAGTGATGCCACTTCGTCGTATGGCACCAAGGGAGCAGCGAGAGCTCAGGGTGCAAGTCAGCAATCTTTTGAAGAAGGGATTTATTAGAAGGAGTGTCTCCGAGTGGGGAGCACCAGTTGTGTTTGCCACTAAGGCAGATGGTTCCCTTCGTTTGTGTGTGGACTATCGCGAGTTGAATAAGGTGACGAGGAAGAATAAGTATCCTCTACCGCGGATAGATGATTTGTTTGATCAGCTGGAAGGAGCAAGGGTGTTCTCCCAGTTGGACCTCGCGACAGGATTTCACCAGCTTCGAGTAGCAGATGAGAGTGTTCCGAAAACGGCATTCAGGACGCCGTCTGGATTTTATGAGTGGTTGGTCATGCCGTTTGGGTTGACCAATGCACCAGCCTACTTTGTGGATCTTATGAATCGAGTATTCAGAGATCAGTTGAATAAGTTTGTTCTTGTGTTCGTGGATGATATCCTTGTTTATTCAAGGACAGAAGAGGAACACAAGGGGCACTTGAGGATGGTGATGGAGGTGTTGAGGAAACACCAATTGAAAGCGAAATTCTCTAAGTGTCATTTTTGGAGAAGGGAAGTAAGATTCTTGGGTCATGTTGTTTCCGAGAGTGGTATTGTCGTGGACCCTGCGAAGGTGGCTACGGTACAGGATTGGCCTACACCCAAGAATGCAACAGATGTAAGAAGTTTCTTGGGATTAGCTGGATATTATCGTAAGTTTATCCAGGACTTCTCCAAGATCGCAGCACCGTTGACTCAGTTGACTAAGAAGAATCAGTCCTTCGTCTGGGACGGAGTGTGTAAGAACCCGTAACCTCCCCGTGAAGGAAAGCACGAATACTTTGAGAACAACACACAAAAGGACGCAGACGGAAGAACATTTCATTGTTATTACAACAATTCCATCAGATACAAGAATATACAGAGTATAAATGAATAAATTACATTCGATAAATATCAGAGATTACAATAAATTACATAGCAGCGGAAAATAATACAAAAGCACAACTAGAAGTGATACACGGATACAGAGCTTTCCGAGCATCGTTCCAGCTGTTAATCAGGACCCTGTGAATATAAATCTGCAAAACCAAAACTACTAGCTGCCCGTGCGGAAAATAGGGGCACCCAGAGTTTAGGTTAAAACAATAAACTCCAGGTCAGTCATGTGACTGGTGTGAGAACTAAAACAGTTATTTAAAACTTTACTTTAAAGATAGTAATTCAAGGGACCACGCCGTATAACACGGAACGGGTTTCCTCCCAAGAATACTAGTGCATAGAATAAACAGCGCAATGCTTTTTAGAAAAATGAAGCTATTATAAGACCCAGGTCCCATCACACAATGCAACGCAAGCCGGAGGATAGGGTTTTCCCTTATAATAGCCAAACATGCTTGGTACGTTTAAAACAAATCACTTGATACTATAATAGGTGTATAGTGTCAAAACATTTTCAATCATAAATATCAATCATAGACGGCATGGGTACCATATATCATGTCGCCATACTAGTTCTACAATTAAAACCGCAATACACGTATTGGAAATTGGATTTCCGTCATGAGTCGAGGCAAGGGGCAAGCTCCTCTCCGCGTTCGAGACACTCTAGCAAATGCCTCAGGACCCCACTATGATCCTTGGAATCGGCTGGGTCGGTCCTCTCTTACTTTTGAGGATTGGCAATTCCTGAACACACGTTTCCCGGTCCTTACAGACCTATATCCGAGGCGCCTCGTATCCAACAACCACACAGGTGAAAAGTATATAAATGTCAGGGCTGGTAGGTCACTGACACCACCCTAGCTAGAAAGAAACGTCGTGCTCTCCCAGCGGTCCGTCTCCCGTTTTTGACTCATACCGAGGTGTGAGGCTCGCGAATTCACGTTATACACAAAGCTACGCCACACAGGCCATGCTTTGATCATCAACCACAAGACTTTGCTTTTCAACAGAAGCCTTGATCAATTGCCACTTACGCATGCCACAATGGCAATTCACTCCATGCGACTGATGTCCATCGATATACAACCTCTGAGCTCGTACGTCTCAGAGAAGGGCGTTAAGCAAGAGAATAAATTCTCCGCTGCCAAACAGATGTATATTTAATAGAGATCAATCAACATAGAATAAAATCCAATGTCAGACACACAATCCATTTACAAGTTCGTTCTGGGTCTGAACGAAACCGGAGGCACTTTCCTCGCATATCCATCGATCTCCAAGTACGTCTGGACGATCACCAACTGTTTCCCTCATCCTGGGTGTACAGCCCAATCAAGATCATCAGTAATCACCCAAACGATGTGAAGACTTCCGGTCTTCAACCACCGTCTTCATCTTCGACATCTCGTCGAATCGGTTATTCAGAATGGGTATAACCCGGCCTTTCTGAATAACCCACGTATATGATAAACAAATGTTACACAACCACAACAAACGCCTCATTCCAATACAGAATATTCTTTTATTCACAAAATCACATTCTTAGGGAAATGTTCCCATTAATTTTATCCAAGATAAATTCTTCTAAATTCATTCTTTAATCTTCCTTTGGATATCACCTCAAACTAGTCGGGATTAACGAACCACACCGAAGTAATTATTTATTTTATTTCCCAATCCCAACCTATATATCCCATGGAGAAAAACTGGTGATACTCCATTCCTAACACCACGGTGTTATCGGTAAAATTAATTACCATTTCACGTTCAAATCTAATTAAAGATTTAACTATCGCTTTGGGGCAAAACTGGTGGTACTCCATTCTCGATCACCTTTCAGATTTGATAATTTAAATTATCAATTCACATTTTAATCTAATTAAAGATTCATTAAAACTCCACTTAGCTTTAATCCTTTCAAAAATCAATATCCTGTCTTTAATTGGGTTAAAGAACCAATGTCATCTAAAACACGATTCACGATAAACACCAAATCACATTTGATATTAAATACAAGGCTCTGAATAGAAAATATATCGACTTATATTCAATACCAAATTCTGAAACCAACAAATATCGTATTGGAAATAACGATATAAAATATATCTTTCAAATTCCCATAACAATATCTGTATAGTCACGAAATCCAACATCGAAATATCCCGAAGATAATTTCGATTTAGCTCCAGTCCAATCCACGTATTGGAAATTATCGATTATTTTCAAAATCACTTTCAAATTCAATTTATTTATTTTAAAAATAAATTGATTTTAATTCTATTTCAAAACTAGTTCATTTCAATAAAAATCTATTTTTACCTATTCAAATGTGGAATTTTCCAGCCCAATTCTTCCCAATTCACATATTATAATTTTACACAAATTATAGATATTTTTAATAATTTTATCAAGGCCCGTACAGTCGATTTCCAACAACGGCCATCGAACTGCACTTACAGCGACCTTTTTCGAATTTGATTTGGACATAATTCCAAATCCAACCGTCAGATTTCAAATTTCTAATATTCATTGGAAAGCTCTTTTCGATACGAACCCAACGGTTCCGGTTTTAGGAGAATCCGACGGTCGGATCTCCCGCAATGTCCGTTTGAAATAAATGGTCGAAATTCACGAACTGCCGCGGCGCGGCGCGTTCTATTCAGGCCATTATATATATAATATATATATTATATATATTTCGTCGATTTCCTTTTAAAACGAATTTTATAAATCGTTTTAAAATCGTTTCAAAAGCAATTTCAACTTTCTTTTCAATTCAAATCAAAATTGAATTCTTCTTTATAAATTCGTTTTTAAAATTCATTTCTATTCAATTCAAATTTTAATTCAATTTGAATTCATTTTAAATTCACTTTCAATTCAATTTGAATTCGTTTTCAATTCAATTCATTTCGAAATCGTTTTCAATTCAATTCATTTCGAAATCGTTTTCAATTCAATTCATTTCGAAATGTTTTCAATTCAATTCATTTCGAAATCGTTTTCAATTCAATTCATTTCGAAATCGTTTTCAATTCAATTCATTTCGAAATCGTTTTCAATTCAATTCATTTCGAAATGTTTTCAATTCATTTCATTTCGAAATCGTTTTCAATTCAATTCATTTCGAAATCGTTTTCAATTCAATTCATTTCGAAATGTTCGATTTCGAAATCACTTTTCAATATTCATTTTAAAATGAATAAAATCGATATAAATGTCGTTCACGTCAAAATGGCGCAAAACTAATCAACACGGCTTTATATTTTTCAACACTTCTTTATTCTATTCAACAAATGAGTATTTATCCCATTCAACACATGAATCTATATTTCTTTCAACACACGACTAATCTCAACACATGAGTCCTGTCAACACCTCACTATTTTTGTTATGTAAAATATTTTATAAAACTATGGTATCTATCGTTTGATTTTTAATTAGACTTCTACTGGGAAGTAGTTCTAATCTTAAATGTGATAAAGATGTAATTTATTTTATTTAAAATATTTTACTCAACACATGAATAGTTTCAACACATGACTATTTTTATATTCAACACATGAATTCTCTTTTATAATATTCCTTATTTTCCCG
Source organism: Allium sativum (assembly GCA_030737875.1). Classification (NCBI taxonomy): domain Eukaryota; kingdom Viridiplantae; phylum Streptophyta; class Magnoliopsida; order Asparagales; family Amaryllidaceae; genus Allium; species Allium sativum. Next base: position 440,665,328 of record CM060922.1, on the reverse strand, counting down.
ATTGGAATGAGGCCCAATCAATCACCATATAATGTTAATTATATGGATTTTCATACATCACACGTATATAATAGCATTGAAAAATAATCAATCATCAACCAAAGTGCACTACACTGTATAAGCATCAAATATAGATATCTGACGCTTATAACAGCCTGTCAATCAATCGATCAACATATTTAATCAATCAGGATGAGTGAACTTCAAATTTCATCCCAACACCCGTGTGGGGTTTCAAGCAATCAAACACAAATTTTATTTGTGCAGTTGGGCGATGTGTAAAATTTATCGACCCAATCAATGTCCTTCAAATAAGTGTACATAAACAAACCGTCCGGTTTGTAAATGAATATTTTATTTATTCACATTCACGTTAAAAATTATATTTTTAACGATAAAATATTCTATTTCAACACATGAATTTCCATTCATTTCATTTACACAATAAAAATGATATTTTTATTTTTCTAACATATTTTAGAAAATTTCGGCGGCATAACGGCACGATACTAGAAACGGGACAAGGCCTAGCCTTATCCCCGGTCTAGTGAAGGCCCATGCCATTCACACATCAATCAAATCAATTTCATTTCACCAAACAATTTCCATTCAATCAAATATTCTAACTAACTACTCAACCAAACAATTTAACAAACAAGCCATCCATGGTCTGTGGATGACGGGTGTCGGGTGCTACTAAACACCGTCTACATCCTAGTATATATATATAACTAGAAAAAGAATTTTGAGTGAGAAGTTCTCACCGAAAGCTATCCACTACCACGACTCTTCATTTATAGAAATCTTCTTCCTCCTCGCCTTTTTATCATCTTCGTTTGCCCGTAGTCACTACATATATAAAAATCACACATTTTTATATTTCGATGTCTTTAAAATAAAAAATCACGTTTTTATTTATTCACTTTCAATTTAAAAGTCATATTTTTATAATCACTTCATATATTTAAAAATCGAATTTTCACTATGCTATTCAATATATAAAAATCATATTTTCACAACGCTACTATATAGATAAAAATTATATTTTTATCCCCTTATTCTTCATATAAAAATTTCACCCTTTCAAAAAATAAAGTTTTCGCCTTTATAAAAATAAAGATTTCGCCTTTATAAAAATAAAGATTTCGCCTTTATAAAAATAAAGATTGCGCCTTTATAAAAATAAAGATTTCATCATTATAAAAATCATCACTTTACCTCAACGTATATAAAATAAAAATCAGATTTTTATTTCGCTACATATACAAAGATGATATTTTTATATTCTCTATCCTATAAAGATTATATTTTTAATACTTTAAAAATATAAAAATCATATTTTTAATATTTCTATATAGTAAAGACTATATTTTTAATACTTTAAAAATATAAAAATCATATTTTTATCACTTTAAAAATATAAAGATCATACCTTTTACCAAATAAAAATCCTATCTTTTCACCTTTCAAAATACGATCTTTTCACATTTCAAAATACGACCTTTTCACCTTTTAAAGTTCTAATCTTTTTCCATTTTAAAATTCAAACCTTTTCTATTTTAAATTCTTTTTAAAATCAGTTTTAAATTACTTTTTAAAATCAGTTTTAAATTACTTTTTAAAATCAGTTTTAAATTACTTTTTAAAATCAGTTTTAAATTACTTTTTAAAATCAGTTTTAAATCCCAAAAAAAATCGATTTTAATATATAAAAAAAAACAGTTATATGTAAACAAAAATAATAAATAAGAAGGGGACTTACAGCGGATGGAGGTTCGTGGGTGGCTGATGGGGTTGGTCTCGCCGTGGAGGAGAAGGGGGAAGAGGGTCTGGGCGGCGCAGCGCGTTCGGTTTCTTCACAGAAGGAGGGAGAGAGAACGGAGGGCGAGAGGGGGATAACCTGGGATGCGGCGCCGTCGTTTGAGGTGGAGGGGGTCTCGCCATCGGCGGTGGGGGATCGATCGGAGGAGCGACGAGCTCCTCCGCCCCCTTTTCTCTCGTTCTTTTTTTTTTTTCTATTTGTTTCGATTTCTGAAATAATGATTTTGGGGGGGGGGGGGGGGCAGAGCGGTTTTAAGGAGGAGGGGTTTTTTTTTTAATTATTTTATTTTAATTATTTTATTTGTAAATAGTTGACTTTTACATACGACCTCGAAACGAGGTCCACCGCCTGTCGTCCATAGCGTTCTACCCCCATTCCGAACACAACGGGATATGTATCGCGAGCTGATTTGTTCGTCTCAATCAGTTTCCGTTAAATTTACATTTAAATCACTATATTGAATTTTAAACGCACATTTCAAATTACCGGGGGTTACATACTAACTCTAAAAATTCTCGAAAAATATTTTCTAGCTTCGTATTGACGATACGGTCCTAACAAAACTAGTTTCGTCGAATTCTGAGACCGTATGAAAAATGGCCAATTTCCAGTCGATTAAAATCAACTGAAACTGGTCAAACGCGTTTTCCTTTGCCACGCTCACATATTGATTCGAAAAATTATGAAATTTGAAACTTAGCAATAATTTGACATCACGGACCCAACAAAAGTGGTTTCGTCGAAACCCGAGGTCATTTGCAAAATGTCCATTTTTAAGGGCCTGAATTCCATAGCGACTATTCAGAATTTTCAACTGGACATATCTTTTGATTCCCGCCATGAAATCTCAATTTGTCGGATTCGTTGGAAAGATATCATCAATTAGATCCTAATGTTTTTGGTTTCACTAAAATCCAGATTGTTTTGCACCCGGTACATTCAATTGAAGTTTGAAATCGAATTATCGAACTACCGCGCCATTTTCAATTCCATTATAATTATATATAATTATTTATATTCTAACGACGACGTATATAAATATACGTTCTATTTATATTCAAAATAAATTTTCGTCGATATTATTTAAAATAATCTATTTTAAATATTCAAAATTCACTAAAATTGCCAAAATAAAAATTTTAAACTGGCCCAGATTTTCGGGTTATTACAATCTCTCCCACTTAAAACTTTTCATCCCCGAAAAGGAACAAAGTCGAAAGTGGTTTGATTAATAAGCTCTACATTCGGTCTGGCTTCCATTCTCCAACTTTTCAGTTTCTGAGAATTTTCAAAATTTCAAAAATTTGGCTAACACCCTAAATTTTCGAAAAATTTCGCCATAACCTCCCCTGCACCGGGAGCATCGGGGAATTTCAAATAGCTTCCCCGGTCCTTCAGATCTCAAAAAGAAAAAGAAAAAGCCAAGCGGCTAGCCAATAGGCTCACAAAATCATCATCACCCAAACAAAACAGTAAATTACGTAGTAAACATGTACCTATTTGTCGGGCAAACAAATTTTATTCTTCGGCTCTAGCCTCCTTGCTATGACCTGCTCAATGATATACATGTATATGCATGCAAATGCGACCAATTTTCAATACAATTCAAAATTCGGTTCAATTAGGCATAATGGTTAAAAATTAGCAAACAAATAAACAAGCAACTCAAACATCAATCAATTAGTGAATTAGAGTTTCAAATTCATAAATTTGATATATATACAAAAATCATGTTTTTGATGCCAATTCACAACAATAAATCTAGCTATATTAGTTTGGTTCTCACACCAGTCTAATGGAAATATATAGAAATCACACCTTCGAAACACGAACATAAATTCTGGTGATGGAGCTCCATCAACAAAATCATCTCCGAGCGACTAGAGTGTAATCCTATATCTATCCAGTATATTAAAACTTCGACTATACGTTCATGACGCGTATACGCGAAATCTATATATACTCGATTGTCCATATTCAAAATAAATAAATAATCAAATACGTATAAAGCGATTTAAATTTGAAAACAAAATTGTTTTTATTTGAAAAATATACTCTTCGCACTCGTTCTAGGATACTACTGATCCTATCTCTAACGAGTAATTCTAATTGGATGTTGCTAATCCAATATCTGATGAATTCTTTCGTATGGTTCTAATGTGTCTTGTTCTCGAGCTCTGTAAACCAAAGCTCTGATACCACTGTAAGAACCCGTAACCTCCCCGTGAAGGAAAGCACGAATACTTTGAGAACAACACACAAAAGGACGCAGACGGAAGAACATTTCATTGTTATTACAACAATTCCATCAGATACAAGAATATACAGAGTATAAATGAATAAATTACATTCGATAAATATCAGAGATTACAATAAATTACATAGCAGCGGAAAATAATACAAAAGCACAACTAGAAGTGATACACGGATACAGAGCTTTCCGAGCATCGTTCCAGCTGTTAATCAGGACCCTGTGAATATAAATCTGCAAAACCAAAACTACTAGCTGCCCGTGCGGAAAATAGGGGCACCCAGAGTTTAGGTTAAAACAATAAACTCCAGGTCAGTCATGTGACTGGTGTGAGAACTAAAACAGTTATTTAAAACTTTACTTTAAAGATAGTAATTCAAGGGACCACGCCGTATAACACGGAACGGGTTTCCTCCCAAGAATACTAGTGCATATAATAAACAGCGCAATGCTTTTTAGAAAAATGAAGCTATTATAAGACCCAGGTCCCATCACACAATGCAACGCAAGCCGGAGGATAGGGTTTTCCCTTATAATAGCCAAACATGCTTGGTACGTTTAAAACAAATCACTTGATACTATAATAGGTGTATAGTGTCAAAACATTTTCAATCATAAATATCAATCATAGACGGCATGGGTACCATATATCATGTCGCCATACTAGTTCTACAATTAAAACCGCAATACACGTATTGGAAATTGGATTTCCGTCATGAGTCGAGGCAAGGGGCAAGCTCCTCTCCGCGTTCGAGACACTCTAGCAAATGCCTCAGGACCCCACTATGATCCTTGGAATCGGCTGGGCCGGTCCTCTCTTACTTTTGAGGATTGGCAATTCCTGAACACACGTTTCCCGGTCCTTACAGACCTATATCTGAGGCGCCTCGTATCCAACAACCACACAGGTGAAAAGTATATAAATGTCAGGGCTGGTAGGTCACTGACACCACCCTAGCTAGAAAGAAACGTCGTGCTCTCCCAGCGGTCCGTCTCCCGTTTTTGACTCATACCGAGGTGTGAGGCTCGCGAATTCACGTTATACACAAAGCTATGCCACACAGGCCATGCTTTGATCATCAACCACAAGACTTTGCTTTTCAACAGAAGCCTTGATCAATTGCCACTTACGCATGCCACAATGGCAATTCACTCCATGCGACTGATGTCCATCGATATACAACCTCTGAGCTCGTACGTCTCAGAGAAGGGCGTTAAGCAAGAGAATAAATTCTCCGCCGCCAAACAGATGTATATTTAATAGAGATCAATCAACATAGAATAAAATCCAATATCAGACACACAATCCATTTACAAGTTCGTTCTGGGTCTGAACGAAACCGGAGGCACTTTCCTCGCATATCCATCGATCTCCAAGTACGTCTGGACGATCACCAACTGTTTCCCTCATCCTGGGTGTACAGCCCAATCAAGATCATCAGTAATCACCCAAACGATGTGAAGACTTCCGGTCTTCAACCACCGTCTTCATCTTCGACATCTCGTCGAATCGGTTATTCAGAATGGGTATAACCCGGCCTTTCTGAATAACAAAAGTATATGATAAACAAATGTTACACAACCACAACAAACGCCTCATTCCAATACAGAATATTCTTTTATTCACAAAATCACATTCTTAGGGAAATGTTCCCATTAATTTTATCCAAGATAAATTCTTCTAAATTCATTCTTTAATCTTCCTTTGGATATCACCTCAAACTAGTCGGGATTAACGAACCACACCGAAGTAATTATTTATTTTATTTCCCAATCCCAACCTATATATCCCATGGAGAAAAACTAGTGATACTCCATTCCTAACACCACGGTGTTATCGGTAAAATTAATTACCATTTCACGTTCAAATCTAATTAAAGATTTAACTATCGCTTTGGGGCAAAACTGGTGGTACTCCATTCTCGATCACCTTTCAGATTTGATAATTTAAATTATCAATTCACATTTTAATCTAATTAAAGATTCATTAAAACTCCACTTAGCTTTAATCCTTTCAAAAATCAATATCCTGTCTTTAACTGGGTTAAAGAACCAATGTCATCTAAAACACGATTCACGATAAACCCCAAATCACATTTGATATTAAATACAAGGCTCTGAATAGAAAATATATCGACTTATATTCAATACCAAATTCTGAAACCAACAAATATCATATTGGAAATAACGATATAAAATATATCTTTCAAATTCCCATAACAATATCTGTATAGTCACGAAATCCAACATCGAAATATCCCGAAGATAATTTCGATTTAGCTCCAGTCCAATCCACGTATTGGAAATTATCGATTATTTTCAAAATCACTTTCAAATTCAATTTATTTATTTTAAAAATAAATTGATTTTAATTCTAGTTCAAAACTAGTTCATTTCGATAAAAATCTATTTTTACCTATTCAAATGTGGAATTTTCTATCCCAATTCTTCCCAATTCACATATTATAATTTTACACAAATTATAGATATTTTTAATAATTTTATCAAGGCCCGTACAGTCGATTTCCAACAACGGCCATCGAACTGCACTTACAGCGACCTTTTCCAATTTGATTTGGACATAATTCCAAATCCAACCGTCAGATTTCAAATTTCTAATATTCATTGGAAAGCTCTTTTCGATACGAACCCAACGGTTCCGGTTTTAGGAGAATCCGACGGTCGGATCTCCCGCAATGTCCGTTTGAAATAAATGGTCGAAATTCACGAACTGCCGCGGCGCGGCGCGTTCTATTCAGGCCATTATATATATATAATATATATATTATATATATTTCGTCGATTTCCTTTTAAAACGAATTTTATAAATCGTTTTAAAATCGTTTCAAAAGCAATTTCAACTTTCTTTTCAATTCAAATCAAAATTGAATTCTTCTTTATAAATTCGTTTTTAAAATTCATTTCTATTCAATTCAAATTTTAATTCAATTTGAATTCATTTTAAATTCACTTTCAATTCAATTTGAATTCGTTTTCAATTCAATTCATTTCGAAATCGTTTTCAATTCAATTCATTTCGAAATGTTTTCAATTCAATTCATTTCGAAATCATTTTCAATTCAATTCATTTCGAAATCGTTTTCAATTCAATTCATTTCGAAATCGTTTTCAATTCAATTCATTTCGAAATGTTTTCAATTCAATTCATTTCGAAATCGTTTTCAATTCAATTCATTTCGAAATCGTTTTCAATTCAATTCATTTCGAAATGTTCGATTTCGAAATCACTTTTCAATATTCATTTTAAAATGAATAAAATCGATATAAATGTCGTTCACGTCAAAATGGCGCAAAACTAATCAACACGGCTTTATATTTTTCACCACTTCTTTATTCTATTCAACAAATGAATATTTATCCCATTCAACACATGAATCTATATTTCTTTCAACACACGACTAATCTCAACACATGAGTCCTGTCAACACCTCACTATTTTTGTTATGTAAAATATTTTATAAAACTATGGTATCTATCGTTTGATTTTTAATTAGACTTCTACTGGGAAGTAGTTCTAATCTTAAATGTGATAAAGATGTAATTTATTTTATTTAAAATATTTTACTCAACACATGAATAGTTTCAACACATGACTATTTTTATATTCAACACATGAATTCTCTTTTATAATATTCCTTATTTTCCCGATTGGAATGAGGCCCAATCAATCACCATATAATGTTAATTATATGGATTTTCATACATCACACGTATATAATAGCATTGAAAAATAATCAATCATCAACCAAAGTGCACTACACTATATAAGCATCAAATATAGATATCTGACGCTTATAACAGCCTGTCAATCAATCGATCGACATATTTAATCAATCAGGATGAGTGAACTTCAAATTTCATCCCAACACCCGTGTGGGGTTTCAAGCAATCAAACACAAATTTTATTTGTGCAGTTGGGCGATGTGTAAAATTTATCGACCCAATCAATGTCCTTCAAATAAGTGTACATAAACAAACCGTCCGGTTTGTAAATGAATATTTTATTTATTCACATTCACGTTAAAAATTATATTTTTAACGATAAAATATTCTATTTCAACACATGAATTTCCATTCATTTCATTTACACAATAAAAATGATATTTTTATTTTTCTAACATATTTTAGAAAATTTCGGCGGCATAACGGCACGATACTAGAAACGGGACAAGGCCTAGCCTTATCCCCGGTCTAGTGAAGGCCCACGCCATTCACACATCAATCAAATCAATTTCATTTCACCAAACAATTTCCATTCAATCAAATATTCTAACTAACTACTCAACCAAACAATTTAACAAACAAGCCATCTATGGTCTGTGGATGACGGGTGTCGGGTGCTACTAAACACCGTCTACATCCTAGTATATATATATAACTAGAAAAAGAATTTTGAGTGAGAAGTTCTCACCGAAAGCTATCCACTACCACGACTCTTCATTTATAGAAATCTTCTTCCTCCTCGCCTTTTTATCATCTTCGTTTGCCCGTAGTCACTACATATATAAAAATCACACATTTTTATATTTCGATGTCTTTAAAATAAAAAATCACGTTTTTATTTATTCACTTTCAATTTAAAAGTCATATTTTTATAATCACTTCATATATTTAAAAATCGAATTTTCACTATGCTATTCAATATATAAAAATCATATTTTCACAACGCTACTATATAGATAAAAATTATATTTTTATCCCCTTATTCTTCATATAAAAATTTCACCCTTTCAAAAAATAAAGTTTTCGCCTTTATAAAAATAAAGATTTCGCCTTTATAAAAATAAAGATTTCGCCTTTATAAAAATAAAGATTGCGCCTTTATAAAAATAAAGATTTCATCATTATAAAAATCATCACTTTACCTCAACGTATATAAAATAAAAATCAGATTTTTATTTCGCTACATATACAAAGATGATATTTTTATATTCTCTATCCTATAAAGATTATATTTTTAATACTTTAAAAATATAAAAATCATATTTTTAATATTTCTATATAGTAAAGACTATATTTTTAATACTTTAAAAATATAAAAATCATATTTTTATCACTTTAAAAATATAAAGATCATACCTTTTACCAAATAAAAATCCTATCTTTTCACCTTTCAAAATACGATCTTTTCACATTTCAAAATACGACCTTTTCACCTTTTAAAGTTCTAATCTTTTTCCATTTTAAAATTCAAACCTTTTCTATTTTAAATTCTTTTTAAAATCAGTTTTAAATTACTTTTTAAAATCAGTTTTAAATTACTTTTTAAAATCAGATTTAAATTACTTTTTAAAATCAGTTTTAAATTACTTTTTAAAATCAGTTTTAAATCCCAAAAAAAATCGATTTTAATATATAAAAAAAAACAGTTATATGTAAACAAAAATAATAAATAAGAAGGGGACTTACAGCGGATGGAGGTTCGTGGGTGGCTGATGGGGTTGGTCTCGCCGTGGAGGAGAAGGGGGAAGAGGGTCTGGGCGGCGCAGCGCGTTCGGTTTCTTCACAGAAGGAGGGAGAGAGAACGGAGGGCGAGAGGGGGATAACCTGGGATGTGGCGCCGTCGTTTGAGGTGGAGGGGGTCTCGCCGTCGGCGGTGGGGGATCGATCGGAGGAGCGACGAGCTCCTCCGCCCCCTTTTCTCTCGTTCTTTTTTTTTTCTATTTGTTTCGATTTCTGAAATAATGATTTGGGGGGGGGGGGGCAGAGCGGTTTTAAGGAGGAGGGTTTTTTTTTTAATTATTTTATTTTAATTATTTTATTTGTAAATAGTTGACTTTTACATACGACCTCGAAACGAGGTCCACCGCCTGTCGTCCATTGCGTTCTACCCCCATTCCGAACACAACGGGATATGTATCGCGAGCTGATTTGTTCGTCTCAATCAGTTTCCGTTAAATTTACATTTAAATCACTATATTGAATTTTAAACGCACATTTCAAATTACCGGGGGTTACATACTAACTCTAAAAATTCTCGAAAAATATTTTCTAGCTTCGTATTGACGATACGGTCCTAACAAAACTAGTTTCGTCGAATTCTGAGACCGTATGAAAAATGGCCAATTTCCAGTCGATTAAAATCAACTGAAACTGGTCAAACGCGTTTTCCTTTGCCACGCTCACATATTGATTCGAAAAATTATGAAATTTGAAACCTAGCAATAATTTGACATCACGGACCCAACAAAAGTGGTTTCGTCGAAATCCGAGGTCATTTGCAAAATGTCCATTTTTAAGGGCCTGAATTCCATAGCGACTATTCAGAATTTTCAACTGGATATATCTTTTGATTCCCGCCATGAAATCTCAATTTGTCGGATTCGTTGGAAAGATATCATCAGTTAGATCCTAATGTTTTTGGTTTCACTAAAATCCGGATTGTTTTGCACCCGGTACATTCAATTGAAGTTTGAAATCGAATTATCGAACTACCGCGCCATTTTCAATTCCATTATAATTATATATAATTATTTATATTCTAACGACGACGTATATAAATATACGTTCTATTTATATTCAAAATAAATTTTCGTCGATATTATTTAAAATAATCTATTTTAAATATTCAAAATTCACTAAAATTGCCAAAATAAAAATTTTAAACTGGCCCAGATTTTCGGGTTATTACAGAGTGTGTGAGGATGCCTTCAAAAGTCTAAAGGAGAGGTTGACGCGTGCGCCAGTGTTAGTCATTCCTAAAGGGAATGAAGAGATGACGGTATACACAGATGCTTGTGGTACCGGATTGGGTGCAGTATTGATGCAAGGAGGTAGGGTTGTAGCTTATGCTAGTCGACAGCTAAAGCCGCATGAGAAAAAGTATCCTACCCATGATTTGGAATTGGCAGCGATTGTATTTGCACTGAAGATGTGGAGACACTATCTCTTGGGAGAAAGATTTGAGCTGTTTACCGATCATAAATCGTTAAAGTATCTCTTCTCTCAGAAAGATCTGAATCTCCGTCAGCAGAGATGGTTAGAGTTCTTGGCTTCGTATGATTTTGATATCGCGTATACACCTGGGAAGGGTAATGCGGTAGCCGATGCCTTGAGTAGGAGACATGCCAGCTTAGGGGCAATGTTTCTTGAATGGAAGCAACTGGAGTATATCGCGGGGTTTGATTTCAGACCAAAGTGCGAATTGGATCCAGTTATGCTAGCTGGTTTGACGATCAGACCTACTTTGATAGAGCGGATTGGTTCCAGCCAGAGGGACGATCCTAATTTATTGGAAATCATCTCCAAGTTAGAGATGGGTATCGATGAGGAGATGAATGTGTATGGGCTTGATCGGGATGGATGGCTTCGGAAGAATGGAAGACTAGTTGTGCCCAACGTAAATGGTTTGAGAGATGAAGTGCTTAGAGAATGTCACCACTCAAAACTGACTATACATCCCGGTGGTAATAAGATGTATCGAGACATGAGACAGACTTACTACTGGGAAGGGATGAAAAGAGACGTTGGGAAGTTTATATCCAAATGCATGAATTGCCAGCTAGTTAAAGCCGAGCAAAAGAAGCCTAGTGGGTTATTGCAACCATTAGAAATTCCCGAATGGAAATGGGAGCAAGTTTCGATGGATTTCATCGATGGTTTACCAAGGACTAGATCGGGATATGACAGCATTTGGGTAATTGTAGATCGACTGACCAAAAGTGCAAGGTTTATACCAGTCAAATCGACCAGAACGGCAGCTAAGTTAGCAGAATTGTATGTGAAGTGGGTAGTGAGATTTCATGGAGTACCTAAAGGCATTGTGAGCGACCGAGACCCGTTGTTCACTAGTGGGTTTTGGAAGAGCTTACAAGAGGCTTTAGGGTCAGGATTACATCTCAGTACCGCATATCATCCTCAGACCGACGGTCAAACGGAGAGGGTGAATCGTATATTGGAAGATCTCTTGAGAGCGTGTATATTGGATTTTGGTGGATCATGGGATGATCATTTGCATCTAGTGGAGTTTGCATATAATAATAGCTACCAATCCAGTATCGGTATGGCTCCATATGAAGCTTTGTACGGAAGACCGTGTAACTCACCATCATGTTGGATAGAGACGGGCGAGAAGTTTGTGCTTGGACCAGATGTGGTGAGAGAAACTTCCGATAAGATCAAGATCATTCAGCAACGAATGAAAGCTGCTCAGGATAGGCAGAAGAGTTATGCTGATAAGAGGAGAAGAGATTTGAAATTCTCCGTTGGTGACTTGGTGTTTGTCAAGATCTCTCCGTTGAAGAGCGTGGTTCGATTTGGTAGGAGAGGCAAGTTAGCACCAAGATTTGTTGGCTCATTCCCTGTTCTAGAACTAGTCGGGAATTTGGCATATAGAGTTGGCTTACCAGAGAAAATGGCAGGAGTTCACAATGTGTTTCATGTTTCCCAACTAAGGAAGTTCGTTCATGACTCAGATGTGACCATTTCACCTGATCAGTTAGAAGACTTCGAAGTAGAACCCGAGGCGGTTGGGAACCGCAAGCCGATTCGTATTGTGGGGCACGATACGAAGCAACTTCGGAGGAAGGCGGTGAAGCTAGTCAAAGTTCAGTGGGGCGAGAACGAGAATGATTGTACTTGGGAGACAGAGGAGAGCATTGGGGAGGCTTATCCAGAACTCTTTGCCTGGTAAGATTTACTTTGCAATTTAGTTTTCCGCATGCTAGGATAGACTTGCTTTGCTTGTTTGCATGTTTGATTGTTGCTTTATGATTGATAGGCATGCGGGAACCTTTGTGTATGTTTGGATTAGGGAATTTCGGGGGCGAAATTTCTTAAGGGGGGGGAGAGTGTAACGACCCGTATTCTACACATCATAGGATTGTAGAATATTTATTTCTTTCCCGTGAGAAGTCGTATGGTCATGTAACTTTGGGAAACATCTATTAGAGTCATTTCCCATGCTTGTGATTTTTGTCGATTTTTAAATGACCATTTTGCCCCTAGTTGGTACTGTTTTGGCCATAACTTTTGATTGAGGAGGAATTTTGACCTGAGACCACTTCCATTTGATTCGTTTGATAGTTTCTCTTTCCGTAGAGTGGTCACATTGGCCGAACGGACTTACCGTTTGGGAGATATGGCTGAAACAAGGTTTGGAGGGTGAAAAACTGCTTAACCGGGCCAAATCGGGTGATTAGTGAGTAGGCCCATAACCCATTTCGGGATTAGGGTTATGGGAGGGCTGAAATGAGATGGAGAATCATTCCATTTCAGTTTTCTAGCCTCCACTTATCACCAAGGATCCCTAAAAATGGCCTCCAACCTCTAAATCACATCCAAATCATCTTTTGGTCAAGGATTTGGCTTAGCAACCCCTAATCAAAGAAGATCTTCACCTAATCAGCCTTGGAGCTGCTGTTAGCATTGGGATTCGCATCAAATCAGAGCATTATTTCAGATCTTAGTTTGTTTTGTGGCTAAGGTGAGTGATTTGCTTAGTTTTGCACTAATTATGACTAATTAGGGTTGATTAGTGGTAATTAGCGAATTTAAACATGATAAAATTCTGGAAAAATGTTTATAAAATTCGGAATGATATTTTAAACCTCTGTTAGAAATTTGGTTCCGTTTGGTTAAGTTTTGCTAATCATATCATTGGTTTCACCTAAACATGCTTAGGGGGAGGTATGGGATTTTGGGTATGTTTGATCCATTTCATATGCTATGGTTTATGTTTTGATGTTTGGGATTGACACTACATGTTGCTATGACTGTATGGTATGCTTTTGGGTCGTTTAGAAGTGTTAGATTGGTCAAAAACGCCGTCGAATGGCGTAAAAACAGTCGCAGGAAACATGCAGGAAATGACCCAGAATCCGGATCGGATCGGTGGGGGAAAGCGCGACCCGAACCGTTCTAGCATGGGCGTCACGATCCGTCTAAAGGAGTTGGTCACGACTTAAGTTGGGTGGCACGATCCGGTAGTGGAGGCGCGATCCGAACCAACAAGTACTTCCGATCCGAACCAGAAGGGGTGGGACGTTCACGAGTCGATGGGTACTAGGCGATACGATCCGACCCGATCAGAAGGCACGACCCGACCCAGACGAAGCAACCCGATCCGATCCGAAGTGGTGATACCGATCCGAATAAGGAAAAAGGAGCCACGAGCTGGAGGACCACGACCCGATCCGATGGAGGAAGCGCGATCCGATCCGAACGCAGAGGGCGATCCGATCCGACAAAGAATGTGAAGGCTGATCCGATCCGATTCGATTATGATGACCAATAACCCGAGATGCAAAGGTAGTCCAAATGGAAGTTAGAGCTCAGGATCCCGGAACCAGTTGGGAACCAATGAGTTCACTTCATAGTTGGACTTTGCTGCGGGACGTGTGCTAAGGAGTTGTCGACGTTCATGACTTCGATTCACCACTAAGAATGAATGATGGGCTACTTATCAGTGCAGTAGGGTCATTATGACCTGAGGGGCAAAGTGATGGTAGCAAGACTACGTTATCAGTGCAGTAGGGTCATTATGACCTTAGGGGCAAGGTGATGCGTAGTAAGACTATGAGCCAGCGCAGATGGGGTGAATAACTCCATGGGGCAAGTGGACATAGTAAGGATTAGTAAGGCTATGAGCCAGCGCAGATGGGGTGAATAACTCCATGGGGCAAGTGGACATAGCGAGGAATTAGTGGCTATGTTATCAGTGCAGTGAAGCCATTTATGACTTCATGGGGCAAAGTGATCGTAGCAAGGAATGTGGGGTGATCGAAGTGGTGGATATCGTATGCTTTACGCACTGAGTGAGAGATGTGAGGATGGATGCTATGATTTATTGTTTGCCATCCCTATGACATGCACACCTCCCCCACCTCCGTATCTTTATGTTGTTTGATATGATACCTTAGAGTGTTGTACAGTATGTAGTGCTAACTCTTTGGTTGCAGGTCCAGGTTCAGGTATGTTTTAGTCTACCTGTTATTGTTCACTTTAGATGCTTATCGCTCATACCAGGCTTTATGTCTGACCCAGAGTTTTATGTCTCCTCTTATTACTCTGGGTGCTCACACGAGCAGACTAGAGACAGGTTAGCTGGTGGTGCGCGAGTAGCTGATTCGGAGGCGGGCAGGAGGCTTCCACGTATTATATATATATACACATTCTCCCTGTGTCGTTGGTGGTCGCTACTTGGGCATTAGTAGTGTACCTCATTTATCTTACTTTGCTTTGAGACAGTTTGAAAGTTGTAATAAGCTGTATTTTGGATTTCCGTTGCTATGATGTTTAGTTCTGATTTTCAGCTTATGCACTGTCTCTCCTGTTTTATGTCAAGTATGTTATTATTATATTTTGTTCTATGCGTTGTGAGACATTTTACAGGTTTTTAGTATGTTCATTTCCTTCTTCCCTTTCCTTCTGGCGACCCGTTCCGTGCTAACTGGACATGTGTACAGCGCACTTTTGGAGTAAATGTTGGTTGGTGCGGGCGGGCTGTCACAGAAAATGTGTGCACAATTCGAATGTGGTGGTATCTCCGGAGCTGTACGAAGACCTAGAAGTCGAGATCAAAACTACGAGGCGTCATAAGCTGCTTTATGTTGTGGGGAATGCCACGAAACTGCTTAGGAGGATGACGGTTAAGCTAGTCAAGGTACAACAAAGTGATGATGATTGTACGCGGGAGACGGAAAAAAGTATAAGGACAACCCATCCAAAACTCTTCGTCGATATGACCCTTTGATATCATGTCGCCTTACATCATTGTAACTTGTACTACTGCAGTTGTTGTTGTTGTTAGAACCCAGCATGCTAGAATAAGGCTATGGATGATTATTTGATGGCTGCTAGTTTGGGTGATAGAATTGGTTGCTCATGGATGTTAGGCATGCAGAATTGTTTTGGTTGCTTGTGTTTGCTGGAGATTTCAGGGCGAAACTCCTAAAGGGGGGAGAGATAATGTGACAGCCCCCATTTTACATATCGGAGGATCATAAAATATTTCTATTTTATTCCCTGGGGGTTCGATTATTCTCATATTTTGATATGTTGGTTATGGGAATGTAAGATATGTACATAATTTTTACCAATTTTATTTGTGACCATTTTGTCCCTATCAGTCTTGTATAGGGAATAAATTTTGATTGGGATCGAATCAGGTGATGAGATCGATCTCACTGAAAAGGAAATGGTGTTGCCAATTTCGTAGAGTGGTCACATTAAAGATTTCTTTCAGCTGTTTGGGAGGAATCGATGTTTTAATGTTTCACGTTTTTCTATTTAGGTTTGCATCCATTAATGGGCTAGTATGAGGAGGCCCATTAGTAGGCTAGTGGGGGGCTATAAATAGGGGGTTATAGGCATGGAGAATAGTTTACTTTCTTCATTCTCTCATTTGGTTGAGCTTGTAATCTTCCTTGCTAAATCAAATACACCTTTCCACCATTAAAATTCTACGTCTACGTAAGAAAATCAAAGATTTACATTGTTTGAAGCTAGATCCACGTTAGGTGAAGAGAGACCGCATCAAATCAAGAGGTCTGAAACATATTCTTCCCTGTTCGGATTAAGAATTTAGCGATTTCGAGTTAATTCAAAGAATTGGTGATAAACATCTCTCATGCGGATTCAACCAAGTATATGGGTTGTATGATCATATGTTCATCATTTCAAGTTGTTTTCATATACATCTAATCGATGTGAATATGATTTTAACTCAAATCATCATAGGATCTAATCTAGCAATTTATAAACGGTAATTTCATATGTTAATTCTATATTTAGATCCATTTATTGATTTGATCATTCGTTGAATCGTTGTTTTAATGTTTGTTGATTATTGCTTGAATCAATGGTTGATTTATTGATCGGCGGTGTTTGAGATTGATCGATGGTGTCTGAGATTGATCGACGGTGTATGAGATTGATCAGTGGTGTTTGATATTGATCGGTGGTGTTTGAGATGGATCAGGCATTTCTTGAATCGGGTGTTTCATGGACTAGGTATTTTCATGGACTAGCGTTCCATGAATCGAGCATTTCTATGGATCAGGCATTTCATGGACTAGGCATTCCATAGACCAAGCATTCCATGGATCGGGCATTCTTATGGATTGTGTGTTTCATTGGCTAAGCATTTCCATGAACTTGGTGTTCCATGGATCGGGTATTTCTATGGATTGGGCGTTTCATGGACTGTTCATTTCATGGATCAGGCATTTCCATCGACTAGGCATTTCATGGATCGGGCATTTCTATGGACTGGGTATTTCATGGACTAGGCATTTCATGGATTGGGCATTTCTATGGACTGGGCGTTTCATGGACTGGGTGTTTCATGGATTGGGCATTTCTATGGACTGGGCATTTCATGGACCGGGCATTTTGATGATGGACCGGGCAGAATAGTGACAGCGTTTTTGAAACATTATAGATAGGAATTGAAGCATTATTGTATGTTTTTCATAGCGGAGATGCTGAAATGCTATGGATTGAATACAAACAAAAGTGGTGATTATTTTGGTATGCGAATGGACGTGGCTTCAAAGTGAATTCAAGATGGAATTGTCGAAGTGTTATGAAGTGTTCATTGATCATCGTAATGCAATGAATGTAAAGACAATTCAAGGGTGTTGAGTTGTAGATAATGGTTGCTCAAGAAGGTTGCTTGAGCTATGAATAGTCGTTAGGGAGGACGACTAGAGATATTGAAAGCCGAGAGATTATCATTGTCGTAGATTCTAGCAGGCTCAAAGCATGGGTACAACAGAGACGTCTAAAAGACCGGTTGTATGGTCAAGTACCCTGGGTATCCTTGAAAGGCCTAGATACGTATCGTTGACAGGCGGATGTTGTTTTTGATAGAACCGGGGTTACCATTATCCCTTGATGTATGGCAAGGTTGGTCGTCATAAGATTAATGATGGTTTCAAAGAAGGATAGACAGTGATAGCCAGAGTCATTGAATGTTAGTTGTTTTGCTTGTACTGTCTCATGTAGATTTTCTGATGTCAAAGGAGATGTTTCTTGAGTAATTTTCTGATGTTGGTTTAGGCCTTCGGGGCTTGTGCTTGAGGGATGTTGATCTTAATTAGGGTGGTTTACATAAGATATGATTGGTTGATATGATTTCTGTTGTTTGGTTATTTCTGATTTCCATAGATGCATCGTTGTTTTCAAATGTTTGTTGTAAAGGTTATCACTTCAGATGTGGGGATGACGGGTTTGGGTTCTCCTCTGGTGTTTTGGTAGATTGGTTAGTTAATCTGCCCATTATCGTGTACTTTATTGATGATGTTAGATAGTTGTTTTATTGTTCACTAAGATTGTTGTCTGACTCAAGGTTTTATGTTTCTCTCTTATTACCTTGGGTTGTTCATCCGATTTTGGATGGGCAGACTGAGTATCATGTTGCAGGTAGCATAGCTTAATGAGGCGAGGATGTAGTGCGGTGGCAAGCAGGAGGCTGGCGTATCACTTTTTACTATAGAGTATCTGTTGTTTTCCGTTGTGTGATGATTGACTCTAAGTGTTGTAGTGAGGCGAATTTGCATAGAGACTTATGTTGTAATCCAAAGATGTATGGATATTCTTTCTAGTTGTTATGTAAGTTCAAGTTTCTCCTCAAATATGCTTCACTATTATTGCTTGTTGTATATGTCTTATTATATTTTATCCTTGTGTTATGAGTTATACGACAGGTTTTGCATATGTTTCATATCTCGATGATTGTCCATAGCCGCCTGACACGTCTTTCATTGCACCACTTCCCTTGTTAAGTGCATAGTTATGGGTGATCATCACATTAAACATCTCACAGCGGAATGGGTAAAATATAATATAATCAAATATAGCCTTACTGAAGTAATAATACTGTCTAACCAGTATCCAAAGCTTTCATATCTCCGCTACAAACCTAACCTGCGAGTGTGTTATGAGGAGGGGGTCAAAACAAAAAGTTCTGGTGATTGGACAAATTATACATTCTGAAATAACCCTCCATTAGTTATGTTTTCCTATTTATTATGTTGTTTGGGTTAACGGCACTCAAAGCTCTATACTCACATCCTTCCCATCTACTTCCCAATAGATTAACCTAGTATAGTTTATATGTAACTACCCCCAACATATCAAGGTACTCCCCATAGTACCCTCCATGCATGGTCTCCACCGTCATGCCACAGAAGCTTATCCTACGCCGAATGACGTACAGAAATCCAAATCATTACACCACATTACCGCATAGATGCATCATCGCTATGCCAACACAAATGTATGGATCATCATATCCAAACTCCTTGGTCAAATCAAGCCTCAACACGGAGTAAAACCCTCTCGTCTATGATACACCACCCAGTGCGTGTACCTAGACCCTCACACAAACGTACTGCCAACTATATACTGAGTCCCGTAATAGGGCTCCATCTGAATGCATGAAACTCAGTCGGGATCTTTCATATTTGTAAAGGTCCGCCCAAAAGGCCTACAATACAGATATCCGGAATATAATCTGCATTTTGCTAGTGGCTATGGCCCCACCTGACCCCTCCCTCAATTGGTGAAATACTACATCAAGAGCTAAATGACGTTCCTATAGCAAGAAATCTAATCATCCAATTTGGCGTGTCTCTCAACCAATGTCCCGATAGTGAAAGATCGATGGTCTCTTGGTTTAGTTGTAGTCTTTCTGCATCCCACTAACTGCTGATGACAGGTACCCGACGATTACTATCCTGTATTGGTCCTGACCCAGCCTCTTCCCAAAGCAATCTTTGAATCACCCAACGCCATTTGCCATAGCCTTTTGGCTACCAAGTCTATAGTTGTAGTCAAGATATACTCATCGGGTGGTACCGTGCAGACCTAACCTCTGTCATTTATATGAGTTGGAGGCTAGGCCCTGTTAGTCTATTTATAGGTGTACATGAGATTCTAATCCATTGAATTTGATAATATAAAATCAAAGCCGCATAAATCAGAAATAACACGTCACAGACTAGAGAAGATCTGGCTCGGGTTGGTTGACCCTTGTATCGACCCACCTTAGAGGTGGGTTGACCCATGTGAAGCCTGAGTTGACCCATCTCCTGGGTTTGAACGTGTATTTGTACCGCTAATAAATTTCTGATTAACGCTATATAATATGGTTTAATTTATTTCTTAGTATAACTCACCTGAATTATTATTTTCCAGTTATAACTCATCTTTAGATTTAAATTTCGAATTTGTGCGCATATATACACATATAATCTTTTAATTATTAATTCGTTAATAACTTTCCCATACGGGCTCCGTTTTGAACATGTTATATATCAAAACGAATCAGAAAATTGCCACGAACACAATGGTATATATATCGGGGCTAAATTATAAAATCATAATTTATCAATATTTTCACTTATTATTTATATATAATATGGGGTGATACACATAGAAACTACATTTCGATTTGGTATGTTGGTATAATAGAATCGTAAAAGATGTAACTAAAAAAACGAGGTAAGTCTAAATAGAAGGAAAATCATTGGCTAGCTTTGCCTCCATTTTTTTTTTTTTGCATTTTCACTTTTTATCTCAAAATAAAATAAGATACAAACCCTATCACCTATTGTTTTTTGTAATATACTATAGAAAACTCGATAGGCCGGTAAACTTCCAAAAGGAATTAAATTGTGTCTGACCGCTTCAACTCTTGACATCTATAATCTTCGAGTACCTTTTTTTACAAGAAACGTGTGCTAGGTAGTGCTTGAATCTTCTCTCTTTTATCTTCTCTTCACTTTATTAAAAACTTCAATATGAAAATTCAATAGAGGCTAAACGTAAATTCAAACATTGTCATGGTAATTTCCACTTAATATTTTTAATTCTATATATTTTTTTCAATTTCTTTTCGTTTTCATCGACGACTTAAATAGAAAAGAAAAAAGTTAATTGAAAAGGAGAACAACTACCATAATTCATATAGAGGAACATGGTAGTCATGAGAATATCTTTTAGGGCGAATGTGGTTGTTATGAAAATGTTGTTAGGTATGAATGTGTTTTGTTTATGTAGATCATGTTAGTAAGAGATATGGATTTATAGACAACCATGGTTGAGACCACGACGGTTATATTGGAATCCATAATTATGTGGGTTATGTTGTTTTTGGCTGATGTTTTTTGTTTAATTTCTATTAGCCTACTTTGTGATTAGGCTACACAAAACTAAGAATTTACTTGACATATTGATTCAGAAGAAAAGATGAGCATAGGGAAGCCGGTTCGGTTCGAAGGACCCCGAACCGATCCCTCCTAGGTTAAGGCGGCTAGCATAGGAAAGGAAGAATAAAAGGATCACACGGATCGGATCGGCTCCTTCCGATCCGAGCCCTCACCAGTCATCCGAACTGAACCATGGCGCTACACCATCGTTGCACAATATCCAGGAAATGCTAAGAGGTTTCTCCCATGTTCACCCACTAAAGCTATGCGCTGGCAATATCTAAGAGCTCCTCACTCCGAACCGAACGGGATGGCTGCCACGTGTACCCGAACCGAAGGCCTTCTAGGGGAGATTTCTGCCTATAAATATGCCACCTAGCATCATTCAAAGGGATCTTTTGGCAAGTTATTGACTCAAACACCTGCTACATCCGAATTTCATCACATTAATCCGATCATTATCAATCTTTGAAGAACATTTCTATGAGTGCCGAGTGAAATTATCCATTGTAAAAGTGAAATTGAGTGAAAACAATCATTGTACTCGTACTTCCATCATCAATTAAAGAAATTCAGAGTGGACGTAGGCTCTTTAATGCTGAACCACTATAAATCGTGTGTTCCCCTTTGTTTTTATTTTCTTTTCATTTAGAATTATCAATAGTTTGGGTGTTAGAACCACTTTTGGATCTAACATTTTGGTGCTTTCGCTGAGAAGATTCTCAAATTCTCCATATTTCGGGCTACCATTCTACAATTTGGGTTTGTATATCCAAAGAAGATAGTCCGTACAATCATTATTTCTGAAATTTTCTTCAAAAAGGATTTCGACAAATTGAATATTATGACCAAGGGAAAAGGAAAAAGAAGTGCCAAGGTTTTAAATCTCGGATATCGGTCGCGTTTCATCGTGGGGATTTTATAGACTCGATCTCGTATCAGGGGAGATCTCGAATGAGATGAGTCTAACTCGGGAGTTCGTCTCGGAATTTCATCTCGGGTCTGAAAGTTCATATCGGAACAATCTCGGGGTACATGATATGTTAAAAATGATATTTTAACAAAATCATTTTTATGAATGCTATCAAAAACATAGTAACTTAAACTTAAAATGAAAAATAACTTTATTATTCTTTATTTTGCGAAAGATCATTCATACCCTAAATCGTAATATGCTTAAAACAGGAATATTGTTAGATAGGGAACATTAAAAGGATCCAAAACACTAAAAATTCAGCATAAATAGACCATAATATACATAATTTCATAAGTATCATGCATGTAAAAGGAGAATATGAAAATCATAAGCATTGTAAAACATATACGAACATACAATATACTCATTTAACTTGCAAAATGTAAAATAACAAAAGACTGATATTGTAACAACCCGGAAAACCAGAACTAATTTAAAAAAATTATTTCAATGAATTTTGAATAATTAAAATAATTTATTTTAAACAATAACGATTAAAAATTTATTTTAATTGAAGTTAGAGCGAATATATTTATTTTAATTTGAAACTGAATTAGAAATAGCAAGGTAGTTTGAAAAGTCAAAGCTGAACTTTGACTGAACGTACAGGAATCAAAATTAAACGCATTTTAGTGAAACCAAAAAATATCTAAATCCATTTAAAAATATCTTTCCAAAGAATCCAGAAAATCGAAATTTCATAGCGGAAATCAAAAGTTATCGCCAGTTGAATATTCAGAATAGTCGTTATAGTATAATTTATAGCCCGTATAAAAGGCCATTTTACAAACGACCTCCTTTTTCGATGAAACCATTTTTATCGGATTCAGAATGTCAAATTATTGCTAAGTTTAATTTTCCAGAATTTTTGGAATTAATATGTGAGCATGGCAAAAGAAAATGTGTTTTGTCAATTTCAATCAAATTTAATCGACTTAAAAATGGTCATTTTCAAACGGCCTCGAAATTCGACAAAATTAATTTTATTAGAGTCCGTGTGTGGCCTTGGTGAATTTAAATATACGACCGAAGTAATTTAATAAAGGATTTAAATTTTAAATTAAAGAAATCAGGCCACAAACAGTCATTTGGGCTGACGGGAGCTAGCCCATTAGTTCCGAAATAAGGGCAATTAGGTTAGAACAGCTCCTGTTGGACTGAAATTGGAGTTGTTAAGAATTTATGGATTTAATTGTAAAATTAGGAATAAAATATTATAAAAATTGGAGTTGTTAACAACTCCTTATCCCAAAACCCTATTTTCATATTGGCCACCGCCTCCATCGCGCTGATGGCTGAAAAGCTCCTATCTTCCCTCCTCTAATTCTCTCAATCCATCGCAAATTAGACCTTACTCCTTTAGACATTATCGAAGAGATTTTCTTGCTCTTCGATTATGTACAGTTGGATCATCCCCAAGGGGCACGAGCTCCGAGAACTGAGCCCCTGAACCACCGTCGTTCACTTCGCCGCCGCCTCCCCTAGGGTGCGTCGCGCTTGACGCGAGTAGGACCCCCCTGCGCGCCCTTCCATGCCCGTCCACGTGACGTACTCCGATCGGCCTTCCCCTACATCAATCAAAAGTTAAACCCAAACCTAATTGTGAACAAAAAGGAAAAGTCACGGCCCTTGTCTGAGTAGCGAAGAAGAAGGTTTAATTTTAAATTATATTATTTAATTAATATATTTTAATTGTTATCAACCTAAAACAAATCATAACTCATCCATACTGACTTAGAACTGCACGATTTTTGAAGTGTTGCGATCGCAGACACGAGATCTATGTTTCAAAACAGACCGGATCCAATTCTGAGCTGATTGGATTTTAGCCAAAAAAATTGCAGATTTGAACCACTCAGTTTCAAATGACGGTGAGAAATCCTATTTTATTTTTATTATTAGCTATTTTAAAATAATTAGAATAAATCATAATTGTATTCTCATTTATTCGTTGTATATTTCTGCATGCTATGCTAGTGATTTGATTTGTATGTGGTGTGTTAATGTAGATCTGTTCGCTTGGGTGATATTATGTTATAATTGAAATTGCCTTAAAAATGAATCAAATATTTTGTTGTTATTTTGTTGAATCAAAATATTCAACAAAAATAGAGTATCACTTTTGTTATATTTGCTTGGAATTATGAATGCCATAAAAATGAATCAAACATTTTTGGTTGTTATTTTGTTGAATCGGTTATATTCAGCAGAAATGGAATATCACCTTTGTTTATTTTTTGGATTGAATTAGAATTTTCAATTCAATAAAAATATCACTTATGTTATTGTTTTATTGAATTAGAATTTTCAATCAAAACAAAATATCATTTTTGTTTGTTATTTGATTGAGTTAAAATTTTCAATCAAAAAGGAAATATCAGATTTTTCATTTTGTGGAATTGGAATATTCAACAAAAATGAAATATAAATTTCTACCATTTTATGGAACTATTATAAAAATAGAAATGCTCATGTTTTAGATAAAAATAAGGACATTACATTAAAAAGTTTACATTTTAATGTAATGTTAAAAATAAAGAAAATATTCATGTTTTTAATCAAAACATGAATTCATTAAAAATATACATTTTTAATGAAATGTTAAAAATAAAGAAAATGTACATGTTTAGAAATAAAAACATGTAGTCATTAAAAACCATATTTTAATGTCATTAAGAAAGTCAGCAAATTGTTCATGTTGTAAACAAAAACATGATTACATTAAAATCTACATTTTTAATGTTAAGAATATCAATATAGGAAAGATTCATGTTGTAAACAAAAACATGATTCCATGTTGTAAAAATGTAATGTTGAAAATAGGAAGAATGTACATGTTTTTAATCGAACATGATTTCATATAAAAAGTTCACATTTTTAATATAATGTTAAATAAAATAGAAATTGTACATGTTTTGAATAAAAACATAATTTCATTAAAAACTTACATTTTTTAATGACGAGAATATAAAAATAGAAATTGTACATGTTTTGAATAAAAACATGATTTCATTAAAAAATTACATTTTAATGACAAAAATAGAAAATGTTCATGTTTTGAATAAAAACATGATTTCATTAAAAATTTCTTATTTTAGTATCAAGAATGAAAGTAGAGAAAAGATTTACGTTTTTAATCAAAATATGAATTCATTAAAAATATACATTTTAATGTAATGTTAAAAATAAGAAAATGTTTATGTTTTTAATCAAAACATGAATTCATTAAAAATATACATTTTAATGTAATATTAGAAAATAAAGAAAATGTACATGTTTTATAATGCAAAACATGTTATATATTAAAATTTCACTTTTAATGTAATATTAGAAAACTAGAAAGTATTCATGTTTTAAAATGAAAATATGTTTTACATTAAAAATATACCTTTTAATGTAATATTAGAAATTAGTGAAAGATTCATGTTTTAGAAAGAAAACATGTTATACATTAAAATTTCACTTTTTAATGTAAAAATGGAAATCTAGAAAAAGAAACATGTTTTTAAAAAGTAAATATGTTTTACACTAAAAATTTACCTTTTAATGTAATAACAAAAGGTGGACAAACATTCATGTTTTTAAAATAAAACATGTTTACATTTAAACTTTGTTTTTAATGAAATGGGTAAAATTTACGTTTATAATTACATCGCATATATTAGGATTTATATGCATTGTTAAAATTTCATTTATAATTACATCGCATATACTAGAATTTATATGCGTTGTTGAAATCGTATTTATAATTACATCGCATATATTATAATTTATATGCGTTGTTAAAATTTCATTTATAATTACATCGCATATATTAGAATTAATATGCGTTGTTAAAATTTCATTTATAATTACATCACATATATTAGGATATTTATGCGTTGTTAAAAGCACAATTATTTTACATTGCATATATTAGAATTTATATGCATCGTTTAAATTGCATTTATATTTACATTTGCATATATTAGAATTTATATGCAAAGTTGGCTTGTCATTGGATAAATTTTCATGTAAATGAAATATACTTTGTTTGACAGTACATGGTTATGATATGCCAATAAAAATATTCTTTTACTTGGTAGGTTAAATAAATGAATCGCGCGCGGTAGTTCGCGTTTCGAAATTCGTAACTTTAAACGATTACATCGAAAGATCCAACCGTCGGATTTTCCCAGAACTGGAACCGTTAGGACCGCTTTGGGAAGATCTTTCCATCGATATAAATTTTGTTAAAATCCAACAAATAGATATCGAAATAAGTGTAAATCAAATTTCGATAAAAGCAGCGCCAGGGTCGCCCATCGACCCGAAGCGTCGTTAAATAAATTTGGTTATTTTTATTTATATAAAAATAGCGATAAATCATTATTAAATACCATTAGCGATATGGAATGATTTTAAACTATATTTATGCGAGAGTCATTTGAAAAATCTGAGTAAAATCTCATTTCAAATGATTATGCGACGATCTAAATTGAAGATCCTAGAGACGGCTATTAAAGACCGACGATCTTCACATCGAAAGGATAACTACTGATTCCTGGTATTGATTAGCTACCAGTAAAGGGTTAAAGTGGTATTTGTCCGGACGTACTTGTTGATTGTCTGGATATGCGAGAATCTCTCTTACGTATTGGACATTCGGGACGAGGAATAAGGTGAGTCCGGTTTCGTTCAGACCTAGAATGGACTTGTAAATGGATGTGTGTCCGACATTGAATTTCATTCCGTGTAATTAAATTGATTTCTATTTAATATTTATCTGTGGTGGCGGAGAATTTATTTGTAATGACCCGCATTCTACGCATCGAAGGATTGTAGAATATTTATTTCTTTCACATACGAAGTTGTATGGTCATGTAACTTTGGGAGACGACTACTGGGGTCATTTCCCATGTTCATGATTTTTGTCGATTTTTAAATGACCGTTTTGCCCCTAGCTGATGTTGTTTTGGCCATAACTTTTGACTGGAAAGGAATTTTGATCTGTTACCACTTCCATTGGATTCGTTTGATGGTTTACAATTCCGTAGAGCGGTCACATTAGCCAAACGGACTCACTGTTTGGGAGATATGGCTGAAATAAGTTTCAGATGGTGAAAAACAGCTTAATTGGGCTTAACCGGGTGATTAACAGCCAGGCCCAATGGGGGATTTCGAGATCAGAGGTATTTGAGGGCTGCTAGGGTTAGAATTTCGGTTTTTCACTCATTTTCCAGCCGCCACAAACTCTCTCTTCAATCTAACAATGGCCTCCATCATCTAAAAACACCTCTAATCACTTCTGAATCAAGTTTTGGCTTAAGCAACATCAAATCAAAGGAGATTAGCACCAAAGCAAGGTTGGAGCTGCTGTGTTGCCTTGGGAACAGCGCCA
The DNA here is from genome assembly GCA_030737875.1 of Allium sativum. Taxonomy (NCBI): domain Eukaryota; kingdom Viridiplantae; phylum Streptophyta; class Magnoliopsida; order Asparagales; family Amaryllidaceae; genus Allium; species Allium sativum. The sequence continues at coordinate 440,637,725 of CM060922.1, read as the reverse complement.
AATAGAGATTCATTTCAGTTTTGGGGTTTTATTTGTGGCCAAGGTGAGTGATTAGCATTGTTTTGACACTAATTACAGTTAATTAAGGGTAATTAGTGAAGATTAGCGAATGTATACACTAATAAATTTTGGAAAAATATTTATAAATTCAAAATAATGTTTTAGACCTCTGATATGAATTTAGGTTAATTTCATTAAGTTTTGGTAATCATATTATTAGTTTTGCCTAAACATGCTTATGGGAAAATATGGGATTTTGGCTATGTTTGATCTATTTTAACCTATCAAGTTATTGTTTTGATGTTTGTGGTTGACGTTACATGTTGCTATGACTATATGGTATGATTTGTGATTGTCTAGAAGTGTTAGATTAGTCGAAAACGCCGTCGAGTGGCGTAAACAATCGCTGGAAGAAGCTGCAGGAAACTTGCCGATTCGGATCGGATCGGAGGAAAGGCATCCGAACCGAACCGCCCTCCAAGCAGTGTATCCACGAGACGATCTGAAAATTTGGGAAGCATCTTCTCCGACCCGACCCGCATGACCACCTCCGAACCAAACCGATGCATGGCGATTGGACTTGAAGAACCCGACCCGATCCGCCTGGAGGTAATGATGACCGACCCGATCCGCCTGGAGGTGATGATGACCGATCTGAACCGCCACAGGATGAGGACCCCGACCCGATCCGATGGGGGTAGCTCGACCGATCCGAACCGAGATGCTTGGACTCGAGACGCGAATCACGATCTGACTTTGAAGTATAGACTGAAGTAAAGAACCGATCCGGAGAAGACCAATAACCCGAGATGCAAAGGTAGTCCAAAGGGGAAGTTTGTACTCAGGATCCAGTTGGGAACCAATGAGTGGGCTTCATGAGTTGGGCTTTGCTGCGGGACGTGTGCTAAGGGGTTGTCGATGTCTGTAACTTTGAATCACTATGTGTAGGGAGTACGTAAACGGATTCAGGGCCACAGTGGCCTAGGTATGACTAAAGGGGCTATAGACCAATGAAGAGGGGTCATTTGTAAATATTTGGTCATGACTCCATGTGGTAAGCTTGGTAATAGCAGTAGTTGTACAAGTCGAACTCCGTCACTACTTCGATGGGTCTAGTGATTGACAGTGCTGGACATCGTATGCTTTACGCACTGAGTGAGAGATGTGAGGATGGTTGTTATGGTTGATTTGTTTGCCATCATTATGACATGCACACCCCCACCCCGTTATCTTTACACCATATGATAAGTGGCACCTTAGAGTATTGTACGGTATGTAGTGCTAACTCTTTGGTTGCAGGTCCAGGTTCAGGTATGGTTTAGTATACCTGTTATTGTTCTGTTTAGCTGCTTATCGCTCACACCAGACTTTTTGTCTGACCCAGAGTTTTATATCTCTTCTTATTACTCTGGGTGCTCTCACGAGCAGACTAGAGACAGGTTAGCTGGGTATATACGAGTAGCTGATCCGGAGACGAGCAGGAGGCTTCCTGAAACACCCCACCTCCGTTAGGGTCACTCACAAAGGGAATGCCCTAATTTTGGTGGAGGTTTATAAGTATAAGTCACAGATACACAAGACAGATATAAATACACATATTTTTAGACAGCGGAAACAACAGCAACTTTTATTTCATCAAAATACGTGTTACACAAACCATACCATAATTGTCTTACAATACTTCCAAAAACATTACATTTCCATAACTGTCTTGATTATCAAAGAAGCATAAAACATAAAATAAAGCAACAAAATCCCCATAATGATATCCAAAGCCATGATCCAAGCCAAAGAGATCCAAACCGTACATCTACTGTCTTCAAGCTTGCAAAAGAGTCTGACTAAACTGAGTTGTTTCCTCCCTGTGGACCTGGGGAGGGGGGACGAAAGAAAAGAGGACGAAAAGAAAAACGGAGTCAGACATAAAGCCTGAGTAAATCTAGTGACTTTTCAGTATGTGAATAAGAAAAGGATATGATAGACATAAACTGAAAACAGGATAGTATCATAACTAAGGGAGTGTAGTCTAGAATCGAATATACTATCGAACCCACACTATATCTCTGCATTTACTAGAATTACTCTAACCGGCACCCCATGCTGAGGGTGAAGTGATCCTTTTTGTTTTCTAAAGATCGGCTCCTACTCGTACGTGTGTCTTACGGCTACCCCAAGAAGTGTAGATTCCTATGTTGGTCCCACCATGGGGTGTATCAAGGCCCATGGTGGCGGCCCCGACACAATTACTAGAAGACATAGGTTATACTACTGGTGCCCCCAGTGCCCTGCTTGTCTGCTCCGGAGTGCGTGCACGACCGCACACCGTTAGACCTACACTGTGCACCCAACAATTGCCGTTATTTGACCGCTTACAATCAGCCCAGTAATCGTGCCCCACCCTGCCTAGTTTCAGGGTACCGTTGATACCTAAATTGGGTTACTGCTGAAACGGGTCCCTACGTTACCAGGGTTTTCTAGTCAACATGTTAAGTGATTAAGTGTTTGTATATACCTAATCCCACCCATCAATATTTGTTAACATGTTGAATCTTTGGTTAAGTGTATTCAGTTGCTTAACCCTACCACCTGTCATTAGCCTTTTAGAGCACCGACCACTCACATTAGACAGATATCACTACGGTTACTGAATGTGCCGGTTGGTACTGGGCAGGTTTACACCGTAGTTTAGTCTAACCTCGGGTCTTTATTGGGCTCAATGTTTAACTACCCACATTGGATAGGTATTGTTGTGACTACTGGACAGCCGGGCGGGTCCGGGTAGGTTTATGTCACAACTCAATCCAACCTCGGGTCAAACATGTCGTCTTTTCTAGATTTACATATTTCATTATTTATGTAAATGTCATGTCGTCTTTTAATTTGGGTATAACAATTTATACCACTAAAATGTCACAATCGTTGGCACGTGCCAAACATGCCAACATATTTATTTATATCATGTTTTACACCCAACGCTATTACCCCCGTTTGTACGTACTAATGTTGGGCTCGACACAATTCAGCCCAACTTGATAAACGTGAGAAAAGGGGAAATCCAGAACATATAATATTTTCTATGATACATAGAAAGTGTAGCGCATGAACTTGCAAATTGGCGTTAACATAAACATTGGATTATCTGAACTTGCATTCAAAATTGACATACAACTAAATGGGTGTCACATAGGATGGCATATGTAGATTTATACAAACTTGGGTTTTAACATATTAACTTGGTACAATGTCGAACACAAAACTAGCATGTTGTAAATTAACCCAAAAATGTCCAAATCTAATATATAGTCTATTTCCACATGAACTTGCATAGTTTATGTAACCCAAACTGCATTTAACATAGTTCTGATCATACTTGTAATGGACCTAAGATGTATACATAAGTTTTGAGGCATGTAGGCATAAAAGATCTCAAATCCAGGATATGTTTACATAAGTATATGGCCCATGATATCAACATAAACATAAAGGGGATATTAACATAAACATGAGAGGGATCTAATCATAGATTTTGCCACAAACTTGCAATTGCAATTACTTTCATATACAATCGTATAATAAACTTGCATCGACCCATTTATGCCACTAATCAATACACAAAATCACGATAGAAACATTACAATACACAAGATCTACATCATTATACAACAATAATATAATTCTATTCTCAATTACATCGTATCACATCATAATTTTATTCAGATTCTGGAAGACCACTATACTTACAACGTGTGACGAGATCTTGTTTTCTGTTTTCTGAATTTGGAGGTGCTCTCCTTTGGGTAGCAATTTGTTGATTGATTTGATTAGACTTTAATTTGCTTCTTAGTTTGATTCTTGGCGGCTACGATCAACTCCTTCCTGGCAGCATGACGACTCCTCTCTTATTTTCTTATGTGAATTAGTTGAGTCTTAGGGTGTATTTATAGAGTTTTCAAGTTAATTTGAGCCATCAGATGCAAACTGGGAGGGAAATCAGACCATACAGCACACCAGAAGTCGAACCAGGGTCAGACCCACCTGGTCAGGCCGACCAGGCAAGTCGACCTGCAGGTCGACACCCAAGTCGACTGCGCAGTCGACTTGGGGGGGCCAGGTCGACTGCCCAGTCGACACTAGTGTCGACCTGGTCACTGGGCGGGAATTTTCCCGACCAGCCCAGTTTGAACTCGAATTCGAATTTTAAACTTGTTCTGAGCTGTTTTTGAATTTCAAATTTATTCTGAAACTTCTGGAGATCATAAATCCTTCATACGGAGTCCGTTTCACGCAAACTCGGACTCTATCTCAACCAGAATTCCGAGACGAACGCAATAGCGTAAGCCATTTCCCTTAATTCTTTCATTAGAATTAATTATACTTTAATTTATGAATTTCACTATTATAGAATATACGGGGTGTTACATTCTCCCCCACTTAAAAGGATTTCGTCCCCGAAATCTTCAAGTTTAGGAAGAATGTATATCCTACCATCCAATCGTCCATCTACTCAACCAGCAAACACAGGTGTCCATTGTCCTTAAAGACTTCTAATGCTTTATGATCATATGCATTGTGTGTGTAAATGTCCCTATCTAATGTAGAAATCAGGCGGTCGACTGATTCAGTTGACCTCCTAAATGCAAATCATATAAGTGTCATGAATCCATTATGTATGCAATTTTTTTCCTACTCATAATTCTACATGAGTGCACAACAATTCATACAAATGCGATAACCATATGATAACATATAAAATTTCAACCACATATGAACGAGAATACACATATGCATATGCAGTATGAAGTGACTGAGCCGATCTAAAACCTAGGGTGTGTGTGTGTATGCATCCACGAGCAACCACTAGCAATCACTTGCAACCACTTGCAGCCATAATCCATAACATGTTTTCAAATACATGTTTGCATCCATTTGTTTTCTACCTAAGGAGTTAAGGAGAAAGGGTCGAGGAAATATGCCTAAAAGATAGATAAAGCATAACTTAAGGAAAAAGAGAGATCAAAGATGTACCCTCAAAAAGAAAAGGGTAGGCTGCGCGTATTCTAGCCTCAGTTTCCCAAGTCGCGTCTTCCTCGGCGTCGCTCCACTGAACTTTGACGAGCTTGACTTCGCGGTTGCATAGCTTTTTCACTTCAGTTCCTAAGATGTGTTTTGGAACTCTTCTCACAGTTGCTTCACGTTCCACTTCGGCTTCTTCTAGAATGCTGGGCTCTACTATTTCAGCAGACTCATGTAAACACTTCCGGAGATGAGAAACATGAAAGACGTTGTGAACTCCGGCCAGTTTTCCGGGTAGCTCTAATCTATAGGACATCTTCCCAACCTTCTCGATGATAGGAAATGGTCCTACAAATCTTGGTGCTAGCTTTCCAGTGGATCCAAAACGAACAACGTTCCTTAGAGGAGATACCTTAAGAAAAACTCTGTCCCCAACCTCAAATTCAAGGTCGGTCCTTCTCTTGTCGGCGTAGGATTTCTGTCTATCTTGGGCCGTCTTCATCCTTCTTCGAATCAAGTCCACTTTTTCTGAAGTTTCTCTGATCATGTCTGGACCAAGAATAACCTTATCTGTAGACTCCCACCAACAAGTTGGTGACTTGCACGGTCTTCCATACAATGCTTCGAAGGGTGCCATGCCTATGGTAGCTTGGAAGCTATTGTTGTAAGCAAACTCCACTAAGGGAAGGTGATCCTCCCATGTCCCTCCAAAGTCAAGAACACAAAGTCTCAAAAGATCCTCTAAAACTCTATTCACCCTTTCCGTATGGCCATCGGTCTGAGGGTGATAGGCCGTGCTTAAACATAACTGAGTGCCTACAGCTTCTTGCAAACTTCGCCAAAACTCGCTTGTGAAGATAGGGTCTCGGTCACTAACAATGCTGGAGGGTATCCCATGGAGTCAAACAATCTCCTTGATGTAAAGAGACGCTAGGGATGAGGCGGTCCTTCTACTCTTCACAGGTAAAAAGTGGGCGCTCTTTGTAAGCCTATCCACTATTACCCAAATGCTAGTATTGCCCCTTCTCGACCTAGGCAGCCCATCAACAAAGTCCATTGAAATGCTATCCCACTTCCACTGTGGGACCTCTAGGGGATGAAGCAGTCCTCCAGGCTTTTTCTGTTCTGCTTTAACTTGTTGGCATACCATACACTTAGAAATGTAATCTGCCACGTCCTTCTTCATGCCGTTCCAAAAGAAAACTCTCTTCATGTCCTTGTACATTTTGTCTCCGCCTGGATGTATTGTCATCTTGGAACGATGTTCTTCCTCGAGAACCTTCTTTACCAATCCCCTTGCTTGTGGAACGCATAGTCTTCCGTCGTGTCTCAGCCAGCCTTTATCATCGATAGAGTATCTACTGAGGTGACTAGAAGTCTCACCCCTAATTAGCTTATCAACCACTTCTACTAGCTGAGGGTCCTCACGTTGTGCCGTCCTTATTGTGTCCAAAAGAGTAGGGCGCACCTCAAGAGATGCTAACAAACCCGGTACGAAATCAGAGGAGGGCCTAAAGTTAAAACTGGCTATATACTCTAGGCTTTTCCTTTCTACAAAGAGTGGGCTTAGGGTCAGTTTCTTTCTACTCAAGGCGTCTGCCACCACATTGCCCTTGCCCGGAGTATAGGAAATCTCGGAGTCATACGAGGCAAGAAACTCCATCCATCTCTGTTGCCTCAAGTTAAGATCTTTCTACGAGAAAAGATATTTCAACGACTTATGGTCAGTGTAAAGTTCGAACTTCTCACCTAGGAGATAATGGCGCCAAGACTCAAGTGCAAAGATGATGGCGGCTAACTCAAGATCGTGGGTCGGGTAGTTCTTTTCATGAACTTTCAATTGCCTTCCACCATAAGCTACTACCCTTCCTTCTTGCATCAAGACAGCGCCTAGCCCTGTCCCACATGCATCTGTATAAACTGTGAACATCTTGCTTCCGTATGGCAGAGTCAAGACTGGGGCTGTTGTAAGAGCCCTTTTTAGGCGCTGGAAAGCGAACTCGCAATCCAAGTCCCAATTGAACACTAGATTCTTCTTTGTCAGCCTTGTGAGTGGAGCTGAGATTTTTGCAAAATCCCTTATGAACTTCCGGTAGAAACCTGCTAGTCCTAGAAAACTTCGGACCTCAGTTGCATTCTTTGGTGCCTTCCAGTCTTGCACCGCAACTACCTTCGCGGGGTCTACGGCCAGCCCTTCTTTAGATACTACATGCCCAAGAAACCTTACTTCTTCTCTCCAAAAGTGGCATTTTGAAAATTTTGCCTTCAGCTGATGTGCTCGGAGAGTATCCATGATTTCCTTCAGATGTTGAGCATGCTCCTCCTCACTTTTTGAAAAGATCAAGATATCATCTACGAAGACAACCACAAACTTGTTGAGGAATTCTCTGAACACTCTGCTCATTAGGTCCAAGAAATAAGCGGGTGCATTTGTCAGGCCGAAAGGCATGACAAGCCACTCAAAGAAACCGTCTGGGGTTCTGAATGTCATTTTATCAATACTATCCTCAGCTACTCTTAGCTGATGGAACCCAGTTGCTAGATCAAGTTGGGAGAAAACCAACGCGCTTATAAGCTGATCAAACAAATCGTCGATTCGGGGAAGAGGGTGCCTATTTTTCTTGGTCAACTTGTTTAACTCCTTATAGTCAACACAAAGGCGAAGAGAACCGTCTGCTTTGGTTGCGAACACCACTGAAGCACCCCATTCTGAAATGCTCCTTCTAATGAACCCCTTCTCTAGAAGTTCTTTAACTTGCTTACTAAGTTCATTTCTCTCCTTTGGAGCCATATGTCTGACAGGTAAAGCTACGGGCTTTGTGTTATCCACAAGATAGATTCGAAAGTCTATTTCCCGCTTCGGAGGTAAGCCTTTCACCTCCTCGAAGACATCCGGATATTCCCGGACTACTCTAACCGATTGCAAATTCTCGTCAGAAGCATCAAGCGACTCTAGATAACTAAGCATAACAGCATTCAAAGGGTTACAGGAAATTTCTAGAGTGTTATCAAGCCGAGTCAAGAGTCTAACTACTCTTTTCTCACAATCAAGAATGGCACCGTTACTGGATAACCAGTCCATGCCTAAGATCAAACCATATCCCGAGAAGCCTAGAACAAAGGCATTACAACTAAACTCAACACTGAGAATAGAGATTTTCAAACCCAAACAAACCATTGACAAGTAAGCGGAGCCCCCAATTGGATTTGAAACTACTAAGGGATCCTCAACCATACTAGTGTCTAGATGCAGAGATTCTACTAAAGAAGATGAAATAAAAGAGTGTGATGCACCAGAGTCAAAAAGTGTGCGAACTGGATGATCATAAAGATAGACTACACTTTCTACAGAAATATTACTACCTCATTCCTGTGGAGGTGCTGTCAGAGCATGAACTTGACCTCCTGAAGTAGATCCAACTTTCTGTCCCTGTCCTTTCTTCTTTGGGCAGTCCTTAGCTTGGTGCCCAGTCTCCCCGCAATGAAAGCAACCACCCATCTTTGCCTTCTTCTTCCGACAGTCTTTCTCTATATGTCCAACTATGCCACAAAAATGGCACTTTCTCTTCTCACGGGACTTCTTGTTCTTTCCTCCTTTCTTAAAATCTGTCTTCTTAGCCTGTAAACCTTCTTTCTTTTCCTCCGCCTTAGTCTCTTTCTTGCCGTGGTCTTCCTCGTGTAGCAACGCCATGTCCACCAAGCTTTCATAAGTCGCTCCCGTGGACACATGGGTCATGGCAAGGCCGTGTATAGGCTCATTCAGACCTTTGACGAAGCGAAGCGCCTTCTTGTGTTGGGTATTTACTAAGTCCAGCCCAAATCTGGCCAGCTGATTGAACTGATTAACGTACTCCCTGACCGTCATGCTTCCCTGTTTAAGATTTAAGAACTTCTATATTTGCAGGCTCCTTTCAGCTTGGGAGAGGACTTTCAGTTCAAACCTTGTCCTAAAATCATCCCAAGTTTCCACTGCCCTTTGAGCATTAGTGATCTCCCACCAATAGGAAGCTTCATCTTTGAGCAACCACACTGCTAGTTGTATCTTTTGCCTATCATCAACTCCGAAGATGTCAAACAGATCCTCGGTCTCCTTTAGCCAATTTCTTGCTCCTACAAAGGGTTCAGTTCCATGGAAGTCTTCTCCACCCATAGACTTGAAGTCTCTACATGTTTTGGCAAAAGCATTTCCAAGGGGAGGAGCAGGAGGAGGAGGAACTGGTGCTACTGGGGGAGGAAGGATATCTGCCGGGCCCGCGCCATTTGCGGCCCTAGCTTCTAAGAACCTCCTAAACCAACCGGGTATCGGTACTCCTTCAGGAATGTCAAGGTCTCCAGACATGCTGAAACAGAAAGGAAAGATTCAAAACGAAGGATAGAGGGAGATAGTGCACATGGCTTTGGGGGATCATGCCTTTTAAAATATAACACTTTTTCTAGAAAAAAATGCTTCTTTAACTTTCTTTTGAAAATAATATCAAAAACTTTATCTTATCTGGTAAACCTATGCTCTGATACCAAGTGAAACACCCCACCTCCGTTAGGGTCACTCACAAAGGGAATGCCCTAATTTTGGTGGAGGTTTATAAGTATAAGTCACAGATACACAAGACAGATATAAATACACATATTTTTAGACAGCGGAAACAACAGCAACTTTTATTTCATCAAAATACGTGTTACACAAACCATACCATAATTGTCTTACAATACTTCCAAAAACATTATATTTCCATAAGTGTCTTGATTATCAAAGAAGCATAAAACATAAAATAAAGCAACAAAATTGTAACACCCCACATCTGTTAAGGTCACTCACAAGGGGAATGCCTTAACTTCAATGGAGTATTACGGGTACTGGAATAGAAATATTACAAGACAGACATATATAAAACAGCGGAAAATAAAGTGGAAGTACTTCAAATCATTTATTAAATATAAATGTTTACAAGAAAAGCCCATCAACTTCCAATACCCAATTTCATAATTAAAATATCTGTCTTGCTCAAAAACAAAGAAGCATAAAAACAAACTGCAGTATTCCCCAATAAAGCAAAGCAAGCCATAGCCAAGAGAAATCCAAGCCATACATAAAAGAGCCTTGGAGCTTGGTAAGATCCGAACTAAGCTGTATTCCCACCCTGTGAACCTGGGGGGGGAAACGGAAGAAAAAGAGGCGAAACAAAACGGGTCAGTCATAAAGATTGAGTAAGTCCTAGTGACTTTCAGCATAAAAATAGGTAAAGATAACATGGCATGAATAAACTAAAAGTAAACATAAGCATGATAACAAGGTAGGAAAGATAAACTAAGATATCAAGATAAACTATGATAACAAGATAAACTAAGGTAACAAGATAAACTTCGGGCACGATGAAACAAGTATAACATCCCATAATTCCCCACCGCATGGTTTCTATCAAGAATAACATCGCAAGGTTTCTAAGCTTTACCATTAAAACGATATCTATTTGCTCTGCACCACCTAACTAGCATCCTCATAAGTGTCTTACATTGAATGATCTGTATTCCTACTAGTGTCCCAACTAGTGTCCTGTGTAACAAGGATCCGTACCCCCTACTAGTGTCCCAACTAGTAGCCCGTGTTATATAATAATTACAACGTGATCCCAATCCCCGCAATTATTGTAGCCTTCAGGTGTACATCGATTTTGAGGATTCCACCTCGATCACCCCAATGGCCATGTATATTTTCGATGCACCCTTACTAACTTATCGATCGGCTCCCTACTTGACCTAGTTCTCGTTTGTGTCACGCGGCCCCCTACTTGTAGATACCTGTGTTGGTCCCACCATGGGGTGTATCAAGGCCCATGGTGGCAACCCTGACATAATCAAGATGCACAGCTTTATACCTACTGATGCCTAGTGGATAAATTTTCTGTGCCGAAGTGTGTGCACGCCCGCACTCCGTTAGAACCTGCACTGCTGCACCAATCGCCGCTAATTTGACCTCTTATAATCAGCCCAGTAATCATGCCCCACCCTGCCTAGCTCAGGGTTCCGTTGATACCTAATGTGGGTTACTGCTGAAATGGGTCCCCGTTACTAGGTTTTTCTAATGGTTAAGTCTGTGGGCCTATATTCTCTGATATTACCCACCAGCCCTGATGTGAACTTAACCCCGCTATTGATTCAAGCATGTGTATTTAATGGTTAAGTGTATGTGGGCCTATATTTACTAATATTACCCACCAACCCGATATGTACTTAACCCTTCTACTCGTTATGTTACCATGGTTAAGTGTTTACCTTAGTTGACTTAACCTTTCTCGCTTATTATGTTTGATTGGTTAAGTGTGGTTTATTAACTTAACCCCGTTCGTCTATCTGGTTACATTGGTTAAGAATTTTCTTGTTAACTTAACCCCATGTGTTACTTAACCCTACCACGCATCACATCAGATTGGTTAAGTGCATGTTAACTTAACCCCATCCACTAGTCATATTATAATGGTTAAGTGTTATCAACTTATTCAAGTTAACTTAACCCACCCGCTTGTCCTGTTATGTTGGTTAAGTATTACTACTTAACCGCAACCACTTGTCTAATTAACCCATCGTATTAGTTAAGTGTTCTCATTAACTAAACCTCACTCTCTAGTCCAGTTTAATCATGTTATAATGGTTAAACATTTGCTTAACCTTACCCACTCCCGTAGTCAACATATTAAATTGGTTAAGTGTCCAGATTAACCTAATCATATTACTTAACCCACCCATTTATATCATATTGGTTAAGTGTTCTTATTTACTTAACCCTACCCACTGGTCTAATTACCATGTTATGTTGGTTAAGTATTACTATTCGTATTTCCACATGTCACCCACATGTCACCCACTTAACCCCCATGTCCCACCACATGTTTATCTGGTTAAGTATTTCTTAATTCATTAAGGCCGTAACCTTATAAAGACCTCTCACATTAGACTGACATTTATGGCAGCTGGATTTGTCGGGCGGGTCCGGGCAGTCTTACACCATAAAAGAGTCTAACCTCGTGTATTTACAACTGTTATGCTTTTAATTTGGGCTTAGGACCTCTCACATTGGGCTGACATTTGTGACTACTGGATTCGCCGGGCGGTTCCGGGCAGGTTTACGTCACAAATGAGTCCAACCTCGTGTCCTAAGCATTGATTATTACTTATAATCTTTTACCACAATTTGAATTTATTTCCCCTATTCAAATTATCAATTTATTCCTAATTTAACGATGTCCATAATTGACTCAATTATGTCCATCAATTAATGGTATGCAAAATCATACCAATTTTACCACAATTTATCTTAGGCCATTAAAGGCAACTTATCTCAATTTATATTTATCCCTCCTTTAAGGCTATTACATGCCAACTACCCAAAACCTATTTAGGCGTGTTCATATTAGCCCCTTTTTCAAGACATAAATTATCATATGTGTTTCAACCACAAATTTCACCTATTTAACATATGCCCAAGTTCTAGATTACATGTCCGTTTTACATATGCCTAATTCATACCAAATTTACATATGTTCAATTCATGCCTGTTTACATGTATGCCAAATTTATATATGCCTAATCTTAGACAATTTTACATATATACCAAGTTTCATGCCTTTTTATACATATATCAAGATTCATAGTTTACATGTTTACAAAGCTATGTCCAATTCACATAGATCAATTTTTAGCCAAATATATGTATCAATATTCTTGCCATATTTTACATAGGTCAATTTTCATACCAACTACATGTATTCCATGTTTTCATATTATGCCTTCGATTCTACCAAACACATATATCCAACCAGGCAATATCCCAATATTCCCCCCGTATTCAATCGCACGCAAATCGCAGTTTAGGCCTAGGTCCGAAATTGACCAAGGTTCATCAAAAGAAAACAAATAGGGGAAAGGTAGAATTTTGCATAATAAATAGATCAGAGAGAAAAACAACATCATGATAGGCATAAAGATTAGAACTTGATGATAACATCATTACGAATCAAGAAAACTGCTGAATAAATCACAAACTTGTCATGAGAATAAAGGTAGACAAGTCTCAAAACTAAAGATTCAAAAAGCAACAGGAATAGATCATACTTAATCCAATTCCACTTTAATTCATGGCCACATTATAATTAAATATTTAAATCGGAAAGCAACTAGAACTTACAGAGAACGGCTAATGAATTAGGGAGTGAATTTGTCGTAGAAAGTTGCAGTGTCATTGATCTATCCTCTTGAATTTGTTGTAGAAGCATAGATCTTTGATTTGATTTGAGTTTGAACGCTTAAGCTTTAATTTGGAGACGGCGGCCATGGCTCAAGAGAGATTCCAGCAGCATTTAGGTGTAAGAATGATTTGTGTGAGTTAGGCTAGGTCTAGGTGTTATTTTATAGGTGTAGCAATTCATTTCAGCCATCGGATTAACCCTAAAACCCATTCGGACCATCAAAACTCATCCCGGGCCTCAAAAATGGGTTCTGGGTCACCCCAGGCCGACCAGGTCGACCTGTACAGGGGGGGAGTCGACACTACAGTCGACACAGGGGGGGCAGGTTGACTTGGGTGTCGACACTACAGTCGACACGGGTAGTCTGCTAGAAAGTCTGCTGAAATCTTGTTTTGGTCATATCTTGGTCATACGGACTCCGATTTTCGAAAACTCGGACTCTATTTCGCGTATTTTTCTGAGAGGAACGCAATGGTGATCTCCATTTTACCTAATTCCTAATTCTTGAATTAGTTATCCTTATTTTACTATCTTTTTCGTTACATACGCCGTTATCGAACTAATTTTTCTTCTCTTCCATGTATTAATTAATTCTCCTTATGCATCACCATTATTTACCTATCATAAGCATATTTTCATATATTTTATGTCATTTTTAATTATATGAAAAAAAATACGGGGTGTTACAAAAATCCCCATAATGGTATCCAAAGCCATGATCCAAGCCAAAGAGATCCAAACCGTACATCTACTGTCTTCAAGCTTGCAAAAGAGTCTGACTAAACTGAGTTGTTTCCTCCCTGTGGACCTGGGGGGAAACGAAAGAAAAGAGGACGAAAAGAAAAACGGAGTCAGACATAAAGCCTAAGTAAATCTAGTGACTTTTCAGTATGTGAATAAGAAAAGGATATGATAGACATAAACTGAAAACAGGATAGTATCATAACTAAGGGAGTGTAGTCTAGAATCGAATATACTATCGAACCCACACTATATCTCTGCATTTATTAGAATTACTCTAACCGGCACCCCATGCTGAGGGTGAAGTGATACTTTTTGTTTTCTAAAGATCGGCTCCTACTCGTACGTGTGTCTTACGGCTACCCCAAGAAGTGTAGAAACCTATGTCGGCCCCACCATGGGGTGTATCAAGGCCCATGGTGGCGGCCCCGACACAATTACTAGAAGACATAGGTTATACTACTGGTGCCCCCAGTGCCCTGCTTGTCTGCTCCGGAGTGCGTGCACGACCGCACACCGTTAGACCTACACTGTGCACCCAACAATTGCCGTTATTTGACCGCTTACAATCAGCCCAGTAATCGTGCCCCACCCTGCCTAGTTTCAGGGTACCGTTGATACCTAAATTGGGTTACTGCTGAAACGGGTCCCTACGTTACCAGGGTTTTCTAGTCAACATGTTAAGTGGTTAAGTGTTTGTATATACCTAACCCCACCCATCAATATTTGTTAACATACTGAATCTTTGGTTAAGTGTTTTCAGCTGACTTAACCCTACCACCTGTCCTTAGCCTTTTAGAGCACCGACCACTCACATTAGACAGATATCACTACGGTTACTGGATGTGCCGGTTGGTTCCGGGCAGGTTTACACCGTAGTTCAGTCTAACCTCGGGTCTTTATTGGGCTCAATGTTTAACCACCCACATTGGATAGGTATTGTTGTGACTACTGGACAGCCGTGCGGGTCCGGGCAGGTTTATCTCACAACTCAATACAACCTCGGGGCAAACATGTCGTCTTTTCTAGATTTAAATATTTCATTATTTATGTAAATGTCATGTCGTCTTTTAATTTGGGTATAACAATTTATACCGCTAAAATGTCACAGTTGTTGGCACGTGCCAAACATGCCAACATATTTATTTATATCATGTTTTACACCCAACGCTATTACCCCCGTTTGTACGTACTAATGTTGGGCTCGACACAATTCAACCCAACTTGATAAATGTGAGAAAAGGGGAAATCCAGAACATATAATATTTTCTATGATACATAGAAGGTGTAGCGCATGAACTTGCAAATTGGCGTTAACATAAACATTGGATTATGTGAACTTGCATTCAAATTGACATATAACTAAATGGGTGTCACATAGGATGGCATATGTAGATTTATACAAACTTGGGTTTTAACATATTAACTTGGTATAATATCGAACACAAAACTAGCATGTTGTAAATTAACCCAAAAATGTCCAAATCTAATATATAGTCTATTTCCACATGAACTTGCATAGTTTATGTAATCCAAACAGCAATTAACATAGTTCTGATCATACTTGTAATGGACCTAAGATGTATACATAAGTTTTGAGGCATGTAGGCATAAAAGATCTCAGATCCAGGATATGTTTACATAAGTATATGGCCCATGATATCAACATAAACATAAAGGGGATATTAACATAAACATGAGAGGGATCTAATCATAGATTTTGCCACAAACTTGCAATTGCAATTACTTTCATATACAATCATATAATAAACTTGCATCGACCCATTTATGCCACTAATCAATACACAAAATCACGATAGAAACATTACAATACACAAGATCTACATCATTATACAACAATAATATAATTCTATTCTCAATTACATCGTATCACATCATAATTTTATTCAAATTCTAAAAGACCACTATACTTACAACGTGTGATGAGATCTTGTTTTCTGATTTCTGTTTTCTGAATTTGGAGGTGCTCTCCTTTGGGTAGCAATTTGTTGATTGATTTGATTAGACTTTAATTTGCTTCTTAGTTTGATTCTTGGCGGCTACGATCAACTCCTTCCTGGCAGCATGACGACTCCTTTCTTATTTTCTTATGTGAATTAGTTGAGTCTTAGGGTGTATTTATAGAGTTTTCAAGTTAATTTGAGCCGTCAGATGCAAACAGGGAGGGAAATCAGACCGTACAACACACCAGAAGTCGAACCAGGGTCAGACCCACCTGGTCAGGCCGACCAGGCAAGTCGACCTGCAGGTCGACACCCAAGTCGACTGCGCAGTCGACTTGGGGGGGCCAGGTCGACTGCCCAGTCGACACTAGTATCGACCTGGTCACTGGGCGGGAATTTTCCCGCCTAGCCCAGTTTGAACTCGAATTCGAATTTTAAACCTGTTCGGAGCTGTTTTTGAATTTCAAATTTATTCTGAAACTTCCGGAGATCATAACTCCTTCATACGGAGTCCGTTTCACGCAAACTCGGACTCTATCTCAACTAGAATTCCGAGACGAACGCAATAGCGTAAGCCATTTCCCTTAATTCTTTCATTAGAATTAATTATACTTTAATTTATGAATTTCACTGTTATAGAATATACGGGGTGTTACACTTCCATGTATGATACATATAGATATTCTCTCTATGTTGTTGAGGATCACTGCTTGGGCATTAGTAGTGCATCTTCTACTTTAGTTTTCTTTTGCTTTAGAGATAGTTTAAATTGTAATAATGATGTTGGATCATAAGCTGTCTTTGGATTTCTGCTGCTATGTTGGTTTAGTTTTCAGCTTATGCACTGTCTCGCCTGTTTATGTCAAGGTTATGTTATTATTATATTTTGTTCCATGCGCTGTGAGACATTCTACAGGTTCCTTGTTGATTCTTCGTCTTCTTTCTTTCCTTTTCTGACGACCTACCCGTGCTAGTTGGACATGTGTACAACGCACTTGTGGAGTAAATGTCGGTTGGTGCGGGGCGGGTTGTCACATTATTCTCTTGATTAACACCCTTCTTTGAGATGGATGAGCTCGAAGGTTATATATTGTTAGTTATCGATCGTGTGGCGTGAATTGTCAATGTGACATGCCAAGATGAAATTGATTGAGGCTTTTGTTGAAAAGCAGAGCCTTGTGTATGATGATCAAAGCATAGCCTATTTTCGGCATAGCTTTGTGTATGACGTTACCTCGCGAGTCTCACACCCCGGTAGAGTCAAAAACGGGACAAGGGAACGTAGGGAGTGCACATGTTTCTTTCTAGCTAGAAGTGGTGTTTGGGTTTTTTCAAGGCCCGACATTTTTACTTATATGGTTGATGGAATGAGACGCCTCGGTTTTATTGGTCGATTGTGACCATTTTATAGGTTCGATAGGACCGGGAAACGTGTGTTCAAGCATAACTAATCCACTAACGTTATTTGTGAACTGACCCTGCAGTATTCAAGGGTTCACTGCGGGGGATCCTGAGACAATGCTAGAGTGTCTTGAATCGGTTAGGAGATCGTCCCTAGCCTTGACTCATGATGGAAATCCAATCTCCAATACGACATTACGGTTTTGATTATAAACCCATATATGGAGGCATAGTATATGGTAGATATGCTACATTTACTTTGAAGTATTTTAAAAATATTAGACACTAATAATAATATTAAAAATATTATTTTCTGCATATCAAGCATTTTTTATCATTATAAGGTAAAACTCTATCCTCCGGTTTGGTTGCATTGTGTGATGGGACTTGAGCCTTATAATGATTTCATTTTCTAAAAAGCATTGCGTTGTTTTTGAAATAAATTTATTAAACTTATGCACTGGCAATCCAATGGAGTAAACCCGTTCCGCGTTAGCGGCGTGGTCCTGTGATTAGCCATATTGTTATTTAAGAAAGATTTCTCATACCAGTCCCATGACTGACTCGTAGTTTGTTTCACTTTGCAAACTCGGGTGCCCTCTTTCCACACGGGCAGCCAAATGACAGGTTTTAGGTATGGATACTTTCTGGACTGGAGGTTGCTAAGGAAAATGATGAAGACCCTATTCTTTTTATCTTTTTATTTGCTTCTTTAGACATTTAGACATTATTGAGCATTGATGTATTTTGGTAGAGATTGAGACTTCATTTCTTTCCTTGTTTAGACTTCTATTTTGCTAAGTATATCTTGTACTGCGTACTCTGATTTCTGTGATGTTATGTTGTGATGTCATTTCCATTTCCGCTGCAATGATTTATATGTTATGCTATTATATAGATCTGTTATTGTTATAATTATGTTACGCTCCTATGGTTATCCTTACATTCGTACAACGGGAGTTTGGGGTCGTCACAGATATGATTAGATTTGAGCTTTTTTACTTATAGTTCTAGTTCAGGCACAAATTTAAATTTTAACCAAAAAACTAAGATTTGGATGATATTTCAGTATTTCGTCTTGGTCGATATGTCGTTCGATATTGCAATATCTCGGGCGATATATTCGAAAGGAGATTTAGAGTGATTTTTGCTATTTTGTTTGGGTAGGAGCTTAAAACAGGTTCTCGGAGGAGATCTCGGGTGATGTTTGCGAGCTTTGAAACAGTGAGAAGTGCAGAATGCTTGGGAAAGCGGAGTAGGTGAAGATCAGTAAGTTATGATTATTACTATGTCAAGAGGACAAGGCTTAGGAGTTAACCGATCTGGCAGGACATCTCCAACTCCATCTGAACAGGCTCTGATCCGACCCGGTGGCTCCAAACCGATCTGATCTGTTTCCCAGAATGCTATTGGTAGGGGTGAGCGTTCGGTCAATTCGGTTTGTTTGGAGCTAAAAAAATTCAAACCGAATTGAAACCAAAAATTTTCCAAACCGAATTGATTTCGGTTAATTCGGTCGGTAACCGAATTAACCGAACTTGAAGGATGTATTTTTTTTTCAAATGATGAATTCACTCAAGATATAATATAAATTCATGTTTGGAGAAATTTTACATAGTAAAATTTATGTTTATGGTAAGATTTGATTTATTTGCAACAAATGTCTTTGTATTATATAGCTAAACTAATTATATAAAGTACTACAATATTGTAAAAAAAAATTTGAAAACAACTACAATATTGTAAAATTAGATGATAAATTAAAAGTTCGGTTAATTCGGTTAAACCGATAACCAAAAAAATTGTTTTACAGACCGAATTCAAACCGATTTAGTTTTAAAACCTAATCGAACCGACCGAAATGAACCGGTTTGATCGGTTAATTTGGTTTGAACCGAATATTGCTCACCCCTAGCTGTTGGCAGCTCTCCACCGATCCGACCTACACTGGCAGGGGAAGGTCAATACGAACCGAATCTGGCTGAAGTTGGTACCTCTACTCGAGCTCCTACAAATGCTCTGATACCAACCATGGCAACTGATGATCAAACCACACCTTCTGCACTCGTCGACCAGCTGGTGGACTCGACAGCTGGACACGAGCTTCTTTTCTTCATGGACGCATGCTTAGAATATAACCAGATCCCCATGCATGTGTTGGATCAATAGCACACGAGTTTTATAATAAAATTGGGATTATACTACTATGTGCGTTCGGACTAAAGAATGCCGGAGCCACATACCAGCGCCTGGTGAACCGAATGTTCTATAATTAGATTGGAAAAACTATGGAAGTTTACGTAGATGACATGCTCGTGAAATCCAGGCAATCCTCTAGTCATACACAAGATCTGGCAGAGATGTTTGGCATCCTACGGAGGTACTGAATGAAGTTAAACCCCTTAAAATACTCATTTCGGGTTGCATCAGGGAAATTCCTCGGTTTCATCGTAAGTTCTCGAGGGATTGAGATTAATCCTAGCCAGATAGCAGCAATAAGGAACATAGAAGAGCCACTGAAGATTAGGGACGTTCAAAGCCTGGCAGGGAAGTTGCTGCATTAAGCAGATTCATTTCCAAAGCCACGGAAGAGTGTGTCCCATTCTTTGATTTAATCAAATGGGGGAAACATAATTTTGAATGGACTCTCGACTGTGTAGAGGCCTTCCAAAATTTGTTGGACTTATTGAAGAAACCCCCGATACTATCGAAACCGGTGGATCATGAAGATCTGTTCGTCTATCTGGCGGTGTCATCTCATGCTGTCAGCACAGCCTTGGTGCGTAAAGAAGACAAGGTCCAGAGGCTAGTATACTATGTAAGTAAGAAGTTAGCAGCTGCGGAACGCAATTATCCAATAATACAAAAGCTTGCCTATAGCCTCTTGATTGCCTCCCGAAAGCTCAGTCATTATTTCTAAGCTCATCTGATATTCATATAAACTGATCAACCTCTAAGACAAGTATTACAGAGACCCGAGGCATCGAGGCGATTACTTAAGTGGAACATCGATTTGAGCCAATTTGATTTGAATTTTCAACCAAGGAGGTCAATAAAGGGGCAGGCCTTAGCCAATTTCATAGCAGAATTCACGATTCTCGAAGAAGAAACAGTGGATGACAAAGTTGTTACTTCTGAGCATAAGTTAAAGCTTAGTCCGTGGAAATTATATACGGACGGGGCCAAAAATGAACAAAGATCCAGCGCCAGAGTTGTTTTAACTACTCCTGAAGGACGATCCATTTACTACGCCCATCAATTGGAATTTTCCGCCACCAATAATGACTCCGAGTACGAGGCCTTGATTGCTGGGCGTATACTCGCTAAGGAATTAAGGGTAAGAACATTGGACATATTCTGTGACACCAAGACAGTTGTTTGCCAAGTTCGAAAGGAATTTGTGACCAGGGGATCTCGACTTATTACTTATCTTGAAAAAGTAGAGGAGTTACCGGGAAACCTGGAGCATTACAGTATAACACACATTCCGAGAGCAGAAAATCAAAAGGCAGATCGACTGGCTAAGCAAGCAAGTTCTGATAACCCTACGGAAACCAAAATGGTTCCAACAGAGATATTGGAATCACCAAGCTTTGACCTAATGGAAGTCGAATTAACCCTTGAAGCTGAGCCAGAAAGGGAGTCATGGATGACACCGATTAAGAACTTCCTTAAGAGCGGAATTCTCCCATCAAAGAAGAGTGAGAGACGAGCTATAACACGTAAGGCTACAAGATACGTTTTACAGGAAGACGTCCTTTATCGCTAAGGGTTTTCCATGCCTCTGTTACAGTGTATAGCACATAACGACATCAGGCGTGTACTGAAAGAAGTACATGAAGGTGAGTGCGGAGATCACGGGGTCAAATTCTGGTAAAGAAAGTATTGCGATATGATTATTTTTAGCCTACCATGACCAAAGATGCAGCTGATCACTCACGACGCTGCGACAAATGCCAGAGATTCGCTAAAGTTCCGAGAGCACCCCCAGGGCATCTCAAATCAATGGTCAGTCCATAGCCATTCGCAATGCGGGGATTAGACATCATCGGAACCCTACCAATTGCTAAACGAGGAGCTAAATATGCGATCGTGGTTGTGGATTATTTCACGAAATGGGTAGAGGCCGAGCCCTTAACCACGATCACGACAAGAAAGGTGATAAGCTTTATTGTAACAACTCGGAAAATCAGAACCAATTTAAAATTTTATTTTAAGGAAATTTTGTTAGTAAATGCGTCAAAATTTAAAATTATCATTACAGAAAAAAATGTTAACAATAAAAATTTACATTTTTATTGCATATGAGCAATGATGATTAAAATATGTCACATTAAAAATTTACATTTTTAATATAAGAATGGTTCAATAAAGAAAAAAATTCATTTTTGATGAAAATATTTTTTTTCACATTTAAAATTACATTTTAATGTAGAATGAATCATTTAAAAGATTCTAGTTGAAATATGTTGTAACATTTAAAATTACATTTTTAATGTAGAATGATGCATTTAAAAAAAAATCTAGCTTGAAACATGTTAACATTAAAAATGCCTTAGGAACTTTAATGACATTTATTAATTTATTGATTGAAAGTAATGTATAGGTTATTAATGAAATAAATTCTGACAATCTATATATATGTATGTATGTGTATATATATATATCTTTGGCTGTCCTCTTAAATATTTCCCCTGTCAATTCAAATTTAACTTTTAGGAATTCAAAACGTAGATTACATGTTCAAAACCTTCATTAATTAGTCAATTTTAAAATGTGAAAAGTTGCAAACATTCATTTATAACAATAATATTTAATACTGTAGTGTTATTTCTAATTTCTAACAAATAGCATTAATCTAGCATTCATTCTCTCCATTTTACCCTCTCTTTCTTTCATTGTTATCTACTTTTGAAATTTGAAGAAAAAGATAAATGTATCATTGTAGCATATAATCAAAAGGGATTTAAGGAAACATTTATAAAAGTACAATTAAAACATAAATCAAATTTATTCATAATGCACATGCATGATTTCTGGAATAAAAACAAAACTTTG
This sequence comes from Allium sativum, assembly GCA_030737875.1. Lineage (NCBI taxonomy): Eukaryota > Viridiplantae > Streptophyta > Magnoliopsida > Asparagales > Amaryllidaceae > Allium > Allium sativum. The sequence goes on along the minus strand of CM060922.1, from coordinate 440,615,308 downwards.
TCCCACTATCGAAGTTGTAATTGCCTTGAATTCTCACATGTATTTCTGGAAATGATTTATTCATAAAAAAAAGTGTTGCAGAAAGATAAATAATTAAAATTGATATGTTTTCCTATTTTGGTTTCATAACTAAAAAAACTATATGAGTTGTGATATGTTTAAAATGGTCTTAATCTACTATAGATAAAAATTTATTTAAATATACATTCTTGAGTATATAAGTTGTTGCATACTAGCTTTATATTAAAGAAAATATACACACTATTTAATAGGAAAGATGTAAATGATAAATTGGACGATTCAAAAATATTCCAAATATATTAAGGAATAAGATATTAATTTATCCATGCTGTGATTAGGCAGGGAAAGCAAGTGAAAAGCGTAAACAATTAATTTAATAAGATATATTAATTAATAAAAGAAAAAATCAATCAAATATGGATATGGGTGGAAATGAATATAGGCGGAAATAAATAGAATTATTCTTAATTGGTGATGAAGTCGAATTAAGTAAATCTAGAAAGATTCCAATTAATTTTCTAAAAAAATTGTCATTCACTACCCTTTTTATTTTTGAAATTTGGAAAATTAATAATATAATATTGTATATTCCCTCATAAACCAAACCCTAATTCATTCTATACCCTAGCCGCCACTGTCAACTTCAATGGCTGAAACCGTTCCAAATTGATTCCCCAATAGTTCCCAATCTATTTCAAATTAATTCAATTTTCCAAAACCAAATCATAGAGATTCTTCGTGGCTTCTGATCAAATTCCAGCGTTGTGAGGTGACGGCCGCAGCGGTTTGAAGAGGTCGAAGTTTGGGATTGGTTATCACAGAAAGGAAGACGATGAATAACAGTAAAGGGTGGTCAACGTTTTCTTAAGCAATGGTTAAGAGAAATATTTAAATTAATTATATAGTTAATTCATAAATGTAATTAAAATTGGAGACGACCATAACTCTTTCAAATTGAATCAGAAATGGACGGTTTTCGTTGCGTTGGATTCGTAGCGATGAGATATACAACATCGAAAAAACTTGGACAGAAAGGGGATCAATCGGAATTTTTGATAAAATTAAACGATGGTTTAATTTTATCAAAACCGTCGTTATTAACCGATCAAGGTGAGATTTCTCAATCTAAAATTAAAATAAGAATATATATATATATGTGTGTATATTTAAATTGATTGTGACTACGTTATTGACATATGCTGTATAAAACACATATTTGTGTCGTGTAAAATTTAGATTGGTTGACTGATTTTGGTTAGGGTGACTTGTTGAATTATATTTTTTTCTGTAAGATAAAAATATAATCTTAATCGTGTTATGTCTAAAATAAAGAAGCCATTTTGTTAAATCATGTTATGTCCATTTTGTTAAAACATGTTATGTCTAAAATAAAGATGCCATTTTGTTAAATCATGTTATGTCATTTTGGATAGAAAACATATGTTAATAAAAATATCTCATTTGTGTTAGAAAACATATGTTAATAAAAATATGTCATTTTGGATAGAAAACATATGTTAATAAAAAATATGTCATTTTGGATAGAAAACATATGTTAATAAAAATATGTCAATTGTGTTAGAAAACATATGTTAATAAAAATATGTCACTTGTGTTAGAAAACATGTGTTAATAAAAATATGTCATTTGTTGTTGCAAAACATGTTTTGTAATTAAACATATCATTTATGTTAGAAAATATATTTTGTAATTAAACATTTCATTTATGTTAGAAAACATGTTTTGTAACAAATATCATTTATTTAGAAAATATCATGTGAATTAAAAATGTCATTTAATGTCATTACATCAGAAAATGTCATTTAATTAAAATGTCCTTACATTAGAATATGTCATTAAATATGTCATTTTGGATAGAAAACATGTAACACCCCGTGAATTCTATAATGTTAAGCTTCACAAATTAAAGTATAATTAATTCTAAATGAAAGAATTAAGGGAAATGGGTTATGCCATTGTGTTCGTCTCGGAATTCTGCTTGAGATAGAGTCCGAGTTTGCGCGAATCGGACACCGTATGAAGGATTTATGGCCTTCGGAAGTTTCAGAATAAAATTTAAATTCAAATAGCTCAGTTTAAAATTCAAAATTCGAATTTCAAGTTCAAACTGGGCGGGGCGGGAAAATTCCCGCCCAGAGACCAGGTCGACCATAGGGTCGACCATGGCGTCGACCTGGCCTCCCCAGGTCGACCATAGTGTCGACCTGGCCCCCCAGGTCGACCATAGTGTCAACCTGGGTGTCGACCTGCCTGGTCAACCTGGCTGGCTAGGTCTGGCTCTGGCTCGAATTTCTGTGGCTCTGTGTGTCACTAGGGCTGACGTGTCACCTCTTGATTGGCTCTTTGAACTTTGGATGGCCTAGATTCCTCCTGTCTTCATCTGACGGCTCAAAACAAATTAAAAATCTATAAATACACCCTAAGTCTCAACTGAAAATTCACACAAAAAAAATAAGAAAGGAGTCGTCATGCTGCTAGGGAGGAATTGAACATAGCCGTCAAGAGAGAAAATCCTAGAGATGAATCAAATTAAGAAGAAGATTAAAGTTTAATCAAATTAATCAACGCAACGTTAGTCTACCCAAAGGAGCGCATCTCAATTTCAGAATTCAGAATCCAGAATTCAAGATTCTGCATTCGTTGTAAGTATAGTGACCTTTCAGAATATGAATAAAAATTGTGATGTGATTCGATGTAAATGAAAATGGAATTGTGTTATTGTTTTGTATAAATTCTTTGTATTGTAATGGTTCTATCATGACTTGTGTATTGATGTTTGTGGCATAAATTGATTGATGCAAGCCTATTGAACAATTGTATATGAAAACAATGGCACTTGTAAGTTTGTGGCAAAAACTAGAAATTGATCCCTTTTTGTTTATGCCTATGGCATGGATTATATACATTCACTAAGTCTAAATTAAGGCTTATGTAAACATCTACATGACCCAAAAACCTATGATATCATTTTCATGTCTATTTGCAAGTATAATTGGATCTATGTTAAGTATCGTTTGGGTTTCATAAACTATGCAAGTTCATGTTTATTTGCAAGTATAATTGGATCTATGTTAAGCATCGTTTGGGTTTCATAAACTATGCAAGTTCATGTTTATTTGCAAGTATAATTGGATCTATGTTAAGTATTGTTTGGGTTTCATAAACCATGCAAGTTCATGTTGAAATAGGCTATGTGATTAGATTGGACATTTTGGTGAATATACAACATGCTAGTTTTGTGGTTGACATTATGCCAAGTTCAACATGTTTAAACATAAGTTTGTATTAGCTTAAACTATGCCATTTCATATGTCACCTACTTAATTATACTTTGAATTGAATGCAAGTTCACATGACCCATATTATATGTTAGTTGAATCGCTAAATTGCAAGTTCATGCGCCACACACCTTTATGTATTACATGTTCTTGATTTCCCCTTTTTCTCACGTTTATAAAGTTGGGCTGAATTGTAACAAGCCCAACACATGTTATAATGTTGCGAACAAATGGGGGTAACAACGTTGGGTGTAAAACATTGAAAATATATGTTGGCATGTTTGGCACATTCCAACAACAATGACATTTAAAGCGGTATGAATTGTTATACCCAAGAATAAAAGTCATGACATTTACATATATAATTGAAAAGTAATAAAATATGTAAATTTAGAAAACACGATATGCTTAACCCGAGGTTGGATTGAGTTGTGATGTAAACCTTCCCGGAACCGCCCGGCTGTCCAGTAGTCACAACAATACCTATCCAATGTGGGTGGTTAAGCATTGAGCTCAATAATGACCCGAGGTTAGACTGAGCTACGGTGTAAACCTGCCCAGAATCGACTGGCACATCCAGTAACCGTAGCAATACCTGTCTAATGTGAGTGGTCTGGTGCTCCTAAGAGGCTAAGGATAGATGGTAGGGTTAAGTCAACTATAACACTTAACCAAATTCAACATGTTACCAAGAATTGATGGTTGGGGTTAGGTAAATACAGACACTTAACCACTTAACATGTTTGACTAGAAAATCCTGGTAACGAGGGACCCGTTTCAGCAGTAACCCAAGTTAGGTATCAACGGTACCCTGAAACTAGGCAGGATGGGGCATGATTACTGGGCTGATTGCAAGCGGTCAAAACGACGGCGGTGGGTGCACAGTGTAGGTCTAACGGGGTGCGGGCGTGCACACACTCAGGAGAAGACAACCAGGGCACTGGGGACACCAGTAGTATAACCTATGCCTTCTAGAATTTGTGTCAGGGCCGCCACCATGGGTCTTGATACACCCCATGGTGGGACCAACGTAGGTATCTACAATTCTTGGGGGCCGTATGACACATGTTAACGCGAGTAGGAGCCGATCTTTCGAAAATGAGGATCACTTCACCCTCACCATGGGGTGCCAGTTAGAATAAACTCAAGTAGGTGCAGAGATATAATGTGGGTGCGATAGTATATTCAGTTCTAAGCGACACTTCCTATTTTCAGTATATATCTATCATGCCCTTTTCTTATTCACATACTGAAGAGTTACTATATTTACTCAGGCTTTATGTCTGACCCTATTTTCTTTTCGTCTTCTTTTCTTCCGTTCCCCCCCAGGTCCATACGGAGGAATCAGCTCAGTCAGACTCTTTACAAGCTCCAAGACCGTAGATGTATGATTTGGATCTCTTTTGCTCGGACTATGGCTTTGGATATCACTATGGGGATTTTTGTCACTTTATTTACGTTTTATGCTTCTTTAATAATCAAGACAGTAATGATGTTGTAAGGTTGGAAGTATTTTGAGACAATTATGGAATGTTTTGTTTTGAACACATATTAATGAAATAAAAGTCTGTTTGGTTTCCGCTGTTTAAAATATGTGTATTTATATCTGTCTTGAGTTTATCTATGGCTTTTACTTATAAACCTCCACCAAAGTTAAGGAATTCCCTTTGTGAGTGACCTTAATGGAGGTGGGGTGTTTCACTTGGTATCAGAGCATAGGTTTACCGGACAAGATAAAAAAATTTGAAATTGTTTTCAAAAAGAAGAAAGTTTAAAGAAGCATTTTTCAAGAAAAAGTGTTATGTTTATAAAAAGACAAAATCCCCCAAAGCCATGTGCCCTATCTATCTCTCTCTATCCTTCGTTTTGAATCTTTCCTTTTTGTTTCAGCATGTCTGGGGACCCTACTTCTCAGCTACAGATGCTTTTACTCCTCCTCCTCCTCCTCTACGTGAACCAGCAAACGGGAGAATCGCCGAATAAGAAGATGGATAATAGTCGAGGAGGAAAGGACCACAACAATAATAACAAGACACGTGGGAAAAGGAAATGTTATTTCTGTGGCATTGTTGGACATGTGGTGAATGACTGCAGAAAGAAGAAGAGGAAGATTAGTGCGACTTGCTTCTATTGCGGTGAGGCTGGACACATAGCTAAGGACTGCCCTAAGAAGCAAGGGCAAGGGCCGCAAGCAGAACCTTCTGGGGGTACCTCTTTAACCTCTTCTCCTAGATGCTTTGTTTTATCCTGCTTATCTTCTCAATCCTATCTTGAGAACTTTAGGTAGTAATATTTCTGTAGAAAGTGTAGTCTATCTTTATCATCATCAAGTTCGTACGCTTTTTTACTCTGGCGCATCACACTCTTTTATTTCATCTGCCTTAGTAGAATCTCTGCATCTAGACACTAGTATGGTAGAAGATCCCTTAGTAGTTTCAAATCCAATTGGGGGCTCCGCTTACTTGTCAATGGTTTGTTTGGGTTTGAAAATCTCTATTCTCAACGTTGAGTTTAGTTGTAATGCCTTTGTCTTGGGCTTCTCAGGATATGGTTTGATCTTAGGCATGGACTGGTTATCCAGTAATAGTGTCATTCTTGATTGTGAGAAAAGAGTAGTAAGACTCTTAACTCGGCTTGGTAACACTCTAGAAATTTCTTGTAATCCCTTGAATGCTGTTATGCTTAGTTATCTAGAGTCGCTTGATGCTTCCGATGAGAATTTGCAATCAATAAGAGTAGTCCGGGAATATCCGGATGTCTTTGAGGAGGTGAAAGGCTTACCTCCGAGGTGGGAAATAGACTTCCGCATATATCTTGTGGATAACGCAAAGCTTGTAGCTTTACCTGTCAGACACATGGCTCCAAGGGAGAGAAAGGAGCTCAGTAAGCAGATTAAAGAACTTATCGAAAAGGGGTTCATTAGACGGAGCATTTAGGAATGGGGTGCTCCAGTGTGTTCGCAACCAAAGCGGACGGTTCGCTTCGCCTTTGCGTCGACTATAGGGAGTTAAACAAATTGACCAAGAAAAATAGGCACCCTCTTCCCCGAATCGACGATTTGTTTGATCATCTTGTTGGTGCGACGGTCTTCTCCCAACTTGATCTGGCAACTGGGTTCCATCAGGTAAGAGTAGCTGAAGATAGTATTGATAAAACGGCATTCAGAACCCCAGACGGTTTCTTCGAGTGGCTTGTCATGCCTTTCGGCTTGACAAACGCACCCGCTTATTTCGTAGACCTAATGAGCAGGGTGTTTAGAGAATTCCTCAACAAATTTGTTGTTGTCTTCGCAGATGGTATCTTAATCTTCTCAAAGAGTGAGGAAGAGCATGCTCAGCATCTGAAAGAAATCATGGAAACTCTTCGAGCCCATCAACTAAAAGCCAAATTCTCCAAGTGTCACTTCTGGAGAAAAGAAGTAAGATTTATGGGGCATATAGTGTCCAAAGAGGGGTTGGCCGTGGACCCCGCGAAAGTGGTGGCAGTGCAAGATTGGAAGACACCAAGAAATGCAACCGAAGTTCGAAGCTTTCTTGGGCTAGCCGGTTTTTACCGAAAGTTTGTTAGGGATTTCGCGAAAATCTCAGCACCACTCACAAAGCTAACAAAGAAGAATCTGGCGTTCACTTGGGATTTGGATTGCGAGTTTGCTTTCCAACGATTAAAAAAGGCTCTCACAACAGCCCCAGTTCTGACTTTGCGAGATGGAAGCAAAATGTTCACAGTATACACGGATACATGTGGAACGGGACTAGGCGTTGTTCTAATGCAAGAAGGAAGGGTAGTAGCTTATGGCGGAAGACAATTGAAAGTTCATGAAAAGAACTACCCAACCCACGATCTTGAGTTAGCCGCCATCGTCTTTGCGCTTAAGTCTTGGCGCCATTATCTCCTAGGTGAGAAGTTCGAATTATACACTGACCATAAATCGTTGAAATATCTCGTCTCGCAGAAGGATCTTAACTTGAGGCAGCAAAGATGGATGGAGTTTCTTGCCTCGTATGACTTTGAAATTTCCTATACTCCCAGTAAAGGCAACGTAGTAGCAGACGCGTTGAGCCGAAAGAAACTGACCTTAAGCCCACTCTTCATAGAGAGGTAAAGCTTGGAGTATATACCCAGTTTTAACTTTAGGCCCTCCTCGGATTTTGTACCGGGTTTGTTAGCATCTCTCGAAGAACGCCCTAGTCTCTTAGACTCAATAGGGACTGCACAACGTGAAGACCCTCAGTTTGAGGATGTGATTGATAAACTTATTAGGGGTGAGACTTCTAGTCACCTCAGTAGATACGCCATCGATGATAAAGGTTGGCTGAGGCGAGATGGAAGATTATGCGTCCCACAAGCAAGGGAGTTGACAAAGAAGGTTCTCGAGGAAGCGCATCATTCCAAGATGACTATACACCCTGGAGGTGATAAGATGTACAAGGATATAAAAAGGACTTTCTTTTGGAACGGCATGAAGCAAGACATGGCAGATTTTGTTTCTAAGTGCATGACCTGCCAATGGGTCAAGGCGGAACAGAAGAAACCTGGAGGACTACTTCACCCTTTAGAGGTCCCATAGTGGAAGTGGGATAGAATTTCAATGGACTTCATTGATGGACTACCTAGGTCGAGAAGAGGCAACACTAGCATTTGGGTAATAGTGGATAGGCTTACTAAAAGCGCCCACTTTATACCTATCAAGAGTAGAAGGACTGCCGCATCTCTAGCATCTCTTTATCTCAAGGAAATAGTTCGACTCCATGGGATACCCTCCAGCATTGTTAGTGACCGAGACCCTATTTTCACAAGTGAGTTTTGCCGGGGTCTGCAAGAAGCTGTAGGCACACAGTTATGTTTGAGCACGGCCTATCACCCCCAAACCGATGGCCAAACGGAAAGGGTGAATAGAATTTTAGAGGATCTTTTAAGACTTTGCATTCTTGACTTTGGTGGGACGTGGGAGGATCACCTTCCTTTAGTGGAATTTTCCTACAACAACAACTACCAAGCTACCATAGGCATGGCACCCTTCGAAGCCTTGTACGGAAGACCGTGCAAATCACCAACTTGTTGGTGGGAGTCTACAGATAAGCTTATACTTGGGCCAGATATGATTCGAGAGACTTTAGAGAAAGTGGACTTGATATGGAGAAGGATGAAGACAGTCCAAGAGAGACAAAAATCCTACGCTGACAAAAGAAGGACCGACCTTGAGTTTGAGGTTGGGGACAGGGTTTTCCTTAAGGTATCACCTTTAAGGAAAGTCGTTCGTTTTGGATCCGTAGGAAAGCTAGCACTAAGATTTGTAGGACCGTTTCCTATCATTGAGAAGGTTGGGAAGATGGCCTATAGATTAGAGCTACCTGAGAGACTGGCCGGAGTTCACAGTGTCTTTCATGTTTCTCACCTCCGGAAGTGTTTGCATGAGTCTGCGGAAGTGGGGGAACCTAGCATTCTAGAAGAAGCCGAAGTGGAACGTGAAGCAACTGTGAGGAGAGTTCCAACCCGCATCTTAGGAACTGAAGTGAAAAAGCTACGCAACCGCGAAGTCAAACTCGTTAAAGTTCAGGGGAGCGACGCCGAGGAAGACGCGACTTGGGAAACTGAGAACAGAATACGCGCTGCCTACCCTCTTCTTTTTGAGGGTACATCTATGATCTCTCTTTTTCCTTAAGTTATGCTTTATCTATCTTTTGAGGTATATCTCCTCGGTCCTTTTCCTAACTCCTTAGGTAGAAAACAAATGGATGTAAACATGTATATGAAAACATGTTATGGATGATGGCTGCAAATGGTTGCTAGTGATTGCTAGTGGTTGCTCGTGGATGCATATACACACACACCCTAGGATATAGATCGGCTCAGTTACTTCATATTGCATATGCATATATGTATTCTCATTTGTATATGGCTGAAACTTGATATGCTGTCATATGGTCGTCGCATTTGTATGAATAGTTGTGCACTCATATAGAATTATGAATAGGAAAAAAATTGCATATATAATGGATTCATGACACTTACATGATTCGCATTAAGGAGGTCAACTGAATCAGTAGACCGCCTGATTTCTGCATTAGATAAGGACATGTACACACACTATTCATATGATCATGAAGCATTAGAAGTCTTTTAAGGACAATGGACGCCTGTGTTTGTTGGTTGAGTAGATGGACTATTGGATGGTAGGATATACATTCTTCCTAACTTGAAGATTTCGAGGACGAAATCCTTCTAAGGGGGGAGAATGTAATACCCAGTGAATTCTATAACGTTAAGATTCACAAATTAAAGTATAATTAATTCTAAATGAAAGAATTAAGGGAAATGGGTTACGCCATTGCGTTCGTCTCGGAATTCTGCTTGAGATAGAGTCCGAGTTTGCGCGAATCGGACTCCGTATGAAGGAGTTATGGCCTTCGGAAGTTTCAGAATAAAATTTAAATTCAAACAGCTCCGTTTAAAATTCATAATTCGAATTTCAAGTTCAAACTGGGCTGGGCGGGAAAATTCCTGCCCAAAGACCAGGTCGACCATAGGGTCAACCATGGTGTCGACCTGGCCTCCCCAGGTCGACCATAGTGTCGACCTGGGTGTCGACCTGCCAATCGACCTGCCTGGTCGACCCGGCTGGCTAGGTCTGGCTCTGGCTCGAATTTCTATGGCTCTGTGTGTCACTAGTGCTGACGTGTCACCTCTTGATTGGCTCTTTGAACTTTGGATGGCCTAGATTCCTCCTGTCTTCATCTGACGGCTCAAAACAAATTAAAAATCTATAAATACACCCTAAGTCTCAACTGAAAATTCACACAAAAAAATAAGAAAGGAGTCGTCATGCTGCTAGGGAGGAATTGAACATAGCCGTCAAGAGAGAAAAGCCTAGAGACGAATCAAATTAAGAAGAAGATTAAAGTTTAATCAAACTAATCAACGCAACGTTAGTCTACCCAAAGGAGCGCATCTCAATTTCAGAACTCAGAATCCAGAATTCAAGATTCTGCATTCGTTGTAAGTATAGTGACCTTTCAGAATATGAATAAAAATAGTGGTGTGATTCGATGTAAATGAAAATGGAATTGTGCTATTGCATTGTATAAATTCTGTGTATTGTAATGGTTCTATCATGACTTGTGTATTGATGTTTGTGGCATAAATTGATTGATGCAAGCCTATTGAACAATTGTATATGAAAACAATGGCACTTGTAAGTTTGTGGCAAAAACTAGAAATTGATCCCTTTTTGTTTATGCCTATGGCATGGATTATATACATTCACTAAGTCTAAATTAAGGCTTATGTAAACATCTACATGACCCAATAACCTATGATATCATTTTCATGTCTATTTGCAAGTATAATTGGATCTATGTTAAGTATCGTTTGGGTTTCATAAACTATGCAAGTTCATGTTTGTTTGCAAGTATAATTGGATCTATGTTAAGTATCGTTTGGGTTTCATAAACTATGCAAGTTCATGTTTATTTGCAAGTATAATTGGATCTATGTTAAGTATTGTTTGGGTTTCATAAACCATGCAAGTTCATGTTGAAATAGGCTATGTGATTAGATTGGACATTTTGGTGAATATACAACATGCTAGTTTTGTGGTTGACATTATGCCAAGTTCAACATGTTTAAACATAAGTTTGTATTAGCTTAAACTATGCCATTTCATATGTCACCTACTTAGTTATACTTTGAATTGAATGCAAGTTCACATGACCCATATTATATGTTAGTTGAATCGCTAAATTGCAAGTTCATGTGCCACACACCTTTATGTATTACATTTTCTAGATTTCCCCTTTTTCTCATGTTTATAAAGTTGGGTTGAATTGTAACAAGCCCAACACATGTTATAATGTTGCGAACAAACGGGGGTAACAACGTTGGGTGTAAAACATTGAAAATATATGTTGGCATGTTTGGCACATGCCAACGACAATGACATTTAAAGCGGTATGAATTGTTATACCCAAGAATAAAAGACATGACATTTACATATATAATTGAGAAGTAGTAAAATATGTAAATTTAGAAAACACGATATGCTTAACCCGAGGTTGGATTGAGTTGTGATGTAAACCTGCCCGGAACCGCCCGGCTGTCCAGTAGTCACAACAATACCTATCCAATGTGGGTGGTTAAGCATTGAGCCCAATAATGACCCGAGGTTTGACTGAGCTACGGTGTAAACCTGCCCGGAACCGACTGGCACATCCAGTAACCGTAGCAATACCTGTCTAATGTGAGTGGTCTGGTGCTCCTAAGAGGCTAAGGACAGATGGTAGGGTTAAGTCAACTATAACACTTAACCAAATTCAGCATGTTAACAAGAATTGATGGGTGGGGTTAGGTAAATACAGACACTTAACCACTTAACATGTTTGACTAGAAAATCCTGGTAACGAGGGATCCGTTTCAGCAGTAACCCAAGTTAGGTATCAACGGTACCCTGAAACTAGGCAGGGTGGGGCACGATTGCTGGGCTGATTGCAAGCGGTCAAAACGACGGCGGTGGGTGCACAGTGTAGGTCTAACGGGGTGCAGGCGTGCACACACTCCGGAGCAGACAACCAGGGCACTGGGGACACCAGTAGTATAACCTATGCCTTCTAGAAATTTTGTCGGGGCCGCCACCATGGGTCTTGATACACCCCATGATGGGACCCGCATAGGTATCTACAATTCTTGGGGGTCGTATGACACATGTTAACACGAGTAGGAGCCGATCTTTCGAAAATGGTGATCACTTCACCCTCACCATAGGGTGCCAGTTAGAATAAACTCAAGTAGGTGCAGAGATATAACGTGGGTGCGATAGTATATTCAGTTCTAAGCGACACTTTCTTAGCTTGTGACACCTTCCTATTTTCAGTATATATCTATCATGCCCTTTTCTTATTCACATACTGAAGAGTTACTAGATTTACTCAGGCTTTATGTCTGACCCTATTTTCTTTTCATCTTTCTTCTGTCCCCCCCCCCAGGTCCACAGGGAGGAAACAACTCAGCTCAGTCAGACTCTTTACAAGCTCCAAGACCGTAGATGTATGATTTGGATCTCTTTTGCTCGGACTATGGCTTTGGATATCACTATGGGGATTTTTGTCACTTTATTTATGTTTTATGCTTCTTTAATAATCAAGACAGTAATTATGTTGTAATGTTGGAAGTATTTTGAGACAATTATGGAATGTTTTGTTTTGAACACATATTGATGAAATAAAAGTCTGTTTGGTTTTCGCTGTTTAAAATATGTGTATTTATATATGTCTTGAGTTTATCTATGGCTTTTACTTATAAACCTCCACCAAAGTTAAGGCATTCCCTTTGTGAGTGACCTTAATGGAGGTGGGGTGTTTCAAAACTTATGTTAATAAAAATATGTCATTTTGGATAGAAAACATATGTTAATAAAAATATGTCATTTTGGATAGAAAACATATGTTAATAAAAATATGTCATTTTGGATAGAAAACTTATGTTAATAAAAATTTGTGATTTTGGGTAGAAAACATATGTTAATAAAAATATGTCATTTGTGTTAGAAAACATATGTTAATAAAAATATGTTATTTTGGATAGAAAACATATGTTAATAAAAATATGTCATTTTGGATAGAAAACATATGTTAATAAAAATATGTCATTTGTGTTAGAAAACATATGTTAATAAAAATATGTCATTTGTGTTAGAAAACATATTTTGTAATTAAACATGTCATTTATGTTAGAAAATATATTTCATAATTAAACATGTCATTTATGTTAGAAAACATATTTTGTAACAAATATCATTTATTTAGAAAATATCATGTGAACTAAAAATGTCATTTAATGTCATTACATTAGAAAATGTCATTACATTAGAAAATTTCATTACATTAGGAAATTTCCTTACATAAGAAAATGTCATTTAATTAAAAGTGTCATTACATTAGAAAATGTCATTTAATGCCATTACATTAGGAAATGTCATTACATTAGAAAATGTCATTTAATTAAAATGTCCTTACATTAGAAAATATCATTTAATTAAAAATGTTATTACATTAGAAAATGTCATTTATCTAAAAATGCATTACATTAAAGTTACATTTTAAATGTAGGTATGGTCCATTAAAAATTTGCACTGTTAACATTTACATGTTATAGAAGTAGAAAATGTTCATTTGTTTAATATTAACATTGACATGTAAGAGGAGTAGAAAGATGTACATTTATAAAATATTATCATTATGATGTTAGCGATGCTAGAAATAATTAAAATTGGTTAAATTTATTAACCACTAATTTATATAAATTGTGGTTGTCTGAAAACCTCACGCGGGTGTTGGGATGATATTTGACATACACTAGTCCCAATAATTAGCTGTATGTCAATAAATGGATTGACAGTCTGTAACGAGCATTATGTATTTATTTATTTTAATGCTCACACAGTTATAAATTTCACTTTGGATGTGAATGGATTGTTTATTGATTATTTCTCATTATTGTTATATACATGCGATGTATGAAATCCATATAACTGAAATTATATGGTAATTGATTGAGTCGCATTTCGATTCAGAATATCTTTTAAATGAATATATATTTTTATCGAAATGAACTAGTTATTAACTAGAATAAATATTTAAATTAAGATTTAATGAAGTATTCCAATAAATTAATATTTACTTAGAACTGAATAAATAAATCGGATTTTTGGGTTTGTTGTGAATGGTGTGTTCAATAACACCGTTCTTAAACGCAGTTGAGAAAAGAATAAATCTTTTAATTAAGATTATTAGAGTTTCCAATTTTATTTAGTAATTAGAATAAAATGAAATGTGAATTGGGTTTATTGTGAACTATGTTTTAAGCGACATTTGTTCTTTAACCCAATTGACAGTGGAAATGTAACTTGGAATTTGTAAATCCTTTTATTTAGATTTAATCGAAATTTTCCAAAGTAAAGTTTTCCAATTTAATATATTAAATTGGAATTGAATAGAATTCTATTTAATAATAATCGAGGTAATCTTCTGTAAAAGAAGACCGATACTATATATCGAATTTAAGGGGCTTTGCCGTTTTTTCATTTATATTATTGGTCTGATACAAAATTTTATATCGATCATATATTGATTTGATTTCTGTGAAAATTCCATATTTAATGGAAGATGATTTTGTGTTTACCATGAAATGTATTTGAAATGACATTAATTCTTTAACCCAGTTGAACATAGGATTAATTTCTTAACTTTAAATAATCATTAAATAATGATTTTTGATATTAAAACCAAATTGGAGCTCTAATAAACCTTTAAAAGAAAGATTTAAGAATAAATTTAAAGAATTTATCATTGATAAAATAATGTGAATATTTTATTAAAAGAATATTCTGAATTGGAATGAGGTGTTTGATTTGTTTTTATAACACTTGATTTTTGATTATAAAATACGCGAGTTATTCGCGAAGACCGGTTTTAACCCATTCTGAATAATTACTCCGACGATTAAAAGTCGAAGATGAAGACGGTGGTTGAAGACTGGCGATCCTTACATTGAACGGATAAGTACTGGACTGATTTGCTCCTAGAAAATGGTTAAAGTGGTAGTTGTCCGGACGTACTTGTTGATTGTCCAGATATGCTAGCACCTCTCTTCCGTATTGGACATATGGAATGAGAAATAAGGTGTCTCCGGTTTCGTTCAGACCTAGAACGGACTGGTAAATGGATGTGTGTCTGACATTGGATTCCATTCCATGTAAATTAAATTGATTTCTATTTAACATATGTCTATGGTGGTGGAGAATTTATTCTCTTGCTTAACACCCTTCTCTGAGACGTACGAGCTCAGAGGTTATATATTGGTAGTTATCGATCGCATGGCGTGGAATGTCAATGTGGTATGCCAAGATGCAAATGATCAAGGCCTTTGTCGAAAAGCAGGGCCTTGTGGTTGATGATCAAAGCATAGCCTATTTCGGCATAGCTTTGTGTATAGCGTTACTCCGTGGATCTCACACCCCGGTAGGAGTCAAAAATGGGATAAGGGAATGCAGGGAGTGCACACGTTTCTTTCTAGCTATGGGTGGTGTCAGCGTTTTACAAGCCCTGACATTTTTATATTTTTTTCCTATGTGGATGATGGATTATGAGGCGTCTCGGTTATATTGGTCGATAGTGACCAATTTATAGGTTCAATATGACCAGGTAACGTGTGTTCAGGCATAACTAATGCACTAAAGTATTTGTGGACCGGCCCTGCAGGATCCATGGGTTCACTGCAGGGATCCTGAGACATTGCTAGAATGTCTCGAATTGGTAAGGAGATCGTCCCTAGCCTTGACTCATGATGGAAATCCAATTTCCAATATGACACCATGCGGTTTGAATTGTAAAACTAGTATTGCGACATAGTATATGGTAGTTATGCCGTCTATGATTGATACATTATGATTGAAATGTTTTTGAAACATATATACACTAATAATAACATTAAACCCATTTTATCGTATCAAGCATTTTTGACCATTATAAGGTAAACATCTATCCTCCGGTTTGCGTTGCATTGTGTGATGGGACTTGAGTCTTATAATGGTTTCATATTTCTAAAAAGCATTACATTGTTTAACGATTTACTTTATTTATGCACTGGCAATCCAATGGAGTAAACCTGTTATGCGTTAGTGGCGTGGTCCTTTGATTAGCCTTATTATTAGATAAGTTAAGATAGATTTCTCATACCAGTCCCATGACTAACCTGTAGTTTGTTTCACTTTGCAAACTCGGGTGCCCTCTTTTCCACACGGGTAGTCGAGTAGCTTTTTTTGTAGATATATTAGGCAGGATTCTGGATCGAAGCTTAAAGCTGTGTCCAGAGCATTGATAGTCTTCCGCTGTATTAAATTCATTGTAAATTATCTTCCGCTGTTGTATTATTATATCGATGTATTCTGATATTCTCTACTCTGATGTAACATTATTGTAATGTTTATAAAAGTCTTCTGTTATTTGTTTTAATGTGTTGTATGCCCAAAGTTAGCAATATTCGGGTTTTTGTACAGTCTTGGTTGATCTAGCAATCGATTAGGTCCGGGCGAAATTCAAGTCGTTACAGTTGGTATCAGAGCTCTGGTTAGCTCAAATCTTTGGGGGTATAACTCGTTAGAACTGAACAAAAGACTCATCAGAGGTAGGATTAGTAATATCTTATAAAAGAATACTCATTAGAGATAGGATCAGTAGCATCCTAGAATGAGATAGCTCGTTAGAGATGGGTTAGAAATCCCCTAGAATGAGTTTTGAGAGTGACAAGTTTATAATTAACGTATTTGTGATTATATATATAATCCGATCTTAGAAAATATGATTTTGAATATATAAAAGTTATATATATTTGAAAAGTTAATCACCTAATTGATTGATGATTGTGTTGTGTGATTACTAGTTCAACTAATAAAATTATTGACACCAATAAAAGAATGAAAATTGAGTTGCTTAGTTAAACAACTTTTAGATTCATTCCTTTTCAAGGACGAAAAGATTTTAAGTGGGGGGAGATTGTAACACCCCAAAAAATCAGAACCAATTTAAAATTTTATTTTAAGGAAATTTTGTTAGAAAATGCATTAGAATTTAAAATTATCATTATAGAAAAAAAATGTTAACAATAAAAATTTACATTTTTATTGCATGTGAGCAATGATGATTAAAATATGTCACATTAAAAATTTACATTTTTAATATAAGAATGGTTCAATAAAGAAAAAAATTCATTTTTGATGAAAATATTTTTTTACATTTAAAATTACATTTTAATGTAGAATGAATCATTTAAAAGATTCTAGTTGAAATATGTTGTTACATTTAAAATTACATTTTTAATGTAGAATGATGCATTTAAAAAGATTCTAGCTTGAAACATGTTAACATTGAAAATGCCTTAGGAACTTTAATGACATTTATTAATTTATTGATTGAAAATAATGTGTAGGTTATTAATCAAGTAAATTCTGACAATATATATATATATATATGTATGTATGTATGTATGTATGTATGTATGTATCTTTGGCTGTCCACTTAAATATTTCCCCTGTCAATTCAAATTTAACTTTTAGGAATTCAAAACGTAGATTACATGTTCAAAACCTTCATTAATTAGTAAATTTTAAAATGTGAAAAGTTGCAAACATTCATTTATAACAATAATATTTAATACTGTAGTTTTAGTTCTAATTTCTAACAAATAGCATTAATCTAGCATTCATTCTCTCCATTTTACCCTCTCTCTCTTTCATTGTTATCTACTTTTGAAATTTGAAGAAAAAGATAAATGTGTCATTATAGCGTATAATCAAAGGGGATTTAAGAAAACATTTATTAAAGCACAATTAAAACATAAAACATATTTAATCGTAATGCACATGCATGATTTCTGGAATAAAAACAAAACTTTGTGTTGTATATAACAGTGTTGTATACACAATTATATACAATTATATGATTTTTGTTTGATGATAACAACCAAATATATTTTATTATTGAATGTGTTGATTTACTACACAACAAACAGAAATATAGTATTTCTATTTAAATAAAAAAAAACTGTACAGAAATTTGAACAATCACACAGTATTTTATTTAAATAAAAATATTTTATTTCAATATCAAAAAGTACATCTTTTTACTCCACTATTTGACATACTACATTTCATTCATACAACTTTGTCACTCACTCTATACAACTACATTTATATTCACATATACAGACACTCTCATACATTGACACTGTTATTTTTTTTACTGTCTTCTGTCTTCCATCTTCTGTCTTCACAGCTTTCAGTCAAGTCCTGTCTTCATACCTGTCACAAGAAGAACACACAGTAGACTGCAACAAAAATAAAATAGAATAAAAGCAAATAAAAATTTATTTTTAAATTTTATTTGCCTCAGAATTACGGTGTGTTTCTCATCATTTTTCTAGACTTGGTTTGATATGCAGGGACAGAAAAATCTCGTCTGATGGCTGCATGGACACACGTATACACGTGTGCACTGCCACGCCAATCAATATGCATCTGAGGAGTAGCCACAAGGACCATCTCAACTCAGTGCATATGGTCGAGAGTGCTAAATCAAAACAGCAAAAACAAGTGGTCGAGCACAATGCAAAATGCGAGTACAAAGTAAAAACATGATCAGCAATAAAGAATCAAAAACAAAATCATTTTTTTAGAGCAACTCAAGGCAGGCTTAAATCAAGTATTTCAAAAATCATGCAAAGAGAACAATCATGGACAGAACATGATCTAGTAGGGAATGCACGTCAATATACAAAGCAAACAAACTAAGCATGGTGACAAAACTAATGAATCTCTTGGTACAAGCTTATGGGTCATAGCAGTTCAAAGCCAGAACGTGACATCAAACAAACAAGGCAAGAGTTGGATGGCAACACTAGTCAAGGCAGATGTTTCAGGATGCTCAGGAGCAAAGTGTATGAAGCAGTAACAAGAATGGAAAAATCAGTGCAACAAATTCGTATACTCGAGCAAGTCCAGTAACATGAATGGTACAACATGGCTCAGCCTAATCAATTACAATGGGGTAGGTGCATTCACAATATGGTGGAGCACAACTGAGGTGCAAGTCTATACAGCAGCAGTTCAATGATCGGTTAGCAAGCATGAATGGCATATGGTGCATATACAAGCCGAGAAGTTAGTACAAAAATGTCAAATAGGAAGAATAAGTCGAGTATGAAATGGCAAGTCTAGCAGGATAATCAAGTACAATAAATGTTCTTATTAAATTCAAAGAATGATAACTGGGAAGTTCAAGTACAAGAGAAATCATGCCAGACTGATTAAGTATTGTATCCATTCTTATTAGCTCAAAATCAAGTTAGAGCATCAGTTCTTAGTTTTCGGCAAGGCAAGTATCAAGTGCAGTATCAGTTAAAAGTTGAGTAGCAAGACAGGGTGGATTTTTCTTTTCTTATCAATTAAAAAAGTTTTTAATCGGTTAAGAAGTATCAGCATGATGCACAAGTTCAGCATGGTGAAAGATCACGCAATTTTCAGAATGAAGAAATTTCCAGAATTTATCTTGCAAAATATTCGGTTTTGTTTAAGCAGGGAGAATTCAAAATCAAATGCAAGTTTCTCACGCAAGTTTGAAGATTTCAAATTTCAGAAATCACGCTAATTCAAAGCCAAAGATCAAAATTTACGCAATATACGTTCATATGTAAAGCTGACGAAAACTCCAGAGTTTCAGAAGATTTCAAAGCCACAAAATCCACGAGTATATTCAAGACCAAATCAACAAACGAAATCAGAGAATCAGTATTCTAGAGAGTTCGTAATACTCTATAAATAACACACGTCTTCCTCATTGGCAAATAATAATAATAAAAGTCAACAAGAAAATCGAAACAAACATCGAGCATAAATAAACGAAATCAAGGGCAAAATCACATTCAATTTTCCAGTGCGAACGAAGTTGAATCGAAGAATCCTGAAGCATCAATTTGATCACGCTACCCATTGGAGGAAGATCGATTCTTGAAGAACCCTAGGAGGAAGCCACCGCCATTATTTAACAATAAGGGAAAAGCTTCAGTACTGAGTAAAAAGAATGGCCGGCCAAGTCAAAACAAGGGGCTAACTCACTTTAGTTATTTCTAGGGTTTTATTTTTTGGTTGTTTTAAGTTTTTTTAATTTAAATCAAAAGGAGTAAATAAACTACTAATGTTTGTAGTTGGAAAAATCACAGCTTGAGAAGTACGAGTTGTGTCAAGGTCTTGAGCGTAGGGTTTAAACAGTCGGGAGCGAAGGTCGCGAGTTACAAGAGTCTGTAGCGTAGAGATTGTTTATAATTCCTAGTAGAAACCTTGAATGCAGCAGTAGGCACAGTTTTGCCGAAGCTGGGTATCCTCTGTGTGTGATTTTCTTTCTGCAATTTTTTTATTTTGTCATTCTATGATATTTTGATTTTAATTCACTTAATTTGCAATAAACCCTATTCACCCCCCCCCCTCCTCTAGGGTTAATTTAGATCCTACAAGTGGTATCAGAGCGGGTATTTTTAACTCTAGAGTCATGAATTTGTCAAACAACGCTTTTTCTGAGGGTCAGTCCATAGCTAGGCCACCAATGTTTAATGGAACCGATTATGCCTATTGGAAAGCTAGGATGAAAATTTACTTAAGTTCTGTCGATTATGATGTATGGGATATTGTTGAGACAGGCTACAAACCTCCCGTTACGATTATTAATGATATTGAAATTCCTAAGCCAAAAGATAAGTGGGATGCTAATGATAAAAAATTATTCTCAACTGATGCCAAAGCAATGAACGCTTTAATTTGTGCTCTTGATAAAACTGAGTTTAACCGTATATCTCACTGTTCAACTACGCAGGAAATTTGGCATACTTTGGAAGTTACACATGAAGGAACATCTCAAGTCAAGGAATCTCGTCTCACACTACTCTGCAACGAATATGAAAATTTCACGATGCGGAAAGACGAAGATATAAAAGAGATGTATGGTCGATTTTCCACACTGATTTATAATGCAAGGGCTCTTGGTAAAGTCTACACTGAAGTAGAATTAATACGCAAGATACTGAGAGTACTTCCAATGAATTTCGAAGCCAAAGTAACTGCCATTCAAGAATCAAAAGATCTAAATAAGTTGAAAATAGAAGAGTTGATTGGAAACTTGATCGCTTATGAAATGGAGCTAAAAGCCAAAGAAGGACGCGATGAGTCAGAATCAAAGAAAAAGACAATCGCTCTAAACAGCACTGTTGAAAGTAATGATGAAGCTGAGAATCCCATTGAAGAATTGGCAATGGTTCTTAAAAAGTGGTCTAACAAGAAATACAAGTCACGAAAGAAGAGTTCAAAATCCAACAAATCCAAGAATTCAGACAACTCGGACGACGAAGTGATATGCTACAACTGCAATAAACCAGGCCATATCAAACCAAATTGTCCACTACTTCAGAAAGACAGAAAGAAGAAGAAGAAAAAGAAAGCTTTTGCAGCTACATGGGATGACGAAGAAGGAGAAGAAGAAGACTCTGACAGTGATAAAGAGGAAGCCAATTTGTGTCTTATGGCACAGTCAGATTCAGAAAGTAGTGAAGAAGATTCCACTGAGGTACCAAATTACTCTTATAAAGATTTAATTCTAATGTGTCATGATCTTACCAAAACCGTTGATTCTCTTGAGCTAAAAATTAAGAAATTAAAATCTGATAGGTTAAAATTGGTTCACGAAAACAATAGGTTAGAAACTGAGCTTAAAAAATTAACAAACCTTGATTGTGAAAACTGCAAGTTTTTAAAACAAGAACAAACAGAATTTGAAGCAAAGTTTGAGAAATTAAAAAAAGAATACTTGGCTTTAAAAGAAAGTGATGACACAAAAAGAAAGAATTTCATCAACAGATGCACTTCTCTTGTAAATGAAAATGCAGCACTTAAAACCAAAATAAAAAATCTTGAAATAGCATTAAGTAAGTTTTCAAAAGGTGAAAAGTCATTTAGTATGCTGCTTGGAAATCAATTATATGCTAATAATAGAAAAGGATTAGGATTTGGGAAAACACATATTAATATGAATGATAATGCGAAGGGTGGAAGTGTTTTTCCTAAATGTATAAAATGTGGAAAAATTGGACATAGCTATGAAAAATGTCAAAGTAGGAGCAATAATAAAAAATTCATACAAATTTGGGTTCCAAAAGGGTCGACTAGTAATTGTAATAGATTTGGATTTGATAAGAACAAACAAATTTGGATTCCAAAAGGATCTGTTGTTCAAAATCAAAAATTTTCAGTTACTAATTTTATTAGACCTATGAGTTTCTCTAGGTCATTCTCTTCTTTTCGTGTGTAGGTATGTTGGCGGGCTAAGGAACAACAAGAATGGTACTTGGATTCAGGTTGTTCCAAACATATGACAGGAGATAAATTAAAGTTCCTCAGCCTTGAAAAACATAAAGGAGGAAGTGTGATAATGGGCGATAACAGAAAGTGTAAAATTATTGGTAAAGGTAAAGTAGGTAATAGTACTTTCTCCTTAACTGATGTTTTATATGTTGAAAACCTGCATCATAATCTCATTTCCATAAGCCAACTATGTGACAAAGGAATGAGTGTGATATTTGATAATGAATCTTGCAAAATTATTGAAAAGTCCACAAACAGTATTGTGTTCACGGGAAAAAGAAAAGGAAATGTTTATACGATTTCATTTGATGATTTGACTCTCTCACGATGTTTAGTAGCTACGGATGAAGAAGTTTTCTTATGGCATAGGAGATTGGGTCACGCTACTATGAGTCTCTTGGAAAAACTTGAATCAAAAGAATTGGTAAGAGGACTACCACATCAGAAATATAAAAATAATAAAGTGTGTAAATCATGTGCTATGGGAAAATTCAGTCGTTCATCATTTCGTCCCAAAAATATTGTTAGTACTAATAGGGTACTTGAATTGATTTACATGGATTTATTTGGACCAAATGAAATTGCTAGCTTGAATGGAAAACGGTATTGTTATGTGCTGGTTGATGATTATTCTAGATTTACATGGGTTTATTTTCTAGCCAAAAAATCCGAAATTTTTGATTACTTTTCAAAGTTTGCAAAACTCGTTCAAAATGAAAAAGGTGTTTCAATAAAAACTTTAAGAAGTGATCACGGTGGTGAATTTGAAAATTTGGATTTTGAAAATTTTTGTGAAGGAAATGGTTTTAAACACGAATTTTCTGCTCCTCGAACACCCCAACAAAATGGGGTAGTCGAAAGGAAAAATCGTACATTACATGAATTGGCTAGATCTATGTTAAGTGAATATAATTTGCCATTGACTTTTTGGGCAGAGGCAGTTAATACATCCTGCCATGTAATGAATAGAGTAATGATAAGACCAATACTCAACAAAACATCCTATGAATTGTGGTTTGACAGAAAGCCTAACATTTCATATTTTAGAGTTTTTGGATGCCCTTGTTATCTTCTTAATACAGGTGATCATCTTGGTAAGTTTGAATCAAAGGCCGACGAGGGAATTTTCATGGGTTACTCTTCAAGAAGCAAGGCTTACCGAATCTTCAACAAACGATCAAAAACTATTGTTGAAACCATAAACGTGAAATTTAATGAATCTGATCTGGATATGGTGGACAAAGAGAAAAACGATGAGGGAATTACATATGAAGGTGAAAAAGAAAATAGCAAAGAGAAGACTGGCAGTGATGATCCAACAAAACAAACATTTGAAGTTGAGAAGTTGAAATTCAAAGCCAACCATCCTCCAGAATTGGTAATAGGAAATCCAATGGCAGGTATACGAACTCGTTCATCATTTAATAAAGATATCTGTACTTTTTGTATTCACAGTTGTTTTATCTCTGAAATCGAACCTAAAAATGTTGAAATTGCACTTAATGATGAAAGTTGGATTTTAGCGATGCAAGAAGAACTTAATCAATTTGAGCGGAATAAAGTTTGGAAATTAGTTCCTAGACCGAATGACTATCCAGTAGTAGGAACTAAATGGGTGTTCAAAAATAAACTTGATGAATCCGGAAATGTAATTAGAAACAAAGCTAGGTTGGTTGCAAAAGGATATAATCAAATTGAAGGCATTGATTTTGATGAGACATTTGCACCAGTAGCTAGGTTAGAAGCCATTAGAATTTTGCTCATTTTTGCATGTTATAAAGGTTTCAAACTTAAACAAATGGACGTAAAAAGTACGTTTTTAAATGGAGAATTAAAGGAAGAAGTTTTTGTGGAACAACCCCCTGGTTTTGAAAATCATGAATTTCCAAATCATGTATTTAAACTTGAAAAAGCATTATACGGTCTTAAACAAGCTCCTAGAGCTTGGTACGATTGTTTAAGTACATATCTTTTGGAAAACGGTTTTAAAAAGGGCAGTGCTGACACTACATTGTTTCTATTACATGAAGTTGATGATTTTTTAATAGTCCAAATTTATGTTGACGATATTATATATGGTGCTACTAATGACTGTTTGTGTGAGAAATTTGAAAAAGTCATGCAGGATAAATTCGAAATGAGCTTAGTAGGTGAATTAAAGTACTTCCTTGGATTTCAAATCAAACAAAGCACCAAGGGTATTTTCATATCACAAACAAAATACATTGCTAAATTGGTTAAAAGATTTGGACTAGAAAACGCAAAACCACTCAGAACACCGATGAGTCTTTCAATCAAGCTTGACAAAGACGAGAAAGGAGTTGCAGTTGATCAGAAAAAATATAGTGGAATAATTGGTTCACTTCTTTATCTCATTGCATCTAGGCCTGATATTATGTTTGCTGTTTGTTTATGTGCACGCTTTCAGTCTAATCCAAAAGAATCTCATTTAAAAGCCACAAAAAGAATATTAAAATATCTCTTGCACACACACAAATTTGGTTTATGGTACCCCGCATGCAATAATTTTGAATTAATTGGATATTCTGATGCTGATTATGCTGGATCCCTTGTTGATAGAAAGAGCACTAGTGGGACTTGTTTTATGCTAGGACACTGGTTAGTCTCATGGTCAAGTCGAAAACAAAATTGTGTTGCTTTATCCACAATTGAGGCTGAATACATTGCTTTAGGAAGTTGTTGTGCACAAATACTATGGATGATGCAAACTCTTTCAGACTTTGGTCTAATTTATAAAAAAGTACCACTAAAATGTGACAGTAAAAGTGCTATAGACTTGTCTAATAATCCTGTTCACCATTCACGCACTAAACACATAGATGTGAGACATCATTTTATTAGAGATCACATTTCACGAGAAGATATTTGTATTGAGTTTATTTCAACTGACTGTCAACTTGCTGATATCTTTACAAAACCTCTTCCCGAAGATAGATTTTCACGATTACACTTAGATTTGGGAATTATAGAAATTGATTGATCATTATCCATTTTTAAAAAAATTCTTAAATGGTTATTCGAGAGTCAAAAGATTGATCATTTGAACTATTTTGGAACTCGTTGAAATTATATCAGATCTTGGAATTGTGATGAATATTGACTATAATAATTTTTTTATCATGAGGAAATATTTTTAAATCTCATGATGATTGGACAGATTTTGTAATACTTTTGAATTAGAGCTTATTTTACGACCATCTTCTATATCTACCATACTTCTGTCCCTCATCATGGTTTTATTTAATTTGGGGAGTTCTAATTGTTCTTGGAATGTTGAAATAAATAAATAAATAATAATTTATCCTTGGTACTCACTCCCATTTAAAAGTCCTCGCGGTTATGCGTGGGTGAATTACCTTAATCTCTATGTGCTTCCATTCTCACTTAAAAGACCTTTGGGCTGTGCATGGATGGAACTCATCAGAGAGGATAAAGTTAAGTTACTACTAACCCCATTTAAAAGACCTTTGGGCTATGCGTGGTTAGGAAGTGCTTAACACTTTTTTTTTAAGCATATTTAAAATCTTTAAATTTTATATTCAAATATTCAACTTTTATTGAACTCTCCTAATTCTATAAAATCCATAGTAAATCCATTCATTTTGAAAGTGAAATTTGTCTCTGACTCGAAGAATATTATGATTTCTGTTTGATTCAATGAGATTTACGATATACTATCCTCTTGATCTGAATTTATATTTCTAGTTTATATTCATCACTGTTTTAATTTCTGTTATTCTTTTGATGATAACAAAAGGGGGAGAATGGTCAAGATTTTGATGGATGAGTAAGCATTTATAGAATATTTTGAAATTGGGTGTTTGATTAATTTATTTTGATGGATGAGAAAACATTTATAGAATATTTTGAAATTGGGTGTTTGATTAATTTATTTTCAAATCTATGCATCAATAAGGGAAGCTTAGTTGTAGGGGGAGCATACAAATAGGGGGAGTAATATACTTCATGTTTCAAACACATTCAAAATCTTTTATTTGTTTGTCATCATCAATAGGGGGAGATTGTTGTATATAACAGTGTTGTATACTCAATTATATACAATTATATGATTTTTGTTTGATGATAACAACCAAATATATTTTATTATTGAATGTGTTGATTTACTACACAACAAACAGAAATATAGTATTTCTATTTAAAAAAAAACTGTACAGAAATTTGAACAATCACACAGTATTTTATTTAAATAAAAATATTTTATTTCAATATCAAAAAGTACATCTTTTTACTCCACTATTTGACATACTACATTTCATTCATACAACTCTGTCACTCACTCTATACAACTACATTTACATTCACATATACAGACACTCTCATACATTGACACTGTTATTTTTTTACTGTCTTCTGTCTTCCATCTTCACAGCCTTCAGTCAAGTCCTGTCTTCATACCTGTCACAAGAAGAACACACAGTAGACTGCAACAAAAATAAAATAGAATAAAAGCAAATAAAAATTTATTTTTAAATTTTATTTGCCTCAGAATTACGGTGTGTTTCTCATCATTTTTCTAGACTTGGTTTGATATGCAGGGACAGAAAAATCTCGTCTGATGGCTGCATGTACACACGTATACACGTGTGCACTGCCACGCCAATCAATATGCATCTGAGGAGTAGCCACAAGGACCATCTCAACTCAGTGCATATGGTCGAGAGTGCTAAATCAAAACAGCAAAAACAAGTGGTCGAGCACAATGCAAAATGCGAGTACAAAGTAAAAACATGATCAGCAATAAAGAATCAAAAAGAAAATCATTTTTTTGAGAGCAACTCAAGGCAGGCATAAATCAAGTATTTCAAAAATCATGCAAAGAGAACAATCATGGACAGAACATGATCTAGCAGGGAATGCACGGCAATATACAAAGCAAACAAACTAAGCATGGTGACAAAACTAATGAATCTCTTGGTACAAGCTTATGGGTCATAGCAGTTCAAAGCCAGAACATGACATCAAACAAACAAGGCAAGAGTTGGATGGCAACACTAGTCAAGGCAGATGTTTCAGGATGCTCAGGAGCAAAATGTATGAAGCAGTAACAAGAATGGAAAAATCAGTGCAACAAATTCGTATACTCGAGCAAGTCCAGTAACATGAATGGTACAACATGGCTCAGCTTAATCAATTACAATGGGGTAGGTGCATTCACAATATGGTGGAGCACAACTGAGGTGCAGGTCTATACAGCAGCAGTTCAATGATCGGTCAGCAAGCATGAATGGCATATGGTGCATATACAAGCTGAGAAGTCAGTACAAAAATGTCAAATAGGAAGAATAAGTCGAGTATGAAATGGCAAGTCTAGCAGGATAATCAAGTACAATAAATGTTCTTATTAAATTCAAAGAATGATAACTGGGAAGTTCAAGTACAAGAGAAATCATGCCAGACTGATTAAGTATTGTATCCATTCTTATTAGCTCAAAATCAAGTTAGAGCATCAGTTCTTAGTTTTCGGCAAGGCAAGTATCAAGTGCAGTATCAGTTAAAAGTTGAGTAGCAAGACAAGGTGGATTTTTCTTTTCTTATCAATTAAAAAAAAATTAATCGGTTAAGGAGTATCAGCATGATGCACAAGTTCAGCATGGTGAAAGATCACGCAATTTTCAGACTGAAGAAATTTCCAAAATTTATCTTGCAAAATATTTTGGTTTTGTTTAAGCAGGGAGAAATTCAAAATCAAATGCAAGTTTCTCACGCAAGTTTGAAGATTTCAAATTTCAAAAATCATGCTAATTCAAAGCCAAAGATCAAAATTTACGCAATATACGTTCAGATGTAAAGCTGACGAAAACTCCAGAGTTTCAGAAGATTTCAAAGCCACAAAATCAACGAGTATATTCAAGACCAAATCAACAAACGAAATCAGAGAATCAGTATTCTAGAGAGTTCGTAATACTCTATAAATAACACACGTCTTCCTCATTGGCAAATAATAATAATAAAAATCAACAAGAAAATCGAAACAAACATCGAGCATAAATAAACGAAATCAAGGGCAAAATCACATACAATTTTCCAGAGCGAACGAAGTTGAATCGAAGAATCCTGAAGCATCAATTTGATCACGCTACCCATTGAAGGAAGATCGATTCTTGAAGAACCCTAGGAGGAAGCCGCCACCATTATTTAACAATAAGGGAAAAGCTTCAGTACTGAGTAAAAAGAATGGCCGGCCAAGTCAAAACAAGGGGCTAACCCACTTTAGTTATTTCTAGGGTTTTATTTTTTGGTTGTTTTAAGTTTTTTTTATTTAAATCAAATGGAGTAAATAAACTACTAATGTTTGTAGTTGGAAAAATCACAGCTTGAGAAGTACGAGTTGTGTCAAGGTCTTGAGCGTAGGGTTTAAACAGTCGGGAGAGAAGGTCGCGAGTTACAAGAGTCTGTAGCGTAGAGATTGTTTATAATTCCTAGTAGAAACCTTGAATGCAGCAGTAGGCACAGTTTTGCCGAAGCTGGGTATCCTCTGTGTGTGATTTTCTTTCTGCAATTTTTTTATTTTGTCATTCTGTGATATTTTGATTTTAATTCACTTAATTTGCAATAAACCCTATTCACCCCCCCCCCCCCTCTAGGGTTAATTTAGATCCTACACTTTGTCCCATTGTCGAAGTTGTAATTGCCTTGAATTCTCACATGTATTTATGGAAATGATTTATTCATTAAAAAAAGTGTTATAGAAAGATAGATAATTAAAATTGATATGTTTTCCTATTTTGGTTTCATAACTAAAAAAAAACTATATGAGTTGTGATATGTTTAAAATGGTCTTAATCTACTATAGATAAAAATTTATTTAAATATACATTCTTGAGTATATAAGTTGTTGCATAATAGCTTTATATTAAAGCAAATATACACATTATTTAAGAGAAAAGATGTAAATGATAAATTGGATGATTCAAAAATATTCCAAATATATTTTAAGGAATAGGATATTAATTTATCCATGCTGTGATTAGTCATGGAAAGCAAGTGAAAAGCGTAAACAATTAATTTAATAAGATACATTAATTAATAAAAGAAAAAAAATCTATCAAATATGGATATGGGTGGAAATGAATATATGCGGATATAAATACCATTATTCTTAATTGGTGTTGAAGTCGAATTAAGTAAATCTAGAAAGATTCTAATTAATCTTCTAAAAAAATTGTCATTCACAACCCTTTTTATTTTTGAAATTTGGAAAATTAATAATATAATATTATATATTCCCTCATAAACCAAACCCTAATTCATTCTATACCATAGTCGTCACTATCAACTTCAATGGCCGAAACCATTCCAAATTGATTCCCCAGTAGTTCCCAATCCATTTCAAATTATTTCAAATTTCCAAAATCAAATCATAGAGATTCTTCGTGGCTTTCGATCGGAATCCGGCGTTGTGAGGTGATGGATGCAGCGGTTTGAAGAGGTCGAAGTTTGGGTTTGGTTATCACAGAAAGGAAGACGATGAATAATAGTAAAGGGCGGTCAACGTTTTCTTAAGCAAAGTTTAAGATTAATATTTAAATTAATTATATGGTTAATTCATAAATGTAATTAAAATTGCAAATGGCCATAACTCTTTCAAATTGAATCAGAAATGGGCGGTTTTCGTTGCGTTGGATTCATAGCGATGAGATCTACAACATAGAACAAACTTGGACAGAAAGGGGATCAATCAGAATTTTTGATAAAATTAAATGATGGTTTAATTTTATCAAAACCATCGTTATTAACCGATCAAGGTGAGATTTCTCAATCTAAAATTAAAATAAGAATATATATGTATATATATAAATATATTTAAATTGATTGCGATTATGTTATTGACATACGCTATATAAAACACATATATGTGTCGTATAAAATTTAGATTGGTTGACTGATTTTGGTTAGGGTCACTTGTTGAATTATTATTTTTTCTGTAAGATAAAAATATAATCTTAATCGTGTTATGTCTAAAATAATGATGCCATTTTGTTAAATCATCTTATGTCCATTTTGTTAAAACATGTTATGTCTAAAATAAAGATGCTATTTTGTTAAATCATGTTATGTCATTTTGGATAGAAAACATATGTTAATAAAAATATGTCATTTGTGTTAGAAAACATATGTTAATAAAAATATGTTATTTTGGATAGAAAACATATGTTAATAAAAATATGTCATTTTGGGTAGAAAACATATGTTAATAAAAATATGTCATTTGTGTCAGAAAACATATTTTGTAATTAAACATGTCATTTATGTTAGAAAATATATTTTGTAATTAAACATGTCATTTATGTTAGAAAACATATTTTTTTACAAATATCATTTATTTAGAAAATATCATGTGAATTAAAAATGTCATTTAATGTCATTACATTAGGAAATGTCATTACATCAGAAAATGTCATTTAATTAAAATGTCCTTACGTTAGAATATGTCATTAAATATGTCATTTTGGATAGAAAACATATGTTAATAAAAATATGTCATTTTGGATAGAAAACATATGTTAATAAAAATGTATCATTTTGGTTAGAAAACATATGTTAATAAAAATATGTCATTTTGGATAGAAAACATATGTTAATAAAAATAAGCCATTTTGGATAGAAAACGTATGTTAATAAAAATATGTCATTTGTGTTAGAAAACATATGTTAATAAAAATATGTCATTTTGGATAGAAAACATTTGTTAATAAAAATATGTCATTTTGGATAGAAAATATATGTAAATAAAAATATGTCATTTGTGTTAGAAAACATATGTTAATAAAAATATGTCATTTGTGTTAGAAAAACATATGTTAATAAAAATATGTCATTTGTGTTAGAAAACATATTTTGTAATTAAACATATCATTTATGTTAGAAAATATATTTTGTAATTAAACATGTCATTTATGTTAGAAAACATATTTTGTAGCGAATATCATTTATTTAGAAAATATCATGTGAATTAAAAATGTCTTTTAATGTCATTACATTAGGAAATGTCATTACATTAGAAAATGTCATTACATTAGAAAATGTCATTCAATGTTATTACATTAGGAAATGCCATTACATTAGAAAATGTCATTTAGTTACAATGTTCTTACATTAGAAAATGTCATTTAATTAAAAATGTTATTACATTAGAAAATGTCATTTATCTAAAAATGCATTACATTAAAGTTACATTTTAAATGTAGGTATGGTCCATTAAAAATTTGCATTGTTAACATTTACATGTTATAGAAGTAGAAAATGATCATTTGTTTAATATTTACATTGACATGTTACAGGAGTAGAAAGATGTACATTTATAAAACATTATCATTATGATGTTAGCGATGTTAGAAATAATTAAAATTGGTTAAATTTATTAACCAATGATTTATATAAATTGTTGTTGTCTGAAAACCCCACATGGGTGTCGGGATGATATTTGACATACACTAGTCCCAATATTTAGCTGTATGTCAGTCGATGAATTGACAGTCTGTAACGAGCATTATGTATTTATTTATTTAATGCTCACACGGTTATAAATTTCACTCTGGGTGTGAATGGATTGTTTATTGATTATTTCTTATTATTGTTATATGCATGCGACGTATGAAATCCATATAACTGAAATTATATGGTAATTGATTGAGTCGCATTCCGATTCAGAATATCTTTTAAATAAATATATATATTTTTATCGAAGTGAACTAGTTATTAACTAGAATAAATCTTTAAATTAAGATTTAATGAAGTATTCAAATAGATTAATATTTACTTGGAATTGAATAAATAAACCGGATTTTTGGGTTTGTCGTGAATGGTGTGTTCAATAACACCATTCTTAAACCCAGTTGAGAAAAGAATAAATCTTATAATTAAGATTATTAGAGTTTCCAATTATATTTAGTAATTAGAATAAAATGAAATGTGAATTGGGTTTATTGTGAACTGTGTTTTAAGCGACGTTTGTTCTTTAACCCAATTGGCAATGGAAATGTAATTTGGAATTTGTAAATCTTTTTATTTAGATTTAATAGAAATTTTCCAAAGTAAAGTTTTCCAATTTAATATATCAAATTGGAATTGAATGGAATTCGATTTAATAATAATCGAGATAAGCTTCTGTAAAAGAAGACCGATACTATATATGGAATTTAAGAGGCTTTGCCATTATTCCATTTATATTATTGGTCTGATATAAAAATTTATATCGATTATATATTGGTTTGATTTCTGCGAAAACTCCATATTTAATGGAAGATGATTTTGGGTTTGCCGTGAACTGTGTTTGAAATACCCTACCTCTGTTAAGGTCACTCACAAAGGGAATGCCTTAACTTTGGTGGAGGTTTATAAGTAAAAGCCACAGATAAACTCAAGACAGATATAAATACACATATTTTAAACAGCGGAAACCAGACAGACTTTTATTTCATCAATATGTGTTCAAACAAAACATTTCCATAATTGTCTCAAAATACTTCCACCATTACAACCTCAAGACTATCTTGGTTATTAAAGAAGCATAAAACATAAATAAAGTGACAAAAATCCCCATAGTGATATCCAAAGCCATAATCCGAGCAAAAGAGATCCAAATCATACATCTACGGTCTTGGAGCTTGTAAAGAGTCTGACTGAGCTGTTTCTTCCCTATGGACCGGGGGGGAACAAAAGAAAAGAAGACGAAAAGAAAATAGGGTCAGACATAAAGCCTTAGTAAATCTAGTGACTCTTCAGTATATGGATAAGAAGAGGGCATGATAGATATAAACTGAAAATAGGAAAGTGTAACAAGCTAAGAAAGTGTCGAATGTACTATCGCACCCATGCTATATCTCTGCATCTACTTGAGTTTATTCTAACTGGCACCCCACGCTGAGGGTGAAGTGATCCCCATTTTTCTAAAGATCGGCTCCTACTCGCGTTAACATGTGTCATACGACCCCCAAGAATTATAGATACCTATGCTGGTCCCACCATGGGGTGTATCAAGACCCATGGTGGCGGCCCCGACACAAATTCTAGAAGGCATAGGTTATACTACTGGTGTCCCCAGTGCCCTGGTTGTTTGCTCCGGAGTGTGTGCACGCCCACACCCCGTTAGACCTACACTGTGCACCCACCGCCATCGTTTTGACCGCTTGCAATCAGCCCAGTAATCATGCCCCACCCTGCCTAGTTTCAGGGTACCGTTGATACCTAACGTGGGTTACTGCTGAAACGGATCCCTCGTTACCAGGATTTTCTAGTCAAACACGTTAAGTGGTTAAGTGTCTATATTTACCTAACCCCACCCATCAATTATTGTTAACATGTTGAATTTGGTTAAGTGTTATAGTTGACTTAACCCTACCATCTGTCCTTAGCCTCTTAGGAGCACCTGACCACTCACATTAGACAGGTATTGCTACGGTTACTGGATATGCCGGTCGGTTCCGGGCAGGTTTGCACCGTAGCTCAGTCTAACCTCGGGTGCTTACTGGGCTCAATGCTTAACTACCCACATTGGGTAGGTATTGTTGTGACAACTGGACAGCCGGGCGGTTCCGGGCAGGTTTACATCACAACTCAATCCAACCTCGGGTTAAGCATATCGTGTTTTCTAAATTTACATATTTTATTACTTCTCAATTATATATGTAAATGTCATGTCTTTTATTCTTGGGTATAACAATTCACACCGCTTTAAATGTCATTGTCGTTGGCATGTGCCAAACATGCCAACATATGTTTTCAATGTTTTACACCCAACGTTATTACCCCCGTTTGTTCGCAACATTATAACATGTGTTGGGCTTGTCACACTTCAGCCCAACTTTATAAACGTGAGAAAAAGGGGAAATCAAGAACATGTTGTAACGTCCCGCCATTTTGACCACTGCAAATCGGTGATTAAACCAATTTAAAACGTCTAAAATGACGGATCGTTATTTAGCTTACCGAATTTAAAAATAGATCAACATAGAAAATACAGAATAGAGAATACGTGAATTGAACAACAAATAACTTCTATATATAATCAGAGTTTTTATACAAGATTTTCTATACAGCGGAATTTAAAACACTTTAAATACAAATAAAAATCTTTACTATTTAAACTTCAGAGTGCGCCGACTCTTGGAATCCCCAGCTTCGCCAATCTTCGGATCATGTACTGTGATCTTACATCTGTAATGCTCAGGGTCTGACCCGAGCGTTCCATGCAAAAACATAAAACACTCGAGTCAGGATTAATCATAGTTCAAGTAAATTAATTTCAATAGAACTGAATATAATAGTTAATTTTTTTGAACAACCAAAACATATTTGAGTTTTACCATGAGAAACTACCAAGATATGGCCTAGCGACTTGGTATACAGCAAATCCGGACAACATGCATTTTTGTGCATACACGTATGCTGATGATATGTATATACACATATTATAGTACATATATACACATATTGTGAAGACCCGTAACTTCCCCGTTAAGGAAAGTGTCGGATAGTTCGAGAACAAGCCACAACATAACGCATATAAAAGAACATTTCATTGTATATTACAACAATGCATCAGATTACAAGAATATACAGAGTATAAATGTTGATGATGCGATCGCTATCATCAATATCATCTTCGGGCGACTAGAGTGTGATGCTATATCTATCCAATATATTAAAACTTTGAATACACGCGGATCAGACGTATACGCAAAATCTATATATACTGGATTGTCCACATCAATATGAATCAATAACCAAATACGAATAATTGATTTATATTTCAAAACAAGATTTTGTTTTCATTTTAAAAATATACTCTTCACACTCGTTCTGGGATACTACTGATCCCATCTCTAACGAGTCATCCTCATTGGATATTACAAATCCAATATCTGATGAATTCTTTCATATGGTTCTAATGTGCCTTGTTCTCTAAGCTTTGTAAACCAAAGCTCTGATACCAACTGTGAAGACCCGTAACTTCCCCGTTAAGGAAAGTGTCGGATAGTTCGAGAACAAGCCACAACAGAACGCATATAAAAGAACATTTCATTGTATATTACAACAATGCATCAGATTACAAGAATATACAGAGTATAAATGAATATTACACAGAAATATCAGAGATTTAAATTACATTTAAATACATAGCAGCGGAAAATAATACAATACACAACTAGAATGAGATATACGGATACAAAGCTTTCCGGATATCGTTCCAGCTGTAAACCAGGATCCTGTGAATATAAATCTGCAAAACCGAAACTACTAGCTGCCCGTGTTGAAATAAGGGCACCCAGAGTTTAGGTTAAAACAATAAACTCCAGGTCAGTCATGGGACTGGTGTGAGAACTAAAACAGTTATTAATCTTTATTTTAAATCATTAGGTAAATCAAGGGACCACGCCGTATAACACGGAACGGGTTTCCTCCCAAGAATACCAGTGCATAAAACAAACAGCGCAATGCTAAATAAAGAAAAAATGAAGCTGTTATAAGACCCAGGTTGAAACACCCCACCTCCGTTAGAGTCACTCTCAAAGGGAATGCCCTAATTTTGGTGGAGGTTTATAAGTATAAGTCACAGATATACAAGACAGATATAAGAACACATATTTGTAAACAGCGGAAGATCAACAAACTTTTATTTCATGAAAGCAAATACGTGTTACAACAACAACACCATAATTGTCTTACATCTTTTCTCAAAAACATAACATAACACTTTCATAATCTGTCTTGATTACATCATTTTAAAGAAGCATAAATAAAACATAGATAAACTGCAAAAGCCCCATAGTGGATTGTCCAAAGCCATAGTTCAAAATGAGAAGGTCCAAGCAATACATTTCTCTTCTTCAAGCTGGATGTTAAGGCTGGTCAAGCTGCAGTGTTCCCTCCCTGTGGACCTGGGGGGGAAACGGAAGAAAAGAAGACGAAAGAAAAGTAGAGTCAGACATAAAGCCTGAGTAAGTCTAGTACTATTTTGTCTATGAATAAAGAACTGGGTATGATAAGTATAAACAAGAAGTGGAAAAGCACTCTAACTTGGTTAAGTTGTCTAGGGTCGAATATACTATCGTACCCCATGTTAATCTCTGAACCCGTATAAACTAGTTTCCAACTGGCACCCCATAATCAGGGTGATGTGATCCATTCTACGATGATCGGCTCCTACTCGCATAGTTACATGTGTCTTACGGCCCCCGATGTTGTAGTTACCTATGCTGGTCCCACCATGGGGTGTATCAAGTCCCATGGCGGCGGCCCGACACAATCCTAGAGTGCACAGGTATGCTACTGGTGTCCAGTGCCTTATTTTTCTGCGCCGGAGTGTGTGCACGCCCGCACCCCGTTAGAACCTACACTGCTACACCACCGCCGTCGATTTGACCTCTTACAATCAGCCCAGTAATCGTGCCCCACCCTGCCTAGTTTCAGGGTTTCCTGATACACCTTCTAGGGTTACTGCTGAAAAGGGTCCCCCGTTACTAGGTTTTCTATCTCTAACCACATGCTAAGT
The DNA here is from genome assembly GCA_030737875.1 of Allium sativum. Classification (NCBI taxonomy): domain Eukaryota; kingdom Viridiplantae; phylum Streptophyta; class Magnoliopsida; order Asparagales; family Amaryllidaceae; genus Allium; species Allium sativum. The sequence goes on along the minus strand of CM060922.1, from coordinate 440,578,500 downwards.
TGGTTAAGTGTTTTCTAACCTAACCCCACCAGTCCGTTTAGTTTAGCATGTTCCATTTTGATTAAGTCTTTAGTTCACTTAATCCTAACAATCCTAACTCAGCCTTAATTGTCTTATTAAGGCCCTGACCTCTCACATTAGACAGGTATTGTTGTGGCTGCCTGTTGCCGGTTGGTTCCGGGCAGTCTTACGCCACAACTCAGTCTAACCTCGGGTCCTTATCGGGCTCCATGTTTAACCTCCCACATTGGATAGGTATTGTTGTGACTACTGGACAGCCGGGCGGTTCCGGGCAGGTTTACATCACAACTCAATCCAACCTCGGGTTAAACACATCGTATGTTCTACATTTACATATTTTGTCTTTCTTCTTTATTTATATGTAAATATTTGCGGCCCATTATTAAGTTAATGGTGTAAAGGTTACACCAATCATGGGCCCAACCCATACTTGAATTTGGGCCCTTCTACTTTATATTTTCATTTATTAATTAATTTAGCCCAACGTTATTTTCCCCCGTTTAATACGTTCGTTTATATGTTGGGCTTAACCTTTTTAAGCCCAACTTAGCCATGCGAAAGAGGGGAGGCTTAAAGCGTGATTACATACACAAAAAAAGGGGAAGGTGAGCGTATGAACTTGCAATATGACGTTGGAAATACAAAATAGAAACTGGTGTACTTGCATAGTAGTAACATATACTTTGATCATAAAAGCATAAGTGACATGAATCAAACCATGTAAACTTGTAGTTAAGTTAAGAATATCACTATTAACACATGGGCTTAACTACAACATGAACCTATATTTTTGTTTAGGCATAATGTCAAACATAAGCATGGCATAAATATTTCTAACATAAGCATGGCATAATGTCAAACAAAAGCATGGCATAAGTATAGTTAAATTTGTTCACATAACTATGGCATAAATATTTCTAACATGAAATCATGATTTTTACTTTAGTCATGTAAACTTGCAAAAAGGGATTTTTGAATCTAACCTAGCCATGTACCACATATGTCATCATATAATTCTCGTTAACAATATAGACCTAACATGGTTTCAATTATGCGAAATATCGATCATAGCCTAGCCATATTCATAAGTTTGTAAATAGGTTTCTAGTACAAAACATGGCTTAATACATAGATCATGGTGCCAAACTTTTCAATATAATTTCATATGAATTATGATAATCCCAACCTTATTCCAATTACTTCACAAAAATGATGTTTGTGTAAAAATACACATTATGATGGCATAGTAACAAAATCCCAAACTTGCATGAATTTCAATTAATCAACTACATACATGTAGCTTCAACATAAATTACATGTTTTGCGAATATCCAAACGTCATACTTGCATAAAACTACCGCATGTAGTTTTTCATAATGAATAACATAATTCAAGAACATCCAAACGTATACAATATTCCAACGCACAAATATGAATTATTTTATCGCCACAAATCAAGTATACATATCCACACAATTATTTGTTCATACCAAAATAATACTCTACTTACAATCGTTGCGGCGAATTCTCTAATTTAGGAATTTAGAGATACGACTCCTTTTGACGTAGGCGTTGATTTGATTTGCTTGAATTGCTTTAGGCTTTAGAATTTTCCTCCTAATCCTCTCTCCAATTTGGTGGCTACTCCTAGACGCTCCTCAGCAACATGGCGGCTTTGTTCTTATTTTTGAATGAATAGATTAGGGTTAGTATAGGGTTGTTTTTATAGGGGTAATGAACTGATTAGGGCCATTGATGTTGCTTGGATTGATCGTAGCCATTCATCCTAAAGAGAGACCAATTAGAGCCTGCCACCTAGCCCTAATGACAAAGCAGACCACAGAAAATCGGCCAAACACAGACCTGGCCAGCCAGGTTGGGCTGGGTTCGACCTGGCTCTGGACCAGGTCGACACCCTTGTCGACAGGGCTGTCGACAGCCCTGTCGACATGGCTAGCCCAGGTCGACAGCCCAGTCGACCTGGGTGCGTCAGGCGGGACTTTTTCCGCCCTGGCCCATTGGGCCCCACTTCGGAATTTTTAATTGTTTTATTCTGTTTGAATTTTAAACTTAATTTAAAAACTTCCGAAGGCCATATCTTCTTCATACGGTCTCCGTTTTTCGAAAACTCGGACTCTATTTCGCGTATTTTTCCGAGACGAACGCAATGGCGTATCCCGTTTCCCTTAGTTCTTTGATTTCAAATTAATTATACTTTAATTTGTTAATTTCACAGTTTATAGAATTTTTGGGGTGTTACATTCTCCCCCACTTAAAAGGATTTCGTCCCCGAAATCTTCAAGTTAGGAGGAATGTATATCCTAACATCCAATCATCCATCTACTCATCCATCAAACACGAGCATCCATTGTCCTTAAAAGACTTCTAATGCTTCATGATCATATGCAAAGTGTGTGTGTATACATGTACTTATCTAATGCAAAATCAGGCGGTCTACTGATTCAGTTGACCTCCTTAATGCGAATTATGTAAGTGCCATGAATCCATTATGTATGCAAATTTTCCTATTCATGATTCTACATGAGTGCCCAATCATTTAATACAAATGCAACATCCATATGACAACACATTAGAGTTCAACCATATACGAATGCAAACATATATGCATATGCAATATGAAGTGACTGAGCCAATCTAAAACCTAGATTGTGTGTGTATATGCAACCACGAGCAACCACTAGCAATCACTTGCAACCACTAGCAATCACTTGCAACCACTTGCAATCATCATCCATAACATGTTTCAATTACATGTTTCCATCCAAAGGGTTTCTACCTAAAAGATAAGGTCGAGGGAATATACCTAAAAAGATAGATAAAAGCGCAACTTAAGGAAAAAGAAAGATCAAGGATGTACCCTCGAACAGAAAAGGGTAGGCAGTGCGGATTCTAGCTTCAGTTTCCCAAGTCGCGTCTCCCTCGGCGTCGCTCCACTGGACTTTGACGAGCTTGACTTCGCGGTTGCGTAGCTTCTTCACTTCCGTTCCTAAGATGCGGGTTGGAACTTTTCTTATGGTTGCTTCGCGTTCCACTTCGGCCTCTTCGAGGATATTTGGCTCTACCACTTCAGCAGACTCATGTAGACATTTTCGTAGATGTGAAACGTGAAAAACGTTGTGGACTCCGGCCAACTTCTCGGGTAGCTCTAATCTATAGGCCATTTTCCCAATTTTCTCAATGATAGGGAATGGCCCTACGAACCTTGGTGCCAGTTTTCCTGTGGTTCCAAAACGAACAACGTTTCTTAGTGGTGATACCTTGAGAAAAACTCTGTCTCCAACCTCAAATTCAAGGTCGGTCCTCCTCTTGTCGGCATAGGACTTTTGTCTGTCTTGGGCCGTCTTCATCCTTCTTCGTATTAAGTCTACTTTCTCTGAAGTCTCTCGGATCATATCTGGTCCAAGTATGAGCTTATCAGTAGACTCCCACCAACAAGTGGGCGATCGGCACGGTCTTCCATACAAAGCTTCGAAGGGCGCCATTCCGATGGTTGCTTGATAGCTGTTGTTGTAGGCAAATTCCACCAAAGGAAGGTGGTCTTCCCATGTCCCTCCGAAGTCAAGGACGCACAGTCTTAAAAGGTCTTCCAAAACTCTGTTCACTCTCTCTGTTTGGCCGTCGGTTTGGGGATGATAGGCTGTGCTCAAGCATAACTGCATTCCTACTGCTTCTTGCAGACTCCGCCAAAATTCGCTGGTGAAGATGGGGTCTCGGTCACTAACAATGCTAGATGGTATTCCATGGAGTCGAACGATTTCCTTAAGGTAAAGTGATGCTAGGGATGAGGCAGTTCTTTTACTTTTGACAGGTAAAAAGTGGGCGCTTTTAGTAAGCCTATCCACTATTACCCAAATGCTAGTGTTGCCTCTCCTAGACCTAGGCAGCCCATCGATGAAGTCCATTGAGATGCTATCCCACTTCCACTGCGGGACCTCCAGAGGATGTAGCAGTCCGCCAGGCTTTTTCTGTTCCGCCTTAACCTGTTGGCATACCATACACTTAGAAACGAACTATGCCACGTCCTTTTTCATGCCGTTCCAGAAGAAAGTCCTTTTTATGTCTTTGTACATTTTATCTCCGCCTGGGTGTATCGTCATCTTGGAGTGATGTGCTTCCTCGAGAACCTTCTTTACTAAATCTTTTGTCTGTGGGACGCATAGTCTTCCGTCTCGCCTTAGCAAACCCTTATCGTCGATGGAGTATCGGTTGAGGTGACTTGAAGTCTCACCCCTAATTAGCCTATCAATTATTTCTACAAGCTGAGGGTCTTCGCGTTGTGCTGTCCCTACTGAATCCACTAAAGTTGGGCGCACTTCGAGAGATGCTAGCAAGCCTGGTACGAAATCGGAGGAAGGCCTAAAGTCGAAGCTGGCTATAAACTCTAGGCTTTGTCTTTCAACAAACAACGGGCTTAGGGTCAATTTCTTTCGGCTCAACGCGTCTGCCACTACGTTGCCTTTGCCCGGAGTATAGGAGATTTCGAAATCGTACGAGGCAAGAAACTCCATCCATCTTTGTTGCCTCAAGTTAAGATCCTTCTGCGAGAAAAGATATTTCAACGATTTATGGTCAGTGTAAAGTTCGAACTTCTCACCTAGGAGATAGTGTCGCCAAGACTTGAGTGCAAAGACGATGGCGGCTAACTCAAGATCGTGGGTTGGGTAGTTCTTTTCGTGCACCTTCAATTGCCTCCCGCCATAAGCTACTACCCTTCCTTCTTACATTAAGACGGCGCCTAGCCCTGTCCCACATGCATCCGTATAAACAGTGAACATCTTGCTCCCATCTGGCAGCGTCAAAACTGGGGCTGTTGTAAGAGCCCTTTTCAGTCGTTGGAAAGCAAACTCGCAATCCAAGTCCCAATTGAACACTAGATTCTTCTTAGTCAATTTCGTGAGTGGAGCTGAGATTTTTGCAAAATCCCTTATGAATTTCCGATAGAAACCCGCTAGTCCTAGAAAGCTTCGGACCTCAGTTGCATTCCTTGGTGTCTTCCAATCCTGTACCGCTACTACCTTAGCAGGGTCCACTGCTAACCCTTGTTTGGATACTATGTGCCCAAGGAACCTCACCTCTTCTCTCCAAAAGTGGCATTTGGAGAATTTGGCTTTTAGCTGATGGACTCGCAAAGTTTCCATGATTGCCCTTAAGTGTTGAGCATGTTCCTCTTCACTCTTTGAAAAGATAAGGATATCATCTACGAAGACCACTACGAATTTGTTGAGGAAATCTCTAAATACCCTACTCATCAGGTCCACGAAGTACGCAGGTGCATTTGTCAAGCCGAAAGGCATGACAAGCCATTCAAAGAAGCCGTCTGGGGTTCTGAACGCCGTTTTATCGATGCTATCTTCAGCCACCCTTAGCTGATGAAAACCGGTTGCTAAATCGAGTTGGGAGAAAACAGACGCTCCTACAAGCTGGTCAAATAAATCGTCAATTCTAGGGAGAGGGTGCCTATTCTTTTTCGTTAGCTTGTTGAGCTCCCTATAGTAAACACATAGACGGAGTGAACCATCCGCCTTTGTAGCGAACACCACTGGAGCGCCCCATTCTGAAATGCTCCTCCTAATGAACCCCTTTTCTAGAAGCTCTTTAATCTGTTTACTGAGCTCTTTCCTTTCTCGTGGAGCCATGTGTCTAACGGGCAACGCAACGGGCTTTGCATTATCTACAAGATATATGCGGAAGTCTATTTCCCGCTTCGGAGGCAAGCCCTTCACCTCTTCGAAGACATCCGGATATTCCCGGACCACTCTAACTGATTGCAAATTTTCAACAGAGGCATCTAGCGATTCAAAATAACTAAGCATAACCGCATACGAGGGATTACAAGAAATTTCCAAAGTATTACCGAGCTGGGTTAGGAGCCTAACAACCCTTTTCTCACAATCAAGGATGGCCCCATTACTGGATAGCCAATCCATACCCAAAATCAAACCATACCCCGAAAAGCCCAAAACAAAGGCACTACATTGAAATTCAACACTTAGGATAGAAATTTTCAAATCCAGACAGATCATAGACAAATGAGCTGGGCCCCCAATTGGGTTTGAAACAATTAAGGGGTCCTCTACCATACTAGTTTTTAGGTGCGGAGATTCTACTAAAGCAGACGAGATAAAGGAGTGTGATGCGCCAGAATCAAATAAAGTGCGAACGGGGTGATCATAAAGATAAACTACACTTTCTACAGAAGTATTTATACCTCGCTGTTGCAAAGGTGGCGCTTCTAGCACATGAACCTGTGCCCCTGGGGTGGATCCAGCGCCCTGCCCCTGTCCTCGTTTCTTTGGGCAGTCCTTAGCCCTGTGGCCTGTCTGACCGCACGAAAAGCACCCACCATTCTCCTTGGCCTTCTTTTTCCGGCAGTCCTTTATTAAGTGCCCCACTTTGCCACAGAAATTACACTTCCTCTTCTCTTTGTTGCCTTTCCCGCCTTTCTTAAAGTCTGTCTTCTTAGGCTGCAAACCCTCTTTCTTCCCTTGAGAGCTTTCTGCCTTTGTCTCCTTCTTGCCCTTATCCTCTTCATTCAGCAATGCCATTTGCACCAATCTTTCATACGTGGCTCCCATGGGTATATGGGTCATGGCCAAACTGTGTAATGGCTCATTCAACCCTTTGACAAAACGGAGAGCCTTCTTGTGCGGGGTGTTGACTAGGTCAAGCCCAAACCTAGCCAGCTCATCGAACTGATTCACATACTCTCTGACTGTCTTGTCCCCTTGCTTAAGAAATAAGAATTTTTCCAACTGCAAACTTCTTTCCGCATCTGAGAGAAATTTGGTCTCAAACCTTGCCCTAAAGTCCTCCCATGTCTCCACTGGTCTTTCAGCATTAGTGACTTCCCACCAGTAGGAAGCCTCGCCCTTCAATAGCCATACTGCCAATTGTACTTTTTGTCTATCCTCTACCTCAAAGATGATGAATAGGTCCTCCGTTTCTTTCAGCCAATTTCTAGCTGCCACGAAGGACTCAGTTCCATGGAAATCCCTTCCTCCCATAGCTTTAAAATCTTTACATATCTTAGCAAATGTGTTTCCCCGAGGAGGAGGTGGAGGAAAAGGTGCCACTGCAGCTGGATGATTTCCTTCAGCTGGGGGAGGAGGAACGGTAGGACCTGGCTGAGTGGCCCTTGCTTCTAAGAACCGTCTAAACCAACCAGGTATTGGCACCCCTTCCGGCAAGTTAAGTTCTTGGGACATGCTGAAACAAAAAGGATAGATTCAAAACGAAGGATAAGAGATAGTACCTATGGCTTTGGGGAGTGGACTTTGCCTTTTTAAAATAAAATAATATTTTTCTTTTAAAAATGCTTCTTTAAATTTCCTTTTTGAAAATAATTTTTTTCAAAACTTTTTATCTTATCTGGTAAACCTATGCTCTGATACCAAGTGAAACACCCCACCTCCGTTAGAGTCACTCTCAAAGGGAATGCCCTAATTTTGGTGGAGGTTTATAAGTATAAGTCACAGATATACAAGACAGATATAAGAACACATATTTGTAAACAGCGGAAGATCAACAAACTTTTATTTCATGAAAGCAAATACGTGTTACAACAACAACACCATTGGATTTGGTTAGACAATGTGTGGTTGGTAAACAAGGATTGGTTTTTTAGCAGGGTACGGAATGTATTGTCAAATATTCAATATGATTCCACAAGATCTATTTTCGTTCAAGTAACGGATTCTAGCCAATCGAAAGGATCCTCTGATCAATCCAGAGATCATTTCGATTCCATTAGAAATGAGGATTCAGAATATCACACATTGATCGATCAAACAGAGATTCAGCAACTAAAAGAAAGATCGATTCTTTGGGATCCTTCTGTCTTACATCTTTTCTCAAAAACATAACATAACACTTTCATAATCTGTCTTGATTACATCATTTTAAAGAAGCATAAATAAAACATAGATAAACTGAAAAAGCCCCATAGTGGATTGTCCAAAGCCATAGTTCAAAATGAGAAGGTCCAAGCAATACATTTCTCTTCTTCAAGCTGGATGTTAAGGCTGGTCAAGCTGCAGTGTTCCCTCCCTGTGGACCTGGGGGGGAAACGGAAGAAAAGAAGACGAAAGAAAAGTAGAGTCATACATAAAGCCTGAGTAAGTCTAGTACTATTTTGTCTATGAATAAAGAACTGGGTATGATAAGTATAAACAAGAAGTGGAAAAGCACTCTAACTTGGTTAAGTTGTCTAGGGTCGAATATACTATCGTACCCCATGTTAATCTCTGAACCCGTATAAACTAGTTTCCAACTGGCACCCCATAATCAGGGTGATGTGATCCATTCTACGATGATCGGCTCCTACTCGCATAGTTACATGTGTCTTACGGCCCCCGATGTTGTAGTTACCTATGCTGGTCCCACCATGGGGTGTATCAAGTCCCATGGCGGCGGCCCGACACAATCCTAGAGTGCACAGGTATGCTACTGGTGTCCAGTGCCTTATTTTTCTGCGCCGGAGTGTGTGCACGCCCGCACCCCGTTAGAACCTACACTGCTACACCACCGCCGTCGATTTGACCTCTTACAATCAGCCCAGTAATCGTGCCCCACCCTGCCTAGTTTCAGGGTTTCCTGATACACCTTCTAGGGTTACTGCTGAAAAGGGTCCCCCGTTACTAGGTTTTCTATCTCTAACCACATGCTAAGTTGGTTAAGTGTTTTCTAACCTAACCCCACCAGTCCGTTTAGTTTAGCATGTTCCATTTTGATTAAGTCTTTAGTTCACTTAATCCTAACAATCCTGACTCAGCCTTAATTGTCTTATTAAGGCCCTGACCTCTCACATTAGACAGGTATTGTTGTGGCTGCCTGTTGCCGGTTGGTTCCGGGCAGTCTTACGCCACAACTCAGTCTAACCTCGGGTCCTTATCGGGCTCCATGTTTAACCTCCCACATTGGATAGGTATTGTTGTGACTACTGGACAGCCGGGCGGTTCCGGGCAGGTTTACATCACAACTCAATCCAACCTCGGGTTAAACACATCGTATGTTCTACATTTACATATTTTGTCTTTCTTCTTTATTTATATGTAAATATTTGCGGCCCATTATTAAGTTAATGGTGTAAAGGTTACACCAATCATGGGCCCAACCCATACTTGAATTTGGGCCCTTCTACTTTATATTTTCATTTATTAATTAATTTAGCCCAACGTTATTTTCCCCCGTTTAATACGTTCGTTTATATGTTGGGCTTAACCTTTTTAAGCCCAACTTAGCCATGCGAAAGAGGGGAGGCTTAAAGCGTGATTACATACACAAAAAAAGGGGAAGGTGAGCGTATGAACTTGCAATATGACGTTGGAAATACAAAATAGAAACTGGTGTACTTGCATAGTAGTAACATATACTTTGATCATAAAAGCATAAGTGACATGAATCAAACCATGTAAACTTGTAGTTAAGTTAAGAATATCACTATTAACACATGGGCTTAACTACAACATGAACCTATATTTTTGTTTAGGCATAATGTCAAACATAAGCATGGCATAAATATTTCTAACATAAGCATGGCATAATGTCAAACATAAGCATGGCATAAGTATAGTTAAATTTGTTCACATAACTATGGCATAAATATTTCTAACATGAAATCATGATTTTTACTTTAGTCATGTAAACTTGCAAAAAGGGATTTTTGAATCTAACCTAGCCATGTACCACATATGTCATCATATAATTCTCGTTAACAATATAGACCTAACATGGTTTCAATTATGCGAAATATCGATCATAGTCTAGCCATATTCATAAGTTTGTAAATAGGTTTCTAGTACAAAACATGGCTTAATACATAGATCATGGTGCCAAACTTTTCAATATAATTTCATATGAATTATGATAATCCCAACCTTATTCCAATTACTTCACAAAAATGATGTTTGTGTAAAAATACACATTATGATGGCATAGTAACAAAATCCCAAACTTGCATGAATTTCAATTAATCAACTACATACATGTAGCTTCAACATAAATTACATGTTTTGCGAATATCCAAACGTCATACTTGCATAAAACTACCGCATGTAGTTTTTCATAATGAATAACATAATTCAAGAACATCCAAACGTATACAATATTCCAACGCACAAATATGAATTATTTTATCGCCACAAATCAAGTATACATATCCACACAATTATTTGTTCATACCAAAATAATACTCTACTTACAATCGTTGCGGCGAATTCTCTAATTTAGGAATTTAGAGATACGACTCCTTTTGACGTAGGCGTTGATTTGATTTGCTTGAATTGCTTTAGGCTTTAGAATTTTCCTCCTAATCCTCTCTCCAATTTGGTGGCTACTCCTAGACGCTCCTCAGCAACATGGCGGCTTTGTTCTTATTTTTGAATGAATAGATTAGGGTTAGTCTAGGGTTGTTTTTATAGGGGTAATGAACTGATTAGGGCCATTGATGTTGCTTGGATTGATCGTAGCCATTCATCCTAAAGAGAGACCAATTAGAGCCTGCCACCTAGCCCTAATGACAAAGCAGACCACAGAAAATCGGCCAAACACAGACCTGGCCAGCCAGGTTGGGCTGGGTTCGACCTGGCTCTGGACCAGGTCGACACCCTTGTCGACAGGGCTGTCGACAGCCCTGTCGACATGGCTAGCCCAGGTCGATAGCCTAGTCGACCTGGGTGCGTCAGGCGGGACTTTTTCCGCCCTGGCCCATTGGGCCCCACTTCGGAATTTTTAATTGTTTTATTCTGTTTGAATTTTAAACTTAATTTAAAAACTTCCGAAGGCCATATCTTCTTCATATGGTCTCCGTTTTTCGAAAACTCGGACTCTATTTCGCGTATTTTTCCGAGACGAACGCAATGGCATATCCCGTTTCCCTTAGTTCTTTGATTTCAAATTAATTATACTTTAATTTGTTAATTTCACAGTTTATAGAATTTTCGGGGTGTTACACAGGTCCCATCACACAATGCAACGCAGCCGAGGATAGGGTTTTCCCTTATAACAGCCAAAGAATGCTTGATACGGTTAAAACAAATCGTTTGATACTATTATAAGTGCATAGTGTATAAAACCACTTCAAATCATAAGTATCAATCATAGGCGGCATGGGTACCATATATCATGTCGCCATACTAGTTTTACAATTAAAACCGCAAATATCACGTATTTGGAAATTGGATTTCCGTCTATGAACCGAGGCAAAAGATAGTCCTCAACCGATTCGAGACAATCTAGCCTACCATGTCTCAGGAACAGCCGCAACTGCCCCCTGGATCGTCAGGGCCGGTCCACCGATGTGGATTATTATGCCTGAACAATACGTCTCCCCGCCCTTTGGGGCGCAAACGAGCCAACGAATGACTCCATCGGACCCGGATCGTCCGATCAAACCGAGGCGCCTCGCAACAGCAACAACCACATAAGTCAAACTCGTCAGGGCGTGTAAAACCACTGACGCCACTTTTAGCTAGAAAGAAACGCAAGTCCTCCCTGAGGTCCGTCTCCCGTTTTTGGTTCATACCGGGTGTGAAACACGCGAGGTAAACGTTACACAAAGCTACGCCACAAAGGCCGTGCTTTGATCATCACCACAAGACTTTGCTTTTCAACAGAAGCCTCGATCAATTACCACTTAGGCATGCCACACAGGCAATTCACTCCATGCGTTTGATATCCATCAATATATAACCCCTGAGCTCGTACGTCTCAGAGAAGGGCGTTAAGCAAGAGAATAAATTCTCCGCCGCCAAACAGATATATATTTAATAGACATCAATCACACGGACTAAAATCCAATGTCAGACACACAGTCCATTTACAAGTCCGTTCTGGGTCTGAACGAAACCGGAGGCACCTAGTACCCCGCATATCCATCGATCTCCAAGCACGTCTGGACGATCACCAACTGTTTCCATCTTCTTGGGTGTACAGCCCAATCAAGATCATCAGTAATCACCCAAACGACGTGAAGACTTCCGGTCTTCGACCACCGTCTTCATCTTCGACCCCACGTCGAATCAGTTATTCAGAATGAGATAAACCCGGTCTTTCTGAATAACTCGCGTATATATTATAAAAGTGTTACACAAACACAACATACGCCTCATTCCAATTCAGAATATTCTTTTATTCAAAATTTCCTATACTTTGGGAAAAGTTCCCATTAATTTTATCCAAGATAAATTCTTTAATCTCCTTTGAATATCAATTCAAACTAGTCGGGATTAGCGAACCACACCGAAGTAATCATTTATTTTATTTCCCAATCCCAACCTATTCATCCCATGAAGTAAAACTGGTTATACTTCATATCTAACACCACGGTGTTATCGGTAAATTCAATTACCATTTCACGTTCAAATCTAATTAAAGATTTAACTATCGCCTGGAGTAAAACTGGTGATACTCCCTTCTCGATCTTTTCAATCTAATTAAAGATTCATTAAAACTCCACTTAGTTTTAATCGTTAACTGGGTTAAAGAATCAGTGTCATTTAAAACACTGTCCACGATAAACCCAAAATCACCTTCATTAATTATCGGGTTAAAGAACGAGTGTTGTTTAAAACACTGTTCACGATAAACCCAAAATAGATATCAATTCAATTCCAATTAAATATTATTTAATTGGTACACTTCATTAAATCTAAATAAAAAGATTTAATCTTTTCTCACTGGGTTCAAGAACGGTGTTAATGAAGACACCATTCACGACAAACCCAAATCATATCTGATATTCAATACAAGGCCCTGAATAGAAAATATATCGGCTTATATTCAATATCAAATTCTACGATTAACAAATGTCGTATTGGAAATAACGATATAAATATATATCTTTCAAATTTCCATAACAACATCCGTATAATCACGAATTCCAACATCGAAATATTCCGAAGACAATTTCGATTCAAATCCACTCCAATGCAATCATTGGAAATTCTGGTTATTTTTAAAACCCTTTTCAATTCAATTTATTTATTTAAAAATAAATAGAATTATAATTCTAGTTCAAAACTAGTTCATTTCGATAAAAATCTATTTTTATCTTTTCAAATATGGAGTTTTTCATCCCAAATTTCCCCAAATCATTTCTTATGATTTTACACAAATTATCACTATTTTTAATAATTTTATCAAGGCCCGTACAGTCGATTTCCATCAACGGTCATCGAACTGCACTTACAACGACCTTTTTCGAATTTGATTTGGACGTAACTCCAAATCCAACCGTTAGATTTCAAATTTCTAATATTCGTTAGAAAGCTCTTTTCGATACGAACCCAACGGTTCCAGTTTTAGGAGAATCCGACGGTCGGATCTCCCGTAATGTCCGTTTGAAATAAATGGTCGAAATTCACGAACTGCCGCGGCGCGGCGCGTTCTATTCAGGCCATTATATTATATATATAATATATATAATATATACTTCGTCGATTTCTATTTAAAATGAATTATATAAATAGTTTTAAAATCGTTTTCAAAAGCAATTTCAACTTTCTTTTCAATTCAAATCAAAATTGAATTCTTCTTTATAAATTCGTTTTAAAATTCATTTCTATTCAATTCAAATTTCAATTCAATTTGAATTCAATTTCAATTCGATTCATTTCGAAATCGTTTTCAATTCAATTCATTTCGAAATCGTTTTCAATCCAATTCATTTCGAAATCGTTTTCAATTCAATTCATTTCGAAATCGTTTTCAATTCAATTCATTTCGAAATCGTTTTCAATTCAATTCATTTCGAAATCGTTTTCAATTCAATTCATTTCGAAATCGTTTTCAATTCAATTCATTTCGAAATGAATAAAATCGATATAAATATCGTTCACGTCAAAATGGCGTCAATCTAATCAACACGGCTTCATAAATTTCTATTTTCAAATATTCTATTTCAAATATTTCTTTTTCAAAATAGTTGTTATTATCAAAATATTTCGTTCAACACATGACCAATCTCAATGGATGAGTACTGTCAACACATGAACCTTTATTTTATAATATTCTTTATTTTTCAAATTGGAATGAGGCCCAATCAATAACCATATAAAGTTAATTATATGGATTCCATACAACAAATGTATATAATAGCAACGATAAATATTCAACCATCAACCAAAGTGCACTACACTGTATAAGCATCAAATATAGATATCTAATGCTTATAACAGCCTGTCAATCAATCGATCGACATATTATATCAATCAGGATGAGTGAACTTCAAATTTCATCCTAACACCCGTGTGGGGTTTCAAACAATCAAACACATATTTTATTTGTGCAGTTGGGCGATGTGTAAAATTTATCGTCCCAATCAATGTCATTCAAATAGGTGTACATACACAAACCGTCCGGTTTGTAAATGAATATTTATTTATTCACATTCACGTTAAAAATTATATTTTTAACGATAAAACATTTTATTCAACCTATGAATTTCTATTCAGTTCATTCTTTAAATAAAATGATATTTTTATTTTTCTAACTTATTTTAGAAAATTTCGGCGGCATAACGGCACGATACTAGAAACGGGACAAGGCCTAGCCTTATCCCCGGTCTAGTGAAGGCCCACGCCATTCACACATCAATCAAATCAATTTCAATTCACCACACAATTCAATTTCAATCAAATAATCTAACTAATTTTTGCAATCAAACAAACAAGTCCATGGTCTGTGGACGATTGTGTCGGGTGCTACTAAGCACCGTCTGCATCCTAGTATATATATATAACTAGAAAAAGAAATTGAAAGGTGAGAAATTCTCACCGAAAGCTATCCAAACATCTTGACTCTTCTTTGATAAAAATCTTCTTCGTTCTCGCCTTTTTGTTACCTTCGTTGCCCGCTTTCACTACCTATGTAAAAATCGAATTTTTACTTCGCTATTCAATATATAAAAATCATATTGTTATTTCGAAGTTCAATATATAAAAATCATATTTTTATGCCGAAGTTCAATATATAAAAATCCTATTTTTATGCCGAAGTTCAATATATAAAAATCATATTTTTATGCCGAAGTTCAATATATAAAAATCATATTTTTATGCCGAAGTTCAATATATAAAAATCCTATTTTTATGCCGAAGTTCAATATATAAAAATCATATTTTTATGCCGAAGTTCAATATATAAAAATCCTATTTTTATGCCGAAGTTCAATATATAAAAATCATATTTTTATGCCGAAGTTCAATATATAAAAATCATATTTTTATGCCGAAGTTCAATATATAAAAATCATATTTTTATGCCGAAGTTCAATATATAAAAATCATATTTTTATGCCGAAGTTCAATATATAAAAATCATATTTTTACTTTTAAAAAAAATTAGAACTTGATATTGTCAACAATCAAAACTTTATTATAATAAAAATATAAACTTTCATATATATACATAAATATAAATTGATTTTTCACTAACATTAAAACTGAAAAACTAAAATTAAAACTAATTTAAAATCACCTAAATATCCTATTTTTATTAGCCTAAAAATCGTGTACATATCTATATATATAAATATATAAACAAAGCATCATAAAAAAAAAAAAACACTTACAGGTTTTTTTCACAGCGAGAGAGGGGATGCGGGTTCGTCGGAGGAAGGGGATGCAAAAGGGGGGGTCGGACGATGCGGTGGTCGGCTGCGGTTGGCCCGGAGTAGGTGCTTCAGGCGGTGGCTGCTGGAGGGTTGGGCTCGTGAGGCGTCGGGTTTTTCCAAAGGGGGATCGAGAGGAAGAGGGGACAGCGGAGGAGGGGTCGATCGATGGTGATGGGGAGGTAGCCTCCGGCGGCGGCGCTTTGGGCAGGGGCAACGAGTTTAGTTAGGGTTTTCTTTTTTTCTTTTTTTTTAGGTTTCGATTTATTGAAGAACGATAGGGGCCAGAATGGAAGAATAAGGGTAGGAGAGAGATAGTGTTATTCTTTATATTTTATTATTTTAATTTTGAAAAAAGTTGACTTTCACATAAGACCTCTAAACGAGGTCCACCGCCTGTCGTCCATAGCGTTTCACCCCCATTCCGAACACAATGGGATATGTATCGTAGTTTGATTTGATCGTTTGAATCAGCTTCCGTTGAATTTACATTAAAATCACCATATTGAATTTTAAACGTACATTTCAAATTACCGGGGTCACATACTAACTAAAAAAATTCCAGAAAAATATTTTCTAGCTTCGCATTAACGATACGGTTCTAACAAAATTAGTTTCGTCGAATTCTGAGACCGTTAGAAAAATGGCCATTTTCCAGTCGATTAAAATCAACTGAAACCGGTCAAACGCGTTTTCCTTTGCCACGCTCACATATTGATTCGAAAAATTATGAAATTTGGAATCTAGCAATAATTTGACATCCCGGACCCAACAAAACAGGTTTCGTCGAAATCCGAGGTCATTTGCAAAATGTCCATTTTTAAGGGCCTGAATTCCATAGCGACTATTCAGAATTTTCAACTGGACATATCTTTTGATTCCCACTAGGAAATTTCAGTTGGTCGGATTCGTTGGAAAGATATTACCCATTAGATTCCATTATTTTTGGTTTCACTAAAATCCGGATTGTTTTGCACCCGGTACATTCAATTGAAGTTTGAAATCGAATTATCGAACTACCGCGCCATTTTCAATTCTATTTATAATTATATATAAATATTTATATTCTAACGACGACGTATATAATATATACGTCAAATTATATTCTAAATATATTTCTCGTCGATTATTATTTAAAATAATTCATTTTAAATATTCAAAATTCGCTAAAATTGCCAAAATAAAAATTTTAAACTGGCCCAGATTTTCCGGGTTATTACACATATGCACCAACCACCACATGTATGCAAAGATCATGCTTCGAATAAACAAGCATTTACGCCAGGGGTAACAAGATGGTTCATGCGAAATACTAAATGAATCAGGTCAGAGAAATGCTAGCGAGTACAGCCCAAACAAAGGTGACCGAGTGATTAACATATACAGTAAATAAGATGTAATCAAGAATCCAACCTATGCAGTTTACAAATGAACAACATATGCAGGAAATAGTGATCAAGAGTGATCAACTTATGCAGGCAACACATTCAAGAAGACAAGGTATGATATATAGAAATGTGTATAAACAAGGATTCAGGTTTACCAAGTGAACACGCACAGGCTAACAGAAAGTGAGACAATACATACATATATAAATATGTATAACATGAATTCAGGTTTTCCAACTGATTATATAGATGCATGAGGTAGGTATATAAATGAGTTAATCCATTAAATATATAGGGTGATGCTGCATATACTATATATATATATATATATATATATATATCTCAGTTTTACTAAACATGAAATGAGTATATAAATATATGTGTATCCAGGTTCACTAATATACGAGTAAACACCTACGGCTCAAAATATACCGGGTTCAGGTCAGGTCTTAATACAACATCTATTCACTGTTAATGGTAAAGTTCTGACATGAAACTCATAGATACAAATGGAAAAAGTCAGATTAGGCTATGAGTCTGAACACACTCATGAAGTCAAAATATGTATGCGTGCAGTAATACTATGCATGGGCCATATATACCAATGATATGCTTCGGGACCATGACAAACCTTATAATGAATGCAAATTCTTCACTAATCTTCGAAACTGATAACCTCAGAATAATATTAAAACTAAGATAGAAAGTTGTAAACAAGCAGGCAGAGATAACTGAGAACCACTAACCCTTAAAGTAAACTGTTCTGTGTGCTTTATTGGAGTAATAAATTAAATACTGAGAACTTGTCAAACTAATGAGTATCAAGTAAAATATCTGAATTTTATACAAAACATGTCGATGCATCAACAACTATAATGTCCCCATTACCAAATGAGTTGTAGAGTAGTTTATTAATGAACATAAGAAGAGCTGTAAGATATTATCAGGCCACTTAACCCAAAAAAAATGATAACTACTTATATGCATATACATAGCAATGTGAGTCCAAATGTATTTCTGTGCTTCTTGGCATGATTGGTCACATTAACAAGCTCATTACTAATTATGCAGGGTTTTCAGGGTGCCAAAAAGAAGGTGACAACAAGGTACTAAATAAATTAGAAAAAGGCCCGTTCAATTGTTATCCGTATATGCATGTATAAGCTAGGTGCTGTGATAATTTCCTCTGGTCTAGGATCAAGATGCTCATGCAAATATTCCAGTACTTTAAGGTTCAAGGTATCAGTAATGAGATGCCAACATAATGCATTCCAGAATATATAAAACAGTTAAGAAACATTTTTTCTTTAAGACTTGGCGTGTAAAACATCTAGGCAGTGAACAAGTTAAATTCCAGAAGGGGTACGTAGCAGACCCAATGTGCATTCGGTTCAGGTATGTGACATGGTACCTAAATTCCTAATTTACACAACATGGTATGGTCGAGTGGGAGAAATGAACTATCATGCTGCTGCAAGAGGGAAGCGCAACAATCAAGGTATATCCATGACAGTGGAATGTACACGTGGTACCCAATCAACAATGAAGTATTTTTAGACGAACAACGACTGAATGAAATCATTCCTTTTGGTAGAGCAGATAGCTTAAACAGAAGAAAAGGAGCAGTGTCGTGCTCGGATTAAGAAACAAAGGTAAAACACAGTGTACAAGCAAAGAGTGTAGAGACAGAGTATCATCAAACACAAGTGAGAGATTGTGATTTATACAGGCACACACACACATATACATGTGTAACTTAGGAGTGCAGATTCATGATTTCACAAATAGGACATGGTATTTAACTAGGACAGCTTACTCATTTCATCGACGCATACTGGGTAATGACATACCACATAAGTATGCGTTCATGCATATATATATATATATATATACACAGTGTTAATATGCATACAAGGGTAAAATTACAGGTTCCCAGGTTATTAATCACTTACAGCTACAAATCGTCTAATATGTGTTCAGATCGGTATGTTTGAACTAAATGAATAGGACTCAATTGGATAAATGAACAAGGCTATATACTACTCAAACAAGGGTGCTACATAATGATTTAAAAGTAAACTAAACATACGAAAATTCCAATATTTATGAACTCGAATTTTCAACTTCATCAAACTATATTCCACGTCTTTCATTAGCAGATTATTTCCAGGTTTCCCACTTCATCCCAATATACGTACGTGTGTGTGAACACAATTTACAAAACAAGCAAATTTGGTGTTTCTCAGTTAGCAAACATGGCAATAACAGCAGTACACATAGGTATAAACCGAAGTGCCCAAATAGTATAGTGTCTAAAACACCTCGCATCTGAAATGTTAAGCACGAGCAGGCCAGGCAAAGCCTCAGTGAAGTAACCCAAATTTTTGACTATTTAATTCAGTTAAATTACTGAAATCAAAATACTTAAATTATGATTAACCGTGAGTGAATAGCTCACCTTGAACGTAGTGGAGAAAACGCAGCGATGCAGACCCGATTTTTTTTTTGTTTTCTTGAGAGTGGCGACGCAGTGCTTCAGGTAGAACGAGGGTTAGCAGCAACTTGAAGCAGCGGAGAGGCTTTGCTGACCAACTAGTTAGGGTGCGATAGCTTCGCGATTTTCGAGTTCATGGCTTCAAATTTTGGGGAAAAGGAATAATGATTGCGGCCATTACTGGGTTTAGGAAGAGTGAATTTCTGATGTGCGATTTGGGGCTTTGGCCTTGGATTTATAGAAAGGAACCCGTGGGGATGAAGGCATCAGTAGTGTGGTGGCCAAGTAAACGTGGAAATTAAGGCAAAGAAAAGCGTATTAACTGAGGGAGGTGGTTACTTGGTACAGGCTGAATTGGGTGGGATGTTTCTGCATTCTAATTTACTTGGTACTTAAGGAAATAGAATATGAACCCTATGAAATTTTATTCTACCGCAAATCTACGCTACACGCTTTATTTTTATTTTGTCACCACTGAATTCCAAATTCTACGAAACTTCATGTGCTACTCCATTTTCATATTCCAAATCCAGTAAAAATTTATTGGTCGAAATCCGACATTGTTTACACAGCATTATATTTTTATTTAAATTTATTTATCGTTTCCCTGATTGTTCATTTATCGATAAGTTCGCTTCATTTTAGATTTGAATCGTCAAATCGCAAATACACACATCGCTAAACCAATTTCTATATATTTCAAAAAATATTCTTCAATTAATGTCAACTACGTCTATCTTTGAGTTTCAAATCCAATTAAAATACCCCACAAAATTTAATTCAAATATTCAATACCAAATTCTTGATTAAATCCATATACAAAACAATATATTTGATTTTTTTCTTTTCTTTTTTTCTTCTTTATTTTTAATCCAAGTATCCAATTTGATTATTAATCATTTAGATCTCTAATAAATCTCATATTCTAGTTGTCGAAATTTCTGGGTCGTTACATTCTTCCCCCTTTAAAACTTTTCGTCGTCGAAAAGGAAAGATCGATAGGTTTAATGGATACTTCAAATTCTTATATTTGTGTGAAATCCTTCCATAACTAATTTAAATATCGATGTTTAAGCCATCGATCTCATTTAATTCGGGAAACCAAATTCCTTTACAAAATCAATCTCTTCTTAAATTCAAATTCTGCAAAAGTTGGATTTACGCATCTCGAATCATTCCAAATTTCTTTTATAATCTAATCTGTTAATATTTACTCATCCACCATTTCACTTATTCATTACCACCCAATTCAACCCAATCTCTTTACATTCATTTCATCTAATCTTTTCCAATACTCATTGAAGAGTAAATAACACCTCTTTTTATTCAAGTCACAATTTGTCGACTAGAAATCTCCAAATTCTGAAATATTTGTATTATTATTCCAAAATTCTTTTTCTCAACTTATTAAACTAAGTAAATTTTAATTTCAAACTATTTATTTAAAAATATTTGATAACTCGAAGTTTGACAAGTCTATTGTCGTTCTTAAAGATGTTAGGCATACGCTGGCCAGGCGCACGACTAAGATCTCCAAGTACTAAATATTCTTGCTTCAACTTCCAGTGAAAATATTTCAAAAATTTCCTTTAAAAATAGATACGGAAAGTACCAATGTGATATTGATTTGTTGATTGTTCATGAATCGCAGATACACAATGGTTTCGTCTGGATCCCCCAGAAAACACCCGTATTCATAGGAAATCACTTCCCTGCGAATTTCGTCATAGACAAATCAACGGAAGATATTTTAAGAATCAAAAGGCATTCTGAGGTCACTGAGCGTTGTTTGCACTCTCTCTCTCAGGATCACGAAATCAAATTATCAAGTCGCGAGGACCAATCAAGTCACGAAGACAAACCCAGTCACAAAGACAAACTGCTGCATTAACATGTGGCTCACTATCACTAAGATATCTCAAATACTGTGGACCGCAGGTACACAATGGTTACGCCTGGGTCCCCCAGGAAACATCCGTACCCGTAAGCTTTCACCGCTCTGCGGATTACGCCCTTACAATTCGATTGTAGATCGCAGCAATCACAATGGTTACGCTTGGTTCCCCCAAGAAACATCTGTCCGCCGTAGGCTATCTGCAGCCCTGCGAATTTCGCTACACGGTCGAATTCCAACGACTCTAGATCGCAGCGATCACAATGGTTGCGCCTGATTCCCTCAGGAAACATCCGACCGCCGTAGGCTATCTGCAGCCTTGCGAATTACGCTAGCCGTCGTACTCAATGGCAACTCATGAGTTTTATGTCCGAACAACCTACCGCCACCAGCAGCACTGCAGATTACGCTATCTGCAGCCCTTTTACATAAGCTCGAAATTCAAAGAAGATGGATGGCACTTCCCTTATCTTGACTTGAAAACATACAGTACTTTATTTCATAAATCATACTTGCGTCCTTTTACACAAGATATTCCTCTCAAATCATATTTCAAACACTTCGTCTTATATAAATTTTGTTATATAAGATCTCACTTCAAATCAATTACCTTCTAATTCAGTAGTTTTTAAATTCACCGAATTCTTATATATTTTCCATATAAGTTTCGAAAACTTCTATTTCCAATATTCAAAATCAAATATCCTCACATTTCTATTTCGATTTCAAAATCTCGGGTTTGATCTTTTAATCAATTCAGAAATTTGACATCCTTTCAAACCCAAATTTACCAATTTATTGGTTATAACCCAAATTTTCTTTCAAATTTCTAATTATAAAATTTACCACTCTATTAACATCTTTATTCGCTCAAAATTTCGAATTTTTCTTCTTATCACAAATTTTTCCTTCATGCATTATCACTTTTTCACATTCATACTTCGACCGTCAATTAGTAAGCGAACAACTCCCTAAGTATCAACCCCGAATGCCGAAACCAACATCAGATCAACACTCAGGAAATTATTCACTTAACTAACCTCCAGTCACTTTCTAAATTCCTTAATTCCACTTCTTAATTCCTTATCAAATCATTTATTACGAAATACACGAATTTAGTTTACGAATCTACTTCTTTTATGAAAACCTTTGATTGTAACGATATCATTATAATTCTTACATAGAAATATTTCACTTTCACGATTTCAAATAACATCATGAGATTGAACCATTAGTAGCAATTTCATAGAGTTCATGTTTTTTTTATAACCCTTCTATTTTACATACTTTTAATCTATTCAAAACACATACATATGAGATTTAGGATTACAAATAATAGTATTACAAAACAGAGCTAACTTAGTTAGAATCCATAATCTTGATGATTGTCTGCTTTTCGATCGATGATCCACATCTTTACGTAAGCTTCTTTCACGATATTCATTTTGCTGAAGTCTCCACAAAAGGGTTTGTACATTCCTCATCCACATGACCCCACTTCTTACAGTTCTTACAATAATACGAGATGGAGCCATTTTTATCTACATACTGCACAGTTTTTGTAACACCCCACGCCCGCTATGGTCACTCACTAAGGGAATGCCATAGCATCGGTGGAGTATTTTAGTGAATATAGAACAGAAAAATTACAACAAGACAGATATAATTAGTACTTGAAATTTTAAAACATCATCTCATAACAGCGGAAATAAACATGTCTGGTTACATCATAAAACCACGATAAAAGTCAAGTACAATATCCGTCAATATCATGAAGTACATAATCCCACTCTCTCATACAATAGCCAGAACAAAAGAAAAGATAACTGGATAACTGGAGCTTTACATCTATCCAAGCTCCTAAAGACTGGAACAGCAATCTGTTCAAGCTCCACTACTGCTAGGATCCACCGTAGGACCTGAGGGTTGGGAAAAAGATAGAAACAACGGGGTCAGACATAAGTCTGAGTGAGTCCTATAACTTTAACAATACAATCATTAAAGTGACCAGAGAAGACATAAACTTGACCTACGGTAATATCTGGGGATGAATGGCTACACTAAGCAGCTTGGTAGACTTAGGATAAACTAAGATAACCGTAAGGACGCATCTACCCACCCAAGGATAATTACTAACTGCACCACACCAGTCATTCCTACTTAAAGGTTTATCCCTTCCAAGGACTTAGAAAATTTCCCCCCAGTAGTTCCATGTACTCCTAGCCCACTACATAGGTGTCGTCTGCCTCTATCTCCACTAGGTGTACTCAGTAATTCTTACCCAGTAGTTTCGTGTACCCCTACATAGGTGCCGTCTGCCCCTATCTTTATTAGGTGTACCCACTACTCCCCAGCGATCGGCTCCCTACCGTAGATACCCGTGCTGGTCCCACGATTGGGGTGTATCATTCCCCTAAAGTGGCTACCAGATAATATCAACAGTGCACGGCTTTATATCTACACGATGCAACAACGACTTACCAACCAGCCCGGGTCCACACACGCATATGAAACCCGTTGGTCCAGCGTTGCCACCGCTAACCCGGTTTGGCCTCTTATAGTCAAGCCCAATATGCGTGTCCCGTCACCCGACTAGACTCGAGCCCACAAAGATACGTTTGGGATATTGGTTGAAATGGGCCCCCCACAAGCTACCCACCTAAGCTTGTCACATATCTAGTGTATCCCACTTAACCCTTTAATCATGTTTAATTACATGTTTCCACTTGGTTAAGTATTCTAATCGTATTTTCTATTGCCACCCAAGGCAACCCACTAGATTCCACATGCCACCCAAGGCACCCACTTAACCCCTCATGTCCCACCACATGCTAATATGGTTAAGTGTTTCTTAATTAATTAAGACCGTGATCTTCCATAAAGACCTCCCACATTAGACTGGCTGTTATGACCGCCTGGTTAAGCCGGTAGGGTCCGGGCAGTCTTACGTCATAACAGAGTCTAACCTCGTGCCTTTACCTTAATCACGTATTTAATTTATGGCTAAGACCTCTCACATTGGGCTGACATTTGTAGCAACTGGTTAAGCCGGTTGGGTCCGGGCAGTTTTACACTACAAATGAGTCCAACCTCGTGTCTTAGTCGATTAATTACACCTAATTAATCACCCCATATTAATTATCCCTAATTAATATCAAATTTTCCATAACATGGGTAGACCTAACTCAATAGGTAAATTCCCATGGGGTAGACCTAACTCAATAGGTAAATTCCCACTTATGGTAATTTATTTTTATGGTATGCTTAATCATACCCAATCATACATTTATTAACATATTCACCCTCCCCATCGTTCCCCACGTAAATCGTTCTCATTTCATAACATAATAAAGGGGAAGATCCATCACAAATATCATGGGTTTAGCATATAACTTTATCATGGGTTAAGAGGATGTCAACTTGCATATATGAGCACATATTAACCCAACTACCTTTAACCCAAACTTGCATATTATCATACACATGGTTTGCATAACATGTTGCATATGAGTTTGCATATTATCATACACATATCTTGCATAACATGTTGAACTTGCATATAAGCATTCTCATAACTTGCATAACATGTTAAACATGCATTTAAGCATACACATAACTTGCATAAGCATCCACATACTTGCATAAGCATTCACATACTTGCATAAGCATTCACATACTTGCATAAGCATGCATAACTTGCATATCACATTAAACTTGCATTTAAACATATACATAACTTGCATATGAACTTGCATAACTCACTTTGTTAAACATGCATAAACCAACTTATTAAGCATGCATAAACCAACTTATCAAAACATGCATAAACATGGAAAAACATAGAGTAGCATATCATTATAAATGATTCAAACTCACTAATCCGCATTTAAGACCATAAGTCTCATTACACCCAATCTACTTACTTTAACAATTGATGTTAAAGTGATAGAAACTCACCAAAACCAAGATTAGCAAACTTATGAAGTGGAATTAGTTGCTAACTATGAAGATGGTGATGATTAGAGATTGATTAGAGAGGGATTAGCTTGCAACTTCCTTCATGAACTAGTGGAGGCCATGCTCAAATTTCATTTTGCCATAGTTTAGTTACAAGACCTAATTATGAATGAATTAGGGTAGGGTTGGGGTCTTATTTATAGGATTAGGTGAGTGTTTTAGGCCCTTAGATTAACCCTAGATTAGATTAGGACCCTTAGATTTAGGAAATCTCTAGAACCAGCCCTCTAAGCCAGCCTAGAACCCAACCTGGTGCACCCAGGTTCACTGGACGCCACGCCCCTGTCGACAGGCAAGTCGACACCCCTGTCGACAGGCCTGTCGACAGCCCTGTCGACATGGATAGGGCGGGATTTTTCCCGCCTGACCCCACCTGTCCAATTTAAAATCTGAATTTTAAATTCTTAATTCTGTTTTTAGTTTTGAATTTTCTGCAAACTTCATCGGGCCATAACTGGGCCATACGGACTCCGATTTTCGAAAACTCGGACTCTATTTTGCGTATTTTTCCGAGACGAACGTAATGACGCAGCCCGTTACCCCCAATTCTCACGTCTGAGATTATTTATCCTGTAATTAGTGAATTTTAGTATTAACTAAAATTCGGGGTGTTACATTCTCCCCTCCTTAAAGGATTTCGTCCCCGAAATCCCTAAGCTAAGGAGAATGCATATCCTACCATCCAAACAACCATCTACTCAAACCATCAACCACTGGCATCCATTGTCCTTAAAACAATTTCTAATGATGTATGAGCATATGCAAAAAGTGTGTGTATATGTTCCCTATCTAATGTATGAACATATGCAAACCATGATAGTGCCATGCATCCATTATGTATGCGAGAAAACCCTATCGACACATACAATATCTACATGAGTGCACAATCATTCACCAAAATGCATCATCCATGTGATAACACAACCATTATACATCCATAAATATATCTTCCTATACACAATTTTATGCAATATGCAATATGAAGTGACTGAGCCGATCTAGTGCCTAGAGTGTGTGTATATGCATCCACGAGCAACCACTAGCAAACACTTGCATCCACTTGCATCCATCAACCATAACATGTCTCAAACACATGTTTCAACCATAGGTTTACCCTATCTAAAGGTCAAAGGTACTAACGAGAGGACATACCGAAGATAAGATAAGTACTAGACAAGCGATAAAGGAGAAAGTAAAGACATACCCTCGAAAAGAAATGGGTACAATGAACGCATCTTCGCTTCCGTCTCCCAAGTTGCGTTGCTCTCATCTTCTCCCCATTGCACTTTGACTAGCTGAACCTCTCTGTTTCTCAACTTCCTAGTCTCTGACCCAAGGATGCGAGAAGGAGCTCGTCGAATAGTCGCATCACGCTCTACCTCTACATCTCTAAGCAAGGTCGGCTCTACCACCTCTGCCGTCTCATGTAAGCACTTCCTCAGATGTGATACATGGAATACATCATGAACACCACTAAGTCTGTCGGGCAACTCCACCCTATATGCCATCCGTCCAATCCTTTCCTTGATAGAAAACGGCCCAACAAACCTCGGTGCTAACTTCCCAACGGATCCGAAGCGAACAACATTTCTCAACGGAGATACCTTAACAAAAACCATATCCCCAACCTCAAACTCAAGATCCGTCCTTCTCTTGTCCGCATAAGATTTTTGCCTATCTTGCGCTGCTTTCATCCTTCTTCGAATCAAATCGATCTTCTCTGAAGTCTCCCTAACCATATCAGGCCCAAGCAAGATCTTATCCGTAGATTCCCACCAACATGTAGGTGATCGACAAGGCCTTCCATAGAGAGCTTCTAAAGGAGCCATCCCAATACTGGACTGAAAGCTGTTATTATATGCGAACTCCACCAATGGAAGATGCTCTTCCCATGTACCTCCAAAATCTAAGATACATAGCCTCAAAAGGTCTTCTAGAACACGATTCACCCTCTCAGTCTGGCCGTCCGTCTGAGGATGATATGCGGTGCTCAGACACAATTGAGTCCCCACTGCTTCTTGCAAACTTCTCCAGAACTCGCTAGTGAAGATAGGATCTCGATCACTTACTATGCTAGAGGGTACCCCATGTAATCGAACTATCTCTCGAAGATATACTGAAGCTAGCCATGGAGCAGTCCTCTTGCTCTTCACAGGTATGAAATGGGCGCTCTTAGTAAGTCTGTCTACCACCACCCAAATTCCTGTATTACCCTTCCTCGACCTGGGTAACCCGTCAATAAAATCCATCGAGACGCTATCCCACTTCCATTGCGGAACCTCCAATGGGTGAAGCAACCCACCTGGTTTTCTTTGCTCCGCCTTCACTTGCTGACACACCAAGCATTGAGCGACATACTCGGCCACATCTTTCTTCATACCGGCCCAGAAGAAAACCCTCTTCATGTCTCGGTACATCTTGTCCCCACCGGGATGAATGGTCATCCTAGAACGGTGAGCATCATCAAGAATAGCCTTCCTCAAACCCTCATCTTGTGGTACACAAAGTCTACCGTCTCTACGCAAGCACCCCCTATCGTCTAGGGTGTACCTACTCAAATGGCTGGACGACTCCCCCCTTATGAGCTTTTCTACCAACTCAACCAACTGTGGGTCGTCCCTCTGTGCTTCTCCAATCCGCCCCAAAAGAGTAGGTCTAACTTCCAAAGAAGCTAGCAAACCGGGTACATAGTCAACGGAAGGTCTGAAATCAAACATCGAGATAAATTCCAAGCTTCGTCGTTCCACGAACAATGGACTCAAGGACAACCTCTTCCTGCTCAAGGCGTCCGCCACCACGTTACCCTTGCCAGGGGTATACGCTATCTCGAAATCATAAGATGCTAAGAACTCTATCCACCTTTGCTGTCTTAAGTTTAAATCCTTCTGAGAGAATAAGTATTTCAATGATTTATGGTCAGTGAACAACTCGAATCTCTCACCAAGAAGATAATGGCGCCAAATCTTAAGCGCAAAAACAATAGCGGCCAGCTCTAGATCATGGGTAGGGTAATTTTTCTCATGTGCCCTCAACTGCCTTCCACCATAGGCTATTACTCTTCCCTCTTGCATTAAGACTGCGCCAAGTCCTGTCCCACAGGCATCGGTATAGACAACAAATGGCTTGCTCCCATCTGGCAACACCAAAACTGGAGCGGTGGTTAAAGCTCTCTTTAACCGTCGGAACGCATCATCGCAATCTACGTCCCATGTGAAAACAAGATTCTTCTTCGTCAAGCGGGTTAATGGGGCTGATATTTTCGCGAAGTCTTTGATAAACTTCCTATAATAACCCGCCAACCCCAAGAAACTTCTTACTTCGGTAGCATTCTTTGGAATCTTCCAATCCTGAATTGATACTACCTTCGCGGGATCCACAATTATCCCTTCCTTGGAGACCACGTGCCCCAAGAACCGTACTTCCTTCCTCCAGAAGTGACATTTAGAGAATTTAGCCTTAAGGCTATGCGCTCGAAGAGTCTTCAACACCTCCCCAAGATGTAGGGCATGCTCTTCCTCACTCTTAGAAAATACTAAGATATCATCCACAAAGACCACCACAAATTTATTAAGGAACTCCCTGAACACCCTACTCATCAAATCAACAAAGTATGCAGGGGCGTTCGTCAACCCAAATGGCATTACCAGCCACTCATAGAAACCATCCGGAGTTCTAAAGGCAGTCTTGTCTATGCTATCCTTAGCCACCCTCAACTGATGAAACCCCGTGGCTAAGTCCAACTGAGAAAATACTGAAGCGCCAACCAACTGATCGAAAAGATCATCAATCCTCGGCAATGGGTGTCTATTTTTCTTTGTGAGCTTGTTGAGTTCTCTATAGTCTACACAAAGTCTGAGGGACCCATCCGCCTTTGTAGCAAATACTACTGGAGCACCCCACTCCGATATGCTCCGTCTTATGAACCCCTTCTCAAGCAACTCCCCTACTTGCTTATGGAGTTCCCTCCTCTCACGAGGAGCCATATGGCGCACTGGTAAGGATACAGGTTTAGCATTATCCACCAGATATATTCGGAAGTCAATCTCCCGCTTCGGAGGTAAGCCCTTCACCTCCTCAAACACATCCGGATATTCCCGGACCACTCTAACAGATTGCAAACTCTCGACCGAAGCGTCAAGCGATTCAAGATAACTTAGCATAACAGAGTCCCTGGGATTACAAGAAATCTCGAGAGTGTTACCCAAGCGGGTCATGAGCCTAACAACTCTCCTTTCGCAATCAGGAACGGCACCATTACTGGATAACCAGTCCATGCCCAAAATCAACCCATAGCCCGTGAAGCCTAACACAAAAGCATCACATCTAAACTCAATGCTAAGTATAGAAATCTTCAAACCCAAACATATCATGGACAAATAAGTGGAGCCCCCTATTGGGTTTGAAACAACCAAGGGATCATCTACCAGACTGGTGTCTAAGTGCAGTGACTCAACTAATGATGATGAGATAAACGAATGCGATGCGCCTGAATCAAACAATGTACGGACAGGATGATCAAATAGAAAAACCAGACTTTCAACGGAGATAGTTCTACCTCTTTCCTGAATCGGTGGAACCGCGAGAGCCTGTACTTGCCCCCTAGCCTGACCCGGTGCCATAAGAGCTTGCACCTGTCCTCCTGAGGTAGATCCCGTCCTTTGCCCTTTCTTAGGACAGTCTTTTACTAGATGCCCTGCTTCGCCACAGTGAAAGCAGCCAGTCTTCTTCTTCTTGCGACAATCCTTGCTTAGGTGGCCAGGGGTCCCACAATTGAAACACTTCTTCTTCTTGCCCTTGCCACCGTTGCCTTTCCCACCTTTGCTTTGTTGTTGTTGTTGTTGCTGAGGTCTCTTTTGATCTCCCTTCTTCTCGGGTGCCTTATTAGCATTGGGACCCTTCTCTTCTTCATACATGAGTGCCATGTCAACTAACTTCTCAAAGGTGGCCCCTATAGGGATATGAGTCATAGCCAACCCATGCATCGGTTCATTCAAGCCTTTCACGAACCTCAAAGCCTTCTTCTCCGGTGTATTCACCATATCTAGGCCAAACCTTGTCAATTGATTAAACTTGTTGACATATTCCTTCACCGAGAGATTCCCTTGCTTTAGAGTCAAGAATCGTTCCATATACAAGTTTTCCTCCGCCCTTGAGAGAAACTTTACCACAAATCTTTGCCTAAAATCCGCCCAAGAGTCAACGGGGCGTTCTCCATTAGTGACCTCCCACCAGAATGAGGCCTCTCCCTTCATTAACCAAGCAGCCAACTTGACTTTCTTTCCTTCTTCCATCTCAAAGATATCTATCAACTCTTCCACCTCCTTAAGCCAATCTCTAGCTTCCACAAAAGTTTCAGATCCTTGAAAAGGTTTCCCTCCCATAGCTTTAAATTCCTTGCAAGTCTTAGCAAAAGTATCCGTGCGAGGAGGAGGGGGAGGAGGAAGATCGGGTGCTACGGTTGGTGGAGGAATATTTGCCGGACCCGCAGTGGTGGCCCTAGCCTCCATCAATCTCCTATACCATACTGGTACCGTCACACCCTCCGGAAAGTTAAGATTCTCGGCCATGCTGAAACGAAAAAGGAAAGATTCAAAACGAAGGATTCGAAGGATATAGATATGGCTATTGGGGATTATGCTTTTCTTTCAAAAACTTTTCTCTTTAAAGACATGTTTTTGAAAATATCTCTTCCAAAAATGTTTTTAGAAAAATAGTTTTCTAAAAATTTTATCTGTTCCGGTAACCTTTGCTCTGATACCACGTGTAACACCCCACGCCCGCTATGGTCACTCACTAAGGGAATGCCATAGCATCGGTGGAGTATTTTAGTGAATATAGAACAGAAAAATTACAACAAGACAGATATAATTAGTACTTGAAATTTTAAAACATCATCTCATAACAGCGGAAATAAACATGTCTGGTTACATCATAAAACCACGATAAAAGTCAAGTACAATATCCGTCAATATCATGAAGTACATAATCCCACTCTCTCATACAATAGCCAGAACAAAAGAAAAGATAACTGGATAACTGGAGCTTTACATCTATCCAAGCTCCTAAAGACTGGAACAGCAATCTGATCAAGCTCCACTACTGCTAGGATCCACCGTAGGACCTGAGGGTTGGGAAAAAGATAGAAACAACGGGGTCAGACATAAGTCTGAGTGAGTCCTATAACTTTAACAATACAATCATTAAAGTGACCAGAGAAGACATAAACTTGACCTATGGTAATATCTGGGGATGAATGGCTACACTAAGCAGCTTGGTAGACTTAGGATAAACTAAGATAACCGTAAGGACGCATCTACCCACCCAAGGATAATTACTAACTGCACCACACCAGTCATTCCTACTTAATGGTTGATCCCTTCCAAGGACTTAGAAAATTTCCCCCAGTAGTTCCATGTACTCCTAGCCCACTACATAGGTGTCGTCTGCCTCTATCTCCACTAGGTGTACTCAGTAATTCTTACCCAGTAGTTTCGTGTACCCCTACATAGGTGCCGTCTGCCCCTATCTTTATTAGGTGTACCCACTACTCCCCAGCGATCGGCTCCCTACCGTAGATACCCATGCTGGTCCCACGATTGGGGTGTATCATTCCCCTAAAGTGGCTACCAGATAATATCAACAGTGCACGGCTTTATATCTACACGATGCAACAACGACTTACCAACCAGCCCGGGTCCACACACGCATATGAAACCCGTTGGTCCAGCGTTGCCACCGCTAACCCGGTTTGGCCTCTTATAGTCAAGCCCAATATGCGTGTCCCGTCACCCGACTAGAGTCGAGCCCACAAAGATACGTTTGGGATATTGGTTGAAATGGGCCCTCCACAAACTCCCACCTAAGCTTGTCACATATCTAGTGTATCCCACTTAACCCTTTAATCATGTTTAATTACATGTTTCCACTTGGTTAAGTATTCTAATCGTATTTTCTATTGCCACCCAAGGCAACCCACTAGATTCCACATGCCACCCAAGGCACCCACTTAACCCCTCATGTCCCACCACATGCTAATATGGTTAAGTGTTTCTTAATTAATTAAGACCGTGATCTTCCATAAAGACCTCCCACATTAGACTGGCTGTTATGACCGCCTGGTTAAGCCGGTAGGGTCCGGGCAGTCTTACGTCATAACAGAGTCTAACCTCGTGCCTTTACCTTAATCACGTATTTAATTTATGGCTAAGACCTCTCACATTGGGCTGACATTTGTAGCAACTGGTTAAGCCGGTTGGGTCCGGGCAGTTTTACACTACAAATGAGTCCAACCTCGTGTCTTAGTCGATTAATTACACCTAATTAATCACCCCCATATTAATTATCCCTAATTAATATCAAATTTTCCATAACATGGGTAGACCTAACTCAATAGGTAAATTCCCATGGGGTAGACCTAACTCAATAGGTAAATTCCCACTTATGGTAATTTATTTTTATGGTATGCTTAATCATACCCAATCATACATTTATTAACATATTCACCCTCCCCATCGTTCCCCACGTAAATCGTTCTCATTTCATAACATAATAAAGGGAAAGATCCATCACAAATATCATGGGTTTAGCATATAACTTTATCATGGGTTAAGAGGATGTCAACTTGCATATATGAGCACATATTAACCCAACTACCTTTAACCCAAACTTGCATATTATCATACACATGGTTTGCATAACATGTTGCATATGAGTTTGCATATTATCATACACATATCTTGCATAACATGTTGAACTTGCATATAAGCATTCTCATAACTTGCATAACATGTTAAACATGCATTTAAGCATACACATAACTTGCATAAGCATCCACATACTTGCATAAGCATTCACATACTTGCATAAGCATTCACATACTTGCATAAGCATGCATAACTTGCATATCACATTAAACTTGCATTTAAACATATACATAACTTGCATAAGCATTCACATACTTGCATAAGCATGCATAACTTGCATATCACATTAAACTTGCATTTAAACATATACATAACTTGCATATGAACTTGCATAACTCACTTTGTTAAACATGCATAAACCAACTTATTAAGCATGCATAAACCAACTTATCAAAACATGCATAAACATGGAAAAACATAGAGTAGCATATCATTATAAATGATTCAAACTCACTAATCCGCATTTAAGACCATAAGTCTCATTACACCCAATCTACTTACTTTAACAATTGATGTTAAAGTGATAGAAACTCACCAAAACCAAGATTAGCAAACTTATGAAGTGGAATTAGTTGCTAACTATGAAGATGGTGATGATTAGAGATTGATTAGAGAGGGATTAGCTTGCAACTTCCTTCATGAACTAGTGGAGGCCATGCTCAAATTTCATTTTGCCATAGTTTAGTTACAAGACCTAATTATGAATGAATTAGGGTAGGGTTGGGGTCTTATTTATAGGATTAGGTGAGTGTTTTAGGCCCTTAGATTAACCCTAGATTAGATTAGGACCCTTAGATTTAGGAAATCTCTAGAACCAGCCCTCTAAGCCAGCCTAGAACCCAACCTGGTGCACCCAGGTTCACTGGACGCCACGCCCCTGTCGACAGGCAAGTCGACAGGCAAGTCGACAGCCCTGTCGACATGGGTAGGGCGGGATTTTTCCCGCCTGACCCCACCTGTCCAATTTAAAATCTGAATTTTAAATTCTTAATTCTGTTTTTAGTTTTGAATTTTCTGCAAACTTCATCGGGCCATAACTGGGCCATACGGACTCCGATTTTCGAAAACTCGGACTCTATTTTGCGTATTTTTCCGAGACGAACGTAATGACGCAGCCCGTTACCCCCAATTCCCACGTCTGAGATTATTTATCCTGTAATTAGTGAATTTTAGTATTAACTAAAATTCGGGGTGTTACAGTTTTCTCTCTAGCGGAGCGCAACACTGCCTGTCTTCCTTGTTGTCTCTCGGAACAGTTTCGAGCTATATGTCCAACTTGCTTACAATGATAGCAAGTGATTGGTTCACCAAATGTCTCAGAGATGACAGGCTTCTTCTTTCTCACTTTAAGACAACGACTAGGAAAATGTCCCTTTTATTTACATTTAAAACAGAAAATATTGGATCGGTAAATTTTCCCTTCTTTTTTCTTTCCCTTGTCTCTCTCTCCGCACGTAGCCGCGTAATGTCCCTTTTTCTGACATCTGTAACAAACGACATTTTCATAGGGGCCGGCTGTCTGTTTTCCCTTAATTCTCTTTTCGTATTCCAACATTACTTCTTCCCTTCTTTTACGTTCTGCCGCTCTTCGTTCTCGACGTGCGGCTTTTTGTTCTTCAGTCCTCACCATTCTGATTTATCAAAACTCGTTAGTCTCTCATGGTCTTTTGGAAAACATTTCCAATTATCATATTCCTATTATTTACAATTTTACGAAATCTCTTATTATTATTGGGAAAATATTTCAATATATTCGCAAACCCTTATTTTCTATAGAAAATACATTTTATTTTTAGAGGGGGAAACATTCCCAAA
This sequence comes from Allium sativum, assembly GCA_030737875.1. Classification (NCBI taxonomy): domain Eukaryota; kingdom Viridiplantae; phylum Streptophyta; class Magnoliopsida; order Asparagales; family Amaryllidaceae; genus Allium; species Allium sativum. The sequence continues at coordinate 440,543,540 of CM060922.1, read as the reverse complement.
TTCGTCGTTTAGATTGAACCGGATGTTAAACAAAATATCGTTATTACCACTTAACCATCAAAACTCATTAGCTTACTTTACTTACCCAACTCTTAATATCGAATCTTAACTATTTCTTAGTCAACAATGAAGTCAATCAAGTTGGGGTACGATTACCTCTCAGACCTTAACTGAATAACATCATTAACTTTGAAACAGATAAGTTCGCAACTTCGAAACTTTCATTCTCATAACTTTCAAATTCAAATTAAAATTTTACTTTTTTTTTTAGCGAAAATCGTTGATTGTAACAATCATTCATGCCTCGAAATATTTAACTTTAAATATACTTTATTCATTGAATACATAATTAATTACTTATATATTAAATTTAAAATGGAAAATAAATAATATTTCCCTGAAACTCGACATAATCGTCTCCCATAAATAACTTTTTTCCCGAATAATCTATTATTCAATACCATATTCCGAACTTCGGAAAATATTCTGAACTTCAGAACAATCTCACCGTACTGGTTAACTTCATCACCTCCATCTCCAATTTCAATCGCAACATATTTGTTTTCAAATGTTATCTACTTCAAAAAAAGTAAATATTCCTTTTATCAAAATCTAAACTCGTCACATCCAATTTGCTTTCACTTCACTTGAACCTCGATTCAAATCTTTATTCATATTTTGCTCCATTTACAACTCTCGTTCCTACTTTGCATCTTGATAATTAATTAACAAGTTTGTACCTCACTATCGAATCCATGTATTTGATTATACTAATTATAAATTATCTTGCCAACAAACTTCAACATAATTGAATTATAATTATACCCTTTTCAATTTTATTATTTTATATTCTGAATTCAAAATAAAATTCATCGTCTCATTTCCGAAACGATTTCCAATTTCCTCTCCTCAATCAAATTCTTATCTGAAATTTTATTCCAATAAATTTCAATTATCTTTGATCGCTAAAAACACACAATTGATTCATCGATTCTATCATACTTATCTTCCTTAAATGTCTTCGATGATAGGTTCGAGATTCAATTACAAAGGAATCTTATCGAAGAATAATTCTCGCAAACCTGGATTCGAAGACTTCCGAAGACTGGGAATTCCGAAAAAAAAAAAAATCTCAAAATAAATTTTTGTTTCCGCTGTATTATTTCCAAAATACCAGCTTCAAAATATAATATTGTTTCCAAAATATTTTTCCTTTCAAAATTTATTTTGAAATTATTTACATTTTTCAAAATTATATTTCGAAATCTTTTTATTTCCAAAATCTGCTTTTCCAGTGTCGATTCTATTTCAAACTCGATAAGCTACGCTTTGAATAAACCAAAGCTCTGATACCACTTGTAACGTCCCGCCATTTTGACCACTGCAAATCGGTGATTAAACCAATTTAAAATGTCCAAAATGACGGATCGTTATTTAGCTTACCGAATTTAAAAATAGATCAACATAGAAAATACAGAATAGAGAATACGTGAATTGAACAACAAATAACTTCTATATATAATCAGAGTTTTTATACAAGATTTTCTATACAGCGGAATTTAAAACACTTTAAATACAAATAAAAATCTTTACTGTTTAAACTTCAGAGTGCGCCGTCTCTTGGAATCCCCAGCTTCGCCAATCTTCGGATCATGTACTGTGATCTTACATCTGTAATGCTCAGGGTCTGACCCGAGCGTTCCATGCAAAAACATAAAACACTCGAGTCAGGATTAATCATAGTTCAAGTAAATTAATTTCAATAGAACTGAATATAATAGTTAATTTTTTTGAACAACCATAACATATTTGAGTTTTACCATGAGAAACTACCAAGATATGGCCTAGCGACTTGGTATACAGCAAATCCGGACAACATGCATTTTTGTGCATACACGTATGCTGATGATATGTATATACACATACTATAGTACATATATACACATATGCACCAACCACCACATGTATGCAAAGATCATGCTTCGAATAAACAACCATTTACGCCAGGGGTAACAAGATGGTTCATGCGAAATACTAAATGAATCAGGTCAGAGAAATGCTAGCGAGTACAGCCCAAACAAAGGTGACCGAGTGATTAACATATACAGTAAATAAGATGTAATCAAGAATCCAACCTATGCAGTTTACAAATGAACAACATATGCAGGAAATAGTGATCAAGAGTGATCAACTTATGCAGGCAACACATTCAAGAAGACAAGGTATGATATATAGAAATGTGTATAAACAAGGATTCAGGTTTACCAAGTGAACACGCACAGGCTAACAGAAAGTGAGACAATACATACATATATAAATATGTATAACATGAATTCAGGTTTTCCAACTGATTATATAGATGCATGAGGTAGGTATATAAATGAGTTAATCCATTAAATATATAGGGTGATGCTGCATATACTATATACATATATATATATCTCAGTTTTACTAAACATGAAATGAGTATATAAATATATGTGTATCCAGGTTCACTAATATACGAGTAAACACCTACGGCTCAAAATATACCGGGTTCAGGTCAGGTCTTAATACAACATCTATTCACTGTTAATGGTAAAGTTCTGACATGAAACTCATAGATACAAATGGAAAAAGTCAGATTAGGCTATGAGTCTGAACACACTCATGAAGTCAAAATATGTATGCGTGCAGTAATACTATGCATGGGCCATATATACCAATGATATGCTTCGGGACCATGCCAAACCTTATAATGAATGCAAATTCTTCACTAATCTTCGAAACTGATAACCTCAGAATAATATTAAAACTAAGATAGAAAGTTGTAAACAAGCAGGCAGAGATAACTGAGAACCACTAACCCTTAAAGTAAACTGTTCTATGTGCTTTATTGGAGTAATAAATTAAATACTGAGAACTTGTCAAACTAATGAGTATCAAGTAAAATATCTGAATTTTATACAAAACATGTCGATGCATCAACAACTATAATGTCCCCATTACCAAATGAGTTGTAGAGTAGTTTATTAATGAACATAAGAAGAGCTGTAAGATATTATCAGGCCACTTAACCCAAAAAAATGATAACTACTTATATGCATATACATAGCAATGTGAGTCCAAATGTATTTCTGTGCTTCTTGGCATGATTGGTCACATTAACAAGCTCATTACTGATTATGCAGGGTTTTCAGGGTGCCAAAAAGAAGGTGACAACAAGGTACTAAATAAATTAGAAAAAGGCCCGTTCAATTGTTATGCGTATATGCATGTATAAGCTAGGTGCTGTGATAATTTCCTCTGGTCTAGGATCAAGATGCTCATGCAAATATTCCAGTACTTTAAGGTTCAAGGTATCAGTAATGAGATGCCAACATAATGCATTCCAGAATATATAAAACAGTTAAGAAACATTTTTTCTTTAAGACTTGGCGTGTAAAACATCTAGGCAGTGAACAAGTTAAATTCCAGAAGGGGTACGTAGCAGACCCAATGTGCATTCGGTTCAGGTATGTGACATGGTACCTAAATTCCTAATTTACACAACAAGGTATGGTCGAGTGGGATAAATGAACTATCATGCTGCTGCAAGAGGGAAGCGCAACAATCAAGGTATATCCATGGCAGTGGAATGTACACGTGGTACCCAATCAACAATGAAGTATTTTTAGACGAACAACGACTGAATGAAATCATTCCTTTTGGTAGAGCAGATAGCTTAAACAGAAGAAAAGGAGCAGTGTCGTGCTCGGATTAAGCAACAAAGGTAAAACACAGTGTACAAGCAAAGAGTGTAGAGACAGAGTATCATCAAACACAAGTGAGAGATTGTGATTTATACAGGCATACACACACATATACATGTGTAACTTAGGAGTGCAGATTCATGATTTCACAAATAGGACATGGTATTTAACTAGGACAGTTTACTCATTTCATCGACGCATACTGGGTAATGACATACCACATAAGTATGCGTTCATGCATATATATATACACACAGTGTTAATATGCATACAAGGGTAAAATTACAGGTTCCTAGGTTATTAATCACTTACAGCTACAAATCCTCTAATATGTGTTCAGATGGGTATGTTTGAACTAAATGAATAGGACTCAATTGGATAAATGAACAAGGCTACATACTACTCAAACAAGGGTGCTACATAATGATTTAAAAGTAAACTAAACTTACGAAAATTCCAATATTTATGAACTCGAATTTTTAACTTCATCAAACTATATTCCACGTCTTTCATTAGCAGATTATTTCCAGGTTTCCCACTTCATCCCAATATACGTACGTGTGTGTGAACACAATTTATAAAACAAGCAAATTTGGTGTTTCTCAGTTAGCAAACACGGCAATAACAGCAGTACACATAGGTATAAACCGAAGTGCCCAAATAGTATAGTGTCTAAAACACATCGCATCTGAAATGTTAAGCACGAGCAGGCCAGGCAAAGCCTCAGTGAAGTAACCCAAATTTTTGACTATTTAATTCAGTTAAATTACTGAAATCAAAATACTTAAATTACGATTAACCGTGAGTGAATAGCTCACCTTGAACGCAGTGGAGAAAACGCAGCGATGCAGACCCGATTTTTTTTTTGTTTTCTTGAGAGTGGCGACGCAGTGCTTCAGGTAGAACGAGGGTTAGCAGCAACTTGAAGCAGCGGAGAGGCTTTGCTGACCAACTAGTTAGGGTGCGATAGCTTCGCGATTTTCGAGTTCATGGCTTCAAATTTTGGGGAAAAGGAATAATGATTGCGGCCATTACTGGGTTTAGGAAGAGTGAATTTCTGATGTGCGATTTGGGGCTTTGGCCTTGGATTTATAGAAAGGAACCCGTGGGGATGAAGGCATCAGTAGTGTGGTGGCCAAGTAAACGTGGAAATTAAGGCAAAGAAAAGCGTATTAACTGAGGGAGGTGGTTACTTGGTACAGGCTGAATTGGGTGGGATGTTTTTGCGTTCTAATTTACTTGGTACTTAAGGAAATAGAATATGAACCCTATGAAATTTTATTCTACCGCAAATCTACGCTACACGCTTTATTTTATTCTGTCACCACTGAATTCCAAATTCTACGAAACTTCATGTGCTACTCCATTTTCATATTCCAAATCCATTAAAAATTTATTGGTCGAAATCCGACATTGTTTACACAACATTATATTTTTATTTAAATTTATTTATCGTTTCCCTGATTGTTCATTTATCGATAAGTTCGCTTCATTTTAGATTTGAATCGTCAAATCGCAAATACACACATCTCTAAACCAATTTCTATATATTTCAAAAAAAAATTCTTCAATTAATGTCAACTACCTCTGTCTTTGAGTTTCAAATCCAATTCAAATACCCCACAAAATTTAATTCAAATATTCAATACCAAATTCTTGATTAAATCCATATACAAATCAATATATTTGATTTTTTTTCTTTTCTTTTTTTCTTCTTTATTTTTAATCCAAGTATCCAATTTGATTATTAATCATTTAGATCTCTAACAAATCTCATATTCTAGTTGTCGAAATTTCTGGGTCGTTACACATGTAATAGATAAAGGTGTGTGGCGCACGAACTTGCAATTTAGCGATTCAACATATAATATGGGTCATGTGAACTTGCATTCAAATCAAGGTATAACTAAGTAGGTAACATATGAAATGGCAAAGTTTAGGCTTATACAAACTTGTATTAAAACATGTTTAACTTGGCATAATGTCAACCACAAAACTAGCATGTTGCATATTCACCAAAATGTCCAATTTTAACATCTAATCATATAGCCTATTTCAACATGAACTTGCATAGTTTATGTAACCCAAATGATACTTATCAAAGATCCAATTATACTTGCAAATAAACATAAGAATGATATCATAGATTTTGGGTCATGTAGGCATAAAAGGTCTATAACATGTTTACATAAATTCTAACTTAGACTAAGGGATTGTACATAGTCCATGCCATCGACATAAACATAAAGGGATAAATTTCTAGTTTTTGCCACAAACTTGCAAGTGCCATTGTTTTCATATACAATTGTTCAATAGGCTTACATCAATCAATTTATGCCACAAACATCAATACACAAGTCATGATAGAACCATTACAATACCCAGAATTTATACAATAACACAATTCTATTTTCATTTACATCGAATCACATCACAGTTTTTATTCATATTCTGAAAGGTCACTATACTTACAACGAATGCAGAATCTTGAATTATGGATTCTGAATTATGAAATTGAGATGCGCTCCTTTGGGTAGACTAACGTTGCGTTGATTAATTTGATTAAACTTTAATCTTCTTTTTAATTTGATTCGTCTCTTAGGCTTTTCTCTCTTGACGGCTATGTTCAATTCCTCCCTGGCAGCATGACGACTCCTTTCTTATTTTTTTGTGTGAATTTTCAGTTGAGACTTAGGGTATATTTATAGATTTTTAAATTGTTTTAAGCTGTCAGATGAAGACAAAAGGAATCTAGTCCATACAAAGTTCAAAGAGCCAATCAAGAGGTGACACGTCATCCCTAGTGACACACAGAGCCACAGAAATTCGAGCCAGAGCCAGACCTAGCCAGCCAGGTCGACAAGGCAGGTCGACTGGCAGGTCGACACCCAGGTCGACACTATGGTCGACCTTGTGAGGCCAGGTCGACACCATGGTCGACCCTATGGTCGACCTGGTCTCTGGGCGGGAATTTCCCCGCCCAGCCCAGTTTGAACCTGAAATTCGAATTTTGAATTTTAAACTGAGCTGTTTGAATTTAAATTTTATTCTTCCGAAGGTCGTAACTCCTTCATACGGAGTCCGATTCGCGCAAACTCGGACTCTATCTCAAGCAGAATTCCGAGACGAACGCAATGGCGTAACCCATTTCCCTTAATTCTTTCATTTAGAATTAATTACACTTTAATTTGTGAAGCTTAACGTTATAGAATTCACGGGGTGTTATATTCTCCCCCCTTAAAAGGATTTCGTCCCCGAAATCTTCAAGTTAGGAAGAATGTATATCCTACCATCCAACATTCCATCTACTCAACCAACAAACACAGGCATCCACTGTCCTTAAAAGGCTTCTAATGCTTCATGATCATATGCATAGTGTGTGTATATGTCCTTATCTAATGCAGAAATCAGGCGGTCTACTGATTCAGTTGACCTCCTTAATGTGAATCATGTAAGTGTCATGAATCCATTATGTATGCAAAATTTTCCTACTCATAATTCTACATGAGTGCACAACTTATTCATACAAATGCGACAACCATATGAAAACATATCAAGTTTCAACCATATACAAATGAGAATACATATATGCATATGCAATATGAAGTTACTGAGCCGATCTATAACCTAGGGTGTGTGTGTATATGCATCCACGAGCAACCATTTGCAGCCATCATCCATAACATGTTTTCAATACATGTTTGCATCCATTTGTTTTTGACCTAAGGAGTTAGGAAAAGGACCGAGGAGATATACCTAAAAAGTTAGATAAAGCATAACTTAAGGAAAAAGAGAGATCAAAGATGTACCCTCAAAAAGAAGAGGGTAGGCAGCACGTATTCTGTCCTCAGTTTCCCAAGTCGCGTCTTCCTCGGCGTCGCTCCACTGAACTTTAACGAGTTTGACTTTGCGGTTGCGTAGCTTTTTCACTTCAGTTCCTAAGATGCGGGTTGGAAATCTCCTCACAGTTGCTTCACGTTCCACTTCGGCTTCTTCTAGAATGTTAGGTTCCACCACTTCCGCAGACTCATGCAAACACTTCTGGAGGTGAGAAACATGAAAGACGTTGTGAACTCCGGCAAGTCTCTCGGGTAGCTCTAATTTATAGGCCATCTTTCCAACCTTCTCGATGATAGGAAACGGTCCTACAAATCTTGGTGCTAGCTTTCCTGCGGATCCAAAGCGAACGATGTTCCTCAAAAGGAGATACCTTAAGGAAAACCCTGTCCCAACCTCAAACTCATGGTCAGTCCTTCTTTTGTCGGCGTAGGATTTCTGTCTGTCTTGGGCAGTCTTCATTCTCCTACGTATCAAATCCACTTTCTCAGAAGTCTCTCTAATCATGTCTGGCCCAAGTATAAGCTTATCTTTAGACACCCACCAACAAGTTGGTGATTTTCACGGTCTTCCATACAAGGCTTCGAAGGGTGCCATGCCTATGGTAGCTTGGTAGCTGTTGTTGTAGGCAAATTCCACTAAAGGAAGGTGATCCTCCCACGTCCCTCCAAAGTCAAGAACGCAATGTCTTAAAAGATCCTCTAAAACTCTATTCACCCTTTCCGTCTAGCCATCAGTTTGGGGGTGATAGGCCATGCTCAAACATAACTGTGTGCCTACAGCTTCTTGCGGACTCCGCCAAAACTCACTTGTGAAAATAGGGTCTCGGTACCTAACAATGCTGGAGGGTATCCCATGGGGTCGAACTATTTCCTTGAGATAAAGAGATGCTAGAGATGAGGCAGTCCTTCTACTCTTGATAGGTATAAAGTGGGCGCTTTTAGTAAGCCTATCCACTATTACCCAAATGCTAGTATTGCCTCTTCTTGACCTAGGTAGTCCATCAATGAAGTCCATTGAAATGCTCTCCCACTTCCACTGTGGGACCTCTAAAGGATGAAGTAGTCCTCCAGGCTTCTTCTGTTCCGCCTTGACCCGTTGGCAGGTCATGCACTTAGAGACGAAATCTGCCACATCTTGCTTCATGTCGCTCCAAAAGAAAGCCTTTTTTATATCCTTGTACATCTTATCACCGCCAGGGTGTATAGTCATCTTGGAATGATGTGTTTCCTCGAGAACCTTCTTTGTCAACTCCCTTGCTTGTGGGACGCATAATCTTCCATCTCGCCTTAGCCAACCCTTATTATCGATGGCGTATCTACTGAGGTGACTAGAAGTCTCACCCCTAATAAGTTTATTAATCACATCCACAAGCTGAGGGTCTTCACGTTGTGCAGCCCCTATTGAGTCTAAAAGAGTGCGTACTTCGAGAGATGCTAGCAAACCCGGTACAAAATCTGAGGAGGGCCTAAAGTTAAAACTGGTTATATACTCCAAGCTTTTCCTTTCCACAAAGAGTGGGCTTATGGTTAGTTTCTTTCGGCTCAATGTGTCTGCTACTATGTTGCCTTTGCCGGGAGTATAGGAATTTTCAAAGTCATACGAGGAAAGAAACTCCATCCATCTTTGCTGCCTCAAGTTAAGATCCTTCTACGAGAAGAGATATTTCAACGATTTATGGTCAGTGTATAATTCAAACTTCTCACCTAGGAGATAATGGCGCCAAGACTTAAGCGCAAAGACGATGGCGGCTAACTCAAGATCATGGGTTGGGTAGTTTTTTTCATGAACTTTCAATTGTCTTCCGCCATAAGCTACTACCCTTCCTTCTTGCATTAGAACAGCGCCTAGCCCCGTTCCACATGCATCCGTGTATACTGTGAACATTTTGCTTCCATCTGGCAAAGTCAGAACTGGGGATGTTGTGAGAGCCCTTTTTAATCGTTGGAAAGCAAACTCGCAGTCCAAATCCCAAGTGAACGCCAGATTCTTCTTTGTTAGCCTTGTGAGTGGGGCTGAGATTTTCGCGAAATCCCTAATAAACTTCGGGTAAAAACCGGCTAGCCCGAGAAAGCTTCGAACTTCGGTTGCATTTCTTGGTGTCTTCCAATCTTGCACTGCCGCCACTTTCGCGGGGTCTACAGCCAACCCCTCTTTGGACACTATATGCCCCAGAAATCTGACCTCCTTTCTCCAAAAGTGGCACTTGGAGAATTTGGCTTTTAGCTGATGTGTACGGAGAGTTTCCATGATTTCTTTCAGATGCTGAGCATGCTCTTCCTCATTCTTTGAGAAGATTAAGATATCATCTACGAAGACAACCACAAATTTGTTGAGGAATTCTCTGAACACCCTGCTCATTAGGTCTACGAAATAAGCGGGTGCGTTTGTCAAGCCGAAAGGCATGACAAGCCACTCGAAGAAACCGTATGGGGTTCTGAACGTCGTTTTATCATTGCTATCTTCAGCTACTCTTAGCTGATGGAACCCAGTTGCCAGATCAAGTTGGGAGAAGACCGTCGCACCAACAAGCTGATCAAACAAATCGTCGATTCGGGGAAGAGGGTGCCTATTTTTCTTGGTCAATTTGTTTAACTCCCTATAGTCGACGCAAAGGCGAAGCGAACCGTTCGCTTTGGTTGCGAACACCACTGGAGCACCCCATTTCGAAATGCTCCGTCTAATGAACCCCTTTTCGAGAAGTTCTTTAACCTGCTTACTGAGCTCCCTTCTCTCCTTTGGAGCCATGTGTCTGACAGGTAAAGCTACAGGCTTTGCATTATCCACAAGATATATGCGGAAGTCTGTTTCCCGCCTCGGAGGTAAGCCTTTCACCTCCTCAAAGACATCCGGATATTCCCGGACTACCCTAACTGATTGCAAATTCTCATCAGAAGCATCAAGCGACTCTAGATAACTAAGCATAACAGCATTCAAGGGATTACAAGAAATTTCTAGAGTGTTACCAAGCTAAGTCAAGAGTCTAACTACTCTTTTCTCACAATCAATAATGGCACTATTACTGGATAACCAGTCCATGCCTAAGATCAAACCATATCCCGAGAAGCCCAAAACAAAGGCATCACAACTAAACTCAACGCTGAGAATAGATATTTTCAAACCCAAACAAACCATTGACAAGTAAGCGGAGCCCCCAATTGGATTTGAAACTACTAAGGGATCTTCTACCATACTAGTGTCTAGATGTAGAGATTCTACTAAGGCAGATGAAATAAAAGAGTGTGATGCGCCAAAGTCAAAAAGTGTACGAACTGGATGATCATAAAGATAGACTACACTTTCTACAGATATATTACTACCTCTTTCCTGCTGAGGTGCCACTAGCGCATGAACCTGACCCCCTGAAGTGGATCCGGCTTTCTGTCCCTGCCCTTTCTTCTTTGGGCAGTCCTTAGCTTGGTTCCCAGTCTCTCCACAATGGAAGCAACCACCCATCTTCGCCTTTCTTTTTCGGTAGTCTTTTGATATATGTCCCGCAATGCCATAGAAATTGCACCTTCTCCTCTCACGGGGCTTATTGTTCTTCCCTCCTTTCTTGAAGTCTGTTTTCTTTGCTTGTAGACTTTCTTTCTTCTCTTCCACCTTAGTTTCTTTCTTACCGTGGTCTTCCTCGTGTAGCAACGCCATGTCCACCAAGCTTTCATAAGTCACTCCCGTGGATACATGGGTCATAGCAAGGTTGTGTAGAGGCTCGTTCAAACCTTTGATGAAGCGAAGCGCCTTCTTGTGTTGGGTGTTTACTAAGTCTAGCCCAAATCTGGCCAGCTGATTAAACTGATTAACATATTCCCTGATCGTCATGCTTCCCTGTTTCAGAGTTCGAAACTTCTCCATTTGCAGGCTTCTTTCTGCTTGGGAGAGGAATTTCATCTCAAACCTTGTCCTGAAATCTTCCCATGTTTCCACCGCCCGCTGAGCATTGGTAATTTCCTACCAATAGGAAGCTTCATCCTTAAGCAACCATACCGCTAGTTGTATCTTTTGCCTGTCATCAACTCCAAAGATGACAAACAGATCCTCAGTCTCCTTTAGCCAGTTTCTTGCTCCTACAAAGGACTCTGTTCCATAAAAGTCTTTTCCACCCATAGCCTTAAAGTCTCTACAAGTTTTTACGAAGGCATTTCCGCGAGGAGGAGGAACCACGACCACTGGAGGAGGGATGTCTGCTGGGCCCGCGCCATTGGCTCTTGCTTCTAAGTACCTCCTAAACCAGCCAGGAATCGGCACTCCTTCCGGGAGGTTAAGGTCTCCAGACATGCTGAAACATAAATGAAAAATTCAAAACGAAGGATAGAGAGAGATAGATAGGGCACATGGCTTTAGGGGATTTTGTCTTTTTATAAACATAACACTTTTTTTTCTTGAAAAAATGCTTCTTTAAACTTTCTTTTTGAAAACAATTTCAAAAACTTTTATCTTATCTGGTAAACCTATGCTCTGATACCAAGTGAAACACCCCACCTCCGTTAAGGTCACTCACAAAGGGAATGCCTTAACTTTGGTGGAGGCTTATAAGTAAAAGCCACAGATAAACTCAAGACAGATATAAATACACATATTTTAAACAGCGGAAACCAAACAGACTTTTATTTCATCAATACGTGTTCAAACAAAACATTTCCATAATTGTCTCAAAATACTTCGAACATTACAACCTCATGACTGTCTTGATTATTAAAGAAGCATAAAACATAAATAAAGTGACAAAAATCCCCATAGTGATATCCAAAGCCATAATCCGAGCAAAAGAGATCCAAGTCATACATCTACGGTCTTGGAGCTTGTAAAGAGTCTGACTGAGCTGAGTTGTTTCCTCCCTATGGACCTGGGGGGGGAGGGGGAACGAAAGAAAAGAAGACGAAAAGAAAATAGGGTCAGACATAAAGCCTGAGTAAATCTAGTGACTCTTCAGTATGTGGATAAGAAGAGGGCATGATAGATATAAACTGAAAATAGGAAAGTGTCACAAGCTAAGAAAGTGTCGAATGTACTATCGCACCCATGCTATATCTTTGCATCTACTTGAGTTTATTCTAACTGGCACCCCCACACTGAGGGTGAAGTGATCCACATTTTTCTAAAGATCGGCTCCTACTCACATTAACATGTGTCATACGGCCCCCAAGAATTGTAGATACCTATGCTGGTCCCACCATGGGGTGTATCAAGACCCATAGTGGCGGCCCCGACACAAATTCTAGAAGGCATAGGTTATACTACTGGTGTCCCCAGTGCCCTGGTTGTTTGCTCCGGAGTGTGTGCACGCCCGCACCCCGTTAGACCTACACTTTGCACCCACCGCCATCGTTTTGACCGCTTACAATCAGCCCAGTAATCGTGCCCCACCCTGCCTAGTTTCAGGGTACCGTTGATACCTAACTTGGGTTACTGCTGAAACGGGTCCCTCATTACCAGGATTTTCTAGTCAAACATGTTAAGTGGTTAAGTGTCTATATTTACCTAACCCCACCCATCAATTCTTGTTAACATGTTGAATTTGGTTAAGTGTTATAGTTGACTTAACCCTACCATCTGTCCTTAGCCTCTTAGGACCACCTGACCACTCACATTAGACAGGTATTGCTACGGTTACTGGATATGCCGGTCGGTTCCGGACAGGTTTACACCATAGCTCAGTCTAACCTCGGGTCCTTATTGGGCTTAATGCTTAACCGCCCACATTGGATAGGTAATGTTGTGACTACTGGACAGCCGGGCGGTTCCGGGCAGGTTTACATCACAACTCAATCCAACCTCGGGTTAAGCATATCGTGTTTTCTAAATTTACATATTTTATTACTTCTCAATTATATATGTAAATGTCATGTCTTTTATTCTTGGGTATAACAATTCACACCGCTTTAAATATCATTGTCGTTGACATGTGCCAAACATGCCAACATATATTTTCAATGTTTTACACCCAACGTTATTACCCCCGTTTGTTCGCAACATTATAACATGTGTTGGGCTTGTCACACTTCAACTCAACTTTATCAACGTGAGAAAAAGGGGAAATCAAGAACATGTAATACATAAAGGTGTGTGGCACATGAACTTGCAATTTAGCGATTCAACATATAATATGGGTCATGTGAACTTGCTTTCAAATCAATGTATAACTAAGTAGGTAACATATGAAATGGCATAGTTTAGGCTTATACAAACTTGTATTAAAACATGTTTAACTTGGCATAAAGTCAACCACAAAACTAGCATGTTGCATATTCACCAAATTGTCCAATTTTATCATCTAATCATATAGCCTATTTCAATCTGAACTTGCATAGTTTATGTAACCCAAACGATACTTATCAAAGATCCAATTATACTTGCAAATAAACATAAGAATGATATCATAGATTTTGGGTCATGTAGGCATAAAATGTCTATAACATGTTTACATAAATTCTAACTTAGACTAAGGGATTGTATATAGTCCATGCCATCGACATAAACATAAAGGGATAAATTTCTAGTTTTTGCCACAAACTTGCAAGTGCCATTGTTTTCATATACAATTGTTCAATAGGCTTGCATCAATCAATTTATGCCACAAACATCAATACACAAGTCATGATAGAACCATTACAATACCCAGAATTTATACAATAACACAATTCTATTTTCATTTACATCGAATCACATCACAGTTTTTATTCATATTCTGAAAGGTCACTATACTTACAACGAATGCAGAATCTTGAATTTTGGATTCTGAATTCTGAAATTGAAATGCGCTCCTTTGGGTAGACTAACATTGCGTTGATTAATTTGATTAGACTTTAATCTTCTTTTTAATTTGATTCGTCTCTTAGGCTTTTCTCTCTTGACGGCTATGTTCAATTCCTCCCTGGCAGCATGACGACTCCTTTCTTATTTTTTTGTGTGAATTTTCAGTTGAGACTTAGGGTGTATTTATAGATTTTTAAATTGTTTTGAGCCGTCAGATGAAGACAGGAGGAATCTAGGCCATACAAAGTTCAAAGAGCCAATCAAGAGGTGACACGTCAGCCCTAGTGACACACAGAGCCACAGAAATTCGAGCCAGAGCCTGACCTAGCCAGCCAGGTCGACCAGGGTCGACTGGCAGGTCGACACCCAGGTCGACACTATGGTCGACCTGGTGTGGCCAGGTAGACACTATGGTCGACCTGGGGAGGCCAGATCGACACCATGGTCGACCCTATGGTCGACCTGGTCTCTGGGCGGGAATTTTCCCGCCCAGCCCAGTTTGAACCTGAAATTCGAATTTTGAATTTTAAACTGAGCTGCTTGAATTTAAATTTTATTCTGAAACTTCCGAAGGTCATAACTCCTTCATACGGAGTCCAATTCACGCAAACTCGGACTCTATCTCAAGCAGAATTCCGAGACGAATGCAATGGCATAACCCATTTCCCTTAATTCTTTCATTTAGAATTAATTACACTTTAATTTGTGAAGCTTAACGTTATAGAATTCATGGGGTGTTACAGTGTTTTAAATGACATTAGTTCTTTAACCCAGTTAAGGATAAATTAATTTCTTAAATTTAAATAATCATTAAATAATGACTTTTGATATTAAAACCAAATTGGAGTTTTAATAAATCTTTAAAAGAAAGATTTAAGAATAAATTTAAAGAATTTATCTTTGATAAAATAAGGTGAATATTTTATTAAAAGAATATTCTGAATTGGAATGAGGCATTTGATATGTTTTTATAATACTTGATTTTTGCTTATAAAACACGTGAGTTATTCAGAAAGACCGGTTTTATCCCATTCTGAATAATTACTGCGACGATTAAATGTCAAAGATGAAGACGGTGGTTGAAGACTGGCGATCCTCACATCGAATGGATGACTACTGATGCCGTGGACTGATTTGCTCCCAGAAAAGTGTTAAAGTGGTAGTTGTTCGGACGTACTTGTTGATTGTATGGATATGCGAGCACCTCTCTTTCGTATTGGACATACGGGACGAGGAATAAGGTGTCTCCGGTTTTGTTCAGACCCAGAACAGACTTGTAAATGGATGTGTGTCTGACATTTGATTCCATTCCATGTAAATTAAATTGATTTCTATTTAATATATATCTGTGGTGGCGGAGAATTTATTCTCTTGCTTAACACCCTTCTCTGAGACGTACGAGCTTAGAGGTTATATATTGGTAGTTATCGATCGCATGGCGTGGATTGTCAATGTGGCATGCCAAGATGCAAATGATCAAGGCTTTTGTTGAAAAGCAAGGCCTTGTGGTTGATGATCAAAGCATAGCCTATTTCGACATAGCTTTGTATATAGCGTTACTTCGCGAGCCTCACACCCCGGTAGGAGTCAAAACCGGGACAAGGGAATGCAGGGAGTGCACATGTTTCTTTCGTGCTATGGGTGTTGTCAGCGTTTTACAAGCCCTGGCATTTTTATATTTTTCCTATGTGGATGATGGATTATGAGGCGCCTCTGTTATATTGGTCGATAGTGGCCAATTTATAAGTTCAATAGGACCGGGAAATGTGTGTTCAGGCATAACTAATCCACTAAAGTATTTGTAAACCGTCCCTGCAGGATCCAAGGGTTCACTGCGGGGGATCCTGAGACATTGCTAGAGTGTCTCGAATCGGTAAGGAGATCGTCCCTAGCCTTGACTCATGATGGAAATCCAACTTCCAATACGACACCATGCTGTTTTGATTGTAAAACTAGTATGGCGACATAGTATATGGTAGCTATGTCGTCTATGCTTAATACATTATGATTGAAATGTTTTTGAAACATATATACACTAATAATAATATCAAACCCGTTTTATCATATCAGTCATTTTTGACCATTATAAGGTAAAACTCCATCCTCCGGTTTGCATTGCTTTGTGTGATGGGACTTGAATCTTATAATGGTTTCATTTTTCTAAAAAAGCATTGCGTTGTTTAACAGTTTGCTTTATTTATGCACTGGCAATCCAATGGAGTAAACCCATTCCGCGTTAGCAGCGTGGTCCTGTGATTAGCCTTATTATTAGATAAGTTAAGTTAGATTTCTCATACCAGTCCCATGACTGACCTGTAGTTTGTTTCACTTTGCAAACTTGGGTGCTCTCTTTTTCACATGGGCAGTCGAGTAGCTTATTTTGCAGATATATTGGGTAGGATTCTGGATCGAAGCTTAAAGTTGTGTCCAGAGCATTGATAGTCTTCCGCTGTATTAAATTCATTATAAATTATCTTTCGTTGTTGTATTATTATATCGATGTACTCTGATATTCTGTACTCTGATGTAACATTATTGTAATGTTTATAAAAGTCCTCTGTTATTTGTTTTAATGTGTTGTATGCCCAAAGTTAGCGTATTCGGGTTTTTGTACGGTCTTGGTTGATCTAGTGATCGATTAGGTCCGAGCGAAATTCGAGTCGTTACTAGTCAGAAATATCATTTGTCGATTTGGGACACCAAAAACCATTATAACCGATAATGGAACCCAATTTGACAGTGCAGAATTTAGAAATTTCTGTCAAAAGTATAAAATTGATAAGAGGTATACCGCCGTAGCTCACCCGCAGTCGAATGGACAGGTTGAAGCAAGAAATGAAGTCATTAAGTTTATTCTTAAAAAGCGGCTGGAGCGAACAAAAGCTATGTGGGTTGATGAATTGCCGCTAGCTTTATGGGCCTATCGAACAACCTTTAAGACGACTACTAGTTATACTCGTTTTTCACTCTCCTTCGGGTCAGAAGTAGTAATTCCAGTAGAGCTTAAAGTCCCCTCAGAGGATGACGTATTATGATCCAATGATGAACAAATCACTCCTCCTAGAGTCCCTGGATATGGTTGAAGAGAAGAAGGACGAAGCAGACTTGCATGCCTCAAGGCATCGACGCCATGTGACACACTATTATGACAGAAGGGTTCGCTTTAGAACTTTCGAACCTGGAGACTTGGTACTTAAGCGAGTCTTTCCACCTCCCGTTCATCTAGGCCCAAAGTGGGAAGGACCATTCACCATCCAACGGAAACTTAACACAGGAGCTTTCAAGTTAGCGATCGTGGATGGTGAAGAAATTCCTAGAGCTTGGAACACCCAACATTTGCGGCGATACTTGACTTGAAGTTGTACTGTTTTCTTTTGTTTTATAGGCCAAGTAAAAATGCACAACTTGCCTAGAAAAAGTCTTGTTAATATAAACAAAAGATTATGAAGTGGACGTAGGTCACGACTTGGCTGAACCACTATAAAATATTGTGTGTGATTTACTTTATCCGTTCAAACCTTGTTTTGTATTTTTTATGTGTTTGTCATAAAGTAAGTCGAAATGTCAGACATTTGAGTCGATATGAAAGCAAGTGAAATGACCATTTGCCTAGCGACATAAGAAAGATGGGAAGACGATGTCCTGAACTCTAACTCTCACGAGTCGAGAGAGAGTATAAAGGATGGGAAGACGACGTCCCGAACTCTAACTCTCACGAGTCAAGAGAAAGTATAAAGGACGGGAAGACGATGTCCTCGAGGCGTGAAGGTGCACCATGACAAATGACCGCTTCGAATCCACTCTAACCTGACCATGCGACAAGAGAGTATAAAAGTACAAAGAATGTGTACCAATGAAAAAGAATTTTAATCCCGCCCAAAAGACCTGGGGGCAACTTAATTAATCTCGAACAAGCCTTAGCTAAATGCTATATTCAAGATTGATTAGGGGCATATACATCATGCACCCCGCCATCAAACATTCATTTTATAATCATTCATTTTATGATATTTTCTCTGTTTACACATTTGCAGGAAATCGCAACTGTGACTTGAATTATTACTTACGTTTGTTTCTCGACAACCATTACTTATGTTTGTTTCTCGACACTAATAAAAACAAATAACTTACAAGCATTTGGCATAGTAGGAAGCAAAACACTTTATTTACACAGGTGCAAGTTTATACAAAAGAACTAAATGAACGAAGGCGAGGGCCACACTAGCTACAATTACGGCGGACCAAGGAACAGACAGAGTGAAAAATAGAATTGCCTCTTATTTGGACTTTGGAGTGGACTTCGCCTTCTTGGCAGCTTTAAGTTTTTCCTTCTCCTCTTTCTCAGCCTTGGTCTGGATCCGCTTTGGTTTCTTCTTCCCTGGAACTGGAGCGCTGGGATCAGTAGAAGATTTTTCAGCAAGTTCTTTAGAGATTGATCTATTTGAAAGTTTAACAACTAACCTTGACCCAGAAGTTACTATCGCAAGAGGCTTAAAACTTTTGGGATCTATTTCCTCAGCTTTCAGCTGCATACGCTTATCCTGTTTGGCCTTCATCTCAGCTAAAGTTAGATCATCGACATTCTCTGAATCCCCAGTTATAACAACATCAACATCTTCTTCATGTCCGTCGTTGCCACCGTCATCTTTCAGAGCATCTATCATCTCCCCAGCGTGAGGATTCTCGGTATTATGTGGCATGGGAGCTTTATCGGCAACCTCCTCCTTCTCGCCTTCAGCTTCCCCCCCACCCAATTTTACAGCAGTGACCTCATCCCGTTTCTCCCGAGTCTCTTCGACAGACTTTTCATCGATGACTGTCTTCTGTTGCCCATCAGTCTTTTCAGTCAGATTGGTACCTGCAGAATGAGAGATGACAGTTATTAACTCAGGGAAAACGAGGGATTTCAATTGATCGTTCGATAATATGACGAAAGATCGAAATAGCACTGAAAAATTGGGGTGAAAAGGTAGAGACACCTTTGGATGATTTCTCGATTGGGGTGGCTAGAGTCTTTGCTGCCAATTCGGGTATAGAAGACAAAAGGGACGCCTTAGGAATTCCGGATTTTCGGGATCATATCCCTTTGTTTCGGTAGCCCTGGGGGAAGCAGAAAAAGAACCGGTTTCAATGATATCTTTTCCTTTGGCCTCCGTTTCTCTTCCTCCATGGCAGCAGCAATAAGTCGACGTCTTTCGGCTAGACGTGCCGGCTCCTCACCCCTAAAGAACTTCTCTATAAGTTTGTTTTCGTCGATGGAATCCTCCTTGAGCTCTTTCTTCTCCCATTCAATGATTTGGTCCCATACATAAACCAGAGTTGTTGGGTAATCCTCGATCAAAGAAATGTCCCGACAACGGATCACCTGAGCAAAGAACTCTATCATCAGCTCATCATAGCCATCCAATTTCTTCTGGGCCGCGGAGAGTTTCTCTTGAACTTCTTCGGCAGATTTAAGGGTGATGCTTGTATTCCCCTCGGCCAACACTGCTCTAGATTCAGCCTCCAGTAATTTGGCTTTCAGTTCGGCATTCCGCTTTGCTAAATTAGTGTTTTTCTTCTCTAGCTCAGCCTTCTTCGGTTCAAGGGCAGTACAAGCTAACTGTACTTTAACATTCTCAGACTTAGCACCCTCAGCTTGCTTCTTTAGATCCAAGCGCTCTTGGCTGTGGGATTCCAAGCAAGTGTGATAACACCTTTGAAGTTCTTCGTGTTGATTTTTATAGTTATCAGCATCCCGTTGGGCAATAGCAAGCTGAGCCTGTGCATCTTCCAAATCTTTCTCCGAACTCCTCAAAATGCTTGCGTCATAATCGGCCATTTCCTTCATGTGGCCAATATCATTGATAAGATCCTTGATAATTTTGGAAAGATTGCGCGAATATCTATACATCTCTGTATATTGCCTATCCACTAAATCAATTTTTGCTTTAGCATCATCAGCCCACTTCGAAGGAATACGTTCAAGCGCGGGAACAAACACCATACGATCAAAATAATGATCCGAAAATTGTTTTTTCAGATTTGCTAGTCTTTCCTTGTTCTCGGAATCGAGCGACACGGGCTTGGATACGAATAATTCAATATTTCTCCACTTGGCAGGTACAATGGACGTATCACCTTTGTGCGACCTCTTCTTAGGGACTTTAGGTTTTTCCTGTAAGTCGGCATGCTTCGACAATGGCCTCTCTTGGGGACGCTTCTCTTTAGGAGGAGTCAGATCTTTGGAAGGTTGTTTGTCCCCTTCATCATGATTTTGATGGCTCTTGTACTTATCTGGATTGGAGTGACGAGGAGAACGAGAACGCGAAGAATGAGGATGGTTGGAATCATAATGCCTCATGTCATCCCTGCTGCGGCTTTCGCGATGGTCAGGCTTAGTGTCGGAATTATATCTGGGCACGCTGGCACAGATTTTCCTGATATCGTAGCAGGGACGTACCATGATTCCTACAAACAAGGTATGTAGAGTTCAGATTAATGTTTACATAAAGAATAAGTGCTGTGACATGAAGTGCTAATGTGTTGTGTGCATCCTAAGTGATATCCCCCAACCAACCAGAGCCCGAAGTTAGGCTAGCATGTGTGGTCTCCTTAACCTTCACATGAGTAGTTTCTTCTGAGGAAGTAAAGGTCAAAGGATTCGTTCCGAAATCTTCTAAAGTGTAAAGTGTCTCGAGCAAGGAAAGATTTTCCAAACCCCGAAATGTAGAGCCATCCATAGTAGGGGCATCTCCTTGAGGAGCATCTAACGGAAATTCTTTTGGAGTTATCGTTTTTTCAGGAGTGGCAGCACCCTCGGGAGTAATGTACTTATCTCTATCTTTTTCTGCTATATTTGCTAAAATATCATCGTGAGTCGTGGAGGGAGAAAGAGGATCCCCAGCTTTGCTGCTAAATGGAACAGTGACGATTTTCTTTTTCGGCACCGATTCAAAGTATACAAAAGACGGGGTGTCATTGGTTTGATGCTTAAAATTGTAAAAGAAATAAGCATCCTCAAAAGTTATCTCTACACCTAGAATTTCTTTATAAGCTATGTACAGAGTATACAGATAAGCATAGGAGTTGGGATGAAGTTGCATGGGGAAATCTGCAGTTGTCTTAGAAAATCAACGACGAATGGCGGAAATGGAGGTATCGCCCCAACTAGGCACATCAATCTAATGATAGCCACGTACCCTTCCTATGGATTATGAGGACGATCTGTTTTCGAGGGCAACTCATTATCTCTTCGAAGAATCACATGCTTTAGGCATATCCGCGCAAGTCTGTCATTGTCAATCGTTGACTCGATCGAATCCTTAGGCGAATCCAAGATTTCAACATTTCCAAACTCATCTAGGCACGATTCCTCGCCTAGAGAGGCATCACCCTCGGATGATACATCACTTTCGTGACTTCCCATCTCATAGTCTACACCTGTACTATTCCAATCCAAATCTGAAATGGAAGATACGTCTTCAACAGATGGATTCTCGGATGATCTGGCAGCATCTTTTCTTTCTGCTAATCTAGATGAGCGTCTCTCAGCCATTTCTGCTAAACTATTGAAGAAACAATAGCAGGAGTTAGAGTAAAATTACCCATGTCCCCCCGTACATGTGTGTGCCAATGTGTGTGCAATGACATAATTAAAGAAGTACAAAGTAAGCATATAAGAACACAATGCAAAGATGAACAAGACAGTTATGTATTCATCGATAATCAAAAAGTTCAGTCGAAAAGGCTCCATCCTAACTGTCCAAGAAATCACAATCTATGTCTAATTTTGATTAAGTTGGTTGAAGCACACTAGCATAGCTGCGGGCCGGTTCGGGTGCATCTGTAATTAACGGGTCGGTTCGGATAAGTTCTTCATCAATGAATCAGTTTGGGATTTGAGCACAACTGGGTTCGGATCGGACAAATCTTCAGAGAGGAAGCCCAGTTTGAGTCAGTTAACACCGAATCGAACCGCCCTTATGTCTTTAAGCTTATTTCCTTCATTCATATGTCTTTAGAACTTCACCCCATCTAGACTCTTCCGATCCGAACTGAGGTCACAAATTTTTCTCAATGACTTAATCCTCATCATTTCATCCTTAACCCAATCCTCTCTCCCTGAATGTCAACACCATGAACTCCTTTGCACCAAACCAATCCGCTCCTCCTCCAACATCATCTCTCTTCCTCTTATACCCACTCAAAAAATCATTATCTCCATCCACAAATCATCAAGACCCACATCTCATCTACTAACAATTACACGCGGTGCCATGACTGGGTTTATCGGTTCCGACACCCCGAGTTGGTGAAAAGCTCCACCTACAACGACGGCAACGAGCTAAAGATCCCCAAAATCAATATTAGCGTTAATTACCATGGACTTGCGTGAGCTAAAGAGGGATTCGATTATGAATATTGCAAAATCCATGATTAAATAAAAAGAAGAACGAGATTTGAACCCACCTAGGGTTTCGATTTTATAATCTGAAAGGGATTTTGGAGATTTGGAGAATCAAGGTTCGAGATGGGTTAAAAGTAATATCGGATGAAAATGGAAAAGGGAGAAAAGAATTTATGTAAATTTATAAAGACAAAGGGCTTTTCGTGTTCTCATGGGCCCCCAATGCTCAGACCGACCCGCTTAGGAAAGAGATCTATAGCCTTCGAGCCCTATGATGCAATGGAAATCAAACATGGATCGGATCGGACAAGCATCATCTGAACCGTAACCACCTGAGTCGACTCAACATACGTGACCAACCCGAAAGAAGAAGCAACAATTTAATAAATATTAAAGTTTACCTGGAGGAGCTACTTGAACATTGAAAGAAGTTCTTGAAGATTATTTTGAATGGTAGGAGTGATTTATGCATTCCATCACGTATTTATAGACGACAAAAGATGTGGCTTGATGAAGCAACATGACTTTACAAGTGAATGGAGGCAACTATTCAATGACTCCAATTCAAAAACCAAAGAGCAGATTGTTTCGAAGCACACTTTATTTTCAATAAATGCATGCTTCGAGGGGGCAAAATGTTAGCCTACTTTGTGACTAGGCTACACAAAGCTGAGAAATTACTTGACATATAGTTTCAGAAGAAAAGATGAGCATAGGAAAGCCGCTTCCCCCGAACCAATCCCTCCCAGGTTAAGGCGGCTAGCACAGGAAAGGAAGAATATGAGGATCACCTGGATCAGATCGGCTCCTTCCGATTCGAGCCCTCACTAGTCATCCGCACTAAACCATGGTGCTACACCATCCTTGCACGATATCCAGGAAATGCGGAGCGGTTTCCCCCACGTTCACCCATTAAAGCTATGCGCTAGCAACATCTAAGAGCTCCTCACTCCGAATGGGACGGCTGCCACGTGTATCCGAACCGAAGGCCTTCCAAGGGAGATTTCTATCTATAAATACGCCACCTAACATCATTTAAAGGGATCTTTTGGCAAGTTCTTGACTCAAACACCTGCTATATCTGAATTTCATCACATTAATCAGATCATTATCAATCTTTGAAGAACATTTCTATGAGTGCCGAGTGAAATTATCCATTGTAAAAGTGAAATTGAGTGAAAACAATCATTGTACTCGTACTTCCATCATTAATTTCAGAGTGGACGTATGCTCTTTAACGCCGAACCACTATAAATCATGTGTTCCTCTTCGTTTTTATTTTCTTTTCATTTAGAATTATCAAAAGTTTGGGTGTTAGAACCACTTTTGGATCTAACAAATTCCTTTCTTTGAGGTTAACAAATTCGTTATTGGATTATTTTTTCCCAACAAACCATTTTGTAATCCTCTAATGACAACCCAAAAAACCAACGAGCGCAAGCAAGAAAAAAATTAGAAATCAAATGAAGGCTCCAAGTCCGGATGAGCATGAGGAGCGAAACATGGAGGGGAAGAATTAATAACAACATAACGAACATTAAATTATTGAAGAGCAATATATGCATGCGTGATAAGCATTCAAAAGCGCAATTTAATGGAGAAATTAAGTTGCAGCTTAGCAAAACAAATGAGTATGGAATTTTTCAATGTATCCCATCTCACTATGATGGATGTAGTTTCTAGCATGGTACACAGTATTATTAATATAATTTCAAGCTACATGTGTACTTGTTACTATCATTTCGAAACTACAATGAACAAAATTTCGAAAACATACATACAGTATTTTTAGTCTAAATAGAAAAATAATTCCATCTGAGAATCAATAACATGTTTCTTCTTTAGAATAACTATTTTCTTCGTTCGACAAATTATCATTTAAAAAAAATATTTTTATCCTTTTCTGTTTTTTGATATTGAAAGAAATTTGTTGATAATTGAAAGGGAAAAAAAAAAAAAAAAAAAAAAAAAGCAAAAGAGATGTGACTGGACAATCAACCCATTTCACCTTAATTAATACAAGATAAAACCGTTAACTTATTTACTTTTTTTTTTTTTTTTTTTAATTTGATGATCGGGAAAGGGCAAAAAAGACGTAGGGATGGAATTAGCCAAAAGTTGTTGAGGGCTAAATGCGTTTGGTACAAATCAAGTTGCATTCTTTATCTCTTCGCAAGCTATCTGGGAGCTATATTCTAGAAAAACCCTAGGAAATATAAATGATAATGGCGGTCGGGTCAACCACATATGCAATACCTTCAATCAGTCTTGGCCGTCCAATCTCATTTGGGCGCTCGATTTTCTCCTCTTCCGTCTCCTTCGAATCTACTTCACTCCATCTCTGCAAACACCAACTTTCTGCCGGTAACCACCGTCGAATTGTTTCCAAGGTTATTTGAGCACACTCTTTATGTACGAATTCATGGTTTTTAATTAAGCTGCCATGGACCAATGTAATTGAATAAAATTAGGATTTTGACTTTTTCTATGAAGGAATATTTTGATAGAAACGCGATTACAGATTGCTGAATGTTGTATGCTGATGGATGAGGGATGAATTATGAATTTTAGAATAGTTGTTAGTTTACATTTATTTTAAGTTTTGTGGACTATTTTGTTAAAGGCAAATTCTATTTCAACCCAAAAATTTAGTTAGTAGCTTCCCAAATCATGAAATAATAGCTAAACCCACAAATTTAGTTAGTAGCCCCCCATTTTTTTAAACACCCAAAAATACCCTTTCATGTAAGTGGACTATGTGGTTTTTTCATTGTGTACCTCGTAGTTGCCCTACGTGGGTTGTCGAAGAAGACCACGTCGGGTTACTACGAGATACACCGAAAAACTACGAAGTGCAACTACGAGATGTTCAAAAAACTGGAAAAAATAATCAGACAAAGGGTATTTTGGTCATAATATTTTTTTCCATAAAATGGGGGGCTGCAAACTTAATTTGTGGGTTGAAATAGAATTTACCTTTATTAAATTATACAGTATTTATAGGTAAATTATCCATTCATACCATGTCTAGACTAGATACATCTCTATCTCTACTTCTCTACTATTAATATTAATTCAATTGTACATAGCTTCATCGATATCCATTTGAAATTTCAAAAATACTCTCATCCTTCAACAAAATCTCACATAGATTCGCAACTTTCACCAACATCCCATTCCAACTATCCATCAACGGAATTTTACTATCAATTTTTCTATCGGTTCTGACAACAAAACAACTCAAAATAGAAGTGTTGTGGCTACCGAAACCTTCATACTTGTGGCCGTGAAACTATATTTTGGTTAAAAAACAGAGAAACCATTAGGAGTTTTGATCGAACCAAACTTGATTGATTAATTTAATTCCTTTGAAAACCCAAAACTTAATATTGATGTTTTGAAATTTCTTAATAAATTATAAAAAAAGGCATTTATATTACACTTAAACTTGAAAAACAAATTTTGAGAAAAAATATATGATGGGAAAAAGGCAGAAATAATAAGCTATGAACACCTAAGTTGAAAATCACTGCTTTAAAAAGAAATGTAATTTAGAAATTTAACTAAGGTATGATTTGAAAATTTATCTTTGAAGATTCATATTTTGTGATAAAGACTTATATATCACTTAGAAAAATTGTATTAGATGTTCTGAATGCTTATTGCATACTTTTTGGCTCATATTGTTAACAAAAACCTTTCAACTGTCTTGTAGCTTATTTTTATATATTATTAAGAGCCGCCTATTTTGTAAAGGTGTACAAGTTTGGATGAAAAAAAATTACCATTGATAGTTTTTCACTTCAGTGCAAATTTTGTACAGAATAAAATAGGTGTCCTGGTGGATAAAGAGAAAGATAAGTCAACCTTCGATTCAAATTCCCACGATATCTTTTTTCCAGTGTGACACTGTTGTAAAAATTGGTGTCCAGATTAAAGAAAAAGAATACGAATAAATAATTATTGGCTAAAGATCCTGGGAGCAGCTATACGTTTAAAGTACATTTTGGAGTTATATTTAAATGGTTTTAGGTAAAAGTAGATGTAGAATTGTTTTGGTAAATTAGGCGATGTTTTGATAAAATTAGGTTGTAAAAGTTGAATGAAATAAGGAATTATGCATTGCTTGATTATAACTTATTAGCAAACTTTTAGGCATTTTCTCTACTTATCATTAAAGTAAAGATCCTCTTAATTAATTAGTTGGTGTTTTATGATAGTTGCAAACTGAGCTTTTGGACAATAGATATGTTGTTACACTAAGAATATACAAGATTCAGTTAAGGATGTTTGTACTTAAAATAAGCTGCAGTTTTGCTTCATCTAATTTAGAAAACATTGAGTCGACACACTGCAAAATTTGACCAGGTTGTGGGTTGAGAAACTTTGGGTTGTAAGAATGTCAGATCATTGGGTAAAAATTGTTGGAGACTATAACACACTGTATGAATATATAGTGGAAATAATGAATTACTGTGGAAATTTGTTTATTGTTATACCTTCATGCATTATGGAGGACCCCTGCCATGAAAACGGTTTTGATATTGAATTGACTCCATTTGGTTCGTGAAATTCTTCTCTTATAGGTTGAAGCAAAGAAGCAAACATTTTCTTCATTTGATGAATTGCTGGAAAAATCCGATAAGCCCGTGTTGGTTGATTTCTATGCGACTTGGTAAGCTTTCTTAGCGATCGTTTTTTTTTTTTTTTGGGCTCGGTTATGGAAACTTATTGCAGTTATAACCCTTTTTAAAGCTAATTACAATCTTATACCACTTTCCTGCTTCATTGCAGGCAAAATCTTTTTCTTTCTTTTTTGTATTATTATTATTATTATTCGTTTTTTTAACCTCATGGGGTTTCAAAGTGTACCAGTATATATTTTGCTTTTAATGTTACATTATCATGGTTTAAAATGTCAACATTTTGCGCCGCTGGTCAAAATGGCAAATGTTGTAATTAGTTTTTAACTGGGTTCATGCTTGTAATGAGTTTTTGTCTAACTCGATTAAAAATTTCATCTCATAATTTATGTGTATATTGCTCTAAGACACAGATACACTTTATCCTTTGCATATTAACTCGATTGTAGACTTTATACATAACTTTTAATTGACATAGTATTAGCAAATGAATATGCACATGATGAATTTGGCTTTTATAATTTTGAAGACAACCAGACCAGTTTACAGACAAATTAAGCTACAAAATGTCAGAGTGTGTTTTTATTTGTGATTTTGTACTTATGGTTATTAATGAACTAGGAACCAGCACTAACAGTAATTACAAACGATTATTGTTTACATTTTGTGTAGTTCTTAGGCAGATGAGCGTTCCATTACTGTTAACATATTTATTTTGAGTTCTTGAATGAATAATTACCTTATCCTAACAGGTATCTTATCTTTGAGTAATTGAACTGTACATATAAAATCTTTTTTGTTTGTTTATATAGCACACAAGTCATTTTTGAGTATCTTACTGTTTACATGCCAGTATGATTAACACCGTCCTACACTGCTTGTAGTCTGCCTTTTAGTATTATGCACCTCTTTTTTCTGTTTTTTGGTTACTTTATTTGAATTTTATCTTTATGCTATCTCATTCATGGTCTATTTTCATTACATAAATGCCTAGCTTTGAATTTCTCCATCGTCAGAAATCCTAATTATTATTAAACCCTTCTGAGACCTTTTTTATTCCAACAAGCAATGAATTCCTTTGTGCACAGTTATCTGTTTTTGTTTTTAGGACTCCATTCTTAGACAGGAGTTCAATAAACGGTGGGGTTTGGTTTGGATGTAAAGTTTATGATGTTTTTTGTATTTTCATAGCTATTTGAATGTTAGAGTTTAGTTTGAATATAAAGTTTGTGATGTTTTTATTATTATTTTGGTAGTTATTTATAATCAAATAATTATTCAAATTATGAATTAGAAAGGTATTGGCTATTTGGAAATAGAAAATTGACACAATTGGTGACACAAGAGATCCGGATCGTTGGATTTTCCGTACTTACGTGGGAGGTGAAAATCAAGGGCAATTCAATGGTGGAGGTTCATTGTCACGAATTTTGTTTATATTTTGTGCCACAATAGATTTTCCCATTAGAAAATAACAATTAATTTGAATAATCAAATAATTATTCAAATTATGAATTAGAAAGGAGCTGGCCATTTCGAAACAAATATTTGACACAATTGGTGACACAAGAGATCTGATCGTTGGATTTTTCGTACTTATATGGGAGGTGGAAATCAAGGGCAATTCAATGGTGGAGGTCCATTGTCACGAATTTTGTTTATATTGTGTGCCACAATAGATTTTCCCATTAGAAAATAACAATTAATAACTAATAGTTAATAAATGACAAGTAATAATGATGGTGAGATACTTAGATTTGCTTATTTCATCTCCTCCAAATCTTCTCTGTGCCTTCTTTGTCCACCTAAAAAGGAAGAAAAAAAAATTGAAACAAAATTTTGTGCATGAGTCATGTTTAGTATCAAGATCATTTTTGCAAATTTAGGAATCATACTAGATCTTGAACC
Source organism: Allium sativum (assembly GCA_030737875.1). Classification (NCBI taxonomy): domain Eukaryota; kingdom Viridiplantae; phylum Streptophyta; class Magnoliopsida; order Asparagales; family Amaryllidaceae; genus Allium; species Allium sativum. The sequence goes on along the minus strand of CM060922.1, from coordinate 440,514,276 downwards.
CATTCCAAAATGCATTTCAAGTTGATGACCATAAAAAGTTTATGTTGACTTGCAATTTTTAGGATTCGAGATTGTTTCAAATTTTGCATAGATGATCTTGTTAATGAATACGACATATCTATAAAAAAATTGCTTTATTTCGCTAAAAAAATTGAGGGGGCTGGATTCAAAAAAAGAATCTAGATTACTCCCATATTTGGTACTTATAATTGATAATAATAATAATATGTTAATTAATTAAATTTTCTAACATAAAAATTAAATATTGATGCTAAAATTAATTGTCAATAAGTATTTAATTATTTAAATTTTTTAGTTTAATATATATTTAATTGATATAATTAAATTTAATAAATAAAGATCAATAGTTTATGAATTAAATTCAATAATCTAATTTCAATAAATAGTAATCAATAATGTAAAATTAACATAATTTGTAGATTATAATTTATTACTTCAGAGATAAATTATAAATTGTTCAAATAATTTAAGTACTAAAGTATTTGTTTAGAACAATTTTTTGTTACCGTCACGTCCGCTGCATCTTAACTTGAGTCAAATGAAATAAATTGCAGTGAAATGAATGACGCAGTTGTCATGTCCAAAAGGAGGGTGTCGACGTATGTGTAAGGTTTGTGATCTATATGTGACATTCTCAGGAGACTTAGGAACCTCTTAGAATCCTATATTTAAGCATATCGTGCTATATTATTGTACTATACTACGATTGTCAAAGCATATGTTTTATAGCGGTGATCTCAGAATTACCATGAATGCTTACCATTTGAATCCAGTTTCAAATTGACTTATTCCAGTTATGATTTGATTCTCAAGTTCCAATTCAAAACTCAATCAAAATTATGGGTGGACACGAGTCCCATACCCGATCCAACCCATTCAAAACTCAATCAAATTCTCGTTTTTATTACTAGGTTTATGTAACCGATTCAAGCCTGTCAAACCTGATGCAATTTATGCTTCATAACTCAACTAATACCCAGCCTCATATGGGGATGAGCATGGTTGAGCTACCTATTCGGGTCGGATTAAATATTTGGTCCAACCCAACATTTCTGCAACCCTAATCAAAATCGCTAGATAAAATTATGTAGTTTGAGTTGAAGTAATACACATACGTATAAAGGTAATTATTTGAATTCACATTCAGATATACGTACGCAGAAGATTATAAATTATTTAAATTTCCTATTTATGATTCAGATTCAGTTCAAAATTGAACTTTACGATTTCTGTTCTATTTCTGTTTGAAAACCTTGCAAAATAAGAAGTATATTGGCCCAGTTATAGGGTTAAGAACAACTTTCATGTGTCATCAACTTTGCTCTATACATCCTAAAAGATACAGTATTTTATTTTTTACTTAATATTTGTTTTTTCAGGTGTGGCCCTTGTCAATTCATGGTTCCGGTGCTGCAGGAAGTGAGCGAGAAAATGCAAGACAAAATCCAAATCGTTAAGATCGATACAGAGAAATACCCAAAAGTTGCAGACCGTTACAAAATTGCAGCATTGCCTACTTTCATTATTTTCAAGGATGGGAAACCTTGTGATCGCTTTGTAAGAATATCATCTATTTTAATCTGGATAAAGACCAATCTAGATCTTGATAACGACTAGTAAAATTATTCCATTTTTTTTTTAAATATAGACCAAGTCTAACATCTCAGTTATTTAAAGGTTTGTTTTAGAAATAAATTTAAAAAAAAAAAAAAAAAAAAAAAAAAAAAAAAAAAAAAAAAAAAAAACATGATTACCTGCATTGGTGCAACTGTTGTTTCATCTGTGTGGAATCTTATTATTTCTTTTCTGCCAAAATTCTTAGAATTGGTATTTTCTGCAAATAATTATGATAATTGTTTTATATTGAATTTTGTTATGACATAGTGTATAATTTGTAGGAAGGAGCATTTCCTGCAGATCAGCTCATTCAAAAAATAGAAAATGCCTTGAAGGTTCCTCAGTAGTTCTCCTTGTGTAAAATTTTAAAGCTCAGCATAATGGATAAATATGTAAGTTTAGTCGTCTTTTGTATCTTGTTTGATCCTTACATCGTCGTTAACATTTTGACCAAATATGGACAGATATTGAAGTGGTCATATGGGAGATGGAAGTGAATTTTTTTTATCGTTGGTTTGCGATAATGAGGCATTTGAATTTGTATTTTCATATTTCATGTTATATAGTTTCCATTTTTCTGACTGATACATTTCTAATGCTTTGATTTCTATAGTAATTAAAAATTGGCCATCTTTTATTGTTTCTTAGAGTAGACTGTTTACATCTTTCGTTTCCATAGGCAATTGAATAATTGATAAATGAATTTACTTTGCCTTTCTTTTTTGGTGTAATTATCATGTTGATAGTGAGAGTTTACTATTATATTTCATTTCTTTTTAGATTGTTGAAAATATGACAAGTGTGGAAATTTTGGTGCTATCTGCTCGTTTTTGTGTGTTACGTTGTATAGCACTTGAAATCAACATAATATGCTTGTCACGTCATGCCACAATCTCTATCAGTAGTTGGTTGAAAGCTTAGGTTTTTGCCCCACGGTGATGTTTTGAATATGTCTTTACATTCTGTTTTGTACGTTAGATGCATAGCACATTAGACGATTGACCATTCAAGTTCACTAGATATTTTGACTGAATCAAAACTTAATCGCGTCTATTTTGTAGCGGTGAGCGCGGTTCGATTTGGTGTGGTTTGGAGTTTAAATTGTTTTTGCATCACATAAAACAGTAGACTAAAAATACGAAGCGTTCAGATGATTCGGTTTTCTTGTAATATGGTCTGTTTGGGTTCAGTCTGGTTTGAACTCGTATTAAAATACGAAAGAAAAGAATTACTTCTATCAATGATCATTTTGCAATTGTGTGATGTTGTTACTTAAAAGTTAAAACATACATTGTGATCATAAATTGAAAGATTAGTTTTTAACGTTTAATAATAAGTAAAAATGTTTAGTACATTAACCAAACATCAACGTTAATTTAATGCATAAACATTAAGTAACCAAACATCAACATTAATAATAGGTACAATTGCTATTTTTTTTATTTTCAAAATATTCCATAAAATTTAAAATTTTCAAAATTTTAAATTAAAAGGTCGAATTATTCGAAAATAAAAGTAAATAAAAGAATTATTCGAAAATAATACTTTTTAAAGTTAAAAAGGCCAAAATTACGAAAGTAGCCTTCATTTTGAAAAAAATGAAAAATAAATAAATAAATTTCAAAAAATCCAGAAAATTACAAAATGTAAAGTAAAAAAATTATTTGAAAATTACGATTTTTAAAGCTAAAAATGTAAAAATTACGAAAATACTCTTCATGTTGGAAAAAGTGGAAAAAAGACTAAAAAAATTCGAAAAACTCAGAAAATTATGAAATGAAAACTAATAAAAAAATTATTCGAAAATTACAATTTTTAAAGCTAGAAGGCCAAAATTGCGAAAATGCCCTTTATGTTGAAAAACGTGAAAAAACAAAATAAATTTTTAAAAAATCCATAAAATTACGAAATGAAAAGTAATAAAAAGAATGATTTGAAAATTACGATTTTTAAAGCTAAATATGTCAAAATAACGAAAATGGCCTTTATGTTGAAAAAAGTGAAAAAAAAAACAAAATAAATTTTAAATAATCCAGAAAATTACGAAATGAAAATAAAAAAAAGAATTATTTGAAAATCACGATTTTTAAAGCTAAATATGCCAAAATTACGAAAAAACCCTTCATGTTGAAGATAGTGAAAAAATAATAAATTTCAAAAAATCCAGAAAATTATGAAAAAATAACAGCTTTTTTTTTCATTTTTTTCAATATAAAGGGAATTTTCGTAATTTTGGTCTTTTTGGCTTTAAAAATCATTATTTTCGAATACTTCTTTTTTAGTTTGATTTCATAATTTTCTGGATTTTATAAAATTTATTTTGTTTTTTCATTTTTTTTAACATGTAGGGCATTTTCGTTATTTTGACATATTTAGCTTTAAAAATCACAATTTTCGAATAATTCTTCTTTTACTTTCCATTTCGTAAATTTCTGGATTTTTCAAATTTTATTTTGTTGTTTTCACTTTTTTCAACATGAAAGGAATTTTCGTAATTTTGGCCTTTTTAACTTTTAAAATTATTATTTTCGAATAATTTTTTATTACTTTTCACTTCATATTTTTCTGAATTTTTTTTGAATTTTTTTCCACCTTTTCTAATATGAAGGGTATTTTCGTAAGATTTACATTTTTAGCTTTAAAAATCGAAATTTTCAAATAATTCTTTTTTACTTTTCATTTCGTAATTTTATGGATTTATTGATTTTTTTTTTTTTTTACTTTTTTCAAAATGAAGGGTATTTTCGTAATTTTAGCATTTTTATCTTTAAAAATCGTTATTCTAAAATAATTCTTTTTATACTTTCCATTTCGTAATTTTCTGTATTTTCTGAATTTTTTTCATTTTTTTACTTTTTCGAATACGAAGGGCATTTTCGTAATTTTGGTCCTTTTAGCTTTAAAAATCATTACCTATTTTCGTAAATTTTAAGTTTTTTTATAAATGGGTGAAATGAGTTACCCATTTATGATCCTTTTAAAAATGGGTCAACCCAACCCATTACCCATTTAATAAAAGGGTACTTTTGTGCCATATCCCTATTACAGTTTGAAACACACGCCACGTCCCTCTCTTTTTTCACATATAAACCCGATCCCTATTTTTACCTTCTGCCTCTTACTTTGAAAACTTCCGCCTCCTTCATTTTGGGCCCAAAAAAATGCAGTACTGAGTAAAAAAAAATAAAAAAAATCCGGAAATAATCCCAGAAGTCCACACCAATTAAAAAAAAACTTGCATACATGTAAGCAACTATTGCATAAAGGAAATTCAGCTAACATTTTGCCTACAGATATGTTGCATACATGTGTGCATGTTTTTTATTTTACTTGCGCACTTGAATGCAAATAAAAATGAATTGAGTTGCACTGTTATGAATTATTGCACATTTTCATGCTAGAATTATGCAATAATTGCACTGAAATATGCAAGTAAATCAACGTAGATGCAAAAACTTGAATACATGCATTAAAATTCAAATAGTGCATAATATTATGCATTTAACTGCACTTTTCGCTGTTTTCTGTTGTTTTCTTGTTTTTGCCGTGTTTTTTGGATTGAATTTTTTGTCGAATGCACAATTTATTTTAATATTAATTTACGTATTTTATTTTTATTTTATTTATACCTATTTTCGAAAAATAGGGACTAAATTCACAATAAGTTTATGACCGGACCTGAGCCTAATTAAGTTTGGTTTTAGGGATGTGTGCCTAATATTCACTTAATAAAATTCATAAATGGGTTAACCCAACCCATTTATGGATAAGGTAAATGGGTTGGGTCATATTTTGACACCCCCTAGGTGCATCTAATATTGTACTTATTAATGATTGACTTGAAAGCATAAATTTTTTGTTCAATTCAAAATTATTTTTACAAACAGCTCTATGCATTAGATGCGTAACAAGCTAAACGCTTGACCATGCAAGCTTGATTAATATTTGATTGAATTAGACGCTTAACTGCATTTATTTTGCATTTAAATTTGCAATTTCCTTGTCAACAAAAAATGAGACTATCTATTAAAATTTTGGTGATACAATATTTCCAAAATTAAATAAATTTTGGAGATATTCTTAGTATTTTTATTTTATTTTGGTATACTTTCTTGGTATATTGTTTTTTTAATGCAAAAATAAACATATAATAATAAAGCAAAATAACGGGCAATAAGGCTTGACCGCTAGCCAAAGAGGGTGCCCGAACATACATAATGTGAAACACCCAAGACATAACCGAAAAATACGAAAACCATCACACCAATACAAACGGAAATGCGAATAAAAAACAAGCACCCAGAAGAAGCACTTCCAAATATAGCCAACGAAGACCTAGAACCACTAATAGAGCCAAGCAACAAATACATATCCATAAGGTCTTAAAATCGCAAGTCAGAGGACCAAGATCAACATATGAGATATAACAAAGCAGTCCAAGCGTAGTGCATACCGTAGTGGACATCAAAAACAAGGATAAATGAGCACCACCAAAATACATCAAGCCAAACTCGTATGAAGAACAACAATCAATACGTAAACATCACAAGACCATGGATATAGGTGGAGTTGAGAAGAAGCAGCGAAATAAGCCGGAGATGCACAACCTCAAAGACCATTAAGACACTTCGGCAAACACAGGACGAAGACGACAATACTACATCAACTAGGAAGATTAAGCACCAGTAACTCGAGCAGACTAAAGCAGAGCAGACCCAATAGCAAGAGAGCTAAAGACCAAATAGAAGTGACAATCCAGATATTCATTGGCATGCACAAAAAGATCACCAAGAACCACATAACATTCCAGCAAAAAACTGGGATGTGACATAACTAACTTCTCCACAACACAAATACCTAACTTGAAAGTGACCAAACGCCAAGTTACAGAAAACCAGCAAACGTCGACAGATAATCCCAGAAAGCCACTACAACCGAAAGGCTAGAACTACCACCAGAGAACACGGGGGACTGATAAGCGGAGCACAACTAAAGAACAAACAAAGTCAAAAGTAGCGGTAGCTACACATGGAACTTCAGACGAGACAAAGTGGGAGCATAAGACTTGTACTCCTCATACTGCAAAACAAACCCAAAATTCAGATCCATGAAAAAAAAAGAACCAAAACCCAACCTAAAAATAGAGTGTGGTGTAGTACACCAAGCTCCATACCTCAGGAGCAAACGGAGGACAGAGTTTCGACAAAGGAGCCAAGCCGTATACCTCAACCACTTCCGCTGTAAACAATCTCCAAGGGCGTATAGAGGGTCAACGAAGGCCACAAAGGCGTCGAAAGCAAAGATCCATCAGCCCCCCCAGAGTTTAAAACACTCGTGAATCATCAACAAGCTCAAAATCAAGCGAGATTGACAGCGTGAGAAATAGATCTGAGAAAAACAACGGAAGGATTGAGGCGGTCCCCAATGACGAATTAATTAAAATGACAAAAGCTAGGGCGAAGGAAGTGCAGATATGAGAGGAGAAAAGACAGTGGAGAAAATGGAAGAAGAAGGAGGAGAAAAATAAAGGACCCTAGTCGTCGTTTTTGAGAGAAAAAACCGTTGTTGTTTTGACAATTCTTTTCAGGTTATCCACTTGGTATATTAGTTACCCTTTTTGTGCATGAAAGAAATAGAAAGGAGTATTAAAGAGATTGGTATTTTGGAGATATTCGCTATATATTTGTTCCCATATTTTGTGAAAGAAGAAGCGAAAAGAATTCATATTGGAATAGAATTGATTGATGGAGAAAAGAGAATGTTATCGGTCAATTATATGGCAAGTAAATTAATGCGAATGATTCTTCCATAACTTGATTTATTAACATAAATCATTTACTTCATCCTCAAGTAATTCTTCTCTATATAAAGAGAGCCATAGATGATGTTAACCTCATCCTACCATCTCTTATGTTATTTCTTCATTTCTTTGCTCTACTGTAAAACTCTGTAATCTCTTCATTATTAATAAATTTTCTTCCCCATTAAAGTGGACGAACACTATTTCACGGTTGTGGAACCGCTATAAATACTGTGTGTTCTCTTTTGTTTTTCAATTTTTTCTGTGATATGTGATTGAAAATCATTTGAACCTGTTTGTTCTATCACATCATTGCAAGATCCTATTTAAGTTTCTCCGTTGAAAGTGATTGATCACCCCCTTACAACTAGTATCAGAGCTTGACTCGCAAAGAAAGTGTTTGATAGAATGACAGAAAGAGATGAAAATAGTACAAATAGTACTTCGGAGGTTATTCCAGCGCCTGCCGTTGCTTCATACATCAGAGGCTCCTATGTGGCTTCAGGATCACAGTTGACAATAGAAAAGTGGAACGGTGAGGGAGATTTTGAAAAGTGACAGTGGATGATGAAAGCAGTTTTAAGAAGAAATCGCGTTCATCGAGTAGTATTTGATACAGAGACATTGCCTATTGATATTTCATCATTAGAATTAGAAGAGATGGAAGAATGGGTCTATACCACTCTTCAACTTGCTATGGGAAAAAAATGTAATTTCTAAAATCAGATAGGAAACAACAGCCAAAGGTATTTGGAAGAAGTTGGAGGACCTCTACGTGAAGAGATCTCTAACTAACCGCCTGATCCTATAGAAGACCTTCTTCACTTATAAGATGAAGGTTCTTCAATTAAGACACACTTGAATGTGTTTGATGACCTATTGATGAAGATCAAGTATGTTAAGTTAAAAGTTGATGAAGAACAGAAAGCAATGGTTCTGTTGTGTTCGCTTTCAGAGCGATACACTGGTTTCGCTAACAGCCTTATCTATGGTAGAGATACATTGAAATTAGATGATGTGAAGACATGTTTGCCTAGTGAAGAGTTGAAAGATCAAATGAAAGGGTTTAGTGTTGGTGATATAGTAGAGGAATTAGTAGTAGTTCAACTTTATTTGTTGAGAGAGGTACAGTAGAGAAAAAAGTGAAGAATTATAAGGTGAGTTCTAATTCTAGGAGGCCTCATTGGTTGAGTAATACTAAACATGGGAGGTGCCATAATTGTAAGAAGGAGAAGAGGCTGTCCAGATTTGGAGAAGAAGACTGATGGTTCTTTATCTATTACGATGGAGAAAGAAGGTAGCGATTTGCTGACAGCGGTTGTATCAAATGTTGCAGACCATTGGATTTTAGATTCTGGAGCGCCATTTCACATGACTCCTAATAAGGATTATTTTTCTTCCTTCGATGCCAAAGAGGGAAGTTCCATCCTTATGGGGAACGATGCTACATGTAAGTCTATGGGTGTTGGTTCAGTTCGCATTCACATATATGATGGGATTGTTTGCACACTTTCAGATGTTTGCTATGTTCCAGGTCTTCGGAAGCCAATGATATCATTAGGCCAACTGGCATCATTAGGAAGCAAGATAACCATTGTCAGAGATGGTTTGAGAGTTTTTAGGGAGGCACTTGTGTTAATGAAGGGTGTTATGGGATGAAATATGTATTTGTTAATGGGTACCACTGTTCATGGAAAATCTATGCAATTAAACCCCCAAAATTCCCGCTATAGCCCGTAGCGCCTTTCAACCGCTACACTATTTCTATTTATCACTAATGAACACTAGATCCGCTTTAAGCCTCTCTATTTTTCGCTGCACCCGCTAAATCAACGCTTTATAGCTCCGCTTTAGCAATATTAATATAGGAAGCTTGATTTGACTAGTTCTCTTTTAAGACTAATCGATGAAGTTAGTGTAAATAGATAATTTTAACACATAAATGTCTACTATATGATAGAAATCTATTATTGTCCTCAATTCTAATATGTGTAACCATGATATTCTTTGACTTTTCTATATAAGATTAATAGGTACCAGTTTCTTCTGCACAAATGATTTGAGAATGATAATTAATTAGTTTCAAGATACTTAAGTTTACATCCATTGTACCTTTTTGCACCCCCATTATATTCCTGCTATTTCCCCGCTACACCTTTTTGCACCTCCACTACTACAGAACCGCTAAGCGTTTTAACTGCACAGTGAAGAATTATGTGTTGGAGTTGATAGTTCTAAAAGCTTGGATGCTACCAAGCTTTGATATATGAGATTAGGTCATACTTCGAAGAAGAACTTAGAGTTGCTTCATAAGAAAAAGAAGATCAAAGGAGAAATCTTCAGCAAGTTGAACTTTTGCAAGGAGTGTGTATTGGCAAAGCAAACCGGAGTTTCTTTTGGTGATGGTATGCATACTTCTAAGGGGGTACTTGATTACGTGCATTCAGATGTTTGGCGACCGTACCCACAACTTCCATTGGTGGAGCTTACTATTTTGTTTCATTCATTGATGACTACTCGTGCAAAGTTTAAGTGTATGTAACGAAAGCTAAGTCAGAAGTATTTTAGAAGTTTATGGTTCAGTTAGCTCTTGTTGAGTACCAAACATGAAAGATCCAACAATGGTGGTGAATATGTCGCCAAAGAATTCCTCGATTACTGTCGATAATGCGGTATTAGAAGACATTTTACTACACCTAATGATCCATAATCCAATGGAGTTGCTGAGAGGATGAATAAGACCATACTTGAGAAGGCTTGTTGCTTGATATTGATTGCGGGTATGCCTAAGAGTTTTTGGGCTTAAGCTATCTCGACTGCAACACATATTATTAATCGGATTCCATGCTCATCCATTGGTGGAAAGATTCCATAGGGGTTATGGAAAGGAAAATACACTTTATTAAGTTATTTTTGTATATTTGGTTGTCCAGTTTATGTTAATAATACAGGACATGATAAGTTGGAGTCTAGGACATTCAAATGTGTTTTTCTTGGTTATACAGATGTAATAAAAGGATAGGAATTGGAATCCAGATACGGAGAAAGTTATACATTCCAAACATGTGACTTTTGATGAGTCAGCAATGTTTAAACCTTTGGAAAGTTTATCAGATGATTCAGATTCAGTTGATGAGAAATCTGAAAAGAATAAGATTCCCAATTTTCAAACTCGAAGTAGAGTTGTTACTATTGATAATAGTGACAGAGTAGTTGATACATCACATGATAGTCCATAGATTTCCTCTAGTAGTGATGGTGATGGTCAAGAATTTAGAGAGGATTCAGCCCAAGGTGGAGCTCAAGATGGACCTATAGGAGAGTCCGACGATATAGCCATTTGGGTTAGTCAGAGATCAAAGAGAGCTCCAATTAGATATGGAGATTGACAGCATACAAATGTTGAGATTTGATGGTCAGTTTGAGTATGCTTTACATGTAATTCATGATGAACCTTTGAGCCTTGAAGATGCCATGAAGTCAAGTGATAACCTGAAGTGGAAGTGCATTATAGATGAGGAGATGCAGTCTTTGCAGAAGAACAAGACTTGGCATTTGGTACCACTACCTCAAGGAAGTCAAGCCATAGCTTACAAATGGGTGTTCAAGGTGAAAGATGATGGTAGATACAAGGCCAGATTAGTATCCAAAGGATTTTCACAAAGAAAGGGGTTGAATATGATGAAACATTGGCTCCAGTTGTTAGACAAACTTCAATTCGAATCCTACTTGCATTAGTTCCTGCTCACGATTTGGATTTAGACCAACTTGATGTGAAGACCGCTTTCTTGCATATTGATTTATAGAAAACCATTTACATGAAGCATCCAGAAGGATTTATTGTAGATGGAAATACGGATTGAGTATACAGGTTGAAGAAATCTCTTTATGGTCTAAAACAGTTGCCTAAACAGTGGTACAAAAGGGGATAAGTAAACACATGCAACTTTTCTAGTTTTTATTTTGGGTTTAATTTGTGTGTCTAGATTTCCAAATGTATATAACTTGATATTATTACCTAGGTCTGCTCTAGTTTACTTTAGGTTTCTGTTACTTTTTTGTACGTGAAAATTGATAAGTGGGAGATTGATGATGAGACAATGATGAAAATTTATGACAATTTTGAACAACACCGAGGTGGTGTGATGATAGATGATGGTTTGAGCTAGGGGTGGGCATAAACCGCACCGCAATGCGGAAACCGTCCAGACCGAACCACAAAAACGGTGCGGAAAACCGCACCGGATTCTCTCTCTAAAGCAAACAACCCAAACCAAACCGACTCGCAACAGTACGGTTCAGTTGCGGTTTGAACTTTTACCAAACCATATTAAACCGAACCGAACTGCATAGCTACACCAACAATGTTATGATAAAAAAGTTAACAATTTCCTATCCAACTTTTAATTTAACGATATATATTCTATTTTCAACGTATGTTGTAGTTATATTAACTAAAGGTAACACTATGTGCTTTAACCTTCAGGTGACACAATGTCATACAATCGTAAATTGATTGTTGATGGAAGTAATTTTCTTGTTTCATATTTAATACGGGTTCAAACCGGACCGAACCAAAACCGGGCCGTATTACATCGAAACTGAACCATTTGAATGGTTAGTATAATGGTTTGTATTTTTGATCAACCGTTTGATGCGGTGCGGAAGCGGTTTGAGTTTCAAACCGCACCGAACCGAACCGTGCCCACCCCTAGTTTGAGCCACAATGTCGAATTCATTCCTGAGACACAAGTTGAAGAAGTGCAAGAGAATCTGGACATACAGATTTTAAAAGAGATGGTGGTAGATGTACGTGGAAGACGGTCGATTACCATCAAAGTGTTAGACGTAAGTTGTTTCACAACATATGTTTGCTTCATTGCAAACAATCTCCTCGCGTATTTTGTAATTGTGGCAACAAACATGATATAGTTGTTTGTAGAAATAACATGAATATTGGACATCGTTTCTATCACTGTTAATTTTATGAGTATAATAAAATAAGGTCTAATGTGGTTATATGTTGCAATTTTTTTAAGCGGTTGGATCCTGAAATTTTTCCGAAGACGGGCTGAATATGCATTGTAGATGCAAACTAAGAATAAATGGTTACATAAGCCCAATGTAGAATTAAGGAACACACTGATGAATCTAGCATGTACAACTTTGTAGAGTACCTACTTAGTGGATCATTTGCTGGATCACTCGATGGTAAGTGAGCATTGTATTGCAATAAGTATGAACTATTTGTAATATTTGAAGAATTATGTAAAATTCAGAAGAATTCAGTAGAATTATTTCATATTAACTAGTATAAGTCTTAGGTCGTGATAAAGTTACAAATACATGAAGACTAAGTCAACTACAATGAAATTAACTAGTCGAAGTACACCGATTTTTCTTATATCCAACAACACCAAATTTACTAAACTTGTTTCCTTTTGGTGTTTGACTCTTATTTATAGTATTGTTAAATCTAGTAGACTTTTACCGTCCAGGATGTCTTTTCACCATAGGAGGTAGTACCAACTGGTTATCCATTAACCTCCAATATCGCTTATCCGTAACGAGGTGAAATTCAAGAATGTAAGCAGCTAGGTATTTCTCAATTGTATAGTATGATAAAGCAAAATCATGATGAGCTATGTTAGTTTCTGTTGAAACTGACAAGCAAGCGGCCATTACATGCATACAAGGTAAATGTTGTAGCAAGGTATATTGCATATACATGAGCAAGTGTCCCCGTTGATTAAAAATTTAAATTCATCGCCAAAGCAATGTACCGCTTGTCATTCTACCTGGCTAAATCGAATAATCATTGTACGTCTTGCTTCATTGGCTCGTTTTAGCAATCTTTGCTTCCTACTTAGGGGTAAGTCAGGTTTTAAGAATTCATGTTGCTTCCCTTCTTTGATAAAATTAATCCATAGATCAAAAAAGTCCAAGCAACCAAAGCTTTCACAAGTAACGATCGAGCACTTTTTAATAGCCATTAAAGCTTTCTGAAGCGTTTGTGGTCATTACATGAAATCAACCACAATCATCTTTGCAAAAAGCCCAACTTTCCTCTTTTTCGTGTAGGCTTTTTTCAATCCATTTGTGCTCTTTTATGCAAATGACCTTTATTTCTTCCCAAGTTTGTGATATTCGACTTCCTCCGAAGCACATGCCATAGCATAAAAAAGTCTAGTTACTATTTTGCCTTTAAAACCGATTTCTTGAAAATTAACCTTAAGAAGTCTAGCCAAAAAAAAAATGTTTATGAGGGGTAAACACCATTTTTTTTCCAATGCATTCAGTATGCCATTCATTCTATAAGAAATAAAAGTAATTCAGCGATGTTGATGGTATGGATGAAGCGGTGCATGCAAGCAAAAATCCTGCCCTAACTATCAGCAGACTAAGACTCAACAATTGCATAAGTGAATAGATAAAGATGGTCATCCGCGTCAACAACAATAGCTACTAGTAATGTCCTTTTGTATTTCCCGTATAAATGTATACCGTCAATACAAAGTAAGGGACAATAATGCAAAAACCCTTTAATGTTCCCTAGGTTTGTTCTAGCCATTTTAATGAAATACTGCCTTAAGGTGGTATAGGATTTTGCACAATGACAATGAATCTTTTCGACTGCCTTACTCAATGCTCTCCATGTCTTCATATACCTTATCTTAACAAAAAATTGTTCCTCTATTAAAACATGTACAGTGCCAGCGGTTATATTCAAATCTGATTGTACAAACAGTAAATTCTTTGAACCATAAATGGGGATGTTGCTTGCTTGTGGTTTGAATTGACCGTTGGATTCACACATTTATATTCACTTGGATATTTTCTTACAATCCACCAACATTTCTCGGATTTTTTGGGCACAATTGCATGAATTCTCCATCGACAATTAGCATCAACATTGCAGATAGTAGTATACTTCGTTTTGTTCGAATTTTTAGGTTTAAAAGAGACAACATGAAAGAATGAACCATTCACATAATTGTTATTTGATTTTTTCTACCGACTTTAAATTCGTTTTGGACACTCAAAGTCGGAGATATCTCATTTTTGAACCGAAGATCTGCAACAATTGACTTAGCCATCATTTGTGCTGTACACAAGTCACCATCAAGAGGTACTGCCATTTCCATCTCATTAATATCTTTAGGTAATCTGTCTTCACATCTATAAAATCGTAGTTTAAGGCTTTGTTGATTACTTGCATGTTATCGACCTAAGAAATATCATTTTATGGCATATTCACTACATCCATACTATTAACAAGAGGATATACATGTTCCTCTTCACCAACATCCATGTCCCTTTCAATATTTTTTTATGCCTGGTTTGCTCTAATGTCCACATTTGGTACTTCGATATTTGATTGTGTAGCAACTTCGAGGATGGGAGCACTGAAAATTCACAAAATGTAAAAAAGGGAACTGTTTTTACATATAAAACCAATGAGTTAACTGTATAGCTTTCACATACCTCTGACTTATATGATGTAATTCAAATTGTGTAGGATGCACAAAAGGTGGCATGTAATAATTTAAAGGTCCGACAGTGCAAAATGGAGTCACTTGTTGTGGAACAAACTGCATACAAAACATAGTAATTAACAACTACAAAATACATATGTTTAGAGATCAAACAAATAACAAAAATAGCATTCACCTTTCCAACATATGCATGAAGCTCTCTTAAGTCGAATAAGGATAATTGTACTAAATACCATGTTGATAACTTGTACATGCCGGATAACTAGAAAATCCTTGTTGCTGACCATAGGTTATGGTAACAGATGGAATATTAAAGCTCGACGATACATTTTCATGTTTAATTCTTCCACTAGTATCTTCACATTCATGGTTAACTACTTGTGGTGCTGTTGGTTCTAATAGTTGAATCTGTCTACTCTTTATAATAAAAAATTCTATGGATTTCAATATCGCTGAGAACATTAAATCTACATTATCATCATTGGCTATTTTAGTGGATTTCGATTCAGAATCGGTAGGCCAGTTACATACTAAATCAATTTCGAATTTGTCAAATTTAATCTTAGTTGATTTATAAATCAACTCTTTCAACTGAACCAAATTACATCCTCTAACAACTTTCGCCGGTTTATATGACCATCCAACATATTTATCAAAATTATGTTCATCATCACTAACTCACCATCATAATAACATACGGTAGGAACACATTTAAGATTCATTTTACTTACAAAACGACAACAATTTCACTACACCAATTATGAACCAATCGTCAAATCAAATCTAGAATCAAACATTAATAAATTATGACTTAAAAAGCCATACCTTTAAAAATAGATGGAATAAAAGACTTGTAGATTGTTGAGTAGACCTAGTACAAATCGGATAAGATTTTAGTAAGAGTAATATTTTTTTATGGAATGGTATTTTTTAAGATGTTGAATTGTGAAATAGGAGGGATGATGGCTGAAATATGGGTAGAAGTGGTGCTATTTCAGATTCCCCAAACAGTAAAAGTTTAAGCTACATCTAGGATGTCGCTTTCATTAAAAATGGTAAAAAAATAAGTTGTCAAAACTGACCCAAATCAAAAAAATTCCTTTGTAATATTCTCCATGTAGTATTTTTTTGAAAAATGGTACGCTTTCATTAATTTTCAGAATAGTACATTATAAGGTTAGCGTACTAACCGTAATAATACTGAAACAAACATGAATAAAACCGATAGAACATAAGACTGAATACAAACATAAGCTGTAAAATAAACAAAATATAGACCCATGATGAGGTCGCCTACTTATACCACACAAGTACGATCTCCCTGCACTCACTACACCATATATGCAAATTAGACTATGTTTTGGGCCGTATCTACTGCAACTAGGCACGACTCTAAGCCGTATCAAATAATGGCATGTTTAAATATTATGTATGACCATTAGCCGTATCAAAATCAAATTTTGATATGGTTGTAAAACGTATCTCAATGCAAATAACATAAAGTTTTAAGCCATATCTAAATTATTGCTAGATACGAATACGAACCATATCTATCAATAGAAACGAATATATACAAAAGGCTAGTAAGTATCAAGCAAACTATATTTGACAAATTATAATAGTAAACGAAACAATTGTACGAAATATTTCATACCAATCCAACAACATATATAATGATACATGCTGTTTCATTACATTACAACAAAAAGAAGATACATGATGTTTCATTATATTAAAATAAAAATATACATACTGTTTCATATATAATGTTTCATAATTACATTACAATAAAGAAGGCAAACTCGGTATTTTAGCAACTTCAGTGACCACTCTCCGTTTTTCAACTTCAGCGATCGACCACTCTGATCAGATTTTCAGCTGAACTAATCCATTCACCAAGCTGAAGGTTTTAACTTTTTGGTTAAGAATTTACTGGGTGATCAACCAGGTGGATGCATTTTAGCACACGCACCTAGGTCAGGCACTCATGCTTAATTAAGCTTCAGCTATTAAGCATGAATACCTGACTCGACGGCTGAGCTAAAGTGCATCCTCCTGGTTAATCACCCTATAATTCTTAACCAGAAGGTTAAAGCCTTCAGCTTGGTGAGGCTTCGCTGGTGGATCACCCAGTAAATTCTTAACCAGAATAAACATGCATAATCTTCGTCTATACTTGCAACCTAATTTGCATTTGAACAATGAGTCAGAATATACATATCCAAAATGCACTCTTACGCTAACATAACCAGAGTACATACTGAATTCCATAGTAACAAGATTTTAATTGTTCTGGCATGAAATATATATGTGTGCTCAGGGGACATATAAAACACACACAGAGATACATATACAACACATACACAAACACAGACACACACTGCATACATATACAATACACATAGATATATTCAAAACACACACAGACATATACAACAAACACACATATACACTGCATTCGTATACAACATACACACAGGCACACACACATACACATACACATACACTATAAAAATGTTTGGGTAGAACAAACTTAAAGAAAAGAACTCAAAGAAGAAAACACAACAAAGCAGATAACCAATCGCGTTGGCGGGATTTGAACCCGCATCTCTTTTAGGTTCTGGATATATGTGTACATGCGCCAGCTGAAGTGTGGCAACGACCAAGCACACATGAAAGTGAATCAGTAACACAACAACAAGTAGAAGACTGCAAACATTACACCAATTCAAATTAAATCACAATTCAAGCCAGCAAGCATGAAAGTGGATCATTGTTATCATGGCGCCCAACTAGTCGCGACTAGTAGACTAATCGTGATCGAGCCATCGACTTGCCTGCCTCCTTTAGGTATACATATTGAATGGAAATACTGAATATTGAATTAAACTACATATTTGATTTATACTTGATTTTAACTGCAACAATATGGCACCAATATATTTGAATTGACAAATTTTTGGTGGCAGCAATATATCTATCGACTAGTCTACGACTAATCGACTACCTAGACCTCTTTCGACTCGACTTACCACCGGACTAGTTCAAATCCAAACATGGCTATTAAGCAATTATGGCGTTTAAAGACAGAAATGACAAACACAAGGCCAGAGTACAATAATATGAAGTTTATGGCTAGGCTTTCAGTAATTTCAAGCATTTCGCCTTTTATATCTATAACTATGCGTGATCAAAAATATATATCAAGGTGCATAATTCTTAGGTTTACATCAAGGCAAAGGGGCATACATTGATCATATATATATATATATATATATATATATATATTAGGTTTACAAAGGGTATAAACACATATACATGCTAAATAAACACATATGCAGGTTTATCGAGTGGGAATATATACCAGGGTATATATTTCAAGGTTACTAAGGGGATAAGTAAACATATTCATTTATTCAATTTGTTTCTAACCAAAATTTATAAAACAGGCAGGAGGGTACCATCCAAAACTGCCAGATGACAATAACCAGGGTGTCCACAGTTTGCCAATATGGCACTAACCATTGAGTAACATGGGAGAATATAGTATGTATTTAGAAATCAAAGGAGAGGGTATGTAACATTATGTAGTTTGGTTACAAGCTTCAATACTTAATGACAAACATGTGTTCAGGTATTTAAACCAAGCAACATATGTCCAAGTTTTAATAGGGTTAGCATGCATTTATGCTTAATAAGACAAAGGGTAAGTTCAGTTATTATTTATACACATGTATATGAAACAAGGCAGAGTACAAATCTAAATATGTCACATGCATTCAGGCAAAACATGGCGTATTCTCAGTTTACTAATGTGAAAGTGCACAAAAGCATTTCAGATTAGCTTTAAGTCAGGAAAAATCTACAACAACATGTGCACGGGCAAGGCAGGTCCAATAAACAAAAATGCATAAATCTCATGTTACGACCACCCATAATTCCTGCACTTAGCAAGAGGAATAATGCATTGAGAAACATGCCACACAACTATGGACGATCATTATGGAAGGATAATACATGCAGAAATAACTCACAACGTAGAGATAAAATATAATAGAACATATTAGGCTTTTAAATCTCCCCGAGATCGCCGAGATGAAAAATCCGAGATATTAGCCAAAATCCAATATTTGGCAGCTAGTTTAGTGTTTCAAATATCGCCCGAGATAGCCAAGATATTTTTCCAAGATATTGGCCAAAATCCGAGATTTAAAACCTTGGAACATATATAACAAGCACATAATATGAAGCAGAATTGAGCAGAAACTTAAATTTCCATGTTGACTTGAAAGAATATCCATACAATAAAGGATTTCATCATAAGAATCTATATAAAGATGCCTCACTACAATCACTCAGAGAAATTATAATAGTGGAAAGCAACAAGATATATGGATAGTAGAAAACTAGTACATAAGCCTCCTGCTCATCACCGATCTACAACATCGTCTACTAAGATCTGCTACCTATGATCTGCTACTCAGTCTTCCCATCCATAACTGGATGAACATCCCAAGGTAATAAGAGGAAATATAAAACCTTGAGTCAGACAACAGTCTTAATGAGAGATAAAACAACTATCTAACATCATCAATAAAGTATATGAGAATAGGCAGATTAATCATCTAATCTACAAATCATATCAACAGAGAAAAACCCAAACCGTTTCCTCCACATCCGATAGTGATAGCCTTTACAAAAAACCATATATAAACAAACAGACAAAGCAACTAGTTATCCAGTGTAGACCATCCAAATCGATATCAACATCTCCACAACACAAGCCTCGAAGGCCTAAACCAACATCAAACAAGCACCCAAGAGATGTCTCCTTCAACGTCGAATAATCTACACAAAATGATACAAGAAGAACAATCAACATCCATGACTCTGGATATTACCACCAATCCTGCCTTAAAGCTATCATTAATCGTATGACTGGCCATATCATCATGCCATCCGTCAAGGGCTAATGGTAAATCCGGTTCTAGAAAAAACTCCGTACACCTTTTATCGATACGTATCTAGGCCTTTCATCGATACCTAGGGTACTCGACTAATCATCTAGTCTTTTAGGCGTAGCTATTATACTTTTACTTTGAGCCCGCTAGAACCTACTACAACTATAATTCCTCATCCTTTGATATCTCTAATCATCATCATCGACGATCATTTTTAAGCTCAAATCATCTTGAGTAGCCATTATCCACGAGCTCAAATCATCTGGAGTCGTCTTCAAATTCGTTGCATTTCGACAATCAACGAACACTTCAAAACACTTCGAACATTCCTCTTAGAAATCATGTCTAAGACGCAACCATCATCGAACCAAAAACATACTTCATTTGATCGATATTCGATTCGTAACGTTTCAGCCTTCCCGCTATGAAAAACATAACATAGCGTTTAAATTCCCATCGATAACGTTTGTTAAACGTTGTGGTATCTTCTGCTCGATCCGTCATAGATGACCCACCCAACATGTCTTGAATGACCCAACTCAATAGGTCTTTGAACGACCCGACTCATCAGGTCTTGAACGACCCGACTCAACAGGTCTTGAACGACCCAACTCATCAGGTCTTGAACGACCTGACTCAATTCAAGAACGACCCGACTCAACAGGTCTTGAACGACCCGACTCCATCATTATCTCTATAACCCAACTGGAACGACCCAAGCTAGGATGGGCCGACTTCACCAAGCAACCCAACCGACCCGATGTCTCTTGAATGACCCATAGCCGAACGACTTGATTTCCATTAGCATTTCTTGCACAACAAGACATGGCGGCCTGAGCTTCACGCCATGTTTCCGACCGATCCGTCCATGCTTCAATAATGAACATCCATGCACGTAACTCATCCAAAATCGACCAATTTTCAACCTAAAATCAGTAGTAATCATCAACACACATTATCACAATAATAACTCATCACATAACCATATGAATTCATAAAATCATGATAAAACAATGAATGAATTAACAAATGGATCTAATCTTGCATGAACACACGAATTAATATATGAATTTACCGATTTAAGTTGCTAGATTAGATCCTATAATGATTCAAATGAAAACATACTTACCAGATGTAGATCTAGGTGAAAACAACTTGAAATGTTGAAAATAAGATCAAACAATCCATATGCTCGATTGAATCCGTGTGAGAGATGCTTGTCATTAACCAAATCCACAAATCAGATTTAAAATGATGATCTACAATTCTGGACATCGAAGAATGGTCTTTAAATCTCTTGATCTGATGCAATCTACTCTCTTTTGATGTTGGTATAGCCTTCCACAAAGTAGATCTTCAATCTTCTTATATAGATCTATGATTTTAATGGAGGAGAGATGTATTTGATTGAGCAAGGAGGATCACGATCTCAACCAAATGAGAAATGAAGAAACTAAACCTTTCACCTTACCTCTACCCCTTTTATTTATAGCCATCCAACTAGTCCACTAATCGGCCACATCAAATCAGCCCACAAAGGACTAATTAGCTTGTCCAGAAATTGTGTAGCACAAAAACAACGATTCCTCCCAAACCACTAAACCAAATCTTTAATGTGACCACTCTACGGAATTGGCTACACCATTTCCTTTCTAGTGAAACTTATCTTAGCACCTGATTTGATCTCGGTTAAAAGTTATACCATGTACAAAACTGATAGGGGCAAAACGGTCACAAATAAAATTGGTATAAAAGTTATCGACAAGTTTCACATAACCATAAACAACATATCAAAAAATGAGAATGATCTGACCCTCAGGGAATTAAAAAATATATTTTACGATCCTCCGATATGTAAAATGCGGGTCGTTACATCCCCCCCTAGGAATTTCGCCTCTGAAATCCCAAGCAAACATAAGTAACCAAAAACAACTCTGCATGCCTATCATCCATGAACAACCAATTTTACCATCCAAACGAGCATCCATCAAGCCATGCATCCATAGGCTTAATCTAGTATGCGGAATTCTAACGAATAGTACAAGTTACAATTGTGTAAGGTGACATGACATTAATGGGTCATATCAACGAAGAGTTCTGGATGGATCATCTTCATACTGTCTTCCGTTTCCCATGTAAAATTGTCACCATCCTCACTCCATTGTACCTTGACTAGCTTAACCATCTTCTTCCTAATCTCTTTCGTGTCATTGCCACGACGCGAAGCGGCTTAGGAGGTCTCGCAATTATGATCTCGACTTCTAGGTCTTCATACTGCTCCAGAGATACCATCACATTCGAATCATGCACACACTTCCGTGGAAACGACACATGAAAACATTTTGCACACTCGACATCTTCTCGGGTAAATACAATCTATACACGAGCTTCCCAATCCGCTTTAATATTGGAAATGGCCAACGAATCTTGTAGCTAACTTTCCTTTACTTCCGAATTGAACGACATTCTTCAACGGCGAAATCTTCACGAAAACCATATCACCAACGTCGAACTCCAAATCCTTTTGATGCTTATCTGCGTAACTTTTCTAACGATCTAGTGCTGCCTTCATTCGTTGTAGAACAATCTCAATACAATCTGATGTCTCTCTGATCATCTTAGGCCCAGGTATCAACTTATCTCCAGTTTCTAACCAACATGCCGGAGAATTTATACACGGTCTACCATATAGCGCCTCGTATGGTTCCATACCAATGCTTGATTGGTAGCTGTTATTATACGCAAACTTGACTAGATGTAGTTGGTCTTCCCACGATCCTCCGTAGTCCAATATACAAGCTCTAAGGAGATCTTCCAAAACTTGATTAACCCTCTCGGTTTGACCATCAGTCTGGGGATGATAAGCCGTACTTGAACACAAATCGGTTCCCAAAGTCTCTTGCAGAATCTTCCAAAATCCACTCGTGAACAATGGATCTCAATTACGCAATATGCTCTTTGAGATACCATGGAATCGAACTATCCATTTTGTATATAGCTTAGCTAACTTCGATGTTGTACTAGTCGATCTGACGGGAATAAACCTCGCACTTTTGGTCAAACGAGACCCAAATTCCTTCATTTCCTGCCCTCGTTCTAGGCAGTCCATCGATAAAATTCATCTATATCTGCTCTCACTTCCATGTTGGAACTTCTAATGGCTGAAGTAACCCGCTTGGATTCTTTTGTTTATATTTCACGAGCTAACAGTTCATACACTAAGAAATGAACTTTCCAACATCCCTCTTCATCCCTTCCCAGTAGTAAGCTTGCTGCATGTCCTGATACATCTTATTATCACCGAGATAAATTGTCAACTTCTAGTTATGACATTCCCTAAGAACCTCATCTCTCAATCCATCGATATCAGGAACAACCAGTCGTCTTTTCTTTCGAAGCCAACCATCTCGATCGACCTTGAATTCCTTATTATCTAGTTCCAACTTCTGGATAATCTTGACAATCTTTGCATTATGCTTTTGGCTTTCGCCAATCCTTCCGTAAGAGTAGGTCTTATTGATAAGCTTACTAGCATTTTAGGTTCTAACTCGCACTTAGGCCTGAAATCAAATCCTGCCAAATACTCGAGATGCTTCCATTCCAAAAGCATCCCTACCAAACTTGCGTATATTTGACTCAACGCATCTGCCACTACGTTACTTTTACTAGGAATATAGGCTATACCAAAATCATACGATGCCAGAAACTCTAACCACTGTTGCTGCCGAAGATCAAATCCTTTTGGAAAAAAGATACTTCAACGACTTGTGATCCATAAACAACTCGAATTGAACTCCCAACAGATAATGTCTCCACATCTTTAGAGCAAACACGATCGCTGCCAACTCCAAATCACGAGTTGGATAATTCTTTTCGTGCAGCTTCAGCCGTCGACTCACATAGGCCACAACTCTATTCTTCTACATTAGTACTACTCCAAGTCCAGTACCGCATGCATCGGTGTATAGCACCATCTCTTCATTCCCACTTGGAATGGTCAAAACATGAGCACTCTCAGTCTCTCCTACAGGATTCCAAAAGTTTCTCACACTTCGCATCCTATATGAGCACTTGGTTCTTCTTTGCTAATACTATTATTGGTGCAGCTATCTTGGGGAAATACTTGATGAAACGATGATAATATCCCGCCAACCCGAGGAAACTCCGAACATCCATCGCATTCTTAGGTCTATCCTTGTCCTAGTTGCTGCCACCTTATCGGGGTCAATGCTATTCCATTTCCAAAAATAACATGGCCTAAGAACCTCACTTTGCTCTTCCATAAGTGACACTTCAAAAATTTAGCTCTCAACTGATGCTTTCGTAAAATTTCCAAAACAACTCTCAAATGCATCTTATGCTCTTCTTCATTCTGGAACATCCATGAACACAAGCACAAACTTGTTCAACTGATCTCTGAATACCCTATTCATAAGATCCACGAAATATGCTGGTACTTTAGTCAACCCGAATGGCATTACCAACCATTAAAATAAACTGAACGGTGTCCTAAAAGCAGTCTTCGGCACACTATCCTTTGACCCTTAACTGGTGGAATCCCGTTGCCAAATCCATCTGAGAAAACACTTTAGCCTCGCGAAGATGATTGAACAAGTTATATATCCTTGGCAATAGATACTTGTCCTTCTTAGTCACCTTGTTCGGCTCACGATAATCCACACACAATCTCAAAGATCCATCAGCCTTGGTTGCAAACACAATTGGTGCACCCCATTCGGACACACTCCTCCGAATGATTCCTTTTCCCAAAAGGTCACGTACTTGTACCTCAAACTCTCGTTGTTCCTTAAGTGCCATCTTCCTAAGAGGCATGACGATAGGTCTAGCAACTTCGATCAAATCAATCCTGAATTCAATCTCGCGATGCGGCGACAACCCTTTGACCTCGTCAAAGACATCATCGAACTCACTAGAGATTGGCACAGAAGACAAGTCTTCCCTTGGAATCACAAGCTAATATAAATAGTTTATGAAGACACCATCTTCGGGCTTACATCATATCACAACCATTCTACCTTCCACATTACCGATTATCACCGCGAGCTTCTCGCAATCCACTTTTGTCACATACCTCTTTAGCCAGTCCGTACCCAAAATAATCAAAACCCAACGAAGTTCAAAAAAAAAATAATGACACACAAAGAAGCAACCATGACTTGACAACACATGACCATAAAAAATCATATGCAAACTGGATGAACCCCCAACTGGATTAGTCACGATCAATGGTCTATCACAAATCTCGGTTTCCAAACCCAAGCAACACACAAGTTCATTACAAATGAAAGAATGCAATGCTCCAGTATTAAAAAAATACTCGAACTGAAACATCTCTAACGGAAAGAATAGATTGAACGACGACACTCTTCCCTTTCTCCTCTACTGTACGAGCCCTCAAAGATGATGGCACAACTTCCAAAGCATACACCTTCATAATTTTGCTTTCCCTTAGTGGTTGTGGACAATCCTTCTTGTAACACCCCATATTTTAACAACATTAGAAGATGATAAACTAAAGAATAATTAATTTGATATTCAGAATTAAGTGAAATGGACTATGCCATTGCGTTCGTCTCGGAATTCTAGTCAAAATAGACACTGGTTTGAGTAAATGGACACCGTATAAAGAAGTTATTAAGGTTTGAAGTTTGTATACACATAAGGAGAATATATATGAATAAAATATTTTGAGAAAATTCAAAACAGGTCAAAATCGCAGAATTTGGGGAAGTAGGAAAATTCCCGCCAAGGTGTGTAGACCTCATCAAGGGGGTATCGACCCATGGGTCGATCCCATAAGTGGGGTGTCGACCTGCGGCAGATCTGGGTAGATTAGGGTTTTGTCTCAGCTATATATATGGCCTCATTTCTCAAGTTTTTCTACACCAAAAATAATGGAGGACTAGATGCTGTCTACGCCCAAATTGAATCAAACCTTTTCTTCTTCAGCAATCAACTAGAGTTATTCAAGTTTAAGAGATCCGTGATTCACTTCTTTCTTCTATTTTTCTAGATCCAAACACTGTGAGTCTATGTTAATTTTAGATCTAAATAATTAAAAAGTAAATATTGACATGACTATAATTTGGATTTATGCCTGTGACTATGTGAATCATATCAGATCTGCTATAACCTGTTTATCTAAGTTATTCATACATGACCATGAAACTAGATCTGAACCTATACGTATTTATCATGTTAGATCTGCCATTGTTTATAGATCTAATTCACTGTTTAGATCACCTCATGCATGTTCCTATCATGTTTGTGGCTAAATCAGGTCTATTATTAGTTGGACATTCATTGTTTGGATCTCATCATGCTTGTTTATGATGTCCCTTTTATGTTAGAATCAGTTCTATTGTCACATGTTCATTAGATCTATCCCTATATGTCTATCTTGTCATTATGCCATTATATGTTTATGCCTATATCTGCCATTGTATGTCCACCTTGTTTGTATGATTATTATGTCCTCTTCCCTCTATCTTTTCCCTCTTTATTTTTATATAGCCGGGCTACCTTCGAGCCTAGGCATGCCGCTGAAATATGAGAACGCGTTAAATTGGGAACGAGGGGAAAAAGATAAAATTGGGGCATAACTTGTAATTGGAATTTTAGGCATAACGTGAATGAAATATATGAACATGAATTTGGGGACATAAATCAACTTGTGATTAAAGACTTTAATTTTGGTGTATATGGTTCATTATGAACATAACTTGGGTAAGGGGCATGAAAACCTATAACGACATAGGATCAATTGGTTAATAGTGGAAATGCCTAGGATTACGGTAACTAGAAACTGTAACCATGCTCAGACACAAGGCTAGATTACACTTGTGGTGGAAGTCCACGCGGAACCGATTGGCATATCCAGAGAACTTAAGTGGTGAATCTAATGTGAAGGGTCTAAGTGCATAAACATGAGACGTGCCAAGATAGGAGGTTAAGTCCGACTTGTGGAAGAAGTCTTCCTGGAACCAGCCTGCATATCCAGTATCCACAAGTAGTAGGCTTAATGTGGGCGGTCTAGCACATTATAACCATAAACAATATGGTAATGAATTGGAATACTTAACCTAGTTAAATCCATAAGGATTGTATGGACATATAACTTGAATAGGGGTTAAGTAAACTTGTTTGAAATAATGGGTGGGTTAAGTAAAACTTGGGTGGGTGAGTAATATTTATATAGATATAGGCCCACAAACTTAACCTGTGGGGTTATATAATCTTCTATTCTTGTATGGCACAACCTGTAGAAAACCTAGTAGGGATGCAAGCATAGGGGGAAGCTTGTACCGTCTTGTGTGTGGGAGCCGTTTCAGTCAGTAACCCATATACAGGTATCAAACGAGTACTCTGAACTAGTTCAGAGTCGGGGCACACTTACCAGGATAATTGTAAGAGATCCAAACGTGGGGGATAATGTGGACAGCACTTTCCGACGGGGTCATGTGCGTGCATGGGTCCGGCAGAGGAGGTTTAGATGCCGTGACACCTGTAGATATGGTTGTGCACATCCTGAAAACGAAGGTTTTCCACTTTAGGGAGTGATGCACCCTACTGTCGGGGCCATCACAGGGTATCTACGGAGTAGGGAGCCGATCGATTAGGGTAGTAATTAGGGTACATCTAGACTCCGATATGTTGGGAAGCCCGTTAATACCCTTAGAGGTAACTTTGGTATGTTGGGCTGCTTGTTGATTGTATGGGGTGAAAGCCTCTTACTGGAAGTACACCTAAGTCAGCCATCTTATACTTGTTGGGGATCATCTGGTTAATAAGACACTAGTATTGGTGCAGAGAAATCAATAGGGAAGCATAGTATACTCTATCATGTTTGTCCTATTTACCTTGTCATACCTGCCTATTATGATGTTATCTCTCTTATCCACTTTATATGCCTGTCATGATACTTTTACTTATTTATATGCTAAAAATATCTGGACTCGCCAGACTTTATATCTGACCCATTTTGTTTCCTCTTCTTTCTATTTCAGTTCCCCCTAGGTTCTCAGGGTGGGAATACTCAAGCTTGACCAGGATTTTGCTTTCATCTGCTTGGGGATGCTTAGATGTATTGCTCGAGCTCTTATCCTTTCTATTATGGCTATGTTTTTGTTTGGGGAATTATGCTTCTTTTACTATTATACTCTAGTGTTTTAAGTACAAGACAGAAATTTTAAGATGATATACTGGTTTTATGTATTTTCAGACTTATGATGTTTTAAACTATGAAGTTATGCTTTATGATTAATAAAAGTTTTTAATTCCGTTGTTATTTATATCTCTCTTGTAATGTTTCTATTTCTGTTTACCTATAACGCTTCATGAAACTTAATGCATTCTCTTAATGAGTGACATTAACGGACGTCGGTTGTCACACTTGGTATCAGAGCTGAAGGTTACCATATAGAATAAAGTTTTTGGAAATTATTTTCAAAAAGGTTTTAAAAGAAGGCATTTTCAAAAAGAAAAGTCCGTTTTGAAAAACATATTCCCCAAAGCCATATGTAGTATCTTTCGATCCTTTGTCTGAATCCCTTTCCTTTTCTTTTCAGCATGTCTGGTGAACCTAATATTCCTGAGGGTTTACGATACCAGGCTAGTTCCATAGGTATCTAGAGGCCATGACGCCTGCCGGTAGTCAAGCAGACGTTCCTCCCCCAGCTGCACCCGTTGTTCATCCTCCTTCGCGTGTAGATAATTTCTCTAAGATCTACAAAGATTTTTGTGCAATGGAAGGAAGCCATTCCGTGGAACCGAGACATTCGTAAAGGCAAGGAATTGGCTCAAAAAGACGGAGGATCTGTTTGGAATTTTCGAAGTGGACGATCGTAGGAAGATTCAGGTAGACGCCTGGCTACTGAAAGATGAAGCTTCGTTCTGATGGGAAGTGATGCAAGCAAGGTGTACAGTGGAGACTTGGAATGATTTTTAGCAAAGGTTTGAAATGAATTTTCTTTCTTAAGTTGAGTAAAACATGCAAATGGAAAGATTTCTGGCACTGAAGCAAGGAGGCACGATCGTTAAAGAGTATGTTTACAAATTCAACCAATTAGAGAGATTTAGGCTAGTGCTAATGGATACTCCGCATAAGAAAGCTTTGCGGTTTGCTAGAGGACTGAATGAACCCCTTCATGGGTTAGCTATGTCTCATATTCCAATGGGAGCAACTGTTGAAAGGCTCATTGATATGGCCTTGATGCATGAGCAAGATAAAGCTGACAAGAAAGAAGTTGAGGTTGAGGAAACACAAAACAAGAAAAAATAGCCCAAGAAGGGACAACAACAACAACAAGAAAAAAAAAAGCGTAAAGAATGACGAGGCTAAGGATAAGAGGAAGTGCCATAATTGCAGACGCGGGGGTCATTTGATCAAGGACTGCAAAAGAAGGAAAAATGTTTGCTTCAGTTGTGGAGAGGTTGAACACTTTTCTTAGGAGTGCCCGAAGAAGCAAGGGAAAGGTTGAAGGGCAGGAGCTTCTGGTGGGCAAGTGCATGCTCTTGCGATCAGTGCCCCAGATCGAGGTAGGAAAATTTCCGTGGAAGGTTTGATTTCTCTTTCCGGTCATCCTATTAGAACTCTTTTTGATTCTGTCACTTCACATTCATTTATATTTGATTCTGTGGTTGAGTCTCTGCACCTTAGTACTAGTATGGTAGTGGATCCCGTTGTTGTCTCAAACCCCATTGGTATTAGGCTCATTTGTGCATGATTTGTCGGGGTTTGAGAATATTTGTGTTAGGCGTCGAGTTTGAGTGCGATGCATATGTGCTCGGTTTTATGGGCTATGGGTTGATTCTATGGATGGATTGGTTAGACAGATATGGTGCCATTTTAGATTATGAGAGGAGGGTCATTAGACTTTTGACTTGCCATGGGAGGACCCTCGAGAATTCTTGTGACCCTAAGGGGTCTGTCATGCTTAGTTTCCTGGAGTCTCTTGATGCATCTATCGATGATCTACGATCTGTACCAGTAGTCCATGAGTGTTCTAATGTTTTTGAGGAGGTTCGGGGTTTACCTCCGAGGCACGAGATTGATTTTCATATATACTTGGTAGACAATGCAATGCCAGTTGCATTACCTGTGCGCCATATGACTCCAAGGGAAAGAAGGGAGCTCAGCAAGCAAGTAGGGGAGCTACTTGAGAAAGGGTTTATTAGGAGAAGCATATCTGAATAGGGTGCTCCGATGGTATTCGTAACTAAGGCGTATGGTTCGCTTCGCTTATGTGTGAATTATAGAGAGTTGAACAAACTCACAAAGAAGAATAGGCACCCACTCCCGAGGATAGATGATCTGTTTGACCAGCTTGTTGGTGCATCAGTATTATCTCAGTTAGACTTGGCCATGGGGTTTCATCGGTTGAGGGTGGCTAAGGATAGTATAGACAAGACCGCTTTTAGGACTCCGGATGGTTTCTTTGAATGGCTCGTTATGCCTTTTAAGTTGACGAATGCACCCGCCTATTTTGTTGATCTGATGAGTAGGGTGTTTCGGGAGTTTCTAAATAAGTTCGTCGTGGTCTTTGTTAATGATATCCTAATCTTCTCAAAGAGTGAGGAAGAGCCTGCCCAACGTTTGAAAGAGGTTTTGAAAACTCTGCGAGCGCATCAGCTTAAGGCGAAATTCTCCAAATGCCATTTTTGGAGAAAAGAGGTGGGATTTCTAGGGCATGTGGTCTCTAAAGATGGGATAGTAGTAGATCCCGCAAAGGTTGCTGCAATTCAAGATTGGCAAATCCCAAAGAATGCAACGGAAGTGAGAAGCTTTCTTGGGTTGGCAGGTTATTATAGGAAGTTCATTAAGGACTTTGCAAAGATGTCAATCCCTTTCACCAGCCGATGAAGAAGAATTTGACGTTTTCATGGGATATGGATTGTGATATTGCTTTCCAACGATTGAAGAGGTCTTTGACAACAACCCCAGTCTTGACCTTGCCCGACAGAAACAAAGTGTTTACAGTTTACACTGATGCATGTGGTACAGGGTTTGGTGCGGTTCTGATGTAAAAGGGAAGGGTAGTATGTTATGGGGGTAGACAGCTAAGGGTTCATGAGAAGAACTACCTTACCCATGACTTAGATCTTGCTGCCATAGTATTCGTGCTTAAGATGTGGCGTAATTATTTGCTTGGAGAGAATTTTGAGTTGTACACCGATCATAAATCTCTCAAGTAATTGTTCTCGTAGAAGGATCTTAATTTAAGGTAACAAAGGCGGATGGAGTTCCTAGCATCTTATGACTTCGAGATAGCTTATACCCTTGGCAAGGGTAATGTGGTGGCAGACGCACTGAGTAGGCAGAGGATGGCCTTAAGTCCTTTGTTTATGGAAAGGAAAATCTTGGAGTTTATATCGACTTTTGACTTTAGACTCTCCACCGAGTTTTTGCTTGGCTTATTTTGCATCACTAGAGGTGCGACCCTCTCTTATGGATCAAATAGGAGCTTCGCAGCGAGAGGATCCACAGATTTTAGACATCTTAGATGGACTCAGTAAAAGGAAGACTTCTAGTCACCTCAGTAAATATGCCATAGACGATAAAGGTTGGTTGCGATGAGATGGGAGGCTTTGTGTTCCCCAGACTGGGAGTCTTTTGAAGACAGTCCTAGAGGAAGCCCATCATTCTAAGATGACTATTCATCTAGGTGGCGATAAGATGTATAGGGATATGAAAAAGGTTTTCTTCTGGGATGGGATGAAGAAAGATGTGATGGAGTTTGTTTCTCAATGTTTGGTTTACCAGCAAGTCAAAGATGAGCAAAAGAAGCCCGGCGGTTTACTTCATCCTTTGGAGGTCCCACAGTGGAAGTGGGAGAGTGTCTCTATGGATATCATAGATGGTTTGCCTAGATCAAAGAAAGGCAACACCATTATTTGGGTTGTAGTAGACAGACTTACTAAGAGCGCTCATTTCATTCTAGTTAAGAGTAAGAGAATGACAGCATGGTTGGCAGCAGTTTACGTTCGTGTGATAGTCCTTCTTTATGGAGTACCTTCCAGCATTGTAAGTGATCATGACCCTATTTTTACCAGTGAATTTTGGAGGAGCTTGCAAGAAGAATTAGGTACACAGTTGTGTTTGAGCATCGCTTATCACCTTCAGATGGATGGACAGACAGAAAGGACGAACAGAGTTCTCGTTGATCTTTTAAGGCTGTGCATCCTAGACTTCGGAGGGACTTCGGAAGTGCACCTTCCTTTAGTAGAGTTCGCCTACAATAATAGTTATCAAGCTAGCATTGGCATGGCATCCTTCGAAGCATTGTACAAACGACCCTGTAGATTAACGACTTGTTGGTGGGAATCTACAGAAAGACCACTACTTGGACTAGATATGGTTAGGGAAATGTCCGAGAAGATTGATCTTATTAGATGGCGAATGAATACAGCTCAGGATAGGCAAAAGTCCCACACAGATAGGAGAAGGACTGATATTGAGTTTGAGTTGGGAGACATGGTTTTCATTAAAGTGTCATCTTTGAGGAATGTGGTTTGCTTTGGATCTGTAGGGAAATTGGCACCAAGATCCATAGGGCCATTTCCCATAACAGAAAGGATTGGCCAAATGGCACATAGAGTAAAGTTACCAGAAAGACTGTTTGGTGTTCATGATGTTTTCCACATTTCTCATTTGCAGAAGTGCTTGCATGATACTGTAGAAGTAGTTGAGCCGAGTATATTGGAAGAAATAGAGGTGGAATGGGAGGCGACAGTTAGGCGAGTTCCTACCCGTATTCTTGGATCAGAAGTTAAGAAGGTACGCAACCGAGAAGTCAAGTTAATGAAGGTTCAGTAGGGAGATAACCCAAAGGATTTAACTTGGGAGACTGAAGACAAGATTCGTGCTTCGTATCCTTTTCTTTTCGAGGGTATGTTTTTAACTTCCTTTCCAAAGCTTTTATTTATACTTGTTTCTATCATCTGAGTATTCCCTATCGATCGAATCTTCGACCTTTAGGTAGGAAACCTGTGGATGTAAACATGTGCTTGAAACATGTTATGTTTGATGGATACAAGTGGATGCAAGTGTTTTCTAGTGGTTGCTTGTGGATACATATACACACATTAGGCACTATATCGGCTTAATCACTCTCTTACTGCATACGGATGTATGTGCATTTTTGTGTGTGGATGGAAATGGATGTATCATCATATGGATATTGCATTTGGATGGATGATTTTACACACATATAGAACATACAAGTTATAATAGGATTATTTGCATACATGTTGGATTCATGGCAGTAACATACATTGCATTAGGAAGGTCGACTGAATCAGTTAGACCGCCTGATCTTTGCATTAGTAATTGGACATATACACACACCTTTGCATATGTTCATATAAGCATTAGAAATCTTTTAAGGACAATGGATGCCCTGATTGGTGGATGAGTAGATAAATGTGGATGTTAGGATATACACTCTTCTTTACTTGGAGATTTTGGGGACGAAATCTTTTGAATAGGGGAGAATGTAACACCCCATATTTTAACAACACTAAAAACGATAAATTAAAGAATAATTAATTTAATATTCAAAATTAAGAGAAACGGACTGCGCCATTGCGTTCGTCTCGGAATTCTGGTTAAAATAGACATTTGGTTTGTGTAAAACGGACACCGCATAAAGAAATTATTAAGGTTTGAAGTTTTTATACGCATAAGGAGGTTATATATGAATAAAATATGTCTAGAAAACTCAAAATAGGCCAAAATCGCAGAATTTGGGGAAGCGGGAAAATTCCCGCCTAGGGGTGTCGAACACATCAGGGGGTGTCGACCCCTGGGTCAACCCCATAAGGGGATGTCGACCCATGGGTCGACCCCCCTCCCCCCCGGGCGGCAGATCTGGGCAGATTAAGGTTCCGTCTCAATTTTACTTATGGCCTCATTTCTTAAGTTTTTCTAACTAAAAATAATAATGGAGGACTAGATGCTGTCTCTGCCCATACTGGATCAAACCTTTTCTTCTTCAGCAATCAACTAGAGTTATTCAAGTTTAAGAGATCTGTGATTCGATTATTTCTTCTATTTTTCTAGATCCAAACACTGTGAGTCTATGTTAATTTTAGATTTAAATAATTAAAAAGTAAATATTGACATGGCTATAATTTGGATCTGTGCCTATGACTATGTGAATCATATCAAATCTTCTATAACCTATTTATCTATGTTATTCTGACATGACTATGAAACTAGATCTGAACCTATACATATTTATCATGTCAGATCTGCCATTGTTTATAGATCTAATTCATTGTTTAGATCACCTTATGCCTGTTCTTATCATGTTTGTGGATAAACCAGATCTGTAATTAGTTGTATATTCATTGTTTAGATCTTATTATGCCTATTTATGATGTCCCTATTATGTTAGAATCAGTTCAATTGTCACATGTTCATTAGATCTGTCCCTATATGGCTATCTTGTCATTATGCCATTATATGTTTATGCCTATCCCTGCCATTATATGTCCAACTTTTAGTATGATTATTTGTGTCCTCTTCAATCCATCTTTTCCCTTTTTATTTTATATAGCTAGGCTACCTTCGAGCCTAGGCATGCCGCTGAAATATGCGAACGCGTTAAATTGGATACGAGGGGTAAACGATAAAATTGGGGGCATAACTTGTAATTAGAATTTTAGGCATAACGTGAATGAAATATATGAACATGAATTTGAAACTTAAATCAATTTGTGATTAAAGACCTTAATTTGAGGTATATGGTTCATTATGAACATAACTTGGGTAAGGGGCATGAAAACCTATAACGACATAGGAATAATTGGTTAACATTGGAAATGCCTAGGATTACAGTAATTAGAAACTGTAACCATGCTTAGACATGAGGTTAGATTACACTTGTGGTGGAAGAATGCCCGGAACCGACCGGCATATCCAGCGACCACAAGTGGTGAATCTAATGTGAGGGGTCTAAGTGCATAAACATGAGACGTGCTAAGACACGAGATTAGGTCCGACTTGTGGAAGAAGTCTACCCGGAACCAACCGACATATCCAGCATCCACAAGTGGTAGGCTTAATGTGGGAGGTCTAACACATTATAACCATAAATAATATGGTAATGAATTGGAATACTTAACCTAGTTGAATCCATAGGGATTGTATGAACATATAACTTGAGTAGGGGTTAAGTAAACTTGTTTAAAATAGTGGGTGGGTTAAGTAAATCTTGGGTGGGTGGGTAATATTTATATAGATATAGGACCACAAACTTAACCTGTGGGGTTATGCAATCTTTTACTTTGGTATGACATAACCTATGGAAAACCTAGTGGGGATGCAAGCATAGGAGGAAGCTTGTATCATCTTGTGTATGGACCCGTTTCAGTCAGTAACCTATATATAGGTCTCAAACGAGTACTCCGAACTAGTTCGGAGTCGGGCCACGCTTACTAGGATGATTGTAAGAGATCCAAACGTGGGGGGCAGTGTGGGCGGCACTTTCCGATGGGGTCATGTGCGTGCATGGATCCGGCAGAGGAGGTTTATATGTCGTGACACCTGTAGATATGGTTGTGCACATCCTAAAAACGAAGGGTTGCCACTTTAGGGAGTGATACACCCTACTATGGGGCCAGTACAGGGTATCTACGGAGTAGGGAGCCGATCGATTAGGGTAGTAATTAGGGTACGTCTAGACTCCGGTATATTGGGAAGCCCGTTAATACCCTTAGGGGTAACTCCGGTATGTTGGGCTGCTTGTTGATTGTATGGGGTGAAAACCTCTTACTGGAAGTACACCTAAGTCTACCATCTTATACTTATTGGGGTTCATCTTGTTAATAAGACACTAGTATTAGTGCAGAGAAATCATTAGAGAATCGTAGTATACTCTATCATGTTTTCTTATTTACCTTGTCATACTTGCCTATTATGATGTTATCTCTCTTATCCATTTTATATGCCTATCATGCTACTTTTACTTATTTATATGTTAAAAGTAACTGGACTCGCCAAACTTTATGTCTGGCCCATTTTGTTTCCTCTTCTTTCTTCCATTCCCCCTTCCCCGGGTTCTCAGGGTGGGAGTACTCAAGCTTGACCAGGATTCAACTTTCATCTGCTAGGAACTGCTTAGATGTATTGCTCGAGCTCTTATCCTTTCTACTATGGCTATGTTTTTGTTTGGGGAATTATGCATCTTTTACTATTGTACTCTGATGTTTTAAGTACATGACAGAAATTTTATGATGATGTACTGGGTTTATGTATTTTCAGACTTATGATGTTTTGAACCACGAAGTTTTGATTTATCATTAATAAAAGTTTTTAATTCCACTTCTATTTTATATCAATCTTGTACTGTTTCTGTTTCTTTTTACCTATAACGCTTCACGAAACATAACGCATTCTCTTAATGAGTGACATTAACAGACGAGGCGTGTCACACTTCTTGTTATGCCCAGGCTTGCCACCATTTTTGAACTTCTTATCAGCCTTTGGATTCTTGCAATTTTGGAGTAATGGCCCTTCTTATGGCATTTGTAGCAAGTCACCTTGCTTTTCTTCTTCTTCTGGTCATCTTTCCCTTCTGTTGTCGCTGCTTCCTCTTTTTGTTATTGCCACCCTACTGTG
This sequence comes from Allium sativum, assembly GCA_030737875.1. Taxonomy (NCBI): domain Eukaryota; kingdom Viridiplantae; phylum Streptophyta; class Magnoliopsida; order Asparagales; family Amaryllidaceae; genus Allium; species Allium sativum. Next base: position 440,477,739 of record CM060922.1, on the reverse strand, counting down.
GTTTATTTTCCTCTTTAGCGGAAATAATAGTCTTTTCCTTGTGAAACAAACTCTCATGCCTTAGAGCTTTCTCCACAATCTTCTTATAAGTATCATCTTGATGATCAACAAGCTGATTTCTTAGATACTTGTCCAAGCCATGACAAACTTCTTATTCTTCTGATAAGGAGTTTGAACATATGAACAAGCATACTTGGACAAGGCTTCAAAAAATGAAACATACTCCAACGCTAGTCTACCATTCTGCTTCGTCTCAGCGAACCTCTTGAAAAGAATATACTTCTGAATGATAGAAATGAATTTCGTCTCGAATTTGAGTTGGAACCGATCCCACGAGATCTCATCTTCTGGGGTCTTCAGAGTGACAGAGTTCATCAATCCATAACTCTGCCCTGCAGTTGTCTCGATGCAAGCTTCCTCTTAGTCGCATCATCAATTCCCAAGTCTCCAAGGATCCGAATGCAAGTATCAAGCCACCATTGAACCTCTACAATTGGCTTGGTTCCTTGAAACGGCGTTCCTCCTAGAGTAGTGAAGTCTTTGCATAGCTTCGCGAAGTCCATGGCCCTAGGCACTTGCACTTGAACTCCTACATCTACCGCGGCTGTCTCCTGAGCGGGTACCCTCCTCATGATCGCTGCCATCATGGCCTCGAACATAGCTGGGTAATCTGGTATAGCCCCATCACCCCCTCCAAGAACAGTCTCCTCTCTAGCAATGTGTCTCGACGTTCGATGACTCATTCTAAATCTGAAAAATAGAATGATTAGTCTACAAACGAGAAAAACTACGAATGAAGTTCAAATGCTGTTATACTATACACTAATATATAGTATACATCCATTAGAAATCCATAAATATGTCTCTCATATGTAATTATAACTTCAAAATTTGGCTAAAATCAATTAACCAGACCTCTGATACCAAATGTGATGACCGCCCATAACTCCTGCACTTAACAAGAGGAATAATGCACTGAAAGAGATGCCATACAGCTATGGACGATGATCAGGGTTGGTTAATACATGCATAACATGTCTTATAACTCACAGCGCAGAGATAAAATAAAATAGTACATATATAATAGGCATATAATAGTGAAGCAAAATTGAGTAGAAACTTAAACTTTTATATCAACTTGAAAGAATATCCATACAACAAAGGATTTCATCATAAGAATCTGTACAAAGATGCCTCGCTTCAATCACTCAAATAAATCATAACAGTGGAAAACAACAAGACTTACGTATAGTAGAAAACTAGTACGTAAGCCTCCTGCTCGTCATCGATCTGTAGCATCGCCTACTAAGATCTGCTACCTGTGACCTACTACTTAGTCTGCCCATCCATAATAGGATAAACAACCCGAGGTAATAAGAGGAAACATAAAACTTTGAGTTAGACAACAGTCTTAATGGGCGATAAAACATTTATCTAACATAGTCAATAAAGTATACGAGAATAGGCAGATTAATCATCTAATCAACCAATCATATGAACAGAGAAGAACCTAACCCATCTCCTCCACATCCGACAGTGATAGCCTTTACAAACAACCAGATATAAAAAAACATACATAACAGCTAGTTATCCAGCATAGACCATCCTAATCGATATCAACATATCCCAAGCACAAGCCCGAAGGCCTAAACCATCATTAGACATGCACCCAAGAAATGTCTCCTTCAACGTCAAACAATCTACGCAAAACGATACAAGCAGAAAAATCAACATCCATGACTCTGGCTATCACCAACAATATTTCCTTGAAGTTATCGTTAATCGTAGGACTGGCCATATCATCATGTCATTCGTTAAGGGCTAATTGTAACCCGGTTCTAGAAAAAACTCCATACGCCTCTCCTCGATACGTATCTAGGTTTTTCATCGATACCTAGGGTACTCGACTAATCATCTAGTCATTTAGACATCCCTATTATACCCTTTGCGACACCCCAAGTCCATCAATGTCACTCACAAAGGGAATGCATTAAGTTTCATGAAGTGTTATAGGTAAACAGGCACATAATATTACAAGACAGATATATAGAATAACAGCGAAATAAAAACCTTATTTATCATAAGATACTGTGGTCCAAAAACGTCACACGTCTGAAACATAAAAACCCATTACAAAATAAAAGTTACTGTCTTGTACTTCAAAAATATCAGAGTACATAAAAGAATTAAAATTCCCTAAGAATAAAATATAGCCATAGCAACAAGGATAGGAGCTTGAGCCATACATATCAGCAGCTCTAGCAGAATCACGGTCAAGCCTGAGTGTTTAATCCTTGAGAACCTTGGGGAGGGGGGAAGAAATAAGGCAAAACAAAAAGGGTAGACATAAAGTCTGGCGAGTCTAGTGACTTCTAGCAAGTAAATAAATAAAAGTAGCATGATAGGTATATAAAGTGGATAACAGATATCACTACATAAATGGAAGGTGTGACAAGGTAGATTGAAACACTCGACGTCCGTTAATGTCACTCACTAAGGGAATGCATTAAGTTTTGTGAAGCGCTATAGGTAAACAGACATAGAATAATTACAAGACAGAGATATATAAGGTAGCAGCAGAAAATTTAAACTTTTATTTCAGACATGAGTTATACTACCGTGGTCCACAATTTCATAAGTCACAAAAACCATTACAATAAAAGTACTTCTATCTTGCACCATTACAATACATAAGTAAATAAAAAGCATAAATCCCCCAATAAAAAGAGTTAAGCCATAGTAGAGTCAAGAACTTGAGCCATACTTCAGAAGTAGCTCCTAGCAAGATGATATCTGATTTATGATTAAGTCTGAGTGTTTCCTCCCTGAGAACCTTGAGGGGAGGGGGGAACAGAAGAAAGGAGAAACAACAGGGTCAGACAATAAGTCTGGCGAGTCTAGTTACATTTAGCCAGTAGATAATTAAAAGCAATATGATAGCATATAAAGTGGATAAGAGAGATATCATTACATAAATGGAAGTTGTGACAAGGTAAGCAAGTTAAGGTATATGTGCCTCACAATGATTACTCTGCATTATTACTAGTATAACTGAAATGAAATGATCCCTTTCGCTATAAGCTAGTAGGCTTAGGTCATATGTCCAAGTATACCCTAGCCACTACCCTAATTGATCGGCTCCCTACCTTGTAGATATCCTTTGCTGGCCCCACAGTAGGAGGTATCACTTCCTAAAGTGGCAACCTATGGTGTGCACAATCATATCTACTGGCGTCACGGTCGTCTCAGCCCCCTCTGCCTGGCCTATGCACGCACATGTCCCCGATCGATTTGCGCCGCCCACACCATCCACCTCGTTTGGATCTCTTACAATCAATCAGTAAGTGCCCCTTCTCCGCTTAGTATGGAGGACTTTACTTGATACCATCTTCGGGTTACTGACTGAAATGGGTCCCTCCCAATATGATACAAGCTCTCTCCCTTGTCTTGTATCCCCACTAGGTTTTCTACTGACTATGTATATCCTTAGTTGTCTTTAATTACATAGCCTTATACTAGTTATGCTTATTCTAAAGGGTGTCTTTAACTGCATAACTTTATTACATCATCTACCGGTTATGTATACCACTAGGTGTCTTTAATTACATAACCCTGTTACACTATCTACTGGTTATGTATACCACTAGGTGTCTTTAATTACATAACCTTATTGGGTTAAGTATGTGGGCCTATATATGCATATTACCCATCCCCTCTAATTTACTTAACCCCCCACTACTCATCCAATTTTACTTAACCCTAACTTAAGTCCATAGTCATATTAAATTAGGTTAAGTAGTCCATTTATTTACCATGTCCAATTATGGTTATAATGGACTAGACCTCCCACATTAGGTCCACAACGTGTGGATCCTGGATATGTCGGTCGGGTCCGGGCAGTCTTATTCCACAGTTGGGCCTAACCCCGTGTCTTAGCCTGATACGTATTTGCGTACTCAGACCTCCTACATTAGGTTCAACATTAGTGGCTGCTGGATATGCCGGTCGGGTCCGGGCAGATTTCCACCACTAATGTAACCTAACCTCGTGTCATAAGTACAATTTAAAATTCCTAGTTGTAAATTACTAAACATTCCAAATTAATCCAAATCTACCTATGTCATTATAGGTAACTATTTCTATGTTTTCCCCATTTAAATTACATGTCCCTTTTGATATTAAACATTACATAAATCATGCCAATTATAATACCTTTTTACCCGTTCTCTCTCTAACGTATTCGTACGTAATTTTGGCGGCATCTAGGCTATAAAGGAGCCTAGCTATAATAATAAAAAGGGAATATGACGAGGGTGGTAGTTTCAACATGTCTTGGCATAAACATGAAAATAAACTGGCATAGTAACAAAGCGAATGGACATGTGATTAACATCTTAATAAAGTGGAGATCAAACTAGTAACTTATGGCAATCACTATGATGTTTAAACAAGCATAATGAGATCTAGATTTAACATTAGGTACCTATATCTAGCATAGTTAGGGTGACATAGCAACATGTTTAGATTAAAAGGTAGATTCACATGTCAAGTTTACAACATATATCAATGTATCACAATATGACAGGTGAAAGGTGATTAACATAAAGGTCTAGATCCAAATAATGTCACAATTATCCAAATTAATAGACGTACTTCCATCATAACATGGTTACAATTCAAGATCCATATAAACAACATAATCGAATCACCACAATTATATTAGATCTAGGAAATTAGATCTATCATGACATAGGATAAAATTTCATATTAACACAGAATCATACTTTACAACATATCCAATTCATTGTCTATCAAAGCTTACTTCTATTTTTCTAAACCTAAAAGTAATCTAGAAACTCACAGTGTCAGGTTTAGGGAATTTAGGAAGAACGGATAGAGTATGTTGTTGAAGAAACGGTTCAATTTGCATTCCAGCAGCATATGGCCTCCATGACTCCTAATGAAGAGAATATGAGAAATATGACACATATATATTGCTGCCAGACCCCCTGAAACCGAGTGCCACCTCAGCCTTAGGGGTGTCGACACCCCTGTGGGTGGGTCGACCCCTAGGTCGACACCCCTCTAGGGGGATCGACCCCCTAGAGCGGGAATTTTGCCGCTCAGAGGAAAATTTCGAATTTGAATTCTCTGGATAGGATTCTGACTCATCTCTGACTCACCTCTGACTCATGCGTATATATAAAATATCTCTATGCGTATACAAACTTAAAACTCTCATAACTTCTTCATACGGTATCCGTTTTACGCAGACCAAATGTCTATTTTGACCAGAATTTTGAGATGGACGCAATGGTGCAATCTATTTCCTCTAATTTTGAACATTAAGTTAATTATTATTTAATTTATTCTCTTTAATATTGTTTAAAAATTTGGGGTGTTACATTCTCCCCTACTCAAAGAATTTCGTCCTCGAAATCTCTAAGTTGAGAAGAGTGCATATCCTACCATCCATCATCCATTTACTCATCCACCAATCACTGACATCCATTGTCCTTAAGGATTTCTAAAGCTTATATGAATATAAGCAAAGGTGTGGGTATATGTCCCAACACTAATGCAAAGATCAGGCCGTCTACTGATTCAGTTGACCTCCTTATTGCAATGTATGTTAGTGCTATGAGTCCAATATGTATGCAAATAAACCTATTGTATCATATAAGTTCTATATGTGTGCACACCCATTCGTCCAAATGCGACATCCATATGCCAGTTCATCCATTTTCATTCATAAAAGTAAAGAAAATGCACACACAACCATATGCGATATGAAAGTGATTGAGCCGATATTAGTGTCTAAGGTGTGCGTATATGCATCCACGCGCAACCACTAGCAAACACTATCATCCACTTGCATCCATCAAACATAACATGTTTCAAACACATGTTTACATCCATAGGATTCCTATTTGAAGGTTAAAAATACCATGGAACACTACAAAAAAATACCCTATTACAACTAGCTATTTGCAACAGGCCTCAAATGTTTGTTGCAGTAAATGATATTTAGCAACAGACCTTTTGTAGTTGCTGCAATAAATAAGATTTAACAACATGCTTTTCCTTCCTGTTGCGAAAAGCATATTTTTCGCAATAGCGCTTTCATGCCTGTTGCGAAAACATATTTTTAGCGACTGCACTTTCATAACAGTTACAACAAACATATTATTTGCAACTGGCTTCCAAGTTTGTTGCAAAAAATAAATCTTTAGCAACTGTTTTCGCCACTTGCAATAACTGTATTTTTTTACAACTGGTAAAGCTAATTGCGAAAAACATACTTTCAAATATTATTTAGTAAATAAGGAATTATATTTTAATAATTATATTTAATATTAATACATAAAAGATGACAATTAATAATTACTAAATATTATTATTTATTTAGTAATAATGATAATTAATATTAATTAATTAGTAATTAAGAATAATATTTTATGATATAATTATGTAATTAATAAAAAGTAATATTTAATAATTAAAGTTGATATTTATATTTGATTCCTAAAATATAATAATTAATAAATTATATTGGCTATTTAATAAATAATATTTAAAAGATTTAATAATTAATAATTAAAAAAAATAATAACTAATAATTATAATTTAGTTAAAATTACTTGTAATAAAGTTTATAATTAGTATATTAATAATTATTTAATACTAAAAAATATTTTATAATTTATTATAACAACTACTAATAGTAAGTAAATTATAGTAAGTATTTATTAATTACATATAATGATCAATGAGTATACTTAATAATTGGAAAATTAAATTAATATTATATTATTAAAAATTATATTATATAGTAATTACTACTAATATTTAATGTTAAATAACCATTATATATATAGTACCCAATTTAATAGTTAATAATTATGAAAATTTTAATATAAGAGTTTTAAATTAAGTTAATTTAAAAATTATTAACAATTTTAGTTAATTGAAGTTAAATTAATAATTAATATTCATAAAATTCGAAAAATAAAAAGATATACATCTGAAAGTAATCTCAAATTCTATGTATTATATAAACTCCATAAAAATATAAAAGTATCAATTATAAGAAAACTTGTGTAGACATAAATTATTACAACTTATGTATTTCACAAATTGTTTTATCTTCATACGCATTTCAAAATATTAGTGTGTTATACTTTTTACCATGTTTCCAGTCATTTCCATCCGATAAATTGGCTCCAACCCTTAATTTTTTTTGGCTCCATCATGAAAATTTTGTATGCTAAATAGAAAGAGACGATGTTTTCAGAACCAGTTAATGAGGACTGTTCTCCTTCCACCGCTTTCATCTCTTCAGATCTAAAAAATTCGTCCTTCCAAATCGTTCTCTTTCACCATGAAACTTCGGCTTTCTTTTCTTCTTCCCGATCCGCCTACTGTTTCCTTTTTTATTCACTGCGCTTTTCTCTTATTTGCCCTTTGCCTTAAAAATTGCGTGAAAAGGAAAATAAATCGTGGAAGAAATCACACACACCAAGGATGAGGCGAAGATTCAAAGAAGACAGCATACACAGTTACACTATTTGATGTCTGAAATCTTAATTTGACATATGAGTCAGGGCTATTTCGATTAAGGAGGAGGAAGGTGCAATTAGGGCCATCCAAAGAAGGAAAGAAGATTCCGAGAAAACAATTCTCACACAGCATAGGAATCTAGGATATGATGATATCAAATTTGACTTATATCAGGTACTGTGGTTTTAAGTTTTCTAAATTACCCTATTTTAGTTTACTTTTTGGTTAATGGCTTGAATTAGGGATTTAGTTTGCTCCATTTATCCTTTAGAAAAGCGAATGATGTATAATGGGATAACTGACCATTTTTAAACAATTTTGAGTACACTTGGTGAAGGCATGAGCCATATATCAATTTTTTTCTTGTCAGTTCACCTAGGTAATTATTTGTCATATTTTTGTCTCACCGATTCCAAGAATGAGCATATATTGAATTTTTTTTTGTAACTATTTAAATGGATACACTAGGCCGACGTCCTATGGTTTTGGCCGAGGATTTCTGGTTTATAGACTCTGAGGTGAAGCTTAGTTGTATCGTCTTGTGTCGATGTGGTGGGTAGTGGATTTTGGCTAGTCAATCTGGTAGTGTTAGTTTTTAGTTCTCTGAAATGCTGATTGAGCACTCCATATTCACTACTATTGGCTTTCTCTTCAGGTGACTATTGTTATGAATCAATTGTGTACCGCTACCATGTAATTTCTGGTATGCCCTATTAAATGAATTAGTCGCAGATAGCATTGTATGTGCTAATTGTAGAACTATATACATGAGCTGAAAGTTAATATGTTACATGTGTTTGGGTATTGTTTTAAATGTTAATTTGTTGGCATCTTATATTGTACAGTTCTGATGAAAATTCATGGAAGAAATCCATAGAACTGCTCATGCAAGTTGCTTCTCATGGTGAAAATAGTGGCTATGAAGTCCCTTGCTTAATTGTTTCTGCAAAAGATGATTGTGATGGTGCACACATGTTCAAAGTCCCCGCCTTTTAATCAATTAGAATCAAAATATTTCATTTACACAAGAATATTATCAAATCTAGGCAGGCTGCTCTCCTTGAATTACATTCAAGATGGATGGAACGGTGATCGACATAAGTTTTGTTCCCAGGCTTGCTTTTTTCTGAGTATACTGATATGTGCTTGTTGTATTTTACATAATGATTTGTTTGTGATGATTTGTTTGAAGAAACATCAGATATCTTTTATATTACGGTAAAAAGTTTTAGAATGGTTTTATGTAAACTATTTCATGTGATTTTAAGTAAATTATTTTTTTTAGTGTTGCGTTTAGTAGTTGAATTTTTTTTACGATAATTTATTTCACCTTCTTTGCTTTTTTCTTGTTGGTAACTGCTACAATAGCATTGAAAGCAGTGTTGTGAGGAATTCTGATAGTCAAATGCTGTTTAGGGAGGCCTGTTCTCAATGTTTAATAACCAACTCTGTTCTCCTTTAACAGATGATTCAGAGACCATGGAATGAGCTCAGAAGGATTATGAAATTGATCTGAAAGTTTAACAACTCAAAAACAGCTTAATACATAATGATGATGCAACAAAGTTACAGTAAAAAGAAGAGTTTCATTGTGATATATGTGCATTGAAGGGTCTGCGATGCTTACCAGGTACAAGTGACTTTTTGCATTTTGATGTTTTATAGTAATTCCTATAATTTTTGTATGATTGAAAGTAATTTAAGCTTAGCAGGTATAATAACTATTTCTATTATAATAAGATAGCTGAATGAAACACCCCACCTCCGTTAAGGTCACTCACAAAGGGAATGCCTTAACTTTGGTGGAGGGTTATAGGTACAAGACACATAAAAATTTACAAGATAGATAAATGTAAACAACGAAACTTAATTATTTATTTCATTTGTGGTTCAATACAAAAGCATTACATCAAATTGTCTCAAAATAACTTCCAAAACATTACAACACAATTTCTGTCTTGATTGTTTAATAAAGAAGCATAAACCATAAATAAAACTGCATAAATCCCCATGGATAATGTCCAAGAGCCATAGCCAAGGTGAGAGAGAGTCCAAATCATACATCTACTTTCTTGAAGCTTGCAAAGAGTCTGACTAAGTTGCAGTATTCCCACCCTGTGGACCTGGGGGGAACGGAAGAAAAGAGGACGAAAGAAAACGGGTCAGACAATAAGTCTGGTATGTTTGGTGATTACTAGTATTTAAACAAGGAAAGGGATCATGATAGTAATAATAGAACATAGGACAATTACCTAATATAAGTTAAGAGGAACATGTGATCGCACCCATTAATATAGTCTCTGCACCTACTTAACCATTGGATCCACTAGCCCTACGTGTTTATAACAAACGATCACTTTAATTATCGGCTCCTACTCGCATGCATTCATATCCTGTGTCATTCGGCCTCGCTTGACTGTAGATACTTGTGCTGGTCCCACCACGGGGTGTATCAGTTCCTCTGGTGGCAACCCGACACGATTCAAGGTGCATAGTGCATACTACTGATGCCCAGTGCCTGATTTTTCCACTTAGGAGTACGTGCACGCCCAAACTCTGTCGGAACCTACACAGGCCCACCAACCGCCGATGTTTTGACCGCTTATAATCATCCCAGTAATCGTGCCCCATCCTGCCTAGCTTCAGGGTACCATGATACATCTATGTGGGTTACTGCTGAAATAGGTCCCGTTACTAGGGTTTTCTAATCAACATGTTTATTTGGTTAAGTGTCCAAGTTTACCTAACCCCACCCATTCGTTTAGTTAACATGTTGAATCGGTTAAGTGTTTCCCTAATTGACTTAATCCTACCAATCCTGACTTAGCTTTAATTTATTAAAGCACCAACCACTCACATTAGACAGGTCTTGTTGTGGTCACTGGATGTGCCGGTCGATTTCGGGCAAGTTTACACACTACAACAAAGTGACCCTATTACAACGGTGGAACACCGTTGTAATATACATTTTACAACTGTGGGCAAACCGTCGTGTATTAAGAAGTTGTAATAGACTAATATCTTTTACAACTTTTTTGCACTGTTGCAACACCGTTGTAATATGTATATTTTACAACTTTTTTGCACCGTTGTAATAAACTTTATTACAACAGTTATGCACCGTTGTAATAAAATCTACTACAACTGTTATGCACCGTTGTGATTGACATTTGGATTTTTTTTTAAAAAAAAATTGCAAATGCAACAAAAGCTGAATAAACAGAAAAAAAATTGATATAAATTCAAAGCAACGGATCCATTCATACAAAAAACATTACAACTTTATATTCAAAATACAAAAAATGAATCATACATCATCACGGTAATATATCAATTCTTCATTACAAATAATGATTACAAATCAGTACCATCCAAAAACTCTGCTTCAACTATCAGCCTGCTTCATCTTTGCACTTCCTCAACATCCCCACCACCACAAGACACACCACCTGCACTATCACAAAACATGCATATACATAAACATAACCTTTGTTGCTTGAAGCTATTACATGGCTTTCTTATTTGCCTTCGTAAAATTCTTGTGCATTTTTTGAAGTTGTCTGTATGAAAACCATGCAAAAACAGCACAAACTGATATGTTAATACATTGTTACCATTGTAGAAGAAATCACACAAAGTGATAAGTGGTGTATCATGTGCCTTATATGGTCATTTTGAGATGACCCATATGTGAATTTAATACATGTCTGTGGCAGGGTACAAAATCTCTCTTGCAGTTATTCAGTTCTATGCATTGAATGTAAACTATATTTTAGTGAATTATTTTAGCAATCAGATTAAGGGTTCTTTTTTGAAATAAAAGAAAGAGTGAAGTATGAAATTCTACTTTAAACAACACTAATGTCAATGAATTTTGTAGTGGCAGTTGGATAGATGATGTAATACAGTTCTTATTTGGTATATGAATATCAATTTGTGAATAAAAAAGCTATGGTTGAGTGCCACCATATTTATAGCTAATATTTCTCTATATTTTTTGTTGGAAATAATTTGAAAGCTACTGCCAATTTGGTGTTTCATACAGAATTGTGTTGTAGTTCAATAAGTCATTTGAGGGTGTTACTTTAATCCAGACATATAAAACTTTAGAATCTTAAAAAGAAATAAAATTTAAACTTGAAATATGAATTGAACAGGGCTGCATTTCAAATTTTCATGTTATTGGGTATAAAGATGACTTCTCCAGCAATTGCATCAGCAATGCCTAATATTGCACTTGGTATCATCTTTATCTTTGCTGCTTTTGCCAGGTAATTTAGCTTTTTTTTCTTTTAAGAAATATTTTTTTTATTAAATACTAGAAAATGTGTATGCTTTTTTTTATTAAATACTAGAAAATGAAATGATTATTATTATTTCACCAAAATTATAAAAAAATGGAAAATCAACTGGATCGGAAATTTGCCAAACCCCTTGTTCACTTGGATGTAAAAAACAGAGGCTAAAAAAATTCACATTCTTCAAATATTTTTTCAGCTTATTTAGTTGACTTAGGTCACAAATTCAATTCACGCTTCAGTAATAACTTCCTATAATGAAATTACAAACATCAAGACATATCTGTGCGTATATCCTATGCCAAAATTTTACAATGAAACAAACCTGACCAATTCCCGATCAAATTCTTTAATCCTAATCCTCCTCTCACAACCTTCAACTCTCCTTTCTCGTTGCTCACCATATAAAATCCATCGTCATTCTCCTCAACCTCCTTCCTCTTCCTGTGAATTGAATGGAAATATAATGAATTATGGGATCCCATACATCAAATACTTTCTAAATAAAAGTAATTCGTAAATACGTGGACTAACAATCAAGTTTACATCTAGTCCTTTTTGTTACTTTTAGATAAGAATCTATGGGCATGCAACATTGAAAGCAAGAATCCTTTTTTTTTTCAAGCAAATCAGAATTAAAATTGCAAAATGATTCATGGATCCAAAAAGGCAGATCTGATCGACACAAAGATCTAATAGCCATTACATAAAATGTCCCAAACTGAAATTCATCAAGACGCAGATCTGCAACAAATATCGCCACTAAATTCAAAACATGTTACACAAGAAATGGCTGAAAAGAATTTGCCTAATTTAGGGATGACGCACATACTACCAAAGTTCATATCCTAGTGTTTAACAGCGTCAAAGATTGAAGAAATCAATACATAAAATAGAGCATAGTATATTGATTCCGCATGGATTATTACACAACAGTTCTGAGCTACAAAACGTTTGAATATACATTTTGTGAACGATTACCATCCAAGTTTATCAACTCAAACAAGTTTTCAGGTTCAAATCAAAATCAAAGCTTGATGCAATAAAAATTAAATCGCCAGCTCTGATTAAAAGCACAAGTTCACGAATTGAGAAATAGATTTTACCAGCTTTTAGGGGCAAAGACGAGGCACAACAAAGGGGGACACAGATGAGTAAGAGGACAGCCTGAGGAGCTGACAGTGGAAGCACTATCTACTACTGGTGAGACTCTAGCATCTACACTGGTGAGACTCTAGTATCTACTACAGCTGACAGCGGACGCAGATGAAGACTTAGATCTAGATCTGGAAAGTGGAGCAACTGTACCATAGAGGAGAAAGCTAGGGAACGATAGGGTATAGGGGATAGCAAAGGACGAGCATGACTGAGGAGGGACGAAAATAGGGCAGGAGAAAGGATTGAAGGGAGATAGGGGAAGGAGGACAGAACCCTAGTGAAATTTGGGTATGAAATTGTGGCGGCCAGATTAGGGTTCAGGAAAGCTTCGTGAAATATTAAGGGATGGCCGCCAAAATTTTCAAGCTGGCACGACAAGCGATTTATTTTTTCATGTTCATCTGATTGGTACTTACTAATGTGATTACATCTTATATTTCAATTATTTTCAGCACTATACATAATATTATTTCTTATAGGAAGCATTTAACCGATTTCAACAATCAATAAATCACGTTGTTTAAGTCATCTAAATATTCATTTCGATTTTAAGGTTCAATTATCATAAGAAAAAAAAACTAACTAGCTTTTCGAAATTTTGGATATTTTATAAAAGTTCTAGTTCATTGATTTTTTTTTAAATTAATTTGTGAAAATTTCAATATTCTATAAGTTTTTCTATAAAAATTTAAATTTTTTTTGAAATATTAGATGTTAAATATAATTATTACCCATAACTATTAAATATTAAATACTAATAATAAGTATTACTTTTTAATTATTAAAGATTTCTTATTAATCGTTCGTTATTATAAATTAATTATTAAATATAATCTTAGTTATTAATCTCTTCTTCTTAATTATTAATCTCTACTTCTTAATTGTTAATAGCAACCATTGATTATTCATGATTAGCATTAATTATTATATTTTAATTATTAACTATTTAATAGTATATAATTATGTAATATTAACTATATTTTTATTTTATTCTTCTTAATTGTAAAGTATTAAATATTACGTATTGATTTTTAATTATTACTTTCTAATTGATTATTAATAGTATATAATTAAATATTTAATATTAATATATAGGTTATTAATTAATAATTACTAATTAGTTGTAAATATTAATTATTAAAAATTATTTAATGAAAATAATTAATATTAAAATATAGTCATATATTACAACAGTCAAAAAATAAAAGTTGTGATAGGCTTTTATTACAACTGTCAAAATAACACAGTTGTTAAAAATAAATTTATTACAACTTTTCTGGAAAAAAGTTGTAAAAAACATTTATTACAACGGTGCTTTAACCACCGTTGTAAAATTAAAGTTGTAATATGGTGTTTTTGTTGTAGTTACAACGGTGTTTATACCACCGTTGTAAAAAAACCATTTATTACAACGGTGATTTTACCACCGTTGTAAAAACCCATTTATTACAACGGTGCGTTTACCACCGTTGTAAAATTAAAGTTGTAATAGGGTCATTTTGTTGTAGTGACACTACAACTCAGTCTAACCTCGGGTTCTTTTTGGGCTTGATGCACTAACCACCTACATTAGACAGGTCTTGTTGTGTTCACTTGTAACACCCCGAAAATTCTATAACTGGGAAATTAACAAATTAAAGTATAATTAATTTGAAATCAAAGAACTAAGGGAAACGGGTTACGCCATTGCGTTCGTCTCGGAAAAATACGCGAAATAGAGTCCGAATTTTCGAAAAACAGAGTCCGTATGAAGAAGATATGGCCTTCGGAAGTTTTTAAATTAAGTTTAAAATTCAAACAGAATAAAACAATTAAAAATTCCGAAGTGGGGCCCGATGGGCCAGGGCGGGGAGAGGCCCGCCTGACGCACCCAGGTCGACTGGGCTGTCGACCTGGTCTAACCAGGTCGACAGGCCTGTCGACAGGGCTGTCGACCTGGTCCAGAGCCAGGTCGAACCCAGCCCAACCTGGCTGGCCTATTCTGTGTTTGGCCGATTTTCTGTGGTCTACTTTGTCATTAGGGCTAGGTGGCAAGCTCTAATTGGTCTCTCTATCGAATGAATGGCTACGATCAATCCAAGCAACATCAATGGCCCTAATCATTTCATTACCCCTATTAAAACAACCCTAGACTAACCCTAATCTATTCATTCAAAAATAAGAACAAAGCCGCCATGTTGCTGAGGAGCGTCTAGGAGTAGCCACCAAATTGGAGAGAAGATTAGGAGGAAAATTCTAAAGCCTAAAGCAATTCAAGCAAATCAAATCAACGCCTACGTCAAAAGGAGTCGCATCTCTAATTCCTAAATTAGAGAATTCGCCGCAACGATTGTAAGTAGAGTATTATTTTGGTATGAAGAAATAATTGTGTGGATATGTATACTTGATTTGTGGCGATAAAATAATTCATATTTGTGCGTTGGAATATTGTATACGTTTGGATGTTCTTGAATTATGTTATTCATTATGAAAAACTACATGCGGTAGTTTTATGCAAGTATGACGTTTGGATATTCGCAAAATATGTAATTTATGTTGAAGCTACATGTATGTAGTTGATTAATTGAAATTCATGCAAGTTTTGGATTTTGTTACTATGCCATCATAATGTGTATTTTTACACAAACATCATTTGTGAAGTAATTGGAATAAGGTTGGGATTATCATAATTCATATGAAATTATATTGAAAAGTTTGGCACCATGATCTATGTATTAAGCCATGTTTTGTACTAGAAACCTATTTGCAAACTTATGAATATGGCTAGGCTATGATCGATATTTCGCATAATTGAAACCATGTTAGGTCTATATTATTAACAAGAATTATATGATGACATATGTGGTACATGGCTAGGTTAGATTCAAAAATCCCTTTTTGCAAGTTTACATGACTAAAGTAAAAATCATGATTTCATGTTAGAAATATTTATGCCATAGTTATGTGAACAAATTTAACTATACTTATGCCATGCTTATGTTTGACATTATGCCATGCTTATGTTTGACATTATGCCATGCTTATGTTAGAAATATTTATGCCATGCTTATGTTTGACATTATGCCTAAACAAAAATATAGGTTCATGTTGTAGTTAAGCCCATGTGTTAATAGTGATATTCTTAACTTAACTACAAGTTTACATGGTTTGATTCATGTCACTTATGCATTTATGATCAAAGTATATGTTACTACTATGCAAGTACACCAGTTTCTATTTTGTATTTCCAACGTCATATTGCAAGTTCATACGCTCACCTTCCCCTTTTTGTGTATGTAATCACGCTTTAAGCCTCCCCTCTTTCGCATGGCTAAGTTGGGCTTAAAAAAGTTAAGCCCAACATATAAACGAACGTATTAAACGGGGGAAAATAACGTTGGGCTAAATTAATTAATAAATGAAAATATAAAGTAGAAGGGCCCAAATTCAAGTATGGGTTGGGCCCATGATTGGTGTAACCTTTACACCATTAACTTAATAATGGGCCGCAAATATTTACATATAAATAAAGAAGAAAGACAAAATATGTAAATGTAGAACATACGATGTGTTTAACCCGAGGTTGGATTGAGTTGTGATGTAAACCTGCCCGGAACCGCCCGGCTGTCCAGTAGTCACAACAATACCTATCCAATGTGGGAGGTTAAACATGGAGCCCAAGAAGGACCCGAGGTTAGACTGAGTTGTGGCGTAAGACTGCCCGGAACCAACCGGCAACAGGCAGCCACAACAATACCTGTCTAATGTGAGAGGTCAGGGCCTTAATAAGACAATTAAGGCTGAGTCAGGATTGTTAGGATTAAATGAACTAAAGACTTAATCAAAATGGAACATGCTAAACTAAACGGACTGGTGGGGTTAGGTTAGAAAACACTTGACCAACTTAGCATGTGGTTAGAGATAGAAAACCTAGTAACGGGGGACCCTTTTCAGCAGTAACCCTAGAAGGTGTATAAGGAAACCCTGAAACTAGGCAGGGTGGGGCACGATTACTGGGCTGATTGTAAGAGGTCAAATCGACGGCGGTGGTGTAGCAGTGTAGGTTCTAACAGGGTGCGGGCGTGCACACACTCCGGCGTAGAAAAATAAGGCACTGGACACCAGTAGCATACCTGTGCACTCTAGGATTGTGTCGGGCCGCCACCATGGGACTTGATACACCCCATGGTGGGACCAGCATAGGTAACTACAACATCGGGGGCCGTAAGACACATGTAACTATGCGAGTAGGAGCCGATCATCATAGAATGGATCACATCACCCTGATTATGGGGTGCCAGTTGGAAACTAGTTTATATGGGTTCAGAGATTAACATGGGGTACGATAGTATATTCGACCCTAGACAACTTAACCAAGTTATAGTGCTTTCCCACTTCTTGTTTATACTTATCTTACCCAGTTCTTTATTCATAGACAAAATAGTACTAGACTTACTCAGGCTTTATGTCTGACTCTACTTTTCTTTCGTCTTCTTTTCTTCCGTTCCCCCCCCCCCAGGTCCACAGGGAGGGAACACTGCAGCTTGACCAGCCTTAACATCCAACTTGAAGAAGAGAAATGTATTGCTTGGACCTTCTCATTTTGAACTATGGCTTTGGACAATCCACTATGGGGCTTTTGCAGTTTATCTATGTTTTATTTATGCTTCTTTAAAATAATGTAATCAAGACAGATTATGAAAGTGTTATGTTATGTTTTTGAGAAAAGATGTAAGACAATTATGGTGTTGTTGTTGTAACACGTATTTGCTTTCATGAAATAAAAGTTTGTTGATTTTCCGCTGTTTACAAATATGTGTTCTTATATCTGTCTTGTATATCTGTGACTTATACTTATAAACCTCCACCAAAATTAGGGCATTCCCTTTGAGAGTGACTCTAACGGAGGTGGGGTGTTTCACTTGGTATCAGAGCATAGGTTTACTAGATAAGATAAAAAGTTTTGAAAATTTATTTTCAAAAAGGAAATTTAAAGAAGCATTTTTAAAAAGAAAAATATTATTTTATTCTAAAAGGCAAAGTCCACTCCCCAAAGCCATAGGTATTATCTCTTATCCTTCGTTTTGAATCTATCCTTTTTGTTTCAGCATGTCCCAAGAACTTAACTTGCCGGAAGGGGTGCCAATACCTGGTTGGTTTAGACGGTTCTTAGAAGCAAGGGCCACTCAGCCAGGCCCTACCGTTCCTCCTCCCCCAGCTGAAGGAAATCATCCAGCTGCAGCGGCACCTTTTCCTCCACCTCCTCCTCGGGGAAACGCTTTTGCTAAGATATGTAGAGATTTTAAAGCCATGGGAGGAAAGGATTTCCATGGAACTGAGTCCTTCGTGGCGGCTAGAAATTGGCTGAAAGAAACTGAGGATCTATTTATCATCTTTGAGGTAGAGGATAGACAAAAAGTACAATTGGCAGTATGGCTATTGAAGGGCGAGGCTTCCTACTGGTGGGAAGTCACTAATGCCGAAAGACCAGTGGAGACATGGGAGGACTTTAGGGCAAGGTTTGAGACCAAATTTCTCTCAGATGCGGAAAGAAGTTTGCAGTTGGAAAAATTCTTATTTCTTAAGCAAGGGGACAAGACAGTCAGAGAGTATGTGAATCAGTTCGATGAGCTGGCTAGGTTTGGACTTGACCTAGTCAACACTCCGCACAAGAAGGCTCTCCGTTTCGTCAAAGGGTTGAATGAGCCATTACACAGTTTGGCCATGACCCATATACCCATGGGAGCCACGTATGAAAGATTGGTGCAAATGGCATTGCTGAATGAAGAGGATAAGGGCAAGAAGGAGACAAAGGCAGAAAGCTCTCAAGGGAAGAAAGAGGGTTTGCAGCCTAAGAAGACAGACTTTAAGAAAGGCGGGAAAGGCAACAAAGAGAAGAGGAAGTGTAATTTCTGTGGCAAAGTGGGGCACTTAGTAAAGGACTGCCGGAAAAAGAAGGCCAAGGAGAATGGTGGGTGCTTTTCGTGCGGTGAGACAGGCCACAGGGCTAAGGACTGCCCAAAGAAACGAGGACAGGGGCAGAGGACTGGATCCACCCCAGGGGCACAGGTTCATGTGCTGGAAGCGCCACCTCTGCAACAGCGAGGTATAAATACTTCTGTAGAAAGCGTAGTTTATCTTTATGATCACCCCGTTCGCACTTTATTTGATTCTGGCGCATCACACTCCTTTATCTCGTCTGCTTTAGTAGAATCTCTGCACCTAAAAACTAGTATGGTAGAGGACCCCTTAATTGTTTCAAACCCAATTGGGGGCCCAGCTCATTTGTCTATGATCTGTCTGGATTTGAAAATTTCTATCCTAAGTGTTGAATTTCAATGTAGTGCCTTTGTTTTGGGCTTTTCGGGGTATGGTTTGATTTTGGGTATGGATTGGCTATCCAGTAATGGGGCCATCCTTGATTGTGAGAAAAGAGTTGTTAGGCTCCTAACCCAGCTCGGTAATACTTTGGAAATTTCTTGTAATCCCTCGTATGCGGTTATGCTTAGTTATCTTGAATCGCTAGATGCCTCTGTTGAAAATTTGCAATCAGTTAGAGTGGTCCGGGAATATCCGGATGTCTTCGAAGAGGTGAAGGGCTTGCCTCCGAAGCGAGAAATAGACTTCCGCATATATCTTGTAGATAATGCAAAGCCCGTTGCGTTGCCCATTAGACACATGGCTCCACGAGAAAGGAAAGAGCTCAGTAAACAGATTAAAGAGCTTCTAGAAAAGGGGTTCATTAGGAGGAGCATTTCAGAATGGGGCGCTCCAGTGGTGTTCGCTACAAAGGCGGATGGTTCACTCCGTCTATGTGTTGACTATAGGGAGCTCAATAATCTAACGAAAAAGAATAGGCACCCTCTCCCTAGAATTGACGATTTATTTGACCAGCTTGTAGGAGCGTTTGTTTTCTCCCAACTCGATTTAGCAACCGGTTTTCACCAGCTAAGGGTGGCTGAAGATAGCATCGATAAAACGGCGTTCAGAACCACAGACGGCTTCTTTGAATGGCTTGTCATGCCTTTCGGCTTGACAAATGCACCTGCTTACTTCGTGGACCTAATGAGTAGGGTATTTAGAGATTTCCTCAACAAATTCGTAGTGGTCTTCGTAGATGATATCCTTATCTTCTCAAAGAGTGAAGAGGAACATGCTCAGCACTTAAGGGCAATCATGGAAACTTTGCGAGTCCATCAACTAAAAGCCAAATTCTCCAAATGCCACTTTTGGAGAGAAGAGGTGAGGTTCCTTGGGCACATAGTATCCAAACAAGGGTTAGCAGTGGACCCTGCTAAGGTAGTGGCGGTACAGGATTGGAAGACACCAAGGAATGCGACTGAGGTCCGAAGCTTTCTAGGACTAGCAGGTTTCTATCGAAAATTCATAAGGGATTTTGCGAAAATCTCAGCTCCGCTCACGAAATTGACTAAGAAGAATCTAGTGTTCAATTGGGACTTGGATTGCGAGTTTGCTTTCCAACGACTGAAAAGGGCTCTCACAACAGCCCCAGTTTTGACGCTGCCGGATGGGAGCAAGATGTTCACTGTTTATACGGATGCATGTGGGACAGGGCTAGGCGCCGTCTTAATGCAAGAAGGAAGGGTAGTAGCTTATGGCAGGAGGCAGTTGAAAGTGCACGAAAAGAACTACCCAACCCACGATCTTGAGTTAGCCGCCATCGTCTTTGCACTCAAGTCTTGGCGACACTATCTCCTAGGTGAGAAGTTCGAACTTTACACTGACCATAAATCGTTGAAATATCTTTTCTCGCAGAAGGATCTTAACTTAAGGCTACAAAGATGGATGGAGTTTCTTGCCTCATACGATTTCGAAATCTCCTACACTCCGGGCAAAGGCAACGTAGTAGCAGACGCGTTGAGCCGAAAGAAATTGACCCTAAGCCCGTTGTTTGTTGAAAGACAAAGCCTAGAGTTTATAGCCAGCTTCGACTTTAGGCCTTCCTCCGATTTCGTACCAGTCTTGCTAGCATCTCTCGAAGTGCGCCCAACTTTAGTGGATTCAGTAGGGACAGCACAACGCGAAGACCCTCAGCTTGTGGAAATAATTGATAGGCTAATTAGGGGTGAGACTTCAAGTCACCTCAACAGATACTCCATCGACGATAAGGGTTTGCTAAGGCGAGACGGAAGACTATGCGTCCCACAGACAAAAGATTTAATAAAGAAGGTTCTCGAGGAAGCACATCACTCCAAGATGACGATACACCCAGGCGGAGATAAAATGTACAAAGACATAAAAAGGACTTTCTTTTGGAACGGCATGAAAAAGGACGTGGCAGAGTTCGTTTCTAAATGTATGGTGTGCCAACAGGTTAAGGCGGAACAGAAAAAGCCTGGCGGACTGCTACATCCTCTGGAGGTCCCGCAGTGGAAGTGGGATAGCATCTCAATGGACTTCATCGATGGGCTGCCTAGGTCTAGGAGAGGCAACTCTAGCATTTGGGTAATAGTGGATAGGCTTACTAAAAGCGCCCACTTTTTACCTGTCAAAAGTAAAAGAACTGCCTCATCCCTAGCATCACTTTACCTTAAGGAAATCGTTCGACTCCATGGAATACCATCTAGCATTGTTAGTGACCGAGACCCCATCTTCACTAGCGAGTTTTGGCGGAGTCTGCAAGAAGCAGTAGGAACGCAGTTATGCTTGAGCACAGCCTATCATCCCCAAACCGACGGCCAAACAGAGAGAGTGAACAGAGTTTTGGAAGACCTTTTAAGACTGTGCGTCCTTGACTTCGGAGGGACATGGGAAGACCACCTTCCTTTGGTGGAATTTGCCTACAACAACAGCTATCAAGCAACCATCGGAATGGCGCCCTTCGAAGCTTTATATGGAAGACCGTGCCGATCGCCCACTTGTTGGTGGGAGTCTACTGATAAGCTCATACTTGGACCAGATATGATCCGAGAGACTTCAGAGAAAGTAGACTTAATACGAAGAAGGATGAAGACGGCCCAAGACAGACAAAAGTCCTATGCCGACAAGAGGAGGACCGACCTTGAATTTGAGGTTGGAGACAGAGTTTTTCTCAAGGTATCACCGCTAAGGAACGTTGTTCGTTTTGGAACCACAGGAAAGCTAGCACCAAGATTCGTAGGGCCATTCCCTATCATCGAGAAGATTGGGAAAATGGCCTATAGATTAGAGCTACCCGAGAAGTTGGCCGGAGTCCACAACGTTTTTCACGTTTCACATCTTCGAAAATGTCTACATGAGTCTGCTGAAGTGGTAGAGCCAAATATCCTCGAAGAGGCCGAAGTGGAACGCGAAGCAACCATAAGAAAAGTTCCAACCCGCATCTTAGGAACGGAAGTGAAGAAGCTACGCAACCGCGAAGTCAAGCTCGTCAAAGTCCAGTGGAGCGACGCCGAGGGAGACGCGACTTGGGAAACTGAAGCTAGAATCTGCACTGCCTACCCTTTTCTGTTCGAGGGTACATCCTTGATCTTTCTTTTTCCTTAAGTTGCGCTTTTATCTATCTTTTTAGGTATATTTCCTCGACATTATCTTTTAGGTAGAAACCCTTTGGATGGAAACATGTAGTTGAAACATGTTATGGATGATGGTTGCAAGTGGTTGCAAGTGATTGCTAGTGGTTGCTCGTGGTTGCATATACACACACAATCTAGGTTTTAGATCGGCTCAGTCACTTCATAATTGCATATGCATATATGTTTGCATTCGTATATGGTTGAACTTTAATGTGTTGTCATGTGGATGTTGCATTAGTATTGAATGATTGTGCACTCATGTAGAATCATGAATAGGAAAATTTGCATACATAATGGATTCATGGCACTTACATAATTCGCATTAAGGAGGTCAACTGAATCAGTAGACCGCCTGATTTTGCATTAGATAAGTACATGTATACACACACACTTTGCATATGATCATGAAGCATTAGAAGTCTTTTAAGGACAATGGATGCTCGTGTTTGGTGGATGAGTAGATGGATGTTTGGATGTTAGGATATACATTCCTCCTAACTTGAAGATTTCGGGGACGAAATCCTTTTAAGTGGGGGAGAATGTAACACCCCGAAAATTCTATAACTGGGAAATTAACAAATTAAAGTATAATTAATTTGAAATCAAAGAACTAAGGGAAACGGGTTACGCCATTGCGTTCGTCTCGGAAAAATACGCGAAATAGAGTCCGAATTTTCGAAAAACAGAGTCCGTATGAAGAAGATATGGCCTTCGGAAGTTTTTAAATTAAGTTTAAAATTCAAACAGAATAAAACAATTAAAAATTCCGAAGTGGGGCCCGATGGGCCAGGGCGGGGAGAGGCCCGCCTGACGCACCCAGGTCGACTGGGCTGTCGACCTGGTCTAACCAGGTCGACAGGCCTGTCGACAGGGGTGTCGACCTGGTCCAGAGCCAGGTCGAACCCAGCCCAACCTGGCTGGCCTATTCTGTGTTTGGCCGATTTTCTGTGGTCTGCTTTGTCATTAGGGCTAGGTGGCAAGCTCTAATTGGTCTCTCTATCGAATGAATGGCTACGATCAATCCAAGCAACATCAATGGCCCTAATCAGTTCATTACCCCTATAAAAACAACCCTAGACTAACCCTAATATATTCATTCAAAAATAAGAACAAAGCCGCCATGTTGCTGAGGAGCGTCTAGGAGTAGCCACCAAATTGGAGAGAAGATTAGGAGGAAAATTCTAAAGCCTAAAGCAATTCAAGCAAATCAAATCAACGCCTACGTCAAAAGGAGTCGCATCTCTAATTCCTAAATTAGAGAATTCGCCGCAACGATTGTAAGTAGAGTATTATTTTGGTATGAAGAAATAATTGTGTGGATATGTATACTTGATTTGTGGCGATAAAATAATTCATATTTGTGCGTTGGAATATTGTATACGTTTGGATGTTCTTGAATTATGTTATTCATTATGAAAAACTACATGCGGTAGTTTTATGCAAGTATGACGTTTGGATATTCGCAAAATATGTAATTTATGTTGAAGCTACATGTATGTAGTTGATTAATTGAAATTCATGCAAGTTTGGGATTTTGTTACTATGCCATCATAATGTGTATTTTTACACAAACATCATTTGTGAAGTAATTGGAATAAGGTTGGGATTATCATAATTCATATGAAATTATATTGAAAAGTTTGGCACCATGATCTATGTATTAAGCCATGTTTTGTACTAGAAACCTATTTGCAAACTTATGAATATGGCTAGGCTATGATCGATATTTCGCATAATTGAAACCATGTTAGGTCTATATTATTAACAAGAATTATATGATGACATATGTGGTACATGGCTAGGTTAGATTCAAAAATCCCTTTTTGCAAGTTTACAGGACTAAAGTAAAAATCATGATTTCATGTTAGAAATATTTATGCCATAGTTATGTGAACAAATTTAACTATACTTATGCCATGCTTATGTTTGACATTATGCCATGCTTATGTTTGACATTATGCCATGCTTATGTTAGAAATATTTATGCCATGCTTATGTTTGACATTATGCCTAAACAAAAATATAGGTTCATGTTGTAGTTAAGCCCATGTGTTAATAGTGATATTCTTAACTTAACTACAAGTTTACATGGTTTGATTCATGTCACTTATGCTTTTATGATCAAAGTATATGTTACTACTATGCAAGTACACCAGTTTCTATTTTGTATTTCCAACGTCATATTGCAAGTTCATACGCTCACCTTCCCCTTTTTGTGTATGTAATCACGCTTTAAGCCTCCCCTCTTTCGCATGGCTAAGTTGGGCTTAAAAAAGTTAAGCCCAACATATAAACGAACGTATTAAACGGGGGAAAATAACGTTGGGCTAAATTAATTAATAAATGAAAATATAAAGTAGAAGGGCCCAAATTCAAGTATGGGTTGGGCCCATGATTGGTGTAACCTTTACACCATTAACTTAATAATGGGCCGCAAATATTTACATATAAATAAAGAAGAAAGACAAAATATGTAAATGTAGAACATACGATGTGTTTAACCCGAGGTTGGATTGAGTTGTGATGTAAACCTGCCCGGAACCGCCCGGCTGTCCAGTAGTCACAACAATACCTATCCAATGTGGGAGGTTAAACATGGAGCCCAAGAAGGACCCGAGGTTAGACTGAGTTGTGGCGTAAGACTGCCCGGAACCAACCGGCAACAGGCAGCCACAACAATACCTGTCTAATGTGAGAGGTCAGGGCCTTAATAAGACAATTAAGGCTGAGTCAGGATTGTTAGGATTAAATGAACTAAAGACTTAATCAAAATGGAACATGCTAAACTAAACGGACTGGTGGGGTTAGGTTAGAAAACACTTAACCAACTTAGCATGTTGTTAGAGATAGAAAACCTAGTAACGGGGGACCCTTTTCAGCAGTAACCCTAGAAGGTGTATAAGGAAACCCTGAAACTAGGCAGGGTGGGGCACGATTACTGGGCTGATTGTAAGAGGTCAAATCGACGGCGGTGGTGTAGCAGTGTAGGTTCTAACGGGGTGCGGGCGTGCACACACTCCGGCGCAGAAAAATAAGGCACTGGACACCAGTAGCATACCTGTGCACTCTAGGATTGTGTCGGGCCGCCACCATGGGACTTGATACACCCCATGGTGGGACCAGCATAGGTAACTACAACATCGGGGGCCGTAAGACACATGTAACTATGCGAGTAGGAGCCGATCATCATAGAATGGATCACATCACCCTGATTATGGGGTGCCAGTTGGAAACTAGTTTATATGGGTTCAGAGATTAACATGGGGTACGATAGTATATTCGACCCTAGACAACTTAACCAAGTTAAAGTGCTTTCCCACTTCTTGTTTATACTTATCTTACCCAGTTCTTTATTCATAGACAAAATAGTACTAGACTTACTCAGGCTTTATGTCTGACTCTACTTTTCTTTCGTCTTCTTTTCTTCCGTTTCCCCCCCCCCCCAGGTCCACAGGGAGGGAACACTGCAGCTTGACCAGCCTTAACATCCAGCTTGAAGAAGAGAAATGTATTGCTTGGACCTTCTCATTTTGAACTATGGCTTTGGACAATCCACTATGGGGCTTTTGCAGTTTATCTATGTTTTATTTATGCTTCTTTAAAATAATGTAATCAAGACAGATTATGAAAGTGTTATGTTATGTTTTTGAGAAAAGATGTAAGACAATTATGGTGTTGTTGTTGTAACACGTATTTGCTTTCATGAAATAAAAGTTTGTTGATTTTCCGCTGTTTACAAATATGTGTTCTTATATCTGTCTTGTATATCTGTGACTTATACTTATAAACCTCCACCAAAATTAGGGCATTCCCTTTGAGAGTGACTCTAACGGAGGTGGGGTGTTTCATCACTAGATATGCTGGTCAGTTCTGGGCAAATTTACACTACAACTCAGTCTAACCTCAGGTTAGGCATATTCGTCTTTATATAAATTCACATTTTTCTATATATGTCTAATTTCTTTATGTAGATTAAATTTAATTTAATCATGCCATAATTATCCTTTGATTATGCTCACCATAAATGGTATATCAAATATACCATTTTATGAACAAATCTATGCCATGAATTTTCATATTTTCCCATCGCTACCCTCGTGGAACGTACGCATGAATCACATAAAATGTTGGGCTATTAAATTACCCCGAACCCATAAACAAAAAGGGTAATAAACAAGGGACATGAAATAAACATAAAATAGCATACATTTCAACTTGTCATGTGTAACTTGGTATAAAAGTATCATTAACTTTAATTAAATGGGTAAAGGTGAACTTGTGACTAAGTTAGGTCTAATTGTCATATAAACTTGACCAAGGTCTAGCACGGAGGTTTAACATATAATCACAGTTTCAACCCACAACTTAGCATATTAACTTATGTATGTATGTCAAAACATAAGAAAGCTAATATAATCATTTTTAAATTGCAACTTTGCATGATAACTTATGTGTGTTAAACATAAGAGGACTACAATTCCAAATTTTACAACATAAATATATTCAACCTAACATGAGTATACATGAGAGTTGATCTAACATATAAGTATGTGTTTTAGATCATAAACTTGCAAATAACCACCAATTTATAACATGACATGTTTCACCATTTAATTGGCAAAATAAATCCATTACCCAATCATAATAGATTCCAATAACATACAATATGTTCATCACCACAAGCATATAGACATGATTAATATACAACATGTTCATCACCACAAGCATGTAGACATGATTAATATACAACATGTTCATCGCCACAGGCATATAAATATGATTAATTACAATAATACTTTAAGATAAACGAGAATCAAATCTTATACATAAGCATCATTCTATCTTCAAATTACAACATGTCATGATTCAATTGAAAGAACGTTTAAATCTGCGTAATAACCAACTTACAAACTATAAAGGAATTCTTGTATTCTGAAATCTGAATTCTGAAATTAGTAAGCTCGCCTTTGATGTAGATCATTGAACTTGATAATCTTTTAATTTGATTTTTGATTCAAGTTCTTATCTTGTCTTTAAATTGGTGACGGCTACTCCAAGTTTTCCATTGATAGCATGATAGTTTGAGGATTATTTTTGTGTGATTTTTAGGTTTGAGAATTGGGTTGTTTATATAGAATTTCAACTCAATTTGAGCCATCAGATGATCCTAGGGTTAACCACAGCCATCCAGTGAAGATAGGGTGACACCTCAGCCCTAGTGACTCAGCACCGAGTCACAAAATCGTCAACTTTCAGATCTGCCCGGGGGGGGGGGGGGCAGGCCGACCTGTAGGGGGGAGGTCGACACTAGGGTCGACCTGGGCAGGAATTTTTCCGCCAGCCCGCTTATGACTTCTGATTCGAATTTGAATTTGTTTTTGAGCTGTTTGAATTTATTTGAGTTTTCTGGAAACTTCTGACAGCTATAACATCTTCATACGAAATCCAATTTACGCAAACTCGGACTCTTTCTCAATCAGAATTCCGAGACGAACACAATGGCATAACCCGTTTCCCTTAATTCTCACATTTAAAATTAAGTATTGTTTAATTCGTTACTATAACGTTAATAGAAAATACGGGGTGTTACATTCTCCCCTCCTTTTAGGATTTCGTCCCCGAACTCTTCAAGTCGAGAAGAACTTATATCCTACCATCCAATCACCCATCTACTCATCCATCAAACACAGGCGTCCATTGTCCTTAAAAGATTTCTAATACTTCATGATCATATGCATTGTGTGTGTACATGTCCTTATCTAATGCAAAATCAGGCGGTCTACTATTTCAGTTGACCTCCTTAATGCCAATTATGTCAGTGCCATGAGTCCATTATGAATGCAATTTTTCCTACTCAAAATTTCCTATATGAGTGCACAATCATTCATACAAATGCAACATCTATATGATAACACATCAAGTTTCAATCCATATACCAATACATATATGCATATGCAATATGGAAGTGACTGAGCCAATCTAATACCTAATGTGTGTGTATATGCATCCACTAGCAACCACTAGCAACCACTTGCAACCATCAATCATAACATGTTTCAATTACATGTTTACATCCAAATGGGTTCCTACCTAAAGATAAAGGATAGGATCGAGCAGATAAAAGATAGATACGAGCATAAACTTAAGGAAAAAGAGATTAAGGATGTACCCTCAAAAAGAGAAGGGTAGGTTGCGCGCATTTTGTCCTCAGTTTCCCAAGTCGCGTCTTCCTCGGTGTCGCTCCATTGAACTTTGACGAGCTTAACTTCACGGTTGCGTAGCTTTTTAACTTCTGTTCCCAAGATACGGGTTGGAACTCTCCTCAAAGTTGCTTCTCGTTCAACTTCAATTTCCTCTAGCACACTTGGTTCTACCATTTCCGTAGACTCGTGTAAGCATTTCCGCAGGTGAGAGACATGAAAGACATTATGAACCCCGGCCGACCTTTCGGGAAGCTGTACCCTATAAACCATCTTCCCAATCTTCTCGATGATAGGGAACGACCCTACAAATTTTGGAGCTAACTTTCCTGTGGATCCAAAAGCGAACGACGTTCCTCAAAGGAGATACTTTAAGGAACACCTTGTCTCTAACTTTGAACTCAAGGTCAGTTCTTCTTTTGTCTGCATAGGACTTCTGTCTATCTTGGGCAGTCTTCATTCTTCTTCATATCAATTCTACTTTCTCTGAAGTTTCCCTAATCATGTCTGGTCCGTGTATGAGCTTGTCTGTTGACTCCCACCAGCAAGTTGGTGACCTGCACGGTCTTCCATATAAAGCTTCGAAAGGCGCCATGCCTATGGTGGCTTGGTAGCTATTGTTGTAAGCAAATTCCACCAAAGGTAGATGATCCTCCCATGTTCCTACGAAGTCAAGAATGCATAGTCTCAAGAGGTCTTCTAATACTCTTCTTTCCGTCTAGCCATCGGTTTGAGGGTGATAGGTCGTGCTTAAGCATAACTGTGTGCCTACAACCTCTTGTAAACTCTTCAAAACTCGCTCGTGAAGATAGGGTCTCGACCACTCACTATGCTGGAGGGTATCCCATGGAGTCAAACTATCTCTTTAAGATATATGGATGCTAGAGATGAGGCAGTCCTTCTACTCTTGACAGGTATAAAGTGGGCACTTTTTGTGAGCCTGTCCACTACTACCCAAATGCTGGTATTGCCCCTTCTTGACCTAGGCAATCCATCTATAAAGGCAATCGAGATGCTATCCCATTTCCACCTTGGGACTTCTAGAGGATGGAGCAGACCACCAGGCTTCTTCTGCTACGCCTTGGCTTGTTGGCATATTAAACACTAAGAAACAAATTCAGCTATGTCTTTCTTCATGACATTCCAAAAGAAAACTCTTTTGATATCTTCATACATTTTGTCTCCGCCTGGGTGTATGGTCAGCTTGGAATGGTGTGTCCCTTCTAGAACCGCCTTTACCAAATCCCTTACTTGTGGGACACGTAGTCTTCCATCTCGTCTCAACCAGTCCTTGGCATCAATGCAGTATCTATTGAGGTGACTGGAAGTCTCACCCCTAATTAACTTGTCCATCACATCGGCTAGCTGAGGGTCTTCTCTTTGCGTGGCTCCGATTGAGTCTAATAGAGTTGGTCGCACTTCTAACGTTGCTAGCAAGCCAAGTACAAAGTCAGAGGAGGGTTTGAAGTTAAAGCTTGCTATGAACTCCAAGCTTTGCCTTTCCACAAAGAGAAGGCTGAAGGCCAGCTTCTTTCTACTTAAGGCATCTGCTACTGCATTGCCCTTGCCAGGAGTGTAGGAAATCTCAAAATTGAACGAGGCAAGAAACTCCATCCATTTTTGCTGCCTCAAATTGAGATCTTTCTACGAGAAAAGGTATTTCAACGATTTATGGTTAGTATACAGTTCAAATTTCTCACCTAGGAGATAACGGTGCCAAGACTTAAGCACAAAAACGATGGCTGCCAACTCTAGGTCGTGGGTTGGGTAGTTTTTCTCGTGTACTTTCAACTGCCTTCCACTATAAGCCACTACCTTCCCTTCTTGCATCAGAACAGCGCCTAGTCCCGTTCTGCAAGCATCTGTGTATACTGTAAACATCTTGCTCCCATCAGGTAATGTCAGAACAGTGGCTGTTGTTAGAGCCCTTTTGAAACGTTGGAAAGCAATATCGCAATCCAAATCCCAATTGAAAGCTAGCTTCTTCTTTGTCAATCTTGTCACTGGAGCTGCGATTTTTGCAAAATCTTTGATAAACTTTCGATAAAAGCTTTCTAGCCCGAGAAAGCTTCGGACTTTAGTTGCATTTCGAGGAATCTTCCAATCTTGCATAGCAAACACTTTCGCAGGGTCCACAGCTATGCCCTCTTTGGACACCACATGTCCAAGGAACCTAACTTCCTCCCTCCAGAAATGGCATTTGGAGAATTTCGCCTTCATATGATGTGCACGGAGAGTATCCATGACTTCTTTTAGATGCTGAGCATGTTCTTCCTCATTCTTTAAGAAGATCAAAATATCGTCTATGAAGACCACCATAGACTTATTGAGGAACTCTCGGAACACCCTGCTCATTAAATCAATGAAGTAAGCGGGTGCATTTATCAAGCTGAAAGGCATGACAAGCCACTCGAAGAAACCATCTGGAGTTCTGAACGCAGTCTTATCAATGTTGTCTTCATCCACCCTTAGCTGATGAAACCCGGTAGCCAAATCTAATTAGGAGAAAACCGATGCACCTACAAGCTGATCGAACAAATCATCTATTCTTGGAAGTGGGTGCCTATTTCTCTTGGTCAGCTTGTTTAGCTCCCTATAATCAACGCACAGGCGAAGCGAACAATCCGCTTTAGTTGCGAACACTACTAGAGCACCCCATTCAAAAATACTCCGCCTTATAACCCCTTCTCAAGCAATTCTTTAACTTGCTTGCTGAGTTCTTTCCTCTCCCTCGGAGCCATGTGTCTAACAGGTAAAGCAACGGGTTTTGCGTTGTCTACGAGGTATATGCGGAAATCTATCTCCCGCTTCGAAGGTAAGCCCTTTACCTCTTCAAACACATCCGAGTATTCACGGACTACCCTTACAGACTGTAAGTTCTCAACAGACGCATCAAGTGATTCTAAATAACTAAGCATAACGGAGTTCATGGGATTACAGGAAATTTCGAAAGTGTTACCGAGGCGAGTCATGAGTCTAACCACTCTCTTTTCACAATCGAGGACGGCACCATTACTGGATAGCCAGTCCATGCCCAGAATCAACCCATAGCCCGTGAAGCCCAAAACAAAGGCATTACATCTAAACCCAATGCTTAGTATATATATTTTCAAATCCAAACAAACCATTGACAAATAAGCTGAGCCCCCAATTGGATTTGAAACAACCAAGGGATCCTCTGCTATACCGGTGTCTAGGTGTAGAGATTCCACTAAAGCAGTAGATATAAAAGAGTGTGATGCGCCATAATCAAATAGTGTACGAACAGTATGATCAAAAAGATAGACTAAGCTTTCGATAGAAATATTTCTACCTCGTTCTTGCGGAGGTGCCGTGAGAGCGTGAACTTGTCCTCCAGAAGAAGGTCCAGCTCCCTGCCCTTGCTTCCTTGGGCAGACCCTAGCCATGTGTCCTGTCTCACCACAGTGGAAACAACTACCCATCTTCCTTTTCTTCTTCTTGTAGTCTTTGATCAGATGTCCAGGAATGCCATAGAAATTACACTTTCTCTTTTCATGGGGTTTGCTTTTCTTCCTGCCTTTCTTTGAATCAACCTTCTTGTTCTGCGACCCCTCCCCTTCTTATCTTGAGGCACTTCTGCTTTTGCCTCCTTTTTGTCCTTGTCTTCTTCATGTAAGAATGCCATGTCCACTAACCTCTTGTAAGTAGCCCCCATAGGTATATGGGTCATAGCCAAGCTGTGAAGTGGCTCATTCAATCCTTTGACAAAACGGATAGCCTTCTTATGAGGAGTATTCACTAAGTCCAATCCAAATCGGGCCAGCTGATTGAATTTATTGACGTACTCCTTGACCGTCATACTTCCTCGCTTAAGAGATAAGAACTTTTCCAGCTGTAAACTTCGTACAGCCTGTGAGAGGAATTTTATCTCAAATCTTATTCTGAAATCGATCCATGTGTCAACTGGTCTTTCAGCATTAGTGACTTCCCACCAATAGGAAGCTTCGTCTTTGAGCAACCATACAGCCAACTGTATCTTCTGCCTATCGTCCATCTCGAAGATAACGAACAGATCCTCATTCTCTTTGAACCAGTTCCTTGCTTCTACGAATGATTCAGTTCCCTTGAAATCCTTTCCACCCATGGCCCTAAAGTATCCACAAATCTTTGAGAAAGCATTTTCATGAGGAGGAGGAGGAGGAACCGCTGCAGCTGGAGGAGGAGGAATATCTGCTGGGCCTAGCCTCTAAGTACCTCCTGAACCAGCCAGGTATCGGTACACCCTCTGGAAGGTTAAGATTCCCAAACATGTTGAAACGAAAAAGAAAAGATTCAAAACGAAGGATAGAAAGCTAGTGCATATGGCTTTGGGGATTATGCCTTTTTAAATTTAAAACAACACTCTTTCTTGTAAAATGCTTCTTTATATTCCTTTTTGAAAATAATTTTCAAAAACTCTTATCTGATCTGGTAAACCTTTGCTCTAATACCAAGTGAAACACCCCACCTCCATTAAGGTCACTCACAAAGGGAATGCCTTAACCTTGGTGGGGGGTTATAGGTACAAGACACAGAAAACTTTACAAGATAGATAAATGTAAATAGCGAAATTCAATTATTTGTTTCATATGTGGTTCAATACAAAAGCATTACATCAAATTGTCTCAAAATAACTTCCAAAACATTACAACACAATTTCTGTCTTGATTATTTAACAAAGAAGCATAAACCATAAATAAAACTGCATAAATCCTCATGGATAATGTCCAAGAGCCATAGCTAAGGTGAGAGAGAGTCCAAATCATACATCTACTTTCTTGAAGCTTGCAAAGAGTCTGACTAAGCTGCAGTATTCCCTCCCTATGGATCTGGTGGGGGGATGGAACGGAAGAAAAGAGGATGAAAGAAAACGGGTCAGCCAATAAGCCTGTTAAGTTCGGCGATTACTAATATTTAAACAAGGAAAGGGATCATGACAGTAATAACAGAACATAGGACAATACCCTAATATAAGATAAGAGGAACATGTGATCGCACCCATTAATATAGTCTCTGCACCTACTTAACCATTGGATCCACCAGCCCTACGCGTTTATAACAAACGATCCCCTTAATGATCAGGTCCTACTCGCATGCATTCATATCCTGTGTCATTCGGCCCCGCTTGACTGTAGATACCTGTGTTGGTCCCACCATGGGGTGCATCAGTCCCTCTGATGGCAACCCGACACGATTCAAGGTGCACAGTGTATACTACTGATGCCCAGTGCCTGATTTTTCCACTCTAGAGTACGTGCACGCCCAAACTCCGTCGGAACCTACACTGGCCCACCAACCGCCGACGTTTTGACCACTTATAATCAGCCCAGTAATCGTGCCCCACCCTGCCTAGTTTCAGGGTACCATGATACATCTATGTGGGTTACTGCTGAAATGGGTCCCCGTTACTAGGGTTTTCTAATCAACATGTTTATTTGGTTAAGTGTCCAAGTTTACCTAACCCCACCCATTCGTTTAGTTAACATGTTGAATCGGTTAAGTGTTTCCTTGATTGACTTAACCCTACCAATCCTGACTTAGCTAAAATTTATTAAAGCACCAACCACTCACATTAGACAGGTCTTGTTGTGGTCACTGGATGTGTCGGTCGGTTCCGGGAAGGTTTAGTCTAGCCTCGGGTTCTTTTTGGGATTGATGCACTAACCACCCACATTAGACAGGTCTTGTTGTGGTCATTGGATATGCCGGTCGGTTCCGGGCAGATATAAACCACAACTCAGTCTAACCTCGGGTTAGGCATATTCGTCTTTTTCTAAATTCACATTTTTCTATATATGTCTAATTTCTTTATGTAGATTAAATTTAATTTAATCATGCCATAATTATCCTTTGATTATGCTCACCATAAATGGTATATCAAATATACCATTTTATGAACAAATCTATGCCATGAATTTTCATATTTTCCCATCGCTACCCCCGTGGAACGTACGCATGAATCACATAAATTGTTGGGCTAGTAAATTAGCCCAAACCCATAAACAAAAAGGGTAATAAACAAGGGACATGAAATAAACATAAAATAGCATACATTTCAACTTGTCATGTGTAACTTGGCATAGAAGTATCATTAACTTTAATTAAATGGGTAAAGGGGAACTTGTGACTAAGTTGGGTCTAATTGTCATGTAAACTTGACAAAGGTTTGGCATGGAGGTTTAACATATAATCACAGTTTCAACCTACAACTTAGCATATTAACTTATGTATGTCAAAACATAAGAAAGCTACTACAATCTTTTTTAAATTGCAACTTAGCATGATAACTTATGTGTGTTAAACATAAGAGGACTACAATTCCAAATTTTACAACATAAATAGATTCAACCTAACATGAGTATACATGAGAGTTGATCTAACATGTAAGTATGTGTTTTAGATCATAAACTTGCAAATAACCACCAATTTATAACATGACATGTTTCACCATTTAATTGGCAAAATAAATCCATTACCTAATCATAATAGATTCCAATAACATACAATATGTTTATCACCACAAGCATATAGACATGATTAATATACAACATGTTCATCACCACAAGCATGTAGACATGATTAATATACAACATGTTCATCGCCACAAGCATATAGACATGATTAATTACGACGATACTTTAAGATAAACGAGAATCAAATCTTATACATAAGCATCATTCTATCTTCAAATTACAACATGTCATGATTCAATTGAAAGAATGTTTAAATCTGCGTAATAACCAACTTACAAACTAAAAACGAATTCTTGCGTTTTGAAATCTAAATTCTGAAATTGGTAAGCTCGCCTTTGATGTAGATGGTTGAATTTGATAATCTTTTAATTTGATTTCTGATTCAAGTTCTTATCTTGTCTTTGAATTGGTGACGGCTACTCCAAGTTTTCCATTGACAGCATGATAGTTCTAGGATTATTTTTGTGTGATTTTTAGGTTTGAGTATTGAATTGTTTATACAGAATTTCAACTCAATTTGAGCCGTCGAATGATCCTAGGGTTAACCACAGCCATCCAGTGATTATAGGGTGACACCTCAGCCCTAGTGACTCAGCACTGAGTCATAAAATCGTCACCTTTCATATCTGCCTGGGGAGGGTGGGGCAGGTCGAACCCCAGGTCGACCTGTAGGGGGGAGGTCGACACTAGGGTCGACCCCCTGGTCGACCTGGGTCCTGTGCGGGAGTTTTCCCGCCCAGCTCGCTTCTAACTTCTGATTCGAATTTAAATTTGTTTTCAAGCTGTTTGAATTTATTTGAATTTTCTGGAAACTTCCGACAGCCATAACTTCTTCATACGAAGTCCAATTTACGCAAACTCGGACTCTATCTCAACCAAAATTCCGAGACGAACACAATGGCGTAACCCGTTTCCCTTAATTCTCACATTTCAAATTAAGTATTGTTTAATTCATTAATATAACATTAACAGAAAATACAGGGTGTTACACTGAATGTAAACAAAGTTCACATTTGGATTATATTAATGCGTCAAATGCATAGAAAATAGTATTGTGATTATTATTATAATTAGTATTTATATTATTATTGAACTGCAGTTCAAATTGTTGAGGAGTAAGGCGATGCATGTTTGCAAGGAAGTTTCATGATTGGAGTGAACTGCACATTGTGGTAGGGTTCAAATTGTATGAGGTTAAAAATGTGATTAGAAATATAATATTTGGAATAAGTGTTGTATGAAAGAGTAGAAATTGTTGTATATGAATAATATATAGAAATTGTTAGAACTGTTATTGTAATTATGTGTAATATTATTATTTTGTTGAAATAAAATTTGTTAAAGTAAAGATTTTACTTGTCTATTTTATGTTATGATATAATACAATATTGTAACTCGGACCTTTCATAGAAGTTTAGGTTGATTATTTTGTTAATTTTTTAATTGTCTATAGCTGTTAATAATGTTGTAACAAAAATAGTTGTATTTTGACTTATTGCAACTGTTAAAAATAGTTGTAGTATCTTGTTTGTCGAATGCCTATTATAGGTTTACAATTGTCATTTGTTATTGCAAAATGATATGTTGCAACAACAAAGGCCAGGTGCAAAAAAGTATACCGCAACTTCTTATTGCAATAGGCAAAAACTGTTGCAGACTTTTTGCAACTTCGGCTATACCAACAGGAGCAGGTCTATTGTAATAGGTCTACTACAACAGATATTGCATGTTGCGAAAAGTATTTTCTGTTGTAGTGATAAGATATACTCTATTGACAGAAACAAGTACTGATAAAATTTAGGAAAAGGAGTTAAGAACATACCCTCGAAAAGAAAAGGGTATGAAGCACGAATCTTATCTTCGGTCTCCCAAGTCGCATCTTCTGGGTTATCTCCCCATTGAACCTTTAGCAACTTGATTTCCTTATTGCGCAGCCTCTTAACCTCTGACCCAAGAATACGGGTAGGGACTCGTCTGACTGTCGCCTCTTGTTCCACTTCAACTACTTCCAACTTGCTCGGCTCAACAACTTCCGCGGTGTCATGCAGGCACTTCCGTAGATGAGAGACATGGAAAATGTCATGAACACCAGATAAATTTTCTGGGAGCTTTACTCTATAGGCCCTTTGGCCAATCCTTTCGGTTATGGGAAATGGTCTCACAAACCTAGGTGCCAACTTCTCTATGGATCCGAAGCGAACCACATTCCTCAAAGGTGATACTTTGATAAAAAAACTAAGTCTCCTACTTCGAATTCAATGTCAGTCCTTCTCTTGTCTGCATAGGACTTCTGCCGATCTTAAGTTGTCTTCACCCGCCGTCGGATAAGGTCAATCTTTTCGGACGTTTCCCTAACCATATTTGGTCCAAGCAATAATCTTTCTCACGATGATGGAAGGAACTCCTTGGAGATGAACTATCTCACGAACATAAATTGCTGCCAACCATGGTGCCATCCTTTTACTTTTAACTGGAATAAAATGAGCACTCTTAGTGAGTCTGTCTACTATCACCTAAATACCAGTATTTCCTTTCTTCGATCCAGGAAAACCATCTATGAAATCCATAGAGACGCTCTCCCATTTCCGCTGTGGAACCTACGGATGAAATAACCCACCGGGCTTCTTTTGCTCATCGTTGACTTGCTGGCAAACCAAACATTGAGAAACAAATTCGGCCTCGTCCTTCTTCATCCCAGCCCAAAAAAAACCCTATTCATGTTTCTGTACATCTTGTCACTGCCTGGATGAATGGTCATCTTAGAATGGTGGGCTTCTTCTAGGACTGCCTTTATCAAGCTTCCAGTTTGAGGAACACAAAGCCTTCCATCTTGCCGCAACCACCCCTTTTATCTATGGCATACCTACTGAGGTAACTAGAAGTATCCCCTCTTTTGAGCTTATCCATGATATATAGAATCTGTGGGTCACCTTGTTGCGAAGCTCCAATCTGATCCACAAGAGTCGGTCGTATCTCCAAGGATGCAAATAAATCAGGCAAAACCTCGATGGAGGGTCTAAAATCAAAAGCTGGTATGAACTCCAAATTCTTTCTTTCCATAAACAGAGGACTCAAGGCCACTCTCTGCCTACTTAGTGCGTCTGCCACCACATTTCTCTTGCCAGGGGTATAAGCAATCTCAAAATCATATGAAGTTAAGAACTCCATCCACCGTTGTTGCCTCAAGTTGAGATCCTTCTGTGAGAATAGATACTTGAGAGATTTATGATCGGTGTATAACTCGAACTTTTCTCCAAGTAAATAATGACGCCACGTCTTTAACGCGAATACTATGGCAGCTAGCTCTAGATCATGGGTGGGGTAGTTCTTCTCATGAACTCTCAACTGTCCACCCTTATAACATATTACTTTCCCTTCTTGCATCAGAACCGCACCAAGCCCTGTACTGCACGCATCAGTGTAAACAGCAAACAGTAAACACTTTACTCCCATCAAGCAAGGTCAAGACCGGGGCTGTTGTCAGAGCCCTTTTTAATCATTGGAAAGCAACGTCACAGTCTGTGTCCTATGAAAACGTCAATTCTTCTTTGTCAGCCTGGTGAGAGGGGCTGATATCTTCGCGAATTCCTTAATGAACTTTCTGTAATAACCTGCCAACCCAAGAAAGCTTCTCACCTCGATTGCATTTTTAGGAATGTGCTAATCTTGTAATGCAACCACCTTCGCATGATCTACAACTATCCCTTCTTTGGAGACTACATGCCCCAAGAATCTCACCTCTTTTCTCCAGAAATGGCATATGGAAAACTTTGCTTTTAGCTGATGGTCACGGAGAGTTTTCAGAACTTCTCCCAGATTTTGGGCATGCTCTTCTTCACTCTTAGAGAAGATCAAAATATGATCAACAAGACTACGATGAATTTGTTTAGGAACTCCCGAAACACCTTACTCATCAAATCAACAAAATAGGCGGGTGCATTTGCTAACCCAAAAGGCATAACTAGCCATTCAAAGAAACAGTCTGGAGTTCTGAAAGTAGTCTTATCTATGCTGCTCTTAGCCACCCTCAGCTGATGGAACACCGTAGCCAAGTCCAACTGAGAAAATACCGAGGCACTAAAAAGCTGATCAAATAAATCATCAATCCTTGAAAGCGGGTGCCTATTCTTCTTGGTGAGCTTATTTAACTCTCTGTATTCAACACACAAATGAAGCGAACCATCTGCTTTAGTTGCGAATACTACTGGAGCACCCCACTCAGATATGCTTCGTATGATAAACCCTTTTTCAAGTAGCTCCCTCCTTTCTCTTTGAGCCGTGTGGTGCACTGCTAATGCAAATGGCTTTGCATTGTCTACCAGATATATGCGGAAGTCGATCTCACGTCTTGGAAGTAAACCCCGTACCTCATCAAAAACATCAGGATAATGTCAAACCACCAGAACAGATTGCAAATCATCTATGGATGCATCTAGAGACTCTAGGAAGCTAAGCATAACAAACCCTTGGGGGTCACAAGAAACTTCGAGGGTCTTTCCATGACAAGTCAGGAGTCTAACAGCCCTCTTCTCACAATCCAAAATGGCCCCATATGTGATATGCCAATCCATTCCTAGAATCAACCCATAGCCCATAAACCCGAGCATATACGCATCGCATTCAAATTCGACGCCCAACACAAATATTTTCAAACCCCGACAAATCATCGATAAATGAGCTGAACCACCAATGGGGTTTGAAACAACTATGGGATCTACTACCATACTAGTAATTAAATGCAAAGATTCAACCACATCACTAGATACAAATGAGTGTGAAGCACCAGAATCAAAAAGTGTTCTAACTGGATAGTTTGAAAGAGGAACTAAACTTTATACGGAAATTTTTCTATCTCTTTCAGGAGCACTGATCGCGAGAGCATGCACCTGCCCTCCAGAAGTCCCTGCTCTTTTCCCTTTTCCCTGTGATCCCTGTTTCTTTGGGCACTCCTTAGAGAAGTGTCCGACCTCTCCGCAATTAAAGCAACTGGCCTTCCTTCTCTTGCAATATTTGATCAGGTGGCCCTCCTTTCTACAATTGTGACATTTTCTCTTATCCTTGCCTTTACCATCTTATCCCCCTTTCTTTTGTTATTGCTGCTATTGATGTTGCTGCTCCTTCTTGGGCCATACCTTCTTATTCTGCGATGTCCCCTTAGATTTTATTTCCTTCTTTTCTCCCTTGTCCTCCTCATACGTTAGAGCTATATCAACAAGCTTTTAAAAGGCGGCCCCCATTGGAAGATGGGACATAGCTAAACGATGTAGAGGCTCATTCAGCCCCTTAGCAAATCACAAAGCCCTTTTGTGAGGTGTGTCTACCAACTCTAGCCCGAACCTTGCCAGTTGGTTGAACTTGTTCACATATTCCTTCACCGTCAAATCTCCTTGTTTGAGTGTTAAGAATCTCTCCATCTGTATGCTTTACTCTGCTAGGGAAAGAAATTTCATTTCGAACCTCTGTCTAAAGTCTTCCCAAGTTTCTACCAGACTTGCAGCTTGGGTGACTTCCCACCAAAATGAGGCTTCGTCCTTTAACATCCAAGCAGCTAATTGATTTTTTCTTTGGTTCTCCACTTCAAAGATTACAAATAAGTCTTCGGTCTCCTTAAGCCAATTCCGAGCTTCTGTGAATGTCTCGTTCCCATGGAATAGCCTTCCTCCCATAGCCCGGAAGTCCTTGCAGATCTTGGCAAAGTTATCAGCTCTTGGAGGGGGAGGAGGAGGAATAACGGGTGCAGCTGGGAGAGGAACGTTTTCTTGGCCTTCAGTAGGCGCCTTGGCCTCCAAATACCTATGGAACCATCCAGGTATTGTGACGCCCTCCGAGAGATTAAGATTGTTTTGTTCCCCAGAGATGCTGAAAAGGGGAAAAGGAAGAAATTTAGATAAAGGACCAAAGGATACTACATATGGCTCTTTTGGGGAATGTTTTCAAAATAGACTTTCCTTTTGAAAGATGCTTTTATTTAAAACCTTTTTGAAAATAATTTCCAAAAACTTTTATCTAATATGGTAACCTTCAGCTCTGATACCAAGTGAAACACTCCACGTCCATTAATGTCACTCACTAAGGGAATGCATTAATTTTCGTGAAGCGCTATAGGTAAACAGACACGGAATAATTACAAGACAAAGATAAATAAGGCAGCAACGGAAAATTTAAACTTTTATTTCAAACATGAGTTATAATACTGTGGTCCACAATTTCATAAGTCACAAAAACCATTATAATAAAAAATACTTTTGTCTTGCACCATCAGAGTACATAAGTAAATAAAAAGCATTCATTACCCCAATTAAAAAAGTTAAGCCATAGTAGAGTCAAGAACTTGAGCCATACTTCATAAGTAGCTCTTAGCAAGATGATATCTGATTCCTGATTAAGTTTGAGTGTTTCCTCCCTAAGAACCTGGGGGGGGGGGGGGGAAACGGAAGAAAGAAGGAGAAACAACAGGGTCAGACAATAAGTCTGGCGAGTCTAGTTACTTTTAGCCAGTAGATAATTAAAAGCAACATGATAGGCATATAAAGTGGATAAGAGAAAGAGAGATCACTACATATGGCAGGTGTGACAAGGTAAGCAAGTTAAGGTATATGTGCCTCACAATGATTACTCTGCATTATTACTAGTATAACTGAAATGAAATGTTTCCTTCCACTATAAGCTGGTAGGCTTAGGTCATAAGTCCAAGTATATCCTAACCACTACCCTAATCGATCAGCTCCCTACCTTGTAGATATCATGTGCTGGCCCCATAGTAGGAGGTATCACTTCCTAAAGTGGCAACCTATGGTGTACACAATCATATTGACTGGTGTTACGGTCGTCTTATCCCCCTTCTCCCGGCTCATGCACGCACATGACCCGGTCGGTTTGCACCTCCCACACCGTCCTCCACGTTTGGATCTCTTACAATCAGTCAGTAAGTGTTCCCCTTCTCCGCCTAGTACGGAGTTCTTTGTTTGATACGTACTCCGGGTTACTGACTGGGGTCCCACACAATATGGTACAAGCTCTCCCTTTTGTCTTGTATTCCCCACTAGGTTTTCACTGACTATGTATACCACTTGGTGTCTTTAATTACATAGCCCTACTCATTTCCACTAGTTATGCTTACCCAAAAAGGTGTCTTTAATTACATAACTTTTGTATTTTCCATCGGTTATGTATACCACTAGGTGTCTTTAATTACATAACCTTATTGGGCTAAGTTCGTGGGCCTATATGTAAATATTACCCACCCCCTCAAATTTACTTAACCCACCCACTGTCCAACCAATTTTTACTTAACCTTAACTTAAGTTCAAAATCATACAATCCCTATGCATTAAATTAGGTTAAGTATTCCAATTCATTACCATGTCCAATTATGATTTATAATGGGCCAGACCTCCCACATTAAGCCTACAACTTGTGGATGCTGGATATGCCGGTCAGGTCCGAGCAGTCTTATTCCAAAAGTTGGGCCTAACCTCGTGTCTTAGCCCAATTTATATTTGTGCACTTAGACCTCTCACATTAGGTTCAACATTAGTGGCTGCTGGATATGCCGGTCGGGTCCAGGCATGACTTCAACCACTAATGCAACCTAACCTCGTGTCATAAGTGCAATTACAATTTCTAATTATAATTATTAAACATTCCATTTTTATCCAATTCTTACCTATGTCTTAGTAGGTAATTATGTCCCCACTTTCCCCCTCTTTGAATTATATGTCCAATTAATTATACCTATGCCTTATTAGGTATTTATGCCCATTTACCCAATTATTGAATTATACGTCCAACTCATGTTCATATTCAAATTATGCCAATATTAACCTTTTTCCCTCCCCATTCCCTAACTAGTGTGTTCACATAATTTACAACATTTATAGGCTAAATAATAGCCTAATCATACATGATAAAAAGGGAAGGTAATGGAAATATGACAAGGATGAATGTTCTAACATAACTAGTATAAACATATGCTAACGTGATGAACATATAAGCATAGAACTAATGAACTTGTGGCAGTTAACTAGTTGTAACATAGCAAAGGTGATAAGATGAACATGACAAGATCTAAATTTAATTTAGATGTCCAACAGTGTAACAACCTGGAAAATATGATAATTGGTTATTTCAAAGGAATTTGAACAATTGAAATAGAATATTTCAATAAAATAGTGAATTAGAAATAGTGAGTCAGTTTGAAAATTTGAATTCAAACTTTGACTGACTGTGCAGGGTGGAAAATATAACGGATTTTAGCGAAACCAAAAATATTTAAATCTGTTTATCAATACCTTTCTAACGAATCTGAAAAATTGAAGTTTCATAACGGGAATCAAAAGTTATGGCCGAATGAATTTTCAAAAAGGTCGCTATATAGAATATATAGCCCTGGAAAATAGATATTTTGCAAACGACCTCGGAATTCGACGAAACCACTTTTGTTGGGTCCGGGATGTCAAACTATTGCTAGGTTTCAAATTTCATAATTTTTGAAGCTAGTGTGTGAGCGTGGCAAAAGAAAATGTATTTGGTCAATTTTTGTTAAATTGGATCGACCAGAAAATGGCCATTTTTCAAACGATCTCAGAATTCGACGAAACCTATTTTGTTGGGACCGTAGCATCAAATCATAGCTAGATTTATTTTTCTGGAATTTTTAGAATCAGTTTGTGGCCCTGGCAAATTGAAATGTACGTTCAAAGTTAAAAATTAAATGTTTTATACTTTAATTTGAGAAATAACTGACTGTAACAGTCGAATTGGCCAACAAAACATATCCCATTGTGTCCGGGATGGGCGTAATTAGCTAGGGACGACGGTCGTTGGGTTTGAATTGGTGTCCGTGTGGAGAAACACTATTTAAAAATTTCTTAAAACCATTGGCCAATCAGAAATTTCCTTTCATTATTTTAAAAATAAAAAAACGCGAAAACCCTTTTTTCTCTCTCTCCACCGACGATCTTCGTCGTTCGACTCTTCCCCTCCAAATCGCCGCCTCCACAGGCGATTCCAGCCGCCGCCACCACCACCAGTCGACGCGCCTCCCTCCCCTCTCCAATCCGACCCTACCCCGACCCCTATCGCCTCCTCCATCGCCAGAAACGTCGACCCAAAGTTGAGCACTTTCCGCCGTCACCATGTGCGCCAGAGCCCACCGAACCACCCCAAACCACCCTGCGCCGACTCCCCTCTCCTCCCTCTTCCACTTCATCACCTCTGATCATCCTATCATGCCTCGGTTCTCGCGAAAACTACAACCCTAGTTTTGAACCATCAATAAAGGTGAGTTCTTTTTGATGTTTGAACTTTGAAAAATCATATCTTTATGGTGTGTTGACAAAATTCGATGAAACAGGAAACATCGGGACCGCAAGGAGGCTCTCTACCACATAGA
The DNA here is from genome assembly GCA_030737875.1 of Allium sativum. Classification (NCBI taxonomy): domain Eukaryota; kingdom Viridiplantae; phylum Streptophyta; class Magnoliopsida; order Asparagales; family Amaryllidaceae; genus Allium; species Allium sativum. The sequence continues at coordinate 440,433,162 of CM060922.1, read as the reverse complement.
AGAGACCGCAGATTCTTCTGAGTCATCTACGATTTTTAGCACTCCGAAAACCGATGTGAGAAATCTAAATTAAATGAATTTGAATGGAAAATGTCGTCTATAAATTATATAAGCGAAATATAAATTACACACGTGTTGTATACCTCATGTACATGCGATGTGTAAGCTATATAAGCGAAGTATGAATTACACATGCATAGTATAATTGATATATGTGTTGAAATGCAAGTGAAATATAGAAATAATATATATATATATATATATATATATATATAAATACTCCCCTCGTCCACAAACCATGGACGATATTTATTGTTGTGTATTGCCGTGAAATATTGGATGAAAATGCGAATGGTTGAATAATTGTTTGTGGTTGAGATTGATTGGTTGTGGTTGAAAAATACCCATTGGTGACTGAAATGAATTGGAAATAATTGTGGAAATAAAAATAAAACATGCCGCCTACGTGCGAATTAGATGCATGAATCCCCATTATCAAAAACCGCGAGGTTTTAAGGTAGAGCGAGGAGCCGTACTAGGGACGGTGCCGGTTTTAACTACCCTGCCGTTATGCTGCCGAAATTTTGAATAATATTCATGTGTTAGAATTATTTTCATATGTTGAAATTATCTTCATGCGTTGAAATTAAAGTCATGTGTTGAAACTATATCCATGTGTATAAATGCTCATGTGTTGAGAAGTGATGTGTGAAAATTAAATTCATGTGTGAGTGAATGAAGTGTTTAAACAATAAAAATCACATTTTTATAATATATATGAAGTATGTAAAATATTCTCCTTATATATAAATAGTTTCAATAATAAAAATTTCAGCTTTCTTATATGAACAACATATATAAAATATCCATGTGTGGAGGTGCTCATGTGTTGAGAAGTGAGTGTATTGGAAAAGTTCATGGGTTGAATAAAAAGATTGAACAATAAAAACTACATTTTTATTGAAACTATGAAGTGTTAAAAATATTCATGTGTTGAATAAATATTTTAAATGATAAAAATATCATTTTTATCATATGTGTGATATGCTAAAGATATGCGAGCGTTGAAATAAATATTTGTGAAAGAAATGTTATTTTTAACATGCATAGGAACAAAATAAAATAGTCATGTGTTGAAATATATTTTATTTCGCCAAATTATCAATTTTGAAATGTGAAGTGTTAAAAATAGCCACTTGTTCAAATAAATATGAATGAGTTGAAATATTCATTAATTAGCTAATGATATGATTTTTGCCTATGCATGCAACATTGGAATGAATGGTGTTTTTAAACCAAAGTGAATTAAATATGAAAGAATTGCATATATGTACATGCATATTTATTGAACAGGTTATAGCAAAGAGGCTAGAGAAGAGGAATAAAATTTTGTACCCAACAAATAGGTACACATTTACTGTTTTGTTTGGGTGATGATTTTATGAGCCTGTTGGCTAGCCGCTTGGCTTTTTCTTTTTCTTTTTGACATGAGACGCCCGTGTGGCTATTTGGGAATTTTCCCAGCCCCTCCCGTACAAAGGAGATTATGGCGAAATTTTCCAAAATTTAAAGGCGTTAGTGAAATATTTGAAGTGAAAACGATATATGAATTTTTGAATGAACTATATTTATATAAATATATAAATATAAATATAAATATAAATAAAATTAAAACGAAACGTGGCCGTGCAGTTCGTGTTTTGAAACCGTGATTTCAAACGACTAGTGCGGGAAATCCGACCATTGGATTTTTCCGAAACCGCAACCATTGGGTTCGCCTTGGAAATATCTTTCCAACGGCATCAACTTTGTGAATATCCGACGGTTGGATTGTCTAGAATGTTTAATTCAAATCTGAAGAAAAACAGCGCCAGAAACGATTATATTTATATATATATATATATATATAAATATAATTAAATTAAATCGAATAACGACGCTGCAGTTCGTAAATTGAAATCGTAACTTCAAATGGCTAGTGTGGAAGATCCGACCGTCGGATTTTCCCAAAACTGAAACCGTTGGATTCGTTTTGAAATGATCTTTCTAATGACATAAAATTTGTGAAGATCCAATGGTTAGATTTTCAGATATGTGTAAAATAAATTTAGTGAAAAATAGCGCCAGTGCATCGACACGACCTGAATCGTCGTTTAATTAAATATGGCCATTTTAAATAAATAAAAATGGCGATATATCGTTATAAAATACTATAGACGATATAGAGTGGAAATAAACCAATTTTGTTGTGTTTGCTTGATATGTGATGGTTGAAGGTATTTAACATGAAAATTATAACTAAAGAACTGAAATGTGAATGTTGAATAGTCCAACCATGTGATAAATTGATTTGAAAATCTAAATATACGTGGGTTATTTGAAAAGGCCGAGTTCATCTCATTTCAAATAATCGATCGACGTTGAGAAGTCGAAGAGTCGAAGACGGTTGAAGACCGACGATCTTCACATTGGATGGATGGGCGCTACTGATGCTCGTGATTGGAGTAGCTACCGTGAAGGGGCTGAAGTAGTAGCCGTCCAGACATACTGTTGATTGTACGGATATGCGAAGAATTTGGTGCCTCCGGTTTCGTTCAAACCCAGAACAGACTCATAAATGGACTGTGTGTCTGACATTGGATTTTGTTCTGTGCTGATTGATCTCTGTTAAATATATATCTGTTTAGCGGCGGAGAATTTATTCTCTTGCCTAACGCCCTTCTCTAAGACGTACGAGCTCAGAGGTTATGAATTGATAGAAATCAGTCACATGGAGTGGATTGCCTGTGTGGCACGCCTAAGTGGCATATGATCAAGGCTTATGTTGCAAAGCAAAGTCTTGTGGTTGATGATCAAAGCATGGTCTGTGTGACGTAGCTTTGTGTATAACGTGAATTCGCGAGCCTCACACCTCGGTATGAGTCAAAAACGGGATAGTGACTGCAGGGAGAGCACGACGTTTCTTTCTAGCTAAGGTGGTGTTAGTGACCTACCAGCCCTGACATTATATATATACTTTTCACCTTTGTGGTTGTTGGAATATGAGGCGCCTCGATATAGGTATGTAAGGACCGGGAAACGTGTGTTCAGGAATAATTAATCCTCAAAAGTAAGAGAGGACCGGCCCTGAAGATCCAAGGATCATAGTGGGGTCCTGGGACATTTGCTAGAGTGTCTCGAATCGGAGAGGAGCTTGCCCCTTGCCTCGACTCATGAAGGAATCCAATTTCCAATACGAAATATGCGAATGTGATTGTATTACTAGTAGGGCGACATGATATATGGTACCCATGCTGTCTAGGATTGATATTTATGATTGAAATCTCTTTTGAAACATATATGCACTAGTAATAATATCAAACACTTTTGTTTTATACGTATGAAGCATTTTTGGCCATTATAAGGTAAAACTCTATCCTCCGGCTTGTGTTGCATTGTGTGATGGGACCTGAGTCTTATAATGGCTTCATTTTATAAAAAGCATTGCGATGATTTAATCAGTTACTTTATTTCATGCACTAGCACTCATTGGAGTAAACCCGTTCCGCGAAAGTGGCATGGTCCTTTGATTTGCCTTATTATTGTTGTTAATAAGTTAAGTAGATTTCTCATACTAGTCCCATGAATGACTCGTAGTTTGTTTCACCTTGCAAACTCGGGTGCCCTCATTTTCACACGGGCAGCCTAGTTACAGGTATCTGGTGCACTTTTGGCTCATGGTGAGGCTTGACTACACCGTGCTGACTTTGACTCTTTCCGCCATTATAGTATATGTATTATGATTCCGCCATTGGTGATGTAGACTGATATTTATTTTGTGTACTCTTTATGTATGATTCCGCCTCAGGCGATGGTGACTGATTATGTATTATTATGCACTAAGTTGTATCCTGCACTATGCTCTCTGATGTGGTGATATCTATATGATTCCGTTGTCATATGTGTGTAAATTATTCTATTTTATGTTATGCTATTATCTGTGATCTGCTAATGATGATTAATGTGTTATATTCCAATGATTATCCTTAACACCGTGTCACGGGGTTTTGGGATCATCACAAACAGGTTCAGATCTAATAGATAAACGCAGATCTAATACAAATAGGGATACGATCTACATCATAGAATGTCCACATAATTCAGATCTAACACAAATAGGGAAACGATATACATCATAGAATGTCCACAAAATTCAGATGTAATAGATAAAAGTAGATCTAGAACAAATAGGGATACGATCTACATCATAGAATGTCCACATCATGGAAATTTAGATCCAAGTTATAACCAATCCAAAATGTCATATGTTCATAATTTACAATGGATTCAATATAGGCACATGAACAATACCCAGACTATAATCCTATCAAGTTTACTTTTAAATATTTAATTCTAAATGTAACTATACTCACAAAGTTTGGATTAGAAGATAAAACTAGAAAAGATTGGATCTTGAATCTCCAATTGATTTTCTTTAGTTGATGATAGAAGATAAGGGATACAATTCAATTCAGACACCGGCAGAGTTTGACCGCCATTGATTCTTTGTGAAGAAAACAAGAGAATTGAGGTATATTTATAACTGCCAGCATGCAGAATTCGAATGTCACCTTAGCCCTAGAGTGAATCAAGTCATGGGTCGCCACCCACTTGAAAAGGCCTGGATACACAAAAACCCCTATGGGCGCACTTTAAAGGTGCGCCAGTGTAAATTTTCCTTAGCGCACTTGTGAAGTGCTCCAGTTATCCCTGTTTTGATTTGTCAAACTTTTATCATCTGTAACTTCTTCATATGTTATCTGTTTTATGCAAACCAGTTGTCTATCCTGACCAGAATTTCGAGATGGACGTAATGACATAGTCTGTTTCCTTAATTCTTAATATTAAATTAATTATTCTTTAATTTATCTTCTTTGATGTCGTTAAAAATTCGAGGTGTTACATTCTCCCCTACTCAAAGGATTTCGTCCCCGAAATCTCTAAGTTGAAAAGAATGTATCCTACCATCCATCATCCATCTGCTCATACACTGAAAAGAATGAATATCACATGAAGCTTTCCTCCCCTTTTTCATTTTTCCGTTTATAATTAGTCCAACTTCGCTACTAGTCCATGACTTTCAGTGTTCATTATAATTCATGTGATTCGTATTTCTTTTGCAGCTTCAAGTTAGTCTATAAGCATAATTTCATATAGTTTAGTGAGACTGATATCTTTATTAATAGTAAGCTTAGAAGCGAAAACTTTTGGTTTTACCCTGAAGTTTCAAAGTTGTCTCTACATATCTTTAACTTTATATATCACTTAGTTAAAGGATCTATCAATTAAATATTTTTACAATTTCAAATTGCATTTCTATATATACTAACAAATATTACTATCACTTAAAAAACACATCTGTTCATAAATATTCTTTACATCATCGTTATTTATTAATTAACAACATAAATCAAAATTAAAACTAAAAAAAAATACACTATAACAGAAAATGCTCGTGTTTCGAACCGGGCATTTAGGTCATTGTATTAGGCCATGTTGTAATCAGTCACATTTTACAACGGTCATTAGTCATTGCAATAGATTCTATGACAACAATTAATGCCTGTTGTATTAAGTCACGTTGTAATAGATCACTTCTTCACAACAGTCATTGGCCATTGCAATAGACTCTATGACAACAATAAATGCCCGTTGTAAAACGTTGAAACGTGCAAAGGGTTATGACTGTTATAATATATAATATTTGCAAAATTTTAAATATTTAATACATAATTTCTAATTTTGAATAGATATTTTATTCAAACAAATATTTTATTACACTTTTGAATAATACATAGTTCTATTTCTCTCTGTTGCACAATTATTATACAAAATACTCATTTGTACAATCATTCCCTCACTACATACACTCACTCACTCACTCTCGCACTCAATGTCTCTTCATCTTCAGTGATTGATCCAGAATTTGTCCAATTTTCCGATATACCTATCAGAATAGAATAATGCAGTAAACTTCCCATGTAGTTTTATTATCAAAATGTGACTTAAGGAAATATATTCATACTATTGTCGATTGGAAAATCAAAATCCAATAAATTTAGTTAAATTATGCATTAGTGAGACTTTTGCATCAAATATGGACAAATCAACATAAAATATGAATAAAGATTCACAAACCTGATGCTCAAGAATGCTTTCGTAATGAAATGATATTTCCTTTGTTTTCTTCAGCTCTTAGATTGCAAAATCAATTTTATAGTCAAATTGGCTATAAGATTTCTTTATTTCCTTTCGGTTCTGTGAATAATCACATGAAAATAAAAACAGAAAGCATCATCTATTCCTTATGAATGAAAGTAAAAATATATTTCAAAATGCATCCTCAGGAATTCCATTACTGAATTTGAAGAATAATTCATCAATTCCATTTTTTTGCTAAATGGTAGACAATCCTAAAGTTTGTCTTTTTAACAATAGTCTCTGGTCTCGGGTATAATCTACCGAAGCATATAGCAACTTTAGTGCTTCCATTCTATCATTAGCCTCCAATGCCATCCATTTATTGTGGAAGTGGATCGTAATGATCCCAACTCAAGTGAGAAGGCAATTCCTCAGCTATGGCACTGCTAAGTGGTATAATCGTGACTAATGATACAACTGCTACAAAGCCTAAAGGGGTATTATCCTGCTTTGCATTGTTTAAGAATGATTCGTATGTTAGCAAAAAAAGAAGCAAGACATTGTATATAGCTTCAATACTTACTACTATAAAGATATCCAATGTCCCACTTGTTGTCAGTAGAAATATCTACATTCCATGCACCAAGGTTGCCAGAGGATGTAAGAGACAAACCGACTCCTATAACATAGTAAAATAAAAATGCTTGTCCCCTCCTGTAACATTATAAAAAGGCTATTTTGTGGTATAATCATGAATCATCCATGTTTCATGATTGTAGTATAACCAAAAAAAAAATCTCTCTACTACAAAATGATAGTATTCGACTTAAATTAATTACTCTTGGCTATTTTAACACGATTATTCCTTTTTTGTTTGGCGATTACAGTGTTGGGTTGTCTGCAACCACACGTTGATAACACCTTTTTCTTATTATGATACTTAATTTGTAATTTAAAGTATGGTACATGTTATAACAAAATTACTTGTATTATCTCAGTGATTACTAGGCACTGATTCATCATGCTCCAATTCTATTTGCGTACTTCATTGCTACTTTTTTTCCAACTCTTTGTTTACCCATTATATTCTTACCAGTTCTTTTGGTTGTATCAATCAAGAACTACTTATCCAATTCACTATTTTCGAGCTAAAAACTCAGTAATGTTATTTGATATTACAGTCAATTGTGTTATGCATATTGCAAAAGTCTTGCGGCCACATTATAACCGTTTGAAGCATGTTAGGCATTTGACCAACCAGTTGGATCTAGATTAACCCTAGAGGGGGTTGAATAGGGTTTACTGAAAAAAATTATCACACCACATATTTCAACAGATAAAATAAATGCAAAAATAAAATAACACAGATTTTACCCAGCTTCGGCAGACCCTGCCTATTGCTGCATTCCCAAGATTTTCACTAGGTATTAATATAAATCCCGCTTACAAAACCCTGTAAACTCGCAAACTCTTCTCCTTTTCTAATCCTACGCTCAAAGCCCTAGACTGATCTGTATCCCTAAGATCATATTTTCGTGAATTACAAACCCCTAACCCGTAACTCGTAACCTATAACCTGTAAACCCTAACTATAAATTCTATAGCTAGTAAATCCTAGTTTTATAGACAAACTAGAAAACCCTAGTTTTACAAACAAACTAGAAAACCCCTAGTTTTATAGACAAACTAGAAAACTGGTTAAAACAGTTTAAAAGAAAGTAAAAATACATTATAAAATAAAATGAACAAACCCCCTCTCTAATTAAAAGAAGCCCGACACTTTTTATTTCCTTTGAGATTCCTTTGGCTTTAAAAAATGTCTGCTAAATAAAGAATTAGGGTTTTTCAATTCTTCCCCCAAATCGCGACTTCGAATGGTGGGAAAAAAGGTTCTTTGATGATCTTTAAGTGACGTTGTTCCCGGTCAATGATTTCGCCTTCTTGCTGATGGAAAAACAACTAATGAGTTTTCTCTGTTTTGATTCTTGCTCTCAAAATGATGCTTGTTGTTTTCAATCTGTGCTAATGATTAATTGTGTGATAATATATGTAAGGTATTCAAACCCTTAAATTATTCTCTGATTTCTCTAATGACTTGGCTGATTGTTGCGTGGTGTTCCCCCATTGTTCCATAGTTTTGATTGAATTGCTTAGGTGAAAAAATGGCTTGATTTGTTGCCGTAAATGCTGTAGTGGAATTCTGGAAAGAATGAATAGATTTCATGCCTTGAATACACCCTGTGATTTTTGGAAACAAAATATTGGAACACGTGAACAAGAACATTATTTATGGAAACAAACAAATGAATTCCCTTAACCAAAACTGATTGTGTATTTCCGGAATTAAATCATATGATTTTGTGACCCATTGAAATTGCACTTTGTATTTTGGAGTCCCACTGAATTTCAAAAATAAATTCATGCTAATATATGTGCTTGTCGAATACACATCACTGTGTATTTCTGGAAAACATTCTGAATGATTTTCTTAAACAAGTGAACTACGGTCTAATTGGTTTGTAACTCTTACCATAAAACTAAAGAGTGATTTCTGCAAATTTATTCCTGGAAAAATGTTGGACACTTGCCATATTTGTATATTTGAAAAACTAGACATGAATCACTGTTAATTCAGAAAACAACTGAAGATTTCTTACCATAAAAATTAGGATTGCAATTTTCTATTTGCCAGTTTTAGCAAAAATTAAACTAGGGGGCATTGAGATTCCTTTCCAAAAAAATTGTTTCTTCGACTTTTTGTTGACCCATTACCATGATTTTTCATTTTCCGAAAAAAACTATTTTCCATTTGACTTGCATCCAATTTTGGTCTTGCCTAGTCTTCAATCCATGCAACTTCATTCGCATTCAGTTCACTTATGTTTATGTTATGAAATCAACTTTGTGCTTCACTGTTTGTTGAGCTAAACCATGAATACCTGAGTTTTGAACATGTCATTCACTGTTTGCTTGTATTCTTGAAATCACGTGTTATGAAGCTTCATCATTGTGCTTGCAAACTGCTATACTGTCCCGATCACACTTTCATGCACACACATGTATATTGGCCTTGTCTTGCCTTGTACAAACATGTGTACGACTTCACTTTGGCTTGCACTTTCCACTGGGTTTTGTGTTTGTTATCTTATGGAAGATTTACATGCATGACACAACCTTGTGTTGTCATTTTTTCTATTTCACTTGGGCTTGAACCTTTGCTCGAGTATCCATGTAAGTCCATGCATGCTTGTTTTCTGGCTTGTGTATCGACCATCTTTGTTTGACCTCTTTTTTCCACCATGATTTCTTGAGCATGTGTATTCTTGTCATGTACATGAACTGCAAACAGACTTGACTCATCTTGCCATATATCTGTGTGTGCATATATATATGTATATATATGTTATGCCATGTGTATTTCTTCATTACTGCTGCACCATTGAACATTCTTGCACCCTGACATTTTGTTGTATCTGCCCAGTCATGTAAAACTATGCACACTCATGTTGAATTAATTGTCTTGATCTTGAGACTAGCTTGAGTGTGTTCAGCATGCTTGAACATGTATTTTGGTTTGGCATGCCATTCCCCATGCACTTAAACTTTCCCCTTGTATCCCCTTGTATTTGCATTTATGATGGTCGTGTCTTCTTCACGTATTTTGGACACATGCTGTTTTAGCTGAGTGCACATATGTTGAAACTTTGGCTTTGTGAACCTATCTTGCCTTATTCTTGAGCTGTCTCGACCATGTTCATATTTGAACAGCGCATGCATGTACTACCATATGTACATGCCTGATATTGACACTCTTGTAATTCTGGTCTTGCTTTTGATTATTGCGTATTTACATGTTGCCATGTATGAAAATATGCATATATACACATATGTACGCGTGTGTGTGTGTGTATATATATATATACATGTTTGTATATGTTGTAGCTTCATATATGCATTGTCGCTTGTGTTGAAAATCTTGGTTCATGTCCATTCACGATATTTGACCGTATTGCCCCTACACAAAAATATGTGTATATACATACACTTGTATGTGTATACATGTATCATGCACATGCAGTATATATATATATATGAGCACTAGAAAGACTGTGAATATCACTAGACACAGATGGATATATATACATATCAGTTCAAGTTATGAAATATGATGAGAAAGACACCAAAATTCTAAGGCAAATAAATTTAAAAAAATTACATCTGCTAGAATTTAAAAAATATTTTGTTCTAGATTATAGTTGTGTGTTTCTATGACAGATAAGCAGAAGACTGGACTGACAGTGAAGCAGGCATATGAAAAACTGATCAGACAAAAGATAAATGTGTCAGTGAGTGTCATGTATGTATAACAGAAAGAGTGAATGTAAATGAGTGAGTGATTGTACAATTGAGTGAAACCGTGAGTTTGTAGTGAAGAGCAGTGTATATGAAATTGACATTGAAATGTATTGTATTACTGAGATGTACAAATAGTGGAGTTATGAAATTTGTACTATTCAAATGTAGAATTAAAATATTATATTTTAACAAAATACTGTTCGAATATTTAAATTCTTGTACAGTAGTATTTTATTTAGATATAAATATTTTATTCTGTCTGTGATGTAGTTTAGTAGTACAATTACAAACATATATATATATATATATATGTATATATATGTTTGTTATCATCAAACAAAAATCAAGAATTGTTATATACAACAATCTCCCCCTTTCGATGATGATAAACATATAATAAGATTTTGAATATAATAAATATGTTTGACAGTGAATATTGAAACTCCCCCAATATGTATGCCCCCCCTACAACAGAACTCCCCTTAGATATGCGAATGAGTGAGAAAAATAAATCAAATGAAATTTCAATATTAAATTTTTTATAGTGAAGATATATAAGCAATAACAGAGAAGATACAAAAGATTAATGTAAACCGAATTGAGTATTTCAGTTCTTAAAAGAAGTGTTATGACAAATAATGAATGGGACCAAAGTGATTTGAACTATAATGCTTTAAGCTATTCCCAACCGTTAGGCCTCAGACATTCAAGTTTGTAGCCTAGTCCTCAGCTTTTCATTGTTTTATTATGATATAGCTGATACACAAATCATTGCCAAGTGGTATAATCATGACTAACAAAAATTAGACTCATGGAGTAACACAAATCACTATTACCGGTCACGTAAAAATATCATATGCAACAAAAAATAACAACTTTTGCATCTTGGGTTTGATTTCAACATCGACTTCTAGTTCAGCTTCAAATTTTAATAATACCAGCACAAGTTTTATAGTAACGAAAAGGAGTTCACAAGGACTTACCGATGCAGAGGCTAGAAGTAGGAACCCAATGATGACTGTGGGGAGCGTGGGGTTGAAGTCAAAAGGGGAAACATTTTCAATCATGGCTGCGTTGGCAGGGAAAAGCAAGGCAGTGATAGCGAGGGAAGATTTGGCTAGAGTTTGAGGAAAATTAATTTGAGCACTTCGAGGAGTATGTGAAGTAGTGAGGGATGTAAGGAAGAAGCAAAGTAGATCCAAGAAGATGAAAAAGAAGGTAGTAACTTAGGGTTAAGTGGAAATGGTAGGCGAGAAACGAAAATTTGGAGAAAAGACGGTGGGAAACAAGGATCACGTGTGTGCTAACCAAATTTGAAGGATAACCTAATGATTAAATACTAGTTATTACATGCATATTGCTATAATAGTAGTAATTACGAATCAATAATTACTAATTATTGAATATATTACTAAATAGTAAATTAATCAATTATAATTGATTATTAATTATTAATTATAGAACTATGGTAACTACTAAATAATAATTATTAAAATTGTAGATCAATTAAATATATTAAATACTTAGCTTTGATTATTAAATATTAAACATTAATTAATTAATAGAATTAATTATTAATTTTTTAATATTTGTTATTAACTATATTTAATGTAATTAATGAACAATAAATGTAGTTTACCGATTATTAATAGTTGACCATAAAAGATTGTCAAATATTTTTTTATTGATTATAGATAAGAATTAATAATTATGGATTATTTATTAATAATCATTAATTATTATAAATTTCAAATAATGTTTTATATAAGTTGACATTTATAATTATTATTTACTGTTTACACAATTTTGAGTAAGTATTATAGGTTATTAATTACAAATTATCAATTATCAGTTATAATAAATTATTAATCATAAATTATTTAATATTAAGTATATATCATTATATATTCATTTTTATTAGAATTTATTATTAACAAAGTTAAAGCTGATTTTCAAAATATGTCCTCTTCCGTGAACTAGCAATTTCTTTTTCTTCCTAGCCATCCTTATTTTCAATCTTCCCGATCTCGCTCATGATGGCATGAAAGGAGAAGAAAGCCACAACTTCTTCCTCCGCCTTAGAAACTTGATCGGAACGTCTTTTCTCTAAGCCTCGTCCCACCATAACTACTAGATCAGAAGATGTTGCGCCTGTTCCTAAATCGACTCATAATGGAACCAGAATTATGAATACTGACATTTTGGTGACTCCTGTTATGCCATTCGCTGCAGAATCAAACCCCCTTGGAGCCATCCTGGAAGACATTGATAAACCAAATCTCTTGTGAGCAGACCCGAAAAAGACACCCCAACTGCCTCACAGCCTCCCTTAGGTGACTATATGATACCCTTATTGGCTGCGATTGAGGTTGAATCTCATTGGTTGGATGTAGATGTAAGCTTGGGTGAAAATGGCAGAATCGATGCCAGTGCGACCCAGGGTAGTTACAAGGTACTAGGTGGAGATGTTGGAATAAACGTGGCTGATAAAAATGTGAGTATGGAATTAGTGCATCCAGGGAATGCAAGTTCAGCCTCTATTAATGTCACCAGTGAGAATTCTATGCCCAGTTATTTGATGCATCATCCTGCTATTTTTTAACTGAACCTAGTGAAGTTTTGGGCTTGCAAAAGAAATCAGCAATAGGAAAAAAAATCCTGCTTTTCCTGTTGTAGCTGGTGTTCCTGACATAAATGATGAAACAACGGCTATAGCAGTGTAACACCCTGTATTTTTTATGAACGTCAAAGTAACAAATTAAAGTATAAATTTTTAAAAGAAGAATTAAGGGAAACGGGTTACGCCATTGTGTTCCTCTCAAAATTCTTCTTGGAATAGAGCCTAAGTTTTCGTAAATCGGACTTCGTACGAGGAAGTTATGGCTCTCATAAGTTTCAGGAATTTAAATAAAATAAAATAGCTTAGATTTAAATTTAAAATTCAAATCACACACTCGGGCTGGGCGGCAAATTTCCCGCCCAAGACCAAGATCGACCAGGGGGTCGACCTGGGTCACATAGGTCGACCAGGGGGTCGAACTGGGGGTCGACCTTCCCCCTATTTCTAGATCCGAGGCCTGGTTCGTTTTTCTGCATTTGGACGTCCATTCTAACCAGATTCGTTGATCCCTATGCTATATAAACACACTTAATTCTATATTTTTCTCTACATAACTTCATTACGCCTATACTCTACCCCAATTCATATAAAAACAAATCAAAGATGGGGTTATGCTGCTAAAGCTCTTCAAGAAATCAAGTTTATAATTCAAGTAGAGATTCAAAGGCTAATTCAACGACTTCAACAACTATTTTTTAAGAATCGAATCTAAATTAGAGAATCGATAATCTACGTCAAGGGATAGCTTTTCAGTTTCAGAAATCAGATCCCAGAATTAAAGAACGTTCTGTAATTTGTAAGTTCATGTTACTTTCAGAAATAAAAGTTAATTGTGATTCTGACATTGTAATAAATCTAGATATGAGATTATGCTTATTTCTATCTATCTTTCTATATCCATTGGATCTATCTCATTGATAATATTATGTCCATTTTTTGTCTCTTCTTTCCTTCTTCCCTTTTTGTTTTATAGCCAGGCTACTGCGAGCCTAAGCCAAATCTTATAAGAGATGAACGTACGTTGGAAATAAAATTGGGCATAATATATGATTTGAACATGGCCATCGCTGAAATTGGGCATAATATATGATTTGAACATGGCCAGCGCTAAAATTGGGCATAATATATGATTCGGACATGACTAGCGCTAAAATTGGGAAAAAGTATTAAATTATGTATAATTGGGCATAACTGATTTGTAACGGATTTGAGGACATAACACATGTTGTATTTAAAACATAAAGTGTATCGAACATATGATTTGAGATTTGAGGCATAAAGTATACTGGACATATGACATGGGATTTGGGGCTTAAATTGAACTGTAAACATGTAAGGCATAGTACATGATGTGGTTAAAAACCTAAAATTGGGGCATGTTATATAAGATAGTTCATGACTTGGAAGAAGGAGATTATTGTGTATAGTGATTTTTGGCTTAGGCATGAAAACCTAAAGTAAGATAGGGATAATTGTTAAATATGAACACGCCTAAATTGGGATTTTAGGTAATTGGCCTACACTGTAATTAAAGGCTATAATTTGGCATAGTTTATACTGTGAATCATGATTGGGGTCTTTTGGAGAATATTTTGTATGGTGCAATATGACTAAACCTTAGGGCATGTGTATATTGTGATTTTTGGGGCATGACTATTATTGCAATGTTGGAAAAATTGGGTGTAGCCAATTTTGATTAATAACTAGAAATTGGAATTTGTTGGGCATAACTTGGGAATTGGAACATGACTAGTTTTGGTGAATTTGGTAATTAGCATGTAAAATCTAGATTTGGGTATTTATGGTAAAATGTGTAAATTAAAGATGAACATGCCTAACCCGAGGTTAGATTGAGTTGTGGTTTAAAACTGCCCGGAACCGCCCAGCACATTCAGTAACCACAACAACACCTATCTAATGTGAGAGGTTACTGCATCATGCCCAAGGAAAAACCCGAGGTTAGATTGAGTTGTGGTGTAAAACTGCCCGGAACTGCCCGGCACATCCATTAACCGCAACAACACATATCTAATGTGAGAGGTTGGTGCATTAATAAATCAATTAATGCTAATGAACAAGATGAATGACTAGGGTTAAGTTCATAAGAACTCTTAACCAATATAACATGAATGACTGGGGTTAAGTTAACGAGAAACACTTAACCAATATAACAAGATGAATGACCAGGGTTAAGTTAATAGGAAACACTTAACCAGTATAGCATGATGAATGGGTAGGGTTAAGTAATAAGAAACACTTAACCAATATAACTTGATTTGCAGTAAGATTAAAATAAAACAAGAGGGCAACACTTAACCAATATGACTTGATTTGTGGTAAGGTTAAGTTAAAACAAGAGGGCACTACTTAACCAATATAACTTGACTTGTGGTAGGGTTAAGTTGACACAAGAAGGAAACACTTAACCAAAGTAACATGACAAGTAGGTGGGTTAAGTAACTTGAATTGATTGATGACACTTAACTGATAAAACATGATGAACACATGGGGTTAAGTTAACAAGAAACACTTGGCCAATATAACTTGATGGACGAACGGGGTTAAGTTAATAGGAAACACTTAACCAATCCAACATGATAAGTGAGGAGGGTTGAGTTAATAAGAAAACACTTAACCAACATGACATGATGAATGGGTGGGTTAAGTTAACATGAATGGACAACACTTAACCAATATGGCATAATGTGCGGGAGGGTTAAGTACATATCAAGTTGGGTGGGTAATATTAGTAAATATAGTCATACAAACTTAACCATTAAATAAACATGCTTGAATCAGTAGGAGGGTTAAGTATATATCAGGTTGGTGTGTAATATTAGTAAATATAGGCCCACAAAACTTAACCATTAAATAAACATCCTTGAATCGGTGGGAGGGTTAAGTACATCTCGTGTAGGTGGGTAATATTTGTATATATAGGCCCACAAACTTAACCAGTAGGAAACCCTAGTAATGGGGACCCATTTCAGCAGTAACCCACGTAGATGTATCATGGCACCCTGAATTAGGCAGGGTGGGGAATGATTACTGGGCAGATTATAAGTGGTCAAAACAGTGGCAGGGGGTACGTTAGTGTAAGTTCCGACGGTTTACGGGCGTGCACGTACTCCGAAGTGGGAAAAAGCCGGAACTATGCATCTTGAATCATGTCGGTTTGCTATCATAGGGATTGATACACCTTATGGTGGGACCAGCACAGGGTATCTACACGCAAGAGAGGGCAGATTGACACAGAAACAAGAAAAAATAAATACGAGTAAGGAGCCGATCGATAGGGTGGTCAGGGTACATCTAACATGCTCATGGCAATTAGGCAGATTGAGGTGGAATCCTCACGATAGATGTACACCTAAAGGCTACCACAATTGCGGGGATTGGGATCACATTACAATATGATCATTTTATATAGATTACTAGTTGGGACACTAGTTAGGTGGTACAAAGATATAAAAATCAGAAGAACAAGGTAGCAGCAAAGCAGAGAAAGAGTAGAAGCGCATTCAGTTTATCTTGCCTTATCATATCTATACTAATCGTATGTTATCCTTGTTCTCACGGTATTGTCTTATATTCAGTTTATTCATGTCATGATGCTTTTACCTGTTTATATGCTTAAAGTCACTGGACTTACCAGACTTATGTCTAACCTAGTTTTTTTCGCCTCTTTTCTTCCGTTTCCCACCCCCCAGGTTCAACGGGAGGAAATGTTACCACTTAGCTCAGTTTTCTTTCCAAGCTCGAAGATAGGCGATGTATTGCTTTGGAATCTCTCTTCCACTACTATGGCTGGTTCATGCTTTATTGGGGAATATCATTGTTATTTTTATGCTTCTTTTATATTTGGAAGTTTTTAAATCAGGACAGAAATTCTATGTATTACTTTTAAGTATGATTGAGACAACTATTGTAAAAGCTTGACTGAACCACATTGTTTATAAAATGACTTTATTTTCCGCTGCTTTATTTGTCTGTCATGTAATTTATCTGCATCTTTTACCTAAAATGCTCCATCGAAGTTAAGACATTCCCTTTGTGAGTGACCTTAACGGAGGTGGGGTGTTTCACTTGGTATCAGAGCTGAAGGTTACCGGATCAGATAAAAGATATGAAAAATTATTTTCAAAATGGTTTTAAAAGAAGCATTTTCAAAAGAAAAGTTTTGTTTTAAAGGCATATTCCCCAAAGCCATATGCACTATCTTTAGATCCTCTGTTTGAATCCTTGTTTCCTTCTTTCCTCAATCTCCGGGGCTCCTGGCTTTCTGGGAGGTAACCTCATCGCGACATGGTTCCGCAGGCTCGATGAGACTATGACACCTGTCAAAAGCCGAAGAATTGCCCAACCTCCATCCATAATCGTAGTAGTTTCACCTACGACTAATTCTCTTCCAAGCTTTGTAGGGTTTCCCATGCGATGGAGGCAACATTCGAAAGGCTTGTCAGCATGGTTCACAAAGGAGGTAAAGAGAAAGAGGCCAACGGGGAAGAATCACAAATAAGGGATTGGAATATAAGAAGGGCAGAGGAAATAATAGATCATGCAACAAGAGGAAGTATCTTTTCTGCGGTATAGCGGGTCATTTAATTGTAAGAAGTAAAAGACAAGTGGTTGTTTTCAGCATGGTGAGGCAGGGCATCTTATCAAGGATTGCCCGGAGGACAAGAACAAAGGACAGAATTTTTAGGAAGGCAAGTGCATGCTTTCACCGCCAGCGTACCTGAGAGAAAGATAGTAAAGTTTAGTTTTTCTTTTTGATCATCCTGTTAGTACTCTTTTCGAATTTAGCGCTTCACATTAATTTATACCTGCTTTCGTAGTTGAGTCTCTACACCTTAGTACTTGTATAGTAGAAGATTCCATTATTGTCTCAAATCCAATTAGTGGTTTGTCTCATTTACCTTTGGTTTGTAAGGATTTGAGAATATCTATATTAAGGATTGAGTTTAAGTATAATGCTTATGTTTTTGGTTCCATGGGCTATGGGTTGATTCTAGGCATGGGTTGGTTAGCTAGTAATTGCGAAAGGAGGGTAGTTAGACTTTTTACTTGCCTTGGGAATACCCTCGAGATTTCGTGCGATCCTGAGGGGATCAGTTAGGCTTAGCTACCTAGAATCTCTTGATGCATCTATCGACGATTTGCGATCCATTAGAATAGTCCATGAGTACGCAGATGTTTTTGATTAGGTTAGAGGCTTTCCCCCTAAAACTCGAGATAGACTTCCGCATATATCTAGTTGACAATGCAAAGCCAATTATGCGATCAACGATAGTTTTGGAGCAAGATTGGCGAGGATAGCCAGAGTCGGTTAAGTGCTCAATTGTTTAGTTGTTTTGCTGGTATCATCTCACATAGATCGTCCAAATTCGAAGGAGGTATTCCTTGGGTGCTTGTCTGATATTGGTTTAGGCCTTTGGGGCTTGTACTTGAGGGATGTCAAGTTCGACTTGGATGGTTTGCATGAGAAATAAATAGTTGTGGCAGGCGCCCTAAGTAAGACTGACCTTAAGAGAGGTCAAAAGTACATAGCAACCTTTAGCTTTAGACCCTCAGATTTGTGACATGATGGATAAGCTAAGTAGAGGAGAGACCTCTAATCATCTTAGTATATACACTTGGTATCATGGCTCACACCTGTTTATCATGGAAAGATAGTTCGACTACATTGGATACCCTCTAGCATAGTAAGTGATTGAGGTCCTATCTTTACTAGTGGGTTTTGGAAATGGAGGTCAAGAAGCTTCGCAATCATGAAGTTAAATTAGTTAAGGTACAGTGGAGTGAAGCTCAAGAAGACACGACGTGGGAGACTGTAGATAAGACACGCGCATCATACCCTTTTTCTTGAGGGTATATCCTTGATCTCTTTTTCTAGGAATTCTATGCATGTTTGTTTCTATCCTGTTTTTAGGTATATCCTCTAGGTCATATCTTCGATCCTTAGGTAGAAGCCAATGGATGTAAACATGTGTTTGAAACATGTTATGATTGGTGGTTGAAAGTGGTTGCTAGTGGTTGCTCGTGGATGCATATACACACATTAGGCACTAGATCAACTCATTCACTTTCATATTGCATATGCATGAGTGAATTTTTATATATATGAACTGAAACTTGATGTGTTATCATATGGATGTTGCATTTGTATGAATGATTGTGCACTCATGTAGAAGTTATAAAGTACGATTAGGAATAATTGCATACATGGTGGACTCATGGCACTGACATAATTCGCATTAAGGAGGTCAACTAGATCAGTAAACCTCCTGATTTTGCATTAGATAAGAAACATATACACACACCCTGCATATGTTCAAATGACATTAGAAACCTTTTAAGGACAATGGATGCCTGTGTTTGATGGTTGAGTAGATGGATGGTTAGATGGTAGGATATACGTTCTTCCTAACTTGGAGATTTCGAGGACAAAATCTTTTAAGGAGGGGAGAATGTAACACCTCGTATTTTCTGTGAATGTCAAAGTAATAAATTAAAGTATACTTAATTTTTAAAAGAATAATTAAGGGAAACAAGTTACGCCATTGCGTTCGTCTCGAAATTCTTCTTGGAATAGAGTCCAAGTTTTCATAAATCGGACTTCGTATGAGGAAGTTATGGCCCTCAGAAGTTTCAGGAATTTAAATAAAATAAAACAGCTCAGATTTAAATTTAAAATTCAAATCACACACCTGGGCTGGGCGGGAAATTTCCCGCCCAGGACCCAATTTGACCAGCGGGTCGACCTGGGTCACATAGGTCGACCTCCCCCCATTTCTAGATCCAAGGTCTGGTTCGTTTTTCTGCATTTGGACACCCGTTCTGACCAGATTCGTTGATCCCTATGCTATATAAACACCCCTAAGGCTACAGTTTTCTCTACACAACTTCATTACGCCTATATTCTACCCTAATTCATATCAAATAAATCAAAGACTGGGTTATGCTGTTAAAGTTCTTCAAGAAATCAAGTTTAGAATACAAGTAGAGATTCAAAGGCTAATTCAATGACTTCAACAACTATTTTCTAAGAATCAAATCTAAATCATAGAATCGATAGTCTACTTCAAGGGATAGCTTTTCAGTTTCAGAAATCAGATCCCAGAATTCAAGACCGTTCTGTAATTTGTAAGTTCACGTTACTTTCAGAAATAAAAGTTAATTGTGATTCTGACATTGTAATAAATCTGAATCCGAGATTATGCCTATTTCTATCTATCTTTCTATATCCATTGGATCTATCTCATTGATAATATTATGTCCATTCTTTGTCTCTTCTTTCCTTCTTCCCTTTTTGTTTTATAGCCAGGCTACTGCGAGCCTAAGCCAAATCTCATAAGAGATGAACATACGTTGGAAATAAAATTGGGCATAATATATGATTTGAACATGGCCAGCACTAAAAGTGGGCATAATATATGATTTGAACATGACCATCGCTAAAATTGGGCATAATATATGATTTGGACATGACTAGCGCTAAAATTAGGAAAAAGTATTAAATTATGTATAATTGGGCATAACTGATTTGTAATGGATTTGAGGACATAACACATGTTGTATTTAAAACATAAAGTGTATCGAACATATGATTTGAGATTTGAGGCATAAAGTATATTGGATATATGACATGGGATTTGGGGCGTAAATTGAACTGTAAACATGTAAGGCATAGTACGTGATGTGGTTTAAGACCTAAAATTGGGGCATATTATATAAGATAGTTCATGACTGGGAAGAAGGAGATTATTGTGTATAGTGATTTATGGCTTAGGCATGAAAACCTATAGTAAGATAGGGATAATTGTTAAATACGAACACGCCTAAATTGGGATTTTAGGTAATTGATCTGCACTGTAATTAAAGGCTATAATTTGGCATAGTTTATACTGTGAATCATGATTGGGGGCTTTTGGAGAATATTTTGTATGGTGCAATATGACTAAACCTTAAGGCATGTGTATATTGTGATTTTTTGGGCATGAATACTATTGCAAAGTTGGAAAAATTGGGTGTAGCTAATTTTGATTAACAACTTAAAATTGGAATTTGTTGGGCATAACTTGGGAATTGGAACATGACTAGTTTTGGTGAATTTGGTAATTAGCATGTAAAATCTAGATTTGGGTATATATGGTAAAATGTGTAAATTAAAGATGAACATGCCTAACCCGAGGTTAGATTGAGTTGTGGTGTAAAACTGCCCGGAACTGCCCGGCACATCCAGTAACCACAACAACGCCTATCTAATGTGAGAGGTTAGTGCATCAGACCCAAGGAAAAACCCGAGGTTAGAATGAGTTGTGGTGTAAAACTGCCCGGAATCGCCCAGCACATCCAGCAACCGCAACAACACATATCTAATGTGAGAGGTTGGTGCATTAATAAATCAATTAATGCTAATAAACAAGATGAATGATTAGGGTTAAGTTCATTAGAACACTTAACCAATATAACATGAATGACTAGGGTTATGTTCATAAGAACACTTAACCAATATAACATGAATGACTAGGGTTAAGTTAATGAGAAACACTTAACCAATATAACAATATGAATGACTAGGGTTAAGTTAATGAGAAACACTTAACCAATATTACAAGATGAATCACCAGGGTTAAGTTGATAGGAAACACTTAACCAGTATAGCATGATGAATGGGTAGGGTTAAGTAATAAGAAACACTTAACCAATATAACTTGATTTGCGGTAAGGTTAAGTTAAAACAAGAGGCCAACACTTAACCAATATGACTTGATTTGTGGTAAGGTTAAGTTAAAACAAGAGGGAAACACTTAACCAATATAACTTGATTTGTGGTAGGGTTAAGTTGACACAAGAAGGCAACTTAAACAAAGTAACATGATAAGTAGGTGGGTTAAGTAACTTGAATTAATTGATGATACTTAACCAATACAACATGATGAACACACGGGGTTAAGTAAACAAGAAACACTTGACCAATATAACTTGATGGACGAACGGGGTTAAGTTAATAGGAAATACTTAATCAATCCAACGTGATAAGTGAGGAGGGTTGAGTTAATAAGAAAACACTTAACCAACATAACATGATGAATGGGTGGGTTAAGTTAACATGAATGGACAACACTTAACCAATATGGCGTAATGTGCGGGAGGGTTAAGTACGTATTAAGTTGGGTGGGTAATATATGTAAATATAGGCCCACAAACTTAACCATTAAATAAACATGCTTGAATCAGTAGGACGGTTAAGTACATATCGGGTTGGTGGGTAATATTCGTAAATATAGGCCCACAAAACTTAACCATTAAATAAACATGCTTGAATCGGTGGGAGGGTTAAGTACTTCTCATGTAGGTGGGTAATATTTGTATATATAGGCCCACAAATTTTACCAGTAGGAAACCCTAGTAACGGGGACCCATTTCAGCAGTAACCCACATAGATGTATCATAGTACCCTGAACTAGGCAGAGTGGGGCACGATTACTGGGCTGATTATAAGAGGTCAAAACAGTGGCAGGGGGTACGTCAGTGTAGGTTCCCCTGGTTTACGGGCGTGCACATACTCCAGAGTGGGAAAAAGCAGGCATTGGGTACCAGTAGTTATACACTGTGCATCTTGAATCGTGTTGGGTTGCTATCATAGGGATTGATACACCTTATGGTAGGACCAGCACAGGGTATCTACACGCAAGAGAAGGCCGATTGACATAGACACAAGGAAAAATAAATATGAGTAAGGAGCCGATCGATAGGGTAGTAAGAGTATATCTAACATGTTCATGGCAATTAGGCAAATTGAGGTGGAATCCTCACGATAGATGTACACCTGAAGGCTACCACAATTGCGGGGATTGGGATCACATTACAATATGATCATTTTATATAGATGTAACAATCCGCTCATTTAACGATAATGTATGTAAATATTTTATTTAAATATAGCGTCGTTAATCGTTAATCGGTGTGTATCCAAAAAGTCACATTTTGCATATGGTTGAATTTGGATTCGAGACCACTTCCATTGAGTCCGGATCATCGTTTACGACCTTTTTGACTATAAGCATCGATATGTTCCGAGCTTCAAAAATTTGGGACTTTGGTTAGGTCTTGGTTTGGCTAACCTAGCCTATCTTATAACCTCCAATAGCTCTCTCCCTCTTCATTCACTTCCAAACCTTCAAGAGAAATAAAAATGGAGAGTGGAAAGGGAAATAGAAATTCCTAAGCTAGGTTTTGCAATTTCAAGCTCAAATCAAAGGGGAAATCAAAGAGATAACTTGGGTAAGCTCTCTCTTCATCTTCTCTATCCTATTCTCCTCTCAATTTCGGATTTTGATCATGCCCTAGCACATGTGTGTTGATGAGGTGATTTTTGAGGAGCTATTAGAGAAAGAGGGGTTCTTTGTGCGTATTGGAGCTTGCTCTTCATCGTTTGAAACCAAGGTGAGTTCTTTTTGAACTCACATCTATGCCACAAGCCATTAGCTTGTAAAAGTGTAATTTAGTGTTCATTGAGTTTGCATATGCTAGTGAATTGTGTAGCTAGTGTAACTTAGTCGATTTCGTGTGTTCATATTTCATTGAGTTGAAAATTTTGATAAGGATTGTCCACACAATCTAATTCATATGCTATGAGTTGATTTGGTGATATTGTGAAGCTCCGTTGCCGCCCCAGCATAGTTCTAAGCCTTCACAAGTCGCTTGAATTGTAGTTGATTGCTTTGGTTAGAAAATTTGCCCGTTTGGAATTTATGACCAAAACCATTGCTAATCTCTTGTATGGATGTTTGTGCATGTGTATTTGGGCGTTATAAGTTGTTTCGGCAAGTCCTTGAAGCCTCATATACTTGTGCATAACATCATAGGCCTTCGGGCATTCGTCGATATCGTTTTGAACATGTTTTCAAGGAAAATTCTGCTTTGGAACAGGATTCAGACGTCTGAATATTTTTGGGCAAACGTCTGACCTGCTCTAAATAATTATAGTTCCAAGCAATAGAATTCAGAAGTCTGAAAATTATTGCTCAGACGTCTGAATTGTAATTCAGACGTCTGTCCGGAATAATTCAGACGACTGAATTGGGGTCAAAATGAACTAAAACCTTGCTGTCTTGCAAAATTACAAGGTCAGACGTCTGAATTTTTAATTCAGATGCCTGAATATTGTTTTTCTGCTGTGAACCAGAAGGAACCTCGGTCCACAGTCTACCCCCATCCATGCTCTTTCCCCACCGAAGCTCGGGCCGTTCGGACTTCGTTTGTGAACTTCAGCTTCACGAATTCATAGATTCTAGCAGCTCGAATCGTCGTCTTTGATTCTCAAGTGATTCTTCCGATGTTGATTATTTTGGTCTATTCACATTATTATGATGTGAATTCAGTAAGTGATCATTCTAGAGCCCGTGCGCCCTATTTTGTATATCGAATTTATTCAATACTCTTGTTAATATAATTCGCGCCATTAAAACATGAATTATCAACTCATATCCTTCGAGTCTATTCCGATGTGGTTTAAAACCTTCGGGTGATAGTTTGGGATTTTGATTAATTCGTTGATCGAAATTACAACCGTTATCCCTTTAGTTCCTTATATGATTGTTGTAATGTGAATTATGAGTGATCGATCACATTGGTGATCGTACTTTGATCCGTGGCACCCAGTTTTGTGTCTTTGTTTCCTGTCGCACAAAGTGATTTCTAATCGTTCCTTAACGTCATTGGATTCACTAACAAGCTATATATTTATTCGATTTATTGAATTTATATTTGATGATTTATGAATTGAATTCACGTTATTGCAATGTGAATTCCCTTGATCGATTCGCTTCGGCAATCGTGCTCGTGTACATTGTCACATCGGACTTATGCGAGGGTTTATATATTATTAATGGACTACGAATCCTTCTACGGATTCCAATCTATTAGTGTGTACGGATCCTCTTTACTCGATCGGACGAGAAATTTAGTTTATTTACCTTAGTAAAACTGAGGACTATGACCCCTTATATGTTTACTTCAGCGAATAACTCTTGGACTCGTACATTCGAACATGTTGTGATGATTCTTGTTGTTTTTAGTATGAATCAACAACAGGTTTGTAAATATTTGAGAATGGCGAGTGGTTATGGGACATTTAGCTATTTTCTTATATTAACTATCTCGGTGTAATTTATACTCAGCAGACCGATGCGGTCCTTTGATGATTTATGTTTTGTGGTCCTCGATCGCCCTTGTGGGATTTACGATTCTTGGATTTCACCTGGGGGACTTCAATCCAACTTTCTATGATTTTCTATGATTTATGATGTTTTCTAGGGATTTCACGATTATGTGTTTTCTCTCTTCCGTGGTCACGACCCTGCTTCGTGGGGAGCTTCGGCTCAAACTTATGGGTTCGCTACCTAGAGATCGTATCTCATCTATGAATAGGTCTACAATCGAATTGCTTATGAGTGGTGTCAACGACCTGACCATTATTGACAGAATTGCTTATGAGTGGTGTCAGCGACCTTGTCATTATGATCGAACTGCTTGTGGAAGGTGTTAGCAACCTGACCATTATTGACAGAATTGCTTATGAGTGGTGCCAGTGACCTTGTCATTATGATCGAACTGCTTGTGGAAGGTGTTAGCGACCTGACCATTATTGACAGAATTGTTTATGGGTGGTGTCAGCAGCCTTGTCATTATGATCGTCATGTGTTTAGTTTATTTGGCATTCCGCTGTCATTTCCTGTTGTGTGCTATTATTTGAATGTTACATTCTATATTAGATAGGAGATTATTTAGATATATTTGTGTGCTGACATTCCATTGTCGTTTCCTGATTGTGTCGACATGCCATGTTCATGTCATATTGTGTTATATCTCTTGTTATCTCGGTTTATTTGATGAGTATAGCTAAAATGATCCGTTTGTTGTTTATTATTATAAATAATACTCGAGTCAGACCACCGAGTCATTTTAGGTACTCCTTTCGGACTCCATGCAGGATTGATCTTCCGCTTTCAGCTTGCTACTCAGTCTCCGTAGTTTTATGTACTTTTGTACCTATGACATTATCATTTGTTGTATACATATTCTTGTATTTAGATCTTGGTGCATGTATCTATTCTTTTGGGGTTAGTGGATCTTTGTTGACCACTATTTTGTTGTACACATTCTTGGTTTATTCATATCTATTCCGCCTTTGTGATATGATTATTCTGTGTCTGGCTTTGAGATATACCATACTTATATTATTGTTGTTGTCTATTTTATACTGCTTTCCGGATTGCATATAGTCATTGTGTAGTTGCCCTTTGTGTCGAACGGTCATGTCGAAATTTTAATCGGTATCAGAATTCGATGTGCGTTCCTCACATGGAGTAACCATACAATCGGTCGCCCTTCACAAACCTCATTCTCCATTATGGTCTACGACATTTATCTGAAATGAACTGGACGATAGTGGGGATAGAGGCGGGGCGTTACAATAGATTACTAGTTGGGAGACTAGCTAGGTGGTGCAGAGATATAAAAATTAGAATAACAAGGTAGTAGCGAAGCAGAGAAAGAGTAGAAGCACATTCAGTTTATCTTGCCTTATCATATCTATACTAATCATATGTTATCCTTGTTCTCACGGTATTGTCTTATATTCAGTTTATTCATGTCATGATGCTTTTGCCTGTTTATATGCTGAAAGTCACTGCACTTACCAGACTCATGTCCGACCAAGTTTTGTTTCACCTCTTTTCTTCCGTTTCCACCCCACCCCCCAGGTTTAAAGGGAGGAAATGTTACCACTTAGCTCAGTTTTCTTTCCAAGCTCGAAGATAGGCGATGTATTGCTTTGGACACTCTCTTCCACTGCTATGGCTGGTTCATGCTTTATTGGGGAATATCACTGTTATTTTTATGTTTCTTTTATATTTGGAAGTTTTTAAATCAAGACAGAAATTCTATGTATTACTTTTAAGTATGATTGAGACAACTATTGTAAAAGCTTGACTGAACCACATTGTTTATAAAATGTCTTTATTTTCCGCTGTTTTATTTGTCTATCTTGTAATTTATCTGCATCTTTTACCTAAAACGCTCCACCGAAGTTAAGGCATTCCCTTTGTGAGTGACCTTAACGGAGGTGGGGTGTTTCATGCAGAATTTCCACTAATTTCATTTCTGAAACTGAGAAATTAGCAATTTGAATGTTGCAGTGGAAGCTGTGAAAAATGAAAAGCCTGAAAATGTGCTGAATAACATGCATACTGTAATTTCTAACATACTTGTTGTAGCTGCATCTACTGATGTAATGGATGGGCAATGTTATAATAATGATGGAGTTGGTGCTAATGGTGGAAATGAAAGAGAGGCCTCCCCTACTGCTGTAGTTGGATGTATAATGTATTACACTATTACTGGCTTGCCAATTAAAGGTGAAATGAAAGTAATGATTTAGAAAGTGAGGAAAATAACGCTCGCAAGTAGATTTCGCTATTTGAGAATACATGGCGCAACATGCGAACTTATAAGCCAGCATATTTCGAACATATAATGACTGAAGGAAAAGTTCTCTTCCTACAGAGGTGATGCATGCAAGGGCTGATTTCTGGTTATAGAGCCTAGTTGGATTTTTTTTTCTAGATAGTCCTCCTTCGTATATCGTAGTCAAGGAGTATTGTGGTAAAGCATGGCAGTTGCGTGGTAGTCTACAAGTCCGAATGGATCAATCAATGTTTTTTATGAAATTTACTCTTTTGGAAAAGCGCCTACGTTTACTCAGCTCAGATCCAACAATTATTAGGGAGAAACCCTTCATTATTACCCTATGGACTCCGACCGTTGATCAAGCTGGAGAACACGTCCTTTCCATTCCGGTATGGACCTATTTCTTTCATATCCCTTCTGTCTTGCAATCTTTGTTAGGTCCAAATTGGTTATCCAATTATATTAGCAAGCTTAGATGGTTTGGTACTAATACAGCAACCAGAGACAAATATTTCTATGCCAAATCTCTAATTGAAATAACCCCTAAAAAACCACTTTCCGAAACAATTAAAGTTAGAATAGTGGACGACTATGTAGCAGATTTGAGAGTGCGCTATGGTTGGACGTCTAATATATGAACTAAGTGTCATTCCTCTGGTCATCTACATGATTTATGTTCTTAGATACTCACTCCCACTATCCCTGCTCCAGTCCCCCTTCTGGGCGCGTCCCACTGGCACGAACTATATCAATATCCAAGTACAATCTCCTTGATTTCATGACCATAAGGTTACTATTGACTCAAAACACCCTTGATCAAGTATATTTCCCTTGATTTTCCCGTCTATAAGGTTACCACCGATTCCTTTCCTTGATGTCAAGGCTACAAGGAGCGCATCTTTTCCCAAACATTTCCCAGATGATTACAACAGCCCTATAACTCTTCAGTAGCACTTTGATTCAGTGAGTAATGAGTAGAGAGTGAGAAGAGAAGAAGTTTTATACGATTAGACTTGAAATCAGCAGAGTATAAGTGTAGAAATCATAAAAATAAGAAATATTAATGGTGTAATGAAAGAAGATGAAGGATAAAAAAATTCGAAATCAGCCCCTATTTATAAGATTTGAAAGGTTGCAACGCTTCTGGAACGTTACAAATAGTGAAAAGACACTTTCTTTCAAAACTAAAAAATGTGAAAGTTATATATCGACATATGCTATTGAAATTTGAATTTCAAGTATTTTTCAAGTGTTTTGATATATATATATATATAATTTTGGAAATTCTTGAATTAAAACATAGTGATATAAATGAGTATTATAAAGTAGAAAATCATATGAAATCATAAATATAAACTATATAATTATATTTATAAAATTGTAAAGTTCAAAACTATATAAATATAAAGTATATAACTATATAAATATAAATAAAAGCTTATAGACTTAAAAACTTGAGTTTAAAATCAAAAGTAAGATAGAAAAATTAATTAGAATTAGAATAAGATTTGAAAATGGAATTTGAAATCTGAAAATCAGAATAGAATTTGAATTTGAACATGGCTTGCTATTTAGAGTCTTAAATAAACTAGACTCTATTACTATATTTATCTTGAACTCTTGAAATCTTGATTACTCATGAGTCTTGAATCTTGAATCTCTTGAACTCTTAAACTGTACAGTCTTCAGTATTAATTCATGTATACGAATCCTCCATATATGTATATATATTCTAGATAAAGGTGAGTATATATTTTATAATCAATTAACAATGAAATAAGGTTGTTGTCATCAAAATTCCATTCTCCAACAATCTCCCCTTTTGATGATGACAACCTTAGTTTACAAAATATCATACCCGCATATACCTGTTGATGTTGATCCTTCTAATACTCTCCCTGTCTATATGAAACTAAGTGTATATTTTATAATTTCTCCCCCTTTGGCATTATCGAAAAGAAATTCTAAAAATACTCCCCCTAAATTCGATATCTATCTTGACTATATTAAAGATATATGTGTAGAACTCGTAATCTTAATGTCTAAAACTCCCCCTAAATCCTATACAATCCTTATACTAAAGAAAAATACTCACCCTGAATCCTAAATATATATATATATATATATATATATATATATCCTATAATCATAATAATACTTCCTAAATTCATGATTATACAACAATCAAGACTAAGTATCAAAATAGCATAATTACATATGTTTTATGTCATATATACAAATCAATCCAAGCATACCACACCAAGTAATATTTACATATGTTTAATATATACACGTTTCAAGTCAAACAATCCAAACAAATCAAATCATACCAAACAATCAAACGATTCTTGGGACTTCTACCCATTCATCTTGTCTAGTGATTGGGTTCTTCTTGATGTCCTTCCATTCTTCTTCAATGATGATTGGTGCTTCATTTTTTTCATTTCTGAAATGAGAAGAAATTGACCAACGAATTACGTCAAAGTGTTTCTCTTGATACTCAACCATTCTCATCTGAATTAATTCTAGATGACACTGATTATGTAGTACTATGGAAAGGTATTCAAAGTATCTTCAAGATTTTCACTTATTTTATGAATTGGATTTGCCATAGTTTTATTAATAAATGAATAAGGAAGATGGAGAAATGAAATAATGATTTTTTTGGAAGAAATAGGCTTAAATAGGGTCTGAAATTCATTTGATTTGAATGGACGTGAGTTAGTTATTTAATTTTAAATTTTGAAAAGTTTTGAAAATATGGCGGTTTTATGTCGACAAAGCAAAGTATGTATGTCGACATACTTGTTTGAAAATTTTCAAATTTTGAATCTCTTGTTTTTATATTATATTATATTTAATTCTAAAGTTTTTACAGTAACTTAAAAAAGATTTTGACATAAACAAAACTCCATTCATTACTTCATAAAAAAGGAAATACATCCAACTAATTAAGACACACTAAATACGAGATTCGAAAGCAAATACAAGCAAATATTAAAGATAAATTAAACTAGATAGGCTAGTTTTCAGTGGATGATGAGGAGGAAAATGAAATTCCAAGCTTTTTTCTTATCTTGACCATGAACTTAGTCATTTTGGAAAAATTCTTTTTGAGCTTCTTTTGATTGTTGACAATCTTCACTTGGTTTTGAACAATCATCTCTCTGGAAATGGTTCTAGTGTTAATTGGACACTCAGCACTTTCTAAAGAAGTTTCTTCTTCTTCTTCGATTTCCATAGGCTCTTGTTCTTGTTGCATTCGAGCTTGTTTGTCTTTGAATGTCACGCACGGGTTTAAAAATGAGAGGAATTTGCATAAGATGTATGTTTATGGAGTCAAACACCATTCTTGGCACAATTTCTTCTCCGCGAAGATCAACTCCAAAGTTTTGAAAATACAAGTGAGACAAACTCCATAGTAAATAGTGTTTTCTCTTAATGAAGTTTCTATGGGTTTGAATTCTCTTAAGATCATATCGGCCCAATTGATGTTGTAACCACTGATAATATCAAAGAGTGCTTTTTGGACTTTGAGAGTTGGGTTGTCAAAGTTTCCGGAATGAGGAGTAATGGTATGTTGAAGGAAAAGGTTTACGATTCTTGTTTTCGGACGGAAAAAGCAATTTTTGAATTCCATGTTAGTATTGCTTTCAAATACGTCGTGATAAGTCTCTAAGTCGAATTCATCAATTTTGAAATCCCAAAAATCTGAGTCCATGCTTATACAAATTAAGATATTTCCCAAGATTTCGGCATCTAGAATAATTTGCGTGCCTTTGACGCCACTCCAAATTTGATCATCATTGCCTTCGAAAAATCCGCGATTAAGATTTGCATAAAACATCTTGACAAGCTTAGGATAACACACTTTGTCGTTATCCCGAGAGTCAATTAGACTCAAGACTTCGTTGTGATTGAAAAGAGAGATAAGATCATAGGATGGAAAGTCTCCAAAGACGGCGAAAGCACCTGTATTGACTTTAGCATTTGCTAGATAGTCGACATTGGTTTTGATAGCATCTCTATCATTATGAAGATAACCTTTGATGGTTTTGGTTAACTTCAATTTCCGAGATGAACTTAAGGAAGCCATTGAAGTGATTGTTTTGAAGAGTATATATATGAAGAATATAGTTTGAAAGGTGAATGAAAGGTAGAGAGAATAGATGTATATATAGAAATTCAATGGATATGAATTGAATAGGCACAACTCTTCAGAAATCAATGACACCTTTTCAGACCTTAGGAGTTGGTGAAAAATTAAAGAGAAGTTTGAAAATTTAAACCTTTGAATTTCAAATTATAGGCTGATATGTCGACATATGGACACATATATGTCGACGTATGTGTTCAATTTCAAAACTGGATTTTTGTGACTTTTGATTTAAATTATCGATTTATATTTCAGATTTAACTATTTCCTGAAATAATTCTAATCCTAGCAAGCATCCAAAATTTATTTTATTAATTTATTAATCATTATTTTATTATTAATATTTTGAATTTCAAATTTAAAATTTGAAATTCAAAATTCAGATTTCAAATTTGAATTTTGAATTTTGAATTTCAAGTTTGAATTTAAAGTTTAAATTTCAAAAATAAAGGAAGCAATCAAAACAACCATTCAACCAATGAAATATAAACTTAATTAAGGCGTACCCAGTTTTTAGATCTTTTTCTTCGAATTTTTTTGAATTCCGAATTATCGTGAAGCACATATTTGAGTTTCCAGTTTTTGGCTCTTCATTACTTGATGATGAGTCTAAATCGTCTAATGTTGTATGCTCTCTTTCTTTCGTTGATGAATTACTATTGTCTGTTTGTTTAATCGATTTATCTGGATATGGACATATTCTCTTTATATGGCCTGCTTTATTGCAGTTATAACGCCGACCATCATTTCTTCATGAACTTCCTTGATTATTATTTTGAAAATAATTTTTCCTTGTATATCTCAAAAAATTTCTAAAATGTCTTGTCATTAAGGTTGTCTCTTCATCGTCTTCACTACTCAAGTTAGAATCATTTGTTGTTGCTTTAAATGCTATAGATTTCTTTTCAGTTGGCTTATTATCTTTTCTCTTCTGTAATTGGACTTCAAAAGACATCAGATTTTCTACTAACTCCTCAATCCTCATTTCACTGACATTATGGGCTTCTTCAATCGCCAAAGTTTTATGGTTCCATTCTAAAGTCAATGAACTCAATATTTTTCCAACTTGGTCTTCTTCAGAATAAGTTTTTCCAAGTGCTATTAATGAATGCACTATCTCTTGAAATCTACAATACATATTGGAGATATACTCGTTCTCGTTCATTTTGAATAACTCAAACTGATTAACTAACATTGATATCTTAATTTGTTTAACTTTACTAGTTCCTTCATGAGCTACTTGTAAAGTTCTCCAAATTTCATGAGCATATTTACAAACTGACACTC
The DNA here is from genome assembly GCA_030737875.1 of Allium sativum. Lineage (NCBI taxonomy): Eukaryota > Viridiplantae > Streptophyta > Magnoliopsida > Asparagales > Amaryllidaceae > Allium > Allium sativum. The sequence goes on along the minus strand of CM060922.1, from coordinate 440,400,085 downwards.
TTTTAAATTCATTCTTATCTAATAAACTAAACAACATATTCATGGCTTTAGAATTGCTTTGTGCAGCAGCCTTTTGTTCATTTGTCCATAGTGCAAAATTAGTTGTGGGTTCTACATATTCAATTTGTGTGATTTTGTCAACAGGAAATATGATTTTGTCAAATTTAGATTTACATAAAATATTTATTTTTATTGTTAACATAAAATATGATTTTGTCAAATTTAGATTTACGTTAAAATATTCATCTTTATTGTTAACATAAAATATGATTTTGTCAAATTTAGATTTAAATTAAAATATTCATTTTTATTGTTAACAGGAAATATGATTTTGTCAAATTTAGATTTACATAAAACATTCATTTTTATTGTTAAAATATGATTTTGTCAAATTTAGATTTACAATAAAATATTCATTTTATTTTTAACGTGAAATACGATTTTGTCAAATATAGATTTACAATAAAATATTCATTTTTATTGTTAATATGGTTTTTGTCAAAAGTTTGTTTTCATTATAATAATAAGATTATAATAATAAGATTAGGACAAAAAGATAACCAAAATTATCATCTTTGTTTAATAGTTTAGTTAAACAAAAATCATCACTTTTGTTTCATAGTTCAGTTAAAACAAAAATACCACTTCTGTTCAATAGTTTAGTTAAACAAAAATTATCACTTTTATTTAATTGTTTAGTTGAAAACAAAATTATCACTTTTATTTAATTGTTTAGTTGATACCAAAATGGTCATATTTGTCAAATTGTTTAGTTGAAACCAAAATGGTCATACTTGTCAAATTGTTTAGTTGAAACCAAAATGGTCATATTTGTCAAATTGTTTAGTTGAAATAAAAATGTTCATTTTTGTCAAATTAGAATTATTAATCAAAAATGTTCATTTTGATGAATTAGAATATTCAACAAAAATGGAAGTAGCATTTTTATCATTTTGTTGAATTAGAATTTTCAACAAAAATGAAAAGAAACATTTTTATCATTTTGATGAATTGAAATAAGAAACTAGGAAAATGTTCAGGTTTTGAAATAAAACATGTCTACATTAAACATTCACATTTTCAATGTGATGTAAGAAAATAGAGAAATGTTCATGTTTTAGAATAAAAACATGACTACATTAAAAATTTGCATTTTTAACGTAATGTAAGAAAATAGGAAAAAGGGAATTTTCAAAAAAAAATTAACATTTTTATCGACGATGCATATATTAGAATTTATATGTAAAGTTAAAATAACATTTTTATTGACGATGCATATATTAGAATTTATATGCAAAGTTAAAATAATATTTTTATTAACGATGCATATATTAGAATTTATATGCCAAGTCAAAGAATCATTTGTATTGACAACACATACATCAGAATTTGTATGAATTATTTTTATTGTCAAAACATACACTGAAAACTTTATACAAATAAAATATTCTATTTTATTGGTTAAAGTTAAAAATAGAATTACGAATAAAAATTAGCCTTTTATTTGTCATTGGCTCAATCGTCATGTAAATGAAATATTGTAATAACCCGGAAAATACGAGCCAATTTAAAAATTTTAAATTGGTGATTTCAAAGGAATTTGAACAATTGAAATAGAATATTTCAATAAAATAGTGAAGTAGAAATAGTGAGTCAGTTTGAAAATTTGAATTCAAACTTTGACTGACTGTGCAGGGTGGAAAATATAACGGATTTTAGTGAAACAAAAAATATTTAAATCTGTTAGTCAATACCTTTCTAACGAATCTGAAAAATCGAAGTTTCATAGCGGGAATCAAAAGTTATGGCCGAATGAATTTTCAGATAGGTCGCTATATAGAATATATAGCCCTGGAAAATTGATATTTTGCATACGACCTCGGAATTCGACGAAACCACCTTTGTTGGGTCCGGGATGTCAAACTATTGCTAGGTTTCAAATTTCATAATTTTTGAAGCTAGTATGTGAGCGTGGCAAAAGAAAATGCGTTTGGTCAATTTCTGTTAAATTGGATCGACCAGAAAATGGCAATTTTTCAAACGATCTCAGAATTCGACGAAACTAGTTTTGTTGGGACCGTAGCGTCAAAACATAGCTAGATTAATTTTTCTAGAATTTTTCGAATCAGTTTGTGGCCCTGGCAAATTGAAATGTACGTTCAAAGTTAAAAATTAAATGTTTTATACTTTAATTTGAAAAATAACTGACTGTAACAGTCGAATTGGCCTACGAAACATATCCCATTGTGTCCGGGATGGGGGTATTTAGCTAGGGGCGACAGTCGTTGGGTTTGAAAAGGACTTCGTTTGAGAAAACACTATTTAAAAATTTAATAAAACCATCGACCAATCATATTTCTCCATTCATAAAATAAAAAATAAAAAATAAAAAACATCAGAACCATATAAGGAGCTCCCCCTATCGTTGCTTCTACGTCGAGATATCCCCCTCCAAAGTCCCGACCTTCAAACTGCCGCCGCTGCCGATTCCGATCACTGAACGCCACCAAACCGCCGCGCGCCTGTAGCCCTCTCGAAGCTCTTCCACGTCCAACTCGCCAATTATCCCCTCGTGCCCCGGTTCTCGCGAAAACCGCAAACCTAGTTTTGAACCTTCGTGAAAGGTGAGTTCTTTTTGATGTTTGCACTTTGAAAAATCATATCTTTTTGGTGTGTTGATGAAATTCGACGAAACAGGAAACATCGGGACCGCAAGGAAGCTCTCTACCCAATAGAAGAAGCCGCGGATTTTTCTGAGTCATCTATGATTTTTAGCACTTCGAAAACCAATGTGAGAAATCTAAATAAAATAAAGTTGAATGGAAAATGTCGTGTATAAATTATATTAGCGAAATATAAATTACACACGTGTTGTATACCTCATGTACATGTGTGGTGTAAGCTATATAAGCGAAGTATGAATTATACATGCATAGAATAATTGATATATGTGTTGAAATGCAAGTGAAATATAGCAATTATATATATATATACTCCCCTCATCCACAAACCATGGACGATATTTATTGTGGTGAATTGGTGTGAAATATTGGATGAAAAATACGAATGGTTGAATAATTGTTTGTGGTTGATATTGTTTGGTTGTGGTTGAAAAATACCCATTGATGATTGAAATGAATTGGAAATATTTGTGGAAATAAAAATAAACATGCCGCCTGCGTGCGAATTAGATGCATGAATCCCCATTGTCAAAAACCGCGAGGTTTTAAGGTAGAGCGAGGAGCCGTACTAGGGACGGTGCCGGTTTTAACTACCCTGCCGTTATGCTGCTGAAATTTTGAATAATCTTTGTGTGTTAGAATTATTTTCATATGTTGAAATTATCTTCGTGCGTTGAAATTAAAGCCATATGTTGAAACTATATCCATGTGTGGAAATGTTTGTGTGTTGAAAAGTGATGTGTGAAAATTAAATTCATTTGTGAATGAATGAAGTGTCTAAACAATAAAAATCACATTTTTATAATATATACGAAGTTTGAAAAATATTCGCCTTATATATAAATAGTTTCAACAATAAAAATTCTATCTTTCTTATATGAACAACATAAATAAAATACCCATGTGTGGAAACGCTCACGTGTTGAGAAGTGTGTGTAGTGGAAAAGTTCATGTGTTGAATAAAAAGACCGAACAATAAAAATTACATTTTTATTGAAACTATGAAGTGTTGAAAACATCCATTTGTCGAATAAATATTTTAAATGGTAAAAATATCATTTTTATCATATATGCGATATGCTAGAGATATGCGGACGTTGAAATAAATATTTATGAATGAAATATTATTTTTAACATGCATAGGAACTAAATAAAGTAGTCATGTGTTGAAATCTATTTTAGTTCGCCAAAATTATCATCTTTGAAATGTGAAGTGTTAAAAATTGCCACTTGTTCAAATAAATGTGCATGAGTTGAAATATACATTAATTAGCTAATGATATGATTTTAGCCTATGCATGCAACATTAGAATGAATGGTGTTTTTGAACCAAAGTATATCGAATATGAAGTTGAATGGAAAATGATAAGTGATATAAATTGTATATATGTACATGCATATTTATTGAACAGGTTATAGCAAAGGGGCTAGAGAAGAGGAATAAAATTTTGTGCCCGACAAATAGGTACACATTTACTGTTTTGTTTAGGTGATGATTTTATGAGCCTGTTGGCTAGCCGCTTGGCTTTTTCTTTTTCTTTTTGACATGAGACGCCCGTGTGGCCATTTGGGAATTTTCCCAGCCCCTCCCGTACAAAGGAGGTTATGGCAAAAATTTTCCGAAATTTAAAGGCGTTAGTGAAATAATTGAAGTGAAAACGATATAAGAATTTTTGAATGAACTATATTTATATAAATATATAAATATAAATAAAATTAAAACGAAACGTGGCCGTGCAGTTCGTGTTTTGAAACCGTGATTTTAAACGACTAGTGGGGGAAATCCGACCATTGGATTTTCCCGAAACCGCAACCGTTGTGTTCGCCTGGGAAATATCTTTCCAACGGCACCAACTTTGTGAAGATCCGACGGTTGGATTGTCTGGAATGTTTAATTCAAATCTGAAGAAAAACAGCGCCAGAAACGATTATATATATATATATATATAATTAAATTAAATCGAATAACGACGCTGCAGTTCGTAAATTGAAATCTTAACTTCAAATGGCTAGTGTGGAAGATCCGACCGTCAGATTTTCCCAAAACTGAAACCGTTAGATTCGTTTTGAAATGACCTTCCTAATGATATAAAATTTGTGAAGATCCAACGGTTAGATTTTCAGATATGTGTAAAACGAAATTAGTGAAAAGCAGCGCCAGTGCATCGATACGACCTGAAGCGTCGTTTAATTATATTTGGCCGTTTTAAATAAAATAAAAATGGCGATATATCGTTATAAAATACTATAGACTATATAGAGTAGAAATAAACCTATTTTGTTGTGTTTGCTTGATATGTGATGGTTGAATGTATTTGACATGAAAATTATAACTAAATAACTGAAATGTGAATGTTGAATAGTCCAACCATGGGAATAATTGATTCGAAAATCTAAATATACGTGGGTTATTTGAAAAGGCCGAGGTTATCTCATTTCAAATAATCGATCGACGTTGAGAAGTCGAAGAGTGGAAGATGGTTGAAGACCGACGATCTTCACATTGGATGGATGGGCGCTACTGATGCTCGTGATTTGAGTAGCTACCATGAAGGAACTGAAGTAGTAGCCGTCCAAACATACTGTTGATTGTACGGATATGCGAGGAATTGGTGCCTCCGGTTTCGTTCAGACCCAGAACGGACTTGTAAATGGACTGTGTGTCTGACATTGGATTTTGTTCTGTGCTGATTGATCTCTGTTAAATATATATCTGTTTGGCGGCGGAGAATTTATTCTCTTGCTTAATGCCCTTCTCTGAGACGTACGAGCTCAGAGGTTATATAATGATAGAAATCAGTCGCATGGAGTGGATTGCCTGTGTGGCACGCCTAAGTGGCATATGATCAAGCTTCTGTTGCAAAGCAAAGTCTTGTGGTTGATGATCAAAGCATGGTCTGTGTGACGTAGCTTTGTGTATAACGTGAATTCGCGAGCCTCACACCTCAGTATGAGTCAAAAAGGGAGAGTGACTGCAGGGAGAGCACTACGTTTCTTTCTAGCTAAGGTGGTGTCAGTGACCTACCAGCCCTGACATTATATATACTTTTCACCTGTGTGGTTGTTGGAATTCGAGGCGCCTCGATATAGGTCTGTAAGGACCGGGAAACGTGTGTTCAGGAATTGCCAATCCTCAAAAGTAAGAGAGGACCGGCCCTGAAGATCCAAGGATCATAGTGGGGTCCTGGGACGTTTGCTAGAGTGTCTCGAATCGGAGAGGAGCTTGCCCCTTGCCTCGACTAATGAAGGAACCCAATTTCCAATACGAAATATGCGGACGTGATTGTATTACTAGTATGGCGACATAGTAGATGGTAGCTATGCCGCCTAGGATTGATATTTATGATTGGAATCGCTTTTGAAACATATATGCACTAGTAATAATATCAAACACTTTTGTTTTATTCGTATGAAGCATTTTTGGCCATTATAAGGTAAAAACTGTATCCTCCGGCTTGCGTTGCATTGTGTGATGGGACCTGAGTCTTATAATGGCTTCATTTTATAAAAAGCATTGCGATGATTTAATCATTTATTTTATTTCATGCACTAGCACTCATTGGAGTAAACCCGTTCCGCGAAAGTGGCGTGGTCCTTTGACTTGCCTTATTATTGTTGTTAATAAGTTAAGTAGATTTCTCATACCAGTCCCATGACTGACTCGTAGTTTGTTTCACCTTGCAAACTCGGGTGCCCTCATTTTCACACGGGCGGCCTAGTTACAGGTTTCTGACGCACCTTTTGGCTCATGGCGAGGCTTGACTACACGGTGCTGACTTGGATTTTCTCCGCCATTATTGTATCTATATTATGATTCCGCCATTGGCGATGTAGACTGATATTTATTTTGTGTACTCTTTATGTATGATTCCGCCTCAGGCGATGGTGACTGACTATGTATCATTATGCACTAAGTTGTATCATGTACTGTGCTTCTCTGATGTGATGATATCTATTTGATTCCGCTGTCATATGTGTGTAAATTATTCTATTTTCTGTTTATGCTATTATCTGTGATCTGCTAATGATGATTAATGTGTTATATTCCAATGATTATCCTTAACACCATGTCACGGGGTTTTGGGATCGTCACAGCTGGTATCAGAGCTTTGGTTAACCTTAGTTCTGGAGTCTAACACATTAAACACTTCGTCAAAATAGAATCAGTAGTATTCTAAGGCGAGTCGCTCATTAGAGATGGGACTAGTAAAGTCCTAGAATGAGCCGAGCATAATAGCAAAAACAATTTGATCAGTCCATCGTTATCTTTCCGTAAAATTTTCTGCTTAACTATGCAATAGACTATCATTTCTGTTAGCTGACTCTTCTCTTGCTTATACAGAATTTGACAAATGGCTACCAGAGCAGCCGCCGTTAGAGGAGGCTGTGCCGGCCGAGGCCGAGGAAGGGGAGAAGCCCCAGCTCAAGAAGGACCTTTGATACAACCTCCGGCAGCTCAATACTTCGAGCTAGACCGTGTAGCTAAGTGATATAAGAACTTAGGAGGCAAGACCTTCTCGGGTACTGGCACAGTAATAGAGGCCCTTGCATGGCTCAAAACATGCGAAAAAATTCTTGAAGGCCTAAGGCTTGGAGACGAAGATAAAGCTATTATGGGCGCCTGGCTTATGCAGGAACAAGCTGAATTATGGTGGGAATCTCTCACCGCCGGGAATAGAGAAGCTGGACGAACATGGGATGGATTCAAAGAACTCTTCAAGGAGAAATATGTCCCAGAACAAGCTTTAGAACGAATGCACGATGACTTCGCCAATCTCCAGTAGGGGGATCTTTCCGTGCAGGATTATCTGAATAAATTTACACTGTTATCGCCCTATGCTCCGGAGCTCGTCGCCACTGCGAAATCCAAAAGTAAGAGGTTTATCATTGGGCTAAGACGTCAATATCATGATAGAGCCATGGACCATGTCAAGCTGGAATTCAACGAACTGGTGGAAATGACATGCAACTACGAAGACCTTGATCAAAGGCATCTGGATCAGGATCGCGCTAGAAGCCAAGCCGGAAACAAGCGCAAGCCTGCTGTAAATCAAGGCGAGTCAAGCCAAGCAGCATCTTCAAACCCTCAGACTGGCAAGCCGCCGAGAGGAAATTGCTTTAACTGTGGCAAGCCGGGGCACTACTCAAATGTCTGCACAGCTCCGAAGAGGCAGAAGACAAATTCTCAAGGCTCGAGCCAAGGCTCCCAGAACTCTCGCTCGTGCTTCAACTGTCGCAAGACCGATCATCTGGTCAAAGACTGTCCTTTGCTGAAGAAAGCTACAGTAGCTCACGTCTCTAACGGGTCGAGCCCGCCAGCTGCTTCCGATGGAGCAGGTAAACCCGATGTTTTGGGAGGTACCCTTACCATTAAAAATATTCCTGTTTCTGTATTGTTTGACACAGGTGCATTGCGTAGTCTTATTACTAATAACACAGTGCACAAATTAAAGTTAAAACGGCGAAAGCTCAAAGAATCGGTGGAAGTACATAACCCGATAGGGGGTCCTGTTACTCTCAGTTCATATTGTAGAGTGCCAGTCTCTTATTTTTCCTACAAGTCTCCTTTTGATTTAATCGTTATGGATTTTCCCGAATTCGATATTATTCTCGAGCTGGATTGGTTAACGAAATACGAAGCTGAGGTAAAGTGTGCGGAAAGAATCGTAAAAATTCGAACGGAGCTTGGACATATATATATACCCTGTCATTGTTTGAATCCGAATAGAGAAGAATTTTGGTCGGCATTAGAACTTATCCCCACTTCCATAGAAAAGATTCCTATTGTAAGAAACTATGCGGATGTGTTTGAAGAAGTTGAAAACTTACCTCCGCAAAGAGAAATAGAATTCCGAATTGATCTAATTCCCAATGCCAGACCAGTAGTACATCCAATTCGCAGAATGACTCCGAAAGAAAAAGAAGAATTAGGCGATCAAACTCGTCAACTGTTGTGGAAGGGTCTAATCAGACCTAGTTTTTCTAATTGGGGTGCAGCTGTTGTGTTTGTCCCAAAGTCAGACGGTACTCTTCGATTATGCGTTGATTACCGAGACCTCAACAAACAGACGCTCAAAAACAAGTATCCATTACCCCGCATCGATGATTTGCTAGACCAATTGAATGGGGCGAAAGTATTTTCCCGAATGGACCTAGCTACAGGTTTTCACCAACTGAGAATAGCAGAAGAGTGTGTTCCTTTGACAGCTTTCAGAGGTCCAGACATATTTTATGAATGGTTAGTAATGCCGTTTGGCCTGTGTAACGCTCCAGCATACTTTGTCGATCTAATGAATAGAGTGTTCAGGGGAGTTCTGAATAAATTTGTCCTCGTATTCATCGATGATATTTTAATCTACTCCAAATCAAAACCCGAGCATGAAAAACACTTAGAACAAGTATTGGAGATTCTAAGGAAGAACGTCTTCAAAGCCAAATTCTCTAAATGTGTCTTCTGGCAAGAAGAAGTCAAATTTCTTGGCCATGTCTTCTTGGCCATGTCGTGTCAGAGAAAGGAATTTTTGTTGACCCAAGCAAAATAACAGCGATTCAAGACTGGAAACAACCCACTACTCCCACAGAAGTTAGAAGTTTTATGGGGTTGGCTAGTTATTATCGGAAGTTCGTTAAGGATTTTTCGAAGATATCTGGTCCGTTAACGAAGCTCACGAAGAAGCATGAGAAGTTTAAGTGGACTTCCGACTGTGAAGAAGCTTTCCAGGAATTGAAATCGAAACTGACAACTGCTCCAGTGTTAACCATTATTGATGGCAATCAGGATTTAACGGTTTGGATAGATGCTTCTATTAGAGGTCTTGGTGCAGTGTTAATGCAAAGAGGCCAAGTAGTCGCTTATGCAAGCCGCCAACTGAAACCGCATGAGAAGAATTATGTGACTCATGATCTTGAGTTGCTAGCCATCGTTTTTGCCTTAAAAATCAGGAGGCATTATTTATTGGGCGAGAAATTTGTACTGTACACTGATCATCAATGATTGAAGTATTTATATACCCAGAAAGATCTGAATCTGAGATAGCAACGTTGGCTAGAATTTCTTGCAGCGTATGATCTTGATATCCTGTATACGCCGGGGAAAGCTAACGTAGTAGCGGATGCGCTTAGTAGGAAAACCGCAATCATTGCCAATCTTATAATTACACCTGGATTGATTGATAGGATTTCAGCCCTTCAAAAAGACGATGAATTCATTCAGAGAATCCGTCAGAGGGTCAAAGAAGGTGAAACCACGAGTTTTCGTATTGACGATAAGGGGGTTCTCAGGTTAAATAGGATTTGCATCCCAAATATTCCAGGCCGTCGAAGAGAAGTGCTAGATGAATGCCATCAATCCAAATTTTGCATCCATCCTGGTGTGAGTAAGATGTACAACGATATCAAACGCACTTTCTGGTGGAGGGCAATGAAAAGGGATATTTCTTTGTATGTTAGTAGATGCCCTACTTGTCAATTGGTTAAGAGCGACCAACAGAAGCTAGCTGGATTATTGCAACCGTTGGAAGTCCCAGGTTGGAAATGGGAACAGATTTCCATGGATTTCATAGATGGATTGCCAAGAACCAGGAAAGGTAATGACAGCATTTGGGTAATCGTAGATCGCCTCACGAAGACTGCCCATTTTATACCTGTCAGATCCAATAGAATCGCTCAAAGTCTGGCACAGATATATTTCAAAGAAATCGTTAAGCTGCATGGAATTCCCATCAGCATAGTCAGTGATAGAGATCCCCTATTTACTAGCAAATTCTGGGAGGCTTTCCAAACAGAATTGGGAATGAAACTGAATATGAGCACTGCTTATCACCCTCAAACAGATGGCCAAACTGAGAGGGTGAATAGAATTCTAGAAGATTTATTGTGGGCTTGTATAATTGATTTTGGTGGGTCATGGGAAGATCATTTGCATTTGGCAGAATTCTCATATAACAATAGCTATCAAGCAAGTTTGGGAATGTCGCCATTTGAAGCATTATATGGCAGACCCTGCCGATCTCCAGCATGTTGGGTAGAACCTGGCAACAGACTTGTGTTAGGACCCGATATGATTAGAGAAGCATCTGATAAAGTCGACTTCATCAAAAAGCATTTGAGAACCGCGCAAAGCCAACAGAAAAGTTATGCAGATTCTAGAAGGAGAGATTTGACATTTGCTGTTGGTGAACATGTTTATTTGAAGGTTTCTCCGATGAGAGGAGTAATCAGATTTGGTAAAACTGGGAAGTTGGCACCGAGATTTATTGGTCCCTTTCCTATACTCGAACGAATTGGAACTCTTGCTTATAGGGTTCAATTACCAGATTGGTTGCCTGGAGTGCATGATGTATTTCACGTATCTCAACTTAGAAGACATGTGCATGATCCGGATCTTGTTGTAGAAGAAGCAGCACAACAGGATATAAACATAACTCCAGAATTAGCACTCAGAAGAGAGCCATTAAAGATTGTTGGCAAAGAAACTAGAGAACTAAGAAGCAAAAAGGTTCATTTAGTTAAAGTTCAGTGGAGCAGTGATCCTAGAGACTGTACTTGGGAGACAGAGGAAAGCATTAAGCAAGCTTACCCCAAATGCAGAGTGGATATCTCTGACTAACTCCTGTGCAAGGTACCTTTACAATACTTTGCATTTACATTTTGTTTCCTACTTTACTGTTGTTTCCTTTTCGAGGACGAAAAGTTTTAAGTGGGGGAGATTGTACTAACCCGGAAAATACGAGCCAATTTAAAAGTTTTAAATTGGTGATTTCAAAGGAATTTGAACAATTGAAATAGAATATTTCAATAATATGGTGAATTAGAAATAGTGAGTCAGTTTGAAAATTTGAATTCAAACTTTGACTGACTGTGCAGGGTGGAAAATATAACGGATTTTAGTGAAACCAAAAATATTTAAATGTGTTAGTCAATACCTTTCTAATGAATCTAAAAAATCGAAGTTTCATAACGGGAATCAAAAGTTATAGCCGAATGAATTTTCAAATAGGTCGCTATATAGAATATATAGCCCTGGAAAATTGATATTTTGCATACGACCTCGGAATTTGACGAAACCACCTTTGTTGGGTCCGGGATATCAAACTATTGCTAGGTTTCAAATTTAATAATTTTTGAAGCTAGTATGTGAGCGTGGCAAAAGAAAATGCATTTGGTCAATTTCTGTTAAATTGGATCGACTAGAAAATGGCCATTTTTCAAACGATCTCAGAATTCGACGAAACTAGTTTTGTTGGGACCGTAGCGTCAAAACATAGCAAGATTTATTTTTCTAGAATTTTTCGAATCAGTTAGTGGCCCTGGCAAATTGAAATGTACGTTCAAAGTTAAAAATTAAATGTTTTATACTTTAATTTGAAAAATAACTGACTGTAACAGTCAAATTGGCCTACGAAACATATCCCATTGTGTCCGGGATGGGGGTATTTAGCTAGGGGCGACAGTCGTTGGGTTTGAAAAGGACTTCGTTTGAGAAAACACTATTTAAAAATTTAATAAAACCATCGACCAATCATATTTCTCCATTCATAAAATAAAAAATAAAAAACATCAGAACCCCCCTCCGACCCCGACATCGACGACGGAAAAGCTCCCCCCCCCTTCCCTGGCGATTTCCGATCGCCACAGCCCGAATCAGCCCCTCCCCTAGTTCAACTTTTTGTAGTTCTCCTTCCCCTCTTCAAATCCATATAAGGAGCTCCCCCTATCGTTGCTTCTACGTCGAGATATCCCCCTCCAAAGTCCCGACCTTCAAACCGCCGCCGCCGCCGATTCCGACCACCGAACGCCACCAAGCCGCCGCGCACGTGTAGCCCTCTCGAAGCTCTTCCACGTCCAACTCGCCGATTATCCCCGCGTGCCCCGGTTCTCGCGAAAACTGCAAACCTAGTTTTGAACCTTCGTGAAAGGTGAGTTCTTTTTGATGTTTGCACTTTGAAAAATCATATCTTTTTGGTGTGTTGACGAAATTCGATGAAACAGGAAACATCGGGACCGCAAGGAAGCTCTCTACCCAATAGAAGAAGCCGCGGATTTTTCTGAGTCATCTATGATTTTTAGCACTTCGAAAACCAATGTGAGAAATCTAAATTAAATAAAGTTGAATGGAAAATGTCGTGTATAAATTATATTAGCGAAATATAAATTACACACGTGTTGTATACCTCATGTACATGCGTGGTGTAAGCTATATAAGCGAAGTATGAATTATACATGCATAGAATAATTGATATATGTGTTGAAATGCAAGTGAAATATAGCAATTATATATATATATAAATATATACACTCCCCTCGTCCACAAACCATGGACGATATTTATTGTGGTGAATTGGTGTGAAATATTGGATGAAAAATACGAATGGTTGAATAATTGTTTGTGGTTGATATTGTTTGGTTGTGGTTGCAAAATACCCATTGGTGATTGAAATGAATTGGAAATATTTGTGGAAATAAAAATAAACATGCCGCCTGCGTGCGAATTAGATGCATGAATCGCCATTGTCAAAAACCGCGAGGTTTTAAGGTAGTGCGAGGAGCCGTACTAGGGACGGTGCCGGTTTTAACTACCCTGCCGTTATGCTGCCAAAATTTTGAATAATCTTTGTGTGTTAGAATTATTTTCATATGTTGAAATTATCTTCATGCGTTGAAATTAAAGCCAAATGTTGAAACTATATCCATGTGTGGAAATGTTTGTGTGTTGAAAAGTGATGTGTGAAAATTAAATTCATTTGTGAATGAATGAAGTGTCTAAACAATAAAAATCACATTTTTATAATATATATGAAGTTTGAAAAATATTCGCCTTATATATATATAGTTTCAACAATAAAAATTCTATCTTTCTTATATGAACAACATAAATAAAATACCCATGTGTGGAAACGCTCACGTGTTGAGAAGTGTGTGTAGTGGAAAAGTTCATGTGTTGAATAAAAAGATCGAACAATAAAAATTACATTTTTATTGAAACTACGAAGTGTTGAAAACATCCATTTGTCGAATAAATATTTTAAATGGTAAAAATATCATTTTTATCATATATGCGATATGCTAGAGATATTGGGACGTTGAAATAAATATTTGTGAATGAAATATTATTTTTAACATGCATAGGAACTAAATAAAGTAGTCATGTGTTGAAATCTATTTTAGTTCGCCAAAATTATCATCTTTGAAATGTGAAGTGTTAAAAATAGCCACTTGTTCAAATAAATGTGCATGAGTTGAAATATACATTAATTAGCTAATGATATGATTTTAGCCTATGCATGCAACATTAGAATGAATGGTGTTTTTGAACCAAAGTAAATCGAATATGAAGTTGAAAGGAAAATGATAAGTGATATAAATTGTATATATGTACATGCATATTTATTAAACAGGTTATAGCAAAGGGGCTAGAGAAGAGGAATAAAATTTTGTGCTCGACAAATAGGTACACATTTACTGTTTTGTTTGGGTGATGATTTTATGAGCCTGTTGGCTAGCCGCTTGGCTTTTTCTTTTTCTTTTTGACATGAGATGCCCGTGTGGCCATTTGGGAATTTTCCCAACCCCTCCCGTACAAAGGAGGTTATGGCAAAATTTTCCAAAATTTAAAGGCGTTAGTGAAATAATTGAAGTGAAAACGATATAGGAATTTTTGAATGAACTATATTTATATAAATATATAAATATAAATAAAATTAAAACGAAACGTGGCCGTGCAGTTCGTGTTTTGAAACCGTGATTTCAAACGACTAGTGCGGGAAATCCGACCATTGGATTTTCCCGAAACCGCAACCGTTGGGTTCGCCTTGGAAATATCTTTCCAACGGCACCAACTTTGTGAAGATCCGACGGTTGGATTGTCTGGAATGTTTAATTCATATCTGAAGAAAAACAGCGCCAGAAACGATTATATTTATATATATATAAAAATATAATTAAATTAAATCGAATAATGACGCTGCAGTTCGTAAATTGAAATCGTAACTTCAAATGGCTAGTGTGGAAGATCCGACCGTCGGATTTTCCCAAAACTGAAACCGTTAGATTCGTTTTGAAATGACCTTTCTAATGATATAAAATTTGTGAAGATCCAACGGTTAGATTTTCAGATATGTGTAAAACGAAATTAGTGAAAAGCAGCGCCAGTGCATCGATACGACCTGAAGCGTCGTTTAATTATATTTGGCCGTTTTAAATAAAATAAAAATGGCGATATATCGTTATAAAATACTATAGACGATATAGAATAGAAATAAACCAATTTTGTTGTGTTTGCTTGATATGTGATGGTTGAATGTATTTGACATGAAAATTATAACTAAATAACTGAAATGTGAATGTTGAATAGTCCAACCATGGGAATAATTGATTTGAAAATCTAAATATACGTGGGTTATTTGAAAAGGCCGAGGTTATCTCATTTCAAATAATCGATTGACGTTGAGAAGTCGAAGAGTGGAAGATGGTTGAAGACCGACGATCTTCACATTGGATGGATGGGCGCTACTGATGCTCGTGATTGGAGTAGCTACCATGAAGGAACTGAAGTAGTAGCCGTCCAAACATACTGTTGATTGTACGGATATGCGAGGAATTGGTGCCTCCGGTTTCGTTCAGACCCAGAACGGACTTGTAAATGGACCGTGTGTCTGACATTGGATTTTGTTCTGTGCTAATTGATCTCAGTTAAATATATATCTGTTTGGCGGCGAGGAATTTATTCTCTTGCTTAACGCCCTTCTCTGAGACGTACGAGCTCAGAGGTTATATATTGATAGAAATCAGTCGCATGGAGTGGATTGTCTTTGTGGCACTCCTAAGTGGCATATGATCAAGGCTTCTGTTGCAAAGCAAAGTCTTGTGGTTGATGATCAAAGCATGGTCTGTGTGACGTAGCTTTGTGTATAACAAGAATTCGCGAGCCTCACACCTCGGTATGAGTCAAAAATGGGAGAGTGACTACAGGGAGAGCACGACGTTTCTTTCTAGCTAAGGTGGTGTTAGTGACCTACCAGCCCTGACATTATATATACTTTTCACCTGTATGGTTGTTGGAATGCGAGGCGCCTCGATATAGGTCTGTAAGGACCGGGAAACGTGTGTTCAGGAATTGCCAATCCTCAAAAGTAAGAGAGGACCAGCCCTGAAGATCCAAGGATCATAGTGGGGTCCTGGGACATTTGCTAGAGTGTCTCGAATCGGAGAGGAGCTTGCCCCTTGCCTCGACTCATGAAGGAACCCAATTTCCAATATGAAATATGCGGACGTGATTGTATTACTAGTATGGCGACATAGTAGATGGTAGCTATGCCGCCTAGGATTGATATTTATGGTTGGAATCGCTTTTGAAACATATATGCACTAGTAATAATATCAAACACTTTTGTTTTATTCGTATGAAGCATTTTTGGCCATTATAAGGTAAAAACTCTATCCTCCGGCTTGTGTTGCATTGTGTGATGGGACCTGAGTCTTATAATGGCTTCATTTTATAAAAAGCATTGCGATGATTTAATCATTTATTTTATTTCATGCACTAGCACTCATTGGAGTAAACTCGTTCCGCGAAAGTGGCGTGGTCCTTTGATTTGCCTTATTATTGTTGTTAATAAGTTAAGTAGATTTCTCATACCAGTCCCATGACTGACTCGTAGTTTGTTTCACCTTGCAAACTCGGGTGCCCTCATTTTCACACGGGCAGCCTAGTTACAGGTTTCTGACGCACCTTTTGGCTCATGGCGAGGCTTGACTACACCGTGCTGACTTGGATTTTCTCTGCCATATTGTATCTATATTATGATTCCGCCATTGGCGATGTAGACTGATATTTATTTTGTGTACTCTTTATGTATGATTCCGCCTCAGGCGATGATGACTGACTAGGTATCATTATGCACTAAGTTGTATCCTGTACTGTGCTTCTCTGATGTGATGATATCTATATGATTCCGCTGTCATACGTGTGTAAATTATTCTATTTTCTGTTTATGCTATTATCTGTGATCTGCTAATGATGATTAATGTGTTATATTCCAATGATTATCCTTAACACCGTGTCATGGGGTTTTGGGATCGTCACAAATATATTTTGTTTGACATTATAAATATGTAGATATGATATGCCAATAAAAACATTCTTTTATTTGGCGTGATAAGTGCGTTAGAGGAATCGTCGAATGGTTAATATTGATACATAACTATATATAAATATAGATTAAAACTGAACGAATCGCACACGGTAGTTCGCGTTTCAGAATCGTAACTTTAAACGATTATACTGAAAGATCCGACTGTCGGATTTTCCCAAAGCTAGAACCGTTAGGACCACTTTAGGAAAATCTTTCCAATGATATAAATTTGTTAAAATCCAACAGTTAGATTTTGAGAAAAGTGTAAATCAAATTTTGATAAAAAACAGCGCTAAGGCCGCCTATTGACCTGAAGCGTCGTTAAATTAAATTAGGTTATTTTTATATAAATAAAAATAGCTATAAATTGTTATTAAATAATATTAACGATATGAAATGGTTTTAAATTATATATATGCCAGAATTATTTGAAAAGTACGGGTTCAATCTCATTTCAAATAATTATACGACGATTTAAATCGAAGATATCGAAGACGGTGATTGAAGACCGACAATCTTCACATCGAATAAATAACTACTGATGCCCGACATTGGTTAGCTCCCAGTAAAGGGTTAAAGTGGTAGTTGTCCGGACGTACTTGTAGATTGCCAGATAAGCGAGCACCTCTCTTCGGTATTGGACATACGGGACGAGGAATAAGGTGACTTCGGTTTCATTTAGACCCAAAACGGACTTGTAAATAGATGTGTGTCTAACATTGGATTTCATTCCATGTAAATTGATTTTTATTTAATATATATCTGTTTGGTGGCGGAAAATTTATTCTCTTTCTCAACACCCTTCTTTGAGACGCAACAGCTCAAAGGTTATATATTGGTAGTTATCGATCGCATGACGTGAATTGTCAATGTGACATGCCAAGATGCAATTGATCGAGGATTTTGTTAAAAAGCAGAGCCTAGTGGTTGATGATCAAAGCACAACCTATTTCGGCATAGCTTTGTGTATAGCGTTACCTCGTGAGCCTCACACCCCTGTAAGAGTCAGAAATGGGACAAGGGAATGCAGGAAGTGCACACATTTCTTTCTAGCTAGAATGGTATCAGGGTTTTGCAAGCCCTGACATTTTACTTATGTGGTTGATGGATTATGAGGTATCTCAGATTTATTGGTCGATAGTGACCATTTTATAGGTTCAATAGGACCAGGAAGCGTGTGTTCAGGCATAACTAATCCACTAAAGTATTTGTGGACCGGCCCTGCAGGATCCAAGGGTTCGCCAGCGTCCGTATCCTAGGACATTGCTAGAGTGTCTCAAATCAATAAGGAGACCGTCCCTAGCCTTGACTCATGATGTAAACCCAATTTCCAATACGACATTATGGTTTTGATTGTAAACCTATATATGGAGAAATAGTAGGATGGGGTACTATGCCGTCTAGGATTGATACATTTACTTTGAAGTATTTTAAAACTGATTAGACACTATAATAATATTAAAATATTATTTTCTATGTATCTAGCATGTTTGATCATTATAAGGTAAAACTCTATCCTTCGGTTTGCGTTGCATTTTGTGATGGGATTTGAGTCTTATAATGATTTAATTTTTCTAAAAAGCATTGCGTTGTTTTGAATAAAAATTTATTAAACTTATGCACTGGCAATCCAATGGAGTAAACCTTTTCCGCGTTAGCGGCCTGGTCTTATGATTAGCCATATTGTTAGATAAGTTAGGAAAGATTTCTCATACCAGTCCCATGACTGACCCATAGTTTGTTTCACTTTGCAAATTCGGGTGCCCTCTTTCCCACACGGGCAGTCGAATAGCTTATTTTGCAGATATATTGAGTAGGATCCTGGGTTGAAGCTTAAAGCTATGTCCAGAGCACTGATAGACTTCCGCTGTATCAGATTATTGGTTCCGCTGCATTGTATTAAATTCATTATAAATTATCTTCCGGTGTTGTATTATTATATTCGATGTACTCTGATATTATGTACTCTGATGTAACATTATTGTAATGTTTATAAAAGTCTTCTATTATTTGTTCTGATGTGTTGTATGCCCAGAGCTAATGCATTCGAGGATTTCCAACTTTTGGATCAGACCTGTGTGATTTATGGTCGATTCAAAGGGCGGGGATTTTCGGGTCATTACACGTGGTATCAGAGCTTTGGTTAATTCAAATCTTTGGGGTACAACTCATTAGAACGGAACAAAAGACTCATCAGAGGTAGGATTAGAAATATCCTATGAAAGAATACTCATTAGAGATAGGATCAACAGTATCCTAGAATAAGAAAACTCATTAGAGATGGGATTAGTAATGCCCTAGAATGAGTTGAGAGCGACAAGTTTATAGGTAACGTATTTTTGATTATATATATACATAATCCGATCTTAGAAAATATTATTTTTGAATATATAAAAGTTATATATACTTGAAAAGTTAATCAACTAATAAAGTTATTGAAATAAAAATAATATATATACATATACATAAATGAAAGTTGAGTTGGATAATTAAACAACTTTCAGCTCCGTTCCTTTTCGAGGACGAAAAGATTTTAAGTAGGGGAGATTGTAACAACCCATAAAATCAGAACCAATTAATTTTTTTGTTTTGGCTATTTCAATGAATTTTGAATAGTTAAAATAATTTATTTTAAATAATAATGGTTTACAATTTATTTAAATCGAAGTTAGAACGAATATATTTATTTTAATTTTAAAGGGAATTAGAAATAGCATGGTAGTTTGAAAATTTGAATCTGAACTTTGACTAAATATATAGGATTCAAAATAAAATGGATTTTAGTGAAACCAAAAATATTTAAATCTGTTTAAAATGATCTTTCGAACGAATCCGAAAAATCAAAATTTCATGGCGGAAATAAAAAGTTATGGCCAGTTGAATATTCAGAATAGTCCTATGGAATATAATATTATATATAGCCTGTATAAATGACCATTATACAAATGACCTCCATTTTCGACGAAACCATTTTTGTTGGATCTGGAATGTCAAATTATTGCTAAGTTTAACTTTCCATAATTTTCGGAATAAATATGTGAGCGTAGTGAATTAAACTGTTATTCGATAATTTCTATTGAATTTAATCGACCGTTAAAAAGGCCATTTTTCAAACGGTCTCCAAATTCGACGAAATTAATTTTGTTTGGACCGTGTCGTCAAAACATAGCTAGATTTATTTTTCAGGAATTTTCGAAGTCCGTACGTGGCCCCGGTAAATTTAAAAGTACGATTGAATTAAATAAATAAATGATTTAAATTTTAATTAAATAAAAAAGGCTGAAGACTATTGTTTGGGCTGATGGGACCTAGCCCATTGGTTCCAGAACGGGGGCAACTAGGTAGGAACAACTTTTGTTGGGTTGGAATTGGAGTTATCGGGGATTAATGGATTTTTTGCAAATTAGAACATTAAATATTATATTATTATAAATACACTGTACAATCCAAAACCCCAATACACTATACTACAGTAGCCGCCGCCATCCCTCTTCGTTCATAGCCGGAAACCTTCAACTCTTCTCCCATTAAAATCTTTCAATCCACTGATCAAATCGAGGTGGTTATTCAGAGGATATTACAGAGGATCGAACCCTCTTCACATCTATACGGTTGGATCCACCCTTGAGCTGTATATTTGGAGAATCGATCCCCCAAACTCCGGCCGTTTTCCTCGTCGCGCCGCCTAGTAGCTCCGATCGAGCTGGTCATTGGTGGGCCCACCCTACGCGCCATCCCTCCCCTTACGACGTGCCACCACCCGATCACCCTCCGGCCCCACCGTTCAGACGAAAAGTTAAACCCTAGGTTCAAAGTAGAAGCTAAAACCGGCGGCCTGTTATCTGATAGAGGAAGAAAGGGTATTTTTCCCTTTTTCATTTTTTAATTAATTAATTTAAAATTATTATCTACCTAAAATAATTCGTAACAAATGCATACGAACTCGGAATTGAATAATTTCAAATCCATTACGATCGTGAGTCAGAGATCTACACTTCTGGACTGGTTAGCACTGATTCAAAGTAGATCAAATTTTGGAAAAAATTCGATTCTGAATTATTCCGAATTAAAATACGACTATGAGATTTCTATTTTATAATTAAAAATTTAATTATCTCTCGCTATTCAGAATCCATGTAGTATGTTAATAAAATGAGATCTGTGATGCTTGGAATTTGAAATTGTTGAATGTTGTTTGTTGATTATGATGCTCATGTTGTTAGATTGTGATCGACAATAGAAATTCTCTCTTTTATTTAAATCTATAGTTTATTGTTAGATCTCGATTTGAAATAAAAAAATTATTTTTATTAAAGATCTTTGAATATTGATTTGATTTTATAATTTAAGTTTCATATTTTATTTAGATAAGTGAAACATGGTTTGTTTAGATTTAGATTAACAATTAAAATATTCATTTTTATTGTTAACATGAAATATGATTTTGTCAAATTTAGATTTACAATAAAATATTCATTTTTATTGTTAACATAAAATATGATTTTGTCAAATTTAGATTTACAATAAAATATTCATTTTTATTGTTAACAGGAAATATGATTTTGCCAAATTTAGATTTACATTAAAATATTCATTTTTATTGTTAACAGGAAATATGATTTTGTCAAATTTAGATTTACATAAAATATTCATTTTTATTGTTAACATGAAATTTGATTTTGTCAAATTTAGATTTACAATAAAATATTCATTTTTATTGTTAACATAAAATATGATTTTGTGAAATTTAGATTTACGTTAAAATATTCAATTTTATTGTTAACATAAAATATGGTTTTGCCAAATTTAGATTTATATTAAAATATTCATTTTTATTGTTAAAAGGAAATATGATTTTGTCAAATTTAAATTTACATAAAATGTTCATTTTTATTGTTAACATAAAATACGATTTTGTCAAATTTAGATTTACAATAAATTATTCATTTTACTGTTAACATGAAATATGATTTTGTCAAATATATATTTCCAATAAAATATTCATTTTTATTGATAACATGGTTGTTGTCAAAAGTTTGTTTTCATTATAATAATAAGATTATAATAAAAAGATTAGGATAAACCAAAATTATCACCTTTGTTTAATAGTTTAGTTAAACAAAAATCATCACTTTTGTTTCATAGTTTAATTGAAACCAAAACCACCACTTCTGTTCAATAGTTTAGTTAAACAAAAATTATCACTTTTGTTTAATTGTTTAGTTGAAACCAAAATTATCACTTTTGTTTAATTGTTTAGTTGAAACCAAAATGGTCATATTTTTCAAATTGTTTTGTTGAAACAAAAATGGTCATACTTGTCAAATTGTTTAGTTGAAACCAAAATAGTCATATTTATTCAAATTATTTAGTTGAAACAAAAATATTCATTTTTGTCAAATTAGAATTGTTGAACAAAAATATTCATTTTGTTGAATTAGAATTTTCAACAAAAATGAAAAGAACATTTTTATCATTTTGTTGAATTAGAATTTTCAACAAAAATGAAAAGAAACATTTTCATCATTTTTATGAATTGAAATAAGAAACTAGGAAAATGTTCATGTTTTAAAATAAAAAATGTCTACATTAAAAATTCACATTTTCAATGTGATGTAAGAAAATGGAGAAATGTTCATGTTTTAGAATAAAATCATGACTACATTAAAAAATTACATTTTTAATGTAGTGTAAGAAACTAGGAAAAAGGGAGATTTCAATATATAAAAAAGAAAATTAACATTTTTATTGACGATGCATATATTAGAATTTATATGCAAAGTTAAAATAACATTTTTTGGACGACGCATTTATTAGAATTTACGTGCAAAGTTAAATTAGCATTTTATTGACGATGAATATATTAGAATTTATATGCAAGGTTAAAATAACATTTTTATTGACAATGCATATATTAGAGTTTATATGCAAAGCTAAAGAATCATTTTTATTTACAATGCATATATTAGAATTTATATGCAAAGTCAAAGAATCATTTTTATTGACAATGCATATATTAGAATTTATATGCCAAGTCAAAGAATCATTTGTATTGACAACACATACATTAGAATTTGAATGAATTATTTTTAATGTCAAAACATACACTGAAAACTTTATATAAATAAAATATTATTTTTAATTTTCAATTAAAAATAGAAATACAAATAAAATTAGCTTTTTGTTTGTCAATGGCTCAATCGCCATGTAAATGACATATATTTTGTTTGACATTATAAATATCTAGATATGACATGCCAAAAAAAACATTCTTTTATTTGGCGTGATAAATGCGTTAGAGGAATCGTCGAATGGTTTATATTGATATATGATTATATATAAATATAGATTAAATTAAACGAATCGCGCGCGGTGGTTCGCATTTCGGAATCGTAACTTTAAACGATTATACCGAAAGATCCGACCGTCGGATTTTCCCAAAACTGGAACCGTTAGGACCGCTTTGGGAAGATCTTTCCAACGATATAAATTTTGTTAAAATCCAATGGTTAGATTTTGAGAAAAGTGTAAATAAAATTTTGATAAAAACAGCCCAGGGCCGCCTATTGATCCGAAGCGTCGTTAAATTAAATTGGGCTATTTTTATATAAATAAAAATAGCGATAAATCATTATTAATGATATGAAATGGTTTTTAATTATATATATGTGAGAATTATTTGAAAAGACCGAGTTCAATCTCATTTCAAATAATTATACGACGATTTAAATTGAAGATATTAAAGATGATGATTGAAGACCGACAATCGTCACATCGAATGGATAACTACTGATGCCCGTCATTGATTAGCTCCCAATAAAGGGTTAAAGTGGTAACTGTTTGGACGTACTTCTTGGTTGTCCGGATAAGCGAGCACATCTCTTCCGTATTGGACATACGGGACGAGGAATAAGGTAACTATGGTGAGTTTCAGACCTAGAACGGACTTGTAAATGGATGTGTGCCTGACATTGGATTTCATTCCATGTAAATTGATTTCTATTTAATATATATTTGTTTGGTGGCGGAGAATTTATTCTCTTTGTAGTGACCCGAAATTCCGGTATAATTTGAGCTGACCAAATAACCCAAGTCCAACCCAAATTAGACTGGAAACCAGAAAACTAATAGAAAGAAAACAGAGGGTGAGGATAGATAAGATAGAAACTTAGAATAGAAGAAGAACATAAAACATCATAGTAAACACGAATCTCACAGCGGTACAAATAATATATAATAGATATATATCTTCGAAATAAAATCAGTATATGTATACAATAACATTACCAGAGTATAACACTTACGTCACAGCGGAAATAAACAATAGCTATAAAAATGTTGTTGAAGCCTCATGCTCCAGCTCCTTCTAGTGCATCTGTAAATCCCGACAACTTGACTGCTCGTACAAATTTGAGCACCCAAGAGTTTAGGGAAAACAAAACAAAACAAATTCCAGGTCATCCATGGGACTGGTATGAGTAAACAATTTAAAATAGTTTGGGAAAATAACGATATCTCATAAGACCATGCCGTATAACGGAACGGATTTTTCCCTTATGAGAATCCAAATCAATTTGATTTAACTTTCAAATCATTTTGAAAGAAACAATGATCTTTTATATCAAAATTCTTTTGATATTATAATAGTGTCTATCAACCACAATATAATAATCATCTTGCAGAACGCTTTCATCTCACGTTCCACAGATATAGTATACAATCAAAACCGCGAGCATTTATTGGGTAATGGATTTCCAACTATGACAAGGTATGGAACAACCTTCTGATAGTGTACCTCTAGAGAGGAATACACTGGGTTCAACAAGAACATCTTGCAACCCGACCACGCATGACCAACCACTCATTTCGCTTGAGTGTATCGTATGTACATCACCAACGGTTGGGATCAACAACCGTTTCCTGTATGGGACAACATCGACAATAGATTATAGAATGAAATGAATATCTCTAGATAGGTGATAATACACCCTAATTGGCAGCCAACCACTTAGCCATGCTGCCTGCCCGATTTTTGTCATTTCCCGGTTGTGAGGCTAGAGGTCACGCTTATCTCTGACATATCACACATTTATTCACTTTGAATGTCACATCGTCATACCCGCCAAATCACAAATTGATTTCCCCAAAAATACAACGGGTATACAGCTAAG
Source organism: Allium sativum (assembly GCA_030737875.1). Taxonomy (NCBI): domain Eukaryota; kingdom Viridiplantae; phylum Streptophyta; class Magnoliopsida; order Asparagales; family Amaryllidaceae; genus Allium; species Allium sativum. Next base: position 440,375,101 of record CM060922.1, on the reverse strand, counting down.
AGAAACAAATTCCTCCGCCACCAAACGTATATACGTTTGAAGAGATCAACTTGCGCGATCCATTAAATATACTCTATCAGACATTCTTCCATACAGGTTGTCCTGGGACTGGACAAACCGAAGGCACTATTCTGTAAACAAGACAGCCCTTGCATAACTCCGTCTTCAATTATCTTCATCAATTTTGATCATAACGCTAACGCCCATACAGAGTGGTTTTTCAGATAATGAATATGATCCCGGTCTTTCCATATTGGCAACGGAAAAATGATCAAAAACTTCGATAGTCGGTGATTTAACTATTAAATAAAACATGCGTACAAACAACGATATTATTTCCAGATGGAAATTCTATCGATCAGTCATCAATCATCATTTATTTCTTAAATTTATTTATCATTAATTTATTCATCTCCATTCCCTGTTTCTGTATATATACAGAAATTGTTATTTTCTAAATTTAGAAAATATACGATATTAAGATTGGAAAACATTTCCATCTTTACTTCCCTTTCTTATTTTCTATATTAGAAAACGTTTTTGATTCTTATTTGGAAAATATTTCCAAAACTTCTTCATTGGATTTTAAACAGATGTTTAAATAAAACATCGCTATGCCAACTCAAACCATTATACTCGTTAACTACATTCACTTAACCAATCTTCACTATCGAACCTTAACCATTTCTCAGTTAAAATGAAGCACATCAAGTTGGGGTATAACTGCCTCTCAGACCTTAACTGAACAACATTTCTAACTTCGAAACAGACAAGGCTCACCTTTAAAACCTTTAACCAACTTCCTTACATAACTCTCTTTCGAATAAATCTCTATTCGATAACTCTTTCCTTCGAATAAACTATATTCGATAATCACTCTTCGAATAGCCATATTTGATTAACTCTATTCAATTAACACTATTCGATTAACTCTATTTGAATAACTCTAGTTCGATTTAACTCTATTTGATTAACTCTATTGGATTAACTCTATTTGATTAACTTTATTGGATTAACTCTATTTGATTAACTCTATTTGATTAACCCTAATCGATTAACTCTTTTGGATTAACTCTAATCAATTAACTCCTTTCAATTTACTCCCTTGGAATAAACTATATTCGATTAACTCCTTTCGAATAAACTATATTCGATTTACTCCTTTAACTCTATTCGAATAAACTATATTCGATTAACTCCTTTCAAATAAACAATATTCGATAACTCCTTTCGAGTAACTAATATTTGATAACTCCTTTCGAATAAACAATATTCAATAACTTCTTTCAAGTAATTAATATTCGATAACTCCTTTCGAATAACTAATATTCGATAACATTTAGTCCGACTAACTCTAATTCAATTAACTCTATTTGAATAACTAATATTCGACTAACTCTTGTTCGATTAACTCGATTTGAATAACCAATATTCGACTAACTCTTGTTCGATTAACTCTATTTGAATAACTAATATTCGACTAACTCTTGTTCGATTAACTCTATTTGAATAACTCTAGTTCGATTTAGCTCTATTGGATTAACTCTAACTGATTAAATTTAACTGGTTAACTCTAACTGGTTACTCTACTGGTTAACTCTAACTGGTTAACCCTATCCAATTAATCTTTGTCCACATTCAGTTTCAAATACCGATGTTGAAATCGATTCTTACTTCTCTATATAAGTCCTGACTTATATATTCTATTTATCCAATGATAAATATTTTATTTAATTTATAAAGCCTTATTTATAAATAAATCTTCTTACTCTATTGGTTAGAACAGATTCTATTTAAAATCTTTGCTTTAAATCCATATAATGTTATACCCGTGTGCGAAGCGAGGGTCTAAACCTTTCAAATGTAAAATTCTCTTTTTATACAATTCTATTTATTTTTCAAGTATTTCCTTTTCTAATCTATTTATTTACCAAGTAAATCCCTTTTGATAATTCTCTTTATTTTATAAAATATTTCCTTTTTATATAAAATCCATTTATTTTATAAGTAATTCCTTTTATAATCTAACTATTTCCTTTTCTATTTGTTTTACAAATATTTCCTCTTTTTATTCTATTTATTTTTCAAATAAATATTCCTTTTCAATTCTCTTCGTAAATGGTTTACAAATATTTCTTTTTCAATTCTATTTGTAAATGGTTTACAAATATTTCCTTTTCTATTTGTTTTCACAAATATTTCCTTTTCTATTTATATATAAAATCCATTAATTATGTATAAATAAATCATTTTCAAAATACACTTTGAAAATCCCCTTTTCTACATTCCAGTATTCCTTACGGTATTTAAAATACTCAATAACAATGATCGAGATCATTCAACACACATAATTAACAACAGAATATATATCACATCATATCACAATATATGAAATCAAACAGTATTAAATATTGAGGAATCCAGTTGGATCCCTCCAACCTGTTTCCTTGCATCCACAGATGTTACACAATATAATCATCATCAATTTCAGTTCAATATGAAATATTCTGATAACAGAATCAATATATATTTAACGATTTATGTATATATATAATTTCAACCAATACATAAGCAATTCAATCAAACAATTATCACACAGCAGTCAATCAACATTTAACATTACTAGATTATATTTATAAAAATATAAACTGATAGAGTTAGTGAGATTTACTCACATTGGATGATCATCGTTAATAACTATAACCATTGCTTGATTCAGACGGACAATTTATTTCGCTATAAATTGTAATGAGCTGTTTGCGAACAAATTATACAATTGTAAACAATTGTAAAATCCATTCGGTTTTCCTAAACAACAAGGATTGTTGTAGAGGGTGTCGAACTCTGGGACCAAAAATATTTTAATTAATAAATCTTATCAAGTTATTCCAGGATTTTGATTGATTGAAAACACAGAAAATAACAGCAATTAAATAAAAAGAGAGATTTATATAATAGAGAAATCAATTAGGGGATAATGACATAGATCAGATTCACACTCATCAATAGCCAACAAATAAATATAGATCTAATTCATGTTTCTGTCACAAACATGAATCAACGATAAATAGATTCTTAGAAACAAATAAGTAAATAACGACAAGCATAGCCTATGCAGGAGCTGAGCTCTTAAACAACCATAGACTATTAGGAAAGATTCACAAATTAATTTCTAAAACCCTAAAATTAGATCTAAATCTGATAATTGTTAGACCAAACACGAATATACCCTGTGAAGGAGCATAGCTCTTAAACGACACAGAATATGAAGGTTCAGATCTAACCCTTTATTCAGATCCAGATCTACATGTATACAGTCCTCATCTATTGGCTATGTGATTCATGTTGAATCATATTTGTTAGCGTCATCACCCCCTAATCAAAGGGGATTAGCTAGACATAGCTAGAGAAGAAGAGAAAAGGAAAATAACGGACATGAACATAAATAAAATATAAAGTAAAATAACAACTGAGAGAAAGGTGAAGAAGAGCTTTATTCCAAGAAGAGAATTACAGAATAAAACTAAGTGTGTTTTACAATGAATGAGATAAAGTGTATTTATAGCTGATATGACAAAGGCTACTTGGCAAATTCCACAATGTGGGACTAAATAATTTGCCCAAATAACACATAAGCTAGTGTGAACGGGGTTGTAGAGTAAGAGGCCTTGTAAGTGAGCCAGTGTGAACGCGTGCAGTGCATGAATGAGAAGCCTTGCAAAGGAGCTAATGTGAATGCTACATGAGTGAAATGGTCTGCAATTGAGCCAATGTGAACACAATATGAGTCTTTAGTGAGCCAAATCTACCCAACTAAACTCTATTTGCAACTGTTCTTCAAGCTTTAAACTCTTCAAGCTTTAGTAATTTTAACTTCACTTTTTTCAGCAAATTCTTCATGCTTTATTCATCAAATGCTCTAAACCATGATTCTTGTCAACAATCTGAAAACACAGTTATAAATACACAATATCAATTATTTAAAAGATAAAATAAGATAAATATGCGGATAAAATATACACATTTACGTGTATATCAAATACCCCCACACTTATCTTTTTATTCGTCCTCGAATAAACTAAACTAAGATATGTCACACTTTCGTAGGAAACACGATTGCATTTAGCGTATGCAACAAGCCGTTAAACCTCTGGGTGTCCCCAGTAGGACGAGTGTTGTCTCGTGAGGGTTTTCAGCGGATACTACCCACAAAATCCAAAGCGTCTTATGTACACGGATTAATCAAACAATATATTTAAGGTCTTTCACATTCCAAGGATTTCACCTAACTTCAATAATAACGGTTTAGCCCCAAATTGTCCATCCCATAATTAGTGCAAAAATGAACAAAAAATTTTCAAGCTGAATCGTAATTCCTTGATAACACTGTAATTGTCTTGAAGGTTAAGAGCGTGGTGTCAACCAAAGTTCTACACATCGACAATGTGCACCCAATCATTTCTTTATTCTTTTTTTTTGAATAATTTTGCACCAATGTAACTGTAATGTATTGGATATGAGTTATGCATAGATGAAGGAAAATTTTTGTAAGTTCTAAAAATATTCTAGATAAGAGGGCAAGTGTATTAGTTGAATTTCAAGTTACAAAAGATAAAGTAATACTAAGGCACATATGGACATTTTGTTTCCTTTCATCTCCTCAACTACAATCCTCGCTTCTAAGTAGGGTATGATGGATGTGGATGGAATGGAAATGGATGCTTCATAGTCAAGAATGATGAAGACTATTTTATTCAGAGAGACTCTCTCTTTATTTCAATTTTTTTCTTTTCTTTTCTTTTTCTCTTTTTTTTCTTTCTTTCTTCTTTTTATTTTATTTTTTGCATGATGAATGATGAATGGAGATGGAATGATGCCATACATTATTTCATTTGATTCCTCCTCTACTAAACCAACACTTCATGAAAGGAAAGTTTTGTGCCCTAGTTACTCTACTTCTATAACCTTAATTCAACACACAAGTCTGGATTGATGTTATACAAAAAGCTGAAAGGAATGATAAATAAAGTTTCGTAAGATAGATAACCCATATAAAATAAGATGTGGTATATGGTTATCCTACCTTAAAACAAGTACGGAATGGGTAGTGTAATATTGGTATATAAAGTGACGTATTTAACCTTTGAAAATAAATCAGTGAAAAGGTTCTTGAGTATACCAATATAAGAAAAATTTATCGAAACATGGATGTAAATCGACTAAAACTTGGGTTTGAATAATGTGGGGTATCGAAGAAGAACGCTACAATGAGTCATTTCTCCTTAATTAGGCCAAGTGGATTTTAAAACTTACGATTTTGAAAATTTGAGTGGAAAAGAAAATATTATGCATGAAAACGAACTCAGAAAATCCAACAAATGTAAGTGCAAAATCATTGTTATTTGAATTTTTTTTTGATTATTTTTACTTGCACATTCTAATATGTATAACAAAGGTTGACACGCTTACTCCAGAACACGACTAACGTCTGCACAGTCTCAAGCTAGCATCTTAAAAAGACACATTACGACTCAATGAATAAATAATGTTCATTCCCATCACCCAACAATTCAACTTATCAAACAAGAACCAAGGTGTTATTTATGAATTTAAGTTAATCCTTGTTCAATGAATGACCTACTTAATAAAATTTGCTTGCTGATGTAATGTAAATTCCCCCCACACTTGAGTGTGACTGTGTCCTCACAGTCATTATTCAGACATATCTTAGTGAAAGGGAAATAAATAAGAGAATATTTACATATGTACAAAAGAGGGTTAGTGTGTCTTACCGAATGTAATGTGGCTCATGGAGGACCATGAGCTCTTCCTCTTGGTTGGGTATTGGTTCCAAGTAAGGTTTAAGGCTTTGACCATTGACCTTAAAGGATGATCCATCAGTTGGATTCTCAATTTCTACCGCACCATACGGAAAAATAGTCCGTACAGTGTAAGGTCCTATCCATCTAGATTTTAGCTTACCCGGAAATAGATGCAGTTTTGAGTCATACAACAGAACTTTTTGACCTGGCATGAAAGTTTTACGTAAAATTGATTTATCATGAAAAACTTTTGTTCTGTCCTTGTAAATTCGTTCATTTTCATAGGCATCATTTCGAATTTCATCAAGTTCATTAAGTTGAAGCTTCCTATGTTCTCCTGCTTGCTCTAAATCAAGATTCAAAGTTTTTATTGCCCATAACGCCCTATGTTCTAGTTCAACTGGCAAGTGACATGGCTTACCAAAAATCAACCGATAAGGGGACATTCCCAAGTTGGTTTTGAAAGCGGTGCGGTAAGCCCAAAGAGCGTCGGTTAACTTTTGGGACCAATCTTTACGATGTCGATTCACAGTTTTCTCAAGAATTTGTTTAATCTGCCTATTCGATACTTCAACTTGCCCACAAGTTTGAGGATGGTAAGGAGTAGATAACTTGTGGGTTATCGAATACTTTCTCATGAGAGCTTCAAAAGAACGATTACAGAAGTGTGTACCATTATCACTGATTATTGAGCGAGGTGTGCCAAACCTAGAGAAGATGTTTTCTTTCAAGAAGCGCACAACAACCTTGTTATTGTTTGTTTTGCATGGTATAGCTTCGACCCATTTGGAAACATAATCAACAGCTAAGAGAATGTAAAGGTTCCCAAAAGAATTAGGGAAGGGTCCCATGAAGTCTATACCGCACACATCAAAAATTTCGACCTCTAGAAAGGGGTTCAGAGGCATCATATTCCGTTTAGAAATTTTCCCCAAGAATTGACATAGATCACAAGTTTTGCAAAATTCGTACGCGTCTTTGAAAAGGTTGGGCCAGTAGAAACCCGATTGGAGAACCTTTTCGGCTGTCTTTTTGGGACCGAAGTGACCACCACAGGCTTGGTCATGACAGAAAGAGAGGACATTGTGAGTTTCAATGTCGGGAACACACCTTCGAATGATTTGATCGGGACAATGCTTGAAAAGATAGGGGTCGTCCCAATAAAAATGTTTCATTTGGGAAAAGAATTTGTGTTTATCCTGCTTAGACCAAAAAGAAGGGGTCTGCTTAGTGAATAAGTAGTTGACAATGTCAGCAAACCAAGGATCAGTGGATAGAGAAAACAGCTGTTCATCAGGGAAATTTTCGTTGATCGGAAGAGAAGAAGACGGGGCATTTGGATGACGAGACAAGTGGTTCGCAATAACATTGTCAGATCCTTTTTTAATCCTTAATGGTAAGGTCAAATTCTTGAAGTAGAAGGAACCAACGAATGAGACGAGCCTTAGCATCCTTTTTAGAGAAAAGATACCTAAGTGCGGAATGATCGGTATAAACCGTGATGTGTGAGCCAACTAGATAAGGCTTGAAGTTTTCTAGAGCAAAAACAACTGCCAAAAGTTCTTTTTCAGTGGTCGTATAATTGATTTGGGCATCGTTCAAAGTCTTACTCGCATAGTAAATGACGTGAAGAATATTATTGATACGTTGTCCTAGGACAGCGCCAACAGCGAAATTCGAGGCATCACACATGATTTCAAAAGGCAGCTTCCAATTAGGAGAGCAAATGATTGGGGCAGAGACAAGTTCATTTTTAAGACGCTCAAAAGATGAAATGCAATCAGAATTGAAGTCGAAAGGAACATCCTTACCAAGAAGATTGGTCAAAGGTCAAGTGATTTTGCTAAAATCTTTTATAAAGCGACGGTAAAAACCAGCATGACCTAAAAAGGATCGGATGTCCTTAACAGATTTGGGAATGGGAAGATTCGAGATAACCTCAATTTTAGCTTTGTCTATTTCAATTCCTTTGTTAGAGATGACATGTCCTAAAACAATGCCATGTTTGACCATGAAGTGACACTTTTCTCAATTAAGCATTAAGTGTTTGTCTTTGCAACGGTTAAGAACAAGATCAAGATGATGTAAACACTCAGAGTAAGAATCACCAAATATGGAAAAATCATCCATGAACACTTCCAAAAATCTCTCAATCATATCAGAAAAAATGCTAATCATGCACCTCTGAAAGGTTGCAGGTGCATTACAGAGACCAAAAGGCATACGTCGGTATGCAAATGTACCAAATGGACACGTGAAAGTGGTTTTCTCTTGGTCCTCAGGAGCGATAGGGATTTGATTATATCCCGAGTACCCGTCAAGGAAACAATAGTACTCGTGACCGGCTAGTCGTTCTAACATTTGATCGATAAATGGCAGAGGGAAATGATCCTTTCGTGTTACAGCGTTAAGTTTCCTATAGTCAATGCAAACACGCCAACCAGTTTGGGTGCGGGTTGGGATAAGCTCGTTAGCTTCATTTTGAACCACGGTAATCCCTGATTTCTTAGGTACTACATGAATCGGACTAACCCATTGACTATCGGAAATTGGGTAGATGATTCCATTGTCAAGGCATTTAAGGATTTCAGCCCGAACTGCTTCTTTCATGATGGGGTTTAGTCAGCGTTGGGGATCACGAGTGGGTTTGGCATCATTTATAAGGTGGATTCGATGTTGGACAATCGAAGGACTAATCCCCTTAATATCAGCCATGGACCAACCAATTGCTTCCTTATTTTTCTTAAGGAAGGGAAGGAGCAATTGTTCCTTCTCTAAAGTAAGGTCAGAAGCGATAATGACAGGAAAAGTTTCATTGTCTCCTAAGTAAGCGTACTTAAGATGACTGGGTAGCACTTTGAGGTCAGATTTTGGGGGCGACTCAACAGAAGAAATTGGTTGAGGGATAGACTCATTTGTGAGAGGCTCGACAGGAATCGAATCAGAGACATTTTCGGGAGTATCTTGAAACAAAGTTTCGTAATCTGATTCAGTTTCGTTATTCATATGGTCGAGCTCAGATTCATTACCGTGGACAGCATGGATTTCAGAAAACTGGTCCACATAAGAGTTAGGAGAGTTTTCAGTTCTGAAGATGTTTAGCTCGACAGTCATGTTACCGAAAGAAAGTTTCATAGACCCATTTCTACAGTTGATGAGAGCATTAGAGGTTGCTAAGAAGGGTCGTCCTTGAATCAAAGGGATCTGGTTTGCAGGATTGCTAACTTGTTGAGTTTCTAAGACAATGAAATCAACTGGAAAGATGAATTCGCCAATTTTGATCAACACATCCTTGATTTCGCCCACAGGTTTCTTAATTGAACGGTCAGCAAGCTGAAGGGTAACCTTGGTGGGTTTCAGTTCTCCTAGCCCTAATTGGCGATAGACGGAATATGGAAGCAAGTTAATACTAGCACCTAAGTCTAGCAGGCATCTATCGATTTTCTTGTCCCCAATAGTACATGATATTGTGGGGCAACCAGGATCTTTGTATTTCACTGGCATTGATTGGGACAAGACCTCGCTTAGAGTTGCCGCTAGAAACACTTTCTTAGGTACTTGTGTATGACGTTTTTGAGTGCACAAATCTTTTAGAAATTTCACGTACTGTGGAACTTGCTGTATAATATCTAAAAGAGGAATGTTCACTTTAACTTGCTTAAATATTTCAAGCGTCTTTTCTGGTTGATCCGTCTTTTTCCTAGGTCGGAGTCTATGAGGAAATGGAGCAGACAACTCAGTAGGTAGGGCTACTTGAGTTTGAGGATGGTCCTTGTCAGAAATTGGCTCGATGTTTTGATCTGAGTTGGTCGAATTTTCTGTCGGAGTTTGAAGATCGTCCGGTAAAGCATTTGGGTTGACCACATGGTTGTCAATCTTTTTGCCAGATCTAAGAGTCGTAACCGTATTCAAGTGACTAACGTTTGAATCTTGAATAATGTGAATTTGGTTGGAGTTAGGATTTTGACGGTTGGGGTTTGGAATGGGTTGACTCGGGAAAGTGCCTCTTTCCCGTTCTCTTACGGAAGTGGCTAACTGACTCATTTGCATTTCAAGTTTAGCGATCGATTGACTCGTGTTTTGCATGTGCGAAGTCAATAAATTTTGAATATTGGTATTTGATTGGAGATTTTGAGTCGTCGCTTTAGTCAATTCTTCGAGAGTTTTCTCCAGTGATGTCAATCGTTTATCGTCTTGGGGAACAAAAGATTGTTGCGCTTGGTTTTGAGAAGGTGGCACAGGATGTTGGAATTGAGTTTGTTGAAATGGAGGTTTTGAAGGATTATTCGAAAATGATTGAAAAGGAGGTCGAACCGCACTCAGATTTGCATTGTTTTGGGTCCAAGAGAAGTTAGGATGGTTTCTCCAACCTGGATTGTACGTTGGGGAGAATGGGTCATTCCTAGCTTTGTTAAATGCGTTGAGTTGTTCCAATGAATGTGGGCATTGATCAGATATGTGGTTAGGATTGTTACATTTGTAACATGAGGTCTGAGACGCTTGAGCTTGATTTATTTGAGTTGATGAAAGGACATTATCGAGTTTGGATATCATCGCGTCTATTTTTGCTTCTAAGGCTACTGATGATCCTACCGAATGAGTGTTAGATCGGGAATAAATCGATTTCTCATTAGATCTTTCCCATTGAGCTGTTTTTCGGCCAAATTTTCGAGAAATTGCCAAGCGGCATTGTGATCTTGGGCTAGAAAATTTCCTTGGCACATCGATTCGAGCATGGTTCGAGAGTTATTTTCAAGTCCATCATATAAAATTTGACAAAGAGTCCATTTTTCGAAATTGTGATGTGGACATTTGACTAGAAGCTCTTTAAATCGTTCAAAATATTTTGCAAAGGATTCACCCCCAAATTGACGAAAATTGACGATTTCATTTCGAATTTTGGATGTTTTTTCCATAGGGTAAAATTTCTTTAGAAAAATGTTCACAAATTCACCCCAAGTTCCAATCGTATTTGAAGGCAAGCTATACAACCATTTCTCAGCATAATCGGTAAGTGCAAATGGAATTAACCTAAGTTTGATTCCATCGTCACTTAATTGTTGAAATTTCATCGTTGCACAAACTTGTTCAAATTTGGTCAAGAAAATATAAGGATCATCACATTCTAGATTGCCGAACTTTGGAAGAGTATTTATGTGATTCGAATGAATTTCAAAGTGGTTACCCGTTGGGGCGGGCAATATGATGCAAGAAGGAATAGAAACCCGATCGGGGAAGTATCTATCCATAAGAGATCGAGGGGGATTTTCTTCGGCCATGGTTAAAGAAATGTTTGTTCGAACTAAACGATTGTCTGAAGGATCACGAGTCCAATGACGCATGCACTAGCGAGAAGAATAAGGGAGGACGAGAAAAAACAAATTTGAGCGATTTTTTTTTTTACAAAACGAGAATTATTTTTAAAAAAAAAATTTAGAGAAAAAGAATTAGACACAAAAGATTTTTTTTTAAATGAACTTAATGCAATTTACAATTTCTAGAATTATATAATGACGGTTTTGATTTATTTCAACAAAAGACTTCTCAGCCAGTTAACGGACAGGAGTTATCGGTGCACCAGGAATCACCCTAGCAATGCAGCCGAAGGTTTAAGTACCTTCAGAGGAACAACCGATATAATATTTATGAATCACCGTAATATTTATAAACAGTTATTACTCTGTCATAGTCTAGACACCAAGAAATAATCCGTTAGAACTAAACCAAATTGTCAAAATATAATGAAGTCCAAAATAAAAACAAAACTAAGATGAATGCAATTTTTTTTTTCAGTCACAGAATGAACAGTCTTAGGACAGTCACAGAACAGTCAATTGCAGAAATAAAAAAAAATTATTTTACAAGCAAGCCGATGCCCTGCAGAAGATTTTTACAAGCAATGTATATATATTTTTTATTTGCAGCAGCGGTCCCTGTAGAGTTAGAAAATACTCACCTTGATCGGCGGTCCATCCAGTGCAATTGAGTCGCGCTAGCGCGTTCACACCCCACTTGGTGTGCAACCGCTCGAACCCTGAATAGTATGATCCTTTTACTACTTTTCACTGTACCTGTTTCCAAAAAAAATCTTTTTTTTTTGTTGGAAGAAAAAAAACAATTGAAAGGGAAAAATAAAATAAAAACAAAACTAGACTCGATAAACTAAACTGAATCAAAATGTAAACGCAAAAAGAAAAAAAATGGCTCAACCCGAGCCAAAAACTATTGCACACAATTAAAGACTCGACACAAATAGAGCTGAGCTCAACCTACTTTGAAAAAGACAAACGCACCTTCTACTTTTTTAGACACTGCTTATTATATATATTTGACCAATCCCCCACAAATAAATCTAACCAAATATTTTCGTTTCAGAAAACAAATCGTCCCTTTTTTCGCTTTTCCTATTTTTTTTAAAGATTCGATCAAAAGAAATCGCAACCCAAAACTATTTATAAAATTCCTTAATCAAACTTTCAAAACCAGTAAACCCCTTTCCGGTCCTCGATGATTTGGTGGATCACGATTTGGGTATGGTGGTTTGAGTGAGGAAGACAAAGGCGTGAAAGGGAATTGACTGAAATTGATGTTTGTGATAGGATGAATTGCTATGCGTGATGGGTAATGATCAGAAGGGTAGCCGTTTGTTTATCAAAGAAGAAGGCTATGGCAGAGTATGGCTTTGGTTATCATGGGGTTTGAGGATGGTGCAGTGGGAAAGTTTGTGATTATGCAAACAAAGAACTGCAGCTGTTATTATGGGGAACAGGGGTTTCAGCGAGATCCTGGTGAGATGTTGGCGTTGGTTATGGGGGAATTTCTGATGTATGGTGTGTGAAGGTGATGATGGATCTTTGGTTGTGCGTGATTGGATTGGAGATTCGGTTGCTGGGTGTGCGATGCGGTGACAGGAATCAGAGAAGGAGCGGGTTGAATTGGTTGATCGGTGCAGAAAGGGGGAAGATGCGGGTATGAACTGGAGTAGAAACTGAATGGTGATGGAGTGATTCTGGCTGTGTGAACACGATTGTTGAACTGTGGTTGAGGATGGATTTTGTGTGTTGGTGACAGAGTTGTTGGTTTGGTTTGAGATGGTGAAGGTCTGGAGTGATTCTGGTGTAGCAAAATACCAAGAAGAAGATAGTTTGGTTGAAGAATATTGTGATGAGCAGGGTTAATCAGCAAAGTTGATGGTGAGACTGAGGGCAAAGGATGATCTGTGTTTTAGTGGGTGTTAGGATTCGAATCTGGTAGTTTGAGATGAAGGGGAGAAAATTTGATGTGGGATGTTGGTATGTCAGTGAAGTATGGGATGTGATGACGGGAGGGGTTAACAGTAAGGGGATGGAAGGCTTCTGATTGACTTGTGATGGTAGAAAGAAAGGTTGGGCACTGTGGTGGATTTTCAGTGGACGTTGGGTGGAGGCATGGAGGTGAATATGAAGGGCGGACTTTGATGAATCCGTGGAGATTGTGAAAAACAGGGACGGCAGAAAATATATAAAGCAAGGGAAAAAATGGGTTTTTTTTGTAGAAAGAAAAGGCAATGAAAGGGGAAAGAAATAAATTGAAAAAAAAAGGCAGGAAATTGAAAAAAAAAATTGGCAAGTTTTTTTATTCTCTTAATTGGAAGATTACAGTATCATAGGATAACACCAAATCAAGTCAATCTATGAAAGGAAACAAAACAAAAGGCAAGAATTTTTTTCTCTTATTCGGTAGATATACGGTATCACAAATCAAATACCAAATCAACCAACAAGATTTTTTTTATCTATGCTAAAAAACAAAAGGGAATAAAATAAAATAAAAATATTTTTTTGTGTTTTTTTATATGAAGAAAAAGAAACTTATAACCCGAAGGATTTAAAAATAAAAATTATTTTGGTCCCCGGCAACGGCATCAAAATTTGTTTGCGAACAAATTATACAATTTTAAACAATTGTAAAATCCGTTCGGTTTTCCTAAACAACAAGGATTGTTGTAGAGGGTGTCGAACTCTGGGACCAAAATTATTTTAATTAATAAATCCAATCAAGTTATTCCTGGATTTTGATTGATTGAAAACACAGAAAATAACAGTAATTAAATAAAAAGAGAGATTTATATAATAAGAGAAATCAATTAGGGGATAATGACATAGATCAGATTCACACTGATCAATAGCCAACAAATAAATATAGATCTAATTCATGTTTCTGTCACAAACATGAATCAACGATAAATAGATTCTTAGAAACAAATAAGTAAATAACGACAAGCATAGCCTATGCAGGAGCTGAGCTCTTAAACAACCATAGACTATCAGGACAGATTCACAAATTAATTTCTAAAACCCTAAAATTAGATCTAAATCTGATAATTGTTAGATCGAACATGAATATACCCTGTGAAGGAGCATAGCTCTTAAACGACACAGAATATGAAGGTTCAGATCTAACCCTTTATTCAGATCCAGATCTACATGTATACAGTCCTCATCTATTGGCTATGTGATTCATGTTGAATCATATCTGTTAGCGTCATCACCCCCTAATCAAAGGGGATTAGCTAGACATAGCTAGAGAAGAAGAGAAACGGAAAATAACGGACATGAACATAAATAAAATATAAAGTAAAATAACAACTGAGAGAAAGGTGAAGAAGAGCTTTATTCCAAGAAGAGAATTACAGAATAAAATAAGTGTGTTTTACAATGAATGAGATAAAGTGTATTTATAGCTGATATGACAAAGGCTACTTGGCAAATTCCACAATGTGGGACTAAAGAATTAGCCCAAATAACACATAAGCTAGTGTGAACGGGGTTGTAGAGTAAGAGGCCTTGTAAGTGAGCCAGTGTGAACGCGTGCAGTGCATGAATGAGAAGCCTTGCAAAGGAGCTAATGTGAACGCTACATGAGTGAAATGGTCTGCAATTGAGCCAATGTGAACACAATATGAGTCTTTAGTGAGCCAAATCTACCCAACTAAACTCTATTTGCAACCGTTCTTCAAGCTTTAAACTCTTCAAGCTTTAGTAATTTTAACTTCACTTTTTTTCAGCAAATTCTTCATGCTTTATTCATCAAATGCTCTAAACCATGATTCTTGTCAACAATCTGAAAACACAGCTATAAATACACAATATCAATTATTTAAAAGATAAAATAAGATAAATATGCGGATAAAATATACACATTTACGTGTATATCACGAGCCCCATTTCAATCCCAACCAGTTCCGATGTGTAGCTCTCGTCGGTACGATCCCGACGGATCTAGTTTTTTCTGAATTCCGTTAACATATGAAATAATTATTGAATTTACACTTTCATACATTATTTAAATTAAAATTCATCTAATCATATATTATTTCTATATGGGCCTTTTACCTTTATATCGGGCCCAACACCCAACCGTGAAAACCCAACCCGCTCTCAGCTGTATCCTGCGCAATCATCTTCCCAAATATGTAACTCACGAACCCACTTCCTCATCACGACTATTTCGGATTTCCCTAAGTTCAAATCACGACATCGCATACACTAATCCCTTATACTCCTTCCTTAATCATGTTTACCAACTAATCATCTTCCTCCTCATACCTCAAGCACGTAGTTCGATTCTACCCTTAAATTTGTGTTCCTACCATCGAACAGACATCCACCCCAAACCAACTGTCGATGCTTCCTTAACATACCACAAGGATTAAACAAAAATCGCTCAACTCCCTTACTCCTCCTCTTCCTACGAGCCTCAACACCCATCCATCTCGTTCTAGCACCTGATGCCTTATTCTTGCAGCTGACGAACTCTGTAACGCCACTGCTTCCTGGCCGACCACCTCAATCACCACTACAGCGGCTCAGGAAGGACGCGACTTCGACATCCCCGAACCAGATCAGTAAACATGCGTCAAAAATTAACGCCGATCCCTTCCAAAGTTTGTACACAATAGCAGTCTTTCACCATGAATCCAAATCCAAACTCGATTCGATCTTAAACGACTTCGATTTTCCGATATGGCGAACCCTAGCTCAAGGCTAACATTAGCAATGATTGTCAAATAGCATAAAACATACAGAGGAATGAAGAGAGGGATTCTATGAGTTCAGAAATCCATGTCCCATTTTCTTGTATTTTATTTGAATTTTTCTGAATTTAGGAAGTCACGAAAAATTGTTTTGAGGAGAAATCGATGGCAGTTGACCCCTTTTGACTATCGCAGAAAAAGGTTAAGGATTAGATAAGGATATTGGGTATTTGTAGGAGAGGCTAGCTTGTATTAGAAGATTCACAAATTATTAATTTATATAACATTAATATTCGTATTTGTGATTTAAAATTCCTATAATCACATACAATACCCAAAAATCACGAAAGTGGACGTGCAGCTAGTGTTTGACATTACGGACCCAACGAAACTGGTTTCGTCGAATTCCGATGCTGTGACGATCCCAAAACCCCGTGACACGGTGTTAAGGATAATCATTGGAATATAACACATTAATCATCATTAGCAGATCACAGATAATAGCATAAACAGAAAATAGAATAATTTACACACATATGACAGCGGAATCATATAGATATCATCACATCAGAGAAGCACAGTACAGGATACAACTTAGTGCATAATGATACATAGTCAGTCACCATCGCCTGAGGCGGAATCATACATAAAGAGTACACAAAATAAATATCAGTCTACATCGCCAATGGCGGAATCATAATATAGATACAATAATGGCGGAGAAAATCCAAGTCAACACGGTGTAGTCAAGCCTCGCCATGAGCCAAAAGTGCGTCAGAAACCTGTAACTAGGCTGCCCGTGTGAAAATGAGGGCACCCGAGTTTGCAAGGTGAAACAAACTACGAGTCAGTCATGGGACTGGTATGAGAAATCTACATAACTTATTAACAACAATAATAAGGCAAATCAAAGGACCACGCCACTTTCGCGGAACGGGTTTACTCCAATGAGTGCTAGTGCATGAAAAAAAAGTAAATGATTAAATCATCACAATTCTTTTATAAAATGAAGCCATTATAAGACTCAGGTCCCATCACACAATGCAACGCAAGCCGGAGGATAGAGTTTTTCCTTATAATGGCTAAAAATGCTTCATACGTATAAAACAAAAGTGTTTGATATTATTACTAGTGCATATATGTTTTAAAAGCAAATTCAATCATAAATATCAATCCTAGACGGCATGGGTACCATATATCATGTCGCCATACTAGTAATACAATCACATTCACATATTTCATATTGGAAATTGGGTTCCTTCATGAGTCGAGGCAAGGGGCAAGCTCCTCTCCGATTCGAGACACTCTAGCAAATGCCTCCGGACCGCACACAGCAATCCCTGGATCCTCCAAGGCCGGTCCTCTCTTACTTTTGAGGATTAATTATTCCTGAACACACGTTCCCCGGTCCTTATAGACCTATAATCGAGGCGCCTCGTATTCCAACAACCACACAGGTGAAAAGTAGATATAAATGTCAGGGCTGGGAGGTCACTGACACCACCATAGCTAGAAAGAAACGTCATGCCCTCCTTGGGTCCTTCTCCCGTTTTTGACTCATACCGGAGTGTGAGGCTCACGAATTCACGTTATACGCAAAGCTACGTCACACAGACCATGCTTTGATCATCAACCACAAGACTTTGCTTTGTAACAGAAGCCTTGATCATATGCCACTTAGGCGTGCCACACAGACAATCCGCTCCATGCGACTGATTTCTATCAATACATAACCTCTGAGCTCGTACGTCTCAGAGAAGGGCGTTAAGCAAGAGAATAAATTCTCCGCCGCCAAACAGATATATATTTAACCGAGATCAATCAACACAGAACAAAATCCAATGTCAGACACACAGTCCATTTACAAGTCTGTTCTGGGTTTGTACGAAACCGGAGGCACCAATTCCTCGCATATCCGTACAATCAACAGTATGTTTGGACGGCTACTACTTCGGTTCCTTCATGGTAGCTACTCCAGTCACGAGCATCAGTAGCGCCCATCCATCCAATGTGAGGATCGTCGGTCTTCAACCGTCTTCAACTCTTCGACTTCTCAACGTCGATCGATTATTTGAAATGAGATAAACTCGGCCTTTTCAAATAATCCACGTATATTTAGATTTTCAAATCAGTTTGTCACATGGTTGGTCTATTCAACATTCACATTTCAGTTCTTTAGTTATAATTTTCATGTTATATACATTCAACCATCACATATCAAGCAAACACAACAAAGTGGGATTATTTTCACTCTATATCGTCTATAGTATTTTATAACGATATATCGCCATTTTTATTTAATTTAAAACGGCCAAATTTAATTAAACGACGTTTCAGGACGTATCGATGCACTAACGCTGCTTTTCACTAATTTTGTTTTACACATATCTGAAAATCTAACTGTTGGATCTTCACAAATTTTATATCATTAGGAAGGTCATTTCAAAACGAATCCAACGGTTTCAGTTTTGGGAAAATCCGACGGTCGGATCTTCCACACTAGCCATTTGAAGTTACGATCTCAATTTACGAACTGCAGCGTCATTATTCGATTTAATTTAATTATATTTATATATATATATAAATATAATCGTTTCTGGCGCTGTTTTTCTTCAGATTTGAATGAAACATTCCAGTCAATCCAACCGTCGGATCTTCACAAAGTTGGTGCCGTTGGAAAGATATTTCCAAGGCGAACCCAACGGTTGCGGTTTCGGGAAAATCCAATGGTCGGATTTCCCGCACTAGTCGTTTGAAATCACGGTTTCAAAACACGAACTGCACAGCCACGTTTCGTTTTAATTTTATTTATATTTATATATTTATATAAATATAGTTCATTCAAAAATTCCTATATCGTTTCCACTTCAATTATTTCACTAACGCCTTTAAATTTTGGAAAATTTCTCCATAACCTCCTTTGTACGGGAGGGGCTAGGAAAATTCCCAAATAGCCACACGGGCGTCTCATGTCAAAAAGAAAAAGAAAAAGCCAAGCGGCTAGCCAACAGGCTCATAAAATCATCACCCAAACAAAACAGTAAATGTGTACCTATTTGTCGGGCACAAAATTTTATTCCTCTTCTCTAGCCCCTTTGCTATAACCTGTTCAATAAATATGCATGTACATATATACAGTTTTTTTTATCACTTACCATTTTCCATTCAACTTCATCTTTGATTTACTTTGGTTTAAAAACACCATTCATTCTAATGTTGCATGCATAGGCTAAAATCATATTATTAGCTAATTAAAGTATATTTCAACTCATGCACATTTATTTGAACAAGTGGCTATTTTTAACACTTCACATTTCAAAGATGATAATTTTGGCAAACTAAAATAGATTTCAACACATGACGATTTTATTTAGTTCCTATGCATGTTAAAAAGAATATTTCTTCACAAATATTTATTCCAACGTCCGCATATCTCTAGCATATCACATACATGATAAAAATGATATTTTTATCATTTAAAATATTTATTCGACAAATGGATGTTTTCAACACTTCATAGTTTCAATAAAAATGTAATTTTTATTGTTCGATCTTTTTATTCAACACATGAACTTTTCCACTACACACACTTCTCAACACGTGAGCATTTCCACACATGGGTATTTTATTTATGTTGTTCATATAAGAAAGATAGAATTTTTTTATTGTTAAAACTAGTTATATATAAGGCGAATATTTTTCATACTTCATATATATTATAAAAATGTGATTTTTATTATTTAAACACTTCATTCATTCACAATGAATTTAATTTTCACACATCACTTTTCAACACATGAACATTTCCACACATGAATATAGTTTCAACACATGACTTTAATTTCAACGCATGAAGATAATTTCAACATATGAAAATAATTCTAACACACAAAGAATATTCAAAATTTCGGCAGCATAACGGCAGGGTAGTTAAAACCGGCACCGCCCCTAGTACGGCTCCTCGCTCTACCTTAAAACCTCGCGGTTTTTGACAATGGGGATTCATGCATCTAATTCGCACGCAGGCGGCATGTTTTATTTTTATTTCCACAAATATTTCCAATTCATTTCAATCACCAATGGGTATTTTTCAACCACAACCAAACAATATCAACCACAAACAATTATTCAACCATTCGTATTTTTCATCCAATATTTCACACCAATTCACAACAATAAATATCGTCCATGGTTTGTGGACGAGGGGAGTATGTGTATATATATATATATATATATATATATATATATATTTGCTATATTTCACTTGCATTTCAACACATATATCAATTATTCTATGCATGTATAATTCATACTTCGCTCATATAGCTTACACCACGCATGTACATGAGGTATACAACACGTGTGTAATTTATATTTCGCTAATATAATTTATACACGTCATTTTCCATTAAAATTTATTTAATTTAGATTTCTCACATTGGTTTGTTGCTTCGCTAAAAATAGATACGATGTCAGAAAAATCTGCGGCTTCTTCTAGAGTGTAGAGAGCTTCCTTGCGGTCGTGATGTTTCCTGTTTCATCGAATTTCGTTAACACATCAAAACGATATGATTTTTCAAAGTGCAAACAGCAAAAAGAACTCACCTTTCACGATGGTTCAAAACTAGGTTTACGGTTTTCGCGAGAACCGCGGCATGAGGGGATGATCGGCGGGTTGGACGTGGAAGGGGGAAGAGAGGGCTTCCTGTCGGTGGTGGTTTGGTGGCGTTCGGTGGTCGGGATCGTCGGCGGCGGCTCCAGAAAGGTCGGAACTTTTTGGCCTCGATTCAGGCGGAGGAGGCGTCGAGGGTGGTCGAGCTGGGGTCGGATCTGATGAGGAGGCAGAGGCGAAGCGAACGGCGGTAGTGGCGGTGTCTGGAAGCGGCTGTAGTAGCGGCGATTGGGCCTGGAAGGGGGGAACGGATTTCGCCGTTGGTTCTGGGGTTTTTTGTTATTTTTATTTTTAAAATAATGAATGGAGAAATATGATTGGTCGATGGTTTTAATAAATTTTTAAATAGTGTTTTCTCAAACGAACTCCTTTTCAAACCCAACGACTGTCCCCCTTAGCTAAATACCCCCATCCCGGACACAATGGGATAGGTTTCGTTGGCCAATTCGACTGTTACAGTCAGTTATTTTTTAAATTAAAGTATAAAACATTTAATTTCAACTTTGAACGTACATTTCAATTTGCCAGGGCCATAAACTGATTCAAAAAATTCCAGAAAAATAAATCTAGCTATGTTTTGACTCTACGGTCCCAACAAAACTAGTTTCGTCGAATTCTGAGATAGTTTGAAAATTGGCCATTTTCTGGTCGATCCAATTTAACAGAAATTGACCAAACGCATTTTCTTTTGCCACGCTCACATATTAGCTTCAAAAATTATGAAATTTGAAACCTAGCAATGATTTGACATTCCGGACCCAACAAAAGTGGTTTCGTCGAATTCCGAGGTTGTATGCAAAATATCAATTTTCCAGGGCTATATATTCTATATAGCGACCATTCTGAAATTTCATTCGGCCATAACTTTTGATTCCCGTTGTGAAACTTCGATTATTCAGATTCGTTAGAAAGGTATTGACTAACAGATTTAAATATTTTTGGTTTCACTAAAATTCGTTATATTTTCCACCCTGCACAGTCAGTCAAAGTTTGAATTCAAATTTTCAAACTGACTCACTATTTCTAATTCACTATTTTATTGAAATATTCTATTTCAATTGTTTAAATTCCTTTGAAATGACCAATTTAAAAATTTTAAATTGGCTCGTATTTTCCGGGTTATTACAATCTCCCCCACTTAAAACTTTTCGTCCTCGAAAAGGAAACAACGGTAAAGTAGGAAACAATATGTAAATGCAAAGTATTGTAAAGGTACCTTGCACCGGAGTTAGTCAGAGATATTCACTCTGCATTTGGGGTAAGCTTGCTTAATGCTTTCCTCAGTCTCCCAAGTACAGTCTCTAGGATCACTGCTCCACTGCACTTTAACTAAATGAACCTTTTTGCTTCTTAGTTCTCTAGTTTCTTTGCCAACAATCTTTAATGGCTCTCTTCTGAGTGTTAATTCTGGAGTTATATCTATATCCTGTTGCGCTGCTTCTTCTACAACAAGATCCGGATCATGCACATGTCTTTTAAGTTGAGATATGTGAAATACATCATGCACTCCAGGCAACCAATCTGGCAATTGAACCCTATAAGCAAGAGTTCCAATTCGTTCGAGTATAGGAAAGGGACCAATAAATATCGGTGCCAACTTCCCAATTTTTCCAAATCTGATTACCTCTCATCGGAGAAGCTTTCAAATAAACATGATCACCAACAGCAAATGTCAAATCTCTTCTTCTAGAATCTGCATAACTTTTCTGTCGGCTTTGCGCGGTTCTCAAACGCTTTTTGATGAAGTCGACTTTATCAGATGCTTCTCTAATCATATCGGGTCCTAACACAAGTCTATTGCCAGGTTCTACCCAACATGCTGGAGATCTGCACGGTCTGCCATATAATGCTTCAAATGGCGACATTCCCAAACTTGCTTGATAGCTATTGTTATATGAGAATTCTGCCAAATGCAAATGATCTTCCCATGACCCACCAAAATCAATTATATAAGCCCGCAATAAATCATCTAGAATTCTATTCACCCGCTCAGTTTGGCCATCTGTTTGAGGGTGATAAGCGGTGCTCATATTCAGTTTTGTTCCTAATTCTGTCTGGAAAGCCTCTCAGAATTTGCTAGTAAATAGGGGATCTCTATCACTGACTATGCTGATGGGAATTCCATGCAGCTTAACAATTTCTTTGAAATATATCTGTGCTAGACTTTGAGCTGTTCTATTGGATCTAACAGGTATAAAATGGGCAGTCTTCGTGAAGCGATCTATGATTACCCAAATGTTATCATTACCTTTCTTGGTTCGCGGCAAGCCATCTATGAAATCCATGGAAATTTGTTCCCATTTCCAACCTAGGATTTCCAATGGTTGCAACAATCCAGCAAGCTTCTGTTGGTCACTCTTGACTAATTGACAAGTAGGGCATCTGCTCACATACAAAGAAATATCCCTTTTCATTGCCTTCCACCAGAAAGTGCGTTTGATATCGTTGTACATTTTACTCACACCGGTATGGATGCAAAATTTGGATTTATGGCATTCGTCTAACACTTCTCTCTTGAGCTCAGGAAGGTTGGGAACACATATTCTCCCTTTCAGTCTCAGAACTTCTTCTTTATCTACCTGAAAACTTGAGGGCTCTCCCTTCTGGATTCTCCCTTTGATCCTTTGAATGAAATAATCATTCCTCTGGAGAGCACATATCTTATCGATCAAGCTAGGGGTAATTATAAGATGGGCAACGATTGTGGTTTTCCTACTAAGCGCATCCTCCACAACGTTAGCCTTCCCCGGCGTATACAGGATATCAAGATCATACGCTGCAAGAAATTCTAGCCAACGTTGCTGTCTCAAATTCAGATCTTTCTGGGTATATAAATACTTCAATGATTGATGATCTGTGTACAGTATAAATTTCTCGCCCAATAAATAATGCCTCCAGATTTTCAATGCAAAAACGATGGCTAGCAACTCAAGATCATGAGTCACATAATTCTTCTCATGTGGTTTCAGTTGGCGGCTTGCATAAGCGACTACTTGGCCTCTTTGCATTAACACTGCACCAAGACCTCTAATAGAAGCATCTATCCAAACCGTTAAATCCTGATTCCCACCAATAATGGTTAACACTGGAGCAGTTGTCAGTTTTGATTTCAATTCCTGGAAAGCTTCTTCACAGTTGGAAGTCCACTTGAACTTCTCATGTTTCTTTGTGAGCTTCGTTAACGGACCGGATATCTTCGAAAAATCCTTAACGAACTTCCGATAATAACTAGCTAACCCCATAAAACTTCTAACTTCTGTGGGAGTAGTGGGTTGTTTTCAGTCTTGAATCGCTGTTATTTTGCTTGGGTCAACAGAAATTCCTTTCTCTGACATGACATGGCCAAGAAATTTGACTTCTTCTTGCCAGAAGACACATTTAGAGAATTTGGCTTTGAAGCCGTTCTTTCTTAGAATCTCCAATACTTGTTCTAAGTGTTTTTCATGCTCGGGTTTTGATTTGGAGTAGATTAAAATATCATGGATGAATACGAGGACAAATTTATTCAGAACTCCCCTGAACACTCTATTCATTAGATCGACAAAGTATGCTGGAGCGTTGCATAGGCCGAACGACATTACTAACCATTCATAAAATATGTCTAGACCTCCGAAAGCTGTCAAAGGAACACACTCTTCTGCTATTCTCAATTGGTGAAAACCTGTAGCTAGGTCCATTCGGGAAAATACTTTCGCCCCATTCAATTGGTCTAGCAAATCATCGATGCGGGGTAATGGATACTTATTTTTGAGCGTCTGTTTGTTGAGGTCTCGGTAATCAACGCATAATCGAAGAGTACCGTCTGACTTTGGGACAAACACAACAGCTGCACCCCAATTGTAAAAACTAGGTCTGATTAGACCCTTCCACAACAGTTGACGAGTTTGATCGCCTAATTCTTCTTTTTCCTTCGGAGTCATTCTGCGAATTAGATGTACTACTGGTCTGGCATTGGGAATTAGATCGATTCGGAATTCTATTTCTCTTTGCGGAGGTAAGTTTTCAACTTCTTCAAACACATCCGCATAGTTTCTTACAATCGGAATCTTTTCTATGGAGGTGGGGAAAAGTTCTAATGCCGACCAAAATTCTTCTCTATTAGGATTCAAACCATGACAGGGTATATATATATATATATGTCCAAGCTCCGTTCTAATTTTAACGATTCTTTCTGCACAATTTACCTCGGCTTCGTATTTCGTTAACCATTCTAACCCAAGGATAACGTCGAATTCGGGAAAATCCATAACAATCAAATTAATGGGAAATTTGTAGAAAGAATAAGAGATTGGCACTCTACAACATGTACTGAGAGTAATAGAACCCCCTATCGGATTTTGTACTTCAACCGATTCTTTAAGCTTTCTCTGTTTTAACTTTAATTTGTGCATTGTGTTTCTAGCAATAAAACTATGCGACGCACCTGTGTCAAACAATACAGAAACAGGAATATTTTTAATTGTAAGGGTACCTCCCAAAACATCAGGTTTACCTGCTCCATCGGAAGCAGCTGGCGGGCTCGACCCGTCATACACGTGAGCTACTGTGGCTTTCTTCAACAAAGGACAGTCTTTGACCAGATGATCTGTCTTGCGACAGTTGAAGCACGAACGAGGGTTCTGGGAGCCTTGGCTTGAACCTTGAGAATTGGTTCTCTGCCTTTTCGGAGCTGTGCAGACATTTGAGTAGTGCCCCGGCTTGCCACAGTTAAAGCAGTTTCCTCTTGGTGGCTTACTGGTTTGTGGATTCGAAGATGCCGCTTGGCTTGACTCGCCTTGATTTATAGCAGGCTTGCGCTTATTCACGGCCTAGCTTTTAGCGCGATCCTGATCCAGATGCCTTTGATCAAGGTCTTCGTATTTGCATGTCATTTCCACCAGTTTGTTGAATTCCATTTGACATGGGCCATGGCTCTATCATGATATTGTCGCCTTAGCCCAAGGATAAACCTCTTATTTTTGGACTTTGCAGTGGCGACGAGCTCCGGAGCATAGGGCGACAACAGTGTAAATTTATTTAGATAATCCTGCACGGAAAGATCCCCCTGCTGGAGGTTGGCGAAATCATCGTGCATTCTTTCTAGAGCTTGTTCTGGGACATATTTCTCCTTGAAGAGTTCTTTGAATCCATCCCATGTTCTTCCAGCTTCTCTATTCCCGGCGGTGAGAGATTCCCACCATAGTTCAGCTTGTTCCTGCATAAGCCAGGCGCCCATAATAGCTTTATCTTCGTCTCCAAGCCTTAGGCCTTCAAGAATTTTCTCACATGTTTTGAGCCATGCAAGGGCCTCTATTACGGTGCCAGTTCCCGAGAAGGTCTTGCCTCCTAAGTTCTTATATCTCTTAGCTACACGGTCTAGCTCGAAGTATTGAGCGGCCGGAGGTTCTATCAAAGGTCCTTCTTGAACTGGGGCTTCTCCC
This sequence comes from Allium sativum, assembly GCA_030737875.1. Classification (NCBI taxonomy): domain Eukaryota; kingdom Viridiplantae; phylum Streptophyta; class Magnoliopsida; order Asparagales; family Amaryllidaceae; genus Allium; species Allium sativum. Next base: position 440,349,172 of record CM060922.1, on the reverse strand, counting down.
CTTCCTCGGCCTCGGCCGGCACGACCTCCTCTAGCGGCGGCTGCTCTGGTAGCCATTTGTCAAATTCTGTATAAGCAAGAAAAGAGTCAGCTAACAGAAATGATAGTTTATTGCATGATTAAGCAGAAAATTTACGAAAAGATAACGATGGGCTGATCAAATTGTTTTTGCTATTCTGCTCGGCTCATTCTAGGACTTTGCTAGTCCTATCTCTAATGAGCAACTCGCCTTAGAATACTACAGATTCTAATTTTGACGAAGTGTTTAATGTGTTAGAATCCAGAACTAAGGTTAACTAAAGCTCTGATACCAGTTGTGACGATCCCAAAACCCCGTGACACGGTGTTAAGGATAATCATTGGAATATAACACATTAATCATCATTAGCAGATCACAGATAATAGCATAAACAGAAAATAGAATAATTTACACACATATGACAGCGGAATCATATAGATATCATCACATCAGAGAAGCACAGTACAGGATACAACTTAGTGCATAATGATACATAGTCAGTCACAATCGCTTGAGGCGGAATCATACATAAAGAGTACACAAAATAAATATCAGTCTACATCGCCAATGGCGGAATCATAATATAGATACAATGATGGCAGAGAAAATCCAAGTCAGCACGGTGTAGTCAAGCCTCGCCATGAGCCAAAAGTGCGTCAGAAACCTGTAACTAGGCTGCCCGTGTGAAAATGAGGGCACTCGAGTTTGCAAGGTGAAACAAACTACGAGTCAGTCATGGGACTGGTATGAGAAATCTACATAACTTATTAACAACAATAATAAGGCAAATCAAAGGACCACGCCACTTTCGCGGAACGGGTTTACTCCAATGAGTGCTAGTGCAAGAAATAAAGTAAATGATTAAATCATCGCAATGCTTTTATAAAATGAAGCCATTATAAGACTAAGGTCCCATCACACAATGCAACGCAAGCCGGAGGATAGAGTTTTTCCTTATAATGGCAAAAATGCTTCATACGTATAAAACAAAAGTGTTTGATATTATTACTAGTGCATATATGTTTCAAAAGCAAATTCAATCATAAATATCAATCCTAGACGGTATGGGTACCATATATCATGTCACCATACTAGTAATACAATCACATTCGCATATTTCGTATTGGAAATTGGGTTCCTTCATGAGTCGAGGCAAGGGGCAAGCTCCTCTCTGATTCGAGACACTCTAGCAAATGCCTCGAGACCGCATACAGCAATCCCTGGATCCTCCAAGGCCGGTCCTATCTTACTTTTGAGGATTAATTATTCCTGAACACACGTTTCCCGGTCCTTACAGACCTATAATCGAGGCGATTTGTATTCCAACAACCACACAGGTGAAAAGTAGATATAAGTGTCAGGGCTGGGAGGTCACTGACACCACCATAGCTAGAAAGAAACGTCATGCACTCCTTGGGTCCTTCTCCCGTTTTTGACTCATACCGGGGTGCGAGACTCACGAATTCACGTTATACACAAAGCTACGTCACACAGACCATGCTTTGATCATCAACCACAAGACTTTGCTTTGCAACAGAAGCCTTGATCATATGCCACTTAGGCGTGCCACACAGGCAATCTGCTCCATGCGACTGATTTCTATCAATACATAACCTCTGAGCTCGTACGTCTCAGAGAAGGGCGTTAAGCAAGAGAATAAATTCTCCGCCGCCAAACAGATATATATTTAACAGAGATCAATCAACACAGAACAAAATCCAATGTCAGACACACAGTCCATTTACAAGTCCGTTCTGGGTTTGAACAAAACCGGAGGCACCAATTCCTCGCATATCCGTACAATCAACAGTATGTTTGGACGGCTACTACTTCAGTTCCTTCATGGTAGCTACTCCAGTCACGAGCATCAGTAGCGCCCATCCATCCAATGTGAGGATCGTCGGTCTTCAACCGTCTTCAACTCTTCGACTTCTCAACGTCGATCGATTATTTGAAATGAGATAAACTCGGCCTTTTCAAATAATCCACGTATATTTAGATTTTCAAATTAGTTTGTCACATGGTTGGTCTATTCAACATTCACATTTCAGTTCTTTAGTTATAATTTTCATGTTAAATACATTCAACCATCACATATCAAGAAAACACAACAAAGTGGGATTATTTTCACTCTATATCGTCTATAGTATTTTATAATGATATATCGCCATTTTTATTTAATTTAAAACGGCCAAATTTAATTAAACGACGTTTTAGGTCGTATCGATGCATTGGCGCTGCTTTTCACTAATTTTGTTTTACACATATCTGAAAACCTAACCGTTGGATCTTCACAAATTTTATATCATTAGGAAGGTCATTTCAAAATGAATCCAACGGTTTCAGTTTTGGGAAAATCCGACGGTCGGATCTTCCACACTAGCTATTTGAAGTTACGATTTCAATTTACGAACTGCAGCATCGTTATTCGATTTAATTTAATTATATATATATATATATAATCGTTTCTGGTGCTGTTTTTCTTCAGATTTGAATGAAACATTCCAGACAATCCAACCGTCGGATCGTCACAAAGTTGGTGCCGTTGGAAAGATATTTCCAAGACGAACCCAACAGTTGCGGTTTCGGGAAAATCCAATGGTCGGATTTCCCGCACTAGTCGTTTGAAATCACGGTTTCAAAACACGAACTGCACAGCCATGTTTCATTTTAATTTTATTTATATTTATATATTTATATAAATATAGTTCATTCAAAAATTCCTATATCGTTTCCACTTCAATTATTTCACTAACGCCTTTAAATTTTGGAAAATTTCGCCATAACCTCCTTTGTACGGGAGGGGCTGGGAAAATTCCCAAATAGCCACACGGGCATCTCATGTCAAAAAGAAAAAGAAAAAGCCAAGCGGCTAGCCAACAGGCTCATAAAATCATCACCCAAACAAAACAGTAAATGTGTACCTATTTGTCGGGCACAAAATTTTATTCCTCTTCTCTAGCCCCTTTGCTATAACCTGTTCAATAAATATGCATGTACATATATACAATTTTTTTATCACTTACCATTTTCCATTCAACTTCATATTTGATTTACTTTGGTTTAAAAACACCATTCATTCTAATGTTGCATGCATAGGCTAAAATCATATTATTAGCTAATTAATGTATATTTCAACTCATGCACATTTATTTGAACAAGTGGCTATTTTTAACACTTCACATTTCAAAGATGATAATTTTGGCGAACTAAAATAGATTTCAACACATGACCATTTTATTTAGTTCCTATGCATGTTAAAAAGAATATTTCTTCACAAATATTTATTCCAACGTCCGCATATCTCTAGCATATCACATACATGATAAAAATGATATTTTTATCATTTAAAATATTTATTCGACAAATGGATGTTTTCAACACTTCATAGTTTCAATAAAAATGTAATTATTATTGTTCTATCTTTTTATTCAACACATGAACTTTTCCACTACACACACTTCTCAACACGTGAGCATTTCCACACATGGGTATTTTATTTATGTTGTTCATATAAGAAAGATAGAATTTTTTTATTGTTAAAACTATTTATATATAAGGCGAATATATTTCATACTTCATATATATTATAAAAATGTGATTTTTATTGTTTAAACACTTCATTCATTCACAATGAATTTAATTTTCACACATCACTTTTCAACACATGAACATTTCCACACATGAATATAGTTTCAACACATGACTTTAATTTCAACGCATGAAGATAATTTCAACATATGAAAATAATTCTAACACACAAAGATTATTCAAAATTTCGGCAGCATAACGACAGGGTAGTTAAAACCGGCACCGTCCCTAGTACAGCTCCTCGCTCTACCTTAAAACCTCGCGGTTTTTGACAATGGGGATTCATGCATCTAATTCGCACGCAGGCGGCATGTTTTATTTTTATTTCCACAAATATTTCCAATTCATTTCAATCACCAATGGGTATTTTTCAACCACAACCAAACAATATCAACCACAAACAATTATTCAACCATTCGTATTTTTCATCCAATATTTCACACCAATTCACAACAATAAATATCGTCCATGGTTTGTGGACGAGGGGAGTGTGTATATATATATATATATATATATATATATATATATATGCTATTTTTCACTTGCATTTCAACACATATATCAATTATTCTATGCATGTATAATTCATACTTCGCTCATATAGCTTACACCACGCATGTACATGAGGTATACAACACGTGTGTAATTTATATTTCGCTAATATAATTTATACACGTCATTTTCCATTAAAATTTATTTAATTTAGATTTCTCACATTGGTTTGTTGCTTCGCTAAAAATAGATACGATGTCAGAAAAATCTGCGGCTTCTTCTAGAGTGTAGAGAGCTTCCTTGCGGTCGTGATGTTTCCTGTTTCATCGAATTTCGTTAACACATCAAAAAGATATGATTTTTCAAAGTGCAAACAGCAAAAAGAACTCACCTTTCACGATGGTTCAAAACTAGGTTTACGGTTTTCGCGAGAACCGGGGCACGAGGGGATGATCGGCGGGTTGGACGTGGAAGGGGGAAGAGAGGGCTTCCTGTCGGTGGTGGTTTGGTGGCGTTCGGTGGTCGGGATCGTCGACGGTGGCTACAGAAAGGTCGGAACTTTTTGGCCTCGATTCAGGCGGAGGAGGCGTCGAGGGTGGTCGAGCTGGGGTCGGATCTGACGAGGGGGCGGAGGCGAAGCGAACGGCGGTAGTGACGGCGTCTGGAAGCGGCTGTAGCGGCAGCGATCGGGCCTGGAAGGGGGGAACGGGTTTCGTCGTTGGTTCTGGGGTTTTTTATTTTTTTTTTATTTTTAAAATAACGAATGGAGAAATATGATTGGTCGATGGTTTTAATAAATTTTTAAATAGTGTTTTCTCAAACGAACTCCTTTTCAAACCCAACGACTGTCGCCCCTAGCTAAATACCCCCATCCCGGACACAATGTGATAGGTTTCGTTGGCCAATTCGACTGTTACGGTCAGTTATTTTTCAAATTAAAGTATAAAACATTTAATTTCAACTTTGAACGTACATTTCAATTTGCTAGGGCCATAAACTGATTCGAAATATTCCAGAAAAATAAATCTAGCTATGTTTTGACTCTACGGTCCCAACAAAACTTGTTTCGTCGAATTCTGAGATCGTTTGAAAAATGGCCATTTTCTGGTCGATCCAATTTAACAGAAATTGACCAAACGCATTTTCTTTTGACACGCTCACATATTAGCTTCAAAAATTATGAAATTTGAAACCTAGCAATAATTTGACATCCCGGACCCAACAAAAGTGGTTTCGTCGAATTCCAAGGTCGTATGCAAAATATCAATTTTCCAGGGCTATATATTCTATATAGCGACCATTCTGAAATTCATTCGGCCATAACTTTTGATTCCCGTTATGAAACTTCGATTTTTCAGATTCATTAGAAAGGTATTGACTAACAGATTTAAATATTTTTCGTTTCACTAAAATCCGTTATATTTTCCACCCTGCACAGTCAGTCAAAATTTGAATTCAAATTTTCAAACTGACTCACTATTTCTAATTCACTATTTTATTGAAATATTCTATTTCAATTGTTTAAATTCCTTTGAAATGACCAATTTAAAATTTTTAAATTGGCTCGTATTTTCCGGGTTATTACAGATTCCGTTTGCTCACACAGCGTATTTTTAACCATCAAAATACTGACTGTTTTTTACATTAAAAATCCATACGGCCACATACTGACTTCAAAAATCATGAGACTTGAAATCTAACCATAATTTAATATTAAGGATCCAACAAAATTAGTTTCGTCGAAAACGGAGGTCGTTTGTAAAACTGGCTATTTTTAAAGCTCTAAATAACCCATTTTTAATATATAAATATATTTAAAAATAATTAAATTAAATATTTATAACTAAATATTATCGTATATATCCACACTAGAATATCATATAACTCCAATTGGATTTATAACTCGATATTTCAAAATTCCCAGTTATATCGATATTTGATTTATATGTAAAATCCTTTTATAATATAAATATGTATTTATTATAAATTTCAAAGGAATTCCATAGCGACTTTTCTAAAATTTGATTTGGACATAAATCAAAATTTATCCGACGAAATCCTGATTTTTCTCTTCCATTAGAAAAATATACTTCACCAGCTCCGAACGTTTCTTGCTTCACAGAAATCCGATTTAAAACGAACTCTGTATATTCAATTGAAGTTCAAATCACCAAATAACGAACTGCCGCGCCATTTCGAGCTCGAATTTAATTATAATATAATTATACGTTCAAACTGTCGTTATTTAAATATATTCGTTATTCTAATTCAATTCTAAGCAGAATTAAATATTTTAAATTGTCCAGTTCACATTATATTGTCAATTCACTATTTCCGACTATTTTGAAATTAAATCTATTATTCTATTATTTAATTAAACAGCTATTTAAATCTCTATATCACTATTTAAATAATTAATTAAATTAATTATAATACCGTAAAAATATGGGTCGTTACACTCTTGCTTAACACCCTTCTCTGAGACGCATGAGCTCAGAGGTTATATATTGGTAGTTATCGATTGCATGGCGTGAATTGTCACTGTGACATGGCAAGATGCAATTGATCGAGGCTTTGGTTGAAAAGCAGAGCCTTATGGTTGATGATCAAATCACAACCTATTTCGGCATGGCTTTGTGTATAGCGTTACCTCGCGAGCCTCACACCCTGGTAAGAGTCAGAAACAGGAGAAGGGAGCGCAGGGAGTGCACACGTTTCTTTCTAGCAAGAAATGGTATCAGGGTTTTGCAGGCCCTGACATTTTACCTATGTGGTTGATGGATTATGAGGTACCTCGGATTTATTGCTCGATAGTGACCATTTTATAGGTTCAATAGGACTAGGAAGCGAGTGTTCAAGCATAACTAATCCACTAAAGTATTTGTGGACCAGCACTGCAGGATCCAAGGGTTTGCCAGCGTCCGAATCCTGGGACATTGCTAGAGTGTCTCGAATCGGTAAGAAGATCGTCCCTAGCCTTGACTCATGATGGAAACCCAATTTCCAATATGACATTACGGTTTTGATTGTAAACCTATATATGGCGACATAGTAGGATGGGGTACTATGCCGTCTAGGATTGATACATTTACTTTTAAGTATTTTAAAACTGTTGCATTGTGTGATGGGATTTGAGTCTTATAATGATTTCATTTTTCTAAAAAGAATTGCGTTGTTTTGAATAAAAATTTATTAAACTTATTCACTGGCAATCCAATGGAGTAAACCCATTCCGCGTTAGTAGCGTGGTCCTGTGATTAGCCATATTGTTAGACAAGTTAGGAAAGATTTCTCATACCAGTCCCATGACTGACCCATAGTTTGTTTCACTTTGCAAACTCGAGTGCCCTCTTTGGCACACGGGCAGTTGAGTATCTTATTTTGCAGATATATTGAGCAGAATTCTGGATCGAAGCTTAAAGCTATGTCCAGAGCATTGATAGGCTTCCGCTGTATCAGCTTATTGGTTCCGCTGCATTGTATTAAATTCATTATAAATTATCTTCCGCTGTTGTATTATTATATTCGATATACTCTGATATTCTATACTCTAATGTAACATTATTGTAATGTTTATAAAAGTCATTTGTTATTTGTTCTGATGTGTTGTATGCCCACAGTTAATTCATTCGAGGATTTCCAACTTTTGGATCAGACCTGTGTGGTATATGGTCGATTCAAAGGGTGAGGATTTTCGGGTCATTACACTCCATCTATAAGCTTATACTGTCTACAGAGTAACATGAATTCATTAAGTTTAAAATTAATGTAATACTGTATCACAAAATTACTCCACCTATGTCCTTGAAGAGTCATTGTCAAAATAACTCTATCAAGTGAATGTGCATGCTAACCATTTTCAAAACACAGTGCTTTACAACTCTTCGCATAATTTTATTTTTGGTCAAAACAATTATCAAATGCCCTTTTTATAGAAAATAAAGTGAATGAGAGAAAATAACACAAAAAGTATATGAATTTCTTCCTGCACCTCTTTTCTACTTTTTTATATTATGAATTTGTATGTTCAATACTGTTAAAAGAGTACAAGTTTCATTCAGCAAAACAACAGTATCCAAAAATTTCATTTAGTCTGAACATTACAACATACAAGGTATAACCAACTTGGAAGTGTTAGAAACACCCAAAGTTTCAAATCTCTTATTATAAGAAAAAGAGACATGAACCAACACCTTCTTTTGAAGTGGATATGTTATGTAAGAGAGAAGAGAATTTCAGTGATGAATGGAGGAAGGTTTTGTGTGTTTCTGATGAAAAAGAAAACCATATATGCGAGAGTATTGTTATTTCAAAATAATTGTATTTACTTGTGCCAGGTAAGTAGATTCTTTTCATGTTCTGTTTTTAAGGCATTAAATAAACCATGACTCGGCTTCAAAAAATAGAAAAATGATCATAAACTTTTGTTACCAGGTAAGTATAATGATATTTTCTAAATTCATTTGTTTATTATCTTATTTGATATTTTGTCTTTTTTTTAAATTTTGTTTCAGCTTATTTTGGAAGAGCTGTGTCAATTGAATAGTTACCTTTAGATGGAAGTTGGGAAGATTCTTGTATTGGCAGCTAGCAGTTCTATGGCTTTGATTTCCGTCTATGGTATGTATAAATCTTATTACAACAACTGATCTGTTGACATGAACAGAACTCCAAAAATGTATGGACTATGTTAGTATGTGAATATCAATCGAGATAAGGGAAGTAAGCTTATTTGAGCCTGTGTTCCCATTTTAGTATTATATTTCCCGTTGAGTTCCTCTTTTGTGAAAGAGTTAGTCTTCGTGTATGTGTATTACTATCTGATAATGCATGGATATTTAGTTTGGAAGATGGTAGTAGTTTGGATTCTTTGTTTGTGTTCCATTTTAGTCTTTGTGTATGTGTATTACTATAACAGATGCTCAACTTAGTCAGTGTTCCTATTTTAGGTTGTTTTACTATCTGATAATGCATCTGTTGTGGTAAGCCTAAAAGGCTTTTTTTATTAAAAAAAATTGAATTTGCATCTGTCGTAATAGTAAAACAGACACAAATGCACTGAGGAGTAAAAGTGCCATGCACAACAATTTGCATCTGATGTAATAGTAAGGAAGATGCAAATGCAATGGTATTTGCGTCCAATGCACACTATAACAAACGCAAATATATCAAATTTGCATCTGCTGTAATAGTAAGACAAATGTAAATGCATTGGTATTTGCATCTAATGTACGCTATAACAGACGCAAATATGTCAAATTTGTGTCTGTCCAACAACAGAAGCAATTTTTTTTAATATTTGCATCCACATTGAAGCAGACGCAAATAATGCGAAATATCGGACGTAAATACCCCTTTTTGTACTAGTGTGTTATCCCTAAATTTCCACCTTCCATATTAGGATAAAAAGATCCAACAATTCAGATCTTTTGTATTAGCAAAAATGTCTAAAAAAAAAATCTAGGTAGTAATCCTTCTATACATATACATATAGCATTTTGAGTGTGTGTGTGTGTGTGTGTGTATTGTAGTATGGTTCTAAACACATATTGAACCGTATTTGAATTCTATTTATGCCCAATCAGTGTATATTAAAATATTGATAAATGGGCAGTTACGAATATAGAAACCTAGATAATGAGTAAAACAAATGTGCACATAACTTCCTTGATAAACAATGCTTTAAAGAATGAAAAATATGAAGTAATAAAACAAAAATTGAAATCGTTAGATATCTGTAAATTGTGTGGTTTGTAGGGGGTTAAGAGTACATATCTAACTAAAAACTTACTTATCACATATAACATTGTGCAAGTAGAGAATTTCACCTATGGTAAACAAAATTAAAATACCACTAATGGTTGCTAAGTCTATTAGCTCAACCTGTAAATAAAACAAATATCTTTCAACGCCAGAATCAAAATAGAGCATGTTTTAGATTAATTTTCAAGATTCAACTTTCTGATTTGTTAAGGAATTATTCTATATAGTCTGAAATTAAAATGGAAACAAATATGGATAAAATATTTTTATAGCAGAGAGGGATCATGTAAATTATAGACCAAAATTATTAGACCTACTTATCAAAATCTTTAGGAGTTAATTATAGATCAAAATTATAGTAGAGGAGGGTTATCAACTTGCTTGGGTTGCTGAGAGGCTTGCGTGATTCCGCTAGGTTTGGGCCTTGTTATTGGTTCGAGAGTCCATATTTGCATTTAAGCTCTTTTGTTCTTCTTGTATGTGCTTGTTGTCATATTCTATATCCATCTCTACAGATCAGTTTTTGTGAGGTTTGGAAGAATGCCTATATTCTTCTTTTTGTTATATATATATATATATATATATATTTATGTTTAAAAGAAAACTTAGGAGTTAATATTAACTAAAAGTTGATCAATTAAGAGTAACACTGTTAGCTATAGAAGATAAAAGTTTGAAACTTGTTATAAAAAATTAGATAATAGAATTCAATGAGGGGAGCAAATGATTATTTGGTGACATGAAAACACCAAAGTTAGGACCATTCGTATTGGATGATTATATAATATAGGAATACCATATGTTAGTGTTATTTCTAGACCATTTAATTCTATAACAACTACATAAATACATATTGTAATAGCTATTACTGTCATAATTCAAAAATACACAATTAGTGCATTATGATTGCAGCTGTAATAAGAAGGTATGTAAAATACATTCAACTAATTTATTGTAAAATTCAACTGTTATGAACATACGTAAATACACATACATTTCAGAATATATTTCATTTCAACATTTAAGACAACTTATATTTTTGAACCAGAGTTTCAATTAATTGATTGTATAATTTAATTACTAAATATATGTATATATGTAACCATCCATAAGTTAAAAATATTGTCATATAAACATAACTTAGTTTGTAGTATATTTACTACCAAGTGCTCGTGAACAAACATATTGTCTAAAATCTAATCATAATATACGTATCAAAATATTCATTAATTATGTTATAAATATGGAAATCTTAGATTCTTAATTCACTTCTTATGTATGAATTAAAAGGGTAACAACTATTATGTATGCCAGACCTGAAAATTGGACCACGAAATTGAAGTATAAAAAACAATAAATACTTCTACAATAATTGAATACAAAGTTAGCCACAATCTAGTTCAATATTAACAAAAGATATGAGTTTGTATGGAATAAGTTAATTGTATGGTAATCTATAGAAAGTTAATTAATTTCTCTAGTAGTTCATTCAATTATGTTACATGCGTATATACATATACACATACACATATAGACGCGCACACACACACACGCATACATACATACATACATATATATATATATACACACACATATATATATAACATCATCTTAAAATTAAAATCCATTTTGTGTGTGAATATAAGAGAAAAAGAGATAGTTGCTACACCTACTATATGATCTTTAATTTCAAGAGGAAAACATGGGAAATGGATAAATAAATAACAAGCATAAATAATAATCTTTAATAATAGTTGAAATAGATTTGGTGTCATACTTTTTTGGTGTACACCTGAACTGATGAAAATGCCCTTCAAATAATTAATTTACCTATTCAAATCTTTAATTGCCCAAAATTTTAGGCAACTGTCCAAAGAATATGCATGTGAGGAAAAAATGAATAAGCATATGTAAATATAAAGGAAATAAATAATATATATAGAGAGAGAATGAGGGGGATAGAGAGACAGAGACATGGGGAAATAACATGAAAAAACAAACAATTAATGCAGACAAAAATGGCAAGGGGAAAACATATATGTACTATATTAATAACTCACTGATTATAATTAACGTACATTTCTTTTTAAACCGAAATATCACATTATACAAAATATGGTAATATATTATCAATTAATATGGTAATATATTATCAATTAATATATATCTATTATACAAAATATCACATGGCAAAAATTATTCCAATCAGCCTAAATTTAGATAGGCAATTAATCAAATTTTTGAAACATTTATCTTTTATAAAAGCTATGTGGAGCACTTATCCAAATCAAAAAAATAGACAACAATCTAATTAGCTGTCACACATTGTGCCTCATAATAAATATGGTAATATATATTATCAATTAATATATATTAACAAATATCAAATATTCTAACACAACCTTATCATAATTCATGTAATTCTAGAAAAACCCCATTCGTTCTATAAATACCACTCAGTATAATCTATCTTCATCACTCTTCGATCTTCAACCTTTCTTGCTACTCCTCCAGCATTTCAATCTCATAGCCACTACTAATATCTGTCTAAGGGTAGATTCCCTATTTAGGTTGAGATATATTTCTATTTTCCTTTTGTTTTATATGTATTACAGGATGATTTTATTTGGAACGCTGAATTTAGTGCAACAGTCATATGAGTTTTCTTCTCTGTTTTGATGAGCGAAACAATAATTATATAACCATTCATTCTTCTATAATGAAAGGTTTGCTAGATACTCATTCTATATATCTGAGAAACAATAATCCATGCGCGAAACGCATGCCATCACCATGCGCGAAGCGCGTGCCACGACCACGCGCGAAGCGCGTGCCACGACCACGCGCAAAGCGCGTGCCGTGACGCTCGTAATAATAATAATAATAATGTAAAATAAACTATATTAGGAACATATATATATATATATATATCCATTAGAAAAATAATGCATAAATTGGCTTATTGGTAGGTAACTCTAGATTATTAACAATTGGAAAATAAATTAAATCTTATAAGTTAAAAAAATTCAAACAAAATTAATGCAAATCTGACTAGTAAATATACCATCCTTCCTCTATGAAATATCTTCTTCTTTAAAAAACCCAAAAAATCATACATATTTTAACAACCAACATTTATTTTGAATCATAAACTACAAAAGGAAATCAAATGAGAAATTTTAAAGGCGTGATACTTGAGGATGAAACACATAGAAAGACCTAGATGTCTTATCAGTTAGGGTAGACAACATCATGATAGGTTTGAATTAGGGTTTGTTCGACGGTCCCAAATGGACCGTTTGGATAATAGACGCGTCCTTTATCCAACGGTTCATTTTGGATCGTTGGCTCAACAGTTGGAATTCCAGCCGTTGGCCCTCCCCTCCCATCCTTTATAAATTCCCCCCTTCTTCTTCTCCTCACCTTATGCTACTCCGTTTCCATCTCTCTCCTCCTCTTCTGCTTCCTATTTCTAGTCCATTTCAGCTGAGTTTCAGGTAATTTTATTCGTTATTATATTTTGAACGTTCATATATTCGATATATATTTTTTCCCAAATTTTTTGTTTATTCTTCTTTATTATTTTTTGTTTTTTGTTTGAAGTCACGGTGGAACGTTGCTTCGTTGTTCTTTCTACCGTTACTAATGTTGAGAAGCAGGAGATTATTGAGATTTTTTGTATCGATCAGTCAATTTTGGATATAGTGGATATACTATCTAACCGAGACTTGCTTGGTTATATAGGTTATCAACTGAGAAATTTCTGTGTTGTATTTCTCTGGTTTATTAATGATATTATACTGTTTTTAAAAATATATTAATTAAAATTACAAAACAAAAATTAAAAATGATCCGCTTACAGCCTCAAATGTATTCTCCGCTAACTACAATACTCCGCTTAAATACGCCACTAAAATACTCCGCTATAATTCTCCATTTGCATTACCCTCAAACACACTTTTAGTTAAATGGTGTGTGTTGTAGGTGGGGCGTGACTTTCTGGAAGGATAAGAAGGTCAATGGCTATTTTCTAGGGTCTTAATCAATGAGCGGTTGTTAATAGTTTAGTGTGCTAATGATAATTTGAGGTATTTAGAGTTTGAGGAGAGTGAGTGCTTGATCTTTTTTAAAGGAATAAATGGGTGATTGTGTAATAATACAATAATAAAAGATGTAATAGATGGAAATGAAATCAATATAATAGGTGGCAAGTAGAAAATGGAAGTTAAAAAACCAATTATAAGAATGTTTAAGAGGAGAGGATTTTGAACTCGGTTTTAATAGTATAACATTATAGATAGATATAACAACCTTTTGAACTTCTACACACCACCACAATATTTCTTATATTGATAATTTTCTTCTTGATGGTTTCTCCATGTGTTTCTTTACCCATATTTCTGTAATGTCATTTCCTTTGTTAATTCATATATATCTAATCAATAATCTAATTAAATGTTGTCTCTTTTGTTGTATAGTTACAATTTTTTACTTTGTCGATTTTTAGTTCTTTTCACTTAATGTTTTTAGATAAATACTCTTTAATCTTTTAAATAGAACATTTTCTCATATCGTAAGGCATCATTTTGGTTTATTAACCAAGTTAATAAGGTAATAATTATTCCCATTTATTTTTTCTTAAAGTAGGTGAGTAGGTCTCTTATGGGACAAGATATGTCTTCAGATTGCCTATCCAAGGTTATTAGGATCAGATCTCATTGGTACCAGTTAAACATATTCAGTATATATGTGTAATTGTGTATGTATACACACACACATACATACACACGCATACACATGCACACACTCACTCACTCACTCACACACACACGCACACACACACACACACACACACACACACACACATATATATATATATATATATATATATATATATATATATAGAAGCAGTACTTCGAAATGCCCTTTGATTCCAACCGCATATTTCCATTTCTCACTCCTTCCATTAACTCTATCTTAAGAAGACTTCTATCTCTCTCTCTCTCTCTCTCGCGCGCGCGCTCATGCACGCGCGAGGGAGGGTGTGTGTGTGTGTATATATATATATATATATATGTGTGTGTGTGTGTGCGTGTGTGTGCGTGTGTGGCAAGCGTTCGGTTGCACCCCAAAAATGGAGCATCCCAAATGTCCCTTGATATAAGCCCCGCATTTATATCAAAGAAAGTGAGTGGGAAGTGAGAGAGTGAGTGGATCGAGAGAGAAGCAGAAATGCTTGGTGGAAATAGGGGGCAAATGGTGTGCTGCACTGTTACGGATGCCATTAAACCTGCCTCTCTCTCTCTCTCTCTCTCTCTCTATATATATATATATATATATATATATATATATATATATATATATATATATGTATATATATATATATATATCTACGGGAGGTCTTTTTGATACAAAATATGGATATAATGGATCTCCATTATTAGATTGCCCATTGATTTTTATCTTTCATATAAAGACAGAAAGATTTAATGATCGAGATATTTTGTGTTTCGGTTTATGTCTAAATAGTCATCGTGTGTGTGATAAGTTCAAAGGCACCCCAAATAGTGTAGCGCCCCTACAATCCCCTGATTTCCTGCTCTCATTCCTCTTTCTCTCTCTTCCCACTAATTATCTCTCCCCTACTAACTTTTAAATTCTAAATGAATGACCCAAAATGGAATGCAAACGGGGTGCTACCAAATAGGGATGCCCTGAATCGTGCATATACATATATAGACACACACACACACATGTGTGTGTGGGGGAGGTGTGTGTGAGCCACGTGCATGTATTATTTATCAATATTCATCAAGGTTGTCTTTTTCATCCAATATCGATCTACGGTCTACAAAATTTCATATGATGCATCCTTACTATGTATTGATGTTATTGTCACTGTAATTTAGGTACAGGAGAATAGAGAAATTTAGATATAGAAGATTTCCTCTCGTTGTATATAACCGATGAAAGCTGGAAACAGGATATACAATTTAGCAATATGGAGTATGAAACACGACTTTGCTACAAAAAATACGAAAGCGGAGAAAGATTAAGGGACCAAAGGGTTGTTTGAATTAAAAACGAGTTTTCTGTTTTGAAATTCTACATGCCAGCACAAAGTTTCTTATTTTGATAATTTTCTTCCTGTTAGTTTCTCAGTGATTCTGCTACCTCGTTTCTAAAACGTTGTTTGCAATGTTAGTTCAAATATATCTAATCAATGAATTAATTTAATTTGCCTCTTTTGTAGTATAATTACTATTTTTACATTGTCGACTTTTAGTTCTTTTCGTTCAAAGTTTTAGATAAATACTCTTTAATGTTATGAACGGAACATCTAATTCTCATATCGTAAGGCAACATGTTTGGCTCATTAACTAAGTTGATAAGGTAACAATTATTCCCATTTATTTTTTAGTCGATGTGCGTCTCTTGTGGAACAAGATATGTCTTCTGATTATCTACGGTACCCAGGGTTATTAGGATCGGATCTCACAAGTATTAATTAACCATATCCGGTACACTTACACAGTGTGAAGTCGTGCACGCGTACACATACACATACACACTTGCGTGTATATGTACACACACATACACACATCTGTTGTATCATAAGCAATGTGATACTCTTAATTTCCCTCTGATTACCATGTCATATTTCCATTTTTTCCTCCTCCCACTAACTTCCTTTTCTTTCATATCGTTATTTAATTGCAAACTTGTGGTCATAAGTGCATCTCCATTAGTTCAGAGTGTGGATTTTCGATTTTTCGCATCCTAAATTGTTGGAACCGAAGATATGCCAGCAGTTATGTGAACAAGCGTTTTCTCAACAAATGTCTGGACATCAGGTATTTGTTGAACAAGCGCCCTCGTTTTTATAGTTGACTTAAGTGGACGTTGGAAGTCAGGCGCTTGTTCAACAAGCTCCTGAAAGTAAGATACTCGTTGAACAAGCTCCCGAGGAAAAAAGAAATTTTTAGGCGTTTATTGAACCACCGCCTGATTTCAGGCATTTGTTCAACAAGCGCTTGTTAAGTTCTGAAATTTCAGAACGGATACATCTGAAATCCTCACTTTGAGAGGTTCTGGACCTTTGGTGCACAACATTTTGTATATGGGTTTATGAAATTTGCAAATCCAAGCATCAGTTGGAGATGTATTAATAGGGGGACTTTTAGGGTGCAGTGGAGCGCTCCTCAAATATGTATGTATACGCATGTAAGAATTTTTTCTGAATACAAAATTTAAATTTCTGAATACAAAATTTAGACATAATGGAATTTTACTATTGGCTTACCTTCTGATTTCTGCTTTTCATATAAAGACTAAAAGATTTAATGATCGAGATTTTTTGTCTTTCGGTTTATGTCTAAATAACTACTCACACACACACACACATATATTTATACACACACACACACACACACACACACATATATATATATATATATATATATATATATATGTGTGTGTGTGTGTGTGTGTGTGTGTGTGTGTGTGCTGGTCTGATTTATTCTAATGGAAACGGTTACAATATCAAATGTGCTTTTGGGGTTAAGCAGTGATGAAATGGGGTAGTTTGAGTTCATTCAAATATTGAGAAATGCAAGTAGTTTTGGTATTGGATGACTAGCTTCTGTCTAATCACCGATAAGTTAGATGGTTTTGGTTACAGGTTCATGTGAATCTGGTTTTCTTCCTGATCTTTTCATCTAGTGCTTTGTTTTTTTGACCAAGAATTGTCGTGGTCTGGAGAAAGTATAAGGTGGCATTTGAATTTTCACTGGTATGAAATCTTCAAACTGATGATTCTGGCTCTAGGATTGATTCATAGGCGTCTGTGAATCATCAACCAGCCCTAGAGAATGAAATGGAATTGAATATTTCTTGGGATTTGATTAGGTTGAATTTAGATGTTATCCATGTACATGAAAGGGCTGCAGTCCTGTTTTGAATAGCAAACTTTTCAAGAAAGCTGGGTATTATCATGTTGTTTTATCAAATCAGCACGTGTAGTTCGAAGCAGATTTAATGGGTAGTTGGTTTTGGATGGACTGATTGGAGGTTTAATGGAGTATCAATAAACAAAGTGCATGCTAGATTGAAGTAACCATGTTAGTATGATATGCTATGAGGGCGGGAGGTGTGGTTTAGCGAATGAGCAGATAGTTCAAGGTAGCGAGTTTTAAGTGTGTGGTAGCCTAATCATGGGCTGACTTTTCTTTGTTATATTTAGTTTTACTTGTATTTGCTTTTTTAGTTTCTGCATTTATTTTTGTTTGTAACGGTTAGTATGCTAACCATGTCTGGTGTACTGCTTTTTATTTTATAATAAAAGTGAACCAATTATATATATATATATATATATATATATATATATATATATATATATATATATATATAAGAGAGAGAGATAGTTCCGTTGCACCTCTTATACTGCACGTGAACTCCCCCTCCCGAATATAAGTCATTCATTCCTCCACTCATTTTCTCTCTTAATAGAAAGAGAGAGAATGAGTGGGGAATAAATGACTGAGATTCATGGGGTGAGTCCACGTGCAATATAAAAGATGTAGTGGAACGCTGCCACACACACACACACACATATATATATATATATATATATATATATATATATATATATATATATATATATACATATATATAGATACATATATGTGTGTGTGTGTGTTTGTGTGTGTGTGTGTTGTGTCAGTATTCAAGATTGTCTTTTTTCAGCTAGTATCCATCTAATCTACGGTCTACACAATTTCATATAATGGGTTCTCCCTATAAGTTAGGTTGTATATAACCGATAAAAATTTAAAACAGAATACACAGTTTAGCAGTATAGGGTATGAAACATGACTTTTGTAAGAAAAAAAAAATTGGAAATGGAGAAAGTTTAAGAGATCAAAGGGTTGTTTGGCTTAAAAACGAGTTTTATAGTTTGCATCTTTAGTATGTATTTCAAACGTGTGACGGAAGAGAAGAAAATGTATAAAGATCTCAATTATCACAAGAAAGGGGACAAGGAGGGAAAAGGAAGATGAATTTTGATATTTTCCAGAAGACACAAGAAAGGGGACAAGGAGAAAAAAAGAAGATGAATTTTGATAGGTAAATTTTATACTATACACTTTTAATCAGTTAATCCATTCTATAAAATAACGATCTTTGACTTTTAATAAAATTTAAAATTTGAATAGTATATTCACCTTATCTTTCTTGCTGGCGAACTTTAACAATGTTTCTCTTTTTTTCCACACATGACATGGAAGTGTGATGAATCATTGTAACAATCCCGAAATCACAGCAACGTTATGAAGATGAGGAACTACTGTTTAGCGGCAGAAGAGGAAGATAATCAAGTGTTAGTTTGTGCATATGTGCATGTGTTCATCTGATACGAGCGATTTACTGGCTGTTTTAGATGTTCATTGATCTACTGCATGTTGTACTCATATCTGATGGTTAACAGGCTTATATTTGGTTAGTTTGAGCAGTGTTTTAAAAACCGAACCGAACCGCTCGGTTCAACCACCAAAACCGAAAACCGTAAGACAGCCCGGCCCGGAACTAAGAAAAGCCGCATTTAGCTTAGAACCGCTGAAAACCGCGGTTTTAAAGGTCCGACCCGGTTTAATTTGAAAAAATTAAATCAGCCCAACTTAAAAACCAAATCATTTCACCAGTTTTCAACGCACAAAAAGCTGTTTAACTGCTTTTGTGAAGTTTCCAGGCATTCAATACAAGTTAATACGCTAGGGACCTTTCCTTTATAGGCGCAGATTGACATTAGCCTTCATTATTTGGTGATGTGGGACATTTCACCCTCATATTTTTGCCTGTATCACACGTAGAAGAAAGATGGAGCAACACAATTCTATCCCCACGCAGTTGCTTCTCCTCCCATCACAGTCCATTGCTCGCCGCTGCAACCACCACACAACACCACCTACCGATTATTTTTCTATTTAAACAATGTGTTCAAACTAGCATTTTTATTTCAATATTTTTGTGTATATCTTGTATTTAAATGTGTAAATTTTCAAAAATAAATTCCACGGTTTTAACGGTTCGACCATCAAAACCTTGAACCTTCGATCATCACGGCTTGAGCGACGGCACGGTCATGAAAACTATGAGTTTGAGTTGTGGTTTGACTGAGTCAAAGAGGCATGTGCCTGGTTGTGTATAATTATGGAGAGAAGGCTATGTAACGTGTGGTGCAAAGAAAATCATAAAACAACAAGTTTTAATTCTATTCCAGTTCCTGTTGTTCCAGTGTCGCCATTCAAACCTAATTCAATTTGTGCTCTATTTTCTTTTCCTTTGCCTTTTGTTAGATACAATCTTGTTTACAAATTCTTGCAGTTTAGATTCATGTTATCAGTTTAATTTCCTACAATTCACATTTCGTGTCTAAATTCAGTTCTTGATTCATCTGCCTGCAATTGTTAAATTAATTTTTTTCTACAATTTTACCATTCCAGTTCTTTTGCTAATTACTGCACTCTTTTGCTTGTATAATTTCCTTCAGTTACCATTTTCAGTTCTTAATCTTTTCATGCAAATTGTTACATGCATTTTATGGTGAATTCCATATATGCTAGAGCAAGGATCAATGATTAAAGCTCAAGAATTCATATTGATTGATTTGTGGATTAACATGAAATCTTTATATTAATCCACTTGTTGATTAACTTACAAAATGGATGTGGATCAACTTATTAAAATAAAATGGTGGATTAACTAACCAAAGTCGTGGATGAAAATAAAACTTACCATTTTGATGTTTTCAAGAAGGGAAAAAAATCGTTTTCAATTTTATATATTAAAAGCATTTTCCTATTTATGTTTTTCACCTATTTTTCTCTATTGGTGAATTTTGAAATACAAGTTGAAAACAAAAAAATAAAAGCACAAAACAAGTTTTGAATAACAAACAAGCCTTATACTTTTCCTCTTCCAGTAAAACTAAACATTGATTCTTTTGTTTCTTTTTCTATATTTTTTTCACATATATATTAAAAATCTCATCTTACACTGTTCTTCCTTTTGCGGATATCCAAACAAATTAAACTCAAGTTTTGCCCTCACTCAAAAATGCCACCGGTGATTGGGCCCAATATTGAATGTGTTCCACGGTTTGGATTGCTTCAATAGTCATCCAACAACTATGATCAAGGAGGTAATACACGTCCAAATCTCCATCATAACAAGTAACAACAAGTGGATTCAAGTCTAATCAAATTTATTCTTATAGCAATCATTAACGATTTGGAAAAGACAAAATAAGAGGTTCATCTTTATTCTATGAGCTCAACGGTATTCCAAACATACCATGAAACCATGACAGACAATATAACTGGCATGTCAAGACAACTCACCGGGAAAGACATTAGAACTGGGATTTGTCAAGGCCATCAAAGTAGGGATGCTCCATCGCAGCCTTTGCCGATATCCTATTAGCAGGGTCATATCGGAGCATTTTCGACAAAAGATCAACACCCTGAGGTTCAAGTGGGAAAACAGCACTTGCCAAATTTTGAGGCTTCCATCGAGGATACTCATGCCAGTTCCTTAATGAAGTTACACCAGGCCATTGCTCGTCAGTCGGAGTTCCTAATTGCTCGAAAATACAAAGTAACTGCTTGAACTCAGAGTCACCGGGAAACAAAGCTTGTCCTCTCACCATTTCAGCAAAAATGCATCCTACAGACCACATATCAACAGCAGTTGAGTAACGACTTACCCCCAACAGCACTTCAGGAGCTCTGTACTGAAGCGTGACAATCTGATGAGTGTAGCTCTTAAGAGGTACTGCAAAGGCCCTTGCTAACCCTAGATCGGCAATCTTCAGGATCCCTTTGTCTCTATCAACCAGAAGATTCTGAGGTTTCAAATCCCTGTGAAGCACTCCATGACCATGGCAGTGGGCTACACCTTTACAGAGCTGATACAAAAAGCTCTGAACGATATTGGGAGGCAGCCGTCTAGAATACCCTTTTGGACGGATAAATTTCTCCAAATCGGTGTCTAAATAATCAAACACCAGATAAAGCATCAGCTTCCCGTTCTCAACCACACGCTCCACATCCAGCAACCTGACAATGTAAATGCTCTGAGAAAGAATTTTGAGCAGAGCTATCTCACGAAGAACGGTAGCCGGAATTCCTTCTTCTTCTACATCGAGTTTGATCTTTTTTAGCGCGACGAGTTGGCCGGTCGCTTTGATTTGCGCTTTGTAAACTTTTCCATATGATCCTTCTCCCAACTTTTCCAGCTTCTCGTACTTCTCCATTGCGAAATCGGAAACCCTAAACACTGGATTTGGAGTGTTGTGTTTTTCGTTGATTAGGCGTTAAGAAGCGGAGGGATCGTTTTATGGGAAATCAGAGTCGACTGTGTTACACCGAGACAGAATTGGGGGCAAATCGGGGAATTGTTGAATGAAAAACTGAGCGCTGTTGGTTTTTGAAATATGAAATTCGGAACAGGATTAAGGAAGAAACATAATATATTTTTAGAAGCAGCCATAAATATGCTATTTATTATTTAATACCATATAAATTTTAATGGGAAATTCTATTTAAACACAAAATAAGGACACACAATTACACACAATAAATCTTAATCACTAGATACTCCAACGAATTGCACTCTCCACATAAAGACAAACAAAATCAACGGTGGAGGCTTTGTGTCTATCTATTTGTATCAAATTTTGTATTCAAATAGCCGGTCCCAATTTTAATTGGTGCTAATTAATTTATATGTTTTTTAATATCACATCTATTTTTCCATTTAGTTGTTAATCACTGAGCAAAACCTTTCCTCTTCCTTTTCATTCACGTAAATTTCAAAATTTGGAATAAAAAATCCTAATTTTCACGTTTTCTCTGTAATCAAATCTCTTTGTCCTCCATCAAAAATTCTAAAAATCTAAATCCAACTTTTTTAATAGTCCTCAAGTGTGATTCTAAACCTAACTTAGTGATGTCTAAGGAAGAAGGTGGATTCGAAAATACTTAACCGTCCAAAAAAGTAAATGAGGTACATTTGATTTGTTCTCCTTCAATGCTAGTTACACTACAAATTAAGACCCTTGCATTTTTGTGAATTTTTTCATATGATTGACAGGAGCAATTATTTATCATGAATTCTGGCGACGGAAAGGGAGTAGAAAACTCCAATGATTGTAATGTATCTTATTTAAAATATTTAATAATGCCAGTCATTTATAGATTTTAATGGAAAACCGACTTTGGAGGAATTACCTAATGAATTTGTTGGGTTCGAAAAATTTGATGACATGACAATTGATGATGTAGAGGTTGAACAATCAAATGTAAGTAAATTTACATTTTTCTACCATTTTTTGTTTAATGTTACGTGTGCAAACACAGTTGATAAATGTTGTTTTGTGGTTTGGATTTGTCACTAGGTTTTTTGCCAAACAAAAGAGAAATCAATAGAGAGTGATAATAAGTTAGACATTGAAGACTTTGGAAAAGCTAATGCTGATGTGACAAAACATTTTAAAGGCTAGTTCTATTTGGACATCTAATTTTGCCTTACATACACCAAATTTTAGGCTGAAAATTTAAACACCGTTTTTTTACTTTGCCTACACCCTATATCTTCTCATTATACTCTTAACCTTGCAAATCGTTCACTCTCGTTTAATCTCTCGCTCTCATTTCTCAAGACAACCTAGGACAGTAACAACGGGGAAAAGATGAAAACCTAGAAGACGTGCGGGGGAAAAATCATTCCATCTAGTTGAGGTGCGCGGCTAGCGCACAACCTCGCACCGCCGTTCTATCGACATTAATTTCGCTATACTGATGTACAAACCGAAAATAACTAACCTCGTCTGCATATTCTGTTCCAAAGTCAGTTTTTTTTTTTTTTTTTTTTTTTTTTTTTTTCAATTTTTGCATCAAAATGATCAGCGTGTATAATTCTAACCCTAAATTCGTCTCTTCTTCAACAATTTCCATTGCTAAAAGTTTGAACTTTGATTTCTAACCTTGACCTAATTAATTAGTGTGTTAGGTTTTTTTTTTTTTTTTAAATTACCATGTATAATCTACGTCCGTTATACATGAGGGTATTTTAGTCCATAATTTTTTTTAAAAAAATCCGGTGTAAGAAGAACAAAATTAGGTGCATAAATAGAAGTAGTCCATTCTAAAATCGATAAATTACATTGTTTGTTTGAAACATTATATTATTTGTCATGTTTACCGTACTATCGGTACTAGTTACTAAGTCTAGAAATGCATTAGTCTGGTGGTGCAAAAGGCAAGGAAAAGAAGTAAACACCATCATTCTTATTGTCAAATCTGATAAATTTGGTACAGGAAAGAAACCTTGGTTGCATTTTGGTTGTGAAAGAGGAGGAATATATCAAAGTCATGTTTCGAAAAAAAAAAAAGCGAAGTTGACAGCAACGTTAAACGTAACGAAGCAAGTGCGACAAGAAAATGTAATTGTCCATTTTGGTCAAAGGCGTCTATCTAGAGGATGATAACTGAAAGGTTGAAGTATTTAATGGTACGCAAAATCATGATCTCCCAAATTCATTGGAGGGACACCCTCATGCGACATGGTTGAACGACGAGAAGAAAAAAATATTAGCAGATATGACCACTGTTGACGTACAACCAAAAGAGATTCTGACTACTATAAAAAAGACATTTCCCACAAAAAAAAAAAAAAAACAACAACATTGAAAACTATTTACAATACAAAATGCAACTTTCAACTATGGAATGTAGGTCTACTATGTAACAGTTGTTGAAATTGCTAGTCGACAATCATTATGTTCATTTTTATAGGTGTGGATCGTTAACTTAATCGTTTGATAGATTTGATGTGGTCTCATCCAGAGTCATCCGTCTTATGTAAGTGCGTTCCATCTAGTTTGCTTCTTTATAGCACATATAAACAAACTATTACAATATGCCATTATTTGAAATAGTTGGAATGATGTCTACCCGTAAAACTTTTAGTATCTCCCATGCTTTTTTAGCAAATGAGAAAGAAGATAACTATGAATGGACTCTTAGAAAACTAAGACATTTTTTTCTACCCGATAAATTTCCGGAGGTGATAGTTACAGAAAGGAATGGGCATTGATAAATGGAATTAAGAAAAAAATTCCGGAAGCTAGATTATTGTGTCTTTGCATATGGGGAATAATGTGATTGCTAATTGCAACCCTGAGTTTCAAATAGTTGAAGTGTTTGAAACATTTTTGCAAATCTAGAAAAAGGTTATTCATGCACCGTCAAAACAAGAGTTTTGGAGCATGTTACGGATCTTAAAAAAGATTGGACAGAATATCCACGGTGTCTTAGGTATCTTGAAGAGAAGTTTCTGTAGTATAAGGAGTATGTTGCATTTGCTTGGACAAATAAAGTTAAACATCGTGACAATAGAACAACAATAAGAGCGGAATCTTCGCATGCGCAGTTGGAAAAACATCTTAGAACATCTAAAGCTGCATTTGCCGTAGTTTGGAGCAAAATGGATAATATGTTGTGTTTACAACACACTGAAAGAAAAGCATCATTTGAAAAAAGTTTAGGAGCAGTGTAGAAAGCTTACCAAATTCCATTATTTAAAGAACTTCACGGTAGGACCTCTTTTTTGCAATGGATTTGATTATCAAGGAGTTAGCGAACATGAAAGCAGTTGCGATTGATGACTCATCGTGTGATCTTTTGAACCACGTAATATATGGTATTCCTTGTGCTCATGAGATATATCGTTATTATGTTGATGGTTGCGCTATACCATTTGAACGAGTGGATGAACATTGGAGAAAATTGAATTATCCACAAGTTGAAGAATCAATGGAGTCACTTCACACATCTGAATTTCAGTACTTCAAAAAATATTTTATAATGCCACTACTGAGGAAAAAGGTCATGTTACTCAAGTTAAAAGAGATTGCTTTACCGTCAACAACATAACTATTGGAGCCTAAAGTAGTCAAACACAAAGGAAGACCGATAGGTAGCGAAAGCAAGCTATCTGCGAAACAGAAAAAACAAATGAATTCCACGAAGCGTGATCCATCGGCTTTTGAGTATGCAAAAATTAGTGTCGAAACACTTTCGCAGTCTAGTGTAAATAAAAAGTTACAGCAAAAGAGGAAATTTTGTACAGTGGAGTTTGATACAAGTGACAAGCAATCGGTAAATTATGAATTTAAATATTTAGCATTTATATCGGGTTTTCTACATCAGTTCGTTGTTGATGTTGAAGATGTAATTGGTGATGGTAATTGTGGATTCAGATGTGTTACTAAACAAACAGAAGAACTAAATTTGTGTTGGAAAGAAGCAAGGAAAGCATTGTTGAAAAAGCTAAACAACTATTGGGATTTATATGTTCGACATTTTGATATTTCCCTCTGTGAGCAACTAAAAGAATGTATTGATTGTGACACTTGTCTGTGCTCTAAAAAGAATTGGATGATAATGTCTGAAACTGGATATTTAATAGCTACTGCATTCAACCACGTAGTCATGTACATTTCTGAACATCAATATTTGGCGTCCTATTCACATCAAAACTCTCCTAGTTAAGTGATGAACCATAGTTAGTATGTTTTGCCATCCTAACTCTTAGAGATGAAGCGCCAATTCCTCCAGTGGCTAGTTTTTGGTCTCAATTTGTGAGCAAAAATGTGAAAGCATAGAACGAGATTTTTGTCGATCGCCAAGTCAAATTCGTCAGCATTAAACCTCCGGATGTAGCAACCAAGGATGCATGCATTTAAAAATTGAGTTTGGCTATTTTGAAATTACATTGAACTATGATAAACTAATCTATTTCCACTAACCAATATGTAATTTTTAAAAATTTTCTATCTTGTGCAACATATATAGGAAACGGAAATTTTGCTATCTTGTGCAACTTATATGGTTTAGCTCATTTTTTTTGGGTGGTTATTTACTTGTTTTCATTGTCAATAGCTTCTGGAAACGGTTCATTATCACAAGTAGCTTATATTGTCTTCCTGAAAATTGAACTTAGCTAATTATTATAAACATGAAATTGGTTTCATTGTCAATAGGTTTCGGAAATGGTTCTATGTAAAATTTAACGGCTGACTTAAATTTATTTGTCTTATTTGGCAATCTATGTATGATGACTTTACTTATTTTATTTGGCAATATATGATGATGCAAACTAAGCCGTAGTATTTGTCAATGAGGAGTACTTGTTTTATTTGGCAATGTATGTATGATGAATTTAATTGTTTTATTTATTTTAGATAGTTGGCCAATCATCAGTTGAGTTATAAATTTCATTTTCGTTGTGTTATGAATTTACTTGTTTTATTTAGCAATGACTTTACTTGTTTTATCTGGATAATGTTTCACGTTGGGTTTTCATACAAATAATCAGCTTTTAACATGTTACCTTTTGTTGTATCTAGTTTCAATTTAAGATAGTAATTAGGGGCATCTACAATGCATATTCACTTTCTGACCGAAAATAGAAGATACAGCCTACATTCGTCGACTAGAAAATATAACCATGGTGGTGTTACATCATGCCTTTAAACACATATTTTCTTATTCGGTGGTGGTAGCTCGAACGACAACTTAATACCGACCAAGGTGTGAACACACGGCAACTAAGCACCGACCAGAGTAAGAGTCCACAGCCACTTAAGCCACGTACATGTATTGCATATTGAAAATAAAATATACACAAAAGGCATGGCCTTCTTCGACTGAACAGAATATGATAGCAAGACCTTCTTCCACCAAACAAAAAATGAGTACACGGTGGTTTATAACCGAATAATTTTGTTTTCCGAACACCAAAATTATTCAAATCAAATGTAACTTCAATCATATAAAGAGCATTTGTAACGTCTACATAAAAAAATAAAAATAAAAATGCGTACCATCAATAATGTCATATAGTCAGCCATTTGTCAAACGTCACGTCGAGAAGCTAGACCAAGTTGACGATATAAAAATGCCAATACCCTCATTCCCCAAGCTATTTCACTAATGTTATTAACATATGACATATATTTTAAATAGTTCACTGACACCCTTGTACTAGACTTATCACAAAATAAAGTACATCCCAATAAGTAGAGTGGGTAAGCACTGGCAATAACTTCGTGATCATTTTCGCTCGTTTCTTGTTTTTTGGATATTTCATTAAACCGATCTAACAGAAAATTAAGCTTCACGGATTTTGTAAAATGTGATTCTTCTCTCGCGACTTCTTCTGTAACTCCTGAATATTCAATTAAAATATCAACATCAGTCCGCTCATCTTCTTTCATATAAATAGAGAGACCAACAACTAGAATTTCCAGTATTTGAGCAACATCATCAAGTGTAATTGTCAACTCTCTGAACGAAGTTGAAACGAGTTAGTCTCTGGATGTCATCTCTGGATGAAAGAAAAAATAGTAACATAGTCTACATGTTTGTTTGTATACTCAACCAATTTATACAAACCCGAATATTTTACTATTGCAACAATTTGTCTTGGCAACTCATATACATTCCACTCATTCATCTTTCTCCAATGTGCAATACATCCGAGTGGCCCTATCTCCTACAAACTAAACTTTCAACCATTATAATACAAGTCACAATACTATATAGAAATAATAACATTAAAATTTTTTTAGTTACATCTTCCTTGTTCCAAATACTATGTGTGGTATGAGTTTCAAAACTTTTTAGTATACATGAAACATCAATGACCACGTGGGAGATAGTCATGGATAAAGTAGAAGGCTTCACATTAACTAAGTTCTTCAATGGAACATCTTCATCGATTGTGTTATTTGAACTAAATCCATCGTCTAACTCATCATCATCCGAATCTTATTTGGTTGATTCGTTTTTCTCTCTTGCACCATCATCTGATCCGATTTTTCTGCCCATGCCATCATCTGATCCATCCTTATGGAAACTACTATCATAGGAACTACTACAGCTTACTTTCTCTTCATTATAAAATGTTTCGCGCTCAGGTGCTTCCACATCCTTTTGAACATCAGTTTTGTTCTTGGATTTATCAAGTTCTAATGTATGTTGTCTACGATACGAAACATTCAAGTGCTCTTTTCCTTTTCCTACAAATATGCACAATAAACAAGTCATTGAACAATATGTATAAATTCACAAGTCACAATGGTTTTACTTCATAAATTCATAGAAAATACCATTGGATATGCATGAACTTGATTTGTATAAATTCATTGAAGAATATGTATGAATTCTCGATGAACTTAATTTGTGTTCTTTTATTCTTCACTTCTTCTTTTTCTGGATATGCATGAACTATAGTCTATGACTTATACCAGAATACACTTCTGTGCTTTTTATTATGATTCTTATTTTTATAAAACTGTGATGATAACATATAAATGCAAATTTAATCAAACAAACCATGTTAAAAATGAACTACAACCCAATTGGACTTAATAGCAAATTTAATAAATATGCCTTTGGGGGATAAAATTCCAGGTAAAGCGACAACTCAAATTATTATAAAATTGTTATTATAGGTGACACTGTTACTTCATTAGAAGATGAAATCCCCCCAATGTCTAATTTAGAGTATTCAGAAAACAGAACTATACATTGGCAAGTGCAAGTCTCGCTACAATTGAGAACAATAATCAGTATCCATGAACTTGAATTTATACCGAAGCAGACAAGTAATTTCTTAAAAAGCGAATTTAATTATATGACAACAACATATCGTGTTGGATTTTATCAATCGACATAAAACAACCGAGATTGAATTTAACCCATGGCATAACACAACCGCGATTGAATATAATCGTACAGCAATAACCTATTTCTCCTCTACTCAATCAAGTAGCTTCGATTTCGGGAAAGAATTTTTTTAACAAATCTTGGGTTTCAATCGAAACTGGAAGTTCACTTACGCGGTTTAGAAGATGAAGATGGTTTTTGCACTTCTTTAGATAATCGCGATGGATTTTTCGATGATCTCATTAATTCCCTCATGACTGCTTGTACAATGAAGGAAGACGATTTGCGTGAGGTAGGAATATCGATTAAGAAGCAGGAAATGTTTTGTTTAAGGTTTATGGTAGCCTGTTAAAGGTATGATGCAACATGTTTTATTTATGTAAAAGATGACCTTCAGCAATGGTATTCGACAACACATTTCTGAATGCTTTTAGCATTGCACTTTTTTTTTAAACTAAAATGGGTTTAACAAAAATAGAGTTAATCCTGTACACTCCCAGCTAACTATGTTTTCCTCCCCACAAATTTAAAGAAGAAAAATAAAATCACCCCACTTTTAAAAACCATGTTTATTTCTTCCTTCACCCTCTATTTTCTCACTTAAGTGATATTGATTAACATCTAAAATTAAAATCAAACCCACCATTTTTCCAATCTAAAATTAAAATGAAAACTTTTCTCCCTTTTTTCATTATTCTCGCTTTTACTAGAAATAAAACTAAAATCTAAAATCCTATTTGCAAGTTCTGTTGATATTTGTTTCATGTATTATTTGCGTGAAAATATGTGTTTGGTTGCAAAACTAATTAATATTTCATTTTTATTTTTTTTAATGTTTAGTTGATAAACATATTTTCTAGGTAATGTTGATAATCCTATTTGGAAGTGCTGGTTTATTTGGAAGAAACATTGAAAACAATTTACTAGGATGAAGCAAATAATTGCAAATATTTTATTAAAGGTAAGAGTATATGAAGACTTTTTAACAATTTGATGGGATAGAAATAGAATTTGCAAAAAGATAAATAAATATAACTTCTACCAACTTCGGAAAAGATTTGAATTTATACCAACTTGATTAATGATCTCACATTCAAATGTATTTATCAACTAGAGCAATTAATTATTCATTTGATTTTTATTACTAATGGGACCTTCTTCAAATTTGAGATCTTGTTCAATTAGAGACTAAAAATCAGTGACAACTAATTAAACGTCATCATGACTGAAAAAATAAGGGCATATATGATTTTGTTTTGAATTTTGATTTTGTATTTTAACTTGCACTAAGAGATATACTAAAAAATATGAGAAGATGTAATTTTTTAAGCCATTGCGACAATTTATAGGCATAAATGTGTTGTATTGTTTTCTGTACTTTTGTTACCTTTCACAGTAACTGAAAAATAAAATTATTTTGTTATCTACTGTACATGGCAATATAATTTTTTAAAAATATTTTTTTTTCAACAATAAACATGCCAAAAGCACTGTTGTTTAGATCCAAATATAAAACCAAAATGGATAAGTCAAATGGAGCCTAAATTTTTGTATCTTTCATTTTATATTTTTAACATCAAATCCTTAAATTATTAGGTATACAATCAGAAAACCAGTAAAGTACTAGAGGTGTAAAATCTTTGTGCCAATGGCTGCAACCAGATGCGAGGGTAGACATATGATTCAGCTTGAATTATAGAATATTTTAATTAGTGACACTAAAAATAAAATATAATTTTTTTGGTAAAGAAGAACATCATAAGTGAGGTTGGTATAATTAGATGTAGAATTTGATACTGCTGGCACTTCGAGATGTTAAGGTCGTAACAATTGCGGATTCTAATCAAAATATTAAGCTGGATGATGGTACAATGATTTCTAGTGCAGATAATGAATACAAATATTTGCTTAATAAATAATTACACTATGATAATTTTTGTTTAGATCACTACTACAAAAGTGGGCATATTTGACACAAGTTTTATGTGGTCTTTGATCGAAAAAGTGTTGCATTTCCCCCTTTTTTCAAATAGGCAACACCGGAAGGGCGTGACATCCACGGCCGTTGCCTTAGCCCTCTAAGGCAATGCTTTAGCACATCTACTGCCACGGAAAGAAAGTGTTGCATTATAGACGTAATGCAACACTATTTGCACGTAATGCAACAATATTCAACATTGCTTGAAAATTAGTTAGATCCTGGCTACCAGGTCACGATAGCCGGGACACATCAGCTTTCCATGTCAGCTGCCTACGTGTCACACGACATGTCAGCTCTCCACGTCAGCTGCACACGTGTCACATGCCACGTCAGCTGTGGCGTCTATGTGCCATGTGGAATTACTACTATTTTATTTAATGCAACACCACTATATTATGGAATGCAACACTATTATCTTGTAATACAACATCAGGAAAAAGCAAATGAAACAGTAAAAGAAGGCAAATACAACGCTTTAATTATAAATTTTGCTGTAACGACCCGGATTTTGAGCGACTTTGGTTATCGACATAAACTCGATGTCGATAACCAAAACATCGAAAAATCCTGGTAGTTAATGAAAGAAATTAGAGGGTGAGGATAGATAAGATAGAAACTTAGAATAGAAGAAGAAAAAGAAGAGCTTACATCATCAGAGTAACACGAATCTCACAGCGGAACAAATAACATATAATATATAACATAACTTTAAAATATAACAGTTATGTATACAATAGCACTTATCAGAGTACAGCACTTACAACACAGCGGAAATACTATAGCTATATAATCCTGAAGCCTCCTGCTCCAGCTCTTCAAGTATCTGCAAATTCCTGACTACTTGACTGCCCGTACAAATTTAGGCACCCAAGAGTTTAGAGAAAACAACAAAGTAAACTCCAGGTCAGTCATGGGACTGGTTTGAGTAAAATAGTTTAACACAGTTTAACAGATATATGATATCTCATAAGACCACGCCGTGAATACGGAACGGGTTTTTCCCTTATGAGAATCCAACATCTTTGACAAGCAATATAATTCTGATATTATAATAATGTCTAAGTACAAATATATATCAATCTAGCAGAAACGCTTTCATCTCACGTTCTACATATATAGTATACAATCAAAATCGCAAGCACGTATTGGATAATGGATTTCCAACTATGACAAGGTATGGAACCACCTTCTGCTAGTGTACCTCTAGAGAGGAATACACTGGGTTCAACAAGAACATCTTGCAACCCGGCCACAGATGACCGACCACTCATTTCGCTTGAGTGTATCGAATGTATATCACCAACGGTTGGGATCAGCAACCGTTTCCCGAATGGGACAACATCAACAATAGATTTTTAGAAATAAATGAAACTCTAGATCAGGTGATTATACACCCTAATAGGTGCGACCTACATAGCCATGCTACCTGCCCGATTTCTGTCATTTACCGGATGTGAGGCTAGAAGCTACGCTTATCTTCATATCAGATTCACTTTAAATGCCACATCATCAAATCCATCCAATCACCGATTGACGTCCTCAACAATACATTATGTGTTAGCTAAAAGAAGTTTCCTTCTCCGCTTCCACTCTTGGTACGGTTGGAGAAATCAATGTACGTGATCGTCTAGAAATACTCTGTCAGACATCCATCTTCATTCACTTAGAAATGTCACATCGTCATACCCGCAAAATCACAAATTGATTTCCTCAAAGATACAACGGGTATACAGCTAAGAGAAACGAATTCCTCCGCCACCAACGTATATACGTTTGAAGGGATCAACTTACGCGATCCATTGGATATACTCTGTCAGACCTTCATCCATACAAGTTGTCCTGGGACTGGACAAACCGAAGGCACTATTCAGTATATCCATCTTAGTCACTGTTAACTAAGACTTATACAACAACCCTTGCACTTTACTCCGTCTTCAATTATCTTTGGCATAAATGATTCACAACGCTTGTGCCAATACAGAGTGGTTCTTTGGATAATAATCCAACCGGTATCTCCATATTAACAACGTTAAAAATGGTCAAAACTTCGATAGTCTGTGAGTTAACTATCAAAGAAAAACAAGTGTGCAAACAACGATATTATTTCCAGATGGAAATTATATCGAACAAACATCATTTAACATTTATCTCTTTAGTTCATTTTACATCTCCTGTTTCCCTATATTCAACATTTGCTATTTTCTATATTTAGAAAATATACGTTATTAACACTGGAAACATTTCCATTCCTTGTTTTCTGTATTTAGAAAACATTTCTGATTCTTGTTTGGAAAACATTTCCAAACTTCTACGTTTGGATTAAACAGATGTTTAGATAAAACATCGCTATGCCAACTCAACCATTTTCTTTAATTACTAAATTCACTTTACCATCCTTTACTGCCGAACCTTAACCATTCCTCAGTTAAAAACGAAGCCAATCAAGTTGGGGTAGAACTACCTCTCAGACCTTAACTGAACAACACTTCTAACCTTGAAATAGGCAAAGTTCACTTTATATTTCTTTAACTAACTTCCTTACTTAACCTTTCTTTCGAATAACTATATTCGATTAACTCTTTTCAATTAACTCTATTGGACTGACCCTATTGGGTTAACTCTATTTGATTTACTCTATTTGATTAACTCTATTTGATTAACCCCATTCACTTAACTCCTGTCGAATAAACTATATTCGATAACTCCTCTAACTCTATTCGAATAAACTATATTCGATTAACTACTCTAACTCTATTCGAATAAACTATATTCGATTAACTCCTTTACTATATTCGAATAAACTATATTCGATTAACTCCTTTGATTTAACTCTAATCGATTAACTCCATCGAATAAACTATATTCGATAACTCCTTCGATTTAACTAATATTCTATAACTCATTTCGATTAACTAATAATCGATAACTCCTTCGAATAACTATATTCGATAATCTCCTCTCGAATAAACGATATTCGATAATCTTCCCTTTCGATTTAACAAATCGATAACTCCTTTTCGAATAACTAAATTTGACAACTCTTTTCGATTTAACTAATCGATAACTCCTTTCGATTAAACTATAATCGATAACTCCCTTCGATGAAACTAACATCAATTCTCCTTTCGATGAAATTAACATCGATTAACTCCTTTCGATGAAACTAACATCGATTAATTTAACTCGACGAACTTAACTCGACTCGCTTATCTCGATAATCTAACTCAAGAACTTAACTCGATTAACTTATCTCGATAATCTAACTCAAGAACTTAACTCGATTAACTTATCTCAATAATCTAACTCAAGAACTTAACTCGATTAACTTATCTCGATAATCTAACTCAAGTTGATTAACTCCTATCGAATAACTCATATTCGATTTAACTCCATTCACTTGACTCTAGATCGCAGCGATCACAATGGTTACGCCTGATTCCCTCAGGAAACATCCGACCGCCGTAGGCTATTTATAGCCCTGCGAATTACGCTAGCAGTCGTACGAGATGGCAACTTATCCTGAATAACTCTGTTTGACTAACTCTATCTCTAATAACTATATTTGATAACTTCTACTTCGAATAAGTGGTATTCGATAACTTAACTCGATTATCAACTTGGAAATCTTAACTCAAATCGATTAACTCCAACTGATTAACTCTGCCTGGTCAACCCTAACTGATTAACTCTACTGATTAACTCTAACTGGTTTTACTTGGTTTGACTAACTCAATTGATTAACTCGACTGACTAATTCAACTCGATTAACCTAGCTTGATTTTTCTTATCTCGATTAACTGAACTAATCACTTTGATTAACTCGACTAATTCACTTTGATTACCTTAACCAATTCACTTTGATTAACTTAACCAATTCACTTTGATTAACTTAACCAATTCACTTAGTTTAACTAATCAATTTACTTTGATTAACTAACCTGATAACTCAATTTGATTAACTTACTCGCTAATAACGTTTATTCCTTTTTAAAGATTTTCTTTTATAATCTATTTATTTCCCAAATAAGTATTTCCTTATAATCATATTTATTTAACAAATAAATATCTCCTTTATTCTATTTATTCTAACAAATAAATATTCCTTTATTTTATTTATTCCCTAAATAAATAAATCATTTAACTTTATTTATACCCTAAATAACAAATTCTTTTACCTTTATTTATTTCCTAAATAAATAAATCCTTTTATCTATTTGTAAATGGTTTACAAATATCCCTCTTCTTATTGGTTTTGACAATATTTTCCCTTATATATATTGTTTTACAAATATTTTCCTTTATATTTGATTTCACAAATATATCTCCTCTATAATTGTTTAACAAATAAAATCCCTTTATATTTGATTAACAAATATAAATTTCCTTTATATTTGATTTACAAATATAATTCTTTTATTCAAAATCCTTTTTCTTGTATAATATAAAATCCATTGATTTTATATAAATAAATTATTTTCAAAATATACTTTGAAAATCCCTTTTCCACATTCTGGTATTTCTTATGGTATTTAACACACCATATAACAACGATAACTATCGTCCAAAGCACACATAATCAACGTCAGATTATATATCACATTATATATCACAATATATAAATCACAGTAAAATAACTGTTGAGGAATCCAGTTGGATTCCTCCAACCTGTTTCCCTGCATCGCATATGTTACACAGTATAATCAACATCACTTCCAGTTAAATATGAAATATTCTGTTAACAGAATCAGTATATAACTATTTAACTGTTTATATATATATTTATATATATATATATATATATAATATTCACTAACTGACTAGCAGTTCAAACAAACAGTCAACACACAATCAAACAGACAATATTTAACAGTTCTAAGAATACGTTGTAAAAATAGAACTGTATAGAGTTGGTGAGTTTTACTCACGTTTGCAGTTCATCGTTAAAGAACGATAAACTGTTATTTGATCTGAATCAAACAGTTTATTTCTCCATAAATTCAAACGAGCTCAAATCCACTTCTAGTCAGCTTCATTGTGAAGCTCTCGTCCATACGGTCCCAACGCAACTTACGGTTCATCAATCTGATATCGTATGACCAAGATATTCAATTCACAAGATTGAATACACATATTTAAATAAATAAAAATTAGAATTTAAATCCTATGGCCTCACCCAATCAAGCCCAGCCCAATACCTTAATACCCGCTGCCGAACCATCTTCCCCAAATGTCCTGATACCCGTCGCTCAGCACTTCTCCACCATAGCCGCATTTCCTCCATCAAATCCTCCTTATTCAATCACTTTAAAATCCAACTAAAATATCCAAAATTCTTCTCTTCCGACAAGCTCCATCCTCATACCAAGAAGGCCCAACTCGATCTCCTTCATCGAAGTGCGTCGCTGTCACATTCCGTCGACTACAGGGGGACTTGCGACTTCAAACACCACCGAATCCACCCAGAAATCCATACGAGGTGCTAGACAACCTCACGAATCCCAAACTCAACTCAGAAACGCGAATCGAAGCTTATCCAATACGAAATCACGAACCCTAGGTTCACTGCTAATTCCAACGTACACAAAAAGGAGCGTCGAACCCACATATATTCATATGAGCTTGAAGCACAAGCCAAGAGAAAAACAAAGGACTTGGTTTTAGCAATTTAGGAATTTTATTTTTATTTGTTTTGATTTTATCAAGATCGAACAAAATTCTTAGAACAAAAATGTTACGGCGGAATTTTCCTTGACTTCTGAAGTGAATTAGGTTTAGGAATTTCTAAGGGAGGGGTATTTATAGAGAAATAGGCTGAGATATTTTTTTGGAGATATTTATGAAGATATTTTCATTTTAATATTCGTTTTTACCTTATAAAAATTCCTGTGACCACATACGATACCCAAAAATCACGAAACTGGACCTACTGCGAGAGTTCGTCATTACGGTCCCAATGAAACTGGTTTCGTTGAATTCCGACTTCGTATGCTCACACAGCGTATTTTTAACTGTCGAAATACTGACTGTTTTCCACTCTAAAAATCCGTACGGCCACACAGTGACTCTACAAATCACCGAACTTGGAATCTAACAATAATTTGGTGTTGGGGATCAAACAAAATTAGTTTAGTCGAATTCTGAGTTCATTTGCAAAACTGGCTATTTTTAAAGCTCTGAATGACCCATTTAAATATATAAATATATTTAAATATTATTAAATTAATTATTTATAAGTAAATATTATCGTATATATTCACAGTGGAATTCCATACAGCTCTAGAATATTCCTATATGAATTTCTAGCTTGATATTTCAATCCCGATTAAATCGATATTCGATTTATAATGAAATTCCTTTTTGAAATATAAATAATTCCTTTATAAAATATAAAGGAATTCCACAGCGACTTTTCTGAAATTTGATTTGTACGTATATCAAAATCTACACGACGAAATCCCGATTTTTCTCTTCCACTAGAAAGATATACTCCACCAGCTCCACACGTTTCTTGTTTTATAGAAATTCGATTTAAAACGAACCTTGTACATTCATTTGAAGTCCAAATCGCCAATTTACGAACTGCAGCGCCATTTCGAGCTCGAATTTAATTATAATATAATTATACGTTCAAACTGTCGTTCAAATAATATATTCGTTATTCAAATTCAATTCTGAGCTGAATTTAATATCACAGACAATCCCGTTCACACCATATCGTCATTTCAGCCAATTCTGATTATTTCAGAATTAAATATATTATTTAATTTATTATTTTAATTAAATATTCACTATAATTTAATTAACGACAATTTAATTCTCTAAATCACTATTTATATAATTAAATAAAATTAATTATAATACCTCTAACAATGCGGGTCATTACAATCTTCCCCACTTAAATTAATTTCGTCCTCGAAATTGCTAAGTTAGAGGACGACCCTATCTATTGGAATTCCTAATATTTGTTTACCCTTTATCTCTGATTTCAACTAAACCAATT
Organism: Allium sativum; assembly: GCA_030737875.1. Classification (NCBI taxonomy): domain Eukaryota; kingdom Viridiplantae; phylum Streptophyta; class Magnoliopsida; order Asparagales; family Amaryllidaceae; genus Allium; species Allium sativum. The sequence continues at coordinate 440,310,534 of CM060922.1, read as the reverse complement.
AATATCGGCTAAAATATTTATTCATTCCGACTAACTAAAATTTTCAAAAATTCTGAAAATTTTCTAACACTTTAAATTTTCGGAAAATTTCGCCATAACCTCCTTTGTACAGCCCTATCGGTAAAACCACAACTCGCCTCTCTAGGCCTTCTCCAACCCAAAAGAAAATCAAACAGCCAAGTGGCTTGCCAGTTCGGCTCATAAATTCCAAACTCATATTAAATATAAACTTGTACCTTTTTGTCGGGCGTTTCATTATCTCATTTCCATCTGCTATCAATTTAGCAGATACCAATGCCGCCCCAATCAAATTCCAATCAGTTTTAGCACCAACACAACCATTCGCTTATATCCAAGCCAATTATCATTTCAACTCGAGTTTGATTCTCGATTTCAAACTCTTAACTCATCAATACAAGACCATTTCAGATTATTCTCTTATCACCCCAGTTTTACTTAACTTAACAAGTTAAATTTAAATTTTAGAATTTAAATTCCTGGGCTTTTACTTCAAGTAAATTTGAAATCATAATACCAATTCAAAATATTTTAATTCTTAAACACTTGTTTTCGCAAAACAGATTTGAAAATAAAATCTTGGGTAGTAATCCGTCACTTACAACTCGAAAATCACACTGATGATGTGTATACCATCATCAGAATTATTTTCCAGCGATCAAAGTGAGTTCAATACTATATTCCTTTTCAAAACTCCAACTTAAACACTTCCATCTTGAATCAGTTCAAAATATCCTTATTAAAACAAAATTAAAAACCTCCCAGGATTTTGAAATTCACATATATCCAATCCAGATTCAATTATAGACACTTATCTGAATTTCCAGTTTTAAATTTTCAATTCTGATTTTAATTTCAGATTTATTTCATCTTATTTCATATATTATACTTATATGAATTCTGATCGATTATTTACATAACCATTATATTTATAATCTTACTCGATTATAATATCAACCAATATATCTCATATATTATAAATTCAATATATATCAAATGTAATTCGGGTAAAATTATTTCATTTACCCTCTTTTCAAAACATACCATGACGGTTCATCGTATTCGAGTGTTTAGAAACCCCTACCAATAGAGTGGATCAAACTGATCGACCAGAACTCATAAACAACTCAGCCAATGAATCTCCACAATATAAAACCATTTTTATATCAAATACAAATACGCACTCGTATATATACACTCAAACTCAATCTAGGGTATTACTAACCCTATCTCTACCGAGTCACGCCATAGAGTCAAGGTAATTCGCTTAACTTAAGCTCTGATACCAACTGTAACGACCCGGATTTTGAGCGACTTTGGTTATCGACATAAACTCGATGTCGATAACCAAAATATCGAAAAATCCTGGTAGTTAATGAAAGAAATTAGAGGGTGAGGATAGATAAGATATAAACTTAGAATAGAAGAAGAAAAAGAAGAACTTACATCATCAGAGTAATACGAATCTCACAGCGGAACGAATAACATATAATATATAACATAACTTTAAAATATAACATTTATGTATACAATAGCAATTATCAGAGTACATCACTTATAACACAGCGGAAATACTATAGCTATATAATCCTGAAGCCTCCTGCTCCAGCTCTTCAAGTATCTGCAAATTCCTGACTACTTGACTGCCCGTACAAATTTAGGCACCCAAGAGTTTAGGGAAAACAACAAAGTAAACTTCGGGTCAGTCATGGGACTGGTGTGAGTAAAATAGTTTAACACAGTTTAACAGATATATGATATCTCATAAGACCACGCCGTGAATACGGAATGGGTTTTTCCCTTATGAGAATCCAACAACTTTGACAAGCAATATAATTCTGATATTATAATAATGTCTAAGTACAAATATATATCAATCTAGCAGAAACGCTTTCATCTCACGTTCTACATATACAGTATACAATCAAAATCGCAAGCACGTATTGGATAATGGATTTCCAACTATGACAAGGTATGGAACCACCTTCTGCTAGTGTACCTCTAGAGAGGAATACATTGGGTTCAACAAGAACATCTTGCAACCCGACCACAGATGACCGACCACTCATTTCGCTTGAGTGTATCGAATGTATATCACCAACGGTTGGGATCAGCAACCGTTTCCCGAATGGGACAGCATCAACAATAGATTTTTAGAAATAAATGAAACTCTAGATTAGGTGATTATACACCCTAATAGGTGAGACCTACATAGCCATGCTACCTGCCCGATTTCTGTCATTTACCGGATGTGAGGCTAGAAGCTACGCTTATCTTCACATCAGATTCACTTTAAATGCCACATCATCAAATCCATCCAATCACCGATTGACGTCCTCAACAATACATTATGTGTTAGCTAAAAGAAGTTTCCTTCTCCGCTTCCACTCTTGGTATGGTTGGAGAAATCAATGTACGTGATCGTCTGGAAATACTCTGTCAGACATCCATCTTCATTCACTTAGAAATGTCACATCGTCATACCTGCAAAATCACAAATTGATTTCCTTAAAGATACAACGGGTATACAGCTAAGAGAAACGAATTCCTCCGCCACCAACGTATATACGTTTGAAGGGATCAACTTATGTGATCCATTGGATATACTCTGTCAGACCTTCATCCGTACAAGTTGTCCTGGGACTGGACAAACCGAAGGCACTATTCAGTATATCCATCTTAGTCACTGTTAACTAAGACTTATACAACAGCCCTTGCACTTTACTCTGTCTTCAATTATCTTTGGCATAAATGATTCACAACGTTTGTGCCAATACAGAGTGGTTCTTTGGATAATTATCCAACCGGTCTCTCCATATTAACAACGTTAAAAATGGTCAAAACTTCGATAGTCTGTGAGTTAACTATCAAAGAAAAACAAGTGTGCAAACAACGATATTATTTCCAGATGGAAATTATATCGAACAAACATCATTTAACATTTATCTCTTTAGTTCATTTTACATCTCCTGTTTCCCTATATTCAACATTTGCTATTTTCTATATTTAGAAAATATACGTTATTAACACTGGAAACATTTCCATTCCTTGTTTTCTGTATTTAGAAAACATTTCTGATTCTTGTTTGGAAAACATTTCCAAACTCCTACGTTTGGATTAAACAGATGTTTAGAAAAAACATCGCTATGCCAACTCAACCATTTTCTTTAATTACTAAATTCACTTTACCATCCTTTACTGCCGAACCTTAACCATTCCTCAGTTAATAACGAAGCCAATCAAATTGGGGTAGAACTACCTCTCAGACCTTAACTGAACAACACTTCTAACCTTGAAATAGGCAAAGTTCACTTTATATTTCTTTAACTAACTTCCTTACTTAACCTTTCTTTCGAATAACTATATTCGATTAACTCTTTTCAATTAACTCTATTGGACTGACCCTATTGGGTTAACTCTATTTGACTTACTCTATTTGATTAACCCCATTCACTTAACTCCTGTCGAATAAACTATATTCGATAACTCCTCTAACTCTATTCGAATAAACTATATTCGATTAACTCCTCTAACTCTATTCGAATAAACTATATTCGATTAACTCTTTTACTATATTTGAATAAACTATATTCGATTAACTCCTTTGATTTAACTCTAATCGATTAACTCCATCGAATAAATTATATTCGATAACTCCTTCGATTTAACTAATATTCTATAACTCACTTCGATTAACTAATAATCGATAACTCCTTCGAATAAGTATATTCGATAATCTCCTCTCGAATAAACGATATTCGATAATCTTCCCTTTCGATTTAACAAATCGATAACTCCTTTTCGAATAACTAAATTTGACAACTCCTTTCGATTTAACTAATCGATATCTCCTTTCGATTAAACTATAATCGATAACTCCCTTCAATGAAACTAACATCAATACTCCTTTCGATGAAATTAACATCGATTAACTCCTTTCGATGAAATTAACATTGATTAATTTAACTCGACGAACTTAACTCGACTCACTTATCTCGATAATCTAACTCAAGAACTTAACTCGATTAACTTATCTCGATAATCTAACTCAAGAACTTAACTCGATTAACTTATCTCGATAATCTAACTCAATAATTTAACTCGATTAACTTATCTCGATAATCAACTCAAGTTGATTAACTCCTATCGAATAACTAATATTCGATTTAACTCCATTCGCTTGACTCTAGATCGTAGCGATCACAATGGTTACGCCTGATTCCCTCAAGAAACATCCGACCGCCATAGGCTATTTACAGCCTTGCGAATTACGCTAGCAGTCGTACGAGATGGCAACTTATCTTGAATAACTCTGTTTGCCTAACTCTATCTCAAATAACTATATTTGATAACTTCTACTTCGAATAAGTGGTATTCGATAACTTAACTCGATTATCAACTTGAAAATCTTAACTCAAATCGATTAACTCCAACTGATTAACTCTGCCTGGTCAACCCTAACTGATTAACTCTACTGATTAACTCTAACTGGTTTTACTTGGTTTGACTAACTCAATTGATTAACTCGACTGACTAATTCAACTCGATTAACCTAGCTTGATTTTTCTTATCTCGATTAACTGAACTAATCACTTTGATTAACTCGACTAATTCACTTTGATTACCTTAACCAATTCATTTTGATTAACTTAACCAATTCACTTTGATTAACTTAACCAATTCACTTTGATTAACTTAACCAATTCACTTAGTTTAACTAATCAATTTACTTCGATTAACTAACCTGATAACTCAATTTGATTAACTTACTCGCTAATAACGTTTATTCCTTTTTAAAGATTTTCTTTCATAATCTATTTATTTCCTAAATAAATATTTCCTTATAATCCTATTTATTTAACAAATAAATATCTCCTTTATTCTATTTATTCTAACAAATAAATATTCCTTTATTTTATTTATTCCCTAAATAAATAAATCATTTAACTTTATTTATACCCTAAATAATAAATTCTTTTACCTTTATTTATTTCCTAAATAAATAAATCCTTTTTATCTATTTGTAAATGGTTTACAAATATCCCTCTTCTTATTGGTTTTGACAATATTTTCCCTTATATATATCGTTTTACAAATATTTTCCTTTATATTTGATTTCACAAACATATCTCCTCTATATTTGTTTAACAAATAAAATCCCTTTATATTTGATTAACAAATATAAATTTCCTTTATATTTGATTTACAAATATAATTCTTTTATTCAAAATCATTTTTCTTGTATAATATAAAATCCATTGATTTTATATAAATAAATTATTTTCAAAATATACTTTGAAAATCCCTTTTCCACATTCTGGTATTTCTTATGGTATTTAACACACCATATAACAACGATAACTATCGTCCAAAGCACACATAATCAACGTCAGATTATATATCACATTATATATCACAATATATAAATCACAGAAAAATAACTGTTGAGGAATCCAGTTGGATTCCTCCAACCTGTTTCCCTGCATCACATATGTTACACAGTATAATCAACATCACTTCCAGTTAAATATGAAATATTCTGTTAACAGAATCAATATATAACTATTTAACTATTTATATATATATATTTATATATATATATATATAATATTCACTAACTGACTAGCAGTTCAAACAAACAGTCAACACACAATCAAACAGATAATATTTAACAGTTCTAAGAATACGTTGTAAAAATAGAACAATACAGAGTTGGTGAGTTTTACTCACGTTTGCAGTTCATCGTTAAAGAACGATAAACTGTTATTTGATCTGAATCAAACAGTTTATTTCTCCATAAATTCAAACGAGCTCAAATCCACTTCCAGTCAGCTTCATTGTGAAGCTCTCGTCCATACGGTCCCAACGCAACTTACGGTTCATCAATCTGATATCGTATGACCAAGATATTCAATTCACAAGATTGAATACACATATTTAAATAAATAAAACTTAGAATTTAAATCCTATGGCCTCACCCAATCAAGCCCAGCCCAATGCCTTAATACCCACTGCCGAACCATCTTCCCCAAATGTCCTGATACCCGTCGCTCAGCACTTCTCCACCATAGCCGCACTTTCCTCCATCAAATCATCCTTCTTCAATCACTTTAAAATCCAACTAAAATATCCAAAATTCTTCTCTTCCGACAAGCTCCATCCTTATACCAAGAAGGCCCAACTCGATCTCCTTCATCGAAGTGCGTCGCTGTCTCATTCCGTCGACTACAGGGGGACTTGCGACTTCAAACACCACCGAATCCACCCAAAAATCCATACGAGGTGCTAGACAACCTCACGAATCCCAAACTCAACTCAGAAACGCGAATCGAAGCTTATCCAATACGAAATCACGAACCCTAGGTTCACTGCTAATTCCAGCGTACACAAAAAGGAGTGTCGAACCCACATATATTCATATGAGCTTGAAGCACAAGCCAAGAGAAAAACAAAGGACTTGGTTTTAGCAATTTAGGAATTTTATTTATATTTGTTTTGATTTTATCAAGATCGAACAAAATTCCTGGAACAAAAATGTTACGGCGGAATTTTCCTTGACTTCTGAAGTGAATTAGGTTTAAGAATTTCTAAGGGAAGGGTATTTATAGAGAAATAGGCTGAGATATTTTTTTGGAGATATTTATGAAGATATTTTCATTTTAATATTCGTTTTTGCCTTCTAAAAATTCCTGTGACCACATACGATACCCAAAAATCACGAAACTGGACCTACTGCGAGAGTTCGACATTACGGTCCCAATGAAACTGGTTTCGTCGAATTCCGACTTCGTATGCTCACACAGCGTATTTTTAACTGTCGAAATACTGACTGTGACTCTAAAAATCACCGAACTTGGAATCTAACAATAATTTGGTGTTGCGGATCCAACAAAATTAGTTTCTTCGAATTCTGAGGTCGTTTGCAAAACTAGCTATTTTTAAAGCTCTGAATGACCCATTTAAATATATAAATATATTTAAATATTATTAAATTAATTATTTATAAGTAAATATTATCGTATATATTCACAGTGGAATACCATACAGCTCTAGAATATTCCTATATGAATTTCTAGCTTGATATTTCAATCCCGATTAAATCGATATTCGATTTATAATGAAATTCCTTTTTAAAATATAAATAATTCCTTTATAAAATATAAAGGAATTCCACAGCGACTTTTCTGAAATTTGATTTGGACGTATATCAAAATCTACACGACGATATCCCGATTTTTCTCTTCCTCTAGAAAAATATACTCCACCAGCTCCACACGTTTCTTGTTTCACAGAAATCCGATTTAAAATGAACCTTGTACATTCATTTGAAGTTCAAATCGCCAATTTATGAACTGCAGCGCCATTTCGAGCTCGAATTTAATTATAATATAATTATACGTTTAAACTGTCGTTCAAATAATATATTCGTTATTCAAATTCAATTCTGAGCTGAATTTAATATCACAGGCGATCCCGTTCACACCATATCGTCATTTCAGCCAATTCTGATTATTTCAGAATTAAATATATTATTTAATTTATTATTTTAATTAAATATTCACTATAATTTAATTAACGACGATTTAATTCCCTAAATCACTATTTATATAATTAAATAAAATTAATTATAATACCTCTGACAATGCGGGTCATTACATTTGCAATATCAGTTTTGTACATAGAAGAAACACATCCATTACATTCATGATCACATTTAAACCTTACAAAACATTCATCATCACATACCATACCAATTCTTCAAATATAACACATACGATCAAATACATAATTTAACAGTAGCATAAGTGCCAACACATACCACCTTCAATACAATGCCAACAAATACGATCAGTATGCATTCTACAAAGTAGCAATGCCGTGAACCAGAAACTGTATCTCTTCATGTCATTTCAGGTCCTCCACTTGCCGTCTGTATCTCTCCTCGTCATTTCAGATCCTGCAATTTGAATTTACAAGTTAATTGATAAGTGCATATGTGCTATGTGCATCCATGCATTTGGCCATCTAATTAACTTATAAACCTTATGAATACAATTATAACATTGACCATTCACCATTGGTCTCTCGTGCCACCTCATAATTGAGTATGCTTCGTCTTCTATGCAAGCATTTCCAGTTCACATATTTACCTGACACCATCCATTGGGTCCCTCGCACATCCTTTCAAGCTTCAGAACATCATCATCTCCATATCTCCTAAACCTCAATCTTCGAAAATTCAAAAAATAAAAAAAATCAATGGAGGACTCATCTCTATTCATCACTGCCACTGTTCTTAAGGGACGTTGGAATTTTGAAGCTATGCATGACGTTCTTAAGGTGACTCTGAATCATAATTTGTGGCCTATAAGGGTAATACCCAATAACTCTTTTCTAGTATCATGCCCATCTTACAGTAAGCATGATCATGTATTAATGTTGAAAGTTTTTACAAAACCTAGTGGTGCTATTTACCTGCAAGCATGGTCTGATGAAGAATTTGAGCCTGAACCAATGTTAGAAGGGGAATCATGGGCTAAAGTTGATGGCTTTCCCGAGTTCCTAAAGAGTAATGTTCCTGCTACTGAAGAAATAATGAAGCCAATGAGACATGTTCTTGCAATTGACGATGTAACCGGTCTCAGTATGACCATGCATCTTTCTACCTGAAAATGCAATTTTATGAAGGCATTGGCAATATCAATACTTTTGCTACTCAATTCAATAACAAGGTTTACCTCATTAAGGTTCATCGTTGTACCCATGCTCATCCTGAAACAAGGCCTGAACTTCTTTTTGTGAGCAATAGGGAGGAACAGGTGGTTTCGTGTTTGCATCACAACGAATGGGAATGGGAAATGGGTTCAGATGTAAGATTTGATGCAATGATACAAGAAGCTGCTTTGCTACCCCCCTTGCCAAGCTTATTTCCTTAAGCCAACCATGACATACATATTGATAATCAAACCCCAATGAACCAGATGAATGATCAGTGAGTAGATTTGGAAGTTGACCAGGAATATGATTGTCCAAACTACCTCACTCCTTGTCCTAATGCTGCAGGCCCATCACATGATGCGGGTCCATCACTTGCGGCTGCTCACTTCGGACTGGCTCTCCCATAGCCGCAAAGCCTTAACCAATCTGTTGAAAGTTCCACAGCCTCGGAAAGCCCTGATCTGGTATGAACTGATGCTATTATAATGTCATTTTTTGGGTGTGTATGTATTAAGTTAACTTTATGACACTTTTGGATATGGATGTATATGTCATTTTTTGGATGTGCATGGTATGAACTAATGCTATCTTATGATACTTTTGCTACCTTATGATACTTTTTCGCATGACTACTTTATGACACATAGTAAGACATTATATGGATGCAAAACCGAGTATACATTTTCAAAATTAAAACATTAAAATTGGTAGTTTCCAAAATCAAATGGAAAATACTTGTGCGTGTAGCAGATTAGATACAGGTGAACGACTCGTTTGAATCAGGAAATTGGTAGTTTCCAAAGCCTCTAAACAAACACACTACAGTGCAAATACACCGCAGTGCTACACATGTATCTGTATCACAAAACCTCAAGCATACAATTGTATGTCATTTTTGGATGTGTATGGTATGAACTAATGCTGCCTTATGATACTTTTTTGTATGACTACTTTATGATACGTAGTAAGGCATAATATAGATGCAAAACTGAGCACACGTTTCCAAAATGGAAACATTGAAATTGGTAGTTTCCAAAATCAAATGAAAAATACCTGTGCATGTCGCAGATTAGGTATGGGTGAACGACTCATCCGTATCGCGAAATTGGTAGTTTCCAAAGCCTCTACAAAAACACACCTCAATGCAAACACACCTCAATGCAAATACACCGCGGTGTACATATGTATCTGTGTCACAAAACCTTAAGCATACAATTATATGTTAATGTAAGTGAACGTAAAGTGCAAATCAATTTTGACGGTAAAGTCCTCATTCCTTAACAAGCTTGACCTCTATAATAAACCAATGACTTTTCATGCCAATAGCCCGGTTCTCATGGCCCAAAAAGGTACCACTCAGTTGGGTGAAACCTAAATCCTGGTGGAAAACCCACCGGCACCATATCCTTTTTTTGGTTTATTGTTGGGTATAATTATCGAATAAACCTCAGCATAATCCGAAAACCCAAATCAATGGTCAAATATTAACTAATTACTCATAATCTAATCTTTCACCGGCTAATCACTCATAAGCGAATGGGTTTTCCTAAGTTTGGGATGTCCAAGCAACTAATTACTCATAAGCGAATGGGTTCTCCAAAATGTAACAAATGAACTAATTACTAATTACTCATAATCCAATCTATAATAAGCGCAACTAATTCATAGTGCTATACCAACTGAATCTGAGGGAAAAAACTGGCGATGTCAACGCCATGAGCAATCAAAGTAAGAAAGCATTTCAAAGCTTCAACCTTTTCAGAATAAAATTTGTTGTCAAGGAGAGGAGCGATACTGGCGTGAATTTAGGATTAAATTCTTGTCAATAGTAAAAAGGGGGAAACAATGATTAGATGATAGAGAAGAAGAACGATTTGTGACCAGATTGTTTTTACATTATTTCGTGATGGGAGAAGATCACGCCAAAATTTCATTAAAAGAATGCAATGACGTGGCTATCATTGATTGGACGATACTACAACAAAAATACCCTATTACAATGTTAATTTTACAATGGGAAATGGTTACCTGTTGTAATAGAATGTTATTACAATGGTCATTTTCCTGACCGTTGTAATAGATGTCGTTACAACACCCTTTTTACAACGGGCATAGACAGCTCGTTGTAATAAAATCCTATTACAACGGTCGTCTCTTGACAGTTGTAATAGATATCCTACGCAATGCTCTTTTTCCAACGTGTAATGACTGCCCATTGTAATATAATGTTATTACAACGGTCATTTCATGTCGTTGCAATAGATGTCAACGTTCACAAAATATCCATTGTAATAGTTTAATCATTAATTATATTATATTGTTTATTAATATTTGATAAGTAATCACATAAATAATACTATATTAATCATTTATAACTTATAATAATTATTGATTATTAATAAATAATCTCTAATTACTAATTATTATATGTAATCAGTATTCCTATAAGTTTAATTTTACTTTCCACTTATTAGTAAGTAATATTGAGTAATTAATACTCAGTAATTAGTTAATAAATTAATAATCAATAATAAATAAATTAATACTAAATATCTAATTAATAATTAATAATTTATAAATAAATTATTATTGAATACTGTTATAGTTGTTAATTACAAAATTTTATTTATTACAGTCGTCTTCTGTCCTCCCTCACTAAGCTGTTGCAAATTGTGTCCAGAAAATTTTTGCTCCTATTTTCTGTAACACCCCTAAGTCCCACATCGTTGAAGCATGTGTGAAGTGGGTACTTATTTAGTAGAACCCATCTCTTACTAACGCCGAGGCCTAGTGATGGAAAACCCTACACCTGAGAGGTGGCAAAGTAGGGACAATATCGGTGTTAGTAGGGAGGTTGGCTCAGTCTGTGTAGCAACGCCATGTGTTGGCAGATCTCGAAACTTAGCCGAGGCCTAGTGATGGAAAACCCTACACTTGTGAGGTGGGAAAGTAGGGACAATATCGGTGTTACTAGGGAGGTTGGCTTAGCCTGTGTGGCAATGTCATGTGTTGGCGGATCTCGAAACTAAGCCGAGGCCTTTTGAGGAACAAAACCCCGCATCTATATGGTGGCTAAGTTGGGGACAATATCTTGAGCGAACGGAGGTGCGGGCTGTTACATTTTCCGATGCAAATCCAGGTAGAACACCGACAATATTTATCGAAGCTATTTTGTAGCAAAGCTTCAACAGATTTGCAAGAGATGATAAGTATTAAGTAATAATAAAAAATTAATATGACTTAATTCCTTAATAATTTAACACTTAAATAATTTATAAATGGTAGCATTATTTAATAACTGATAATAAATTATTAATAATTAAATAATCATTTGTAAATGTTATTTATAATTAATAATTATATATGACAACTTGTTAATGAATTTATTTATATTCATAATTTATTAATGAAAAAAGTTAGAATTTTTAATTTTGAAATTAAAAATTACTAGACACATTTAACCATTAATATTCCAACTTTTTATTTCCATAATAAATTTTCATATATTCATATAATTTTGAACAATAATTTGAAATTTTGATAAAATTTAGAAACCAAAAGTAATTTTTTTAACCTGGCACGCTCCATTTTATTTTCTTGGAGGCACCGTATATTGGCGCTTCCCTTTCATTTTTCGGGCATCAGCTAGCAAAAGCTCCAATTCCCCAAATTCGAAATCAAGGTCTGCTACTTCACCCTCCTCCTAAATCCATCGCCTCCAGCGGAAACTGCCATTCCTCTGCCTCCTTCCTGGCAAGCTCCGCCGTCCACTGCCAGAGCCAACCACCCTAATACCTCACCGCCTTGCTGGAATCGAACTCCACGCCATCGAAGCTTTTCCGCCTCTTGAAGTCTCCACCTGCCATGCTCGAAATCGAAACCATCACTCTAGAAATCTGTGTACCAGCCATCACCAACGGTCATACCGATCTCCGCCATACCTAGTTCGTCCTCAGTTAAGGGTAAGATTAACTTACGATTAAAATTATTTCAAGTATTAGACTTCGTTTTGGTCATTTTGTGGTTATTTTAGCACTTAATTCCTGTCTTTTGGTGACTGTCTTTATTGTTGGATTTCAGCAGTTGTTTGGATTTGCATTTGAAACTATGTAAGATGAATTCCCTTTTCATTGTCATTTATGCCTGCTCTCGCCAGTTTTAGAAATTTGTTTTTGATATACGCTTATTTTATACACGCATGGGGTGTAAGAAATTGGTGGTTGTTGTATTGAAAAGTGGAAGTTAACCTATGCTGGATCTGCATGCTTGAGTGTATGTTTATCCAACGGTAGTAGCAACTTAAAATTTATATAGTCCAGTGCAAGAACCCTAGGTATTTTTGTAGTAGTTCCTGTACACAATTTGGAATTTGCATGGATAAATTTGGTAATCCATTTTTCTTTTTTTTAGACTATTTTGTTAAATGTTAGGAGTTGTGTTCTTTTATTCTTTTGCTAGTTGAATTATAGAATCATAGGCTTTTCACCGGCAGTGCCAATTTCGTTCAGTAGAGCATTTGACTTTAGTAACTCCCAGCATTAGGTGATGTCTGACATGATTAATAAGTAGACATAAAAAGCTTTACTTTATTTATGACATGTGTGACTACTTTAAATTTTGGATTAAAAGTGTCTAATAAATATATCATTATTAATACAGAGAAATAAGCACCTGATACTGTCATGCTGATTTTACTGAAACCGCATATACTTTTTAAATTATATTCATTGATGAAGGTGTCCATAGAACATAGATTAAAAATAAATTTAGTTCAGGTTACTTTTGTGGCACCTCTTTTTAATGTTGTAACTTATTAGAGAATATTAAATACGAATTTAAATTATAGTTCATTATTTTAAGGGAAAGTCTTATTTATACATTAAATGATTAAAACGTTAGCTGTCAGCGAAATAGTACATTACGGATGCAAGCATGTGTAACGTGGTGAGGAAATTTGATGGTTTGTTGTGTCCATTTGGTAGAGAAGAATGGAAAGAAATAAAATGAAATTGGGTCTCCTGTATCCCCTTGTGTCATGTGTTTCCAATGTGTAGAAAAGGAAGAAAGATTGCTTAGATAAATGGGTTAACAAGTATCCCAAAATAAAAGAATAATTTTTTTATGTTGCATTATTATGGAAGAGAAGACAAATAGGAGGGTTGCAAGAATCATTTGTTTGTAGGAGGGAAGAAGTTAGGACATAAATTCTGGTTTGTGCTACTAGTGTCTATTTTTTTGAATACCTTATGAACCATCAAAAGTGAAATCTAACTCTCAACTCACTTAGTTATATCTCAAAACTTGCTCATTGTTAGAAGCCATTTATAAATTGCTGCTGCTTCAGGTTGCAGAGTTGATGAAGGCGCTTGTAGGTTTAGCTTTCAAGTTATCCTTTTGGTACAGAAATGGTCTGTGATGACAAAAGAAGAGGCTCGTTTCTCAAAACATTCGTTGTGTCTGCCTGAGAGCTTTCGCCTTGCTAGGCTTGAGAGCTAATGCTGTTCATTCCTTCCTTGGATGTCAGAGACTATTCTCCTTTGTTAGTATAATCCTTTTTATAAACGTTTTTCATGATAATTTTGGTTTTTTTTATTTCTATTGATTTGCCTAATCTGCGGCTTTCCATAATCTATTAGGCAACTTTCCCAGAGTGGCCATAAGTTTTAGTTGGTGACCTCTTTTGTTCTGTTGCCCATAAACTTGTGCCACACATTATTTACTAGCAGTTTATTTTACCGTAGGATGAATTGCATGTGCTGTTAGCCTATATTTATTCTATTTTCTTGTCAAAACAGTTTAGTATTGTGAACCTTGAATGCAGATTGTACAGACTAAATTTGTTGGTTGCAAATTGTAATAAACCGGAAATCTGAGCCAATTTAAAAATTTTATTTTGGCAATTTTGATGAAATTTGAATTTTTAAAATGAATTATTTTAAATAATGACGATGAGAAATTTATTTTGAATAGAATTAGAACGTATATATTTATATACGTCGTCGTTAGAATATATATATATATATATATATATATATATATAAAGGAATTGAAAATGGCACGGTAGTTCAATAATTCGATTTCAAATTTCAAATAAATATTTAAAATAAAATGGCGCGGTAATTCATAACGGTGTTCATCGTCAATATATATATATATATATATATATATAAAGGAGAATATAGAAAATGAATATATTCATTTTTATAATGAATATAGAAAAGGAAGTGATTTCAAAATCTGATATTTTGAAATGATTTGAAATTCAAATTAAATTGAAATGATTTGAAATTCAAATTAAATTGAAAAGAATTGAAATTCAAATTAAATTGAAATTCGAATTAAATTGAAAAGAATTGAAATTTGAATTAAATTGAAATGATTTGAAATTCGAACTAAGTTGGAACGATTTGAAATTCGGATTGAATTGAAATTGATTTGAATTGAAATCGATTTGAAATGAATTTAAACGAATTTTTATTGGAAAATTCAATTTTGATTTGAATTTGAAAAGGAAGTTGAAATCATTTTGAAAACGAATTTAAAACGATTTATAAAATACATTTTAAAAGGTAATCGACGAAGTATATATTATATATATTATATACATATATAATATAATGGCCTGAATAGAACGTGCCGCGCCGTGGCAGTTCGCGAATTTCAACCATTGAGTTCGAACAGATATTGTGGGAGATCCGACCGTCGGATTCTCTAAACCGGAACCGTTGGGTTCGTATCGAAAAGAGCTTTCTAACGAATATTAGAGATTTGAAATCTAACGGTTGGATTTGGAATTATGTCCAAATCAAATTTGGAAAAGTAGCTATAAGTGCAGTTCGATGGCCATTGGTGGAAATCGACTGTACCGGCCTTGATGAAATTATTAATAATAATAATAATTTGTGTAAAATCATAAGAAATGATTCGTGAAGAATTGGGGTGAAAAACTCCATATTTGAAAAGGTAAAAATAGATTTTTATCGAAATAAACTAGTTTTGAACTAGAATTATAATTCTATTTATTTTTAAAATAAATAAAGTGGATTTGAAATGGTTTTAAAAGTAACCTGAATTTCCAATAATTGAATTGGAAGGGATGTGAATTGAAATTGTCTTTGGAATATTTCGATGTTGGATTTCATGATTATACAGGTATTGTTATGGGAATTTGAAAGATATATTTATATCGTTATTTCCAATACGATATCTGTTGGTCGTAGAATTTGATATTGAATATTGTTAGCCTACTTTGTAAACTAGGCTATACAAAGTCAAGAAGTCAGAGGATCAAGAGAACAGAAAACACTCTGTTACACATCCAGTTCGGATCGAAGTTACAGAGGTTGGAACAGAAGCATCACAAAGCTGAAAGATCATGCCGGATCGGATCGGGGGTAATCGAAGAAAAGCAAAGCGAGACAAAGTGAGGATGGCAAGACTCAAGCCGGATCAGATCGGATGGGATGACCCGATCCGAACCCCATGTTCTTTGCCTATCCGATCCGAACCCCATGTTGTTAGCCTATCCGATCCGAAACCCATTTTGTTACCCTATCCGATCCGAACCCAGTTCACCCTACAACTCCGCACCATGATCTCCTGAATATTCGAGGCAGTTACACCCACTTTCTACCTACGATGGCCACTCACCTGATGTGCTGGCAACACCAGAACTCATCCGATCCCGAAAGTCATGGAATGGAGGACACGTGCACCCGATCCGAACCAAATTCTGGAGAATTTTCCACCTATAAATAGACCCCCAAGGGTCATTTGAAAGGATCTTTTGGCACTCTTAGAGTTCAAACATCAAAGAGAACCGAATTCCAGCACTTCAAATAATCCAAAATCATCATTAAAAGTGTATGTTGAGATAGTTGAGTGAATGTATATGAAAAGTGAGTGAAATTGAGTGAATATCCCATTGTATTTTCATCTACATCATTAAGCAAAGAGATTATAAAGTGGACGTAGGCTTTTTAATGCCGAACCACTATAAATCCTGTGTCTCTTTGCTATTTTCGATCTTATTTCATTTTAATTTTAGTCAATTTGGGTGTTAGAACCACTTTTTGGTCTAACATTTTGGTGCTTTCACTGAGAAACATTTGAATTCTCTGTTTTTCTGGACCGTTGAGTTCAAAGAAGTTAATCCCCAATTTTCGACGGTTTTGAATACTTGTTGGTTGATTGTTGAAGAACTATGGCCAAAGGAAAAGACAAGGAAGTTCAAACCAGTCGAGGAAATGAAGTTGGTGAAGATCAGCAAAACTCGGTCGCGACAAGGTCTCGTAGGCAGAGCTCGGGAGCGGATCGGACAGGTTCAGGAAATCCGAAACGTCCTCATGGAGAGAGCTCCGATCCGAACCGAGTAGGAGACATTGAAGAAGTGCACTCCCCTAACCCGAACCGATCCGACCAGGTTACTCAGCTCCGATCCGATCCGATACTAGGTGATGCTAGAACCTCTACTCGAGCCCCTCCAAATGCTCCGACTCCAACCACCAGGACCAATGACCAGATCAATCCATCTGTGCCTGTCACCCAAGGAGATTTTTCGTGCCTTCTTGACATGCTTGAGAGCACTAGGGAGGCTATGAAAATCCATGAGCGCACCAATCTTATGATGCAAGAGAATATGAGAATCATGAGTAAGGAAATTGGCGAACTCCGCATACGAAGAACTCCATCCCCGGTTCATCACACTGCAATGGATCAGTCGTCTTCTTCTGAGGAAGAACGGCCCCATGAAAGAAGGCCGCTCGAACAATCTCAGAATTTGGAGCAAATGACTTTCGGATCTTTAGGATCCCACGAGGATGTTGCTCGTGTACTAGGACCCAATGATCCGAGCTTGAGAGAGCCTATACTATTACCAATGCAGGGTTCCCATGTTTTGCCTAGAGACCCTAACCTCACCAATCCCACTTAGGGACAAATGCTTCAGCCCCTTCCTCTTGAGATCGACCGGGAATGTAGGGAGAAAAGCAGAGGAGAAGCAGCTAGTAGAAGGAGGGCATCCCCTCATCAGGAGCCCAGAGGAAACCCGAACATCAGAGCCAAGGAGCCTGAACGGCCTTTGACTAATGCTGACGTATGGGCTATGGTATGCCAGATCATGTATGAGAGTCGAAACTACACCAATGAAGATTATGGCATTGAGCGAAGCCATACTCCCTTTACTGATGACATCCTTGACTTTCAGTTTCCCCGACGTTTTAATCTGCCGCAGATGGACAGGTATAACGGGAGAACCGACCCGGGACAACATTTGATGCGATACGCATGGCTTATGAATGCTGCCGCTGCCCTTGACGCAGTGAAGTGTAAGGCTTTCCCAATTTACTTAGAAGACGTGGCATTACTATGGTTTACCCGACTTCCTCCTCGATCGATATCGAATTTCAAGGAATTAAGTGAACGTTTTATGAATCAATTCCGACTTCACGCCCTAAAGTCTAAGAATGTTATTGAATTATCGAGAATTAAGCAAGTGCCAGGTGAGTCTTTGAAGTCGTACCTTGACCGTTTCAATTTAGCTGTAACAGAAGTCAGTGACCCGCATGAGCCTACCATCTTGACGGCCTTAATGGAAGGAGTTGATCCTGATTCCGAGTTTGGAGATTATCTTTCTGGGAAGCCACCTCCCACAAGAGAGTTGTTTTATGAGAAGGCCAATATTCAGTTAAGATGGGAGGAAGCAAGGGCAAACAGAAAGAGGAAGTCCGGAGCGGCTTCAAAAGAAACTGTTCAGAGTAATGTTGCCGTAAAGCAGTCTGGAGAAAGTTCTGGGAAAGTCGAAGTGAATGTGGGAAACAAGAATGAAAACAATAATAATGGAAACGAGGGCAACAACAACCGTAATGCGAATGGTAACAGGAGAAACAGGAACCGAGGAGGTAATTCTGACAAAAGACCCCGGTTCCAGACCTTTGAGAATTATTCACCGTTGAATGATACTTTGGAGAACATTTATTTGGACACGTATAATGTTTTGCAATATAAAAGACCGCCCCCGCGAGATTCGACAGAAAAAGAAATCGGTACCGGAAAGTTTTGATTATTTCACGGAACACACGGACATTCAACAAATGAATGTCGACATTTGAGAGATGTAGTTGAGAAGCTGTTGCGTGAAGGAAAATTGGATGAGTATGAGGCTGCCCCAAGAGATAGGGGGGCTAGGAGACCAGGCCCCAAAACAGAATCAGTCTACTCCCAAGCCTACAGCGCAGCAGAAAGGCAAAGGAATTGTCATTAACACCATAGTAGGTGGACTCCATCCAGCTATCTGCAGTTTCAGAGCGATGGACCAATACGTTAATGCAGTTAAGCACATAGATGTGGATGAGTGCAATGATTTGGAAGATATCACCCCTATGAAACAGCAGAAGACAATGTTCGATGATGTAGTGTTCTGTAGCAGAGACGACACCGGAATCCAATCACCTACTGAAGATACGCTGGTTATTACCACTACTATTGGACCGACACTGGTTCATAAAGTTCTAGTGGGCAATGGGATCTCAGTTAACATTTTGTCCAAGAAGTCGTTTGATCAGATGAAACTTGAGTCTGGAGATTTGAAGCCCTGTGAAGGTTGGATCCGAGGCTTCAATGGGGCATCGACAGCTCCAATGGGGTATAAGAATTGCCCGTAACATTGGGGCAAGGGGATCGTCGAAGAGTACAAATGCTTCAGTTCGTAGTGCTGGATGTAGATTCGCCCTACAATGAATTTTTAGGAAGGCCTGCCCTTGCAGAGTTCAGGGCTTGTATCGCGCCATGGTGTTTATTGCTAAAGTTCCCAACTGAAGCCGGAACAGGAGTAATGAGAGGAGATCAAGTCTCCGGACGAGCTTGCTATATTGCCGAGTTAAAGATGCTGATGAAGGGACTCAACATCGAGACTAAAGGTACCTCACCTCCTCCAAAGAAGGGTTCGGCGTAGCAATTAGAGGGATTAACACCAAAGGAGTTGCCCAAGGGAATGCCTGAAGACTTGGATCCCAGAGAAGATGAGGAACCAGAGGCTAGAAATGCAACTCCTAACGAAACGACAGTGGACATACCTATTGACGAAGCTGATCCAGAAAAAGTTTTGAAGATTGGATCCCAGTTGGATCCATGCCGAGCTAAAGAACTGACTGACTTCCTGAAGGCAAACCTGGATGTGTTTGCCTGGACCCACGCCGACATGTGTGGGATATCGCCATCCATCATGAGTCATTCACTGAGTATAAACCCAAAACACCCGCCTGTAAAGCAAAAGAGACATGTGCTGGGCCCAGAGAGGTCGACAGCTCTGAAAGAAGAAGTGGAGAAGCTAAAAGAGAATGGATTTATTAGAGATTCGACATATCTCGACTGGATATCAAATCATGTTTTGGTAAAGAAGCCAAACGGAAAGTGGCGGACATGCATTGATTTTTCAGACTTGAACAAAACTTGCCTGAAAGATAGTTCCCACTCCCCAGAATAGACCAGCTTGTAGATTCGACAGCGGGACATGAACTTCTTTCTTTCATGGGCGCATATTCCTGATACAACCAGATTCCCATACATGTGCCCGATCAAGAGCACACGAGCTTTAATACAAATCTGGGATTGTATTGTTATGTGGTTATGCCGTTTAGATTGAAAAACGCTGGAGCTACCTACCAACGCTTGGTGAACATGATGTTTTATAACCAAATAGGGAAGACCATGGAGGTTTATGTGGATGATATGCTTGTCAAATCGAAACAGTCCTCCAGCCATACACAAGACTTGGCAGAGATGTTTGGTATTATGCGAAAGTATCAGATGAAGTTAAATCCCTTGAAGTGCTCATTTGGGGTGGCATCTGGAAAGTTTCTATGTTTCATCGTGAGCTCCTGAGGGATTGAGATCAATCCCAGTCAAATAGTAGCGTTAAGGAACATTGAAGAACTAAGGAGAATCAAAGATGTCCAAAGTCTTGCAGGGAAAGTAACTGCGTTGAGTAGATTTATCTCCAAAGCAACAGACAAATGCGTCCCCTTTTTTGACTTGATAAAAAGGGGAAAGAAAAATTTCGAATGGACTCCGGACTGTGTTGAGGCCTTTCGAAATCTATTGGACTTACTAGAGAAACCACCGATTTTGTCGAAGCCAGTGGATCATGAAGAGCTGTTTGTTTATCTAGCAGTGTCGGCACACGCTGTTAGCACCGCCTTGGTCTGAGAAGAAGACAAAGTGCAAAGGCCGGTATATTATGTAAGTAAGAAATTGGCAGCTACAAAACGCAACTACCCAAGGATTGAGAAGCTTGCTTACAGCCTCCTGATCGCCTCCCGAAAACTTCGCCACTATTTTCAAGCTCACCCAATAACCATATACACTGATCAGCCTCTGAGGCAGGTGTTGCAAAGACCCGAAGCATCGGGACGGTTGTTCAAATGGAATATTGAATTAAGTCAGTTTGATTTAAATTTTCAGCCGTGGAGATCGATCAGGGGGCAAGCTCTGGCTGACTTTATAGCAGAGTTCACAATTCCAGAGGAGGAAATGATCAATGACAAGGTGGTCAAGTCAGAGGAGGAATTAAAATTAGATCCTTGGAAGTTGTACACAGACGGAGCCAAGAACGACCGAAGGTCCGGAGCTGGAGTCGTCTTAGTTACTCCTGAGGGACGACCGTTATATTATGCTCTGCGATTAGAATTTTCAGCGACTAATAATGACTCTGAATATGAAGCCCTGATTGCCGGGCTGAAACCTGCTAAGGAATTCAGAATAAAGGCATTGGATATATTCTGCGACTCCAAAATAGTCATCTGCCAAGTGCGAAAGGAGTTTGTGGCTCGGGGACCTCGACTTATCGCCTATCTCAAGAAAGTGGAGGAGCTGTTGAGCAACTTGGAACGGTATAACATAATGCATATCCCAAGAGCTGAAAACCAGAAGGCAGACCGGCTAGCAAAGCTGGCTAGTTCCGACAATCCGGAGGAAACCGAAATGATTCCAATTGAAATGTTGGGATCGCCAAGCTTTGAGTCGATGGAAATTGAATTAGCTTTCGAAGCAGAACCGGAGAAGGAGTCGTGGATGACCCCAATTAAGAATTTCCTTAGAAATAGGATACTTCCGTCAAAGAAGAGTGAGAGGCGGGCCATAGTTCGCAAGGTCACCAGATACATCCTTCAAGATGATACTCTCTATAGGCAAGGATTTTCTATGCCCCTGTTACGATGTATAGCACACGACAACATCAAGCGTGTACTAAGAGAAGTACACGAAGGTGAGTGTAGAGATCATACGGGAGGTCAGACCTTAGCAAAAAAGGTATTGCGATATGGATACTTCTGGCCCACAATTATTAAAGATGCAGCTGATTATTCACGACGCTGCGACAAATGCCAGAGATTCGCCAAGATCCCCAGAGCACCACCGACCAGCTCAAGTCGATGGTGAGTCCGTGGCCGTTTTCCATGTGGGGAATTGACACCATCGGAGTTCTACCGATTGCCAAAGGAGGAGCGAAATATGCAATAGTCGCCGTGGACTATTTTACGAAGTGGGTGGAAGCTGAGCCCTTAACCAAAATCACAGCAAGAAAGGTGATAAGTTTCGTGGTTAGAAATATCATATGCCGATTTGGGATTCCAAGGACCATTATAACTGATAATGGAACCCAGTTCGATGGTGCCAAATTCAGAAATTTCTGCCAGAAATATAAGATCGACAAACGGTACACTGCAGTCGCCCATCCACAGTCGAACGGGCAAGTAGAAGCAATAAAAAAAGTCATAAAGTCCATCCTCAAGAACCGATTAGAACGTGCAAAAGAAAAATGGGTGGATGAATTGCCCTTAGCTTTGTGGGCATATCGGACAACGTTTAAGACAGCTATCGGTCATACTCCTTTCTCTCTCTCATTTGGCTCAGAAGCAGTAATCCCGGTAGAGCTTGAAGTTCCCTCTCACAGGGTGATATATTATGACCCGATGACGAATCAGGCACTCCTCCTCGAGTCTCTTAATGAAATCGAAGAGAAAAGGGACGAGGTAGACTTGCGTTCGTCGAGACATCGACGTTAGATGGCACGCTATTATGACAAAAAAGTTCGTTTTAGGACCTTTGAACCAGGAGATTTGGTGCTAAAGCGAGTTTTTCCATCCCTTCCTCACCTCGGTCCAAAGTGGGAAGGACCATTCGCCATCCAACGGAAACTTGAGACAGGAGCCTTCAAGTTAACGACCGTAGATGGCGAGGAAGTGCCTAGGGCTTGGAATGCCCAACATTTGATGCGATATTTGAATTAGGGATGTTGTATTTTCTGTTGTTTTCCTTATGAACTCTGTAAAAAGGCACGACTTGCCTTAGAAAAGTCTGTTGATACGAACAAAGAACTATAAAGTGGATGTAGGCTACGACTTAGCCGAACCACTATAAAAATATCGTGTGCCATTTACTTTCCTGCATTATTTATATCTTCAACTGTTATTCTATTGCAACTGTGGAATATGAAATGTTAAATTAAAATATGAAAAGTTGAAGATGACCTATATGCAGGAACAAACACAACGACTGTTTGTGCAATAAGACATAAAAGAATGGGAAGACGACATTCTTAACTCTAACTCTCAAGAATTGAGAGAGAGTATAAAGGACGGGAAGACGACGTCCTCTGAGGCGTGAAGGTGCACCCAGACAAGAGACCGCCTCAGCAAGAACTCTAACCTGAATATAAGACAGGAGAGTATAAAAGATGCCAGAAAAGAACAGGCATCAATGACAAAAGGACTGTGACCCCCGTCAAAGAGTCGGCGACATTCAGACTTTTTGACTTAACCTTGAATAGTTTTTCATGACTGACTGGGGGCATATATGTACACACATATTTCCCCCCATTATGACTCCATTACACAACAGTAGTAGGACAGGCATTTGCATTTTTACATAAGTACTGAACTGACGACTAATAGACATCGCAGGAAATGAATTATTTTTATTTACAAATGAATGAATTTGTACAGGAAAGCAGGCAAAAAGAAGGTGCGAGGGCCGCACTCGCAGCAACAATTATGGGCCAATCAAATGCTAAAATAAAGCAAGACACTCCATCACTTAGACTTCGAAGTGGACTTGGACTTCTTAGCAGCCATCTGCGCAACCTTCGCCTCTTTTTCATCATCAGTCAAGATGCGCTTTGACTTTTTCTTCCCTGAGACTGAAGTGCTGGAATCGGTTGGCTCTTTCCCGGGAGGCGGAACGCTGGAATCAAGAGGAGACTTTTTAGCAAGTTCTTCCGTAATAGATCTAGTCGAAAGCTTAACAACTAACCTTGATCCAGCATCCACTACTGCGAGAGGCTTAAGGCTTTCGGGGTCTAGGTCCTCAACTTTATGCTGCATGCGTTTGTCGTGTTCGGCTTTCAGTGCAGCTAAAGTAATGTCATCGGCGCTTTTTGATTCCCCAACTATAGCCACCTCAGGGTCCTCCTCATGTCCCTCATCATCACCATCATCTTTTAAGGCGTCTATCATCTCGCCATCGTGAGGAGCGTTAGCTTTACCCTTGTCTCCTTCATCCTTCTCCGCTGACTTTGTTTCGGCAGTGGTTCCTTGGGGCACGTCTGCCTTCTCGGCTGGTTCAGCACCTGCGGAATGAGAAGTAACAGTTATCAACTTGGGAGAAAATAAAGGGCCCTTCATTGATTGTTCGACTATGCGATGGAAAGTTGAAATAGCTTTGATGAATTGGGGTGAAAAGGTAGAAATACCTTCCGACGATTTCTCAGCCGGAGTAGCTGCCGTCTCTGAAGCCGATTCAGGAATAGGAGATAAAAGTGATGTCTGAGGGATCGCCAGATTTTTGGGGTCATATTCCTCTACTTCAGGAGTTTTAGCGGAAGTGGAAGAAGAACCCGCCTCCAGGATGTTCTTTTGTTTAGCCTTCCGCTTTTCCTCATCCATGGCGGCAGCGATCAAGCGACGCCCCTCGGCTAGACTCTTCGGCTCATCATCTCTTAAATACTTTTCCATAAGTTTGTCCTCGTCGATAGAATCTACCGTGAGTTCTTCTTTTTCCCATTCAACAATTTGGCTCCATACGTTAACCAAGGTAGTCGGGTAATCATCAATCCAAGAGATGTTTCGGTGGTGGATTATATGTGCAAAAAATTCAATAAGTAATTCACCAAAGCCCTGCACCTCACCCTGGGCCTCCGTTAGCTGTTTGCGAGATTCTTCGGCCAACTTGATGACGCTTTCGACATTACCCTCCGCCAGGGCAGCCCTGTTTTCGGCCTCCATCAACTGGGAAGCCAAGTCAGCATTTTTCTTTTCCAATTCGGCGTTCTTCTTCGCCAACTCGGCCTTTCCTCACTCAAGGTTAGCATAAGCAAGTCGCATTTTGGCAGCGTCTGACTTGGCGTCTTCCACTTGCTTTTTCAGCTCCGAACTCTCTTGAGTATGGGACTCGAGCAAGTCATGATAGCGTTTTTGTAAATCTTCAAATTGTTGCTTGAAGCTGGCAGCGTCCCATTGAGCAACAGCAAGTTGAGCCTGTGTATCCTCGAGGTCTTTTCCTAAATTTTTTAAGGCCCTTACATCATCTTCTGCGGTCTTCTGCATCGAGTTAGTATTCGTGATTAAAGTTCGGATGATTCTGGAAAGGTTTCGCGAATACTTGAACATCTCTGAATATTGTTTCTCGACCGCGTCTATTTTTGCTTTGGCCTCATCTGCCCACCTCGAAGAAATAGGCTCAAGGGCAGGTAAAAAAGTCAAGTTTTCAAAGTAGTGATCAGGAAATTGCTCCTCCAGATACGCCCTCTTAACTGCAGTTTCAGCATCCAACGGTGGAGGTGCAGGGAATGTCAGATCGGTATGCCTATGCGTGGAGGGTTCAATGGCCTCTTCATCCCTTCTAGGCCGTTTAGCGGGAACCTTGCGCTTGCTTCGTGATTCGGTATCTCTTGGCGGGCTCCTGTCCCTACTGCGCTTTTCTTGAGAAGAAGTTAAGTCTTTTGATTGCGGCCTGTCATCTTCTCGACGACCTTGTAGCCCTTATATCGCTCTGGATCTGACCGGATGGGAGAGCGAGAGCGTGAGGACCGCGAACGATAAGAATCATAGGGCCTTCTATCCTCCCTACCGCGATCTTCGCGACGATCATACTCAACATCGTGAGGGGGTTAGGTCATGCTGCGATGTAGCTTCTTGATGTCGTAGTAAGCATGAGACATTGTACCTGCACAGTAATGTAAGTCGAATTCAGAATCAGTATTCTCATGAGACGCAAGTGCTGTGAAGTGGGGTGCAATTATGTTAAGTGCATCCTATTTGGTGTCCCCCCTCCGACAAACCAGAGTCTGGAGCCGAGCCAGTATGAGAGGGCTCTTTGGCCTTAGTAGGAGTGGCCTCCTCCGAAGATGTAAAAACTAAAGGATTGGTGCCAAAATCCTCAGAAGTGTAAATAGTGTCAGGAAGTGGAAGATCTCCCAGGCCCTGAAATGTGGGATCATCAACAGTAGGAGCATCTCTTTGGGAAGCGCCTGTTGGCTATTCTTCAGGAGATGATGGTTTCTCAGGAGAAACAACATCCTCAGGAGTGATGTATCCCTCTCGGAGCTTTTCGGGTAAATTAGCCAACTCATCGTCTTGAGTCGAACTTGGAGAGGGTGAAGTTTGAAGTGGCACGGTGGGACCTGTAATGACCCGAAAATCAGGTCTAATTTGAGCTGACCAAATAACACAAGTCCAACCCCAAACTGCACTGGAAATTCAAGAAATTAATAGAAAGAAGATAGAGGGTGGGGATAGATAAGATAGAACTATTAGAATAGAAGAAGAAGAACATCATCATCAGAGTAACCACGAATCTCACAGCGGAACAAATAAAATATAACATAACTTTTGAAATACAAACAGTATATGTATACAATAACATTTCAGAGTACAACACTTACAACAACAGCGGAAATAATAATAGCTATAGAATCTTGAAGCCTCCCGCTCCAAGCTCTCCAAGTGTATCTATAAAATCCTGAACTACTTGATTGCCCGTACAAAATTAAGCACCCAAGAGTTTAGGGAAAACAAACAAATAAACTCCAGGTCAGTCATGGGACTGGTATGAGTAAAACAGTTTAAACAGTTCGAACAAGTAAATGATATCTCATAAGACCACGCCATATAACAGAACGGGTTATTCCCTTATGAGAATCCAAAACATCTTTATATCAAAACCTTTGATATTATAATAATGTCTATCAACCACAGTATAATAACCATCTAGCAAAAACGCTTTCATCTCACTTTCTACATATATAGTATATAATCAAAACTGCAAGCACGTATTGGGTAATGGATTTCCAACTATGACAAGGTATGGAACCACCTTCTGATTAGTGTACTCTAGGAACGATACACTGGAGTTCAGCAAGAACATCTTGCAACTCAGCCACACATGACCGACCACTCATTTCGCTTGAGTGTATCGAATGTACGTCACCAACGGTTGGGATCAGCAACCGTTTCCCGTATATATATATGGGACAACATTGATAGATTAAAGAAGCACATGAATATTCTCTAGATAGGTGATTATACACCCTACTTCGGTGCGATTGACTTAGCCATGCTGCCTGCCCGATTTTTGTCATTTACCGGATGTTGAGGCCAGAGGTTACGATTACTTTCCATTCATTGATAACACGATCACTTTGAATGCCACATTATCAAATCCGTTAATCATTAATTGGTTTACACAAATATTCTGGATGTTTTGCTAATGGAATAAATCCGTTGCAACCATATATATTTATATAGACCAATCCATTCGATCATTGGAAATACTTTGTCAGACATTCATCCATTTACGTTCGTTCTGGGATTGAACGAAACCGAAGGCACTATTCTGTACATCCATCTTAGTCCATTGTTATCTAAGATTTATACAACAGCCCTTGCACTTTACTCCGTCTTCCATTTTCTTCGGCACATTCGCAACGCTTATGCCAATACAGAGTGGTTCTTTAGATAAGAATCCAACCGGTCTCTCCATATTAACAACGTTAAAATGGTCAAACTTTGATAGTCTGTGATTTAACTATCAATGAAAACATTTCGGTATACAAACAACGATCTAAATTCCAAATGGAATTATCGATCCAATCATCAAAACATATATACATATATATATATATATATATATATATCCACATTCCTTATTTTCTATGATTTAGAAAATATATGTTATTAACACTGGAAAATGTTTCCATCTGCTTATTTACAAATCACTATTCTCCCACAACTATCAGTCCCTAACTATAAACTAACAAGAGAACAATTTCCTAAGTATAAACCCCGAAGGCCGAAACCAACATCAGATCGATACTCAGGAAACCATTCAATTATTAATCTCTAGTCAGTTTCTAATTTTTGTTTAACTCTATATCTTTTAACTCTATTTGGTTAACTCTGTTTGGATAATTCTAACTGATCGACCCTAACTGATTAACTCTAACTGATTAATTTACTCTCTTTGATTAACTCTAATTAATTAGCTCTAATTAATTAACTCTATTTCCTTTTATAATATCGTATTTATTTTCTGAATAAATATTTCCTTTATTCTATTTATTTATTCCCTAAATAGATATATAAATAATCCCAATTACTCTATTTGTAAATGTTCTACAAATATTTTCTTTTTATCTCTATTCTATTTGTTTGACAAATATTTTCCCTTTATAACTCTTTTGATTTATAATTATTTCCTTTATAAAACC
Organism: Allium sativum; assembly: GCA_030737875.1. Classification (NCBI taxonomy): domain Eukaryota; kingdom Viridiplantae; phylum Streptophyta; class Magnoliopsida; order Asparagales; family Amaryllidaceae; genus Allium; species Allium sativum. The sequence continues at coordinate 440,282,039 of CM060922.1, read as the reverse complement.
CTTTTTCCTTTAATATATAAAATCCATCGATTTTATATAAATAATTTATTTTCAAAAATCTACTTTGTAAATCCCCTTTCTATTTCCCAGTATTCTTATGGTATTTTATATACCAAACCACAAATATCGATATTATTTAAGCATACATAATCAAACAGATTATATCACATCATATATTACCATATATGATAAAGAGTAAAATAAATGTTGAGGAATCTAGTCGGATTCCTCCAACCTGTTTCCCTGCATCACAGATGTTAAACAATATAGATAACATCACTTTTAGTTCCATATGATATATTCTGTTAAATAGAATCAATATAGAAATTAAACTAACTGGCTAGCAGTTCAATCAAACAGTCAATCAGCCAATATTTAACAGTTCTAAAATACAACATGAAATTATAAACTGTTCAGAGTTAGTGAGATTCACTCACTTTGGCAGTTCATCGTTAAAGAACGATAAACTGTTATTTGTTTTGAATCAAACAATTTATTTCGCCATAAATTCATACGAGCCCCAAACCACTTCTAGTTAGCTTCATTGTGAAGCTCTCGTCCATACGGTCCCAACGCAACTTACGGTTCGTCAATCTGATTAAGTATGATCAAGTTACGATGATTACAAGTTAATACACTATTTTATAAAAATAAAATAAAACTTTAATTTCCCTTTACTTATAATTGGGCCTCTACCTCATACACTTCTGGCCCATTTCCTGTCGCAAGCCTGACCCGTTGAAACTCTTCTTCCCCAAAACACAAACCGAACCTGCTCCTTACATTACACAGCATCCCATCTTCAAATCCTTCTCTCCACCCTCACTTCACTAAATTCGAAACTAACACCACCTTTAATCTCCTCAACTCGCACACTTCCAACTCAACACCTTTGTGTTCCATCCGCATTCCTCTTTACTTCTTCTTCCTCCGATAAGAACAGTCACTCCAGACCATTAACGCCTCCTTATACCCAACGTTCTCCCTCTTCCGTTCATGAAATCCAAAATCGAGACTACCACTCTTCTTCTCTCCTCAACCACTTCGACTTCAGTTCCATACATCCCATCTCGTTGTCCTCCTGTAAATCGCGTTCATCCCTTCTGCGTCGTGATACAGGTCAGAACCACGACATCAAAGATCACCAGAACTTCTTAAACTTCGCAAGCAGACACCATCTGATCGAAGAAACCCATAAACGACCCTCTTTTTACCAAATGATGCATCGATTTACCATAAGCTTTAAACCTAGCTCCGCTGTGTACTTGCGATAGTGGAAAAACAGGGTTCGAACTCAAAAAAACCCAATTAGAAATGAAGAGGATCCATCCATGATTACAACCATGTTCGGATTTCGATTTATAGGAATTTAAATCCATTTGTTTTGATTTAATTTCCTCCTAACATTTTGCTGTAAGAAAACATTAGGAGCGGCGGAAATTTTGTTTTGACTTCTGAATGAAGTGAATTAGGTTTAAGGGATAGGTGGGGTATTTATAGAGAGGTTTAGATATTTTTAAATATTTTAGTATATTTTATTTTAACCCTTATTTATCCATTTCTACACTCTAAAAATTCCTATGACCACATACGATACCCAAAAATCACGAAAATGGACATGCAGCTACAGTTCGACATTACGATCCCAACGAAACTGGTTTAGTCGAATTCCGACTTCGTTTGCTCACACAGCGTATTTTTAACCGCTCTAGATGACCCATTTAAATATATAAATATATTTAAATTAAATTAAATTAAATACAAATAAATTTATATTCTCGTATATATTCACACCAGAATACCATACAGCTCCAAGGTAATTATATATTCGATATTCTAAGTCCTGGTTGAAATTGAATTTCAATTTATATTGAAATTCCCTTTTATAACGTATATAAAGCGGTGCAAATTATAAAGGAATTCCACAGCGACTTTTCTGAAATTTGATTTGGACGTAAATCAAAATCTACACGACGAAATCCCGATTTTTCTCTTCCACTAGAAAAATATACTCCACCAGCTCCACATGTTTCTTGTTTCACAGAAATCCAGCTTAAAACGAATCCTGTACATTCAGTTAAAGTTCAAATCGCCAAATCGCGAACTGCAGCGCCATTTCAAGCTCGATTTTAATTATAATATAATTATACGTTCAAACTGTCGTTATTTAAATATATTCGTTATTCTAATTCAATTCTAAACTGAATTAAATATCACAGATGATCCAGTTCACACCATATCGCCATTTCAGCCAATTCTGATTATTTCAGAATTAAATATATTATTTAATTTATTATTTTAATTAAATATTCACCATTATTTGATTAAACCACCATTTAATTCACTATATCACTATTTATATAATTAAATAAATTAATTATAATACCTCTGCCAATGCGGGTCATTACATTCTTTCCCACTTAAAATAATTTCATCCTCGAAATTGCTAAGGTAGAGAACGACCCTATCGACTGCTTAGAACATATTTGTTCACTTCTTAACTTCAGTTTCAACTGAACCAATTTAATTTCAATTAAATTATTAATTAATTCTTATCAACGAAAATTTTCAAAAATCCTGAAAATTTTCTAACTCCTTAACTTTTCAAAAAATTCCCCAACACCTCCTTTGTACTGGTCAATAGGTCAAACTCCAACTCGCCTCTCTGGGCCATTTCCAACCCAAAAGAAAATCAAACAGCCAAGCGTCTTGCCAATTCGGCTCAAAAATTCTAAACTCATATAAAATATAAACTTGTACCTTTTTGCCGGGCATATCATTATATCCCTATCACTCGTTACCACTTCTGCATATAACAATGCATTACCAACTTGATCTCTAAATCAGTTCATTCTCAAAACCAAATCATTCGCTTATACCTAAGTCGAATCCCATTTTCAATCTCAAGTTTCATTCTTAATTTTCAAATTCTAAGTCCAAGCTAAACTTCAAATTCTTGACTTATCCTTTCAATTCTATTATAGATTATTCTCTAATCCACCTCAATTATATTTAACTTTATTCAAGTTAATTTCTAATTTATTTATTCAGTTTTCCTCCATCTTATTCTATTTAACTTCAAGTTAAACTTAAATTCCATAATTTAAATTCCTGGGTTTATTTCAAATCAATTTGAAATCATAATACCAATTTAAAACATTTGAATTTCTAACAACTTGTTTTCTCAAACATTCCGAAAACAAAATCTTTGGTAGTAATCCGTCACTTACCAACTCGAAAATCACACCGACGATGTCCGGATCATCATCGGAATTATTTTCCAGCAATCGAAGTGAGTTCAATACTATATCACTTTCAGTTTGAAAAACGTTTTCAAAATCACCCAGGAACTTAAAATTTCCTTATTTCAAATTTAAATTCTGATTTAAATTCAGATTTAATTCATCGGTTTTCATATATTACACTTATATGAATTCTAATTGGTTATCCATAACCATTTTACTTCTTATAATCTCACTCGATTATACTAACAACCAATACAACCAATTATACTATGTTAATTTCAAAATGTATCATGTTGGTTCATCGTATTCGAGTGTTTAGAAACCCCTATCGATATAGTGGTGCCCCACTATCGAACAGAATTCATAAGCTACTCAACCAATAAAGCTCCACAATATAAAACAATTTTTTATATTAAAAAACAAATACGTTCACTCGTGTATACACACTCAAACTCAATCTTGGGTATTCCTAACCCCATCTCTACTGAGTCACGCCACAGAGCCAAGGTAATACTTAGCCATCGCTCTGATACCAACTGTAATGACCCGAAAATCCGGTCCAATTTGAGCTGACCAAATAACACAAGTCCAACCCCAAATTGCACTGGAAATTCAAGAAATTAATAGAAAGAAGATAGAGGGTGGGGATAGATAGGATAGAACTATTAGAATAGAAGAAGAAGAACATCATCATCAGAGTAACCACGAATCTCACAGCGGAACAAATAAAATATAACATAACTTTTGAAATACAAACAGTATATGTATACAATAACATTTCAGAGTACAACACTTACAACAACAGCGGAAATATTAATAGCTATAGAATCTTGAAGCCTCCTGCTCCAAGCTCTCCAAGTGTATCTATAAAATCCTGAACTACTTGATTGCCCGTACAAAATTAGGCACCCAAGAGTTTAGGGAAAACAAACAAATAAACTCCAGGTCAGTCATGGGACTGGTATGAGTAAAACAGTTTAAACAGTTCGAACAAGTAAATGATATCTCATAAGACCACGCCGTATAATGGAACGGGTTATCCCCTTATGAGAATCCAAAACTTATTTATATCAAAACCTTTGATATTATAATAATGTCTATCAACCACAGTATAATAACCATCTAGCAGAAACGCTTTCATCTCACATTCTACATATATAGTATACAATCAAAACCGCAAGCACGTATTGGGTAATGGATTTCCAACTATGACAAGGTATGGAACCACCTTCCGATCAGTGTACTCTAGGAACGATACACTGGAGTTCAACAAGAACATCTTGCAACTCAGCCACACATGACCGACCACTCATTTCGCTTGAGTGTATCGAATGTACATCACCAACGGTTGGGATCAGCAACCGTTTCCCGTATATATATATATATATATATATATATATATATATATATATATATATATATGGGACAGCATTGATAGATTAAAGAAGCAAATGAATATTCTCTAGATAGGTGATTATACACCCTACTTCGGTGCGACCGACTTAGCCATGCTGCCTGCCCGATTTTTGTCATTTACCGGATGTTGAGGCCAGAGGTTACGATTACTTTCCATTCATTGATAACAGTATCACTTTGAATGCCACATTATCAAATCCGTTAATCATTAATTGGTTTACACAAATATTCTGGATGTTATGCTAATGGAATAAATCCGTTGCAACCATATATATTTATACAGGCCAATCCATTCGATCATTGGAAATACTTTGTCAGACATTCGTCCATTTACGTTCGTTCTGGGATTGAACGAAACCGAAGGCACTATTCAGTACATCCATCTTAGTCCATTGTTATCTAAGATTTATACAATAGCCCTTGCACATTACTCCGTCTTCCATTTTCTTTGGCATATTCGCAACGCTTATGCCAATACAGAGTGGTTCTTTGGATAAGAATCCAACCGGTCTCTCCATATTAACAATATTAAAATGGTCAAACTTTGATAGTCTTTGATTTAACTATCAATGAAAACATGTCGGTGTACAAACAACGATCTAAATTCCAAATGGAATTATCGATCCAATCATCAAAACATATATACATATATATATATATATATATATATATATCCACATTCCTTATTTTCTATGATTTAGAAAATATACGTTATTAACACTGGAAAATGTTTCCATCTGCTTATTTACAAATCACTATTCTCCTACAACTATCAGTCCCTAACTATAAACTAACAAGAGAACAATTTCCTAAGTATAATCCCCGAAGGCCGAAACCAACATCAGATCAATACTCAGGAAACCATTCAACTTATTAATCTCTAGTCAGTTTCTAATTTTTGTTTAACTCTATATCTTTTAACTCTATTTGATTAACTCTGTTTGGATAATTCTAACTGATCGACCCTAACTGATTAACTCTAAGTGGTTAATTTACTCTCTTTGATTAACTCTAATTAATTAGCTCTATTTCCTTTTATAATATCGTATTTATTTTCTGAATAAATATTTCCTTTATTCTATTTATTTATTCCCTAAATGAATAAATAAATAATCCCAATTACTTTATTTGTAAATGTTCTACAAATATTTTCTTTTTATCTCTATTCTATTTGTTTGGCAAATATTTTCCCTTTATAACTCTTTTGATTTATAATTATTTTCTTTATAAAACCCTTTTTCCTTTAATATATAAAATCCATCGATTTTATATAAATAATTTATTTTCAAAAATCTACTTTGTAAATCCCCTTTCTATTTCCCAGTATTCTTACGGTATTTTATATACCAAACCACAAAGATTGATATTATTTAAGCACACATAATCAAACAGATTATATCACATCATATATTACCATATATGATAAACAGTAAAATAAATGTTGAGGAATCTAGTCGGATTCCTCCAACCTGTTTCCCTGCATCACAGATGTTAAACAATATAGATAACATCACTTTTAGTTCCATATGATATATTCTGTTAAACAGAATCAATATAGAAATTCAACTAACTGGTTAGCAGTACAATCAAACAGTCAACACACAGTCAATCAGCCAATATTTAACAGTTCTAAAAATACAACATGAAATTATAAACTGTTCAGAGTTAGTGAGATTTACTCACTTTGGCAGTTCATCGTTAAAGAACGATAAACTGTTATTTGATCTGAATCAAACAATTTATTTCGCCATAAATTCATACGAGCTCCAATCCACTTCCAGTCAGCTTCATTGTGAAGCTCTCGTCCATATGGTCCCAACGCAACTTACGGTTCATCAATCTGATATCGTATGATCAAGTTACGATGATTACAAGTTAATACACTATTTTATAAAAATAAAATAAAACTTTAATTTCCCTTTACTTATAATTGGGCCTCTACCTCATACACTTCTGGCCCATTTCCTTTCGCAAGCCTGACCTGTTGAAACTCTTCTTCCCCAAAACACAAACCGAACCTGCTCCTTACATTACACAACATCCCATCTTCAAATCCTTCTCTCCACCCTCACTTCACTAAATTCGAAACTAACACCACCGTTAATCTCCTCAACTCTCACACTTCCAACTCAACACCTTTGTGTTCCTTCCGCATTCCTCTTTACTTCTTCTTCCTCCGATAAGAACTGTCGCTCCAGACCATTAATGCCTCCTTATACCCAATGTTCTCCCTCTTCCGTTCATGAAATCCAAAATCGAGACTACCACTCTGCTTCTCTCCTCAACCACTTCGACTTCAGTGCCATACATCCCATCTCGTTGTCCTCTGTAAATCGCGTTCATCCCTTCTGCGTCGTAATACAGCTCAGAATCGCGACATCAAAGATCATCGGAACTGCTTAAACTTCGCAAGCAGACACCATTTGATCGAAGAAACCCATAAACGACCCTCTTTTTACCAAATGATGCATCGATTTACCATAAGTTTTAAACCTAGCTTCGCTGTGTACTTGCGATAGTGGAAAAACAGGGTTCGAACTCAAAAAAACCCACTTAGAAATGAAGAGGATCCATCCATGATTACAACCATGTTCGGATTTCGATTTATAGGAATTTAAATCCATTTGTTTTGATTTAATTTCCTCCCAACATTTTGCTGTAAGAAAATATTAGGAGCGGCGGAAATTTTGTTTTGACTTCTGAATGAAGTGAATTAGGTTTTAAGGGATAGGTGGGGTATTTATAGAGAGGTTTAGATATTTTTAAATATTTTAGTATATTTTATTTTAACCCTTATTTATCCATTTCTACACTCTAAAAATTCCTTGTGACCACATAGGATACCCAAAAATCACGAAAATGGACATGCAGCTACAGTTCGACATTACGGTCCCAACGAAACTGGTTTCGTCGAATTCCGACTTCGTTTTCTCACACAGCGTATTTTTAACCGCTCTAGATGACCCATTCAAATATATAAATATATTTAAATTAAATTAAATTAAATTAAATTAAATTAAATACAAATAAATTTATATTCTCGTATATATTCACACCAGAATACCATACAGCTCCAAGGTAATTATATATTCGATATTCCAAGTCCTGGTTGAAATCGAATTTCAATTTATATTGAAATTCCTTTTTATAACGTATATAAAGCGTTGCAAATTATAAAGGAATTCCACAGCGACTTTTATGAAATTTGATTTGGACGTAAATCAAAATCTACATGACGAAATCCCGATTTTTCTCTTCCACTAGAAAAATATACTCCACCAGCTCCACACGTTTCTTGTTTCTCAGAAATCCGGCTTAAAACGAATCCTGTACATTCAGTTAAAGTTCAATTCGCCAAATCGCGAACTGCAGCGCCCTTTCAAGCTCGATTTTAATTATAATATAATTATACGTTCAAACTATCGTTATTTAAATATATTCGTTATTCTAATTCAATTCTAAACTGAATTAAATATCACAGATGATCCAGTTCACACCATATCGCCATTTCAGCCAATTCTGATTATTTCAGAATTAAATATATTATTTTAATTAAATATTCACCATTATTTAATTAAACCACCATTTAATTCACTATATCACTATTTATATAATTAAATAAATTAATTATAATACCTCTGCCAATGCGGGTCATTACAGGACCTTTCGAGCTCTCACCCATTTCTGGAATTACATTCACTGGAGGGTTATACACATATGGACCTTGCCCGTGTCCTATACTACGGGTAGTGGATAGCAGTCTGTGGTGATGGAGATATTCGTCCTTGAGGACTTCATCGATAGTTAAAAACTTTTGATCAGCATTAAGGAGTCGATGCATACGATCAAAGAACACTTGGCCCGATATCTGTTTTGGATTGTCAACTGCAAACAATAAGAAAACGAATTAGTATGGCGGCATGGACATTCAGAGTCGAGGTTTAGAAAATCAGTGCCTTACTCGATTTTGTCCATCTCCTAGCACACCCCGGCTGTTGCCTTATATAAAACCATTCCAGCTTGGAGTCGCCGGCCTTGCTACTGAAGGGCGTTGAAATTATCTTTCTTTTTGGGACAGACTCGAAGTAAGAGAAAGAACGAGTTTCTCGAGTCCGGTGCTTGAAGTTATAGAAGAAATAAACATCATCAAAAGTGAGCTCTATGCCTAAGATCTCACGGTATTCTACATATAAGGTATGCAGGTAAGCATAAGAGTTGGGATGCAGCTGCATGGGGGCAATCCGCATCTGTCTTAAAAAGTCGACGACAAAGGGAGAAAACAGTGGAATAGCTCCGACCATGCACATCAATCGAGTGATTGCCATAAATCCCTCCGGAGGATTATGAGGACGGTCGGTTTTAGACGGCACCAGAGTATCTTTTTTATGTATCCCGTACTTCAAACATATTCGAAGGAGCATATCATAGTCAATTGTCGATTCAACAGAATCTTGAGGTGATTCCAATATGAAGGCAGATTTAAATTCGTCAGGAGCTCGGGTATCTCCAACCCCTCCTTCCTCTTCGTAACCCAGAGAAACTTCACTGTCAGAAGATGTTCCGCTGCTATGTGCCCCCATTTCATAATCCGATCCCTCGTCACCCCATTCAGGGTCTGAGGAAGAAGATATGTCGTCAAGAGTAACTTTGTTGGATGTCTCTGGCATCTTTTTTTTTCTGCCAGTCTAGAAGAATGTCTTTCGGCCATGGTCAATAAACTATCGAAGAAGTAATAACAGAAGTTAGAGTAAATTAGCCCGTGTCCCCCTGTGCATGTGTATGAACTAAAGTGTGTACGGTGTGTGCAGAAGATGTAAAGCTAACACTCGAAAGTGTAAGGCAAAATCTTGGCAATGCAATGATGTTAAGAACAGTTCTTGATGTTCGTTTATGTTCGCGAGGCGCTATCCTAACTGTCCATTAAGTTGAAGATTATGCCAAGAGTTGATTGGATCAGTTAAATAAGTTCTTATGTATTAGATTGAACTGCTATTCGGTTCGGTTTGGATGCATTCGTTGGGATCGAATTAGGGGCGCAGCCTTGCCTTGGACTTAGACAAATATTGAAGCCCAGGGATCAAAGTCGAATCGGTTCGGAAGTAGGCTCCCCGACCGGTCCGGATCGAATTAAGTGACCATGCCCCTCTCCTCTTTTATTCCACTTTCTGATCCGATCCGATTGCGAGAGTACTATCCGACCCGATCCAGTTAAGCTTTGTCTCCCTCTTCAACTTTTGCCCCGACCCGATTTGACTTTCTGAGCCTTTTCTTCCTTTTCTTCTCCTCCGTCTTCCATATCTCCACACCCGAACCGACTCCCTAAGCCCTTTGTCTTCCTCCTCCTCCTCAGTCACAATCGAACTCAATCCCTTATCCAAGACCCTAGTTAAAATCGAACGAGTACCATCTTCCACCTCCCAGCGCTTCGAGGTGATGGCGGAGCCACCAATGATGACGGCGAAGGAGGAAGGAGCTACGACGTCGAAGCCGAGCAATAATCACACCCAAATAATTCAAATCGACTGCAAATTTCGATTGAAACTAATTATTATGAAGTTAATCGAAGTCTTAAACCTACCGAGATGTTTAAATTGAAGATCGACGAAAGAATTTCAGAGTTTTCGAGCTTTCAGTGAGCTAGGGTTTTGACGTGAGAACTATTGGGCAAGATTAATAAAAGAAAAGGAAGAAGAAAGAAGTAGGTAGTGGGTTAATATATGTACGAGTAGTGACTACTCGTCTTCCCCGTCTTTTCCGCTCTGTTCGGACCAGGAAATAGGCCCACGAACCTGAGCCTAACCTGTTGATTCGATGATCGAGCAAAACAAGGAGAAAGTCCCTTCGGATCGGGTCCAAACCGAATGAATTGAGCACAACGACCCGGTGTGCAAATTAAATTCAAGGAAAAATGAAGAAAAAAGATTACCCGGAAGAATAACCAGATGTTAATAAGAATTCTCCAAAGTTTGAAAATAAAAGGGATCCACACACTATGCAACATATATATAGGCGATAAAAGACACGACTTTATGAAATGACGCTTCTTTTGCAAACAAATGGGAGCGACTCCTCAATGATTCAAAATGGAAGATTGATGTACAGATAACGTCAAAGCACGCTTCGTCTTCAACAGAAGCATCCTTTGAGGGGGCAAAATGTTAGCCTACTTTGTAAACTAGGCTATACAAAGTCAAGAAGTCAGAGGATCAAGTGAACAGAAGACACTCTGTTACACATCCGGTTCGGATCTGAGTTACAGAGGTAGGAACAGAAGCATCACAAAGCTGAAAGATCAAGCCGGATCGGATCGGGGGTAATCGAAGAAAAGCAAAGCGAGACAAAGCGAGGAAGGCAAGATTCAAGCCGGATTGGATCGAATGACCGATCCGAACCCCATGTTGTTTGCCTATCCGATCCAAACCCCATGTTGTTAGCCTATCCGATCTGAAGCCCATTTTGTTACCCTATCCTATCCGAACCCAGTTCACCCTGCAACTCCGCACCATGATCTCCTGAATATTCGGGGCAGTTACACCCACTTTCTACCCACGATGGCCACTCACCTGATGTGCTGGCAACACCAGAACTCATCCGATCCCGAAAGTCATGAAATGGAGGACACGTGCACCCGATCCGAACCAAATTCTGGAGAATTTTCCACCTATAAATAGACCCCCAAGGGTCATTTGAAAGGATCTTTTGGCACTCTTAGAGTTCAAGCATCAAAGAGAACCGAATTCCAGCACTTCAAACAATCCAAAATCATCATTCAAAGTGTATATTGAAATAGTTGAGTGAATGTATATGAAAAGAGAGTGAAATTGAGTGAATATCCCATTGTATTTTCATTTACACCATCAAGCGAAGAGATTATAAAGTGGACATAGGCTTTTTAACGCTGAACCACTATAAATCCTGTGTCTCTTTCCTATGTTCGATCATATTTCGTTTTAATTTTAGTCAATTTGGGTGAAATATAAGCCAATATATTTTCTACTCAGAGCCTTGTGTTTAATATCAAATGTGATTTGGGTTTATCGTGAATGGTGTCTTCATTAACACTGTTCTTGAATCCAGTTGAGAAAAGATTAAATCTTTTTATTTAGATTTAATGAAGTGTACCAATTAAATGGTATTTAATTGGAATTGAATTTGAATTTGAATTGATTTTTGGGCTTATCGTGAATGGTGTTTTAAATAACACTTGTTCTTTAACCCGATGATTAATGGAATGTGATTTTGGGTTGTCGTGAACGGTATCTTCAATAATACTGTTCTTAGACCCAAAAAAGTTAGGAAAATCAGAAACTAACTGGAGATTATTTAAGTTGAATGGTTTCTTGGGTATTGATCTGATGTTGGTTTCGGCCTTCGGGGTTAATACTTAGGGAGTTGCTCACTTGCTATTTTACAGTTAAAACCTGATAAAATGGAATGTGATTTTGGGTTTATCGTGAACCGTGTTTTAAATGACATTGATTCTTTAACCCAGTTAAAGATTAAAACTAAGTGGAGTTTTAATGAATCTTTAATTAGATTGAAAGGATTGAGAATGGAGTATCACCAATTTTGCTCCAGGCGATAGTGAAATCTTTAATTAGATTTGATCATGAAATGGTAATTGAATTTACCGATAACACCGTGGTGTTAGATATGAAGTATTACCAGTTTTACTTCATGGGATGAATAGGTTGGGATTGGGAAATTAAAACAAATGATTACTTCGGTAAGGTTCATTAATCCCGGTTAGTTTGGTTAAGCCATAATTTGGTTTGAATTGATATTCAAAAGAAGATTAAAGAATAAATTTAAAAGAATTTATCTTTGATAACATTAATGGGAACATATCCCTAAGAATGTGAAATTTAGCTACTAACTGTAGGTTAGCTAAGAAGAATGGTTTCCTGGGTATTGATCTGATGTTGGTTTCGGCCTTCGGGGTTAATGTTTGGGGAATTGTTCCCTTACTAATTTACGGTTTGTGACCGATGAATTGGAATGAGGCGTATGTTGTGTTTGTGTAACGCTTGTTTATTATATACGCGAGTTATTCGGAAAGACCGAGTTTATCCCATTTTGAATAACTGATACGACGATAAGTCGAAGATGAAGACGGTGGTTGAAGACCAGAGGTCTTCACGTCGTGTGGGTGATTACTGATGATCTTGATTGGGCCGTACACCCAAGAGGAGGGAATCAGTTAGTGGTTGTCCAGACGTACTTGGAGATTGATGGATATGCAGGGTACTAGGTGCCTCTAGTTTCGTTCAGACCCAAAACGGACTTTTAAATGGACTGTGTGTCTGTTATTGGATATCATTCTGTGTGATTAATGGATATCGGTTGCATGGACTGGTTTGCCTGTGTGGCATGCTACGATGCAAATGATCAAGGCTTCTGTTGAAAAGCAGAGTCTAGTGGTTGATGATCAAAGCACGGCCTGTGTGGCATAGCTTTGTGTAGCGTTGATTCGCGAGCCTCACACCCCGGTGGTGAACCAAAAACGGGAGAGGACCTCAAGGAGGACATGCGTTTCTTTCTAGTTAGAAGTGGCGTCAGTGGTTTTACACGCCCTGACGAGTTTGACTTATGTGGTTGTTGGTGTTGCGAGGCACCTCGGATATATCAGTGACTATATGAAGCCGATGGAGTCATTCGTTGGCTCATTTACGCCCCAAAGGGCGGGGAAACGCAGTGTTCAGGCATTTTAATCCACATCAGTGGACCAGCCCTGACGATCCAAGGGCTTGACTGAGTACTTGTCCTGAGGCTCGGGCTAGAGAGTCTCGAATCGGTAGAGGACTATCTTTTCATCGGTTCACAGATGGAAATCCAGCTTCCAATACGTGATTTTGCAGTTTTATTTGTAGGGCCTAGTATGGCGACATAGTGGGATGGGGCGCTTATGCCGTCTATGATTGATACTTATGATTTGAAGTTGTTTTATACACTATACACTTATAATAGTATCAAATGATTTGTTTTAAACGTATCAAGCATTCTTGGCTATTATAAGGTAAAACCCTATCCTCCGGCTTGCGTTGCATTGTGTGATGGGACCTGGGTCTTATAATAGCTTCATTTTTCTTTATTTAGCATTGCGTTATTGTTTTATGCACTGGTATTCTTAGGAGGAAACCCGTTCCGTGTTATACGGCGTGGTCCCTTGATTTACCTAACTTTAAAATAAAGATAAATAAATGTTTTAGTTCTCACGCCTGCCCCATGACTGACCTGGAGTTTATTGTTTTAACCTAAACTTTGGGTGCCCTTACTTTGACACGGGCAGCTAGTAGTTTTGGTTTTGCAGATTTATATTCATAGGAACCTGGTTTACAGCTGGAATGATATCCGGAAAGCTCTGTATCCGTATATCTCTTCTAGTTGTGTATTGTATTATTTTTCGCTGCTATGTAATGTATTGTAATCTCTGATATTTTAGAATGTATTTTATTTGTTTATACTCTCTATATTCTTGTATTCTAATGAAATTGTTGTAATATACAATGAAATGTCCTTCAGTCTGCATTCTTTTGTGTGTTGTTCTCGAAGTATCCACTTTTTCCTTACCGGAGAAGTTACGGGTTTTCATAGTTGGTATCAGAGCTTTTGTTTACAAAGCTCGAGAACAAGACACATTAGAACCATATGAAAGAATTCATCAGATATTGGATTAGTAATATCCAATGGGAATGACTCGTTAGAGATGGGATCAGTAGTATCCTAGAACGAGTGTGAAGAGTATATTTTTAAAACTGAAAACAATTTTGTTTTGAAAATTTAAATCAATTATTCGTATTTGATTATTTATTTTATATTGAATTTGCACAATCCAGTATATAAAGATTTTGCATATACGTCTGATCCGCATGCATTCGAAGTTTTAATATACTGGATAGATATAAAATCATACTCTAGTGGCCCGAAGATGATTCTGATGGTTGAGTACTCGTCGTTAGAATTTATCTTCGAGTGACGAAAGTGTGATATCTATATATTTCCATAGACTGGTGTGAGAACCAAAACTAGATAGGGCTTATTGTTGTGATTTGGCATCAAAAATCTGATTTTTGACTATATATCAAAATTATGAATTTGAAAAGCTAATCAACTAATTGATTGCTGGTTAGGTTATTTGATTATTGGTTGAGTAATTAAAATTTGAACCATATAGCCAATTGAACCAAATAGTAAATTGTATTGAAAATTTATCGCATTTGCATGCATGTACATGTACTTACGTTGAACAGGTCATAGCAAGAAGGCTAGAGCAGAAGAATAAAAAATTTTGCCCGACAAATAGGTACATGTTTACCATAATTTACTGTTTTGTTTGGGTGATGATGATTTTATGAGCCGATTGGCTTTTTATTTTTCTTTTGGATTGAAGAAGGCCATGGGAGGCTATATGAAATATCCCGAAGTCCCCGGTGCAGGGGAGGTTATGGCGAAATTTTTCAAAAATTTAGGGTGTTAGCCAAATTTTTGAGAAATTTGAAAAGTTCTTAGAAACTGAAAAGTTGAAGAACTTAAGACGTAATAAAAGTAATGAAAGTTGAGTTGATTTGTTAAACAACTTTCGGCATCTTTCCTTTTCGGGGACGAAAAGTTTTAGGTAGGGGAGATTGTAATAACCCGGAAATTTGAGCCAATTTAAAAATTTTATTTTGGCAATTTTGATGAATTTTGAATATTTAAAATGATAATGACGACGAGAAATTTATTTTGAATAGAATTAGAACGTATATATTTATATATGTCATCGTTAGAATATAAATATTTATTATATATATAAAGGAATTGAAAATGGCGCGGTAGTTCGATAATTCGATTTCAAATCTCAAATGAATGTACCGGGTGCAAAATAAACCGGATTTTAGTGAAACCAAAATTATTTGAATCTAATTGAGAATATCTTTCCAACGAATCCGAGAAATCAAAATTTGATAGTGGGGATAAAAAGTTATGCCCAGTTGAAAATTCAGAATAGTCGCTATAGAATTTTGGCCCTTAAAAATGGAAATTTTGCAAACGACCTCGGTTTTCGACGAGACCACTTTTCTTGGATCCATGATGTCAAGTTATTGCTAGATTCCAAAATTCGTAGTTTTCTGAATCAATATATGAGCGTGGCAAAGGAAAACGTGTTTTGACAGTTTCAGTTGATTTTAATCGACTGGAAAATGGCCATTTTTCAAACGGTCTCAGAATTTTATGAAACTAGTTTTGTTAGGACCATATCGTCAATACGAAGCTAGAAAATATTTTTTGGGAATTTTTAGAGGCTGTATGTGGGCCTGGTAAATTGAAATGTGCGTTCAAATTCAATATATAGAGTTATATTTTGATTTTGACGAAAACTGATCGAAACGATCGAATCAACGATACATATCCCATTGTGTTCTGAATGGGGGTAATTAGCTATGGACGACAGTCGGTGGGCTTGATTTCGAGGTCGAAATATAAAGTACCTTTTTGAAATTAAAATAAATAAATAATAAAAAAAACCCTCTCTCCTCCTTTACCACTCAGCCCCCCTTCAGTCCGTTCAATCCCGAATTTAAAAAAAAATCGATGAACCCCTCCCATTGCCACCTTTCCCTGCCACCACCGTCCCACCCAAGGCCGCCACTCCACCCCAGACTTCCGCCGCCCCTCTTCGATTACCCCCCCTATGGCCAACACGAGCCCCAATCTCCTGGATCTGAAGCCCCACGACCCCCACGCCTTAAAACCACCACGCCTCCACCTTCGAACCCTAGCGCCGCCTCCTTTGGTCAACTCCGACGCACCGCGGACGCAAGCCCCCATCCTGCTGCTGACGTGAGCCACCTCCCTCCGAACACCACCCCAACGCAAGCGCAAAACCCCCTTCCAATCAAAGAAGCTGTAAGTTTTATTACTTATTTCTTTTATTTTACACATGATTTTCAGTTTAATCACATATCATTTTCAGTTTAGTTACATATGATTTACAGTCTATTTTACATATGATAAAGATTTGATTTTATCTTTATAGGATAGTTTGTATTTTTATATAGGAAAAGCTTTGATTTTTAAAGTAGACATCGATATAAAAGTTTGATTTTTTATAAAGTAACGAATATAAAAATTAGTTTTTCATATATATATTAGCAAGGTAAAAATATAATTTTTATATATTCATATAGCATAGAAAAATTGAATTTTTATTTATGAGTTGACAGTATAAAGATGTGATCTTTATATATGTAGCGATATAATAAAAATACGATTTTTATATATGAAGTGGCGTTATAAAAATATGATATTTATATTATAGAAAGAATAAAAATATGATTTTTATATTATAGAAGAATAAAAATATGATTTTTATTATATTGCTAGCAAGATAAAAATATAATTTTTATCATGGAAGTAGCGTTGTAAAGGAGTGATTTTTACATATGTAGCAGTGATATAAAAATACGATCTTTATATATAAAAATATAATTTTTATATAGAGAATAGCGTGATAAAAATATAATCTTTATTATATGAACACCATTGTGAAAATAGAATTTTTATCCATATAGAGTGATTATATAAATGTGATTTTTATATATGTAGTGGCTACGGGCAATGAAATTGACAAAAGGCGAGCACGACGAAGATTCTACATATGAAGAGTCATGGCATTTGGTTTAGCTAGTCGGTGAGAACTCCTCACTTTTAAATTTATTTCTAGTTGAATTATATACTAGGATGCAGACGGTGCTTAGCAACACCCGTCGTCCACAGACCATGGATGGCTTGTTTATTTGATTGTTGTGTTTTGAAATTTGATTGTGTGATGTGGAATGAAATAAAATATTTTATAGTGGAAAATATTTTACGGTTAAAAATATAATTTTTGACGTGTATATAAAATAAATATTTATAAACAAATCGGATACACCGATTTGAATGATACTGATTGGGGTGATAAATTTTACACATCGCCCAACTACACAAATAAAATCTGTGTTTGTTGATTTAAAACCCCACACGGGTATTGGGGTGAGATTTGACGTACACTAATCCCGATTGTTTAGTTGTATGTCAATCGACGGATTGACAGACTGTGTAAGCGTTAATTAGTTATATTTAATGCTTGTGCAGTTGTGCGGTGCACTCTGGATGATGGTTGATTATTTGTCGTTGTTGTTATAAACATGTGTTGTAGAAAAATCCATATAATTAACATTATATGGTAATTGATTGGGCCTCATTCCAATCTAGAAAATATATTCATGTGTTGAATAGAAAAATATATTTATGTGTTGAATAGAGAAATATATTCATGTGTTGAATAAAAATATATATATTCATGTGTTGAATAGAAAAATATATTCATGCGTTGAATAGAATAAATTCATGTGTTGAATAAAAGCCGCGTTGATTAGATTGACGCCATTTTGACGTGAATGATATTTATATCGATTTTATTCATTTTTATAATGAATATAGATAAGGAAGTGATTTCAAAATCTGATATTTTGAAATGATTTGAAATTCAAATTAAATTGAAATGATTTGAAATTCAAATTAAATTGAAAAGAATTGAAATTCGAATTAAATTGAAATGATTTGAAATTCAAATTAAATTGAAAAGAATTGAATTTCGAATTAAATTGAAAAGAATTGAAATTCGAATTAAATTGAAATGATTTGAAATTCAAACTAAATTGGAACAATTTGAAATTCGATTTGAATTGAAATCGATTTGAAATGAATTTGAAATGAATTTATATTGGAAAATTCAATTTTGATTTGAATTTGAAAAGGAAGTTGAAATCATTTTGAAAACGAATTTAAAATAATTTATAAAATACGTTTTAAAAGGAAATCGACGAAGTATATTATATATATATATATATATATATATAATATAATGGCCTGAATAGAATGCACCGCGCCGCGGTAGTTCGCGAATTTCGACCATTGACTTCGAACGGATATTGCGGGAGATCCGATCGTCGGATTCTCCTAAAACCAGAACCTTTGGGTTCATTTCGAAAAAAGCTTTCTAATGAATATTAGAGATTTGAAATCTAATGGTTGGATTTGGAATTATGTCCAAATCAAATTTGGAAAAGGTCGCTGTAAGTGCAGTTCGATGGCCATTGGTGGAAATCAACTGTACGGGCCTTGATAAAATTATTAAAAATAATAATAATTTGTGTAAAATCATAAGAAATGATTTGTGAAGAACTGGGGTGAAAAACTCCATATTTGAAAAGGTAAAAATAGATTTTTATTGAAATAAACTAGTTTTGAACTAGAATCATAATTCTATTTATTTTTAAAATAAATAAAGTGGATTTGAAATGGTTTTAAAAGTAACCTGAATTTCCAATAATTGAATTGGAAGGGATGTGAATCGAAATTATCTTTGGAATATTTCGATGTTGGATTTCGTGATTATACAGATGTTGTTATGGGAATTTTAAAGATATATTTATATCGTTATTTCCAATACGATATCTGTTGGTCTTAGAATTTGATATTGAGTATAAGCCGATATATTTTCTATTCAGAGCCTTGTATTTAATATCAAATGTGATTTTGGTTTGTCGTGAATGGTGTCTTCATTAACACTGTTCTTGAACCCAGTTGAGAAAAGATTAAATCTTTTTATTTAGATTTAATGAAGTGTACCAATTAAATGGTATTTAATTGGAATTGAATTTGAATTGATTTTTGGGTTTATTGTGAATGGTGTTTTAAATAACACTTGTTCTTTAACCCGATAATTAATGGAATGTGATTTTGGGTTGTCGTGAATGGTATCTTCAATAATACTGTTCTTAGACCCAACTAAGTTAAGAAAATCAGAAACTAACTGGAGATTAGTTAAGTTGAATGGTTTCTTGGGTTTTGATCTGATGTTGGTTTCGGCCTTCGGGGTTAATACTTAGGGAATTGCTCACTTGCTATTTTACGGTTGAAAGCCGATAAAATGGAATGTGACTTTGGGTTTATCGTGAACCGTGTTTTAAATGATATTGATTCTTTAACCCAGTTAAAGATTAAAACTAAGTGGAGTTTTAATGAATCTTTAATTAGATTGAAATGATTGAGAATGGAGTATCACCAGTTTTGCTCCAGGCGATAGTGAAATCTTTAATTAGATTTGAACGTGAAAAGGTAATTGAATTTACCAATAACACCGTGGTGTTAGATATGAAGTATTACTAGTTTTACTTCATGGGATGAATAGGTTGGGATTGGGAAATTAAAACAAATGATTACTTCGGCAAGGTTCGTTAATCCTGGCTAATTTGGTTAAACCATAATTTGGTTTGAATTGAAATTCAAAAGAAGATTAAAGAATAAATTTAAAAGAATTTATCTTTGATAAAATTAATGGGAACCTATCCCTAAGAATGTGAAATTTAGCAACTAACTGTAGGTTAGCTAAGAAGAATGGTTTCCTGGGTATTGATCTGATGTTGGTTTCGGCCTTCGGGGTTAATGTTTGGGGAATTGTTCCCTTACTAATTTATGGTTTGTGACCGATGAATTGGAATGAGACGTATGTTGTGTTTGTGTAACACTTGTTTATTATATACGCGAGTTATTCAGAAAGACCGAGTTTATCCCATTCTGAATAACTGATACGACGATAAGTCGAAGATGAAGACGGTGGTTGAAGACCGGAGGTCTTTACGTCATTTGGGTGATTACTGATGATCTTGATTGGGCCGTACACCAAAGAGGAGGGAATCAGTTAGTGGTCGTCCAGACGTACTTGGAGATCGATGGATATGCGGGGTACTAGGTGCCTCCGGTTTTGTTCAGACCCAGAACGGACTTGTAAATGGACTGTGTGTCTGTCATTGGATATCATTCTGTGTGATTAATGGATATCGGTTGCATGGAGTGGTTTGCCTGCGTGGCATGCTAAGATGCAAATGATCAAGGCTTCTGTTGAAAAGCAGAGTCTTGTGGTTGATTGTAACGACCCAGAAAATCTGAACCAATTTAAAAATTTTAAATTGGCTAAAATAATGGATTTTAAATATTTAAAATAAATATTTTAAATAATGGTAATGAAAGGTGAATTTGAATCGACAATTGAAAACGAATATAATTAATTATAATTATAAACAAGGCCTGAAATGGCGCTGCAGTTTCAAAAATTGAATTCAAACTTTGTCGGACTGTACCGGGTGCAAAACAAAACGGATTTTAGTGAAACCAAAAATATTTAAATCTGCTAGTGAATACCTTTCTAACGAATCTGAAAAATCGAATTTTCATAGCGGAAAGCAAAAGTTATGGCCGAATGAATTTTTAGAAAGGTCGCTATGGAATTTATATAGCCCATGAAATTGGCCATTTTGCATACGACCTCGGAATTCGACGAAACCACTTTTGTTGGATCCGGGATGTGAAGTTATTGCTAAGTTTCAAATTTCATAATTTTTGAAGCTAGTATGTGAGCGTGGCAAAGGAAAACGTGTTTTGGCCAATTACAGTGAAATTGGATCGACCAGAATTGGGCCTTTTTGCAAACGGTCTCAGAATGCGACGAAACTACTTTTGTTGGGACCGTATCGCCAAAACATAGCTAGATTTATTTTTCTGGAATTTTTCGAATCAGTTTGTGGCCCTAGCAAATTGAAATGTACGTTTAAATCAAATATTGAATGTTTTATATTTTAGTTTAAAGGAAAACTGACTGAGACATTCAAATGGGCCTTCGAAACATATCCCATTGTGTTCAGAATGGGGGTAAAACGCTAGGTACGACAGTCGTTGGGTTTGATTTCGAGTTCGTTTAAGAAAACCCCAATTTTTGAATAAATATATATATCGACCAATCACATAATTCCATTCATTAATTTAAAAATAAAAAAAATCGAAAATCCCCCCGTAACAGCTGCGATCGACGGCGGAAGGCATCCGATTCTTCCCGGTCAGATTTCTCTCTCGTTTCTCAACGAAATTGAGCGAGGTTGGATTCATATCGAAGCACTCGATCTCCTCTTCAAATCCATACCCATTTCGTGAATTATCGTGGCCTATAGGAGGAGAATCACCTCCTCAAAGTCATCGGCTTTGAGCCGCCGCCCCGACCGCCAGGCGCCACCGAACCCGACCGGACCACCACGTGCAGGCGCGCGCTTCCTCCCTCCTCCACGCTGCACCACCCGATCCTTCTATCGTCCACCGGTTTGTGCGAAAAGTGGATCCCTAGTTTCGAACAGTTTTCTGAGGTAACGACCTTGTTTATTTTCAACTGATTTTCACACTTTAAAGTGTTGCAAACTTCGAAAAATCATATCTTTTTCGTTCGTTAACGAAATTCGATGAAACAGGAAACATCGTGATCGTGTGGACGCCTTCTACATTTTAGAAGAGACCGCATATTTTTCTGAGCCTTCTGCTATTTTTGGTGGAGTGGAACCGAATGTGAGATTTCTAATTTATAAACAATATGGAAAACAACGACGTATAAATTATATATTCGATGTACGAGTTATATAAGCGTTGTACACCTCATGTATAAGCGTTGTATAAGTTATGTTCGATGTATAAGTTATATATGCGTTGTAAAGATTATATATGTGTTGAAATAGAAGTGAATTGCTATATATATATATATATATATATATATATATACGCCCCTCGTCCACAAACCATGGACGATATTTATTGATTGTGATTGGTGTGAAAATTGATTGACAGCGAATGGTTGTTTGGGATTGTTTGTGGTTGATATTGATTGATTGTGGTTGAAAAATACCCATTTGTGGTTGAGAAATATTTGGTTGAAACCACATAGGATTAGTTTGTGGAAATGAAATAAATATATAAATGCCGCCTGCGTGCGAACTAGATGCATGATCCCCATTGTCAAAAACCGCGAGGTTTTAAGGTAGAGCGAGGAGCCGTACTAGGGACGGTCCCGGTTTTAACTACCCTGCCGTTATGCTGCCGAAATTTTGAATAATATTCATGTGTTTGAATTATTTTCATTTGCTGAAACTATATTTATTCGTTGTATAGAAAACCTTCATGTGTTGAATCGATATTCATTCGTTGAATTAAAATTCATGTGTTGAATGGTATTCGTATTTTAAATATAAAAATCACATTTTTATCTATATATAGAAACTATAGAAAACCTTCATGTGTTGAATCGATATTCATTCGTTGAATTAAAATTCATGTGTTGAATGGTATTCGTATTTTAAATATAAAAATCACATTTTTATCTATATATAGAAACTATAGAAAACCTTCATGTGTTGAATCGATATTCATTCGTGGAATTAAAATTCATGTGTTGAACGGTATTCGTATTTTAAATATAAAAATCATATTTTTATCTATATATAGAAACTATAGAAAACCATCATGTGTTGAATCGATATTCATTCGTTGAATTGAAATTCATGTGTTGAAAGGTATTCATATTTTGAAATAAATTGTTCCATAATAAAAATCACCTTTTTATCATCTATATGAACTATATAAAATAATAGTGTTTTGAAATGGATTGTTTTTACAATAAAAATCACATTTTTATTACATTCACGAATTGTTGAAATGTGAAGTGTTAAAAATAGCCACTCGTTCAAATAAATATATATGAGTTGAAATATTCATTAATTAGCTAATGATATGATTTTTGCCTATACATGCAACATTAGAATGGATGGTGTTTTCAAACCAAATGGAATCAAATATGAAGTTGAATAGAAAATGATAACTGATAAGAACTATATATATGTACATGCATATTTATTGAACAGGTTATAGCAAAGGGGCTAGAGAAGAGGAATAAAATTTTGTGCCCGACAAATAGGTACACATTTACTGTTTTGTTTGGGTGATGATTTTATGAGCCTGTTGGCTAGCCGCTTGGCTTTTTCTTTTTCTTTTCGACATGAGACGCCCATGTGCCTATTTGGGAATTTTCCCAGCCCCTCCCGTACAAAGGAGGTTATGGCGAAATTTTCCAAAATTTAAAGGCGTTAGTGAAATATTTGAAGTGAAAACGATATTGAAATTTTTGAATGAACTATATTTATATAAATATATAAATATAAATAAAATTAAAACGAAACGTGGCCGTGCAGTTCGTGTTTTGAAACTGTGATTTCAAACAACTAGTGCGGGAAATCCGACCATTGGATTTTCCCGAAACCGCAACCGTTGGGTTCGCCTTGGAGATATCTTTCCAATGGCACCAACTTTGTAAAAATCCAACGGTTGGATTGTCTGGAATATTTAATTCAAATCTAAAGAAAAACAGCGCCAGAAACGATTATATTTATATATATATAAATATAATTATATTTAATCGAGTAACGACGCTGCAGTTCGTAGTTTGAAATCGAAACTTCAAACGATTGTATCGGGAGATCCGACCGTCGGATTTTCCCAAAACTGGAACCGTTGGATTCGTTTTGAAAAGACCTTTCTAATGATGTAAATTGTGTAAAGATCCAACGGTTAGATTTTCAGATATGTGGAAATCAAATCTGAAGAAAAACAGCGCCACGGCCGCGTTATGGCCCGAAGCGTCGTTTTGAATAAATTGGCTATTTTAAAATAAATAAAAATAGCGATAAATCGTTATAAAATATCATAAACGATATGGAATGGAAATAAACTGATTTTGCTTGATTTATGTGGTGTTTGATGGTTGAATGTGTTTGGTGTGAAAATTACATTAAAGAACAAAATTGGTGTTGTCGAATGATTTAACCATTGAAATAAATTGATTTGAAATTCTAAAATATACGTGAATTATTTGAAAAGGCCGAGTTAATTCTCATTTCAAATAATTGACCGACGATTGAAAATCGAAGATGAAGACAATGGTCGAAGACCGGAGATCTTCACCTCGTTTGGATGGTAACCGAGGTCCTGATTGGGAGGCATCCCGAAATATGGATAATGAGTGGTGATCGTCCAGACGTACGTGGTGATCGATGGGTTTGCGAGGTATTTAGTGCCTCCGGTTTCGTTCAGACCCAGGACGGACTTGTAAATGGACTGTGTGTCTGACATTGGATTTTATTCTATGTTGATTGATCTCTATTAAATATACATCTGTTTGGCGGCGGAGAATTTATTCTTTTGCTTAACGCCCTTCTCTGAAACGCACGAGCTCAGAGGTTATATATCGATGGACATCAGTCGCATGGCATGAATTGCCTGTGTGGCATGCTAAGATGCAGTGATCAGGGCTTCTCTTGAAAAGCAAAGTCTTGTGGTGATGATCAAAGCACCGCCTGTGTGGCGTAGCTTTGTGTATAACGTAAAATCGCGAGCCTCACACCCCGGTATGGACCAGAAACGGGAGAGGACATCAGGGAGGGCATGCGTTTCTTTCTAGCTAGGGTGGTGTCAGTGACCTACCAGCCCTGACATTTATATACTTTTCACCTGTGTGGTTGTTGTTATTGCGAGGCGCCTCGGTTAGATCGGACGATCCGGGTCCGATGGATCCATTCGTTGACTCATTTACACCCCCAAAGGGTGGGGAAACGCTGTGTTTTGGAATTTTAATCCACATCGGTGGACCGGCCCTGACGATCCAAGGGTCACTCGAGCTCTGATCCTGAGGGGCGGGCTAGAGCGTCTCGAATTCGGTAAGGACTATCTTTTGCCTTGGTTCATGATGGAAATCCAATTCCCAAATACGACATCGTGCGGTTTTGATTGTATACCTATATATGGCGACATAGTGGTATGGGGCATTAATGCCGTTTATGATTGATAGTTATGATTTGAAATTGTTTTCAAAACATATAAACACTAGCAATAATATCAAATGCCTTTGTTTCATTCGTATCAAGCATATTTTGGCCGTTATAAGGTAAAAACTCTATCCTCCGGTTTGCGTTGCATTGTGTGATGGGAACTGAGTCTTATAACGGCTTCATTTTTATAAAAAGCATAGCGATGTTTAAAAGAATGATTTGTTTAAAGCACTGGCAATCCAATGGAGTAAACCCGTTCCACGAAAGTGGCGTGGTCTTGTGATTAGCCATATTATATATGTGTTGAGTAGATTTCTCATACCAGTCCCACGACTGACTCGTAGTTTGTTTCACTTTCAAACTCGGGTGCCCCTTTTTCTGCACGGTCAGCCTTGTATTCAGGTTTAGCTGGTTATTTCTGGATAGCTGGAGCTGAAGATGGATTCTATTATTTATCTCTTTTTATGCTGTTCAGCTCCTATTGTACATATTTTGTTTATTTCCGCTGTAGACATTTATGTATAGCTGAACTGTTTTTGTACTAAGTAAGATCCTGTATACGGTGTAACTCTGATGATTGCTTTTATCTAGTATATTCTATTGTTCATTATCTGGTGTATTTACTTATTTCTGTTCTGCTATTATCTGTTTCTGTGTTATATTCCACGGATTACCCTTGCCGCTGCCAGAACGGGGTTTGGGGTCATCTCATTTGGTATCAGAGCTTTGGTTAAGCTTAGTTCTGGAATATAACATTTGAACGAACTCATCAGAAATAGAACCAGTAGTGTTCTAGGACGGGTAACTCTATACAGATAGGATCAGCAATATCCTAGTATGAGTAAAGCAGAATGAAATTACACCTGATAGACACATTTACATTTGAAGTATTTATTTCTATATTTTGAAATATCTTTTCTGTGACCTGACACCTGATCTGCTAATTGCAGAAGTACTAAAAAATGAGTGTCAGAAACAGGAGAAATGCAAAACCCGATCTAGAGGCTCTATTAAAGAGATATCGAAATCTGAACAGAGCACAGTTCTCTTGCAATGAATCTATAATTCAAACTCAAGCTTGGATGAGTTCTGTCGAAAGAATATTTGAGCGTATCCAGCTGAGGGATGACCAGAAACGGTTAGTAGCATCTTGGGCGCTCAAAGAAGAAGCTTTAATCTGGTGGGAAACAATCATCAAAGATAATCCAGAAGGTGATATCACCTGGGACAGATTCAAAGTGATTTTCCTGGAAAGATTTACTCCTCCCGAAGCAACGGAGCGATTATGTGATGAATTTTCTTATTTGATACAAGGTGACATGACCATCCCAGAATATCATAAGAAATTCAACGAACTTGCTCACTTTGCTCCTCATCTAATTCAAGATCCAAAGAGGAAAAATTTGAGATTTATTCATGGCCTGCAAAGGAGATATCAGAATAGTGTACTGAGGAATGTAAAGCTTCCTTTCTCTGAAATGGTTTATATGGCCTATCAGTATGAAGATCTCAATAAGAAAGGAATGTTACGCGACGAAGAAGAAGTCAGTTCTAGTGACAAAGCAGAGTCGGAAACTGATATTCCTGAAGCCAGTATGAGATCTGAGGTCAATAAGAAGCCCAGTGCCAAGAGGAAAAGGACTGAATCTGGGAACGAACAAATAACGACTGCCACGTGCTCAAGCTGCAATAGAAAGGGACATTTGGCGATAAGTTGCAAATCTTGGAACCAACAAAGAAAGAATAAGTTCCAACCCAAGAAGGGATTTCAAGAGAATAGAAAATGTGGTGGATGTCATCAGTCGGGTCATCTTTTAAAGGCCTGCCCGCTATTCAGAAAACCTGGAACAGTATATGTAAATGAAGTGGCAGAAGTGCCTGCATCTTCGTCTGCTCAAGAGACGCCAGATGTTTTAGAAGGCACGCTAACTGTCAAAAACATTCCAGTTAAAGTACTATTTGATACTGGCGCATCACGAAGCTTTATTGCAAAGAGTGCAGTCAAGAAGTTAGATTTAAAATTGAAGAAGCTCAAGGAACCAATGACTGTCCATAATCCAGTTGGGGGTTCTATCGGTCTCAGTTGGGTTTGTGGGGTGCCTGTCTCTTTTTCCTGCTATAAATTCCCTACTATCTCTGTCGTTATGAATTTTGATGAATTCGATCTTATTCTGGGATTGGATTGGCTAACCAAATATGAAGCAGAGGTTAGGTGCTCCGAGAGAGTTGTTAGAGCTAAGATTAAATCAGGGAGTTATATAACCATTCCCTGTGAAGGTCAGAATGCTAATAGAAAAGACTTTTGGGCAGTTCTAAATGTCTCTCCAGCCTAAATAGAAAATATCTCTGAGGTCATAGAGAATATTCCTGACCTCATCAAAGACATTCCTGTCGTCAAAAATTATGCGGATGTGTTCGAAGAAGTTGTTCGCTTACCTCCGTAGAGAGAAATAGATTTCAAGATTGATTTGATTCCGAATGCAAGGCCAGTAGTTCACGCTATTCGAAGAATGTCCTTGAAAGAGAAGGAGGAATTAGACAATCAAACACGACAGCTAGTATGGAAAGGTCTGATCAGGCCTAGTTTCTCTGATTGGGGAGCAACAGTGGTGTTTGTCCCAAAATATGATGGTACTCTACGGCTATGCGTGGATTATCGTGATCTGAACAAACAGACAATAAAGAACAAATATCCATTGCCGCGGATTGATGATTTGTTGGATCGATTAAATGGCGCACAAGTATTTTCAAGGATGGACCTAGCACAGGCTTCCATCAACTTCAAATTGCCGAAGAGTGTGTTCCAACGACAACATTCAGAGGTCCCGACTTATTCTACGAGTGGTTAGTAATGCCGTTCGGTTTATGTAACGCTCCAGCTTATTTCGTCGATCTAATGAACAGGGTGTTCAGAGGAGTTTTGAATAAATTTGTTCTGGTTTTTATCGACGATATTCTAATCTTCTCTAAATCAAAGGCCGAACATGAAAAGCATCTGGAACAGGTTCTAGAAATTCTGAGACGGAATGTATTAAAAGCCAAATTTTCCAAATGTATCTTCTGGCAAGATGAAGTAAAATTTCTGGGCCACGTCGTATCGAAAGAAGGAATTGCTGTGGATCCAAGCAAAATCACAGCTATTCAGAATTGGAAACAACCTAGTACCCCCCACTGAAGTCCGCAGTTTTCTCGGATTGGCTAGCTATTACCGGAAGTTCGTTAAAAACTTTTCGAAGATATCTAGCCATTTAACGAAGCTTCCGAAGAAGCACTCTAAGTTCAAATGGACTCCAGAAAGTGAGGAGGCTTTTGAAGAGCTAAAGTTAAGACTAACGACTGCTCCGGTGTTAACCATCATCGATGGCAACCAGGATTTAAAGGTCTGGACTGATGCTTCTAGAGAAGGCCTTGGCGCAGTGTTAATGCAAAGAGGCCAAGTGATTGCTTATGCTAGCCGTCAACTGAAGCCACACGAGAAGAACTACGTAACTCATGATCTTGAGTTATTGGCTATAGTATTCACTTTGAAAATCTGGAGACACTATCTTCTGGGTGAGAGATTTGAACTGTTTACAGATCATCAGTCGTTAAAGTATCTGTTCACTTAAAAAGACCTGAATCTGAGGCAACAACGTTGGCTGGAGTTTCTAGCAACATATGACTTTGAAATTATATATACTCCAGGGAAAGCCAATGTCGTGGCTGATGCGCTGAGCCGAAAGAATGTAATGATCGCCAGCTTTATTATCACGACTTCCTTGATTGACAAAATATCTATTCTTCAGAAGGAGGATAACTTTATTAAGGATATGATCAAAAGGATTCAGAAAGGCGAACCCTCGTGTTTTCAAATCGATAACGACGAGACCTTGAGGTTAAAAGGAAGGATTTGTGTTCCTGACATCCCAGAGTTAAAAAGGGAAGTGTTAGACGAGTGTCACAAGTCCAAGCTGAGTATCCATCCTGGTGTGGCCAAAATGTATAACGATCTCAAACGAACATTCTGGTGGAAGGCTATGAAAAGAGACGTTTCAATATATGTTAGATGGTGCCCTACTTGCCAGCTAGTAAAAAGCGACCAACAGAAACTAGCTGGATTGTTACAACCGCTAGAAGTTCCTGGCTGGAAGTGGGAACATATTTCTATGGATTTCATTGATGGTCTGCCCAGAAACAGAAAAGGAAATGACAGTATTTGGGTGATCACCGCCCATTTCATACCTGTCAGATCAAATAGAACCGCTCAGAGTCTGGCGCAGATATACTTCAGGGAAATAGTTAGACTACGTGGAGTGCCGCTCAGTATAGTCAGTGATAGAGATACAATATTCACTAGCAAATTCTGGGAAGCATTTCAAGTCGAGCTGGGAACGAAGTTGAACTTGAGCACCGCTTATCATCCTCAGACAGACGGTCAGACTGAGGGGGTGAATCGTATTTTAGAAGATCTATTGCGGGCTTGTGTTATAGATTTCGGTGGATCATGGGAAGACCATCTTCGTTTGGCTGAATTCTCTTATAACAACAACTACCAGGCGAGTCTGACAATGTCGCCATTCGAAGCATTGTATGGTAGACCGTGCCGATCTCCTGCTTGTTGGGTCGAACCCGGAATTAGACTTGTGTTAGGGCCAGACATGATTAGAGGAGCCGCCGATAAAGTCGATTTTATTAAGAAACGATTACTGGCCGCTCAAAGCCGACAAAAGAGCTATGCCGATAGAAGAAGAAGAGATATATCCTTTGCTGTTGGCGACTACGTATATTTGAAAGTATCGCCGATGAGAGGAGTTATCCGGTTCGGTAAAACTGGAAAGTTAGCGCCCAAATTCATTGGTCCGTTTCCTATTCTGGAATGGATCGGAACTCTCGCTTATAGGGTTAAACTGCCTGACTGGTTGCCTGGAGTTCATGATGTATTTCATATATCTCAACTTCGAAAACACGTTCATGATCCAGACTTGATCGTGGAAGAAGCAGCTCAACAGGATATTGAGATTACTCCAGAAATAGCTGCGAGAAGAGAGCCGCTAAAGATTATCGGCAAAGAAACCAAAGAGCTGAGGAACAAGAAGGTTCACTTAGTCAAAGTGCAATGGAGTGGAGATCCACAAGATTGTACTTGGGAAACTGAGGAGAGCATTCAGAAAGCTTATCCTAGATGCCGAGTGGATATCTCTGATTGACTCTGGTGCAAGGTACATTTACCCTACTTTGCATTACCATTTAATTCTCTACTCTGTTGTTATTTTCTTTTCATGGATGTGCAATTTTAAATTCTATAGTCTGAATGATTTTTAAAAAAAAAGAGTATAGAAGTTGATCAGTATATTTATGAAAGGTTAAAACAGTTTGATTGTTGGTTGTGTTGGTTGATTGTAGATTTATCAAACCACTTTCGACTTTGTTCCTTTTCGGGGACGAAAAGTTTTAAGTGGGGGAGATTGTAACGACCTAGAAAATCTGAACCAATTTAAAATTTTTAAATTGGCTAAAATAATGGATTTTAAATATTTAAATAAATATTTTAAATAATGGCAATGAAAGGTGAGTTTGAATCGACAATTGAAAACGAATATAATTAATTATAATTATAAACAAGGCCTGAAATGGCGCTGCAGTTTCAAAAATTGAATTCAAACTTTGTCGGACTGTACCGGGTGCAAAACAAAACGGATTTTAGTGAAACCAAAAATATTTAAATCTGTTAGTGAATACCTTTCTAACGAATCTGAAAAATCGAATTTTCATAGCGGAAAGCAAAAGTTATGGCCGAATGAATTTTCAGAAAGGTCGCTATGGAATTTATATAGCCCGTGAAATTGGCCATTTTGCATACGACCTCGGAATTCGACGAAACCACTTTTGTTGGATCCGGGATGTGAAGTAATTGCTAGGTTTCAAATTTCATAATTTTTGAAGCTAGTATGTGAGCATGGCAAAGGAAAACGTGTTTTGGCCAATTACAGTTAAATTGGATCGACCAGAATTGGGCCTTTTTGCAAACGGTCTCAGAATTCGACGAAACTAGTTTTGTTGGGACCGTATCGCCAAAACATAGCTAGATTTATTTTTCTGGAATTTTACGAATCAGTTTGTGGCCCTGGCAAATTGAAATGTACGTTCAAATCAAATATTGAATGTTTTATATTTTAATTTAAAGCAAAACTGACTGAAACATTGGAATGGGCCTTCGAAACATATCCCATTGTGTCCAGAATGTGGGTAAAACGCTAGGGACGACAGTCGTTGGGTTTGATTTTGAGTTCGTTTAAGAAAACCCCAATTTTTGAATAAATATATATATATCGACCAATCACGTAATTCCATTCATTAATTTAAAAATAAAAAAATCGAAAAAACCCCCGTAACAGCTGCGATCGACGGCGGAAGGCATCTGATTCTTCCCGGTCAGATTTCTCTCTCGTTTCTCAACGAAATTGAGCGAGGTTGGATCCATATCGAAGCTCTCGATCTCCTCTTCGAATCCATACCCATTTCGTGATTTATCGCGGCCTGTAGGAGGAGAATCACCTCCTCAAAGTCGTCGGCTTTGAGCCGCCGCCCCGACCGCCAGGCGCCACCGAACCCGACCGGACCACCACGCGCAGGCATGCGCTTCCTCCCTCCTCCACGCTGCACCACCCGATCCTCCTATCGTCCACCGGTTTGTGCGAAAAGTGGATCCCTAGTTTCGAACAGTTTTCTGAGGTAACGACCTTGTTTATTTTCAACTGATTTTCACACTTTAAAGTGTTGCAAACTTCGAAAAATCATATCTTTTTCATTCGTTAACGAAATTCGATGAAACAGGAAACATCGTGACCGTGTGGACGCCTTCTACATTTTAGAAGAGACCGCATATTTTTCTGAGCCTTCTGCTATTTTTGGTGGAGTGGAACCCAATGTGAGATTTCTAATTTATAAACAATATGGAAAACGACGATGTATAAATTATATATTCGATGTATGAGTTATATAAGTGTTGTACACCTCATGTATAAGCGTTGTATAAGTTGTATGTTCGATGTATAAGTTATATATGCGTTGTAAAGATTATATATGTGTTGAAATAGAAGTGAATTGCTATACATACATACATACATAGATATATATATATATATATATATATACGCCCCTCGTCCACAAACCATGGACGATATTTATTGATTGTGATTGGTGTGAAAATTGATTGAAAGCGAATGGTTGTTTGAGATTGTTTGTGGTTGATATTGATTGATTATGGTTGAAAAATACCCATTTGTGGTTGAGAAATATTTGGTTGAAACCACATAGGATTAGTTTGTGGAAATGAAATAAATATATACATGCCGCCTGCATGCGAACTAGATGCATGATCCCCATTGTAAAAAACCGCGAGGTTTTAAGGTAGAGCGAGGAGCCGTACTAGGGACGGTCTCGGTTTTAACTACCCTGCCGTTATGCTGCCGAAATTTTGAATAATATTCATGTGTTTGAATTATTTTCATTTGCTGAAACTATATTTATTCATTGTATAGAAAACCTTCATGTGTTGAATCGGTATTCATTCGTTGAATTAAAATTCATGTGTTGAATGGTATTCGTATTTTAAATATAAAAATCACAATTTTATCTATATATAGAAACTATAGAAAACCTTCATGTGTTGAATCGATATTCATTCGTTGAATTAAAATTCATGTGTTGAATGGTATTCGTATTTTAAATATAAAAATCACATTTTTATCTATATATAGAAACTATAGAAAACCTTCATGTGTTGAATCGATATTCATTCGTTGAATTAAAATTCATGTGTTGAATGGTATTCGTATTTTAAATATAAAAATCATATTTATATCTATATATAGAAACTATAGAAAACCTTCATGTGTTGAATCGATATTCATTCGTTGAATTGAAATTCATGTGTTGAAAGGTATTCATATTTTGAAATAAATTGTTCCATAATAAAAATCACCTTTTTATCATCTATATGAACTATATAAAATAATAGTGTTTTGAAATGGATTGTTTTTACAATAAAAATCACATTTTTATTATATTCACGAATTGTTGAAATGTGAAGTGTTAAAAATAGCCACTCGTTCAAATAAATATATATGAGTTGAAATATTCATTAATTAGCTAATGATATGATTTTTGCCTATATATGCAACATTAGAATGAATGGTGTTTTCAAACCAAATGGAATCAAATATGAAGTTGAATAGAAAATGATAAGTGATAAGAACTATATATATGTACATGCATATTTATTGAACAGGTTATAACAAAGGGGCTAGAGAAGAGGAATAAAATTTTGTGCCCGACAAATAGGTACACATTTACTGTTTTGTTTGGGTGATGATTTTATGAGCCTGTTGGCTAGCCGCTTGGCTTTTTCTTTTTCTTTTGGACATGAGACGCCCGTGTGGCTATTTGGGAATTTTCCCAGCCCCTCCCGTACAAAGGAGGTTATGGCGAAATTTTCCGAAATTTAAAGGTGTTAGTGAAATATTTGAAGTGAAAACGATATTGAAATTTTTGAATGAACTATATTTATATAAATATATAAATATAACTAAAATTAAAACGAAACGTGGCCGTGCAGTTCATGTTTTGAAACCGTGATTTCAAACAACTAGTGCGGGAAATCCGACCATTGGATTTTCCCGAAACCGCAACCGTTGGGTTCGCCTTGGAGATATCTTTCCAACGGCACCAACTTTGTAAAAATCCAACGGTTGGATTGTCTGGAATATTTAATTCAAATCTAAAGAAAAAATGCGCCAGAAACGATTATATTTATATATGTATATAAATATAATTATATTTAATCGAATAACAACGCTGCAGTTCGTATTTTGAAATCGAAACTTCAAACGATTGTACCGGGAGATCCGACCGTCGGATTTTCCCAAAACTGGAACTGTTGGATTCGTTTTGAAAAGACCTTTCTAATGATGTAAATTATGTGAAGATCCGACGGTTAGATTTTCAGATATGTGGAAATCAAATCTGAAGAAAAACAGCGCCACGGCCGCGTTATGGCCCGAAGCGTCGTTTTGAATAAATTGGCTATTTTAAAATAAATAAAAATAGCGATAAATCGTTATAAAATATCATAAACGATATGGAATGGAAATAAACTGAATTTGCTCGATTTATGTGGTGTTTGATGGTTGAATGTGTTTGGTGTGAAAATTACATTAAAGAACAAAATTGGTGTTGTCGAATGATTTAACCATTGAAATAAATTGATTTGAAATTCTAAAATATACGTGAATTATTTGAAAAGGCCGAGTTAATTCTCATTTCAAATAATTGACCGACGATTGAAAATCGAAGATGAAGACAATGGTCGAAGACCGGAGATCTTCACCTCGTTTGGATGGTAACCGAGGTCCTGATTGGGAGGCATCCCGAAATATGGATAATGAGTGGTGATCGTCCAGACGTACGTGGTGATCGATGGGTTTGCGAGGTATTTAGTGCCTCCGGTTTCGTTCAGACCCAGGACAGACTTGTAAATGGACTATGTGTCTGACATTGGATTTTGTTCTATGTTGATTGATCTCTATTAAATATACATCTGTTTGGCGGCGGAGAATTTATTCTTT
Source organism: Allium sativum (assembly GCA_030737875.1). Classification (NCBI taxonomy): domain Eukaryota; kingdom Viridiplantae; phylum Streptophyta; class Magnoliopsida; order Asparagales; family Amaryllidaceae; genus Allium; species Allium sativum. Next base: position 440,247,050 of record CM060922.1, on the reverse strand, counting down.
AGCTTAACGCCCTTCTCTGAAACGCACGAGCTCAGAGGTTATATATCGATGGACATCAGTCGTATGGCATGAATTGCCTGTGTGGCATGCTAAGATGCAGTGATCAGGGCTTCTGTTGAAAAGCAAAGTCTTGTGGTGATGATCAAAGCACCGCCTGTGTGGCGTAGCTTTGTGTATAACGTAAAATCGCGAGCCTCACACCACGGTATGGACCAGAAACGGGAGAGGACATCAGGGAGGGCCTGCGTTTCTTTCTAGCTAGGGTGGTGTCAGTGACCTACCAGCCCTGACATTTATATACTTTTCACCTGTGTGGTTGTTGCTGTTGCGAGGCGCCTCAGTTAGATCGGACGATCCGGGTTCGATGGGGCCATTCGTTGACTCATTTACACCCCAAAGGGTGGGGAAACACAGTGTTCAGGAATTTTAATCCACATCGGTGGACCGGCCCTGACGATCCAAGGGTCACTCGAGCTCTGATCCCGAGGGGCGGGCTAGAGCGTCTCGAATTCGGTAAGGACTATCTTTTGCTTTGGTTCATGACGGAAATCCAATTCCCAAATACGACATCGTGCGGTTTTGATTGTATACCTATATATGGCGACATAGTGGTATGGGGGCATTAATGCCGTCTATGATTGATAGTTATGATTTGAAATTGTTTTCAAAACATATAAACACTAGTAATAATATCAAATGCCTTTGTTTCATTCGTATAAAGCATATTTTGGCCGTTATAAGGTAAAAAATCTATCCTGCGGTTTGCGTTGCATTGTGTGATGGGAACTGAGTCTTATAACGGCTTCATTTTTATAAAAAGCATAGCGATGTTTAAAAGAATGATTTGTTTAAAGCACTGGCAATCCAATGGAGTAAACCCGTTCCACGAAAGTGGCGTGGTCCTGTGATTAGCCATATTATATATGTGTTGAGTAGATTTCTCATACCAATCCCACGACTGACTCGTAGTTTGTTTCACTTTCAAACTCGGGTGCCCCTTTTTCTGCACGGGCAGCCTTGTATTCAGGTTTAGCTGGTTATTTCTGGATAGCTGGAGCTGAAGATGGATTCTATTATTTATCTCTTTTTATGCTGTTCAGCTCCTATTGTACATATTTTGTTTATTTCCGCTGTAGACATTTATGTATAGCTGAACTGTTTTTGTACTAAGTAAGATCCTGTATACTGTGTAACTCTGATGATTGCTTTTATCCAGTATATTCTATTGTTCATTATCTGGTGTATTTACTTATTTCTGTTCTGCTATTATCTGTTTCTGTGTTATATTCCATGGATTACCCTTGCCGCCGCCAAAACGGGGTTTGGGGTCGTCTCATTGATGATCAAAGCATGGCCTGTGTTGCATAGCTTTGTGTAGCGTTGATTCGCGAGCCTCACACCCCGGTGGTGAACCAAAAACGGGAGAGGACCTCAGGGAGGACATGCTTTTCTTTCTAGTTAGAAGTGGAGTCAGTGGTTTTACACGCCCTGACGATTTTGACTTATGTGGTTGTTGCTGTTGCGAGGCGCCTCAGATATATCGGTGACTATGTGAAGCTGATGGAGTCATTCGTTGGCTCTTTTACGCCCCAAAGGGCGGGGAAACGCAGTGTTCAAGCATTTTAATCCACATCGGTGGACCGGCTCTGACGATCCAAGGGCTTAACTGAGTACTTGTCCTGAGGCTCGGGCTAGAGAGTCTCATATCGGTAGAGGACTATCTTTTGCCTCGGTTCACAGATGGAAATCCAGCTTCCAATACGTGATTTTGTGGTTTTATTTGTAGAGCCTAGTCTGGCGACATAGTGGGATGGGACGCTTATGCTGTCTATGATTGATACATGATTTGAAGTTGTTTTATACACTATACACTTATAATAGTATCAAATGATTTGTTTTAAACGTATCAAGCATTCTTGGATATTATAAGGTAAAACCCTATCCTCCGGCTTGCGTTGCATTGTGTGATCGGACCTGGGTCTTATAATAGCTTCATTTTTCTTTATTTATCATTGCGTTATTGTTTTATGCACTGGTATTCTTGGGAGGAAACCCGTTCCGTGTTATACGGCGTGGTCCCTTGATTTACCTAACTTTAAAATAAAGATAAATAACTATTTTAGTTCTCACACCAGTCCCATGACTGACCTGGAGTTTATTGTTTTAACCTAAACTTTGGGTGCCCTTACTTTGACACGGGCAACTAGTAGTTTTGGTTTTGCAGATTTATATTCACAGGAACCTGGTTTACAGCTGGAATGATATCCGGAAAGCTCTGTATCCGTATATCTCTTCTAGTTGTGTATTGTATTATTTTCCGCTGCTAAGTAATGTATTGTAATCTCTGATATTTTAGAATGTATTTTATTTGTTTATACTCTGTATATTCTTGTATTCTGATGAAATTATTGTAATATACAATGAAATGTCCTTCAGTCTGCGTTCTTTTGTGTGTTGTTCTCGAAGTATCCGCTCTTTCCTTACCGGGGAAGTTACGGGTTTTCACACAAAATTGATTGTTAGAGTTGCTATGCAAAATTTACGATATACTCCGTTTTTATTTTCAGAATCTTATTGGAATTTGGAAGTAGCATGAATCATTGTTTAGTACCGTCATGTTAGCATTTAGAAATTGGAGAATTTAATGTCAGCCTGTTTAGTGATATATACATTGTTGAATTTAAGGCCAAAAAAATGTTGTAACTATAACATTGCTCTAGAAAGTTGGTACAAAGTATGGCCCTTAGCCTGCCGTTCATTTTTTTAGGTGACTTCCAGTTTTTTCTTTATATTACTACGGTTCCTTTGAATTTACTTATAGTTCATATATTGATGGTATTTTCTCCATTCTGAGGCTATGTAGGTCTAATTTCTTGCTGTTTGAATTCATTTGTTCTTTTCCGTTCAATTCTCGTTGCTGTTTGATAATTTCAGGTTAGCTTTTTGATTCTCATTGCTGTCTGAAATTCTTGATTTTCGTTGCTATTTAGTTCTGTTTGTTGATTTGAAATGGAAGACAAAGATCCGTCGGTAGAGGTAACGACAGAGGTTGATCGGACACTGCCAGTAATCCATGAATTGGCATCGAAGGCAGTTGCTTTATTTCGAGTCTGAAATATGCTGAATGCGTTGATGTTTTAAGTCAGCTACTAGCGAAGAAGGAAGGATACATAAAGGTTAGTTTCCCATTTCGAACTCATTAGGAAGTTGTAGGTTGGCTCTGAAATGGAAAAAATCTTGGCCTCTTTCGTAATGGTAATATCTGGCTTGTTTTAGGACGTAACTGTCTTCTCTTGAACGCATAGCTTTCCATTGAAATTCTCCGTGTTAGATTTATGTCAAATCATACAAATGAAAAAAGAAGAAGTTTCCAAAGCATTTCTAAGGTTGCCCGCTATTGAATGCTGAATTATCGAAACAAGATTGTTAATTATGTCCTAGTTGCTATGTACACTGGTCAAGCATTTCAATGTAGATTTTGGCATGATAATATAACCATTTTACTTCTCATGGAAATAGTGCATGGGCCATAGCTGAACATAGTTGCTATGTTTGGCATTTCAGTGTTATGTAACCATGCTTTTAGAAAATTGATATCTCAAAAGTAACTGAATCATCATGCTAACGGGGATGACAAATGTAACGAATCACTTTTATTAAGGGAAATCAATAACATTCATTGTTGTCATAGTAGTGCTACTCATAAATTCTGTTCTTATTTAATTGAAGATGACCAACAGTATAATACAATCATCTGAATTTATGTACGTGGGTCTTTATTGCATAAGTCATCACCGATCAATCAGCTAACAGAGATGATAAAGAATATGATAGCACAATCGAACTACAGGTCAAAATTAAATTAATGATTACACTTATTGTTTAACATTGAACTGCTAATATTTTTGAGCAAATCACTGTAGTCTGTAACCCCAAAAAAATTCAGTTGTGAACTGCCTACTTATGTATATCCGAACTAACAAGCTTTATATACTGTAAATATTTTTAAATTAAGTACCATCCTTAAATAATTTCATTTTTTCTATTTTCATTCTTAAGGAATAACTAACCGCTATAACTTCGCTTTGCATAATTTTTTGTAACTAAGTAATTCACGGAGGATGCATCCCATGAACATCTAGGCACAGTCCAAAATGTTATTCTAGAAGCATCAAAGATTCTAAATTTAATGTGGAGCTTCTGATTGTCATGGACGGTTAGTATTTCTGTCCAAACCCAACTATTATTTTGTTTTTTTATGAATGCTCCAGAAATCTTTGTTGCCTTACGATGTCTGTTGCATTGTATAGTTCAGATTTTTTTTTTTAATTTGGAGGCGTACATTTGAGAGCTACACTTATCCACGCTCCTTTTTAGCATTCCTATTATATCTCTAAAACTGGTGCTGCACTGCATAATGGTGCTAAGCAGCAGCTATAATGGACCACACTAACTCATGCAACATGTAACATCAAATCTATCGACAGTCATGACATTTTTATTTAGGTTATATGTACAAATTTAAAGACGAAAATGTGCGCTGCAGTTGTATTTTTTGTCGGTGGATGATTTTTGAAAAAGAGGAAAGGGTATAATGCAAGTTTGCTTAATAAAATTATTACATGAGTTTGTCTATTGTCTCCTGCAAGTATGCTCAAAGTTCAAACCTTACAATAATAAGTTTTGAATGGTGTATAATAATATATTCTCTCTACATTTGATAACATTTTTTTTCACACCCGATCCTGATGCAGCGGGGACGATAACAAGTGTAACGACCCGCATTTTTCAGTGATATAATTAATTTATTTAATTATTTAAATAGTGAATTAGGGAATTAAATAGTCGTTAAATTAAATAATATTGAATATTTAATTAATATAATAATATACTTAATTTCTGAAATAGTTAGAAATAGTGGAATTCAAAAAATGGTGTGAATTGGATCATCGGTGATATTTAATTCAGTTTTGAATTGAAATTGAATGACGAATATATTATTCGAACGACAGTTTGAACGCATAATTATAATATAATTATAATCGAGCTCGAAATGGCGTGGCAATTCGCTATTTGGCGATTTGAACTTCAACTGAATGTACAAGGTCCATTTTAAGTCGGATTTCTATGAAACAAGAAACGTTTGAGCCGGTTAAGCTAAATTTTTTCTAGTGAAAGAGAAAAATGAAGATTTCTCTTTATAGATTGTAAGTCATGTCCAGATAAAATTTTCAAATAGTCGTTATGGAATCGTATATAAGCCAGAACGATTTATTTAATATGATTAAACATCGGGTTCGAATTCAGACAAGATCTTTGTGAAAAGGTCGGTTGTGCACGACTTGTGTAGGATCTTTAATATGGCTATGCGGAATATGATATGATAGCAATATATATCACAGATAACTATAAATGCAATAAATAAAGTAGAGTAATGACACCGGATTTTTATACTGGTTCGGACTTCCCGTCCTACGTCCAGTCCCGAAGCTCCTCTTCGGCTTTTCACTAAACAACACCCTCTCTTCACCCGGAGGAACAGGTTCACAACTACTTGATTTACGGGCTACAAGTTTACCCACTTGATTTCACGGGCTACAAGCTTACCCACTTGATTTCACGGGCTACAAGCTTACCCATTTGATTTCACGGGCTACAAGCTTACCCACAAGACAATTACAAGAGTTTGACCTTGAATGTGTTCTTTCTTCAACACTGATTAGTCAATGATTGAGTACAACCTTCCTATAATCTTATCCTCAAGTATATGAATTGAATGCAAAGATTTGAAGGAAGTTAAGTTGCTTGTTGAATCAAAATATGAGAAATATTATCAAGGATTCAATAAGTAACTTGAATTTGGGAGATTTTAGAATGCAAGAGTATTTAGAAAGTAAGATCAGAAATTAGAGCAAGAATCGGTGATTTGAAAGTATGATTTCAAGTCTATTTATAGTGTAGAATAGTTGCATTCCTTCCTGAAGAGTTTCTATAAAGAGTTGTGTCCATTTCTCTTGAAATTGAATAGAAATCTCTTCACAAAAAGAAGCATCCTTTCAGAAAAATTACAGCAAGAAAAAAGGTCGACAGGTCGAAATTAACAGGTCGACAGGAATTTGAAAAAATAGCCGTTATGCACAAAAGACAATAGGACCGGTCGATAGGTCCTTTTTGGGCGGTCGACCGTTTTCTTGCTGTGGACCAGAGAACCTCGGTCCACAGTCTATATCACTCTGCACTCTTTCCCGGTCGAAGCCTGGACCGTTTGGGCTTTTTCTGTGACTTTTCAATTCCTCAAATATACAGATTTCAGCCCCAGCTAATTTCATTTTCTAAATTGTTTTGTGCATTCGTGTTATACTTTGAGGATAGATTTTAACATAAATCTAACACGACTCCATACCTACATATATATAATCTTAGCTCCATGTCATGATTTCCATTGATCTTCACTATGATCTTTATTGATTTCCACTTTGATAAATGTGAATTCAGCTCGTCAATGATCTCTATTTCTATGTTGTCATTAATCAAAATCTTGTGTATCAACACTTTGGGATGTAGTTATAATATAATTTTTAAAATTTAACTGTAAATTTTATTTTGGAAAATAAGCAACTTTTATTTGGAGTATTTTACACCCTATATCAGTATTTTGGGACTTCACCGAATAAGTTAACTTGTCTATTTTGTTATATTTTCGGGATTGTGGCACATTGCTGAATACAACGGTATTTTTATTTTTGTCTAGAACGGTCCGTAAAACGAATGAATTTTTGTTTTAACGGAGACTTCGAAAAGAAAAAAACTTGACTTTGAAAACATTGCTTTAAAAATCTTTACACTAATAAGATAAAAGCCGCATCTAACCTAATGAAATGATACTGTTTAGATTTGATATCTAAAGTATGAAGCAAAAGGTAAATGAACTCATTCTTCAAAATTTAATATCATAATATTGTGTTCAGGCTTTATTCTCAAATAGCAAGTAGAAAAAGGGCATGTTTTGAAATTCAATGCACAGTAATCATACAAAATACATTACGTTTTCGTGATTTCTTAGCGTTAAAATGTAGAGACACTCGTTAGTTAAGGGGAGAAGCTTCATGCATAAGGTACTGATGCAAGAAGTGTATTTAAATCAATAGTACCTAAATCTAGCACCGTACCTAAATATAGCATGAAATTTCATATCACAAATACAACCCGTCCCCTCTCTGTTAATGCAATTTGGCCTTCCCCGCGTACACCTGCTATTAAAACCTTAAGGAAGAAGTAATGCTATTTATATATACATGACCGTATACTCCATCCATCCATTTACAAAATGAAACTGGAGAAACATTCGAGGCTTACAAATTAATAAAATATAAACAGTAAAAGATGCCATTATCTTGTAGGTACAACAAATTGCATTATACATCAATTCCCTTAACAGTAAAATATAAACATCCTCTCTGCCAAGTCTCGTACGCCCTGCGATGCTGTTGGCCATTCACGCCATTCCTTTCAAAAGCTATTTCCAATCCATGTGGATCTATCGTTTCAAATCAAAACTGATGAGAGAAATTAAACACAGCAATGTATTTCAACTCCTACGCACCTAAAACAGAAGCCAAGGCACATGTTGATGACTGCCATGAATTTTCAAAATCAAAAGAATAGACGTATGAAGTGAAAACACATAACTCAGCAGCAGCTACCCTGATCCTATTTCACGCAGGCTATGCGTTTCTTATCCCACCCTAAATCTATTGAAGGACATATCGATGCCACCCAGTTGTATGTTCAAATCAAAACCTACCCTTTTTATTTCAGCTATCCTATGTCCCTAACCCTTGCGTTCCAAGGCAAAGAGGGCTATAAATGTACAGAGCCTTCAGTTTGATCTTCTTCAGGAATTCACATCTAATGAAATAATCCACGAAAAACATGAAAATCAATATAGTTGCAATGCACAAGGCGTGCTCATCACGCTGGTACCCCTTTGTAGAACTTGACGCAATGTTATATAGCTCAAATTATGACGGAGAAAGGTAGGGTTTGGCCAATGCTGGGATCTAGAGCATCGGATGAATTTCTGGTGGTTAGATTTGGATTCGTGGGTCACTATAGCATGCCCAGTGCTGGTCTGAAACTGCTAAGCTTCCTGGTGGTGCGAGTTGACGTCGGGGGCGATGGGCCTAACGAAGAAGGTGAGGTGGAGTAAACGATGGCGTTCGAATCAAATCATGCAGAAGGGGACTTTGGTACCATGGTGTGATTTTCCGTGCGATTGTGGGCAAGAATGGAGGATTGAAAGTTGCAAAAATGAATTGGCTAAAATGATTTTCTGTTTGGCTGCGTTGTATGGTGGAAGGGAGAAGGGGATTATAGCGGGTTGGACAGTTGGGTTTGGGCCGACAATATAGTAAAGGTAAGGCCCGATAAATTTAATAAGGTAAGGTTAGTTTTAAATTCAATATAACTTGTAATCGTAATATATTGCTCATACAGTATCCAAATTTAATGAAACAAAATCCTTTTGGATCGTATGACAGTAGGCTACACAGTGGAACCTGTTCGAAGCGATTTGGAGCACGTTAAAATTTATGGCAATTTAGAACGTCAGTTTCAATCAACCGACGTTAATCGTTGTTTTAAACGATTAACGAACAAGGTGAGTAAATCTCACTAACTCTTCTCAACTTATATTTTTATAACGTATATTTAGAATCTATAAATGATGGTTGTTTACTGTGTATTGACTGTTTGGTTGAACTACCAGTTAATTGGTTGAAAATATCGATAACGATATTTATAAATCGTTAATCGAATATTGATTCTGTTATCAAAACTTTTCATATTCGTGTTATTCATGTGATTAACATCTGTGGATGCAGGGAAACAGGTCGGAGGGACCCAACTGGGTTCCTCAACATTTATTTTAATGTTTTTCATATATTGTGTTATATGACGTGATATGAAATCTATTTTTGATTTTATATGTTGGAATGATACTAATCATTGTTATATGTACGTTAAATACCATAAGGAATACTGGAATGTTAAAAAGGAAATTTTCAATGTTATATTGAAAAAGAAATATTTATAAAATCAAAAGATTTTATAAAAAGAAAACTATTTATTTAGAAATAAATAGATTAAAAAGGAATACTTATTTGTTAATCAAATAAATAGAATCGAAAAAGAAATATTTGTAAACTATTTACAAATAGAATTGAAAAGGATATTTATTTGAAAAATGAATAGAATAGAAAGAGGAAGATTGTGTAAAACAAATAGAAAAGAGAATAGTTAGATTATCAAAGGAATTACTTATAAAATCAATAGATTTTATAAATAGAAATATTTTATAAAATAGATAGGATTATCAAAAAGGGATTTATTTTATAAGTAAATAGATTATAAAAGAAAATACTAGAAAAGTGATTAGAATTATATAAAAGGAGAATTTTACATTTGAAAGGTTTAGACCCGTGCTTCGCACATAGGTATAACGTGTTATGGATTTAAAGCAAAGTTTTAAAATAGAATCTATTCTAACAGATAGATGGAGAGATAAATATATAAATATTATTTTATAAATTAAATAGGATGTTTATCATTGGATAAATAGAATATATAAGTTAGAACTTATATAGAGGAATTAGAATCGATTTCAACATCGATATTTGAAACTGAATAATCAGTAGAGTTAATCAGTAGGAGATAATCAGTTAGAGGAAATCGATTAGAGTTAGAATTAATCGAATTAGAGTTAACTGAACATAGTTAATCGAATTAGAATTAATTGAATATTAGTTATTCAATTAGAGTTGATCGAATATAGTTATTTGAGATAGAGTTAGTCAAACATAGTTATTCAGGATGAGTTGCCATTTCGTACGATTGCTAGCGTAATTCGCCGGGCTGCAGATAGCCTATGGCGGTCGGATGTTTCCTGAGGGAATCAGGCGTAACCATTGTGATCATTGCGATCTAGAGTCAAGCGAATGGAGTTAAATCGAAGATTAGCCATTCGAAATAAAGTTAAAATAGACATCGTTATTCGAATATAAGTTAATCGAATATTAGTTATTCGATAGGAATTAAATAAGTTGAGTTAATCAAGTAAGTTAATTAGGTTGAGTTAATTGAGTTGAGTTAATCAAACCGACTTAATCCAAAGGAGTTAATCCAAAGGAGTTATTCGAAATAATTTGTTCGAACAGAGTTAAAGGGGTAAATCGGATACAGTTTATTCGAAAGGAGATTAATCGAATGTGAATCATTCGAAGAGAAATGATCGAATATAGTTAATTGAAGAAAGGGTTATCGAATATAGTATTCGAAAAGGAGTTATCGAATAGAGTTTATTTGAAGAAGAATTATACATTGAATTCGACTATATCGAATACGGGAAAGTAATACTTACTTTCCGGTTTTAAATCAAGATTTACTTATTTATTTATAAATTAGTGGTTTAGTTATTTAGTTAAATCGAGGAATAAAAGTTATATTTTGAAAGTAGATATTTAGGAAGAAGGGATTATAACGCTATAGTTTTAATTAATGTTTTAAAATAAAGAAGTGGGTTCGTAAATAGAATCCGAGAGTTACGTAAGGAAGTTTGTTAAAGATTTGAAAGGTGAACTTTGTCTATTTCGAAGTTAGAAATGTTGTTCAGTTAAGGTCTGAGAGGTAGTTATACCCCAACTTAATTGACTTCGTTTTTAACTAAGAAATGGTTAAAGTTCAATAGTGAAGGTTGATTAAGCGAATTTAGATAATGAGTGCAATTGTTTAAATTGGCTCAGTGATGTTTTATTTAAACATCTATTTAAATCAAATGAATAAATTTTGGAAATATTTTCCAAACATAATCAGAGATATTTTCTAATCATAGAAAGTGAAATGTTAATGAGAAGGAATACTGGAATGACAGTGATACGTGAAACAGAGATGGAAATGTTTTCCAATAATTGATGATATATATTTTCTAAATTTAGAAAATAAGAATTTACAAATATATAGAAATGGGGAAGTGGATAAATTAAAGATAATTTTATAGAAAGAAATAAATGTGGATTGATGATTGATTGATAGAATTTCCATCTAGGAATAATATCGTTGGTTGCACACCTGTTTTTCTTTGATAGTTAAATAACCGACTATCGAAGTTTTGACCATTTTTCCGTCGTCAATGTGGAGAGACCGGGATCAGATGCATTATCTGAAAACCACTCTGTATGGACGTTAGCATTGCGATCAAATAATGAAGACGGAGTTATGCAAGGGCCATCCTGTTTACAGAATAGTGCCTTCGGTTTGTCCAGTCCCAGGACAAACGTGAATGGACGAATGTCTGACAGAGTATATTTAACAGATCGCGTAAGTTGATCTCTTCAAACGTAATTACGTTTCGTGGCGGAGGAATTCGTTTCTCTTAGCTTTATACCCGTGGTATTTTGAGGAAATCAATTTGTGATTTGACGGGTATGACGATGTGGCATTCAGAGTGAATGGTGGTCAAGTGTTTCAAAAGATACGTATGACCTCAAGCTTCATCAACCGGGAGATGACAGAAATCGGGCAGGCAGCATGGTTAAGTGGGTCGCTCCCATTAGGGTGTATATCACCTATCTAGAGAAAATCCAATTCATTCTTTTATTTATTCAATGCTGTCCCTTTTCGGGAAGACGGTGGGTAGCTCCCAACCGTTGGTGATGTACATTCGATACACTCAAGAGAAATGAGTGGTCGGTCATGTGTGGGCCAGGTTGCAAGACATTCTTGTTGAACCCAGTGCATTCACCTCTAGAGATACACTATCGGCAGGTGGTCCCATACCTTGTTATAGTTGGAATCCAATCTCCAATAAGCGCCCGCGGTTTTGTTTGTATACTATATATGTGGAACGTGAGATGCAAGCGTTCTGCTAGATTCTAATTACTTGTGATTAGACATTATTATAATATCAGAGAAGTATTGATTTCCAAACTGTTTTGGGTTATCGTAAGGTAAAAACGATCCGTGTTTATGTGTGGATTGGTCTTACGATTATCTTTTCTTTTGAAAAGGATTTTGAAAAGTTAAACCAAATGATTTGAGTTTACTCACACCAGTCCCATGACTGACCCAGAGTTTATTTTGTTTTGTTTTCCCCCTAAACTCTTGGGTGCCCAAATTTGTGCGGGCAGTCAAGTAGTTCAGGTCTTTACAGATATACTGGGAGGAGTTTGAGGCAGGAGGCTTCAGGATTATATAGCTATTGTTATTTCTGCTATGTATAAGTGTTGTATCTAATAATGTTATTGTAAACATATACTGTATTATTTCAAAGTTATGTTATAATATATTTTATTCGTTCCGCTGTGAGATTCGTGTTTACTGTGATTGTGTTCTTCTTCTTCTTCTATTCAAATTTTCTATCTTATCTATTCTCACCCTCTAACTTCTTTCTATTAATGATCTGGAATGTTCGATATCTGAATAATTAACATGAGTTTTATGTTGATTTTCGGAGTCGAAAATCCCAGTTCATTACAACAAGTACTAATCCTGATGCTTTAATACATTTTAAAAAGCTTGGAGCTGATGTTTGGAAGATATGTGTGAATGTAGCAGTGGAACTGGAAGCTTTTTTGTTTAGGCCAAATTCGGAGATGTCCACTATCAAACAGGTCATTGGATCTTATGGAACTAATTATGTAATTTATGTTTGAATTATGTCGATGTAACTCGTCTAACCTTTTGGAACGTAAACTTATCTATATCTTCTGGAATGTAAACTTATATAACGTTTTGAAATGTGGAATTTTATGACTATTTCCTTAGTCTTCTATTATATGTTATTATGTGATTTTGATTGTTGCATCACAATATTTATTGTATGTTAAATATTCGTTATTATTATGGATGTATATAGCAGCAATTATGTTTATATTTGCATTTTTTTGCAATGGGCTAAAATTGTTGTTATATGTTAACTTTACAATGGGGAAAAGCCACTTGTAATTTATTAGCTATTACAATGGGTTTATAACCATTGTCATAGAGTAATAGCACGTGCAACGGTCCTTTACAACGGTCATGGCCCATTGTAAAATAGTTAGGAGCTATTACGACGACGCATATTACGATGGGCAGATACCCATTGTGAAAAGCATATTATAACAGTCTTTGCCCCTTGTAAAAGGACTGTTTTGTTGTAGTGTTGCTAACATTTAGAATCATTAGAACCGTAGATGGTTTGAACCGTTGGATTAATCTTGCATCTACGGTTGGGTTTTTTATATTGTTGATAACACGAATCGCTGAGCTGGATTGTATATATGTAATGCTACGCTTTTAACTGGTGTTGCACGTCAACACTCTAGAATTCCCACTGCAACAGTGCACTCACTTATAATGCAACAACATATGAATATTTTTGCAAAAGATCAAAAAAAGCATAGCTTTCGCCACACTTTTCATGCAACACACACAAATTAGTATCGAATATGTCCACTTTTGTAGTAGTAGTGATAACTATTATTTAGTGCAAGTATTGTACATAATTGTTAGACCATTGAAGCCCTCAAAATTTTTAAGTTGCCCTCTTGTTTTTACAAAAAAATTAAGGATAAAAATATCTATTTGATTATTTTATATAAATTTATATTTTATTACTTTCTCTAAAAATATGTGCTCTACGTAGAGCAATTACGTGATGCTTTCATAACAACACGTAGGATGATAATGTAATACCCTATAAGAATCACACATAGTGACTGTGCGGTGCCTTTTGGGCACTACTAGGGCAACTACATGGAAGTGTATTTCTAGAAAAAAAATTAAGAGGGAATGGGGGACGATCTAGTAAAATGAGTGGTTTTTCTGATTCTTTTTATACTTAGGGTGAAAATCTGCCTTTTTATGGGTTCGAATAGAACTTTCCATATATAATATTTCATCTTTGCTTTGTTGCTAGGGGTGTTACGATTACGGAACCGTAACTGCGACCGTTGTTAATGATTAGCAAATTTTATAACCGTTTAACCGTTATCGTAACCATTACGATTACGGCAACCGTCAATTTATCGCCAACCGTAACTGCGACCGTTGTTAATGATTAGCAAATTTTATAACCGTTTAACCGTTACCATAACCATTATTGTAATTTTACATTGTTATCCATTAATAATTCAAGTTCTAACTTTTTTCTTAAGAATTAGTTTGTTTATCTAGAAACAAACCATTCGTGTGCATGTTGTCTATAAACAAAAACGCAAATAATTTATGCATACGTTATTTCTCTATCTTAAGTTATTAAAAAAATGTTATGTAATACTACAAAAAGATCATGTGTGGTTGGTATGATTTACCGCGATTATCAAAATCCACAACCGTCACCATTACCGTAGTAAACGGTAATCGTGTAAACGGTTAGTACGGGTTGGAGATTGAATGGTTCAACCGTAACAACCCTAGTTGTTGCATTATATAACTAGTAAATTTCTTAATACTTGTAATATGGATGAAAATAATTACATCAATTATTTTCACTAGTTAATTCTATTGAGAAAGTATTATTTTAGCCATATTTGTGTCAGTCTTTTCGTACTCAGCCTATAACGACCGCCCTACACCATAAGTGTAGAACAGTCACTAAGAGAAATAATAAGAAAAAAAAGGAAAGAAATATAATAAAAAGGAAGAGAAAAGAAGACATGAGAAGGGAACAAAACACAAGATAATCACAAGAGCTGACAAATAACTCACATTGCATCAAACAATATATAATAATAACTGATATAACAAACGAGACGGTAATAACTACGTAAACCACATAGTTAGAGTATAGGCTCATACAATTATACATAACAATAGAGTTTGTACAAGAAACAAATAAATACACTAATAAACTGCCTTAAATAATAAGGCTCCATAGTGTAATATAGCGGAATAAACAACAATAATATGGGTATAATATGAAAAGGTGTCGCCTCCGGCAAATCCACCTCCGTAGCTCCAAGCAATGATAATACCTATCACCTTGCCTACTTATCAGCATTAGCGATGAGCACCCAAGATAATAAGAGGAAACATAAAACCATGAGTCAAACGACAGTTGGTATGAGTGATAACCAACTCTCAAAATACTATACAAGTTGTAATAACATTAGGGACATAGGTATGAAAAGTCATATCTATCGTGTACATGCATATATAGAGTCAGCACATATAATCAAGATAGTATATTCTACTCAGAATTACATAGAGGAAACTCTACTAGGATAGAACAATGTCCATATTCCACTCTGGCCCTACGTCTAATCATTTCTCCAGAATCCTAGAGGCGATAGTCTACTAAGAGAAATGAGATGGAAGCAACCATAACAACCATAGCATTCATCCAACAAGTCATACCTGACACCTCCTAAATATGTGCCTATGTTGATAACCCATTTTGACTGGTTGTACCATTTGTCAAGGGCCGATAAGGCTCGAGTCTAGTGGAACTCTGTGTCTACTACACGTGCCTCCCCGCCTAAGCTTGCCGCCAAGGGTACACGATCCTACGTTCCTACTTGGTGCCCTCATCATACCCCTTTTTGAGCCACTAGAACACTCTGGTCTATTAACAAATCACCAAGACTCCTAAATCACCTAAGCTCCCCGCTCCATCTATGGTGGAATACATCCTCCAACCAATCCAGTGATAGTCGAAATCCGTGTCTCACTGACACGAGCCCTTCCATCCTAGGCTAGCTCGGCACCTAGGCTACGCGATCCTACAGATCTTAATGGATCTCCGCCAAATACCACTGCTTTGAGTTCGCTATCCAATATCATCGCTCCCACCACGAAATACATATCTTCTCATTCCATGATTTCATAGCCTCATCCCATTATGAAATGAATAACATTGATCCATCATGGAGCCTTGGGTCACTATGAATTGCATAACGCTGAATCTATTCATCAATCCATTCTGCAGTCTCGCTAATCTGTGAATCACATACTATCGACCCATCCAGTCGATCCATCTTGAGCACAAATGAGTCTCAAAATCAAAGAATCGTTGTCCGTAGCTTAATCTGAAGATATCACTGCCTTGACCCGTGGATTACACCATCCATTTATACCGACTGGCGAAACATCCATCCTACCTCATACCAACATACGATCGAAGAGACATCACATCGGATCTATAATAAAATGGGCATTCTGTCCAGCTACTCGAAAACTTATCGATGTCAAAGATGGTTCAAACGACCAACAATAATAGTACTTA
The DNA here is from genome assembly GCA_030737875.1 of Allium sativum. Classification (NCBI taxonomy): domain Eukaryota; kingdom Viridiplantae; phylum Streptophyta; class Magnoliopsida; order Asparagales; family Amaryllidaceae; genus Allium; species Allium sativum. Next base: position 440,230,789 of record CM060922.1, on the reverse strand, counting down.
ATATCGATCACCTATTACTAATTGCTAATGACCACTCGGGCCATGTATCTAATCAGAATTAGTTAAATACTCATCATCGTCCACATTAAAGTTGCTCAAAACGACCAATAACAATAGTAGTTGATATCATCACTTAACCGTAATTGCGAACAACCACTCCATCCAAGTACTTAATTGAAATTGGTTAAATATTCGTCTAGAGAAAGCGCCCGACATTCGTGTTGAAATCATGCTTGTCGTCGAGTCCATTTACTGTCTCTATGCCGGTATGCACATCTTGGAGCTTCTTCATGAATCTATCCTAATCATAGGTCACCAACAATTGTCGTATACAAACAAACAACACAAATAAGCAACCATGCAATCAATAGTACTATAAGTGTCTAAAATAGCACAGATATCCATAGTTTCATAAATGGGACAAATAAAACCTATATATATTAATCAAAGTGGGATATGTGACAAAATGTCCTAAATCTAGAAATATCAACAAACAGTGTATAAATGAGGGGAAATGTGATATTACTATTAAAAAATTTATAAAATGCTTTTTAATTCATTTATAAAATTATTAGCTAGATTTTATTATTTTAGGAATTCGGCTCAAAAATCACTTGAGTTCGAAACAACGTTTTATAATTTACACATAACTATAGTAAAGTGAGAGAAAATATCACTCATCTGAACCCAATTAGCGCAAACATGCTCCATAGCGCAGAACTCATCAATACGAGTCTAACACAATAAACGACATCCTAATCTAACATCGTATGAGAAAGATATATAAGACAAAAGTTATAACGACTTAAATCGACACGAACAAATATAACAATAACTAAATTACCTAAATTCCACTACATCCTAACTTCTCCAACTAAAAACATTACATGTCATGCAAAACCAAACACCATTCACGTATGCATCCCAAACAATGACATGCAATAATCATCAACGTAATCCAAAACCGATCATGCCCTCGTGATCTCCATTGAGAATACGACTCGCCTATACCTGATAATATGCACTCGATGAACCCAGGAAGAAGGAGACATCTAGTAGTTTACAAACCAGGCTATTATCGCGATTCACAAATGGGCTCAACCTATGATGAATGGTGTCGTCGGATGTACATCATAAGGAGGAGGAAGACAATGCTCGCCCCACAACCTAACCCTCCTTGTATCCGAAATGATTTTGAACCATAGTTCGGCCATCAAAACGTCGATCCCCCTAGACAAGATCACATGCGGCAAAAAGCATATAAGCACGAAGAGGGTCGAAGCATGAACCCAACAAAAGAGATCTCATGATTTTTAATGAAGTAAATTGGGTGATTTTTTTTTTTGAAGGTTAAGATGAAGGCGACCATGAGAAGAAATGTAATAGTAAAGTGGGATTTAAAGAGAAACCGGTAATGGATATTTCACTATAAAAAACAAGGTAGAATATTTTAATTGTTTTATTCTTTCCACTATTTATTCCATTTAATTGAATTTTAACTGGAAATAGACATGCATTTTAGTTTGTATTAAATGAAACATCCAGTCACTACCAAATTTGATGGCATGCATCACCTCAACAATGAGGTTTTAATGGTACAACTTTCGTCGTAATCCGTGACTACACTCCAAAATGACAATTTTACATTTGTTACGAGATGGTTTTGACCCTCAAATCCCCAGATCTCAAAATATAGCGATCCATATAGCTTTTTGTCTTTGTAATGAATAATCTTGACTCGATGGAACTAATCTCGATCCTGATTCGATAGTTTGTGAAAAGTTTTACCTTTTGAAATCGTCACTCAAATTAGTTAATGATCACTATTTAAATAAAATATTTGAATATCCAATTGTTAAAATCTGGGTCGTTACGTTCTCCCCTCCTTACAAGATTTTATCCCCGAAATCCTCAAAGACTGTACAATGAAACCAGTGGTGAATCTAAAGCATGGGTCGGGTGGGAAGTCGCCTAAACCAAGATTTTTAAGAAAATCGAGAAAAAAAGAAACATAAAAAAATAATGTGTGTTTGAGATATCTCACTCAACATCTTTCGATTACCCTTTTACAAGTTGTTGCTGTAACCCTAAACTTCTGTGTTTCGATGTGCTTGTTCTTCAATTTATTTTTCATACTCTATTTGATTAATTACATTAGGAGCCTAATTATAAGTTCCAATTCACAAGCCTGCAATTTCAGTTCAATCTCCTCTTCACTTTGTAGGCCCTGTTTGAGGAGATAAATCGATATACTCTTTTTTTTCTTGGGTGTTACAGGTATTTATCTTATGTTCTTTTAATCCTGACAATTACGGCATCTATACTTTATTCTAATCTACTAGCTTGTTGATTATTGCATTACATTTTATTTTAGTTGGTTGATTTGTTGGCAACTTGATTTGTCTGGTTAAATTATAAAAATTGTCTATTAAAAAAGAATCATGATTGTTGGAATATCCCTGATTAACTACACCTAGTTGATGCTAGAATTATGCCTTCTTGATAAAAAATTGTTCCCCTCACGTTACTGAGAGAAACTATAAATTAATTAAATTATTTAATGCAATTTAGTTCATTTGTTTTGCATTTCGCCTGAGATTTGAATGGTTCAAACATTATAAATGGCTTGAATATTCCAAAGCAACTCGAAAAACTTATTGTTTTTTTAGCTTCTCTTTCTTATTATTATGTATTTATGTAAATAAGTTTATCAAATTATTAATAATATATAACTAGTCAAATTTTATTGTTCTAATATGGTCAAAGTTTACTAAAGAATTTTGGTTGAATCTAAAAATCTCCTATCTTATATTTAACTATTTATACAACTCTACCTAACGCAAAAAAAATTCTTGGTTTCGTTGCTGAATGCAACCCACCACTCTTGTATAAGCGACAATACAAATTAAATCGTCCCTTATTGCTCTCAACCACCACACAACAAAGCGATCACAACAAAGGGAATAGACTCATAATTTAGCATGGAGCAAAAAAATTCATCCCTACGAATAACCACAACCAAAAATCCAAAATCATCGTAACAAAGCCGAACATTTAAGTTTTGCACTTATTGCCATCCCAACAGGTAATAGGGAAATCCAATAATCAATTATTGATTATTTTTTTCAGATTTGGCTAAATTTACGGAAAATTTCGTTAGCACCTCCCATGTACGGCTCGATCCGGAAAAACCCTGACTTGCCATGTAATGCCAAAATCATCAAAAGAAAACAAAGTCCAAAAGTTGTTGCCTATGCATTGGGCATAAAATCACTAAAATGCACCAAATGTCAAAACCACAACACTACATCTACTACATACCTCTTTATAAACAAACTTAGCATTTAGATGGGGAAAAATCGAGTGCGCATCCAAACAATTAGCTCTATGTACCTATACATGTACTCGACAGAGATGGGTAGAAAAGGTAGTAGAAACCGACAAAGAAAAACCTACATGTCAAGTAATGTACCGAAATAAATGGGCCACAACAAAAACAATGAACTTGCATGCCTAGCAAACATGTGAGCATAAGCGGTCATGTCAAATATCAACAATTAAACATTCACAACAAAATAATAGTGTTAACCGGCTTTTTGGTCCGGTACCCAGGAGAGCATCAGACATGCTCAACTCAACGTACCTCGAGAAGCTGAGGCCGAAAAGGGATACACAAGAGTGAAGGAAACAGGATTAAGAAGGGACTACTCCGCTTGTAACTTCGCGACATCCAGAAGACATCCGAGAACCAATGCCTCAAACCCCGAAGAAGCCATGAGCCTCAACCACCCGGTCCCAGGATCCTCACGCCCCTCGGAGTGACTTCACCGAGGCATGACGCGGAATTTGCACCCAGTCGGGTGCGAAATCTCGCACCCATACCTGGGCTCGAAATTTCGAGCCCATACCTGCGTTCGAAATTTCAAATCCAGTGGGTGCGAGTTCTCGATCCCTGCGGGTGTGAAATCTCACACCCATGGCTGGGTTCGAGAATCCAAGCCCAGCTAGTGCGAAATCTCGCACCTATGGTTGGGTTCGAGATTCCGAACCCAGCGGGCCGAGATTTCCCACCCGTGCTTGAGTTTTAAATTTAGAACCCACCGGGTTCGAAATTTCGTGGCGCGCTGGTGGTGGGTTCGAATTTCCTGCATGTGGTCCCTATTTTTGCATAATCCTACCTACTCCTACCTACTCCCACTCCTGTAAATAGCCCATGGCCTCACACTTCAAAGGGGCTGTATTTTCCTCACCTAAGATCTTCCTAGAGCTCCATGAACTCCATTAATGGCATCTCTATTTGAGGAAGAAGGAGAATTAAATATTCTTTTTCCCAAATACCTAGCATATGGCAGTTATAAAGGTGAATGTAATGAGCATGGCTCTACCTTGTAATTCTTAAGTGATTAATAAAACTTTAACATCCTTCCGAATTGGACGTAGGCCTAATCCGCGACCGAACCACTATAAATACTCGTGTCTTTTACCACTTTCTCTCACTTAGTCTTGCGACCAAATTAACTATTCCTAGTTATAGGAATCTTCGGTGTTTACGACATATTTTGCCATCAACATTTGGTGCTTCCACCGAGAATCCGAATTCAAAATTTGCGTCTTTCTTCCACATTATCATCTCAACTTCAACAAGCTTAAGGATCCTTTCCCAGCCTACTGTCGAGTTCGCTTACGATGGTAAAGAAGTCAAAGAACGCAATGGTCGGGTCTAAAGAAGTCAAAGAACGCAATGTCGGGTCTTCAGCCGCAGCCGAGGTCGGTGCCTCCCAACAACCTCAACCAGTAGATGTCCCGGCCCCTAACGAAACCGTCCCTCCTGTTGTGGACCCCGAAGCGCCCGCTACCCGAGCTCAAATTCGCGCGCTTAATGAAAGATACAAGAACACTGCGGTCGAGCTTAACCAGGCATTAATGGAAACATCGGTCTAATGCGCCAACTTCAAGAAAGTCAACGCGTCGTCGCTCGACTTCAATTGGCTCATAGCAATGCTCGACCCCGACAAACAACATCGGAAACTTCCTCTTCCGAGTCAAGGGGCCCACACCAAAGGATAAGGTTTACCCTCATCAAAAATGTCATCGCTCGCACCATTGTCCTCGATAATGGTAACGATCATGCCAACGGGAATGGGAATGGCGATCAAACTATAGTAAAATACAACAAGGGGGCATATTACCAAGACCATTCTCGTTTGATTATCAATGACGGACCCGATCCTACAAACCAACCTCTTCCTCGACACAACCCAACGGTCGCTAATCAGGGTGAAGGGGCAACTATCCCAACGGCCCGCGCTTCTGTAGAAAAGGACCTGCATCACCCCGCTCCACCTCAACGTCCACACCAAGACCCAATCATAAATGTCAAGGACATAGAGGAAGACAATCCAGACATCCATCATAGAAGACGGCCTCACAACAGGACTCTGGAGCCACGTCAAAATCTATGGATCCCAATGGCGGATCCCCATCCATCTTACCTTCCCGACATGATACGAAGGGTCATGAAGGAAATGCGAGGGGGTGCACACGGTGCATGGGAAGACCATATTAAGCGTAACCCCTTCACGAGAAGAGTAAATGAGGCCGAATGGCCGAGGCACTTTAATATGCCACAAATGCCGCTCTACGATGGTACCACTGATCCTTGTGCCTTCTTGAATCGCTATGAATGGAAAATGGACTCGATCCGGGGTGACGATCTAGCCAAATGTAAATGCTTCCCAGTCTTCCTATCTGGTACCGCTTTATTTTGGTTCTCGCGCCTCCCTCTCGATTCCATTAACAAATTCGGACAACTAGCAACAGAGCTGGTCAAGCAATTCAGGGTGCACAACCAAACTCCGAAGAATGCCCTCACTTTATCCAACCTATACCAGGGGCCCGCCGAGTCACTTAAAAGCTACCTTTCCCGGTTTAACACATCTCTCGTCGAGGTCAAGGATTTAGATCCTCGCACCATACTCTTTCAACTAGCGAAAGGTGTCCTCCCTACTTCAGAGTTCGGGGCCTGGATCGATCGAAAACAGCCCCAGAGCCTCGACGCCTTCTATGAGAAGGCAGATCAATAATTGTTCCAAGAAGAAGCCAGACGGAATCAACTCTCCGCCACAATTCGTCCCAATGATCCCCAAGTGGATACCGCCAATAATCACTTCAGAGTTAGGCGTGGCGGGGAGCCCTTCGACCAAAACAGGGGGGCAGGTCCCTAAAGTAAAAAACCAGACAATGGCAGGCCAGATGGACAAAACAACAGGCAAGCCCCAGCAGAATTAAAAAACCCGCCCCTCGCCAAGCTTTCGTGAACTATACCCCACTGAATGAAGACATAGAGACAATCTACTTGGATACATGTAACACCTTAACAGGCAAGAAGCCGCGCGTCAGAGAATCAACTGACCGTGAAAAGATCACCGGGAGGTATTATCGGTACCAGACGTGTACGGGCATGACACTAGCGAATTCCGCCAACTTAGGGATGCAATCGAGAAACTTATTCGCGAGAAATGGCTCGAGCAATATGTCCAAGAACCCTTTCCCCCTGAATCAAACTCGCAGCCTCCAGTGCCTTCTACACAGATGGCCACCAAGGGAGCTCCAGGACCATCTAACCCAAGACGAGGAATCGTGGTCAACACCATATGTGGCAGACCCTACTCCACACATGACAGCTTTCGAAAAATGGAGGAATATGTGAGTTCCAAAAAATGTGCTACTTACGAAGCCTGCTCCGCTCTCCCTAAGTCCATCCCATCCAAGCTACAAAAAACCATGTGGGACGATATCATCTTCCAAGAAAGAGAGTCGACAGTGGTGGAAATCCCGGCCATCGATCCATTAGTCATCACTGCCCAGATCGGTGCCGCTTCCATTCGGAAGGTTTTAATCGACTCACGGAGCTCAGTCAATGTAACACCCCACCTCCGTTAAGGTCACTCACAAAGGGAATGCCTTAACTTCGGTGGAGCATTTTAGGTAAAAGATGTAGATAAATTAAAAAGATAGAAAAATAAAGCAGCGGAAAATAAATTCATTTTATAAACAACTCAATTCAGTCAAGCTTTTATAATAGTTGTCTCAATCATACTTAAAAGTAATACATAGAACTTCTATCTTGATTTAAAAACTTCCAAATATAAAAGAAGCATAAAAATAACAATGATATTCCCCAATAAAGCATGAACCAACCATAGTAGCGAAGAGAGAGTCCAAAGCAATACATCGATTATCTTCGAGCTTGGAAAGAAAACCGAGCTAAGTGGTAACATTTCCTCCCTGTGAACCTAGGAAGGGAGGGGGAACGGAAGAAAAGAGGCGAAACAAAACTAGGTCAGACATAAGTCTGGTAACTCCAGTGACTTTCAGCATATAAACAGGCAAAAGCATCATGATATGAATAAACTGAATATAATACAATACCATGAGAATAAGGATAACAAGATAACATACGATTAGTATAAATATGATAAGGCAAGATAAACTAAATGCGCTTATACTCTTTCTCTGCTTTGCTACTACCTTGTTATTCTGATTTTTATATCTCTGCACCACCTAACTCGTGTGTCAACTAGTATCCTGTGAAAAAGGATTTGTATCCCCTACTAGTGTCCCAACTAGTATCCTGTGTTACATAATAAGGTGATACCACCCCCGCAATTGTGGCAGCCTTCAGGTGTACATCTAGTATGAGGATCTTACCTCAATCAACCTAATTGCCATGAAGATGTTAGATGTACCCTTACTACCCTATCGATCAGCTCCCTACTTGTATAGGGAATGCCTTAACTTAACGATTAGTATAGGCATAATGAAGTTGTGTAGAGAAAACTGTAGCCTTAGGGGTGTTTATATAGCATAGGGATCAATGAATCTGGTCAGAACGGGCGTCCAAATGCAGAAAAACGAACCAGTCCTCAGATCTGGAAATATGTGGGAGGTCATCCCCCAGGTCGACTTGGGTCCTGGGAGGGAAATTTCCCGCCCAGAACGGGTGTCTGTGATTTGAATTTCGAACTTTTTTTTTAATTCTTGAAACTTCTGAGGACCATAACTTCCTCATACGAAGTCCAATTTATGAAAGCTTGGACTCTATTCGAAGCAGAATTCCAAGTCAAACGCAATGGCGTAACCCATTTCCCTTAATTCTTCTTTAAAAAATTAAGTATGCTTTAGTTTACTCTTTTAATATTCTCAAAAAATATGGGGTGTTTCATTCTCCCCTCCTTAAAGTATTTCGTCCCCGAAATCTCTAAGTTGAGAAGAATGGATATCCTAACATCCAACATCCATCTACTCAACCATTCAATTACAGGCGTTCATTGTCCTTAAAAAGATTTCTAATGCTTTCATGATCATATGCATAGTGTGTGTACATATCCTTAGCTAATGCAAAATCAGGCGGTCTACTGATTCAGTTGGTCTCCTCAATGCAAATTATGACAGTGCCATGAGTCCATCATGTATGCAATTATTCCTAATCGTACTTTATAACTTCTACATGAGTGCACAATCATTCATACAAATGCAACATACATATGATAACACATCAAGTTTCAATTCATATATATATATATAAATAAATTCACTCATGCATATGCAATATGAAAGTGACTGAGCCGATCTAGTGTCTAATGTGTGTATATGCATCCACGAGCAACCACTTGCAACCACAAATCATAACATGTTTCAAACATATGTTTACCTTCATTGGCTTATACCTAAGGATCGAAGATATGACCTAGAGGATATACCTAAAAAAAGATAGAATGAAACATGCATAGAATTCCTAGAAAAAGAGATCAAGGATATACCCTCAAGAAAATGGGTATGATGTACGTGTCTTATTGAAACACCCCACCTCCGTTAAGGTCACTCACAAAGGGAATGCCTTAACTTTGGTGGAGCATTATAGGTAAAAGATGCAGATAAATTACAAGATAGACAAATAAAACTGCGGAAAATAAAGACATTTTATAAACAACTTAATTCATTCAAGCTTTTACAACAATTTCCTTAATCATACTTAAATGTAGTACATAGAACTTCTGTCTTGATTTAGAAACTTCCAAGAATAAAAGAATCATAAAATAATCATATTCCCCAATAAAGCATGAACCAGCCATAGTAGTGGAAGAGAGAGAGTCCAAAGCAATACACCAACAAATCTTCAAGCTTGGAAAGTGAAGACGTCCAAGCTAGCCTGAGCTATTCCCTCCCTGACTACCTAGGGGGGAACGGAAGAAAAGAGGCGAAAAACAAACTAGGTCAGACATAAGTCTGGTAATGTAACACCCCGTGTATTCTATAACAGTGAAATTCACAAATTATAGTATAATTAATTTCAAATCAAAGAATTAAGGGAAACGGGATACGCCATTGCATTCGTCTCAGAATTCTGCTTGAGATAGAGTCTGAGTTTGCGTAAAACGGACTCCGTATGAGGGAGATATGACCTCCGGAAGTTTCAGAATTCTGTTTAAAATTCAAACAGACAGAAACAGTTCAGAAACGAGTTCAAAATTCAAAAATCGGACACAGATTGGGCTGGGCGGGAATTTTCCCGCCCAAGGCACGCAGGTCGACTGGGTAGTCGACCTGGGTTACCCAGGTCGACTGGGTAGTCGATCTGGGGCACCCAGGTCGACTGGGTAGTCGACCTGGCCCCTGAGCCAGGTCGAACCCAGCCCCTCCTGGCTGGCCTGGTCTGTGCTTGGCCGAATTTCTGAGCTTTGTCTTGTCACTAGGGCTAGGTGTCAGCTCCTGATTAGTTTCTCTTTAAAACGAACGGCTAATATTAATCTAAGCTCCATCGACGGCTCTAATCAGTTCACAAACTCTATAAAAAGGACCAAGGACTCCACCTAATTCACACAAATAAAAATGAGAATGAGACCGTCATGCTGCTGAAGAAAGACTAGGAGTAGCCGTCAAAATTGAGAGACGATTAGGAGTCGATTCAAAAGCTTAAAGCCATGACAATTAAATCAAAACAATGCCTACAACAAAGGATAGCATCTCCAAATTCAGAATTCAGAATCCTGAATTGAAGATTCGTCATACGTTGTAAGTAGAGTGATATTCCGATGTGAATGAATGATTGAGTTTTGATTTGTGTAAAATGAGAAATGGAATTGTACTTAATTTGTGGTGATGATAATTCATAATTGTATGATGCTATGATTCTAATTATGAATAGATTTGGGGATGTTGTGATATAATGATGTTAGAACTATCGGATATTTGCAAGTATATGATTCATGTTGAAAGTTAACAACTATATGTTTGTGGTAGTTTATTACAACCAAGTTGAGACTCATGCAAGTATATGATTCACCATTATGCCAACATGATTTTAGATCCATCTATGTATATTTTAATGATCATTTTTAGTGTAGTTGTATCCAATTGAGTATTATGATTCATATGAATTTATGTTGGAATTGGCATCATGATTCAAGTGTAAAACCATACTTTTGTATTAGTGACAAAAGTAAGCATCTTTGTGAATTTGTGTTGACTTTATGAACATGGCTAGTTTATGTTTAACTTTATGCCCAAACAAAATATGTTTTAGGCTTAGGTTGTTATTAGAAAACATATGATAATATATGTGGCACATAATTAAGTTAGATTCATGCTTTAAACAAAAGTTTACATGATTAGATTAAAACCATGATTCATGTTTAGGTATGTTTTACGTCAAGATGTTATGCTATTACAATGCAAGTTCACAAGTGCCTAATTTATGTTAATTAGACCGCTATGTTGCAAGTTCATGCGTTTACACACCCCTTTTTGATGTTACTTAGAATATATGCATCATGTTCTAAGCCTCCCCTTTTTCATGTGGCTAAGTTGGGCTTAAATGTTAAGCCCAACATAATATAGCGAACGTATAAAACGGGGGTAATGACGTTGGGTTAAAAATATAAAACATATGTGTTGGCTTGTTTGACGCATGCCAACGACCTTGAAAACATTTAAGTGGTATAAATTAATTTTACCCAATAAAGATGAATTTGAATAATGGGCTGCAAATATTTACATATAAAAAGAAAAGATACAAAATATGTAAACTTAGAAAATACGATGTGTTTAACCCGAGGTTGGATTGCGTTGTGACATAAACCTGCCCGGACCCGCCCGGCTGTCCAATAGTCACAACAATACCTATCCAATGTGGGTGGTTAAACACTGAGCCCAATAAAGACCCGAGGTTAGACTGAGTTGTGATGTAAGACTGCCCGGACCCAACCGGCAACAGGCAGTCACAACAATACCTGTCTAATGTGAGTGGTTGAGGCTTTAATAAGACAATTAAGGCTGAGTCAGGATTGATAGGATTAAGTAAATTGAATTAATACTTAATCAAATTAAACATTCTAAACTATATAGACTGATTGGGGGTTAGGTTTATACAGAACACTTAACCAACTTAGCATGTTGGCTAGAAATAGAAAACCTAGTAGCGGGGGACCCTTTTCAGCAGTAACCCTACAAGGTATATCAGGATACCCTAAACTAGGCAGGGTGGAGCACGATTACTGGGCTGACTGTAAGAGGTCAAATCGACGGCGATGGTGCAGCAGTGTAGGTTCTAACGGGGTGCGGGCGTGCACACACTCCGGCGCAGAAAAATTAGGCATTGGGCACCAGTAGTATACCTGTGCATTCTAGAATTGTGTCGGGCCACCACCATGGGACTTGATACACCCCATGGTGGGACCAGCATAGGTAGCTACAACATCGGGGGCCGAAAGACACATGTAACTATGCGAGTAGGAGCCGATCATTAGAAATGGATCACTTCGCCCTGATTATGGGGTGCCTATTGGGAACTAGTTTATATGGGTGTAGAGATTAATATGGGGTACGATAGTACACTCGACTCTAGACAACTTAACTTAGTTTATGGTGCTTCCCCATTTCCAGTTTGTACTTATGATGCTCATTTCTTTATTCATAGACTAGATAGTCCTAGACTTACTCAGGCTTTATGTCTGACTCTACTTTTCCTTCGTCTTCTTTTCTTTCGTTCCCCCCCGGTCCACAGGGAGGGAATACCGCAGCTTGACCAGTTTTCACATCAAGCTTGAAGAGAAAGAATATATTGCTTGGATCTCTTTCGTTTTGGACTATGGCTTTGGATAGCAATTATGGGGACTTATGCAGTTTACTTATGTTTTTATGCTTCTTTAAGTTATGAAATCAAGACAGTTATGGAAATGTAATGTTTTTGGAAGTATTGTAAGACAATTATGGCATGGTTTGTGTAACACGTACTTTGATGAAATAAAAGTTGCTGTTGTTTTCCGCTGTTCAAAAATATGTGTATTTATATTTGTCTTGTGTATCTGTGACTTATACTTATAAACCTCCACCAAAATTAGGGCATTCCCTTTGAGAGTGACCCTAACGGAGGTGGGGTGTTTCACTTGGTATCAGAGCATAGGTTTACCAGATAAGATAAAATGTTTTGAAAACTTATTTTCAAAAGAAAATTTAAAGAAGCATTTTTAAAGATAAAATGTTACTTTATTTTAAAAAGGCATAGTCCTCCAAAGCCATAGGTACTATCTTTTATCCCTCGTTTTGAATCTATCCTTTTTGTTTCAGCATGTCCGAAGAACTTAACTTGCTAGAGGGTGTACCAATACCTGGTTGGTTCAGACGATTCTTAGAAGCAAGGGCCAATCAGCCAAGTCCCGCTGTTCCTCCTCCCCCAGCTGCAGGAAATCATCCAGCAGCAACAACACCTCTTCCTCCACCTCCTCCGCGTGGTAATGCTTTTGCTAAGATATGTAAAGATTTCAAAGCTATGGGAGGGAAGGACTTTCATGGAACCGAGTCCTTCGTGGCAGCCAGGAATTGGCTGAAGGAAACCGAGGACTTATTCGTCATCTTTGAAGTAGAAGATAGGCAGAAGGTACAACTGGCAGTATGGCTACTTAAAGGTGAGGCTTCCTACTGGTGGGAAGTTACCAATGCAGAAAGACCAGTGGAAACATGGGAGGACTTTAAGGCGAGGTTTGAGGCTAAATTTCTCTCGGAAGCTGAAAGGAGTCTTCAATTTGAAAAATTCTTATTTCTTAAGCAAGGGAATATGACAGTCAAATAGTACGTTAATAAGTTCGATCAGCTAGCTAGGTTAGGACTGGACCTAGTCAACACTTCGCACAAGAAGGCTCTCCATTTTGTCAAAGGATTGAATGAGCCATTACACAGTTTGGCCATGACCCATATACCCATGGGAGCTACGTATGAAAGATTGGTGCAGATGGCATTGCTGAACGAAGAGGATAAGGGCAAGAAGGAGACAAAGGCAGAAAGCTCTCAAGGGAAGAAAGAGGGTTTACAGCCTAAGAAGACAGACTTTAAGAAGGGCGGGAAAGACAACAAGTCCCAAGAGAAGAGGAAGTGCAATTTCTGTGGCAAAGTGGGGCACTTAGTGAAAGACTGCCGGAAGAAGAAGGCCAAGTTGAATGGTGGGTGCTTTTCTTGCGGTGAGGCAGGCCACATGGCTAAGGATTTCCCAAAGAAGCGAGGGCAGGGGCAGAAGGCTGGATCCACCTCAGGGGCACAGGTTCATGTGCTAGAAGCGCCACCTCTGCAACAGCGAGGTATAAATACTTCTGTAGAAAGTCTAGTTTATCTTTATGATCACCCAGTTTGCACTTTATTTGATTCTGGCGCATCACACTCCTTTATTTCATCTGCTTTAGTAGAATCTCTGCACCTAGAAACTAGTATGGTAGAGGACCCCTTAATTGTTTCAAATCCAATCGGGGGCCCAGCTCATTTGTCTATGATCTGTGTGGGATTGAAAATTTCTATTCTAAGCGTAGAATTTAGATGTAGTGCCTTTGTTTTGGGCTTCTCGGGATATGGTTTGATTTTGGGCATGGATTGGCTATCCAGTAATGGTACCATCCTTGATTGTGAGAAAAGGGTGGTTAGGCTTCTGACCCAACTCGGTAACACTATGGAAATTACTTGTAATCCCTCGTATGCGGTTATGCTTAGTTATCTCGAATCGCTAGATGCTTCTGTTGAGAGTTTGCAATCGGTTAGAGTGGTCCGTTAATATCCGGATGTCTTCGAAGAGGTGAAGGGCTTACCTCCGAAGCGGGAGATAGACTTCCGCATATATCTTGTAGATAATGCAAAGCCCGTTGCGTTGCCCGTTAGACACATGGCTCCACGGGAAAGGAAGGAGCTCAGTAAACATGTTAAAGAGCTTCTAGAGAAGGGGTTCATTAGAAGGAGCATTTCAGAATGGGGCGCTCCAGTGGTGTTCGCCACAAAGGCGGATGGTTCACCCTGTCTATGTGTTGACTATAGGGAGCTCAACAAGCTAACGAAAAAGAATAGGCACCTTCTCCCCAGAATTGACGATCTGTTTGATCAGCTTGTTGGAGCGTCAGTTTTCTCCCAACTCGATTTAGCGACCGGATTTCATCAGCTGAGGGTGGCTGAAGATAGCATCGATAAGACAACATTCAGAACCCCAGATGGCTTCTTTGAATGGCTTGTCATGCCTTTTGGCTTGACAAACGCACCCGCTTACTTCGTGGACCTGATGAGTAGGGTGTTCAGAGAATTCTTAAACAAGTTCGTAGTGGTCTTCGTAGACGATATCTTGATCTTCTCAAAGAGTGAAGAAGAACATGCTCAGCACCTAAGGGCAATCATGGAAACTCTGCGAGTCCATCAGCTAAAAGCCAAATTCTCCAAATGCCACTTTTGGAGAGAGGAATTAAGGTATCTTGGGCACGTAGTATCCAATGAAGGGTTAGTTGTGGACCCTGCTAAGGTAGTAGCGGTACAGGATTGGAAGACACCAAGGAATGCAACCGAGGTCCGAAGTTTTCTAGGACTAGCAGGTTTCTACCGAAAATTCATAAGGGATTTTGCGAAAATCTCAGCTCCACTCATAAGGCTGACAAAGAAGAATCTAGTGTTCAATTGGGACTTGGATTGCGAGTTTGCTTTCCAACGACTAAAAAGGGCTCTTACAACAGCCCCAGTTCTGACGTTGCCAGATGGAAGCAAGATGTTTACAGTTTATACAGATGCATGTGGGACAGGGCTAGGCGTTGTCTTGATGCAAGAAGGAAGGGTAGTAGCTTATGGTGGAAGGCAATTGAAATTTCATGAAAAGAACTACCCGACCCACGATCTTGAGTTAGCCGCCATCGTCTTTGCACTTAAGTCTTGGCGACACTATATCCTAGGTGAGAAGTTCGAACTTTACACTGACCATAAATCGTTGAAATATCTTTTCTCGCAGAAAGATCTTAACTTGAGGCAACAGAGATGGATGGAGTTTCTTGCCTCGTACGATTTCGAGATCTCCTTCACTCCGGGAAAAGGCAACGTAGTGGCAGACGCGTTAAGCCGAAAGAAATTGACCCTAAGCCCGCTCTTTATAGAAAGGCAAAGCTTGGAGTATATAGCCAGTTTTAACTTCAGGCCCTCCTCCGATTTTGTACCGGGCTTGCTAGCATCTCTCGAAGTACGCCCGACTCTAGTGGACTCAATAGGGACATCACAACGCGAAGACCCTCAGCTTGTGGAGACGATTGATAGGCTAATTAGGGGTGAGACTTCAAGTCACCTCAACAGATACTCCATCGACGATAAGGGTTGGATAAGGCGAGACGGAAGACTATGCGTCCCACAGACAAGGGATTTAGTAAACACGGTTCTCGAGGAAGCACATCACTCCAAGATGACGATACATCCAGGCGGAGATAATATGTACAAGGACATAAAGAGAACTTTCTTTTGGAGCGGCATGAAGAAGGACGTGGCAGATTTCGTTTCTAAGTGTATGGTATGCCAATAGGTTAAGGCGGAGCAGAAGAAGCCCGGCGGTCTGCTCCATCCTCTAGAGGTTCCACAGTGGAAGTGGGATAGCATTTCAATGGATTTCATTGATGGGCTGCCTAGGTCTAGAAGAGGCAACACTAGCATTTGGTTAATAGTGGATAGGCTTACTAAAAGCGCCCACTTTTTACCTGTTAAGAGTAAAAGGACTGCCTCATCCCTAGCATCTCTTTATCTCAAGGAAATTGTTCGACTCCATGGAATACCCCCCAGCATTGTTAGTGACCGAGACCCTATCTTCACAAGTGAGTTTTGGCGGAGTCTGCAAGAAGCGGTAGGCACACAGTTATGCTTGAGTACAGCCTATCACCCCCAAACCGACGGCCAGACAGAAAGAGTGAACAGAGTTTTGGAGGACATTTTAAGACTGTGCGTCTTTGACTTCGGAGGGACATGGGAAGACCATCTTCCTTTGGTGGAATTTGCCTACAACAACAGCTACCAAGCCACCATCGGAATGGAACCCTTCGAGGCTTTATATGGAAGACCGTGCCGATCGCCCACTTGTTGGTGGGAGTCTACTGACAAGCTCATACTTGGACCAGATATGATCCGAGAGACTTCAGAGAAAGTAGACTTAATACGGAGAAGGATGAAGATAGCCCAAGACAGACAAAAATCCTACGCAGACAAGAGGAGGACTGACCTTGAGTTTGAGGTTGGGGACAGAGTTTTTCTTAAGGTATCTCCATTAAGGAATGTCGTTCGTTTTGGAACCACAGGGAAGCTATCGCCAAGGTTCGTAGGGTCGTTTCCTATTATCGAGAAAATTGGGAAAATGGCCTATATATTAGAGCTACCTGAAAAACTAGCTGGAGTTCACAACGTCTTTCATGTTTTGCACCTCCGAAAATGTCTACATGAATCTGCTGAAGTGGTAGAGCCAAACATTCTAGAAGAAGCTGAAGTGGAACGTGAAGCAACCGTGAGGAAAGTTCCAACCCGCATATTAGGAATGAAAGTGAAAAAGCTACGCAACCGCGAAGTCAAGCCCATCAAAGTTCAATATAGCGACGCCGAGGAAGACGCAACTTGGGAAACTGAGGCTAGAATACGCGCAGCCTACCCTTTTCTTTTTGAGGGTACATCTTTGATCTTTCTTTTTCCTTAAGTTGTACTTTTATCTATCTTTTTAGGTATATCTCCTCGACCTTATCTTTTAGGCAGAAACCCTTTGGATGAAAACATGTAATTGAAACATGTTATGGATGATGGTTGCAAGTGGTTGCAAGTGATTGCTAGTGGTTGCTCGTGGTTGTATATAAACACACAATCTAGGTTTTAGATCGGCTCAGTCACTTCATATTGCATATGCATATATGTGTTTGCATTCGTATATGGTTGAAGTTTAATGTGTTTTTATATGGATGTTGCATGTATATGAATGATTGTGCACTCATGTAGAATCATGAATAGGAAAATTTGCATACATAATGGACTCATGACACTTACATAATTTGCATTAAGGAGGTCAACTGAATCAGTAGACCGCCTGATTTTGCATTAGATAAGTACATGTACACACACTTCGCATATGATCATGAAGCATTAGAAGTCTTTTAAGGACAATGGATGCTCGTGTTTGATGGATGTGTAGATGGATGTTTGGATGTTAGGATATACATTCTTCCTAAACATGAAGATTTCAGGCATGAAATCCTTTTAAGTGGGGGAGAATGTAACACCCCGTATATTCTATAATAGTGAAATTCACAAATTAAAGTATAATTAATTTCAAATCAAAGAATTAAAGGAAATGGGATACGCCATTGCATTTGTCTCGGAATTCTGCTTGAGATAGAGTCCGAGTTTGCGTAAAACGGACTCCGTATGAGGGAGATATGACCTCCGAAAGTTTCAAAATTCAGTTTAAAATTCAAACAGACAGAAACAGTTCAGAAACGAGTTCAAAATTCAAAAATCGGACCCAGATTGGGCTGGGCGGGAATTTTCCCGCCCAAGGCACCCAGGTCGACTGGGTAGTCGACCTGGGGGTCAACTGGGTAGTCGACCTGGCCCCAGAGCCAGGTCAAACCCAGCCCCTCCTGGCTGGCCTGGTCTGTGCTTGGCCGAATTTCTGAGCTTTGTCTTGTCACTAGGGCTAGGTGTCAGCTCCTGATTAGTTTCTCTTTAAAACGAACGGCTAATATTAATCTAAGCTCCATCGACGGCTCTAATCAATTCACAAACTCTATAAAAAGGACCTAAGACTCCACCTAATTCACACAAATAAAAATGAGAATGAGACCGTCATGCTGCTGAAGAAAGACTAGGAGTAGCCGTCAAAATTGAGAGACGATTAGGAGTCGATTCAAAAGCTTAAAGCCACGACAATTAAATCAAAACAACGCCTACAACAAAGGATAGCATCTCCAAATTCAGAATTCAGAATCCTGAATTGAAGATTCGTCATACGTTGTAAGTAGAGTGCTATTCCGATGTGAATGAAAGATTGAGTTTTGATTTGTGTAAAATGAGAAATGGAATTGTACTTAATTTGTGGTGATGATAATTCATAATTGTATGTTGCTATGATTCTAATTATGAATAGATTTGGGGATGTTGTGGTATAATGATGTTAGAACTATTGGATATTTGCAAGTATATGATTCATGTTGAAAGTTAACAACTATATGTTTGTGGTAGTTTATTACAACCAAGTTGAGACTCATGCAAGTATATGATTCACCATTATGCCAACATGATTTTAGATCCATCTATGTATATTTTAATGATCATTTTTAGTGTAGTTGGATCCAATTGAGTATTATGATTCATATGAATTTATGTTGGAATTGGCATCATGATTCAAGTGTAAAACCATACTTTTGTATTAGTGACAAAAGTAAGCATCTTTGTGAATTTGTGTTGACTTTATGAACATGGCTAGTTTTTGTTTAACCTTATGCCCAAACAAAATATGTTTTAGGCTTAGGTTGTTGTTAGAAAACATATGATAATATATGTGGCACATATTAAGTTAGATTCATGCTTTAAACAAAAGTTTACATGATTAGATTAAAACCATGATTCATGTTTAGGTATGTTTTACGTCAAGATGTTATGCTATTACAATGCAAGTTCACAAGTGCCTAATTTATGTTAATTAGACCGCTATGTTGCAAGTTCATGCGTTTACACATCCCTTTTTGATGTTACTTAGAATATATATGCATCATGTTCTAAGCCTCCCCTTTTTCATGTGGCTAAGTTGGGCTTAAATGTTAAGCCCAACATAATATAGCGAACGTATAAAATGGGGGTAATGGCGTTGGGTTAAAAATATAAAACATATGTGTTGGCATGTTTGATGCATGCCAACGACCTTGAAAACATTTAAGTGGTGTTAATTAATTTTACCCAATAAAGATGAATTTGAATAATGGGCTGCAAATATTTACATATAAAAAGAAAAGAGACAAAATATGTAAACTTAGAAAATACGATGTGTTTAACCCGAGGTTGGATTGCGTTGTGACATAAACCTGCCCGGACCCGCCCGGCTGTCCAATAGTCACAACAATACCTATCCAATGTGGGTGGTTAAACACTGAGCCCAATAAAGACCCGAGGTTAGACTGAGTTGTGATGTAAGACTGCCCGGACCCAACCGGCAACAGGCAGTCACAACAATACCTGTCTAATGTGAGTGGTTGAGGCTTTAATAAGACAATTAAGGCTGAGTCAGGATTGATAGGATTAAGTAATTTGAATTAATACTTAATCAAATTAAACTTGCTAAACTATACAGGCTGATTGGGGGTTAGGTTTATACAGAACACTTAACCAACTTAGCATGTTGGCTAGAAATAGAAAACCTAGTAGCGGGGGACCCTTTTCAGCAGTAACCCTACAAGGTGTATCAGGATACCCTGAACTAGGCAGGGTGGGCCACGATTACTGGGCTGACTGTAAGAGGTCAAATCGACGGCGGTGGTGCAGCAGTGTAGGTTCTAACGGGGTGCGGGCGTGCACACACTCCGGCACAGAAAAATTAGGCACTGGGCACCAGTAGTATACCTGTGCATTCTAGAATTGTGTCGGGCCGCCACCATGGGACTTGATACACCCCATGGTAGGACCAGCATAGGTAGCTACAACATCGGGGGCCGTAAGACACATGTAACTATGCGAGTAGGAGCCGATCATTAGAAATGGATCACTTCACCCTGATTATGGGGTGCCTGTTGGGAACTAGTTTATATGGGTGCAGAGATTAATATGGGGTACGATAGTACACTCGACTCTAGACAACTTAACTTAGTTTATGGTGCTTCCCCATTTCCAGATTGTACTTATCATGCTCATTTCTTTATTCATAGACTGAATAGTCCTAGACTTACTCAGGCTTTATGTCTGACTCTACTTTTCTTTCGTCTTCTTTTCTTTCGTTCCCCCTGCCCCCCCAAGGTCCACAGGGAGGGAATACCGCAGCATGACCAGTTTTCACATCCAACTTGAAGAGAAAGAATATATTGCTTGGATCTCTTTCGTTTTGGACTATGGCTTTGGATAGAAATTATGGGGACTTATGCAGTTTACTTATGTTTTTATGCTTCTTTAAGTTATGAAATCAAGACAGTTATGGAAATGTAATGTTCTTGGAAGTATTGTAAGACAATTATGGCATGGTTTGTGTAACACGTACTTTGATGAAATAAAAGTTGCTGTTGTTTTCCGCTGTTCAAAAATATGTGTATTTATATCTATCTTGTGTATCTGTGACTTATACTTATAAACCTCCACCAAAATTAGGGCATTCCCTTTGAGAGTGACCCTAACGGAGGTGGGGTGTTTCAGGTAAGTCCAGTGATCTTTCAGCATGCAAACAAGATAAAGTATCATGATATGAATAAACTGAAAATAGGACAATACCATAAAAACAAGGTAACTAAAGACATGATAAGTGCAAGGTGAACTGAATGCGCTTTTGCTTTTTCTTTGCTTCGCTACTACTCTGTTAATCTGATTTCTATGTTTATCTCTTCACCACCTAACTAGTGTCCCAACTAGTAATCTGTATAAAATGATAATCGTGATCCCAACCCCTGTAATTGTGGTAGTCTTCAGGTGTACATCTATCGTGAGGATTCCACCTCAATCAGCCTAATTGCCATGAACATCTTAGATGTACCCTTACTACCCAATCGATCGGCTCCCTACTTGTATTCATGTTCCATGTGTCTGTGTCAATCGTCCCTCTCTTGCGTGTAGATACACTATGCTGGTCCCACCAGAAGGTGTATCAATTTTATGATAGCAACCCGACACGATTCAAGATGCACAGTGTATAACTACTGGTACCCAGTGCCTGTTTTCCCACTCCGGAGTACGTGCATGCCCGTAAACCATCGGAACCTACACTGACGTACCCCCTGCCGCTATTTTGACCGCTTATAATCAGCCCAGTAATCGTGCCCCACACTGCCTAGTTCAGGGTACCATGATACATTTATGTGGGTTACTGCTGAAATGGGTCCTTGTTCCTAGGGTTTCCTATTGGTTAAGTTTGTGGGCCTATATTTACTAATATTACTCACCAATCCGATATGTACTTAACCCTCCCATCGATTCAAGCATGTTTATTAAACGGTTAAGTTTTGTGGGCCTATATGTACTAATATTACCCACCTACACGATATGCACTTAACCCTCCCACTGATCCAAGCATGTTTATTTAATGGTTAAGTTTTGTGGGCCTATATTTACTAATATTACCCACCAATCCAATATGTACTTAACCCTCCCGCGCATTACGTCATATTGGTTAAGTGTTGTCCGTTCATGTTAACTTTACCCACTCATTCATCTTGTCATGTTGGTTAAGCATTTCTTATTAACTTGACCCTCCTTACTTATCATGTTGGATCGGTTAAGTGTTTCCTATTAACTTAACCCCGTTCGTTCATCAAGTTATATTGGTCCAGTGTTTCTAGATTTACTTAACCTCTCCCACATGTATAATTAACATGTTATAACGGTTAAGTGTTCTAAATTTACTTAAACTCACCCACTTGTCTAATTAACATGGTATAACGGTTAAGTGTTCTAAATTTACTTAACCTCACCACTTGTCTAATTAACATGTTATAACAGTTAAGTGTTCTAAATTTACTTAACCTCACCACTTGTCTAATTAACATGTTATAACGGTTAAGTGTTCTAAATTTACTTAACCCCACCACTTGTCTAGTTAACATGTTAACGGTTAAGTGTTCTAAATTTACTTAACCTCACCCATCAGTTTAGTTAACATGTTGAATTGGTTAAGTGTTTCCTTAGTTGACTTAACCCTACCAATCTTGACTTAGCTTTATTAAAGCACCAACCACTCACATTAGACAGGTATTGTTGTGGTCACTGGATGTGCCGGTCGGTTCCGGACAGTTTTACACCACAACTCGGTCTAACCTCGGGTCCTTTTTGGGCTCAATGCACTAACCACCCACATTAGACAGGTATTGTTGTGGTCACTAGATGTGCCGGTCGGTTCCGGGCAATTTTAAGCTGCAACTCAGTCTAACCTCGGGTTAGGCATATTCATCTTTTCTAAATTTACATATTTATCCTTTTATGCAAATTTTCAACAATTTATTGTCATGGCCAACTTTCCCTCTAAACCAAATTCATAATTTTAGGTATATAGATTATACCATTTTCATGCCACTTATCATGCTTATGTGTCAAACATGCCAATTACATGTAATTTCATGTTTTCCCGAACGTTACCCCCGTTGTACGTTCGCAAAATTATATAGAATGTTAGGCTCGATATTTTAGCCTAACTTATAAAACAAAAAGGGGAAAAGAGGGACTTTGCAACATCCCAACATCATACAAAAGTATGGATCTAACTACACATATGTCACATGAATTTGGCATAGAACAATATACTTTTAACTATGAACTTGTAAATTTGATCTATGCAACATGAACCACAAGCATATGAATTTACATAAAACTATACAAATTAAACTTGGCATGTGATGGTGAACTTGCAATTTAGATCTATGCAACATGAACCACAAGCATATGAATTTACATATAACTATACAAATTAAACTTGGCATATAGTGGTGAACTTGCAAATTAGATCTATGCAACATGAACCACAAGCATATGAATTTACATAAAACTATACAAATTAAACTTGGCATGTAGTGGTGAACTTGCAGTTTAGATCTATGCAACATGAACCACAAGCATATGAATTTACATAAAACTATACAAATTAATCTTGGCATGTAGTGATGAACTTGCAATTTAGATCTATGCAACATGAACCACAAGCATATGAATTTACATAAAACTATACAAATTAAACTTGGCATGTATTGGTGAACTTGCAAATTAGATCTATGCAACATGAACCACAAGCATATGAATTTACATAAAACTAAAAAAATTAAACTTGGCATGTAGTGGTGAACTTGCAAATTAGATCTATGCAACATGAACCACAAGCATATATGATAGAATAGACATGAATAAACATGAATCAGCATCACATACAACTTGATACAATCCTATTTTACAATTCATTACAAATCATGTCTTTAATTTATTCACATCTGAAAGATAACCACACTTACAATCAAAAGGAAAAACTTGATTTCAGAGATCTGTATTCTGAAACTGAATCGCTCGCCTTTAGTGTAGATCGTTGAATTCTCTTAGTTGAATTAGATTAGTTTTGATTCGAAACTTTAACTTGTTTTCTAATTTGATTTAGGTTTTAGTGGCGGCTAGGTTTAGATGGGAGTGAATAATAGAATTAGGTTTTAGGATTAGGGTCCTTATATAGTTGTAGAGAGTGTTTTAGGACCATTAGATTAACCCTGAACCATCAGAACCAATCAGATGCCACATCTACCTTAGAGCGAATCTGCCCACGGGTTGACAGCCAAACACCCTGAATCAACCCCTAGTCAACCCAGCAGAGCTCGGGTCGACCTCAAAAATGGGCCGGTTTGGTTATTCCCCCTCTCGATTCGCTGTTTTGAACTTTTTTGCATATTTATTTATTTAATTTATATATATATCTATATATATACTTTTCTCATATGCATACAAACTTCAAGCTTAATAACTTCTTCATAAGGTATCCGTTTTATGCAAACCAAATATCTATCTTGACAAAATTTTTGAAACGAACGTAATAGCGCAACCCATTTCACTTAATTCTTCTTCTAAAAATTAAGTGTTCATGAATTTGTTAATTTTAATATTCTCAGAAAATTCGGGGTGTTACACTTATCTTCAGTCTCCCACGCCGCGTCTTCTTGAGCTTCACTCCACTGTACCTTAACTAATTTTACTTCACAGTTGCGAAGCTTCTTGACCTCCATTTCCAAAACTCACTAGTAAAGATAGGACCTCGATCACCTTCTATGCTAGAGGGTGTCCAATGTAGTCGAACTATCTTTCCAAGATAAACAGGTGTTAACAATGATACCAAGTGTATATACTAAGATGATTAGAGGTCTCTCCTCTACTTAGCTTATCCATCATGTCACAAATCTGAGGGTCTAAAGCTAAAGGTTTCCATGTACTTTTTACCTCTCTTTAGGTCAGTCTTACTTAGGGAGCCTGCCACAACCATTTATTTCTTACGCAAACCAACCTAGTCGAACTCGACATCCCTCAAGTACAAGCCCCCAAAGGCCTAAACCAATATTAGACAAGCACCCAAGGAATACCTCCTCCGAATTTGGACGATTTATGTGAGTTGATACTAGCAAAACAACCAAACAGTTGAGCACTTAACCGACTCTGGCTATCCTCGCCAATCTTGCTCCAAAACTATCGTTGATCACATAACTGGCTTTGCATTGTCAACTAGATATATGCGGAAGTTTATCTCAAGTTTTAGGGGAAAACCCCTAACCTAATCAAAAACATCTGCGTACTCATGGACTACTCTAACGGATCGCAAATCGTCGATAGATGCATCAAGTGATTCTAGGTAGCTAAGCCTAACTGATCCCTTAAGATCACACGAACTCTTGAGGGTATTTCCGAAGCAAGTCAAAAGTCTAACTACACTCCTTTCACAATTACTAGCTAACCAGCCTATGCCTAGAATCAACCCATAGCCCATGGAACCAAAAACTTAAGCATTATACTTAAACTCAATCCTTAATATAGATATTCTCAAATCCTTACAAATCAAGGAAAAATGAGCCGAACCACCAACCAGATTTGAGACAAAAAAGGGATCTTCTATTATACTAGTACTAAGGTGCAGAAACCCAACTACAAAAGCAAATATAAGCGAATGTGAAGCGCTGAAATCAAAAAGAGTACTAACAGGATGATCAAAAAGAAAAACTAAACTTTACTATCATTCTCTGAGGTACGCTGGCGGTGAAAGCATGCTCTCGCCTTCCTGAAAATCCTGTCCTTGTCATTGTCCTTCGGGCAATCCTTGATAAGATGCCCTGCCTCACCATGCTGAAAACAACCACTTGTCTTTTACTTTCTACAATTAAATGACCCGCTATACCACAGAAAAGATACTTCCTCTTGTTGCGGGATTTATTATTTCCTCCGCCCTTCTTATATTCCAATCCCTTGTTTGTGATTCTTCCCTTTGGCCTCTTTCACTTTACCTCATTTGTGAACCATGCTGACAAGTCTCTCGAACGTTGCCTCCATCGCACGGGAAACCCTATAAAGCTTAGAAGAGAATTAGCCACAGGTGAAACTACTATGACTATGGATGGAGGTTTGGCACTTCTTCGCCCTTTGACAGGTGTCGTAGTCTCATCGAGCCTACGGAACCATGCCGCAATGAGGTTACCTCCCAGAAAGCCAGGAGCCCCGGAGACTCAAGAAAGAAGGAAACAAGGATTCAAACAGAGGATCAAAAGATAGTTCATGTGGCTTTGGGGAATATGCCTTTAAAAAAAACTTTTCTTTTGAAAATGCTTCTTTTAAATCTGTCTTGAAAATATTTTTTCAAATCTTTTATCTGATCCGGTAACCTTCAGCTCTGATACCAGTGTAACACCCTACCTCCGTTAAGGTCACTCACAAAGGGAATGCCTTAACTTCGGTGGAGCATTTTAGGTAAAAGATGCAGATAAATTACAAGACAGAAACATAAAGCAGCGGAAAATAAAGTCATTTTATAAACAACTTAATTCAGTCAAGCTTTTACAATAGTTGTCTCAAACATACTTAAAAGTAATATATAGAAATTCTGTCTTGATTTAAAAACTTCCAAATATAAAAGAAGCATAAAAATAACAATGATATTCCCCAATAAAGCATGAACCAGCCATAGCAGTGGAAGAGAGAGTCCAAAGCAATACATTGACTATCTTCGAGCTTGGAAAGAAAACAGAACTAAGTGGTAACATTTCCTCCCTGTGAACCTGGGGGGTGGGGGGGAACGAAATAAAAGAGGCAAAACAAAACTAGGTCAGACATAAGTCTGTTAAGTCCAGTGACTTTCTATAGTGACCCGAAATTCCGGTCCAATTTGAGCAGACCAAATAACACAAGTCCAACCCCAATCACACTGGAAAATTAGAAAACTAATAGAAAGAAAACAAAGGGTGAGGATAGATAAGATAGAAACTTAGAATAGAAGAAGAAGAACACAACATCAGAGTAACACGAACCTCACAGCGGAATGAATAACATATAACATATATCTTTGAAATAAAAGATTGTACTTGAATATACATACCATTATCAAGTACAACACTTACAACACAGCGGAATAACAATAGCTATATAAACATCCTGAAGCCTCCAGCTCCAGCTCTTCAAGTATCTGTAAATCCCGACTACTTGACTGCCCGTACAAAATTGGGCACCTAAGAGTTTAGGGAAAACAAAAAAATAAACTATGGGTCAGTCATGGGACTGGTATGAGTAAAACAGTTTAAAACAGTTTGAATAGGTAAACGATATCTCATAAGACCTCGTCGTATAACGAAATGGGTTTTTCCATTATGAGAATCCAAATCAGTTTGATTCAACTTTCAAATCATTTTGAAAGTAACGATAGATCTTTATATCAAAAACCTTTTGATATTATAATAATGTCTATCAACCACAATATAATAATCATCTAGCAAAACGCTTTCATCTCACGTTCTACATATATAGTATACAATCAAAACCGCAAGCACATATTGGGTAATGGATTTCCAACTATGACAAGGTATGGAACCACCTTTCGATAGTGTACCTCTAGAGAGGAATACACTGGGTTCAACAAGAACATCTTGCAACCCGGCCACACATGACCGACAACTCATTTCGCTTGAGTGTATCGAATGTATATCACCAACGGTTGAGATCAGCAACCGTTTCCCGAATGGGACAGCATCAATAATAGATTTTTAGAAGTAAATGAAACTCTAGATCAGGTGATTATACACCCTAATAGGTGCGACCTACATAGCCATGCTGCCTGCCCGATTTCTGTCATTTACCGGATGTGAGGCTAGAAGCTACGCTTATCTTTTACATGCCACATTTTCGTTCACTTAGAATGTCACATCGTCATATCCGCCAAATCACAAGTTGATTTATCCAAAAATAACGCGGGTCTACAGCTAAGAGAAACGAGTTCCTCCACCACCAAACGTGAATATGTTTGAAGAGATCAACTTACACGATTTATTAGATATACTCTGTCAGACCTTCATCCATACAAGTTGTCCTGGGACTGGACGAACCGAAGGCACTATTCGGTATATCCACCTTAGGCAATTGTTATCTAATATTTATACAACAGCCCTTGCACTTTACTCCGTCTTCAATTTTCTTTGGCATATATGATTCGAAACGCTTATGCCAATACAGAGTGGTTCTTTGGATAATAATCCAACCGGTCTCTCTATATTAACAACGTTAAAATGGTCGAAAACTTCGATATTCGGTGAGTTAACTATCAAAAAAAAATGTGTGCAAGCAACGATATTATTTCCAAATGGAAATTATATCGATCAATCATCATTTAACATTTATCTCTTTAGTTTATTAATTTACTTATCTCCTGTTTGCGTATATTCAACATTTCTTATTTTCTAATCTTAGAAAATATACGTTATTAACAATGGAAAACATTTCCATTTCCTATTTTCTATATTAGAAAAAATTTCTGGTTTCTTTTTGGGAAAACATTTCCAAAGCTCCTTTATTGGATTTAAACAGATGTTTAAATAAAACATCGCTATGCCAACTCAAACCATTTACTAAATTCACTTAACCATCATTAACTATCAAACCTTACCATTCCTTAGTTAAGAAAGAAGTCAATCAAGTTGGGGTATAATTACCTCTCAGACCTTAACTGAACAACGTTTTAACTTCAGAATAGGCAAAGTTTATCTTTTAAACCTTTAACAAACTTCCTTACGTAACTCTCTTTCGAATAATCTCTATTCGATAACTCCTCCCTTCGAATAACTATATTTGATAACTCCTTTCAAATAACTAGATTTGAAAACCTTTCTTCAAATAAACTATATTCGATTAACTCTATTCAATTAACACTTATCAATTAAATATATTGGATTATGTAACAACCCATATTTTCTCTATATTTAAATTTCTAAATTTAATAGAATAAATTCGATGATAAATGGTAACATTCAAATTTTAATGGTTTTTCTTATATGATAACTTACCTTAAGCATAAACCGGAAATCTAAATTTGATAATATTAATTTAGATTTGAAACTTTTGATTTAATATTAATGTATTTGAATAAATAGAGTTAGAATAGAAATGTTGTGATGTGAAATTTAATATTTTAATGACTAATTAGACTTAAGTTGTTTAAGATAAAAAGGGAATTTAAAATACCTGAAAACCCATTTATAAAGTCTATTAAAAGTTAATTTTAATGACTTAGGATAAGTGAAATTTCATTTTGTTACATTCATAAAGAATTGAAAATTCAAATTAGTATCTACAATTTAACTGAAGTTAAATTGTTTAATGTATAATTGAAATACAAATTTAAATTGATAAATAATAAAATTTGGGAACTTAAAATATGGGAAATTTGATTTATAAATTTATTTAAGTTATAATTTGATTTAAATGGAATTTAATGAATATTCAAATTGAATTAAAACAGTTAAATGAATATTTGAATATTTTATTAATTAATCAACAGTGAAATTTAACTGTTTTGGCGACGGTCTCAGAATTCGACAAAACTGGCGCCATCAAAACCGGAATGGTGTATTATTATAGAATTTCAATTGGCGTTACAATCCGACTTACCGTTTGTTCGTAAGAGAGAAAATGTGAAAGAAATCAAAATGAATGGATAATTGGGTGTTTTAACATTTGGGCCTTCTATAAATTATATAAAAATCCCTTCCTTCATTTCATCAGCTCATTTCTATGATACGTACACTTTTCTCCATTAAGTTTTCATTTCCATGGCTGAGAAAAAAATAATCTAAAACCCTAGATCAAAATAAAAACAACTTCAAAAATAAAATTTCTCCAAACCCTATCAAATTGAAGCTCTCGATGAGTAGAAGCCGCTGGTACCATTTGTTTCGACATGCAGTGGACGGA
Organism: Allium sativum; assembly: GCA_030737875.1. Taxonomy (NCBI): domain Eukaryota; kingdom Viridiplantae; phylum Streptophyta; class Magnoliopsida; order Asparagales; family Amaryllidaceae; genus Allium; species Allium sativum. The sequence goes on along the minus strand of CM060922.1, from coordinate 440,201,332 downwards.
TTCGCCGGAAATCGCGGTCAAAGTCTCTGTTTTCGTAACCCTAAATCACAAAATTGGGGTTTTTCGATTTGAGCAGTAATTGGGAAATCGGAAATATGGGTTTGGTTCAGAGCGTCGCCTGGGGTTCATCGGGACTGGTCTCATCAGTTATTGTCAAGTAAATCACCGAGAATTCATGATTTAGGGTTTCGAAACCCGAGTTTTGGGGCTATCGCGCGAGTCGTTGGCTCGACCAGAGGTCACGAGGTGGGCATGGTCGGACGCGCAGATCGAAGAGCTTCCAATTGCCGGTGGTCTCGTGTCCTCTAGTGGTCCGTGGAGAGAGAAATCAATGGTCAAAGTTCTGGCTCAATTGGGTTCTTTGCGCGTCGGTTTCTGTTCACGGTGAGGAGCAGGAAGTTTAAAGGAGATGATGATGTGGCGGTTTATGATTTGGTGAGGAATTTAATTATTAATTTATATATATTTAAAATGTCAAACAATAAAACACTGATAACTCTCTCGTTTTAACTCGGATTTGGACGCGGTTTGTTGCGTTGGGATCATGGCGGAATTGCGGACGTTTTTGCACTAACCGGGCTGCGTTTGGTGACTGTCAAATTTTGGCCCTTAGCTGAACGTTCGATCAACTATGGATGCAAAGGTGAGTGATTTTTCGCTCACGAAATACTGAATTATCCCCATATTTATTGAATTAAATTATGAAGTAAGTTTGGTTGCATGGTTGTGTTGGATTGTTGATGTGTGGTTTAAATTAAACATGCAAGTGGGTTAACATGCAATCTGAGTAAATGATTTGTTATATAATTTAATTTAAATCTCTAGTTGAATTCGAACCCTTGTTAAATCCTGAAACAGTTTAATGTTGAACCAGTTGAATGAAATTGTTGTGATGGATGTTGGTTGAAATGTATTACTGAATTCGTAGTGACATTTTTTTTAAATGCTCTTTATTTCAGTATATTGTAATGCATGTTGATTGTGACGATAAATCCCATTTTCCCTTGATGTTACGGGCATCTAATGAACCCGGGATTTATCGATAAAATAAATTAAGAACACGGAGTGAAATGATAAATCTCTATGACCCTGATTTTGATTGAAATGAGAGATCCATCCCTGAAATATCGAGAAATTAAATTTAAAATCACTTGGCCATTGGGTAGATAATTACATACAGACATCGGTTGGTTAAATGATTTTAAATATTTGAAATTTTATTTGATAGAATTTTCCCTTTAAAAGAATGTACCGATACTCGATAATTCAATTCTTTAAAGATTCTGAACTGGGATGTTGATTAAAAAGGGTTAAAGGTATTTTCCAAAACAAAGTGGAAATATTTAAATTGGGATTTGAATATGATTTAAAAATCTTTTCAAATTATGAGTTGGATTAGAAGGAAATAAATTCTTATGTAATCTAATTTTTGGGAAATTTGGAAATCGAGGGTATCTGAGTTGTTTTAACTCAGTTTGAATATATATTTGAACTCTAGAAATCAAATAGTTGTTTTGACGGGGTTGAAATGAGATATGGAATTAAATGAACCCCATTGAGATCGGAGGATAGATTCAAGTATTAGAAATTTGGTAGGAAGGAAAGATTTTGATTAGAGAAATTTATTTTAAATATATTTATGCATTTGATTCCAAATAATTATTCTTGCCTAAAATTTATTATTTACCTTTACTTATAACTATTGTATTTTAAATAATTTTTTTCTTATAATTCATTTTTCAAACTTTTCTAGTAACCTTATTTTTTAGTATATAGATAATATTTAAATTACTGATTTATTTTTAATTATTATATTCTATATATATCTATATAATTTATATAATATTTATTATTATTATTATTATTATTTTATATATACATTTATTTACAAGTATTTTAAAATTTATAAATTCCTTTCAAATGGAAATGCTTGAGTTTGAACCGCCGGTTCAAATGGAGTTGAGATAAGAATCCTTGATAATTTGAAGTCTTTGAGATAAATTATATTCTATTTGAATATAAGTCGTTTTTGAAATATTATGTGATTATAATATAATGATATGAAATATATTCTAGTTTTAGAATATAATCGGTTCGGGTATGATTATGATATGTTGATATGAAATTTTTATTCGTTTGAATATAAATTGGGTTCGAAACAGAAGATGATATTTCAATATGAAAGCGAACCTTTATCAAATATAAAAGAACCAACCGATGTGAAAGATGTAAGCGTTGGTTGTTAAAGAGACCGGAGTCGACATAAGGCATACTCTCTGTCAGTGTCGATACCACTCTAACAACTATGAACGTTATGACGTATCCAGAATGAATATGATGACCTGGAGGTGATTATTGAATCGAAGAAGACGAATGATGACGAAATAGCCCTGACCTTCGGGTCAGAATTGAAATGACTAAAACAGGAGCTATACCGTGACTAACTGAGGTAGCACCTTTGATCGGACACACTTCTTCGATACTATTTATAAGACTATGATGATGATGATTTGGGCCATTTATGAATTATGGGAGTGTGTTCCGAGGTGGGCGGTAGTGGCTGCTATGCGTTACCACCGGTCCGGGAGTGCGATTGGTAGAATCCTACCCTGGGCATTGCCTCGAGTGCCTTGTCATATTATCCTTATCGAGCCCAAACGATTTTGATTTGTATCGTACCTATGGAGTGCCCTCTGATGCCATCGTTTACGGTGGGTTTACGGTACTGTATAGACTACGGTATTATAAACGGTGTAAGGGTAAAAATGTAATCCCGCTTACGCTATTTTCAGTATTTATACTTTACTGAGTAGACACTATCATAATAGCGTATTATACTATCTATGTATTAGTTTAACGGATCCTTGAGAGATGGGAAAATCCCGTAACATCTCTTGAGTTACTGCACCCATGACAGTGATATTATTTCGTATTTTGATTTAACTAATATGAGAATGATTTAGTGCTGATCCGAGTGTTTGTTGTGTTTTCTTTTTATGCAATACGCTCGGGTCAGCAGGCGTTTGCAGTTAACAGGGATTACTATGACTGGAAGATGAAGATTTGGTATATCTATTATCTATACATATGTATATCCGCTGCATTATTTCCGCTGCTTATCATGTACAGCTGTATGTATATGTAACTCTGAAAATCATTGAATGTTATAACCGATGTATACATTTCAACTGCTTTAAAACTGCTATTTGTTTATTATATGTTGTCCTTCCGCTGTGAGGTTCTGTGATTGGTTTTTCTCTTCTTTCTTTCTTTTCTTCTTTTTCCAATAACTACCTGTATTTGCGATTTGTTTGGGTCGACATGGGTGGTTTATTGTCGATTTGAACGGTCAAAAATACGGGTCGTTACAAGTTGGTATCAGAGCGATGGTTAGCGATAACCCTGGTTTTGTTTGGGAATTAACTCATTAGAGATAGGGTAGTAGTGCCCTAGAATGAGTCTGAGTGATATGAGAAAGCGTACTTGTATTTTGATATAAATTGGTTTACATTGTGTTGACTTGTTCTATTGAATATTTATGGATTCTGGTCGATATATGGGACGCCATAGAATCGATAGGAGTTTCTAAATAATCGAACAGAATTATCGACATAATATGGTTTTGATTATATTTTAAAATATTTTAAACACATATTATTGGTTAAGTATATAAGTATTCGTTTTATAAGGTGGTAATATTAGGCTATTACCCATTATGGTTGATTAGATAATAAATCTAATAAGGAAAATTAATGAATTTAGAATATATTTGAAATGAAATGTTATCTTTAGGTATAATTGGGTGAGAAAGATTTGTGATTGAAATAGAAATGAACTTGAAACTTGATCCTGGGGTACTATTGAAATAGTGTTGTCAAGTTTTGAAATAATATCGTATTATAAGTAGTTTTCTAAAGGATTTTAAAAGAAATAAATGTGTAATCCCTCCTCGAACATCAGGAAATGGCTTCGATGATGAGTGCACGCATTATCGACATTTATTCTGAAGTGTTTAAGTGGGGGAGACCACTCCGTACTTCCATAACTAGTTGAAAAGGGTTTTAAATTTCCTTATAGCATAAAATTTTTATATAGAGATATTAGTATAGTATTTAAGTTGAGTTTGAACTAAAGAGAAATCGGAGTTCTTATGCTCTTTGGTAATTAATAATTTGGATTTGATATTTTATGGAATTGTTTTCTATAAAATTTTAAAACTTATGTTATTTTAGACTTGGTTTAAACCCGGAATTAAGATATTTAAGTTCGTTTTAATAAGTAATATGGATTTAAGTATTAAGGTAACTCGTGTTATTAGAATTTTGGCTTAAAAACAGGAAAGGAGATTAAGTATTAAGGAAGGCGAAATGGTCATTGGAATACTTAAGTATAGGTAATAATAGAATTTAGAACAAAATCCAGTCAATGTAAGTGATCGATAAAGTTGAAAATTGACTAAGAAACGAAATCCAACCAAGTAAATAAATGGGGAAGTCGTTGTACAAATAATATTGGCATAGCTTGTGACTCGGCAAGATTTCTGAATGTGGTAGGCTAGTCGAGGAAGGAATTGATAAGAAGTGAAGTTGTCGAAATATATGAATGGTTAATAAACTAAAACAAAGAATTAAATGGTGAATTAGAATACACGTAGAATGAATATATATATATATATATATAAGTCTATATGGGTCGGACCTCATTTAGGCAATGCATCGATATTAAATCTAAGTAAAGCCGGGAAAGGAAAATGGAATGTAACTTGATTCGTAGAAAGAAAAAGAAAAGAAAAAAAAGAGAAACAAAGAAGTGATCGACTTAAACAAGTAACTTAGAAATCGAATAATAATAATGGTTGAGAATTAATCATAAGATTTGAGTCATGAATGGTTCTAAATTCAATTCAGGATTTGTGAGTCAAGTAATAGATTTAGTTAAGTAAATGAATTTTTATTTGAACTATAGGAATGAAAAAAGAAAAAAAAAATATAACTTGAGTCGAGACGATGGATTGATTAAAGAAATCAACTTAGAGAATTTAATAAGTCGATTTAGAATGCATGTTGATGGTTAGGTTTAGTGAGGGAAATTTGATTCGTACCAGCGATAAATGTTATGTAAATAAATGAAATTTAGTGAACGATAAAAGGGTAAGTAAGTAAAAGAATTCAATTAAACAAATTTAACATAGAATTCGAATAATGAGTTGAGGACTAAATGATTTTTGGAGCTATATGGATAGTCTTCAACCCAATTCAGATTCGAGAACTCAATAAATAAATTTAAGTTAGTAGAATAAGTTTTACTAAAAATGAATGGGTATAGAAGTGGATAAGAAATGGAAATGAATGTAAACTATGGAACGAAGAATAGTTGAACAATAATAAAATGAAAAAAAACAAATGAATGTAAACGAAAAAAAATGAAGTGTAATTCGATATGAATGGAAAATAGGAATAAAATGAAATCGAATTCAATGAAAATCTATTATGTGATTAAGAAGTGATGACCATTGTAAATGTTAAAGTTTACTAGAATTCTGGATTGGAAGACTTTAAACCTCAGAATAGGGGTAAAATCTTTGAAGTTTAAATAAATAAGAAATTGATGAATGAAAAGAAATTGACCAGAGTTGATGAATAGATGATTTAATATAATCGAATAAAACTCAGAAAATAAAATGAATTCGAGTTTGATTAAAATTTACACTTAATATGAGGGAAATGAATATGTGTAAGCAATAGAGGGGTGAATCGTATTATGAACAAAACGAAGCGACAATCCTTCTTTGATAATAAAGCCTTGTTTAAGTTTTGAAATCCGAAAGGTTGAAAACTCCGAATATAAATCAATGCTATGCAAAAAAAATCTGAACTATTCGATAAGCTGAACTAAAATAACCATAGCTTTTGATGGGCTGATCGGAATGCGATAATTCCGGACTTTTCGGAAACCTTAGAAACTGAGCTAAAACTTTCGCTTATAAAGCCATGTCTAATTCATATGTTACTAAGTTGAAATGCAAGTTTTAGTCGTAGTTTTATACGCAGAAAATAGAAATCTGAACTGAATAACGATATTGTTTTGACCATAACTCTCTAACGGAGCGTCGGATTTTAATGTGCGAGTGCAATTCGGAAAGGCCAGGACGTAAACTAAAATTTTTTCGTAAAGTATTAAGCATAAATCTGATGTTTAAAGGGTTAAAAACTGGGTAAAACATTTCAGATCTGCATTTTCAGTGTGCGGGCTGAAGTGTTCACCTCCACTAAAATGAGCATAACTTTTGAGCGAATTATCCGAATTCAACGAGTCCGGACAATTCGAAAAGCCTGAAACGATTAGAACAACTTTTCCCTAGTGTGCTTTAGCCAAATTCCAACTTTTAGCGAGTGATAAACCTTGTTTTGTTCGCTGACCTGTTATGAATATTTTGGATTTGTAGTTGAAATGTTGATTATATGTTGTGTAAATTGTGTACTTTTGCTATGTATTACATATATGTTTGATTCTTATGTGTATGTGAGTATGTAGTAGGTGTAAGGAAGTCGCGCTATGCTTTGGGGCTCGCTTACGCTAAATGCTAAATGTTAAGATAAATAAAAAGTGCAAATAAATGCTAAACATGGTACGTATGTGTGTTATATGGGTTTGGTAGTTTGGTTTGTGTTTTTCCCTTGTACAGGGATGCCTCGTCGATGATGAGATGTATATTTTGGGTTGATATATACATCGGGATTTTCCCGGAGCTCTCCGTACAGGGGAAATGCTGCCGAAATTTTCCGTAATTTCGGAAGTTAGAAAATTATGAGTTTTACAACTATAACTTATTTCATAAACACTATTTTAAGTATAGATTTGAAATAGATATGTGCTTAATATCATTTCGTTCTCTTTTCGAGGACGAAAAGTTTTTAAGTGGGGGAGAATGTAACAACCCATATTTTCTCTATATTTAAATTTCTAAATTTAATAGAATAAATTCGATGATAAATGGTAACATTCAAATTTTAATAGTTTTTCTTATATGATCACTTACCTTAAGCATAAACCGGAAATCTAAATTTGATAATATTAATTTAGATTTGAAACTTTTGATTTAATATTAATGTATTTGAATAAATAGAGTTAGAATAGAAATGTTGTGATGTGAAATTTAATATTTTAATGACTAATTAGACTTAAGTTGTTTAAGATAAAAAGGGAATTTAAAATACCTGAAAACCCATTTATAAAGTCTATTAAAAGTTAATTTTAATGACTTAGGATAAGTGAAATTTCATTTTGTTACATTGATAAAGAATTGAAAATTCAAATATAGTATCTACAATTTAACTGAAGTTAAATTGTTTAATGTTTAATTGAAATACAAATTTAAATTGATAAATAATAAAATTTGGGAACTTAAAATATGTGAAATTTGATTTATAAATTTATTTAAGTTATAATTTGATTTAAATGGAATTTAATGAATATTCAAATTGAATTAAAACAGTTAAATGAATATTTGAATATTTTATTAATTAATCAACAGTGAAATTTAACTGTTTTGGCGACGGTCTCAGAATTCGACAAAACTGGTGCCATCAAAACCGGAATGGTGTATTATTTTAGAGTTTCAATTGGCGTTACAATCCGACTTACCGTTTGTTCGTAAGAGAGAAAATGTGAAAGAAATCAAAATGAATGGATAATTGGGTGTTTTAACATTTGGGCCTTCTATAAATTATATAAAAATCCCTTCCTTCATTTCATCAGCTCATTTCTATGATACGTACACTTTTCTCCATTAATTTTTCATTTCCATGACTGAGAAAAAAAAATCTAAAACCCTAGATCAAAATAAAAACAACTTCAAAAATAAAATTTCTCCAAACCCTATCAAATTGTATATCAAATTGAAGCTCTCGATGAGTAGAAGCCGCTGGTACCATTTGTTTCGACATGCAGTGGACGGATTCGCCGGAAATCGCGGTCAAAGTCTCTGTTTTCGTAACCCTAAATCACAAAATTGGGGTTTTTCGATTTGAGCAGTAACTGGGAAATCGGAAATATGGGTTTGGTTCAGAGCGTCGCCTGGAGTTCATCGGGACTGGTCTTATCAGTTATTGTCAAGTAAATCACCGAGAATTCATGATTTAGGGTTTCGAAACCCGAGTTTTGGGGCTGTCGCGCGAGTCGTTGGCTCGACCAGAGGTCACGAGGTGGGCATGGTCGGACGCGCAGATCGAAGAGCTTCCAATTGCCGGTGGTCTCGTGTCCTCTAGTGGTCCGTGGAGAGAGAAATCAATGGTCAAAGTTCTGGCTCAATTGGGTTCTTTGCGCGTCGGTTTCTGTTCACGGTGAGGAGCAGGAAGTTTAAAGATGATGACGTGGCGGTTTATGATTTGGTGAGGAATTTAATTATTAATTTATATATATTTAAAATGTCAAACAATAAAACACTGATAACTCTCTCGTTTTAACTCGGATTTGGAAGCGGTTTGTTGCGTTGGGATCGTGGCAGAATTGCGGACGTTTTAGCACTAACCGGGCTGCGTTTGGTGACTGTCAAATTTTGGCCCTTAGCTGGACGTTCGATCAACTATGGATGCAAAGATGAGTGATTTTTCGCTCACGAAATACTGAATTATCCCCATATTTATTGAATTAAATAATGAAGTAAGTTTGGTTGCATGGTTGTGTTGGATTGTTGATGTGTGGTTTAAATTTAACATGCAAGTGGGTTAACATGCAATCTAAGTAAATGAATTGTTATATAATTTAATTTAAATCTCTAGTTGAATTCGAACCCTTGTTAAATCCTGAAACAGTTTAATGCTGAATCAGTTAAATGAAATTGTTGTGATGGATGTTGGTTGAAATGTATTACTGAATTCGTAGTGACATTTTTTTTAAATGCTCTTTATTTTAGTATATTGTAATGCATGTTGATTGTGACGATAAATCCCATTTACCCTTGATGTTACGGGCATCTAATGAACCCGGGATTTATCGATAAAATAAATTAAGAACACGGAGTGAAATGATAAATCTCTGTGACCCTGATTTGGATTGAAATGATAGATCTATCCCTGAAATATCGAGAAATTAAATTTAAAATCACTTGGCCATTGGGTAGATAATTATATACAAACATCGGTTGGTTAAATGATTTTAAATATTTGAAATTTTATTTGATAGAATTTTCCCTTAAAAAGAATGTACCGATACTCGATAATTCAATTCTTTAAAGATTCTGAACTGGGATGTTGATTAAAAAGGGTTAAAGGAATTTTCCAAAACAAAGTGGAAATATTTAAATTGGGATTTGAATATGATTTAAAAATCTTTTCAAATTATGAGTTGGATTAGAAGGAAATAAATTCTTATGTAATCTAATTTTTGGGAAATTTGGAAATCGAGGGTATCTGAGTTGTTTTAACTCAGTTTGAATATATATTTGAACTCTAGAAATCAAATAGTTGTTTTGAACGGGGTTGAAATGAGATATGGAATTAAATGAACCCCATTGAGATCGGAGGATAGATTCAAGTATTAGAAATTTGGAAGGAAGGAAGGATTTTGATTAGAGAAATTTATTTTAAATATATTTATGCATTTGATTCCAAATAATTATTCTTGCCTAAAATTTATTATTTACCTTTACTTATAATTATTGTATTTTAAATAATTTTTTTCTTATAATTCATTTGTCAAACTTTTCTAGTAACCTTATTTTTTAGTATATAGATAATATTTAAATTACCGATTTATTTTTAATTATTATATTCTATATATATCTATATAATTTATATAATATTTACTATTATTATTATTATTATTATTATTATTTTATATATACATTTATTTACAAGTATTTTGAAATTTATAAATTCCTTTCGAATGGAAATGCTTGAGTTTGAACCGCCGGTTCAAATGGAGTTGAGATAAGAATCCGTGATAATTTGAAGTCTTTGAGATAAATTATATTCTATTTGAATATTAGTCGTTTAAGAAATATTATGTGATTATAATAGAATGATATGAAATATATTCTAGTTTTAGAATATAATCGGTTCGGGTATGATTATGATATGTTGATATGAAATTTTTATTCGTTTGAATATAAATTGGGTTCGAAACAGAAGATGATATTTCAATATGAAAGCGAACCTTTATCAAATATAAAAGAACAGACCGATGTGAAAGATGTAAGCGTTGGTTGTTAAAGAGACCGGAGTCAACATAAGGCATACTCTCTGTCAGTGTCGATACCACTCTAACAACTGTGAACGTTATGACGTATCCAGAATGAATATGACGACCTGGAGGCGATTATTGAATCGAAGAAGACGAACGATGACGAAATAGCCCTGACCTTCGGGTCAGAATTGAAATGACTAAAACAGGAGCTATACCGTGACTAACTGAGGTAGCACCTTTGATCGGACACACTTCTTCGATACTATTTCTAAGACTATGATGATGATGATTTGGGCCATTTATGAATTATGGGAGTGTGTTCCGAGGTGGGCGGTAGTGGCTGCTATGCGTTACCACCGGTCCAGGAGTGCGATTGGTAGAATCCTACCCTGGGCATTGCCTCGAGTGCCTTGTCATATTATCCTTATCGAGCCCAAACGATTTTGATTTGTATCGTACCTATGGAGTGCCCTCTGATGCCATCGTTTACAGTGGGTTTACGGTACTGTATAGACTACGGCATTATAAACGGTGTAAGGGTAAAAATGTAATCCCGCTTACGCTATTTTCAGTATTTATACTTTACTGAGTAGACACTATCATAATAGCGTATTATACTATCTATGTATTAGTTTAACGGATCCTTGAGAGATGGGAAAATCCCGTAACATCTCTTGAGTTACTGCACCCATGACACTGATATTATTTCGTATTTTGATTTAACTAATATGAGAATGATTTAGTGCTGATCCGAGTGTTTGTTGTGTTTTCTTTTTATGCAATACGCTTGGGTCAGCAGGCGTTTGCAGTTAACAGGGATTACTATGACTGGGAGATCGAAGACGAAGATTTGGTATATCTATTTTCTATACAAATGTATATCCGCTGCATTATTTCCGCTGCTTATTATGTACAGCTGTATGTATATGTAACTCTGAAAATCATTGAATGTTATAACCGATGTATACATTTCAACTGGTTTTAAACTGCTATTTGTTTATTATATGTTGTCCTTCCGCTGTGAGGTTCTGTGATTAGTTTTTCTCTTCTTTCTTTCTTTTCTTCTTTTTCCAATAACTACCTGTATTTGCGATTTGTTTGGGTCGACATGGGTGGTTTATTGTCGATTTGAACGGTCAAAAATATGGGTCGTTACAGATTAACTTTTTTTGATTTAACTCTAATCGATTAACTCTATTTAATTACTCTATTGGTTAACTCTAACTGGTCAACTCTAGCTAATCAACTCTAACTGGTCAACCCTAATTGATTAACTCTAACTGGTTAACTCTAACTCATTTACTCTATTCGATTAACTCTAATCGAATAACTAATATTCGATTAACTCCTTTGGTTTAACTCTTCTGGATTAACTCCTTTGATTTATTCCTTTTGAATTATCTCCTTTGATTAATTCCTTTGAATTAACTCCTTTGATTAATCCCTTTTCTATTTGTTTACTTAACAAATAACTATTCCCTTTTCAATTCTATTTATTTTACAAATAAATATCTCCTTTATCTTTCCTATTTATTTAACAAATAAATATTTCCTTTATCTTTCCTATTTATTTAACAAATAAATATTTCCTTTATCTTTCCTAATTATTTAACAAATAAATATTTCCTTTATCTTTCCTATTTATTTAACAAATAAATATTTCCTTTATCTTTCCTATTTATTTAACAAATAAATATTTCCTTTATCTTTCCTATTTATTTAACAAATAAATATTTCCTTTATCTATTTTAACATATTTATTTCCTATAAATATTTCCTTTCAATTCCATTTGTATATGTCTATAAATATTTCCTTTTCGATTCTATTTATTTAGCAAATAAATATCTCCTTTTATATTCTATTCTATTTATTCTAACAAATAAATATTCCATTTTATTTGTTTTCACAAATATTTTCTTTATTATAACTTATCCTTCGATTTTTATAACTATTTTCTTTTATAAAACCCTTTTCCTTTTCTATATAAAATCCATCGATTTTATATAAATAATTCATTTTCAAAATACACTTTGAAAACCCCCTTTCCCACATCTAGTATTTCTTATGGTATTTAAAATACCAATCAACCGTGATCGATATCATTCAACACACAGAATCCACAACAAATTTTATATCACATCATATATCACAATATATGAACAGAACAGTATTATAAATATTGAGGAGTCCAGTTGGACCCCTCCAACCTGTTTTCCCTCCATCCACAGATGTTAAACATTATAATTAACATCAATTTCATTTCAATATGAAATATTCTGCTAAACAGAATCAATATTTGATTAACGATTTATATACCTATCGTTATCTATAATTTCAATCAATACACAAACAATTCAATCAAACAGTTAACACACAGCAATCAGTCATCATTTATCAGTTCTAAATATATGTTATAAAAATAGAACTGTTCAGAGTTGGTGAGTTTTAGTCACATTGGACGATCATCGTTAATAACGTTAACCATCGCTTGATTCAGACAGACAATTTATTTTGCCATAAATTGTAACGAACTTCGATTCGCTTCCCCTCAGTTCCACGGTGTAGCCACCGTCCATATGATCCCATCGGATCTGACCATTCATAATTCTATTAACCTATGTACAAGTTATATCAGTTACAAGTTTAATATACTATTTGAATTTAAAACAAACCTAATATACTAATGTCCAATGGGCCTCACCTTCCACTCAAACTCGGCCCACTCAAAATCCAAACCCGCACCTCTTCTTCCTTCTCTGGTCAGTGAACCGGAAATCCCGCTGCTCCATTCCTTTCACCCTTGGAATTTCATAACAAAGTTATACCATTAAAAAAAACGTGATTTCCAATAACTTAAAGGCTTCGTCCCATTTAAACATTTCAACCCTACCCGCCTCTTTATTTCCTTTTTCTTCATTCTGTTCAAGCCCGTCCCCTTCCAGGTATTATTTCAGCACCATTACCACCGTTTAAACCTCACGTCCCCCACCATTTACTCCACTACATCACCAACCAAAATCACCGTTAATCATCTCTTCTGGACCTCGACCCAACCATCACCCCTTCATGGAACCCGAACTCAGCTTCCTGTCGCGATCTCAAGTACTTCTCAGTATTTCATGGTGCCAACAACGACCCAACATTGCGTCGGAATCCCCAATAAAAACACACGAGCTTCTGAACTTCACTAGAAATCCAAATATGAACTGAATTTCACGAATAATTACTTCAAAACTCTGAGAACCTTGACCCTAGCTACCGCGTGAGGAAACGCGATGACCTGGAATTGGATTGAACTCAGAAAAACTACCACCAGCATGTATCACTCGACCCTAGGATTTCAAACATATATGGTTTGGGATTTAAGAGATTATATGATTTGTATTGATTTTTCTATTCTCATGAATTGTTTCTGAAGACTAGGGGATGGAAATTAGTTTTTGAAAATGTTGTGGTGTACTTATAGTGAAAAATGTGGCTTGTTGTAAGATCCTTGTCCATTCAATTTTATTTATTTATTTTTACACCACTTGTATTTGCCTTTTAAAAATCCGTGTGCTCACAAAGAATATCTAAAAATCATGAAACTGGACATGTAGCTAGAGTATGACATTACGGTCACAACGAAACTGGTTTCGTCGAATTCCGACTCTGATTGCTCACACAACGTATTTTTAACCATCAGAATACTAACTGTTTTCCACATTAAAATCCTGTACGGCCACAATCTGACTTCAAAAATCACGGAAACTGAAATCTAGCAATAATTTAACATTGCGGATCCAACAAAATTAGTTTCATCGAATTCTGAGGTTGTTTGTAAAAATGACTATTTCTAAAGCTCTGAATGACCCTTTTAAATATATAAATATATTTAAATATAATTAAATTAAATATAAATAAATTTATATTATCGTATGTACTCACAGTGGAATACTATACAGCTCCAAATGGAATTCTAACTCGATATTTCATCATCAGAGTTATATCGATATTCGATTTATATTTAAATCCTTTTTAAAATATAATTAATTCCTTTATAAATTATAAAGGAATTCCATAGCGACTTTTCTGAAATTTGATTTGGACACAAATAAAAATCTACACGACGAAATCCAGATTTTTCTCTTCCACTAGAGAAATATACTTCACCAGCTCCTAACGTTTCTTATTTCACAAAAATCCGACTTAAAACGGCTTCTGTATATCTAGTTGAAGTTCAAATCGCCAAATTGCGAACTGCCACACCATTTCGAACTCGATTATAATTATAATATAAATTATACGTTCAACTGTCGTTATTTTAATATATTCGTTATCGTAATTCAAATTCTAAACTGAATTATATATTTTGAATTCCCCAATTCACACCATATCGTCATTTCAGCCCATTCTGATTATTTCAGAATCAAATATATTATTTAATTATTATTTAAATTAAATATTCACTCTTATTTAATTAAATGACCATTAAATCCTTTTAATCATTATTTAAATAATTAAATAAATTTATTATTATATCGCTGAAAAATGTGGGTCGTTACATTCTTCCCCACTTAAAATAATTACGTCCTCGAAATTGCTAAGGTAGAAATCAAACCCTATTAACTGGTTAGAACTTATTTTTTTACTTCTTAACTTCAATCTTAACTAAACCAATTTAATTTTAATTAAAATATTAATTAATCCTTATCAACGAAAATTTTCAAAAACCCTGAAAATTTTCTAACACCTTAACTTTTCGAAAAATTTCGCCAACACCTCCTTTGTACTGTCAATAGGTCAAACTCCCACTCGCCTCTCTGGGCCACCTCCAACCAAAAAGAAAATCAAACAGCCAAGCGGCTTGCCAATTCGGCTCATCAAAATCACCAAACTCATATATAATATAAACAGGTACCTTTTTGTCGGGCATATCCTTATATCCTTTACATCTGCTGCTAGTTCAGCATATACTAATGTCATCCCAATCAAATTTCAATCTCTTTTTATCCACAAATTAAATCATGGGCTTATACCCAAGTCAAACTTCATTTCAAATTCGAGTTCCAGCCTCGATTTTCAAACTCTTAACTCATCCACCTAATATCATTTCAATTTTCCTATGCCACCAATCCAATTTTCTCGATATCATTCTGATCCAATTCAATTCCAGCTTACTTTCACAAATTTCTATTTAAATTTGTTTTAATTTCAAACAATCTTTACCTGGGAGTTTCAAATAACTTAGCTTTCCCAAAAATCAATTATCCTTTTCTGGAATTTCAATACAACTTGCTTTTCTTAAAACAATTCAAAAACAAAATCTTTGGTAGTAATCCATCACTTAGAACTCGAAAATTAACACTAATGAGGTGGCCACACTCATTAGAGTTATTTCCCTGTGATCGAAGTGAGTTCAATAATATATCACTTTCAAAACCATGTCTAACCACTTCTATTTTGAAATCCATTTTCAAAATACTATTCCCAATGTTTGTAAACCAATTTAAAATCTCCCAGAATTTTAAAATTTTCTTATATTTAATCCAAATCCAGTTACAAACACTTTTACAAATTTCCAGAGTTTTAATTTCATTCCTGATTTAAATTCAGATTTAATTCATCTGATTCCACGTATTTCACTTATATGAATTCTGATCGGTTATTTACATAACCGTTTAATTTATAATCTTACTCGATTATAATAACAACCAAAATATTAAATATATTATGATCCTTTCAATATAAATCCTTTATATCAAAAATATAATTTGGGTAAAATTACTTCGTTTACCCTTTTTTAAAACATACCAAGATGGTTCATCGTATTCGAGTGTTTATAATCTCCCACCGATACAGTGGATCAAACTGATCGACCAGAACTCAACCAATAAATCTTCACAATATAAAATTATTTTTATATCATCTACAAATACGTTCACTCGTATATATACAATCAAACTCAATCTAGGGTATTACTAACCCCATCTCTACTGATTCAAGCCACAGAGCCAAGGTAATACTTAACCTTCAGCTCTGATACCAACTATAGTGACCTGAAATTCCGGTCCAATTTGAGTTGACCAAATAACATAAGTCCAACCCCAATCACATTGGAAAATCAGAAAAGTAATAGAAAGAAAACAGAGGGTGAGGATAGATAAGATAGAAACTTAGAATAGAAGAAGAAGAAGAACAAAACATCAAAGTAACACGAACCTCACAGAAGAACGAATAACATATAACATATATCTTTGAAATAAAAGATTGTACTTGAATATACATACCATTATCAAGTACAACACTTACAACACAACGGAATAACAATAGCTATTTAAAAATCCTGAAGCCTCCTGCTCCAGCTCTTCAAGTATCTGTAAATCCCGACTACTTGATTGCCCATACAAAATTGGGCACCCAAGAGTTTAGGGAAAATAAAACAAAATAAACTCCGGGTCAGTCATGGGACTGGTATGAGTAAAACAGTTTAAAACGGTTTGAACAAGTAAACGATATCTCATAAGACCACGCCGTATAACGGAACAGGTTTTTCACTTATGAGAATCCAAATCAGTTTGATTCAACTTTCAAATCATTTTGAAAGTAATGATAAATCTTTATATCAAAAACATTTTGATATTATAATAATGTCTATCAACCACAATATAATAATCATCTAGCAGTACGCTTTCATCTCACGTTCTACATATATAGTATACAATCAAAACCGCAAGCACGTATTGGGTAATGGATTTTCAACTATGACAAGGTATGGAACCACCTTTCGCTAGTGTACCTCTAGAGAGGAATACACTGGGTTCAACAAGAACATCTTGCAACCCAGCCACACATGACCGACCACTCATTTCGCTTGAGTGTATCGAATGTATATCACCAACGGTTGGGATCAGCAACCGTTTCCCGAATGGGACAACATCAACAATAGATTTTTAGAAGTAAATGAAACTCTAGATCAGGTGATTATACACCCTAATAGGTGCGACCTACATAGCCATGTTGCCTGCCCGATTTCTGTCATTTACCGGATGTGAGGCTAGAAGCTATGCTTATCTTTTACATGCCACATCTTCATTTACTTAGAATGTCACATCGTCATATCCGCCAAATCACAAATTGATTTATCCAAAAATAACACGGGTATACAGCTAAGAGAAATGAGTTCCTCCGGTACCAAACGTGAATACGTTTGAAGAGATTAACTTACGCGATTTATTAGATATACTCTGTCAGACCTTCGTCCATACAAGTTGTCCTGGGACTGGACAAACCGAAGGCACTATTCAGTATATCCATCTTAGGCAATTATTATCTAAGATTTATACAACAGCCCTTGCACTTTACTCCGTCTTCAATTTTCTTTAGCATATATGATTCGAAACGCTTATGCCAATACAGAGTGGTTCTTTGGATAATAATCCAACCGGTCTCTCCATATTAACAACGTTAAAATGGTTGAAAACTTTGATAGTCGGTGAGTTAACTATCAAAGAAAAACACGTGTGCAAACAATGATATTATTTCCAAATCGAAATTATATCAATCAATCATCATTTAACATTTATCTCTTTAGTTCATTAATTTACTTATCTCCTGTTTCTATATATTCAACATTTCTTATTTTCTACTCTTAGAAAATTTACGTTATTAACAATGGAAAACATTTCCATTTCCTGTTTTCTATATTAGAAAACATTTTGGGTTTCTTATTTGGAAAACATTTCCAAAGCTCCTTTATTGGATTTAAACAGATGTTTAAATAAAACATCGCTATGCCAACTCAAACCATTTACTAAATTCACTTAACCATCATTCACTATCAAACCTTACCATTCCTTAGTTAAGGAAGAAGTCAATCAAGTTGGGGTATAATTACCTCTCAGACCTTAACTGAACAATGTTTTAACTTTAGAATAGGCAAATTTTATCTTTTAAACCTTTAACAAACTTCCTTACGTAACTCTCTTTCAAGTAATCTCTATTCGATAACTCCTCCCTTCGAATAACTATATTCGATAACTCCTTTCGAATAACTAGATTCGAAAACCTTTCTTCGAATAAACTATATTCGATTAACTCTATTCAATTAACTCTTATCAATTAACTCTATTGGATTAACTCTTTTTGATTTAACTCTAATCGATTAAATCTATTTAATTGCTCTATTGGTTAACTCTAACTCTAACTGGTCAACTCTAACTAATTAACTCTAACTAGTCAACCCTAATTGATTAACTCTAACTGGTTAACTCTAACTCATTTACTCTACTCAATTAACTCTAATCGAATAACTAATATTCGATTAACTCATTTCGATTAAATCTTCTGGATTAAGTCCATTGATTTATTCCTTTTGAATTATCTCATTTGATTAATTCCTTTGAATTAACTCCTTTGATTAATCCCTTTTCTATTTGTTTACTTATCAAATAACTATTCCCTTTTCAATTCTATTTATTTAACAAATAAATATCTACTTTATCTTTCCTATTTATTTAACAAATAAATATTTCCTT
Organism: Allium sativum; assembly: GCA_030737875.1. NCBI lineage: Eukaryota > Viridiplantae > Streptophyta > Magnoliopsida > Asparagales > Amaryllidaceae > Allium > Allium sativum. Next base: position 440,182,630 of record CM060922.1, on the reverse strand, counting down.
TATCTTTCCTATTTATTTAACAAATAAATATTTCCTTTATCTTTCCTGTTTATTTAACAAATAAATATTTCCTTTATCTTTCCTGTTTATTTAACAAATAAATATTTCCTTTATCTATTTTAACATATTTATTTCCTATAAATATTTCCTTTCAATTCCATTTGTACATGTCTTACAAATATTTCCTTTTCGATTCTATTTATTTAACAAATAAATCTCTCCTTTTATATTCCATTCTATTTATTCTATTAAATAAATATTCCCTTTTATTTGTTTTTACAAATATTTTCTTTATTATAACTTATCCTTTGATTTTTATAATTATTTTCTTTTATAAAACCCTTTTCCTTTTCTATATAAAATCCATCGATTTCATATAAATAATTCATTTTCAAAATACACTTTGAAAATCCCCTTTCCTACATACAGTATTTCTTACGGTATTTAAAATACCAATTAACCGTGATCGATATCATTCAACACACAGAATCCACAACAGATTTTTTATCACATCATATATCACAATACATGAACAGAATAGTATTATAAATATTGAGGAGTCCAGTTGGACCCCTCCAACCTGTTTCCCTCCATCCACAGATGTTAAACAATATAATTAACATCTATTTCATTTCAATATGAAATATTCTGCTAAATAGAATCAATATTTGATTAACGATTTACATATCTATCATTATCTATAATTTCAATCAATACACAAACAATTCAATCAAACAGTTAACACACAACAATCAGTCATTATTTATCAGTTCTAAATATATGTTATAAAAATAGAACTGTTCAGAGTTGGTGGGTTTTACTCACATTGGACGATCATCGTTAATATCGATAACCATCACTTGATTCAGACGGACAATTTATTTTGCCATAAATTGTAACGAACTTCGATTCGTTTCCTATCAGTTCCATGGTATAGCCACCGTCCATACGATCCCATCAGATCTGACCTTCAGAATTCTGATAACGTATGTACAAGTTATATCATTTACAAGTTTAATATACTATTTGAATTTAAAACAAAACTAATATACTAATGTCTAATGGGCCTCACATTCCACTCAAACTCGGCCCACTCAAAATCCAAACCCGCACCTCTTCTTCGTTCTCTGGTCAGTGAACTGGAAATCCCGCTGCTCCATTCCTTTCACCCTTGGAATTTCATAACAAACTTATACCATTAAAAAAAACGTGATTTCTAATAACTTAAAGGCTTCGGCCCATTTAAACATTTTAACCCTACCCGCCTCTTTATTTCCTTCTACTTCATTCTGTTCAAGCCCGTCCCCTTCCAGGTATTATTTCAGCACCATTACCACCGTTAAAACCTCACGTCCCCCACCATTTACTCCACTACATCACCAACCAAAATCACTGTTAATCATCTCTTCCGGACCTCGACCCAACCATCACCCCTTCATCGAACTCGAACTCAGCTTTCTGTTGCGATCTCAAGTAGATCTCAGTATTTCATGGTGCCAACAACGACCCAAAATTGCATCGGAATCCCCAATAAAAACACACGAGCTTCTGAACTTGACTAGAAATCCAAATATGAACTCGATTTCACGAATAATTACTTCAAAACTCTGAGAACCTTAACCCTAGCTACCGCGTGAGGAAACGCGATGACCTGGAATTGGATCGAACTCAGAAAAACTACCACCGGCATGTAGCACTCGACCCTAGGATTTCAAACATATATGGTTTGGGATTTAAGAGATTTTATTTAATTTGTATTGATTTTTCTATTCTCATGATTTGTTTCTGAAGAACAACAAAAACAACGGCGGAAATTGTAGTTGACCAGGGGATGGAAATTAGGTTTTGAAAATGTTGTGGTGAACTTATAGTGAAAAAGGTGGCTTGTTGTAAGATTCTTGTCCATTCAATTTTATTTATTTATTTTTACACCACTTGTATTTGCCTTTTAAAAATCCACGTGCTCACACAGGATATCTAAAAATCACGAAACTGGACACGTAGCTAGAGTTCCACATTAAAATCCCGTACGGCCACATACTGACTTTAAAAATCACGGAAACTGAAATCTAGCAATAATTTAACATTGCGGATCCAACAAAATTAGTTTTGTCAAATTCTGAGGTCGTTTGCAAAACTGGCTATTTTTAAAGCTCTGAATGACCAATTTAAATATATAAATATATTTAAATATAATTAAATTAAATATAAATAAATTTATATTATCATATATACTCTAGTGGAATACCATACAGTTCCAGAATAGTCCTATATGGAATTCTAACTCGATATTTCATCATCGGAGTTATATCAATATTCGATTTATATTTATATCCTTTTTAAAGTATAAATAATTCCTTTATAAATTATAAAGGAATTCCATAGCGACTTTTCTGAAATTTGATTTGGACACAAATCAAAATCTACACGATGAAATCCCGAGTTTTCTCTTCCACTAGAGAAATATACTTCACCAGCTCCTAATGTTTCTTGTTTCACAGAAATCCGACTTAAAACGGCTTTTGTATATCTAGTTGAAGTTTAAATCGCCAAATCACGAACTGTCGCGCCATTTCGAACTCGATTATAATTATAATATAAACTATACGTTCAACTGTCGTTATTTTAATATATTCGTTATCGTAATTCAAATTCTGAACTGAATTATATATTTTGAATTCCATAATTCTAGCCATATCGTCATTTCCGCCCATTCTGATTATTTCAAAATCAAATATATTATTTAATTATTATTTAAATTAAATATTCACTCTTATTTAATTAAACAACCATTAAATCCTTTTAATCACTATTTAAATAATTAAATAAATCTATTATTATATCGCTGAAAAATGCGGGTCGTTACACTTTCAGCATATAAACGGGCAAAAGCATCATGACATGAATAAACTGAATATAAGACAATACCGTGAGATCAAGGATAACAAGATAACATATGATTAGTATGGATATTCTAAGGCAAGATAAACGGAATGCACTTCTACTCTTTCTCAGCTTCGCTACTACCTTGTTATTCTGATTTTTATATCTCTGCACCACCAAACTAGCGTCTCAACTAGTATGCTGTGAAAAAGGATCTGTATCCCCTACTAGTGTCCCAACTAGTATACTGAGTTATATAATAAGGTGATCCCACACCCGCAATTGTGGTAGCCTTCAGGTGTACATCTAGTATGAGGATCTTACCTCAATCAGCCGAATTGCCAAGATGTTAGATGTACCATTACCACCCTATCAATCAGCTCCCTACTTGTATTAATTTTCCTTGTGTATGTGTCAATCGGTCCTCTCTTGCGTATAGATACCCTGTGCTAGTACCGCCATAAGGTGTATCAATCCTTATGATAGCAACCCGACACGATTCAAGTTGCACAGTGTATAACAACTGGTACCCAGTGCCTGCTTTTTCCCACTTCGGAGTACGTGCACGCCCGTAAACCGTCGGAACCTACACTGACGTACCCCCTGTCGCCAATTTGACCGCTTATAATCAGCCCAGTAATCGAGCCCCACCCTGCCTAGTTCAGGGTACCATGATACATCTATGTGGGTTACTACTGAAATGGGTCCCCATTACTAGGGTTTCTTACTGGTTAAGTTTGTTGGCCTATATTTACTATTATTACCCACCAACCCGATATGTACTTAACCCTCCCAACAATTCAAACATGTTTATTTAATTGTTAAGTTTGTGGGCCTATATTTACAAATATTACCCACCAACCCGATATGTACTTAACCCTCCCACCAATTCAAGCATGTTTATTTAATGGTTAAGTTTGTGGGCCTATATTTACTAATATTACCCACCAACCCGATATGTACTTAACCCTCCCATCGATTCAAGCATGTTTATTTAATGGTTAAGTTTGTGGGCCTATATTTACTAATATTTCCCACCCAACTTGATATGTACTTAACCCTCCCACATATTATGCTATATTGGTCAAGTGTTGTCCATTCATGTTAACTTAACCCACCCATTCATCATGTCATTTTGGTTAAGTGTTTCTTATTAACTTAACCCTTCTCACTCATCATGTTGGATTGGTTAAGTGTTTCCTATTAACTTAACCCCGTTCGTCCATCAAGTTATATTGGTTAAGTGTTTCTTGTTAATTTAACCCCACGTGTTCATCGTGTTGTATTGGTTAAGTGTCACCAATCAATTCAAGTTACTTAACCCACCTACTTGTCATGTTACTTTGGTTAAGTGTTGCCTTCTTGTGTCAACTTAACCCTACCACAATTCAAGTTATATTGGTTAAGTGTTGCCCTCCTATTTTAATTTAAACCTTACCACAAATCAAGTCATATTGGTTAAGTGTTGCCTTCTTGTGTCAACTTAACCCTACCACAAATCAAGTTATATTGGTTAAGTGTTGCCCTCTTGTTTTAACTTAACCTTACCACAAATCAAGTCATATTGGTTAAGTGTTGCCCTCTTGTTTTAACTTAACCTTACCACAAATCAAGTTATATTGGTTAAGTGTTTCTTATTACTTAACCCTACCCATTCATCATGCTATACTGGTTAAGTGTTTCCTATTAACTTAACCCTATTCATTCATCTTGTTATATTAGCATTAATTGATTTATTAATGCACCAACCTCTCACATAGTGTTGTTGCGATTACTGGATGTGCCGGGCGGTTCCGGGCAATTTTCTCTACACAATTTCATTACGCCTATACTCTACCCTAATACATATCAAAATAAATTAAAAATGTCCTTATGCTGCTCTAGTTCTTCAAGAAATCAAGTTTAGAATTCAAGTAGAGATTCAAAGGCTAATTCAACGACTTCAACAACTATTTTCTAAGAATCATTCTCTTTTTGTAAGTTCAAGTTACTTTCAGATATGAGTTCTTAATTGAAATTCTTGGCATGTAATAATCTGGATCTAAGCTATACTTGATTATGAGATAATCCTTTTAGATTTATCAAATGTAATCTATTAGATTAATGCCTGCAATGTTATTTTAATCTAATCCATTAGATTTATGCCTGGTGAAAGTAATCCTTTCATTTGAATATGTGCTTGTATATGCCTTTGGGAATCATTATTGACTATGGAATTGGTCTAATCATATCTAACCTTGTTGTATATCGGAATTGTAATCTTGTTTAAGTTCATGATATAACTCTTGTCAAACCTATACGTCTGTGACGGTTCATAATGATATTCATATCATATCCATACGCTTGCAATGTATTATATGCAAAACTCGTCAATTTGGTATATCAAATTTATTGGACCAATAGTTCTTATCGTCAGATGCCTATTCTTATGCCTCTTATGTTCCATATTGTTTCTCCGCTTATTTCATGAATCTTGCGTTGAATCTCGAAATATATACGTTATGAATGCGGGGGTAATTGGGTATAACATGAAATTGACATTTATTTGGCATAATTTGGAACATGTATTATTGCATGACTGTTAAGATGCAATTTGGGGTAATTTGACATGAATTATGGAATATGTAATTTGACATATTGAACCTAGAATTTGCATGAACGAAAAAGTATGAAATTTGGCATGAAAAACCTAGTTTTGGGCATAAACTATAAATTGGAATATTAAATTTAGCTTGGGCTTAACTATTGATTTGGGACGCCAAACATAATGCATAGTGATTTTGGGAATGGCTATTATTGCAAATTTAGGGAAGACTGGGTATAGCCAATTTTGATTAATAACTTGTAATTGGAATTTGTTGGGCATAACTTGGGAATTGGAACATGACTAGTTTTGGTGAATTTGGTAATTAGCATGTAAAATATAGATTTGGATATATATGGTAAATGTGTAAATTAAATATGAACATGTCTAACCCGAGGTTAGATTGAGTTGTGGTGTAATACTGCCCAGAACCGCCCAGCACATCCAATAACCACAACAACACGTATCTAACGTGAGAGGTTAGTGCATCATGCCCAAGAAAAACCTGAGGTTTGATTAAGTTGTGGTGTAAAACTGCCTGTAAACGCTCAACACATCCAGTAACCGCAACAACACATATCTAATGTGAGAGGTTGGTGCATTAATAAATCAATTAATGCTAATATAACAAGATGACTGACTAGGGTTAAGTTAATAGGAAATACTTAACCAGTATAACATGATGAATGGGTAGGGTTAAGTAATAAGAAGCACTTAACCAATATAACTTGATTTGTGGTAAGGTTAAGTTAAAACAAGGGGGCGATGTGGTGAGGTTAAGTTAAAACAAGAGGGCGACACTTAACCAATATGACTTGATTTGTGGTAAGGTTAAGTTAAAACAAGAGGGCAACACTTAACCAATATAACTTGGTTTGTGGTAGGGTTAAGTTGACACAAGAAGGCAACTCTTAACCAAAGTAACATGACAAGTAGGTGGGTTAAGTAACTTGAATTGATCGATGACACTTAACCAATACAACATGATGAACACGTGGGGTTAAGTTAACAAGAAAACACTTGACCAATATAACTTGATAGACGAACGGGGTTAAGTTAATAGGAAACACTTAACCAATCCAACATGATGAGTGAGAAGGGTTGAGTTAATAAGAAACACTTAACCAACATGACATGAAGAATAGGTGGGTTAAGTTAACATGAATGGACAACACTTGACCAATATGGCATAGTATGCGGGAGGGTTAAGTACATATCAAGTTGGGTGGGTAATATTGGTAAATATAGGCCCACAAACATAACCATTAAATTAACATGCTTGAATCTGTGGGAGGGCTAAATACATGTCAGGTAGGTGGGTAATACTAGTAAATATAGGCCCACAAACTTAACAATTAAATAAACATGCTTTAATCTGTGGGAGGGTTAAGTACATATCGGGTTGATGGGTAATATTAGTAAATAAAGGCCCACAAACTCAACCATTAAATAAACATGCTTGAATTGCAGGGTGGGTTAATTACATATCGGATTGGTGGGTAATATTAGTAAATATAGTCCCACAAACTTAACCAGTAAGAAACCCTAGTAATGGGGACCCATTTCAGCAGTAACCCACATAGATGTATCATGGTACCCTGAATAGACAGGGTAGAGCACGATTACTGGGCTGATTATAAGTGGTCAAAATAGAGGCGGGGGTACGTCAGTGTAGGTTCTGACGGTTTACGGGCATGCACGTACTCCGAAGTGGGAAAAAGCAGACACTGGGTACCAGTAGTTATACATTGTGCACCATGAATCGTGTCGGGATGCTATCACAAGGATTGATACGCCTTATGGTGGGACCAGCACAGGGTATCTACACGCAAGAGAGGGCCGATTGACATAGACACAAGGAAAATTAACACAAGTAGGGAGCCGATCGATAGGGTAATAAGGGTACATCAAACATCTTTATGGCAATTAGGTTGATTGAGGTAAGATCCTCATACTAGATGTACACCTGAAGGCAACCACAATTGCAGGGGTGGGATCACCTTATTATATAACACATGATACTAATTGGGACACTAGTAGGTGATACAGATCCTTTTTCACATGATACTAGTTGAGAAACTAGTTAGGTGGTGCAGAGATATAAAAATCATAATAACAGGGTAGTAGCGAAGCAGAGAAAGAGTAGAAGCGCATTCAGTTTATCTTGTCTTATTGTATCTATACTAATCGTATGTTATCTTGTTATCCTTGTTCTCACGGTATTGTATTATATTCAGTTTATTCATGCCATGATGCTTTTGCCTGTTTATATGCTGAAAGTCACTGGACTTACCAAACTTACATCTGACTTAGTTTTGTTTTGCCTCTTCTCTTCCGTCCCCCTCCCCCAGGTTCACAGGGAGGAAATGTTACCACTTAGCTCGATTTTCTTTCCAAGCTCGAAGATAGTCGATGTATTTCTTTGGACTCTCTCTTCCACTGTTATGGCTGGTTCATGCTTTATTGGGGAATATCATTGTTATTTTTATGCTTCTTTTATATTTGGAAGTTTTTAAATTAAGACAGAAGTTCTATGTATTACTTTTAAGTATGACTGAGACAAGTATTGTAAAAGCTTAACTGAATTAAGTTGTTTATAAAATGACTTTATTTTCCACTGCATTATTTTTCTATCTTGTACTCTATCTGCATCTTTTATCTAAAATGCTCCACTGAAGTTAAGGCATTCCCTTTGTGAGTGACCTTAACGGAGGTGGGGTGTTACAGTCAACATCATCTTCAAGGCCGCCTACGACCAGATGAAATTGGAAACAAATGACTTGAAGCCATGTCACGCTGCAATACACTACTTCAATAGGGACTCTATTTCCCCCGTAGGGATGATCGACCTACTTGTAGAACTAGGCGAGGGGGACCAAAGCCGAGTCCGAATTCTCACATTCATGGTCATAGACATCAACTACCCCTACAATGATTTTCTAGGGCGCCCCTTTCTCACCGAATTCCGAGTTTACATGGCACCATGGTCTCTTCTATGAAATTTCCGACGTAAAATGGGATCGGGACCGTCAAGGGCGACCAAGTAAGCGCCAGTGAATGTTATGCAATAGAATGGAAGAATGCGTGCAATTAGGAAAAGGGAAAAGCCGTGCCCACTCCTTCTTGCGTCAAGAACGTCTCTGCATAGCAATTAGCGGCGTCTGGGCCTTGGCTCAGGCGCCACTCCTGTCTTTTCGATGACCTCGACCCATGTAAGGACGAAGAACCCGAATACGAGAGGGCTACCCTGGTCGAATCCATAGTGGACTTCCCGTTAACCTCAATGACCCAACAAGAGTGTTGAAGGTAGGGTCACAACTCCACCCAGCAATTAAAGAAGATCCCATATGCTTCCTGAAAGCCAAGTTAGATGTGTGTGAATTGCTCCGACGTGAAAGGCATCGACCCAACAATTGATTTCCATTCCTTTGGCTTAGATCCCAGAATGCCTCCAGTCAAATACAAGCGCCGCTTTTTGGGGCCCGAGAGGTCCAAGGCACTCGAAGAAGAGGTAGACCGTCTGCTCGACAATAACTTCATCCGCCGAGATGACTATCCCGAATGGGTTTCCAATCTAGTTCTAGTCAAGAAAGCCAATGGTAAATGGCGAACATGCATCGACTTCTCTGATCTGAACAAGGCATGCCCCAAACAACTTTCCACTCCCGAAGATCGACCAATTAGTTGACTCAACCGCCGGATATCAGCTACTATCTTTCGTGGACGCCTACTCACGATGCAACCAGATCCCGCTGACCTCCGCGACCAAGACTATACCTCTTTCATAACCGACCTCGGGTTCTACTACTATCGTATTATGCCTTTTGGCCTCAAAAATGCCGGTGCCACTTACCAACGAATGGTTAAACGAATCTTTAAAAATAAAATTGGAAAGTCCATGGGGGTATACGTGGATGATATGCTGGTAAAATATAAAATATCAAGCGATCACGTCCTCGACCTCTCCGAAATGTTGGATATCCTTCGATAGTACGAAATGAAACTCAACCCCCTGAAATGCTCCTTCGGAGTCGCCTCGGAAAAGTTCTTGGGTTTCATTGTCAATTCCCAGGGCATCGAAGCTAACCCAGAAAAAATCCAAGCAATTCAGGACATCCTAGTCCTCGAGAACATTAGGGATGTCCAGAGTCTAAACGGAAAGGTCGCTGCTTTAAGTCGGTTCATCTCTAAGGCCACCGATAATGCATCCCCTTCTTTGATTTACTCCGAAAAGGGAAACGCAACTTCGAGTGGACCCCCGAATGCGTCTCTGCATTCAAGGAACTTATGGATCACTTAGAGCGACCACCTATCCTCTCTAAGCCTATAGACCATCAGGACTTATATATTTACATGGTTGTTTCTGCATAGGCAATCAGCTCGGCACTAATACGCCTCGAAGACCGCACTCAACGGCCTGCCTACTATATCCGAAAGCGGTTGACGGGGGCATAGAAGAACTACCCAAAGCTAGAGAAGCTGGCATTTTGCTTATTGATTTCCTCTAGAAAGCTCCGACCGTACTTCCAGTCGCATCCCATGATAGTTTTCATCGACCTGCCACTGCGTTCAGTCCTACAGCGACCCGAGGCGTCAGGACGACTATTGAAGTGGAGCATAGAGTTAAGCCAGTTCGAGATAACCTTCACCCCCGGTAAGCCATCCTCGGCCAAGCTCTCGCAGATTTCATCGTGGAGTTCACAGCCTCCGAGGAGGGTCCCACAGAGAAAGCTGGAACTCCCGACGCTCAGTGAAATTATTCGTAGACGGCTCCTCTAACAGAAAATGCTCCAGGGCCGGAGTCGTGCTCATCACCCCTAAAAAGCGCCCGATGTATTACGCGCTGAGGCTAAATTTCCCGGCTACTAACAACGACGCGGAATACGAGGCCTTAATAGCCAGGCTTAGAATCACGATCGAACTCAAGCTAGAGATCGTCCACATCTTCTCCGATTCACAGCTTATTGTCCGACAAGTACTGGGAGAGTATCAAGCGAAAGACGGACGGCTTGCCCAGTACCTGGCTCGGGTTCAGGGGCTACTTGCCTACCTCGAGCATTTCACCATCGCCCATATCCCATATGAGCAAAATGAAAAACCAGATTCACTCACCAGGATGGAAAGCTCCGAAGATCTGCAACTTAACGGATTCTCCCTAGTTGAAATCCTTAACTCCCCGGGCATCAAGCAAGGGCAAGATCAAACGATTATGAGCACCAAACCCTAGCCCGAGTCTAGATGCACCGATCAGAAATTATCTGCAGCACGGGATCCAACCAAAGCACTACAAGGAAAGGCGTGCACTCACCCGCCAGTCAGCCCTTTACCTTCTTATGAAAGGGGTACTCCATCGTAGAGGTTACTCCGTTCCCTTGCTCTGGTGCATAGCTCATGATGACACCCTCTGAGTGCTAAGAAGTATGCATGAAGGCGAATGTGACGATCACACTGGGGGGCAGACCCTGGCCAGAAAGATTCGCAGACATAGTTATTACTAGCCCACACTTGATTACGATGCGGCGGACTACGAGTGCAAGTGAGACAAGTGCCAACGCTTCTCCAAGATTCCAAGAACCCCGCCTATCGAATTATCTCAAATGGTCAGCCCATAGCCGTTCTCCATGTGGGGAATCAACATCATCAGAACTCTTCCAATGGCCAGAGGCGGGGCGCGATAGGCCATCGCCGCAGTGGACTATTTCACCAATTGGGCAGAAGCTGAAGCTCTCGCCAGCATCACCATGAAGAAAATGATCAACTTTGTTGTCTGCAACATCATTACCCACTATGGAGTGCCTCAAGCTATCATCTCTAATAACGGCACTCAATTCGAGAGTGCCGAGCTTAAAGCTGTAACGACCCAGAAAATCTGAACCAATTTAAAATTTTTAAATTGGCTAAAATAATGGATTTTAAATATTTAAAATAAATATTTTAAGTAATGGCGATGAAAACTGAGTTTGAATCGACAATTGAAAACGAATATAATTAATTATAATTATAAACAAGGCCTGAAATGGCGTGGCAGTTTCAAAAATTGAATTCAAACTTTGTCGGACTGTACCGGGTGCAAAACAATCCGGATTTTAGTGAAACCAAAAACATTAGGATCTAATTGATGATATCTTTCTAACGAATCCGACCAATCGAAATTTGATAGCGGGAATCAAAAGATATGTCCAGTTGAAAATTCTGAATAGTCGCTATGGAATTCAAGCCCTTAAAAATGGACATTTTGCAAATGACCTCGGATTTCGACGAAACCACTTTTGTTGGATCCGCAGTGTCAAGTTATTGCTAGGTTTCAAATTTCATAATTTTTCGAATCAATATGTGTGCGTGGCAAAGGGAAACGCGTTTGACCGGTTTCAGTTGATTTTAATCGACTGGAAATTGGCCATTTTTCAAACGGTCTCAGAATTCGACGAAACTAGTTTTGTTAGGACCGTATCGTCAATACGAGGCTAGAAAATATTTTTCTGGAATTTTTCGTGTTCGTATGTGGCCCCACTAAATTGAAATGTGCGTTTAAATTGAATATATAAAGAATTACACTTTAAATTCAACGGAAACTGATTCAAACGATCGAATCAGCTTACGATACATATCCCATTGTGTTCGGGATGGGGGTAAAACGCTATGGATGACAGGCGGTGGGCCTCGTTTAGAGGTCGTATGTAAAAGTCAACTTTTTGAAAAATTAAATAATTAAATATATATATTTTATATAAACCCCCCCTATTCCCTCTTCTCTCTCTTCACTTCAAACAGAAAAAAAAAGAAAAAAAAACCTAAATCTAAATCGCGTCGCTCAGCCTAGGAGACGCCGCCGCGCCTAGGAGACGCCGCCGCCGCAAGAAGACCACCGCGCCCCACCTTCGATGCTCCCCGACGTCCTCGCTCCCTCCTCCTCCTTCAATCCGACCCCCCCTGGAGCATCGCGACGCCACCACCGAAGACCGCCGTGCCCCTCCGCTTCGCCTGCTCCGCCTCCTGCCGCCGACCCTGACGACCCCCTCCTCCTTAACAAATCAATGTAAGTAATTCTTATTTTATTTTATTTTATTTTAATTCTGAAAAAATTCTGATTTTTAATAAAAGGGTTTAAAACAGATTTTTGAAAGGCTTTAAAACTGATTTTTTTTAAGAGTTTAAAACTGATTTTATTTTAAAACTTTAAAAAGAAAAAGGTTTAAACTTTAAATAGAAAAAGGTTTAAACTTTAAAAGGAAAAAGGTTTAATCTTTAAATAGAAAAAGATTTGAACTTTTAAAAAAAAAAAGAGATTTGAACTTTAAATAAAAATAAAAAAAAGATTTGAACTTGGACAGAAAAGATCATATTTTTAAAATAGAAAAGACGGAATTTTTATTAAGTAAGAGAAGTAAGATATGATTTTTATATTTTTAAAGTAATAAAAATATAATCGTTACATCATAGGAATATTAAAAATATAATCTTTATTTTTTGAAAAGGCGGAATCTATATTTTTGAAATTCGATTTTTATATATTGAATAGCGAAGTCAAAATTCGATTTTTATATATTGAATAACATAGTAAAAATTCGTTTTTACATAAGTAGAGAATACGGGCAACGAAAGCGACAAAAGGCGAGAAAGGCGAAGATTTCTCTAAGTGAAGTGTCGTGAAGTTGGATAGCTATTGGTGAGAATTTCTCACTCTTCAATTTCTTTTCTACAATTATATATGTGTTGAAATAAAAGTGAATTGCTATATATATATATATATATATATATATATATATATACGCCCCTCGTCCACAAACCATGGACGATATTTATTGGTTGAAATTGTTGTGAAAATTGATTGATAGCGAATGATTGTTTGGGATTGTTTGTGGTTGATATTGATTTGATTGTGGTTGAAAAATACCCGTTTGTGATTGGAAAAATATTTGGTTGAAACCACATAGGATTAGTTTTGTGGAAATGAAATAAATATATACATGCCGCCTGCGTGCGAACTAGATGCATGATCCCCATTGTCAAAAACCGCGAGGTTTTAAGGTAGAGCGAGGAGCCGTACTAGGGACGGTCCCGGTTTTAACTACCCTGCCGTTATGCTGCCAAAATTTTGAATAATGTTCGTGTGTTTGAATTATTTTCATATGCTTAAACTATATTTATTCATTGAATAGAAAACATTCATGTGTTGAATTGATATTCATTCGTTGATTAGAAATTCATGTGTTGAATGGTATTCATATTTTGAAATAAATTGTTTGATAATAAAAATCACATTTTTATCTATATATAGAAACTATAGAAAACATTCATGTGTTGAATTGATATTCATTCGTTGATTAGAAATTCATGTGTTGAATGGTATTCATATTTTGAAATAAATTGTTTGATAATAAAAATCACATTTTTATCTATATATAGAAACTATAGAAAACATTCATGTGTTGAATTGATATTCATTCGTTGATTAGAAATTCATGTGTTGAATGGTATTCATATTTTGAAATAAATTGTTTGATAATAAAAATCACATTTTTATCTATATATAAAAACTATAGAAAACATTCATGTGTTGAATTGATATTCATTCGTTGATTAGAAATTCATGTGTTGAATGGTATTCATATTTTGAAATAAATTGTTTGATAATAAAAATCACATTTTTATCTATATATAAAAACTATAGAAAACATTCATGTATTGAATTGATATTCATTCGTTGATTAGAAATTCATGTGTTGAATGGTATTCATATTTTGAAATAAATTGTTTGATAATACAAATCACCTTTTATCGACTATATGAACTGTGTAAAATAATCTCGTTTAAAAGAAATTGTTTTATGATAAAAATCCTATTTTTGTCACCTATATGAACTATATAGAAAAATAGTGTTTTGAAATGAATTGTTTTACAATAAAAATCACATTTTTATTGTATGCATAAATCGTTGAAATGTGAAGTGTTAAAAATAGCCACTTGTTCAAAATAAACATATGTGAGTTGAAATATCCATTAATTAGCTAATGAAATGATTTGCACCTAGGTATGTAACATTAGAATGAATGGTGTTTTTAAACCCAATAGAAATCAAATATGAAGTTGAATAGAAAATGATAAATGATAAGAACTGTATATATATGTACATGCATATTCATTGAACAGGTTATAGCAAAGGGGCTAGAGAAGAGGAATAAAATTTTGTGCCCGACAAATAGGTACACATTTACTGTTTTGTTTGGGTGATGATTTTATGAGCCTGTTGGCTAGCCGCTTGGCTTTTTCTTTTTCTTTTTGAGATTAGAAGGACCGGGAAAGCTATTTGCGATTTCCCGATGCTCCCGGTGCAGGGGAGGTTATGGCGAAATTTTCCAAAATTTTAAGGCGTTAGTGAAATTTTTGAAGTGAAAACGATATTGAAATCATTGAATGAACTATATTATATAAATATATAAATATAAATAAAATTAAATCGAAACGAGGCCGTGCAGTTCGTATTTTGAAACCGTGATTTCAAACGACTAGTGCGGGAAATCCGACCATTGGATTTTCCCGAAACCTCAACCGTCGGGTTCGCCTTGGAAATATCTTTCCAACGACACCAACCTTGTAAAAATCCAACGGTTGGATTGTCTGGAATGTTTAAATCAAATCTGATGAAAAACAGCGCCAGAAGCGATTATATTTATATATATATATAAATATAATTATATATTTAATCGAATAACGACGCTGCAGTTCGTATTTTGAAATCGAAAATTCAAACGATTGTACCGGGAGATCCGACCGTCGGATTTTCCCGAAACTTGGAACCGTTGGATTCGTTTTGAAAAGACCTTTCTAATGATGTAAATTTTATGAAGATCCAACGGTTAGATTTTCAGATATGTGTAAATCAAATCTGAAGAAAAACAGCGCCACGGCCGCGTTATGGCCCGAAGCGTCGTTTTGAATAAATTGGCTGTTTTAAAATAAATAAAAATAGCGATAAATCATTATAAAATATCATAAACGATATGGAATGGAAATAAACTGAATTTGCTCGATTTATGTGGCTTTTGATGGTTGAATGTGTTTGGTGTGAAAATTACATTAAAGAACATAATTGGTGTTGTCGAATAATTTAACCATTGAAATAAATTGATTTGAAATTCTAAATATACGAGAATTATTTGAAAAGGCCGAGTTAATTCTCATTTCAAATAATTGACCGACGATTGAAAGTCGAAGATGAAGACGATGGTTGAAGACCGGAGATCTTCACCTCGTTTGGATGGTAACCGAGGTCCTGATTGGGAGGCATCCCGAAATATGGATAATGAGTGGTGATCGTCCAGACGTACGTGGTGGTCGAAGGGTTTGCGAGGTATTTAGTGCCTCCGGTTTCGTTCAGACCCAGAACGGACTTGTAAATGGACTGTGTGTCCGACATTGGAATTTATTCTGTGTGATTGATAGCCATCAGTTGCACGGTGTGAATTGCCTGTGTGGCATGCTAAGATGCAGTGATCAGGGCTTCTGTTGAAAAGCAAAGTCTTGTGGGGATGATCAAAGCACCGCCTGTGTGGCGTAGCTTTGTGTATAACGTAAATTCGCGAGCCTCACACCCCGGTATGAACCTAAAACGGGAGGAAGGACCTCAGGGAGGACATGCGTTTCTTTCTAGCTATGGTGGTGTCAGTGACCTACCAGCCCTGACATTTATATACTTTTCACCTATGTGGTTGTTGCTGTTGCGAGGCACCTCGGTTTGATCGGACGATCCGGGTCCGATGGAGTCATTCGTTGGCTCGTTTACGCCCCAAAGGGCGGGGAAACGTATTGTTCAGGCATTTTAATCCACATCGGTGGACCGGCCCTGACGATCCAAGGGTCGATGCGCTCTGACCCTGTGGCTCGGGCTAGAGAGTCACGAAGTCGGTAAGGACTATCTTTTGCCTTGGTTCATGACGGAAATCCAATTTCCAAATACGCGTCGATGCGATTTTGATTGTATACCTATATATGGCGACATAGTGGTATGGGGCATTAATGCCGTCTACGATTGATAGTTATGATTTGAAATTGTTTTCAAGACATATAAACACTAGCAATAATATCAAATGCCTTTGTTTTTATTCGTATCAAGCATATTTTGGCCGTTATAAGGTAAAACTCTATCCTCCGGTTTGTGTTGCATTGTGTGATGGGAACTGAGTCTTATAACGGCTTCATTTTATAAAAAGCATAGCGATGTTTAAAAGAAAGATTTGTTTTAAAGCACTGGCAATCCAATGGAGTAAACCCGTTCCACGAAAGTGGCGTGGTCCTGTGATTAGCCAATTATATATGTGTTGAGTGGATTTCTCATACCAGTCCCATGACTGACTCGTAGTTTGTTTCACTTTCAAACTCGGGTGCCCCTTTTTCTACACGGGCAGCCTTGTATTCAGGTTTAGCTGGTTCTTTTTCTGGATAGCTGGAGCTGAAGATGGATTCTATCATTTATTTCTTTTTATGCTGTTCAGCTCCTATTGTACATATTTTGTTTATTTCCGCTGTAGACTTTTATGTATAGCTGAACTGTATTTGTACTAAGTAAGATCCTGTATACTGTGTAACTCTGATGATTACTTTTATCCAGTATATTCTATTGTTCATTATCTGGTGTATTTATTTAATTCTGTTCTGCTATTATCTGTTTCTATGTTATATTCCAAAGATAGCCCTTGTTTCCGTCTGAACGGGAAATCGGGTCATCTCAACGTGGTATCAGAGCTTTGGTTAAGCTTAGTTCTGGAATATAACATTTGAACGAACTCGTCAGAAATGGAACCAGTAGTGTTCTAGGACGGGTAACTCTATACAGATAGGATCAGTAATATCCTAGTATGAGTAAAGCAGAATGAAATTACACCTCAATAGACACATTTACACTTGAAGTATATGTTTCTATGTTTGAAAATTTTCTTTTCTGTGACCTGACACTTGATCGGCTAATTGCAGAAGTACTAGAAAATGAGTGGCAGGAACAGAAGAAATAATCATATGGCTCGACCAGCTAATGAGCCAGTTGTGCTCCCGCAGCCAGAATCCAATATAGAAGTTCTATACAAGAGATTTCGAAATCTGGGTGGATCGCCATTCTTAGGCAAAGAGTCCATTATGGAAACACAAGCTTGGATTCGTTCTGCAGAGAAAATATTTGAGGGTTTAAAGCTGAGAGACGATCAGAAAAGATTGCTGGCGTCTTGGGCACTCAAAGAAGAAGCTTTGTTTTGGTGGGATTCAGTTATTAAAGATAATCCAGAAGGTGATATCACCTGGGACAGATTCAAAGTGATTTTCTTAGAAAGATTTACTCCTCCCGAAGCAACCGAGAGATTATGTGATGAATTTTCTTATTTGATACAAGGTGATATGACCATCCCAGAATATCATAAGAAATTCAACGAACTTGCTCACTTTGCTCCTCATCTAATTCAAGACCCAAAGAGGAAAAATCGGAGATTTATTCATGGCCTTCAAAGGAAATACCAGAATAAAGTATTGGGGCATGTGAAGCTTCCTTTCTCAGAAATGATATACATGGCTTATCAGTACGAAGATCTCGACAGGAAAGGCATGTTGCGAGATGAAGAAGAAGTCAGTTCTAGTGACAAGGAAAAGTCGGAAACTGATATTCCTGAAGCCAGTAAGAAGCCCAGTGCCAAGAGGAAAAGGGCTAAGTCTGGGAAAGAACCGGTGACAACAGCTATGTGCTCTAACTGCAATAAGAAAGGACATTTGTCGATAAGTTGCAGATCTTTAAAGAAACAAAGAAAAGAGGGATATAGAGCAAATCGAAAACAAAAGAAGAAAAGGTTCAGAACTGACGGAGAGTTCCAAGAGAATAGAGAGTGCAAACAGTGCCACGAGGCTGGTCATCTTGCAAAGGATTGCCCACAGTTAAACAAGCCTGAAATGGTTCAAGTAAATGAAGTAGCAGAAACTTCTGGGCCCTCAGCTAGTCAAGAAAGGCCAGATGTTTTAGAAGGCACGCTAACTGTCAAAGACATCCCAGTTAAAGTACTGTTTGACACAGGCGCGTCCCGAAGCTTTATTGCCAAGAGTGCAGCTATGAAGCTGGATTTGAATTTGAAAAAGCTCAAGGAACCAATGACTGTCCAGAATCCGGTTGGGGGTTCCATTGATCTAAGTTGGGTTTGTGGAGTGCCGGTTTCTTTCTCTCGTTATCGGTTTCCTACCATCGCAGTCGTCATGAATTTTAAAGAGTTTGATCTTATCTTGGGATTGGATTGGCTAACCAAATATGAAGCAGAGGTTAGATGCACCGAGAGAGTAGTTAGAGCTAAGATTAAATCAGGCGATTATATAACCATTCCCTGTGAAGGTCAGAATGCTAATAGAAAAGACTTCTGGGCAGCTTTGAATGTTTCTCCAGCCCAAATAGGAAATGTCCCTGAGGTTGCAGAGAATATTCCTGACCTCATCAAAGATATTCCTGTCGTCAAGAACTATGCGGATGTGTTCAAAGAAGTTGTTCGCTTACCTCCGCAGAGAGAAATAGATTTCAAGATTGCTTTGATTCCAAATGCAAGGCCGGTAGTTCACGCTATTCGAAGAATGTCCTTGAAAGAGAAGGAGGAATTAGACAATCAAACACGACAGCTAGTATGGAAAGGTCTGATCAGGCCTAGTTTCTCTGATTGGGGTGCAGCAGTGGTGTTTGTCCCAAAATCTGACGGTACTCTACGTCTATGTGTGGATTATCGTGATCTGAACAAACAGACAATAAAGAACAAATATCCATTGCCGCGGATTGATGATTTGTTGGATCGATTAAATGGCGCACAAGTATTCTCAAGGATGGACCTAGCTACGAGCTTCCATCAACTTTGAATTGCCGAAGAGTGTGTTCCAATGACAGCGTTCAGAGGCCCCGACTTATTCTACGAGTGGTTAGTGATGCCGTTCGGCTTATGTAACGCTCCAGCTTACTTCGTCGATCTGATGAACAGAGTATTCAGAGGAGTATTGAATAAATTTGTTCTGGTATTTATTGATGATATTCTAATCTTCTCTAAATCAAAGGCCGAACATGAAAAGCATCTGGAACAGGTTCTAGAAATTCTGAGACGGAATGTATTAAAAGAAAAATTTTCCAAATGTATCTTCTGGCAAGATGAAGTAAAATTTCTGGGCCATGTCGTATCGAAAGAAGGAATCGCTGTGGACCCAAGCAAAATCACAGCTATTCAGAATTGGAAACAGCCCAGTACTCCCACTGAAGTCCGCAGTTTTCTCGGATTGGCTAGCTATTACCGGAAGTTCGTTAAAAACTTTTCGAAGATATCTGGCCACTTAACGAAGCTTACAAAGAAGCATTCTAAGTTCAAATGGACTCAAGAAAGTGAGGAGGCTTTCGAAGAGCTAAAGTTAAGATTAACGACAGCTCCAGTGTTAACCATCATTGATGGCAACCAGGATTTAAAAGTCTGGACGGATGCTTCTAGAGAAGGCCTTGGCGCAGTGTTAATGCAAAGAGGCCAAGTGATTGCTTATGCTAGCCGTCAACTGAAGCCGCACGAGAAAAACTATGTAACTCATGATCTTGAGTTATTGGCTATTGTGTTCGCTTTGAAAATCTGGAGACACTATCTTCTGGGTGAGAGATTTGAACTATTTACAGATCATCAGTCGTTAAAGTATTTGTTCACCCAGAAAGACTTGAATTTGAGACAACAACGTTGGCTGGAGTTTCTTGCAGCATATGATTTTGAAATTATATATACTCCAGGAAAAGCCAATGTCGTGGCCGATGCGCTGAGCCGAAAGAATGTAATGATCGCCAGCTTTATTATCACGACATCCTTGATTGACAAAATATCTATTCTTCAGAAGGAGGATAACTTTATAAAAGATATGATCAAAAGGATTCAGAAAGGCGAACCCTCGTGTTTTCAAATAGATAACGACGAGACCCTGAGATTAAAAGGAAGGATTTGTGTTCCTGACATTCCTGAGCTAAAAAGGGAAGTGTTAGACGAGTGTCACAAGTCCAAGCTGAGTATCCATCCTGGCGTGGCCAAAATGTATAACGATCTCAAAAGGACATTCTGGTGGAAGGCTATGAAAAGAGACGTTTCAATATACGTTAGCCGATGCCCTACTTGCCAACTAGTCAAGAGCGACCAACAGAAACTAGCTGGACTGTTACAACCGCTAGAAGTTCCTGGTTGGAAGTGGGAACATATTTCTATGGATTTCATTGATGGTTTGCCCAGAACCAGGAAAGGAAATGACAGTATTTGGGTGATCGTAGATCGTTTCACGAAGACCGCCCATTTCATACCTGTCAGATCAAACAGAACTGCTCAGAGTCTGGCGCAGATATACTTCAGAGAAATAGTTAGACTACATGGAGTGCCGCTCAGTATAGTCAGTGATAGAGATACAATATTTACTAGCAAATTCTGGGAAGCATTTCAAGTCGAGCTGGGAACGAAGTTAAACTTAAGCACCGCTTATCATCCTCAGACAGACGGTCAGACTGAGAGGGTGAATCGCATTTTAGAAGATCTATTGCGGCCTTGTGTTCTAGATTTCGGTGGATCATGGGAAGACCATCTGCATTTGGCTGAATTCTCTTATAACAACAGCTACCAGGCGAGTCTGACAATGTCGCCATTCGAAGCATTGTATGGTAGACCGTGTCGATCTCCTGCTTGTTGGGTCGAGCCTGGAAATAGACTTGTGTTAGGTCCCGATATGATTCGAGAAGCTGCCGACAAAGTCGATTTTATTAAGAAGAGATTGCTCGCCGCTCAAAGCCGACAAAAGAGCTATGCCGATAGAAGAAGAAGAGATATATCCTTTGAAGTTGGCGACTATGTATATTTGAAAGTATCGCCGATGAGAGGAGTTATCCGGTTCGGTAAAACTGGAAAGTTGGCACCCAAATTCATTGGTCCGTTTCCTATTCTGGAACGGATCGGAACTCTCGCTTATAGGGTCAAACTGCCTGACTGGTTGCCTGGAGTTCATGATGTATTTCATATATCTCAACTTCGAAAGCACGTTCATGATCCAGACTTGATCGTGGAAGAAGCAGCTCAGCAGGATATTGAAATTACTCCAGAATTAGCTGTGAGGCGAGAGCCGCTAAAGATCTTCGGCAAAGAAACCAAAGAGCTGAGAAACAAGAAGGTCCACTTAGTCAAAGTGCAATGGAGTGGAGATCCACGAGATTGTACTTGGGAAACTGAGGAGAGCATTCAGAAAGCTTATCCTAGATGCTGAATAGATATCTCTGATTGACTCCGGTGCAAGGTACATTTAACCTACCTTGCATTACCATTCAATTCTCTACTCTATTGTTATTTTCTTTTCAAAGATGTGCGCTATTTATTATATAGTCTGGATGATTTTTAAAGAGTATAGGATTTGATTAGTATATTTTTGAAGGGTAAAAACAAATTGGTTGTTGTATGATTGTAGATTTATCAAACCACTTTCGACTTTATTCCTTTTCGGGGACGAAAAGTTTTAAGTGGGGGAGATTGTAACGACCCAGAAAATCTGAACCAATTTAAAATTTTTAAATTGGCTAAAATAATGGATTTTAAATATTTAAAATAAATATTTTAAGTAATGGCGATGAAAACTGAGTTTGAATCGACAATTGAAAACGAATATAATTAATTATAATTATAAACAAGGCCTGAAATGGCGTGGCAGTTTCAAAAATTGAATTCAAACTTTGTCGGACTGTACCGGGTGCAAAACAATCCGGATTTTAGTGAAACCAAAAACATTAGGATCTAATTGATGATATCTTTCTAACGAATCCGACCAATCGAAATTTGATAGCGGGAATCAAAAGATATGTCCAGTTGAAAATTCTGAATAGTCGCTATGGAATTCAAGCCCTTAAAAATGGACAGTTTGCAAATGACCTCGGATTTCGACGAAACCACTTTTGTTGGATCCGCGGTGTCAAGTTATTGCTAGGTTTCAAATTTCATAATTTTTCGAATCAATATGTGTGCGTGGCAAAGGGAAACGCGTTTGACCGGTTTCAGTTGATTTTAATCGACTGGAAATTGGCCATTTTTCAAACGGTCTCAGAATTCGACGAAACTAGTTTTGTTAGGACCGTATCGTCAATACGAGGCTAGAAAATATTTTTCTGGAATTTTTCGAGTTCGTATGTGGCCCCACTAAATTGAAATGTGCGTTTAAATTGGATATATAAAGAATTACACTTTAAATACAACGGAAACTGATTCAAACGATCGAATCAGCTTACGATACATATCCCATTGTGTTCGGGATGGGGGTAAAACGCTATGGACGACAGGCGGTGGGCCTCGTTTAGAGGTCGTATGTAAAAGTCAACTTTTTGAAAAATTAAATAATTAAATATATATATTTTATATAAACACCCCCCTATTCCCTCTTCTCTCTCTTCACTTCGAACAGAAATAAAAAAAACCCTAAATCTAAATCGCGTCGCTCAGCCTAGGAGACGCCGCCGCCGCCAGAAGACCACCGCGCCCCACCTTCGATGCTCCCCGACGTCCTCGCTCCCTCCTCCTCCTTCAATCCGACCCCCCCCTGAAGCATCGCGACGCCACCACCAAAGACCGCCGTGCCCCTCCGCTTCGCCTGCTCCGCCTCCTGCCGCCGACCCTGACGACCCCCTCCTCCTTAACAAATCAATGTAAGTTATTCTTATTTTATTTTATTTTAATTCTGAAAAAATTCTGATTTTTAATAAAAGGGTTTAAAACAGATTTTTGAAAGGCTTTTAAATTGATTTTTTTTAAGAGTTTAAAACTGATTTTATTTTAAAACTTTAAAAAGAAAATGGTTTAAACTTTAAGTAGAAAAAGGTTTAAACTTTAAAAGGAAAAAGGTTTAATCTTTAAATAGAAAAAGATTTGAATTTAAATAAAAAGAAAGAGATTTGAACTTTAAATAAAAAAAAAAGATTTGAACTTGGACAGAAAAGATCATATTTTTAAAATAGAAAAGACGGAATTTTTATTAAGTAAGAGAAGTAAGATATGATTTTTATATTTTTAAAGTAATAAAAATATAATGGTTACATCATAGGAATATTAAAAATATAATCTTTATTTTTTGAAAAGGCGGAATCTATATTTTTGAAATTCGATTTTTATATATTGAATAGCGAAGTCAAAATTCGATTTTTATATATTGAATAACATAGTAAAATTCGTTTTTACATATGTAATGAATACGGGCAACGAAAGCGACAAAAGGCGAGAAAGGCGAAGATTTCTCTAAGTGAAGTGTCATGAAGTTGGATAGCTATTGGTGAGAATTTCTCACTCTTCAATTTCTTTTCTACAATTATATATGTGTTGAAATAAAAGTGAATTGCTATATATATATATATATATATATATATATATATATATATATATACACGCCCCTCGTCCACAAACCATGGACGATATTTATTGGTTGAAATTGTTGTGAAAATTGATTGATAGCGAATGATTGTTTGGGATTGTTTGTGGTTGATATTGATTTGATTGTGGTTGAAAAATACCCGTTTGTGATTGGAAAAATATTTGGTTGAAACCACATAGGATTAGTTTTGTGGAAATGAAATAAATATATACATGCCGCCTGCGTGCGAACTAGATGCATGATCCCCATTGTCAAAAACCGCGAGGTTTTAAGGTAGAGCGAGGAGCCGTACTAGGGACGGTCCCGGTTTTAACTACCCTGCCATTATGCTGCCGAAATTTTGAATAATGTTCGTGTGTTTGAATTATTTTCATATGCTTAAACTATATTTATTCATTGAATAGAAACATTCATGTGTTGAATTGATATTCATTCGTTGATTAGAAATTCATGTGTTGAATGGTATTCATATTTTGAAATAAATTGTTTGATAATAAAAATCACATTTTTATCTATATATAGAAACTATAGAAAACATTCATGTGTTGAATTGATATTCATTCGTTGATTAGAAATTCATGTGTTGAATGGTATTCATATTTTGAAATAAATTGTTTGATAATAAAAATCACATTTTTATCTATATATAGAAACTATAGAAAACATTCATGTGTTGAATTGATATTCATTCGTTGATTAGAAATTCATGTGTTGAATGGTATTCATATTTTGAAATAAATTGTTTGATAATAAAAATCACATTTTTATCTATATATAAAAACTATAGAAAACATTCATGTGTTGAATTGATATTCATTCGTTGATTAGAAATTCATGTGTTGAATGGTATTCATATTTTGAAATAAATTGTTTGATAATAAAAATCACATTTTTATCTATATATAAAAACTATAGAAAACATTCATGTATTGAATTGATATTCATTCGTTGATTAGAAATTCATGTGTTGAATGGTATTCATATTTTGAAATAAATTGTTTGATAATACAAATCACCTTTTATCGACTATATGAACTGTGTAAAATAATCTCGTTTAAAAGAAATTGTTTTATGATAAAAATCCTATTTTTGTCACCTATATGAACTATATAGAAAAATAGTGTTTTGAAATGAATTGTTTTACAATAAAAATCACATTTTTATTGTATGCATAAATTGTTGAAATGTGAAGTGTTAAAAATAGCCACTTGTTCAAAATAAACATATGTGAGTTGAAATATCCATTAATTAGCTAATGAAATGATTTGCACCTAGGTATGTAACATTAGAATGAATGGTATTTTTAAACCCAATAGAAATCAAATATGAAGTTGAATAGAAAATGATAAATGATAAGAACTGTATATATATGTACATGCATATTCATTGAACAGGTTATAGCAAAGGGGCTAGAGAAGAGGAATAAAATTTTGTGCCCGACAAATAGGTACACATTTACTGTTTTGTTTGGGTGATGATTTTATGAGCCTGTTGGCTAGCCGCTTGGCTTTTTCTTTTTCTTTTTGAGATTAGAAGGACCGGGAAAGCTATTTGCGATTTCCCGATGCTCCCGGTGCAGGGGAGGTTATGGCGAAATTTTCCAAAATTTTAAGGCGTTAGTGAAATTTTTGAAGTGAAAACGATATTGAAATCATTGAATGAACTATATTATATAAATATATAAATATAAATAAAATTAAATCGAAACGAGGCCGTGCAGTTCATATTTTGAAACTGTGATTTCAAACGACTAGTGCGGGAAATCCGACCATTGGATTTTCCCGAAACCTCAACCGTCGGGTTCGCCTTGGAAATATCTTTCCAACGACACCAACCTTGTAAAAATCCAACGGTTGGATTGTCTGGAATGTTTAAATCAAATCTGATGAAAAACAGCGCCAGAAGCGATTATATTTATATATATATATATATAAATATAATTATATATTTAATCGAATAACGACGCTGCAGTTCGTATTTTGAAATCGAAAATTCAAACGATTGTACCGGGAGATCCGACCGTCGGATTTTCCCGAAACTGGAACCGTTGGATTCGTTTTGAAAAGACCTTTCTAATGATGTAAATTTTATGAAGATCCAACGGTTAGATTTTCAGATATGTGTAAATCAAATCTGAAGAAAAACAGCGCCACGGCCGCGTTATGGCCCGAAGCGTCATTTTGAATAAATTGGTTGTTTTAAAATAAATAAAAATAGCGATAAATCATTATAAAATATCATAAACGATATGGAATGGAAATAAACTGAATTTGCTCGATTTATGTGGCTTTTGATGGTTGAATGTGTTTGGTGTGAAAATTACATTAAAGAACATAATTGGTGTTGTCGAATAATTTAACCATTGAAATAAATTGATTTGAAATTCTAAATATACGAGAATTATTTGAAAAGGCCGAGTTAATTCTCATTTCAAATAATTGACCGACGATTGAAAGTCGAAGATGAAGACGATGGTTGAAGACCGGAGTTCTTCACCTCGTTTGGATGGTAACCGAGGTCCTGATTGGGAGGCATCCCGAAATATGGATAATGAGTGGTGATCGTCCAGACGTACGTGGTGGTCGAAGGGTTTGCGGGGTATTTAGTGCCTCCGGTTTCGTTCAGACCCAGAACGGACTTGTAAATGGACTGTGTGTCCGACATTGGAATTTGTTCTGTGTGATTGATAGCCATCAGTTGCACGGTGTGAATTGCCTATGTGGCATGCTAAGATGCAGTGATCAGGGCTTCTGTTGAAAAGCAAAGTCTTGTGGGGATGATCAAAGCACCGCCTGTGTGGCGTAGCTTTGTGTATAACGTAAATTCGCGAGCCTCACACCCCGGTATGAACCTAAAACGGGAGGAAGGACCTCAGGGAGGACATGCGTTTCTTTCTAGCTAGGGTGGTGTCAGTGACCTACCAGCCCTGACATTTATATACTTTTCACCTATGTGGTTGTTGCTGTTGCGAGGCGCCTCGGTTTGATCGGACGATCCGGGTCCGATGGAGTCATTCGTTGGCTCGTTTACGCCCCAAAGGGCGGGGAAACGTATTGTTCAGGCATTTTAATCCACATCGGTGGACCGGCCCTGACGATCCAAGGGTCGATGCGCTCTGACCCTGTGGCTCGGGCTAGAGAGTCACGAATTCGGTAAGGACTATCTTTTGCCTTGGTTCATGACGGAAATCCAATTTCCAAATACGTGTCGATGCGATTTTGATTGTATACCTATATATGGCGACATAGTGGTATGGGGCATTAATGCCGTCTATGATTGATAGTTATGATTTGAAATTGTTTTCAAGACATATAAACACTAGCAATAATATCAAATGCCTTTGTTTTTATTCGTATCAAGCATATTTTGGCCGTTATAAGGTAAAACTCTATCCTCCGGTTTGCGTTGCATTGTGTGATGGGAACTGAGTTTTATAACGGCTTCATTTTATAAAAAGCATAGCGATGTTTAAAAGAAAGATTTGTTTTAAAGCACTGGCAATCCAATGGAGTAAACCCGTTCCACGAAAGTGGCGTGGTCCTGTGATTAGCCAATTATATATGTGTTGAGTGGATTTCTCATACCAGTCCCATGACTGACTCGTAGTTTGTTTCACTTTCAAACTCGGGTGCCCCTTTTTCTACACGGGCAGCCTTGTATTCAGGTTTAGCTGGTTCTTTTTCTGGATAGCTGGAGCTGAAGATGGATTCTATCATTTATTTCTTTTTATGCTGTTCAGCTCCTATTGTACATATTTTGTTTATTTCCGCTGTAGACTTTTATGTATAGCTGAACTGTATTTGTACTAAGTAAGATCCTGTATACTGTGTAACTCTGATGATTACTTTTATCCAGTATATTCTATTGTTCATTATCTGGTGTATTTATTTAATTCTGTTCTGCTATTATCTGTTTCTGTGTTATATTCCAAAGATAGCCCTTGTTTCCGTCTGAACGGGAAATCGGGTCGTCTCAAAAGCCTTCTGTCAGCGCCATGGCATCGACAAGAGATTCTCAGCGGTGGCTCATCCTCAAGCCAATGGGCAAGTCGAGGCGGTTAATAAGGTCATCGAATCTATCATCAAGTAACGTCTGGAAAAGGCTGGGGGCATGCGGGCAGGCGAACTTCCTCTAGCTCAATTGGTTTACTGCACCACTCACAAGACAACAACCGGTCATACTCCTTGTGCCCTCGCATATGGATCTGAAGACGTCATTCCCACTGAGCATAAGCTTCAATCCCATCGAGTCACGTACATCGATCCAAAGACGAACCAAGATTTACTTCTGGGATCACTCGACTTGTTGGAAGAAAAAAGGAACGAGGCCGATATCAGAGCCGCCGCCCAACGACAGCGAGTAGCCCGATACTTCAATTCCAGGGTCCGCCACAAGGACCTCAACATCGACGACCTTGTTCTTAAGCAGGTTTTCCCTACCAACAGGTCTTGCGCCTCGCTAGGAAGGCCCGTACTCCATGCATCGGATGGTTAGCAATGGAATCTTTAGGCTCGCCACCGTCAACGGAGCCGAACTCCCAAGGGCATGGAACAATGAACATCTCCGCCGCTACTTTACATAACTCAGTTTATGGTCGCTTATGCTTTTCAAACTATGTTCTATTTTTTCAGAAATCCAAGGCATTGTAATGGCTATTACCGCCAAAGTTATTAGTAGAGATGATGTTCAATTTCCGAACTCCTTGTTGTCTACTTCTTGCATAATGCGTCTTGTTTTCCACCAACTAGCTCGATTCACGCCAACAACCGCCGCGTCGGCACCTTGAGCACGGGAGTTGTCACAGCCATTTCAATTTCTAGGCAACATCGAATCTGAAACACTTGGCTATGACCAGAACCTCGAGCAAGGGATCCGGCAACGCTACTCAAATCGTCGGCCCGTGGCACGACCGAGTCTAAATAACCATTAACTCGAACCTCGGCCCAGTGCCGAGGCCGAGGATAAATCATTCTGCATCCTAGTCCAGGCAGCTTGGCGCCACTCAACGGCCGACTAAGATCGATGCAAATCTCTCTTTGCTGGTTATGGGTGTCGGTCGAATCTTGGCGCAGCACTAAGACCGACCTTAAATCGTTTCTTCCCCTTAGCTCTCAAGGCTAGGGGGAAGCCCGTGGCCACGATCGGACCTTACAAGCTGATGATCGGGGCTAAAAACTACGCCGGTGAATAAACAACGTCTGGCGGCTCGCCTCAACCCGATGAACGACGGGCGAGCCACCCACCCGGCGGACCGCACAATGCGACGCCCTACGCCTTCACTATACTTCGGTTTAACCCCCGGCCACCCAAAATAGCAGGCGCACAGCCTGGCTTGGCAAACTACGGGTTCCCTGAGATGAAGGGAACTTACTGAAGCCAACGCTCTACCTCACCTCTCTAGAATAATTTACCCGGAGACGGCCCCTAATTGTTTTTGTGACAAGTGTAACGATAATTAAGTTTATACAAGTACAGGACGCTGGAAAACATAAAAAGAACATCCAAACACTTGACATAAATAGTGATCTTTACTAATTCATATTTCCTTTCCATACACACGGTAAACAAACTACGTGTTTAGCAATTTTACTTTTTGTTGATAGGGTGTACATGAGAACCACACCGTGTCTTGAAAAACTAAAAGCGAGGGCCGTAATTGCATAAACTATCGGCCTCCACTACCAAAATAATGGTAATTTCTACTTAGGTTACTAACATGAATTGTAACACCCCGTATTTTTCGAGAAATATGTTAAATGACAAGTCAGAGAATAATTAAATTGTAACGAAATAATTAAGGGAAATGAGTTATGACATTGCGTTCTTCTTGAAATTATGCTTGGAAAAGAGTCCAAGTTTGCGTAAATCGGACTCCGTATGAAGAAGATATGGCCTTCGTAATTTTCAATAAAAACCAGCCCGAAATTCAAAAATTCAGATTTTGAAATTCAACCGGGCTGGGCGGGAAAATTCCCGCCCAGGACCCAGGTCGACACTAGGGTCGACCTGGGTAAACAGGTCGACGCTAGGGTCGACCTTAGGGTCGACGTCCCCCCCCCCTTTCCAGATCTGAAGACATATCAATTTTTCTGCACCTGGACGCCTTTCTGACCGAATTCGTGTGCTCTAACCTATTTAAACACCCCCAAACCTAGCTTTCTCTCCACATAATTTTATTCTGCCTATACTCTGCCTCTATTCTAATTAAAAATAAGAATGGCGTCGCTGCTCTGCTGAAATCTAAGCTAGAACTAGTGCATCTTCTTCCAATCTGAATAGAATTAAAAGAACGACTAATCTACATCAAAGGAAAGCTATTCAGCTTCAGAAAACAGATTTCAGAAAAACAAGACTTGCCTATATTTTGTAAGTACAGTTATATGTCCGATTTAAACATAAATTGGAAGTCATGGCTTGTAAGAAACCGACATTAGAACGGTGCCTATTAGTTTACTTATGTGGATTCATGTTTATTCATGCGATTTTCCTATGTTATATTCTTATGATGAAACTATTGCCATGACTATGACTATGACTATGACTATGAGACTTTTTCCTAAGACTATGACCATGAAACTGTTACCTATGAAATTATTGCCTATGACTATGATTCGTGACTATGAGACTGTTTCCCATGACTATGTTTCATAACTATGAGACTATTGCTTATGACATTGATTAAGAAATTATTGTCATTAGTCGCCCATGTATATTGTGGTTAATTTCCTATAACTATTGTAGTTAGTTGCTTATGCCTATTCCCACTGTTACAATTAACCAATCTTGTTGTACCTTGAACTGGCATTATGTTGGACCAAATCACCGATGCCTATTCCCTTAATTATGTTGGATCTCATATTTAGTGTGTAACTTGGCTAGTTTATTCCTATTCACTATTATGTACATCGAACCTGTTGGAGCCATTACTTTTGCATGCCTATTTTGTTATATCAATTCTTGTGCTTATCCCCTATTCCTTTTGTTAGTGCCATTTCATGAGTACTTAGAAAACTTGTGAAATCATGTTATACGGAAGATTATGATGCGGGGATTGGGCGTAGCTTAATTAAGTTAATTTGGCATAATAAATATGTTGGCATAATCTAAATTGGTTGTAATAGTGAATAACTTACATGCATGTTAGACTTGGGCATAAATTGATAAATTTTAATTGGCCATAAAGTATGTAATTGGAATGTAAACCAAGTTTTGGACATAAACGGTAAACTAGAATATTAAATCTAGTTTAGACATGAACTGTAAATTGGAGTATTAATCTAGATTATGCATGAACTAAAAAAGGGGAATATTAAATCTAAATTGGTATAAACTGCAAGTTGGGCTAATTGATAGATAAATCAAGTTTTAGGCATAGAATATAAGTATGTTAATTGGCATGACAAATGAATATGATCTAGGCTAAATTGATTTATGGAAAATTTACATAAATAGTAAATATGTAAATTAGAGAAGAGGAAAATGCCTAACCTGAGGTTAGATTGAGTTGTGGTGTAAATTTTCCCAGAACCGCCCGACACATCCAGTAACCACAATAATACCTGTCTAATGTGAGAGGTTAGTGCATCAAGCTCAGAAAGACCCGAGGTTAGACTGAGTTGTGGTGTAAAACTGCCCGGAACCGATCAACATATCCAGTAACCACAACAACATCTGTCTAATGTGAGTGGTTGGTGTTTTAATTAACTAATTAAAGCTCATAAACAATCAAGCAAGAAATGATGAGGTTAAGTAATTAATGAAACACTTAACCAAATTAACATGTTAACAATTCAAGATTTGTGGGGGTTAAGTAACTAAGGAAACACTTAACCATTATAACATGTAAACTAGACAAGTGGGTATGGTTAAGTAAAAACTTAACCAATTTAACATGTTAACTAGACTAGAAGGTGGGGTTAAGTAAAGAGCATTTAGCCATTATAGCATGATGAATGAATAGGGTTTAGTTAATGAGGAACACTTAACCAATATAACCTGATGAACGAGCAAGGTACATGAATACTTAACCAATTTGACACGATATAGGGGTAGGTTAAGTCAACATGAACCGCAAGATAACACTTGACCAATTTGACTTGATATATGGGTGGGTTAAGTCAACGTGAACTACGGGATAACACTTAACCAATTTAACATGACAAGTTAAGCTAACTTGAGTTAACTGATGACACTTAACCAATCCAACATGATGAGAAAGAGAACTAAGTAGTTAACCTTAGTTAAGAAGACTAAGTTGTAATCCTTAGTTAAGAAAATGAACAATTCGGGAAACAAAGTAGTAAACCTTAGTTAAGAGAACTAAGTAGTAAAACTTAGTTAAGAAAACCAAGTAGAATACGAGGAGGAGCGAACGTCCATCTGATCATGAAGAAGGCTCCAATGAACTGGGTTACGAAGCATTCGACTTTGAGGGGACGTGAGGGTACTCTTGGTATCCCTTTGTGAGGCTGCAGATGATCCTCCTAGGCTCACAGAGGTTAAGGTCTACGTTAGAAGAGCCAAGGGTATGCCTTGGTTGCAATAATAAGGCAACCTAAAGACTAGGATGAACCAGCATGATTCGGCGAGACCAGTTTTTTCCCTGTGATAGCAACTCGTCGTCTACCTACCATCTTGAGTCAGTTGAGATACGTGATGAAGAAAGGCGTAGAACTCCAACATACCATATACTTTCTATCTAGTTATGGGTGAGGTTGGCCCATCAGTTTGTGGGGCATAGAGGGCCTGCGTACGGTTCTCATTCTTAATTTTCTTGGGTGCCTTACATTTGTCAGTTGAGGAAGGGGTCTAGTGGGACCATAGCCACTGTAAAAGCAGACCTTAGCATCTGCAATCGGCAGATATCTGAAAGCTCCCGACCGAGTTCCGCGTTTCTTGATTAGCCCTGCCACGGGACTCGGGTCGCACATATAGAGGACATGTGCATCTGGACATCGATAACGATTCACGACATAAACGTGGGTAAAGTCTAGGAGCATATACCGCTCTGGGTAGTGTGTCCTAGACTAGGGGCATCATTCGGTAGGTAGCATAATCCCTAGTTAGACCTAGGTTGCGTAAACCCTGAATCCGAGAAGCGTTCAATAGGTAGCATAAACCCATGTGGCCCTGGGTAGCGTAAACCCTGGTTGAATCTAGGAAGCGTTCGATTAGTGAACCCTAGTTGGATCTGGGTAACACTCGATGGATAAGGGACTGCATACACAATAAAAAGGGGATCATTTTATCATGAACACACGATGCTAGTGGAAACAGTCCTTAGTGGGTGTAGAGAAATAGAAGTATATGCGATAGCCAATTCCGTTATTCTTACCTTGTCTTGTTTTAGGATTATCCTATAACTATGGTATGGTTATAAATTTAGTTTGTTCATGTCATAGTCCTTTTCTTGTTTACATGCTGAAGTATAGCTGGACTTACCGGACTTATGTCTAACCTAGTTTTTTTTCGCCTCTTTTCCTTCCGTTCCCCCCCCAAGGTAGCCACGGAGGGAATAGCTTAGCTCATTTTGGACCGTTACTCTTTCCGAGATTGAATATTGTTTGATGCATTGCTTTGAACTCCATTTTATACTGCTAGGGCTAGCTCATGCTTTATTGGGGTATATCATTGTCAATTTATGCTTCTTTATTTTAAACAAGACATATGCTTTGTTGTAATAAGTATTGGTGTTGTAAAACAATCTTTGTACAAGCTGTGTTATAATCAATAAAGGTTATTTATTTTCCGTTGTTTTATTTGTCTGTCTTGTAATTTTTCTGCAACTTGTACCTATAATGCTCCACCGAAGTTAAGGCATTCCCTTTGTGAGTGACCTTAACGGAGGTGGGGTGTTACACTTGGCATCAGAGCTGAAGGTTGCCGGATCAGAAAAAAAAAAGATTTGAAAAATTATTTTCAAACGATTTTAAAAGAAGCATTTTCAAAAGAAAAGTTTTGTTTCAAGGGCATATTCCCCAAAGCCATATGCACTATCTTTTGATCCTCTGTTTGAATCCTTTTTTCCTTCTTTCCTGTGTCTCTGGGGCTCCTGGCTTTCTGGGAGGTAACCTCATTGCAGCATGGTTCCGTAGGCTTGATGAGACTATGACACTTGTCAAAGGGAAAATAAGCGCCTAACTTCCACCTGTAGCCATAATTTTCTTTCGAGCTTTGTAGGATTCTCCAAGCGATGGAGGCAGCTTTCTAGAGACATGTCAACAAGTTACATAAGGAAGGCAAAGTTGAGAATGAGGGAGTTTGGCTAAGGAGCACAACACAAGGATGAAGAACCCATGGATATGGACTTGGTTCACAAAGGAGGGGAGGAAAGAATAGTAAAACCTAAAATAAGAGGAAGTATCTTTATTTTGGTATAACGGGTTGTATAGTTAATGGCAAGGTCAAGAACAAAGGACAGGATTTTCCGTAAGGCACGTGCATGCTTCCACCGCCAGCATACCGGAGAGAGAGGAAGTAAGATTTCTGTTGATAGAGTTTTTCCTCTTTGATCATCCTGTTAGTACTCCTTCTGATTTTAGTGCTTCACATTCGTATATATCTGCTTCCATAGTTGAGTCTCTGCACCCTAGATATTGTATAGTAGAGGATCCCATTATAGTCTCAAATCCAATTGCTGGTTCGGCTCATTTATCGTTGACTTGTGAGGATTCGGGAATAGCTATATTAATGCTTATGTTTTTGGTTTCATGGGCTATGGGTTGATTCTAGGCATGGATTAGCTAGCTAGTAATTGTGAAACGAGGGTAGTTAGACTTTCGACTTGCCTCGGGAATACCCTCGAGATTTCGTGCGATCCTAAGGGATCAATTTTTCTTAGCTACCTAGAATCACTTTATCTATCTATCGACAATTTTCGATCTGTTGGAGTAGTCCATGAGTAAGCAAGATGTTTTGATTAGGGTAGGGGTTTTCCCCCTAAAACTCGAGACAGACTTCTGCTTATATCTAGATGACACTGCAAATCCAGTTATGCGATAAACGATAATT
Source organism: Allium sativum (assembly GCA_030737875.1). Classification (NCBI taxonomy): domain Eukaryota; kingdom Viridiplantae; phylum Streptophyta; class Magnoliopsida; order Asparagales; family Amaryllidaceae; genus Allium; species Allium sativum. Next base: position 440,147,745 of record CM060922.1, on the reverse strand, counting down.
TTGGAGCAAGATTGGCGAGGATAGCCAGAGTCGGTAAAGTGCTCAATTGTTTGGTTGTTTTGTTAGTATCATCTCACATAGATCGTCCAAATTCGGAGGAGGTATGCCTTGGGTGCTTGTCTGATATTGGCTTAGGCCTTTGGGGCTTGTAGATGAGGGATGTCAAGTTCGAATAGGATGGTTTGCATGAGAAATAAATGGTTGGGCTGGCACCCTAAGTTGGACTGACCTTAAGAGAGGTAAAAAGAACATAGCAACCATTAGCTTTAGACCCTATGATTTGTGACATGATGGATAATTTAAGTAGAGGAGAGACCTCTAATCATCTTAGGATATACACTTGGTATCATGATTAACATCTGTTTATCTTGGAAGGGTAGTTCGACTACATTGGATACCCTTTAGCACAGTAAGTGACCAAGGTCCTATCTTTACTAGTGAGTTGTGGAAATGGAGGTCAAGAAGCTTCGCAACCGTGAAGTTAAGGTACAACGGAGTGAAGCTCACGAAGATGCAACTTAAAAGACTGAAGGCTAGGTACACGCATCATACCTTTTTGAGGGTATATCCTTGATCTTTTTTTTTCTAGGAATGTTATGCTTTCTTGTTTCTATCTTTCTAGGTATATTCTCTAGATCATATCTTCGATCCTTAGATAGAAGCCAATGTATGTAAACATTTGTTTGAAACATGTTATGATTAGTGGTTGCAAGCGGTTGCTCGTGGATGCATTTACACACACTAGGCACTAGATTGGCTCAGTCACCTTTTCATGTTGCATATGGATCCAAGTGCGTAAGTTTGTATATGGACTGAAATTTGATGTGTTATCAAATGGATGTTGCATATGGATGAATGAATATGCACACATATAGTACTTACATGACTAGGGATGCTTGCATACATATTGGACGTATGGCACTCTCATGATTCGCATTTTGGAGGTCAACTAAATCAGTGGACCGCCTGATTTTGCATTAGATAAGGACATATACACACACTATGCATATGATCATGAAAAGCATTATAAACCTTTTAAGGACAATGGATGCCTGTGATTGGATGGTTGAGTAGATAGATGTTGGATGGTAGGATAAACATTCTTCCTAACTTAGAGATTTCGGGGACGAAATCCTTTATAGGAGGGGAGAATATAACACCCCGTATTTTTTGGGAAATACGTTAAGTAACAAGTCAGTGATAATTAAATTGTAACAAAATAATTAAGGGAAACGGGTTACGCCATTGCGTTCGTCTCAAAATTCTTCTTGGAATAGAGTCCAAGTTGGCATAAGTCTGACTCCGTTTGGAGAAGATACGGCCTTTGGAAGTTTCAATAAAAACCAGCCCGAAATTCAAAAATTCAGATTTCGACATTCAAAACAGACCCCCGGGCTAGGCGGGAAAATTCCCGCCCAGGACCCAGGTCGACACTAGGGTCGACCTGGGTCAACAGGTCGACACTAGGTTCGACCTTAGGGTCGACCTCCCCCCTTTTCCAGATCTGAAGACAGATCCATTTTTCTGCACCTGGACGCCTTTCTGACCGGATTCGTGAGCTCTAACCTATTTAAACACCCCAAAACCTAGCTTTCTCTCCACGCAATTTCATTCTGCCTATACTCTGCCTCTATTCTAATTAAAAATAAGAATGGCGTCGCTACTCTACTGAAATTTAAGCTAGAACTAGTGCATCTTCTTCCAATATGAATAGAATTAAAAGAACGACTAATTTACATCAAAGGAAAGCTATTCAGCTTCAGAAAACATATTTTAGAAAAATAAGACTTGCCTATATTTTGTAAGTACAGTTATATTTCCAATTTAAACATTAATTGAAAGTCATGGCTTGTAAGAAACTAATATTAGAACGGTGCCTATTAGTTTATCTATGTGGATTCATGTTTATTCATGCGATTTTCCTATGTTATGTTCTTGTGATGAAACTATTGCCTATGACTATGACTATGACTATGAGGCTTTTGTCTAAGACTATGACCATGAAACTGTTGCCTATGAAATTATTGCCTATGACTATGATTCGTGACTATGAGACTGTTGCCCACGACTATGATTCATAACTATGAGACTATTTCCTATGACATTGATTAAGAAATTATTGTGATTAGTCGCCCATGACTATTGTGGTTAATTGCCTATAACTATTATAGTTAGTTGCTTATGCCTATTCCTATTGTTACATTTAACCAATCATGTTGTACCTTGAACTGGCATTATGTTGGACCAAATCACCTATATGCCTTCCCTTAATTATGTTGGATCTCATATTTAGTGTTTAACTTGGCTAATTTATTCCTATTCACTATTATGTACATCGAACCTGTTGGAGCCATTATTTTTGCATGACTATTCTTTTATATCAATTCGTGTGCTTATCCCCTCACTACAACAAAATGACCCTATTACAACGGTGGAACACCGTTGTAATATACATTTTACAACGGTGGGCAAACCGTCGTGTATGAAGAAGTTGTAATAGCCTAATATCTTTTACAACTTTTCTGCACTGTTGCAACACCGTTGTAATATGTATATTTTACAACTTTTTTCCGCCGTTGTGATATATTTTATTACAATTTTTATATTTTATAATTGTAATATATCCACAAATTATATACATATTACTAATAAAAGAATTCATTGCAGAACATATTATCTACAAAACTGAAGATATCAAACAAACTAAAAACATGAACCAAAACAATATATTATTAATTTCAAACTCATCATTTTTTTTACATAATACACTGACAAAACTGAAGATACAAAGACTTTATAACAGTTCTAAATTTCTTATGCCCCTGTTAATCTGCTTGTGCTCCTTTTTCTCCTTAATATCCATTCCTAAGAAAGAAATTATCAAACTGTTAGTGCTGCAGTATAGATTTATGCATGTAACGAAAATTGGAAAAATGTGAGTGCACAAAATAAACAGCTAATAAAATGCATTCAAACCATTATATACGTAAATAACCTGACCATTATATACAATGCATGTAACGTTGGATGATTCATTTTGTTACAGCAAGTGTATCAACCAAAGTTTGAAGATTGATGACTCAGTTTATTTGAGAAGAGACTAATAACAATTTAAGAAACTTATTACTAGAAAAAATTGAGAAAAGACAAATTTCCCAGCAACCAATGACGGTGGACATTTTTTACTCTATCTAAACATTGCCTAATGGAGAAATAAACAACAAAAAGTGGCCAATATAACAGAGAACAAACTTTGATTTTGATTCTGATTTGCAAAAATATTTACACAAAATGAGCATCATTTTAACGGACTAAATAAAAAATTTAAGGATTGCAGGAACCATATTACTGGATTGAAATATCAAGAAACTAACATTGGTTATCTTGCTTGCTTGAGTAAGTGGATGAGTTGGAGATCTGATTAAAAAAAACAACCATTGATCGAAGTGTGCAGGAACATATTAACAAGCACATCCATCGCTATCCAATGAATGAAATCCCATGTTATTATTGGCAGATAAACTCAAAATCCTATTCATTAAAAATATCAAAGAAGCAATAAATTTTTGTGTTATGATTGACTGTATATCATAGTTCACATCTATACCAGAAGGAACAAATATCATGACATGATGCGTGATATCTCAACAAATAATTTTTATTAGACCTCAAAGGTGAACAATACATCTTCTCTTGGCTATTTTAATTAACCCGAAGTTATGCCAAAGCATCTTGAACTAGATGCCGACAATAAAAAAGATCAAGGATATGAAGAAACAAGAAGGCATTTGCTGGAAATCGAAAACGATCAAGGCTATCTTAATTAACCCGAAATTATGCCAAACCAGTAAATAAGAATTCATACCACTATCAGTCTACCTCGAGTACAGGCGGCGTCGCTGGAAATCGGAAGTAGGAGATTGCTGGGATGCTCGATTACTGGGAATAAATAAACGGGTCCTTCCTCGTTGGATGCTCGATTGCTGGGAGCTCGGAACTCGGAGATGCTGGAAATCGAAGGAGGATGAAGATGCTTGAAATCGGAACTCGGAGATGCTGGAAATAGGAAGTCACCATTTTTTTCTTTTGGAACTAGGGTTTTTTTTTTTCAAGCGAATTGGAATGCAAAAGGTATAGGCGGCGGCTCCTTGTTGAGTGAGTCTTGCGTGTTAGGGTTTGGTAAATCAAATGAGGGCTGCACGTTAATAATGGGCTGTATCCTGAAATTGGGCTGAAATTAAGTTTAAATTTTTAGTATAGTTATCCTTGGTCTGATTTGCGAGTCATTGGTTAGTTCTAGTGTAATTCAAATGCTCAAGTTTGCCAAGTTTTCTCTTAAGTTCATTATCAAAAAAATTCAAAGTTTTTAAAATTAACTATTATTATTTAGAATTAATAAGTAAAAACTTATATATTAAATATAATGTGGATTCTTGATAATTATCTTTTACTAAAATACTAAGTATTACTTACTAATAATAGCTATTATTGCCTTGCCAAAAAAATTATTATTATTATTAATTATTACACATTTCTTCTTAGTTGTAATTGAATAATAATGATTAAAAGTTAATTATTATGTATATATGTTACTAGTTGACTATTAAATACGTAACAACAATTATAAAAGCTTATGTTACTAATTATTAATTAATAAGTAGTTAACATATATTAACTATTAAAAATAAATTACTATTTATTAACTATTTAATAATAATTGATAAATATTATTGATTCCCAAAGTTTATTATTAATTATTATTATTAAATATTAATATGATAGTTATTAAATATAGGTATTATAAACACGAAGTTTGTAATATGCATCTATTACAACTAATAAAATGAAAAGTTGTGATATATATGTTTATTACAACTTTAGGGAACTGACAGTTGTAAAAAACCATTTATTACAACGGTGATTTTGCCACCGTTGTAAAAAACCATTTATTACAACGGTGCTTTTACCACCGTTGTAAAATTAAAGTTGTAATATGGTGTTTTTGTTGTAGTGCCTATTCCTTTTGTTAGTGCCATTTCATGAGTACTTAGAAAACTTTTGAAATCATGTTATATGTACGATTATGATTCAGGGATTGGGCGTAGCTTAATTAAGTTAATTTGGAATAATAAATATGTTGGCATAATATAAATTGGCTATAATAGTGAATAATTTACATGCATATTAGACTTGGGCATAAATTGATAAATTTTTATTGGCCGCAAAGTATGTAATTGGCATGTAAACCAAGTTTTGTAGATAAATGGTAAACTAGAATATTAAATCTAGTTTTGACATGAACTGTAAATTGGAATATTAATCTAGATTGGGCATGAACTGAAAAGGGGGAATATTAAATCTAAATTGGTATAAACTGCGAGTTGGGGGTAATTGATAGATAAATCAAATTTTGGGCATAAAATATAAGTATGTTAATTGGCATGACAAATGAATATGATCTAGGCTAAATTGATTTATGGAAAATTTGCATAAATAGTAAGTATGTAAATTAGAGAAGAGGAAAAGGCCTAACCCGAGGTTATATTGAGTTATGGTGTAAAACTGCCCGGAACCGCCCGGCACATCTAATAACCACAACAATACCTGTCTAATGTGAGAGGTTAGTGCATCAAGCACAAAAAGACCCGAGGTTAAACTGAGTTGTGGTGCAAAACTGCCCGGAACTGACCGGCATATCCAGTAACCACAACAATATCTATCTAATGTGAGTGGTTGGTGCTTTAATTACTAATTAAAGCTCATGAACAATCAAGCTAGAGATTATGAGGTTAAGTAATTAAGGAAACACTTAACCAACTTAACATGTTAACAAGGCAAGATTTATGGGGGTTAAGTAACTAAGGAAACACTTAACCATTATAACATGTAAACTAGACAAGTGGGTAATGTTAAGTGAACACTTCACCAATTTAACATGTTAACTAGACTAGAAGGTGGGGTTAAGTAAAGAGCACTTAGCCATTATAGCATGATGAATGAATAGGGTTAAGTTAATAAGGAACACTTAACCAATATAACCTGATGAACGAGTAAGGTTAAGGAATACTTTACCAATTTGACGTGATACATGGGTGGGTTAAGTCAACATGAACCGCAAGATAACACTTAACCAATTTGACTTGATATATGGGTGGGTTAAGTCAACGTGAACTACGGGATAACACTTAACCAATTTAACATGACAAGTGAATGGATTAAGTTAACTTGAGTTAACCGATGACACTTAACCAATCCAACATGACGAGAAAGAGAACTAAGTAGTAAATCTTAGTTAAGAAGACTAAGTTGTAATCCTTAGTTAAGAAAACGAACGATTCTGGAAACTAAGTAGTAAACCTTAGTTAAGAGAACTAAGTAGTAAACCTTAGTCAAGAAAACCAAGTAGAATACGAGGAGGAGCGAACGTCCATCTGATCATAAAGAAGGCTCCAATAAACTGGGTTTCGAAGCACGCGGCTTCGAGGGGACGTGAGGGTACTCTTGGTATCCCTCTGTGAGGCTGCAGATGACCCTCCTGGGCTCACATAGTTTAAGGTATGCATTAGAAGAGCCAAGGGTATGCCTTGGTTGCAATAATAAGGCAACCTAAAGACTAGGATGGACCAGCGTGATTCGGCGAGGTCAGATTTTTCCCTATGATAGCAACTCGTCGTCTACCTACCATCTTGAGTCAGTCGAGATACATGAAGCGGAAGGGCAGAGAACTCCAACAGACCATATACTTGCTATCTAGTTATGCGTGAGGTTGGCCCATTGGTTTGTAGGGGCATAGAGGGGCCCGCGTATAGTTCTCGATCTTGATTTTCTTGGGTGCCTTTTATTTATTAGTTGAGGGAGGAGTCTAGTGGGACCATAGCCACTGTAAAAGAAGACCTTAGCATCTGCAATCGGCAGATATCTGAAAGCTCCCGACCGAGTTCCGTGTTTCTTGATTGGCCCTGCCATGGGACTCGGGTCGCATATATAGAGGACATGTGCATCTAGACATCGATAACGATTCACGACACATACATGGGGAAAGTCTAGGAACATATACCGCTCTGGGTAGTGTGTCCTAGACTAGGGGGCATCGTTCAGTAGGTAGCAGAATCCCTAGTTGGACCTAGGTAGCGTAAACCCTGAATCCGAGAAGCATTCAATAGGTAGCATAAACCCCAGTGGCCTTGGGTGGCGTAAACCCTGGTTGAATCTAGGAAGCGTTCAATAAGTAAACCCTGGTTGGATCTAGGTAACACTCGATGGATAAGGGACTGCATACACAATAAGAAGGGGATCATTTTATCATGAACACGCGATGCTAGTGGAAATCGTCCTTAGTGGGTGCAGAGAAACAGAAGTAGACGCGATAGCCAATTCCGTTAATCTTACCTTGTCTTGTTTTAGGATTATCCTATCACTATGGTTTGGTTCTAAATCCAGTTTGTTCATGTCATAGTCCTTTTCTTGTTTACATGCTGAAGTATAACTGGACTTACCAGACTTATGTCTAACCTAGTTTGTTTTTGCCTCTTTTCCTTCCGCCCTTGCCTCCCCCCCCCCCCGGTAGCCAGGGAGAGAATAGCTCAGCTCATTTTGGCCCGTTACTCTTTCCGAGCATGAAGATTCTTTGACGCATTGCTTTGAACTTCATTTTCTACTGCTATGGCTGGCTCATGCATTATTGGGGAATATCAGTGTCAGTTTATGCTTCTTTATTTTAAACCAGATAGATGCTTTGTTGTAATAAGTATTGGTATTGTAAAACAATCTTTGTACAAGCTATGTTACAATCAATATAGGTTATTTATTTTCCGCTGTTTTATTTGTCTATCTTGTAATTTTTCTGCAACTTGTACCTATAATGCTCCACCGAAGTTAGGGCATTCCCTTTGTGAGTGATCTTAACGGAGGTGGGGTGTTACACGAATCGTGTGTTTTCTTCTTTTGCTGGTGCCTTTTTGTAGATTCGGCACTCGATGGTTTGTCACCAGTACCGGACCTCTTCCGACCAGATCCTCTTCTGCTCAATCGACCCTTCGGGGGAGTAACCGACTCATGAGTGACAGAGAGCCGACAACCCCCAACACCATCACTGCTGGAGATCTCCGTGACGTCAGTGGTAAAAACAAGCGGCGCAGGCGCGGGGGCACTCCCGGCAGTAGGACCAACCAAGGTCACGCTCCTCTTTGGGATTTCTTTTCCTTCCCGCTCAGCTTTCTCTTTGGCCTCTCTAGCGGCCTTTCGGTCGGCAAGCTTCCGAGATTTGTGTAGTATGATGTCAGCAGCCATTGGTTTTCTCGAGGGTCTCCGCGTCCCTCATCGTAAACACATCGGCACCCACTGGACCTCTAGCTAGGGCACTCTGTCCGTCGACCACCTCTTCTTCCTCATTGAGAATGTCCACCATGCTAGGAGTTACTCTTATGTCAGAAAAGGTGTCAAGTTTGTCGCTGCCTTCTCCAGCCTCTGTCCCTATGAGGCCCGGCCCAGTTTCAGTCGCTTGGGGACCACAGTGGCAGGGACTACTGCTGTAGTAGACTCAAGAGGAACTACATAGCAAAGACACAACCTTTTTAGTCCATAAATTTGGTAATCACTTCATTCTCAGGGATGCAGGGTAAAAGGAGTTTACCTATGGTCAAGGGTGGCGTATGAATGATAGGAAGGGTGATTGCGGCAATATGTAAGGTGAGACTAGTATCCCCCAGTGCTGGGAAGTCGAGATTGTACTCGGTAGTTGTTTGGGCCGAAACCTTGGGACCACTCACCATAGCAGACTCGGGGTCCAGGGGCTGATTGGAGCTCCTCTTACAAATGTTTCTGTCACCATCACGCTATAGGTCGGCATAAACTTCCCCTTCTCCTTAGCGAGCCTCGCCAACCTCTCATTCTCAGCATCCTCTTGCAATAACCTCCTTCCTTCCTCCAGCTTCTCATGCTCACCACTATCCAGAAGAACATTTGAAAGATGGAGCTTATGTCAACTCGACACAAGAAGGCCTCATAAGGGATTAACCTCTCCCAAGTTCTAGCAAGCTCACGGGGGTAGTCTTCGACCCACGAAATCCCTTAGAATCTCAAAGCCTTGACGTACATATTATGGATACTCTCCTCGAAGGAGGACCCAACGCGAAACTCTGCATCATTCAGCTGTCCCCTCAGTAGCTGTATCTCTCTTAAATATTCAGCCTTTATGCTCTCAGACTCACTCACCTTTCTCATCACCTCGAGTTTCATCTTCAACTCAGTGACTTCGGCATTCTCAGCCCGCAACCTCTCATTTTCCTCCCTCAAAGCGGCGTTGTTATTTTGGAGTTCGATGACCCTCGCATTGTCTTTTTCAAAAACATTACATGCTCGATTTAGATCGGCTTTGTCCTTTTTTAGAGCCGTGGTCTCGGTAGTTAGATCAACCACGGTGGCTTTATAATTGAGATGGTATGCCCTGACTCCCTCATCAGTGTATCGTAAGCCTACGTCATCTCAGCTGCAACAATAGAGCTAATGTTAAAGGGTCTGACAATGCATAAATGAGAAGTTACGATGCAGGGAACGGGCGTACCTATATTCTTATTGAAAGCTTCGATAGTGGCCTTCTCGGCAGCAAGCTGCAGATTCTTCTTTTTAATCAGCTCCGAAAGCCAGAGGGAATACTTGGTAAACTCGTTGGTTTGGTGATATGAAGCTTTCACATGCATCCACACCTCCCCAGACTCTCTGTCAGGAGCTGGACGGAGGTCGGGGATGAACCTAAACTCGTAAAATAATGCCGGGGGAAATGATGTTTCAGGAATGCCCTTCACTCCTCTATCGATAGCCCTTGAAACTGGGGTTCTGTCAAGTCTGGCAACTCTATCTCAGTCTCTCTCTCCGACCTCAACTGGCCAAGATGCGCTTCCTCCTCCCTAACAAGATAGGCGGGGGTCGGAGGAGCGATAGATGGGGGAGTTGTCGAAGACAAAGATCGAAATCCACCTATGTTGAGCTGAGTATCCCCACGGACACGCGAATAGGAGGAGGAGGAGGGGGAGGTGTAGGAGATCGCCTAGACCAGTCGCGGCCTTGAGGCCCCCGCTTAGTTCTAGCAGAGGTGGAGCACCATACAAGCTGGCGGATCTTCGGAAACTCTCGAAGGAAGAACTCTAGGGAGGCTGGCGATCCCCGTACCCATAACTTCATCCGCCACGTCCTCCTACCAAGACACCTGCAAATGGAACAGGCCAAAGTTAGTCAAGTAACTCACGTAGGAAAACGTACATGCTATGCAATGTTATGGATGTACGCCCTAAGTGTTCTCTCAACAGACCAGATTGCAGTCCGATCGAGGGAGTTAACCCCTCAGTAGCGCAGGAAAGTTCTTCCAGGCTCATCGTATTTGGCCATGGAGTCACTACAAAAGCAAATCCCTTTAAGCCATCAAACTGGCTCGCTTGTTCGAGCGAGGCAGTGGCCCCTGAGTGAGTCACGGGAGACTACAGTCACTGTTTCAAATATCGCAAATACCGCCCGAGATCTCCTCCAAGATCTCGTTTTGGGTTCCTTCCGAAATGAAACAACAAATATCACTCTAAATCTCCTTTCGAATATCGCCCGAGATATTGCAATATCGAACGATATATCGGCCGAGATGAAATACTGGAATATTGTCCGAAATCTTAGTTTTTTGGTTAAAATTTAAATATGTGTATGAACTAGATCAATAATTAAAAAACTCAAATCTAGCCATAACAATCTTTTGTTACTTTACATTTTTCATGTTAAATGACTATATTGTATGTTTGTATATGTTTTACAATGCTTATGATATTCATATTCATCTTTTTACATACGTGTTAATTATGAAATTATGTATTTAATGGTCTAGTTATGCTGAATTTTTTAATGTTTTGGATCCTTTTAATTTTCCCTGTCTAACAATATTTCTGTTTTAAGCATATTACGATTTAGAGTATGAATGATCTTTCGCAAAATAAAGAATAATAAAGTTATTTTGCATTTTTTAAGTTTAAGTTGCTATGTTTTTAATAGCATTCATAAAAATCATTTTGTTAAAATATCATTTTTAACAAATCATGCACCCCGAGATTGTTCCGATATGAACTTTCAGACCTGAGATGAAAATCAAAGACGAACTCCCGAGATAGACTCATCTCGTCCGAGATCTCCCCCGATACGAGACTGAGTCTATAAAATCACTGAGACGAAACGCGGCCGATATCCGAGATTTAAAACCTTGACTGCAGTCTAGCCAACACTCCATCCCTCTCCCCCGTCAGCGGTGGGATGGGAGTGCTTGGCAACCCCTCATCTCTAGCAACCTCCTCTTGACCATGAACCTCGCCTCCGCGCACATCTCCTCGAGGCGGAGCAGTCTTTTGCGATTCTCCTCCCGCTGGGGGCATTTTCCTCTTCCGCCCAATAGGGGTAAAGCCTGCCGTAACTCCCTCCTTTGGCATACTAATAGCAACCACGGGTCTAATCGCAGCCCGATTTTTCGGCAGGAACCCAACGCAGCGGAGGCGATCCTAACTTATAACGGTGTTGGTATCATGGAGATTCTCTGGTATCGCCCGCAAAACATTGAGGTGTTGCCGGTATTCGTCTCCAGTAGGCGCCTTCGGATTTCTTGTCATATTCCATTTAAAACCATGAATAGAGGAAGGAATCCTAAAATTACGGCAAGGAACGGAGTTACAGAAACACTTACTTCACTCAGTCCACCTTCTGACAAATCCAGGAGGGCAGCTAACGAAAAGCCACTTGCGCTTAAACACAGACATCCTGAGCCACATCCCAAAAAAGAATTTTGTGGCAGCTGTCGCTTCCAAAGACCATTGAGAGGGGGAGGCCACGCTCGTTTTCCTTAAGTGGAAGAAGTATCGAATATCTTCCCCAGTGGGCTCCCTGTTCAAAAACTCGCGGAAGAGAATGTAAGTGCCCAGGAGAGAAGCGTAAGCATTAGGGTGTAGCTGTGATGGCACAAGACGGAAGTAGAATAGCATATTCTGAATGAAGTCGTTAGTCGGGGGCACTCACCCAGCAAGGCAAGCTTGTCGGTTCTAGGCAGTGAGACCCTCGGGCGGTACATGGGCTCTGTTATCTCTCCCGGGGGCATGGGCATCATCCACCGGTATGTTAAATCGCACTGCCATTTTCCTGACCGCAGCAGCATCCAGGCACAATGGTACTGAATCAATGGGATTCTCCAAAATCACTGCATCAGGCAACATGTCCAGAGCTACCGGATGTACGGGCTCATCCTCGCCCATGACATCTATGTTCTCGGCCTCTTCGGTTACGATCGGGGAATATTGTCACTCAGGTTGCTCCCCGTGCTCAGACGCTTCGAGTGAGCTGGTCGAATGAGAAGGAGTCGATCCTTCGGTGGTGGTCTCAAGCTCGCTGCGAGACGAGCTACCTCTAAGGGTAGGGTCGGATGTTTGTAAGACAAGTTGGGGAGCCTCGAATTCCATTGTCTTTCCAGTCCTTGATCCGGTATGCATCGTTAGCTATACTTTAACGTATCAGAGTTAGAATGGACAGTATAGTGACTTGTACCCCTCGTGTTGCAGACAACTAATATGTGCATGAAATGCTATGCAAGGATAAGCTACATAAAGAAAGTTCCGAATGATTCGTAACAGTCCAAGTCCTAGTCCGGCTGTATGCTTTACCCTATGTGAACAATCCTAAACCCCGCGCGCGCGGTTAACAATATATGTACCAATAGTAAACATGCAAATCTAGTGGCGAATATTTGGAAGTCAAAGTCCATCAGCAGGACAAATTGGGAACCCGACAACGGCCATGTCCCGAACTATGTTGGGCTCGAAATTTCGAGCTCTAGTTCGAAATTTCGAACCCATAAGGGTTCGAAGTTCCGAACCAGCCTGGGTTCGAAAACTCGAGCCCCTATGGGTTCGAAATCTCAAACCCAGACAGGGACACGAGAATTCGAACCCATAGGTTTCGAAAATACGAACCCGGGAGGGTTCGATGCTTCGAAACCCCCGGGTTTGAAAATTTGAACCCGTAAGGGTTCGAGAATTCAAACCTGGTGGGTTCGAAAATCCGAACCCACTGTGTTTCGAAAAATCGAACCCGCAAGATCTCGAGGTCTCTGCCGTGGCCCTTCGACCTCCTCCCCTTCTCAACCCCATGATCCGAGGCCTCACCTAGCTCGGTTCCGAAATTCTCGGGCTCGAAACTATCGGGGTCAAAGCTTTCAGCAATGGCAGTCAGATAAAGAAAAATTAGAAGGAAATAAGTGAAAGGGGGCCTATTTATAAAGGAAAAATGTGTCTTTTCGTACTCCAGCACGGGTTCAAAATTTTCGAACCCACTGGGTTCAAAAATTCAAATCCATGGTTTCGAAAGTTCAAGACCACGGGTTCAAAATTTCGAACCCAGGGGATCGAATTTCCAAATATCTAGGTTCGAAAATTTGACCCCCCTGGGCTTGAAATTTCGAAACCCTAGGGGACCAAATTCCCGAGCCCTGGGTTCGAAATTTCGATCCCGTTGGGGTCGAAATTTCAATCCCCCTCGGGCTCGAAAATCTCCTACAAAAAAAATATAGGACTATGGTGACGATGGTCGCACCTCTAGGGTCGGGAACGCTGCGACACGCTGCCTCGTGTACATACTCCGCATGTGCGCATTCCAACTCCCGCGCATCCACGGAGATTACGCACTACAGACACTTAACGAGTTGAGCACGATCCATCATCTAAACGATGGCTCATCTGCACCGCCAGGGGAACGAGCCCTATAGCTAACACCTATTTACCTTCTGAATTACAGGAAAAATAAACAGCTTCGCCAATACCTCAACCTACGCAAAGCACATCATGTCAAAGACAAGACATACTTTGGGGGGCAAATGTTATGTAACACCCCGTAATTCTATAACACTAAGATTCACAAATCAAGGCGGAATTAAAAGTTAAAATCAAAATCAAGGGAAACGGTCTGCGCCATTGCGTTCGTCTCGGAATTCTGCATGAAAACGAGTCCGAGTTTGCGTAAATCGGAGTCCGTATGAGGGAGATATGGCCTCCGGAAGATTCAGCAAAGTTCAAAATTCAAAACAGGTCGAGTTCAAATTCAAAAATCGGATCCAATCTGGGCTAGGCGGGAATTTTCCCGCCCAAGACACCCAGGTCGACTGGGTAGTCGACCTGGGGGTCGACCCCCCCTTTTTCCAGCTTCCTGAACCAGATTCGTTTCTCTGTATTTGGACGCCCTTCTGACCAGATTCGTTGACTTCTACACTATATAAACAGCCCTGGCCTTCTTCTCTATTCACAATTCTTTTCTATCCTTATGCTGCCTCTGAGAAAATATATAAATAAATAAAAATAAGAAGATAATACGAAAATCCAAGACAAGGTTATGCTGCTCAAGTTGTCGAGAAGAGATTCAAAGCTTCAAGATAAGGATTAAAGGCTAAACGTCACACGAATCATAGCAACGCCTCCTTTCTATTCTAATCTAATCTCTGTAAGTCAGTTATTTCTAGATTTGAACGTTTTTTTCTGTTCGTGACATGAAATTAAAGGAATAAAAGAATATGCCAAATCTCTCTCTCTATTCGAATCTGTGCCTATACTCTTGAACCTAATTAAGAACTGTTATGATTCGAGGACAAATAAGACCATGACTATGAAACTATGGACATTAAAACCATATGCCTATGACTATGAACATTTGCCTATGACTATGAACATTTGCCTATGACTATGAACATTGCCTATGACTATGGACATTGCCTATGACTATGAACATTGCCTATGACTGTGACTGTGACTATGAGGATTATTTCCTTGACTAAGCCTATGCCTTTGATTAGGAAATATAAACTATTGCCTATGACATAACAAGGACATATGTGATTAAACACCTGTGATTCATGACTAGGAAAGTGTTGCTTAAGTTTTGTGACTATGAAATTGGGTCTAAACCTGATCATCTATTCTGTCTATTCTTGGTTATCTTTGGTTTTAGACCTTGGGAATTTACCTATTAAGTTAGGTCTACCCATGTTCTTGAACCTACGTCTCTATTCTGTCTATTCTTGGTTTTCTTTGGTTTTAGACCTTGGGAGTTTACCTATTAAGTTAGGTCTACCCATGTTCTTGAACCGACGTCGTTATTCAACCCTTTTTATGCCAGTTAGTATGTCTATCTTTTGCATAGCATCTTTGGTTCATTCCCTATTTTCTACAAACCTAGCTTTATTTATAATCTAGACTGAATCACGATTATACGAACGGTGGGAATGCGGTTTGGGCAAAATATGAAATTTACTAAAAACGTAGTTTAACTTGGAAATTGGCATAAATTGGGAACATGTATTATGGCATGTTCATAGGAATGCAAATTGGATAAATTTGACATGAATTATAAGATGTGTAATTTGAATCTAGTATTGACGTGTAAATCTAGCATTTACATGAATAGTGAACTAGAGTAATAAGTCTAGTTTGACGTGAATTAGAATGTTGAATCGGAATTGGGTTGGCTAATTTGGCACGGTAAGTATATTGGCATAAATGTGAAATTGGCCATAATTGGGAATAACTGTCAGGTTTAGCAAAATCATGGTTAGTGACACTTAAAGACTAGGATGGACCGTGCCAAATATTAGAGTGTATCAGGGGTATGCGTAGATGATCCGCCTGGGCCCACAAAGGTTAAGGTCTACGTAGAAGAACCAGGGGTATGCCTTGGTTGCAATACATGGCAACCTAAAGACTAGGATGGACCGGCGTGATTCGGCGAGCAAACGGTTGCCCTGTGACAGCGACTCGTCGTCTACCATCCATCTTCAGTCAATCGAGATACGTGAAGCGGAAAGGCGGAGAACTCCAAAAGACCATATACTTGCTATCTAGTTATGGGTGAGGATGGCCATAGGATAGTGGGGCATCGGGGGCCGGCGTATAGTTCTCATTTTTCAAGGTGTGCCTTTCATTAGTTGAGGGAGGGGTCAAGTGGGACCATAGCCACTGGAATAAAAACAGACCTTAGCATCTGCATCGGTAGATATCTGAAAGCTCCCGACCGAGTTCTGTATTCCTTGATTTGCCCTGACACAGGACTCGGACCGCACATTACAGGACATGTGCATCTAGACAAGCGATAACGACTCGCGATACATGCGTGGGGAAGTATAGGAACATATACCACTCTAGGTAGTGTGTCCTAGACTTGGGGGCATCGTTCGACAGGTAGCATAATTCCTAGTTGAACTAGGTGGCATAAATCCTGAATCCGAGAAGCGTTCAGCAGACAGCGTAAACCCTAGTTGAATCTGGAAGGCACTTGGTAGAAAACCCTAGATTAAATCTAGGTAACAAATAAATAAATGGATGCCTGAAGGCGATGGAAAATACAGGGATTGGGATCACGTTAGCGTTACTAGTTGGGACATTAGTTAGCTGGTGCAGAGATAATAGAAATCCGTATAACAAGGAAATGGTGAAGCGGCGAAAGTATTAGAGTGTATCCAGTTTATCTTATCTTAGCATATCTTGTGATTATCTTGTCTAATCTTGTTGACCCTATCGTCATGGTGTAATCTTGTATTCAGTTAATTAATGTCGTTTTGTTGTTCCATGTTCATATGCTAGAAGTTACTGAACTTACTCAGGCTTTATGTCTGACTCTGTTTTTCTTTCGTCTTCTTTTCTTCCGTCCCCTCCCCCCCCCCCCCCCCAGGTAGTAAAGGAGGGAATAGTATAGCTCAGGTTAAGTTGGACTGCCACTCTTTCCCAGCTTGAAGATTTGTCGAAGTTTGCTTGGATTCTCTTTTCAGATGCTATGGCTGGCTCTTGCTAAAATCGAGGAACATAAATGTTGTTTTATGCTTCTTTATTTTGTAAGACAGATGATACTCTGATATTGTAAAGAATTCATTGTAC
Source organism: Allium sativum (assembly GCA_030737875.1). Classification (NCBI taxonomy): domain Eukaryota; kingdom Viridiplantae; phylum Streptophyta; class Magnoliopsida; order Asparagales; family Amaryllidaceae; genus Allium; species Allium sativum. Next base: position 440,130,820 of record CM060922.1, on the reverse strand, counting down.
AAACTATTTTCTCAGTAAAGCAAATTTTTATTTTCTGCTGTTTAATTTCTGTCTGTCTTGTAATTTATCTGCATCTTTTACCCTAAATGCTCCACAGAACTTAGTGCATTCCCTTTGTGAGCGACACTAACGGATGTGGGGTGTTACACGTGGTATCAGAGCTGAAGGTTACCGGATCAGATAAAAGATTTGAAAAATTATTTTCAAAACGGTTTTAAAAGAAGCATTTTCAAAGAAAAGTTTGGTTTTAAAGGCATATTCCCCAAAGCCATTCGCATTATCTTCTCTTCCTCTATTTTAATTCTTGTCTTCTTCTTTCTTGAGTCTCTGGGGCTCCTGGCTTTCTGGGAGGTAACCTCATCGAAGGGCAAAGTAGTGTCCGGCTTCCATCCATAGCCGTAGTTGTTTCATCTACGGGCAGTTTTCTTTCGAAGCTTATAGGGTTTTCCGAACGATGGAGGCAGTTTTCGAGAGATTTGTCAACATGACTACACACGGAAGGGGATGAGGAGTTTGGCTAAGGAGCATAACCCTAGGATGAGGAATTCATGGATGTAGACTTAGCACACGAAGGAGGAAGAAATTATAAAACCTAAGACAAGAGGAAGTATCTTTACTAGGGTATGATAGGGAATATACTTAAGGACAGGGGCAAGAACGAGAACGAGATTTTCAGAAGGACAAGTACATGTTTTCACCACCAAGCGTACCTAGGAGAAAGGTAGTCCGGTTGGAAGAGTCTAGTTTTCTGTTCGTACTATTTCCTTTGGTTTTAGCGCTTCGCATTTGTTCATATCCACTTCCATAGTTGAGTCTCTGCACCATAGTACTTGTATAGTAGAAAGATCCCACTAGAGTCTCAAATCCAATCGGTGGTCCGACCAGTTTATTTTTGGTTAGTAGGGATTTGAGAATAGCTATCGAGTTTGCTTATATCATCTCAGGTAGATCATCTAAATTCGGAGGAGATATTCCTTGTGTGCTTGTCTGATATTGGTTTAGGCCTTTGGGCCTTGTACTTGAGGAATGTCGAGTTCAGTTTGGATGGTTTGCGTGAGAGATGAATAGTTGTGGCAGGCACTCTAAAGAGCACGTAGTGACCTTTCGACTCTTATATTTATGACATGGCGGATAAGAGGGAAACCTCTAGTCATCTTATTATGTATACCTGGTACCGTGATTGACATCTAATTTGGAAATGGAGATCCGGAACTTCACAATCGTGAAGTTAAATTAGTTAAGATACAGTGGAGTAAATCTCAAGAAGGCTAGATACTAGCATCATACCCTTTTCCTTGAGGGTGCATCCTTGATTTCTTTGTTTTAGGAGCTTTACGCATAATTGTTTCTCTCTTTCCAAAGTATATCACCTAGGTCGTATCTTCGATCCTTAGGTAGAAGCCAATGGATGTAACCATGTATTTGAAACATGTTATGGTTGATGGTTTCAAGTGGTTGCTAATGGTTGCTTGTGAATGCATATGCGTACGTATTAGGCACTAGATCAAGTTCGGACGCTTTCATCTTGCATTTACAGATATGTATTTGTTTGTAAGTTGAGCTTGATATGGAATCATATGGATGTTGCATATGGATGAATGGCTGTGCACGCATGTAGTATTTACATAACTAGGGATGCTTGCATACATGATTGGACGCATGGCACTGACATGATTCGCATTGAGGAGGTCAACTGAATCAGTAGACCGCCTGATTTTGCATTAGATAAAGACATGTACACACACTATGCATATGAACATGAAAGCATTAGAAATATTTTAGGGACAATGGATGCCTGTGAGTGAATGGTTGAGTAGATGGGTGATTGGATGGTAGGACACATTCTTCCTAACTTGAAGATTTCGGGGACGAAATCCTTTTAAGTGGGGGGAGAATGTAACACCCCGTAGTTCTATAACACTAAGATTCACAAATCAAGGCAGAATTAAAAGTTAAAATCAAAATCAAGGGAAACGGGCTGCTCCATTGCGTTCGTCTCGGAATTCTGCATGAAAACGAGTCCGAGTTTGCGTAAATCGGAGTCCGTATGAGGGAGATATGGCCTTCGGAAGATTCAGCGAAGTTCAAAATTCAAAATAGGTCGAGTTCAAATTCAAAAATCGGACCGAACCTGGGTAGGCGGGAATTTTCCCGCCCAAGACACCCATGTCGACTGGGTAGTCGACCTGGGGGTCGACCCCCCTTTTTCCAGCTTCCTGAACCAGATTCGTTTCTCTGTATTTGGACGCCCTTCTGACCAGATTCGTTGACTTCTACACTATATAAACAGCCCTGGTCTTCTTCTCTATTCACAATTCTTTTCTATCCTTATGCTGCCTCTGAGAAAATATATAAATAAATAAAAATAAGAAGATAATACGAAAATCCAAGACAAGGTTATGCTGCTCAAGTTGTCTAGAAGAGATTCAAAGCTTCAAGATAAGGACTAAAGGCTAAACGTCGCACGAATCATAGCAACGCCTCCTTTCTATTCTAATCTAATCTCTGTAAGTCAGTTTTTTCTAGATTTGAACGTTTTTTTTCTGTTCGTGACATGAAATTAAAGGAATAAAAGAATATGCCAAATCTCTCTCTCTATTCGAATCTATGCCTATACTCTTGAACCTAATTAAGAACTGTTATGATTCGAGAACAAATAAGACCGTGACTTTGAAACTATGGACCTTAAAACCATATGCCTATGACTATGAACATTTGCCTATGACTATGAACATTGCCTATGACTATGGACATTGCCTATGACTATGAACATTGCCTATGACTGTGACTTTGAGGATTATTTCCTTGACTAAGCCTATGCCTTTGATTAGGAAATATAAACTATTTCCTATGACATAACAAGGACATATGTGATTAAACACCTGTGATTCATGACTAGGAAAGTGTTGCTTAAGTTTTGTGACTATGAAATTGGGTCTAAACCCGATCATCTATTCTGTCTATTCTTGGTTATCTTTGGTTTTAGACCTTGGGAATTTACCTATTAAGTTAGGTCTACCCATGTTCTTGAACCTACGTCTCTATTCTGTCTATTCTTGGTTTTCTTTGGTTTTAGACCTTGGGAGTTTACCTATTAAGTTAGGTCTACCCATGTTCTTGAACCGACGTCGTTATTCAACCCTTTTTATGCCAGTTAGTATGTCTATCTTTTGCATAGCATCTTTGGTTCATTCCCTATTTTCTACAAACCTAGCTTTATTTATAATCTAGACTGAATCACGATTATACGAACGGTGGGAATGCGGTTTGGGCAAAATATGAAATTTACTAAAAACGTAGTTTAACTTGGAAATTGGCATAAATTGGGAACATGTATTATGGCATGTTCATAGGAATGCAAATTGGATAAATTTGACATGAATTATAAGATGTGTAATTTGAATCTAGTATTGACGTGTAAATCTAGCATTTACATGAATAGTGAACTAGAGTAATAAGTCTAGTTTGACGTGAATTAGAATGTTGAATCGGAATTGGGTTAGCTAATTTGGCACGGTAAGTATATTGGCATAAATGTGAAATTGGCCATAATTGGGAATAACTGCCAGGTTTAGCAAAATCATGGTTAGTGACACTTAATTCGGTATAGTTTACATACCAGAAAGCATAGATATGATTTAGAGGGGGAAATGGGCCATAAGAATAAATGTAGACAATTTACAATAAAAGAGTAATTGGGAAATAAGTAAATTAGGATTAATTTACTTATAGAATTTGTCCTAAATAAGGAAAGGCGACTTTAGACAAATTAAAAGTTTATTAACGACATCTCTTTTAATGGTACACCAGAAAGTTCTAAGGTGACAGAGAGGATAGTGTCTAGGCTTAAGTTTGGAAAATACAAGTTTCCTGCTCTCCCTGGCTATCCCTAACTGATCCGACGGACGGGATGGTTACTTTCAAAACCTGATGTGAAAATTAATCAAAACCCTTTGAACTAGAAAACACGAATAGGCCTAAACCGAGGTTAGACTGAGTTGCGATGTAAATCTGCCCAGAACCAACCGACACATCCAGTAATCACAACAATATCTGTCTAATGTGAGTGGTCGTGGCTTTAATCTGTTTGATTAAAGCTAGAACAAGAATGGTAGGGTTAAGTTCACTAAGACACTTAACCAACTCAACATGATAACAAGACTGGTAGGTGGGGTTAGGTTCATACAGTTAAGCTAGAATGGGAGGGTTAAGTCCATAGGAACACTTAACCAACTTAGCACAGTTAAGCTAGAACGGAGGGCTAAGTCCACAGGGACACTTAACCAAACTCATGGTAACAAGACAAGATTTGTAGAGGTTAAGTAACTAAGAAAACACTTAGCCAAATTAACATGTTAACTAGACTAGAGGTTGGGGTTAAGTAAAGTTTAATACACTTAGCCAATTTGATATGTTAGCTGAGCTAGACCGTAGGGTTAAGTAAACTTGAACACTTAACCATCAGATTGTATTAAAAGAATAGGGTTAAGTCTAAAACATAAAGGGATAATACTTAACCGTTAATAACATGTTAGTTAAAACAGACGGGCAAGGTTAAGTTAAAAAGGAACACTGAACCAATACAGGGTGAATGGGTAGGGTTAAGTAATAAATACTTAACCAATATAACTTGGTTTGTGGTAGGGTTAAGTCATCATGAATTACTGATAACACTTAACCAGTTTAACAAGATGAATGAAGAGGGTTAAGTTGGCTTCAATTGACTAATGACACTTAACCAATCCAAATTGACGGGAAAGAGAACTAAGTAGAAAACCTTAGTTAAGAAAACAACGATTCTGGAAACTTAGTGGTAAACCTTAGTTGACAAAACTAAGTAGTAATTCTTAGTATAACACGAGGAGGAGCGAACGTCCGACTGAATAAAAGGAAGGCTCCAACGAATTGGGTTCCGAAGCCCGAGGCTTCGAGGGGACGTGAGGGTACTCTTGGTATCCCTCTGTGAGGCTGCAGATGATCCGCCGGGGCCCACAGAGGTTAAGGTCTGCGTAGAAGAACCAGGGGTATGCCTTGGTTGCAATACATGGCAACCTAAAGACTAGGATGGACCGGCGTGATTCGGCGAGCAAACGGTAGCCCTGTGATAGCGACTCGTCGTCTACTATCCATCTTCAGTCAATCGAGATACGTGAAGCGGAAAGGCGGAGAACTCCAAAAGACCATATACTTGCTATCTAGTTATGGGTGAGGATGGCCATAGGATAGTGGGGCATCGGGGGCCGGCGTATAGTTCTCATTTTTCAAGGTGTGCCTTTCATTAGTTGAGGGAGGGGTCAAGTGGGACCATAGCCACTGGAATAAAAACAGACCTTAGCATCTACATCGGCAGATATCTGAAAGCTCCCGACCGAGTTCTGTATTCCTTGATTTGCCCTGACACAGGACTCGGACCGCACATTACAGGACATGTGCATCTAGACAAGCGATAACGACTCGCGATACATGCGTGGGGAAGTATAGGAACATATACCACTCTACGTAGTGTGTCCTAGACTTGGGGGCATCGTTCGACAGGTAGAATAATTCCTAGTTGAACTAGGTGGCATAAATCCTGAATCCGAGAAGCGTTCAGCAGACAGCGTAAACCCTAGTTGAATCTAGAAGGCACTTGGTAGAAAACCCTAGATTAAATCTAGGTAACAAATAAATAAATGGATGCCTGAAGGCGATGGAAAATACAGGGATTGGGATCATGTTAGCGTTACTAGTTGTGACATTAGTTAGCTGGTGCAGAGATAATAGAAATCCGTATAACAAGGAAATGGTGAAGCGGCGAAAGTATTAGAGTGTATCCAGTTTATCTTATCTTAGCATATCTTGTGATTATCTTGTCTAATCTTGTTGACCCTATCGTCATGGTGTAATCTTGTATTCAGTTAATTCATGTTGTTTCGTTGTTCCATGTTCATATGCTAGAAGTTACTGAACTTACTCAGGCTTTATGTCTGACTCTGTTTTTCTTTCGTCTTCTTTTCTTCTGTCCCCTCCCCTCCCCCCCCCCCCAGGTAGTAAAGGAGGGAATAGTATAGCTCAGGTTAAGTTGGACTGCCACTCTTTCCCAGCTTGAAGATTTGTCGAAGTTTGCTTGGATTCTCTTTTCAGATGCTATGGCTGGCTCTTGCTAAAATCGGGGAACATAAATGTTGTTTTATGATTCTTTATTTTGTAAGACAGATGATACTCCGATATTGTAAAGAAATCATTGTACAAACTATTTTATCAATAAAGCAAAATTTTATTTTCCGCTGTTTAATTTCTGTCTGTCTTGTAATTTATCTGCATCTTTTACCCTAAATGCTCCATAGAACTTAGTGCATTCCCTTTGTGAGTGACACTAACGGATGTGGGGTGTTACACGTTAACTGGCTTTTTGGTTCTGTTACCAGGAGAGCATCAGACACGCTCAACTCAACGTACCTCGAGAAGCTGAGGCCGAAAACGGACGCACAAGAGTGAAGGAAACAGGATCAAGAAGGGACTACTCTGCTTATAACTTCGTGACATCCAGAAGGCATCCGAGAACCAAGGCCTCGAACCCCGAAGGAGCCACGAGTATCAGCCACCAGGTCCAGCCATCCTTGTGCCCCTCAGAAGGACCTCACCCAGGCATGATGCGGAATTCGCACCCAACCGGTGTGAAATCTCGCACCGATGCCTGGGTTCGAAATTTCGAACCTAGTGGGTGCGAGGTCTCGAGCCTAGCAGGTGCGAAATCTCGCACCCATGGCTGGGTTCGAGATTCCGAGCCCAGCTGGTGCGAAATCTCGCACCCATGGCTAGGTTTGAGATTCCGAACCCAGCAGGGCGAGATTTCCTACCCGCGTCTGGGTTCGAAATTTCGAACCCACATGTTCGAAATTTCGAGGCGCACAGGTGGTGGGTTCGAATTTCCTGCACATGGTCCCTATTTCTGCCTAATCCTACCTACTCTCACTCCTATAAATAGCCCATGGCCTCACACTTCAAAGGGGTTGGATTTTCTTCACTTGTGACCTTCCTAGAGCTCCACGAACTCCATTAATGGCATCTCCTATTTGAGGAAGAAGGAGAATTAAATATTATTTTTCCAAATACCTAGCATATGGCAATTATGAATGTGAATGTAATGAACAAGGCTCTACCTTGTAATTCTTAAGTGGTTAATAAAAGTTCAACATCTTCCCAAAGTGGACGTAGGCCTAATCCGCGGCCGAACCACTATAAATACTCGTGTCTTTTACCGCTTTCTCTTACTTAGTCTTGCGACCAAATTAACTTGTCCTAGTAATAGGAATCTTTGGTGTTTACGACATTTTTTGCCATCAAAAAATATCAATCATGATAAATAATATCCATGTCTACCCTTGCATGCAGGATCTAGTCTAATCAATACAAGACATCTAACCATGTATATAATGACAACAATGGTTATCATTCCACTAAAGTGAGGGAAGTAAGTTTAGGATCTCTTGTCATAGAATCTAGTACAATTAAAGTGCTATCATGCTACCCTCAAATCCTCAGCAATCGATTGATGAAAACAATCGAAAAAATCGCTCCCGCATCTACATGGGAATCTTATGTAGCAACGGAAAGTTATGCAGCTCTTCCTATCTAGCATTGACTAGATGTCTATCCACTCATCAAGAAATCAGCGCTAAACACCCTCCAACAATGCCAGGAACAAGCACACCACTTCAATATATAATCAACCACCATGGTAATATCTGTACAACAACACTTCATATCCTGAAGCCATAACCAATAATATAAGTGAGCAACAGCTACTAGTGGAATACCGCTTCTAATTAAACTGGTATATGTTCTGCACAACAACAGCAACACTAGGAGGTCAGAAATATGAACCATCAATACCATTGACGGTCAAGATCCCACTCAGAGAGGAGAAACTCCAGTAAGGTAACAGCATAGATAACTACAACTCCGTCCTAATAAACAGTGCCTCCAGAACTCCAAAATGAGTCCGTTGGCCATTGCGAACACTATCGCTATGTCGATTCTATCTCCACCGACCCTGAACCAAGAGTCGAATACTCCATCATGAGAAGTTCTGTCATAGCTTGGTACACGACGACCTACTCTCCTGAAACTACCACCATAGCCTTCGTAGGATCGATAGCGACTCCTACTCCATGTAATGTGACCTAAATACCTCACTTCACCAACCTGAAGCAAAACTCCAACAATCCAAATAACAATCGTCGTACTCTTCACACTGAAATCATTAAAAATGTCTTATTACTAGAATACCTGGCTACAACATCGGTGCTTTAACATTAGTTTATAAAACCACCAATGTTAAAGGTTTTTTAACCTCGATAATTTTTTTTTACCGATGTTAAAAATTTTCACAGACATCGCTTATTAAAATGACCGTTTTCTATTTTGTAGTAAAAAAATGAAAATTACCTATACTATATTCCCTCCTTTACCAAAAACATTTCACTCATAAAATACATTCCCTCTCTTTACCAAAATTTCCCCCATCTTCTCCACTCTCTTGACCCTATTTTCTCTCAACTTACTCTCTGCCGAACTTTGTCTCTCTCCTGTCTATCACTCACCAGATCATCATCTCACACTCTCACAAATATACCTTCATCGTATCTCACTTTCTCACACTGAAAAAATTACAAATCCAGTTTTCGATTAGGCCAAAACCAGCTTCATATTGGTTTTATAATTGTTAATTTTTCAAAACCCATCTTGAATTGGCAAGATATTTCAAAAAAAATTCAAATTTTATTTGCTTGTAATTGGTTTTCATGTTATCTAAATGTGTATATGTTTTTGTATTATGTGTTTTTAATTGCCCTACTTGTTTAATTCACTACGTATGTTAAAGTATTGCCCATAGTAATGCATGTGTAATGTGTATGTGCCTAATCTTCTGTTCCTAGGTCACCAATTCGGAGGTTAATCTACTGCACAATAACATTTTATGTTTAAATTAAAATTATACTTGGTTACGTACAATCTGCTTATTTATGTCGTTTTTTGTTTAAAATGGGAATCAGGTAGGTCGCTCTTCGTCATATGAACCTATGGATAAGTTATGGATTTTGAAAGATAGAGGTTCTTTAGAATAAGAAATTGGAGTTGAAAAATTCTTGATTTATGCAGAAGAAAATTCCTTGCCCATGTGCATGTTGTGTTAACTTTAAAAAATTCTATAGCAAAATACTTAGGGGTCATTATATGAAAATGGGTTTAGTTTTGGATATATTGATTGGATTTGGCATGGAGAAGATTGTTCTAAGAATATTAGGTCATATATTGGTAGTACATGTCCATTATCCGAAACTGTTGACGTTTGTGAAATATCATTTAATTCGGGGGGTGGAGGGAGGGGATTAGGATGATTTGTATGGCTTCAAAAGGTTTGTCGTTGATGCTAAACAACCTTTGTATGAGGGTAGTGAGTATATTAAGTTAGAGTCAATGTTAAAGTTGTATAATTGGAAAGCTAGGTTTGGTTTCAATGATGGCTCTTCAACCAAACTTCTCTCTTCCAAGAATTTCCATGAATTTTAAAGTTATCATTGATTTTCCGTGAATTTTCTCATGATATTTTGGAATAATATAAAGTAAATGGCATGGTAGAAATCATCCTTAATTAATGAAATAATTAAAACTGTATTAATAAAGGAGTAAATAAAAGAGGAAAAATATTATGTATTTACTTTTAAAGTGCCAATAGTAACGAATGAGAGATGGACATGTGTAAACTATAATTCATGGGCTATGAGTTTGCTAAGTAAAATATAAAATTTCTACTTCGTTATATAAATATCATTATGTAAACTTGATAGAAATATTTTACAAACTCAAAAGCCAAAAAATATAGACTTGATTATATAATATATACAAGCTTTAGCCCTTTATAGTACAAATTTTGTAGACTTCTTCGTATAAACTCATTAGCTTTTACTATATAGAGTAAATAGAAAACATATGCGATAACTTGTGAATGTAGTAGTATTACCTTACAAGCTTTGTAGTTATACAAGCAACAACTTTACCTTGAAAATTTGATATTTATAAACACGATAGAAAAAGGATATACAAACTTAATAACAAGTTGCAAACTCGACAACAAATTATAGACTCGATAGCAAGTTACAATCACGATATCATGTTATGTACTAAATAGAAAACTGACTTTATCGGTTTTATAACATGTGTAAATTTAATAACATTGTCTTATATAGTTAGTAGCCATAAGCATGACAACATTAACTTGTAAACTCGATAGCTATGAAGGTGGTAACTCTTTTACATACGGTACCTAATCAAATATGTATGTAAAATAAAATGGTTATATTTTCAATAAGTAAAAAATGTGAACTGCAGAAAGCATTTGGAAGCCAATTTATAGGTTTTTTTACTTCTATTTCATAACTCATGAAATTATAGAAAATATAGTGATAGTTAAAATGCAATAATTTATGTGAAGAATGAGTGAAACAAAGGGAAGTAGAGATGATAAGTATTTAATAAGAAACAAATGTTTTATATGTAAAGCTAGACCATTTGGACATAATCAAGAAGTTCTAAAGAATGTGTACGTTACACGACTAATAAATGAAAGACATGGATTGAATCTAAAGTCTTAAAATATGCCTACTCATTGAGATATTGAATGGGAGGATGCCAAGGCTTAATAAAGTCTAAATTCAACGGTTATATTTAAAGATGACATGAATTAGGAAGTTTGATAGGATCAATTGAGAAAAATTAACTCTACTGTGAGTAAATAACTTCAGAATGGATATAATGAATCGATAATATGATATAAAATTGTTTTCTATTACAGCGAGGGTTTATTTATGCTTAGTAAGGATGCTTACTATAATGTGTTCATGGTTCTTACATTCAACCACCCAGAATATTAGGGTGGCCCTAGTTAGGGTGGCTCTTTAGATAGATGAGTGAACATTTCACATTGATGTTGTTCGAAAAAGATGAATTAGTGATAAATAAACCAAGCATGTAGCATTCGCTAAAGATAAGCTAGGATAAATAATTAAACAAATACAAAAATAAGAGTCTAGATGGAGTGAGATGACTACATGATATGGTTCATATTATACCTATGACAAGTTTGTAATATACTTGTGTGGAAAATGATGATTAAATGGCATGGTTCATAATGTGATATTAAGTATATGTATACATAAGTTGGAAAGAAATTCTATAAGATTATCCTCGTTATATGATATTTTAATATCATATGATAAGATGTGATTGTTTTTTCATTAGTAAACTAAAAAACTATTCAGCTAGGCTGCATGATCTCACCATGTACTGTACTTAGAGAGAAGTATCACTCATACAATGTTTTATGTCTTATGTTGTTATTTTTATTTTCCTTATAAGCTCAATGGTAATCGTTTGAGTAGGTTGAGTTTATGAGGTTAGAAAGATAACATTTCGAGAAGACGAATAAAATCTCCAAAATCAAAGCAGGAGCTTGTAGTCATTAAAGTTTTCCTTTGACTCTGTTGTTGCAAAAATTTGTTGTATAAATAGTTAAGAAAATAAGCTTGCAACTTCATATGCCAAGAATTTCGCTATCATTTATGTTTTTTTATATTGACACCCACATGAGTATGGCTTAGGAATTGAAAATGTTAAATGAACAACTGATTTTTATGATTTATTTATTATTGCAAAAAAGTTGATCTTGTTTTGTTACTTGAAAATAATTCTACGGTTGGCTGTAACACCATCGACCTTCATTTTAGTCTCGAAATGGATGGTGTTATAATGTAATACCACAACTTAAATTTATATAAACATAGTTAAGTACTAGGTAGAATTTGGATAGTTGAAAATAAGCACCTTGGAGAAAAATATACATATGTGGATGGAGAAAAATATACATATGTGGATACTTTCTTGTTAAATTTGGCCTAACTTCAAATCTAATAAAAGCCCGTCGATCCTTAGGTCCTTTCAATGCTTATTGTGGGTCGGTATAATTGACTTTAGAAAAAAAAGTAGGACTTTCTATGTATGCTTTCATAGTACATAGTTACATATTAGAGTGGTTTATAAAGTAAATAGTTGACTGTGAAAGTAGTTTATTAAAATACTTAATATATATAGGTTAAAATAAAATAGTTTATAAAGTAAAAAAGTTATTTAATAAAATAGTTTATATAGTAGTTTGAAATAAACTAATTTGAATTAGAGTTGTTTCTTCCAGATTTTAAATAGAACCGAAGTCACATTCTAGTTTCAAATCAAATCGACTCCATTTCAATATTTCAATTTGAATCAACTTGCATTTTATGTTTAATTCAATTCAAATAATTCAATTCAAATATTTAAAGTTTATAATTAGAATTCTCATTTTGAATTATTTCAATTTATAATACTCTCGAGTTCATAATCCAATTATCTCTTTAAATCAAATTGAATTAAACTAAATTTCAAAGGTGGATAAAATAATTCAATTTCAGTTGAATAAAAATTCATATTCAATCCTAAATTTATAGCTTCAGTACAACATTTAATAATTCCTTTAACTTCTAAATTCCAAGTTCAAAGTTCAAATTTAAGGAACTCAATTTATAAAAAACCATTTATATTGTCTTTAATATAATATTTCAAAATTTAAATTAAAAAAATGTATTGACCAACCGATGTCCATATATAATTTTCTATTCTATGGTGAAGTGATGCTTAAATTTAATTCTAGTATTTGAGGAATGAATATATATATATATATACATATATATCATTTCAACCAAATCATGGGTTACCTAAGTTCTTAATTCATTTCAATGATTAATCCCGAGTTTATTTGATGCTCGTAACATCAAAGGTAAACGGTTGGGATTAATCAACACAAACAGTAGTCATGCATAAATAAATGAATAACAGGATGAATCACACAATTAACATCGATATGCCTAATATATCAGTTTAGGTATCAATATGTCTAATATATCAATCCAAGGGATCCATCAAAATCAATCCATCTAAGCAGTTCAATATCACATCAATTTACTAGTTGTTAGGTGTCAGGTTTAATCTAGAAATTAGATTTCAACTTAATCCAACTGTACAACTCAAATTAACAGTTAAATTAAATATACTATCAATGAGAATGTAATGACCTGGGTGATTTGCGACCTTGGTTATCAACATAAACCCAATGTTGACTATCAAGCATCGAAAATACTGGATAGTTAATGAAAGAAGTTAGAGGGTGAGAATAGATAAGATAGAAAATTAGAATAGAAGAAGAAGAACATACAACAACATCAGAGTAACACGAATCTCATAGCGGAATGAACAACATATGACAGATAACATATCTTTGAAATAAAATCAGTATATGTATGTAGTAACATTATCAGAGTACAGCACTTACAACACAGCGGAATAAACAAAATGCTATATAATCCTGAAGCCACCTGCTCCATGCTCTCCAAGTATATCTGTAAAACCTGACAACTTGACTGCCCGTACAAATTTGGGCACTCAAGAGTTTAGGGTAAAACAAAACAAAACAAACTATGGGTCGGTCATGGGACTAGTGTGAGTAAAAAAATTTAAAACAGTTTGATAAAATAAACGATATCTCATAAGACCACGCCGTATAACACGGAACGGGTATTTCCCTTATGAGAATCCAAAATGCTTGATTCAATCATTCAAAAATCCTTTTGAAAGAAACGATAATCTTTATATCATAACTCTTTGGATATTATAATAGTGTCTATCAACCACAATATAATAATATTCTAGCAGAACGCTTTCATCTCACGTTCCACATACGTAATATATAATCAAAAACCGCGGGCGCTTATTGGGTAATGAATTCCAACTAACAAGGTATGGGACCACCTTCCGAAAGTGTGTCTCTAGAGAGAAATACATAGGGTTCAACAAGAACATCTTGCAACCCAGCCTAAACATGACCGGTCACTCATTTCGTTGAGTGTACCGAATGTATTATCACCAACGGTTGGGATCAACAACCGTTTCCTGTAAGGGACAACATCGAAATAGTTTAAAGAAGTAAATGGAATTTCTCTAGATCTGGTGACAATAGACCCTAGTTGGCACCTAACCACTTAGCCTTGCGACCTACCCGCTTTTATACCATTTCCTGGTTGTGAGGCTAGAGGCCACAACATATAGATCACACCTTTATTTACTCCGAATGTCACATCGTCATACCCGTCAAATCACAAATTGATTTCCCTAAAAATACTACGGGTATACAACTAAGAGAAACGAATTCCTCCGCCACCAAACGTAAATACGTTTGGAGATATCAACTTACACGATCTATTAAATATACTCTGTCAGACATTCTTCCATACAGGTCGTCCTGGAACTGGACAGACCGAAGGTACTATTCAGTAAAGCCATCTTAGGTAATTTCTACCTAGGATTTATTGAACACTCCTTCCATAACTCCGTCTTCAATTATCTTCGTCATTTTTGATTCGCAACGCTAATGCCATACGAAGTGATTTTCAGATAATATATCTGATCCCAGTCTCTTTGTATTGACAACAGAAATGGTCAAAATCTTTAATAGTCGGTGATTTAACTATTAAAGGAAAAAATGTGTACAAACAACGACCATATTTCCAAATGGAAACCTTACCGATCAATCATCATTTCATTTCCCAATTTCCCATTTATCGTTTCCATATATTCGTAAATTTCTTATTTTCTAAAATTAGAAAATATACATTATTAACTTTGGAAAACGTTTCCATTTCTAATTCACGCATCAATATCTTACCACCTCTATTAGTCTCTAACTATAAACTAGTCAGAGAACAACTTCCCAAGCATAAACCCCGAAGGCTGAAACCAACATCAGATCGATACCCAGAAAGCCATTCAACTCAAGTAATTTCCAGTCAGTTTCTAATTTCAGTAATTCAATTTAAATTCCTAATTCAAACCCCAAATTCTTTATAATATTTTATTTGCAAAATATTTACTTAAATCCTTTATTCACATTAAATGTGAATAATATTTCTTCTTTGCAATCAAAACAGTTTGATTTCATATTTAAAAACAATGTCCCAAATCCAATTTCTATTTATACTTCTAATTATAAAATTATTCATATAAAGTATCATTTTATTCTTATAACACTTATAATCCCATTTATAATCACCTTTATAAATGCTGCTCAAATTCTATTTAAAATATCAGTGTTAAAACCGATTCCTACTTCTCTGTATAAATTCAGTCTTATATATTCCGTTCCTCAAATTATAAATATTTTATTTAATTTATAAAACATTATTTATAAATTAATCTTCTCAATCCATTTGTTAAAACAGATTTCTATTTAATATCCACTTTAAACAATCTTCTCATAAATCTTTTATATCTCGTCAATTTCCTTTTATACTTATATTTATTTTCTATATAAATAATCCTTTTATACTTTTATTTATTTTCTATATTAATAATCCTTTTATAAAATTATTTGATTTTATAAATATTATATTTTCAATTTACTTTTTGAAAATTCCCTTTTCACATTCCGGTATTTCTTATGGTATTTAAAATACCAAATAACATGACCAGTGTCATCATAATCAATCACAGATTTTATATCACATCATATATCATAATATATGAAAATAAACGGTATTATAAATATTGAGGAATCCAGTTGGATCCCTCCTGTTTCTTTGCATCCACAGATGTTAAACAATATAAATAACATCGATTTCATTTCAATATGAAATATTCTGATAAACAGAATCAATATTTGATTAATGATTTACATATATATCGTTATCTATAATTTCAACCAATACATCAGCAATTCAACCAAACAATCAGCACACAACAATCAATCAACATTTATCAATACTAGATTATATTTATAAAAATATAAAATGTACAAAGTTAGTGAGATTTACTCACATTGGACGGTCATCGTTAAATAACGATAATTGTCAGTTGATTCAGACAGACAATTTATTTCACTATAAATTGTAACGAGCTCCAATTCACTCCATGTCAGTTCCATTGTGTAGCCGTCGTCCATACGATCCCAACGGATCTTATTTCTCCCAATTCTGATACTGTACGCACAAGTTACGAGTTTTATAATTTTATATACATCTATATAATTTAAATTTAAATGATTTAAATAGTTTAGGCCTCACTCTTTTCCAATTTGGCCCACTACCCTTTATTCAGACCTGACTCGTGCTTGTTCTTCCTCTTCTAAATTAACACTCCCTGTACCCACGAACTAAAACTGTGCTTCACTTTAAAACTGCCAAACCATTTTCTAAATCGACTTCTACCCAAACAAATTTCACAACCACACATTTCCAATAAATCAAAAACTGTTTGTTCCAGTTCAAGCCTTTCTCCCACTTCCTCAATTTCGCACTCACCCCAGACCAAATAAAATACCAATTTTCACGCCATTACTGAACATTTAAACTCATCTTACTCATTCATCATTTCCCTTAAATTCATACAAAAATTTTCGAAATTCCCATCTTCAAACGCTCTTACACCTCATGCTATCATACCCATACTCGCACTCCTAAAACCAAATGCGTTGAACAAGGTACCATCTTCTTCCATTTCATTGTAATGTCGTGTGACGGCAAGGAATTTCGCTCGGTCCGAACCAGTCGCTAAACCGAGCCAGACCGTTCGAAACACCCTATCGTTTGAGAACAAGACAAACAGAACGCATACAGAAGAACATTTCATTGCATATTACATCAATGCATCAGATTACAAGAATATACAGAGTAAAAATGAATATTACACAGAAATATCAGAGATTTAAATTACATTTAAATACATAGCAGCGGAAAATAATACTATACACAACTAGAAGAGATATACGGATACAAAGCTTTCCGGATATCATTCCAGTTGTAAACCAGGACCCTGTGAATATAAATCTGCAAAACCAAAACTACTAGCTGCCCGTGTCGAAAATAAGGGCACCCAGAGTTTAGGTTAAAACAATAAACTCCAGGTCAGTCATGTGACTGGTGTGAGAACTAAAACAGTTAATAATCTTTATTTTAAATCATTAGGTAAATCAAGGGACCACGCCGTATAACACGGAACGGGTTTCCTCCCAAGAATACCAGTGCATAAAACAAACAGCGCAATGCTAAATAAAGAAAAATGAAGCTGTTATAAGACCCAGGTCCTATCACACAATGCAACGCAAGCCGGGGGATAGGGTTTTCCCTTATAACAGCCAAAGAATGCTTGATACGTTTAAAACAAATCATTTGATACGACTATAAGTGCATAGTGTATAAAACAACTTCAAATCATAAGTATCAATCATAGGCGGCATGGGTACCATATATCATGTCGCCATATATAGGTTTACAAATAAAACCGCAAATGTCACGTATTTGGAAATTGGATTTCCGTCTATGAACCGAGGCAAAAGATAGTCCTCAACCGATTCGAGACGCTCTAGCCCGCCCCTCAGGCACAGCCGCAACCGTACCTTGGATCGTCAGGGCCGGTCCACACGAAGTGGATTATAATGCCTGAACAATACGTTTCTCCGCCCTTTGGGGCGTAAATGAGCCAACTAAATGACTCCATCGGTTCGAGAACGACCGATCAATCCGAGGCGCCTCGCAACAGCAACAACCACATAAGTCAAACTCGTCAGGGCGTGTAAAACCACTGACGCCACTTCTAGCTAGAAAGAAAACGCATGTCCCCCCTGAGGTCCGTCTCCCGTTTTTGGTTCATACCTGGTGTGAAACACGCGAGGTAAACGTTACACAAAGCTACGCCACAAAGGCCGTGCTTTGATCATCACCACAAGACTTTGCTTTTCAACAGAAGCCTTGATCATTTGCATCTTAGCATGCCACACAGGCAAACCATCCTATGCAACCGATATCAGTCACACAGAATGAAATACGATGTCAGACACACAGTCCATTTACAAGTCCGTCCTGGGTCTGAACGAAACCGGAGGCACCTAGTACCCCGCATACCCATCAATCTCCAAGTACGTCTGGACGATCACTAACTGTTTCCATCTTCTTGGGTGTACAGCCCAATCAAGATCATCAGTTATCACCCAAACGACGTGAAGACCTCCGGTCTTCGACCATCGTCTTCATCTTCGACTTATCGTCGTATCAGTTATTCAGAATGGGATAAACCCGGTCTTTCCGAATAACTCGCGTATATATTATAAAAGTGTTACACAAACACAACATACACCTCATTCCAATTCATCAGTCACTAACCGTAAATTAATCAAGAGAATAATTCCCCAAATATTAACCCCGAAGGTCGAAACCAACATCAGATCAATATTCAGAAAACCATTCTTCTTAGCTAACCGACAGTTAGTTTCTGATTTCACATTCATAGGGAAAGATTCCCATTAATTTTATCAAAGATAAATTCCTTGAATTTATTCTTTAATCAACTTTTGAATATCAATTCAAACTAGTCGGGATTAGCGAACCTTACCGAAGTAATCATTTGTTTTAATTTCCCAATCCCAACCTATTCATCCCATGAAGTAAAACTGGTTATACTTCATATCTAACACCACGGTGTTATTGGTAAATTCAATTACCATTTCACGTTCAAATCTAATTAAAGATTTAACTATCGCCTGGAGCAAAACTGGTGATACTCCATTCTCGATCATTTCAATCTAATTAAAGATTCATTAAAACTCCACTTAGTCTTAATCTTCGACTGGGTTAAAGAATCAGTGTCATTTAAAACACGGTTCACGATAAACCCAAAGTCACATTCATTAATTATCGGGTTAAAGAACAAGTGTTATTTAAAACACTGTTCACGATAAACCCAAAAATCAATATCAATTCAATTCCAATTAAATATTATTTAATTGGTACACTTCATTAAATCTAAATAAAAAGATTTAATCATTTCTCAACTGGGTTCAAGAACAGTGTTAGTGAAGACACCATTCACGACAAACCCAAATCACATTCGATATTCAATACAAGGCTCTGAATAGAAAATATATCGGCTTATATTCAATATCGAATTCTACGACTAACAAATGTCGTATTGGAAATAGCGATATAAATATATATCTTTCAAATTTCCATACCAACACCTGTATAATCACGAATTCCAACATCGAAATATTCCGAAGACAATTTCGATTCAAATCCACTCCAATGCAATCATTGGAAATTTTGGTTATTTTCAAACCCCTTTTCAAATTCAATTTATTTATTTAAAAATAAATAGAATTATAATTCTAGTTCAAAACTAGTTCATTTCGATAAAAATCTATTTTTATCCTTTCAAATATGGAGTTTTTCATCCCAATTCTTTCTAAATCATTTCTTATGATTTTACACAAATTATTACTATTTTTAATAATTTTATCAAGGCCTGTACAGTCGATTTCCATCAACGGTCATCGAACTGCACTTACAGCGACCTTTTTCGAATTTGATTTGGACGTATCTCCAAATCCAACCGTTAGATTTCCAATTTATCACATTCGTTAGAAAGCTCTTTTCGATACGAACCCAACGGTTCCGGTTTTAGGAGAATCCGACGGTCGGATCTCCCGTAATGTCCGTTTGAAATAAATGGTCGAAATTCGCGAACTGCCGCGGCGCGGCGCGTTCTATTCAGGCCATTATATTATATATATAATATATATAATATATATTTCGTCGATTTCTATTTAAAACGAATTATATAAATAGTTTTAAATTCGTTTCAAAAGCAATTTCAACTTCCGTTTCAATTCAAATCAAAATTGAATTCTTCTCTATAAATTCGTTTTAAAATTCATTTCTATTCAATTCAAATTTCAATTCCATTTGAATTCATTTCAATTTGCTTTCAATTCAATTTGAATTCGTTTTCAATTCATTTCGAAATCGTTTTCAATTCAATTCATTTCGAAATCGTTTTCAATTCAATTCATTTCGAAATCGTTTTCAATTCAATTCATTTCGAAATCGTTTTCAATTCAATTCATTTCGAAATCGTTTTCAATTCAATTCATTTCGAAATATTCGATTTCGAGATTACTTTTCAATATTCATTTTAAAATGAATAAAATCGAAATAAATATCGTTTACGTCAAAATGGCGTCAATCTAATCAACACGGCTTCATAAATTTCTATTTTCAAATATTCTATTTCAAATATTTCCTATTATCAAAATATTTGTTATTATCAAAATATTCTTTATTTTCACGATTGGAATGAGGCCCAATCAATTACCATATAAAATTAATTATATGGATTTTCATACAACACATGTATATAATAACATTGAAAATAATCAACCATCAACCAAAGTGCACTACACTGTATAAGCATCAAATATAGATATTCAACGCTCATAACAGCCTATCAATCAATCGATCGACATATTTAATCAATCAGGATGAGTGAAATTCATATTTCATCCCAACACCCGTGTGGGGTTTCAAACAATCAAACACAGATTTTAGTTGTGCAGTTGGGCGATGTGTAAAATTTATCGTCCCAATCAATGTCATTCAAATAAGTGTACATAAACAAACCATCTGGTTTGTAAATGAATATTTATTTATTCACTTCACTATTTTCATATTCACGTTAAAAATTATATTTTTAACGATAAAACATTTTATTTCAACCTATGAATTTCTATTCAATTCATTTATTCAATAAAATGATATTTTTATTTTTTTAACATATTTTAGAAAATTTCGGCGGCATAACGGCACGATACTAGAAACGGGACAAGGCCTAGCCTTATCCCCGGTCTAGTGAAGGCCCACGCCATTCACACATCAATCAAATCAATTCGTTATGTAAACCACAAAATTTGGAGTAAGAGTCTAACCTAGCCTTACTCCTTCGCCTTATAACGGCGCACGTCTAACCCTAACCAATTTATCGATTCGATTTTTCACACCACAAACCACATTCAAACCAATATCGCAATCAATCACCAAACAGTCAAACAAACAAGTCCATGGTCTGTGGACGATTGTGTCGGGTGCTACTAAGCACCGTCTGCATCCTAGTATATATATAAAACTAGAAGAGAAATTGAAAGGTGAGAAATTCTCACATATAGCTATCCTAGCTCCACGGCTCTTCTTTCAGAGAAGTCTTCGTCGTTATCGCCTCCTTTTTCATCTTCTTTGCCCAAGGCCACTATATATATAAAAATCGAATTTTAATTTCAAAGTTCAATATATAAAAATCGAATTTTAATTTCAAAGTTCAATATATAAAAATATGATTTTTTATCTCGAAGTTCAATATATAAAAATCGAATTTTTATTTCAAAGTTCAATATATAAAAATTCTATTTTTCTATCGAAGTTCAATATATAAAAATTCTATTTTTCTATCGAAGTTCAATATATAAAAATTCTATTTTTCTATCGAAGTTCAATATATAAAAATCCTTCTTTATGCCTTTTATAAAAATTTCAATTTTTATAACAAAGATTTGATCTTTCCTATGATAAAAAAAAATTTCTTCTTTGAAAACAATGCAATTTCAGTTTTATATACTTAAAAAAAACAGTTTTCATTCTTAAAACTAAATCAGGTTTATACTAAAAAAAAAACAGTTTTCATTCTTAAAACTAAATCAGTTTTATACTAAAAAAAAAACAGTTTTCATTCTTAAAACTAAATCAGGTTTATACTAAAAAAAAACAGTTTTCATTCTTAAAACTAAATCAGTTTTTCAAATCATTATAAAAATCAGTTTTCAAATTTCTTTAAAAATAAAATAATAAAACAACTAAAAACTTACGGGGGGGTTTGGAGACGTCGGCGGCGGCTCGGAGGGGTGTTGGAGGTCGTGGGGGAAACGGCAGGAAGGGGGGGGGGGTCGCCTTGCGTCGCGGTCGAGGTGGAAGAGAGGGGGGGTCGCCTTGCGTTGCGGTCGAGGTGGAAGAGAGGGGGGGTCTTTGACGAGGCGCGGTGGCCCTTGGGGAGGGCGGCGGCTCCTCCCCGCCTTCGTCGCCTCCTTCTCCCTTTTTTTTTTCTTTTTTTATTCAGAAACGAATGAACGGGGAAAAAGGGGGGGGGGCAGAGTAAAAAGGGGGAAAGGAATTTTTTTTTTTATTATTATTATTTTATTATTTAATTTTTCAAAAAGGTTGACTTTTACAAACGACCTCGAAACGAGGCCCACCGCCTGTCGTCCATAGCGTTTAACCCCCATTCCGAACACAATGGGATATGTATCGCTGGCTGATTCGATCGTTTGAATCAGTTTCCGTTGAATTTACATTTAAATCACTATATTGAATTTTAAACGTACATTTCAAATTACTGGGGCCACATACTAACTCTATAAATTGCAGAAAAATATTTTCTAGCTTCGTATTGATGATACGGTCCTAACAAAACTAGTTTCGTCGAATTCTGAGACCGTTAGAAAAATGGCCATTTTCCAGTCGATTAAAATCAACTGAAACTGGTCAAACGCGTTTTCCTTTGCCACGCTCACATACTGATTCGGAAAATTATGAAATTTGGAATCTAGCAATAACTTGACTCTGCGGACCCAACAAAACTGGTTTCGTCGGAATCCGAGGTCGTTTGCAAAATGTCCATTTTTAAGGGCCTGAATTTCATAGCGACTATTCAGAATTTTCAACTGGACATATCTTTTGATTCCCGATATGAAATCTTGATTTTTCGGATTCGTTGGAAAGATATTCACTATTAGATTCCATTATTTTTGGTTTCACTAAAATCCGGATTGTTTTGCACCCGGTACATTCAATTGAAGTTTGAAATCGAATTATCGAACTACCGCGCCATTTTCAATTCTATTTATAATTATATATAAATATTTATATTCTAACGACGGCGTATATAATATATACGTCGAATTCTATTCAAATTAAATTTTCTCGTCGTTTTTATTTAAAATAATTCATTTTAAATATTCAAAATTCACTAAAATTGCCGAAATAAAAATTTTAAACTGGCCCAGAATTTCCGGGTTGTTACAATCTCCCCCACTTAAAACTTTTCGTCCCCGAAAAGGAACAAAGTCGAAAGTGGTTTGATTATTCAGCTCTACGCTCGATCTGGCTTCCATTCTCCAACTTTTCAGTTTCTGAGAATTTTCTAAAATCTCAAAAATTTGGCTAACACCCTAAATTTTTGAAAAATTTCGCCATAACCTCCCCTGCACCGGGAGCATCGGGGAATTTCAAATAGCTTCCCCGGTCCTTCAGATCTCAAAAAGAAAAAGAAAAAGCCAAGCGGCTAGCCAATAGGCTCACAAAATCATCATCACCCAAACAAAACAGTAAATTATGTAGTAAACATGTACCTATTTGTCGGGCAAACAAATTTTATTCTCTGGCTCTAGCCTCCTTGCTATGACCTGCTCAATATAAGTATATGTATATGCAAGCAAATGCGACCAAATTTCAATACAAGTCAATGTTTGATTCAATTAGGCTAAATGGCTAAAAATTAGCAAACAAATAAACAAACAACACAAACATCAATCAATTAGTGAATTAGAGTTTCAAATTCATAATTTTGATACACATACAAAAATCATGTTTTTGATGCCAAATCACAACAATAGGCCCTATCTAATTTTGGTTCTCACACCAGTCTAATGGAAATATATAGAAATCTCACCTTCGAAACACGAAAATAAATTCTAATGATGACGCGTCAATCATTAGAATCATGTCCGAGCGACTAGAGTGTGATTCTATATCTATCGAATATATTTGAGGCTCCAATACACGTGGATCAGACGTATACTAAAATCTCTATATATTTGATTGTCCAAATCAATGTAAATAAATAATCAAATACATATAATTGATTTAAATTTTCAAAACAAAAATTTGTTTTCATTTGAAAAATATACTCTTCACACTCGTTCTAGGATACTACTGATCCTATCTCTAACGAGTCATTCTAATTGGATATTACTAATCCAATATCTGATGAATTCTTTCGTACGGTTCTAATGTGTCTTGTTCTCTGCTTTGTAAACCAAAGCTCTGATACCAAATGTGACGGCAAGGAATTTCGCTCGGTCCGAACCAGTCGCTAAACCGAGCCAGACCGTTCGAAACACCCTATCGTTTGAGAACAAGACAAACAGAACGCATACAGAAGAACATTTCATTGCATATTACATCAATGCATCAGATTACAAGAATATACAGAGTAAAAATGAATATTACACAGAAATATCAGAGATTTAAATTACATTTAAATACATAGCAGCGGAAAATAATACTATACACAACTAGAAGAGATATACGGATACAAAGCTTTCCGGATATCATTCCAGTTGTAAACCAGGATCCTGTGAATATAAATCTGCAAAACCAAAACTACTAGCTGCCCGTGTCGAAAATAAGGGCACCCAGAGTTTAGGTTAAAACAATAAACTCCAGGTCAGTCATGTGACTGGTGTGAGAACTAAAACAGTTAATAATCTTTATTTTAAATCATTAGGTAAATCAAGGGACCACGCCGTATAACACGGAACGGGTTTCCTCCCAAGAATACCAGTGCATAAAACAAACAGCGCAATGCTAAATAAAGAAAAATGAAGCTGTTATAAGACCCAGGTCCTATCACACAATGCAACGCAAGCCGGGGGATAGGGTTTTCCCTTATAACAGCCAAAGAATGCTTGATACGTTTAAAACAAATCATTTGATACGACTATAAGTGCATAGTGTATAAAACAACTTCAAATCATAAGTATCAATCATAGGCGGCATGGGTACCATATATCATGTCGCCATATATAGGTTTACAAATAAAACCGCAAATGTCACGTATTTGGAAATTGGATTTCCGTCTATGAACCGAGGCAAAAGATAGTCCTCAACCGATTCGAGACGCTCTAGCCCGCCCCTCAGGCACAGCCGCAACCGTACCTTGGATCGTCAGGGCCGGTCCACACGAAGTGGATTATAATGCCTGAACAATACGTTTCTCCGCCCTTTGGGGCGTAAATGAGCCAACTAAATGACTCCATCGGTTCGAGAACGACCGATCAATCCGAGGCGCCTCGCAACAGCAACAACCACATAAGTCAAACTCGTCAGGGCGTGTAAAACCACTGACGCCACTTCTAGCTAGAAAGAAAACGCATGTCCCCCCTGAGGTCCGTCTCCCGTTTTTGGTTCATACCTGGTGTGAAACACGCGAGGTAAACGTTACACAAAGCTACGCCACAAAGGCCGTGCTTTGATCATCACCACAAGACTTTGCTTTTCAACAGAAGCCTTGATCATTTGCATCTTAGCATGCCACACAGGCAAACCATCCTATGCAACCGATATCAGTCACACAGAATGAAATACGATGTCAGACACACAGTCCATTTACAAGTCCGTCCTGGGTCTGAACGAAACCGGAGGCACCTAGTACCCCGCATACCCATCGATCTCCAAGTACGTCTGGACGATCACTAACTGTTTCCATCTTCTTGGGTGTACAGCCCAATCAAGATCATCAGTTATCACCCAAACGACGTGAAGACCTCCGGTCTTCGACCATCGTCTTCATCTTCGACTTATCGTCGTATCAGTTATTCAGAATGGGATAAACCCGGTCTTTCCGAATAACTCGCGTATATATTATAAAAGTGTTACACAAACACAACATACACCTCATTCCAATTCATCAGTCACTAACCGTAAATTAATCAAGAGAATAATTCCCCAAATATTAACCCCGAAGGTCGAAACCAACATCAGATCAATATTCAGAAAACCATTCTTCTTAGCTAACCGACAGTTAGTTTCTGATTTCACATTCATAGGGAAAGATTCCCATTAATTTTATCAAAGATAAATTCCTTGAATTTATTCTTTAATCAACTTTTGAATATCAATTCAAACTAGTCGGGATTAGCGAACCTTACCGAAGTAATCATTTGTTTTAATTTCCCAATCCCAACCTATTCATCCCATGAAGTAAAACTGGTTATACTTCATATCTAACACCACGGTGTTATTGGTAAATTCAATTACCATTTCACGTTCAAATCTAATTAAAGATTTAACTATCGCCTGGAGCAAAACTGGTGATACTCCATTCTCGATCATTTCAATCTAATTAAAGATTCATTAAAACTCCACTTAGTCTTAATCTTCGACTGGGTTAAAGAATCAGTGTCATTTAAAACACGGTTCACGATAAACCCAAAGTCACATTCATTAATTATCGGGTTAAAGAACAAGTGTTATTTAAAACACTGTTCACGATAAACCCAAAAATCAATATCAATTCAATTCCAATTAAATATTATTTAATTGGTACACTTCATTAAATCTAAATAAAAAGATTTAATCATTTCTCAACTGGGTTCAAGAACAGTGTTAGTGAAGACACCATTCACGACAAACCCAAATCACATTCGATATTCAATACAAGGCTCTGAATAGAAAATATATCGGCTTATATTCAATATCGAATTCTACGACTAACAAATGTCGTATTGGAAATAGCGATATAAATATATATCTTTCAAATTTCCATACCAACACCTGTATAATCACGAATTCCAACATCGAAATATTCCGAAGACAATTTCGATTCAAATCCACTCCAATGCAATCATTGGAAATTTTGGTTATTTTCAAACCCCTTTTCAAATTCAATTTATTTATTTAAAAATAAATAGAATTATAATTCTAGTTCAAAACTAGTTCATTTCGATAAAAATCTATTTTTATCCTTTCAAATATGGA
Source organism: Allium sativum (assembly GCA_030737875.1). Taxonomy (NCBI): domain Eukaryota; kingdom Viridiplantae; phylum Streptophyta; class Magnoliopsida; order Asparagales; family Amaryllidaceae; genus Allium; species Allium sativum. The sequence goes on along the minus strand of CM060922.1, from coordinate 440,104,064 downwards.
GTTTTTCATCCCAATTCTTTCTAAATCATTTCTTATGATTTTACACAAATTATTACTATTTTTAATAATTTTATCAAGGCCTGTACAGTCGATTTCCATCAACGGTCATCGAACTGCACTTACAGCGACCTTTTTCGAATTTGATTTGGACGTATCTCCAAATCCAACCGTTAGATTTCCAATTTATCACATTCGTTAGAAAGCTCTTTTCGATACGAACCCAACGGTTCCGGTTTTAGGAGAATCCGACGGTCGGATCTCCCGTAATGTCCGTTTGAAATAAATGGTCGAAATTCGCGAACTGCCGCGGCGCGGCGCGTTCTATTCAGGCCATTATATTATATATATATAATATATATAATATATATTTCGTCGATTTCTATTTAAAACGAATTATATAAATAGTTTTAAATTCGTTTCAAAAGCAATTTCAACTTCCGTTTCAATTCAAATCAAAATTGAATTCTTCTCTATAAATTCGTTTTAAAATTCATTTCTATTCAATTCAAATTTCAATTCCATTTGAATTCATTTCAATTTGCTTTCAATTCAATTTGAATTCGTTTTCAATTCATTTCGAAATCGTTTTCAATTCAATTCATTTCGAAATCGTTTTCAATTCAATTCATTTCGAAATCGTTTTCAATTCAATTCATTTCGAAATCGTTTTCAATTCAATTCATTTCGAAATCGTTTTCAATTCAATTCATTTCGAAATATTCGATTTCGAGATTACTTTTCAATATTCATTTTAAAATGAATAAAATCGAAATAAATATCGTTTACGTCAAAATGGCGTCAATCTAATCAACACGGCTTCATAAATTTCTATTTTCAAATATTCTATTTCAAATATTTCCTATTATCAAAATATTTGTTATTATCAAAATATTCTTTATTTTCACGATTGGAATGAGGCCCAATCAATTACCATATAAAATTAATTATATGGATTTTCATACAACACATGTATATAATAACATTGAAAATAATCAACCATCAACCAAAGTGCACTACACTGTATAAGCATCAAATATAGATATTCAACGCTCATAACAGCCTGTCAATCAATCGATCGACATATTTAATCAATCAGGATGAGTGAAATTCATATTTCATCCCAACACCCGTGTGGGGTTTCAAACAATCAAACACAGATTTTAGTTGTGCAGTTGGGCGATGTGTAAAATTTATCGTCCCAATCAATGTCATTCAAATAAGTGTACATAAACAAACCATCTGGTTTGTAAATGAATATTTATTTATTCACTTCACTATTTTCATATTCACGTTAAAAATTATATTTTTAACGATAAAACATTTTATTTCAACCTATGAATTTCTATTCAATTCATTTATTCAATAAAATGATATTTTTATTTTTTTAACATATTTTAGAAAATTTCGGCGGCATAACGGCACGATACTAGAAACGGGACAAGGCCTAGCCTTATCCCCGGTCTAGTGAAGGCCCACGCCATTCACACATCAATCAAATCAATTCGTTATGTAAACCACAAAATTTGGAGTAAGAGTCTAACCTAGCCTTACTCCTTCGCCTTATAACGGCGCACGTCTAACCCTAACCAATTTATCGATTCGATTTTTCACACCACAAACCACATTCAAACCAATATCGCAATCAATCACCAAACAGTCAAACAAACAAGTCCATGGTCTGTGGACGATTGTGTCGGGTGCTACTAAGCACCGTCTGCATCCTAGTATATATATAAAACTAGAAGAGAAATTGAAAGGTGAGAAATTCTCACATATAGCTATCCTAGCTCCACGGCTCTTCTTTCAGAGAAGTCTTCGTCGTTATCGCCTCCTTTTTCATCTTCTTTGCCCAAGGCCACTATATATATAAAAATCGAATTTTAATTTCAAAGTTCAATATATAAAAATCGAATTTTAATTTCAAAGTTCAATATATAAAAATATGATTTTTTATCTCGAAGTTCAATATATAAAAATCGAATTTTTATTTCAAAGTTCAATATATAAAAATTCTATTTTTCTATCGAAGTTCAATATATAAAAATTCTATTTTTCTATCGAAGTTCAATATATAAAAATCCTTCTTTATGCCTTTTATAAAAATTTCAATTTTTATAACAAAGATTTGATCTTTCCTATGATAAAAAAAAAATTTCTTCTTTGAAAACAATGCAATTTCAGTTTTATATACTTAAAAAAAACAGTTTTCATTCTTAAAACTAAATCAGGTTTATACTAAAAAAAAACAGTTTTCATTCTTAAAACTAAATCAGTTTTATACTAAAAAAAAACAGTTTTCATTCTTAAAACTAAATCAGGTTTATACTAAAAAAAAACAGTTTTCATTCTTAAAACTAAATCAGTTTTTCAAATCATTATAAAAATCAGTTTTCAAATTTCTTTAAAAATAAAATAATAAAACAACTAAAAACTTACGGGGGGGTTTGGAGACGTCGGCGGCGGCTCGGAGGGGTGTTGGAGGTCGTGGGGGAAACGGCAGGAAGGGGGGGTCGCCTTGCGTCGCGGTCGAGGTGGAAGAGAGGGGGGGGTCGCCTTGCGTTGCGGTCGAGGTGGAAGAGAGGGGGGGGGTCTTTGACGAGGCGCGGTGGCCCTTGGGGAGGGCGGCGGCTCCTCCCCGCCTTCGTCGCCTCCTTCTCCCTTTTTTTCTTTTTTTCTTTTTTTTTTTTATTCAGAAACGAATGAACGGGGAAAAAGGGGGGGGGGGGCAGAGTAAAAAGGGGGAAAGGAAAATATTTTTTTTTTTATTATTATTATTTTATTATTTAATTTTTCAAAAAGGTTGACTTTTACAAACGACCTCGAAACGAGGCCCACCGCCTGTCGTCCATAGCGTTTAACCCCCATTCCGAACACAATGGGATATGTATCGCTGGCTGATTCGATCGTTTGAATCAGTTTCCGTTGAATTTACATTTAAATCACTATATTGAATTTTAAACGTACATTTCAAATTACTGGGGCCACATACTAACTCTATAAATTGCAGAAAAATATTTTCTAGCTTCGTATTGATGATACGGTCCTAACAAAACTAGTTTCGTCGAATTCTGAGACCGTTAGAAAAATGGCCATTTTCCAGTCGATTAAAATCAACTGAAACTGGTCAAACGCGTTTTCCTTTGCCACGCTCACATACTGATTCGGAAAATTATGAAATTTGGAATCTAGCAATAACTTGACTCTGCGGACCCAACAAAACTGGTTTCGTCGGAATCCGAGGTCGTTTGCAAAATGTCCATTTTTAAGGGCCTGAATTTCATAGCGACTATTCAGAATTTTCAACTGGACATATCTTTTGATTCCCGATATGAAATCTTGATTTTTCGGATTCGTTGGAAAGATATTCACTATTAGATTCCATTATTTTTGGTTTCACTAAAATCCGGATTGTTTTGCACCCGGTACATTCAATTGAAGTTTGAAATCGAATTATCGAACTACCGCGCCATTTTCAATTCTATTTATAATTATATATAAATATTTATATTCTAACGACGGCGTATATAATATATACGTCGAATTCTATTCAAATTAAATTTTCTCGTCGTTTTTATTTAAAATAATTCATTTTAAATATTCAAAATTCACTAAAATTGCCGAAATAAAAATTTTAAACTGGCCCAGAATTTCCGGGTTGTTACATGTCGCAACTGTTGCTCCATCCATTCCCCCTTTTTCTTCACCAAATTCAACATTTAACATACGTTTACACTTCTCTTCAGATCCTCTCCTTCTACATGCCATGTTCTTCAAACTCAAACTGAATTATTTATTGTTGTTTGTTTTCAAAAAAACCCACACCTATTGTATGTCACATGACATTGTACATCATGGAACCCTTCAAAATTCCATCTATATATGCTATTCACATCAGAAACCCCAAACCGATGTCGATTCCAAGGAATAAGTCCTTAAATCCTCAAAACGTTGAACACTAGTTTCGTTGCGTTGATTTTGAATTCTGGAAATCGAAACCGCACTCATCAAAATGAGTATAGAATTGAAGAGGATGATTTCAGGAAGTTGAATATATATGTCTGAAGATTTATAGTAATTTATATCGTTTTCTTTTAATTTTTGAAGAATGAAAATTCACATTTTGCTTAAAACAGCGGCGCACAGAATATTGACCACTGAAGAAATGAAAATAGGGTTAAGGGATGGAAGTTGGGTATTTATAGGGAATTTAAATAATTTTATATTCAAATTTTATATTAATATTTGCCTTAACTCTATTTATTTTTGTTATTAAAAATCCCTATGATCACACATTGTATCCAAAAATCACGAAAATGGACATACAACTAGAGTTTGACAATACGGACCCAACGAAAATTGTTTCGTCGAATTCTGAATCCGTTTGCTCACACAGTATATTTTTAAAGTAAAATTATCAATTATTTTTCACATTAATATCCCGTATGATCACATACTGGCTCTAAAAATCATGAAAATTGAAATCTAACAATAATTTAATATTCTGGATGCAACAAAATTAGTTTCGTCAAAAACGGAGCTCATTTGCAAAATTGGCTTTTTTTAAAGCTCTAAATAAACCCATTTAAATATTAGTATATTTAAAATAATTAAATTAAATATTAATAAATAAATATTATCGTATATATTCACATAGCATATTACGCAGCTCCAAAATAAATATATCTGAATTTATAACTTGACATTTCAAATCCAAATTAAATTAGTATTCAATTTATATTGAAAATCCTTTTATAATATAAATAAATCGTTATAAATTATAAAGGAATTCCATAGCGACTTTTCGAAATTTTGATTTGGACATAAATCAAAATCTACTCGACAAAATCCCGATTTTTCTCTTATATTAGGAAAATATACTTCACTAGCTCCGAAAGTTTCTTGTTTTCCAGAAATCCGGCTTAAAACGGGATTCTGTATATTCATTTAAAGTTCGAATCGCCAAATTACGAACTGCCGCGCCATTTCGAGCTCTATTATAATTATAATATAATTATACGTTCAAAGTGTTGTTTATTTAATATATAAGTTATTATTATTAAATTCTAAAATGAATTATATATTATAAATGATCCAATTCACAGAATATTGTGAATTCCACTATTTCCAACTAATTCGGAAATTAAATATATTATTCTATTATTTATATTAATTAAATATTCAATATTATTTATTTTTTGTCATTTTAAATTACCAAACCATCATTTAGATAATTAAATAAATTAATTATTATACCGTAAAAATACGGGTCGTTACATTCTTTCCCTCTTAAAATAATTTCGTCCTCGAAATTGCTAAGCTAGAAAACATCTCTATTGACTGGTTAAAAATTATTTGTTTACTTCTTAACTTTCAGTTTCACTGACCGAATTGATTTTAATTAAATTATTCATTCATACCAAATAACTAAAATTTTCAAAAATTTCTAATAATTTTAGAGCACCCTAAATTTTCAGAAAATTTTGCCAGCACCTCCTTTGTACCGATCGGTACAATTACTACTCGCCTCTCTAGGCCCCTTCCATTCAAAAGAAAATCAAACAGTTAAGCGGCTTGCCAATTCATCTCATAAAAATCTCATATCCAATATAAAATATAAACCGGTACCTTTTTGTCGGGCATATCATTATATACTTTCCATCTGTTATCAATTCTTCATATACCAATGTCATCCCAATCGTTCGCTTATACCCAAGCCAAATTCTGTTCTTAACGCAGATTCCATTTTTAATTTCAATTATTAGCTTACCAGTCCAATTCCATTTTGGATTATCTCTAATCTTGTCTAATTCGATATTTTCTATCTCAGTTCATTTTCCACTTACTGGTTTCAATTCAATTTCTATTTCTATTTCTATTTGCTTTTAATTCAAACAGTCTTTTCCTAGGAGTTTTAAACAGCTTTGCTTTTCTCAAAAATCAAACTTCCCTTTTTAGGATTCAAAACAACTTGCTTTTCTCAAAACAATTCAAATTGAAAATCTTTGGTAGCAATCCGTCACTTAGAACTCGAAAATGAACACTGATGATGTCCGGATCATCATCAGAATTATTTTCCAGCGACCCAAGTAAGTTCAATACTATATCACTTTAAAAATCCATATTTAAACACTTCCATTTTGAAATCAATTTCAAAATACCATTCACAATGCTTGTAACAATTTAAAATATTCTAGGATTTTAAAATTCTCATATATTTAATCCAATTCCATTTACAAACACTTTTCATATTTTTGGAATTTTAATTCCAAATCTGATTTAATTTCAGATTTAATTCATCTGATTTCATATATTACACTTACATGAATTCTAATTGGTTATTTACATAACCATTTCAATTTATAATATCATTCGATTATTGTAACAACCAACACATCCTATATATTATAATACTTCAAGTATTAATCATACGTTTATATCAAAATATGATTTGGGTAAAATTATATCATTTACTCTACTTTCAAAACATACCATGTCGATTCATCGTATTCAAGTGTTTATTAACTCCTACCGATACAGTGGATCAAACTGATCAACCAGAACTCATAAACAACTCAACCAACAAAACTCCACAATATAAAACCGTTTTATATTGAATAACAAATACGCGCTCATATATATACACTCAGCTCAATCTAGGATATTACAATCCTATCTCTACTGAGTCACGCCACAGAACCAAGGTAATAACTTAACCTTTAGCTCTAATACCATTGTAACGAACCGGGAGATTTGCGACCTTGGTTATTGACATAAACCCAATGCCGACTATCAAGCATCGGAAATACCGGATAGTTAATGAAAGAAGTCATAGGGTGAGAATAGATAAGATAGAAAATTAGAATAGAAGAAAAAGAAGAACATACAACAACATCAGAATAACACGAATCTCACAGCGGAATGAACAACATATAATAAATTTCATATCTTTGAAATAAAATAAATATATGGATGCAGTAACATTATCAGAGTACAACACTTACAACACAGCGGAATAAATAATAGCAATATAATCCTGAAGCCTCCTGCTCTAAGCTCTCCAAGTATAGCTGTAAAACCTGACTACTTGACTGCCCGTACAAATTTGGACACCCAAGAGTTTAGGGTAAAACAAAACAAACTCCGGGTCAATCATGAGACTGGTGTGAGTAAAACAATTTGATAAAATAAACGATATCTCATAAGACCACGCTATAACATGGAATGGGTTTTTCCCTTATGAGAATCCAAAACACTTGATTCAATCATTCAAAAATTCTTTTGAAATAAACGATAATCTTCATATCAAAACTCTTTGGATAATATAATAGTGTCTACCAACCACAATATAATAATCATCTAGCATAATGCTTTCATCTCACGTTCCACATACATAATATATAATCAAAAACCGCGGGCGCTTATTGGGTAATGAATTCCAACTAGCAAGGTATCAGACCACCTTCCGATAGTGTATCTCTAGAGAGGAATACACCAGGTTCAACAAGAACATCTTGCAACCAAGGCTAAACATGATCGGTCAATCATTTCGCTTGAGTGTACTAAATGTATTATCATCAACAGCTGGGATCAGCAACCGTTTCCTGAAAGGGACAACATCGAAATAGTTTAAAGAAGTAAATGAAATTTTTCTAAATCATGTGACATACACCCTAATTGGCAGCTAACCACTTAGCCATGCGACCTACCCGATTTTATACCATTTCCTGGTTGTGAGGCTAGAGGCCATAAGGTATAGATCACACCTTTATTTACTCCAAATGTCACATCGTTATACCTGTAACGACCCGCCTTTTTGCCCGGTTCTCGCCGGTAATTAAACCAACTTAAACCATTCAGAAAGACGAATTGTTATGGGTACATAAATACATTGAAAAAAATAACAGAACTTTTCATTGCTCAAAAACAATATTACACCAGAGTTATATGAATATCAGAGTTACAACATATACAGCGGAAGAAAAGTAAATATACTCTCAGTGGAAGAACGGTATGATATAGTGGAAGCTCCAATCTCTAGCGTGAACTCTAAATTCGGAAGCAATTCGAATCTTGCTCCAACGATCTAAAACTGCAAAACTAAACTGCTAGCTGCCCGTACGAAAAATTTATGGGCACCTAGAGTTTAGGAAGGAATAATACACTCCAGGTCAGTCATGGGACTGGTGTGAGAACATAAAGTAGTTGTTTTCAGGATTTATATTAAAGTTGGGAAATTCACCGGACCACGCTGCTAACATGGAATGGGTTTACTCCGTGTGAATACCCGTGCATATAAATTCGCAATGACTTTTGAAAAAATGAAGCTATCATAAGCTCGTCCCACATCACACAATGCAAGCGCATACCAAATGGGCGAGTTTTGCCTTATGATAACCAAATATGATTTCATACGTGAAAATCGTCTTTCAATACTATCATATAGTGTGGAAAACCATTTCACAAATAAATGTATTAATCCTAGACGGCATAATACCCCATAATATTATGTTGCCATATATATATACACACACAACCAAAAACGTGTGGCACGTATTGTAGATTTGGGTTTCCAACTTGATGATTCCTGGCACAAAAGATCAATCAGAACACAAGCGAAATGTAATCACGGGTTTTACATCCAGACACAGACACCAACACAAACCGTGAGCTAGATCAATGATTTTCGACCAGACACGTCCCTCTGAACATACCCTATTCCATATGTCATAAGTGGTTTCCTACTGTTGCAGTGGTCATCATCAATTCATCTATATATACACAACCTAACCGCCAGTTTCTCATCATCAGGGGTGTGAGGTTTGTCGATGTTACATATACACAAAGCATGCCTAGAAAAGCAATACCCTGATCGTACAAGCTCATTTCATCTCTTAAGTATGTCACATTATCCATTCACAACATGACCACTGATTTCCATCCATACATAACTACTTCGTTCTCATGCGTCCCAAACCAGATACATATCTACGAAAATCAGTGTTATGCCGTCAACTACAATTTCAGACACAAAATCCATACAAGTCCGTCCTGGGTCTGGACGAAACAAAAATCCGATAGTTCTCCAAATACGTTCGGACTTTCTGCCACTCCGGTAATAGGGGCATCTCTCTACTGTAGCTATCAGTAAAGAAACCATTCAGCAGGCAGTCTGTTCGATGTGAAGAACCATGGTCTTCAATCATCGTCTTCATATCTTCATTATTACGTTGTATGGTTTTTTTGAATGGTTTTCGGAAAATAAATTCTGACCCCAGTCTTTCCAAATAACCATTGCTTCATATTTCAAAACATGTGCTTCCAGTCGTATATATATATAAATACACACATACACCACTTAATCTTCTAAATCTAGAAATGATCGTTTACGAGATGATTATTTATAATTGGTCCTCCTCTTAATGCCTTACTTCCAAACAATCATTGTAAACCAAGGATCACGATTTCAATATTGGCTTAATTCGAACTTATTGAAATCATTCAAACAGATTCCTTATATTCAAATCAAAGGATTCGGGACTGAAAACAATTCCCAATTAATTAGATAAAGTATTTGAAAATCACACATTTGTTATAAATTGATTACATATAAAGGTTAACTTTTAAAAATAGAGATGTTTATAATCATTACTTAACATAAATTTAACTTGAAGAAGTACACAAATATATATATATATTTAAACATATACATATTCTTAAAACAAATAAATGTATTTAATTTTTTTTGAAATTAACATATCATGTTTAAATAGTTGAAAACTTATATAAATTTACAAATACTTTAAGTCGGAATTGTTTCCTTTCCATACTGATGACTTGAACTTATATTCACAATTGATAGAGTATAATTGGCTTCAGTATCTCGCGTCGATTCTCATCAATTCCAATGGCAGTTAACTTATCCGCCCCCATTCACTTAATCCCATATTAACATTACGATTAATCCTAACCTTACTTGGGTTAACAAATGTTATTATCATATCATTTAAATTTAATACCCAATAACTTATATTAGACATGCACTTGGTTAGGAATCGAAGCTTCTTACATCCAATATATATTCCGTATTAAACTGATACTATAAGAAGAATTATGATATTTCCATCGTTTAATTCCCCAAATAGTACTAGTCTTCATTTACAGAGTTTATATTAAATATTTGAAGATCACTTCCATCCATATTCCTCATTTAACTTACAATTCAAATATTTTTCAAGGCAAATTATAATATTTTATTATAGAATTTCATAACCAAATAACTCAAGTTTAATAATCTTCTGCAAATAATTTAAAAATATTGTTTCAAAATTATTATCTAACATCAAATTAGATTTCAAAAACCAAATAGTTTGAGCTTTTCCATTTTCCAACAATTCATTAATTGAAGTGGTAATTCAAAATTCTAATTCAAAGTACTATCAAAAATCAATTATAATGTTGATTTACTTTGATAACAACATATTTATTAGTTCCAAAAAAAAAATCAAATTATCAAATTTCCCTAAGCAAAATTCGAACTACTATTTATTCCAGCCTTTAACGTACTCTTAATCTAACTAAGTAAACCGACCTTTAAATAACAACCTATAATTAACATGTTAATTGAAAAATATGCAGATAATCGAATGTAACCTACTTGAATCACATAGAGTTAATAATATGATTAAATCAATAAAAAAAGAATTCTTCTTCTTATTATTACTATTATTTTAAAATCCATGTTAATAAATACTTCATAATGGATAAAACGCCATTTAACAAAATAACTATTCCTTAGTTACACTTAGGAAATTTCTAAATTTTCGAACGACCATTCATACAATGTCGCAATGAGTATATATGTATATTCACCCTTTCAACGACCATTTTATGCCTTCATTTTCTACATGCACACAACAACAATTTACAGATGCGCGTTATACCACTAACGCGGCCCGATGTGCATTTATTTGCAACCACGACAACATCACATACCATATTCAAATGGCAATATCGTCCACTAATGAGTAATTAACCATTAATGCAACCAATTATCACGCAACAACAATTTACAGACGCGTGTTATACCACTAACGCGCCCAGATATGCATTTATTTGCAACCATGACAACATCACATACCATATTCAAATGGCAATATTGTCCACTAATGAGTAATTAATACTTAATGTAACCAATTATCACACATCAACACGTCTACCAATTTACTCAATACAAACATAAATAATTAAATTAAATTTTAGTGTTCTCACCACAACTACTTTCCAAAAATTATTTTCACGGTTCCACCTGTGTCGCATGAGCCTTTCTGTATACTCCGCTTAATTGCTCCTTCCCACGTTCCCTACTTTATTACTGCTCTCCCTTTGCCTACTCTTTTCTCCTTTGCGTCACTCTTTTTTCTTTTTCTTCCTTCCTTTTATTTCACTTTTTTTTATTTAAGCCCTTTCTCTGCAAAACAACCACATGTGTATCACGCATGCATGCACTGCCGGAGCTGAACCGAATCCAAGCAAGGCTTCACATTGTGCATCCTCCTTTTTTTTCTTTAGAAAAGGGCGGAAGCTGGAGGAGGCCAAAGGAGGGGAGTCTTGAGCAGGTAGTTGTGATGGAGTTTTGGTGGCGAGGAGGTGTGCACAACTTGTGAAGGCAGAACTGTTTTGCGTTGGAGAAAATGGGCTGATGATGGTTTTAAAGGAGAGGGGCGTGTTGTTTTATTTATTATTATTTTTTTAGAGGGAAGGTAGGCCAAGTATATGGAGTTTGGTATAATGGAAATGGCGTGGCTTTATTGGAGGGGAGGTGCGAATCTTTTATGGGGAAGATATTGATGTGGAAAGAAGAATGTGGAATGGGGAAGGATGATGAAAGCTGTTTTAAAAATGAGGAAGTTTTGGTGATGGGAATGCACGTGTAGGAGTGTTTGCACACTTGTCTTACTAGAATCATGCATGCCTACCACGTTTGATTTATTCATTCCATATATACATGTATTTTTTCGAAAATAAAATGATACATGCACAAACTTCCAATGTGGGGAAATGATGACATCTTAAACCCCTTCAAATTCATATCCCCATTCACATAGCTAGTATGATATATATATATATAAGTAGATTAAAAAAGCTTTCAGATTAGTTGATATTGACAACGCGTGAATATGATGGGTCCAAAATGATACATAATGGTCCAGAACAAAAAAAAACAACCCTTAAAGAGTTCATTGTACACAAATTTTTTCTCGGTTTCTTTTGTTTTTAACTATCGATAACCGTCAATACCAAACTGACAATATAATCGTGTATAACAACGTAGCATAATCCCAAAACAGAAATAAAACAGACCGATTGATTAGTTTTGTAAAGTGTCAAAAGGGACCACAGTTACCCTAAAATACATTAGAAAAATATATGCTTATTTTCCAAAATAAAATTCACAGAAAAAATCTATAAAATAATTTAAGGCTACGCCAACAGAAACTAAACAAAAATTTAAAATGGATATTTAATTATAATTTAATTTCGAATTCTGATCGTTTATAGGTATTGAATCGCAAATCGTTTTAATAATTCAACTAATGACGAACTATATTTCCCTACGAACATTGCTTCAACTAAATTTCACAATAAATTTTAATTTTAATTATTTTAAGATATTATAATTTCCTTAAAATTTTATTCGCAATTATTTAAACCTTCCAAAATTCATTTTAAAATCATATTAAATTCAAATTTGGTTTTAGAAATCTTGGATCGTTGCATTCTTCCCCACTTAAGGCTTTTCGTCCTCGAAAAGAAGGGATCGTGAAATTGTCCATTAAATCCTTCATATAAATTTATTAAACTTACAAATTCTTAAATTAAGTCTAAAGATTATCAAGGCACTTATAGGAAAACTTACTTATGATTAAATTTTGCCAAACGCTTTTATATCCAAGCTTAATTAAATAAACTTAAATCGTTATGTTAGAAAGATAAATGTTAATTAAAGAAGTTTGAGTTCATATTCTGATTACAAGTCATAGTTTGCAATGCATTTTCAAAATCTCGAAATGATTTCTCCGACATAGAATCCCATTTTCAACACAAACCATTTAAATATTATATATTTCTTCCATATACATAAGTTACTTCGGGATTTTCAAAACCAAATTTGCTTCCAAAGTTTCAACATACTCTAATTAAATCTATATGCTATTTGTTAGAGAAATTCATCCTCATGACAGGGCCATTGAGAACCACCCATCATACGAAATCAAATACCTCATCACAACCCAGTTTTAGTCACGGTTACTCGAACAAACCAAATCATTTCATATCCCGAAGTTGTAAATCATTTTGAGACCATAATGTACAAATAGTTGTCGTTTTCAAAACATTTCAAAATATCCGGATTCCAATCGTCGAAATCTCTTTTATAAACTATTCATCGTATCTAAACTAGTTGGAAACTAAATTTGTCCAATTGAAAATAAAATTTTAAACTTCCAAGTATACAACCTATGTTTCATATTCCAAAATCAATGATCGTATTTAAACCATTCGAGCCTTTCAAACCGAATTTCATACAAAATCAAGCCTTTCTATTTTCTAAAGTTTTTGAAAATCGTTTACACTTCCTTTATTTCGAGTATCTTCGTATATCACGAGATAGAATATTTCAAAAGCCATAAGTCGAAATCTCAGAAATCGCTTTATGATTCAAATAGTTGCTCCTTTTTTTCTTTTCAACCATAACTCATTTTAACCATACTATAGGGCTTTATTTCATTCTTATTCAAATATACCATCATGCTTTCGCTGCGCACTCTAAATTAGTACGTGAATGTTTCAAACCATCATTATTCAAACATTAGAAATAAGTTTCAATATTTGGAACCAAATCCTTACAGTTCATCTTTCAAATCCATTTTCCTTGCATAATTAAATTATATATTTCAAACACTTCCAAATTTCTATGCAAAACTTATTTATTTTAGTTCCTTTAACATAATGTCTTGGATAAATCAAAGTTGTTTAGTTGAACTCGATCTTGGTTTCATTCGAAAACCGACACAAAAGGGTATACATACGTGAGACAAATCACATTGCACGTGGTCAATTCATATAGAAGCTTAGTTATCAAATGATTATCAAAAGTATGGTGGTTCCAATCTAAATACTTGATCAAGTCCGTAAGATATAAAAGGTATGAACGATGTTACTCAAACGGTTCGAATTTAAACGATGCAACTAACTTAGGCTAAGATAGAAAAACCGAGTGCACCTAACGATATAATTATAAATAGTTTATTCTTAGGATACTCGGTTTTTTTTCCATTACTTCCTTTCGAGTAAATCTTACTTCAAATTTCATATTTCTTGTATCCTAAGCAGTCACTCCTTAAATACTTTCTGTTTGAATTACTCTTACAGTTTCAATAGGGAAAGAACAGTTTTCTCCCTCATTTAAATATATGTTACACTTTTAAATCATCTTTTTAACCAATTCTTAACTTAAGTCAAAATCACTCTCAAATTTCTTAAGGGAGTTATAAGGACCCGTAACTTCCCCGCAAAGGAAAGAGCAGATACTTTGAGGACAAGCCACATTGGAACGCAAATAGAAGAACATTTCATTGTATATTACAACAATTTCATCAGATTACAAGAATATACAGGGCATACACAAATAATATACATCATCAAATATCAAAGATTTAAATTACATTTAAATACATCGCAGCGGAAAAACAATACAATACACAACTAAAAGAAATACGCGGATACAGAGCTTTCCGAGTATAATTCCAGCTGTAAATCAGGATCCTATGAATATAAATATGAAAAACCAAACTACAAGCTGCCCGTGTCAAAATAAGGGCACCTAGAGTTTAGGTTGAAACAATAAACTTCAAGTCAGTCATGTGACTGGTATGAGAACTAAAACAGTTATTAATCTTTATTTTAAAGTTAGGTAAATCAAGTGACCACGCCGTATAACACGGAACGTGTTTCCTCCCAAGAACACCAGTGCATAAAACAACATCGCAATGCTAAATAAAGAACAATGAAGCTATTATAAGACCCAAGTCCCATTACACAATGCAACACAAACCGGGGGATAGGGTTTTACCTTATAATAGCCAAAGAATGCTTGATACATTTAAAAACAGATTATTTTGATATTACTATAAGTGTACAGTGTCAAAACAATTTCCATCATAAATATCAATCGTAGACGGCATGGGTACCATATATCATGTCGCCATACTAGGCTCTACAATCAAAACCGCAAAGTCACGTATTTGGAAATTAGATTATCATTTATGATAAGAACCGAGGCTAGGGATCGTCCTCTTCAATTCGAGACTGTCTATCGGGAGTCTCAGGATCAGAACGCATCGAACCTTGGAGCCATAGGGCCGGTCTATCGATGTGGATTAAAATGCCTGAACACTGCGTTTCCCCGCCTTTTGGGGCGTAAATGAGTCCAATGACTCCATCGGTCCCGAATCGACCGCTATATCTGAGGCGCCTCGCAACAGCAACAACCACACAGGTGAAAAGTATATAAATGTCATCCAGTTTTAGCACTGACACCACCACTAGCTAGAAAGAAACGCATGCCCTCCCTGGATCCTTCTTCCGTTTCTGGTTCACAACCGGGGTGTGAGGCTCGCGAATCAACGCTACACAAAGCTATGCCACACAGGCTGTGCTTTGATCATCAACCACAAGACTTTGCTTTTCAACAACAGCCTTAATCAATTGCCACTTACGCATGCCACATAGGCAATTCACTCCATACAATTGATATCCATCAATACATAACCTCTGAGCTCGTACGTCTCAGAGAAGGGCGTTAAGAAAGAGAATAAATTCTCCGTCGCCAAACAGATATATATTTAACAGAAATCAATCACACAGAATAAAATCCAATGTCAGACACACAGTCCATTTACAAGTTCGTTCTGGGTCTGAACGAAACCGGAGGCACCTTGTACCTCGCATATCCTTCGATCTCCAAGTACGTATGGACGATCACCAACTGATTCCCTCCTCTTGGGTGTACTGCCCAATCAAGATCATCAGTAATCACCCAAACGATGTGAAGACCTCCAACCTTCGACCACCGTCTTCATCCTCGACACCACGTCGAATCAGTTATTCAGAATGGGATAAACCTGGTCTTTCTAAGTAACTCGCGTATATAATAAACAAGTGTTACACAAACACAACATACACCCCATTCCAATTCAGAATATTCTTTTATTCAAATATTCTTATACTTTGGGAAAGGTTCCCATTAATTTTATCAAAGATAAATTCTTTAAATTAATTCTTTAATCTTCTTTGAATATCAATTTAAACTAGTCGGGATTAGCGAACCACACCGAAGTAATCATTTATTTTATTTCCTAATCCCAACCTATTCATCCCATGAAGTAAAACTGGTCATACTTCATATCTAACACCACAGTGTTATCGGTAAATTCAATTACCTTTTCACGTTCAAATCTAATTAAAGATTTAACTATCGCCTGGAGCAAAACTGGTGATGATCCATTCTCGACCATTTCAATCTAATTAAAGATTCATTAAAACCCCATTAAGTTTTGATCTTTACAGAAATCAATATCATGTCTTTAACTGGGTTAAAGAACCAATGTCATCTAAAACACGGTTCACGATAAACCCAAAATCACATTCATTAATTATCGGGTTAAAGAACAAGTGTTGTTTAAAACAATGTTCACGATAAACAAAAATATCAATTCAAATTCAATTCCAATTAAATACCATTTAATTGGTACACTTCATTAAATCTAAATAAAAAGATTTAATCTTTTTCTCAACTGGGTTTAAGAATAATGTTAATGAAGACACCAATCACGACAAACCCAAATCACATTTGATATTATATACAAGGCTCTGAATAGAAAATATACCGGCTTATATTCAATATCAAATTCTACGACCAACAAATATCATATTGGAAATAACGATATAAATATATCTTTCAAATTCCCATAACAATATCTATATCATCACGAAATCCAACATCGAAATATTCCAAAGACAATTTCGATTCAAATCTATTCCAAATTACTTATTGAAAATTCTGGTTACTTTTAAAACCATTTCAAATCCACTTTATTTATTTTAAAAATAAATAGAATTGTAATTCTAGTTCAAAACTAGTTCATTTCGATGAAAATCTATTTTTATCTTTACAAATATGGAATTTTTCATCCCAATTATTCACAAATCATTTCTTATGATTTTACACAAATTATTACTATTTTTAATAATTTTATCATGGCCTATACAGTCGATTTCCACCAACGGCGATCGAACTGCACTTACAACGACCTTTTCCAAATTTGATTTGGACATAATTCCAAATCCAACCATTAGATTTCTAATTTCTAATATTCATTAGAAAGCTCTTTTCGATACGAATCGAATGGTTCCGGTTTTAGGAGAATCCGACGGTCGGATCTCCCGTAACGTCCGCTTGAAGTCAATGGTCAAAATTCACGAACTGTCACAGCGCGGCGCGTTCTATTCAGGCCATTATATTATATATATATATTATACTATAATATATACTTCGTCGATTTCCTTTTAAAACATATTATATAAATCGTTTTAAATTCGTTTTCAAAATGATTTCAACTTCATATTCAATTTCGAATCAAAATTGAATATTCCACATCATCGATATACAAATGATTATATTTTCAAAACGTTATATTTTGAAATCACTTCCTTTTCTATATTCATTTTAAAAACGAATATAATCGATATAAATATCGTTCGCATCAAAATGGTGCATCTCTAATCAACACGGCTTTATATATTTCAATGACTTCGTTATTCTTTTCAACAAATGGATATTTTCTTCAACTCATGAATAACTATTTTTATTCAACACATGAATATATATTTTATTCAACACATGAATTTTTATTCTATTCAACACATGAATTTTCTTTCTATTCAACACACGAATTTTCTTTCTGTTCAACACATGAATATATATTTTATTTCAACACATGAATATATATTTTCATTTCAACACATGAATTTACTTTCAATTCAACACATGAATTTAATTTCAATTCAACACATGAATTTATTTTCAATTCAACACATGAATTTATTTTCAATATTGGAACGAGGCCCAATCAATTACCATATAATGTTAATTATATGGTTTCCATACAACACATGTATATAATAGCAACGATAAATAATCAACCATCATCCAGAGTGCATTCTATACTATATAAGCATCAAATATAAATATTCAATGCTTATAACAGCCTGTCAATCAATCGATCGACATACAGCTAATTATTGGGATTAGTGTATGCCCAATTTCATCCCAACACCCGTGTGGGGTTTCAAACAATTAAAAACAAATTTTATTTGTGCAGTTGGGCGATGTGTAAAATTTATCGTCCCAATCAATATCAGTCAAATGTGTGTATATAAACAAATCGTTTGATTTGTTTATAAATCTTTATTTTATATACATGTTAAAAATTATATTTTTAACTATAAAATATTTACAACTAGAAAATATTTTATTTCATTCCACATCACACAATCAACTTTCACAACACATCAATTAAACAAACAAGTCATCCATGGTCTGTGGACTACGGTGTCAGGTGCTACTAAACACCGTCTGCATCCTAGTATATATTTCATACTAGAAATTAAAATAAAAGTGAGGAGTTCTCACAGAAAAGCTAAACCAAACGCCACGACTCTTCATATGTAGGAAATCTTCACCGTGCTTCTAACGAAATATGTTCCACGCAGTTCATAATAAAAATCATGATTTTATTTCAATTCTAAAAATTATATTTCTACTTTCGATGTAAACAATATAAAGATCGAATTTTTATCGCTACTTCATATATATAAAAATCGAATTTTTATATTCTATATTATTTAAAAAAAACATATTTTTAATTCACTACTATATGGATAAAATTATATTTTTATAACGGTGCTCATATAATAAAGATTATATTTTTATGCTTCTACTATATATATACAAATCACAATTTTCTTTTCTGCCATTCAAACAATAAAAATCTAATTTTTATTTGCTCTTTACATAAATAAAATTCTAACTTTTATCTCATTTATTCCAAAAATAAAAGCCACACTTTTGGGCCATTTATATAAATAAAAATCAAGATTTTCATTCTAAATTAGTTTGTATAAAATTCCTTTGTCACATAATGATTTTATTAACATATAAAAACTGAGTATTGGAATTTAAATGGATTAAACAAAAAAACTCACCTTTTTCACTGTAAATATCGGATTTTGACGCTGGAGGAGGGTCCACATCTACATTGGCGATGGAGAAGGAGTGCAGGTGGTTGGGGGGCGGCGACATCCTTCCAGGTGGCGGCGGCCTGGCTGCAGGCGGGCCCAGGGGCATTGGCGATCTCGATTTGGGCATTCAGAAGAGGGACGTCGGTTTTATTGGATGTGGGGAAGCTGACGTCGGGACTGGGGGGCCTTCACCGGAGGCAGCGGTGGGGCAGAGAGGGGGGTGGCGGGCGGAGAGGGGGGGTGGCGGCCGGAGCGCGTCGACGGCGGAGGGGGCTAGGGCACGATTGATTTAGGGTTTTTTTTGTTGAAGGAAACTGTCGGGGAGAGAGAATGAAGAGGGGGATTATTATATATATTTAATTTATTAATATTTTATTCAATATAAGTCGATCCCACATTCGATCTCCAAACGAAGCTCAACGACTATCACCTATAGCACATTACCCCCATTTCGAACACAATAGGATATGTATCGTAAGCCAGTTCGGCTGTTTCGATAAGTTTCCATCAAAATCAAAATATAAATCTATATATTGAATTTGAACGAACATTTCAATTTACCAGAGCCACATACGGCCTTTAAAAATTACAAAAAATATTTTCTGGCTTCGTATTGATGATACGGTCCTAACAAAACTAATTTCATCGAATTCTGAGACCGTTTGAAAAATGGCCATTTTCCAGTCGATTAAAATCAACTGAAACTGGTCAAATGCGTTTTCCTTTTCCACGCTCACATACTGATTCAGAAAATTACGAATTTTGAAACCTAGCAATAACTTGACATCACGGATCCAACAAAAGTGGTTTCGTCGAAAACCGAGGTCGTTTGCAATATTCCCATTTTTAAGGGCCAGAATTCCATAGCGACTATTCTGAATTTTCAACTGGACATATCTTTTGATTCTCGCTATGAAATTTCAATTTTTCGGATTCTTTGGAAAGATATTCTCAATTAGATTCTATTATTTTTGGTTTCACTAAAATCCGGTTTATTTTGAATCTTGTACATTCATTTGAACATTGAAATCGAATTTTTGAACTACCACGCCATTTTAAATTCCTTTTATAATTTAAAATAAATATTTATATTCTAACGACGATCTATATAAATATGTACATTCGAATTCTATTCAAAATAAATTTCTCATCGTCATTATTTAAAATAATTCATTTTAAATATTCAAAATTCATCAAAATTGCCAAAATAAAAATTTTAAACTCACTCGGATTTCCGGGTTATTACAGGAGTTTGGTAGCCGAAATATACTTCCGAGAAAATAGTTTAACTTGCATTCTATAGTTTACAGTTCATGCTAGATATAGGTTCAATATATTTATTTAGCACTCATTTATATGTGTAAGTATGATATCTTATTAATTTTGATATTCAAACCTTGGTTACCATTTGATCAATTCCTTTTGTTTAAACTAAATAATGTTCAACATACATGATTAATGAATAAACTTACTTATGTGCACTACCAAAATTCATTTCTTAATTCTTTAAGTGAAATTTACTTCTGGAATTACCATGTTATCCAGGTTAAGTATGTTTTCAGCTTATCTATCTTATATTAAATCCTTCTAATATTTCCAACATATCGAAATAGTTTAAGTATTTCTCGACTTCTTAACCGGAATCATATAGTCATCCCACTTTCGAAACTCGAAAATAAGTGCTGATGGTGCCATGGTCATCAGCATGATCATCCTCGAGCGACTAGAATGTGATTCTATATCTATCTAGTTTATATTGGGCTTCATATATACGTTGATCAGACGTATATTCAAAATATTTACATACTCAATAGTCCAATCGTGAAGTCGAATACAATACTCAAAACCCTTAATTTTCAATTATATTTCAAAATTATATTTCAAAATGCTTATCATTTTCAAAGCGATTTACTAGTTTCGAAATAATTTATATCGATTTCAAATACGCTCTCTCAACGGGATATTTCAAAAATCTCATTCTAGGGCATTTCTAACCCTATCTCTAATGAGATATTATAACTCTGATGAGTCCTATCTTTTGTTCAAAATATGTCGTACCCAAAGCTTTGTATAACCAAAGCTCTGATACCAAACTGTAACGATCCGCCTTTTTGCCCGGTTCTCGCCGGTAAACCGACTTAAACCATTCAGATAAATGAATTGTTGTGGATACATACTTACATTGAACAAAATAATAGAACTTTTCATTGCTCAAAAGAAGTATTACATCAGAGTTACATGAATATCAGAGTTACAACACATACAGTGGAAGAAAAGTAAATATACTCTCAGCGGAAGAACGGTATGATATAGCGGAAGCTCCAATCTCTAGCGTGAACTCTAAATTTGGAAGCGCTTCGAATCTTGCTCCAACGATCTAAAACTGCAAAAATAACTACTAGCTGCCCATATGAAAATTTTATGGGCACCCAGAGTTTAGGATGGAATAATAAACTCCAGGTCAGTCATGGGACTGGTGTGAGAACATAAAGCAGTTGTTTTCAGGATTTATATTAAAGTTGCGAAATTCACTGGACCACGCCGCTAATGCGGAACGGGTTTACTCCATGTGACTACCCGCGCATATAAATTCGCAATGACTTTTGGAAAAATGAAGCTATCATAAGCTCGTCCCACATCACACAATGCAAGCGCACACCAAATGGGTGAGTTTTGCCTTATGATAACCAAACATGCTTTCATATGTGAAAATCCTGAAAACCATTTCGCAAATAAATGTATTAATCCTAGACGACATAATACCCTATAATATTATGTCGCCATATATATATATACACACAACCAAAACCGTGTGGCACGTATTGGAGATTTGGGTTTCCAACTTGATAATTCCTGGCACGAAAGATCAATCGGAACACAAGAAAAATGTAATCACAGGTTTTTCATCTAGATACGGACACCAATACAAATCACGAGGTAGATCAACGGTTTTTGACCAGACACGGCCCCCCGAACATACACTATTCCATACGTCACAAGTGGTTTCCCACTACTGCAGCAGTCATCATCAATTCATATATATATACACAACCTAACCGCCAGTTTCTCATCATCCGGGGTGTGAGGTTTGTCGATGTCATGTCATATACAAAGCATGCCTAGAAAAGCAATGCCCTAATCGTACAAGCTCATTTCATTTCTTAAGTATGTCACATTATCCATTCACAACATGACCACTGATTTCCATCCATACATAACTACTTCGAGCTCTTGCATCAGATACTAGATACATATCTACGGAAATCAGTGTTATGCCGTCAACTACAATGTTAGACACACAATCCATACAAGTCCGTCCTGGGTCTGGACTAAACAAAAATCCGAAAGTTCTCCAAATACGTTCGGACTTTCTGCCACTCCGGTAATAGGGGCATCTCTCTACTGTAGCTATCAGTAAAGAGACCAATCAGCAGGCAGTATGTTCGTTGTGAAGAACCACGGTCTTCAATTGTCATCTTCGTACCTTCATTATTACGTCGTATGGTTATTTTGAATGGTTTTCGGAAAATAAATTCCGACCCCGGTCTTTCCAAATAACCAGCGCTTCATATTTCAAAACATGTGCTTCCAGTCATATATACACACACACACACACGTACACCACTTAATCTTCTAAATCTAGAAATGATCGTTTATGAGATGATTATTTATAATTGGTCCTCCTCTTAATGTCTTACTTCCAAACAATCATTGTAAACTAAGGATCACGATTTCAATATTGTCTTAATTCAAACTTATTGAAATCATTCAAACGGATTCGTTATATTCAAATCAAAGGATTCGGGACTGAAAACAATTCCCAATTAATTAGATAAAGTATTTGAAAATCATACATTTGTTATAAATTGATTATATATAAAGGTTAACTTTTAAAAATAGAGATGTTTATAATCATTACTTAACACAAATTTAACTTGAAGAAGTACACAAATATATATATTTAAACATACATATTCTTAAAACAAATAAATGTATTTAAATTTTTTTGAAATTAACATATCATGTTTAAATAGTTGAAAAATTATATAAATATACAAATACTTTAAGTTGGAATTGTTTCCTTTCCATACTGATGACTTGAACTTATATTCACAAATGATAGAGTATAATTGGCTTCAGTATCTCGCGTCGATTCTCATCAATTCCAATGGCAATTAACTTATTCGCCCCCATTCACTTGATCCCATATTAACATTACGATTAATCCTAACCTTACTTGGGTTTACAAATGTTATTATCATATCATTTAAATTTAATACCCAATAACTTATATTAGACATGCACTTGGTTAGGAATCGAAGCTTTTTACATCCAATATATATTCCGTATTAAACTGATACTATAAGTGGAATTACGATATTTCCACCGTTTAATTCCTCAAATACTATTAGTCTTCATTTACAGAATTTATATTAAATATTTGAAGATCACTTCCATCCAATTTAACCAATTTTTAAATTGATGAAATATTTACTAAAGTTACCATTTCACCATATTCCTTATTTAATTTACAATTCAAATATTTTTCAAGGAAAATTATAATATTTTATTATAGAATTTCATAACCAAATAACTCAAGTATAATAATCTTCTCCAAATAATTTCAAAATATTGTTTCAAAATTATTATCTAACATCATATTAGATTTCAAAAACCAAATAGTTCGAGCCTGTCCATTTTCCAACAATTCATTAATAGAGCGGTAATTAAAAATTCAAATTCAAAGTACTATCAAAAATAAATTATAATGTCGATTTACTTTGATGAAAAAAAAATATTAGTTCCAAAAAAATCAAAATTATCAAATTTCCCTAAGTAAAATCCGAACTACTATTTGTTCCAACCTTTAAAGTACTCTTAATCTAACTAAGTTAACCGACCTTTAAATAAAACCCTATAATTAACATGTTAATTGGAAAATATGCAGATAATCGAATGTAACCTACTTGAATCACATAAAATTAATAATATGATTAAATCAATAAAAAAGAGAATTCTTTTTTTTTAAATTCATGTTAATAAATACTTCATAATCGATAGAACGCCATTTAACAAGATAACCGTAACTTAGTTACATTTAGAAATTTCTAAATTTTCGACCTACCATTCATACAATGTCACAATGAGTACATATGTATATTCACCCTTTCAACAACCATTTTATGCCTTCATTTTCTACATGTACACAACAACAATTTACAGACGCGCGTTATACCACTAACGCGCCCCGATATGCATTTATTTGCAACCATGACAACATCACATACCATATTCAAATGGAAATATCGTCCACTAATGAGTAATTAACCATTAATGCAACCAATTATCACACAAAAACAATTTACAGACACACGTTATACCACTAACGCGCCCTGATATGCATTTATTTGCAACCATGACAACATCACATACCATATTCAAATGGCAATATCGTCCACTAATGAGTAATTAACCATTAATACAACCAATTATCGCACATCAACACGTCTACCAATTTAATCAATATAAACCTAAATGATGAAATTAAATTTTAGTGTTCTCACCATAACTACTTTCCAAAAAAGTATTTTCACGGTTCCACCTGTGTCGCATGAGCCTTTCTGTATACTTCGCGTATTTGCTCCTTCCTGCATTCCCTACTTTATTACTGCTCTCCCTTCTTCCTACTCCTTTCTCCTTTGCGTCACTCTTTTTTTTTCTTCCTTTTGTTTCAATTTTTTTTATTTAAGCCCTTTCTCTGCAAAACAACCACATGTGTATCACGCATACACGCACTGCCGGAGCTGGATCGAATCCAAGCAAGGCTTCACGTTTTGCATCCTCCTTTTTTTTTAGAAAAGGGCGAAAGCTGGAAGAGGCCAAGGGAGGGTAGTCTTGAGTGGGTAGTTGTGATGGAGTTTTGGTGGCGAGGAGGTGTGCACAACTTGTGAAGGCGGAACTGTTTTGCGTTGGAGAAAATGGGCTGATGATGGTTTTAAAGGAGAGGGGCGTGTTTTTTTTTTTTTTTTAGAGGGAAGGTAGGACAAGTATATGGAGTTAGGTTTAATGGAAATGGCATGGCTTTACTAGAGGGGAGGTGCGAATCTTTTATGGGGAAGATATTGCGGTGGAAGGAAGAATGTGGAATGGGGAAGGATGATGAAGGCTGTTTTAAAAATGAGGAAGTTTTGGTGATAGGAATGCACGTGTAGGAGTGTTTGCACACTTGTCTTACTAGAATCATGCATGCCTACCACATTTGATTTATTCATTCCATAAATACATATATTTTTTCGAAAATAAAATGATACATGCGGCAAACTTCCAATGTGGGGAAATGACGACATCTTAAACCCCTTCAAATTCATGTCCCCATTCACATAGCTAGTATGATATATATATATATATATATATATAAGTAGATTAAAGCAAACTTGTAGATTAGTTGATATTGACAACACGTGAATATAATGGGTCCAAAATGATACATAATGGTCCAAAAAAAAAACAACCCTTAAAGCGTTCACCGTACACTAATTTTTTCCCGATTTCTTTCGTTTTTTACTATCGATAACCGCCAATACGAAACTGACAATATAATCGTGTATAACAACGTAGCATAATTCCAAAACAGAAATAAAATAGACCGATTGATTAGTTCTGTAAAGTGTGAAAAGGGACCACGGTTACCCTAAAATACATTAGAAAAATATATGCTTATTTTCCGAAATAAAATTCACAGAAAAATTCTATAAAATAATTTAAAGCTACGCCAACAGAAACTAAACAAAAATTTAAAATGGATATTTAATTATAATTCAATTTCGAATTCTGATCGTTTATAGCTACTGATTCACAAATCGTTTTAATAATTCAACTAATGACGAACTATATTTCCCTACGAAGATTAATTTAACTAAATTTCACACTAAATTTTGATTTTAATTATTTTAAGATATTATAATTGCCTTAAAATTTTATTCGAAATTATTTAAACCTTCCACAATTCATTTTAAAATCATATTAAATTCAAATTTGGTTTCAAAAATCTTGGACCGTTACAATACCCACCAAATCACAATTTGATTTCCCCAAAAATACTATAGGTATACACCTAAAAGAAATGAATTCCTCCGCCACCAAACGTAAATACGTTTAGAGAGATCAACTTACGCGATCTATTAAATATAATCTGTCAGACATTCTTCTATACAGGCCATCCTGGGACTGGATAGAACGAAGGTACTATTCTGTAAATCCATCTTAGGAAATTTCTACCTTGGATTTACTAAACAACCCTTGTATAACTCCGTCTTCACTTATCTTAATTATATTTGATTCGCAACGCTAATGCCATATGGAGTGGTTTTCAGGTAATATATTTGACCCCATTCTCTCCGTGTTGACAATGGAAACGGTCAAAATCTTTGATAGTCGATGATTTAACTATCAAAGGAAAACATGTGTACAAACAACAGCCGTATTTCCCAATGGAAATCTTACCGATCAATCATCATTTCATTTCCCAATTTCCCATTTATCATTTCCATATATTCATAAATTCCTTATTTTCTAAAATTAGAAAATATACGTTATTAACTTTGGAAAACGTTTCCATTTCTGATTCACGCATCAATATCTTCCCACCTCTATCTGTCTCTAACTGTAAACTAGTAATAGAACCACTTCCCAAGCATAAACCCCGAAGGTGGAAACCAACATCAGATTGATACCCAGAAAGCCATTTAACTAACTAATTTCCAGTCAGTTTCTAATTTCAATAATTCAATTTAAATTCCTAATTCAAACCCCAAATTCCTTTATAATATTTTATATGCAAAATATTTACTTAAATCCTTTATTCACATTAAATGGGAATAATATTTCTTCTTTGCAATCAAAACATTTTGATTTCGTATTTGAAAACAATATCCCAAATCCAATTTCTATTTATACTTCTATTTATAGAATTGTTCATATAAAATCTCATTTTATTCTTCTAACACTTATAATCCCATTTATAATCACCTTTATAAATGCTGCTCAAATTCCATTTAAAATATCGGTGTTAAAACCGATTCCTACTTCTCTATATATATTCAGTCTTATATATTCCATTTATCAAATGATAAATATTTTATTTAATTTGTAAAACATTATTTATAAATTAATCTTCTTAATTTATTTGTTAAAATAGATTTCTATTTAATATCCACTTTAAACAATCTTCTCATAAATCTTTTATATCTCGTCAATTTCCTTTTATACTTCTATTTATTTTCTATATAAACAATCCTTTTATACTTCTATTTATTTCCTATATAAATAATCCTTTTATACTTCTATTTATTTTCTATATAAATAATCCTTTTATAAAATTATTTGATTTTATAAATATTATATTTTCAATTTACACTTTGAAAATTCCCTTTTCACGTTCCAGTATTTCTTATGGTATTTAAAATACCAAATAACATGACCAGTGTCATCATAATCAATCACAGATTTTATATCACAATATATGAAAACAAACAGTATTACAAATATTGAGGAATCCAGTTGGATTCCTCCAACCTATTTCCATGCATCCACAGATGTTAAACAATATAAATAACATCGATTTCATTTCAATATGAAATATTCTGATAAACATAATCAATATTTGATTAACGATTTATATATATATCGTTATCTATAATTTTAACCAATATCAGCAATTCAACGAAACAATCAACATGCAGCAATCAATCATCATTTATCAATACTAGATTATATTTATAAAAATAAAAACTATATAGATTTAGTGAGATTTACTCACATTGGACGGTCATTGTTAAATAACGATAACTGTCAGTTGATTCAGACAGACAATTTATTTCGCTATAAATTGTAACGAGCTCCAATTCACTACCAATCAGTTCCATTGTGTAGCCGCCGTCCATACGATCCCAAAGGATCTTGTTTCGCCCAGTTCTGATAATGTACGCACAAGTTACAAATTTTATAAGTTTATATACATCTATATAACTTAAATGATTTAAATAGTTTGGGCCTCACTCTTTTCCAATTCGACCCACTACCCTTTATTCAGACCTGACCCGCGCTTCTTCTTCCTCTTCTAAATTAATACTCCTTGTACCCATGAACTAAAACCGTGCTTCACTTCTAACACTGCCAAACCACTTTCTAAATCGACCTCTACCCAAAAAAATTTCACAACCACACACTTCCCATAAATCAAAAACTGTTTGTTCTAGTTCGAGCCTTTCTTCCACTTCCTCAATGTCGCACTCACCCCAGACCAAATAAAATACCCATTTTCATGCCATTACTGAACATTTAAACTCATCTTACTCCTTCATCATCTCCCTTAAATTCATACAAAAATTACAGAAATTCCTATCTTCAAACGCTCTTACACCTCATGCTTTCACACCCATACTCGCACTCCTAAATCCAAATGCGTTGAACACTTTACCATCTTCTTCCATTTCATTGTAATGCTGTTGCTGTTGCTCCACCAAATCCCCCCTTTTCGTCACCAAATTCAATATTTAACATACATTTACACTTCTCTTCAGATCCTCTTCTTCTACATGCCATATTCTTCAAACTCGAACCGAATCATTTATCACTGTTTGTTTTCAAAAAAATCCTGCACCTGTTGTATGTCGCACAACATTATACATCACAGAACCCTTCAAAATTCCATCTATATGTGCTATTCGCCATCAGGAACTCCAAACCGATGTCGATTTCAAGGAATAACCCCTAAATCCTCAAAACATTGAACCCTAATTTCACTGCATTGATTTCAAATTTTGGAAATCGAAACCGCACTCATCAAAATGAGTATAGAATTAAAGAGGATGATTTCAGGAATTTGAATATATATGTTTGAAGATTTATAGGAATTTATATCATTTTCTTTTGATTTTTGAAGAGTGAAAATTCACGTTTTGGTTAAAACAGCGGCAACCAGAATGTTGACCACTGAAGATATGAAAATAAGGTTAAGGGATGGAAGTTGGATATTTATAGGGAATTTAAATAATTTTATATTCAAACTTATCTTAATGCTATTTATTTTTATTATTAAAAATCTCTATAATCACACATAATATCCAAAAATCATGAAAATGGACATACAACTAGAGTTTGACATTATGGACCCAACGAAACTTGTTTCATCGAATTCTGAATCCGTTTGCTCACACAACATATTTTTAAAGCCAAATTATGGATGTTTTTCACATTAAAATCCCGTACGCCGCATGCTGACTCCGAAAATCACAAAAATTGAAATCTAACAATAATTTAATATTTCGGATCTAACAAAATTAGTTTCATCGAAAACGGAGCTCATTTGCTAAATTGGCTATTTTTAAAGCTCTAAATAAACCCATTTGAATATTAATATATTTAAAAATAATTAAATTATATATTTATAAATAAATATTATTGTATATATTCACATAGAATATTACGCAGCTCCAAAATAAATATATCTGAATTTATAACTCGACATTCCAAATCTAGATTAAATCAGTATTCAATTTATATTGAAAATCCTTTTATAATATAAATAAATCGTTATAAATTATAAAGGAATTCCATAGCGACTTTTCAAAAATTTGTTTTGGACATAAATCAAAATCTACCTAATGAAATCTCAATTTTTCTCTTCCATTAGAAAAATATACTTCACCAGCTCCGAACGTTTCTTGTTTCACAGAAATCCGACTTAAAACGGATTCTGTATATTCGTTTAAAATTCAAATCGCCAAATTATGAACTACCACGCCATTTTGAGCTCTACTATAATATAATTATACGTTCAAATTGTCATTTATTTAATATATTCGTTATTATAATTAAATTCTACACTGAATTATATATTATAAATGATCCAATTCACACAATATTGTGAATTCCACTATTTCCGACTATTTCAGAAATTAAATATATTATTCTATTATTTGTATTAATTAAATACTCAATATTATTTAATTCTGGTCATTTTAAATTACTAAACCATCATTTAAATAATTAAATTAATTAATTATTATACAGTAAAAATATGGGTTGTTAGAGCAAATTAACTTAAATATGCATTTTTAACTATCAAATAACAACCAATGCAATCATATCATAACATGATTTTAATTTAACTAGCAACAAAATATTTTAAATAAATGTAAGTGAGTTTCACTCACCTTTGATTTTGAATCTGTTGGAAATCCAATTAAAAGGCCAAAATTTAAAAGTCTTTAAATACAACTAAACTAACTCCATATAATTCTGAATTTCGATACGATTCCAACGAAACAAACTTGTGCATCAATCTTGTTTCGTGTGAGAAAGTTATACATGTTTTAATATTTGAATTTGAAAGATATATAAAATATTAAAATAATCCTCACCCCAAACAAAAATTGCCACATTATCACCTTAAATCTTCCTCTACAAACGAAACCAACTCCATCTACAACAAGAAATCGAACCGTTCATTTTGAAAAACTGGTACCTTCTCTCCTCCACTTTTGCTTATTCTCTCAACGAAAACTCGAACGGACGAATCCAATGAATTTCCATTCACGAACTCTCCCTCTCTATCACCATTACATCAAACTCAGCCCTCCCCAGATAATCGCAACCTGCTCCCTTGCACATACACGGCAATACATGGTGCAACACAAAATGTTTCCAAATCCACATAAAAAATCAAAGCAAATGCTCAATTCCACCATGAATTTGATTGCAATCACCAACTCATGCATTACTTTCTGTATTCAAAACAAATCCCAACCTTAGTTCGTTGTGGAAAAGCATGATCGACCAAGGTGAAGTCGAGTTCATAAAAACTAACATGGACTTGGAGAGGATTGAAGCATGTTCTCGAATAACCTGGTTTCATGAATTTTAACGATATATGGAAGCAGATATTTATTTTTGAAGTTGGTAAGAAAGGTCGGCCATGACTATTCGTTTACAGGAAGAAAAAGAGATGAGCAGTTAGGTTAGAAGCAAAAGATTATTTATAGGCAGGGTATTACTTAGAAATTTTGCTTTTATGTTTAATTTTATTCACATTGAACGTTTTAATCTCACAGGAACACACTGATGTTCCAATCGCCAGAAAACTTGGCAGTTTGCTACATTTCAATATTTCAGACTCAATGAAATCAGTTTCGTTGAAATCTATAGTTATTTGAAAAATGGCTATTTTAATTTCAAATCGTTAACCGATATGCATTTATATCACTCACGATCACATAACAGCTCTATCCTATTGACACGAAACTTGGAAACTTATAGAAATTTTCAATTTCGAACCCGATGAAACTGATTTCATCGAATTCCGACATCATTTGCAAAATGGCTAATTTAACAGGTTAATTAAAATTTTAAAATACCAAAATTCCAATTATTTATCTTAAATTCAATTCAAAAACTTATTAACTTTATTTAATCAAAACAAAATTCAAATTAACTTTATAGATAAATTTTTATTTAAATTAAATTTTGATTATTTACCAAATTCAATATGAATTTAATTTTATAAATTAATTAGATCTAGTTCATTCAAATATTTTAATATTAAATTCGAATTTCAATATTTAACAATGCAAACCAAATTATAGTTAAATTTATAATCAATGCAAGTTATTATTATTATTGTAACAGGTTAAAATTTAATACATAATCAATTTAATTAAGTTTACATCATAAATTTACATAATTAAATCATTAGATTTTATTTTTAACCATAATAATAGTCAAAATCAGATTGAATTAAATAAATTTAAATAGTAGAAATATACGGGTTATCGCATTGAATTTGAATGAATTCAATTTTAATGGGAATATTTATGGGATAATGTTTCACATAATCAATGGAAATGAATATTTGTGACCATTATAGCAATAAATGTTGAGTTGATTGCTATAATTAAATGGTTATAAACAAGAGAATAAATATTGTAACCATGAATGTTTGGAGAAAATAAATGAATAGGTAATAAATGTCAAATCGTTACAATTTAAAATAAATAGGAATAAATGTAGTGATTCGAATTAGGGAAATTAATAATAAACTTATATATATACCAACATAAGAACTAATACAACTAAATAACTGTTATGCCAAAAAAACTAAATAACAATAGTAATATTTGGGAGGTTACAACAATTAGAATTAAGGTAATTATATAGGACAAATATAAATGACATTTAATAGGTTGTCTGTTGCCTTAGGAAACATGACCATTAGGGTCACTAGTGGTACAAGACAATTAGGAATTTAACTAATTGAGTGTCCATTGCCTTAGGAAATATGAATAGTTAAGGTCATTTATGATAGATGATAGGCATGGAATTAAATGAATGTGCATTTCCTTAGGAAATATGACCATTGGGGTCATTAAAGGCATTTGACCATTAAAATAATAAACTATATTAAGGGGATTTAATGTGAATTCAAGGCATTAATGGTTGTTGTAAATACTAAGTCCAATTAGGAAATAAATAAGTATCTAGGATGGGAAGTTATATGAAATCATCCTTATCTTATTCTAGTTTAATTCTAGAAATAGTATTAGTAATTAATAAGGATTGTACTTAGTAGGTTAATGATGCATAATCAGTTGTCTTATTCGAAAGAAGTCTGCACTTTCCAGCATTCGAAGATATATAAAACTGATTTGAGATATCATTAACCAAAGGAACCTCGATGATAGTTAATTGCAAAAGAAGAATTATTCCAAAAAGGTTTACTTTAAGTGTTGAGGTATTAAGTTGCTGAAGGTCCCGCTTCCCTTTCAGAAGAAAAAACCCAAATGGGAATAGTTCATATCATAGCCTACTTATGGATTTGAATATGAAGTAGTTCGATTTGCCTTTCTAATATTTAGTTTCTAGGTTCATCCTTCCCCATAAGGGTAAATTCATATGGTCCGCCCTTATAGGTATTAAGTGATCGGATAACCCACCTCTCTATAATAATAAGCGTTGAAAGACTAATTGGTTGCGAGATTTGTAATCTCTGCAAAAGTCCGCTTCTTCAGGTAATAAGAGACAAGGGTTAGAGTCTGCCTTCGTATAAGGTATTAAATGAATGCTATGGAGCTACCATGAGTCTACCCATCCTGTGTAAGTATTAAGTGACTGAGAGATTATTCATTAAGGTCAACTCGATAGTAACACAGTGTAATAACCCGGAAAATACGAGCCAATTTAAAAATTTTAAATTGGTGATTTCAAAGGAATTTGAACAATTGAAATAGAATATTTCAATAAAATAGTGAATTAGAAATAGTGAGTCAGTTTGAAAATTTGAATTCAAACTTTGACTGACTGTGCAAGGTGGAAAATATAACGGATTTTAGCAAAACCAAAAATATCTAAATCTGTTAGTCAATACCTTTCTAACGAATCTGAAAAATCGAAGTTTCATAATGGGAATCAAAAGTTATTGCCGAATGAATTTTCAGAATGGTCACTATATAGAATACAGGAAAATATTTACAAGGACAAAAGCCAAGGCCTTTTTATCCATAAGGACAGCCCACTAAAATTTTACTCAGAAGGACAATATTTTGAAAAAAAAATTTGGCCGCTACTTTTATCTTCTTCCTCTCTCACGTCGGCCGCTACTTTCAACTTCTCCCTCTCTCACGTCATTCTCGATTTCATCTTAAATCATGAAATCATAAAATCAGAAAACGCGAAATCACGAATTTCAGAAAATAGTTAAATCGAAATATAAGAAAAACAACACGAAATCAAAATCGAGAAGAAATTCGTTCGAAACCCTAAAAAATTAAAAAAAAATGTCGATCAACAAAATCCAAATGGAAATCGATTGCGATTGGAAAAAAAATATGTAGCAGACGACGGAAATCACAATTGAAGAAGTCGAAATTGTTGAAACAATTTTTTTAGATTGGAAATGTTTTTTTTTTTTTACCAGTACAGCAGTTCGTAGGTATCATTTTTGTATTTTTGTAGTTATCATTTTTCCTGTTTTTAACTTTAAAGCATAGCAGCAGTTTTTAGTTATCATTTTTCTATTTTTTAGTTATCATTTTTCATGTTTTAACTTTAAGAACATAGCAGCAGTTTTTAGTTATCATTTTTCTATTTCTGTAGTTATCATTTTTACCGTTTTAACTGTGTTATATGTTTTTTTCATGAGATTTTGTTGTTGTGTTAATTTTGAGGTTATATTGATGTATCAGCTAAGAAACGAAGCCGAACTTATTTCAGTTTAATCAATCAAACTGTGATATAATTATTTTTTCATTGTTTTATCTTCAATGCATTGCATCAGTATTTAGTTATCAATTTTCTAATATTTTAGCTATCATTTTTACTGTTTTAACAGTGTTATGTGTTGTTTTGTTTTGATTTTACTGCTGTGTTATGTGATGTTTAACATAACACATAAATTACAGTAAAAATGATAACTTAAAAAATATAAAAATGATTCCTTCAAACTGCAGTAATGTTTGACATAACAGAGAAATTACACTAAAAATGATACCTTAAAAAATATAAAAATGATACCTTAAAACTGTTGTGATGTTTAACACAACACATAAACTGCAGTAAAAATGATAACTAGAAAAATAGAAAAATGATAACTAAAAACTGCTGCTATATTTTGAAGTTAAAACAGGAAAAATGATAACTAAAAAAATATAAAAATGATACCTACGAACTGCTATACTATTAACGATAAAAAAAACATTTCGAACCAGAAAAATTTGTTTCAACCAATTCGTGTTCTCCAAATCTGATTTATGGCGTCTGTAAAACATTATTATTCCATTCAATTAGAATCTACAAATCGATTTTTGCTGTTCGTCCTTTTTCTGTTGTCGACTTTTTCCTGTTTCGAGCGATTTAGGGTTTTGAATTTTTGGGTTCGAACGTTGATTTCGATTCTGATGATTTCAATTTCCTGATGTTTGAATTCGATTTCAAATTTCGTTTTTGGTATATTCTGAAATTCGTGATTTTGCAATTCATGATTTCGTGAATTTTATATTTCGTGATGACTGGTGCGCAAGAGGAGAGAAGAAGAAAGAAGCGGCCGATTTTTTTTCTTCAGTGTATTGTCCTTTAGGATAAAATATTAGGCGGCTGTCCTTATGGATAAATTTTAGTGGGCTTTTGTCCTTAAAATTTTTTTTCCCAATAGAATATATAGCCCTGGAAAATTGATATTTTGCGTATGACCTCGGAATTCGACGAAACCACTTTTGTTGGGTCCGGGATGTCAAACTATTGATAGGTTTCAAATTTCATAATTTTTGAAGCTAATATGTAAGCGTCGCAAAAGAAAATGTGTTTGGTCAATTTCTGTTAAATTGGATCGACCAGAAAATGGCCATTTTTCAAACGATCTCAGAATTCGATGAAACTAGTTTTGTTGGGACCGTAGCATCAAAACATAGCTAGATTTATTTTTCTGGAATTTTTCGAATCAGTTTGTGGCCCTGGCAAATTGAAATGTACGTTCAAAGTTAAAAATTAAATGTTTTATACTTTAATTTGAAAAATAACTGACTGTAACAGTCGAATTGGCCAACGAAACATATCCCATTGTGTCCGGGATGAGGGTATTTAGCTAGGGAAGACAGTCGTTGGGTTTGAAAAGGAGTTCGTTGGTGAAAACCCTAATTTTCTGAAATATATATATTCCGGCCAATCAGAATTTTTCTTTCATAATTGAAAAAACAAAAAAAAACGCGAAACCCTCGAAACGAATGGCGACGCATGCTCTAGACTTCCCCGACCGATCGCCGCCGCTACCGCCGCTTCCAGCCTCCGCCACCACCGCCGCTCGACGCGCCTTCGCCTCCCCTTCAAATCCGACCAACTTCCTCCACCCCTCGTCGCCTGTGCCGCCTGAATCGAGGCTCCAAAGCCCCGACCTTCCCAGCGCCGCCGCCGACGATCCAGACCACCGAACGCTACCAAACCACCACCGACAGGAAGCCCTCTCTTCCCTCTTCCACGTACAACTCGTCGATCATCCCCTCGTGCCTCGATTCTCGCGAAAACCGTAAACCTAGTTTTGAACCTTCGTGAAAGGTGAGTTTTTTTATGTTTACACTTTGAAAAACCATATCTTTTTAGTGTGTTGAAGAAATTCGATGAAACAGGAAACATCGGGATCGCAAGGAAGCTCTCTACCCAATAGAAGAAGCCGCGGATGTTTCTGACATCGTATCTATCTTTAGCGAAGCAACAAACCAATGTGAGAAATCTAAATTAAATAAATTTGAATGGAAAATGTCGTGTATAATTTATATTAGCGAAATATAAATTGCACACGTGTTGTATACCTCACGTACATGCGTGGTGTAAGCTATATGAGCGAAGTATGAATTATACAGGCATAGAATAATTGATATATGTGTTGAAATGCAAGTGAAATATAGCAATTAAATATATATATATATATATATATATATATATATATACTCCCCTCGTCCACAAACCATGGACGATATTTAATGTTGTGAATTGGTGTGAAATATTGGATGAAAAATACGAATGGTTGAATAATTGTTTGTGGTTGACATTGTTCGGTTGTGGTTGAAAAATACCCATTGGTGATTGAAATGAATTGGAAATATTTGTGTAAATAAAAATAAACATGCCGCCTGCGTGCGAATTAGATGCATGAATCCCCATTGTCAAAAACCGCGAGGTTTTAAGGTAGAGCGAGGAGCCGTACTAGGGACGGTGCCGGTTTTAACTACCCTGCCGTTATGCTGCCGAAATTTTGAATAATCTTTGTGTGTTAGAATTATTTTCATATGTTGAAATTATCCTCATGCGTTGAAATTAAATCCATATGTTGAAACTATATCCATGTGTGGAAATGTTCGTGTGTTAAAAAGTGATGTGTGAAAATTAGATTCATGTGTGAATGAATGAAGTGTTTAAACAATAAAAATCACATTTTTATAATATATATGAAGTATGAAAAATATTCGCCTTATTTATAAATGATTTCAACAATAAAAAAATTCCATCTTTCTAATATGAACAACATAAATAAAATATCCATGTGTGGAAATGCTCATGTGTTGAGAAGTGTGTGTAGTGGAAGAGTTCATGTGTTGAATAAAAAGACCGAACAATAAAAATTACATTTTTATTGAAACTATGAAGTGTTGAAAACATCCATTTGTCGAATAAATATTTTAAACGATAAAAATATCATTTTTATCATATATGTGATATGCTAAAGATATGCGGACGTTGAAATAAATATTGGTGAAGAAATGTTATTTTTAACATGCATAGGAACTAAATAAAATAGTCATGTGTTGAAATCTATTTTGGTTCGCCAAAATTATCATCTTTGAAATGTGAAGTGTTAAAAATAGCCACTTGTTCAAATAAAATATGCATGAGTTGAAATATACATTAATTAGCTAATGATATGATTTTAGCCTATGCATGCAACATTAGAATGAATGGTGTTTTTAAACCAAAGTAAATCAAATATGAAGTTGAATGGAAAATGATAAGTGATAGAAATTGTATATATGTACATGCATATCTATTGAACAGGTTATAGCAAATGGGCTAGAGAAGAGGAATAAAATTTTGTGCCCGACAAATAGGTACACAATTACTGCTTTGTTTGGGTGATGATTTTATGAGCCTGTTGGCTAGCTGCTTGGCTTTTTCTTTTTCTTTTTGACATGAGACGCCCGTGTGGCTATTTGGGAATTTTCCCAGCCCCTCCCGTACAAAGGAGGTTATGGCGAAATTTTCCGAAATTTAAAGGTGTTAGTGAAATAATTGAAGTGAAAACGATATAGGAACTTTTGAATGAACTATATTTATATAAATATATAAATATAAATAAAATTAAAACGAAACGTGGTCGTCAAGTTCGTGTTTTGAAACCGTGATTTCAAACGACTAGTGCGGGAAATCCGACCATTGGATTTTCCCAAAACCGCAACCGTTGGGTTCGCCTTGGAAATATCTTTCCAACGGCACCAACTTTGTGAAGATCCGACGGTTGGATTGTCTGGAATGTTTAATTCAAATCTGAAGAAAAACAGCGCCAGAAACGATTATATTTCTATATATATATTTCTATATATATATATATATATATATATATATATATAATTAAATTAAATCAAATAACGACGCTGTAGTTCGTAAATTGAAATCCTAACTTCAAATTGCTAGTGTGGAAGATCCGACCGTCGGATTTTCCCGAAACTGAAACCGTTGGATTCGTTTTGAAATGACCTTCCTAATGATATGAAATTTGTGAAGATCCGACGGTTAGATTTTCAGATATGTATAAAACAAAATTAGTGAAAAGCAGCGCCAGTGCATCGACACGACCTGAAACGTCGTTTAATTAAATTTGGCTGTTTTAAATAAAATAAAAATGGCAATATATCGTTATAAAATACTATAGACGATATAGAGTGGAAATAAACCAATTTGTTGTGTTTGTTTGATATGTGATGGTTGAATGTATTTGACATGAAAATTATAACTAAATAACTGAAATGTGAATGTTGAATAGTCCAACCATGTGAATAATTGATTTGAAAATCTAAATATACGTGGATTATTTGAAAAGGCCGAGTTTATCTCATTTCAAATAATCAATCGACGTCGAGAAGTCGAAGAGTCAAAGACGGTTGAAGACCGACGATCTTCATATTGTATGGATGGGCGCTACTGATGCTCGTGATTGGAGTAGCTACCATGAAGGAATTGAAGTAGTAGCCATCCAAACATACTGTTGATTGTACGGATATGCGAGGAATTGGTGCCTCCGGTTTCGTTCAGACCCAGAACGGACTTGTAAATGGACTGTGTGTCTGACATTGGATTTTATTCTGTGTTGATTGATCTCTGTTAAATATATATCTGTTTGGCGGCGGAGAATTTATTCTCTTGCTTAACGCCCTTCCCTGAGACGTACGAGCTCAGAGGTTATGTATTGACAGAAATCAGTCGCATGGAGTGGATTGCCTGTGTGGCACGCCTAAGTGGCACATGATCAAGGCTTCTGTTGCAAAGCAAAGTCTTGTGGTTGATGATCAAAGCATGGTCTGTGTGACGTAGCTTTGTGTATGACGTGAATTCGCGAGCCTCACACCCCGGTATGAGTCAAAAACGGGAGACGGACCACTGGGAGAACACGACATTTCTTTCTAGCTATGGTGGTGTCAGTGACCTACCAGTCCTGACATTATATATACTTTTCACCTGTGTGGTTGTTGGAATGCGAGGCGCCTCGATTATAGGTCTGTAAGGACCGGGAAACGTGTGTTCAGGAATAACTAATCCTCAAAAGTAAGAGAGGACCGGCCCAGCCGATTCCAAGGATCATAGTGGGGTCCTGGGACATTTGCTAGAGTGTCTCGAACGGAGAGGAGCTTGCCCCTTGCCTCGACTCATGAAGGAATCCAATTTCCAATACGAAATATGCGGATGTGATTGTATTACTAGTATGGCGACATGATATATGGTACCCATGCCGCCTAGGATTGTTATTTATGATTGAATTTGCTTTTGAAACATATATGCACTAGTAATAATATCAAACACTTTTGTTTTATTCGTATGGAGCATCCTTGTCCATTATAAGGAAAAACTCTATCCTCCGGCTTGCGTTGCATTGTGTGATGGGACCTGAGTCTTATAATGGCTTCATTTTATAAAAAGGATTGCAATGATTTAATCATTTACTTTATTTCATGCACTAGCACTCATTGGAGTAAACCCGTTCCGCGAAAGTGGCGTGGTCCTTTGATTTGCCTTATGATTGTTGTTAATAAGTTAAGCAGATTTCTCATACCAGTCCCATGACTGACTCGTAGTTTGTTTCACCTTTCAAACTCGGGTGCCCTCATATTCACAGGGACAGCCTAGTTATAGGTTTCTAACGCACTTTTGGCTCATGGCGAGGCTTGACTACACCGTGCTGACTTGGATTTTCTCCGCCATTATTGTATCTATATTATGATTCCGCCATTGGCGATGTAGACTGATATTTATTTTGTGTACTCTTTATGTATGATTCCGCCTCAGGCGATGGTGACTGACTGTGTATCATTATGCACTAAGTTGTATCCTGTACTGTGCTTCTCTGATGTGATGATATCTAAATGATTCCGCTGTCATATGTGTGTAAAATATTCTATTTTCTGTTTATGCTATTATCTGTGATCTGCTAATGATGATTAATGTGTTATATTCCAATGATTATCCTTAACACCGTGTCACGGGGTTTTGGGATCGTCACAGCTGGTATTCGAGCTTTGGTTAACCTTAGTTCTGGAGTCTAACACATTAAACACTTCGTCAAAATAGAATCAGTAGTATTCTAAGGCGAGTCGCTCGTTAGAGATAGGACTAGTAAAGTCCTAGAATGAGCCGAGCAGAATAGCAAAAACAATTTGATCAGTCCATCGTTATCTTTCCGTAAAATTTTCTTCTTAACTATGCAATAGATTATCATTTCTGTTAGCTGACTCTTTTCTTGCTTATACAGAATTTGACA
The DNA here is from genome assembly GCA_030737875.1 of Allium sativum. Lineage (NCBI taxonomy): Eukaryota > Viridiplantae > Streptophyta > Magnoliopsida > Asparagales > Amaryllidaceae > Allium > Allium sativum. The sequence goes on along the minus strand of CM060922.1, from coordinate 440,063,137 downwards.
AATGGCTACCAGAGCAGCCGCCGCTAGAGGAGGCCGTGCCGGCCGAGGCCGAAGAAGGGGAGAAGCCCCAGCTCAAGAAGGACCTTTGATACAACCTCCGGCCGCTCAATACTTCGAGCTAGACCGTGTAGCTAAGAGATATAAGAACTTAGGAGGCAAGACCTTCTCTGGAACTAGCACCGTAATAGAGGCCCTTGCGTGGCTCAAAACATGCGAGAAAATTCTTGAAGGCCTAAGGCTGGGAGACGAAGATAAAGCTATTATGGGCGCCTGGCTTATGCAGGAACAAGCTGAATTATGGTGGGAATCTCTCACCGCCGGGAATAGAGAAGCTGGACGAACGTGGGATGGATTTAAAGAACTCTTCAAGGAGAAATATGTCCCAGAACAAGCTTTAGAACGAATGCACGATGACTTTGCCAATCTCCAGCAGGGGGATCTTTCCGTGCAAGATTATCTGAATAAATTTACACTGTTGTCGCCCTATGCTCCGGAGCTCGTCGCCACTGCGAAATCCAAAAAAAAGAGGTTTATCCTTGGGCTAAGACGACAATATCATGATAGAGCCATGGCCCATGTCAAGCTGGAATTCAATGAACTGGTGGAAATGACATGCAACTACGAAGACCTTGATCAAAGGCGTCTGGATCAGGATCGCGCTAGAACCCAAGCCGGAAACAAGCGCAAGCCTGCTGTAAATCAAGGCGAGTCAAGCCAAGCAGCATCTTCAAAATCTCAGACTGGCAAGTCGCCAAGAGGAAATTGCTTTAACTGTGGCAAGCCGGGGCACCACTCAAATGTCTGCACAACTCCGAAGAGGCAGAGAACCAATTCTCAAGGCTCGAGCCAAGGCTCCCAGAACCCTCGCTCGTGCTTCAACTATCTTAAGACCGATCATCTGGTCAAAGACTGTCCTTTGCTGAAGAAAGCCATAGTAGCTCACGTCTATGACAGGTCGAGCCCGCCAGCTGCTTCCGATGGAGCAGGTAAACCTGATGTTTTGGGAGGTACCCTTACCATTAAAAATATTCCTATTTCTGTATTATTTGACATGGGTGCGTCGCGTAGTTTTATGGCTAGTAACACAATGCACAAATTAAAGTTAAAACATAGGAAGCTTAAAGAATCGGTTGAGGTACATAACCCGATAGGAGGTTCTATTACCCTCAGTTCGTGTTGTAAGGTTCCTACTTCTTTCTCCCGATACCAGTTTCCTTTCAATTTAATCGTTATGGATTTTCCCGAATTCGATATCATTCTCGGGCTAGATTGGTTAACGAAATACGAAGCCGAAGTGAATTGTGCAGAAAGAATCGTTAAAATTCGAACGAAGCTTGGATATATTACGGTACCCTGTCATGGTTCGAATCCGAATAGAGAAGAATTTTGGTCGGCATTAGAACTTATCCCCACTTCCATAAAGAAGATTCCGATTGTTAGAAACTATGCGGATGTGTTTGAAGAAGTTGAAAACTTACCTCCGCAAAGAGAAATAGAATTCCGGATCGATCTAATTCCCAATGCCAGACCAGTGGTACATCCAATTCGCAGAATGACTCCGAAAGAAAAAGAAGAATTAGGCGATCAAACTCGTCAACTTTTGTGGAAGGGTCTAATTAGACCTAGTTTTTCTAATTGGGGTGCAGCTATTGTGTTTGTCCCAAAGTCAGACGGTACTCTTCGATTATGTGTTGATTACCGAGACCTCAACAAACAGACGCTCAAAAACAAATATCCATTACCCCGCATCGATGATTTGCTAGACCAATTGAATGGGGCGAAAGTATTTTCCCGAATGGACCTTGCTATAGGTTTTCATCAATTGAGAATAGAAGAAGAGTGTGTTCCTTTGACAGCTTTCAGAGGTCCAGACATATTTTATGAATGGTTAGTAATGCCGTTTGGCCTGTGTAACGCTCCAGCATACTTTGTCGATCTAATGAATAGAGTGTTCAGGGGAGTTCTGAATAAATTTGTCCTCGTATTCATCGATGATATTTTAATCTACTCCAAATAAAAACCCGAGCATGAAAAACACTTAGAACAAGTATTGGAGATTCTAAGGAAGAACGTCTTCAAAGCCAAATTCTCTAAATGTGTCTTCTGGCAAGAAGAAGTCAAATTTCTTGGCCATGTCGTGTCAGAGAAAGGAATTTTTGTTGACCCAAGCAAAATAACAGCGATTCAAGACTGGAAACAACCCACTACTCCCACAGAAGTTAGAAATTTTATGGGGTTGGCTAGTTATTATCGGAAGTTCGTTAAGGATTTTTCGAAGATATCCGGTCCGTTAACGAAGCTCACAAAGAAACATGAGAAGTTTAAGTGGACTTCCGACTATGAAGAAGCTTTCCAGGAATTGAAATCGAAACTGACAACTGCTCCAGTGTTAACCATTATTGATGGCAATCAGGATTTAACAGTTTGGACAGATGCTTCTATTAGAGGTCTTGGTGCAGTGTTAATGCAAAGAGGCCAAGTAATCGCTTATGCAAGCCACCAACTGAAACCGCATGAGAAGAATTATGTGACTCATGATCTTGGGTTGCTAGCCATCGTTTTTGCATTGAAAATCTGGAGGCATTATTTATTGGGCGAGAAATTTATACTGTACACAGATCATCAATCATTGAAGTATATACCCAGAAAGATCTGAATTTGAGACAGCAGCGTTGACTAGAATTTCTTGTAGCGTATGATCTTGATATCCTGTATACGCCGGGGAAGGCTAACGTTGTAGCGGATGCGCTTAGTAGAAAAACCGCAATCATTGCCCATCTTATAATTACACCTAGCTTAATCGATAAGATATGTACTCTCCAGAAAAATGATTATTTCATTCAAAAGATCAAAGGGAGAATCCAGAAGGGAGGGCCCTCAAGTTTTCAGGTAGATAAAGAAGAAGTTCTGAGGCTGAATGGCAGAATTTGTGCTCCCAACCTTCCTGAGCTTAGAAGAGAAGTGCTGGATGAATGCCATAAATCCAAATTTTGCATCCATCCAGGTGTGAGTAAAATGTACAACGATATCAAACGCACTTTCTGGTGGAAGGCAATGAAAAGAGATATTTCTTTGTATGTAAGCAGATGCCCTACTTGTCAATTGGTCAAGAGCCACCAACAGAAGCTAGCTGGATTGTTGCAACCGTTGGAAGTCCCAGGCTGGAAATAGGAACGGATTTCCATGGATTTCATAGATGGCTTGCCGCGAAACAGGAAAGGTAATGACAGCATTTGGGTAATCATAGATCGCTTCACGAAGACTGCCTATTTTATACTTGTCAGATCCAATAGAACCGCTCAAAGTCTAGCACAGATATACTTCAAGGAAATCGTTAAGCTGCATGGAATTCCCATCAGCATAGTCAGTGATAGAGATCCCTTATTTACTAGCAAATTCTGGGAGGCTTTCCAGACATAATTGGGAATGAAACTGAATATGAGCACCGCTTATCACCCTCAAACAGATGGCCAAACTGAGCGGGTGAATAGAATTTTAGAAGATTTATTGCGAGCTTGTATAATTGATTTCGGTGGGTCATGGGAAGATCATTTGCATTTGGCAGAATTCTCATATAACAATAGCTATCAAGCAAGTTTGGGAATGTCGCCATTTGAAGCATTATATGGCAAACCCTGCCGATCTCCAGCATGTTGGGTAGAACCTGGCAACAGACTTGTGTTAGGACCCGATATGATTAGAGAAGCATCTGATAAAGTCGACTTCATCAAAAAGCGTTTGATAACCGCCCAAAGCCGACAGAAAAGTTATGCAGACTCTAGAAGGAGAGATTTGACATTTGCTGTTGGTGATCGTGTTTATTTGAAGGTTTCTCCGATGAGAGGAGTAATCAGATTTGGCAAAACTGGGAAGTTGGCACCGAGATTTATTGGTCCCTTTCCTATACTTGAACGAATTGGAACTCTTGCTTATAGGGTTCAATTGCCAGATTGGTTGCCTAGAGTGCACGACGTATTTCACGTATCTCAACTTAGAAGACATGTGCATGATCTGGATCTTGTTGTAGAAGAAGCAGCGCAACAGGATATAGACATAACTCCAGAATTAGCACTCAGAAGAGAGCCATTAAAGATTGTTGGCAAAGAAACTAGAGAACTCAGAAGTAAAAAGGTTCATTTAGTTAAAGTGCAGTGGAGCAGTGATCTTAGAGACTGTACTTGGGAGACTGAGGAAAGCATTAAGCAAGCTTACCCCAAATGCAGAGTGGATATCTCTGACTAACTCCGGTGCAAGGTACCTTTACAATACTTTGCGTTTACATTTTGTTTCCTACTTTACTGTTGTTTCCTTTTCGAGGACGAAAAGTTTTAAGTGGGGGAGATTGTAATAACCCGGAAAATATGAGCCAATTTAAAATTTTTAAATTGGTGATTTCAAAGGAATTTGAACAATTGAAATAAAATATTTCAATAAAATAGTGAATTAGAAATAGTGAGTCAGTTTGAAAATTTGAATTCAAACTTTGACTGACTGTGCAAGGTGGAAAATATAACGGATTTTAGCGAAACCAAAAATATCTAAATCTGTTAGTCAATACCTTTCTAACGAATCTGAAAAATCGAAGTTTCATAACGGGAATCAAAAGTTATGGCCGAATGAATTTTCAGAATGGTCGCTATATAGAATATATAGCCCTGGAAAATTGATATTTTGCATACGACCTCGGAATTCGACGAAACCACTTTTGTTGGGTCCGAGATGTCAAACTATTGATAGGTTTCAAATTTCATAATTTTTGAAGCTAATATGTAAGCGTGGCAAAAGAAAATGTGTTTGGTCAATTTCTATTAAATTGGATCGACCAGAAAATGGCCATTTTTCAAACGATCTCAGAATTCGACGAATCTAGTTTCGTTGGGACCGTAGCGTCAAAACATAGCTAGATTTATTTTTTTTGGAATTTTTCGAATCAGTTTGTGGCCCTGGCAAATTGAAATGTACATTCAAAGTTAAAAATTAAATGTTTTATACTTTAATTTGAAAAATAACTGACTGTAACAGTCGAATTGGCTAACGAAACATATCCCATTGTGTCCGGGATGGGGGTATTTAGCTAGGGACGACAGTCGTTGGGTTTGAAAAGGATTTCGTTGGTGAAAACCCTAATTTTCTGAAATATATATATTCCGGCCAATCAGAATTTTTCTTTCATAAATAAAAAAAAAAGCGAAACGAATGGCGACGCATGCTCTAGACTTCCCCGACCGATCGCCGCCGCTACCGCCGCTTCCAGCCTCCACCACCACCGCCGCTCGACGCGCCTTCGCCTCCCCTTCAAATCCGACCAACTTCCTCCACCCCTCGTCGCCTGTGCCGCCTGAATCGAGGCTCCAAAGCCCCGACCTTCCCAACGCCGCCGCCGACGATCCTGACCACCGAACGCTACCAAACCACCACCGACAGGAAGCCCTCTCTTCCCTCTTCCACGTCCAACTCGCCGATCATCCCCTCGTGCCTCGATTCTCGCGAAAACCGCAAACCTAGTTTTGAACCTTCGTGAAAGGTGAGTTTTTTTTTATGTTTACACTTTGAAAAATCGTATCTTTTTAGTGTGTTGACAAAATTCGATGAAACAGGAAACATCGGGACCGCAAGGAAGCTCTCTACCCAATAGAAGAAGCCGCGGATTTTTCTGACATCGTATCTATCTTTAGCGAAGCAACAAACCAATGTGAGAAATCTAAATTAAATAAATTTGAATGGAAAATGTCGTGTATAATTTATATTAGCGAAATATAAATTGCACACGTGTTGTATACCTCACGTACATGCGTGGTGTAAGCTATATGAGCGAAGTATGAATTATACATGCATAGAATAATTGATATATGTGTTGAAATGCAGGTGAAATATAGCAATTAAATATATATATATATACTCCCCTCGTCCACAAACCATGGACGATATTTATTGTTGTGAATTGGTGTGAAATATTGGATGAAAAATACGAATGGTTGAATAATTGTTTGTGGTTGACATTGTTTGGTTGTGGTTGAAAAATACCCATTGATGATTGAAATGAATTGGAAATATTTGTGGAAATAAAAATAAACATGCCGCCTGCGTGCGAATTAGATGCATGAATCCCCATTGCCAAAAACCGCGAGGTTTTAAGGTAGAGCGAGGAGCCGTAATAGGGACGGTGCCGGTTTTAACTACCCTGTCGTTATGCTGCCGAAATTTTGAATAATCTTTGTGTGTTAGAATTATTTTCATATGTTGAAATTATCCTCATGCGTTGAAATTAAATCCATATGTTGAAACTATATCCATGTGTGGAAATGTTCGTGTGTTAAAAAGTGATGTGTGAAAATTAGATTCATGTGTGAATGAATGAAGTGTTTAAACAATAAAAATCACATTTTTATAATATATATTAAGTATGAAAAATATTCGCCTTATTTATAAATGGTTTCAACAATAAAAAAATTCCATCTTTCTAATATGAACAACATAAATAAAATATCCATGTGTGGAAATGCTCATGTGTTGAAAAGTGTGTGTAGTGGAAGAGTTCATGTGTTGAATAAAAAGACCGAACAATAAAAATTACATTTTTATTGAAACTATGAAGTGTTGAAAACATCCATTTGTTGAATAAATATTTTAAACGATAAAAATATCATTTTTATCATATATGTGATATGCTAAAGATATGCGGACGTTGAAATAAATATTGGTGAAGAAATATTATTTTTAACATGCATAGGAACTAAATAAAATAGTCATGTGTTGAAATCTATTTTGGTTCGCCAAAATTATCATCTTTGAAATGTGAAGTGTTAAAAATAGCCACTTGTTCAAATAAAATATGCATGAGTTGAAATATACATTAATTAGCTAATGATATGATTTTAGCCTATGCATGCAACATTAGAATGAATGGTGTTTTTAAACCAAAGTAAATCAAATATGAAGTTGAATGGAAAATGATAAGTGATAGAAATTGTATATATGTACATGCATATCTATTGAACAGGTTATAGCAAAGGGGCTAGAGAAGAGGAGTAAAATTTTGTGCCCGACAAATAGGTACACATTTACTGCTTTGTTTGGGTGATGATTTTATGAGCCTGTTGGCTAGCCGCTTGGCTTTTTCTTTTTCTTTTTGACATGAGACGCCCGTGTGGCTATTTGGGAATTTTCCCAGCCCCTCCCATAAAAAGGAGGTTATGGCGAAATTTTCCGAAATTTAAAGGCGTTAGTGAAATAATTGAAGTGAAAACGATATAGGAACATTTGAATGAACTATATTTATATAAATATATAAATATAAATAAAATTAAAACGAAACGTTGCCATGCAGTTCGTGTTTTGAAACCGTGATTTCAAACGACTAGTGCGGGAAATCCAACCATTGGATTTTCCCGAAACCGCAACTGTTGGGTTCGCCTTGGAAATATCTTTCCAACGGCACCAACTTTGTGAAAATCCGACGGTTGGATTGTCTGGATTGTTTAATTCAAATCTGAAGAAAAACAGCGCCAGAAACGATTATATTTATATATACATATATAAATATAATTAAATTAGATCGAATAACGATGCTGCAGTTCGTAAATTGAAATCGTAACTTCAAATGGCTAGTGTGGAAGATCCGACCGTCGGATTTTCCCGAAACTGAAACCGTTGGATTCGTTTTGAAATGACCTTCCTAATGATATGAAATTTGTGAAGATCCGACGGTTAGATTTTCAGATATGTGTAAAACAAAATTAGTGAAAAGCAGCGCCAGTGCATCGACACGACCTGAAATGTCGTTTAATTAAATTTGGCCGTTTTAAATAAAATAAAAATGGCAATATATCGTTATAAAATACTATAGACGATAAAGAGTGGAAATAAACCAATTTTGTTGTGTTTTCTTGATATGTGATGGTTGAATGTATTTGACATGAAAATTATAACTAAATAACTGAAATGTGAATGTTGAATAGTCCAACCATGTGAATAATTGATTTGAAAATCTAAATATACGTGGATTATTTGAAAAGGCCGAGTTTATCTCATTTCAAATAATCAATCGACGTCGAGAAGTCGAAGAGTCAAAGATGGTTGAGGACCGACGATCTTCATATTGGATGGATGGGCGCTACTGATGCTCATGATTGGAGTAGCTACCATGAAGGAATTGAAGTAGTAGCCGTCCAAACATACTGTTGATTGTACGGATATGCGAGGAATTGGTGCCTCCGGTTTCGTTCAGACCTAGAACGGACTTGTAAATGGACTGTGTGTCTGACATTGGATTTTATTCTGTATTGATTGATCTCTGTTAAATATATATCTGTTTGGCGGCGGAGAATTTATTCTCTTGCTTAACGCCTTTCCCTGAGACGTACGAGCTCAGAGGTTATGTATTGACAGAAATCAGTCGCATGGAGTGGATTGCCTGTGTGGCACGCCTAAGTGGCACATGATCAAGGCTTCTATTGCAAAGCAAAGTCTTGTGGTTGATGATCAAAGCATGGTCTGTGTGACGTAGCTTTGTGTATGACGTGAATTCGCGAGCCTCACACCCCGGTATGAGTCAAAAACGGGAGACGGACCGCTGGGAGGGCACGGCGTTTCTTTCTAGCTATGGTGGTATCAGTGACCTACCAGCCCTGACATTATATATACTTTTCACCTGTGTGGTTGTTGGAATGCGAGGTGCCTCGATTATAGGTCTGTAAGGACCGAGAAACGTGTGTTCAGGAATAACTAATCCTCAAAAGTAAGAGAGGACCGGCCCAGCCGATTCCAAGGATCATAGTGGGGTCCTGGGACATTTGCTAGAGTGTCTCGAACGGAGAGGAGCTTGCCCCTTGCCTTGACTCATGAAGGAATCCAATTTCCAATACGAAATATGCGGATGTGATTGTATTAGTAGTATGGCGACATGATATATGGTACCCATGCCGCCTAGGATTGATATTTATGATTGAATTTGCTTTTGAAACATATATGCACTAGTTATAATATCAAACACTTTTGTTTTATTCGTATGAAGCATCTTTGGCCATTATAAGGAAAAACTCTATCCTCCGGCTTGCGTTGCATTGTGTGATGGGACTTGAGTCTTATAATGGCTTCATTTTATAGAAAGCATTGCGATGATTTAACCATTTACTTTATTTCATGCACTAGCACTCATTGGAGTAAACCCGTTCCGCGAAAGTGGCGTGGTCCTTTGATTTGCCTTATGATTGTTGTTAATAAGTTAAGCAGATTTCTCATACCAGTCCCATGACTGACTCGTAGTTTGTTTCACCTTGCAAACTCGGGTGCCCTCATTTTCACACGGGCAGCCTAGTTACAGGTTTCTGACGCACTTTTGGCTCATGGCGAGGCTTGACTACACTGTGTTGACTTGGATTTTCTCCGCCATTATTGTATCTATATTATGATTTCGCCATTGGCGATGTAGACTGATATTTATTTTGTGTACTCTTTATGTATGATTCCGCCTCAGGCGATGGTGACTGACTATGTATCATTATGCACTAAGTTGTTTCCTGTACTGTGCCTCTCTGATGTGATGATATCTATATGATTCCGCTGTCATATGTGTGTAAATTATTCTATTTTCTGTTTATGCTATTATCTGTGATCTGCTAATGATGATTAATGTGTTATATTCCAATGATTATCCTTAACACCGTGTCACGGGGTTTTGGGATCGTCACACACTGGGGTCCACCAAGGAAAGGTCATAAATGACATAGTCGTTTACCACTATACCAAACAACTTATTTTGTCATACTTTTCCGCCTTTCATTTATAAAGGTTATAACTGTTATAAATTGCTAATGGTTATTACCATGATGAGTGGTTACCGCAGATACTACCATCATTATATCTAATAATTTCGTAATCAGTTCGAAATATAATGGATAGGATTCTAATTTACCGCTCATCCTATTTCTTATGGAAATTGTTTTCTCGGTCCATTTCATTTCCCTTTTTCTAGGGTTGTCGCTCCTTGTTCTACCGTCACCTCAACATTTGCCTCTCTTCCGCCTTTGCCTCTCTTCTGCTTCTACACTTCTGCCACTGCCTCTTTCGTTCTTCACCGCTTCCGCCATCCTTCCACTTCCTTTTACCACCTTCTCCATCGATTTACGACTATCTCCATTGTTTAAATTCATGTAATTTGACAAAGACAAAGAAATATTAAGGCTTTCGTTCTATTTTGACAATTGATTGCAAGCTGGTTTTCAATTACAAATTAGGTGATTACTTCAACTTCATCTTAATTTTTTGAGTCATGTAATTAAAAAAAATATGAAGATAAATCTGGTTACCTTAATGTTAAGAAGATGTTTAAAGGTAATTAATTTTTTTTGGAAGGCTGAATTTTGAACACGATCTATTGAATTTTAGGGCTATTTATATGATGTGAAGTTAACTTTTTAGTATGTTCTATATTCACATATTATCAATATTTAAGATTTAAGAAACCTTTTTTTGGTGTGCTTGTTGTTTTTCTTTGTCGAATCATTTACTAGTATTTGTTTTTGGTCAATTTTATTCTAAGTTTTAATGGTTGTAGTTTTTGATTTTCCCTCTTCTTACCTTTGCTATTATTCCCAATTTGACAGAGTAGAAAAAACATAGGTTGATTCCTTAGTTCTGGTTTTTTCTTTTCCATTATTTCAATTTTTTTCCACTTTTGACTTAGCACTTATGCGTAGAAGAAATTAATACATTTTTTATGTTAGTTAAAAATCAGAAACTATGTTTAACTTTGATAAAAAATATTTGTCACAAATTTTGGAAAATTTTTAATTGATAAGATAATATGATAAATTTAGCTTGATGATTAGTTTAATTTTGGTCACAAATCATTCACCAACGGCAGAGAGGCAAGTTACCTGATACTCCTTTATTTTCTAGCATGCCTTTGTTATAAATTATTCATTCTCCATTTTTATTCTTAGCTTGTCATACTTCCATTCCATTTTTAAATTTCATAGTTCATATAAATTTTAGCTACATTAAATTACATTTTGTAAGCTATACAAAAGAATGAAAACAAGTTGGAAAATATACTTTTGCTTTTAATTTACCACAATTTCAAAAGTAATAATTGACTATTAGTTTTGAATACTTTAAGCAACTTTGTTTAACCAAACTATTAAGGTATACCAGTCTTCTAGGTCATAGTGACTGCTTACTACCTCTTGTCTTATGCGGGGCTAGCGAATATGCGTGAATGATGGAAGCCTTGGATTAGAAGAATTAAGTAGCTAGTGTCGTTTAATTTACTTTAGCATATAGTAAACCACTTAGTAAAGTATTATGTGATCAATGGATCTGCCTTGGGCCCTAAGTAATCGTAGGGATACACCCTTACGGTATATTATGAGTGAAGCCTTAAATGGCAATTTAGAATAAAACCACCTCCTTTATAGGATATTGAGTAGTTGGAGAGTCCGCCTCTTAGTTTTGTCATTTGTTAGAGTGTTGGTTTAAAGGATTTAAACTTATGTGTGAAAGTTCTATCTCAATATATTGTGATAACATTTCGGGAAGTATTACCTTGGGTGCGATAGTTAAATCGTCGTGCATAAATCTTATCACGGTAAGGTTAGAATTATTAGTCTTGTTAGACGTATGATTTGGGTAAGACAAAATGGGATGCATTTGTATATTGTAGAAAATGTTTGTAACAACCCGGATTGGAAAGGGGCTGTAATAGCTCAGAAAATTTTGGCATTCAAAATAATAATAATAATAATAATAATAATAATAATAATAATAATAATAAATATATTAGACTAAGATTTATATAGAAAACAAATGCTTATATTTGAAATATGTTTGACGTAGCAAAATAAAGGAATAATGTGGAATAAAATACGCGTTTGGTGGATAAGAATGAAGAAGTGTTTTTGTGTAACGTTGTTTCAATTAAATTTATTGACGGGATAATGAAGTTTGTTGAAATTTAACCGGTATTGTTGTATACCTAGTTACAGTCATGCTTTAGCCTAACCTTTCATGCAAACTATGCTCCTTTATTTACCCCAACGTTGATTAAAATCATATCTGAAAATTTGACTAAAGTATTTAGTTTGAACACTTGTAACTGGCAAGCTGGAATTGGTTGCCATCGGTTCCACTAGTTCTGGATTCTTCTACACGTGATATTTGCCATTTTGTGTTCATCGACTTTAGCCTTCTTCATATAGGGGGAAAAAGAGGGAAAAGGGGAAGAGGGGGATTCACTTCTTCTTCTTGTTTTATCAGCCGAGTGTTCTTTCCCCCAAAGGGAATCCTCAAAATCGATTCTTCCCCCATTTCTAAAATCCAAAATCATGGCCAATAGTTATGGTGCCAAAATCGGAATCGATGCTCTCCAATTGACCACCAGTTCCGCCTCGCTCCACTCCTTCGTCCACCACCTGAAGCGCTCGTCATCGTCTCCTCACAACCGACGCCCTGGCGAGTTGTAGCACCCCTTTTCAACGAAGTCGCTGCTGCTCTTCCGCATTTGCTCCAACCTATTGAGTCTAGTGAAGGGCTCCAAAACAGCATGCAAAGCGTGTCGTTCTTTGGAAAGTTTTCATAGTCCATGTCTATTCCATTGTGGTGGTATTGTACGGGCTTGGAGCGAGGTAAATGCATTGGAGATTACAGAGGAGTTCATTTTGACAAAGCCATCGCCTTTGCTTTCAAACACCATGGTCGCTGGTAAGTTTACCTTACTGTTAATCCTATTTCAAGTTTGCTAGCTCGCTTTTTCATTGAGTGCAATTTGTGGGCTAGTTCTATGGATTTGCCATCATACTGCATGTGGATTTTCTGCTTACATAAATGTTTTGCCCCATGTATGCTTTCCTTTTCATATGCGTATGGCCCATGATTAAATTAACAGGCAAGCAGATCTATGAGGCCTTATGTAATAACCCGAAAATCTGGGCCAGTTTAAAATTATTATTTTGGCGATTTTAGCGAATTTTTAACATTTAAAATGGATTATTTTAAATAATATCGACGAGAAATTTATTTTGAATATAATTCGACGTATATATTATACGCGTCGTCGTTAGAATATAAATATTTATATATAATTATAAATAGAATTGAAAATGGCGCGGTAGTTCGATAATTCGATTTCAGACTTCAATTGAATGTACCGGGTGCAAAACAATCCGGATTTTAGCGAAACCAAAAACATTGTGATCTAATTGATAATATCTTTCTAACGAATCCGAAAAATCAAAATTTCGTAGCGAGAATCAAAAGATATGTCCAGTTGAAAATTCTGAATAGTCGCTATGGAATTCAGGCCCTTAAAAATGGACATTTTGCAAATGACCTCGGATTTCGACGAAACCACTTTTGTTGGGTCCGTGATGTCAAGTTATTGCTAGGTTTCAAATTTCATAATTTTTCGAATCAATATGTGAGTGTGGCAAAGGAAAACGTGTTTTGACCATTTCAGTTGATTTTAATCGACTGGAAATTAGCCATTTTTCCAACAGTCTCAGAATTCGACGAAACTAGTTTTGTTAGGACCGTATCGTCAATACGAAGCTAGAAAATATTTTTCTGGAATTTTTCTAGTTAGTATGTGACCCCAGTAATTTGAAATGTACGTTTAAAATTCAATATAGTGATTTAAATGTAAATTTAACGAAAACTGATTGTAACAGCCGAATCAACTTACGATACATATCCCATTGTGTTCGGAATGGGGGTGAAACGCTATGGGCGACAGTCGGTGGGCCTCGTTTCGAAGTCGAATAAAAAGTCAACTCCTTGGGATAAAATAAATTAAAATTAAATTAAAAATATAAAACCTTTTTCATATAACCCCCCCGGTTAGTTCATATCAGAAAACAGAAATAAAAAAAAAATCGCGATCGTCTCTTCCCCCCCCCCCCCCCCCCGTTGCCTCGACCCCCGCCAGAGGCGGAGCTCGCCGCTGCGCCCCTCCAAGCCAACGTCGACGCCCTCCAGCTTCTCCCTCCTCTCCAATCGAAACCCTTCTTCCCCCAATCTGCCACCACGTCGCGAAACCCTAGCCTCGCCGCAGGCCAGCGCCTCCACCGTGCCGCCACCAACCCGCGACCCCCCAGACCATGCAACACGACAGCGAAACCCCCCCCCCTCCGCCTTCGATTTTTACTGTAAGTGTTTTTATTTTATTTTATTTTTATTTTTATTTTCAATTCTGATTTTAAAAGGATATAAATCTGAATTTGAAAAAGGGTTTAATTCTGATTTTAAAAGCATTTAAAACTGATTTTTATTTATTTATTTTTAAAACTGATTTTTATTTATTTATTTTTAAAACTGATTTTTATTTATTTATTTTTAAAACTGTAAAGATTTATTTTTAAAACTGTAAAGCTTGATAAAAAGATAACCTTTAATATATATATATATAGCTTAATAAAATTATTTTTGAAAAGGCGACATCTATAAGTTTATAAAGGCGAGATCTTTATATGTAAAAAGGCAAAAGACATGATTTTTAAAAATAGGAAAGACGATATTTTGAGAAAAGTAGTGAAATAGAAATATGATTTTTATATTTTTAAAGTATTAAAAATATAATCTTTACTATATAGAAATATTAAAAATATGATTTTTATATTTTTAAAGTATTAAAAATATAATCTTTATAGGATAGAGAATATAAAAATATCATCTTTGTATATGTAGCGAAATAAAAATCTGATTTTTATTTTATATACGTTGAAGTAAAGTGATGATTTTTATAATGATGAAATCTATATTTTTATAAAGGCGAAATCTTTAAATTAGAAAAAGTTCAATCTTTATATTTGAAAAGCTAAAATCTTTTTATGAAAAAAGGCGAGATCTTTATATAGAAAATAGAGAAATAAAAATATGATTTTTATATATGGAATAGCATAGTAAAAATTCGATTTTTAAATATATGAAGTGATTATAAAAATATGATTTTTAAATTGAAAGTGAATAAATAAAAATGTGATTTTTATTTTAAAGACATCGAAATATAAAAATGTGTGATTTTTATATATATAGTGACTACGGGCACAAGAAGATGATAAAAAGGCGAGAAGAAGAGTCAAGATGATTGGATAGCTTTCGGTGAGAACTTCTCACTCTTCAAATTTCTTTTTTTCTAGTTATATATATATATACTAGGATGCAGACGGTGCTTAGTAGCACCCGACACCCGTCATCCACAGACCATGGATGGCTTGTTTGTTAAATTGTTTGGTTGTGTAGTTGGTTAGTCTATTTGGTTTAAATTGAATTGTTTGGTGAATTGAAATTGATTTGATTGATGTGTGAATGGCGTGGGCCTTCACTAGACTGGGGATAAGGCTAGGCCTCGTCCCGTTTCTAGTATCGTGCCGTTATGCCGCCGAAATTTTCTAAAATATGTTAGAAAAATAAAAATATCATTTTATTGTGTAAATGAACTAATAGAAATTCAAGTGTTGAAATAAATATTTTTGACGTTAAAAATATAATTTTTAACATGAAAGTGAATAAAAGAATATTTATAAACAAATCGGCCGATTTGTTTATTTACACTGATTTGACTGATATTGATTGGGTTGATAAATTTTACACATCGCCCAACTGCACAAATAAAATCTGTGTTTGATTGTTTGAAACCCCACACGGGTGTTGGGATGAAATTTGAAGTTCACTCATCCTGATTGATTAAATATGTCGATCGATTGATTGACAGGCTGTTATAAGCGTTAGATATCTATATTTGATGCTTATACAGTGTGGTGCACTTTGGATGATGGTTGATTGTTTATTTTTGCTATTATATACATGTGTTGTATGGAATCCGTATAATTAACGATTATATGGTGATTGATTGGGCCTCATTCCAATCGGGAAAATAATGAATATTATAAAAGAAAATTCATGTGTTGAATATAAAAATAGTCATGTGTTGACGATGTTCATGTGTTGAGTGAAATATTTTATATAATAAAAATTTACATCTTTATCATATTTAAAATTAGTACTACTTCCCAGTAGAAGTCTAATTAAAAATCAAACGATAGATACCATAGTTTTATAAAATATTTTACATAACAAAAATAGTGATGTGTCGACAGTACTCATGTGTTGAGATTAGTCGTGTGTTGAAAGAAATATGGATTCATGTGTTGAATAGAACAAATATTCATTTGTTGAATAGAATAACGAATTATTGAAATATAAAGCCGTGTTGATTAGAGATGCGTTATTTTGACGCGAACGATGTTTATATCGATTTTATTCGTTTTATAATGAATATTGAAAAGTGATTTCAAAATTTAATATTTTGAAAGGAAATTCAAATTGAATTAGATTAAAAATTCAAATGGAAATTTTATTGAATCAATTTGAAATGAATTCGAATTGAATAGAAAATGAATTCGATTCGAATTGAATAGGAAGTGAATTTGAATAAAATCGAAATGAATTGAATTGAAAACGATTTCGAAATGAATTGAATTGAAAACGATTTCGAAATGAATTGAATTGAAAACGATTTCGAAATGAATTGAATTGAAAACGATTTCGAAATGAATTGAATTGAAAACGGTTTCGAAATGAATTGAATTGAAAACGATTTCGAAATGAATTGAATTGAAAACGATTTCGAAATGAATTGAATTGAAAACGATTTCGAAATGAATTGAATTGAAAACGATTTCGAAATGAATTGAATTGAAAACGATTTCGAAATGAATTGAATTGAAAACGATTTCGAAATGAATTGAATTGAAGACGATTTCGAAATGAATTGAATTGAAAACGATTTCGAAATAACAAACGATTTCGAAATGAATTGAATTGAAGACGATTTCGAAATAAATTGAATTGAAAACGATTTCGAAAGGAATTGAATTGAAAACGATTTCGAAATGAATTGAAAACGAATTCAAATTGAATTGAAAGGGAATTGAAATGAATTCAAATTGAATTAAAATTTGAATTGAATAGAAATGAAATTTAAAACGATTTATAAAACTCGTTTTAAATAGAAATCGACGAAATATATATTATATATATAATATAATGGCCTGAATAGAACGCGCCGCGCCGCGGTAGTTCGTGAATTTCGACCATTTATTTCAAACGGACATTGCGGGAGATCCGACCGTCGGATTCTCCTAAAACCGGAACCGTTGGGTTCGTATCGAAAAGAGCTTTCCAATAAATGTTAGAAATTTGAAATCTAACGGTTGGATTTGGAATTATGTCCAAATCAAATTCGAAAAAGGTCGCTGTAAGTGCAGTTCGATGGCCGTTGTTGGAAATCGACTGTATGGGCCTTGATAAAATTATTAAAAATATCTATAATTTGTGTAAAATTATAATATGTGAATTGGAAAGAATTGGGCTGGAAAATTCCACATTTGAATAGGTAAAAATAGATTTTTATCGAAATGAACTAGTTTTGAACTAGAATTAAAATCAATTTATTTTTGAAATAAATAAATTGAATTTGAAAATAATCGATAAATTCCAATACGTGGATTGGACTGGAGCTGAATCGAAATTATCTTCGGGATATTTCGATGTTGGATTTCGTGACTATACAGATATTGTTATGGGAATTTGAAAGATATATTTGATATCGTTATTTCCAATACGATACATGTTGGTTTCAGAATTTGATATTGAATATAAGCCGATATATTTTCTATTCAGAGCCTTGTATTTAATATCAAATGTGATTTGGGTTTATCGTGAATCGTGTTTTAGAAGACATTGGTTCTTTAACCCAGTTAAAGGCAAGAGGTTGACTTTTGAAAAGATTAAAGCTAAGTGGAGTTTTAATGAATCTTTAATTAGATTAAAATGTGAATTGATAATTTAAATTATCAAATCTGAAAGGTGATCGAGAATGGAGTACCACCAGTTTTTCTCCAAAGCGATAGTTAAATCTTTAATTAGATTTGAACGTGAAATGGTAATTAATTTTACCGATAACACCGTGGTGTTAGAAATGGAGTATCACCAGTTTTTCTCCATGGGATATATAGGTTGGGATTGGGAAATAAAATAAATAATTACTTCGGTGTGGTTCGTTAATCTCGACTAGTTTGAAATGATATCCAAAGGAAGATTATAGGATAAATTTAGAAGAATTTATCTTGGATAAAATTTATGGGAACCTTTCCCTAAGAATGTGATTCTGCGAATAAAAGAATATTCTGAATTGGAATGAGGCGTTTGTTGTGTTTGTGTAACATTCGTTTATTATATACGTGGGTTATCCAGAAAGGCCGGGTTTATGCCCATTCTGAATAACCGATTCGACGAGATGTTGAAGACGAAGACGGTGGTTGAAGACCGGAAGTCTTCACATCGTTTGGGTGATTACTGATGATCTTGATTGGGCTGTACACCCAGGAGGAGGGAATCAGTTGGTGATCGTCCAGACGTACTTGGAGATGGATGGATATGCGAGGAAAGTGCCTCCGGTTTCGTTCAGACCCAGAACGAACTTGTAAATGGATTGTGTGTCTGACATTGGATTTTATTCTGTGTTGATTGATCTCTATTAAATATGCATCTGTTTGGCGGCGGAGAATTTATTCTCTTGCTTAACGCCCTTCTCTGAGACGTACGAGCTCAGAGGTTGTATATCGATGGACATCAGTCGCATGGAGTGAATTGCCAGTGTGGCACGCGTAAGTGGCAATTGATCAAGGCTTCTGTTGAAAAGCAAAGTCTTGTGGTGGATGATCAAAGCATGGCCTGTGTGGCGTAGCTTTGTGTATAACGTGAATTCGCGAGCCTCACACCTCGGTATGAGTCAAAAACGGGAGATGGACCGCTGGGAGAGCACGACGTTTCTTTCTAGCTAGGGTGGTGTCAGTGACCTACCAGCCCTGACATTTATATACTTTTCACCTGTGTGGTTGTTGGATACGAGGCGCCTCGGATATAGGTCTGTAAGGACCGGGAAACGTGTGTTCAGGAATAACTAATCCTCAAAAGTAAGAGAGGACAGGCCCAGCCGATTCCAAGGATCAAAGTGGGGTCCTGGGACATTTGCTAGAGTGTCTCGAACGCGGAGAGGAGCTTGCCCCTTGCCTCGACTCATGACGGAATCCAATTTCCAATACGTGTATTGCGGTTTTAATTGTAGAACTAGTATGGCGACATGATAGATGGTACCCATGCCGCCTATGATTGATATTTATGATTTGAAATTGTTTTGACACTATACACCTATAATAGTATCAAATAATGTGATTTAAACGTATCAAGCATGCTTTGGCTGTTATAAGGGAAAACCCTATCCTCCGGCTTGCGTTGCATTGTGTGATGGGACCTGGGTCTTATAACAGCTTCATTTTTCTTTATTTAGCATTGCGTTGTTTGTTCTATGCACTGGTATTCTTGGGAGGAAACCCGTTCCGTGTTATACGGCGTGGTCCCTTGATTTACCGAACTTTAAAACCAATATTAATAACTGTTTTAGTTCTCACACCAGTCACATGACTGACCTGGAGTTTATTGTTTTAACCTAAACTCTGGGTGCCCCTATTTTCCGCACGGGCAGCTAGTAGTTTTGGTTTTGCAGATTTATATCCACAGGGTCCTGATTTACAGCTGGAACGATGCTCGGGAAGCTCTGTACCCGTGTATCACTTCTAGTTGTGATTTTGTATTATTTTCCGCTGTTATGTAATTTATTGTAATCTCTGATATTTATCGAATGTAATTTATTCAATTATACTCTGTATATTCTTGTATCTGATGGAATTGTTGTAATAACAATGAAATGTTCTTCCGTCTGTGTCCTTTTGTGTGTTGTTCTCAAAGTATTCGTGCTTTCCTTTACGGGGAAGTTACGGGTTCTCTCAGTTGGTATCAGAGCATTGGTTTACAGAGCTCGAGAACAAGGCACATTAGAACCATACGAAAGAATTCATCAGATATTGGATTAGTAATATCCAATTAGAATGACTCGTTAGAGATAGGATCAGTAGTGTCCTAGAACGAGTGTGAAGAGTATATTTTTCAAATGAAAACAATTTTGTTTTGAAATTTAAATCGTCTTACACGTATTTGAATATTTATTTATTTTGAATATGGACAATCGAGTATATATAGATTTCGCGTATACGCGTCATGAACGTATATTCGAAGTTTTAATATACTGGGTAGATATAGAATCACATTCTAGATATCTGGGGATGATTCTGATGATGGTGCATCATCATCAGTATTCATATTCGAATTTCGAAGGTGTGATTTCTATATATTTCCATCAGACTGGTGTGAGAACCAAAACTAATATAGCTTGAACACATTGTTGTGAATTGGCATCAAAACATGATTTTTTGTATATATATCAAAATTTATGGATTTGAAACTCTAATTCACTAATTGATTGATGTTTGTGATGTTTGTTTATTTGTTTGATAATTTTGAACCATTATGCCTAATTGAATCAAATATTGAATTATATTGAAATTGGTCGCATTTGCTTGCATATACATATACTTACATTGAACAGGTCATAGCAAGGAGGCTAGAGCCGAAGAATAAAATTTGTTTGCCCGACAAATAGGTACATGTTTACTACATAATTTACTGTTTTGTTTGGGTGATGATGATTTTATGAGCCTATTGGCTAGCCGCTTGGCTTTTTCTTTTTCTTTTTGAGATCTGAAGGACCGGGGAAGCTATTTGAAATTCCCCGATGCTCCCGGTGCAGGGGAGGTTATGGCGAAATTTTTCGAAAATTTAGGGTGTTAGCCAAATTTTTGAAATTTTGAAAATTCTCAGAAACTGAAAAGTTGGAGAATGGAAGCCAGACCGAACGTAGAGCTGATTAATCAAACCACTTTCGACTTTGTTCCTTTTCGGGGACGAAAAGTTTTAAGTTGGGGAGATTGTAATAACCCGAAAATCTGGGCCAGTTTAAAATTTTTATTTTGGCGATTTTAGCGAATTTTTAACATTTAAAATGGATTATTTTAAATAATATCGACGAGAAATTTATTTTGAATATAATTCGACGTATATATTATACGCGTCGTCGTTAGAATATAAATATTTATATATAATTATAAATAGAATTGAAAATGGCGCGGTAGTTCGATAATTCGATTTCAGACTTCAATTGAATGTACCGGGTGCAAAACAATCCGGATTTTAGCGAAACCAAAAACATTGTGATCTAATTGATAATATCTTTCTAACGAATCCGAAAAATCAAAATTTCGTAGCGAGAATCAAAAGATATGTCCAGTTGAAAATTCTGAATAGTCGCTATGGAATTCAGGCCCTTAAAAATGGACATTTTGCAAATGACCTCGGATTTCGACGAAACCACTTTTGTTGGGTCCGTGATGTCAAGTTATTGCTAGGTTTCAAATTTCATAATTTTTCGAATCAATATGTGAGTGTGGCAAAGGAAAACGTGTTTTGACCATTTCAGTTGATTTTAATCGACTGGAAATTGGCCATTTTTCCAACAGTCTCAGAATTCGACGAAACTAGTTTTGTTAGGACCGTATCGTCAATACTAAGCTAGAAAATATTTTCCTGGAATTTTTCTAGTTAGTATGTGACCCCAGTAATTTGAAATGTATGTTTAAAATTCAATATAGTGATTTAAATGTAAATTTAACGAAAACTGATTGTAACAGCCGAATCAGCTTACGATACATATCCCATTGTGTTCGGAATGGGGGTGAAACGCTATGGGCGACAGTCGGTGGGCCTCGTTTCGAAGTCGAATAAAAAGTCAACTCCTTGGGATAAAATAAATTAAAATTAAATTAAAAATATATAACCTTTTTCATATAACCCCCCCGTTAGTTCATATCAGAAAACAGAAAAAAAAAAAAATCACGATCGTCTCTTCCCCCCCCCCCCCCGTTGCCTCGACCGCCGCCAGAGGCGGAGCTCGCCGCTGCGCCCCTCCAAGCCAACGTCGACGCCCTCCAGCTTCTCCCTCCTCTCCAATCGAAACCCTTCTTCCCCCAATCTGCCACCACGTCGCGAAACCCTAGCCTCGCCGCAGGCCAGCGCCTCCACCGTGCCGCCACCAACCCGCGACCCCCCAGACCACGCAACACGACAGCGAACCCCCCCCCCCTCCGCCTTCGATTTTTACTGTAAGTGTTTTTATTTTATTTTATTTTTATTTTTATTTTCAATTCTTATTTTAAAAGGATATAAATCTGAATTTGAAAAAGGGTTTAATTCTGATTTTAAAAGCATTTAAAACTGATTTTTATTTATTTATTTTTAAAACTGATTTTTATTTATTTATTTTTAAAACTGATTTTTATTTATTTATTTTTAAAATTGTAAAGATTAATTTTTAAAACTGTAAAGCTTGATAAAACGATAACCTTTAATATATATATATAGCTTAATAAAATTATTTTTGAAAAGGCGACATCTATAAGTTTATAAAGGCGAGATCTTTATATGTAAAAAGGCAAAAGACATGATTTTTAAAAATAGGAAAGACGATATTTTGAGAAAAGTAGTGAAATAGAAATATGATTTTTATATTTTTAAAGTATTAAAAATATAATCTTTACTATATAGAAATATTAAAAATATGATTTTTATATTTTTAAAGTATTAAAAATATAATCTTTATAGGATAGAGAATATAAAAATATCATCTTTGTATATGTAGCGAAATAAAAATCTGATTTTTATTTTATATACGTTGAAGTAAAGTGATGATTTTTATAATGATGAAATCTATATTTTTATAAAGGCGAAATCTTTAAATTAGAAAAAGTTCAATCTTTATATTTGAAAAGCTAAAATCTTTTTATGAAAAAAGGCGAGATCTTTATATAGAAAATAGAGAAATAAAAATATGATTTTTATATATGGAATAACATAGTAAAAATTCGATTTTTAAATATATGAAGTGATTATAAAAATATGATTTTTAAATTGAAAGTGAATAAATAAAAATGTGATTTTTATTTTAAAGACATCGAAATATAAAAATGTGTGATTTTTATATATATAGTGACTATGGGCACAAGAAGATGATAAAAAGGCGAGAAGAAGAGTCAAGATGATTGGATAGCTTTCGGTAAGAACTTCTCACTCTTCAAATTTCTTTTTTTCTAGTTATATATATATATACTAGGATGCAGACGGTGCTTAGTAGCACCCGACACCCGTCATCCACAGACCATGGATGGCTTGTTTGTTAAATTGTTTGGTTGTGTAGTTGGTTAGTCTATTTGGTTTAAATTGAATTGTTTGGTGAATTGAAATTGATTTGATTGATGTGTGAATGGCGTGGGCCTTCACTAGACCGGGGATAAGGCTAGGCCTCGTCCCGTTTCTAGTATCGTGCCGTTATGCCGCCGAAATTTTCTAAAATATGTTAGAAAAATAAAAATATCATTTTATTGTGTAAATGAACTAATAGAAATTCAAGTGTTGAAATAAATATTTTTGACGTTAAAAATATAATTTTTAACGTGAAAGTGAATAAAAGAATATTTATAAACAAATCGGCCGATTTGTTTATTTACACTGATTTGACTGATATTGATTGGGTTGATAAATTTTACACATCGCCCAACTGCATAAATAAAATCTGTGTTTGATTGTTTGAAACCCCACACGGGTGTTGGGATGAAATTTGAAGTTCACTCATCCTGATTGATTAAATATGTCGATCGATTGATTGACAGGCTGTTATAAGCGTTAGATATCTATATTTGATGCTTATACAGTGTGGTGCACTTTGGATGATGGTTGATTGTTTATTTTTGCTATTATATACATGTGTTGTATGGAATCCGTATAATTAACGATTATATGGTGATTGATTGGGCCTCATTCCAATCGGGAAAATAATGAATATTATAAAAGAAAATTCATGTGTTGAATATAAAAATAGTCATGTGTTGACGATGTTCATGTGTTGAGTGAAATATTTTATATAAAAAAATTTACATCTTTATCATATTTAAAATTAGTATTACTTCCCAGTAGAAGTCTAATTAAAAATCAAACGATAGATACCATAGTTTTATAAAATATTTTACATAACAAAAATAGTGATGTGTCGACAGTACTCATGTGTTGAGATTAGTCGTGTGTTGAAAGAAATATGGATTCATGTGTTGAATAGAACAAATATTCATTTGTTGAATAGAATAACGAATTATTGAAATATAAAGCCGTGTTGATTAGAGATGCGTTATTTTGACGCGAACGATGTTTATATCGATTTTATTCGTTTTATAATGAATATTGAAAAGTGATTTCAAAATTTAAGATTTTGAAAGGAAATTCAAATTGAATTAGATTAAAAATTCAAATGGAAATTTTATTGAATCAATTTGAAATGAATTCGAATTGAATAGAAAATGAATTCGATTCGAATTGAATAGAAAATGAATTCGATTCGAATTGAATAGGAAGTGAATTTGAATTCGAATAAAATCGAAATGAATTGAATTGAAAACGATTTCGAAATGAATTGAATTGAAAACGATTTCGAAATGAATTGAATTGAAAACGATTTCGAAATGAATTGAATTGAAAACGATTTCGAAATGAATTGAATTGAAAACGATTTCGAAATGAATTGAATTGAAAACGATTTCGAAATGAATTGAATTGAAAACGATTTCGAAATGAATTGAATTGAAAACGATTTCGAAATGAATTGAATTGAAAACGATTTCGAAATGAATTGAATTGAAGACGATTTCGAAATGAATTGAATTGAAAACGATTTCGAAATGAATTGAATTGAAAACGATTTCGAAATGAATTGAAAACGAATTCAAATTGAATTGAAAGGGAATTGAAATGAATTCAAATTGAATTAAAATTTGAATTGAATAGAAATGAAATTTAAAACGATTTATAAAACTCGTTTTAAATAGAAATCGACGAAATATATATTATATATATTATATATATAATATAATGGCCTGGATAGAACGCGCCGCGCCGCGGTAGTTCGTGAATTTCGACCATTTATTTCAAACGGACATTGCGGGAGATCCGACCGTCGGATTCTCCTAAAACCGGAACCGTTGGGTTCGTATCGAAAAGAGCTTTCCAATAAATGTTAGAAATTTGAAATCTAACGGTTGGATTTGGAATTATGTCCAAATCAAATTCGAAAAAGGTCGCTGTAAGTGCAGTTCGATGGCCGTTGTTGGAAATCGACTGTATGGGCCTTGATAAAATTATTAAAAATATCTATAATTTGTGTAAAATTATAATATGTGAATTGGAAAGAATTGGGCTGGAAAATTCCACATTTGAATAGGTAAAAATAGATTTTTATCGAAATGAACTAGTTTTGAACTAGAATTAAAATCAATTTATTTTTGAAATAAATAAATTGAATTTGAAAATAATCGATAAATTCCAATACGTGGATTGGACTGGAGCTGAATCGAAATTATCTTCGGGATATTTCGATGTTGGATTTCGTGACTATACAGATATTGTTATGGGAATTTGAAAGATATATTTGATATCGTTATTTCCAATACGATACATGTTGGTTTCAGAATTTGATATTGAATATAAGCCGATATATTTTCTATTCAGAGCCTTGTATTTAATATCAAATGTGATTTGGGTTTATCGTGAATCGTGTTTTAGAAGACATTGGTTCTTTAACCCAGTTAAAGGCAAGAGGTTGACTTTTGAAAAGATTAAAGCTAAGTGGAGTTTTAATGAATCTTTAATTAGATTAAAATGTGAATTGATAATTTAAATTATCAAATCTGAAAGGTGATCGAGAATGGAGTACCACCAGTTTTTCTCCAAAGCGATAGTTAAATCTTTAATTAGATTTGAACGTGAAATGGTAATTAATTTTACCGATAACACCGTGGTGTTAGAAATGGAGTATCACCAGTTTTTCTCCATGGGATATATAGGTTGGGATTGGGAAATAAAATAAATAATTACTTCGGTGTGGTTCGTTAATCTCGACTAGTTTGAAATGATATCCAAAGGAAGATTATAGGATAAATTTAGAAGAATTTATCTTGGATAAAATTTATGGGAACCTTTCCCTAAGAATGTGATTCTGCGAATAAAAGAATATTCTGAATTGGAATGAGGCGTTTGTTGTGTTTGTGTAACATTCGTTTATTATATACGTGGGTTATCCAGAAAGGCCGGGTTTATGCCCATTCTGAATAACCGATTCGACGAGATGTTGAAGACGAAGACGGTGGTTGAAGACCGGAAGTCTTCACATCGTTTGGGTGATTACTGATGATCTTGATTGGGCTGTACACCCAGGAGGAGGGAATCAGTTGGTGATCGTCCAGACGTACTTGGAGATGGATGGATATGCGAGGAAAGTGCCTCCGGTTTCGTTCAGACCCAGAACGAACTTGTAAATGGATTGTGTGTCTGACATTGGAATTTATTCTGTGTTGATTGATCTCTATTAAATATGCATCTGTTTGGCGGCGGAGAATTTATTCTCTTGCTTAACGCCCTTCTCTGAGACGTACGAGCTCAGAGGTTGTATATCGATGGACATCAGTCGCATGGAGTGAATTGCCAGTGTGGCACGCGTAAGTGGCAATTGATCAAGGCTTCTGTTGAAAAGCAAAGTCTTGTAGTGGATGATCAAAGCATGGCCTGTGTGGCGTAGCTTTGTGTATAACGTGAATTCGCGAGCCTCACACCTCGGTATGAGTCAAAAACGGGAGATGGACCGCTGGGAGAGCACGACGTTTCTTTCTAGCTAGGGTGGTGTCAGTGACCTACCAGCCCTGACATTTATATACTTTTCACCTGTGTGGTTGTTGGATACGAGGCGCCTCGGATATAGGTCTGTAAGGACCGGGAAACGTGTGTTCAGGAATAACTAATCCTCAAAAGTAAGAGAGGACCGGCCCAGCCGATTCCAAGGATCAAAGTGGGGTCCTGGGACATTTGCTAGAGTGTCTCGAACGCGGAGAGGAGCTTGCCCCTTGCCTCGGCTCATGACGGAATCCAATTTCCAATACGTGTATTGCGGTTTTAATTGTAGAACTAGTATGGCGACATGATAGATGGTACCCATGCCGCCTATGATTGATATTTATGATTTGAAATTGTTTTGACACTATACACCTATAATAGTATCAAATAATGTGATTTAAACGTATCAAGCATGCTTTGGCTGTTATAAGGGAAAACCCTATCCTCCGGCTTGCGTTGCATTGTGTGATGGGACCTGGGTCTTATAACAGCTTCATTTTTCTTTATTTAGCATTGCGCTGTTTGTTCTATGCACTGGTATTCTTGGGAGGAAACTCGTTCCGTGTTATACGGCGTGGTCCCTTGATTTACCGAACTTTAAAACCAATATTAATAACTGTTTTAGTTCTCACACCAGTCACATGACTGACCTGGAGTTTATTGTTTTAACCTAAACTCTGGGTGCCCCTATTTTCCGCACGGGCAGCTAGTAGTTTTGGTTTTGCAGATTTATATCCACAGGGTCCTGATTTACAGCTGGAACGATGCTCGGGAAGCTCTGTACCCGTGTATCACTTCTAGTTGTGATTTTGTATTATTTTCCGCTGCTATGTAATTTATTGTAATCTCTGATATTTATCGAATGTAATTTATTCAATTATACTCTGTATATTCTTGTATCTGATGGAATTGTTGTAATAACAATGAAATGTTCTTCCGTCTGTGTCCTTTTGTGTGTTGTTCTCAAAGTATTCGTGCTTTCCTTTACGGGGAAGTTACGGGTTCTCTCACCTTAACTCAATTTTGTTTACTTCTTTTTACTTGTTTTATTGTACTGATTACTTTAGTTGTCGGTTTCCATTATTAATTGGATTTGATTTCATAGCAGTGAAATTTCATATTATTATTACTGCTATGTGCTGTTTTGGTTAAATTTGACGTCTATAAATATTGATCATGTTGAGATTTCTTGTTAAATTATTTAAACATCTGGGATGTCCTTTATGGACTTGCTACATCTTAAGTTTTGGTAGCTAGGCACCCCACGCAAGTCCATCTTAACCACACTAGCACAAATTCCTACTTTGTTTATGTTTAGTGTTTGAGCCGTAACCTATTAGTATGTGGACTGTATTATATATAGTTGTTTTAAGTAGAAAATGGGTGCTTTTTGAGTTCAAACCATCCAAAGAATTTCTAAAAAGGAAAGGGGGCCAACTCAGTTTGGCATAACAGTCAAGTTTTCACATATATCTAGGGAGTAGCATGAAATTAGAAAAGGAAAACAATTATTCATTTACGCTTATATTTCCACAGAAAAGCTAAGTACACTCGCGTTTTGCGCGAGTGTGCTGTACTCGCGGGCCCCACTACAGAAAGTAGCGGGGCACGCTAAAAAAAAGACATGGGCCCCCCTGAATTACTGTGGGGGGCTCCGCGAGTGATTGGTCACTCGCTTTGCGCGAGTGACCATAGAATTGCTCATATTTCCAATCCTA
This sequence comes from Allium sativum, assembly GCA_030737875.1. Classification (NCBI taxonomy): domain Eukaryota; kingdom Viridiplantae; phylum Streptophyta; class Magnoliopsida; order Asparagales; family Amaryllidaceae; genus Allium; species Allium sativum. The sequence goes on along the minus strand of CM060922.1, from coordinate 440,034,704 downwards.
CTTATCACAGGTATGGAAGTCAATGCCTGATGTCTAACGATTAAGTTGTATTAAGCATTACTCATATTTTATTTCAAGTCTTATATTTTCTGACTGCTTGCTGTTTGGAGGTTTATTGTTGCTTTTAATGCATATTTATTGCTCTTTATTTCTTACTATGGCTGTTTGAATTTTTTTGTACAGTTTTGGTCATATTAGGTGTATTACTATTTGATGTTTCCTTCCATGATGTTTGGCTATTTGTTTGCTGAAATTAATATAATTTTGTTTACATTTATGTTTGCATTCATGACTTGTTCAAATTCAACGTTTTCTTTGAGAATTTATATTAAGAAATTCATGTCATATCTTTACTGTTAGCATTTAATGTCTGTGGTTTAATGTTAACATTATAATGTTAATAAATCAAAGGATTATTAACATTAGGGGTTAGAAAGGACATCGAGCTTTCAAAATTTATCCTTGGCTGTTTTGTGCGTTCCTGGCTTCCTGTATGGAAGTTTATGTATTAGTTTTTTTTTTCCTAGTATTCTATCAAATATGTTGTTTTGCTGTAATTCATTAAAGTCTCCATGTGGTCCATACTTTTGTACATATGTTTAGTGAACATAGTAAACTTAAATTGATACTATTTTTTTATGGTATTGAAAATACCTTTCATAAATGACAATTAACTGTATAATGTTATGTTAATTATGTCATAATCATGCATGCCTTTTTTGATTCATGCGCGTAAGACCATTTTTATAGGAATTTATTCATTTTTTGGGACACTCTCACTTTTTGGTCTACTTATAGTTTTACTGCCTGTTTCCTGCGTATAGGATTCTTAGTGAAAGATATGAATTTTTTTCAAAAAGAAGAGTTTCTGCATGGTACATGTTTCTTATTTAGGTTTCCTTATTTAAGTTTGTTCCCAAATTACCTTTTTGCTTTAGATTTTCGCCAAATGATGGAGCATGTGCCGAAGTATTACTCTCACATGTTATTTTTCTTTTTAGTGATTAAACAACCTATTTATTTTGTTATTTTCAATACCATTTTAGTACCAGCCATGCAATTTCCATGTTGCCTAGTTTATTAATAATAGTATCCACCTTTGATCTACAGCCATGCATGTTGTCCTACTTGTTGTTGCTTTGATAATTCTTTTGGAAATATGTTGGAAGTTTTCTCATGAGGATTAACACACTCAGTTGTATTTATATAAACAGAAGTGGATCGACAACATCATTTATTCATGCAACCTCATATGCATTCCCATGAAGTTGAAGTTTTAATACATATTTATCCACTCTAGTACTGTACACTAGGTTCGATCATATCTTTATCCTAGTTGTTCTCCAGTTTCATTTCAATTTGCTATTGCTATATTCGTGACATGGTTATTGTGCTAAATCGGTAGAACAGTTGCTAAAATAAAAACAACTACAGTTCATGTTTCCACTCGAAATGAGTGCTATTTGTTGTTCTTTTAGGTTGAAATAAGTAGTACGATAATTGATCACAAACATATTAGAAAGAGGAAAAAAATATTAACCATATGATACATCAGTAAATAGTGATTTTTCGTTAATACGATCATTGCTTTGATATTTTATTTTGAACAGCTACAAAATTACCTATAACCACCTACTAATCTGTTAAATCGTGATGTAGGTAGATGAATTGAAGTGAGTTCCAGTTCACGAGATGACGCACGTGTGCGCAAATTCGACAAAAGCTGTAATTTGTTTATGTATAAAATTTTATTCTTCCGTTGTAATATTTCAAAGTCCGATTTTTTTTAAATAAATTCTGTTGTGAGATCCTGAGGTTAATTTTCATTTGTGATTCTGTGTTAGATCTGTTTAAACGCTGTAAGCCAATAACAGTCTGTCGTTTTGAACGCTTCAAGTTGGTTTAATCATCGATTTGGGGTGTTCAAAATGGCGGGCTGTTGCATTTGGTATCAGAGCTATGGTTTTTCTAAAAACCTTGGTTTATTGGGTTTAAAACTCATTAGAGATAGGGTGGAAATATCCTAGAATGAGCGGAATTGGTATAGATTCACTTTTGAGATAGCGCGTTTTGAGGTTTTGAAAAATACTTCAAATTTGACAAAACGGGATTCGAGCGATGTCCGATTTAAAAATGATAGTAAACAAGAACTGAATCAGTTTTGAAATTGGCTCGGATCGATATTTGAAGTAAAGTAAGAATGCCAGTAATAATAATAATTGAATAATACAAACTACTAAAAGTGGATTAGTTATTTTTCTTTGACAGATATATGGTTTGAATCGAGTACAATTTCCATTGAGATATTCTGTATGGTGAGGATTTTGAGTAAACGGATTAGTAATACCAAGCGGTATGGGACGTTTGGTAAATTTTTTTTGGTTACTCTCTTGACTTTTCATATAGAATATTCGGTTGTTTTTGTATTTTCGGTCCTGAAATATATCGGTAACGTAATGTGGTACAAGAGCACGTGTTATTGTTTGAAAGTATACTTCAATTACTGAAGTGTTTTCTAAGTTGACATGCTTTCATGACGATACTATTTGTTCTCTTTCACAACTATTGTGATTTAGTTTATTTTGTCATATTGTTTTATATTTGATATTTATTATGAGTGTCGTATTGATTTATATATGATACTCTAACTTGTCTAATTTTATCATATTGTTTTCATATATGATAAAGTTGAATATCAGTTTTTGTTTGTGATTACCATTTTGCCTTTATATGCGATGATTTATTTATTCAAGTCATAGTTGAATTTTTAAAGTGTTTTGACGTAATAAACACTTTGAACTTCATGGCATATATATATATATATTATAAAATAACATTCGAAAAAAAAACTTTTCATTTTGGGATTGGGATAGATTGGACTTTGTTGTACCAATGGGCCAAAACTCCATCTTGGTCGGCCTGATTCAGGTTCGCTACCTGAATCACGGTGGTTTTAAATTTCGTCCATCTACCACCAAAGGTCAAACGGTCTGCTACATTGGGCAATTTTGTTGTTTTGATCGGGATTCCCGATCGGCGGGTCACGGACTACATCAGATGGAGGTGTAGGGGTCCCACGTGTAGTGCTGTGAACGGGTAGCATACGACCTTCGCCTTAGACCGTCTTGGTTACCCTAGGTTGATCGCTAGGTGTCGTTATGGCGCTATGAGTGGATTACGGTGCGGATGTCTCGATGCGCGCTCGAGCTTCACCACTGTGATTTTACAATACTAGCATCTGTTTATTTGGTATTTATGAGTCAAGTTACATTTATTCCATAATCCCCTAATATTTTATTACATTACTATAACTGATTTGATTTATATTATCATATTGATTTATATATGATAAATTGTTATGATTATAGTATTGATTTATATACGGTACTCTGATTTGATTTTATTATCATATTGATTTTATATATGATAATTGTTATGAGTATTGTATTGATTTATATATGATAGTCTGATTTGATTATATTATCATATTGTTTTATATATGATAACTGTTATGAGTATGGTATTGATTTATATACGGTACTCTGATTTGATTTTATTATCATATTGATTTATATATGATAATTGTTGTATTGATTTATACTCTAATTTGATTTGCAAACGATAAATTCCATGAAGATTTTATCGACTTGATTGATTATCCAAAGATATTTTCAAGTATCGCATTGATTTCCATGTGATACTTTGTTTTGATTCATTTTATCATATTGATTTACATATGATAATTGTTATGAGTATCGTATTGATTTATATATGATACTCTGATTTGATCACATTGCTTTTACATGCGATTAGTGTCATGAAGATTTTATTGGCTTGATTGATTATCATAAAACATTTATAAGTATCTTATTGTTTTGTATACATATATGTTATGAGTATCATATTGATTTATGTATGGTACTTTGTTTTGGGTTATTTTATCATATTGTTTTTATATATGATAAATATTAGGCGGATTTCATTAGTTTATTATAACTCTGACTCAATCATTATGAGTATCTTATTAATCTATATATGATTTGTTGAGAGCTTCGCATTGATTTATATGCGATACTCTGTTTTGATTTAATCTTGTCGTATTGAACTACATATGATACTCTAATTTGATTGGCTACTAAATGATATATATATGATATTTTAGATGAGTGTCGTATTGTTTTACATACGGTAATTGTTGTAAATATCTGTAATGACCCAAAAATCCGGTCCAATTTAAGCTGACCAAATAACACAAGTCCAACCCCAAATTGCACTGGAAATTAAAGAAATTAATGGAAAGAAGATAGAGGGTGAGGATAGATAAGATAGAACTATTAGAATAGAAGAAGAAGAAGAACATCATCATCAGAGTAACCACGAATCTCACAGCGGAACAAATAAAATATAACATTACTTTAGAAATACAAACAGTATATGTATACAATAACATTTCAGAGTACAACACTTACAACAACAGCGGAAATAATAATAGCTATAGAATTTTGAAACCTCCTGCTCCAAGCTCTCCAAGTGTATCTGTAAAATCTTGAACTACTTGACTACCCGTACAAATTTAGGGACCCAAGAGTTTAGGTAGAACAAAACAAAGTAAACTCCGGATCAGTCATGGGACTGGTATGAGTAAAATAGTTTTAAACAATTTGAACAAGTAAACGATATCTCATAAGACCACGCCGTATAACGGAACGGGTTTTTCCCTATGAGAATCCAAAATATCTTTATATCAAAAACCTTTGATGTTATAATAATGTCTATCAACTACAGCTATAATAATCATCTAGCAGAAACACTTTCATCTAACGTTCTACATATATAGTATACAATCAAAACTGCAAGCACGTATTGTGTAATGGATTTCCGACTATGACAAGGTATGGAACCACCTTTCGATCAGTGTACTCTAGGAATGATACACTGGAGTTAAACAAGAACATCTTGCAACTCATCCACACATGAACGACCACTCATTTCGCTTGAGTGTATCGAATGTACATCACCAACGGTTGGGATCATCAACCGTTCCCATATATATATGGGACAACATTGATAGATTAAAGAAGAAAATGAATATTCTGTAGATAGGTGATTATACACCCTACTTCGGTGCGACCGACTTAGCCATGCTGCCTGCCCGATTTTTGTCATTTATCGGATGCTGAGGCCAGAGGCTACGACTACTTTCCATTCATAGATAACACGATCACTTTGAATGCCACATTGTCAGATCCGTTAATCACTAATTGATTTGCACAAATGTTCTGGATGTTATGCTAAGGGAATAAATCCGTTGCAACCACATATATTTGTACAGTCCAATCATATTCGATCATTGGAAATACTTTGTCAGACATTCGTCCATTTACGTTCGTTCTAGGATTGAACAAAAACTGAAGGCACTATTCAGTACATTCGTCTTAGTCCATGTTATCTAAGACTTGTACAACAGCTCTTGCACTTTACTCCGTCTTCAATTTTCTTCGGCATATTCGCAACGCTTATGCCAATACAGAGTGGTTCTTTGGATAAGAATCCAACCGGTCTCTCCATATTAACAACGTTAAAATGGTCAAAACTTTTATAGTCTGTGATTTAACTATCAAATGAAAACATGTCGGTGTTCACACAACGATCTAAATTCCAAATGGAATTATCGATCAAATCATCCAACATATATAATTATATATATTCGTATTTCCTTATTTTCTATGACTAGAAAATATACATTATTAACACAGGAAAACATTTCCATGGCTCATTCACGTATCACTATTCTTCCAAAACCATCAGTCCTCACCTGTAAACTAGTAAGAGAACAATTCTCTAAGTATAAATACCGACGGCCGAAACCAACATCAGATCCACACTCAGAAAACCATTCGACTTAACTAATCTCTAGTCAGTTTCTAATATTGTTTTAACTCTATTTGATTAACTCTTATTTGAATAACTCTAATTGATTAACTCTAACTGATTAACTCTAACTGATTAACTCTAACTGGTCAACTCTTATTGAATAACTTATTTGATTCAACTCCTTTTTGATTAACTCCTTTCGAGTACTAATATTCGGTTACTTTATTGATTTACAAAGATTTTCCCTTTTAACATCGTTTATTCATTTATAAAGATTTCCTTTTAGTAACGGTTATTCACTTTAAAAAAAATGTCCTTTAACAACTTTTCTCCACTTATACAAATTCCCTTTTAATAACGTTTTCCTTTTTATAATATCCTATTCCTTTATAAATGATTTCCATTTAACAACATCCTATTCATTTTCTAAATAAATGTTCCCTTTATAAAATCCTTCGATTTTATAAATAAATTCATTTTCAATTTAACTTTGAAAATTCCCTTTTTAACTTTCCATTATTCATTTTGGTATTTAAAATACCGTATAACCATGATTACTATCAACCAAGTACACATAATCATCACAGATTATATAACACATCACATATCACAATATATGAAACAAAACAATATTTTATATATTGAGGAACCCAGTTGGGTCCCTCCAACCTGTTCCCCTGCATCGTAGATGTTAAACCATATAATTAACATCAACTTCATTTCAGTATGAAATGTTCTAATAAGCAATATCAACATATATATTTAACGGTATATATATATATAATTTCAACTAACTGACTAGCAGTTCAATCAACCAATCTACACACAACAGTCAATCAATATCTAACAGTTCTAAAAGTACGTTATAAAAATATAACTGTTCAGAGTTGGTGAGTTTTACCCACATTGGCAGTTCATCGTTAAAGAACGATAAACTGTTTGTTTGATTTGAATCAAACAATTTATTTCGCCATAAATTCAAACGAGCTCCAATACACCCCTAGTCATTTCCATTGTGGAGCTCTCGTCCATACGATCCTAACGGATCTTGTTTTGCGGAATTATGATAACGGATGAAGAACTTATCATGATTACAAGTTAATACTATTTTTAAATTAAAATAAATGAAATCCCCTTTAAAACTAATTGGGCTTAACTTTCAAATCATCTCACCTTCATTACATTGGACCCGGACCCGTATCATTCCCTCTTTCTTCCCCGATAAAACCCACGAAATACTGCTCCTCCATTAACGCACCTTCGGACGACGGTTACTCCATCTCACAACTAAGTCCAACCCTACCACCACCATCGGAATTCCCATCGCAATCTTCATCAACTTCACACCTTCCTGTTGAGATCGAACTCGCTCTTTTTCACCTGCGTCAAACAGATATAACCGCACTGCCTCAAACACATCGACATTTTTGATCCTGGATTTCCATAAAAAACTTCCAGCAAACTCTATTTTACCCCCTCGATCCAAAACTCCCACTCAAACTTCCATCGATGCTTTGAATACCACGAATTTCAAAACCCTAAACCTACTACGAAAAACATTACTTGCGTCGAATTCAGTAAAATAAGTACGAGGTGGAAGCTAATAGTCTTAGGAACTCAAATCCATCAACTTTGGGATTTTAGCAAATTTATTTGAATTTCTATTTATTTTCCAAAATGGATTTTTCACGTTTGATTTTACTCTGTGGCCTCGGTTTTGTTTTTGACCGTGGAAAATAATGAGTTAGGGTTTAAGAGAAAGTTAGGGTATACATAGGATGTTTATATTTATTTATTTTTATATTTGATTATTATATTCATATATATTCCAATGTTGTTAGTTTTTGCCCTTAAAAATTCCTGTGACCACATACAATACCCAAAAATTACGAAAATGGTCATGTAGCTACGTTCGACATTACAGTCCCAAAGAAACTGGTTTCGTCTAATTCCGACTCCGTATGCTCACACAGCGTATTTTTTACCGTCAAAATACTGACCGTTTTTCACTCTAAAAATCCGTACGCCACCCAGTGACTCTAAAAATCACGGAACTTGGAATCTAGGAATAATTTGATGTTGCAGATCCAACAAAATTAGTTTCGTCGAATTCCGACTTCGTTTGCAAAACCGGCTATTTTTAAAGCTCTGAACGACCCATTTAAATATATAAATATAATTAAATTAAATATAAATAAATTTATATTATCGTATATATTCACAGTGGAATATCATACAGCTCTAGAATATTCCTATATGAATTTCTAACTTGATATTTCAAATCCCGATTAAATCGATATTAAGTTTATAATGAAATTCCTTTTTTAAAATATAAATATATTATAAAGGAATTCCACAGCGACATTTCTAAAATTTGATTTGGACATAAATCAAAATTTACACGATGAAATCCCGATTTTTCTCTTCCACTAGAAAGATATACTCCACCAGCTCCGTACGTTTCTTGTTTCACTGAAATCCGGCTTAAAGCGAATCTTGTACATTCAGTTGAAGTTCGAATCGCCAACTTACGAACTGCAGCGCCATTTCGAGCTCGATTTTAATTATAATATAATTTATACGTTCAAACGCTGTAAATGAAATATATTCATTTTTATATTTCAAATCTAAACTGTAACACCCCGAAAATTCTATAAACTGTGGAATTAACAAATCAAAATATAATTAATTTGAAATCAAAGAACTAAGGGAAACGGGATACGCCATTGCATTCGTCTTGGAAAAATACGCGAAATAGAGTCCGAGTTTTCGAAAAACGGAGTCCGTATGAAGAAGATATGGCCTTCGGAAGTTTTTAAATTAAATTTAAAAATTCAAACAGAATAAAACAATTAAAAATTCCGAAGTGGGGCCCGATGGGCCAGGGCGGGGAAAGGCCCGCCTGACGCACCCAGGTCGACTGGGCTGTCGACCTGGTCTAACCAGGTCGACAGGCCTGTCGACAGGGCTGTCGACAGGGGTGTCGACCTGGTCCAGACCCAGGTCGAGCCCAGTCTAACCTGGCTGGCCTATGCTATGTTGGTCGATTTTCTGTGGTCTGCTTTGTCATTAGGGCTAGGTGGCAAGTTTTGATTGGTCTCTCCTTAGGATGAATGGCTACGATCAATCCAGGCAACATCAATGGTCCTAATCAGTTCCTAACCTCTATATAAACAACCCTAGACTAAACCCTAATCTATTCATTCAAAAATAAGATCATAGCCGCCATGTTGCTGAGGAACGACAAAGTGTAGCCGCCAACTAGAGAGAGGATTAGGAGGAAAATTCTAAAGCTTAAAGCGACCTAAATCAAATCAATTCAACAAAGGAATCATATTTCTTAATTGGAGAGTTCGTCACACCATTGTAAGTAGAGTATTACTTTGGTATGAACAAATAATTGTGTTGGTTTGTATGCTTGAATTGTGGCCATAAAGTAATTCATATTTGTGCAAAATTATGTTATTCTTTATAAAGAACTACATGCGGTAGTTCTATGCAAGTCCACGTTTGGAATATTCGCAAATTATGTAATCTATGTTGAAGCTACATGTATGTAGTTGATTGAAATTCATGCAAGTTTGGGCCTTTGTTACTATGCCATCATAATGTGTATTTTTATGCAAACATCATTTTTGTGAAGTAATTGGAATAAGTTTGAGTTATCATAATCCATATGAAATTATGTTGAGAATTTGGCATCATGTATTAAGCCATGCTTTTGTACTAGAAAACCTATTTGCAAACTTATGAATATGGCTAGGCTATGATTAATATTTGGCATAATTGAAATCCATGTTAAGTCTATATTGTTTACAAGAATTATATGATGACATATGGGGTACATAGCTAGGTTAGACTCAAAAATCCCTTTTTGCAAGTTTACATGACTAAAGTAAGAATCATGATTTCATGTTAGAATTATTTATGCCATAGTTATGTGAACAAATTTAACTATACTTATGCCATGCTTACGTTCGACATTATGCCATGCTTATGTTTGACATTATGCTATGCTTATGTTAGAAATATTTATGCCATGCTTATGTTTGACATTATGCCATGCTTATGTTAGAAATATTTATGCCATGCTTATGCTTGACATTATGCCTAAATAAAAATATAGGTTCATGTTGTAGTTAAGCCCATGTGTTAATAGTGATATTCTTAACTTAACTACAAGTTTACATGGTTTGATTCATGTCACTTATGCTTTTAGGATCAAAGTATATGTTACTACTATGCAAGTACACCAGTTTCTATTTTGTAGTTCCAACGTCATATTGCAAGTTCATGCGCTCACAATCCCCTTTTGTGTATGTAATCACGCTTTAAGCCTCCCCTCTTTCGCATGGCTAAGTTGGGCTTAAAAAGGTTAAGCCCAGCATATAAACGAACGTATTAAACGGGGGAAAATAACGTTGGGCTAAATTAATTAATAAATGAAAATATAAAGTAGAAGGGCCCAAATTCAAGTATGGGTTGGGCCCATGATTGGTGTAACCTTTACACCATTAACTTAATAATGGGCCGCAAATATTTACATATAAGAAAATAAAGAAGAATGACAAAATATGTAAATGTAGAACATACGATGTGTTTAACCCGAGGTTGGATTGAGTTGTGATGTAAACCTGCCCGGAACCGCCCGGCTGTCCAGTAGTCACAACAATACCTATCCAATGTGGGAGGTTAAACATGGAGCCCAATAAGGACCCGAGGTTAGACTGAGTTGTGGCGTAAGACTGCCCGGAACCAACCGGCAACAGGCAGCCACAACAATACCTGTCTAATGTGAGAGGTCAGGGCCTTAATAAGACAATTAAGGCTGAGTCAGGATTGTTAGGATTAAGTGAACTAAAGACTTAATCAAAATGGAACATGCTAAACTAAACGGACTGGTGGGGTTAGGTTAGAAAACACTTAACCAACTTAGCATGTGGTTAGAGATAGAAAACCTAGTAACGGGGGACCCTTTTCAGCAGTAACCCTAGGAGGTGTATCAGGAAACCCTGAAACTAGGCAGGGTGGGGCACGATTACTGGGCTGATTGTAAGAGGTCAAATCGACGGCGGTGGTGTAGCAGTGTAGGTTCTAATGGGGTGCGGGCGTGCACACACTCCGGCGCAGAAAAATAAAACACTGGCACCAGTAGCATACCTGTGCATTCTAAGGTTGTGTCGGGCCGCCGCCATGGGACTTGATACACCCCATGGTGGGACCAGCATAGGCAACTACAACATCGGGGGCCGTAAGACACATGTAACTATGCGAGTAGGAGCCGATCATCATAGAATGGATCACATCACCCTGATTATGGGGTGCCAATTGGAAACTAGTTTATATGGGTTCAGAGATTAACATGGGGTACGATAGTATATTCGACCCTAGACAACTTAACCAAGTTTATAGTGCTTTCCCACTTCTTGTTTATACTTATCATACCCAGTTCTTTATTCATAGACAGAATAGTACTAGACTTACTCAGGCTTTATGTCTGACTCTACTTTTCTTTCGTCTTCTTTTCTTCCGTTCCCCCCCCCCCCCCCAGGTCCACAGGGAGGGAACACAGCAGCTTGACCAACCTTAACATCCAGCTTGAAGAGGATAAATGTATTGCTTGGACTTTCCTGTTTTGAACTATGGCTTTGGACAATCCACTATGGGGCTTTTGCAGTTTATCTATGTTTTATTTATGCTTCTTTAAATAATGTACTCAAGACAGATTATGAAAATGTTATGTTATGTTTTTGGAAAGGATGTAAGACAATCATGGTGATGTTTTGTAACACGTATTTGCTTTTATGAAATAAAAGTTTGTTGTTGTTCTTCCGCTGTTTACAAATATGTGTTCCCTTATCTGTCTTGTATATCTGTGACTTATACTTATAAACCTCCACCAAAATTAGGGCATTCCCTTTGAGAGTGACCCTAACGGAGGTGGGGTGTTTCACTTGGTATCAGAGCCAGGTTTACCAGATAAGATAAAAAGTTTTGAAAATTTATTTTCAAAAAAAAAAAAAAAAAAGAAATTTAAAGAAGCATTTTTAAAAGGAAAATGTTATTTTATTTTAAAAAGGCAAAGTCCACTCCCCAAAGCCATAGGTATTATCTCTTATCCTTCGTTTTGAATCTATCCTTTTTGTTTCAGCATGTCCCAAGAACTTAACTTGCCAGAAGGGGTGCCAATACCTGGTTGGTTTAGGCGGTTCTTAGAAGCAAGGGCCACTCAGCCAGGTCCTACCGTTCCTCCTCCCCCAGCTGAAGGAAATCATCCAGCTGCAGCGGCACCTTTTCCTCCACCTCCTCCTCGGGGAAACGCTTTTGCTAAGATATGTAAAGATTTTAAAGCTATGGGAGGAAGGGATTTCTATGGAACTGAGTCCTTCGTGGCAGCTAGAAATTGGCTGAAAGAAACGGAGGACCTATTTATCATCTTTGAGGTAGAAGATAGACAAAAAGTACAACTGGCAGTATGGCTATTGAAGGGCGAGGCTTCCTACTGGTGGGAAGTCACTAATGCTGAAAGACCAGTGGAGACATGGGAGGACTTTAGGGCAAGGTTTGAGACCAAATTTCTCTCGGATGCGGAAAGAAGTTTGCAGTTGGAAAAATTCTTATTTCTTAAGCAAGGGGACAAGACAGTCAGAGAGTATGTGAATCAGTTCGATGAGCTGGCTAGGTTTGGACTTGACCTAGTCAACACCCCGCACAAGAAGGCTCTCCGTTTCGTCAAAGGGTTGAATGAGCCATTACACAGTTTGGCCATGACCCATATACCCATGGGAGCCACATATGAAAGATTGGTGCAAATGGCATTGCTGAATGAAGAGGATAAGGGCAAGAAGGAGACAAAGGCAGAAAGCTCTCAAGGGAAGAAAGAGGGTTTGCAGCCTAAGAAGACAGACTTTAAGAAGAGCGGGAAAGGCAACAAAGAGAAGAGGAAGTGCAATTTCTGTGGCAAAGTGGGGCACTTAGTAAAGGACTGCCGGAAGAAGAAGGCCAAGGAGAATGGTGGGTGCTTTTCGTGCGGTCAGACAGGCCACAGGGCTAAGGACTGCCCAAAGAAACGAGGACAGGGGCAGGGCGCTGGATCCACCCCAGGGGCACAGGTTCATGTGCTAGAAGCGCCACCATTGCAACAGCGAGGTATAAATACTTCTGTAGAAAGTGTAGTTTATCTTTATGATCATCCCGTTCGCACTTTATTTGATTCTGGCGCATCACACTCCTTTATCTCGTCTGCTTTAGTAGAATCTCTGCACCTAAAAACTAGTATGGTAGAGGACCCCTTAATTGTTTCAAACCCAATTGGGGGCCCAGCTCATTTGTTTATGATCTGTTTGGATTTGAAAATTTCTATTCTAAGTGTAGAATTTCAATGTAGTGCCTTTGTTTTGGGCTTTTCGGGTTATGGTTTGATTTTGGGTATGGATTGGCTATCCAGTAATGGGGCCATCCTTGATTGTGAGAAAAGGGTTGTTAGGCTCCTAACCCAACTCGGTAATACTTTGGAAATTTCTTGTAATCCCTCGTATGCGGTTATGCTTAGTTATCTTGAATCGCTAGATGCCTCTGTTGAAAATTTGCAATCAGTTAGAGTGGTCCGGGAATATCCGGATGTCTTCGAAGAGGTGAAGGGCTTGCCTCCGAAGCGGGAAATAGACTTCCGCATATATCTTGTAGATAATGCAAAGCCCGTTGCGTTGCCCGTTAGACATATGGCTCCACGAGAAAGGAAAGAGCTCAGTAAACAGATTAAAGAGCTTCTAGAAAAGGGGTTCATTAGGAGGAGCATTTTAGAATGGGGCGCTCCAGTGGTGTTCGCTACAAAGGCGGATGGTTCACTCCGTCTATGTGTTGACTATAGGGAGCTCAATAAGCTAACGAAAAAGAATAGGCAACCTCCCCCTAGAATTGACGATTTATTTGACCAGCTTGTAGGAGCGTCTGTTTTCTCCCAGCTCGATTTGGCAACCGGTTTTCATCAGCTAAGGGTGGCTGAAGATAGCATCGACAAAACGGCATTCAGAACCCCAGACGGCTTCTTTGAATGGCTTGTCATGCCTTTCGGCTTGACAAATGCACCTGCGTACTTCGTGGACCTGATGAGTAGGGTATTTAGGGATTTCCTCAACAAATTCGTAGTGGTCTTCGTAGATGATATCCTTATCTTCTCAAAGAGTGAAGAGGAACATGCTCAGCACTTAAGGGCAATCATGGAAACTTTGCGAGTCCATCAACTAAAAGCCAAATTCTCCAAATGCCACTTTTGGAGAGAAGAGGTGAGGTTCCTTGGGCACATAGTATCCAAACAAGGGTTAGCGGTGGACCCTGCTAAGGTAGTGGCGGTACAGGATTGGAAGACACCAAGGAATGCGACTGAGGTCCGAAGCTTTCTAGGACTAGCAGGTTTCTATCGAAAATTCATAAGAGATTTTGCGAAAATCTCAGCTCCGCTCACGAAGTTGACTAAGAAGAATCTAGTGTTCAATTGGGATTTGGATTGCGAGTTTGCTTTCCAACGACTGAAAAGGGCTCTCACAACAGCCCCAGTTTTGACACTGCCAGATGGGAGCAAGATGTTCACTGTTTATACGGATGCATGTGGGATAGGGCTAGGCGCCATCTTAATGCAAGAAGGAAGGGTAGTAGCTTATGGCGGAAGGCAGTTGAAAGTGCACGAAAAGAACTACCCAACCCACGATCTTGAGTTAGCCGCCATCGTCTTTGCACTCAAGTCTTGGCGACACTATCTCCTAGGTGAGAAGTTCGAACTTTACACTGACCATAAATCGTTGAAATATCTTTTCTCGTAGAAGGATCTTAACTTGAGGCAACAGAGATGGATGGAGTTTCTTGCCTCGTACGATTTCGAAATCTCCTACACTCCGGGCAAAGGTAACGTAGTGGCAGACGCGTTGAGCCGAAAGAAATTGACCTTAAGCCCGTTGTTTGTTGAAAGACAAAGCCTAGAGTTTATAGCCAGCTTCGACTTTAGGCCCTCCTCCGATTTCGTACCAGGCTTGCTAGCATCTCTCGAAGTGCGCCCAACCTTAGTGGATTCAGTAGGGATAGCACAACGCGAAGACCCTCAGCTTGTGGAAATAATTGATAGGCTAATTAGGGGTGAGACTTCAAGTCACCTCAACAGATACTCCATCGACGATAAGGGGTTGCTAAGGCGAGACGGAAGACTATGCGTCCCACAGACAAAGGATTTAATAAAGAAGGTTCTCGAGGAAGCACATCACTCCAAGATGACGATACACCCAGGCGGAGATAAAATGTACAAAGACATAAAAAGGACTTTCTTCTGGAACGGCATGAAAAAGGACGTGACATAGTTCGTTTCTAAGTGTATGGTGTGCCAACAGGTTAAGGCGGAACAGAAAAAGCCTGGCGGACTGCTACATCCTCTGGAGGTCCCGCAGTGGAAGTGGGATAGCATCTCAATGGACTTCATCGATGGGCTGCCTAGGTTTAGGAGAGGCAACACTAGCATTTGGGTAATAGTGGATAGGCTTACTAAAAGCGCCCACTTTTTACCAGTCAAAAGTAAAAGAACTGCCTCATCCCTAGCATCACTTTACCTTAAGGAAATCGTTCGACTCCATGGAATACCATCTAGCATTGTTAGTGACCGAGACCCCATCTTCACCAGCGAGTTTTGGCGGAGTCTGCAAGAAGCAGTAGGAACGCAGTTATGCTTGAGCACAGCCTATCATCCCCAAACCGACGGCCAAACAGAGAGAGTGAACAGAGTTTTGGAAGACCTTTTAAGGCTATGCATCCTTGACTTCGGAGGGACATGGGAAGACCACCTTCCTTTGGTGGAATTTGCCTACGACAACAGCTATCAAGCAACCATCGGAATGGCGCCCTTCGAAGCTTTATATGGAAGACCGTGCCGATCACCCACTTGTTGGTGGGAGTCTACTGATAAGCTCATACTTGGACCAGATATGATCCGAGAGACTTTAGAGAAAGTAGACTTAATACGAAGAAGGATGAAGACGGCCCAAGACAGACAAAAGTCCTATGCCGACAAGAGGAGGACCGACCTTGAATTTGAGGTTGGAGACAGAGTTTTTCTCAAGGTATCACCGCTAAGGAACGTTGTTCGTTTTGGAACCACAGGAAAGCTAGCGCCATGATTCGTAGGGCCATTCCCTATCATCGAGAAGATTGGGAAAATGGCCTATAGATTAGAGCTACCCGAGAAGTTAGCCGGAGTCCACAACGTTTTTCACGTTTCACATCTCCGAAAATGTCTACATGAGTCTGCTGAAGTGGTAGAGCCAAATATCCTCGAAGAGGCCGAAGTGGAACGCGAAGCAACCATAAGGAGAGTTCCAACCCGCATCTTAGGGACGGAAGTGAAGAAGCTACGCAACCGCGAAGTCAAGCTCGTCAAAGTCCAGTGGAGCGACGCCGAGGGAGACGCGACTTGGGAAACTGAAGCTAGAATCCGCACTGCCTACCCTTTTCTGTTCGAGGGTACATCCTTGATCTTTCTTTTTCCTTAAGTTGCGCTTTTATCTATCTTTTTAGGTATATTTCCTCGACCGTATCTTTTAGGTAGAAACCCTTTGGATGGAAACATGTAATTGAAACATGTTATGGATGATGGTTGCAAGTGGTTGCAAGTGATTGCTAGTGGTTGCTCGTGGTTGCATATACACACACAATCTAGGTTTTAGATCGGCTCAGTCACTTCATATTGCATATGCATATATGTTTGCATTCGTATGTGGTTGAACTTTAATGTGTTGTCATGTGGATGCTGCATTTGTATTGAATGATTGTGCACTCATGTAGAATCATGAATAGGAAAATTTGCATACATAATGGATTCATGGCACTTACATAATTCGCATTAAGGAGGTCAACTGAATCAGTAGACCGCCTGATTTTGCATTAGATAAGTACATGTATACACACACACTTTGCATATGATCATGAAGCATTAGAAGTCTTTTAAGGACAATGGATGCTCGTGTTAGATGGATGATTGGATGTTAGGATATACATTCCTCCTAACCTGAAGATTTCGGGGACGAAATCCTTTTAAGTGGGGGAGAATGTAACACCCCGAAAATTCTATAAACTGTGGAATTAACAAATCAAAGTATAATTAATTTGAAATCAAAGAACTAAGGGAAACGGGATACGCCATTGCATTCGTCTCGGAAAAATACGCGAAATAGAGTACGAGTTTTCGAAAAACGGAGTCCGTATGAAGAAGATATGGCCTTCGGAAGTTTTTAAATTAAATTTAAAAATTCAAACAGAATAAAACAATTAAAAATTCCGAAGTGGGGCCCGATGGGCCAGGGCGGGGAAAGGCCCGCCTGACGCACCCAGGTCGACTGGGCTGTCGACCTGGTCTAACCAGGTCGACAGGCCTGTCGACAGGGCTGTCGACAGGGGTGTCGACCTGGTCCAGACCCAGGTCGAGCCCAGTCTAACCTGGCTGGCCTATGCTATGTTGGTCGATTTTCTGTGGTCTGCTTTGTCATTAGGGCTAGGTGGCAAGTTTTGATTGGTCTCTCCTTAGGATGAATGGCTACGATCAATCCAGGCAACATCAATGGTCCTAATCAGTTCCTAACCTCTATATAAACAACCCTAGACTAAACCCTAATCTATTCATTCAAAAATAAGATCATAGCCGCCATGTTGCTGAGGAACGACAAAGTGTAGCCGCCAACTAGAGAGAGGATTAGGAGGAAAATTCTAAAGCTTAAAGCGACCTAAATCAAATCAATTCAACAAAGGAATCATATTTCTTAATTGGAGAGTTCGTCACACCATTGTAAGTAGAGTATTACTTTGGTATGAACAAATAATTGTGTTGGTTTGTATGCTTGAATTGTGGCCATAAAGTAATTCATATTTGTGCAAAATTATGTTATTCTTTATAAAGAACTACATGCGGTAGTTCTATGCAAGTCCACGTTTGGAATATTCGCAAATTATGTAATCTATGTTGAAGCTACATGTATGTAGTTGATTGAAATTCATGCAAGTTTGGGCCTTTGTTACTATGCCATCATAATGTGTATTTTTATGCAAACATCATTTTTGTGAAGTAATTGGAATAAGTTTGAGTTATCATAATCCATATGAAATTATGTTGAGAATTTGGCATCATGTATTAAGCCATGCTTTTGTACTAGAAAACCTATTTGCAAACTTATGAATATGGCTAGGCTATGATTAATATTTGGCATAATTGAAATCCATGTTAATTCTATATTGTTTACAAGAATTATATGATGACATATGGGGTACATAGCTAGGTTAGACTCAAAAATCCCTTTTTGCAAGTTTACATGACTAAAGTAAGAATCATGATTTCATGTTAGAATTATTTATGCCATAGTTATGTGAACAAATTTAACTATACTTATGCCATGCTTACGTTCGACATTATGCCATGCTTATGTTTGACATTATGCCATGCTTATGTTAGAAATATTTATGCCATGCTTATGTTTGACATTATGCCATGCTTATGCTTGACATTATGCCTAAATAAAAATATAGGTTCATGTTATAGTTAAGCCCATGTGTTAATAGTGATATTCTTAACTTAACTACAAGTTTACATGGTTTGATTCATGTCACTTATGCTTTTAGGATCAAAGTATATGTTACTACTATGCAAGTACACCAGTTTCTATTTTGTAGTTCCAACGTCATATTGCAAGTTCATGCGCTCACAATCCCCTTTTGTGTATGTAATCACGCTTTAAGCCTCCCCTCTTTCGCATGGCTAAGTTGGGCTTAAAAAGGTTAAGCCCAGCATATAAACGAACGTATTAAACGGGGGAAAATAACGTTGGGCTAAATTAATTAATAAATGAAAATATAAAGTAGAAGGGCCCAAATTCAAGTATGGGTTGGGCCCATGATTGGTGTAACCTTTACACCATTAACTTAATAATGGGCCGCAAATATTTACATATAAGAAAATAAAGAAGAATGACAAAATATGTAAATGTAGAACATACGATGTGTTTAACCCGAGGTTGGATTGAGTTGTGATGTAAACCTGCCCGGAACCGCCCGGCTGTCCAGTAGTCACAACAATACCTATCCAATGTGGGAGGTTAAACATGGAGCCCAATAAGGACCCGAGGTTAGACTGAGTTGTGGCGTAAGACTGCCCGGAACCAACCGGCAACAGGCAGCCACAACAATACATGTCTAATGTGAGAGGTCAGGGCCTTAATAAGACAATTAAGGCTGAGTCAGGATTGTTAGGATTAAGTGAACTAAAGACTTAATCAAAATGGAACATGCTAAACTAAACGGACTGGTGGGGTTAGGTTAGAAAACACTTAACCAACTTAGCATGTGGTTAGAGATAGAAAACCTAGTAACGGGGGACCCTTTTCAGCAGTAACCCTAGGAGGTGTATCAGGAAACCCTGAAACTAGGCAGGGTGGGGCACGATTACTGGGCTGAAGAGGTCAAATCGACGGCGGTGGTGTAGCAGTGTAGGTTCTAACGGGGTGCGGGCGTGCACACACTCTGGCGCAGAAAAATAAAACACTGGGCACCAGTAGCATACCTGTGCATTCTAAGGTTGTGTCGGGCCGCCGCCATGGGACTTGATACACCCCATGGTGGGACCAGCATAGGCAACTACAACATCGGGGGCCGTAAGACACATGTAACTATGCGAGTAGGAGCCGATCATCATAGAATGGATCACATCACCCTGATTATGGGGTGCCA
Organism: Allium sativum; assembly: GCA_030737875.1. NCBI lineage: Eukaryota > Viridiplantae > Streptophyta > Magnoliopsida > Asparagales > Amaryllidaceae > Allium > Allium sativum. The sequence goes on along the minus strand of CM060922.1, from coordinate 440,015,081 downwards.
ATTGGAAACTAGTTTATATGGGTTCAGAGATTAACATGGGGTACGATAGTATATTCGACCCTAGACAACTTAACCAAGTTTATAGTGCTTTCCCACTTCTTGTTTATACTTATCATACCCAGTTCTTTATTCATAGACAGAATAGTACTAGACTTACTCAGGCTTTATGTCTGACTCTACTTTTCTTTCGTCTTCTTTTCTTCCGTTTCCCCCCCCCCCCCCCCAGGTCCACAGGGAGGGAACACAGCAGCTTGACCAACCTTAACATCCAGCTTGAAGAGGAGAAATGTATTGCTTGGACTTTCCTGTTTTGAACTACGGCTTTGGACAATCCACTATGGGGCTTTTGCAGTTTATCTATGTTTTATTTATGCTTCTTTAAATAATGTACTCAAGACAGATTATGAAAATGTTATGTTATGTTTTTGGAAAGGATGTAAGACAATCATGGTGATGTTTTGTAACACGTATTTGCTTTTATGAAATAAAAGTTTGTTGTTGTTCTTCCGCTGTTTACAAATATGTGTTCCCTTATCTGTCTTGTATATCTGTGACTTATACTTATAAACCTCCACCAAAATTAGGGCATTCCCTTTGAGAGTGACCCTAACGGAGGTGGGGTGTTTCATAAACGCTACCATATCTCTTACACTATCCAATTCAGACAATACTGACAATTCAACTATTTCTGACTATTTCGACATTATAATATATTATTATAATAAAATTATTAATTAAATATTCAATATTATTTAATTCAAGTTATCGATATTTTCCTAAATCGATATTTTAAATAATTAAATAACTTAATTACTCTATCTCTAAAATACGGGTCATTACATTCTTCCCTACTTAAAATAATTTCGTCCTCGAAATTGCTAAGGTAGAGGACGACCCTATCTACTGGGTAAATATTTATCGGTTTACCCCTTAACTTTAGTTTCAACTGAACCAATTAATATCGACTAAAATATTAATTCATTCTGACTTACTAAATTTTCAAAAAAATTGAAAATTTTCTAACACCCGAAATTTCTGGAAAATTTTGCCATTACCTCCTTTGTACAGCCCTATCGGTAAAACCACAACTCGCCTCTCTAGGCCTTCTCCAACTCAAAAGAAAACCAAACAGCCAAGCAGCTTGCCAAATCGGCTCATAAATCACCAAACTCATATGAAATATAAACTTGTACCTTTTTGTCGGGTATATCATTATATCACTTTGCACTTGTTACCAATATATGCATATACCAATGTTATACCAATCAAACTCCAATCATTCGCTTATACCTAAGTCGAATTCCATTCGAACTTTAATCTCAAAATCCAAACTCTAAATCTTATCAAATTAATTTCATTCAGGATTATTCTCTAACCACATTTAGTTCTATTTAACTTAGTTCAAGTTAAATTCTAATTCACCTTTACCATTTTCTTCCATTTAACTTCGTAAGTTAAATTTAAATTCCAGAATTTTAAATTCCTGGGTCTATCTCAAATCAATTTGAAATCATAATACCAATTCAAAACCTTTGAATTTCTAAATAACTTGTTTTCTCAAAACAATTCAAAAACAAAATCTTTGGTAGTAATCCGTCACTTAGCAACTCGAAAATGAACACTGATGATGTAGCCACACTCATCAGGTTATTTCCCGGTTTATCAAAGTGAGTTCAATACTATACCACTTTCAATTTGAAAACATTTTCAAAATCCCCCAGGAACTTAAAATTTCCTTATTTTAATTCCTAATTCTGATTTAAATTCATATTTAATTCATCTTATTTCATATACTTTAATTATATGAATCCTGATTAGTTATCTACAACTATTTCACCTTTTTATAATCTCTTTCGATTATACTAACAACCAATACAACCAATTATACTATGTTAATTACAAAACATATCATGCTGGTTCATCGTATTCGAATGTTTAGAAACCCCTATCGATATTGTGGTGCCCCACTATCGACCAGAATTCATAAGCCACTCAACCAATAAAGCTCCACAATATAAAACAAATTTTTATATAAAAAAACAAATACGTTCACTCGTATATATACACTCAAACTCAATCTAAGATATTACTAATCCCATCTCTACTGAGTTACGCCACAGAGCCAAGGTAATACTTAACCTTAAGCTCTGATACCAATTGTAATGACCTGAAAATCCGGTCCAATTTGAGCTAACCATATAACACAAGTCCAACCCCAAATTGCACTGGAAATTCAAGAAATTAATAGAAAGAAGATAGAGGGTGAGGATAGATAAGATAGAACTATTAGAATAGAAGAAGAAGAAGAACATCATCATTAGAGTAACCACGAATCTCATAGCGGAACAAATAAAATATAACATTACTTTTGAAATACAAACAGTATATGTATACAATAACATTTCAGAGTACAACACTTACAACAACAGCGGAAATAATAATAGCTATAGAATTTTGAAACCTCCTGCTCCAAGCTCTCCAAGTGTATCTGTAAAATCTTGAACTACTTGACTACCCGTACAAATTTAGGGACCCAAGAGTTTAGGTAGAACAAAACAAAGTAAACTCCGGGTCAGTCATGGGACTGGTATGAGTAAAATAGTTTTAAACAATTTGAACAAGTAAACGATATCTCATAAGACCACGCCGTATAATGGAACGGGTTTTTCCCTATGAGAATCCAAAATATCTTTATATCAAAAACCTTTGATGTTATAATAATGTCTATCAACTACAGCTATAATAATCATCTAGCAGAAACACTTTCATCTCACGTTCTACATATATAGTATACAATCAAAACCGCAAGCACGTATTGGGTAATGGATTTCCGACTATGACAAGGTATGGAACCACCATTCGATCAGTGTACTCTAGGAATGATACACTGGAGTTCAACAAGAACATCTTGCAACTCAGCCACACATGACCGACCACTCATTTCGCTTGAGTGTATCGAATGTACATCACCAACGGTTGGGATCAGCAACCGTTCCCATATATATGGGACAACATTGATAGATTAAAGAAGCAAATGAATATTCTCTAGATAGGTGATTATACACCCTACTTCGGTGCGACCGACTTAGCCATGTTGCCTGCCCGATTTTTTTCATTTACCGGATGTTGAGGCCAGAGGCTACAACTACTTTCCATTCATTGATAACACGATCACTTTGAATGCCACATTGTCAGATCCGTTAATCACTAATTTATTTGCACAAATGTTCTAGATGTTATGCTAAGGGAATAAATCCGTTGCAACCATATATATTTGTACAGTCCAATCATATTCGATCATTGGAAATACTTTGTCAGAAATTCGTCCATTTACGTTCGTTCTGGGATTGAACAAAAACTGAAGGCACTATTCAGTACATCCGTCTTAGTCCATGTTATATAAGACTTGTACAACAGCCCTTTCACTTTACTCCATCTTCAATTTTCTTCGGCATATTCGCAACGCTTATGCCCATACAGAGTGGTTCTTTGGATAAGAATCCAACCGGTCTCTCCATATTAACAACGTTAAAATGGTCAAAACTTTGATAGTCTGTGATTTAACTATCAAATGAAAACATGTCGGTGTTCACACAACGATCTAAATTCCAAATGGAATTATCGATCAAATCATCCAACATATAAATATATATATATTCATATTGCCTTATTTTCTATGATTAGAAAATATACATTATTAACACAGGGAAACATTTCCATGGCTTATTCACGTATCACTATTCTTCCACTACCATCAGTCCCCAGCTGTAAACTAGTAAGAGAACAATTCTCTAAGTATAAATCCCGAAGGCCGAAACCAACATCAGATCCACACTCAGAAAACCATTCGACTTAACTAATCTCTAGTCAGTTTCTAATATTGTTTTAACTCTATCTGATTAACTCTTATTCGAATAACTCTAATTGATTAACTCTAACTGATTAACTCTAACTGATTAACTCTAACTGGTTAACTCTTATTGAATAACTTATTTGATTCAACTCCTTTTTGATTAACTCCTTTCGAATACTAATATTCGATTACTTTATTGATTTACAAAGATTTTCCCTTTTAACAACGTTTATTCATTTATAAAGATTTCCTTTTAGCAACGGTTCTTCACTTTAAAAAAATGTCCTTTAACAAAGTTTCTCCACTTATACAGATTCCCTTTTAATAACGTTTTCCTTTTTATAATATCCTATTCCTTTATAAATGATTTCCATTTAACAACATCCTATTCATTTTCTAAATAAATGTTCCTTTTATAAAATCCTTCGATTTTATAAATAAATCCATTTTCAATATAACTTTGAAAATTCCCTTTTTAACTTTCGATTATTCATTTTGGTATTTAAAATACCGTATAACCATGATTACTATCAACCATGTACACATAATCATCACAGATTATATAACACATCACATATCACAATATATGAAGCAAAACAATATTTTATATATTGAGGAACCCAGTTGGGTCCCTCCAACATATTCCCCTGCATCACAGATGTTAAACCATATAATTAACATCAACTTCATTTCAATATGAAATGTTCTGATAAGCAACATCAACATATATATTTAATGGTATATATATATAATTTCAACTAACTGACTAGCAGTTCAATCAACCAATCTACACACAACAATCAATCAATATCTAACAGTTCTAAAAGTACGTTATAAAAATATAACTGTTCAGAGTTGGTGAGTTTTACTCACATTGGCAGTTCATCGTTAAAGAACGATAAACTATTTATTTGATTTGAATCAAACAATTTATTTCGCCATAAATTCAAACGAGCTCCAATACACCCCTAGTCAATTCCATTGTGGAGCTCTCGTCCATACGATCCTAACGGATCTTGTTTTGCGGAATTCTGATAACGGATGACGAAGTTATCATGATTACAAGTTAATACTATTTTTAAATTAAAATAAATGAACTCCCCTTTAAAACTAATTGGGCTTAACTTTCAAAATCAGCCCACCTTCATTACATTGGACCCGGACCCGTATCATTCCCTCTTTCTTCCTCGATAAAACCCACGAAATACTGCTCCTCCATTAACGCACCTTCGGACGACGTTTACTCCTTCATCTCACAACTAAGTCCAACCCTACCACCACCATCGGAATTCCCATCGCAATCTTCATCAACTTCACACCTTCCTGTTGAGCTCGAACTCGCTCTTTTTCACCTGCGTCGAACAGATATAACCGCACTGCCTCAAACACATCGACATTTTTGATCCTGGATTTCCACAAAAAACTTCCAGCAAACTCTATTTTACCCTCGCGATCCAAAACTCCTACTCAAACTTCCATCGATGCTTTGAATACCACGAATTTCAAAACCTTAAACCTATTGCGAAAAACATTACTTGCATCAAATTCAGTAAAATAGGTATGAGGTGGAAGCTAACAGTCTTAGGAATTAATTCCATCAACTTTGGGATTTTAGGAAATTTATTTGAATTTCTATTTATTTTCCAAAATGGATTTTTCACGTTTGATTTTACTCTGTGGCGGCGGTTTTGTTTTTGACCGTGGAAAATAATGAGTTAGTGTTTAAGAGAAAGTTAGGGTATATATAGGATGTTTATATTTATTTATTTTTATATTTGATTAATATATTCATATATATTCCAACGTTGTTAGTTTTTGCCCTTAAAAATTCCTGTGACCACATACGATACCCAAAAATCACGAAAATGGTCATGTAGCTACAGTTCGACATTACAGTCCCAATGAAACTGGTTTCGTCTAATTCCGACTCCGTATGCTCACACAGCGTATTTTTAACCATCAAAATACTGACTGTTTTTCACTCTAAAAATCCGTACGGCCACACAGTGACTCTAAAAATCACAAAACTTGGAATCTAGCAATAATTTGATGTTGCGGATCCAACAAAATTAGTTTCGTCGAATTCCGACTTCGTTTGCAAAACCAGCTATTTTTAAAGCTCTGAACGACCCATTTAAATATATAAATATATTTAAATATAATTAAATGAAATATAAATAAATTTATATTATCGTATATATTCATAGTGGAATATCATAAAGCTTTAGAATATTCCTATATGAATTTCTAACTTGATATTTCAAATCCCGATTAAATCGATATTCGATTTATAATGAAATTCCTTTTTTAAAATATAAATAAATTATAAAGGAATTCCACAGCGACTTTTCTAAAATTTGATTTGGACATAAATCAAAATCTACACGATGAAATCCCGATTTTTCTCTTCCACTAGAAAGATATACTCCACCAGCTCCGTACGTTTCTTGTTCATTGAAATTCGGCTTAAAACGAATCCTGTACATTCAGTTGAAGTTCGAATCGCCAACTTACGAACTGCAGCGCCATTTCGAGCTCGATTTTAATTATAATATAATTTATATGTTCAAACGCTGTAAATGAAATATATTCATTTTCATATTTCAAATCTAAACGCTACCAAATCTCTTACACTATCCAATTCAGACAATACTGACAATTCAACTATTTCTGACTATTTCGACATTATAATATATTATTATAATAAAATTATTAATTAAATATTCAATATTATTTAATTCAAGTTATCGATATTTTCCTAAATCGATATTTTAAATAATTAAATAACTTAATTATTCTATCTCTAAAATACGGGTCATTACATTCTTCCCCACTTAAAATAATTTCGTCCTCGAAATTGCTAAGGTAGAGGACGACCCTATCTACTGGGTAAATATTTATCGGTTTACCCCTTAACTTCAGTTTCAACTGAACCAATTAATATCGACTAAAATATTAATTCATTCCGACTTACTAAATTTTCAAAAAATTTGAAAATTTTCTAACACCCGGAATTTCAGGAAAATTTTGCCATAACCTCCTTTGTACAGCCCTATCGGTAAAACCACAACTCGCCTCTCTAGGCCTTCTCCAACTCAAAAGAAAATCAAACAGCCAAGCGGCTTGCCAAATTGGCTTATAAATCACCAAACTCATATGAAATATAAACTTGTACCTTTTGCCGGGTATATCATTATATCACTTTGCACTTGTTACCAATATATGCATATACCAATGTTATACCAATCAAACTCCAATCATTCGCTTATACCTAAGTCGAATTCCATTCAAACTTTAATCTCAAAATCCAAACTCCCAATCTTATCGAATTAATTTCATTCAGGATTATTCTCTAACCACATTTAGTTCTATTTAACTTAGTTCAAGTTAAATTCTAATTCACCTTTACCATTTTCTTCCATTTAACTTCGTAAGTTAAATTTAAATTCCAGAAATTTAAATTCCTGGGTCTAGCTCAAATCAATTTGAAATCATAATACCAATTCAAAACCTTTGAATTTCTAAACAACTTGTTTTCTCAAAACAATTCAAAAACAAAATCTTTGGTAGTAATCCGTCACTTAGCAACTCGAAAATGAACACTGATGATGTGGCCACACTCATCAGGGTTATTTCCCAGTTTATCGAAGTAAGTTCAATACTATACCACTTTCAATTTGAAAACATTTTCAAAACCCCCAGGAACTTAAAATTTCCTTATTTTAATTCCTAATTCTGATTTAAATTCAGATTTAATTCATCTTATTTCATATACTTTAATTATATGAATCCTGATTAGTTATCTACAACTATTTCACCTTTTTATAATCTCTTTCGATTATACTAACAACCAATACAACCAATTATACTATGTTAATTTCAAAACATATCATGCTGGTTCATCGTATTCGAATGTTTAGAAATCCCTATCGATATTGTGGTGCCCCACTGTCGACCAGAATTCATAAGCCACTCAACCAATAAAGCTCCACAATATAAAACAAAATTTTATATAAAAAAACAAATACGTTCACTCGTATATATACACTCAAACTCAATCTAAGATATTACTAATCCCATCTCTATTGAGTTATGCCACAGAGACAAGGTAATACTTAACCTTAAGCTCTGATACCAATTGTAATGACCCGAAAATCCGGTCCAATTTGAGCTGACCATATAACACAAGTCCAACCCCAAACTGCACTGGAAATTCAAGAAATTAATAGATAGAAGATAGAGGGTGAGGATAGATGAGATAAAACTATTAGAATAGAAGAAGAAGAAGAAGAAGAAGAACATCATCATTAGAGTAACCATGAATCTCACAGCGGAACTGTGCTCCTTTATTTACCGGTATTGTTGTATACCTAGCTGCAGTCATACTTTAGCCCAACCTTTCATGCAAACTGTGCTCCTTTATTTACCCCAACGTTGATTAAAATTATGACTGAAAATTTGACTAAAGTATTTAGTTTGAACACTTGTAAATGGCAAGCTGGAATTGGTTGCCATTGGTTCCACTAGTTCTGGATTCTTCTTCACGTGATATTTGCCATTTTGTGCTCACCGACTTTAGCCTTCTTCATATATGGGGAAAAAGAGGGAAAAGGGGTGGATTCTCTTCTTCTTCTTGTTTTATCAGCCGAGTGTTCTTTCCCCCAAAGGGAATCCTCAAAATTGATTCTTCCCCCATTTCTAAAATCAAAAATCATGGCCGATAGTTATGGTGCCAAAATCGGAATCGATGCTCTCCAATTGACCACCAGTTCCGCCTCGCTCCACTCCTTCGTCCACCACCTGAAGCGCTTGTAATGACCTGCATTGGCAGAGGTATTATAATTAATTTATTTAATTTTATAAATAGTGATATAGTGAATTAAATGGTGGTTTAATTAAATAGCTGGGAATATTTAATTAAAATAATAATTAAATAATATATTTAATTCTGAAATAATCAGAATTGGCTGAAATGGCGATATGGTGTGAACTGGATCATCTATGATATTTAATTCAGTTTCGAATTTGAATTAGAATAACGAATATATTATATAAACGACAGTTTGAACGTAGAGTTAAAATATAATTTAAAATAGAGCTTGAAATGGCGCTGCAGTTGGTAATTTGTCGATTCGAACTTCAACTGAATATACAGGATTCGTTTTAAGCCGGATTTCTATGAAACAAGAAACGTGTGGAGCTGGTGGAGTATATCTTTCTAGTGGAAGAGAAAAATCAGGATTTCATCGTGTAGATTTTGATTTACGTCCAAATCAAATTTCAAAAAGTCGCTGTGAAATTCCTTTATAATTCGTAACGCTTTATATATGTTATAGAAGGATTTTTCAATATAAAATTGAATATCTATTCAATCTGGACTCGGAATAGCAAATGTATAATTACGCTGAAGCTGTATGATATTCCCCAGCGAATATATACAATAATATTTATTTGCAAATATTTAATTTAATTATATTTAAATATATTTATATATTTAAATGGGTCATCCAGAGTTTTAAAAATAGCCACTTTCACAAACGGAGTCAGAATTCGGCGAAACCAGTTTCGTTAGGACCGTAATGTCGAACTATAGTTGTATGTCCATTTTCATGATTTTTGGATATTGTAGGTGATCGTATAGTTTTAAAACATTGAGACGAGTTAACAAAAGCATATTCGGAGAATATTCCTAACCCTACTATATAATACCATTAAACCCTTTAACCCTATTATTCTTCATCAGAAGTCAACAGAAAGAATGTGCCGCCTGCTTCCTTCTCCAAGGTGAAACATCCTCTTCATATATTCACCAAAATTCAAATTAAAATCCATAACTCCAAATTCGTATGTATCTAAGACCATAGAGCGATTCTCTTCAGCCTGGGGTGAATTTCATCGAGTTTGGCGAAGATTCAGTTCGTTGGACATATAAGCAGCGATGGGTTTTGGGTACTTAGAGTTCGAAATCTCTGGTGATGGGTGAGTTCGAAGTACAGGGGTTGTTCACGTTTAAGTGGTGGGTGTATACCTGGTTGAAGACGCGAAATGAGTTTTGGGATACTGAGATGATTATCGCGTGAATAAGATGAAGGAGGAATGGCCTGAATCTGTGCGAATGCAAGGATGTTGGCTGGAGCCTTGTTGGGGAAGACGGGTGATAACTTGAGCAATCAGTTCAATGTGGGAAGCTAATGTCTGAAGCGAGGGAGTGTGAAACTGGAGGTAGTTTAAAGTGGAGTTTGGTTTGTTGATGAATGTGTTGTGTGGTGGTGTTAAGGTAGGAGATGAAGGACTGATGTGTGAACTGGTGTGTTAAATGTAGAAAATGAGGTGAGTTTGTATGTGTAGTTTGTTGTGGTTAGGTTGACATTGACTGTTGGTTTTGGTGCAGGAGTGAAGTTAGGAGGAATACTGCGTGAGTTTAATTGGAGAAGAAGGTTCATAGCTATTCAAAAGAGGAGGAGAGTTGTTGGATCCTAGAAATAATGGACTACATAGGGACATTTTGGGCTTGGGCGACAGGTAAGTGAAGGTGGGATGGTGGTTTATGAAGTGCTGAAGTCACGTTATTGAGAAGGGAAGTGCTGTGTGAAATTTATGGAGTTGTCATGTTGAAGAGAATGAGGTAGAATGGGATCAAAGAAATCAAGAGGAAGCTGGTGATGGTTAACTGTATTGGACGATTATGCCATTGTTGGATATTTTATTTTATTTCTTGAAATAGGGAGAACGTGTAGTCATGTAGGACTATGGCGCATGAGTTGAACACGTGAAGGAGCTGATGTGTTTGGATGGTCAGGCGTTGGGTTCCGGTACATTTGGCTTGAAAGCGTTGGGGAATTTAGAGTCGTCTGTCATGATGGAATCGTATAGTCGCATGCTTGAATGGGTCTGGGGCTTATCAGAAAATTATGACGGAATGAAACATCTGATCCGAATCAAGAACCGTTAATCGTTATTTAATGATAACGGACGAATGTGAGTAAATCTCACCAACTCTGAACAGTTTATATTTTCATGTTGTATTTTTAGAACTGTTAAATATTGGCTGATTGACGGTGTGTTGACTGTTTGATTGAACTGCTAGTCAGTTAGTTGAATTTCTATATTGATTCTGTTTAACAGAATATATCATATGGAACTGAAAGTGATGTTGATTTTATTATGTAACATCTGTGGATGCAGGGAAACAGGTTGGAGGAATCTGACTGGATTCCTCAACAGTTATTTTATTGTTTTTCATATATTGTGATATATGATGTGATTTATAATCTGTTGTTGATTATATATGTATGGACAATATTGGACATCATAGCTTGATATGTTAAACACCATGACATACCGGAATACTGGAAAGAGAATATTTATAAAATCAGAGGATTTTATAAAAGAGAATATTTATAAATAGAATATTTATAAATAGAATATTTATAAATAGAAATTTATTTATAAATGGATTATTTATAAATAGAAAATATTTAGAAATAAAACCCTAAAGGAATTATTTGCAAACCATTTGCAAATAGATTAGAAAGAGAAATGTTTGTAAACCATTTAAAAATCAAACAGAAAGAGAAAGGTTTGTAAACCATTTACAAATGAGATTGAATAGGGAATATTTGTAAAACCTTTACAAATGAAATCGAAAAGGAGGCATTTGTAAACCATTTACAAATAGAATTAAAAAGGAAATATTTAGGAAATAAATAGAGTTATAAAAAGGAAATTTGCTTATAACCGAATATGATGTTATAAAAAGGAAAATGTTACTAAAAAGGAAATCATTTGTAAAGTGAAGAACCGTTAATAAAAGTAAATCTTTATAAATGAATAGTTTATTCGAAAAGAGTTAAAATAAAGGAGTTATCGAATATTAGTTATTCGAATAAGAGTTAAATAGAGTTATAGAATATTATTTATTCGAATAGAGTTAAATAAATAAGATTTATTCGAACAGAGTTAAACACATAAGAGTTATTGAATTAGTTATTCGAAAGGAGTTATCGATTATAGTTTAATCGAAAGGAATTATCGATTATAGTTTAATCGAAAGGAGTTATCGAATTAGTTATTCGAAAGGAGTTAAGTAAAAAGAGTTAATCGATTATGGTTAAAAAAATAGAGTTAATCAAATTTAGTTTATTCGAAGAAAGGTTTTCGAATCTAGTTATTTGTAAGAGAGATTATCAAATATAGTATTCGAAGGGAGGAGTTATTGAATAGAGATTTATTCGAACGAAAGTTACGTAAGGAAGTGTTAAAGAGTTAAAAGATGAACTTACCCTATTTCGAGATTTGAATTGTTGTTCAGTTAAGGTCTGAGAGGTAGCTATACCCCAACTTGATTGACTGCGTTTTTAATTTAGAAAATGTTAAGGTTCGAGAGTGAAAGTGGTTAAGTGAATTTAGTAAATAAGTATAGTGGTTTGAGTTGTCGTCGCGATGTTGAATTAAACATCTGTTTAAATCCAAGTAAAGAAGATTTGGAAATGTTTTCAAAATAGAATCAGAAACGTAATCAAATATTGAATAAGGAAATATGAATATATGTATATATAGATATATATATGATTGATGATTGATTGAAAAAATTTCCATCTGGAAATAATATCATTGTTTGCACACCTATTTTTCTTTGATGGTTAAATCACAGACTATTGAAGTTTTGACCATTTTAACGTTGTTAATATGGAGAGACCGGTTGGATTATTATCCGAAGAACCACTCTGTATTGGCATAAGCGTTGCGAATCATATATGCTAAAGATAATTGAAGACGGAGTAAAGTGCAAGGGCTATTGTATACGTCTTAGATAACAGTGCCTAAGATGGATATACTGAATAGTGCCTTCGGTTCATCCTGTTCCTAGATGACTTGTATGGACGGATGTCTGACAGAGTATTTCCATATAATCATGTATATTTATTTCTCCAACCGTACCAAGAGTGGAAGCAGAGAAGGAAACTTATTTTAGCTAACACATAATGTATGGTTGAGGACGTCAATCGGTGATTTGATGGATTTGACGATGTGACATTCAAAGTGAATCTGGTGTGATGATAAAGTGTAGCTTCTAGCCTCACATCCGGTAAATGACAGAAATCGGGCAGGTAGCATGGCTAAGTCGGTCGCACCGAAGTAGGGTGTATAATCACCTGATCTAGAGTTTCATTTACTCCTAAAAATCTATTATCGATACTGTCCCATTCGGGAAACGGTTGCTGATCCTAACCGTTGGTGATATACATTCGATACAAAGCGAAATGAGTGGTCGGTCATGTGTGGCCGAGTTGCAAGATGTTCTTGTTGAACCCAGTGTATTCCTCTCTAGAGGTACACTAGCGAAAGGTGGTTCCATACCTTGTCATAGATGGAAATCCATTACCCAATACGTGCTTGCGGTTTTGATTGTATACTATATATGTAGAAACGTGAGATGAAAGCGTTTCTGCTAGATGGTTAATATAATTGTGGTTGATAGACATTATTAAAATATCAAAAGGTTTTTGATATAAAGGTATTTTGGATTCTCATAAGGGAAAAACCCGTTTTGTTATACGGCGTGGTCTTATGAGATATCGTTTACTTGTTCGAACTGTTTTAAACTGTTTTACTCACACCAGTCCCATGACTGACCCGGAGTTTATTTTGTTGTTTTCCCTAAACTCATGGGTGCCCAATTTTGTACGGGCCGTCAAGTAGTCGGGATTTACAGATATACTGGAAGAGCTTGGAGCAGGAGGCTTCAGGATCATATTGCTATGGTTTATTTCCACTGTGTTGTAAGTGTTGCACTCTGATAATGTTATTGTATACATATAATGATTTTATTTCAAGGATATATTATCTATTATATGTTGTTCGTTCCGCTGTGAGACTCGTGTTACTCTGATGTTGGGTTCTTCTTCTTCTTCTATTCTAAGTTTCTATCTTATCTATCCTTACCCTCTGTTTTCTTTCATTAATGACCGGTATTTTTCGACGTTTGGTTAGTCATCATTGAGTTTATGGCAATAACCAAAGTCGTCAAAAACCCAGGTCATTACAGCGCTCGTCATCGTCTCCTCGCCACCGACGCCCTAGCGAGTTGTAACACCCATTTTCAACGAAGTCGCTGCTGCTCTTCTGCATCTGCTCCAACCTATTGAGTCTAGTGAAGAGCTCCAAAACAGCATGCAAAGTATGTCGTTCTTTGGAAAGTTTTCATAGTCTATGTCAATTCCATTGTGGTGGTATTGTACGGGCTTGGAGCGAGGTAAATGCATTGGAGATTACAGAGGAGTTCATCTTGACAAAGCCATCGCCTTTGCTTTCAAACACCATGGTCGCTGGTAAGTTTACCTTACTGTTAATCCTATTTCAAGTTTGCTAGTTCGCTTTTTCTTTGAGTGCAATTTGTGGGCTGTTTCTATGGATTTGCTATTATACTGCATGTGGATTTTCTGCTTACATAAGTGTTTTCCTCATGTATGCTTTCCTTTTAATAGGCGTATGGCCTATGATTAAATTAACAGGCAAGAAAATTCCTACTTTGTTTATGTTTAGTGTTTGAGCCGTAACCTATTAGTATGTGGACCGTATTATATATAGTTGTTTTAAGTAGAAAATGGGTGCTTTTTAAGTTCAGACCATCCAAAGAATTTCTAAAAAGGAAAGGGGGGCAACTCAGTTTGGCATAAAAGTCAAGTTTTCACATATATTTAGGGAGTAGCATGAAATTAGAAAAGGAAAACAATTATTCATTTACACTTATATTTTCAATCCTACTTATCACAAGTATGGAAGTCAATGCCTGATGTTTAATGATTAAGTTGTATTAAGCATTACTCATATTTTATTTCATGTCTTATATTTTCTGATTGCTTGCTGTTTGGAGGTTTATTGTTGCTTTCAATGCATAGTTATTGCTCTTTATTTTTTTCTATGGCTGTTTGATTTTTTTGTATAGTTTTGGTCATATTATGTGTATTACTGTTTGATGTTTCCTTCCATGATTGTTTGGCTATTTGTTTACTGAAATTAATATAATTTTGTTTACATTTATGTTTGCATTCATGACTTGTTCAAATTCAAGGTTTTCTTTGAGAATTCATATTAAGAAATTCATGTCATATCTTTAATGTTAGCATTTAATGTCTGTGGTTTAATTTTAACATTTTAATGTTAATAAATCAAAGGATTATTAACACTAGGGGTTAGCAAGGACATCGATCTTTCAAAATTTATCCTTGGTTGTTTTGTGCATCCCTGGCTTCCTTTATGGAAGTTTATGTATTAGTTTTTTACCTAATATTCTATCAAATATGTTGTTTTGCTGTAATTCATTAAAGTCTCCATGTGGTTCATACTTTTGTACATATGTTTAGTGAACATAGTAAGCTTAAATTGATACTATTTTTTTATGGTATTGAAAATACCTTTCATAAATGACAATTAATGTAATAACCCGAAAATCTGGGCCAGTTTAAAAATTTTATTTTGGCAATTTTAGCGAATTTTGATTATTTAAAATGAATTATTTTAAATAATATCGACGAAAAATTTATTTTGAATAGAATTAGAACGTATATATTATACGCGTCGTCGTTAGAATATAAATAATTATATATAATTATAAATAGATTTGAAAATGGCGCGGTAGTTCGATAATTCGATTTCAAACTTCAATTGAATGTACCGGGTGCAAAACAATCCGGATTTTAGTGAAACCAAAAATAATGGAATCTAATAGTGAATATCTTTCCAACGAATCCGAAAAATCAAAAGTTCGTAGCGGGAATCAAAAGATATGTCCAGTTGAAAATTCTGAATAGTCGCTATGGAATTCAGGCCCTTAAAAATGGAAATTTTGCAAACGACCTCGGATTTCGACGAAACCACTTTTGTTGGATCCGTGATGTCAAATTATTGCTAGGTTTCAAATTTCATAATTTTTCGAATCAATATGTGAGCGTGGCAAAGGAAAACGCGTTTGACCAGTTTCAGTTGATTTTAATCGACTGAAAAATGGTCATTTTTCCAACGGTCTCAGAATTCGACGAAACTAGTTTTGTTAGGACCGTATCGTCAATACGAAGCTAGAAAATATTTTTCAGGAATTTTTAAAGTTCGTATGTGACCCCGGTAATTTGAAATGTACGTTTAAAATTCAATATAGTGATTTAAATGTAAATTCAAAGGAAACTGATTCAAACGATCAAATCAACCTACGATACATATCCCATTGGGTTCGGAATAGGGGTAAAACGCTAGGTGCGACAGTCGTTGAGTTTAAATTAGAGTTCGTTTCGAAAAGCATGAAGTTCTGAAATTTAAAAGAAATTAAATAAATTATTATATAAAAAAAACCCCTCCCCCTATTTTCTTCAGACCCCCCCCCCCGGTCATTATCCAAATCAAAAAAAAAAAAAAAAAAAAATTGAGATCGTCGAAGTCGACCCAGCCGCCACCTCGATCTGCCTCCTCCCCAGACCCGCCGCCACCCTTCCCCTTCCCCCCTCGCCCTCTTTTCCTCCTCCGTTCGAAGAAACCGAGCCTGAACCACCCAATCTCCTCGCCGCCTTCGCTGGAGCCCCACCGCCTTCGCCGTACCTTCTGAGCCCGCCTCCGCCTGCTGCTCCGACCAGCGAGACCCCATTGACCACCTCCCCTCAGCCTCGCGTGAAGAAGAAATCCGCCCCCCCCTTCGACAGCGATGACCACCACGAAAACCCCCTCTCCTTTTTTTTTTTTTTTACTGTAAGTGTCTCTCTTTATTTATTTAATTTTCTTTTTCTATTTTTATGTATAATAAATATAAGAGTTTTTGGATTTTTAAACTGTAAAAGTTCGGATTTTTAAACCATGAAAGATCGAATTTTTTTTTTTACTGTAAAGGATCGGATTTTTAAAGTATGAAAGATCGAATTTTTAAAATATAAAAGGGCGAATTTTTAAAATATGAAAGATTAGATTTTTCATAGTGAAGAGGTGATTTTTAATTGAAGAAAGATTTGATCTTTATAAATAAGAATAATAGGACTTTTATTTATAGTAAAATTTCGATTTTTGTTTATGAGGATAACATATAAAAATTTGATTTTTATGTATATATATAACAACGATGTAAAGAGGTGATTTTTATATGTTATAACATAGAGAAAAATATGATTTTCATCATATAAAAGGATATTTTCAGTTGTGTAATAATACGATATTTGCGGTTATGAAAAGATACGATTTTTCCTTATGTAAAGAAGCGATTTTTTTAAATAGATAAAGATATGATTTTTATATATTGAATAGCGAACTAAAAATTCGATTTTTATATATTGAATAGCGAACTAAAAATTCGATTTTTATATATTGAATAGCGAACTAAAAATTCGATTTTTATATATTGAATAGCGAAGTCAAAATTCGATTTTTATATATTGAATAGCGAAGTAAAAATTCGATTTTTACATATGTAGTGAAAGCGGGCAACGAAGATGCGATAACGATGCAGATTTCTCTAAAAGGAAGAGACGTAAAGTTGGATAGCTATCGGTGAGAATTTCTCACCTTTCAGATTTCTTTTCTAATTATATATATATACTAGGATGCAGACGGTGCTTAGTAGCACCCGACACAATCGTCCACAGACCATGGACTTGTTTGTTTGGTTGCATAGATTAGTTATATGATTTGATTTGAATTTGGTTGTTTGGTGATTTTGATTGATGTGTGAATGGCGTGGGCCTTCACTAGACCGGGGATAAGGCTAGGCCTCGTCCCGTTTCTAGTATCGTGCCGTTATGCCGCCGAAATTTTCTAAAATATGTTAGAAAAATAAAAATATCATTTTTATTGTGTAAATGAAATGAATAGAAATTCATGTGTTAAAATAAAATATATTATCATAAAAAAATATAGTTTTAACGTGAAAGTGAATAAATAAATATTTATAAACAAATCGGCCGATTTGTTTATATACACTGATTTGACTGATATTGAATGGGTCGATAAATTTTACACATCGCCCAACTGCACAACTAAAAATCTGTGTTTGATTGTTTGAAACCCCACACGGGTTTGGGATGAAATTTGAAGTTCACTCATCCTGATTGATTAAATATGTCGATCGATTGATTGACAGGCTTTTATAAGCGTAAGATATCTATATTTGATGCTTATACAGTGTAGTGCACTTTGGTTGATGTTTGATTGTTTATTATTGCTATTATATACATGTGTTGTATGGAATCCATATAATTAACGTCATATGGTGATTGATTGGGCCTCATTCCAATCAGGAAAGTAATGAATATTATAAAAGAAAATTCATGTGTTGAATATAAAAATAGTGATGTGTTGACAGTACTCATGTGTTGAGATTAGTCGTGTGTTGAAATAAATATAGATTCATGTGTTGAATGGGATAATATTCATTTGTTGGATAGAATAAAGAAGTTTTGAAAATATAAAGCCGTGTTGATTAGATTGACGCCATTTTGACGTAAACGATATTTATATCGATTTTATTCATTTCGAAATGAATTGAATTGAAAACGATTTCGAAATGAATTGAATTGAAAACGATTTCGAAATGAATTGAATTGAAAACGATTTCGAAATGAATTGAATTGAAAGCGAATTCAAATGAATTCAAATTGAATTGAATAGAAATGAATTTTAAAACGAATTTATAAAGAAGAATTCAATTTTGATTTGAATTGAAATGGAAGTTGAAATTGTTTTGAAACGAATGTAGAACTATTTATAAAATTCGTTTTAAAAAGGAAATCGACGAAATATATATAATATATATATATTATATATATAATGGCCTGAATAGAACGCGCCGCGCCGCGGCAGTTCGTGAATTTCGACCATTTATTTCAAACGGACATTGCGGGAGATCCGACCGTCGGATTCTCCTAAAACCGGAACCGTTGGGTTCGTATCGAAAAGA
This sequence comes from Allium sativum, assembly GCA_030737875.1. NCBI lineage: Eukaryota > Viridiplantae > Streptophyta > Magnoliopsida > Asparagales > Amaryllidaceae > Allium > Allium sativum. The sequence goes on along the minus strand of CM060922.1, from coordinate 439,996,296 downwards.
GCTTTCCAATGAATATTAGAAATTTGAAATCTAACGGTTGGATTTGGAGTTATGTCCAAATCAAATTCGAAAAAGGTCGCTGTAAGTGCAGTTCGATGGCCGTTGTTGGAAATCGACTGTACGGGCCTTGGTAAAATTATTAAAAATATCTATAATTTGTGTAAAATCATAATATATGGATTGGAAAGAGTTGAGCTGGAAAATTCCACATTTGAAAAGATAAAAAATAGATTTTTATCGAAATAAACTAGTTTTGAACTAGAATTAAAATCAATTTATTTTTGAAATAAATAAATTGAATTTGAAAGTGATTTTAAAAATAATCAATACTCCCAATACGTGGATTGGACTGGAGTTGAATCGAAATTATCTTCGGGATATTTCGATGTTGGATTTCGTGACTATACAAATATTGTTATGGGGATTTGAAAGATATATTTTATATCGTTATTTCCAATACGATATATGTTGGTTTCAGAATTTGATATTGAATGTAAGCCGATATATTTTCTATTCAGAGCCTTGTATTTAATATCAAATGTGATTTGGGTTTATCGTGAATCGTGTTTTAGAAGACATTGGTTCTTTAACCCAGTTAAAGGCAAGATATCGATTTTTGAGAAGATTAAAACTAAGTGGAGTTTTAATGAATCTTTAATTAGATTGAAAAATGAATTGATTATTTAAATTATCAAATCTGAAAGGTGATCGAGAATGGAGTACCACCAGTTTTGCTCCAAAGCGATAGTTAAATCTTTAATTAGATTTGAACGTGAAATGGTAATTAATTTTACCGATAACACAGTGGTGTTAGATGTGGAGTATTACCAATTTTCTCCATGGGATATATAGGTTGGGATTGGGAAATAAAATAATAATTACTTCGGTGTGGTTCGCTAATCCCGACTAGTTTGGAAAACCATAATATGGTTTGAAATGATATCCAAAGGAAGATTAAAGAATAAATTTAGAAGAATTTATCTTGGATAAAATTAATGGGAACCTTTCCCTAAAAATGTGATTTTGTGAATAAAAGAATATTCTGAATTGGAATGAGGCGTTTGATGTGTTTGTGTAACATTTGTTTATCATATACGTGGGTTATTCAGAAAGGCCGGGTTTACACCCATTCTGAATAACCGATTCGACGAGATGTCAAAGATGAAGGCGGTGGTTGAAGGCCGAAAGTCTTCACATCGTTTGGATAGTTACTGACGATCCTGATTGTGCTGTACACCCAAGAGGATGGAAATAGTTGGCGGTCGTCCAGACGTACTTGGAGATGGAAGGATATGCGAGGAAAGTGCCTCCGGTTTCGTTCAGACCTAGAACGGACTTGTAAATGGATGGTGTGTCTGACATTGTATTCCTTTATATTGTATTTGTTGATCTCTGCTAAATATATATCTGTTTGGCGGCGGAGAATTTATTCTCTTGCTTAACGCCCTTCTCTGAGACATATGAGCTCAGAGGTTATATATTGGCAGAAATCAGTGGTACGATATGGATTGATAGTGTGGCATACTGAGATGCAGTGATCCAGACTTTTGTTGAAAAGCAAAGTTTGGTGGTTGATGATCAAAGCGCAGCTGATATAGCATGGCTTTGTGTATAGCGTTGATCCGTGAGCCTCACAGCCCGGAATGGTGGTAAACTGATGGTTTGATCAGTATACATTTTTAGTGTAGTGGATTCGGTCGACCGATATTGAGCTTCGTGCTCGGAGGGATAGAGTAAGCGGTGTTTTCTCTTGCTGGGACGTAAGCCGCGGTGATACTTGAGTCCCAAAAGTGCGGATGTGCATAGCGGTGTTTTCTCTCGCTGAGACGTAAGCCGCGGTGATTTGTACTACGCGATCGATCTTTCGAATCAGGAGCCACCATGATGGAAATCCAATTTCCGATACGTGTGATTCGGTTTTAGTTGTATTACTAGTATGGCGACATGATATAATGGTACCCATGCCGTCTATGATTGATATTTATGATTGGAATTGTTTTGACACTATACACATATTATAGTATCAAATGATTTGTTTTTAAACGTATCAAGCATGTTTGGCTGTTATAAGGTAAAACCCTATCCTCCGGCTTGCGTTGCATTGTGTGATGGGACCTGGGTCTTATAACAGCTTCATTTTTCGAAAAAGCATTGCGCTGTTTATTCTATGCACTAGTATTCTTGGGAGGAAACTCGTTCCGTGTTATACGGCGTGGTCCCTTGAATTACTCTCTTTTAAAGTAAAGTTTTAAATAACTGTTTTAGTTCTCACACCAGTCACATGACTGACCTGGAGTTTATTGTTTCAACCTAAACTCTGGGTGCCCTTATTTTCCACACGGGCAGCTAGTAGTTTTGGTTTTGCAGATTTATATTCACAGGATCCTGGTTTACAGCTGGAATGATATCCGGAAAGCTTTGTATCCGTATATCTCTTCTAGTTGTGTATTGTATTATTTTCCGCTGCGATGTATTTAAATGTAATTTAAATCTCTGATATTTCTGTGTAATATTCATTTATACTCTGTATATTCCTGTAATCTGATGCATTGTTGTGATATACAATGAAACGTTCTTCTGTATGCGTTCTACTTTGTCGTGTTCTCAAACGATAGGGCGTTTCGAACGGTCTGGGTCGGTTTAGCGACTGGTTCAGACCGAGCGAAATTCCCTGCCGTCACAGTTGGTATCAGAGCTTTGGTTTACAAGGCTCAGAGAACAAGACACATTAGAACCATACGAAAGAATTCATCAGATAATTGGATTAGTAATATCCAATGAGAATGACTCGTTAGAGATGGGATCAGTAGTATCCTAGAACGAGTGTGAAGGGTAAATTTTAAAATGAAAACAAATTTTGTTTTGAAAATCTAAATCAACTATTCGTATTTGATTATTTATTTCATATTGATTAGGACAGTCCAGTATATAAAGATTTTGCATATACGCCTTGCAAACGTGTATTTGAAGTTTTAATATACTGGATAGATATAGAATCACACTCTAGACGCCCGGAGATGATTCTGATGATAGTTCGAACATCATCAGAATTGGTATTCGTGTTTCGAAGGTGTGATATCTATATATTTCCATTAGACTGGTGTGAGAACCAAAACTTGTATAGTTAGAACACTTTGTTGTGAATTGGCATCAAAAACATGATTTTTGTATATATATCAAATTATGAATTTGAGACTCTAATTCACTAATTGATTGATGTTTGTGTTGTTTGTTTATTTGTTTGAAAATTTTGAACCTTTATGCCTAACTAAATCAAATATTGAATTGTATTGAAAATTGGTCGCATTTGCTTGCATATACATATATATCATTGAACAGGTCATAGCAAGGAGGCTAGAGCCAGAGAATAAAATTTGTTTGCCCGACAAATAGGTACATGTTTACTACATAATTTACTGTTTTGTTTGGGTGATGATGATTTTATGAGCCTATTGGCTAGCCGCTTGGCTTTTTCTTTTTCTTTTTGAGATCTGAAGGACCGGGGAAGCTATTTGAAATTCCCCGATGCTCCCGGTGCAGGGGAGGTTATGGCGAAATTTTTCGAAAATTTAGGGTGTTAGCCAAATTTTTGAAATTTTGACAATTCTCAGAAACTAAAGAGTTGGGGAATGAAAGCCAGATCGAACGTGGAGCTGATTGATCAAACCACTTTCGACTTTGTTCCTTTTCGGGGACGAAAAGTTTTAAGTGGGGGAGATTGTAATAACCCGAAAATCTGGGCCAGTTTAAAAATTTTATTTTGGCAATTTTAGCGAATTTTGATTATTTAAAATGAATTATTTTAAATAATATCGACGAAAAATTTATTTTGAATAGAATTAGAACGTATATATTATACGCGTCGTCGTTAGAATATAAATAATTATATATAATTATAAATAGATTTGAAAATGGCGCGGTAGTTCGATAATTCGATTTCAAACTTCAATTGAATGTACCGGGTGCAAAACAATCCGGATTTTAGTGAAACCAAAAATAATGGAATCTAATAGTGAATATCTTTCCAACGAATCCGAAAAATCAAAAGTTCGTAGCGGGAATCAAAAGATATGTCCAGTTGAAAATTCTGAATAGTCGCTATGGAATTCAGGCCCTTAAAAATGGAAATTTTGCAAACGACCTCGGATTTCGACGAAACCACTTTTGTTGGATCCGTGATGTCAAATTATTGCTAGGTTTCAAATTTCATAATTTTTCGAATCAATATGTGAGCGTGGCAAAGGAAAACGCGTTTGACCAGTTTCAGTTGATTTTAATCGACTGAAAAATGGTCATTTTTCCAACGGTCTCAGAATTCGACGAAACTAGTTTTGTTAGGACCGTATCGTCAATACGAAGCTAGAAAATATTTTTCAGGAATTTTTAAAGTTCGTATGTGACCCCGGTAATTTGAAATGTACGTTTAAAATTCAATATAGTGATTTAAATGTAAATTCAAAGGAAACTGATTCAAACGATCAAATCAACCTACGATACATATCCCATTGTGTTCGGAATAGGGGTAAAACGCTAGGTGCGGCAGTCGTTGAGTTTAAATTAGAGTTCGTTTCGATAAGCATGAAGTTCTGAAGTTTAAAAGAAATTAAATAAATTATTATATAAAAAAAAACCCCTCCCCCTATTTTCTTCAGACCCCCCCCCCCCCCCGTCATTATCCAAATCAAAAAAAAAAAAAAAAAATTTGAGATCGTCGAAGCCGACCCAGCCGCCACCTCGATCCGCCTCCTCCCCAGACCCGCCGCCACCCTTCCCCTTCCTCCCCTCGCCCTCTTCTCCTCCTCCGTTCGAAGAAACCGAGCCTGAACCACCCAATCTCCTCGCCGCCTTCGCTGGAGCCCCACCGCCTTCGCCGTACCTTCTGAGCCCGCCTCCGCCTGCTGCTCCGACCAGCGAGACCCCATTGACCACCTCCCCTCAGCCTCGCGTGAAGAAGAAATCCGCCCCCCCCTTCGACAGCGATGACCACCACGAAAACCCCCTCTCCTTTTTTTTTTTTTTTACTGTAAGTGTCTCTCTTTATTTATTTAATTTTCTTTTTTATTTTTATGTATAATAAATATAAGAGTTTTTGGATTTTTAAACTGTAAAAGTTCGGATTTTTAAACCATGAAAGATCGAATTTTTTTTTACTGTAAAGGATCGGATTTTTAAAGTATGAAAGATCGAATTTTTAAAATATAAAAGGGCGAATTTTTAAAATATGAAAGATTAGATTTTTCATAGTGAAGAGGTGATTTTTAATTGAAGAAAGATTTGATCTTTATAAATAAGAATAATAGGACTTTTATTTATAGTAAAAATTCGATTTTTGTTTATGAGGATAACATATAAAAATTTGATTTTTATGTATATATATAACAACGATGTAAAGAGGTGATTTTTATATGTTATAACATAGAGAAAAATATGATTTTCATCATATAAAAGGATATTTTCAGTTGTGTAATAATACGATATTTGCGGTTATGAAAAGATACGATTTTTCCTTATGTAAAGAAGCGATTTTTTTAAATAGATAAAGATATGATTTTTATATATTGAATAGCGAACTAAAAATTCGATTTTTATATATTGAATAGCGAACTAAAAATTCGATTTTTATATATTGAATAGCGAACTAAAAATTCGATTTTTATATATTGAATAGCGAACTAAAAATTTGATTTTTATATATTGAATAGCGAAGTCAAAATTCGATTTTTATATATTGAATAGCGAAGTAAAAATTCGATTTTTACATATGTAGTGAAAGCGGGCAACGAAGATGCGATAACGATGCAGATTTCTCTAAAAGGAAGAGACGTAAAGTTGGATAGCTATCGGTGAGAATTTCTCACCTTTCAGATTTCTTTTCTAATTATATATATATACTAGGATGCAGACGGTGCTTAGTAGCACCCGACACAATCGTCCACAGACCATGGACTTGTTTGTTTGGTTGCATAGATTAGTTATATGATTTGATTTGAATTTGGTTGTTTGGTGATTTTGATTGATGTGTGAATGGCGTGGGCCTTCACTAGACCGGGGATAAGGCTAGGCCTCGTCCCGTTTCTAGTATCGTGCCGTTATGCCGCCGAAATTTTCTAAAATATGTTAGAAAAATAAAAATATCATTTTTATTGTGTAAATGAAATGAATAGAAATTCATGTGTTAAAATAAAATATATTATCATAAAAAAATATAGTTTTAACGTGAAAGTGAATAAATAAATATTTATAAACAAATCGGCCGATTTGTTTATATACACTGATTTGACTGATATTGAATGGGTCGATAAATTTTACACATCGCCCAACTGCACAACTAAAAATCTGTGTTTGATTGTTTGAAACCCCACACGGGTTTGGGATGAAATTTGAAGTTCACTCATCCTGATTGATTAAATATGTCGATCGATTGATTGACAGGCTTTTATAAGCGTAAGATATCTATATTTGATGCTTATACAGTGTAGTGCACTTTGGTTGATGTTTGATTGTTTATTATTGCTATTATATACATGTGTTGTATGGAATCCATATAATTAACGTCATATGGTGATTGATTGGGCCTCATTCCAATCGGGAAAGTAATGAATATTATAAAAGAAAATTCATGTGTTGAATATAAAAATAGTGATGTGTTGACAGTACTCATGTGTTGAGATTAGTCGTGTGTTGAAATAAATATAGATTCATGTGTTGAATGGGATAATATTCATTTGTTGGATAGAATAAAGAAGTTTTGAAAATATAAAGCCGTGTTGATTAGATTGACGCCATTTTGACGTAAACGATATTTATATCGATTTTATTCATTTCGAAATGAATTGAATTGAAAACGATTTCGAAATGAATTGAATTGAAAACGATTTCGAAATGAATTGAATTGAAAACGATTTCGAAATGAATTGAATTGAAAGCGAATTCAAATGAATTCAAATTGAATTGAATAGAAATGAATTTTAAAACGAATTTATAAAGAAGAATTCAATTTTGATTTGAATTTAAATGGAAGTTGAAATTGTTTTGAAACGAATGTAGAACTATTTATAAAATTCGTTTTAAAAAGGAAATCGACGAAATATATAATATATATATATTATATATAATGGCCTGAATAGAACGCGCCGCGCCGCGGCAGTTCGTGAATTTCGACCATTTATTTCAAACGGACATTGCGGGAGATCCGACCGTCGGATTCTCCTAAAACCGGAACCGTTGGGTTCGTATCGAAAAGAGATTTCCAATGAATATTAGAAATTTGAAATCTAACGGTTGGATTTGGAGTTATGTCCAAATCAAATTCGAAAAAGGTCGCTGTAAGTGCAGTTCGATGGCCGTTGTTGGAAATCGACTGTACGGGCCTTGGTAAAATTATTAAAAATATCTATAATTTGTGTAAAATCATAATATATGGATTGGAAAGAGTTGAGCTGGAAAATTCCACATTTGAAAAGATAAAAATAGATTTTTATCGAAATAAACTAGTTTTGAACTAGAATTAAAATCAATTTATTTTTGAAATAAATAAATTGAATTTGAAAGTGATTTTAAAAATAATCAATACTCCCAATACGTGGATTGGACTGGAGTTGAATCGAAATTATCTTCGGGATATTTCGATGTTGGATTTCGTGACTATACAAATATTGTTATGGGGATTTGAAAGATATATTTTATATCGTTATTTCCAATACGATATATGTTGGTTTCAAAATTTGATATTGAATGTAAGCCGATATATTTTCTATTCAGAGCCTTGTATTTAATATCAAATGTGATTTGGGTTTATCGTGAATCGTGTTTTAGAAGACATTGGTTCTTTAACCCAGTTAAAGGCAAGATATCGATTTTTGAGAAGATTAAAACTAAGTGGAGTTTTAATGAATCTTTAATTAGATTGAAAAATGAATTGATTATTTAAATTATCAAATCTGAAAGGTGATCGAGAATGGAGTACCACCAGTTTTGCTCCAAAGCGATAGTTAAATCTTTAATTAGATTTGAACGTGAAATGGTAATTAATTTTACTGATAACACAGTGGTGTTAGATGTGGAGTATTACCAGTTTTCTCCATGGGATATATAGGTTGGGATTGGGAAATAAAATAATAATTACTTCGGTGTGGTTCGCTAATCCCGACTAGTTTGGAAAACCATAATATGGTTTGAAATGATATCCAAAGGAAGATTAAAGAATAAATTTAGAAGAATTTATCTTGGATAAAATTAATGGGAACCTTTCCCTAAAAATGTGATTTTGTGAATAAAAGAATATTCTGAATTGGAACGAGGCGTTTGATGTGTTTGTGTAACATTTGTTTATCATATACGTGGGTTATTCAGAAAGGTCGGGTTTACACCCATTCTGAATAACCGATTCGACGAGATGTCGAAGATGAAGACGGTGGTTGAAGGCCGGAAGTCTTCACATCGTTTGGATAGTTACTGACGATCCTGATTGGGCTGTACACCCAAGAGGATGGAAATAGTTGGCGGTCGTCCAGACGTACTTGGAGATGGAAGGATATGCGAGGAAAGTGCCTCCGGTTTCGTTCAGACCTAGAACGGACTTGTAAATGGATGGTGTGTCTGACATTGTATTCCTTTATATTGTATTTGTTGATCTCTGCTAAATATATATCTGTTTGGCGGCGGAGAATTTATTCTCTTGCTTAACGCCCTTCTCTGAGACATATGAGCTCAGAGGTTATATATTGGCAGAAATCAGTGGTACGATATGGATTGATAGTGTGGCATACTGAGATGCAGTGATCCAGACTTTTGTTGAAAAGCAAAGTTTGGTGGTTGATGATCAAAGCGCAGCTGATATAGCATGGCTTTGTGTATAGCGTTGATCCGCGAGCCTCACAGCCCGGAATGGTGGTAAACTGATGGTTTGATCAGTATACATTTTTAGTGTAGTGGATTCGGTCGACCGATATTGAGCTTCGTGCTCGGAGGGATAGAGTAAGCGGTGTTTTCTCTTGCTGGGACGTAAGTCGCGGTGATACTTGAGTCCCAAAAGTGCGGATGTGCATAGCGGTGTTTTCTCTCGCTGAGACGTAAGCCGCGGTGATTTGTACTACGCGATCGATCTTTCGAATCAGGAGCCACCATGATGGAAATCCAATTTCCGATACGTGTGATTCGGTTTTAGTTGTATTACTAGTATGGCGACATGATATAATGGTACCCATGCCGTCTATGATTGATATTTATGATTGGAATTGTTTTGACACTATACACATATTATAGTATCAAATGATTTGTTTTTAAACGTATCAAGCATGTTTGGCTGTTATAAGGTAAAACCCTATCCTCCGGCTTGCGTTGCATTGTGTGATGGGACCTGGGTCTTATAACAGCTTCATTTTTCGAAAAAGCATTGCGCTGTTTATTCTATGCACTAGTATTCTTGGGAGGAAACCCGTTCCGTGTTATACGGCGTGGTCCCTTGAATTACTCTCTTTTAAAGTAAAGTTTTAAATAACTGTTTTAGTTCTCACACCAGTCACATGACTGACCTGGAGTTTATTGTTTCAACCTAAACTCTGGGTGCCCTTATTTTCCACACGGGCAGCTAGTAGTTTTGGTTTTGCAGATTTATATTCACAGGATCCTGGTTTACAGCTGGAATGATATCCGGAAATCTTTGTATCCGTATATCTCTTCTAGTTGTGTATTGTATTATTTTCCGCTGCGATGTATTTAAATGTAATTTAAATCTCTGATATTTCTGTGTAATATTCATTTATACTCTGTATATTCCTGTAATCTGATGCATTGTTGTGATATACAATGAAATGTTCTTCTGTATGCGTTCTACTTTGTCGTGTTCTCAAACGATAGGGCGTTTCGAACGGTCTGGGTCGGTTTAGCGACTGGTTCAGACTGAGCGAAATTCCCTGCCGTCACAATTAACTGTATAATGTTATGTTAATTATGTCATAATCATGCATGCCTTTTTTGATTCATGCGCGTAAGACCATTTTTATAGGAATTTATTCATTTTTTGGGACACTCTCACTTTTTGGTCTACTTATAGTTTTACTGCCTGTTTCCTGCGTATAGGATTCTTAGTGAAAGATATTAATTTTTTTCAAAAAGAAGAGTTTCTGCATGGTACATGTTTCTTATTTAGGTTTCCTTATTTAATTTTGTTCCCAGATTACCTTTTTGCTTTAGATTTTTGCCAAATGGTGGAGCATGTGTCGAAGTATTACTCTCACATGTTATTTTTCTTTTTAGGGATTAAACTGCTTATTTAATTAGTTATTTTCAATACCATTTTAGTACCAGCCATGCAATTGCCTTGTTGCCTAGTTTATTAATAATAGTATCCACCTTTGCTCTACAGCCATGCAAGTTGTCCTACTTAGTTGTTGCTTTGATAAATTTTTTGGAAATATGTTGACAGTTTTCTCATGATGATTGACACACTCAGTTGTATTTATATAAACAGAAGCGGATCGGCAACATCATTTATTCATGCTATCTCGTATGCATTCCCATGAAGTTAAAGTTTTAATTCATATTTATCCACTCTAGTACTCTACACTAGGTTCGATCATATCTATATCCTAGTTGTTCTCCAGTTTCATTTCAATTTGCTATTGCTATATTCGTAACATGGTTATTGTGCTAAATCAGTAGAATAGTTGCTAAAATAAAAACAACTATAGTTCATGTTTCCACTCGAAATGAGTGCTATTTGCTGTTCTTTTAGGTTGAAATAAGTAGTACGATAATTGATCACAAACATATTAGAAAGAAAAAAAATTAATCATATGATACATCAGTAAATAGTGATTTTTCTTTAATGCGATCCTTGCTTTGATATTTTATTTTGAACAGCTACAAAATTACCTATAACCACCTACTAATCTGTTAAATCGTGATGTAGGTAGATGAATTGAAGTGAGTTCCAGTTCACGAGATGACGCATGTGTGCGCAAATTCAAAAAAAGCTGTAATTTGTTTATGTATAAAATTTTATTCTTCCGCTGTAATATTGCAAAGTCCGATTTTTTTTAAATAAATTCCGTTGTGAGATCCTGAGGTTTATTTTCATTTGTGATTCTGTGTTAGATCTGTTTAAACCCTGTAAGCCAATAACAGTATGTCATTTTGAACACTTCAAGTTGGTTTAATCATCGATTTGGGGTGGTCAAAATGGCGGGCTGTTACAGTGTTATACATTTTTTACTCCGTAGGACTTGTTGTTTTGACCAACTCCTCATTACAACTCTCGGGTTTATATAGGAAGGCAATTCTTTGCAAATGTTCAAGTTTGGCTTTTTGTTCTTATTATCTCATGCTTGGTAAAGATGTGGTGATTCGCTTTTAAGGCAGTTGCCTAAGTCGATACTTGCTATCCTATCTTGTTTCCTTTGTAAGTTAGTTTTATTATACTTTGATTATACTTATGCTCACTATTTGCGGGTGCCAGATTTATACTCTTTATGCAAGGATGGGTTTTTTTTAATTCGGTCTTAGAAAAGTGCGGGATGTTACATTTAGTATCAGAGCTTTGGTTTAGACTATCAGAGGAATTAATAAATTAGGATTACTGAGAGAAAGTAATCGAATTTCTTTTCTATTTTCTTTTGTCTTTCTTACTCAACTCTAAATTATTTCGAGGATGAGATAGTCGTGAGCCTATTTTTTTAAGATGGATTTAAAATGGCTAGGAATTAGAAGTATTTTAAGTTCATGCTTCTGACCAACCCAACTTACCTTGCAGTGCATTTGGCGATTTGTCCTGAAGAGTATAAGGAAAACATATGGTGAATCAAGTGGATTTGAGCCTTATGACTAGATAAAAAGCTAGCTACAACTAAGATAGTCATGATTTTTGGTTTTTGGTTTCATTGCGATTTCTAGTCAATTGCCTTTTCTTGGTTTTTAAACGAGAAACTCATGTTAATTTGCCGTATTAATCCATAAATATAATTACGAGATATATCCATTCGATACTTCGTTTTGGAGGAGAAATTTCAAAATTTAGAAACATTAGAAAAGAAAAAGGGTTTCGTAATATTTAAATTATAGTTTTCGAGAAACTTTAAATAAATAAAGATTTAAGAAAGTAAATAAATTTTAAGATTTTAAAATCTATCCAGGTTTCAAATTATTTTGGTTTTAAGTAATTTGAAAGTAACAAGGAATATTCAAAAAATCAAAATTATTATTAAAAGCCACTCTTTGTGATTTTTAATATTCCTCTTTTTGATATTTTGGATGATTTATGGAAATTGTTACAAAAAACCTTTTGGGATTTAAAAATCTCGATGATTCAGAACATGAAGGGATTGTTCCAGACAATAAAATGACTTAGAGTATAAATTAATTAAAATAATGCAATAGATTTATACTGTGAGACTTTTAGTTTATAAATAAAATTGAATCTCGACAAATTTCAGATGAATGTAAAGGATTTAAATTTCAGATGAATGTAAAGGATTTAAATTAAACCGGATTTTAGCGAAATCAGAAATATTTGAATCAATTTGAAAATATCTTTCCAACAAATCCGAAAAATCCAAATTTCATAGCGGGAATAAAAAGTTATGTCCAGTTGAAAATTCAGAATAGTCGCTATGGAAATATAGCCCTAAAAAGATGCGATTTTGCAAACGACCTCCGTTTTCGACGAAACCACTTTTGTTGGATCCGGGATGTCAAATTATTGTTAGATTCCAACTTTCATAATTTTTGGGATCAATATGTGAGTGTGGCAAAAGAAAACGTGTTTTGTCAGTTTCAATCAATTTGGATCGACCAGAAAATGACCATTTTTCAAGCGGTCTCCAAATTCGACGAAATTAGTTTTGTTTGGACCGTATCGTAAAAATATAGCCAGATTTATTTTTTTTTGGAATTTTTAGAATCCATACGTGGCCCTAATAAATTGAAATGTATGTTTAAACTAAATAAATATTAATTTATATTGTAATTTTAACGAAAACTGATCGTAACTGACGAATTGGTTTATCAGACATATCCCATTGTGTTCGGAATAGGGGTAATTAGTTAGGGACAATAATCGGTGGGTTCAATTTGGACTTCAAGTTAAAAAGTTGCTTTTTGGAGAAAAATAAATAAATAAAATATATATATTATATACTCTCTTTCCCTCTTCTCTCTCTACTGTCAAACTCCAACACTTTAGAAAAAAATAATAAAGAAGAGGAGACCGCGCAACCCGATCTGCCACCATCCACCTCGCTAGAGCCCCCCCCCCCCCCAAATCGACGTCGCGCCACCCCTTCTTCTTCCTCCGCCCCTCTCCAGCTTCGATTCCACATACCCCGAACCCTAACACCCAAAACTGCCTAAAACTCGTGCCTCCAGCCAATGGAGCCACCGCCGCCGATATACCCCACCACCGCGACCTCCCCCTGACCCCCGACCTCCTGAGCAAGCCCCCTTCCTTTGGAGCCATGGAAACCATGAGTTTTAATTTAATTTGTTTTGTTTAATTAATTTATAAAAATCAGTTTATATAGAGAAATAAATGATTAGATTTTTATTTAAGTAAAAATATGATTTCTACTTTATAAAATATTAGATTTTTTTTGTCATGAAAGATATGATTTTTTCTTTATAAAAGATTAGATTTTGATGTTATAGAAGATACGATTTTTATGACTAGAAAAATATGATTTAGATGTGAATGGCATGAAAGTAAAAACATGGTTTTTAAAATAGAAAAGACGAGATTTTTAAAATTGAAAAACGAGATTTTTAAATATGAAAGGATTATACTTTTGAATATGAAAAGATTTGATTTTTATATAAGAAAAGATTTGATTTTCAATGATATAAAAATTAGATTTTTATATATAAGTTAGCGAATTAAAGATTAGATCTTTATAAATATAAAAGCGATATAATAATGTGATTTTTATTTTTAAAGTAGCAATATAAAAATTAGATATATATATAAGGCAAATAAAAAATTGATTTTATACATATGAAGTAGCGATATGAAAATTGGATTTTTACATATGAAGTAGCAAAGTAAAAATATGATTTTTATATATGTAGCGCTGAAATCAAAATGTGATCTTTACATAAAAAAAGTGATTTTAATATATATATATATATATATATATATATGTATGTATATGTATATGTATAATGATATAAAAATATGATTTTTATATATACAGTAGCGTTATAAAAATATGATTTTTAACTTATAAATCGTATGAAGCAGATTGCGTTGGAATTATGTTGAAGAACACAACACGAGAGAAATGAACCAAATCCAGACTCTTTGGAAATTCAAAAATAAAACTGGCGGAGTGGATCCCAAAGGTGAGAACTCTCTCACTGAATTCTTTGTACAGTTATTTATTTTATAATTGAATATATGAATTGCTTCCCATCATCCACAGACCATGGATGATTTGTTTGGTTGTGAAACGACCCGAAATCCTGAGACGACCTGAAATCCCGTACAGATGGAGACAAGGGTTATATTTGGAATATAACACAGAAACAGATAATAACAGAACATAATAATTAAATACACCAGATAATGAACAATAGAATATACTGGATAAACGAAATCATCAGAGTTACACAGTATGCAGGATCTTACTTAGTACAAATACAGTTCAGCTATACATAAATGTCTACAGCGGAAAACAAACAAAATATGTACAATAGGAGCTGAACAACATAAAAAGAGATAAATGATAGAATCCATCTTCAGCTCCAGCTATCCGGAAAGAACCAGCTAAACCTGAATACAAGGCTGCCCGTGTAGAAAAAGGGGGCACCCAAGTTTGAAAGTGAAACAAACTACGAGTCAGTCATGGAACTGGTATGAGAAATCTATTCAACACGTATATAATTTGGCCAATCACAGGACCATGCCACTTTCGTGGAACGGGTTTACTCCATTGGATTGCCAGTGCTTTAAAACAAATCTTTCTTTTAAACATCTCTATGCTTTTTTGTAAAAATGACGCCATTATAAGACTCAGTTCCCATCGCACAATGCAACGCAAACCGGAGGATAGAGTTTTTACCTTATTACGGCCAAGATATGCTTAATACGAATAAAACAAAGGCATTTGATATTATTGCTAGTGTTTATATGTTTTGAAAACAATTTCAAATCATAACTATCAATCATAGACGGCATTAATGCCCCATACCACTATGCCACCATATATAGGTATACAATCAAAACCGCACAGTCACGTATTTGGAAATTGGATTTCCGTCATGAACCAAGGCAAAAGATAGTCCTTACCGAATTCGAGACAATCTAGCCCATGTCTCCGGAACAGCCGCAACTGCCCCTTGGATCGTCAGGGCCGGTCCACCGATGTGGATTATTATGCCTGAACACTACGTCTCCCCGCCCTTTGGGGCGTAAACGAGCCAACGAATGACTCCATCGGACCCGGATCGTCCGATCAAACCGAGGCGCCTCGCAACAGCAACAACCACACAGGTGAAAAGTATATAAATGTCAGGGCTGGTAGGTCACTGACACCACCCTAGCTAGAAAGAAACGCAGGCCCTCCCTGATGTCCTCTCCTGTTTCTGGTTCATACCGGGGTGTGAGGCTCGCGAATTCACATTATACACAAAGCTACGCCACACAGGCGGTGCTTTGATCATCACCACAAGACTTTGCTTTTCAACAGAAGCCCTGATCATTTGCCACTTGGTTATCCCACACTAGCAATTCATGCCATGCGACTGATGTCCATCGATATACAACCTCTGAGCTCGTGCGTCACAGAGAGAAGGGCATTAAGCAAAAGAATAAATTCTCCGCCGCCAAACAGATGTATATTTAATAGAAATCAATCAATCACATAATAAAATCCAATGTCAGACACACAGTCCATTTACAAGTCCGTTCTGGGTCTGAACGAAACCGGAGGCACTAAATACCTCGCAAACCCATTGATCACCACGTACGTCTGGACGATCACCACTCATTATCCATATTTCGGGATGCCTCCCAATCAGGACCTCGGTTACCATCCAAACGAGGTGAAGGTCTCCGGTCTTCGACCACCGTCTTCATCTTCGACTTTCAATCGTCGGTCAATTATTTGAAATGAGAATTAACTCGGCCTTTTCAAATAATTCACGTATATTTAGAATTTCAAATCAATTTATTTCAATGGTTAAATCATTCGACAACACCAATTTTGTTCTTTAATGTAATTTTCACACCAAAAACATTCAACCATCAAATACAACATAAATCGAGCAAATTCAGTTTATTTCCATTCCATATTGTTTATGATATTTTATAACGATTTATCGCCATTTTTATTTATTTTAAAATAGCCTATTTATTCAAAACGACGCTTTGGGCCATAACGCGGCCGTGGCGCTGTTTTCCTTCAGATTTGATTTACACAAATATGAAAATCTAACCATTGGATCTTCATAAAATTTACATCATTAGGAAGGTCTTTTCAAAACGAATCCAACGGTTCCAGTTTCGGGAAAATCCGACGGTCGGATCTCCCGGTACAATCGTTTGAAGTCTCGATTTCAAAATACGAACTGCAGCGTCGTTATTCGATTAAATATAATTATATTTATATATATATAAATATAATCGTTTCTGGCGCTGTTTTTCTTCAGATTTGAATTGAACATTCCAGACAATCCAACCGTTGGATTTTTACAAAGTTGGTGCCGTTGGAAAGATTTTTCCAAGGCGAACCCAACGGTTGCGATTTCAGGAAAATCCAATGGTCGGATTTCCCGCACTAGTTGTTTGAAATCACGGTTTCAAAATACGAACTGCACGGCCTCGTTTTGTTTTAATTTTATTTATATTTATATGAATATAGTTCATTCAACAATTTCAATATCGTTTTCACCTCAAATATTTCACTAACGCCTTAAAATTTTGGAAGATTTCGCCATAACCTCCTTTGTACGGGAGGGCTGGGAAAATTCCCAAATAGCCATACGGGCGTCTCATGTCGAAAAGAAAAAGAAAAATCCAAGCGGCTAGCCAACAGGCTCATAAAATCATCACCCAAACAAAGCAGTAAATGTGTACCTATTTGTCGGGCACAAAATTTTATTCCTCTTCTCTAGCCACTTTGCTATAACCTGTTCAATAAATATGCATATACATATATATATAGTTCTTATCACTTATCATTTTCTATTCAACTTCATATTTGATTCCATTTGGTTTAAAAACACCATTCATTCTATTGTTGCATGTATAGGCAAAAATCATGTCATTAGCTAATTAATGAATATTTCAACTCATACATATTTATTTGAACGAGTGGCTATTTTTAACACTTCACATTTCAACGATTCATGTATATAAAAAAATGTGATTTTTATTGTAAAACAATTCATTTCAAAACACTATTATTTTATATAGTGTATATATAGGTGATAAAAATAGGATTTTTCTTATAAAACAATTTATTTCAAAATATGAATACCATTCAACACATGAATTTCTAATCAACGAATGAATATCGATTCAACACATGAAGGTTTTCTATAGTTTCTATATATAGATAAAAATGTGATTTTTTATATTTAAAACACGAATACCATTCAACACATGAATTTCTAATCAACGAATGAATATCGATTCAATACATGAAGGTTTTCTATTCAATGAATAAATATAGTTTCAGCAAACGAAAATAATTCAGACACATGAATATTATTCAAAATTTCGGCAGCATAACGGCAGGGTAGTTAAAACCGGGACAGTCCCTAGTACGGCTCCTCGCTCTACCTTAAAACCTCGCGGTTTTTGACAATGGGGATCATGCATCTAGTTCGCACGCAGGCGGCATGTATATATTTATTTCATTTCCACAAACTAATCCTATGTGGTTTCAACCAAATATTTTTCAACCACCAACGGGTATTTTTCAACCACAATCAATCAATATCAACCACAAACAATCCCAAACAACCATTCGCTATCAATCAATTTTCACACCAATCACAACCAATAAATATCGTCCATGGTTTGTGGACGAGGGGCGTATATATATATATATATATATATATATATATATATATAGAAATTCACTTTTATTGCAACACATATATAATTTTTACAATGCATATATAACTTATACATCGAACGTACAACTTATACAATGCTTATACAAGAGATGTACAATGCTTATATAACTCATACATCGACTATATAATTTATACATCGTTGTTTTCCATATTGTTTATAAATTAGAAATCTCACATTGGGTTCCACTCCACCAAAAATAGCAGAAGGCTCAGAAAAATATGCAGTCTCTTCTAAAATGTAGAAGGCGTCCACACGGTCACGATGCTTCCTGTTTCATCGAATTTCGTTAAATAGCAAAAAGATATGATTTTTCAAAGTTTGCAACGGTTTTAAACTGTTAAAATCAGTTTTAAATTAAAACAGCCGATACCTTTCAGAATCTTCAAAACTAGGTTTCGATCTTTCAGGCAATCCGTTGATTGTTGCTTCGATCGGCCAGCGCCACCTTGTCGGGCTAGGAGAGGCGCACGTGCGCCAGGGAGGAGGGTCAACTCGGTGGTCCCCAGGCGGCGGAATCGGGGTGCGAACGGCCGAACTTCTCGAGGGTGGTTCTCCCCCTACAGGCCACGAAAAAATCCAACACTTATATGGATTTGAAGATCGTGAGAAGTACTACAAAAACCTTAACTGTGGCGTTGGATTTCATTGAGCGGATCAGAAGAAAAAGAGGAGAGAAGGCGGCGGCCAATTTCCGTCGTTCGTTCGAGTCGGGGAGAGAGAAAAGCGGGGGGGGGGGGAGGGGGAGGGAGGGAGGGGGGTTGAACTGACGTGGACCAATTATATTTTTTTTATTTATAAAGTTTTTTTTTAAAATCCGGAAATACCCCTTGTTACACACGAACACCAATCCAAGCCCAACGACTATCGTCCATAGCGTTTTACCCCCATTCCGAACACAATGGGATAAGTTTCGTAGGCCCATTCGACTATTTCAGTAAGTTTCCATTCAAATCAAAATATAAAACATTCAATATTTAATTTGAACGTACATTTCAATTTGCTAGGGCCACAAACTGATTCGAAAAATTCCAGAAAAATAAATCTGGCTATGTTTTGACGATACGGTCCCAACAAAACTAGTTTCGTCGAATTCTGAGACCGTTTGCAAAAAGGCCCATTTTTGGTCGATCCAATTTAACTGTAATTGACCAAAACACATTTTCTTTTGCCACGCTCACATATTAGCTTCAAAAATTATGAAATTT
The DNA here is from genome assembly GCA_030737875.1 of Allium sativum. Classification (NCBI taxonomy): domain Eukaryota; kingdom Viridiplantae; phylum Streptophyta; class Magnoliopsida; order Asparagales; family Amaryllidaceae; genus Allium; species Allium sativum. Next base: position 439,977,018 of record CM060922.1, on the reverse strand, counting down.
GAAACCTAGCAATAACTTCTCATCTCGGATCCAACAAAAGTGGTTTCGTCGAATTCCGAGGTCGTATGCAAAATGGCCATTTTCACGGGCTATATAAATTCCATAGCGACCATTCTGAAAATTCATTCGGCCATAACTTTTGCTTTCCGCTATGAAAATTCGATTTTTCAGATTCGTTAGAAAGGTATTCACTAAGAGATTTAAATATTTTTGGTTTCACTAAAATCCGGATTGTTTTGCACCCGGTACAGTCCGACAAAGTTTGAATTCAATTTTTGAAACTGCAGCGCCCTTTCAGGCCTTGTTTATAATTATAATTAATTATATTCGTTTTCAATTGTCGATTCAACTCACTTTTCATTTCCATTAGCTAAAATATTTATTTTAAATATTTAAAATCCATTATTTTAGCCAATTTAAAAATTTTAAATTGGTTCAGATTTTCTGGGTCGTTATAATCTCCCCCACTTAAAACTTTTCGTCCCCGAAAAGGAACAAAGTCGAAAGTGGTTTGATAAATCTACAATCACACAACACAACAACCAATTTGTTTTTAACCTTCCAAAAGTATACTAATCAAACCCTATATTCCTTTAAAAATCATTCAGAGTATAGAATAAATAGTGCACATCCATGGGAAGAAAATAGCAACCGAATAGAGAATTAAATGGTAATGCAAAGTATGGTAAATGTACCTTTCACCAGAGTCAATCGGAGATATCCATTCGGCATCTGGGATAGGCTTTCTGAATTCTCTCCTCAGTTTCCCAAGTACAATCTCGCGGATCACCACTCCATTGCACTTTGACTAAGTGAACCTTCTTGTTCCTCAGCTCTTTTGTTTCTTTGCCGATGATCTTTAGCGGCTCTCGTCCCACAGCTAATTCTGGAGTAATTTCAATATCCTGTTGAGCTGCTTCCTCCACGATCAAGTCTGGATCATGAACGTGCTTTCGAAGTTGAGATATGTGAAATACATCATGAACTCCAGGCAACCAATCAGGCAATTTGACCCTATAAGCGAGAGTTCCGATCCGTTTCAGAATAGGAAACGGACCTATGAATTTGGGCGCCAACTTTCCAGTTTTACCGAACCGGATAACTCCTCTCATCGGCGATACTTTCAAATATACATAGTCGCCAACCGCAAAGGATATATCTCTTCTTCTTCTATCGGCATAGCTCTTTTGTCGGCTTTGAGCGGCGAGTAATCGCTTCTTAATAAAATCGACTTTGTCGGCAGCCTCTCGGATCATATCAGGACCCAACACAAGTCTATTACTGGGTTCGATCCAACAAGTAGGAGATCGGCACGGTCTACCATACAATGCTTCGAATGGCGACATTGTCAGGCTTGCCTGGTAGCTGTTGTTATAAGAGAATTCAGCCAAATGCAGATGGTCTTCCCATGATCCACCGAAGTCTATAAAACAAGCCCGCAATAGATCTTCCAAAATACGATTCACCCTCTCAGTCTGACCGTCTGTCTGAGGATGATAAGCGGTGCTTAAGTTCAACTTCGTTCCCAGCTCGACTTGAAATGCTTCCTAGAATTTGCTAGTGAATATTGTATCTCTATCACTGACTATACTGAGCGGCACTCCATGTAGTCTAACTATTTCCCTGAAGTATATCTGCGCCAAACTCTGAGCGGTTCTGTTTGATCTGATAGGTATGAAATGGGCGGTCTTCGTGAAGCGATCTACGATCACCCAAATACTGTCATTCCCTTTTCTGGTTCGGGGCAGACCATCAATGAAATCCATGGAGATATGCTCCCACTTCCAACCAGGAACTTCCAGTGGTTGTAACAATCCAGCCAATTTCTGTTGGTCGCTTTTGACTAGCTGGCAAGTAGGGCATCGACTAACATATATCGAGATGTCTCTCTTTAACGACTTCCACCAGAATGTGCGTTGATATCGTTATACATTTTATTCACACCCGGATGGATACTGAGCTTAGATTTGTGGCATTCATCAAGCACATCTCTTCTGAGTTCAGGAATTTCTGGAACGCAAATTCGTCCTTTCAATCTCAGGGTCTCGTCGTTATCTATTTGAAAACACGAGGGTTCGCCTTTTTGAATCCTTTTGATCATATCCTTAATAAAGTTATCCTCCTTCTGAAGAATAGATATTTTGTCAATCAAGGAAGTCGTGATAATAAAGCTGGCGATCATTACATTCTTTCGGCTCAGCGCATCGGCCACGACATTGGCTTTCCCTGGAATATATATAATTTCAAAATCGTATGCTGCAAGAAACTCCAGCCAACGTTGCTGCCTCAAATTCAGGTCTTTCTGAGTAAATAGATACTTTAACGACTGGTGATCTGTAAACAGTTCAAATCTCTCACCCAGAAGATAGTGTCTCAAGATTTTCAAAGCGAATACTATAGCCAATAACTCAAGATCATGAGTTACGTAGTTCTTCTCGTGTGGCTTCAGTTGACGGCTAGCATAAGCAATCACTTGACCCCTTTGCATTAACACTGCGCCAAGGCCTTCTCTAGAAGCATCAGTCCAGACTTTTAAATCCTGGTTGCCATCGATGATGGTTAACACTGGAGCAATTGTTAATCTCAACTTTAGCTCTTCTAAAGCCTCTTCACTTTCTGGAGTCCATTTGAATTTAGAGTGCTTCTTTGTAAGCTTCGTTAAATGACCAGATATCTTCGAAAAGTTTTTAACGAACTTCCGGTAATAGCTAGCCAATCCGAGAAAACTGCGGACTTCAGGGGGGTGCTGGGCTGTTTCCAATTCTGAATAGCTGTGATTTTGCTTGGATCCACAGCGATTCCTTCTTTCGATACGACGTGGCCTAGAAATTTTACTTCATCTTGCCAGAAGATACATTTGGAAAATTTGGCTTTTAATACATTCCGCCTGAGAATTTCTAGAACCTGTTCCAGATGCTTTTCATGTTCGGCCTTTGATTTAGAGAAGATTAGAATATCGTCAATAAAAACCAGAACAAATTTATTCAAAACCCCTCTGAACACTCTATTCATTAGATCGACGAAGTAAGCTGGAGCGTTACATAAGCCGAATGGCATTACTAACCACTCGTAGAATAAGTCGGGACCTCTGAATGCTGTCATTGGAACACACTCTTCGGCAATTCGAAGTTGATGGAAGCCTGTAGCTAGGTCCATTCGTGAAAATACTTGTGCTCCATTTAATCGATCCAACAAATCATCAATCCGCGGTAATGGATATTTGTTCTTTATAGTCTGTTTGTTCAGATCTCGATAATCCACACATAGACGTAGAGTACCGTCAGATTTTGGGACAAACACCACTGCTGCTCCCCAATCGGAGAAACTAGGCCTGATCAGACCCTTCCATACTAGCTGTCGTGTTTGATTGTCTAATTCCTCCTTCTCTTTCAAGGACATTCTTCGAATAGCGTGAACTACCGGCCTTGCATTGGGGATCAAAGCAATTTTGAAATCTATTTCTCTCTGCGAAGGTAAGCGAAAAACTTCTTCGAACACATCCGCATAGTTTTTGACGACCGGAATGTCTTTGATGAGGTCAGGAATATTCTTTGTGACCTCTGGGATATTTCCTATTTGAGCTGGAGAAACATTCAAAGCTGCCCAGAAGTACTTTCTATTTGATGTCGGGCCTTCACATGGTATGGTTATATAATTCCCTGATTTAATCTTAGCCCTAACAACTCTCTCCGCGCATCTAACCTCTGCTTCATATTTGGTTAGCCAATCCAATCCCAGAATAAGATCGAATTGATCAAAGTTCATAACGATAGAGACAGTAGGGAATTTATAGCAGGAAAAAGAGACAGGTACTGCACAAACCCAACTGAGATCGATGGAACCACCGACCGGATTTCGGACAGTCATTGGTTCTTTGAGCTTCTTCAATTTCAGGTCCAATTTCTTGACTGCACTCTTTGCAATAAAGCTTCATGACGCTCCTGTGTCAAACAGTACTTTGACTGGAATGTTTTTGACAGTAAGCGTTCCTTCCAAAACATCAGATCTTCCCGGACTATCTGAGGGTGCTGACGTTTCTGCAACTTCATTTACATGAGCCTCTTGGGTCTTTTTCAATAGCCAGCAATCTTGCTTTACATGACCAGCCTGTTGGCAGAGATTGCATTCTCTGCTTTCCTGAAGCTTTCCGCCGGATTTAAATCCATCATTTTTTCGTTTCTTCGAGGATTTACAATTCCCTTGCAGATGACCTTTCTTATGGCAGTTATTGCATATGGCAGTCGTTGCTGGTTCTTTTTCGGATCTGGCCCTTTTTCGATTAACTTTGGGCTCCTTACCGACTTCAGACATTGTACTTGCCTCAGGACGATCAGTTTCAGATTCAATTTTATTACTAGAGCTGACTTCCTCTTCGTACTGTAACATACCTTTCTTATCTAGATCTTCATATTGATAAGCCATATAAATCATTTCTGAAAAAGGAAGCTTCACATGCCCCAATACTTTATTCTGGTATTTCCTTTGAAGCCCATTGATAAATCTCAAATTCTTCCTCTTCAGATTTTGAATTAGATGAGAAGCAAAGTGAGAAAGTTCGTGGAATTTCTTATGATATTCTGGGATTGTCATGTCTCCTTATATCAGATAAGAAAATTCATCGCATAATCACTCAGTCGCTTCGGGAGGAGTAAATCTTTCCAGGAAAATAACTTTGAATCTATCTCAGGTGATATCACCTTCTGGATTATCCTTAATAACAGAATCCCACCAGAACAAAGCTTCTTCTTTGAGTGCCCAGGAGGCCAGTAATCTTTTCTGGTCATCCCTCAGTTTTAAGGCTTCGAAGATTTTCTCAGCCGAACGAATCCAAGCTTGTGTTCTCATAATAGATTCTTCGCCCGAGAACGGCTTTCCACCCAGATTCCTATATTTCATAAATAGAGCTTCTATATCCGGGTCAGTATTACTTCTTCTATTTCTGGCACTCATTTTCTAGGGCGTCTGCAATTAGCAGACAAAGTGTCAGGTCAACAGAAAAGATATTTCAAAACATAGAGACAAATACCTGAATGTAAATGTGTCTATTTAGGTGTTATTTCATTCTGCTACTCATACTAGGATACTACTGATCCTATCTGTAGTGAGTTACCCGTCCTAGAACACTACTAGTTCTTTTTCTGACGAGTTCGTTAATATGTTATATTCCAAAACTAAGCTTAACCAAAGCTCTGATACCACGTTGAGACGACCCGAAATCCCGTACAGACGGAGACAAGGGTTATCTTTGGAATATAACACAGAAACAGATAATAACAGAACAGAATAATTAAATACACCAGATAATGAACAATAGAATATACTGGATAAATGAAATCATCAGAGTTACACAGTATGCAGGATCTTACTTAGTACAAATACAGCTCAGCTATACATAAATGTCTACAGCGGAAAACAAACAAAATATGTATAATAGGAGCTGAACAGCATAAAAAGAGATAAACGATAGAATCCATCTTCAGCTCCAGCTATCCGGAAAGAACCAGCTAAACCTGAATACAAGGCTGCCCGTGTAGAAAAAGGGGGCACCCGAGTTTGAAAGTGAAACAAACTACGAGTCAGTCATGGGACTGGTATGAGAAATCTATTCAACACATATATAATTTGGCCAATCACAGGACCACGCCACTTTCGTGGAACGGGTTTACTCCATTGGATTGCCAGTGCTTTAAAACAAATCTTTCTTTTAAACATCGCTATGCTTTTTTGTAAAAATGACGCCATTATAAGACTCAGTTCCCATCACACAATGCAACGCAAACCGGAGGATAGAGTTTTTACCTTATAACGGCCAAGATATGCTTGATACGAATAAAACAAAGGCATTTGATATTATTGCTAGTGTTTATATGTTTTGAAAACAATTTCAAATCATAACTATCAATCATAGACGGCATTAATGCCCCATACCACTATGCCACCATATATAGGTATACAATTAAAACCGCACAGTCACGTATTTGGAAATTGGATTTCCGTCATGAACCAAGGCAAAAGGTAGTCCTTACCGAATTCGAGACAATCTAGCCCATGTCTCCGGAACAGCCGCAACTGCCCCTTGGATCGTCAGGGCCGGTCCACCGATGTGGATTATTATGCCTGAACACTACGTCTCCCCGCCCTTTGGGGCGTAAACGAGCCAACGAATGACTCCATCGGACCCGGATCGTCCGATCAAACCGAGGCGCCTCGCAACAGCAACAACCACACAGGTGAAAAGTATATAAATGTCAGGGCTGGTAGATCACTGACACCACCCTAGCTAGAAAGAAACGCAGGCCCTCCCTGATGTCCTCTCCCGTTTCTGGTTCATACCGGGGTGTGAGGCTCGCGAATTCACATTATACACAAAGCTACGCCACACAGGCGGTGCTTTGATCATCACCACAAGACTTTGCTTTTCAACAGAAGCCCTGATCATTTGCCACTTGGTTATGCCACACTAGCAATTCATGCCATGCAACTGATGTCCATCGATATACAACCTCTGAGCTCGTGCGTCACAGAGAAGGGCGTTAAGCAAAAGAATAAATTCTCCGCCGCCAAACAGATGTATATTTAATAGAAATCAATCAATCACAGAATAAAATCCAATGTTGGACACACAGTCCATTTACAAGTCCGTTCTGGGTCTGAACGAAACCGGAGGCACTAAATACCTCGCAAACCCATCGATCACCACGTACGTCTGGACGATCACCACTCATTATCCATATTTCGGGATGCCTCCCAATCAGGACCTCGGTTACCATCCAAACGAGGTGAAGATCTCCGGTCTTCGACCACCGTCTTCATCTTCGACTTTCAATCGTTGGTCAATTATTTGAAATGAGAATTAACTCGGCCTTTTCAAATAATTCACGTATATTTAGAATTTCAAATCAATTTATTTCAATGGTTAAATCATTCGACAACACCAATTTTGTTCTTTAATGTAATTTTCACACCAAACACATTCAACCATCAAATACAACATAAATCGAGCAAATTCAGTTTATTTCCATTCCATATTGTTTATGATATTTTATAATGATTTATCGCCATTTTTATTTATTTTAAAATAGCCTATTTATTCAAAACGACGCTTTGGGCCATAACGCGGCCGTGGCGTTGTTTTCCTTCAGATTTGATTTACACATATCTGAAAATCTAACCGTTGGATCTTCATAAAATTTACATCATTAGGAAGGTCTTTTCAAAATGAATCCAACGGTTCTAGTTTCGGGAAAATCCGACGGTCGGATCTCCCGGTACAATCGTTTGAAGTCTCGATTTCAAAATACGAACTGCAGCGTCGTTATTCGATTAAATATAATTATATTTATATATATATATATATATAATCGTTTCTGGCGCTGTTTTTCTTCAGATTTGAATTGAACATTCCAGGCAATCCAACCGTTGGATTTTTACAAAGTTGGTGCCGTTGGAAAGATTTTTCCAAGGCGAACCCAACGGTTGCGATTTCAGGAAAATCCAATGGTCGGATTTCCCGCACTAGTTGTTTGAAATCACGGTTTCAAAATACGAACTGCACGGCCTCGTTTCGTTTTAATTTTATTTATATTTATATATTTATATGAATATAGTTCATTCAACAATTTCAATATCGTTTTCACCTCAAATATTTCACTAACGCCTTAAAATTTTGGAAGATTTCGCCATAACCTCCTTTGTACGGGAGGACTGAGAAAATTCCCAAATAGCCATACGGGCGTCTCATGTCGAAAAGAAAAAGAAAAAGCCAAGCGGCTAGCCAACAGGCTCATAAAATCATCACCCAAACAAAGCAGTAAATGTGTACCTATTTGTCGGGCACAAAATTTTATTCCTCTTCTCTAGCCACTTTGCTATAACCTGTTCAATAAATATGCATGTACATATATATAGTTCTTATCACTTATCATTTTCTATTCAACTTCATATTTGATTCCATTTGGTTTTAAAACACCATTCATTCTATTGTTGCATGTATAGGCAAAAATCATGTCATTAGCTAATTAATGAATATTTCAACTCATACATATTTATTTGAACGAGTGGCTATTTTTAACACTTCACATTTCAACGATTCATGTATATAAAAAAATGTGATTTTTATTGTAAAACAATTCATTTCAAAACACTATTATTTTAAATAGTGTGTATATATGTGATAAAAATAGGTTTTTTCTTATAAAACAGTTTATTTCAAAATATGAATACCATTCAACACATGAATTTCTAATCAACGAATGAATATCGATTCAACACATGAAGGTTTTCTATAGTTTCTATATATAGATAAAAATGTGATTTTTTATATTTAAAACATGAATACCATTCAACACATGAATTTCTAATCAATGAATGAATATCGATTCAATACATGAAGGTTTTCTATTCAATGAATAAATATAGTTTCAGCAAACGAAAATAATTCAGACACATGAATATTATTCAAAATTTCGGCAGCATAACGGCAGGGTAGTTAAAACCGGGACCGTCCCTAGTACGGCTCCTCGCTCTACCTTAAAACCTCGCGGTTTTTGACAATGGGGATCATGCATCTAGTTCGCACGCAGGCGGCATGTATATATTTATTTCATTTCCTCAAACTAATCCTATGTGGTTTCAACCAAATATTTTTCAACCACCAACGGGTATTTTTCAACCACAATCAATCAATATCAACCACAAACAATCCCAAACAACCATTCGCTATCAATCAATTTTCACACCAATCACAACCAATAAATATCGTCCATGGTTTGTGGACGAGGGGCGTGTGTATATATACATATATATATATATATGTATATATATATATATAGAAATTCACTTTTATTGCAACACATATATAATTTTTACAACGCATATATAACTTATACATCGAACGTACAACTTATACAATGCTTATACAAGAGATGTACAACGCTTATATAACTCATACATCGACTATATAATTTATACATCGTTGTTTTCCATATTGTTTATAAATTAGAAATCTCACATTGGGTTCCACTCCACCAAAAATAGCAGAAGGCTCAGAAAAATATGCGGTCTCTTCTAAAATGTAGAAGGCGTCCACACGGTCACGATGCTTCCTGTTTCATCGAATTTCGTTAACATAGCAAAAAGATATGATTTTTCAAAGTTTGCAATGGTTTTAAACTGTTAAAATCAGTTTTAAATTAAAACAGCCGATACTTTTCAGAATCTTCAAAACTAGGTTTCGATCTTTCAGGCAATCCGTTGATTGTTGCTTCGATCGGCCAGCGCCACCTTGTCGGGCTAGGAGAGGCGCACGTGCGCCAGGGAGGAGGGTCAACTCGGTGGTCCCCAGGCGGTGGAATCGGGGTGCGAACGGCCGAACTTCTCGAGGGTGGTTCTCCCCCTACAGGCCACGAAAAAATCCAATACTTATATGGATTTGAAGATCATGAGAAGTACTACAAAAACATTAACTGTGGCGTTGGATTTCATTGAGCGGATCAGAAGAAAAAGAGGAGAGAAGGCGGCGGCCAATTTCCGTCGTTCGTTCGAGTCGGGGAAAGAGAAAAGCGGGGGGGGGGGGGGGTGTTGAACTGACGTGGACCAATTATATTTTTTTTATTTATAAAGTTTTTTTTTAAAATCCGGAAATACCCCTCGTTACACACGAACACCAATCCAAGCCCAACGACTGTCGTCCCTAGCGTTTTACCCCCATTCCGAACACAATGGGATATGTTTCGTAGGCCCATTCGACTGTTTCAGTCAGTTTCCATTCAAATCAAAATATAGAACATTCAATATTTAATTTGAACGTACATTTCAATTTGCCAAGGCCACAAACTGATTCGAAAAATTCCAGAAAAATAAATCTGTCTATGTTTTGACGATACGGTCCCAACAAAACTTGTTTCGTCGAATTCTGAGACCGTTTGCAAAAAGGCCCATTTTTGGTCGATCCAATTTAACTGTAATTTACCAAAACACATTTTCTTTTGCCACGCTCACATATTAGCTTCAAAAATTATGAAATTTGAAACCTAGCAATAACTTATCATCCCGGATCCAACAAAATTGGTTTTGTCGAATCCCGAGGTCGTATGCAAAATGGCCATTTTCACGGGCTATATAAATTCCATAGCGACCGTTCTGAAAATTCATTCGGGCATAACTTTTGCTTTCCGCTATGAAAATTCGATTTTTCAGATTCTTTAGAAAGGTATTCACTAACAGATTTAAATATTTATGGTTTCACTAAAATCCGGATTGTTTTGCACCCGGTACAGTCCGACAAAGTTTGAAACTGCAGCGCCCTTTCAGGCCTTGTTTATAATTATAATTAATTATATTCGTTTTCAATTGTCGATTCAACTCACTTTTCATTGCCATTAGCTAAAATATTTATTTTAAATATTTAAAATCCATTATTTTAGCCAATTTAAAAAATTTAAATTGGTTCAGATTTTCTTGGTCGTTACAAATCCCCCTTACGGGAAATCACGGATTCGACGAAACCACATACAAGAATATACAGAGTATGAATAAATATTACATAGAAAATATCAGAAATTTAAATTACATTTAAATACATCGCAGCGGAAAATAATACAATACACAACTGAAGGAGATATACGGATACAAAGCTTTCCGGATATCATTCCAGCTGTAACCAGGATGCTATGAATATAAATCTGCAAAACCAAAACTACTAGCTGTCCGTGTCAAAATAAGGGCACCCAGAGTTTAGGTTAAAACAATAAACTCCAGGTCAGTCATGGGACTAGTGTGAGAACTAAAACAGTTATTAATCTTTATTTTAAAGTTAGGTAAATCAAGGGACCACGCCGTATAACACGGAACGGGTTTCCTCCCAAGAATACCAGTGCATAAAACAACAGCGCAATGCTAAATAAAGAACAATGAAGCTATTATAAGACCCAGGTCCCGTCACACAATGCAACGCAAGCCGGAGGATAGGGTTTTTACCTTATAATAGCCAAGAATGCTTGAAACGTTTAAAACAAATCATTCGATACTATTATAAGTGCATAGTGTATAAAACAACTTCAAATCGTAAGTATCAATCATAGACGGCATAAGCGCCCCACCCCACTATGTCACTACACCAGGCTCTACAAATAAAACTGCAAAGTCACGTATTGGAAGTTGGATTTCCATCTGTGAACCGAGGCAAAAGATAGTCCTCAACCGATTCGAGACTCTCTAGCCCGAGCCTCAGGAACCAGACACAGGTGAGCCTTTGGATCCTCAGGGCCAGTCCACCGATGTGGATTAAACTTAAACCCTGAACATGCGTTTCCCCGCCCTATGGGGCGTAAATGAGCCAACAAATGACTCCATCAGACCCGGATCGTCCGAACAAACCGAGGCGCCTCGCAACAGCAACAACCACATTAGTCAAACTCGTCAGGGCGTGTAAAACCACTGACGCCACTTCTAGCTAGAAAGAAATGCATGCCCTCCCTGACGTCCTCTCCCATTTTGGTTCACACCGGGGTGTGAGGCTCGCGAATCAACGTTACACAAAGCTATGCCACACAGGCCGTTCTTTGATCATCAACCACAATACTCTTCTTTTCAACAGAAGCCTTGATCATATTGCCAATTAGGCATGCCACACAGGCAATTCACTACATGCGTTTGATATCCATCAATATATAACCCCTGAGCTCGTACGTCTCAGAGAAGGGCGTTAAGCAAGAGAATAAATTCTCCGCCGCCAAATAGATATATATTTAATAGAAATCAATCATACAGAATAAAATCCAATGTCAGACACACAGTCCATTTACAAGTTCGTTCTGGGTCTGAATGAAACCAGAGGCACCTAGTACCCCGCATATCCATCGATCTCCAAGTACGTCTGGACGATCACCAACTGATTCTCTCCTCTTGGGTGTAGGCCCAATCAAGATCATCAGTAATTATCCAAACGACGTGAAGACCTCCGGTCTTCAACCACCGTCTTCATCTTCGACACCACGTCGAATCAGTTATTCAGAATGGGATAAACCCGGTCTTTCTGAATAACTCGCGTATATAATAAACATGTGTTACACAAACACAACATAGGCCTCATTCCAATTCAGAATATTCTTTTATTCAAATATTCTTACACTTTGGGAAAGATTCCCATTAATTTTATCAAAGATAAATTCTTTAAATTCATTCTTTAATCTTCTTTTGAATATCAATTCAAACTTGTCGGGATTAGCGAAACACACCGAAGTAATCATTTATTTTATTTGCCCAATCCCAACCTATTCATCCCATGAAGTAAAACTGGTCATACTTCATATCTAACACCACGGTGTTATCGGTAAATTCAATTACCATTTCACGTTCAAATCTAATTAATGATTTAACTATCGCCTGGAGTAGAACTGGTGATACTCCATTCTCGATCTTTTCAATCTAATTAAAGATTCATTAAAATTCCACTTAGTTTTAATCCTTAACAGGGTTAAAGAACCAGTGTCATTTAAAACACGGTTCACGATAAACCCAAAATCACATTCCATTAATTATCGGGTTAAAGAACAAGTGTTATTTAAAACACCGTTCACGATAAACCTAAGAATCAATTCAAATTCAATTCCAATTAAATTCCATTTAATTGGTACACTTCATTAAATCTAAATAAAAAGATTTAATCTTTTTCTCAACTGGGCTTAAGAACAGTGTCAATGAAGACACCATTCACGACAAACCCAAATCACATTTGATATTAAATACAAGGCTCCGAATAAAAAATATATCGGCTTATATTCAATATCAAATTCTACGACCAACAGATATCGTATTGGAAATAGCGATATAAATATATCTTTCAAATTCCCATAACAATATCTGTATCATCACGAAATCCAACATCGAAATATTCCGAAGACAATTTCGATTCAAATCCATTCCAATTCACTTATTGGAAATTCTGGTTACTTTTAAAACCCTTTTCAAATTCAATTTATTTATTTAAAAATAAATAGAATTATAATTCTAGATCAAAACTAGTTCATTTCGATAAAAATCTATTTTTATCTTTTCAAATTTGGAGTTTTTCATCCCAATTCTTCACAAATCATTTCTTATGATTTTACACAAATTACTACTATTTTTAATAATTTTATCAAGGCCCGTACAGTCGATTTCCATCAACGGCCATCAAACTGCACTTACAACGACCTTTTCTAAATTTGATTTGGACATAATTCCAAATCCAACCATTTGATTTCAAATCTCAAATATTCGTTAGAAAGCTCTTTTCGATACGAACCCAACGGCTCCGGTTTTAGGAGAATCCGACGGTCGGATCTCCCGCAACATCAATTCGAAGTTAATGGTCGAAATTCACGAATTGTCGCGGCGCGGCGCGTTCTATTCAGGCCATTATATATATATATATATATATATATATATATATATATATATATATATATATATATATATATATTTCGTCGATTTCCTTTTAAACGTATTTTAAAAACCGTTTTAAATTCGTTTTCAAAACGATTTCAACTTCCATCTCAAATTCAAATCAAAATTGAATTTTCCAATATAAATTCGTTTTAAATTCATTTCAAATTGATTTCAGTTCAAATCGATTTTAATTCGATTTGAATTCATTTTCTTTTCAATTCGATTCAATTTGAATTCATTTTATATCCAATTCCCTTCGAATTCACTTTATATTCAATTCAATTTGAATTCGTTTTATATTCAATTCAATTCGAATTCGTTTTATATCCAGTTCAATTCAATCTAATTCGAATTTCAATTCTTTTCAATATAATTCGAATTTCAATTCTTTTCAATATATCGAATTTCAATTATTTTCAATATTCATGGAAAAAATGAATAAAATCGATATAAATCTCGTTCGCGTCAAAATGGCATCAATCTAATCAACACGGCTTCATATATATCTATTTTCAAATATTCTATTTCAAATATTTCTTTTTCAAATACTTCTTTTTCAAATATTTCTTTTTCAAATATTTCTTTTCTAAAACTGGAATGAGGCCCAATCAATTACCATAGATTTTACTTCTATGGATTCACATACAACGCATGTATACATCGACAATAACAAATAATCAACCATCATCCAAATTGCATTCTACACTGTATAAGCATCAAATATAAATATTTAATGCTTATAACAGTCTGTCAATCAATCGATCGACATACAACTAATTATTGGGATTAGTTTATGTCATATTTCATCCCAATACCCGTGTGAGGTTTCAAACAATCAAACACAGATTTTATTTGTGCAGCTGGGCGATGTGTAAAATTTATCGTCCCAATCAATATCCGTCAAATGTGTGTATATAAACAAATCATCCGATTTGTTGATATTAGTTTATTTCATTTCATATATGCATTAAAAATTCTATTTTTAACTATAAAATATTTTTAACTATATAAATATTTTATTTCCTTTCATATCACATCACACAATCAACTACACATCAAAATCAAACAAACAAGCATACAAGCGTCCATGGTCTGTGGATGACGGGTGTCGGGTGCTACTAAACACCGTCTACATCTTAGTATATATTTTAACTAGAAAATTAAATTAAAGGTGAGAAGCTCTCATAGAGGGTTCCACTCCGCCGTGCTTTGCTTTTGAACTGCTGAACCGTCTGGATCGGTTTGAAATTCCAATGTAGTCCTTGCCCCGCTGTTCAAAATAAAAATTATATTTTTATTGCTTCATTCAATAAATAAAAATCATATTTTTATTTTACTTCACATATATAGATCGAATTTTTAGTACATCGCTATAAAAATAACATTTTTATACCACTTACTATATAGATAAAAATTCTATTTTTACACCGTTTCATTCTATATAAAGATTATATTTTTATACTTCTACAATATAAAAGATTATATTTTTATACTTCTACAATATAAAAGATTATATTTTTTCCTAAATAAAAATCATTTTCTTTTTCTCCGTAAATAAAACAAGCACTGAAAAGGAATTTAAATAAAAAAGCTTACAGTAATTTTTTTTCAGCGAGAGAGGGAGGGTGTCATCGCCGGAGCACTGAAGGTCGGAGGGGGTGTCGCGTAGGTGGTGGGTGGTGGTCGCGGTTTTGCAGGGGGGACATTCGATTTTGGGGCTGGAGGGTTTGGGTTCGTCGATCCAAGGGAAGGGGTTTCATGGTCTGGCGGAGGGCGATGGGAGGAGAGGCACGAGGGGGAGGCTTCGCTGGAGTCGTTGGTGGTAGGCGCAGGGGCGGCTGAGGCTGATCGAGGGTGGCGGTCGTGAGGGTGGCGGCGTCGCGATGGGTAGTGGGGGTTCCGTCGATCGCAGTAGTTTTTTTTTTTGAAATGAGGAGAGAGAAGGGGGAAAGGGGGGGTAAGGGATATATATATATATTAATATTTAATTATTTTATTTTTCACCAAAAAGTAACTTTTTATTTCGAACTCGAAACAAGACCCACCGCCTGTCGTCCACTGCTAATTACCCCCATTCCGAACACAATGGGATATGTATCGCAAGCTAATTCGATTGTTTCGATCATTTTTCGTCAAAATCAAAATATAACTCTATACATTAAATTTGAACGCGCATTTCATTTTACCTGGGCCACATACTAACTAGAAAAATTCCCGGAAAATATTTTCTAGCTTCGTATTGACGATACGGTCCTAACGAAACTAATTTCATCAAACTCTAAGACCGTTTGAAAAATGGCCATTTTCCAGTCGATTAAAAATCAACTAAAACTGGTCAAACACGTTTTCCTTTGCCACGCTCACATATCGAATTGAAAAATTATGAAATTTAAAACCTAGCAATAGTTTGACATCACGGATCCAACAAAAGTGGTTTCGTCGAAAACCGAGGTCGTTTGCAAAATTCCCATTTTTAAGGGCCAGAATTCCATAGCGACTATTCTGAATTTTCAATTGGACGTATCTTTTGATTCCCGATATGAAATTCCAATATTTCAGATTCGTTGGAAAGATATTCACAAATAGATTCTAATATTTTTTGTTTCACTAAAATCCGGTTTATTTTGCACTCGGTACATTCATTTGAATTTTGAAATCGAATTTTCAAACTACCGCGCCATTTTCAATCCCTTTTATAATTTAAAATAAATTTTTATATTCTAACGACGATTCGAATAAATATATATGTTCTAATTCGATTCAAAATAAATTCCTCGTCGTTATTATTTAAAATAATTCATTTTAAATAATTAAAATTCGCTAAATTCGCCAAAATAAAATTTTTAAATTGGCTCGCATTTTCCGGGTTGTTACAATCTCCCCCACTTAAAACTTTTCGTCCCCGAAAAGGAACGAAGCCGAAAATTGTTTAACAAATCAACTCAACTTTCATTATTTTCACTACAGCTTAAGTTCACCAACTTTTCAGTTTCTAAGAACTTTTCAAATTTTTCAAAAATTTGGCTAACACCCTAAATTTTCGAAAAATTTCGCCATAACCTCCCCTGCACCGGGAGCACCTGGAAAATCCTGAAATTGCCATACAAGCCCTCCGATCTCAAAAAGAAAAAGAAAAAGCCAAGCGGCTAGCCAATCGGCTCATAAAATCATCATCACCCAAACAAAACAGTAAATTATGGTAAACATGTACCTATTTGTCGGGCAAACAATTTTGTTCTTCTGCTCTAGCCTCTTTGCTATGACCTGTTCAATGTAAGTACATGTATATGCAAGCAAATGCGACCAAATTTCAATACAATTCACTTTTTGGTCAATTTGGCTAAATGGTTAAAATTTTAATTAATCAAGCCATAATCAAACAACACAACCATCAGTCAAATAGTTGATTATCATTTCAAATTCATAACTCTGATATATAGTCAAAAAAATCACATTTTTGATGCCAAATCACTACAATAGGCCCTATCTAATTTTGGTTCTCACAACAGTCAATAGGAAATATATAGAAATTCCACCTTCGAAACTCGAACATAAATACTGATGATGTCATGACAATCATCAGTACCATCTCCGGGCGACTAGAGTGTAATTCAATATCTATCCAGTATATTAAAACTTCAAATACACGTGGATCAGACGTATACGCAAAGTCTATATATACTGGACTGTCCAAATCAATACAAATAAATATTCAAATACGTATAATTGATTTAAATTTTCAAAACAAAATTTGTTTTCACTTTTTTTTATCAAAAACACTACTCTTCACACTCGTTCTAGGATACTACTGATCCTATCTCTAACGAGTCATTCTCGTTGGATATTACTAATCCAATTTTTGATGAATTCTTTCGTATGGTTCTAATGTGTCTTGTTTTCTGAGATTTGTAAACCAAAGCTCTGATACCACGATGAAACGACCCGAAATCCTCCTTACGGGAAATCACGGATTGTATTGAGAACAGGACTAATCAAAACGCAGACGGAAGAACATTTCATTGTTAATTACAACAATTCCATCAGAATACAAGAATATACAGAGTATGAATAAATATTACACAGAAAATATCAGAGATTTAAATTACATTTAAATACATCGCAGCGGAAAATAATACAATACACAACTGAAGGAGATACACGGATACAAAGCTTTCCGGATATCATTTCAGCTGTAACCAGGATCCTATGAATATAAATCTGCAAAACCAAAACTAGCAGCTGCCCGTGTCAAAATTAGGGCACCCAGAGTTTAGGTTAAAACAATAAACTCCAGGTCAGTCATGGGACTGGTGTAAGAACTAAAACAGTTATTAATCTTTATTTTAAAGTTAGGTAAATCAAGGGACTACGCCGTATAACACGGAACGGGTTTCCTCCCAAGAATACCAGTGCATAAAACAACAGCGCAATGCTAAATAAAGAACAATGAAGCTATTATAAGACCCAGGTCCCATCACACAATGCAACGCAAGCCGGAGGATAGGGTTTGTAACAACCCGAAAATCTGGGCCAGTTTAAAAATTTTATTTTGGCAATTATAGCGAATTTTGAACATTTATAATGAATTATTTTAAATAACAATCGATGAGAAATTTATTTTGAATATAATTCGACGTATATATTATATACGTCGTCGTTAGAATATTAATAATTGTATATAATTATAAATAGAATTGAAAATGGCGCGGTAGTTCGATAATTCGATTTCAAACTTCAATTGAATGTACCGGGTGCAAAACAATCCGGATTTCAGCGAAACCAAAAATAACAGGATCTATTTGATAATATGTTTCCAACGAATCCGAAAAATCAAAATTTCATAGCGGGAATCAAAAGATATGTCCAGTTGAAAATTCTGAATAGTCGCTATGGAATTCAGGCCCTTAAAAATAGACATTTTGCAAACGACCTCGGATTTCGACGAAACCACTTTTGTTGGATCCGTGATGTCAAATTATTGCTAGATTCCAAATTTCATAATTTTTCGAATCAATATGTGAGCGTGGAAAAGGAAAACGCGTTTGACCAGTTTCAGTTGATTTTAATCGACTGGAAAATGGCCATTTTTCAAACGGTCTCAGAATTCGACGAAACTAGTCTTGTTAGGACCGTATCGTCAATACGAAGCTAGAAAATATTTTTCTGGAATTTTTAGAGTTCGTATGTGACCACGGTAAATTGAAATGCGCGTTCAAATTCAATATATAGAGTTATATGTTGATTTTTACGGAAACTGGTCGAAACGATTGAATCAGCTTACGATACTTATCTCATTGTGTTCGGAATGGGGGTAAAAAGCTATGGACGACAGGCGGTGGGCCTCGTTTAGAGGTCATATGTGAAAGTTAACTTATTGAAATGAAATAAAAAAAATATCTCCCCTCCCTCCCTTATCTTTCATTCTGGCCCCCCCCTTTTATTTCAAACCCGACTCAGAATTTAAAAAAAAAAGACGGAGGAGCCGCCGCTCCACCGACGAGATGCGCCACCGCGCCCCGAAGAGCGCGCCACCGCGCAGCAGGCGCGGCAACCTCCTGCTCCTCCGCCTCTTCTTCTCCCCCTCTCCTCTGTTAGAAATCTGAACCCCCCTTGAGCCCTCAGCCCTAAATCCCCAAACGCGCGCCCACGTGGACCTCCGTCCGAACTGAGCCCCTCCCCTAGACCACCCTCCTCCCTGCCGACGTCCACTGGCCCACCGCCACCCACCGGAGCACCTCAAGCCGCCGAGCCGAGCCTCCCTGATCACCTGATCCCGACCGCAGCACTCCAGAATGGAAATCGACGAGGAGCAGTGAGTTTTTATGAATTTGATTTTATTAACATATAAATCATGATATTAAATCAGTTTTGTTTGTGAAAATCATAGTTTTTATATAGGAAAATCATATTGTTTTAAATATAAATAAAAATAAAATTAGCATGTTGTTTTATAAATAAAATGGGTATTGTTTTGGAAATTTATAAAATATATAAATAGCGAGGAGTAAACTGCCGTTTTTGTCATATAAAGGAAAGGTATGATTTTTACTTATGTATAGGCGAGATTTTTACATTTTAGAAAGAATTAAAATTCGATTTTTAAAATATAGAAGACATATAAAAATATAATTTTTATATGATAGGAATGTTAGAAATATAATCTTTGTTATACATATAGCGATATAAAAATATAATTTTTATTGAATGTAAAGAATATAGATATAATTTTTATTGAAGGTAAAGGGTAAAAATATAATTTTTATCGAGTGTAGGTAATAAAAATATAATTTTTATATAGCAGAGATTATAAAAATATAATTTTTAGTTAGGCAAATATAATTTTCAATTTGAGAGGAACATGGTTTTATTTCATATATAAAAATATGATTTTTTTCATATGAGAAAAAAATACGATTTTCAATTATATAAAAGTGATGATTTTTATTTGTTTGAAAGCAATTTAAAAATATAGTTTTTGTTAAGTAAAAATATATTCTTTTCTATACCGTTAGCAATGTAAAAATATAATCTTTTCTATATAGATAGTGTTATAAAAATAGAAATTTTATCTATATAGTAGCAGTATAAAAATAAAAAATTTACCTATATAGTAGCAGTATACATATAGAATTTTCATCTATATAGTAGCATTAGAAAAATGTGATCTTTATATGGTAGGATATAAAAAGACGATATTTTTATGTAGTGAAAGACGACATTTTTAAAGTAGGAAAAGGAGAAATATTTATTTTTGAAAAGAAGGAAGATTTTTATATATTGAATAGCGAAGTAAAAATTCGATTTTTATATATTGAATAGCGAAGTAAAAATTCGATTTTTATATATTGAATAGCGAAGTAAAAAATTCGATTTTTATACACTGAATAGCGAAATAAAAATGTGATTTTTATATATGTAGTGGCTACGGGCAACGAAAGTGAGAAAAGGCGAGAACGGCGAAGGCTTCTACTTAAGAAGAGTCGTGGCGTTTGGATAGCTTCGGTGAGAACTTCTCACCTTTTAAATTTTCTTTTTCTAGTTATATTATAATATATACTAGGATGCAGACGGTGTTTAGTAGCACCCGACACCCGTCATCCACAGACCATGGATGGCTTGTTTGTTTGATTGATGTGTTGTGAAAATTGTTTGTGATGTTGATGTGAAATCGAAAATAGAATGTAGATGGTTGAAATAAATTAATTATCGTTAAAAATATAATTTTTAACGTGAATGTGAATAAATAAATATTCATTTACAAACCGGACGGTTTGTTTATGTACACCTATTTGAAGGACATTGATTGGGTCGATAAATTTTACACATCGCCCAACTGCACAAATAAAATCTGTGTTTGATTGTTTGAAACCCCACACGGGTATTGGGATAAAATACGGCATACACTATTCCCAATAATTAGTTGTATGTCGATCGATTGATTGACAGGCTGTTATAAGCGTTAGATATCTATATTTGATGCTTATACAGTGTAGTGCACTTTGGATGATGGTTGATTATTTATCGTTGTGATTATATACATGCGGTGTATGTAAACCATATAATTAACGTTATATGGTAATTGATTGGTCCTCATTCCAATTTAGAAATTAAAGAATATTATAAAATAAAGGTTCATGTGTTGACAGTACTCATCCGTTGAGATTAGTCAAGTGTTGAACGAAAGATTTTAATAACAAAAAGAGTCACACGTGGACAGTACTCATTCGTTGAGATTAGTCGTGTGTTGACAAAAATATAGATTCACGTATTGAATAGGATAAATATTCATTTGTTGAATAGAATAACGGAATTATTGAAATATATAAAGCCGTGTTGATTAGAGATGCGCTATTTTGGCGTGAACGATATTTATATCGATTATATTCGTTTTCAAATTTGAATTGAATCGAATAGAAAACCAATTTGAAATGAATTGAATATAAAACGAATTCGAATTGAATTGAAAACGAATTCGAATTGAATTGAAAACGAATTGAAATGAATTCAAATTGAATTGAAATTTGAATTGAATAGAAAAGAATTTTAAAACGAATTTATAAGGAAAAATTCAATTTTGATTTGAATTGAAATGGAAGTTGAAATTATTTTTGAAACGAATTTAAAACTATTTATAAAATTCATTTCAAATAGGAATCGACGAAATATATATTATATATATTATATATATAATATAATGGCCTGAATAGAATGCGCCGCGCCGCGGCAGTTCGCGAATTTAGACCATTAACTTCGAACGGACATTACGGGAGATACGACCATCGGATTCTCCTAAAACCGGAGCCGTTGGGTTCGTATCGAAAAGAGCTTTCTAACGAATATTAGAAATTTGAAATCTAACGGTTGGATTTGGAGATACGTCCAAATCAAATTTGGAAAAGGTCGTTGTAAGTGCAGTTCGATGGCCGTTGATGGAAATCGACTGTACGGGCCTTGATAAAATTATTAAAAATAGTAATAATTTGTGTAAAATCATAAGAAATGATTTGGAAAAAATTGGGATGAAAAACTCCATATTTGAAAAGATAAAAATAGATTTTTATCGAAATGAACTAGTTTTGAACTAAAATTAGAACCAATTTATTTTTAAATAAATAAATTGGATTTGAAATGGGTTTTAAATAGAATTGATTAGTGGGTTTATCGTGAAAGGTGTTTTAAATAACATTTGTTCTTTAACCCGACAATAAATAGAATGCGATTTGGGTTTATCGTGAACTGTGTTTTAAATGACATTAGTTCTTTAACCCAGTAAAAGGAGTTTTAATGAATCTGCAATTAGATTGAAATGTGCATTGATAATCTAAATTATCAAATTTGGAAAATGAGCGAGAATGGAGTATCACCAGTTTTGCTCCAAAACGATAGTCAAATCTTTAATTAGATTTGAACGTGAAATGGTAATTAATTTTACCGATAACACCGCGGTGTTAGATATGGAGTATTACCAGTTTTGCTTCATGGGATGAATAGGTTGGGATTGGGAAATAAAAAAAATAATTACTTCGGTGTGGTTTGCTAATCTCGACTAGTTTGGAAAACCATAATTTGGTTTGAAACGACATCCAAAGGAAGATTAAAGGATAAATTTTAAAGAATTTATCTTGGATAAAATTAATGGGAACCTTTTCCTAAGAATGTGGAATTTAGAAACTAGCTGTAGGTTAGTTAAGAAGAATGGTTTCCTAGATATTGATCTGATGTTGGTTTCGGCCTTCGGGGTTATAATTTGGGAAAATTTTCTCTTGCTAATTTGCGGTCAGTGGCTGCTGAATTGGAATGAGGCGTATGTTGTGTTTGTGTAACATTTGTTTTTAATATACGCGGGTTGTTCGGAAAGACCGGGTTTATACCCATTCTGAATAACCGATTCGACGATAAGTCAAAGATGAAGACGGTGGTTGAAGACCGGAAGTCTTCACATCTGGATAATTACTGATGATCCTGATTGGGCTGTACACCCAAGTGGATGGAAATAGTTGGTGGTCGTCCAGGCGTACCTGGAGATCGATGGATATGCGAGGAAAGTGCCTCCGGTTTCGTTCAGACCCAGAACGAACTTGTAAATGGATTGTGTGTATGACATTGGATTTTATTCTGTGTTGATTGATTACTGTTAAATATATATCTGTTTGGCGGCGGAGAATTTATTCTCTTGCTTAACGCCCTTCTCTGAGACGTACGAGCTTAGAGGTTATATATCGATAGATATCAATCGCATGGCATGAATTTCCTGTGTGGCACGCGGAGTTGCATGGATCAAGGCTTCTGTTGAAAAGCAAAGTCTTGTGGTTGATGGTCAAAGCACGACCTACGTGGTAGCTTTGTGTATGGCGTGGATTCGCGAGCCTCACACCTCGGTATGAGTTAAAAACGGGATACGGGCCGTTGGGAGAACACGACGTTTCTTTCTAGCATTGGTGGTGTCAGTGACTTACCAGCCCTGACATTTATATACTTTTCACCTTTGTGGTTGTTGGAATGAGGCGCTCGATATTAGGTCTGTAAGGACCGGGAAACGTGTGTTCAGGAATTGCCAATCCTCAAACGTAAGAGAGGACCGGCCCAGCCGATCCAGGGTTACCCAGAGTGTGTAGTCCTGAGGCATTTGCTAGAGTGTCTCGAAGCGGAGAGGAGCTTGCCCCTTGCCTCGACTCATGACGGAAATCCAAATTGCAATACGTGATATTGCGGTTTTAATTGTAGAGCCTAATATGGCGGCATAGTGGTATGGGGCACTTATGCCGTCTATGATTGATATTTATGATTGAAATTGTTTTGACACTATACACCTATAATAGTATCGAATGATTTGTTTTAAACGTACCAAGCATGTTTGGCTATTATAAGGGAAAACCCTATCCTCCGGCTTGCGTTGCATTGTGTGATGGGACCTGGGTCTTATAATAGCTTCATTTTTCGAAAAAGCATTGCGCTGTTTATTCTATGCACTGGTATTCTTGGGAGGAAACCCGTTCCGTGTTATACGGCGTGGTCCCTTGAATTACTCTCACCAGTTACATGACTGACCTGGAGTTTATTGTTTTAACCTAAACTCTGGGTGCCTCTATTTTCGACGCGGGCAGCTAGTAGTTTTGGTTTTGCAGATTTATATTCACAGGATCTTGGTTTACAGCTGGAATGATATCCGGGAAGCTCTGTATCCGTATATCACCTTCAGTTGTGCTTTGTATTATTATTTTCCGCTGCTATGTAATTTATTGTAATCTCTGATATTTGTTGAATGTAATTTATTCATTTATACTTTTTATATTCTTGTATCTGATGGGATTGTTGTAATAGCAATGAAATGTTCTTCCGTCTGCGTTCTATTGTGTGTTGTTCTCAATTCTATCCGCTCTTTCCTTCACGGGGAAGTTCGAGTCGTTTCAGTTGTATCAGAGCTTTGGTTTACAGAGCTCGAGAACAAGACACATTAGAACCATACGAAAGAATTCATCAGATATTGGGTTAGTAATATCCAATTAGAATGACTCGTTAGAGATAGGATCAGTAGTATCCTAGAACGAGTGTGAAGAGTATATTTTTCAATTGAAGACAATTTTGTTTTGAAAGTTAAATTCAAGTATACGTATTTGAATATTTATCTGCATAGAATTTGGACAATCCAATATATAAAGATTTTGCATATACGCGTCATGAACGTATTTTCGAAGTTTTAATATACTGGATAGATATAGAATCACACTCTAGTCGCACGGACCTGATTTTGATGATTGACGCGTCATCATCAGTAATTATTTTCGTGTTTCGAAGGTTTGCTTTCTATATGTTTCCATCGACTGGTGTGAGAACCAAAACTTATATAGATAGATTTATTTGTTGTGATTTGGCATCAAAAACATGATTTTTGCATATATATCAAAATTATGAATTTGAAACGTTAATCCACTAATTGATTGATGTTTGTGTTGTTTGTTTATTTGTTTAATAATTTTGAACCATTTAGCCTAATTGCACCAAATATTGAATTGTATTGGAAATTGGTCGCATTTGCATGCATATACATGTACTTACATTGAACAGGTCATAACAAGGAGGCTAGAGCAGAGAATAAAATTTGTTTTCTCGACAAATAGGTACATGTTTATTATATAGTTTACTGTTTTGTTTGGGTGATGATGATTTTATGAGCCGATTGGCTAGCCGCTTGGCTTTTTCTTTTTCTTTTTGAGATCAGAAGGCCTATATGGCAATTTCGGGATTTTCCCGTGGCTCCCGGTGCAGGGGAGGTTATGGCGAATTTTTTTGAAAATTTAGGGTGTTAGCCAAATTTTTGAAGAATTCGAAAATTCTCAAAAACTGAAAAGTTGGAGAATGGAAGCCTGATCGAACGTAGAGTTGATTAATCAGACCACTTTCGACTTTGTTCCTTTTCGGGGACGAAAAGTTTTAAGTGGGGGAGATTGTAACAACTCGAAAATCTAGGCCAGTTTAAAATTTTTATTTTGGCAATTATAGCGAATTTTGAACATTTAAAATGAATTATTTTAAATAACAATCGACGAGAAATTTATTTTGAATATAATTCGACGTATATATTATATACGTCGTCGTTAGAATATTAATAATTATATATAATCATAAATAGAATTGGAAATGGCGCGGTAGTTCGATAATTCGATTTCAAACTTCAATTGAATGTACCGGGTGCAAAACAATCCGGATTTTAGCGAAACCAAAAATAATAGGATCTATTTGATAATATCTTTCCAACGAATCCGAAAAATCAAAATTTCATAGCGGGAATCAAAAGATATGTCCAGTTGAAAATTCTGAATAGTCGCTATGGAATTCAGGCCCTTAAAAATAGACATTTTGCAAACGACCTCGGATTTCGACGAAACCACTTTTGTTGGATCTGTGATGTCAAATTATTGCTAGATTCCGAATTTCATAATTTTTCGAATCAATATGTGAGCGTGGCAAAGGAAAACGCGTTTGACCAGTTTCAGTTGATTTTAATCGACTGGAAAATGGCCATTTTTCAAACAGTCTCAGAATTCGACGAAACTAGTCTTGTTAGGACCGTATCGTCAATACGAAGCTAGAAAATATTTTTTTGGAATTTTTAGAGTTCATATGTGACCCCGGTAAATTGAAATGCGCGTTCAAATTCAATATATAGAGTTATATGTTGATTTTAACGGAAACTGATCGAAACGATCGAATCAGCTTACGATACATATCCCATTGTGTTCGGAATGGGGGTAAAACGCTATGGACGACAGGCGGTGGGCCTCGTTTAGAGGTCATATGTGAAAGTCAACTTTTTGAAATGAAATAAAATAAAATAAAAAAATATCTCCCCTCCCTTCCTTATCTTTCATTCTGGCCCCCCCTTTTATTTCAAACCCGATTCAGAATTTTTTTTTTAAAAAAAAAAGAGACGGAGGAGCCGCCGCTCCTCCGACGAGATGCGCCACCGCGCCCTGAAGAGCGCGCCACCGCGCTGCAGGCGCGGCAACCTCCTGCTCCTCCGCCTCTTTCTCTCCCTCTCTCCTCTATTAGAAATCCGAACCCCCCTAGAGCCCTCAGCCCTAAATCCCCAAACGCGCGCCCACGTGGACCCCCATCCGAACTCAGCCCCTCCCCCCGACCACCCTCCTCCCTACCGACGTCCACTGGCCCACCGCCACCCACCGGAGCAACTCAAGCCGCCGAGCCGAGCCTCCCTGATCACCTGACCCCGACCGCAGCACTCCAGAATGGAAATCGACGAGGAGCAGTGAGTTTTTATGAATTTGGTTTTATTAACATATAAATCATGATATTAAATCAGTTTTGTTTGCGAAAATCATAGTTTTATATAGGAAAATCATATTGTTTTAAATATAAATATAAATAAAATTAGCATGTTGTTTTATAAATAAAATGGGTATTGTTTTGGAAATTTATAAAATATATAAATAGCGAGGAGTAAACTGCGATTTTTGTCATATA
Source organism: Allium sativum (assembly GCA_030737875.1). NCBI lineage: Eukaryota > Viridiplantae > Streptophyta > Magnoliopsida > Asparagales > Amaryllidaceae > Allium > Allium sativum. Next base: position 439,950,108 of record CM060922.1, on the reverse strand, counting down.
AAGGAAAGGTATGATTTTTACTTATGTAAAGGCGAGATTTTTATATTTTAGAAAGAATTAAAATTCGATTTTTAAAATATAGAAGACATATAAAAATATAATTTTTATATGATAGGAATGTTAGAAATATAATCTTTGTTGTACATGTAGCGATATAAAAATATAATTTTTATTGAATGTAAAGAATAAAGATATAATTTTTATTGAAGGTAAAGGTAACAATATAATTTTTATCGAATGTAGATAATAAAAATATAATTTTTATATAGCAGAGATTATAAAAATATAATTTTTAGTTAGGCAAATATAATTTTCAATTTGAGAGGAACATGGTTTTATTTCATATATAAAAATATGATTTTTTTCATATGAGAAAAAATACGATTTTCACTTATATAAAATTGATGATTTTTATATTTGTTTGAAAGCAATTTAAAAATATAGTTCTTGTTAAGTAAAAATATATTCTTTTCTATACCGTTAGCAATGTAAAAATATAATCTTTTCTATATAGATAGTGTTATAAAAATAGAAATTTTATCTATGTAGTAGCAGTATAAAAATAGAAATTTTATCTATATAGTAGCAGTATACAAATAGAATTTTTATCTATATAGTAGCATTAGAAAAATGTGATCTTTATATGGTAGGATATAAAAAGACGATATTTTTATGTAGTGAAAGACGACATTTTTAAAGTAGGAAAAGGAAAAATATTTATTTTTGAAAAGAAGGAAGATTTTTATATATTGAATAGCGAAGTAAAAATTCGATTTTTATATATTGAATAGCGAAGTAAAAATTCGATTTTTATATATTGAATAGCGAAGTAAAAAATTCGATTTTTATACATTGAATAGCGAAATAAAAATGTGATTTTTATATATGTAGTGGCTTCGGTGAGAACGTCTCACCTTTTAAATTTTCTTTATCTAGTTATATTATAATATATACTAGGATGCAGACGGTGTTTAGTAGCACCCGACACCCGTCATCCACAGACCATGGATGGCTTGTTTGTTTGATTGATGTGTTGTGAAAATTGTTTGTGATGTTGATGTGAAATCGAAAATAGAATGTAGATGGTTGAAATAAATTAATTATCGTTAAAAATATAATTTTTAACGTGAATGTGAATAAATAAATATTCATTTACAAACCGGACGGTTTGTTTATGTACACCTATTTGAAGGACATTGATTGGGTCGATAAATTTTACACATCGCCCAACTGCACAAATAAAATCTGTGTTTGATTGTTTGAAACCTCACATGGGTATTGGGATAAAATACGACATACACTATTCCCAATAATTAGTTGTATGTCGATCGATTGATTGACAGGCTGTTATAAGCGTTAGATATCTATATTTGATGCTTATACAGTGTAGTGCACTTTGGATGATGGTTGATTATTTATCGTTGTGATTATATACATGTGGTGTATGGAATCCATATAATTAACGTTATATGGTAATTGATTGGGCCTCATTCCAATTTAGAAATTAAAGAATATTATAAAATAAAGGTTCATGTGTTGACAGTACTCATCCGTTGAGATTAGTCATGTGTTGAACGAAAGATTTTAATAACAAAAAGAGTCACACGTGGACAGTACTCATTCGTTGAGATTAGTCATGTGTTGACAAAAATATAGATTCACGTATTGAATAGGATAAATATTCATTTGTTGAATAGAATAACGGAATTATTGAAATATATAAAGCCGTGTGGATTAGAGATGCGCTATTTTGACACGAACGATATTTATATCGATTATATTTGTTTTCAAATTTGAATTGAATCGAATAGAAAACCAATTTGAAATGAATTGAATATAAAACGAATTCGAATTGAATTGATAACGAATTCGAATTGAATTGAAAACGAATTGAAATGAATTCAAATTGAATTGAAATTTAAATTGAATAGAAATGAATTTTAAAACGAATTTATAAGGAAAAATTCAATTTTGATTTGAATTGAAATCGAAGTTGAAATTGTTTTTGAAACGAATTTAAAACTATTTATAAAATTCGTTTTGAAATAGGAATCGACGAAATATATATTATATATATATTATATATATATATATATATATATATAATATAATGGCCTGAATAGAACGCGCCCGCTGCGGCAGTTCGCGAATTTCGACCATTAACTTCGAACGGACATTACGGGAGATCCGACCATCGGATTCTCCTAAAACCGGAACCGTTGGGTTCGTATCAAAAAGAGCTTTCTAACTAATATTAGAAATTTGAAATCTAACGGTTGGATTTGGAGATACGTCCAAATCAAATTTGGAAAAGGTCGTTGTAAGTGCAGTTCGATGGCCGTTGATGGAAATCGACTGTACGGGCCTTGATAAAATTATTAAAAACAGTAATAATTTGTGTAAAATCATAAGAAATGATTTGGGAAAAATTAGGATGAAAAACTCCATATTTGAAAAGATAAAAATAGACTTTTATCGAAATGAACTAGTTTTGAACTAAAATTAGAACCAATTTATTTTTAAATAAATAAATTGGATTTGAAATGGGTTTTAAATAGAATTGATTAGTGGGTTTATCGTGAAGGGTGTTTGAAATAACATTTGTTCTTTAACCCGATAATAAATAGAATGTGATTTGGGTTTATCGTGAACTGTGTTTTAAATGACATTAGTTCTTTAACTCAGTAAAAGGAGTTTTAATGAATCTGCAATTAGATTGAAATGTGCATTGATAATCTAAATTATCAAATTTGGAAAATGAGCGAGAATGGAGTATCACCAGTTTTGCTCCAAAACGATAGTCAATTCTTTAATTAGATTTGAACGTGAAATGGTAATTAATTTTACCGATAACACCGCGGTGTTAGATATGGAGTATTACCAGTTTTGCTTCATGGGATGAATAGGTTGGGATTGGGAAATAAAACAAATAATTACTTTGGTGTGGTTCGCTAATCTCGACTAGTTTGGAAAACCATAATTTGGTTTGAAACGACATCCAAAGGAAGATTAAAGGATAAATTTTAAAGAATTTATCTTGGATAAAATTAATGGGAACCTTTCCCTAAGAATGTGGAATTTAGAAACTAGCTGTAGGTTAGTTAAGAAGAATGGTTTCCTAGATATTGATCTGATGTTGGTTTCGGCCTTCGGGGTTAATATTTGGGAAATTGTTCTCTTGCTAATTTGCGGTTAGTGGCTGCTGAATTGGAATGAGGCGTATGTTGTGTTTTTGTAACATTTGTTTTTAATATACGCGGGTTGTTCGGAAAGACCGGGTTTATACCCATTCTGAATAACCGATTCGATGATAAGTCGAAGATGAAGACGGTGGTTGAAGACCAGAAGTCTTCACATCGTTTGGATAATTACTGATGATCCTGATTGAGCTGTACACCCAAGAGGATGGAAATAGTTGATGGTCGTCCAGACGTACCTGGAGATCGATGGATATGCGAGGAAAGTGCCTCCGGTTTCGTTCAGACCCAGAACGAACTTGTAAATGGATTGTGTGTCTGACATTGGATTTTATTTTGTGTTGATTGATTTCTGTTAAATGTATATCTGTTTGGCGGCGGAGAATTTATTCTCTTGCTTAACGCCCTTCTCTGAGACGTACGAGCTTAGAGGTTATATATCGATAGATATCAATCGCATGGCATGAATTGCCTGTGTGGCACGCGGAGTTGCGTGGATCAAGGCTTCTGTTGAAAAGCAAAGTCTTGTGGTTGATGATCAAAGCACGGCCTACGTGGTAGCTTTGTGTATGGCGTGGATTCGCGAGCCTCACACCTCGGTATGAGTTAAAAACGGGATACGGACCGTTGGGAGAACACGACGTTTCTTTCTAGCTTTGGTGGTGTCAGTGACTTACCAGCCCTGAAATTTATATACTTTTCACCTTTGTGGTTGTTGGAATGAGGCGCCTCGATATTAGGTCTGTAAGGACCGGGAAACGTGTGTTCAGGAATTGCCAATCCTCAAACGTAAGAGAGGACCGGCCCAGCTGTAACACCCCGTGTATCCTATAACAGTGAAATTCACAAATTAAAGTATAATTAATTTCAAATCAAAGAATTAAGGGAAACGGGATACGTCATTGTGTTCGTCTCGGAAAAATACGCGAAATAGAGTCCGAGTTTTCGAAAAACGGAGTCCGTATTAAGAAGATATGGCCTCCGGAAGTTTCAGAATTCAGGTTAAAATTCAAAACAGACGAAAACAGCTCAGAAAAACAAGTTTAAAATTCAAAATCGGGCCCAATTGGCCAGGGCGGGAAAATTCCCGCCTAAGGCACCCAGGTCGACTTGGCAGTCGACCTGGGCTAGAGGTCGACAGGGCTGTCGACACCCGTGTCGACTGCCAAGTCGACACGGTGTCGACTGGGTTGTCGACCTGGCCCCAGAGCCAGGTCGAACCCAGCCCACCCTAGCTGGCCTGGTCTATGTTTAGTCGATTTTCTGAGCCTTGCCTTGTCACTAGGGCTAGGTATCAGCTCCGGATTGGCCTCTCCTTCAAACGAACGGCTATTATTGAATCAAGCTCCATCGACGGTCTAAAACAACTCACAAACATTATAAAAAGGACCTAAGACCTAGCCTAAATCATACTATCTCATTTTAGCCTCAGGCCGCCGCCATTAAACCTAGAGCTCTGAATTAAAAATACAAAGAATAAAATTATAGAAGATAGAGGACGATTCTTGAAGGCTACAACTAGAAGCTACAACAACTACGACGCCTTAGACAACGAATTTGGGACTATTTGATTTGGGATTTTTATTTGGGTTATTTGCTTCATATTGTAAGTTCTATGTTACTTTTTAGGCAAAAACGCTAAAACAATATGGACATGGCATGAATTGAAACCGGATTTAGGAACTATTGTTAATCCATTGTTTATACTGTTTATCTTTGAATTATAATTTGGGGATATTGCTATGGCAACGTTGCAAGTTAAACTTGTCATGATTTTGATGTTGTTATGAATCACTTGGGCTTAATTGTTTGGCAAGTTGGACTAATACATGTCCATGGAATCGCTATGTTTATTGAAATCTTTATGTTGATTAAACCATGCCTATGGTACTAATTAAACCATGGCTATGACTATTGATGGAATTATGCCTGTGATGTTAATATACCCATCATGATTAATGAAAAATTGGGTATTGCTAGGTTATGATGAAAAGTTGGAATTATTATGTTTATAATGTTAGATATGTTAAAAATGCTAAATTGGAATCATTATGTCTATGAGAATTATTATGTTAAAAATGCTAAATTGGAATCATTATGTCTATAATGTTAGTCGAGAATCATTATGTTAAAAATGCTAAATTGGAACCATTATGTTTATAATGTTAGTTGAGAATCATTATGTTAAAAACGCTAAATTGGAATCATTATGTCTATAATGTTGGTTGAGAATCATTATGTTAAAAAAATGCTAAGTTGGAACCATTATGTTTATAATGTTAGATGAGAATCATTATGATAAATTGGAATCATTATGTTTATAATGTTAGTTGAGAATCATTATGTTAAAAACGCTAAATTGGAATCATTATGTCTATAATGTTGGTTGAGAATCATTATGTTAAAAAAATGCTAAGTTGGAACCATTATGTTTATAATGTTAGATGAGAATCATTATGATAAATTGGAATCATTATGTCTATAATGTTAGTTGAGAATCATTATGTTAAAAATGCTAAATTGGAACCATTATGTTTATAATGTTAGTTGAGAATCATTATGTTAAAAACGCTAAATTGGAATCATTATGTCTATAATGTTGGTTGAGAATCATTATGTTAAAAAAATGCTAAGTTGGAACCATTATGTTTATAATGTTAGATGAGAATCATTATGATAAATTGGAATCATTATGTCTATGAGAATTATTATGTTAAAAATGCTAAATTGGAATCCACTATGCCTATTAGGATTACTATGCCTTTAATGTTTCATGTTTATAATAAAATTATTATTATGCCCGCAATGATTATTATGCCTATGATGTAAAGTTGAAATCATCATGTTAAATTAAGTTGGAATCATTACTATGCCAAGTTATCATCATACTAGTATTGCAACCATGTGATATGTTATAGCCTGTTTATTATGCAAGTGATGTTGGAATTGTCACATATGCCTATCACATGTTTGGTGTTATTCCCCTTTATCTCTTGAATTGTTTATGCTTGTGAACGAAGTGCATTTATATACGTTGGGGACACGATTGGGTAGAATAGGCAAAACTTGAATTAATTATAAGCATAAACTGTGAAATTTGGCATAAGTAGAACATGAAATATGGCACGAAAACTTGACTTGAACATGCCATAACTTGACTTTAAACATGCCTTAGTTGGGCACGAAGTTGACATATGAACATAATGTGGAAATAGCAAAATCTGATAAGAACATGGGCATGACTTTAGAAAACAAGAAGGTGGCCAACTCGAGGTTGGGTTGAGTTTGTAGTGTAAATCTGCCCGGAACCGTCCGGCAAATCCAGTTGCTACAAACAATAGGATCCAATGTGGGTAGTTGGTCACATCACGCTCGAAACCCGAGGTTGGGTTGAGTTCGTAGCGTAAACCTGCCCGGAACCGCCCGGCAAATCCAGTGGCTATGAACAACAGGATCCAATGTGAGTGGTTCGGTGCATTAACGAATCAATTAATGCCAATTAGGGTTAAGTCATGAACATGAAAAGACAACTTAACCAACTTGAACACGGTTTGTAGGGCTAAGTCATGAACTTGAAAACGACAACACTTAGCCAACTTGACATGACACATAGGCGGGTTAAGTCGCGAACTGAAATGACATACTTAACCATCTTGACATGACTAGACTAGAAAAGGATTAAGTCACGAATTACATGACTTAATCTGTTAGGCGGGTTAGGTCACGAATTACATGACCTAATCTATTAGGCGAAACCCTAGACACGACCCCTTTCAGTAGTAACCCTCTAGAAGTATCAAGGTACCCTGGGGCTAGGCCGGGTGGGGCACGATTACTGGGCTGATTGTAAGAGGTGAACGACGGCAGTAGGGTACGCCAGTGTAGGTTCGGCGGACTACGATCGTGCACGTATCCGGGGAAGACAGTGGGTATCCGTAGATTTATCTGTGCATCTTGAATCGTGTCAGGGGTTGACACCCTAGGGCTGATACACCCGAAGGTGGACCCAGCACAGGTGACTACATTCGTGATTAGCCGTATGACACAGACACTTGACGAGCTAGAACTTGTAGGGAGCCGATCGACTAGATAATCGCTCCGTAGGACCCCGTACTTGGGTCAGACCCCGTTTCAGGGTCATTTCATGACATTGGGCCGTGGGATTTATTTCGTGATTAACTTATGATAGGGGCTTAGTATACTAGTACAGTCGATGCAACGAATCTCGAACATGTGATGCTTTACTTGACTTGTCTTGACTTATCCTGATCACCTTAGTCTATCTTGTTCACCTTGACACCATTCTTAAGTTTAGTTCCAGTTCATACATGACAGGTTGTTTTAACCGTTTCTACACTGAAAGTCACTAGAACTTACTCAGTCTTTATGACTGACCCTTTTCCTTTCGCCTCTTTTTCTTTCGTTTCCCCCCCCCCCCCCCAGGTTCTCAGGGAGGGAATACCGCAGCTTGATCAGTTTTCACATCCAGCTTGAAGAGAAAGAATGTATTGCTTGGATCTTTTCCGTTTTGGACTATGGCTTTGGACAGCAATTAGGGGACTTTTGCAGTTTATTTATGTTTTCTTCATGCTTCTTTAAATAATGTAATCAAGACAGTTATGATTTTGGGAAGTATTATGGCATGGTTTGTGTAACACGTATTTTGAAGAAATAAAAGTTGTTGTTTTACGCTGTTCAATAATATGTGTTATTATATCTGTCTAGTATATCTGTGACTTATACTTATAAACCTCCACCAAAATTAGGGCATTCCCTTTGAGAGTGACCCTAACGGAGGCGGGGTGTTTCACTTGGTATCAGAGCATAGGTTTACCAGATAAGATAAAAAGTTTTGAAAATTTATTTTCAAAAGAAAATTTAAAGAAGCATTTTTAAAAGATAAAATATTATTTTATTTTAAAAAGGCAAAGTCCCCCAAAGCCATAGGTACTATCTCTTATCCTTCGTTTTGAATCTATCCTTCTTGTTTCAGCATGTCCGAAGAACTTAACTTGCCAGAGGGTGTACCAATACCTGGTTGGTTTAGACGATTCTTAGTAGCAAGGGCCACCCAGCCAGGTCCTACCGTTCCTCCTCCCCCAGCTGCAGCAGCACCTCTTCCTCCACCTCCTCCGCGGGGAAACACTTTTGCTAAGATATGTAAAGATTTTAAGGCTATGGGAGGAAAGGACTTTCATGGAACGGAGTCCTTCGTGGCAGTTAGAAATTGGCTGAAAGAAACCGAGGACTTATTCGTCATCTTTGAGGTAGAAGATAGGCAGAAAGTACAACTGGCAGTGTGGCTACTAAAAGGTGAGGCTTCCTACTGGTGGGAAGTCAATAATGCAGAAAGACCAGTGGAAACATGGGAGGACTTTAGGGCATGGTTTGAGGCTAAATTTCTCTCAGAAGCTGAAAGGAGTCTTCAATTGGAAAAATTTTTATTTCTTAAGCAAGGAAATATGACAGTCAAAGAGTACGTTAATCAGTTCGACGAGCTGGCTAGGTTCGGACTAGACCTAGTCAACACCCCGCACAAAAAGGCTCTCCGCTTTGTCAAAGGGTTGAATGAGCCATTACACAGTTTGGCCATGACCCATATACCCATGGGAGCTACGTACAAAAGGTTGGTGCAGATGGCATTGCTGAACGAGGAAGATAAGGGCAAGAAGGAGACAGAGGCAGAAAACTCTCAAGGGAAGAAAGAGGTCAAGCCTAACGATTCTAAGAATAAGAAGGTAGACTCCGAGAAGGGAGGCAAGAACAACAACTCACGCGATAAAAGGAAATGCAATTACTGTGGTACGGAAGGGCACATAGCCAAGGATTGTAGAAAGAGGAAGAGAAAGCAAGGTGAATGTTTTCATTGTGGGAAGACTGGACCCATCAGCAAAGACTGCCCTGAGAAGCAGACCGGACCTTCTGGCGGTACATCGTTAACCTATTCTAGATGCTTTGTTTTATCTTATTTCTCTCCTCGATCCTATCTTGAGAACCATAGTTAGAATCTTTTTGGATGTAAACATGTAATTGAAACATGTTATGATTGCGAAATGGTTGCAAGTGGTCGCAAGTGGTTGCTCGTGGATGCATGAATACACATTAGGCACTAGATCGGCTCAGACACATTTTCATGTTGCATATGCATGAGTGTTTATTTTGGAAACTTGGTTGTGCCATCATTTGGTTGTTGCATATGATTGAATGTTCGAGCACTCATGTAGAAATTATGAATTATAATAGGAAAAAAATTGCATACATATTGGATTCATTTCACTAAACATATTTTGCATTTAGAAGATCAATCAGACCTGATCATTAGCATTAGCTAAGGAACATATACACACACTTCGCATATGATCATAAAGCATTAGAAGTCTTTTAAGGACAATGGATACTCGTGTTTGATGGATGAGTAGATGGATGTTTGGATGTTAGGATATATATTTTTCCTAAACTTGAAGATTTCGGGACGAAATCCTTTTAAGTGGGGGAGAATGTAACACCCCGTGTATCCTATAACGGTGAAATTCACAAATTAAAGTATAATTAATTTCAAATCAAAGAATTAAGGGAAACGGGATATGCCATTGTGTTCGTCTCGGAAAAATACGCGAAATAGAGTCCGAGTTTTCGAAAAACGGAGTCCGTATGAAGAAGATATGGCCTCCGGAAGTTTCAGAATTCAGGTTAAAATTCAAAACAGACGAAAACAGCTCAGAAAAACAAGTTTAAAATTCAAAATCGGGCCCAATTGGCCAGGGCGGGAAAATTCCCTCCTAAGGCACCCAGGTCGACTTGGCAGTCGACCTGGGCTAGAGGTCGACAGGGCTGTCGACACCCGTGTCGACTGCCAAGTCGACACGGTGTCGACTGGGTTGTCGACCTGGCCCCAGAGCCAGGTCGAACCCAGCCCACCCTAGCTGGCCTGGTCTATGTTTAGTCGATTTTCTGAGCCTTGCCTTGTCACTAGGGCTAGGCGTCAGCTCCGGATTGGCCTCTCCTTCAAACGAACGGCTATTATTGAATCAAGCTCCATCGACGGTCTAAAACAACTCACAAACATTATAAAAAGGACCTAAGACCTAGCCTAAATCATACTATCTCATTTTAGCCTCAGGCCGCCGCCACTAAACCTAGAGCTCTGAATTAAAAATACAAAGAATAAAATTATAGAAGATAGAGGACGATTCTTGAAGGCTACAACTAGAAGCTACAACAACTACGACGCCTTAGACAACGAATTTGGGACTATTTGATTTGGGATTTTTATTTGGGTTATTTGCTTCATATTGTAAGTTCTATGTTACTTTTTAGGCAAAAACGCTAAAACAATATGGACATGCCATGAATTGAAACTGGATTTAGGAACTATTGTTAATCCATTGTTTATACTGTTTATCTTTGAATTATAATTTGGGGATATTGCTATGGCAACGTTGCAAGTTAAACTTGTCATGATTTTGATGTTGTTATGAATCACTTGGGCTTAATTGTTTGGCAAGTTGGACTAATACATGTCCATGGAATCGCTATGTTTATTGAAATCTTTATGTTGATTAAACCATGGCTATGGTACTAATTAAACCATGGCTATGACTATTGATGGAATTATGCCTGTGATGTTAATATACCCATCATGATTAATGAAAAATTGGGTATTGCTAGGTTATGATGAAAAGTTGGAATTATTATGTTTATAATGTTAGATATGTTAAAAACGCTAAATTGGAATCATTATGTCTATGAGAATTATTATGTTAAAAATGCTAAATTGGAATCATTATGTCTATAATGTTAGTCGAGAATCATTATGTTAAAAATGCTAAATTGGAACCATTATGTTTATAATGTTAGTTGAGAATCATTATGTTAAAAACGCTAAATTGGAATCATTATGTCTATAATGTTGGTTGAGAATCATTATGTTAAAAAAATGCTAAGTTGGAACCATTATGTTTATAATGTTAGATGAGAATCATTATGATAAATTGGAATCATTATGTTTATAATGTTAGTTGAGAATCATTATGTTAAAAACGCTAAATTGGAATCATTATGTCTATAATGTTGGTTGAGAATCATTATGTTAAAAAAATGCTAAGTTGGAACCATTATGTTTATAATGTTAGATGAGAATCATTATGATAAATTGGAATCATTATGTCTATAATGTTAGTTGAGAATCATTATGTTAAAAATGCTAAATTGGAACCATTATGTTTATAATGTTAGTTGAGAATCATTATGTTAAAAACGCTAAATTGGAATCATTATGTCTATAATGTTGGTTGAGAATCATTATGTTAAAAAAATGCTAAGTTGGAACCATTATGTTTATAATGTTAGATGAGAATCATTATGATAAATTGGAATCATTATGTCTATGAGAATTATTATGTTAAAAATGCTAAATTGGAATCCACTATGCCTATTAGGATTACTATGCCTTTAATGTTTCATGTTTATAATAAAATTATTATTATGCCCGCAATGATTATTATGCCTATGATGTAAAGTTGAAATCATCATGTTAAATTAAGTTGGAATCATTACTATGCCAAGTTATCATCATACTAGTATTGCAACCATTTGATATGTTATAGCCTGTTTATTATGCAAGTGATGTTGGAATTGTCACATATGCCTATCACATGTTTGGTGTTATTCCCCTTTATCTCTTGAATTGTTTATGCTTGTGAACGAAGTGCGTTTATATACGTTGGGGATACGATTGGGTAGAATAGGCAAAACTTGAATTAATTATAAGCATAAACTGTGAAATTTGGCATAAGTAGAACATGAAATATGGCACGAAAACTTGACTTGAACATGCCATAACTTGACTTTAAACATGCCTTAGTTGGGCACGAAGTTGACATATGAACATAATGTGGAAATAGAAAAATCTGATAAGAACATGGGCATGACTTTAGAAAACAAGAAGGTGGCCAACTCGAGGTTGGGTTGAGTTTGTAGTGTAAATCTGCCCGGAACCGCCCGGCAAATCCAGTTGCTACAAACAATAGGATCCAATGTGGGTAGTTGGTCACATCACGCTCGAAACCCGAGGTTGGGTTGAGTTCGTAGCGTAAACCTGCCCGGAACCGCCCGGCAAATCCAGTGGCTACGAACAACAGGATCCAATGTGAGTGGTTCGGTGCATTAACGAATCAATTAATGCCAGTTAGGGTTAAGTCATGAACATGAAAAGACAACTTAACCAACTTGAACACGGTTTGTAGGGCTAAGTCATGAACTTGAAAACGACAACACTTAGCCAACTTGACATGACACGTAGGCGGGTTAAGTCGCGAACTGAAATGACATACTTAACCATCTTGACATGACTAGACTAGAAAAGGATTAAGTCACGAATTAAATGACTTAATCTGTTAGGCGGGTTAGGTCACGAATTACATGACCTAATCTATTAAGCGAAACCCTAGACACGACCCCTTTCAGCAGTAACCCTCTAGAAGTATCAAGGTACCCTGGGGCTAGGCCGGGTGGGGCACGATTACTGGGCTGATTGTAAGAGGTGAACGACGGTAGTAGGATACGCCAGTGTAGGTTCGGCGGACTACGATCGTGCACGTATCCGGGGCAGACACTGGGTATCCGTAGATTTATCTGTGCATCTTGAATCGTGTCAGGGGTTGACACCCTAGGGCTGATACACCCGAAGGTGGACCCAGCACAGGTGACTACATTCGTGATTAGCCGTATGACACAGACACTTGACGAGCTAGAACTTGTAGGGAGCCGATCGACTAGATAATCGCTCCGTAGGACCCCGTACTTGGGTCAGACCCCGTTTCAGGGTCATTTCATGACATTGGGCCGTGGGATTTATTTCGTGATTAACTTATGATAGGGGCTTAGTATACTAGTACAGTCGATGCAACGAATCTCGAACATGTGATGCTTTACTTGACTTGTCTTGACTTATCCTGATCACCTTAGTCTATCTTGTTCACCTTGACACCATTCTTAAGTTTAGTTCCAGTTCATACATGACAGGTTGTTTTAACCGTTTCTACACTGAAAGTCACTAGAACTTACTCAGTCTTTATGACTGACCCTTTTCCTTTCGCCTCTTTTTCTTTCGTTTCCCCCCCCCCCCCCCCAGGTTCTCAGGGAGGGAATACCGCAGCTTGATCAGTTTTCACATCCAGCTTGAAGAGAAAGAATGTATTGCTTGGATCTTTTCTGTTTTGGACTATGGCTTTGGACAGCAATTAGGGGCCTTTTGCAGTTTATTTATGTTTTCTTCATGCTTCTTTAAATAATGTAATCAAGACAGTTATGATTTTGGGAAGTATTATGGCATGGTTTGTGTAACACGTATTTTGAAGAAATAAAAGTTGTTGTTTTCCGCTGTTCAATAATATGTGTTATTATATCTGTCTTGTATATCTGTGACTTATACTTATAAACCTCCACCAAAATTAGGGCATTCCCTTTGAGAGTGACCCTAACGGAGGCGGGGTGTTTCACCAGCCGATCCAGGGTTACCCAGAGTGTGTAGTCCTGAGGCATTTGCTAGAGTGTCTCGAAGCGGAGAGGAGCTTGCCCCTTGCCTCAACTCACGACGGAAATCCAAATTCCAATACGTGATATTGCGGTTTTAATTGTAGAGCCTAGTATGGCGACATAGTGGTATGGGGCACTTATGCCGTCTATGATTGATATTTATGATTGAAATTGTTTTGACACTATACACCTATAATAGTATCGAATGATTTGTTTTAAATGTACCAAGCATGTTTGGCTATTACAAGGGAAAACCCTATCCTCCGGCTTGCGTTGCATTGTGTGATGGGACCTGGGTCTTATAATAGCTTCATTTTTCGAAAGAGCATTGCGCTGTTTACTCTTTGCACTGGTATTCTTGGGAGGAAACCCGTTCCGTGTTATACGGCGTGGTCCCTTGAATTACTCTCCTTTAAAGTAAAGTTTTAATAACTGTTTTAGTTCTCACACCAGTTACATGACTGACCTGGAGTTTATTGTTTTAACCTAAACTCTGGGTGCCCCTATTTTCGACGCGGGCAGCTAGTAGTTTTGGTTTTGCAGATTTATATTCACAGGATCCTAGTTTACAGCTGGAATGATATCCGGAAAGCTCTGTATCCATATATCACCTTCAGTTGTGCTTTGTATTATTATTTTCCACTTCTATGTAATTTATTGTAATCTCTGATATTTATTGAATGTAATTTATTCATTTATACTTTGTATATTCTTGTATCTGATGGGATTGTTGTAATAGCAATGAAATGTTCTTCCGTCTGCGTTCTATTGTGTGTTGTTCTCAATTCTATCTGCTCTTTCCTTCACGGGGAAGTTCGGGTCGTTTCAGGGTTTTTACCTTATAATATCCAAGAATGCTTGATACGTTTAAAACAAATCATTCGATACTATTATAAGTGCATAGTGTATAAAACAACTTCAAATCATAAGTATCAATCATAGACGGCATAAGCGCCCCATCCCACTATGTCGTCATACTAGGCTCTACAAATAAAACCGCAAAGTCACGTATTGGAAGTTGGATTTCCATCTGTGAACCGAGGCAAAAGATAGTCCTCAACCGATTCGAGACACTCTAGCCCGAGCCTCAGGACCCAGACACAGGTGAGCCCTTGGATCCTCAGGGCCAGTCCACCGATGTGGATTAAACATAAACCCCGAACATGCGTTTCCCTGCCCTATGGGGCGTAAATGAGACAACAATGACTCCATCGGACCTGGATCGTCCGATTAAACCGAGGCTCCTCGCAACAGCAACAACCACATAAGTCAAACTCGTCAGGGCGTGCAAAACCGTTGATGCCACTTCCAGCTAGAAAGAAACGTATGCCCTCCCTGACGTCCTCTCCCGTTTTGGTTCACATTGGGGTGTGAGGCTCGCGAATCAACGTTACACAAAGCTATGCCACACATGCCATGCTTTGATCATCAACCACAAGACTCTGCTTTTCAACAGAAGCCTTGATCATATTGCCACTTAGGCATGCCACACAGGCAATTCACTCCATGCGTTTGATATCCATCAATATATTACCCCTGAGCTCGTACGTCTCGGAGAAGGGTGTTAAGCAAGAGAATAAATTCTCCGCCGCCAAACAGATATATATTTAATAGAAATCAATCACACTGAATAAAATCCAATGTCAGAAACACAGTCCATTTACAAGTTCGTTCTGGGTCTGAACGAAACCGGAGGCACCTAGTACCCCGCATATCCATCGATCTCCAAGTACGTCTGGACGATCACCAACTGATTCTCTTCTCTTGGGCATACGACCCAATCAAGATCATCAGTAATTATCCAAACGACGTGAAGACCTCCGGTCTTCAACCACCGTCTTCATCTTCGACACCACGTCGAATCGGTTATTCAGAATGGGATAAACCCGGTCTTTCTGAATAACTCGCATATATAATAAACATGTGTTACACAAACACAACATACGCCTCATTCCAATTCAGAATATTCTTTTATTCAAATATTCTTACACTTTGGGATAGATTCCCATTAATTTTATCAAAGATAAATTCTTTAAATTCATTCTTTAATCTTCTTTTGAATATCAATTCAAACTAGTCGGGATTAGCGAAACACACCGAAGTAATCATTTATTTTATTTGCCCAATCCCAACCTATTCATCCCATGAAGTAAAACTGGTCATACTTCATATCTAACACCACAGTGTTATCGGTAAATTCAATTACCATTTCACGTTCAAATCTAATTAAAGATTTAACTATCGCCTGGAGTAGAACTGGTGATACTCCATTTTCGATCTTTTCAATCTAATTAAAGATTCATTAAAACTCCACTTAGTTTTAATTCTTAACTGGGTTAAAGAATCAGTGTCATTTAAAACAAGGTTCACGATAAACCCAAAATCATATTCCATTAATTATCGGGTTAAAGAACAAGTGTTATTTAAAACACCGTTCATGATAAACCCAAGAATCAATTCAAATTCAATTCCAATTAAATTCCATTTAGTTGGTACACTTCATTAAATCTGAATAAAAAGATTTAATCTTTTTCTCAACTGGGCTTAAGAACAGTGTTAATGAAGATGCCATTCATGACAAACCCAAATCACATTTGATATTAAATACAAGGCTCTGAATAGAAAATATATCGGCTTATATTCATATCAAATTCTGCGACCAACAAATATCGTATTGGAAATAACTATATAAATATATCTTTCAAATTCCCATAACAATATCTGTATCTTCAAGAAATCCAACATCGAAATATTCCGTAGACAATTTCAATTCAAATCCATTCCAATTCACTTATTGGAAATTCTGGTTACTTTTAAAACCCTTTTCAAATTCAGTTTATTTATTTAAATATAAATAGAATTATAATTCTAGATCAAAACTAGTTCATTTCGATAAAAATCTATTTTTATCTTTTCAAATTTGGAGTTTTTCATCCCAATTCTTCACAAATCATTTCTTATGATTTTACACAAATTATTGCTATTTTCAATAATTTTATCAAGGCCCGTACAGTCGATTTCCATCAACGACCATCGAACTGCACTTACAGCGACCTTTTCCAAATTTGATTCATAATTCCAAATCCAACCGTTAGATTTCAAATCTCTAATATTCATTAGAAAGCTCTTTTCGATACGAACCCAACGGCTCCTGTTTTAGGAGAATCCGGCGATCGGATCTCCCGCAACGTCAATTCGAACTCAATGGTCGAAATTTACGAACTGCCGCAACGCGGCGCGTTCTATTCAGGCCATTATATATATATATTATATATATTTCGTCGATTTCCTTTTAAACGTATTTTAAAAACCGTTTTAAATTCGTTTTCAAAACGATTTCAACTTCCATCTCAAATTCAAATCAAAATTGAATTTTCCAATATAAATTCGTTTTAAATTCATTTCAAATTGATTTCAGTTCAAATCGATTTTAATTCGATTTGAATTCATTTTCTTTTCAATTCGATTCAATTCGAATTCATTTTATATCCAATTCCCTTCGAATTCACTTTATATTCAATTCAATTCGAATTTGTTTTATATTCAATTCAATTCGAATCCGTTTTATATCCAATTGAATTCAATCTAATTCGAATTTCAATTCTTTTCAATATAATTCGAATTTCAATTCTTTTCAATATAATTCGAATTTTGATTCTTTTCAATATTCATTGAAAAAATGAATAAAATCGATATAAATCTCGTTCGCGTCAAAATGGCGTCAATCTAATCAACACGGCTTCATATATTTCTATTTTCAAATATTCTATTTCAAATATTTCTTTTTCAAATACCTCTTTTTCAAATATTTCTTTTTCAAATATTTCTTTTTCAAATATTTCTTTTTCAAAACTAGAATGAGGCCTAATCAATTACCATAGATTTTACTTCTATGGATTCACATACAACGCATGTATACATCGACAATAACAAATAATCAACCATCATCCAAAGTGCATTCTACACTGTATAAGCATCAAATATAAATATTTAACACTTATAACAGTCTGTCAATCAATCGATCGACTTACAACTAATTATTGGGATTAGTGTATGTCATATATCAACCCAATACCCGTGTGGGGTTTCAAACAATCAAACACAGATTTTATTTGTGTAGCTGGGCGATGTGTAAAATTTATCGTCCCAATCAATATCCGTCAAATGTGTGTATATAAACAAATCATCCGATTTGTTTATATTAGTTTATTTCATTTCGTATACGCGTTAAAAATTCTATTTTTAACTATAAAATATTTTTAACTATATAAATATTTTATTTCCTTTCACATCACATCACACAATCAACTACACATCAAAATCAAACATACAAGCATACAAGCCGTCCTTGGTCTGTGGATGACGGATGTCGGGTGCTACTAAACACCGTCTGCATCCTAATATATATTTTAACTAGAAAATTAAATTAAAGGTGAGAAGCTCTCATAGAGGGTTCCACTCCGCCGTGCTTTTCTTTTGAACTGCTGAACCGTCTGGATCGGTTTGAAATTCCAATGTAGTCCTTGCCCCTCTGTTCAAAATAAAAATTATATTTTTATTGCTTCATTCAATAAATAAAAATCATATTTTTATTTTACTTCACATATATAGATCGAATTTTTATTACATCGCTATAAAAATCACATTTTTATACCACTTACTATATAGATAAAAATTCTATTTTTACACCGTTTCATTCTATATAAAGATTATATTTTTATACTTCTACAATATAAAAGATTATATTTTTATACTTCTACAATTTAAAAGATTATATTTTTGTACTTCTACAATATAAAAGATTATATTTTTATACTTCTACAATATAAAAGATTATATTTTTTTCCTAAATAAAAATCATTTTCTTTATCTCTGTAAAGAAAACAAACACTGAAAAGGAATTTAAATAAAAAAGCTTGCAGTATTATTTTTCAGCGAGAGGGGGAGGGTGTCATCTCCGGAGCACTGAAGGTCGGAGGGGGTGTCGTGCAGGTGGTGGGTGGTGGTCGCAGTTTTGTAGAGGGGGGCATTCGATTTTGGGGCTGGAGGGTTTGGGGTTCGTCGATCCAAGGGGAGGGGTTTCTTGGTCTGGCGGAGGGCGATGGGAGGAGAGGCGCGAGGGGGAGGCTTCGCTGGAGTCGTTGGTGGCAGGCGTAGGGGCGGCGGAGGCTGATCGAGGGTGGGTGGCGGCGTCGCGATGGGTAATGGGGGCTCCGTCGATCGCAGTAGTTTTTTTTTTTGAAATGAGGAGAGAGAAGGGGGAAAGAGGGGGGGTAAGGGATATATATATATTTTATTATTTTATTTTTCACCAAAAAGTAACTTTTTTTTTCGAATTCGAAACGAGACCCACCGCCTGTCGTCCACAGCTAATTACCCCCATTCCGAACACAATGGGATATGTATCGCAAGCTGATTCGATTGTTTTGATCAGTTTTCGTCAAAATCAAAATATAACTCTATATATTGAATTTGAACGCGCATTTCATTTTACCGGGGCCACATACTAACTAGAAAAATTCCCGGAAAATATTTTCTAGCTTCGTATTGACGATACGGTCCTAACAAAACTAATTTCGTCAAATTCTGAGACTGTTTGAAAAATTGCCATTTTCCAGTCGATTAAAAATCAACTAAAACTGGTCAAACACGTTTTCCTTAGCCACGCTCACATATCGAATCGAAAAATTATGAAATTTAAAACCTAGCAATAATTTGACATCACGGATCCAACAAAAGTGGTTTCGTCGAAAACCGAGGTCGTTTGCAAAATTTCCATTTTTAAGGGCCAGAATTCCATAGCGACTATTCTGAATTTTCAATTGGACGTATCTTTTGATTCCCGCTATGAAATTCCAATCTTTCGGATTCGTTGGAAAGATATTCACAAATAGATTCTAATATTTTTGGTTTCACTCAAATCCGGTTTATTTTGCACCCGGTACATTCATTTGAATTTTGAAATCGAATTTTCGAACTACCGCGCCATTTTCAATTCCGTTTATAATTTAAAATAAATTTTTATATTCTAACAACGATTCGAATAAATATATATGTTCTAATTCTATTCAAAATAAATTTCTCGTCGTTATTATTTAAAATAATTCATTTTAAATAATTAAAATTCGCTAAATTCGCCAAAATAAAAATTTTAAATTGGCTCGCATTTTCCGGGTTGTTACAATCTCCCCCACTTAAAATTTTTCGTCCCCGAAAAGGAACGAAGCCGAAAATTGTTTAACAAATCAACTCAACTTTCATTATTTTCACTACGGCTTAAGTTCTCCAACTTTTCAGTTTCTAAGAACTTTTCAAATTTTTCAAAAATTTGGCTAACACCCTAAATTTTCGAAAAATTTCGCCATAACCTCCCCTGCACCGGGAGCACCGGGAAAATCCCGAAATTGCCATACAGGCCCTCCGATCTCAAAAAGAAAAAGAAAAAGCCAAGCGGCTAGCCAATCGGCTCATAAAATCATCATCACCCAAACAAAACAGTAAATTATGGTAAACATGTAGCTATTTGTCGGGCAAACAGTTTTATTCTTCTGCTCTAGCCTCTTTGCTATGACCTGTTCAATGTAAGTACATGTATATGCAAGCAAATGCGACCAAATTTCAATACAATTCACTTTTTGGTCAATTTGGCTAAATGGTTAAAATTTTAATTAATCAAACCATAATCAAACAACACAACCATCAATCAATTAGTTGATTATCATTTCAAATTCATAACTTTGATACATTGTCAAAAAAATCATATTTTTGATGCCAAATCACTACAATAGGCCCTATCTAATTTTGGTTCTCACAACAGTCAATAGGAAATATATAGAAATTCCACCTTCGAAACTCGAACATAAATACTGATGATGTCATGACAATCATCAGTACCATCTCCGGGTGACTAGAGTGTAATTCTATATCTATCCAGTATATTAAAACTTCAAATACATGTGGATCAGACGTATACGCAAAGTCTATATATACTGGACTGTCCAAATCAATACAAACAAATAATCAAATACGTATAATTGATTTAAATTTTCAAAACAAAAATTGTTTTCACTTTTATTTATCAAAAACACTACTCTTCACACTCGTTCTAGGATACTACTGATCCTATCTCTAACGAGTCATTCTCGTTGGATATTACTAATCCAATTTCTGATGAATTCTTTCGTATGGTTCTAAGGTGTCTTGTTCTCTGAGCTTTGTAAACCAAAGCTCTGATACCACGATGAAACGACCTGAAATCCTCCTTACGGGAAATCACGGATTATATTGAGAACAAGACCAATCAAAACGCAGATGGAAGAACATTTCATTGTTAATTACAACAATTCCATCAGAATACAAGAATATACAGAGTATGAATAAATATTACACAGAAAATATCAGAGATTTAAATTACATTTAAATACATCACAGCGGAAAATAATACAATACACAACTGAAGGAGATATACGGATACAAAGCTTTCCGGATATCATTCCAGCTGTAACCTGGATCCTGTGAATATAAATCTGCAAAATCAAAACTACTAGCTGCCCGTGTCAAAATAAGGGCACCTAGAGTTTAGGTGAAAACAATAAACTCCAGGTCAGTCATGGGACTGGTGTGAGAACTAAAACAGTTATTAATCTTTATTTTAAAGTTAGGTAAATCAAGGGACCACGTCGTATAACATGGAACGGGTTTCCTCCCAAGAATACCAATGCATAAAACAAAAGCGCAATGCTAAATAAAGAACAATGAAGCTATTATAAGACCCAGGTCCCATCACACAATGCAACGTAAGCCAGAGGATAGGGTTTTTACCTTATAATAGCCTAGAATGCTTGATATGTTTAAAACAAATCATTGGATACTATTATAAGTGCATAGTGTATAAAACAACTTCAAATCATAAGTATCAATCATAGACGGCATAAGCGCCCCATCCCAGTATGTCTCCATACCAGGCTCTACAAATAAAACCGCAAAGTCACGTATTGGAAGTTGGATTTCCATCTGTGAACCGAGGAAAAAGATAGTCCTCAACCGATTCGAGACTCTCTAGCCCGAGCCTCAGGACCTAGACACAGGTGAGCCCTTGGATCCTCAGGGCCAGTCCACCGGTGTGGATTAAACTCAAACCCTGAACATGCGTTTCCCCGCCCTATGGGGCGTAAATGAGCCAACGAATGACTCTATTGGACCTGGATCGTCCGATCAAACCGAAGCGCCTCTCAACAACAACCACATAAGTCAAACTCGTCAGGGCGTGTAAAACCACTGATGCCACTTCTAGCAAGAAAGAAATGCATGCCCTCCCTGACGTCCTCTCCCGTTTTAGTTCACATCGGGGTGTGAGGCTCGCGAATCAACGTTACACAAAGCTATGCCACACAGGCCGTGCTTTGATCATCAACCACAAGACTCTTCTTTTCAACAGAAGCCTTGATCATATTGCCAATTAGGCATGCCGCACAGGCAATTCACACCATGCGTTTGATATCCATCAATATATAACCCCTGAGCTCGTACGTCTCAGAGAAGGGCGTTAAGCAAGAGAATAAATTCTCCGCCGCCAAACAGATATATATTTAATAGAAATCAATCACACTGAATAAAATCCAATGTCAGACACACAGTCCATTTACAAGTTCGTTCTGGGTCTGAACGAAACTGAAGGCACCTAGTACCCCACATATCCATCGATCTCCAAGTACGTCTGGACGATCACCAACTGATTCCCTCCTCTTGGGTGTACGACCCAATCAAGATCATCAGTAATTATCCAAACGACATGAAGACCTCTGGTCTTCAACACCACGTCGAATCAGTTATTCAGAATGGGAAAAACCCGGTCTTTCTGAATAACTCGCATATATAATAAACATTTGTTACACAAACACAACATACGCCTCATTCCAATTCAGAATATTCTTTTATTCAAGTGTTCTTACACTTTGGGAAAGATTCCCATTAATTTTATCAAAGATAAATTCTTTAAATTCATTCTTTAATCTTCTTTTGAATATCAATTCAAACTAGTCGGGATTAGCGAAACACACCAAAGTAATCATTTATTTTATTTGCCCAATCCCAACCTATTCATCCCATGAAGTAAAACTGATCATACTTCATATCTAACACCACGGTGTTATTGGTAAATTCAATAACCATTTCACGTTCAAATCTAATTAAAGATTTAACTATCGCCTGGAGTAGAACTGG
This sequence comes from Allium sativum, assembly GCA_030737875.1. Classification (NCBI taxonomy): domain Eukaryota; kingdom Viridiplantae; phylum Streptophyta; class Magnoliopsida; order Asparagales; family Amaryllidaceae; genus Allium; species Allium sativum. The sequence goes on along the minus strand of CM060922.1, from coordinate 439,927,153 downwards.
TGATACTCCATTTTCGATCTTTTCAATCTAATTAAAGATTCATTAAAACTCCACTTAGTTTTAATCCTTAACTGGGTTAAAGAATCAGTGTCATTTAAAACAAGGTTCACGATAAACCCAAAATCACATTCCATTAATTATCGGGTTAAAGAACAAGTGTCATTTAAAACACCGTTCACGATAAACCCAAGAATCAATTCAAATTCAATTCCAATTAAATTCCATTTAGTTGGTACACTTCATTAAATCTACATAAAAAGATTTAATCTTTTCTCAATTGGGCTTAAGAACAGTGTTAATGAAGACGCCATTCATGACAAACCTAAATCACATTTGATATTAAATACAATGCTCTGAATAGAAAATATATCGGCTTATATTCAATATCAAATTCTATGACCAAAAAATATCGTATTGGAAATAACAATATAAATATATCTTTCAAATTCCCATAACAATATCTGTATCATCATGAAATCCAACATCGAATTATTCCGAAGGCAATTTCGATTCAAATCCATTCCAATTCACTTATTGGAAATTCTGGTTATTTTTAAAACCCTTTTCAAATTCAATTTATTTATTTAAAGATAAATAGAAATATAATTCTAGATCAAAACTAGTTCATTTCGATAAAAATCTATTTTTATCTTTTCAAATTTGGAGTTTTTCATCCCAATTCTTCACAAATCATTTCTTATGATTTTGCACAAATTATTACTGTTTTTAATAATTTACAGTCGATTTCCATCAACGGCCATCGAACTGCACTTACAGCGACCTTTTCCAAATTTGATTCATAATTCCAAATCCAACTGTTAGATTTCAAATCTCTAATATTCATTAGAAATCTCTTTTCGATGCGAACCCAACGGCTCTGGTTTTAGGAGAATCCGACGGTCGGATCTCCCACAACGTCAATTCGAAGTCAATGGTCGAAATTCACGAACAGCCGCGGCGCGGCGCGTTCTATTCAGGTCATTATATATATATAATATATATTTCGTCGATTTCCTTTTAAACGTATTTTAAAAACCGTTTTAAATTCGTTTTCAAAACGATTTCAACTTCCATCTCAAATTCAAATCAAAATTGAATTTTCCAATATAAATTCATTTTAAATTCATTTCAAATTGATTTCAGTTCAGTTCGATTTGATTTCATTTTCTTTTCAATTCAATTCAATTTGAATTCATTTTATATCCAATTCCCTTTGAATTCACTTTATATTCAATTCAGTTCGAATTCGTTTTATATTCAATTCAATTCGAATTTGTTTTATATCCAATTCAATTCAATCTAATTCGAATTTCAATTATTTTCAATATAATTCGAATTTCAATTCTTTTCAATATAATTCGAATTTCAATTCTTTTCAATATTCATTGAAAAAATGAATAGAATCGATATAAATCTCGTTCGCGTCAAAATGGCGTCAATCTAATCAACACTGCTTCATATATTTCTATTTTCAGATATTCTATTTCAAATATTTCTTTTTCAATTTCTTCTTTTTCAAATATTTCTTTTTCAAATATTACATTTTCAAATATTTCTTTTTCAAATGTTTCTTTTCCAAAACTGGAATGAGGTCCAATCAATTACCATAGATTTTACTTCTATGGATTCACATACAACGCATGTATACATCGACAATAACAAATAATCAACCATTATCCAAAGTGCATTCTACACTGTATAAGCATCAAATATAAATATTTAACGCTTATAACAGTCTGTCAATCAATCGATCAACATAAAACTAATTATTGGGATTAGTGTATGTCATATTTCATCCCAATACCCTTGTGGGGTTTCAAACAATCAAACAAAGATTTTATTTGTGCAGCTGGGCGATGTGTAAAATTTATCGTCCCAATCAATATCCGTCAAATGTGTGTATATAAACAAATCATCCGATTTGTTTATATTAGTTTATTTCATTTCATATACGCGTTAAAAATTCTATATTTAACTATAAAATTGTGACGGCCCGCCCCGCACCAACCGACATTTACTCCAAAAATGCGCTGTACACATGTCCAGTTAGCACGGAACGGGTCGTATGAAGGAAAGGGAAGAAGGAAATGAACATACAAAGAACCTGTAGAATGTCTCACAGCGTATAGAACAAAATATAATGATAACATACTTGACATAAAACAGGAGAGACAGTGCATAAGCTAAAATCAGAACTAAACATCATAGCAGCGGAAATCCAAAATACAGCTTATTACAACTTTCAAACTGTCTCAAAGCAAAAGTAAGATAAAGGAGGTACACTACTAATGCCCATGTAGCGACCACCAACGACATAGGGAGAATGTGTATATATATATCATATGTGGAAGCCTCCTGCCCGCCTCCGAATCAGCTACTCGCGCATCACCAGCTAACCTGTCTCTAGTCTGCTCGTGTGAGCACCCATAGTAATAAGAGGAGACATAAAACTCTGGGTCAGACATAAAGCATGGTATGAGCGATAAGCATCTAAAGTGAACAATAACAGGTAGACTAAAACATACCTGAACCTGGACCTGCAACCAAAGAGTTAGCACTACATACTGTACAACACTCTAAGGTACCATATCAAACGGTGTAAAGATACGGAGGTGGGGGAGGTGTGCATGTCATAATGATGGCAAACAATCAAACATAACATCCATCCTCACATCTCTCACTCAGTGCGTAAAGCATACGACATTCACCACTTCGATCACCCAACATACCTTGCTACGATCACTCTGCCCCATGAAGTCATAAATGGCTTCACTGCACTGATAACGTAGCCACTAATCTTTGCTATGTCCACTTTGCCCCCTGGAGTCACAAGAACCCCACTGCACTGGTTCATAGCCTTACTAATCCTTACTATGTCCACTCTGCCCCATGGAGTCACAATGACCCCACTGCACTGGCTCATAGTCTTACTATGCATCACCTTGCCCCTCGGGTCATAATGACCCTACTGCACTGATAACGTAGTCTTGCTACCATCACCTTGCCCCTCAGGTCATAATGACCCTACTGCACTGATAAGTAGCCATCATTCATTTTTAGTGGTGAATCGAAGTTATGAACGTCGACAACTCCTTAGCACACGTCCCGCAGCAAAGTCCAACTCTTGAAGTGAAGTCGTTGGTTCCCAACTGGATCCTGAGCTCTAACTTCCCATATTGGACTACCTTTGCATCTCGGGTTTTTGGTCAATACTGGGTCGGTTCCGATCAGAATGCTCCTTCTTCACTGGATCGGGTCGGGTCGCCATCACTCCTGGCGGATCGGGTCGGGTCTCCAACTTGCCACGGTTCGGATCGTCATCGCGATCCTCTTTCTCTTTGCTTCAGATCGTGCTCCTCTCCTCAGTTCGGAACGGAATACCCCATACGGGTCGGATCGCGCTCCTCCTGCTCGTGGCTCCCCCTGGTTCGAATCGGCGTCTCGTAGTGCATCGGATCGTGGATGCTGCTTCCCTCTAGTCGGATCGTGATGCGAAACACAAGTGGATCGGATCGGGTAGCAGTTCGCGGTGGGTGCTCGTGGACCTTGTGCAGATGGTTCGGTTCGGAGGAGATGACTCGACTCATGGTGATGTCCCACGATCCCATAGGGCGATCCGATCGACCCTCAATCCCCTATCCGATCCGAATTCCTGCACCTTGTCCAGCGAGTTGTTTACGCCTCTCGACGGCGTTTTCGACCATTCTAACTATTCTAATCAGTCACAAAGCATACCATACAGTCATAGAAGCATGTATAATCAACCACAAACATCAAAACAACAATATGGTAGATTAAAATGGATCAAACATACCCAAAACCCCATATTTCCCCTTAAGCATGTTTAAGTGAAACTAATGATAGGATTAGCAAAATTTAACCAAATTAACCCAAATTCATATCAGAAGTCTAAAACATCATTCCGAATTTTATAAACATTTTTCCAGAATTTTATCATGCTTAAATTCGCTAATTAACACTAATCACCCCTAATTAGCCATAATTAGTGCAAAACTATGCAAATCACTCACCTTAGCCACAAATAAACTAAGATCTGAAATAAATCTCTGATTTGATGTGAATCCCAATGCTAAACAGCAGCTCCAATGTTGATTTTGTGTAGATCTTCCTTGATTAGAGGTTGCTAAGCCAAATCCTTGACCAAAAGGTGATTTGGAGGTGATTTAGAGGTTGGAGGCCATTTTTAGGGTTCCTTGGTGATAAGTGGAGGCTAGAAAACTGAAATGGAATGATCCTCTATCTCATTTCAGCCTCCCCATAACCCTAATCCCGAAATGGGTTATGGGCCTACTCACTAATCACCCGATTTGGCCCGGTTAAGCAGTTTTTCACCCTCCAAACCTTATTTCAGCCATATCTCCCAAACGGTAAGTCCGTTTGGCTATTATGACCACTCTACGGAAAGGTAAACCATCAAACGAATCTAATGGAAGTGGTTTCAGGTCAAAATTCCTTTCCAATCAAAAGTTATGGTCAAAACAGTACCAACTAGGGGCAAAATGGTCATTTAAAAATCGACAAAAATCATGAATATGGGAAATGACTCTAATGGATGTTTCCTAAAGTTACATGACCACACGACTTCATATGGGAAAGAAATAAATATTCTACGATCCCCCGATGCGTAGAATGCGGGTCGTTACAAAAATATTTTTAACTATATAAATATTTTATTTCCTTTCACATCACATCACACAATCAACTACACATCAAAATCAAACAAACAAGCATACAAGTCGTCCATGGTTTGTGGACGACGGGTGTCGGGGGCTACTAAACACCGTCTGCATCCTAGTATATATTTTAACTAAAAAATTAAATTAAAGGTGAGAAGCTCTCACAGAGGGTTCCACTCTGTCGTGCTTTGCTTTTGAACTGTTGAACCGTCTGGATCAGTTTGAAATACCAATATAGTCCTTGCCCCGTTGTTCAAAATAAAAATTATATTTTTATTGCTTCCTTCAATAAATAAAAATCATATTTTTATTTTACTTCACATATAAAGATCGAATTTTTATTACATCACTATGAAAATCACATTTTTATACCACTTACTACATAGATAAAAATTCTATTTTTACACCGTTTCCTTCCATATAGAAATTATATTTTTATACTTCTACAATATAAAGGATTATATTTTTATACTTCTACAATGTAAAAGATTATATTTTTATACTTCTACAATAAAAAAGATTATATTTTTATACTTCTACAATATAAAAGATTATATTCTTATACTTATACAATATAAAAGATTATATTTTTATACTTCTACAATATAAAATATTATATTTTTTTTCCTAAATATTCTTCTTCTCTGTAAAGAAATCAAGCACTGAAAAGGAATTTAAATAAAAAAGCTTACAGTATTTTTTTCAGCGAGAGGGGGAGGGTGTCATCGCCGGAGCTCTGAAGGTCAGAGGGGGTGTCGCGCAGGTGGTGGGTGGTGGTCGCGGTTTTGCAGAGGGGGGCGTTTGATTTTGGGGCTGGAGGGTTTGGGGTTCGTCGATCCAAGGGGAGGGGTTTCGTGGTCTGGCGGAGGGTGATGGAAGGAGAGGCGCGAGGGGGAGGCTTCGCTGGTGTCGTCGGTGGCAGGCGCAGGGGCGGCGGAGGCTGATCGAGTGTGGGTGGCGATCGTGAGGGTGGCGGCGTCTCGATGGATAGTGGGGGTTCCGTCGATCGTAGTAGTTTTTTTTCTGAAATGAGGAGAGAGAAGGGGGAAAGAGGGGGGTAAGGGATATGTATATTTTAATATTTAATTATTTTATTTTTCACCAAAAAGTAACTTTTTATTTCGAACTCGAAACGAGACCCACCGCCTGTCGTCCATAGCTAATTACCCCCATTCCGAACACAATGGGATATGTATCGCAAGCTGATTCGATTGTTTCAATCAGTTTTCGTCAAAATCAAAATATAACTCTATATATTGAATTTGAACGCGCATTTCATTTTACCGGGGCCACATATTAACTAGAAAAATTCCCAAAAAATATTTTCTAGCTTCGTTTTGACGATACGGTCCTAACAAAACTAATTTCGTCAAATTCTGAGACCATTTGAAAAATGACCATTTTCCAATCAATTAAAAATCAACTGAAACTGGTCAAACACGTTTTCCTTTGCCACACTCACATATCGAAACGAAAAATTATGAAATTTAAAACCTAGCAATAATTTGACATTACGGATCAAACAAAAGTGGTTTCGTCGAAAATCGAGGTCGTTTGCAAAATTCCCATTTTTAAGGGCCAGAATTCCATAGCGACTATTCTGAATTTTCAACTGGACGTATCTTTTGATTCCCGCTATGAAATTTCAATCTTTCGGATTCGTTGGAAAGATATTCACAAATAGATTCTAATATTTTTTGTTTCACTAAAATCCGACTTATTTTGCACCCGGTACATTCATTTGAATTTTGAAATCGAATTATCGAACTATCGCGCCATTTTCAATTCCTTTTATAATTTAAAATAAATTTTTATATTCTAACGACGATTCGAATAAATATATACGTTCTAATTCTATTCAAAATAAATTTCCCGTCGTTATTATTTAAAATAATTCATTTTAAATAATCAAAATTCGCTAAATTCGCTAAAATAAAATTTTTAAATTGGCTCGCATTTTCCGGGTTGTTACAGGTTGTGTGTTTGGATTGATTTGTTTTTGTGGATTTGGTTTGTGACGCGAAAGGGAAAATAAAATATTCATGTATTGAATAAAATATTTTATCGTTAAAAATATAATTTTTAACGTGCATATGAATAGAATAAATATTCATTTACAAATCGGATGGTTTGTTTATGTACACTTATTTTTCTGATATTGATTGGGATGATAAATTTTACACATCGCCCAACTTCACAAATAATAATCAGTGTTTGTTGTTTGAAAATCCCACATGGTATTGGGATGATATTTGACATACACTAATCCCAATATTTAGTTGTATGTCAATCGATGGGTTGACAGGCTGTTGTAAGCGTTAATTATTTATATTTAACGCTTATGCAGTTGTGTAATGCACTCTGGATGATTTTTGATTGTTTATCATTTTTGTTCTATACATGTGTTGTATGAAATCCATATAAATAACATTATATGGTAATTGACTGTGTCTGATTCCAGTTCAGAAAGAACAAATATTTTAAAACAACGAATATTTTAAAATAATATTCAATAAAAGATCAAAATCTGATTTTGATATCTAATTTGAGATGGAAACGAAAATATTTAAATATATAAAGTTGTGTTTATTAGATTAACGCCATTTTAACGTGAATGATATTTATTGAAAGTGTGCATGTACGTGCTAAGTATAATACACACAAGGATCGTGTAATACGACGAACAATAGTCAAGTATGAAGTAATATCTAATCACAAAACTGTATAATAGTAAATGCAGTAAAAATAGAAAAATCACACCCGGGATTTTTATACTGGTTCAGAGCACCGTCCTACGTCCAGTCCCAGACTTCTATCTGGAATTTCTCTAATCAACAACCTCACTTAACCCGGAGGAAACAGGTTCACAACACCCGAGCAACCGAACGGGATTTCACGCCTCTATCAACACGAGGACTTCACAACTTGCCTCTTACAACACGAGGACTTCAAACAAGACGAGTAGACTTGTAATTTGACAATGTGTGTTCTAAATAACACGAACTTGTCAATTCTTATACAACCTTCCTATAATCTTATCCTCAAATAGAATTTGTATTTGTGAAGATTTGGAAGATAATATCGTGTTTGAATCAAAAGAATAATATATAAATTCTAGGATTCAAGAAAGATATTGTGAAGAATATGAATTTATATTGATTTTATTCATTTTTATAATGAATACCGAAAAGGAAGTGATATCGAAATCTAATGTTTTGAAAATATTATCATTTACATATTAATGATATGGAATATTCAATTTTTATTTGAAATTGAATATGAAGTTGAAATCGTTTTGAAAACGAATTTAAAATGATTTATAAAACACGTTTTAAATGGAAATCGACGATATATAATATATATATTATATACATTTAATGGCCTGAATAGAATGCGCTGCGCCGCGGCAGTTCGCGAATTTCGACCACTGACTTCAAATGGACATTATGGGAGATCCGACCATCAGATTCTCCTAAAACCAGAACCGTGGGGTTTGTATCGAAAAAAGCTTTCCAACAAATATTAGAGATTTGAAATCTAACAATTGGATTTGGAATTATATCCAAATCAAATTTGGAAAAGGTTGGTGTAAGTGCAGTTCGACGGCCGTTTATGGAAATCGACTGTACGGGCCTTGATAAAATTATTAAAAATATCAATAATATGTGTAAAATCATAATAAATGATTTGGAAAGAATTGGGATGAAAAATCCCATATTTGAAAAGATAAATATATATTTTTATCGAAATGAACTAGTTATTAACTAGAATTATAATCCAATATTTTTAAATAAATAAATTGGATTTGCAATGGTTTTAAAAATAACCAAAATTCCCAATATCTGAACTGGAATGGATTTGAGTCGAAATTATCTTCGAAATATTTCGACATTGGATTCCATGATTATATGGATATTGTGGAGGAATTTGGAAGATATATATATCGTTATTCCCAATACGATATTTGTTGATTTCAAAATTTGATATTGAATATAAGCCTATATAATTTCTATTCAAAGCCTTGTATTTAATATTGAATTGGATTTTGGGTTTGTCGTGAACCGTGTTTTAAATGGCACTGTTCTTAAACCCAGTTGAGAAAGGATATAAATCTTTTTATTAAGATTTAATGAAGTTTACCAATTAACTAACATTTAATTGGAATTAAACTGAGATTGGTTTTTGGGTTTATCACGAACGGTGTTTTCACTTGTTCTTTAACCCGATTAACAATGGAATGAGATTTTGGGTTTGTCGTGAATGATATCTTTAATAATACCGTTCTTAAACCCAATGGAGTTAAGAAAATTAGAAACTAACTGGGGATTAGCTAAGTTGAATGGTTTCCTGGGTATCGATCTGATGTTGGTTTCGGCCTTTGGGATTAATATTTAGGAAATTATTCTCTTACTAACTTACGGTTAGAGACTGATGGGATAGGTCTTCAGTAACACTGTTCTTGAACCCCATGTGAAGAAAATAAATCTTTTAATTAAGATTGTTAGAGTTTCCAATTATATTTAATAATTGGAATAAAACGGAATGTGAATTGGGTTTATCGTGAACTGTGTTTTCAACGACATTCGTTTTTAACCCGATTTACAGTGAAATGGGATTTGGAATTTATAAATCTTTTCATTAAAGATTTTACGGGAATTTTCGAAAGTAAAATTTCCAATTTAATATAGTAAATTGGAATTGAATGGAATTCGATTGATAATAATCGAAGTGAACTTCTGTGGAGAAAGACTGTTAATACATATGGAATTTAAAAGGCTTTGCCGTTATTCCATTTATATTATTAGTCCGATACGGAAATTGATATCAATTATATATTGATTTATTTTTCCGTGAAGATTCCATAATTAATGGAAGGTGATTTTGGGTTTATCGTGAGCAATGCTTTAAATGACATTAGTTCTTTAACCCAGTTAAAGATAAGATTAATTTCTTAACTTTGAAAAATATTTAAGAAATGATTTTTGGAGATTAAAACTGAATTAGAGTTTTAATGAATCTTTAATTAGATTGGAATGTGAATGAGATGATTAAAATTATCGAATTCACGAAATGATCGAGATTGGAGTACCACTAGTTTTAATCCAAGCGATAATTAAATCTTTAATTAGATTTGAACGTAAAATGGTAATTGAATTTGCCGATAAGACCGTGGTGTTAGATATGGAGTACTACTAGTTTTGCTCCATGGGATGAATAGGTTGGGATTAGGAAGTAAAACAAATGATTACTTTGGTAAGGTTCGCTAATCCCGACTAGTTTGAATAAACCTTAATTTGGTTTGAATTGATATACAAAGGAAGATTAAAAAATAAATTTAAAGAATTTAGCTTTGATAAAATTAATGGGAAACTTTCCCAAAGGATATGAAGATTTAAATAAAAGAATATTGAAAACTGGAATGAGGTGTATGTTGTTTTTTTATAGCACTTGTTTATTATTGTAATGATACGGTTTTCGCCCAATCTAATCGATCACTAAATCGACTAAGACCGTTCAAAACCCGCATATGTTAACTTTGGAAATACAACACATCAGAACAAATAACAGAAGACTTTTATAAACATTATAATAATGTTACATCAGAGTAAAGAATATATCAAAGTACATCGAATATAATACAGCGGAAAAATTAAATTACAATAAATGTAATACACTGCAGCGGAACAATTAAATTACACAGCGGAAGTCTATCAATGCTTTGGACACAGCTTTAAGCTTCGATCCAGAATCCTGCTCAATATATCTGCAAAATAAGCTACTCGACTGCCTATGTGGAAAAGAGGGCACCCAAGTTTGTAAAGTGAAACAAACTACGGGTCAGTCGTGGGACTGGTATGAGAAATTTACTTAACTTATCTAATAAAAAGGCAAATCACAGGACCACGTCGCTAACGCGGAACGGGTTTACTCCATTGGATTGCCAATGCATGAAATAAAGTAAATCGTTAAACAACGCAATGCTTTTTAGAAAAATGAAACCATTATAAGACTTAAGTCCCATCACACAATGCAACGCAAACCGAAGGATAGAGTTTTACCTTATAATGGTCAAAAATGCTTAATACAATAAAAGCGGATTTGATATTATTACTAGTGTATATATGTTTCAGAAACATTTCAATCATAAGGTATCAATCATAGACGGCATAATACCCCATCCTAGTATGTCGCCATATTATTTCTACAATCAAAACTGCATGATGTCGTATTGGAAATTGGGTTTCCATCAAGAGTCAAGGCTAGGAACGATCTCCTTATAGATTCGAGACACTCTAGCAATATCTCAGGATTTGGACGTTGGCGAACCCTTGGATCCTGCAGGGCCGATCCACAAATACTTTAGTGGATTGGAAATTCCTGAACACATGCTTCCCGGTCCTATTGAACATATAACACGGCCATTGGCGACCGACATATCTGAGGCCTCGAAAATTCCATCATCCACATAAGTAAAATGTCCGGGCAGGTAAGTCGCTGACACCACTTCTAGCTAGAAACAAGCGTGTGCACTCCCTGCGTTCCCTTGCTCTGTTTTTTACTCATACCGAGGTGTGAGGCTCGCAAAGTCACATCATACGCAAATCTACACCTAAATAGGCCACGCTTTGATCATCCCACAAAGCTCTGCTTTTCAACAAAAGCCTTAATCATTTGCATCTTAGTGTGCCACATTGACCGCTGACGCCATGCGATTGATTACTACTAATATATATCCTCTGAGCTCGTGCATCTCAGAGAAGGGTGTTAAGAAAGAGAATAAATTCTCCGCCACCACAGATATATATTAAATAGAAATCAATTTAATTTACATGGAATGAAATTTAATGTCAGACACATATCCATTTACAAGTCCGTCCTGGGTCTGAATGAAACCAGAGTCACCTTATTCCTCGTCTCGTATGTCCAATACGGAAGCGAGGTGCTCGCATATTCGGACAATCAACAAGTATGTCCGGACAAACTACCACTTTAATCCTTTACTGGTAGCTAGCCAATGTTGGGCATCAGTAGTCGTCCATTCGATGTGAAGATCGCCGGTCTTTATCCACTGTCTTTGACTTTAATCGTTGTAGTAATTATTCAGAATGGGTTAAACCCGGTCTTTCGAATAACTCACATATTTTATAATTAAAAATGATGTGTTATAAGGAAACATCCAACGCCTCATTCCAATTCAGAATATTCTTCTAATAAAATATTCATATCAATAGGGAAATGATCCCATCAATTTATCAAAGATAAATTCCTTTAAATTAATTCTTTAATCTTCTTTTTAAAGATTCATCAAATTCCAATTCGGTTTTAATATCAAAAATCATAACTTTATGATTATAGTTTTAAGAAATTAATCTTGTCGTTAACTGGATTAAAGAACCAATGTCTCCTAAAACACATTGTTCACGATAGACCCAAAATCATTTTCCATAAAATATGAAATTTCCATAGAAATCAAATCAATATACAACCGATATAAATTTCCGTATCAGACCATTAATATAAATGGAATAACAACAAAGCCTTTTAAATTCCATATATAGTAACAGTGTTCTTTTACAGAAGCCTATCTTGATTATTATCAATCGAATTTCCACACAATTCCAATTTAATATATTAAATTGGAAAATTCGACTTTGGAAAATTTCTTTTTAAATCTTAGTAAAAAGATTTATAATTTCCAACTTATATTTTTACTGTTAATTGGGTTAAAGAACAAATGTCATTTAAAACACAGTTCATGGTAAACCCAATTTAAATATCAATTTATTACAATTAATAAATGTAATTGGAATTCTAAAAATCTTAATTAAAAGATTTATTCTTTAATACGGGGTTTAAGAATAGTGTTATTTAAGACGCCATCCACGACAACCCAAAATTCAATTCTTTTATTTAATTCCAACTAAATATTATTAAATTAGAATATTACATTAAATCTTAATTTAAAAAATTTATTCTGGCTAATAACTAGTTCATCTCAATAAAATATATTTTTATCTTTGGTGTCCATCCGAAAACGGATATAGAAATCATCCTTTTATTCTTTGTTGAATAGTATTTTACATTATTCGTTATTTAAAAATATTCTTTATATACAAAAAGGTTCCTTATGTAAAATATTCTTTGTATTACAATATCATTTTAAAAATATTCTATATTCAAAAGAAATTCTTTGTTTTAAATATTCTTTATATAAAATATATTCTAAATCGGAAAGCGACTCAATCATTTACCATATAATTTCGGTTATATGGATTTCATACATCGTATGTAAATGACAACAAATGATAAATAATCATCAAACCATCCATTCAACATCCAGAGTGAAGTTCCCAACTGTGTGAGCATTAAAATGAAATAATAACATTCATCGCAGCCTGACTATCTATTGATTGACATACAAATAAATATTGGGACTAGTGTATATCAATTATTATCCCAATACCCATGTGAGGTTTTCAACCAACAACAGTTCATATAAATAAATAGTTGGTTAATGAATTTAACCAAATTTAATACTTCTATCATGTTGATGATAATGAACAAACATGTTATTATATTCTTAGTGCCGAATAAAAATGTACTGGACTTGTATAATTTCCTTGTACACTTCTAATATCTAATAGAATGTAATTTATTTATATGTCTGTAACGTCCTGCCTTTTGGACCGCTTCAAATTGGCAATTAAACCAACTTAAAACGTCCAAATCGACAGAGCGTATTTAGCTTATAGAGTTTAAAAACAGAATCAACATAAAAAAAACACAGAATAAATAAATAACAGAGTACTGAACAGCGAAATAATCTTTTATATATTAATCAAAGTTTTGATACAAGATTTCTTTCTATACAGCTGTAACGACCCAGCGGTTTTCGGGCCCAAAATTCAACATAAATACCTTTACTGTATCTCATGCTAACCTTTCAAGCATCGAGAACACCGGATTGTTAATGAAAGAAATTAGAGGGTGAGATAAGAAAGGAAGAAATATAAGAATAGAAGAAGGAGAAGAACACAACACAAAGTCTCACATCGCAGCGGAACAAAATATAATATAGAAGTAAATCTTTATTGAAAGCTTTAAATAAACTTACATCAACAGAGTACATCAACATCACTGGACAGTTGTAATAATCTGTCCATATATACAATACAACGGAATAATGTCATACGTCTGAACTCTTCCAGCCCGTCTCTTCACTGCTTTCGAACCTGAACCTGTACACTCCTGGCTAACCCGAGTATTACAAAACACCGGGTCAGTCTGGTGAACCAGAGTGAGATAAACTCGCACAGTATTAAGGGTAAATCATCCAATCATGATTTTAAAGTCCGAAATCTTTTCAAAAGCAAAAGATAATCGTAAGACCGAATCCACACATAAACACGGACGGTTTTTACCTTACGATAACCCAAAACAATTTTGAAAACAATATCTTTTCTGATATTATAATAATGTCTAAATACAAGTAAATAACAATCTAGTGGAACGCTTGCATCTCACGCTCCACATATATAGTATACAATCAAAACCGCAGGCGCTTATTGGAGATTGGATTTCAATTCTGACAAGGTATGGGACCACTTGCCGATCGTGTATCTCTATAGACGAATACACTGGGTTCAACAAGAACGTCTTGCAACCCGACCCACACATGACCGACCACTCATTTCGCTTGAGTGTATCGAATGTATATCACCGACGGTTGGGATCAGCAACCGCATCCTGAAAAGGGACAGCATCGAATATAGATTTGAGAAACAAATGGAATTCCTCTAGATAGGTGATCATACACCCTAATGGGAGCGACCCACATAGCCATGCTACCTGCCCGATTTTCGTCATTTCCGAGTTGATGAGGCTTGAGGTCAGAATTTCCTTTACAGCACTTGGCCACCATTCACTTTGAATGCCACATCGTCAGATCCGCCAGATATCACACTGATTGACGCCCACAAAAACTCTAGTTTATCTAGCTAGAGAATAACCATTTCTCCGCCATCAACTATGGTATGTTTGGAGAAATCAACGCATGTAATTCCTTTGGAAATACTCTATCAGACACTCGTCCATACAAGTCATCCAGGAACAGGATGAACCGAAGGCATTCTCCTACTGCATCCTAGGAATCACCCTACAGATCAGTAGCGAGAAGTCCTTGCAAATCCGTAGATTTCAATCATGACAGAATCACTGTTGAAATATCTCCGGCCGCTAAACCAGAAAAATCCAATCAGTAGTTCCTCCACTCATGAAGATCAACGGTCTTCAACTGCTCTATCTTCAATGATCTTCTTCCACGTATACGCTGGTCGGAATGGTTTTCGAATATAAATTCGATTCCGGTCTTTCCGTACCAACGATCGTATGGTCAACTTTGATAGTTGGTGTTTTAACTATCAAATAAATAACTGTGTGAATAACATGAGTTTACCAGTGCAGTACTAACACTACAGGGCCCTTTCAAACCGATTAACGATATTTAATCTCAAACTCTTATTTCATCATTTTAAATGTAACTCATTTGATATATACGATTTCAAATTTTCAAAGTTATTTCACTTTCATATCAAATCAAAATCCCTTATTTTCTTATCGTTTCTAAACCTGTAGTGACCCGGATTTTTGAGCGACTTTGGTTATCGACGTAAGCACGACGTCGATAACCAAAACATTGAAAAATCCCGGTAATTAATGAAATAAATTAGAAGGTGAGAATAGATAAGATAGAACTTATAGAATAGAAGAAGAAGAAGAAGAACATCATCATCAGAGTAAACACGAATCTCACAGCGGAACGAATAAAATATAACATAACATATCCTTGAAATAACATCATTATATGTATACAATAACACTTATCAGAGTACAACACTTACAACAACAGCGGAAATAATAATAGCTATAGAATCCTGAAGCCTCCTGCTCCAAGCTCTCCAAGTGTATCTGTAAAATCCCGACTACTTGACTGCCCGTACAAATTTAGGCACCCAAGAGTTTAGGGAAAACAACAAAATAAACTCCGGGTCAGTCATAGGACTGGTGTGAATAAACTCAAATCATTTAAACAGGTATATGATATCTCATAAGACCACGCCGTGAATACGGAACGGGTTTTTCCCTTATGAGAATCCAAATAACTTTTCAAAGCAATATCATTCTGATATTATAGTAATGTCTAAGTACAAATAAATATCAATCTAGCAGAAACGCTTGCATCTCATGTTACTACATATATAGTATACAATCAAAATCGCAAGCACGTATTGGATGATTGGATTTCCAACTATGACAAGGTATGGAAGCACCTTCCGATCAGTGTACTCTAGGAACGATACACTGGAGTTCAACAAGAACATCTTGCAACTCAGCCACACATGACCGACCACTCATTTCGCTTGAGTGTATCGAATGTACATCACCAACGGTTGGGATCAGCAACCGATCCCGTATATATATGGGACAGCATTGATAGATTTAAGAAACAAATGAATATTCACTAGATATGTGATTATACACCCTACTTCGGTGCGACCGACTTAGCCATGCTGCCTGCCCGATTTCTGTCATTTACCGGATGTGAGGCTAGAAGCTACGCTTTATCATCACAATAGATTCACTTTGAATGCCACATTGTCAGATCCATCGAAAATCACTAATTGACGTCTACAACAATACATTACGTGTCAGCTAAAAGAAGTTTCCATCTCCGCTTCCACTCTTGGTACGGTTGAAGAGATCAATGTACGTGACCTTTCTGGAAATACTCTGTCAGACATCCATCTTCATTTACTTAAAATGTCACATCGTCATACCCGCCAAATCACAAATTGACTTATCCTAAAATAACACGGGTATACAGCTAAGAGAAACGAATTCCTCCGCCACCAAACGTGAATACGTTTGAACAGATCAACTTACGCGATCCATTGGATATACTCTGTCAGACCTTCGTCCATATAAGTTGTCCTGGGACTGGACAAACCGAAGGCACTATTCTGTAAACAGGATAGCCCTTGCATTTTACTCCGTCTTCAATTATCTTTGGCATATATGATTTGCAACGCTTATGCCAATACAGAGTGGTTCTATGGATAATAATCCAACCGGTCTCTCCATATTAACAACGATAAAATGGTCAAAACTTCGATAGTCGGTGAGTTAACTATCAAAGAAAAACAAGTGTGCAAACAACGATATTATTTCCAGATGGAAATTATATCGAACAAACATCATTTAACATAATCTCTTTAGTTCATTTATCTACTTATCTCCTGTTTCCCTATATTCTAAATTCTTATTTTTCTTTTATCAGAAAACATTTCTGATTCTCGTTTGGAAAACATTTCCAACACTCCTTTACGATCAAACCTTACCATTTCTTAGTTAAGAAGGAAGTCACTCAAGTTGGGGTATAATTACCTCTCAGACCTTAACTGAACAACGTTATAACTTCGAAATGGTCAAAGTTTATGTTTTAATCTTTAACAACTTCTTTACGCCTTTCTCGGATTCAATTTTACTAGTCCACCTCTATATTTAAAACATTGGTTATAACGATAACGTTATAATCCCTACTTTCGAATTATCTAACTTTAATTATAACTTCTATTCTTATTAGTGAATAATTAACCTAACACTTATTTATTTATAAATAAATAAATTTCTATTTAAACACTGGAAAGTATAAATACTTTCCCGAATTCGATATAATCGAATTCGCCGATTAACTCTCTTCGAGAAATCTCTATTTGATTAACTCTTCTTCGAATAACCTATATTCGATTTACTCCTTCTCGAATAAACGATATTCGATAATCTCTCTTCGAATAACTAATATTCGATAACTCTTCCTTTTCAAATATCTCATATTTGAAAATCTCACTTCGATTAAACTATAATCGATAACTCCTTTCGATGAAACTAACATCGGTAACTCCTTTCGATGAAACTAACATCGATAACTCCTTTCGATGAAATTAACATCGATTTATTTAACTCGACGTACTTAACTCGACTAACTTAACTTGACTCGACTAACTCGACTTACTTGGTTCGACCAATTCGATTCGATTAACTAGGCTCGACTAACTTGGTCGAACCACCTGATCAACTCAACTTATTTAACTTAACTGGTTTTACTTGGTTTGACTAACTCAATTTATTAACTCGACTGACTAATTCAACTCGATTAACCTAACTTGATTTACTTATCTCGATTAACTGAACTAATCACTTTGATTAACTCGACTAATTCACTTTGGTTAACTTAACCAATTCACTTAATTAATTCATTTAGTTTAGCTTAACTAATTCACTTAACTAATTCATTTAGTTTAGCTTAACTAATTCACTTAACTCTTGTCGAATAAACTATATTCGACTAACTCTTTTGATTTAACTCTAATCGATTAACTTCATTTAACTCTATTCGAATAACTAATTCGATTAACTAACTTCGAATACCATATTCGATTTCTCCTTTCGAATGTCTATATTCGATTAACTAACTTCGAATACCATATTCGATTTCTCCTTTCGAATGTCTATATTCGATTAACTAACTTCGAATACCATATTCGATTTCTCCTTTCGAATGTCTATATTCGATTAACTAACTTCGAATACCATATTCGATTAACTTACTTCGAATACCATATTCGATTAACTTACTTCGAATACCATATTCGATTAACTTTATTCACTTTATAAAGATTTCCTTTTTAACAACGTTTTAATCATTTGAAAAGATTTACTTTTAAATAACGGTTCTACACTTTAAAAATGATTTCCTTTTCAAATTTATTCTTGAAATATTCTAACTCCTTAAATTCCCGGGAAAATTCGCCATAACCTCCTTTGTATCGGGAACATCGGGAAAATCCCCAAACTCGCCACACAGGCCTTTCCATTCAAAAAGAAATGTTTTGAATTTATTTCCTTTTCAAATATCTCCTATTTATAAATATTCCAATTTATAAACATTTCTTATTTATAAATATTCCACTTTATAAATATCTCTTATTTATAAATATTCCACTTTATAAATATCTCTTATTTATAAATATTCCATTTTATAAATATTCTATTTTCAATATCACTTTGAAAATCCCTTTATCAATATTCCGGTATGTTATGGTATTCAATCATATCAAATCACGCTGTTCAATATCGTCCATACCCACACAATCAACAACAGGTTAAAATTCACATCATAAATTAAAATATATGAAAAACAATAAAATAACTGTTGAGGAATCCAGTCGGATTCCTCCAACCTGTTTCCCTGCATCACAGATGTTAGACAATATAGATAACATCACTTTCAGTTCCATATGATATATTCTGTTAAACAGAATCAATATAGAAATTTAACTAACTGACTAGCAGTTCAATCAAACAATCAACACACAGTAAATCAGACAATATTTAACAGTTCTAAAATACAACATGAAATTATAAACTGTTCAGAGTTGGTGAGATTTACTCACATTTGCAGTTCATCGTTGAAGAACGATAAACTGTTTATTTGATTTGAATCAAACAATTTATTTCGCCATAAATTCATACGAGCCCCAATCCACTTCAAACCAGTTCGTTTGTGTAGTCCTTTTCGATACGATTCCAACGTGACCTGTTTTGTTGAATTTCGTTTACATACGACCAAGTTATAACGTTTTAAAGTTACGTATATTTTATATAATCATAACATGAATTAAATAAAATCGAACGGGCTTTAACCTTAAAACTTGGTCCACTCCACTTCTACAAAGCCCAGGCCGCCACTACTTCTTCTCCGTTCTGATGAACACCGAACCTCCTGTAGCCATTTCCCAATACTTCTGCCCCATTTATCTACTCCAACATTTCACTAAAATTCCTACAAGAACATCCATCGTCTTCCTCTTCGAAAACCCTACCACTCCATACCCAAAATGCACGGCTCGACCACCTCCTGTAAATCGCGATCCACTCGGCCTCACGCATAGACATCGACGTTCATTTGCATCGAATCCTCCAAGACTTGCACCTAAGGTGCGGAATTACACCCTGATGCCAAAAACAATACTCAAAACTTCTAATGCTTCACTAACTCTCGAACTCAAACCCTAGATCTACTGTATAAAAACCCGAACACCATACCCATGTCGCACCCACTAAAACCAGTACAGAATCGAACGGTATCACTCTCTGATCTCGAATACAAGGTTCCCATGATTTAATGATTTTTGTGGGATTTTTTTTATTTTTATTTCGATTGAAACTTTACTAGGAGATGAAAATTGTTGGCGGCTCATGTTTTGATCAGTGGAAAACTGAATTAGGTTTAGGATTGTTAAGGGTAGTAGTATTTATAAGCAAATATAAATATCTAGATATTTTTTTTAAAGGGATATTCCCGGTATATGCTTATTCATATATTCATTATTTTCTTCTAAAAATCGCTGTGACCACACATAGTATTCAAAAATCACCAAACTGAACATACTGCTAGAGTTTGACATCACGGTCCCAACAAAACTGGTTTCGTCGAATTCCGACTTCGTATGCTCACTCAGCGTATTTTTAACTATCAAAATACTGACTGTTTTACACTCTAAAAATCCGTACGGCCACACAGTGACTCTAAAAATCACGAAACTGGAAATCTAACAACTATTTGATATTGCGGATCCAACAAAACTGGTTTTGTCGAATTCCGACTTCGTTTGCAAAAGTGGCTATTTTTAAAGCTCAGGATGACCCATTTAAATATATAAATATATTTAAATATTATTAAATTAAATATTAATAAATTCATATTATCGTATATCTTCACATATGATATCATACAGCTTCAAAATATCATATCAGAATTTACAGCTTGATATTTCAGATTTCAGATTTATCGATATTCAGTTTATATCGAAAATCCTTTTTATAACGTAAATAAAGCGTTGCAAATTATAAATGGATTCTACAGCGACTTTTCTGAAATTTGATTTGGACGTACATCAAAATCTACACGACGAAATCCCGATTTTTCTCTTCCACTAGAAAGATATACTCTACCAGCTCCACACGTTTCTTGTTTCACAGAAATCCGGCTTAAAACGAATCTTGTACATTCAGTTGAAGTTCAAATCGCCAAATAGCGATATGCCGCGCCATTTCAAGCTCTATTTTAAATATATTATAATTATACGTTCAAACTGTCGTCGATTGAATATATTCGCCAATATAATCCAACTCTAAGTTGAACTATATCTTTGGGATGACCCCATTCACAGAATATTTGTATTTCCAATATTTTTGATTATTTCGACATTATAATATATTTTATTATATTATAATTATTAATT
Source organism: Allium sativum (assembly GCA_030737875.1). NCBI lineage: Eukaryota > Viridiplantae > Streptophyta > Magnoliopsida > Asparagales > Amaryllidaceae > Allium > Allium sativum. Next base: position 439,906,092 of record CM060922.1, on the reverse strand, counting down.
AAATATTCAATATTATTTAATTCACGTTCTCGATATCGATAAATCGATATTTAATAATTAAATAAATTAATTGTTCAACAGCTAAAATGCGGGTTACTACAATCTTCCCCCCTTAATAAAATTTCGTCCTCGAAATTGCTAAGCTAGGGGATGACCCTATCTTCTGGGTAAAAATTTATCTGTTTACCTCTTGTCTCCGGTTTCAACTGAACCAATTAATATCGACTAAAATATTAATTTATTCCGACTAACTAAATTTTCAAAAATTCTGAAAATTTTCTAACACCTTAACTTTTCGAATAATTTTGCCAGCACCTCCTTTGTACTGGTCAATATCTCAAACTCCAACTCGCCTCTCTGGGCCTTCTTTAACCCAAAAGAAAATCAAACAGCCAAGCGGCTTGCCAATTCGGCTCATAAAACTCCAAACTCATGTATAAATATAAACTTGTACCTTTTTGTCGGGCATACCATTATATCCCTTTCATCTGTTACCAATTCAATATATATCAATGTCATACCAATCCAATCAAACTCAATCGATTCATTCTCAAATCCAACTCATTTGCTTACTCAAGTCAAATTCCATTCAAACTCTAATGTCAAATTTCAAACTCTTAACTCATCAATGAAATTCCATTCCAGATTATTTTCAAATCAAATCTGTCTTATTTAACTTAGTTCAAGTTAAATTTAAATTTATTTATTCATCTATACCATCTCAATCTATTTAACTTCATTAGTTAAATTTTAAGTCCAAAATTTTAAATTCCTGAGTTCATTTCAAATCAATTTGAAATCATAATACCAATTCAAAACCTTTGAATTTCTAAACAACTTGTTTTCCTCAAAACAATTCAAAAACAATTTCTTTGGTAGTAATCCGTCACTTAGCAGCTCAAAAATGAACACTGATGATGTCGCGATTCATCATCAGAATCTATTTTCCAGATATCAACGTGAGTTCAATACTATATCACATTCATTTTGAAAAACATTTTCAAAATCTCCCAGGAACTTAAAATCTCCTTATTTTAAATTCAAATTCTGATTCCATTTTATCTTATTTCATATACTTTACTTATATGAATTCTAATTGGTTATTCATAACCATTTCACTTTTTATAATCTTATCTGATTATAGTTACTACCAACACAACCTATATATGATAATATATCACATATCCATACTGTGTCGGTCCATCGTATTCAAGTGTTTATTTACTCCTACTGATACAGTGGATCAAACTGATCGACCAGAACTCATAAACGACTTAGCCAATGAATCTCCACAATATAAAACCATTTTTATATCAAATACAAATACGCACTCGTATATATATACACTCAAACTCAGTCTAGGATATTACTAATCCCATCTCTACTGAATCACGCCACAGAGCCAAGTAATTCTTAACCTAAGCTCTGATACCAACTGTAGTGACCCGGATTTTTGAGCGACTTTGGTTATCGACGTAAACACGACGTCGATAACCAAAACATCGAAAAATCCCGGTAATTAATGAAAGAAATTAGAAGGTGAGAATAGATAAGATAGAACTTATAGAATAGAAGAAGAAGAAGAACATCATCATCAGAGTAAACACGAATCTCACAGCGGAACGAATAAAATATAACATAACATATCTTTGAAATAAAATCAGTATATGTATACAATAACACTTATCAGAGTACAACACTTACAACAACAGCGGAAATAATAATAGCTATAGAATCCTGAAGCCTCCTGCTCCAAGCTCTCCAAGTGTATCTGTAAAATCCCGACTACTTGACTGCCCGTACAAATTTAGGCACCCAAGAGTTTAGGGAAAACAACAAAATAAACTCCGGGTCAGTCATAGGACTGGTGTGAATAAACTCAAATCATTTAAACAGGTATATGATATCTCATAAGACCACGCCGTGAATACGGAACGGGTTTTTCCCTTATGAGAATCCAAATAACTTTTCAAAGCAATATCATTCTGATATTATAGTAATGTCTAAGTACAAATAAATATCAATCTAGCAGAAACGCTTGCATCTCATGTTACTACATATATAGTATACAATCAAAATCGCAAGCACGTATTGGATGATTGGATTTCCAACTATGACAAGGTATGGAAGCACCTTCCGATCAGTGTACTCTAGGAACGATACACTGGAGTTCAACAAGAACATCTTGCAACTCAGCCACACATGACCGACCACTCATTTCGCTTGAGTGTATCGAATGTACATCACCAACGGTTGGGATCAGCAACCGATCCCGTATATATATGGGACAGCATTGATAGATTTAAGAAACAAATGAATATTCACTAGATATGTGATTATACACCCTACTTCGGTGCGACCGACTTAGCCATGCTGCCTGCCCGATTTCTGTCATTTACCGGATGTGAGGCTAGAAGCTACGCTTTATCATCACAATAGATTCACTTTGAATGCCACATTGTCAGATCCATCGAAAATCACTAATTGACGTCTACAACAATACATTACGTGTCAGCTAAAAGAAGTTTCCATCTCCGCTTCCACTCTTGGTATGGTTGAAGAGATCAATGTACGTGACCTTTCTGGAAATACTCTGTCAGACATCCATCTTCATTTACTTAAAATGTCACATCGTCATACCCGCCAAATCACAAATTGACTTATCCTAAAATAACACGGGTATACAGCTAAGAGAAACGAATTCCTCCGCCAGCAAACGTGAATACGTTTGAACAGATCAACTTACGCGATCCATTGGATATACTCTGTCAGACCTTCGTCCATATAAGTTGTCCTGGGACTGGACAAACCGAAGGCACTATTCTGTAAACAGGATAGCCCTTGCATTTTACTCCGTCTTCAATTATCTTTGGCATATATGATTTGCAACGCTTATGCCAATACAGAGTGGTTCTATGGATAATAATCCAACCGGTCTCTCCATATTAACAACGATAAAATGGTCAAAACTTCGATAGTCGGTGAGTTAACTATCAAAGAAAAACAAGTGTGCAAACAACGATATTATTTCCAGATGGAAATTATATCGAACAAACATCATTTAACATAATCTCTTTAGTTCATTTATCTACTTATCTCCTGTTTCCCTATATTCTAAATTCTTATTTTTCTTTTATCAGAAAACATTTCTGATTCTCGTTTGGAAAACATTTCCAACACTCCTTTACGATCAAACCTTACCATTTCTTAGTTAAGAAGGAAGTCACTCAAGTTGGGGTATAATTACCTCTCAGACCTTAACTGAACAACGTTATAACTTCGAAATGGTCAAAGTTTATGTTTTAATCTTTAACAACTTCTTTACGCCTTTCTCGGATTCAATTTTACTAGTCCACCTCTATATTTAAAACATTGGTTATAACGATAACGTTATAATCCCTACTTTCGAATTATCTAACTTTAATTATAACTTCTATTCTTATTAGTGAATAATTAACCTAACACTTATTTATTTATAAATAAATAAATTTCTATTTAAACACTGGAAAGTATAAATACTTTCCCGAATTCGATATAATCGAATTCGCCGATTAACTCTCTTCGAGAAATCTCTATTTGATTAACTCTTCTTCGAATAACCTATATTCGATTTACTCCTTCTCGAATAAACGATATTCGATAATCTCTCTTCGAATAACTAATATTCGATAACTCTTCCTTTTCAAATATCTCATATTTGAAAATCTCACTTCGATTAAACTATAATCGATAACTCCTTTCGATGAAACTAACATCGGTAACTCCTTTCGATGAAACTAACATTAATAACTCCTTTCGATGAAACTAACATCGATTTATTTAACTCGACGAACTTAACTCGACTAACTTAACTTGACTCGACTAACTCGACTTACTTGGTTCGACCAATTCGATTCGATTAACTAGGCTCGACTAACTTGGTCGAACCACCTGATCAACTCAACTTATTTAACTTAACTGGTTTTACTTGGTTTGACTAACTCAATTTATTAACTTGACTGACTAATTCAACTCGATTAACCTAACTTGATTTACTTATCTCGATTAACTGAACTAATCACTTAGATTAACTCGACTAATTCACTTTGGTTAACTTAACCAATTCACTTAATTAATTCATTTAGTTTAGCTTAACTAATTCACTTAACTAATTCATTTAGTTTAGCTTAACTAATTCACTTAACTCCTGTCGAATAAACTATATTCGACTAACTCTTTTGATTTAACTCTAATCGATTAACTTCATTTAACTCTATTCGAATAACTAATTCGATTAACTAACTTCGAATACCATATTCGATTTCTCCTTTCGAATGTCTATATTCGATTAACTAACTTCGAATACCATATTCGATTTCTCCTTTCGGATGTCTATATTCGATTAACTAACTTCGAATACCATATTCGATTTCTCCTTTCGAATGTCTATATTCGATTAACTAACTTCGAATACCATATTCGATTAACTTACTTCGAATACCATATTCGATTAACTTACTTCGAATACTATATTCGATTAACTTTATTCACTTTATAAAGATTTCCTTTTTAACAACGTTTTAATCATTTGAAAAGATTTACTTTTAAATAACGGTTCTACACTTTAAAAATGATTTCCTTTTCAAATTTATTCTTGAAATATTCTAACTCCTTAAATTCCCGGGAAAATTCGCCATAACCTCCTTTGTATCGGGAGCATCGGGAAAATCCCCAAACTCGCCACACAGGCCTTTCCATTCAAAAAGAAATGTTTTGAATTTATTTCCTTTTCAAATATCTCCTATTTATAAATATTCCAATTTATAAACATTTCTTATTTATAAATATTCCACTTTATAAATATCTCTTATTTATAAATATTCCACTTTATAAATATCTCTTATTTATAAATATTCCATTTTATAAATATTCTATTTTCAATATCACTTTGAAAATCCCTTTATCAATATTCCGGTATTTTATGGTATTCAATCATATCAAATCACGTTGTTCAATATCGTCCATACCCACACAATCAACAACAGGTTAAAATTCACATCATAAATTAAAATATATGAAAAACAATAAAATAACTGTTGAGGAATCCAGTCGGATTCCTCCAACCTGTTTCCCTGCATCACAGATGTTAGACAATATAGATAACATCACTTTCAGTTCCATATGATATATTCTGTTAAACAGAATCAATATAGAAATTTAACTAACTAACTAGCAGTTCAATCAAACAATCAACACACAGTAAATCAGACAATATTTAACAGTTCTAAAATACAACATGAAATTATAAACTGTTCAGAGTTGGTGAGATTTACTCACATTTGCAGTTCATCGTTGAAGAACGATAAACTGTTTATTTGATTTGAATCAAACAATTTATTTCGCCATAAATTCATACGAGCCCCAATCCACTTCAAACCAATTCGTTTGTGTAGTCCTTTTTGATACGATTCCAACGTGACCTGTTTTGTTGAATTTGGTTTACATACGACCAAGTTATAACGTTTTAAAGTTACGTATATTTTATATAATCATAACATGAATTAAATAAAATCGAACGGGCTTTAACCTTAAAACTTGGCCCACTCCACTTCTACAAAGCCCTGGCCGCCACTACTTCTTCTCCAATCTGATGAACACCGAACCTCCTGTAGCCATTTCCCAATACTTCTGCCCCATTTATCTACTCCAACATTTCACTAAAATTCCTACAAGAACATCCATCGTCTTCCTCTTCGAAAACCCTACCACTCCATACCCAAAATGCACGGCTCGACCACCTCCTGTAAATCGCGATCCACTCGGCCTCACGCACAGACATCGACGTTCATTTGCATCGAATCCTCCAAGACTTGCACCTAAGGTGCGGAATTACACCCTGATGCCAAAAACAATACTCAAAACTTGAACTAATGCTTCACTAACTCTCGAACTCAAACCCTAGATCTACTGTTTAAAAACCCGAACACCATACCCATGTCGCACCCACTAAAACCAGTACAGAATCGAACGGTATCACTCTCTGATCTCGAATACAAGGTTCCCATGATTTAATGATTTTTGTGGGATTTGTTTTGATTTTTATTTCGATTGAAACTTTACTGGGAGATGAAAATTGTTGGCGGCTCATGTTTTGATCAGTGGAAAACTGAATTAGGTTTAGGATTGTTAAGGGTAGTGGTATTTATAAGCAAATATAAATATCTAGATATTTTTTTTAAAAGGGATATTCCCGGTATATGCTTATTCATATATTCATTATTTTCTTCTAAAAATCGCTGTGACCACACATAGTATTCAAAAATCACCAAACTGAACATACTGCTAGAGTTTGACATCACGGTCCCAACAAAACTGGTTTCGTCGAATTCCGACTTCGTATGCTCACTCAGCGTATTTTTAACTATCAAAATACTGACTGTTTTACACTCTAAAAATCCGTACGGCCACACAGTGACTCTAAAAATCACGAAACTGGAAATCTAACAACTATTTGATATTGCGGATCCAACAAAACTGGTTTCGTCGAATTCCGACTTCGTTTGCAAAAGTGGCTATTTTTAAAGCTCAGGATGACCCATTTAAATATATAAATATATTTAAATATTATTAAATTAAATATTAATAAATTCATATTATCGTATATCTTCACATATGATATCATACAGCTTCAGAATATCATATCAGAATTTACAGCTTGATATTTCAGATTTCAGATTTATCGATATTCAGTTTATATCGAAAATCCTTTTTATAACGTAAATAAAGCGTTGCAAATTATAAAGGGATTCTACAGCGACTTTTCTGAAATTTGATTTGGACGTACATCAAAATCTACACGACGAAATCCCGATTTTTCTCTTCCACTAGAAAGATATACTCCACCAGCTCCACACGTTTCATGTTTCACAGAAATCCGGCTTAAAACGAATCTTGTACATTCAGTTGAAGTTCAAATCGCCAAATAGCGAACTGTCGCGCCATTTCAAGCTCTATTTTAAATATATTATAATTATACGTTCAAACTGTCGTCGATTGAATATATTCGCCAATATAATCCAACTCTAAGTTGAACTATATCTTTGGGATGACCCCATTCACAGAATATTTGTATTTCCAATATTTTTGATTATTTCGACATTATAATATATTTTATTATATTATAATTATTAATTAAATATTCAATATTATTTAATTCACATTCTCGATATTGATAAATCGATATTTAATAATTAAATAAATTAATTGTTCAACAGCTAAAATGCGGGTTACTACAAAACCCTTTTAGTATTTTATTCCTCATTTATCATATTGGAAAATGACTCCTCTTTTTCAAGTGAACAACGTTATGAAATATTCCTTATTTTATCACCTTGGTATAGTAACCAACTATCTTAGTATAAACCATTTGAAAAACTTAGCGTTTCAAATTTCCTTTTATCTTGAAAATACCATTTCATATATTCTCTTTTTATTTCCCTTAGGAAGTACAATTTATATAGTAAGTCTCGGACATTTTCCCTCCTCTATTTCTTGGGTCGTCCAATTATAAATTCTCGACCCTTTTTCTTACATTCCGTTATCCTTTCTCGTACGGAACCAGATTATCTTCACCTTCTCATTTCGAACTTCGTTTAAGTTGGGGTATTTAATTACCTCCCAGACCTTGATCAACAATGTTCCTACCTTTAGGTAGGCATCAGTTGTAATTTCAAAGTCGATTTTTTTTTTCTAATTTCAGACATGCCTCATTTAACCATAAATTTCACTTTATACACTTCTTTCCTTGGGAGTTCTTATTCTCAATAATATTTCTAAATCCCTTGATAACGAAATTAAATATTTCGTCCCCCTTTTCTTCTTTAAATAATATATTTATTACTCGGATATTTGTCAACCCAATCATGACTGTCATATTAACAAACTTCAAATAATTAATTAACGATTAACTTAAATAATCTCTTTAAATTATCTCCCAAACGACTATTCAAATTTATATCATCAAGTAAATTTCCACTTGCTCGCTTATAAATCTGATAGATCTCAAATTTTCCTTTATAAAACCAATTTATAAGTTCGATAAATAAATAATAAATATTTTTCTTTTTACAAATTCTAATTCAAAATAATAGATTTAAAAATCCATTTTAGTTATACATTTTTTTTTATATAACTTTAACTTGTCGATTTACCCGACGATAGATTGATATAGGCCCTGTATTGTCAATTACTCCACCCACGGTGCCCATTTGTTTCAACCAAACAAATTGTGAATTTCAAATCAATATTCTACCATCCAAACAGATCAATTTTAATTCAAATGGATAATGGCCTCATAACAATCCAGACTGATGATTCAATGTCAATCAAATTATCTCAACCTACCACGGAAATTCACACAATCCATTCAATAGGGCTTACTTTATAACCTGGCCAATACTTTGGACCAGTGATCAAAATAACAGTTTGGTTTATTGAATTTAACCAACGTTTTATTTCAGGAATTAAATCCATTTATATATATGTATATATATATACACGCGTATATATAAGCAAACAAACACAAACAACCATAACACAAGATAAAACCAACTTATATAAAATATAAGTGGATAGATCTGAGTGAGTTTAACTCACCTGGATTGGTTCGTCGATAGATCAGCCCGTTTCAGTCGAATTAAACAGCGTTTAATTCATTTGAAAAATTCAGCTACTGCCTGCCCTGCTCAGTCCTTATCCATCGTGTCGTACTCGTCTTCAGGGTCACGGTGTTTTTCATTTCGTCTGAATCTGATTTCTTGAGCGTTTTAGATTACTATTTGAAATTTTATAAATCATTAAACTAAGAAACTTTAAATTAAAAAAAACAATGGGCCTTACCCCATAAACCCGTCCAGCCCAGTACTCAAATAACCAGCCCGCATCCCCTTATAACCCTAAATCCATCGCCCCTTCATTCTCAAACCCTCATCCATTCTTCAAATGCTCCGCCGTCACTCCAAAAATGGAGAAAACAAAACCCTCCGCCATTTTTCACTCTCGCCGGCGCCATCTGCCATCATCGGACCTCCATCTCTGGCTTCACCAGAGGCGCTGCTGTCCAATCATCCCTCCAGACCCCTTTTTCCCCTCGACCCGTAACCGCAGGCTCCCCCAACCCCAAACTCTTTGATCCCTCCTCCGCAAACCCAAAGCTAAGTAATTTTTATTCAAATTTTAAATTTCTGTTTTTGATTTTGTTCTTCTTTGAATTCGGTTTCTTTCTTTGCTGTGTTGATTGGTTTGTGGTGCACGGTTATGTATTTATAGTAGAAAGGGTTCAGTGATTTACGAATTGTTAAATCCTAGCTTAGATTTAGTTGTACCTAAACCCTAGGTGCTTTTCAGTCCTGCTTTGATCTGTTCGTAATGGTTTGCGTGATGTCTTATAACAAGGATGGATTTTATGTATTGTCTCTGATCCGAAATATACCAATATCGAACTGCTCCTATGTTGATTTAGTGAACTGTATACTGTAAATTCGTATTGTCTACTCAGCTATTAAAATTTCAGATTTGCATTTGATTTTTTTCCATGTGCAAACCTGCTTAGAAAAACACACTGAATCCTACCTATATATGGTACAGCTATACGTTTTTATTTTAATACTTCAATTTCTGATTTGGATTGTGATGTGGTAAGTATTTCAGAAGAATTATACAGGGATTAAATATATATAGATATATAGCTGTTTTAATTTCCTTTGTTCACATGGTGTTCAAATTTAGGTCTATATTAGTCCATCTAGCTGTTTAGCTGGTGCATTACTATTCCAATCCATTTCGAGATTTGAAACAAATAGGAATTGTCATGTCCACTAATTTGCATTGTACAACATGTATATGCTAGCTCTAGTCATATTTTTCTAGCTATTTTGATTTTGTTGAATCCATATCTTTCTCTGTTCCTGAATACATACATATATATATATATATGCAGATTTGATTTGGTTTCTATTGGATTTCTTGATTATAGAAACACATGTATGAGATTTTTTTTCCTGTCCCATTATACTATACCCTTCACTGTTCTATAGCTGTTCCTATTACTGATTTGCATAGATCTTAGCTGTTGAATTCATATGTTTTTTTTCTTTTCAAATCTTTAAACTTCAAATATATTTATTTTTACTAGCTACTCATGGCTTTATTTTTTTTTTCTTTTCCCCATGTTGATTCGGTGGACAATGGTGCATTGACGGCTGCGCTTTTAGGTAGTGGAGATTGTATGGGATATTAAGTACCATACACAGCCTGTTTGAAATAGATTTTGGTCAATCTGTGTATTGGTTTGCTTCAGAGTTGTATTCACTTCAAGATTTGAGTTGTATATTTTTTTTTCTTTTCTTTATTCTAAAATGTATGAAAATAATGACAATACATGAGATTTTCCTGTATACGTTGGATGGTGTAAATATATTTTGTTTATTGTTTCTTTAACTGTTCCTCATTGTATTCATCTTTGATTATATACATGTGTATGTCTCTTTAAAATTTTGGTTTAGATTATGACGGCTGAAAAGAATACATGCCGCATATGTTATTGGTGGAAAATAAACTACAAAATTTTGGGTTTGATGCATGAACACATGCATAGAGAAATGTGTGGATAAAAATGTTTTTTATGGGTTTGGTTTGGCAAAAAAAATGAGTTTTGATAAAAATGCCACTATCTTCTAAATCGAATGAGTTGGAGGGGAGTTTTACGCTTCTATTTTGGTTTTAGTGTTAAGAAAAATTATTGTGGTACAAACAAAATATAAGGTAGCCATTAGCATAACAACTATATGTTAAGTGAATATTTAGCGGTGTTTGTCAATGTCAACAATATAATCTGAATTATATTTACAAATATATATATAAATTATAACGTTTGAGCTTCGTCTTATCAACGGAATATATAATTTAAATTCACAAATATTCTAGATAAATATTTAGAAATAAATTATTTGACTACAAAAACACAGGACATTACATTCTTCCCCCCTTAAAATAATTTCGTCCTCGAAATTACTAAGGTAAGAAAAAGGTTGCAAATCCTATTAACTTTAAAAAATATTAAAAAAAACACTTCATTTATCAACTAGTGTATCAAACTGGTGCTACCAATTCCTTTGCAAATGCAAAGCTGAACCGTTAGTTTCACTTATATGCAGCTTCATTTCGACTACATTATACTGAAATTCATTTTCTGGGCTTTCAGTTTATTCAATTCTTTATTAATCCCTGGATGAAATATATTCAACCAATCTAACAAACAGAAATCAATCAACAACCAAGGCACAACCACTTAATCAATTCAACTGAATCCACATTCAATACTACTATTTAATTCAACATATTTGAATATCAACCGATTTATTTTCAATTGATTTCTTCTTAATTATTATTAATCCAATTTCCAAATTCCAAATCAACGTTATTTACTTTCAACATTATTCCTTAATTTATTTTCAATACCATTATTACTTATAAATTCAATGTGACGACCCCAAATCCCGTGCTAAACGGAGACGAGGGTAATCCATGGAATATAACATAGAAACAGATAATAGCAGAACAGAATTAAATAAATACACCAGATAATGAACAATAGAACACTGGATAAACGTAATCATCAGAGTTACACAGTATACAGGATCATACTTAGCACAAATACAGTTCAGCTATACATAAATGTCTACAGCGGAAACAAACAAAATATGTACAATAGGAGCTGAACAGCATAAAAAGAGATAAATAATAGAATCCATCTTCAGCTCCAGCTATCCAGAAAGAACCAGCTAAACCTGAATATAAGGCTGCCCGTGTAGAAAAAGGGGCACCCGAGTTTGAAAGTGAAACAAACTACGAGTCAGTCATGGGACTAGTATGAGAAATCTACTCAACACATTTAAAATATGGCCAATCATAGGACCACGCCACTTTCATGGAACGGGTTTACTCCATTGGATTGCCAGTCCTTTAAAACAAATATTTCTTTTAAACATCGCAATGCTTTTTATAAAAATGAAGCCATTATAAGACTAAGTTCCCATCACATAATGCAACGCAAACCGGAGGATAGAGTTTTTACCTTATAACGGCCAAATATGCTTGATACGAATAAAACAAAAGAATTTGATATTATTGCTAGTGCTTATATGTTTCAAAAACAATTTCAAATCATAACTATCAATCATAGATGGCATTAATGCCCCATACCACTATGTCGCCATATATAGGTATACAATCAAAACCGCACAGTCACATAATTGGAAATTGGATTTCCGTCATGAACCAAGGCAAAAGATAGTCCTTACCAAATTCGAGATGCTCTAGCCCGTGTCTCAGGCAAGTACTCAGTCAAGCCTTTGGATCGTCAGGACCGGTCCACCGATGTGGATTAAAATTCCTGAACGATGTGTTTCCCCGCCCTATGGGGCGTAAGTGAGCCAACGAATGACTCCATCGGACCCGGATCGTCCGATCAAATCGAGGCGCCTGGCAATAGCAACAACCACACAGGTGAAAAGTAAATAAATGTCAGGGCTGGTAGGTCACTGACACCACCCTAGCTAGACAGAAATGCATGCCCTCCCTGAGGTCCTTCTCCCGTTTCTGGTTCATACCGGGGTGTGAGGCTCGCGAATTCTCATTATACACAAAGCTACGCCACACAGGCGGTGCTTTGATCATCACCACAAGACTTTGCTTTTCAACAGAAGCCCTGATCATTTGCCACTTAGGCATGCCACACTAGCAATTTATGCCATGCGACTGATGTCCATCGGTATACAACCTCTGAGCTCGTGCGTTTCAGAGAAGGGCGTTAAGCAAAAGAATAAATTCTCCGCCGCCAAGCAGATGTATATTTAATAGAGATCAATCAACACGGAATAAAATCTAATGTCAGACACACAGTCCATTTACAAGTCCGTTCTGGGTCTGAACGAAACCGGAGGCACTATATACCTCGCAAACCCATCAATCACCACGTACGTCTGGACGATCACCACTCATTATCCATATTTCGGGATACCTCCCAATCAGGACCTCGGTTACCACCCAAACGAGGTGAAGATCTCCGGTCTTCGACCATCGTCTTCATCTTCGACTTTCAATCGTCGATCAATTATTTGAAATGAGAATTAACTCGGCCTTTTCAAATAATTCACGTATATTTAGAATTTCAAATCAATTTATTTCAATGGTTAAATCATTCGACAACACCAATTTTATTCTTTAATGTAATTTTCACACCAAACACATTCAACCATCAAATACCACATAAATCGAGCAAATTCAGTTTATTTCCATTCCATATCGTTTATGATATTTTATAACGATTTATCGCTATTTTTATTTATTTTAAAATAGCCAATTTATTCAAAACGACGCTTCGGGCCATAACGCGGCCGTGGCTCTGTTTTTCTTCAGATTTCATTTACATATATCTGAAAATCTAACCGTTCGATCTTCACAAAATTTACATCTTTAGAAAGATCTTTTCAAAACGAATCCAACGGTTCCAGTTTCGGGAAAATCCGACGGTCGGATCTCCCGGTATAATCGTTTGAAGTTTCGATTTCAAAATACGAACTGCAGTGTCGTTATTCGATTAATTATAATTATATTTATATATATATAAATATAATCGATTCTGGCGCTATTTTTGTTCAGATTTGAATTAAACATTCCAGACAATCCAACCGTTGGATTTTTACAAAGTTGGTGCCGTTGGAAAGATTTTTCCAAAGCGAACCCAACGGTTGCGATTTCAGGAAAATCCGATGGTCGGATCTCCCGTACTAATCGTTTGAAATCACGGTTTCAAAATATGAACTGCAGCGTCGTTTTTCAATATATTTCAATTCTATTTAAATATATATCTATCGATTCTTCGATTTCAAAACCATATGAATTTCACACTTTTGATAAAAATGATACTTTTATCAAATTGTCTTCTATTTCAACACTTCACTATATTTGACAACTCATGTATGTAATAAAAATGTGATTTTTATTGTAAAACAATTCATTTCAAAACCAGATTATTTTATATAGTTCATATTGGTGATAAAAATGGGATTTTTATTATAAAACAATTTATTTCAAAACTTGACTATTTTATATAGGTCATAAAGATGATAAAAAGGTGATTTTTATATTTAAAACACGAGCACCATTCAACACATGAATTTTAATTCAACGAATAAGTATAGTTTCAACAAATGAAAATAATTCAAACACATGAATGTTATTCAAAATTTCGGCAGCATAACGGCAGGGTAGTTAAAACCGGGACCGTCCCTAGTACGGCTCCTCGCTCTACCTTAAAACCTCGCGGTTTTTGATAATGGGGAATCATGCATCTAGTTCGCACGCAGGCGGCATGTATATTTATTTCATTTCCACAAACTAATCCTATGTGGTTTCAACCAAATATTTCTCAACCACAAATGGGTATTTTTCAACCACAATCAATCAATATCAACCACAAACAATCCCAATCAACCATTCGTTATCAATCAATTTTCACACCAATCACAACCAATAAATATTGTCCATGGTTTGTGGACGATGGGCGTATATATATATATATATATATATATATAGCAATTCACTTCTATTTCAACACATATATAATTTTTACAACGCATATATAACTTATACATCGAACGTACAACTTATACAACGCTTATACATGAGGTGTACAACGCTTATATAACTCATACATCGGCTATATAATTTATACATCGTCTTTTTTCGTATCGTTTATAAATTAGAAATCTCACATTGGGTTCCACTCCACCAAAAATAGCAGAAGGCTCAGAAAAATATGCGGTCTCTTCTAGAAGGTAGAAGATGTCCACACGAGTCCACTCTCTCTTGTTTCACTGAATTTCGTCAATACACGAAAAAGATATGATTTTTCAAAGGTTTGCAACGGTTTAAAGGTGTTAAAATCATTTCAGAAAATAAAACCCGTACCTTCCTATATTCGTTCGAAACTAGGTCTTGATTTTTCTCGACAACCGTTGCACTATAGGACAATCGGCCACTGCCACCTGGAAGAGGAAGGAGAGGCGCGCAGAACCGTGGGTCCCACGTCGAACTGACTAGCTCTACAAAATCCTCAACAGGATGGAGGTCTAATTTTGAGCGGATTGAGAGCAATCGAGGAGAGAAGGGGTTGAAGAGGTTCCGCCGCGCGATCTGGAGTGTCGGGGAGAGAGAAGAAGATATGGGCCAATCATATTTTTTCTTTTATTTATATATTTTTAAAATTTCGAAAATACCCCTTATCTCATACGAACTCTAATCCGAACCCAACGACTGTCGTCCCTAGCATTTTACCCCCATCCCGAACACAATGGGATATGTTCCGTAGGCCCATTCGACTGTTTCAGTCAGTTTTCCTTCAAATTAAAATATATAACATTCAATATTCAATTTGAACGTACATTTCAATTTGCCAGGGCCACAAACTGATTCGAAAAATTCCAGAAAAATAAATCTAGCTATGTTTTGACGATACGGTCCCAACAAAACTAGTTTCGCCGAATTCAGAGACCGTTTGCAAAAAGGCCCATTTCTGGTCGATCCAATTTAACTGTAATTGACCAAAACACGTTTTCCTTTGCCACACTCACATACTAGCTTCAAAAATTATGAAATTTGAAACCTAGCAATAACTTCACATCCCGGATCCATCAAAAGTGGTTTCGTCGAATTCCGAGGTCGTATGCAAAATGGCCAATTCCACGGGCTATATAAATTCCATAGCGACCTTTCTGAAAATTCATTTGGCCATAACTTTTGCTTTCCGTTACGAAAGTTCGATTTTTCAGATTTGTTAGAAAGGTATTCACTAAAAGATTTAAATATTTTTGGTTTCACTCAAATCCGTTTTGTTTTGCACCCGGTACAGTCCGACAAAGTTTGAATTCAATTTTTGAAACTACAGCGCCATTTCAGGCCTTGTTTATAATTAGAATTAATTATATTCGTTTTCAATTGTCGATTCAAACTCAGTTTTCATCGCTATTATTTAAAATATTTATTTTAAATATTTAAAATCCATTAATTTAGCCAATTTAAAATTTTTAAATTGTTTCAGATTTTCTGGGTCGTTACAATCTCACCCACTTAAAACTTTTCGTCCCCGAAAAGGAACAAAGTCGAAAGCGGTTTGATTAATCAACTCTACGTTCGTTCTGGCTTCCATTCTCCAACTTTTCAGTTTCTGAGAATTTTCAAATTCTTCAGAAAATTTGGCTAACACCCGGAATTTTCGAAAAATTTCGCCATAACCTCCTTTGTATGGAGAGAGGTTTGTAAATTTATTGGGCCGTATTAGGTACCCAACAAATCCTAATAAGAATACACATATTTATAGTGATATATTCTGGTGTTTACAGGGGAGCGCGTATTGATAATAACTACAGAGAATAATTTCTCGTCACCCTGTCAAAGCCTGAGGGAGTGTGTATTTTAAATGCTCCAGAGGATAAATCCTCGTCACCTCGTCCCGTGTGGGAAATAAATAGTCCATGTGTCATATCTAATAACTAGAGAGACGTGATTATTGTCAACTCCAGACCCGTGTGGGGTTTTTATTAATCTGGCAATTTTATCTTTACAATTTAAACAGTCCATACCAGTCATCAGTTCAACCTGTAAAATATAGTCATCGCCGTACAAGCCTCTCGCTCGTATGGTAAATCTTTCACCTCGTCACACAAGCTCCAAATGCTTATGTGGTATATGATGAAGTATGCCTATCTTCAGAAGTATGCCATGCAATGTAGTTCAAAATTAATTGTTACTATCCTATGGCGACGTTTATTTTTTTTCCACACAGAAAAACCAGCACTTCGCATCCAATGGCATTCACGGGAGTTGATATAATAATATTTTGCATCCAACTCATTAAGGTTTACCTATATGTCGGGCACGCAAATAAAATCTTTACTCAACAGCTAATCCATTTACCGGTTCAAACATATATAATACACATGTATATATATTTCTATCTATTTTCCAATCAGTTAACTAGGTGATATAATCGAATAAATTCTACCATTCATTCTCTTATTAATTAAATTAACTATCGTTTCAATAATTTAATTAATCTAATCTACAATCACACAACACAACTAATAGTCAAATTGTTCGTAACTTTTCAAAATCATACAAATCAATTTCTATTTTTTTTTTAAATCATTCAGACTAGAATTAAAAGTGCACATCCATGGAAAGAAAATAACAACAGAATAGAGAACTAACTGGTAATGCAAAGTATGGTAAATGTACCTTGCACTGGAGTCAATCAGAGATATCCACTCGGCATCTAGGATAGGCTTTCTGAATGCTCTCCTCAGTTTCCTAAGTACAATCTCGTGGATCTCCACTCCATTGCACTTTGACTAAGTGAACCTTCTTGTTCCTCAGCTCTTTGGTTTCTTTGCCGATGATCTTTAGCGGCTCTCGTCTCACAGCTAATTCTGGAGTAATTTCAATATCCTGTTGAGCTGCTTCTTCCACGATCAAGTCTGGATCATGAACGTGCTTTCGAAGTTGAGATATATGAAATACATCATGAACTCCAGGCAACCAATCTGGCAATTTAACCTTATATGCGAGAGTTCCAATCCGTTCCAGAATAGGAAACGGACCAATGAATTTGGGTTCCAACTTTCCAGTTTTACCGAACCGGATAACTCCTCTCATCGGCGATACTTTCAAATATACGTTGTCGCCAACAGCAAATGATATATCTCTTCTTCTCCTATCGGCATAGCTCTTTTTTCGGCTTTGAGCAGCCAGTAATCGTTTCTTAATAAAGTCGACTTTGTCGGCAGCTTCTCGAATCATATCAGGCCCCAACACAAGTCTATTTCCGGGTTCGACCCAATAAGCAGGAGATCGGCACGGTCTACCATACAATGCTTCGAATGGAGACATTGTCAGGCTCGCCTGGTAGCTGTTGTTATATGAGAATTCAGCCAAATGCAGATGGTCTTCCCACGATCCACCAAAATCTAGAACACAAGCCCGCAATAGATCTTCTAAAATACGATTCACCCTCTCAGTCTGACCGTATGTCTGAGGATGATAAGCGGTGCTTAGATTCAGCTTCGTTCCCAGCTCGACTTGAAATGCCTCCCAGAATTTACTAGTAAATATTGTGTCTCTATCACTGACTATACTGAGCGGCACTCCATGTAGTCTAACTATTTCCTTGAAATATATCTGCGCCAGACTCTGAGTAGTTCTGTTTGATCTGACAGGTATGAAATGGGCGGTCTTCGTGAAGCGATCTATGATCACCCAAATACTATCATTCTCTTTTCTGGTTCTGGGCAGACCATCAATGAAATCCATAGAAATATGTTCCCACTTCCAGCCAGGAACTTCTAGCGGTTGCAACAATCCAGCCAGTTTCTGTTGGTCGCTCTTGACTAGCTGGCAAGTAGGGCATCGGCTAACATATATTGAAACGTCCCTTTTCATAGCCTTCCACCAGAATGTTCACTTGAGATCGTTATACATTTTGGCTACATCAGGATAGATACTCAGCTTGGACTTGTGACACTCGTCTAACACTTCCCTTTTTAACTCTGGGATATCAGGAACACAAATCCTTCCTTTCAACCTCAGGGTCTCGTCGTTATCTATTTGAAAACACGAGGGTTCGCCTTTCTGAATCCTTTTGATCATATCCTTAATAAAGTTATCCTCCTTCTGAAGAATAGATATTTTGTCAATCAAGGAAGTCGTGATAATAAAGCTGGCGATCATTACATTCTTTCGGCTCAGCGCATCGGCCACGACATTGGCTTTCCCTGGAGTATATATAATTTCAAAGTCATATGCTGCAAGAAACTCCAGCCAACGTTGCTGCCTCAGATTCAAGTCCTTCTGGGTGAATAGATACTTTAGCGACTGGTCATCTGTAAACAGTTCAAATCTCTCACCCAGAAGATAGTGTCTCCAGATTTTCAAAGCGAATACTATCGCCAATAACTCAAGATCATGAGTGACATAGTTTTTCTCGTGCGGCTTCTGTTGACGGCTAGCATAAGCAATCACTTGACCCCTTTGCATTAACACTGTGCCAAGGCCTTCTCTAGAAGCATCAGTCCAGACTTTTAAATCCTGGTTGCCATCGATGATGGTTAACACGGGAGCAGTCGTTAGTCTTAACTTTAGCTCTTCGAAAGCCTCCTCACTTTCTAGAGTCCATTTGAATTTAGAGTGCTTCTTTGTAAGCTTTGTTAAATGACCAGATATCTTCGAAAAGTTTTTAACGAACTTCTGGTAATAGCTAGCCAATCCGAGAAAACTGCGGACTTCGGTGGGGGTACTGGGCTGTTTCCAATTCTGAATAGCTGTGATTTTACGTGGATCCACAGCAATTCCTTCTTTTGATACGACATGGCCCAGAAATTTTACTTCATTTTGCCAGAATATACATTTGGATAGTTTGGCTTTAAATACATTACTTTTGAGGATTTCCAGAACCTGTTCCAAATGCTTTTTGTGTTCGGCCTTTGATTTAGAGAAGATTAAAATATCGTCAATAAAAACCAGAACAAATTTATTCAAAACCCCTCTGAACACTCTATTCATCAGATCGACGAAGTAAGCTGGAGCGTTACATAAGCCGAACGACATTACTAACCACTCGTAGAATAAGTCGGGACCTCTGAATGCTGTCATTGGAACACATTCTTCGGCAATTCGAAGTTGATGGAAACCTGTAGCTAGGTCCATCCGTGAAAATACTTGTGCGCCATTCAATCGATCCAACAAATCATCTATCCGTGGCAATGGATATTTGTTCTTTATGGTCTGCTTGTTCAAATCACGATAATCCACACATAGCCGTAGAGTACCGTCTGATTTTGGGACAAACACCACTGTTGCACCCCAATCAGAGAAACTAGGCCTGATCAGACCCTTCCATACTAGCTGTCGTGTTTGATTGTCTAATTCCTCTTTCTCTTTCAAGGACATTATTCGAATAGCGTGAACTACCGGCCTTGTGTAACAACCCGAAAATCTGGGCCAGTTTAAAATTTTTGTTTTTGCAATTTTAGCGAATTTTGATTATTTAAAATGAATTATTTTAAATAAAATCAACGAGAAATTTATTTTGAATAGAATTCGATCGTATATATTATATACGTCGTCGTTAGAATATAAATAATTATATATAATTATAAAAGGAATTGAAAATGGCGCGGTAGTTCGATAATTCGATTTCAAACTTCAATTGAATGTACCGGGTGCAAAACAATCCGGATTTTAGCGAAACCAAAAATATTTGAATCTAATTGATAATATCTTTCCAACAAATCCGAAAAATCAAAATTTCATAGCGGGAATCAAAAGATATGTCCAGTTGAAAATTCTGAATAGTCGCTATGGAATTCAGGCCCTTAAAAATGGGAATTTTGCAAACAACCTCGGATTTCGACGAAACCACTTTTGTTGGGTCCGTGAGGTTAAATCATTGCTAGATTCCAAATTTCATAATTTTTTGAATCAATATGTGAGCGTGGCAAAGGAAAGCGTGTTTGACCGGTTTCAGTTGATTTTAATCGACTGGAAAATGACCATTTTTCCAACGGTCTTAGAATTCGATGAAATTAGTTTTGTTAGGACCGTATCGTCAATACGAAGCTAGAAAATATTTTTATGGAATTTATAGAGTTGTTATGTGACCCCGATAATTTGAAATGCGCATTTAAAATTCAATATATAGATTTAAATGTAAATTTAACGGAAACTGATTCAAACGATCAAATCAACCTACGATACATATCCCATTGTGTTCGGAATGGGGGTAAAACGCTAGGGACGACAGGCGGTGGGCTTCGTTTCGAGGTCGATAGAAAAGGTTACTTTATGTGAATAAAATATTGAAATTAAATAATATAAAAAAAATATCTCCCTCCCCTTTAACCCGCTCTGGCCCCCCCTTTTTCATTTTCTTTCGATTTTACAGAACAGAAAAAAAGAGAAGAAAAAAGGGGGGAATCGATTTCGCCGCCCCCCTAAACCACCGCGCCGCCTCACCATCGACGAAGACCCCCTCCCTCAGCTCGCCTCCCTCCCCTTCTTCTTCTCCTCCGCCACCTCGAAGCGACACCCCCCCCCCCCCTCGTCGGATCGAGAGCCCCCCCCAATGAGTCGCGCCGCAGCATCGAGAGCCCCCCTCCCCTTTTCCTCCACCGCCGCACACCCACCCACCCCCCCCCCCCCCCCCCCCCGCGCTCCTCCTCCTGCCGCTGAGCCTGGCCATCACCCCCCCCCCTCGCTGGTATGTTTTATTTTTATTTTATTTTCTTATTTTATTTTATTTTTTTGTATTTTCATTTTCAGTAAAATACAGATAATAATAAAAAAGAAAAAAAACAACAATTAGGGTTTTTTGTAATAGAAAAAAATTAGATTTTTTTTCCATAGCGGTTTATGAAGAAAAATTATATTTCTTTTATAACGAAGTAGCGAAAATAAAAACATGATCTTTACTATATAGAAGATGTAAAAATATGATTTTTATATTTTTAAAGAATTAAAAATATAATCTTTTATATTGTAAAAAGATAAAAATATGATCTTTGCATAGTAGGAACTATAAAAATATGATAAGGCGATATTTTTAAATGTAAAAAGGCGAAGTCTTTATTTTTGAAAAGGCGAAGTCTTTATTTTTGAAAAGGCGAAGTCTTTATTTTTGAAAAGGCAAAGTCTTTATTTTTGAAAAGGCGAAGTCTTTATTTTTGAAAAGGCAAAGTCTTTATTTTTGAAAAGGCGAAGTCTTTATTTTTGAAAAGGCGAAATCTTTATATGAGGAATGGTGTGATAAAAATATAATCTTTACTATATGAACATCGATGTGAAAATATAATTTTTATCTATATAATAGCAAAGTAAAAATTCGATTTTTCTATATTGAATAGCAAAACAAAAATTCGATTTTTCTATTTTGAATAGCGAAGTAAAAATTCGATTTTTATATATTGAATAGCATAGTAAAAATTCGATTTTTATATATTGCATAGCATAGTAAAAATTCGATTTTTATATATTGAATAGCATAGTAAAAATTCGATTTTTATATATTGAATAGCGAAGTGAAAATTCGATTTTTAAATGTATGAAGCGATTATAAAAATATGGTTTTCAAATTGAACGTGAACAAATAAAAATTTGATCTTTATTTTAAAGACATCAAAATATAAAAATATGTGATTTTTATATATGTAGTGAATACGGGCAACGAAGATGACGAAGATGTGATAACGATGAAGATTTCTATCAAAGAAGAGTCAAGATAATTGGATAGCTATTTGTGAGAATTTCTCACCTTTCAATTTCTTTTCTAGTTATATATATATATATATACTAGGATGCAGACGGTGCTTAGTAGCACCCGACACAATCGTCCACAGACCATGGACTTGTTTGTTTGGTTGCATAAATTAATTTGATGACTTGATTTGAATTGGTTGTTTGGTGAATTTGATTGATGTGTGAATGGCGTGGGCCTTCACTAGACCGGGGATAAGGCTAGGCCTTGTCCCGTTTCTAGTATCGTGCCGTTATGCCGCCGAAATTTTCTAAAATAAGTTAGAAAAATAAAGATAACATTTTATTTGATAAATGAACCGAATAGAATATTCATAGGTTGAATAAAATAGTTTGATTGTTAAAAAATATAATTTTTAACGGGAATGTGAATAAATAAATATTCATTTACAAACCGGACGGTTTGTTTATGTACACCTATTTGAAGGACATTGATTGGGACGATAAATTTTACACATCGCCCAACTGCACAAGTAAAAATCTGTGTTGGATTGCTTGAAACCCCACACGGGTATTGGGATGATATTTGACGTACACTAATCCCGATTGTTTAGTTGTATGTCGATCGATTGATTGACAGGCTGTTATAAGCGTTGGATATTTATATTTGATGCTTATACAGTGTAGAATGCACTTTGGATGATGGTTGATTATTCATCGTTGTTGATATATACATGTGTTGTAGAAAATCCATATAATTAACATTATATGGTAATTGATTGGGCCTCATTCCAGTTTTAAAATAGAAATATTTGAAAAAGAAATATTTGAAATAGAATATTTGAAATAGAATATTTGAAAATAGGAATATATGAAGCCGTGCTGATTAGATTGACGCCATTTTGACGTGAACGATATTTATATCGATTTTATTCATTTTATAATGAATATCGAAAGTGATTTCAAAATCTAATATTTTGAAAAGAATAGAAATTCGAATCGAAATTAAATATAATTGAATTCGAATTGAAATTGAATATAAATGAATTCGAATCGAAATTGAATATAAATGAATTCGAATTGAAATTGAATTGAATTGAATTAGAAATGAAATTGAATTAGAAATCAACTTGAATTGAAATCGATTTGAAATGAATTTAAAACGAATTTATATTAGAATATTCAATTTTGATTTGAAATTGAATATGAAGTTGAAACCGCTTTGAAAATGAATTGAAAAACGATTTATAAAGCACGTTTTGAATTGAAATCGACCAAGTATATATTATATATATTATATATATAATATAATGGCCTGAATAGAACGCGCCGCGCCGCGGCAGATCGCGAATTTCGACCATTGACTTCGAATGGATATTGCGGGAGATCCGACCGTCGGATTCTCCTAAAACCGGAACCGTTGGGTTTGTATCGAAAAGAGCTTTCTAATGAATATTAGAAATTTGAAATCTAACGGTTAGATTTGGAATCATGTCCAAATCAAATTTGAAAAAGGTCGTTGTAAGTGCAATTCGACGGCTGTTGATGGAAATCGACTGTACGGGCCTTGAGAAAATTATTAAAAATAATAATAAATTGTGTAAAATCATAAGAAATGATTTGGGAAAAATTGGGATGAAAAACTCCATATTTGAAAAGATAAGAATAGATTTTTATCGAAATGAACTAGTTTTGAACTAGAATAGTAATTTATTTATTTTTAAAATAAATAAATTGGATTTGAAATGGTTTTGAAAATAACCAGAACTTCCAATAATTGCATTGGAATGGATTTGAATCAAAATTGTCTTCGGAATATTTCGATGTTGGATTTCATGATTATACAGATGTTGTTATGGAAATTTGAAAGATATAGATATATATATCGTTATTTCCAATACGATATTTGTTAGTCGTAGAATTTGATATTGAATATAAGCCGGTATATTTTCTATTCAGAGCCTTGTGTTTAATATCAAATGTGATTTGGGTTTGTCGTGAATGGTGTCTTCATTAACACTGTTCTTGAACCCAGTTGAGAAAAGATTAAATCTTTTTATTTAGATTTAATGAAGAGTACCAATTAAATAATATTTAATTGGAATAGAATTGATATTGATTTTTGGTTTTATCGTGAACAGCGTTTTAAATAACACTCGTTCTTTAACCCGATAATTAATGGAATGTGATTTTGTGTTTATCGTGAACCGTGTTTTAAATGACACTGATTCTTTAACCCAGTTAACAATTAAAACTAAGTGGAGTTTTGATGAATCTTTAATTAGATTGAAATGACCGAGAATGGAGTATCACCAGTTTTGCTCCATGCGATAGTTAAATCTTTAATTAGATTTGAACGTGAAATGGTAATTGAATTTACCGATAACACCGTGGTGTTAGATATGAAGTACTACCAGTTTTACTTCATGGGATGAATAGGTTGGGATTGGGAAATTAAAACCAATGATTACTTCGGTAAGGTTCGTTAATCCCGACTAGTTGAATCGAAATTCAAAAGATGATTAAAGAATAAATTCAAGGAATCTATCTTGGATAAAATTAATGGGAACCTTTCCCTATGAATGTGAAATTTAGAAACTAACTGCCGGTTAGCCAAGCAGAATGGTTTTCTGGACATTGATCTGATGTTGGTTTCGGCCTTCGGGGTTAATATTTGGGGAATTATTCTCTTGATTAATTTACGGTTAGTGACTGATGAATTGGAATGAGGCGTATGTTGTGTTTGTGTAACACTTATTTAAAATATACGTGAGTTATTCGGGAAGACCGGGTTTATCCCATTCTGAATAACTGATACGACGATAAGTCGAAGATGAAGACGGTGGTCGAAGACCGGAAGTCTTCACGTCGTTTGGGTGATTACTGATGATCTTGATTGGGTTGTACACCCAAGAAGATGGAAACAGTTGGTGATCGTCCAGACGTACTTGGAGATCGATGGATATGTGGGGTACTAGGTGCCTCCGGTTTCGTTCAGACCCAGAGCGAACGTGTAAATGGACTGTGTGTCTGACATTGGATTTTAGTCCGTGTGATTGATCTCTATTGAATATATATCTGTTTGGCGGCGGAGAATTTATTCTCTTGCTTAACGCCCTTCTCTGAGACGTACGAGCTCAGGGGTTATATATTGATGGATATCAAACGCATGGAGTGAATTGCCTGTGTGGCATGCCTAAGTGGCAATTGATCGAGGCTTCTGTTGAAAAGCAAAGTCTTGTGGTGATGATCAAAGCACGGCCCTTGTGGCATAGCTTTGTGTAACGTTTACTTCGTGAGTTTCACACCCGGTATGAACCAAAAACGGGAGACGGACCTCAGGGGGGACATGCGTTTTCTTTCTAGCTAGGGTGGTGTCAGTGACCTACCAGCCCTGACATTTATATTATTTTCACCTATGTGGTTGTTGCTGTTGTGAGGCGCCTCGGTTTGATCGAACGATCCGGGTCCGATGGAGTCATTCGTTGGCTCATTTACGCCCCAAAGGGCGGAGAAACGTAGTGTTCAGGCATTATAATCCACATCGGTGGACCGGCCCTGACGATCCAAGGTACGGTTGCGGTTGTGCCTGAGGGGCGGGCTAGAGCGTCTCGAATCGGTTGAGGACTATCTTTTGCCTCGGTTCATAGATGGAAATCCAACTTCCAAATACGTGACATTTGCGGTTTTAATTGTAGAACTAGTATGGCGACATGATATATGGTACCCATGCCGTCTATGATTGATACTTATGATTTGAAGTGGTTTTATACACTATGCACTTATAATAGTATCAAATGATTTGTTTTAAACGTATCAAGCACTCTTGGCTATTATAAGGAAAAAACCCTATCCTCCGGCTTGCGTTGCATTGTATGATGGGAACTGGGTCTTATAATAGCTTCATTTTCTTTATTTAGCATCGCGCTGTTTGTTTTATGCACTGGTGTCTTGGGAGGAAACCCGTTCCGTGTTATACGGCGTGGTCCCTTGATTTACCTAACTTTAAAATAAAGATTGATAACTGTTTTAGTTCTCACACCAGTCACATGACTGACCTGGAGTTTATTGTTTTGACCTAAACTCTGGGTGCCCTTATTTTGACACGGGCAGCTAGTAGTTTTGGTTTTGCAGATTTATATTCACAGGATCCTGGTTTACAGCTGGAATGATGTCCAGAAAGCTTTGTATCCGTATATCTCTTCTAGTTGTGCATTGTGTTATTTTCCGCTGCTATGTGATTTATTGTAATCTCTGATATTTCTGTGTAATATTTATTCATTTATACTATGTATAGTCTTGTAATTTGATGCGTTGTTGTGATATACAGTGAAATGTTCTTTTGTATGCGTTCTATTTTTTCGTGTTCTCAAAACAATTCGTTCTTTCTCTCTCTCTTCGGAGACCGGGGAAGTTCGGGTCGTTTACACCTTGCATTCGGAATTAAAGCAATTTTGAAAACTATTACTCTCTGCGGAGGTAAGCGAACAACTTCCTCGAACACATCCGCATAGTTCTTGACGACAGGAATGTCTTTGATGAGGTCAGGAATATTCTCTGTAACTTCAGGGATACTTTCTATTTGGGCTGGAGAAACATTCAAAGCCACCCAGAAGTCTTTTCTATTAGAATTCTAACCTTCACAGGGAATGGTTATATAATCACCTGATTTAATTTTCGCCTTAACGACTCTGTCGGCGCATTTAACTTCAGCTTCATATTTGGTCAACCAGTCTAACCCTAAGATGAGATCAAACTCTGTAAAATTCATGACGGCCGCGATGGTAGGGAACCGATAATGAGAAAAGGAATCCGGCACTCCACAAACCCAATTGAGATCAATGGAACCCCCAACCGGATTCTGGATAGTCATTGGTTCCTTGAGCTTCTTCAAATTCAAATCCAGCTTCTTAGCTGCATTATTTGCAGCAAAGCTTCGCGACGCGCCAGTGTCAAACAACACTTTAACTGGAATGCCTTTGACAGTAAGCGTGTCTTCTAAAACATCGGGCCTTTCTTGAGCAGACGAAGATGCAGGCACTTCTGCTACTTCATTTACATGTACTGCTTCAGATTTTTTCGAGGGTGGGCACTCCCGTGCAATATGGCCTGCTTGGTGGCACCTATGGCATTTGCTTTCCCCATGGGGGTTCTTTTGTTTCTTATTGGGCTTAGATCCACTCTTGATCCGTTTCTTTAAGGGCCCGCAATTTAACGACAAATGCCCCATTTGATGGCAGTTACTGCACACGGCGGTCATTACGGGTTCTTTCTCAACTCTGGCCCTTTTTCTCTTGGCACTTTGCTTTTTATTGACCTCAGACCTCATACTGGCTTCAAGAATATCAGCTTCCGACTCTTCTTTGTTACTAGAACTGACTTCTCCTTCGTCGCGCAACATTCCTTTCTAATGGAGATCTTCGTACTGATAAGCCATATAAATCATTCCAGAGAAAGGAAGCTTCACACTCCTCATTTCACTATTCTGATATCTCCTTCGCAGGCTATGAATAAATCTCAGATTTTTCCTCTTTGGATCTTGAATCAGATGAGGAGCAAAGTGAGAAAGTTCATTGAATTTCTTATGATATTCTGGGATGGTCATATCTCCTTGTATCAGATAAGAGAATTCATCACACAATCGCTCAGTCACTTCAGGAGGAGTAAATCTTCCTAGGAAAATCTCTTTGAATCTGTCCCAGGTGATATCACCTTCTGGATTATCTTTGATGATTGTTTCCCACCAAATTAAAGCTTCTCCATTGAGCGCCCAAGATGCTACTAACCTTTTCTGGTCATCTCTCAGCTGGATACGCTCAAAAATTCTTTCGACAGAACTCAGCCAAGCTTGAGTTTGAATTATAGATTCATTGCCCGAGAACTGCGCTCCGTTCAGATTTCGATATCTCTTTAATAGAGTCTCTAGATCGGATTCTGCATTTCTCCTATTTCTGACACTCATTTTTTCTAGTACTTCTGCAAATGGCAGATCAAGTGTCAGGTCACAGAATAGATAATTTAGAACATAGAAACACATACTTCAATGTAAATGTGTCTATCGACGTGTAATTTCATTCTGCTTTACTCATACTAGGATATTGCTGATCCTAACTGTATAGAGTTACCTGTCCTAGAACACTACTGGTTCTATTTCTGACGAGTTCGTTAATATGTTATATTCCAGCACTAAGCTTAACCAAAGCTCTGATACCACGATGTGACGACCCTAAATCCCGTGCAAAACGGAGACAAGGGTAATCCGTGGAATATAACATAGAAACAGATAATAGCAGAACAGAATTAAATAAATACACCAGATAATGAACAATAAAATACTGGATAAACGTAATCATCAGAGTTACACAGTATACAGGGTCATACTTAGCACAAATACAGTTCAGCTATACATAAATGTCTACAGCGGAAACAAACAAAATATGTACAATAGGAGCTGAACAGCATAAAAAGAGATAAATAATAGAATCCATCTTCAGCTCCAGCTATCCAGAAAGAACCAGCTAAACCTGAATACAAGGCTGCCCGTGTAGAAAAAGGGGCACCCGAGTTTGAAAGTGAAACAAACTACGAGTCAGTCATGGGACTGGTATGAGAAATCTACTCAACACATTTAAAATATGGCCAATCACAGGACCACGCCACTTTCGTGGAACGGGTTTGCTCCATTGGATTGCCAGTGCTCTAAAACAAATATTTCTTTTAAACATTGCAATGCTTTTTATAAAAATGAAGCCATTATAAGACTCAGTTCCCATCATACAATGCAATGCAAACCGGAGGATAGAGTTTTTACCTTATAACGGCCAAATATGCTTGATACGAATAAAACAAAAGAATTTGATATTATTGCTAGTGCTTATATGTTTCAAAAACAATTTCAAATCATAACTATCAAACATAGACGGCATTAATGCCCCATACCACTATGTCGCCATATATAGGTATACAATCAAAACAGCACAGTCACGTAATTGGAAATTGGATTTCCGTCATGAACCAAGGCAAGAGATAGTCCTTACCGAATTCGAGACGCTCTAGCCCGTGTCTCAGGCAAGTACTCAGTCAAGCCTTTGGATCGTCAGGGCCGATCCACCGATGTGGATTAAAATTCCTGAACGATGTGTTTCCCCGCCCTATGGGGCGTAAGTGAGCCAACGAATGACTCCATCGGACCCGGATCGTCTGATCAAACCGAGGCGCCTCGCAACAGCAACAACCACACATGTGAAAAGTATATAAATGTCAGGGCTAGTAGGTCACTGACACCACCCTAGCTAGAAAGAAACGCATGCCCTCCATGAGGTCCTTCTCCCGTTTCTGGTTCATACCGGGGTGTGAGGCTCGCGAATTCACATTATACACAAAGCTACGCCACACAGGCGGTGCTTTGATCATCACCACAAGACTTTGCTTTTCAACAGAAGCCCTGATCATTTGCCACATAGGCATGCCACACTAGCAATTCATGCCATGCGACTGATGTCCATCGGTATACAACCTCTGAGCTCGTGCGTTTCAGAGAAGGGCGTTAAGCAAAAGAATAAATTCTCCGCCGCCAAGCAGATGTATATTTAATAGAGATCAATCAACACGGAATAAAATCTAATGTCAGACACACAATCCATTTACAAGTCCGTTCTGGGTCTGAACGAAACCGAAGGCACTATATACCTCGCAAACTCATCGATCACCACGTACGTCTGGACGATCACCACTCATTATCCATATTTCGGGATCCTCCCAATCAGGACCTCGGTTACCACCCAAACGAGGTGAAGATCTCCGGTCTTTGACCACCGTCTTCATCTTCGACTTTCAACCGTCGATCAATTATTTGAAATGATAATTAACTCGGCCTTTTCAAATAATTCACGTATATTTAGAATTTCAAATCAATTTATTTCAATGGTTAAATCATTCGACAACACCAATTTTGTTCTTTAATGTAATTTTCACACCAAACACATTCAACCATCAAATACCACATAAATCGAGCAAATTCAGTTTATTTCCATTCCATATCGTTTATGATATTTTATAACGATTTATCGCTATTTTTATTTATTTTAAAATAGCCAATTTATTCAAAACGACGCTTCGGGCTATAACGCGGTCGTGGCGTTGTTTTTCTTCAAATTTCATTTACACATATCTGAAAATCTAACCGTTGGATCTTCACAAAATTTACATCTTTAGAAAGATCTTTTCAAAACGAATTCAACGGTTCCAGTTTCGGGAAAATCCGACGGTCGGATCTCCCGGTATAATCGTTTGAAGTTTCGATTTCAAAATACGAACTGCAGCGTCGTTATTCGATTAATTATAATTATAATTATATTTATATATATATATATATAAATATAATCGATTCTGGCGTTGTTTTTGTTCATATTTGAATTTAACATTCCAGACAATCCAACCGTTGGATTTTTACAAAGTTGGTGTCGTTGGAAAGATTTTTCCAAAGCGAACCCAACGGTTGCGATTTCAGCAAAAATCCGATGGTCGGATCTCCCGTACTAATCGTTTGAAATCACGGTTTCAAAATACGAACTGCAGCGTCGTTTTTCAATATATTTCAATTCTATTTAAATATATATCTATCGATTCTTCGATTTCAAAACCATATGAATTTCACACTTTTGATAAAAATGATACTTTTATCAAATTGTCTTCTTTTTCAACACTTCACTATATTTGACAACTCATGTATATAATAAAAATGTGATTTTTATTATAAAACAATTCATTTCAAAACCAGATTATTTTATATAGTTCATATTGGTGATAAAAATGGGATTTTATTATAAAACAATTTATTTCAAAACTTGACTATTTTATATAGTTCATATAGATGATAAAAAGGTGATTTTTATATTTAAAACCCGAGCACCATTCAACACATGAATTTCAATTCAATGAATAAGTATAGTTTCAACAAACGAAAATAATTCAAACACATGAATGTTATTCAAAATTTCGGCAGCATAACGGCAGGGTAGTTAAAACCGGGACCGTCCCTTGTACGGCTCCTCGCTCTACCTTAAAACCTCGCGGATTTTGACAATGGGGAATCATGCATCTAGTTCGCACGTAGGCGGCATGTATATTTATTTCATTTCCACAAACTAATCCTATGTGGTTTCAACCAAATATTTCTCAACCACAAATGGGTATTTTTCAACCACAATCAATCAATATCAACCACAAACAATCCCAATCAACCATTCGTTATCAATCAATTTTCACACTAATCACAACCAATAAATATCGTCCATGGTTTGTGGACGAGGGGCGTATATATATATATATATATATATATATATATATATATATATATAGCAATTCACTTTTATTTCAACACATATATAATTTTTACAACGCATATATAACTTATACATCGAACGTACAACTTATACAACGCTTATACATGAGGTGTACAACGCTTATATAACTCATACATCGACTATATAATTTATACATCGTCGTTTTCCATATCGTTTATAAATTAGAAATCTCACATTGGGTTCCACTCCACCAAAAATAGCAGAAGGCTCAGAAAAATATGCGGTCTCTTCTAGAAGGTAGAAGACGTCCACACGAGTCCACTGTCTCTTGTTTCACTGAATTTCGTCAATACACGAAAAAGATATGATTTTTCAAAGGTTTGCAACGGTTTAAAGGTGTTAAAATCATTTCAGAAAATAAAACCCATACCTTCCTATATTCGTTCGAAACTAGGTCTTGATTTTTCTCGACAACCGTTGCACTATAGGACAATCGACCACTGCCACCTGGAAGAGGAAGGAGAGGCGCGCAGAACCGTGGGTCCCACATCGAACTCGGTGGTCAGAGCTGGGTTTGGCGGCGGCACAAAGTCGCCGACTTCGGGGCTCCAAATCTTGAAGGATACTCAATGAAAAAATCCAAACTTGCTATGGATTTGAAGATCTTGACTAGCTCTACAAAATCCTCAACAGGATGGAGGTCTAATTTTGAGCGGATTGAGAGCAATCGAGGAGAGAAGGGGTTGAAGAGGTTCCGCCGTGCGATCTGGAGTGTCGGGGAGAGAGAAGAAGATATGGGCCAATCATATTTTTTCTTTTATTTATATATTTTTAAAATTTCGAAAATACCCCTTATCTCATTCGAACTCTAATCCAAACCCAACGACTGTCGTCCCTAGCGTTTTACCCCCATCCCGAACACAATGGGATATGTTCCGTAGGCCCATTCGACTGTTTCAGTCAGTTTTCCTTAAAATTAAAATATATAACATTCAATATTCAATCTGAACGTACATTTCAATTTGCCAGGGCCACAAACTGATTCGAAAAATTCCAGAAAAATAAATCTAGCTATGTTTTGACGATACGGTCCCAACAAAACTAGTTTCGTCGAATTCTGAGACCGTTTGCAAAAAGGTCCATTTCTGGTCGATCCAATTTAACTGTAATTGACCAAAACACGTTTTCCTTTGCCACGCTCACATACTGGCTTCAAAAATTATGAAATTTGAAACCTAGCAATAACTTCACATCCCGGATCCAGCAAAAGTGGTTTCGTCGAATTCTGAGGTCATATGCAAAATGGCCAATTCCACGGGCTATATAAATTCCATAGCGACCTTTCTGAAAATTCATTTGGCCATAACTTTTGCTTTCCGTTATGAAAGTTCGATTTTTCAGATTCGTTAGAAAGGTATTCACTAACAGATTTAAATATTTTTGGTTTCACTCAAATCCATTTTATTTTGCACCCGGTACTGTCCGACAAAGTTTGAATTCAATTTTTGAAACTGCAGCGCCATTTCAGGCCTTGTTTATAATTAGAATTAATTATATTCGTTTTCAATTGTCGATTCAAACTCAGTTTTCATCGCTATTATTTAAAATATTTATTTTAAATATTTAAAATCCATTAATTTAGCCAATTTAAAAATTTTAAATTGGTTCAGATTTTCTGGGTTGTAACATTCAATTCCACTTAACCCAGTTAAGATCAATTCAAATCAATCAATACTTCAATAATTTCATAAAATTACTTCTTTTCTATACAAAAATAAATTTCGGGTAAAATTATTTTGTTTACCCCCTCTTTCAAAACATACTGTGTCGGTTTATCGTATTTGTGTGTTTAGAAACCCCTATCGATACAGTGGATCAAACTGATTGACCAGAATTCATAAATAACTCAACCAATAAATCTCCACAATATAAAACAATTTTTATAAAATCTACAAATACGTTCACTCGTATGTATACACTCAAACTCAATCTAGGGTATTGCTAACCCTATCTCTGCTGAGTCACGCCACAGAGCCAAGGTAATTACTTAAACTTTAGCTCTGATACCACTGTAACGACCCAGCGGTTTTCGGGCCCGAAATTCGACATAAATACCTTTACTTTATCTCATGCCAACCTTTCAAACGCCGAGAACACCGGATTGTTAATGAAATAAATTAGAGGGTGAGATAAGAAAGGAAGAAATATAAGAATAGAAGAAGGAGAAGAACACAACACAAAGTCTCACATCGCAGCGGAACAAAATATAATATAGAAGTAAATCTTTATTGAAAGCTTTAAATAAACTTACATCATCAGAGTACATCAACATCACTGGACAGTTATAATAATTTGCCCATATATACAACAAAGCGGAATAATGTCATACGTCTGAACTCTTCCAGCCCGTCTCTTCACAGCTTTCGAACCTGAACCTGTACACTCTGGGCTAACCCGAGTATTACAAAACACCGGGTCAGTCTGGTGAACCAGAGTGAGATAAACTTGCACAATATTAAGGGTAAATCATCCAATCATGATTTTAAAGTCCGAAATCTTTTCAAAAGCAAAAGATAATCTTAAGAACGAATCCATACATAAACACGGACGGTTTTTACCTTACGATAACCCAAAACAGTTTTGAAAATAATATCTTTTCTGATATTATAATAATGTCTAAATACAAGTAAATAACAATCTAATGGAACGCTTGCATCTCACGCTCCACATATATAGTATAAAATCAAAACCGCAGGCGCTTATTGGAGAAGGGATTCCAATTCCGACAAAGTATGAGACCACCTGCCAATCGTGTATCTCTAGAGACAAATACGCTGGGTTCAACAAGAACGTCTTGCAACCCGACCCACACATGACCGACCACTCATTTCGCTTGAGTGTATCGAATGTATATCCCCGACGGTTGGGATCAGCAACCGCCTCCCGAAAAGGGACAGCATCGAATATAGATTTAAGAAACAAATGGAATTCCTCTAGATAGGTGATCATACACCCTAATGGGAGCGATCCACATAGCCATGCTGCCTGCCCGATTTTCGTCATTTCCCAGTTGATGACGCTTGAGGTCAGAATTTCCTTTACAGCACTTGGCCACCATTCACTTTGAATGCCACATCGTCAAATCCGCCAGATATCACACTGATTGACGCCCACAAAAATAATCTAGTTTATCTAGCTAGAGAATAACTATTTCTCCACCATCAAGTATGGTATGTTTGGAGAAATCAACGCATGCAATTCCTTTGGAAATACTCTGTCAGACACTCGTACATACAAGTCATCCAGGAACAGGATGAACCGAAGGCATTCTCCTACTGCATCCTAGGAATCAACCTACAGATCAGTAGCGAGAAGTCCTTGCAAATCCGTAGATTTCAATCACGACAGAATCACTGTTGAAATATCTCCGGCCGCTAAACCAGAGAAATCCAATCAGTAGTTCCTCTGCTCATGAAGACCAACGGCGTTCAACTACTCTATCTTCAATGATCTTCTTCCACGTATACGCTGGTCGGAATGGTTTTCGAATACAAATTCGATTTCGGTCTTTCCGTACCAACGATCGTATGGTCAACTTTGATAGTCAGTGTTTTAACTATCAAATAAATAACTGTGTGAATAACATGAGTTTACCAGTGTAGTACTAACACTACAGGGCCCTTTCAAACCGATTAACGATATTTAATCTCAAACTCTTATTTCATCATTTTAAATGTAACTCATTTGATATATACGATTTCAAACTTTCAAAGTAATTTCACTTTCATATCAAATCAAAATCCTTTATTTTCTTATCGTTTCAAAACCCTTTTACTATTTTATTCCTCATTTATCATATTGGAAAATGACTCCTCTTTTTTAAATGAACAACGTTATGAAATCTTCCTTATTCTATCACCCTGGTATAATAACCAACTATCTTAGTATAAACCTGTGACGATCCCAAAATCCGAGGTACGGTATTAAGGATAATCATTGGAATATAACACATCAATCATCATAGCAGAGTACAGATAATAGCAAAAACAATAAATAGAATAATTTTACATGGATATGACAGCGGAATCACAACATGTAACAACATCAGAATAGCACAACGAAGGATATAACTTAGTAAATGAAAAGGGAAGTGATCAGTCATCATCGCCAGAGGCGGAATACATACATGCAGTGAGACATAATAAGGGTATCAGTCTACATCGCCGAAGGCGTAACATATACATACGATAATAAATACTGAAAGTAAAGCAGTCTGCATCGCTTATGGCGGAATCATAATATAAGTACAATAATGGCGGAAAATGTCAAAGTCATCTCTGTGAAGTCAGCCTCGCCATGAGCCAAAATGCACTCTATCCAACAGTGCAGAGCCAAAACAACCTGTCACTTGTGAACTAGGCTGCCCATGTGGAAATAAGGGCACCCGCGTTTGCAAAGTGAAACAAACAACGAGTCAGTCATGGGGACTGGTATGAGGAATCTATTTAACAGTTTAAACAACAGTAATAAGCAAATCATAGGACCACGCCACTTTCGCGGAACGGGTTTACTCTAGTGATTGCTAGTGCATTTAAAACAAAGTAAATTCTTTAAAACAACGCAATGATTTTTAAAAAGAATGAAGCCATTATAAAACTCAAGTCCCATCATACAATGCAACGCAAGCCGGAGGATAGAGTTTTACCTTATAATGGCCAAATATGCTTAATACGTGTAAAACAAAATCATTTGATATTATTACTAGTGCATATATGTTTCAAAAACGAATAGCATCATAAATATCAATCATAGGCGGCATAGCTACCATATACTATGTCACCATACTAGTTCCACAATCGAGTCCGTTATTTCGTATTGGAAATTGGATTTCCATCATGAGTCGAGGCAAGGGGCAAGCTCCTCTCCGCTTCGAGACATTCTAGCAAATGCCTCAGGACTACACACTCTGGATAACCCCTGGATGCTTCAGGGCCGGTCCTCTCTTATGTTTGAGGATTAATAATGCCTGAACACACGTTCCCCGGTCCTTACAGACCTATAATCGAGGCGCCTCGCGTTCCAACAACCACATAGGTGAAAAATAGATATAAATGTCAGGGCTGGTAAGTCACTGACACCACCATAGCTAGAAAGAAACGTCGTGCTCTCCCTGCAGTCCTTATCCCGTTTTTAACTCATACCGAGGTGTGAGGCTCGCGAATCCACGCTATACACAAAGCCAGGCTACGTAGGCCGTGCTTTGATCATCATCCACAAGACTTTGCTTTGCAACAGAAGCCTTGATCATAGCATCTTGGCATGCCACATAGGCAATCCACTTCATACGATTGATTTCTATCGATATATAACCTCTGAGCTCGTACGTCTCAGCGAAGGGCGTTAAGCAAAAGAATAAATTCTCCGCCGCCAAACAGATATATATTTAACAGAGA
Source organism: Allium sativum (assembly GCA_030737875.1). Taxonomy (NCBI): domain Eukaryota; kingdom Viridiplantae; phylum Streptophyta; class Magnoliopsida; order Asparagales; family Amaryllidaceae; genus Allium; species Allium sativum. The sequence goes on along the minus strand of CM060922.1, from coordinate 439,868,993 downwards.
TCAATCAGTATAAAACAAAATCCAATGTCAGACACACAGTACAAGTCCGTTCTGGGTCTGAACGAAACCGGAGGCGTCAAATTCCTCGTATATCCGTACAATCAACACATACGTTCGGACGGCTACTACTTCCGTTCCTTCACGGTAGCTACTCCGGTCAGGAACCTCAGCAGCGCCCATCCAATCGATACGAAGATCGTCGGTCTTGAATCGTCTTTGTATTTTCCAATTCGAATCGCTCGATAAATCATTTGAAATGAGGGTTAACTCGTCCTTTTCAAATAATTCACGTAATTAGAATTTAAATCAATTCTTTCCATGGTTATATTATTTGACATCCATATTTCAGTTCTTTAGTGTTATTTTCGTGTCAAACACATACAACCATCAAATATCAAACAATTCAAGCCCAATTGGTTTATTTGCAATCTATATTGCTTATAATATTTTATAACGATTTTTCGCCATTTTTATTTATTTAAAAATGGCCATATTTAATTAAACGACGTTTCAGGTCGTGCCGTGGCACTGGCGCTATTTTTTCCCTAATTTGTTTTACACATATCGGAAAATCTAACCGTTGGATTTCTACGAAGTCTATATCAGCAGGAAGGTATTCCCAAAGCGAACCCAACGGTTCTAGTTTCGTGAAAATCCGACGGTCGGATCTTCCACTCTAGTCGTTTGAAGTTACGGTTTCAAAATTCGAACTGCAGCGTCGTTAATTATATTTATATTTATATATAAATATAAACGATTCTGGCGCTGTTTTTCTTCAGATTTGAATTTAACATTTTGGACAATCCAACCGTTGGATTTTTACAAGGTTGGTGTCGTTGGAAAGATATTTCCAAGGCGAACCCAGCTGTTGCGGTTTCGGGAAAATCCGATGGTCGGATTTCTCGTACTAATCGTTTCAATTTACGATTCCGAAACATGAACTGCACGGTTTCGATTCCTTTTAATTATATTTATATTTATATATATAAATATAGTTCATTCTATAATTTCAACTATAGTTCATTCTATATTTTCAAATTCGTTTTCACTTCAAATATTTCATTAACGCTTTAATATTTCGAAAAATTTCGCCATAACCTCCTTTGTACGGGGAGGGGTTTGGAAATTTATTGGGCCATGTTAGGTACCCAATAAATCCTAAAAAGCATCCACATATTTATAGTAATATATTCTGGTGTTTACGGAGGAGCATGTATAGATAATAACTCCAGAGAATAAATTCTCGTCACCCCGATCCGTGTGGAAATAAATAGTCCATGTGCCGTATCTAATAACTAGAGAGACGTGATTATTGTCAACTCCAGACCCGTGTGGGGTTTTTATTAATCTGGCAATTTATCGTTATATTTTATATAGTCCATATCAGTCATCAGTTCAACCTGTAGTATATAGTCATCGCCATACAAGCCTCTCGCTCGTATGGTAATCTTCCACCTCGTCACACAAGCTCCAATTGCTTATGTGGAATATGATGAAGTATGCCTATCGTCAAGAAGTATGCCATGTAGTGTAGTTCAAAATTAATTGTTACTATCCTATGGCGATGTTTATTATTTCACATAGAATAACCAGCACTCCGCATCCAATGGCATTCACAGGAGTTGATATAAAAATAAAATTGCACAGCCAACTCATCAAGGTTTACCTATTTGTCCGGCACGCAAATAATTTCTTTACTCTACAGCTAATCCATTTTTCCTGTTCAACACATGTATATATATGCAGAACAAAGCTAATAATAATATTTCTAGCAAACTATTATTTATTTCAACACGTGTGTATTTTTATCAAAGCGTATACATGATAAAAGAAATATTTTTATCATCAAAAATACTTATTCAACACGTGAATGTTTTTAACACTTCATATTTACAATAAAAATGTAGTTTTTATTGTCTATTCATTTTATTTAAAAATACGATAACATTCAACACATGAATTTCAACTCGACGAACGAATCTCAATTCAACACATGAATATTTTCTATAGTTTGAATATATATATATATATATATATATGTGATTTTTATCGCTAAAGCTATTTGTTTAAATTCAAATAATATTCAACACATGAATTTCAACTCAACGAATGAATTTCAACTCAACACATTAATATTCGTTTCAAATATGTAATTTATTTCAACGAATGAAAATTATTCTAACACATGAATATTTCAGAAATTTCGGCAGCATAACGGCAGGGTAGTTAAAACCGGGACCGTCCCTAGTACGGCTCCTCGCTCTACCTTAAAACCTCGCGGTTTTTGACAATGGAGATCATGCATCTAATTCGCATGCAGGCGACATGTTTTATTTTCAATTCCACAATCCTATTCTAATTTGTTTCAACCACAAGAGGGTATTTTTCAACCACAAAGGTATTTTTCAGCCACAATATCAACCACAAACAATTATTTCCAACCATTCGTCATACCATATAATATCACGTCAATCACAAGCAATAAATATCGTCCATGGTCTGTGGACGAGGGGAGTATATATATTTATATATATTATTATTATAATTCACTTGCATTTCATCACAATTCAAAGCATATATGTTTCATATAACGTTTGTATAATTTATACATCGCTAATATAACTTATACAACACATGTACATGAGGTATACAATGCGTATACAATTTACACTTCGCTTATATAATTTATACAACGCGATTCCATTCACACAATTTAGTTTAGATTCCTCACATTGGTTTTTGCAGTGCTAAAAATCGTAGGAAGATCAGAAAAATCCGCGGCTTCTGCTAGATGGTAGAGAGCCTTCTTGCGGTCATGATGTTTCTTGTTTCATCAAATTTCGTTAACGAACGAAAAAGATATTATTTTTCAAAGTTTTGCAACACTTTATAGTGTTATTTTCATTTCAGAATTTCGAAGCAGAAGGGTTTTCAAACCTTCAAAACTAGGTTTTGATTTTAAAACCAAACGTACCTCGTTGCTCCGATCAGACCCTGCGACGTTGAAGGGCTACGAACCAGCTTTTGATCGATGGTGGTGGCGACGGACTCGGCGGCTCCAGTAGGGTACGGCGGCGCTCCAAAGGGGCGGACTTCCTCTTGGAAATTCGACGCGAATAAGCAATGGTCTTCGACGAGGCTTGTTCTGATTTGAAGAGGGGAGAGAGGCGGTCAGAATTGTCAACTGGAGGTGGCGGCGAAACTGGATGTGGCGGCGGCGAAATCGATGGGAAGGTTCGACGAATTTCCGCCGTTCGAAAATAGGGTTGATCGGGTTTTCTGAGGAGAGAGAGAAAATAGAGATATTTTCTGTTATATAATATTTTTAAATTACTTTATTACCCCTTCTAGCCAACGTACACCAATTTCAACCCAACGACTGTCGCCCCTAGTTAAATGCCCCCATTCCGGACACATTGGGATATGTTTCTTTGGCCAATTCGACTGTTACAGTCAGTTATTTTTCAAATTAAAGTATAAAACATTTTATATTTAATTTGAACGTACATTTCAATTTGCCAGGGTCACAAACTGAATCGAAAAATTCCAGAAAAATAAATCTAGCTTTGTTTTGACGATACGGTCCCAACAAAACCAGTTTCGTCGAATTCTGAGCTCATATGCAAAATGTCCATTTTCAGGTCGATCCATTTTAGTAGAAATTGACCAATCACATTTTCTTTTGCCCCGCTCACATACTAGTTTCAAAAATTATGAAATTTGAAACCTAGTAATAGTTTGACATCCCGGACCCAACAAAAGTGGTTTCGTCGAATTCTGAGGTCGTATGCAAAATATCAATTTTCAAGGGCTATATATGCTATATAGTGACCTTTCAGAAAATTCATTTGGCCATAACTTTTGATTTCCGTTATGAAACTTCGATTTTTCAGATTCGTTAGAAAGGTATTCATAAACAGATTTAAATATTTTCAGTTTCGCTAAAATCCGTTATATTTTCCACCCGGTACAGTCAGACAAAGTTTGTATTCAAAATTTCAAACTGCAATGCTAGCCCCAATTCTTTATTTTATTGAAATATGTTATTTCAATTATTCAAATTCTTTGGTAATACCCAATTTTAAAAATTTTAAATTGGTTCACATTTTCCGGGTTATTACAATCTCCCTCACATAAAACTTTTCGTCCTCGAAAAGGAGATAACAGCAAAGTAGGAAATAAAATATAAATGCAAAGTATTGTAAAGGTACCTTGCACCGGAGTTAGTCAGAGATATCCACTCTGCATTTGGGGTAGGCTTGTTTAATGCTTTCCTCAGTCTCCCAAGTATAGTCTCTAGGATCACTACTTCACTGCACTTTGACTAATTGAATCTTTTTGCTCCTTAGCTCTCTAGTTTCTTTGCCAACAATCTTTAATGGCTCTCTTCTGAGCACTAATTCTAGAGTTATGTCTATATCCTGTTGCGCTGCTTCTTCCACAACAAGATCTGGATCATGAACATGTTTTCTGAGTTGAGACACGTGGAACACATCATGTACACCAGGCAACTAATCAGGTAATGAAACTCTATATGCTAGAGTTCCAATCCGTTCAAGTATAGGAAAGGGACCAATAAATCTCAGTGCCAACTTCCCAGTCTTGCCAAATCTGATTACCCCCCGCATTGGAGAAACTCTTAAATAAACATAATCGCCAACGGAAAATGATAAGTCTCTTCTTCTTGCATCAGCATAACTTTTCTGTCGGCTTTGTGCGGTTTTCAATCGCTTCTTAATGAAATTGACTTTATCAGATGCTTCTCGAATCATATCGGGCCCTAACACAAGTCTATTGCCAGGTTCTACCCAACATGTGGGAGATCTGCATGGTCTACCGTATAATTCTTCAAATGGAGACATTCCCAAGCTTGCTTGATAGCTATTGTTATAAGAGAATTCAGCTAAGTGTAAGTGATCTTCCCATGAGCCTCCAAAATCGATAACGCAAGCCTGCAGTAAATCTTCTAGAATTCTATTCACCCACTCAGTTTGGCCGTCTGTCTGAGGGTGATAAGCGGTGCTTAGATTCAATTTGGATCCCAATTCTGTCTGGAATGCTTCCCAGAATTTGCTAGTAAATAGGGGGTCTCTATCACTGACTATATTGAGCGGCACTCCATGCAGTTTAACTATTTCTTTGAAGTAAATCTGTGCTAAACTTTGAGCCGTTCTGTTGGATTGGACAGGTATGAAATGGGCAGTCTTCGTGAAGCGATCTACGATTACCCATATACTGTCGTTTCCTTTCTTATTTCGAGGCAAACCATCAATGAAGTCCATCGAAATTAGCTCCCATTTCCATCCTGGAATTTCTAAAGGTTGTAATAGTCCAGCCAATTTCTGTTGATCGCTCTTAACTAGCTGACAAGTGGAGCATCTGCTAACATATAATGAAATATCTCTTTTCATCGATCTCCACCAGAATGTGCGTTTGATATCGTTAAACATTTTGCTCACACCGGGATGGATACTTAGTTTGGACTTGTGACATTCATCAAGTATTTCTCTCCGAAGCTCTGGAGCATAGCGCGACAACTGGGTGAATTTATTGAGGTAATCCTGGATAGAGAGATCTCCCTGCTGGAGATTAGCAAACTGCTCTCGCATCCTCTCTAAGGCCTGTTCAGGTACAAACTTCTCGTTGAACATGGTCTTGAATTGCTCCCAGGTCCTGACAGTACCTGCTGCATCCTCAGAGGTGATGGCATCCCACCACAACTCTGCTTCCTCTTGTAGGAGCCAAATACCTAGTCGTGCTTTGTTGTTGGTCCCCAAACCCATGCCTTCAAAAATCTTTTCACAGGTCTTCAACCAAGTTATAGCCTCTGTCACTGTGCCAAGACCAGAAAAGTGTTTTCCCCCTAGGTTCCTATATCTCTTCGCTACTCTGTCTAGCTCAAAGTCCTCGGGTGCTGGTGGCTGAATAATAGGGACTTCCTCAACTACGGGGATATTCCTCCGTTCTCCTGCCACTCCTGCTCGGCCTCCATGGCCTCCTCTAGCTGCTGCTGCTGCTCGTGTAGCCATCAGAGAGAATACTGTATAAGCAAGAAAAGAGTCAAGCTCGCAGATTTGGTAATTTTCATTTATGATTAAGCAGGGGAACATAAGGAAAGGTAATGATGTACTGATAAAATTGTTTTGCTAATCTGCTTAGCTCTTTCTAGGACATTGCTAATCCTATCTATAATGAGCTACTCGCCTTAGAACACTACTGATTCTATTCAGACGAGGTGTTTAATGTGTTAGATCCCGGAACTAAGGTTAACCAAAGCTCTGATACCAATTGTGACGATCCCAAAATCCAAGGTGCGGTATTAAGGATAATCATTGGAATATAACACGTCAATCATCATAGCAGAGTACAGATAATAGCAAAAACAATAAATAGAATAATTTTACATGGATATGACAGCGGAATCACAACATGTAACAACATCAGAATAGCACAGCGAAGGATATAACTTAGTAAATGAAAAGGGAAGTGATTAGTCATCATCGCCAGAGGCGGAATACATACATGCAGTGAGACATAATAAGGGTATCAGTCTACATCACCGATGGCGGAACATATACATACGATAATAAATACTGAAAGTAAAGAAGTCTGCATCGCCTGTGGCGGAATCATAATATAAGTACAATAATGGAGGAAAATGTCAAAGTCATCTCTGTGAAGTCAACCTCGCCATGAGCCAAAATGCACTCTATCCAACAGTGCAGAGCCAAAACAACCTGTCACCTATGAACTAGGCTGCCCGTGTGGAAATAAGGGCACCCGCTTTTGCAAAGTGAAACAAACAACGAGTCAGTCATGGGTACTGGTATGAGGAATCTATTTAACAGTGTAAACAACAGTAATAAGTAAATCATAGGACCACGCCACTTTCGCGGAACGGGTTTACTCCAGTGATTGCTAGTGCATTTAAAACAAAGTAAATTCTTTAAAACAACGCAATGCTTTTTAAAAAGAATGAAGCCATTATAAGACTCAAGTCCCATCATACAATGCAACGCAAGCCAGAGGATAGAGTTTTACCTTATAATGGCCAAATATGCTTAATACGTGTAAAGCAAAATCATTTAATATTATTACTAGTGCATATATGTTTCAAAAACGAATAGCATCATAAATATCAATCATAGGCGGCATAGCTACCATATACTATGTCACCATACTAGTTCTACAATCGAGTCCGTTATTTCGTATTGGAAATTGGATTTCCGTCATGAGTCGAGGAAAGAGGCAAGCTCCTCTCCGCTTCGAGACATTCTAGCAAATGCCTCAGGACTACACACTCTGGGTAACTCCTGGATGCTTCACGGCCGGTCCTTTCTTACGTTTGAGGATTAATTATGCCTGAACACACGTTCCCCAGTCCTTACAGACCTATAATCGAGGCGCGTCGCATTCCAACAACCACATAGGTGAAAAATAGATATAAATGTCAGGGCTGCTAAGTCACTGACACCACCATAGCTAGAAAGAAATGTCGTGCTCTCCCTGCAATCCTTATCCCGTTTTTAACTCATACCGAGGTGTGAGGCTCGCGAATCCACGCTATACACAAAGCCAGGCTACGTAGGCCGTGCTTTGATCATCATCCACAAGACTTTGCTTTGCAACAGAAGCCTTGATCACAGCATCTTGGCATGCCACATAGGCAATCCACTTCATACGATTGATTTCTATCGATATATAACCTCTGAGCTCGTACGTCTCAGAGAAGGGCGTTAAGCAAAAGAATAAATTCTCCGCCGCCAAATAGATATATATTTAACAGAGATCAATCAGTATAAAACAAAATCCAATGTCAGACACACAGTACAAGTCCGTTCTGGGTCTGAACGAAACCGGAGGCGTCAAATTCCTCGTATATCCGTACAATCAACACATACTTTCGGACGGCTACTACTTCCGTTCCTTCACGGTAGCTACTCCGGTCAGGAACCTCAGCAGCGCCCATCCAACCGATACGAAGATCGTCGGTCTTGAATCGTCTTTGTATTTTCCAATTCGAATCGCTCGATAAATCATCTGAAATGAGGGTTAGCTCGGCCTTTTCCAATAATTCACGTAATTAGAATTTAAATCCATTTTTTCCATGGTTATATTATTCGACATCCATATTTCAGTTCTTTAGTGTTGTTTTCGTGTCAAACACATACAACCATCAAATATCAAACAATTCAAGCCCAATTGGTTTATTTGCAATCTATATTGCTTATAATATTTTATAACGATTTTTCGCCATTTTTATTTATTTAAAAATGGCCATATTTAATTAAACGACGTTTCAGGTCGTGCCGTGGTACTGGCGCTGTTTTTCCCCTAATTTGTTTTACACATTTCGGAAAATCTAACCGTTGGATTTCTACGAAGTCTATATCAGCAGGAAGGTATTCCCAAACCGAACCCAACGGTTCCAGTTTCGTGAAAATCCGACGGTCGGATCTTCCACACTAGTCGTTTGAAGTTACGGTTTCAAAATTCGAACTGCAGCGTCGTTATTCGATTAAATTTAATTATATTTATATTTATATATAAATATAAACGATTCTGGCGTTGTTTTTCTTCAGATTTGAATTTAACATTTTGGACAATCCAACCGTTGGATTTTTACAAGGTTGGTGCCGTTGGAAAGATATTTCCAAGGCGAACCCAACGGTTGCGGTTTCGGGAAAATCCGATGGTCAGATTTCTCGTACTAATCGTTTCAAATTACGATTCCGAAACATGAACTGCACGGCTTCGATTCCTTTTAATTATATTTATATTTATATATATAAATATAGTTCATTCTATAATTTCAATTATAGTTCATTCTATATTTTCAACTTCGTTTTCACTTCAAATATTTCACTAACGCTTTAATATTTCGAAAAATTTCGCCATAACCTCCTTTGTACGGGGAGGGGTTTGGAAATTTATTGGGCCGTGTTAGGTACCCAATAAATCCTAAAAAGCATCCACATATTTATAGTGATATATTCTGGTGTTTACGGGGGAGCATGTATAGATAATAACTCCAGAGAATAAATTCTCGTCACCCCGCTCCGTGTGGAAATAAATAGTCCATGTGCCGTATCTAATAACTAGAGAGACGTGATTATTGTCAACTCCAGACCCGTGTGGGGTTTTTATTAATCTGGCAATTTATCGTTATATTTTATATAGTCCATATCAGTCATCTGTTCAACCTGTAGTATATAGTCATCGCCATACAAGCCTCTCGCTCGTATGGTAAATCTTCCACCTCGTCACACAAGCTCCAATTGCTTATGTGGAATATGATGAAGTATGCCTATCGTCAAGAAGTATGCCATGTAGTGTAGTTCAAAATTAATTGTTACTATCCTATGGCGATGTTTATTATTTCACATAGAATAACCAGCACTCCGCATCCAATGACATTCACAGGAGTTGATTTAAAAATAAAATTGCGCTGCCAACTCATCAAGGTTTACCTATTTGTCGGGCACACAAATAATTTCTTTACTCTACAGCTAATCCAATTTTCCTGTTCAACACATGTATATATATGCAGAACAAAGCTAATAATAATATTTCTAGCAAACTATTATTTATTTCAACACGTGTGTATTTTTATCAAAGCGTATACATGATAAAAGAAATATTTTTATCATCAAAAATATTTATTCAATACGTGAATGTTTTTAACACTTTATATTCACAATAAAAATGTAGTTTTTATTGTCTATTCATTTTATTTTAAAATACGATAACATTCAACACATGAATTTCAACTCGACGAACGAATCTCAATTCAACACATGAATATTTTCTATAGTTTGAATATATATATATATAAAAATGTGATTTTTATCGCTAAAGCTATTTGTTTAAATTCAAATAATATTCAACACATGAATTTCAACTCAACGAATGAATTTCAACTCAACACATGAATATTCGTTTCAACATATGTAATTTATTTCAACTAATGAAAATTATTCTAACACATGAATATTTCAGAAAATTTCGGCAGCATAACGGCAGGGTAGTTAAAACCGGGACCGTCCCTAGTACGGCTCCTCGCTCTACCTTAAAACCTCGCGGTTTTTGACAATGGAGATCATGCATCTAATTCGCACGCAGGAGGCATGTTTTATTTTCAATTCCACAATCCTATTCTAATTTGTTTCAACCACAAGAGGGTATTTCTCAACCACAAAGGTATTTTTCAACCACAATATCAACCACAAACAATTATTTCCAACCATTCGTCATACCATATAATATCACGTCAATCACAAGCAATAAATATCGTCCATGGTCTGTGGACGAGGGGAGTATATATATTTATATATATTATTTCTATAATTCACTTGCATTTCATCACAATTCAAAGCATATATGTTTCATACAACGCTTGTATAATTTATACATCGCTAATATAACTTATACAACACATGTACATGAGGTATACAATGCGTATATAATTTACACTTCGCTTATATAATTTATACAACGCGATTCCATTCACACAATTTAGTTTAGATTCCTCACATTGGTTTTTGCAGTGCTAAAAATCGTAGGAAGATCAGAAAAATCCGCGGCTTCTGCTAGATGGTAGAGAGCCTTCTTGCGGTCGTGATGTTTCCTGTTTCATCAAATTTCGTTAACGAACGAAAAAGATATTATTTTTCAAAGTTTTGCAACACTTTATAGTGTTATTTTCATTTCAGAATTTCGAAGCAGAAGGGTTTTCAAACCTTCAAAACTAGGTTTTGATTTTAAAACCAAACTGTACCTCGTTGCTCCGATCAGACCCTGCGACGTTGAAGGGCTACGAACCAGCTTCAGATCGATGGTGGTGGCGGCAGACTCGGCGGCTCCAGTAGGGTACGGCGGCGCTCCAAAGGAGCGGACTTCCTCCTGGAAATTCGACGCGAATAAGAAATGTTCTTCGACGAGGCTTGTTCTGATTTGAAGAGGGGAGAGAGGCGGTCAGAATTGTCAACTGGAGGTGGCGGCGAAACTGGCTGTGGCGGCGACGAAATCGATGGGAAGGTTTGACGAATTTCCGCCGTTCGAAAATAGGGTTGATCGGGTTTTCTGAGGAGAGAGAGAAAATAGAGATATTTTCTATTATAAAATATTTTTAAATTACTTTATTACCCCTTCTAGCCAACATACACCAATTTCAACCCAACGACTGTCGCCCCTAGCTAAATGCCCCCATTCCGAACACAATGGGATATGTTTCGTTGGCCAATTCGACTGTTACAGTCAGTTATTTTTCAAATTAAAGTATAAAACATTTTATATTTAATTTGAACGTACATTTCAATTTGCCAGGGTCACAAACCGAATCAAAAAATTCCAGAAAAATAAATCTAGCTTTGTTTTGACGATACGGTCCCAAAAAACCCAGTTTCGTCGAATTCTGAGCTCATATGTAAAATGTCCATTTTCAAGTCGATCCATTTTAGCAGAAATTGACCAATCACATTTTCTTTTGCCCCGCTCACATACTAGTTTCAAAAATTATGAAATTTGAAACCTAGCAATAGTTTGACATCCCGGACCCAACAAAAGTGGTTTCGTCGAATTCCGAGGTCGTATGCAAAATAACAATTTTCAAGGGCTATATATGTTATATAGCGACCTTTCAGAAAATTCATTTGGCCATAACTTTTGATTCCCGTTATGAAACTTCGATTTTTCAGATTCGTTAGAAAGGTATTCATAAACAGATTTAAATATTTTCAGTTTCGCTAAAATCCATTATATTTTCCACCCGGTACAGTCAGACAAAGTTTGTATTCAAAATTTCAAACTGCAATACTAGCCCCAATTCTTTATTTTATTGAAATATGTTATTTCAATTATTCAAATTATTTGGTAATACCCAATTTTAAAAAATTTAAATTGGTTCACATTTTCCGGGTTATTACAAAACCATTTGCAAAACTTAGCGTTTTAAATTTCCTTTTATCTTGAAAATACCATTTCATATATTCTCTTTTTATTTCCCTTAGGAAATACAATTTATATAGTAAGTCTCGGACATTTTCCCTCCTCCATTTCTTGGGTCGTCCAATTATAAATTCTCGACCCTTTTTCTTACATTCCGTTATCCTTTCTCATACGGAACCAGATTATATTCACCTTCTCATTTCAAACTAATATCACCCTCAGATAATCCCGAAGTCGTTCAAGTTGGGGTATTTAATTACCTCCCAGACCTTGATCAACAACGTTCCTACCTTCAGGTAGACATCAGTTGTAATTTCAAACTCGACATTTTTTTTCTTCTAATTTTAGACATGCCTCATTTAACCATAAATTTCACTTTATGCACTTCTTTCCTTGGGAGTTCTTATTCCCAATAATATTTCTAAATCCCTTGATAACAAAATTAAATATTCCGTCTCACTTTTCTTCTATAAATAATATATTTGTTGCTCGGATTTTTGTCAACCCAATCATGACTATCATATTAACAAACTCCAAATAATTAATTAATGATTAACTTAAATAATCTCTTTAAATTATCTCCCAAACGACTATTCAAATTTATATCATCAAGTAAATTTCCACTTGCTCGCTTATAAATCTGATAGATCTCAGATTTTCCTTTAGAAAACCAATTTATAAGTTCGATAAATAAATAATAAATATTTTTCTTTTTACAAATTCTAATTCAAAATAATAGATTTAAAAATCCATTTTAGTTATAATTTTTTTATATAACTTTAACTTGTCGATTTACCCGACGGTAGATCGATATAGGCCCTGTATTGTCAATTACTCCACCCACGGTGCCCATTCGTTTCAACCAAACAAATAGTGAATTTCAAATCAATATTCTACCATCCAAACAAATCAATTTAATTCAAGTGGATAATGGCCTCATAACAATCCAGACTGATGATTCAATGTCAATCAAATTATCTCACACTACCATGGCATTTCACACAATCCATTCAATAGGGCTTACTTTATAACCTGGCCAATACTTTAGACCGGTGATCAAAATAACAGTTTGGTTTATTGAATTTAACCAACGTTTTATTTCAGGAATTAAATCCATTTATATATATGTATATATATACATACATACACGCATATATAAGCAAACAAACACAAACAACCATAGCATAAGATAAAACCAACTTATATAAAATATAAGTGGATAGATCTGAGTGAGTTTTACTCACCTGGATTGGTTCGTCGATAGATCAGCCCGTTTCGGTCGAATTAAATAGCGTTTAATTCATTTGAAAAATTCAGCTGCTGCCTGCCCTGCTCAATCCTTATCCATCGTGTCGTACTCGTCTTCAGGGTCACGGTGTTTTTCGTTTCGTCTGAATATGATTTCGTGAGCGTTTTAGATTACTATTTGAAATTTTATAGATCATTAAACTAAGAAACTTTAAATTAAAAAAACAATGGGCCTTACCCCTTAAACCCCTCCAGACCAATACTCAAATAACCAGCCCGCATCCCCTTATAACCCTAAATCCATCGCCCCTTCATTCTCAAACCCTCATCCATTCTTCAAATGCTACGCCGTCACTCCAAAAATGGAGAAAACAAAACCCTCCGCCCTTTTTCACTCTCGCCGGCGCCATCTGCCATCATCGGACCAGGTCCGGCTTCACCAGAGGCGCTGCTGTCCAGTCATCCCTCCAGTCCCCTTTTTCCCCTCGACCCGTAACCGCAGGCTCCCCCAACCCCAAACTCTTCGATCCCTCCTCCGCAAACCCAAAGCTAGGTAATTTTTACACAAATTTTAAATTTTTGTTTTTGATTTTGTTCTTCTTTGAATTCGGTTTCTTTCTTTGCTGTGTTGATTGGTTTGTGGTGCGCGGTTATGTATTTATAGTAGAAAGGGTTCAGTGATTTACGAATTGTTAAATCCTAGCTTAGATTTAGTTGTACCTAAACCCTAGGTGCTTTTCAGTCCTGCTTTGATCTTTTCGTGATGGTTTGCGTGATGTCTTATAACAGGGATGGATTTTATGTATTGTCTCTGATCCGAAATATACCAATATCGAACTGCTCCTATGTTGATTTGGTGAACTATATACTGTAAATTCGTATTGTCTATTCAGTTATTAAAATTTCAGATTTGCATTTGATTTTTTTTCATGTGCAAACCTGCTTAGAAAAACACACCGAATCCTACCTATATATGGTACAACTATATGTTTTTATTTTAATACTTCAATTTCTGATTTGGATTGTGATGTGGTAAGTATTTCAGAACAATTGTACAGGGATTAAATATATATAGATATATAGCTGTTTTAATTTCCTTTGTTCACATGGTGTTCAAATTTAGGTCTATATTAGTCCATCTAGCTGTTTAGCTGGTGCATTACTATTCCAATCCATTTCGAGATTTGAAACAAATAGGAATTGTCATGTCCACTAATTTGCATTGTACAACATGTATATGCTAGCTCTAGTCATATTTTTCTAGCTGTTTTGATTTTGTTGAATCCATATCTTTCTCTTTTCTTGAATACACATATATATATATATATATATATATATATGAAGATTTGATTTGGTTTATGTTGTATTTCTTGATTATAGAAACACATGTATAAGATATTTTTTTTCCTGTCCCATTATACTATACCCTTCACTGTTCTATAGCTGTTCCTATTACTGATTTGCATAGATCTTAACTGTTGAGTTCATTTTTTTTTCTTTTCAAATCTTTAAACTTCAAATATATTTATTTTTACTAGCTACTCATAGCTTTATTTTTTTTGTTTTCCCCAGGTTGATTTGGTTGACAATGTTGCATTGACGGCTGCGTTTTTAGGCAGTGGAGATTGTATGGGATTTTAAGTACCATACACGGCCTGTTTAAAATAGATTTTGGTCAATCTGTGTATTGGTTTGGTTCAGAGTTGTATATATTTTCTTTTTTTCCTTTTCTTCATTCTAAAATGTATGAAAATAATGACAATACATGAGATTTTCCTGTATACATTGGATGGTGTAAATATATTTTGTTTACTGTTTCTTTAACTGTCCCTCATTGTATTCATCTTTTATTATATACGTGTGCATGTCTCTTTAAAATTTTGGTTTAGATTATGACGGCTGAAAAGAATACATGCCGCATATGTTATTGGTGGAAAATAAACTACAAAATTTTGGGTTTGATGCATGAACACATGCATAGAGAAATATGTGGATAAAAATGTCTTTTAATGGGTTTGGTTTGGCAAAAAAATGAGTTTTGATAACAAATGCCACTATCTTCTAAATCGAATGAGTTGGAGGGGAGTTTTACGTTTCTATTTTGGTTTTAGTGTTAAGAAAAATTATTGTGGTACAAACAAAATATAAGGTAGCCATTAGCATAACAACTATATGTTAAGTGAATATTTAGCGGTGTTTGTCAATGTCAACAATATAATCTGAATTATATTTACAAATATAAATATAAATAAATTATAACGTTTGAGCTTCGTCTTATAAACAGAATATATAATTTAAATTCACAAATATTCTAGATAAATATTTAGAAATAAATTATTTGACTACAAAAACATGGGACATTACAACAGCGGAATAAAAAAATATGTTAAATACAGTAAAAATCTTTACTGTTAAAATCTTCAGAGTGCGCCGTCTTTGGAATCCCCAGCTTCGCAAATCCTCGAATCCTGAGCTGTAATCTTTAAATCTGTACTGCTCGGGTCTGACCCGAGCATTTCATGTAAAACACAAAATACTCGAGTCAGGATTATATCATAGTTCAAGTAAATTAACTTCAATGTAAACTGAAGTATAACAGTTAATCCCGACATCGATGTTACATATATAAAATAAACCGCGTTGGTATCTGTTCATATCAGTGTATCTAGATCAAGTGTGTTATCTATTCATACCAGTTTTAATTTTCAGTGAGGAGCGGACACAGGAGCTTGCATATGCACTCATGTATGGATTATACATGAGTACACTGCCTCAGCGTCGCGAAATCGAATAGCACATGCAAATAAACAGTGGCACGACTATAACGGCCAATGCAACAAAGCGTTTTATAAAGTATCAAGGTCAATCAAGTGAACGTTTAAGGTGGCATCACACTGTATATGATGCTAATATGCATGTATACATAAATCTGAATTCATATGCACACAGAGACGGTCACAGAATAAGTATTTCATATATATAGTGGGATTGATGTGTTGCATATATTCACTTACCGGTACATGCATATTCATTAGATTAAAATACACATGCGGATGTCGGCTCTACCGGTAATAAGCACGGTCATGGCCGCAGATGTCAAATTAACGGTGATTATCGGTTGCAACTAGCATGCGGGTTCTAAACTTAAATAGCAGTGGAGACATATGGAAATGAGGGACCAAAATATGTTTCATGACATATGCATGTGTTCCATGTTTACTGATTTGTATTAAAAGCATAACTTTCAGGATATGACATAATAAGATAGCGTAACCAACACAACAACTATATATATTGGTTCAAGATATATGCGGCTACATCTATTCAAATATGTACACCCAAACTGATATGATAGCAGTATTCAAATATGCATACCCAAAACTAACAGCATGCAACAAACCAGTAGATGACACATTGGATAAGTAGGGGTGTTAAAAATTTATGAAATGTTTACATTTCAAACTGTGAATGAAACACGCATGGAAGCTAATACATGGTTGGAAATATGTAATTTGAACATGACAGTTGAAAAAAATGATAACATGAATTTATTTTATCCTGTTACATTAGCATCTGAAAAGACATAGTTTATTTTTCCTTACAATGCAAACCATAAACGAACTTGATGGGTTATTTGGACTGCAGTTTTCTAATTCTATTGCTAAATGGAGGTTGACAAGTTATGATAATGCGAAAGAAGTACCAGGTTTTCACACCACACAGGATAACCAGGTTTTAATAATGCAAAGTACCAGGTTTTTACACTACAAAGGATAACCAGTAAAACTCAAATTTATAAACACAGCCAAATCCACCACGTTGGGGACATTTGCCTCTTGCCAAACAGTAACAATAACTATCTTACGGTGTATGGTATTGAATATTCACATATCATATATCTTCACTGGATTTTTAGTATGACAATTTATTTACATCTTTTATGCTGGCAGAATTTTTTCCAAATGATGATTATGCATAATGTAGCTTCCATTGTATGCATCTAAAGCAAAGAAATTACTGACAACAACCCCAACACTACATTATCAACTAACAAACCAGACGAATTTATTTATGCATAATTCACTTTCTGGTTTGACAGGATCACTTTTTTTCTTTCTTTGCAAACAATAACGAAATCAGTAACCGAACAAAGTAAAGAACACTAGGGCATTGAATTGTCGCATTTTGATCGACGCATAACCGCTTACTTGATCGGTTGGCATGTGACCATCCTAGTAAATTAATCTATTCAACCAACAAGTACCAAACAGCGGCTTATGGCCGCTAATGTTCACTCAACTTTAAGTGCACATACAAGAGCATATCATGTATCTGATAGTAGGTTATCTTAAGGGCCATAAAAATTATATCATATATCCGACAGTAGGTTATCTTAATGGTCATAAAAATTATATCATATATCCGACAGTAAGCCATATTTTTAAAGTCGTGTATATATTAATCTGGAGTATATTATAAATGTATATATATATATCACTTCTATATACTACTTAACAACGGATTTATACTGAAAAAATAAAAGAGTTTACTTCCTCGGTTTTTCCAAGACAAGTTTGCATTTCAAATTTCAATAAATGGTAAGGCAACCGATTCACGAGTATAATATTCTTACCATGTTACCAGCTCTTTTTTTTATAGCTACCTATACAAATATGTAAGCTTATGTATGCATTCTGACATTGAAGAATAAGGACTAACAAAAAGGTATACATGCAACCAAACATAGTTAAGTGGCCTTTAACTACATAAGTAATCACTTAAATAGAAATAAACTCAAAAGAAAACTAGGTGAAGCAATAAAATCTAAGAACATCAATATTTACCCAATATTTATAGTCAGAATATTTAATTTGCATTCAAGTTCACAAATACATGTGTAGGTGCCATGACAAGCAAAACAAAACATATAACAAAGTTATATGTGTACGTCTCATAACAGTTTTTATTAAATACAAGACTGGCCAAAACAGGTCTCGACTACATGTGTTTGTTTTAGCATATTAACAGTGTATCCAAACATGCGCAGGTTTCTTTTTGCCTTATAGAAAAGTTGTTTCAGCTAACAGCCTAGTCGGTCAATATTATACTATTGGGTAAGCGAATGAATGTGTGTACTGTCATTATCAATTTATCACTTGTATAAACTATTCAGACCAAAAATTCAGGTAAGTGGCAAAACAACAGTATACATATACACCATAAAATATTTGAATGCGTAAATTTACAGGAACAAGGTTAGGGTGGCAAAACATAAGAACAAGGCAGTGAACCCCGACCACAGCAAAAATGATTTAGGTAAAATGCAGCGAACCCCAAATCAAGCAATAACCAGCACAAAGTAAGGTAACTAATTAACATCATAATTTCAGTTTAACTGAGATCAAATTACTTGAATTAATATTTAATCGTGAGTGAGAATACTCACAGTAAAAACAGCAAAGAAAACTGTAGCAGTGGATGTTTCCGGTGAAGCATGTGATGGCTTGGTGACGATCGCTGGAAATGGCGCTCTTGCTCGATGGAAAACGGTGGCTTGGAGGGACTAGGGCAAAGCTTTGAACGGAGGTTGCGGCTTCCATTTGCGACGAAGATGAACAAAACCCAGTTTCGAGTTGAATAACTTGGAGATGCAATTTGATCTCGGTGGTCGTGATTTAGGGCAGAAGGCGGAGCAAGGCTGATCGCATGCAGGAGGAAGAAGATGGCGATTTATTTCGATTTTTGGGAAAAAGTTCGATTCGTGGTGGTCAGTGGACATTAAAACTGAATTAGGAAAGCTTTGATTTTTATTTAGGGAAAGGGAGAATGAATTTGCTGGAGAAAAGGAATTGGTGTGTATTTTTTTATAGAAGGAAAACAAAGAGGATAAGATCAAAATCACGTCAATACCTTAAGATAGCTGAGTTTCTCCCATATAGTCGGCGTGATTTTTCAGTGTACAGTGAATTACTTGAAGGTGAAGGAATTCACAGTGTGGTTTCCAAGAAATTTAATCGAACCCTATTTAATCTAATTCTACCGTGAATTTCGTTAAATGTTATATTTTTGTTCCGCCATAACCGAACACCAAACGTTACGAAACTTGACGTGCTGCTACGTTTTCACATTCTGTATTCAGAAAAATTTGTTTGGTCGAATTCTGATCTAGTTCGCACAATGATGTTATTTTAAATTTAATTTATCTATCGTTTTACATTTAATTCCATTCGTTCACCAACAATTCCGTTCCATCCTAATTTGAAACGTTAATTAAATTTCTACATATAAATTCACACATATCTAAGTCGGTTTTCCATATATTTCAAAAATAATATTTCCAAATTTATATAACTTTATCCGTTAATAACGTTTACTTTAATTCAAGCCGTTTATATTTCAAACTACATTACAATATCCAACATAATTTGTCTGTATTTCTTAATTCAAATTTCAATCTAAATTTAAATATCAACCAATTTTATTCTTGATCAATTATAATTAACCAATTGATGCAGATTAATCATTCTGAATTTAATATCGAATTAAATTCTTATTTAAACCAATAAATTTAGATTTTCAAATCTCTAAACCAAATATACAATAAAATTGGTTATTGAACGTTAAATCTTTAATTAATCTCATATTCCAGTTGTCGAAATTTCTGGGATGTTACAATGTCATTATTGCTGATGACCAATGAAAAGATAATTTTCATTTTTCTTTATTTGTATGCAAATTTCTATTTTTAATTTTAACAAATAAAAGAGATAATTTTATTTGTTTATATTTCCGATGTATAACTTAAAACATAAAAATGTTTTATTTTAAATGGCATACAAACTTTAATGTATACATTGACAAATTAAAGCGTCACTTTTGCTTACATACAAATTCTAAGGTGTGTTGTGAAAATGTAAATGATTATTTATTTCACTTACAAATTTTAATGTATGTTTTGCAAATAAAGACGATCCTTATATTTGCAATATAAATTTTATTTCGACAAAATGAATAAAAAGTGATACATCCATTTTGCTGACAATTCTATTTTATCAAAATGAATATTTCTGTTGTAACACAAACCTATTTCACAAAAATGCTATTTTTGTTTAACTCTTTTATTTAACAAAAATGTGATTTTGTTTTATTCCAAATCTAATTAACAAAAATGTTATTTTTGTTTTCAACAATCATATTTTACAAAACGTAAATTTGCTTCAACTATTATATTTAGACAAAATAACTATTTTTGTTCAGCTAATCTTTTTGGCCAAAAATGTTTATTTTGACAAAAATGTTTAATTTGATTCAACTAATCTATCTTGACAAAAATGTATATTTTGATAAAAATATATGGTTTAATTCAACTGATCTATTTTGACAAACAATAAAGATAATGACTTTGTTTTGTTGACAAATACATTTCATCAAAACAATAAGAGGATAACTTTGATTTTTAGGCAATTCTAATTCAACAAAACCATAAAAGTGATGTGCTTGTTTTGTCGACAATTCTAACTCAACAAAACCGTAAAAGTGATGTGTTTGTTTTGTCGACAATTCTAACTCAACAAAACAATTAAAAGTGATATGTTTGTTTTAACTATTATAATTTGACAAAAGTGACCAATCTGTTTCAACTTTGATAAAAGCGACAAATTCGATTTCAACTAATGTGTTTTGACAAAAAGATGTATATTTTGCTCAATCATTCAAATTTGACGAAAATGAATGTTTTTATTTCAACTATACTAATTGACAAAATTAAATGTTTTTTTATTTAACTACACTATATTGACAAAATGAATATTTTTGTTTAACTACACTATATTGTCAAAAGTGAATATTTTTGTTTTAACTATTCTATATTGACAAAAATGAGTATTTTTGTTTCAACCTTTTTAATTAACAAAAATGTTTATTTTTGTTTAATCCTTTTTAATGAACAAAAATGTATTCATTCTTTCTAATGAACTAAAATGTCTCATTCATTCTAATGAATAAAAGGTATATTTTTGTTTAACCATTTTTAATGATAAAAAATGTTTCATTCTTTCTAATAGAAACTAAATTACATTGAAAATGTATTTTTTTAACGTTCACTCTTTTTATTGAAACCAAATTACAAATAAAAACATGATTTTTAATTTTACTCTTTTTGATTGTAACTAAAATGACAATAATAATGTTATTTTTAAATCTACTATTTTTATTACATCTAAAATGAAAATAAAAATGTGACATTTAAATATATTCTTTTTAATGAAAACTAAACTACATTAAAATAAAATCTTTTACTTGAACTAACATGTTTTGACAAAAATGTTATTTTTATTTCAATTGACATGTTTTGACAAAATCTATATTTTTATTTCAATAATCATGTTTTGACAAAAAGGTTATTTTTATTTCAACTATCATGTTTTGATAAAAGGGTTATTTTTATTTCAACTATCACGTTTTGATAAAAGGGTTATTTTAATTTCAACTAAAATGAAGTGAACAAGAATATATTTTTGTTACAACCAAAATGAGATGAACAAAAGTATATTTTTGTTACAACAAAATGAGAAAGATAAATGTGTCATGTTTGTTTGCAACAAGAATCATATTAACAAATGTATATTTTTATTACAACAAAAATGATAATGGAGAATGTGTCATTTTTGTTTTCAACAAAAATCATATGAAAATAAGTTTTCTTTTTTGTTACAACAAAAATAACATGAAAATAAGTTTTCATTTTTGTTACAACAAACATAACATGAAAATAAGTTCTATTTTTGTTTCAACAAAAATAACATGAAAATAAGTTCATTTTGTTCAAAAATATAATGAAAATAAGATCCATTTTTGCTACAACAAAAATAACATTTTCATTTTTACTACCACAAAAGAGATATAAATAAAGGTCTCATTTTTATTACAACAAAAAGACATGAAATAAAAGTGTATTCTCTTTTTCAATACAAATCATATGAACAAAAATCAAATTTTGTTTTCAAGCAAAAATTCATATGAACAAAATTTCATTTTTGTTTTTTAATAAAAATCATATCAAGAAGAATTCTATTTTTGTTTTAACAATAATTCCTATCAACAAAAGTGATATTTTATTGTGACAAAAACCATGACAGCCAAAGTGACATTTTTATTATGATAAAATCATAACAACCAAAAATGATATTTGATTTCTATTTTGTTTCATCACAATTATTATATTCTAATTTTTAAAAAAAAAACTTAAATCATATGAACAAAATTCTATTTTTATTTCTATTATTTTCAACATAATTATTTCATCGAGTCAGTGGATCTATACAATAACATCAATCAACGTAACAAATCAGAATAACAACAACCGAATTTCATACATGATTTCAGATATTTCTATGATGCGATAATAAATTATTTTTAATAATTTATAAAAGTAGATCTCACATCGATTTGTCTTAATTTCTGTTCGCGTTCAAATTTGGTTGAATTTCCAAAGTGCTCCGTTTCAGATCTGGTATGTTTCATAGCCTAGATCTCAATTTTGTGGTTCCAACGCACCTGAATTTGTTGGATTCCGATACTGTATGTAGAAGTTATCGTTATTTAAATTTTAATACACAATTTAATTAATTAAAAAAACATTATTTCACTAATT
Organism: Allium sativum; assembly: GCA_030737875.1. Classification (NCBI taxonomy): domain Eukaryota; kingdom Viridiplantae; phylum Streptophyta; class Magnoliopsida; order Asparagales; family Amaryllidaceae; genus Allium; species Allium sativum. The sequence continues at coordinate 439,846,147 of CM060922.1, read as the reverse complement.
ACATGAATTAGCGCCTAAACAAAAAGGGCCGCTCCTTCTTCTTCCTTCACGCCTTCAGGAAACCCATCGTCGATCCATAAACACCCCCGGCGCACGGCACTAGGAGGCTCTAGAACCCAATCTGAAACCACCACAACAAAGCCCTTTGCACCACCTCCTTGCGCCACCAAGCTTGGCCAACTCGCACACCCTAACACCCCGCAAATCGAACCCAAACCGCCCTACTTCACAGCCTAAAATCGAGAGGAATACACAACGGAATTTAACCACTTCCGTATCAACTGAGAGATCTTGAAAATCTCTATCATTTTCCCTTAAGAACCATGATTTAATTTGAGATAGGTTGAGAGAAATTGAAGATCTAAAATCGCTCATTTCTGGCCATTCTTTTAAGTATACGGCGGCTATACTATATAGGTTAGGGTTTAGGAATTTGATTAGTGTATTTTCATAGTATAAAATTACTAATTTTTGCAAATAAATCCATAAGTACTCAGTAGCTCAAATTTTAGTACAGCGAGAATTGTTCCTACCCAATAGCCCCAGTTCCGGAGCCAATGGGTTAGGTCCCGTCAGTCCAAACGATCATCTTTAGCCTGTTTTATTTAATATAAAATATAATTTATTTATTTATTTATTTCAGTCGTACAATTAAATTCACCGGGGCCACATACGGACTTTAAAAATTCCTATAAAATTATTTCTAGTTATTTTTTGACGATACAGTCCTAACAAAACTAATTTCGTCGAATTCCGAGACCGTTTGAAAAATGGTCATTTTCTGGTCGATCCGATTTGACTGAAATTGACAAAACACGTTTTCTTTTTCCACGCTCACACTTTAATTCTAAAAATTATGAAAATTGAAAACTAGCAATAATTTGACATTATGATTCCAACAAAAGTGGTTTCGTTGAAAACGGAGGTCGTTTGAAAAATGGCTATTTTTAATATTAATATATATATATATATATATATATATATATTTATTCTACAGCGACTATTCTGAATTTTAAACTGGGAATAACTTTTGATTTCCGTTGTGAAATTTCAATTTTTTGGATTCGTTGGAAAGATATTTTTAAATAGATTTAAATATTTCTGGTTTCACTAAAATTCGATTTATTTTGCTTGTTGTACAGTCAGTCAAAGTTCAAATCAAATTTTCAAACTACCGCGCTATTTCTAACTCCTTTTTATAATTAAAATAAATATATTCGTTCTAACTTCGATTTAAATAAATTTTTATTCATTATTATATAAAATAAATTATTTTAAATAATAAATTTCTAAAATAAAAATTTTAAATTGGTTTTGATTTTCCGAGTTGTTACAATCTCCCCCTTAAAATCTTTTCATCCTCGAAAAGGAACGAAGCTGAAAGTTGTTTAATTTACAACTAATTTTTTTTATTTCTATTATTGTTTTCAATAATTTTATTAGTTTCAATAATTTTATTAGTTGATTAACTTTTCAAATACATATATAACTTTTATATATTCAAAAATCATGTTTTCTAAGGTCGGATTATATATATAATCACAAATACATTAGTTATATAGTTGGCACTCTCAACTCATTTTAGGGCATTTTAAACCCCATCTCTAATGAATTTTCTCATTCTAGGATATTGCTGATCCTATCTCTAATGAGTATTCTTATTGGATATTACTAATCCACCCTCTAATGAGTCTTTTGTTCAGTTCTAATAAGCTGTACCCCAAAGATTTGAGCTAACCAAAGCTCTGGTACCAATTGTAACGATACGGCTTTCGCCTGACCTAATCGATCACTAAATCGACTAAGACCGTTCAAAACCCGCATATGTTAACTTTGGGAATATAACACATTAGAACAAATAACAGAAGACTTTTATAAACATTATAATAATGTTACATCAGAGTACAGAGTATTTCAGAGTACATCGAATATAATACAGCGGAAAAATTAAATTACAATAAATGTAATACACTGTAGCGGAACAATTAAATAACACAGCGCAAGTCTATCAATGCTCTGGACACAGCTTTAAGCTTCGATCCAGAATCCTGCTCAATATATCTGCAAAATAAGCTACTCGATTACCCATGTGGAAAAGAGAGCACCCGAGTTTGCAAAGTGAAACAAACTACGGGTCAGTCATGGGACTTGTATGTGAAAGAACCCGTAACTTCCCCCATATGGAAAGAACGGATTGTTTTGAGAACATGACAAATTGGAACGCAAACAGAAGAACATTACATTGCTTATTACAACAATTCCATCAGAGTACAAGAATATACAGAGTGAATAAATAAAATACATTCGATAAATATCAGAGATTACAATTCATTACATAGCAGCGGAAAATAATACAAAACACAACTGAAGGAGATATACGGATACAGAGCTTTCCGAATATCGTTCCAGTTATAAACCAGGATCCTGTGAATATAAATCTGCAAAACCAAAACTACTAGCTGCCCGTGCGGAAATAGGGGCACCCAGTGTAATGAACCGGGGTTTTTGTCGACTTTGGTTATGGCCATAAACTCAATGATGACTAACCAAACGTCGAAAAATACCGGATGATTAATGAAAGAAAACAGAGGGTGATGAAAGATAAGATAGAAACTTAGAATAGAAGAAGAAGAAGAAGAAGAACACAACATCAGAGTAACAAAAATCTCACAGCGGAACGAATAAATATATTTCATAACATAACTTTGAAATACAAATATGTACTTGAATATACATATCATGATCAAAGTACAGCACTTACAACACAGCGGAAATAACTATAACCATATGATCCTGAAGCCTCCTTCTCCAAGCTCTTCCAGTATATCTGTAAATCCCGACTACTTGACTGCCCGTACAAATTTAGGCACCCAAGAGTTTCGGGAAAACAAAAAAAAATAAACTCCGGGTCAGTCATGGGACAGGTGTGAGTAAAACAGTTTAAAACAGTTCGAACAAGTAATCGATATCTCATAAGACCACGCAGTATAACGGAACGGGTTTTTCGCTTATGAGAATCCAAATTATCTTTATATCAAAAACCTTTTGATATTATAATAATGTCTATCAACCACAATATAATGATCATCTAGCAGAAACGCTTTCATCTCACGTTCTACATATATAGTATACAATCAAACCGCAAGCACGTATTGGGTAATGGGTTTCCAACTATGACAAGGTATGGAACCACCTTTCGCTAGTGTACCTCTAGAAAGGAATACACTGGGATCAACAAGAACATCTTGCAACCCGACCACACATGATCGGCCACTCATTTCGCTTGAGTGTATCGAATGTATATCACCAACGGTTGGGATCAGCAACCGCTTCCCGAATGGGACAACATCAACAATAGATTTTTAGAAGTAAATGAAACTCTAGATCAGGTGATTATACACCCTAGTTCGGTGCGACCGACTTAGCCATGCTGCCTGCCCGATTTCTGTCATTTACCAGATGTGAGGCTAGAAGCTACGCTTTATCGTCACACCAGATTCTCTTTGAATGCCACATCGTCAAATCCATCAAATCACCGAATGACGTCCTCAACCACACATTATGTGTTAGCTAAAAGAAGTTTCCTTCTCCGCTTCCACTATTGGTAGGGTTGGAGAAATCAATATACATGATCGTCTGGAAATACTCTTTCAGACTTCCGTCCATACAAGTCATCCAGGAACAGGATGAACCGAAGGCACTATTCAGTATATCCATCTTAGATACTGTTATCTAAGACTTATACAATAGCCCTTGCACTTTACTCCGTCTTCAATTATCTTTGGCATATATGATTCGCAACGCTTATGCCAATACAGAGTGGTTCTTTGGATAATAATCCAACCGGTCTCTCCATATTAACAACGTTAAAATGGTCAAATCTTCGATAGTCTGTGATTTAACTATCGAAGAAAAATAGGTGTGCAAACAACGATATTATTTCCAAATGGAAATTTATATCGATCAAACATCATTCAACATTTATCTCTTTATTTCATTAATTTACTTATCTCCTGTTTCCCTTTATTCAATATTTCTTATTTTCTAAATTTGGAAAATATACGTTATTAACAATGGAAAACATTTCCATTTCTTGTTTTCTTTATTAGAAAACATTTCTGGTTTCTTATTTGGAAAACATTTCCAAAGCTTCTTCAGTGGACTTAGACAGATGTTTTAAACAAACCATCGCGATGCCAACTCAAACCATTTCCTTTAATTACTAAATTCACTTAACCATCCTTTACTATCGAACCTTAACCATTCCTTAATTAAAAATGAAGTCAATCAAGTTGGGGTAATACTACCTCTCAGTCCTTAACTGAACAACATTTCTAACTTTGAAATAGGCAAAGTTCACTTTATATTTCTTTAACTAACTTCCTTACTTAACCCTCCTTCGAATCATCTCTTATTCGATAATTCTTTCCTTCGAATAAGGTATATTCGATAACTCTATTCAATTTACTCTATTCGATTAACCCTTATCAATTAACTCAATTGGACTAACGCTATTGGATTAACTCTATTCGACTAACGCTATTGGATTAACTTTATTGGACTAACGCTATTGATTTACTTATTTCACTTAACTCCTTTCGAATAAACTATATTCGATAACTCCTTTAACTCTATTCGAATAAACTATATTCGATTAACTCAATTGATTCTATTCGAATAAACTATATTCGATTAACTCCTTTTACTTTATATTCGAATAAATTATATTCGATTTACTCATTTTCTTTAACTCTAATCGATTAACTCCATCGAATAACTAAATTCGATAACTCCTTCGAATAACCAAATTCGATAATTCCTTTCGAATAAACTATATTCGATTACTCACTTCGATTAAACAAAATGATAACTCTTTTCGATAAACTATAATCGATAACTCCTTTCCTTTAACTCTATTCGAATAAACTAATATTCGATAACTCCATTTGAATAACTCTAGTTCGATTTACTCTAACTGATTAACTCTAACTGGTTTAACTCTAACTGGTTAACTCTAATTGATTAACTCTAACTGGTTAACTCTTATTCGAATAACAAATATTCGATTAACTCTATTCAACTAACTCGACTCGACTAACCCCTTTCGAATAACTAATTCGATTTACTACTTTCGAATACCATATTCGATTTAACTCCTTTTGAATACCATATTCGATTTAACTTCTTTATTTACTTTATAAAGATTTTGTAACAACCCGAAAATCTGGGCCAGTTTAAAATTTTTATTTTGGCAATTTTAGCGAATTTTGATTATTTAAAATGAATTATTTTAAATAAAAAACAACGTGAAATTTATTTTGAATTGAATTCGACGTATATATTATATACGTCGTCGTTAGAATATAAATATTTATTTATATTTATAAAAGGAATTGAAAATGGCGCGGTAGTTCGATAATTCGATTTCAAACTTCAATTGAATGTACCGGGTGCAAAACAATCCGGATTTTAGTGAAACCAAAAATGATAGGATCTATTTGAGGATATCTTTCCAACGAATCCGAAAAATCGAAATTTCATAACGGGAATCAAAAGATATGTCCAGTTGAAAATTCTGAATAGTCGCTATGGAATTCAGGCCCTTAAAAATTGAAATTTTGCAAACGACCTCGGATTTCGACGAAACCAGCTTTGTTGGATCCGTGATGTAAAATTATTGCTAGGTTTCAAATTTCATAATTTTTCGAATCAATATGTGAGCGTGGCAAAGGAAAACGCGTTTGACCAGTTTCAATTGATTTTAATCGACTGGAAAATAGCCATTTTTCAAACGGTCTCAGAAATTGACGAAACTAGTTTTGTTAGGACCGTATCATCAATACGAAGATAGAAATAATTTTTCTGTAATTTTTAGAGTCCGTATGTGTCCCCGGTAAAATGAAATGTACGTTTAGAATTGAAATACTGATTTACATTTTAATTTGAACGGAAACTGGTCGAAACAATCGAATCAGCTTACGATTCATATCCCATTGTGTTTGGAATGGGGGTAATACGCTAGGGACAACAGTCAGCAGGTTCGATTTCGAGTTCGAATGGAAAGGGTACTTTGCGGAGTTCAAAAATTTAAAATAAATAAAATAAAATAAAATATAAACCCACTCCCTGTACATTATCTCAGCCCCCCTTTCTTCTAACCTAAATCAAAAATTCTAAAACCCGCTCAGGCCCAGATCCCGATTTCTGCCGCCCCTCCCATCGTCGGAGCGCCACCTCCGATCGCCCAACCCTCCTCCCCTAGCCCTCCTCTCTCCACCGCTCCATCCATCTCCCCTCTCGATGCTCTCGCCTCCCTCCACTGACCAGAAACCGCGCCCTTTCCCCCCCGTTCAAATCGCGCCGCCGCACTTACTGCCATCACCCCACACCGCCTCCACCGCCGACGAACTGAAGGCCGCCCCACCTCCAGCACCTCCCGCGCCGCCACCTGACGTGAAACCACCCCTTCTTCTTCACTGAGAAAACCTGTAAGTTTTATTTTCAGTTTTTATTTTATTTTATTTTAATTTACTTTTTTGTAATAGGTTTGATTTTTAATTTAAACAAAGGTTAGATTTTGTTCATGTGAAGTAGCGAAGTAAAAAAAATATGATTTTTATATTTTTAAAGTAATAAAAATATGACTTTTATATTTTTAAGGTATTAAAAATATAATCTTTACTATATAGACGAAGTAAAAATATGATTTTTATATTTTTAAAGTGTTAAAAATATAATCTTTATTAAGTAGAAGATGTAAAAATATGATTTTTTGTTTAGGTAGAGAATTGAAAATATAATTTTTTTCATGATAGGAATATTAAAAATATCATCTTTATATGTGTAGAAAACTAAAAATGTGATTTTTATAATGATATTTTTGAAAAGGCGAAATCTTTATATGAAGAATAACGGGATAAAAATAGAATTTTTATCTATATAGCATCGTAGTAAAAATAGGATTTTTATATATATTGAATAGCGTAGTAAAAATAGGATTTTTATATATATTGAATAGCATAGTAAAAATTCGATTTTTATATATAGAATAGCAAAGCAAAAATTCGATTTTTATATATTGAATAGCGAAGTAAAAATGTGATTTTTATATATGTAGAGGATACGGGCAACGAAAGTGACGAAAGGCGAGAACGGCGAAGATTTCTATAAATGAAGTGACGTTGGAATTGGGATAGCTATCTGTGAGAACTTCTCGCCTCTCAATTTTATTTATTCTAGTTATAAATATATACTAGGATGTAGACGGTGTTTAGTAGCATCCGACACCCGTCATCCACAGACCATGGATGGCTTGTTTGTTTAATTGTTTGGTTGTGTAGTTGGTTAGATTATTTGGTTTGAAATTGAATTGTTTGGTGAAATGAAATTGGATTGATTGATGTGTGAATGGCGTGGGCCTTCACTAGACCAGGGATAAGGCTAGGCCTTGTCCCGTTTCTAGTATCGTGCCGATATGCCGCCAAAATTTTCTAAAATGAGCTAGAAAAATAAAAATATCATTTTATTGTGTAAATGAATAATAAAAATTCATGTGTTGGAATAAAATGTTTTATCGTTAAAAATATAATTTTTAACGTGAATATGAATAAATGAATATTTATAAACAAATCGGCCGATTTGTTTATATACACTAATTTGAATGACATTGATTGGGTTGATAAAATTTTACACATCGCCCAACTGCACAAATAAAATCTGTGTTTGTTGATTTGAAACCCCACACGGGTGTTGGGATGAAATTTGAAGTTCACTCATCCTGATTGATTAAATATGTCGATCGATGGATTGACAGGCTGTTATAAGCGTTAGATATCTATATTTGATGCTTATACAGTGTAGTGCACTTTGGTTGATGGTTGATTATTTTTCAATGCTATTATATACATGTGTTGTATGAAATCCATATAATTAACATTATATGGTAATTGATTGGGCCTCATTCCAGTTTTAAAATAGAAATATTTGAAAAGAGAAATATCTGAAATAGAATATTTGAAAATAGAAATATATGAAGCCGTATTGATTAGATTGACGCCATTTTGACGTGAGCGATATTTATATCGATTTTATTCATTTTAAAATGCATATTAAAAAGTGATTTCGAAAACGCATATTTTGAAACGATTTCGAAATGAATTGAATATATAACGATTTCGAAATGAATTGAATATATAACGAATCGAAATAAATTGAATATATAACGATTTCGAACTGAATTGAATATATAACGATTTCGAAATGAATTGAATAGATAACGATTTCGAAATGAATTGAATAGATAACGATTTCGAAATGAATTGAATAGATAACGAATTTGAATTGAATTGAATATAAAACCAATTCGAATTGAATTGAAAACGAATTCGAATTGAATTGAAAATGAATTCGAATTGAATTGGAAACAAATTGAAATGAATTCAAATTGAATTGAAATTTGAATTGAATAGAAAAGAATTTTAAAACGAATTTATAAAGAAGAATTCAATTTTGATTTGAATTGAAATGGAAGTTGAAATTGCCTTTGAAACGAATTTAAAACTATTTATATAATTCGTTTTAAATAGAAATCGACAAAATATATATTATATATATTATATATATAATATAATGGCCTGAATAGAACGCGCCGCGCCGCGGCAGTTCGCGAATTTTGACCATTTATTTCAAACGGACATTACGGGAGATCCGACCGTCGGATTCTCCTAAAACCGGAACCGTTGGGTTCGTATCGAAAAGAGCTTTCTAACGAATGTTAGAAATTTGAAATCTAATGAGTGGATTTGGAGATACGTCCAAATTAAATTCGAAAAAGGTCGCTGTAAGTGCAGTTCGATGGTCGTTGATGGAAATCGACTGTACGGGCCTAGATAAAATTATTAAAAATAGTAATAATTTGTGTAAAATCATAAGAAATGATTTAGAAAGAATTGGGATGAAAAACTCCATATTTGAAAAGATAAAAATAGATTTTTATCGAAATGAACTAATTTTGAACTAGAATTATAATTCTATTTATTTTTAATAAATAAATGTAATTTGAAAAGGGTTTTAAAAATAACCAGAATTTCCAATGATTGCGTTGGAGTGGATTTGAATCGAAATTGTCTTCGGAATGTTTCGATGTTGGAATCCATGATTATACAGATGTTGTTGTGGAAATTTGAAAGATATATATTTATATCGTTATTTCCAATACGGCATTTGTTAGTCGTAGAATTTGATAATGAATATAAGCCGATATATTTTCTATTCAGAGCCTTGTATTGAATATCAAATGTGATTTGGGTTTGTCGTGAATGGTGTCTTCATTAACACTGTTCTTGAACCCAGTTGAGAAAAGATTAAATCTTTTTATTTAGAATTAATGAAGTGTACCAATTAAATAATATTTAATTGGAATTGAATTGATAATGATTTTTGGGTTTATCGTGGACAGTGTTTTAAATAACACTCGTTCTTTAACCCGATAATTAATGGAATGTGATTTTGGGTTTATCGTGAACTGTGTTTTAAATGACACTGATTCTTTAACCCAGTTAAAGATTAAAACTAAGTGGAGTTTTAATGAATCTTTAATTAGATTGAAATGATCGAGAATGGAGTATCACCAGTTTTGCTCCAGGCGATAGTTAAATCTTTAATTAGATTTGAACGTGAAATGGTAATTGAATTTACCGATAACACCGTGGTGTTAGATATGAAGTACTACCAGTTTTACTTCATGGGATGAATAGGTTGGGATTGGGAAATTAAAACCAATGATTACTTCGGTAAGGTTCGTTAATCCCGACTAGTTTGAATTGATATTCAAAAATAGATTAAAGATTAAATTCAAGGAATTTATCTTGGATAAAATTAATGGGAACCTTTTCCTATGAATGTGAAATTTAGAAACTAACTGTCGGTTAGCCAAGCAGAATGGTTTTCTGGATATTGATCTGATGTTGGTTTCGGCCTTCGGGGTTAATATTTGGGAAATTATTCTCTTGATTAATTTACGGTTAGTGACTGATGAATTGGAATGAGGCGTATGTTGTGTTGGTGTAACACTTTTATAAAATATACGCGAGTTATTCGGGAAGACCGGGTTTATCCCATTCTGAATAACTGATACGACGATAAGTCGAAGATGAAGACGATGGTCAAAGACCGGAGGTCTTCACGTCGTTTGGGTAATTACTGATGATCTTGATTGGGCTGTACACCCAAGAAGATGGAAACAGTTGGTGATCGTCCAGACTACTTGGAGATCGATGGATATGCGGGGTACTAGGTGCCTCCGGTTTCGTTCAGACCCAGAACGGACTTGTAAATGGACTGTGTGTCTGACATCGGATTTCATTCTGTGTGACTGATATCGGTTGCATAGGATGGTTTGCCTGTGTGGCATGCTAAGATGCAAATGATCAAGGCTTCTGTTGAAAAGCAAAGTCTTGTGGTTGGTGATCAAAGCACGGCCTTTGTGGCGTAGCTTTGTGTAGCGTTGATTCGCGAGCCTCGCACCCCGGTATGAACCAGAAACGGGAGAAAGGACCTCAGGGAGGGCCTACGTTTCCTCCTAGCTAGGGTGGTGTCAGTGACCTACCAGCCCTGACATTTATATAATTTTCACCTATGTGGTTGTTGTTGTTGCGAGGCGCCTCGTTTAGATCGGACGATCCGGGTCCGATGGAGTCACTTGTTGGCTCGCTTACGCCCCAAAGGGCGGCGAAACGTAGTGCTCAGGCATTTTAATCCACATCGGTGGACCGGCCCTGTCGCTCCAAGGGTCGATGCGTTCTGATCCTGAGACTCGGGCTAGGCAGTCTCGAATTCGGTAAGGACTATCTTTTACCTTGGTTCATGACGGAAATCCAATTTCCAAATACGTGACATTTGCGGTTTTATTTGTAAACCTATATATGGCGACATAGTGGCATGGGACGCTCATGCCGCCTATGATTGATACTTATGATTTGAAGTTGTTTTATACACTATACACTTATAATAGTATCAAATGATTTGTTTTAAACGTATCAAGCATTCTTTGGCTGTTATAAGGGAAAACCCTATCCCCCGGTTTGCGTTGCATTGTGTGATAGGACCTGGGTCTTATAACAGCTTCATTTTTCTTTATTTAGCATTGCGCTGTTGTTTTATGCACTGGTATTCTTGGGAGGAAACCCATTCCGTGTTATACGGCGTGGTCCTTGATTTACCTAACTTTAAATAAAGATTAATAACTGTTTTAGTTCTCACACCAGTCACATGACTGACCTGGAGTTTATTGTTTTAACCTAAACTCTGGGTGCCCCTATTTTCCACACGGGCAGCTAGTAGTTTTGGTTTTGCAGATTTATATTCACAGGATCCTGGTTTACAGCTGGAATGATATCCGGAAAGCTTTGTATCCGTATATCTCTTCTAGTTGTGTATTGTATTATTTTCCGCTGCTATGTATTTAAATGTAATTTAAATCTCTGATATTTCTGTGTAATATTTATTCATTTATACTCTGTATATTCTTGTAATCAGATGCATTGTTGTAATATACAATGAAATGTTCTTCTATATGCGTTCAGTTGTGGCTTGTTCTCGAACTATCCGCCGCTTTCCTTTACGGGGAAGTTACGGGTTTTCACAGTTGGTATCAGAGCTTTGGTTTACAAAGCAGAGAACAAGGCACATTAGAACCGTACGAAAGAATTCATCAGATATTGGATTAGTTATATCCAATGAGAGTGACTCGTTAGAGATGGGATCAGTAGTATCCTAGAACGAGTGTGAAGAGTATATTTTTCAAATGAAAACAATTCTGTTTTGAAATTTAGATCATTTTACACGTATTTGAATAATTTATTTATATTGATTTTGGACAATTCAGTATATAAAGAATTTGCATATACGCCTTGCAAACGTATATTCAAAGTTTTAATATATTGGATAGATATAGCATCACACTCTAGTCGCCCGAAGATGATATTGATGATAGCGATCGCATCATCAACATTTATGTTCGAGTTTCCAAGGTGTGATTTTCTATATATTTCCATTAGACTGGTGTGAGAACCAAAACTAATATAGCTAGAATACATTGTAGTGATTTGGCATCAAAACATGATTTTCTTTATATATATCAAAATTATGAATTTGAAACGTTAATCCACTAATTGATTGATGTTTGTGTTGTTTGTTTATTTGTTTGATAATTTTGAACCATTATGCCTAATTGAATTAAATATTGAATTATATTGAAAATTGGTTGTGTTTGCTTGCATACACAAGTACTTGCATTGAACAGGTCATAGCAAGGAGGCTAGAGCAGAGAATAAAATTTGTTTGCCCGACAAATAGGTACATGTTTGCTATATAATTTACTTTTTTGTTTGGGTGATGATGATTTTATGAGCCTATTGGCTAGCCGCTTGGTTTTTCTTTTTCTTTTTGAGATCTGAAGGACCGGGGAAGCTATTTGAGATTTCCCGATGCTCCCATTGCAGGGGAGGTTATGGCGAAATTTTTCGAAAATTAGGGTGTTAGCCAAATTTTTGAAGAATTTGAAAATTCTCAAAAACTGAAAAGTTGGAGAATAGAAGCCAGATCGATCGTAGAGTTGATTAATCAAACCACTTTCGACTTTGTTCCTTTTCGGGGACGAAAAGTTTTAAGTGGGGGAGATTGTAACAACCCGAAAATCTGGGCCAGTTTAAAAATTTTATTTTGGCAATTTTAGCGAATTTTGATTATTTAAAATGAATTATTTTAAATAAAAAACAACGTGAAATTTATTTTGAATTGAATTCGACGTATATATTATATACGTCGTCGTTAGAATATAAATATTTATTTATATTTATAAAAGGAATTGAAAATGGCGCGGTAGTTCGATAATTCGATTTCAAACTTCAATTGAATGTACCGGGTGCAAAACAATCCGGATTTTAGTGAAACCAAAAATGATAGGATCTATTTGAGGATATCTTTCCAACGAATCCGAAAAATCGAAATTTCATAACGGGAATCAAAAGATATGTCCAGTTGAAAATTCTGAATAGTCGCTATGGAAGTCAGGCCCTTAAAAATTGAAATTTTGCAAACGACCTCGGATTTCGACGAAACCAGTTTTGTTGGATCCATGATGTAAAATTATTGCTAGGTTTCAAATTTCATAATTTTTCGAATCAATATGTGAGCGTGGCAAAGGAAAACGCGTTTGACCAGTTTCAGTTGATTTTAATCGACTGGAAAATGGCCATTTTTCAAACGGTCTCAGAAATTGACGAAACTAGTTTTGTTAAGACCATATCATCAATACGAAGATAGAAATAATTTTTCTGTAATTTTTAGAGTCCGTATGTGTCCCCGGTAAAATGAAATGTACGTTTAGAATTGAAATACTGATTTACATTTTAATTTGAACGGAAACTGGTCGAAACAGTCGAATCAGCTTACGATACATATCCCATTGTGTTTGGAATGGGGGTAATACGCTAGGGACAACAGTCAGCGGGTTCGATTTCGAGTTCGAATGGAAAGGGTACTTTGCGGAGTTCAAAAATTTAAAATAAATAAAATAAAATATAAACCCACTCCCTGTACATTATCTCAGCCCCCCCCCCCTTTCTTCTAACCTAAATCAAAAATTCTAAAACCCGCTCAGGCCCAGATCCCGATTTCTGCCGCCCCTCCCATCGTCGGAGCGCCACCTCCGATCGCCCAACCCTCCTCCCCTAGCCCTCCTCTCTCCACCGCTCCATCCATCTCCCCTCTCGATGCTCTCGCCTCCCTCCACTGACCAGAAACCGCGCCCTTTCCCCCCCGTTCAAATCGCGCCGCCGCACTTACTGCCATCACCCCACACCGCCTTCACCGCCGACGAACTGAAGGCCGCCCCACCTCCAGCACCTCCCGCGCCGCCACCTGACGTGAAACCACCCCTTCTTCTTCGCTGAGAAAACCTGTAAGTTTTATTTTCAGTTTTTATTTTATTTTATTTTATTTTACTTTTTTGTAATAGGTTTGATTTTTAATTTAAACAAAGGTTAGATTTTGTTCATGTGAAGTAGCGAAGTAAAAAAATATGATTTTTATATTTTTAAAGTAATAAAAATATGACTTTTATATTTTTAAGGTATTAAAAATATAATCTTTACTATATAGACGAAGTAAAAATATGATTTTTATATTTTTAAAGTGTTAAAAATATAATCTTTATTAAGTAGAAGATGTAAAAATATGATTTTTTTGTTTAGGTAGAGAATTGAAAATATAAGGGTGCGTTTGGTTTGTCATTTTGAGTTCATTTTCAGTTTTCCATTTTGTAAAATACTAAAAACATGTTCCCATTATCATTTTTTAAAATTCATTTTTAAAAATCTACCATTTTCAAAAATAGGTCCAACAAAGAAAATTCAAAACAGTTTTTTCTCATTTTGACCGTTTTGAGGCCCAATTGAAAACGGAAAACCCAACGCTGAAAACACAGCAAACGCGTTAAGAAAAGCCATATTCATTTTCTGGCCACACCATCTCTCTTCTCCAATTTTCATCGAGCGATCAAACTTTAGCTAAATTCGCAAATTTTTGTTCCTTCCGTACCTCATTTGATTCAGTTTAACTAATTCATAGTTTTTCGTTTAGCAGCGGCTCCTTCTATTCCGCCTGAATTAGGGTTTTATCTTGGAATCAGGATACTTCTGTTTCATCCTTTGTAAGGTAAAATTGCAACTATAGCTCTTTTTGTTTCGAACTTTTTCAAGTATTTTGCTTTGCTTTCAATTTAAATTGTTTTGCGGTGATTTTGGTGATTTTTTATTTTTTTTGAACGGTTGTAGCTTTCCAACTAGTCTAGTGATCTGGATATTACTTATTGTCATTTGTTCAAGAGTAGATCTGTATGTTACAGAGGAATCACAGGGTAAAGAATTTTTTTACCTACATCAAAAGATTGGACATGTATATTTTTTAGAATGCCTGTACTAGAAGAAAATACAGGTAAATTTTAGACCTGACATTTCAAATGAGACTTTTAAATAAAATAACACCTGTACTAGATAGAAAATTTCAGTGCAATTTCGTTAAATTTGGTGAAATTAACAATATACTATTATCCACTAGAGTAAACACTTTCAACATCTATATTTAGAGAATAAGTGGTCATTGGGATATAGTAGTTTGCTCTTCATAGTTAGTTCCAAAAGTAACTATATACAAATTTAGTTATAGAAACAATTTAGGAAGTACCCAAATGAATGATATTAATTGGCATCTTTCTGTTTTCCTATTTGAGTTTCCTAGTAAGCAGTATGACCAACCTGTTTGAACATATTTTCTGTCATTTGGTTTTGTTTCCATAAAATGCATATTTGTATGATGGATGTGAGTCATGTATAATGCAACATAATATTTTGTAGTTTCTGTTAAGGTTTTCTTAAGGTATTCATTTAAAATAAGAATGGGAATGTTGTGTGCAGTCATATTACATTTGATTTTTTTTTCTGGTTTGAATCACAAACGACATATACGTATTTGCATAGATGGCTTAACAATCATATAGCCAAACATCAACACTGTCCAACAGTAAAACAAACAAATGCTGAATTCAGCAGTATGGTTTAAGTGGGAATAGGGCGTGAGTAAGCAATTTTGCACAACCACTACTCAAGTGGGTTCCCCATCACGCAACTAACAGTGTAATCAGTTTATCAACTGGCTAGAAATGCTGACAATGAAATTTGGTAATTTTATTCAGTCTGAATAAGCAGGAAAGTATGAGTATATATTCATAGCAGTATAAATAGAAAGTTATGATATGGGCGTTAAATGCAATATGCTTGATTAATGGTTAAGGGTTATAAATTAAGATTGGGAATGTTGTGGGCATTTATGATAAAAGCAGTGCAAGTATTTGTATCTATGGTAAATGTAATGCACATCAATTCTACTAAGATACATGTGTCCGCTTCTTAATTAACCATGTTTTTCTGTTGTTGGTAAAAGTAATGCACATCCTCTCTGCCAAAGGATGCCTAATATCTCTAGTTTTCATGGTTTAAACATTAGTTACGTCTATTGGAGGCTTCTTTATACTCTATGATCGGCAGTATATCCAGTTTTCATATATATGAGAAATATAAATAGATTTTTGGCAGTCAAAATATATCCATAAATGTCTGCCTTATATCAAATTGCTGTAATCAGGTTTTTTTATCTCACTGTAATCATATAAGGCACAACGAACTGTAAATATATCCATAAATGTCTGCCTTACACGATTACAGTTTTTATATGATTATATTTACAGTTTTTATATGATTACAATTTTTTATGTAGGCATAAACTGTAATCATAAACTGTAATATATTTACAGTTTTTATATGATTACAGTTTGTTGTGCCTTATATGGTTAATGGGTCTTAATTTATAATCGTAAATGTCTGCCTTATATGATAGTCAAAATATATCCACAAAAGTCTGCCTTATATGATTATAGTTTTTTTATCTCATAACTCTATGATCAGCAGTATATCCAGTTTTCATATTTGTGACAAATATAACCAGGTTTTTTGGCAGTCAAAATATATCCATAAATGTCTGCCTTATATCAATTTGTTGTAATCAGTTTTTTATCTCACTGTAATCATATAAGGCACAACAAACTGTAAATACATCGAACTTGCATCAACCTTCATTCAAAGTTGCTTACAATACCACAAAGACTTTTATGTGAGTCTTGGAAGTCTCCTTTGCTTGCCATGTCGCCCATACCATGATTCATCATAGTTTTTATAGTTTAGCAATGAGAAAATAAGCAAGAATTAAAATGCATATGAAGCTTGTATGGAAAAGTGGATTAACATATGAAGTGAAGAAGCTGAGTTGAAAAATGCATGCTTGAAAGAAAAGCTCGTCATACATAGTATGTAACAACTCGTCATATATAGTTCAGGTACAATTTTATTACAATTTCAATTTAATAATTCATTCCATCTTTATTTTAGTAACATATTTGAGTAGTTTAGGTACTTATTTTTATTTACTTTTATGTTGTGAATTAATAGATGTCTTACTTTTGTACTATCGTTTGCAGATGTAACTTGGAAGACATCAGAAGCACGTTGCTTACAAAGTTTGTGGCTTATATAAATATCGTATTGTTATGATAGATGCTTGAGTTGTTCTCTTTCAACTTTCTCTTTATGTAGCTTATCTCTTTTATTATATATTTAAAACCGTGTTATGAACTTTTTTATTGTAATTTTATTCATGTACAATTCGACCCAATGTAGTTTAAAATATTGTATTCTCTTTATGTTTAATCATTATGTTTGGAATTCAGCTTATTATCTTTCATATATTATAGATTTTAATTAGCAGCTTGATATATTTATACTTGTTTTTATTCAATTTCTTTATGTTTGAATTCTTCATTTTGTTTTTTTTTTCGATTTACAACATGTAGTATGTTCATGCAAACATGAAAAATGAATAGTATGTATTATTGGGGGTGACTATTTGAATAGTATATGTTTGAATTGCCAAAATGAAAACTCAAATTTTCAAAATTTGAAAATGATATTTCAAACCAAACGCTATTTTCAATTTTTAGTTTTGAAAACTTGTTTTCGAAAAAGAAATAACCAAACGCATTTTGAGAAATAATGAAAACATTCAAAATGAAAAACTGAAAACAACCGTGAAAACTCAAAATTGAAAATTCAAAATTGAAACCAAACGCACCCTTAATTTTTCTGATAACATATGTCAAGGTTTGCTTCTATTCCTATTGCACTATAAATCGTGGGAGTTTCCCTAATTAAATCCAAATGTGCATGTTAATGTATTTAACTTCATGTGGCAAATCTTAATATCACGAAGGTCTCCTTTGCCTCGTGCACAGTCCTACACATGGCTGGAATGTTCCATTGAATTTACAAGCAAATCATTTACTCAAATTTTGATGTATTTTCAAATCAGATCTGAAAACGTGTCTTAAGTCTTAACAAACCCTATAGCTAGCTTTCTTTAATTAGAATGGCATGACCTTGTAATAGTACAAAATTTATACATAACGAAACTTATATGCTTCTTGATCTTGTTCAGACTTAGCTATTTGATTCTAGCTTGAATGAACATCCGGAAATGTGTGTAATTTACGGCCTTTTGTTGCGTCAACTAATTGATCAACCCTAGACAAAGAGAAAATATCCTTAGGGCATGCTTTACTGAGGTTAGTAAAGTCTATAGATTCTACATTTCCTATTAGCCTTTCCAAAATCTTGATTTGCTATCCATTTTAAGTAATATGCTTTTTGAATAAGTCCATTCTATTTTAGTTTTCTAATTTGTCTATGGAAAGCATTGTATCACTCTTGATCCAAGGTGAGCCGCTTTCGTCTTATAGGCGGTGCATTTGGATCGGTGTTAAACGTATGGCAAATGATGGTTGGATAAATTAAAATCAAATTTAAATGTGGCCAAGTGAGCATGTCGGAAGATTATTCAAGAAATTTATCAATTATGAGAACAGTTCCTTGCAAGGAATGACAATGGAGCAGATATTTAGTGCTCCAGCCCGTCTTGGGATTTTTGAATCTCACCTAAATCCGTCTCGTAGACCCGTTGCGGATTTGAATTTTTTTTCCATTGTATTCGGAAGCCATACAGGTGAGGATAGACCCGCCCGGCCTTAAAAGCCGATAAAATTATGTGCTAATATACAAAATTTACATATTTATATTTTTTTGCCATTATATGATAAAGCAAATACAAATAATAATGTAATTACAATGATAAAAGAATATAATAAAATGAGTTGTATGATAATATTTTAAAATGTATACATTTAGTGTTATATGCTTATCATTGATATAACTTAGCACAATGAAAATTATATAGCTTATGGACTGAAATTATATAATATTTATGCTATAACCATATATACCAAAAAAAATTAACAAGTAATATTTAAGTAATAAAGCGAGTTAATGATGTTCCAATAATGCAAGTCGGATTGGGGAGGATTTGTCGCGCACCGACCCGACCCTTACTCAAACCTTTCAAAAGTGGGTCCGCGATCTATCCATTCCGAATACCAAATCGAACGGGCTTAGATTAACCAAAACAGGGGTGAGTCAGCCAGATTTGGATTCTATACTCGTTCTATTGCCATCCATATTCCTTACTTGTAACCTTTCTAATTTTCAGTACTAACGTAGGGACTGAAGGATCGAACTAAACATCTTCTAAATCATTTATTAGTTTTAGATGGTTTTCCTTCTTCCCTAATTTGTATCGACCTCACCCTTTCATTCAGTTTAGATGAAACAATATTTTTTCACATTCAATAGTACTTGAAATGTTCTGTATGTATATTGAATCATATCCAGTCGTCCCTATAATTTGTAGATATTATCTTTTATGGTTTTACCTATCAAGATAGTGTGGTCAAAGGTTGAACATTCAATTTCGTGTTGGCACTGCATACCAGTGCATTTCATTAAACAAGCTTGTTATTTATTATGGAAATTCTATTTCAACTCAAGAAATTGCCGAGTAGCCCCCTATTTTTAAAACAAAACTCAAGGACGAAATTGCCTTTTTTAAGTTATATTTAAAAAAACAGACTACCTCGTAGTGGCCCTACGTGGTTTTTAAGGAAACCATGTAGGAGCACTGCGTGGTAAGCTAAAGAATATTGTAGTGTCTCTATGAGGTTCTTTAGCATACCACGTACGTGGTTTTCATAAAAACCACATGGAGCCACTAGTATTCTTGTTTTTTTGGGGCTACTCAACAAAATAAAGGGTTTTCTCATTTCTGCAGAATCTTGAGGGCCTACTCAGCATTTCGCTGGGGTTAAATAGAATTGCCATTTAATATATATATTCATCACTATCAACATTAAAGGAGACAAATGTTGTAAAATTTTCAAAATTAGTTCGGGTTTAGGGTTTTTTTTTGAAAAGGGAAGCAAGAATGGAAGAAGGAAGGATGTGGAGATTAGTCCCACATCATGAAAGTGAAAAATTATTTCAAGGTACTTAATGGGCTTTGTGACAAGTGTGTTGGGGCCTTGGGGATCCCACATGTTTGCTTTGTTGTGAGGTGGGAGACCATGCATCTCCACCACACACATGTGCGCCGTCGCAGCCGTCCAACCAAACCGAACTTGGCAGGTGCGTGTCCAATAGCAATATTTTTGGATGAAATTCTAAACAGTAATGGATCAGTTTTCAACCCATTATGTACTCAAATGTAATTTAAATAGAAGGCGGGGCGGGAAATTTGGTGACGTTTTGAACCGTTGCAAATGAACAGAGCAAATGAACAGACGCGACAGTTCAATCTGCAACGTTTCCGGAGTGTTACAAATGAAAGGGCGTGACGTTTCAATTTGAAACAGATGTGACTATTGAAAACGGTCGCAACACTTCACTGCCTATAAATAAAAACGCCTAAAAAGCATTTTAAAATCACTTCCAAATTCAACTTCTTCTTCTCACGCAGTTCTACGACGCCATTAAATTGTTTCATCACAATTTTATTTTAAAACACTTTTACATTGTTTCGATTCTAAAAGTGTTGCAAAATTGTTATCTTCTTCTCTTCTTCTTTCTATTCTGTAATTGCATCATCAATTATCAAAATTCGAGTGTTCCTAGTCGGATCAAAGCCGTACAAACTTTGAATCCGATTACGTTGTTTCAAGGCTTTATTGAATCCTGAAAGTCGATAGTTCGATAATCCGTTTGTATCTGTTGGGTTGAACTATTGTTTAAAAGAATCTATTGTATAGATCCTTAAAGTCTGAAGTACAACAATCATCTTCTTCTAATAATCTCAAACTGCAAATTCCCCAATAAATTTTCAGACAATATTTCATCAACCATGAAAATTTTGAGCACGCGGCAAGTAATGAATCAGCATTTGACTCATTTGGAACGATTTCATGGCGAAAATTTCACTCGTAGGCAAGAGACAATAAAGTTCTTATTAATCACTGTCAAATTGTTCTACATCTTGGAAGATGGATTGGAAGTTATACCGGAGGAAACCGATCAGGATGATGCCGCTCTAAAAGCGAAACGTGCAAAGCGCAAAGAGGACGATTTTTTATGCATATGGCACATCCTGAATGCATTGTCTACTCCAGTTTACAACGCTCATAGGACCTTGGAAACTGCTAAGGCGCTCTGGACTGCATTAGAAAGCAAGTATCGCATATCCGAGGCAAGTAATAATAAAAAAATCTTATATATAATTTTATGGATTTCAAAATGGTCGCCAACAAGTCCTTAGTTGGACAAATGAGTGAAATCTTACTATTGGTGAATCAACTTAAAGGTGTTGGAATCAATCTCCCTGAATCTTTTGTTGTTGGAGTTATTATTTTGATACTCCTGAATTCTTGGAATGATTATAAGAAAAAACTGAAACATGCGAAAACGGATTATATTCAGATGGTTTACATCGTCATATTCATATTGAAGAGGATTCTCGTAAACTCGAACTAGATGATAATCCACAAATTGAGTCTCAATCTAAGGCAAATAATGTTGAAATTACTGAAAAGTTGAAGCCTAAAATTAGATATAGTTTAAGAAGAAAAATAATTCCAAGAACAACAAAAAAAGGATGCCCGTTACTATTGAAGCAAACCCGACCACCATGCCCGTGACTGTCGTCTACGGAAGAAACAACAAAAAGCGAATATGGTCAAAGAAAAGTTTGTGGTTATTGTACAAGAGGCAAACTCCATTAGTGGCATTGATAATGATTGGTGGCTTGACACTGGAGTAACCATTCATATTTGCAAAGATCGTAATCTGTTCAAGACCTACGAAGAAAGTAACGGAAAATGCAGCGAAGTTACTAGCACAAACAAAGTTGCAAACAAAGTTCTGGGAAAAGGCACAGTTGAACTTACATTCACCTCTGGGAAAGTTCTTACATTAGTCAATGTATTTTATGTACCCGATATGTGTAAAAATTTGATTTCTGAATACCTTCTTAACAAAGGAGGATTCAAGATGGTGTATGAGTCTGATAAGTTAGTGTTGTCCAAGAACAACAAATTTATTGGACATGGATATTGTAGCGACCTGAACTTCTCGGCCGACCTAAACCGAGCAAGAAGGCGGACTGCTTTGAGGATAAGACGCATCGGAACGTAAGCCATAAAACATTTCATTGTTGTTACAACAATTTACATCAGAGTACAAGAATATAACAGAGTACGAATAAATAATATACATCAGAAAAATATCAGAGATTAAAATACATTATGTAGCAGCGGAAAAATAATACATAACACAACCGAAAGAGATACACGGATACAAAGCCTTCCGAATATAACTCCAACTATAAATCCAGGATTCTGGGAAATGAAATATCTGCGAAAACCAAAACTACTGGCTGCCCGTGAGGAAAATAGGGGCAGCTAGTAGTTTTGGTTTTCACATATATTTCTTTTCCCTGGATCCTGGATTTACAGCTGGAGCTATATTCGGAAAGCTTTGTACCTGTGTATCTCTTTCAGTTGTGTTATGTATTATTTTTCTGTTGCTATGTAATGTATTTTAATCTCTGATATTTTTTCTGATGTATATTATTTATTCATACTCTGTTATATTCTTGTACTCTGATGTAAATTGTTGTAACAGCAATGAAATGTTCTATGGTTTGTGTTCCGATGCATCTTGTCCTCAAAGCAGTCCGCCTTCTTGTCCGGTTTAGGCCGGCCGGGAAGTTCGGGTCACTACAGTTTGGTATTAGAGCCAATCAATTACCATATAATGATATTTATATGGATTTCATACATCACAGGTACACAACAATAATGATACACAATCAACCATCATTCAGAGTGCATTACACGACTGCATAAGCATCAAATATAAATAATTAACGCTTACAACAGTCTGTCAACCAATCGATTGACATACAACTAAATAATTGGGATTAGTGTACATCAAATATCATCCCAATACCCGTGTGGGGTTTCAACCAACAAATACTGAATAAGTTTTGTGCAATTGGGCGATGTGTAAAATTTATCATCCCAATCAATATCAGTTAAATGGGTGTATATAAACAAATCGTCTGATTTGTAAATGAATATTTATATTCATTTCAGGAGAATTTTATGCCATTCACATATACATTAAAAATTATATTTTTAACGATAAAATATTTATTTCAACACTTGATTATTTTATAAAGTTCATTTATACAATAAAAATCATTTTTTTTTGTTCAAACATTTTATTCAACACACATGAATATTTTATATAGTTCATCTACACATTAAAAATGATATTTTTAATGAATAAATATTTATTTTAGAAAATTTTGGCATTATAACGGCGTGATATAAGAACCGGAGTAATGTCTAGCATCACCCCTCTCCTGATACTGGCTCGCGCCATACACATCAATCACAATCAATCCAAACAATCCCACAATCAATTTTACAACCACAATCCAAAACAAACAACCATGGTTTGTACAATAAATAGTGTCAGAAGCTACTAAGCCCCGTCTGCAACCTAGGATATATTTAACTGTAAAATAATTTGATTGAGAAGGTGTTCTCACTTTGGGATCCACTCCGCTGTTGTTTTCTGATGCTCTGATTTGTTGTTTTGGTTCCAGAATTTTCAAAAGAGCTCCAATCTTCACACGGTCTTTTTTTAGCTTAAATGCATCATTCTGGACAACTTTAGCCTAGTGGCATTTTTCCCCAAAATGCTCCATTTCGCCAGAATTTGCGAAAAGACGGTATTTGGACAACAGACTTTGGACGTGTTTTCTGAACAACTCCGTAATCCAAAATATGACTTCCATATACTCAAATGAAAGAGAAAATCGTGCTCTTCAATTTTGGTACTGTGGAGTTTTGGCTAGAAGTGCACGCTTTGGGAGTTATTGGCCAAAGAATGATAGGGCCTCATTTGCAAACACTGAAAATTATAAAAATTGGAATTTTGGCCAAAGGGGGACCCACGGTCGGACTGGATGGTGGGGGAAGGCGGCGCTGCGGCTCTGGGTATAGAAGGAGGTGCGACTAGGCGGCGGCGGGCCAGGGGCGGCTGGTGGCTCGATTTGGGCGGGGTTTGGGGATTTGTACGGAGAGAGGGAGGAGGTGGGAAGGGGATGGCCAGAGGATGACTAAGAGGCTATGGCGACGCGGTGGGGCGGCAGGGTGAGGGAGGGCGGCTGCGCAGTGGGGTGGGCGGCGGTTTGGGAACGACGGGTTTTGGGGCTAAATGGGATAATGATTTGGGAATTAGGGTTATACAGGGGAAAGGGTATATATATTTTATTATTATTATTTTCTCCATAAAAGTAAGTTTTTCATTCGACCTCCAAATCAAACCCCAAAGATTGTCGCCCCTAGACAAATACCCCCATTCCGAACTCAATGCGATATGTTTTGAAAGCCAATTCGAATGTTTCGATCAGTTTTCGTTAAAATTAAAATATAAATTAATATAATGTTCAAAATTGATTTCAACGTACATTTTAATTTACCGGGGCCACATACTGACTCCAAATATTTCAGAAAAATAAATCTAGCTTTGTTTTGACGATATGGTCCCAACAAAACTAATTTCATCGAATCTGGAGACCGTTTGAAAAATGGTCATTTTCCAGTCGATTGAATTTAAATTAAAAATTACCAAACACGTTTAAATTTACCACGCTCACATATTAATTCCAAAAATTATGAAAATTGGAATCACGCAATAATTTGACCTTCCAGATCCAACAATAGTGGTTTCATCTAAAACGGAGGTCGTTTGCAAAATGGCTATTTTTAAGGGCTATATATTATATAAAATATATATAAATTCCATAGCGACTATTTTAAATTTTAAACTGGACAAAACTTTTAATCTATATTATGAAATCTGAATTTTTCACGTTCGTTAGAAAGATATAATTAAACAGATTCAAATGTTTCTAGTTTTACTGAAATCCGATTCATATTGAATTCTATACATTCATTTGAAATTTAAAATCGAATTTTCAAACTACCACGCCATTTCAGAATCGTTTTATATTTAAAATAAATTTATGTGATTTAACTCCGGGTTGTTACACATATTCTTATGACGGCATGCTTAAGTTGAATCTAATAAAGAAATCTTCTGTTTATATTGTTGATTATGTTAATTTATGGCATGGTAGATTAGGACATGTTAATTATGAATCTCTTACAAATATGCGTAAATTAGGATTAGTTTCTGAGTGTGATTTCGATTCTATCTCTAAATGTGAAATATTTTTCAGCAAAAATACACCGAAAATCCTTTAAATATGTTGAAAGGAAAACTGGTTTGCTTGGTTTGGTACATAGTGATGGGGGTGATTTAAAAAATCATATCGCCTATGGTGGTAACCAATACTATATAATATTTATTGATGAGTATACTTCATATGCATATGTACATCTAATGAAATCTAAAGTTGACGCTTTTGATAAATTCAAATTTTACAAAGCAGAAGTCGAAACACAATTAGGAATTAAAATTAAAGTGTTACACTCAGATTGTGGTGGTGAATATTTTTCAAATGAATTTACTTTGTTTTGTAAACAACATAGTATAGTTCACCAGTGTACCGCCCTGTATATGTAACACCCTGCATTTTTAACTCAAGATAATAAAATAAGAATAAATTAATTAAATATTCAGAATTAAGTAAAACGGACTGCGCCATTGCGTCCATCTCGAGATTCTGGTCAAAATAGACACCTGGTTTGCATAAATTGGACACCGACTGAAGAAGTTATTGAGGTTTGAAATTTGTATACGCGCACGAGGATATATATACACATTAGGTTCAGACATTCAAAAATGGGTCCAGAAATTCGAAAATTGGTTCAAAATTCAAAATTTCAGAAGACAGCAGATTTCCCGCCCAGGTGGGTTGACACCCTCAAGGGTGGGTTGGCACCGGGCTCGACA
The DNA here is from genome assembly GCA_030737875.1 of Allium sativum. Classification (NCBI taxonomy): domain Eukaryota; kingdom Viridiplantae; phylum Streptophyta; class Magnoliopsida; order Asparagales; family Amaryllidaceae; genus Allium; species Allium sativum. Next base: position 439,820,174 of record CM060922.1, on the reverse strand, counting down.
CCCTCAAGGGTGGGTCGACACTGGGGTCGACCCCCAAAAGGGTGGGTCTACCCATCTGTGGTAGATTTTGGCAGATTAGGGTTTTTGAGTTTCTGGACGATTCTGATAGCTTTTGGTCAAATCTAAGGGTCCTGGTTGCTCCAAACACCTATAAATAAGACCTAACCCTAAACCTCATAATTTGGCGGCTACACTGGAGCTCTGCCATTACTCTCTCTCTCCCCCTCAAATATTTTCATAAATTTAGATTTATATATTAGAAAATCTTAAATTAAGATATAGAGGGAAGAGATTGATGTTTTTTTTAGGCGTTCAAATTTACATCAAAAGCAAGGTAACGTTCCAGATCCGATCTATTCAATTTTTCCTCCTTTTTCTTTTCCCTTTTCCCTTTTAGTAAAAAATGTAAATCCATGATTATAGGTTCGGAATTCAATTAGGGGAAATCATGGAAGATTACATCTGGACAAGATCCAGAATTTGGAAAGCTTACGAGGTGAGTGGATTTAAGCCATATTATTTTAGATAATGATACATAATCATTTAGCATTCCCCTTTTTATTAATTGTGAAATTGCCAGATTAATTATAAATTGCTGTTGTAATGAGTTGGAATGTTAATATGAATATGTCACGAAATTCCTATGTTGAATTGGCTAAAGTATTGAATGTTTACATGTTGGAGAAAATAAACTTGTTAGGATTTGAATAGCTAATTCAGTGATTGTAACTACATGATTTACTTGTGACATATTATTGAGTAATTGACAAGTAACATGCTAGATTTGAATAATTACCCGATTAAATGCTTACATGTCAAAAATTAGAATTAAATACATGTTAAAAGGGACATGCGCCAAAATATAGGCATAACTTGACGACATGTAAATTGGATCACAGTACACATATGAAGAGGGTAATATGCCAAAAATTTATGAAAAAAGGATAACTATTAAAATATGAACATGCCTAAATACACAGTAATTTGGAACTGTAAAGCCTTAGACACGAGGTTAGATTGCACTTGTGATAGAAGTCTGCCCGGACCTATCCGGCATATCCAGCATTCACAAGTTGTAAATCTAATGTGAGAGGTCTAAGTGCATAACTAAAAAATGTTGCTAAGGCACGAGGTTAAGTCAAGTTATGGTAGAAGTCTGCCCGGACCCGCTCGGCAAATCCAGCGTCCGCAAGTGTAGGCTTAATATGAGAGGTCTAGGCATATGTATGTACATATATAAATATATGTATATAACAAGATAGGAATAAATGGCAATGATGATAATTAAATTTCTAACTTAGAAAATAGGAAAGGAACGGATGTAATGAACTGAGTGAGTGTGATACGAAGGAAAAGTGATGTATTTCCCTAAATAACCTATTTCTAAGGACGTGGTTGCAAGTAAGCCACAGTAAATAAAGTAAGAAAAGAAAAGAAATTACTTGCTACTACGAATTTAGATGGGAATACATTATGAAAATAAATCAGTGATTCCTTCTATCAAACTGATAAGGTGCATGAAGTGTTTTCCTTAATATAATAAGGAATATATTACGGTGAGTGAAGAATAATGGTTTACATCACTAAATGGATCAAAAGGGGAATGATAATAACCTATTATAAATAAATAACAATGTTGTATAATATGTAGACTTGTCCCAAGGACAAGTGAATATTATAACTTAGGTTATAATAAATTAGTAAGGGAATGGGATAATTGGTGAATTGAGTTAAGGAACACTTAATTGTAAATTAAGTAATCAGTAAAGGGGAAAACCTGAAACCAGTTAAGAAAAGGGGGAAAATATATTGTACTTAATTATAAATTAAGTAATTCGTAAACTTAGAGGACTGAAACCCGCTAAACATGTTCAAACTTGTCCTAGGGACAAGTGGCAATTATAACATAGGTTATAATAAATGGGTAGAGAAACTTATTAATGCGCCTTAGTTAATAGAATTATGTTAATAAGTAAACCGATAAGTTGTATTGATGATGTAAGGTGGATGTAATAACCCGGAAAATGTGAACCAATTTAAAATTTTTAAATTTGGTTATTACCAAAGAATTTGAATAGTTGAAATGGCAAATTTCAATAAAATATAGAATTGGGTATAGTATTGCAGTTTGAAATTTTGAATACAAACTTTGTCTGACTGTACCGGGTGGAAAATATAACGGATTTTAGCGAAACTGAAAATATTTAAATCTGTTTATGAATACCTTTCTAACGAATCTGAAAAATCGAAGTTTCATAGCGGGAATCAAAAGTTATGGCCAAATGAATTTTCAGAAAGGTCGCTATATAGCATATATAGCCCTTGAAAATTGATATTTTGCATACGACCTCGGAATTCGACGAAACCACTTTTGTTGGGTCCGGGATGTCAAATTATTGCTAAGTTTCAAATTTCATAATTTTTGAAGCTAGTATGTGAGCGGGGCAAAAGAAAATGTGATTGGTCAAATTCTGTTAAAATGGGTCGACCTAAAAATGGCCGTTTTTCAAACGAGCTCAGAATTCGACGAAACTGGTTTTTTTAGGACCGTATCGTCAAAACAAAGCTAGATTTATTTTTCTGGAATTTTTCGATTCAGTTTGTGGCCCTGGCAAATTGAAATGTACGTTCAAATTAAATATTAAATGTTTTATATTTTAATTTGAAAAATAACTGACTGTAACAGTCGAATTGGCCATCGAAACATATCCCATTGTGTCCGGAATGCGGGTATTTAGCTAGGGGCGACAGTCGTTGGGTTTGATTTCGAGTCCGTTTGTGAAAACACTATTTAAAATTTCCTATATAGCTCCGACCAATAGGAATTTTTCTTTTAAAAAATAAATAAATATAAAAATCGAAAAAAAAAACCTAGCCGCCAGCGATTTGAACGAAGCTCGAAGCTTCCCATCGATTTTGTCGCCGCCACAGCCAGTTTCGCCGCCTCCTCCAGTTGAGGATTCTGATCGCCTCCGCCTCCTCTTTAAATCCGACCAAGCCTCGTCTCAAACCATCGACTGTACACGTCGAATTTCGAGGAGGAAGTCGCCCCCTTTGGAGCGCCGCCGCGACTCGCAGGAGCCACCGAGTTCATCGCCACCACCATCGATTGGAAGGTGGTTCGTATCCCTTCGACGCCGTGTAGTCTGATCGAAGCAACAAGGTACGGTTTTGATTTAAAATCAAAACCTAGTTTTGAAGCTTTGAAAACCTTTCTGATTTAAATTTCTGAAATGAAAATAACACTTTTAAGTGTTGCAAAACTTTGAAAAATCATATCTTTTTAGTGTGTTAACGAAATTCGATGAAACAGGAGACACCGTGACCGCAAGGAGGCTCTCTACATTCTAGAAGAAGCCGCGGATTTTTCTGATCTTTCTGCGATTTTTAGCACAGCAATAACCAATGTGAGGAATCTAAACTAATTATGTGAACGAAATCGCGTTGTATAAATTATATAAGCGAAGTGTAAATTATATACGCATTGTATACCTCATGTACATGTGTTGTATAAGTTATATTAGCGATGTATAAATTATACAAGCGTTGAATGAAACATATATGCTTTGAATTGTGATGAAATGCTAGTGAATTATTATATTATATATATATATATTCCCCTCGTCCACAGACCATGGACGATATTTATTGCTTGTTATTGACGTGATATTATATGGTATGACGAATGGTTGGATAAATTTGTTTGTAGTTGATATTGTGGTTGAAAAATACCTTTGTGGTTGAAAAATACCCTCTCGTGGTTGAAACAAAATAGAATAGGATTGTGGAATTGAAAATAAAACATGCCGCCTACGTGCGAACTAGATGCATGATCCCCATTGTCAAAAACCGCGAGGTTTTAAGGTAGAGCGAGGAGCCGTACTAGGGACGGTCCCGGTTTTAACTACCCTGCCGTTATGCTGCCGAAATTTTCTGAAATATACATGTGTTAGAATAATTTTCATTCGTTGAAATAAATTACATATATTGAAGCGAATATTCATGTGTTGAGTTGCAATTCGTTCGTCGATTTGAAATTCATGTGTTGAATATTATTTGAATTTAAACAAATAGCTTTAGCGATAAAAATCACATTTTTATATATATACAAACTATATCGAATATTCATGTGTTGAGTTGCAATTCATTCGTTGAGTTAAAATTCATGTGTTGAATATTATTTGAATTTGAACAAATAGCTTTAGCGATAAAAATCACATTTTTATATATATACAAACTATATCGAATATTCATGTGTTGAGTTGCAATTCATTCGTTGAGTTGAAATTCATGTGTTGAATATTATTTGAATTTAAACAAATAGCTTTAGCGATAAAAATCACATTTTTATATATATACAAACTATATCGAATATTCATGTGTTGAGTTGCAATTCATTCGTTGAGTTGAAATTCATGTGTTGAATATTATTTGAATTTAAACAAATAGCTTTAGCGATAAAAATCACATTTTTTATATATATACAAACTATATCGAATATTCATATGTTGAGTTGCAATTCATTCGTTGAGTTGAAATTCATGTGTTGAATATTATTTGAATTTAAACAAATAGCTTTAGCGATAAAAATCACATTTTTATATGTATACAAACTATATAGAATATTCATGTGTTGAATTGAAATCCGTTCGTCGATTTGAAATTCATGTGTTGAATGTTATCGTATTTTAAAATAAAATGAATAGACAATAAAAACTACACCTTTATTGTAAATATGAAGTGTTAAAACATTCACGTGTTGAATAAATATTTTTGACGATAAAAATATTTCTTTTATCATGTATATGCTTTGATAAAAATACACACGTGTTGAAATAAATAATAGTTTGCTAGAAATGTTATTATTAGCCTTGTTCTGCATATATATACATGTGTTGAACAGGAAAAATGGATTAGCTGTAGAGTAAAGAAATTATTTGCATGCCCGAAAAATAGGTAAGCCTTAATGAGTTGGCTGCGCAATTTTATTTTTATATCAACTCCTGTGAATGCCATTGGATGCGGAGTGCTGGTTATTCTGTGTGAAATAATAAACATCGCCATAGGATAGTAACAATTAATTTTGAACTACACTACATGGCATACTTCTTGACGATAGGCATACTTCATTATATTTCACATAAGCAATTGGAGCTTGTGTGACGAGGTGGAAGATTTACCATACGAGCGAGAGGCTTGTATGGCGATGATTTTATACTACAGGTTGAACTGATGCCTGATATGGACTATATAAAATATAACGATAAATTGCCAGATTAATAAAAACCCCACACGGGTCTGGAGTTGACAATAATCACGTCGCTCTAGTTATTAGATACGGCACATGGACTATTTATTTCCACACGGAAACGGGGTGACGAGAATTTATTCTCTGGAGTGATTATCTATACATGCTCCCCCGTAAACACCAGAATATATCACTATAAATATGTGAATGCTTTTTAGGATTTATTGGGTACCTAACATGTAACGACCCGGATTTTTAGCCAGTTAATATTAAGTATTTAAATTTATTCTAATTATTTAATTAGGATAATAAGTTGATTTTTATATTGAATTTATCAATTTAATAATCGGTATATGAATAACTATCTAATGTATTTAATTATCATACTATGGAAATGATAAATAATTGGATTCAGAATTTAAAACTGAAAAAAAAGAGAAAAAAAGATTCAAATGGCTAATATAAATTATATATTGAATTGTAACGATAGTTATTGATAATTTAAATTGTTTGAAACCATTTATATTTTTAATTAAATTTAATTTAGATCGTTAATTTAAATTGTTTTCTGTTCTATATAGTTGAATTAAAATTCAGAATCCGTCCTGTCGAGTTTGAAATAGCGTTTCACCCTTGAAACATTGATCGTGGTGTTAAAATAACAAGTTCAGGATTGTGTGTTGCGAACCATGAGATATTTTGGTACCGTTTATAAAACAAAATCCTAACTAGTCTAATCAATTAAACAAAGCCGACCATCGTTCATTTCAAAATCAGATCACGTAGCTTATTTCCATCTCGAGCAGACAATTTTGTTTCCCAACCTCAACATCCAGGAAGCAAGAAATTTAATGGCGTTGTACTTCTGTCTGTTGTTTGCCTTATATAAATTGAAGCCTCACCTTCGTATTTCCCATTTCTAATTCCTCCGTCCTTTTTCTTTAATCGTCTTCCAGTTACAGGAAATCAAAATCGCGAGCCTCTTCTAAAATCAAATCGAAGCCCTGTTCTTCGTTATAACTAGCAGTGCGTTTAGGAACGAGGCGCTCTCGATTCAGGCACACGCTAGGGCTTCGACGATAAATCGATGTGCTAGGGTTCGAGTGATATAGCGAGATGGTGGGGGTCGCGATGCTTCGTGATGGGCGATTCAGTTGCTCAAGGGTCGACAGTGATAGATGGACGGGGTTCGATCACCTCAGGTGGCGTTGGTGGCGAATTGTGACACCCTGGTTCGTCCGAAGTTGAGGTCGGAGGGGGTCATGAGGCGCTTGCGCATGGGAAAATGGGTTGCTGATCAATTCGTCGCCTCGACAAGGGGTTCTGACCTAGATGAGGGGTTTCACAGTTAGTCGACGGGTTTCGCAGTTAGTCGACATCAGTAAGGTTCAAAAACAATTTATTCGAAATGATTCGAGATGACTGGTAGCTAAGACGATATGGGAATTAACAGGTTATTCGACAACTGCAAATCCCCGGTGAGTAAATCTCACTCACCTTTAGAATTATTTTTATTTCATTAAAAATAATTGTTTGTTGCTTTTGTGAATATTTTCTGGTTGTTTTATATATATTAGTTATTTAGGCTATATATATATTGGGTTGATTGGTTGGTTGGATTCCCGCAGTCTCATTAGCGGATGCCCGCAGTTTCATAGCGGATGATTACCCTATACGCCCCACGCTATGATAGTGGATGACCTTCTATACCGCGATATTCTGCCACGAAGCAGAATGGGTATTATTTATGTGCTAACATCTGTGGATGCAGGAAAACAGGTTGGAGGAATCCAACTGTATTCCTCAAAAATATATTATCTGTTTGTTTATTTGTTTGCATATATATTGTTATATATGATGTGTTAGAAAAATAAATAACTGGTTGCTTTGTGTGTTTTATCACTGGGCTTAAGTAATGATATTTAAAAATATCATGGAAGGATATTTGAGATTTTAAAAGGGAAAATTCTATTTTTAAATAGAATTTGAATTTTCAATGGAATAAAATATAAAACTTGTTTTGAAAAATAAAACAAGTAGTTTCTTTATAAACGAAGTATATAAATAAATTCTTTTATAATGAAGTTATAAAAGAAGTGAAAAGAATTATCATTTGATAATTCAGAAATAGAAATACAAGTGTGAAATTAAATTTTGAAATGAAATTTCAAAATAGAACTTGAAATAGAATTTTTAAGTAGAAATTTAAATAGAATTTAAATATTAGAAAGGAGTTGAAATATTTGAAGTACAAATGAAATTTCAAAATGGGATTTGAAATGAAATTTTTAAATATATAACTCAAATGAAATTTGAGTATAACATTTGAATTTTTTAAAAAGGAGTTTAAATATTTGAATTTTTAGAGGAGATTGAATATTAGAAATTCAAATAGAAGTTCAAATAGAGCTCGGATAAATGAAATTAGATTGAAAAATAGAATTTGAATTCAAGAAATTGAAATAAGATTTGGATTCAAAGGAATTCGAGTAAAGAAATTCAAATAGAGATTTCAATGTAGAAATTCAAAATAGAATTTGAAATATAATATTTCAAAGAAGAATTCAAAATTTGAATAGGGATTTGAACATGGAATTGAATACCGAAATTCAAGTAGAGATTTGAATATGAGATTTCAAAATAGAATTTGAAATAAACTTTGAAAGTAGGATTGAAATAGGATTTCAAAATAGGAAATCCAAATAGTTTTGAAATGGAATTTGAATTCAAGGGAACTCAAATGAATTTGAATATTAGAAATTCAAATGGGTTTTAAACTATGGGAATTCTGAATATAGAATTTAAAAAGGAGTTTGAATATTTGAATCTCGATAGAATTTAAATATAGAATTGGATTATGGAAGTTCAAATGGAATTTAAGTATAAAATTTGAATAAGAGAATTCAAATGAATTCAAGTATGGGATTTGAATATAGGGAATTCAAATAGAAATTCAAGTATTGAATTTGAATATCAAATAGAAAAGGAATTGAAATTTGAAATATAGAATTCAAAGGTGAGATTGGAATTTGAATCAAGGAATTCAAATAGAGTTATACGGAATTGAATTCATTTTAGAGAAGTTTAAAGGGTTTTATATATATAAATATAATTAAAACGAACTCGCCGCAGCGCTGCAGTTCGTAAAATAGCGATTCGAACTTCAATTGAGTATACAGAATTCAATTGAAGTCGGAATTCTTCGAAACAAGAAACGTCAGGACCAGTTTGATAATAGTTTTCTAATGAAGGAGAAAAATCTGGATTTCGTCGTATAGATTTTGAGTTATGTCAAAATCAAATTTTCAGAAAAGCAGCGCCAGAATCGTTTAAAACCATAACGGTTTATTTAATGATATTAAAGGATTTTAATCAAATAAAATCCGAATTTCTATTTAGAAAAATCCAGATTTGAGTTATAAAACATATGTGAACTCCAGTGGAGTAATGAGTTGATTTCTGAAACAGAAATCGGATTTTTGGTTTATTGAATAGAGTTAACTAATTCGAATAGTAATTAGTTAATGAGATTTCGAATTAATATTGGGCTTTGAATAAGCGAATTCGATTTGAAAATGTATATTCGAAATAGGAAAGAGAACTAGAATTGAAATTAAAATTCAATTTGGTTAGGGCAAGTTAAATATTTTATTTGGACATGTTATGTTCAACAAAGAAGCGAAATAGGCAAAATAGCTAATTAAAGAATAAATGAGCGGAAACTGAATTCAGACGATTGAATTGAGTTGAATTGAATTGAAACAGGTGAACATGTGTTAGACAGGTATGGGATAAAGTGATGAAGGTATATAATTAGTGTGCTCGACAAAAAGGTACATGTTTAATTCATATATGAGATTTATGCGCCGTATCGGCAAGCCGCTTGGCTTTTTCTTTTTCTTTTTGAGATTGGAAGATACCGGGATGCTATTTGAAATTTCCCGATGCTCCCGATACAGGGGAGGTTATGGCGAAATTTTCCGGAAATTTAAGGAGTTAGAATATTTTTAAGAAATTTGACAATTAGAAATCTATATATCGATATATATATAGAATTCGATAAGGAACGAAATCAAAAATAGCGTAAAAGGCCAATATGGTTATTGAAATATTTGGATAACAAATATTGATAAGGAAATGGAGAAGAGATTTAATTAATGAAATATAAATTAAAGGGCCCAGTGATTTGTTTGATATGTTGATTGAACACTTGTTTTTATTCGATAGTTAAATCACAGACTATCGAAGTTTTGACCATCGTTGTCAATATGGAGAGACCGGTTGGATTATTATCCGAAGAACCACTCCGTATCGGCATTAGCGTTGCGAACCAAGTATGCTGAATATATTGAAGACGGAGTGAAGTGCAAGGGCTTTTCTAGTAATAGAAATAGTGCCTTCGGTTTCGTTCAATCCCAGAACGAACGTAAATGGACGAATGTCTGACAGAGTATTTCCAATGATCAAATGGGTTGGTCTGTATGAATATATATGGTTGCAACGGATTTATCCCTTAGCATAATATCCAGAATATTTGTGCAAACTCAACTAGTGATTAACGGATCTGACGATGTGGCATTCAAAGTGATTGTGTTATCGATGAATGGTAAGTATGCGTAGCCTCAGGCCTCAACAACCGGGAAAGGACAAAAATCGGGCAGGCAGCATGGCTATGTGGGTCGCACCCATTAGGGTGTATAATCACCTATCTAGAGAAATTCCTTTTGTTTCTAAATCTATCGATTCTGCCCATTCGGGAAACGGTGGTTTGAGTCCAACCGTTGGTGATATACATTCGATACACTCAAGCGAAATGAGTGGTCGGTCATGTGTGGGCCGGGTTGCAAGACGTTCTTGTTGAACCCAGGTGTATTCGTCTCTAGAGATACATCATCGGAAGGTGGTTCCATACCTTGTCATGTTGGAAATCCAATCACCAATAAGCGCCATGCGGTTTTGATTTTATACTATATATGTGGAGCGTGAGATGCAAGCGTTCTACTATTTGGTTATTTACTTGATGTAGACATTATTATAATATCACTGGATTTGATATCAAAGTGTTTTGGGTTATAGTAAGGTAAAAACCGTCCGTGTTTATGTGTGGGCTGGTCTTACTATTATCTTTTCTTTTGAAAGGAGTTTTGGAAGTTAAACAAGTGGTTGGAGTTTACTCACACCAGTCCCATGACTGACCCAGAGTTTATTTTGTTTTGTTTTCCTTAAACTCTTGGGTGCCCAAATTTGTACGGGCAGTCAAGTGTTTCAGGCTTTTACAGATACACTTGGAGGAGCTTGAAGCAGGAGGCTTCAACGTTAGTTATCTAGAGTTACTTCCGCTGGATCAAATGTTATGTGTACTCTGATGATGGTATGTATATATGTACCAAACTGATTTGTATTTCAAAGCTTATGTTATAATATATTTTCTTCGTTCCGCTGTGAGTTGTGATCTTCGTTTTTCTTCTATTCTAATATTTCTTTCTTCTATTTCTCATCCTCTAACTTCTTTCTAATAATGAGTCGTATTTCTGTGTTATTTGGGTTGGACGTGTGGTGTATTTAGTCAACTCAGATAGCTTGGATTTGCGGGCCATTACATAACACGGCTCAATAAATTTCCAAACCCCTCCCCGTACAAAGTAGGTTATGGCGAAAATTTTCGAAATATTAAGGCGTTAGTGAAATAATTGAAGTGAAAACGAAGTTGAAAATATAGAATGAGCTATAGTTGGAATTATAGAATGAACTATATTTATAAATATAAATATAATTAAAGGGAATCGAAGCCGTGCAGTTCGTGTTTCGGAATCGTAATTTGAAACGATTAGTAATAGAAATCCGACCATCGGATTTTCCCGAAACCGCAACCGCTGTGTTCGCCTTGGAAATATCTTCCCAACGACACCAACCTTGTAAAAATCCAACGGTTGGATTGCCCGGAATGTTTAATTCAAATCTGAAGAAAAACAGCGCCAGAATCGTTTATATTTATATATAAATATAAATATTGTAACAACCCGTATTTTCAATAACCTGTTATAACATAAATCGAGGCAGAATTTAATTCAAAAATCTGAATCAAGGGAAAACGGGCTATGTCATTGCGTTCGTCTCGGAAAAATACGCGAAATAGAGTCCGAGTTTTCGAAAATCGGAGTCCGTATGACCCAATTAAGGCCCAACGAAGTTTTCAGAAAACTTCTAAGCAAAAACAGATTTCAAATTCAAATCTGAATTTGGAAAATTGGGCCAGTTTGGGCCAGGCGGGAGAATTCCCGCCAGAACACCCAAGTCGACAGCCCTGTCGACTTGGGAGTCGACTTGGTTGGACCCAAGTCGACAGCCCTGTCGACTTGGCTGTCGACTTGGTCCAGCCGGGCTGTTTAGCCTGGTGCACCATTTTGAGAATGTGTTGAGCTTGGGGGCCAGATTCGGTTTTGAGGGCTGAGATTGGAACTAGGGTTTAATCCTATGGCCTAAAACACTTGCCTAATCTATAAATAAGACCCTAACCTACCCTAAATCATCATTATTCATTCTAGCAACTAAACTATGGCAAAATCAATCCTCTCATGGCCTCCACTCTCTTCATAAAATTCCTAAACAAATTTTTATGAGATTTTCCATGCATACAAGTGTTTTCAGACTTGTATGATCATCATTAGCTTGCATTCATGTCAAGTTCTTATATTAGCATCATAAAGGAAGAGTTTTTAATCATTTCGGCTTGCATTTTGGGTTTAATTGATTTCATAAGGGCTTTGTCATATTTTTGTGACTTCATAATCATTGTAAGCCCTATTCTACTTTCATACTTAAACTCTAAAGTTAAATGTATGATATGCAAGTTTTCTATGATGTAATATGCAAGTTTATCATGTTATGCAAGTTTTCTATGATGTAATATGCAAGTTTATCATGTTATGCAAGTTTTCTATGATGTAATATGCAAGTTTATCATGTTATGCAAGTATGCTATGATGTGATATGCAAGTTCATCATGTTATGTTATGCAAGTTTGATATGCAAGTTGTCATATGATATGCAAGTTGTGTCATGCAAGTTGGGGTTGAACATTTTGTTCATGCTATCATGTTATGCAAGCTTATCTTGGGTTTATGAACATAAAGCTTCAAGCTTTATGCCAAAGGTTGCATTTTGGCAACATGTAAGTTATCATATCCCTTATGATAACTTGCATGTGAGGCTAAATGCGAACTTATGGCCATTTCTACATGTCATTTAGCACCATGTATCACCAATATACTAAGTTTGGTTTTATGCATGCTTTTGAGGCCAAAATATGTAATATGCAAGTATAGGAACACATGAGCATTTTATATGCCACCATGTTGAACTTGTGGCTTCAACACTTTTATGTCATGATTATGCCAAGTTCCCTCTTTCTATCCTTTATGCGCTATTGCGATATGTAAGCGATGGGATTGCATTTGGGGTTGGGTAAAAGTAAAAGACATAAAAACATAAGCTTGGGAATTTACCTATTAAGTTAGGTCTACCCAATTACTTGAAAAACTTGTAACATGTTTTGGAAACATGATGGACATGACACTTAGAAAAGATAAGTGTGGCCAACTCGAGGTTGGGTTGAGTTTGTAGCGTAAACCTACCCGGAACCGACCGGCTTAACTAGTTGCTACAAACAATAGGACCCAATGTGAGAAGTTGGTCATGTTGTACCTTGGACCCGAGGTTAGACCAAGTTGTGGTGTAAAGCTACCCGGACCCGCCCGGCTTAACTAGTAACCGCAACAAAGTCTAATGTGAGAGGTTAAGGCGCATTAAATTAATTAATGCCTCATGATTAGGGTTAAGTCATGGTCCACTTAGTACTTAACCAATTTGGGCTCGGTAGATTAATCGGGGTTAAGTCGTGAACTCATCGTTACACTTAACCAAGTTAATCCATGATTAGCAAGGGGGTTAAACCGTACTTAACCCACTAGAAAAATCCTAGCAATGGGGGTCCACTCCAGCAGTAATCCCAAGTTAGTATCATCATGACCCTAGGGACTAGGCTAGGGTGGGGGCACGATTACTGGACTGGAGGTAAGTGACCAAAAGCGACGGCAGAGGGTACGCCGGTGTAGTTCCGGGCGGACCATGGTCGTACACATAGTCCGAAGCCGGGGAAATCATGCACGGGTACCAGTAGATCGGGACTGTGCACTCATGTTCATGGTGTCCAGGGGTTGACACCCTAGGGCTTGATACACCCGAAGGGTGGACCCGGCACAGTTTGACTACAATCATGTTTGGGCCGCATTGACACCAACACGTGACGAGTTAGGCTTAGGGAGCCGATCGATTAGACCGTTTGGTTAGACCTCGTATTAGGGTCAAACCATGTTATTGGACCTCATATTAGGGTCGCTTCATGTTATTGGACCTCGTGTTAGGGGCACTTCATGTTATTGGGCCAAAAGCTTGGGCCAAGGGATCAATACTTGTTTATTCAAGTCATGTTAGTTTGCTAGTACACCTGTGGTGCAAAAACCTTAAACCTGATTATGCGATGACACCTTTATCTACCTTGTTAGTTAATCATCATGCTAGTATGTTGTTATCCTTATGATCATACCTGCTTCTCATGCCAGTTAACTTTATCAGTTTACATTGATTGTAGTAGGGCTTACTCAGTCTTTTTGACTGACCTGTTTTCTTTCGCCTCTTTTCTTCCGTCCCCCCCCCCCCCCCCAGGTTCCCAGGGAGGGAATATTGGAGCTTAGCTGGATTTCTGACTGCTTGCTTGTGGGATTTAGCTCATGTACGGTTTGACATGAAGCTAGCTGTGGCTATCACTTCTTTTGGGGATTAGTATTTATGTATTTCAGTTTTCAGTTGATGTTGTTTTATCTAGACTTGTTTATTTGGGAAGTTGACATTATGATGTAACAGACTTGTTTTGAAATGGTTTAAAATCTTCCGCTATTTTATCTATGTTATTTACTCTGTTTACGCATATACATATGTTCTTGTTCTGCCTTGATATATCATTATGCATGTTTACCTGATTCAAACGCCCCTCCAAAGTCAGAGTGCTTGCAAGAGTCACCCGGGCGGAGGTGGGGTGTTACATTTGGTATCAGAGCATATGGTTTACGAGAAGGAACAAAAAGGTTTTTAGAAAACTTTTGAAAACTATTTTCAAAACCCAAGTATAAAGTATTTTCCAAAGAAAAGTCTAGTTTATTTTTAAAGGCTATTCCCCAAAAAGCCATTAGCAAAATTCCTTCGTTTTTTTCGCCATTCTGAATCTGTCTTTTTCTTCGTTTTCAGCATGGCCGATAACTTTGCTATTCCGGAGGGAGTGCACGTACCTGTTTGGTATAGGAGACTTTTGGAGGCTAGGGCGACCGAAGCCGGCCCCGCAGATGTTCCTCCTCCTCCTCCTCCTCCGGTAGTTAATATTCCTCCTCCTGTCTCTAATGTTCCTCCTCCTCCCGTCGCTGAGGTTCCTCTTCCTCCTCCCCCTCAGCATCCTCAAGCTGACTTCGCAAAGACTTGCAAAGATTTCAAAGCAATGGGTGGCAAGAACTTTCAAGGCACTGAGACTTTTGTAGAGGCCAGAAATTGGTTGAAAGAGACCGAGGATTTATTTGCTATCTTTGGGATAAACGATCAGAGGAAGCTCTTGTTGGCGGTTTGGCTTATGAAGGATGAAGCCGCTTATTGGTGGGAAGTCACCAATGGTACTAGGCCTGTTGAGACTTGGCCCGATTTTAGGGCAAGGTTCATGCTTAAGTTTCTATCTTCTGCTGAGGAGAATCTGCAAATGGAGAGGTTCATAACTTTGAAACAAGGAGATATGTCTGTCAAAGAATATGTGAACAAGTTCAATCAGTTAGCTCGTTTTGGCTTAGATATGGTGAATACTCCTCAGAAGAAGGCTCTTCGTTTTGCTAGAGGATTGAATGAGCCGTTGCAGGGATTGGCTATGTCGCATATTCCCCATGGAGCCACGTTTGAGAGTTTGGTTGATATGGCGTTACTTCAGGGAGATGTCAAGAAAGAAACCAAGATGAATGATACTCAAGCTAAGAAGGCTGATTCCCAAGGAAAAGGAAATCAGGGTAATCCAAGTGGTCAGAGCAGTCAAGGCAATCAGAACAAGAACAAGAGTCAAGGCAACAAGGGAAACAACAACAAGGGCAATAACAACAAGGGCAAGAACAACAAGGGGAAGTGCCATTATTGCGGTTCAGTTGGGCATCTTATTAAGGATTGTAAGAAGAGGAAAAGGAAGAATGGTGAATGCTTTTTCTGTGGTGAGACTGGACATTTCAGTAAGGATTGCCCGAGGAAGCAAGGGCAAGGCCAGGGTCAGACTCAGCGTGCTGGACCTTCAGGAGGGCAAGTTCATGCTCTCAATGTCGCTCCAGTTCCTGATCGAGGTAGTATTTCTGTTGAGAGCCTTGTATATATTTCTGATTTTCCAGTTCGTACCTTGTTTGATTCTGGTGCATCGCATAGCTTTATCTCATCTGATCTTGTTGATAGTTTGCACCTTAGTACTAGCTTGGTAGATGATCCCGTCTGTGTCTCAAATCCTATTGGGGGTTCCGCCTATTAAACTATGATATGTGGGGATTTGAGGATCTCTATACTGAGTGTAGAGTTCTTGTGTAGTGCTTATGTTCTTGGTTTCAGGGGATACGGATTGATATTGGGCATGGATTGGTTGTCCAGATATGGAGCCATCCTTGATTGTGAGCATAGGGTTGTGAGGCTCGTGACTCGCCTCGGAAACACCCTAGAGATTTCTTGTGATCCGAGAGGTCCCGTCATGTTGTGCTATCTGGAATCACTCGACTCGTCAATGGAAACTCTTCAGTCTGTGAGAGTGGTTCGAGAGTATCCGGATGTTTTCGATGAAGTTAAGGGGTTGCCCCCTAAGCGAGAGATTGATTTCCGCATTTATCTGGTGGATAATGCAAAGCCTGTTTCTTTGCCCGTTCGGCATATGGCTCCGCGTGAAAGGCGGGAGCTAAGTAAGCAAGTGAAAGAGTTGCTTGAGAAGAACTTCATTAGACGAAGCATATCTGAATGGGGAGCGCCTGTGGTGTTTGCTACCAAGGCAGATGGTTCTCTCCGACTTTGTGTTGACTATCGAGAGTTGAATAAGCTGACTAAGAAGAACAGACACCCGTTACCGAGGATTGATGATCTCTTTGATCAGCTTGTCGGTGCCTCTGTTTTCTCTCAGCTTGATCTTGCTACGGGGTTCCATCAGCTCAGGGTAGCTGAAGATAGTATAGACAAGACTGCGTTCAGGACTCCAGATGGATTCTTCGAATGGCTTGTCATGCCGTTCGGCTTGACTAATGCACCCGCATATTTCGTGGACTTGATGAGTAGGGTGTTCACGGAGTTCTTGAACAAGTTTGTCGTGGTCTTCGTGAATGATATTCTGATCTTCTCTAAGGATGAGGAAGAGCACGCAAGGCATCTCATGGAGGTAATGGATACGCTTAGAGCACATCAGTTAAAGGCCAAGTTCTCCAAGTGTCACTTTTGGAGAAAGGAAGTTAGATTCCTTGGGCATATAGTATCTAAGCAAGGCTTAGCGGTGGATCCCGCCAAGGTAGTTGCAGTTCAGGATTGGAAGACTCCAAGGAATGCAACCGAAGTGAGAAGTTTTCTAGGTCTTGCGGGTTTTTACCGGAAGTTCATCAAGGACTTCGCGAAGATTTCCGCTCCTCTCACTAAATTGACGAAGAAGAATTTAGTTTTTGCTTGGAGCATAGAATGCGAGCTTGCTTTTCAGAAGCTCAAGAGAGCTCTTACATCAGCACCTGTTCTAGCTTTGCCCGATGGAGGGAAGTTATTTACAGTATACACCGATGCATGTGGCACGGGGTTAGGAGCTGTTCTTATGCAAGAAGGAAGAGTGATATGCTTTGGCGGTAGACAACTCAAAGTGCATGAGAAGAATTATCCCACTCATGACTTAGAGTTGGCAGCAATAGTATATGCACTTAAGGCTTGGTGCCATTATCTTCTGGGAGAAAGATTTGAGCTTTATACCGATCACAAGTCATTGAAGTATCTCTTTTCTCAGAAGGATCTGAATCTGAGGCAACAAAGATGGATGGAATTCTTGGCATCCTACGATTTTGAGATAGCTTATACCCCTGGCAAGGGGAATGTGGTAGCAGATGCATTGAGTAGAAGAAGGTTGACTCTGAGTCCTCTATTCGTTGAGATGAAGAATTTAGAGTATGTGGCAACCTTTGATTTCTCTTTGGCGATTAAGTCGATGACCGGTTCTTTAGCATCTCTGGAACTCAGACCTACCCTTCTTGATCAAGTTGGGGCTTCGCAGAGAGAAGACCCTCAGATAGTTGAGATTATGGATAAGCTGATTCGAGGAGAGACGTCTAGTCATCTCGCTCGATATTCTATTGATGACAAGGGTTGGCTGAGGAGAGACGGAAGGTTATGTGTTCCCATGGTAGAAGATTTGGTAAGAAAGGTTCTTGAGGAAGCGCATCGCTCTAAGTTGACTATACATCCAGGCGGAGATAAGATGTATAAAGATATGAAGCGCATTTTCTTTTGGCCTGGGATGAAGAAGGATGTGGCAGAATTTGTCTCTAGATGTATCATTTGCCAGCAAGTTAAGGCCGAGTCGAAGAAGCCCGGTGGGCTATTGCATCCTCTAGACGTTCCACTATGGAAGTGGGAAAGTATTTCCATGGATTTTATCGATGGGCTACCAAGGTCAAGGAAAGGGAATACGAGCATTTGGGTTATTGTGGACAGACTTACGAAGAGTGCTCATTTCATTCCGGTAAAGAGCAAGAGGACCGCATCTTGGCTAGCGTCTGTATATCTTCGTGAGATTGTGAGACTTCATGGAGTCCCTTCTAGTATAGTCAGTGACCGTGACCCAATCTTTACAAGTCAATTCTGGAATAGCTTGCAAGAAGCCATGGGCACGAGGTTGAATCTAAGTACTGCTTATCACCCACAGACGGACGGTCAAACCGAAAGGTTGAATAGGGTACTCGAGGATCTGTTGAGGCTTTGTATTCTGGATTTTGGTGGTACTTGGGAAGACCATCTTCCTCTTGTTGAGTTTGCATATAATAACAGTTATCAGGCAAGCATAGGGATGGCACCATTTGAAGCTTTATATGGGAGGCCGTGCAAGTCGCCTACATGTTGGTGGGAGACTACAGATAAGCTTATACTTGGGCCTGATATGATCAGAGATACATCCGAGAAGGTCGAGTTGATTCGGAGACGGATGAAAGCGGCCCAAGACCGACAGAAATCCTATGCTGATAAGCGAAGAACTGATTTGGAGTTTGATGTTGGGGATATAGTTTTCGTGAAGGTTTCTCCTTTGCGGAATGTGGTCCAATTTGGAGCCGTTGGGAAGTTGGCACCGAGGTTTGTTGGACCATTCCCTATTATAGAGAGGATCGGGCAGATGGCTTATAGAGTGAAGTTGCCCGAGAAGCTTGCCGGAGTACACGATGTTTTTCATGTCTCGCATCTCCGGAAGTGTTTACATGAATCAGCTGAGGTTGTTGAGCCAAGTGTTCTGAAAGATGTAGAAGTAGAGAAAGAGGCTACCTTGAGGAGAGCTCCGATTCGTATCTTGGGGACGGAGACCAAGAAGCTAAGGAATCGAGAGGTCAAATTAGTGAAGGTTCAATGGGGTGAAGCTGAAGAAGACGCAACTTGGGAAACCGAGGAGAAGATGCGTGGGCTTTATCCATTCCTTTTTGAGGGTACACTCTCAATCTCTTTTCTTTGTTAGCATATCTTTCTCTTTGCTATCTATGTTTATCTAATTTATCGTGTTAATCTTGTCATGAGAACCTTAGGTAGAAAACCTTTGGACGAAACATGTGTTTGAAACATGTTATGCTTGATGGTTGCAAGTGTTTGCAAGTGGTTACTCGTGGATGCATTATACACGTTAGGCACTAGATCGGCTCACACACTCCTCATATTGCATATGCATGAGTGTTTATGCTTATTCATGGATGAAAATTTGTGTGTTATCACATGGATGTTGCATATGGGTGTATGTGATGTGCACACATATAGACGTTATACATTATGTTAGGAATTGCATACATATGGATTCATTTCACTAACATAATCTGCGTTGATGATATTTGCATTAGATAGGTACATATACACACACCTTTGCATATGTTCATACAACATTTAGAATCTTGTAAGGACAATGATTGCTCGTGGATGATGTTTTGAGTAGATGGATGTTGGATGGTAGGATACGTTCTTTCTAACTTGAAGATTTCGGGGACGAAATCCTTTAAGGAGGGGAGAATGTAACAACCCGTATTTTCAATAACCTATTATAACATAAATCGAGGCAGAATTTAATTCAAAAATCTGAATCAAGGGAAACGGGCTATGCCATTGCGTTCGTCTCGGAAAAATACGCGAAATAGAGTCTGAGTTTTCGAAAATCGGAGTCCGTATGACTCGATTAAGGCCCAACGAAGTTTTCAGAAAACTTCTAAGCAAAAACAGATTTCAAATTCAAATCTGAATTTGGAAAATTGGGCCAGTTTGGGCCAGGCGGGAGAATTCCCGCCAGAACACCCAAGTCGACAGCCCTGTCGACTTGGGAGTCGACTTGGTTGGACCCAAGTCGACAGCCCTGTCGACTTGGCTGTCGACTTGGTCCAGCCGGGCTGTTTAGCCTGGTGCACCATTTTGAGAATGTGTTGAGCTTGGGGGCCAGATTCGGTTTTGAGGGCTGAGATTGGAACTAGGGTTTAATCCTATGGCCTAAAACACTTGCCTAATCTATAAATAAGACCCTAACCTACCCTAAATCATCATTATTCATTCTAGCAACTAAACTATGGCAAAATCAATCCTCTCATGGCCTCCACTCTCTTCATAAAATTCCTAAACAAATTTTTACGAGATTTTCCATGCATACAAGTGTTTTTAGACTTGTATGATCATCATTACCTTGCATTCAAGTCAAGTTCTTAAATTAGCATCATAAAGGAAGAGTTTTTAATCATTTTGTCTTGCATTTTGGGTTTAATTGATTTCATAAGGGCTTTGTCATATTTTTGTGACTTCATAATCATTGTAAGCCCTATTCTACTTTCATACTTAAACTCTAAAGTTAAATGTATGATATGCAAGTTTTCTATGATGTAATATGCAAGTTTATCATGTTATGCAAGTTTTCTATGATGTAATATGCAAGTTTATCATGTTATGCAAGTTTTCTATGATGTAATATGCAAGTTTATCATGTTATGCAAGTATGCTATGATGTGGTATGCAAGTTCATCATGTTATGTTATGCAAGTTTGATATGCAAGTTGTCATATGATATGCAAGTTGTGTCATGCAAGTTGGGGTTGAACATTTTGTTCATGCTATCATGTTATGCAAGCTTATCTTGGGTTTATGAACATAAAGCTTCAAGCTTTATGCCAAAGGTTGCATTTTGGCAACATGTAAGTTATCATATCCCTTATGATAACTTGCATGTGAGGCTAAATGCGAACTTATGGCCATTTCTACATGTCATTTAGCACCATGTATCACCAATATACTAAGTTTGGTTTTATGCATGCTTTTGAGGCCAAAATATGTAATATGCAAGTATAGGAACACATGAGCATTTTATATGCCACCATGTTGAACTTGTGGCTTCAACACTTTTATGTCATGATTATGCCAAGTTCCCTCTTTCTATCCTTTATGCGCTATTGCGATATGTAAGCGATGGGATTGCGTTTGGGGTTGGGTAAAAGTAAAAGACATAAAAACATAAGCTTGGGAATTTACCTATTAAGTTAGGTCTACCCATTGGGAATTTACCTATTAAGTTAGGTCTACCCAATTGCTTGAAAAACTTGTAACATGTTTTGGAAACATGATGGACATGACACTTAGAAAAGATAAGTGTGGCCAACTCGAGGTTGGGTTGAGTTTGTAGCGTAAACCTACCCGAAACCGAACGGCTTAACTAGTTTCTACAAACAATAGGACCCAATGTGAGAAGTTGGTCATGTTGTACCTTGGACCCGAGGTTAGACCAAGTTGTGGTGTAAAGCTACCCGGACCCGCCCGGCTTAACTAGTAACCGCAACAAAGTCTAATGTGAGAGGTTAAGGCGCATTAAATTAATTAATGCCTCATGATTAGGGTTAAGTCATGGTCCACTTAGTACTTAACCAATTTGGGCTCGGTAGATTAATCGGGGTTAAGTTGTGAACTCATCGTTACACTTAACCAAGTTAATCCATGATTAGCAAGGGGGTTAAACCGTACTTAACCCACTAGAAAAATCCTAGCAATGGGGGTCCACTCCAGCAGTAATCCCAAGTTAGTATCATCATGACCCTAGGGACTAGGCTAGGGTGGGGGCACGATTACTGGACTGGAGGTAAGTGACCAAAAGCGACGGCAGAGGGTACGCCGGTGTAGTTCCGGGCGGACCATGGTCGTGCACATAGTCCGAAGCCGGGGAAATCATGCACGGGTACCAGTAGATCGGGACTGTGCACTCATGTTCATGGTGTCCAGGGGTTGACACCCTAGGGCTTGATACACCCGAAGGGTGGACCCGGCACAGTTTGACTACAATCATGTTTGGGCCGCATTGACACCAACACGTGACGAGTTAGGCTTAGGGAGCCGATCGATTAGACCGTTTGGTTAGACCTCGTATTAGGGTCAAACCATGTTATTGGACCTCATATTAGGGTCGCTTCATGTTATTGGACCTCGTGTTAGGGGCACTTCATGTTATTTGGCCAAAAGCTTGGGCCAAGGGATCAATACTTGTTTATTCAAGTCATGTTAGTTTGCTAGTACACCTGTGGTGCAAAAACCTTAAACCTGATTATGCGATGACACCTTTATCTACCTTGTTAGTTAATCATCATGCTAGTATTTGTTATCCTTATGATCATACCTGCTTCTCATGCCAGTTAACTTTATCAGTTTACATTGATTGTAGTAGGGCTTACTCAGTCTTTTTGACTGACCTGTTTTCTTTCGCCTCTTCTCTTCCGTTTCCCCCCCCCCCCCCCCCAGGTTCTCAGGGAGGGAATATTGGAGCTTAGCTGGATTTCTGACTGCTTGCTTGTGGGATTTAGCTCATGTACGGTTTGACATGAAGCTAGCTGTGGCTATCACTTCTTTTGGGGATTAGTATTTATGTATTTCAGTTTTCAGTTGATGTTGTTTTATCTAGACTTGTTTATTTGGGAAGTTGACATTATGATGTAACAGACTTGTTTTGAAATGGTTTAAAATCTTCCGCTATTTTATCTATGTTATTTACTCTGTTTACGCATATACATATGTTCTTGTTCTACCTTGATATATCATTATGCATGTTTACCTGATTCAAACGCCCCTCCAAAGTCAGAGTGCTTGCAAGAGTCACCCGGGCGGAGGTGGGGTGTTACAAATATAACTAAATTTAATCGAATAACGACGCTGCAGTTCGAATTTTGAAACCGTAACTTCAAACGACTAGTGTGGAAGATCCGACCGTCGGATTTTCACGAAACTGGAACCGTTGGGTCCGCTTTGGGAATATCTTCCCACTGATATAGACTTTGTAGAAATCCAACGGTTAGATCTTCCGGTATGTGTAAAACAAATTTGGGGGAAAACAGCGTCAGTGCCATGGCATGACCTGAAACGTCGTTTAATTAAATATGGCCATTTTTAAATAAATAAAAATGGCGAAAAATCGTTATAAAATATTATAAGCAACATAGATTGCAAATAAACCAATTGGGCTTGAATTGTTTGATATTTGATGGTTGTATGTGTTTGACACGAAAATAATACTAAAGAACTGAAAGATGGATGTCGAATAATATAACCATAGAAAGAATCGATTTAAATTCTAATGACGTGAATTATTTGAAAAGGCCGAGCTAACCCTCATTTCAAATAGTTTGTCGAGCGATTCGAATTGGAAAATGAAAAGACGATTCAAGACCGACGATCTTCGTATCGGTTGGATGGGCGCTGCTGAGGTTCCTGACCGGAGTAGCTACCGGAAAGGGACGGAAGTAGTAGTCGTCTGAACGTATGTGTTGATTGTACGGATATACGAGGAATTTGACGCCTCCGGTTTCGTTCAGACCCAGAATGGACTTGTAAATGGAATGTGTGTCTAACATTGGATTTTGTTCTATACTGATTGATCTCTGTTAGATATATATCTGTTTGGCGGCGGAGAATTTATTCTTTTGCTTAACGCCCTTCTCTGAGACGTACGAGCTTATAGGTTATATATCGATGGAAATCAATCGTATGGAGTGGACTGCCTATGTGGCATGCCAAGATGCAGTGATCAAGGCTTCTGTTGCAAAGCAAAGTCTTGTGGAAGATGATCAAAGCACGGTCTACGTGGCCTAGCTTTGTGTATTTCGTAGATTCGCGAGCCTCACACCCCGGTATGAGTTAAAAACGGGATACGGACTGCAGGGAGAGCACGACGTTTCTTTCTAGCTATGGTGGTGTCAGTGACTTACCAGCCCTGACATATATATCTACTTTTCACCTTTGTGGTTGTTGGAATGTGAGGCGCCTCGATTATAGGTCTGTAAGGACCGGGAAACGTGTGTTCAGGAATACTAATCCTCAAACGTAAGAGAGGACCGGCCCTGAAGCATCCAGGGGTTACCCAGAGTGTGTAGTCCTGAGGCATTTGCTAGAATGTCTCGAAGCGGAGAGGAGCTTGCCCCTTGCCTCGACTCATGAGGGAAATCCAGTTTCCAATACGAAATAACGGACTCGATTGTAGAACTAGTATGATTGATATTTATGATGCTATTCGTTTTTGAAACATATATGCACTAGTAATAATATCAAATGATTTTGCTTTATACGTATCAAGCATATTTGGCCATTATAAGGTAAAACTCTATCCTCCGGCTTGCGTTGCATTGTATGATGGGACCCGAGTCTTATAATGGCTTCATTCTTTCTAAAAGCATTGCGTTGTTTTAAAAGAATTTACTTTGTTTTAAAATGCACTAGCAATCACTGGAGTAAACCCGTTCCGCGAAAGTGGCGTGGTCCTATGATTTGCTTATTACTGTTGTTTAACTGTTAAATAGATTCCTCATACCAGTCCCCATGACTGACTCGTTGTTTGTTTTACTTTGCAAACGCGGGTGCCCTTATTTTCACACGGGCAGCCTAGTTCACAGGTGACAGGTTGTTTTTGGCTCTGCACTGTTGCATAGAGTGCATTTTTGGCTCATGGCAAGGCTGACTTCACAGAGACGACTTTGACATTTTCCGCCATTATTGTACTTATATTATGATTCCGCCACTGGCGATGCAGACTGCTTTACTTTCAGTACATCTTATTGTATGTATATGTACCGCCTTCGGCGATGCAAACTGATACCCTTATTATGTCTCACTGCATGTATATATTCCGCCTCTGGCGATGATGACTGATCACTTCCCTTTTATTTACTAAGTTATATCCTACGCTATGCTATTCTGATGTTATTACATGTTGTGATTCCGCTGTCATACTCATGTAAAATTATTCTATTTATTGTTTCTGCTATTATCTGTACTCTGCTATGATGATTAATGTGTTATATTCCAATGATTATCCTTAATACCGCCCCTCGGATTTTGGGATCATCACAGTGGAATTATAATTAAATGAGAAAGAATGAGGAAAACTTATGAAATAAGTTATATTTAATCATAAGTGGTAAGTGACATGTTGATTGGAAAACATGTGAACTAAGAGATACTTAATAACTAGAACATGTTATGATGAAATCAAACAAGAATATAAAAGAGATTGTGGATTACAGACCTTGGGACACAATCTGGAGAATAACATGTTGTGGGCTTATTAATAAACTTAAATGGGTTAAGTTGAAATTAATAAGCAAGAGGAACTTGGATTCTGATGAAGAATTCAATGTGAATTGGAATAACCAAGTTAAAAGGAAACCTGTAAGGAAAAGCAAGCGCGTAAAGAATGTTTAGACATAGGGTTTAACAACATATTAAAGTGAGGCGCTTGGACCAATCTGTACGTTTGAAGGTGAATAACCCAACGGGGTAGATCATCGAGGTGTTATGAGGCACGAGGGGAGCGCACATTCATCTCATTGTTCTGACGGCTCCAAAGGATTAGAAGGGGAAGCATGCGGCTTCCTAAGGTAAGTATGGTGTAACACCCTACGTCCATTAATGTCACTCACAAAGGGAATGCATTAACTTCCATGGAGGTTTTAAGTGAATATAGAACAGAAAAATTACAACAAGACAGATAATAAGTAGTACTTGGAAATCTAGAACTTCATTTTATTTCAGCGGAAATCAAACATGTTTGTTACATCATAAAACCATAAATCAGAGTCAAGTACAATATCCATCTTGATAAAACAAAATACATAACCCCATTACACAAATAGCCATTAAAGAAGATAACAAGCTGGACTTTACTTCAACGGTCCAAGCTTTCCAAAAGAGAGATAGAGCAATCCAATCAAACTCCACTAGAGCTGGGTCCAACCTGAGGACCTGGAGGGGAAAAAGGATAGAAATAGAGGGGGTCAGACATAAAGTCTGGCGAGTATGATAATTCTAACAATACTATTACCAAAATAACTAGACTAAGGCATAAGCTGGAAAACAAGGAAATGTCTATGGACTATTGGGTATGGAAGAGCAGATAAAGATAACGTTAAAGGCACACCTAATTACTAACGAATAATTACTACACTGCACCACACCAGTCACCCTCAAAGTTGATCCCGCTTGCATCACTTAGAAATTATATATATAGCCTTGCGTACCCCTAGCTGACTACATAGGTGCCGTCTGCCCCTATCTCCACTAGGTGTACCCCACTACCCACTTTCGATCGGCTCCCTACTCGTAGATACCCGTGCTGGCCCCACAGTGGGGTGTATCACTCCCCTAAAGTGGCAACCCTATACAACTTGAGAATGCACGGCTTATACCTACACGATGCAACAACGTCTTACCTACCAGCCTGGGTCCACACACGCCCATGAAACCCGTTGGACTTGCGTTGCCGCCGCTACCCCGTTTTGGCCTCTTATAGCCAAGCCCAGTATGTGTGTCCCATCCTCGACTTGGGTCGAGCCCACAAAGATATGTTTGGGTTACTGGTTGAAATGGTCCCCCACAAGCTACCCACCTAAGCTTGTCACCACTAGTATATCCTACTTAACCCTCTTAATCATGTTCATTTACATGTGAGTTTGGTTAAGTCTTACTAATCGTATTTCAAATGCCACTAAAGGCAACCACTAGATTCCTCATGCCACCCAAGGCACCTACTTAACCCCCATGTCCCCCTTACATGTTTATTTGGTTAAGTATTTCTTAATTCATTCAGGCCATAACCTCATAAAGACCTCTCACATTAGACTGGCATTTATGGCAGCTGGATTTGTCGGGCGGGTCCGGGCAGTCTTACACCATAAAAGAGTCTAACCTCGTGTCTTTACAACTGTTATGCTTTGGTTTGGGCCTAGGACCTCTCACATTGGGCTGACATTTGTGACCACTAGATTTGTCGGGCGGTTCCGGGCAGTTTTACGTCACAAACGAGTCCAACCTCGTGTCCTAAGCATTGATTATCACTTATAATCTTTTACCCCAGTTTTGAATATATCCCTATTCAAATCATTAATTATTTCCAATTTTAATGATGTCCATAATTGACTCAATTATGACCATCCACTCATGGCATGCAAAATCATATCAATTGCACCCCAACTTATTAAATCCTTAATATTACCCCTACCCCACGTTATACGTTCGCTTATTCAACGCAAAATATATGTTAGACTCGAATAGTCTAACTCATAGCACAAAGATAAATTATCACAACATATAGACAAGTAAAATAGACCTAATCATAATAGGGGTGAAACTTGCATGAAACTACACATGTTATGGATCTAAAGGTGTCAACTTGTTTGGTAAAATGTCACAATTTAAATGATATGATCATAACCGAAATTCATGTATAAACTTGCATATGGGGTTTTATGCAACATAATGATGGTGTGAACTAGCATCTACTACATAGAATTCACATATGTCATAGCATAATTCTAGATGTCATAATTCTAGATCTAAATAGATGTCATGGCATATGTTCAATATCTTTACTAATCAATCTAAACTTGCATACATGATTTGTCATATAGATCAACATAGCCCAAATAATATCAACATCATGATTTGATTAACATGAACTAATTAGCATAGATAATAACATGTATGATTTATCACAACTTAGCATAGAAACTTTCAACATATATTACATCATCATAGCATGATTTACAACATATAGGATATCATCATCACATAACATAGGATTTACAACATACATGATAGCATAGGGTTTACAACAACATATATGACAATCCACATCATTCACTTATAATCCATTCATAACTTAATCTAATTAGTTTAATAATAATCTTGTTAAGATCATCATACTCACAATTAGAAGAGAAAGAGAGCCTTGATTTGCTTTAGAGTTGAGTAGAATTAGGGTTTTGATTTGCTTTCTTCCTTCTTAGTTGGCGGCGGCTAGACTGAGTTCCATGGCGGCGGTATGACGGTGGCTATTCTATTTTTCATGTGAATTAGAGTGAGAGACTACCTAGGTATTTATAGAGTTTAGGATTTATTTAGACCGTCAGATCAACTCAGAACTAAACTGAACCGTTAATTTTGCCAACTCAGCCCTAAAGACACATTAGCAGCTCAAGATTGGGCTCAGCCAAACCCTAGCCGCCTGGACAGGTCGACACCCAGGTCGACTGCCCAGTCGACCTGGGGGGGTGTCGACTGCCCAGTCGACCTGGGGTGCTAGGCGGGAATTTTCCCGCCTAGCCTGTTTGACTTCGAATTTTGAATTTTAAATCTTCTGAAATCTGTTTTGAATTTTCTGAAACTTCCGATGGCCATAACTTCTTCATACGAAGTCCAATTCACGCAAACTCGGACTCTATTTCAACCAGAATTCCGAGATGAACACAATGAGGCAACCCGTTTCCCACAATTCTCACGTCTGAGATTAGTTATTCTTTAATTTGTGAATATTAATATTAATAGAATTACGGGGTGTTACATAAGGTGCTCTTAGTAGTCCTCTGTCCGGTGACAGATGTCTTAGGCTGTGCTCGCAGAGGTTAGGTCGATGCGTAACTATTAGGTGCGTGGGCCTTGACTGCAGAAGTATCTCTGCAGTCAGAATGCTGTAATGCAGTGACACCAGGGTGATTCGGCGGTTGCCTCAGCGGTGAGGCAGAGGGTCACGAACAACAAGGATAGTAGATCATCGGATATCTGTCATCGGCAGCCAGTGGGATGCGAAAAGACTAGAACTAAACCGAAGATACCATTCACCCTTCACTATCGAGGTAAGGGGTTGAGGGGAGATGCCACATGGATGTTCAGATTGTTTACGTAGGGGCAGTCGCTTAGCTCTGGTACTCTTTACTAGTCGAGGGA
This sequence comes from Allium sativum, assembly GCA_030737875.1. NCBI lineage: Eukaryota > Viridiplantae > Streptophyta > Magnoliopsida > Asparagales > Amaryllidaceae > Allium > Allium sativum. The sequence continues at coordinate 439,791,376 of CM060922.1, read as the reverse complement.
GGGGCCGAGGTGGGGCCATAGCCACCATGAAAACAAATCCTATGGATATCTGTATTTCGAGGCTCTTAATGGCGGGCCAGTACAGGTATGGAAAAGCTACTGGCCGAGTTCCGTGTTTCTTGTATCGCCCTGCCATAGAACTTATTATCGAGCTACAACTGAAGATACGTATGGTGGACAGTCTAGATACATGCATGTCGGCTCTGGGTGGAGTATCATAGACTTGAGGACATTACTCCTGTATGAATTCTGATTTGAATAAAGGTGGCAGTCCGAACGTTTGCGCAGCATAGTAATGACAGATATATGCGAAACATAACATTGTTATATAGAGATTTGTACGTCTCTACGGCGTAGGATGAGGGACTGCGTATATTTCGATAATGTTACGGTGGAGACCGTGCGAGTAAGGTACCATTGGGTGTACCTTAATATTTGGGTAGCTACATATATACTATATTAGTTTAATCCACTGGGAAGTAAACGGGTACGACGTGTGTGTAAGCCTTGAGTGTTGATAACCTAAGTAACCTAATAAATTAGAAAATATGATTGAACGGTATATGTAGGATTATCCAAAGTGTATAGTTTAAATCTAGTCACTAGAACTTGTGTTTTGACCCCCTCCTCATAACATACTCGCAGGTTAGATTTGTGGCAGGGACACGATAGCCATAGATACTGGTTAGGCAGTATTATTAATACGGTAAGGCTATATTTTGATTATATTATATTTCATCCATTCCGCTGTGAGATATTTTCTGAGCTCTAACATATTTTATGTCTCTGTCTTTTCTGCAGGATACCAGAGCAACTCAATCCGAGTTTCGATAGATGGGAGTTTTTAAAGAAAAAAATCGGTCTGTCGAAATTGGGGTTGTCACATCTGGTATCAGAGCTTAGGTTTAGGATTCCTATATAAATAGTGAGTGGATGTATTTGTATCTTTAAAAATATAAATATATAATATATATACCTAGATCCATAGAGGAACCCACTAAATAGAAAGAGTATAACATAGTAAGAAATGGGATGCTTGTCTTGTACACTAAAGGAAAGAATATGGAAATTTTGAGACCCTTAGGTAATTTGGGTGAAGAGTGTACAATGTACTTTGTATGGAAGGAAAGTGAATCCCATATGATTAGTATTTTGGGTTGGTGGGTTTGAAAACCTTATAAATTGGAAAAGGTTGAAAAGAGGAAAATGGATTAGGAATATATATAGTTGAGAGAATTGATCTTGGGGAGTGTCTAAGAAAGCCTAGAAGAATTGGAAACCCGTTTTGAGTCTAACCCCATTATTAACTTTTAAGAGCTTGAAATTATAAAAGTTTTGGGAAAATGGTTTGTGGTGTTTTCAAGTTTTAATCTTAAAAGTTATAGTTTTAAATATATAAGGAAGCACACATATTGAGTTTTGAAGAAAAAATCTCTCAGAAAAAGATGCATATTATAGAGCATGTATAGCTCGCTAGTTTTCTTGTTACATTTCATACAAGAATTTTTAATAAAGAAAGATTTGAAATCTTTATCCTTATGACAATCCTTTTTAGATAAATTATTTTGACAAGATAATTTTGTTGGGTGGACAAAATAAGTGTAGAAATTAAGAATAGATTGGATGTCTGCACCTTGTAGTAAGAGATTAAACCAACCTTACAGGTAAGAACAAGTCATAAACCCGATGGAGAAAATAGTTGTCCATATCTACTCCAGTTTTGTGATTTGAAAAAAAAAGGATGATTTACATTTTTAAGATGACATGTTTTATGGTTTGGCAAAAGAAAGTTTTCATGAGGAAAATAAAGTTTTGACACTTTTAATTTTTGGAAGGAAGTTTGAATGAAAAAGAGCCAAACCATGTTTTAAAAAGTATGGAGTAGGTACGGGTTAGTGCCCAGGAAAAACATGAAAAGTTTTGAGGCTATAAAGTAAATAGCGAGAATTATCTTGGAATAATAGTGAGCTCCCGTATGTAAGCATTTAATAGCCTAGGGTGTTGCTTGAAATAATTATTGTTACACAGCTAGGACTAGTAGCGACTACTAGATAGAAAAGGGCAAGTAAGTGTTTAGACCCTGTTACTAATTTTCCGGTTAGGGGTAAAATCCGTTACTACATTTCGGTTGGGATCATACCATTATATTGTTCTTATTGGAAAGATAGGGTTACACCTGAACTTGTCAGGGATCCAATGGTTTGGACTTTTCTGACAGAGGTGGACTTAGTCCTGAGATTCTTGGCCCTTAGTAGTAGCTGTGTAGGGTGTCTGTTCTCCTATTTTAGTTGAAAGACTAGAGGCTTATTTAAATTTAAACTAAGATCAGATGATTAAATAAGATAAGAAAAGAAAATTAGTACAACTATAAAGGAAACAGAAAATTCAGTAAAGCAACAAATATGGAAAATTATGAGAAAAGATGGATGAAGATAAAACTTTCCAAGATAAGATGAAAAAGAAAATCAGTAATAAAGAAAAATTTCTTATGTGGGTTGTGCTTGGATAGGAAAATAGGGAATCTTTATAAATAGTTACATAAAAATCCAAGTATGGTTAGAAAAAGGTGTAACAACCCGAAAATCTGGGCCAGTTTAAAATTTTTATTTTGGCAATTTTAGCGAATTTTGAATATTTAGAATAGATTATTTTAAATCATATCGACGAGAAATTTATTTTGAATATAATTCGAACGTATATATTATATACGCCATCGTTAGAATATAAATAATTATATATATAATTATAAAGGAATTGAAAATGGCGTGGTAGTTCGATAATTCGATTTCAAACTTCAATTGAATGTGTCGGGTGCAAAACAATCCGGATTTTAGTGAAACCAAAAACAATAGGATCTAATTGAGAATATCTTTCCAACGAATCCGAATAATCAAAATTTCATAGCGGGAATCAAAAGATATGTCCAGTTGAAAATTCTGAATAGTCGCTATGGAATTCAGGCCCTTAAAAATAGCCATTTTGCAAACGATCTCGGATTTAGACGAAACCACTTTTGTTGGATCCGTGATGTAAAGTTATTGCTAGATTTCAAATTTCATAATTTTTCGAATCAATATGTGAGCGTGGCAAAGGAAAACGCGTTTGACCAGTTTCAGTTGATTTTAATCGACTGGAAAATGGCCATTTTTCAAACGGTCTCAGAATTCGACGAAACTAGTTTTGTTAGGACCGTATCGTCAATACGAAGCTAGAAAATATTTTTCTAGAATTTTTCGAGTTAGTATGTGGCCCTGGTAAATTGGAATCTGCGTTCAAATTCAATATACATTGATTTATATTTTAATTCAAATAGAAACTGATCAAAACAGTAGAATTGTCTTATGAAACATATCCCATTGTGTTCGGAATGGGGGTAATTAGCTAGGGGCAACTATCATTGGGTTTGATTTGGGGTTCGTAACGGTTTGAACCTTTAAAACAAGTTAAAATATTATAAAAATATATAAATAAATTAAAGAACCCTAATTTTAATTCATTCCATCGGGGCCGCCACTTTCTTCAAAGCGATAAACGGCTGAGGAGCTCCTAACTTCCAAGCCATTTTTCGCTGAATCCATCAAATAATTATAGATGAAATTAAAACAGAAATTGGAGAGGATCGAAATCTCGTTCGAATGGTATAAGATTGATCGTTCTTCAGGGTGGATATTTCTCGAATCTGCAACCTAGAAAGGCCACGCTCGGGCCCATTTTCTGACCAGCGGAGGGCGGCGAGTGCGACGCTGTTGCGGCTGGGGAGAGGCGCCATGATGGCGCACACCGTGGTGACCCCCGATCTTCATCCGAGCACGTGTATCGATGTCGAATTGCAACCCTAGGAGTGAAGCCGTACTCGATTTTTTCCAGGCCAAGAACAAGAAAGGGGGCGGGATTAACAGATAGAGGATGAAGGTAATTAAGAGTTAACCATATTTTAATTTATTTAACTATGTAATTAAAGTTTTAAAATTAGCATGATGTTTTAAATATAAAATAGTATTGTTTTTTTTAGATAAAGCAATGTTAAAATGTGAATTTACAACATAATAACATTGGTATAAAAATGTAATTTTTTATATATAAAGGAATGGATTAGAAAAATTGTATGTAGAACTTAGAATTAAAAGTATGATTTTTATTATCCGAATAACGATATAAAAATATGATTTTTACATTGAAAATATATTTTTATAATGAAAAAGTTTAGATCTTGGATTAGAAAAAGATTAGTTTTTTTTACAAATAAAAAGATTAGATTTTTATATATAGAACATCGAAGTAATAAAAATACGATCTTTATATTTTTAAAGTATTAAAAATATTATCTTTACTATATAGGAGATGTAAAAATATGATTTTTGGTTAGGTAGAGAATTAAAAATATAATTTTTACATGATAGGAATATTAAAAATATCATCTTTATATGTGTAGAAAAATAAAAATGATATTTTTATAAAGATGAAATCTTTAAATTTGAAAGGGCGAAGTCTATGTTTTTATAAAGGCGAAATCTTTATTTTGAAAAAGGTGAAATCTTTATATGGAAAATAGCGTGATAAAAATATAATTTTTATCTATATAACATAGTAGTAAAATTCGATTTTTATATATTGAATAACGGAATAAAAATTCGATTTTTAAATGTAGGAAGCGATTATAAAAATATGATTTTTATTTTAAAGACATCAACAAATATAAAAATGTGTGATTTTTATATATGTAGTGGCTACGGGCAACGAAGATGACGAAGATGCGATAGCGATGAAGATTTCTATCAATGAAGTGCCGTGGGGCTAGGATAGCTATCGGTGAGAATTTCTCACCTTTCAATTTCTTTTTCAAGTTATATATATATACTAGGATGCAGACGGTGCTTAGTAGCACCCGACACAATAGTCCACAGACCATGGACTTGTTTGTTTGATTGCAAAAATTAGTTAGATCATTTGATTGAAATTGAACTGATTGGTGAAATGAAATTGATTTGATTGATGTGTGAATGGCGTAGGCCTTCACTAGACCGGGGATAAGGCTAGGCCTTGTCCCGTTTCTAGTATCGTGCCGTTATGCCGCCGAAATTTTCTAAAATAAGTTAGAAAAATAACAATATCATTTTATAGAATAAATGAATTGAATAGAAATTCATATGTCGAAAAAAAATGTTTTGTCGTTAAAAATATAATTTTTAACGTGAATGTGAATAAATAAATATTCATTTACAAACCAGACGGTTTGTTTATGTACACCTATTTGAAGGACATTGATTGGGTCGATAAATTTTACACATCGCCCAACTGCACAAATAAAAGCTGTGTTTGATTGTTTGAAACCCCACACGGGTGTTGGGATGAAATTTGAAGTTCACTCATCCTGATTGATTAAATATGTCGATCGATTGATTGACAGGCTGTTATAAGCGTTAGATATCTATATTTGATGCTTATACAGTGTAGTGCACTTTGGTTGATGGTTGATTATTTTTCAATGCTATTATATGTGTGTAATGTATGAAAATCCATATAATTAACATTATATGGTGATTGATTGGGCCTCATTCCAATTTGAAAAATAAAGAATATTATAAAATAAAAGTTCATGTGTTGACAGTACTCATCCATTGAGATTGGTCATGTGTTGAACGAAATATTTTAGTAATAAAATTTACATCTTTATCGATATAAAATAAAAGTTCATGTGTTGACAGTACTCATCCATTGAGATTGGTCATGTGTTGAACGAAATATTTTAGTAATAAAATTTACATCTTTATCGATATAAAATAAAAGTTCATGTGTTGACAGTACTCATCCATTGAGATTGGTCATGTGTTGAACGAAATATTTTAGTAATAAAATTTACATCTTTATCGATATAAAATAAAAGTTCATGTGTTGACAGTACTCATCCATTGAGATTGGTCATGTGTTGAACGAAATATTTTAGTAATAAAATTTACATCTTTATCGATATAAAATAAAAGTTCATGTGTTGACAGTACTCATCCATTGAGATTGGTCATGTGTTGAACGAAATATTTTAGTAATAAAATTTACATCTTTATCGATATAAAATAAAAGTTCATGTGTTGACAGTACTCATCCATTGAGATTGGTCATGTGTTGAACGAAATATTTTAGTAATAAAATTTACATCTTTATCGATATAAAATAAAAGTTCATGTGTTGACAGTACTCATCCACTGAGATTGGTCATGTGTTGAACGAAATATTTTAGTAATAAAATTTACATCTTTATCGATATAAAATAAAAGTTCATGTGTTGACAGTACTCATCCATTGAGATTGGTCATGTGTTGAACGAAATATTTTAGTAATAAAATTTACATCTTTATCGATATAAAATAAAAGTTCATGTGTTGACAGTACTCATCCATTGAGATTGGTCATGTGTTGAACGAAATATTTTGATAATAACAACTATTTTGAAAAAGAAATATTTGAAATAGAATATTTGAAAATAGAAATTTATGAAGCCGTGTTGATTAGTTTGACGCCATTTTGACGTGAACGATATTTATATCGATTTTATTCATTTTGAAATGAATTGAATTAAACACGATTTCGAAATGAATTGAATTCAAAACGATTTCGAAATGAATTGAATTGAAAACGATTTCGAAATGAATTGAATTGAAAACGATTTCGAAATTAATTGAATTGAAAACGAATTCAAATTGAATTGAAAGCGAATTGAAACGAATTCAAATTGAATTGAAATTTGAATTGAATAGAAATGAATTTTAAAAGGAATTTATAAAGAAGAATTCAATTTTGATTTGAATTGAAAAGGAAGTTGAAATTGCTTTTGAAACGAATTTAAAACTATTCATATAATTCGTTTTAAATAGAAATCGACGAAATATATATTATATATATTATATATATAATATAATGGCCTGAATAGAACACGCCGCGCCGCGGCAGTTCGCGAATTTCGACCATTTATTTCAAACGGACATTACGGGAGATCCGACCGTCGGATTCTCCCAAAACCGGAACCGTTGGGTTCGTATCGAAAAGAGCTTTCTAACGAATATTAGAAATTAGAAATCTAACGGTTGGATTTGGAATTATGTCCAAATCAAATTTGAAAAAGGTCGCTGTAAGTGCAGTTCGATGGCCGTTGATGGAAATCGACTGTACAGGCCTTGATAAAATTATTAAAAATAGTAATAATTTGTGTAAAATCATAAGAAATGATTTAGCAAGAATTGGGATGAAAAACTCCATATTTGAAAAGATAAAAATAGATTTTTATCAAAATGAACTAGTTTTGAACTAGAATTATAATTCTATTTATTTTTAAATAAATAAATTGAATTTGAAAAAGGGTTTTAAAAATAACCAGAATTTCCAATGATTGCATTGGAGTGGAATTGAGTCGAAATTGTCTTCGGAATATTTCGATGTTGGAATTCGTGATTATACGGATGTTGTTATGGAAATTTGAAAGATATATATTTATATCGTTATTTCCAATACGACATTTGTTAATCGTAGAATTCGATATTGAATATAAGCCGATATATTTTCTATTCAGAGCCTTATATTGAATATCAAATGTGATTTGGGTTTGTCGTGAATGGTGTCTTCACTAACACTGTTCTTGAACCCAGTCGAGAAAAGATTAAATCTTTTTATTTAGATTTAATGAAGTGTACCAATTAATTAATATTTAATTGAAATTGAATTGATATTGATTTTGGGTTTATCGTGAACAGTGTTTTAAATAACACTCGTTCTTTAACCCGATAATCAATGGAATGTGACTTTGGGTTTATCGTGAACCGTGTTTTAAATGACACGGATTCTTTAACCCAGTTAACGATTAAAACTAAGTGGAGTTTTAATGAATCTTTAATTAGATTGAAATAATCGAGAATGGGGTATCACCAGTTTTGCCCCAGGCGATAGTTAAATCTTTAATTAGATTTGAACGCGAAATGGTAATTGAATTTACCGATAACATCGTGGTGTTAGATATGAAGTATAACCAGTTTTACTTCATGGGATGAATAGGTTGGGATTGAGAAATTAAAACAAATGATTACTTCGGTAAGGTTCGCTAATCCCGACTAGTTTGAATTGATATTCAAAAATAGATTAAAGAATAAATTCAGGAATTTATCTTGGATAAAATTAATGGGAACCTTTCCCTATGAATGTGAAATCAGAACTAACTGTCGGTTAGCTAAGCAGAATGGTTTTCTGGATATTGATCTGATGTTGGTTTCGGCCTTCGGGGTTAATATTTGGGGAATTATTCTCTTGATTAATTTACGGTTAGTGACTGATGAGTTGGAATGAGGCGTATGTTGTGTTTGTGTAACACTTATTTAAAATATACGCGAGTTATTCGGAAAGACCGGGTTTATCCCATTCTGAATAACTGATACGACGATAAGTCGAAGATGAAGACGGTGGTCGAAGACCAGAAGTCTTCACGTCGTTTGGATAATTACTGATGATCTTGATTGGGCTGTACACCCAAGAAGATGGAAACAGTTAGTGATCGTCCAGACGTACTTGGAGATCGATGGATATGCGGGGTACTAGGTGCCTCCGGTTTCGTTCAGACCCAGAACGGACTTGTAAATGGACTGTGTGTCTGACATTGGATTTTAGTCCGTGTGATTGATCTCTATTAAATATATATCTGTTTGGCGGCGGAGAATTTATTCTCTTGCTTAACGCCCTTCTCTGAGACGTACGAGCTCAGGGGTTATATATTGATGGATATCAATCGCATGGAGTGAATTGCCTGTGTGGCATGCTTAAGTGGCAAATGATCAAGGCTTCTGTTGAAAAGCAAAGTCTTGTGGTTGATGATCGAAGCACGGCCTTTGTAGCGTAGCTTTGTGTAACGTTGATTCGTGAGTATCACACCCGGTATGAATCAAAAATGGGAGACGGACATCAGGGAGGACATGCGTTTCTTTCTAGTTAGGAGTGGCGTCAGTGCTTGAACTGGCTGACGAGTTTGACTCATGTGGATGTTGCTTATTATTACTTGCTGAAAAGCGAGGCGCCTCGTGATATCGGTTTCGGCCGATGCTTCTGGTCGGCTGACGGGCCAGGCTTACGCCCCAAAGGGCGGGGAAACGCAGTGTTCAGGAATTTTAATCCACATCGGTGGACCGGCCCTGATGATCCAAGGGTCGATGCGCTCTGACCCTGAGGCTCGGACTAGATAGTCTCGAATCGGTGAGGATCTTGCCCCTAGCCTCGGTTCATACCATAAATGGTAACCCAACTTCCAATACGACATTGCGGTTTTGATTGTGAACTTCTATATGGCGACATAGTGGTATGGGTCATTCATGCCGTCTATGATTGATACTTATGATTTGAAGTTGTTCTATACACTATGCACTTATAATAGTATCAAACGATTTGTTTTAAACGTATCAAGCATTCTTTGGCTGTTATAAGGGAAAACCCTATCCTCGGCTGCGTTGCATTGTGTGATGGGACCTGGGTCTTATAACAGCTTCATTTTTCTTTATTTAGCATTGCGCTGTTTGTTTTATGCACTGGTATTCTTGGGGAGGAAACCCGTTCCGTGTTATACGGCGTGGTCCCTTGATTTACCTAACTTTAAAATAAAGATTAACTGTTTTAGTTCTCACACCAGTCACATGACTGACCTGGAGTTTATTGTTTTAACCTAAACTCTGGGTGCCCTTATTTTGACACGGGCAGCTAGTAGTTTTGGTTTTGCAGATTTGTATTCACAGGATCCTGGTTTACAGCTGGAACGATATCCGGAAAGCTTTGTATTCGTATATCTCTTTCTAGTTGTGTATTGTATTATTTTCCGCTGCGATGTATTTAAATGTAATTTAAATCTCTGATATTTCTGTGTAATATTCATTTATACTCTGTATATTCTTGTAATCTGATGCATTGTTGTAATATACAATGAAATGTTCTTCTGTATGCGTTCTGTTGTGGCTTGTTCTCGAACTATCCGACGCTTTCCTTTACGGGGAAGTTACGGGTTTTCACAGTTGGTATCAGAGCTTTGGTTTACAAAGCTTAGAGAACAAGGCACATTAGAACCATACGAAAGAATTCATCAGATATTGGATTAGTAATATCCAATTAGAATGACTCGTTAGAGATGGGATCAGTAGTATCCTAGAACGAGTGTGAAGAGTATATTTTTTTAAAGTGAAAACAAATTTTGTTATGAAAATTTAAATCAACTATTCATATTTGATTATTTATTTATATTAATTTTGGACAATTCAGTATATAAAGAATTTGCATATACGCCTTGCAAACGTATATTCAAAGTTTTAATATATTGGATAGATATAGCATCGCACTCTAGTCGCCCGAAGATGATATTGATGATAGCGATCGCATCATCAACATTTATGTTCGAGTTTCGAAGGTGTGATTTTCTATATATTTCCATTAGGCTGGTGTGAGAACCAAAACTTATATATAGCTAGAACACATTGTAGTGATTTGGCATCAAAAATCTGATTTTTGACTATGTATCAAAATTATGAATTTGAAACGTTAATTCACTAATTGATTGATGTTTGTGTTGTTTGTTTATTTGGTTGATAATTTTGAACCATTTAGCCTAATTGAACCAAATATTGAATTATATTGAAAATTGGTCGCATTTGCTTGCATATACATGTATATCATTGAACATGTCATAGCAAGGAGGCTAGAGCAGAGAATAAAATTTGTTTGCCCGACAAATAGGTACATGTTTACTACATAATTTACTGTTTTGTTTGGGTGATGATGATTTTATGAGCCTATTGGCTAGCCGCTTGGCTTTTTCTTTTTCTTTTTGAGATTAGAAGGACCGGGGAAGCTATTTGAAATTCCCCGATGCTCCCGGTGCAGGGGAGGTTATGGCGAAATTTTTCGAAAATTTAGGGTGTTAGCCAAATTTTTGAAAATTTGAAAATTCTCAGAAACTGAAAAGTTGGAGAATGGAAGCCAGATCGAACGTAGAGTTGATTAATCAAACCACTTTCGACTTTGTTCCTTTTCGGGGACGAAAAGTTTTAAGTGGGGGAGGTTGTAACAACCCGAAAATCTGGGCCAGTTTAAAATTTTTATTTTGGCAATTTTAGCGAATTTTGAATATTTAGAATAGATTATTTTAAATCATATCGACGAGAAATTTATTTTGAATATAACTCGAACGTATATATTATATACGCCATCGTTAGAATATAAATAATTATATATATAATTATAAAGGAATTGAAAATGGCGCGGTAGTTCGATAATTCGATTTCAAACTTCAATTGAATGTGCCGGGTGCAAAACAATCCAGATTTTAGTGAAACCAAAAACAATAGGATCTAATTGAGAATATCTTTCCAACGAATCCGAATAATCAAAATTTCATAGCGGGAATCAAAAGATATGTCCAGTTGAAAATTCTGAATAGTCGCTATGGAATTCAGGCCCTTAAAAATAGCCATTTTGCAAACGATCTCGGATTTCGACGAAACCACTTTTGTTGGATCCGTGATGTAAAGTTATTGCTAGATTTCAAATTTCATAATTTTTCGAATCAATATGTGAGCGTGGCAAAGGAAAACGCGTTTGACCAGTTTCAGTTGATTTTAATCGACTGGAAAATGGCCATTTTTCAAACGGTCTCAGAATTCGACGAAACTAGTTTTGTTAGGACCGTATCGTCAATACGAAGCTAGAAAATATTTTTCTAGAATTTTTCGAGTTAGTATGTGGCCTTGGTAAATTGGAATGTGCGTTCAAATTCAATATACATTGATTTATATTTTAATTCAAATAGAAACTGATCAAAACAGTAGAATTGTCTTATGAAACATATCCCATTGTGTTCGGAATGGGGGTAATTAGCTAGGGGCAACTATCATTGGGTTTGATTTGGGGTTCGTAACGGTTTGAACCTTTAAAACAAGTTAAAATATTATAAAAATATATAAATAAATTAAAGAACCCTAATTTTAATTCATTCCATCGGGGCCGCCACTTTCTTCAAAGCGATAAACGGCTGAGGAGCTCCTAACTTCCAAGCCATTTTTCGCTGAATCCATCAAATAATTATAGATGAAATTAAAACAGAAATTGGAGAGGATCGAAATCTCGTTCGAATGGTATAAGATTGATCGTTCTTCGGGGTGGATATTTCTCGAATCCGCAACCTAGAAAGGCCACGCTCGGGCCCATTTTCTGACCAGCGGAGGGCGGCGAGTGCGACGCTGTTGCGGCTGGGGGGAGGCGCCATGATGGCGCACACCGTGGTGACCCCCGATCTTCATCCGAGCACGTGTATCGATGTCGAATTGCAACCCTAGGAGTGAAGCCGTACTCGATTTTTTCCAGGCCAAGAACAAGAAAGGGGGCGGGATTAACAGATAGAGGATGAAGGTAATTAAGAGTTAACCATATTTTAATTTATTTAACTATGTAATTAAAGTTTTAAAATTAGCATGATGTTTTAAATATAAAATAGTATTGTTTTTTTTAGATAAAGCAATGTTAAAATGTGAATTTACAACATAATAACATTGGTATAAAAATGTAATTTTTTATATATAAAGGAATGGATTAGAAAAATTGTATGTAGAACTTAGAATTAAAAGTATGATTTTTATTATCCGAATAACGATATAAAAATATGATTTTTACATTGAAAATATATTTTTATAATGAAAAAGTTTAGATCTTGGATTAGAAAAAGATTAGTTTTTTTTACAAATAAAAAGATTAGATTTTTATATATAGAACATCGAAGTAATAAAAATACGATCTTTATATTTTTAAAGTATTAAAAATATTATCTTTACTATATAGGAGATGTAAAAATATGATTTTTGGTTAGGTAGAGAATTAAAAATATAATTTTTACATGATAGGAATATTAAAAATATCATCTTTATATGTGTAGAAAAATAAAAATGAGATTTTTATAAAGATGAAATCTTTAAATTTGAAAGGGCGAAGTCTATGTTTTTATAAAGGCGAAATCTTTATTTTGAAAAAGGCGAAATCTTTATATGGAAAATAGCGTGATAAAAATATAATTTTTATCTATATAACATAGTAGTAAAATTCGATTTTTATATATTGAATAACGGAATAAAAATTCGATTTTTAAATGTAGGAAGCGATTATAAAAATATGATTTTTATTTTAAAGACATCAACAAATATAAAAATGTGTGATTTTTATATATGTAGTGGCTACGGGCAACGAAGATGACGAAGATGCGATAGCGATGAAGATTTCTATCAATGAAGTGCCGTGGGGCTAGGATAGCTATCGGTGAGAATTTCTCACCTTTCAATTTCTTTTTCAAGTTATATATATATACTAGGATGCAGACGGTGCTTAGTAGCACCCGACACAATCGTCCACAGACCATGGACTTGTTTGTTTGATTGCAAAAATTAGTTAGATCATTTGATTGAAATTGAACTGATTGGTGAAATGAAATTGATTTGATTGATGTGTGAATGGCGTGGGCCTTCACTAGACCGGGGATAAGGCTAGGCCTTGTCCCGTTTCTAGTATCGTGCCGTTATGCCGCCGAAATTTTCTAAAATAAGTTAGAAAAATAACAATATCATTTTATAGAATAAATGAATTGAATAGAAATTCATATGTCGAAAAAAAATGTTTTGTCGTTAAAAATATAATTTTTAACGTGAATGTGAATAAATAAATATTCATTTACAAACCAGACGGTTTGTTTATGTACACCTATTTGAAGGACATTGATTGGGTCGATAAATTTTACACATCGCCCAACTGCACAAATAAAATCTGTGTTTGATTGTTTGAAACCCCACACGGGTGTTGGGATGAAATTTGAAGTTCACTCATCCTGATTGATTAAATATGTCGATCGATTGATTGACAGGCTGTTATAAGCGTTAGATATCTATATTTGATGCTTATACAGTGTAGTGCACTTTGGTTGATGGTTGATTATTTTTCAATGCTATTATATGTGTGTAATGTATGAAAATCCATATAATTAACATTATATGGTGATTGATTGAGCCTCATTCCAATTTGAAAAATAAAGAATATTATAAAATAAAAGTTCATGTGTTGACAGTACTCATCCATTGAGATTGGTCATGTGTTGAACGAAATATTTTAGTAATAAAATTTACATCTTTATCGATATAAAATAAAAGTTCATGTGTTGACAGTACTCATCCATTGAGATTGGTCATGTGTTGAACGAAATATTTTAGTAATAAAATTTACATCTTTACCGATATAAAATAAAAGTTCATGTGTTGACAGTACTCATCCATTGAGATTGGTCATGTGTTGAACGAAATATTTTAGTAATAAAATTTACATCTTTATCGATATAAAATAAAAGTTCATGTGTTGACAGTACTCATCCATTGAGATTGGTCATGTGTTGAACGAAATATTTTAGTAATAAAATTTACATCTTTATCGATATAAAATAAAAGTTCATGTGTTGACAGTACTCATCCATTGAGATTGGTCATGTGTTGAACGAAATATTTTAGTAATAAAATTTACATCTTTATCGATATAAAATAAAAGTTCATGTGTTGACAGTACTCATCCATTGAGATTGGTCATGTGTTGAACGAAATATTTTAGTAATAAAATTTACATCTTTATCGATATAAAATAAAAGTTCATGTGTTGACAGTACTCATCCATTGAGATTGGTCATGTGTTGAACGAAATATTTTAGTAATAAAATTTACATCTTTATCGATATAAAATAAAAGTTCATGTGTTGACAGTACTCATCCATTGAGATTGGTCATGTGTTGAACGAAATATTTTAGTAATAAAATTTACATCTTTATCGATATAAAATAAAAGTTCATGTGTTGACAGTACTCATCCATTGAGATTGGTCATGTGTTGAACGAAATATTTTGATAATAACAACTATTTTGAAAAAGAAATATTTGAAATAGAATATTTGAAAATAGAAATTTATGAAGCCGTGTTGATTAGTTTGACGCCATTTTGACGTGAACGATATTTATATCGATTTTATTCATTTTGAAATGAATTGAATTAAACACGATTTCGAAATGAATTGAATTAAAAACGATTTCGAAATGAATTGAATTGAAAACGATTTCGAAATGAATTGAATTGAAAACGATTTCGAAATTAATTGAATTGAAAACGAATTCAAATTGAATTAAAAGCGAATTGAAATGAATTCAAATTGAATTGAAATTTGAATTGAATAGAAATGAATTTTAAAAGGAATTTATAAAGAAGAATTCAATTTTGATTTGAATTGAAAAGGAAGTTGAAATTGCTTTTGAAACGAATTTAAAACTATTCATATAATTCGTTTTAAATAGAAATCGACGAAATATATATAATATAATGGCCTGAATAGAACGCGCCGCGCCGCGGCAGTTCGCGAATTTCGACCATTTATTTCAAACGGACATTACGGGAGATCCGATTGTCGGATTCTCCTAAAACTGGAACCGTTGGGTTCGTATCGAAAAGAGCTTTCTAACGAATATTAGAAATTATAAATCTAACGGTTGGATTTGGAATTATGTCCAAATCAAATTTGAAAAAGGTCGCTGTAAGTGCAGTTCGATGGCCGTTGATGGAAATCGACTGTACAGGCCTTGATAAAATTATTAAAAATAGTAATAATTTGTGTAAAATCATAAGAAATGATTTAGCAAGAATTGGGATGAAAAACTCCATATTTGAAAAGATAAAAATAGATTTTTATCAAAATGAACTAGTTTTGAACTATAATTATAATTCTATTTATTTTAAAATAAATAAATTGAATTTGAAAAAGGGTTTTAAAAATAACCAGAATTTCCAATGATTGCATTGGAGTGGAATTGAGTCGAAATTGTCTTCGGAATATTTCGATGTTGGAATTCGTGATTATACGGATGTTGTTATGGAAATTTGAAAGATATATATTTATATCGTTATTTCCAATACGACATTTGTTAATCGTAGAATTCGATATTGAATATAAGCCGATATATTTTCTATTCAGAGCCTTATATTGAATATCAAATGTGATTTGGGTTTGTCGTGAATGGTGTCTTCACTAACACTGTTCTTGAACCCAGTCGAGAAAAGATTAAATCTTTTTATTTAGATTTAATGAAGTGTTCCAATTAATTAATATTTAATTGAAATTGAATTGATATTGATTTTGGGTTTATCGTGAACAGTGTTTTAAATAACACTCGTTCTTTAACCCGATAATCAATGGAATGTGACTTTGGGTTTATCGTGAACCGTGTTTTAAATGACACGGATTCTTTAACCCAGTTAACGATTAAAACTAAGTGGAGTTTTAATGAATCTTTAATTAGATTGAAATAATCGAGAATGGGGTATCACCAGTTTTGCCCCAGGCGATAGTTAAATCTTTAATTAGATTTGAACGCGAAATGGTAATTGAATTTACCGATAACATCGTGGTGTTAGATATGAAGTATAACCAGTTTTACTTCATGGGATGAATAGGTTGGGATTGAGAAATTAAAACAAATGATTACTTCGGTAAGGTTCGCTAATCCCGACTAGTTTGAATTGATATTCAAAAATAGATTAAAGAATAAATTCAGGAATTTATCTTGGATAAAATTAATGGGAACCTTTCCCTATGAATGTGAAATCAGAAACTAACTGTCGGTTAGCTAAGCAGAATGGTTTTCTGGATATTGATCTGATGTTGGTTTCGGCCTTCGGGGTTAATATTTGGGGAATTATTCTCTTGATTAATTTACGGTTAGTGACTGATGAGTTGGAATGAGGCGTATGTTGTGTTTGTGTAACACTTATTTAAAATATACGCGAGTTATTCGGAAAGACCGGGTTTATCCCATTCTGAATAACTGATACGACGATAAGTCGAAGATGAAGACTGTGGTCGAAGACCAGAAGTCTTCACGTCGTTTGGATAATTACTGATGATCTTGATTGGGCTGTACACCCAAGAAGATGGAAACAGTTAGTGATCGTCCAGACGTACTTGGAGATCGATGGATATGCGGGGTACTAGGTGCCTCCGGTTTCGTTCAGACCCAGAACGGACTTGTAAATGGACTGTGTGTCTGACATTGGATTTTAGTCCGTGTGATTGATCTCTATTAAATATATATATGTTTGGCGGCGGAGAATTTATTCTCTTGCTTAACACCCTTCTCTGAGACGTACGAGCTCAGGGGTTATATATTGATGGATATCAATCGCATGGAGTGAATTGCCTGTGTGGCATGCTTAAGTGGCAAATGATCAAGGCTTCTGTTGAAAAGCAAAGTCTTGTGGTTGATGATCGAAGCACGACCTTTGTGGCGTAGCTTTGTGTAACGTTGATTCGCGAGTATCACACCCGGTATGAATCAAAAACGGGAGACGGACATCAGGGAGGACATGTGTTTCTTTCTAGTTAGGAGTGGCGTCAGTGCTTGAACTGGCTGACGAGTTTGACTCATGTGGATGTTGCTTATTATTACTTGCTGAAAAGCGAGGCGCCTCGTGATATCGGTTTCGGCCGATGCTTCTGGTCGGCTGACGGGCCAGGCTTACGCCCCAAAGGGCGGGGAAACGCAGTGTTCAGGAATTTTAATCCACATCGGTGGACCGGCCCTGACGATCCAAGGGTCGATGCGCTCTGACCCTGAGGCTCGGACTAGACAGTCTCGAATCGGTGAGGATCTTGCCCCTAGCCTCGGTTCATACCATAAATGATAACCTAACTTCCAATACGACATTGCGGTTTTGATTGTGAACTTATATATGGCGACATAGTGGTATGGGTCATTCATGCCGTCTATGATTGATACTTATGATTTGAAGTTGTTCTATACACTATGCACTTATAATAGTATCAAACGATTTGTTTTAAACGTATCAAGCATTCTTTGGCTGTTATAAGGGAAAACCCTATCCTCGGCTGCGTTGCATTGTGTGATGGGACCTGGGTCTTATAACAGCTTCATTTTTCTTTATTTAGCATTGCGCTGTTTGTTTTATGCACTGGTATTCTTGGGAGGAAACCCGTTCCGTGTTATACGGCGTGGTCCCTTGATTTACCTAACTTTAAAATAAAGATTAACTGTTTTAGTTCTCACACCAGTCACATGACTGACCTGGAGTTTATTGTTTTAACCTAAACTCTGGGTGCCCTTATTTTGACACGGGCAGCTAGTAGTTTTGGTTTTTCAGATTTGTATTCATAGGATCCTGGTTTACAGCTGGAACGATATCCGGAAAGCTTTGTATCCGTATATCTCTTTCTAGTTGTGTATTGTATTATTTTCCGCTGCGATGTATTTAAATGTAATTTAAATCTCTGATATTTCTGTGTAATATTCATTTATACTCTGTATATTCTTGTAATCAGATGCATTGTTGTAATATACAATGAAATGTTCTTCTGTATGCGTTCTGTTGTGGCTTGTTCTCGAACTATCCGACGCTTTCCTTTACGGGGAAGTTACGGGTTTTCACAAAAGGTTGAAAAAGAAAAGCGAGAGATGCAGAGTTTTCCATTTTTCCACCTTTTTGTAACATAAGAAATCGAATTTAGAAAATTAGATTTTTCTAAAATTCAAAAAATAAAGTTGGTTGATAGGATTACGGATGCAACAATTGGATGAACTATGCCCTTACTCAGTAAGAGTGTGGGAAAATTTGGATGAAAAAGCTTTTTAATTTTCAAATTATTGCATTCATGTAGAACTGCCAGTATATTTAGGATGTGAGCATCATATTTTGAAAGGGTTTTTGAGAAAATTTGCATACATATAGGAGGTACCGCTTAGGCATACATGCATTATGATGTTGTATTTCACTTTGCACAAGTGCACGATGTTTGCAAAAAATTGGATACACACATGATGGATGTATATTATGCAAGGGTTTAATTCATTTTACCCTTATCCAATTCCAGGGACAAAATTTCCTAAGGGTGGGAGAATGTAACACCCCTCATTTTTAACTCAAGATAATAAAATAAGAATAACTTAATTAAATATTCAGAATTAAATAAAACGGACCACGCCATTGCGTCCGTCTCGAAATTCTGGTGAAAATAGACACCTGATTTGCGTAAATCGAACATCGTATGAAGAAGTTATTGCGGTTTGAAATCTGTATAGGCGTAGGAAGTATATATATATATATATATATATATATATATATGGTTTGGAAATTCAAAAATGGGTCCAAAAATTCGAAAATCGGTTCAAAATTCAAAATTTCAGAAGGATGCAGATTTCCTGCGCAGGTGGGTCGACAACCTCAAGGGTGGGTGGACACCAGGGTCGACCCCCTCAAGGGTGGGTCTACCTACCTGCGGCAGATTTTGGCAGATTAGGGTTTTTGAATTTCTAATTCTGATAGCTTTTGGTCAAATCTGAGGGTCCTGGTTGCTCCATACACCTATAAATAAGACCTTGGACCTAACCCCAAACCTAATAATTTGGCGGCTACGTTGGAGCTCTACCATTACTCTCTCTCCCCCCCCCCCCAATATATTCAGAAATTTAGATTTATAAATTAGAAAATCTTAAATTAAGATCTGGAGGGAAGAGATTGATGTTTTTTTTAGGCATTCAGAATTACGTGAAAAGCAAGGTAACGTTCCAGATCCGATCTATTCAATTTTTCCTCCTCTTTCTTTTCCTTTTTCTCTTTTAGTAAAAAAATAGTAAATCCATGATTATAGGTTCGAAATTCGATTAGGGGAAAATCATGGGAGATTAGATCTGGACCAGATCCAGGATTTGGAAATCTTACGAGGTGAGTGGATTTAAGCCATATTATTTTAGATAATGGTACGTAATAGTTTAGCATTCCCTTTTTATTAATTGTGAAATTGCCAGGTTAATTATCAATTGCTGTTGTAATGAGTTGAAACGTTAATATGAATATGTCACGAAATTCCTATGTTGAATTGGCTAAAGAATTGAATGTTTACATGTTGGAGAAAATAAAATTGTTAGGATTTGAATAGCCAATTCAGTGATTGTAACTACATGATTTACTTGTGACATATTATTGAGTAATTGACATGTTACTTGCTAGATTTGAATAATTACCCGATTAAATGCTTACATGTCAAAAATTAGAATTTAATACATGTTAAAAGGGACATGCGCTGTAATAACCCGGAAATCTGAGCCAATTTAAAAAAATTATTTTGGCAATTTTGATGAATTTTGAATATTTACAATGATTATTTTAAATAATAACGACGAGAAATTCATTTTGAATAGAATTAGGATATATATTTATATAGATCGTCGTTAGAATATAAATATTTATTTTTAATTATAAAAGGAATTGAAAATGGCGCGGTAGTTTGAAAATTCGATTTCAAATTTCAAATGAATGTACAGAATTCAAAATAAACCGGATTTTAGCAAAACCAAAAATATTAGAATCTATTTGAGAATATCTTTCCAACGAATCCAAAAAATTGAAATTTCATAGCAGGAATAAAAAGTTATGTCCAGTTGAAAATTCAGAATAGTCGCTATGGAATTTTAGCCCTTAAAAATGGAAATTATGCAAACGACCTTCGTTTTCGACGAAACCACTTTTCTTGGATCCGGGATGTCAAGTTATTGCTAGATACCAAAATTTGTAATTTTTGAAGTCAATATGTGAGCGTGGCAAAAGAAAACGTGTTTTGTCAGTTTCTGTCAATTTGGATCGACCTGAAAATGGCCATTTTTCAAACAGTCTCCGAATTCGATGAAATTAGTTTTGTTAGGATCGTATCGTCAATGCGAAGCCAGAAAATATTTTTCGGGAATTTTTAGAGTCCGTATGTGGCCCCGGTAAATTGAAATGTGCGTTCAAATTCAATATACATTGATTTATATTTTAATTTGAACTGAAACTGATCGTAACAATCGAATTGGCTAACGTGATATATCTCGTTGTGTTCGGAGTGGGGGTATTTGGCTAGGGGAGACAGTCGTTCGGTCCGATTTGCGGTTCGATTTAAAAAGCAACTTAAAGGAGGAAAATTAAATAAATAAAATATAAAGCCTTCTCTTTGCATACACCCCCTCCCCGTTCATTCTTCCAAAATCGGTTAAAAAAAAGGCGGAACCCTAGCCGCCGCCGCTTCCACTGTTGCCGCCTCCCCTTCATCCACCGCGCCGCCACCTTCTTCTTCTTCTACCCCCTCAGTCGATCAATCCCCTCCCTCACGCTAGAACCGCGAGCCCCTACCCATTGCAGAAATCGACCGCAACGCCCTCCCCTGCCCCACCTCATGATGTCGTCGGCCTTCCATCAACACCCCACCTCCGACGACCCCCTTCAGCAGCTCCACCAACCCTTCCTCCCGTTGCCGACGTGGAACCCACCCCCCCTTTTTTTATTTTCACTATAAGTTTTTCTAATTTTTGATGCTTATATTCTGAAATTAGATTTTATATATAAAAAAAATCAGTTTTTTCTTTAACCGTATCAAGATTGAAATATATATTTTTTTAGCTAAAGAAAGATTTAATTTTTCACTTTAAAAAGATTTGATTTGTGTGTATATATATATATATATATAACTTCATAATAAAGATTTGATTTTTATCAATGTAGAATAATAAAAAAATAATTTTTATATATATACATAGTGAGGTAAAAATAAATTTTTATGAATGTAGAGAAGTAAAAATATAATTTTTATTATATTACTAGCAAGATAAAAATATAATTTTTATCATGAATGAAGTAGCGATAGTAAAGATGATATTTTTATATATAGAAAGACGATATTTTTATCATAGTAAAGACGATATTTTTATATATAGAAGGAAGTGATTTTGATTGTGTATATCATTATAAATAAAAAGAAGTGAATAGCTATATAAAAATTCGATTTTTACCTATATAGTAGCAGTATAAAAATGTGATTTTTTTCTATATACAGTAGCGTTGTTAAAAATATGATTTTTAATATAAATTTCGTGAAACAGATCTCATTGAAACCGCGACGAAGATTTTCTACATATGAAGAGTCGTGGCGTTTAGTTTAGCTTCAAGGTGAGAACTTCTCACTTTTAATTTGTTTTCTAGTTGAAATATATACTAGGATGCAGGCAGTGCTTAACAGCACCCGACACCCGTCATCCACAGACCATGGATGGCTTGTTTGTTTGATTGATGTGTTGTGAAAAATGATTGTGTGTAGTGGAATTAAATAAATTATTTTATGGTTAAAACTATAATTTTTAACATGTATATAAAATAAATAGTTATAAACAAATCGGACGATTTGTTTATGTACACACATTTGACTGATATGGATTGGGATGATAAATTTTACACATCGCCCAACTGCACAAATAAAACCTGTGTTTGATTGTATGAAAACCCCACATGGGTGTTGGGATGAAATTGGCCATACACTAGTCCCAATAATTAGCTGTATGTCGATCGACTGATTGACAGGCTGTTATAAGCGTTAAATATTTATATTTAATGCTTATGCAGTTGTGTGGTGTACTCTGGATGATGGTTGATGATTTATTGTTGCTATTATATACATGTGTTGTCAGGAATCCATATAATTAACATTATATGGTAATTGATTGGGCCTCATTCCAATTTGGAAAATAAGGAATAGTATAAAAGAAAATTCATGTGTTGAATAGAAAGAAAATTCATGTGTTGAATAGAAAGAAAAATTCATGTGTCAAATAGAATGAAAATTCATGTGTTGAATAGAAAGAAAAATTCATGTGTTGAATAGAATGAAAATTCATGTGTTGAATAGAAAGAAAATTCATGTGTTGAATAAAATAAAAATATTCATGTGTTGAATAAAAATATAAATTCATGTGTTGAATAGAATAAATATTCATGTGTTGAATAGAACAAATATTCATGTCTTGAAAAAAAAATCATGTGTTGAAGAAAATATTCATTTGTTGAATAGAATAACGAAGTTATTGAAATATATAAAGCCGTGTTGATTAGATATGCACCATTTTGACGCGAACGATAATTATATCTATTTTATACATTTTTATAATGAATATATGAAAGGAAGTGATTTCAAAATATAACATTTTGAAAATATTATCATTTGTATATCGATGATATTGAATATTCAATTTTGATTAGAAATTGAATAGGAAGTTGAAATCGTTTTGAAAACGAATTTAAAACGATTTATGAAATATGTTTTAAAAGGAAATCGACGAAATATATACAATATATATATATAATGGCCTGAATAGAACGCGCTGCGCTGCGGCAGTTCGCGAATTTCGACCATTGACTTCGAACGGATATTACGGGAGATCCGACTGTCGGATTCTCCTAAAACCAGAACCGTTGGGTTCGTACCGAAAAGAGCTTTCTAACGAATATTAGAAGTTTGAAATATAACGGTTAGATTTGGAATTACGCCCAAATCAAATTTGGAAAAGGTCGTTGTAAGTGCAGTTCGATGGCCGTTGATGGAAATCGACTATACGGGCCTTGATAAAATTATTAAAAATATCAATAATTAGTGTAAAATCATAAGGAATGATTTGGAAAGAATTGGGATGAAAAATTTCATATTTGAAAAGATAAAAATAGATTTTTTATCGAAATGAACTAGTTTTGAACTAGAGTTATAATCCATTTATTTTTAAAATAAATAAATTGGATTTGAAAGGGGTTTTAAAAGTAACCAGAATTTCCAATAATTGAATTGGAATGGATTTGAATCGAAATTGTCTTTGGAATGTTTCGATGTTGGATTTCGTGATATACAGATATTGTTATGGAAATTTGAAAGATATATTGGAATGACATTTAATTGGAATCGAATTGGAATGTGATTTTGGGTTTATCGTGAACGGTGTTTTAAATGACATTGGTTATTTAACCCAGTTAAAGACAGGATATGATTTCCCAAGTTAAACAATCATTAATATTGATTTTTGGGAAGATTAAAACCAAGTGGAGTTTTAATGAATCTTTAATTAGATTGAAATGATCGAGAATGGAGTATCACCAGTTTTGCTCCAAGCGATAGTTAAATCTTTAATTAGATTTGAATGTGAAATGGTAATTGAGTTTATCGATAACACCGTGGTGTTAGATATGAAGTATGACCAGTTTTACTTCATGGGATGAATAGGTTGGGGTCGGAAAATTTAACAAGTGATTACTTCGGTAAGGTTTGCTAATCCCGACTAGTTTGGATAAACCATAATTTGGTTTAAATTGATATTCAAAAGAAGATTAAAGAATAAATTTAAAGAATTTATCTTTGATAAAATTAACGGGAACCTTTCCCAAAGTATAAGAATACTTGAATAAAAGAATATTCTGAATTGGAATGAGGCGTATGTTGTGTTTGTGTAACACTTGTTTATTATATACGCGAGTTATTCAGAAAGACCGGGTTTATCCCATTCTGAATAACTGATTCGACGATGTGTCGAGGATGAAGATGGTGGTCGAAGACCAGAGGTCTTCACATCGTTTGGATAATTACTGATGATCTTGATTGGGTTGTACACCCAAGAGGAGGGAATCAGTTGGTGATCGTCCAGACGTACTTGGAGATCGATGGATATGCGAGGTATAAGGTGCCTCCAGTTTCGTTCAGACCCAGTACGAACTTGTAAATGGACTGTGTGTCTGACATTGGATTTTATTCTCTGTGATTGATTTCTATTAAATATATATCTGTTCGGCGGCGGAGAATTTATTCTCTTGCTTAACGCCCTTCTCTGAGACGTATGAGTTCAGGGGTTATATATTGATGGATATCAATCGTATGGAGTGAATTGCCTGTGTAGCATGCCTAAGTGTCAAATGATCAAGGCTTTTGTTGAAAAGCAAAGTATTGTGGTTGATGATCAAAGCACCGCCTGTGTGGAATAGCTTTGTGTAGCATTAATTTGCGAGCCTCACACCCCGGTTGTGAACCAGAAACGGGAGAGGACTTCAGGGAGGGCATACGTTTCCTTCGAGCTAGGGTGGTGTTAGTGACCTACCAGCCCTGACATTTATATTATTTCCACCTGTGTGGTTGTTGGATTACGAGGCGCCTCGGATATATCGGTGGCTATGTGGAGCCGATGAAGTCATTTGGCTCATTTACGCCCCCAAAAGGCAGGGAAAGGCAGTGTTCAGGCATTTTAATCCACATCGATGGACCGGCCCTGACGATCCAAGGGCTCACCTATGTCTGGTCCTGAGACATGGGCTAGATTGTCTCCAATCGGTAGAGGACGATCCCTTGCCTCGGTTCACAAACGGAAAACCCAACTTCCAATACATGACTTTGCGGTTTTGATTGTAGAGCCTAGTATTGGCGACATGATATATGGTACCCATGCCGTCTAGGATTGATACATTTATATTTGAAGTTGTTCTATACACTATGCACTTATAATAGTATCAAATGGTTTGTTTTAAACGTACCAAGCATGTTTGGCTATTACAAGGGAAAGCCCTATCCTCCGGCTTGTGTTGCAAAGTGTGATGGGACCTAGGTCTTATAATAGCTTCATTTTTTCAAAAAGCATTGCGCTGTTTTGTTATATGCACTGGTATTCTTGGGAAGAAACCCGTTCCCTGTTATACGGCATGGTGCCTTGAAATATCTGATTTAAAGTAAATAAATAACTGTTTTAGTTCTCACACCAGTCACATGACTGACCTGGAGTTTATTGTTTTAACCTAAACTCTGGGTGCCCCTATTTTCCACACAGGCAGCTAGTAGTTTTGGTTTTGCAGATTTATATTCACAGGAACCTGGTTTACAGCTGGAATGATATCCGGAAAGCTTTGTATCCGTATATCTCTTTCTGTTGTGTATTGTATTGTTTTCCGCTGCATTGTAATATCTTATATTTTTTGAATGTGTAATATTTATTCATACTCTGTATATTCTTGTATTCTGATGGAATTGTTGTAATTAACAATGAAATGTTCTTCTGTTTGCGTTCCAATTTGTCGTGTTCTCAAAACAATCAGGGGTTTCAAACGGTCTTGGTCGGTTTAGCGATCGATTCGGATCGAGCGAAATTCCTTATCGTTTCATGCGCCAAATCATAGGCATAACTTGACGACATGTAAATTGGATCACAGTAAACATATGAAGAGGATAATATGCCAAAAATTTACAGAAAAAACAATAACTATTAAAATATGAACATGCCTAAATACACGGTAATTTGGAACTGTAACGCCTTAGACCTGAGGTTAGATTGCACTTGTGATAGAATTTTGCTCGGACCCGCCTGGCATATCCAGCATTCACAAGTGGCATATCTAATGTGAAAGGTCTAAGTGCATAACTAAAAATGGTGCTAAGGCACGAGGTTAAGTCGACTTGTGGCAGAAGTCTTCCCGGACCCGCCCAGCAAATCCAGCGTCCACAAGCGTAGGCTTAATGCGAGAGGTCTAGGCATATGTACGTACATATATATAAATATATGTATATAACAAGATAGGAATAAATGGCAATGATGATAATTAAATGTCCAACTCAGAAAATAGGAAAGGAAGGGATATAATGAACCGAGTTAGTGTGATACAAAGGAAAAGTGATGTATTTCCCAAAATAACCTATTTCTGAGGACGTGGTTGCAAGTAAGCCACAGTAAATAAAGTAAGAAAAGTAAAGAAATTACTTGCTACTACGAATTTTGATGGAGTGAAAATAAATCAGTGATTCCTTCTATCAAATTGATAAGGTACATGAAGTGTTTTCCTTAATATAATAAGGAATATATTACGGTGAATGAAAAATAATGGTTTACATCAGTAAATGGTTTAAAAGGGGAATGATAATAACCTATTATAAATAAATAACAATGTTGTATAATAGGTAGACTTGTCCTAGGGACAAGTGAATATTATAAGTTGGGTTATAATAAACTAGTAAGGGAATGGGATAACTGGTGAATTGAGTTAAGGAACACTTAATTGTAAATTAAGCAAGTAGTAAAAGGGAAACCTGAAACAAGTTAAGAAAAGGGGGAAAATATATTGTACTTAATTATAAATTAAGTAATCCGTAAACTTAGAGGTCTGAAACCCGCTGATAAGAATAACATTTCAGACTTGTCCTAGGGAGAAGGGATAATTATAACATAGGTTATAATAAATGGGTAGAGAAACTTATAAATGGGCGTTAATTAATAGAACTAAGTTAATAAGTAAACAACGATAAGTTGTATTGACGATGTAAGGTGGAATTATGATTAAATGAGAAAGGATGAGGAAAACTTATGAAATAAGTTATATTTAATCATAAGTGGTAAGTGACATGTTGATTGGAAAAATGCAAACTAAGAGATACTTAATAACTAGAACATGTTATGATGAAATCAAATAAGAATATAAAAGAGATTGTGGATTACAGATCTTGGGCCACAATCTGGAGAATAACATGTTGTGGGCTTATTAATAAACTTAAATGGGTTAATTTATAACTGAAATTAATAAGCAAGAGGAACTTGGTAATTGATGAAGAATTCAGTGTGAATTGGGAATAACCAAGTTAAAAGGAAACCTGGTAAGGAAAAGCAAGCGCGTAAAATAATGTTTAGATATAGGTTTTAACAACATATTAAACCGAGGCGCTTGGACCAGTCCGTACATTTGAAGGTGAATAACTTAAAGGGGTAGATCATCGAGGAGTTATAAGGCACGAGGGGAGCGCACATTCATCTGATTGCTCTGACGGCTCCAAAGGACTGGAAGGGGAAGCACGTGGCTTCCTGAGGTACGTAAGGTGCTTCTAATAGTCATCTGTGCAGTGACAGATGTCTTAGGCTGTGCTCGCAGAGGTTGGGTCTGAGCGTAACTACAATGTGGGTGGGCATTGACTGCAGAAGTAACTATGCAGTCAGAATGCTGTAATGCGGTGACACCAGGGGGATTCGGCGGTTTCCTCAACGGGGAGGCCGAGGGTCACGACCAACAAGGATAGTAGATCGTTGGATACATGTCATCGGCAGTTAGTGGGATGAGAAAAGACTAGAGCTAAACCCAAGATACCATCCACCCTTCACTATCGGGGTAAGAGGTTGAGGGGAGATGCCATATGGATGTTTAGACTGTTTGCGTAGGGGCAGTCGCTTAGCTCTTGTAGTCTTTACTAGTTGAGGGAGGGCCGAGGTGGGGCCATAGCCACCATGAAAACAGACCATAGGGATATCTGTATTTCAAGGCTCTTAAAGGCGGGCCTGTACCGGTATGGAAAAGCTCTCGACCGAGTTTTGTGTTTCTTGTATTGCCTTGCCATGGAACTCAGTGCACATTAGAGGACGTGCGATTGAGGCATCGAGCTACAACTGAAGATACGTATGGTGGACAGTCTATATACATGCATGTCGGCTCTGGTTGGTGTGTCGTAGACTTGAGGGCATTACTCTGGTATGAATTCTGATTCGAACAAAGGTGGCAGTCTGTACGTTTGCGTAGCATAGTAATGACAGATATACACGAAACGTAACATTGTTATATAGATATTTGTACGTCTCTACGGCATAGAATGAGGGACTGCGTATATTTCGATAATGTTACGGTGGAGACCGTGCGAGCGAGGTACCATGGGGAGTACCTTAATATTGGGGGTAGCTACATATATACTTTATTAGGTTAATCCACTAGGAAGTAAATGGGTACGACGTGTGTGTAAGCCTTGAGTGCTGATAACCCAAGTAACCTAATAAATAAGAAGATATGAATGAACGATATATGTAGGATTATCCAAAGTGTATAATTTAAATCCAGTCACCAGAACTTGTGTTCTGACCCTCTCCTCATAACATACTCGCAGGTTAGATTTATGGCTGGGACACGATAGCCTTAGATACTGGTTAGGCGGTATTATTAAAAGGTAAGGCTATATTTTGATTATATTATATTTCATCCATTCCGCTGTGAGATATTTTCTGAGCTCTGACATATTTTATGTCTCTGTCTTTTCTGCAGGATACCAGAGCAACTCAATCCGAGTTTCGATAGATGGGAGTTTTTGAAGAAAAAATTTCGGTCTATCGAAATTGAGGTTATCACATTTGGTATCAGAGATTAGGTTTAGGATTCCTATATAAAATAGTGAGTTAACGTATTTGTATCTTTGAAAATATAAATATACAATATATATATATATATATATACCTAGATCCATAGAGAGACCCATTAAATGGAAAGAGTATAATATGGTAAGAAATGGGATGCTTGTCTTGTACACTAAAGGAAAAAAATATGGAAATTTGAGACCCTTAATTTAGGTGAAGAGTGTACAATGTACTTTGTATAGAAGGAAATGAATGGCATATGATTAGTATTTTAGGTTAGTAGGTTTGAAAACCTTATAAACTGGAAAAGGTTGAAAAGAGAAAAATGGATTAGGAATATATATAGTTGAGAGAATTGATCTTAGGGAGTGTCTAGGAAAGCCTAGAAGAATTGGAAACCCGCTTTGAGTCTAACCCCATTATTAAGTTTTAAGAACTTGAAATTATAAAAGTTTTGGGAAAATGGTTTATGGTGTTTTCAAGTTTTAATCTTAAAAATTATAGTTTTAAATATGTAAGGAAGTACACGTGTTCAGTTTTAAAGAAAAATTCTCTCAGAAAAAGGTGCATATCATAGAGCATGTATAGCTCGCTAGTTTTCTTGTTACATTTCATACAATAATTTTTAATAAAGAAAGATTTGAAATCTCTATCCTTATGACAATCCTTTTTTGGATAAATTATTTTGCCAAGATAATTTTGTTGAGTGGACAAAATAAGTGTAGAAATTAAGAATAGAGTGGATGTCTACACCTTGTAGTAAGAGACTAAACCAACCTTATAGGTAAGAACAAGTCATAAACCCGATGGAGAAAATAGTTGTCCATATCTACTCCAGTTTTGTGATTTAAAAAAAATTTGATGATTTACATTTTTAAGACGACATGTTTTTAGGGTTTGGCAAAATAAAGTTTTCATGAGGAAAATAAAGTTTTGACACTTTTAATTTTTGGAAGGAAAATTAAAAGAAAAAAAGCCAAACCATTTTTTAAAAAGTATGGAGTAGGTAAGGGGTAGTGCCTAGGAAAAACGGGAAAACTTTTGAGGCTATAAAGTAAATAGCGAAAATTATCTTGGAATAATAGTGAGTTCCTTTATGTAGGCATTTAATAACTTAGGGTGTTGCTTGGAATAATTATTAGTACACAGCTAGGACTAGTAGCGACTACTAGATAGAAAAGGCAAGTAAGTGTTTGGACTCTGTTACTAATTTTCAGGTTAGGGGTAAAACCCGTTATTACATTTCGGTTGTGATCGTTCCATTATATTGTTCTTGTTAGGAAGATAGGGTAACACCTGAACTTTTCGTGGATCTCATGGTTTGGACTTTTCTGACACAGAGGGACATAGTCCCGAGATTTTGTGTCCTTACTAGTAGCTTTGTAGGGTGTATGTTCTCCTGTTTTAGTTGAAAAACTAGAGGCTTATTTAAATTTAAATTAAGATTAGATGATTAAATAAGCTAAGAAAAGAAAAATAGTACAACTAAAAAGGAAACAGAAAATTCAGTAAAGGAACAAATATAGAAAATTATGAGAAAAGATGGATAAAGATAAAACTTTCCAAGATAAGATGAAAAAGAAATTCAGTAACAAAGAAAATTTTCTTATGTAGGTTGTGTTTGGATAGGAAAATAGGGAATCTTTATAAATAGTTACATAAAAATCCAAGTACGGTTAGAAAAAGGACGAAAAAGAAAAGTGGGAGATGCGGAGTTTTCTGTTTTCCACCTTTTTATAACATAAGAAATCGAAATTAGAAAATTAGATTTTTCTAAAATTCGAAAAATAAAGTTGGTTGGTAGGATTGTGGATGCAACAATTGGATGAACTATGCTTTTACTCAGCAAGAGTGTGGGAAAATTTGGATGAAAAAGCTTTTGGTTTTCAAAATATTGCATTCATGTAGAACTGCCAGTATATTTAGGATGTGAGCATCATATTTTGAAAGAGTTTTTGAGAAAATTTTCATACACATAGAAGGTACCGCTTAGGCATACATGCATTATGATGTTGTATTTCACTTTGCACAAGTGCACGGAGTTTGCAAAAAAAAAAAAAAATTGGATGCACACATGATGGATGTATATTATGCGAGGGTTAAATTCATTTTACCCTTATCCAATTTCGGGGACGAAATTTCCTAAGGGTGGGAGAATGTAACACCCAGCATTTTTAACTCAAGATAATAAAATAAGAATAACTTAATTAAATATTAAAAATTAAGTAAAACGGACTGCGCCATTGCGTCCGTCTCAAAATTCTGGTCATAATAGACACCTGGTTTGTGTAAATCGGACAACGTATGAAGAAGTTATAGAGGTTTGAAATTTGTAAACGCGCGGAAAGGATGTGTATATATATGTATGTTAGGTTCAGAAATTCAAAAATGGGCCCAGAAATTCGAAAATCGATTCAAAATTCAAATTTTCATAAGGCGACAGATTTCCCGCCCAAGTGGGTCGGCACCCTTAAGGATTGGTCGACGCCGGGGTTGACACCCTCAAGGGTGGGACTACCCACCTGTGGTAGATTTTGGCAGATTAGGGTTTTTGAATTCCTAGACGATTCTGATAGCTTTTGGTCAAATATGAGGGTCCTGGTTGCTCCATACACCTATAAATAAGACCTTAGACCTAACCCTAAACCTCATAATTTGGCGGCTACGCTAAAGCTCTGCCATTAATCTCCCCCCCCCCCCCCCAAATATATTCAGAAATTAAGATTTATAAATTAGAAAATCTTAAATTAAGATCTAGAGGGAAGAGATTGATTTATTTTTTTAGGCGTTCAGAATTACGTGAAAAGCAAGGTAACGTTCCAGATCCGATCTATTCGATTTTTCCTCCTCTTTCTTTTCCCTTTTCTCTTTTAGTAAAAAAAATAGTAAATCCATGATTATAGGTTCGGAATTCAATTAGGGGAAAATCATGGAAGATTAGATCTGGATCAGATCCAGGATTTGGAAAGCTTTCGA
This sequence comes from Allium sativum, assembly GCA_030737875.1. Lineage (NCBI taxonomy): Eukaryota > Viridiplantae > Streptophyta > Magnoliopsida > Asparagales > Amaryllidaceae > Allium > Allium sativum. The sequence continues at coordinate 439,759,334 of CM060922.1, read as the reverse complement.
TGTGAGTGTATTTAAGCCATATTATTGTAGATACATAATCGTTTAGCATTCCCCTTTTTATTAGTGAAATTGCCAGATTAATTATAAATTGTTGTTGTAATGAGTTGAAATGTTAATATGAATATATCACGAAATTCCTATGTTAAATTGGCTAAAGTATTGAATGTTTACATGTTGGCGAAAATAAACTTGTTAGGATTTGAATAGCCAATTCAATTATTGTAACGACATGATTTACTTGTGACATATTATTGAGTAATTGACGTGTACCTTGCTAGATTTGAATAATTACCCTATTAAATGCTTACATGTCAAACATTAGAATTAAATACATGTTAAAAGGGACATGCACCAAAATATAGGCATAACTTGACATGTAATTTGGATCATAGTAAACATATGAAGAGGATAATATGCCAAAAATTTACAGAAAAAAGGATAACTATTAAAATATGAACATGCCTAAATACATAGTAATTTGGAACTGTAAAGCCTTAGACACGAGGTTAGATTGCACCTGTGATAGAAGTCTGCCCGGACCCGCCCGGCATATCTAGCATTCACAAGTGGTAAATCTAATGTGAGAGGTCTAAGTGCATAACTAAAAATGGTGCTAAGGCGTGAGGTTAAGTCAACTTGTGGTAGAAGTCTGCTAGGACCCGTCCGGCAAATCCAACGTCCACAAGTGTAGACTTAATGTGAAAGGTCTAGCCATATGTACGTACATATATATAAATATATGTATACAACAAGATAGGAATAAATGGCAATGATGATAATTAAATGTCTAACTCAGAAAATAGGAAAGGAAGGGATGTAATGAACTGAGTTAGTGTGATATGAAGGAAAAGTGATGTATTTCCCTAAATGACTTATTTCTGAGAACGTGGTTGCAAGTAAGCACCAGTAAATAAAGTAAGAAAAGTAAAGAAATTACTTGCTACTAGAATTTTGATGGGAATACGTTATGAAAATAAATCATTGATTCCTTCTACCAAACTGATAAGGTGCGTGAAGTGTTTTCCTTAATATAATAAGGAATATATTACGGTGAATGAAGAATAATGGTTTACATCAGTAAATGGTTTAAAATGGTAATGATAATAACCTATTATAAATAAATAACAATGTTGTATAATAGGTAGACTTGTCCCAGGGACAAGTGAATATTATAACTTAGGTTATGATAAACTAGTAAGGGAATGGGATAACTGGTGAATTGAGTTAAGGAACACTTAATTGTAAATTAAGTAATCAGTAAAGGGAAAAACCTGAAACTAGTTAAGAAAAGGGGAAAATGTATTGTACTTAATTATAAATTAAGTAATCCGTAAACTTAGAAGTCTGAAACCCGCTGATAAGAATAACATGTTCAGACTTGTCCTAGGGACAAGGGAAAATTATAACATAGGTTATAATAAATGGGTAGAGAAACTTATTAATGGGCGTTAGTTAATAGAACTAAGTTAATAAGTAAACAACGATAAGTTGTATTGACGATGTAAGGTGGAATTATGATTAAATGAGAAAGGATGAGGAAAACTTATGAAATAAGTTATATTTAATCATAAGTGGTAAGTGACATGTTGATTGGAAAACATGCGAACTAAGAGATACTTAATAACTAGAACATGTTATGATGAAATCAAACAAGAATATAAAAGAGATTGTGGATTACAGAGAATAACATGTTGTGGTCTTATTAGTAAACTTAGATGGGTTAAGTTATAACTGAAATTAATATGCAAGAGGTACTTCGTAATTGATGAAGAATTCAATGTGAATGGGAATAACCAAGTTAAAAGGAAACCTGGGAAGGAAAAGCGAGCGCGTAAAAGAATGTTTAGATATAGGGTCTAACAACATATTAAAGTGAGGAGCTTGGACCAATCTGTATGTTTGAGGGCGAATAACCCAACCGGGTCGATCATCGAGGTGTTATTAGGCACGAGGGATGCGCACATTCATCTAATTGTTCTGACGGCTCCAAAGACTGGAAGGGGAAGCATGCGGCTTCATGAGATACGTAAGGTGCTCCTAGTAGTCCTTTGTGCGATGACAGATGTCTTAGGATGTGCTCGTAGAGGTTGGGTCTGCGCGTAACTACTAGGTGGGTGGGCCTTGACTGCAGAAGTAGCTATGCAGTCAGAATGTTGTAACGCGGTGACACCAGGATGATTCGGCGGTTGCCTCAACGGGGAGGCAGAGGGTCACGACCAACAATGATAGTAGATCATCGGATACCTATCATCGGCAGCTAATGGGATGCGAAAATATTAGAGCTAAACCCAAGATATCATTCACCCTTAACTATCGGGGTAAGAGGTTGAGGGGAGACGCCAAATGGATGTTTAGATTGTTTGCGTAGGGGCAGTCGCTTAGCTCTTGTAGTCTTTACTAGTTAAGGGAGGGTCCGAGGTGAGGCCATAGCCACCGTGAAAACAGACCATAAGGATATCTGTATTTCGAGGCTCTTAAAGGCGGGGCTGTACAGGTATGGAAAAGCTCCCGACCGAGTTTTGTGTTTCTTGTATCGCCCTGCCATGGAACTCAGCGCACATTAGAGGACGTGCGATTGAGGCATCGAGTTACAACTGAAGATACGTATGGTGGACAGTCTAGATACATGCATGTCGGCTCTGGGTGGTGTATCATAGACTTGAGGCATTACTCCACTATGAATTCTGATTTGAACAAAGGTGGCAGTCCGTACGTTTGCGCAGCATAGTAATGACAGATATATGTGGAACTTAACATTGTTATAAAGAGATTTGTAGGTCTCTGCGGCGTAGGATAAGGGACTGTGTATATTTTGATAATGTTATGGTGGAGACCATGCGAGTGGGGTACCATGGGGTATACCTTAATATTTGGGTAGCTACGTATATAATATATTAGGTTAATCCACTAGGAAGTAAATGAGTACGATGTGTGTGTAAGCCTTGAGTGCTGATAACCCAAGTAACCTATTAAATAAGAAAATATGATTGAATGGTATATGTAGGATTATCCAAAGTGTATAGTTTAAATCCAGTCACCAGAACTTGTGTTCTGATCCCCATTCTCATAACATACTCGCAGGTTATATTTGTGGCAGGGACACGATAACCTTGGATATTGGTTAGGCAGTATTATTAATACAGTAAGGCTATATTTTGATTATATTATATTCCATCCATTCCGCTGTGTGATATTTTCCGAGCTCTGACATATTTTATGTCTTTTTCTTTTCCGCAGGATACCAGAGCAACTCAATCTGAGTTTCGATAGATGGGAGTTTTTGAGAAAAAAAATCAGTTTGTCGAAATTGGAGTTGTCACAATATACACCGCGATAAAATGGTGTTGCTGAGAGAAAAAATAGAACTTGAGTAGAAATGGTTAATGCCTTGCTCATAAGTTCAAATTTACCTTATAACTTATGGTGTGATACTATGTTATCTGCCTGTTACATTTTAAATAGAGTACCACTTAAAAAGAATAATATTTCCCTTTATGAATTATAGTTTAATAGAAAACTTAACCTTACTAGGTTTTGGGATTACTTAGCATATGTTAGAAAACCAGACCTTAAACGACCAAAATTAGGTAATAAAGCATTTAAGCGTGTTTTCATAGGATATTCTCTTAATAGTATAACTTATAAGTTCCTTATTCTTGACACCTTAGAAGTTATAGAATCCGTAGATGTAGAATTCTTTGAAAATCAAACTATTGAGAGTCCATTGAGATCATCTAGTCTAGAACCAAATGTTACTAATGATATCAATGACGATGAATATGCTCTTACTCAAAACATCAAGGAAGTGTCAGTAACGGATAATAGTATTGAACACAGGAGAAGTGAAAGAGCGAGAATAGAGAAGGACTATAGTCCTGACTTCATAACATATCTCATAGAAGGAAATAAGGATGAAGTCCTTAATGTGACAAGATATAAAATGAACATCGATGATGATCCCAAAACTTATTCTGAAGCTATGAGTTCCAAAGATTCTAATTTCTAGAAAGAAGCTATCAATGATGAAATGAACTCCATAACGTTAAACCAAACTTGGGTTTTAACTGATTTACCTCCTGGTGCTAAACCTATAGGATGTAAATGAATTTTCAAGAAAAAATTGAATACAAATGGATCCATTGATAAGTTCAAAACCATATTAGTTGCTAAGGGATATTCAGCAAAGACAAGAAGTAGATGTTTTCGATACATATGCTCTGGTTGCTCACATATCTTCTATACGTTGTTTAATAGCACTTGCATCAATTCATAATTTGGTCACACATCAAATGGATGTAAAGACAGCTTTTATGAATGGAGAATTAGAAGAAGACATCGCATATGCTATAAGTGTATTGTGTCGATTTACAAGTAATCCAGGTTTCGAATACTGGAAAGCTATTTCCAAAGTTTTAGCTTATTTGAAAGGAACCATCAACTATGGCTTATCTTATAAAGGATATCCTATTATAATAGAAGGATATAGTGATGGAACCTGGGACAATGTAGAATCCAAATCCAAATCTACGACTGAATGGATACTTATATTAGGAGGCGTTGTTGCGTCAGGCTTCCAAGAAGCAGGCATGTATATTTGACTCAACCATGTTGTCAGAATTGATTGCATTAGCAGATGCATGTAAGGAAACGGAATGACTTAAGGATTTGTTAATGGAAATTCCATTGTGGAAGAAGCCATCTCCAACAGTCTTAGTTAACTGTAATAATCAAGCAGCGATATATGATGCCTCTAATAAGACATATGGAAAGTCTAGACATGTGAATCTAAGACATCAAATGTTAAGACAGGTACTCAAAAGTGGAGTTATAACCGTTGACTACATAGAAACCAAGAAAAACTTGGCTGACCAACTTACAAAAGGACTTCAGAAGGCAATGGTTTATATAAAGTCAAAAAAAATAGGATAAGGTCTGTAAGTGAAGATTGATCATACTTAACAGAAACTCAACTTATGTCTTAAAAAGGATAGACAAAGTTCAATAGGTACCAACAAGTTAAGAGAATGATTATGGAACACCAAATCAATAATCTCATAATATTTAGGGTTGGATTCTGCAAGAACAAAGGATGGATAAATGTCCTTAATAAGTCTAGAAACCTTAAAAGGTGTATCGCGGAAACACCTTAAAAGACTTACCTATACAGCATGGAAATTAGGTCGTTTTCTAGAAAAGTAAGACCGCTTTCTAAAGTAGACTCATGAATTAGGATTAAAAGCACATGGTCATTAACGTGTTGAGCAATATAAAACACTCTAACTAAGGTAATCAACATGTGTGATTGTTCTGATTTTATCGTTAAGGGATACTTGGTTCAAGATTCGTTCGCCATAGAATCTCGATAGAACTTTGAATGGTTAACACTAAGTTAAGGTTCAAATCCAAAAGATACCTTTTATTTATGTGTTGTTTTCATGATGATGCAAAACTTGATCTTAGAACTACATAGGCTTGATCTCACTTGGGTATGTAGAAAATCACACTAAGGATTCAGTCGTTCACTTTATTTTATTTATTTTGAAAATTAGGGGAGATCGTTGTAAAATTTTCAAAACTAGTATGGGTTTGGGGTTTGTTTTGACGAGGGAAGCAAGAATCGAAGAAGGATGTAGGGGTTAGTCCCACATCATGAAAGTGAATACTTGTTTCATGGTACTTAAGGGGCTTCGTGACAAGTGTGTTGGGGTCTTACGGCTCCCAAATTTTTGCTTTTTTGTAAGGAGGGAGACCATGCATCTCCACCACACGCGTACGCCATCGTCCGTCAAACAGAACCAGGCTGGACCGGGTACGGGTGCGGATCTCAGGTCTGAATCTAATAGCAATATTTTTGGATGAAATTTCTAAACAGTAATGAGCCGGTTTTCAGCCCATTATGGACCAAATGTAATTTAGATAGAAGGCGGACAGTGACGTTTTGAACCGTTGCAAGTGAACAGACGCAATAGTTCAGTTTGCAACGTTTCCAAAGTGTACGAACGAAAGGGTGTGACGTTTCAATTTGAAACGGATGTGACTATTGCAAACTGCCGCAACACTTCACTGTCTACAAATAGAAACGCCTTAGAAAGCACTTTAAAATCACTTCTGAAGTCCTTCTCACACAGTTTTGCAACGCCGTTAAACTGCTTCATCACGGTTGTGTTTTGAAACACTTTTACAGTGTTTTAATTTTAAGAGCGTTGCAAAATTGTTATCTTCTTCTCTTCTTTCTATTTTGTAGTTGCATCATGAGTTATCAAAATCAGAGTGTTCTTGCTCAGATCAAAGTCGTACAAACTTTGTATCCGATTACGCTGTTTCAAGGCTTTATTGAATCCTGAAAGTCAATAGTTCGATAATCGGTTTGTACCTGTTGGGTTGAACTATTGTCTGAAATAATATATTATATAGATCCTTAAAGTCTGAAATACGGAAATTATCTTCCTCCAATAATCTCAAACCGCAAATTCCCCAACAACAAACAATATAAACTAAATAATTTTATTTCTAAAATTCAAAGATACATTGTAAATTTATATCTAATATTATCCTGCTCTAATACTACCAATGTTTGCTGAGGTGTGGATCACTTTAGAATAAAATCTTTTTGAGAAAAAATGACCCCTCGATCTACTAGTATCCGCCATAAATGCATCGTACTAAGATGGTTGATCTATTATTAAGAAGCTTTTGGAAAGTGACTTGTGCATTGGAGTAGTTCCAACTATGACAACGAGTATGGTCATCCTTATAGATACGGCTGTCATGTTGTTGAAACCATAGATCGGTTTTGGCCAGGGCTTAGCACTTCAACTGAAAGTTTCATCCTATTGTATGATGGATTAGAAATAATACCTACAGAGCTTTCTAAATCGACGAATGTTTTCTTCGTTGTGTAGTTTAAGATCTGCACAGTTATCACCATTGCATCTTGATGCAGGAAAGATACGCGTGGTTAGTCTGCAGAAGCAAATCTGATATCAACAGTAGGAGTTTGTTGACACCGCATTTTTTGGTGTCAACGTGACTCTATCCACCGATTGCTGGACAGAGAGGACCCCATATGGGCCGTCTGAATTTCACCAATCGATGGCCGTGGTCACCGTATCAATAAACTCGGTCTCTGACATCAATTATCAACAGCGAGTTTTCGCTTGATGTGACGCAAATTTTATGCTTAGTCTAGGCTTCTTGAACATATGTTTTCTAGGCTTTCTAGCTCTTTCATGCGATGTGAGGTCCCCCATGAACATAAAGGATGAGGATACTTGGGATTCCCATTAGATGTTCATATGGATTTAGTGGAAGATCTAGCACTGGTTTTGTAAACATTAAACAAGCAAAATGACCATTTCTTTGTCGTTGTTTGTGAGAAATGTGTTCATATTGTAAACATTAAACAATCAAAATTATCACTTCTCGACCGTCGTAGAAAAATGAGAAAAGGAGCCATGTACAAAAAAGGATGCATTCCCAATTATCTTTCATAATAAACAATGTGAAAAAACATAACCATCGGCAGGGAACTGAGTAGAAATGAAGAGGCATAACCACTGCGCTGCCAAATTAGTGCGAGGATTACATCCTGATCAGAGCACTTAAAAGTAATATCAAATCAAATGAGACCAAACCGAAAACATACAATGTGTAAAAGCAATAAAAAATAAGAATGTTCAAGCAATATTCGAATGAACCGGACAACGAAAAGACAATGTTCAAACAATAGAAAAACATTGAATATTCTGAAACGAATTAGGCGGTGATGTCTTATTATATAAGAGAATCGTGTGGACACGGATCCAACTCCTTACAGTTTTAGATCGAACCAAAACAACGAACGAGGAGGGATGGAATAGACTTTTTTTCTTTTCTAGCCCGAGACCTACCTTCAAATTCCACCACTGACCTGCGCTGTAGACTTGATACGTGTCCGAATTTATGTCTAAAACCTCCACAAATCGAACTAGACATGTCTCATTGTAAGAGTCGAAATTTTATGTATTTACTCAAATGTATATGCTAATGTATGTACATTTATTATTTTTACTTGTAAGATAAATATAATAACAGTTCGAAAAAATATGCATGCGTTATTAAATACTATAATTATTAGTTATGCAGCTTATATCTTTTATAACTTATTGACTGAAACATCATATATAATACAAGGTTATAATTATTTATATTTAAAAGTATATTAACAAATCGAGACCATGAAATCTTAATATTATGGATTGAGTTTGAGCCGATCAACCGAGCCCGATCAAACTCTAAAACTATATAACTCAAGAACATACACCCATCCATATTACTCAACCTAGATCAATCCATTGTCATCCTTGATCAGAGGCATAGGTCCACGTATAAGCCATCTAATATCTTACACAAAATCAAAATGTTATACCGAAAAAAGAAAAATAGCGAACATCACATCATAACTATACTGAGCATCTTCAAGCACACGGGTTAGCATCTCAACAGGACGTCCATTATATGATCGGCTATATTTTGAATTTAAATGGTTTCGTTTTTGCAATCTTTATGTAAACAAACACAAATGAAGACATTTGCTTGCTTGCAATCTTTATATGTTTACCGACCAAGACCATGATCTCAAACACTTGCTCAACAAGCACATTTTTCAAAACCATTGGAAAAATAAGTAGTGTTTGGTTCAAAGTATATTTTAAGTTTTGAGTTTTCAATTTTGATAACAAAACATAAGAAAAATTAAGTGATGACGAAGGAAGTGAAAGGACGATGGAGGGGGGACAACGTAAAGGAGAGAGAGACGACGATATATTATCTCATTTTCTTGCGTTAATTCCCAAATTAGAGAAAACAAATAGAAGTTGTTTTCTAATTTGTGTGTTAATTTTGTTTTTCAAAACGATTGTTTTTGGCATTATACATGTATCTTTCGCATTTTACTATGAACGAAAACTAAAAACTAAAAACTAAAAAGCGTAAACCAAACGTCATCTAATTGTTTTACATTCTGTAGTCAGGCAATGAATGGAAAAACCACTGGAGATGCACGACAACATACTTGCATCAATGAGGACAATGAATTAAATTGCTTTGCACCATGGTTACAGGGTTTGATTTATCATTTTAAGTTTTTAGTATTTCCTTGTACACAAATGCAAACAATGCATACATACCCAAAATAAAAAAAACATTTTAGAAAATGAAGTCAACACACAAAATAAAAAATATTTTTTTATCTATTTCTATGTTTTGAAAAGTAATATAAGAATAATTCCATCATCCATCAGTCCTTCCCCTCACCCAATTTGATCAATATTGCAAAAACAAAAACAAAAAAACAAAACCAAAACAAAACAAAAAATCCCATTTTTCACTTCTACCATGCAAATAGAAATTAACGATCGACATAAACACGCTCCTAGCAATTAGCATAGGTAAAGCATCCCGGCAATGTTACATGTACTATTGCGAAGCATATTGGGACAAAAAATATCAACAATGTAGTAATAACCATATAAAACGCTGTTTGAACTACAAAGGACTAGGAAATAAAAAAAAAATTGTACGAACCGCACATCACTCCATTTGTCCACTGAATAAAAACAGCGTAAATCACGTCACTATTTCAGTCAGTTCGATTTCAGACAATAAATAGTCCATGATGTCATCTTCCTACCAAATTACAAAATCCGAAGGCCTTTTGGAAAATACACTGTCGGGAAAAATCTGAAAGTACAAATATCAGATAAAAAAGGCTACAGGTATTAGCATGTTGCTACCTCCATTTCTCTTTCAGCTCTTTCTTCTCAGATAAAATCCATGTTATAAAAATTGCTGCTACTAGTGCCACAATGGTGATGAGAAGCAATGCGTAATTAAAATCTTCAGTAAGTGAATCGTACGTCCTGGATGGTGCGATCCTGGTGTAGAACAAATCTACACCGTACGTGAAGACGTGGGCTGCAGATTCTAATCTGGCAGGGAATGTCATTATTCCTCGAAGACTCTCTATTTGATGAGAATGAGTAATGTATGACTGCAAATATCAATGCATTATTATTAGCTTGGAAATAATAAAAGTAATGTTTTCACATGCACGTTATATATACATATTACACACACACACATATATGTGTGTGTGTGTGTGTGTGTGTGTGTTTATATATATATATATATATATATATATATATATATATATATATATATATATATATATGAGCGTTCAATGGCACCCCATATAGTGCAACACCCCCAATTGCCCTCCAGATATCACCAAGTATTTCTCCCTCTCTCCTTCCACTCACTCTTTCACCTTCCACCAACTTTTGATAATATAAACGAGTGACCGTAAGAGAGGTGCAATGGGGATGTTTAATAATTGAGGTGCCATTGAACTTGCCTCATATATGTGAACTTGCCTCATATATGTGTGTGTGTGTGAATTTCGTTCTTAAAAGTATGGTCAAACTATTAGGTTTACTTCTTAAAAGCAGGGTCCGATAATTAAATTTCCTTTACAAATTAAAAATACTCATCTACAAATGTTATCAATATCACTTAAAAGCATAATCCAACAAACCGTTTCTTCATAAATCAGTTTTTATTACGTAATAATATAAATAAAATTTCAAATTTATAAACAACTAAAAAAATGGATGTTGCAACTAGAAAATGAAAACTACCTACAAATGTCAACAAAAAATATGTCTAAATATTTGTGCAAATCAATTTCGCTTGAGCTTGGTTAAACATATAGAATTTGTAAAAAAAAAAAAAAAAAAAAAAAAAAAAATAACAATTTACACAACATCATCACTCGCAAAGCACGTGCTATAATGCTCGCAGGTGCACATGTGTGTATAATTGTAATAGCTTTGATGTTACAATTTTTGGATGTCAATGTGAACTACCACAAAAGCCCATATACAGATATTATATAATATTTTTTAAAAATAGGATAAAATAAATAAGCTTCATTTACAAATTCAAAAACCCTCTCCATTAATAATTTCAAAATTTAATATCCTCTAAAAATAAGATATAATACAAAATCTCTTTACAAATTCAAACGTCACTCTACCAATATTTCCAAAATCTTAATATAACATGAAAAGATCTAACGTATAAATTTCTTTAAAAATTCATTCTTCATTAGTTAATAGTGGATCTTTATTCATACTTGTAATATATTTGATGCCATACTTTTTTTGGTATCAATATGAACTACCAAAAAAAAACCTCTATGGGTATTTTTTGTTAATAGTAGATGTAAATTTTCAAACTAAAAGAATATTATATGTTACCAAATAAAAATCAAATTCCAAACAAACATATATATATATATATATATATATATATATATATATATATATATATATAGATATAACTTTAACGCAAAAATATCGCTAATTTTGTATGAATCTCTTGAATAAGATACATAAACAATTTGTAAAGAAACAAATCATGCATCAAGCACATGCTATCATTACGCATGAATGGCAATCCGTAGTGCTCGTTGTGTGTGTGTGTGTGTTTATATAACACTAACTTTTTGCAGCACCTATTTTTCTCCTGATATGCACCACAAATTCCAAATTAAGTATGTGTAGTGGGAAGCAAGAGAATATTATTACTCAAACCGCAAAGCGACACAGAAAACAGAGGCTACAGGAATGCTGCAAAATAGGATTGTCACTGAACATTCCACACAGAGAGATACACACAGATGTGTAAGAAATATGAAAAAGAGGAGTGCACCTGAGGGACGATTGGCAATGCATCTGTCAATGGTATAATTCCTTCTTCCTTCTCTGCTGCAGTTGGATTGGCGCTTCGACGAGGATCAAGAAAACGTTTATCAAGGGCCAAAACCTGTTCAGTTAAAACTACAAGTTATAGTTTATACATATACCTATATGTTATACAGTTAAAGTCCAGCTAAAGGCTTGACAAAGCCCCGCTAAAGCACTTAACGTCTGTGGCTGCTATGCCATTACAACATAACGTTTATGAACAGTGCATCCGCTTAAAACCTCGTTACTCACCGCTTGGCCTGTTAAATCTCAGTTCTTAGCACTTTCTTTGGCAATATGTAAAATAGAATTATTAATTTGTTCGGTTCTCATTTAGACTCAATTAACTATTCTCAGGTATATGGTCTGGTTCAAGGCATAAGCACCCAAAATAAGACAAATCACCATTTTGAACATGAAGTTTGAGTCTATGGATCAAGTCACCCTCAAGTTTAGCTATGCTAGTACTAGAGTAAGAAAATGTATCTTTAACCTGCACATATAATGTGTAACATATGTGCAACATATATGAAATTTATTCTGGCACCTGAATCTCCTCTCAAACATGATTATTGGCATATCTGATATTTTTACGTTATATCCTTGCCATTGCCCTCTCTATTTTTATTTATTTGCATGGTTACCTTTATGGAACCACTGAACGCTTTAACAGTACAACCTACGTGTGCACAAGGATATGCATACCCCAGCAGATGTGTGCATGTATGTGTGGCTGTCTGTTGGACACAAGTCAATATTATTATATAACTTGAATTATCCTTATGATTATTTTTCTTTATTTAAATAATTGGGTCAATCATTAGTTACTAGCTAATTTTTTGTTTTATATTGATTGTTTTCTTGTTAATTTAGTAGATTTAATATGTGCTCATCGACTACCCATTAGATGCACATGATTAATAACTGCAACATCCTCCTTTTGATCCAACTGCAAGCTATCATGACTATTTTTAGTTGGATGTGCCATGTAAATTACATCACAAGTTCCAATCTAAGTTCTGTTCATACGTTTTTCATTTTAATTCTGTTATACAACTGAGGTCATAATTTCAAATCTCAATCCTAAAGAAATTCAAAATTTTATATCTTTTTCTTATTTACCCAATTTATTTATGTTTTTTATACTTTCTATCAATCAAGGTTCGAGAACGCTCATTTGAAATTTTGTAAGTTTTGAATGATTTCGGAAGTTTCGGTTTTGATTTTGGTTTCGGTCCTGATTTAGGATTTTGATGGTTTGTTAACATAGATGTAATAATGTCTATAAATACCGAATATAGTCTATAAACAAATAAAATACAGCATTACAGATCTATTACATTCAAAGATTAATTCTTGTAGCTGCCTATAAATTTGTTACCTTCAAAAGTTTGATTTCAGACCAATAGCAGTTGAGTTATATAATTTCACCATAACTTTAACAAAAAGCGACACATCAGCACATCGCCATATTTAACTAAATTATATAATATCAGCTTGTAAGTTTAGTAGCAGCCCAGTATCATCTAACCAAATTTTAACAACAGCTGTATCTCTTCACTCTGACCAAAAGCTAGGGCAAAAGAAGAAATTAGTGTACCTGAATCAAACCAACCCACCCCCCATTCACCACACCACCCTCCCCCCCCCCCCCAAACCCCCACCAAACAAAAAAAAATCCCACGGGTAAGCTGCTTTCGACCAAGACTAGGTTTGTCGATTCTCAACCAAAGCTCGGGTAATTAGGGTTTCAATTTTGAACCCGTTTTGATTTAATTAGGGCTTTATTTCTATTGTTGATTTGATTTGTTTCTTTTATTCACATCGCAGTAAAAACAGCTTTTCTTTATCGGTTTTGGTTTGTCCACCATCGGCACCGGTATGGTGCTGCCGAAATTTTAGGATGCCGTCCGATACCTCAAACCGTGCTATCAATGCATTTTACTAATATATACTATTTTTATGCCCATTAATTTTTAATTTACTAAAAACCGTAAGCATAAACTTAATTTTGATGAATCTATGTATATGCGTGTATTTGTGTGTGTATATATGTATGTATATGTCTGTAAATATACGTATATGTATTATAAGTATATGAAAACAACAATTATATTGAGAATTCTATTTGTTTTCTCTCTTTTTTCCCACGTTAGAACAACACATTCCAATGCATACGTATAGGCTGTCAACGGATACTTTCGGATACGGATAGTGCTATATCCGTATCCGTATCTGAAATCATTTTCGGATATAGGATATCCGTATCCGCGGATACGGACGGATATCGGACAATTATCCTATCCGCCAACGATTGATAAACCTTGAAATATAAATGAAAATTTATAGTTTAACATAATAGTTTTTCAATTTCTTTGATCACTAAAGTGTTAAAAATAAGCATATATGATGAAATTAAATAGATTTGAGTAACTAATATGCATTTAGTGCATATGATATAAACCTTCGATTTAGTAAAGCAATAAATAAATCTGATTCATTGTATTAAAATACATATAATTTTGAGCATAATGTTAAAAATATTCGGATGGATAATTTTCAGATGCGGATATCTATGTATCCGTATCCGCATCAGTTTTTTTGGATATCGGATCATTATCCGCTTTTCGGATACGGATGCGGACGGATATCGGATTTTTCGGGTATCTGATGTCAGCCCTACATACGTATGTACATATGTATGTAGGTCTTTCACAGTTGCTAGCCCAACAAGGTAACCATCTTCAGTATTGAAAAACATTTAGAACTTGGTTATGGAACTTCCTAGATACTTCGTTGGAACACCCTAAATAATAATTACAGATAGACATTAGCTACATCCAACGGTTTCATTACAATATATCCTACCATGATTATCCGTGAAGGGGAAACCTAGCAAGAAGTTCAGTAATCAGTCACAATCCTACAGTGCTCCATATTGAAATACTGACAACCAAAATTTTGAAACAAAAAATATATCTAACTTATTTTGGTCAAGATGTACTAACCTGGTCGCTTATAGTTCCAATGAGTATTTGCTTAGACGTTATACCCTTGGCAGTTGATGTGACAGCCATCGCTTTTACAGAGTGGGTGAAAAAGTAAGACTGAAATTTCACCGCTACTTCTGGCCTAGAATAAGAAGAAACTGGCGATGTGAGGTTATGTTTACCCAGCACAAGCTTCAAAACATCTTTGTTATCCTGCAAGTAAAAAAAAAAAATTACAAAATAATGGGAATATGCATGTGAGTGCTATGCGTGTGAGTGCGCGGGCATGTTTATTTTAAAGAATGGCGATTGATTTCTAAGGAGCTGGAACCTTAGACTTTTGTATCGACAATAGAAAAAACTTTCCACTTTGCTAGTGGTTTTTGACAATACACGCTCAAGATGCCAAACTTTGCTTGTAATATTAGAAATTATGCACTGTATCCCATCGCATACTCCAAGCAAACCACAAGAATAATGTAGCAACAGCGGATTGAACTTTCATCCTCGCCGACCGAAGCCAACATATACAACCAACTGCATCATCCATGAGGGAAAGGGGTGTATCTATGTGTGTGTACCCATAAATGTATATGTATGCATGTATGTGTATAGTAATTATCTGAACCCCAACCTACATGCCTTCAGGTGCCATTAATTTTTCATAGCACAGAGTTTTTGACGGATCTAAAATTTTGGTGATACCATGGTCTTATAATGTAGATCTATCAGTTCAAAACTTTTAGTCACATTACAAATGCATCTGAATATTGAGTGGTAATGTTTGAGATAATCATTGACTTAAAATGTGATTTCTAAAGAACTAGTAGTTCTGAAATGATACAATGTCTTTGAATAGATGAACATGATACAACAACAACTAAACCATTAATCCCAAGTTGGGGTTAGCTAGAGATGAAACTCAAAACCAAAAGACAAAATAAATATAAAGGTAAAATAATAACAAGAGATTTAAAGGCGAAATCATAAATAAAAATAAAACAAATTTTAAATTTTTAAATAAAATTAAAATAATTAAACAAATAATAATAGTAATAATAATGAATAAATAAATTAAAAAATACATGATGCCGATGATGATGATGATACTAGTAGCAATAGACACCGAAGACTCCACTACGCCTTATGCCTTTATATCAAGGTTTGATTGTGCCTTTGTTTTTTTTATTGGTTCGTTTCTCGTTTTTTGATGTGGATTTTGACTTCGAGTATACGATTGTGGCGTATAGCCGTCATCTCGGATGGTAACTATACGGCGGGCTCCTATCTTGACTTTGTTGGTTTGTGTTCGCTCCCCTGATGACCACAGTGCAGATTTGTCAACCTGATGACATCTTTGCCGCTGTGATACCCACACAACAAGGAGTGACGTCTGCTCCAACTGATGTCTCGACATCTTTTCCTTCTCGTCTTCCTCCTCGCTTGTTGCCCCTGATTAGCGTGGATGAGATACGGGAAATTAATGAACGTTTGGATCGTCTTTCTAGAACCGCATCTTCTTGTCTTTTAGACAACCATCTTGCGTCCCGACGAGGAGTTCCCATTTCTACAAGTGCCAAAAAGGCCTCCTCGTCCGTCTTTTGTTCTTCGTCGAAGTCGGTGGTCTTTCCTATTGTTGTTTCTTCTTGTTGCTCTTCTCATACAAAGCATCGCTTCTGTCTCGTACCTCTCGCACCATTCGCACTCGATCTTTGGCTACAAAAGAGCACATAGTTAGGACTACTGTATTTGGGTTGATATAGACTTGGAAAAAACCAGTTTAATAGCGTGTTTGAGTAACCTTCGGAAAATAAGTTTATTCTTGTGTTAATTTGAAAAGTAGCAAATAAGTTGAGTTTGAATACTCAATATTGTGTGAATATAGTTGGAAAACGTTAAAAGTAAAGTTTTTGAAACTTTATATGTGAGAAATAAGGTTCGAGAAGTCGGCCTCGTTTTCGGTCATTTGAAATTTTCTTAGTTTCAAATGGTTTCGTAAATTTCAGAAGTTTCGCTTTCGGTCCAGATTTCGTTTTTTGGTGTTTTCTTACTAAACGTATAAAATAAGTCTAGACTCTTTCACTGTTTTGTCAAACAAGAGGTAATATACAAATTAGAGTGCCATATAAAATTCACATTTATTGAATACACTGGCATACTTATTCACTGCTGCATGAAAAACAAAAAAAAACGTCATGAAGGCTTGAAAGCCCAAATAAAGCCAGCCCAATTAACATACATAACGCAATGCTGTTACTTTTCCCTTATCGGCATAAATTAGAGCATCCAGTTCACAGCTTTCTTTGACTTCGCATTCGCCTATGCTTTCTTTGACTTCGACTTCGCCTTCAACCGCCTCACTTTCGATTCTATCTTCAATACGGCCTTAACAGCGCCTTCCTTCCAATTCTACCTCACGTTCAATTTGCCTTCAATTCGGTCTCGTCTTCCGTTCGCTGCAGTCGATTAAGGTGTTGTTGATTTATACTTTGCTTTTTTTTATTACTGGGCGGCCAAAACCGAAAAATTTGCCCTAATCTTGTCTCAATGATGGTCGAAACCGGTACAATACCCCCGAAATTTCGAGGTATCGGCCTAAACCTTAAACCATGGTGAGAAATGTATATAAATAAAATTTAATAATTACTAAGGGTTTATTGTATTAAATTTCAATATTTGAATAAACGGAGAATTTTTTAGTAAATCGTGTATTTTAAATGAAATTTGTGTAAAAATAAATATTAAACATATAAATACTGTTAAAAAATATTTATGTGTGTCAAAATATATATTTTGTGAAAATTTATGTGTGTTGAAATAATATGTTTTGAACATTTCAAATATAAATACGTTAATTCTGTCCAAAATTAATGTCAAGTGTTCACTTTTGTATAAATTGACAAATTTAAGTGAAAACAAGTTAAAAAACAATAATAAAGGTTGTTAAAATATACTAAAACATAACTTTGTATTTTTCATAAAGTGAATTGGTAAAATTTTGTAAGTTTCAAGTTGAAAATGTGTAATTAGATGAAGAAATGACTTAAAACTTGGGTTAATAATATCCTGTATTCCCCTAATTACCTCCCTAAGCCCAAATCTTCCCTAGTTACCCATTTAAGGCGCCCACTAAGTAGAATTAAGAAAGGAAAACTCTGGAAGAAAAGAGTTTAACGTAGCTTTCTATAGCTAATTTTCTCCTTCCTTCATTTTGGCAGCAAAAAGAATTCATGGCCTCCCCTCGTAAAAATAAGATCCTAGATTTCTAAACTAGATTTAAGGGGAAACTAAGGCATAACTCAAATGTTAAGTATAGGTAATCTATCAAAACTACAAATCTGTTCTCATTTCATCTCAAGTTTATGAATTTAAGTTATTGTGTATTGAAAAACTTTTGCATGTCACTGTATAGAAAAGTACAGATGTTGAAAGTGGAAAAGAGACCCAAAAAAAAGCATCATTCTTGATCCAATTTCAAGTTTATTACGGTCTATTTTCGTTGTAAAACTAAGGTGAGGGTTCACTCACACTTTCTAACTTGAATTTTGTGTGTTTATAGATAATTTAAGATAGTAATCTAGCTGAAATTATTTACTGTGTTTTAATATTATGAAAGCATTGCAAACATGGTCTGAGTCCATGTCTGTACTGCCATGTCTTATCTAATCCTTGATGGATTCCTATGATTTTTGTTCCAATTGATAGTCAGTATTGTCTAGTACATACATATCAAGTTTCGTGTAAATATGAGGTCGCTTGCACCTCCATATGTTGTGTCAATAAAAGAACCCGAATGGGTTTTCAAAACAGGTAGCTTTTCCGTGGTCTGCGTCTACGCGGTATGACCATGTGTCGATAGAGACCTGGGTAAACGCCCAGGCAATATTTCTGAATCTCTGAGTGTTTTGCCACTTGATCATATACTTAGCTGTTTTTTACGCTCGTTTTAAATCTGAATTCTTGTGCTAATTTATGTGTGTTCGAGTTTATGTAATCAAGTTTTCCACACCTGAACATCTTGTGTATATTTGTGGCTTGCTTCAGTGACAAAAAACAACAATTAGCCTGCATTTCAGGTGGATTTTGTGGCATTTTTGGTGAATTTTTTTGTATTTTCCGTGTACATGTGCACATTTTCCTATTTATTTTCAAAGATGTTTTATATTGCATTTCTATCATTATAAAAAAAATATGTAAAGTGATTTTTATGTAAAATATACTAATATTAATATATTTCTAAATTTATAAAGAAATTTCTAAACCATTTTCTTGTAATATTTTACATAATAATAAAAAATTTGTTGCAAGACCGACAGGTTTTTATAGTGTTCCGTAACACTCTTTTATTTATTACAAAATAAAAAATACAAATGAGTTCAGGTGACATACATTTTGCATATCAACTATAAGTCGGTTTTTAAGGTGGACCGTCCATCACTTACGACATTTATAGTAGGACGTCCACTATGAATTTCCTTAGCACTCCACGTAAGGAGGCAAATATTACAACTCTAATTTCATACTCACAACATATGGTGAGATATTACATACTTCAAATAGAAGTGGATTTCGTACAGTACACAATAAACAAAAAATATTGCAAGACCACTCTTGAGAATATTGCGTACAACATGGGAAAGTAGCAGGGAAAAGTATGTAGAAGTGACAACACAGCTGCTACAAGGATGCCTTGAGCTCCACGCCATAAGAAAACAGCGAAGGTTCCATGAAAACCAATAAAGCAAGAGCCTTATTATCCAATAGTTGGAGAATGTTTCGATCAACAGAGAAGAAGGAGCTCGTCAACTTCACAACTGACCAAAACGCACCAACAATACCATTACTGCTCAGCAAAGATACGTATAGAGTAAACACAATCAGGCGAAACATCACCAAAAAACTACAATGAAGATCTGTGCTAAAAAGCATCACGTGTATCACCGTCGCTCATGGAGATGACCCAAACATGTTAACCCATACAGTACATGAAAACACAGACAGCAGAATAATTTCATAGACAAAGACATGAACAATGACATGTAGGACGTAACATACACAAACGCAAACACCACGAACAGCAAAGAGACTCCAGCATACCCAAACACAAACTAGACAAAGAAAAATCACCAAAATCGCAACGACTAACAGTCGTACCAAAGCAGTAGCGCCAAACATCTGAAAGAGATCAGCTTCATAGTAAACACAGACCCAGTAGCGATAAAATCGCTCTATTCCTTAATATTAATTCACCGAGCATACCAAGGAACTGCCTTTGGGTATAGTTACATGAAAATTGGCATCACCAACAGGTAGAAGCCACGCTGGGCCCAAGAGCATCAATCTGATGAAGTCCTTTATCAGAGAAGAAGGGAAACCGGGCTTACGAGAAAGGCTGCATAAGAGGTGTAAGCGTTTGCATAAATCGATCCACGAGAAAAGGGAGAGTTGGAACGAGTCTCCAGTTGGAGAGGCGAAACAGATCCGAAGAGGAATTTGCGTGATTCGATTTAGGGTTTTGTGAAGCTGAACCACGATGACGAAAGCTAAGTAAATATGAGATGATGAGACGAATTTGCAGCGTTTGGAAAGAAGAACAGAAAGGAGGAAGAGTAGATTAAAAGGTGCAGTGAAGAAGAGGATATGTGGCCTCAGTCGCCATTAACAGTAAAACATCACGATGATAATAAAACTTGACCTTTCTATAAAATATTTTATTATATAAAACTACACGTGTTTGCACCTTTCGAGTAGGCGAGGTTGTGATTAAATGATAGTATATCTCGTGGTATGGGACACGAAGATATATTATATCGGTTAATTCCAGACTCGATAATCGAAGCTTTTGTGTTTCTATATTTCTGTGCTTCTTTTTCTATGTGGAATTGACTAGCGATTAATAGACTAATAGTGAGAACGTATGATATGAGACACACGCTTACTGTTATTCAGGTTACTGTCTGAGAGTCTGCGACACATTCTTATGTGTTCGCCAGTACTAAACCTTCGAGTCAATTTGGTGGACCTTCGGATCAATCCGGTGTTACGACCTTTTGGCCATCTTATAAGGTACCTTACACATGTTGATATTAGTATTGGCGAGGCTTTGAGCCATTTCGATGTTAGCACGTGCTGGCATACTTCGGCTTTCCCTTCTGGTGGTTGGATCCAACAATCCGGTGATTTTTAAGTTTTTGTGGATGATTTCACCATTTTAAAATGATTATTATTATATACATGTATTGCTTCGAGTTATTCGAAGGCTCCGGTGTGTGTATATGGTGATCTCGTTTATATGGTTTAAACTCTTAAATGAGTTTTCGTGTTTCAGCGATTCTTGTGTCTTTTGAGTTTCCTTCGGGAGTTTCATATGTTATTTCTTGTGTAACTTTGAGTGAAGAAATGTTGTGTCAACTGAAATTATTTCCCATGTGTACTTCCTTAGCGAAGTCAATGCATTATTCCTTTTATCTTATGGAAACTTATACGCATTAAAATGAAACTTTCCTTAGTGAATATTATCCTCATCTTATTACATGTTGGTAATCTTGTTCAAGTTAGTCTGACCCGTGTATTCGTTACTCGGGTCAAACCGAATATTTTTAGGTTTAGCTTGCTGGTAACTTAGGATTAGTTGCATCATCTTAGACAACCTCTCCTGAAGTTATTCCTTTAATTGTGTAGTTGAGCATTATGTCATTTTGTATTTTTTTTCTTTTGAGACTTGTCGTGTATCAATGTATGTATATGATTCATATGTGACCATTCGAGTGTGTAGAACATGTATATTGTTGTACCTATAAGTATTCTGCTCTGTGATCTGTCATCTCTGATATGTTGTGACTTATTCTAAATGCAATCCTTAGTCATCGTAGTTTTATATTAAATAAATTGAATATGTTGATCCACTCAAGGTAAGGAAAGAAATTTTTATGCACTCAATCGACGTATTCAATACTCGTCTAATACAGGACTATGAATGATCGCTTCTAACCAGCCCTAGTCTTTGCTTTAATAGACGGTATTACTTAGTAATGCTCTTTATTAGGGTGGGTCTCTGAGTGGAATGTCACGTCCAGTGTTATTAAAAGCGCGCATATGCGCACGCATACACGCAACGCGCAACGATGCACACCTGAAGCGCATCGCTTAAGGGATGCGATGCGACTTGAACTATGTGTGCGATTTTCTTGCTTATGCACTATGCGCAACGCGCAATAATGCGTAAAGTATGCGCGCTCAGTTGAAGATGTGCGAAAATATGGAGAAAAAAGAAGAGTAAATGTAATTGACAAGCTTAATCGGGTTTGATTGTCTAAAATAATTATGTTTCCACTAATTATGACTTTAACTCATACCCGTTTCAATTATCGGTCGCTTCAAACGAGATCATCTTCTTACAACAGCTTCAATTCGTACAACGACCAAATAAACTTCTCTTCTTCTTTAATCTTACTTTTCTTTTTGATACATTTCATCTGTAACTTCTATCTTCTTCTGTTTTCTTTTTTATTCTTTTAATTTGTCTGCTATGTGTTTATCAATTAGTCTCAGTGGATCATTTCTGTACTGAAATGCGTTCTTTAGTGGCGTATATAATCTGTTATGTCCTTATCAATTTGTCTAATTGAGTTTCTTCGGTATTGACATGAGTTCTTTAGTATAGTACGTATATGTTTGTATTCATAATATATATGTATATCAGTATATATATATGTGTGTGTGTTTATATAATATATATATATATATATATATATATATTACATGTGCACGTATATACAAGTTATATTTGGTACTTCGTTTTACTTTTTTAATGGGGTTCTTCATTACTACTATTTATCTTGTGTGTATACTATATACACATTATATACAAGTTATGTACAAGTTTTCTTTCTGTCTATGTAAGGACATAGTTATTGTTTTTTGCAGTATAACTCGAGTTTCTTCAATTTTGTTCGTTTGTATTAAATTAGTTTGTATAAACATAACACCCGCCATGCATTTATTTCTAATATCACATCTTATGTTCTTCAATGTTTACGTTTTTTATTTTTATTTTTATGTAGTGAAAATTCGATTTCCATATGAATGTGTTATTTTCTATTAGTTCATAATGTTTACATGAATGTGTTATGTTCTATTAGTTCATAATGTTTACATTGTTTACATGTGCAATATGTGTATATCTAAATTTTATATATTATGGGCTTTGCTTTAATGAAGTGTGCGCTTCGCGTTTACGCATTGCGCTTATGCTCCAAAGGAACTTAGCGCTTTGGTGCACGTTTCGCGTTTAATAACACTGGTCACGTCACAATAGAGCATGCATGTCTAAAAGAAAAAGTGGGAAGCACTTGGTCATCATTTCCTTCGGTGCTCACAGCACTTCCATGTGCCTCATATATCGCATAAGGTGAACGGTCGAATCATTCCTTCCATCATAAGCTTCCACATCAAGAGTTCAAAGTCCGGTGGATTTCTAGAGTTTAGGATTTTAAAAGTAAAGAGACTCTGATGTACGTTGTCGATGTCCTGATTGGACAAGCCTCCTCGAGTACTTGTCAAATAATCTCTACAATCCTATTGCCATTGCCTAGCAACATCCTCCAGTCATCGGCATCTGCACTCGCTAACGTTGAGATTTTCCAAACTATAGTTCCGCTCTCCAGCGACCGAGTTCGAATTGTTCTTGAATTGTACGTGCGTTGTCCCCTACCTATCCGCGTTTCCATCTTGAGCACGAGCATTCCTCACTTCCATATTATGAGTCACATCAAAACATGTGCCCACACCTAGAGCTACACCGAGGTGCGCCTCCTCCCTGGTCTAGATCGATACTGATCCCGGCCGATTGTTGGGAATTTGCCCACGGGCTAAAAGCGACGCTACTGTTCTGTTGGGCCCAACTCTGACTTTCTAATCGTTCTGTCTGTCCAATTTGTTTGAGAAAATTAGCCATCACTTACTCTTGTCCTTCGAGCATATTTTCCTAACGTTCTAGGCGGGTTTGGAGTTGATTCATCGCATCATCCATCTCTTCCCCCGTCATGTAGTTAAAGGAATTTCCACCAATGAAGCCACACGTTCTTTGTTCCCATCAACTAGAGAAGTGTCTGGTCTCTTCTTAGCCATTGCAGATTTGCTTCTTAAGTTTCCAATTTTCAATTGAGAATGTTCCCTTCCTAACGTGTCAAAATATTAGTTTTAGAATTGATCGCTAACACCCAAATCAAGCAAAGTCGTAAAAAACACATTTCCATATGTCACGGATCTCAGAAAGTGCATATATGTAAAGAGCACATAAAATTTATAGTAGTTCGACGATCCAGCCTACGTCTCCTTGATGTAATTTATTGGTTAGACTGTAGGACTATAGATACAGTTCTGATTTTTGCAAGAAAAGAGACAAAGGAGTTGCATCCCGAATCCAGTAGAGTTTAGGCGTAGAAGAGCCAGAAGATCCCCAAAGATGAAAACAATGGGTCTCTATTTATAGATATAGGTGGGTTCCGGATGGGCACGGAGATGCATGGAGGTAGTGGAAAACATAGTTGCTAAGGTGCGCGCTTAAGCGCGCCTAAGGCTCAGGCTCAGGCTCAGGCGCAGACTTTGCTCCTCGCTGGCCTTCGAGGCGTCTCGGCTAACCGAGGTGTAAACAAAGCGCGCCTTTAGCTTTTTTTTCCCTTCAAGGCGCTGAGACTTAAATAAGCGTGCCTTGAAAAACAATTGATTTTATGTAAAACTCACTTTCGTTTAGACCCGATCCAACCCTCAGCTGGTTTTGTTCGATTTTTAGGGTTTTTACCTTTCGTTTTAACGCATTTGACACTAAAAAAAACTGCTGTTGCATCTGCCGATGTTGCTGCCATTGTTAGGTATATATATGTACACACACGTATATATATACATACATATATAATATTTCAAATATCGGCAGCAGTTTTTTTAACTGTTTTTCATTTAACTTAATTAGTTTAAAGGTTTAAACTTTAAACTAAACTTGTTGGTTGATTTACTGAGTTATGTTTTAAACTTTAAATTAAAATTTAGATATGTTTTAAATTTTATTGAGATATGTTTTAATTTTAAAGCTTAAAGAGTTATGTTTTAAATAATTAAATTTATTGAATTTGTGATCGTTTCAGTTCCGAAATTGCATTTGCAACTTCGTAGCTACTAATCTACGCTTTTTATCACTAAATTTATCATTTTTAGTAGCATTCTGTAGTGCAGTTTTTCCTAGCAAAAAACCTCATACTTGTATAAAAGTCGCACACAAAAGTCCAAAGGCTTAAAAAATCCCAGGGCTCAAGCCTTGCGCCTTAACTACTATGGTGGAGAACGTGGGGTACCCACGTTGTTCAGAGATCATATCAGATTAGCATGCCGATCCGGATCGATGCTGACCCGAATTCATGGCTTGATGGCCAATCCGGATCCAGGCTTGCTCGCCTGGCCATTTCACAGTGTCATGTTGTGTTTACTTTGAGTTACTCATACCGATCTGGTTTGAGTTGATGTCTTGCCCAATCCAATTCATGGCACGTGTCCTATGCTGATTCGGTGGTTTGCTTTCCGCATGCCCAAGTTTGTTCAACTCCTAAGCTTCATCCAAGCTGTTCCAGCTTTTCATAGCCTTATATAATTGTCTTACTCGATCCCTAGTAATCCGGTCATCTCTCTGGACCATCCGCCTCCATGATTGAGAGATATATATGTCTAACTCCAAAATGCGACGGTCATGTAAAAGGATGGGTTAACAGTACACATATTTGCATATATTTGTGCATGTATGTGTATGCGAAAAAAATATTAAGATTAAGAATGTAAAAAAAGCCAAATTCTTGTAAAGAGGACCTTTGATCATCATACATGAATGAAACTTTCAGGATGTTCCAAGGCATGAATATCATTTCCACAAATAAAAAGAAATAAAAACATTCCAAAACTTCCAACATGTTCAAAAAATGTTTAGTCAAGGTCAACTGTTAAACATTTCAACCGTCATTTGAAATATTATTTTGAATATGTTAGAATTATTCAAATTAACTAAATGTTATGGAAATGATATAATGCATCTTAAGTACACGTCACCAAATTTTCATCCAATTTCAAATTGTTCAGCTTAAAATATAGTAGAGGAAGAAAAGAGTGCAGGAAACCCTTCCCGTATGCTATATGCATGGTCTTGATCACTTATTATATAGATATCATGAGACTTTAAAGCAGAATGATGAAAAATTACCGCCCGAGATTGATCATAAATCTCAATAACTGACATCTCAAATCTGTGCGCTCTAAGATTGAAATAGTGGTAGACAACCCAGTTTTCACTCATGACCTTCATATATTCAACAAAAAAAGGATCAGGGAAACTTCGACCGTACACAAAAGCATGTAACAAGAAAAAACACTTGTGAATAATTACTCAATATTATGCAACTTACAGCATGAATAGGTCCCTGTGCACCTTGATGTGTCACTCTGTGAAGTATGCGACCTGACACTGTGTCTATAAGATATGCAATAAGCCAAGCTTCTTCCGGAGTAGCGGATCCAATCTCTCCAGAAGCTTTAGGAGAAACAGTTGCAACGAAAATTATGTTTTTTGAAATGTATTTGTACATTACATCTTGATCTGCTACAACCTTTGCTTGGGTATGAACAATCTACAATATAGAAAACAAAACAATTTGCATATGCTTAAACGTAACATGCATCTGGATGCACTAAAGGGTTAAGAGGATGGAGCATCAACAATTTACGAGAAGCGAGTGTACCATCTTCGTACTACATAGGAACAGTTCTCTCTAGTAAACGAAGTATCGGTAGCGTCATAGACCAACTTTAACCTACCTCTAAATAGTATAATGAAAGATAGGTTGTGTGGTTTTAACCAATAACGCCAAAGAAGATACTGGGTTTTTGTATTGCATCAGTTATCTTAAAATTAATACACCAAAACAAACTGGCTCATTTCATTTGTAAACTCGATTTTGACAACCTAAAATAATTCCCTAGCATTAAAATAAGTACACAAAAGAAGAAACTCTTCTACAATGTATCGATCACCGTGGCAATCGATAACCGTGGCATCATCATCAAATAAAAAGGCAGGGTGGATTTAAAACCACAATTGGTTAAAGAACTTCAAAATATAAACCACAGAAAATAAGCATGAAATCTAAACTTCTACTGATTTATGTCTCACATGAAAGAGTTATGAGAACCATCACAAGAAAAAAATGAACAAACCAATGAAAGCAAGCGGAGGAAAATGGACAGTCGACACATAAGAAACTTGAATTACAAAATCACTGACTGGAAGTTTGGAAAAGGGCAACTACTGGCAAACAAGTGTAGGAAAGAACTGCCACAGTATCGTACACATGAATATATTGGGAAATTATCAAACGTCATGGACTCATAAAAGATACAATAATAAATCACAAGGAAGTACCTCATTCAATTTCCTAGTTGTGACAGTGGCTATTTTCTCAGACTCGGAAGGAAGAACTATAGACCATAATTCCTTTGTATCAAAGCAGTACTCGTCAGATACATCAATAGCACATTGGTTCTTATATGCATGCCCTCTTATCACACCTCGTGCAGTTTCAACCGAATACCAGAACAAATTTGATTTTTCCATGTTGAATTTAGTTAAGGAATCTAGATTTCTAGGGTATAAATGAGCATGAAAGTTGGCATCTATAATAACGTGAAGTATTTGTTCTGTTGAATCTGTGTACGGCAATGGGATAACTTGAAGAACAGAATGAGAAAGCACTTGAGAGCCAATTTCCTTTCCAGTATATGAATCGATAATAGATATAATTCCTACAGTGTCAGATTCAGATTCAGATCCGCACTTCCCAACTACAAGAATAGAAGGATTTTGATCCAAGGCATGATGATGAGGAATCTGCCATTTATAGAGATTTAATGCACATGGAAACTGACAGCTGTCACTTTTACGGAGTGATGTAAGAATGTGAGACCATACGACTCTTCCATCTCCTGTATGAAGCGCATGAACTTTACCCGCTTTTGTTAGCACTATGATAAGCTTTCTGAATCCATTATGATCCCGTGTCAGTTTATTTTTCTGAGAATTCTTTGCTCTCATTCCTTGTATGGCAGCCAAATCATCAGGAGTCGCAAGCATCAAAGTACTTTTGAGTTTCAACAGATGACTCTGAGAAGAAATTGAGACAAGGATAAGCGTGAACATAAATGAAGGAAGAGTACTTAAATAAAGTCAGGATGTGCAATTTTCATCTCATGTACAGCAACAATTGTAAAAAATAAATAATAAGATAATACATCAGAGCATAAACCATAAAGATATTCAAAATATGTTATTGAAGCCAAAGCATTTCAGAAAAAAGACAGATGAGCATTGATGGAAAAAAAACAAACTAACATGTCCTGCAAATTGAATGCTTCAATGTGGATTCCACACACAAATGTAGTTTATCATGATATTGTGTATATACACTCAGTAGGCTATACATGATATCAAACAATATCCAATAATGTAAAGCATCAAATTTTCTTCCATGAACAAAATTATAGGTCGTGTTTGATTTGAGAACGAGGTGTTTTCAACACGTATATTAAAATGTATGACAGGAGAAGTGGATGCAAGGAAAATGGCCGATTTGAAAAAACAACTTTACCTTGTAAATTTGAAAATGAATTTTTTTTTCTTATTTTCCACCTTCTGGGAAATATCAAAAACTATCTTCTCCCTTCTTCCTCTCCCCATTATCAAATGATCGTGGTTTTCCAATATGTCCTCTCCCATGCAAGTTGACATACATATTGAGAATGAAAAATACAAAACTCGTTTACAAGTCAAACACTGCCTTTTATTGTCGAAATTGATTTTGATGTCTGTTAGATATAAAAGATTACAGTTTCGAAGTATCTTGATATTCAAATCTTGGTATGTTTTGTTTCAGCAAGCATATTCTTGTTGCAATTGTGGTTTGAATCAAGGAATTTGATAGTCGAATTGGAACATGAGTCGGATTTTATTTGAAATGGAACTCAAAACGTAAAATTTTGATGTTTTTGTGAAAACAAAACTATACTCTCATTGTCCATTATTACGGATTGGATGTGTAGATATCTGGCCAAAATGAAGATCAAGATTCTATCATGTGTACACACTCATAGTCATAGAGTTCAAATTAACTAACGACTGATATTCAAATTTCAGGCATTGAAACTAATACACAAGATTTGCCCTATGATATGCTAGGTCTAAATTTTTAATTGCCACGTAAGTTCTTATAAAAGCATAAGAGATATACCTTAAGCCATTCAAAGAGGCTGTGCTCCACTTTCGCTACAGACACGCCATCTTTTTCAACAGGCAGTTCAGATGTCGTTGAATCCACGATAGATGCAAGTCCATCCTCTCGACTCCATACAATCTCACCTTGTTGCACCAGCAATAATGAATCGTCTTCCATAACAAATAATGCTCTAAATCCATGTGATTTGTCGGTTCGGAGATAATTATTTATAAAAACTTTTTGAATGTGCCCCCTCTCACTATCAATAGAAATGGTTTCTTTCAATACATCATTATTAACATCATTATCAAGCTTAACTCTCAAATGGATATTTGATTCTGAATGTTGTGCTATAGCAAACGCTTGTTCTCCTGAGAGAGACACTGCATCGCTTATAGAAGCTGGATGTTTAAACTTGTCTACCAAGGTAAGGTCACTTAAACTATTGACTCTTACTAACAATGTAAACTGATTAGCCTTTAAAGCAAAGAGTCCGGCATATTTTGACGGCAGTAACTGAGCCTTCCCTGAAAAGTCTTGAACAAGATGTGATATGCTTGTCTCGTGCATATTTACTGCACCATCTTTTAGTTTGACTGATATTATAGTTGACCTAGCAGCATCAAGAGCAACTAGCATATCATTTGAAATAAAAGACGTATCACCACTAAAACCTTTAGCATATGATCCGGAGATTTGTTTCAAAATTTCCCCCTTTTTCACATTGATGTGGTATGTTACAAATTGAGAAGAACCAAGGAAGCCAGCTGCATATACCACCTCACCATCATCAGCCTCGAAAATCTGCTGAATCTCTAAGCTGCAAGGCAACAACTTAAATAAATAGTGTAAAGTGTAAACATGCTACTTAGAGCCTTTTTTAAAACCATTTTTGAATAACTAATTACAAATTTAAACACCATTTAGAGCATAATATGAATATAGGTCATTTGCTAAGAATGTGGAGAAGTGGCCTACTTCAGATTCGAATTGTGCCAATTATGGTTATTATCTTCTTCAAAAATTTACCATGGTGCCATTTCAAATTGAGCAACCATAAATTCCATGTTCTTTTTACACCATCTCCATTTGAAATAACAAGAACCTAACATTTCAACGATTAAAAGTGCTAATGAGATATGAGATTGTGGCGGAACACATAAGCAACTTTTTGCCGCTCGCAGAAAGTGAACTAAATTTGTATCTTTTCAAATGGTATGCGTCCATTATAAAGTTTGAAATTTGATCCAGAATCATTTAGAAAATCTATTATTTATGTTACAGCTGTGTACCAATAAACAATTTTTGCTACCTTTCAGAGGAAAACTGTGTACTCCAAACAACTACACCATCAATGCTCGACACAGCATGAAGTCTTCCTGCACCAGAAACAAGAATCAAGCCATCTTTTTCTGTTCCACTGTGTGTCTGTATGATTACAGTTCATATCAAGTTATGTGATAAGATGATTCAGATGAAAGTATACACAGGTTCGTTAGTCTATAAAACTTTTTATAATATATACATTACTTACCGGTATATATAATAGAGACTTTGATTGTGTTGGAACTTGAAGAACACACTCCCATATTAATAGTCCATCAGGAAGATTCCATGCTCTCAATATGCTACCTTCTGAAGACAGCGAAATAACATCTGGAAAAGAAAAGAAGAAAAAAAGACAGAGAATTGATGAAGCTGTAGAAAACAACATGCTTATCAGAAAAGAAAGCATCAACTTATTGATGTTAAATATTTGTCACGGTATTTGCGACTTCTTGTTCACGTAATATTTTAGGGGAAAAAACCCCAAAATGATGTTAATGTTTGGATTAGACCTATTGCCCACCATTCTGTTACATGCCAAGTCTCTAAATGACTTTGCTGATAGCGACAATTTCAGTGTCGCAGTTTAGACAATTTCAATGAAAATTAGGATCCGTCCCTTATTTTTTATGTTTGATACGTGTAAAACCATCCTAAACATGTTTTAAATTACACCCGTAAAGTTATTATCCACTTCTTTTTTTTTCTTAGGAAATCAAATATGCACTTAATTGCCGAGGTTTTTTTTGTGACGATGTTGCAAATACATGCAGTATACATTTGCAAGGGGTCGGGTATATGAAGATCTATATCAAAAGTGGGTGAAAGAAACGTCTACATAATAGTTAAGCTCCACAAGATAAAGACGAGAGACTTCAACCAAAGTTAACTACATCAAGGATGAGAATAATAGATTTTTAATGAAGGACAACGAGATTAAAACAGATGGAGATAATACTTTGACAAGTTATTTAACAAAGTCGGTGATAGCACTATGATCAAGCTATACGACTCTTTTGATGACACTTGCAGATATTTTATTCGCAGAATTCAAGAGTCCAAGATAAAAGAAGTGCTAAAAAGGATTTTAAAAAAGGAAAGTTGTTGAGGCATAAAGACATCCTCATTAAGGTGTGCAGATGTCTTGGAGACGCAGGAAATTGGGTAACCAAAATAATTCGATAATAGCTTCAAATCAAACAAGATGTTAGATGAGTAGAGGAGAAGCATTTAGCTTCAATTTTAAAGAATAAATGAAATATTCAAAGTTGCACAAACTATAGAGGAAGTTAAGTTTGTGAGTTATACATTGGAGCTTTAGATGAGAATCTTTAGACATCAATTAAGAAGGGTGACAAGTGTTTTCAAAAAAAAACAATTTGATTTCATGTCTAGGAGGTCCGACCACAAAGGTCGTTTTCTTAATAAGACAACTTATGAAGAGATTTAGAGAGCAAAAGAAAGATCTACACATAATATTTATCGGTTTGGAGAAAGCTTATAATAAAGCACCAAGAGATGTTATGTGGTGGGCTTTGAAAAAGAAGAGAATTCCAAAAAAAAAAAAAAAAAGTCCGTATTAAGGATATGTACAATGATGTTGTAACTAGTATCGGAGTATACAATGGTAAAACTAGTGACTTTCTCATTAATATATGATTACATCAAGGTTCAGCTTTGAGTTTCTACATTTTTCTCGTTGTGATGGATGAGGTTACGAAGAGAATACAAGATGGGATTCATTAGTGTATGCTCTTTGTTGATGATGTATTAATCGATGAAAGTTGTATAGGAGTTGATAGATAACTGAAGTAGTGGAAGCAGACTTCGGAATCAAGGTCTTTGGACTTAGCAAAGCTAAAATAAAATATATAAACAAACAAGTAGATCTCACTTTAGACAAACAAGTAGTGTCCAAGAAAGAACCCTTTCGATATTTAGGATCCATGTTGTAATATGATAAGATCGATAAAGATGTTCGTTGAGAATTTGAGTGGAATGAGTGAAATAATGACTAGCATTTTACGTTCTTTGTAATAGGAAAGCCCAACAAAAGCTTAAAGCAAAGTTCTACAAAACGACAGTCGGACCTGTGATCTCGTATGATGCAGAATGTTGATCTACTAAAAATCAACACATCTAGAAGATAAATATAGCAAAGATGTGTATGTTACGATAAAGTTGAGGTCATATAAGACGAGATCAAATCAAAAATAATGATATACTTGACAAACTTGGAGTAGTTCCAATTGAAGAGAAGTTAGTCCAGCACCGCTTAAGATGGTTTGGACATCCCCAACGAAGGCATCCAAGGCATATGCGCACGTCGGAATTATAGGCCGCACTGAATGCTCAAAGAGAGGTAGAGGTCTACAAGTCGACAAAGGATGATACGGGAGACAGTAGTTAAAAGAAACATGAGAAACTGAAATGTATCCGAAGAGTAGGGGTGAGCATTATTTGGTTTAACCAAATAAACCAACCAAACCAATTTATTTCAGCCGATTTGGTTTGGTTTTGAAATTAGATCGGTTTGTAATCGGTCCGAAAAAATATTTAGTTTGGTTATCGGTTTAACCAAATTAACCAAACTTTTATTATATTTTCGAAACTATTGTAAATATTTTAGGTTAGTATAGTTATCTAAGTAAATTTTAATCATCGCATATACATCAAAATTACTTTTGGAAAGCATAAGGATCAAAAATAATAATACCTTAATCATATATTATAATTTATTTCAAATTATAGTTAATATTATGAACAGAAAGTCAAATATTTTAAGTTTGCCGAACCAACCAATCTTAATTTGATTGGTTTGGTTTGGTTTTCATTTTTATCGGTTTTAGTTTGGTTTGACATTTTTCATCATCGGATGAACCAAACCAACCAAACGCTCACCACTACCGAAAAGCTGGTGTTGGATAAAAGTGTGGAAGTTAGTGATCTATATACAACCATGAGAATATAGTTTGTTTGGGAATGATATCATAAGTTCTAAATTATAGGATTAGTGAATAGACACCCAACACCTAGTGTTTAATCTTCGATCTCTACTACTAGCATCATCAATATTATTAATATTATAGCTGTATTTTATTATTATTATTATTTGTTTAATTGATTTATTTTATTTTATTTTTATCTTTAAGTCCATTATTGTTATTATTACTTCTAAATTGACTTTATCATTTGGTTTTGTATTCCATCTCCAGTCGATCCCGATTTGTTTGGGGGAAATGGCTTAGTAGTTGTTGGAGCTGTTGCGGCAACATATATATGCAGTATACATACAATGTAAATATTTGCAGTATGTGAGTTTGCTTAGCAAATTTTTTAGGAGGAACGGGTGTGTAGTTTGAAACTAAAACGAGTGTTTTACATGAAGTTTCCCTCTTCAGTTATAACAATACATGAGAACACTCCATTGACACCTGATGTCATTTTTTCCCTTTTAAATTTAAAAAAAAACTACATGCGGACAGACTAAGCAAATACTTCAATTTTATTTCAGTCGCATATTTGATGTTATTATAATAACTTCATAATAAATGTTTCTGCTTTAGAGTCCACTTGGGAGTTTTAGGGTACCGTTTATGAGAGGTTTTGAGAGTATCGGTTTTGATCGTTAATGGTCATAGCGGTTTTGAATGGTTTACATGAAATGTTGTTATAACCGATCAATGCATGCTTGAAAGTCTAGTATATAACAATTTTGAGAGTTTTTCGCTAAAATAACATGAAATTTATCCCTATTTTTGATTTTTTGTTTTATAAAGAGCAATTTTGTAATATAATTAGTGAGGGTATTACTGGAAAAAAATTATAACCTCTCAAAACACCAAGATTTGATGGATTGAAAATTGACACTAAAATTACATTGCACCGGTTTTCATTGGTTTTATAATAACACCTGAAATACAAAGCTATCCAAAATCACTCAATGGAGGCATATAAATGTAGCAGAGATGCGTACGCTACAATAGAGCTAAGGTCATATAAGACGAGATCGAATCAAAAAAATGATATACATAACAAACTTGGAGTAGTTTCAATTGGAAAGAAGCTAGTCCAGCACCGCTTAAGATGGTTTGGACATCCCCAACGAAGGCATCCCAAGGCACCTGTGCACGTCGGAATAATAAGCCGCACTGAATGCTTAAAGAGAGGTAGAGGTCTACAAGTCGACCAACGGTGAGATGGAAGACAGTGGTTAAAAAAAACTTGAGAAATATAAATGTATCTGAAGAGTTGGTGTTGGATAAAAATGTGGAAGTTAGCGATCTATGTACAACAACCATGAGCATATGGTTGGTTTGGGGATGATAACATAAGCTTTGGTGAATAGGCACCCAAGACCAAGTGTTTGATCTTCAATCTCTACTATTAGTACCATCAATATTATTATTATTATTATCATAGCTGTATTTTACTGTTTTATTAATTGTTAAATTGTTTTACTTTTTTTATTTTTATCTTTATTTTTGTTTTCATCTTTAAGTCCAGTATTGTTATTATTACTTCAAATTGATTTTGTATTCCATCTCCAGCCGATCCCAATTTGTTTAGGAAAAATGGCTTAATAGATGTTGGTGTTGTTGCAGCAACATATATAAGCAGTATACATAGAATGTAAATATTAGTAGTAAAGGCGCTAAGGCGCAAAAAGACGCCTAGGGCTTTTTTGAGCCTTGGTCTTTTTTGAGTGTCTTTTATATGAGTTTGATCTGCTATTTTACTAACTACAAGTTAATTTTTAAACCATATTTTATAATTCATTCAATTATTTACCTATTTTATTAATAAGATTTAAATTTTAAACCATATTTTATAATTTGTTGAACAATTAAATTTTTTATTTAACTGTTTATAAACAAAATTTTGAATTTAGCAATAAAAGCGCTCAAAATGCAAAAAGGCGCAAGCCTTGAGCCTTGGGATTTTTTGCACGTAGGCGCACCTAAGTGTGCGCCTTGATATCTATGGATTTTTTTAGCAAATTAGCATAAATTCTAGGAGGAACGGCTGTATAGTTTGAAACTAAAAGTGAGCATTTTACATGAAGATCCCCTCTTCAGTTGTAACAATACATTTTTTAAGAAGTTAGATCAAATTAAAACATATTTTTTGCTTGCTCAACCATTACCAAATAATGCCATCTAAGTTTTAAAACATTGAAAACCCTCCCCCCCCCCCCCCACCCCCACAAAATAAAAAAAAAATAAAAACACACACACAAACAGTAATAATAATAGCATGAGCATAATAGGTACCTCTTTGTCCCTACACTCATCATGTTTCTGCTAACGCCATGGAAGAAACTAAAATACAATTAGTTTCACGGTTTCATGCAACAATAGGACCACCAGCCTAAAACTTTGGTGTTGATAAAGCTTTGTGCAACAATAGTGACACCCCAATATTTTGGTGCGTTGATAGTATTTACTGTCATTTTTAGCAGTTATATAAGAATTCGGCATCACACCCCACCCGCACCCCCAACCAAAAAAAAAAAAAAAAAAAAAAAAAAAAAAAAAAAACTGGGTGCACACAAAACCCCCGATATTGCCCTCTGTAAAAAAAGGTTTGGTCCAGCTTCTGTCGTTTAATAATTCAAAGTATATACTGTATCAATGAAATTTTTCTTCTCCGCGGAAGGTGTTTT
This sequence comes from Allium sativum, assembly GCA_030737875.1. Classification (NCBI taxonomy): domain Eukaryota; kingdom Viridiplantae; phylum Streptophyta; class Magnoliopsida; order Asparagales; family Amaryllidaceae; genus Allium; species Allium sativum. The sequence goes on along the minus strand of CM060922.1, from coordinate 439,723,264 downwards.
GCTAAATAAACCAAGGGACCAGAAAAGGGGAAAAAGTATTGCCATCTACATATACTTATATGCAGCTCATAACTGGCCTGTTTGGTACACAAATTAGGGAAAATGACATCAGTGGTTCCTAGTATTCTACATGTTTACCTTTGTTATCTATTATGTTTTACATACATACAATACATGCAAAACATATCATTTATCCATAAATTACCCTTTAATTCTACCAGAACAATTAAATATCAATTATGATTTAATCATAAAACCATTTTTCTACACCAGAGTGATTAATCAAACAACGAAACTAAGCTAACTGCCAGAAGAGAGAAAATGAGAAAAGGCCAGTTTCCCTTGTAATGTTATGCGTGGATATACTTATTTATTGTAATATGTATTCTAAAAAGCAATACTGTCAATGATCTTTTGAAAGGACTCGTGTGTTGAACATGATTTTCTAATTGCCTTAACTGAGCAACTTAAGCATTCTGTCAAAGATGTTAAAGATTGCTACAAATAATCATTTCAGCCATTTCTTTATGTTCCAAGTGTTACTTCAACGTCAAATTAACAATGATATCAGAAGTAGTGAATAACATACATTTCCCAAGAGCAAGATCAACTTGATCGATATGATCATTTTTTGCAAGGACATGCCGCCAAACTGCACAAAGAAATGGAAAGCTTTAGGCTAACTGAAGTTTGCATTCAGAAATTGAGAATTCTTAGCTCTAAATATTCAGATAGGTTAACTAAACATGTTTAACATGGATAATCTTTTTTAAATATGAATGAAAAAAGATGTCAAGTAAAGATGAAAGCGACATACATATATCTCCTCTACGAAGATCGAGGGAAGCAATTATATTCTCCTCAGTAGAGACTATCACTCGCTTCCTTCCTGTTTTTTGTGTATGGAAAACAGCATGCTTCACCTTTCCAATGTATTTCTGTTGCCTGTAATAAATTCTCATATGTATCAGTGGATAATATGGAGATTATCGTTTAAAACTTATGCACAGCTACGTCGAGTGTTATTGTAGAAAACCACCTGAGCATTTGATGTAACATAACTCCATATGCATATTCAAGTAATTATGACACAGAATATACTCAAACAACTGTGACCAAGAGAAATGGAAATGTTGAAATCCTGATGATACTATGCTTTCATAAGAACAGATTATAAAATATTAGATATTTGTTTATACTCAATTTCATGTCAAATTGTCATATATAACAAACTTTATTACAATCCAACAGGGACTGAAGTGCTGAACATAATCAAAACCAACTAGACTACCATTCAGCAAGCATTATCAGTTATATCGCTATTACCAATAACCAAAATTTCATATTATATCCATTTTTATTCATCATTTTCAACGAAATTGGTTTGAGTCTTCTGTTTTTATTACATTGCAACATGACTTCGAGAGAATCCATACAAATAACGATAACCAGTTCAGAGCACGTCAACAATATTCTAGAGATCTGATTATGTCATATTTATTAATATAAACGATAGAACTTCAGGCATGCAGAAGAATTCTTCAGTTATTTACCTTTCGTAGTAATATTAGCAAATTGAGTGTATAATATTTGTTATTTTTTTTCTTAAAATAATAAACCTACTTCCCATCGATATGGGATATAATGAAAAGATTGCAACTTATTTTTGAGTTATACATAAATTTTTGATACTACGATACATTATGCAAGTGCAATTCTGTTTCGAAAGAAAAATATATTTTTATGTTCTATGAGCTTAAATCGTATCAAAATTATATTTTATCCTACAAAGATAAATCTTGAATGTAAATAAAACCATTATTGTAAACTATGAGTAATTTAATTACTTAGAATTTAATGAAACCAACAACACTGGTCTAAACTTGTGGTACCCAAAAAGTTATAGCATCGCTGTATGAATAATTATGTGTCTGGTTATGTCAAACATTGAATTAGAAGATAACGAAGAGGTCATCACTAAATCCATGGGGGGAAAACATGGATTTTAGTTTGCAATGGAGAAATTTGACAACTGCTCTCCAGGTTGATGATAATAAACCCTCTGAGATCAGTTCATCGCCTATATGATGATGTTAATACTCCAGAAATCATTGTTTACATCATCCTCACGAAAACAATTGTTACGCTATTTTTCTTAACAATAAGAAACGGTGAGTGTGAATTACTCTGTAGTTTCTAGATGATACTGACTTGACATGATAAAGTTTTCTTTGCCAATTATAACAAAAAAATTGATTAAACGTCTTTTGTTATGCAAATACTTCATTGTTTTATTTAACAAATATTCAACTATCCATTTTACTAAACAATCTTCAGATTAATTATCAATTTTTAGAATCTACCATTATGCTAGTTAATAATAAAAAGATCATTCACGCTAAGATTACTGCCTTCAATGAACTCGCACGCAACGCCAAGTTAAAAGGATGCTCTTTATAAAACAAACAAATAGATGTTCAATCTATACACCAACTGATCAGTTGCAGATACTGCAATGATTTTACTTATTACTTGAAAAATGCAGGAAGGGAGAATTATATGTTTAGAAACAGCCATGCTCATCAAAAGACAAACACATTAGTGGTGGCATAATATATCAATTTACTAGTTTCTACCAAATACATAAATCAGTAAATCATCAGATGGTTGTGGGATGGTTTGTTCAGAAAACATGTTTTAAAATGCAAGGGCAGAAGACTCTGCATCCATGAAATCTGTTTCATGAGGACTGACAGTCACCCGGTTTGTGTAGAGTACAAACATAACAGACTAGCTAGGATAGGAGACAAACAATGAAGATGTTGCTTGTTAGAAAATAATAAGACAATTCTCCTAGCAAAAAAAGCTGGCGTACAAAGCTAACATTATAACGATACAATGTCAACAAGTACAGATACCAAAATGGCCAAGTTGACTTCGGGTTTGTTGCTAAGGGATTTGTTTATGAGTAGTTACCATATTCAGATCCCAATTTAGTCAGCTTTAGTAATAAAAAGACAACAAGCATTAGCTTTCATGATAAGTCAATTTCATCATATTATGTAATACGAACAACTTCTTCGAAGGAATTGAAACGGATTAATCTAGCAACCAAAAATAGATTTGTTTAGGTGCGATAAAGGTACTGAATCAATCCACAGAATTCAAGATTAGTAGCAATCTAAACAACTAAATACAGATATACCAGTCAGTGAGGCCAACTTGATCTTCGTAAATAGCGGAACAGAAGTTGAAGAATAAGATCAGGGTTATAAACCCTAGGCATATTCTAGCCGCCATGGCTAGAGCTGAGAGAATGTAGGAGGAGATTGAAGAAACGATATAAGCTTAAAATTTACTGAAGACGAAGATCCAATCAACTGTTACTGGGCCGGGTGTAGAAGCATTTGTATAAGTCTTTCCATGACAACATTTTTTAGTTACTCTTAGGTCAGCTGCAAGTCAAAGATTAGATATACTGATATAGTTTCTGCCATGTAAAACTCTTTTTTTTTTTTTTTTTTTTTTTTTTTATTATTTTTTTTTTTTTTTTGGTTAACATCTTGCTATTACAATAAATGTCGCATTTTCTTAATGGATATTTGTTTCAAGGACACATTTTAGAAAAAAAATAGATCAAAGGACAAACGACTTTTGCTATGTAAATTAAGGACTACTTTCATGTTTTAATTGGAAAAAGTCCAAATATTTTAAACTAAGGACATGTATTGGCATTTCACAAAAAATAAAAATTAATATAAAAATAATATTCTGTGATTATAAGATTAAAAAATAATAAAAAATAATTATGAAATGTTTTTTTGTTGTAAATATTGAAGAACAAGCAATATCAGAAAATTCTGGACGGAAAGCTAAATGCATATAGCTTCGTTATTTACGGTATATCTTTTTTATGGTGTAAACGAGATTAGCTTTAAAATGACTTAATTCTGTAATTGGATGATATAATATAAAGCTATATTTTAAGTTATAAAGCTATATTCATTTAGTTTTCCGAACTGGTTATTTTATATGTTTATAATAACATAAATTGACTGAAATAATTTCAAAATCATCTTTTTTTCTTTCATTTTTGAGGGTTGTTTTTTATTTTATAAATTAGTTCATTAATAATGAGAGGTTAAAGTGAATTTTATGTTGCATAATAAAATTTGGTCATTGTCCTTAATTTAATTATGAAACTTAGTTGTCCTTTGATCTAATTTTTTTTTTTTGCAACTTGTCCTTCAAACTAAATACCCCCTTTTTTTATCTCTCAACTATCAAAAAATTCTTCCAAAATCGTTATTAAATCTTAAGATCAGAAATGCTATTACATCATAATCCGCTTAAAAATAGAATATAACGCATTAACTTTATTTACAAATTCATTTTTTATTAATTAACTTTTAGTAATAAGTGTAGTGCATTTTGTATCACACCTTTTATTGGCCGCGTAAATTAGCAAAAACGTCCATCACACCTTTAATGTCACACTTTTTTGCTCTTTACGTGAATTATCAAAACTATCTTTCCATCCCTACTAATAATGAAAATGCCTAAGTGTGGTGAAGCTTTTTTGGATTTCCAACAACAAAGTCCTCCTCCTTATATATAATGTAATACAGAAGAAATAACGTTGGTGGGTAGACCCGTCTTCTCTTTCCACCGCCTCCCACTACTCATTCTGGGGTTTGTCACGCCATCTCCCACTTTTCATTTTATTTCCTCCACTTCTTCAGCGCGGTCTTCACGTCTTCCCTCATTTCCACCTACTTTCTTCTCCACTATCCGCCCTGAACTATCTCAATCTTCACCACATGTGACTCTTAACTGCCACCATGTTCAACAGTTAGAGCCTTCTCCTTCTCAAATCAACTCGCTTCCTTCGTACTTCTACATCTCCATAATCCACTCTTATACATGACGAAAAACTACCGATTTTCCTTAGATCTGCAACTATTCCTCGGATCTGACAGTGGAGAAACCGTCTTCCGCCTCGACAACGAGCTCATCGTTAAATGTCTTACGCCTTAGTTTTATTTTTGCTTTCGTGTTTACTCCCACCTTCTTGAATCAACTTCAACCTGCTCCTTCACATATGCCACTCAATGAAACGTCTTCCGCCTCGCGGATGACAGCATCGGTAAAAGTCTTATTCAGATCTGCCAACTTTACTCAGATGTGCTAGTAAATACTAGTGTGTAACTCATGCGCTGCGCACGGTAATATCATTAAAAAGTATGTATTATTTAATGTTAAAATGAGAACTTTGTTATGTAATGTATCATAAATTTTGATGTGAAATACGTAAACTGCTAAGTAAAATTATTATTATTATTTGTGTGTAATTTATGTCCTATAGCCAAGCTTACACATAAACAACATATGTGTGTGTAGCTGGGTTTTTTTTAATCATTTTTGTTAATATAGATATACATGTTGAAATTGATGTATGTTAGTAATTTATTCGATGAATAAACAAATATTATTTAATAGAATTTGTTTAAATAAGTTGAATGTAGAATTATGAAATTAGTTTAATTTACATAGGCGGATTCAGCAAGGGGAAAGGAGGGTCAAGTGACTCCCCTCAAGCTTAATTTTTTTACCAATATACCCCAATTCTTTATCAGGCGATGGAAGACGAGGATTTCCAATCGGTCACGCGCAGAGAGAGTCACCCAAATAAGGAGCTTCTGACTATTCCTCTAGGCGACGCTGCTACCTCCACTCCGCTTATGAAGTATGGCTCTTCCGGCGCTATGTTAGAAGAAATCGAAGCCTATTCTTCTCAGAGCAGCGAAACCCTAGACCCCGAAAACCAGTCCTTCGCACAGCTGCTGAAATCGTCTCGCTCTCCTCCCTCAATGCCAGCAGCAACATCTTCTGTAACAACCCGGAGAATCCGAACCAATTTAAAAATTTTATTTTTAATAAATTGGTTAGAAAATGTGCCCAAATTTAAAAATTCTATTTTTAAATAATATTAAAGCCAGTGAAAATAGTCAATTTTCAAACGACCTCTGTTTTCGACGAAACCACTTTTGTTGGAACCGGAATGTCAAATTATTGCTAGGTTTCAATTTTTAGAATTTTCCGAATTAGTATGTGAGTGTGGCATCAGAAAATGTGTTTGGTCAAATATAGTCAAAATTGAACGACTGGAAAATAGTCATTTTTCAAACAGTCTCAGAATTCGACGAAAATAATTTTGTTGGATTCGTATCGTCAAGACATAGCCAAAAATATTTTTTTGGGATTTTTTGGGGTTCGTATGTGGCTCCGGTGGATTTTTGAATATGTCAAAAATTAATAATAAGAAGAATTAATTTTAAATTTGAAAAACAGGGGCTGAGTTGACCTCATGGGCCTGCGGGACATGGTTAGATGGATTCGGAATAGGGGTTATTGGGTAGGGTAGCTTCTAGTTGGACTGAATTCTGAATATCTTAAAAGATTTGTTTTTTTTTTTTGTAAAATTAACATTTTAATATTATAAAAGAGATTGTAAAACCCTAAAATACAATCCACTATTCATCTTCTCTACAGCCCCCCCCCCCCCCTTCAATGGTCGAAACTTCCCCCTTTAATTTCTTCCAACCCACAACGAATTAAAATCCAATCCCTATACCACTTCAAAGAGATTCTTCTTCTCTTCGTTTTCATACGGTTAGATCTTCTCTGGTGCCACCATCTCCTCGAACCACGCACCCATAGCCGCCGCTTATCACTCACGTCGCACCCCCAAGACTCAGCCGAGTTCAACCACTCCGGGCCCCACGCGTGTGCCTCTCCGTCCTCTTCGCTGCAGCATCCTCTGATCGAACACTGGTGGCTTGTATTGGGAGAAAAGGTCAACCCTAGTTTTGAACAAAAGGAAAGGGTGTCGGCCGTGAATACTGTGAGGAGGAAGATGAACTAAACTAATTGTTTTTACTTAATTTAATGATTAAGTTAATCCCTAATCTTATTTTACTCATAACTTTGTCAAATAAACTCAGAATTACACTATTTCTGAAGCGTTGGACTCGTACGATCCTGAACCACAATTCTAGACTGAAACGGGGAATTTCTGAGCAGTTGGGATTTTGGCTAAAATCACAAACGACTGTGAGATATCTTTTGTTTAAATTAATTAATTAATTTATTTATTTATTTTTATTTATAGTTATTCATCTTCAGATCTATTTGTGTAAATGTAGTATGATGTTTGGTTGTTGTACGATGGATTATTATGATTGGTTGTCATGTGTTATTCAAATATTATTATTTTTATCGCTTATTCTATTTAATTGAATTGAGTTAGATAATCAATTTAATATTTATTAATATATCGAATAATCATAGATCTACATGTGAAAAAAAAATATTAATAATAACAATATTATTGAATTGATTTAGATCATCGATTCAATATCAAATAACACAATTTGTTTCGTAGAGTGATTGATCTAATTTATCAATTCCATATAAAGAAAATAAAATTGCCTTTCTATTTGAATTGTTTTATTTGAACCAAACATAGAAAAATATATGTCATCCTTTTTATTTGTGTTTCAACACAAATATATACATAGAAAAATGAGCCATCCTTTTTATTTGTGTTTCAACACAAATATATACATAGAAAAATGAGCCATCCTTTTTATTTGTGTTTCAACACAGATATATACATAGAAAAATGAGTCATCCTTTTTATTTGTGTTTCAACACAAATATATAAATAGAAAATAAGTTATTCTTTTCATTTGTGTTTCAACACAAATATATACATCTTATATTGAATAATATTTTATTTGTGTCCCTAAACACAAATATTACATAGAACATTTTATTGCATTTTATTGGTGTCCATAAACACAAATATTTCATAGAAAATTGAATGACTTTTTAGTGTGTTCTCAAATACAATTAAAATATTGACAATAAAAATATATTTTTATTTGTGTTCTCCAACGCAAATAAAAATATGTTTAAAAGGTAGTACATTTTTATTTACCCTTTTTAGATGCAATCAAAATGTAGGAAAATAAATTATCATTTTTGTTGCATTCCCTAATGCAAACAAAATGTAGAAAATAAAATTATCTTTTTTGTTGCATTCCCTAATGCAAACAAAATGTAGGAAAATAAAATTATCATTTTTGTTGCATTCCCTAATGCAAACAAAATCTAGAAAATAAAATTATCATTTTGTTGCATCCCCTAATGCAAACAAGATGTATTTAATGCAAACAAGATGTAGGAAATGAAATATCATTTTTGTTGCATTCCTTAATGCAAACAAACTGTAGAAAGATAAAATATCATCTTTTGCATTTCTTAATGTAACGAGATAGAAAATATAAAATTTCATTTTATGTTTGCATTCCAGAATGCAAACGTTACAAAAAGAAAAGAAAAGGAGAAAAGGGATTTTATTTTATGTTTGCATTCTACAATGCAAACAATGCATGTAAAAAATATATTTTTTATTTCCTACATGCATTGTTTGCATTGTAGAATGCAAACATAAAATAAAATCTCTTTTCTCCTTTTCTTTTCTTTTTGTAACGTTTGCATTCTGGAATGCAAACATAAAATGAAATTTTATATTTTCTATCTCGTTACATTAAGAAATGCAAAAGATGATATTTTAACTTTCTACAGTTTGTTCGTATAAAAGAATGCAACAAAAATGATATTTCATTTCCTACATCTTGTTTGCATTAAATACATCTTGTTTGCATTAGGGGATGCAACAAAATGATAATTTTATTTTCTACATTTTGTTTGCATTAGGGAATGCAACAAAAATGATAATTTTATTTTGCTACATTTTATTTGCATTAAGGAATGCAACAAAAAAGATAATTTTATTTTCTACATTTTGTTTGCATTAGGGAATGCAACAAAAATGATAATTTATTTTCCTACATTTTGATTGCATCTAAAAAGGGTAAATAAAAATGTACTACCTTTTAAACATATTTTTATTTGCGTTGGAGAACACAAATAAAAATATATTTTAATTGTATTTGAGAACACACTAAAAAGTCATTTAATTTTCTATGAAATATTTGTGTTTATGGACACCAATAAAATGCAATTAAATATTCTATGTAATATTTGTCTTTAGGGACACAAATAAAATATTATTCAATATAAGATGTATATATTTGTGTTGAAACACAAATGAAAAGAATAACTTATTTTCTATTTATATATTTGTGTTGAAACACAAATAAAAAGGATGACTCATTTTTCTATGTATATATTTGTGTTGAAACACAAATAAAAAGGATGACTCATTTTTCTATGTATATATTTGTGTTGAAACACAAATAAAAAGGATGACTCATTTTTCTATGTATATATTTGTGTTGAAACACAAATAAAAAGGATGACATATATTTTTCTATGTTTGGTTCAAACAAATCAATTCAAATAGAAAGGCAATTTTATTTTCTCTATATGGAATTGATAAATTAGATCAATCACTCTACGAAACAAATTGTGTTATTTGATATTGAATCGATGATCTAAATCAATTCAATAATATTGTTATTATTAATATATATTTTTTCACATGTAGATCTATGATTATTCAATATATGAATAAACATTGAATTGATTATCTAACTCAATTCAATTAAATAGAATAAGCGATAAAAAATATATATTTGAATAACACATGACAACCAATCATAATAATCCATCGTACAACAACCAAACATCATGCTACATTTACACAAACAGATCTAAAGATGAATAACTATAAATAAAAATAAATAAATAAATTAATTAATTAATTTAAACAAGAGATATCTCACAGTCGTTTGTGATTTTAGCCAATATTCCAACTACTCAGAAATTCCCCGTTTCAGTCTAGAATTGTAGTTCAGGATCGTACGAGTCCAACGCTTCAGAAATTGTGTAATTCTGAGTTTATTTGACAAAGTTATGAGTAAAATAAGATTAGGGATTAATTTAATCATTAAATTAAGTAAAAACAATTAGTTTAGTTCACCTTCCTCCTTACAGTATTCACGGCCGACACCCTTTCCTTTTTGTTTAAAACTAGGGTTGACATTTTCTCCCAATACAAGCCACCAGTGTTTGATCAGAGGATGCTGCAGCGAAGAGGACGGAGAGGCACACGCATGGGGCCCGGAGTGGTTGAACTCGGCTGAGTCTAGGGGGGTGCGACGTGAGTGATAAGCGGCGGCTAGGGGTGCGTGGTTCGAGGAGATGGTGGCACCAGAGAAGATCTAACCGTATGAAAATGAAAAAAGAAGAATCTCTTCGAAGTGGTATAGGGATTGGATTTTAATTCGTTGTGGATTGGAAGAAATTAAAGGGGGAAGTTTCGGCCATTGAAAGGGGGGGGGGGCTGTAGAGAAGATGAATAGTGGATTGTATTTTAGGGTTTTACAATCTCTTTTATAATATTAAAATGTTAATTTTACAAAAAAAACCAAATCTCTTAAGGTATTCAGAATTCAGTCCAACAAGAAGCTACCCTACCCAATAACCCCTATTCCGAATCCATCTAACCATGTCTCGCAGGCCCATGAGGTCAACTCAGCCCCCGTTTTTCAAATTTAAAATTAATTCTTTTTATTATTAATTTTTGACATATTCAAAAATCCACCGAAGCCACATACGAACCCCGAAAAATCCCAAAAAAATATTTTTAGCTATGTCTTGACGATACGAATCCAACAAAATTATTTTCGTCGAATACTGAGACTGTTTGAAAAATGGCTATTTTTCAGTCGTTCAATTTTGACTATATTTGACCAAACACATTTTCTGATGCCACGCTCACATACTAAGTCGGAAAATTCTAAAAATTGAAACCTAGCAATAATATGACATTCCGGTTCCAACAAAAGTGGTTTCATCGAAAACAGAGGTCATTTGAAAATTGACTATTTTCACTGGCTTTAATATTATTTAAAAATATAATTTTTAAATTTGGGCACATTTTCTAACCAATTTATTGAAAATAAAATTTTTAAATTGGTTCGGATTTTCCGGGTTGTTACAGTCTCCCCCACTTAAAAACTTTTCGTCCTCGAAAAGGGAAATAAAAGTAAAGTAGTAACAAAACGGAAAATGCAAGGTATTATAAATGTACTCAACATAAAGCTATTCGGAGATATCCACTCTACACTTGGGATAGGCTTGCTTGAAGCTATCCTCGGTCTCCCAAGTGCAGTCTCTAGGATCCCTGATCCACTGGACCTTGACGAGGTTGATTTTCTTATTCCTCAAAGCTCTGATTTCCTTGCCCACAATTTTTACTGGCTCCCTCTTTACGGCTAAGCTCGGAGTAATTTCCAAATCTCATTGTGCTTCTTCCTCCACAACTAAATCTGGATCATGAACATTCTTCCTGAGTTGGGACACATGAAATACATCGTGCACTCCTGGCAGCCAGTTGGGCAACTGTACTCGATAAGCTAGAGTCCCAATCTTTTCAAGAATAGGGAATGGACCAATGAACCTCGGTGCCAACTTTCCAGTCTTTCCAAAGTGAATTACGTCTCTTAATAGAGAAACCTTCAAGTACACCAGATCACCAACAGAGAATTCTAGATCTCTTCTTCGAGTGCTTGCATAACTCTTTTGTCGGCTTTGAGCAGCTAGCAAACGCTTCTTAATAAAATCAACTTTATCCAATGCTTCCCGAATCGTATCGGGGCCTAAGACTATTCTATTACCTGGCTCCACCCAACATGCCGGAGATTTGCATGGCCTGCCATATAAAGCCTCGAATGGCGACATCTGCAGGCTTTCTTGATAGCTGTTATTATAAGAGAATTCCACTAAGTGCAGATGATCCTCCCATGAACCGCCAAAGTCAAGGATGCATGCTCGCAACAAATCTTCTAAGATGCGGTTTACCCTCTCAGTCTGGCTGTCTGTCTGAGGGTGATAAGCTGTACTCATATTCAACTTGGTTCCTAGCTTCTCTTGGAAAGCTTCCCAGAACTTGCTAGTAAATATTGGATCGCGGTCACTGACAATGCTGCTGGGAACTCCATGGAGTCTGACAATCTCTCTTAAATAAAGTTGTGCCAAACTTTGAGCCGTTCTATTGGATTTGACAGGGATGAAATGAGCAACTTTCGTCAAGCGATCTACAATCACCCATATGCTATCATTCCCTCTCCTAGTCCGAGGCAAACCATCAATAAAGTCCATAGAAACTTCGTCCCACTTCCAATTAGGAACTCCTAATGGCTGCAATAGACCTGCTAGCTTTTGCTGATCACTCTTGACCAACTGACAGGTGGGGCACTTGGCAACATATATGGAGATGTCCCTCTTCATTGCTCTCCACCAAAAGGTACGCTTAAGATCGTGGTACATCTTGCTTACTCCAGGATGAATACTGAGCTTGGATTTATGACATTCGTCCATAACTTCCCTTCTTTGTTCAGGAATGTTTGGGACACAAATCCGGCCTCATAGCTTCAAAACTCCTTTGTCATCAATTTGGAAGCTCATGGGTTCACCTTCTCGAATTCTTTTGCTAATCTTTTGGATAAACTCATCATCTTTTTGAAGGACAGAGATCTTGTCGATCAAAGAAGGAGTAATAATGAGATGGGCAAGGATAAGATTGGTGTTGGCCATGTTCTTTCTGCTGAGAGCATCTGCCACTACATTTGCTTTTCCCGGGGTATATAGGATATCCAGGTCGTAGGGTGCAAGGAATTCAATCCAACGATGTTGTCTCAGGTTCAAAACTTTTTGGGTAAATAGATGCTTCAAGGATTGGTGGTCCGTATATAGCTCGAACTTTTCCCCCAAGAGATAATGCCTCCATATCTTTAGAGCGAATACAATGGCCATTAGCTCAAGATCATGAGTGGCATAATTCTTTTTATGCGGTTTCAATTGCCTGCTAACGTATGCTACCACTCTACCTTTTTGCATAAGCACCGCACCAATACCTTAAATAGACAAAAAGGTAACATGTTAAAATGAGACTTAACATCAAAAGAAAATGTTATCTCAGACATGTTTTATTCAGATAAAGAGAATGACCTTCTTTGGAAGCGTCTGTCCAGACTTTCAGATCCTCATTACCATCTATGATGGTCAACACAGGAGCAGTGATCAATCTCTGTTTCAGCTCTTGGAATGCAGCCTCACATTCAGGTGTCCAAACGAACTCTGAAGGCTTCTTAGTTAATTTCGTCAGTGGGCAAGATAATTTCGAAAAATCCTTAACGAACTTTCGATAATAACCAGCTAGTCCTAAGAAACTTCGGACTTCTGTGGGAGTGGTAGGCCGCTTCCAGTCTTGGATGGCCGAGATCTTTCCTGGATCTATTGAGATGCCTTCTTTTGATACCACGTGGCCGAGGAATTTCACCTCTTCTTGCCAAAATATGCATTTGGAAAATTTAGCTTTCAGCACATTCCTCTGCAAAATCTCCAAGACTTCTTTCAAATGTTTCTCATGTTCAGCAATGGTTTTGGAAAAGATAAGGATATCATCAATGAACACAAGCACGAATTTATTTAGAACCCCACGAAATACTCTATTCATTAAATCTACAAAGTATGCTGGGGCATTGCATAGACCGAAAGGCATTACTAGCCATTCATAAAATAGATCAGGCCCTCTGAAAGCAGTTAAGGGGATACTCTCTTCTGCAATGCGCAGTTGATGGAATCCTGTGGCTAGGTCCATTTTAGAGAATACATGTGCTCCATGCAGACGGTCTAATAGATCATCAATCCGAGGCAAGGGATATTTGTTTTTCATTGTTTGCTTGTTTAGATCGCGGTAGTCTACACACAGACGGAGTGTGCCATCTGACTTTGGGACAAACACCACCGCTGCACCCATTCTGAGAAGCTAGGTCTAATTAGACCCTTGGCCAAGAGCTGCTTAGTTTGATTGCTCGGCTCTTTTCTTTCCTTTGGCGACGTTCGCCTAATGGGATGCACCACAGGCATTTCATTAGGAACCAAGTCAATTCTGAAATCGGTTTCTCTGTGGGGAGGTAAGCTGGTTACTTCTTCAAATACATCAACATAATCTTTGATGATGGGAATAGTGTCAATAGAAGGAGGGGTGACTTTTAAAGAAGACCAGAATTCTTTTCTATCTGTGGCTGAGCCGTGGCATGGTATAGTCATTATATTCGCAAATTTCGTTTTAATTTTAACTACCCTTTCAGCACACAGCAACTCAGCCCCATACTTTGTTAGCCAATCTAGCCCAAGTATGACATCGTATCCAGAAAAGTTCATGATGATTAAACTGAAAGGAAATAGGAAGTGAGAGTAAGAAACGGGCACTCTACAGTACTGATCAAGAATAAGTGAACCTCCTATCGGGCTATGGGCTTTAATCGGTTCTTTAAGTTTTCTTGTTTTCAGTGTAAGCTTTTTAATAGTACCACTTGATATGAAACTTCTAGATGCACCAGTATCAAACAAAACAATAATGGGAATATCCTTAATGTTAAGAGTACCGCCTAAAATATCAGGCTTACCTGCTCCTTCAGAAGAAGCCGGTGCAGCCGTATCTTCGTAGACGTGTGCTACTTCAGATTTCTTGAGCAGAGGGCAATTCTTGATAAGTTGTCCAAGCTTGCGGCAGTTGTAGCACTCTTTTGGACCACGAGGATTCTGTCCACTGCTTTGGCTCAGCCCAGACTCGTTCCTCTTTGGCTTCTTCGGGGCCCTGCACTCATATCGTAATGTCCCATCTTCTGGCAATTGAAGCATCTAACTTTAGACTTGTCTCTCTTCTTGTTTCCCTGAGGTTTTGTGGTCGAAGAACTGCCTTCCCCTGTTTTCTTGTCCGCCTCCTTCTTCTTATTAGCTTGATTCTTGGCCTTTTCTAGCTGAGCACCCTTCTGATCAATTTCTTCGTATCTGCATGCCATCTCTATCACCTTGGCAAATGGGCTCTCAATATGGGTTGTCACTCTGTTATGGTATCGCCTTGCAAGCCTATTTATGAACCTCTTATTTTTCTGTAAGGCGTCTTGCACTAGCTCCGGGGCATACCTAGAAAGCTCCTCAAACTTCTTCACGTACTCTGCAATGGTCATGGTGCCTTGCTGCAAGTTAGCAAATTCATCGTGTAGACGTTCTACTTCATGTGGCGGGATAAACTTTTCATTAAAAAGCTCTTTAAATCTTGTCCAAGTTATCTCTGCAACATCTCTCCCAAAACCGGAACCGTTGGGACCGCTTTGGGAAGATCTTTCCAATAAGACAAGTCTTAGTGCCCCCTCCTTTAGCCATCGATGAAGATGGGTTTCGATTAATGACTTCAAGACAAAATAGTCGTAATGCTAATTATACTACAACACATAGCATTGGTGTGCAGACTCACTTTTAGCCTAATACTGCGCAGATGCAGCAGCTTTGCTTACCGCCGCCTTCGCCGAGAGGTGCTAATATGTCTACTAATTCCCAATGCAAGGCGGGACATCAATCTTCTCCTAGAACTTCTCGTGCTTGGAAGGAAGTTGTCGTCGACAGGTTCTGATATCTAACTCTCTTCAATTTCTTTGTAGACAGATCCAAAAATACCTTCAACTATTTTAAGCAGTTTGCTGAAATCATCGGTAGCATTTCTCAGACCTTTGTACTCAAAAACCCTTAGATTATTGCTTCTACCTTGGAAATCATACATTGTACTTCTACGGGGGGCAATCTTGTTGAAGCCTTAATTAAAAAAAATGTTTATTTTAGTTAATGATCAAATAGATGTTATATTAATATTATGACAACTCCATTTGAATTTTCTAGATCCGCCACTGATAGCATAACATGAAGAATTGAAAAGGAACTTGCAAATAAAAATTATATATACATACAAATTTATTGTTGAGTTATAGATGTTCAAAAAGAATTTTATGATATATTATAAGCTAAAATCTTAATATAATATAATACACCACACTTAGCGTTAATTAGATGAATTAACAACAATTTATTGATTAGATTCATTTGTTAAATTCAAAATTGCATAATTAATTTAAACATATCGACTTAAATATACAATGTTGAATGATATCGTATAATGTTTGTAAATAACTAAATAAAATTTAAAATGTAGGCTTTTGACATCAATATTGCAATGCAATACACTGTAAATATATTGACTTAAATGAGTTCAGCTTTGAACTTGTGATAATTATGTCTGATTTATTTTATATGATTAATGTGTCTGTATATTTGATTTTTTTTGTTAATATGAATATGATTAACCATGATGTGATTTATTAGGCCAATCAATGAATAATGGTTTTCTAAATTTGTTTAAATAGTGGGTTTTTTTTTTTTTTGCAAAACCGACTGGTTTTTAAAGTGACTGTAAACACTTTTATTATAACCAATGATAAATACAAATAATACAGGAGGTTAGCGGTTACCAACCTACTACAAACTCGATTTCTAAGGTGGGCCGTCAATCATCATCCTAACTAGGTTACAACATTGGAGCTAGACACTTCTTCTATACTACGATTCCACCATTACAATTTCACACTCCACGCAGGGAGAATAACATGTTTAAATAGTTTTAATATTATGTAATTAATTGTAAAATATGTACTAAATGTAAAACGCTAGAAAAGAATTGAGAGAGAATGATTATAGAAAATTTAAAATTTAGGTATTTGAAACCAAAAAACATAATTTTGTTATTTTTAGCTTTTAAAAGAAATATTAATTAATTAAATTTAAAGTGAACTAGGCTGAAGGAAAAGCCTAAGAACAATTTTAGTCTGAAGGACACAAGTTTCAAAATTTAATATGAAGAACAAAAAAATGATATATTTGTATAACATTACTGAAGTATAATGCTATATTCAAATAGCTTTATTATGCATTAAGCACAAGATTAGTGTAAAGTATAAAGCGAATACATATGCATATCATATATTTTATATTCTCTTTTGATGGCTTTTGATGGCTTTTCATGACATAAAGTATGTTCCCAGCTTATGCAATATGCGCTAGACATAGATGTGTGATATTATTCTAATCAACAATTATTGTCTTAGTCGAGCAGCAATGACTGTAGACATTTGATAATTCCCTTACATTGTTACAAAGTTTTTCACCTAGAAAATGTAACTTATGTTTTGAACGTGCATGCTTGCATAACTGTAATTATACAGGAAGTCACAGTTGTCAAAATGAGCAATAAGTAGTCAGCGTGGGTCAACTTACACATGTTTCTGGGTTATGTGATTGTACATAAAATGATGCAAGCACGAGGCAAATGATTCCAAATACAAGGCTTCAACATTGACTTTGTGATGGAAAATTAAAGAATTATAAATAAGGAAGTTGACAGCTGGAATGTACGTAAGTATGGTAAAGATCTTTCACATAATTATCTGTTGCAGACTGTTATGAAAATATTGTTGTGCTCGTTAAAAAGGAGTGGATTCATGAACGTTGGATGCGAAAACAAATGTTACTCAACCAAATAAAGTAACATCAACAAACTTC
Organism: Allium sativum; assembly: GCA_030737875.1. Lineage (NCBI taxonomy): Eukaryota > Viridiplantae > Streptophyta > Magnoliopsida > Asparagales > Amaryllidaceae > Allium > Allium sativum. The sequence continues at coordinate 439,705,774 of CM060922.1, read as the reverse complement.
TGAAATTTATTTCCTATCAGCGATTAAATGAATATATGAATATAACATTATATTTCGTTATGCTATATTAACATATCATTTTTTCTGTCCTTCAGACTAAATTATAGAACTTGTGAGCTTCAGCATAAAATTATTTTCAACCTTTTCCTTTATCATAATTCCCCCAATTAAATTTATTTAAGTTACTTAAGTTTGGGTCTTGTAATTAATTTAAATACGTTTAGACTTAAATATAATCGTCTGTTGTGGATTGTATGAAAACATAGTTATGGTCGTTAAAAGGGAGTGGATTCATAAACATTGGATGTGAAAACAAATGTTACTCAACAAGAATAAAGTAACATTAACAAACTCCAGAGACTTAATTTCCTGTCAGCAATTAAATTAATATATCATTATATGAATATAGCTTATATTTTGGTAATGCTATATAAATATATCATTTTTTCTGTCCTTCAGACTAAATTTTAAATCTTGTGAGCTTCAGCCTAAAATTATTTTGAAAATTTTCCTTCAGCCTAATTCCCTCAATTAAATTTATTTAAATTACTTAAATTTTGGGTTTGTAATTAATTTAAATATGTAGACTTAAATATAAAATATTAGGAGCTAACATTAATAAATAATAGTGTAAACTTTGAAATGTCCATATCAAAACGTAAAATGACAGAAGAAGTAAAATAACGTGAGAGAAATAGTAAATAAGTTTAAAGTAATAAACTAATTTAAAAAGAAAATATTCAGAGAGAATCAAGGAGAAGAGGGAAGACTCATAGAATTAAGGTTCTCCTTTACTAATATTTATAGATTAACAAATTTCAATTTCCCTAAAAAATAGAATATAATGTTTAAATTTCTTTACAATTTTAAAAAACAACTTCATGCTTGAAAATAGAATCTAACGGTTAAACTTCTTTGCAAAATCAAAATGGCAAATTCTATTTATACACTGAAAATCACTTAACATACACCATTATTTTTCTATAAAATTCTACTACTAAATTACCCTTTTCTTATAGTTGCTTTTTTAAAACTTTTACATACAACTAGTCAAAGTATTCAAACTTGATGCAAACTAGATATATTAATGAAGATGTTATGAATAATTTAATCATGAAAACTAAAATTTTAGATAAAAAACTTTCACAAATAATTGTCTAATTTAGAAGTATTGATTTATTTTGTAAATTAGAGTAATTTTGATGAAATTGATTTTTTTTTCTCAAAATTTTTACAAAAACTACAATATTAGTACAAAAAATAAAGTTCATTTTGTTAAATTTAATCAATTTGATACAAAGAATTCTAATTTTGGGTAGTTGTGTTTCAAGTTTTGAAAAAGGAAAGAAAAAGAAGATGATAACATGAATAATTTAGTAAAAGAAACGGTGTATGTAAAGTAATATATGATGATAGTAGTTTATTATAAATATTGGTATATGTTTAGCAATTTTTGGTGTATAAATAAAATTAGCCATTCAAAATATGTCTCAATTATTAAAAATAGAATCTAACAAATAAACACATTTACAAATTCATTATCTATTAATTAATTGTATAAATAAAAATTCAAACTAACAAAAAATTTAGATGTTTGCAATTTTGAAATAAAAAATTAAATTAAGTAAACATGGTTTCAATGTAAAAATATGGTTAAATATTTGTGTAAGTTATTCTCTTCAATGTGTTAATCATATGTAATTTGTAGAAAAATAATTCACGCGTGAATCATATGTCATCATCACACGCAAAGCGCGTGCCGTAATGCTTAATATGTGACTTTTTACCCAAACTTCAATTCAATATTCAAAAGCTGATGAAATTTTTGCTCTTATTAATTCTTAGAAGTTCTTCATTTTCTCCTTGATTGTCTCTAGATATTTTACTTAAAATCTACAATATTTATTTGTTATTGTAATGTGGGGTTTTTAGCCTCAAGGACAAAATGGAAAAAAAAAATTGTTCCATAAGGATAAGAGGTTAAAATTTTATTCATAAGGACAAATTTAAGTGTAAAGGGAAGAATTCAGGGGCCCACTATAATTCCTCCCTTTACACTAAAATTTGTCCTTGTGGACAAAATTTTAGTCTCTTGTCCTTATGAAACATTTTTTTGTTTTTTTGTCCTTCACACTATTTTCCTGTTGTTGTGGATGTTATAACAATATTTATGTTGGTTTCCAGATATATAATCCTACATTTAAATAACAACATTGAGTAAATTTTATACTGTAAATATTTATTTCAAGTTTTCTTATACTATTTGACAATTAAGTACATATTTAAAAATTAATTTGGTGACCTTAAGTTAAAGCTATTTAAATAAACAACAAAGAACAAATATTTGTTAGTTGGTCTAATAGATTCAACTCTGCCTGTGTAGTTTTATATGCATGTCCCAAGCCAGGGTAAAGGAGGAGGGTTGTGATAGGCTTGGCGAGCAAACGTAAAAACTTAGCCTCTCTTATGGATATGGAACCTTATGATATATCGTTGGCGCGTAACCCTCTTAACAACGCGCTATATCGAGGCTCAAATATGGTGTTAAATATGTAAGGGCTGGGCCGCCATTCTCTTAGTGGCGCGCTACACCGACGCCCCAGTGTAGTGATAAGTGAGCAAGGTTCCTAGCATTTTTCTCGGCGGGTGCGATGGGCAAGGAAGCTAGTCGACGATAGTAGGGTTCGGTTAGGTAGTTGGAATGTAGGGTCCTTAACAGGAAAATTAAGAGAGATAGTGGACACTATGATTAGGAGACGGGTTAACATCTTGTGCGTTCAAGAGACTAAATGGGTGGTCAGAAGGCGAAAAAGGTGGAGAAGACTGGCTTCAAATTGTGGTACACGGGAGAAGTACGTAACAAGAACGGGGTAGGCGTATTGATTGATAAGAACCTCCAGAACTATGTGGTCGACGTCAGAAGATGAGGGGATAGGATCATCCTAGTTAAGCTAGTAGTTGACGAGGCGGTTTTGAATGTCATTAGCGCATATGCCCCACAGATAGGTCTAAGTGAAGAATCCAAGAGGAAATTCTGGGAAAACTTGGATGTCATGGTTAGAAATGTGCATAGTAGCGAGAAACTTTTTATAGGAGAAGACTTCAATGGCCATGTTGGCTCATCTAGTGGGGGTTTTGAGCGAGTGCATGGAGGTTTTCGCTTTGGCAGTAGGAACCAAGAGGGTGAAGATATATTGAATTTTGCTCCCTCTTTTGATCTCATGATTGGAAAGAGGCAATCACATCTGAATATTACCCTTATTAAGGATATGTACGAGGGGGTTATGACTAGTATCAGGGCATGCGATGGTGAGACCAGAGACTTTCCAATTAATATAGGGTTACATCAAGGTTTGGCTTTGAGTCCCTATATTTTTGCATTAGTGATGGATGAAATCACAAAAGATATACAAAGGGAGATTCTTTGGTGTATGCTCTTTGTCAATGATGTTGTGTTGATTGATGAAAGTAGAATATGGGTTAATCGATAACTGGAGTTGTGGAGGGAGACCTTGGAATTAAAGGGTTTCAGGCTTAGCGGAACTAAAACATAGTATATGAAGTGTGAGTTTAGCAGTGTCAGGTCAGATGACGGAGAGATTACCCTGGCCAGTAGAGTAGTACCCAAGAAGGAAACGTTTCGATACTTAGGGTCTATGTTGCAGTTTGATGGAGAGATTGATAACGATGTTAGTTTTAGAATTCAAGCAGGATGGGTGAAATGGCGACTAGCATCTGGCATTCTTTGTGATAGGAAGATTCCTCAGAAGCTTAAAGGAAAGTTCCATAGGACAACAATCAGGCCTACAATGTTATATGGTGCAGAATGTTGGCTACTAAGAGGCAACACGTCCAGAAGATAAGCGTAGCAGAGATGCGAGTGCTACGTTGGAGCTGTGGGAATACCAGACGTGATCGGATTAGAAATGAGGATATTCAGTAAAAACTTGGAGTTGCACCTTCGTTAAGAGAAGTTAATCCAATACCGATTGAGATGGTTTGGACATATCCAACGTAGACCATACGATGCACCTATAAGCGTTGGAATTATAGGCCGCGCCGAAGGTCCAAAGAGAGGTAGAGGTCGACCTAAAATGACATGGGAGGAGATAAAAAAAAGAGATTTAAGTAACTGGAGTTTATCTGAAGACCTGGTAGTTGATAGGAGTGCATGGAAGTTAGCAATCCATGTACCATAACCTTAGGCTTTTTTTTAACATTTTAGACCTTATTTCACGTTTATTGAACCTTTTTACTTTTTATTACTATTTTAGATTTTATTTCACTTTTATTTAACTTTTTTATTTATTATTATTAAAAAAAAACTTTATCAGACGACTTTTTATTTGTTTGGTTATTTTAAACCCTTTATATATATTATTATCGTCATTATTTATTTTATTTTATTTTATTTTAATTTTGGGTTCCATATCTACCCAACCCCAACTTGTTTGGGATATATGGCTTTGTTGTTGTTTTTGGTCTAATAGATTCTAAAAAACGACAAGTTAACATATGTATTGAATTTATATTGTCAAAGTGGTAAAGCCAATATTTATTTCAAGTCCGCATAGCTTAAAGTTTCGACAATTATATCTTTATTTCTTTATTAATAATTGTCTTGGAAGTGCAAACTTTTGGTCCGTCCATGAACTTCCAAAGTTGCCCCTCATGCATAGTTCTTTAAACAATTATCATCGCAAGAAATAACCTCTAAATAAAAGAGCACTGCTTAAAATATTAACATTGCTTAAAATTAGGATGTAATATATATTTCTTATTTTTACAAATTCAAAATTTTTTATTCACATATATCATCAAACTTAATATCCCTTGAAAATAGGATCTTACATATGATTTTCTAGAAAAATATATCCATGAAGCGTGGGCAATCATCACATGTGAAGCGAGCGTTGTAACCTTTATGTTACATGAACATTAAAAAGAAAAAAGAAACACGTGTGAAACGCGTGCCGTAACGCTTGTATTAATTATTACAATATTGTCATTTTATCTTTAAATGTCAACATTTAATAACTATTAATTATTTACCGGTGGAAAATAATGAGAAGTCCAAACTTAAAAAAAAAACTTTGTGAAAAGAATGAAAAATTTAGAAATTAGTGGGAAGGACAAATGCTAGTGCAGGTGGAAAAAGGATTGTGGACCCCCTGAATTCCATGTTTAGTGCAAATGTGGACTTTTGCCTAATTTTGAAACGTTTCATCCTTTTGACCAATTTTCTTGCAAGGTTTGTCCTTTAAAAGAAAATGCTCGTATTTTTCGACTCCCACTAATTTTCCTCATGTTGTTTTATATTCGTATTCATATAAAATTTATCACGTGGTCTTACATTTAAACCTTTTAATAAATCTGATTAACCAATATATATTTTTTGACTAATAAATCATAAAAATGACAATTCACTATGTGTATACCATATTAGTATGAAAAAAAATGAAATAAAATTTTCATTTAAGTCCGTATAATTAAAATATATAAAAAACTGTCTTTAATTATCTTATATCGTTCTACGTTCAAGTTCTTAATTTTTTTCTTAAATTTAACATTTAATACAGAGATTTTTTTTTTCATTTTAAAGTTCAAATTTCATTACATACAAATATATGTTTTCTGCTAATAACATATATAATGTTTTTTCTTTCCAAAATTTGTATGCAAAGTGGATTCTTTGTCACTAATAAAATTTATTCTAAATAAATGATAAGAGTTTTTATCTAATAATATTGCAATAAGTAAATAAATTCAATTATTATGTTTTTGTAAAAAAAGAGGAAATTTTAATTAGTTATATTCGTAATTTCTGTTAACCACTAGGCAAAAATTATACTATATTTAAATTGATTTTTTTTGTTTAGCATAACAGTTGTGTAGAGCGGATATACACATCCAGTTCGTATATTATAGATAATAGGATAATATATATCGGTCAACAAGCCTGACCGATAGCTCAAATAGTAGTAGTTATGCATGCGGGTATGCATGCACCAGAAGTATGTTGCGCGTAGTGCAAATAGATACATACAAAGTTGATTTAAAGACAGCAAAAATACACAACTAGAAGATAAACATATGAGCTGAAGAGAACAACTCCAAAACGTTGCTAGTAGAAATCAACCAAAAAATAGGCATAAGTGTACTCGGTGCTTGAGGTCAGCCGAGCAGGTGGATATTACCATGGGCGGGGGTAGTTCCTTCGTTGCTGGTGACCAAATGCCTTCGCGTTGTCCATTGACTCCTCCCAGATGGTGGCAATATCCATGATGGTAGGTATGTACAACGCTGGCCGGGTACCAGAAGATGATGCATTAAATATATTTTTCTTTTGTATTTTTAAGACAAATGTTAAATATATTTAAAAGGTTTTATTACAAATTAAAATTACTAAGTTATAAATAAATATATTAACAATATTTTTCTTTTACATAATTAAAATGAAAACATGATACATATCGTTTCATATCTTATTTTCATTAAATACCTTTTATGTAACAACCCGATCTTGTGAGATTACCTGTCCTTAACCATAAAAAATATATTTAATGAGATTATAATTTATTAATTAGTCCACAGCAGTAGCCCAACGGTTAAGGACTTATGTCATGACAACAGTGGCGTGGGTTCGAAACCTGGAATGGCATGCTAAGAGCTTACCATGTGCATACACTAAGATCAGCCACTTAAGTGGTGCTCGCGAACCAGGCTAGGTGCATTATGGAGAGTTTTACGACTCCGGTCGGTTTCCCTCCTGAACAAAATCAAAAGAAAAGTTAAATATCAATTGGGAAGGATAATTTAAATAAAATTATCCAAGTATAAATAAATATGGACTTTTGGGATTTATTTAGGTGATAATTTAATAAAGTGATTATTAATCATTTATACATAGGCAAAAATGGAAATTTGTGGAAAATTAACATTGGGAAGATAGTAAAATAAAGCTTTGGAATGTTGTAAGTGTGAAGATTTTTCAATTATTAGGAATTCATATACATTTTATTAAGAGTTTATTGCTTTAAGTTGTAATAAATGAACAAACAGTAAAATTTGAGAAAATTGTGTATTTGAGTAAAACTCAAGTGGAAATAAATGTTAAAAACGTATATAAACTGTTGAAAAATGTTTTTATATATATGATAAATAAGTGATTGTGTTTGGAAATTTATTTATGTTAATATAGTGTGTTTAAACATTTAAATGTCTTTGTTTTGTTTGAAATGGATACCAATTGTTCATTCTTGAATGAATTGAAAATTTTAAGTAAAAGTAAATTAAAAATAGAAATAAAAGCTGTTAAAATTTGCTAAAACACATTTTTGTGTTTCTAATAGAGTGGTTTGATGAAAATTTGTAAGTTTTAAATTAAAATTAGGCAACTAGTAGTAATACAAATTATAAACTAGTGTTAATAATGGCCTATATCTCTTAACAAACATCTAAGGCCGGATCCTTTCTTAATTGCCTACTTAAAGCCTAATTAGCCACTAAAGTGATAATTAGGTAGGGATATTTCCGAAAAATATATGTAGTTTTCTTTACAGGCAAAAGAAACCCCTCTTCCTTCTATCCTTCATTTCACTGTAAAAAAAAAAAAATTAATGGCCTCCTTATGCTAACTTCAAATCTTAGCTTCTAAACCAAATCCAAAATAAAAATTGAAGCTTAAAAAGTATTTTTAATTTTTTCTGATTAGTAATCTGGTTTTTGGAAAATTATTGTGAAAAATATCGTTGTTTACAACAGTGAATTTGAGAATTTTCTTAATTACTGTAAATAAAGCCTAGAGTCATCTTTGGATTTTAACATCTTCTTCATTTCCTGTCGAAACTTGACCAAGTTTTGTTTGTAGTCATGTTACTGCTCTGTGTGTATAACAAATTTCAGGTCAATCTGACCTCGTTCACTAGTTGAAATTCATCGTTGGAAATGAGTTCAGGCAACGGGGTTGCCTTGGCAATCTTGAGACGCCCAGGTCGACTTCCTGACCAACCTGTGGCATAGGAGTTGCGCAAGTAACTCTTGTTTCTTGCTGTGTTGGATGTTGGATTTTTTTTCAAGTGTTTGGATCTTACTTTGTATTAAATTTTCGAGTGATTTGGTGATGTATTGTTATGGCTATAACCTTAACAAGGAAAGGCTATAATGTATTAAAATTCACACTTTGAACTGCTATTTTGTGTTAGCTTTTTCTAGTTGTGTTTTCATGCTGGATTTTTGGTTTATTCTTGACACTTGCACATTTTATAAATCATTTTTACAGGTATATATATATTCTTATAGCTTTGAGACAAATTGGTTTTAATTGTTTTGTTTTAAAAATAAAAATTGTCTTAAAGAAATATTATATAAATTTTTCTGAATTATAAAGATTTTCAAAGAAATACATTTTTGCACCTTTCGAGAAGGAGTGATTATGATTAAACAATATCGTAAACCTCGTGGTCTAGGACATGAAGGTATACGAGGCCAGTTATTTACAGACTCGTCTAATTAAAGCTGTTGTTTCTTATGTTCCCTTGTGCTTTATGGGCATTCCTAGAGTGGAATTGACCAGCGGTAAGTAAACCAGTAGTGAGAATGTGCAGTATGGGACGCATAATTACCACTATTCGGGTTACTAACAGTGAGTCTGTGAAACATTCTTATGTGTTCGGTAATACTAGACCTTTGGGTCAATTTAATGGAAATCTAGACCTTTGGCTCACTCATGTGTGAATCGTGTGGACCTTCGGGTCAATCCTATATGTTATGACATTTTTGGTCATTTTTGAGGTATTTGTCATGTGTCATTAGTAATGGCGAGGCTTCGAACCATTCCTGTGTGATAGCACATGCATGCATAACTTTGGCTTTCCAATCATGTTGTTTCTATGTTTTTGGCATTGGTTGATGATTTCACCATTTATATGATGATTATTATTGTATATACATATACAAGTTTTCGAATTATACAAAGATTTCCATGTATGTATATGGTGATTTCATTTCTGTGGATTTGAGCTTTTAATAGAGTTCCAGTGTTTTTGTGATTCTTATGGTTTTTTATTTCCTTTAAGTGGTTCAATGTGATATTACTTGTGTTCATATTATGGAAGAAATAATTGTGACCCATGAATTTACCTCTCGATGTGTATCGCTTTAGTACAATCTTGAGTACTATCGTGAGAACTTGTGTAAAATTAGGTCATATCATTCCTTTATGAACTAAAGGAATGTTTCCCTTAGTGAATTATACCTTTATTTCCTTTTACATTGATATTTAGTTCAAGTTAGATTGACCTGTTTATTCATTGCTCGGGTCAGACCGAGATGCAGATTAGGTTCTTTGGCGGTGCTTTGCATTACATCTTTGGATATCTTGTTCGACCTTTTGATGGCATAGTTTTTGTGTAGTTGGATCATAGATTTATTGAGACATGTTGATGTATATTCTTTTGTGGGTACTATGATGTATATACATATGTATAGTAGCTTATCTGACCACTTGTATGTAGTATGACGTATTGCACATGATGTATTCGTATATATAAGTTTGCATGTTGTTTGTTGCTCTGTAACTGTGTATGTTGTGTTTTGTTTTAAGTAGGTCTTATAGCCATTGCAATAGTGTATTAAATAAGGATTAAGTATGTCGATCTATGAAGAGGAAAAAAATTCTCAGCATATTTAATACTCGTTTGATACATTACTATGGATGATCGCTCCTAACCAGCCTTATTCTCTATGTTAACTTGCAGTATTACTTGTTAATGTTTTTTGTTAATATAGGTGTCAAGGTGGGGCATTACAGCTTAGTATCGGAGCAATGCTCAGAACAAAATGTGATAAACACAGAACAATTTGCACACTACAATACATCGATGTTGTTAATGTAGGTAATTGTCGCTTTATTCGTGCACGCCAACCCTCAAGTGTATGTTTAGTGTAAACAAAGAAATCCAAATCCAAAGTAATGAAATGCAGGGAGAACAAAACTTTTTATAGTGGTTTGGCAATAATGCCTATGTCCACTTTATAGTAATCATTCATCATATAATAGCTGACTACAAGAGTTGTACAACTTCAGACAATATTTGTGTACAAAACATTGCAATAGAACAAAAAAATATTTGTCCAAAATGCCATTCTTCTTCTTCGTTGAGTGAAAAAAGTTTTACTTGGTCAATAATGTCCAAGAAATCCAAAAATATCCAAAATAGTCCAAAAGTAGTGAAAATGTCCAAGGAAATGTCCAAGAAATTCAAAAATATCCAAAACAGTCCAAAGGCAGTAAAAAACATTCCTTGTGAATGTCCAAAAGTTAAAGAAAAACATTTGTGCAATGTTTTAGAGGTTCATGTTATGTCCAATGGTCATGGAGAAGAAGATTGTTGCCATTAATGATGCTTGAGAGCTCTAAGAAGTTTAAAATACCAAATGAGAATTAACCCCTTTGAATGCCAAGCAGAAGGCTATTTATAGGTGAGTTTTGGGTGTGTCAGGCCAAATTTCGTATCCTTGGTGGATAAGAAATTCACATCCAAAAATAGAGTCGAAACTTCGTATCCCTGAGTTCGAAAATTTCGAATCCCTCGAAATCAATCGAAAACACGTGTTGATCAGCCTAAAACAGGGGGTCAACATAGTAAAAGCCTATGCCAAAGTGATCGGCCAAATTCAGAAGCGTTGCCACTTTTCATATTTCCAAGTCCTTGAAATCACGTGTTTAGTAGGCATTTTTGGCTAATCCGCATAGGATTTCACCGTGCCAAAATGATCTGCCATTTCCATGGCAATTTCAAATCCCTCCAAATAGCCAATTTTTGACTCCCTTTTTCCCTGATACGAACGCGTGGTTTTTTCGAATCCGTCTGCGTCGGTTCAACTTTTTTGAATGCCACAAATTCGACTCCGACTTTCACCATATTTAGAATCCTCTACGCAATTCGAAAGAATGCTTGCCGGAGTAAGGCGCGTTACGTGGATTTCGAATCCCCCTTGGGATTCGAAATGAGAAGATTCTAGATTCGGCTTTGCCAAGCCAATTTCTGAACTAATTTTTTGTGAGTGATCTGCCATGTTAGGCATGAGTATTATACGTGATCAACCTTGTAATCAACCACTTTTCCAACTGCCAAATTAATCAAATTTGCCAAGTTTGCTAGATTTACCAGGTTGATCAACCAAGGTTTTAACTATGATTTTTCATGATTTTCCTATGTTGATCAGGCATTTTTGACATGCCATACCATTTTTTTGTCAATTTACCATATTTTGACGTTGTGAGTCGCATATGACATTTTTCGTGATCGTGGCATGTCGGTCAGTTGTCTTTGAGTGCGCGATACTATTTTGCTGAAATCCATATATTTTTGTGTTACGAGTTTTGGCATGTGATCAGATCGACACGCTCCAACATTTTGAGTTGATCGGACCGAGTAGATCGCGTATTTTTACTACGTCGAGTCCATAGACGATGATTTTCCGAATCGATGACATTTCCAATCCTTTTTCCGAATGCGTCGCGGCTTCGACCATATCGCTTTGTGTTTTCTGATGATGTTTTTGACACTTGAGTGCATCGCTAACCATAATCCTGACATGTGACAGTTTCGACCAATAAGCGTGTCAACAGATGTACAATACTAGTACAAGCATTAACCATGATTGAAGTGATCTCTAGTGTGTCCTCAGCCTTACTCGTATCCATTTGAATAGTTTAAGAAGAATATGTCTTGATATGAGCAATTTTAAATTCCATAGTATTCCTTTCGTATTTAATTATGTTGATAATATCTACTATATGTATCGTCTGAAAACCCAATTGTATCGTGCGAGATTCTTCTTGTAGAACAAGCACAAGCTAAATCGGTAGAAAATCAACCCCAAATACCGTTTGATTAAGTTCAGACGCATGCCGAAAACATTGAAATTGAAAAAATCAAGTTGATTCGAGTGATGAAACCTAAAAATCGACGAGCAATAAGGACAGGTCAATCAGGAAAAGCGTGTGTAAAAACCACTGATTGAAATGTTTGGAGAAACGCTTACAAAAACTGTAGAAGATTTAGTTGTACAATAACCTGAATCTGAAGAAACCCTAGAGGAGATGAGAGGAAAAATACTTCAACGGAGAGAAACGACTAAAAAAAGAAACGTTGGAAAAAGCAATATCAAAGATCGTAAAAGTATTGGAAGGAAGATTGAAGAGGTAAAGAATGCTAAAGAAAATTCGGTAACTATGTTTTATTTGCCATTTTTATTTACATCATCCATAGTTAAAAAATATTAATAGGTTGCAATTCATTTTGAAATATTGTATAAAATTGATAGTTAGGAATGTTAAAATCTGATACTATATTGTAATTTGTATAAAAATGAGCTTTGAAAACCAAAGTTTGTTCAGGCTAAAAACATATACTATGTTAAATTCATATATAAATATTCTTTGAAAACTGATAGTTATTGATTTGTAGATATCAGTTATTAATTGTATTAGTATGATTTATATTTTAAATGTTGTAATATACGTTATCATGGTATTAGTTCTAGAAGCACAGTGGTATCAGTGTTGATAATAAAATTCTGTTTGCATGAAATTGGTATATGTTATGGAAGCACACTAATATCAGTTTTGGTAATGAAATTTTGTTTATGTGAATATGGAATCAGTTATGCTAGTTAACTGGTATCAGTTTTGATACTGAGATTAATGATACAAATTTTGAAAACATTTTGGTATCAGTTTTGAAAACATTGTGGTATCGGTTTTTTACTGAGTTTCTATTTACATGAATATGGTGTCATTTTGGTATCTAAATAGGAATTTATCAGTTTTCATTAATGTTTTGAAATCCATTGGTACCTAAATAGGTACATATCACTTTTGCATACTGAAATATGCTTTTTAAACTAATAATTAGGAATGCTAAAAAAAATGTTGTGTTGTTGCAATTCATATTGACACACTATGTGACGATCTCAAAACCCCGTACGACGGAATTAAGGATAATCATTGGAATATAACACATTAATCATCATTAGCAGAGAACAGATAATAGCATAAACAGAAATTAGAATAATTTACATCAATATGACAGCGGAATCATAACATGTAATAAATATCAGAGTAGCACAGTGTAGGATACAACTTAATTCATGAAAGGAAATGATTAGTCTACATCAAGATCACTGGTACATATACATCATAGATACACAATAGAAGTAAATCTGTCTACATCGCGATAAGCGGAATCATATACATAAGGTACTAATGGTGGAATATCAAATAGCCAAAATACTGAGAAGTCAAGTCCTCGCCATACAACCCAAAAGGTGCACTCCATGTTGTAGTGCAAAAGCCAAAATATAATCTATCACCTGTCACTAAGCTGCCCATGTGAAAACAAGGACACTCGAGTTTGCAAAGTGAAACAAACTACGAGTTAGTCATGGGACTGGTATGAGAAATCCGCTTAACTGGTTAAACAACAAAAACAAGGCAAATCATAGGACCACGCCACTTTCGTGGAATGGGTTTACTCCAGTGATTGCTAGTGCATGAAATAAGGTAAATCTTTTTAACAACGCAATGCTTTTTATAAAAATGAAGTCGTTATAAGACTCAAGTCCTATCACACAATGCAACACAACCCGGAGGATAGATTTTTACCTTATAATGGCCAAAATATGCTTCATACGTGTAAATCAAAATCATCTGATATTATTACTAGTGCATATTTGTTTCAAAAGCAAATTCAATCATAAATATCAATCGTAGACGACATGAGAGTCTCATGCCACTATGTTACCATATATAAGTTACAATCAAACTCGTGATTTAGTATTGGAATTTTGGATTCCATCATGAGTCGAGGCCAGGGATGGCCCCTCACCGCTTCGAGACACTCTAGCAAATGCCTCAGGACTGCGCACTCTGGGCAGCCCCTGGATCTTCAGAGCCGGTCCTCTCTTACGTTTGAGGATTAGTTATTCTTGAACACACGTTTCCCGGTCCTATCGGACCTATCCATCGGCTCCGTAGAGACCGATATATCTGAGACGCCTCGCATTCCAACATCCACAAAGGCTAAAATAATCAACAATGTCAGGGCGAGTAAAACGCTAACACCACCCATAGCTAGAAAGAAACGTTGTGCACTCCTTGCAGTCACGATCCCGGTTTTGACTCATATTGGGGTGTGAGGCTCACGAATTAATGTCATACACAAAGCTACGCTATATTAAACCCGTGCTTTGGTCATCAACCACAAGACTCTGTTTTTGAACAAAAGCCTTGATCATTTGCATCTTTACATGCCATGCTATCAATCCATACCACTGATGTCTACCGATATACAACCTCTGAGCTCGTACATCTCAGAGTAGGGCGTTAAGCAAGAGAATAAATTCTCCACCGCCAAGCAGATGTATATTTAGTAAAGATCAACGAATACAACATAGAATACAAGTCAGACACACGTCCATTACAAGTCCGTTCTAGGTCTGAACGAAACTTGAGGCACCTTATTCCTCATCCCGTATGTCCAATACAGGAGAGAGGGCCTCGTACATCCGGACGATCAACAAGTATATCTAGACCACCACCACTGTAACCTCGTCAAGGGAGCTACCCATCTCAAAGGTATCAGTAGCAATCTACACGATGTGAAGATCACCGGTCTTGCACCATCTTCATATCTTCGGCATTTATTCGTCGATCAATTATTTGAAATGAGCATTACTCGGCCTTTTCAAATAATTCACGTATATTAGAATTCAAATCAATTCTGTCCATGGTTAAATTATTCGACATCCACATTTACGTTCTTTATATAATTTTAATGTCAAACACGTTCAACCATCAAATTTCAAGCAAACTAAGTAGAATCAGTTTATTTCCATTCCATATTGCCTATAATATTCTATAATGATGTTTCTCTATTTTTATTTATTTAAAAATAGCTCCATTTAATCAAACGATGTTTCAGGCCATAACGTGACCCTGACACTGTTTTTCTCTAATTTTGATTTACACATTTCTCAAAATCGAACAGTCGGATCTTAATGAAGTTAAGTCCGTTGGAAAGATCTCTTCAAAGCGAACCTAATGGTTCTGGTTTCGGGAAAATCCGATGGTCGAATCTCTCGATATAATCATTTAAAGTTACGATTTCAAAATTCAAACTGCAGTGTCGTTATTCGTTTTATTTAATTTATATATATAATTCATTCTAGCGCTGTTTTTATTCAGATTTGAGTTAAACATTTCACACAATCCAACCGTTGGATTTTAACAAACTTTATATTGTTGGAATGATTTTTCCAAAGTGAACCCAACGATTCCAGTTTTGGGGAAATCCGATGGTCGGATTTCTCGATATAATCGTTGAAAATTACGGTTCCAAAACACGAACTGCAGTTGCACGATTCATTTATTTAATTTATATTTATATATATATATATATATATATAATTCACTCGACGATTTTCATATCGTTTTTCACTTCAAATATTTCATTAACTCCTTTAAATTTCAGAAAATTTCGCTATAATCTCCTTTGTACGGGGATGAGTTTGGAAATTTATTAGGCCGTATTAGGCAACCAATAAATCCTAAAAAGCATGCACATATATATTGTGATATATTCCGGTGTGCACAGGGAAGTGTGTATAGATCATAATTCCAGAGAATAAATTCTCTCACCCTATTAATGGTTTTTGTGCCTTAATGACCAGAGAGATGTGTTTATTGTCATCTCCAGACCCGTGTGGGTTTTTTTATTAATCTGGCAATTTACTGTTATATTTTATATAGTCCATATCAGTCTTTAGTTCAACCTGAAATATAGTCATCGCCATACAAGCCTCTCGCTTGTATGGTATATCTTCAACCTCGTCACATAAGATCCAAATGCTTATGTGGTATATGATAGGACATGCTATCTTCAAGAAGTTTGCCATGTAGTGTAGTTCAAAATTAATTGTTACTATCCTATGGCGACGTTTATTATTTCACACAGAACAACCTGCACTCTGCCTCCAATGGCATTCACCGGAGTTTATATAATAGTGAAATCGCGCGGCCGACTCACTAAGGCTTACCTATTTGTCGGGCACGCAAATATATTCTTTAATCAGTAGCTAATCCATACTCCTATTCAACACACACACACACACACATATATATATATATATATATGCATAACTAAACTAAAATAATATTTTTAGCGAACAAATGTTTATTTTAACACAAGGTTATTTTTAACACTTCGTACATAGGATAAAAATGATATTTTTGGCGAACAAAAATATGTTTCAACACATGTGTATTTTTAGCGAGTCGTATACATGATAAAAATAATATTTTTATCATTCAAAATATTTATTCCACACATGAATGTTTTTAGCACTTCATATTCACAATAAAATGTTAATTTTATTGTTCAATCCTTTTATTCAACACATGAATCCTTTCCAACACATGAATATTTTAAATAGTTCATACATATAATAAAAATGATGTTTTTATCGTTAAAACAATTTATTTGAAACACGACTATTTTATATACTTCATACATAAGATAAAATTGTTGTTTTTAAAGTTAAAATAATTTATTCAAAACACTAGTATTTTATGTAGTCCATATATATGATAGAAATGAGATTTTTATAAGCATTTATTCAACACATGAATGTCCTTCAACGCATGAATATCTCAACATATGAATATCTCATACATGCATACTTCATATACTTCATATGCATAATAAAAATGTG
Organism: Allium sativum; assembly: GCA_030737875.1. Taxonomy (NCBI): domain Eukaryota; kingdom Viridiplantae; phylum Streptophyta; class Magnoliopsida; order Asparagales; family Amaryllidaceae; genus Allium; species Allium sativum. Next base: position 439,688,995 of record CM060922.1, on the reverse strand, counting down.
ATTTTTATTATATAAACAATTTATTCAACACACGAATATAATTCAATACATGAAAATAATTCAAACACTTAGATATTACTGAAAATTTCGGCAGCATAACGGTAGGGGGTTAAAAAATGGCACCGTCCCGAGTACAGCTCCTCGCACTACCTTAGGCCTCGCAGTGTTCCATAAAGGGATTATCTAAATGATCTAAGGTCAATCTCATGTCATATGAATTTTCCATAATAATTCCCATTGTTTCAACCACAAACAAATATTTCCAACCATTCGCGTTTCGACTAATTTTCAACCATTCGCATTATCAAGTAATATCACGCCAATCACAGTCAATTCATATCATCCATGGTCTGTGGAAGAGGGGAGTATATATATATATACGTATATAAATATATTTCATTTCCCTTTCAACACATATATGATTTTTACAATGCATGTATAATTTATACATCGCTCATATAACTTATACAACGCTCACACATGTGGTGTACAATGCATATATAATTTATACAACGCATTTCCATTCCATAATGAATTTAGAAGCCTCACATTGATTTTAATCCTTCTGAAATTTGTAGCGAGCTCGGAACACGTTCTAGCTTCTTCTAGAATGTAGACGATGTCGCTACGAGTCTGATCTTTCCTGTTTCATCGAATTTCGTCAACATAGCAAAAAGATATGATTTTTATTTGAAAATCACTATTTGCAACACTTAGAAGTGTTATTTTCTATTTCAGAAACAAAGGCCGTACACCTTTCACGATGGTTCAAAACTAGGTTTGGGGTTTTCTCAAAATCCGTGCAACGTTAAGCCGATCAGGTGGTGCCACGCTCTAGAGCTAGGAGAGGCGCTCAGGCGGAGGTGGGTGGCGCTGAACTCGATGTGGCGATGGAGTGGAAAAAGAGGCCGACGCGGTGGTCCTTCATGGGCCCTAAACTCGAGAAATACCAATCGTTGGAGGTCGAAATTTATATGGATCTGAAGGCGGAGAGGCGGTCTACAAAAATCTCTGATTGGCCATTAAGTTTTGCTGAGCAGATTAGGATTTAAGGAGGAGAGAAGGTAGGAAGCTCCAACGCTATTCGAATGGGGGTTATCAGGGGTTTTCTGAATTTTTTTATAAATTAAAATAATGAATGGAAATTTATTATTGGCCGATATATATATTATTTAAAAAATTAGAGTTTTCTTAGACGAGCACCAATTCAAACTCAACGACTGTCGCCCCTAGCTAAATACCCCCATCTCGGACACAATGAAATATGTTTCATAGGCCCATTCGACTGTTATAGTCAGTTATTCTTCAAATTGAAATATAAAACATTCAAATTCTGTTTTGAACGTACATTTTAATTTGCCGGGGCCACATACTGATTCCAAAAATTCCCGAAAAATAAATCTAGCTATATTAGGATGATACGGTCCCAACAAAACTGATTTCGTTGAATTCTGAGATCGTTTGAAAAATGATCATTTTCTGGTCGATCCAATTTGACTACAATCAACCAAACACATTTTCCTTTTCCATAGTCACATATTAATTCCAAAAATTATGGAATTTGAAACCTAGCAATAAATTGACATCCCAGATCCAACAAAAGTGGTTTCGTCGAAAATGGAGGTCGTTTGCAAAATGTTAATTTTCAAGGGCTATATTTATTCCATAGCGACCATTCTGAATATTCAGCTGGCCATAACTTTCGATTCCCGCTATGAAATTTCGATTTTTCAGATTCGTTAGAAAGATATTCTTAAACAGATTTAAATATTTTTGGTTTCGCTAAATCCGTTTTATTTTGCATCCTGTACGTTCAGTCAAAGTTCGAATTCAAAATTTTAAACTATCGCACTATTTCTAACTCGTAATTTAATTGAAATATTATATTTCATTTACTCCAAATTCATTAAAATAACCAAATTAAAAAAATTAAATTGGCTCAGATTTTCCGGGTTGTTACAATCTCCCCCACTTAAAACTTTTTGTCCCCGAAAAGGAAACAGCAGTAAAGTAGGAAACAAAATGGAAATGCAAAGTATTGTAAATGTACCTTGCACCGGAGTTAGTCAGAGATGTCCACTCTAAAATTGGGATAAGCTTGCTTAACGCTTTCTTATGTCTCCGAAGTACAGTCTCTAGGATCTCCACTCCACTGCACTTTAACTAAATGAACCTTCTTGTTCCTTAGCTCTTTAGTCTCTTTGCCAATAATCTTTACCAGCTCTCTTCTAACTACTAATTCTGGAGTAATTTCCAAATCATGTTGCGCTGCTTCTTCTACAACAAGATCTGGATCATGTACATGCTTTCGAAGTTGGGATACGTGGAACACGTCATGTACTTCAGGCAACCAATTAGGTAATTGAACCTTATAAGCAAGAGTTCCAATTCGTTCAAGTATAGGAAAGGGACCAATAAATCTGGATGCCAACTTTCCAGTTTTACCAAATCGGACTACTCCTCTCATCGGAGAAACTCGCAAATAAACATAATCACCAGCAGAAAATGACAAATCCCTTTTTCTTGGATCTGTATAACTCTTCTGTCGGCTTTGAGCTATTTGTAGTCGTTTCTTAATGAAATCGACTTTGTCAGAAGCTTCACGAAACATATCTGGACCCAATACAAGTCGGTTTCCAGGTTCTACCCAACATGCGGGAGATCTGCACGGTCTACCGTATAATGCTTCGAACGGTGACATTGTCAATCCCGCTTGATAACTGTTGTTGTACGAGAATTCAGCTAAATGCAAGTGGTCTTCCCATGATCCTCCAAAATCTATAACACAAGTCCTCAGTAAATCTTCATGTATACGGTTCACCCTCTCAGTTTGGCCATCTGTTTGAGGATGATAGGCGGTACTTAGATTCAGCTTCATTCCCAATTCTGTTTGGAATGCTTCCCAGAATTTACTAGCAAAGATTGGGTCTCTATCACTGACAATATTGATGGGGACTCCATGCAGTTTAACGATGTCCTTGAAATAAATCTGTGCTAGACTTTGAGCGGTTCTATTGGATCTAACAGGTTTGAAGTGGGCGATCTTCGTGAAGCGATCTACAATCACCTAAATACTGTCATTTCCCTTCTTGGTTCGAGGCAAACCATCTATGAAAGCCATGGAAATTTTTTCCCACTTCCAATTTGGAATTTTCAACGGTTGCAACAATCCGGCCAGTTTCTGTGGTCGCTTTTGACTTGCTGGCAAGTAGAGCACCTGCTAACATATAAAGAAATGTCTCTTTTCAACAACTTCCACCGGAATGTGCACTTAAGATTGTTGTACATTTTTCTCACCCCTGGATGGATACTAAGCTTAGACTTGTGACATTCATCCAGTACTTCCCTTCTAAGCTCAGGGATTGCTCGCCCTTGTAATCGCAGAATCCTTTTATTATCTAAACCGAAATATGAAGTCTCGCCTTCTCGAATTCATTGGCTAATCCTTTTAATAAATTCGTCGTCTTTCTGGAGAATAACGATCTTGTCAATCAATGAAGGCGTAATGATAAGATTGGCGATCATTGCGGCTTTTCTTCTAAGTGCATCCGCTACCACATTGGCTTTTCCCGGCGTATACAGAATATCTAGATCATACGCTGCAAGAAATTCTAGCCAACGTTGTTGTCTCATATTCAAGTCTTTCTGGATGAAAAAATACTTCAATGATTGATGATCAGTATATAATTCAAATTTTTCACCCAGTTGATAATGCCTCCATATTTTCATAGCAAACATGATGGCCAATAATTCATGATCATGAGTTGCATAATTCTTCTCATGCGGCTTCAACCGACGGCTAGCATAAGCGACTACTTGGCCTCTTTGCATTAACACTGCACCAAGACCTCCAACAGAAGCATCCGTCCAAACCATCAAATCCTGATTGCCATCGATAATTGTTAATACTGGAGCGGTTGTCAATTTTAATTTCAGTTTCTGGAAAGCTTCCTCACATTCGGGAGTCCACTTAAATCTTTTGTGCTTCTTTGTAAGCTTGGTTAATGAACCAGATATCTTTGAAAAATCCTTAACGAATTTCCAATAATAACTAGCCAACCCCAGAAAACTTCAGACTTCTGTGGGTGTTTCCAATCTTGAATTGCTGTAATTTGCTTGGTCTACAGAAATTCCTTTCTTGGACACGACGTGGCCAAGGAACTTCACTTCCTCTTGCTAGAAGATACATTTAGAAAATTTATCTTTGAAGACGTTCTTTCGCAGAATTCCCAATACTTGTTCTAAATGTTTTTCATGCTCGCTTTCTGACTTGGAGTAGATTAAAATATCATCGACGAATACAAAAACAAATTTATTCAAGACTTCTCTGAGAACTCTATTCATTAAATCGACGAAGTAAGATGGAGCGTCACATAAGCCAAACGGCATTACTAACCACTCATAAAATATGTATGGATCTCTGAAAGCTGTCAAAGGAACACATTCTTCGGCAATTCTCAGTTGATGGAAACATGTAGCTAGGTCCATTCTGGAAAATACTCTCGCTCCATTTAATTGATCCAACAAATCATTGATGCGGAGTAATGGATATTTGTTCTTGAGCGTCTGTTTGTTGAGGTCTCGGTAATCAACACACAATCGGAGAGTACCGTTTGACTTAGGAACAAACACTACCACTGCACCCCAATTAGAAAAGCTAGGTCTAGCAGTTATTGAGTTTGTTCGCCTAATTCTTTTTTATTTTAGAGTCATTCTTCGAATTGAATGCACTACTGGCCTGGAATTCGTAATTAGATCGATCCTGAATTCAATTTCTCTTTGCAGAGGTAAGCTTTTGACTTCTTCAAACACATCCGCATAGTTTTTAACAACATGAATCTTTTCTAATAAAGCGGGAACAACTTCTATTGCAGACCAAAAATCTCTTCTATTAGGATCTGAACCATGGCATGGTATAGTAATATATCCAAGCTTTGTTTTAATTTTTACTATTTTTTCTGCACAATCTATTTCGGCCTCATATTTCGTTAACCAATCCAGCCCCAAAATAATGTCAAACTCAGGGAAATTCATAGCGATCAATTTAAAAGGAAACTGGTAACAAGAATATGAAATGGGCACTTTACAATATGTACTGAGAACATGAGAACCTCCTATCGGATTATGAACTCTTATCGATTCCTTAAGCTTTCTTAGTTTTAACTTTAACTTTTCAACAGTGTTACTTGCGATAAAACTTTGTGATGCACCAGTGTCAAATAGTACGGAAACAGGAATATTTTTAATAGTAAGGATACCTCCCAAAACATTGGGTTTACCTGCCCCATCTGTAATAGCCGGCGGATTCGCCCCTTCGTATACATGCACAACTTGTGAATTCTTCAGCAAAGGACGGTTCCTTCTGATGTTCCCCTTCTGGTGGCAGTTGAAACACTCAACAAGGTTGCGGGGTTTTTGATTTGAGCTTGGTTGGTTGGTCTTCTGTCGCGTTGGAGCGGTGCACACATTGGAGTAATGGCCGGCTTGACCGCAGTTGTAGCAGCTTCCTCTGGGTGGCCTATTCATTTGTGGCTTGGCATTTGCTGCTGTGTTGCTGGATTCGAGCTGCCTTTCTGAAGTATTGCGCTTGTTTCCCGCCTGATTCTTTGCGTGGTCTATTTGCATATTCCTCATATCCAGGCTCTCATAATTGCAAGCCATATCCACCATCTCGGCGAATGTGAGGTTAACATGGCTCATTGCCCTATCCTAATATTTGTGTTGAAGTCCATGAATGAACCTCTTATTCTTTTCGTTCACAGTCTGAACAAGCTCTGGAGCATAGCGGGATAACTGAGTGAACCTACTGAGGTACTCCTGGATGGTGCGATCTCCTTGTTGGAGATTGGCAAACTCATCATGCAAGCGCTCCATATCTTGCTCTGGAACGAACTTCTCTTTGAACAATGTTTTGAATTCATTCCATGTCATCTCTACCTCTTCCTTATTTAAGGTGATGGTGTCCCACCAGAGTTGGGCCTCGTCCTGCAATAGCCAAGCACCCAAAAAGCTTTTCCTCTAATCCTCAAGACCCATGCCCCTGAAGATCTTCTCACAAGTGTTCAACTAGCCCAAGGCTTCAATTGCAGTACCGGTGCCCGAGAATGGGTTGCCTCCCAGATTCCTATATATCTTTCCCACTCGGTCTAAATCAAAGTGGCGCGGGGGCGGTGGTGGCTGAATCAAAGGCTCTGGGACAATAGGGATATTCCCCCGTCCTCCGCCTCGGCCTGCTCTACCTCTAGCTGCAACTGCTCGGGTAGCCATCTAAGTCAAGTTCTGTACAAGCAAGAAAACAGTCAAGTTCACAGAAATGATAATTTTAAGATATGGTAAAAGCAGAAGAATATATGAAAAGAGAACGATGTACTGATCAAGTTATTTTGCTATTCTTCTTAGCTCATTCTAGGACATTACTAATCCAATCTCTAATGAGCTACTCGCCTTAGAACCCTACTGATTCTATTTTGACGAGGTGTTTAATGTGTTAAATTCCAGAATTAAGATTAACCAAAGCTCGGATGCCACCTGTGACGATCTCAAAACCCCGTACGACGGAATTAAGGATAATCATTGGAATATAACACATTAATCATCATTAGCAGAGAACAAATAATAGCATAAATAGAAATTAGAATAATTTACATCAATATGACATAGGAATCATAGCATGTAATAAACATCAGAGTAGCACAGTGTAGGATACAACTTAGTGCATGAAAGGAAATGATCAGTCTACATCAAGATCACTGGTACATATACATCTTACATAATAGAAGTAAATCTATCTACATCGCGATAAGCGAAATCATATACATAAGGTACTAACGACAGAATATCAAATAGCCAAAATACAGAGAAGTCAAGTTCTCGCCATACAAGCCAAAAGGTGCACTCCATGCTGTAGTGCAAAAGCCAAAATATAACCTGTCACCCGTCACTAGGCTGCCCACGTGAAAATAAGGGCACCCGAGTTTGCAAAGTGAAACGAACTACGAGTCAGTCATGGGACTGGTATGAGAAATCTACTTTATTGGTTAAACAACAAAAACAAGGCAAATCATAGGACCACGCCACTTTCGTGGAACGGGTTTACTCCAGTGATTGCTAGTGCATGAAATAAGGTAAAAAAAATTAACAACGCAATGCTTTTAATAAAAATGAAGCCGTTATAAGACTCAAGTCCTATCACACAATGCAATGCAACCCGTGATTTTTCTTCAGTTTTTTCCAAAGTCCCGTTTAAAGTTCTAATTTCCTCAGTTAAATACATATTGATTCTTTTCTCCTTAGCTACCGAAGATTCTGCTTTAGCGTGAATAATTTCTGATGATTCATGTTTCTTTGTCACACCTTTTCTAACATTGGTAAGGGAAACGATCTCTTCCATCAAAGAAAGATTTTCTTCCTTAAGCTTCGACAAATCAAAAGAAGCTCCAGTAACACCTTCTTATAATAAGAACCATCATTCGATGACCTAAAAAAAGAAAGGCATAGCAGAAACGAAGGGCATAATCACAAAACTAAAAGGAGTAGGAACTAAGGGTCATACCAAGAGTTATTTCTCAACTAAAGAATCATGATAGCTAGAAAAATCAGGAATAGAAGATGGAAGGATGAAACTAGAAAATGCAGGAGAAGACATAATCCGTTTAACCAACTCATCAAAACCCTCGACTGTTGAAAGATAGGAGGTCCTTGAGAATTGATATCCTCAGAAGAAGAAGAAAGTCCCATTGCATGGCGAATTGTAGTAAAACCTCAGGAGTATCAGATAAATGGATATCTTTTTGGGAAACAACATTTGGAGAAGTGATTATGGGAAAATCAACATTCTCATCAGGACAAGGAATTCGACCTGCAATATACTTGGATCTCTTTGATAAGGAACTCTCAGTAATTACATTTACAAGTTTCCTTTAAGCAATTTCTCGAGACTTGAGCAAAGCATTCCTTAAGGAAGGAATTCCTGTTTTCGGAATTAGGAAAGGTGAAATGATATTACTTGGTTCAGAGTAGACGACATCTAATAAATCAAAAATAAAGTATATCATGCAAATGAACTAGAAAATCAAGCTGTTACTAAGTTTTGAGTTGTCACATAAATCACTTATTAGGGATGTCGGGAAATATTGGAGAATTTGAGGAGAAAGAAGCATTTCTCCCCATGGATAGGGAAATGTCCCCTTACTAAAAGAAATTAAGGTAGGTTAACCAATAATACTCTGGCCTGCTAGTAGGAGAGAGTGTTTCTGAAGGATGCTGGGTGTCAGTAAAGAAGGCCTGTTACCCAACTTTTCAAAAGCAATGTTAAGAAGGTCCACAAGTCTCTTATCCGCTAAGCTAGGAAGCTTGGGAGCAGCATCTGAAATAAAGATAGTATATGAACGCATATGTGGACAATAAATGTACAAGGAATAAAGAAGAGTAAGTAAGAGATATAGTCAAAAACCCGAACTCGGAGTATTGAATTTTCCAGAAACGCCAGGAGGGCAGCGTACGAAGAGAAATTGAGTTTCCCGATCTTTAAATCTAACCACCCCTTTAAATAGTAGTTTCTTCGAGGGATTAGCATGAAAAAATTGGTAATTCACATCATTGATTTTGGAAGGGAGAATTAAGTAATCAAGAAGTGGAGGATCGAAGGAAGGGTTACTAGATTCCAGTGACAAAAGCTTTAAACCTAAGAGGTAAGTATAGGTGTTTGGAGAAAGATGGATAAGACTAATGTTTAAATATTGCAGGAATAAGGCAATAAAGTCCAGAAAAGGGACAAAGCCACCGTGCCATATATGAATGGAGGTATAAGTAAAATATCTTTCAGAAGGAGACATGATAGCATCAGTTTTACATGGAGGAATGGCCTCACTTTAGAAATGTTGAAATCTTGAAGAATAGCATCAAATTCCTCTTGTGAAGTGATCAAAGAGTGTTTTTCAGTGGCCCCAATCTTCTTTGAAGACGAAGATTCAGATGATAAGATGAATGGGCTTAGTTGCGGTATGTTTCTTCCCCATGATATCAGGTATTATCTTCTCATTTCACAAATCATCATAATTATATACAAAGCGAGGAAGCGGTTTCGAATCTTCTGAAGGCATGCCAAAAATAACAACACTTGCATTGAATCATATAATGTATGCTTTTGGAAGAACAAGAAACAAAAGAAATGTTTGATTTTATTATCAAATCGCAACTAATTAGCGGGGATTGATTTGGCAATATAGCCAAAACCAATTTTCATTAACTAACCTAGCAATTGCATCGACGTAGTCGAATAAAGTTGCCTGATAATTAAACAAGTAGTTCAATTAGATAATTAAACTAATGCATACTAGCAATTTTACGAAATCACCTAGTTAAAACCGAAGAACCATACCTGAATTTGAGTTATTTAGATGAATATCAAGGATTCGGTAATAATCACAGAGCAAAACTAGTAAAAAAAGTTTCAAAACATTTTGAAGGAAAATGAAATACAACTTACTCTGGATTATGCAGGAATATATTTTGAGAACTATAGACGTATTGAATTATTGATGCTTGCACCAAAATAAATTAAATGTCGGAGATTGATGAATAGGAACAAATGAAGCTTGTATGGAAAAGAATAATAAGGGAAAGCGGGACAAGTATTTATAAGCTGGAGGAAGTAGGTGTTTGAACCACTAACTTGAAAAAATCATGAATACCCCTTCACTAGGGGGGTTAAATGATATTATAAGAATTCAATACCGAAAGCAGAACAGGGTGAAGGGGTATCGTAATAGATCGATACCAAAACAAAGACTTAAAGAGGTGAAAAGACAATGGAGCCTACACTAAGAAGTGGAATCGATACAAGCAAAATCAACATCAAGAGCTTGGAGCCATAGAAGAGGAACCAATACTGAAACGGAAGATCAGTATCGAGGATTATAAGGAGGATAACACTGAAATGGTGACTTTATATGCTAACGGCACCAAAATAAAGGAGCATACAACTTGGTGTCGATACCTAGGAAAGATAAAAATCAAAGGACGTTATGGACCAATGTGTGCAAGCAGTTGGCTTGGTTTCGATATCCGACAATGAAGGCAGACGCATAAGCACCAATACTAAGGAAAGAAAGGTTAAAGCATGAAGACACTACTGGGATATAATACACTAAGAAATAGAAGGAAGAAATAGAGTATTGAAGAATCAACATCGTTGGAGGCGATACCGAGCAAAAAGAGGGGAGAAATCAAATGGACACCAGATACACAAACTTGGAGATCGACATCGAAACCGAATGCATGAAAGGGAATCACAAGGTTAATAATAAGTAGGATGGAAGCAAAGAAGCACTATCAATGCCAACATGCTTTGTGTCGATACTAATGCATAAAGGCGGCACCAGAGTTACAAAGGGAAAAGCATGGAAGCGATACCTAGAAATGCAAGTAGCGTAGTATCGAAACCGACACCAGAAGCTCTTAAAGCAAGCCGACTCCAAGGGATTGCAACCGAAATAAGAATCTACTAGGGCAGGCCAATACCAAGAGGTTGCTACCAAAAGGGGTCCAAATCCTCTATAAATAATAACCCAAGGGTCACATTTTAAGGGATGTTTCCTCATTCCAAAATCTTATACTCATTTCTAAGACAAAACCCTAATTTTGAAATCAAAATGTGGATTTCTCTTATAATCATCTATGCACTCTATCAAGTGATCAATAAAGGAGATACTTAGCACTAGAAACCTATTCCACTTGTTTTTCCATTGCTAATTCGAATCCAAATCTACAAATTGGAAATTATTACCAAATCAACCACATAAGAATCTTAGTCTTACTAACAATGATCTTCTGAAGCCCTTATCCCAAGGTAACCTTTTCCTAAGTTCCGTAAGGTGATACTCATCTTTTGAAGAAAGAATAACTAACTTTCAAACTTGGACATCAATATCTAGGAAATGGTGAATTAAGTCGGTCTTTGAGGAACTGAATTGCCCCTAGGTTCCCCAAGGTCCACAACCATAACCCTATATTTTAGCGTTAACGATTTTTATTGTTAACACAATTCTTAGCGGTAAAACAGATATGCAAAAATTTAGGAGAAATAATGGATGTGTAAAACATCCTCAAGAACCATATCATAAAATATTAGAGATAAGAAACCATAACTGAATTAAATATAATTATTTTACGATGCTCCAATGTTGTGTAAAATAAAGGCCATTACACTCTCCTCCCTTTAGGAATTTTGCCCTAGAATTACCTAAACGAACGCTAGCAACCAAGATTATCCAACTCCTTACCAACCATAAGCATTCGAACGACCATGCAAACATTAGCAACCATAATATATTATAGCATGCGAAACTCTAGCAATATAAGATACAGTGGTGCAATTAGATACGACAAAAGTGTCTTACAATTTGAAAAGTTCTGAATAAGTCATCATTCTTCTTTATTTAGTCTCCCATATGTTATCCATATCCTCCTTGCTAATTACACCTTAACAACCTTCCTCCTAAGTTGTTTCATGTCATTCTCAGCCAATCGAAGTAGCTTGAAAGATCTTGAAACTTGTGGCTCTACCTCTGCATCTGCTAGTTGATTTCATGCCACTATAATTTTCGAGTCATACACAAACTTCCATAGATAAGAGACATAAAAACCATTATGAAAACCCACCATATTTGAAGGTGGGTTCACTCTATAAACCAACTTTCCAATTTTTTCAAATATAGGCAACAGTCAAACAAAACTGGTGCTAACTTGTTGCTGCTACCAAATCGAATAATATTACTAAGAGGAGAAATTTTCACAAGTACCACATCTTCAACAGAGAATTTCAAAATACTTATCTAAATAACTCTTCTGATGATTTTAACTAACTTTCATTCATTGTCTAATGATCTATTTTTGACGTCTCTCGAATCATTCATTGCCCAAGTGTTAGCATCTCTTCTCTTTTGCATCAATGATAAAGCACATTACAGGTCATCCATGCAGTGATTCATATGGTGCTATTTCTGTAACACCCCGTATCTTTAATGATACTAAAAGAGGATAAACTAAATTATAATTAATTTAATATTCAGAATTAAGGAAAACAGACTGCGCTATAACGTCCGTCTCGAAATTCTGGTCAAGATAGACATTCGGTTTACGTAAACGGACACCGTATGAAGAAGTTATGAGATTTTTAAATTTTTATACGCGTAGAAGAAATAAATATATACATACGAGTCATATAGGAGTCAGATATGAGTCAGCACCTTATCCAGGATCGTTCAAAAATCGAAATTGCAGAAGGCGGCAAATTTCCCGCTCTAGGGGGTCGACCCCCCTAGAGTGGTGTCGACACCGGGGTCGACCCCCCTTAAGGGGTGTCGACACCAGGGTTGACCCCCCACACGGGTGTCGACACCCCTAGGGCTGATGTGGCATAGTCGGTTTAGAGGCTGACAGCTATAAATAAATGTCCATTTTTCATGTTTTCTGTCCTCGAATGCAATGGAGGCCAAATGCTATCAGTGACTGGACTAAACCTAATTCTATTCATCTTCTGCAAATCAAATTTTGAGATTCAAGCATAGATTCAACACATACAACTTTTCTTCTATCATATTAACAATCCAAACACTGTGAGTAGGTTACTTTTAGGTTTAAACGAATAAAAGTAATTTTTGAAAGACTGCGATTTGGATATGTTGTTGTAAATTATGAATCTATACTGTTATTGGATCCTAAACTATGTCATGATAGATCTACTTTTCTAGATCTAATTCAATTGTGGTTAATCTATTACGTCACCTTTGTGGATCTTGGTTTATATCTATATTGTGGTTAACGTAAATATGTCATTTTTGGATAGTTAAAACCTTGTTTAAGATCTAATCCTTTATGTAGATCATCTTTTACCTGTCATATTATGGCCAACTTAGATATGTCATTATTTGGACATATAAATCTTTGTTTAGACCTAAACATGCTTGCTATGTCATCCTAATTATGCTAGATCTAGTTTTATCATTGCTTGTTCACTAGATCTATTTTTATGTCCACTTATTATTATGCCAAAACATGTCTATGCCAGTATATATGTTCATGTCACCTTTGTTAGAATGATCACTATTGTCATTTTCCCCATCACCTTTTCCTTTTTACTGTATATGCCTAGGCTACTTTCTAACCTAGGTATGCTGCCAAACATATGCGAATACGTTAGTTAGGGGACGGAGAAAATATTAGATTTGGCATAACTTGAAACGAATTTGGACATATAATCCATTATGAGTATAATTGGACATTTAGGCATAATTGGAAATTTGAATGTTAATTTGGTTATTAATTGGAGTAATGGATATGAATAAATTTGGCATAAAATCAGTTATGGACATAATTGGGAAAAGGGGCATAAAACCTATAATTGACATAGGTATAATTAATAATGAATGCCTAGGATTACAATTAGAAATTTTAATGGCACTTATGACACGAGGTTAGGTTGCATTAGTGGTGGAAGTCTGACCGGACTTGACCGGCATATCCAGCAGCTACTAATGTTAAACCTAATGTGAGAGGTCTTAGTGCGCAAATACGAATCGGGCTAAGACACGAGGTTAGACCCAACTGTGGAATAAGACTGCCCGAACCCGACCGGCATATCCAGCATCCACAAGTTGTAGGCCAAATGTGGGAGGTTTAGCCCATTATAACCATAAATGAAAATATGGTAACAAATTGAAATACTTAACTTAGTTGAATCCATAGGGATTGTATGAACATAAACATGAGTAGGGGTTAAGTAAACATGCTTGAAATAGCAGGAGGGTTAAGTACATCTCGGGTAGGGGGTAATATTAGTATATATAGGCCCACAAACTTAACTATTAAATAAACATGCTTGAAACAGTGGGAGGGTTATGTACATCTTGGGTAGGTGGGTAATATTAGTATGTATAGGCCTATAAACTTAACCGTTAAATAAACATGCTTGAAACAGTGGGAGGGTTAAGTACATCTTGGGCAGGTGGGTAATATTAGTATGTATAGGCCCACAAACTTAACCGTTAAATAAACATGCTTGAAACAGTGGGAGGGTTAAGTACATCTTGGGTTGATGGGTAATATTTGTATATATAGGCCCACAAACTTAACCTGTTGGGATTATGCAATTTTATGACACCAGTAGGTAGGCATAATCTGTAGAAAACCAAGTAGCGGGGATGCAAGACGGAGGGGGGAGCTTTTATCATCTGGTGTGTGGGACCCGTTTCAATCAATAACTTTTAAATAGGTATCAAACGAGTATTCTGAACTAGGTCAGAGTGGGGCACGCTTACTAGGCTGAATATAAGAGACCCAAACTGTAACACCCCGTATTTTGGGTTAATACTAAATTTCACTAATTACAGAATAAATAATCTCAGATGTGGGAATTAGGGGAAACGGGCTGCGTTATTGCGTTCGTCTCGGAAAAATACGCGAAATAGAGTCCGAGTTTTCGAAAATCGGAGTCCGTATGAAGGAGATATGGACGAACGAAGTTAGGCAGAAAAACCGGAAACAGGCCAGAAATGCACTGGCGCACCTGTGAAGTGCGCCAGCACAAAAATACACTGGTGCACTTGGGAAGTGCGCCCGTGTCGAGCCAGAAACCTGCACAGCCTTCTGGCTTGACCCTGGCTGGCCTGGTGCACCTGTTTTGGCCCTTGGTCTTGTTTTGGAGGCTTGTGACGATTTTTGAGGGCTGGGATCTATCCTAGGGTTAATCTAATGGCCTAAAACACTACCTAATCCTATAAATAAGACCCCAACCCTACCCTAATTCATTCATAATTAAATCTAGTAACTAAACTATGGCAAAATGAAACTTGGTCATGGCCTCCACAAATCAATGAAGAGAGTTGCAAGCTAATCAACCCCTAATCATCTTCTTCTTCATATTTGGCAACTAGTTTTTCTTCATAAGTTTGCTAATCTTAGTTTTGGTGAGTTTCTATGGCTTTAATAATCAATTATTAAATTGATTATGGTAGGATGTGATAAGACATGGCTATGTTTGTGGATAAATGTGTTTATGCAAGTTTGTATGATATGTGATTTACAAGTTTTACGTTAAATGCAAGTTTAAGGCCATGTTTTATGATGCAAAACACCATGTTAAACATTTATGCATATGTGACATGTTATGCAAACTATATGTGAGAATATATGCAAGTTATATGTAACATGATATGCAAGTTATGCAAGTGATTTTATGCATGCTAAGTAGTTGGTGTTATGCATGTTAAGTATTTGATGTTATGCATGTTAAGTATTTGATGTTATGCATGCTAAAGTATTTGATGTTATGCATGCTAAGTATTTGATCGTATGCATACTAAGTATGGGGTTTCATGCATGTTAAGTGTTTGGGTTTATGCAAGTTAAGTGGTGAGTTTATGCATAATAAGTATTTGATTTTATGCATAATAAGTATTTGATTTTATGCATAATAAGTATTTGATTCTATGCATGATAAGTAAGTGGTTTTATGCATGCTAAGTGTTTGGTATTATGCATAAATCATGACATGCAAGTTTACCCTTCTAAATATGGTATATACATATGCAAGATGGCACCCTTATATGCTATGCATGTTTACCCTCCTTTAAGATGCAAGTCATATATGTAAGTTCGACATATTATGCAAGTTATGCTTACATGCAAGCTCAACATGTTATGTAAGTTATGTGCATGTTGTTATGCAAGTTCATATGCAAGTTATGTGTATGAGGATACGCAAGTTGTGTGCATAGTGTTATGCAAGTTAAGTTTATGAGATTATGCAAGTTATGAGCATGATGTTATGCAAGTTATGTATATGCTTAAATGCGAGCTTAATGTGATATGCAAGTATGTGAATGCTTATGCAAGTATATGAATGCCCATGCAAGTTATGTGTAGGCTTAAATGCATGTCTAACGTGTTATGCAAGTTATGAGAATGCTTATATGCAAGTTCAACATGTTATGTAAGACATGTGTATGATAATGTGCAAGTTTGGGGTTAAATGTGGTTGGGTTAATATATGCTCATATATGCAAGTTGACATCCTCTTAACCCATGACAAAGTTGTATGCTAAACCCATGATAATTGTGATGGATCTTCCCCTTTATTATGTCATGAAATGAGGACGATTTACGTGGGGAACGATGGGGTTGGTAAATATGTTAATAAATGTAAGATTGGGTATGATTAAGCATACCATAAAAATAAATTACCATAAGTGGGAATTTACCTATTGAGTTAGGTCTACCCCATGGGAATTTACCTATTGAGTTAGGTCTACCCATGTTATGGAAAACTTGATATTAATTAGGGATAATTAATATGGGGGTGATTAATTAGGTGTAATTAATCGACTAAGACACGAGGTTGGACTCATTTGTAGTGTAAAACTGCCCGGACCCGACCGGCTTAACCAGTTGCTACAAATGTCAGCCCAATGTGAGAGGTCTTAGCCATAAATTAAATACGTGATTAAGGTAAAGACACGAGGTTAGACTCTGTTATGACGTAAGACTGCCCGGACTCTACCGGCTTAACCAGGCGGTCACAACAGCCAGTCTAATGTGGGAGGTCTTTATGGGAGATCACGGTCTTAATTAATTAAGAAACACTTAACCATATTAGCATGTAGTGGGACATGAGGGGTTAAGTGGGTGCCTTGGGTGGCATGAGGAAACTAGTGGGTTGCCTTGGGTGGCAATAGAAAATACGATTAGAATACTTAACCAAAGCGGGACATGTAATTAAACATGATTAAAGGGTTAAGTAAGTGCCTTGGGTGGCATGTGGGAATCAAGTAAGTGCCTTGGGTGGCATGTGGAAATCTAGTGGGTGCCCTAAGTGGCAATTGAAATATAATTAGATGACTTAACCAAACCTTAACATGTAAGGGGGCATGATTATAAAAAGGGGTTAAGTGGGATGCACTAGATAAAATGACAAGCTTAAGTAGTAGCTTGTGGGGGCCCATTTCAACCAATATCCCAAACGTTTCTTTGTGGGCTCGACCCATGTCGAGTGACGGGACACGCATATTGGGCTTGATTATAAGAGGCCAAAACGGGTTAGCGATGGCAACGCAAGTCCAACGGGTTTCATATGCGTGTGTGGGCCCGGGCTGGTAGATAAGCCGTTGTTGCATCGTGTAGATATAAAGCCGTGCACCGTTAGTATTGGGTAGCCACTTTAGGGGAGTGATACACCCCACTGTGGGACCAGCACGGGTATCTACGGTAGGGAGCCGATCGATGGGGAGTAGTGGGTACACCTAGTAAAGATAGGGGCAGACGGCACCTATGTAAGGGTACACGAAACTACTGGGTAAGATTACTAGGTACACCTAGTGGATGTAGGGGCAGACGGCACCTACGTGGTCAGTTATACACCTAGTGGAGGTAGGGGCAGACGGCACCTACGTGGTCAGCTAGAAGTACCAGAAGCTATTAGTTATATTTTCTAAGTCTTTAAGTGGGATCAACCTTTAAGTAGGAATTACTCTTGGTGGGTAGAACTGGTGTGGTGCAGTATAGGAATTACCCTTGGGTGGGTAGGTCTGGGGGTGTAAGCTAGTAATTATCCTTGGATGGATAAAGACGTCGTTTCGATTATCGTAGCACATCCTGTGTTTTGTGGGCTACTTATTGTAGTCATTATCCCCAGAGGTACCGTATCTTGCTTATATCATACCCTAATTACTTTAATGATTGTATTGTTAGGGTTATAGGACTCACTCAGACTTATGTCTGACCCCGTTGTTGTTTATCTTTTTCCCAACCCTCAGGTTATCAGAGTGGGCCTAGCACTAGTGGGCTTGGACCAGACCGCTATATCTACCTTTTGGGGCTTGGACCGTAGAAGTAAAGCTCGGTTTATCTTTTCTACTTTGGCTATTATCGATGTAATGGGATTATGTACTTCTATTTTATCAGGATGGATATTATGTACTTGACTCTTGTTATGGTTTTGTGATGTAACCAAACATGTTTTGATATTGAAATGATGGTTTAAATTTTCAAGTATTACTTATATCTGTCCTGTTGTAATTTTTCTGTTCTATACTCACTAAAAATACTCCACCAAAACTAAGGCATTCCCTTAGTGAGTGACCTTAGCGGGTGTGGGGTGTTACACGTGGTATCAGAGCTTAAGGTTACCGGAACAGATAAATTTTTTAGAAAAACTATTTTCTAAGAATATTTTTGGAAAGGAGTATTTTCAAAAACATGTCTTTTAAGAGAAAAGTTTTTGAAAGAAAGGCATAATCCCCAATAGCCATATTTATATCTTTCGAATTCTCCATTTTGAATCTCTTCCTTTCTCTCGTTTTGAGTTTCCCCTCCGCGTATGGATGATCTTTCTAAGATAGATAAGGATGGAAAACCACTTCAAGGGACTTAGACGTTAGTCGGATTAGAAGTTGGTTCAAGAAGGAGGAGGACTGGTAGGTATCTATTGGATAGACGATGGGAGGAAGGCTCAAATAGTTGTTTGGCTAATGAAGGATGAAACCTCATTGGTGGGAAGTTACGAGTGGAGAATAGGGAAGAAGAAGGCAAGTGGTTACCCTTTTGAGAGGAATAGGACACCTTATTAGGATTGTCCAAAGAAGCAAGGGCAAGGTATGGAATCTTCTGGAGGGTAGTTGTATTCCCTCATGACTAGGGTACCAGATGGGGATAAGACCGTCTAGATTGGAGGGTGGATTTCTTTATCATCCAATTCGAACTTTATTTGATTCTGACGCATCGAGTTCGTTTATCTCATCATTGTTAGTTGAGTCACTGCACTTAGACACCAGTTGGTAGATGATCCCTTAGTTGTTTCAAACCCAATTGGGCTCCATGATGTGTTTGGGTTTGAAAGTTTCTATACTTAGCGTTGGGTTTAGATGTGATGCTTGCTGGGCTTCACGGGCTATGGGTTAGTGGGCATGGACTGGTTATCCAGTAGGGGTGCCGTTCTTGATTTTGAGGAGAGAGTTGTTAGGCTTATGGGCCGCTTGGGTAACACTCTCGAGAACTCTTGTAATCCCATAGAATCTGTTATGCTAAGTTATCTAGAATCGCTTGACACGTCGGTCTAGAGTTTGCGATCTGTTAGAGCGGACCGGGAGCACCCGGATTTGTGTGAGGAGGTGAAGGGCTTACCTCCAAAGCGGGAAATTGACTTCCAAATATATCTGGTAGACAAAGCCAAACCAGTGTTTTGGCCAGTGTGCCACGTGGCTCCTCGTGAGAGGAGGGAACTCCACAAGTAAGTAGGCGATTTGCTTGAGAAGGGGTTCATAAGACGAAGTATATCGGAGTGGGGCACTCCAGTAGTTGTTGCCACGAAGGCGGATGGGTCCCTCAGACTTTGTGTAGGCTAAAGAGAGCTAAATAAACTCACAAAGAAGAATAGACACCCATTGTCGAGGATTGATGATCTCTTTGATCAGTTGGTTGGCGCTTCAGTGTTGTCGTGGTGGATTCAGCCACGGAGTTTCATCAGTTGAGAGTGGCTGAGGATAGTATAGAGAAGACTACCTTCAGGACTCCGGACGGTTTTTATGAGTGGCTGGTGATGCCATTTGGTTTGACGTACGCCCCCGCATATTTTGTTGGTTTGATGAGAAGGGTGTCCAAGGAGTACCTAAATAAGCTGTGATGGTCTTTGTGGATGACATCTTGGTCTTCTCTAGGAGTGAAATAAGTTTTCGTATGTGCTCAATAGGCTGAGCAAAGCCAGTATGGGATAAACGATGGTTTTGGAGCGAGACTGGCGAGGACATCCAGAGCTGGACAAGGGCTTAATTATTTAGCCGTTTTTACTAGTATCATCTCACGTAGGACGTCTAGGTTCGAAGGAGGCATCTCTTGGGTGTTTGTCTGATATTGGTTTAGGCCTTTGGGGCTTGCATTTGGGGGATGTCGAGTTCGACCAGGGTGGTCTGCATGAGGGATGGATAGTTGTGACATTTTTGCATGGGAGAATATCCTGATTTTCTCTAGGAGTGGAGAAAAACCTGCCCTACATCTTAGGGAAGTATTGGAGACTCCCCAGGCGCATAGTCTTAGGACAGCAAAAAGTGGATGGGATCCTTAGCATCCTATGAGTAAGGGTAACATGGTAACGGACACCTTAAGTAGAAAAAGGTTGTCCTTGAGTTCATTGTTCGTTGAACGACGGAGCTTAGAGTTTATTTCTATGTTTGACTTTAGACCTTCCATTGACTTTGTACCCGGTTTGCTAGCCTCCTTGGAGGCTAGACCTACTCTTTTGGGGCGGATTGGAAGAGCACAGAGGGACGATCCACAGTTGGTTGAGTTGGTAGAGAAGCTCATAAGGGGGGAAGTCGTCCAGCCATTTGAGTAGGAACACCCTAAACGATAGGGGTGTTTGCGTAGAGACGGTAGACTTTGTGTACCGTAGGACGAGGGTTTGAGGAAGGCTATTCTTGATGACGCACACCGTTCTAGGATGACCATTCATCCCGGTGGGGATAAGATGTACCAAGGCACGAAGAGGGTTTTCTTCTGGGCCGGTATGAAGAAAGATGTGGCCGAGTATGTCGCTCGATGTTTGGTGTGCCGGCAAGTGAAGGCGGAGCAAGGGAAACCAGGTGGGTTGCTTCACCCATTGGAGGTTCCGCAATGGAAGTAGGATAGCGCCTCGATGGATTTTATTGACGAGTTACCCAGGTCGAGGAAGGGTAATACAGGAATTTGGGTGGTGGTAGATAGACTTACTAAGAGCGCCCATTTCATACCTGTGAAGAGTGAGTGGACTGCTCCATGGCTAGCTTCAGTATATCTTCGAGAGATAGTTCGATTACATGGGGTACCCTCTAGCATAGTGAGTGATCGAGATCCTATATTCACTAGAGAGTTTTTGAAGAATTGGCAAAAGGCGGTAGGGACTTAGTTGTGTATGAGTACCGCATATCATCCTCAGACGGACAGCCAGACCGAGAGGGTGAATCATGTTTTAGAAGACCTTTTGAGACTATGTATCTTGGATTTTGGAGGTACATGGGAGGAGCATCTTCCATTGGCGAAGTTACCCGACAGACTTAGTGATGTATTCCGTGGGAGGAAGTGCCTACATGAGACCGCAGAGGTGGTAGAGCCGAGTTTGCTTAGGAAAGTGGAAGCAGAGCGTGATGCGACGATTCGACGAGCTCCTACTTGCATCCTTGGGTCAGAGATTTGGAAGATGAGAAACAGAGAGGTTCAACTAATCAAAGTACAAAGGGGAGATGAAGAGAGTGATGCTACCTGGGAGACGGAAGCGAAGATGCGTTCGAGGTACCCTTTTCTTTCGGAGGGTATGTCCTTTTACTTCTCCTTCATCGCATATCTTGTGCTTATCTTATCTTTAGTATGTCCTCTCGTTAGTACCTTTGACCTTTAGATAGGGTAAACCTATGGTTGAAACATGTGTTTAAGACATGTTATGGTTGATGGATGCAAGTGGATGCAAGTGTTTGCTAGTGGTTGCTCGTGGATGCATATACACACACTCTAGGCACTAGATCGGCTCAGTCACTTCATATTGCATATTGCATAAATTTGTGTGTAGGAAAATATATTTATGGATGTATAATGGTTGTGTTATCACATGGATGATGCATTTTGGTGAATGATTGTGCACTCATGTAGATATTGTATGTGTCGATAGGGTTCTCTCGCATACATAATGGATGCATGGCACTATCATGGTTTGCATATGTTCATACGTTAGATAGGGAACATATACACACACTTTTTGCATATGCTCATACATCATTAGAAATTGTTTTAAGGACAATGGATGCCCGTGGTTGATGGTTTGAGTAGATGGTTGTTTGGATGGTAGGATATGCATTCTCCTTAGCTTAGAGATTTCGGGGACGAAATCCTTTAAGGAGGGGAGAATGTAAGACCCCGTATTTTGGGTTAATACTAAATTTCACTAATTACAGAATAAATAATCTCAGATGTGGGAATTAGGGGAAACGGGCTGCGTTATTGCGTTCGTCTCGGAAAAATACGCGAAATAGAGTCCGAGTTTTCGAAAATCGGAGTCCGTATGAAGGAGATATGGACGAACGAAGTTAGGCAGAAAAACCGGAAACAGGCCAGAAATGCACTGGTGCACCTGTGAAGTGCGCCAGCACAAAAATACACTGGCGCACTTGGGAAGTGCGCCCGTGTCGAGCCAGAAACCTGCACAGCCTTCTGGCTTGACCCTGGCTGGCCTGGTGCACCTGTTTTGGCCCTTGGTCTTGTTTTGGAGGCTTGTGACGATTTTTGAGGGCTGGGATCTATCCTAGGGTTAATCTAATGGCCTAAAACACTACCTAATCCTATAAATAAGACCCCAACCCTACCCTAATTCATTCATAATTAAATCTAGTAACTAAACTATGGCAAAATGAAACTTGGTCATGGCCTCCACAAATCAATGAAGAGAGTTGCAAGCTAATCAACCCCTAATCATCTTCTTCTTCATATTTGGCAACTAGTTTTTCTTTATAAGTTTGGTAATCTTAGTTTTGGTGAGTTTCTATGGCTTTAATAATCAATTATTAAATTGATTATGGTAGGATGTGATAAGACATGGCTATGTTTGTGGATAAATGTGTTTATGCAAGTTTGTATGATATGTGATTTACAAGTTTTACGTTAAATGCAAGTTTAAGGCCATGTTTTATGATGCAAAACACCATGTTAAACATTTATGCATATGTGACATGTTATGCAAACTATATGTGAGAATATATGCAAGTTATATGTAACATGATATGCAAGTTATGCAAGTGATTTTATGCATGCTAAGTAGTTGGTGTTATGCATGTTAAGTATTTGATGTTATGCATGTTAAGTATTTGATGTTATGCATGCTAAAGTATTTGATGTTATGCATGCTAAGTATTTGATCGTATGCATACTAAGTATGGGGTTTCATGCATGTTAAGTGTTTGGGTTTATGCAAGTTAAGTGGTGAGTTTATGCATAATAAGTATTTGATTTTATGCATAATAAGTATTTGATTTTATGCATAATAAGTATTTGATTCTATGCATGATAAGTAAGTGGTTTTATGCATGATAAGTGTTTGGTATTATGCATAAATCATGACATGCAAGTTTACCCTTCTAAATATGGTATATACATATGCAAGATGGCACCCTTATATGCTATGCATGTTTACCCTCCTTTAAGATGCAAGTCATATATGTAAGTTCGACATATTATGCAAGTTATGCTTACATGCAAGCTCAACATGTTATGTAAGTTATGTGCATGTTGTTATGCAAGTTCATATGCAAGTTATGTGTATGAGGGTACGCAAGTTGTGTGCATAGTGTTATGCAAGTTAAGTTTATGAGATTATGCAAGTTATGAGCATGATGTTATGCAAGTTATGTATATGCTTAAATGCGAGCTTAATGTGATATGCAAGTATGTGAATGCTTATGCAAGTATATGAATGCCCATGCAAGTTATGTGTAGGCTTAAATGCATGTCTAACGTGTTATGCAAGTTATGAGAATGCTTATATGCAAGTTCAACATGTTATGTAAGACATGTGTATGATAATGTGCAAGTTTGGGGTTAAATGTGGTTGGGTTAATATATGCTCATATATGCAAGTTGACATCCTCTTAACCCATGACAAAGTTGTATGCTAAACCCATGATAATTGTGATGGATCTTCCCCTTTATTATGTCATGAAATGAGGACGATTTACGTGGGGAACGATGGGGTTGGTAAATATGTTAATAAATGTAAGATTGGGTATGATTAAGCATACCATAAAAATAAATTACCATAAGTGGGAATTTACCTATTGAGTTAGGTCTACCCCATGGGAATTTACCTATTGAGTTAGGTCTACCCATGTTATGGAAAACTTGATATTAATTAGGGATAATTAATATGGGGGTGATTAATTAGGTGTAATTAATCGACTAAGACACGAGGTTGGACTCATTTGTAGTGTAAAACTGCCCGGACCCGACCGGCTTAACCAGTTGCTACAAATGTCAGCCCAATGTGAGAGGTCTTAGCCATAAATTAAATACGTGATTAAGGTAAAGACACGAGGTTAGACTCTGTTATGACGTAAGACTGCCCGGACTCTACCGGCTTAACCAGGCGGTCACAACAGCCAGTCTAATGTGGGAGGTCTTTATGGGAGATCACGGTCTTAATTAATTAAGAAACACTTAACCATATTAGCATGTAGTGGGACATGAGGGGTTAAGTGGGTGCCTTGGGTGGCATGAGGAAACTAGTGGGTTGCCTTGGGTGGCAATAGAAAATACGATTAGAATACTTAACCAAAGCGGAACATGTAATTAAACATGATTAAATGGTTAAGTAAGTGCCTTGGGTGGCATGTGGGAATCAAGTAAGTGCCTTGGGTGGCATGTGGAAATCTAGTGGGTGCCCTAAGTGGCAATTGAAATATAATTAGATGACTTAACCAAACCTTAACATGTAAGGGGGCATGATTATAAAAAGGGGTTAAGTGGGATGCACTAGATAAAATGACAAGCTTAAGTAGTAGCTTGTGGGGGCCCATTTCAACCAATATCCCAAACGTATCTTTGTGGGCTCGACCCATGTCGAGTGACGGGACACGCATATTGGGCTTGATTATAAGAGGCCAAAACGGGTTAGCGATGGCAACGCAAGTCCAACGGGTTTCATATGCGTGTGTGGGCCCGGGCTGGTAGATAAGCCGTTGTTGCATCGTGTAGATATAAAGCCGTGCACCGTTAGTATTGGGTAGCCACTTTAGGGGAGTGATACACCCCACTGTGGGACCAGCACGGGTATCTACGGTAGGGAGCCGATCGATGGGGAGTAGTGGGTACACCTAGTAAAGATAGGGGCAGACGGCACCTATGTAAGGGTACACGAAACTACTGGGTAAGATTACTAGGTACACCTAGTGGATGTAGGGGCAGACGGCACCTACGTGGTCAGTTATACACCTAGTGGAGGTAGGGGCAGACGGCACCTACGTGGTCAGCTAGAAGTACCAGAAGCTATTAGTTATATTTTCTAAGTCTTTAAGTGGGATCAACCTTTAAGTAGGAATTACTCTTGGTGGGTAGAACTGGTGTGGTGCAGTATAGGAATTACCCTTGGGTGGGTAGGTCTGGGGGTGTAAGCTAGTAATTATCCTTGGATGGATAAAGACGTCGTTTCGATTATCGTAGCACATCCTGTGTTTTGTGGGCTACTTATTGTAGTCATTATCCCCAGAGGTACCGTATCTTGCTTATATCATACCCTAATTACTTTAATGATTGTATTGTTAGGGTTATAGGACTCACTCAGACTTATGTCTGACCCCGTTGTTGTTTATCTTTTTCCCAACCCTCAGGTTATCAGAGTGGGCCTAGCACTAGTGGGCTTGGACCAGACCGCTATATCTATCTTTTGGGGCTTGGACCGTAGAAGTAAAGCTCGGTTTATCTTTTCTACTTTGGCTATTATCGATGTAATGGGATTATGTACTTCTATTTTATCAGGATGGATATTATGTACTTGACTCTTGTTATGGTTTTGTGATGTAACCAAACATGTTTTGATATTGAAATGATGGTTTAAATTTTCAAGTATTACTTATATCTGTCCTGTTGTAATTTTTCTGTTCTATACTCACTAAAAATACTCCACCAAAACTAAGGCATTCCCTTAGTGAGTGACCTTAGCGGGTGTGGGGTGTTACACAAACGTGGGGGATGGTGTCCTGATGGCGCGTTCCATCGGGGTCATGTGCGTACATGACTCCGCCTACCCGGGAAAATAAGACACTGTGACATCAGTAGATATGGTTATGCACATCTTGAAAATGAAGGGTTTCCACTTTAGGAAGTGATACATCCTACTGTGGGGCCAGCACAGGGTATCTACGGAGTAGGAAGTCGATCGGTTAGGGTAGTAAATAGGGTACATCTAGTTTTGTCTGTTTCTATGGGGTACCTGTGTTTCTGTCTGGGCTAACACCCGTTAATTCTGTTTAGGTACTGGCTAATTCTACTTGGGTTAAAACTCGTAACTAGAGTACACCTAAACCAACCATTATATTTCTATTTGGATCATCCTGTTTCTGTTAAGCAATCAGGGATTATGCAATCCTGTTACATATCTATTATACTAGTATTGGTGCAGAGAATAAACAGAGTAATCATTAGAAATGTAAACATCTCATCCTGTCTACCTTGTCACACCTGCCTTTTATGTAGTTATCCCTCTCTTATCCACTTTATATGCCTGTCATGCTGCTTTTATTTATTTACTTGCTAAAAGTAACTTGACTCACCAGAATTTATGTCTGACCCTTTTTGTTTCCTCTTCATTCTTCCGTTTCCCCTCCCCTCCCCCAGTTCGTAGGGAGGGAATTCTCAAGCTTAGCCAAGACTCGGTTATCATCCTGTTAGAGCTGCTTTTGAAGTATAGCTCAAGTTCTTATCTCTACTATGGCTTTGTCTCTTTTATTTGGGGAATTATGTTTTCTTTTAAGTATTTATGTACTTTGATCGTACAAGACAGAAGTTATGTTATGTAATGGGTTTTTGTATTTTTAGACATGTGAGTTTTTGGACCAAGGTTTTTTATGATAAATAAAGTTTTATTCCGCTGTTATTTTATATGTCTGTTTCGTAATGTTTCTGTTCTGTTAACTATAACGCTTCATGAAACTTAATGCATTCCCTTTGCGAGTGACATTAACGGACGTGGGGTGTCACACTTGGTATCAGAGCTGAAGGTTACCCGATTAGATAAAAGTTTTTGAAAACTATTTTCAAAAAGGTTTTAAAAGAAAGCATTTTCAAAAAGAAAAGTCTATTCTGAAAGACATTCCCTATGAAGCCATATGTAATATCCTTCGGTTCTTTATCTAAATCTCTTCCCTTTTTCTTTTCAACATGTCTGGGGAACAAAACATTCCTAATATCCCAAAGGGCGTCACGATACTCAGATGGTTCCGTAGGTATTTGGAGGCCATGACGCCTGCCGAAGGCCAAGGAAATGTTCCTCCCCCAGCTACACCAGTCATTCTTCCTCCTCCCCTTCCAAGAGCAGATAATTTCTCTAAGATGTGCAAAGACTTCCGTGCTATGGGCGGGAAGCCATTCCATGGGAACGAGACATTCGTAGAAGTGCTGAATTGGCTCAAGTAGACCGAGGACTTGTTCGTAATCTTTGAAGTAGAGGATAAAAGGAAGGTTCAGTTAGCCACCTTGCTACTAAAAGACAAAGCCTTATTTTAGTGGGAGGTTACCTAAACTGGACGTCCAATGGAAACTTGGGAGGATTTTATACAAAGATTTGAATTGAAATTCCTTTCCCAAGCCGAGAAAAGCATGCAAATGGAGAGGTTCTTGGCACTCAAACAAGGGAATATGACTGCTAAGGAATATGTGAACAAATTCAACCAGCTAGCAAGGTTCGGATTAGAATTGGTTGACACTCCGCATAAGAAGACGTTGCGATTTGCTAAAGGGCTAAATGAAGCCCTTTATGGGTTAGCCATGTCCCATATTCCAATGGGAGCCACTTTTGAAAAACTTGTTGATATGGCCCTGATGTACGAGGAAGACAAGGGAAAAAAGTGTGAAGATCCGTAACTTCCCCGGTAAGGAAAGAGCGGATACTTCGAGAACACAACAAAATAGAATGCAAACAGAAGAACATTTCATTGCTTATTACAACAATTCCATCCGAATACAAGAATATAACAGAGTACAAATAAATATTACACAGAAAAATATCAGAGATTTAAATTACATTTAAACACATCGCAGCGGAAATAACAATATAAAACATAACTGAAAGTAATACACGGATACAGAGCTTTCCGAGCATTGTTCCACCTGTAAATCAGGATCCTGTGAATATAAATCTGCAAAACCAAAACTACTAGCTGCCCGTGTGGAAATAGGGGCATCCAGAGTTTAGGTTAAAACAATAAACTCCAGGTCAGTCATGTGACTGGTGTGAGAACTAAAACAGTTATTAATCTTTGTTTTTAAAGTTAGGTAAATCAAAGGACCACGCCGTATAACACAGAATGGGTTTCCTCCCAAGAATACCAGTGCAGAAAACAAACAGCGCAATGCTAAATAAAGAACAATGAAGCTATTATAAGACCTAGGTCCCATCACACAATGCAACGCAAGCCGGAGTATAGGGTTTTCCCTTATAATAGCCAAATATGCTTGATACGTGAAATTTTATCTTATATTATTACTATAAGTGAAGAAAACAATTTCATATATAAATGTATCAATCATAGACGACATGGGTACCATATATCATGTCGCCAATACTAGGCTCTACAATCAAAACCGCAAAATGTCATATTTGGAAATTGGATTTCGATCATGGTGGCTCCTGATTCGAAAGATCGATCGCGTAGTGCCATCTACAACGGCTTACGTCTCAGCGAGAGAAAACACCGTAATGCACATCCACGCTTTTGGGAAATCGAGTATCACTGCGGCTTACGTCTCGGCGAGAGAAAACACCGCTTACCCTATCCCTCTGAGCACTAAGCTCAATCTCGGTCGACCGAATCCACGACACCACTAAGGTGCCCATCCACTAAAAAGCATACTGATCAAACCATCAGTTTACCACCATACCGGGGTGTGAGGCTCGTGAATCAACGCTATACACAAAGCCGTGCTATATTAAAGCTGCGCTTTGATCATCATCCACCAAACTTTGCTTTTCAACAAAAGTCTGGATCACTGCATCTCAGCATGCCACACTATCAATCCATATCGTACCACTGATTTCTGCCAATATATAACCTCTGAGCTCGTATGTCTCAGAGAAGGGTGTTAAGCAAGAGAATAAATTCTCCGCCGCCAAACAGATATATATTTTGCAGAGATCAACGAATACAATATAAAGGAATATAATGTCAGACACACCATCCATTTACAAGTCCGTTCTAGGTCTGAACGAAACCGGAGGCACTTTCCTCGCATATCCATCGAACTCCAAGTACGTCTGGATGGCTACTACTTTAGCCCCCTTCAAGGTAGCTACTCACATCGTGAGCATCAGTAGCACCCATCCATTCGATGTGAAGATCGTCGGTCTTGCACCGTCTTCAATCTCTTCGACTCGTCGTCGAATCAGTCATTCAGAATGGGTTATACTCGGACTTTCTGAATAACTCGCGTATCTTAATCAACAAGTGCTATAAAACACAATATATGCCTCATTCCAATTCAGAATATTCTTTTATTCATATGTTCACACTCCTAGGGAAAGGTTCCCACTAATTTTATCAAAGATAAATTCTTTTAAATTTATTCTTTAATCATCCTTTGGATATCATTTCAACCCATATTATGGTTTTCGAAACTAGTCGGGATTAGCGAACCACACCGAAGTAATTATTTATTTTATTTCCCAATCCCAACCTATTTATCCCATGGAGCAAAACTGGTAATACTCCATATCTAACACCACGGTGCTATCGGTAAAGTTAATTACCATTTCACGTTCAAATCTAATTAAAGATTTAACTATCGCTAGGAGTAAAACTGGTGATACTCCCATTTCGATCATTTCCAAATTTTGATAATTCAAATTATCAATTCATATTTCAATCTAATTAAAGATTCATTAAAACTCCTTTTACTGGGTTAAAGAACTAATGTCATTTAAAACACAGTCCACGATAAACCCAAATCACATTCTATTTCAATTCCAATTAAATATATTAGAAATTCTGGTTATTTAAAACCCATTTCAAATTCAAATTATTTATTTCAAAAATAAATTGATTTTAATTCTAGTTCAAAACTAGTCCATTTCGATAAAAATCTATTTTTATCTTTTCAAATAGGGAGTTATCCCAGTTTTTCCCAAATCATTTCCTATGATTTTACATAAATTATAGATATTTTTAATAATTTTATCAAGGCCCGTACAGTCGATTTCCATCTACGGCCATCGAACTGCACTTACAACGACCTATTCCAAATTGGACATAATTCCAAATCCAACCGTTATATTTCAAATTTCTAATATTCATTGGAAAGCTCTTTTCGATACGAACCCAACGGTTCCAGTTTCAGGAGAATCCGACGGTCGGATCTCCCTCAACGTCAATTCGAAGTCAATGGTCGAAATTCGTGAACTGCCGCTGCGCGTTCTATTCAGGACATTATATATATTATATATATTTCGTCGATTTCCTTTTTAAAAATGAATTTTATAAATCGTTTTAAATTCGTTTCAAAACAATTTCAACTTCCATTTCATTTCAAATCAATTTCAATTCGATTTCAATTCTATTCTATTCTATTCGAATTCAATTTCAATTCTATTCTATTCGAATTCAATTTCAATTCTATTCTATTCAAATTCAATTTCAATTCTATTCGAATTCAATTTCAGTTCTATTCTATTCGAATTCAATTTCAATTCTATTCTACAATTTCAATTCCATTCTATTCGAATTCAATTTCAATTCAATTCTATAATTTCAATTCCATTCTATTCGAATTCAATTTCAAATTAATTCTATTCGAATTCAATTTCAATTCTATTCTATTCTATTCGAATTCAATTTCAATTCTATTCGAATTCAATTTCAATTCTATTCTATTCGAATTCAATTTCAATTCAATTCAATTCGAATTCAATTTCAATTCTATTCTAATCTAATTCAATTTCAATTCTATTCTATTCGAATTCAATTCCAATTCTATTCTACAATTTCAATTCCATTCTATTCGAATTCAGTTTCAATTCAATTCTATTCAAATTCAATTTCAATTCTATTCTATTCAACAAATGAATATTTATTCTATTCAACACATGAATTTATATTTCTTTCACCGCATGACTAATCTCAACAATTGAGTACTGTCAACACGTGAATCTTTATTTTATAATATTCTTTATTTTCCCAATTGGAATGAGGCCCAATCAATTACCATATAATGTTAATTATATGGATTCCATACAACACATGTATATAATAACAACGATAAATAATCAACCATCATTCAAAGTGCACTA
Organism: Allium sativum; assembly: GCA_030737875.1. NCBI lineage: Eukaryota > Viridiplantae > Streptophyta > Magnoliopsida > Asparagales > Amaryllidaceae > Allium > Allium sativum. The sequence goes on along the minus strand of CM060922.1, from coordinate 439,657,935 downwards.
CACAACTGCATAAGCATTAAACATATATAATTAACGCTTACATAGTCTGTCGACCAATCGATCGACATACAATTAAATAATTGGGATTAGTGTACGCCAAATATCATCCCAACACCCGTGTGGGGTTTCAAACAATCAAACACAGATTTTATTTGTGCAGTTGGGCGATGTGTAAAATTTATCGTCCCAATCAATATTAGTCAAATCAGTGTATATAAACAAATCGTCCTATTCGTTTATAAATATTTATTTTATATACACGTTAAAAATTATATTTTTAACTATCAAATATTTTCCATTATAAAATATTCTATTTTGTTCCACATCACACAATCAATTTTTACAACATTGCAACCAAACAAATAAGTCATCCACGGTCTGTGGACGACGGGTGTCGGGTGCTGCTAAGCACCGTCTGCATCCTAGTATATATTTTAAACTAGAAATTTAAAATAAAAGTGAGGAGTTCTCACCTTTGGGATCCACTCCACCGTTCTCTATTTCTGAACGGTTTGGATTTGTATTCCTTTCCAGTCAGTTCCATCGCAGTCTGTTTCAAACGATTTTCATATTAAACATCACATTTTTATTCCTATGCTAAACGGATAAAAATTGCATTTTTATACTGTTAAAAACAATGCCATTTTACATTTTCAAAACAAACAGATTTTATATTTCCTAAACAAACTGATTTTATATTTCCTAAACAAACCGATTTTATATTTTGAAAGCAAATCCTGTTTATATTTTTAAATCAAAGATGTTTATTTTTCAAAACAATTGCTAATTTTATCTTAAAAAACAATTCTATTTTTATCCTCAAAAATCATGCTATTTTTATATTTAAAAACAAAGCTAAACTTATATTAAAAAAAACAAAGCTATTCTTATATTAAAAAAAAACAAAGCTATTCTTATATTTAAAAACAAATGCTTTATATCTATATAAAAAAATCCATTAATTATACCATGTTATTTATTATTAAAAATCTGATTTTTATGGAATTTCACATATAAAAATTTAATTTATAATTAAATTCCCTAATCAACACTTTTAAAATTAATTACTTAACTAAATTACTCATTACCCTTTGTAAAACGTCGGCCCCTTCATCCTGGAAATTGATTCTGCCCCTTCCTCTTCTATCTGTACAACCGCAGCTCAGAAACCCACCTTCCATTTGACATCCGCCTGCTCCGCCACCGTCAGAGCCTCTTGAGGCCGATCAGACTCCACCTCTTCGAAGCCCAAGGTGAATCGCACCTCCCCCCCCCCCCCGAGCTAGGCTGAACGCGACGCCCCCCTGACCTCCCAATTTGAGCTCGAACGCGCTCTGTTGGAGTGAGGATTTCGAGAACGATAGTCAACGATATTCGTTCAAACTACTGCTGATTTGAAGATCTAAACATGAATTTCTTTTTTCGTTTTGGATTGATGTTGAAATATGATCTGGATTAGGTGCGATTTTAATTTCTTTTTGCGAGCTTTCTGAACGTCGGTTCATTGAAGATGGCGGCTAGGGTTTAGATGGATATAGTTATTTATATTAAATTTTTATTATATTATTTTTTTTAAAAGTGAGATTTTACATACGAGCTCAAAATCGAACATAAAGACTACGGTCTCTAGCTAATTACCTCCATTCCGAACATAATGGGATATGTTTCGTAACCCAATTCACTTGTTACAATCAGTTTTCTTCAAAATTAAAATATAAATCTATATATATTCAATTTGAACGCACATTTTAATTTACCGAGGCTACATACTGACTCTGAAAATTCCCGAAAAAATATTTCTAGCTTCGTATTAATGATACGGTCCTAACAAAACTAATTTCGTCAAATTCTGAGACAGTTTGAAAAATGGCCATTTTCTGGTCGATCCAATTTAACATAAATCGACCAAACGCATTTTCCTTTGCCACGCTCACATACTAACTCGAAAAATTATGAAATTTGGAACCTAGCAATAATTTGACATCGCGGATCCAACAAAAGTGGTATCATCGAATTCCGAGGTCGTTTGCAAAATGTCTATTTTTAAGGGCCGAAATTCCATTGCGACTATTCTGAATTTTCAACTGGACGTATCTTTTGATTCCCGCTATGAAATTTCAATTATTCGGATTTGTTGGAAAGATATTCATAAACATATTCTAGTATTTTTGGTTTCGCTAAAATCTGGTTTATTTTGAATCCTGTACATTCGTTTGAAATTTGAAATCGAATTATCGAACTACCGGGCCATTTTCAATTCCTTTTATAATTATTTATATTCTAACAACGACATATAAATATATACGTTCAAATTCTATTCAAAATAATTTTTTGTCGTTATTATTTAAAATAATTCATTTTAAATATTCAAAATTCATTAAAATTGCCAAAATAAAATTTTTAAACTGACTCGCATTTTCCAGGTTGTTAAAAAAAGAAGGAAGTCAAGGTTAAGGAAACAACGCAGAACAAGAATGTGTGGCCCAAGAAAGAACAATAACAAGAGGCGGAAAGCACGGCAAAGCTCAAGGCAAAAAGAAATGCCATGGTTGTGGGAATGTGGGCTATTTGGTCAAAGACTGCAGAAAAAGGAAGAATGCTTGCTTCAACTATGGTGAAGTCAGACATTATACTAGGAAGTGCCCGAAGAAGCAAGGGTAGGGCCAACGGGAAGGATCTTCTGGAGGGCAAGTGCATGCTCTCGCGGCTGATGTACCGAGCAGAGGTATGAAAGTTTCTGTTGAATGTTTGATTTCTCTTTCCGAACATCCTGTAGAACTCTTGTTGATTCTGGCGCTTCTCACTCTTTATATCTGATTCTATAGTTGAGTCTCTACACCTTAATTACTAGTATGGTAGTGGATCCCATAGTTGTCTCAAACCCCATTGGTGGTTCAGATCATTTACCTATGACTTGTTGGGGTTTGAGGATATCTGTGTTAGGCTTCGAGTTCGAGTGCGATGCGTATATGCTTGGGTTCATGGGCTATGGGTTAATTCTATGGATGGACTAGCTAAACATATATGGTGCCATTCTGGATCGTGAGAGGAGGGTTGTTAGGATTCTGACTTGCCAAGGGAGGACCTCGAGATTTCTTGTGACCCCAAGGGGTCTGTTATATTGAGTTTCCTAGAGTCACTTGACGCATCTATCAATGATCTAAAATCTATTCCAGTAGTCTGCGAGTATCCTGACGTCTTTGATGAGGTTCGGGGTTTAGGCGCGAGATTGATTTCTGCATATATTTCATAGACAATGCAAAGCCAGTTGCATTACCAGTGCGCCATATGGCTCCAAGGGAAAGGAGGGAGCTAAGTAAGCAAGTAGGGGAGCTGCTTGAGAAAGGATTTATTAGGCGAAGCATTTCTGAATAGGGTGCTCCGGTCATCTTTGCAAATAAGGCATACAACTTGCTTCGCTTATCTGTGGATATTCATGATGTTTTTCCACATTTCTTATTTATGGAAGTGTCTGTATGATACAACAGGGGTAGTTAAGCCGAACATGCTTGAGGAAGTAGAGGTGGAATGGGATGCGACAATTAGATGAGTTCCTACCGTATACTTGGATTAGGGGTTAAGAAACTGCGCAACATAGAGGTTAAGTTAGTAAAAGTGCAATGGGGAGAAGACAGCGAGGGTGCGACTTGGAGGACTGAAGACAAGGATCGTGCTTCATACCCTTTTTGGGACTATGTTCTTGACTCCTTTTTCCAAAGCTTATATTCGCACTTGCTTCTATCATCTGAGTATATCCTATCGATCAAATATTCGACCTTTAGGTAGGAAATTCCTTGATTATTAACATGTATTTGAGACATGTTATGTTTGATGGATGCAAGTGTTTGCTAGTGGCTGCCTGTGCATGCATACACACACACATTAGGCACTAGATCGGCTCAATCACTCTCATACTGCATATGGATGTGTATGCATTTTCTTTTCTTTTATGGATGGAAATGGATGTATTAGCGTATGGATGTTGCATTTGGACGAGTGAGTGTGCACACATATGGAACTTACATGTAATAATAGGATTATTTGCATACATATTGGATTCATGGCACTAACATACATTGCATTAAGGAGGTCAACTGAATCAGTAGACCGCTTGATTTCCGCATTAGTGTTGGGACATATACATATACCCTTGCATACATTCATATAAGCATTAGAAATCTTTAAGGACATTGGTGCCAGCGATTGATGGATGAATATATGGATGATGGATGGTAAGATGTGCATTCTTTTCAACTTAGAGATTTTGGGGACGAGATCCTTTGAGTAGGGGAGAATGTAACTTCCCATATTTTTAATGATACTAAAAGAGGATAAATTAAATTATAATTAATATAATATTCAGAATTAAGGAAAACGGACTACGCCATTGCGTCCGTCTCGAAATTCTGGTCAAGATAGACATTTGGTTTGCGTAAAACGAACACTGTATGAAGAAGTTATGAGAGTTTTAAGTTTGTATATGTGCAAAAGAAATAAATATATACATATGAGTCATATAGGAGTCAGATATGAGTCAGCACCATATCCAGGATCGTTCAAAAATCAAAATAGCAGAAGACGGCAAATTTCCCACTCTAGGGGGTCAACCCCCATAGAGGGGTGTCGACACCGGGGTCGACCCCCCTTAAAGGGTGTCGACACCAAGGTCGACCCACCCACAAGGGTGTCGACACCCCTAGCGTTGATGTGGCATAGTTGGTTTGGAGGCTGACAGCTGTAAATAAAGGTCCATTTTTCATGTTTTCTGTCTTGGAATGCAATGGAGGCCAAATGCTGTCATTGACTGGACTAAACCTAATTCTATTCATCTTCTGCAAATCAAATTCTGAGATTCAAGCATATATTCAACACCTATAACTTCTCTTCTATCATATTAACAATCCAAACACTGTGAGTTGGTTACTTTTAGGTTTAAATGAATAAAAGTAATTTGTGAAAGACCGTGATTTGGATATGTTGTAAATTATGAATCTATATTGTTATTGGATCCTAAGCTATGTCATGATAGATCTACTTTTCTAGATCTAATTCAATTGTGGTTAATCTATTACGTTACCTTTGTGGATCTTGGTTTATATCTATATTGTCGTTAATGTAAATCTGTCATTTTTGGATAGTTAAAACCTTGTTTAAGATCTAATCCTTTATGTAGATCATCATTTACCTGTCACATTGTGGCCAACTTAGATCTATCATTATTTGGACATATAAATCTTTGTTTAGACCTAAACATGCTTGCTATGTCATCCTAATTATGCTAGATCTAGTTTTATCATTGCCTGTTCACTAGATCTATTTTTATGTCCATCTTATTATTATGCCAAAACATGTTTATGCCAGTATATATGTTCATGTCACCTTTGTTAGAATGATCACTATTATCATTTTTTCCCATCACGTTTCCCTTTTTACTGTATATGCCTAGGCTACTTTCTAGCCTAGGTATGCCGCCAAATATATGTGAATGTGTTTGTTAGGGGACGGGGGAAAATAATAGATTTGGCATAACTTGATATGATTTTGGACATATAATCCATTATAAGCATAACTGGACATTGAGGCATAATTGGAAATTTGAATGTTAATTTGGTTACTAACTGGAGTAATGAATACGAATAAATTTGGCATAAAATCAATTATGGATATAATTGGGAAAAAGAGGCATAAAACCTATAATTGACATAGGTATAATTAATAATGAATGTCTAGGATTACAGTTAGAAATTTTAATGGCACCTATGACATGAGGTTGGGTTGCATTAGTGGTGGAAGACTGCCTGGACCCGACCAGCATATCCAGCAGCCACTAAAGTTGAACCTAACGTGAGAGGTCTAAGTGTGCAAATATGTATCGGGCTAAGACACGAGGTTAGACCCAACTGTGGAATAAGACTGCCCGGACCCGACCGACAGATCCAACATCCAAAAGTTGTAGGCCTAATGTGGGAGGTTTAGACCATTATAACCATAAATGAAAATATGGTAACAAATTGAAATACTTAACCTAGTTGAATCCACAGGGATTGTGTGAACAAAAACATGAGTAGGGGTTAAGTAAACATGCTTGAAACAATGGGAGGGTTAAGTACATCTTGGGTAGGTGGGTAATAGTATATATAGGCCCACAAACTTAACCGTTAAATAAACATGCTCGAAAAAGTGGGGCGGTTAAGTACATCTCGGGTAGGTGTGTTGTAACACCCCGTAATTTGAACATAAAAATTCACAAATTAAAGTATACTTAATTAAGTGAAATGGGTTGCGCAGAGAAATATATATATATTGATATATATATATATATATATATAATTGAAAATTTAATAAATAAATATGCAAAAATGTTCAAAACAGCGAATTGGGAGAGGGGAATAACCGAACCGGCCGATTTTTGAGGTCGACCCGAGCTCGCTGGGTCGACTAGGGGTTAATCCAGGGTGTTTGGCTGTCAACCCGTGGTCCGATTCGCTCGAATGAAGATTTTTCATTTGAATGGTTCTCATGGTTCAGCTTTAATCTAAAGGCCCTAAATGGTTCCTACATGTGACTTCTTCCCCAAGACATGCTTTAAAGGCTAGGATTGGTTCTAGGGTTTATCCTATGGCTAAAACTATCCTAGTCTTCTATAAAAAGACCCCTAACCCTCTCCTAAAACCCTCATAAATTGATCCTACAACTAAACTATGCCAAAATGATTCCTCATCATGGCCTCCACTTCAACCCATTGCCTCCATCTTCTTCTTCATGATAGCTTAAGTGTTCTAAGCTAGTTTCAAAGTAAAGGAGCCTCTTTTCTTCATTCATGAGAGATTCTATGATCATTTGAGTGATTTCATGTTTGTATGAGAGTTCATAAGTTGCATTCTAGCCAAAGTTGCAACCTTTTCTTGACCAAAAAGCAAGGATCTTGCATGAGAGCTCATAAGCTTCATTCAAAGCCAAAGTTGAAACCTTTCTTCTTCAAAGCACGGATTTTTATTGATATTTGCTCAAGGGTTTCATTTGGAGCTTGTTCTTTTGGGGTTTTTGGGTGATAGCATGAATGGCTTCATCTCAATCTTTGTTTTATATATTGATTTGTGCCTTCATAGCATTGTAAGCCCTCTTCCTACTCTTAGATATTAATTTTAAACTTAATGTGACATGTTGTAAGTTGGGTTTGAACATTAAGTATGTTGCATTCTATCATGTTATGTATCCTATCATGACTAAAAAGTCATTATCTTGATCTTGTGGGCTTAAAGATATAAACTTTATGTTGAATGTTGCATTTTGGCAACATGAGAACTATCATGTCCCTTATGATAGCTTACATGTAATGCCATATGCGAACTTCTAGCCATCTTTCTATGTCATTTATCACCATGATTCACCTATGTGCTAAGTTTGAGGTTGTGCATGTTTTTTAGGCCTAATAATGTAATATGCAAGTTAATGAACACGTTTATACCTCATTCGCCACCATGTTTAACTTGTGGCCTTATACCTCTTTTGTCATGTCTTTGCCAAGTACCTTCTTTTAATCCATTATGCGTGGTTGCGAATGTATATGTTAGTTTAAAAGCGTTGGGTTACGTTATGGGTAAAACTTAAATGACATGAAACATGATTTGGGTAAATGGGTATAAACATGACAACATGTAACTTTGGCTATGAGCATGGGACTTGAAAACTTGACACGTATGGGTTGTAAGTGTAATAAGACACTAGACCAAACATGAAAGTGGCCAACTCGAGGTTGGGTTGAGTTTGTAGCATAAATCTACCTGGACCCGCCCGGCTTAACTAGTGGCTACAAACAATAGGATCCAATGTGAGAAGTTGGTCATGTCGCGCTTAAGACCCGAGGTTAGACTAGGTTGTGGTGTAAATCTACCCAGACCCGCCCGGCTTAACTAGTAACCACAACAAGGTCTAATGTGAGAGGCTGAGAGTGCATTAATTAAATTAATGCCACATGATCAGGTTAAGTAAACTTGACTAATGACACTTAACCGATATGACACGAATGGGTAGGTTAAGTGGGACCGGGCTTGATTTCTTAATGACACTTAACCATACAAGACAATTAGGGGATGGGGTTAAGTAATTTACACTTAACTAATCTAAACACGGTAATTAGATGGGGTTAAGTAATTAAGACTTAACTAATCTAAACACGGTAATTAGATGGGGTTAAGTAATTAAGACTTAACTAATCTAAACACGGAAATTAGATAGGGTTAAGTAACCCATACTTAACTAATCTAAACACGGGAATTCGATGGGGTTAAGTTAAACACTTAACCAATCTAAACTTGGTAATTCAATGGGGTTAAGTAACCAATACTTAACCAATTTAACATGATAATTTAATGGGGTTAAGTAACTTATACTTAACCAATTATACATGATGATTTGATGAGGTCAAGTAACCTATACCTAACCAATCTAATAGGTGGACCTGATAGGGTTAAGTCACAAGACCTTTTAAAATTAGGCTTAACCATTGTAATACGATTAGTGGATGGGGTTAAGCTAACCCATACTTAACCAATCCGACTCGATAATCTGATGGGATTAAGATAATCTATGCTTAATCAATCTAACATGATAATCTAATAGGGTTAAGATAAATAAATACTTAACCAATTTGACTTGATAGGGTTAAGTCATGAGCTTCTTGGTACACTTAACCAACTTGTAGGGCTAAGCCTAGAACTTGAGTACTTAGCCAATCTTGACATGATTCATAGGCGGGTTAAGTCATGAACTTGGGTAACAACACTTAACCCATTTGACAAAACCCTAGCTCAGGGGACTAGGTTGGAAATCGTAGTTAACAAGGATAATGGAAAGAGGAGCTAAGTGATAAACCTTAGTTAAGGGTAACTTAGTAATAATTCTTAGTTAAGGACATGGGACTAGTTCAGAAAGAGATGAGTAACCTGGTACGCTAGGTCATCGCTTAGTATGCGAGGAGGAGCAAGTTATCTTACTTGGATAAAAGCTCCAGCGAACTGGGTGACGAAGCGGAAGCTTCGGGGAACGTGAGGGTACTCTTGGTATCCCTCTGTGAGGTGGCAAGTGGTCCATGAAACCCGGCCTCACAGAGGTTAAGGTCTGCGGTAGAAGAGCCAAGAGTATGCCTTGGTTGCTATGCGAGCGACCTAAAGACTGGGATGGATTAGCGTGGAGTCGACGATACTTGATTTTGCCCCGGGATAGCATGTCGCCGACTACCTACCATCTTTAGTCAAGCGTGTACGTACGGAAAGGCAGGGAACTCCCAAAAGACCATATACTAGCTATCAAGTTATGGGTGAGGTTGGCTATCTGGAAGTGGGCATCGATGGGCCTTAGTGTAGTTCTCATACATGATTTTTCTTGGATTGCCTTTCAGTAGTTGAGGGAGGGGTCACGTGGGACCATAGCCACGGGTACAAAAACAGACCTTGATATCTGCATTAGCAGACGACTTAAAGCTCCCGACCGAGTCCCGTATTTCTTGATTTGCCCTGGCATGGAACTCGGATGGCACATTGAGGAACATGTGCATCTAGACATGGAAAACGATTCACGATACATACGTGGGATAAAGGGCGCGGTTGACGGGTGGCATAATCCCTAGTGGCCCTAGGTGGCTGAACCCAAACCGAGACACGGAAACGTTCATTAGGTAGCATAATCCCTAGTGGTCCTAGGTGGCATAAATCCTAAGTGGACACGCGATAGTTCATGGTAAGAAAACATAACTAGATCAAGGATAGCAGTCCAGAATAACTTCAAGGATAAAACGTTTACATGGGAAAGCCCGTATGGCCTACGGCAAAGGACTAAACTTATACATGGAAAGAAACATACGAGTTGGGAAAACCTACATATGCTATATATTAGGTTGACATGGACCATTACGTGGCGTTGGGCAAGGGACATTCATAGTTAACACATGACGCGGGTTGGGATATTAGTACGAGGGGTGCAGAGCAAATATACATGATATATACCTTAGGATGTTATACATGATAAATACCTTGGGATAGTATACTTGATAGAAACCTGACGATGTGGTACCTTGATTTATCTTGACACCGTAGTTTATAATGACACACTCGTTTATTTTGGTACCGTAGTTCATCCTGTTATTTTGGTTTAGCTTATCTATCTTGTCATCATACTTATGTTCATCTCAGTTCCTCATGCCAGTTAACTTTACTAGTTTATATACTGATAGTAGATAGGGCTTACCAGTCTTTATGACTGACCCCGTTTTGTTTCGCCTCTTGTCTTCCGTTTCCCCCCAGGTTACAGGGAGGAAATGCTATTGTTAGTTTAGACTTCTTCTGTTCGAAGGTCATCACGCATGGCTTGGACTTTTCTTGGCTATGGCTACTTTACGGGTTTACTTGGGGAATAATTTATGAAATGGTTTTATGCTTCTTTATTATTGCAAGACAGGTTTTGATGTATTCTGATGTAAAAGGCTTTAGACCTTATTTTATAAGGCAATAAAATTTGTTTTACTTCCGCTGTTTTATATATATATATGTTCTGTCTTGTAATATTTCTGTGCATGTTTACCTCGATAATGCTTCACCAAACCTAGTGCATTCCCTTTGTGAGTGACCCTAGCGGAGGTGGGGTGTTACATTTGGTATCAGAGCAGAAGGTTACCAGACTGGGCAAAAGTTTTTAAAAACCTTCTGAAAACTATTTGAGAAACCGTTTACAAAGAAGCATTTTTCAAGAAAAGTTTTTAAAGGCTATTCCCCAAAAGCCATTAGCACTATCCTTTGTTCCCTTGATTGAATCTCTTTTCCCTTTCTATCCTCCATTTGGAGTCACAGTAGTTTTAACTGCGACTAATCCTTGTCTAGCTACGTAAGTGTTTTCCCGTGCGATGGAGGAAGTTCTCGAGAGACCGGTTACCGAAGTTATAAGAAGGGATAATAAGAACAAGGATAAAGGACGCGAGCTTAAGGATAAGCAACTGTTGCTATGGCTTAGTCCATCAAGGAGGACAAGGACAAGATCATCGGAGAGGGCAATTGCACGCTCCCATTTCTAGGGTACCTAAAAGAAATGGTACCGTTTCTGGTAAAGGTTTAGTCGTTCTTTTCTATCATCCCGTCCAGACTTTGTCTTGACCATCGTATCATTTAAGTCTGCTTGGATAGTTGAGTCTCTGCACCTTAGTACTAGCATGGTAGAGGATCCCAGTTTTTGTCCCAAAATCTGGTTGGAGAGTCGGTCCATTTATTCATGACTTGTTGGATTTGAGAACGTCTATGCCAAGTGTTGAGATTAGAAGCAATACTTCTATTGTTGAGCTATGGATGGATTCTAGGGGTAAAGTGGTTATCCAGTAAGGGATACCATTCTCGGTTTTGAAAAGAGGGCAGTCAGACTCTTGGCTTGCTTTGGTAATACCTTCGAAGTCTCGTGTAACCTTTTAGGTTCTGTCATGGTTAGTTACCTAGAATCTCTTGATGCATTTATCGGAAATCTCTGATCCAATCGAGTAACGTCCGCCAATAAGACGGATGGTTCATTCCGCTTAAGCATGGGTTATAGGAATCACCCTAGTAAGTGCACGTGGTAACATAAATTGGCATTGGTAAACGAGATCCAGGATTCACTTGTGAATTTTGGAGAGCTTGCATGAGTACGTAGATATGGTTGAGCCAAGTATACTAGGGAAAGAATAAATGAAAGTGGAACGAGAGGCGATAGTGAAAAGAGTTCCGACTCATACCTTGGAAATAGGAATCAAGGAGCTACGAAACCATGAAGTCAAAGGCGGTCAAGGCACAATGGAATTAAGTTCGTGGAAATGCGGCTCAGACGCGCGCATCATGTCTCTTTTTAAGAGTGTATCTTTGATCCTTGGTTCACCTGTAGAGCTTACTTGCATGCTATCGCTTGGTGGATATCCTCTCGGTCCTATTTCTGTTACAAACCCCGTAAGGAGTTTGTCTTGTTTATCTCCTCGATCTTATCTTGGGAACCTTAGATAGAACTCTATGGATGTAAACATGTATTTGAAACATGCTATGATTGATATGGTTGCAAATGGTTGCAAGTGATTGCTCGTGGATGCGCGAATACACATTAGATACTAGATTGACGCGGTCACGTTTCATGTTGCATATGCACGAGCATTTATACTTGTTTATGGATGAAATTGAATGTGTTATCATGCGGATGTTGCATATGAATGAATGTTTGTGCACACATATAGTACTTATATGACTAGGACTATTCGCATACATGTTGGACTCATGGCACTAAACATATTTTGCATTAGAAAGATCATTCAGGCCTGATCATTAGCATTAGCTAAGGAGCATATACACACACGTTCTGCATATGTTCATATGGCATTAGAAATCGTCTAAGGACAATGATGCCAGTGTTTGATGGTTTGAGTAGATGGTTGTTTGGTTGGTAGGATACGTTCTTCTTGACTTAGAGATTTCGGGGACGAAATCCTTTAAGGAGGGGAGAATGTAACACCCCGTAATTTGAACATAAAAATTCACAAATTAAAGTATACTTAATTAAGTGAAATGGGTTGCGCAGAGAAATATATACATATATTGATATATATATATATAATTGAAAATTTAATAAATAAATATGCAAAAATGTTCAAAACAGCGAATTGGGAGAGGGGAATAACCGAACCGGCCGATTTTTGAGGTCGACCCGAGCTCGCTGGGTCGACTAGGGGTTAATCCAGGGTGTTTGGCTGTCAACCCGTGGGCCGATTCGCTCGAATGCAGATTTTGCATTTGAATGGTTCTCATGGTTCAGCTTTAATCTAAAGGCCCTAAATGGTTCCTACATGTGACTTCTTCCCCAAGACATGCTTTAAAGGCTAGGATTGGTTCTAGGGTTTATCCTATGGCTAAAACTATCCTAGTCTTCTATAAAAAGACCCCTAACCCTCTCCTAAAACCCTCATAAATTGATCCAACAACTAAACTATGCCAAAATGATTCCTCATCATGGCCTCCACTTCAACCTATCCATCTTCTTCTTCATGATAACTTAAGTGTTCTAAGCTAGTTTCAAAGTAAAGGAGCCTCTTTTCTTCATTCATGAGAGATTCTATGATCATTTGAGTGATTTCATGTTTGTATGAGAGTTCATAAGTTGCATTCTAGCCAAAGTTGCAACCTTTTCTTGACCAAAAAGCAAGGATCTTGCATGAGAGCTCATAAGCTTCATTCAAAGCTAAAGTTGAAACCTTTCTTCTTCAAAGCAAGGATTTTTATTGATATTTGCTCAAGGGTTTCATTTGGAGCTTGTTCTTTTGGGGTTTTTGGGTGATAGCTTGAATGGCTTCGTCTCAATCTTTGTTTTATATATTGATTTGTGCCTTCATAACATTGTAAGCCCTCTTCCTACTCTTAGATATTAACTTTAAACTTAATGTGACATGTTGTAAGTTGGGTTTGAACATTAAGTATGTTGCATTCTATCATGTTATGTATCCTATCATGACTAAAAAGTCATTATCTTGATCTTGTGGGCTTAAAGATATAAATTTTATGTTGAATGTTGCATTTTGGCAACATGAGAACTATCATGTCCCTTATGATAGCTTACATGTAATGCCATATGTGAACTTCTAGCCATCTTTCTATGTCATTTATCACCATGATTCACCTATGTGCTAAGTTTGAGGTTGTGCATGTTTTTGAGGCCTAATAATGTAATATGTAAGTTAATGAACACGTTTATACCTCATTTGCCACCATGTTTAACTTGTGGCCTTATACCTCTTTTGTCATGTCTTTGCCAAGTACCTTCTTTTAATCCATTATGCGTGGTTGCGAATGTATATGCGAGTTTAAAAGCGTTGGGTTACGTTATGGGTAAAACTTAAATGACATGAAACATGATTTGGGTAAATGGGTATAAACATGACAACATGTAACTTTGGCTATGAGCATGGGACTTGAAAACTTGACACGTATGGGTTGTAAGTGTAATAAGACACTAGACCAAACATGAAAGTGGCCAACTCGAGGTTGGGTTGAGTTTGTAGCATAAATCTACCCGGACCCGCCCGGCTTAACTAGTGGCTACAAACAATAGGATCCAATGTGAGAAGTTGGTCATGTCGCGCTTAAGACCCGAGGTTAGACTAGGTTGTGGTGTAAATCTACCCGGACCCGCCCGGCTTAACTAGTAACCACAACAAGGTCTAATGTGAGAGGTTGAGAGTGCATTAATTAAATTAATGCCACATGATAAGGTTAAGTAAACTTGACTAATGACACTTAACCGATATGACACGAATGGGTAGGATAAGTGGGACCGGGCTTGATTTCTTAATGACACTTAACCATACAAGACAATTAGGGGATGGGGTTAAGTAATTTACACTTAACTAATCTAAACACAGTAATTAGATGGGGTTAAGTAATTAAGACTTAACTAATCTAAACACGGTAATTAGATGGGGTTAAGTAATTAAGACTTAACTAATCTAAACACGGAAATTAGATAGGGTTAAGTAACCTATACTTAACTAATCTAAACACGGGAATTCGATGGGGTTAAGTTAAACACTTAACCAATCTAAACTTGGTAATTCAATGGGGTTAAGTAACCAATACTTAACCAATTTAACATGATAATTTAATGGGGTTAAGTAACTTATACTTAACCAATTATACATAATGATTTGATGAGGTCAAGTAACCTATACCTAACCAATCTAATAGGTGGACCTGATAGGGTTAAGTCACAAGACCTTTTAAAATTAGGCTTAACCATTGTAATACGATTAGTGGATGGGGTTAAGCTAACCCATACTTAACCAATCCGACTCGATAATCTGATGGGATTAAGATAATCTATGCTTAATCAATCTAACATGATAATCTGATAGGGTTAAGACAATTAAATACTTAACCAATTTGACTTGATAGGGTTAAGTCATGAGCTTCTTGGTACACTTAACCAACTTGTAGGGCTAAGCCTTGAACTTGAGTACTTAGCCAATCTTGACATGATTCGTAGGCGGGTTAAGTCATGAACTTGGGTAACAACACTTAACCCATTTGACAAAACCCTAGCTCAGGGGACTAGGTTGGAAATCGTAGTTAACAAGGATAATGGAAAGAGGAGCTAAGTGGTAAACCTTAGTTAAGAGTAACTAAGTAATAATTCTTAGCTAAGGACATGGGACTAATTCAGAAAGAGATGAGTAACCTGGTACGGTAGGTCATCGCTTAGTATGCGAGGAGGAGCAAGTTATCTGACTTGGATAAAAGCTCCAGCGAACTGGGTGACGAAGCGGAAGCTTCGGGGAACGTGAGGGTACTCTTGGTATCCCTCTGTGAGGTGGCAAGTGGTCCATGAAACCCGGCCTCACAGAGGTTAAGGTCTGCGGTAGAAGAGCCAAGAGTATGCCTTGGTTGCTATGTGAGCGACCTAAAGACTGGGATGGATTAGCGTGGAGTCGACGATACTTGATTTTGCCCCGGGATAGCATGTCGCCGACTACCTACCATCTTTAGTCAAGCGTGTACGTACGAAAAGGCAGGGAACTCCCAAAAGACCATATACTAGCTATCAAGTTATGGGTGAGGTTGGCTATCTGGAAGTGGGCATCGATGGGCCTTAGTGTAGTTCTCATACATGATTTTTCTTGGATTGCCTTTCAGTAGTTGAGGGAGGGGTCACGTGGGACCATAGCCACGGGTACAAAAACAGACCTTGATATCTGCATCAACAGACGACTTAAAGCTCCCGACCGAGTCCCGTATTTCTTGATTTGCCCTGGCACGGAACTCGGATGGCACATTGAGGAACATGTGCATCTAGACATGGAAAACGATTCACGATACATACGTGGGATAAAGGGCGCGGTTGACGGGTGGCATAATCCCTAGTGGCCCTAGGTGGCTGAACCCAAACCGAGACACGGAAACGTTCATTAGGTAGCATAATCCCTAGTGGTCCTAGGTGGCATAAATCCTAAGTGGACACGCGATAGTTCATGGTAAGAAAACATAACTAGATCAAGGATAGCAGTCCAGAATAACTTCAAGGATAAAACGTTTACATGGGAAAGCCCGTATGGCCTACGACAAAGGACTAAACTTATACATGGAAAGAAACATACGAGTTGGGAAAACCTACATATGCTATATATTAGGTTGACATGGACCATTACGTGGCGTTGGGCAAGGGACATTCATAGTTAACACATGACGCGGGTTGGGATACTAGTACGAGGGGTGCAGAGCAAATATACATGATATATACCTTAGGATGTTATACATGATAAATACCTTGGGATAGTATACTTGATAGAAACCTGACGATGTGGTACCTTGATTTATCTTGACACCGTAGTTTATCATGACACACTCGTTTATTTTGGTACCGTAGTTCATCCTGTTATTTTGGTTTAGCTTATCTATCTTGTCATCATACTTATGTTCATCTCAGTTCCTCATGCCAGTTAACTTTACTAGTTTATATACTGATAGTAGATAGGGCTTACCAGTCTTTATGACTGACCCCGTTTTGTTTCGCCTCTTGTCTTCCGTCCCCCCCAGGTTACAGGGAGGAAATGCTATTGTTAGTTTGGACTTCTTCTGTTCGAAGGTCATCACGCATGGCTTGGACTTTTCTTGGCTATGGCTACTTTACGGGTTTACTTGGGGAATAATTTATGAAATGGTTTTATGCTTCTTTATTATTGCAAGACGGGTTTTGATGTATTCTGATGTAAAAGGCTTTAGACCTTATTTTATAAGGTAATAAAATTTGTTTTACTTCCGCTGTTTTATATATATATATATATATGTTCTGTCTTGTAATATTTCTGTGCATGTTTACCTCGATAATGCTTCACCAAACCTAGTGCATTCCCTTTGTGAGTGACCCTAGCGGAGGTGGGGTGTTACATGTGTAATATTAGTATATATAGGCCCACAAACTTAACCGTTAAATAAACATGCTTGAAACAGTGGGAGGGTTAAGTACATCTCGGGTAGGTGGGTAATATTAGTATGTATAGGCCCACAAACTTAACCGTTAAATAAACATGCTTGAAACAGTGGGAGGGTTAAGTGCATCTTAGGTTGGTGGGTATTATTTGTATATATAGGCCCATAAACTTAACCTGTTGGGATTATGCAATTTTATGACACAAGTAGGTGGGCATAATCCTTGGAAAACCTAGTAGTGAGGATGCAAGACGAGGGGGAAAGCTTGCATCATCTGGTGTGTGGGACCCGTTTCAGTTAGTAACCTTTAAATAGGTATCAAACAAGTACTCCGAACTAGGTCGGAGTAGGGCACACTTACTGGGCAGAATATAAGAGATGAAAATGTGGGGGATGGTGTCCTGACGGCGCATTCCATCGGGGTCATGTGCGTGCATGACTCCGCCTGTCCGGAAAAATAAAACGTTGTGGCATCAGTAGATATGGTTGTGCACATCTTGAAAATGAATGGTTACCACTTTAGGAAGTGATACATCCTACTATGGGGCAAGCAAAGAGTATCTATAGAGTAGGGAGCCGATCGATTAGGGTAGTAAACATGGTACATCTATTCCTATCTATTTCTGTGGGGTACCTGTGTTTCTGTCTGGGCTAACACCCATTAATTCTGTTTAGGTACCGGCTAATTCTGTTTGGGTTAAAACCCGTTACTAGAGTACACCTAAAACTACCATTATATTTCTGTTGGGATCATCATGTTTCTGTTAAGCAATTATGGAGTATGTAATCATGTTACATATCTGTTATTATAGTATTGGTGCAGAGAATAAACAGAGTAATCATTAGAAACGTATACATCGTATCCTGTCTACCTTGTCACACCTGCCTTTTATGTTGTTATCCCTCTCTTATCCACTTTATATGCCTGTCAAGCTACTTTTATTTATTTACTTGATAAAAGTAGTTGGACTCGCCAGACTTTATGCCTGACCACTTTTGTTTCCTCTTCTTTCTTCTGTTCCCCCTCCCCCCAGGTTCGTAGGGAGGGAATTCTCAGGCTTAGTCAAGACTCGGTTATCATCTTGTTAGAGCTGCTTTTGAAGTATAGCTCAAGTTCTTATCTCTACTATGGCTTCGTCTCTTTTATTTGGGGAATTATGTTTTCTTTTTAGTATTTATGTACTCTGATGGTACAAGGCTGAAGTTATGTTATTGTAATGGGTTTTTGTATTTTCAGACATGTGAGTTTTTGGACCACGGTATTTTATGATAAATAAAGTTTTTATTCCGCTGTTATTTTATGTCTATCTTATAATATTTCTGTTCCTTTTACTATTACGCTTCACAAAACTTAATGCATTCCCTTTGTGAGTGACATTAATGGACGTGGGGTGTCACAATTCCCATACTTGAGTGATAAATGTTGTTGTTTGCAAGTTCAACCAATGCAGATAGTCTTTCCAGGATCATCCAAAGTCCGGAGCATAAGCTTAAAGAATATCTTAAAATACTTTAATCACTCTCTCATCCCAGAGAGATGTTTGAGAATGATAAGCCTTAGCCAAATGTAACTTGACTCCTAATATCTCTTGCAAACCCTTCAAGAATTCTCTGGTGAAGAGTGTATTCTCTGTCACCCATGATACTCTTTGACACTCCACGTAATCGAATAATCTTCCTAACATAAAACTTAGATAGCTTGAATGGAATTTACGTTGACTTGACAATTATAAGACTTGCACTCTTGGTCATCGATTATACAACTAAACATACATGGACGCTTGCTCTCATTTCCATTTGGGAACTTCTGGCGGTTAATGTAATCCACTAGGCTTCTTTTGCTTAGCCTTCATTAGTTGAAAATTCATACACTTTGAGATGAGCTTTCTAACATTCTTCTCCATTCCATCTCGGTAGTAAGTCCTCTTTATATCTATATACAACTTATTACCACCAGGATGAAAGGTCATCCTAGAATGATGGCACTCTCTCAAAATCTCATCTTGATGCCCATCAACATCTACAATGAAAATCTTCCATCCTTAGGAATCCAACCATCGGGGTCAATTTCGTATAACTTCATATCTTCATATTCTAATCCCATCTCAATCCTAACCATGATCTTCATGTCTAGCATCTCGCTTCTTAATAGGTCTAGTCCTTTCTACGAGAGTAGGTCTGATAGATAAGTTTGTAAACTTCT
Organism: Allium sativum; assembly: GCA_030737875.1. Classification (NCBI taxonomy): domain Eukaryota; kingdom Viridiplantae; phylum Streptophyta; class Magnoliopsida; order Asparagales; family Amaryllidaceae; genus Allium; species Allium sativum. Next base: position 439,638,759 of record CM060922.1, on the reverse strand, counting down.
CAGGTTCAAGCATACAATGCGGTCTGAACTCAAATCCAGTATATACTCCAATTACATCATTTCCAAGAATATAGCTCCTAATCTAAATGTCTTCTATTCAAGGCATCTACAACTATATTATCTTTTCTAAAGTATAGGAAATATCAAAATCATGTGAGGCAAAGAACTCCAACCATCATTATTGCTGAAAGTCTAGATCGTTCTAAGATAAAAGATACTTCAAGGATTTATGGCTCATGAATTGCTTGAACCTCTCTTCAAACAATTAGTGCATCAACATCTTTAAAGTAAAGACATTCACTGCTAATTCTAGGTCATGAGTTGAGTTATTCCTTTTATGCAACTTTAGCTATTCACTAGCATAAGCAACAACCTTCCCGGATCGGGTGCTACGTACCCCATCACGAACCGGTCTTCCCAGAAGCTCTCCTCAGCTATAAATAAATCATTTGAAGGCATTTTCAAGGATCTTTTGGTTCTAACTCCTTACGCCTTCCACCATTGCTCTCTGCAAAACATTTTCAGCAGCAAAGGAGCCAAATTCCACACTACAACACGAGGATTTCGTGTATAATCTTCATTTTGCTCACTTCTTTTTCATTGTAAACAAAAGAACTTCGTGTATAAACCAAGAGAATTGTACTTGTAACTTATTAGGATTTAAGAAGAGATAAAGTGGACGTAGGCTTGGTTTGAGCCCAACCACTTTAAAAACTTCGTGTGTCCTCTGTTTTTTCTTTTTTCTACATTTTTATGATATGTGATCTGCATTTGGGTGTTAGGTCCATATATTGGTCTAACATTTTGGCGCGCCAGGAAGGGGGACACACGACAACTTCAACTTCTGCCTGGATTTTTTGGCTATTGGATCAATGGTTAAAAGAAAGAAGGATGGAACTTTCTCCTGTACTGAAGGTGCTGAGGCCGAAGGCACGAGAAACGAGGCAAGCTAGGAGGTTTCCTCTCATGGAGATCCGTCAGCATACCTGACCAGAGAAGAGATGGATGGCGTTCTCGCTGAATTGAGAACCCAAATGGCAAAGAAACAGGAGATGATCGATGGGTTCTTCACTCGGATGGATGGAAGACTGAGCAACGCTCAAGTCATTGGAAATGAAGCCACCGAAGCAGCTCGTACATCGCATGGACTCGAGGGCAACCCCCTCACTCTTGGAAATGGTCAGGTTCGACCGAATTCAGCTCCAGTTCAAACGGATACCAGAATGCAAGCTCACGCTCCACACCAGGATCCGGCTCATGATGGACATCCAGACCCCGGTTCGTGACCTACCACAGCGACTCGATCGGCTCGCCCCTTCTGCTTCACGAACCATTCTCCATGACCCTGGGTCACGAGCTGACTTCCATGACTCACGACCGGGTCGGGTCGCTCCCCCTGAACCGCAACCTGCGACCCGCTCACGACAGCCCACTAGCTTCCATCTTCTCTTGCATTCAACGCTGGGGGCACTAGCTCTGATCTTGGCAACTTGCAACAGCTTTTTGAGGGCGATCGGCTCGCCAATCTCATTCAACGCCTCTCGAGAGGCCATATTTATCAGAATGACGTGGATGACGTCAATTACTCCCTTCACTCAGGAAACCAGGAATTCTCATAATCCCCCAGATTTCAAACTTCCACAACTAGAGCCCTACAACGGCAGGACCAATCCTACCGTGCATCTGATGCGCTACAAACGACATATGGAAGTTCAATCGGCATCGGAAAACGTCATGGCAAAGTCCTTTCCCCTTTTTCTGACTGATATAGCCGCTATGTGGATTCGACAGCTAGAAACTGAATCGATCAATAGCTGGAATTTGTTGGTAGCTCGCTTTCATGAACAGTTTCAGGTCCACATCTCTCGACCTAAGAACGTAATGTCTCTCACTAGAACCAAGCAGAGGCCCAGAGAAACTCTGCGTTCATTTCTGGAAAGATTCAACGTTGGAACAGCATCAGTTGATCGCCCTGAACCGTCGATGGTACTGATGGCAGCGGTATCCGGTGTCTTGGATAACACGGAATTCAAAAAATCTTTGTACCGAGATCCACCGCGAAATCTCGGCGAGTTCTACCTTGAAGCAGATAGATTTTTGTGGGAAGAAGATGCAACCTTCGAGAAGAAAGTTCTCGATGTCAACATGCTTAAGAACAGAGAACCGTCCGATTCTGGAAATGGCAAAGGAAAAGCCGCTGTCAGGAATGACCGCAACACTCAGCCTCGGAGAGGGCCCAGATATGAAAAGTACACTGAACTCAATGCCCCACTCTCAGACATCTATCTGGACACGAACGGTGCTATCTCCTACCCAAAGCCTCCCAGGAGAGAGCCATCACAAAGAGAATGCGATTCTGGAAAGCACTGCATATTCCATGATATGGACGGACATGACACAAATGACTGCAGGCATCTTCGTGATTTGATTGAGAAACGGGTTAGACATGGAGAGCTGCCCGAGTATGTGAAACTACCAACAGCGCCTGCACCTGCGCTGCCACCTTCTGCTCCCCGGAGAGGGAATGACCCTGGATCGAGCTCTTGTGGGCTCATCATCAACTGATCTGGATGAGATCAACTTTTATTTTCTGCATTTCTTAGGCTTTAAGATTTTTTTTGCTTTCATTAGGTTTTCCGATTGGTTGAATCAGAGTACACACGTATGGGGTTAGGATGTAGCCCCAAAGCGTGCTCTGGACTCGATGTCAAACCAATCAGGATTTGATTTGGTTTTGCATTTTGAATTGAATAAGGAAGGATTTTCCAAGCATGGATTATGTTTGGTGAATTTCAGTTTCTTGTCAGGATGTGGCAAGATCCTCAACCTCGGTTAAAGTATGGCTTATACTTATTTTGAAACACTAGGTGTGGATTACGCCTAGAGTTGAACTATCTTGTCAGGCTGTGGCTAATATATTTTTCTGTGGATATGAGTATGGATGATACTCAAATTGATAACTCGAGTATGATTTATACTCGCTTTGGAATCTTAAGTATGGATTATATTTAGGAACTGCAAACGGTCTTGTCAAGATGTGACAAAAGAAATCGGGTATGGATTATAATCGGTTTGAACTTCTTGGTATGGATTATGCCTAGAAGGTTTGGCCCTTGCCAGGATTTGGCAAGATGACTTGGACATTCCTCGAGTATGGTTTATGCTCGGGAAAGTTTGGATAATAATGTCAGGATTTAGCACAATTGTTTTATTTCTATCTCTATACAGATATGGATTTCTCGTATTATCCAGAACACATCTTCCTTCAACCAGCAAGATATGTTCTGGGGGGCAAGATTGTTGACACACTTTTTGTTAAAAGCTATCACACATGAAATACCTGGATAGCATCGCGCTTGGGTATGGAATATACCGTCAGAAGACAAGGAGCAGTTTGGTCAAAATCGCTACACAAACAAAGAATGGCCCGAAACTCCTATCAGAAGACTTCTTTTGGGCTCGAAAACAGTAATTACGGAGCTAAGCTCTATAACACTTGTAGCCCTCTGAGTTAGCTTTAGGTAGATAGAGCTTTTATTTGGCTCAATCGGACTTACGTATGAAAGTTATGCCCGTTTCCAAGAGCGCATGTGGAAGTATGGACTGGTCATCACTTGGATGAAGTGACGAAGCATCGCCACCTCGACTCATGAGCAGGAACCTGGATCGCCCCCCCGGCTCGTGGACTAGGGCTCGCCTTCTCCTTCCACTCGTGAAGACCCCTCTGACTCGTGGTACATCCATTAACCACGACCCAATCACCTCGCCAGCACCTCCGGATCACGACCCGCTCGTGGAGCACACGTGGACCACGACCCCAGAGACCACGACCTGACCACCAACTCCTCATCTCCAGCTCGTCATCCCGGTTCGTGGTGCATACCATGGTCACGAACCGCCTGGGGATGACGATCCTACACACGATCTTGACATGTTCTCAAGGCTACTCCTGCTCCTACTTTCCCGGATGGGGTGCCACGTACCCCATCACGAACCGGTCTTCCCAGAAGCTCTCCTATAGCTATAAATACACCATTTGAAGGCATTTTCAAGGATCTTTTGGCTCTAACTCCTTACGTCGTCCACCATTACTCTCTGCAAAACATTTTCAGCAGCAAAGGAGCTAAATTCCACACTACAATACGATGATTTCGTGTATAATCTTCATTTTTCTCACTTCTTTTTCATTGTAAACACGAGGACTTCGTGTATAAACCAAGAGAATTGTATTTGTAACTTCTTAGGATTTAAGAAGAGATAAAGTGGACGTAGGCTTGGTTTGAGCCGAACCACTATAAAAACTTCGTGTGTCCTCTGTTTTTGCTTTTTTCTGCATTTCTGTGATCTGTGATCTGCATTTGGGTGTTAGGTCCAGATTTTGGTCTAATATATATATATATATATATATATATATATATATATATATATATATATATTGCAACGTCCCAATTTCTGAGGTATGAAGCTAAGTGTTATATATGTTGCAGTCATCTACATTATTAATTTTTAGAGATGAACACGGGCATGTTATCGATATCAATAACAATGCATATGAGCATGAAACAAAATTTAACATAAGTTCCAAAATAGCTTTTACAATGTTGAGTCAGGTATTACGAAGGGAAAGTCTTTATAGATTGCTTATTGGGGATCCCAAGTTTGATCCTTAGAACATTAGGTAGCTTAGATTGTATGCATTGAAGGTGAAAAAACTATTGGTTTCTCTATAGGGTCAATACACAAGTCGTTGTAAAATATAAAACTCTAGTATAAGAAGTCATTACTTTGTTCAATTTATATATATGTCAAACTTTTTTTGGAGCACCGGGTTCACTTAATTATTTTAACATCCTATGACTATCGTATTTATTTAATGATGGTTGCAGTAACAAAGTACCCTCATGCAATTACAAAATAAGAGGCAATAGTCATTTCAAGGGTTATTACCTTGTAGATGAAATATATCCAAAATGAAAACCATATATGCAACCCTTGGAAAAAGAACAAATAATGAGCAAGAAAAAACTATCTAGACGTTGCAGTAGCATCTCTGAAAAAGAAAAAGAAAACCTTACCAACACCGAATTATCTTTGCCGGGTACTTAAATAAAAAATCAAGGAAATATGAGATCCACAAGCTCCTCTTAACTTAAGAGAAGAACTAATGCCACGCTACTAGAAACATATATAAATACGCAAGTAAATAGATATTTGGATTGACCATTTTATTTTCCTCTTTTGTTATATGTCAGTTATTTACCTTTATTTATTGTTGATGTGTTGTAATTTAGTATATTTGAATTTTTTTATGTACTGTATTGTAATTTAGTTTCATGGTATTGTTATTGCTATTGTCATTCTCATTATTGTTCTTATTGTCGCATCTTACACACTTTAAAAATAATTAAAATAGAAATAAATAATAACAATAACAAATCAATAACAATAAAACTAACAATAGTCATAACAACAACAACAGTACAAATGCAAGATACAAAGTAAGGATAAAATTTCGTACAAGCATTACTGACGTCTATAATACTTTTCAGTTTGCATCTTCATTTAGAACATTTGCATTGGATTAGGTTCATTTAGATTGCAGCTTTGGTTTGTTGTATCGTTAGCTCTTTGTTATTGAGCTGATTCTTGCTTTTTTAGTCCATCCCGTCAAGTTTTAATTGCTGTTTTTCAACATGACATCAGTGTTTATCCACCTTCCTTTCAAGCCTCTTTGTTTCTTTTGTTTTCATATACGTATTATTGCATTTTTATCATTCTTCATAAGCTCAACAATAGATTCGTAGTGTGCAGGTGTAATCGATGACAGTTTTCTTCTTCCCTTTGTACTTTCTCAGAGGCTCGACCCTACTAACGGTGAAGAGTATGTCATCATGTGCATCAGAACTTCCATGGCTAGACTCGTCATTCGTCTTCCTTGAAAGAAAATGTAATACCGACTGTTCTTGTCGCTTTCGACTCCATTTTTCCTTAGTTAAGAGTAAGCCTTAACATTGTTGTAGATTGAATGATTGATTAGTATTTTCAGCCATATACAATGCATTAGCTTGATTAAGCTATAAACGATGAAATATTAGTGAAAACATGAAACAATAGAAGTAGTAAATAATTTGAAATAAAAATTTCAAATCAATACCAAATTCATATAATTCGCGCAACTGTTATTTCTTCCTAACACATATTGAATTTATTCTTTTCCATTGAGTTTTCAATGAAACCAAGGGTTCGTGAAATATTGTTCAAATGTTAAAAGTCGAACAAATTGCAAAAATAATTTCAAAAATGAACTTTCAAATTAGCTCCTTCCTTGCTTATCATTTTTATATCTTTCTAACCAACATAACTCTAACTTAGAATGCTCTTTCGATAACCATTTTCTTGGTTTAGGGTCATGTGTAGAGAACTTACATTTTGTACATTAAGGGACTCATTAATATTGATTTCCATTTTTGTTCTTCTTTTAATAGAGTTGTAGACAAATTAAGAATTCCATATCCATCTTCTACGTTTAGGTAGATCTTGAATGGTTATTCTTGGTTTCCACAACAGGTTATCCTAGAATTGATTATCTAAAATTTTGCAACATTTTTAAAGGTGGTAAGATATTACTAATTGTTGTTGGCAATTGAAAAACATGTAGTTTGACTCATAGTCATAATTATGCTGGAATGAGGTATTTTGTGAATAGTTTGAATTTTGCGGATTTTGATAATAACTTGAATTTTGTTGTGAGCGGTAGAAATTTTGAGTCTACGGAGAATGATACAAATTTGAATTTGTTAGGAAAAACCATAATCTAAATTTTGATTTTGGTATTGGAAATTTTAGGAATAATAGCGAATTTGATTATATTAAAAAGTGAACATAATCTGATTACATTGAACGGACATTTTAATTATCTAGTTGTGTTATGATATAAAATTATAGTATGAAGATTATTGAAAGTATTTTTAGTTATTATCATTTAACATTATTGGAATAGCATGCAAGGTGTAAAAAAATTAGAGAATTGTAGAGTACAAACATGTAAAGAATTGAGAGAACCGTAGAGTATGTAAAAAATTTAGAGAATTATTTGAAGAAATCAGCTTAAATAAAATTGTGTGAATATGCAAAGAAGCGTAAGAAGATAATGCAACGGTCACCAAAATGATTTTACCATCTTCACGTCAAGACTTTAGCCGGCCTTACCGAATTTATAAAAGCCTACTAAAGCAATGCTCTTCGGATTTGCCTGAGCAACCTTGCAGGTTGCCAAGGCAAGGCAACTCAAAATAGAGCAGCCGACACCAACATTAGGGGATGGGTCATGTACCCACCTCAAAATAGAGCAGCCGACAGCAACCTTGCCCATTGTTGAAAATGCTCTTATATTGGCTTTGCCCAAAAAAATTGCTCTTATACGATCTTGACAGGGGAACCATGCTAGAAACAAGCTGTGTATCATACAGGAACTCGAGTAACAATCAGTTTAACAGTAACAAAAGGTAGCAAAGCATATCATGAAAGAAGACTTCCATACAGACTTCAACAAGTTTTAACATACCGATAAAATCGTAATAACATAAGCTGGAATTTAGTCCAGATAACACTATAGGTTCATTGCTGCACACATATACAGACTGCAGGTGTAGAACTCTTAACTACGCAAGTCTTGACCCAACAAGGTTCGCAACCATAAAAAGCCTACTGCAAGTCTTAACAACTTTTATTTAGAACACTAAAACGACATCTCAATTCTTATTTTAACCAAAAGATCCAGCACAGTTTCTCTCAAAGCTTCCATCATTTTTCACCAGCGTTTTATCGTTCAGCTCCCTATCACAAAAATCCAAACACAATCAGTCACAAATAAGTTTATGTACATGTATATCAGTTCATGTGTGTGTGTGTGCGCGCGCGCACACACACGTACATACATGCATGAGTGTCTGCATGTGTGCATGTACATATACACACAGGTGTGTGTGTGTAAATGTTACCGTGTTATCCAACTAAGCAAGAAGTGAATCCCACTGACCAAACCCACAAAGATCCTCTATGGTCAAAGCGAGGTCATACTTATTGCGCCTGAGAACTTCCCTGTTCAACTCAACCTGCTTAAATCCAATCTCTTTCAACTCATTCAAACAATTTTCCTCAACAGAGTTTTCATTTCTGACCTTGCTATTATCATTCACATTTGCAAGAGCATCTGCAACTAGAGTTGGATCAACTGAATCATACTTCACAACTCCTTCATAATTACCAGTAACATCGGCCAATTCATTGTAATTGGTATCCTTTTTGGTTGCTTCAGCACTACCTCCTTTGGCAACTGGATCGGTATTAATGTTTACACCAGCATTTTTCTTACCAGTTGTTTGAGTGTGGTTGTTACTAGGTGGCAGGTTAAGGTTGAAGTTGTTGAAAGTGGAACGGTTGTAGTGTTTCACCTCAATATCGACTGAAACTTTTTGGCCAAACTTGCGCAGACTAGGGCACTGCAGTCCCCAGTATGAAACATAGCGCCCTGGTTTTGAAGGGGCACTGAAACCGACGACTACATCGAATTCTGCACCAACTGGAACTCCATATGCTGGAATCTGTGCAAGTTATATGGCCAAAAAAAAAAAAAAAACAAAAAAAAAAACAAAAAAAAAAACAGACATTATGTATCAATACAGTAGAATATTACTCGTATTAGTTAGCATTTTATTTTCACAATGTTATGAAGCATCAACCTGTTCTAAAGTAAAAGATGATCTATGACCCAGTTGATGACCACCGACCCACACTAGTTGGGTCCCATAGGGCCAGTAGGCAGTGCCGTTGTTGCGCATCCTCCATGTTTTAATGAAAGGAGTTGAAGGAAGCATAACTGTTCCATCCAATACAGTCATGTCTTTAACGATACGCTGTCCAAATTATTTCTCTGGTTGAGCCATTTATACTGATTTCAACAATAAAATTCAGTGAGTTCATGCAATCACTGAAGAACAAAAATCTAGTTTATATTACATGATAGCAATAGATCATAATGTTATGAATTAGAGAAAAGTCTCTAAAGAGAAACTGGCCATAGCTTTTCAAAAGCAATATAATTTAATTTAAAAAAAAAATTATGAGAAAAGAGGATCAATGCTCATGCATTTTCCAACATTTTGTTAAAGAGGTAGCCAGGTTCTAGTTCATATAACCAATAAAGCAATCCTTTTTTTTTTTTTTTTTTTTTCATTTTCTAAAAGGATGCAAATTAAGAAGAAATTGGTGTCGTACTTCTTCATGACGTTCATGCTGGAAATGTCTACGCAGCCATTGTTTTGCATATTCCATGCCTTGAACAAGATCTTCCTTTCTATAAAAAGAAAAAGAAAGAACAATCAGTACAGCTAATATAATTTTAGAGTGGAACTAAAGGCTTTAAATCATTTGGCAAACGTAGCTAAATGAGCATGGCATTAAGAAGTTCGATTTTTTTTATTGATTTCAATTGTTAAAAAATAATTGGTGCTCTAAGGAAGTACACAAAGTTGCCCTTAGAAGTACTCGATAATCTGAAAATTTAGGTTCTTACGGAATGGACGGAAAACTGGGTCCCACAGTCGGATATCGCCCGCATATACCTTGTTGAACATTTATATGGACAGCCTTTGGACTGCCCAAATCATTACCGCGTTGACGTGGATACTGATTGATTTGCTGAAATGAAATTTTAGGAGCTTCATTTGACCTACAACCCTCAGCAGGTGTGTAAGTAGAATCCAAGGAAACAACTCGTGTAGATTTGGGAATATCCAAATGCAAAACCACCAGTCACTGTTGAATCATTCTGTTTGGTAACTGAATCGATTTTCTCATTGGTAAAAGGAGTTGGAAAATTGGACCATTTAGATTCATAAGCATTATTATAATTCATTGGATTAGCTGAAACAACTGAAGGCTTGGTTGAAGTTGACCCACTACCGACGGGTTCAGTTTGGTTTGAATTTGATAAGACCGGGGAATGAATGACTGGTTGCGCCATGTCCACAAAATCAACCACATACTCAAAATCGGGTTTTTGGGTTTCAGAAATAGGGTTTGGTACAGATGCCAAAGACAATGTTTTAAATGGCTGAGACGCAGCAGCCGATGATGTGCCTGGTTTTGACTTCAAATGCACGCTTATTCTTAAAGGATTCAAGCGTTGACAAATAACAGCATCACAAAGTTCATCATCGTTATCTATTGAGTCAATGTCCCCCTCTATGTCCACATATGTCAGGATGAGATCAGCATCATCATTGAACTTGAAAAGTGATAATATTTTGTTTCTGAGTTTGCTAATGGTGTAGTCGATGAGCTTCCCATCCACATGACCTCCAAGTCGTCTAAGGGTATCACCATGTTTAACCTGAGTACGTGAAAACACAATGATTGATGTTGCCTAGTCTGTGTTTGCATATGTTTGTGAGCATGCTAATCAGCATTAACTACACAACACATCAAAAAATCAAAAACAAAAAAAGAGAAGAAGAATGGAAGCTTTTGAAATGGTAATTGTGGATTTACTGCAAGTGGTCCTATGTCAAAATAAGTATCTTCCTAAACTACAACTTTGCCTAATGGATATTCTGATAAAGGGTCGATATGAAACAAACATGCATGTACCCTAACGAAACCACCAAATACTAGTAATCCACTTCAATAGCATCCCAGGTTATGTGAAGGCATACAAAATTTTCATTCTTGACACTGACATGGCAAAAGTGCTTTATTTTAAGAGAATGTGCCACAGTGCCAAAGTTGAATTCCCAATCTTAGCAAAGCCAAAAATATCCAATTACACCAGGTCAATTTTATTCCCTTATCAAGCTATGATTCAACAATGACTTAAAAGTTTCATATACATCAGCACCAAATAGCAAAGCATCAAATTGTTTACATGATACACTCTAATCAGGCAAAAACCGTCAGATCAGTTATATTCAGCGTGAATACTTTCAGAGATTTCGCTACATCAAGCTCTATCCAGGACGATGTGCAAACAGAGATCGTATAGAATTGTCAACTAACATATCAGTTCGACCATAATGATAAATAAATAAAAATTGCACTGTTGCTTCAACTGACAATTGAAAAATATTCACAACCTCGTTGCGCTGTTAAAATAAAATTATTCACTTTGAATCCACTTGATTAAAAAAACTGTAAACTGGAACAATTCATACATACCCAGCGCATCAATAATAATATCCAGCAATAAAATTATCAGTTATGCAAAATAAAACAATTTTGCAGTAATAATCGAAGATAACCCCAAATTATCCACACTAGTATAACCTAATATTTCGCGAAAAGGCAAAAAAAATTAGACCTTGATAACAAAATCCCATTTCGCAGATTGTTGCTCAGCCGGATAATAGGTATAGAACGGTGGGATAACCGGAGAAGCCAGCATAACTGTTAGCGTTGAGCTGGTGTGATAAATTGGGGCAAAATGAAACTAGACGGTAACCTAATTTAAAGGATCGTAAAATCAAATTTGAACGAGTACATTACGAGTGAACGTTACGAGTGAAACGTGGGGCAACACGTTAATGTTGATCTGGTTTTATGATAAATCTATGACAAGGCCCGAGACCTGCCTACAAAATTAGTCTATATCAACTGCGGTTAAGCGAGATGCTTTTGAACGAGGACATTGTTATGTTTGAATCTTTATCCAAAACCATTTTCAGTTATTAGATATTTGCATCTATGGATACAAACAAATATCGGATAATTATTCTATCAGCTAATGATCGATGAATTAAGAAACGTAAATGAAAATTTTAATTAACATTTTAAACTAAATTGGTTATTAAAGTGCTAAAAATAAACTAACATGATGGTAAGAAACAATTTTAAGCATTTAATGCATATAATACAAATTTCAAACTTGATAAAACAATAAAATAAAAAATATTTTTAAACATACTAAAATACGCATAATTTATGTAATAAATTAAAAAAAAACGAATAATTTTCGGATACGGATGTCTTTGTATCTGCATCCGCATCTTTTTTTTCCAATATCAGACACTGCCCGCTTTACGGATACAAATGCTGATGGATTTGGATTTTTTTCGATATCCATTGACAACTCTAATGGCTGTTGTTCAACTGGGAAATGAAGGCTATCCGCTTCCTTAAAATTTCCGCCATAAGCACCATAACCGCACCCGTAAATATCAGGCTTTACAGTACGTTGCTTTTGTAGGCCGTGATAAGTCAATAGCACTAAATAAAAAAATATCAGGATTAACAACCTTTTATCGGACTGTAAACAAAACTTGCATGAGCAGCCTCGGTGCTTACCACAAAATACATGTCAGGCTTAAATACTATCTATCGTAAGCATGTATCAAATTTTTTAATGTAACACCCTTGGAACTGCAGCAAGTGTATAAAATAAGATCTAGACTTTGCATCAATACATTTGACATAGATGTCTACGAGAGCAACTCCAACAAATTAAGAGTTGTATTCGGTCTTTGAATATGTGAAAGTTATGAACAAGTTCCTTTAGTCAAAACTTATTTGTATTATTACATCCTTCAATTTTAAAAGACATCTCCTAGATCCATCTTCTTCTTTTTGAATTTTTCTTTAATAGTTCTCTCGTTTTCGAATTTAATAGCGGCCAACCATTATTGGTTATGAACATATATCTTAAAAGCATAAATTACGTTCAATAAATTTACCCAAATATGTTTATGAATTTCAAATTTGTATTGTTGTAAAAGAAAATTAAAAGTGACATAATGCAATATTTTGTAATCATAAAAGCGTATGCAATTTTTTCCTTGAATATTCGACTCTAAATATCACGGCATTGGCCCAATAGCTAGGCGCATATTTAATACGTGTCTGGCCTTGAACGTCTATTAACTAATCATCTAACATCTAAGCACTTGAAACCCATGCATCTATTAATAGGCATTTCAGGATTAAACGCTTATTAAATGGGCGTTGATGTTGCATGCCTATAAATCCAACACCCGGACTCATTACTGTTACGATTTTTGAAAATAATTTCCTTTTTCTAATTAAAAAAAACTAAGAAATGTTGTTCGTAATTTAACGCGGAAGACGTACAATCCAAAAAATATGTGTGCGTGTGTGTAATGAACGGACACCGAAGATTACGAAAACAGCTCATCTTAGGGGGTGTAGGGCAACCCAATCCGCGCTTTGCCCCCTAGACCTCCACTACACCGAATTAATTTTGCTTAGGGGATAGTTGCTCAAAGTAAGACTTGAATCTGCGACCTATTACCAAGTAGGGGAACTCCTTACCACTGAGCTACTACCGCAGACATACATACATACATACATATATATATATGTGTGTGTGTGTGTGTGTGTGTGTAGATTAGCATCTTGGTGCCACTGTTGTGGTGTGGTCAAGGCCATGAAGTTGAATAGTATCATCCTCACCTGCTCTTTGTTAGTGCTGCATCAAGGGCTGTTTGGTCACACTTCAAGAACTTGATTGATCTTGCTCCCTCTCCTTTGTCCTTCCTCACCACTATTCATCAGTGGTAGAACAGAGGTTCAAGCAAGCAGCTCATCAATTTTGCATCGTATCATTCCATGTTATATTTGTTGGCATGTTTAGTGTGCCAAAAGCAAGGCGATCTGCAGTGACTCTTCCATAAGATCTGATAAGATCATCATATCTGTGGCCGATGACGTTTCCTTTGTGTTCAAAGGTAGACCATTCTCGGGACTCGTCCTAGATTCTTTTGCCCCTCTTATCAGAGATTTCTGCATATCACTCAATGGCTCGGCCTTAGGCCTGCGAGGATTGGGGCTGATTTCTATCTTTTTCAAATTTATTGTTTTCGCTAGATTTTGAAGTTGGACTGGAGAGAGGTCTGCTTCTTTGCTTAGAAGCTTTTCTGGGGTTTACTCTACCAGGCTAATCTAGATGTTGGTGATGGACCGGAGATTGGATCATTTTTTTGATAGGAGGCAAATTTGGGTTCCGATATTTGGAGATATTACAGTTTGATAGTAACTTTGTCTGCTCTTCAGGTGTTCGACTGACTGCCTATCTAGCTAAGACCTCCATTTTTTTCAAGGTTGTTTTGCATGTTTTGGTGTATTGCGTTTTTGTTGTAGTCTGGGTTTTGTCAATTTGTTTACTGGTTTGTCTCAGATCAGTGGTGTGCTTGTACACTGTTGGTCTGTTTTGTGAACCACCAGAGAAAGACATTTTTTCTCCATTTTTGGTATATGTATGTCTTACATATTTGAATATATATATATATATATATATATATATACACACACACACACACACGTACGCACATGCACACTCACATTAGTTATGCTTATATGAAACATTAATAATTGCATATTGCACCTAACACATACAATTCATTATTTAAGCAATGTTAATCGATTATTAATTGTTAACTGTTGTCCAGTAGGAAGACCTAGTAAATGCCAAGTACAATAGCTATTGTTGTGTTAATCGTAGTTAATCATAATTTTTGTTTATGACATAAATCTAGTATATACTGAGTACATTAGTCAATGTTGTTTTAATCATATACTAATAGTGAATTGATTTTATTTTATAGACTCGTTACATATCGGTTGTCGGGGTAGTTGGTCCAAGTGCATTGAGCAGTTTTACGATATACTTCTTACGATTTTGGTAGGTAGGCTATGTGCTAGTCTTTTTGTTTTTTTTCCATTAGATTTGACCTTCCTAGTCTTTCATCACTCTTTCGTATCCTCTTTAGTTGAAAGGTGGTAACTTACCATACAATTTTCATTTTCTAAACTTCAATATCGGTATTACAACTACTTATTTTATATGTTGTAACACCCCACGTTCGTTAATGTCACTCATAAGAGAATGCATTAAGTTTCGTGAAGCACAATAGGTAAATAGTACAGAAATTTACATAACAAATATAAAATAAGCGGCGGAAAATTTCAACTTCATTATTAAAATAAAAAGTAGTCTAAAAACCAGTAACATCAAACCATTTACTAAGTACCTTAAATCTGTCTTTCAAAACAAAATAACATAATGTCATAAAATAAAATCACATCCCTCGTCGTAAGCCATAATAGAGTAAAGTCAAAAAGGTACATCTCAAGAGATCCAAGTCCAAGCTGCTAGAGAAAGTCCTAGTCACTGTTGAGTGCTTCCACTCGGAGGACCTGGGGGGAAAAGGAAGGAAGAAGCGAAAGAAAAAGGGTCAGACATAAAGTCTAACGAGTTCCAACTATTTTCAAATGTGCATAAAATAGAAATGGCAAGACAAGTAAACAAAGATGGATTAGAAGGGTACATTGTCATATAAGTTAAAACTAAACTAAACATAACAACAAGATAGACAGGAATAACATGAATAAACTATGATCGAGTAACGCTTCACATTTATAACAAGATTAACATGATTAGGTATTTAACCTAATTACACAACAACAGGAATAACAACAAAATTAACGATAGGATTAACATCAAGATTAGGCGTACCCTAATTACATAACAAAATTAGGTGTTACTCTAATTACATAACAGTAGGATTAGGTGTACCTTAATTACTACCCATGCAATCGGCTCCCTACTATATGAATACCATGTGTCAGCCCCGACAGTAAGGTGTATCACTCTTTAACCCAACAACCATATAACATACATCTATTTACTAGTGTAAAAGCGGCTTAGTTTCCCTAATCGGAATCATGCACACTTATGACTCCACCGGAACGCGCTCGTACCTACCTTCCCCATGTGAACCTCTTACTATCCAGTTCATTAAAATGTGCCCTGGCTCCTACCTATTGCAAGGCCCCCTCTAACAAAATACCAACAGGGATACTGACTGATATGAGTCCCAACTAGCATATTGACACAAGCCAAACTCCCTAAGCTTATACCCCCAAAACTAGGATTTAAGAGTCCTCAAAACCCAATACAATAGCAGAACGAGAGACCTCTTAGCTTATTAATACTCATGTTTTAACCCAGTAGGTTTAGATTTACTAATAAGCATGGTTGTAATATTACATGTCATTATGTGTGTACAACCCTTCCCCAAAACGCCTGCCCAGATGTATACAATTTCTACAGCGTTTTAGTTTATTAACCTACATCTGGTACTTACGATATTCTAACATGTCATTTACTTAATGTCTGTATTAAGTCAAATCTAACAAGTCCAATACATATGCATAGTATTCATCAACTATATTCTCAAATTACAACAAATACAGGTTTATGCATATTATCCATTTTATTAGTTTACAGCAAGTATATACACATTATCCCTTTATTATCATTTTACAACAAGTCTAAACACGTGTATATTATCCTTTCCCCAAATTATAGTTAAACAGTTCCATGTCTAAATTCCTCTTTTTATGTCATTCATTATTGCACCAATTATACACACACTTAAATCGGTATAGCTTAGGCTTCCAAGGGCCTAGCTTAGCGTAAATAAAAAGGGAAAACAGAGGAAGAAGAATAGAATCAAATTACATAGGCATATAGGCAAGACTGGAAATAAACTAAAACATAGAAATAGGGAAAAGGAAGATATATACATATAACTTATTAACTATCCAATATTAAAGGCATATGTTTTACTTATCACAATGACATAGGTGATTAACAGTGAAAAACGTGCATAACATTTATCTTATAAACATCCTAACCCAATTTTTTTTAACTGTCATGTTATAGTCTAAGAAATTAAACCTGAAAACGACAAGGAACTCACAATGGGTCTTGGTGAAGAAGAGAATAAATCTCTTATATTTATATATTTATGTCGTAGAAAAAGTCCAATCCAATCCTTCTAGTTGTATGTATGCAAGTCTTGAATGTTGTCTTTGTAGATCTAGGCCACAACAACACTCCCTATTATATGTTTATAATTTTAGAATAATTTCATAGAGGCAGAAGATATAAAGAAATGGTGTGTATTGGAAATGGGAGAAGCCGCCTATTTATAGATCCACAGAGTCAACCTCAGTCTTTAGATTCTAGGATTTTAATCTTAACCGTACATGTACCGCTGAGTCAACAATGAATATAGTCCGAAAACAGTCTAGATTCACAGAATGAACCTGCCCAGATGGACCCTAAGGTCGATCCAACCGACCATGGGTCGACCCAGGCTGTCCTATAGGTCGACCTAGGCCGTTTGTGGGTCATCGCACAACGGTCGGGTTTCGTGGTCATTTTCCTGCTCATCTCGTTTGAATTTTCCGAATTAATTTATATTATATTTATATACAAGCTCCTTATATGTATACAAAATTCTAATGCCCATAACTTATTCGTACATTATTCGTTTTACGCAAACTTGGCGTCTATCTGAACCAGAATTCCAAGAGGAACGCAATGCTAACGTCGGTTTCACTTAATTCTGAATATTTTAATTAATTTATTCCCAATTCATTATCTTTAAGTGTGATTATAGTGTATTAAATTTTAGGGTGTTACATTCTCCTCTACTTAAAAGATTTCATCCCCGAAATCTCCAAGTTAAGAAGGATGTTACTATCCTAACAGCCGCCTTCAACCATCTAATCATCCATCATCCACAGGCATCCATTGTCCTTAAAAAAAATTAATGCTTGCATGAACATATGCAAAGGTGTTGTGTGTATATGTCCTTACACTAATGCAAAAATCAAGCGATCGACTGATTTAGTTGACCTCCTTAACGAAATATATGTTTTGTGCCATATATCCAAAATGTATGCTATTAATCCTAGTATAACATATAAACTTTATATGTATGCACAGTCATTCATCAAAATGCAATATCCATATGATGATTCATACATTTCCATCCATAGAAAATTAAAATGCATACACATTCATATGCAATATGTAAGTGACTAAGCCGATCTAGTGCCTAGTGTGTGTATTTGCATCCACGAGCAACCACTAGCAAACACTTGCAACCATCAATTATAACATGTTTCAGACATATGTTTCCAACTATTGGATTCTACCTAAGGATCGAAAGGTTCGAACGATAGGATAAATAAGCTTGAACGATAGAAGCAAATGCAAAGTAAAAGCTTGGAAAAGAAGTCAAGAACATACCTTAAAAAAGAAAAGGTTAAGAAGCACGAATCCTATCTTCGGGTTCCCACGTGGCATCTTCGTGGTCTTCTCCCCATTGCACCTTTACCAATTTGATATCCTTATTCCATAGCTTCTTCATTTCTGATCCAAGAATATGAGGAGGAACTCTTCTCACCTAGGCTTCCTTCTCAACTTCCACGCCTTCAAGTGTGCTCGGCTCTACTATCTCTGTCGTATCATAGAGACATTTCCTCAAATGGGAAACGTGAAATGTGAAACACATTATGTACTCCCGCCAGTCTGTCCGGTAGCTTAATCCTATAAGCCATCTGAACTATCCTCTCCATTATTGGGAATGTCCCTACAAATATCGACTCCAACTTCCCTACTGAGCCAAAGCGAACTTCATTCCTTAGGGTGATACTTTAATGAAGACCATATCTCCTACTTCGAATTCTAAATCGGTCCTCCTTTTATCGGCATAGGATTTCTATCGATCTTGAGTGGATTTCATTCTTCGACGGATAAGACCAATCTTTTTAGAAGTATCTCGAATCATCTCTGGTCCAAGTAGAAGTCTGTCTATAGATTCTCACCAGTAACTCGGCGATCTACAAGGTCATCCATATAGCGATTCGAAGGGTGCCATGCCTATGCTTGATTCATAACTTTTGTTGTAGGCGAACTCCATCAATGGGAGATGCTCCTCCAAGTCCCTCCAAAGTCTTGGATACACAGTCTTAGAAGATTCTCAAGAACTCTATTCACAATTTCAGTCTGCCCATCTGTCTAAGGGTGGTATGCCATGATCACACGTAGCTGTGTACCTAACGCCTCATGTAAGCTCTTCCAAAACTCGTTAGTAAAAATGGAGTCGCGATCGCTTACTATACTGGAAGGTACCCCATGCAATCGAACTATCTCTCAAAAATATACTTATGCTAACCAAGTTGTCGTCCTCTTACTCTTAATATGAATAAAGTGAGCGCTCTTCGTCAGTCTATCCAATATCACTCAAATGCTCGTATTGCCATTCTTTGATCGGAGAAACCCATCGATGAAATCCATCGAGACGCTCCCTCACTTCCATTGCGGGATATCTAAGAGCTGAAGCAACCCGCCCGGTTCATTTTGTTCAGCCTTTACTCGTTGGCATGCCAAGCATCGAGCTACAAATTCCGCCACATCCTTCTTCATGCCAGACCAAAAGAAAACCCTCTTCATGTCTCGATACATTTTGTCGCCGCCCGGATGGATGGTCATCCAATAATGATGAGCTTCCTCAGGCACTGCCTTTAGCAATTCCCCAATCTTAGGGACACATTGTCTTCCATCTCGTCTTAGCCACCCTTTCTCGTCCACGGCATATCTAGCAAGGCGATTAGAGTCTCTCCTCTACCAAGCCTATCCAAGATGTATGAAATTTGTGGGTCCTTCCGCTGCGTAGATCTAACTCGCTCCAATAGAGTAAGTCGCACCTCCAATATTGAATTGCAACAAATTTAGCGAGATCCATTTGCTATCCTGTCCTTGGAGACCACATGCCCTAGGAACCTTACTTCCTTTCTCCAAAAGTGACAGTTAGAAAATTTTGCCTTGAGCTGAAGCAATCTGAGAGTACATAGAACCTCTCCTAAGTGTTGTGCATGCCCCTTCTCATTCTTTGAGAAGATCATAATGTCATCCACAAAGACCACCACAAACTTGTTCAGAAACTCTCTAAACACCCAACTCATCAAGTCCACAAAATAGGCGGGTGCGTTGGTTAACCCAAAAGGCATAAGCAACCATTCAAAGAAGCCATCCAAAGTTCCGAATGCAGTCTTATCAATGTTGTCATCTGCCACCCTTAGCTGATGGAATTCGGTGGCCAAATCCATCTACGAGGAAACTTATGTGCATACTAGCTGATCAAGCAGGTCGTATTTTCTCGGTAGCGGGTGCATATTCTTCTTAGTGAGCTTATTCAGCTCCCTATAATCCACACATAAACGAAGTGAGACGTCTGCCTTAGTTGCAAAGAGGACTGGTGCTCCTCACTCTGATCAGCTTCGCCTAATAAAACCTTTCTCGAATAGCTCCCCTACTTGCTTTGTAACACCCCGAATTTGTACCAACAATAAAAGAGGATAAATTAAATAATAATTAATTTAATATTCGAAACTAGAAGAAATGGACTGCACCATTGTGTTCGTCTCGAAATTCTGGTTAAGATAGACACTTGGTTTGCGTAAAACGGACACCGTATGAGGAAGTTATGAGGTTTTAAGTTTGTATACGCGTAGAAAAATTATATATATACGCATGAGTCAGAGATGAGTCAGAATTTTATCCAAAACAATTCAAATTCGAAAAATTCGCCAGAGCTGCAAAATTCTCGCTCTATGGGGTTGGCCCCCTAGAGGGGTGTCGACCTAGGGGTCGACCCGCCTGAAGGGGTGTCGACCTATGGGTCGACCCACCCATAGGGGTGTCGACCCCCCTAGGGCTGAGGTGGCAGTCAGTTTCAAAGGGTTTTGCAGCTATAAATATGTGCTTAATTCTCCTATTTCTTCATTGAAAACTATGGGAGCCATATGCTGCCAGAGTGCGAACTGAGACAGAACCATTTTCTACAACCACATACTTTGCTAATCGAATTCAGAAATTCGAGATCCGTTCTTTCTCAAGTCTCTAAACCTAACGCTGTGACTTTCTAGTTGATTTTAGGTTTAGAAAAATAAAAGTGAATTATGAAAGACTGTGATTTGGATACGTTGTAAACCTTGAATCTATGTTATTGTTAGATCTTATGCTATGTCGTGATAGATCTATTTCTTTAGATCCAATTCAATCGTAATTATTCAACTATGTTATTATTGTGGATCTTGGTTTGTGACTATATTGTGATTAATATAGATCTGTTGATTTGGATAGTTATATCATTGGATAGATCTAATCATTTATGTAAATCATGAACATATGCCACCTTGAATTGGTTAGGATTGGATTTAATTCTTTATCTAAACTGAAACTTTTATGACATGCTATGATGTGGATTTGTGTAGATTTATTTCTAAACTAGTAGATCTAATTTATGTGGACATTGTAACTGTTAGTCAGATCTAGATTATCACCTTTCGTTATCATGTTAGATCTATTTTATGTGATCTAATTTATCACCTTGCATTATCATGTTAGATCTATTTTATGCGATCTAATTTATCACCTTGCATTATCACGTTATATCTATTTTATTTGATCTAATTTATCACCTTGCGTCATCATGTTAGATCTATTTTATGTGATCTAATTTATCACCTTGCATTATCATGTTAGATCTATTTTATGTGATCTAATTTATCACCTTGTGTTATCATGATAGATCTAAACGGATTGGACATCTAAATTGCTAATTTAGATCTTACTATGCTTATTGTGACATCATAGTTATTGACTGCCAATCGTTCATCAGTTTTATGACCACCTTGTTATGATGACAATTTCATGTCCATGCCAGTATGTATGTTCACCTTATTATCATGCTACTTTATGTTTATGCCAAGATGATCATTTTAGTTATACTCCCATTATTTTCCTTATTATCGTTTATGACTAGGCTATTGTCTAGCCTAGGCATGTTGCCAATTTTGTGAGGACCCTAGTTAAGGAACGGGGAAAAAAGGTTAAAAATGGCATAATTTGAATATGAACATTTTTGGACATGTAATTCAAATTATTGGGTAAAATAGGTATTGACACCTATAAAAGGAAAGGATTAATTAATTGGTAAACTAATTAAAAATGGAATATCTAGTAATTACAATTAGTAATTGTAATTGTACTTATGACACGAGGTTAGGTTGCATTAGCGGTGGAAGTCTGGCCGGACCTACCGGCATATCCAACAGCCACAGATGTTGAACCTAATGTGGGAGGTCTAAGTACGCAAATACGAATCGGGCTAAGACAAGAGGTTAGGCCCAACTGTGGAATAAGACTGCCCGGACCCGACCGGCATATCCAACATCGACACGTTGTAGATCTAATGTAGGAGGTCTAGCCCATTATAAACCATAAATGGACATGGTAATGAATTGGACTACTTAACCAAATCTAATCCATAAGGATTGTATGATATTGAACTAAGGTTAGGGTTAAGTAAATTGATTGGAATAGTTGATGGGTTAAGTAAATCTTGGGTAGGTGGGTAATATTAGTATATATAGGACCACAAACTTAACCGTTAAATAAACATGCTTGAATCAGTGGGTGGGTTAAGTAAATTAGAGGGGGTGGGCAACACTTACATATAGGCCCAAAAACTTAACCCCAATAGGGTTATGTAATTAAAGACACCTAGTGGTATACATAACTGGTGGAAAAGTATAATAAGGTTATGTAATTAAAGACACCTAGTGGTATACATAACCGGTGGAAAAATATAATAAGGTTATGTAATTAAAGACACCTAGTGGTATACACAGCCAGTGGAAAAATATAATAAAGTTATGTAATTTAAGACACCCTTTAAGGTAAGCATAACTGACATAGGGCTATGTAATTAAAGGCACCTAAGGGTATACATAGTCAGTGAAAAACCTAGTGGGGATACAAGACAAATGGGAGAGCTTGTATCATATTGTGTGGGACCCATTTCAGTCAGTAACCCGGAGTTGGTATCAAATAAAGAACTCCGTACTAGGCAGAGAAGGGGCACGCTTACTGATTGATTATAAGAGATCCAAACGAGACGGACGACCTGGGCAGCGCAAACCGACCGGGCCATGTGCGTGCATGAGCCGGGCAGAAGGGGATAAGACGACCGAGACACCAGAAGGTATGGTTGTGCACACCTTAATGGTTTTCACTTTAGGAAGTGATACCTCCTACTATGGGTCCAGCATAGGATATCTACAGAGTAGGGAGCCGATCGATTAGGGTAGTGATTAGGGTACACTCGAACGTATGCCCTAGGTCTACCAACTTAGAGTGGAAAGGATCATCTCATTTTAGTTAAACTAATAATAGTGCAGAGTAATCATTAGTGAGGCACACACACCTTATCTTGCTTACCTTGTCACACCTACCTTTTATGTGGTGATCTCTCTTGTCCACTTTATATGCCTATCATGTTACTTTTATTTATTTACTAGCTAAAAGTAACTAGACTCGCCAGACTTTATGTCTGACCCTTTTTGTTTCTCCTTCTTTCTTCCGTCCCCCCCAGGTTATCAAGGGAGGGAATTCTCAGGCTTAGTCAGGATTCTGCTATCGTCTTGCTTGGAGATTCTAGATGTATTGCTTAAGCTTCTATCTTTGCTACTATGGCTTATGATTTGGGGATTATGATTTCTTTGTTATTGTACTCTGATATTTAAAGTACAAGACAGAAGTTTTAATGATGTACTGAGTTCATGTATTTTCAGACATATAGTGTAACTGTGCTTTATGATAAATAAAAGTTCTTAATTCTGCTGCTATTTTATATGTCTTGTAATGTTTCTGTTCTGTTTACCTTTAACGCTTCACGAAATTTAATGCATTCCCTTAGTGAGTGACATTAACGGACATGGGGTGTCACATGCTTGCTAAGCTCTCTCCTTTCTGTAGGAACCACGTGACGCACTGGTAGAGCAACTGGCTTCACGTTCTCTACCAAGTAAATCCAGAAGTCTATCTCATGCCTTAGAGGTAGTCCCTTAACATCCTCAAACATGTCTGTATAATCTCTGACTATGGGTATAGATCGCAAATTGTCAAGATAAGTATCAAGTGATTCTAAAAAACCAAGCATCACTGACCCCCGTGGGTCGTGGGAAATTTCGAGAGTTCTACCATGATGAGTAAGAAATCTAACTACTCTCTTTTCACAATCAAGAATGGAACCATACATGGCTAGCCAATCCATACCAAGAATCAAACCATAGCCCATAAAGCCTAGCACGTATGCGTCACATTCAAACTTGATGCCCAAGATAGAAATTCTAAAACCACTACGCATCATGGATAAATGAGCTGACCCTCATATGGGGTTTGAGACTACTACAGGATCATAAATTATACTAGTATCAAGGTGCAGACCGTCTACTACAAAACTGGTTATAAACGAATGTGAAGCGCCATAATCAAATAGGGTTCTAATAGGATAGTCAAAAAGGAAATCAAACCATAAACCATGACTTTGCTACCTCAATCAGGTTCGCTAGCCTCTAAAGCATGTACATGTCCAAAAATTACTGCCTCTTGTCCTTGCTTGCTGGGGCATTACTTAGAAAAGTGCCCCACTTGTCCACAGTTAAAGCAGGCTTTCTTTGTCTTTCTGCAGTCCTTCACAAAATGACCTATAGCTCTGCAACCAAGACACTTGATATCCTTCTTGATCTGAGCCTTGTCAAGCTTTCCACCTTTCTCTTTCTTTTGCTTTCCTTTTTTGGGCCACCATTTCTGTTTCTCTCCCTTGACCTATGTCTCTTCCGTCTTACAATCTTTCTTCTCATCTTTTCCATCTTCGTGTATAAGAGCCATGTCAAATAGCCTTTCAAACGTCGCCCCCATCTGTATATGAGATAAAGCAAGTCCTTAGAGAGTTTGATTCAACCCACTCACAAATCTAAGAACCTTTTTCTGGGGCATATTCACCAAGTCAAGACCAAACCTTGCCAGTTGATTGAACTTATTCACATACTCCTTAACAGGCATGTCCCTTTGTTTCAAAGCCAAAAACTCTCCATCTATAATCCATCTTCCACCTGAGATAAAAATTTCATCTCAAACCTCTGCCTGAAATCATTCTAGGTAGCTACTGCTTGTCCCGCCTGTATTACTTCCCACCAGTAAGAAGCTTCATCCTTTAGCTGCCATGCAGCCAACTGTATCTTCCTTCGATCGTCAATCTCAAAAAGGCCAAACACGTTCTCCGTCCCTCGTAGCCAATTCCGTGCTTCAACAAAGCTCTCGGTACCACGAAATGGTTTACCTCCCATAGCGCATAAGTCTTTACATAACATAGAAAAGTTATTTACTCGTCGAGGTGGAGCCACATCGGCTGTAGTTGGGGGTGGGGCATCTCCTTAACCTCCGGCAGGTGTCGTAGCCTCAAGATACCTATGGAACCATGTTGGTAGCGGAATGCCCTCGGGAAGATTGGGTGCCTGAGACATGCTGAATAGAAAGAAAAAAGATTCAACAAGAGATCGAGAGAATGTTGGATATGGCTTAAGGGGATAAGTTTTTCCAAAAACATATTTTTATTTGAAAATACTTTGCTTTTGGAAACAATTTTAAAAACTTTTTCTCTGATCTTGTAACCTTCAGCTTTGATACCAAATATGACACCCTTCGTTCATTAATGTCACTCATAAGAGAATGCATTAAGTTCTGTGAAGCGCAATAGGTAAACAGTACAGAAATTTACATAACAAATATAAAATAAGCGGCGGAAAATTTCAACTTCATTGTTAAAATAAAAGGTAGTCTCAAAACCAGTTACATCAAACCACTTATAATGTACCTCAGATCTGTCTTTCAAAACAAAATAACATAAAATAAAATCATATCCCTCATAAGCCATGATAGAGTAAAATCAAAGCAATACATCTCAAGAGATCCAAGTCCAAGTTGCTTGAGAAAGTCCTAGACATCGTCGAGTGCTTCCACTCTGAGGACCAGGGGAAAAGGAAGAAAGAAGCAAAAGAAAAGGAGTCAGACATAAAGTTTGGCGAGTCCCAGTTATTTTCAAATGTACATAAAATATAAATGCCAAGACAGGTAAATAAGACTGAATGAGAAGGGTACAATGTCATACAAGGTAAAATTAAACTAAACAGAACGACAAGATAGACAAGAATAAATCGAGTAACGCTTCACATTTATATCCTAAAATAGGTATGTCTGCACCAATATTAGTGTAACAAGATTAACATGATTAGGTATTTAACCTAATTACACAACGTCAGGAATAACAACAGAATTGATTAGGCATACCCTAATTACATAACAAGATTAGGTGTTACCCTAATTACAGAATAGCAGGATTAGGTATACCCTAATTACTACCCATACGATCGGCTCCCTATAACGTAAATACCATGTGTCGTCCCCGATAACTGGTGTATCACTCCCTAACCCGGCAACTACATAACACAGACCTATTTACTGGTGTTACAACGACTCAGTTCCCGTAATCGGACTCATGCACGCTCAAGACTCCGCCGGAACGTGCCCCTACCCACCTTCCCCATGTGAACCTCTTACTATCTAGTTCAGTAAAGCGTGCCCTAGCCCCTACCTAGTGCGAGGCCCCCTCTAACAAAATACCAACAGGGATACTAACTGGTATGGGTCATATACAACAGATTGACACAAGCTAAACCCCCTAAGTTTGTTCCCTCAAAACTAGGATTTAAGAGTCCCCAAATCCGATACAACAGCAATACAGGGACCTCTTAGCTTATTAATACTCATTTTTTAACCTAGCAGGTTTAGGTTTATTAATAAGAGTGGTTGTAATATTACATGTCATTATGTGTGTACAACCCTTCCCCAAAACACCTGCCTAGATGTATACAATTTCTACAGCGTTTCAGTTTATTAACCTACATTTGGTACTTACAATATTCTAATATGTCATTTACTTAATGTCTGTATTAAGTCAAATCTAACATGTCCAATACATATGCATACTATTCATCAACTATGTTCCCAAATTACAACATGTACAAGTTTATGCATATTATCCATTTTTATCAGTTTAAAGCAAGTATATGCACATTATCCCTTTTTTTATCATTTTACAGCAAGTCTAAACATGTGTATATTATCCTTTCTCCAAATTATAGTTAAACAGTTCCATGCCTAAATTCCTCTTTTTATGTCATTCATTATTGGCCCAATCATACGCACACTCTAATTGGTATAGCCTAGGCTTCTATGGACCTAGGCTAACGTAAATAAAAAGGGAAAACAGAGAAAGAAGAATAAAATCAAATCAAATAGGCATACAGGCAAGACTGAAAATAAACTAAAACATAAAAACAGGGAAAAAGAAGATATATACATATAACTTGTTAACTATCCAACGGTAAAGGCATATGTTTTACTTATCATAATGACATAGGTGGTAAACAATGAAAAACATGCATAACATTTATCTTATAAATATTGCAACCCTAATTTTATTTAACTGTCATGTTATAGTCTAAGAAATCAAATTTGAAAATTACAGGGAACTCACAGTGGGTCTTGGTGAAGAAGAGAATAAATTTCTCATATATATATATATATATGCCATAGAAAAAGTCCAATCCTTCTAGTTGTATGTATGCAAGTCCTGAATGTTGTCTCTGTAGATTTAGGCCTTAGCAGCATTCGCCCATATACATTTATAATTTTAGAATAATTTCATAGAGACAGAAGATATGTAGAAATAGTGTGTATTGGAAATGGGAGAAGCCACCTATTTATAGATACACAGAATCAACCTCAGCCTTTAGATTCTAGGGTTTTAATTTTAACCGTACATGCAGTGCTGAGTCAACAAAGATATAGTCCGAAAACTATCCAGATTCACAGAATGAACATGTGCAAATCGGTGATGGGTCCACCCATCGAATCATGGGTCGACCCAACCGACCTTGGGTCGACGCATAGGGTGACCCAGGCCGTTTGTGAGTAGTCCCACAACGGTTGGGTTTCACGGTTATTTTCCTGCTCGTATCGTTTGAATTTTTTTGAATTATTTTTATATTATATTTATATACATGCCCCTGCTTATATGTATACAAACTTCTAATGCCCATAACTTATTCATACTTATCTGTTTTACGCAAACTTAGGGTCTATCTGAACCAGAATTTTGAAACGAATGCAAGGAAATGCCAGTTTCACTTAATTATGAATATTTTAATTAAGTTATTCCCAATTTATTATCTTTAAGTGTGGTTATAATGTATTAAATTTTGGGGTGTTACATATGTTGACTGAGATTGAGATAGGGGTATAGATAGAAGCATTTTCATTTGATGATCTATGCGAGGGTCTCGAGAAATTCACGATACATCTACTTAGTTTGACGATGGTCATGTTTCTACCAGCGACATTTCTCTGGCTTAGCTTGAGGAATACATCACATATAGGGATTGAAGCTTTAGGCAAAGTTGTCCTTAGAAAGTTTAAGGTATATTTACTTAGTTTGGCATCCTTTATGAATCAGCAGAGGACCTGGATTGTGATACCATGCAGCAGCAGTCAAGCTAGAGCTACTCCATGCAACAGACTAATGTTATGAGTACGACCCATATTTTATGTGTTGGATTATCGAAAAATATTCTTATTTTATTCATGGAAAGTCGTATGACCCAATAATTTTGGAATACGACACTTAGAAAAATTTCCTATATACATAATTTTTTCCGTATTTTTATGTGACTATTTTGACTGTAAATGTATTTTTTGGGTGATAAACTTTTGATAGGAGTTGAACTGTGGTCTCAACTAGTTGCATTGCTTTTGGATGCAGAATGCCCATAATAGGAAAATGAGCTTACCGTTGGGAAGTTATAGTTTTTTGTAGAGTCAAGCTGTTTTTATAGTGATCTATAACACTTTTTATTGTAAAAAATAATAACAAAAAGTGCATGAATTGGACAGATTTCCTAACTACTAATTTTGATTTTTATAGTGGACCGTTCATTGCAACTATTATAGCTTAAACAACAAGAGCTTTACCAAAAGTCAAGACTACTATAACAGATTGTCATATACTTGCTTTATACAGGGGGTGATACAAGATAACATTACATAACCATAGATCAAATTTCTATCACCACGCAAGGTGAGAAATTTCACAATACAAATTACCTATGGTAGAAGCCATTACAAGCAGCAGCAAAAATTGTGCAATTCAAGCCAGCAGTAAAGCCCGCCAATGGCTAAACCATCACCATGAAACATTATTTCTAAACTTCACACTAGCCCATCACCAATACTAGTATCAGAGTTCATCCAAGCTGTCGAAGTAGTCATAACTACACAGTGGCTAACCAAGGCCACACTTACACTAGCACAGTCAAAGACAAGACGTAAAAGGCATCGTCAAAGTATCACCGGCTCCACAAGCAAAGACACAGCACAAAAACATCCTATGTATTGCGGAACACAGCGACATAAAATAATTTAAACCCCTCCGAGCAGCACCATGACACCATGAACACAACCCCTGACACATCTACACCAGCGAGAAAAACAGATAAAAAATAAGAAAGTATCCAAACACACTACGCCAAAACAACACCAACATCACAGATGATCTCAAGCAAAGGCCACAACACTAACAACAGCAAAAACATCTTAAGCCGAAATACTCAATACATTCAGCATCCGCCCAAAAACAAACAATAGACAATAGCCAAAACCAACCAAACCATCACCAAAACTACCCATAAGCAACCATCGGAAAATATAATAAAGAAGAACTCACCATCACATCGTCAAATCTATACAAAAACTAAAAGTGTTTACCTTTCAAAGAGTTACAAAGCAAAAGGTTGAAATCCAAAACAACAACAGGTGAGTCAGTTAAGGGGATCACGATGTGACGTTGGCTTCTACAGAGGGCATAAGGAACACCGCAAGAAGAAGCACATATATGTTAGGATTTGTAATGGAGAGTGTTCTACAAAGGAAATCGATGGCGTGAAGCGATCGAGGGCGAATCAGTTTTGATGAAATAAGGGTTATAGTACAACGAGCGAACCAACCATAATAAATAAAACTGGTTCAAGGTAAGAAGTTCGGAAGAATGATTAAGTGGGGGAAGAGATTTGGAGTTGAAAAGGGAAAGCCGAATAGAAATATAAAGAAGAAGGAAATGAAGAAAATGAGGGCGAGAAAGATTCACTTACTGATTTTACAAATTTAACAATTAGGAAGTTCTGGTTGCTTTAAGTTATAACTACCATTGGCTTATTTTAGAAGATAATTAACTAAAACCATACTTAAGCCTTAAACCATCTTAGGATTTTCTTAAATAGAAAGCTTTAGGAACTAACTAAGCTGTTAACGATATTTTTCGTCAACACCGGAAATAGGTCTATGGGAGTAGACCATGGAGACAACGTTAGGTTGCTAAGGACCTAACGGCTTCAACAGGAATATTCTGATGATTCCGCCACCTGACAAGATTTGCGCAAGAGTATATTTAAAAGTAGTATAGTATGTGGAAGAAGTAAAGAAACACAATTTTATAGTGGTTCAGTTCGTTGGGAACCTACGTCCACTTTAAGAGTTTTTATGGTTTTATTCGTGGAGGAGATTACATGGGAATCCACCAAATTGATTTGCCAATTTGGGTTTCTATTTTCTAGAGTAAGAGAAGAGGATTATCCGATCCCTCCTCAATGTTACCCCCAGGGTCTTACTTATAGAGGGTTGGAGGGCCCTTCTGCTGCTGGGCTATTACGCTTGTAATAGCTTTGTCAGCCGCCTTTTTCTTCGGTTTCGGACGTCCGACTCCTGGTCTCTTTTGCAACACTGGTTATGGCCTTTGAAGTGGTCTTCCGCTGTTTGCTACTCCTTCGATGTTGGCATGAATTTTTCGATATGTTGCCTTTAGGAAGATACTTGGATTTCTTGGTGACAACTTTCGGTTGTATGCCCTCGGAGATCAGCTCCCAATCATTCTATGGATACCCAGAAGAGCCTGCTTCCCTGATATCTTCCCTATCCTGCCATGTCGATATTAAAGGGGGGACTAATGCCTGCACACCCTTTCGCCATTATGTATAGAGAAATCAAGGGAGAATTGTTCCCAAGAACGGATTTCTTTCACCTGATATCATCGGTACCATTTAGCAGTTGTTTCTCGCAATGTCAAAGGAAACATTCAGCGTCGAATCATCACTGAAGCATCATGGAAATCCATATAACTGTCAAATGCGACAAGGAGTTCTTCTAGGTCCGTTGCTCTGTCATATATAAATCGTGGTGCCTTTATGATGGATGGAGTTTCAGTGGTTCTCTCCCTTCCGCCCTCTGGTCGTGACGGACTTCTATCCATGCTTGAATCAGTTGCTTCATTTGACACTCGGTTGTTCCCTAATGAAATTGATTGCTCTGTGGGTCCGCTAGAGGTTCGATGGGGCTGTTAGACTCTTGAGGTGTCATTATTCTTGATTCTTCTTCATAAGGCACCGCGCCTGAGGCCAACCGGGCCAAGTCTACCTCAATAAGCCTTTTGGTAGCATCGATTCGTGTTGCCAAAAAGTAATATTTCTGTTTCGTCGCTTACCCCTTTTGACATTAGGGCTGGTGATCCCCTTATTCCTGATTTAGCTGGGTTAGTTTGCAGACTGGACGGGGGTCTAGCTCTACTGTTGAATTCGAAGGGTATCTTCGCCTTAAACTCTGCTTGATAGGTTTCCACCTCGAAGGCTCTCCAGGTTGAATCTTCTCCAACGGACCTCCAAGTTGGGTCAAGCTGCAAAATCAGATAAAACATTTCCAATTCACTGTTCTTCTCCTTTATCAGAATCGATGCCTTCCTCGTTCTTGGATTCATAGAGTTGGCATTTGATATCACGCTAATTTCTATATCCAAGGATAAGTAGGAGCCTCGCTCCGCGCTTTCCTGTTGTGCATTCATTCTAAACAGTTCACGAGGATGTCTTGCTATGACGAAATATAGGATAAAAAAGGGGTAGGAATATGAGAGGGAAGATGGGTGGCTTTAGGGTTGCGAAGCTTCTTAATCAATCGATTTCTTCAAGTAGCCATATATGGGCTGGAACTCCTTACCAAGGCTCTCCTTGCTTGGTTCCTTTTCTTCAAATCTAGTCCGATTCGGGACAGAACAACCCAGATAGATATGTGTGGCTGTTAACCACAAGGTCGGAGGGTCAGGCCCTCCTTCTAACACCAAAATGTTAACGATATTTTTCTTCAACACCGGAAATAGGTCTATGGGAGTAAACCGTGGAGACAACGTTAGGTTTCTAAGGACCTAACGGCTTCAACTGGAATATTCTGATGATTCCGCTGCCTGACAAGATTCACGCAAGAGTATATTGAAAAGTAGTATAGTATGCGAAGAAGTAAAGGCACACAATTTTATAGTGGTTCATTTCGTTGGGAACCTATGTCCACTTTAAGATTTTTTATGGTTTTATTCATGGAGGAGATTACATGGGAATCCCCCAAATTGATTTTCCAATTTGGGTTCTATTTTCTAGATTAAGAGAAGAAGATTATCCGATCCCCCCTCAATGTTACCCCCAAGGTCTTACTTATAGAGGGTTGGAGGGACCTTCTGCTGTTGGGCTACTGGGCCTATAAGAGCTTTGTCGGTCGCCTTTTCTTCGGTTTCGTACGTCCGGCACCCGGTCGCTTTTGCGGTACTGGTTATGGCCTTCGAAGTGGGCTTCCGTTGTTAACCACTCCTTTTGATGTGGGTATGAATTTGTCGATACGTTGCCTTTCAGAAGATACTTGGATTTCTTGGTGATAGCTTCTGGTTGTATGCCCTCGGAGGCCAGCTCCCGATCATTCTGTGGATACTCAGAAGAGCCTGCTTCCCTGATACTTTCCCTATCCTGCTGTGACGATATTAAATGGGGGACTAATGCCGGCACACATTTTCGCCCTTCTGTGTTTTAGTCATTGGGATTATTTCCTCTCTTTTTCGTAGATTGCCGACTCGGACTCCTCCCCTTTCGTTACCAGGTATCCCTTAATGGATATACTCTGCCGGATAGGCTGTTTCGGCAATTTGTGTACTGCGAATTCTTTTCTCTTAAGGAGGCGGGGTCTGCGTGGCTCTTAAATCACCCTTTCGGTCTCGTGTTCACTAGGTACCCTTTTCGCCATTAGCTGGTAGCGGGGATAAGTCTCGGTTGATGTTGCCCTTCAGAATTTTCCTCTCTATTTTTACCTCTTCTTAGTCCTTGACCCTACTCTCTAAAAGACCATTGGTTGCTTATGGTTATCTGATACCCCTTCGCTGCTATTTTATTTTTGGTAGTAACATTTGCCCCCCCCTAGTGAAGGGGTATTTTTTTGACTTTTCAAGTCAAACTCCTTGTCCTCTCCGCGGTATCCTTCGATATCTCTCGAGTAAAGTCTTAATAGGCTTTTCTTCGTGTGGTCCTCACTAGTTTTGAATACGGAAACCATGATGACGATTTTTTTAAACAAAGAAGGGATAGTGAGGTACTACAAAATTTGGTGCTACACCTGAATACATACGACAATTAGAGCATAATAATACTTCCATTACAGTTTAAAAACAAAAGTATACACAAACGAGGCCCATATAGAAGCCGAGATTTTTCATGCAAAACGAGGAAATCACCTACCAAACCCTAACTACATCATCCATCTGCTGTGTGTTCTGCCGCCAAAGTGGTCATGCAGTAATTGTTTAAATTCACAACGATCAACTTTTCCTTGAAGGTGACCAAGGCCTTCGCCTTCCCAAGTATTGTCCTTTGATAGTTCCGCACCAGAGGGGCCAACAACCTCCTTGCCTTTACTAGTCTCCTTAGCATACCCTATTCTGTTACTATTAACAAAACCCACATTTTCCAGTACTACGTCAATAGTATTGGTTCTCTCCTTACCGCTTTCAGAATTGATCGTCTCTTCTTCGTCTTCGTCCGACAGCTCTCTTTTGTCTTCATTGATATATGAAAGAATTGCAAATGGGTTTGAAGAAGACGCTCCTTCGATGTTAAAACTACCCACAACCTTCATCTTTCTTCTTGGCTTCCAGACTCTACGAAATCCATTCCTATCTTTTCTGAATACCTAATTCTTCAAATCCGTAGGCTCGAAAGGATCATTGGGATCCCCAAAAAACTTGTTAACTTCAATTTCGTGATATGAGGTCCAAGTAAAAAGTCTTATTTGTGATGGAATATACACTGGTGATGGAATCTTTATTTCCACCTTAAGATAAGAAAAGTCTGCCACGTCCCATGAATCTTCTTGTATCCTTAAGACTTTTCCTACTTTCGACAATATGATTTTCACCATCATAAAGTTGTGAAATATGATGGAGAGATTTTTTGATACAACCCAACGAATCACCTCCTGTCTGGGATTTGCGGAACCAAATTAAGACTCCTCGAGCGAATGTGTAGAGTACCCCTGTCCGTCGTAATGGAGTAGAAGTTCCCCTTAAAGAAATCCCTTGGAAATTTAATGACGAAAACATTACCGAACTTCTTGACGTTCCATTCCCAAGAGTACAAATAATAGAATTCCCACTTCAAGGCTCGTGTGATGCCGATGACTGAGAACTGACCAGATAAAATCGTGATAATTGCCCAAGAACTGAAGCATTGTAATTCTTCGTCAAAACAAGTGGTGACATGTCAAGCTCATTTCCAGTTGCCATTTTGTCTCTCTTCTTTTATTTTTTGAATAAGGAGAGCAGGAGCATCAAAATCTATGATGGCTCCCCCTGGACCAGCCAACATTTCTCCAAAATGTGTTGTGCCAATGCCGGACTAACACGGGACGGTCGCCAAAAGAAAGAGATTTTAAACTATGAATCACCAATGGAACCTGTAGTATATCTCACAGTGCATGAAATAAAAATATAATAATAACATACTTGACGTAAAACAGGCGAGACAGTGCATAAGCTGAAAACTAAACCATAACCATCAGAGTAGCGGAATCCAAAATACAGCTTATGATCCAAACCATTATTATTACAACTTCAAAATACTGTCTCTAAAGCAAGATAGAAAAGATACACTACTAATGCCCAAGCAGTGACCAGCAACAACACAGGGAGAATATATGTAAATAGTACGTGGAAGCCTCCTGCTCGTCTTCGGACAGCTACTTGTGCATACCACCTAACCTGCCTCTAGTCTGCTCGTTTAGGAGCACCTAGAGTAATAAGAAGAGACATAAAACTCTGGGTCGGACAAAAGTTTGGTTTGAGCGATAGTAGCAAAAAAAAAACAATAATTGGTATAAATAATCATACCTGAACCTGGACCTGCAACCAAAGAGTTAGCACAACAAGATGTACAATACTCTAAGGTAACACTAACATAAAGTGTAAAAATAGGAGTGTGCGTGTCATGTGATACCAAACATCAAACATAGCAATCATCCTCACACCTCACACCTCCCACTCCATGCGTAAAGCATACGGTATCCTCCACTTTGATCACCAGATCCACTGGGGCCATGACGGAGTCCAACTCCATACAACTATTGCAACGATCACTTTGCCTTCCTCTCTCGATGGTGAACCAAAATTATAGATATCGATAAATCCTTTGCACATGTCCCGCAGTAAAGGCCAACTTTAGAAATTAACTCGTCGATCCCCATTTGGATCCTGAGCCATAACTTCGCATCTGGACTCCCTTTGCATCTCGGGTTATAGTTGAATTAGAATTGATCTTCAAAAGAGTTTACGGTCATCGCCAGTCATTCCTCCTCCATGGATCGGTCAGACAGTCAAGCACCTTTATCAGAAACGATCGAACATACCTCATTGGGTCGGTCGAACATCATCGTATAGTGTCAGTCGAACATCATCATGTAGGGTCGATCGAACATCACCATCCTCATCCGGTTCGGTCGAACATGCATCATGGATGGGATCTCACCTACTTGACCGGCTCACCATCTTAGGGCTCGTCCCCCTAGGGATCGCCCCCATCCTAAGGATCGCCCCCTAAGTATCTCTCATTTCCTAGGGGTCGCCCCCTAGTTGTCGCTCATTCCCTAGGGGTCGCTTCCCTAGGGATCGTTCATTTCCTAGGGGTCGCTCACTTCCTAGGGGTCACTCCCCTAGGAGTCGCACACTTCCTAGGAGTCTCTCTCCTAGGAACCGCTCATTTCCTAGGATAGGAACCGCTTATTTCCTAGGATTCGCTTATTTCCTAGGGGTCGCTCCCCTAGGAATCGCTCCGTGCGACCCAAAACCTGCACCACTTTCCAACAACTATTTTCGCCTCTCGATGGCATTTTCGACCATTCTAACTTTCCTATGCAACCATAAGGCATACCAAACAATAGTATTAACATGTAGAATCAATCAAAAACATTAAAACATCAATCACATAAAATATTTTAGATCAAACATACTAAAGGCATGATTTTCCCCTTAATCCCCTTAATTATGTTTTAACTATAGAATTAGCAAACTTAATCCAAATTAACCCAAATTTTCACCAGTGACATAAAATAATATTTTAGATTTTCTACATATTTTTACAGATTTTTATGGTGCATAATTTCGCTAATTATCACTAATCACCCCTAATTAGTCGTAATTAGTGAATAAAAGTGCAAATCACTCACCTTAGCCACAAATAAATCTCAGATCTGAAACTCTAACTGATATGGCATGGATCCCAATGTATTCTAGCAGCTCTATCTCGATCTCTATGCTAATCCATCTTAATTTGATGTAGATTTGGCTAATATGTGATTAGAAAGTGATTAAAGATGAATTTAGAAGGTGGAGGCCATTGCTAGGGTTGAAGAAAAGTAAGTGGCGGCTGTAAAAATAACAAAGAAGGGTTTCTCTAACCCTATATAATCCTAATCCCGAAATCCCTAATGGGCCTAGCTGCTAATTGCCCTGTTATGCCCATTTAAGTTGTTTTACATCTTCCATACCTTATTTCAGCTATATCTCCCAAACGGTAAGTTCGTTTGGTTAATGGGACCACTCTACGGAAAGGTAAACCATCATCCGAATCCAATGGAAGTTGTTTCAGGTCAAAACTCATTACTAATCAAAAGTTATAGGTGGAACAAGATTCGCCAAGGGTTAAACGGTCAATTAAAAATCGTCAAAAATCGTGAACATGGGAAATGACCCAATAGTCGTTCCCCAAAGTTACACAACTATACGACTTCATATGAGAATGAAATAAATATTCTACGATCCTCCGATGCGTAGAATGTGGGTCGTTACACTCTCCCCCCTTAAGAAATTTCGCCCTCGATATTCCTTAAGAAAACAACCAAAAGGTCCTGCATGCCTATCAACCATTTGCAACAGTCAAACATACATAATAAACACAACAAGCATATCCTAGCATGTGGAATAACTAAATCGCGATTAAAACCTTATAAGGTAAAGAGCTTTGGATATGACTTCCTTATGTTCTCCTCGTTTTCCCAAGTATAGTCATTCTCATTATCACCCCACTTCATATACAGTTCTACCAACTTAGCTGCTGCTCTAATCGACTTGATGGGTATAAACCTTGCACTTTTGGTCAATCGATCCACAATCACCAAAATACTATCATGGCCCGATCTAGTCCTTGGTAAACCATCGATGAAGTCCATTGAGACTTGTTCCCATTTCCATTTGGGAATTACCAACGGTTGTAACAAACCACTAGGCTATTTTTGCTCAGCTTTAACTAACTACCAATTCCTGCACTTGGAGATAAACTTCCCAACGTCCTTTTTCATCTCTTAATCCATTAACGTTGGGTACAACTAGTTTCCCATTCTTTCGAAGCCATCCTTCACTATCAAGTCCATACTGTTCATTTTTGCACCATCGATATTCATCTCTACCTTAGAGATGATTTCTGGTAGGTTAGGATCGTCCCTCTGACTGGAACCAATCTGCTCAATCAAAGTCGGTCTAATCGTCAAACTTGCTAACGTCTCTGGATCCAATCCATACTTAGGTCTGAAATCATATCCCGTGATATACTCTAGTTGCTTCTATTCAAGAAACATAGCATCTAAAATGGCATGTCTCCTACTCAGTACATCAGCTATCGCACCTAGTCCGGTACCACAGGCATCCGTGTATACCGTTATCTCTTTATTCCCTATCGCCAGAATCCTACAGGTGATAGTCTACTCAAGAGAAGAAAAATAGGAACAACCATAACAACCATCAAACAAGTCCTATCTATCACCTGCTAAAGCCGTTAATGCATCGATACCCATATGACTGGTCCAACCAATCTCAAGGGTTAATAGAAGCCCCGGCTCCAAATGGAATACCGCACGTCCAACGTACGTTTATCCTCCAAGGATAACTAGATCACGTCCAACAGATCCAAGGTAAGTGGGCGTCCCCAGATACCCCTGCTTCGAGTCCACTTAGAACACTCCAAACTATCGACGATTCCATGGCACTCTATCAGAAGAGTTATCCACAACTCCATCTTCAACTCGAGTCCAACCCAAATAAATCCATTATCTTGCAGCCTTCTCGAGTCCCACTCGAGTCATCTCATAGCCCTATCAAGTCCAACTCGGGGAAGTCCACATCATCGAATAGTCTTATCACGTCACGAGCTGCACATCACTCCTCGAGTAAACCAAGATATCATTCAATGGAAATTAGAACAACTACTTATATCTAACGCAAACCATTCTAGTCGAACTCGACATTCCCCAAGCACAAGCCCCAAATGCCTAAACCAATATCAGACAAGCACTCAAGTAACATCTCCTCCTAATTCAGACAATCTATGTGAGATGAGATGAACAAAACAACCAAATACTCGAGCACTCATAACTCACTATGGCTATCCTCGACAATCCTGCTTCGAAACTAGCGTTGATCACATGACGGCCCATACCATATGTCAAGGGTAAGTGGCAACCCCAGTTCTAACCAGACTACAACACGTCCAACGTACATTTGCCTCCCAAAGACAACTAGGCCCACCTAATAGGTCCAGGGTATTCGACTAGTCCAGCTAGCCTTTTAAGTGCCCCAATCATACCCTTTATAACTCTAGTCGGCACCGCCGGCGACTATCCACAAACTAAGACCCAGTCTCGAGTATCCATTAACCGCAAACTCAAGTCCAACATGAGTCGTCTCCCTACTCATTGCATCTCCAAGATCAACGAACAACCATTATTTATGAGTTCAAGTCCAACTTGAATCTTCTTAACCTCCATTGCATCTCCACGATAAATGAACATATCTTATCGCTTCGAGATTTCCCCATTGAATTCACTCTGAAGTTATTACCATTCTTGAACCAAAGAGAGCATCAACATAAAGTCCTAACAATTCATAGCATTCACTCATTTACTACGGAATACCACAACGCTCATGCTATTCACCGCAACATTTAAAAAACTTCCAAAAGCCCTTCCTTCACGAGTCATGGCTGACCCGAATCACTTTGCTCCCCTAACTCTAGTTATTATCGCCATCACTAGGTAAGTACCCAATACCACCCTAAACCATTAGAGTAAATTGACTCCCAAAGTAATGCTAAACCCAGTAAATCTTAAAACAAAACAATCATAAGCAAACATGCATCTGTGACTCGATAAGACCAAATTTCAACAAATCTCGAGTTCCAATTCCAACCCATCTACCAGGTCACTAAATATGATGGGATGCCCCGGTATTAAACAAAACTCGAACAAAAACATCATAAATAGAAATCATACCTTGAATAATGACATCCTTTCCCTTATGCGCCGCAGTTGAGGCATTCGACGAAGAAGGGACATCATTGATAACATATGCTTTCACGATATGCTTCTCCTTAGGAGGTTGTAGACATTTATCCTTGTGATGTCCTGCTTGGCCGCAATTGAAGCACTTCCTTTTCCCAGGCTTTTCCTGACAATCTATGGCATAGTGGCCCTACAACTAAAGCACTCACCATCTTTCTTATTCTAACTATCCTTGGTTTTGTTATGTATCCTCTTATTTTGGGACTTTTCCTTGCCTCCGCCACTTGCTTGCGGTTTCGGCTCCCCTGTGGATGCGATAACAACTTCCGTCTTTGACTTAGGGTAAAGACCCTCTGATCTCAGTGCCTTCCATACAATAGATTCGAATGTCTCATCGATGTGTTTTATAAGCCTTTCCCCCAAGTTCCCATCTAAGCCAGTTTTGAACTTCTCGTTCTTCTTCTTGGCAATATCGATAAGAGATAATCCATATT
The DNA here is from genome assembly GCA_030737875.1 of Allium sativum. Lineage (NCBI taxonomy): Eukaryota > Viridiplantae > Streptophyta > Magnoliopsida > Asparagales > Amaryllidaceae > Allium > Allium sativum. The sequence goes on along the minus strand of CM060922.1, from coordinate 439,598,760 downwards.
TCAATAAAGTATCGAACTCAGCAATATACTCTGAGACTGCTCTCCCATTCTGCTTAAGTTCCAAGAATTTCCTAAACAATTTTGATTTCTGAGCAGCTGGGATAAACTTATCACTGAAGCGAGTCTTAAGCTGATTCCAAGTAACTTGATCCTCAGGAGTTGCTGCTTTAATATCATTCCACTAATCCATAGCCCGTCCTTGAAGCTGACGCGATGCTAACTTTCTCTTCATTGCATCCTCGATCCCTAAATCTTCGAAGATGCGCTCATAACTATCAAACCAATCTTGAACTTTCGTAGCCGATTCCATTCCGTGGAGCGGCTTCCCACCAAGACTATTATAATCCTTGTTGAGCTTGGCGAAATCGGCCTTAGGCGCCTACACTACTGCACCACCACCATTAGCAGCATTAGGAACTGCTCCCTGAGCATCCCTAAGCATCTCTCGTATGAAAGTAGTAAACATCGTCCTTATATCAGGGACATTTCCATTGTTGGCCCCTGAACCCGTGCTCCTCGTATATCGACTCATCATTCAATCTGCAAAGAGAAAACGATTAACCATCTCCTTAGTAGTGCTCGTGCAGTGCGACTTCTTCCTTAGATATACTAATCATATATATATATATAGTTTTTGAAAGCCAAAATATCTCAAATACACACTCTCATATACATATACTATCTCTCCCTGATGTCCTCCCCTAGGTTAACTACGCAACCTAGGCTCTGATACCAAGTGTGATGGCCTGCCCCGGACCAGCCGACATTTCTACGAAATGCGCTATGCCAATGCCCGACTAGCACATGACGGTCGTCAAAAGAATGGGATTTTAAACTATGAATCACCAACGGAACCTGTAGTATATCTCACAGGACATGGAATAAAATATAATAATAACATACTTGACATAAAACAGGCGAGACAGTGCATAAGCTGAAAATTAAACCATAACCATCAGAGTAGAGGAATCCAAAATACAACTTATGATCCAAACCATTATTATTACAACTTCAAAATACTGTTTCTAAATCAAGATAGAAAAGGTACACTACTAATGCCCAAGCAGTGACAAGCAACAACATAGGGAGAATATATGTAAATAGTACGTGGAAGCCCCCTGCTCATCTTTGGACAACTACTCGTGCATACCACCAAACCTGCCTCTAGTCTGCTCGTTTTGGAGCACCCAGAGTAATAAGAAGAGACATAAAACTCTGGGTCAGACAAAAGTCTAGTATGAGCGATAGTAGCAAAACAAAACAAAACAAAACAATAACAGATATAAATAATCATACCTGAACCTGGACCTGCAACCAAAGAGTTAGCACAACAAGATGTACAATACTCTAAGGTAACACTAACATAAAGTGTAAAAATAGGAGTGTGCATGTTATGGTGATAACAAACATCAAACATAGCAATCATCCTCACACCTCTCACTCAGTGCGTACGATATCCACCGCTTTGATTAGCAGATCCATTGGGGCCATGACAGAGTCCAATCAATAAGCATAAGCATCCCTGCAAATTAGTTTTCGAATGCTAAGTAAATTCGAAGTGGTTTTGGGTCTAGCTTCCGTCCCTATCTCCTCGAACCAATACGTCAATAGTCAGAAAGGATATTCATTGATAGTCAGTTCTTTAAAGATCAATTCAAACAATACAATTAAGTGCATTAGCAGCTCAGAACCTTTTATATTAAAATCATTCATTAAAACTCTTTCATTGATTCGTAAAATCAAATTCCATATTCTTATCTTAACGGAATAAGCATATTTCCAAATCTCACTTGTTTTTGTTGCTTTAAGAACGATAACCCAATCCTTCTCTTTAGAGTACATATTCACCAACCCATCTCTTTATTTCCTTTACTTAAAAATATCACTATATATACTTCAAAAATATCACTATATATACTTTAACCAAATGGTATAAGTCTAATTACCAATCTTATATGAGTCTAACGATGTCATGTGCCAAATTATTTATTGTACAACCCAAATGGTTTTATTTAACTTTAAAACATTGTAGATTTAAAGCTAAAACTTCACTTATAGAAATAATACTTCATTTTCCAAATCCGCTTTCGTTCCAAACCAGTGTAACCTCTTATTTCATTTTCTTCGAGAACCCCAGCCATTTACTTATTTCTTTGAATAAGTGCTTTTACAAAACTATATTATTTTCATTACTTAGAAATAGTGCCATATACTTAACCAAATAGTATAAATATAATCACACTACATACCTGGGTCAAACAATGTCAAATAATACATTGTTTACTGTAAAATCCAATAATTTTATTAAATTTCTAAAACTTCACCATTTAAGTTGCAATATTTCTTATGGAAACAATAATTTTTTTTCCCATCATTACCGTCTCAAACTTGTACCATCCTTAGATAATCATGAAGTTGTCCAGGTTGGGGTATTTTATTTACCTCTTAGACCTCGAGTCAACAATGATCTTATCTTAAGATAGTTAAAAGTTTATAGCTCGAAAGCTGATATTGATTAAAATATTGTGACACCCCTCGTCTGTTAATGTCACTCACAAAGGGAATGCATTAAGTTTCGTGAAGCGTTATAGGAAAACAAACACATAATATTACAAGACAGATATATAGAATAACAGCGAAATAAAAACTTTATTTATCATAAGATACCGTGGTCCAAAAACATCACATGTCTGAAACAAAAAACCCATCGCAACATAAAAGTTATTGACTTGTACTTCAAAAATATCAGAGTACATAAAAGAAGTAAAATTCCCTAAGAACAAAATATAGCCATAGCAACAAGGATAGGAGCTTGAGCCATACATATCAGCAGCTCCATCAAATGAGCAAAATTACGGTCAAGCCTGAGTGTTTCCTCCCTAAGAATCTTGGGGGGGAACGGAAGAAAAAAGGGGAAACAAAAGGGTCAGATATAAAGTCTGGTGAGTCTACTGACTTTTAGCAAATAAATAAATAAAAGTAACATGACAGGCATATAAAGTGGATAAGATAGATCACTACATAAATGGAAGGTGTGACAAGGTAGACAGGATAAGGTGTATACGCTTCTCTAATGATTACTCTACAATGTTACTAGTATAACCAGAATGAGATGATCCCTTCCACTATAAGCTGGTAAAATTAGGGAATACGTCCAAATGTACCCTAATCGCTACCCTAATCGATCGGCTCCCTATCTGTAGATACTCTGTGTCGGCCCTACGGTAGGATGTATCACGTCCTAAAGTGGCAACCCCTCACTGATATGCACAACCCCATATCTACAGGTGTCACGGTCGTCTTATCCCCCTCAGCCCAGCTCATGCACGCACATGGCCCAGTCGGTTTGCACCGCCCACACCGTCCTCCACGTTTGGATCTCTTACAATCAGTCAGTAAGCGTTCCCCCTCTCCACCTAGTATGGAGTACTTTGTTTGATACCTACTCTGGGTTACTGACTGAAATGGGTCCCACTCAATATGATACGAGCTCTCCCCTTTGTCTTGTATCCCCACTAGGTTTTCTTTGGCTATGCGTACCACTAGGTGTCTTTAATTACACAACCCTATTATTTCTACAAGTTACGCTTACCCAAAAAGGTTTCTTTAATTACATAACTTTATTATTTCTCCCGGTTATGTATACCACTATGTGTCTTTAATTATATAACCTTATCGGATTAAGTTTGTGGGCCTATATATAAATATTACCCACCCACCCCAGATTTGCCTAACCCATACATTATCCAACCAATTGTACTTAACCCTAACTTTAGTTCATAACCATACAATCCCTATGGATTAAATTAGGTTAAGTAGTCCAATTCATTAACATGTCCATTTATGGTTCATAATGGGCTAGATCTCCCACATTAGGCCTACAACTTGTGGATGTTGGATATGCCAGTCGGGTTCGGGCAGTCTTATTCCATAAGTTGGGCCTAACCTCGTGTCATAGCCTGATTCGTATTTGCGCACTTAGACCTCCCACATTAGGTTCAACATTAGTAGCTGCTGGATATGCCGGTTGGGTCTGGGCAGACTTCCACCACTAATGCAACCTAACCTCGTGTCATAAGCGCAGTTACAATTTCTAATTGTAATCCTAGGCATTTATTATTAATTATACATGTCAATTATAGGTTTTATGCCCCCTTTTCCCAATTATGTCCATAATTGATTTTATGCTAAATTTATTCATATTCATTACTCCAATTAATAACCAAATTAACATTCAAATTTCCGGTTATGCCTAAATGTCCAATTATACTCATAATGTAATATATGTCCAAAGTCATATCAAATTATGCCAAATCTAATGTTTCCCCCCATCCCCTAACTAACACATTTGCATATATTTGGCGGCATACCTAGGCTAGAAAGTAGCCTAGGCATATACAGTAAAAAGGGAAAGGTGATGGGAAAAATGACAGTAGTTATCATTCTGACAAAGGTGACATGAACATATATACTGGCATAGACATGTTTTGGAATAATATTAAGGTGGACATAAAAACAGATGTAGCATAATTATAAGGTGGGCATAAAAATAGATCTAATATAATTATAATGTGGACATAAAAACAGATCTAACATAATTAGGATGACATAGTAGCATGTTTAAATCTAAATATGGAATCACATGTCCAATTTATAACATATCAAAATTGACCACAATGTGACAGTTGAAAGGTGATTTACATAAAGAATTAGATCTAACCAATCTTGTAACTGTCCAAATTAACAGATTTACATTAACCACAATATAGTTACAAATCAAGATCCGCAAAGGCGACATAATAGAATAACCACAATTGAATTAGATCTAAGGAAGTAGACCTATCATGGCATAGTATAAGATTTAATAATAGCATAGATTCATAGTTTACAACATATCCAAATCACAATCTTTCACAATTTACTTTTATTCATTTAAACCTAAAAGTAACCAACTCATAGTGTTTGGATTGTTAAGAGGATAAAAAAGAAGTTGGTGTTGAATCTATGCTTGAATCTCAGAATTTGATTTGCAGAAGATGAATAGAATTAGGTTTAGTCCATCTAATGACAGCATCTGGCCTCCATTGCATTTCAGGACAGAAAACAAGTGAAAATGGACCTTTATTTATAGCTGCCAGCCTCTAAACCGTCAATGCCACGTCATCCCAAGGGGTGTCGACACCCCTTAAGGGGGGTCGACTCCTTAGAGCGGGAAATCTGCGCCTCTTTTTCTTTTTCAAATTCGAACCATTCTGGATAAGGTGCTGACTCGTATCTGACTCCTATATGACTCATATGTATATATATTCTTTCTGCACGTATACAAACTTAAATCCCTCATAACTTCTCCATACGATGTCCGCTTTATGCAAACCAAATGTCTATCTTGACTAGAATTTCGAGATGGACGCAATGGCGTAGTCTGTTTTCCTTAATTCTGAATATTAAATTAATTATTATTTAATTTATCCTCCTTTAGTATCGTTAAAAATTCAGGGTGTTACATTCTCCACTACTCAAAGGATTTCGTCTCCGAAATCTCTAAGTTGAAAAGAATGTATCCTACTATCCATCATCCCTTTACTCATCCACCAATCACTGGCTTCCATTGTCCTTAAAGATTTCTAATGCTTATATGAGTATATGAAAAGGTGTGTGTATATGTCCCAATACTAATGCGAAAATCAGGCGGTCTATTGATTTAGTTGATCTCCTTAATGCAATGTATGTTAGTGCTATGAATCCAATATGTATGCAAATAATCCTATTGTAACATGTGAGTTCTATATGTGTGCACACTCATTCGTCCAAGTGCAACATCCATATGCTAACTCATCCATTTCCATCCATAAAATAAAAGAAAATGCACACACTTCCATAAGCAGTATGAGAGTGACTGAGCCAATCTAGTGCCTAATGTGTGTGTATATGCGTCCACAGGCAACCACTAGCAAACACTTACATCCACTTGCATCCGTCAAACATAACCTGTTTCATACACATGTTTATATCCATAGGATTCCTATCTAAATGTGACACCCCACATCTATTAATGTCACTAACAAAGGGAATGCATTAAGTTTCGAGAAGCGTTATAGGTAAACAGACACAGAATAATTACAAGACAGATATAAATAAGATAGCAGCGAAAATTTTAAATTTTTATTTCAAACATAAATCATAATATCGTGGTCCACAATACCATAAGTCACAAAAACTGTTATAATAAAATAACTTCTGTCTTGCACCATCAGAGTACATAAGTAAATAAAAAGCATAATTTCTCCAATTGAAAGAGTTAAGCCATAGTAGAGCAAGAACTTGAGCCATACTTCAGAAGTAGCTCCTTGTAAGATGATATATGAGTCCTGACTAAGCCTGAGTCTTTCCTCCCTGAGAACCTGGGAAAAAGGGGGGGGGACGGAAGAAAGAAGGAGAAACAAAAGGGTCAGACATAAAGTCTGGCGAGTCTAGTTACTTTTAGCTAGTAAATAAAAAAAGTAACATGGTAGGCATATAAAGTGGATAAGAGAGAGATCACTACATAAATGGTAGGTGTGACAAGGTAAGCAAGATAAGGTGTATGTGCCTCACTAATGATTACTCTGTACTATTACTAGTGTAACTAAAATGAGATGATCGCTTCCACTATAAGTTGGTAGACTTAGGGCATACGTCCGAGTGCACCCCAACCACTACCCTAATCGATCAGCTCCCTATCCCGTAGATATCCTTTGCTGGCCCCACAGTAGGAGGTATCACTCCCTAAAGTGGCAACCCTTCATTTCCCAAGATGTGCACAACCATATCTACTGGTGTCACGGTCGTCTTATCCCTCTCTGCCCGGCTCATGCATGCACATGACCCGGTCGGTTTGCGCCACCCATACCGTCCGTCTCGTTTGGATCTCTTATAATCAATCAGTAAGCGTGCCCCTTCTCCGCCTAGTCCGGAGTTCTTTATTTGATACCTACTCCGGGTTACTGACTGAAATGGGTCCCACACAATATGATACAAGCTCTCCCCTTTTGTCTTGTATCCCCACTAGGTTTTTCACTGACTATGTATACCCTTAGGTGTCTTTAATTACATAGCCATATGTCATTTATGCTTACCCTAAAGGTGTCTTTAATTACATAACTTTATTATATTTTTCCACCGGTTATGTATACCACTAGGTGTCTTTAATTACATAACCTTATTGGGTTAAGTTAGTGGGCCTATATGTAAATATTGGCCACCCCCTCTAATCTACTTAACCCACCCACTACCCATCCAATTTTACTTAACCCTAACTTAAGTTCATAGTCATACAACCCTTATGGATTAAATTAGGTTAAGTAGTCCAATTCATTACCATGTCCAATTATGGTTATAATGGGCTAGACCTCCCGCATTAGGCCTACAACGTGTCGAAGCTGGATATGCCGGTCGGGTCCGGGCAGTCTTATTCCACGGTTGGGTCTAACCACGTGTCTTACCCCAATTCGTATTTGCACACTTAGACCTCCCACATTAGGTTCAACATTAGTGGCTGCTGGATATGCCGATCGGTTCCGAGCAGACTTCCACCACTAATGTAACCTAACCTTGTGTCATAAGTACAATTACAATTCCTAATTGTAATGATTAAACATTCCATTTTTATCCAAATCTACCTATGTCATTATAGGTGATTATTTCTATGTTTTCCCCATTTGAATTATATGTCCAATTCATATAAATATTACATAAATTATGCCAATTATAAATCCCTTTTCCCTGTTTCCTAACTAACGTATTCCCAAGTATTTTGGCGGCATCTAGGCTATAAAGTAGCCTAGCCATAACAATGAAAAAGGGAATATGAAAAAGGTGATAGTTTCAACATATCTTGCAATAAACATAAACTAGCATGATAACAAGGTGAATGGACATGTAATTAACATCATAACAAGGTGGACATAAAACTGATGAACTTGTGGCAACTACGATGTTAAAGCAAGCATAATGAGATCTTAATTAACCGTATAGGTGTCCAACTATTTAGATCTAGCATAATCAGGGTGACATAGTAACATGTTTAGATCTAAAGATGGCTTCACATGTCAAGTTTACAACATATCTAGATTGATCACAATATGACATATGAAAAGGGATTTAAATAAAGAACTAGATCTAGCCAATGTTACAAATGTCCAATTAATAGATGTACGTTCACCACAATATAGTTGCAAGTCAAGATCCACATAGGCAACATAATAGAATAACCACAATTGTATTTGATCTAGGAAAATAGATCTATCATGTCATAGTATAGGATTTAACACTAGCACAGAATCATACTTTACAACATATCCAATTCACAGTCTTTCACAATTTACTTTTATTTATCTAAACCTAAAAGCAACAAGAAACTCACGCATTAGGTTTAGAGAATAGAGAAAGAACGAATCTTGAATTTCTGAATTTGATTTGCAAAGTATGTTGTTGTAGAAAACGGTTCCGTCTCAGTTCGTATCCCAGCAGCATATGGCTCCCATAATTTCCAATGAAGAAATAGGGGATTTGAACACATATTTATAGCTGCAGAACCCTCTGAAACCGACTGCCACCTCAGCAACAGGGGTGTCTACACGCTTGTGGGTTGGTCGACCTTTAGGTCGATATCCCTTAAAGGGGGTCGACCCCAGTGTTGACACCCCTTTAGGGGGGTCGACCCCCTAGAGCGGGAATTCTGCCGCTATTTTTCAATTTTCGAATTTGAACTGTTCTGGATAAAATTCTGACTCATCTCTGACGCATATGTGTATACATAATATTTCTGCGTGTATACAAACTTAAAACCCTCATAACTTCTTCATACGGTGTCCGTTTTACGCAAACCAAATGTCTATCTTGACCCGAATTTCGAGATGAACGCAATGGTGCAGTCCGTTTCCTTTAATTCTGTATATTAAATTAATTACTATTTAATTTATTCTCTTTAACGTCGTTAAAAATTCGGGGTGTTACATTCTCCCCTACTCAAAGGATTTCGTCCCCAAAATCTCTAAGTTGAGAAGAATGCATATCCTACCATCCATCATCCATCTACCCATCCACCAATCACTGGCATCCATTGTCCTTAAAGGTTTATAATGCTTATATGAATATATGCAAAGGTGTGTGTATATGCCCCAGCACTGATGCGAAGATCAGGCAGTCTACCGATTCAGTTGACCTCCCTAATGCAATGTATGTTAGTGCCATGAATCTAATATGTATGCAAATAATCCTATTATATCATGTGAGTTCTATATGTGTGCACATTCATTCGTCCAAATGCAACATCCATATGCTAACTCATCCATTTCCATCCATAAAAGAAAAGAAAATGCATACACATCCATATGCAGTGTGAGAGTGATTGAGCCGATCTAGTGCCTATTGTGTGTGTATATGCGTCCACAAGCAACCACTGGAAAACACTTGCATCCATCAAAAATAACACGTTTCAAACACATGTTTACATCCATAGGATTCCTCTCTAAAGGCCGAAAAATACTATGGATAAGATATACTCTATTGACAGAAACAAGCACTGATAAATCTTTGAAAAAGGAGTTAAGAACATACCCTCAAAAAGAAAAGGGTACAAAGCACGAATCTTGTCTTCGGTCTTCCAAGTCGCATCCACTGGGCTATCTCCCCATTGAACCTTTAGCAACTTGATCTCCTTATTGCGTAGCTTCCTAACTTCTGACCCAAGAATATGGGTAGGGACTCGTCTGACTGTCGCCTCTCGTTCCACTTCTACTTCTTCCAACATACTCGGCTCCACAACTTCTGCGGTGTCATGCAGGCACTTCCGCAGATGAGAGACATGGAAAACGTCATGAACACTGGATAGGTTTTCTGGGAGTTGCACTCTATAAGCTATTTGGCCAATTCTCTCGGTTTTGGGAAATGGTCCCACAAATCTAGGTGCCAACTTCTGTAACGAACGGGGATTTCCGGCCCCGAAAATCGACATAAACACCTTCACCGTAACTCATGTCGACCTTCCAACACCGAAAACACCGGAGCGTTATTAGAAAGAAATTAGAGGGTGAGATAAGAAAGAAAGAAATATTAGAATAGAAGAAGAAGAACCACAAACACAGAGTCTCACATCGCAGCGGAACAAAATATAAGACAGAAATAATCTTTATTGAGAGCTTTAAATATACAATATCAGAGTACATCACATCACGGGACAGTTATAATAACCTGTTCCCAGATACAACACATAGCGGAATAGTAGCTATATAATATCATACGTCTGGACTCTTCCAGCTCGTCTCTGGACTTCACAGCATTCGATAACCTGAACCTGTATACCCCGGGCAAACCGAGCATTTACAAAACACCGGGTCAGTCTGGTGAACCAGAGTGAGTAAAACTCGCACAGTATTAAGGGTAAATCATCCAACATGATTTTAAAGTTCAAAATCTTTTTAAAAGAAAAGGATAATCATAAGACCAAATCCACACATAAACACGGACGGTTTTTACCTTATGATAACCCAAAACATTTGAAATCAATATCTTTTCTGATATTATAATAATGTCTAAAACAAGTAAATAACAATCTAGTGGAACGCTTGCATCTCACGCTCCACATATATAGTATACAATCAAAACCGCGGGCGCTTATTGGAGATTGGATTCCGACCTTGACAAGGTGTGGGACCACCTACCGATAGTGTATCTCTAGAGGCGAATACACTGGGTTCAACAAGAACGTCTTGCAACCCGGCCCTCACATGACCGACCACTCATTTTGCTTGAGTGTATCGAATGTATATCACCAACGGTTGGACTCAAACCACCGTTTCCCGAAAAGGGACAGCATCGATAGATTAAGAAGCAAAAGGAATTTCTCTAGATAGGTGATTATACATCCTAATGGGAGCGACCCACATAGCCATGCTGCCTGCCAGATTTTTGTCATTTCCCGGTTGATGAGGCTTGAGGTCAAAATTTCCTTTTTGAAATATCAGGTCACCATTCACTTTGAATGCCACATCGTCAGATCCACCAGATATCACTTAATTGACGTCCACAAAAATACTCTAGTTATTTGGCTAGAGAAAAACCATTTCTCCGCCATCAACTATGGTACGTTTGAGGAAATCAACGTACGTAATTCCTTTGGAAATACTCTGTCAGACATTCGTCCATACAAGTCATCCAGGAACAGGATGAACCGAAGGTACTCTCCTACTGCATCCAATATAGGAATCACCCCATGGATCAGTAGCGAGAAGTCCTTGCAACCCGTAGATTTCAACTACGACAGAACCACAGTTTATCTCTGGGAGCTAACCAAAGATTATTAGCGATTCTTCCGTTTAATGAAGACCCACGGTCTTCAATGCTCCATCTCGTCCGTCTTCTGACATCTCCACGTATTTGTTGGTTAGAATGGTTTTCGAATATAAATTCGATCTCTGTCTTTTCGTACCAACAATCGTATTGGACAGATTTGATAGTCGGTGATTTAACTATCAAAATAATCAGTGTTTCAATCTTGACAACCCAATGAGTTCACTGGTTCAGTATTCGGTCTCACCTGGCCTTTTAATTAAAACGAATATAGATTTAAACTCTTAAATATTTTGATACTAAAAATATAGTTTTCCCACTTCTTATTTAACATGAGATTCTTCTCTAAACCAATTTATACTTAATGAGATCCTATATCAAATTCAGTTTTCTATTTTCACATTCAAATCATTAGCCATGTTATTACAATATTGGGAAATCACTTTAACTTATTACTCATAAAACGACGTTACGAAATATCATCTATTCATTACTTGAAAACAAAATTCCATGCTTATTATTATAGAATAAAACTTATCTTTTACCTTTCCTTTTTAATCTCGACAATATCGTTATTATTCACGCAACCCTTTTTATTTCCCCTTTCCACTTTGGAATTCTCTTTGTATATATTTCCAATCCTCATTACACATCGCATTATTATTTTTGTAATGGAATTAATAAACTATTATTAACTCCTTTTACCATTACCAACTCATATCCTTCTCAGATAGTTCTGATGTCGTTCAAGTTGGGGTATTTTAGTTACCTCTCAGACCTTGACCAACAACGTTCATATCTTCGGATAGATACAAGTTGTAATCCAAAACTCAATAATTCATTCTAAATTAATTCAAATTCCATTTGGCGATTTAATTCAAGGTATGGTTTAATAAGCCTTCTGACTTCTTGAAAATCTCTTTCTGGAATATAACCATTATTCTTAATTCAAATATTAGCACTTCTTTATAAAACACCATTTTTAACCTTTTCCCTTTTTAAACCATTTCATTTAAAAGCCGGATTTAGTTATATAACCTTATGATCCCCTTCTCTATCCAAATTCACTCTTTTAAATCTCCTTTCAATCTTTTCATCATTTCCTGCTTGAAATCATTATTTCAATTCCAATTGTACTAAATCCCATCTCTTAAGTAACGTTAATTTAGAATTTACGATATAATACCTCAAACCCCTTTTTATAACTTTGGTTTATTTTAAAACCCTTTTATCCTAAATCTCTTTTTTTCTTAATTCAATTACTTAGGTAACATTTATTTAAACAAAACCTGTTCATGAACTCTTCTCACCATTCAATTGCCTTTATAAAATCAATTTACAATTTATTATTAAAATAAATATTTATTTCCTTTTTATAAACTTTTATTCAAAATATATATCTCAAAATTCACCTTTAGTTATAAAATAAATTTTATAACTTCGGCTATATAGATTTACCTGATGGTAAATCGATATAAATAAAACTATTTACTTTCAGGCCATTTACTGCCGATTACTCAACCAATACTGCCCATTGGTTAAACACAACACAGGTTGATTTTTCAGTCAATGGTCACTACCAAAATCAATTATCCAATCATGACAGTTCATATACGATAATATGAAAATAAATAATATATTTGAGGAATCCGGTTGGAATCCTCCAACCTGTTCTTCTCTGCATACAAAACGGTTATCACCAACCAGATCATTCAATTCAAACAGTTCAAACAATTCAAACCATTAAACACGTTTATTCTATAAACGTGACCATCAAGGTGAGTTACCTTTATTGGAACCAATCGTTAAAATAACAATTTGGTATTTCACTGAAATTAAACAACGGTTTAATTTCATCAGTTAAATCAGCAAATACATGTATAACTAGCAAACAGTCAACCATTGGCAAGTAGAGCACACAAAATAAAAACCCAATTTATATAAAAATATAAACGGGAAAACTGAGTGAGTTTAACTCACCTTGAGTTGATTCGCTGTCAGAACATCTCGTTTTAGTAAAATTTAATTTAACTGAGAAATCCAGTCCATTCCAAACCATGTCCGGTTTTGTTTCATGACATTGTGCTCGTCAAGACCGTTCCAATGCTTCTCTTTCTGTCCAGTTCTGATCATATATGGTGGAGGTATTAATCCTTAAAGATTAAATAAATTGAATATCCCATAATCATTTTATTATAACTAATCATTTTATTTTATTTTTTAAAATTAATACCTAACTATATGTGACTAATTATATTTGAGAAAACCGATAGATGCAACACCGCTTCTTCCCTTGTTCCCTCGTTTTAGATCCCACGCTCGAACTTCCTGAAATGCCAAACATGATTTAAACCAATTATTCAACTCCTAATCATGTTAAGATGATTAAAGTATATAATTAATTCCTTAAATAATGACTAATTAAGGTTACTTGTTCTAATCAGGTGTTTTAATTTGGTTTCCTTCTGACTGCTCAAGACCAAAGGCTACGATATCCATCTTCATTTCATTGTTTCCAGGTCCTTTAGACCCTGCGGCAAAATTTCAGTTTTCAATTGTTAACCCATAAATTTCCCTAAATCACTTATTTGATAAACAAATTAATTACTTAGTTTAGTCTTTACGTTGGGAACAAGCCGGCTGAAATCCTTTTCTTTACGGTTGAACCATGGATGTTGAATATGCGAACTTTTGTTTTGCCCAGCCTTGCATAGTAACGCTCCAATACACATGTCCATACGTTCTTCTGCTTCATCCACGTTCTTCATTCCAGTACAGAGTTTCGAGCCCGACTTCATAGAATAACATCAGGCTGATCCAACAGTTATCGCCTCAGTTTTCTTCCTTGCACTAACCCACTTCTGGACCTCCTCCTGTCTCAACGCAGTGGCTCCCTCCTCTCTCCAAACCCTTACGCAACTCTTTCCTTATTTATTTGTGATCATCGTATTTTATTTTATTTTAACTCTGCTGGGCGAAGAAAACATATGGAGGGGTGTTGCCGTAAAAGAAAGGTAAGCATGATGTATATATAGGAGAAGAAGACTTGGGATTGAAGGATATGTGGCTATCAAGGTATCTAGAAAGTGTGGGTGCCAAGAAAGCTAAATTAAATTTTTATTTCTACTTTGTCTTCACGGTTTCGCCTAAGCTGTAAAAATAGGGGTTTAGGCATGTGCGGTCGGTATGTTCCTCTCCAAATAGTTGTGCACAATTTAATGAATGAACGGTACTGGTTGGCTAAACCTTAAGTAACATGCGTTCACCGTTCTTTTCACATGAAGTATGGATGGACATAGGTCAGTCTGCATTTATTTATATAGGGTAGGACAAATATTATTATATTATTTTACGAAACTTCATGGTGAAGTAACACGCAGAAATCACCACAAACGACTTTCGTTTACTGATAAAAAAGCTAATCTTGGTGTAAAAAGTTATTCCGGATCCAATGGGACAAGTTTCGTCGAATTCCGACTTCGTTTGAAAAAATTTCCTTTATAAAACCAGAAATAAACATGCGTTTAATTTTTTCACGATCACTAGATAAGTCAAATTAACTCGAAACCTTGAAATCTTAAAATAATTCTTCAATACGAACCCAACGGCACCAGTTTCGTCGCATTCTGAGACTGTTTCCCCGGTAGGCCATTTTTATGTGCACGGCAATGTCATTTCGGACTCCAAATTAGCCGATCTCCAAAAATAACAAACTATATACCTATCCTGACTATAATCGACGGTACGAACTCAACGGAACTGGTTTCGTGGCTTAATTTGATCGTCTGCTCAAGTTACACTCAAAAACCCCTTTATTAATTTTATTACGCACTATAGAAATTGAACGCGCGTTTACGGCTACCATGGCCACATACGACATCGGTTTGCCATGCCATTTAACACAGTGCAATAATTTAACGGTACGGTCCCAATGAAACTCATTTCGTCAAAAACGAAGTCCGTTTGCAAAATGGCCATTTTAAAGCCCGATATTTAAATAACGATTTTCACAGCGACGATTTTAAAATTTGATTTGGCCATAATTAACAATCTATAATACGAAATCTGGATTTTTCTCTTTCACATGAAAACTATCATCACTACGGTTCCAACGTTTCTCGTTTCACAGAAATCCGACTTATATCGGATCCTGTATATCCATTTGAAGTTCAAAACTCCAAATTTCGAATTGCACGCCATTTTCAAGCTTGATTTATAATATATGTGAATATATATCGTTCAACTTCGTTTTAAATAGCGATTTAAATATTAAAATCCATTTATTTTTCAAATAAAATATTTAAAACCAATTTTAATATTCAGATTCAAATGGTCGAAAAACACGGGTCGTTACATTCTTCCCTCCCTAAAAATAATTTCGTCCTCGAAATTGCTAAGGTAAGAAAGAACGTTGCAAATCCATTAATTTCCAAATCCAATTTATTTTAAATCTATAACCAATTTATTTTGGTAAAAATAAAAAAATTCAAAAATATCGAAAAAAATTAACACTTTAAATTCCCAGAAAAATCTGGTAGAGTCTCCCCTGCACGGAGTGACATCTGCGATATCGCAGTAACAGATAATATATATCCATCGACCAACGGTCGGAAAACAAAAATCAAAACCCAAAATTTTATATTTTCGCGTAGGCGTACCTTTTTGCGAGCGCTATTGAGCATATCTGCCCAACGTATATGCGATTTACTCAACCAATATCAATCTGCCTAGCCATCTGGCACCTGTACTTTACTCAATCCACATATCAGTAACAGATATATGAAATTCTGAGGTAATATTGTTCCTAATCAACAATACAACTACACCAACTCCCAAAATTAAACACACAGCACCAATTCATTATCAATTACAGGGTTAAACCATAAATTCCCACTTATATGAAATTTTATTCCAGTTTAAATTTTACTGGAAATTTATTCTTTAGTTTATAATCAACTTAGTTCCAATAATTCATTGATTACTGTATTCAAATAAATTATCATCCAATAATAACCAATTAACAATCAACAACCAATACACAGCCAAATCAACCAAATCGATGGAATTTACATTCAATATTAATGTTTTTCATTGGTTTCTCATATTTGAACATTTAATCGATTAATTCCTATTCGATTTTTATATATTCATCAAATTTCCAATTAATTTAATTTAATTTCAATATCATTCTTTACTTTAATTTCACTTAACAGAGTTAAGTTTCAATTCAAATTTTCAATCTGATTTGAATTCCATTCAAATCGATCAAACACACTAGTATCTCAATAGATTGAGAAGATTATTTCTTTTCTATACAAAAATATGTTTTGGGTAAAATTCTTTCATCTACCCTCTTTTCAAAACAATATTGCATCCATTGCCAGTTCAACGTTTCTCAACACTTGAACCAATCAACCAACACAATACAAAACATTTGTATATAAAATTTACAAATACGCTCTCATATATACACACTCAATCTCGATCTAGGGTATTGCTAACCAAATCTCTATTGAGTTACACCACAGAGCCAAGGTTATTACTAAACCAATAGCTATGATACCACTGTAACGAACAGGGATTTCCGGCCCCGAAAATCGACATAAATACCTTCACCGTAACTCATGTCGACCTTCCAACACCGAAAACTCTGGAGCGTTATTAGAAAGAAATTAGAGGGTGAGATAAAAAAGAAAGAAATATTAGAATAGAAGAAGAAGAAGAACCACAAACACAGAGTCTCACATCGCAGCGGAACAAAATATAATACAGAAATAATCTTTATTGAGAACTTTAAAAATACTTACAATATCAGAGTACATCACATCACGGGACAATTATAATAACCTGTTCCCAGATACAACACACATCGGAATAGTAGCTATATAATATCATACGTCTGGACTTTTCCAGCTCGTCTCTGGACTTCACAGCATTCGATAACCTGAACCTGTATACCCCGGGCTAACCCGAGCATTTACAAAACACCGGGTCAGTCTGGTGAACCAGAGTGAGTAAAACTCGCACAGTATTAAGGGTAAATCATCCAACATGATTTTAAAGTTCAAAATCTTTTTAAAAGAAAAGGATAATCGTAAGACCAAATCCACACATAAACACGGACGGTTTTTATCTTACGATAACCCAAAACATTTGAAATCAATATCTTTTCTGATATTATAATAATGTCTAAATACAAGTAAATAACAATCTAGTAGAACGCTTGCATCTCACGCTCCACATATATAGTATACAATCAAAACCGCGGGCGCTTATTGGAGATTGGATTCTGACCTTGACAAGGTATGGGACCACCTACCGATAGTGTATCTCTAGAGGTGAATACACTGGGTTCAACAAGAACGTCTTGCAACCCGGCCCTCACATGACCGACCACTCATTTCGCTTGAGTGTATCGAATGTATATCACCAACGGTTGGACTCAAACCACCGTTTCTCGAAAAGGGACAACATCGATAGATTAAGAAGCAAAAGGAATTTCTCTAGATAGGTGATTATACATCCTAATGGGAGCGACCCACATAGCCGTGCTGCCTGCCCGATTTTTGTCATTTCCCGGTTGATGAGGCTTGAGGTCAAAATTTCCTTTTTGAAATATCAGGTCACCGTTCACTTTGAATGCCACATCGTCAGATCCACCAGATATCACTTAATTGACGTCCACAAAAATACTCTAGTTATTTGGCTAGAGAAAAACCATTTCTCCGCCATCAACTATGGTACGTTTGAGGAAATCAACGTACGTAATTCCTTTGGAAATACTCTGTCAGACATTCGTCCATACAAGTCATCCAGGAACAGGATGAACCGAAGGTACTCTCCTACTGCATCCAATATAGGAATCACCCCATGGATCAGTAGCGAGAAGTCCTTGCAACCCGTAGATTTCAACTACGACAGAACCACAGTTTATCTCTGGGAGCTAACCAAAGATTATTAGCGGTTCTTCCATTTAATGAAGACCCACGGTCTTCAATGCTCCATCTCGACCGTCTTCTGACATCTCCACGTATTTGTTGGTCGGAATGGTTTTCGAATATAAATTCGATCTCTATCTTTCCGTACCAACAATCGTATTGGACAGATTTGATAGTCGGTGATTTAACTATCAAAATAATCAGTGTTTCAATCATGACAACCCAATGAGTTCACTGGTTCAGTATTCGGTCTCACCTGGCCTTTTAATTAAAACGAATATAGATTTAAACTCTTAAATATTTTGATACTAAAAATATAGTTTTCCCACTTCTTATTTAACATGAGATTCTTCTTTAAACCAATTTATACTTAATGAGATCCTATATCAAATTCAGTTTTCTATTTTCACATTCAAATCATTAGCCATGTTATTACAATATTGGGAAATCACTTTAACTTATTACTCGTAAAACAACGTTATGAAATATCATCTATTCATTACTTGAAAACAAAATTCCATGCTTATTATTATAGAATAAAACTTATCTTTTACCTTTCCTTTTTAATCTCGACAATATCGTTATAATTCACGCAGCCCTTTTTATTTCCCCTTTCCACTTTGGAATCCTCTTTGTATATATTTCCAATCCTCATTACACATCGCATTATTATTTCTGTAATGGAAATAATAAACTATTATTAACTCCTTTTACCATTACCAACTCATATCCTCCTCAGATAGTTCTGAAGTCGTTCAAGTTGGGGTATTTTAGTTACCTCTCAGACCTTGACCAACAACGTTCATATCTTCGGATAGATACAAGTTGTAATCCAAAACTCAATAATTCATTCTAAATTAATTCAAATTCCATTTGGCGATTTAATTCAAGGTATGGTTTAATAAGCCTTCTGACTTCTTGAAAATCTCTTTCTGGAATATAACCATTATTCTTAATTCAAATATTAGCACTTCTTTATAAAACACCACTTTTTAACCTTTTCCCTTTTTAAACCATTTCATTTAAAAGCCGGATTTGGTTATATAACCTTATGACCCCCTTCTCTATCCAAATTCACTCTTTTAAATCTCCTTTCAATCTTTTCATCATTTCCTGCTTGAAATCCTTATTTCAATTCCAATTGTACTAAATACTATCTCTTAAGTAACGTTAATTTAGAATTTACGATATAATACCTCAAACCCCTTTTTATAACTTTGGTTTATTTTAAAACCCTTTTATCCTAAATCTTTTTTTTTTCTTAATTCAATTACTTAGGTAACATTTATTTAAACAAAACCTGTTCATGAACTCTTCTCACCATTCAATTGCCTTTATAAAATCAATTTACAATTTATTATTAAAATAAATATTTATTTCCTTTTTATAAACTTTTATTCAAAATATATATCTCAAAATTCACCTTTAGTTATAAAATAAATTTTATAACTTCGGCTATATCGATTTACCTGACGGTAAATCGATATAAATAAAACAATTTACTTTCAGGCCATTTACTGCCGATTACTCAACCAATACTGCCCATTGGTTAAACACAACACAGGTTGATTTTTCAGTCAATGGTCACTACCAAAATCAATTATCCAATCATGACAGTTCATATACGATAATATGAAAATAAATAATATATTTGAGGAATCCGGTTGGATTCCTCCAACCTGTTCTTCTCTGCATACAAAACGGTTATCACCAACCAGATCATTCAATTCAAACAGTTCAAACAGATCAAACAATTCAAACCATTAAACACGTTTATTCTATAAACGTGACCATCAAGGTGAGTTACCTTTATTGGAACCAATCATTAAAATAACGATTTGGTATTTCACTGAAATTAAACATCGGATTAATTTCATCAGTTAAATCAGCAAATAAATGTATAACTAGCAAACAGTCAACCATTGGCGAGTAGAGCACACAAAATAAAAACACAATTTATATAAAAATATAAACGGGAAAACTGAGTGAGTTTAACTCACCTTGAGTTGATTCGCTGTCAGAACAGCTCGTTTTAGTAAAATTTAATTTAACTGAGAAATCCAGTCCATTCCAAACCATGTTCGGTTTTGTTTCATGACGTTGTGCTCGTCAAGACCGTTCCAATGCTTCTCTTTCTGTCCAATTCTGATCATATATGGTGGAGGTATTAATCCTTAAAGATTAAATAAATTGAGTATCCCATAATCATTTTATTATAACTAATCATTTTATTTATTTTTTTAAAATTAATACCAAACTATATGTGACTAATTATATTTGAGAAAACCGATAGATGCAACACCACTTCTTCCCTTGTTCCCTCGTTTTAGATCCCACGCTCGAACTTCCTGAAATGCCAAACATGATTTAAACCAATTATTCAACTCCTAATCTTGTTAAGATGATTTAGGTATATAATTAATTCCTTAAATAATGACTAATTAAGGTTACTTATTCTAATCGGCTGTTTTAATTTGGTTTCCTTCCGACTGCTCAAAACCAAAGGCTACGATATCCATCTTCATTTCATTGTTTCCAGGTCCTTTAGACCCTGCGGCAAAATTTCAGTTTTCAATTGTTAACCCATAAATTTCCCTAAATCACTTATTTGATAAACAAATTAATTACTTAGTTTAGTCTTTACGTTGGGAACAAGCCGGCTGAACTCCTTTTCTTTACGGTTGAACAATGGACGTTGAATATGCGAACTTTTGTTTTGCCCAGCCTTGCATAGTAACGCTCCAATACACATGTCCATACGTTCTTCTGCTTCATCCACGTTCTTCATTCCAGTACAGAGTTTCGAGCCCGAATTCACAGAATAACATCAGGATGATCCAACAGTTTTCGCCTCAGTTTTCTTCCTTGCACTAACCCACTTCTGGACCTCCTCCTGTCTCAATGCAGTGGCTCCCTCCTCTCTCCAGACCCTTACGCAACTCTTTCCTTATTTATTTGTGATCATCGTATTTTATTTTATTTTAACACTGCTGGGCGAAGAAAACATATGGAGGGGTGTTGCCGTAAAAGAAAGGTAAGCACGATGTATATATAGGAGAAGAAGACTTGGGATTGAAGGATACGTGGCTATCAAGGTATCTAGAAAGTGTAGGTGCCAAGAAAGCTAAATTAAATTTTTATTTCTACTTTGTCTTCACGGTTTCGCCTCAGCTGTAAAAATAGGGGTTTAGGCATGTGCAGTCGGTACGTTCCTCTCCAAATAGCTGTGCACAATTTAATGAATGAACGGTACTGGTTGGCTAAACCTTAAGTAACATGCGTTCACCGTTCTTTTCACATGAAGTATGGATGGACATAGGTCAGTCTGCATTTATTTATATAGGGTAGGACAAATATTATTATATTATTTTACGAAACTTCTTGGTGAAGTAACACGTAGAAATCACCACAAACGACTTTCGTTTACTGATAAAAAAGTTAATCTTGGTGTAAAAAGTTATTCCGGATCCAATGGGACAAGTTTCGTCGAATTCCGACTTCGTTTGAAAAAAAATTCCTTTATAAAACCAGAAATAAACAGGCGTTTAATTTTTTCACGATCACTAGATAAGTCAAATTAACTCGAAACCTTGAAATCTTAAAATAATTCTTCAATACGAACCCAATGGCACCAGTTTCATCGCATTTTGAGACTGTTTCCCCGGTAGGCCATTTTTACGCGCACCGCAATGCCATTTCGGACCCCAAATTAGCCGATCTCCAAAAATAACAAACTATATACCTATCCTGACTATAATCGACGGTACGAACTCAACGGAACTGGTTTCGTGGCTTAATTTGATCGTCTTCTCAAGTTACACTCAAAAACCCCTTTATTAATTTTATTACGCACTATAGAAATTGAACGCGCGTTTACGGCTACCGTGGCCACATACGACATCGGTTTGCCATGCCATTTAACACCATGCAATAATTTAATGGTACGGTCCCAATGAAACTGATTTCGTTGGAAACGAAGTCCGTTTGCAAAATGGCCATTTTAAAGGCCGATATTTAAATAACGATTTTCACAGCGACAATTTTAAAATTTGATTTGGCCATAATTAACAATCTATAATACGAAATCTGGATTTTTCTCTTTCACATGAAAACTATCATCACTACAGTTCCAACGTTTCTCATTTCACAGAAATCCGACTTATATCGGATCCTGTATATCCATTTGAAGTTCAAAACTCCAAATTACGAACTACACGCCATTTTCAAGCTCGATTTATAATATATATGAATATATATCGTTCAACTTCGTTTTAAATAGCGATTTAAATATTAAACACCATTTATTTTTCAAATAAAATATTTAAAACCAATTTAAATATTCAGATTCAAATGGTCGAAAAACACGGGTCGTTACAACTTCCCTACTGCTCCGAAGCAAACCACATCCTCCTAGGTGATACTTTGATTAAAACTAAGTCTCCCACTTCGAATTCGATGTTAGTTCTTCTCTTATCGACATAAGACTTTTGCCTATTTTGAGTTGTCTTCATCCGCCATCGAATAAGGTCAATCTTTTTGGACGTTTCCCTAGCCATTCCTGGTCCAAGTAATAATCTTTCTCTAGATTCCTACCAACAAGTTGGTGATCTACCGGGTCGTCTGTACAATGCTTCGAAGGGTGCCATGCCGATGCTAGCTTGATAACTGTTATTATAGGCAAACTCTACTAAATGAAGATGCTCTTCCCAAGTCCCTCCGAAGTCTAGGATACACAGTCTTAAAAGATCTTCAAGAATCCTGTTCACCCTCTCCGTATGTCCATCGTTCTGAGGATGATAAGCGGTGCTCAAACACAACTGTGTACCTAATGCTTCTTGCAAGCTCTTCCAAAATTCACTGGTAAAGATGGGGTCACGATCGCTCACGATGCTGGAAGGTACTCCATGAAGAACTATTTCATGGACACAAATTGCTGCCAACCATGATGCCGTCCTCTTTAAGGGTGAGCAATATTCGGTTCAAACCGAATTAACCGACCAAATCGGTTCACTTCGGTCGGTTCGGTTCGGTTTTAAAACTAAATCGGTTTTAATTCGGTTTGTAAAATTTATTTGGTTATCGGTTTAACCGAATTAACCAAACTTTTAATTTATTACCTAATTTTGTAGTATTGTAGTACTTCAAATAATTAGTTTAGTCATATAATACAAAGGCATTTGTTGAAAATTGATCAAATCTTATTATAAACACAAAATTTACTATATAAAATTTCTCTAAACAGGAATTTTTGTTTTACTTTGAGTGAATCCATCATTTGAATAATAATAAATCCTTCAAGTTTGGTTAAATTGGTTTCCGACCGAATTAACCGAAATTAATTTGGTTCGGTTCGGTTTGGAAAAATTTCGGTTTCAATTCGGTTTGAGATTTTTTACGTCCAAACCAACCGAATCGACCGAACGCTCACCCCTAGTCCTCTTACTCTTAACTGGAATAAAGTGAGCACTCTTACTGAGTCTATCCAGGACAACCTAAATACTGGTATTGCCTTTCTTCGATCTAGGCAAACCATCTATGAAATCCATAGAGATGCTCTCCCATTTCCACTGCAGAACCTCCAACGGATGAAGTACTCCTCCCGGCTTCTTTTGCTCAGCTTTGACTTGCTGGCAAACTAAACATTGAGAAACAAATTCGGCCACATCCTTCTTCAGCCCTGCCTAAAAGAAAAGCCTCTTCATGTCCCTGTACATCTTATCACCACTAGATGAATGGCCATCTTAGAATGGTTGGCTTCTTTTAGGATTGTCTTTATCAAGCTTCCAGTTTGAGGAACACAAAGCCTTCTATCTCGTCGCCACCACCCTTTTTCATATATGACATATCTACTAAGGTTACTAGAAGTCTTCCCTCTTTTGAGCTTATCCATGATGTCTAGAATATGTGGGTCACCTTGTTGCGAAGCTCCTATCTGGTCCATAAGGGTCGGTCATATCTCCAAGGATGCAAACAAATCAGGAAAAACCTTGATGGAGGGTCTAAAATCAAAAGCTGATATGAAGTCCAAGTTCTTTCTTTCCACAAACAGAGGACTCAGGGCCATCCTCTTCCTACTTAGTGCATCTGCCACCACATTTTCCTTGCCAGGGGTACAAGCAATTTCAAAATCATAAGAAGCTAAGAACTCCATCCACCGTTGTTGCCTTAAGTTGAGATCCTTCTGTGGGAATAGATACTTGAGAGATTTATGATCGGTATACAATTTGAACCTTTCTCCAAGTAAATAATGACGCCACGTCTTTAATGCGAATACTATGGCAGCTAGCTCTAGATCATGGGTGGGCTAGTTCTTCTCATGAACTATCAACTGTCTACCCCCATAACATATTACTTTCCCTTCTTGCATCAAAACTGCACCAAGCTCTGTACCGCACGCATCAATGTAAACAATAAACACTTTACTTCCATTGGGAAAAGGTCAAGACTGAGGCTGTTGTCAAAGCACTCTTCAGTCATTGGAAAGCAACGCCATAGTCTATATCCCATGAAAATGCCAAATTCTTCTTTGTCAGCCTGGTGAAAGGGGCTGATATCTTCACGAAGTCCTTAATGAACTTCCTATAATAACCTGCCAACCCAAGAAAGCTTATCACCTCGATTGCAATTTCAGGGCTCTGCCAATCTTGCTCTGCAACCACCTTCGTGGGATCTATAGCTATCCCTTCTTTGGAGACTACATGCCCCAAGAATCTCACCTCCTTTCTCCAAAAATGGCATTTGGAGAACTTTGCCTTTAGCTGATGGTCGCGGAGAGTTTTCAAAACTTCTCCCAAATGTTGGGCATGCTCTTTTTCACTCTTGGAGAAGATCAAAATATCATCAACTAACACAACGACAAATTTGTTTGGGAACTCCCGAAACACCTTACTGATCAAATCAACAAAATAGGCGAGTGCATTTGTCAACCCAAAAGGCATAACTAGCCATTCAAAGAATCAGTCCAGAGTTCTAAAAGCAGTCTTATCTATGCTGTCCTCAACCACCCTCAACTGATGGAACCCCGTAGCCAAGTCCAGCTGAGAAAATACTGCGGCACCAACAAGCTGATCAAATAAATCATCAATTCTCGGAAGCGGGTGCCTATTTTTCTTTGTGAGCTTATTCAATTCTCTATAGTCAACACACAAACGAAGTGAACCATTCGCCTTATTTGCGAATACTACGAGAGCACCCCATTCAGATATGCTTCGTCTGATAAGCCCTTTCTCAAGTAGCTCCCCAACTTGCTTACTCATCTCCCTCCTTTCTTTTGGAGCCATGTGGCGTACTGGTAATGCAACTGGCTTTGCATTGTCCACTAGATAAATGCGGAAGTCGATCTCACGCCTTAGAGGTAAACCCCGTACCTCATCAAAAACATCAGAATAATCTCGAAGCACTGGAACAGATTGCAAATCATCTATGGACGCATCTAGAGACTCTAAGAAGCTAAGCATAACAGGTGCTTGGGGGTCACAAGAAACTTCGAGGGTCTTCCCATGACAAGTCAGGATTCTAACAGTCCTCCTCTCACAATCCAGAATGGCCCCATACGTGGTAAGCCAATCCATTCCTAGAATCAACCCATAGCCCATAAACCCGAGCACATATGCGTCGCACTCAAACTCGACGCCTAACACAGATATTTTCAAACCCCGACAAATCATCGATAAATGAGCCGAACCACTAATGGGGTTTGAAACAACTACTGGATCTACTACCATACTAGTAATTAAGTGCAGAGATTCAACTATAGAACTTGATATAAACGAGTGTGAAGCGCCAAAATCAAAAAGTATTCTAACTAGATGGTTTGAAAGAGAAACTAAACTTTCTACATAATTTTTTTTACCTCTTTCAGGAGCACTGATCGCGAGAGCATGCACTTCCCTCCAGAAGTTCATGCTCTTTGACCTTGTCCCTGTGATCCTTGTTTCTTCGGGCACTCTTTAGAGAAGCGTCTGACCTCTCCGCAATTAAAACAATTGGCCTTCCTTCTTTTACAATCTTTGATCAAGTGACCCTCCTTTCCACAATTGTGACATTTTCTCTTATCCCTGCCTTTGTCATTTTTTTATCCTTTCTTCTGCTGTTGCTGCAATTGTTGTTGTTGTTGCGGCCCCATCTTGGGCCACACCTTCCTATTCTGCGATGTCCCCTCAGCTTTTGCTTCCTTCTTTTCTCCCTTGTCCTCCTCATGCATTAGGGCCATATCAACAAGCTTTTCAAAAGTGGCCCCCATTGGAATATGGGACATGGCTAAACCATGTAGAGGCTCATTCATCCCTTTAGCAAACTGCAAAGCCCTTTTGTGCAGTGTATCCACCAACTCTAACCTGAACCTTGCCAGCTGGTTGAACTTTTTCACATACTCCTTCATTGTCAAGTTTCCTTATTTGAGTGCTAAAAACCTCTCCATCTGTATGCTTCTCTCAGCTTGGGAAAGAAATTTCATTTTGAACCTCTATCTAAAATCTTCCCAAGTTTCCACCGGACGTCCAGCTTGGGTGACTTCCCACCAAAATGTGGCTTCGTCTTTTAATAGCCAAGTAGCTAACTGAGTCTTTCTTCGATCCCCTACTTCAAAGATTACGAGCAAGTCCTCGGTCTCCTTAAGCCAGTTACTAGCTTCTATGAATGTCTCATTCCCATGGAATGGCTTCCCTCCCATAGCATGGAAGTCCTTGCAGATCTTGGCGAAGTTATCTGCTCTTGGAGGGGGAGGAGGATGAATGACAGGTGCAACTGGGGGAGGAACGTCTCTTTGGCCTTCGGCAAGCGCCGTGGCCTCCAAATACCTACGGAACCATCTGGGCATTATGACGCCCTTTGGGATATTAGGAATGTTTTGTTCCCCAGACATGTTAAAAAAGGAAGAAATTTAGATAAAGGACCGAAAGATATTACATATGGCTTCTAGGGGAATATTTTCAAAAACATACTTTTCTTTTTGAAAATACTTTCTTTTAAAACTTTTTTGAAAATAATTTTCAAAAACTTTTATCTAATCTGGTAACCTTCAGCTTTGATACCAGGTGTGACACCCTACATCTGTTATTGTCACTCACTAAGGGAATGCACTAAGTTTTGTGAAGCATTATAGCTAAATAGACATAGAATAATTACAAGATAAATATAAATAAGATATAAGCGGAAATTTTAAATTTTTATTTCAAACATAAATCGTAATACCGTGGTCCACAATACCATAAGTCACAAAAATCATTATAATAAAATAACTTCTGTCTTGCACCATCAGAGTACATAAGTAAGTAAAAAGCATAATTTCTTCAATTGAAGGAGCTAAGCCATAGTAGAGACAAGAACTTGAGCCATATTTCAGAAGTAGCTCCTAGCAAGATGATATCTAAGTACCGACTAAGCCTGAGTGTTTCCTCCCAGAGAACCTTGAGGGGGGGGGGGGGAACAGAAGAAAGAAGGAGAAACAAAAGGGTCAGACATAAAGTCTGGCGAGTCTAGTTACTTTTAGCCAGTAAATAAATAAAAGTAACATGATAGGCATATAAAGTGAATAAGAGAAAGATCACTACATAAATGTCAAGTGTGACAAGATAAGCAAGATAAGGTGTATGTGCCTCACTAATGATTGCTCTGCACTATTACTAGTGTAACAAAAATGAGATGATCCCTTCCACTATAAGTTGGTAGACTTAGGACATACGCCCGAGTGTACCCTAAACACTACCCCAATCGATCGACTCCCAACCCTGTATATATCTAGTGCTGACCCCATAGTAGGATTTAAAGACCCGCAACTTCCCCGTAAAGGAAAGCGTCGGATAGTTCGAGAACAAGCCACAGCAGAACGCATACAGAAGAACATTTCATTGAATATTACAACAGTGCATCAGATTACAAGGATATACAGAGTATAAATGAATATTACACAGAAATATCAGAGATTTAAATTACATTTAAATACATAGCAGCGGAAAATAATACAATACACAACTAGAATGAGATATACGGATACAAAGCTTTCCGGATATCGTTCCAGCTGTAAACCAGGATCCTGTGAATATAAATCTGCAAAACCAAAACTACTAGCTGCCCGTGTCGAAAATAGGGGCACCCAGAGTTTAGGTTAAAACAATAAACTCCAGGTCAGTCATGTGACTGGTGTGAGAACTAAAACAGTTATTAATCTTTATTTCAAATCATTAGGTAAATCAAGGGACCACGCCGTATAACACGGAACGGGTTTCCTCCCAAGAATACCAGTGCATAAAACCAACAGCGCAATGCTAAATAAAGAAAAATGAAGCTGTTATAAGACCCAGGTCCCATCACACAATGCAACGCAGTCGAGGATAGGGTTTTCCCTTATAACAGCCAAAGAATGCTTGATACGTTTAAAACAAATCATTTGATACTATTATAAGTGCATAGTATATAAAACACTTCAAATCATAAGTATCAATCATAGGCGGCATGAGCGCCCCATCCCACTATGTCGCCATATATAGGATATACAATCAAAACCGCAAAGTCTCGTATTTGGAAATTGGGTTTCCATCTATGAACCGAGGCAAAAGATAGTCCTCAACCGATTCGAGACAATCTAGCCCATGTCTCAGGCAAGCGCGCAGGCAAGCCTTGGATCGTCAGGGCCGGTCCACACGGAGTGGATTATTATGCCTGAACAATACGTCTCCCCACCCTATGGGGTGTAAGTCTGGTCCGTCAGCCGACCAGAATGCATTCGGCCGAAACCGATATAACCGAGGCGCCTCGCAACAGCAACAACCACATAAGTCAAACTCGTCAGGGCGTGTAAAACCACTGACGCCACTTCTAGCTAGAAAGAAACGCATGCCCTCCCTGAGGTCCGTCTCCCGTTTTTGGTTCATACCGGGTGTGAAACACGCGAGGTAAACGTTACACAAAGCTACGCCACAAAGGCCGTGCTTTGATCATCACCACAAGACTTTGCTTTTCAACAGAAGCCTCGATCATTTGCATCTTAGCATGCCACACAGGCAAGCCATCCTATGCAACCGATATCAGTCACACAGAATGAAATCCGATGTCAGACACACAGTCCATTTACAAGTCCGTTCTGGGTCTGAACGAAACCGGAGGCACCTAGTACCCCGCATATCCATCGATCTCCAAGTACGTCTGGACGATCACTAACTGTTTCCATCTTCTTGGGTGTACAGCCCAATCAAGATCATCAGTTATCACCCAAACGACGTGAAGACTTCCGGTCTTCGACCATCGTCTTCATCTTCGACTTATCGTCGTATCAGTTATTCAGAATGGGATAAACCCGGTCTTTCCGAATAACTCGCGTATATATTATAAAAGTGTTACACAAACACAACATACGCCTCATTCCAATTCATTAGTCACTAACCGTAAATTAATCAAGAGAATAATTCCCCAAATATTAACCCCGAAGGCCGAAACCAACATCAGATCAATATCCAGAAAACCATTCTGCTTGGCTAACCGCCAGTTAGTTTCTAAATTTCACATTCAAATCTAATTAAAGATTTAACTATCGCCTGGAGCAAAACTGGTGATACTCCATTCTCGATCTTTTCAATCTAATTAAAGATTCATTAAAACTCCACTTAGTTTTAATCTGTGACTGGGTTAAAGAATCAGTGTCATTTAAAACACGGTTCACGATAAACCCAAAGTCACATCCCATTAATTATCGGGTTAAAGAACAAGTGTTATTTAAAACACTGTTCACGATAAACCCAAAAATCAATATCAATTCAATTCCAATTAAATATCATTTAATTGGTACACTTCATTAAATCTAAATAAAAAGATTTAATCTTTTCTCAACTGGGTTCAAGAACAGTGTTAGTGAAGACACCATTCACGACAAACCCAAATCACATTCGATATTCAATACAAGGCTCTGAATAGAAACTATATCGGCCTATATTCAATATCAAATTCTACGATTAACAAATGTCGTATTGGAAATAACGATATACATATATATCTTTCAAATTTCCATAACAACACCTGTAATATCACGAATTCCAACATCGAAATATTCCGAAGACAATTTCGATTCAAATCCACTCCAATGCAATCATTGGAAATTTTGGTTATTTTCAAAACCATTTCAAATTCAATTTATTTATTTAAAAATAAATAGAATTATAATTCTAGTTCAAAACTAGTTCATTTCGATAAAAATCTATTTTTATCTTTTCAAATATGGAGTTTTTCATCCCAAACTTTCACAAATCATTTCTTATGATTTTACACAAATTATTACTATTTTTAATAATTTTATCAAGGCCCGTACGGTCGATTTCCATTAACGGCCATCGAACTGCACTTACAGCGACCTTTTTCGAATTTGATTTGGACGTATCTCCAAATCCAACCGTTAGATTTCAAATTTCTAACATTCATTAGAAAGCTCTTTTCGATACGAACCCAACGGTTCCGGTTTTAGGAGAATCCGACGGTCGGATCTCCCGTAATGTCCGTTTGAAACAAATGATCGAAA
This sequence comes from Allium sativum, assembly GCA_030737875.1. Taxonomy (NCBI): domain Eukaryota; kingdom Viridiplantae; phylum Streptophyta; class Magnoliopsida; order Asparagales; family Amaryllidaceae; genus Allium; species Allium sativum. The sequence continues at coordinate 439,567,989 of CM060922.1, read as the reverse complement.
TTCGCGAACTGCCGCAGCGCGGCGCGTTCTATTCAGGCCATTATATTATATATATAATATATATAATATATATTTCGTCGATTACTATTTAAAACGAATTATATAAATGGTTTTAAATTCGTTTCAAAAGCAATTTCAACTTCCTTTTCAATTCAAATCAAAATTGAATTCTTCTTTATAAATTCGTTTCAAAATTCATTTCTATTCAATTCAAATTTCAATTCAATTTGAATTCATTTCAATTCGCTTTCAATTCCATTTGAATTCGTTTTCAATTCAATTCATTTCGAAATCGTTTTAAAATTCAATTCATTTCGAAATCGTTTTCAATTCAATTCATTTCGAAATCGTTTTCAATTCAATTCATTTCGAAATCGTTTTCAATTCAATTCATTTCGAAATCGTTTTCAATTCAATTTATTTCGAAATCGCTTTCAATTCAATTTGAATTCGTTTTCAATTCATTTCGAAATCGTTTTCAATTCAATTTATTTCGAAATCGTTTTCAATTCAATTCATTTCGAAATCGTTTTCAATTCAATTTATTTCGAAATCGTTTTCAATTCAATTCATTTCGAAATCGTTTTCAATTCAATTTATTTCGAAATCGTTTTCAATTCAATTCATTTCGAAATCGTTTTCAATTCAATTCATTTCGAAATCGTTTTCAATTCAATTCATTTCGAAATCGTTTTCAATTCAATTCATTTCGAAATCGTTTTCAATTCAATTCATTTCGAAATCGTTTTCAATTCAATTCATTTCGAAATCGTTTTCAATTCAATTCATTTCGAAATCGTTTTCAATTCAATTCATTTCGAAATCGTTTTCAATTCAATTCATTTCGAAATCGTTTTCAATTCAATTCATTTCAAAATATTCGATTTCGAAATCACGTTTCAATATTCATTTTAAAATGAATAAAATCGATATAAATATCGTTCACGTCAAAATGGCGTCAATCTAATCCTCACGGCTTCACATATTTCTATTTTCAAATATTCTATTTCAAATATTTCTATTTCAAATATTTCTATTTCAAATATTTCTATTTCAAATATTTCTATTTCAAATATTTCTATTTCAAATATTTCTATTTTTCTCGAAACTGGAATGAGGCCCAATCAATTACCATATAATGTTAATTATATGGATTTTCTACAACACATGTATATATCAACAACGATGAATAATCAACCATCAACCAAAGTGCACTACACTGTATAAGCATCAAATATAGACATTTAACGCTTATAGCAGCTTGTCAATCAATCGATCGACATATTTAATAAATCAGGATGAGTGAACTTCAAATTTCATCCTAACACCCGTGTGGGGTTTCAAACAATCAAACACATATTTTATTTGTGCAGTTAGGCGATGTGTAAAATTTATCGACCCAATCAACGTCATTCAAATAGGTGTACATAAACAAACCGTCTGGTTTGTAAATGAATATTTATTTATTCACATTCACGTTAAAAATTATATTTTTAACGATAACACATTTTATTTTAACATATGAATTTATATTCAGTTCATTCGTTAAATAAAATGCTAATTTTATTTTTCTAACTTATTTTAGAAAATTTCGGCGGCATAACGGCACGATACTAGAAACGGGACAAGGCCTAGCCTTATCCCCGGTCTAGTGAAGGCCCACGCCATTCACACATCAATCAAATCAATTCGTTATGCAAACCACAAACTTTGGAGTAAGGGTCTAACCTAGCCTTACTCCTTCGCCTTATAACGGCGCACGTCTAATCCTAACCAATTTATCGATTCGATTTTTCACACCACAAACCACATTCAAACCAATATCACAATCAATCACCAAACAGTCAAACAAACAAGTCCATGGTCTGTGGACGGGTGTCGGGTGCTACTAAGCACCGTCTGCATCCTAGTATATATATAACTAGAAAAATAAATTGAAAGGTGAGAAATTCTCACTTATAGCTATCCTAGCTCCACGGCTCTTCATTTGCAGAAGTCTTCGTCGTTTCGCCATTTTTGTCACCTTCGTTGTCCGCTTTCACTACATATGTAAAAATCGAATTTTTACTATGTTATTCAATAAATATAAAAATCGAATTTCCATTTCAAAGTTCAATATATAAAAATCGAATTTTTATTTCAAAGTTCAATATATAAAAATCGAATTTTTATTTCAAAGTTCAATATATAAAAATCGAATTTTTATTTCAAAGTTCAATATATAAAAATCGAATTTTTATTTCAAAGTTCAATATATAAAAATCGAATTTTTATTTCAAAGTTCAATATATAAAAATCGAATTTTTATTTCAAAGTTCAATATATAAAAATCGAATTTTTATTTCAAAGTTCAATATATAAAAATCGAATTTTTATTTCAAAGTTCAATATATAAAAATCGAATTTTTATTTCAAAGTTCAATATATAAAAATCGAATTTTTATTTCAAAGTTCAATATATAAAAATCGAATTTTTATTTCAAAGTTTAATAGATAAAAATCGAATTTTTAGTTCGAAGTTCAATAGATAAAAATCGAATTTTTAGTTCGAAGTTCAATAGATAAAAATCGAATTTTTATTTCAAAGTTCAATAGATAAAAATCGAATTTTTAGTTCGAAGTTTAATAGATAAAAATCGAATTTTTAGTTCGAAGTTTAATAGATAAAAATCGAATTTTTAGTTCGAAGTTTAATAAATAAAAAACCTATTTTTAATTCTAAAAATCCCAACTTTATACATCTTAAAAATCCTTTCTTTATATTTTAAAAACATCGCTAACTTTATTTTCAAAAACAACTCATGTCTTGTATTTCAAAAATAATGATATACATATATAAAAGTTAACCAAAAATCAAATCTTTTCGCTTGTTAACAAAATCAATTTCTAAACTTTTCTAAAAAGATATATATATATAAGAAAACTGATTTTATAAATAATGTCATATTAAAAATGCTCACTGTTTTTTTTCTATTTAACTAAAATCAGTTTTTCAATTTTTAATAAAACAGTTTTTAAACATTAATAAAATTTACAGATAAAAGAAAATAAACAAATAAAACAAAACTAAACTTACAGTCTTTGGTCAACAGAGGATAGGGAGAGGGGAGCGAGCATCGGAGGTCGGCGGTGGGCAGCCGCGAGGCGACAGTGGCTTGGGGGCTAGGGTTTCGATTTGCGGTGGTTTGCTGGGCGTGGCGATTTGGGGTTGGGGTCCAGGGGTCGCGAGGCTCGAGCGGGGTTCATCAGAGGATGGGCGCGAGGGGGAGGTGGACTCGGCGGAGGCGGCGGTCGGCTCTGGCAAAGGGTGGCGCCGACAGGAGGAGGGAGGCGCGATTTTCTTTGGGGGTTTTTTTTTTATTTATTTTTATTCGATCTGCAGAAGGGGGGGGGCCAACGTATAAAAGGGAAAGAAGATATATATTTTTTTTTTTTTATTATTATTATTATTTTAATTATTTTATTCGAAAAAAGGTTGACCTTTAAATACGAACTCGAAACGAGGCCCACCGCCTGTCGTCCATAGCGTTTCACCCCCATTCCGAACACAATGGGACATGTATCGCAAGCTGATTTGACCGTTTCGATCAGTTTCCTTTGAATTTACATTTAAATCACTATATTGAATTTTAAACGTACATTTCAAATTACCGGGGTCACATACTAACTAGAAAAATTGCAGAAAAATATTTTCTAGCTTCGTATTGACGATACGGTCCTAACAAAACTAGTTTCGTCGAATTCTGAGACCGTTAGAAAAATGGCCAATTTCCAGTCGATTAAAATCAACTGAAACAGGTCAAACGCGTTTTCCTTTGCCACGCTCACATATTGATTCGAAAAATTATGAAATTTGGAATTTAGCAATAACTTGGCACTGCGGATCCAACAAAACTGGTTTCGTCGAAATCCGAGGTCGTTTGCAAAATGTCCATTTTTAAGGGCCTGAATTCCATAGCGACTATTCAGAATTTTCAACTGGACATATCTTTTGATTCCCGATATGAAATCTTGATTTTTCGGATTCGCTGGAAAGATATTCACTATTAGATTCCATTATTTTTGGTTTCACTAAAATCCGGATTGTTTTGCACCCGGTACATTCAATTGAAGTTTGAAATCGAATTATCGAACTACCGCGCCATTTTCAATTCTATTTATAATTATATATAATTATTTATATTCTAACGACGACGCGTATAATATATACGTTCGAATTATATTCAAAATAAATTTATTGTCGATATTATTTAAAATAATTCATTTTAAATAATCAAAATTCGCTAAAATTGCCAAAATAAAATTTTCAAACTGGCCCAGATTTTCCGGGTTGTTACAATCTCCCCCACTTAAAACTTTTCGTCCTCGAAAAGGAACAAAGTCGAAAGTGGTTTGATTATTCAGCTCTACGTTCGATTTGGCTTCCATTCTCCAACTTTTCAGTTTCTGAGAACTTCTAAAATTTCAAAAATTTGGCTAACACCCTAAATTTTCGAAAAATTTCGCCATAACCTCCCCTGCAATGGGAGCATCGGGGAATTTCAAATAGCTTCCCCGGTCCTTCAGATCTCAAAAAGAAAAAGAAAAAGCCAAGCGGCTAGCCAATAGGCTCACAAAATCATCATCACCCAAACAAAACAGGAAATTATGTAGTAAACATGTACCTATTTGTCGGGCAAACAAATTTTATTCTCTGGCTCTAGCCTCCTTGCTATGACCTGTTCCAAAAGATATACATGTATGCAAGCAAATGCGACCAATTTTCAATATAAGTCAATATATGATTCAATCAGGCTAATTGGTTAAAAATTATCAAACAATTCAACAAACAACACAAACATCAATCAATTAGTGAATTAGAGTTTCAAATTCATAATTTTGATACATATACAAAAATCATGTTTTTGATGCCAATTCACAACAATGTATTCTAGCTATATATAAGTTTTGGGTTCTCACACCAGCCTAATGGAAATATATAGAAAATCACACCTTCGAGACACGAACATAAATACCGATGATGCACGTGCTATCATCAGTACCTTCTCCGGGCGACTAGAGTGTGATTCTATATCTATCCAATATATTAAAACTTCGAATACACGCGGATCAGACGTATACGCAAAATCTATATATACTGGATTGTCCAACTCAATATAAATAGAAAATCAAATACGAATGATTGATTTAAATTTTCAAAACAAAATTTGTTTTCACTTGAAAAAAATATACTCTTCACACTCGTTCTAGGATACTACTGATCCCATCTCTAACGAGTCATTCTAATTGGATATTACTAATCCAATATCTGATGAATTCTTTCGTATGGTTCTAATGTGCCTTGTTCTCTGAGCTTTGTAAACCAAAGCTCTGATACCAACTTTAAAGACCCGCAACTTCCCCGTAAAGGAAAGCGTCGGATAGTTCGAGAACAAGCCACAGCAGAACGCATACAGAAGAACATTTCATTGAATATTACAACAGTGCATCAGATTACAAGGATATACAGAGTATAAATGAATATTACACAGAAATATCAGAGATTTAAATTACATTTAAATACATAGCAGCGGAAAATAATACAATACACAACTAGAATGAGATATACGGATACAAAGCTTTCCGGATATCGTTCCAGCTGTAAACCAGGATCCTGTGAATATAAATCTGCAAAACCAAAACTACTAGCTGCCCGTGTCGAAAATAGGGGCACCCAGAGTTTAGGTTAAAACAATAAACTCCAGGTCAGTCATGTGACTGGTGTGAGAACTAAAACAGTTATTAATCTTTATTTCAAATCATTAGGTAAATCAAGGGACCACGCCGTATAACACGGAACGGGTTTCCTCCCAAGAATACCAGTGCATAAAACCAACAGCGCAATGCTAAATAAAGAAAAATGAAGCTGTTATAAGACCCAGGTCCCATCACACAATGCAACGCAGTCGAGGATAGGGTTTTCCCTTATAACAGCCAAAGAATGCTTGATACGTTTAAAACAAATCATTTGATACTATTATAAGTGCATAGTATATAAAACACTTCAAATCATAAGTATCAATCATAGGCGGCATGAGCGCCCCATCCCACTATGTCGCCATATATAGGATATACAATCAAAACCGCAAAGTCTCGTATTTGGAAATTGGGTTTCCATCTATGAACCGAGGCAAAAGATAGTCCTCAACCGATTCGAGACAATCTAGCCCATGTCTCAGGCAAGCGCGCAGGCAAGCCTTGGATCGTCAGGGCCGGTCCACACGGAGTGGATTATTATGCCTGAACAATACGTCTCCCCACCCTATGGGGTGTAAGTCTGGTCCGTCAGCCGACCAGAATGCATTCGGCCGAAACCGATATAACCGAGGCGCCTCGCAACAGCAACAACCACATAAGTCAAACTCGTCAGGGCGTGTAAAACCACTGACGCCACTTCTAGCTAGAAAGAAACGCATGCCCTCCCTGAGGTCCGTCTCCCGTTTTTGGTTCATACCGGGTGTGAAACACGCGAGGTAAACGTTACACAAAGCTACGCCACAAAGGCCGTGCTTTGATCATCACCACAAGACTTTGCTTTTCAACAGAAGCCTCGATCATTTGCATCTTAGCATGCCACACAGGCAAGCCATCCTATGCAACCGATATCAGTCACACAGAATGAAATCCGATGTCAGACACACAGTCCATTTACAAGTCCGTTCTGGGTCTGAACGAAACCGGAGGCACCTAGTACCCCGCATATCCATCGATCTCCAAGTACGTCTGGACGATCACTAACTGTTTCCATCTTCTTGGGTGTACAGCCCAATCAAGATCATCAGTTATCACCCAAACGACGTGAAGACTTCCGGTCTTCGACCATCGTCTTCATCTTCGACTTATCGTCGTATCAGTTATTCAGAATGGGATAAACCCGGTCTTTCCGAATAACTCGCGTATATATTATAAAAGTGTTACACAAACACAACATACGCCTCATTCCAATTCATTAGTCACTAACCGTAAATTAATCAAGAGAATAATTCCCCAAATATTAACCCCGAAGGCCGAAACCAACATCAGATCAATATCCAGAAAACCATTCTGCTTGGCTAACCGCCAGTTAGTTTCTAAATTTCACATTCAAATCTAATTAAAGATTTAACTATCGCCTGGAGCAAAACTGGTGATACTCCATTCTCGATCTTTTCAATCTAATTAAAGATTCATTAAAACTCCACTTAGTTTTAATCTGTGACTGGGTTAAAGAATCAGTGTCATTTAAAACACGGTTCACGATAAACCCAAAGTCACATCCCATTAATTATCGGGTTAAAGAACAAGTGTTATTTAAAACACTGTTCACGATAAACCCAAAAATCAATATCAATTCAATTCCAATTAAATATCATTTAATTGGTACACTTCATTAAATCTAAATAAAAAGATTTAATCTTTTCTCAACTGGGTTCAAGAACAGTGTTAGTGAAGACACCATTCACGACAAACCCAAATCACATTCGATATTCAATACAAGGCTCTGAATAGAAACTATATCGGCCTATATTCAATATCAAATTCTACGATTAACAAATGTCGTATTGGAAATAACGATATACATATATATCTTTCAAATTTCCATAACAACACCTGTAATATCACGAATTCCAACATCGAAATATTCCGAAGACAATTTCGATTCAAATCCACTCCAATGCAATCATTGGAAATTTTGGTTATTTTCAAAACCATTTCAAATTCAATTTATTTATTTAAAAATAAATAGAATTATAATTCTAGTTCAAAACTAGTTCATTTCGATAAAAATCTATTTTTATCTTTTCAAATATGGAGTTTTTCATCCCAAACTTTCACAAATCATTTCTTATGATTTTACACAAATTATTACTATTTTTAATAATTTTATCAAGGCCCGTACGGTCGATTTCCATTAACGGCCATCGAACTGCACTTACAGCGACCTTTTTCGAATTTGATTTGGACGTATCTCCAAATCCAACCGTTAGATTTCAAATTTCTAACATTCATTAGAAAGCTCTTTTCGATACGAACCCAACGGTTCCGGTTTTAGGAGAATCCGACGGTCGGATCTCCCGTAATGTCCGTTTGAAACAAATGATCGAAATTCGCGAACTGCCGCAGCGCGGCGCGTTCTATTCAGGCCATTATATTATATATATAATATATATAATATATATTTCGTCGATTACTATTTAAAACGAATTATATAAATGGTTTTAAATTCGTTTCAAAAGCAATTTCAACTTCCTTTTCAATTCAAATCAAAATTGAATTCTTCTTTATAAATTCGTTTCAAAATTCATTTCTATTCAATTCAAATTTCAATTCAATTTGAATTCATTTCAATTCGCTTTCAATTCCATTTGAATTCGTTTTCAATTCAATTCATTTCGAAATCGTTTTAAAATTCAATTCATTTCGAAATCGTTTTCAATTCAATTCATTTCGAAATCGTTTTCAATTCAATTCATTTCGAAATCGTTTTCAATTCAATTCATTTCGAAATCGTTTTCAATTCAATTTATTTCGAAATCGCTTTCAATTCAATTTGAATTCGTTTTCAATTCATTTCGAAATCGTTTTCAATTCAATTTATTTCGAAATCGTTTTCAATTCAATTCATTTCGAAATCGTTTTCAATTCAATTTATTTCGAAATCGTTTTCAATTCAATTCATTTCGAAATCGTTTTCAATTCAATTTATTTCGAAATCGTTTTCAATTCAATTCATTTCGAAATCGTTTTCAATTCAATTCATTTCGAAATCGTTTTCAATTCAATTCATTTCGAAATCGTTTTCAATTCAATTCATTTCGAAATCGTTTTCAATTCAATTCATTTCGAAATCGTTTTCAATTCAATTCATTTCGAAATCGTTTTCAATTCAATTCATTTCGAAATCGTTTTCAATTCAATTCATTTCGAAATCGTTTTCAATTCAATTCATTTCGAAATCGTTTTCAATTCAATTCATTTCAAAATATTCGATTTCGAAATCACGTTTCAATATTCATTTTAAAATGAATAAAATCGATATAAATATCGTTCACGTCAAAATGGCGTCAATCTAATCCTCACGGCTTCACATATTTCTATTTTCAAATATTCTATTTCAAATATTTCTATTTCAAATATTTCTATTTCAAATATTTCTATTTCAAATATTTCTATTTCAAATATTTCTATTTCAAATATTTCTATTTCAAATATTTCTATTTTTCTCGAAACTGGAATGAGGCCCAATCAATTACCATATAATGTTAATTATATGGATTTTCTACAACACATGTATATATCAACAACGATGAATAATCAACCATCAACCAAAGTGCACTACACTGTATAAGCATCAAATATAGACATTTAACGCTTATAGCAGCTTGTCAATCAATCGATCGACATATTTAATAAATCAGGATGAGTGAACTTCAAATTTCATCCTAACACCCGTGTGGGGTTTCAAACAATCAAACACATATTTTATTTGTGCAGTTAGGCGATGTGTAAAATTTATCGACCCAATCAACGTCATTCAAATAGGTGTACATAAACAAACCGTCTGGTTTGTAAATGAATATTTATTTATTCACATTCACGTTAAAAATTATATTTTTAACGATAACACATTTTATTTTAACATATGAATTTATATTCAGTTCATTCGTTAAATAAAATGCTAATTTTATTTTTCTAACTTATTTTAGAAAATTTCGGCGGCATAACGGCACGATACTAGAAACGGGACAAGGCCTAGCCTTATCCCCGGTCTAGTGAAGGCCCACGCCATTCACACATCAATCAAATCAATTCGTTATGCAAACCACAAACTTTGGAGTAAGGGTCTAACCTAGCCTTACTCCTTCGCCTTATAACGGCGCACGTCTAATCCTAACCAATTTATCGATTCGATTTTTCACACCACAAACCACATTCAAACCAATATCACAATCAATCACCAAACAGTCAAACAAACAAGTCCATGGTCTGTGGACGGGTGTCGGGTGCTACTAAGCACCGTCTGCATCCTAGTATATATATAACTAGAAAAATAAATTGAAAGGTGAGAAATTCTCACTTATAGCTATCCTAGCTCCACGGCTCTTCATTTGCAGAAGTCTTCGTCGTTTCGCCATTTTTGTCACCTTCGTTGTCCGCTTTCACTACATATGTAAAAATCGAATTTTTACTATGTTATTCAATAAATATAAAAATCGAATTTCCATTTCAAAGTTCAATATATAAAAATCGAATTTTTATTTCAAAGTTCAATATATAAAAATCGAATTTTTATTTCAAAGTTCAATATATAAAAATCGAATTTTTATTTCAAAGTTCAATATATAAAAATCGAATTTTTATTTCAAAGTTCAATATATAAAAATCGAATTTTTATTTCAAAGTTCAATATATAAAAATCGAATTTTTATTTCAAAGTTCAATATATAAAAATCGAATTTTTATTTCAAAGTTCAATATATAAAAATCGAATTTTTATTTCAAAGTTCAATATATAAAAATCGAATTTTTATTTCAAAGTTCAATATATAAAAATCGAATTTTTATTTCAAAGTTCAATATATAAAAATCGAATTTTTATTTCAAAGTTTAATAGATAAAAATCGAATTTTTAGTTCGAAGTTCAATAGATAAAAATCGAATTTTTAGTTCGAAGTTCAATAGATAAAAATCGAATTTTTATTTCAAAGTTCAATAGATAAAAATCGAATTTTTAGTTCGAAGTTTAATAGATAAAAATCGAATTTTTAGTTCGAAGTTTAATAGATAAAAATCGAATTTTTAGTTCGAAGTTTAATAAATAAAAAACCTATTTTTAATTCTAAAAATCCCAACTTTATACATCTTAAAAATCCTTTCTTTATATTTTAAAAACATCGCTAACTTTATTTTCAAAAACAACTCATGTCTTGTATTTCAAAAATAATGATATACATATATAAAAGTTAACCAAAAATCAAATCTTTTCGCTTGTTAACAAAATCAATTTCTAAACTTTTCTAAAAAGATATATATATATAAGAAAACTGATTTTATAAATAATGTCATATTAAAAATGCTCACTGTTTTTTTTCTATTTAACTAAAATCAGTTTTTCAATTTTTAATAAAACAGTTTTTAAACATTAATAAAATTTACAGATAAAAGAAAATAAACAAATAAAACAAAACTAAACTTACAGTCTTTGGTCAACAGAGGATAGGGAGAGGGGAGCGAGCATCGGAGGTCGGCGGTGGGCAGCCGCGAGGCGACAGTGGCTTGGGGGCTAGGGTTTCGATTTGCGGTGGTTTGCTGGGCGTGGCGATTTGGGGTTGGGGTCCAGGGGTCGCGAGGCTCGAGCGGGGTTCATCAGAGGATGGGCGCGAGGGGGAGGTGGACTCGGCGGAGGCGGCGGTCGGCTCTGGCAAAGGGTGGCGCCGACAGGAGGAGGGAGGCGCGATTTTCTTTGGGGGTTTTTTTTTTATTTATTTTTATTCGATCTGCAGAAGGGGGGGGGCCAACGTATAAAAGGGAAAGAAGATATATATTTTTTTTTTTTTATTATTATTATTATTTTAATTATTTTATTCGAAAAAAGGTTGACCTTTAAATACGAACTCGAAACGAGGCCCACCGCCTGTCGTCCATAGCGTTTCACCCCCATTCCGAACACAATGGGACATGTATCGCAAGCTGATTTGACCGTTTCGATCAGTTTCCTTTGAATTTACATTTAAATCACTATATTGAATTTTAAACGTACATTTCAAATTACCGGGGTCACATACTAACTAGAAAAATTGCAGAAAAATATTTTCTAGCTTCGTATTGACGATACGGTCCTAACAAAACTAGTTTCGTCGAATTCTGAGACCGTTAGAAAAATGGCCAATTTCCAGTCGATTAAAATCAACTGAAACAGGTCAAACGCGTTTTCCTTTGCCACGCTCACATATTGATTCGAAAAATTATGAAATTTGGAATTTAGCAATAACTTGGCACTGCGGATCCAACAAAACTGGTTTCGTCGAAATCCGAGGTCGTTTGCAAAATGTCCATTTTTAAGGGCCTGAATTCCATAGCGACTATTCAGAATTTTCAACTGGACATATCTTTTGATTCCCGATATGAAATCTTGATTTTTCGGATTCGCTGGAAAGATATTCACTATTAGATTCCATTATTTTTGGTTTCACTAAAATCCGGATTGTTTTGCACCCGGTACATTCAATTGAAGTTTGAAATCGAATTATCGAACTACCGCGCCATTTTCAATTCTATTTATAATTATATATAATTATTTATATTCTAACGACGACGCGTATAATATATACGTTCGAATTATATTCAAAATAAATTTATTGTCGATATTATTTAAAATAATTCATTTTAAATAATCAAAATTCGCTAAAATTGCCAAAATAAAATTTTCAAACTGGCCCAGATTTTCCGGGTTGTTACATAGGAGGTATCACTCCCTAAAGTGGCTACCCTTCATTTCCCAAGATGTGCACAGCCATATCTACTGGTGTCACAGTCGTTTTATCCCCCTCTGCCCGGCTCATGCATGCACATGACCCGGTCGGTTTGCGCCGACCATACCGTCCGTCTCGTTTGGATCTCTTATAATCAATCAGTAAGCGTGGTCCTTCTCCGCATAGTATGGAGTTCTTTATTTGATACCTACTCCGGGTTACTGACTGAAATGGTTCCCACACAATATGATACAAGCTCTCCCCTTTGTCTTGTACCCCTACTAGGTTTTTCACTGACTATGTATACCCTTAGGTATCTTTAATTACATAGCCCTATGTCAGTTATGCTTACCCTAAAGGGTGTCTTTAATTACATAACTTTATTACATTTTCCACCGGTTATGTATACCACTAGGTGTCTTTAATTACATAACCTTATTGGGTTAAGTTTGTGGGCCTATATGTAAATTTTTTCCCACCTCCCCGCTAATCTACTTAACCCACCCAGTACCCATCCAATTTTACTTAACCCTAACTTAAGTTCATAATCATACAACCCTTAAGGATTAAATTAGGTTAAGTAGTCCAATTCATTACCATGTCCAATTATGGTTATAATGGGCGAGACCTCCCACATTAGGCCTACAACGTGTGGATGCTGGATACGTTAGTCGGGTTCGGGCAGTCTTATTCCACAGTTGGGTCTAACCTCGTGTCTTACCCCGATTCGTATTTGCACACTTAGACCTCTCACATTAGGTTCAACATTAGTGGCTGCTGGATATGCCGGTCGGGTCCGGGCAGACTTCCACCACTAATGTAACCTAACCTCGTGTCATAAGTACAATTACAATTCCTAATTGTAATTAGTAAACATTCCATTTTTATCAAAATCTACCTATGTCATTATAGGTGATTATTTCTATGTTTTCCCCATTTGAATTATATGTCCAAATCATATAAATGTTACGCAAATTATGCCAATTATAAATCCCTTTTCCTCGTTGCCTAACTAACTTATTCCCACGTATTTTGGCGGCACTTAGGCTATAAAGTAGCCTAGCCATAATAACGAAAAAGGGAATATGAAAATGGTGACAGTATCAACATATCTTGCAATAAACATAAACTAGCATGATAACAAGGTGAATGGACATGCAATTAACATCATAACAAGGTGGACATAAAACTGATGAACTTGTGGCAACTACGATGTCAAAGCAAGCATAATGAATCTAAATTAACCATTTAGGCGTCCCACTATTTAGATCTAGGTAATTAGGGTTACATAGTAACATGTTTAGATCTAAAGATGGCTTCACATATCAAGTTTACAACATATCTAAATTGATCACAATATGACAGGTGAAAAGGGATTTACATAAAGAACTAGATCTAGCCAATGTTACAACTGTCCAGTGAATAAATGTACATTCACCACAATATAGTTGCAAGTAAAGATCCACATAGGCAACATAATAGAATAACCACAATTGTATTAGATCTAGGAAAATAGATCTATCATGTCATAGTATAGGATTTAACACTAGCACGGAATCATACTTTACAACATATCCAATTCACAGTCTTTCACAATTTACTTTTATTTATCTAAACCTAAAGCAACTAGAAATTCACAGCGTTAGGTTTAGAGAATAGAGAAAGAACGGATCTTGAATTTCTGAATTTGATTTGCAAAGTATGTTGTTGTAGAAAGCAGCTCCGTCTCAGTTCGTATCCCAGTCGCATATGGCTCCCTTAATTTCCAATGAAGAAATAGGGGATTTGAACACATATTTATAGCTGCAGAACCCTCTGAAACCGATTGCCACCTCAGCCGTAGGGGTGTCTACACCCATGTGGGTGGGTCGACACCCCTTAAGGGGGGGCCGACCCCAGTGTGGACACCCCTCTAGGGGGGTCGACCCCCTAGAGCGGGAATTCTGCCGCTATTTTTCAATTTTCGAATTTGAACTATTCTGGATAAAATTCTGACTTATCTCTGACTCATATGTGTATACATAATATTTCTGCGTGTATACAAACTTAAAACCCTGATAACTTCTTCATACGGTGTCCATTTTACGCAAACCAAATGTCTATCTTGACCAGAATTTCGAGACGGACGCAATGGTGCAGTCTGTTTCCTTTAATTCTATATATTAAATTAATTACTATTTAATTTATTCTCTTTAATGTCGTTAAAAATTCGGGGTGTTACATTCTGTAACACCCCACCTCCGTTAAGGTCACTCACAAAGGGAATGCCTTAACTTCGGTGGAGTGTTTTAGGTAAAAGATGCAGATAAATTACAAGACAGACAAATAAAGCAGTGGAAAATAAAGTCATTTTATAAACAATGTGGTTCAGTCAAGCTTTTACAACAATTGTCTCAATCATACTTAAAAATCATACATAGGACTTCTATCTTGATTTAAAAACTTCCAAGTATAAAAGAAGCATAAAAATAACAATGATATTCCTCAATAAAGCATGAACCAGCCATAGCAGTGGAAGAGAGAGACCAAAGCAATACATCGACTATCTTCGAGCTTGGAAAGAAAACTGAGCTAAGTGGTAACATTTCCTCCCTGTGAACCTGGGGAAGGGAGGGGGGCGGAAGAAAAGAGGCGAAACAAACTAGGTTAAACATAAGTCTGGTAAGTCCAGTGACTTTCAGCATGTAAATAGGCAAAAGCATCATGACATGAATAAACTGAATATAAGAAAATACTGTGATAACAAGGATAACAAGATATAGATATGGTAAGGCAAGGTAAACTGAATTCACTTATACTCTTTCTCTTCTTCGCTACTACCTTTGTTATTCTGATTTTTATACCTCTGCACCGCCTAACTAGTGTCCCAACCAGTAATCTGTGTAAAATGATAATATTACAACGTGATCCCAATCCCCGCAATTATGGTAGCCTTCAGGTGTGCATCTAGTATAAGGATCTTACCTCAATCAACTTAATTGCCATGAAGATATTAGATGTACCCTTAATACCCTATCGATCGGCTCCCTACTTGTATTAATGTTCCATGTATCTGTGTCAATCGGCCCTTTCTTGCGTGTAGATACCTTGTGCTGGTCCCACCATAAGGTGTATCAATCCTTATGATAGCAACCCGACACAATTCAAGATGCACAGTGTATAACTACTGGTACCCAGTGCCTGCTTTTTCCCACTCCATATGTGCACGCCCATAATCCGTCGGAACCTACACTGATGTACCCCTTGTCATTATTTTGACCGCTTATAATCAGCCCAGTAATTGTGCCCCACCCTGCCTAGTTTCAGGGTACCTTGATACATCTATATGGGTTACCGCTGAAATGGGTCCCTGTTACTAGGGTTTCTTACTGGTTAAGTTTGTGGGCCTATATTTACTAATATTACCCACCAACCCGATATGTACTTAACCCTCCCACTGATTCAAACATGTTTACTTAATGGTTAAGTTTATGGGCCTATATTTACTAATATTACCGACCAACCCGATATGTACTTAACCCTCCCATACATTATATCATATTGGTTAAGTGTTGTCCCTTCATGTTAACTTAACCCACCTACTCATCATGTCATGTTGGTTAAGTGTTTCCTATTAACTTAACCCCGTTCATTCATCATGTTATATTGGTTAAGTATTTCCCATTAACTTAACCCCATTCGTTCATCAAGTTACATTGGTTAATTATTTCTTATTAACTTAACCCTATGTGTTCATCATGCTGTATTGGTTAAGTGTCATCAATCAATTTAAGTTAACTTAACCCACCCACTTGTCGCATTACATTGGTTAAGTGTTGCCTTCTTGTGTTAGCTTAACCCTTCCACGCATCCTGTTATATTGGTTAAGTGTTGCTCTCTTGTTTTGACTTAACCCTACCCATTCATCATGTCATATTGGTTAAGTGTTTCCTATTAACTTAACCCTACTCATTCATCATGTCATATTGGTTAAGTGTTTCTTATTAACTTAACCTTACTCATTCATCACGTCATATTGGTTAACTTAACCCCTGCTCACTTGTCTAATTAACATGTTATAACGGTTAAGTGTTCTAAATTTACTTAACCCCACCTTCTTGTCTAATTAACATGTTATAACGATTAAGTGTTCTAAATTTTACTTAACCTCACCATTCTTAGCATGTCTGTTTATTGGCATTAATTTATTAATGCCCCAACCTCTCACATTAGAACTGTTGTTTGCAGATGCTGGATGTGTCGGGCGGTTACGGGCAGACTTCTACCGCAAACTCATTCTAACCTCGG
This sequence comes from Allium sativum, assembly GCA_030737875.1. NCBI lineage: Eukaryota > Viridiplantae > Streptophyta > Magnoliopsida > Asparagales > Amaryllidaceae > Allium > Allium sativum. Next base: position 439,551,211 of record CM060922.1, on the reverse strand, counting down.
GTTCTGGGCTAAATGCGCTAACCTTTCACATTAGATTTGTGTTGTTGTGGTTACTGGATGTGTCGGGCGGTTCCGGGCAGTTTTACACCGCAATTCAATCTAACCTCGGGTTAGGCATGTTTATCTTTTAGCATATTTACCATGCATGTCCAAGTCTAGATTTTATATGCTAATCATCACAAATTCACTAAACTAGTCATGTTCCAATTCTCAAGTTATACCCCAACAAAGCTGATTGCAAGTTATGCCCCACAAATTCAAATTTCAAGTTATTACTCAAAATAGGTTACATCCAATTTTCCCAAATTTGCAATAATAGTCATGCCCCAAAAATCACAATATAACACATGCCCTAAGGTTTAGTCATATTGCACCATATAAAATATTCTCCAAAAAACCCCAATCATGATTCACGGTATAAACTATGCCAAATTATAGCCTTTAATTACAGTGCATGCCAATTGCCCAAAATCCCAATTTAGGCGTGTTCACATTTAACAGTTATCCCTATCTTACTATAGGTTTTCATGCCTAAGCCATATATCACTATACACAATAATCTTCTTCTTCCAAGTCATAAACTATCATATATAATATGCCCCAATTTTAGGTCTTAAACCACAACATGTACTATGCCTTATATGTTTACAGTTCAATTTACGCCCCAAACTCCAAGTCATATGTCCAATATACTTTATGCCTCAAATCTCAAGTCATATATTCGATACACTTTATGTTTTTAAATACAACATGTGTTACGTCCTCGAATCAGTTACAAATCAGTTATTCCCAATTATACATAATTTAATACTTTTCCCAATTTTAGCGTTGGTCATGCCCAAATCATATATTATGCCTAATTTTAGCGCTGGTCATGTTCAAATCATATATTATGCCCAATTTTTGCGTTGGTCATGTCCAAATCATATATTATGTCCAATTTTTCCCAACATACGTTCATCTCTTATGAGATTTGGCTCAGGCTCGCAGTAGCCTGGCTATAAAACAAAAAGGGAAGAAGGAAAAGAAGAGACAAAGATTGGACATAATAATATAAATGAGATAGATCCAATGGATATAGAAAGACAGATAGAAATAGGCATAATCTTAGATTCAGATTTATTTCAATGTTAGAATCATAATTAACTTTTATTTCTGAAAGTAACATGAACTTACAAATTACCGAACGGTCTTGAATTCTGGGATCTGATTTCTGAAACTGAAAAGCAATCCCTTGACGTAGACTATCGATTCTCTAAATTAGATTTGATTCATAGCTTCTAACTTGCTTTCCAGTTGAAGAAGAAATAGTGGCTAGGCTAGGTGAACCACGGACAACATGGTGGCTCCTTGGAATGAAATTGTGTGATTTAGGGTTGAGGATTAAGGTTGCTTTTTTAGAGGTTTAGACTTATGTGAACCGTTAGATCAACCTTGGAGCAATCAGAACTGTCCAGACTAGATAGAGCTATCTAGAAATTTCCACCTATGCCTTAGTGACTCAGCAACATATCAGAAATCATCATTGTTTGGATCTGGGCGAGGGGGTCGACCCCTATAGGGGGTCGACACCTATGTCGACCCCCCTTGGTGGGTGTCGACCCCTATGGGCGGGATTTTTCCCGTCCAACCGATTTACGTGATTTTCATAATTCAAACTGTTTTGTTTATTTAATTATTAAATTATATAATTTTTTGTTTAAACATGAAATCTTCTGAACTCCATAGCTTCTTCATACAGAGTCCGATTCACGCAAACTCAGACTCTATCTCAAGTAGAATTCCGAGACGAACGCAATGGCGCAACCATTTCCCTTAATTCTCACTTTTACAATTAAGTATTCTTTAAATTGTTAATTTAATATTCTCAGAAAATACGGGGTGTTACACATTCTCCCCTACTCAAAGGATTTCGTCCCCAAAATCTTTAAGCTAAGAAGAGTGCATATCCTATGATCCATCATCCATCTACCCATCCAATAATCACTGGCATCCATTGTCCTTAAAGGTTTCTAATGCTTATATGAATATATGAAAAGGTGTGTGTATATGCCCCAACACTAATGCGAAGATCGGGCGATCTACTGATTCAGTTTCCTGAATGCAATGTATGTTAGTGCCATGAATCCAATATGTATGCATTATATCATGTGAGTTCTATACGTGTGCACATTCATTCCTCCAAATGCAACATCCATATGCTAACTCATCCATTTCCATCCATAAAAGAAAAGAAAATGCACACACATCCATATGCAGTATGAGAGTGATTGAGCCGATCTAGTGCCTAATGTGTGCGTATATGCGTCCACAGGCAACCACTAGCAAACACTTGCATCCATCAAACATAATATGTTTCAAACACATATTTACATCCACAGGATTCCTATCTAAAGGCCAAAAAATACTATGGATAAGATATACTCTATTGACAGAAACAAGCACTGATAAAACTTTGAAAAAGGAGTTAAGAACATACCCTCGAAAAGAAAAGGGTACAAAGTAAGAATCTTGTCTTCGATCTCCCAAGTCGACTATCTCCCCATTGAACCTTTAGCAATTGATCTCCTTATTACGCAGCCTCTTAACTTATGACCCAAGAATACGGGTAGGGTCTCGTCTGACTGTCGCCTCCCGTTCCACCTCTACTTCTTCCAACATACTCAGCTCCACAACTTCTGCGTTGTCATGCAGGCACTTCCGCGGATGAGAGACGTGGAAAACTTCATGAACATCAGATAGATTTTCTAGGAGTTGCACTCTTTAAGCCATTTGGCCAATTCTCTCGGTTATCGGAAAAGGTCCCACAAACCTAGGTGCCAACTTCCCTACTGCTCCGAAGCGAACCACATCCTCAAAGGTGATACTTTGATAAAAACTAAGTCTCCCACTTCGAATTCGATGTCAGTTCTTCTCTTGTCGGCATAGGACTTTTGCCTATCTTGAGCTGTCTTTATCCGCTGTTGAATAAGGTCAATCTTTTTGGACGTTTCCCTAACCATATCTGGTCCAAGTAATAATCTTTCTGCAGATTCCCACCAACAAGTTAGTGATCTATAGGGTCGTCCATACAATGCTTCGAAGGGTGCCATGCCGATGCTGGCTTGATAACTGTTATTATAGGCAAACTCTACTAAAGGAAGATGCTCTTCCCATGTCCTTATGAAGTCTAGGATACACAGTCTTAAAAGATCTTCAAGAATCATGTTCACCTTCTCCGTCTGTCCATCGGTTAGAGGATGATAAGCGGTGCTCAAACACAACTATGTACCTAATGATTCTTGCAAGCTCTTCCAAAATTCATTGGTAAAGATGGGGTTACGATTGCTTACGATGCTGGAAGGCACCCCGAGGACGAACTATCTTATGAACGTAAATTGCTGCCAACCATGATGCCGTCCTCTTACTCTTAACTGGAACAAAGTGTGCGCTCTTAGTGAGTCTATCTACCACAACCCAGATACTGGTGTTGCCTTTCTTCGATCTAGGCAAACCATCTATGAAATCCATAGAGACGCCCTCCTATTTCCAGTGAGGAACCTTCAAAGGATAAACTAAACCGTTGGGCTTCTTTTGCTAAGCTTTGACTTGCTGGCAAACTAAACATTGAGAAACAAATTTGGCCACATCTTTCTTTATCCCAGCCCAAAAGAAAACCCTCTTCATGTCTTTTTACACCTTATCACCGCCTGGATGAATGGTCATCTTAGAATGGTGGGCTTCTTCTAGGACTGCCTTTATCAAGCTTCCAGTTCGAGGAACACAAAGCCTTCCATCTCGTCGCAACCACCTCTTTTCATCTATGACATATCTACTAAGGTGAATAGAAGTCTCCCCTCTTCTGAGCTTATCCATGATGTCTAGAATCTGTGGGTCTCCTTGTTGCGAATCTCCTATCTAGTCCACAAGGGCAGTCGTATCTCCAAGGATGCAAACAAATCATGCAAAACCTCGATGAAGGGTCTAAAATCAAAAGCTGATATGAGGTCCAAGTTCTTTCTTTCCACAAACAGAGGACTCAGGGCCATCCTCTGCCTACTTAGTGCGTCTGCCACCACATTACCCTTGCCAGGGGTATAAGCAATCTCAAAATCATAAGAAGCTGAAAACTCCATCCACCGTTGTCGCCTTAAATTATGGTCTTTCTACGAGAACAGATACTTGAGAGATTTATGTTTGGTATATAACTCGAACTTCTCTCCAAGTAAATAATTATGCCACGTCTTTAATGCAAATACTATGGCAGCTAGCTCTAGATCATGGGTAGGGTAGTTCTTTTCATGAACTCTCAACTGTCTACCCCCATAACACACTACTTTCCCATCTTGCATCAGAACCGCACCAAGCCCTGTACCACACGCATCAGTGTAAACGGTAACCACCTTACTCTCGTCAGACAAGGTCAAGACTTGGGCTGTTGTTAGAGCCCTCTTCAGTCGCTGGAAAGCAAGGTCACAGTCTATATCCCATGAAATTGCCAAGTTCTTCTTTGTTAACATGGTGAGTGGGGCTGATATCTTTGCGAAGTCCTTAATGAACTTCCTATAGTTACCTGCCAACCCAAGAAAGCTTCTCACCTTAGTTGCATTTTATGGAATTTGCCAAACTTGCACTGCAATTACCTTTACAGGATCTACAGCTATACCTTCTTTGGAGACCACATGCCCTAAGAATCTCACCTCTTTTCTCTAAAAATGGCATTTGGAGAACTTCGCCTTAAGATGATGGTCACGAATAATTTTAAAAACTTCCTTCAAATGTTGGGCATGCTCTTCTTCGCTTTTGGAGAAGATCAAAATATCTTCAACAGAGACTACAACAAATTTATTTAGGAACTCCCAAAACACCCTACTCATCAGATCAACAAAATAGGCGAGTGCATTCGTCAGCCCAAAAGGCATAACCAACCATTCAAAGAAACCATTCGGAGTTCTAGAAGCAGTCTTATCTATGCTGTCCTCAGCCACCCTCAACTGATGAAACCCCGTGGCCAAGTCTAACTGGAAAAATACCGAGGCACCAACAAGCTGATCAAATAAATCATCAATCCTCGGAAGCGGATGCCTATTCTTCTTGGTGAGTTTATTCAACTCCCTATAGTCAACACACAAACGAAGCGAACCATCCACTTTAGTCGCGAATACTACTGGAGCACCCCATTCAGATATGCTTCATCTGATAAAACCGTTTCTCAAGTAGCTTCCCTACTTGCTTACTCAGCTCCCTCCTTTCCCTTGGAGCCATGTGGCGCACTGGAAATGCAACTGGCTTTGCATTGTCCACCAAATATATACGAAAGTCGATTTTGCGTCTCGGAGGTAAGCCCCGAACCTCATCATAAACATCGGAATTATCTCGGACTACCGAAACAAATTGCAAATCATCGATAGATGCATCAAGAGATTCTAGGAAACTAAGCATAACCGACCCTTGTGGGTCACAAGAAATCTCGAGTGTCCTCCCATGACAAGTCAAAAGCCCAACGATCCTCTTCTCACAATCCAGAATGGCACCATTTGTGGTAAGCCAATCCATTCCTAGAATCAACCCATAGCCCATAAACCCGAGCACATACGCATTGCATTCAAACTCAGCGCCTAACACAGATATTTTCAAACCCCGACAAATCATAGATAAATGAGCTTGACCACCAATGGGTTTTGAAACAACTAGGGGATCCACTACCATACTAGTAATCAAGTGTAGAGATTCAACTACAGAACTTGATATAAATAAATATGAGGCACCAGAATCAAAAAGTGTTCTAATAGGATGGTTTGATAGAGAAATTAAACCTTCCACAAAAATTTTTCTACCTCTATCAGGAACACTGATCGTGAGAGCATGCACCTGCCCTCCAGAAGTCCCTATCCTTTGACCATGTCCCTGCGATCCTTGTTTCTTCGGGCACTCCCTAGCAAAGTGTCCGACCTCTCCACAATGGTAGCAAGAGTTCTTCCTTCGCTTACAGTCTTTGACTAAGTGACCCTCTTTCCCACAATTGTGACATTTTCTCTTATCCTTGCCTTTGTCATTCTTCCCTCCTTTCTTCTGCTATTGTTGTTGTTGCTGCTGCCAATTCTTGGGCCACACCTTCCTATTTTGCGATGTCTCCTCCGCCTTTGCTTCCTTCTTTTCTCCCTTGTCTTCCTCATGCATTAGGGCCATATCGACAAGCTTTTCAAAAGTGGCCCCCATTGGAATATGGGACATGGCTAACCCATACAGAGGTTCATTCAGCCCTTTAGCAAACCACAAAGCCCTTTTGTGCGGGATATTCACCAACTCTAACCCGAACCTTGCGAGCTGGTTGAATTTGTTCACATATTCTTTCACCGTCAAGTTTCCTTATTTGAGTGCTAAGAGCCTCTCCATCTGCATGCTTCTTTCGGCTTAGGAAAGAAATTTCATTTTGAACCTCTATCTAAAATCCTCCCAAGTTTCCACCGGACGTCCATCTTGGGTGACTTCCCCACCAAAATGAGGCTTCATCTTTCAGTAGCCAGGTGGCTAACTGAACCTTCCTTCTATCCTCCACTTCAAAGATTACAAACAGGTCCTTGGTCTCCTTGAGGCAATTCCACGCTTCTACGAATGTCTCGTTCCCATGGAATGGCTTCCCTCCCATAGCACAGAGGTCTTTACAGATCTTGGCAAAGTTATCTGCTCTTGGCGGGGGAGGAGGAGGAATGACTGGTGTAGCTGGGGGAGGAACAATTCCTTGACCTTCGGCAGGCGCCATGGCCTCCAAATACCTATGGAACCATCCGGGTATCGTGACACCTTCTAGGATATTAGGAATGTTTTGGTCCCCAGACATGCCGAAAAAGGAAGAGATTTAGACAAAGGACCGAAGGATATTACATATGGCTTTTTGGGGAATGTTTTTCAAAACAGACTTTTCTTTTTTGAAAATGCTTTCTTTTAAAATCTTTTTTAAAATTATTTTCAAAAACTTTATCCAATCTGGTAACCTTCGGCTCTGATACCAAGTGTGACACCCCACGTTCGTTAATGTCACTCACAAAGTGAATGCATTAAGTTTTGTGAAGCGATATAGGTAATCAAACACAGAATATAACAAGACAGATATGTAGAATAACAGCGGAATAAAAACTTTATTTATCATAAGATACCGTGGTCCAAAACATCACATGTCTGAAACATAAAAGCCCATTACAACATAAAAGTTACTGTCTTGTACTTCAAAAATATCAAAGTACATAAAAGAAATAAAATTCCCCAAGAACAAAATATAGCCATAGCAACAAGGATAAGAGCTTGAGCCATACATATTAGCAGCTCCAGCAAATGGGCAGAATCACAGTCAAGCCTGAGTGTTTCCTTCCTGAGAACCTGGAGAGGGGGGGGGGGGGGGGGAGGGGCGGAAGAAAGAAGGAGAAACAAAAGGGTTAGACATAAAGTCTGGCGAGTGTAGTGACTTTTACCAAGTAAATAAATAAAAGTAGCATGACAGGCATATAAAGTGGATAAGAGAGATCACTGCATAAATGGAAGGTGTGACAAGGTAGACATGATAAGGTGTATACGCTTCTCTAGTGATTAATCTGCACTATTACTAGTATAACCGGAATGAGATTATCCCTTCCACTGTAAGGTGGTAGACTTAGTGCATATGTCCAAATGTACCCTAACCACTACCCTAATCAATCGGCTCCCTACTCCGCAGATACTCTGTGTCGGCCCCACGGTAGGATGTATCACGTCCTAAAGTGGAAACCCCTCACTGATATGCACAACCCCATATCTACAGGTGTCACGGTCGTCTTATCCCCCTCTTCCCGGCTCATGCACGCACATGGCCCGGTCGGTTTGCGCCGCCCACACCATCCTCCACGTTTGGATCTCTTACAATCAATCAGTAAGCGTGCCCCCTCTCTGCCTAGTACAGAGCACTTTGTTTGATACCTACTCCGGGTTACTGACTGAAATGGGTCCCACCCAATATGATACAAGCTCTCCCCATTGTCTTGTATCCCCATTAGGTTTTCTTCGGCTATGTATACCACTAGGTGTCTTTAATTACATAACCCTATTATTTCTTCAAGTTATGCTTACCCTTAAAGGTGTCTTTAATTACATAGCTTTATTATTTCCTCCGGTTATGTATACCACTAGGTTTTTTAATTACATAATCTTATCGGGTTAAGTTTGTAGGCCTATATATAAATATTACCCATCCCCTCCAGATTTGCTTAACCCATACACTATCCAACCAATTGTACTTAACTCTAATTCATAATCATACAATCCCTATGGATTAAATTAGGTTAAGTAGTTCAATTCATTAACATGTCCATTTATGGTTCATAATAGGCTAGACCTCCTATATTAAGCCTACAACTTGTGGATGCTGGTTACGTCGGTCGGGTCCGGGAAGTCTTATTCCACAAGTTGGGCCTAACCTCATGTCATAGCCTGATTCGTATTTGTGCACTTAGACCTCCCATATAAGGTTCAACATTAGTGGCTGCTGGATATGCCGGTCGGGTCCGGGCAGACTTCCACCACTAATGCAACCTAACCTCGTGTCATAAGTGCCATTACAATTTCTAATTGTAATCCTAGGCATTTATTATTAATCATACCTATGTCAATTATAGGTTTTATGTCCCATTTTTCCCAATTATGTCCAGAATTGATTTTATGCCAAATTTATTCATATTCATTACTCTAATTAATAACCAAATTAACATTCAAATTTCCAATTATGCCTAAATGTCCAATTATACTCATAATGGACTATATGTCCAAAGTCATATCAAATTATGCCAAATCTAATGTTTTCCCCCCGTCCCCTAACTAACACATTCGCATATATTTGGCGGCATACCTAGGCTAGAAAGTAGCCTAGGCATATATAGTAAAAAGGGAAAGGCGATGGGAAAAATGAAAATAATGATCATTCTAATAAAGGTGACATGAACATATGTAAAGACCCGGGTTTTGCCCGGACTCAATCGATCGCAAAATCGACCAAGACCGTTCAAATCCCGAATACTTTAACTTTGGGAATACAACAACATCAGAACAAATCACAGCAGACTTTTATTACATCATAATAACGTAACATCAGAGTACAGAATATCAGAGTACATCAAATAAACAAATACAGCGGAAGATAATTTTACATTAAATAAAACATTACAGCGGAACAAAACTAATACAGCGGAAGACTTTTCTATGCTCTGGACGCAGCTTTAAGCTTCAATCCAGAATCCTGCTCAAGAGATAAACCTGTAGACAAACTACCCGACTGCCCGTGTGGAAAAGAGGGCACCCGAGTTTGCAAAGGTGGAAACAAACAACGGGTCAGTCATGGGACTGGTGTGAGAATTCTTAACTAATATAACTAATAGTAATAAGGCAAATCCAAGGACCACGCCGCTAACGCGGAACGGGTTTACTCCAATGGATTGCTGTGCTTACAGTAAAGTAAATCGTCAAAACAACGCAATGCTTTTGAAAAAATGGAATAACCATAAGACTCAGGTCCCATCACACAATGCAACGCACACCAGAGGACAGAGTTTTACCTTATGGTGATTAAACATGCTTGGTACGATAAAAGCGATATTATTATTAGTGTATGTTTTAATAAAACAATTTCAATCATAATATCAATCCTAGGAAGCATAGCTACCATATACTATGCCTCCATACTAGTAATACAATCAAAACTGCATGGGGCGTATTGGAAATTGAGTTTCCATCATGAGTCAAGGCTAGGGAGGAGCTCCTTACCGATTCGAGACACTCTAGCTAATGTCTCAGGATTCCCCGCAGTTAACCCTTAGATCCTGCAGGGCCGGTCCACACATACAGCTTCGTGGATTGGCAATTCCTGAACACACGTTTCCCGGTCCTATAGGACCTATCATCCGAGGCCTCGTAATCCATCATCCACATAATTAAATATCAGCCAGTTAAAGCACCGACACCACTTCTAGCTAGAAAGAAACGTGGTGCTCTCCCTGCGTTCCCTTCTCCCATTTTAGACTCTACCAGTTTGTGAGGCTCGCGAAGCTACGTAATACACAAAGCTCTGCTTATTCAAGCTGTGCTTTGATCGTCACCACAAGGTTCTGCTTTTCAACAAGAAACCTTGATCATTGCATCTTAGTATGCCACACTGTCACTCCATACCGTACCATTGATCATCCGTCAATATATAAACATGTGTTAAGCAAAGAATAAATTCTTCACCACCAATCATTTATATATTAATAGGGAATCAATAACATGATATTTAACGGAGTACGATGTCGGACACACAATCCATTTATAAACTTATGCTCTGGGTCTGAGCGAAAGTCAAATCCGTACAAATCAACACTACGTCCGGACGACCACCACTGTAGCCCCTTCAAGGTAGCTACTCCCATCACGGGCATCAGCAGTCGTCGTCCATTCGATGTGAAGATCTTCGGTCTTCAATCGCCGTCTTCAACTCTTGAATTTTAAACGTCGTTCAAATTATTTGGAATGAGATAGACTCGGACTTTCCAAATAATTCTCGCGTATATATAAGTTGGAAATCATTTCATATCGTTTGATTTTAATCTTTATATATATAATTATATATAATTCCTTCATCCATTTCATTTTACTAAGTTTTGCTAACAACAAATCTTCTTATTTATATCCAATATTGATATATATCATCACACACAACAATGTTTTCTTTTATTTTCCAATTTCCAGATATATCCCATGCACAAAATGTATATTTTGTGTATCATTCCAATTACAACAAAAATGAATATCTTTTGTTTCTTAACTTCCATTCTACTTACATGAATATATTTTTGTGTTTCAACTTCAGTACAACAAAACGACTAACTTGGTGTAAATCATCCTATGCAACAAAATTGATAATTTTGTGTTAATCTTTCATTACAAACAACATATATTCTTGTGTGTTAACCTATCTGCATAAAAATGTAAATTTCTAACTTTATATTTTTTTTTCTTTTATGAAAATCCAATTCCTTAAAATGTAAATTTCATCGTTAATCTTTACTTAAAATCCTTTTACATAAATATGTAAATTTCATACCGTTGTTCTTTTTAATGAAAATTCAATTTCTTAAAATGTAAACTTCCTTCCTTAAATTTTCTTTACATGAAAATGTAAATTTTCTTCTTTACATGGAAATGTGAATTTTCTTACTTTTTCTTATTTACATTTAACAAAAATGTTATTATTATTATTTTTCCTCTTTTTTTTCTAGGATTTACATTAAACAAAAATGTAAATTTTTGTTCTTTTCTCTCATCTTTGAACAAAAAGATGAATTTTTGTTCTTTTCTTTCCTTTAAACAAAATGTGAATTTTTGTTCTTTTCTAAATGACATTTAAACTACTACACTTTATATGCAAAAAGTATGATTTTAACTATGCACTTCATTTCATATGCCATATATGACAGTACAAATATATATATTTCATTTCATATACAATGTATGACATTAACAAATAAATACATTTTATTTCATATGCAATGTATGCAACATTAACAAATAAATACATTTTATTTCATATGCAATGTATGCAACATTAACAAATAAATACATTTTATTTCATATGCAATGTATGCAACATTAATCAAATAAATACATTTTATTTCATATGCAATGTATGCAACATTAACACTATAATATATTTATTTCACTGTTTCAACTACACACTAAAAATATCGTTATGTTCATTTTATTTTAATCTACATTTTCTAATAAAATGTAACTTCATTCTAATGCATGTTTTTGTCATTCTTGTATATTTGTCACAATGAATCTTTTGCCATTCTTATATTTTTCCTTTACACTCTTCATATAAAAGTAATTTGTCATTCTTATATTTTATTTCACATTTGACAAACTGAATCTTTTGTCATTCTTATACATTTGTAAAAATGAATCTTTTGTCATTCTTTTATCTTTCTTTTATATTTGATAAAATCTCTTCTTTATTATTCCATTAAATGTAATTTACATTTCAAGGTCTAAACCTCCTTTTTAATTATATTTAAAAATGTAATTTTAATATCGTCAATTCTTTTCTCATGATTCATATCAACATAAAAATATAATTTTTATTAACATCATTTCTAACATTTAATATTAACAGAAAAGTGATATATTTGTTTGTTGCCAATTCTAACTCAACGAACAAATAAACATGATATTTTATATGTTAACAAATTCAATGTATTCTAATGTCATATAAAAAAAATGATATTACGTATATTCACATTATCCTATTACTTCTAATGATATATAAAAAGTAAATTTTATATATTAACATTTTCTGTGAACTCTAATGAGATATAAGAAGTAAATTATATTTTCTTAACTTATCTAATGTTTCATGTCATAAATAGAAATGTGATTTTGTCGCTACTTCTTTACATTGACAAAAAATGTGGTTTTGTCATTCCTCTATTTTTCATATAAAAGTAATTCTTTTTTTTGTTTGACAAACAAAAAAAGTGAATTTCATATGTTAACAGATTTTCCATTCCTAGTGACATATAAAAAGTGAATTTTATATGTTAACAAATTCATTTCATTACTAATGACATATAAAAGTGAATTTATATGTTAACAAATAAATGTTCATTACATATGTTAAGGGACTATGAATAAAAATGTTCTTTCCATTTATTTCAAAGTAGCCAACAAAATGTCCTTTTTCATTTATTTCCAAGAAAAATGAAAATAAACATGTTCTTTTTATATATCTAACAAAATGAATGAAAATATGATATTTGTCTTTCTTTTTACTTTCAAAAGTGATGTCTTTCCTTTTTACAAAAATAATGTCTTTTTTTCTTTCAAACAAAATAATATCTTTTAATTTTACAATAAAAGGGTGACATCTTTATTTAACAAACAAAGGTGAGGGTAAATTTTTTTTTTATATAAACAAACCTACAATCTTTTTATGATAAGGTAAAATTACAATTTTTTTTATATATATAAAACAATCATACAATCTTTTCTTATAAACAAAGTTACAATCTTTTATTATATACAACAAAGTTACCATCTTTTAATTATACACAACAAAGTTACCATCTTTTAATTTATACACAACAAAGTTACCATCTTTTAATTATACACAACAAAGTTACCATCTTTTAATTTGTACACAACAAAGTTACCATCTTTTAATCATTGATTCAAAGATAGAGTTCAGACCTTCAATTTTACTCACTATCATCACATACAATCAATTTTAAATTTCTAATCTATGAATCAAAAGGGGAATCACATACAATCATTCACTAACAATAACAAGTAAATCTGAATTACAACCATCACAGAAAAATCAACATGGAAATAATTATCTATGCAGCAACAACATGAATTTCATATAATATGAATATAGATTTTGTAGTGAATTAAATAAATAAATAAATAAGTAATCATATTTTTAAAAATAGAATTCTCACCTTGAAACTAATCCTTCTTCTATATTTGTCTATAACCGTTCAAACCCATCAACCCCATCTAGAATCGTCGTCCATCTCGCACGCCTCCTCCTTCTCAAAATCCGCACCCAACCGACCGTGTTTGAGCCGCAATTTCGACCATCTCAGGCGATGGTTTTCGATCATGGCCGTAGGCGTTGCCAAGCTCGAAGAGTACTATCAATTTCGCTTTGTAATTCAATTTGTTTGAGGAGATTTTAGAGGATTTAGTTTGGAGCTTTGGGAGGAAAAAAAAATTTGAGGAAGAAGAGAAAAAAAAAGAGTTGTGTGGAATGACAATATAAAGAGACGAATCACCGTAAAAAAATCAAGTCATGGCTATCTTTTTAACGTTGATAATTTATCTCAATCCCCAAAATAATGAGCTGATGTGTCATAAGCTCTTTTATGAAGTTAAGTTTTATTAGGAATGATATAATCAAATTTTAACCGTTATTAATGCTCCTCATATACCATCAATCAAATTTTAATTCAAACATTAACAGATTTAAATGAAATAAATGTTCATAAGATTATAATTTCAAAGGAGAGTTATGGTAGAATTAAGGGTAATTTATAGGCAAGAAATTTCAATGGTTTAATTAATGAAGAAAACATTCCATTTTTTTAGTATTCATCACTAATTAACATAAATAGATTAATTCTAATCCAAATTACGACTTATATAAATTATAGAAATAAAGTGCATATTTTGTAGATCTCGAATTCAACTTTCCACAATTTAAATTGAGCTATTATTTATTTGTTTATTTATTTATTTGTTTATGCACAGGAAACATTAATATCATTGCCATCATTCATTTTACATATATATATATATATATATATATATATATATGTATATATGTATATATCATGAAACGCTCAGCAGCGTTAAGGGAAGAAAATAATAATAATAATATATTATGACAAAAATTTCTTTTAACACGAACATACATGCATGCATAAATTTCTATTTACCTGTTGCCTCTCTATCCATTTATTTGGTCTCACACCTATATACAAAATATGTTACATACGTGCATGGCAATATGACAATAAATTTTGTGTATTAATTGCAACTTATTTCCAATTCATCACCAATGAATTAAATAGCAACTGATTTTCTACACTAGTCAATTAATCTATTGCAATCCTTATTTTAAAATTAGTTAACATTCAATGTATTCATAATTAATGTTATCATTTGTCTTACAATTTATACAAACAAAATTTCCAAATATATATATTACAACAAAATGTAAAATACACATTAATTCATATATATATATATCCTATGCATTGATTATTCTGCTTCTCATTTAATTAAAATATATTTGCAAAAATTTACAAAATTTGTTAATAACAAAATGTCAGTTACTGTCCAATAGCTTAACCACTACTTTACGTAATAAAATTTGTTAACTCATTGAAATTAGGACAAATTTTCAAAATAGGCTAACTTTTAAAACTAATAGCAAGTATAGGCCTATTTGAAAACTATTAGCAAATATAAGCCATTTTTTGCCACCTCAGCGATGAGGTGGCAATTTTTTTAAAAAAGTATACGGGGGCGCACTTGGCAAGTGCGCCCATTGTAAATCATACGGGCGCACTTGTCAAGTGCGCCTTTGTTAAAATATATGGGCGCACTTGGTAAGTGCGCCCATGAAAAATAACAAAGGCGCACCTGCCAAGTGCGCCCATATTTTCCTGCTAAGCAACAGCTTCAGCTAGCTGCTACTCCACCTCCTTTTTCAACCTCAACTTCAACCGCAAATGATATCAAACATAAAATCAGCATGTCGTACATGAATATAAATCAACTTCAAACACAAATTCATGATAGGAGCAAAAATTTTTGACCTTTGAACCCTTTTGTTTGCCACCAACATACACCGGCGTATTATTTTCTTTCAAATTCAACTTCCCATCAAAATAGCAAATAATAGGGATGAACTCCGACATTGTCTACAATGGAAAATTTGCAAGGCATAAGGATAATTAATTGTTACACAAACATTAGGAACATAAAAAAGCATAGAAAAAAGAAAAAAACTTAACATAGAGATTGAATGTAATTGAGAAACAAAAAAAATTGAGCTAGGGTTTGAGTTTAAACTAAATCAATACCTTCAAATTGTTGCCGAATAGCTGGTATAAGTAACACAATCAATAACCCTTGCTTAATTTGATTTTTTATGAAGATTTTAGGGTTTTTTGGAGCCAGTGGAAGATTGGTACGATTGGGTACTTTTTAACCCGAAATAGTAAAAAAGAAGAATGACAGAAGGTAGCAGGTAGGAGGTAGAGATTAAAGGGGAAAAAAAAAATACGGGCGCACTTGACAAGTGCGCCCGTATGATTTACAATGGGCGCACTTGCCAAGTGCGCCCCCGTATACTTTTTTAAAAAAATTGCCACCTCATCGCTGAGGTGGCAAAAACTGGCCTATATTTGCTAATAGTTTTCAAATAGGCCTATACTTGCTATTAGTTTTAAAAGTTAGCCTATTTTGAAAATTTGTCCTTGAAATTAAATGTGAATTTCAAATCATTATTATATACGTATATATTTCTCAATTTCATTGTTGGTTGTTGCTATAGTTTATTTATCTATAATATATATGTTATTTGAAATCAAACATTCAACAGAAGTCAATAAATTTCATTAATAAAATCATATTTATTTTTAGTAACTATTTTAAATTTAATAATACAATTTATTTCTTCAATTATCTTTATTGCAAATTATTTCCTCTTTATTTCAATACATTAAAATTAAGTTTTGCAATTTATGACTAGTTACAACTTCTAGTTAAATATTATATGTTTATTGTTGTAAACAAATAAATAAATGGATTCAATACAAGTTAATTATACTAACTTAATAAGTTCCAATTGACCACGTAAAATCTTACATAATATTTGGTTCAATTCTTCTTTTCCTTTTCAAACAAATAACCAAATCATGACTGTCTTTACAGTAAATGCATATAATTGCGTTTACAACAAGTTGAAATCTCATTGCACAAACAAATGGATATATTATTTGCATAAATTAGAATTATCAATGTAAAATAAATCTCAAAATTAGTTAATCCATTTCATATTGTTGATTCAATATAAATTTCAAATTCTATTATACATAGATTATCAAACATTGTCATTATCATGCATAGCCATTGAGAATCAAAGTTCAGATTCTAAAAATTCATGACATAAAACATAAATTTTTAGTCCCTATTATTTAAATTAAATCATTTTAAATATTCAAAATTCATTAAAATTTCTAAAATAAAAAATTTAAATTAGCCCCAAAATTTCGGGTTGTTACAACATATATACTGGCATAGACATGTTTTGGCATAATATTAAGGTGGACATAAAAACAGATGTAGCATAATTATAAGGTGGACATAAAAACAGATCTAACATAATTATAATTGGAAATAAAATTAGATCTAACATAATTAGGATGACATAGTAGCATGTTTAGATCTAAATATGGATTTACATGTCCAATTTATAACATATCTAAATTGACCACAATATGACAGGTGAAAGGTGATTTTCATAAAGAATTAGATCTAATCAATGTTGTAACTGTCCAAATTAACATATTTAAATTAACAGGAGAATACCGTGAAGGATAAAATGAACAAAGAATTGTTCCATAAGGACAAGGGGGCAAAATTTTATCCATAAGGACAAGTGTTAGTGTAAAGGGATGAATTATAGTGGGCCCCTGAATTCCTCCCTTTACACTAAATTTTGTCCTTGAGGATAAAATTTTGCCCCCTTATCCTTATGGAATAATTTTTTGTTCCTTTTGTCCTTGAGGGTAAAACCCCCTTAAATTAACCACAATATATTTACAAATCAAGATCCACAATGGAGACATAAAAGAATAACCACAATTGAATTAGATCTAGGGAAGTAGATCTATCATTACATAGTATAAGATTTAACAATAGCATAGATTCATAGTTTACAACATATCTAAATCACAGTCTTTCACAATTTACTTTTATTCATTTAAACCTAAAAGTAACCAACTCACAGTGTTTGGATTCTTAAGAAGATGGAAAAGAAGTTGGTGTTGAATCTATGGTTGAATCTCAGAAGTTGATTTGCAGAAGATGAATAGAATTAGGTTTAGTCCGTCTACTGACAACATCCGGCCTCCATTGCATTTCAGGATAGAAAACAAGTGAAAATGGACCTTTATTTATAGCTGCTAGCCTCCAAACCGATTATATCATGTCAACCCTAGGGGTGTCGACTCCCCTATGGTTGTTTCGACCCTGGTGTCGACACCCCTTATGGGGGGTCGACCCCGGTGTCAACACCCCTCTAGGGGGGTCGACCCCATAGAGTGGGAAATCTGCCCCCTCGTTTTCTTTTACAAATTCGAACCGTTCTGGATAAGGTGCTGACTCATATCTGATTCCTTTATGACTCATATGTATATATATATTCTTTCTACGCGTATACAAACTTAAAAACCTCATAAGTTCTCCATACGTTGTCCGTTTTACGCAAACCAAATGTCTATCTTGACAAGAATTTCGAGACAGATGCAATGGCGCAGTCCGTTTTCCTTAATTCTGAATATTAAATTATTATTATTTAATTTATCCTCCTTTAGTGTCGTTAAAAATTCGGGGTGTTACAAATATCATATCAATTTCATTTCAATTTCATTTACAATTTCATTTAAAATATGGTTTTATAAACTTACATTTGAAAATGTCCTTCACTTAATATCATTTTTACTTAACTTGTTTATTAAGTAAACACTTGTTTATACACATTACTAAATCTAATTCCTAAATCCTTTTATAAAGCTTTGCTTGGATTCATTTACAAAAATCTAATTCCTAAATCCTTTTATAAAAATTTCTGAAAATCTTCTTATGATTAACATCATTTTTACTTAATTCAATTACTAAGTAATCTCTTTTTTAAAACCATTGCATTAGCTTTAAATTTCCATCATAAACTTTATTTATAAAAACTTGGATTTATTATCAAATCCCTTTACAAAACACCTTTCAAAATTCAGCTATAATTTCATTACAAACTCGATGAATTCTTAAATGAATTCCATTAAAAAAAATTAATCACTTTAATTATTATTATCTTCAAACATCAACCAAAGTAAAAGTAGTTTACTTCATTATTAACTAAAATAAAATAGTTAATCTCTTTTAAAAAGTTAATGAAACAAGAATTGACACTATTAATAATAAACAACTCGTTAATTACCTTTAAACACGATTAATTAAATGATTAATTAAGTATTAAGAAATCTTATCAAGTTTAGACAATTATTTGTCCAAACTATTTCTATTGGATTAATTGAAAACAAACAAATTTAATAACCAATTTCAATTAGAATATATGACTTGGTCAACTTGAAACCTCAATTAACTTGTTAACTGTTATCAGGTAATCCTTTCTTTATAAATTAATTAATAAAATAATTAATTTAATATAATAACTGGTAAGTGTTTTTCTCAAAAATAATTATTTCAACTATTGACCCATAGGTTAATTTCTGACTTACCGCTTATAAAACTTGTTAAGATGTTGAAATTTGTTATACAAATCATTTATAATTACTTTATAAAAACCAATTATAAATATCAATTTATTTAGAAAACTTCTAATTTATACAACTTATATGAAACACATTATAAAACCTGCTTTAGTTGTGAAAATATAAATTTTATAACTTTAACTTCATCAATTCGCCTAACGACAAATCAACGTCTTTAAAAGGTGGAGTTTAGGCCGTCTACTGCGAACCACTTAATCAATAGTATTTATTGATTAATAACTCATAAACATTGAATTTCAATTCAACCATTAACATCCAAACCAAATTTAACGTTACTTTTGTTAAACATCTCATATATAAATAATATGAATTCAAGTAACATCAAATATATTTGTGAAATCCAGTTGGATCACACCAACTTGTTTTCCCTGCATCATAGCTCATAATATCATTTAATAAATGTATTCGAAATGGAAATTTTAATCGAATCCATTTAAGATGACAGAAATATAAATATCATCAATCATCCAACAGACAATAAACATCCAAACACCCAATTTTATACTAACAACGATAAATAATATAATATTAATTTTACCACATCATAGTATTTTAGAAAGCATGAGGGTTAACTCACATTTCATTTCCGATTGATGATTCAGTGTCATTTTATCTAATTTCAAACTAGCATTTGAAATTACATAAAATTTCAATTTGCTCTGATTCCTTCCAAACCAACTCGTACACGTAGAGTTTCCCAATACGATTCCAACGCTGATTGTTCCGTCGAATTCTTACTTAACCTTTAACCACGATTAGATTCTCTAATCCCTCCCCTTTTATTGTTTCAGGGTTCGAATAGCCAAACAAAATTTTGACCATCACAACTCCACCACGCCGTCGCTGCCGATCGCCTGCCACCAACCTGGCACCACCGCCGTCTTGGTCACTCCAAGAGCCATTACTTCCCAATGACCCGACCCCTGATACCCCACCACTATGCCAAAAATCGTGAAGGCATGCTTTCCATTCGTCTACGACTTTTGATCACCTCGGGCCATCTTTCTCCGCCGCACCTTCTCCGGTCAATGCTTCAGCCATCCCTCTACACCTTTGCTTTAAGTTTGACCACCTGAAAACGACCCATAACACCTCATATTTGAAGAAACTTGAAACTGTATAAAATACGTTCAACTTGAAGCTTCGGATACCAGAGGCCACCAAATATGTCCTTATTGAATGCACATGCCCCCATCTCAACTTTGCTTTAGACACCCCAACCTCATTCGTCACGAGTTCACCAAAAAATGGATAAAACCCAAAACTGTTCAACGCTGGATTTCGATCGCCATAGGAGATCCGACGCCCCTAACCACCACCAATCGGAAGGTCTCTCTCTCTTCCCTCTGAGATTAGATTGATCAAATGAAAGGTTAGGCGATGGCTACGAAAATAGACGAGATGAGACGACCCGAACTCCCCGGTAAGCAAAGCACGGATAGAATTGAGGACAAGACAAAATAGAACGCAAACTGAAGAACATTTCATTGTTATTACAACAATTCCATCAGATACAAGAATATACAGAGTATAAATGAATAAATTACATTCAACAAATATCAGAGATTTAAATTACATTTAAATACATCGCAGCAGAAAATAATACAAAAGCACAACTAGAAGTAATGCACGGATATAGAGCTTTCCGAGCATCGTTCCAGCTGTAAATCAGGATCCTGTGAATATAAATCTGCAAAACCAAAACTACTACCTGCCCGTGTCGAAAATAAGGGCGCCCAGAGTTTAGGTTAAAACAATAAACTCCAGGTCAGTCAAGGGACTGGTGTGAGAACTAAAACAGTTATTAATCTTTATTGTAAAGTTCGGTAAATCAAGGGACCACGCGGTATAACACGGAACGGGTTTCCTCCCAAGAATACCAATGCATAAAACAAACAGCGCAATGCTAAATAAAGAAAAATGAAGCTATTATAAGACCCAGGTCCCATCACACAATGCAACGCAAGCCGGAGGATAGGGTTTTTACGTTATAATAGCCAAAGCATGCGTGATACGTTTAAAACACATTATTTGATACTATTATAGGTGTATAGTGTCAAAATAATTTCAATCATAAATATAAATCATAGACGACATAAGCGCCCCATCCCACTATGTCGCCATACTAGGCTCTACAAATAAAACCGAAACACACGTATTGGAAATTGGATTCCATCATGAGTCGAGGCAAGGGGCAAGCTCCTCTCCGTTCGAGACACTCTAGCAAATGTCTCAGGACCCTACTTTGATCCTTGGAATCGGCTGGGCCGGTCCTCACCTAACTTTGGAGGATAAGTTATTCCTGAGCACACGTTTCCCGGTCCTTACAGACCTATATCCGAGGCGCCTCACGTTCCAACAACCACACAGGTGAAAAGTATATAAATGTCAAGGCTGGTAGGTCACCGACACCACCCTAGCTAGAAAGAAACGTCGTGCTCTCCCAGCGGTCCGTCTCCCGTTTTTGACTCATACCGAGGTGTGAGGCTCACGAATTCACGTTATACACAAAGCTACGCCACACAGGCCGTACTTTGATCATCAACCACAAGACTTTGCTTTTCAACAGAAGCCCTGATCAATTGTCACCTACGCGTGCCACACTGGCAATTCACTCCATGCGACTGATGTCCATCGATATACAACCTCTGAGCTCGTACGTCTCAAAGAAGGGCGTTAAGCAAGAGAATAAATTCTCCGCCGTCAAACAGATGTATATTTAATAGAGATCAATCAACACAGAATAAAATCCAATGTCAGACACACAATCCATTTACAAGTTCGCTCTGGGTCTGAACGAAACCGGAGGCACTTTCCTCGCATATCCATCCATCTCCAAGTACGTCTGGACGATCACCAACTGTTTCCCTCATCTTGGGTGTACAGCCCAATCGAGATCATCAGTAATCACCCAAACGATGTGAAGACTTCCGGTCTTCAACCACCGTCTTCATCTTCGACATCTCGTCGAAACGGTTATTCAGAATGGGTATAAACCCGACCTTTCTGAATAAACCACGTATATGATAAACAAATGTTACACAAACACAACAAACGCCTCAATCCAATTTAGAATATTAATTTATTCACAAAATCACATTCTTAGGGAATAGGTTCCCATTAATTTTATCAAAGATAAATTCTTCTAAATTTATTCTTTAATCTTCCTTTGGATATCATTTCAAACTAGTCGGGATTAGCGAACCACACCGAAGTAATTATTTATTTTATTTCCCAATCCCAACCTATTTATCCCATGGAGAAAACTGGTAATACTCCATATCTAACGCCACGGTGTTATCGGTAAAGTTAATTACCATTTCACGTTCAAATCTAATTAAAGATTTAACTATCGCTTTAGAGCAAAACTGGTGGTACTCCATTCTCGATCACCTTTCAGATTTGATAATTTAAATTATCAAGTCTCGTTTCAATCTAATTAAAGATTCATTAAAACTCCACTTAGTTTTAATCTTCTTAAAAATCAATATTTTGTCTTTAACCGGATTAAAGAACCAATGTCATATAAAACACGATTCACGATAAACCCAAATCACATTTGATATTAAATACAAGGCTTTGAATAGAAAATATACCGGCTTATATTCAATATCAAATTCTGAAACCAACAAATATCGTATTGGAAATAACGATAGAAAATATATCTTTCAAATTCCCATAACAATATTTGTATAGTCACGAAATCCAATATCGAAATATTCCAAAGACAATTTCGATTCAGATCCACTTCCACTTTATATATATTGGAAATTCTGGTTATTTTCAAAACCGATTCAAATTCAATTTATTCATTTCAAAAATAAATTGGTTTTAGTTCTAGTTCAAAACTAGTTCATTTCGATAAAAATCTATTTTTATCCTTTCAAATATGGAGTTTTTCATCCCAGTTCTTTCCAATTCACATATTATGATTTTACACAAATTAATTTAATAATTTTATCAAGGCCCGTACAGTCGATTTCCATCAACGACCATCGAACTGCACTTACAGCGACCTTTTTCAAATTTGATTTGGACATAATTCCAAGTCCAACCGTTAGATTTCTAATTTCAAATATTCGTTAGAAAGCTCTTTTCGATACGAACCCAACGGTTCCGGTTTTAGGAGAATCCGACGGTTGGATCTCCCGTAACGTCAATTCGAAGTCAATGGTCGAAATTCACGAACTGCCGCGGCGCGGCGCGTTCTATTCAGGCCATTATATATATATAATATATATTATATATATTTCGTCGATTTCCTTTTAAAACGTATTTTATAAATCGTTTTAAATTCGTTTTCAAAACCATTTCAACACTATTTCAATTTCTAATCAAAATTGAATATTTCATATCATCACTATATAAATGATAATATTTTCAAAACGTTATATTTCGAAATCACTTCTTTTCTATATTCATTGTAAAAACGAATATAATCGATATAAATATCGTTCACATCAAAATAGTGCAACTCTAATCAACACGGCTTTATATATTTCAATAAATTCGTTATTCTATTCAACAAATGAATATTTATTCCATTCAACACATGAATTTTCTTTTATAATATTCATTATTTTCCCGATTGGAATGAGGCTCAATCAATTACCATATAACGTTAATTATATGGATTCCATACAACACATGTATATAATAGCAACGATAAACAATCAGCCATCATCCAAAGTGCACCACACAACTACATAAGCATCAAATATAAATAATTAACGCTTACACAGCCTATCGACCAATCGATCGACACACAATTAAATAATTGGGATTAGTGTACGCCAAATATCATCCCAACACCCGTGTGGGGTTTCAAATCAACAAACACAGATTTTTATTTGTGCAGTTGGGCGATGTGTAAAATTTATCATCCCAATCAATATCAGTCAAATCAGTGTATATAAACAAATCGGCCGATTTGTTTATAATTATTTATTTATTCACATTCACGTTAAAAATTATATTTTTAATGATAAAATATTTTTTTACTATATAAATATTTTATTTCCTTTCAACACAAGAATATTTTATTATTTAATCATTCCACAACACAATCAATTTTCACAACACATCAATCAAACAAACAAGTCGTCCATGGTCTGTGGACGACGGGTGTCGGGTGCTGCTAAGCACCGTCTGCATCCTAGTATATACATATAACTAGAAAAAGAAATTTAGAGTGAGAAGTTCTCACCAAAGCTATCCCAACTCCACGACACTTCCAATGTAGGGAATCATCACTGCTCTCGCCTTTTGTCACTTTCGTTGCCCGTAGCCACTACATATATAAAAATCATATTTTTATATTGTTGCTATGTATATAAAAATCATATTTTTATATTACTACTACATAGATAAAAATTCTATTCATCGTTACTATATAGATAAAAAATTTATTTTTACATCGTTACTATATAGATAAAAATTCTATTTTTACATCGTTAATATATAGATAAAAATTCTATTTTTACATCGATGTTCCTATAATAAAGATTATATTTTTATCATGCTATTCTCTATATAAAGATTTCGCCTTTTCAAATATAAAGATTTCGCCTTTTCAAATATAAAGATTTCGCCTTTTCAAATATAAAGATTTCGCCTTTTCTCTTATGAAGATTTCGCCTTTTCTCTTTCATCACTATAAAAAACACATTTTTACTTTGCTACATATATAAAGATGATATTTTTACTATCTATAAAATATAAAAATCGTATTTTTATACTTTCTATACTATAAAAATCATATCTTTACATTGCTACTACTATAAAGATCACATCTTTAACATTTCTACTATATAAAAATTACATCTTTAATCTTCCTATCATATAAAAATTATATTTTATTATAATTCAGTGCTATATATATAATTTCAGAATTATCAAACATTAACATATATATTATTTCAAAATTTTAACAATATTTATATTTATTTTAAAACTGATTTAAAGTAAATTAAAACAAACAGTAAAAACTTACAGCGTGTAAGCAAAAGAGGTGGCGGCGCTTCGTCTTCGCTGACCGGCGGTGGTCGGAGATCATCAGCGCAAGGCGGAGATGGCCAGGGGGGAAAGAGCACTCGCCGGTGGTCGGGCTCGGGGTTTGGGGCTTAGGGGGTGCGGTCAAATTAGGGTTCGGGGTTTGGGGCTGTACAGCAAACGAGAAGCGAAGGGGGGGGGGGGTCGGTTGCGTTCTAGGCAGAGGAGGGAGCGAAGGGAGGAGAAGAAGTAGAAGGCGCAGCGGGGGGGGGGGGGGTTGCCTGGCGGCACGACGCGCCTGAAAGGGGGGAGACGGCGATTCTTCGATGTCGGGATTTTTTTTTTAATTTTATTTCTGAAAAGTGAAAGAGAGAGGGGTAGTGGTAGGAGAGTATATATTATATATATATTTAATTATTTTATTTTAAAAAGCAATTTTTTCATTCGAACTCGAAACGAGACCCACCGCCTGTCGTCCATAGCGTTTCACCCCCATTCCGAACACAATGGGATATGTATCGTAAGTCGATTTGACTGTTTTGATCAGTTTTCGTCAAAATCAACATATAACTCTATATATTGAATTTGAACGCGCATTTCTATTTACCCGGGCCACATACTAACTAGAAAAATTCTAGAAAAATATTTTCAAGCTTCGTATTGACGATACGGTCCTAACAAAACTAATTTCATCGAATTCTGAGATCGTTTGAAAAATGTCCAATTTCCAGTCGATTAAAATCAACTGAAACTGGTCAAACACGTTTTCCTCTGCCACGCTCAAATATTGATTCGAAAAATTATGAAATTTGGAATCTAGCAATAATTTGACATCACAGATCCAACAAAAGTGGTTTCGTCGAAATCCGAGGTCGTTTGCAAAATTTCCATTTTTAAGGACCTGAATTCCATAGCGACTATTCAGAATTTTCAACTGGGCATGACTTTTGATTCCCGCTATGAAATCTCAATTTTCCGGATTCGTTGGAAAGATATTCTCAATTAGATTCAAATATTTTTGGTTTCACTAAAATCCGGTTTATTTTGCACCCGGTACATTCATTTGAAGTTTGAAATCGAATTATCGAACTACCGCACCATTTTCAATTCTATTTATAATTAAAATAAAAAATTTATATTCTAACGACGACGTATATAAATATATACGTTCTATTCTATTCAAAATAAATTTCTCGTTGATATTATTTAAAATAATTCATTTTAAATGTTCAAAATTCACTAAAATTGCCAAAATAAAAATTTTAAATTGGCTCGCATTTCCGGGTTGTTACATTCTCCCCCACTTAAAACTTTTCGTCCCCGAAAAGGAACAAAGTCGAAAGTGGTTTGATTAATCAACTCTACGTTTGATCTGGCTTCCAATCTCCAACTCTCCGGTTTCTGAGAATTTTCAAATTCTTCCAAAAATTTGGCTAACACCCGGAATTTTTGAAAAATTTCGCCATAACCTCCTTTGTACGGGGAGAGGTTTGGAAATTTATTGGGCCGTATTATGTACCCAATAAATCCTAATAAACATACACATATTTATAGTGATATATTCTGGTGTTTACAGGGGAGCATGTATTGATAATAACTCCAGAGAATAAATTCTCGTCACCTTGTCAAAGCCTGAGGGAGTGTGTATTTTAAATGCTCCAGAGGATAAATCCTCGTCACCTCGTCCCGTGTGGGAAATAAATAGTCCATGTGCCGTATCTAATAACTAGAGAGACGTGATTATTGTCAACTCTTGACCCGTGTGGGGTTTTTATTAATCTGGCAATTTTATCGTTACAATTTAAATAGTCCATATCAGTCATAAGTTCAACCTGTAAAATATAGTCATCGCCATACAAGCCTCTCGCTCGTATGGTAAATCTTCCACCTCGTCACACAAGCTCCAAATGCTTATGTGGTATATGATGAAGTATGCCTATCTTCTAGAAGTATGCCATGTAATGTAGTTCAAAATTAATTGTTGTTATCCTATGGCGATGTTTATTATTTCACACAGAATAACCAGCACTCCGCATCCAATGGCATTCACAGGAGTTGATATAATAATAATATTTCGCATCCAACTCATTAAGGTTTACCTATTTGTCGGGCACACAAATAAAATCTTTACTCAACAGCTATCCAATTTCCTGTTCAAACATATATAATGCACAAGTATATATTTCTAACTATTTTCTAATCAGTTCAATGTGTGATTTAATTGAATAAATTTGTTCTGGTTTTTATTGATGATATTCTAATCTTCTCTAAATCAAAGGCCGAAAAGGAACATAACAATGAAAGCCGAAAAGGAACGAAGCAGAAAGTTGTTTAACAAATCAACTTCCATTATTTTGACTACGGATTAAGTTCTTCAACTTTTCAGTTTCTAAGAACTTTTCAATTTTTTCAAAAATTTGGATAACACTCTAAATTTTCGAAAAATTTCGCCATGACCTCCCCTGCACTGGGAGCAACGGGAAAATACCGAAATTGCCATACAGGCCCTCTGATCTCAAAAAGAAAATGAAAAAGCCAAGCGGCTCATAAAATCATCATCACCCAAACAAAACAGTAAATTATGGTAAACATGTACCTATTTGTCGGGCAAACAAATTTTATTCTTCTGCTCTAGCCTCCTTGCTATGACCTGTTCACACATATATATGTACATGCATGCAATCGCAACTAATTTCAATACAATTCAATATTCGATTCTATTAGGCTAAATGGTTCAAAATTATCAAACAAATAAAAAAACAACACAAACATCAATCAATTAGTGAATTAGAGTTTCAAATTCATAATTTTGATACATATATACAAAAAAATCATGTTTTTGATGCCAAATCACAACAATGAATTCTAGCTATATTTTGGTTCTCACACCAGTCTGATGGAATTATATAGAAACCACACCTTCGAAACACGAACATAAATATTGATGATGCCATGGTCATTATCAATATCATCTCCGGGCGACTAGAGTGTGATTCTATATCTATCCAGTATATTAAAACTTCGAATATACGTTCATGACGCGTATACGCGAAATCTTTATATACTCGATTGTCCAAATTCAAAATAAATAAATATTCAAATACGTATAAAACGGTTTAAATTTCAAAACAAAATTGTTTTCATTTGAAAAATATACTCTTCACACTCGTTCTAGGATACTACTGATCCTATCTCTAACGAGTCATTCTAATTGGATATTACTAATCCAATATCTGATGAATTCTTTCGTATGGTTCTAATGTGTCTTGTTCTCGAGCTCTGTAAACCAAAGCTCTGATACCAAACTAAGACGACCCGAACTCCCCGGTAAGGAAAGCACGGATAGAATTGAGGACAAGACAAAATAGAACGCAAACCGAAGAACATTTCATTGTTATTACAACAATTCCATCAAATACAAGAATATACAGAGTATAGATGAATAAATTACATTCAACAAATATCAGAGATTTAAATTACATTTAAATACATCGCAGTGGAAAATAATACAAAAGCACAACTAGAAGTAATGCACGGATACAGAGCTTTCCGAGCATCGTTACAGCTGTAAATCAGGATCCTGTGAATATAAATCTGCAAATCCAAAACTACTAGCTGCCCGTGTCGAAAATAAGGGCACCCAGAGTTTAGGTTAAAACAATAAACTCCAGGTCAGTCATGGGACTGGTGTGAGAACTAAAACAGTTATTAATCTTTATTTTAAAGTTCGGTAAATCAAGGGACCACGCCGTATAACACGGAACGGGTTTCCTCCCAAGAATACCAGTGCATAAAACAAACAGCGCAATGCTAAATAAAGAAAAATGAAGCTATTATAAGACCCAGGTCCCATCACACAATGCAACGCAAGCCGGAGGATAGGGTTTTTACCTTATAATAGCCAAAGCATGCTTGATACGTTTAAAACACATTATTTGATACTATTATAGGTGTATAGTGTCAAAACAATTTCAATCATAAATATAAATCATAGACGGCATAAGCGCCCCCATCCCACTATGTCGCCATACTAGGCTCTACAAATAAAACCGAAACACACGTATTGGAAATTGGATTCCATCATGAGTCGAGGCAAGGGGCAAGCTCCTCTCCGTTCGAGACACTCTAGCAAATGTCTCAGGACCCCACTTTGATCCTTGGAATCGGCTGGGCCGGTCCTCACCTAACTTTGGAGGATTAGTTATTCCTGAGCACACGTTTCTCGGTCCTTACAGACCTATATCCGCGGCGCCTCGCATTCCAACAACCACACAGGTGAAAAGTATATAAATGTCAGGGCTGGTAGGTCACTGACACCACCCTAGCTAGAAAGAAACGTCGTGCTCTCCCAGCGGTCCATCTACCGTTTTTGACTCATACCGAGGTGTGAGGCTCACGAATTCACGTTATACACAAAGCTACGCCACACAGGCCGTGCTTTGATCATCAACCACAAGACTTTGCTTTTCAACAGAAGCCTTGATCAATTGCCACTTACGCGTGCCACACTGGCAATTCACTCCATGCGACTGATGTCCATCGATATACAACCTCTGAGCTCGTACGTCTCAGAGAAGGGCGTTAAGAAAGAGAATAAATTCTCCGCCGCCAAACAGATGTATATTTAATAGAGATCAATCAACACAGAATAAAATCCAATGTCAGACACACGATCCATTTACAAGTTCGCTCTGGGTCTGAACGAAACCGGAGTCACTTTCCTCGCATATCCATCCATCTCCAAGTACGTCTGGACGATCACCAACTGTTTCCCTCATCTTGGGTGTACAGCCCAATCGAGATCATCAGTAATCACCCAAATGATGTGAAGACTTCCGGTCTTCAACCACCGTCTTCATCTTCGACATCTCGTCGAATCGGTAATTCAGAATGGGTATAAACCCGGCCTTTCTGAATAAACCACGTATATGATAAACAAATGTTACATAAACATAACAAACGCCTCATTCCAATTCAGAATATTCATTTATTCACAAAATCATATTCTTAGGGAATAGGTTCCCATTAATTTTATCAAAGATAAATTCTTCTAAATTTATTCTTTAATCTTCCTTTGGATATCATTTCAAACTAGTCGGGATTAGCGAACCACACCGAAGTAATTATTTATTTTATTTCCCAATCCCAACCTATTTATCCCATGGAGAAAACTGGTAATACTCCATATCTAACGCCACGGTGTTATCGGTAAAGTTAATTACCATTTCACGTTCAAATCTAATTAAAGATTTAACTATCGCTTTAGAGCAAAACTGGTGGTACTCCATTCTCGATCACCTTTCAGATTTGATAATTTAAATTATCAATTCTCATTTCAATCTAATTAAAGATTCATTAAAACTCCACTTAGTTTTAATCTTCTTAAAAATCAATATTTTGTCTTTAACCGGATTAAAGAACCAATGTCATATAAAACACGATTCACGATAAACCCAAATCACATTTGATATTAAATACAAGGCTTTGAATAGAAAATATACCGGCTTATATTCAATATCAAATTCTGAAACCAACAAATATCGTATTGGAAATAACGATAGAAAATATATCTTTCAAATTCCCATAACAATATTTGTATAGTCACGAAATCCAATATCGAAATATTCCAAAGACAATTTCGATTCAGATCCACTTCCACTTTATATATATTGGAAATTCTGGTTATTTTCAAAACCGATTCAAATTCAATTTATTCATTTCAAAAATAAATTGGTTTTAGTTCTAGTTCAAAACTAGTTCATTTCGATAAAAATCTATTTTTATCCTTTCAAATATGGAGTTTTTCATCCCAGTTCTTTCCAATTCACATATTATGATTTTACACAAATTAATTTAATAATTTTATCAAGGCCCGTACAGTAGATTTCCATCAACGGCCATCGAACTGCACTTACAGCGACCTTTTTCAAATTTGATTTGGACATAATTCCAAATCCAACCGTTAGATTTCTAATTTCAAATATTCGTTAGAAAGCTCTTTTCGATACGAACCCAACGGTTCCAGTTTTAGGAGAATCCGACGGTTGGATCTCCCGTAACGTCAACTCGAAGTCAATGGTCGAAATTCACGAACTGCCGCGGCGCGTTCTATTCAGGCCATTATATATATAATATATATTATATATATTTCGTCGATTTCCTTTTAAAACGTATTTTATAAATCGTTTTAAATTCGTTTTCAAAACCATTTCAACACTATTTCAATTTCTAATCAAAATTGAATATTTCATATCATCACTATATAAATGATAATATTTTCAAAACATTATATTTCGAAATCACTTCTTTTCTATATTCATTGTAAAAACGAATATAATCGATATAAATATCGTTCACGTCAAAATAGCGCAACTCTAATCAACACGGCTTTATATATTTCAATAAATTCGTTATTCTATTGAACAAATGAATATTTATTCCATTCAACACATGAATTTTCTTTTATAATATTCATTATTTTCCCGATTGGAATGAGGCCCAATCAATTACCATATAACGTTAATTATATGGATTCCATACAACACATGTATATAATAGCAACGATAAACAATCTGCCATCATCGAAAGTGCACCACACAACTACATAAGCATCAAATATAAATAATTAACGCTTACACAGCCTGTCGACCAATCGATCGACACACAATTAAATAATTGGGATTAGTGTACGCCAAATATCATCCCAACACCCGTGTGGGGTTTCAAATCAACAAACACAGATTTTTATTTGTGCAGTTGGGCGATGTGTAAAATTTATCATCCCAATCAATATCAGTCAAATCAGTGTATATAAACAAATCGGCCGATTTGTTTATATTTATTTATTTATTCACATTCACGTTAAAAATTATATTTTTAATGATAAAATATTTTTTTCACTATATAAATATTTTATTTCCTTTCAATACAAGAATATTTTATTATTTAATCATTGCACAACACAATCAATTTTCACAACACATCAATCAAACAAACAAGCCGTCCATGGTCTGTGGACGACGGGTGTCGGGTGCTGCTAAGCACCGTCTGCATCCTAGTATATACATATAACTAGAATAAGAAATTTAGAGTGAGAAGTTCTCACCAAAGCTATCCCAACTCCACGACACTTCCAATGTAGGGAATCATCACTGCTCTCGCCTTTTGTCACTTTCGTTGCCCGTAGCCACTACATATATAAAAATCATATTTTTATATTGTTGCTATGTATATAAAAATCATATTTTTATATTACTACTACATAGATAAAAATTCTATTTTTACATCGTTACTATATAGATAAAATTTTTATTTTTACATCGTTACTATATAGATAAAAATTCTATTTTTACATCGTTAATATATAGATAAAAATTCTATTTTTACATCGTAAAAATTCTATTTTTACATCGATGTTCCTATAATAAAGATTATATTTTTATCATGCTATTCTCTATATAAAGATTTCGCCTTTTCAAATATAAAGATTTCGCCTTTTCAAATATAAAGATTTCGCCTTTTCTCTTATGAAGATTTCGCCTTTTCTCTTTCATCACTATAAAAATCACATTTTTACTTTGCTACATATATAAAGATGATATTTTTACTATCTATAAAATATAAAAATCGTAATTTTATACTTTCTATACTATAAAAATCATATCTTTACATTGCTACTACTATAAAGATCACATCTTTAACATTTCTACTATATAAAAATTACATCTTTAATCTTCCTATCATATAAAAATTATATTTTATTATAATTCAGTGCTATATATATAATTTCAGAATTATCAAACATTAACATATATATTATTTCAAAATTTTAACAATATTTATATTTATTTTAAAACTGATTTAAAGTAAATTAAAACAAACAGTAAAAACTTACAGCGTGTAAGCAAAAGAGGTGGCGGCGCTTCGTCTTCGCTGACCGGCGGTGGTCGGAGTTCATCAGCGCGAGGCGGAGATGGCCAGGGGGGAAAGAGCACTCGCCGGTGGTCGGGCTCGGGGTTTGGGTCTTAGGGGGTGCGGTCAAATTAGGGTTCGGGGTTTGGGGCTGTACAGCGAACGAGAAGCAAAAGGGGGGGGGGGGGGTCGGTTGCGTTCTAGGCAGAGGAGGGAGCGAAGGGAGGAGAAGAAGGAGAAGGCGAAGCGGAGGGGGGGGGGGTTGCCTGGCGGCGCGACGCGCCTGAAAGGGGGGAGACGGCGATTCTTCGATGTCGGGATTTTTTTTTTAATTTTATTTCTAAAAAGTGAAAGAGAGAGGGGTAGTGGTAGGAGAGTATATATATTATATATATTTAATTATTTTATTTTAAAAAGCAACTTTTTCATTCGAACTCGAAACGAGACCCACCGCCTGTCGTCCATAGCGTTTCACCCCCATTCCGAACACAATGGGATATGTATCGTAAGCTGGTTTAACTGTTTTGATCAGTTTTCGTCAAGATCAACATATAACTCTATATATTGAATTTGAACACGCATTTCTATTTACCGGGGCCACATACTAACTAGAAAAATTATAGAAAAATATTTTCTAGCTTCGTATTGACGATACGGTCCTAACAAAACTAATTTCATCGAATTCTGAGATCGTTTGAAAAATGGCCAATTTCCAGTCGATTAAAATCAACTGAAACTGGTCAAACACGTTTTCCTCTGCCACGCTCAAATATTGATTCGAAAAATTATGAAATTTGGAATCTAGCAATAATTTGACATCACAGATCCAACAAAAGTGGTTTCGTCGAAATCCGAGGTCGTTTGCAAAATTTCCATTTTTAAGGACCTGAATTCCATAGCGACTATTCAGAATTTTCAACTGGGCATAACTTTTGATTCCCGCTATGAAATCTCAATTTTCCGGATTCGTTGGAAAGATATTCTCAATTAGATTCAAATATTTTTGGTTTCACTAAAATCCGGTTTATTTTGCACCCGGTACATTCATTTGAAATTTGAAATCGAATTATCGAACTACCGCACCATTTTCAATTCTATTTATAATTAAAATAAAAATTTTATATTCTAACGACGACGTATATAAATATATACGTTCTATTCTATTCAAAATAAATTTCTCGTTGATATTATTTAAAATAATTCATTTTAAATGTTCAAAATTCACTAAAATTGCCAAAATAAAATTTTTAAATTGGCTCGCATTTCCGGGTTGTTACATTCTCCCCCACTTAAAACTTTTCGTCCCCGAAAAGGAACAAAGTCGAAAGTGGTATGATTAATCATCTCTACGTTCGATCTGGCTTCCAATCTCCAACTCTCCGGTTTCTGAGAATTTTCCAATTCTTCCAAAAATTTGGCTAACACCCGGAATTTTCGAAAAATTTCGCCATAACCTCCTTTGTACGGGGAGAGGTTTGGAAATTTATTGGGCCGTATTATGTACCCAATAAATCCTAATAAACATACACATATTTGTAGTGATATATTCTGGTGTTTACAGGGGAGCATGTATTGATAATAACTCCAGAGAATAAATTCTCGTCACCCTGTCAAAGCCTGAGGGAGTGTGTATTTTAAATGCTCCAGAGGATAAATCCTCGTCACCTCGTCCCGTGTGGGAAATAAATAGTCCATGTGCCGTATCTAATAACTAGAGAGACGTGATTATTGTCAACTCT
This sequence comes from Allium sativum, assembly GCA_030737875.1. Lineage (NCBI taxonomy): Eukaryota > Viridiplantae > Streptophyta > Magnoliopsida > Asparagales > Amaryllidaceae > Allium > Allium sativum. The sequence goes on along the minus strand of CM060922.1, from coordinate 439,516,449 downwards.
TGACCCGTGTGGGGTTTTTATTAATCTGGCAATTTTATCGTTACAATTTAAATAGTCCATATCAGTCATAAGTTCAACCTGTAAAATATAGTCATCGCCATACAAGCCTCTCGCTCGTATGGTAAATCTTCCACCTCGTCACACAAGCTCCAAATGCTTATGTGGTATATGATGAAGTATGCCTATCTTCTAGAAGTATGCCATGTAATGTAGTTCAAAATTAATTGTTGTTATCCTATGGCGATGTTTATTATTTCACACAGAATAACCAGCACTCCGCATCCAATGGCATTCACAGGAGTTGATATAATAATAATATTTCGCATCCAACTCATTAAGGTTTACCTATTTGTCGGGCACACAAATAAAATCTTTACTCAACAGCTATCCAATTTCCTGTTCAAACATATATAATGCACAAGTATATATTTCTAACTATTTTCTAATCAGTTCAATGTGTGATTTAATTGAATAAATTTGTTCTGGTTTTTATTGATGATATTCTAATCTTCTCTAAATCAAAGGCCGAAAAGGAACATAACAATGAAAGCCGAAAAGGAACGAAGCCGAAAGTTGTTTAACAAATCAACTTCCATTATTTTGACTACGGCTTAAGTTCTTCAACTTTTCAGTTTCTAAGAACTTTTCAAATTTTTCAAAAATTTGGATAACACCCTAAATTTTCGAAAAATTTCGCCATGACCTCCCCTGCACTGGGAGCAACGGGAAAATCCCGAAATTGCCATACAGGCCCTCTGATCTCAAAAAGAAAAAGAAAAAGCCAAGCGGCTAGCCAATCGGCTCATAAAATCATCATCACCCAAACAAAACAGTAAATTATGGTAAACATGTACCTATTTGTCGGGCAAACAAATTTTATTCTTCTGCTCTAGCCTCCTTGCTATGACCTGTTCACACATATATATGTACATGCATGCAATCGCAACTAATTTCAATACAATTCAATATTCGATTCTATTAGGCTAAATGGTTCAAAATTATCAAACAAATAAAAAAACAACACAAACATCAATCAATTAGTGAATTAGAGTTTCAAATTCATAATTTTGATACATATATACAAAAAATCATGTTTTTGATGCCAAATCACAACAATGAATTCTAGCTATATTTTGGTTCTCACACCAATCTGATGGAATTATATAGAAACCACACCTTCGAAACACGAACATAAATATTGATGATGCCATGGTCATTATCAATATCATCTCCGGGCGACTAGAGTGTGATTCTATATCTATCCAGTATATTAAAACTTCGAATATACGTTCATGACGCATATACGCGAAATCTTTATATACTCGATTGTTCAAATTCAAAATAAATAAATATTCAAATACGTATAAAACGGTTTAAATTTCAAAACAAAATTGTTTTCATTTGAAAAATATACTCTTCACACTCGTTCTAGGATACTACTGATCCTATCTCTAACGAGTCATTCTAATTGGATATTACTAATCCAATATCTGATGAATTCTTTCGTATGGTTCTAATGTGTCTTGTTCTCGAGCTCTGTAAACCAAAGCTCTGATACCAAACTAAGACGACCCGAACTCCTCGGTAAGGAAAGCACGGATAGAATTGAGGACAAGACAAAATAGAACGCAAACCGAAGAACATTTCATTGTTATTACAACAATTCCATCAAATACAAGAATATACAGAGTATAGATGAATAAATTACATTCAACAAATATCAGAGATTTAAATTACATTTAAATACATCGCAGTGGAAAATAATACAAAAGCACAACTAGAAGTAATGCACGGATACAGAGCTTTACGAGCATCGTTACAGCTGTAAATCAGGATCCTGTGAATATAAATCTGCAAATCCAAAACTACTAGCTGCCCGTGTCGAAAATAAGGGCACCCAGAGTTTAGGTTAAAACAATAAACTCCAGGTCAGTCATGGGACTGGTGTGAGAACTAAAACAATTATTAATCTTTATTTTAAAGTTCGGTAAATCAAGGGACCACGCCGTATAACACGGAACGGGTTTCCTCCCAAGAATACCAGTGCATAAAACAAACAACGCAATGCTAAATAAAGAAAAATGAAGCTATTATAAGACCCAGGTCCCATCACACAATGCAACGCAAGCCGGAGGATAGGGTTTTTACCTTATAATAGCCAAAGCATGCTTGATACGTTTAAAACACATTATTTGATACTATTATAGGTGTATAGTGTCAAAACAATTTCAATCATAAATATAAATCATAGACGGCATAAGCGCCCCCATCCCACTATGTCGCCATACTAGGCTCTACAAATAAAACCGAAACACACGTATTGGAAATTGGATTCCATCATGAGTCGAGGCAAGGGGCAAGCTCCTCTCCGTTCGAGACACTCTAGCAAATGTCTCAGGACCCCACTTTGATCCTTGGAATCGGCTGGGCCGGTCCTCACCTAACTTTGGAGGATTAGTTATTCCTGAGCACACGTTTCTCGGTCCTTACAGACCTATATCCGCGGCGCCTCGCATTCCAACAACCACACAGGTGAAAAGTATATAAATGTCAGGGCTGGTAGGTCACTGACACCACCCTAGCTAGAAAGAAACGTCGTGCTCTCCCAGCGGTCCATCTCCCGTTTTTGACTCATACCGAGGTGTGAGGCTCACGAATTCACGTTATACACAAAGCTACGCCACACAGGCCGTGCTTTGATCATCAACCACAAGACTTTGCTTTTCAACAGAAGCCTTGATCAATTGCCACTTACGCGTGCCACACTGGCAATTCACTCCATGCGACTGATGTCCATCGATATACAACCTCTGAGCTCGTACGCCTCAGAGAAGGGCGTTAAGCAAGAGAATAAATTCTCTGCCGCTAAATAGATGTATATTTAATAGAGATCAATCAACACAGAATAAAATCCAATGTCAGACACACAATCCATTTACAAGTTCGCTCTGGGTCTGAACGAAACCGGAGTCACTTTCCTCGCATATCCATCCATCTCCAAGTACGTCTGGACGATCACCAACTGTTTCCCTCATCTTGGGTGTACAGCCCAATCGAGATCATCAGTAATCACCCAAATGATGTGAAGACTTCCGGTCTTCAACCACCGTCTTCATCTTCGACATCTCGTCGAATCGGTAATTCAGAATGGGTATAAACCCGGCCTTTCTGAATAAACCACGTATATGATAAACAAATGTTACATAAACATAACAAACGCCTCATTCCAATTCAGAATATTCATTTATTCACAAAATCATATTCTTAGGGAATAGGTTCCCATTAATTTTATCAAAGATAAATTCTTCTAAATTTATTCTTTAATCTTCCTTTGGATATCATTTCAAACTAGTCGGGATTAGCGAACCACACTGAAGTAATTATTTATTTTATTTCCCAATCCCAACCTATTTATCCCATGGAGAAAACTGGTAATACTCCATATCTAACACCACAGTGTTATCGGTAAAGTTAATTACCATTTTACATTCAAATCTAATTAAAGATTTAACTATCGCTTTGGAGCAAAACTGGTGGTACTCCATTCTCGATCACCTTTCAGATTTGATAATTTAAATTATCAATTCACATTTCAATCTAATTAAAGATTCATTAAAACTCCACTTAGTTTTAATCTTCTTAAAAATCAATATTTTGTCTTTAACCGGGTTAAAGAACCAATGTCATATAAAACACGATTCACGATAAACCCAAATCACATTTGATATTAAATACAAGGCTCTAAATAGAAAATATAACGGCTTATATTCAATATCAAATTCTGAAACCAACAAATATCGTATTGGAAATAACGATAGAAAATATATCTTTCAAATTCCCATAACAATATCTGTATTGTCACGAAATCCAATATCGAAATATTCCAAAGACAATTTCGATTCAGATCCACTTCCACTTTATATATATTGGAAATTCTGGTTATTTTCAAAACCGATTCAAATTCAATTTATTCATTTCAAAAATAAATTGGTTTTAGTTCTAGTTCAAAACCAGTTCATTTCGATAAAAATCTATTTTTATCCTTTCAAATAAGAAGTTTTTCTTCCCAGTTCTTTCCAATTCACATATTATGATTTTACACAAATTATTAATATTTTTAATAATTTTATCAAGGCCCGTACAGTAGATTTCCATCAACGGCCATCGAACTGCACTTACATCGACCTTTTTCAAATTTGATTTGGACATAATTCCAAATCCAACCGTTAGATTTCTAATTTCAAATATTCGTTAGAAAGCTCTTTTCGATACGAACCCAACGGTTCCAGTTTTAGGAGAATCCGACGGTTGGATCTCCCGTAACGTCAACTCGAAGTCAATGGTCGAAATTCACGAACTGCCGCGGCGCGGCGCGTTCTATTCAGGCCATTATATATAATATATATATTATATATATTTCGTCGATTTCCTTTTAAAACGTATTTTATAAATCGTTTTAAATTCGTTTTCAAAACCATTTCAACACTATTTCAATTTCTAATCAAAATTGAATATTTCATATCATCGCTATATAAATGATAATATTTTCAAAACATTATATTTCGAAATCATTTCTTTTCTATATTCATTGTAAAAACGAATATAATCGATATAAATATCGTTCACGTCAAAATAGCGCAACTCTAATCAACATGGCTTTATATATTTCAATAAATTCGTTACTCTATTCAACAAATGAATATTTATTCCATTCAACACATGAATTTTCTTTTATAATATTCATTATTTTCCCGATTGGAATGAGGCCCAATCAATTACCATATAACGTTAATTATATGGATTCCATACAACACATGTATATAATAGCAACGATAAACAATTAGCCATCATCCAAAGTGCACCACACAACTACATAAGCATCAAATATAAATAATTAACGCTTACACAGCCTGTCGACCAATCGATCGACACACAATTAAATAATTGGGATTAGTGTACGCCAAATATCATCCCAACACCCGTGTGGGGTTTCAAATCAACAAACACAGATTTTTATTTGTGCAGTTGGGCGATGTGTAAAATTTATCATCCCAATCAATATCAGTCAAATCAGTGTATATAAACAAATCGGCCGATTTGTTTATAATTATTTATTTATTCACATTCACGTTAAAAATTATATTTTTAACGATAAAATATTTTTTTACTATATAAATATTTTATTTCCTTTCAACACAAGAATATTTTATTATTTAATCATTCCACAACACAATAATTTTCACAACACATCAATCAAACAAACAAGCCGTGCATGGTCTGTGGATGACGGGTGTCGGGTGCTGCTAAGCACCGTCTGCATCCTAGTATATATATAACCAGAAAAAGAAATTTAGAGTGAGAAGTTCTCACCAAAGCTATCCCAACTCCACGACACTTCCAATGTAGGGAATCATCACTGCTCTCGCCTTTTGTCACTTTCGTTGCCCGTAGCCACTACATATATAAAAATCATATTTTTATATTGTTGCTATGTATATAAAAATCATATTTTTATATTACTACTACATAGATAAAAATTCTATTTTTACATCGTTACTATATAGATAAAATTTTTATTTTTACATCGTTACTATATAGATAAAAATTCTATTTTTACATCGTTACTATATAGATAAAAATTCTGTTTTTACATCGTAAAAATTCTATTTTTACATCGTTGTTCCTATAATAAAGATTATATTTTTATCATGCTATTCTCTATATAAAGATTTCGCCTTTTCAAATATAAAGATTCCGCCTTTTCAAATATAAAGATTTCGCCTTTTCAAATATAAAGATTTCGCCTTTTCTCTTAAGAAGATTTCGCCTTTTCTCTTATGAAGATTTCACCTTTTCTCTTTCATCACTATAAAAATCACATTTTTACTTTGCTACATATATAAAGATGATATTTTTACTATCTATAAAATATAAAAATCGTATTTTTATACTTTCTATACAATAAAAATCATATCTTTTCATTGCTACTACTATAAAGATCACATCTTTAACATTTCTACTATATAAAAATTACATCTTTAATCTTCCTATCATATAAAAATTATATTTTATTATAATTCAGTGCTATATATATAATTTCAGAATTATCAAACATTAACATATATATTATTTCAAAATTTTAACAATATTTATATTTATTTTAAAACTGATTTAAAGTAAATTAAAACAAACAGTAAAAACTTACAGCGTGTAAGCAAAAGAGGTGGCGGTGCTTCGTCTTCGCTGACCGACGGTGGTCGGAGTTCATTAGCGCGAGGCGGAGATGGCCAGGGGGGAAAGAGCACTCGCAGGTGGTCGGGCTCGGGGTTTGGGGCTTAGGGGGTGCGGTCAAATTAGGGTTCAGGGTTTGGGGCTGTACAGCGAACGAGAAGCGAAAGGGAGGGGGGGGGGGGCGGTCGGTTGCGTTCCAGGCGGAGGAGGGAGCGAAGGGAGGAGAAGAAGGAGAAGGCACAGCAGAGGGGGGGGGGGGGTTGCCTGGCGGCGCGCCTGAAAGGGGGGAGGCGGCGATTCTTCAATGTCAGATTTTTTTTTATTTCTGAAAAGTGAAAGAGAGAAGGAGAGGGGTAGTGGTAGGAGAGTATATATTTAATTATTTTATTTTAAAAAGCAACTTTTTCATTCGAACTCGAAACGAGAGCCACCGCCTGTCGTCCATAGCGTTTCACCCCCATTCCGAACACAATGGGATATGTATCGTAAGCTGATTCGACTGTTTCGATCAGTTTTCGTCAAAATCAACATATAACTCTATATATTGAATTTGAACGCGCATTTCTATTTACCGGGGCCACGTACTAACTAGAAAAATTCCAGAAAAATATTTTCTAGCTTCGTATTGACGATACAGTCCTAACAAAACTAATTTCATCGAATTCTGAGATCGTTTGAAAAATGGCCAATTTCCAGTCGATTAAAATCAACTGAAACTGGTCAAACACGTTTTCCTTTGCCACGCTCAAATATCGATTCAAAAAATTATGAAATTTGGAATCTAGCAATAATTTGACATCACGGATCCAACAAAAGTGGTTTCGTCGAAATCCGAGGTCGTTTGCAAAATTTCCATTTTTAAGGGTCTGAATTCCATAGCGACTATTCAGAATTTTCAACTGGGCATAACTTTTGATTTCCGCTATGAAATCTCAATTTTCCGGATTCGTTGGAAAGATATTCTCAATTAGATTCAAATATTTTTGGTTTCACTAAAATCCGGTTTATTTTGCACCCGGTACATTCATTTGAAGTTTGAAATCGAATTATCGAACTACCGCGCCATTTTCAATTCTATTTATAATTAAAATAAATTTTTTATATTCTAACGATGACGTATATAAATATATACGTTCTATTCTATTCAAAATAAATTTCTCGTCGATATTATTTAAAATAATTCATTTTAAATGTTCAAAATTCACTAAAATTGCCAAAATAAAATTTTTAAATTGGCTCGCATTTCCGGGTTGTTACACGAGAAGAATAGTTTATCGGGTTAGGATAGTCTAGGATGTATTTATGGTGTGAGTTTAATATTATTTTATTCGATTATAATATTCCCAGATATTTCACACTGAATGTTGTATGCTTGTACGATCACATATGACATCTAATTAAAACAAAATTCGAAACCCTACAATAACTTAATATTCCAGACTCGATGGAACTGATTTCGTTGAATTCAGAGACTGTTGAAAAACTCCTACTTTAATTTCAAAATGTAAATCGATACGCGTTTATGTCATGCACGATCACATAATAACTCCAATCGACCTAAAATTTGAAATCTTACAATAATTAACCATTGCAAATTTTACAAAATTAGTTTCACTGAAATCCGAGGTCATTTGAAAATTGGTTATTCTCAAGTGTTTAAATCAATGAAATATAAATTAATTTCAAAATAATCAAATTCATTAATAATAAATTATTATTATTGTGTATATATATATATAAATTCAATATTAATTGTCAAAATCGTTTTGACTCATTTCTAACTTAAAATTCAATTATTCTCGTTATCATATTACGATAATTTGATATATTCGAAATTAGATCTAATTCTGTTTATTAGATTGATAAACTTCATATAAAAACCAATTTATATCTCCAAATCAACATTCAGAACAAATTTAAACGTTCAAAATTGAAACGGTAAAAATCTGGGTTGTTACACTAAGTAAATATTTTATTTGTCGTTTTGATAATATCAAATAATCATTCTCGAAATATGTGTTGTAAAAAAAATTAATGCAGAAAAATATATCGATTAATTAATGTTGCAGTCCGATATTTATGTATTTTCATTATTATCTCAAGTAACATTTAAAATTCAAACTACGCGTGCTTTTATTTTAGTAAAATGTACCAAAAGCTAAATTTCAGCTTCATATTGCTATACATAAATATTTGTCTATAATTTAAAAAAGAATTAATTTCAAAATTAATTAACAATACTATTATTCATGTATTTTCTATTTTGGCAAAGATGACCAGTTTTTATAGTGATCTGTAACACTTTTTATTATAACAAATAATAAATACATATGGGTACGGGAGATAGATAGATTGCTTTACTACTACATTCGATTTTAAGAGTGAACCAGCCACTATAACAATTTTCATTGAATGACCCATCCACTTAGTATAAACTACCTAGGTACATACTCCACGTAGGGAGCCACATATAGCATCAACTACCTAAAGCAAACCTTGCTTACAATTACCATACTGTTCCAAAGGCAATTACATCAGATATTGATATTCACTATACGGTGAGAAATTACCCAAAAAACATCATAAAGCAGTAGCAAAAGCTAAATTGCAACACATCATAAACAATAAAATTACATAAAAGCACCTCACTGACCTAAATAATAACTTCAAATAATAAGTTACAAGGCAACATCTCACCATCGAACTAGTTATAAAATCTCATGAGCAGGTACTTCAAAGCAGCCAAGCACCTAGCTAATCACCAGTTGCAGATATGACATGAACACAACACCAAAAGTGATATGATTACCTTGTTGTAAATTTTCAAAGTATTTTGGGGTTCGAGTTTGTTTTTGAAGAGGGAAGTAAGAATGGAAGAAGAGAGGGTGTAGGGATTAGTCCCACATTATAGAATATTGAGAGGTGTGCCATTATATCAATTGCCTTCTCACAAGTGTGTTGGGGCCTTAGGGAACCCAAATGTTTACTTCGTTGTTGGGAGGGAGACCATGCATCTCTATACAACACACGCGCACGCCGCTGCCGTCCCTCCGTCCGACCGAACCGGGCCGAGCCGGGTACGGTTGCGGGTCTCGGGTCTAATAAGCAATATTTTTGGAAAGTTTTTTATAAGAATGAAACGGGATGAATGTCAGCCCATGAACCTGATCAAAATTCAAATATAGGCATGCATTTGTAATGTTTCTGAACGTTACAAAAGAAGAGATGCGACACTTCGAACTGGAACAGATATGACTGTTGCAAAACAGTCATGACGTTTGGATGAAAGGGTGCCTTTTTGGCATTATAAATTTGCGTCGTCCAGAAAGCGTCAGAATTAACTGCTCCATCATCTTCTTCCTCCCGAATCTGCAACATCCAGATAGCGTTTCAAACGCTGTTTATTTGTGGCACCTCAAAGGTGTTGCAAAATCCAGAAAACATTGCAGATTCATCTTGTTCTTCTCCTCTTCATTTATATCTTCTATATTGCTTCATCAGTAACCAAATTTCAGAGTGTTGACCGTATCAAAGCCACACAAACTTTGAATCCGATTTTGCTGTTCCAAGGCTTTATTGAATGCTGAAAGTCGATAGTTCAATAACCCATTTGTACCTGGTGGGTTGAACTATTATCTGAAAGAATCTGTCATATAGATCCTTAAAGTTTGAAGTATGGCAGTTATTCTAACTCAGTAGCCTCAAAACACAAAATCCCCAACAAATTTTCAGACATGTCATCAATCATGGAAGGTTTGAGTGCATTACAAGTTATGAATCAGCATTTGACAACATTGGAGTGATTTGATGGAGAAAATTTCACTTGTTGGCAAGAGTCGTTGAAGTTCTTTCTGACTACCGTCAAATTGTTCTACATCTTGGAAGATGGATTGGAAATTAAACCATAACAAACCGCTGATGAGGATATCGCTCTGAAGGCAAAACTTGCAAAGCGTAAAGAGGACCATTTTCTATGCAAAGGGTATATACCGAATGCATTTTCTACTCCAGTCTACAATGCTTACAGGATCTTGGAAATTGCAGAGGACCTCTGGACTGCATTAGAGAACAAGTATCGCATATTCGAGGCAAGTAATAAAAAGTTTCATATTTGTAATTTTATGGATTTCAAAATGGCCACTAATAAGTCCATACTTGGACAAGTAAGTAAAATACTATTGTTGGTGAATCAACTTAAAGTTTCTGGTATTGATCTCCCTGAATCTTTTGTTGTTGGATTTATTATATTGAGACTCCCAAATTCTAGGAGTGATTACAAGAAAAAAAATTAAAACATGCGAAAACAGATTATAATTTAGACGGTTTACATCGTCTTCTTCGTATTGAAGAGGATTCTCGTAAACGTGAACTAGATGATAATCCGCAAATTGAGTCTTAATCTAAAGCGAATAATGTTGAAATTACTGATAAGTTAAAGCCTAAGAATGAGACACAGTTTAAGAAGAATAATAATTCCAGGAATAAAAAGAAGAGTGCTTCTTATTATTGTAACAAACCCGGCCACAATGCCCGAGACAGTCGTCTTCGAAAGAAAAAAAGGAATGAGGTCGAAGAAAAGCTTGTGGCTGTTGCGCAAGAAGCGAACTCCATTAGTGGCATAAATAATGGTTGGTGGCTCAATACTGGAGCAACCATTCATATTTGAAAAGACCATAACCTATTCAAGACTCACGAAGAGAATAATGGAGAATCTAGCGAAGTTACTGGCGCAAACAAAGTTGCAAGCAAAGTTCTGGGAAAATGCACAATTGAAATTACATTTACCTCTGGGAAAGTTCTTACATTAGTCAATGTATTTTATGTACCTGATATGTGTAAGAATTTGGTTTATGGATACCTTCTTAACAAAGGAGGATTCAGGAAGGTATATGAGTCTGATAAGTTAGTGTTGTCCAAGAACAACAAATTTATTTGATAGGGATATTCCTATAATGGCATGATTAAGTTGGATCTAGTAAAGAAATCATCTGCTTATATTGTTGATTCTGTTAATTTATGGCATGGTAGATTAGGACATGTTTATTATAATTCTCTTAGAAATATGCATAAATTAGGATTAATTTCTGATTGTGATTTTGAGTCTATCTCTAAATGTGAAATATGTGTTCAAGCAAAAATACACCGGAAATCCTTTAAATCTGTAGAAAGGAAAACTGGTTTTCTTGATTTGGTATATAGTGATGTGGGTGACTTAAAAAGTCGTATCATGTATGGTGGTAACCAATACTATATGGCATTTATTGATGATTATACTAGATATGCATATGTATATCTAATGAAATCTAAAGATGAGGCCTTTGATAAATTCAAATTTTACAAAGAAGAAGTCGAAACACAATTAGGAGTTAAAATTACAGTGTTACATTAAGATCGTGGTGGTGAATATTTTCCAAATGAATTTACTTTGTTTTACAAACAAAATGGTATAGTTCACCAATGTACCTCTCCGTATACACCACAACAAAATGGTGTTACTGAGAGGAAAAATTGAACCATAATAGAAATGGTTAACGTCATGCTCATAAGTTCTAATTTACCTTATAACCTTTGGGGTAACGCTATGCTATTTTATTGTTACATTTTAAATAGAGTATCACTTAAAAAGAATAATATTGCCCCTTATGAATTATGGTTTAATAGAAAACCTAACCTTACTAGATTTAAAGTTTGGAGTTGCTTAGCATATGTTAGAAAACTAGACCCTAAATGACCAAAGTTAGGTAATAGGGCATTTAAGTGAGTTTTCATAGGGTATTCTCTTAATAGTATTACTTATAGGTTCCTTATACTTGACACCTTAGAAGTTATAGAATCCATATATGTAGAATTCTTTGAAAATCAAACTATTGAGAATCCATTGGGATCATCTAGTCAGGAAAACTGAGGTTGATGATAACAATGATGACGAATATGCTTCTGCTCAAAACAGTAAGGAAGTGTCAGTACCAGATAATAGTACTGAACATAAGAGAAGTAAAAGAGCGAGAATAGAAAAGGACTATGGTCCTGACTTCATAACATATCTCGTAGAAGGCAATAAGGACGAAGTCCTTAATGTGACAAGATATGTAATGAACGTCGATGATGATCCCAAAACTTATTCTGAAGCTATGAGTTCTAGAGATTCTAATTTCTGGAAAGAAGCTATCAATGATGAAATGAATTCTATAATGTTAAACCAAACTTGGGTTTTATCTGATTTACCTCCTGGTGCTAAACCTGTAGGATGTAAATGGATATTCAAGAAAAAGTTGAATACAATTTGATCCATTAATTAGTTTAAAGCCAGATTAGTTGCTAAGGGATATAAGCAAAGACAATGAGTAGATTATTTTGATACATATGCTCCAGTTGCTCACATATCTTCTATACGTTGTTTAATAATACTTGCATTAATGCACAATTTAGTCATACATTAAATGGATGTAAAGACAGCTTTCTAAATGAAGATTTAGAAGAAGAGATATACATGGAACAACATGAAGGTTTCATAACCCCAGGACGAGAAAGTTTGTAAATTAGTCAAATCCCTTTATGTCCTGAAGCAAGCTCCCATGCAATGGCATGTAAGTTTGATAAAGTAACACTGTCATATGGATTCATTGTTAATGATGTTGATAAATGTATTTATAGTAGATCAGCTAACAACAGTTATGTTATAATATGTTTATACATTGATAACATGTTAATATTTGGATCCAATATATCATGTGTGAATGAAACTAATAAGTTTCTACCTTCTAAATTTGGTATGAAAGACTAGGAGAGGCTATGCAATTTTAGGAATTAAAATCATTAGGAAAGCAGGGGAGTTATTACTAACTCAGTCACATTACATTGAGAAGTTCTTAAGAAGTATGGTTATTATAATGAAAAACCAACACCAACTCCTTCAGATCCAAGTATCAAATTGGAAAAGAACACTGGACGTACCATTTCTCAATTGGAATATTCTAGTTTTGCTGGTAGTCTTATGTATGCTATGCATTGCACTAGACCCTACATCGCACATGCTATAAGTGTATTGTGTCTATTTACGAGTAATCCAGGTTTTGAACACTAGAAACCTATTTCCAGAGCTTTAGATTATTTGAAAGGAACCATCAACTATGGTTTATCTTATAAAGGATATCCTGCTGTAATAGAAGGATATAGCGATGCAACCTGGAACAATGTAGAATCCAAATCCAAGTCTATGACTGAATTAACATTTACATTAGGAGGCGCTGCTGTATTTTTGGCTTCCAAGAAGCAGACCTGTATATTTGATTCAATTCTTTTGTCAGAATTGATTGCATTGGCAGACGCATGTAAGGAAACAGAATGGCTTAGAAATTTATTAATGGAAATTCCATTGTGGAAGAAGACATCTCCAGCAGTCTTGATTAACTGTGATAATCACGCAACAGTATATAATGTCTTTAATAAGACATATAATGGAAAGTCTAGACATATGAGTCTAAGACATCAGATGGTAAGACAGTTATTCAAAAGTGGATTTATAACTGTTGACTACATAGAAACGCAGAAAACCTTGGCTGACCCACTTACAAAAGGTCAACCAAAAGCTATGGTTTCTATAGAGTCAAAAGAAATGGGACTAAGGTCTATGAATGAAGATTGATCATCCTTAACAGAAACTCAACTTGTTCCTTGAAAAGGATAGACAAAGATTAATAGGTACCAACAAGTTAAGAAAATGATTATGGAACACTAAAACAATTATCCCATAATATTTAGTGTTGGATTCTGCAAGAACAAAGGATGGATAAATATCCTTAATAAGTCTGCAAACCTTAAAAGGTGTATCGCAGAAATGCCTTAAGAGACTTACCTATATGAGTACGGAAATCAGGCCGTTTCCTAGGAAAGTAATACCGCTATCTAAGGTAAACTCATGAACCAGGATTAAAGCATATGGCCATTAACGTTCTGAGCAATACAGAACACTCTAACTAAAGAATACATGTCTGATTATTCTAGTTTTACCGTTAAGGGATACTTGGTTCAAGATTCGTTCACTATAGAATGTCGATAGAACTTTGAATGGTTTACACAAAGTAAAGGTTCAAATCCAAAAGATACCTTTTATTTATGTGTTGTTTCCACGATGTTGCAAAACTTGATCTTAGAACTACATAGGCTTGATCACACTTGGGTATGTAGGAAGTCAGATTAGTGACTCAACCGTTCATTTTATTCATTTCTTTATTTTTGAAAATATGGGGAGATTGTTGTAATTTTTCAAAGTATTTTGGGGTTTGGGATTGTTTTGAATAGGAAAGCAGGAATGGAAGAAGGGATGGTGGAGGGATTAGTCCCACATTGTAGAATATTGAGAGGCGTGCCACTATATCAATAGCCTTCTCACAAGTGTGTTGGGGTTTTGGGGCACCCAAATGTTTACTTTGTTGTGAGGATGGAGACCATGCATCTCTATACCACACGCGCACGTGCCGCCACCGTCCGATCGAACCGAACCTGGCTGGGTACGGTGCAAGTCTCGGGTCCGATAAGCAATATTTTTGGACAGTTTTTTATAGAACCGAAATGAGCCGAATTTCAGCCCATGAACCCGAACAAAATTCAAATAGAGGCGCGAATTTGTAACGTTTCTAAATGTTACAAAAGAAGAGACATACACTTTGAATTGGAACAAATATGACCATTGCAAAACAGTCATGATTGGATAAAAGGGTGCCTCCTTGGCATTATAAATTGCGACACCCAGAAAGCATCAGAATTAACTGCTCCATCATCTTCTTCCTCCCAAATCCGCAACATCCAGAAAGCGTTTCAAATGTTGTTTATTTATGACACCTCAAAGGTATTGCTAAATCAAGAAAACGTTGCAGGTTCATCTTCTTCTTCTCCTCTTTATTTATATCTTCTATATTGCATCATCAGTAACCAAATTTCAGAGTGTTCTTGATCGATCAAAGCCGTACACACTTTGAATCTGATTTCGTTGTTCCAAGGCTTTATTGAATCCTAAAAGTCGATAGTTCGATTACCCGTTTGTACCTGGTGGGTTGAACTATTGTTTGAAAGAATCTGTCATATAGATCCTTAAAGTTTGAAGTACGGCAGTTATTCCTCCTCAGTAGCCTCAAACCACAAAATCCCTAACATACGTTAACATCAACTATCTAAACATTAGTCACTTCAAAATCAAAGCTAGTAATCACATATTGCACAATGAGAAAGAGAGATCCAAGATCAAATCGTAGTCCTGCTGCAGACTAAGGCCTAGCACGAAGGCTACTAGATTTACCCTCATTGCTTCGCAATAGCTGGGATAAGTCAAGCGAAGGACGCTATAGCAATTCAAATAAGACGGTGGCGGTTATCACCATAGAATGCCAATATCAGAGGAAAAAAAATCATAGTTGCACATGATTGTAGCAGCAGGCATAATGGTTGATCAACGTTAAAACCTAGAAAGAAGAGCTCACATCAGCCTCTTCTCCCCGACACATGATAAATCACATAAACCAATTCCACACCAATTACAAGATAGTGAAAGCTTCCTAAATTACTCATAAAATACAAATTGTTAAGAAGATCTCGTACCATAACTATACCTTAAGAGGAGGCTTGATGGTGTTCGGATGAAATAGTGATGCCTTGTCGTAGAAGGGAAGGCACAAAGGCTCATGTAGAGTTGTTATAAGGGAGAAAAGCAAGAGGTAAGAGAAATCCTAGATCCATGTAGTAAACATGAAGGAACAAACCAGACAAAACAAATGACAAGACATAAGAGACGCAGTGATTTCAAGGGAAGAAGGCAGAGGCTTGTTGCTCCAACGCTAGTGTTTTCAGATCTAGAATAGTTCTAAGAAGATGAAAGGCATAGAAACAATAAGGGGGATTTAACAGCAACAGGGAAAGCTCAGTTAGGGCTAGAACAGATGGATCGATTGCGAAAATTTGAGAGATGAGCGAAGAAAAGCAAAGAAGGGGAGGCGCTGAAATCACTCAGTCCTCATTGATGCCAAAAAGTTTGGTTAGCGCCTTTTTATTCATTTATTTTATTGAAAGATATCGAATCGTGTAACAATAAAAAATCAATATATAACCTCTTTTATATAAAATCCTGAAAAATAATAAAACGATATAAAACTCATTTTTATCAAAGAAATAGTAACATAGTTTTTAATCAAATGAAGAAATACACTATATAAAAATGATAATTTAATTTTTACTCAAATATAAAAATTACTTAGAAATACTATAAATTTAGTTTATCTCATTTATCCTAAAAATTTCACCAAAAATTGCATAGTAAATTATAGTCCAATATATTTATCATATAATTTTTATACGATATATCGTGTGCAATGCACGAGTTACACATCAATATACAAATATTATCAAATTTATAATTTTCAAATAAGATCTATTCTTTAAAAATATATAGAAAAATAAACAAACAAAAGCTAGAAGTTGCAATGTAAAAATAGAATAAAAATTAGCCCCTCATGGTTTCAACAGAAGAATATAGCTGAATGTATATGCAGTTTTATCCCGAATGTGTTAAACATACACATTTTTTTCATATATATATATATATATATACAGTATAAAAACGATTTATGCACGAATTGTAAGCTACCATCACGCATGAAGCGCTTGCCATGATGTTTATTTGTAATAGCTTTGGTGTCATGCTTTTTTTGAGCCAAAGTGGTATACCGAAAATTGCTCTGTACATATATTAACAAATCTAAATATCACTTAACAATATGAAATAATGGTTAAACTTCTTTATAAATTCAAACATCCCTCTATGCTTAAAAATAGGATCAAAAAGTTAAACTAATTTGGAAATTAAAAATATCGCTCAATGCTTAAATTTAGGATATAAAAATAAATTTCATTTACAAATTCATTCTTTATCAATTAATAACATATTTAAGATTCAACTAACGAAAAAATAGATGTTACAACTTAGAGACGGTAATATAAATCAACTGCACACGATTTCAACATAAAACTTAACTAAATATTTGTACAAACTAATTTCACTTAATGTATTCATCGTAAGTAATTTGTAGAAAAACAATACGCATACGAAACATACAACTTCGTCATATCCAAAGCATGTCCTGTAACATCTATATATATATATATTAATAGTTGGCTTGGAAGGGTAGTCCTTTAGTCCCTCCGCAAACTTCCAAAAATACTCTTTCTTATTTTTATCTTTATATATCACTTAAAAGTAAGATATATCAATCAAACTTGTTTACAAATTCAAATTGCAGTTCTACAAATATTAACAAATTTTAACATTAACTAAAACATACGATATTACAAATGAATATTTCTTGCAACATCGTTCTTTATTGTTCAAACACACAAATAGAATTAGATATTACTAAGTAGAAACAAAATTCAAAGTAATTATACATGACTTCAACATAAAAACATAACTAAATATTCGTGCAGGTCATTTTCTCTTAAATCTATTAAACATATGCATTTATAAAGACATAATTCACACGCAATGTATTCGTTATGATCACGCATGAAGCGTTTATCCTAGCGCTCAGAATAATCGTTATGAACTTTGAATTGTAAGATGTGCAGGATCATGGGAAACATGTACAAGATTTTTATCACAAGCATTCAGAAGTAATGTTATAGCATTTTTTTTACAATGATTGAATTTATCGTACACATTATACAATTATCTGAATCTAACAGACATAAAGGCAAAGATAAGTTTCCCTCACCTTTGCTAAAACTCATATCCTCTCGAATTCAATCACGTGTTTCGTATTCAATAATATAGCATTATGTTATTGAGCTAGTATAAGCTCATGCTAGACACTCAGATTTTTTATTAAATAATTATGTTAACATAATTAAACATAATTATTACATATTACATTAATATATTCATAGTCAATTGATTTCATATTCATGATCCTTGTTATGTATGTTATTTTGCCAAAAAATAATTCAAATGACGTTGTATTGCTAAATATTTCAAATTGAAGCGGTCAAACAACAAAGTATTATTCAAATATAGAACACGAATACAATGTCTTATTAATATCAAATCAAGAAAAAAAATATATTACATTCCATCAAAATATTTTACACAGACTATTTATAAAATAAAATCAATAAGTCAGAATAACTTGAAAATATTAACTCATAATTTTTGCGAACATCACAACTTTATTTGTATGAAGATAAAATTTGTTATTGATATAAAGAAAAATAAAGATATTTAATTTCAACATTGAATATAGGATTATATGGCATGGCACGCACTTACTGCATGATGATGGCATGTATTTGATGCATGAATTACTTTTCTGTAAATTATTAAGTGTAACATATCCAAGTAAACTATTCATACAAAATTTAGCTATATTTTTACGATGAATAATATATAAATAGTTTAGCATTTTTGATTTCTTATTTGTATCATCTAATTTTCTTTTAGTTTGAATTATTACTCCTACTATTAAGTAATAAGAGCGAGTCCATAAAGAAAAATTATATGTTAGATCATATTTTTAAGGAATACTAAGATTTTGACATATTAGTAGAGTCATTTGAATTTGTAAAGAGATTTTAACGTTACCATCTATTTTTAAGGGATATTAAGATGTGAAAATATTTGTAGTTAGAGGCTTCGAATGTGTAAATGAAGCTTGTTTATTAAATCTTATTTTTAAGAAGGTCCGATAACATCTATATGGGCGTTTTTGGTAGTTCATGCTGCCACAAAAAAGCATGACACCGAAGATATTACTACTATTAATAAAGATATGTGTGTGTATATGTATGCATAAACATGTCGATAAAACACAACAAGCACCATTGTACAAGTTGTTAAGACACTTCGACATGGTGCGAGATATCAAGGGTTCAAATCTCGCTTTGTGAGATTTAACCCACTTGTCATGTCGTATGTTATATACTACATAGAGTATGTAAAATACCCAATTTTCAAAAAAATGTTGATAAAATGCATTATTGGTAAGGATCCAGCTCATCCATACACATCATGTTGCATCATAGGATATGGATGCTTATCCATACACACATCATGTTGCGTCACATGATAAGGATCCAGCTCATAATATATTATTTTCCCCTTATAACTTGTTACCGTTATGTAGTCCATCTATATAAAGCACTATACCGTATACATTCTGTAATCAATTCTCTATCAATAATATTATAAACTTGTATCTATTCTACAACCTCTCACTCTATTGAAAATCAAACAGGAATCAGAGCCTCAATAGCTTAGCAGCTTATCCACTGAAACTTAACAGCTCACCCACCATATCTCATCTTGGCTCAACATCTAGGCAACAAGTAAGACTCCATCTTCATACCTGTGCCTGAACTAGTTTACTCTCGAATCCTTCTCTATTCTCCAATTTTTCTACTTTGCAATGCTATACAATTGTAACACCCCGTATTTCTGTTAACACTATAATAAAAAATTAAAGAATAACTAATCTTAGATTTGAGAATTAAGGGAAATGAGTTGCGCCATTGTGTTCATCTTGGAATTCTGGTTGAGATAGAGTCCGAGTTTGCATGAATTGGACTTCGTATGAAGAAGTTATGGCCATCGGAAGTTTCAGAAAAATTTAAACAGATTTCGAAAATTCAAATTTCAGAGTCCCACAGGCTAGGTGGGAAAATTCCCGCCAGGGCCAGGTCGACCATAGGGTCGACCTGGGGGTCGACTTACCCTGACCAGGTCGACCATAGGGTCAACCTGGGGGTCAACCTGCCCCCCTGCAGATTTGATTAATGACCTGTTAGCGACTGTGTGTAGACTCATTAGGGTTTCTGATCTGCTCTGATTGGCTGGGATTAATTCTGGGTTGATCGGACGGCTTAAACTAATCCTAAACTCAATAAAAAGACATGTAGACTCAAACCCTAAAATCAAAATAAAATTAGATTCATGGCCTCCATGCCGTCACCTAGCAACTCAGAATAACCGCCACCAATTAGAGAGGAAGAAAGCTAGTCTAAATAAATTCTATTCAACTCTAACAACGAATCTTCTTCAAAGGAAAGCTAATTCAACTACAGAACTCAGAATTCAGAACTCAAGACCCTCTTTGAGTTGTGAATTCGATTTCTTTAATAAAATAATTAGCAATTTAATTGGATTAAGTTATGATGTGGATTATATGGATATGATGTGAATTATTGACCGCATGTTATAATTATATTGTAAAATTGTGATGTTATCATACATGTTGTAAATTCTATAATGTTATGTTGTGATGCTATCTTCTATGTTGTAAAGTTATGATGCTATCATCTATGTTGTAATTCTATGATTGGCTTATGCATAATCAAATCGTCATGTTGTTCATATGCTAGTTTGGTTATGTTGATTCATATGATAAATCATATGTATGTATGCAAGTTTAGATATTGATTTAGATATGAATCATATGCAAGTTAGTGAAAATTATGTATAACCTTACATGTTTCATTACATCTATTTTAGATCTAAAGTTAGGCTATGACATATGTGAGTTACATGATAAATTCTACATGCTAGTTTACATGTTTAGATGTAAGTTTACACCATTGTTATGTTGCATAAATCACATATGCAAGTTTATATAAATATATGAGTTTGGAATATGAATCATGTTATGCAAGTTTGTGGTTATGGCCTATGCAAGTTTAAACCTTTAGATGTAGATCTATGACATACATGATTTATGCAAGTTGTGACCATTACCTAAACAAGTTTACACCTTTAGATTTGGATCTATGACATATGTAGTTTTATGCAAGTTGTAACTTTGGCCTATGCAAGTTTTAGATGTAGAACATCATTCACACATGCAAGTTCACCCCTTATGTTTAGATCTATTTTTAACTATATGTATGTTGTGATGTTTTCTCTTTATTCCATGAGTTAGACTATTCGAGTCTAACGTATATTTTACGATAAATGAATGAACGTACAACGTGGGGTAATGGGATAATATTAAAAAGATTTAATATTAAGAATTGGCATAAATGGCATAAATTAAATTTGTGATGAAAATTGGTATGATTTTGCATACCATAAATGGATGGACATAATTGAGTCAATTATGGCCATATTTAAATTTGGAATTGATTGATAATTTGAATAGGGAAAGTAATTCAAATTGGGGAATGATTAATTAGGAGTAATTAATCGTCTAAGACACGAGGTTAGGCTCTTTTGTTGTGTAAGACTGCCCGGACCCGCCCGGCAAATCCAGCTGCCACAAATGCCAGTCTAATGTGGGAGGTCTTAGGCATAAATTAAATGCGTAATAGTTGTAAAGACACGAGGTTAGGCTCTTTTGTGGTGTAAGACTGCCCGGACCCGCCCGACAAATCCATCTGCCACAAATGTCAGTCTAATGTGAGAGGTCTTTATAAGGTTACGGTCTTAATGAATTAAGAAACACTTAACCAGATAAACATGTAGTGGGACATGAGGGGGTTAAGTGGGTGCCTTGGGTGGCATGTGGAATCTAGTGGGTGACTTGGGTGGCATTTGAAATACGATTAGAAACACTTAACCAAAATTGAAACATGTAAGTGAACATGAATAAGAAGAGGGTTAAGTGGGATGTACTAGAGGGGACCAAGCTTAGGTGGATAGCTTGTGTCAAGTAATGGGGGCCCGTTTCAACCAGTAACCCATACATATCTTTGTGGGCTCGACCCAAGTCGAGGACGGGACAGGCATACTAGGCTTGACTGTAAGAGGCCAAAACGGGTTAGCGGTGGCAACGCAAGTCCAACGGGTTCATATGCGTGTGTGGACCCGGGCTGGTAGGTAAGACATTGTTGCATCGGTAGGTATAAGCCGTGCATCATTGGTGGTATCGGGTTGCCACTTTGGGGAGTGATACACCCCACTATGGGGCCATCACGGGTGTCTACGAGTTAGGGAACCGATCGCATGGGGATAGTGGGTACACCTAGTGGAGATAAGGGCAGGCGACACCTATGAAGGCTACTTGGGGTGTACGAAACTACCATTATCATATTTAAGTTCTTAGGCGGGTTCAACCTTAGGGTGACTAGTGGTGGTGTAGTATAGTAGTGGTGGTGCAGTATAGTAATTATCTTATAGTGGTTTAGGTGCGCTTTAACGTTATCTTAGTTCAATCTTATTTCCTTGTTTACTCTGCCATACTCAATTGTTCACAGTCATTTCCTTATTTTCCAACTTATGCCTTAGCCTAGTTATTTTAGGTAATTATATTGTTAAAGTTATCACACTCTCCAGACTTTATGTCTGGCCCACTTTGTTTTCTCCTCTTTTCTTCCTTTCCCCCTTCCCAGGTGCTCAGGTTGGAACTAGCACCAGTGGAGCTTGATTTTGGATAGCTGTATCTATGCTTTTAGAAGTTGCTTGGATCGCTGAAGTAAAGTTCAGCCTCTCTTATTTATGGCTATTTTGTACTGGGGTTATGTCTTTCAATTTAGTACTTTGAGTTGGTCAAGATGGATATTATGTACTTTGACTCTGGTTTTGATGATGTAATCAAACTTATGTATTTTCCGCTGCAATGAAATAAAGTTTTAGTACTGTTTATATCTGTCTTGTTGTTAAGTTTCTGTTCTATACACACTTAAAATGCTCCATGAAAGTTAATGCATTCCCTTTGTGAGTGACATTAATGGAAGTGGGGTGTTACACGTGGTACCAGAGCTGAAGGTTACCAGAACAGATATGAATTTTGAAAAGTGTTTTTGAAAAACAACTTTTATAAATAAGTACCTTCAAAAGAACGTTTTAAGGAAAATATTTTTAAGAGAAAAGCTTATTTTAGAAAGCATAACCCCAAGATCCATATATCTTTCCTTCGGTTCTTTTGTATTTGTTAGCCTGCTTTGTGACCAGGCTACCCAAAGCAAAGATCATGTTGACACACCTCTCGGTAAATGCTGTCTGATATGGAATCTCTGGATAACATCGCTCTCTGGCATTGGAAGCATCGTCAGAAGACACAAGGCAGTTTGGTCAAAATCACAACATCAGTATAAACTGGCCCGAAACCCCTATCAAATGACCTCATTTGGATCTATTCACCTCATATACTCGTAGCCCTTTGAATTAGCTTCAGTTTGAGCTTTGGTTTGGCCCAATCGGACTTACGGTTTTAAAGTTACGCCCATTTCCGTGAACGAGTGTAAGCTGGCATATGACCGCGATCTGATCCGCCCTTGCCTACGCGATCTGATCCGCCCTTGCCTACGCGATCCGATCCTCCCTTGCCTACGCGATCCGATCCGACCCATGACCGCGATCCGACCCATGACCGCGATCCGACCTTCGGACCTGTTCAAACGCAGCTTGTTTTGACCTATTCTCAAGGCTACTGGCTCTCCTATTTTTCTGGATCGCCTGCCACGTACCCCATCACGAACCGGTCCTCCCAGGAGCTTTCCTACAGCTATAAATACACCTTCAGAGGGCATTTTCAGGGGACTTTTTGGCATCTCCTCATCCATGGCTTCCATGGCCAACACTTCTCCACGAATAACCACTATCTTCCTCAATAAATTCAATGGATTCGGAGAGAATTATTCATTGAATTCAAGTGATTGAAAGACAATATTCATTGTAATTGTAATCTATGAGTGAAATGAGAAAATATGAAGTGGACGTAGGCTCGTTAACGCCGAACCACTATAAAAATCTCGTTGTCTTGCTTTTTTCTCTATTTTTCAGTTATTTCTTCATATCCTATGCTCAAAATACGACGATTTGGGTGTTAGGACCATTTTTTGGTCTAACAGTATTGAATTTTTCCTTTTTCGTTTCAGCATGTCTGGAGCATCTGAGATACCAGAGGGTGTTCATGTACCCGGTTTGTTTCATCAATATCTCGAGGCTAGGGCCGCTACCGCGGGTCTGGCCAATGTTCCTCCTCCTCCTCCCCCAGCTCCAGTCATTCCTCCGCGTGGAGATAATTTCTCCAAGATATGTAAAGACTTTCGTTCGATGGGTGGAAAATCTTTTAGTGGGACTGAAACGTTCATTGAAGCTAGAAATTGGTTGAAAGAAGTGGAGGACCTGTTTGGCATTTTCGACTTGGACGACTGTAAGAAGGTCCAATTGGCTGCTTGTTTGATGAAGGATGAGGCCTCGTTTTGGTGGGAAGTCACTAACAGAGGGCGTCCAGTTGATACGTGGCCACATTTCAGGTGGAGGTTTGAAGCAAAGTTTCTCTCACGGGCTGAAGAGAATTTATACATGGAAAGGTTTTTGGAGTTGAAGCAAGGGAATTTATTAGTGAAAGAATACGTCGACAAGTTCAATCAGTTGGCAAGATTTGGCTTGGACTTGGTGAATACACCAGAAAAGAAGGCCCTGAGATTTGTTAAGGGTTTGAACGAGCCGCTTCATGGGTTAGCTATGACCCACATCCCTGTGGGGGCTACCTTTGAGAGACTAGTTGACATGGCACTTATGCATGAAGAGGAGAAGGGCGCCAATGCTAATAAGGCACCCGAGAAGAAAGGGGATCAAAAGAAACTGCAACAGCAACAACAGAACAAGAAAGGTGGAAAAGGCAACAATGGTAAGGGAAAGAAGAGATGCTTTAACTTTGGGACACCAGGCCATCTAAGCAAAGATTGTAGGAAGAAAAAGAAGACTGGCTGTTTCCACTATGGCGAAGCGGGACATCTAATTAAGGACTGCCCAAAGAAAGGGAAGAGGGCAGGGTCTACCTCGGGAGGACAGGCGAAGGCTCTTATGGCACTAGGGCAGGCAAGGGGACAAGTTTAGGCTCTCGTGGTCCCACCGCTGCAAGAACGAGGTAGAGCAATTTCCATTGAAAGTTTCGTTTTTCTGTTTGATCATCCTGTCCATACTTTATTTGATTCTGGCGCATCACATTCGTTTATTTCTACATCATTAGTTAAAACACTGCACCTAGATACTAGTCTAGTAACAGATCCCTTAGTAGTCTCAAATCCTATTGGTGATTAGGCTCATCTTTCTATGATTTGTCGGGGTTTGAGAGTATTTATCTTGGGCGTTGAGTTTGAATGCAATGCCTTTGTTCTTGGTTTCATGGGCTACGGCTTGATTCTAGGTATGGATTGACTAACTAGATACGGGGCCATCCTAGATTGTGAAAGAAGGGTAGTTAGATTGTTGACTCGTTGTGGAAAGACCCTTGATATTTCTTGTGACCCTAGAGGTCCAGTAATGCTTAGCTACCTAGAATCCCTTGACGCATCCGATGATGATTTACATTCTGTTCGTATAGTCCGTGAATATGTTGATGTCTTCGATGAGGTGAGGGGTTTACCCCCAAAACGTGATATAGAATTTCGAATATATCTAGTAGATAATGTAAAGCCAGTTGCATTGCCAGTGCGCCGCATGGCTCCAAGAGAGAGAAGAGAACTCAGTAAGCAAGTGAAAGAATTTCTTGAGAAGGGGTTCATCAGACGTAGTATATCGGAGTGGGGTACTCCAGTAGTATTTGCCACAAAGGCAGATGGGTCCCTTAGACTTTGTGTGGACTATAGAGAACTTAATAAGTTTACTAAAAAGAATAGACACCCACTGCCGAGAATTGACAGCCTCTTCGGTCAGTTAGTTGGTGCCTCGGTGTTTTCGCAGTTGGACTTAGCCACGGGTTTCCATCAGTTGAGAGTGGCTGAGGATAGCATAGACAAGACTGCCTTTAGGACTCCAGATGGTTTCTTCGAGTGGCTTGTGATGCCCTTCGGTTTGACAAATGCCCCCGCATACTTTGTTGGCTTGATGAGTAGGGTGTTTAGGGAGTACCTTAATAAATTCGTGGTAGTCTTTGTGGACGACATCTTGATTTTTTTCTAAAAACGAGGAAGAGCAAGCCCTACATCTTAGGGAATTGTTGGAGACTCTTCGAGTGCATAGCCTCAAATCTAAATTTTCTAAATGTCACTTTTGGAGGAAGGAAGTGCGATTCTTAGGGCACGTGGTTTCCAAAGAAGGGATAGCTGTGGATCCCGCGAAGGTAGTGGCCATCCAAGATTGGAATGTCCCTAAAAATGCTACCGAGGTGAGGAGTTTCTTAGGGTTGGCTGGCTACTATAGAAAGTTTATCAAAGACTTCGCAAAAATATCAGCCCCGTTAACATGCTTGACGAAGAAGAACTTAGTTTTCACGTGGGACATAGATTGTGATGATGCATTCCAACGTTTAAAGAGAGATTTGACCACAACCCTAGTTTTAGTGTTGCCAGATGGGAGTAAGCCATTTACCGTTTATACCGATGCTTGTGGGACAAGACTAGGCGCAGTCTTAATGCAAGAGGGAAGGGTAATAGCCTATGGTGGAAGGCAGTTGAGAGTGCATGAGAAAAATTACCCTACGCATGACCTAGAGATGGCCGCTATTGTTTTCGCGCTTAAGTCTTGGCGCCATTATCTTCTTGGCGAAAAATTCGAATTGTTCACTGACCACAAATCGCTAAAATACTTGTTCTCTCAGAAGGACTTGAACTTAAGGCAGCAAAGGTGGATGGAATTCTTAGCGTCCTACGACTTCGAGATAGCATATACCCCTGGCAAGGGTAATGTGGTGGCAGACGCCTTAAGTAGGAAAAGGTTGTCCTTGAGTCCGTTGTTTGTTAAGCGGTGAAGCTTAGAGTTCATCTCTACGTTTGACTTTAGACCTTCCAGTGACTTCGTACCTGGCTTGCTAGCATCCTTAGAGGTCAGACCTACGCTTTTGGGACGGATTGGTGAGGCACAACGAGATGACCCACAGTTGGTTGAGTTAGTAGAAATGCTCAAAAGGGGAGAGTCATTGAGCCATCTCAGTAGGTATACCCTAGATAATAAGGGTTGGTCATGTAGGGACGGTAGACTTTGTGTACCACGAGATGAGAATCCGAGGAAGACCATTCTTGATGATGCACATCGTTCGAAGATGACCATCCATCCCGGCGGGGACAAGATGTACATGGACATGAGACGAGTTTACTTTAGGGCCAACATGAAGAGGGATGTGGCTGAGTTTGTCGCTAAATGCTTGGTGTGCCAACAAGTAAAAGCAGAGCAAAAGAAGCCCGGTGGATTGCTTCACCCATTGGAGGTTCCACAATGGAAGTGGGAAAGTGTCTCGATGGACTTTATCGACGGGTTACCGAGATCAAGGAAGGGTAATAAGGGGATTTGGGTTGTGGTAGACATACTTACTAAGAGCACCCATTTCATTCCCGTGAAGAGTAAGAGGACTGCTCCATGGTTAGCCTCTATATACATTTGAGAGATAGTTCGTTTGCACGGTGTTCCTTCTAGCATAATGAGCGACCGCGATCCTATCTTTACTAGCGAGTTTTGGAAGAGCTTGCAAGACGCGGTAGGAACTCAGTTATGTTTGAGCACCGCATATCTTCCTCAGATGGATGACCAGACCGAGAGGGTGAATCGTATTCTAGAGGGCCTTTTGAGGCTATGTGTCTTAGACTTCGGAGGTACATGGGAGGAACATCTTCCGTTGGTAGAGTTCGCATATAATAATATCTTTCAGTCTAGCATTGGCATGGCACCGTTCGTGGCTCTTTATGGACGGCCGTGTCGTTCGCCTACATGTTGGTGGGAGTCTACAGATAAGATCTTTCTTGGGCCCGATATGATTAGAGAGACTTCGGAAAAGATCGATTTGATTCGAAGGAGGATGAAGACGGAACAAGATAGGCAGAAATCTTATGCTGACAAGAGGAGGACAGATCTTGAGTTTGATATTGGGGACATGGTCTTTATCAAGGTGTCTCCATTACGGAACGTTATTCTCTTTGGGTCCGTTGGGAAGTTAGCACCAAGGTTCGTAGGGCCGTTTCCTATTAAGGAGAGGATTGGACAAATGGCGTATAGAGTGGAGTTGCCCGAGAGACTTAGAGGTGTACACGTTGTATTCCATGTATCACATTTGAGGAAGGACCTGCACGAGACCGCGGAAGTGGTAGAGCCGAGCTTGCTTAGAGAGGTGGAGATCGAGCGTGATGCGACGATTCGACGAGCTCCTACATGCATTCTTGGGTCGGAGATTAAGAAGTTGAGAAATCGAGAAGTCAGACTAGTCAAAGTGCAATGGGGAGATGATGAGAGCAACACTACTTGGGAGACGGAAGAGAAGATGCGTTCATTGTACCCTTTTCTTTTCGAGGGTATGTCTTTTAATTTCTCCTTTGTCGCTTAGCTCGTACTTATCTTATCTTTAGTATGTCCTCTCGTTAGTATCTTTGACCTTTAAATAGGATAATCCTATGGTTGAAACATGTGCTTGAGACATGTTATGTAAGATGGATACATGTGGATGCAAGTGTTTGCTAGTGGTTGCTCGTGGATGCATATACACACACCTTAGGCACTAGATCGGCTCAGTCACTTCATATTGCATATTGCATATAAATGTGTGTGCATATTTAAGTTAATGGATGTATAATGGTTGTTTTATCATATGGATGTTGCATTTTGGTGAATGGTTGTGCACACATGTAGAAATAGTATGTATCGATAGGATTCTTTCGCATACATAATGGACGCATGGCACTATCATGGTTTGCATTAAGGAGGTCAACTGAATCAGTAGACCGCCTGATTTTGCATTAGATAGAGAACATATACACACACTTCTAGCATATGTTCATACATCATTAGGAATTTTATAAGGACAATTGATGCCTGTGTTTGATGGTTGAGTATATGGTTGTTTGGACGTTAGGATATGCATTCTCCTTAACTTGGAGATTTCAGGGGCGAAATCCTTTAAGGAGGGGAGAATGTAACACCTTGTATTTCTGTTAACACTATAATAACAAATTGAAGAATAACTAATCTCAGATGTGAGAATTAAGGGAAATGAGTTGCGCCATTGTGTACGTCTCGGAATTCTGGTTGAGATAGAGTCCGAGTTTGCGTGAATTGGACTTCGTATGAAGAAGTTATGGCCATCGAAAGTTTCAGAAAAATTTAAACAGATTTCGAAAATTCAAATTTCAGAGTCAGATAGGCTAGGTGGGAAAATTCCCGCCAGGGCCAGGTCGACCTACCCTGACCAGGTCGACCATAGGGTCTATGTGGGGGTCGACCTGGGGGTCGACCTGCCCCCCTCCCCCAGGCAGATTTGATTAATGACCTGTTAGTGACTGTGTGCTGACTCATTAGGGTTTCTGATCTGCTCTGATTGGCTGGGATTAATTCTGGGTTGATCGGACGACTTAAACTAATCCTAAACTCTATAAAAAGACATGTAGACTCAAAACCTAAAATCAAAATAAAATTAGATTCATGGCCTCCATGCTGTCACCTAGCAACTCAGAATAGCCGCCACCAATTAGAGAGGAAAAAAGCGAGTCTAAATCAATTCTATTCAACTCTAACAACGAATCTTCTTCAAAGGAAAGCTAATTCAACTTTAGAACTCAGAATTCAGAACTCAAGACCCTCTTTGAGTTGTGAGTTCGATTTCTTTAATAAAATAATTAGCAATTTAATTGGATTAAGTTATGATGTGGATTATATGGATATGATGTGAATTATTGACCGCATGTTATAATTATATTGTAAAATTGTGATGTTATCATACATGTTATAAATTCTATGATGTTATGTTGTGATGTTATCTTCTATGTTGTAAAGTTATGATGCTATCATCTCTGTTGTAATTCTATGATTGGCTTATGCATAATCAAATCATCATGTTGTTCATATGCTAGTTTGGTTATGTTGATTCATATGATAAATCATATGTATGTATGCAAGTTTAGGTATGTATTTAGACATGAATCATATGCAAGTTAGTGAAAATTATGTATAACCTTACATGTTTCATGACATCTATTTTAGATCTCAAGTTAGGCTATGACATGTGTGAGTTATATGATAAACTCTACATGCTAGTTTACATGTTTAGATGTAAGTTTACACCATTGTTATGTTGCATAAATCACATATGCAAGTTTATATAAATATATGAGTTTGGAATATGAATCATGTTATGCAAGTTTGTGGTTATTGCCTATGCAAGTTTACACCTTTAGATGTAGATCTATGACATACATGATCTATGCAAGTTGTGACCATTACCTAAACAAGTTTACACCTTTAAATTTGGATCTATGACATATGTAGTTTTATGCAAGTTGTAACTTTGGCCTACGCAAGTTTTAGATGTAGAACATCATTCACACATGCAAGTTCACCCCTTATGTTTAGATCTATTTTTAACTATATGTATGTTGTGATGTTTTCTCTTTATTCCATGAGTTAGACTATTCGAGTCTAACGTATATTTTACGTTAAACGAACGAACGTACAACGTGAGGTAATGGGATAATATTAAAAAGATTTAATATTAAGAATTGGAATAAATGCCTTAAATGGCATAAAATAAATTTGTGATGAAAATTGGTATGATTTTGCATACCATAAATGGATGGACATAATTGAGTCAATTATGGCCATAGTTAAATTTGGAATTGAATGATAATTTGAATAGGGAAAGTAATTCAAATTGGGGAATGATTAATTAGGAGTAATTAATCGTCTAAGACACGAGGTTAGGCTCTTTTGTGGTGTAAGACTGCCCGGACCCGCCCGGCATATCCAGCTGCCATAAATTCCAGTCTAATGTGGGAGGTCTTAGGCATAAATTAAATGTGTAACAGTTGTAAAGATATGAGGTTAGGCTCTTTTGTGGTGTAAGACTGCCCGGACCCGCCCGGCAAATCCAGCTGCCACAAATGCCAGTCTAATGTGAGAGGTCTTTATAAGGTTACGGTCTTAATGAATTAAGAAACACTTAACCAGATAAACATGTGGTGGGACATGAGGGGGTTAAGTGGGTGCCTTGGGTGGCATGTGGAATCTAGTGGGTGCCTTGGGTGGCATTTGAAATACGATTAGAAACACTTAACCAAAATTGAAAGACGTAAGTGAGCATGAATAACAAAAGGGTTAAGTGGGATGTACTAGAGGGGACCAAGCTTAGGTGGATAGCTTTTGTCAAGTAATGGGGGCCCGTTTCAACCAGTAACCCATACGTATCTTTGTGGGCTCGACCCAAGTCGAGGACGGGACACGCATACTGGGCTTGACTGTAAGAGGCCAAAACAGGTTAGCAGTGGCAACGCAAGTCCAACGGGTTCATATGCGTGTGTGGACCCGGGCTGGTAGGTAAGACATTGTTGCCTTGTGTAGGTATAAGCCATGCATCATTAGTGGTATCGGGTTGCCACTTTGGGGAATGATACACCCCACTGTAGAGACAGCGCGGGTATCTACGAGTTAGGGAGCCGATCGCATGGGGGTAGTGGGTACACCTAGTGGAGATAGGGGCAGGCGGCACCTATGAAGGCAACTAGGGGTGCACGAAACTACCATTATCATATTTAAGTTCTATAGGCGGGATCAACCTTAGGGTGACTAGTGGTGGTGCAGTATAGTAAGTATCTTATAGTGGTTTAGGTGCGCTTTAACGTTATCTTAGTTCAATCTTATTTCCTTGTTTACTCTGCCATACTCAATTGTTCACAGTCATTTCCTTATTTTCCAACTTATACCTTAGCCTAGTTATTTTGGGTAATTATATTGTTAAAGTTATCACACTCGCCAGACTTTATGTCTGACCCCCTTTGTTTCCTCATCTTTTCTTCCTTCCCCCCGGTGCTCAGGTTAGAACTAGCACTAGTGGAGCTTGATTTTGGATAGCTGTATCTCTGCTTTCAGATGTTGCTTGGATTGCTGAAGTAAAGTTCAACCTCTCTTATTTATAACTATTTTGTACTAGGGTTATGTCTTTCAATTTATGTACTTTGAGTTGGTCAAGATGGATATTATATACTTTGACTCTGGTTTTGATGATGTAATCAAACTTATGTATTTTCGGCTGCAATGAAATAAAGTTTTAAAGTTTTAGTACTGTTTATATCTGTCTTGTTGTTAAGTTTATGTTCTATACACACTTAAAATGCTCCATGAAAGTTAATGCATTCCCTTTGTGGTTGACATGAATGGAAGTGGGGTGTTACAACAATGGGTGACAAAAACTCATCACCAATGTCATTCTCGAGGGTGTCTCAAAATACTCAAGAGGTCACTCTCGACCTGATAAAAGCCATCATTAAGCCCCAGTCTAATCTAATCTCGGTTCAGCTAGGTGACTCGAATTACATGTTATGGAAATTGCAAGTCGAAACAGCTGTTAGAGGTTACGGTCTTGAATATTACATCTTAAAAACCAAGCAAGTTCCAGCCAAATTTATAAAAGATGATAATGACAATTTAATAACAAACCAAGAGTACACAGTTCACCAGTGACAAGATAGTCTAGTTTGTTCATGGCTGATGTCAACCATTAGCACATCACTGTTACCACAAATCATAGGCTGTAAAACAACACATGATGTGTGGGAAGCAGTAGAAAGGAATTTCACCTGACAGTCTTCTGCACGTATACTGCACTTTAAGAGGCAATTAAACAATATAAGGAAAGACAACAGGAAAATGACTGAATACCTTCTCAAGGTCAAAGGAATCTGTGACCAGCTATCCGCTGCCGGCCACAAAATTAATGAAACTTAACAAATCATGTTTATTATCAGTGGTCTTGATGAGAGCTATGAAGCTGTTGTTGCTATAATATCCTCAATTGAACCAACCCCTACTCTCAAGTATGTCTACACTACTCTACTGGCTTATGAGGTGTAACATCCCAAAATTTGCGACAATCTTTTTACAATTATTTTAAATATTAAAAATTTATGAGTTATGTCGTAAATTGTTAAGATATGGACTTGATTTGACTTGTTTAACGATGAATTTCAATAATTATATACAATAATAATTTGTGTTTGGTAATTTATTTACATTGATTTTGAAACTAATATTGAAATAATAATATATGAAATGGATAAACTAATTTTGAAACTCCATTTATATATTGAAAAATTAGATTTGTGAATATAAGGAATATAATTCATTTAGTGTATATAATGAATCTCAACTTGTTATAAATGTAATATTCTCCATTGATTGTAAATATTGCTATAAATTTGGTTAGTATGTAATTATTGAGAATTGGAAATATATAATTTAACTTTAATGATTTAATTGTCTAATTCTATGATGGAAACTTAATTGAATTATTCAGGTAACGAAGTTCAACTTGTCATAACAATAATGACTTACATTGATCGCAGTTAAAATATCGAGTTAGTTATTTTGATAAAAATTGGAAGTTGAAATATAATATTAAATTACTTGTGTGAAATTGACTTAATTCATTTATAATTGTAATTCAAATTGAAAATCTATAATAATAATATAAAAATGGAAATTTTTAACGTAAATGAAGAATTGATTTATTAAGTTATTAAGACTTAAAATAAATAAATCATTTTAAAATTTATCGTTCAATTGAAATTTTGTTGAATAATTAAATTTGAATATTTATCATATAAGGAAAATGATTCATGTAAATAATACAAATTATAGGATAGACTTGAACTTGAACTTATAACCTTTGGAATTAAATTCAAAATAGGTATTGAATTAAGGATGAAAATGAAAAATGGAATGCTTTAATAGATAATTAAACCTTTGAAATTTATTGCCTAAATACACATTTAATTTTGTTCATACCCTAATACATCCTTTCCCTATTTCAAATTTGGACTTTTATAGTAATATTCAGAATTTTATTAAAGATGTATTAGAAAGAATGAATGTATTACCATTTAATTAGCCATTAAAATTCCTTTCTATAAATGATCTTGAAGCGGTAAACTATTTTTTTTTCTTATTTCCTCATATTCCTTACTGCCCAAATCAAGTCTTCTTATCTTCCCCTCTTCATGATTTCAGCTAAAGGAAAATTAGGTGAAACATCAAAATTCTATATCTCAAAATTTTGTGAACAAAAAATCCTAAAACAAGTTTCATTCGACTTAGATTAAGATGCTCTTCAATCCTGTATGATTTATGGAAGGCGCATCATCATTGAGATTAGCATCAAGTAGCAAAATTTGAAGCGATTCGGCGACGAAAAATGTCGGGACTTTATATTGGTCGTGCGTGATATTCCAGTTGATGCGTTTTATGTTGGAGATCCGTGGTTGATGAGTCGGTGATGAGTTGGAAGATTTGGCGAAGAGATGATCGTTGATTCGGTCGGTCTGAGTTTTCGTTAAATGAATGAGGAGAAATGGAAGAGGGAAGCTATGTATTTTTAGCCATGAAATAGCTTAGGTCTTCGCTGTAACGTGAGTTGTATTTGAATGGAAGAGACGATGACGTGGCAAGAATTGGTGATTTTCTTCCAATTTTCGTTTTTAATTTTTTTTTCTTTCTAATCACTAAAACTTACATAACTTTTTCATATGAGCTCCATTTGATACGCGGTTTGTTGCGTTAGAATCGTATCGATGAGCTCTTCGCGATGGCGCTGGTTTGGACTGATTCTAAGATAGTAAAATTTTGGGCTAAAATTGTAATTTCAATCACATACAGAACCAAGGTGAGTGATTAAACCAACTCACGCATAACTAAAGTATTCTAATATTAGTTAAATTAATATCATTCATGATATGATTGTATGGATTGATGTTTGAAAGTTTAAATTGCATATTTATATTTATTTGTATCGATAGTGTAGTTAAATTTGGCTGTTAAATATAATTTTACAATTAAGTTAAAAATTCGACATTTAATTTCTGTTTAAAACCTGACATCTGGAAATTTGAAAGTTTATATGATATTGGACTGTTTGTATGTATTGATGTGATGAATGGCATGAATTTTATATGTTTGACCTATTGATGTTAATTGTGTGAATTTACCTGTTATTCATATATGACCATTGTATGTGCTGATTAATCCCAATCACTACCCCAGATGTTACAGGCATCGAATAAACCCGGAATTAATCATTAAAATGAATTAAGAACGTAGATTGAAATGATAAATACCTATGACCCTGATTTGGATTGAAATGATATATATCCTTTCCCAAAATACTAAAATTAAAATTTAAGTATCACTTGGCCATAGGATAGAAAATTATATACGGACACCGGTTAGTTAAATAAAAATTTGTTTTAACCATGAATTTTGAAATATTATTTTAAAGACAATATAAGAGATGTTCTATATTTATTTCCTTTGAACTTGAACCTTGAATTTTGAAATATAAACATAAAAGAGGAAATAAATCAGTGTTGTAACTGAAGCTAAACAAAAGTGAAACTAAATGTAAATCGATTTTATTGAAATTGAATAGTTTCATCCACCTTTGAAGTTTATTACGAATTAACATTGATTGAATTATATTTGTATTGTGAACTCGATATTTATTATAAATTGAAATCATTGAAAATGAGAATCTGATTTGGAATGTAACTATTTGAATTAATTTTATCGAATTGGAATGAATGTAAAATTGGAAGTTTAATCGATGAAATTATTGCACTTGAGTTTGTTGAATTGAAGTTGAAATATGACTTCAAGTTTAATTGAAAATGTTAGAGAAACTATTCTAATTCCAACTATAGTATTTCAAATCATTTTATAAACTATTTTAATAATAATTTTTTCTTTATAAAATATTTTTCTTTATTATTATTTTATTTTATAAATTATTTCAAATAAATCATTTAATAATCAAATATTTTTTTTATAAATTAATTAATGTTTTAACTATATATTTTGATAAATTTGATAAATTCTATTTTAAATTACAAACTATTTATTTCCAAACTATTTCAATTATATATCTAAACTATTTTTAAATATACTGTTAACTAATTTATTTTTCCAATTATTAAAGTTGGAATTGTTTCAAGATTTTAATTGGTTTAAAGGGAGATTTTAGTGTGAATAATATTCTATTTTGAATATTGATTGATTTTGAAAATCTGATATTTTGATATGAAATATGAACCTCTTTGAAATGTAGAAGAACTGACCGGTGTGAAAAATGTAAACGTTTAGTTGTCAAAGAGACCGGGATCGGATATTGACAAACTCTCTGCCAGTACCGAAAACCACTTTAACAAATGTGTGCGCGGTGAAGTTCCAGAAATGGTGTTGGATGGATTTGGAGGCGATTACTGGATTTGAAGAAAGAGAACGATGATGGATATCCTTGACCTTCGGGTCATAATTAAAATGACTAAAACATGGCTATACCGCGACCAAGTGGGGTTAGCTACCTCCATCGGCAACACTCCTTCCTTTATTACTATAGTCCCTCGGTTTGATTGATTTGTTTTGATGCGCATCTGTGATTTCGGAGTGTTGTTCGAGGTGGGTGGTAGTTGCGGCTATCCGTTACCACCAGTCCGAGCATGCAACTAGTATATTCCTACTCTGGGAATTCTCGTATGCCTTGTCATATTATCCTGATCGAGCCCCCTACAATTTTGATTTGTACCATACCTATGGAGTGCCCTCTAATAGCCACTACGTACTATGGACTTTACAGTATCTGTATGGGCTACGACATTATAAATGATGTAAGGGTAAAAATGTAATCCCATTTATGCTATTTTAATATGTAATATTTAACCGTAGACACAATTATAATAGCGTATTATATTATATGATATTAGTTTGACGGATCCTTAGGAGATGGAAATTCCCTTAACATCTCCCAAGTTATTGCACTCATATTTTTCACATGAATTTGATTTAACTAATATGAGAATGATTTAGTTCTGATCTGAGTGTTTGTTGTGTTTCTTTTTATGCAATACGCTCGGGTCAGACCGAGTTGCAGTTAGCGAAGTTTCACTTGCTTTGAAGATACCATTATGAAGATGAAGATGGAGCTCAACAGGCGTATTATTATTATTCTGCTGCAAATGCATTGGTATGTTGTATGTTAATTTACTCTGACAATCATTGTAAAATATAATAAAATGTATGTTTTTATAGCTTCATGAACTGTTATTTATTTATTATATTTTGTCCTTCTGCTGCGAGATTATGTATCTGTTTTTCTTCTTCTCTTCTTTTTCTTATATAAATCCCAATAACTATCTGTATTTTTTGATTTGTTTAAGCCGACATTGAGGATCATTGTCGATTTGAACGGTTAAAAATCACAGATGTTACATTTGGTATCAGGGCTTTGGTTTAGCGAAAACCTTGGCTCTATTTGGGATTAACTCACTAGAGATAGGGTGGTAATACCCTAAAATGAGTTTGATTGTATATGAGAGAGCGTACTTGTAATTTTGATATAAAATGGTTTTGTATTATGTTGATTTGTTCTGTTGAGTATTTTGAATTTTGGTCGGTACTTGGGACGCCAATATATCGATGGGGATTTCTGAACACTCGAATAGGACTTATTGACATAATATTGTTTTGAATTATATTTTTATATATAATTATTTGAAAATATATGAATTTTGATGATAATATTAAATTTTCATCATTTATCATTCGGTTATTTAATAATTAAACCATTGGTTGTTGATTGGTTTAAGAAAAATCAAATATTGAAAATTAATTGATAATGAAATAAGAAGTAAAATATGAGTTTGTGAATTTGATTTCAGGTGATTTTGTAATATTGATTTGCAAATGGTTGAAATAATATATTTATATTTTAAATGTGTTTCACATAGAAATTGTTTTAAATAAATTATTGGAAAAAAGAAGAAGAAATAAGTGTATACTCTCTTTTCTTTGAAAATGATTTCGGTGATGAGTGCACGCATCATCGATGTTTATTTTCAAGAGTCTAAGTAGGGAGACATTTAATATTTTGTATTTTGTCTTACAAAATTGAACTTTATTTAAATCCCTTTTATAATATGGTTTTACGTAAACGATATATTATATGAAAAAAAAATTGAAAAAAAAGAACCCGAAATTTAATTCTTGAAATCTTGAATAATTATTGAATTGGAACTTCTGAATATTAAGAGAGTTATAATTAAAATAAAATTCTTAAGAATTGGATAATCAAATGAAACAAAGGGTAACCATTGAAATTTGTGTAATAATTAATTTTGTTTTGTAGCATGAATAACCTACCAATTAATTAAAAAGTTAAATGTTATAAGAATAAGCAATTAAATAATGCACAAGTATAAGAAGGGATAATGAAAGTGAAAAAAAAATTGATTGGTTATAAATATAAATAAAATTTAAGTTATATAATAAAAACGATATATGCTTAGTTATGTTATGCTAAGTAATATGAATTAACCGAATCAATGGAAAATTAATTAAGCGAATTAATTGGTAATAAACTGAAATGTTTTGATATTAGTGTTTGCTTCGTGAAAATATAAGTGAATATATTTATAATTATAAACTTAACGATGGTGTAACGAATTAATTTAATTAATTAAAACGAGCTCGTCGCGTAGTGGTAGTTCGTAATTTTCCGAATTAAAGTTTAAATGAATGTATAGAATCCAAAATAAGTTGGAATTCTTTGAAACAAGAATCTTCTGGTTCTATTGGATTATAGTTTTGCTAATGAAAGAGAAATTTTCAAATTTCAACTTGTAAATTTGAAGATATATGTGTTAGATCAAAATTTGGCTCTAACACCCAAATTGTTCTGATTCGTAGAGAATTATAACTGAAAAATGAGGAAAAAAACAGAAAACACACACGGTTTATAGTGGTTCGGCGTTAACGAGCCTACATCCACTTTATATGCTATTGATTGTACTTTGGATGCTAGTACAACCAATGATTTCTCTCAAACTCACTCTTACAACTACGATTTCTTTCGGTAATCTCGAAGTAAAACAGGTAAGAAATAGTGGTATGACAGTAATGGTAGAATCAATCCTTAAAACTGCCAAAAGATCCTCAAAATTGCCAAGCTCTGGGCTATTTATAGCTGATTTGGTCAGGCGGATCGCGGTCATACGTGGCGCAAATCCCGAGAATATCGGATCGGATCGTAGCTTGACGAAGAATTGGTCAATATGACAATTGGTGATAGGTGTCGCGAGATCCGTGCATCTCGGATCGTGATAGAATGGGTCAGAGTCTTCGCTGCAACTTTTAGGCATGGATCGGATCGAGGTGGAATAGGCGGATCGATTCGCATAGGGGTTTAGCGACCCGATAGGGCGATCCGACCTGGGGATGATTGAGCGACTGTGATCTGACTTTACGTGAACTAGAGGAATGAGACCTCATATTTTCTCCTTGTGTGTGAACCTTGATGGCTTGGTCAAAAAGCTAGCCAACATTTTGCCCCCTCGAAGTATGTTTTATCGAGGATAGAACATGCTTCGAAACTGCAGAGACATCTTTTCATTGGGAGATGCAAATCAATGGTTGTGTCTGTCTAAAATGTCGTGTCACTTCGGAAAGTCGCATTCCTTGATTGGTATAAATATCAGTTAAATCTTCAATCTTTTCCCTGTTTACCGGATAATTTTTATCTCTGGAATTTTTAGTAGGATTATAGTCATTGAGGCGCCAAATCTCCGGTACCTCTATACTTCCCCGATCCACCAGCGGGTTAAAGTTCGAATTCGTATCATGATCTGCTCACAAATCCTTCAGCGGGGCAGAAATTCTGGGGGCGCTGAGTCTCCAGCATCCTTCTCAGCGCTTAATCATATATGCTTTTATACTCTCCTGGCGGTCGCCAAGGTTAGAGTTCGAGCTCAGCTGTTCAGTCGCCCCCGATCCTTCAGCGGGGTAAGAGCCCTTTCTCAGCGCTTAATCATAGATGCTTTTATACTCTACTGGCAGTCGCCAAGGTTAGAGTTCGAGCTCAGCTGTTCAGTCACCCCCTGATCCTTCAGCGGGGTAAGAGCTCTTTCTCAGCGCTTAATCATAGACGCTTTTATACTCTCCTGGCAGTTGCCAAGGTTAGAGTTCTATCAAGGCGGTTCTTATCATGGTGCATCGCCTTGCCATGTGGACGTTATTTTCGCGTCCTTTACGTTCTCTCTCGGCTCTAGAGAGTTAGAGTGCAATCAATGGTGTGATTCACTTTATTGCACCTTCAGCGTTCTGGCTGCGGATTACTTTCTATTCTGATGGAAGGCACTTAGAATTACACGTTTCTGTGATCGCTGTATGGTTTTACAGCAAACTTTATAAAGATAGAAGAGCAGATAAATAATAGTGCAAATAAAGGTAAACGACACACAATATTTTTATAGTGGTTCGGTCGAATCGTGACCTACTTCCACTTTATAATCCTTTGCTAAAAAAATTGGACTATTCTAGGCAAGTCATGCCTTTTACATGGTCCTATGAAACAAAAGGATAAATCTGATGACTTTACGTCAGATAAGGCCGCAAATGTTGGGCATTCCACACTCTGGGGATTTCTTCTCCATCTATGGTTGCTAGCTTGAAGGTTCCATTATCAAGCCTTCGTAGAACGGAGTATGGTCCTTCCCACTTCGCACCCATATGAGTTGGGGGTGGAAAGACACGCTTCAGAATCAAGTCTCCGGGTTCAAAGGTTCGGGCTCGAACTCTTTTGTTGTAGTATCTAGCGACCTGTTGCTTGTGTCTCAAGGCACGCAGGTCTGCTTCATCCCTCTTCTCCTCTATTGTATCTAAGGATTCAAGGAGCAACTCGTTATTTGTCATCGGATCGTAGTAAGTGACTCGGTGAGATGGTACTTTTAGCTCAACCGGGATGACTGCCTCTGCTCCAAAAGCAAGAGAGAAGGGAGTATGGCCTGTCGCCGATTTATACGTTGTCCTGTAGGCCCATAATGCCAAGGGTAATTCATCGACCCACATGGCTTTGGCCCGCTTCAATCTTCTTTTGATAATGGACTTAATCAATTTATTTGCTGCTTCGACCTGTCCGTTCGACTGCGGATGTGCCACAGAGGTGTACCGTTTCTCGATGTGGTACTTCTGGCAGAAGTCCCTAAACTCGTTACTATCAAACTGGGTTCCATTGTCAGTTATCACGATCTTTGGGATCCCAAACCGGCAAATAACGTTCCTAACAACAAAATTAATCACTCGCTTGGTTGTGATTGTAGTTAACGGCTCAGCCTCGACCCATTTGGTGAAGTAGTCTACAACTACAATAACGAACTTTGCTCCGCCCTTCGCTATAGGGAGGTTTCCGATGATATCAATTCCCCACATAGCGAAAGGCCATGGACTTGTCATTGTCTTTAACTGGCCAGGAGGTGTCCTGGGAATTTTTGAAAATCTTTGGCATGCATCACAACGTCGCGCGTATTTTGCCGCATCTTTGTTTATGGTAGGCCAGAAGTAACCATACCGCAACACCTTTTTTGCCAATGTTTGTCCTCCAGTATGGTCACCACATTCACCCTCATGTACTTCCTGCAGTACACGCTTGATGTCGTCATGGGCTATACACCGGAGAAGAGGCATCGAAAATTCCTGTCTGTACAGGACTCCGCCTTGCAGAACATATCGAGAAGCTTTACGGATTATTTTACGCCCCTCGCTTTTCTTGGTCGGAAGCGTTCCATTCATCAAGAAATTCTTTAGAGGGGTCATCCATGACTCCCTTTCTGGCTCAGTCTCTAGTATCAGATCAATTTCCATCTGACCTATGCTAGGGAGCTGAAGTACTTCAACTGGGGCTAGCCCGGCTTCTTCAGGATCGTCGGAACTAGCCATCTTCGCTATCTTATCCGCCTGTTGGTTCTCTGACCGCGGAATATGAGATATACTGTAATGATCAAAGCCAGTCAGCAACTCCTCCACTTTCTCCAAATACGAAATCAATCTTGGGCTCTTAGCTCGGAACTTTCCAGTGACCTGATTTACAACCAACTTGGAATCACAAAATATGTCCAGCTTCGCGATCTCTAATTCCTTTGCGATCCTCAGCCCGGCTACCAGGGCTTCATATTCGGAGTCGTTGTTAGTGGCGTGAAATTCCAACCGGATAGCA
Source organism: Allium sativum (assembly GCA_030737875.1). Classification (NCBI taxonomy): domain Eukaryota; kingdom Viridiplantae; phylum Streptophyta; class Magnoliopsida; order Asparagales; family Amaryllidaceae; genus Allium; species Allium sativum. Next base: position 439,474,297 of record CM060922.1, on the reverse strand, counting down.
TAGGATATCAGTCGTTTCTCAGGAGTTTCAAGCACCACTCCGACACCGGATCGTTTATCATTCCTAGCACCATCAGTATACAATTTCCATGCACTAGGATCGAGAAGTAGTTTTGGTGGGTCAGCCTCTTCGTTTACTATGTCATCCTCCGGGACAGTAAATTCTGCTATGAAATCTGCCAGCCCTTGCCCTCGTATCGATCGTCGGGGCTGAAAATTCAAATCAAATTGACTCAATTCAATGTTCCATTTGAGCAGTCTTCCAGAAGTTTCTGGTCTCTGTAGAACTTGCTTGAGCGGATGATCAGTGTACACGGTGATAGGATGAGCTTGGAAATAATGTCGAAGCTTCCTAGATGCAATCAATAAACTGTACGCCAGCTTTTCTATCCTCGGATAATTCCGCTCAGCTGCCGCCAATTTTTTACTCACGTAGTACACTGGCCTTTGAACCTTGTCTTCTTCTCTCACTAATGCTGAGTTGATCGCGTAGGACGACACTGCTAAGTACACGAATAAATCCGCGTGGTCCACTGGCTTAGACAGTATCGGAGGCCTCTCCAGATGATTCAATAGGTTCTGAAATGCTTCTATGCAATCAGGAGTCCATTTAAAATTGCGTTTTCCTCGCTTTATTAATTCAAAGAATGGAATGCATTTGTCTGTCGCTCTAGAGATGAATCTGCTTAATGCTGATACTTTCCCTGCAAGGCTTTGCACATCTTTGATTTGTCTAGGCTCCTGAATGCCTCTGATTGCTGCGAGCTGTTCCGGATTAATCTCAATCCCGCATGAGCTAACAATGAATCCCAAGAATTTCCCGGAGGCAACCTCAAATGAGCATTTCATTGGGTTGAGTTTCATCCCATATTTTCGAAGGATACCAAACATCTCTGCCAAGTCTGTAGTGTGATTGGATGATTGTATGGACTTAACCAACATGTCGTCAACGTATACCTCCATCGTTTTCCCAATCTGGTTATAGAACATTCTGTTCACTAACCGTTGATATGCAGCGCCTGCGTTCTTCAAACCAAAAGGCATTACCACGTAGTAGTATAATCCCAGATCCGTAATGAAGCTAGTGTGTTCTTGATCTGGAACATGCATAAGGATCTGGTTATATCCTGAATAAGCATCCATGAAAGAGAGAAGCTCATGACCCACCGTTGAATCTACCAACTGATCAATTCTAGGCAACGGAAAGCTATCTTTTGGGCAGGCTTTATTCAAATCAGAAAAATCAATACACGTACGCCACTTCCCATTGGCCTTCTTTACCAAAACTGGATTTGAAGTCCAATCTGGGTAGGTTGAGTCTCTGATGAATCCGTTACTTCTTAACTTTTCAACTTCTTCTTTCAAGGCTGCGGACCTCTCTGGGCCCAATATTCGCCTTTTTTGTTTTACAGGGGGATGCTTTGGGTTAATGCTTAATGAGTGGCTCATGATTGATGGAGATATCCCACACATGTCCGCGTGGGTCCAAGCAAATACATCCAAGTTATCTTTCAGGAAATCCGTCAGTTCTTTAGCTCGAACCGGATCCAACTGGGATCCAATCTTCAGGACCTTCTCTGGGTCACTATCATCGATCGGTACATCCACAGTCGTTTCGTTGGGAGCCGCCATTCTGCTCCCAGTCTCTTCGTCCTCTCTGGGATCTATATCCTCGGGCAATTCTCTGGGCGACTCACCCATAGTCATTCTCTTTAATTGCTATGACGTCTCCTCCCTTGTGGGGGAAGAAGCGTCTTTAGTTTCTATATCTCTTCCTTTACGGAGTAGCTTTAGCTCTGCAATGTAACATGCTCGTGCGGCAACCCGATCTCCTCTGACTATGCCAACACCAGCTTCCGTAGGAAACTTCAATAACAAGCACCAGAGGGCTATACAAGCTCTAAACTTTGCTAGGGCCGGTCGGCCCAAGAAGGCATTATAAGGCGATTCAATACCCAAAACCATGAAGGGAAGAATTCTCACTCTCTGGTGCTCTCCTTCCCCAAGTGTTACCGGCAGCTCTACATATCCCATTGGAGCAGTTGAAGCTCCGTTAAATCCACGGATCCATCCTTCACATGGCTTTAAATCTTTCAATTCAAGGTTCATTTGATCAAACGTCTTTTTGAATAGAATGTTGACTGAACTCCCGTTATCCACTAAAACTTTATGGACAGTGGCCGGGCCAATAGGAACTGTGATTACAAATGGATCTTCGGTCGGAGCGTGAACTCCAATACTCTCTCGATCGCGGAAAATGACGTCATCTGACATCATCTTTTGCTATTTTACCGGGACATTGTCCTCAGGGTTGCTACACTCTCCTACCTCAAGATGCTGCTTTGCTGCATTTACGTACTGATCCATCGCCTTGAAACTATGCCCGGCTAGGTGAAGCCCTCCGATTATGGTATTGATAACAAGATCCTTTCCTTTTTGCTGGAAAGTTGGCCTGGTAGTAGGTTGATTCTGGTTTTGGTTTGGGGTCTGAATAGCTTGCCCCCTGTCTCTAGGAGTCACCCTGTACTCATCCAATTTCCCTTCCCGGAGCAGCCTCTCAACTACGTCTCTCAGATGACGGCATTCATTTGTAGAGTGGCCGTGAGTCTGATGGAAGAGACAAAACTTCCCCGTCTCACGTTCTTTCTCCGTCGAATCTCTTGGAGGAGGCATTTTATGTTGGAGAACGTTGTACGAGTCTACAAAGATATTCTCCAAAGTATCATTTATTGGCGTATAATTTTCGACAGACCTGGGACGGGTCCTTCTTTGGGAGTCGTTCCCCCGATTTCTCTTCCGATTATTGCCATTACTGTTGTTACCATTGTTTCCTGACTGGTGGCTGCCGCCCTGGTTTCGGTTTCCAACATTGACTTCAACCTTCCCCGAGCCGTCTCCGGTTTGCTTGATGGCCACATTACTTTGGATCTCCTCCTTATTTTCCATTTTCATCTTCCAGTTAGCATATACCTCCTCCTGACGTAAGCGTACATTTTCTTTCTCGTAGAACAATTCTCTAGTATGAGGTGGCTTGCCGGCCAGGTATCTCCCAAATTCAGTATCTTTATCTATCCCATCGATCAGGGCTGCCACAACAGTTGGCTCATGGGGATCCTTGACTTCAGTGGCGGCTAGGTTGAAACGATCCAGATACACCCTCAAGCTCTCGCCTGGTCGTTGTTTGACAAGGAACAGATCAATCACACTCTTTGTCCTCTGTGCATAAATGCGGAACTGTTCCACGAACCTTTCACTCAACTCCCTGAAACTGGAAATTGATCTAGCTGGTAAGCGACTAAACCATAATAACGCTACATCCTCCAGGAATATAGTGAATGCTTTGCACTTTACAGCGTCAGAGGCTGCGGCAGCGGTCATTGACCAAGAATATCTCATTAGATGTTGGATTGGATCAGATCTACCCGCGTAACGGTTCATCTGAGGCATGTTGAAGCGCCTCGGGAATGTTACGTCTAGAATGTCATCAGTAAAAGGGGTGTGACTGTGGTCAATTCCCCAATCTTCATTCCTTTGTCCACGGCTATCCGCTAGGATTTGATGGACCATAGCTGCAACATTTGCAGTGGTCATCGGAGGCTCGGGATCAGCGCTTCTCGCTCGGTGGAATTCTCCGATCTCTCTTCTAGGAACAGCCACGAAATCTGGAGCTCGGATTGGGCTTCGTTGCCCCCTGTTACCATGAGTATTTGTACGGCGAAGGGGCTGAGGTGGTCTATTCTCAACAGGATTGTCCACAACTCGAGCTCTAGGAGTTGCGGCACGATTATTCAAGTTGCGGTTTGAGGGTCCTACACCAAGTGTCTCTTCCTCTCATGATGGCAGGGTTCCAAATCGGAGCTGCTCTATGTTTTCAGCCCTCTCATATGGTCGCCGCAGAGGTCTTCGCGATTCCTCTGACGAAGAAGAGTACTCTGGGGTGAGAGGACGAACTAGGAGTGTTCTTTGCCTTGCGAGATCATCGATCCTTCTATCCATAGCAGTTAAGTTCTGCCGCAGCATAGAGCTTTGCTGCCTTTGAGCAGCTAATTCATCAAACAGCCTATCCCACATTTCATAGAAGCGAGAGAGATCTCCTTCAGTGACCGGAGCAGAGGGGTCATATTGACCATCAACATTTTCTCTTATGCGCAGAGAACTTGAGCCAGGTCGAACAGAGGTACCGGGACGGGAAGAGTGAGCCATAACCTCCTTTCCAGGTCGAGTTGTAGTCTGGTCATCACTTCGGATCGCAGTGGACCTGTGTCTGTGGCTCGTAGCGCCCCCCAGTGTAACACCCCACCTCCGCCAGGGTGGCTCTTGCAAGCACTCTGACTTTGGAGGGGCGTTTGTACTGGGTAAACATGCATAATGATATATCAAGGCAGAACAAGAACATAAGTATATATGTAAACAGAGTAAATAAGATAAGTAAAACAGCGGAAGATTTCAAACTATTACAAAACAAGTCTGGTACAACATAATGTCAACTTTCCAAATACACAAGTCTAGATAAAAACAACATCACTGAAAAACTGAAATACATAAGTACTATCCCCAAAATAAGTGATAACCATAGCTAGCTTCATGTCAAGACCGTACATGAGCTAAAATCCCACAAGCAAGCGATCAGAAATCCAAGCTAAGCTCCAATATTCCCACCCTGAGAACCTTGGGGGGGGGGGGAACGGAAGAAAAGAGGCGAAAGAAAACAGGCCAGTCAAAAAGACTGAGTAAGCCCTACTACCATCAGTCTATAAACTAATAAAGTTAACTGGCATGATGAAAACTGAGATGAACATAAGGATAACTACATACTGGCATGATAGATAAAAGGTGTCATCGCATAATCAGGTTTAAGGTTTTGCACCACAGGTGTACTAGCAAACTAACATGACTTGAATAAACAAGTATTGATCCCTTGGCCCAAGCTTTGGCCCAATAACATGAAGTGACCCTAATACGAGGTCCAATAACATGAAGTGACCCTAATACGAGGTCCAATAACATGAAGTGACCCTAATAAGAGGTCCAATAACATGAAGTGACCCTAATACGAGGTCCAATAACATGAAGTGACCCTAATACGAGGTCCAATAACATGAAGTGACCCTAATACGAGGTCCAACCAAACGGTCTAGTCGATCGGCTCCCTATAAGCCTAACTCGTCACGTGTTGGTGTCAATACGGCCCAAACATAATTGTAGTCAGACTGTGCTGGGTCTCCCGTCGGGTGTATCAAGCCCTAGGGTGTCAACCCCTGGACACCATAAACATAAGTGCATAGTCTAGATCTACTGGTACCCGTGCTTGATTTTCTCCGGCTACGGACTACGTGCACGACCGTAGTCCATCCGGAACTACACCGGCGTACCACCCTGCCGTCGTTTTTGGTCACTTACCTCAAGTCCAGTAATCGTGCCCCACCCTAGCCTAGTCCCTAGGGTCATGATGATACAAACTTGGGATTACTGCTGGAGTGGACCCCCGTTGCTAGGATTTTCTAGTGGGTTAAGTACGGTTTAACCCTCTTGCTAATCATGGATTAACTTGGTTAAGTGTAACGATGAGTTCACGACTTAACCCTGATTAATCTACCAAGCCCACATTGATTAAGTATTAAGTGGACCATGACTTAAACCCTAACCATGAGGCATTAATTAATTAATGTGCCTTAACCTCTCACATTAGACTTCGTTGCGGTTACTAGTTAAGCCGGTCGGTTCCGGGTAGCTTTATACCACAACTTGGTCTAACCTCGGGTTCAAGGTACAACATGACCAACTTCTCACATTGGGTCCTATTGTTTGTAGCAACTAGTTAAGCCGGTCGGTTCCGGGTAGGTTTACGCTACAAACTCAACCCAACCTCGAGTTGGTCACACTTATATTTTCTAAGTGTCATGTCCATTATGTTTCCAAAACATATTACAAGTTTTCAAGCATTTGGGTAGACCTAACTTAATAGGTAAATTCCCAATGGGTAGACCTAACTTAATAGGTAAATTCCCAATCTTATGTTTTTATGTCTTTTAAGTTTACCCAACCCCAAACGCAATCCCATCGCTTACATACCGCAATAGCGCATAAAGGATAGAAAGAGGGAACTTGGCATAATCATGACATAAAGGTGTTGAAGCCACAAGTTTAACATGGTGGCATATGAAATGTACATATGTTCATATACTTGCATATTACATTTTTAGGCCTCAAAAGCATGCATAAAACCAAACTTAGCATATTGGTGATACATGGTGATAAATGACATGTAGAAATGGCCATAAGTTTGCATTTAGCCTCACATGCAAGTTATCATAAGAGATATGATAACTTACATGTTGCCAAAATGCAACCTTTAGCATAAAGCTTGAAGCTTTATGTTCATATACTCAAGGTAAGCTTGCATAACATGATAACATGAGTAAATGATCAACCTAACTTGCATAACATAACATGGCAAACTTGCATAACATAACATGATAAACTTGCATATCATAACATGATAAACTTGCATATCATAACATGGCCAACTTGCATAACATAACATGATAAACTTGCATATCATAACATACCAAACTTGCATAACATGACATAGTAAACTTGCATATCATGGCAAACTTGCATATCATAATGATCAAACACAACTTGCATCATTCATTAACTTTAGAGTTTAAAAAGAAGGTAAAAGGGCTTACAAATTCTTATGAAGACACAAAAGTATATATATAGATTGAAACGAAGCCCTTATGCAATCAAATAAACCCAAAATGCAAGTTCCAATAGAAAAACCCTTGAGCCAAAATGAATCAAAACTCTTGCTTTATGATGTAAATATGGAAACTTGACTTGAATGCAAGCTAATGATGCTCATACAAGCTTGAAAACACTTGTATGCATTGAAAATCTCTCATAGAAATAACTTAGGAATTTTATGAAGAGAGTGGAGGCCATGAGAGGAATGATTTTGCCATAGTTTAGTTACTTGAATGAATAATGATGATTTAGGGTTAGGTTAGGGGCTTATTTATAGAGATTAGGATTAGTTTTAGCCTTAGGATTAAACCCTAATTCCAATCTCAGCCCTCAAAACCGAATCTGGCCCCCAAACTCAACACAACTCCAAAATGGTGCACCAGGCAAAACTGCCCGGCTGAACCAAGTCGACAGCCAAGTCGACAGGGCTGTCGACTTGGGTCCAACCAAGTCGACTGCCAAGTCGACAGGCCTGTCGACTTGGTTTGCTTGGCGGGAAATTTCCCGCCTAGCCTTCCAGGCCCGAAATTCGAAATTTGAACTTGAATTCCAAATCTGTTTTTAACTTGGAAATTTCTGAAAACTTCATTGGGCCTTAATCGGGTCATACGGACTCCGATTTTCGAAAACTCGGACTCTATTTCGCGTATTTTTCCGAGACGAACGCAATGGCATAGCCCGTTTCCCTTGATTCAGATTTTAGAATTAAATTCTGCCTCGATTTACGTTATAACAGGTTATTGAAAATATGGGTTGTTACATTCTCCCCTCCTTAAAGGATTTCGTCCCCGAAATCTTCAAGTTAGGAAGAACGTATCCTACCATCCAACATCCATCTACTCAAAACATCATCCACGAGCAATCATTGTCCTTACAAGATTCTAAATGTTGTATGAACATATGCAAAGGTGTGTGTATATGTACTTATCTAATGCAAATATCATCAATGCAAATTATGTTAGTGAAATGAATCCATATGTATGCAATTTCTAACATAATGTATAACATCTATATGTGTGCACATAACATACATCCATATGCAACATCCATGTGATAACACAAAATTTTCATCCATGAATAAGCATAAACACTCATGCATATGCAATATGAGGAGTGTGTGAGCCGATCTAGTGCCTAACGTGTATAATGCATCCACGAGTAACCACTTGCAAACACTTGCAACCACTTGCAACCATCAAGCATAACATGTTTCAAACACATGTTTCATCCAAAGGGTTTCTACCTAAGGTTCTCATGACAAGATTAACATGATAAACTAGATAATCAAGACAAACATGGATAGCAAAAGATATGCTACAAAGAGATCGGGAAGATAAGCAGGATATACTCCTTTCGGATTACAAGAAATCCCTTCCTAACCCAAACCATATTCTATAAAAGCCCAAAAGGTTTAGTCAACCTAACGGACCCCTCCAAACCCTGACATGTATTACTAGCCAATAAGTCATACCTCCCGACAGAAATAGGACCGAGAATGGGACCGAGAGGATATACGTAAAAAGATAACATGCGAGTAAGTTCCACAGGAAAACAAGGATCAAGGATATGCTCTTAAAAAGAGATATGATGCGCGTATCTAGCCTTCAGTCTTCTAAGTCACGTTTCCTTGAGCTTAACTCCACTGTGCTTTGACCGTCTTTTACCTCATGATTTCTCAGCTTCTTAACTCTTATTTCCAAATATGAGTTGGAACCCATTTCATTGTCGCCTCTCGTCTTCCTCTTTCACTTACTCTTCTATCATTCTTGGCTTAAACATAACTATGACCTCATGGTTTCATGAAAGCTCTCCAAAATTCACCAGTGAGTCCTGGATCTCGTTTACTTACTATAAAGTATTCCACGCAGCAGAACTTTTCTTGAAAATACCAATCCACGTTGCCAATTGCTCTTACTAACGTGATTTTCTATAACTCATGCTTGAACGAAATGAACCATCCGCCTATGAATGATAGGCCGTACTTAGATTCAGTCGCTTGCCCATGACTTCCCGTAGACTATTCCAAAACTGGCTAGTGAAAATTGAGTCATGGTTACTAACTATCCTTTAGGGAACCCCGTGCAACCGCTTTATTTCTTGAAATTAACCTATCGCTAGTTATGATACAGTCCTTTCGCTCTTTACCGGAGTGAAATGAGCACTCTTCGTGAGTCTACCTACTATGACCCACATGCTCTTATTCCCTTTCTTGATCTAGGCAGTCTATCCACGAAATCCTTCGTGACGCTTTTCCCTCTTCCATTGCGGGGACCTCCAATGGATATAATAGCCCACCGGGCTTCTATGACTCGGCCTTTAACCTGTTGGCACAACATGCACCTTGGGACAAACTCGGCCACCTCCTCGGGTGATGTGCATCTTCAAGAACCTTCTTTCTCTCATCGCGTCTTATCCATCCCTTGTCATCTATAGCGAGGTGACTTACCATCTCGCCTCGAATCAACTTGTCCATGATCTCGACTAACTGCGGGTCTTCTTTCTGTGAAGTCCCTACTTGATCCAGAAGGGTAGGTCTAAGCTCAAGGGACGCTAACTAACTAATTAAACTGAGAGAACTTCTTACTTCAATTGTCCTCGTCGGAGCTTTTCGGTTTTGAACCGCGACCACTTTAGCAGGATCCACCACTAAGCCTTGCTTAGAAACTATGTGCCCAAGAAATCTAACTCCTTTTTCTCCAAAATGACATTTGGAGGACTTGGCTTTCAACTGATGCGCTCTAAGCGTATCCATCACCTCCTTGAGATGTCTAGCATGTTCTTCCTTATTCTTTAAGAAAGTCAGGATATCGTCTACAAAGACTACCACAAACTCGTTCAGGAACTCCCTAGACACCCTACTCATCAAGTCCACGAAGTAGGCGGGTGCATTAGTCAAACAGAATGGCATGACCAGCCATTCTAAGAATCCATCTGGAGTTCTGAACGCAGTTTTGCCTATACTATCCTCAGCTACTCTGAGCTGATGGAATCCAGTAGCAAGATCAAGAGAAAACAGATGTTCCTACAAGCTGATCAAACAAATCATCGATCCTTGGCAATGGTTGTCTATTCTCTTTGTTTAACTCACGATAATCAACACAAAGTCGAAGAGAACCATCTGCCTTGGTAGTAAATACTACAGGCGCTCCCCATTCAGATATACTTCGTCTAATGAAGTTCTTCTCAAGCAACTCCTTAACTTGCTTTCTTAACTCTCATCTTGCGGGGCCATGTGCCTAACCGGCCACGAAACTATCTTGGCATTATCAACCAGATAAATGCGGAAATCTATCTCTCATTTAGGGGTAACCCCCTTCACTTCACCCAAGATATCAGGATATTCTCGGACCACCCTCACCGATTGCAAACTATCGATAGACGAGTTGAGGGATTCAAGATAACACAACATGACGGGACTCATAGGGTTACTAGAAATTTTTAGGGTATTACCGAGGCGAGTCATGAGCCTCTCAACCCTATGCTCAAAAATCAAGAATGGCTCCAAAACTGGACAACCAATCCATGCCCAAAATCAACCCATACCCCATGAAACCGAGAATATAAGCATCACGCGAGAATTCTATACTCAAGATAGAGATTTTCAAATCCACGTAGATAATAGACAAATGGGCGGAACCCCCAATTGGATTTGAAACACACACGGGATCATTAACTAGACTAGTACTTAGGTGCAAACTTTCAACTAAACCAGATGAAATAAACTATGCGATGCGCCAGAATCAAACAAAGTACGAACAGGAAAATCAGAAATGTAAACAAGACTTTCAACATAAATACTACCTCGATCGGGAACTGGAGCGGCATTGAGAGCATGAACTTGCCCTCCCGAAGGTCCAGCACGCTGAGTCTGACCCTGGCCTTGCCCTTGCTTCTTCGGGCAATCCCTAGTGAAGTGTCATATTTCTCCACAGTTAAAGCAAGTGCCCTTCCTTTTTCTGCAATCCTTGTTTAGATGAGTCGAGCTTCCACAAGTAAAGCACCTTTTTTCCTTCTTATCTTCCTCTTGAAGCAGGGCCATATTTACCAAACTCTCGAAGGTTGCTCCGATGGGTATATGAGATATGGCCAAACCGCGCAATGGCTCGTTTAGTCCTAGAGCAAAGTGCATGGCCTTCTTCTGAGCTGTGTTAACCAAGTCTAAACCGAACCGAGCAAGTTGATTAAACTTATCCACGTATTCCCTAATAGTCATGTCCCCTTGCTTTAGTGATAGGAACCTCTCCATCTGAAGGTTCTCCTCTGTTGACGATAAAAACCTCAGTCCAAACCTTCTTTTGAACTCATCCCAAGTCTCAATTGGTCTAGTAGTGGTGGTGACTACCCACCAATAAGCAGCTTCCCCTTTCAATAACCATACCCCCAACAGAACTTTCCTACGATCTTCTACATCTAAGATAGCAAAGAGGTCTTCAGTTCCCTTTAACCAGTTTCTTGCCTCAACAGAAGTCTCCATCCCAACAAAATTCTTGCAACCCATCGCCTTAAAGTCTTTGCAAATCTCCGCGAAATCCGCTTGTGGATGCTGAGGGGGAGGTGGAATGTCCGCGGGGTCGGCTTCACTTGCCCTTTCCCCCATGTATCTCCTAAACCAAATAGGTACTTGAGCGCCTTCCGGAATGGCAAAGTTATCGGCCATACTGAAAACGAAGAAAAAGATAGATTCAGAATGGAGAAAAACGAAGGAATTTTTGCTAATGGCATTTTGGGGAATAGCCTTTAAAATAAACTAGACTTTTCTTTGGAAAATACTTTATACTTGGTTTTGAAAATAGTTTTCCAAAAGTTTTCTAAAAACCTTTTTGTTCCTTCTCGTAAACCATACGCTCTGATACCAAATGTAACACCCCACCTCCGCCAGGGTGGCTCTTGCAAGCACTCTGACTTTGGAGGGGCGTTTGTACCGGGTAAACATGCATAATGATATATCAAGGCAGAACAAGAACATATGTATATATGTAAACAGAGTAAATAAGATAAGTAAAACAGCGGAAGATTTCAAACTATTTCAAAACAAGTCTGGTACAACATAATGTCAACTTTCCAAATACACAAGTCTAGATAAAAACAACATCACTGAAAAACTGAAATACATAAGTACTATCCCCAAAATAAGTGATAACCATAGCTAGCTTCATGTCAAGACCGTACATGAGCTAAAATCCCACAAGCAAGCGATCAGAAATCCAAGCTAAGCTCCAATATTCCCACCCTGAGAACCTGGGGGGGGGGGGAACGGAAGAAAAGAGGCGAAAGAAAACAGGTCAGTCAAAAAGACTGAGTAAGCCCTACTACCATCAGTCTATAAACTAATAAAGTTAACTGGCATGATGAAAACTGAGATGAACATAAGGATAACTACATACTGGCATGATAGATAAAAGGTGTCATCGCATAATCAGGTTTAAGGTTTTGCACCACAGGTGTACTAGCAAACTAACATGACTTGAATAAACAAGTATTGATCCCTTGGCCCAAGCTTTGGCCCAATAACATGAAGTGACCCTAATACGAGGTCCAATAACATGAAGTGACCCTAATACGAGGTCCAATAACATGAAGTGACCCTAATACGAGGTCCAATAACATGAAGTGACCCTAATACGAGGTCCAACCAAACGGTCTAGTCGATCGGCTCCCTATAAGCCTAACTCGTCACGTGTTGGTGTCAATACGACCCAAACATAATTGTAGTCAGACTGTGCTGGGTCTCCCGTCGGGTGTATCAAGCCCTAGGGTGTCAACCCCTGGACACCATAAACATAAGTGCACAGTCTAGATCTACTGGTACCCGTGCTTGATTTTCTCCGGCTACGGACTACGTGCACGACCGTAGTCCGTCCGGAACTACACCGGCGTACCACCCTGCCGTCGTTTTTGGTCACTTACCTCAAGTCAAGTAATCGTGCCCTTCCTAGCCTAGTCCCTAGGGTCATGATGATACAAACTTGGGATTACTGCTGGAGTGGACCCCCGTTGCTAGGATTTTCTAGTGGGTTAAGTACGGTTTAACCCTCTTGCTAATCATGGATTAACTTGGTTAAGTGTAATGATGAGTTCACGACTTAACCCTGATTAATCTACCAAGCCCACATTGATTAAGTATTAAGTGGACCATGACTTAAACCCTAACCATGAGGCATTAATTAATTAATGTGCCTTAACCTCTCACATTAGACTTCGTTGCGGTTACTAGTTAAGCCGGTCGGTTCCGGGTAGCTTTATACCACAACTTGGTCTAACCTCGGGTTCAAGGTACAACATGACCAACTTCTCACATTGGGTCCTATTGTTTGTAGCAACTAGTTAAGCCGGTCGGTTCCGGGTAGGTTTACGCTACAAACTCAACCCAACCTCGAGTTGGTCACACTTATATTTTCTAAGTGTCATGTCCATTATGTTTCCAAAACATATTACAAGTTTTCAAGCATTTGGGTAGACCTAACTTAATAGGTAAATTCCCAATGGGTAGACCTAACTTAATAGGTAAATTACCAATCTTATGTTTTTATGTCTTTTAAGTTTACCCAACCCCAAACGCAATCCCATCGCTTACATACCGCAATAGCGCATAAAGGATAGAAAGAGGGAACTTGGCATAATCATGACATAAAGGTGTTGAAGCCACAAGTTTAACATGGTGGCATATGAAATGTACATATGTTCATATACTTGCATATTACATTTTTAGGCCTCAAAAGCATGCATAAAACCAAACTTAGCATATTGGTGATACATGGTGATAAATGACATGTAGAAATGGCCATAAGTTCGCATTTAGCCTCACATGCAAGTTATCATAAGAGATATGATAACTTACATGTTGCCAAAATGCAACCTTTAGCATAAAGCTTGAAGCTTTATGTTCATATACTCAAGGTAAGCTTGCATAACATGATAACATGAGTAAATGATCAACCCAACTTGCATAACATAACATGGCAAACTTGCATAACATAACATGATAAACTTGCATATCATAACATGATAAACTTGCATATCATAACATGGCCAACTTGCATAACATAACATGATAAACTTGCATATCATAACATACCAAACTTGCATAACATGACATAGTAAACTTGCATATCATGGAAAACTTGCATATCATAATGATCAAACACAACTTGCATCATTCATTAACTTTAGAGTTTAAAAAGAAGGTAAAAGGGCTTACAAATTCTTATGATGACACAAAAGTATATACATAGATTGAAACGAAGCCCTTATGCAATCAAATAAACCCAAAATGCAAGCTCCAATAGAAAAACCCTTGAGCCAAAATGAATCAAAACTCTTGCTTTATGATGTAAATATGGAAACTTGACTTGAATGCAAGCTAATGATGCTCATACAAGCTTGAAAACACTTGTATGCATTGAAAATCTCTCATAGAAATAACTTAGGAATTTTATGAAGAGAGTGGAGGCCATGAGAGGAATGATTTTGCCATAGTTTAGTTACTTGAATGAATAATGATGATTTAGGGTTAGGTTAGGGGCTTATTTATAGAGATTAGGATTAGTTTTAGCCTTAGGATTAAACCCTAATTCCAATCTCAGCCCTCAAAACCGAATCTGGCCCCCAAACTCAACACAACTCTAAAATGGTGCACCAGGCAAAACTGCCCGGCTGAACCAAGTCGACAGCCAAGTCGACAGGGCTGTCGACTTGGGTCCAACCAAGTCGACTGCCAAGTCGACAGGCCTGTCGACTTGGTTGGCTTGGCGGGAAATTTCCCGCCTAGCCTTCCAGGCCCGAAATTCGAAATTTGAACTTGAAATCCAAATCTGTTTTTAACTTGGAAATTTCTGAAAACTTCATTGGGCCTTAATCGGGTCATACGGACTCCGATTTTCGAAAACTCGGACTCTATTTCGCGTATTTTTCCGAGACGAACGCAATGGCATAGCCCGTTTCCCTTGATTCAGATATTAGAATTAAATTCTGCCTCGATTTACGTTATAACAGGTTATTGAAAATACGGGTTGTTACACCCAGGGGTCGGATCGTGGTAACATTAGGGTGAGGGTTCGCGGCGTTGTCGTGGGATCGAGTGACGACCCGTTTAGATGGTTGGTTCGTGCCGCCCTCAATAGTTCGTATCGTGGCACCCCCTTCAGACTGGTTCGTGACGCCACGTCCGGATCGGTCCGCCCCTATGTCACCACGATCCGCGAGGCCCTCCTCAACCTTCTCATGTACACTTTCTTCAACTGCTTCATTCGCGACTTCAATCGCCTGCGAAGCTCGTACTTCCTTAGACTTCTTTCCAGCCATGATATCAGATGCCGCTGGAATCTTCAAAAATCTGAACAGTGAAGTTTCGGGACTGTTTCCTTCGGACTTGAATATCCAAACAACGGAGCAACAATCCAATATGCTGAGAAATCAATTCTCAGTGAAAGCACCAAAATATTAGATCAAAATTTGGCTCTAACACCCAAATTGTTCTGATTCATAGAGAATTATAACTAAAAAATGAGGAAAAAAATGAGCATAAAAAATGTTGGCTAGCTTGTATTTTATCAGTGAAAGCACCAAAAATGTTGGCTAGCTTTTTGACCAAGCCATCAAGGTTCACACACAAGGAGAAAATATGAGGTCTCATTCCTCTAGTTCACGAGAAGTCAGATCACAGTCGCTCAATCATCCCCAGGTCGGATCGCCCCCTTTCGGATCGCCCTATCGGGTCGCTAAACCCCTATGCGGATCGATCCGCCTATTCCACCTCGATCTGATCCAAGCCTAGAAGTTGCAGCGAAGAATCTGACTCATTCTATCACAATCTGAGATGTACGGATCTCGCGACACCTGTCAGCAATTGTCATATTGACCAATTCTTCGTCAAGCTATGATCCGATCCGATATTCTCGGGATTTGCGCCACGTATGACCGCGATCCGCCTGACCAAATCAGCTATAAATAGCCCAGAGCTTGGCAATTTTGAGGATCTTTTGGCAGTTTTAAGGATTGATTCTACCATTACTGTCATACCACTATTTCTTACCAGTTTTACTTCGAGATTACTAAAAGAAATCGTAGTTGTAAGAGTGAGTTTGAGAGAAATCATTGGTTGTACTAGCATCCAAAGTATAATCAATAGCATATAAAGTGGATGTAGGCTCGTTAATGCCGAACCACTATAAACCGTGTGTGTTTTCTGTTTTTTTTCCCTCATTTTTCAGTTATAATTCTCTACAAATCAGAACAATTTGGGTGTTAGAGCCAAATTTTGATCTAACAATATGTAAATCAAAATTTTAGAAAAACAGCGCTAGGGAAATTTGCGATTTAAAATTAAATTATAAATAAAATGGATGACGACTAAGTTTAAATGAACTCTAAATTTGGTCGATAGAAGAATTTAAGGATATTGAACTAAATATGAAACATAATTCATTGTAAGTCAACTAAATATGAATTGGAAATTTTGGTTGTTTATTTAAAACGGCAACAACTCATAACTTGAACAATGATACAGAGTTATAAATAAAATAAACCAAGCGTTGACATTGGTAATGAATTTGAGAATGAAATATAACAAATGAAATTATGAATTGTTTAAAAGTGAAATAAACATTGAAATCATGCTAATAAAAAGTGACATTGAATTTTTTTGTTAGAGTGCTTGGTTGAATGAATATAATTGATTGGATATTTTATTTTTGCTTTAATACCAATTGTTTTATTCATTTATGTTTACTGTAAACATATATATATATATATATATATTATTTGTTTTATATGTTGTTGAGTGCTTAGTAGGTACTGAAGGAAACTTTCTTGCATTGGAGCTACTTGCGCGAAATTTTTTTTTGCTTTTTGCTTGCTGAAAAAAATTCGCTAATAACGCAAACGAAAGGTACGTATATCGAATTTATATATCGTATTTTAGCATTTTATATTGTTTTCCCCATTTTGGGATGCCTTATCACTGAGATGAGATGTATATTTATGATTATATATATATTATTGTTTTCCGGACCTAACAGTGCAAAGGAGACTCTACGGAAATTTTTCATGAAATTATGACTTAGAAAATTTTGTGAAAATGTAAGTTTTGTATAAGTTAATTGTTTCTAATTTAGTAGAAACTTTATACTATTTTTATTTTATTTTGCCACTTCATTCTATGCACCTTTTCGAGGATGAAAAGTTTTAAGTGGAGGAGAGTGTAACATCCCAAGGTTTGCGACGATTTGAATTATTAAACTTAATGTGATTTCTTTTTACAATTATTTTAAATATTAAAAATTTATGAGTTATGTCGTAAATTGTTAAGATATGGACTTGATTTGACTTGTTTAGCGATGAATTTCAATAATTATATACGATAATAATTTATGTTTGGTAATTTATTTACATTGATTTTGAAACTAATATTGAAATAACAATATTTGAAATGGATAAACTAATTTTGAAACTCCATTTATATATTGAAAATTTAGATTTCTGAATACAAGGAATATAATTCATTTTGTGTATATAATGAATCTCAACTTGTTATAAATGTAATAATCTCCATTGATTGTAAATATTGCTATAAATTTGGTTAATATGTAATTATTGAGAATTGGAAATATATAATTTAACTTTAATGATTTAATTGTGTAATTCTATGATGGAAACTTAATTGAATTATTCAGGTAACGAAGTTGAACTTTTCATAACAATAATGACTTACATTGATCGCAATTAAAATATCGAGTTAGTTATTTTGATAAAAATTGGAAGTTGAAATTTAATATTAAATTACTTGTGTGAAATTGACTTAATTCATTTATAATTGTAATTCAAATTGAAAATCTATAATAATAATATAAAAATGGAAATTTTTAATGTAAATGAAGAATTGATTTATTAAATTATTAAGACTTAAAATAAATAAATCATTTTAAAGTTTATCGTTCAATTGAATTTTTTTTTGAATAATTGAATGTGAATATTTATCATATAAGGAAATTGATTCATGTAAATAATACAAATTATAGGATAGACTTGAACTTAAACTTATAACCTTTGGAATTAAATTCAAAATAGATATTGAATTGAGGATGAAAACAAAAAATTAAATGCTTTAATGGATAATTAAACCTTTGAAATTTATTGCCTAAATACGCGTTTAATCTTGTTCATACCCTAATACATCCTTTCCCTATTTCAAATTTGGACTTTGATAGTAACGTTCAGAATTTTATGAAAGATGTATTAGAAAGAATGAATGTATTACCATTTAATTAGCCATTAAAATTCCTTTCTATAAATGATCTTGAAGCGGTAAACTAAGTTTTTTCATATTCCTTACTGCCCAAAACAAGCCGTCTTATCTTCCCCTCTTCATGATTTCAGCTAAAGGAAAATTAGGTGAAACATCAAAATTCTATATCTCAAAATTTTGTGAACGAAAAATCCTAAAACAAGTTTCATTCGACTTAGATCAAAATGCTCTTCAATCCTGTATGATTTGTGGAAGGTGCATCATCATTGAGATTAGCATCAAGTAGCAAAATTTGAAGCGATTCGGCGACGAAAAATGTCGGGACTTTATATTGGTTGTGCGTGATATTCCAGGTGACGTGTTTTATGTTGGAGATCCGTAGTTGATGAGTCGGTGATGAGTTGGAAGAGTTATAGAAGAGAAGATCGTTGATTCGGTCGGTCTGAGTTTTCGTTAAATGAATGAGGAGAAATGGAAGAGGGAAGCTATGTATTTTTAGCCATGAAATAGCTTGGGCCTTCGCTGTAACGTGAGTTGTATTTGAATGGAAGGGACGATGACGTGGCAAGATTTGGTGATTTTCTTCCAATTTTCATTTTTAATTAATTTATTTTTTCCTAATCGCTGAAACCTATATAACATTTTCATATGAGCTCCAATTGATACGCGGTTTGTTGCTTGGAATCGTATCGACGAGCTCTTCGCGATGGCGCTGGTTTGGACTGATTCTAAGACAGTCAAATTTTGGGCTAAAATTGGAACTTCAGTCACATACAAAACCAATATGAGTGATTAAACCAACTCACGCGTAACTAAAGTATTCTAATATTAGTTAAATTAATATCATTCATGATATGATTGTATGGATTGATGTTTGACAGTTTAAATTGCATGTTAATATTTATTTGTATCGATAGTGTAATTAAATTTGACTGTTAAATATAATTTTACAGTTAAGTTAAAAAATCCACATTTAATTTCTGTTTATAACCTGACTTCTGAAATTTTGAAAGTTTATATGATATTGGACTGTTTGTATGTATTGATGTGATGAATGGCATGAATTTTATATGTTTGACCTATTGATGTTAATTGTGTGAATTTACCTGTTATTCATATTTGACCATTGTATGTGCTGATTAATCCCAATCATTACCCCAGATGTTACGGGCATCGAATAAACCCCGGATTAATCATTAAAATGAATTAAGAATGTAGACTGAAATGATAAATACCTATGACCCTGATTTGGAATGAAATGATATATATCCTTTCCCAAAATACTAAAATTAAAATTTAAGTATCACTTAGCCATAGGATAGAAAATTATATACGGACATCAGTTAGTTAAATAAAAATTTGTTTTAACCATGAATTTTGAAATATTGTTTTAAAGACAATATAAGCGATGGTCTATATTTATTTCCTTTGAACTTGAATCTTGAATTTTGAAATATAAACATAAAAGAGGAAATAAATTAGTGTTGTAACTGAAGCTAAATAAAAGTGAAACTAAATGTTAATCGATTTTATTTAAATTGAATAGTTTCACCCACCTTTGAAGTTTATTATGAATTAACATTGATTGAATTATATTTGTATTGTGAACTCGATATTTGTTATAAATTGAATTCATTGAAAATAAGAATCTGATTTAGAATGTAACTGTTTGAATTAATTTGATCGAATTGTAATGAATGTAAAATTGGAAGTTTAGTCGATGAAATTATTGCATTTGAGTTGCTTGAATTGAAGTTGAAATATGACTTCTAGTTTAATTGAAAATGTTAGAGAAACTATTCTAATTCCAACTATAGTATTTCAAATCATTTTTATAAACTATTTTAATAATAAATTTTTTATTTATAAAATATTTTACTTTATTACTATTTTATTTTATAAATTATTTCAAATAAATCATTTTATAATCAAATATTTATTTTATAAATTACTTAATGTTTTAACTATATATTTTGATAAATTTGATAAATTCTATTTTAAATTACAAACTATTTATTTTCAAACTATTTCAATTATATATCTAAACTAATTTTAAATATACTGTTAACTAATTTATTTTTCAATTTATTAAAGTTGGAATTGTTTCAAGATTTTAATTGGTTTAAAGGGAGATTTTAGTGTGAATAATATTCTATTTTGAATATTGAATGATTTTGAAAATCTAATATTTTGATATGAATATGAACCTCTTCGAAATGTTGAAGAACTGACCGGTGTGAAAAATGTAAACGTTTGGTTGTTAAAGAGACCGGGATCGGATATTGTCATACTCACTGCCAGTATCGAAAACCACTTTAACAACTATGTACGTGGTGAAGTTCCAGAAATGGTGTTGGATGGATTTGGAGGCGATTACTGGATTTGAAGAAAGAGAACGATGATGGATATCCTTAACCTTCGGGTCATAATTAAAATGACTAAATCAGGGCTATACCGCGACCAAGTGGGGTTAGCTACCTCCATCGGCAACACTCCTTCCTTTATTACTATAGTCCCTCGGTTTGATTGATTTGATGCGCATCTGTGATTTCGGAGTGTTGTTCGAGGTGGGCGGTAGTTGCGGCTATGCGTTACCACTAGTCTGAGCATGCAACTAGTATATTCCTCCTCTGGGAATTCCTCGTGTGCCTTGTCATATTATCCTGATTGAGCCCCCTACCATTTTGATTTGTACTGTACCTATGGAGTGCCCTCTGATAGCCACTACGTACTGTGGACTTTACGGTATATATATATAGACTACGATATTATAAACGGTGTAAGGGTAAAAATGTAATCCCGCTTACGCTATTTTAATATGTTATATTTAACCGTAGACAATAATATAATAGTGTATTATATTATATGATATTAGTTTGACGGATCCTTAGGAGATGGAAATTCCCGTAACATCTCCTAAGTTATTGCACTCATATTTTTCACATGAATTTGATTTAACTAATATGAGAATGATTTAGTTCTGATCCGAGTGTTTGTTGTGTTTTTTTTATGCAATACGCTCGGGTCAGACCGAGTTGCAGTTAGCGAAGTTTCACTTACTTTGAAGATACCATTATGAAGATGAAGATGGAGCTCAACAGGCATATTATTTGTCACACCCCACCTCCGCCAGGGTAACTCTTGCAAGGACATTAGCTTTGGAGGGGCGTTAAACAAGGTAAACATGCATGCAGATATCACAAGACATAACATGTAAGTAAAACAGAGTAGTAAAGCAGCGGATAAAACTAGCATTTCAAAACCATAGTTAAGTTACAACAAAGTACTTGGTCATTATTTTCCAACAAACAAAGTCTAGAGAAAAGCATAAACTGAAAAACTGAAATACATAAAGTACTATCCCCAAAGTGAAGTGATAAACCATAGCTAGCTCAATGTCCAAAACCGTACATGAGCAAATCCAGTAAGCAAGCTATAAAGGTCCAAGCTAAGCTCCAATGTTCCCACCCTGAGGACCTGAGGGGGGGGGGGGGAACGGAAGAAAAGAGGCGAAAGAAAACAGGTCAGTCAAAAAGACTGGTAAGCCCTAACTACTATCAGTCCATGAACTAGTAAAGTTAACTGGCATGAGAAGCTGAGATGAACATAAGGATAACAACATGCTGGCATGGTGATTAACTAACAAGATAGATAAAGGTGTCATCGCATAATCAAGGTTAAGTTTTGCACCACGGGTGTACTAGCATTCTAACATGTCAAGTAAAAAAAACAAGAATTGATCCCTTGGCCCAAGCTTGGCCCAACATCATGAGGTGACCTAAATCAAGGTCCAACTACACGGTCTAGTTGATCGGCTCCCTATAAGCCTAACTCGTCAAGTGTCGGTGTCATACGGCCCAAACATGAAATGTAGTTAACTGCGCTAGGCCCACCCTAGGGTGTATCAAGCCCTAGGGTGTCAATCTCGGACACAAATCAAGTATGCACAGTCTAGATCTACTGGTACCCGTGCCTGATTTTCCAACTCCGGACTATGTGCACGACCATAGTCCGCTTGGACCTACACCGGCGTACCTACTCAGCCGTCGTTTTGGTCGCTTACATGTCAGCCTAGTAATCGTGCCCCACCCTAGCCTAGTCCCTAAGGTCTTATGATACTATCAAGAGGGTTACTGCTAAAAAGGACCATGCAACTAGGGTTTCTTAACGGGTTAAATGTGGTTAACCCGATCCAAACGTGGATTAAATTGGTTAAGTGTACCCAAGGTTCATGACTTAACCCCGATTAACCCATCAAGCCCAAATTGGTTAAGTATTAAGTGGACCATGACTTAACCCTAATCAGGAGGCATTAATTAACTTAATGTGCTTTAACCTCTCACATTAGACCTTGTTGTGGTTACTAGTTAAGCCGGGCGGGTCCGGGTAGCTTTACACCACAACTTGGTCTAACCTCGGGTTCGAGCACAACATGACCAACTTCTCACATTGGGTCTTATTGTTTGTAGCCACTAGTTAAGCCGGGCGGGTCCGGGTAGATTTATGCTACAAACTCAACCCAACCTCGAGTTGGCCACACTCATATTTTCTAAGTGTCATGTCCATTATGTTTCCAAAACATAATTACAAGCTAACATATCATGTCATGTTATAAAAATCATGTTCATGTCATAATGTTACCCAACCCCAACGTAATCCCATCGTTTACATAATCGCAACAACGCATAAAGGATAAAATAGGGAACTTGGCATAATCATGACATAAAGGTGTTGAAGCCACAAGTTAACATGGTGGCATATGAAATGTACATATGTTCATATACTTGCATATTGCATTATTAGGCTTCAAAAGTATGCATAAAACCAAACTTAGCATATAAGTGATACATGGTGACAAATGACATGTAGAAGTTGCTAGGAGTTCGCATTTAGCCTCATATGCAAGTTATCATAAGGGATATGATAACTTCCATGTTGCCAAAATGCAACCTTTAACATAAAGCTTGAAGCTTTAAACTCACATACTCAAGTTTAACTTGCATAACATGATAACATGTGTATAATGATCAACCCAAACTTGCATAGCATAGCAACATGTGTCATACATAATGATTGAACCAACTTACATAACATAATGATCAACCAAACTTGCATATCATAATGATCAACCCCAAACTTGCATCATTCATTTAACTTTATGGTTCAAAAAGAAAGTAGAAAAGGGCTTACAATGCTATGAAGACACAAATGAATATTTATTATAAAGATTGAGACGAAGCCACAAGCAAAATCCGCAAAGAAAATAATAAGCTCCACTTAAACGCCTTGAAACAAGAAGTAATAACTCCAATGACAAAGAAAGAAGGCTCTTTTACTTAAGAAAGATGGCTCTTTTATGACATAGATTGATTTGAGACACTCATGCTCTCATGAAGAAGGTGGAGGCCATGATTAGTGAACATTTGGGCGGCATTTAGTTGTAGGAATGATTAATGAGGGTTTAGGCTAGGTCTAGGGGTCTTTTTATAGGTGCTTAGGTTAGTTTAGACCATAGGATTAACCCTAAAACACATCAGGTCCGTCAAATCTCGTCAGAAGCTTCTAGAGCAGACTCAACACGTCACAATTGGTGCACCAGAGAAACTGGTCCGACCGGGGGGGTCGACCCCTGGGTCGACATGGGTGTCGACCCCTGGGTCGACATGGGTGTCGACCCATTGGGGGGGTCGACAGGGGTGTCGACCCCTGTGTCGACCCTGCCTGGGGCGGGAAAATTCCCGCCTGTCTGCTTTGGTTTGAATACGAATCTGAATCCGAATTTGAACTGTTTTCGGGCTTAGAATTTTCTGAAAACTTCATTGGGCCATAACTTGGTCATACAGACTCCGTTTTTTGAAAACTCGGACTCTATTTCGCGTATTTTTCCAAGACGAACGCAATGGCACAACCCGTTTCCCTAGATTCAGAATTTACAGTTTAATTCTGCCTTGGTTTATGTTATGACATGTTATTCAAAAATACGGGTTGTTACATTATTATTCCACTGCAAATGCATTGGTATTTTGTATGTTAATTTACTTTGATAATCGTTGTAAAATATAATAAAATGTATGTTTTAATAGCTTCATGAATTGTTATTTATTTATTATATTTTGTCCTTCTGCTGCGAGATTCTGTATCTGTTTTTCTTCTTCTCTTCTTTTTCTTATATAAATCCCAATAACTATCTGTATTTTTTGATTTGTTTAAGCCGACATTGAGGATCATTATCGATTTGAACGGTCAAAAATCACGGATGTTACATGAGGAAAGGATTGAGTAAAGGAAAACAGCTAACCCAGACCCAATATCAACTAGACAACTAACTACAAAGGAAAACAACCAGAAAGGAGCTATGGACCCCGACAACAACAAAAGTAATACTATAATCAAAGAGGAGGTCAGTCAAATAGAGTCAGAGGCAGGGGAGGCATGTTTAATAGCAACAACATAATTCGATGTCAAATCTGTGAGAAGTACAATCACAGTGCAAACAAGTGCCACTTTTGATACAACGCTAATTACACCCCAAACCAGAACAACACAAACAACTCAACTATCAATGCAAACACATGCAAGGACAATCCAAGGGGAGCAGAGGCTCATAATACTGAAAATGCAAAAAATGAATACATAAATAATGAGTGGTGGTATCTTAACTCGGGTGCTACTCACCACGTGACAAACAACTTAAACAACCTGAATCTCTGTAGTAGGGAGCACAAAGGTATGCAAACCTTAATTGTTGGTAATGGTAATAATATACACATCACACACACAAGAAATGCAAGTTTAAATGGTTCTAGACCTCTGTTTTCAAATAATTTGCTACGTGTTCCAGAAATCAAAAGAAATCTAATGAGTGTTTCACAATTTGCCAAAGATAATAACGTATTCTTTGAATTCTACCCAAACATATGTCTAGTCAAGGATATACTGACTCGAGAAACTATTCCGTAGGGTAGGGAAAGTAATGGACTATACAAATTTACTGCAAGTACGGGACAGTCTGAATTTTGTAACAATTATAGTCCAAATATTAACAATGTTTCTAAGTCTTGTAATTCTTTTAATCTCTGGCATGATAGACTAGGGCATCCAAGCTTAAAAATTGTCAAAACTGTATGCGATGAGAATAAAATCCCTATTAATGACATTCCAAATAAATATGTGTGTGAATTCTGACAAATGGGTAAAAGCCATAAACTTGCATTTCCACACTCTGAAACCACATACACAACACCACTAGAACTAGTTGTTACCGATGTATGGGGACCTGCACCCATTACCTATGATTATGGATACAAATATTACATTTCCTTTATTGATGTTTACTCTATATTTGTATGGATTTACTTTTTAAAATCAAACGCTGAAGTAAACAATATTACCATGCAATTTATAAATACTACTGAAAAACAAATTGGTCACCAAGTTAAGAAAGTTCAAACTGATGAAGGAACATAATTCCTTCCACTAAAACAATTTTTTTTCAAAACAAGGGGATTGATAACAAAGTTACATGTCCACACACCTCAGAAAAAAATGTTTTTATTGAAAGAAAACATAGATACATTATAGAGATTGGTCTAACATTGCTTGCAAAAGCCTCTGTACCACTGAAGTTCTGGCCAGATTCATTTAACACTGTTGCATACTTGATCAACATCATGCCAACCAAAATACTTAATTTCAAGTTCCCAAAGGAAGTGTTACAATGCTAGACCAGAATACAATCACCTAAAAGATTTCAAAAGTCAGTATTTCCCTTGGTTAAGACCATACAATGCACACAAACTAGAATACAGGTCTACACCATGTACATTTCTGGGTCACCTCAAAAATCACAAAGGGTACAAATGCATAGACAACAAAGGTAATATCTATGTTTCAAGGTATGTGGTATTTAATGAAGATGTGTTCCCTTTTAGCACATCAGAAATTAAAACAACCAAAAAGGTCCAAAATACCGAGCAATATGATCTCAATGATTATGAAGTCATGATTCAGCCAATACAACAAGAATCACGCAACACAAATCAAGAGGGGGATACAAAAAAACATCAAGTCACAACACCAATCAAGGAAGCAATACATATGAAGAAATTAACAGGAATGAATGGGAAGAAAACAGAATACCTGAGGGTGAAGCAAGCAACAACACCAACACAAACCAGCTGGCACTTGTCAGAAGCATAACTAACCAACACCCAATGATGACGGGGTAAAAGAGTGGCATCTATAAGCTCAAAGTTTTTAACATAAATTTGGACTCAAGAGAACCCATATCATAGAAGGAAGCCGCATCAATTGCTAAATGGGGAGATGCAATGCAAGAGGAGTACAATGCATTTCTCAAAAATAAAACTTGGACATTGGTAGAGATGCCAAGCGACAAAAATATTATAGGAAGCAAATAGACATATAAATTAAAACGAAATGCTGATGGATCAGTATCAAAATATAAGGCTAAGCTTGTAGCAAAGGGGTACTCACAACAGTGTGGATTCGATTTCACTGAAATATTCTCACCTGTCGTGAAACACACCTTAGTTCGAAAAATTCTGACCATAGCATTATATAAGAACTGGCCCATCAAGCAATTGGATGTTAATAACGCTCTCTTAATTGGTGCTTTGCATGAAGAGGTCTTTACGGAACAACCGCAGGGATTTATTCAAAAAGGACAAGAAACTATGGTATGCAAACTTAATAAGACAATATATGGACTAAAGCAAGCACCCAGGATTTGGTTCGATAAACTAAAAGCAACACTAGTAAAGCAAGGCTATCAGTTAACAAGATCAGACAACTCTATATTCACAAAGTTTTCCAACAGCAACATTACCTACCTTCTACTATATGTTGATGACTTCATCATAACAGGAAACAGTGATATAGAAATCTACAATATCACCAAGCTACTAGACGTTGAATTCTCTATGAAAGATCTTAGGGAACTCAATTACTTTCTAGGCATTGAAGTAAAAAGGAAGGCAAGGACTGAAATGCATCTTAACCAGAAAAAATACATTCACGAAATACTATAAAGATCCAACATGGACGAAGCTAATGCACTTCCAACATCCATGGCAACAAATCAACGACTCTCAAGGGACAAGGGACAACCATTCCAAAATCCAAAACTATATCGAAGCATAGTAGAAGCCTTACAATATGTCACAACTACTCAGCCTGACATTGCTTACAGTGTCAATAAAGTGAGTCAATACATGTAGTGGCCTACAGATGATCACTGGACAGCTGTTAAAAGAATTCTACGATACCTCAAAGGCACTACTAATCAAGGACTAATACTGCAGACCAACTAAATGCTTATGCAGACTGGGCAACTGATCAGGACGACAGAAAATCAACAATAGGATACTGCATATTTGTGGGAAAAAACCCAATATCCTAGTGCGCAAAAAAGCAAAACACTGTGTCTCATTCAAGCACTGAAGCAAAATTCAGGAGTATAGCAAGCAGTGCGACATAAATATTATGGATACAATCTCTATTAAGTGAACTCAAAATGGAGACCGACAAGAAACCCACATTGTGGTGCGATAATGTTAGTTCAATAGCTCTTACAACAAACTCAATATTGCACTCATAACTAAACACATCAAACTGAACCTATACTTTATCAAGGAGCAAGTCATTAGAGGGAAAATTAAAGTAGGATACATACCGTCGAAGTATCAGAAGACAGATATACTCACCAAACCCTTACCGAAGACAACATTTTCACAGCTGAAATATGAACTAAATGTAGATGAGGAAGAAGTGAAGTTGGGGTCCACTACCTTGACTGATCTACCTGAATAATGTCCAATTCTCTCTCCCTTAAATCTACTGTTAACCAAGATGCTTGGATTTGCTTCTCTCTTGTGTTGGCGGCGCAAGAATGTTATTTGCCTCTTTTATTTCCTTCTTCAGTTGCAACCCTAATTTGGTAAATTAGGTTTGAGGGGGGTGATAAGGATCCATATCATCCATACACATCATGCTGCGTCACATGATAAGAATGCTTATCCATACATGCATCATGCTGCGTCATAGGATAAGGATCCAGCTCATAATATATTATTTTCCCCTTATAACTTGTTACCGTTATGTACTCAACACCGTATCGTGTACATTCTGTAATCAATTATCTACCAATAATATTACAAACTTGTATCTATTCAACAACCTCTCACTCTATTGAAAATCAAATAATTATTTATATAATTTAATTTTGTTCATGGTTAGAAAACCATATTACACCATGCAACAACAATAATTTTATGTACACTATTTACTTTGTGCCATATATGTATATTAGCTTTTCATAGAGGTAGGCATATTTAAAATATATATATATATATATATAATTTTGTAATATTGGAGATAACATTCATAAATATTACACACTAATTGAATATAACAAAAATTCGATCTGTAAAATTTACTATATATGCGCCTGTGTAGTTAATTCCCCGCTATTACCTAGCTATATCCCCACCATATCCTATAGCGGATTTCTACTGCAACACTATTTCCAAATAGCTTCTGAAATATCCTTTTTTCTTTAATCCCTGCTATATATCGATATTCCCGATTCACCTCATTATTTCAGCTATATTCTACTATTCCTGCTATACCTTTTATAAAAGAAATAAACTGAAAAATGGAATTTGTACGTTATAAAAATTATATAATTAGTTTTCTAAAAGAATTTTTTAATATATATTTTTTAGAATAGAAAATACTATAATATTCTATTAAATTTAATTAAGATGAATAAAAGTTTATTTACATATATTTGCACCATACTTTTAATTAAAATAAAAAATGTACTAATTATAATTGAATTAAATATTAAATTTTCATTTATTTATCATTTACATATTCGTTAAAGCATTAAGTATGCGTCACATATGCTATTTTAGAGTCATCCGCTATATCTCGCAATTTCCGGGCTTTATCCCTTCCTCGCTATAACTTTTTGTACCTCCACCATATTGGATCCGCTGAGTTCTTTAACTACATAGATACGCATATATAATTGAAATTTCATTGGTGATTTGTATCATTATAAAGATAAATTAAGGTTAAGACATTTTTTATAATATTAGAAAGCCTTTCTTCAACATAATTAAGAAACGATCATTACTTTTTCCAAGTCCAAATTTGATATCTTTATCGGCTAATTCTATTCTTACATCAACAATCTCTTAACATACACCATAAAGTAAAATAAACTATCATACATCGAAAATTACTTTACATACACCGTTTCTTTTACAATATTAACCTTGTTTTATTCTTCATCATCTTCCTTTAAAACTTTAAACTTTTTTTTACATAAAATAAAAAATTTATAGCACTAGAAAAAGTTTAAGTCTAGTAAAATGAATTTCAAATTTTTGAATATATGGTAACCAATTTATTATGCTACAAAAATTCTTAATTTCAATAAAAAACCAACGTCTAAATTAAATGATTTTAAATTTAAACACTTACTTGCAGAAGTTTCCGTAATTCGGATTTTAGGATTTATGTTTAAAAACACATTAAGTTCTTCAATTTTTTTACATAGATTTGGTCAATATAAATTTTTTTGAAAGGCAAGCATAATTTATTCACACTAAAAACAATTACAAAGAAAGTACATGATATCACCAAGTTGATAGATACGACACTCTCTATACACTCGACTATACAGAATCGAGAAAAAAAAACAATGAAAGAAATACAAATGAAGTCCATGAAAAAAACTCAACGCTGCAAGTCAATATACAATTACACACCCAACCTTCTGCCTCCAATCAGCATCACAAGATCAACTGGCTTCAATTAGCAGGATGAACATCATGAACTTCTACAGAAATCTCAAGCTCCATATTACAATGCCTCGGGCTATTGCAGTTACATTAACATCCTCTACATCTTTATACTTCTGACAAGAATATAATTTGCAATTAAGTAGCCACCAGTTACTACTTGCATCATCACATCTGAAACCATGCTTTACATACTACTAAGACTACTCAAAAAAGTAGCTAGTAGAATCAGATCCAAACTTCTTCTCAAGTACCACAGAGACATTCATCAAAACTAAGAAGAATTGAAATACAACCCGTCATGCCATTTAAAAACATGGCATACAACAACATCAATTAACAATCCAGAAAAGCTTCCAAAGCTGCGCGACAAGAACCAATAAAATGCTCAAGTGCACCAAAAATAAGTATCAAAAACCTGCATAACTGATGAACATTCAAATAGGATTTCTCCTAGTATGCCTTGGAGGAAACTTCATAGAATTCGGAAGAAAATCCTCTAGTGAATAATCAACACCCTCATCCAAATCATCATCAACACACTCGACAGCCTTTTTCCTTCTAGCTCGCCTCTTAGCATTATTTGAAACAATTTTAGTAGTGGCAGAAGAAGATGGTGTAGAGTTAGATGGTGAACAAGATGGTGGTGGCAAAATTATGTGTGAAGGAAGGGTCAAATGCGAATACGGAGAATTAGTACGAGCCGCAGATGTATTTGCAGTATTGGTAATATTGGTGACTGCATCTACAACATTACACTTTGAAGATAACACTTCAACAGCACTGTAATTACGTTACATATCAACATCTTCCCAAAACTTCCTTTTTAACCGTGACAAAGAAGAAGATGAAGGTCTTATTGAGGAAGACTTAGAGAGAAAATTAGCTTGCGCATTAGGAGATGAAGAATGAGCATTTGAAGCTGATGGCAAAAGTTGAGAAGACGAAACTGGCAGGTGAGAGGTTGAAACAGAACAACCATGTCCATTAGAAATAACTTATTTCCCCTTCTCCAAAGTTTTCTTAGAAATATTCTCATCATCAAACAAGCTTCCTAGTCCAAAGTCCATACCCTCTTTCATAATATTTGTACCCTCAGAAAGATTAGCATTAACTTCAATCACTCTATTATTTTTACCATTAACCTCATACAATCCTGCACCAGGATTTGCAGTTTGAGAGCCACCATTGCTAAAAAAAAAAATTATCATTCAAACCATCGACAGTGTAGATACCATTAACAATTTGATTACTTTCAGCACCCTTAGCATTATCCAACCCTTGTTTATCCACTGATTTAATCCCTTTATTAGCAACAGTTTCGTTGCCAACATCAGAAAAAATTCTTGCAATATTCCTATTAGTTTCCATACCATCTTTCGAACCTTGAGATGCTAAAGCTTTAAACTGATTATTATTACTACCATCATTTACTATACTAGCCTTCACCTGCATGAAATTATCTCTTTTTTGCCTCCATACTTGCTTTTTCCTTTAATTAACATTAACCCAGTTCCTTTGAGACACAACATTGTTTTGCTTATTAAGTTGTCGTCCGACAAAAGTATTATTCCCAACATAAACATCATCAAAACATTCATCAAGATGATTATCATCAGACTTTCCAGCCTTGGGTTTAAATTTGCATGCAACATATTCATGACCGAACACTTTGCAATTAGAGCAAATACGCGGTTTCCAATCGTAAACCAGCTTCACCGATGGGCATTTACTACCTAGTCCATCTACTACTATAATTTCTGGCAATTCAAAATCAGAGGATACTTCCACTAAAGCCTTAGCGTATCTAAATATTTGCATTTTCTCTGTGTTAGTGTCAAAACAGATTAATTTTTCTACATGGAAAACAAGCCAATTTATTCCTATAAGCATCCAAAGAAGCAAAGGAATTCTGTAAAAGTGAATCCATACTGGCACTTTTTTAATCATAGATTGAGCACTTTTAATAGACAGATCCCAATTAGTCAAAATGAACATTCTACCCCGAATGAAAATCGGGTCTGCTTTAAGAATACAATCTCTATCCTCATCGTTTGAAAAAAGAAAATAAAAATGAACCCCATCAAATTTAATGTCTATCGCACCTTTTAATTTCCAGTGTCGATTCAAGAAGTTCACCACAGCAGGGTAAGGTAGTGATCCATCCAAGAAAAATCCCACTAAGTGATTACCCCAATATTTTAAGCCTTCTTGCTTAACCAGATCCAGTAGCTTCTTCGGCATACCATCTCGCACAATATCAAAATGATAAGGCTTATAAACCCTTGCATTCCGAGGTAACGAATTAAAGAGAGACGCGTAATCGACTTTTTTGAAAGAAGGAAAATAAAACTTTGATGAAAAGCGATTATCAGAGTAAGGAATAGTCATTGAATTTGCTTGAGAATTGAAACCAGATGTAGAAGCTCTTGGATCTAGATCACCAAGATTTATAACAGGTGGTTTTGCAATAGAGGAATTAACTACAGCAGAAAGTGGGTTAGGGGGTTAGGTGGATTACATGAGGCAAGAGGAGGGAAGGCGGCGTCGAAGGAGGAGGAGGGGGATGAAGAAGAGGGATTAGCTGTCGCTGTCGCCATTAACGAAAAGGGGATTTCACTTTTTTTCTTTGATCTCGTTTCAATTCCCAATCAATATCATTAATTGCAATGTTTTAGTTTGATGGGTTATAATTAAAAAAGTTAGATTGCAATAAAGTAGAAGGGTAATTTAGTAATATATTTTTTAACAAAATAGTGGTGTAGGTTAGGTAATTTTCGATGTATGAATAGAATTTGCTATTTTATTATAATAAAATCTACCAAACCATATAAACTAAATTTTTCTTAATTAAAAGTTAAATATGAAATGCAGTGGAAATTAGTTATTAAGAAGAAATAATAATGTTTTTACTAATTGTAACATGTTCAACAAAATAAAAGCATAAAAACATCCAGATATATATATATATATATATAATTCATTTGATATCAAACACAAATTTCCATGTATAAAATCTATACGATATCACCATTTGCTTGCAGTCTGTCTAAATTAGAGCAAGAAGAAAATGATAAAATTTCATATTGTATTTGGTAACTTAATGAAGCAATAGAAAATTCATCATATTGCTTTTCTAAAATATACATATAAGTAAATTAGGTTTGAAGATGCAAAAGATAAAGACAAAAGTTAGGTCTAAGCTAAAGATGCAAAGACGTATATTATTCCACGCATTAATTGTAAAACTCAATGCATCATGTGAATAACAAGATGGGAGGACCTCAAAATTTAGTATATGGATATTAAGTTTTGATAAGTGTGAATATAAAAGAAGCAAAAAATTAAGTAAAATGAAAATGTGAAAATATAACATTTGATGCTTTTATTGTGTATAATACGGATATATTAGTTACATAATCGGATGTGCATACCAATTGGAAAATATTGCCTTAATTAAGGAGAGCTAAACATTAGTGTTTGGAATAAATAAGAAGAGATAAGCTGGTATCGTATACATTTAAGTTTGATAAGCGAGAATTTAAAAGAGGAATATATTATTAGTTTAGCTTGAGAATGTGAGAAAATAACAGTTAATGTTTTATTGTAAATGGAGTAATGGAAAGAGGGCCTAGGTCTAGTAGAGACCGAAGTTTGAGCCTTGTTTTGCACACATTTATCGTCGTTAGAGAACTCCAAATTATCACAAAACCATTTGGCAATGTGAAGGGTGTTCTCTTAATATTTCATACAATTTTATTTTTATAAATTCCCCGATGTGCTACTTCTCTCAACACACCCCCACACGTGTTGCAGTTATATGCACACTAATTAAATCCGGCTCTGATACCATGTTAGAGAACCCCAAATTATCACAAAACCAATTGGCAATAATAAGGTTGGACTCTTAATATTTTATACAGAATTTATTTTTCTAATTCCCCAATGTGGGACTTGTCTCAACAATCTAAAAAATAAACCCAGAGACTATAGGCGCCATGAGTTGAAGCCGACATGCAAAACTTAATTCTCTCAAGAGTTTACCGGTCCATCGGGTCCTCCTAAAGTATATACATAAGAAAAAAGATAATTAATGTTTTGAACATGGTACATAATGAATTGACTACTGATTAATTAATATGTAAATATTAAAGAGAAAAAAGTAAAATATTGGCTTAAAGTATTTTTATCAAAATTAATAAAGAATTTAGGAGATGCATTATAAGAACAATGTTGGTTTCCAATGACGTTTTTCTATCGGCAACAGTCAAAAACTGATGCTAAATCCTTTGGAATGGCATTCTTATTAACTAACGACTTTGAATTGGATCTGGCGTCCGATTTTCGATGATTTCCAATTGAAAATAATGATGGTTTCCAACGCTAGGGAAATATTGGGGCCAAATAGCCATTAGAAGCCATCGAAAACATTGCCAATAGCCATCTAAAATTCTTACAAACCATCGAAAAATTGTGGTCAAACTCTGTCGGAAGTCTTCAGTACCTACGTGTTTTTGTTTTACATACAAAATTCTTATGTCTCTAACCCGCTGCATGCACAATAATCAATATCATAACTCCATTTTGGGAATATAAATAAACCAACATCAAACATAAAAACAACAACAAAATTTATTACAAAACCAACTCAAACAATCCACTACACACAATAAAATCGAAAAACTATCCCTAAATCAGCATCAAACATTTATTGTCTCCACAAACTAAACCAAACAAACCCAAATCAACATCATGAAATATCAAACCTCTCAACAAAATGTATCAAACACATTTCACCACCTCTAAACATATATGTACAAACAAAAACAAAAAATTGTACCTCTTAAGACTAATTATTCCCTCCGGATGCATCTAATAAAGGGAATGTCCCATATCACTTCACATACTATGCCAAGAGCTGGTTCACTAAGCTAGCTCCATAACACAATGACGATCCTGTTCTTGCAGCTCAATGATATGAGCTCTTATCTTTTTCAATCTCTGTTTTACCTCAAGCTTTTTGATATGCCTTCTGGGAGGTTATAGCCTACAGATAAAAATAAGTTGTTATAAAATTTACATCACATTAAAAAAATGTGCAATATTTAAAGTTGGTTTATTTTAAAAATTAATTAGCACTTGGTTCCCAATCCGCAGAGCCTATTTTGGGACGATGGATGCATAACAGACTCAAAAATAACATCCTTCTCATCAGTAGTCAACTTATCTCGTCCATTATTGTCCAACATATATACCCGAACTTTTGCTATAATGCAAAATTGAATTGAATTTTACCTAATCTTATTTTAATTCTTATTAGTATAGGTTAGAATTTAATTATAATATACTTACATATTTAATGGTCTCTTTATTATCTTACTGCCATGAGTATATGATCTAGCCTTCCTCGTTGGTCTGCTTTACAACATGGATATGATAAAAAAACATCCTGGTATTATACAGAAACCCCACACGCTTTTTCTTGAAGTTATTAGAATATATATTATTGTTTTAATAATTTTTGGTAATAACTTACAACTTCAAATATAAAAATGTAACAACCTTTTGTAATCATAAATAATAAGTTTGCCAAGTCCTCGCGATGATGTTGGAATGACTCGGTACAACCATGATATCTCATTGGTTTTTATTTCTGTTCGCGGAGTTCCTCTCTGGCACTTTCTACAAATTTACATTGAAAATTATGTTTTACAATTCTAAATCATGTATTAAACATACTAATAATTTAAAGTGATACGTGGTAACCTCACCATGAACTTATAAAGAATCGTCTTTCTTACTTCGAAAGACAATAAAGGAAGGAAATATAAGAAGAACTTAACAATTTAAAGTCTCACACATGTTGGAATACAATAAAATAATCATATAACACATACGTAGTCATTACAATAACAGTGACACATTAGAGTCATGATAGTATAATACCAAAAAAAGACAATAACTACCCATTACACTACAAATACATAATTCAACATACACAATTGAAATAAGATAGGTAGATAACTATGTTGAAGCCACTTGCTCCAAGCTCCTTCAAAATTGCTCCATGAGAAACTTGGTTCACATGGCTACTCATACAAACTGAGTACCTAAGAGTTTGAGGGAAAAGCAAAACTCTGGACCAAACATATGTTAGGTGTGAATAAATTTTCTGACGCCCCACCCTGAGACCTATACTAGTAAAAAGCATTACGAGGAATGTCGTCTACTAATACAGAGAATAAGGCTTGTTAGGAGCGACCATCCATAAGCCTTGTATTAAATAAATATCAAGAGTATAGATAAAACGTACTAACTTTTTTTCTCGACACTCTTATATTCATTCAATACAAAACTATGGTGGCTAGGAAGTAATTCAGAACAAATATGATTAACTGAAGCAATAAACATCTCAGAATAGATCACTCAGCATCAGATACATATACATATGATATACAACATGTAGTGTCACAAAAGTGGTATAAAACCACAATAAGTACATCATGGGTCCAAAATAATAATACGATACATCAGAGTACATGGATCATAAACATATATCTTGGCAAAAAAGCTAACTAGACAGCCCAAAATAACGGATCCAGGGCGAGAGTAAAAGGTGTCTACAACGACCAACATACCTGAAAAAGCTCAATCTGACCCGAGCATAAACACACACGGGTCAGTCTAGTCAACAGTAAGTAATAATAGTATAAAGAATAATAATGGTACGATATTCAAGACTTTAACCAAAGTGTTAGGAAGGGAATATTCTATGGGAATGGAGTAGACTGCACTCCTAAATCATAAATGAAAGACATACAACTAGACTTACTAACGCAAGGCTAAGTGTTTCATGGTGCACATACAACAGATGTTATTGAAGTCTTCAAAATCATCAAAAATCATCAAAAATCGTCAGGTAACTCGAGTGGGTCAAATATCAAAAAAAGGAGCATCAAAATCCAATATAGAAAATCACAAAATATTTGGGTAGATTTAAAATCCAACAATCGCCTCAATGTATGATCACAAAGATCAAATAAAAAAATAAATATCATCACGATATGTATCCAACAGAAATAAATATGCACGTGCAATCATATAATAATATAGCTCCTCCCGAGCTTAGCTCAGTACTTATACGTACTCAAGTTAGGCGCCCATCACTACGACCCCCCCGATCGAGTTATCTTGACACCCCCCCCCCCCCGGTCAAGTGAATACGTATATGTGACTCCCCCCGAATCTCGGCTTTTCCCCGAAGAAAAGTACTGATTTAACACAACACAATATGCGCCACTGACTCGCAGTCGGCAAACCAAGTAGCGGTAACAGTGTGTCCCATACCACACGTTCTCACTACTGGTTCACTGGCTGTGTATCAACTTCGCAATGGAGAAACACAAAAATATCACAAAGTGGCTACAATTAGACGGAAATGGAATTGACTGATTTCGTATACCGTCATGTCCCATACCACGGGGTTTACGGTATCGTTCGATTTCCACTACGCCTTATCGAAGGGTGCAAAACGATGAAATTTCACATGTAGAAAGCAGTTTATCAGAAACGGTAAAAACAACAATTATGAAATTCCCTTTGTTTTCTGCTTTCAAAACGGTTTATAATTGTAAAATAAATTTATATTATTGCTTGGTGACAACGAGTTAAATAAATAAAAATCATAAAATATTTTTGTCCCCAAGCTATAAAAAAAAGAAATAAAATAAGAACATTATTTTTATACATTCGAAAACCGATAAAACTTGTGTACCGTATATTTTTATATTAAACGGAAACAACATCTGCCAATTTCACACAAAATTTGTTTGTCCGAGGTCTGAATTAGCGTCAATGTTGGTTTGTTCGGGCGTCGCAGTTCTCTGCGCACTGCACCGACCATGCAGCAACATAAGGAATGTTATAAAAATAATAATTATAACTTAATTAAAATAGACAAAAGAAAAAAACGAAAATAATAAAATAAAATAAAAATGTATAACGTTTTAACCAAATTTGCTTGTCAACTTCTTCATGCAACATGCGTGTGCCAGGTAGTCTAAAGGCAAAGTGCAAAAACTTTTGCATTGTATAAGCATGGCACCACTAAAGACAAAAAAAAGGACACAAAAAAAAATACTACTAAACACAAAGGCTACAGGAAATTCAAATGGAAGATGCCATAAACGTGGCCTTCCAGGTGTACAATTACATTACTATTCACAAAAGAGAGTTTTCACTTAGGTCCCCATTAATGTGTCCGGTTACGCTTCTAAAAACTGAAGAAGTTGCAATGGAAAAATAATGCGGTGGCTTGCCATAGCTACTTACAGAGGGAAACATAATTTATTTACTGTTCATCTCAGAACAAGGACCAAGGACAACCGAAAGTTACATTTTGAGAAATGAAGGCCATTAACTTAGCTACAGCTTACAACAGAGACACATAATTTCACTGTCCACAAGGATAGACAAATGTAAATAGCCTGTTGCGGTAGCAAGGAACGCACGCAAATGTCTCTTTTTTTTCATTTTCAAAGCAATGAAGAAAAATAATATGAAAAGAGACAGTAAAGAGGGGTTGCGCATACCCAAAAAAATCAATACTGGAAATATGCTGCATAACAGCGAACCCACGAAATAAAATTTACAGCAAATTAAAACACCACTTACAGCTGCTAATTTCGCAGCAGAAATTGAGCGAAAAAAATCAAAGAAGAATGACCGTTTAACTAGAATGTGTGAGTTTACACTCACATTATGATAATTTACAGAAATTTAGCAAAGATTTGAAGTGGATGGAGGCTTCAATGTTGAGAAGAAGGCTTCTTTCTACCTATAATTGCTTCAGCTGAAACATGCAAAAGAAAATCTTCACTGTAAACAAAAAAATCTTCAACAAACAACAATAAAAATTGGATTCGATCCGAATTTGGGCTGTATCACTTGCTACTATTCATTCAAACAACTGAAATCTAGCGTTTTTGGTGTTTATTTTGGAGCTATAATGATTTACAATGCAAAGATTTTGTTGATTCCCCTTATTTTCCCCCTTTTGTTTACTCCTTTTGTTTATTGAGGAAGATGACTATTGGAAAAAGCAACATATTCACCTCTTCTTTTCAGATATTTCTTAGGTTAAAGACATAATTAAGGCCCAAAGTGATACTTAATAGGGCCCAAACACTAATTAAAGAATTTATTTAGCAGATAGGCTTTTTAACATATCGTTATCATTCACACTAGCGTTTTACATCAAATTTTTAACCAAATTCGCACAAGTCTTCACTACTAACATTAAAATAAAATTGAAACAATGCTCATAACTTATTGTAAAGGCATTTTAAATGTTATTCTTAATTTTTTTTCAACAAATTTTTTCACAATTTACACAAATATATTTACATACTTGTTTTTTTTGTAATATATATAACTTATGTAACAAAATATTTCAAAATCTCTTTGTTTACAAAAATAAATTGTTAAGACTTTACAAAACATATATTTTTCACATTTATTATCAGTCATACTACTTATGACATGTTCTCAAATATTTATTGTTATTACTCGTTTTCATTAAAATTACTATATCAGCATTAACATTCAATATATCCAGTTTTAAATTCAAGAATTGTATCTTCATCCTCAAAGTATATTCTGCATGAGTTTAACGCTATTGATTTCTTGTAATAAAATATTTCAATCTTTTATTTCTATACATTACAACATGCACTAACATTCGTTAATAAATTTTAGTTGTCAAATTACCAAATTTTCACCCAAACCCATTCTTTCACAATTTATCGTGCGTTTCATACTTAATTGACCCTAGCCCCAAATTTAATCATTTAAACATGATTAAATTTCAAAATCAATCACAAAGCCCCAATTAATTACTAACGGGAGTAATTAAACCACTATTCAAAATAATATTATATATGTTCAACTTAATTATTACTCAAATCTTTATATTCTAATGGTTAATTATTACAGCGGGTAATCACCGAAAACTCAGGTTGTTACAAACTTTAACAACTGAATTTACACTTGGAAAACCTTTTGAAATCAAGGGTAATTTGTAAGACTGCATGGACATGTTTTCATCTTATGATAACCAAAACCTTTATATAAATTCAATAATATTATCATAATGTTTTGGGTTTAAAATAAATATAAAATATTACCTAAATTGTTATATCAATTAAGTGCCAACATATTAGGTATACAACCAGTATCGTAAGGGTCCGTATTGGGATTTGGATTCCATTCAATGACTGGGATATTGGAGTACTACCCGTCATAGTACCTCGCTAGATAAGTGAACCGAGAGTCAACTTATGACTCTCTTCCAATACAGGACCGGCCTAGCACTTGCTTGATAGTATTGAATATGTTACCACCATTGTTAGGATTAGTAGCCTACCAAAGCTTACATAATAGGATCAACTGATCTTGATTTGGTAATAAACATATCTTAATGTGTGTGACCCACTTAGCCCGGCTGCATCTTCCCTATTTTATTTATTATCGGTTGATGAGGCCTGAGGCTACATTATACCTTTGTAAGAACACTACTTGCTTAGAATGCTTAACACTCATATACATAAGTCATTTTGGATTAGAATGAACCAAAGAACTACTCCAAAGTCGTCCTTAAGTGATCCCTAAAATTGCCATAATTCGAACATTATCTTAGTTAAAAGCAATTTTAGACAATTGGATATCTTATTTAGGTTTCTCCAAACCAACAATAAATAATTAAAAAGGGTCATGTTATTCGATAATGGACAATTCCATTATTTAAGGTGTTAAGTTTTACATATGGAAAATTCTTCTATATGCTTAAGTTATCATGACCCGCTTATCAAAATAGACCCTCATCGCCTTTCTAACATTTAGTCTTATGCTAAATACAAAACGACTTACTTTCAATTAAAGAATGTTACCATGTTAGCGTAACTACTCTCATTTATTTGGCTAGTTGATGGTATAGATGAAGGTCATTAGTCGAAAAAATTATTTGTTTTGAAAAGAAAGTAAACTTAAAAAACTTAACCAAAAAGGATTCAAAGTAAAACTCTACTTAATAAAATCTCAAGCTAATATTAATGGTTATTAATTCACAATCGCATCAACACAAAAGACTGGCTTCGCAGCTTCAACATTTATGTCGATCCTTCCTGCATCCTTTGCAACCTAAACAATGAATCTCTTACCCAGCTTTTCTTCGAATGCGACTTTTCTTTCGCGGTCTAGGCTGTTATTAGCTCATTCATCCTTGGCTTCATCCCTTCAATCCGCTCTTTCTTCGATTATTGGCAGCACAACCCCCTGACCTTTCTATCTATTCCCTAGTGGCAATCTTTTCCTGGTGTATCTGGTTAGAGTGCAACGCTTATGTCTTCGTCAAACCCAAAAAGTTATTGATTGTTATCAAATCTTGCATCTCTTCGAACAATGGACAGACACTGTCAAACATGCTAGATTTAGGCTCTCTCTCCCCAGGCCTCTTTCGCCAGATACCCAAGGAAGCAGCTCGTTGTTCCCTTACTGATGAAGAACAGCTAGTAGTTTTATTTTGGATGTGTATTATCCAGTATTATGCGATGTTGATGCTTTATGTACATATTATCAGTACTCATTAGACTGACTACTATGACCATCTTGGTCTGATCTATGTTTGCTACTGGTTGGGCCTGTCAACCAGGTATTATAATTAGCTTTTTATGCATCATCGCGTAACCGGTTGTGTAGTGACATGCTACACACCCGTCTTCCTCTAAAAAAAAGGTTAATAATCCATAATTAAATCAAAATCAAGTCATAAGCCTTGATGGATTTTGGATTAGTCTTAATTTAAATAAAATCATGTTTAATTACCAATTAATAAATAATAAACTTTAATTATAGTAAACAATCAAAATAAATAAAGCTTAATTAAGAAAAGGTTAAACAAGGAACTCGATTAAATAAATTTAATCATAATTAACTCTTGTTAAATGATTAAATCTCTTTTCATTAAAATAAATCAAAATTAACTTATTAAATAACTTCTTAAGTAATAATTACTTTCTTGATTACTAAATAAATAATCTTATAATAATTAAGCCATTAATTAACACAAAATTAATTAGAAATTCATCTTATTTAGAAAGATAATTAATTAGTACATTACCTTAAAACAACTTAATAAACCTTAACTATTAAGTTATTTAATTATTAATTAATAGTTAATTATTAAACCTTAATTAACGATCCAAAATCATCATTTGTAAGTTAAAACATTATTAATAAGTTTATAAAATGTTTTTAAAACCATTAAAGTTCAACAACTTGATTTGTGTAAAAATTGCGATTTTACCGCTAAACTACATTTGTATCGACTATCGTTGTGGATGTCATAACTTAACTTTTAAGTAAACAGAAAAACTTCAAAATTGTTTTTAACTAATCAAACACGGAAGTTTTCATAATTAAACTCATATCTTGTTTCAAACTTTTATTTCAAAACAAACTAGATACAAATAAAAAACAAGCTTTATGATCAATAAACCACACCAAAGCCTAGCACCTATCCCTCGGGGTAACTTGGGTGCTCACATAGGATTAGCCACCATTATCTTGGGTCAGCCATGGCTTTTATGGCTCAGCCATGACACAAAAACAATTTTATTATAGTTTAAAAACAACTTAGTCCTTGAAACACTACGCCATAGGTTGCATACTGCAACACCAGAGAAGTGACGCAGCAAGTGCGAAAAAATGTTGCTATAGGCCAAAAATGATCCGTGGCAACACTTTCTTGGTGTTGCATTTTACCGCATTGCCTTAGAGTCAAATGCAACATCGTTGCGACCCTAAGGCAACATCGGTACTGGTGTTGCCACAAGTACTAAATTTACAAAAATGTGGGCCCCACAATCTGGGCCCCAACATGTGGGGCCCACATTGTGGAGCTCACTAAAATTTACAGCCTGGGTTCACGGAATCCTGTTGTGGGGTCCACATGCATTAATCTATGGCAACACTTTTACCATCCAATGGCAACACTATATCATAGCTATGACAACATTTAACATCATATACTGCAACATTATATCATAGCTATGACAACACTACATAACGTACTGCAACATAACAGCAATTAACATCAATTTACGTCACACACTGAAATTAACAAAGAACTTTTCATTTCAAATTAACCAGTAACACAAGTACTACTTAGTCAACTACAAAATAACAAAACATAGCCAATAAATTCAGTTTTACATAGTACTTACAAACACAGCCAGTACTAAATTCATGTTTACATCAAACTAAAACAGTTTCAAAATATAGCATGAGCCTCCATTACGTTTAGTGCCTCAACTGCCTATAGTTCCTTTAGTGCCTTAAGTACCAAGTTCTTGAACAACTTCATCACTGCCTATTAACAATTTAATTTCAATCCCAAAATAAAACCAGCCATGGCGGCATTAATTCCCACTCCCACCCCAACTCCTCCACCAACGATCTCCTTTGTTCCTCCTCATTACTGGAGTCTCCTACTCTGTAGACCTAAACCTACACCTGCTCCTCCTCCACTGATGAAGCCTGCCCCTCCCCCGTCGATGAAGCCCATCCTCCTTGCTCGTCCATTTTTGCTCCCTCAACCTACCCGTCCACCTCCTTGTTCATTGTCTTCCCCCTCTGTTCCTACGCCCAAGTCGTTGCCACACCATCTCCGCCTCCACCAACAACGTCGAAACCAAAACCTTACGATGTACCCTTCCAGAATTCAAATCATGAAAAAGTACCGTTGATTTCTTGAAGAGGAACCCTCGTTGCATAAAATGTGCTGACAGAGGAGATGTGGCGAGAGAAAGCAGGAATCTGAAAATATGCTATTATTGCAATCTCTCGGGTCACACAAGCATGCATTGTTCCAAGAAAATATCCACACACCCTCTGCCAAAACACAGAACTCGTCCAACTTCTCCTCAATAAAATACTGCGATATGGGTCCCAAAGTCCCTCAATCAAATCTCAAATAATTACTCGTCACCTCAACCTTCTTCAAAAACAAATGTTACATCTTCTCCATGTCATTCCCCTAAATCTAAACCTTTTCCCTAAAAAAATATAGAATGGCAGACATATCACTATATCTCACAACCTCCATCGCCACTGACCACTGGACTCTCAAAACTATGCCATCTGCACTCGCTCGTAAATTCCAATGAGATGACTGGCCAGGATGGATCCTCTCCAATAGATGCTTTCTTATTTGCACTCCCATTCATGTAGCCTACGCCCAAGCTATTTAATTGGGTACATTAACCAAGTCAGAATGTTGCTTTTGTGGCACTTTGATCCTCTGCTCCTAGACTGACTATGAAGATGATCAAAGACCAAACTTGGACCCTGTTTCATGAGCTCGGATAGAGGGCGTCCCCGAATTTCTCAGAGATAATTTTGAAGCTGTTAGTGAAGCCATGAAAACCGTGGGCCGAATGACTGAGTTAGAAAGTTGTGGACACTCCCATATTGACCATCGATACTTGTTTTTGAGAATGCACTTCTACACTGGGGTAGATTCTCAAACTGCCTTTGTAGCACATATCAATAACTCTGAATATCTATTGAAAGTGAAGCGTTGATATCATTTACACCACACTAGAAAACCGGAAGCAATTCTAC
Source organism: Allium sativum (assembly GCA_030737875.1). NCBI lineage: Eukaryota > Viridiplantae > Streptophyta > Magnoliopsida > Asparagales > Amaryllidaceae > Allium > Allium sativum. Next base: position 439,429,796 of record CM060922.1, on the reverse strand, counting down.
TTGGCTTTGAGGAGAATGAGTTGAACTTTCTTAACCAGAGGGTATATAGTAAAGATTTGCAAGACCTAGATACTAGTGACCATTTTGATGTCATGGGTTACGAGCCGCGATCTCATCCCACTCCTTCCTTCCTAAGAGAAGCTATATCAGATAATTCTGTTGAAGTTACGGGTCTGGATGCAGGTTGGAGAGATTTGACGGATTCTTCACGACAACTCATGCATAATTATAACTTCCAGGAAGAACATGTGCTGCCACCACAACCCGATTCACCAGCCACTCCAGTAGCCGGATCAATGAATCCCAGATTAACGAGGACATTGGTCAGACATAACTCTAGAAATAGCAAAGCCAGATCCTTCCTAGGAACCTCAAGTACATTCTTTGAACCGACAGTCTTTTCCTTTGAGAATAAAAGCCTGAATAAAAAATCAACACGTTGCATGGGAGTTACTTTGCATGATGAACTCTACTCTGTCAGTAAACACTTGAATTTGAGCGTTCAAACCTCCCTCAATGAAGATTGTCACATGGAATTTACGGGGTTGGGTGACCCATCTAAAAGTCACTTGATTAATCTTGTCCTATCCCCTCATACAATAGACATTCTTTTCCTTCAAGAAAAAAAAAATCAGTAATCACAATTCTAGAATAATTAAACAACTGGATGGTCCATCTCTGTCAGGCTAGGCGCATATCAATGCTGATGGATCTGAAGGTGGTATTATTACTGCATGGAATGAATCCACTTGGGCTCTTCAATAATCTTTCCACACCCTCTCCGCTTTACACGTCTCCCTTAAACATCTCCCTTCTAATACCATATACTTCATCACCAATATCTACGGTCCGCAAGACATTAATGATAGATCTGTTTTATGGCAAAGTTGCATTGACTTTGAATTTCAGGTTAACGGCCCATGCATAATAGGTGGAGATTTTAACACCATAAGGACCACGTTAGAAAGAAATCATGGCCAACTTTTCCATGATACTCTATCCTTTAACTCTTTCATTAATGCATGCTCCCTCATTGATCCTCCAATCTTCAATCGCCTTTTCACATGGTCAAGCACAAGGCCAAACCCCTCACTTGCTAAACTTGGCTATTTCCTTTTCAACTCGGCATGGGAGGGCCTTTATTCTCTTTCCTTGGTCAATGGTCTGGCCACGACCATCTCAGATCACCGTCCTCTCCTCCTTGATTCTGGCTCCCTTTCCACTCCCAAGCATCCCTTTAGATTCGAATGACTATAGCTGCTTGAACCCAATTTTGAAGACTTCATTAAATCCGCCTAGTCCCAACCAACCCATAATCAATCCACTGCTGAAAGAGTGGTCCTGAAACTCAGATCTTTAAGAAAATTAATCCGTCCATGGAATATGAACATTTAGGGCTCTCTTACAACAAGTATGGAAGTAATGCAAGATGATATTTTGAAATTGAATATCCTGGAGGAGTCCCATCCTCTAACGACAGTAGAGCTGAGGAAGCTCAAAGACCTTGAGGAAGAATTGGACAGACTTCTCAAACAAGAGGATATTGGTTGGAAACAACATTCTAAAGCGAAACGGATTGAGGAAGGTGATAAGAATACAACATACTATCATCGTTTGGCCAATGGTAGACGACGACCCTTATTTACAAGATCTAACACAATAATACCACTTACTTTAACCATTCTGACATTCTCCGCCTATTTTACGAGTACTACAGTAACCTTTTTGGAAATAGTCCCCTCCCCTTCCGGACATTGATTGGTGTCATCTATACCCTAACCCCCCCAGCTACAATTAGACCATCTGTTCTCTGAGGATGAAATATGGAATGCCCTAAAGCACATGGCCGATGATAAAGCTCCAGGTCCAGAAGGATTTGGCTCGTTCTTCTTCAAGAAAGTTTAGATGGCCCCAAACTTCTGTAGTACGAAAGAAAAGATAATCATTGGAAAATAACGTAATTACAACAACAACAGATCTCAGGTAATAGCATAATACATAAATCATTGCAGCGGAAATAAAAATGTCATCAACACCACAACATCAGAACATCAGAGTGGCACAGTTACAGGATACAACTTAGCAAATAGAAGTCTCAGCAAAAAGAAACAAGTCTAAAACTCTGTTAAGTATATCATAAATAAAGGATGTCTAAATGTCTCAAAGAAGAAATAAAAAGATAAAAATGATCTTCATCTTCAGCCCATAAGCATGCTCCAATCCAGCATATGTGCATAAATACCTGAACCTGTCACTTGGCTACCCATGTGAAAAAGAGGGCACCCGAATTTGCAAAGTGAAACAAACTACAAGTCAGTCATGGGACTGGTACGAGAAATCCTTCCTAACTTTCTAACAATATGGCTAATCACAGGACCGCGCCGCTAACACGGAACGGTTTTACTCCTTGGATTGACAGTGCATAAATTAAATAGATTTTTATTCAAATTAACACAATGCTTTTTAGAAAAATGAAATCATTATAAGACTCAAGTCCCATCACACAATGCAACGCAAACCGGAGGATAGAGTTTTACCTTATAATGATCAAACATGCTTGATACATAGAAAATAATATTTTAATATTATTATTAATGTCTAATCAGTTTTAAATTAATTCAAAGTAAATGTATCAATCCTAGACGGCATAGCTACCATATACTATGTCGCCCTATATAGGTTTATAATCAAAACTGTAATGTCGTATTGGAAATTGGGTTTTCGTCATGAGTCAAGGCTAGGGACAATCTCCTTACCGATTCGAGACACTCTAGCAATGTCTCAGGATCCCCCCGTAATGAACCCTTGGATCCTGCAGGGTCGGTCCACAAATATACGTTAGTGGACTGGCAATTCCTAAACACACGTTTCCCGGTCCTATTGAACCTATAATTTGATCACTATCGACCGATAAATCCGAGGTACCTCATAATCCATCAACCACGTAAGTAAAATGTCAGGTCTTGCAAAACCCTGATACCACTTCTAGCTAGAAAGAAACGTGTGCACTCCCTACGTTCCCTTGTCCCGTTTCTGATTCTTACCGGGGTGTGAGGCTCGCGAGGTAACGCTATACACAAAGCTATGCCGAAATAGGCTATGCTTTGATCATCAACCACATGGCTCTGTTTTTCAACAAAAGCCTTGATCATTTGCATCTTAGTACGCCCCATTGACAATCCATGCTATGTGATTGATAACTACTAATATATAACCTCTGAGCTCGTGCGTCTCAGAGAAGGGAGTTAAGCAAGAGAATAAATTCTCCGCCACCAATTAGATATATATTAAATAGAAATCAATTTACATGGAATGAAATCCAATGTCAGACACACACCCATTTACAAGTCCATCCTGGGTCTGAACGAAACCGGAGTCACCTTATTCCTCGTCCCGTATGTCCAATACGGAAGAGAGGTGCTCGCTTATCCGGACAATCAACAAGTACGTCCGGACAACTACCACTTTAACCTTTATTGGGAGCTAACCAATGTCGGGCATCACTAGTTATCCATTCGATGTGAAGATCGTCGGTCTTCAATCATCGTCTTCAATATCTTCAATTTAAATCATCGTATAATTATTTGAAATGAAATTGAACTCGATCTTTTCAAATAATTCTCGCATATATATAATTTAAAACCATTTCATATCGTTAATATGATTTAATAACGATTTATCACTATTTTTATTTATATAAAAATAGCTCAATTTAATTCAATGACGCTTCGGGTCAATAGACGGCCCTAGCACTATTTTTATCAAAATTTGATTTACACATATCTCAAAATCTAACCGTTGGATTTTAACAAAATCTATATCTTTGGAAAGATCTTCCCAAAGCGGTCCTAGCGATTCCAGTTTTGGGAAAATCTGACGGTCGGATCTTTCGGTATAATCGTTTAAAGTTACGATTCCGAAACGTGAACTACCGCGTGCGATTCGTTTAATTTTAATTTATATTTATATATAAAATTATATATAAATATAAACCATTTAGCGATTCCACTAACGCCTTTAACACGCCAATTAAAAGGGTGTTTTAATTTGTATAAACATTTTTACATGTTTACAATGTCAAATAAAATGTATTTATTTACATGACAATTGAGCTAATGACAAATAAAAACAAATTTTTATTTGTATTTCTATTTTTAACTTTAACAAATAAATGGAATATTTTATTTGTATATAGTTTCAATGCATGTTTTTACAATAAAAATAATTCATACAAATTTTATGTATGTATTGTCAATAGAAATGATATTTTAACCTTGCATATAAATTCTAGTATATGCATCGTCAATAAAATGTTATTTTTCATTTTTGTTGAAAATTCCTTTTTTCCTAGTTTCTTACATTACACTAAAAATGTGATTTTTTAATGTAGACATGTTTTTTTATTTTATTTTAAAACATGAACATTTCTCTATTTCCTTGTATTACATTAAAAATGTGAAATTTAAATGTAGACATGTTTTATTTTAAAACATGAACATTTTCCTAGTTTCTTATTTCAATTCATCAAAATGATAAAAATGTTTCTTTTCATTTTTGTTGTAACAACCCGAAAATCTGGGCCAGTTTAAAATTTTTATTTTGGCAATTGTAGTGAATTTTGAACATTTAAAATGGATTATTTTAAATAATATCGACGAGAAATTTATTTTGAATATGATTCGAACGTATATATGACATACGCCGTCGTTAGAATATAAATAATTATATATAATTATAAAAGGAATTGAAAATGGCGCGGTAGTTCGATAATTCGATTTCAAACTTCAATTGAATGTATCGGGTGCAAAACAAACCGGATTTTTGCGAAACCAAAAATAATAGGATCTATTTGATAATATCTTTCCAACGAATTCGAAAAATTGAAATTTCATAGCGGGAATATGAAGATATGTCCAGTTGAAAATTCTGAATAGTCGCTATGGAATTCAGGCCCTTAAAAATGGAAATTTTGCAAACGAACTCGGATTTCGACGAAACCACTTTTGTTGGATCCGTGATGTCAAGTTATTGCTAGATTCCAATTTTCATAATTTTTTGAATCAATATGTGAGCGTGGCAAAGGAAAACGCGTTTGACCAGTTTTAGTTGATTTTAATCGACTGGAAAATGGCCATTTTTCCAACGGTCTCGGAATTCGACGAAACTAGTTTTGTTAGGACCGTATCGTCAATACGAAGCTAGAAAATATTTTTCGGCAATTTTTAGAGTTAGTATGTGGTCCCGGTAAATTGAAATGTGCGCTCAAATTCAATATATAGAAGTATATGTTGATTTTGACGAAAACTGATTGTAACAGTTGAATCAGCTTACGATACATATCCCATTGTGTTCGGAATGGGGGTAATTAGCTATGGACGACAAGCGGTGGGCCTCGTTTTGAGGTCGAAAATAAAAGTTGCTTTTTGGTGGAAAATAAAATAAAAAAATATAATAATAATAAACCCCTTTCCTCCTATTTCCTCTGGCCCCCCCTTTTTTATTTCCAACCCGACATTCAGAAAAAAAAAATCAAGGAGGGTGACGGAGTTCAAACCGCCTGTAACAACCCGTAAAATGCGAGCCAGTTTGAAATTTTTATTTTGGCGATTTTAGCGAATTTTGAATATTTAAAATAGATTATTATAAATAATATCGACGAGAAATTTATTTTGAATATAATTCGAACGTATATATTATACGTCGTCGTTAGAATATATAATAATTATATATAATTATAAAAGGAATTGAAAATGACGCGGTAGTTCGAAAATTCGATTTCTAATTTCAAATGAATATACAGAATTCAATATAAGTCAGAATTGAACGAAACAAGAAATATTTGAATCTGTATAACTATATCTTTGTAACGAAGTTAACAAACTGGGATTTCATCTTAGAAATGATAAGATATGTCCAGTTGAAAATTCTGAATAGTCGCTATGGAATTCAGGCCCTTAAAAATGGACATTTTGCAAATGACCTCGGAATTCGACGAAACCACTTTTTTTGGATCCGCAGTGTCAAGTTATTGCTAGGTTTCAAATTTCATAATTTTTCGAATCAATATGTGAGCGTGGCAAAGGAAAACGCGTTTGACCATTTCAGTTGATTTTAAATCGACTGGAAATTGGCCATTTTTCAAACGGTCTCAGAATTCGACGAAACTAGTTTTGTTAGGACCGTATCGTCAATACGAAGCTAGAAAATATTTTTCAGGAATTTTTAGAATTAGTATATGGCCCGGGTAATTTGAAATGTACGTTTAAAATTCAATATAGAGATTTAAATGTAACTTTAATGGAAACTGATTCAAACGATCAAATCAGCTTGCGATACATGTCCCATTGTGTTCGGAATGGGGGTAAAACGCTAGGGGCGACAGTCGTTGGGCCTCGATAGGGGTTCGAATTAAAAATCAACATTTAGGGTTTTGAAAAAAAAATATATATAATTAAACCTATACCTACCTTTCTCCCTCTCTCTCCTTCATTTACCAGTCAACGCCCCTTTTTTTAAATTAAAAAAAAAAAGAAAGAGAACGAATCGCGCCCTTCCAGGCTGCGACCACCGCCGCCACGGGTGGCCAACGCCACCGCACCTCCACCTTCGTTCGCCAGTGCCCCCTCTCTTCCCTCCTTCTCCCCGTCCGCTCCTAAACCCGCAACCCCAATTCGATTTGAAAACCTAACCGCCACCACCGTCCGCCTAAGCCTCACCGCCCCTCTCGCCTCCAGCACCTCCTCCTCGATCCACACCTCCCCCGAGCGCCGCCACCAGCACAGTCCCCCCCCCTCTGTAAGTCGTTTCTTTTTCTTATTTATTTTATTTTTATTTTATATAATTTTAAGAAAACTGATTTTATGATAATTTTAAAACTGATTTGAAAAAGGTTAAAACTTTAAATAGAAAAAGGTTAAAACTTTAAATAGAAAATATAAATTTGAGATGATTTTTAAATATAAAAATTAGCATTGTTGAAAATATGTATATATCACAATGTTTTAAAAAAATATGATTTTTTTTTTTGAAAGTCGAAATAAAAATATGATTTTTATATATTGAACTTCGATAGAAAAATATGATTTTTATATATTGAACTTCGATAGAAAAATAGAATTTTTTATATATTGAACTTCGATAGAAAAATAGAATTTTTATATATTGAACTTCGATAGAAAAATAGAATTTTTATATATTGAACTTCGATAGAAAAATAGAATTTTTATATATTGAACTTCGATAGAAAAATAGAATTTTTATATATTGAACTTCGATAGAAAAATAGAATTTTTATATATTGAACTTCGATAGAAAAATAGAATTTTTATATATTGAACTTCGATAGAAAAATAGAATTTTTATATATTGAACTTCGATAGAAAAATAGGATTTTTTATATATTGAATAGCGAAGTAAAAATCCGATTTCTACATATGTAGAGAATGCGGGCAACGAAGGTGGCGAAGATGCGATAGCAATGAAGATTCCTATCAATGAAGTGCCGTGGAGCTAGGATAGCTATATGTGAGAACTTCTCAACTTTCAATTTAATTTTTCTAGTTATATATATATATACTAGGATGTAGACGGTGTTTAGTAGCACCCGACACCCGTCCACAGACCATGGACTTGTTTGTTTGGTTGTGTAGTTGGTTAGATTACTTGATTTGAATTTGGTTGTTTGGTGAAATTGAATTGTTTGGTGAAATGAATGGATTGATTGATGTGTGAATGGCGTGGGCCTTCACTAGACCGGGGATAAGGCTAGGCCTTGTCCCGTTTCTAGTATCGTGCCGTTATGCCGCCGAAATTTTCTAAAATATGTTAGAAAATAAAAATATCATTTTATTGTGTAAATGAATTGAATAGAAATTCATAGGTTGAAATAAAATGTTTTATCGTTAAAAATATAATTTTTAACGTAAATGTGAATAAATGAATAGTTATAAACAAATCGGCCGATTTGTTTGTATATACACTGATTTGACTGATATTGATTGGGTCGATAAATTTCACACATCGCCCAACTGCACAAATAAAATCTGTGTTTGATTGTTTGAAACCCCACACGGGTGTTGGGATGAAATTTGAAGTTCACTCATCCTGATTGATTAAATATGTCGATCGATTGATTGACAGGCTGTTATAAGCGTTAGATATCTATATTTGATGCTTATACAGTGTAGTGCACTTTGGTTGATGGTTGATTATTTTTCAATGCTATTATACATGTGTTGTATGAAAATCCATATAATTAACTTTATATGGTAATTGATTGGGCCTCATTCCAGTTTTAAAATAGAAATATTTGAAATAGGAATATTCGAAATGGAATATTTGAAAATATCAATATATGAAGCCGTGTTGATTAGATTGACGCCATTTTGACGTGAACGATATTGAAAACGATTTCGAAATGAATTGAATTGAAAACGATTTCGAAATGAATTGAATTGAAAACGATTTCGAAATGAATTGAATTGAAAACGATTTCGAAATGAATTGAATTGAAAACGATTTCGAAATGAATTGAATTGAAAACGATTTCGAAATGAATTGAATTGAAAACGATTTCGAAATGAATTGAATTGAAAACGATTTCGAAATGAATTGAATTGAAAACGATTTCGAAATGAATTGAATTGAAAACGATTTCGAAATGAATTGAATTGAATATGAATTCAAATTGAATTGAAATTTGAATTGAATAGAAAGGAATTTTAAAACGTATTTATAAAGAAGAATTCAATTTTGATTTGAATTGAAAAGGAAGTTGAAATGGCTTTTGAAACGAACTTAAAACTATTTATATAATTCGTTTTTAAATAGAAATCGACGAAATATATTATATATATATTATATATATAATATAATGGCCTGAATAGAACGCGCCGCGCCGCGGCAGTTCGCGAATTTCGACCATTGATTTCAAACGGACATTACGGGAGATCCGACCGTCGGATTCTCCTAAAACCGGAACCTTTGGGTTCGTACCGAAGAGAGCTTTCTAATGAATGTGAGAATTTAGAAATCTAACGGTTGGATTTGGAATTATGTCCAAATCAAATTTGAAAAAGGTCGCTGTAAGTGCAGTTCGATGGCCATTGATGGAAATCGACTGTACGGGCCTTGATAAAATTATTAAAAATAGTAATAATTTGTGTAAAATCATAAGAAATGATTTAGAAAGAATTGGGATGAAAAACTCCATATTTGAAAAGATAAAAATAGATTTTTATCGAAATGAGCTAGTTTTGAACTAGAATTATAGTTCTATTTATTTTTAGATAAATAAATTGAAATTGAAATGGTTTTGAAAATAACCATAATTTCCAATGATTGCATTGGAGTGGATTTGAATCGAAATTGTCTTCGGAATATTTCGATGTTGGAATTCGTGATTATACAGGTGTGGTTATGGAAATTTGAAAGATATATATTTATATCGTTATTTCCAATACGACATTTGTTAGTCGTAGAATTCGATATTGAATATAAGCCGATATATTTTCTATTCAGAGCCTTGTATTGAATATCGAATGTGATTTGGGTTTGTCGTGAATGGTGTCTTCACTAACACTGTTCTTGAACCCAGTTGAGAAAAGATTAAATCTTTTATTTAGATTTAATGAAGTGTACCAATTAAATAATATTTAATTGAAATTGATATTGATTTTTGGGTTTATCGTGAACAGTGTTTTAAATAACACTTGTTCTTTAACCCGATAATTAATGAATGGGATTTTGGGTTTATCGTGAACCGTGTTTTAAATGACACTGATTCTTTAACCCAGTCGAAGATTAAAACTAAGTGGAGTTTTAATGAATCTTTAATTAGATTGAAATAATCGAAATGGAGTATCACCAGTTTTGCTCCAGGCGATAGTTAAATCTTTAATTAGATTTGAACGTGAAATGGTAATTGAATTTACCGATAACACCGTGGTGTTAGATATGAAGTATAACCAGTTTTACTTCATGGGATGAATAGGTTGGGATTGAGGAATTAAAACAAATGATTACTTCGGTAAGGTTCGCTAATCCCGACTAGTTTGAATTGATATTCAAAAGTTGATTAAAGAATAAATTCAAGAATTTATCTTTGATAAAATTAATGGGAACCTTTCCCTACGAATGTGAAATTAGAAACTAACTGTCGGTTAGCTAAGTAGAATGGTTTTCTGGATATTGATCTGATGTTGGTTTCGGCCTTCGGGGTTAATATTTGGGGAATTATTCTCTTGATTAATTTACGGTTAGTGACTAATGAATTGGAATGAGGCGTATGTTGTGTTTGTGTAACACTTTTATAATATATACGCGAGTTATTCGGAAAGACCGGGTTTATCCCATTCTGAATAACTGATACGACGATAAGTCGAAGATGAAGACGGTGGTCGAAGACCGGAAGTCTTCACGTCGTTTGGGTGATAACTGATGATCTTGATTGGGCGGTACACCCAAGAAGATGGAAACAGTTAGTGATCGTCCAGACGTACTTGGAGATCGATGGAGATGCGGGGTACTAGGTGCCTCCGGTTTCGTTCAGACCCAGAACGAACTTGTAAATGGACTGTGTGTCTGACATTGGATTTTAGTCCGTGTGATTGATCTCTATTAAATATATATCTGTTTGGCGGCGGAGAATTTATTCTCTTGCTTAACGCCCTTCTCTGAGACGTACGAGCTCAGGGGTTATATATTGATGGATATCAAACGCATGGAGTGAATTGCCTGTGTGGCATGCCTAAGTGGCAATTGATCGAGGCTTCTGTTGAAAAGCAAAGTCTTGTGGTGATGATCAAAGCACAGCCTGTGTGGCACAGCTTTGTGTAACGTGAATTCGCGAGCCTCGCACCCCGGTTGTGAACCAAAAACGGGAGAGGACGTCAGGGAGGGCATGCGTTTCTTTCTAGCTAGAAGTGGCGTCAGTGGTTTTACACGCCCTGACGAGTTTGACTTATGTGGTTGTTGCTGTTGCGAGGCGCCTCGGTTATATCGGTTTTGGCCGATGCATTCTGGTCGGCAGACGGACCAGACTTACACCCCATAGGGTGGGGAGACGTAGTGTTCAGGCATTTTAATCCACATCGGTGGACCGGCCCTGAGGATCCAAGGGCCCACCTGTGTCTGGGTCCTGAGACACGGGCTAGAGCGTCTCGAATCGGTTAAGGACTATCTTTTGCCTCGGTTCATAGATGGAAATCCAATTTCCAAATACGTGACTTTGCGGTTTTATTTGTAAACCTATACATGGCGACATAGTGGCATGGGACGCTCATGTCGCCTATGATTGATACTTATGATTTGAAGTTGTTTTATACACTATGCACTTCTTATAGTATCAAATGATTTGTTTTAAACGTATCAAGCATTCTTTGGCTGTTATAAGGGAAAACCCTATCCCCCGGCTTGCGTTGCATTGTGTGATAGGACCTGGGTCTTATAACAGCTTCATCTTTCTTTATTTAGCATTGCGCTGTTTGTTTTATGCACTGGTATTCTTGGGAGGAAACCCGTTCCGTGTTATACGGCGTGGTCCCTTGATTTACCTTTGAAAATAAAGATTAATAACTGTTTTAGTTCTCACACCAGTCACATGACTGACCTGGAGTTTATTGTTTTAACCTAAACTCTGGGTGCCCCTATTTTCGACACGGGCAGCTAGTAGTTTTGGTTTTGCAGATTTATATTCACAGGATCCTGGTTTACAGCTGGAATGATATCCGGAAAGCTTTGTATCCGTATATCTCTTCTAGTTGTGCGTTGTATTATTTTCCGCTGCTATGTAATTTATTGTAATCTCTGATATTTCTGTGTAATATTCTTTTATACTCTGTATATTCTTGTAATCTGATGCATTGTTGTAATATACAATGAAATGTTCTTCTGTATGTGTTCTGTTGTGGCTTGTTCTCGAACTATCTGTCGCTTTCCTTTACGGGGAAGTTACGGGTTTTCACAGTTGGTATCAGAGCTTTGGTTTACAAAGCTCAGAGAACAAGACACATTAGAACCATACGAAAGAATTCATCAGATATTGGATTAGTAATATCCAATGGGAATGACTCGTTAGAGATAGGATCAGTAGTATCCTAGAACGAGTGTGAAGAGTATATTTTTTTTCAAATGAAAACAAATTTCGTTTTGAAAATTTAAATCAATTATTCGTATTTGATTATTTATTTTATATTGATTAGGACAATCCGATATATAAAGATTTTGCATATATGTCTTGCAAACGTGTATTCGAAGTTTTAATATATTGGGTAGATATAGAATCCCTCTAGTGCCCGGGAATGATTCTGGTGATGGGGCACTGTCGCCAGTATTTATTTTCGAGCGACGAAAGTGAGATTTCTATATATTTCCTATTGACTGGTGTGAGAACCAAAATTAGATAGGGCCTATTGTTGTGATTTGGCATCAAAAATCTGATTCTTGACTATGTATTAAAATTATGAATTTGAAACTCTAATTCAATAATTGATTGATGTTTGTGTTGTTTGTTTAATTGTTTGATAATTTTGAACCATTATTCCTAACTGAATCAAATATTGAATTATATTGAAAATTGGTTGCATTTGCTTGCATATACATATACTTACATTGAACAGGTCATAGCAAGGAGGCTAGAGCAGGGAATAAAATTTGTTTGCCCGACAAATAGGTACATGTTTACTACATAATTTACTGTTTTGTTTGGGTGATGATGATTTTGTGAGCCTATTGGCTAGCCGCTTGGCTTTTTCTTTTTCTTTTTGAGATCTGAAGGACCGGGGAAGCTATTTGAAATTCCCCGATGCTCCCGGTGCAGGGGAGGTTATGGCGAAATTTTTCAAAAAATTAGGGAGTTAGCCAAATTTTTGAAATTTTGAAAATTCTCAGAAACTAAAGAGTTGGAGAATGGAAGCCAGATCGAACGTAGAGTTGATTAATCAAACCACTTTCGACTTTGTTCCTTTTCGGGGACGAAAAGTTTTAAGTGGGGGAGATTGTAACAACCCGTAAAATGCGAGCCAGTTTGAAATTTTTATTTTGGCGATTTTAGCGAATTTTGAATATTTAAAATAGATTATTATAAATAATATCGACGAGAAATTTATTTTGAATATAATTCGAACGTATATATTATACGTCGTCGTTAGAATATATAATAATTATATATAATTATAAAAGGAATTGAAAATGACGCGGTAGTTCGAAAATTCGATTTCTAATTTCAAATGAATATACAGAATTCAATATAAGTCAGAATTGAACGAAACAAGAAATATTTGAATCTGTATAACTATATCTTTGTAACGAAGTTAACAAACTGGGATTTCATCTTAGAAATGATAAGATATGTCCAGTTGAAAATTCTGAATAGTCGCTATGGAATTCAGGCCCTTAAAAATGGACATTTTGCAAATGACCTCGGAATTCGACGAAACCACTTTTGTTGGATCCGCAGTGTCAAGTTATTGCTAGGTTTCAAATTTCATAATTTTTCGAATCAATATGTGAGCGTGGCAAAGGAAAATGCGTTTGACCATTTCAGTTGATTTTAAATCGACTGGAAATTGGCCATTTTTCAAACGGTCTCAGAATTCGACGAAACTAGTTTTGTTAGGACCGTATCGTCAATACGAAGCTAGAAAATATTTTTCAGGAATTTTTAGAATTAGTATATGGCCCTGGTAATTTGAAATGTACGTTTAAAATTCAATATAGAGATTTAAATGTAACTTTAACGGAAACTGATTCAAACGATCAAATCAGCTTGCGATACATGTCCCATTGTGTTCGGAATGGGGGTAAAACGCTAGGGGCGACAGTCTTTGGGCCTCGATAGGGGTTCGAATTAAAAATCAACATTTAGGGTTTTGAAAAAAAAAAATAAAAAAAATATATAATTAAACCTATACCTACCTTTCTCCCTCTCTCTCCTTCATTTACCAGTCAACGCCCCTTTTTTAAAAAAAAAAAAAAAAAGAAAGAGAACGAATCGCGCCCTTCCAGGCTGCGACCGCCGCCGCCACGGGTGGCCAACGCCACCGCACCTCCACCTTCGTTCGCCAGTGCCCCCTCTCTTCCCTCCTTCTCCCCGTCCGCTCCTAAACCCGCAACCCCAATTCGATTTGAAAACCTAACCGCCACCACCGTCCGCCTAAGCCTCACCGCCCCTCTCGCCTCCAGCACCTCCTCCTCGATCCGCACCTCCCCCGAGCGCCGCCACCAGCACAGTCCCCCCCCTCTGTAAGTCGTTTCTTTTTCTTATTTATTTTATTTTTATTTTATATAATTTTAAGAAAACTGATTTTATGATAATTTTAAAACTGATTTGAAAAAGGTTAAAACTTTAAATAGAAAAAGGTTAAAACTTTAAATAGAAAATATAAATTTGAGATGATTTTTAAATATAAAAATTAGCATTGTTGAAAATATGTATATATCACAATGTTTTAAAAAAATATGATTTTTTTTTTTGAAAGTCGAAATAAAAATATGATTTTTATATATTGAACTTCGATAGAAAAATATGATTTTTATATATTGAACTTCGATAGAAAAATAGAATTTTTTATATATTGAACTTCGATAGAAAAATAGAATTTTTATATATTGAACTTCGATAGAAAAATAGAATTTTTATATATTGAACTTCGATAGAAAAATAGAATTTTTATATATTGAACTTCGATAGAAAAATAGAATTTTTATATATTGAACTTCGATAGAAAAATAGAATTTTTATATATTGAACTTCGATAGAAAAATAGAATTTTTATATATTGAACTTCGATAGAAAAATAGAATTTTTATATATTGAACTTCGATAGAAAAATAGAATTTTTATATATTGAACTTCGATAGAAAAATAGAATTTTTATATATTGAACTTCGATAGAAAAATAGGATTTTTTATATATTGAATAGCGAAGTAAAAATCCGATTTCTACATATGTAGAGAATGCGGGCAACGAAGGTGGCGAAGATGCGATAGCAATGAAGATTCCTATCAATGAAGTGCCGTGGAGCTAGGATAGCTATATGTGAGAACTTCTCACCTTTCAATTTAATTTTTCTAGTTATATATATATACTAGGATGTAGACGGTGTTTAGTAGCACCCGACACCCGTCCACAGACCATGGACTTGTTTGTTTGGTTGTGTAGTTGGTTAGATTACTTGATTTGAATTTGGTTGTTTGGTGAAATTGAATTGTTTGGTGAAATGAATGGATTGATTGATGTGTGAATGGCGTGGGCCTTCACTAGACCGGGGATAAGGCTAGGCCTTGTCCCGTTTCTAGTATCGTGCCGTTATGCCGCCGAAATTTTCTAAAATATGTTAGAAAATAAAAATATCATTTTATTGTGTAAATGAATTGAATAGAAATTCATAGGTTGAAATAAAATGTTTTATCGTTAAAAATATAATTTTTAACGTAAATGTGAATAAATGAATAGTTATAAACAAATCGGCCGATTTGTTTGTATATACACTGATTTGACTGATATTGACTGGGTCGATAAATTTCACACATCGCCCAACTGCACAAATAAAATCTGTGTTTGATTGTTTGAAACCCCACACGGGTGTTGGGATGAAATTTGAAGTTCACTCATCCTGATTGATTAAATATGTCGATCGATTGATTGACAGGCTGTTATAAGCGTTAGATATCTATATTTGATGCTTATACAGTGTAGTGCACTTTGGTTGATGGTTGATTATTTTTCAATGCTATTATACATGTGTTGTATGAAAATCCATATAATTAACTTTATATGGTAATTGATTGGGCCTCATTCCAGTTTTAAAATAGAAATATTTGAAATAGGAATATTCGAAATGGAATATTTGAAAATATCAATATATGAAGCCGTGTTGATTAGATTGACGCCATTTTGACGTGAACGATATTGAAAACGATTTCGAAATGAATTGAATTGAAAACGATTTCGAAATGAGTTGAATTGAAAACGATTTCGAAATGAATTGAATTGAAAACGATTTCGAAATGAATTGAATTGAAAACGATTTCGAAATGAATTGAATTGAAAACAATTTCGAAATGAATTGAATTGAAAACGATTTCGAAATGAATTGAATTGAAAACGATTTCGAAATGAATTGAATTGAAAACGATTTCGAAATGAATTGAATTGAAAACGATTTCGAAATGAATTGAATTGAAAACGATTTCGAAATGAATTGAATTGAATATGAATTCAAATTGAATTGAAATTTGAATTGAATAGAAAGGAATTTTAAAACGTATTTATAAAGAAGAATTCAATTTTGATTTGAATTGAAAAGGAAGTTGAAATGGCTTTTGAAACGAACTTAAAACTATTTATATAATTCGTTTTTAAATAGAAATCGACGAAATATATTATATATATATTATATATATAATATAATGGCCTGAATAGAACGCGCCGCGCCGCGGCAGTTCGCGAATTTCGACCATTGATTTCAAACGGACATTACGGGAGATCCGACCGTCGGATTCTCCTAAAACCGGAACCTTTGGGTTCGTACCGAAGAGAGCTTTCTAATGAATGTGAGAATTTAGAAATCTAACGGTTGGATTTGGAATTATGTCCAAATCAAATTTGAAAAAGGTCGCTGTAAGTGCAGTTCGATGGCCATTGATGGAAATCGACTGTACGGGCCTTGATAAAATTATTAAAAATAGTAATAATTTGTGTAAAATCATAAGAAATGATTTAGAAAGAATTGGGATGAAAAACTCCATATTTGAAAAGATAAAAATAGATTTTTATCGAAATGAGCTAGTTTTGAACTAGAATTATAGTTCTATTTATTTTTAGATAAATAAATTGAAATTGAAATGGTTTTGAAAATAACCATAATTTCCAATGATTGCATTGGAGTGGATTTGAATCGAAATTGTCTTCGGAATATTTCGATGTTGGAATTCGTGATTATACAGGTGTGGTTATGGAAATTTGAAAGATATATATTTATATCGTTATTTCCAATACGACATTTGTTAGTCGTAGAATTCGATATTGAATATAAGCCGATATATTTTCTATTCAGAGCCTTGTATTGAATATCGAATGTGATTTGGGTTTGTCGTGAATGGTGTCTTCACTAACACTGTTCTTGAACCCAGTTGAGAAAAGATTAAATCTTTTATTTAGATTTAATGAAGTGTACCAATTAAATAATATTTAATTGAAATTGATATTGATTTTTGGGTTTATCGTGAACAGTGTTTTAAATAACACTTGTTCTTTAACCCGATAATTAATGAATGGGATTTTGGGTTTATCGTGAACCGTGTTTTAAATGACACTGATTCTTTAACCCAGTCGAAGATTAAAACTAAGTGGAGTTTTAATGAATCTTTAATTAGATTGAAATAATCGAAATGGAGTATCACCAGTTTTGCTCCAGGCGATAGTTAAATCTTTAATTAGATTTGAACGTGAAATGGTAATTGAATTTACCGATAACACCGTGGTGTTAGATATGAAGTATAACCAGTTTTACTTCATGGGATGAATAGGTTGGGATTGGGGAATTAAAACAAATGATTACTTCGGTAAGGTTCGCTAATCCCGACTAGTTTGAATTGATATTCAAAAGTTGATTAAAGAATAAATTCAAGAATTTATCTTTGATAAAATTAATGGGAACCTTTCCCTATGAATGTGAAATTAGAAACTAACTGTCGGTTAGCTAAGTAGAATGGTTTTCTGGATATTGATCTGATGTTGGTTTCGGCCTTCGGGGTTAATATTTGGGGAATTATTCTCTTGATTAATTTACAGTTAGTGACTAATGAATTGGAATGAGGCGTATGTTGTGTTTGTGTAACACTTTTATAATATATACGCGAGTTATTCGGAAAGACCGGGTTTATCCCATTCTGAATAACTGATACGACGATAAGTCGAAGATGAAGACGGTGGTCGAAGACCGGAAGTCTTCACGTCGTTTGGGTGATAACTGATGATCTTGATTGGGCGGTACACCCAAGAAGATGGAAACAGTTAGTGATCGTCCAGACGTACTTGGAGATCGATGGAGATGCGGGGTACTAGGTGCCTCCGGTTTCGTTCAGACCCAGAACGAACTTGTAAATGGACTGTGTGTCTGACATTGGATTTTAGTCCGTGTGATTGATCTCTATTAAATATATATCTGTTTGGCGGCGGAGAATTTATTCTCTTGCTTAACGCCCTTCTCTGAGACGTACGAGCTCAGGGGTTATATATTGATGGATATCAAACGCATGGAGTGAATTGCCTGTGTGGCATGCCTAAGTGGCAATTGATCGAGGCTTCTGTTGAAAAGCAAAGTCTTGTGGTGATGATCAAAGCACAGCCTGTGTGGCACAGCTTTGTGTAACGTGAATTCGCGAGCCTCGCACCCCGGTTGTGAACCAAAAACGGGAGAGGACGTCAGGGAGGGCATGCGTTTCTTTCTAGCTAGAAGTGGCGTCAGTGGTTTTACACGCCCTGACGAGTTTGACTTATGTGGTTGTTGCTGTTGCGAGGCGCCTCGGTTATATCGGTTTTGGCCGATGCATTCTGGTCGGCAGACGGACCAGACTTACACCCCATAGGGTGGGGAGACGTAGTGTTCAGGCATTTTAATCCACATCGGTGGACCGGCCCTGAGGATCCAAGGGCCCACCTGTGTCTGGGTCCTGAGACACGGGCTAGAGCGTCTCGAATCGGTTAAGGACTATCTTTTGCCTCGGTTCATAGATGGAAATCCAATTTCCAAATACGTGACTTTGCGGTTTTATTTGTAAACCTATACATGGCGACATAGTGGCATGGGACGCTCATGTCGCCTATGATTGATACTTATGATTTGAAGTTGTTTTATACACTATGCACTTCTTATAGTATCAAATGATTTGTTTTAAACGTATCAAGCATTCTTTGGCTGTTATAAGGGAAAACCCTATCCCCCGGCTTGCGTTGCATTGTGTGATAGGACCTGGGTCTTATAACAGCTTCATCTTTCTTTATTTAGCATTGCGCTGTTTGTTTTATGCACTGGTATTCTTGGGAGGAAACCCGTTCCGTGTTATACGGCGTGGTCCCTTGATTTACCTTTGAAAATAAAGATTAATAACTGTTTTAGTTCTCACACCAGTCACATGACTGACCTGGAGTTTATTGTTTTAACCTAAACTCTGGGTGCCCCTATTTTCGACACGGGCAGCTAGTAGTTTTGGTTTTGCAGATTTATATTCACAGGATCCTGGTTTACAGCTGGAATGATATCCGGAAAGCTTTGTATCCGTATATCTCTTCTAGTTGTGCGTTGTATTATTTTCCGCTGCTATGTAATTTATTGTAATCTCTGATATTTCTGTGTAATATTCTTTTATACTCTGTATATTCTTGTAATCTGATGCATTGTTGTAATATACAATGAAATGTTCTTCTGTATGTGTTCTGTTGTGGCTTGTTCTCGAACTATCTGTCGCTTTCCTTTACGGGGAAGTTACGGGTTTTCACAGTTGCCGCCCAGGGGCGCGCACCACCGCACGCCACCATCTCCGCCTCCCCTTCATCTGCCGCGCCGCCACCTTCTTCTTCTCCTCCCTCCTCGACGTCAACCAAGACCCGCGCCCCCCTTTCCAGCCCCAAACCCATCGAACGAGACCTCCCCCTGGCCAACCACCGCAACCTCCTACCGCCCCCTCAGCACCACCGCCCTCCGCCTTGCCTGAGCCTGGCCCCACCGCGCGAGCTCCACCTGCCTAGCCCCCCACTAGCACCCCCGAACCCTCCAGCGAACTCCGGCGACCAGCTCAGCACCCTCCAATAGTGAAACAGTAAGCTCCTTTATTTTTATTTATTTAATTTCAGTTTTTTTAGTTAGTTTAATTTATATGTACCTTTATAAAATCTGATTTTAATACATATTTCAGCGAATTGAAATGGTTTGATTTTACTTACAAAGCTATGATTTTTATTTAGGCAAAAAGATTAGATTTTTAAAATAGAAAAGATTAGATTTTTAAAATAGAAAAGATTAGATTTTTAAAATAGGAAAGATTAGATTTTTAAAATAGGAAAGATTAGATTTTTAAAATAGAAAAGATTAGATTTTTAAAATAGAAAAGATTATATTCTTTAAATTTGAAAAGGCGAAATCTTTAAATTTGAAAAGGCGAAATCTTTAAATTTGAAAAGGCGGAATCTTTAAATTTGAAAAGGCGAAATCTTTAAATTGGAAAAGGCGAAATCTTTAAATTTGAAAAGGTGGGATTTTTATATATTGAATAGCAATGTAAAAATTCGATTTTTATATATTGAATAACGAAGTAAAAAATTCGATTTTTATATATTGAATAGCAAAGTAAAAATATGATTTTTATATATGTAGTGACTACGGGCGACGAAAGTGACAAAAGGCGAGAATGGCAGTGATTCCCTACATCAGAAGAGTCGTGGAGTTGGAATAGCTAGTCGGTGAGAACTTCTCACTCTAAATTTCTTTTTCTAGTTATATATATACTAGGATGCAGACGGTGCTTAGCAGCACCCGACACCCGTCATCCACAGACCATGGATGACTTGTTTGTTTGATTGATGTGTTGTGAAAATTGTTTGTGATGTTGATGTGAAATCGATATTAAATTGTAGATGGTTGAAGTAAAATATTTTATCGTTAAAATATAATTTTTAACGTGAATGTGAATAAATGAATATTTATAAACAAATCGGCCGATTTGTTTATATACACTAATTTGACTGATATTGATTGGGTCGATAAATTTTACACATCGCCCAACTGCATAAATAAAAATCTGTGTTTGTTGATTTGAAACCCCACACGGGTGTTGGGATGATATTTGGGTACACTAATCCCAATTATTTAATTGTATGTCGATCGATGGGTCGACAGACTGTGTAAGCGTTGATTATTTATATTTGATGCTTATACAGTTGTGTGGTGCACCTTGGATGATGAGTGATTGTTTATCATTGCTATTATATACATGTGTTGTTTGGAATCCATATAATTAACATTATATGGTGATTGATTGGGCCTCATTCTAATCGGGAAAATAATGAATATTATAAAAGAAAATTCATGTGTTGAAACTATTTATGTGTTGAGTAAAATATTTTAATATTAAAATTTACATCTTCATCATATTTAAAATTAGAACTACTTCACGGTGGAGTCTGATTTAAAAATCAAATGATAGATACCATAATTTTATAAAATATTTTACATAACAAAAATAGTGATGTGTTGACAGTACTCATGTGTTGAGATTAGTCGTGTGTTGGAAGAAATATAGATTCATGTGTTGAATGGAATATATATATATATATTCATTTGTTGAATAGAATAACGAATTTATGGAAATATATAAAGCCGTGTTGATTAGAGTTGCGCTATTTTGACGTGAACGATATTTATATCGATTTTATTCGTTTTATAACGAATAGTGAAAAGTGATTTCAAAATTTAATATTTTGAAATGAAATTCAAATTAAATTAGATTAAAATTCAAATTGAAATTTTATTGAATCAATTTGAAATGAATTCGAATCGAATAGAAAATGAATTCGATTCGAATTGAATAGAAAGTGAATTTGAATTCAAATTGAATAGAAAGTGAATTGGAATTCGAATTAAATAGAAATGAATCCAAATTGAATTAAACTGAAATTGAATTGAAATCGATTTGAAATGAATTTGAATTGAAGTAAATAAAAGGTAAATTCAAATTGAATTGAATTAAAACGAATTAGAATTTGAATTGAATTGAAACGAATTTGAATTCGAATTAAATAAAAATTGAAGCGAATTCGAATTGAATTGAAATCAAATCGATTTGAGATTGGAGATAAAGTTGAAATTGTTTTTGAAACGAATTTAGAACTATTTATAAAATTCGTTTTAAAAGGAAATCGATGAAATATATATAATATATATATTATATATATATAATGGCCTGAATAGAACGCGCCGCGCCGCGGCAGTTCGTGAATTTCGACCATTGACTTCGAATTGACGTTGCGGGAGATCCGACCGTCGGATTCTCCTAAAACCGGAACCGTTGGGTTCGTATCGAAAAGATCTTTCCAATGAATATTAGAATTTTGAAATCTAACGGTGGGATTTGGAATTATGTCCAAATCAAATTTGGAAAAGGTCGTTGTAAGTGCAGTTCGATGGCCGTTGATGGAAATCGACTGTACGGGCCTTGATAAAATTATTAAAAATATCAATAATTTGTGTAAAATCATAATATGTGAATTGGAAAGAACTGGGATGTAAAATTCCACATTTGAAACGATAAAAATAGATTTTTATCGAAATTAACTAGTTTTGAACTAGAATTAAAATCAATTTAATTTTGAAATAAATAAATTGAATTCGAAAGTGATTTTAAAAATAATCAATATTCCTAATACGTGGATTGGACTGGAGTTGAATCGAAATTATCTTCGGAATATTTCGATGTTGGATTTCGTGACTATACAGATATTGTTATGGGAATTTGAAAGATATATTTTATATCGTTATTTCCAATACGATATTTGTTGGTTTCAGAATCTGATATTGAATATAAGCCGGTATATTTTCTATTTAGAGCCTTGTATTTAATATCAAATGTGATTTGGGTTTATCGTGAATCGTGTTTTAGATGACATTGGTTCTTTATCCCAGTTAAAGGCAAGATGTTGATTTTTAAAAGGATTAAAACTAAGCGGAGTTTTAATGAATCTTTAATTAGATTAAAATGTGAATTGATAATTTAAATTATCAAATCTGAAAAGTGATCGAGAGTGGAGTATCACCAGTTTTGCTCCAAAGCGATAGTTAAATCTTTAATTAGATTTGAACGTGAAATGGTACTTAATTTTACCGATAACACCGTGGTGTTAGGTATGGGGTATTACCAGTTTTGCTCCAGGGGATGAATAGGTTGGGATTGGGAAATAAAATAAATAATTACTTCGGTGTGGTTCGCTAATCCCGACTAGTTTGAAATGATATCCAAAGGAAGATTAAAGAATAAATTTAGAAGAATCTATCTTAGATAAAATTAATGGGAACCTTTCCCTAAGAATGTGATTTCGTGAATAAAAGGATATTCTGAATTGGAATGAGGCGTTTGTTGTGCTTGTGTAACATTTGTTTATCATATACGTGGGTTATTCAGAAAGGTCGGGTTTATACCCATTCTGAATAACCGATTCGACGAGATGTCGAAGATGAAGACGGTGGTTGAAGACCAGAAGTCTTTACATCGTTTGGGTGATTACTGATGATCTCGATTGGGCTGTACACTCAAGATGAGGGAAACAGTTGGTGATCGTCCAGATGTACTTGGAGATGGATGGATATGCGAGGAAAGTGCCTCCGGTTTCGTTCGGACCCAGAACGAACTTGTAAATGGATTGTGTGTCTGACATTGGATTTTATTCTATGTTGATTGATCTCTATTAAATATACATCTGTTTGGCGGCGGAGAATTTATTCTCTTGCTTAACGCCCTTCTCTGAGACGTACGAGCTCAGAGGTTGTATATCAATGGACATCAGTCGCATGGAGTGAATTGCCAGTGTGGCACGCGTAAGTGGCAATTGATCAAGGCTTCTGTTGAAAAGCAAAGTCTTGTTGTTGATGATCAAAGCACGGTCTGTGTGACGTAGCTTTGTGTATAACGTGAATTCGCGAGCCTCACACCTCGGTATGAGTCAAAAATGGGATAGTGACTGCAGGGAGAGCACGACGTTTCTTTCTAGCTAGGGTGGTGTCAATGACCTACCAGCCCTGACATTTATATACTTTTCACCTGTGTGGTTGTTGGAATGCGAGGCGCCTCGGATATAGGTCTGTAAGGACCGGGAAACGTGTGTTCAGGAATAACTAATCCTCCAAAGTTAGGTGAGGACCGGCCCTGAAGATCCAAGGATCATAGTGGGGTCCTGAGACATTTGCTAGAGTGTCTCGAATCGGAGAGGAGCTTGCCCCTTGCCTCGAATCATGACGGAAATCCAATTTCCAATACGTGATATTGCGGTTTTAATTGTAGAACTAGTATGGCGACATGATAGATGGTACCCATGCCGCCTATGATTGATATTTATGATTGAATTGTTTTGACACTATACACTTATTATAGTATCAAGTGATTTCTTTTAAACGTACCAAGCATGTTTGGCTATTATAAGGGAAAACCCTATCCTCCGGCTTGCGTTGCATTGTGTGATGGGACCTGGGTCTTATAATAGCTTCATTTTTCTAAAAAGCATTGCGTTGTTTTGTTATATGCACTAGTATTCTTGGGAGGAAACCAATTCCGTGTTGTACGGCATGGTCCCTTGAATTACTATCTTTAAAGTAAAGTTTTAAATAACTGTTTTAGTTCTCACACCGGTCACATGACTGACCTGGAGTTTATTGTTTTAATCTAAACTCTGAGTGCCCCTATTTTCCACACGGGCAGTAGTAGTTTTGGTTTTGCAGATTTATATTCACAGGGTCCTGATTTACAGCTGGGACGATGCTCGGAAAGCTCTGTATCCGTGTATTACTTTTAGTTGTGTTTTGTATTATTTTCCGCTGCTATGTAATTTATTGTAATCTCTGATATTTATCGAATGTAATTTATTCATTTATACTCTATATATTCTTGTATCTGATGGAATTGTTGTAATAACAATGAAATGTTCTTCCGTCTGCGTTCTAATTTGTCCTGTCCTCAATTCTATCCGTGCTTTCCTTACCGGGGAAGTTCGGGTCGTCTCATTTGTTGAAAATTCTAATTCAACAAAATGATAAAAATGGTTCTTTTCATTTTTGTTTCAACTAAACCATTAAACAAAAGTGATAATTTTTTTTAAACTAAACTATGAAACAAAAGTGATAATTTTGTTTAAACTAAACTATGAAACAAGGTGATAATTTTATTTAAACTAAACTATGGAACAAAGGTGATAATCTTGTTTAAACTAAACTATGAAACAAAGGTGATAAAACTAAACTATGAAACAAAGATGATAATTTTGTTTCAACTAAACTATGAAACAAAGGTGATAATTTTGTTTCAACTAAACTATTAAACAAAAGTGACAATAAAAATGGAATCTTTTTATCATAATCTTTTAATCATAATCTTTTTATTATAATCTTTTTATTACAATCTTTTTATTATAATCTTTTTACTATAATCTTTTTATTATAATGAAAACAAATTTTCGATAAAAACCATGTAAACAATAAAAATGAGATTTTTATTGTAAATCTAAATTTGACAAAACCATGTTTCATGTAAACAATAAAAATGAGATTTTTATTGTAAATCTAAATTTGACAAAACCATGTTTCATGTTAACAATAAAAATGAGATTTTAATGTAAATCTAAATTTGACAAAACCATGTTTCATGTTAATAATAAAAATGAATATTTTATTGTAAATCTAAATTTGACAGAACCATGTTTCATGTTAACAATAAAAATGAATATTTCATTATAAATCTAAATTTGACAAAACCATGTTTCATGTTAACATTAAAAATGAATATTTTTATTGCAAATCTAAATTTGGCAAAACCATGTTTCATGTTAACAATAAAAATGAGATTTTTATTGTAAATCTAAATTTGACAAAACCATGTTTCATGTTGACAATAAAAATAAATATTTTATTGTAAATCTAAATTTGACAAAACCATGTTTCATGTTAATAATAAAAATGAATATTTTATTGTAAATCTAAATTTGACAAAACTATGTTTCATGTTAACAATAAAAATGAATATTTTATTGTAAATCTAAATTTGACAAAACCATGTTTCATGTTAACAATAAAAATGAATATTTTAATTGTTAATCAAAATCTAAGCAAACCATGTTTCATGTATATAAATAAAAGATGAAATTTATATTATAAAATCAAATCAATACTCATAGATCTGAAATAAAAATAAATTTTTTATTTCAGATCGAGATCTAACAATAAACTATAGATTCAAATAAAAGAAAGAATTTCTATTATAGAACAAGATCTAATAAACAAGGGCATCACAATCAAAAATCAACATTAACAAATTCAAATTCCAAGCATCACAGATTTGATTTTATTAACATAACTACATGGATTTCAAATAGCGAGAAATAATTAAATTTTTAATTACAAAAATAGAAATCTCACAGTCGGGTTTAATTCTGAATAATTCAGAATCGAATTTTATTCAAAATTTGATCTACTCCGAATCAGTTCTAATCAGTCCAGAAGTGTAGATCTCGGACTCACGATCGTAACGGATCTAAAATTATTCAATTCCAAGTTCGTATGAATAAGATACGATTTTATTTGTGTTAATAACATTTTAAATAATTAATTAAATATTTAAAAATAGAATTATACCCTTCTTCCCCAATCAACAGAACACAGCCGCGACTTTGTAGTTGTGTTCGATTCTAGGGCTTGGGTTTTTGGCCAAACAAC
This sequence comes from Allium sativum, assembly GCA_030737875.1. Classification (NCBI taxonomy): domain Eukaryota; kingdom Viridiplantae; phylum Streptophyta; class Magnoliopsida; order Asparagales; family Amaryllidaceae; genus Allium; species Allium sativum. Next base: position 439,403,324 of record CM060922.1, on the reverse strand, counting down.
AGAGCTTCGCGACGATTGGAGACCACCAAGCCAGAGAGGGAAGCGGCGCGCACCAGAGAGACCCATGCCGTCGCGTGCGATAGCAGTAGGAGGGCTACGTGGCGGTCAAAACGGCGACTCTTCGTGGCCTTGGCACGAGCGAAATACTCCACTACAGGTACTAATGTCTATATAGATGTCGAGAGGAGAGGAATCTCTACGATATTCTCTAAAGGACGAGATGATTTTATTGTATGGATGGAGAGTTACTGGAGGAAGAACGATTGAACGTTTATGGCCAAGGAAAACGATGGTGGAGGTGGCTGGTATTTGAAATTAGGGTTTACATAATCTATTATTTATAATATAATAATATTATTAAATGTTCTAATTTATAAAAGAAAACATTACTTCCTGATAACTCCAATTCCAGCCCAACAAAAGTTGTTCCTACCAAATTGCCCCTGTTCCAAACACAATGGGCTAGGTCTCGTCAGCCCAATCGATTGCTTTCATCCTGTTTTCTTTAATTTAAAAGTTAAATCATTTATTTATTTAATTCGATCGTACATTTAAATTCATCAGTGCCACATACAGACTCCGAAAATTCCTGAAAAATAAATCTAGCTATGTTTTGATGATATGGTCCTAACAAAATTAATTTTGTTGAATTTGGATACCGTTTGAAAAATGACCTTTTTAACGGTCGATTAAATTCAATAGAAATTATCGAACGTAGTTTAATTTACCATGCTCACAAATTAATTTCAAAAATTATGGAAAATTAAACTTAGCAATAATTTGACATTCCGAATCCGACAAAAATGGTTTCATCGAAAATGGAGGTCATTTGTATAAAAGCCATTTATACGAGCTATGAATTATATTAAATTCCATAGCGACTATTCTGAATATTCAACTGGCCATAACTTTTTATTCTCGCTATGAAATTTCGATTTTTTGGATTCGTTGGAAAGATATTTTTAAACAGATTTAAATGTTTTTGGTTTCACTAAAATCTGATATATTTTGAATCCTATACATTCAGTCAAAGTTCAGATTCAAATTTTCAAACTACCGTGCTATTTCTAACTCCTTTTAAAATTAAAATAAATATATTTGTTCTAACTTCGATTTAAATAAATTTTAAATCATTATTATTTAAAATAAAATATTTTTAATTATTCAAAATTCATTGAAATAGCCAAAATAAAAATTTTAAATTGGTTCTGATTTTCCCGGTTGTTATAAGTTTTGGCCCACTATTGAGCCCGATATTATTGCTATGTAAATGAATTCCAGGAAGATTCAATGACCATTTCAAGATTGAATTATGCAAATGTGGTGCTCCTTCCTAAGACAGTGGGTTCAACCTCCCTTTCATCTTTCCGTCCCATTGGCCTCCTTAATACCACGTATAAAATTATCACGAAGATCCTTGCTAACAGACTGCAATCGGTTATCTCATCACTGGTTGGCACTGAGCAATCTGCCTTTATTACGGGACATAACAATTTAGATTGTGTAGCTTCTACTCAGGAGGTTATTCCCTATTGCCATTCCACCTCTACTCTTGGTGCCCTCCTAAAGATGGACTTCTCAAAAGCATTTGACTCTGTTAATTGAAACTTTATCCTTCACCTAATGGCCAATATGGGTTTTCCCCCCAGATGGTGTGATTGGATTAGATGCATACTTCATACCAGCTGTTCCTCCATTTGTGTCAACAGTGATATTGGGAACCTTTTCAAATCCTCGCGTGGTTTTAGGCAAGGAGATCCACTATCCCCTCTTATATTTATCCACACCGCTGATGTTTTCAACTGGATGATCAAATTAGCTATCAACAATCACCTATTGTGGGAATTAAGCTTCCGACATCTGACCAGATGATCTCCAATCTCCAATTTGCTGATGATACTATCCTTTTCGCCTCCACTGACCCTTCCCACCTTCATTGCCTTAAACTCCTCCTTTACACTGTTGAATTTGTCTCCGTCCTATCCATAAATTTCCATAAGAGCTCCATCATTATGCTTGGCAACTTTGACCAACTTGGCCCTATTATGTCCAATTTCCTTAACTGCAACCTCTCCCATTTCCCCATCACCTACCTCGGTATCCCCCTTCATCCTACCAAACTTAAGAAATATGATTGGCTCCCTCTCATCGACAAGATTGAAACAAGACTATCCACCTGGAAAGCTAACTCCCACTCTCCGCTGCCCGCCTGGTGCTGGTAAAATCCGTCTTCTCTACAATCCCCACATATGGTCGTCATTCAAAAAAACTCCGTACTGGGTTATAAACCAAATTGATTCCATCTGAAGCTTCTTCTTATGGAATGGCAATAAACTTAAATCTCTGCTAAATTGGCAATCGGTTTGTCTTCATCGTGATCAGGAAGGCTTGGGTATAACTGACCTAAGTTCCTTTAATTCGACTCTTATCTCAAAGTGGTTTTGGAAGACTCTCACCTCTGGAAGATTCATATGGAAAGAGTGGATCCTATCTTTGCACTATCACTCCAACCCTAACCTTGTCTTGCACTTCTTACCCATTTCCAATCCCTCTCCTTTCTGGTCCGGTGTTCTATCCACTCTTCCCAGAGTTAAAAACCTATTCCAGGTCAGACTGGGTAATGACAGAAACTGCCTTTTTTGGCTTAACATCTGGCATGGTGTATGACCCAGCTTTTTGCTCGGTTTTCGCCGGTAATTATACCAAATTAAACCGTTCATAAAGATGGATTGTTAGGGGTACTTGCACATTTGCACAAAATAAAAATAATTTTCCATTATCATTACAATAATATTACATCAGAATTATGAGAGATACACCAGAGTACATTGATTACACAATGGAAGAGATACTAAACTTAGCGGAAGAATATGCATGCTCCAAGATATAATAGCTCCAGCTAAACCAGCATCCTGCTCTAACCAACTCCAAGACTAAATATGTGAACCAAACTACTAGGCTGCCCATGCAAAAATTATGGGCACCCAGAGTTTAGGTGTGGGAACAATAAACTCCAAGTCAGTCATGGGACTGGTGTGACAACTCAAAACAGTTGTTTTTAGGATTTGTTTTAAAGTTAGGTAATTCACCGGACTACGCCGCTAATGCAGAACGGGTTTACTCCATGTGAATACTAGTACATAGAAATTCACAATGAATTTTATGAAAAATGAAACTAACATAAGGTCTCGCGGCACATAACACAATGCAAACGCACACATGGGCGAGGTTTCTCTTTATGCGGTCAAAAATACCTTTGATATGTAAAAACCTCTTTAAATATTATAATGTGGCGTGAAAACTTTTCGAAAGTAAATGTATTAAAATAGCCAGCATAGGTACCATATACTATACTAACATATGGTATATAATCAAAATCGTACGGGCTCTTAGTGGAGATTGGGTTTCCAATAATAACCAGGCAAAAGAACTTCCTTCCGAACCGAATTTTGAACACCTCTAGAGGGATGTCCAAGGATCAACGGTGATGCTCCTCATGCCAACACAAGGCCAGGTTACCTATGTAACTAGGTAACTTAGAGTACGCCCGAGTATGTCATCTCCCGGTTGTTACTGACCTTTCCGAGCGCACACCAACAACAACCACAAAAGCAGATGTTTTTACCACATAGGCTAATACCTGGGCTCCATACCATAGTACATCTTTTATCTAGAAGGAGACAACACCCAATAACCTTGCCGCATTTCTTCATGTTTTGGTCATTTACCGGGGTGTTTGGCTTACCGAGGTCACGATATACACAAAGCTATGCTTAAATAAGACATGCTTTGATCAACCATAGCTCACTACATAACCTAAGTATGTCACACTGTCCATTCACAATGCATCACTGATTTCTATCAATATATAACCTCTAAGATCATACGTCTTAGAGAGGGGTGTTAACCAAGAGAATAAATTCTCCGCCACGAAGCAGATATATATTTAACAGAGATCAGTGCTACGTAGTCAGTCACAATGTCAGACACACAATCCATACAAGTCCATTCTAGGTTCGAACGAAACCACAATCCGGAATTCCTTCACATACGTTTGGGCTTCTTGCCACTTTTCTGATATAAAATCCATCTGCAAATGGTACCTACCCATTCGGGACATTCAGCAAGTCGTCCTTACGATATGAAGGGTCCCGGCCTTCAACATCGTCTTCAATGCCTTCAATTGCTCCACAACGTCATATTATTACTTGGAATGGTTTTCAGACAGAAATCCAATCCTGGTCTTTCCAAATAATAAGCACAATTTGAAAAAAACACAATCACACAGGATTTCAATCAATTCTCCTTCCATTTTTTTAAATTAAATTTCTTTATATCCATTCCCAAATTATAGCAAAATCCGTATTTAATCTTTCTCTTTTAAAACAAATCCCTTAAATCAAAAATAATTTAGCTTCAAATCCTTAATTAATTTTCCGTTTGATAACTCGTTATCGAAATCCAATTTCCTTTGAAAATCCTTTAATCCATATTTCAATCATAGAATCCACTTAATGATTTCCCAACATTCAAGTCTTTAATCTTAACTAAAAGATTATAATTCCTTCCCAATTCCTTACTTTTAATTTCCTCAATCAAAGATTTGACTAAATCCCCAAATTACGATACGAATTTCCAAAACTCAATCTCATTGTGTTTCAAGAATGGTATTATTGAAGATACGATTCACGACAAAACACAAATCAATTGATATTGAACATAAGTTACACAGAAATTGATCTACTTATATTCGATATCAATTCTCATAATCAACGAATACTATAAGTGGAATAATGATATAATAATAATATCTTCCAAATTCCTCAAATAGTATATGTTTACACCATAGAATTTCATATCAAATATTCAAAGATTATTTCTATCCAACTTATCTTAATCAGATTGGGAAACCCGTAGCTTAACTAAAAGATTTATCCAACTCTTTGGCATTAGATCTGGGCAAAAATATCATCAACTAATCCTCAATATTTATCTCCGTATCCAACTCACGCTGTAAGCAGAATAATAGTGAACAACCTTTTAAATTCCTCAAATAGTAAGAGTCATCATCAATCGAATTAATATCAAACATCCAAAGATTTATCTCCAACCATATCCAATTATTTAAAATTGAAAAACCTGTATTAATATCAAATAAATCATTTTAATTTCCATATAAATTTTTTTCATTACTTTTAAATTTTCGAAAACATTCCACTAATTATTTACAATGATTACTTATAGTACGAAGAATAGTTTGCAGGTCAAAATCTTCAAAATAGATTATTTCCAAAGAAAGCATCACAAAAGTGTTACAAAAGCATTATAAAACAGTTATCTTAACTACTGCCAAAACCTAAACTATACAATTCAAAACACCTCTACACAATTTATAATGATTTTACAATTTTTCCATATTTTTAAAACATTTAAAATAGTTATTTATAGTTATGGTCGACAATTGTTCTTACAGTGACCTTTTCCAAACAGTTTTAAACATAACTTGAAATTTATAACTCGAATTAAATTCTGCTTTCACTCATTTGAAAGATCTTGTTAATGGAAATCAAACATTTTTCATTTCATGGAAATCCTATATAGAATGAAAAAGTTAAAAGCGTTTAAAGGATGCATCTAAAATACACGAATTGCCGTTGTGCGATAAGCTCTAATTTGACGATAATAACCATTATTCTGCGATATTTCAAAATTCCTTAGAAAACCATTATATCCTTATATAAACCATTTAAAACCATTTAAAGTAATTTACATTGACTTTCTAAATTATTTCGAGTTCAAAATTCAACTTTTACTTTTCACTTAATAAATCAAATTCCAATTCGTTTCTAAATTCAAATAACTTCAAATTAACCGTCCCATTTGTCAGATCAGTTAGGTATAGCCAGAGAGAGCAGGAAACTATAATTTCCAAAACTAAGCCTAGACACTATCGTCTCTGTCATCCTAGAACATTATGGTATTTATTTAAAGAAACTTTATCAATATATATGAATTCATACATATGGTCTTTCCCAATTATTAACCTTCAATTTCAATAATGATATTGCTTCTAATTACGAAGGAGAATTGCCGGTCACCAATGTGATATCATAATTGTTATGTCATAGTGTATGCGAAACAACATCAAAAACCATTATAAACATCCATAACAACCATCATCAACATAATTAAATAAATCATAACTATGTATAAGCATTATAACACTAACGCTTAATAGTGTGTGTTCTAAACTATGCATCCATCATCCATCATAACAATCATCAATCATCATTAACCACTAATAACTCATTACTATATTTAAATTATTTTAACTACTAATTAGATATATATATTGTGGTTAAAGAGTTCTTACCAAACAACTTTCCAATCTTCATGGTAGGCGAACCTAGCTGAGTGAACCGTCAGACAGTATTTCGGCGCACTGTCTTCTTCACCAAAAAATATATATAGTATAATATATACCAATCTCTATATATATATTATAAGAGGAGGAGGAGGATGATGATGAACTTCGTCAAGGTGCTGGTGGAAAAGAGGAAGACTTATGCCATGGAAACCATGGCCATAAGCTTTAAGAAGAAGGTGGAAAGGAGGAAATGGAGTGGAATGGTAAAAATAATGGAGAAAAGGCATCCTTATATAGGAATGGAGGGTTAAGGAGGTGATGACACATCAGGGGCAAGTGGAAGGCATGCATGAAAGTTTGCATGCAAAATACAAGTGTCCTTACACTTGTCTTAAGGAGGGAAAGTAATCTTTTTTGTAGTATTTCCTTTAAAATGCTATGAAAACTAAGGGCAACACTTAGTTATAATGCTACTAATTCATGTTATAGTTTGATAAATCCTGATCGAACGACAAATAGTATTAATAAATCTAAACTTATTAATAATCATTCTCGTTTCTACTTCAAATAAAATCTATTATATAACTTATCGAATTTTTAAATATTCTTAACCATATATATTTATGTCAAATTCAAATTTAAGTTCAAATTAAGTAATAAAAATTCCAACTTTAAATTGGTTAAAAATTCTGGATCGTTACACATGGCGTCCTCTCCCATTCTCTCTCCTTCCTCTTTCCCCTCAGCACCTCTCATGATTTGACTGTCCTCCAATCTTCCTTTTACGGCCCTTCGCATTTCTGCCCCAGCTCTCTCTTCACCCTCCGCATTCTTTCTAACTTCCTCAAAGTCTGCAACATCATTCTTTCTCTTCACCTTAATGAAGCTACTGATACCTACTACTCAACATTATCACCAAACAAGGGTTTCTCTGTGTCTTCTTAGTACCGGGTCCTGAATCATCACGACCATCTCTTCTCCTTCTCTCGAATCTGGCAATGTAGATTAACCCTATGCATTATCTTCTTTCAACGTTGCCTCATTAGAGCGCGCATCAACACCAGAGACAGACTTTGTCGTTTTTATGTCCCAACTATCCCTACTTGCGCACTATGTTCGTTTGAGAATGAAACTGCTCATTACCTTTTTCTGGACTGTGATTTCTCCTATCCCATTCTTGCTGCAACAAGTTCCCACCTTCTAGGTTTCATACCCGAGATCACTTCCTTCTTTGATCATTGGCAGTACAACCCTCCTGATCCTCGCATAGGCAACTTCATATCTATTTATTGTTGGTGCATCTGGAAAGAACGCAATGCTGCTATTTTTTGAAAATCTAGAAGTTTTTTCGAAGGGCTATGTAGATGTATCACATATTTGTTTTATACTTACTTAGGTATGGCTTATTCTGCACCATTCAGGCTCACCGGTCATGGTGAGTCTTATCAGAAGGAAGGGAAAGGAAGCACAAACGCGGGCTGGCTAAATGGGAGGAATTTCTGAAGTGCATGTTGCTGTAGGTTTGTGATGCTTTTCTTCTGTTTTGCATATATTTGCGTATGATTTATGCTACTTGAACTTATGGGATGGTACTTCAGTCCCGAACCTATTATTTTGGCTATCAAGCTTGTTGATCAGATATGTTTATTTTCTATGATATTTAACCGACTATGCAGTCCATCTACTCCAAAAAAACTTCATTACTGCTTCCTTCACTTGCAAGCAGTTTCAAAAGTCATACATTTTAGAAGTGCCTTTAGTACAACTAATGCTTTCACATTGAATAAACTATTTCAGCATAACTAAAGTCATGCATGCCTCGCTTACAAACTGAGGTAATGCCTCGTTTACATTGCAAAACAAAATGAGAGACATGCATGCCTCAGTTTCATTTCAACACAAACTATGGCCATAGTATAACTGAGTTGCATTTCAGCACAGACATTTTAGCATGATAAATGGCCTGCATACTTCAGTTGCATAACTGAGTTGCATTTTAGCACAGTGTTGCGTTTCAACATAATCTGTGGCCTGCATACCTCAGTTGCAAATTGATGCAATGACTACATTTGTTCATTGCACAAACAACATCAAGGAACGCAATAGTATTCCATAGTATAACTGAGGCACTGCTTCAGTGTGACACAATTTGTGGCAATGCCTCTTTTTGCTTCAATAAAAAAAAAATAGACATTCCACGACTTGTTCAAGTACAAACTCCACCATTGCTTCATGAAGCAAAACACGATCATTACCGACTGAAGATAAAATAAAATTCTTAAAATTTTGTAGTTCATTACTGAAGCATCAGTCTTGTACACGATTAGTTACAAAACAACATTGAACTACATAGTTGTATGAATTAGATTGATTCTTTAGCAAGCGGAAATGGTAAGAATTCTGTAGTTCATTACTGAAGCATACCTCCAGCCAACCATAAAAATAAGCAAAAATACATACCAGCAGTGTATGTGTGTGTGTATACGATCTCCGATTTGCATAATTTGTAAGGGCCTTAGACTACGAAAACATGAAATAAAGGTGTTTATCTGCCTGATTTGAATGTGATAAAACTTAAAATTATACCTGAATTTTTTCATCTTCCCAAAACATCAAGAGTACTTTGGAAATCCTCAAGTGGAATTTCGTCCGGCCAACACAAAATGGAGGAATTAACATTAAAATGACATTAGTTACAAAAAGAAGCCACGATTATGATACGTCAGTTACTTATAAAATAAAACAGTCACTTCACTAAAATGCAATCAAGGTAGAAACAACATTTTCTTACTTAAATTTAGTACATCAGTTACTTAAATAAATGTAATAGTGATATACAGAATTAAGAAGCATTGTCTTTCACTTTGCTAGGTGGAAGGCGGATTCATCGAATTGGGACATCATCTTTACACCAACGAACATCAAAATTTTGATTTCCCATTCCATAAGCAGGCTGGATATCATTCAAATCTTCGTTTTAATATTCTCTTTCTATTTCACACCAGTCTCTCGGAAATTTCGTGATAACGTTGTGGCACATCATATCAATTGGATCTTCTATATAAAACACTTGTTTTACTTGTGAAGCCATAACATAAGGATCAAATTTATTGCTAAAAATTAACACGAGTCAGCCCATATAAATCTTTCTCTTCTGGCTAGCAACAACATTTAAATAAAACCACACTAAATTCTCCCTAGTAATCTAGTACTAATATTTCTTCAATTGATCCATAGTAATTACCTTCAGCAACCAGTGTATTTTGATCTTTTGAACTTGCAAAGCTAGTAGTCAAGGCATCCAAAAATACACCACTATTTTGTGTTGTACATTTGGCATCTTTGTACCTTGTATAAAATCTGTATCCATTGATAACATATCCAGTAAATCTCTTAGCTATTGGAAGAGGGCCCATTGCAAGCAGTTGTACTTCTTTTGAAATATCCTCCTTTTTTCAAACCTCTTCCTTTAACCACTTCCAAAATTCTTCACTGTGCTCTCTCTCTCTCTCTTATATTTTTTTGATGATGCATGTCCATCAATTAAAGCTCGATGTTCCCTAGAGTAAAGATCTGGTTAATAAAAGATAGAAATGAATTTTCTAATTCTTCTATACTTATTATTAAAATAAAAATAAAAAATAAAAATTTACTCAAGTAAACTCTCTATTTACTTGTTACCACAATTGAACAGAATGAAACGGTGACATTCGTTCCAATGAGAATCTTTAAGAAGAATAGCTTCTACTTCCTTGTTACCACAATTGAATAGAATGTGACGGTGACACTCCTTCCATTGAGAATCTTTAAGATGAATAACTTTTTTATCTTTGTTTCTTCTTGTGCCAAGTTCCTGGTTCCGTGGACATATTTCAAATTGCATTTTTCCTACTCCATCGCCACCTAAGAACTTCAAATGGAATATCAAACATTGTTCTGCAAGATAACCTTCAGCAATGGACGCCTGTGGTTTACTTCTATTGTGAACATATGATTTTAGTTTACAAAGATAACGCTCAATAGGAAACATATAATGAACATGCGCAGGTCCACCATATTCAATTTCCTTGCATAAACGAACTAGCAAGTGCACCATTATATCGAAGATAGCATTTGGGAATATCATTTCAAATTGATAAAGAATTTCCATAATTTCCTTTCATAGTCTCTTGAGATCAACCAAATCGATAATTTTACTCCAAATACTTCTTAGAAATGCACCTAATCTTATCATAGGTATTGCAACTTCAGGTTTTACAGATTTCTTCACTACAAAATGCAACAAGTGGTGGAGAAGAAAATGAGCATCGTGACTCTTTACCCTGCAATATTCCTCTCTTTCTTGTTTACATACCGGTTGATATTAGCTGCACAACTATAAGGCAGTTTAACATTCTCCAACACCGAGCAGAATATTTCTTTCTCCTTGTTCGTCATGTCAAATATGGCAACCCTCATCTCAAGTTAATTCCCATTAGTTGATAGAACCGAACGTAGGACCTCCCTGATGCCTATCTCTTATAAATCATACTGAGCATTTAAATGGCCTTTTGACTTCCCATCAATATTTAATAAAGTACCAAGTATGTTATCACAAATGTTTTTCTCTATTTGCATAACATCAAGGTTATGTTGACATGCATTTTGACTCCAATTTGGTAAATTAAAAAATATTGACTTCTTTTTAAATGGGGATTCATTTTTATGCTTCTTGACCTCTTTCTTCCCAAAAATATTTTCATAACCAACCAACAATTCTTTAATGTCTGTCCCGAATAAAATTCCAGGGTGTGTTCCCATTTCAATTTCACCATTGAACCTTTTCTTTTCAAACTTCCACTTGTGTCATAGGTCTAAAAATTTCCTATGATTCATGTAGCATAATTTTTTACTATGTTTCAAGTAAGTTGAAGAAGTCTCGAAATGACATACAGGACAAGCTGACTAACCCTTTGTGCTCCAACCGGATAACATTGCATAGCGCGGAATATCATTGATCATCCTAACACGCTTGCACGTAATGTGAAATTATCACCAGTGAAGGCATCATAAGTTTGTATGCCAAGAAACCATAATTCTTTCAATTCTACGATAAGAGGCTGCATGTAGACATCAATGTAATTGTTAGGAGACTCTGGATCAGGATATAGGTTGAAAGTATCAATTTTTTGTCTTCATGCATAACCAAGATGGAAGGTTATTATTTACCAATACGATTGGCTATGTGATGTGCTGTGTATTCATCATACGAAAAGGACTGAATCCATCAGATGCTACTCCTAACCTGATATTTCTGTTTTCAGATGAAAAATGAGGATAATTGGCATTCATCGTCTTCCAAACCTCGCCGTCAGCTGGATCTCAAAGTCTGCCATCATTTTTTTGTCCCATTGCATGCCATAACATAAGTTCTGCGTACTCCTTGGACATGAACATCCATTGCAACCTTAGTTTTGGTGGAAAGTAATGCATCACTTTTGCTAATACTTTGTGAATTCGCTTCTCTGGTTCATTGTCAATAGCCTCTTTCTTTTATGGTATAACCCACTTTGAAAAACCACACGTTTTGTAGTTATTTTCCTTTTCATTTTTTGCCCAATATAACATGCAGTCATTTGGACATGCATGTTTCTTTGGTAATCGAGGCCTAAATCTTTAATGATATTTTTGTTAGCATTGAAAGATAAAGGGATGTGGGCTTGTAGAAAAGCTTCTTTTATCAGCTCTAATAAATCGCTGAATGCAGACTCGCTGATTCTACGTAGGCATTTTAAAGAATAAAGCTTGACAATGAAACTTAATCGCGAAAAATTAGTACACCCGGGATATAATGGCTGCTTTCTCTCTTCAACACATTGATGAAATTTTCTAGCATCGACATCTATTCCATTTGATCCATAAGAAGATCCACCTTCATTGTTGTGCATATTTCCACAAGTACGATGCAACATCCCACCGAGATTATCTCCAAAATGTATTCCTACCTCACAATCCATATCGTTATCGCTCCTTTCAGGATCTAAACAGGAAACCTCACAAATCCATTTCACGTACAACTTAGACGGACTATTCCAAATAAAATGGTCATACACTACCTCTTAACGATGCCACTTGCGATTATGACCCTTTTTGCAAGGACATGTAATTTCATCACCTACTGCGAATCTAGAAAAAGTATTTCGAATAAAAAGTTTCACTCCACTGATATATCCTTGTGACGGCCCACCCCGTACTAACATACATTTCCCCCGAAATGCATTGTGCTAATGTCCGACTAGCACAGAACGATCATCAAAAGAAAAATTTAAAACGATGAATTACTAACGAACCTATGGTATATCTCACAGCCATGGAATAAAATATAATAATAACATAACTAGATATAAACAAGCGAGATAGTACATAAGGTGAAATCTAAACCATATCCATTATAGTAGCGGAATTCAAAATACAGCTTCATATCTAATTATTACAACTTTAAAATACTGTCTCTAAAAGGAAATAAAGAGGTACACTACTAATGCCCAAAGCAGTGACCCGCAACAACACATGGAGAATAAATATAAAGTACGTGGATGCTTCCTGCTCGTCTCCGGATAGCTACTCATGCATAACCACCTAACCTGTCTCTAGTCTGCTCATTTTGGAGCACCCAGAGTAATAAGAAGATACATAAAATTCTAGATCAGACGAAAGTCTGGTATGAGCGATAACAACAAATAAACCAATAAAAGGTATAAATAATCATACCTGACCTGGACCAGCAACCAAAGAGTTAGCACAAAAAGATGTAAAATACTCTAAGATAACACTAACATAGAGTGTAAAACGGAAGTGTGTGTGTCATGGTGATAGCAAACATCAAAAATAGCAATCATCCTCACATCTCTCACCCCATGCGTAAAGCATACGATATCCACGGCTTTGATCACCAGATCCATTGGGCCACAACGGAGTCCCAATCCCTACTACTATTGCTACGACCACTTTGCCATTTGGGGACACAACGGAGTCCCACTCCGTACAACTATTACTCTGACCCCACTGCACTGGTCCATAGTCAATAACCCTCACGAGTTAACCAGTCCACACAACACTGGCTTTGGTTTGTCTACATTACCCATCTATCAATGGTGAACCAAAGTTATAGATATCGATAGACCCTTTGCATATGTCCCGTAGCAAAGACAAACTCTTGTAGTTAACTCGTTGGTTCACATCTGGATCCTAAGCCATAACTTCTCATGTGGACTTCCTTTTCATCTCGGGTTTTGGTCGAATTGGAGTTGATCTTCAGAAGAGTTCACGATCATCGTCGTGTGATAGAATTCGAATCCGGTTCGGTCAGAGTCATCATCTTGGTTCAGGTCATGGTCCTTCCTCGGGTTTGTCGTGAGAGTCTCCATTAGGGTCGGTTGGTCGTTCTGGATACTCCCAGGGTTGGTCGTGCGAGTCTCTACCAGGTCGGTCGTGCGAGTCTCTAGCAGGGTCGGTCGGTCGTTCGTGGATACTCCACCAGGGTCAGTCAGTTGTTCATACATGTCCCACAGTGGCCAGTCGCTCATGCATACTCCATAGGTATCGGTTGCTCGAGCTCGACCAGGTCGGTCGCTCGTGCATATTCCCAGGGGTCGGTCGTGCGACCCAAAAACCTGCATCACTTCCAGCAAGCTAGTTTCGCCTCATGACGGCGTTTTCAAACAATTCTAACTTTCTTATGCAATCACAAGGCATACCAAACAACAATACTAACTTGTAGAATCAGCCAAAAATACCAAAACAACAATTTGGCATGTAAATTTAGATCAAACATACCCAAATCCATGATATTCCCCTTAATCCCCTAAATTCCGAATTCATCAAAATTGATCCAAATTAACCCAAATTATATATGTGACATAAAATATGATTCTAGAATTTATACATATTTTTCCATAATTTTAGGTGTATAGTTTCACTAATTATCTTTAATCACCACTAATTAGCCATAATTAGGGAGCTAACATGCAAATCACTCACCTTAGCCAATAATTTGTGCTAGTTCTGAAACTTTTATTGATTTGGCTCAGATCCCAATGTGGTGCAGCAGCTCTACGTCGAATTTTATGCTAATCCTTCTTGATTTGATGTAGATTTGATCAATTAGTGATTAGAAAGTGATTAGAGAGATATTTGAAAGATGGAGGCCATTACTAGGGTTCGAGGGATGTTTGTGGCGGCTAGAAAAATGAAAGGAGATGATTCTCCAACTCCTTTCAGCCCTCCTATAACCCTAATCCTATGGGCATGACTGCTAATCACCCTGTTAAGCCCAGTTAGGTTGTATTTCCATATTTAAATCTTATTTCAGCCATATCTCCCAAACGGTAGGTCCGTTTGATTAATGTTACCACTCTACGGAATGGGAAACCATCATCCGAATCCAATGGAAGTGGTCTCAAGTAAAAAATTCTTACCAATCAAAAGTTATAGGCAAAAAAAGATTCGCCAGGGGCAAAATGGTCATATAAAATTTGGCAAAAATCGTGAACGTGGGAAATGACCCCAATAGTCGTTTCCCAAAGTTACACGACCATATGACTTCGTATGAAAATAATATAAAATAAGTATTTTACGATCCTCTAATACGTAGAATGCGGGTCGTTACACTCTCCCCTCCCCCATAAGAAATTTTGCCCCCGAAATTCCTTAACCTAGAAAAAATAAAATGGTGTCGCGCATGCCTATTAGCCATTTACAAGCAATCAAACATATATAATAACACAACAAGCCTATCCTAGCATACAGTTTACAAACGAGGGAATAACTATATTGTGATTAAAATCTTACGAGGTAAAGTGCTCTGGATATGACTTCCTTATGCTCTCCTTGGTTTCTCAAGTATAGTCATTCTCATTTTCACCCCATTGGACCTTAACCAGTTTCACAGTCTTCCTCCGAAATTGCTTTGTATCGTGTCCGACAATACAAACTGGTCTGCGGTTTCCAACTGCCTCGAGTTCTATCTCGATATCATCTAACTGATCTAGGGAAATAGTCACATTAGAATCGTGCATAAACTTCCTTAACGAAGAAACATGAAATACATTGTGCACTCCCGCCATCTTTTCTGGTAATCCAACTTTGTATGCAAAGTTCCTAACATGCTCGAGAACTAGAAACGGACCAACAAACCTTTGTCTCAAGTTACCTCTCCTACCAAATTGAATCACGTTCTTCAATGGAGAAATATTGATGAATACCAAGTCGCCAACGAAGAATTTAAAATCTCTCTGTCTCTTATCAGCATAACTCTTCTGCCTATCTTGGGCAGCTTTCATACTCTGTTGGATAGTCTTGATCTTATCTGAAGATTCTCTTATTACATCTGCCCCAAGCACAAATTTCTCACCGATTTCCAACCAACGTGATGGTGAGTTGCACAGTCTTCCGTGCAAAGCTTCAAATGGAGCTATACCAATACTGGACTGATAACTATTATTGTATGCAAACTCAACCAGATGCAAAATTGTCATCCCATGACCCTCCAAAATCCAATATACTAGTTCTCAATAGATCCTCTAATACATGATTCACCCTCTCTGTTTGACAGTTAGTTTGAGGATGGTATGTGGTACTGAGATATAATTTTGATCCTAAAGCCTCTTGCAGGCTTTTCCCAAAACCCACTAGTAAATAATGGATCTCGGTCACTCACAATACCTTTAGGTACTCCATGGAATCTCACTACCCACTTCATATACAATTCCACTAACTTAGTTGCCGTTCTATTCGACTTGAACACAAGAACAAACTTATTTAATTGATCCCTGAAAACTCTATTCATAAGATCCACAAAATATGCGGGTGCATTGGTCAACCCAAATGGCACGACCAACCACTCATAAAATCCAGACGGCGCCCAAAATGCTGTTTTAGGTATACTCTCAGCTACTACTCGAAGCTGATCAAATCCTGTCGTGAGATCCAACTGGGAGAACACTCTTGCTCCATTTTGTTGATCAAACAATTCATCTATCCGTGGAAGAGGATTTTTATTCTTCCTAGTCAAGTTATTCAACTCGCAATAGTCCATACATAAGCAAAGGGAACCATCGGCTTTGGTAGAAAATACAACTGGTTCTCCTCACTTGGAAACACTTCTTCGAATAAATCACTTCTTCAAAAGATCACCTACTTCCACTTCGAGCTCTTGTTGCTCCCTTAGCGCCAGGCATCACTATAGGTCTGACATCTTTGACTAAATCAATCCGAAACTCGATCTCTCAATGTGGTGGAAGTCCGGTCATTTCCTCGAAGATGTCCGGATACTTGCCAGTAATAGGCACATCTGGCAGGATGTCGAGCGAATTTAGAAAACTAGCTATCACCACATAACTAGGTAGGCAACCCAATACCACCCTCCTCTCATCATCCGCTCTAATGGTCACCGAAGACCCCTTACAGTCTACCACCACCCCATACCTTTGGAGCTAATCAACTCCCAAAATAATGCCAAACCCAATAAAGCCCAAAACAAAGCAATCACAAGCAAGCATACATCCGTGACTCAATAAGACTACATTACGATAAATCATACAAAGGCTAGTCGAACCACCGATCGGGTTCATCATAACTAAAGGTCCGTCGACTATCTCGGGTTCCAATCCCAACCTAACTACTAGGTTGCTAGATACGAATGAATGGGAAGCCGCGGTATCAAACTGAACTCAAACAGGAACATCATAAATAGAAAGCATACCTTTAATAACGACACGCTTTCCCTTCTCTGCTGTAGTTGGGGCATTCAACGAAGAAGGAACAACGTTGATAGCATATGCTTTCACGATCTGCTTCTCCTTAGGGGCTTGTGGACATTTATCCTTGATATGTCCCACTTGGCCATAGTTGAAGCACTTCCTCTCTCCTGGCTTCACTCGAAAGTCCCTGGGATAGTGGCCTTTCTTGCCGCAGCTAAAGCACTTGATATCTTCCTTATCCTTCTTTTTTGACCATCCTTGGTTTGGTTCTGTTTCCTCTTGTTCTAGGAATTGTTCTTGCTTGCGATTTTGGATCTCCTGTAGATCAATAGCAACCTCGGTCTTCATCTTAGGGTGAAGGCTTTCTGATCTCAATGCCTTCCCCATAATAGATTCGAATGTCTCATCGATATGGTTTATAAGTCTTTCCGCCAAGTATTTATCTAAGCCAGCTATGAACTTCTCGTTCTTCTTCTTGGTAGTATCGATAAGAGATAATCCATATTTTGATAAGGTATCAAATTCAGCAATTTATTCCGAGACTGTCCTACCATTTTTCTTAAGTTCCAAAAATTTCCTAAACAATTCTGATTTCTGAGCAACTGGAATAAACTTATCACTGAAGCGAATCTTAAACTGATTCCAAGTAATTTGATTCTCGGGAGTAGCCGCTTTAATAGCATTCCACCAATTAATTTCTCATCCTTAAAGCTGACGCAATGCTAGCATTCTCTTCACTGCATCATCAATCCCCAAATCCTCGAAGATGCTCTCAGAACTATCAAGCCAATCTTGAACCTCCATTGCCGATTCCGTTCCATGGAGCATCTTCCCACCAAGACAAGTATAATCCTCATTAAGATTGGCGAAATCGGCCCTAAGTGCTTGCACTACCACACCACCACCGTTAGCAGCATTAGGAACTGCTCCCTGAGCATCCCTAAGCATCTCTCGCATGAAGGCAGTAAACATCGTCCTTGTGTACGGGACGTTCTCATTGTTGTCCCATAAACCTGCTCCCTCTTCAACTCCCGATGCAGGATTCCTCATCGTGCTCCTCGTATTTTGGCTCATCGTTCAATCTGTAAAGAGAAAACGATTAATCATCTCTTTAGTGGTGCCCATGCAGTGCGACTTCATCCTTAGATATACTAACAGTATGTATATATATATAGTTTTTGAAACCCAAAATATCACAAATACGCGCTCTCATATACGTATACTTTCTCTTCCTGGTGTCTTTCCCTAGGTTAAACTATGCAACCTCGCTCTGATACTACGTGGGACGACCCACCCCGTACCAGTAGACATTTCCCCGAAATGCATTGTGTCAATGCCCGAATAGCACGGGACGGTCGTCAAAAGAAAGAGTTTAAAACGATGAATTACTAATGAACCTGTGGTATATCTCACAACGCATGGAATAAAATACAATAATAACATAACTTAATATAAAATAGGCGAGTCAGTACATAAGATGAAAACTAAACCATATCCATCAGAGTAGCGGAATCCAAAATATAGTTTCATATCCAATTATTACAACTTTAAAATATTGTCACTAAAAGGAAATAAATAGGTACACTACTAATGCCCAAAGTAGTGACCAGCAACAACATAGGGAGAATATATATAAAGTACGTGGAAGCCTCTTGCTCGTCTCCGGACAGATAAGCGTGCATAACCACCTAACCTGTCTCTAGTTTGCCCGTTTATGAGCACCCAGAGTAATAAGAAGAGACATAAAACTCTGGGTCAGACGAAAGTCTGGTATGAGCGATAGCAACAAAAAAAAGCAATTAACAAGTATAAATAATCATACCTGACTTGGACCTGCAACCAAAGAGTTAGCACACCAAGATGTATAATACTCTAAGGTAACACAAACATAGAGTGTAAAATGGAAGTGTGTGTGGCATGGTGATAGCAAACACCAAACATAGCAGTCATCCTCACATCTCTCACTCCGTGCATAAAGAATACGATATCCACTGCTTTGATCACCAGATCTATTGGGCCACGAAGGAGTCCCACTCCGTACAACTATTGCTATGACCACTTGGCCCTTTGGGGCCACGACGGAGTACCACTCTGTACAACTATTACTCTGACCCCACTGCACTGGTCCATAGTCAATAACCCTAACGAGTTAACCAGTCCACACAGCCCTGGCTATGGTTCATCTACATGCCCTCTATCTCAATGGTGAACCAAAGTTATAGATATCGATAAACCCTTTGCACACGTCCCGCAACAAAGCCCAACTCTTGAAGTTAACTCGTTGGTACACATCTGGATCCCAAGCCATAACATCTCGTTTGGAGTTCCTTTGCATCTTGGGTTTTGGTAGGATTGGAGTTGATCTTCAGAAGAGTTCAAGATCATCATCGGATGACAGAAATTTCGAGTCCAGTTCGGTCAGAGTCATCATCCTGGTTCGGGTCACAGTCTTTCCCCGGGTCGGTCGTGCGAGTCTCCATCAGGGTCGGTCAGTCGTTCGTGGATACTCCCAGCGTCGGTCGTGCGAGTCTCGACCAGGGTCGGTCGGTTTTTCATGGATACTCCACCATGGTTGGTCAATCGTTCGTACATGTCCCACAATGGTCGGTCGCTTGTGCATAATCCATAGGGATCCGTCGCTCGAGCTTCACTAGTTCGGTCGCTCGTGCGTACTCCCAAGGGTCGGTCGTGTGACCTAAAAACCTGCATCACTTCCAGTAAGTTATTTTCGCCTCTTGACAGCATTTTCGACCATTCTAACTATCCAATGCAATCACAAAACATACCAAACAACAGTAGTAACATGTAGAATCAACCAAAAACACCAAAACAACAATTTGACATGTAAATTTAGATTAAACTTTCCAAATCCATGATTTTCCCGTTAATCCCCTAAATTTTGGGATTAGCAAACTTGATCTAAATTAACCCAAATTTATATGTGTTACATAAAATATGATTCTAGGATTTATACATATTTTTCCATAATTTTTAGGTGTATAGTTTCGCTAGTTATCACTAATCACCCCTAATTAGCCATAATTAGGGAGTAAACATGCAAATCACTCACCTTAGCCAATAATTAGTGCTAGATCTGAAACTTTTATTGGTTTGGGTTGGATCCCAATGTAGTGCAGCAGCTCCACCTCAAATTTGATGCTAATCCGTCTTGATTTGATGTTGATTTGATCAATTAGTGATTGGAAAGTGATTAGAGAGAGATTTGGAAGATGGAAGTCATTACTAGGGTTCGAAGGATGTTTGTGGCCGCTAGAAAAATGAAAGGAGATGATTCTCCAACTCCTTTCATCCCTCCTGTAACTCTAATCCTGAAATGGGTTATAGGCTGGCTACTAATCACCCCGTTAAGCCCAATTAGGAGCTTTTTCCATCTTTAAGTTATTTTCAACCATATCT
Organism: Allium sativum; assembly: GCA_030737875.1. NCBI lineage: Eukaryota > Viridiplantae > Streptophyta > Magnoliopsida > Asparagales > Amaryllidaceae > Allium > Allium sativum. Next base: position 439,382,801 of record CM060922.1, on the reverse strand, counting down.
CCCAAACAGTAAGTCCGTTGATTTATGTGACCACTCTACTCAATGGGAAATCAGAATCTGAATCCAATGTAAGTGGTTTCAAGTCAAAACTCCTTGCCAATCAAAAGTTATAGGCGAAACGAGATTCGCCAGGGGCAAAATAGTCATATAAAATTCGGCAAAAATCGTGAATGTGGGAAATGACCCCAATAGTCGTTTACCAATGTTACATGACCATATCATTATGTATGAAAATAAAATAAATATCCTACGATCCTCTGATACGTAGAATGCAGGTCGTTACAATCCTTCACTGAACTTAGGAAGTTTTGACCAAAGTTTTCTGAAACACCCCACCTCCGGTGGGGTCACTCTCAAAGGGAATGCCCTAATTTTGGTGGAGGTTTATAAGTATAAGTCACAGATATACAAGACAGATATAAGAACACATATTTTTGAACAGCGGAAAACAACTTTTATTTCATTAAAATACGTGTTACACCAACCATACCATAATCGTCTTACAATACTTCCAAAAACATAACATCTTCATAACTGTCTTGATTACATTATTTAAAGAAGCATAAAGAAAACATAAATAAACTGCAAAAGTCCCATAATTGCTGTCCAAATCCATAGTCCAAATCGAAAAGATCCAAGCAATACATTCTTTCTCTTCAAGCTGGATATGAAGGCTGGTCAAGCTGCGGTATTCCCTCCCTGTGGACCTGGGGGGGGGGGAACGGAAGAAAAGAAGACGAAAGAAAAGTAGAGTCAGACATAAAGCCTGAGTAAGTCTAGGACTATTCAGTCTATGAATAAAGAACTGGGTATGATAAGTATAAACTAGAAATGGGAAAGCACCATAAACCAAGTTAAGTTGTCTAGGGTCGAATATACTATCGTACGCCATATTAATCTCTGTACCCATATAAACTAGTTCCCAACAGGCACCCCATAATCAGGGTGAAGTGATCCATTTTATGATGATCGGCTCCTACTCGCATAGTTACATGTGTCTTACGGCCCCCGATGTTGTAGTTACCTATGCTGGTCCCACCATGGGGTGTATCAAGTCCCATGGTGGCGGCCCGACACAATCCTAGAATGCACAGGTATGCTACTGGTGCCCAGTGCCTTATTTTTCTGCGCCGGAGTGTGCACGCCCGCACCCCGTTAGAACCTACACTGCTGCACCACCGTCGTCGATTTGACCTCTTACAGTCAGCCCAGTAATCGTGCCCCACCCTGCCTAGTTTCAGGGTATCATGATACCTTGTAGGGTTACTGCTGAAAAGGGTCCCCCGCTACTAGGTTTTTCTATTTCTAGCCAACATGCTAAGTTGGTTAAGTGTTTTATAAACCTAACCCCCAATCAGTCTGTTTAGTTTAGCATGTTCCATTTTGATTAAGTCTTAATTCACTTAATCCTATCAATCCTGACTCAGCCTTAATTGTCTTATTAAAGCCTTGACCTCTCACATTAGACAGGTATTGTTGTGGCTGCCTGTTGCCGGTTGGGTCCGGGCAGTCTTACGCCACAACTCATTCTAACCTCGGGTCCTTATTGGGCTCTGTGTTTAACCACCCACATTGGATAGGTATTGTTGTGGCTACTGGATAGCCGGGCGGTTCCGGGCAGGTTTACATCACAACTCAATCCAACCTCGGGTTAAACACATCTTATTTTCTACATTTACATATTTTGTCTCTTTTCTTTTTATATGTAAATATTTGCGGCCCATTGTTCAAATTCATCTTTATTGATTAAGATTTATTTATGCCACTTAATTGTTTTTCAAGGTTGTTGGCATGCGTCAAACATGCCAACACATATGTTCTATATTTTAGCCCAAACGTCATTACCCCCGTTTTATACGTTCGCTCCAATGTAAGGTGTGTTGGGTTTAACACTTAAATCCAATTTAGCCATATGAAAAGGGGAGGCTTATAACATGGTGTTTATCAGGTAACATGAAAGAGGGGAGTGTAAACGCATGAACTTGCAACGAACGATTCAATTAACATAAAGTAGGCACATGTGAACTTGTAATTGTAACATCATATAATCATGGAATAACATGAATCATTTTATCCATATAAACAATACTTGAACGTGGATCATTCTATTCATATAATTATGGCATAGGAAATACTTAAACATGAATCATTCTATTCATATGATTGTGGCATAAACAATACTCAAACATGGATCATTCTATTCATATAATTATGGCATAGGAAATACTTAAACAGGAATCATTCTATTTATATGATTGTGGCATAAACAATACTCAAACATGAATCATTCTATTCATATGATTATGGCATAGAAAATACTTAAACATGAATCATTCTATTCGTATGATTGTGGCATAAACAATACTCAAACATGAATCATTCTATTCATATAATTACGGCATAGGAAATACTTAAACATGAATCATTCTATTCATATGATTATGGCATAAACAATACTCAAACATGAATCATTCTATTAATATGATTATGGCATAGAAAATACTTAAACATGAATCATTCTATTCATATGATTGTGGCATAAACAGTACTCAAACATGAATCATTCTAGATGATTATGGCATAAACAAAACTTAAACATGAATCATTCTATTCATGTAATCATGGCATAAATAATACTTAAACATGAATCATAGGTTCAACTAACCATGTAAACTTGAAATTAAGAATCTAACTAAATTAGATATCATTATTATTGGCACATGGTCTTGACTAGAAATATAAGCCTATAGTTTATTTAGGCATAATATAAACTAATCATGTTCATAAAATCGCTACATGCTAACAAAAAGGTACTTACTTTTGTCACTAATACAAAAGTATGGTTCAACTAGAATTATCCCAACCTAATTCTTATATTAATCATGGTTTTTAATCCATTTATAGAATTATAGCATAAACATACCTAAACTTAAATCATGGTTTTTATTCTATCTATGTAAACTTGCAAGTGGAATGTAATTCTAATGTAATTCCAATGTAACTTATGTGTCACATATATTATCATATGATTATGATAACAACATAAGCCTAAAAACATGTTTTTCAATTGGGCATAGTAACAAACATAGTTTAGTCATGTTCATAAAATTAATACAAGTTCACAAAGATGCTTGCTTTTGTCACTATCACAAAAGCATGATTTTTATACTTGAACTATGATGCCAATTCCAACATGACTTCATATGAATCATAATACTCAAATGGATCAAATTACACTAAAGATGACCATAGAATTATACATCATGTTGGCATAACAATAAATCATATACTTGCATGAATTTCAAATAAACTATTACAACATATAGTTGTTACTTTCAACATGAATCATATACTTGCAATTATCAAATGGGTGTTGTAAATAACTACCACAAACATGTAGTTTTCAATATGAATCATATGCTTGCATGAATCCCAATTAAAATTCCACAACATGTGGTTGTCAACATAAATCATATACTTGTATGAATCCAATCGTACACCATAGCATTGCCAAATCGTTTAGAATCAAAATAACATAAAAATATAGATTATTATCGCCACAATTCCATTTCGTTGTTAACTTCCAACGCAAATCACGTACTTGCAAATATCCAATCGTATACCATAATATTCCCAAATCGTTTAGCATCAAAGCAACGTACAAATATAGATTATTATCGCCACAATTCCATTTCTTACTTTACACAAATCAACACAATTATTTAATTCATATCGAAATAGCACTCTACTTACAACGTATGACGAATCTTCAATTCAGGAATCTGAATTCTGAATTTGGAGATGATATCCTTTGTTGTAGGCGTTGCTTTGATTCAATTAACGTTGCTTTAAGCTTTTAATTTATCTCCTAATTGTCTCTCTATTTCTGACGGCTATCCTTAGTCTCTCCTCAGCAACATGACGGTCTCATCTCCATTTTAGTTTGGGTGAATTAGGGTTAGTCTTAGGTCCTTTTTATAGAGTTTGTGAGTTGATTTAGACCGTCGATGAAGCTTGGTTTAATAATAGCCGTTCGTTCAAAGGAGAGGCCAATCAGGAGCTAACACCTAGCCCTAGTGACAAGGCAAGGCTCAGAAAATCGACCCAACACAGACTAGGCCAGCCAGGGTGGGCTGGGTTTGACCTGGCTCAGGGGCCAGGTCGACTCCCCAGTCGACCCCCAGGTCGACTCTAGAGTTGACCTGCCTGGGGCAGGTCGACACCTATGTCGACTCCCAGGTCGACCTGGCCTGGCAGGTCGACCCCCAGGTCGACCTGGTGGGTTTGGGTGGGAATTTTCCCGCCTACTCTGATTGGGCTGAAATTCAAATCTGTTTTCGAAATTTGAATTTTCTGAAACTTCATCGGGCCATAGTTTGGTCATACGGGCTCCGTTTTTCGAAAACTCGGACTCTATTTCGCGTATTTTTCCGAGACGAACGCAATGGCATATCCCGTTTCCCTTTAATTTTAAATTTATTATACTTTAATTTGTGAATTTCACTGTTATAAAATACACAGGGTGTTACATTGTCCCCCACTTAAAAGGATTTCGTCCCGAAATCTTCAAGTTCAGGAAGAATGTACATCCAAACATCCATCTACTCATCCATCAAGCACGAGCATCCATTGTCCTTAAAAGACTTCTAATGCTTCATGATAATATGCGAAGTGTGTGTACATGTACTTATCTAATGCAAAATCAGTCGGTCTACTGATTCAGTTGACCTCCTTAATGCAAATTATGTAAGTGTCATGAATCCATTATGTATGCAAATTTTCCTATTCATGATTCTACATGAGTGCACAATCATTCATACAAATGCAACATCCATATGACAACACATTAAAGTTCAACCATATACAAATGCAAACATATATGCATATGCAATATGAAGTGACTGAGCCGATCTAAAACCTAGATTGTGTGTGTGTATGCAACCACGAGCAACCACTAGCAATCACTTGCAACCACTTGCAATCATCATCCATAACATGTTTCAATTACATGTTTTCAACCAAAGGGTTTCTACCTAAAAGATAGGGTCGAGGAGATATACCTAAAAAGATAGATAAAAGCGCAACTTAAGGAAAAAGGAAAGATCAAAGATGTACCCTCGAAAAGAAAAGGGTAGGCTGCGCGTATTCTAGCTTCAGTTTCCCAAGTTGCATCTTCTTCGGCGTCGCTCTACTGAACTTTGACGAGCTTGACTTCGCGGTTGCGTAGCTTCTTCACTTCCGTTCCTAATATTCGGGTTGGAACTTTCCTTATGGTTGCTTCGCGTTCCACTCCAGCTTCTTCTAGGATATTTGGCTCTACCACTTCAACAGACTCATGTAGACATTTTCGGAGATGTGAAACGTGGAAGATGTTGTGAACTCCGGCCAATCTTTCGGGTAGCTCTAATCTATAGACCATTTTCCCAATTGTTCCTCAATAATAGGGAATGGTCCTACCTAAAGGTATAGTCGAATGATAGAAGCAAGTAAAAACTTTGTGCCCATTAGGCAATGTCAAAACTAGAAATCTATGCCACATATATATTGATTAGGAGAAGAACTCTCTAAGCATCAGCCCCGAAGACTGAAATCAACATCAGACTGACACCCAAAGAATTACTCAACCCAACCACTAGATTCTAGGAAACTAAGCATGATGGACTCCTTTTAGGTCTCAAGGGAGTCCCTTCCTAAGACCAACCTATAAAACCCAAAAAGTTTAGTCAAACCAACGAACACCCTCAAGCCCCAACATGTGTTGCTAACAGATGAGTCATACTCCCTATGGGGTTTGCAACAGAAATTGGATTGAGAATGGGACCGAGAGGATATACACAAAAGATAGCATGCAAGTAAGCTCAACAGGAAGAGAGGGATCAAAGATATACTCTTAAGAAGAGATATGATGCACGAATCTAGTCTTCAATCTTCTAAGTCGCATTTCCTTGAGCTTAACTCCATTATGCTTTATCCTTCTTTAACTTCACAATTTCGTAGCTTCTTAATTCTTGTTTCCAAAATTTGAGTTGGAACCTATTTCACTGTTGCCTCTCGTTCCTCTTTCACTTACTCTACTTCTAGTATACTCGGCTCAAACATAACGGCGTACTCATGGTTTCATGCAAGCTCTCCAAAATTCACTAGTGAATCTTGGATCTCGTCCACTTACTATCAGGTATTCCACGTAGAAGAACTATCTCTCGGAAATAAATGCCAACCATGTTGCCAAATGTACTTACTAAGGTGATTCTCCACAACTCATGCATAAGCGAAATGAACCTTCTGCCTTAGTGGCGAACACCACTGGAGCGCCCCATTCTGAAATGCTCCTCCTAATGAACCCCTTTTCTAGAAGCTCTTTAATCTGTTTACTAAGCTCTTTCCTTTCCCGTGGAGCCATGTGTCTAACGGGTAACGCAACGGGCTTTGCTTTATCTACAAGGTATATGCGGAAGTCTATCTCCCGCTTCGGAGGCAAGCCCTTGATCTCTTCGAAGACATCCGGATATTCCCGGACCACTCTAACCGATTGCAAATTTTCAACGGAGGCATCTAGCGATTCAAGATAACTAAGCATAACCGCATACGAGGGATTACAAGTAATTTCCAAAGTGTTACCGAGCTGGGTCAGGAGCCTAACAACCTTTTTTTTTCACAATCAAGGATGGCCCCATTACTGGATAGCCAATCCATGCCCAAAATCAAACCATATCCCGAAAAGCCCAAAACAAAGGCACTACATTTAAATTCTACGCTTAGAATAGAAATTTTCAATCCCAAACAGATCATAGACAAATGAGCTGGGCCCCCAATTGGGTTTGAAACAATTAAGGGGTCCTCTACCATACTAGTTTTTAGGTGTAGAGATTCTACTAAAGCAGACGAGATAAAGGAGTGTGATGCGCCAGAATCAAATAAAGTGCGAACGGGGTGATCATAAAGATAAACTACACTTTCTACAGAAGTATTTATACCTCACTGTTGCAGAGGTGGCGCCTCTAGCACATGAACTTGTGCCCCTGAGGTGGATCCAGCCCTCTGCCCCTGTCCTCGTTTCTTTGGGCAATCCTTAGCCATGTGGCCTGTCTCACCGTAAGAAAAGCACCCGCCGTTCATCTTGGCCTTCTTTTTCCGGCAATCTTTCACTAAGTGCCCACTTTGCCACAGAATTTACACTTCCTCTTCTCTTGGGACTTGTTGTCTTTCCCGCCCTTCTTAAAGTCTGTCTTCTTAAGCTGTAAACCCTCTTTCTTCCCTTGAGAGCTTTCCGCCTTTGTCTCCTTCTTCCTTGGGCAGTCCCTAGCCCAGTGGCCTGTCTCCCTATACTGAAAGCAAGTGGCACTCATCCTCCTCTTCTTCTTCCTGCAGTCTCCCTCCAGATGTCCAAGAATTCCGCAGAAATAACATTTCCTTTTTTCACGTTTCTTGTCATTACTGTTACGATCCTTTCTTGTTTGACTATTATTCGTCTTCCTACTCTGGGACTCTTCCGCTTGCTGGTTTACGTGGAGGAGGAGGAGTGAAAGCGTCAGCAGCTTGGGAGTAAGGTCTCCAGACATGCTGAAACAAAAAGGATAGATTCAAAACGAAGGATAAGAGATAGTACCTATGGCTTTGGGGGGGACTTTGCCTTTTTAAAATAAAATAATATCTTATTTAAAAAATGCTTCTTTAAATTTCTTTTTGAAAAATAAATTTTCAAAACTTTTTATATTATCCGGTAAACCTATGCTCTGATACCAAGTGAAACACCCCACCTCCGTTAGGGTCACTCTCAAAGGGAATGCCCTAATTTTGGTGGAGGTTTATAAGTATAAGTCACAGATATACAAGACAGATATAAGAACACATATTTTTGAACAGCGGAAAACAACAACTTTTATTTCATTAAAATACGTGTTACACCAACCATACCATAATCGTCTTACAATACTTCCAAAAACATAACATCTTCATAACTGTCTTGATTACATTATTTAAAGAAGCATAAAGAAAACATAAATAAACTGCAAAAGTACCATAATTGCTGTCCAAAGCCATAGTCCAAAACGAAAAGATCCAAGCAATACATTCTTTCTCTTCAAGCTGGATATGAAGGCTGGTAAAGCTGCGGTATTCCCTCCCTGTGGACCTGGGGGGGGGGGGAAGGAAGAAAAGAAGACGAAAGAAAAGTAGAGTCAGACATAAAGCCTGAGTAAGTCTAGGACTATTCAGTCTATGAATAAAGAATTGGGTATGATTATAAACTAGAAATGGGAAAGCACCATAAACCAAGTTAAGTTGTCTAGGGTCGAATATACTATCGTACCCCATATTAATCTCTGTACCCATATAAACTAGTTCCCAACAGGCACCCCATAATCAGGGTGAAGTGATCCATTTTATGATGATCGGCTCCTACTCGCATAGTTACATGTGTCTTACCGCCCCCGATGTTGTAGTTACCTATGCTGGTCCCACCATGGGGTGTATCAAGTCCCATGGTGGCGGCCCGACACAATCCTAGAATGCACAGGTATGCTACTGGTGCCCAGTGCCTTATTTTTCTGCGCCGGAGTGTGTGCACGCCCGCACCCCGTTAGAACCTACACTGCTGCACCACCGTCGTCGATTTGACCTCTTACAGTCAGCCCAGTAATCGTGCCCCACCCTGCCTAGTTTCAGGGTATCATGATACCTTGTAGGGTTACTGCTGAAAAGGGTCCCCCGCTACTAGGTTTTTCTATTTCTAGCCAACATGCTAAGTTGGTTAAGTGTTTTATAAACCTAACCCCCAATCAGTCTGTTTAGTTTAGCATGTTCCATTTTGATTAAGTCTTAATTCACTTAATCCTATCAATCCTGACTCAGCCTTAATTGTCTTATTAAAGCCTTGACCTCTCACATTAGACAGGTATTGTTGTGGCTGCCTGTTGTCGGTTGGGTCCGGGCAGTCTTACGCCACAACTCAGTCTAACCTCGGGTCCTTATTGGGCTCTGTGTTTAACCACCCACATTGGATAGGTATTGTTGTGACTACTGGATAGCCGGGCGGTTCCGGGCAGGTTTACATCACAACTCAATCCAACCTCGGGTTAAACACATCGTATTTTCTACATTTACATATTTTGTCTCTTTTCTTTTTATATGTAAATATTTGCGGCCCATTATTCAAATTCATCTTTATTGATTAAGATTTATTTATGCCACTTAATTGTTTTTCAAGGTTGTTGGCATGCGTCAAACATGCCAACACATATGTTCTATATTTTAGCCCAAACGTCATTACCCCCGTTTTATACGTTCGCTCCAATGTAAGGTGTGTTGGGTTTAACACTTAAACCCAATTTAGCCATATGAAAAGGGGAGGCTTATAACATGGTGTTTATCAGGTAACATGAAAGAGGGGAGTGTAAACGCATGAAATTGCAACGAACAATTCAATTAACATAAAGTAGGCACATGTGAACTTGTAATTGTAACATCATATAATCATGGCATAACATGAATCATTTTATCCATATAAACAATACTTAAACATGGATCATTCTATTCATATAATTATGGCATAGGAAATACTTAAACATGAATCATTCTATTCATATGATTGTGGCATAAACAATACTCAAACATGGATCATTCTATTCATATAATTATGGCATAGGAAATACTTAAACAGGAATCATTCTATTCATATGATTGTGGCATAAACAATACTCAAACATGAATCATTCTATTCATATGATTATGGCATAGAAAATACTTAAACATGAATCATTCTATTCATATGATTGTGGCATAAACAATACTCAAACATGAATCATTCTATTCATATAATTACGGCATAGGAAATACTTAAACATGAATCATTCTATTCATATGATTGTGGCATAAACAATTCTCAAACATGAATCATTCTATTCATATGATTATGGCATAGAAAATACTTAAACATGAATCATTCTATTCATATGATTGTGGCATAAACAATACTCAAACATGAATCATTCTAGATGATTATGGCATAAACAAAACTTAAACATGAATCATTCTATTCATGTAATCATGGCATAAATAATACTTAAACATGAATCATAGGTTCAACTAACCATGTAAACTTGTAATTAAGAATCTAACTAAATTAGATATCATTATTATTGGCACATGGTCTTGACTAGAAATATAAGCCTATATTTTTATTTAGGCATAATATAAACTAATCATGTTCATAAAATCGCTACATGCTAACAAAAAGGTATTTACTTTTGTCACTAATACAAAAGTTTGGTTCAACTAGAATTATCCCAACCTAATTCTTATATTAATCATGGTTTTTAATCCATTTATAGAATTATAGCATAAACATACCTAAACTTAAATCATGGTTTTTATTCTATCTATGTAAACTTGCAAGTGGAATGTAATTCTAATGTAATTCCAATGTAACTTATGTGTCACATATATTATCATATGATTATGATAACAACATAAGCCTAAAAACATGTTTTTCAATTGGGCAAAGTAACAAACATAGTTTAGTCATGTTCATAAAATTAATACAAGTTCACAAAGATGCTTGCTTTTGTCACTATCACAAAAGCATGATTTTTATACTTGAACTATGATGCCAATTCCAACATGACTTCATATGAATCATAATACTCAAATGGATCAAATTACACTAAAGATGACCATAGAATTATACATCATGTTGGCATAACAATAAATCATATACTTGCATGAATTTCAAATAAACTATTACAACATATAGTTGTTACTTTCAACATGAATCATATACTAGCAAATATCAAATGGGTGTTGTAAATAACTAACACAAACATGTAGTTTTCAATATGAATCATATGCTTGCATGAATCCCAATTAAAATTCCACAACATGTGGTTGTCAACATAAATCATATACTTGTATGAATCCAATCGTACACCATAGCATTGCCAAATCGTTTATAATCAAAATAACATACAAATATAGATTATTATCGCCACAATTCCATTTCGTTGTTAACTTCCAACGCAAATCACGTACTTGCAAATATCCAATCGTATACCATAATATTCCCAAATCGTTTAGCATCAAAGCAACGTACAAATATAGATTATTATCGTCACAATTCCATTTCTTACTTTACACAAATCAACACAATTATTTAATTCATATCGAAATAGCACTCTACTTACAACGTATGACGAATCTTCAATTCAGGAATCTGAATTCTGAATTTGGAGATGCTATCCTTTGTTGTAGGCGTTGCTTTGATTCAATTAACGTTGCTTTAAGCTTTTAATTTATCTCCTAATTGTCTCTCTATTTCTGACGGCTATCCTTAGTCTCTCCTCAGCAACATGACGGTCTCATCTCCATTTTAGTTTGGGTGAATTAGGGTTAGTCTTAGGTCCTTTTTATAGAGTTTGTGAGTTAATTTAGACCGTCGATGAAGCTTGGTTTAATAATAGCCGTTCGTTCAAAGGAGAGGCCAATCAGGAGCTGACACCTAGCCCTAGTGACAAGGCAAGGCTCAGAAAATCGACCCAACACAGACTAGGCCAGACAGGGTGGGTTGGGTTCGACCTGGCTCAGGGGCCAGGTCGACTCCCCAGTCGACCCCTAGGTCAACTCTAGAGTCGACCTGCCTGGGGCAGGTCGACACCTAGGTCGACTCCCACGTCGACCTGGCCTGGCAGGTCGACCCTAGGGTCGACCTGGCCTAGCAGGTCGACCTGGTGGGTTTGGGCGGGAATTTTCCTGCCTACTCTGATTGGGCTGAAATTCAAATCTGTTTTCGAAATTTGAATTTTTTGAAACTTCATCGGGCCATAGTTTGGTCATACGGGCTCCGTTTTCGAAAACTCGGACTCTATTTCGCTTATTTTTCCGAGACGAACGCAATGGCATATCCTGTTTCCCTTTGATTTGAAATTTATTATACTTTAATTCGTGAATTTCACTGTTATAAAATACACGGGGTGTTACATTTTCCCTCGATGTTCATCACTATTTGGCAAACGAATAAAATAAACAAATATCATTTAGCCATGACTATAAGGACAAAGACAAACACAGTAATAAAATCAGGAATATGATTATACCTGAGTGCATAAGTAAATCAGTAAAGTAGGCAACACAATAATCAAATCAAAAAAAAATTCAGATATACATTGAGTGATACCTTAAGCAACAGATTAAATCAAAGCCCTAACTGAAATTTGAAAACCAAACGAACCCCAAATGATGACCTAATTGAAACACTGAAGCCTCAATTGAACTTAAACTCGAACTTGTCCTAATCGAACCCCACTTAAGCTTGTAAACTTGAACTTTTAGCCCTAATTGAACCTAAGAGTGAGTGTTTGAGAGGTTGAGTGGTGGAGTATATTGTTGAGATTTTGATTGAAACCCTTTAACATTTTGTTAAGTGTCTTGCCGCTTTGTTTTTTCTTCCTGCCTTAAACATTATTTCACATAAATCACTAATCTGGACCGTTCGATTGTGTTGATGCGGATTGATGATTTTATTCACGCGGCTACTGCAACACATGGTTGATATCTATGCTAACACATAGAAGTGTGCATTGTAATAGACAAAAATCAACATAGCTATGGCAACATTGTAGCTAACAACACCTTGGATTTTCGTTGTAGTAAGTCATCTATGGCCTAGTGAAATTTCCCTTTTAACTTAAATAAAAATCATTTTCATTCCAACCAAGATCTCAAATCCATTTGAAATGTTCACAAAATTCATCACCAGCATACAAAATATCATTACAAGTCTCAGTATAATCCATATAGTCCAATCATAATCAAGTATAAGCTTATAACATACAAAAGTCTAATCTTTGACTTATTTTAAGTCCAAGGTTCACTACATAGGATTTCATGCATGCAACTAACCCTAACACATCAAACACATCATTTCGTACATATATGTTCATTACAAATTTAGCAAAATAAGTAAAGGTTGAATCTTTCCTAAAATTTAAAGCTTAATTCACCTTAGTCTTAGTAAACTCAAGGGAATCTTTACGAAGAAGTCTAAAGCCGCTAGATCTTGACTGTAACTTAATAAAAGAAACTTTAAAGAGGTTTAAACACGTAAAAGGGGTTGACCTTGGGATGTTTGGTACTGGTCTAAACTTGATTTGAGGAGTACGTGCTTATACTTGGAAGAAAAAGTGAACAAATGAATGTACAAGTTGTTTGAACTAGTCTTGAAGTGAGTACAAGTGTAAATTTTATTTTATTTTTGAAAATTTTGAAATGTAGAGACATGAAGGGGCCATGGAAAATATATTCAAAGATTAAAAAAAAATCAAAGAAGAAGAGAGTGAAATAAAACAGGAAAGAAATGAGAAAATTTGTTTTTCTATAACTTTAACATGCAAATTTGCCAAAATAACCTTGTACTTTATCCTTCTCTCCATTTCAACACCTTACCAGTCAATTATAAGTCATCTCTTCTTTTAAACCCACCTGAGTGCAAGTATAAAGGTGGAAATGTATAAGTACTTTTGATTCCATTTGTTACTTAAAATTTATGTTATAAGTACATCTTTATATTTAAAATCACATCACTCTTTATTATGATTTTAAATAAGTTTTATTTACTTTGCTTAACTCTAAAATAACATGCAATGCAATTATGTGCAAACGTACATGTACATGAACATTTGTGTGTTTACAGTCCTTTCGATGACTTTAAAAGGTAAAACATTGAAATTTTCGAAAACGTTTTCTGGTTACTTTTATATTTCTTTTCAAACTACAACCTTATGTAAACTAATTCTAAAAATGAACTCCACCATTAGTTATTGACCTAAAAGAGTATTTTGGGTTATAAAATATATTATTTAATTGATTAAACAATATTCACTTTTCAAGCGATAAATTTCCAGGTTGTTACATTCTTTCCCCTCATAAAAGAATTTCATCCCGAAATTAGCACAAAGGCAATAACATAACTAACACAAAAAGGGTATATGTTCATATCACAAAATCCTTACAAAACCATACAGTAACCAACTATAACACAAAAGTGCATACATAACATAAGGAACCAAGCAAACACCTAATCTAACAACAAATAGGGTAAGCTTCATTTGTTGTTTCCTAAGTGCAATCTACAGGATCTTTGCTCCACCGGATCTAAACCAATGTCATACTTTATTATGTAGTCCCTTCTCATCTCGATCAGCAATATGAATAGGATATCTGACTATGGTTAAATCTAGTTCGATTTTCAAATCCTCTTGCTCAGAGGGCTCGACAATCAAAGTTGATTCATGGACATACTTCCTTAAATGGGACATATGAAACACATTATAAATCCCTTCCTCTAATGACCGCCCTACACCGCCAGTGTAGAACAGTTATTAAAAGAAAGAAATAAGATAAAAAGAAGGAAGTATAATAGAAGGGAAGAGAACAGAAGAAAAGTGAAGGGAACAAATCATAAAACACAATCACAGAACTTGTCGAATATCTCACAACGCATCAGGGAATATATAATAACAATCACAAATATAACAGACGAGACAGTGGTAACTAAATAAACAACAAAATTAGAGTATAGACTCATACAGTTATACATAATAACAATAGAGTTTGTACAAGATATAAATAAACTTACCAATAAACTATCTCAAATAATACATAACACTGTCAGGGCCCCATAGTGAAATACAGTGGAATAAACAAAATAGTATAGGTATAACAAGAAAAGATGTTACCTTCTACAAATCCACCTGTTAGGGACTGCGGAATGGATCGTTAAGGCAAAGTAAACACTAGAGAAAGGGGGTGGGGGTGAATAGTGTTTGTAAGAAATTAACCAAAACTTAAAACTAAAGAGAAATATGGAATGAATCAAACAACACAAGCACAATCACAGACACAATTTCAAACACAAATGCAAAATAAACAGAAATAAAAATGTAGAAAAGGTAAGAACACACCGGATTTTATACTGGTTCAGATTACTCCTACGTCCAGTCCAGCACAACACTGGATTGTGCAGTGTTTTATCACTCTTTTAATTGTCAATTACACCCTCCCTGATTTCACAGCTCACAAGGAGACAACGATACCTACTTTCTTGATTTCACGGCTTACAAGAACACACTGATTCGTAATTTCTTGATTTCACGGCTCACAAGAACACACTGACTCCTATTTCCTTGATTTCACGGCCCACAAGGACACACCGACTCCTCTTTGACTCACAATAAGGTTTATTCAACCTAACCAATTACAAAACAACCCTATAACTCTCCAATAGCACTTGATTCATAGAGTAGAGAGTGTAGAGGAAGAAGTTTTATCAAAACAGAATTGAATTCGGCAGAGTATAAGTGTAAAAACCATAAAAATGATTAAGAATAACGGTAGGATGAAAAAGTATGAAGTTAGAGAAGAAGATATGTTAAAAAATTTGGTTTTAACCTCTTTTTATAGAGTATGAAGGGTTGCAACGGTTCTAAAGCGTTTCAAATAGTGAAAAGATACTTCTCTTCAAAATTAGAAAAAATAACAGTTATATGTTGACATACACTTTTTTCTATGTCGACATAGTCATGTGTATTTTTCATTTTCAAAACATTTTTCAAGTATTTTGATATAAAACTAATTCTGGAAATTCTCGAACAAAATTCTAGTGTTGTAAATTAATATTATATGATAGAAAATCATATGAAAACATACTTTTAATCTAAATAAATGTATTTATAAAATTATAAGGTTTTAAACTATATAAAGTATAAATATAAAGTATATAAAAAAAATTTAAGTTTGAAAAACCAAGAAGAATAAAAATAGAAACAAAATAGAAAAACAAAATAGAGAGGATTGAGAATAAAATAGAGTGGGTTGAGAATAAAATAGAGAGGATTGAGGATTGAAAATCAGAGTTTGAAAATTAGAATTAGAATTAGAATTTGAACCAAGAGTGATATTTAGAGTCTTACAAAATTTAGACTTTGTAACTATATTGATCTTAAACTCTTGAACTCTTGAAATCTTGATTACTCATGAGTCTTGAAAATTTCTCTGGTCTTTGAATCTCTATCATCTTTATAACTGTACAGTCTTCAGTAATATTTCCTGTATATAATTCCTGCACACACACACACACACATATATACAAAAAGTGTTAGCATATATTTTATAATCAATGATAATTGAAACAAGGTTGTTGTCATCAAAACTCCATTCTCCAACAATCTCCCCCTTTTTGATGATGACAACATTAGTTTATAAAATATCATACCTGCATATACTTGTTTGATGATGTTCCTTTATACCCCTGTCTGTAAGAATCCTATAAACTATTCCTATATTTTATAATTTCTCCCCCTTTGGTGTTATCAAAAAGGAATTCTAAAATTACTCCCCCTAAATCCTAGAATTATCTAAATAATTCCTATACTTAAGTAAAGTACTCCCCCTGAATCCTAAATCTATCTACACCTTATAAAATACTCCCCCTAAATTTATGCCTATATAATATCCTAATTCTATATAACTTCCCTTAAATCTATAATTCTTCCTTAATCAATAATTCTCTATAAATTTCTATAACTCCCCCTAAATCTATGGCTACACTAGTCTAATAAACTGAATAGAAGTATAATACACTAAGCAAACCAATTAATTTAAACAAGCAAATAAATCCAAACAAGCAATTCAAACAAACAATCTAAACAACTATCTCAAACAATCAACTCATGCAATCAATTCAAGCAATCAACCAAATCAAATAATACATGTCAATGACCACTTCTTGAACCTTCAAATAATCCTAGAAATTATAAAACTCCCTCTTAATCTAATACAAGACTAAACCAAGCTTATACTCTAACTATAATAAGACTTTAATCAAGACTAAGAATTAACTCTAATATTATATCCTTAAAATTATAATATAAGCAAAGTAATTTAATCCAAGCAATCAATCAATTCTAACATAAAACCAAACATTTCTTGTACATCTATTTATCCTAAAACTTATAAAGCTCCTATCAACCACTAATGAAATTTAACTATGTCAAGTATGTCAATCAAGTTATTCAAGTCAGAAAAATTAAACAAACCAAACAAGTCAATCAATTCAATCAAATTAATCAAGTCAAAGTAAATATGGTATATATTTAATTAATAATCCTCTGTTTCTAATAAAAACTTTTCAAACTATATACTTGTTATGTATGGAGTTAAATTTAACATGTAATGCAGTGTGTGAAGTATGTTGATTATAACGTAGTATGAAATGTATGTTATATGCAAAACAATATGAAATGCAACTTATGGTGTGAATAATATTGATTTGAAATACAATTGTAATTTATAATGATGATATGAAATAAGATGTATAATAATAGTATGTAGAGTGATTTGGTGATAATATCTATTTAGGTAACATATATTCAGAGTACTATCTAACTATTATAAATTATTTGAATCAAACAAATTTAATGTTAATTTCTAGACTTAGGTTAATTATTTTAATGAAATTGATTAAAGGAATAATAAAGATAAGAGGTCAATTAAAAATAATATTCATGATAAGTAGTAAAATATTCAGAAAAATCATGAATTTAAATAATATTAGTAGGGTAAATATTGTAAAAATTGAAGATCTTTCTAAAGAGAATATAAAATTTGTATAATATAAAGTAAGCTATATAAACATATATTCATAAGTATGTACAAAACTAATTTAAAAAGAACTTAAATTTTAATTTATGAGATCTACATTAATATTTTGATACAAATCAATTTTAAAATTAATACTTTAGAAATCAAAACATATTTGTTTGCTAAAAAACCTTTTATACTTTAGAAGGAAACATTATAAAGTAATATATTAAACTTCTAATATTTAAACTACTTAAAATATAATCATGTATATACATTTCTTTATATTAAGTTAAATATACATGTTTTATAAATCGGAAGTCAAAATAAGTATTAAGTTAAAAATAGTATTTGTGATAATGTAACCAAAAATATATATGTTAAATTATGCATGTTTAAACTATATAAAAGATGAATAAATTTATATTTTATAACAATATCAAAAAGTTGTATTAACTCCGTATATCATATTAACATGTTTATATAATTTTATTAAATTATATATTTTAATATATATAAATTTTGAAACGAGATATAAGAAAATAAGTATAGAGATAAATTTAATAACTAGAATTTTAAGTCAGAATTTCTAATTGAAAAAGATGGAGGGAAGTTTGAAAGTATAAATATTTGAGATAAAAAATTTGAATTTCATTCTGTAGGCTGATATGTTAACATGTAGATATATGTATGTTGGCATATATGTATTATTTCAAAGAGAATATGGTTTTGTGACTTTGTTTTTAAAATATCGATTTATATTTCAGGTTTTACTATTTCCTAAAATAATTTTGTAACGAATCGCAAATCCGTACCCTTCGAGTTGACTAATAACGCCACATGTCCAACCTAAATGACACAGAAATACGAATCATTTGTAGAAAGAAGTAAGAGGATGAGGAATAGAAAGAAAGAAAAGTTAGAATATAAGAAAAATGAAGAACACAAATCTCACAGCGGAACGATTAAAATATATTAAATAACATAACTTTTGAAATACAAATTAGTAACTGGATATACATAACATTATCAGAGCACAACATTTATTCCTGGAACAATTATAAACACCTATTTCAAGATACAACATAGTACACAACAGAAATATGATAGTCTATAACTAACTGGTGAAGCCTCCTGCTTCGAGCTCTTCCAAGTGAATCTGATAAATCCCGACTACTTGACTGCCCGTACAAATTTGGGCACCCAAGAGTTTAGGAAAAAAACAAAATAAACTCTGGGTCAGTCATGGGACTGGCGTGAGTAAACTCCAATCATTTGTTTAACTTTAAAAATCCTTTCGAAAGAAATGATAATCGTAAGACCGATCCACACATAAACACGGATGGTTTTTACCTTACGTTAACCCAAAATATTTTTGATATCAAATCTAGTGATACTATAATAATGTCTACATCCAATAAATAGAATCTAGCGGAACGCTTGCATCTTATGCACCATATATAGTATAAAACAAAAAACCGCAGAGCGCTTATTGGAGACTGGATTTCCAACACGACAAGGTATGGAACCACCTTTCGATAGTGTATCTCTGGAGGGGAATACACTGGGTTCAACAAGAACCTCTTGCAACCCGACCCGCACATGACCGACCACTCATTTCGCTTGAGTGTATCGAATTCATATCACCAACGGTTGGGATCAACAACCGTTTCCAGAAAAGGATAGTATCGATGGATTAAAGAAGTAAATATAATTTCTCTAGATAGGTGATTACACACCCTAATGGGAGCGACCCACATAGCCATGCTGCCTGCCCGATTTTTGTCATTCCCCGGTTGTTGACGCCTGAGGCTACAATTTTTTATCATTCATTGATAGCACAATCACTTTGAATGCCACATTATCAGATCCGTAAATCATTAATTGATTTGCACAAATATATTCTGGATATTATGCTAATAGAATAAACTCCCCGCTACCATATATATCTATACAGACCAACATATGCGATCATTGGAAATACTCTATCAGACATTCGTCCATACACTTCGTTCTGGGATTGAACGAAACCGAAGGCACAATTTCCATAAATAGAAAATGCCCTTTCACTTTACTCCATCTTCGATTATCTTTATATAATCTGATTCGCAATGCTATTGCCAATACGGAGTGGTTCTCGGATAATAATCCAACCAGTCTCTCCATATTGACAACATGTTGGCAAACACTTCGATAATCAGTTATTTAACTATCGAAGAAAAACAAACATCCATTCAAAACATCAAAAAATCACTGGGACTTAATTAAATTTTCACTAATTAAATCACTATCCCATTTCCTTATCAATATTTGTCAACCAAATATTTTCAACAATCATCTTGCCCTTTTACGCTATTGGGAAAACATTTCCATATATAGCCTCCTTTTATTTTCTATACTTAGAAAAATATATTCTATTTATAACTGGAAAACATTCCAATTACTTAGATCTTTCACGCCCGTTCATTTCTACATTCAGGAAATATTTATTTATTATATTTCTAAATTTCCTAAAAGGAATGTTGTGTAAAACATCGTTACAACAACCCAAATTGTAACAACCTGGAGAATCCGAACCAATTTAAAAATTTTATTTTAAATAATTTGGTTAGAAAATATGCCAGAAATTAAAATTTTCATTTTTAAATAATATTAATGCCAGTGAAAATAGTCAATTTTCAAACGACCTCTGTTTTCGACGAAACCACTTTTGTGGGAACCGGAAAGTCAAATTATTGCTAGGTTTCAAATTTTAGAATTTTCCGAATTAATATGTGAGAGTGGTGAAAGAAAACGTGTTTGGTTCAATTCAGTTAAATTTAATCGACTGAAAAATAGCCATTTTTCAAACGGTCTTAGAATTCGATGAAATTAATTTTGTTAGAACCGTATCGTCATAACAAAGCCAAATATTTTTTTTTTGGATTTTTCTGAGTCCGTATGTGGCCTCGGTGAATTCGTTTATACGAACGAATTAATTTACTAAAGGATTTAATTATTAAATTAAATAATTCAGACCATACACAGTCGTTTGGGCTGACAGGACCTGGCCCGTTGGATCCGATACAAGGGCTATTGGGTGGGGTCACCTTCGGTTGGACTAGAAATGGATCTATTAAAAAGTTATTGATTTAATTGCAAAATTACATTTTAATATTATAAATAATGGGAGAAAAAAGAAACCCTAATTACAATTCACTATTCACCTTCGTTACTTAGCCGCCAACCTCTTTTCAAGGGCCGATTCTTCTTTTTCGAATTCCTCCTTCTCCACTAGTTTTTAGACCCCACTCCAGTTCAACTTTCTATAGAGATTTCCGAGACCTTCTCATCCATACGGCAATCACCCCCTGCCATCACCTGAATCGTCGGATCCAGGCCCTAAAACCCGTCGCCGTAGAACCGCCGTACCCCTCCAATCTCGCCACTGTAACGACCCCCACCGTCGGCGCCAGCTCGCCTCCCCAAGCCCGTCAACCTCCTCTAATCCGATCTGTCCCTCATGCAACAGGTTGCGAATGAAATCAAGACCTAGAATTGAATCCAATACCTGAAACCGCGGCTAAAGTTCTGAGGCAAGGTGAAATTATAATTTAACTGTTTTAACACTAATAAGCGTCGCAAATTTTATTTTAAATAATAAAAGATGATATCTTGTTCATACGAACACAATTTTGAACGATTTTAGAAACGCTGGGACTGTGACAACGAATACTACGTTTAAGAACTGAGTGGGACTGATTCTGAACTTTTTGAATTTTAGATCCGCTTCGAACCAAGGTGAAATTTCTAATTTTTTTAAATAATTAAATAATTTAATTATTTTTCTCGATTGTTTGAATCATTGTATGTACGTAAATAATATATATCTGTGATGTGGTAATTTAGAGTTTATTTATTGTCGTGTGATATTCTGATGTGTAGATCTACATGGTTGTTAGTTTTTAGTCATTGTTAGAATTCAGATCTGAAGTTATGTTTTATTTCAAATCTAGTGATGATAAACAAAATTATATTTTTATTCACATTTTAGATGTGAATAAGGACATGTGTTTTAAAAAGTGGATTTTTCATTCACCTTATAGTTGTGTGAAAACACGACATAGAAAAAGGGCATTTCTTTTATTTACAATCTATTGTAAAAATATATATGATTATGAAAACTTGTTAGAAAGGGACACACCTTTATTTACATTTATCTAATGTAAATAAAAAGAACCAAAATATGTGAACCCCTTTATTTACATTTCTCTTGTGTAAATAAAAAGAACCAAAATATGTGAACGCCTTTATTTACATTTCTCTTATGTAAATAAAAAGAACCAAAATATGTGAACACCTTTATTTACATTTCTCTTATGTAAATAAAAAGAACCAAATTATGTGAACATCTTTATTTACATTTTTTATGTAAATAAGAAGAACATATTTACAGTGAACATCTTTATATACATTTTTATGTAAATAAAAAGAACAAATTATGTGAACATCTTTATTTACATTTTTTATGTAAATAAAAAGAACATATCTGCAGTGAACATCTTTATTTACATTTTTATGTAAATAAAAAGAACACATCTGCAGTGGCACCTTTATATACCTTCTTAGTGTAAATAAAATAAGATTTTAGAAAATACCTTTTTATTTTACATTCTTTGTAAAAAAAACATGAATAGGAAAAATATACATTTTGTATTTATGAAAGTGATTTGAAAAGAATTATACTTTTTATTTTCATTTTTATGCAAATAAAATAGAGAAAAAGATTTATATTTTTTAGTGTAATTGTAAACATAAGTTAGAAGAAAAGATTACAATAGGAAATATTACATTTTCAATGTAATTAAAGAATAAGAGAAAATATTACATTTTTTCTTTAATATAATAAAAGATATAAAAGATTACATTTTTCAATGTAATTAAAGAATGAATAAGGGATTTCATTTTGCAACGTAATTAAAGAAAGAATATAAAAGTTACATTTTGCAATGTAAATAAAGAAAATAAGAGATTACAAAAGAAAAGATTACATTTTTATATGATGTAACAAAAGAAAGGAAAAGATTACATTTTTCATAAATGTAATATAAGAAAAGAAAGGATAACGTTTCTATATAATGTAATATAAGGATGGAAAAGTTTACATTTTATTTGCATTGTAGATGCAAATAAAAACATGAATTTTAAAAGGATATTTTATTCACATTTTAGATGTGAATAATGACATGAATTTTAAAAGGGATTTTTTTTATCGTTATTTTAGATGCTGTAAAAAGAGTAGAAATTAAAAGTGGTATTTTTATCGTCATTTTAGATGCGATAAAAAGAATAGATTATAATAATTGAAATCGCCAAACGATTTATATTTATATATATACATATTTATAAATTAAAATTTAAAATGAAACGCGCGCGGCAGTTCGCTTATCGGCAATCGTAACTTTAAATGATCATACCGAAAGATCCGACTGTTGGATTTTCCCAAAACCGGAACCATTAGGACCACTTTGGGAAGATCTTTCCAACGATATAAATTTCATCAAAATCCGATGGTTAGATTTCAAGATATGTGTAAATCAAAATTTGGTAAAAACAGCGTTAGGGCCGCCCACTGACCCGAAGCGTCGTTCTATTATATTGGGCTATTTTTAAATAGATAAATAGCGATAAATTGTTATAAATGAATATAAACGGTACGAAATGATTTAAAAAAAAATTTGCGAGAATTATTTTAAAAGACCGAGTTCAACTCATTTCAAATAATTACACGACGATTAAATAAAAGATGTAGAAGACGGTGATTGAAGACGGCGACCTTCACATCGAATGGACGACGACTACTAATGCCTTGGACTGACTTGCTCCCAGGAAGGGGTTGAAGCAGTAGTTGTCCGAACGTATGTGTTGATTGTCCGGATAAGCGAGAACCTCTCAGGTGTCGCCGGTTTCGTTCAGACCCAAAACAGACTTGTAAATGGATGCGGGTCTGACGTTGGAATTCATTTCATGTAATTAAATTGATTTTTATTAAGGTATGTCTGTTTGGTGGTGGAGAATTTATTCTCTACTTAACACCCTGGTATATATTAGTAGTTATCGGTAGCATGGCGTGAATTGTCAATGTGGCACGCCAAGATACAGATGATCAAGGCTTTTGTTGAAAAGCAGGGCCTTGTGGTTGAAGATCAAAGCATAGTCTGTTTAGGCGTAGCTTTGAGTATAGCGTGATTTCGCGAGCCTCACACCCCAGTATGAGTCAAAACCAGGATTAGGATTGCAGGCAGTGCACACATTTGTTTCTAGCCAAAGTGGTGTCAGTGACCTACCAGCCCTGACATTTTTACTTATATGGATGATGGATTATGAGGTACCTCGAATTTATAGGTTATTAGTGGCCGTATGGAGGTTCAAAGGAACCGGGAAACGTGTGTTCAGGAATAACTAATCCTCTAACATAGGTGTGGACCGGCCCTGAAGATCCAAGGGTTGCCCATAGGTGTGATCCTGAGACATTTGCTAGAGTGTCTCGAATTGGAGAGGACGATCCCTAGCCTCGATTTCATGATGGAAAACCAATTTCCAATACGACATTACGGTCTTGATGATAAACTTATATATGGCGACATAGTATTTGGTAGCAATGCCGTCTAGGATTGATACATTTACTTTGAAGTATTTTAATACTACTTAAACACTTATAAAAATATTAAAATATTATTTTACACATATCATACATGTTTGATCATTATAAGGTAAAACTGTATCCTCCGGTTTGCGTTGCATTGTGTGATGGGACTTGAGACTTATAATGATTTCATTTTACAAAAGTCATTACGTTATTTTGTATCAAATTTATTTAATTATGCACTGGCAATCCAATGGAGTAAACCCGTTCTGTGTTAGCGGCATGGTCCTGTGATTCGCCATATTTTTAGATAATGTAGAAAGATTTCTTATACCAATCCCATGACTGACTCGAAGTTTGTTTCACTTTGCTAACTCGGGTGCCCTCTTTTTTTACACGGGCAGCCAGGTAACAGGTTTAGGTCATATTGAGACTTGTCCTGGATTGAAGACTGCTAAAGGAAGCGATGAAGATCTCTCTTTTATCTTTTATTCTGTTTTGAGACTTTATTCTGTTCTTGGTATTTGATGTACGTTATGGAGTTGAGACTTATTTCCTTTTCATTCAGACTTTCTGTTTTGCTAAGTGGATCCTGTAACTGCGTACTCTGATGTTCAGTTGCTATGACGTTTCTGACATTTATCTTTCCGCTGCAATGTTTATGTGTTATGATATTATCTGAGATATGTTATTGTTGTAAATATGTTGTATTCCAAATGATTATCCTTACTTTCGCACCACGGAAGTTTGGGGTCATCACAGTTGGTATCATAGCTTAAGGTTAACCTTAGCTTCGGAGTATAACATATTTAGAACAGTTGTCTAGATAGAATCCTCATTATTCTAAGGTGAGTCGCTTATTAGAGATAGGACTAGTAATGTCCTAGAATGAACACTGTAGAATAGCACATATTAATTAGTCATCACATCAACCTCTTCCTGTTTGTTCCGACCTTGTCTTTCCTTTAAAAATTATCATTTTGTTGGTATGACTCTTTCCTTGATGGTAAAGACTGATTTAAAATGGACACTAGAGCAAGAACAACTCGAGTTGGAGCCCGAGGTGGTGCTCGAGGCGGAGCTCGAGGTGGAGCCCGAGGTGGAGCTAGAGGGCCAGCCAGAGACGAGACCCCCATTACTCAAGAACAACCTACTTCTGAGGTCGTAACACCACCACCTCCAACCCCACAGCCCTTCGACTTGGAAAGGATGTCAAAGAAATTCAGAAATTTAGGAGGTGTACCCTTCACTGGACGAGAGACTGCGGTTGAAGCAGAGTCATGGCTAAAGAACTGTGAAAAGATCTTGGAAGGCTTAAAATTAGAGGATCAGCGCAAGCGTTTTCTGGCAG
Organism: Allium sativum; assembly: GCA_030737875.1. Lineage (NCBI taxonomy): Eukaryota > Viridiplantae > Streptophyta > Magnoliopsida > Asparagales > Amaryllidaceae > Allium > Allium sativum. The sequence goes on along the minus strand of CM060922.1, from coordinate 439,357,197 downwards.
TATGGCAATTGAAAGATGAAGCTGAACATTGGTGGGACACGGTCAAGATTTGCAATGATGTGGCCAACATGTCTTGGGCCAAATTTAAAGAACTCTTCAATGATAAGTATGTCCCTCCACAAGCAAGAGAGCGCCTTTGCGAGCAGTTTGTCAACTTATAGCAAGGGAGTATGTTTGTTTTTGATTATGTGAGAAAGTTTGATGAGCTCTCACGTTATGCTCCTTGATTGATCCAAGATCCAGTCGAGAAGAATAAAAGATTCATCAAGGGCCTTTCAAAGAAATACTTGGACAGAGTCACCGCTCATATAAGCTCCCATTCAATGAAGTAATAGAGATGGCTTGCCGCTACGAAGAGAATGACGAGGCTGCACAACAAGATAGAGTGAAAAACCAGAACAAAATCAAGAAGGAGCAAACCGACAAGAAGCCTGAGGCAGGTAACTCTTCGGTAGCTAAGCCACAAGGAAAGAAGAGGGACATGACCAAGATGACGTGCTATAATTGCGGCAAGGTATGTCACTATGAATCCGAGTGCAGAGCCCCAAAGAGGCCCAAGAGAAATGAATCTGGACCTAGCCAGAATCGTAACCAGAGTTCTCAGAATCATGGCCAGAACCCCCAGAACACTCAAGATTGCTATAACTGCCATAAGCCGGGGCACTTTGTCAGAAATTGTCCTCTATTGAAGAAAACAGAAGTGGCACATGTTTACGAAGGAGCGGATGCACCAGCTTCTACCGAGGGGTCAGGTAAACCCGATGTCTTAGGAGGTACTCTTTATATTAAGAACATTCCTATTACTGCATTGCTTGACACTGGTGCAAAATGAAGTTTTATCTCCAATGATGCAATTAAAAAGTTAAATCTGAAACCAAAGAAACTTAAAGAGTTGGTTAGAGCCCATAGCCCAATAGGAGGTTCTCTTATTCTTGACCAGTTTTGTAGAGTGCCTATTTCTTATTCATGTTACCAGTTTACCTTTAATTTGATCGTTATGAATTTCTCCGGTTATGATGTCATACTGGGGATTGATTGGCTAACAAAGTATGAGGCTGAGTTAGTATGTGCGGAGAGAATCATCAAAGTTAGAACTAAGCTTGGAATTATTACTATCCCATGCCACGGCACAGCCACCGACAGAAAGGAATTCTAGTCTTCTCTAGAGGTCACCCCTACTTCTATTGAGGATATCCCTGTCGTCAAAGATTATGCTGATGTATTCAAAGAATTTGATGGCTTGCCTCCACGTAGAGAAATCAACTTCAGAATTGACTTAGCTCCGAATGCAAGGCCTGTCGTATATCCTATTCAGAGAATGTCGCCAAAAGAAAAAGAGGAGCTGAGAAATCAAACCAAGCAGCTTTTGTGGAAAGGGCTGATCAGGCCTAGCTTCTCAGAATGTGTCGCAGCTATGGTATTTGTCCCAAAGTCAGACGGTACCCTCAGGCTATGTGTATACTACCGCGACCTCAATAAGCAAACCCTGAAAAACAAATATCCACTGCCTTGTATTGATGATTTACTGGACCGCTTACATGGAGCACGAGTATTCTCTAGGATGGATCTAGCCACAGGTTTCCATCAACTGCGCATCGCAGAAGAGTGTGTTCCTTTGACTGCTTTCAGAGGACCAGACACATTCTATGAATGTCTAATAATGCCCTTTGGGTTATGTAATGCTCCAGCATATTTTGTTGATTTGATGAATAGAGTATTCCGAGATGTTCTGAATAAATTCATGATGGTATTCATCGATGACATCCTCATCTTTTCTAAATCCACTGCTGAGCACGAACAACATCTGAGAGAAGTCTTGGAGATTTTGCAAAGAAATGTGTTGAAAGCCAAATTCTCCAAATGCATATTCTGGCAGGAAGAAGTGAAATTCCTCAGCCTTGTCGTATCAAAAGAAGGCATCTCAGTAGATCCAGGGAAGATCTTAGCCATCCAAGACTGGAAGCAGCCTCAAACTCCCACAAAAGTCAGAAGTTTTTAAGGACTGGTGGGCTATTATCGAAAATTCGTTAAGGATTTTTCGAGGATAGCTTGTCTATTGACAAAGCTGACCAAGAAGCATACAAAATTCGTTTGGACACCCGAATGTGAGGCAGCTTTCCAAGATCTAAAAAGGAGGTTGATCACTGCTCCTGTGTTGACCATTATAGATGGCAATCAGGATTTGAAAGTCTGGACCGATGCTTCTAAAGAAGGTTGTTTCTTTTATCAACATGTTAGAGATGACATTCTTAAATGATTAATCTCACTTTAACATGTTATTCTTTTATCTGTGTAAGGTATTGGTGCGGTGCTAATGCAAAGGGACAAAGTAGTCGCATATGCTAGCTGCCAGCTGAAATCGCATGAGAAGAATTACGCCACCCATGATCTTGAGCTAATGGCCATTGTATTTGCTCTAAAGATATGGAGGCACTATCTCTTGGGTTAGAAGTTCGAACTATATATGGATCACAAATCCTTAAAGCATTTGTTTACCCAAAGAGACTTAAATATGAGGCAGCAACGCTAGGTTGAATTTCTTGCGGCCTATGATCTGGATATCCTATATACTCCAGGGAAAGCCAACGTTGTAGCCGATGCGCTCAATAGAAATAATGCGGACAACGTCAATCTCATCCTCGCCAATCTCATTATCACTCCTACTCTTATTGATAAAATTTCTGCTCTGTAGAAGGATGATGAGTTTATCCAGAGAATTAGCCAAAGAATTCGGGATGACGAAACCACGAGTTTTCAAATTGATGACGAAGGAGTTCTTAGGCTATTAGGCCGAATTTGTGTCTCAAACATTTCTGAGCTCAAATGGGAGATTATGGATGAATGTCATACATATAAGCTTAGCATTCATCCTGGGGTGAGCAAGATGTATCATGACCTCAAGTGCACATTTTGGTGGAGGTCCATGAGGAGAGATATTTCTATTTATGTTGCTAGATGTCCCACTTGTCAGCAAGTTAAAAGTGATCAACAGAAGCTGGCAGGTTTGTTGCAACCGCTGGGAGTTCCAGTTTGGAAGTGAGAGGAAATCTCTATGGACTTTATTGATGGCTTGCCCCGAAGCAGAAAAGGGAATGATAGCATATGGGTGATTGTAGATCGCTTAACAAAAACTGCCTATTTCATCCCCGTTAGGTCCAATAGAACAGCTCGAAGTCTGGCGCAGCTTTATGTTAAATAGATTGTCAGACTACATGGAGTTCCCAAAAGCATTGTTAGTGATCGGGATCCTATATTTACTAGCAAATTCTGGGAAGCTTTCCAAGAGGAGCTAGAGACCAAATTGAATCTGAGCACTGCTTATCACCCTCAGACAGATGGCCAGACTGAGAGGGTAAACCGCATTTTAGAAGACTTGTTACGGGCGTGCATTCTTGATTATGGCGGCTCACGGGAGGATCACTTGCACTTGGTAGAGTTCTCTTATAATAGTATCTACCAAGCAAGCTTGAAGATGTCACCGTTTGAATTATTATATGGCAGACCATGCAATCTCCGGCATGTTGGGTAGAGCCAGGCAATCGATTAGTCTTGGGCCCCGACATGGTTCGTGAAGCATCAGATAAGGTTGATTTGATTAAGAAGCGCATGTTGACTTCTCAGAGCCGAAGAAGTGCTATGCAGACCAACGAAGAAAAGATCTAAAATTCTCTGTTGGCGACTATGTTTACTTGAGGGTTTCTCCATTGAGAGGCGTAGTTCGTTTTGGGAAGACTAGAAAGTTGGCACCGAGATTCATTGGTCCATTTCCTATTCTCGAAAGGATTGGTACTCTCGCTTATCGAGTGCAGCTGCCTGACTGGTTGCCAGGGGTGCATGATGTATTTCATGTGTCTCAACTCCGCAAACATGTTCATGATCCAGACTTAGTTGTGGAGGAAGTAGCATAAAAAGTAAGGAGGGAGCTGGTGAAAATCGTTGGCAAAGAAACCCGAGTACTGAGGAACAAGAGGATCCACCTAGTCAAGGTGCAGTGGAGCGGGGATTTTAGAGACTGTACTTTAGAGATAGAGGATAGCATCAAAAAGGCTTACCCCAAGTGCAGAGTGGACATCTCCGAGTAACTCTTGTGTTAAGGTACATTTACATTTTCAGTTTTGTTTCCTACTTTTTTTCCTTTTCGGGAATGAAAATTTTTTAAGTGGGGGAGATTGTAACAACCCGGAGAATCCGAACCAATTAAAATTTTTTATTTTAAATAATTTGGTTAGAAAATGTGCTAGAAATTAAAATTTTCATTTTTAAATAATATTAATGCCAGTGAAAATAGTCAATTTTCAAACGACCTCTGTTTTCGACGAAACCACTTTTGTGGGAACCGGAATGTCAAATTATTCCTAGGTTTCAATTTTTGGAATTTTCCGAATTAATATGTGAGCGTGGCGAAAGAAAATGTGTTTGACTCAATTCAGTCAAATTTAATCGATAGAAAAATAGCCATTTTTCAAACTGTCTCGGAATTCGATGAAATTAATTTTGTTAGAACCGTATCGTCATAACAAAGCCAAATATATTTTTTTGGATTTTCCTGAGTCCGTATTTGGCCTCGATGAATTTATTTATATGAACGAATTAATTTAATAAAGGATTTAATTATTAAATTAAATAATTCAGACCACAAACAGCCGTTTAGGCTGACGGGACTGGCCCGTTGGATCTGGAACAGGGGCTATTGGGTGGGGCCACCTCCGGTTGGACTGGAGTTGGATCTGTTAAAAAGTTACTGATTTAATTGCAAAATTACATTTTAATATTATAAATAATGGGAGAAACGAAAACCCTAATTACAATTCACTATTCACCTTCGTTACTCAGCCGCCAACCTCTTTTCAAGGGCCGATTCTTCTTCTTCAAATTCCTCCTTCTCCACTAGCTTTTAGACCCCACTCCAGTTCAACTTTCTATAGAGATTTCCGAGACCTTCTCATCCATATGGCAATCACACCCTGCCATCACCTGAATCATCGGATCCAAGCCCTGAAACCCGTCATCGTCGAATCGCCGTACCCCTCCAATCCCGCCACCGAACCGAACCCCACCGTCGGCGCCAGCTCGCCTCCCCAAGCCTGTCAACCTCCTCTAATCTGATCTGTCCCTCGTGCAACAGGTTGCGAATAAAATCAAGACCTAGAATTGAATCCAATACCTGAAACCGCGGCCAAAGTTCTGAGGCAAGGTGGAATTATGATTTAACTGTTTTAACACTAATAAGCATCACAAATTTTATTTTTTAATAATAAAAGATGATATCTAGCTCATACGAACACAATTCTGAACAATTTCAGAAATGCTGCGACTTTGACAACAAATACTACGTTCTAGAACTGAGTGGGACTGATTCTGAACTTTTTGAAATTTAGATCCGCTTTGAACCAAGGTGAGATTTCATTTTTTTTAAATAATTTAACTACTTTCTCGACTGTTAGAATCATTGTGTGTACGTAAATAATATAGATATGCGATGTGGTAATTTAGAGTTTATTTATTGTTGTGTGATATTCTGATGTGTAGATCTACATGGTTGTCAATTTTTAGTCATCATTAGAATTTAGATCTGAAGTTATGTTTTATTTCAAATCTAGTGATGATAAACAAAATTATATTTTTATTCACATATTAGATGTGAATAAGGACATGTGTTTTAAAAAGTGGGTTTTTCATTCACCTTAAGTTGTGTATGAAAACATGACATAGAAAAAGGGCATTTCTTTTATTTACAATCTATTGTAAAAATATATATGATTATGAAAACTTGTTAGAACGGGACACAAATTTATTTACATTTCTCTTATGTAAATAAAAAGAACCAAAATATGTGAACACCTTTATTTACATTTCTCTTATGTAAATAAAAAGAACCAAAATATGTGAACACCTTTATTTTCATTTCTCTTATGAAAATAAAAAGAACCAAAATATGTGAACACCTTTATTTACATTTCTCTTATGTAAATAAAAAGAACCAAAATATGTGAACACCTTTATTTACATTTCTCTTATGTAAATAAAAAGAACCAATTTATGTGAATATCTTTATTTACATTTTTTATGTAAATAAGAAGAACATATTTACAGTGAACATCTTTATATACATTTTTATGTAAATAAAAAGAACAAATTATGTGAACATCTTTATTTACATTTTTAGGTAAATAAAAAGAACATATTTGCAGTGAACATCTTTATTTACATTTTTATGTAAATAAAGGGAACACATCTGCAGTGGCACCTTTATATATCTTCTTAATGTAAATAAAATAAGATTTTAGAAAATACCTTTTTATTTTACATTCTTTGTAAATAAAAACATGAATAGGAAAAATATACATTTTGTATTTGTGAACATGATTAGAAAAGAATTATACTTTTTATTTGCATTTTTATGCAAATAAAACATAGAAAAAGAATTATACTTTTTAGTGTAACTATAAACATAAGTTAGAAGAAAAAGATTACAATAGGAAAGATTACATTTTCAATGTAATTAAAGAAAGAGAAAAAATATTACATTTTTTTCTTTAATGTAATAAAAGATATAAAAGGTAACATTTTTCAATGTAATTAAAGAATGAATAAGGGATTTCATTTTGCAATTTAATTAAAGAAAGATTATAAAAGTTACATTTTGCAATGTAAATAAAGAAAATAAGAGATTACAAAAGAAAAGATTACATTTTTATTTTATTTAACAAAAGAAAGGAAAAGATTACATTTTTCATAAATGTAATATAAGAAAAGAAAGGATTACATTTGTGACGATCCCAAAACCCCATGCTACGGTGTTAAGGATAATTATTGGAATATAACACATTAATCATCATTAGCAGAGTACAGATAATAGCATAAGCAGGAAATAGAATATTTTACACAAATATGACAGCGGAATCATATATATCACAACATCAGAGAGCACAGTGCAGGATACAACTTAGTGCATAAAGATACATGATCAGTCTACATCGCCATAAGCGGCACATATACATAGAGAGTACATAAAGAAATATCAGTCTATATCGCCAGAGGCGGAATCATATACATATAATAACAATGGAGGAAAATCAATAGTCAAAACTGTGAAGTCAAGCCTCGCCATGATCCAAAAGGTGCACTCTGAAACACCCCACCTCCGTTAGGGTCACTCTCAAAGGGAATGCCCTAATTTTGGTGGAGGTTTATAAGTACAAGTCACAGATATACAAGACAGATATAAGAACACATATTTGTAAACAGCGGAAGAACAACAAACTTTATTTCATGAAGTCAAATACGTGTTACAACAACATCCTTTCCAAAAACATAACATAACACTTTCATAATCTGTCTTGAGTACATTATTTAAAGAAGCATAAATAAAACATAGATAAACTGCAAAAGCCCCATAGTGGATTGTCCAAAGCCATAGTTCAAAACAGGAAAGTCCAAGCAATACATTTCTCTTCTTCAAGCTGGATGTTGAGGTTGGTCAAGCTACTGTGTTCCATCCCTGAGGACCTGGGGGGGGGGGGAAACGGAAGAAAGAAGACGAAAGAAAAGTAGAGTCAGACATAAAGCCTGAGTAAGTCTAGTACTATTTTGTCTATGAATAAAGAACTGGGTATGATAAGTATAAACAAGAAGTGGGCAAGCACTATAAACTTGGTTAAGTTGTCTAGGGTCGAATAGACCATCGTACCCCATGTTAATCTCTGAACCCATATAAACTAGTTTCCAATCTGCACCCCATAATCAGGGTGATGTGATCCATTCTATGATGATCGGCTCCTACTCGAATAGTTACATGTGTCTTACGGCCCCCGATGTCTGTAGTTACCTATGCTGGTCCCACCATGGGGTGTATCAAGTCCCATAGTGGCAACCCGACACAACCTTAGAGTGCACAGGTATGCTACTGGTGTCCAGTGCCTTATTTTTCTGCGCCGGAGTGTGTGCACGCCCGCACTCCGTTAGAACCTACACTGCTACACCACCGCCGTCGCTTTGACCTCTTACAATCAGCCCAGTAATCGTGCCCCACCCTGCCTAGTTTCAGGGTATCCTGATACACCTTTTAGGGTTACTGCTGAAAAGGGTCCCCCGTTACTAGGTTTTCTATCTCTAGCCAACATGCTAAGTTGGTTAAGTGTTTCCTAACCTAACCCCACCAGTCCGTTTAGTTTAGCATGTTCCATTTTGATTAAGTCTTTAGTTCACTTAATCCTAACAATCCTGACTCAGCCTTAATTGTCTTATTAAGGCCCTGACCTCTCACATTAGACAGGTATTGTTGTGGCTGCCTGTTGCCGGTTGGTTCCGGGCAGTCTTACGCCACAACTCAGTCTAACCTCGGGTCCTTGCTGGGCTCCATGTTTAACCTCCCACATTGGATAGGTATTGTTGTGACTACTGGACAGCCGGGCGGTTCCGGGCAGGTTTACATCACAACTCAATCCAACCTCGGGTTAAACACATCGTATGTTCTACATTTACATATCTTGTCATTCTTCTTTATTTCTTATATGTAAATATTTGCGGCCCATTATTAAGTTAATGGTGTAAAGGTTACACCAATCACGGGCCCAACCCATACTTGAATTTGGGCCCTTCTATTTTATATTTTCATTCATTAATTAATTTTAACCCAACGTTATTTTCCCCCGTTTTACACGTCCGTTCATATATATTGGGCTTAGCCTTTTAAAGCCCAATTTAGCCATGCGAAAGGGGAGGCTTAAAGCGTGATTACATACACAAAGAGGGGAAAGTGAGCGCATGAACTTGCATATGACGTTGGAAATACATAATAGAAACTGGTGTACTTGCATATATATACTTTGGTCATAAAACATAGGTGACATGAATCAAAGCATGTGAACTTGTAATTGAGATATCATTATTGACACATGAACCTATATTTTTATTTAGGCATAATGTCAAACATAAGCATGGCATAAATACTTCTAGCATAAACATGGCATAATGTCAAACATAAGCATGGCATAAATATTTCTAGCATAAACAAGTCATGTTCATAAGGTTTCTACATGTTTACAAAGGGGATACTTTGTTATTAACACAAAAGCATAGATCAACTTAATTATGGTTTAAGTCTAATCACATAACGATAGTATAAATATACTTATGCATAAATATTCCTAATCATGGTGTTTGCTTTAAACTTGCAAAAAGGGATTTTTGAGTCTAACCTAGCCATGTCTCACATATGTCATCATATAATTCTTTTAAACGAGATAGACTTAATCATAGATTTCAATTATGCCAAATATCATTCATAGCCTAGCCATATTCATAAGTTTGCAAAAGCATGACTTAATACATGGATTATGGTGTCAAAATTCCAACATAGTTTCATATGAACTATAACAACCAAACTTGTTTCAATTACTTGCAAAACGATTTATGCACAAAAATATACATCATGATGGCATAATAACAAAGCCCCAAACTCGCATGAATTTCAATCAACTACATACATGTAGCTTCAACATAGATTACATAATTTGCGCAATATTCCAAACGTATACTTGCATAGAACTACCGCATGTAGTTCTTTATAATGAATAACATAATTTTGCACAAATATGAATTACTTTATTATCCCAATTCAAGCATACAAATCAATACAGTTGTTTATTCATACCAAAGTAATACTCTACTTACAATGGTTGCGGCGAATTCTCTAATTAAGAGATATGATTCCTTTGTTGAATTGATTGGCTTTAGGTTGCTTGAATTGCTTTAGGCTTTAGAACTTTCTTCCTAATTCTCTCTCTAGTTGGCGGCTACTCTTAGTCGTTCCTCAGCAACATGGCGGCTATGTTCTTAATTTGAATGAATAGATTAGGGTTTAGTCTAGGGTTGTTTATATAGAGGTTAGGAATTGATTAGGACCATTGATGTTGCTAGGTTAGATCGTAGCCATTCATTAGATAGAGAGACCAATTAGAACCCGCCACCTAGCCCTAATGACAAAGCAGACCACAGAAATTCGACCAAACACAGACCTGGCCAGCCAGGTTGACTGGGCTCGACCAGGTCGACACCCCTGTCGACAGGGCTGTCGACAGCCCTGTCGACATGGGTAGCCCAGGTCGACAGCCCAGTCGACCTGGGTGGCCTAGGCGGGTGTTTATCCGCCCTGGCCCACTGGGCCCGATTTTTTTAATTATTTTATTCTGTTTGAATTTTAAATTTAATTCAAAACTTCCGAAGGCCATATCTTCTTCATACGGACTCCGTTTTTCGAAAACTCGGACTCTATTTCGCGTATTTTTCCGAGACGAACGCAATGGCGTATCCCGTTTCCCTTAGTTCTTTGATTTGAATTTGATTATACTTTAATTTGTTAATTTCACAGTTATAGAATTCTCGGGGTGTTACATTCTCCCCCACTTAAAAGGATTTCGTCCCCGAAATCTTCAAGTTAGGAGGAATGTATATCCTAACATCCAATCATCCATCTACTCATCCATCAAACACGAGCATCCATTGTCCTTAAAAGACTTCTAATGCTTCATGATCATATGCAAAGTGTGTGTGTACATGTACTTATCTAATGCAAAATCAGGCGGTCTACTGATTCAGTTGACCTCCTTAATGCGAATTATGTAAGTGCCATGAATCCATTATGTATGCAAATTTTCCTATTCTTGATTCTACATGAGTGCACAATCATTCAATACAAATGCAACATCCACATGACAACACATTAAAGTTCAACCACATACGAATACAAACATATATGCATATGCAATATGAAGTGACTGAGCCGATCTAAAACTTAGATTGTGTGTGTATATGCAACCACGAGCAACCACTAGCAATCACTTGCAACCACTTGCAACCATCATACATAACATGTTTCAACTACATGTTTCCATCCAAAGGGTTTCTACCTAAAAGATAAGGTCGAGGAAATATACCTAAAAAGATAGATAAAAGCGCAACTTAAGGAAAATGAAAGATCAAGGATGTACCCTCGAACAGAAAAGGGTAGGCTGTACGGAATTTAGCTTCAGTTTCCCAAGTCGCGTCTCCCTCGGCGTCGCTCCACTGAACTTTGACGAGCTTGACTTCACGGTTGCGTAGCTTCTTCACTTCCGTTCCTAAGATGCGGTTGGAACTTTTCTTATGGTTGCTTCGCGTTCCACTTCGGCCTCTTCGAGTATATTTGGCTCTACTACTTCAGCTGATTCCATCCAATCTTTCGGGTTGCTCCAATCTATAGGACATTTTTTTTCCCAATTGTTCCTATCTAAAGGTATAGTCGAATGATAGAAGCAAGTAAAAACTTTGTGCCCATTAGGCAATGTCAAAACTGAAAACCTATGCCACATATATATTGATTAGGAGAAGAACTCTCTAAGCATCAGCCCCGAAGACCGAAATCAACATCAGACTGACACCCAAAGAGTTACTCAACCCAACCACCATATATGATTCTAGGAAACTAAGCATGATGGACTCCTTTTAGGTCATAAGGGAGTCCCTTCCTAAGACCAATCTGTATCCTATAAAGCCCAAAAACTTTAGTAAAATCAACGAACATCCTCGAGCCCCAACATGTGTTACCAACAGATGAGTCATACTCCCTATGGGGTTTGCAATAGAAATTGGATTAAGAATAGGACCGAGAGGATATACACAAAAGATACTATGCAAGTAAGTCCTACAGGAAGAGAGGGATCAAGGATATACTCTTAAGAAGAGATACGATGCACGAATCTAGTCTTCAATCTTCTAAGCCGCATTTCTTGAGCTTAACTCCATTATGCTTTGTCTGTCTTTAACTTCACAATTTCGTAGTTTCTTAATCCTTGTTTCCAAAATATGAGTTGGAACCCTTGCCTCTCGTTCCTCTTTCACTCATTCTCCTTCTAGTATACTTGGCTCAAGCCTAACTGCGTACTCATGGTTCCATGCAAGCTCTCCAAAATTCATTAGTGAATCTTGGATCTTGTTCACTTACTAGAAGGTATTCCACATAGATGAATTATCTCTTGAAAATAAACAAATGTACTTACTAAGGTGATTCTTTACAACTCATGCATCAGCGAAATGAACCTTCAGCCTTAGTGGCGAACACTACTGGAGCGCCCTATTCTGAAATGCTCCTCCTAATGAACCCCTTTTCTAAAAGCTCTTTAATATGTTTACTGAGCTCTTTCCTTTCTCGTGGAGCCATATGTCTAACGGGCAACGCAACGGGCTTTGCATTATCTACATGATATATGCGGAAGTCTATTTCCCGCTTCGGAGGCAAGCCCTTCACCTCTTCGAAGACATCCGGATATTCCCGGACCATTCTAACTGATTGCAAATTTTCAACAGAGGCATCTAGCGATTCAAGATAACTAAGCATAACCGCATACGAGGGATTACAAGAAATTTCCAAAGTATTACCGAGCTGGGTTAGGAGCCTAACAACCCTTTTCTCACAATCAAGGATGGCCCCATTACGGGATAGCCAATCCATACCCAAAATCAAACCATACCCCGAAAAGCCCAAAACAAAGGCACTACATTGAAATTCTACACTTAGAATGGAAATTTTCAATCCCACACAGATCATAGACAAATGAGCTGGGCCCCCAATTGGGTTTGAAACAATTAAGGGGTCCTCTACCATACTAGTTTCTAGGTGCAGAGATTCTACTAAAGCAGACGAGATAAAGGAGTGTGATGCGCTAGAATCAAACAAAGTGCGAACGGGGTGATCGTAAAAGATAAACTACACTTTCTACAGAAGTGTTTGTACCTCGCTGTTGCAAAGGTGGCGCTTCCAGCACATGAATCTGTGCCCCTGTGGTGGATCCAGTGCCCTGCCCCTGTCCCCGTTTCTTTGGGCAGTCCTTAGCCCTATGGCCCGTCTCACTGCAAGAAAAGCACCCACCATTCTCCTTGGCCTTCTTTTTCCGGCAGTCCTTTACTAAGTGCCCCACTTTGCCACAGAAATTACACGTCCTCTTCTCTTTGTTGCCTTCCCCGCCTTTTTTAAAGTCTGTCTTCTTAGGCTGCAAACCCTCTTTCTTCTTGCCCTTATCCTCTTCATTCAGCAATGCCATTTGCACCAATCTTTCATACGTGGCCCCCATGGGTATATGGGTCATGGCCAAACTATGTAATGGCTCATTCAACCCTTTGACGAAACGGAGAGCCTTCTTGTGCGGGGTGTTGACTAGGTCAAGCCCAAACCTAGCCAGCTCATCGAACTGATTCACATACTCTCTGACAGTCTTGACCCCTTGCTTAAGAAATAAGAATTTTTCCAACTGCAAACTTCTTTCCGCATCTGAGAGAAACTTAGTCTCAAACCTTGCCCTAAAGTCCTCCCATGTCTCCACTGGTCTTTCAGCATTAGTGACTTCCCACCAGTAGGAAGCCTCGCCCTTCAATAGCCACACTGCCAACTGTACTTTTTGTCTATCTTCTACCTCAAAGATGATGAATAGGTCCTCCGTTTCTTTCAGCCAATTTCTAGCTGCTACGAAGGACTCAGTTCCATGGAAATCCCTTCCTCCCATAGCTTTAAAATCTTTACATATCTTAGCAAACGTGTTTCCCCGAGGAGGAGGTGGAGGAAAAGGTGCTGCTGCAGCTGGATGATTTCCTTCAGCTGGGGGAGGAGGAACGGTAGGACCTGGCTGAGTGGCCCTTGCTTCTAAGAACCGTCTAAACCAACCAGGTATTGGCACCCCGTCTGGCAAGTTAAGATCTTGGGACATGCTGAAACAAAAAGGATAGATTCAAAACGAAGGATAAGAGATAGTTCCTATGGCTTTGGGGAGTGGACTTTTGCCTTTTCAAAATAAAATAATATTTTTCTTTTAAAAATGCTTCTTTAAATTTCCTTTTTGAAAATAAATTTTTTTTTCAAAACTTTTTATCTTATCTGGTAAACCTATGCTCTGATACCAAGTGAAACACCCCACCTCCGTTAGGGTCACTCTCAAAGGGAATGCCCTAATTTTGGTGGAGGTTTATAAGTACAAGTCACAGATATACAAGACAGATATAAGAACACATATTTGTAAACAGCGGAAGAACAACAAACTTTATTTCATGAAGTCAAATACGTGTTACAACAACATCCTTTCCAAAAACATAACATAACACTTTCATAATCTGTCTTGAGTACATTATTTAAAGAAGCATAAATAAAACATAGATAAACTGCAAAAGCCCCATAGTGGATTGTCCAAAGCCATAGTTCAAAACAGGAAAGTCCAAGCAATACATTTCTCTTCTTCAAGCTGGATGTTGAGGTTGGTCAAGCTACTGTGTTCCCTCCCTGAGGACCTGGGGGGGGGGGGAACGGAAGAAAGAAGACGAAAGAAAAGTAGAGTCAGACATAAAGCCTGAGTAAGTCTAGTACTATTTTGTCTATGAATAAAGAACTGGGTATGATAAGTATAAACAAGAAGTGGGCAAGCACTATAAACTTGGTTAAGTTGTCTAGGGTCGAATAGACCATCGTACCCCATGTTAATCTCTGAACCCATATAAACTAGTTTCCAATCTACACCCCATAATCAGGGTGATGTGATCCATTCTATGATGATCGGCTCCTACTCGAATAGTTACATGTGTCTTACGGCCCCCGATGTCTGTAGTTACCTATGCTGGTCCCACCATGGGGTGTATCAAGTCCCATAGTGGCAACCCGACACAACCTTAGAGTGCACAGGTATGCTACTGGTGTCCAGTGCCTTATTTTTCTGCGCCGGAGTGTGTGCACGCCCGCACTCCATTAGAACCTACACTGCTACACCACCGCCGTCGCTTTGACCTCTTACAATCAGCCCAGTAATCGTGCCCCACCCTGCCTAGTTTCAGGGTATCCTGATACACCTTTTAGGGTTACTGCTGAAAAGGGTCCCCCGTTACTAGGTTTTCTATCTCTAGCCAACATGCTAAGTTGGTTAAGTGTTTCCTAACATAACCCCACCAGTCCGTTTAGTTTAGCATGTTCCATTTTGATTAAGTCTTTAGTTCACTTAATCCTAACAATCCTGACTCAGCCTTAATTGTCTTATTAAGGCCCTGACCTCTCACATTAGACAGGTATTGTTGTGGCTGCCTGTTGCCGGTTGGTTCCGGGCAGTCTTACGCCACAACTCAGTCTAACCTCGGGTCCTTGCTGGGCTCCATGTTTAACCTCCCACATTGGATAGGTATTGTTGTGACTACTGGACAACCGGGCGGTTCCGGGCAGGTTTACATCACAACTCAATCCAACCTCGGGTTAAACACATCGTATGTTCTACATTTACATATCTTGTCATTCTTCTTTATTTCTTATATGTAAATATTTGCGGCCCATTATTAAGTTAATGGTGTAAAGGTTACACCAATCACGGGCCCAACCCATACTTGAATTTGGGCCCTTCTATTTTATATTTTCATTCATTAATTAATTTTAACCCAACGTTTTTTCCCCCGTTTTACACGTCCGTTCATATATATTGGGCTTAGCCTTTTAAAGCCCAATTTAGCCATGCGAAAGGGGAGGCTTAAAGCGTGATTACATACACAAAGAGGGGAAAGTGAGCGCATGAACTTGCATATGACGTTGGAAATACATAATAGAAACTGGTGTACTTGCATATATATACTTTGGTCATAAAACATAGGTGACATGAATCAAAGCATGTGAACTTGTAATTGAGATATCATTATTGACACATGAACCTATATTTTTATTTAGGCATAATGTCAAACATAAGCATGGCATAAATACTTCTAGCATAAACATGGCATAATGTCAAACATAAGCATGGCATAAATATTTCTAGCATAAACAAGTCATGTTCATAAGGTTCCTACATGTTTACAAAGGGGATACTTTGTTATTAACACAAAAGCATAGATCAACTTAATTATGGTTTAAGTCTAATCACATAACGATAGTATAAATATACTTATGCATAAATATTCCTAATCATGGTGTTTGCTTTAAACTTGCAAAAAGGGATTTTTGAGTCTAACCTAGCCATGTCTCACATATGTCATCATATAATTCTTTTAAACAAGATAGACTTAATCATAGATTTCAATTATGCCAAATATCATTCATAGCCTAGCCATATTCATAAGTTTGCAAAAGCATGACTTAATACATGGATTATGGTGTCAAAATTCCAACATAGTTTCATATGAACTATAACAACCAAACTTGTTTCAATTACTTGCAAAACGATTTATGCACAAAAATATACATCATGATGGCATAATAACAAAGCCCCAAACTCGCATGAATTTCAATCAACTACATACATGTAGCTTCAACATAGATTACATAATTTGCGCAATATTCCAAACGTATACTTGCATAGAACTACCGCATGTAGTTCTTTATAATGAATAACATAATTTTGCACAAATATGAATTACTTTATTATCCCAATTCAAGCATACAAATCAATACAGTTGTTTATTCATACCAAAGTAATACTCTACTTACAATGGTTGCGGCGAATTCTCTAATTAAGAGATATGATTCCTTTGTTGAATTGATTGGCTTTAGGTTGCTTGAATTGCTTTAGGCTTTAGAACTTTCTTCCTAATTCTCTCTCTAGTTGGCGGCTACTCTTAGTCGTTCCTCAGCAACATGGCGGCTATGTTCTTAATTTGAATGAATAGATTAGGGTTTAGTCTAGGGTTGTTTATATAGAGGTTAGGAATTGATTAGGACCATTGATGTTGCTAGGTTAGATCGTAGCCATTCATTAGATAGAGAGACCAATTAGAACCCGCCACCTAGCCCTAATGACAAAGCAGACCACAGAAATTCGACCAAACACAGACCTGGCCAGCCAGGTTGACTGGGCTCGACCAGGTCGACACCCCTGTCGACAGGGCTGTCGACAGCCCTGTCGACATGGGTAGCCCAGGTCGACAGCCCAGTCGACCTGGGTGGCCTAGGCGGGTGTTTATCCGCCCTGGCCCACTGGGCCCGATTTTTTTAATTATTTTATTCTGTTTGAATTTTAAATTTAATTCAAAACTTCCGAAGGCCATATCTTCTTCATACGGACTCCGTTTTTCGAAAACTCGGACTCTATTTCGTGTATTTTTCCGAGATGAACGCAATGGCGTATCCCATTTCCCTTAGTTCTTTGATTTGAATTTGATTATACTTTAATTTGTTAATTTCACAGTTATAGAATTCTCGGGGTGTTACACACTCCTACTGCAGTGCAAAGCCAAAATAGGTCCAACCACCTGATACTAGGCTGCCCGTGTGAAAATAAGGGCACCCGAGTTTGCAAGGTGAAACAAACTACGAGTCAGTCATGGGACGGGTATGAGAAATCTATTTAACTAATTAAACAGCAATAATAAGGCAAATCAAAGGACCACGCCACTTTCGCGGAACGGGTTTACTCCAATGATTGCTAGTGCATGAAATAAAGTAAATTATTAAATCATCGCAATGCTTTTTATAAAAATGAAGCCATTATAAGACTCAGGTCCCATCATACAATGCAACGCAAGCCGGAGGATAGAGTTTTTACCTTATAATGGCCAAGAGATGCTTCATACGTATAAATAAAAGTGTTTGATATTATTACTAGTGCATATATGTTTCAAAAGCGAATTCAATCATAAATATCAATCATAGACGACATAAGTGACCCATACCACTATGTCGCCATACTAGTAATACAATAAAATCCGCAATTTCATATTGGAATTTGGATTCCATCATGAGTCGAGGCAAGGGGCAAGCTCCTCTCCTTTCGAGACACTCTAACAAATGTCTCAGGACCACACATAACGATCCTTGGATCTTCAGGGCTGGTCCTCTCTTACTTTTGAGGATTGGCAATTCCTGAACACAAGTTTCCCGGTCCTATAGGACCTATAATCGAGGCGCCTCGCATTCCAACAACCACATAGTTAAAAAGTATATATAAATGTCAGGGCTGGTAGGTCACTGACATCACCCATAGCTAGAAAGAAACGTCGTGCACTCCTTGGGTCCTTATCCCGTTTTTGACTCATATCGAGGTGTGAGTCTCACGAATCCATGCTATACACAAAGCTACGCCACATGGGCTATGCTTTGATCATCAACCACAAGACTTTGCTTTTCAACAGAAGCCTTGATCATATGCCACTTAGGCGTGCCACACAGGCAATTCACTCCATGCGACTGATTTCTATCGATATATAACCTTTGAGCTCGTACGTCTCATAGAAGGGCTTTAAGCAAGAGAATAAATTCTCCGCCGCCAAACAGGTATACATTTAATAGAGATCAATCAGCACAAAACAAAATCCAATGTCAGACACACAGTCCATTCACAAGTTCGTTCTGGGTTTGAACGAAGCCGGAGGCACCATATTCCTCACATATCCATACAATCAAAAATACGTCCGGACGGCTACCACTTCAGCTCCTTCAATGTAGCTACTCCAATCATGAGCATCAGTAGCGCCCATCCATCCAATGTGAAGATCGTCGGTCTTGAACCATCTTCAACTCTTCGACTTCTAAGCGTCGATCGATTATTTGAAATGAGAATTAACTCGGCCTTTCCAAATAATCCACGTATATTTAGATTTTCAAATCAATTCTTTACCTGGTTAAATCATTAGACGTTCACATTTCAGTTCTTTAGTATAATTTTCATGTTAAACACATTCAACCACCAATTATCAAGCAAACCAAGCAGAATCGGTTTATTTCCATTCTATATCGTCTATAATATTTTATAACGATATATCGCCATTTTTATTTATTTAAAAACGACCCAATTTAATTAAATGACGTTTCAGGTCGTGCCGAGGCACTGGCGCTGTTTTTCCCTAAATTTGTTTTACACATATCTGAAAATCTAACCGTTGGATCTTAACAATGTTTATATCGTTGGGAAGATATTCCCAAAGCAAACCCAACGGTTCCAGTTTCGTGAAAATCCGATGGTCGGATCTTTCGGTATAATCGTTTGAAGTTACGATTTCAAAACGTGAATTGCATGGCCTTGATTCGTTTTAATTTAATTTATATATATATATATAATTCATTCGGTGATTTCTATATCGTTTTCACTTCAAATATTTCATTAACACCTTTATATTTCGAAAAATTTCGCCATAACCTCCTATGTACGGGAAATGGTTTGGAAATTTATTGGGTCTTATTAGTTACCCAATAAATCCTAATAAGCATGCACATATTTATAGTGATATATTCCGGTGTCCACAGGGGAGTGTGTATAGATCATAACTCCAGAGAATAAATTCTCATCACCCTATAAATGTTTTTTGTGCCTTAATGACCAGAGAGACGTGTTTGTTGTCATCTCAAGACCCGCGTGGGATTTTTATTAATCTTGCAATTTACCATTACAATTTATATAGTCCAGATCAGTCATCAGTTCAACCTGTAATATATAATCATCACCATGCAAGCCTCTCGCTCGTATGGTAAATCTTCAACCTCGTCACACAAGCTCCAAATGCTTATGTGGTATATGATGAAGTATGCCTATCTTCAAGAAGTATGTCATGTAGTGTAGTTCAAAATTAATAGTCACTATACTATGGCGATGTTTATTATTACACACAGAACAACCAACACTCCGCATCCAATGGCACTCACAGGAGTTGATATAATAATAAAATTGCACATCAAACTCATTAAGGTTTACCTATTTGTCGGGCACGCAATTAAATTCTTTACTCAACAGCTAATCCACTTCCTATTCAACACTTGTATATATATGTGCAAAACTAAGCTAAAAATAATATTTCTAGCGAACAAAGGTTTACTTCCACATATGGTTATTTTTAACACTTCCTACACATGTCAAAATAATATTTTTAACCCACGCATATTTATTTGAACAAGTGGTTATTCTTAACACTTTACGTTTCGCATAAAAATGATATTTTTGGTGAACAAAAATATATTTCAACACATGACTATTTTATTTAGTTCGCCCACATGTTAAAAATAATATTCATAGCAAACAAATATTTGTTTCAACACTTGGATATTTATAGCGAATTGTGTACATGATAATAATGATATTTTTATCATCTAAAATATTTATTCAACACATGAACATTTTTTAACACTTCATATTCACAATAAAAATGTAAATTTTATTGTTCAATCTATATATTCAACACATGAATATTATCCACTTCACACATACGATAAAAATATGATTTTTATCATTCTAATCCTTTATTCAACACATGAATAATTTCTATAGTTTATATATATAATAAAAATGTGATTTTTAATGTTAAAACAATTTATTTAAAACACAAATAGTTTATATAGTTTAGATATGTGATAAAATGTTATTTTTATTTTTCAAAGAATTTTATTCATCACATGAATTTTGTGACGATCCCAAAACCCCGTGACACAGTGTTAAGGATAATCATTGGAATATAACAAATTAATCATCATTAGCAGATCACAGATAATAGCATAAACAGAAAATAGAATAATTTACACACATATGACAGCGGAATCATATAGATATCATCACATCAGAGAAGCACAGTACAGGATACTACTTAGTGCATAATGATACATAATCAGTCACCATCGCCTGAGGCGGAATCATACATAAAGAGTATACAAAAGGAATATCAGTCTACATCGCCAATGGCGGAATCATAATATAGATACAATAATAGCGGAGAAAATCCAAGTCAGCGCAGTGTAGTCAAGCCTTGCCATGAGCCAAAAGATGCGTCAGAAACCTGTAACTAGGCTGCCCGTGTGAAAATGAGGGCACCCGAGTTTGCAAGGTGAAACAAACTACGAGTCAGTCATGGGACTGGTATGAGAAATCTATTCAACTTATTAACAACGATAATAAGGCAAATCAAAGGACCACGCCACTTTCGCGGAACGGGTTTACTCCAATGAGTGCTAGTGCATGAAATAAAGTAAATGATTAAATCAACGCAATGCTTTTTGTAAAATGAAGCCATTATAAGACTCAGGTCCCATCACACAATGCAACGCAAGCTGGAGGATAGAGTTTTTACCTTATAATGGCCAAAGATGCTTCATACGAATAAAACAAAGGTGTTCGATATTATTACTAGTGCATATATGTTTCAAAAGAAATTCAATCATAAATATCAATCCTAGGCGGCATAGCTACCATCTACTATGTCTCCATACTAGTAATACAATCACATCCGCATATTTCTTATTGGAAATTGGATTCCTTCATGAGTCGAGGCAAGGGGCAAGCTCCTCTCCGTTCGAGACACTCTAGCAAATGTCCCAGGACCCCACTATGATCCTTGGAATCGGCTGGGACGGTCCTCTCTTACTTTTGAGGATTGGCAATTCCTGAACACACGTTTCCCGGTCCTTACAGACCTATAATCGAGGCGCCTCGCATTCCAACAACCACACAGGTGAAAAGTATATATAATGTCAGGCCTGGTAGGTCACTGACACCACCATAGCTAGAAAGAAACGTCGTGCACTCCCAGCGGTCCGTCTCCCGTTTTTGACTCATACCGGGGTGTGAGGCTCGCGAATTCACGTTACACACAAAGCTACGTCACACAGACCATGCTTTGATCATCAACCACAAGACTTTGCTTTGCAATAGAAGCCTTGATCATATGCCACTTAGGCGTGCCACACAGGCAATCCACTCCGTGCGACTGATTTCTGTCAATGTATAACCTCTGAGCTCGTACGTCTCAGAGAAGGGCGTTAAGCAAGAGAATAAATTCCCCGCTGCCAAACAGATATATATTTAACAGAGATCAATCAACACAGAATAAAATCCAATGTCAGACACACAGTCCATTTACAAGTCCGTTCTGGGTCTGAACGAAACCGGAGGCATCAATTCCTCGCATATCCGTACAATCAACAGCATGTGTGGACGGCTACTACTTCAATTCCTTCATGGTAGCTACTCCAATCACGAGCATCAGTAGCGCCCATCCATCCAATGTGGAGATCGTCGGTCTTCAGTCATCTTCGACTCTTCGACTTCTCAACGTCGATCGATTATTTGAAATGAGATAAACTCGGCCTTTTCAAATAACCCACGTATATTTAGATTTTCAAATCAATTAACCACGTGGTTGGACTATTCAACATTCACATTTTAGTTATTTAGTTATAATTTTCATGTCAAACACATTCAACCATCACATATCAAGCAAACACAACAAAATTGGTTTATTTCCACTCTATATCGTCTATAGTACTTTATAACGATATATCGCCATTTTTATTTGATTTAAAACAGCCATATTTAATTAAACGACGTTTCAGGTCGTGTCGATGCACTGGCGCTGCTTTTCACTAATTTTGTTTTACACATATATGAAAATCTAACCGTTGGATCTTCACAAATTTTACATCATTAGGAAGGTCTTTTCAAAACGAATCCAACGGTTTCAGTTTTGGGAAAATCCAACGGTCGGATCTTCCACACTAACCATTTGAAGTTACGATTTCAATTTACGAACTGCAGCGTCGTTATTCGATTTAATTTAATTATATTTATATATATATATAAATATAATCGTTTCTGGCGTTGTTTTTCTTCAGTTTTGAATTAAACATTCCAGACAATCCAACCGTCGGATCTTCACAAAGTTGGTGCCGTTGGAAAGATATTTCCAAGGCGAACCCAACGGTTGAGGTTTCGGGAAAATCCAATGGTCGGATTTCCCGCACTAGTCGTTTGAAATCACGGTTTCAAAACATGAACTGCACGGCCACATTTCGTTTTTATTCTATTTATATTTATATATTTATATAAATATAGTTCATTCAAAAATTCCTATATCGTTTCCACTTCAATTATTTCACTAACACCTTTAAATTTTGGAAAATTTCGCCATAACCTCCTTTGTACGGGAGGGTCTGGGAAAATTCCCAAATAGCCACACGGGCGTCTCATATCAAAAAGAAAAAGAAAAAGCCAAGCGGCTAGCCAACAGGCTCATAAAATCATCACCCAAACAAAGCGGTAAATGTGTACCTATTTGTCGGGCACAAAATTCTATTTCTCTTCTCTAGCCCCTTTTTGCTTTAACCAGTTCAATAGATATGCATGTACATATATACAATTTCTAACATTCATCAATTTCCATTCAATTTCATATTTGATTTGCTTTGGTTTAAAAACACCATTCATTCTAATGTTGCATGCATAGGCTAAAATCATATCGTTAGCTAGTTAATGTATATTTCAACACATGCACGTTTATTTGAACAAGTGGCTATTTTTAACACTTCACATTTCAAAGATGATAATTTTGGCGAACTAAAATAGATTTCAACACATGACTATTTTATTTAGTTCCTATGCATGTTAAAAATAATATTTCTATCACAAATATTTATTTCAACGTCCGCATATCTTTAGCATATCACACATATGATAAAAATGATATTTTTATCATTTAAAATATTTATTCAACAAATAGATGTTTCTGCACTTCATAGTTTCAATAAAAATGTATTTTTTATCGTTCGATCTTTTTATTCAACACATGAACTTTTCCACTACACACACTTCTCAACAAATGAGTATTTCCACACATGGACATTTTATTTATGTTGTTCATATTAGAAAGATGGGATTTTTATGGTTGAAATTATTTATATAAGGCGAATATTTTTCATATTTCATATACATATAAAAATGTGATTTTTATTGTTTAAACACTTCACTCATTCACAAATGAATTTAATTTTCACACAACACTTTTCAACACATGAATATTTCCACACATGGATATAGTTTCAATATATGACTTTGATTTCAACGCATGAAAATAATTTCAACATATGAAAATAATTCTAACACACAAAGATTATTCAAAATTTCAGCAGCATAACGGCAGGGTAGTTAAAACCGGCACCGTCCCTAGTACGGCTCCTCGCTCTACCTTAAAACCTCGCGGTTTTTGACAATGGGGATTCATGCATCTAATTCGCACGCAGGCGGCATGTTTATTTTTATTTCCACTAATATTTCCAATTCATTTCAATCACCAATGGGTATTTTTCAACCACGACCAAACAATATCAACCACAAACAATTATTCAACCATTCGTATTTTTCATCCAATATTTCACACCAATTCACCACAATAAATATCGTCTATGGTTTGTGGACGAGGGGAGTATATATATATAATTGCTATATTTCACTTGCATTTCAACACATATATCAATTATTCTATGCATGTAAAAATTTATACTTCGCTTATATAGCTTACACTACGCATGTACATGAGGTATACAACACGTATGTAATTTATATTTCGCTTATATAGCTTACACTACGCATGTACATGAGGTATACAACACGTATGTAATTTATATTTCGCTTATATAGCTTACACTACGCATGTACATGAGGTATACAACACGTATGTAATTTATATTTCGCTTATATAAATTATACACGACATTTTCCATTCAATTTCACGTTAATTTTGATTTCTCACCTTGGTTTTCTGAGCGCTAAAAATCGATACGATGTCAGAAAAATCTGCTGCTTCTTCTATTGGGTAGAGAGCTTCCTTGCGGTCTCGATGTTTCCTGTTTCATCGAATTTCGTCAACACACCAAAAAGATATGATTTTTCAAAGTGTAAAGATCGAAGAAAAACTCACTTTCACGAAGCTTCAAAACTAGGTTTGCGGTTTTCGCGAGAACCGGGGCACGAGGGGACGATCAGGGAGTTGGACGTGGAAGAGCTTCAAGAGGGCTACAGGCGCGCGGCGGTTTGGTGGCGTTCGGTGGTCCAGATTGGAGGCGGCGGCGGTTTAAAGGTCGGAACTTTGGAAGGGGATATCTCGACGTAGAAGCAACCATAGGGGGAGCTCCTTATATGGATTTGAAGAGGGGAAGGAGAACTACAAAAAGTTGAACTGGGGGAGGAGCTAATTCGGGCTGTGGCGATCGGAAATCGCCAGGGAAGGGGGGAAGGTTTTCCGTCGTCGATGTCGGGGTCGGGGGGGGGGGGGGTTTCTGATATTTTATTTATTTATTTATGAATGGAGAAATATGATTGGCCGATGACTATATTAAATTTTTAAATAGTGTTTTCTCAAACGAACTCCTTTTTAAGCCCAACGACTGTCGCCCCTAGCTAAATACCCCCATTCTAGACACAATGGGATATGTTTCGTAGGCCAATTCGACTGTTACAGTCAGTTATTTTTCAAATTAAAGTATAAAACATTTAATTTTTAACTCTGAATGCACATTTCAATTTGCCAGGGCCACAAACTAATTCAAAAAATTCCAGAAAAATAAATCTAGCTATGTTTTGACGCTACGGTCCCAACAAAACTAGTTTCGTCGAATTCTGAGGTCGTTTGAAAAATGGCCATTTTCTGATCGATCCAATTTAACAGAAATCGACCAAACACATTTTCTTTTGCCAGGCTCACATACTAGCTTCAAAAATTATGAAATTTGAAACCTAGCAAAAGTTTGACATCCCGGACCCAACAAAAGTGGTTTCGTCGAATTCCGAGGTCGTATGCAAAATATCAATTTTCCAGGGCTATATATTCTATATACCGACTCTTCTGAAAATTCATTCGGCCATAACTTTTGATTCCCGTTATGAAACTTTGATTTTTCAGATTCGTTAGAAAGGTATTGACTAACAGATTTAAATATTTTTGGTTTCGCTAAAATCCGTTATACTTTCCATCCTGCATAGTCGGTCAAAGTTTGAATTCAAATTTTCAAACCGACTCACTATTTCTAATTCACTATTTTATTGAAATATTCTATTTCAATTGTTCAAATTCCTTTGAAATAATCAATTTAAAAATTTTAAATTGGCTCGTATTTTCCGGGTTATTACAATCTCCCCTACTTAAAACTTTTCGTCCTCGAAAAGGAAACAACAGTAAAGTAGGAAATAAAATGTAAATGCAAAGTATTGTAAAGGTACCTTGCACCGGAGTTAGTCAGAGATATCCACTCTGCATTTGGGGTAAGCTTGCTTAATGCTTTTCTCAGTTTCCCAAGTACAGTCTCTAGGATCACTGCTCCACTGCACTTTAACTAAATGAACCTTTTTGCTTCTGAGTTCTCTAGTTTCTTTGCCAACAATCTTTAATGGCTCTCTTCTGAGTGCTAATTCTGGAGTTATCTCCACATCCCGTTGCGCTGCTTCTTCTACAACAAGATCCGGATCATGCACATGTCTCCTAAGTTGAGATACGTGAAATACATTGTGCACTCCAGGCAACCAATCTGGCAATTGAACCCTATAAGTAAGAGTTCCAATTCGCTCAAGTATAGGAAAGGGACCAATAAATCTCGGAGCTAACTTCCCAGTCTTTCCAAATCTGATTACTCCTCTCATCGGAGAAACCTTTAAATAAACATGATCACCAACAGTAAATGTCAAATCTCTCCTTCTAGAGTCTGCATAACTTTTCTGTCGGCTTTGAGCGGTTTTCAATCGCTTCTTGATGAAGTCCACTTTATCAGATGCTTCCCTAATCATATCGGGTCCTAGTACAAGTCTGTTGCCAGGTTCTACCCAACATGCTGGAGATCTGCAGGGTCTGCCATATAATGCTTCAAATGGTGACATTCTCAAACTTGCTTGATAGCTATTGTTATATGAGAACTCTGCCAAATGCAAATGATCTTCCCTTGACCCACCAAAATCGATTATACAGGCCCGCAATAAATCTTCTAGAATTCTATTCACCCGCTCAGTTTGGCCATCTGTTTGTGGATGATAAGCGGTGCTCATATTAAGTTTTGTTCCCAATTCTGTCTGGAAAGCCTCCCAGAATTTGCTAGTAAATAGGGGATCTCTATCACTGACTATGCTGATAGGAATTCCATGTAGCTTAACAATTTCTCTGAAATATATCTGTGCTAGACTTTGGGCAGTCCTATTGGACCTGACAGGTATAAAATGGGCAGTCTTCATGAAGCAATCTACGATTACCCAAATGATGTCATTACCTTTCTTGGTTCGCGGCAAACCATCTATGAAATCCATGGAAATCTGTTCCCATTTCCAGCCTGGGACTTCCAATGGTTGTAACAGTCCAGCTAGCTTCTGTTGGTCACTCTTGACCAATTGACAAGTAGGACATCTGCTAACATACAAAGAAATATCCCTTTTCATTGCCTTCCACCAGAAAGTGCGTTTGATATCGTTGTACATTTTACTCAACCCAGGATGGATGCAAAATTTGGATTTATGGCATTCGTCCAGCACTTCTCTTCGAAGGCCTGGAATATTTGGAATGCAAATCCTATTATTTAACTTGAGAACCCCCCTATTGTCAGTACGGAAACTCGTGGTTTCACCTTCCTTGACTCTCTGACTGATTCTCTGAATGAATTCATCGTCTTTCTGAAGGGCTGAAATCCTATCAATCAATCCAGGTGTAATTATAAGATGGGCAACGATTGCGGTCTTTCTACTAAGCGCATCCGCTACTACGTTAGCTTTCCCCGGCGTATACAGGATATCCAGATCATATGCTGCAAGAAATTCTAGCCAACGCTGCTGTCTCAGATTCAGATCTTTCTGGGTATATAAATACTTCAATGATTGATGATCTGTGTACAGTATAAATTTCTCGCCTAATAAATAATGCCTCTAGATTTTCAATGCAAAAACGATGGCTAGCAGCTCAAGATTATGAGTCACATAATTCTTCTCATGCGGTTTCAGTTGGCGGCTTGCATAAGCGACTACTTGGTCTCTCTGCATTAACACTGCACCAAGACCTCTAATAGAAGCATCTGTCCAAACCGTTAAATCCTGATTGCCATCAATAATAGTTAACACTGGAGCGGTGGTCAGCTTCGATTTCAATTCATGGAAAGCTTCTTCACAGTCGGAAGTCCACTTAAACTTCTCGTGTTTCTTTGTGAAATTCGTTAACGGACCGGATATCTTCGAAAAATCCTTAACGAACTTTCGATAATAACTAGCCAACCCCATAAAACTTCTAACTTATGTGGGAGTAGTGGGTTGTTTTCTAGTCTTGAATCGCTGTTATTTTGCTTGGGTCAACAGAAATTCCTTTCTCTGACACGACATGGCCGAGAAATTTGACTTCTTCTTGCCAGAAGACACATTTAGAGAATTTGGCTTTGAAGACGTTCTTCCTTAGAATCTCTAATACTTGTTCTAAGTGTTTTTCATGCTCGGGTTTTGATTTGGAGTAGATTAAAATATCATCGATAAATACGAGGACAAATTTATTCAGAACTCCCCTGAACACTCTATTCATTAGATCGACAAAGTATGCTGGAGCGTTACATAGGCCAAATGGCATTACTAACCATTCATAAAATATGTCTGGACCTTTGAAAGCTGTCAAAGGAACACACTCTTCTGCTATTCTCAATTGATGAAAACCTGTAGCTAGGTCCATTTGGGAAAATACTTTCGCCCCATTCAATTGGTCTAACAAATCATCAATGCGGGGTAATGGATATTTATTTTTAAGCGTCTGTTTGTTGAGGTCTCAGTAATCAACACATAATCGAAGAGTACCGTCTGACTTCGGGACAAACACAACAGCTGCACCCCAATTAGAAAAACTAGGTCTGATTAGACCCTTCCACAATAGTTGACGAGTTTGATCGCCTAATTCTTCTTTTTCTTTCGGAGTCATTCTACGAATTGGATGCACCACTGGTCTGGCATTGGGAATTAGATCGATTCGGAATTCTATTTCTCTTTGCGGAGGTAAGTTTTCAACTTCTTCAAACACATCCGCAAAGTTTCTAACAACGGAATCATTTCCATGGAAGTGGGGATAAGTTCCAATGCTGACCAAAATTCTTCTCTATTCGGATTCGAACCATGACAGGGAATTGTAATATATCCAAGCTTCGTTTGAATTTTAACGATTCTTTCCGCACAATTCACTTCAGCTTCATATTTCGTTAACCAATCCAGCCCGAGAATAATATCGAATTCGGGGAAATCCATAACGAGGAAACTTGTATCGAGAAAAAGAAGTAGGAACTTTACAATATGAACCTAGAGTAATAGGACCCCCTATCGGGTTATGAACTTCAACCGATTCTTTGAGCTTTCGCTGTTTTAACTTTAATTTGTGCACTGTGTTTCTAGCAATAAAACTACGCGACGCACCTGTGTCAAATAATACAGAAACAGGAATATTTTTAATGGTAAGGGTACCTCCCAAAACATCAGGTTTACCTGCTCCATCGGAAGCAGCTGGCGGGCTCGACCCGTCATAGACGTGAGCTACTGTAGCTTTCTTCGGCAAAGGACAGTCTTTGACCAGATGATCGGTCTTGCGACAGTTGAAGCACGAGCGAGGGTTCTGAGAGCCTTGGATCGAGCCTTGAGAATTTGTCTTATGTCTCTTCGGAGCTGTGCAGACGTTTGAGTAGTGCCCCGGCTTACCACAGTTAAAGCAATTTCCTCTTGGCGGCTTGCCAGTCTGAGGTTTTGAAGATGCTGCTTGGCTTGACTCGCCTTGATTTACAGCAGGCTCGCGCTTGTTTCCGGCTTGGCTTCTAGCGCGATCCTGATCCAGATGCCTTTGATTACGGTCTTCATAGTTGCATGTCATTTCCACCAGTTCGTTGAATTCCAGCTTGACATGGGCCATGGCTCTATCATGATATTGTCGTCTTAGTCCAAGGATAAACCTCTTATTTTTGGATTTCGCAGTGGCGACGAGCTCTGGAGCATAGGGCGACAACATTGTAAATTTGTTCAGATAATCTTGCACGGAAAGATCCCCTTGCTGGAGATTGGCGAAGTCATCGTGCATTCTTTCTAGAGCTTGTTCTGGGACATATTTCTCCTTGAAGAGTTCTTTAAATCCATCCCATGTTCTTCCAGCTTCTCTATTCCCGGCGGTAAGAGATTCCCACCATAATTCAGCTTGTTCCTACATAAGCCAGGCGCCCATAATAGCTTTGTCTTCGTCTCCAAGCCTTAGGCCTTCAAGAATTTTCTCGCATGTTTTGAGCCATGCAAGGGCCTCTATTACGGTGCCAGTTCCCGAGAAGGTCTTGCCTCCTAAGTTCTTATATCTCTTAGCTACACGGTCAAGCTCGAAGTATTGAGCTGCCGGAGGTTGTATCAAAGGTCCTTCTTGAGCTGGGATTTCTCCCCTTCCTCGGCCTCGGCCGGCACGGCCTCCTCTAGCGGCGGCTGCTCTGGTAGCCATTTGTCAAATTCTGTATAAGCAACGAAAAAAAGTCAGCTAACAGAAATGATAGTCTATTGCATAGTTAAGCAGAAATTTCTACGGAAAGATAACGATGGACTGATCAATTGTTTTTGCTATTCTGCTCAGCTCATTCTAGGACCTTACTAGTCCTATCTCTAATGAGCGACTCGCCTTAGAATACTACTGATCCTATTTTGACGAAGTGTTTAATGTGTTAGACTCCAGAACTAAGGTTAACCAAAGCTCTGATACCAGCTGTGACGATCCCAAAACCCCGTGACACGGTGTTAAGGATAATCATTGGAATATAACACATTAATCATCATTAGCAGATCACAGATAATAGCATAAACAGAAAATAGAATAATTTACACACATATGACAGCGGAATCATATAGATATCATCACATCAAAGAAGCACAGTACAGGATACAACTTAGTGCATAATGATACATAATCAGTCACCATCGCCTGAGGCGGAATCATACATAAAGAGTACACAAAAGGAATATCAGTCTACATCGCCAATGGCGGAATTATAATATAGATACAATAATAGTGGAGAAAATCCAAGTCAGCGCAGTGTAGTCAAGCCTCGCCATGAGCCAAAAGATGCGTCAGAAACCTGTAACTAGGCTGCCCGTGTGAAAATGAGGGCACCCGAGTTTGCAAGGTGAAACAAAATACGAGTCAGTCATGGGACTGGTATGAGAAATCTATTCAACTTATTAACAACGATAATAAGGCAAATCAAAGGACCACGCCACTTTCGCGGAACGGGTTTACTCCAATGAGTGCTAGTGCATGAAATAAAGTAAATGATTAAATCAACGCAATGCTTTTTATAAAATGAAGCCATTATAAGACTCAGGTCCCATCACACAATGCAACGCAAGCCGGAGGATAGAGTTTTTACCTTATAATGGCCAAAGATGCTTCATACGAATAAAACAAAGGTGTTCGATATTATTACTAGTGCATATATGTTTCAAAAGAAATTCAATCATAAATATCAATCCTAGGCGGCATAGCTACCATCTACTATGTCGCCATACTAGTAATACAATCATATCCGCATATTTCGTATTGGAAATTGGATTCCTTCATGAGTCGAGCAAAGGGGCAAGCTCCTCTCCGTTCGAGACACTCTAGCAAATGTCATAGGACCCCACTATGATCCTTGGAATCGGCTGGGCCGGTCCTCTCTTACTTTTGAGGATTGGCAATTCCTGAACACACATTTCCCGGTCCTTACAGACCTATAATCGAGGCGCCTCGCATTCCAACAACCACACAGGTGAAAAGTATATATAATGTCAGGGCTGGTAGGTCACTGACACCACCATAGCTAGAAAGAAACGTCGTGCACTCCCAGCGGTCCGTCTCCCGTTTTTGACTCATACCGGGGTGTGAGGCTCGCGAATTCACGTTACACACAAAGCTACGTCACACAGACCATGCTTTGATCATCAACCACAAGACTTTGCTTTGCAACAGAAGCCTTGATCATATGCCACTTAGGCGTGCCACACAGGCAATCCACTCCGTGCGACTGATTTCTGTCAATGTATAACCTCTGAGCTCGTACGTCTCAGAGAAGGGCGTTAAGCAAGAGAATAAATTCCCCGCCGCCAAACAGATATATATTTAACAGAGATCAATCAACACAGAATAAAATCCAATGTCAGACACACAGTCCATTTACAAGTCCGTTCTGGGTCTGAACGAAACCGGAGGCATCAATTCCTCGCATATCCGTACAATCAACAGCATGTGTGGACGGCTACTACTTCAATTCCTTCATGGTAGCTACTCCAATCATTAGCATCAGTAGCGCCCATCCATCCAATGTGGAGATCGTCGGTCTTCAGTCGTCTTCGACTCTTCGACTTCTCAACGTCGATCGATTATTTGAAATGAGATAAACTCGGCCTTTTCAAATAACCCACGTATATTTAGATTTTCAAATCAATTAACCACGTGGTTGGACTATTCAACATTCACATTTCAGTTATTTAGTTATAATTTTCATGTCAAATACATTCAACCATCACATATCAAGCAAACACAACAAAATTGGTTTATTTCCACTCTATATCGTCTATAGTACTTTATAACGATATATCGCCATTTTTATTTGATTTAAAACGGCCATATTTAATTAAACGACGTTTCAGGTCGTGTCGATGCACTGGCGCTGCTTTTCACTAATTTTGTTTTACACATATATGAAAATCTAACCGTTGGATCTTCACAAATTTTACATCATTAGGAAGGTCTTTTCAAAACGAATCCAACGGTTTCAGTTTTGGGAAAATCCAACGGTCGGATCTTCCACACTAACCATTTGAAGTTACGATTTCAATTTACGAACTGCATCGTCGTTATTCGATTTAATTTAATTATATATATATATATAAATATAATCGTTTCTGGCGCTGTTTTTCTTCAGTTTTGAATTAAACATTCCAGACAATCCAACCGTCGGATCTTCACAAAGTTGGTGCCGTTGGAAAGATATTTCCAAGGCGAACCCAATGGTTGAGGTTTCGGGAAAATCCAATGGTCGGATTTCCCGCACTAGTCGTTTGAAATCACGGTTTCAAAACATGAACTGCACGGCCACGTTTCGTTTTTATTCTATTTATATTTATATATTTATATAAATATAGTTCATTCAAAAATTCCTATATCGTTTCCACTTCAATTATTTCACTAACGCCTTTAAATTTTGGAAAATTTCGCCATAACCTCCTTTGTACGGGAGGGTCTGGGAAAATTCCCAAATAGCCACACGGGCGTCTCATATCAAAAAGAAAAAGCCAAGCGGCTAGCCAACAGGCTCATAAAATCATCACCCAAACAAAGCGGTAAATGTGTACCTATTTGTCGGGCACAAAATTCTATTTCTCTTCTCTAGCCCCTTTTTGCTTTAACCTGTTCAATAGATATGCATGTACATATATACAATTTCTAACATTCATCAATTTCCATTCAATTTCATATTTGATTTGCTTTGGTTTAAAAACACCATTCATTCTAATGTTGCATGCATAGGCTAAAATCATATCATTAGCTAGTTAATGTATATTTCAACTCATGCATGTTTATTTGAACAAGTGGCTATTTTTAACACTTCACATTTCAAAGATGATAATTTTGGCGAACTAAAATAGATTTCAACACATGACTAT
Source organism: Allium sativum (assembly GCA_030737875.1). Classification (NCBI taxonomy): domain Eukaryota; kingdom Viridiplantae; phylum Streptophyta; class Magnoliopsida; order Asparagales; family Amaryllidaceae; genus Allium; species Allium sativum. The sequence continues at coordinate 439,323,799 of CM060922.1, read as the reverse complement.
TTTATTTAGTTCCTATGCATGTTAAAAATAATATTTCTATCACAAATATTTATTTCAACGTCCGCATATCTTTAGCATATCACACATATGATAAAAATGATATTTTTATCATTTAAAATATTTATTCAACAAATAGATGTTTCTGCACTTCATAGTTTCAATAAAAATGTAATTTTTATTGTTCGATCTTTTTATTCAACACATGAACTTTTCCACTACACACACTTCTCAACAAATGAGTATTTCCACACATGGACATTTTATTTATGTTGTTCATATTAGAAAGATGGGATTTTTATGGTTGAAATTATTTATATAAGGCGAATATTTTTCATATTTCATATACATATAAAAATGTGATTTTTATTGTTTAAACACTTCACTCATTCACAAATGAATTTAATTTTCACACAACACTTTTCAACACATGAATATTTCCACACATGGATATAGTTTCAATATATGACTTTGATTTCAACGCATGAAAATAATTTCAACATATGAAAATAATTCTAACACACAAAGATTATTCAAAATTTCAGCAGCATAACGGCAGGGTAGTTAAAACCGGCACCGTCCCTAGTACGGCTCCTCGCTCTACCTTAAAACCTCGCGGTTTTTGACAATGGGGATTCATGCATCTAATTCGCACGCAGGCGGAATATTTATTTTTATTTCCACTAATATTTCCAATTCATTTCAATCACCAATGGGTATTTTTCAACCACGACCAAACAATATCAACCACAAACAATTATTCAACCATTCGTATTTTTCATCCAATATTTCACACCAATTCACCACAATAAATATCGTCCATGGTTTGTGGACGAGGGGAGTATATATATATATATATATATATATATATATATATATATATATAATTGCTATATTTCACTTGCATTTCAACACATATATCAATTATTCTATGCATGTAAAAATTTATACTTCGCTTATATAGCTTACACTACGCATGTACATGAGGTATACAACACGTATGTAATTTATATTTCGCTTATATAGCTTACACTACGCATGTACATGAGGTATACAACACGTATGTAATTTATATTTCGCTTATATATCTTACACTACGCATGTACATGAGGTATACAACACGTATGTAATTTATATTTCGCTTATATAAATTATACACGACATTTTCCATTCAATTTCATGTTAATTTTGATTTCTCACCTTGGTTTTCTGAGCGCTAAAAATCGATACGATGTCAGAAAAATCTGCGGCTTCTTCTATTGGGTAGAGAGCTTCCTTGCAGTCTCGATGTTTCCTGTTTCATCGAATTTCGTCAACACACCAAAAAGATATGATTTTTCAAAGTGTAAAGATCAAAGAAAAACTCACTTTCACGAAGCTTCAAAACTAGGTTTGCGGTTTTCGCGAGAACCGGGGCACGAGGGGACGATCAGGGAGTTGGACGTGGAAGAGCTTCGAGAGGGCTACAGGCGCGCGGCGGTTTGGTGGCGTTCGGTGGTCCAGATCGGCGGCGGCGGCGGTTTAAAGGTTGGAACTTTGGAAGGGGATATCTCGACGTAGAAGCAACGATAGGGGGAGCTCCTTATATGGATTTGAAGAGGGGAAGGAGAACTACAAAAAGTTGAACTGGGGGAGGAGCTAATTCGGGCTGTGGCGATCGGAAATCGCTAGGGAAGGGGGGAAGGTTTTCCGTCGTCGATGTCGGGGTCGGGGGGGGGGGGGGGGGGTTTCTGATATTTTTTTTTATGAATGGAGAAATATGATTGGCTGAGGACTATATTAAATTTTTAAATAGTGTTTTCTCAAACGAACTCCTTTTTAAACCCAACGACTGTCGCCCCTAGCTAAATACCCCCATTCCGGACACAATGGGATATGTTTCGTAGGCCAATTCGACTGTTATAGTCAGTTATTTTTCAAATTAAAATATAAAACATTTAATTTTTAACTCTGAACGCACATTTCAATTTGCCAGGGCCACAAACTAATTCGAAAAATTCCAGAAAAATAAATCTAGCTATGTTTTGACGCTACGGTCCCAACAAAACTAGTTTCGTCGAATTCTGAGGTCGTTTGAAAAATGGCCATTTTCTGGTCGATCCAATTTAACAGAAATCGACCAAACACATTTTCTTTTGCCACGCTCACATACTAGCTTCGAAAATTATGAAATTTTAAACCTAGCAATAGTTTGACATCCCGGACCCAACAAAAGTGGTTTCGTCGAATTCCGAGGTCGTATGCAAAATATCAATTTTCCAGGGCTATATATTCTATATACCGACTCTTCTGAAAATTCATTCGGCCATAACTTTTGATTCCCGTTATGAAACTTCGATTTTTCAGATTCGTTAGAAAGGTATTGACTTACAGATTTAAATATTTTTGGTTTCGCTAAAATCCGTTATACTTTCCATCCTGCATAGTCGGTCAAAGTTTGAATTCAAATTTTCAAACCGACTCACTATTTCTAATTCACTATTTTATTGAAATATTCTATTTCAATTGTTCAAATTCCTTTGAAATAATCAATTTAAAAGTTTTAAATTGGCTCGTATTTTCCGGGTTATTACAAATTTCTATTCAACACATAGATATAGTTTCAACACATGAATATAGTTTCAACATATGAAAATAATTCTAACACATGAATATTACTGAAAATTTCAGCAGCATAACTGCAGGATATTTAAAACCGGCACTGTCCCGAGTACGGCTCCTCCCTCTACCTTAAAACCTCGCGGTTTTTGACAATGGGGATTTCATACATCTAATTCACACGCAGGCGAGTATGTTTTTCTTTTCAACAATTTATTCAAATTTGTTTCAATCAAAAATGGGTATTTTTCAACCACAATGGTATTTTTCAACCACAATCCAAACAATATCAACCATAAACAATCCTATCAACCATTCGCATTATTCACCAAATTTTTCACAACAATCAATAAATATCGCCCATGGTTTGTGGACGAGGGGAGTATATATATATATATCCGTATATAAATATATTTTATTTCCATTCCAACACACATATCATTCATACAATTCATGTATAATTCATACTCCGCTCGTATAACTTATACAACGTTTGTACAAAAGGTATACTACACGTATATAATTTATATTTCGCTTATATGACTTATATAACACGTGTCCATTCACATTTCAGTTTAGAAATCTCACATTGGTTTGTCGCTCTGCTAAAAATCGTAGTAAGCTCAAAAAAAATCCCGGACACTTCTAGACTGTAGAGAGCGTCCTTAAGGTCACGATGTTTCCTGTTTCATCGAATTTCGTTAACACGCGATAAAGATACGATTTTTCAAAGTTTACAACACTTAAAAGTGTTATTTCCAGTTTTGAAAATCAAAGCCGTATACCTCCTTTGAACCTTCGAAATTAGGTTTCGAATTTGCGGCAAATCTGTTGCACGAGAGGTCGATCAGCTTATACTATGTCGAAGAGGAAGGAGAGGGGTTTCCGCGCCTGGTGGTCACAGCCAGTTCGATTGCCTCTGGCGATGGTGGCGGCGGCGGGAAGGTTGGGACTTTGGGGAGGTCGTTCGCACGAAATACCAGACGATAGGGGGAGTGGCTGGTATGGATTTGAATAGGAGGAGGAGAGCTACAAAAAGTTGAACTGAGGGTGGGACTAATGATAGCTGTGGCGGTCGGAAAATGGCCGGGAAGGGGGAATACTATGCGTCATCGAAGTCGAGGGAGGCCGGGGGGAGGGGGGTTTCTGAAGTTTTTTTTTTTTTAAATTTATGAATGGAAAATTTCTATTGGCTGGGGCTTTATTAAATTTTTAAAATAGCGTTTCTCCTAACGAACACTAATTCAAACCTAACGACCATCGTCCCTAGCTAAATACCCCCATCTCGAACATAATGGGATATGTTTCATAGGCCAATTCGACTGTTATTGCCAGTTATTCTTCAAATTAAAATATAGAACATTCAATATTCGATTTGAACATACATTTCAATTTTCCAGGGCCACAAACTGATTCGAAAAATTCCAAAAAAATAAATCTAGCTATGTTTTGACACCACAATCCCAACAAAACTAGTTTCGTCGAATTCTGAGACCGTTTGAAAAATGACCATTTTCTGGTCGATCCAATTTAACAGAATTCAACCAAACACGTTTTCTTTTTCCACGCTCACGTACTAGCTTCAAAAATTATAAATTTTAAACCTATCAATAATTTGACATTCGGATCCAACAAAAGTGGTTTCGTCGAATTCCGAGGTCGTTTGCAAAATGTCTATTTTCAAGGGCTATATATTCCCTATAGCGACCTTTCTAAAAATTCATTTGGCCATAACTTTTGATTCCCACTATAAAACTTCGATTTTTCAGATTCGTTAGAAAGATATCCATAAACAGATTTAAATATTTTTGGTTTCACTAAAATCTGTTTTATTTTGCACCTGGTACAGTCAGTCAAAGTTTGAATTCAAATTTTCAAACTGCCGCACCATTTCTAACTCATTATTTTATTGAAATATTCTATTTCAATTGTTTAAATTCCTTTAAAATAACCAATTTAAAAAATTTAAATTGGCTCATATTTTCTGGGTTATTACAACATTTCTGTATAATGTAATACAAGAATGGAAAAGTTTACATTTTATTTGCATTGTAGATGCAAATAAAAACATGAATTTTAAAAGGATATTTCATTCACATTTTAGATGTGAATAAAGACATGAATTTTAAAAGAGATTTTTGTTATCGTTATTTTAGAAGTGGTAAAAAGAATAGAAATTAAAAGTGATATTTTTATTGTCATTTTAGATGCGATAAAAAGAACAGATTATAATAATTGAAATTGCCAAACGATTATATATATATATATATATATATTAAAATTTAAAATGAAACGCACGTGGCAGTTTGCGTATCTGCAATTGTAACTTTAAACGATCATACCGAAAGATCAGACTGTTGGATTTTCCCAAAACCAGAACTGTTAGGACCGCTTTGGGAAGATCTTTCCAACGATATAAATTTCGTCAAAATTCGACGGTTGGATTTCAAGATATGTGTAAATCGAAATTTGGTAAAAACAGCGCCAGGGCCGCCTACTAACCCGAAGCGTCTTTCTATTATATTATGCTATTTTTAAATAGATAAATAGCGATAAATTGTTATAAATGAATATTAACGGTATAAAATGATTCAAAAAAATAATTATGCGAGAATTATTTGAAAAGAACGAGTTCAACTCATTTCAAATAATTACACGACGATTAAATAAAAGATGTAGAAGACGGTGATTGAAGACCGGCGATCTTCACATCGAATGGATGATGACTACTGATGCCTTGGACTGACTTGCTCCCAGGAAGGGGTTGAAGCAGTAGTTGTCCGGACATATGTGTTGATTGTCCGGATAAGCGAGAACCTCTTAGGTGTCTCCGATTTCGTTCAGACCTAGAACGGACTTGTAAATGGATGCGGGTCTGACGTTGGAATTCATTTCATGTAATTAAATCGATTTTTATTAAGGTATGTCTGTTTGGTGGTGGAGAATTTATTCTCTACTTAACACCCTGGTATATATTAGTAGTTATCGATAGCATGGCGTGAATTGTTAATGTGGCACGCCAAGATGCAGATGATCAAGACTTTTGTTGAAAAACAGGGCCTTGGGGTTGATGATCAAAGCATAGCCTGTTTAGGCATAGCTTTGAGTATAGCGTGATTTCGCGAGCCTCACACCCCAGTATGAGTCAAAAAGGGAATTAGGACTGCAGGGAGTGCACACGTTTCTTTCTAGCCAAAGTGGTGTCAGCGACCTACCAGCCTTGACATTTTTACTTATGTGGATGATGGATTATGAGGTACCTCGGATTTATAGGTTGTTAGTGGCCATATGGAGGTTCAGTGGAACCGGGAAATGTGTGTTCAGGCATAACTAATCCACTAACATAGGTGTGGACCGGCCCTGAAGATCCAAGGGTTTCCCATAGGTGTGATCCTGAGATATTTGCTAGAGTGTCTCGAATCGGAGAGGACAATCCCTAGCCTCGATTTCATGATGGAACACCAAATTCCAATACGACATTATGGTCTTGTTTGTAAACTTATATATGGCGACATAGTATATGGTAGCTATGCCGTCTAGGATTGATACATTTACTTTGAAGTATTTTAATTCTGCTTAAACACTAATAAAAATATTAAAATATTATTTTACACGTATCATACATGTTTGATAATTATAAGGTAAAACTCTGTCCTCCGGTTTGCGTTGCATTGTGTGATGGGATTTGAGTCTTATAATGATTTCATTCTTCAAAAGTCATTACGTTATTTTGTATTAAATTTATTTAATCATGCACTGGCAATCCAATGGAGTAAACCCGTTCCGCGTTAGCGGCGTGGTCCTGTGATTTGCCGTATTATTAGACAATGTAGAAAGATTTCTCATACTAGTCCCATGACTTACTTGAAGTTTGTTTCACTATGCAAACTCCGGTGCCCTCTTTTTTTACACGGGCAGCCAAGTAACAGGTTTAGGTCATATTGAGACTTGTGATGGATTGAAAACTGCTGAAGGAAGAGACGAAGACCTCTCTTTTATCTTTTATTCTGTTTTGAGACTTTATTCCGTTCTTGGTATTTGATGTATGTTATGGAGTTGAGACTTATTTCCTTTTCATTCAAACTTTCTGTTTTGCTAAGTGGATCCTGTAACTGCGTACTCTGATGTTCAGTTGCTATGATGTTTCTGACACTTAGCTTTCTGCTGCAATGTTTATGTGTTATGATATTATTTGAGATCAGTTATTGTTGTAAATATGTTGTATTCCAAATGGTTATCCTTACTTTCGCACCACGGAAGTTTGGGGTCATCACACAAAACACTGCATTCAACTAACTCTTATTCAAACATTTCTCTTCGAGACTGGATCTTGCTATTTATCAGTTAAAAATGAAATCAATCAAGTTGGGGTATAACTACCTCTCAGACCTCGACTGAAAACATCATTAACTTCAAAACGGACAAGACCACTTACCTCGAATAATCAACATCATATTACCAATTATCCATATCTTTTAAACGTGTATACGTTTATTGATTTCCTTTTTGTTTATAACATTCTATTTTTATTTCGTTTCATTATCGAATTATATATATATATATCGGTATATCGATTCCTAATTATCAAATCTTCTTAAAAATATTCTAACTCCTTAGATTTACGGAAAAATTCGCCATACCCTCCTTTTTATGGGTCACTTGGTAAAGCTACCAAATGCCTCTCTGGGCCCTCTCCATTCAAAAAGAAAATCAAAAAGCCAAGCGGCTTGCCGATTCGACACATAAAAACTCATATGGAATTTAAACGTGTACCTTTTTGTTGGGCATTTCAATTTACATATCTTCGTATATTTCATTCCAAACCTGCTTAACACATATCCAAATATTCCTGTTTGGTTTCAACTCAATCCATTCTTCTTAACCCAATTCGCTAATTTATTTTCTAATTAGTTATTTTGCCTATTTCACTTCTTTGTTTGAACATAACATGTTCAAATATAATATCAACTTGCTTATAAACAAATTGAATTCCATTTTCGATTCAAGTTGCATGTTCGATTTCAAATATAATTTTACAAACCCAATTTACTTATCCAAAGCTCAATTTCAATTCAAAACTCAAATAACTAATTATTCTTCAAATTAGTTAATTCTATTCAATAATTAACAAAATCTGATTTTTGTTTTCAAAAATCATTTTTCATTACTCCACTTGAGTTCAAATATATTTTATAACTCAAATCTAGATTTTTCTAATGAAGATTTGGATTCTATTTGCTCAAGATCCTTTTATAAATTTAAATAAACCATTATGGTTTAATAATGGTTATGTCGCTGTTTTTCTGAAAATTTGATTTTGACATAACTCAAAATCTATTAAACGAAATTCATATCTTTCTCTTCCATTAGAAAACTATTATCTAATCGGTTCTAACGATTCTTGTTTTAAAGAATTCCGACTTAAATTGAGTTCTATATACTCAATTGAAGTTCGAAATGCCAATTTACGAACTACCGTGCTGCGGCGAGTTCGTTATAATTATATTTAAATATAAACTTTAAACTTCGTTGATAAATGAATTTCAACTCCCAATCTCACTTAATAGTTCTTATTATCCCTAATCGGCAATTATTTCATAATTCATTTATAAATTTATTTACAACTCGATCTGTTATATTAACTTCTAATTCTTTTATAAATAATTTATTTATGAAATTCAATATACTCAAATTCTGATTATAAACCCTTTGGATTTTTACCTCATCCCAGTTTATATTTCTAATTCCAGAAATAAACTCGTCGTCCCTTTTTTCGAAATGATTTCAATTTATATTTTTTAATTCATACTTGAATCCAAAGTTACCAATTATCTCTTGATAATTTATTCACCATATTTATAAACATCGTTTGTAAATTTACTTGTTCTATTTTTAAAAAAGTCCATTTCGAAATCTATTTAAAACCAAAATCTTATTTTGGAATATTCTATATATTATAACTTATCTACATAAATATAGAATCTATTTTCATATTTAATTTAAATATTTGTTCTAGTTAATATAATGCTAATGTCCTTTCTGAAATTATTTTATTTAAACAAATTCGATCTAATCGAATTCAAATCGTTAATCCATACGGATTTATTTTTAGTTCAATTTATATTCTGAACATCAGAATAAATTCCATCGTTTATTTCTTTAAAACGATATCCCCATTTATATTTTTAAATTCACATTTGAATTTAAATATTCCAATTATCCAATGATAAACTTTCCACTTTATTTATTAACACTATTTATAATTTCACTTCAAATCTCGTATTATTAATTTATAAACAACGTTTATAAATTCACTACTTGTTTTATGTATTCAAACAAGTTAATATATTTATAGCCCAATTGAAATTCAAATTCTATTTTAGATAAAAAGAATTTCCCTTTAAATTTCAAAATATCTCTTTCCCGATATTTTTATATATCAACATTTCAGGTCAAGTAATATTTTAACCAATCAAAAATACCAATTATCGACCATGGATTTCCTAACACATCATATATGATAATATATATGAGAACAAACAAATAATAATATTTTTGAGGAATCTAGTTGGATCCCTCCAACCTGTTTTCCTGCATCCACAGACGTTAGCCAACATAAATAATACCCATCCAGCTTTGAGGTAGGATATCGTGGTATGAAGGTCATCCACTATCATAGCGTGGGACGTATAGGGTCATCCGCTAACGATACTGTGTGAATCCAACCAATCACCAATATATATATAATAACCGCAACAACTGATCCTAAATAACTAATATATATTTTATAGTCACAATAATATTTTAAATGCAACCAAACAACCATCAATTATTTTTAGCGACTAAAAATAATTCAAATTAAAATAAATTGAGTGAGATTTACTCACCGGGGTTTTTATTCGTTATCCATGTTGATTTCAATTTGTTCTTCTCTTGTATCGCAGCTACAAATGCACATGATTGCTTCCGATATATTTACCCTTGTATAACCAGATTACAAGTTTATTTCTTTTAATGTTTCCTACTATAACGAATTTAAATAAATTATAAATTGATAAATAAATCACTGTTATTAAATTATAAATAAAAATTTAGATTTTTACCTTACTAAAACCCTTGTTTTTTCTCAGTTCCTCTCACTGTCCAAACAGACTTGATTCCCCATGTTTCCACTACAAATGCCTTAACCCCTTTACCCCAGAACCAACAAAGATTCACATTTCTCTTATACATACTTCACCATAACTACCGTGCCCAAAAACCACATCCCCACCCTTCTTCTCCTCTCACCAACTGGTTGCCACCCCAATACCACCCTACTCATCAACAAAACCTTCGTACTACTTCCAAACATCACACCAATATATTGAACTACACCCCTCAACATAAGTCATCTAGCAATCAACTACGCCCTGATTCCAGAATGATGTCGAGCTACTGGAGATCCCACAATTTCAAGTCGTGGTCCCCATCCCTTCTCTGAACCACATCGTCGTACTCAACAACATCCGTAGCCCCCCTTTCAGCAACATCGACCATTTATAACTCACAATCACCGTAACCCTACTCGATAGCCTCAAGTCTGCACATCGACAGAACAAACATCGTGCCCTCATATCTGAACCATCTCATCGCAACTCATGAAACCCCATCGCACCTCTCATCCAAGCCGCGCCTTCAATCTTATGTTAATCCCTAAATGCTTCGCGAGTTTCTATTTAAGGAACTAGGTTTGGTTTTAAAAAAAGAACGACATTTGATTTTGTTTGAATGAGGATTACGACTTCGATTTGTATTTTAACCCAAAATCGAGTGTTCCCATTTCACTGATTCGAATCCAACTTTAATGTTGATTTCTTCTTTCTTGATGCGGAAAATAGATTTCAATGTGAGGAAGATTTGAATACAAAGACACGACTTTGAATTGTATTAGAAAAGGAAGCACGGATTTCTTTATAAAAGGAGAAGGCTTTGATTTTTATTTCCGTTTGATTTCATTTGAGGCTGGTGACTTTATTAACAAATGAATACTTAGTTCCTAAGGAAAATAAGGATGCACTATACAATATAGGTCGGCTTCGTACTTAAGATAGGGTTGTGGAAGATTTTGAAAGAATTAAAACAGATCTTGATTTGATTTAAAGAGCTTTTTATCCTTTTTAAATTGATATCGATTTGATTTCGAGCTTATCCATTAATCGAATATCTCGTGGTTCACCCCTTGAACTTATGAACCGCTGTTTTAACCTACCGACCGACGTTTCAGCGTAATTATATTATTCTGAACTCAACAGAATATACTATAAAATTTAACTGAGATAATACAATTTAAATTCAAAACAAATAAAATTCCTTGATAATAAATTATTATTATCATTTTAATTCAAAAAAAATTAAAAAATCCAATTAATCATTTGAACCATTTTGACTCCGTTTTAAATTTGAATTGAATTATTTTTCGTATTAGGATAATTTAATATGTTTGATATTAAATCAAAATCGATTATTAAATTGATAACTTAATATAAAATTCGATTTATATTATTAATTCAATATTTAAAACAATATTGAATATTTAAAATAAACTATTCGAAAATCCGGGTCGTTACAAATATTAATCCAACCTAACGTCCAAAATTTATTTTATTATTATATTAATTTTATTATAATTATTTTTGAATTTAAAATTTCAAAATTGAATTTTAAATTTCAAAATTGAATTTTAAATTTCAAAACTGAATTTTAAAGTTTAAATTTCGAATTTAAAAGAAAGTAAACAAAACATCTATTCAACCAAAAATTTAAAAATTAATTAAGGCGTACTCGGTTATTAGATCCGTTTCTTCGATATTCTCTGAATTCTGAATTGATCTACTAGAATTTGATGATGGGATCTGCTCTATTGCAACGGGGTCATTTTGCTGATCAGGATAGTGTATACATTTACTGAATTTGAACACCATATGAGAAAGATATTGAAGATTTAGTAGTTCAACCAACTTGGCTTCAAAATTTGAATTTCGAATGAATGGACACTTCTACTACTATATAAATGACCAAAAGTCATGTCTCTTCGTAATCGCTTCTCTTCTTCTCGTTTTTCATTTTTAATCTAACTTTCAAGTGGCATAACTTCTTCGTTTCTTGACGGAATTGGATGAAATCAGCAGTAAATCAAAGAGGAATTCGAGGACTATGACATAATAGTAGCTTGGGGATGAATTTGGAAAGTATTGGGGGTGCAGCAAGTCGAAACAGTAAGAGGTATGAATAAAATCCCATAACAGTTTTCAATTTTGAATCACAAACTTCAAACTGCCACATCTCACTCAATTTTGATCGGAATTTGATGATCTACCCATCAAATCGACCGCGAGAACGAGAAATACAATTTGGAAAACGATTTGGGACAACATATCCTAACCTTCAAATGTAATTTGAAGATCATTATTGACAGTTTTTGTTTCCTTCTCTCTTTATTCACCAAAACTTCATTTGATCATTACTTGATCAATTCTCGAAGGAATCTCATGAAATTAGCAAAATTACAAAGCAAATGAAGAGAAGTACAGTATGAAGATATGTTGTAGATGAAAATCTAAAGTTATAAAGTGATCTGGTACCCATTTCTTTGCTGATTTATATTATATATATCCATTTCTTCTTGATGTCTCTTCACCAACCGTTATTACTCTTCTCCACTTTTTAATTTCTTTTCAGAATTTGAATTCTCAATAGCCACCATTTCGGAATTTGAATCACCAACAGCCACTTTAACTATTTTTTCAACTTTTGAATTTCCAAAAGTCATGTAGCACATCTTTTCCTGCAAAACAACACATGTTTTCAAAGAATCGACTTACTTTTCAAATAATAAATGACTCTTCAAATAAACAAGTGACTTTTCAAATAATTAACTGCAATTTTAAACAATAATATCATGATAGTTTTGTAAACATCTATAGATCAAAAATTTCAAAATTTAAAACATTTCAAATTTCAAAATTTAAAAAATCAAATCATAGTAACTTGATTTTTCAATAAAATTGAATGCAGACTCATCTAATACTTGATGCAATACAAGAATTAAAACTAGTGTTCAAAATATGTCATTTAACATTTTCAAAAATCAGATTATGAACTTTTTGAAAGACCTTTCTCTGATGCCAATTGTTAGGGACTGCGAAATGGATCGTTAAGGCAAAGCAAACACTAGAGGGGGGGAGGGGGGAGGGGGTGAATAGTGTTTGTAATAATTTAACCAAAACTTAAAACTAAAGAGAATTATGAAATGAATCGAACAACACAATCAAAGACGCAGATTCAAGTACAAATGCAAAATAAATAGAAATAAAAATGCTAAAAAGGAAAGAACACACTGGATTTTATACTGGTTCGGATTACTCCTATGTCCAGTCCTGCACAATGCTAGAATATGCAGAGTTTTTTTACTCTTTCAATAGTCAATTACACCCTCCCTGATTTCATGGCTCACAAGGAGACACCGATTCCTACTTTCTTGATTTCACGGCTCACAAGAACACACTGATTGCTACTTTCTTGATCTCACGGCTCACAAGAACACACCGAATCCTATTTCCTTGATTTTACGACCCATAAGGACATACCAACTCCTCATTGACTCACAACAAGGTTTGTTCAACCCAACCAATTACAAAATGGCCCTACAACTCTCTAATAGCACTTGATTCAGAGAGTAGATAGTGTAGAGAGAAGAAGTTTTATCAAAACAGAATTGAATTGGCAGAGTATAAGTGTAAAAACCTTAAAAATGATTAAGAATAATGGTAGGATGAAAGAGTATGAAGTTAGAGAAGAAGATATGTTAAAAAATTCGATTTTAACCTCTTTTTATAGAGTATGAAGAGTTACAACGGTTCTGAAGCGTTTCAAATAGTGAAAAGACACTTCCCTTCAAAATTAGAAAAAATAGCAGTTATATGTCGACATACACTTTTTGCTATGTCGACATGTCATGTGCGTTTTTCATTTTCAAAACATTTTTCAAGTATTTTGATATAAAACTAATTTTGGAAATTCTTGAAAAAAAATCTAGTATTGTAAATTAATATTATATGATAGAAAATCATACGATAACATACTTTTAAACTAAATAAATACATTTATAAATTTATAAGGTTTTAAACTATATAAAGTATAAATATAAAGTATATAAAAAATTTAAGTTTGAAAAACCAAGAAGAATAAAAATAGAAAAAAAATAGAAAAAAAAATAGAGAGGATTGAGAATAAAATAGAAAAATAAAATAGAGTGAATTGAGAATAAAATAGAAAAATAAAATAGAGAGGATTGAGGATTGAAAATCAAAATTTGAAAATTAGAATTTAAATTTGAACCTGGAGTGCTATTTAGAGTCTTACTAAATTTAGACTCTATAAATTTATTGATCTTAAACTCTTGAAATGTTGATTACTCATGAGTCTTGAAAATTTCTCTGGCCTTTGAATCTCTATCATCTTTATAACTATATAGTCTTCAGTAATATTTCCTGTATATAATTCCTGCACACACATATATATATTCTATACAAAAAGTATTAGTATATATTTTATTATTAATGATAATTGAAATAAGGTAGTTGTCATCAAAACTCCATTCTCCAACATCAACTTCGTAGCTGAAAGCAATGATAATACCCATCACCTCGCCTGCTCATCAGCATCATCGATGAGAACCCAAGGTAATAAGAGAAAACATAAAATTTTGGGTCAGATAATAGTCTAGTATGAGTGATAAACAACTCTCATAATACTATATAAGTTCAAAATAGTATAAGGAACCTAGGTATGAAAAGATCATACTTGTCTTGTCCCTGCATACACAGAGTCAACACATATAATCAGGATAATACATGCTACTCAGAGTAACAAAAGAGGAAACTACAATAGGACAGAAGAATCATCATTGCCCGCTCTGGCCATATTTCCCATCCTCTCTCCAAGATTGTAGAGGTGATAATCTACCAAGAGAAATAAGATAGAAAAAACCATATAAATCATTGTGGAAATCTCGGTTCTAGTTGAGCTCCCATGTACCTTCAGGACCCGATTGTCTAATACGGTTGCCTTTACGACCCAATCATTTAGCAATTTTAGGCATTCCTGTGAAGTCACCTAGGGATATAGTCTATGTCGTGCTTGGAGAACCCGTTTTCCCAGCATGAGTGCCTTCGGTAACCAATTTGCCAGGACAATACACCTCATAAAGCCATAACTAGAACACTCCGAGTCATCGATAATCCCTTAGAACTCCCAAACTCCCAGAGTTTCAAAATACGAGATTGAACCATCTTGCTTGATCCACCCACTATACTAAAGCCTTATCCCATCTCGAGCTTCTCCTCAATCGCTCCTTTGATTCAAACCAATGCACGAGCTTCCAATCGATGGGCCACTACCTCTACAATTGTGATTGCGGGATCCATATGTCCAGCATGATCACTATTAGCATCTTGTAACGTCGGTATGTCAAGAAATACGTATCATGTAACACCCCGTGTATTTTATAACAGTGACATTCACAAATTAAAGTATAAATAATTTCAAAACAAAGAATTAAGGGAAACGGGATACGCCATTGCGTTCGTCTCGGAATTCTGCTTGGGATAGAGTCCGAGTTTGCATAAAACGGACTCCGTATGAAGAAGATATGGCCTCCGGAAGTTTCAGAATTCAGTTTAAAATTCAAACAGACCAAAACAGCTCAGAAAAACCAATTTAAAATTCAAAATCGGGTCGGATAGGCCAGGGCGGGAATTTTCCCGCCCAAGGCACCCAGGTCGACTGGGTAGTCGACCTGGGTCACCCGTGTCGACTGCCAAGTCGACACGGTGTCGACTGGCGTGTCGACCTGGCCCCTGAGCCAGGTCGAACCCAGCCCCCTGGCTGGCCTGATCTGTGTTTGGTCGATTTTCTGAGCCTTGCCTTGTCACTAGGGCTAGGTGTCAGCTCCTGGTTGGTCTCTCCTTCAAACGAACGGCTATTATTAAACCGAGCTCCATCGACGGTCCTAATCAACTCACAAACTCTATAAAAAGGACCTAAGACTCACCCTAATTCGCACAAACAAAAATGGAGATGAGACCGTCATGCTGCTGAGGAGAGACTAGGAATAGCCGTCAGAAATTGAGAGACAAATAGGAGATAATTCGAAAGCCTAAAGCAACGTCAATTAAATCAAAACAACGCCTACAACAAAGGATAGCATCTCCAAATTCAGAATTCAGATTCCTGAATTGAAGATTCGTCATACGTTGTAAGTAGAGTGCTATTCCGTTGTGAATAAATAATTGTGTTGTGATTTGTGTAAAGTGAGAAATGGAATTGTGGCGATAATAGTCTATATTTGTATGTTGCGTTGATTCAAAACGATTTGGAATTGTTGCGGTATAACGATTGGATATTTGCAAGTATGAGATTTATGTTGGAAGTTAACAACTACATGTTTGTAGTGGTTTAATTTAGATTCATGCAAGTATATGATTCATGTTAACAATCATATGTTGTGGTAGTTTATTTGGGATTCATGCAAGTATATGATTCACCATTATGCCAATATGATGTACATACTTTTATGACCACTTTTAGTGTGTAATTGGATTCAACTAAGTACTATGGTTTATATGAATTTATGTTGAATTGGCATCGTGATTCAAGTGTAAAACCATGCTTTTGGATTAGAGACAAAAGTAAGCATCTTTATGAACATGACTAAACTATGTTTGGTGTTATGCCTAGTTGAAAACATGTTTTAGGCCTATGATGTTATCAAAATCATATGGTGATATATGTGATACATAATTAAGTTAGATTTACATTCTAATTGCAAGTTTACATGAATAGACTATAAAACATGATTTCATGTTTAGGTATGTTTATGCCATGATTATATGAATAGAATGGTTCATGTTTAGGTATGTTTATGCCATGATTATATGAATAGAATGATTCATGTTTAAGTATTGTTTATGCCATGATTATATGCTATTACAATGCAAGTTCACATGTGCCTAATTCATGTTAATTGAATCGTTATGTTGCAAGTTCATGCGTTCACACTCCCCTTTTTATGTTACCTTATAAACACCATGTTATAAGCCTCCCCTTTTCATATGGCTAAGTTGGGTTTAAATGTTAAACCCAACATATCTTATATTGTAGCGAATGTGTAAAACGGGGGTAATGACGTTTGGGCTAAAATATAGAACATATGTGTTGGCATGTTTGACGCATGCCAACAACCTTGAAAAACAATTAAGTGGTATAAATAAATTTTACCCAATAAAGATGAATTTGAATAATGGGCCGCAAATATTTACATATAAAAAGAAAAGAGACAAAATATGTAAATTTAGAAAATACGATGTGTTTAACCCGAGGTTGGATTGAGTTGTGATGTAAACCTGCCCGGAACCGCCCGGTTGTCCAGTAGTCACAACAATACCTATCCAATGTGGGTGGTTAAACACGGAGCCCAATAAGGACCCGAGGTTAGACTGAGTTGTGGCGTAAGACTGCCCGGACCCAACCGGCAACAGGCAGCCACAACAATACCTGTCTAATGTGAGAGGTCAAGGCTTTAATAAGACAATTAAGGCTGAGTCAGGATTGATAGGATTAAGTAAATTGAATTAATACTTAATCAAAATGGAACATGCTAAACTATACAGACTGATTGGGGGTTAGGTTTACAAAACACTTAACCAACTTAGCATGTTGGCTAGAAATAGAAAACCTAATAGCGGGGGACCCTTTTCAGCAGTAACCCTACAAGGTGTATCAGGATACCCTGAACTAGGCAGGGTGGGGCACGATTACTGGGCTGACTGTAAGAGGTCAAATCGACGGCAGTGGTGCAGCGGTGTAGGTTCTAATGGGGTGCGGGCGTGCACACACTCCGGCGCAGAAAAATAAGGCACTGGGCACCAGTAGTATACCGGTGCATTCTAGAATTGTGTCGGGCCGCCACCATGGGACTTGATACACCCCATGGTGGGACCAGCATAGGTAACAACAACAACGGGGGCCGTAAGACACATGTAAGTATGCGAGTGGGAGCCGATCATCAGAAATGGATCACTTCACCCTGATTATGGGGTGCCGGTTGGGAACTAGTTTACATGGGTACAGAGATTAATATGGGGTATGATAGTATATTCGACTCTAGACAACTTAACTTAGTTTATGGTGCTTTCCCATTTCCAGTTTATACTTATCATACCCAGTTCTTTATTCATAGACTGAATAGTCCTAGACTTACTCAGGCTTTATGTCTGACTCTACTTTTCTTTCGTCTTCTTTTCTTACGTTTCCCCCCAGGTCCACAGGGAGGGAATACCGCAGCTTGACCAGCTTTCACATCCAGCTTGAAGAGAGAGAATGTATTGCTTGGATCTTTTTCGTTTTGGACTATGGCGTTGGACAGAAATTACGGGACTTATGCAGTTTATTTATGTTTTCTTTATGCTTCTTTAAATAATGTAATCAAGACAGTTATGAAGATGTTATGTTTTTGGAAGAATTGTAAGACAATTATGGCATGGTTTGTGTAACACGTATTTTAATGAAATAAAAATTGTTGTTGTTTTCCGCTGTTCAAAAATATGTGTTCTTATATCTGTCTTGTATATCTGTGACTTATACTTATAAACCTCCACCAAAATTAGGGCATTCCCTTTGAGAGTGACCCTAACGGAGGTTGGGGTGGTTCACTTGGTATCAGAGCATAGGTTTACCAGATAAGATAAAAGTTTTGAAAATTTATTTTCAAAGGAAAATTTAAAGAAGCATTTTTAAAGATAAAATATTATATTTTAAAAAGGCAAAGTCCCCCAAAGCCATAGTTACTATCTTTTATCCTTCGTTTTGAATCTATCCTTTTTGTTTCAGCATGTCCGAAGAACTTAACTTGCCAGAGGGTGTACCAATACCTGGTTTGTTTAGGCGATTCTTAGAAGCAAGGGCCACTCAGCCAGGTCCTACCGTTCCTCCTCCCCCAGCTGTAGGAAATCATCCAGCGGCAGCAGCACCTCTTCCTCCACCTCCTCCACGGGGAAATACTTTTGCTAAGATATGTAAAGATTTTAAAGCTATGGGAGGAAAGGACTTTCATGGAACCGAGTCTTTCGTAGTAGCCAGGAATTGGCTGAAAGAAACCGAGGACTTATTCGTCATCTTTGAGGTAGAAGATAGGCAAAAGGTACAACTGGCAGTGTGGCTACTAAAAGGTGAGGCTTCCTACTGGTGGGAAGTCACTAATGCAGAAAGACCAGTGGAAACATGGGAGGACTTTAGGGCAAGGTTCAAGGCTAAATTTCTCTCAGAAGCTGAAAGGAGTCTTCAGTTGAAAAAAATTCTTATTTCCTAAGCAAGGGAATATGACAATCAAAGAGTATGTTAACCAGTTTGATCAGCTGGCTAGGTTCGGACTGGACCTAGTCAACACCCCACACAAGAAGGCTCTCCGCTTTGTCAAGGGGTTGAATGAGCCATTACACAGTTTGGCCATGACCCATATACCCATGGGAGCTACGTATGAAAGGTTGGTGCAGATGGCATTGCTGAACGAAGAAGATAAGGGCAAGAAGGAGACAAAGGCAGAAAGCTCTCAAGGGAAGAAAGAGGGTTTACAGCCTAAGAAGACAGAATTTAAGAAGGGCGGGAAAGACAACAAAGAGAAGAGGAAGTGTAATTTATGTGGCAAAGTGGGGCACTTAGTGAAAGATTGCCGGAAAAAGAAGGCCAAGATGAATGGCGGGTGCTTTTCTTGCGGTGAGACAGGCCACATGGCTAAGGATTGCCCGAAGAAACGAGGACAGGGGCAGAGGGCTGGATCCACCTCAGGGGCACAGGTTCATGTGCTAGAGGCGCCACCTCTGCAACAGCGAGGTATAAATACTTCTGTAGAAAGTGTAGTTTATCTTTATGATCACCCAGTTCGCACTTTATTTGATTCTGGCGCATCACACTCCTTTATCTTGTCTGCTTTAGTAGAATCTCTGCACCTAGAAACTAGTATGGTAGAGGACCCCTTAATTGTTTCAAACCCAATTGGGGGCCTAGCTCATTTGTCTATGATCTGTGTGGGATTGAAAATTTCTATTCTAAGCGTAGAATTTAGATGTAGTGCCTTTGTTTTGGGCTTCTCGGGATATGGTTTGATTTTGGGCATGGATTGGCTATCCAGTAATGGTGCCATCCTGGATTGTGAGAAAAGGGTGGTTAGGCTTCTGACCCAACTCG
Organism: Allium sativum; assembly: GCA_030737875.1. Taxonomy (NCBI): domain Eukaryota; kingdom Viridiplantae; phylum Streptophyta; class Magnoliopsida; order Asparagales; family Amaryllidaceae; genus Allium; species Allium sativum. The sequence goes on along the minus strand of CM060922.1, from coordinate 439,303,921 downwards.
GTAACACTCTGGAAATTACTTGTAATCCCTCGTATGCGGTTATGCTTAGTTATCTTGAATCGCTAGATGCCTCTGTTGAAAGTTTGCAATTGGTTAGAGTGGTCCGGGAATATCCGGATGTCTTCGAAGAGGTGAAGGGCTTGCCTCCGAAGCGGGAGATAGACTTCCGCATATATCTTGTAGATAATGCAAAGCCCGTTGCGTTGCCCATTAGACACATGGCTCCACGGGAAAGGAAAGAGCTCAGTAAACAGATTAAAGAGCTTTTAGAGAAGGGGTTCATTAGAAGGAGCATTTTAGAATGGGGCGCTCCAGTGGTGTTCGCTACAAAGGCGGATGGTTCACTCCGTCTATGTGTTGACTATAGGGAGATCAACAAGCTAACGAAAAAGAATAGGCACCCTCTCCCCAGAATCGACGATCTGTTTGATCAACTTGTAGGAGCGTCTGTTTTCTCCCAACTCGATTTGGCGACCGGTTTTCATCAGCTAAGGGTGGCTGAAGATAGTATCGATAAGACAGCATTCAGAACACCAGACGGCTTCTTTGAATGGCTTGTCATGCCTTTTGGCTTGACAAACGCACCCGCTTACTTCGTGGACTTGATGAGTAGGGTGTTCAGAGAATTCCTCAACAAGTTCGTAGTGGTCTTCATAGACGATATCCTTATCTTCTCAAAGAGTGAAGAGGAACATGCTCAGCACTTAAGGGCAATCATGGAAACTCTGCGAGTCCATCAGCTAAAAGCCAAATTCTCCAAATGCCACTTTTGGAGAGAGGAAATAAGATTTCTTGGGCACATAGTATCCAAGGAAGGATTAGCAGTAGACCCGGCTAAGGTAGTAGCGGTGCAGGATTGGAAGACACCAAAGAACGCAACAGAGGTCCGAAGCTTTCTCGGGCTAGCAGGCTTCTATCGGAAATTCATCAGAAACTTTGCAAAGATATCAGCTCCGCTCACAAAGTTGACCAAGAAGAATCTAGTGTTCAATTGGGACTTGGATTGCGAGTTTGCTTTCCAACGACTGAAAATGGCTCTTACAACAGCCCCAGTTTTAACGTTACCAGATGGAAGCAAGATGTTCACAGTTTATACAGATGCATGTGGGACAGGGCTAGGCGCCGTCTTAATGCAAGAAGGAAGGGTAGTAGCTTATGGCGGGAGACAATTGAAAGTGCATGAAAAGAACTACCCGACCCACGATCTTGAGTTAGCCGCCATCGTCTTTGCACTCAAGTCTTGGCGACACTATCTCCTGGGTGAGAAGTTTGAACTTTACACTGACCCTAAATCGTTGAAATATCTTTTCTCACAGAAAGATCTTAACTTGAGGCAACAGAGATGGATGGAGTTTCTTACCTCGTACGATTTCGAGATCTCCTACGCTCCGGGCAAAGGCAACGTAGTGGCAGAAGCGTTAAGCCGAAAGAAACTAACCCTAAGCCCGTTGTTTGTTGAAAGACAAAGCCTAGAGTTTATAGCCAGCTTTGACTTTAGGCCCTCCTCCGATTTTGTACCAGGCTTTCTAGCATCTCTCGAAGTACGCCCGACTTTAGTGGACTCAATAGGGACAGCACAACGCGAAGACCCTCAGCTTGTGGAGACGATTGATAGGCTAATTAGGGGTGAGACTTCAAGTCACCTCAACAGATACTCCATCGACGATAAGGGTTGGCTAAGGTGAGACAGAAGACTATGTGTCCCACAGACAAGGGATTTAGTAAAGAAGGTTCTCGAGGAAGCACACCACTCCAAGATGACGATACATCCGGGTGGGGATAAAATGTACAAGGACATAAAGAGAACTTTCTGTTGGAACGGCATGAAGAAGGACGTGGCAGATTTCATTTCTAAGTGTATGGTGTGCCAACAGGTTAAGGCGGAACAGAAAAAGCCTAGCGGTCTGCTCCATCCTCTAGAGGTCCCGCAGTGGAAGTGGGATAGCATCTCAATGGACTTCATTGATGGGCTGCCTAGGTCTAGGAGAGGCAACACTAGCATTTGGGTAATAGTGGATAGGCTTACTAAAAGCGCCCACTTTTTACCTGCCAAAAGTAAAAGAACTGCCTCATCCCTAGCATCTCTTTACCTCGAGGAAATTGTTCGACTCCATGGAATACCATCCAGCATTGTTAGTGACCGAGACCCTATCTTCACAAGTGAGTTTTGGCGGAGTCTGCAAGAAGCGGTAGGCACACAGTTATGCTTGAGCACAGCCTATCATCCCCAAACCGACGGCCAAACAGAAAGAGTGAACAGAGTTTTGGAGGACCTTTTAAGACTGTGCGTCCTTGAATTCGGAGGGACGTGGGAAGACCATCTTCCTTTGGTTGAATTTTCTTACAATAACAGCTACCAATCCACCATCGGAATGGCGCCCTTTGAAGCTTTATATGGAAGACCGTGCCGATCGCCCACTTGTTGGTGGGAGTCTACTGATAACCTCATACTTGGACCAGATATGATCCGAGAGACTTCAGAAAAAGTAGACTTAATACGAAGAAGAATGAAGACATCCCAAGATAGACAAAAATCCTACGCCAACAAGAGGAGGACCGACCTTGAATTTGAGGTTGGGGACAGAGTTTTTCTTAAGGTATCTCCACTAAGGAACGTTGTTCGTTTTGGAACCACAGGAAAGCTAGCACCAAGGTTCGTAGGACCATTTCCTATTATTGAGAAAATTGGGAAAGTGGCCTATAGATTAGAGCTACCCGAAAAACTGGCCGGAGTTCACAACGTTTTCCATGTTTCGCACCTCCGAAAATGTCTACATGAATCTTCCGAAGTGGTAGAGCCAAACATCCTAGAAGAAGCTGAAGTGGAACGCGAAGCAACCGTGAGGAAAGTTCCAACCCGCATATTAGGAACGGAAGTGAAGAAGCTACGCAACCACGAAGTCAAGCTCGTCAAAGTTCAGTGGAGCGACGCCGAAGGAGACACAACTTGGGAAACTGAAGCTAGAATACGCACAGCCTACCCTTTTCTTTTCGAGGGTACATCTTTGATCTTTCTTTTTCCTTAAGTTGCGCTTTTATCTATCTTTTTAGGTATATCTCCTTGACCTTATCTTTTAGGAAGAAACCCTTTGGATGAAAACATGTAATTGAAACATGTTATGGATGATGGTTGCAAGTGGTTGCAAGTGATTGCTAGTGGTTGCTCGTGGTTGCATATACACACACAATCTAGGTTTTAGATCGGATCAGTCACTTCATATTGCATATGCATAAATGTATTTATATTCGTATATGGTTGAAGTTTAATGTGTTGTCATATGGATGTTGCATTTGTATGAATGATTGTGCACTCATGTAGAATCATGAATAGGAGAATTTGCATACATAATGGATTCATGGCACTTACATAATTTGCATTAAGGAGGTCAACTGAATCAGTAGACCGCCTGATTTTGCATTAGATAAGTACATGTACACACACACTTCGCATATGATCATGAAGCATTAGAAGTCTTTTAAGGGCAATGGATGCTCGTGTTTGATGGATGTTTGGATGTTAGGATGTACATTCTTCCTGAACTTGAAGATTTCGGGGACGAAATCCTTTTAAGTGGGGAGAATGTAACACCCCGTGTATTTTATAACAGTGAAATTCACAAATTAAAGTATAACTAATTTCAAAACAAAGAATTAAGGGAAACGGGATATGCCATTGCATTCGTCTCAGAATTCTTCTTGGGATAGAGTCCGAGTTTGCATAAAACGGACTCCGTATGAAGAAGATATGGCCTCCGGAAGTTTCAGAATTCAGTTTAAAATTCAAACAAACCAAAACAGCTCAGAAAAACCAATTTAAAATTCAAAATCAGGCCGGATAGGCCAGGGCGGGAATTTTCCCGCCCAAGGCACCCAGGTCGACTGGGTAGTCGACCTGGGGCTACCCAGGTCGACTGGGTAGTCGACCTGGGTCACCCGTGTCGACTGCCAAGTCGACACGGTGTCGACTGGCGTGTCGACCTGGCCCCTGAGCCAGGTCGAACCCAGCCCCCTGGCTGGCTTGGTCTGTGTTTGGTCGATTTTCTGAGCCTTGCCTTGTCACTGGGGCTAGGTGTCAGCTCCTGGTTGGTCTCTCCTTCAAACGAACGGCTATTATTAAACCAAGCTCCATCGACGGTCCTAATCAACTCACAAACCCTATAAAAAGGACCTAAGACTCACCCTAATTCACACAAACAAAAATGGAGATGAGACCGTCATGCTGCTGAGGAGAGACTAGGAATAGCCGTCATAAATTGAGAGACAAATAGGAGATAATTCGAAAGCTTAAAGCAGCGTCAATTAAATCAAAACAATGCCTACAACAAAGGATAGCATCTCCAAATTCAGAATTCAGATTCCTGAATTGAAGATTCGTCATACGTTGTAAGTAGAGTGCTATTCCGATGTGAATAAATAATTGTGTTGTGATTTGTGTAAAGTGAGAAATGGAATTGTGGCGATAATACTCTATATTTGTATGTTGCTTTGATTCGAAACGATTTGGAATTGTTGTGGTATAACGATTGGATATTTGCAAGTATGAGATTTATGTTGGAAGTTAACAACTACATGTTTGTAGTGGTTTAATTTAGATTCATGTAAGTATATGATTCATGTTAACAATCATATGTTGTGGTAGTTTATTTGGGATTCATGCAAGTATATGATTCACCATTATGCCAATATGATGTACATACTTTTATGACCACTTTTAGTGTGTAATTGGATTCAACTAAGTACTATGGTTTATATGAATTTATGTTGAATTGGCATCGTGATTCAAGTGTAAAACCATGCTTTTGGATTAGAGACAAAAGTAAGCATCTTTATGAACATGACTAAACTATGCTTGGTGTTATGCCTAGTTGAAAACATGTTTTAGGCCTATGATGTTATCAAAATCGTATGGTGATATATGTGACACATAATTAAGTTAGATTTACATTCTAATTGCAAGTTTACATGAATAGACTAAAAAACATGATTTCATGTTTAGGTATGTTTATGTCATGATTATATGAATAGAATGGTTCATGTTTAGGTATGTTTATGCCATGATTATATGAATAGAATGATTCATGTTTAAGTATTGTTTATGCCATGATTATATGCTATTACAATGCAAGTTCACATGTGCCTAATTCATGATAATTGAATCGTTATGTTGCAAGTTCATGCGTTCACACTCCCCTTTTTATGTTACCTTATAAACACCATGTCATAAGCCTCCCCTTTTCATATGGCTAAGTTGGGTTTAAATGTTAAACCCAACATATCTTATATTGTAGCGAATGTGTAAAACGGGGGTAATGACGTTTGGGTTAAAATATAGAATATATGTGTTGGCATGTTTGACGCATGCCAACAAGCTTGAAAAACAATTAAGCGGTATAAATAAATTTTACCTAATAAAGATGAATTTGAATAATGGGCCGCAAATATTTACATATAAAAAGAAAAGAGACAAAATATGTAAATTTAGAAAATACGATGTGTTTAACCCGAGGTTGGATTGAGTTGTGATGTAAACCTGCCCGGAACCGCCCGGCTGTCCAGTAGTCACAACAATACCTATCCAGTGTGGGTGGTTAAACACGGAGCCCAATAAAGACCCGAGGTTAGACTGAGTTGTGGCGTAAGACTGCCCGGACCCAACCGACAACAGGCAGCCACAACAATACATGTCTAATGTGAGAGGTCAAGGCTTTAATAAGACAATTAAGGCTGAGTCAGGATTGATAGGATTAAGTAAATTGAATTAATACTTAATCAAAATGGAACATGCTAAACTATACGGACTGATTGGGGGTTAGGTTTACAAAACACTTAACCAACTTAGCATGTTGGGTAGAAATAGAAAACCTATTAGCGGGGGACCCTTTTCAGTAGTAACACTACAAGGTGTATCAGGATACCCTGAACTAGGCAGGGTGGGGCACGATTACTGGGCTGACTGTAAGAGGTCAAATCGACGGCGGAGGTGCAGCAGTGTAGGTTCTAACGGGGTGCGGGCGTGCACACACTCCGACGCAGAAAAATAAGGCATTAGGCACCAATAGTATACATGTGCATTCTAGAATTATGTCGTGCCGCCACCATGGGTCTTGATACACCCCATGGTGGGACCAGCATAGGTAACTACCACAACGGGGGCCGTAAGACACATGTAACTATGCCAGTGGGAGCCGATCATTAGAAATGGATCACTTCACCCTGATTATGGGGTGCCAGTTGGGAACTAGTTTATATGGGTACAGAGATTAATATGGGGTACGATAGTTTATTCGACTCTAGACAACTTAACTTAGTTTATGGTGCTTTCCCATTTCCAGTTTATACTTATCATACCCAGTTCTTTATTCATAGACTTAATAGTCCTAGACTTACTCAGGCTTTATGTCTGACTCTACTTTTCTTTCGTCTTCTTTTCTTTCGTTTCTCCCCCCCAGGTCCACAGGGAGGGAATACCGCAGCTTGACCAGCTTTCACATCCAACTTGAGAAGAAAGAATGTATTGCTTGGATCTTTTTCATTTTGGACTATGGCTTTGGACAGAAATTATGGGACTTATGCAGTTTATTTATGTTTTCTTTATGCTTCTTTAAATAATGTAATCAAGACAGTTATGAAGATGTTATGTTTTTGGAAGAATTGTAAGACAATTATGGCATGGTTTGTGTAACACGTATTTTAATGAAATAAAAAGTTGTTGATGTATTCCGCTGTTCAAAAATATGTGTTCTTATATCTGTCTTGTATATCGGTGACTTATACTTATAAACCTCCACCAAAATTAGGGCATTCCCTTTGAGAGTGACCCTAACGGAGGTGGGGTGTTTCATATCACATCAATCCATGATCTCATAGCCTCATCACACCCCAAACTGCACAACAATTATCCATCCTACAGTTCCACTTCACCAGGATCAGCAGAACACTAATCCATCCTACAGCCTCTGTAACACCCCGCCTCCGCTAGGGTCACTCGCAAAAGGAATGCACTAGCTTTAGAGGGGCATTATTGGTAAACATGCACAGAAATATCACAAGACAGAACATATAAAATAGCGGAAGTAAAATCAAACTTTCATAACATGAATAAATAAGGTCTAAAGCCTTTTACGTCAGAGTACATCAAAACCTGTCTTGCAATAGTAAAGAAGCATAAAGACATTTTCATAAATTATTCCCCAAGTAAAAACAGTAAAGTAGCCATTAGCCAAGAAAAGTCCAAGCCATCCATGATGACCTTCAAGCAGAAGAAGTCCGAACTAAACAACAGTATTTCCTCCCTGTAACCTGGGGGGGGAACGGAAGAAAAGAGGCGAAACAAAACGGGTCAGTCAAAAAGACTGAGTAAGCCCTATCTACTATTAGCATAAAAACTAGTAAAGTTAACTGACATGAGAAACTGAGATGAACATAAGCATGATAACAAGATAGATAAGCTAAATCAAAATAACAGGATGAACTACTGAACTCAGATAAACTAAGGTGTCATGATAAATTACGATGTCAAGATAAAACAAAGGTATCACATCGTCAGGTTTCTATCAAGTATAATATCCCCAAGATATCTGTCACGTATAACGCCCCGTGATATCTATCCTGTATTTTAGCTCTGCACCTACCGTACTAGTACCCCCACCGTGTCATGTGTTAACCAAGAATGACCCTCACTCAAAAGTCATGTAATGGTCCATGTCAACCTAATATATCGCATATATAGGTTACTCAACTTGTATGTTTTATTCCGTGTAAGTGTTCAGTCCCTTGCCGTAGACCATACGGGCTTTCCCATGAGATTCTATATTACTTTAACATAGTTCCATGATCCTTAAGATCGGTTTGGACTGTTACCCTAAACCTAGCTAGGGTCTTCCAACATGAATTATCGTTTGTACAACTAGGACTTATGCTACCTAGGGCCACTAGGGATTACGCTTACCTATTGCACGTTTTCGTATCTCGGTTTTGGTTCAACCACCCAGGGCCACTGGGATTTACGCTAACCGTCAACCACGCCCTTTTTCCCACGCATTCATCGTGAATCGTTTTCCATGACTGTATGCACATGTATCACATCGTGCTATCCGAGTCCTGTCACAGGGCAGATCGAGAAATACAGGACTCGGTCAGGAGCTTTCGATTTATCTGCCGATGCAGATGCTAAGGTCTGTTTTTCTATACGTGGCTATGGTCCCACGCGACCCCTCCCTCAACTAGTGAAAGACAAGACAGGATAAATCCTGTATGAGAACACAACACTGGCCAACCCACATCCAAGCCTTACCGCAACCATAATTAGATAGCAATTATGGTCTATTGGGTGTTCTTTGCCTTTCCGTACGTACACGCTTGACTAAAGATGGTAGGTAGCCTGACGAAATGCTATCTAGGGTACGACCGTGTATCATCGACTATCCCCTATCCATCCCCGTCTTTAGGTCGCTCGCATAGCAACCAAGGCATACTCTTGGTTCTTCTAACGCAGACCTTAACCTCTCATGAGCCTAGTATAATCACCTGGCAGCTCATAGAGGGATACCAAGAATACCCTCACGTTCCCCGAAGCCACTGCTTCGTTACCCAGTTCGCTGGAGCCTTTATCTAAATCAGATACTTGCTCCTACTCGTATACTTAAACGATGACCTACCGTATCAGGTTACTCATCTATCTATGAACTGGTCTAAATTTCCTTGACTAAGAATCATTACTTAGTTATTCCTCAACTAAGGTTTACCACTTAGCCTTATTCCCGTTATCCTTGTTAACTACGGTTATCCCCTATCCTCAGAACTAGGGTTTACATAATGGATTAAGTGTCACTTAAGTTCATGACTTAACCCGTCTACCAATCATGTCAAAATTGGCTAAGTATCCAAGTCCAAGACTTAACCCGTCTTCAAATCATGTCAAAATTGGCTAAGTATCCAAGTCCAAGACTTAACCCTACAAACCATGCTCACGTTGGTTAAGTATGTATTAAGCAATTCACGACTTAACCTCGTCCAATTATCATTCTAGATTGGTTAAGTATATATTAACTTGACCCTATCAATTTACTCAGTCAAATCGGTCAAGTGTATTCAAGCGATTCGTGACTTAGCCTTATCATGTTTTCACGTTGGATCGGTTAAGTATAGGTTAACTTAACCTCAATAAATTCACGAGTTAGATTGGTTAAGTATAGGTCACTTAACCACATCAATTCATCATGTTTAGATTAGTTAAGTGTTTAACTTAACCCCATTAAACTACCAAGTGGGATTAATTAAGTCTAGGCTAACTTAACCCCATCTGATTTCCATGTTTAGACTAGTTGAGTCTAATCTTAACCCCATTCGTTAACCGTATTTTTCGGTTAAGCGTCATTAAGAAAACTTACTTAACCTTACCAAGTTATCGCGTTGGATTGATTAAGTGTTGGTTAACTTAACCCCATCCACTAGTCATATAAAAATGGTTAAGTGTCATTAGGCAAATCAAGTTACTTAACCTACCCAACCTTGTCATGTTTTGTTAAGTATCATTAGCCTAATCAAATTACTTAACCCATTTGTCCATGTCATATTTGGTTAAGAGTCATTAATCAAATTAACTTAACCCTATCATGTGGCATTAATTACTTAATGCACCTTCACCTCTCACATTAGACTTTGTTGTGGTTACTAGTTAAGCCGGTCGGTTCCGGGTAGCTTTACACCACAACTTGGTCTAACCTCGGGTTCAAGCACAACATGACCAACTTCTCACATTCGGTCCTATTGTTTGCAACTACTAGTTAGGCCGGTCGGTTCCGGGTAGTTTTACGTTGCAAACTCAACCCAACCTCGAGTTGGCCACACTTATATTATCTAAGTGTCATGTCCATCATGTTTCCCAAAACATGTTACAAGTTTTCAAGCATTTGGGTAGACCTAACTTAATAGGTAAATTCCCAAGCTTATGTTTTTATGCATACTTACATGTCAACTTCCATGTTATATTTCAAGTCATGTTTTCAAGTTGTATTTTCATGTCATTAGAAATTACCCATAACATAACCCAACGCTTTTAAACTCGCATATACGTTCGCGACAACGTAATGGATTAAAAGAAGAGACTTGGCAAAGGCATGACAAAAATGGATATTAAGCCACAAGTTAATCATGGTGGCAAATGAGGCACAAATGTGTTCATTAACTTGCATGTTACATTCTTAAGCCTCAAAACATGCATAAACCCAAACTTGGCACATAAGCGAATCATGGTGACAAAAGATATGGAATGATGACTAGTAACTCGCATATATCATCATATAAGGGTTATGACTTCATATGCAAGTTGACATAAAGGTTATGAGGGTTCTCATGTTGCCTAATGCAACATTTCAACATAAAGGTTGTAGCTTTTAGCTCACAAGATCAAGATAATGACTTCATAAACTTGCATGACATGATAGCATGTATCATACTCAATGATCAAACCCAAACTTGCAACATGAACATTTAACTTCATAGTTAATATCTAAGAGTAGGGAAAGGGCTTACATTGCTATGAAGGCACAAAAGATATGACAAAGCCCTTATGCAATCAAATAGACCCAAAATGCAAGCTCTAACATAAAAACCCTTGAGCCAAAATGATCAAAACCCTTGCTTTATGATGCAAAGATAGAAACTTGACTTGAATGCAAGCTAATGACACTCATACAAGCTTGAAAACACTTGTATGCATGGAAAATCTCTCATAGAAACCATTTAGAAATTTTATGAAGAGAGTGGAGGCCATGAGAGGTAAAATTTTGCCATAGTTTAGTTGCATGAATGAATAATGAGGATTTAGGATAGGTTAGGGTCTTATTTATAGATTAGGCAAGTGTTTTAGGCCATAGGATTAAACCTAGATTCAATCCAAGCCATCAAATCATGTCTTGGGGAAGAAGTCAAGTGTAGGAACCATCTAGGGCCTTTATATTAAAGATGAACCATGAGAACCATCCAAATGCAAAGTCTGCATTTGAGCGAATCGGCCCACGGGTTGACAGCCAAACACCCTGGATTAACCCCTAGTCGACCCAGCGAGCTCGGGTCGACCTCAAAAATCGGCCGGTTCGGTTATTCCCCTCTCCCAATTCGCTGTTTTGAACATTTTTGCATATTTATTTATTTAATTTTCAATTATATATATATATATATATATATATATCAATATATATATTTCTCTGCGCAACCCATTTCACTTAATTAAGTATACTTTAATTTGGGAATTTTTCGTGAAACTTCGCGAGGCCATATCTTGGTCATACGGACTCCGATTCTCGAAAACTCAGACTCTATTTCGCGTATTTTTCCGAGACGAACGCAATGGCATAGCCCGTTTTACTTGATTCAGAATTTAAAATTAAATTCCGCCTTGATTCTCGTCTTAACACGTTATCGAAAAATACGGGTTGTTACATTCTCCCCACCTTTTAGGATTTCGTCCCCGAAATCTCCAAGTTAGGAAGAACATATCCTACCATCCATCATCCATCTACTCAAAACATCATCCACAAGCAACCATTGTCCTTAGATGATTTCTAATGCTATATGAATATTTGCAAAACGTGTGTGTACATGTTCCTTAGCTAATGCTAATGATCAGGCCTGAATAATCTTTCTAATGCAAAATATGTATAGTGCCATGAATCCAACATGTATGCAAATAGTCCTAGTCATATAGATACTATATGCGTGCACAATCATTCATTCATATGCAACAACCGCATGATAATACATTCGATTTCATCCATAAACCAGTATAAATACTCGTGCATATGCAATATGAAATGTGACCGAGTCGAGCTAGTATCTAATGTGTATTCGCGCATCCACGAGCAACCACTTGCAACCATATCAATCATAACATGTTTCAAATACATGTTTACATCCATAGGGTTCTACCTAGAATTCCCTGAAACAGGGCCGAGAAGATAAACAAAACAAACTCCTTACGGGGTTTGTAACAAAAAGTAGGACCGAGAGGATGTCCACAAAGGATAACCTACAAGTAAGCTCTACAGAAACAGGGATCAAGGATATACTCCCAAAAAGAGATATCATGCGCGTATCTAGTCTTTGACCATCAAAGTCGTATTTCCTCGGGCTTACTTCCATTGTGCCTTGACCGCCCTTTAACTTCGCGATTTCGTAGCTTCTTATTTCTTGCTTCCATAACATGAGCTGAAACTCATTTCTTCGTCGCCTCTCGTTCCACATGCACTTATCCTTTTCCTAGAATACTTGACGCAAACATGACTGCGTACTCATGATCTCATGCAAGCTTTCCAAAATTCACTAGTGAATCTTGGATCTCGTTTATATACTATAAGGCATTCCATGTAGAAGAACTTTCTCTTGAAAGTAAACAGATGTCAATCAGGTTATCATGCGCACTTACTAGGGTGATCTCTATAACCCATGCATAAATGAAGTAAACCATCCGTCTTATTGGCGAACACCACTCGATCGGGCTTCAAATTTCCAATAAAGGCATCAAGGGATTCTAAGTAACTAGTCATGACAGAACCTCAAAAAGGTTACCCGATACTTCGAGGGCATTACCAAGGCTAGTCAAAAGGTCTAACTACCCTCCTATCAAAACCGAGAGTGGCACCCCCTACTGGATAACCACTTCATCCCTAGAATCCATCCATAGCTTATAAACATAAGCATTATTTCCAAACTCAACACTTGGCATAGACATTCCCAAATCCAAACAAGTCATGTATAAATGGACTGATTCTCCAATAGGACTTTGAGACAAAAATGGGATTCTCTATTACGTTAGTACTTAAGGTGCAGAGACTCAACTACCGAAGCGGACTTAAATGATGCGGGGATCTAAACAAAGTCTTGGCGGGATGATAGAAAAGAATAACTAGATCTTCAACAAGGATATTATCCCCCTACTCAGGTACTCTAGTGAGGGTATACAACGATGATCTTGTCCTTGTCCCACAATACTTAACTATCCGTCCCGTTTCACCATACCAAAGATACTTTCTCGTCATGGGTTTCATTGTTCATCTTTCTCCCTCCTTTGAGGACTAAGCCATACCAACAAGTTGCTCATCCTTAAGCTCGTATCCTTTATCCTTCTTTCTCACGATCCTTTCTTATAACGCGGCCACTGGTCTCTCGAGAACCACCTCCATCGTATGGAAAGCACTTTCGTAGGTAGAAAAGACTAGTCGCAGTTAAAACTACTGTGACTACAGATGGAGGAAAGAAAGGAAAAGAGACTCAATTAAGGAAACAAGGATAGTGCTAATGGCCTTTGGGGAATAGCCTTTTTCTTTTAAAAGAAAATTTTCTTGAAAAATGCTTCTTTGTAAACGGTTTTTTTTTCAAATAGTTTTCAGAAGGTCTTTAAAAACTTTTGCCCAGTCTGGTAACCTTCTGCTCTGATACCACGTGTAACACCCCGCCTCCGCTAGGGTCACTCGCAAAAGGAATGCACTAGCTTTAGAGGGGCATTATTGGTAAACATGCACAGAAATATCACAAGACAGAACATATAAAATAGCGGAAGTAAAATCAAACTTTCATAACATGAATAAATAAGGTCTAAAGCCTTTTACATCAGAGTACATCAAAACCTGTCTTGCAATAGTAAAGAAGCATAAAGACATTTTCATAAATTATTCCCCAAGTAAAAACAGTAAAGTAGCCATTAGCCAAGAAAAGTCCAAGCCATCCATGATGACCTTCAAGCAGAAGAAGTCCGAACTAAACAACAGTATTTCCTCCCTGTAACCTGGGGGGGACGGAAGAAAAGAGGCGAAACAAAACGGGTCAGTCAAAAAGACTGAGTAAGCCCTATCTACTATTAGCATAAAAACTAGTAAAGTTAACTGACATGTGAAACTGAGATGAACATAAGCATGATAACAAGATAGATAAGCTAAATCAAAATAACAGGATGAACTACTGAACTTAGATAAACTAAGGTGTCATGATAAATTACGATGTCAAGATAAAACAAGGTATCACATCGTCAGGTTTCTATCAAGTATAATATCCCCAAGATATCTGTCACGTATAACGCCCCGTGATATCTATCCTGTATTTTAGCTCTGCACCTACCGTACTAGTACCCCCACCGTGTCATGTGTTAACCAAGAATGACCCTCACTCAAAAGTCGTGTAATGGTCCATGTCAACCTAATATATCGCATATATAGGTTACTCAACTTGTATGTTTTATTCCATGTAAGTGTTCAGTCCCTTGCCGTAGACCATACGGGCTTTCCCATGAGATTCTATATTACTTTAACATAGTTCCATGATCCTTAAGATCGGTTTGGACTGTTACCCTAAACCTAGCTAGGGTCTTCCAACATGAATTATCGTTTGTACAACTAGGACTTATGCTACCTAGGGCCACTAGGGATTACGCTTACCTATTGCACGTTTTCGTATCTCGGTTTTGGTTCAACCACCCAGGGCCACTGGGATTTACGCTAACCGTCAACCGCCCCCTTTTTCCCACGCATTCATCGTGAATCGTTTTCCATGACTGTATGCACATGTATCACATCGTGCCATCCGAGTCCTGTCACAGGGCAGATCGAGAAATACAGGACTCAGTCGGGAGCTTTCGATTTATCTGCCGATGCAGATGCTAAGGTCTGTTTTTTCTATACGTGGCTATGGTCCCACGCGACCCCTCCCTCAACTAGTGAAAGACAAGACAGGATAAATCCTGTATGAGAACACAACACTGGCCAACCCACATCCAAGCCTTACCGCAACCATAATTAGATAGCAATTATGGTCTATTGGGTGTTCTCTGCCTTTCCGTACGTACACACTTGACCAAAGTTGTAGGTAGCCTGACGAAATGCTATCTAGGGTACGACCGTGTATCGTCGACTATCCCATATCCATCCCCGTCTTTAGGTCGCTCGCATAGCAACCAAGGCATACTCTTGGTTCTTCTAACGCAGACCTTAACCTCTCATGAGCCTAGTATAATCACCTGGCAGCTCATAGAGGGATACCAAGAATACCCTCACGTTCCCCGAAGCCGCTGCTTCGTTACCCAGTTCGCTGGAGCCTTTATCTAAATCAGATACTTGCTCCTACTCGTATACTTAAACGATGACCTACCGTATCAGGTTACTCATCTATCTATGAACTGGTCTAAATTTCCTTGACTAAGAATCATTACTTAGTTATTCCTCAACTAAGGTTTACCACTTAGCCTTATTCCCGTTATCCTTGTTAACTACGGTTATCCCCTATCCTCAGAACTAGGGTTTACATAATGGATTAAGTGTCACTTAAGTTCATGACTTAACCCGTCTACCAATCATGTCAAAATTGGCTAAGTATCCAAGTCCAAGACTTAACCCGTCTTCAAATCATGTCAAAATTGGCTAAGTATCCAAGTCCAAGACTTAACCCTACAAGCCATGCTCACGTTGGTTAAGTATGTATTAAGCAATTCACGACTTAACCTCGTCCAATTATCATTCTAGATTGGTTAAGTATATATTAACTTGACCCTATCAATTTACTCAGTCAAATCGGTCAAGTGTATTCAAGCGATTCGTGACTTAGCCTTATCATGTTTTCACGTTGGATCGGTTAAGTATAGGTTAACTTAACCTCAATAAATTCACGAGTTAGATTGGTTAAGTATAGGTCACTTAACCACATCAATTCATCATGTTTAGATTAGTTAAGTGTTTAACTTAACCCCATTAAACTACCAAGTGGGATTAATTAAGTCTAGGCTAACTTAACCCCATCCGATTTCCATGTTTAGACTAGTTGAGTCTAATCTTAACCCCATTCGTTAACCGTATTTTTCGGTTAAGCGTCATTAAGAAAACTTACTTAACCTTACCAAGTTATCGCGTTGGATTGATTAAGTGTTGGTTAACTTAACCCCATCCACTAGTCATATAAAAATGGTTAAGTGTCATTAGGCAAATCAAGTTACTTAACCTACCCAACCTTGTCATGTTTTGTTAAGTATCATTAGCCTAATCAAATTACTTAACCCATTTGTCCATGTCATATTTGGTTAAGAGTCATTAATCAAATTAACTTAACCCTATCATGTGGCATTAATTACTTAATGCACCTTCACCTCTCACATTAGACTTTGTTGTGGTTACTAGTTAAGCCGGTCGGTTCCGGGTAGCTTTACACCACAACTTGGTCTAACCTCGGGTTCAAGCACAACATGACCAACTTCTCACATTGGGTCCTATTGTTTGCAACTACTAGTTAGGCCGGTCGGTTCCGGGTAGTTTTACGTTGCAAACTCAACCCAACCTCGAGTTGGCCACACTTATATTATCTAAGTGTCATGTCCATCATGTTTCCCAAAACATGTTACAAGTTTTCAAGCATTTGGGTAGACCTAACTTAATAGGTAAATTCCCAAGCTTATGTTTTTATGCATACTTACATGTCAACTTCCATGTTATATTTCAAGTCATGTTTTCAAGTTGTATTTTCATGTCATTAGAAATTACCCATAACATAACCCAACGCTTTTAAACTCGCATATACGTTCGCGACAACGTAATGGATTAAAAGAAGAGACTTGGCAAAGGCATGACAAAAATGGATATTAATCCACAAGTTAATCATGGTGGCAAATGAGGCACAAATGTGTTCATTAACTTGCATGTTACATTCTTAAGCCTCAAAACATGCATAAACCCAAACTTGGCACATAAGCGAATCATGGTGACAAAAGATATGGAATGATGACTAGTAACTCGCATATATCATCATATAAGGGTTATGACTTCATATGCAAGTTGACATAAAGGTTATGAGGGTTCTCATGTTGCCTAATGCAACATTTCAACATAAAGGTTGTAGCTTTTAGCTCACAAGATCAAGATAATGACTTCATAAACTTGCATGACATGATAGCATGTATCATACTCAATGATCAAACCCAAACTTGCAACATGAACATTTAACTTCATAGTTAATATCTAAGAGTAGGGAAAGGGCTTACATTGCTATGAAGGCACAAAAGATATGACAAAGCCCTTATGCAATCAAATAGACCCAAAATGCGAGCTCTAACATAAAAACCCTTGAGCCAAAATGATCAAAACCCTTGCTTTATGATGCAAAGATAGAAACTTGACTTGAATGCAAGCTAATGACACTCATACAAGCTTGAAAACACTTGTATGCATGGAAAATCTCTCATAGAAACCATTTAGAAATTTTATGAAGAGAGTGGAGGCCATGAGAGGTAAAATTTTGCCATAGTTTAGTTGCATGAATGAATAATGAGGATTTAGGATAGGTTAGGGTCTTATTTATAGATTAGGCAAGTGTTTTAGGCCATAGGATTAAACCTAGATTCAATCCAAGCCATCAAAGCATGTCTTGGGGAAGAAGTCAAGTGTAGGAACCATCTAGGGCCTTTATATTAAAGATGAACCATGAGAACCATCCAAATGCAAAATTTGCATTTGAGCGAATCGGCCCACGGGTTGACAGCCAAACACCCTGGATTAACCCCTAGTCGACCCAGCGGGCTTGGGTCGACCTCAAAAATCGGCCGGTTCGGTTATTCCCCTCTCCCAATTCGCTGTTTTGAACATTTTTGCATATTTATTTATTTAATTTTCAATTATATATATATATATCAATATATATATATTTCTCTGCGCAACCCATTTCACTTAATTAAGTATACTTTAATTTGGGAATTTTTCGTGAAACTTCGCGAGGCCATATCTTGGTCATACGGACTCCGATTCTCGAAAACTCAGACTCTATTTCGCGTATTTTTCCGAGACGAACGCAATGGCATAGCCCGTTTTACTTGATTCAGAATTTAAAATTAAATTCTGCCTTGATTCTCGTCTTAACACGTTATCGAAAAATACGGGTTGTTACAGCCTCGCCTCACAACAAACTTCATAACACTGATCTATCCTGTCAATCTTACTCGTAGTCTCATCACACCACGATCTATGCAATATCGATCCATACCATTGAACCATCCCGTACTTGCTCGAGTCTTAATACCAAAGAATCACAATCCCCAGTTCACTCTGAATATCTTAATGCCTCAATCCATAGATTACGCTATCCATCTGTACCCATTGATGAAGCATCCATCCTTCCTCATATCAACATTCGATCAACACCACGTCGGCTCCACCATCAAACGGATCATCCTATCAGCTCCTCAAAATCTCATTATCACCCACTTTATAGTTGGTCAAAACGACTAACAACAATAGTAGTCAATATCGATCACTCATGAGTAATCGCTAATGACTACTTATACCATGTATCTACAAGAATTAGTTAAATATTTGTCTAATGAGCACGCTGGCATTCGTCTCAAAACCTTGCTCGTTGTCGAATCCATCTACTGCTCTCAGTCAATATATGCATCCCGAAGCTTCTACGTGAATCTATCCAACCCCTAAATTTCCAACAAATGATATATACGACCAAACTACACAAACCAGCAATAATGCAATCGATAGTCATATAAATAACTAAAACAATACCCAAATATGCACGATATCATCAATGGGATAAATAAAATCTATCTATCATAATCAAAGTGGAATATATGACAAAATGGTCTAAATCTAGTAATATCGAAAAATAGTGTACGGATCAGACAAAATGTGGTACATAACCATAAAACATTTTAAATATTTTTTCAATGTATTTGTAAAATAATTAGCTAAATTTTTTAACCTTTGAAATCGTGGTTAAAATTCATTTAAGTTCAAAAACACAGTTTTTATACTATACAAACAACTATAGTAAAGTGAAAGATAATATCACTCACCTTAATCAAATCAACCCAAACATACTCTATAGCATAGAGCACATCAATACGAGTTCAATGCAAGAAATGACATCCAAATATGACACCGTATGAGAAAGATATATAAGATATAAGTCACATGATCAGAAATTGATACTAAAAAAGCAAACATTCCAATATTTGTCAGAATGCCCTAATGTAACAGCCCGGAAAATCAGAACCAATTTAAATTTTTTATTTTGGCTATTTCAATGAATTTTGAATAGTTAAAATAATTTATTTTAAATAATAATGATTTAAAATTTATTTAAATCGAAGTTAGAATGAATATATTTATTTTAATTTTAAAAGGAATTAGAAATAGCATGGTAGTTTAAAAATTTGAATCTGAACTTTGACTGAATGTACAGGATTCAAAATAAATCGAATTTTAGTGAAACCAAAAATATTTAAATCTGTTTAAAAATATCTTACCAACAAATCCGAAAAATCGAAATTTTATAGCGGGAATAAAAAGTTATGGCTAGTTGGATATTCAGAATAGTCATTATGGAATATAATATAATATATAGCCCGTATAAATGGCCATTATACAAACGACCTCCGTTTTTGATGAAACCATTTTTGTCGGATCTGGAATGTCAAATTATTGCTAAGTTTAATTTTCCATAATTTGTGAGTACGGTAAATTAAATTGTGTTGGATAATTTCTGTTGAATTTAATCGACAGTTAAAAAGACCATTTTTCAAATGGTCTCCAAATTCGACGAAATTAATTTGGTTAGGACTGTATCGTCAAAACATAGCTAGATTTATTTTTTAGGAATTTTCGAAGTCAGTATGTGGCTCCGGTGAATTTAAATGTACGATCGAATTAAATAAATAAATGATTTAAATTTTAAATTAAATAAAACAGACTGAAAACAACCGATTGGGCTGAAGGGACCGAGCCCATTGTGTCCCGAACGGGGGTAATTGGGTAGGAATAATTTTTGCTAGGCTGAAATTGGAGCTGTTGAGGGTTAATGGGCTAAACCAGTAATTAGAACACTAAATATTATTATATTATAAATAATAGAAAACCAAACCCTAATTTCAAACTTACAGCTGCTGCCTCATTTTCAATGGCCATTATTGCTCCTTTCTTCCTCCTCAAATAACTCTCTGCCCTCTTACCAAAATCAATCGAGCCTGTTGAGGTTTATGGAGAGAATTCCTTCCTCTATGCATCCATACCAAGTTCACTCGAAACCGTGGCATGTAGCTCGAGAACCGAGGCCGGGAAGTGACCCCATTTCGACCGCCTCCGTGCCACCATCTCGCCACTGAGCTGGGCCCCCTTGCCGGCGAACATGCATCACCCCTCCCCTTCCGACGCCACACCATCCAATCTTCGAATCGCTGCACCATTTGATCGCAAAAGCTTGACCTAGAATCGAACAAATTGGGTTTATACGCGGCCTTAATCTATTGAAGGAAGAAGAGGGTAATATTTAAATTAAATTATTTAATTAATTTATTTTCAAATATTATTGATCTAAATTAAATCATAACTAATGCATACGAACTCAGAATTGAATAATTTCATATCCGTTACGATCATGAGTCCGAGATCTACACTTCTGGACTGATTAGAAATGATTCGGAGCAGATCAAATTTTAGACAAAATTCGATTCTGAATTATTCAGAATTAAAACACGACTGTGAGATTTCTATTTTTTATAATTAAAAATTTAATTATTTCTCGCTATTTGGAATCCACGTAGTTATGTTAATAAAAATAAGATCTATAATGCTTGAAATTTGAATTTGTTGAATGTTGATTGTTGATTGTGATGCTCATGGTTGTTAGATATTGATCGACAATAGAAATTCTTTCTTTTATTTAGAATCTATAATTTAATGTTAGATCTCGGTTTGAAATAAGAAATTTATTTCAGATCTATGAATGTTGATTTAATTTTGTAATATAGTTTCATATTTTATTTAGAAACATGAAACATGGTTTATTTAGATTTAGATTAACAATAAAATATTCATTTTTATTGTTAACATGAAACATAGTTTTGTCAAATTTAGATTAATAATAAAATATTTATTTTTATTGTTAATATGAAACATAGTTTTATCAAATTTAGATTAACAATAAAATATTCATTTTTATTGTTAACGTGAAACATAGTTTTGTCAAATTTAGATTAACAATAAAATATTCATTTTTATTGTTAACATGAAACATACTTTTGCCAAATTAAGATTTACAATAAAAATATTATTTTTTTATTGTTTACATGAAACATGGTTTTTGTGTCAAAAAATTGTTTTCATTATAATAATAAGATTAAAATAAAAAGATTATGATAAAAAGATTTCACAAAAATTATCACTTTTGCTTCATAGTTTAGTTGGAACAAAAATTATCACATTTGCTTCATAGTTTAGTTGAAACAAAAACTCTCACTTTTGTTAAATGGTTTAGTTGAAACAAAAATGAAAAGAACCATTTTTGTCATTTTGTTGAATTAGAATTTTCAACAAAAGTGAAATATCAATTTTTGTCATTTTGTTGAATTAGAATTTTGAACAAAAATGAAATATCAATTTTTGTCATTTTGTTGAATTAGAATTTCTAACAAAAATGAAATATCAGTTTTTGTCATTTTGTTGAATTAGAAATTTCAACAAAAATGAAATATCAAATTTTGTCATTTTGTTGAATTAGAATTTTCAACAAAAATGAAATATCAATTTTTGTCATTTTGTTGAATTAGGATTTTCAACAAAAAATGAAATATCAATTTTTTTCATTTTGTTGAATTAGATTTTTCAACAAAAATGAAAAGAACAATTTTTTTTCATTTTGTTGAATTGAAATTTAAAATGGAGAAATGTTCATGTTTTAAAATAAAAACATGTCTACATTAAAAATTCACATTTTTAATGTAATGTAAAGAAATAGAAAAATGTTCATGTTTTAAAATTAAAACATGTCTACATTAAAAATTCACATTTTTTAATGTAATGTAAGAAAATAGAAAAGGTTCATGTTTTAAAATAAACACATGGCTGGATTAAAAATTCACATTTTTAATGTAATGTAAGAAAATAGAAAAATGTTCATGTTTTAAAATAAAAACATGTCTAAATTGAAAATTCACATTTTTAATGTAATGTAAGAAAATAGAAAAATGTTCATGTTTTAAAACAAAAACATGTCTACCTTAAAAATTCACATTTTTAATATAATGTTAGAAACTAGAAAAAAGGGATTTTTCAACAAAAGTTAAAATAATATTATATTGATGAAGCATATATTAGAATTTATATGCAAAGTTAAAATAACATTTTAATGATGATGCATATATTAGAATTTATATGCAAAATTAAAATATCATTTTATTGACGATGCATATATTAGAATTTATATGCAAAATTAAAATATCATTTTATTAACGATGCATATATTAGAATTTATATGCAAAGTTAAAATATTATTTTATTGACAATGCATATATTAGAACTTATATGCAAAGTTAAGATATCATTTTGTTGACAATGCATACATTAGAATTTAGCAGAGTTAAAATATCATTTGTATTGACAATGCATATATTAGAATTTATATGCAAAGTCAAAGAATCATTTTTTTATTGACAATGCATATATTAGAATTTATATGCAAAATTAAAATATCATTTTATTGACAATTCATATATTAGAATTTATATGCAAAGTTAAGATATCATTTTATTGACAATGCATATATTAGAATTTATATGCAAAGTTAAAATATCATTTGTATTGACAATGCATATATTAGAATTTATATGCAAAGTCAAAGAATCATTTTTTATTGACAATGCATATACTATAATTCGTAAGCAAAGTTAAAATATCATTTTTATTGACAATGCTTACATTAGAATTTGTATGAATTATTTTTATTGTCAAAACATGCATTGAAACTGTATACAAATAAAATATTTATTTTTATTTGTTAAAGCTAAAAATAGAAATACATATAAAAATTAGCCTTTTACTTGTCATTGGCTCAATTGTCATGTAAATAAAATATATTTTATTTGACATTATGAACAGGTAGATATGATATGCCAATAAAATATTCTTTTATTTGGCATGTTAAACACGTTAGTGGAATCGTCAAATGGTTTATATTTATATATAATTATATATATAAATATAAATTAAAATTAAACGAATCGCGCGTGGTAGTTCGCGTTTCGGAATCGTAACTTTAAATGAATATACCGAAAGATCCGACCGTCGTACTTTCCCAAAACTGGAACCGTTAGGACCGCTTTAGGAAGATCTTTCTAACGATATAAATTTTGTTAAAATCCAATGGTTAGACTTCGAGAAAAGTGTAAATCAAATTTTGATAAAAACAGCGCTATGGCCGCCTATTGACCCGAAGCGTCGTTGAATTAAATTTAGCTATTTTTATATAAATAAAAATAGCGATAAATCATTATTAAATAATATTAACGATATGAAATGGTTTTAAATTATATATATGTGAGAATTATTTGAAAAGACCAAGTTCAATCTCATTTCAAATAATTATACGACGATTTAAATCGAAGATATTAAAGACGACGATTGAAGACCGGCAATCTACACATCGAATGGATAACTACTGATGTTCGACATTGGTTAGCTCCCAGTAAAGGGTTAAAGTAGTAGTTGTCCGGATGTACTTGTTGATTGTCCGGATAAGCGAGCACCTCTCTTCCGTATTGGACATACGAGACAAGGAATTAGGTGACTTCGCTTTCATTCAGACCCAGAACAGACATGTAAATGGATGTATGTGTGACATTAGATTTCATTCCACGTAAATTGATTCTATTTAATATATATCTGATTGGTGGCGGAGAATTTATTCTCTTGCTTAACACCCTTCTCTGAGATGCACGAGCTCAGAGGTTATAAACTGGTAGTTATCGATCGCATGGCGTGGATTGTCAATGTGGCATGCCAAGATGCAGATGATCAAGGCTTTTGTTAAAAAGAAGAGCCTTGTGGTTGATGATCAATGCATAGCCTATTTCGGCATATCTTTGTGTATAGCGTTACCTCGCGAGCCTCACACCCAGTAAGAGTCAGAAACGGGACAAGGGAACGTAGGGGAGTGCACACTTTCTTTCTAGCTAGAAGTGGTATCAATGTTTTGCAAGCCCTGACATTTTACTTATGTGGTTGATGGATTATGAGGTACCTCGGATTTATTGGTCGATAGTGACCAAATTATAGGTTCAATAGGACCAAGAAACGTGTGTTCAGGCATAACTAATCAACTAAGGTATATTTATGGACCGGCCCTGCAGGATCCAAGGGTTCACTGCGGGGGATCCTGAGACCTAGCTAGAGTGTCTCGAATTGGTAAGGAGATCGTCCCTAGCCTTAACTCATGATGGAAACCCAATTTCCAATACGACATTACGATTTTGATTGTAAATCTATATATGGCGACATAGCATATGGTAGCTATGCCGTCTAGGATTGATACATTTACTTTGAAGTATTTTAAAACTGAGTAGACATTAATAATAATATTAAAATATTATTTTCTACGTATCAAGCATATTTGATCATTATAAGGTAAAACTCTATTCTCTGGTTTGCAGTGCATTATGTGATGGGATTTGAGTCTTATAATGATTTCATTTTTCTAAAAAAGCATTGCGTGTTTTGAATAAAACGTTATTAAAATTATGCACTGGCAATCCAATGGAGTATACCCGTTTCGCTTTAGCGGTGTGGTCCTGTGATTAGCCATATGTTTAGATAAGTTAGGAAAGATTTCTCATACCAGTCCCATGACTAACTCGTTGTTTGTTTCACTTTGCAAACTCGGGTGCCATCTTTTCACACGGGCAGCCAAGTGACATGTTCAGGTTATTATGGACCTATTCTAGATGGGAGCATGCTTGTGGAAGGAAGATGAAGAACATTTTTATCTTTTTAATTTATGCTTTGATACATTTAGACATCTTTTATCTATGATGTACTTGATGGAGATTAGACTTATTTTTATTTGCTAAGACTTTCTATTTGCTAAATTGTATCATGTAACTGTGCCACTCTGATGTCTTGATATTGTGATGTTGATGACATTTCTATTTCCGCTGCAATGATTTATGTGTTATGTTGTTATCTGAGATCTGTTATTATTGTAATTATATTATATTCTTATGATTATCCTTAATTTCGTTCTACGGAAGTTTGAGGTCATCACAGTTGGTATCAGAGCAAAAGTTTAACCTTAGCTTCGGAGTATAACATATTTAAAACAATTCATCTTGATAGAATCAGCAGTATTCTAAGGCGAGTAACTCATTAGAGATAGGATTAGTAATGTCCTAGAATGAGCACAGGAGAATAGCACATATTAATTAGTCATTACATCACTATCATCTTTCCATATGTCTCTGCTTTTAACCTTCCTTCTTTAAAATTATCATTTCTGTTAGTCTGACTCTTCCCTTGATGGTACAAAACTAACTAAAAATGAGCACTAGAGCGAGAGCAAGAGCCCGAGGCAGAGGTGGAGCCAGAGGACCAGTAAGAGATGAGACCCCCACAGCTCAGAGGCAGCCCACTCCCGTGGTTGTAACACCACCACCTCCACCCCCATAGCCTTTTGACCTGGACAAGGTAGCCAAGAAGTTCAGGAATTTAGGGGGCGTGTCATTTACCGGGCGAGAGACAGTAATAGAAGCTCAGGCATGGCTAAAGAATTGCGAGAAGATATTTGGAGGCTTAGAATTAGAAGATCACCGCAAGCGTTTTTTGGCATCGCTCTATTAAAGGATGAGGCTGAAAATTGGTGGGATACTATCATAATTGGAAATAATGAGGCCGACATGTCTTGGGCCAAATTCAAGGAATTCTTCAGCGAGAAGTTTATTCCTCCGCAGGAAGTAGAGCGTCTCCATGATCAATTTTCCAACTTGCAGCAAGGAGATATGACTATTTCAGAGTATGTGCGGAAGTTTGAAGAGCTCTCACGTTATGCTCCTGAATTAATTCGAGACCCGGTCCAGAAGAACAAAAGATTCATTAATGGCCTCTTCAGGAAATATCTGAACAGAGTCACAACACACATTAAGCTCCCATTTAATAAGGTGATCGAGATGGCTTGTCGATATGAGGACAATGACCGAAATTCGCAGCAAGCGCGGGAGAAGAATCAAAATAATAACAAGAGGAAACAAGCTGACAAGAAACCAAAGGCGAGCAACTCTTCAGCCGCCAAGCCCCAAGGAAATAAGAAGGCTAAGGTGAGATGCTTTAATTGCCAAAAGATGGGGCACTTTGACTATGAATGCCGAGCTCGAAAGAGGCCAAGGAGAAATGAGTCTGGGCCTAGTCGAGTTCTCAGGATAAGAGTGAGTGCTACAATTTTCATAAGAAGGGGCACATCAAGCCAAACTGCTCATTGCTGAAGAATTCTCAAGTGGCTCATGTATATGATAGAGAAGCTGCACCAGCTTCTTCCGAGGGAGCAGGTAAACCTTATGTTTTAGGAGATACTCTTAACATTAGGAACATTCCTATTACAGTATTGTTTGACACTAGTGCATCACGAAGTTTCATTTCTAGTGATACAATTAAAAAGTTAAAACTGAACCTGAGAAAACTTAAAGAATTGATTAGAGCCCATAGTCCGATAGGAGGTTCACTTATTCTCAATCAGTATTATCAAGTGCCTATTTCTTATTCCTATTTCCAGTTCCCTTTTAATTTGGTCATCATGAATTTCTCCGGGTATGATATCATACTTGGAATGGATTGGCTAATAAAGTATGAGGCTGAGGTACTATGCACAGAAAGAATAGACAAAATTAAAACCAAATTCGAAGATATTATTACTATACGAAGCCATGGAAAGAATTTTGATCTTCTCTAGAAGTCACTCCTGCTTCTATCGAGGATATTTTTATTGTCAGAGATTATGCGGATGTCTTTGAAGAAGTTGGTAGCTTACCTCGGCGCAGAGAAATCGACTTCAGGATTGACTTGGTTCATAATGCAAGGCCTGTTGTGCATCCTATTCGGAGAATGACATTGAAACAAAAAGAGGATTGAGCAATCAAACTAAACAACTTTTGTGGAAGGGTCTGATCAGGCCTAGCTTCTCAAATTAGGGTGCAGCAGTGGTGTTTGTCCCAAAGTCAGACGGTACTCTCCAATTGTTTGTGGACTACCGTGACCTCAATAAGCAAATGCTGAAAAATAAATATCCACTGCCGCGTATTGATGATCTGTTGGACCACTTGAATGGAGCGCAAGTATTATCTAGGATGGACCTAGCTACAGGTTTCCCTCAATTGTGCATTGCCGAAGAATGTGTTCCTTTGACAGCGTTCAGAGGGCCAGACGTATTCTATAAATGGCTAGTAATATCGTTCAGCTTATGTAATGCTCCAGCCTACTTCGTCGATGTGATGAACAGAGTATTCCGGGATGTCTTGAATAAATTCATGCTGGTTTTCATCGATGATATCTTTATCTTTTCTAAATCCACTACTAAGCATGAAAAGCATCTGAAAGAAGTTTTGGAAATCTTGCGAAAGAATGTGTTGAAAGCCAAATTTTCAAAATGTATATTCTGGCAAGAAGAAGTAAAATTCCTCGGCCATGTTGTATCAAAGAAAGGCATTTAAGTAGACCCAGGAAAGATCTCAGCCATTCAAGATTGGAAGCAGCCTAGCACTCCTACAGAAGTCACAAGTTTCCTAGGATTTGTTGGCTATTATCGAAAATTTATTAAATATTTTTTGAAACTATCTTGTCCATTGACTAAGCTGACTAAGAAGCATACAAAGTTTATTCGGACACCCGAATGTAAGGAAACTTTCCAAGAGCTGAAATTGAGGCTGATCACTGCTCCCGTATTGACCATTATTGATGGCAATCAAGATTTGAAAGTCTGGACAGATGCTTCTATAGAAGGTATCGGTGCGGTGCTAATGCAAAGGGACAAAGTAGTTGCATATGCTAGTCGTCAGTTGAAACCGCATGAGAAAAGATACCCCACTCATGATCTTGAGTTGATGGCCATCGTATTTGCTTTAAAGATATGGCGACGCTATCTTTTGGGTAGGAAGTTCGAATTGTATACTAATCACAAATCCTTGAAGTATTTGTTCACCCAAAGAGACTTGAATTTGAGGCAGCAACGTTGGTTAGAATTTCTTGCGGCCTACGATCTGGACATCTTATATACTCCAGGGAAAGCCAATGTTGTAGCCGATGCGCTCAGCAGGAAGGATGCGTCCAACACTAATCTTATCATCGCCTATCTCATTATTACACCTTCCTTGATCGGTAAGATCTCTGATCTTCAGAAGAATGATGAATTTATCAAGAGAATTAGCAAAAGAGTTAGGGAAGGCGAACCCACGAGTTTCCAGATTGACGATAAAGGGGTTTTGAGATTGTTAGGCCCAATTTGTGTTCCGAACCTTCCTGAGCTCAGAAAGGAAGTAATGGATGAATGTCACAAATCTAAGCTTAGTATTCGTCCAGGGGTGAGCAAGATGTATCATGGCCTCAAGCGCACATTTTGGTGGAGATCTATGAAGAGAGATATTTCTATATATGTTGCTAGATGTCCCACCTGCCAGCAAGTCTCGCAGGATTATTGCAACCTCCAGAGGTTCCAAGTTGGAAGTAGGACCAAATTTCTACGGACTTCATTGATGGCTTGCCTCGAACCAGAAAAGGCAATGACAGTATATGGGTGATTGTAGATTGTTTCATGAAGACCGCCCATTTTATCCTTGTCAGATCCAGCTCGAAGTCTGGCGTAGCTTTATTTTAGAGAGATTGTCAGACTACATGGAGTTCCCGGTAGCATTGTTAGTGACCGAGATCCGATATTTTCCAGTAAGTTCTAGGAAGCATTCCAAGATGATCTGGGGACAAAGTTGAATCTGAGCACTACTTATCATCCTCAGACAGATGGCCAGACTGAGATGGTGAACCACATATTAGAAGACTTGTTGTGAGCATGCATTCTTGATTTTGGCGGGTAATTAGAAGATCACTTGCACTTGGTTGAGTTCTT
Source organism: Allium sativum (assembly GCA_030737875.1). NCBI lineage: Eukaryota > Viridiplantae > Streptophyta > Magnoliopsida > Asparagales > Amaryllidaceae > Allium > Allium sativum. The sequence continues at coordinate 439,275,016 of CM060922.1, read as the reverse complement.
TTATAATAGCAGTTACCAAGCAAGCTTGCAGATGTCGCCATTTGAAGCATTATATGGCAGGCCATGCAGATCTCCCGCATGTTGGGTAGAACCAGACAATCGATTAGTATTGGGTCCCGACATGATTCGTGAAGCATCAGATAAAGTTGATTTTATTAAGAAGCGACTACTGGCTGCTCAGAGCCGATAAAAGAGCTATGCAGACTCGCGAAGAAGGGATTTAGAATTCTCTGTTGGCGATTATGTGTACTTGAGGGTTTCCCCATTGAGAGGAGTTATTCGTTTTGGGAAGACTGGGAGGTTGGCGCCGAGATTCATTGGTCCATTCCCTATTCTCGAAAGGATTAGAACTCTTGCTTATAGGGTGTAGTTGTTGGACTGGTTGCCAAGGGTGCATGATGTATTCCATGCTTCCCAACTCCGAAAGCATGTACATGATCCAGACATGATTGTGGAGGAAGCAACACAACAAGATTTGGAGATTACCCCGAGTTTAGCAGCAAGGAGGAAGCCAGTGAAAATTGTTGGCAAAGAGACCCGAGTTCTGAGGAACAAGGGGATCCACTTAGTCAAAGTGCAGTGGAGCGGGGATTCTAGAGACTATACATGGGAGACTGAGGATTGCATCAAACAGGCTTATCCCAAGTGCAGAGTAGACATCTCCGAGTAATTCTTGTGTTGAGGTACATTTACAATATTTTGTATTTTCCGTTTTGTTTCCTACTTTACTATGGTTTCCTTTTTGGGGATAAAAAGCTTTTAAGTGGGGGAGATTGTAACAGCCCGGAAAGTCAGAACCAATTTAAAAATTTTATTTTGACTATTTCAATGAATTTTGAATAGTTAAAATAATTTATTTTAAATAATAACGATTCAAAATTTATTTAAATTGAAGTTAGAACGAATATATTTATTTTAATTTTAAAAGGAATTAGAAATAGCATGGTAGTTTGAAAATTTGAATCTGAACTTTGATCGAATGTACAGGATTAAAAGTAAATTGTATTTAAGTGAAACCAAAAATATTTAAATCTGTTTAAAAATATCTTTCCAAAATCCAAAAAATCGAAATTTCATAGCGGGAATAAAAAGTTATGGCTAGTTGAATATTCAGAATAATTGCTATGGAATATAATATAATTTATAGCCCGCATAAATGGCCATTATACAAACGACCTCCATTTTCGATGAAACCATTTTTATCGGATCCTGAATGTCAAATTATTGCTAAGTTTAATTTTCCATAATTTTTGGAGTTAATTTGTGAGCGCGGTAAATTAAATTATGTTCGATAATTTCTGTTGAATTTAATCGACCATTAAAAAAGCCATTTTTCAAACAGTCTCCAAATTCAACAGAATTAATTTTGTTAGGACCGTATCGTCAAAACATAGCTAGATTTATTTTTCGGGAATTTTCGGAGTCCGTATGTGGCTCCGGCGAAATTTAAATGTACGATAGAATTAAATAAATAAATGATTTAAATTTTAAATTAAAGAAAATAGGCTGAAAACAATCGATTGGGCTGACGGGCCTAGCCCATTGTGTCCGGAACGGGGGCAATTGGGTAGGAACAATTTTGCTGGGCTGAAATTAGAGCTGTTGAGGATTAATGGGCTAAACCAGAAATTAGAACATTAAATATTATTATATTATAAATAATAGAAAAACCAAACCCTAATTTCAAACATACAGCCGTCGCCTCGTTTTCAATGGCCACCATCACTCCTTTCTTCCTCCTTAAATAACAATCCATCCTCTTACCAAAATCAATCGAGCCTGTTGAGGTATTTTTAGAGAATTCCTTCCTCTATGCATTCATACTAAGCTCACTCGAAACCGTGGCGTGTAGCTCGAGAACCGAGGTCGGGAAGTGACCCTGTTTCGACTGTCGCCGTCCCACCATCTCGCCACCGAGCTGGGCCCACTTGCTGAAGAAAATGTGCGTCGCCCCTCCCCCTCCGACGCCACACCATCCGATCTTCGAATCGCTGCACCGTTTAATCGCAAAAGCTTGACCTAGAATCGAACAAATTGGGTTTATACACGGCCTTAATCTGTTGAAGGAAGAAAAGGGTAATATTTAAATTAAATTATTTAATTAATTTATTTTCAAATATTATCGATCTAAATACATCATAACTAATGCATACGAACTCGGAATTGAATAATTTCAGATCCGTTACGATCGTGAGTCCGAGATCTACACTTCCGGACTGATTAGAACTGATTCGGAGCAGATCAAATGTCGGAAAAAATTCGATTCTGAATTATTCAGAATTAAAACATGACTGTGAGATTTCTATTTTTTATAATTAAAATTTTAAATATTTCTCGCTATTTGGAATCCATGTAGTTATGATAATAAAAATCAGAACTGTGATGCTTGGAATATGAATTTGTTAAATGTTGATTATTGATTGTGATGCTCATGGTTGTTAGATTTTGATCGACAATAGAAATTCATTCTTTTATTTAGAATCTATAGTTTATTGTTAGATCTTGGTTTGAAATAAAAAATTTGTTTCAGATCTATGAATATTGATTTGATTTTATAATATAGTTTCATATTTTATTTAGAAACATGAAACATGGTTTATTTAGATTTAGATTAATAATAAAATATCCATTTTCATTGTTAACATGAAACATAGTTTTGTCAAATTTAGATTAACAATAAAATATTCATTTTTATTGTTAACATGAAATATAGTTTTGTCAAATTTAGATTAACAATAAAATATTTATTTTTATTGTTAAAATGAAACATAGTTTTGTCAAATTTAGATTTACAATAAAAAATCTCATTTTTTATTATTTACATGAAACATGGTTTTGGTGTCAAAAATTTGTTTTAATTATAATAACAAGATTAAAAAAAAGATTAGGATAAAAAGATTATAATAAAAAGATTTCACAAAATTTATCACTTTTGCTTCATAGTTTAGTTGGAAAAAAAATTATCACTTTTGCTTCATAGTTTAATTGAAACAAAAACTATCACTTTTGTTTAATGGTTTAGTTGAAACAAAAATGAAAAGAACCATTTTTATCATTTTGTTGAATTAGAATTTTCAATAAAAATGAAATATCAACTTTTGTCATTTTGTTGAATTAGAATTTTCAACAAAAATAAAATATCAATTTTTGTCATTTTGTTGAATAAGAATTTTCAACAAAAATGAAATATCAATTTTTGTCATTTTGTTAAATTAGAATTTTCAACAAAAATGAAATATCAATTTTGGTCATTTTGTTGAATTAGAATTTTCAACAAAAATGAAATATCTATTTTGGTCATTTTGTTGAATTAGAATTTTCAACAAAAATGAAATACCAATTTTTGTCATTTTGTTGAATTAGAATTTTCAACAAAAATGAAATATCAAATTTTGTCATTTTGTTGAATTAGAATTTTCAACAGAAATGAAATATCAATTTTTGTCATTTGGTTGAATTAGAATTTTCAACAAAAATGAAATTTCAATTTTTATCATTTTGTTGAATTAGAGTTTTCAACAAAAATGAAATATCAATTTTTGTCATTTTGTTGATTTAGAATTTTCAACAAAAATGAAATATCAAATTTTATCATTTTGTTGAATCAGAATGTTCAACAAAAATGAAAAGAACCATTTTTATCATTTTGTTGAATTAGAAGTTGAAACAAAAATGAAAAGAACCATTTTTATTATTTTGATGAATTGAAATGAAAAATTAGAGAAATGTTCATGTTTTAAAATAAAAACATGTCTACATTAAAAATTCACATTTTTAATGTAATGTAAGGAAATAGAAAAATGTTCATGTTTTAAAATAAAAACATATCTACATTAAAAATTCACCTTTTTAATGTAATGTAAGAAAATAGAAAAATGTTCATGTTTTAAAATAAAAACATGTCTACATTAAAAATTCACATTTTTAATGTAATGTAAGAAAATAGAAAAATGTTCATGTTTTAAAATAATAACATGTCTACATTAAAAATTCACATTTTTAATGTAATGTAAGAAAATAGAAAAATGTTCATGTTTTAAAATAAAAACATATCTGCATTAAAAATTCACACTTTTAATGTAATGTAAGAAATTAGGAAAAAGGGAATTTTCAACAAAAGTTAAAAATAACATTATATTGACGATGCATATATTAGAATTTATATGCAAAGTTAAAATATCATTTTATTGACGATGCATATATTAGAATTTATATGCAAAACTAAAATATCATTTTATTGATGATGCATATATTAGAATTTATAAGCAAAATTAAAATATCATTTTATTAACGATGCATACAATAGAATTTATATGCAAAGTTAAAATATCTTTATTGACAATGCATATATTAGAATTTATATGCAAAGTTAAGATACCATTTTATTGACAATGCATATATTAGAATTTATATGCAAAGTCAAAGAATCACTTTTTATTGACAACGCATATATTAGAATTATATGCAAAGTTAATATATCATTTTGTTGACAATGCATATATTAGAATTTATATGCAAAGTTAAAATATCACTTGTATTGACAATGCATATATTAGAATTTATATGCAAAGTCAAAGAATCATTTTTTATTGACAATGCATATATTAGAATTTGTATGCAAAGTTAAAATATCATTTTTGTGACCATACATACATTAGAATTTGTATGAATTATTTTTATTGTTAAAATATGCATTGAAACTGTATACAAATAAAATATTCCTTTTTATTTGTTAAAGCTAAAAGTAGAAATACAAATAAAAATTCGCTTCTTATTTGTCATTGGCTCAATTGTCATGTAAATAAAATATATTTTATTTGACATTATGAACAGGTATATATGATATGCCAATAAAGCATTCTTTTATTTGGCATGTTAAACGCGTTAGTGGAATCGTCGAATGGTTCATATTTATATATATATATATATATATATATATATATATATAAATTAAAATTAAACGAATCACGCGCGGTAGTTCGCGTTTCGGAATCGTAACTTTAAACGAATATACTGAAAGATCCGACCGTCGGATTTTCCCAAAACTAGAACCGTTAGGACCGCTTTGGGAAGATCTTTCTAACGATGTAAATTTTGTTTAAATCCAATAGTAAGATTTCGAGAAAAGTATAAATCTAATTTTGATAAAAACAGTGCCAGGACCGCCTATTGACCTGAAGCGTCGTTGAATTAAATTTAGCATAAATAAAAATAGCGATAAATCGTTATTAAATAATATTAATGATACGAAATAGATTTAAATTATATATATACGAGAATTATTTAAAAAGACCGAGTTCAATCTCATTTAAAATAATTATACGATGATTTAAATCGAAGATATTAAAGACGGCGATTGAAGACCAACAATCTTCACATCGAATGGATAACTACTGATGCCCGACATTGGTTAGCTCCCAGAAAGGGTTAAAGTGGTCGTTGTCCGGACGTAGTTGTTGATTGTCCAGATAAGCGAGCACCTCTCTTCCGTATTGGACATACGGGACGAGGAATAAGGTGACTCCGGTTTCGTTCAGACCCAGAACGGACTTGTAAATGGATGTGTGTCTGACATTAGATTTCATTTCATGTAAATTGAATTCTATTTAATATATATCTGATTGGTGGCGGAGAATTTATTGTCTTGCTTAACACCCTTCTCTGAGACGCACGAGCTCAGAGGTTATATACTGGTAGTTATCGATCGCATGGCATGGATTGTCAATGTGGCATGCCAAGATGCATATGATCAAGGATTTTGTTGAAAAGGAGAGCCTTGTGATTGCTGATCAAAGCATAGCCTATTTCGGCATAGCTTTGTGTATAGCGTTACCTCGCGAGCCTCACACCCAGTAAGAGTCAGAAACGGGACAAGGGAACGCATGGGAGTGCACACATTTCTTTCTAGCTAGAAGTGGTATCAGGGTTTTGCAAGCCCTGACATTTTACTTATGTGGTTGATGGATTTTGAGGTCCTCGGATTTATTGGTCGATAGTGTCCAAATTATAGGTTCAATAGGACCAGGAAACATGTGTTCAGGCATAACTAATCCACTAAGGTATATTTGTGGACCGACCCTGCAAGATCCAAGGGTTCACTGCGGGGGATCCTGAGACATTGCTAGAGTGTCTCAAATTGGTAAGGAGATCGTCCCTAGCCTTGACTCATGATGGAAACCCAATTTCCAATACGACATTACGGTTTTGATTGTAAACCTATATATGGCGACACAGTATATAGTAGCTATGCCGTCTAGGATTGATACATTTACTTTGAAGTATTTTAAAACTGATTAGACACTAATAATAATATTAAAATATTATTTTCTACGTATCAAGCATATTTGATCATTATAAGGTAAAACTCTATCCCCGGTTTGCGGTGCATTGTGTGATGGGACTTGAGTCTTATAATGATTTCATTTTCCAAAAAAGCATTGCGTGTTTTGAATAAAAATTTATTAAAATTTTGCACTGGCAATCCAATGGAGTATACTCGTTCCACGTTAGCGGCGTGGTCTTGTATTACCCATATGGTTAGATAAGTTAGGAAAGATTTCTCATACCAGTCCGATGACTGACTCGTAGTTTGTTTCACTTTAAATGCAAACTCGGGTTCCCTCTTTTCACATGGGCAGCCAAGTGTAAGGTTCAGGTTATTATGGACCTATTCTGGATGGAGCATGTCTGTGGAAGGAAGATTTCTGACCTATGCAATGATTTATGTATTATGTTGTTATCTGAGATCTGCTACTGTTGTAATTATGTTATATTCCTATGATTATCCTTGCTTTCGTTCTTCGGAAGTTTAGGGTCTTCACACCTAAGACCTTCCATAATTCTCCATTTCCTTGAACTTCACATAAGAACCTACATACCAAACCAACACACTTAAAATAATGACATGCCTCAAATCTTGATGAAGCAAAAATCCAAGAACACTAATGCGATCTTCATTCAAAATTGCATCTACTCATGCCTAAACCAAGGTTGTTCGTCCCCTGTACCAAATCGCGACAATTCCTAGGTGCTACAGGAAATGTGAATGCTTCAAAATGTCGCATTTACACAGAATTGATCAGACCCAAAACGATTGTTATCATAGCGTGTTATTCGATGTAAGCAACATGCCTGCGAACGTCGTTTCCACTTTCGCTGACTATGCCACTCAAAAAGCTTAACCCTAGTCACGGCTAAGCGCACATGAACCCCCAAACTCTCTATTGTGTGCATCAAAACTAGCATGGGCAAGAAGATCTTCTCGCTGTTATTCCGATAAGCCTGTAGTTGCAATTTTTCATTGAGAGAATCACTGGAGATTGATTTTTAATGAAAGGGAAAGTCAGGAATTCTTTCTCGATACAATAGTAAAGTAGCAATCTAGGAAGAAAAGGAACTGGGTCGAGTTTCACCAATAGGATATTTTATTATTAATTTATTATTCAATTCTCTCATTGCAATTTCAAGAAAAATCCATGCACGTTTCAACTCCGTACAATCAAACATCACATCGATCGTAACGAAAATTGATGGTGTATATCCCCTCAACAATATGGTTCTGATGATATAAGCTTCATCATAATCCGAGACTGTGCTCCAAGATGGCAATTTTAAGCGAATTTCGACACGGTTTTGACCCTCAAATCATTCGATCTCGAAATATTGCGATTCATATACTTTTTCTCTATGTAACGGACAATCCAAACCCAATGGAACTAGTCTTGAGTCTTGATTTGATCATTGGTAAATAAAATACCTTTTGCAACCGCCACGCAATTAATTAATTATTAATATTTAAATGTCAGATTGTCAAAATATGAGTCATTACATTCTCCCATCCTTATAGGATTTCATCCCTGAAATCCCCAAGGACTAAATACAGAATCCAACATTCTCGAATAAGCGACAATACAAACTCAATCATCCCTTATCGCTCTCAACAACCGCACAAGAAAGTGATCACAACAAAGGAAATAGACTTGTAACTTGGAATGGAACCAAAATTCCCATCACTAAGTGCAATCACAATAAAAAATTGAAACCATCGTGACCAAGCTAAACACCTAAGTTGTACATTTATTCCCAACCCAGCAGGTAATGGAAAATAAAAATGACAACCCACTAGTTTGAAGACAATCTCAATCCTCAATCAAATTTTGATTTCCTTCCAAATTTGGCTAAATTCATAAAAAAATTCGGCAGACCTCCCTTGCACAGCTTGATCCGAAAAAACACAACATGCCATATAAGGCCCAACCCAATAAAAGAAAACAAATCTAAAAGTGACTATTATATAAGGGGAATAAAATCACCAAAATGCACCAAATTGCAAATCATAACTACTACATACCTATTTTAAAGCAATCTTAGTATATAGATTCAAATAAAAGCGAATAAGCATCAAACAATAGGCTCATGCTCCATATGTCTAAACATATACTCAACAAAGAGGTTTGAACACACTAGTAGAAACCAACAAGGAAAAACAAATATGACAAGTCATGTATGGATATAAACGAGCCAAAATCAAAACAACGATCTTGCATGCCTAAGAATCATGTAAGCATAAGTGGTCATGTCAAGTGTAAATGTGACGGCCCGCCTCACATCAACCAACATTTCAACGAAAGTGCGCTGTGCCAATGTCTAACCAGCACGGGGCGGTCGCCAAAGAAAGGAAAGGAAAGGTATTTGAACTAACAAGGAACCTGTAGAATGTCGCACAACGCAAGGAGTAAAATATAATAATAACATACTTGACATAAAACAGGTGAGACAGTGTAGAAGCTGAAAACTAAACATCATAGCAGCAGAAAATCCAAATACAGCTTATGTTCCACATCATTATTATTACAACTTTTGAAAACTGACTCTAAAGCAAATATGGAAGGTACACTACTAATGCCCAAAGTAGTGACCAGCAGCGACATAGGGAGAATATATGTAGATAATAATACGTGTAAGCCTCTTGCTCGTCTCCGGACAACTACTCGCACACAACCAGCTAACCTGTCTCTAGTCTGCCCGTTTAAGAGCACCCAGAGTAATAAGAAGAGTCATAAAACTCTGGGTCAGACAAAAATCTGGTATGAGCGATAAGCAGCAAAACAGAACAATAACAGGTATATTAAACCATACCTGAACCTGGACTTGCAACCAAAGAGTTAGCATTACATACTATACAATACTCTAAGGTTTCACTAACATATGGTGTAAAGAATACGGGGGTGCGGGTGTGCATGTCATAGTGATGTCAACCAATCAAGCATAACAACCATCCTCACATCTCACTCTTAGTGCGTAAAGCATATGATATCCACCGCTATGATCACCCAAATCCTTGCTATGATCACTCTGCCGCATGGAGTCATGGAGACTCCACTGCACTGATCCATAGCCACTAGTCCTTGCTATGTCCACTCTGCCCCATGAAGTCATGATGACTTCACTGCACTGGCTCATAGCCATGCTACGATCACTCTTCCCCACGTAGTAGTAACTACCCCACTGCACTGATACGTAGCCTAACATCCGTCTTGGTGGTGAATCAAAGTTATGGGCATCGATAACCCCTTTGCACACGTCCTGCAGCGAAGCCCAACTCATGAAGTTGACTCGTTGGTTCCCAACTGGATCCTGAGTTCTACTTCCCATTCGGGCTACCTTTGCATCTCGGGTTTTGGTCTTCTTCGAATCGGTTTGGCTCTTCACTTCACTTCGCTCAATATCGTGCTCCTTGAGGTGGTTCGGTTCGTGATGCACGCTATTCACCCGTTCGTGGTTCCTACATTCTGGATCGGTTCGTGATCCTCCTCCAGCTCGTGGTCATTATGTCAGCCCGTGGAAGGCTCCCTGGTCGGATCGGTTCGGGTCTCCTCCTACTATCCAGTTTGGTTAAGGTCTTCCTCCTATCCGGTTCGGGTCTCTTCCTCCTATCCGGATCAGTTCAGGTGTCTTTCTCCTATCCGGATCAGATCGGGTGTCTTGCGCCTATCCGGATCGGATCGGGTGTTCCTCCTAACCGATTGTGAAAATCTGCAACTTTTTCCAGTAATCTATTTTTGCCAAATAACGGCGTTTTCAACCGTTCTAACCTTTCTATGACATCACAAAACATTCCAAACAGCGGTAACAATATAAAGAATCAATCAAAAACATTAAAATATCATTCACATGAAATATTTTAGATCAAATATACCCAAAAACATGATTTTCCCTTTAATCCCCTGAATCATGACTTAAACATACAATTAGTAAAACATGTCCAAATTAACCCAAATTTTTATCAAAGCCCTGAAATAATATTTAAGAATTTTACAAATTTTTCCACATTTTTCTGACCCCTAATTTTGCTAATTATCACTAATCACCCCTAATTAGCCGTAGTTATTGAAAAACAATGCAAATCACTCACCTTAGCCACAAAAAAATACCCAATCTGAAATTTTCTTCTATTTGGCACTATTCCCAAGACTATGCAGCAGTTTCGACCTTGATTTGGTGCTATTTCCCTTTGATTAGATGTAATTAAGCCAAATCTTCAATTAGAAAGTGGTTTAGAAGTGTTTTAGATGTTAGAGGTCATTACTAGAGTTCCAAGAATGAAAGTGGCAGCTGAAAAAGTGTCTAAAGAAATGTTTTCTAACCCTAATCGGCCTTTATGTACCCCTAATCCCGAAAATCCCAAATGGGCCTATCTATTAACTACCCAATTAAGCCCGGTTAAGTAGTTTTTTTTACCTTTTAAGCATTGTTTCAGCCATATCTCCCAAACAGTGAGTCCGTTTGGCTAATGTGACACTCTATGGAAAGATAAACCACCATTCGGATCTAATGGAAGTGGTTTCAGGTCAAAACTTCTTTCCAATCAGAAGTTATGGCCGAAACAAGATCAACTAGGGGCAAAACGGTCATTTAAAAAACGCAAAAATCATGAACATGGGAAATGACCCCAATAGTCGTCTCCCAAAGTCACATGACCATATGACTTCGTATGTGAAAGAAATAAATATTCTACGATCCTTCGATGCGTAGAATGCGGGCTGTTATATTCTCCCCACCCCGAAATTCCTTAACCCAAAACATACAAAGGATCTCGCATGCCTACCAATCATTAACAAAACAATAAAGCATACAAAATAACACAACAAGCCTATCCTAGCATGCGGCTTACTAATAAGGGAGTACCATACCGATATAAAACCTTACCAGGCAACGAGTTCTGGATACTTCCTCTTTATGTTCTCCTCTATTTCCCAAGTACAGTCTTCCTAATCACCACCCCACTGAACTTTGACTAATTTCACTGCTTTCCTTCAAAGCTGCTTCGTATTGTTCCCAACAATATGCATAGGCCTGCGGTTCCCAACCGCCTCGGGTTCAACCTCGATATCGTCCAACTGATCCGGTGTAATAGTCACATTAGGGTCGTGCACAAACTTCCTTAACTGGGAAACATGAAATACGTTGTGAACTCCTACTATCTTGTCCGGTAATTCAACTTTATACGCCAAATTCCCAACTTGCTCGAGAACTAGGAATGGACCAACAAATCTCGCTGTTAACTCGCCTCTCTTGCCAAATCGAATCACGCTCTTTAACCGAGAAATCTTGACAAACACCAAGTCACCAATGGAGAACTTTAAATTTCTTCTCCTCTTATCAGCATAACTTCCAATAATATCCAGCTAATCCCAATAAACTTCTTACGTCTGTTGCATTCTTGGGCGTAGACCAATCCTGTACTGTAGCCACCTTCGCAGGATCCACGACAATACCATTCTCTGAAACAACATGGCCCAAGAATCTCACTTCCCTCCTCCAGAAGTGACACTTAGAAAACTTTGCTTTCAATTGGTGTTTTCTCAACACCTCCATCACTATCCTCAAGTGTTCCTTGTGTTCTTCCTCTATCCTCAAATAAACAAGTATATCGTCCACGAACACAAGAACAAACTCATTCAACTGATCTCTAATTACCTTGTTCATAAGATCCACAAAATATGCTGGTGCATTGGTCAATCCGAATGGCATGACCAACCACTCATAAAATCCAGACGGCGTCCGAAAAGCCGTTTTAGCTATATCTTAGCTTCCACTCTAAGCTGATGAAAACTTGTCATGAGATCCAACTGGGAAAATACTCTCGCGCCACTCAACTGATCAAATAAATCATCTATCCGCGGTAGAGGATACTTATTTTTCCATGTCACCTTATTCAACTAGCGGTAGTCTACACACAATCGAAGGGAACCATCGGCCTTGGTAGCAAACACAACTGGTGCTTGCCATTCAGAAACACTTCTTCTGATAAATCCCTTCTTCAAAAGATCGCTAACTTGCACCCCGAGCTCTCACTGCTCCCTTAGTGCCATACGACGAAGTGGCATAACTATAGGTCTGACATCTTTCACTAAATCAATATAGAACTCAATCTCTCGGTGTGGTGGAAGTCCGGTCACTTCCTCGAAGACGTCCGGATACTGGCCATCCACGGGCACATCTGACAACTCATCATGTGGGATGTCGAGGGAATTTAGAAAACTAGCCATTACCCCATCATTAGGTAGACCACCAAACACTACCCTCCGCCCATCATCCGCTCTAACTATCGCCAAAAAGCCCTCACAGTCTACCACCACCCCGTATCTTTGGAGCAAATCGACTCCCAAAATAATGCCAAACCCAGTAAAGCCAAAAACAAAGCAATCACAAACAAACATACATCCATGACTCGATAAGACTACATTACGATAAATCATGCTAAGGCTAGTTGAACCACCAATCGGGTTCGTCACGACTAAAAGTCTACCGACTATCTCGGGTTCCAATCCCAACCTATCTACCAGGTCACTAGATATGAAGGAACGGGAAGCTCCGGTATCAAACAATACTCGAACAGGAACATCACAAACAGAAAGCATACCTTGAATGATGACATTCTTTCCTTTCTCCGCCGCAGTTGGGGCATTCGACGAAGAAGGAACAACATTAAGAGCATATGCTTTCACAATCTGCTTTTCTTTAGGGGGCTGTGGACACTTATCCTTGTGATGTCCCACTTGGCCACAGTTGAAGCACTTCCTGTCCGTTGGCTTTGCTCGACATTCTTTGGCATAGTGGCCCTTCTTATCACAGCTGAAGCACTCAACATCTTTCTTATTCTTTTTCTTCTGGCCATCCTTGGTCTAATTCTGCTTTCTCTTATTCTGAGAACCATTCTTGCCTCCACCACTTACTTGCGGCTTTGTCTCCTCTGCAGATGCAACCTCAGTCTTCGACTTAAGGTATAGACTCTCTGATCTCAAAGTTTTCCCCACAATCGATTTGTAACACCCCACGTCCATTAATGTCACTCACAAAGGGAATGCATTAACTTCCATGGAGGTTTTAAGTGAATATAGAACAGTAAAATTACAACAAGACAGATATAAAATAGTACTTGGAAATTCAAAAACTTTATTTCATTGTAGCAGAAGTCAAAACATGTTTGATTACATCATAACACCATATTCAATGTCAAGTACAATATCTATCTTGATAAAACAAGTACATAATCCCATTACATGAATAGCCATTAAAAAGAAAGATAACAAGCTGGACTTTACTTCAGCAGTCCAAGCTTTCCAGAAGATAAGCGATCCAACTAGACTCCACTAGAACTTGGCCCAACCTGCGGACCTGAAGGGAGAAAAAGGATGGAAAAGAGGGGGTCAGACATAAAGTCTGGTGAATATGATAATTCTACAATACTATTACCAAAATAACTGGACTAAGGCATAAGCTGGAAAACAAGAAAATGTCTATGAAGAGCAGATTAAGGACATGGACAATCGCTAAAGGCAACGTTATAGGCGCTCCTAAATACTAAAGGATAAACACTATACTGCACCACACCAGTCACCCTAAAGATTCATCCCACTTAGCTTCACTTAGAAACTTTCCCAATGGCTTTACGTACCCCTAGCTGACTACATAGGTGCCGCCTGCCCCTATCTCCACTAGGTGTACCCTACTTCCCATTATTCGATCGGCTCCCTAACTCGTAGATACCCGTGCTGGCCCCACAGTGGGGTGTATCACTCCCCTAAAGTGGCAACCTGATACAACGGACATGCACGGCTTATACCTACACGATGCAACAACGTCTTACCTACCAGCCCGGGTCCACACACGCATATGAAACCCGTTGGACTTGCGTTGCCACCGCTCCCTGTTTTGGCCTCTTATAGTCAAACCCAGTATGCGTGTCCCGTCCTCGACTTGGGTCGAGCCCACAAAGATACGTTTTGGGATACTGGTTGAAATGGGCCCCCACTATTTACCACAAGCATTCCACCTAAGCTTGTCCCCATTAGTCCATCCCACTTAACCCACTTAGTCATGTTCATTTACATGTGTGTTTGGTTAAGTCTAATCGTATTTCAAATGCCTCTAAAGGCAACCACCAGATTCCTCATGCCACCCAAGGCACCTACTTAACCCCCATGTCCCACCTTACATGATTATCTGGTTAAGTATTTCTTAGTTCATTAAGGCCATAACCTCATAAAGACCTCTCACATTAGACTGGCATTTATGGCAGCTGGATTTGCCGGGCGGGTCCGGGCAGTCTTACACCATAAAAGAGTCTAACCTCGTGTCTTTACAACTGTTATGCTTTAGTTTGGGCCTAGGACCTCTCACATTGGGCCGACATTTGTGACTACTGGATTTGCCGGGCGGGTCCGGGCAGGTTTACATCACAAACGGGTCCAACCTCGTGTCCTAAGCATTGATTATTAATAATAATCCACTTTCCCCCAATTTTAATAATTCCCTACTTGAATTATTAATTACTTCCAATTTTTAACAATGTCCATAATTGACTCAATTATGGACATCCATTCATGGTATGCAAAATCTTACAAAATTGCACCCAATTTATTAATTCCTAATATTACCCCTACCCCACGTTTGAACGTTTATTCGCAAAATATATGTTAGACTCGAATAGCCTAACTCATAGCATAAAAGAGATTATCATAATAACAACATGTATATGTGACCAAATGAATCATAATAAGGGGTGAAACTTGCATATGTCCAACTTGCATAGATTATACATGTCATGGACCTAAAGGTGTCAACTTGTTCAAAATTCACCTAATATAATCTCAATCAATTTTCATAAACTTACATATGAACATGTGTGAATCAACATCATCTAATTTTTTAACAACATGGTTTTATATGGGTACACCTAACTCAATAGGCAAATTCCCATAATCAAGTTTTATTTAATTATAGTTTCAAGTTTATAGGTACACCTAACCTAATAGGCAAATTCCCATAAACAAGATCCATTTAAATTAAAAAAACATAACTTTAAGCATGTTCCAACAACATCATGATTTTACAACATAATATAGCATGATTTATAACATGGCATAGTATGATAGTATAACATAGCATGACATGATTCTCAACATAGCACGACATAGCATAAGAGAATTTACCACATAGCATGACATAGCATATATAATTTACATCATACGACAACATAATAACATAATAAGAGATCCACAATATATAGAATTTACAATTACAAATCACATCACTTTCTTGTGATCCATTCATAACTGAGTCAAATTAGTTTGTAATAGTCTTGTGAGAATCATCATACTCACCAACAAAAGAAGAGAATTAGAGAGAGAGTTCTTTGGTTTGATTTGTTTTGTTGAGTAGAATTTAGTTGTAGTAGATTAGGCTTCCTCTTCTTAGTTTGTGACGGCTACGCTGAACTCCATGGCAGCAGCATGACGGTAGCTTCTCTAATTTTACAAGTGATTTAGGTTTAGGGTCTACCCACTTATTTATAGATTTTAGAATGCATTTAGGCCATTAGATTTAACCTAGAAATAACCGCAGCCGTTCAGACAAGATGGGGTTTATCTTGTTGACTCAGCAATGAGTCAGAAGTGACTCAGCAAACACTCAGCATATTAATAAACTTCTATTCATGTCATAAGTATATATATATTTTCTACAATGTACATATTAGATACATCCCCCTTTACTTATTATTGTTTTTATATTCATATTAGATACATCCCCTCTCTCACACACTTATTAATATTTTTATATTCATATTAGATACATCCCCTCTCTTACACACTTATTAATATTTTTTATATTCATATTAGATACATCCCCTCTCTTACACACTTATTAATATTTTTATATTCATATTAGATACATCCCCTCTCTTACACACTTATTAATATTTTAGCAACTTTAGTGTTAATAGAAAATTCGGGGTGTTACATTCTCCCCTCCTTTTAGGATTTCGTCCCTGAAATCTTCAAGTCTGGAAGAATGTATATCCTACCATCCAAACGTCCATCTACTCATCCATCATACACAGGCATCCATTGTCCTTAAAAGACTTCTAATGCTTTATGATCATATGCAAAGTGTGTGTACATGTCCTTACCTAATGCGAAATCAGGCGGTCTACTGATTCAGTTGACCTCCTTAATGCAAATTATGTAAGTGTCATGAATCCATTATGTATGCAAAAGATCCTAATTGCTTACATACTACTTCTATATGCGTGCACACCCATTCAACCGAATGCAGCATCCATATGATGGTACAACCATTATACATCCATTATACTAAATACATCCATATATATGCAATATGCAATATGAAGTGACTGAGCCGATCTAGTGCCTAAAGTGTGTGTATATATGCATCCACGAGCAACCACTAGCAAACACTTGCATCCATTTTGCATCCATCATACATAACATGTCTCAAACACATGTTTCAACCATAGGATTATCCTAACTAAAGGTCAAAGATACTAATGAGAGGACATACTAAAGATAAGATAAGATAAGCTAAGCGATAAAGGAGAAATTAAAAGACATACCCTCAAAAAGAAAAGGGTACAACGAACGCATCTTCTCTTCTGTCTCCCAAGTTGCGTTGCTCTCATCATCTCCCCATTGCACTTTAACCAGTCTGACCTATCGATTCCTCAACTTTTTGATCTCCGACCCAAGAATGCATGTAGGAGCTCGTCTCATTGTTGCATCACACTCTATTTCCACCTCTTTAAGCAAGCTCGGCTCTACCACCTCCGCGGTCTTGTGCAAACACTTCCTCAAATGTGATACATGGAATACGTCGTGTACTCCACTAAGTTTCTCAGGCAACTCCACCCTATATGCCATCTTCCCAATCCTGTCTTTTACAGGAAACGGCCCTACAAACCTTGGTGCTAATTTCCCCACGGACCCAAAGCGAACAACATTCTGTAACGGAGATACTTTGATAAAAACCATGTCCCCAATGTCAAACTCAAGATCTGTCCTCCTCTTATCAGCATACGATTTCTGCCTATCTTGTGCTGCTTTCATCCTCCTTCGAATCAACTCAATCTTCTCCGAGGTTTCCCTAACCATATCGGGCCCAAGTAGGATTTTATCGGTAGATTCCCACCAACATGTAGGCGAACGGCAAGGCCTTCCATAAAGAGCTTCGAAAGGTGCCATGCCAATACTAGACTGAAAGCTATTGTTATATGCGAATTCTACTAACGGAAGGTGCTCTTCCCATGTACCCCCAAAGTCTAGGATACAAAGCCTTAAAAGATCCTCTAGAATGCGATTCACCCTCTCGGTCTGGCCGTCTGTCTGAGGATGATATGCGGTGCTCAAACATAGCTGAGTCCCTACCGCCTCTTGTAAACTCTTCCAAAATTCGCTAGTAAAGATGGGGTCACGGTCGCTTACTATACTAGAAGGAATACCGTGCAAACGAACTATCTCCTTAATGTATACAGAAGCCAACCACGGAGCAGTTCTCTTACTTTTCACGGGAATAAAATGGGCGCTTTTAGTAAGTCTATCTACTATAACCCAAATCCCCGTGTTACCCTTCCTTGATCTTGGTAATCCATCCACAAAATCCATTGAGATGCTTTCCCATTTCCATAGTGGAACTTCTAATGGGTGAAGCAACCCACCGGGTTTCTTTTGTTCTGCTTTAACTTGTTGGCACACCAAGCATCTAGCGACGTACTCGGCCACATCCTTTTTCATACCGGCCCAAAAGAAAACCCGCTTCATATCTTTGTACATCTTATCCCCGCCGGGATGAATGGTCATTTTTGAGCGATGAGCATCATCAAGAATGGCCTTCCTTAAGTCTTCGTCTTGTGGTACACAAAGTCTATTATCCCTTCGTAACCAACCCTTATCGTCTAGGGTATACCTACGAAGATGGCTTGACGACTCCCCCCTTTGAGCTTTTCTACTATCTCAACCAACTGTGGGTCGTCTCGCTGTGCCTCACCAACCCGTCCTAGAAGTGTAGGTCTAACCTCCAAGGATGCTAACAGACCGGGTACTAAGTCAACGGAGGGTCTAAAGTCAAACATAGAGATGAATTCTAAGCTTTGTCGTTCAACAAACAACGGACTCAAGGACAACCTTTTCCTACTTAAGGCGTCTGCCACCACGTTACCCTTGCCCGGGGTATATGCTATTTCAAAATCGTAGGAGGCTAAGAATTCCATCCACCGTTGCTGCCTTAAATTCAAATCCTTCTGAGAGAATAAGTATTTTAATGATTTGTGGTCAGTGAACAGTTCGAATTTCTCACCAAGAAGATAGTGACGCCAAGACTTAAGCGCGAAAACAATTGCGGCTAGCTCTAAGTCATGCGTGGGGTAATTCTTTTCATGAACCCTCAACTGCCTTCCACCATAGGCTATTACTCTTCCCTCTTGCACGAGGACCGCGCCAAGTCCCGTCCCACAAGCATCAGTATAGATGGTAAACGGTTTATTCCCGTCTGGCAGCACTAAGACTGGGGCTGAAGTTAAGGCTCTCTTTAAACGTTGGAACGCATCATCGCAATCTTTGTCCCACGTAAAAACCAGGTTCTTCTTCGTTAACCGTGTTAATGGAGCTGATATTTTTGCGAAGTCTTTGATAAACTTCCTATAATAGCCAGCCAACCCCAAGAAACTTCTTACTTCGATTGCATTTTTAGGGACCTTCCAATCTTGGATGGCCACCACCTTTGCGGGATCCACTGCTATCCCTTCTTTGGAAACCACGTGCCCTAAGAACCGTACTTCCTCCCTCCAGAAGTGACACTTAGAAAATTTTGCCTTAAGGTTATGCGCTCGAAGGGTTTCCAACACTTCCCTAAGATGTAGGGAGTGCTCTTCTTTATTCTTAGAAAAGACTAAGATGTCATCCACAAAGACTACCACGAATTTGTTAAGGTATTCCCTAAACACCCTACTCATCAAATCAACAAAATATGCAGGGGCGTTTGTCAAACCAAAGGGCATCACTAGCCATTCATAGAATCCGTCAGGAGTCCTAAAAGCAGTCTTATCTATACTATCCTCAGCCACTCTCAGTTGATGAAAGCCAGTGGCTAAGTCCAACTGCGAAAACACTGAGGCGCCAACTAACTGATCAAAGAGATCGTCAATCCTCGGCAGTGGGTGTCGGTTCTTTTTAGTAAGCTTGTTTAGTTCTCTATAGTCCATACAAAGTCTAAGAGACCCATCCGCCTTTGTGGCAAAAACTACTGGAGCACCCCACTCCGATATACTACGTCTTATGAACCCCTTCTCAAGCAACTCCTTTACTTGCTTATTGAGTTCCCTCCTTTCACGAGGAGCCATGTGGCGCACTGGCAAAGATACGGGTTTAGCATTATCCACAAGATAAATTCGAAAGTTTATCTCCCGCTTTGGAGGTAAGCCCTTCACCTCCTCAAACACATCCGGATATTCCCGGACCACTTCTACCGATCGCAGGTTCTCTACAGACGCGTCAAGCGATTCAAGATAACTTAGCATAACGGAATTCATGGGATTACAAAAGATGTCGAGAGCATTACCAAGGCGAGTCACAAGCCTAACTACTCTCCTTTCACAATCAAGAATGGCCCTATTTCTAGACAACCAATCCATTCCTAAAATTAGCCCATAGCCCGTGAAGCCCAATACATAAGCATCACATCTAAATTCAACGCTAAGTATAGAGATTTTCAAATCCAAACATATCATGGTCAAATGAGCCGAACCCCCAATTGGATTTGAAACGACCAAGGGATCCTCTACTAAACTGGTGTTCAAGTGCAGTGATTCAACTAATGATGCAGAGATAAACGAATGAGATGCGCCAGAATCGAATAAGGTACGGACAGGATGATCAAACAGAAAAACTAAGCTTTCAACAGAAATTGTTCTACCTCTTTCTTGCAGCGGTGGGGCCGCAATAGCCTGAACTTGTCCCCTTGCCTGCCCTGGTGCCATAAGAGCCTGCACCTGTCCTCCCGAGGTAGACCCTGCCCTCTGCCCCTTCTTTGGACAGTCCTTCACTAAATGTCCCGCATCTCCACAATGAAAACAACCAGTCTTCTTTTTCTTTCTACAATTTTTGCTGAGATGGCCAGGCGTCCCACAATTGAAGCATTTCTTCTTCCCTTTGCCATTATTGTTTTTACCACCCTTCTTATTTTGCTGTTGGGGTTTCTTCTGATCCCCTTTCTTTTCAACTGCCTTATCCTCATGCATAAGTGCCATTTCTACTAGCTTTTCAAAGGTGGCTCCCATAGGGATGTGGGTCATAGCCAACCCTTGCAACGGTTCATTCAAGCCTCTAACGAACCTCAAAGCTTTCTTCTCTGGCGTGTTCACCAACTCCAAGCCAAACCTTGCTAACTGATTAAATTTATTGACATATTCCTTTACTGATGAGCTCCCTTGCTTTAGTGCCAGGAATTTTTCCATATTTAAGTTCTCCTCTGCCCTTGAAAGAAACTTTGCCTCAAACCTTCGTCTGAAATCCGCCCATGAATCAACTGGACGTTCCCCGTTAGTGACCTCCCACCAAAACGAGGCCTCTCCCTTCATTAACCAAGCAGCTAAACGGACTTTCCTCCCATCTTCCACTTCAAAGATATCCAACAATTCCTCAGTCTCCTTAAGCCAATCTCTGGCCTCCACAAACGTCTCCGTCCCTTGAAAAGTTTTTCCTCCCATAGCCTTGAATTCCTTGCACGTCTTTGCAAAAGTGTCAACACGAGGAGGAGGAGGAGGAGGAATGGGTGCAACTAGGGGTGGAGGAGTATCCGCTGGGCCTGCAGTGGTGGCCCTAGCCTCCAAGTATCTCCTAAACCACCCTGGAATCGTCACACCTTCTGGGAGATTAAGATCTTCAGCCATGCTGAAACGAAAAAGGAAAGATTCAAAATGGAGAATTCGAAAGATAAAGATAAGGATGTGGCTATTTGGGATTATGTTTTTCATAAAAACTCTCTTTAAATAACATGTTTTTTTTTTTGAAAGCACTTCTTCCAAAAATACTTTAGAAAAAAAATATTTTTCTAAAATTTTTTTTATCTGTTCTGGTAACCTTATGCTCTGATACCACGTGTAACACCCCACGTCCATTAATGTCACTCACAAAGGGAATGCATTAACTTCCATGGAGGTTTTAAGTGAATATAGAACAGTAAAATTACAACAAGACAGATATAAAATAGTACTTGGAAATTCAAAAACTTTATTTCATTGTAGCAGAAGTCAAAACATGTTTGATTACATCATAACACCATATTCAATGTCAAGTACAATATCTATCTTGATAAAACAAGTACATAATCCCATTACATGAATAGCCATTAAAAAGAAAGATAACAAGCTGGACTTTACTTCAGCAGTCCAAGCTTTCCAGAAGATAAGCGATCCAACTAGACTCCACTAGAACTTGGCCCAACCTGCGGACCTGAAGGGAGAAAAAGGATGGAAAAGAGGGGGTCAGACATAAAGTCTGGTGAATATGATAATTCTACAATACTATTACCAAAATAACTGGACTAAGGCATAAGCTGGAAAACAAGAAAATGTCTATGAAGAGCAGATTAAGGACATGGACAATCGCTAAAGGCAACGTTATAGGCGCTCCTAAATACTAAAGGATAAACACTATACTGCACCACACCAGTCACCCTAAAGATTCATCCCACTTAGCTTCACTTAGAAACTTTCCCAATGGCTTTACGTACCCCTAGCTGACTACATAGGTGCCGCCTGCCCCTATCTCCACTAGGTGTACCCTACTTCCCATTATTCGATCGGCTCCCTAACTCGTAGATACCCGTGCTGGCCCCACAGTGGGGTGTATCACTCCCCTAAAGTGGCAACCTGATACAACGGACATGCACGGCTTATACCTACACGATGCAACAACGTCTTACCTACCAGCCCGGGTCCACACACGCATATGAAACCCGTTGGACTTGCGTTGCCACCGCTCCCTGTTTTGGCCTCTTATAGTCAAACCCAGTATGCGTGTCCCGTCCTCGACTTGGGTCGAGCCCACAAAGATACGTTTTGGGATACTGGTTGAAATGGGCCCCCACTATTTACCACAAGCATTCCACCTAAGCTTGTCCCCATTAGTCCATCCCACTTAACCCACTTAGTCATGTTCATTTACATGTGTGTTTGGTTAAGTCTAATCGTATTTCAAATGCCTCTAAAGGCAACCACCAGATTCCTCATGCCACCCAAGGCACCTACTTAACCCCCATGTCCCACCTTACATGATTATCTGGTTAAGTATTTCTTAGTTCATTAAGGCCATAACCTCATAAAGACCTCTCACATTAGACTGGCATTTATGGCAGCTGGATTTGCCGGGCGGGTCCGGGCAGTCTTACACCATAAAAGAGTCTAACCTCGTGTCTTTACAACTGTTATGCTTTAGTTTGGGCCTAGGACCTCTCACATTGGGCCGACATTTGTGACTACTGGATTTGCCGGGCGGGTCCGGGCAGGTTTACATCACAAACGGGTCCAACCTCGTGTCCTAAGCATTGATTATTAATAATAATCCACTTTCCCCCAATTTTAATAATTCCCTACTTGAATTATTAATTACTTCCAATTTTTAACAATGTCCATAATTGACTCAATTATGGACATCCATTCATGGTATGCAAAATCTTACAAAATTGCACCCAATTTATTAATTCCTAATATTACCCCTACCCCACGTTTGAACGTTTATTCGCAAAATATATGTTAGACTCGAATAGCCTAACTCATAGCATAAAAGAGATTATCATAATAACAACATGTATATGTGACCAAATGAATCATAATAAGGGGTGAAACTTGCATATGTCCAACTTGCATAGATTATACATGTCATGGACCTAAAGGTGTCAACTTGTTCAAAATTCACCTAATATAATCTCAATCAATTTTCATAAACTTACATATGAACATGTGTGAATCAACATCATCTAATTTTTTAACAACATGGTTTTATATGGGTACACCTAACTCAATAGGCAAATTCCCATAATCAAGTTTTATTTAATTATAGTTTCAAGTTTATAGGTACACCTAACCTAATAGGCAAATTCCCATAAACAAGATCCATTTAAATTAAAAAAACATAACTTTAAGCATGTTCCAACAACATCATGATTTTACAACATAATATAGCATGATTTATAACATGGCATAGTATGATAGTATAACATAGCATGACATGATTCTCAACATAGCACGACATAGCATAAGAGAATTTACCACATAGCATGACATAGCATATATAATTTACATCATACGACAACATAATAACATAATAAGAGATCCACAATATATAGAATTTACAATTACAAATCACATCACTTTCTTGTGATCCATTCATAACTGAGTCAAATTAGTTTGTAATAGTCTTGTGAGAATCATCATACTCACCAACAAAAGAAGAGAATTAGAGAGAGAGTTCTTTGGTTTGATTTGTTTTGTTGAGTAGAATTTAGTTGTAGTAGATTAGGCTTCCTCTTCTTAGTTTGTGACGGCTACGCTGAACTCCATGGCAGCAGCATGACGGTAGCTTCTCTAATTTTACAAGTGATTTAGGTTTAGGGTCTACCCACTTATTTATAGATTTTAGAATGCATTTAGGCCATTAGATTTAACCTAGAAATAACCGCAGCCGTTCAGACAAGATGGGGTTTATCTTGTTGACTCAGCAATGAGTCAGAAGTGACTCAGCAAACACTCAGCATATTAATAAACTTCTATTCATGTCATAAGTATATATATATTTTCTACAATGTACATATTAGATACATCCCCCTTTACTTATTATTGTTTTTATATTCATATTAGATACATCCCCTCTCTCACACACTTATTAATATTTTTATATTCATATTAGATACATCCCCTCTCTTACACACTTATTAATATTTTTTATATTCATATTAGATACATCCCCTCTCTTACACACTTATTAATATTTTTATATTCATATTAGATACATCCCCTCTCTTACACACTTATTAATATTTTAGCAACTTTAGTGTTAATAGAAAATTCGGGGTGTTACACGATTTAAACGTCTCATCGACATGGTTTATAAGCCTTTCTCCCAAGTACTGATCTAAGCCTGTTATGAACTTTTCATTTTTCTTCTCGGCAGTATCAATAAGGGATAATCCATATTTTGATAGAGTATCGAACTCTGCAATGTACTCCGAGACTGCCCTACCATTCTGCTTAAGCTCCAAGAACTTCCTAAATAACTCTGACTTCTGAGCAGCTGGGATAAATTTTTCACCGAATCGGGCCTTAAACTGAACCCATGTAACTTGGTCCTCTGGAGTAGCTTCCTTAATAGCATTCCACCAATTCATTGCCAGTTCTTGCAGCTAACGGGATGCTAGCTTTCTCTTCATTGCATCCTCAATACCTAAATCTTCGAAGATACGCTCGTAGCTATCCAACCAAATCCTGAACTTATTTAGCCGATTCTGTTCCGTGGAACGACTTTCCACCAAGACTAGTGTAATCCTTGCAAAGCTTGGTGAAATCGGCTCTAGGCGCCTGCACCGCTGCACCACCACCATTAGCAGCATTAGGAACTGCTCTCTGAACGTCCCTAAGCATCTCTCTCATGAAGTCAGTGAGCATAGTCCTCATGTCAGGAGCATTCCCATTATTGGCTCCTCTACCAACACCCCTCGTATATCGGCTCATCGTTCAATCTGTAAAGAGAAACGATTAAACATCCTCTTTGGGGTGTCAGTGCACTGCGACTTCATCCTTAGCTATACTAATAGTATGTATATATATATAGCTTTTGAAAACCAAAATAATCACAAATACGCGCCCTCATATACTTATTATCTCTCCCTGGTTTCTTTCCCTAGGTTAACTACGCAACCTAGAGCTCTGATACCAAATGTCACGGCCCTCCCCGCATCAGCCGACATTTCAACGAAAGTGCGTTGTGCCAATGTCTAACCAGCACGGGGCGGTCGCGAAAGAAAGGAAAGGAAGGGTATTTGAACTAACAAGGAACCTGTAGAATGTCTCACAGCGCAAGGAGTAAAATATAATAATAACATACTTGACATAAAACAGGCGAGATAGTGCATAAGCTGAAAACTAAATATCATAGCAGCGGAAAATCCAAATACAGCTTATGTTCCACATCATTATTATTACAACTTTTGAAAACTGTCTCTAAAGCAAATAAGGAAGGTACACTACTAATGCCCAAAGTAGTGACCAACAGCGACACAGGGAGAATATATGTAGATAATAATACGAGTAAGCCTCCTGCTCATCTCCGAACAACTACTCGTGCACAACCAGCTAACCTGTCTCTAGTATGCCCGTTTAAGAGCATCCAGAGTAATTAGAAGAGACATAAAACTCTGGGTCAGACAAAAGTCTGGTATGAGCGATAAGCAGCAAAACAGAACAATAACAGGTATACTAAACCATACCTGAACCTGGACCTGCAACCAAAGAGTTAGCACTACATACTGTACAATACTCTAAGGTGCCACTAACATATGGTGTAAAGAATACAGGTTGGGGGTGTGCATGTCATAGTGATGTCAACCAATCAAGCATAGCAACCATCCTCACTTCTCTCACTCAGAGCGTAAAGCATACGATATCCACCGCTTCGATCACCCAAATCCTTGCTATGATCACTCTGCCCCATGGAGTCATGGCGACTCCACTGCACTGATCCATAGCCACTAGTCCTTGCTATGTCCACTCTTCCCCATGAAGTCATGACGACTTAACTGCACTGGCTCATAGCCATGCTACGATCACTCTGCCCCATGGAGTAGTAACTACCCAACTGCACTGATACGTAGCCTAACATCCGTCTTGGTGGTGAATCAAAGTTATGGGCGTCGATAACCCCTTTGCACACGTCCCGCAGCAAAGCTCAACTCATAAAGTTGACTCGTTGGTTTCCAACTGGAACCTGAGTTCTACTTCCCATTTGGACTACCTTTGCATCTCGGGTTTTGGTCTTCTCCGGATCGGTTCGGCTCTTCACTTCACTTCGCTTCGGATCGTGCTCCTTGAGGTGTTTTGGTTCGTGATGCACACTATTCACCCGTTCGTGGTTCCCACCTTCTGGATTGGTTCGTGATTCTCCTCCAGCTCGTGGTCATTATGTCAGCTCGTGGAAGGCTCCCTGGTCGGATCGGTTCGGGTCTCCTCCTTCTATCTGGTTCGGTTCGGATCTCCTCCTCCTATCCGGTTCGGTTCAGGTCTTCCTCCTATCCGGTTCGCTTCGGGTCTCTTCCTCCTATCCGGATCGGTTCAGGTGTCTTTCTCCTATCCGGATCGGATCGGTTGTCTTGCTCCTATCCGGATCGGATCGGGTGTTCCTCAAAACCGATTCTGAAAATCTGCAGCTTTTTCCAGCAAGCTATTTTCACCAAACGACGGCATTATCAACCATTCAAACCTTTCTATGACATCACAAAACATTCCAAATAGCGGTAACAACATATAGAATCAATCAAAAACATTAAAATATCATTCACATAAAATATTTTAGATCAAATATACCCAAAAAACATGATTTTCCCCTTAACCCCTTAATCATAACTTAACCATACAATTAGTAAAACATGTCCAAATTAACCCAAATTTTTATCAGAGCCCTGAAATAATATTTAATAATTTTACATATTTTTCTAGATTTTTCTGACCCATAATTTCGCTAATTATCACTAATCACCCCTAATTAGCCGTAATTAGTGAAAAACAATGCTAATCACTCACCTTAGCCACAAACAAAATATCCAATCTGAAATTATCTTCTGTTTAGAACTGTTCCCAAGACTATACAGCAGTTCTGACCTTGATTTGGTGCTATTTCCCTTTGATTAGATGTAATTAAGCCAAATCTTCAATTAGAAAGTGGTTTAGAGGTGTTTTAGGTGTTGGAGGCCATTACTAGGGTTCCAAGAATGAAAGTGGCAGCTAAAAATGTGTCTAAAGAAATGTTTTCTAACCCTAATCAGCCCCTATATACCCCTAATCCCGAAATTCCCCAATGGGCCTAGCTATTAACTTCCCAATTAAGTTCGGTTAAGCAGTTTTTCACCTTTTAAGCATTGTTTCAGCCATATCTCCCAAATGGTGAGTCCGTTTGGCTAGTGTGACCACTCTACGGAAAGGTAAACCACCATTCGGATCTAATGGAAGTGGTTTCAGATCAAAAATCCTTTCTATTCAAAAGTTTTGGCTGAAACAAAATCAGCTAGGGGCAAAATGGTCATTTAAAAATCGGTAAAAATCATGAACATGGAAAATGACCCCAATAGTCGTTCCCAATGTCACATGACCATACGACTTCGTATGTGAAAGAAATAAATATTCTACGATCCTTCGATGCGTAGAATGCGGGTCGTTATAGTAAATAATTAAATATGCACAATAAAATAATAGCAGTCATGAAAAGTAACATCAATATCAATCTTAGCATGTAGGATACTAGTTTAATCAACACATGACATCTGACCCATATATAGCTCGACAACAATGGTTGCCATTCAGCTAAAATAAGGGAGGTTAGTTTGGCATCTTTCATCATCAAATCGGGAATAACTCAAGTGCTATCATGCTACCCTCAAACCCTCGACAACAGATCAATGAAATCCACAAAAAATCGCTCCAACATCTATATGGGAATCTAAAGCAACTATGGAGAGCTACACGGGTCTTTCCATTTAGCATTAATTAGCTGACCATCCATTCATCAAAAAAGGAGTGTCCAAACACCCTCCAACGATGTTGGGAATGACCACATCTCTTCAATACAAAATTAACCACCATGGTATAGTCCATACAACACTTCAAAACCTGAAGCCATAACCAGTATCAAAAATGAGCCACATCCATTGATGGAATATCGCTCCTAAAATGGTAAACCTTCAGCGCAACAACAACACTATGAGGCTAGGAATTTGAAATATCAACATCGACGAAGGTCAAGATCCCACTCGGAGAGGAAAAACTCCGCCGAGGTAACACCACCGATAAATCCAACCCCATCCTAAGAATAGTGCATCCAAAAATCCAAAGCAACTCAATCGCCATTGACTCTAAACCAAGAGTCGAATACACCATCAGGAGCAACTCCAATCGTTGACTAGCACACGACAACCTACTCTACTTCTGTTACCAACACAGTCTTCGTAGGATTGATATCGACTCTCTATTCCAAGCTGTGTGACCTAAGTACCTCACTTTACCTAACCTGACGCGAAAATCTAATAAGCCAACTAACAATCGATGTACTCTCCATGTTGATAATAGAAACATGCCTTGTGCTTTTGCTTAGTCCATGTAATGACAATTATGTAGTCAATAAATGCAAGCATAACTCAACAAGGTGATCTCGGAATACGATCCGATAACTCACAAAATATGTCAATTTGCTGGTCATCCCAAATAGCATAACCGACCAATCCTACTCAAAGCAGCATAAGACGTTGAGATCGACATAAACTAACAACAACTCCCCGTTGGCAAAATTCCATTGGGAAATCAAACTGAGGACACTTCCTCTCATACCTTTGAGCTAAACTGGTTGCCCATCTCAAAACAGAAATAGATACTGGCTCGCCTCCCTCTGTCAAGTTATAAGTACCCAAAAGGCATAGTTATTAATCACCTATCGATGGCTAGACCGATATAGAACTCAACTCAAACATAGTGGAAATTTGGTCACCTCATCAAATGTGCCCAAATACTCTCAGGATACAAGCCCATATGATGACTCACTACTAGAGAACTCAACATCCCAGCTCGCTATCATCTACTTATAAGCGACTCACTATCTGCTATCGCTAGATCTACGACGACTCAATACTGAAGAGCAAAATATCTTGCCCTCTATCGTCATCAACAACCTCTCACTACCACTGACGTTTTATATCTACACAATTGGAACATTCCTAGACTTTAATACTATATTTAATTGATCCTAACCGATCAATAGCAACCAAACAAACATGATTCGATAGGACAAGTTTTGATGAACCATGTGTACTGCCAAGTATAAACCTATGACAATTCCCCACGTCGAGGCCTAAAACTAATCCTATAAATGCTGCAGCCATCTATTGTATTATCTCTAGGCGACCAAACATAGGATGTTACAAACATATGGTCTAATTAAACTCTCAACACAACAAGTCATAATCGAAGTAAATAGATCAATATTCTTGAGTCCCAAACTCACTCCATCTATCACCTACTGGATAAGATGGAATGGCGAAATCGCGACTTCGAAATAAAACATGCATGGAAACACCGTTGGAAGAGAGCATATCTCAAGTGGCAACATCTTTTCCCATTTCTTCAATCGCGGGAGCGCTCGACGAAACGAAAATGACGATCAATGCATATGCCTCCATGATTCATCCCTAAACACAGGGAAACCACCATCACTGGGTATGGGATAAAGTAACAAGAGCCCACAGATCAACCTCTCTAAGCTATCATCATTTTCAGATGAAATCTTTTTTCTCAGTTGATCAATCATGTAATATCCCGGAATTTTTAACTAATTTTAATTTGGATTTTTATTATATAATTTAGCTTTTCTGAATATAAATTGATTTTAATAAGTTTTAAATATATATTTTAATATTGAATAAATATCTTGTTTATTTTATAAACATGAGCATTTTGAAAATTCTATCTCTTCGCGTGTCTCTAGGTTTTGCTTGACTCGTTGTCATTATCATTATCTCCCTGATTGTGGTGCTTGAATTCTTGAACTCTTCCTTTTACCTTCCTTTGACAAAACCATGGACAGATGGATTAGTAATATGGTTTTGAAGTTGAAACAAGTATTTTGAATTATCTCTTACTTGAATTTATAGTGAGTACATAAGAGTTTCAAAATGATCCAAAATATTATTTTTGCAAGATATTTGGATGATTTGGGAGAAAGGAATATTTTGAGAATTTGGATTCAAAATTTCGTTGAAATCTAACCAATATGAGGCATGAACCCTTAGTCTTATAGTTTGACTTAAATTGCTAAGTAAACCTTGGGTTCCATAACTTCATGACCGGTGACGACCCTAGTAATTACGAGATTATAGAATCTATACTTTTAACGAGAATCAGATGGAGTATCCTGAGATGATATGGACCTTGGTTGGGATTATTACATTTCCAGTATGTTAAGAGAGAAATAGGAATTTAAATTTGGTAGAGAAGTTTAAATTTAGTCGTCTTCCTTTTTGAGGACGAGAAGTCTTAAGGGGATGAATGTAATATCCCGGAATTTTTAACTAAGTTTAATTTGGATTTTTATTATATAATTTAGTTTTTCTGAATATAAATTGATTTTAATAAGGTTTAAATATATATTTTAATATTGAATAAGTATCTTGTTTATTTTATAAATATGATTTTGTATAAGAGAACTTATTTTAAAAGTTATATTTGATTTGTAAGGTTTTGTGAAAATTTTATTTAAACGAGTAATGATATTTTCTGATTTTAAGGTAAGAATATGATTTGGAAAATAAAAAGTTATTACTATGATTTACATATATATAATAGTTTACAAGAATGATTTTTATTTATAATGATGTTTATGAAAATTTATAAGTATTATTTTTAATCATTTGTTAGTATTTATTTTTAACCATTTGGTAATATATATCTTGGTAAATTATATGATAAATAACATAGATAATTATTTCTAAAAAATTAGTAAGTTATTCTTAAAGACATTTTTGTGATTTTATTTTTGAATTGAAATAATATTTAATTTTGATAACTTATAATTTTGATATTTATATAGTTAAGACCTATAATTACTACACTAATAAGTACGGCAAAGTTTGGCTACATCTATAAGTATTGCAAAAGTGTAGCTAAGATAAACTAATTTTAAATTCCCTTAAGATAAGGATTAGGATGAGTTATCCCATTGGTGTTTAAACGCATGATACAGGCTCCAGGAAATAATCCAAGTGTCCCTTGACTCAATGACTAAATTGCCCTTCTTGATGCCTATATAAGAGCATGTATCCCTCACTATCAAGACATAATAACGATCTGACTATTTCTTCCTCTTTAGATTCTAGTAAATGGAAAATAAACATTTCCGTTCAAATAAAAATCCATATCTCTCATTTTATTCAGTTTTAGTTGGAATAATCTATGCTGAAGTTGTCAGGATCGTCGTTTCTGATTTTTAGAAATTGACGGATCTGGATTTCATTGAGTATCGAAGGAGATATCTTAGTTTTACAGAGAATGGAAAACATAAGTAGAGATGTTCGAAAAATAAAATCTCTCAATCCGAGAAAAATGGATCGACACCGTCTGCGCCATTGAGATCAGCGGAGTTTATAGTATTTTTCATGCAATTGGTTCGATTCCGCGTCGATGATCGGATTTATTCAAAACTAGGGTTGGAATTCATTGATAGAGGAAGCAACAATTGGCAAAATGGAGTGTAGCATGACGATGAGGGAAGTGTGGG
This sequence comes from Allium sativum, assembly GCA_030737875.1. Lineage (NCBI taxonomy): Eukaryota > Viridiplantae > Streptophyta > Magnoliopsida > Asparagales > Amaryllidaceae > Allium > Allium sativum. The sequence continues at coordinate 439,243,136 of CM060922.1, read as the reverse complement.
CTTCGATGAGATGAAAGTTGGTGAAGATCAGTGTAAGTTTGGGACTTGTGACATGTAGGGTTCACGTGGGTTCCAGGTTCGGCGTGAAGATCAGTTTTTGGTGTAGGGAGCCAAAGTTCAGGCGGGTAGTGCATTCAGGAGAGGACGCGAAGAGAATTTTGCGGGAGGTCACAGATTGAAGATCGGCTGAGTCTTTGGTGTGTACACGTGCACACAGTGCACGTAGAGATGGGTTCCAGGACAGGGTTGAAGAAAGAAGATGCAAGGAGGAAGAAGAAGAGGGAATGGGCCGGTTTTTAATGTGTTATGCAAATGGGCTTGGGCCGGAATAGTTGGGTACGTATTATTTATTTTGTTTTAAAAGTTATATTAGTTTAAACTTTAATCCTCTCTAGATCGTTCGATATAAATCCGATTAACTCGCCGTTGGAGGCGTTAGAATCGTATTGGAAAATAGATTACGTAGATATATAATATTGGTAATTTTAGTTAAGTATAAATTATAATAAAAATAAAATAAAGGGTCCTTATATATGAATATATATAATGAAGATTGTTGTTAATAGAATTACAATATAAAAATCAGCAGAAAAATTACCAGCTGCTGATAGGAGTGGATTGAAAGCAGTACGAGTAGCGGGGTAGTGTTTGTTGGCTTGTTTGCTCTAATAATGGAGATTTTGGAGCTATTATGGTGAGAACTCCTAAATTAAATTATTTATTTAAATTGTTAGTGGTTGAATAATTATAATTATGTGATAAATATTATTTGGTTGGATATGGATGTTATTGTTTGAATGGATGTGTAGATAGCACACTAAACACTGATAAGCAATATTGTCCGTAATGCTTGTGCACAGCTGAAATGGTTTTTTTTGGTTGTGATTATAATTCATGTTTATCTAATCTATATGTTTGATTCGTTATGATTGCATGAAATCACACACACACACACACACACTGTAGTTGTGGAATTATATAGGTGATCGATTTAATCTTCCTTCCATATAAATGAAGTTCAATTTTTAAATATTAAAATATTATTCAGTTTAATTCGAAAGGAGATTTTGAAAATTTGAAATAGGGTTTATATATATATTGACAATGTTTTAAATATACCAGAACATTCTAGGATGACAGAGAGGATAGTGTCCAGGCTTGGGTTTGGAAATATAGTTTCCTGCTCTCCTGGCTATCCCTAACTGATCCGACAAATGGGATGGTTAACTTGAAATTTAATTTGAAATAAAATTTGAATTTTTTTTCTGAATGAATTGGAATATAAAGAGATTTGAACGATTTATACTTAAGTCGTTATATAATGCGCTGTGGAGCGACTGTTTGTAAATATCAATTTTAAAACGGTTATAACTTGATCGTTTAAAATCGGTTTAACTTGAAATGATAAATATTTGATTTCAAATGATAACAGCTTTTGAATAGAAAAGGAATTTCTAGATTTCAATGTATTGGTTTCAAGTTATGTTCAAAACAAATTTGGAAAAGGTCGTAGTTTGGTGACCATAACGAGAAATCGAATAAAACAGGTTTATAAAGTTATTTAAAATGGAGGAAAATTATGATAAATCTTATTTTATTATTTTAAATGATTAGAGCTAAAATATTTGAATTTCAAATGAATTAAAATTTATTTAATAGGCTATTTCACAACAGCATTTTTTTTATAACGTTTCCAAATGTGATTATAACAGTTTCAATGACAAATTGGTTTTGAAGTTTATGAGTCATGAACTATTATTTAAACTATAAAAAGGATTTGTAAAATAGTTTGGAAGGGTTTAAAGTGATTAAATATTTTAAGATATTGAAAGTGGGAATTTAAAAGGAAATGAGTTGGGTAGAGTTTGTTTTCAGATATTCAATATGTGATTCCATGGTTGGACGAATACTATTAGAAATATAAAAAATTATTCACCTCCAGATTCTGATAACGTTCGCTAAGTTTGTGAATTGATATCAAATATAAGTTGATTAAACTCTATTTAAACTTATGTTTGAATATCAATTGTTGAATTATCGTAAAGGGAATTTCAATCCAGATAAAGATTGGTAAATTTGAAGATTTAAGGTTGGTAAATGAAGGAGTATGTTTTAATTATAAAGATCGAAGAATTTTGTTTTGAAATATAAAGATGATCAGATAAATATTTGATTTCAAAGAAGGGTTAAGATGGTAATGGGATTTATGAAATTTAAAGAAATTCCAATCTTGAATTGTAAATGAATTGATAACGATTTGGAAGGAGATCTGAACTGAAAAGCCTGTGTAAACCGTAACTATTGTTTTTAAAGTAAGCTTATTACTTGGAAAGTTCGGGATCGAATATACGTTCGAAAACCATTCCAAGTAATAATACGACGTTATGGAGCAATTCAATATTTGGAAAACGACAAATGAAGACCGGGATTCTTTGAATTGTTTGGATTGATTGTTGATGTCTCGGTTGGGTAGGCCACCCGATATGAGGTTATAAGTGTTATGAGGTATGAATATATTTGGAGATTTTCAGATTGATGTTTCGTTCAGACCTACAACGGAATCGTATGGATTGTGTGTCTAACATTGTAATTGACTACATAGCACTGATCTCTGTTAAATACATATCTGCTTGGTGGTAGAGAATTTATTCTCTTGCTTAACACCCTTCTCTAAGAAGTATGAGCTTAGAGGTTATATATTGATAGAAATCAGTGATGCATTGTTAATGGATAATGTGGCATATTTAAGTTATGTGATGAGCTATGGATGATCAAAGCATGGCTTATTGAAGCGTAGCTTTGTGTATATCGTGACCTCGGCAAGCCTTACAACCTGGTAAATGGATAAAACAAGAAAGATGCAGCGAGGTTAAGGGTAGTCATTTCCTTCTAGATAAAAAGGTGTATTATGTTATGGAGACCAGGTATTAACCTATGTGGATAACTTCTATTTATATGGATGTTGATGTTGCGAGTGCTCGGTTTGAAGGTTCGTAACGACCAGGAAGTGATATATTCAGGCGTGCTCTATGTTACCCAGTTAAGGGTAACCCGGCCTCGTGTTAATAGAGCGCCTGATTTGGTTATCCGGGTATCCCTTTAGATGCGTACCCATCGGTTTGGTAAGGAATTTCTTTGCCTACTCATTTGTTGGAAATCCAATTTCCACTACGAGCCTGTATGATTTTAGTTGTATAGCCTGCTACCAGCAGGATTGTTAGTATAATGGGATAGGGCATTATGCTGGCTAGGATTTATACATTTATTTTCGAAATTGTTTTCATACTATGCACTAGTAATAATAACAAAGGATTTTCACGTATCAAGCATTTTTGACTGTCTAAGGAGAAACCTAGCCCATGTGTGCGTTTGCATTGTGTGTGTGCCGCGAGACCATCTGTTAGTTTCATTTTTCAAAAGTCATTAAGAATTTCTATGTACAGGAACTCACATGGAGTAAACCCGCTCCGCGTTAGCGGCGTGGTCCGTTGAATTACCCAATTTTAAAATGAATCCTAAATAACAGCTGTTTTGAGTTCTCACACCAGTCCCACGACTAGCCTGGAGTTTATTGTTCCCACACGTAAACTCTGGGTTCCTATAATTTTGCACGGGCGGTCAGTAGTTTGGTTCGCAGATTTAGCCATGGAGTTGATTGGAGCAGGATTCTGGTTTTAGCTGGAGCTATTATGTTTTGGAGAATTCACATTTTTTCACTGAGTTAGCATTTCTTCCGCTCTGAAATCAATGTACTCTGATGTATTCCTTGTAACTCTAATGTTATATTATGGTAATGGAATAAAAATTTCTATTATTTTTGTGCAAATATTTAAGTACCCATAACTATCCGTCTTTATGAACGGTTTAAGTTGGTTTAATTACAGGCGAAAACCGGTCAAAAATCCGGGTCGTTACAAATTGGTATCAGAGCTTTTGTTCATACAAAGCAATGGGTACGACATATTTGAACAAAATTAAGGACCCATCAGAGTTATGTTATCTCATTCAAGATAGGGTTAGGAATACCCTAGAATGAGATTATGGAATATTATGCTTGAGATAGCGTCTAATCAATGCGTTTTTAAATTTAAAATGAAATTTATGAGTCGGATTAACTTATGGAAACGTTAGAAACTTTCCTTGACTCATGAATTGGTAAGCATTTATAATCTTATATGGGAATAAATAACTTAAAATTAAAACCCTTAAAAGTAAATTAAGGAAATGTTAGGTTGCACTGGAACTTAAATAAAATCCATTAACCATTTCGGATAGTCTATTAATGACTTTTGGGTTGGTAAATAAGAATAAGAATGACCCAGGTTAGGTAAATTTAAGACTTTTGATTATTTTGATAGATGTTAGAATATTTTGGGTAAGGAATTCAAAGTATGAATACCAAAATGAGTATAAACAGGATTGGAAACTATTGGAAATAGAGTGAGCGTTTTGAAAATTCTATCTCTTCGTGTGTCTCTAGGTTTTGCTTGACTCGTTGTCATTATCATGATCTCTCTGATTGTGGTGCTTGAACTCTTGAACTCTTCCTTTTACCCTGCTTTGACAAAACTGTGGACAGATGGATTAGTAATATTGTTTTGAAGTTGAAACAAGTATTTTGAATTATCTCTTACTTAAATTTATACTGAGTACATAAGAATTTCAAAATGATCCAAAATGTTATTTTTGCAAGATAATTGGATGATTTGGGGGAATGGAATATTTTGAGAATTTGGATTCAAATTTTTGTTGAAATCTAACCAATATGAGGCATGAACCCTTAGTCTTATAGTTTGACTTAAATTGTTAAGTAAACCTTGGGTTCCATAACTTTATTAGTAAGTTGGAAAGTTAATTTCTAAACTTTAATTTTTTGTAATGGCCCGCAAATCTGTACTATCTGAGTTGACTAATAAAACCACACGTCCAAACCAAATTGCATAGAAATACGAATCATTATTAGAAAGAAGTTAGAGGATGAGAAATAGAAAGAAAGAAATATTAGAATAGAAGAAAACAAAGAAGACAAATCTCACATCGGAACGAATAAAATATATTATATAACATAACTTTTGAAAAACAAATCAGTAACTGTATATACATACCATTATCAGAGCACAACAGTTATTCATGGAACAGTTATAAACACCTGTTTCCAGATACAACATAGTACACAGCAGAAATATGATAGTCTATAGCTAACTGGTGAAGCCTCCTGCATCCAGCTCTTCCAAGTGAATCTGAAAAATCTCGATTGCTTGACTGCCCATACAAATTTGGGCACCCAAGAGTTTAGGGAAAACAAAAAACAAAACAAAAAAAACTCTGGGTTAGTCATGGGACTAGTGTGAGTAAACTCCAATCATTTGTTTAACTTTAAAAATCCGTTCGAAAGAAATGATAATCGTAAGATCGATCCACACATAAACACGGATGGTTTTTACCTTACGATAACCCAAAATATTTTTTATATCAAATCCAGTGATATCATAATAATGTCTACATCAAAAAATTGAATCTAGTGGAACGCTTGCACCTCACGCTCCATATATAATATAAAATCAAAAGCCGCATGGCGCTTATTGGAGATTGGATTTACAACATGACAAGGTATGGAACCACCTGCCGATAGTGTATTTCTAGAAGGGAATACACTGGGTTCAACAAGAACATCTTGCAACCTGGCCCACACATGACCGACCACTCATTTCGCTTGAGTGTATCGAATGTATATCACCAACGGTTGGGATCAGCAACCGTTTCCCGAAAAGGGACAACATCGATAGATTAAAGAAATAAAAGGAATTTATCTAAATAGGTGATTATACACCCTAATAGGAGCGACCCACATAGCCATGCTGCCTACTCGATTTTTGTCATTTCCCGGTTGTTGAGGACTGAGGCTACGATTTCTTATCATTCATTGATAGCACAATCACTTTGAATGTCACGTCGTCAGATCCGTTAATCATTAATTGATTTGCACAAATATATTCTGGATATTATGCTAAGTGAATAAATTCTCCGCTACCATATATTTGTACAGAACAATCACATTCGATCATTGGAAATACTATGTCAGACATTCATCCTTATACGTTCGATCTAGGATTGAACGAAACCGAAGGCACAATTTCTATTAATAGAAAAAGCCCTTGCACTTATTATCTTCATATAATCTGATTCGCAATGCTACTGCCAATACGGAGTGGTTCTCGGATAATAATCCAACTCGTCTCTCCATATTGACAACGATATTGGCAAACACTTTGATAGTCGGTTATTAACTATCGAAGAAAACAAACATTCATTCAAAACATCAAACATATCACTAGGCATTTAATTGATATTTCATTCATTAGTTAACTCACTACTCCATTTCCTAATTAATATTTGTTAGCCAAATATTTTCAACAATCATCTTGACCCTTTTCGCTATTTGGAAAACATTTCCATATATCGCCTCCTTTTTATTTTCTATATGTAGAAAATATCTTCTATTTATAACTGGAAAACATTCCAATTACTTATCTCTTTCACGCCCGTTCATTGCTACACTCAGGAAATATTTATTTATTATATTTCTAAATTTCCACTTACTTGGGTTAAAACGAATGTTGTGTAAAACATCGTTACAACAACCTAAAATACTGCATTTGACTAAATTTCTTTAAACATTTCTCTTCGAGACTGAATCTTGCTATTTATCAGTTAATAATGAAACCAATTGAGTTAGGGTATAATTACCTCTCAGACCCTGACTGGAAATATTATTAACTTCTAACCAGACAAGACCGCTTATCTAAAATTATCAACACCATAAAACCACTTATTCATTTTTAAAAACGTATATATATATATATACATATTTCTATTTCTATTACCAGATTTTCGATTTCCTTTTTTCTATAATATTCTATTTTTAAGTTCGTTTCCTTACCGGATTTTATATATATTGATATATAGATTTCTAATTATCAAATTACCTTAAAAATATTCTAACTCCTTAAATTTCCAGAAAATTTCGCCATAACCTCCTTTGTACCGGTCAATAGTTCAAACCTCAACTCGCCTCTCTAGGCCCTTTCCATTTAAAAGGAAAATCAAAAAGCCAAGTGGCTTGCCGATTCGGTGCATAAAACCTCATATGGAATTTAAACGCGTACCTTTTTGTCGGGCACTTCAATTATAATCTTCATATACTTCATTCCATAGCTGTCTAACCCATATACTTCCATTCCTAATTTATTCTAACTCAATCTAGCCATTTTAACTCGATTCGCAAATTTATTCTTTAATCAGCTCGTTTGCTCATTTCATTTTTTTCTATTTGAACATATCACGTTCAAATATATTTTAACTTACTTATTACCATTCGAATCCCATTTTCAATTCAAACTCCATATTCAATTTCGAATATGAATTTACAATCCCCTTTTCTGATCCAAAGTTCAATTTTGATTTCAAATTTCATTAACTAATTTTTCTTCAAATTAGTTAATTCAATTCAACAATTAAGAATCTGATTTTTGTTTCAAAAATCAGTTCACTTACTCCACTTGAGTTCATACTTATTTTACAACTCAAATCTAGATTTTTTTTATGGAAATTCAGATTTTATTTGTTTAAAATCCTTTTATTTATTTAAATAAACCGTTATGGTTTTATAATAGTTTTGGCGCTGTTTTTCTGAAAATTTGATTTTGACATAACTCAAAATATATCGAACGAAATCCAGATTTTTCTCTTTCATTAAAAAATTATTATTCCAACGGTCCTAACGATTCCTGTTTCAAAGAATTTCGACTTAAATTGAGTCCTGTATACTCAATTGAAGTTCGTAATTCCAATTTACGAACTACTGCGCTGCGGCGAGTTCGTTTTAATTATATATATATATATAAAAACGTTTAAACTTTGTTTACAATAAATTCAACCCCATTTTGATATATTTTTAATATATATCAAATTAGTTTCCCAATTCAACATAATATTTTCGATTATCTATAATTGTCGATTTTTCCTTACTCGGTAATATATTTATTTATACTTCGATCTTCTATATTTAATTCCAATTCCTTTTCTAAATAAATAATTTACAAAAATAATCGAATTTCAATTATAAACCCGTTGAGTTCTTCTCAATTCAGCTTATATTTCGAATTTCGAAATATAATCAATCGTTTTGTTTCAAAACACTTCCCAATTTACTTTAAATTCCTATTTGAATTTAAATGGTTCAAATTATCCAAATGATAATTTATTTCACCAAATTTATAACACTATTTATAAATTCAACTTCCTTGTTCAAATTATCTCTTGGTAATTAATTTATTATATTAATAAATACCTTTTTATAAATTTCCTTGTTTTATAATTAAACAAGTCTATTTCGACATCTATTTAAAACCAAAATCTTATTTTGGAATATTTCCATTTATAATACTTTATATATATATAATACCCAATTTATTTTCATATTCGATTCAACTTCTATTTAAATAAATTCAAATTAATCGAATTCAAATCATAATTCCTTACAGATTTATTTTATTTCAATTTATAGTCTGAACATTAGAATAAATTCCATCGTTTATTTCTTTAAAACGATTTCCCCATTTCTATTTTTAAATTCACATTTGAATTTAAATATTCAAATTATCCAATGATAATTTTTCCACTTCATTTATAAACACCGTTTTTTAATTCATTTCACTTCTCTACATTATTAATTTATAAACCACGTTTATAAATTCATTTCAAATCTCGCATTATCGATTTATAAACAACGTTTATAAATTCATTTCAAATCCCACATTATCGATTTATAAACTACGTTTATTAAATTAAATTTCTTCTTTTATATTCAAAACAAGTTAATATTTTTATAGCCCATTCAAAATTCAAATTCTATTTTTAAAATAGATTTCCCCTTTTAAATCTCAAATATCCTTTTCACGATATTTTTATATATCAACATTTTGGCCCTAGTGATATTTAACAATCAAACCACTCAATTATCAATCAACACATCGTATATGATAATATATGTGAAAACAAACAAATAAACATATTTTGAGGAATTATAACGACCCAAACTTCCCCATGAAGGAAAGCGCGGATTTCTTTGAGGACAAGACCAATCAGAACACAAACAGAAGAACATTTCATTGTTTATTAAAACAATTACATCAGAGTAAAAGAATATTACAGAGTAATAACAAATATTATACAACAGAGAATATCAGAGATTTAAATACATTACTGCAGCGAAAAAATAATACAAAACATAACTGAAAGAAATACACGGATACAGCGCTTTCCGAATATCACTTCAGTTATAAACTGGGATCCTGTGAATATAAATCTGCAAAACCAAAACTACTAGCTGCCTGTGACGAAAATAAGGGCACCCATAGTTTAGGTTAAAACAATAAACTCCAGGTCAGTCATGTGACTGGTGTGAGAACTAAAACAATTATTTAAAACTTTACTTTAAAAGAGAGTAATTCAAGGGACCACGCCGTATAACACGGAACGGATTTCCTCCCAAGAACACTAGTGCATGTAACAAAACAGCGCAATGCTTTTTTGAAAAAATGCAGCTATTATAAGACCCAGGTCCCATCACACAATGTAACGCAAGCCGGAGGATAATTTTTCCCTTATAATAGCCAAACATGCTTGGTACGTTTAAAACAAATCATTTGATACTATTATAAGTGTATAGCGTCAAAACATTTTCAATCATAAATATATCTCATATACGGTATGGGTACCATATATCATGTCGCCATACTAGGCTCTACAAATAAAACCAAAATATTTCGTATTGGAAATTGGATTTCCATCATGAGTCGAGTCAAGGGGCAAGCTCCTCTCCGTTCGAGACACTCTAGCAAATGTCTCAGGACCACACACAGCGATCCTGGATCTTCAGGGTCGGTCCTCTCTTACTTTTGAGGATTAGTTATTCCTGAAGACACGTTTCCTGGTCCTAAATGACCTATATACGAGGCGCCTTGCATCCAACAACCACACAGGTAAAAAGTATATAAATGTCAGGGCTGGTTGGTCACTAACATCACCCACAGCTAGAAAGAAACGTCGTGTTCTCCCTGCAGTCACTATCCCGTTTTTGACTCATACTGAGGTGTGAGGCTCGCGAATTAACGCTATACACAAAGCTGTGCCACATAGGTCGTGCTTTGATCATCAACCACAAGACTTTTCTTTTCAACAGAAGCCTTGATCATTTGCCACTTAGGCATGCCACACCGGCAATTCATGCGATTGATATCTATCGATATATAACCTCTAAGCTTGTACGTCTCAGAGAAGGGCGTTAAGCAAGAGAATAAATTCTATGCCGCCAAACAGATATATATTTAATAGAAGTCAATCACACATAATAAAATCCAATGTCAGACACACAGCCCATTTACAAGTTCGTTCTGGGTCTGAATGAAACCGGAGGAACCTTATTCCTCGCATATCCATCGATCTCCAAGTACGTCTGAACGATCACCAACTGATTCCCTCCTCTTGGGTGTACAGCCCAATCAAGATCATCAATAATCATCCAAACGATGTGAAGACCTCCGGTCTTCAACCACCATCTTCATCTTCGACTTATCGTCGAATCGATTATTCAGAATGGGTATAAACCCGGCCTTTCTGAATAACCTGCGTATATAATAAACAAGTGTTACACAAACACAACATATGCCTTATTCCAATTCAGAATATTCTTTTATTCAAATATTCACATTCTTAGGGAAAGGTTCCCATTAATTTTATCAAAGATAAATTCTTCTAAATTTATTCTTTAATCTTCCTTTGGATATCATTTCAAACCATGTTAAGGTTTTCCAAACTAGTCGGGATTAGCGAACCACACCGAAGTAATTATTTATTTTATTTCCCAATCCCAACCTATTCATCCCATGGAGCAAAACTGGTAATACTCCATTTCTAACACCACGGTGTTATCGGTAAACATTAATTACCATTTCACGTTCAAATCTATTTAAAGATTTAACTATCGCTTTGGAGCAAAACTGGTGATACTCCATTCTCGATCACTTTAATCGAATTAAAGATTCATTAAAACTCCACTTAGTTTTAATCTTCCCAAAAATCAATATTCTGTCTTGAGCTGGGTTAAAGAACCAATGTCATCTAAAACACGGTTCACGACAAACCCAAAATCACATTCCATTGTTAATCGGGTTAAAGAACATGTGTCATTCAAAACATCGCTCACGATAAACCCCAAAAACCAATTTAAATTCAATTCCAATTAAATACTAATTAACTGGACAATTTCACTAAATCTTAATTAAAAGATTTATTCTTTTCTAAACTGGGTCCAAGAACAGTGTTATTTAAGACACCATTCACGACGAACCCAAAATCCCGTTTGATATTAAATACAAGGCACTGAATGGAAAATATATTAACTTATATTCAATATCAAATTCTGAAACCAACAAATATCGTATTGGAAATAACGATATAAATATATCTTTCAAATTTCCACAACCATATCTGTATAATCACAAAATCCAACATCGAAATATTCCGAAGATAATTTCGATTCAAATCCATTCCAACTCGTATATTGGAAATTCTGATTATTTTCAAAATCACTTTCAATCCATTTTATTTAATTAAAAATAATTGAATTTTAATTCTAGTTATAAACTAGTTCATTTTGATATAAATATATTTTTATCCTTACAAATATGGATTTTCTCATCCCAGTTCTTTCCAATTCATATATTATGATTTACACAAATTATAGATATTTTTAATAATTTTATCAAGGCCCGTACAGTCGATTTCCAATAACGGTCGTCGAACTGCACTTACTACGACCTTTTCCAAATTTAATTTGGACATAATTCCAAATCCAACCGTTAGATTTTAAATTTCTAATATTCATTGGAAAGCCTTTTTCGATACGAACCCAACAGTTCCGGTTTCAGGAGAATCCGACGGTCGGATCTCACGCAATGTCAATTTGAAGTCAATGGTCGAAATTCGCGAACTGCCGCGGCGCAGCGCGTTCTATTCAGGCCATTTAATATATATAATATATATATTATATATATTTCATTGATTTCAATTCAAAACGTATTTTATAAATCATTTTAAATTCGTTTTCAAAACAATTTCAACTTCATATTCAATTTCAAATCAAAATTGAATATTTCATATCATTAATATATAAATGATAATATTTTCAAAATGTTATATTTTGAAATCACTTTCTTTTCTATATTCATTGCAAAAACGAATATAATCGATATAAATATCGTTCGCGTCAAAATGGCGCATATCTAATCAACATGGCTTTATATATTTCAATAACGTCGTTATTCTATTCAACAAATGAATATTTTCTTCAACACATGAATATATATTTTATTCAACACGCGAATATTTATTCATTCTTACATACAATAAAAATGTGAATTTTATTGTATAAATATTTTATTCAACAAATGATAAGTTTCGACACATGAATATTCTCAACACATGAGTATCGTCAACACGTAACTATTTTTGTTATGTAATATATTTTATAAAATTATGATTTCTATCGTTTAATTCTTAATCAGACTCCAACCGTAAATTAGTAAGAGAACGATTCCCTAGGTATTAACCCCGAAGGCCGAAACCAACATCAGATCAATACCCAGGAAACCACTCACCTTAACTAGTTTCCAGTTAGTTTCTGTTAGACCGAAATTTGGGCCTAACACCCAAACTCTATGTGAAAACCTCACAATCACAGAACAAATGCAGAAAAAACAGTAAAATAAGAGGAGACACACGAGATTTTTATAGTGGTTCGGCTCAATCCAAGCCTACGTCCACTTTATAGTTTCTCATATCCTGAGGAATTACAATTACAATGGTGTCTCACAATCCGTGAGATTCTATTATACACAATAACCTTATGTTGTAATGAAGAAGAGGAGAAAAGAGATTGAATTTATGCACGATAGCCTCGTGTTTGATTGAGTTGAGGAGTACCCAAAGTCCTTGAATACTTGGTAATGGAAGTCGGGAGGTGTTAGTGCCGGAAAAACCCCTTGAAATGACGGTCTCATGGTGTATTTATAGGCGTAGAGGAGCTGCTGGGAGCTCTGATCCGGGTCGGATCGGGTGTGACGTGGTGAGCGGAGAGGACATCTCGGAGAGAGTGGAGAAGTGGCCTTTCAGATCGTGTGCATACAGGTGGCGGCCGATCCGGATTAGTAGGAGGTAGTTATCCCTTAAGAAGCGGTCAAACTTGCTGCGTCTGAGCAGGTACAGGGGGATCGGTTCGGGTCCGACCCGAACCGAGCTGGTGTCTTCAATCCGAAGACTTCATGTGCCAGGTTAGTGCGATGGAGGTCGGATCGGTTCGGCTCCGAACCGAACCGAGGAGGAGGCTCCGAACCGGAGTTATGATGTATACTTCTGAGCTGAGTGCAAGCCGGGTCGGGTTCTGATAGTCCGATCCGATCCGGTTAGAGGTGATATCAAATTTCCAAGTCTAAGTTTCCAGTTCTGCATGCGTTCACGGAAACGGGCATAACTTTCAAACCGTAAGTCCGATTGACCCAAACCAAAGCTCAAACTGAAGCTAATTCAGAGATCTACAAGAGTTACAGAGCTCAGCTCCGTAATCGCTGTTTTCAGGCCCAAAAAAGGTCATCTGGTAGGAGTTTCGGGCCATTCTTTGTTTGTGATGCGATTTCAACCAAATCACTTCATGTCTTCTGACGATATTCCCAACACTTGAGTGTATTGTTGAGAAGAGATTCCATGTGTGACTGCTTTGACTAAAAAGCGGGTCAACATTTTGCCCCTCAGAACATATCTTGCTGAATGAAGGAAGATGTGTTCTGGATAATCCAAGGCCACGCCGGGCCTGCCAGCTGCAAGTATAATCCATACCTGCGAATAAAAGAAAGCATATAGGTGTGTCAAATCCTGACAAAACTAATTACACTTTCGAGCATAAACCATGCTTGGGCGTTTGTTTGAGCATAAACCATACTCAAGGGACGTTCGAATCATCCTGCCAAAACCTGACGAAGGACCTAACCTTCCGGGTACAAGCCATACCAGGAAGTTCAAACTGAGCATAAGCCATACCCGAGTTTTATTGAGTTCCTTTGCCAAATCCTGACAAAACAATAAGCCGTTCCAGAGTATAATCCATACTTAAGAGTCCTAGTGAGTACAATCCATATCCATGTCGGGATAGAGCTATGCTTGCCAAGACCTGACAAGACAGTCTGTCCCTAAGCATAATCCATGCCTAGGGGTCCGAGATAAGTATAAGCCATACTTTAGTTGAGATTGAGAATCCTGCCACAACCTGACAAGACACTTAAATTGCCAAACATAATCCATGCTCGGAAAGTCCTTCCTTATTCAATTCAAAGTACAAAACCAAAGCAAATCCTGATTGGTTTGTCATCGAGTGCAGAGCACGTTTTGGAGCTAAATCCTAACCCCGAACGTGTGTACTCCGATTTAGCCAATCGGAAAACCTAAAGAAAGCAAAGAAACATATCTTAAATCCTAAGAAATGCTGAAAACGCAGAGTGATCCAATCCAGATCAGTTGAGGACGAGCCGATGGGAGCTCGTTCCAGGGTCATTCCCTCTCCGGGGAGCAGGTGGTGGCAGCACAGGTACAGGTGCTGTTGGTTGTTTCACATACTCGGGTAGCTCTCCACGTCTAACCCGTTCCTCAATCAGATCTCGCAAGTGTCTACAGTCATTTGTGTCATGACCGTCCATATCGTGAAATATGCAATATTTCCCAGAATCGCGTTCTCTTTGCGTTGGCTCCCTCCTGGGAGGCTTTGGATAGGAGACGTCACCGTTTGTGTTCACGTAGATGTCGGTTAGTGACGAATTGAGTTCTGTGTACTTTTCATATCTGGGCCCTCTCCGGGGCTGAGCGTTGCGGTCATTCTTGACGGCAGCTTTTCCTTTGCCTTTATCAGAATCAGACGGTTCTCCGTCTTTGAGCATGTTAACATCGAGAACTTTCTTTTCGGAGGTTGCGTCTTCTTCACGCAAAAACCTATCCGATTCAAGGTAGAATTCGCTGAGATTCCTTGGTGGGTCCCGGTACAAGGATTTTTTGAACTCCGAGTTGTCTAGAACGCCGGATACTGCCGCCATTAATACCATAGATGGCTCGGGTCGATCAACTGATGCTGCTGCAACGTTGAACCTTTCCAGAAATGACCGCAGAGTTTCTTTAGGCCTCTGCTTGATTGTAGTTAGTGACATTACATTCTTGGGTCGAGCGATATGGACCCGAAACTGTTCAATAAAGCGAGCGACCAACATGTTCCAGCTGTTGATCGATTCAGATTCCAGCTGCCGAAACCACATAGCAGCAATATCAGTCAAAAAGAGGGGAAAGCATTTAGCCATGACGTTCTCCGACGCCGATTGAACTTCCATATGTCGTTTATAGCGCATTAGGTGCACAGTAGGATCTGCCCTGCCGTTGTAGGGTTCCAGTTGTGGAAGTTTGAAATCCGGAGGATTGCGGGAATTCCTGATTTCCTGTGTGAATGGATTGTGATTGACATCATCCATGTCATTCTGATAAGTGCGGCCTCTCGAAAGGCGTTCAATGAGATTGGCGAGCCGATCGCCTTCAAAGAGCTGTTGCAAGTTGACAAGTCCAGAGCTGGTGCCCCCAGCGTTGAGTTCAGAAGAGTGTGGAAGAGTATAAGGAGCTTGGCAGGTCATCCGGTTCGGTTCGGAGGTGCCCCCTTGCTGCGGCTCGGAGAAGCGAGGGAGGTTATGGAGAGGTGCACGGTTCGGATCGGAGGTGCCGATCCGAACAGGTTCGCCTGTTCCGAACCGGGGAGCTTGATGTTGAATTTGTGTGGTATTTCCGACCCGAACCGGTGCGGATGTAGGTCGAACAGGAGCGAAGCCTTGATTTCCAGAGGGGAGGCTGCTGCCCCCAGGCTCATGCAGGGTTGCTGTTCGGATCGGGTCCGAACCGATCCGGTGGGGAATGTCTCCCATTTCCATCTGCGTTGAATTCAGATTTTGGCCCTCGGTTCGGATCCGATCCGAACCGATCCGGTTTGCAGCTGCTGCTGGGGCTATTTCCGTGCTATTTCCAGCGAGTTGTGTGTTGCCACTTGGCCTACCTTCCATCCGAGCGAAGAATTGGTCGATCATCTCCTATTGTTTGCGGAGGAGATCATCTTGCCTAGCCATCTGTGTTCTCAATTCATCGAGAACGCCATCCATTTCATCTCTGGTTAAGTATGCTGATGGATTTTCATGAGAGGAAGCCTCCTGGCTTGCCTCGTTCCTTGTGCCTTCAGTGCCAACATCCTCGGCACGAGAGAAGGTTCCGTCTTTCTTTCGCTTGACCATTGATCCAATAGCCAAATAATCCGCTTCCGTTCAAGCTAGTAGAAGAAGTTGTATCGTGTGCCCCCCTTCCTGGCGCGCCAAAATGTTAGACCGAAATTTGGGCCTAACACCCAAACTCTATGTGAAAACCTCACAATCACAGAACAAATGCAGAAAAAACAGTAAAATAAGAGGAGACACACGAGATTTTTATAGTGGTTCGGCTCAATCCAAGCCTACGTCCACTTTATAGTTTCTCATATCCTGAGGAATTACAATTACAATGGTGTCTCACAATCCGTGAGATTCTATTATACACAATAACCTTATGTTGTAATGAAGAAGAGGAGAAAAGAGATTGAATTTATGCACGATAGCCTCGTGTTTGATTGAGTTGAGGAGTACCCAAAGTCCTTGAATACTTGGTAATGGAAGTCGGGAGGTGTTAGTGCCGGAAAAACCCCTTGAAATGACGGTCTCATGGTGTATTTATAGGCGTAGAGGAGCTGCTGGGAGCTCTGATCCGGGTCGGATCGGGTGTGACGTGGTGAGCGGAGAGGACATCTCGGAGAGAGTGGAGAAGTGGCCTTTCAGATCGTGTGCATACAGGTGGCGGCCGATCCGGATTAGTAGGAGGTAGTTATCCCTTAAGAAGCGGTCAAACTTGCTGCGTCTGAGCAGGTACAGGGGGATCGGTTCGGGTCCGACCCGAACCGAGCTGGTGTCTTCAATCCGAAGACTTCATGTGCCAGGTTAGTGCGATGGAGGTCGGATCGGTTCGGCTCCGAACCGAACCGAGGAGGAGGCTCCGAACCGGAGTTATGATGTATACTTCTGAGCTGAGTGCAAGCCGGGTCGGGTTCTGATAGTCCGATCCGATCCGGTTAGAGGTGATATCAAATTTCCAAGTCTAAGTTTCCAGTTCTGCATGCGTTCACGGAAACGGGCATAACTTTCAAACCGTAAGTCCGATTGACCCAAACCAAAGCTCAAACTGAAGCTAATTCAGAGATCTACAAGAGTTACAGAGCCCAGCTCCGTAATCGCTGTTTTCAGGCCCAAAAAAGGTCATCTGGTAGGAGTTTCGGGCCATTCTTTGTTTGTGATGCGATTTCAACCAAATCACTTCATGTCTTCTGACGATATTCCCAACACTTGAGTGTATTGTTGAGAAGAGATTCCATGTGTGACTGCTTTGACTAAAAAGCGGGTCAACATTTTGCCCCTCAGAACATATCTTGCTGAATGAAGGAAGATGTGTTCTGGATAATCCAAGGCCACGCCGGGCCTGCCAGCTGCAAGTATAATCCATACCTGCGAATAAAAGAAAGCATATAGGTGTGTCAAATCCTGACAAAACTAATTACACTTTCGAGCATAAACCATGCTTGGGCGTTTGTTTGAGCATAAACCATACTCAAGGGACGTTCGAATCATCCTGCCAAAACCTGACGAAGGACCTAACCTTCCGGGTACAAGCCATACCAGGAAGTTCAAACTGAGCATAAGCCATACCCGAGTTTTATTGAGTTCCTTTGCCAAATCCTGACAAAACAATAAGCCGTTCCAGAGTATAATCCATACTTAAGAGTCCTAGTGAGTACAATCCATATCCATGTCGGGATAGAGCTATGCTTGCCAAGACCTGACAAGACAGTCTGTCCCTAAGCATAATCCATGCCTAGGGGTCCGAGATAAGTATAAGCCATACTTTAGTTGAGATTGAGAATCCTGCCACAACCTGACAAGACACTTAAATTGCCAAACATAATCCATGCTCGGAAAGTCCTTCCTTATTCAATTCAAAGTACAAAACCAAAGCAAATCCTGATTGGTTTGTCATCGAGTGCAGAGCACGTTTTGGAGCTAAATCCTAACCCCGAACGTGTGTACTCCGATTTAGCCAATCGGAAAACCTAAAGAAAGCAAAGAAACATATCTTAAATCCTAAGAAATGCTGAAAACGCAGAGTGATCCAATCCAGATCAGTTGAGGACGAGCCGATGGGAGCTCGTTCCAGGGTCATTCCCTCTCCGGGGAGCAGGTGGTGGCAGCACAGGTACAGGTGCTGTTGGTTGTTTCACATACTCGGGTAGCTCTCCACGTCTAACCCGTTCCTCAATCAGATCTCGCAAGTGTCTACAGTCATTTGTGTCATGACCGTCCATATCGTGAAATATGCAATATTTCCCAGAATCGCGTTCTCTTTGCGTTGGCTCCCTCCTGGGAGGCTTTGGATAGGAGACGTCACCGTTTGTGTTCACGTAGATGTCGGTTAGTGACGAATTGAGTTCTGTGTACTTTTCATATCTGGGCCCTCTCCGGGGCTGAGCGTTGCGGTCATTCTTGACGGCAGCTTTTCCTTTGCCTTTATCAGAATCAGACGGTTCTCCGTCTTTGAGCATGTTAACATCGAGAACTTTCTTTTCGGAGGTTGCGTCTTCTTCACGCAAAAACCTATCCGATTCAAGGTAGAATTCGCTGAGATTCCTTGGTGGGTCCCGGTACAAGGATTTTTTGAACTCCGAGTTGTCTAGAACGCCGGATACTGCCGCCATTAATACCATAGATGGCTCGGGTCGATCAACTGATGCTGCTGCAACGTTGAACCTTTCCAGAAATGACCGCAGAGTTTCTTTAGGCCTCTGCTTGATTGTAGTTAGTGACATTACATTCTTGGGTCGAGCGATATGGACCCGAAACTGTTCAATAAAGCGAGCGACCAACATGTTCCAGCTGTTGATCGATTCAGATTCCAGCTGCCGAAACCACATAGCAGCAATATCAGTCAAAAAGAGGGGAAAGCATTTAGCCATGACGTTCTCCGACGCCGATTGAACTTCCATATGTCGTTTATAGCGCATTAGGTGCACAGTAGGATCTGCCCTGCCGTTGTAGGGTTCCAGTTGTGGAAGTTTGAAATCCGGAGGATTGCGGGAATTCCTGATTTCCTGTGTGAATGGATTGTGATTGACATCATCCATGTCATTCTGATAAGTGCGGCCTCTCGAAAGGCGTTCAATGAGATTGGCGAGCCGATCGCCTTCAAAGAGCTGTTGCAAGTTGACAAGTCCAGAGCTGGTGCCCCCAGCGTTGAGTTCAGAAGAGTGTGGAAGAGTATAAGGAGCTTGGCAGGTCATCCGGTTCGGTTCGGAGGTGCCCCCTTGCTGCGGCTCGGAGAAGCGAGGGAGGTTATGGAGAGGTGCACGGTTCGGATCGGAGGTGCCGATCCGAACAGGTTCGCCTGTTCCGAACCGGGGAGCTTGATGTTGAATTTGTGTGGTATTTCCGACCCGAACCGGTGCGGATGTAGGTCGAACAGGAGCGAAGCCTTGATTTCCAGAGGGGAGGCTGCTGCCCCCAGGCTCATGCAGGGTTGCTGTTCGGATCGGGTCCGAACCGATCCGGTGGGGAATGTCTCCCATTTCCATCTGCGTTGAATTCAGATTTTGGCCCTCGGTTCGGATCCGATCCGAACCGATCCGGTTTGCAGCTGCTGCTGGGGCTATTTCCGTGCTATTTCCAGCGAGTTGTGTGTTGCCACTTGGCCTACCTTCCATCCGAGCGAAGAATTGGTCGATCATCTCCTATTGTTTGCGGAGGAGATCATCTTGCCTAGCCATCTGTGTTCTCAATTCATCGAGAACGCCATCCATTTCATCTCTGGTTAAGTATGCTGATGGATTTTCATGAGAGGAAGCCTCCTGGCTTGCCTCGTTCCTTGTGCCTTCAGTGCCAACATCCTCGGCACGAGAGAAGGTTCCGTCTTTCTTTCGCTTGACCATTGATCCAATAGCCAAATAATCCGCTTCCGTTCAAGCTAGTAGAAGAAGTTGTATCGTGTGCCCCCCTTCCTGGCGCGCCAAAATGTTAGACCGAAATTTGGGCCTAACACCCAAACTCTATGTGAAAACCTCACAATCACAGAACAAATGCAGAAAAAACAGTAAAATAAGAGGAGACACACGAGATTTTTATAGTGGTTCGGCTCAATCCAAGCCTACGTCCACTTTATAGTTTCTCATATCCTGAGGAATTACAATTACAATGGTGTCTCACAATCCGTGAGATTCTATTATACACAATAACCTTATGTTGTAATGAAGAAGAGGAGAAAAGAGATTGAATTTATGCACGATAGCCTCGTGTTTGATTGAGTTGAGGAGTACCCAAAGTCCTTGAATACTTGGTAATGGAAGTCGGGAGGTGTTAGTGCCGGAAAAACCCCTTGAAATGACGGTCTCATGGTGTATTTATAGGCGTAGAGGAGCTGCTGGGAGCTCTGATCCGGGTCGGATCGGGTGTGACGTGGTGAGCGGAGAGGACATCTCGGAGAGAGTGGAGAAGTGGCCTTTCAGATCGTGTGCATACAGGTGGCGGCCGATCCGGATTAGTAGGAGGTAGTTATCCCTTAAGAAGCGGTCAAACTTGCTGCGTCTGAGCAGGTACAGGGGGATCGGTTCGGGTCCGACCCGAACCGAGCTGGTGTCTTCAATCCGAAGACTTCATGTGCCAGGTTAGTGCGATGGAGGTCGGATCGGTTCGGCTCCGAACCGAACCGAGGAGGAGGCTCCGAACCGGAGTTATGATGTATACTTCTGAGCTGAGTGCAAGCCGGGTCGGGTTCTGATAGTCCGATCCGATCCGGTTAGAGGTGATATCAAATTTCCAAGTCTAAGTTTCCAGTTCTGCATGCGTTCACGGAAACGGGCATAACTTTCAAACCGTAAGTCCGATTGACCCAAACCAAAGCTCAAACTGAAGCTAATTCAGAGATCTACAAGAGTTACAGAGCCCAGCTCCGTAATCGCTGTTTTCAGGCCCAAAAAAGGTCATCTGGTAGGAGTTTCGGGCCATTCTTTGTTTGTGATGCGATTTCAACCAAATCACTTCATGTCTTCTGACGATATTCCCAACACTTGAGTGTATTGTTGAGAAGAGATTCCATGTGTGACTGCTTTGACTAAAAAGCGGGTCAACATTTTGCCCCTCAGAACATATCTTGCTGAATGAAGGAAGATGTGTTCTGGATAATCCAAGGCCACGCCGGGCCTGCCAGCTGCAAGTATAATCCATACCTGCGAATAAAAGAAAGCATATAGGTGTGTCAAATCCTGACAAAACTAATTACACTTTCGAGCATAAACCATGCTTGGGCGTTTGTTTGAGCATAAACCATACTCAAGGGACGTTCGAATCATCCTGCCAAAACCTGACGAAGGACCTAACCTTCCGGGTACAAGCCATACCAGGAAGTTCAAACTGAGCATAAGCCATACCCGAGTTTTATTGAGTTCCTTTGCCAAATCCTGACAAAACAATAAGCCGTTCCAGAGTATAATCCATACTTAAGAGTCCTAGTGAGTACAATCCATATCCATGTCGGGATAGAGCTATGCTTGCCAAGACCTGACAAGACAGTCTGTCCCTAAGCATAATCCATGCCTAGGGGTCCGAGATAAGTATAAGCCATACTTTAGTTGAGATTGAGAATCCTGCCACAACCTGACAAGACACTTAAATTGCCAAACATAATCCATGCTCGGAAAGTCCTTCCTTATTCAATTCAAAGTACAAAACCAAAGCAAATCCTGATTGGTTTGTCATCGAGTGCAGAGCACGTTTTGGAGCTAAATCCTAACCCCGAACGTGTGTACTCCGATTTAGCCAATCGGAAAACCTAAAGAAAGCAAAGAAACATATCTTAAATCCTAAGAAATGCTGAAAACGCAGAGTGATCCAATCCAGATCAGTTGAGGACGAGCCGATGGGAGCTCGTTCCAGGGTCATTCCCTCTCCGGGGAGCAGGTGGTGGCAGCACAGGTACAGGTGCTGTTGGTTGTTTCACATACTCGGGTAGCTCTCCACGTCTAACCCGTTCCTCAATCAGATCTCGCAAGTGTCTACAGTCATTTGTGTCATGACCGTCCATATCGTGAAATATGCAATATTTCCCAGAATCGCGTTCTCTTTGCGTTGGCTCCCTCCTGGGAGGCTTTGGATAGGAGACGTCACCGTTTGTGTTCACGTAGATGTCGGTTAGTGACGAATTGAGTTCTGTGTACTTTTCATATCTGGGCCCTCTCCGGGGCTGAGCGTTGCGGTCATTCTTGACGGCAGCTTTTCCTTTGCCTTTATCAGAATCAGACGGTTCTCCGTCTTTGAGCATGTTAACATCGAGAACTTTCTTTTCGGAGGTTGCGTCTTCTTCACGCAAAAACCTATCCGATTCAAGGTAGAATTCGCTGAGATTCCTTGGTGGGTCCCGGTACAAGGATTTTTTGAACTCCGAGTTGTCTAGAACGCCGGATACTGCCGCCATTAATACCATAGATGGCTCGGGTCGATCAACTGATGCTGCTGCAACGTTGAACCTTTCCAGAAATGACCGCAGAGTTTCTTTAGGCCTCTGCTTGATTGTAGTTAGTGACATTACATTCTTGGGTCGAGCGATATGGACCCGAAACTGTTCAATAAAGCGAGCGACCAACATGTTCCAGCTGTTGATCGATTCAGATTCCAGCTGCCGAAACCACATAGCAGCAATATCAGTCAAAAAGAGGGGAAAGCATTTAGCCATGACGTTCTCCGACGCCGATTGAACTTCCATATGTCGTTTATAGCGCATTAGGTGCACAGTAGGATCTGCCCTGCCGTTGTAGGGTTCCAGTTGTGGAAGTTTGAAATCCGGAGGATTGCGGGAATTCCTGATTTCCTGTGTGAATGGATTGTGATTGACATCATCCATGTCATTCTGATAAGTGCGGCCTCTCGAAAGGCGTTCAATGAGATTGGCGAGCCGATCGCCTTCAAAGAGCTGTTGCAAGTTGACAAGTCCAGAGCTGGTGCCCCCAGCGTTGAGTTCAGAAGAGTGTGGAAGAGTATAAGGAGCTTGGCAGGTCATCCGGTTCGGTTCGGAGGTGCCCCCTTGCTGCGGCTCGGAGAAGCGAGGGAGGTTATGGAGAGGTGCACGGTTCGGATCGGAGGTGCCGATCCGAACAGGTTCGCCTGTTCCGAACCGGGGAGCTTGATGTTGAATTTGTGTGGTATTTCCGACCCGAACCGGTGCGGATGTAGGTCGAACAGGAGCGAAGCCTTGATTTCCAGAGGGGAGGCTGCTGCCCCCAGGCTCATGCAGGGTTGCTGTTCGGATCGGGTCCGAACCGATCCGGTGGGGAATGTCTCCCATTTCCATCTGCGTTGAATTCAGATTTTGGCCCTCGGTTCGGATCCGATCCGAACCGATCCGGTTTGCAGCTGCTGCTGGGGCTATTTCCGTGCTATTTCCAGCGAGTTGTGTGTTGCCACTTGGCCTACCTTCCATCCGAGCGAAGAATTGGTCGATCATCTCCTATTGTTTGCGGAGGAGATCATCTTGCCTAGCCATCTGTGTTCTCAATTCATCGAGAACGCCATCCATTTCATCTCTGGTTAAGTATGCTGATGGATTTTCATGAGAGGAAGCCTCCTGGCTTGCCTCGTTCCTTGTGCCTTCAGTGCCAACATCCTCGGCACGAGAGAAGGTTCCGTCTTTCTTTCGCTTGACCATTGATCCAATAGCCAAATAATCCGCTTCCGTTCAAGCTAGTAGAAGAAGTTGTATCGTGTGCCCCCCTTCCTGGCGCGCCAAAATGTTAGACCGAAATTTGGGCCTAACACCCAAACTCTATGTGAAAACCTCACAATCACAGAACAAATGCAGAAAAAACAGTAAAATAAGAGGAGACACACGAGATTTTTATAGTGGTTCGGCTCAATCCAAGCCTACGTCCACTTTATAGTTTCTCATATCCTGAGGAATTACAATTACAATGGTGTCTCACAATCCGTGAGATTCTATTATACACAATAACCTTATGTTGTAATGAAGAAGAGGAGAAAAGAGATTGAATTTATGCACGATAGCCTCGTGTTTGATTGAGTTGAGGAGTACCCAAAGTCCTTGAATACTTGGTAATGGAAGTCGGGAGGTGTTAGTGCCGGAAAAACCCCTTGAAATGACGGTCTCATGGTGTATTTATAGGCGTAGAGGAGCTGCTGGGAGCTCTGATCCGGGTCGGATCGGGTGTGACGTGGTGAGCGGAGAGGACATCTCGGAGAGAGTGGAGAAGTGGCCTTTCAGATCGTGTGCATACAGGTGGCGGCCGATCCGGATTAGTAGGAGGTAGTTATCCCTTAAGAAGCGGTCAAACTTGCTGCGTCTGAGCAGGTACAGGGGGATCGGTTCGGGTCGGACCCGAACCGAGCTGGTGTCTTCAATCCGAAGACTTCATGTGCCAGGTTAGTGCGATGGAGGTCGGATCGGTTCGGCTCCGAACCGAACCGAGGAGGAGGCTCCGAACCGGAGTTATGATGTATACTTCTGAGCTGAGTGCAAGCCGGGTCGGGTTCTGATAGTCCGATCCGATCCGGTTAGAGGTGATATCAAATTTCCAAGTCTAAGTTTCCAGTTCTGCATGCGTTCACGGAAACGGGCATAACTTTCAAACCGTAAGTCCGATTGACCCAAACCAAAGCTCAAACTGAAGCTAATTCAGAGATCTACAAGAGTTACAGAGCCCAGCTCCGTAATCGCTGTTTTCAGGCCCAAAAAAGGTCATCTGGTAGGAGTTTCGGGCCATTCTTTGTTTGTGATGCGATTTCAACCAAATCACTTCATGTCTTCTGACGATATTCCCAACACTTGAGTGTATTGTTGAGAAGAGATTCCATGTGTGACTGCTTTGACTAAAAAGCGGGTCAACATTTTGCCCCTCAGAACATATCTTGCTGAATGAAGGAAGATGTGTTCTGGATAATCCAAGGCCACGCCGGGCCTGCCAGCTGCAAGTATAATCCATACCTGCGAATAAAAGAAAGCATATAGGTGTGTCAAATCCTGACAAAACTAATTACACTTTCGAGCATAAACCATGCTTGGGCGTTTGTTTGAGCATAAACCATACTCAAGGGACGTTCGAATCATCCTGCCAAAACCTGACGAAGGACCTAACCTTCCGGGTACAAGCCATACCAGGAAGTTCAAACTGAGCATAAGCCATACCCGAGTTTTATTGAGTTCCTTTGCCAAATCCTGACAAAACAATAAGCCGTTCCAGAGTATAATCCATACTTAAGAGTCCTAGTGAGTACAATCCATATCCATGTCGGGATAGAGCTATGCTTGCCAAGACCTGACAAGACAGTCTGTCCCTAAGCATAATCCATGCCTAGGGGTCCGAGATAAGTATAAGCCATACTTTAGTTGAGATTGAGAATCCTGCCACAACCTGACAAGACACTTAAATTGCCAAACATAATCCATGCTCGGAAAGTCCTTCCTTATTCAATTCAAAGTACAAAACCAAAGCAAATCCTGATTGGTTTGTCATCGAGTGCAGAGCACGTTTTGGAGCTAAATCCTAACCCCGAACGTGTGTACTCCGATTTAGCCAATCGGAAAACCTAAAGAAAGCAAAGAAACATATCTTAAATCCTAAGAAATGCTGAAAACGCAGAGTGATCCAATCCAGATCAGTTGAGGACGAGCCGATGGGAGCTCGTTCCAGGGTCATTCCCTCTCCGGGGAGCAGGTGGTGGCAGCACAGGTACAGGTGCTGTTGGTTGTTTCACATACTCGGGTAGCTCTCCACGTCTAACCCGTTCCTCAATCAGATCTCGCAAGTGTCTACAGTCATTTGTGTCATGACCGTCCATATCGTGAAATATGCAATATTTCCCAGAATCGCGTTCTCTTTGCGTTGGCTCCCTCCTGGGAGGCTTTGGATAGGAGACGTCACCGTTTGTGTTCACGTAGATGTCGGTTAGTGACGAATTGAGTTCTGTGTACTTTTCATATCTGGGCCCTCTCCGGGGCTGAGCGTTGCGGTCATTCTTGACGGCAGCTTTTCCTTTGCCTTTATCAGAATCAGACGGTTCTCCGTCTTTGAGCATGTTAACATCGAGAACTTTCTTTTCGGAGGTTGCGTCTTCTTCACGCAAAAACCTATCCGATTCAAGGTAGAATTCGCTGAGATTCCTTGGTGGGTCCCGGTACAAGGATTTTTTGAACTCCGAGTTGTCTAGAACGCCGGATACTGCCGCCATTAATACCATAGATGGCTCGGGTCGATCAACTGATGCTGCTGCAACGTTGAACCTTTCCAGAAATGACCGCAGAGTTTCTTTAGGCCTCTGCTTGATTGTAGTTAGTGACATTACATTCTTGGGTCGAGCGATATGGACCCGAAACTGTTCAATAAAGCGAGCGACCAACATGTTCCAGCTGTTGATCGATTCAGATTCCAGCTGCCGAAACCACATAGCAGCAATATCAGTCAAAAAGAGGGGAAAGCATTTAGCCATGACGTTCTCCGACGCCGATTGAACTTCCATATGTCGTTTATAGCGCATTAGGTGCACAGTAGGATCTGCCCTGCCGTTGTAGGGTTCCAGTTGTGGAAGTTTGAAATCCGGAGGATTGCGGGAATTCCTGATTTCCTGTGTGAATGGATTGTGATTGACATCATCCATGTCATTCTGATAAGTGCGGCCTCTCGAAAGGCGTTCAATGAGATTGGCGAGCCGATCGCCTTCAAAGAGCTGTTGCAAGTTGACAAGTCCAGAGCTGGTGCCCCCAGCGTTGAGTTCAGAAGAGTGTGGAAGAGTATAAGGAGCTTGGCAGGTCATCCGGTTCGGTTCGGAGGTGCCCCCTTGCTGCGGCTCGGAGAAGCGAGGGAGGTTATGGAGAGGTGCACGGTTCGGATCGGAGGTGCCGATCCGAACAGGTTCGCCTGTTCCGAACCGGGGAGCTTGATGTTGAATTTGTGTGGTATTTCCGACCCGAACCGGTGCGGATGTAGGTCGAACAGGAGCGAAGCCTTGATTTCCAGAGGGGAGGCTGCTGCCCCCAGGCTCATGCAGGGTTGCTGTTCGGATCGGGTCCGAACCGATCCGGTGGGGAATGTCTCCCATTTCCATCTGCGTTGAATTCAGATTTTGGCCCTCGGTTCGGATCCGATCCGAACCGATCCGGTTTGCAGCTGCTGCTGGGGCTATTTCCGTGCTATTTCCAGCGAGTTGTGTGTTGCCACTTGGCCTACCTTCCATCCGAGCGAAGAATTGGTCGATCATCTCCTATTGTTTGCGGAGGAGATCATCTTGCCTAGCCATCTGTGTTCTCAATTCATCGAGAACGCCATCCATTTCATCTCTGGTTAAGTATGCTGATGGATTTTCATGAGAGGAAGCCTCCTGGCTTGCCTCGTTCCTTGTGCCTTCAGTGCCAACATCCTCGGCACGAGAGAAGGTTCCGTCTTTCTTTCGCTTGACCATTGATCCAATAGCCAAATAATCCGCTTCCGTTCAAGCTAGTAGAAGAAGTTGTATCGTGTGCCCCCCTTCCTGGCGCGCCAAAATGTTAGACCGAAATTTGGGCCTAACACCCAAACTCTATGTGAAAACCTCACAATCACAGAACAAATGCAGAAAAAACAGTAAAATAAGAGGAGACACACGAGATTTTTATAGTGGTTCGGCTCAATCCAAGCCTACGTCCACTTTATAGTTTCTCATATCCTGAGGAATTACAATTACAATGGTGTCTCACAATCCGTGAGATTCTATTATACACAATAACCTTATGTTGTAATGAAGAAGAGGAGAAAAGAGATTGAATTTATGCACGATAGCCTCGTGTTTGATTGAGTTGAGGAGTACCCAAAGTCCTTGAATACTTGGTAATGGAAGTCGGGAGGTGTTAGTGCCGGAAAAACCCCTTGAAATGACGGTCTCATGGTGTATTTATAGGCGTAGAGGAGCTGCTGGGAGCTCTGATCCGGGTCGGATCGGGTGTGACGTGGTGAGCGGAGAGGACATCTCGGAGAGAGTGGAGAAGTGGCCTTTCAGATCGTGTGCATACAGGTGGCGGCCGATCCGGATTAGTAGGAGGTAGTTATCCCTTAAGAAGCGGTCAAACTTGCTGCGTCTGAGCAGGTACAGGGGGATCGGTTCGGGTCCGACCCGAACCGAGCTGGTGTCTTCAATCCGAAGACTTCATGTGCCAGGTTAGTGCGATGGAGGTCGGATCGGTTCGGCTCCGAACCGAACCGAGGAGGAGGCTCCGAACCGGAGTTATGATGTATACTTCTGAGCTGAGTGCAAGCCGGGTCGGGTTCTGATAGTCCGATCCGATCCGGTTAGAGGTGATATCAAATTTCCAAGTCTAAGTTTCCAGTTCTGCATGCGTTCACGGAAACGGGCATAACTTTCAAACCGTAAGTCCGATTGACCCAAACCAAAGCTCAAACTGAAGCTAATTCAGAGATCTACAAGAGTTACAGAGCTCAGCTCCGTAATCGCTGTTTTCAGGCCCAAAAAAGGTCATCTGGTAGGAGTTTCGGGCCATTCTTTGTTTGTGATGCGATTTCAACCAAATCACTTCATGTCTTCTGACGATATTCCCAACACTTGAGTGTATTGTTGAGAAGAGATTCCATGTGTGACTGCTTTGACTAAAAAGCGGGTCAACATTTTGCCCCTCAGAACATATCTTGCTGAATGAAGGAAGATGTGTTCTGGATAATCCAAGGCCACGCCGGGCCTGCCAGCTGCAAGTATAATCCATACCTGCGAATAAAAGAAAGCATATAGGTGTGTCAAATCCTGACAAAACTAATTACACTTTCGAGCATAAACCATGCTTGGGCGTTTGTTTGAGCATAAACCATACTCAAGGGACGTTCGAATCATCCTGCCAAAACCTGACGAAGGACCTAACCTTCCGGGTACAAGCCATACCAGGAAGTTCAAACTGAGCATAAGCCATACCCGAGTTTTATTGAGTTCCTTTGCCAAATCCTGACAAAACAATAAGCCGTTCCAGAGTATAATCCATACTTAAGAGTCCTAGTGAGTACAATCCATATCCATGTCGGGATAGAGCTATGCTTGCCAAGACCTGACAAGACAGTCTGTCCCTAAGCATAATCCATGCCTAGGGGTCCGAGATAAGTATAAGCCATACTTTAGTTGAGATTGAGAATCCTGCCACAACCTGACAAGACACTTAAATTGCCAAACATAATCCATGCTCGGAAAGTCCTTCCTTATTCAATTCAAAGTACAAAACCAAAGCAAATCCTGATTGGTTTGTCATCGAGTGCAGAGCACGTTTTGGAGCTAAATCCTAACCCCGAACGTGTGTACTCCGATTTAGCCAATCGGAAAACCTAAAGAAAGCAAAGAAACATATCTTAAATCCTAAGAAATGCTGAAAACGCAGAGTGATCCAATCCAGATCAGTTGAGGACGAGCCGATGGGAGCTCGTTCCAGGGTCATTCCCTCTCCGGGGAGCAGGTGGTGGCAGCACAGGTACAGGTGCTGTTGGTTGTTTCACATACTCGGGTAGCTCTCCACGTCTAACCCGTTCCTCAATCAGATCTCGCAAGTGTCTACAGTCATTTGTGTCATGACCGTCCATATCGTGAAATATGCAATATTTCCCAGAATCGCGTTCTCTTTGCGTTGGCTCCCTCCTGGGAGGCTTTGGATAGGAGACGTCACCGTTTGTGTTCACGTAGATGTCGGTTAGTGACGAATTGAGTTCTGTGTACTTTTCATATCTGGGCCCTCTCCGGGGCTGAGCGTTGCGGTCATTCTTGACGGCAGCTTTTCCTTTGCCTTTATCAGAATCAGACGGTTCTCCGTCTTTGAGCATGTTAACATCGAGAACTTTCTTTTCGGAGGTTGCGTCTTCTTCACGCAAAAACCTATCCGATTCAAGGTAGAATTCGCTGAGATTCCTTGGTGGGTCCCGGTACAAGGATTTTTTGAACTCCGAGTTGTCTAGAACGCCGGATACTGCCGCCATTAATACCATAGATGGCTCGGGTCGATCAACTGATGCTGCTGCAACGTTGAACCTTTCCAGAAATGACCGCAGAGTTTCTTTAGGCCTCTGCTTGATTGTAGTTAGTGACATTACATTCTTGGGTCGAGCGATATGGACCCGAAACTGTTCAATAAAGCGAGCGACCAACATGTTCCAGCTGTTGATCGATTCAGATTCCAGCTGCCGAAACCACATAGCAGCAATATCAGTCAAAAAGAGGGGAAAGCATTTAGCCATGACGTTCTCCGACGCCGATTGAACTTCCATATGTCGTTTATAGCGCATTAGGTGCACAGTAGGATCTGCCCTGCCGTTGTAGGGTTCCAGTTGTGGAAGTTTGAAATCCGGAGGATTGCGGGAATTCCTGATTTCCTGTGTGAATGGATTGTGATTGACATCATCCATGTCATTCTGATAAGTGCGGCCTCTCGAAAGGCGTTCAATGAGATTGGCGAGCCGATCGCCTTCAAAGAGCTGTTGCAAGTTGACAAGTCCAGAGCTGGTGCCCCCAGCGTTGAGTTCAGAAGAGTGTGGAAGAGTATAAGGAGCTTGGCAGGTCATCCGGTTCGGTTCGGAGGTGCCCCCTTGCTGCGGCTCGGAGAAGCGAGGGAGGTTATGGAGAGGTGCACGGTTCGGATCGGAGGTGCCGATCCGAACAGGTTCGCCTGTTCCGAACCGGGGAGCTTGATGTTGAATTTGTGTGGTATTTCCGACCCGAACCGGTGCGGATGTAGGTCGAACAGGAGCGAAGCCTTGATTTCCAGAGGGGAGGCTGCTGCCCCCAGGCTCATGCAGGGTTGCTGTTCGGATCGGGTCCGAACCGATCCGGTGGGGAATGTCTCCCATTTCCATCTGCGTTGAATTCAGATTTTGGCCCTCGGTTCGGATCCGATCCGAACCGATCCGGTTTGCAGCTGCTGCTGGGGCTATTTCCGTGCTATTTCCAGCGAGTTGTGTGTTGCCACTTGGCCTACCTTCCATCCGAGCGAAGAATTGGTCGATCATCTCCTATTGTTTGCGGAGGAGATCATCTTGCCTAGCCATCTGTGTTCTCAATTCATCGAGAACGCCATCCATTTCATCTCTGGTTAAGTATGCTGATGGATTTTCATGAGAGGAAGCCTCCTGGCTTGCCTCGTTCCTTGTGCCTTCAGTGCCAACATCCTCGGCACGAGAGAAGGTTCCGTCTTTCTTTCGCTTGACCATTGATCCAATAGCCAAATAATCCGCTTCCGTTCAAGCTAGTAGAAGAAGTTGTATCGTGTGCCCCCCTTCCTGGCGCGCCAAAATGTTAGACCGAAATTTGGGCCTAACACCCAAACTCTATGTGAAAACCTCACAATCACAGAACAAATGCAGAAAAAACAGTAAAATAAGAGGAGACACACGAGATTTTTATAGTGGTTCGGCTCAATCCAAGCCTACGTCCACTTTATAGTTTCTCATATCCTGAGGAATTACAATTACAATGGTGTCTCACAATCCGTGAGATTCTATTATACACAATAACCTTATGTTGTAATGAAGAAGAGGAGAAAAGAGATTGAATTTATGCACGATAGCCTCGTGTTTGATTGAGTTGAGGAGTACCCAAAGTCCTTGAATACTTGGTAATGGAAGTCGGGAGGTGTTAGTGCCGGAAAAACCCCTTGAAATGACGGTCTCATGGTGTATTTATAGGCGTAGAGGAGCTGCTGGGAGCTCTGATCCGGGTCGGATCGGGTGTGACGTGGTGAGCGGAGAGGACATCTCGGAGAGAGTGGAGAAGTGGCCTTTCAGATCGTGTGCATACAGGTGGCGGCCGATCCGGATTAGTAGGAGGTAGTTATCCCTTAAGAAGCGGTCAAACTTGCTGCGTCTGAGCAGGTACAGGGGGATCGGTTCGGGTCCGACCCGAACCGAGCTGGTGTCTTCA
Organism: Allium sativum; assembly: GCA_030737875.1. Lineage (NCBI taxonomy): Eukaryota > Viridiplantae > Streptophyta > Magnoliopsida > Asparagales > Amaryllidaceae > Allium > Allium sativum. The sequence goes on along the minus strand of CM060922.1, from coordinate 439,210,947 downwards.
ATCCGAAGACTTCATGTGCCAGGTTAGTGCGATGGAGGTCGGATCGGTTCGGCTCCGAACCGAACCGAGGAGGAGGCTCCGAACCGGAGTTATGATGTATACTTCTGAGCTGAGTGCAAGCCGGGTCGGGTTCTGATAGTCCGATCCGATCCGGTTAGAGGTGATATCAAATTTCCAAGTCTAAGTTTCCAGTTCTGCATGCGTTCACGGAAACGGGCATAACTTTCAAACCGTAAGTCCGATTGACCCAAACCAAAGCTCAAACTGAAGCTAATTCAGAGATCTACAAGAGTTACAGAGCTCAGCTCCGTAATCGCTGTTTTCAGGCCCAAAAAAGGTCATCTGGTAGGAGTTTCGGGCCATTCTTTGTTTGTGATGCGATTTCAACCAAATCACTTCATGTCTTCTGACGATATTCCCAACACTTGAGTGTATTGTTGAGAAGAGATTCCATGTGTGACTGCTTTGACTAAAAAGCGGGTCAACATTTTGCCCCTCAGAACATATCTTGCTGAATGAAGGAAGATGTGTTCTGGATAATCCAAGGCCACGCCGGGCCTGCCAGCTGCAAGTATAATCCATACCTGCGAATAAAAGAAAGCATATAGGTGTGTCAAATCCTGACAAAACTAATTACACTTTCGAGCATAAACCATGCTTGGGCGTTTGTTTGAGCATAAACCATACTCAAGGGACGTTCGAATCATCCTGCCAAAACCTGACGAAGGACCTAACCTTCCGGGTACAAGCCATACCAGGAAGTTCAAACTGAGCATAAGCCATACCCGAGTTTTATTGAGTTCCTTTGCCAAATCCTGACAAAACAATAAGCCGTTCCAGAGTATAATCCATACTTAAGAGTCCTAGTGAGTACAATCCATATCCATGTCGGGATAGAGCTATGCTTGCCAAGACCTGACAAGACAGTCTGTCCCTAAGCATAATCCATGCCTAGGGGTCCGAGATAAGTATAAGCCATACTTTAGTTGAGATTGAGAATCCTGCCACAACCTGACAAGACACTTAAATTGCCAAACATAATCCATGCTCGGAAAGTCCTTCCTTATTCAATTCAAAGTACAAAACCAAAGCAAATCCTGATTGGTTTGTCATCGAGTGCAGAGCACGTTTTGGAGCTAAATCCTAACCCCGAACGTGTGTACTCCGATTTAGCCAATCGGAAAACCTAAAGAAAGCAAAGAAACATATCTTAAATCCTAAGAAATGCTGAAAACGCAGAGTGATCCAATCCAGATCAGTTGAGGACGAGCCGATGGGAGCTCGTTCCAGGGTCATTCCCTCTCCGGGGAGCAGGTGGTGGCAGCACAGGTACAGGTGCTGTTGGTTGTTTCACATACTCGGGTAGCTCTCCACGTCTAACCCGTTCCTCAATCAGATCTCGCAAGTGTCTACAGTCATTTGTGTCATGACCGTCCATATCGTGAAATATGCAATATTTCCCAGAATCGCGTTCTCTTTGCGTTGGCTCCCTCCTGGGAGGCTTTGGATAGGAGACGTCACCGTTTGTGTTCACGTAGATGTCGGTTAGTGACGAATTGAGTTCTGTGTACTTTTCATATCTGGGCCCTCTCCGGGGCTGAGCGTTGCGGTCATTCTTGACGGCAGCTTTTCCTTTGCCTTTATCAGAATCAGACGGTTCTCCGTCTTTGAGCATGTTAACATCGAGAACTTTCTTTTCGGAGGTTGCGTCTTCTTCACGCAAAAACCTATCCGATTCAAGGTAGAATTCGCTGAGATTCCTTGGTGGGTCCCGGTACAAGGATTTTTTGAACTCCGAGTTGTCTAGAACGCCGGATACTGCCGCCATTAATACCATAGATGGCTCGGGTCGATCAACTGATGCTGCTGCAACGTTGAACCTTTCCAGAAATGACCGCAGAGTTTCTTTAGGCCTCTGCTTGATTGTAGTTAGTGACATTACATTCTTGGGTCGAGCGATATGGACCCGAAACTGTTCAATAAAGCGAGCGACCAACATGTTCCAGCTGTTGATCGATTCAGATTCCAGCTGCCGAAACCACATAGCAGCAATATCAGTCAAAAAGAGGGGAAAGCATTTAGCCATGACGTTCTCCGACGCCGATTGAACTTCCATATGTCGTTTATAGCGCATTAGGTGCACAGTAGGATCTGCCCTGCCGTTGTAGGGTTCCAGTTGTGGAAGTTTGAAATCCGGAGGATTGCGGGAATTCCTGATTTCCTGTGTGAATGGATTGTGATTGACATCATCCATGTCATTCTGATAAGTGCGGCCTCTCGAAAGGCGTTCAATGAGATTGGCGAGCCGATCGCCTTCAAAGAGCTGTTGCAAGTTGACAAGTCCAGAGCTGGTGCCCCCAGCGTTGAGTTCAGAAGAGTGTGGAAGAGTATAAGGAGCTTGGCAGGTCATCCGGTTCGGTTCGGAGGTGCCCCCTTGCTGCGGCTCGGAGAAGCGAGGGAGGTTATGGAGAGGTGCACGGTTCGGATCGGAGGTGCCGATCCGAACAGGTTCGCCTGTTCCGAACCGGGGAGCTTGATGTTGAATTTGTGTGGTATTTCCGACCCGAACCGGTGCGGATGTAGGTCGAACAGGAGCGAAGCCTTGATTTCCAGAGGGGAGGCTGCTGCCCCCAGGCTCATGCAGGGTTGCTGTTCGGATCGGGTCCGAACCGATCCGGTGGGGAATGTCTCCCATTTCCATCTGCGTTGAATTCAGATTTTGGCCCTCGGTTCGGATCCGATCCGAACCGATCCGGTTTGCAGCTGCTGCTGGGGCTATTTCCGTGCTATTTCCAGCGAGTTGTGTGTTGCCACTTGGCCTACCTTCCATCCGAGCGAAGAATTGGTCGATCATCTCCTATTGTTTGCGGAGGAGATCATCTTGCCTAGCCATCTGTGTTCTCAATTCATCGAGAACGCCATCCATTTCATCTCTGGTTAAGTATGCTGATGGATTTTCATGAGAGGAAGCCTCCTGGCTTGCCTCGTTCCTTGTGCCTTCAGTGCCAACATCCTCGGCACGAGAGAAGGTTCCGTCTTTCTTTCGCTTGACCATTGATCCAATAGCCAAATAATCCGCTTCCGTTCAAGCTAGTAGAAGAAGTTGTATCGTGTGCCCCCCTTCCTGGCGCGCCAAAATGTTAGACCGAAATTTGGGCCTAACACCCAAACTCTATGTGAAAACCTCACAATCACAGAACAAATGCAGAAAAAACAGTAAAATAAGAGGAGACACACGAGATTTTTATAGTGGTTCGGCTCAATCCAAGCCTACGTCCACTTTATAGTTTCTCATATCCTGAGGAATTACAATTACAATGGTGTCTCACAATCCGTGAGATTCTATTATACACAATAACCTTATGTTGTAATGAAGAAGAGGAGAAAAGAGATTGAATTTATGCACGATAGCCTCGTGTTTGATTGAGTTGAGGAGTACCCAAAGTCCTTGAATACTTGGTAATGGAAGTCGGGAGGTGTTAGTGCCGGAAAAACCCCTTGAAATGACGGTCTCATGGTGTATTTATAGGCGTAGAGGAGCTGCTGGGAGCTCTGATCCGGGTCGGATCGGGTGTGACGTGGTGAGCGGAGAGGACATCTCGGAGAGAGTGGAGAAGTGGCCTTTCAGATCGTGTGCATACAGGTGGCGGCCGATCCGGATTAGTAGGAGGTAGTTATCCCTTAAGAAGCGGTCAAACTTGCTGCGTCTGAGCAGGTACAGGGGGATCGGTTCGGGTCCGACCCGAACCGAGCTGGTGTCTTCAATCCGAAGACTTCATGTGCCAGGTTAGTGCGATGGAGGTCGGATCGGTTCGGCTCCGAACCGAACCGAGGAGGAGGCTCCGAACCGGAGTTATGATGTATACTTCTGAGCTGAGTGCAAGCCGGGTCGGGTTCTGATAGTCCGATCCGATCCGGTTAGAGGTGATATCAAATTTCCAAGTCTAAGTTTCCAGTTCTGCATGCGTTCACGGAAACGGGCATAACTTTCAAACCGTAAGTCCGATTGACCCAAACCAAAGCTCAAACTGAAGCTAATTCAGAGATCTACAAGAGTTACAGAGCTCAGCTCCGTAATCGCTGTTTTCAGGCCCAAAAAAGGTCATCTGGTAGGAGTTTCGGGCCATTCTTTGTTTGTGATGCGATTTCAACCAAATCACTTCATGTCTTCTGACGATATTCCCAACACTTGAGTGTATTGTTGAGAAGAGATTCCATGTGTGACTGCTTTGACTAAAAAGCGGGTCAACATTTTGCCCCTCAGAACATATCTTGCTGAATGAAGGAAGATGTGTTCTGGATAATCCAAGGCCACGCCGGGCCTGCCAGCTGCAAGTATAATCCATACCTGCGAATAAAAGAAAGCATATAGGTGTGTCAAATCCTGACAAAACTAATTACACTTTCGAGCATAAACCATGCTTGGGCGTTTGTTTGAGCATAAACCATACTCAAGGGACGTTCGAATCATCCTGCCAAAACCTGACGAAGGACCTAACCTTCCGGGTACAAGCCATACCAGGAAGTTCAAACTGAGCATAAGCCATACCCGAGTTTTATTGAGTTCCTTTGCCAAATCCTGACAAAACAATAAGCCGTTCCAGAGTATAATCCATACTTAAGAGTCCTAGTGAGTACAATCCATATCCATGTCGGGATAGAGCTATGCTTGCCAAGACCTGACAAGACAGTCTGTCCCTAAGCATAATCCATGCCTAGGGGTCCGAGATAAGTATAAGCCATACTTTAGTTGAGATTGAGAATCCTGCCACAACCTGACAAGACACTTAAATTGCCAAACATAATCCATGCTCGGAAAGTCCTTCCTTATTCAATTCAAAGTACAAAACCAAAGCAAATCCTGATTGGTTTGTCATCGAGTGCAGAGCACGTTTTGGAGCTAAATCCTAACCCCGAACGTGTGTACTCCGATTTAGCCAATCGGAAAACCTAAAGAAAGCAAAGAAACATATCTTAAATCCTAAGAAATGCTGAAAACGCAGAGTGATCCAATCCAGATCAGTTGAGGACGAGCCGATGGGAGCTCGTTCCAGGGTCATTCCCTCTCCGGGGAGCAGGTGGTGGCAGCACAGGTACAGGTGCTGTTGGTTGTTTCACATACTCGGGTAGCTCTCCACGTCTAACCCGTTCCTCAATCAGATCTCGCAAGTGTCTACAGTCATTTGTGTCATGACCGTCCATATCGTGAAATATGCAATATTTCCCAGAATCGCGTTCTCTTTGCGTTGGCTCCCTCCTGGGAGGCTTTGGATAGGAGACGTCACCGTTTGTGTTCACGTAGATGTCGGTTAGTGACGAATTGAGTTCTGTGTACTTTTCATATCTGGGCCCTCTCCGGGGCTGAGCGTTGCGGTCATTCTTGACGGCAGCTTTTCCTTTGCCTTTATCAGAATCAGACGGTTCTCCGTCTTTGAGCATGTTAACATCGAGAACTTTCTTTTCGGAGGTTGCGTCTTCTTCACGCAAAAACCTATCCGATTCAAGGTAGAATTCGCTGAGATTCCTTGGTGGGTCCCGGTACAAGGATTTTTTGAACTCCGAGTTGTCTAGAACGCCGGATACTGCCGCCATTAATACCATAGATGGCTCGGGTCGATCAACTGATGCTGCTGCAACGTTGAACCTTTCCAGAAATGACCGCAGAGTTTCTTTAGGCCTCTGCTTGATTGTAGTTAGTGACATTACATTCTTGGGTCGAGCGATATGGACCCGAAACTGTTCAATAAAGCGAGCGACCAACATGTTCCAGCTGTTGATCGATTCAGATTCCAGCTGCCGAAACCACATAGCAGCAATATCAGTCAAAAAGAGGGGAAAGCATTTAGCCATGACGTTCTCCGACGCCGATTGAACTTCCATATGTCGTTTATAGCGCATTAGGTGCACAGTAGGATCTGCCCTGCCGTTGTAGGGTTCCAGTTGTGGAAGTTTGAAATCCGGAGGATTGCGGGAATTCCTGATTTCCTGTGTGAATGGATTGTGATTGACATCATCCATGTCATTCTGATAAGTGCGGCCTCTCGAAAGGCGTTCAATGAGATTGGCGAGCCGATCGCCTTCAAAGAGCTGTTGCAAGTTGACAAGTCCAGAGCTGGTGCCCCCAGCGTTGAGTTCAGAAGAGTGTGGAAGAGTATAAGGAGCTTGGCAGGTCATCCGGTTCGGTTCGGAGGTGCCCCCTTGCTGCGGCTCGGAGAAGCGAGGGAGGTTATGGAGAGGTGCACGGTTCGGATCGGAGGTGCCGATCCGAACAGGTTCGCCTGTTCCGAACCGGGGAGCTTGATGTTGAATTTGTGTGGTATTTCCGACCCGAACCGGTGCGGATGTAGGTCGAACAGGAGCGAAGCCTTGATTTCCAGAGGGGAGGCTGCTGCCCCCAGGCTCATGCAGGGTTGCTGTTCGGATCGGGTCCGAACCGATCCGGTGGGGAATGTCTCCCATTTCCATCTGCGTTGAATTCAGATTTTGGCCCTCGGTTCGGATCCGATCCGAACCGATCCGGTTTGCAGCTGCTGCTGGGGCTATTTCCGTGCTATTTCCAGCGAGTTGTGTGTTGCCACTTGGCCTACCTTCCATCCGAGCGAAGAATTGGTCGATCATCTCCTATTGTTTGCGGAGGAGATCATCTTGCCTAGCCATCTGTGTTCTCAATTCATCGAGAACGCCATCCATTTCATCTCTGGTTAAGTATGCTGATGGATTTTCATGAGAGGAAGCCTCCTGGCTTGCCTCGTTCCTTGTGCCTTCAGTGCCAACATCCTCGGCACGAGAGAAGGTTCCGTCTTTCTTTCGCTTGACCATTGATCCAATAGCCAAATAATCCGCTTCCGTTCAAGCTAGTAGAAGAAGTTGTATCGTGTGCCCCCCTTCCTGGCGCGCCAAAATGTTAGACCGAAATTTGGGCCTAACACCCAAACTCTATGTGAAAACCTCACAATCACAGAACAAATGCAGAAAAAACAGTAAAATAAGAGGAGACACACGAGATTTTTATAGTGGTTCGGCTCAATCCAAGCCTACGTCCACTTTATAGTTTCTCATATCCTGAGGAATTACAATTACAATGGTGTCTCACAATCCGTGAGATTCTATTATACACAATAACCTTATGTTGTAATGAAGAAGAGGAGAAAAGAGATTGAATTTATGCACGATAGCCTCGTGTTTGATTGAGTTGAGGAGTACCCAAAGTCCTTGAATACTTGGTAATGGAAGTCGGGAGGTGTTAGTGCCGGAAAAACCCCTTGAAATGACGGTCTCATGGTGTATTTATAGGCGTAGAGGAGCTGCTGGGAGCTCTGATCCGGGTCGGATCGGGTGTGACGTGGTGAGCGGAGAGGACATCTCGGAGAGAGTGGAGAAGTGGCCTTTCAGATCGTGTGCATACAGGTGGCGGCCGATCCGGATTAGTAGGAGGTAGTTATCCCTTAAGAAGCGGTCAAACTTGCTGCGTCTGAGCAGGTACAGGGGGATCGGTTCGGGTCCGACCCGAACCGAGCTGGTGTCTTCAATCCGAAGACTTCATGTGCCAGGTTAGTGCGATGGAGGTCGGATCGGTTCGGCTCCGAACCGAACCGAGGAGGAGGCTCCGAACCGGAGTTATGATGTATACTTCTGAGCTGAGTGCAAGCCGGGTCGGGTTCTGATAGTCCGATCCGATCCGGTTAGAGGTGATATCAAATTTCCAAGTCTAAGTTTCCAGTTCTGCATGCGTTCACGGAAACGGGCATAACTTTCAAACCGTAAGTCCGATTGACCCAAACCAAAGCTCAAACTGAAGCTAATTCAGAGATCTACAAGAGTTACAGAGCTCAGCTCCGTAATCGCTGTTTTCAGGCCCAAAAAAGGTCATCTGGTAGGAGTTTCGGGCCATTCTTTGTTTGTGATGCGATTTCAACCAAATCACTTCATGTCTTCTGACGATATTCCCAACACTTGAGTGTATTGTTGAGAAGAGATTCCATGTGTGACTGCTTTGACTAAAAAGCGGGTCAACATTTTGCCCCTCAGAACATATCTTGCTGAATGAAGGAAGATGTGTTCTGGATAATCCAAGGCCACGCCGGGCCTGCCAGCTGCAAGTATAATCCATACCTGCGAATAAAAGAAAGCATATAGGTGTGTCAAATCCTGACAAAACTAATTACACTTTCGAGCATAAACCATGCTTGGGCGTTTGTTTGAGCATAAACCATACTCAAGGGACGTTCGAATCATCCTGCCAAAACCTGACGAAGGACCTAACCTTCCGGGTACAAGCCATACCAGGAAGTTCAAACTGAGCATAAGCCATACCCGAGTTTTATTGAGTTCCTTTGCCAAATCCTGACAAAACAATAAGCCGTTCCAGAGTATAATCCATACTTAAGAGTCCTAGTGAGTACAATCCATATCCATGTCGGGATAGAGCTATGCTTGCCAAGACCTGACAAGACAGTCTGTCCCTAAGCATAATCCATGCCTAGGGGTCCGAGATAAGTATAAGCCATACTTTAGTTGAGATTGAGAATCCTGCCACAACCTGACAAGACACTTAAATTGCCAAACATAATCCATGCTCGGAAAGTCCTTCCTTATTCAATTCAAAGTACAAAACCAAAGCAAATCCTGATTGGTTTGTCATCGAGTGCAGAGCACGTTTTGGAGCTAAATCCTAACCCCGAACGTGTGTACTCCGATTTAGCCAATCGGAAAACCTAAAGAAAGCAAAGAAACATATCTTAAATCCTAAGAAATGCTGAAAACGCAGAGTGATCCAATCCAGATCAGTTGAGGACGAGCCGATGGGAGCTCGTTCCAGGGTCATTCCCTCTCCGGGGAGCAGGTGGTGGCAGCACAGGTACAGGTGCTGTTGGTTGTTTCACATACTCGGGTAGCTCTCCACGTCTAACCCGTTCCTCAATCAGATCTCGCAAGTGTCTACAGTCATTTGTGTCATGACCGTCCATATCGTGAAATATGCAATATTTCCCAGAATCGCGTTCTCTTTGCGTTGGCTCCCTCCTGGGAGGCTTTGGATAGGAGACGTCACCGTTTGTGTTCACGTAGATGTCGGTTAGTGACGAATTGAGTTCTGTGTACTTTTCATATCTGGGCCCTCTCCGGGGCTGAGCGTTGCGGTCATTCTTGACGGCAGCTTTTCCTTTGCCTTTATCAGAATCAGACGGTTCTCCGTCTTTGAGCATGTTAACATCGAGAACTTTCTTTTCGGAGGTTGCGTCTTCTTCACGCAAAAACCTATCCGATTCAAGGTAGAATTCGCTGAGATTCCTTGGTGGGTCCCGGTACAAGGATTTTTTGAACTCCGAGTTGTCTAGAACGCCGGATACTGCCGCCATTAATACCATAGATGGCTCGGGTCGATCAACTGATGCTGCTGCAACGTTGAACCTTTCCAGAAATGACCGCAGAGTTTCTTTAGGCCTCTGCTTGATTGTAGTTAGTGACATTACATTCTTGGGTCGAGCGATATGGACCCGAAACTGTTCAATAAAGCGAGCGACCAACATGTTCCAGCTGTTGATCGATTCAGATTCCAGCTGCCGAAACCACATAGCAGCAATATCAGTCAAAAAGAGGGGAAAGCATTTAGCCATGACGTTCTCCGACGCCGATTGAACTTCCATATGTCGTTTATAGCGCATTAGGTGCACAGTAGGATCTGCCCTGCCGTTGTAGGGTTCCAGTTGTGGAAGTTTGAAATCCGGAGGATTGCGGGAATTCCTGATTTCCTGTGTGAATGGATTGTGATTGACATCATCCATGTCATTCTGATAAGTGCGGCCTCTCGAAAGGCGTTCAATGAGATTGGCGAGCCGATCGCCTTCAAAGAGCTGTTGCAAGTTGACAAGTCCAGAGCTGGTGCCCCCAGCGTTGAGTTCAGAAGAGTGTGGAAGAGTATAAGGAGCTTGGCAGGTCATCCGGTTCGGTTCGGAGGTGCCCCCTTGCTGCGGCTCGGAGAAGCGAGGGAGGTTATGGAGAGGTGCACGGTTCGGATCGGAGGTGCCGATCCGAACAGGTTCGCCTGTTCCGAACCGGGGAGCTTGATGTTGAATTTGTGTGGTATTTCCGACCCGAACCGGTGCGGATGTAGGTCGAACAGGAGCGAAGCCTTGATTTCCAGAGGGGAGGCTGCTGCCCCCAGGCTCATGCAGGGTTGCTGTTCGGATCGGGTCCGAACCGATCCGGTGGGGAATGTCTCCCATTTCCATCTGCGTTGAATTCAGATTTTGGCCCTCGGTTCGGATCCGATCCGAACCGATCCGGTTTGCAGCTGCTGCTGGGGCTATTTCCGTGCTATTTCCAGCGAGTTGTGTGTTGCCACTTGGCCTACCTTCCATCCGAGCGAAGAATTGGTCGATCATCTCCTATTGTTTGCGGAGGAGATCATCTTGCCTAGCCATCTGTGTTCTCAATTCATCGAGAACGCCATCCATTTCATCTCTGGTTAAGTATGCTGATGGATTTTCATGAGAGGAAGCCTCCTGGCTTGCCTCGTTCCTTGTGCCTTCAGTGCCAACATCCTCGGCACGAGAGAAGGTTCCGTCTTTCTTTCGCTTGACCATTGATCCAATAGCCAAATAATCCGCTTCCGTTCAAGCTAGTAGAAGAAGTTGTATCGTGTGCCCCCCTTCCTGGCGCGCCAAAATGTTAGACCGAAATTTGGGCCTAACACCCAAACTCTATGTGAAAACCTCACAATCACAGAACAAATGCAGAAAAAACAGTAAAATAAGAGGAGACACACGAGATTTTTATAGTGGTTCGGCTCAATCCAAGCCTACGTCCACTTTATAGTTTCTCATATCCTGAGGAATTACAATTACAATGGTGTCTCACAATCCGTGAGATTCTATTATACACAATAACCTTATGTTGTAATGAAGAAGAGGAGAAAAGAGATTGAATTTATGCACGATAGCCTCGTGTTTGATTGAGTTGAGGAGTACCCAAAGTCCTTGAATACTTGGTAATGGAAGTCGGGAGGTGTTAGTGCCGGAAAAACCCCTTGAAATGACGGTCTCATGGTGTATTTATAGGCGTAGAGGAGCTGCTGGGAGCTCTGATCCGGGTCGGATCGGGTGTGACGTGGTGAGCGGAGAGGACATCTCGGAGAGAGTGGAGAAGTGGCCTTTCAGATCGTGTGCATACAGGTGGCGGCCGATCCGGATTAGTAGGAGGTAGTTATCCCTTAAGAAGCGGTCAAACTTGCTGCGTCTGAGCAGGTACAGGGGGATCGGTTCGGGTCCGACCCGAACCGAGCTGGTGTCTTCAATCCGAAGACTTCATGTGCCAGGTTAGTGCGATGGAGGTCGGATCGGTTCGGCTCCGAACCGAACCGAGGAGGAGGCTCCGAACCGGAGTTATGATGTATACTTCTGAGCTGAGTGCAAGCCGGGTCGGGTTCTGATAGTCCGATCCGATCCGGTTAGAGGTGATATCAAATTTCCAAGTCTAAGTTTCCAGTTCTGCATGCGTTCACGGAAACGGGCATAACTTTCAAACCGTAAGTCCGATTGACCCAAACCAAAGCTCAAACTGAAGCTAATTCAGAGATCTACAAGAGTTACAGAGCTCAGCTCCGTAATCGCTGTTTTCAGGCCCAAAAAAGGTCATCTGGTAGGAGTTTCGGGCCATTCTTTGTTTGTGATGCGATTTCAACCAAATCACTTCATGTCTTCTGACGATATTCCCAACACTTGAGTGTATTGTTGAGAAGAGATTCCATGTGTGACTGCTTTGACTAAAAAGCGGGTCAACATTTTGCCCCTCAGAACATATCTTGCTGAATGAAGGAAGATGTGTTCTGGATAATCCAAGGCCACGCCGGGCCTGCCAGCTGCAAGTATAATCCATACCTGCGAATAAAAGAAAGCATATAGGTGTGTCAAATCCTGACAAAACTAATTACACTTTCGAGCATAAACCATGCTTGGGCGTTTGTTTGAGCATAAACCATACTCAAGGGACGTTCGAATCATCCTGCCAAAACCTGACGAAGGACCTAACCTTCCGGGTACAAGCCATACCAGGAAGTTCAAACTGAGCATAAGCCATACCCGAGTTTTATTGAGTTCCTTTGCCAAATCCTGACAAAACAATAAGCCGTTCCAGAGTATAATCCATACTTAAGAGTCCTAGTGAGTACAATCCATATCCATGTCGGGATAGAGCTATGCTTGCCAAGACCTGACAAGACAGTCTGTCCCTAAGCATAATCCATGCCTAGGGGTCCGAGATAAGTATAAGCCATACTTTAGTTGAGATTGAGAATCCTGCCACAACCTGACAAGACACTTAAATTGCCAAACATAATCCATGCTCGGAAAGTCCTTCCTTATTCAATTCAAAGTACAAAACCAAAGCAAATCCTGATTGGTTTGTCATCGAGTGCAGAGCACGTTTTGGAGCTAAATCCTAACCCCGAACGTGTGTACTCCGATTTAGCCAATCGGAAAACCTAAAGAAAGCAAAGAAACATATCTTAAATCCTAAGAAATGCTGAAAACGCAGAGTGATCCAATCCAGATCAGTTGAGGACGAGCCGATGGGAGCTCGTTCCAGGGTCATTCCCTCTCCGGGGAGCAGGTGGTGGCAGCACAGGTACAGGTGCTGTTGGTTGTTTCACATACTCGGGTAGCTCTCCACGTCTAACCCGTTCCTCAATCAGATCTCGCAAGTGTCTACAGTCATTTGTGTCATGACCGTCCATATCGTGAAATATGCAATATTTCCCAGAATCGCGTTCTCTTTGCGTTGGCTCCCTCCTGGGAGGCTTTGGATAGGAGACGTCACCGTTTGTGTTCACGTAGATGTCGGTTAGTGACGAATTGAGTTCTGTGTACTTTTCATATCTGGGCCCTCTCCGGGGCTGAGCGTTGCGGTCATTCTTGACGGCAGCTTTTCCTTTGCCTTTATCAGAATCAGACGGTTCTCCGTCTTTGAGCATGTTAACATCGAGAACTTTCTTTTCGGAGGTTGCGTCTTCTTCACGCAAAAACCTATCCGATTCAAGGTAGAATTCGCTGAGATTCCTTGGTGGGTCCCGGTACAAGGATTTTTTGAACTCCGAGTTGTCTAGAACGCCGGATACTGCCGCCATTAATACCATAGATGGCTCGGGTCGATCAACTGATGCTGCTGCAACGTTGAACCTTTCCAGAAATGACCGCAGAGTTTCTTTAGGCCTCTGCTTGATTGTAGTTAGTGACATTACATTCTTGGGTCGAGCGATATGGACCCGAAACTGTTCAATAAAGCGAGCGACCAACATGTTCCAGCTGTTGATCGATTCAGATTCCAGCTGCCGAAACCACATAGCAGCAATATCAGTCAAAAAGAGGGGAAAGCATTTAGCCATGACGTTCTCCGACGCCGATTGAACTTCCATATGTCGTTTATAGCGCATTAGGTGCACAGTAGGATCTGCCCTGCCGTTGTAGGGTTCCAGTTGTGGAAGTTTGAAATCCGGAGGATTGCGGGAATTCCTGATTTCCTGTGTGAATGGATTGTGATTGACATCATCCATGTCATTCTGATAAGTGCGGCCTCTCGAAAGGCGTTCAATGAGATTGGCGAGCCGATCGCCTTCAAAGAGCTGTTGCAAGTTGACAAGTCCAGAGCTGGTGCCCCCAGCGTTGAGTTCAGAAGAGTGTGGAAGAGTATAAGGAGCTTGGCAGGTCATCCGGTTCGGTTCGGAGGTGCCCCCTTGCTGCGGCTCGGAGAAGCGAGGGAGGTTATGGAGAGGTGCACGGTTCGGATCGGAGGTGCCGATCCGAACAGGTTCGCCTGTTCCGAACCGGGGAGCTTGATGTTGAATTTGTGTGGTATTTCCGACCCGAACCGGTGCGGATGTAGGTCGAACAGGAGCGAAGCCTTGATTTCCAGAGGGGAGGCTGCTGCCCCCAGGCTCATGCAGGGTTGCTGTTCGGATCGGGTCCGAACCGATCCGGTGGGGAATGTCTCCCATTTCCATCTGCGTTGAATTCAGATTTTGGCCCTCGGTTCGGATCCGATCCGAACCGATCCGGTTTGCAGCTGCTGCTGGGGCTATTTCCGTGCTATTTCCAGCGAGTTGTGTGTTGCCACTTGGCCTACCTTCCATCCGAGCGAAGAATTGGTCGATCATCTCCTATTGTTTGCGGAGGAGATCATCTTGCCTAGCCATCTGTGTTCTCAATTCATCGAGAACGCCATCCATTTCATCTCTGGTTAAGTATGCTGATGGATTTTCATGAGAGGAAGCCTCCTGGCTTGCCTCGTTCCTTGTGCCTTCAGTGCCAACATCCTCGGCACGAGAGAAGGTTCCGTCTTTCTTTCGCTTGACCATTGATCCAATAGCCAAATAATCCGCTTCCGTTCAAGCTAGTAGAAGAAGTTGTATCGTGTGCCCCCCTTCCTGGCGCGCCAAAATGTTAGACCGAAATTTGGGCCTAACACCCAAACTCTATGTGAAAACCTCACAATCACAGAACAAATGCAGAAAAAACAGTAAAATAAGAGGAGACACACGAGATTTTTATAGTGGTTCGGCTCAATCCAAGCCTACGTCCACTTTATAGTTTCTCATATCCTGAGGAATTACAATTACAATGGTGTCTCACAATCCGTGAGATTCTATTATACACAATAACCTTATGTTGTAATGAAGAAGAGGAGAAAAGAGATTGAATTTATGCACGATAGCCTCGTGTTTGATTGAGTTGAGGAGTACCCAAAGTCCTTGAATACTTGGTAATGGAAGTCGGGAGGTGTTAGTGCCGGAAAAACCCCTTGAAATGACGGTCTCATGGTGTATTTATAGGCGTAGAGGAGCTGCTGGGAGCTCTGATCCGGGTCGGATCGGGTGTGACGTGGTGAGCGGAGAGGACATCTCGGAGAGAGTGGAGAAGTGGCCTTTCAGATCGTGTGCATACAGGTGGCGGCCGATCCGGATTAGTAGGAGGTAGTTATCCCTTAAGAAGCGGTCAAACTTGCTGCGTCTGAGCAGGTACAGGGGGATCGGTTCGGGTCCGACCCGAACCGAGCTGGTGTCTTCAATCCGAAGACTTCATGTGCCAGGTTAGTGCGATGGAGGTCGGATCGGTTCGGCTCCGAACCGAACCGAGGAGGAGGCTCCGAACCGGAGTTATGATGTATACTTCTGAGCTGAGTGCAAGCCGGGTCGGGTTCTGATAGTCCGATCCGATCCGGTTAGAGGTGATATCAAATTTCCAAGTCTAAGTTTCCAGTTCTGCATGCGTTCACGGAAACGGGCATAACTTTCAAACCGTAAGTCCGATTGACCCAAACCAAAGCTCAAACTGAAGCTAATTCAGAGATCTACAAGAGTTACAGAGCTCAGCTCCGTAATCGCTGTTTTCAGGCCCAAAAAAGGTCATCTGGTAGGAGTTTCGGGCCATTCTTTGTTTGTGATGCGATTTCAACCAAATCACTTCATGTCTTCTGACGATATTCCCAACACTTGAGTGTATTGTTGAGAAGAGATTCCATGTGTGACTGCTTTGACTAAAAAGCGGGTCAACATTTTGCCCCTCAGAACATATCTTGCTGAATGAAGGAAGATGTGTTCTGGATAATCCAAGGCCACGCCGGGCCTGCCAGCTGCAAGTATAATCCATACCTGCGAATAAAAGAAAGCATATAGGTGTGTCAAATCCTGACAAAACTAATTACACTTTCGAGCATAAACCATGCTTGGGCGTTTGTTTGAGCATAAACCATACTCAAGGGACGTTCGAATCATCCTGCCAAAACCTGACGAAGGACCTAACCTTCCGGGTACAAGCCATACCAGGAAGTTCAAACTGAGCATAAGCCATACCCGAGTTTTATTGAGTTCCTTTGCCAAATCCTGACAAAACAATAAGCCGTTCCAGAGTATAATCCATACTTAAGAGTCCTAGTGAGTACAATCCATATCCATGTCGGGATAGAGCTATGCTTGCCAAGACCTGACAAGACAGTCTGTCCCTAAGCATAATCCATGCCTAGGGGTCCGAGATAAGTATAAGCCATACTTTAGTTGAGATTGAGAATCCTGCCACAACCTGACAAGACACTTAAATTGCCAAACATAATCCATGCTCGGAAAGTCCTTCCTTATTCAATTCAAAGTACAAAACCAAAGCAAATCCTGATTGGTTTGTCATCGAGTGCAGAGCACGTTTTGGAGCTAAATCCTAACCCCGAACGTGTGTACTCCGATTTAGCCAATCGGAAAACCTAAAGAAAGCAAAGAAACATATCTTAAATCCTAAGAAATGCTGAAAACGCAGAGTGATCCAATCCAGATCAGTTGAGGACGAGCCGATGGGAGCTCGTTCCAGGGTCATTCCCTCTCCGGGGAGCAGGTGGTGGCAGCACAGGTACAGGTGCTGTTGGTTGTTTCACATACTCGGGTAGCTCTCCACGTCTAACCCGTTCCTCAATCAGATCTCGCAAGTGTCTACAGTCATTTGTGTCATGACCGTCCATATCGTGAAATATGCAATATTTCCCAGAATCGCGTTCTCTTTGCGTTGGCTCCCTCCTGGGAGGCTTTGGATAGGAGACGTCACCGTTTGTGTTCACGTAGATGTCGGTTAGTGACGAATTGAGTTCTGTGTACTTTTCATATCTGGGCCCTCTCCGGGGCTGAGCGTTGCGGTCATTCTTGACGGCAGCTTTTCCTTTGCCTTTATCAGAATCAGACGGTTCTCCGTCTTTGAGCATGTTAACATCGAGAACTTTCTTTTCGGAGGTTGCGTCTTCTTCACGCAAAAACCTATCCGATTCAAGGTAGAATTCGCTGAGATTCCTTGGTGGGTCCCGGTACAAGGATTTTTTGAACTCCGAGTTGTCTAGAACGCCGGATACTGCCGCCATTAATACCATAGATGGCTCGGGTCGATCAACTGATGCTGCTGCAACGTTGAACCTTTCCAGAAATGACCGCAGAGTTTCTTTAGGCCTCTGCTTGATTGTAGTTAGTGACATTACATTCTTGGGTCGAGCGATATGGACCCGAAACTGTTCAATAAAGCGAGCGACCAACATGTTCCAGCTGTTGATCGATTCAGATTCCAGCTGCCGAAACCACATAGCAGCAATATCAGTCAAAAAGAGGGGAAAGCATTTAGCCATGACGTTCTCCGACGCCGATTGAACTTCCATATGTCGTTTATAGCGCATTAGGTGCACAGTAGGATCTGCCCTGCCGTTGTAGGGTTCCAGTTGTGGAAGTTTGAAATCCGGAGGATTGCGGGAATTCCTGATTTCCTGTGTGAATGGATTGTGATTGACATCATCCATGTCATTCTGATAAGTGCGGCCTCTCGAAAGGCGTTCAATGAGATTGGCGAGCCGATCGCCTTCAAAGAGCTGTTGCAAGTTGACAAGTCCAGAGCTGGTGCCCCCAGCGTTGAGTTCAGAAGAGTGTGGAAGAGTATAAGGAGCTTGGCAGGTCATCCGGTTCGGTTCGGAGGTGCCCCCTTGCTGCGGCTCGGAGAAGCGAGGGAGGTTATGGAGAGGTGCACGGTTCGGATCGGAGGTGCCGATCCGAACAGGTTCGCCTGTTCCGAACCGGGGAGCTTGATGTTGAATTTGTGTGGTATTTCCGACCCGAACCGGTGCGGATGTAGGTCGAACAGGAGCGAAGCCTTGATTTCCAGAGGGGAGGCTGCTGCCCCCAGGCTCATGCAGGGTTGCTGTTCGGATCGGGTCCGAACCGATCCGGTGGGGAATGTCTCCCATTTCCATCTGCGTTGAATTCAGATTTTGGCCCTCGGTTCGGATCCGATCCGAACCGATCCGGTTTGCAGCTGCTGCTGGGGCTATTTCCGTGCTATTTCCAGCGAGTTGTGTGTTGCCACTTGGCCTACCTTCCATCCGAGCGAAGAATTGGTCGATCATCTCCTATTGTTTGCGGAGGAGATCATCTTGCCTAGCCATCTGTGTTCTCAATTCATCGAGAACGCCATCCATTTCATCTCTGGTTAAGTATGCTGATGGATTTTCATGAGAGGAAGCCTCCTGGCTTGCCTCGTTCCTTGTGCCTTCAGTGCCAACATCCTCGGCACGAGAGAAGGTTCCGTCTTTCTTTCGCTTGACCATTGATCCAATAGCCAAATAATCCGCTTCCGTTCAAGCTAGTAGAAGAAGTTGTATCGTGTGCCCCCCTTCCTGGCGCGCCAAAATGTTAGACCGAAATTTGGGCCTAACACCCAAACTCTATGTGAAAACCTCACAATCACATAACAAATGCAGAAAAAACAGTAAAATAAGAGGAGACACACGAGATTTTTATAGTGGTTCGGCTCAATCCAAGCCTACGTCCACTTTATAGTTTCTCATATCCTGAGGAATTACAATTACAATGGTGTCTCACAATCCGTGAGATTCTATTATACACAATAACCTTATGTTGTAATGAAGAAGAGGAGAAAAGAGATTGAATTTATGCACGATAGCCTCGTGTTTGATTGAGTTGAGGAGTACCCAAAGTCCTTGAATACTTGGTAATGGAAGTCGGGAGGTGTTAGTGCCGGAAAAACCCCTTGAAATGACGGTCTCATGGTGTATTTATAGGCGTAGAGGAGCTGCTGGGAGCTCTGATCCGGGTCGGATCGGGTGTGACGTGGTGAGCGGAGAGGACATCTCGGAGAGAGTGGAGAAGTGGCCTTTCAGATCGTGTGCATACAGGTGGCGGCCGATCCGGATTAGTAGGAGGTAGTTATCCCTTAAGAAGCGGTCAAACTTGCTGCGTCTGAGCAGGTACAGGGGGATCGGTTCGGGTCCGACCCGAACCGAGCTGGTGTCTTCAATCCGAAGACTTCATGTGCCAGGTTAGTGCGATGGAGGTCGGATCGGTTCGGCTCCGAACCGAACCGAGGAGGAGGCTCCGAACCGGAGTTATGATGTATACTTCTGAGCTGAGTGCAAGCCGGGTCGGGTTCTGATAGTCCGATCCGATCCGGTTAGAGGTGATATCAAATTTCCAAGTCTAAGTTTCCAGTTCTGCATGCGTTCACGGAAACGGGCATAACTTTCAAACCGTAAGTCCGATTGACCCAAACCAAAGCTCAAACTGAAGCTAATTCAGAGATCTACAAGAGTTACAGAGCTCAGCTCCGTAATCGCTGTTTTCAGGCCCAAAAAAGGTCATCTGGTAGGAGTTTCGGGCCATTCTTTGTTTGTGATGCGATTTCAACCAAATCACTTCATGTCTTCTGACGATATTCCCAACACTTGAGTGTATTGTTGAGAAGAGATTCCATGTGTGACTGCTTTGACTAAAAAGCGGGTCAACATTTTGCCCCTCAGAACATATCTTGCTGAATGAAGGAAGATGTGTTCTGGATAATCCAAGGCCACGCCGGGCCTGCCAGCTGCAAGTATAATCCATACCTGCGAATAAAAGAAAGCATATAGGTGTGTCAAATCCTGACAAAACTAATTACACTTTCGAGCATAAACCATGCTTGGGCGTTTGTTTGAGCATAAACCATACTCAAGGGACGTTCGAATCATCCTGCCAAAACCTGACGAAGGACCTAACCTTCCGGGTACAAGCCATACCAGGAAGTTCAAACTGAGCATAAGCCATACCCGAGTTTTATTGAGTTCCTTTGCCAAATCCTGACAAAACAATAAGCCGTTCCAGAGTATAATCCATACTTAAGAGTCCTAGTGAGTACAATCCATATCCATGTCGGGATAGAGCTATGCTTGCCAAGACCTGACAAGACAGTCTGTCCCTAAGCATAATCCATGCCTAGGGGTCCGAGATAAGTATAAGCCATACTTTAGTTGAGATTGAGAATCCTGCCACAACCTGACAAGACACTTAAATTGCCAAACATAATCCATGCTCGGAAAGTCCTTCCTTATTCAATTCAAAGTACAAAACCAAAGCAAATCCTGATTGGTTTGTCATCGAGTGCAGAGCACGTTTTGGAGCTAAATCCTAACCCCGAACGTGTGTACTCCGATTTAGCCAATCGGAAAACCTAAAGAAAGCAAAGAAACATATCTTAAATCCTAAGAAATGCTGAAAACGCAGAGTGATCCAATCCAGATCAGTTGAGGACGAGCCGATGGGAGCTCGTTCCAGGGTCATTCCCTCTCCGGGGAGCAGGTGGTGGCAGCACAGGTACAGGTGCTGTTGGTTGTTTCACATACTCGGGTAGCTCTCCACGTCTAACCCGTTCCTCAATCAGATCTCGCAAGTGTCTACAGTCATTTGTGTCATGACCGTCCATATCGTGAAATATGCAATATTTCCCAGAATCGCGTTCTCTTTGCGTTGGCTCCCTCCTGGGAGGCTTTGGATAGGAGACGTCACCGTTTGTGTTCACGTAGATGTCGGTTAGTGACGAATTGAGTTCTGTGTACTTTTCATATCTGGGCCCTCTCCGGGGCTGAGCGTTGCGGTCATTCTTGACGGCAGCTTTTCCTTTGCCTTTATCAGAATCAGACGGTTCTCCGTCTTTGAGCATGTTAACATCGAGAACTTTCTTTTCGGAGGTTGCGTCTTCTTCACGCAAAAACCTATCCGATTCAAGGTAGAATTCGCTGAGATTCCTTGGTGGGTCCCGGTACAAGGATTTTTTGAACTCCGAGTTGTCTAGAACGCCGGATACTGCCGCCATTAATACCATAGATGGCTCGGGTCGATCAACTGATGCTGCTGCAACGTTGAACCTTTCCAGAAATGACCGCAGAGTTTCTTTAGGCCTCTGCTTGATTGTAGTTAGTGACATTACATTCTTGGGTCGAGCGATATGGACCCGAAACTGTTCAATAAAGCGAGCGACCAACATGTTCCAGCTGTTGATCGATTCAGATTCCAGCTGCCGAAACCACATAGCAGCAATATCAGTCAAAAAGAGGGGAAAGCATTTAGCCATGACGTTCTCCGACGCCGATTGAACTTCCATATGTCGTTTATAGCGCATTAGGTGCACAGTAGGATCTGCCCTGCCGTTGTAGGGTTCCAGTTGTGGAAGTTTGAAATCCGGAGGATTGCGGGAATTCCTGATTTCCTGTGTGAATGGATTGTGATTGACATCATCCATGTCATTCTGATAAGTGCGGCCTCTCGAAAGGCGTTCAATGAGATTGGCGAGCCGATCGCCTTCAAAGAGCTGTTGCAAGTTGACAAGTCCAGAGCTGGTGCCCCCAGCGTTGAGTTCAGAAGAGTGTGGAAGAGTATAAGGAGCTTGGCAGGTCATCCGGTTCGGTTCGGAGGTGCCCCCTTGCTGCGGCTCGGAGAAGCGAGGGAGGTTATGGAGAGGTGCACGGTTCGGATCGGAGGTGCCGATCCGAACAGGTTCGCCTGTTCCGAACCGGGGAGCTTGATGTTGAATTTGTGTGGTATTTCCGACCCGAACCGGTGCGGATGTAGGTCGAACAGGAGCGAAGCCTTGATTTCCAGAGGGGAGGCTGCTGCCCCCAGGCTCATGCAGGGTTGCTGTTCGGATCGGGTCCGAACCGATCCGGTGGGGAATGTCTCCCATTTCCATCTGCGTTGAATTCAGATTTTGGCCCTCGGTTCGGATCCGATCCGAACCGATCCGGTTTGCAGCTGCTGCTGGGGCTATTTCCGTGCTATTTCCAGCGAGTTGTGTGTTGCCACTTGGCCTACCTTCCATCCGAGCGAAGAATTGGTCGATCATCTCCTATTGTTTGCGGAGGAGATCATCTTGCCTAGCCATCTGTGTTCTCAATTCATCGAGAACGCCATCCATTTCATCTCTGGTTAAGTATGCTGATGGATTTTCATGAGAGGAAGCCTCCTGGCTTGCCTCGTTCCTTGTGCCTTCAGTGCCAACATCCTCGGCACGAGAGAAGGTTCCGTCTTTCTTTCGCTTGACCATTGATCCAATAGCCAAATAATCCGCTTCCGTTCAAGCTAGTAGAAGAAGTTGTATCGTGTGCCCCCCTTCCTGGCGCGCCAAAATGTTAGACCGAAATTTGGGCCTAACACCCAAACTCTATGTGAAAACCTCACAATCACATAACAAATGCAGAAAAAACAGTAAAATAAGAGGAGACACACGAGATTTTTATAGTGGTTCGGCTCAATCCAAGCCTACGTCCACTTTATAGTTTCTCATATCCTGAGGAATTACAATTACAATGGTGTCTCACAATCCGTGAGATTCTATTATACACAATAACCTTATGTTGTAATGAAGAAGAGGAGAAAAGAGATTGAATTTATGCACGATAGCCTCGTGTTTGATTGAGTTGAGGAGTACCCAAAGTCCTTGAATACTTGGTAATGGAAGTCGGGAGGTGTTAGTGCCGGAAAAACCCCTTGAAATGACGGTCTCATGGTGTATTTATAGGCGTAGAGGAGCTGCTGGGAGCTCTGATCCGGGTCGGATCGGGTGTGACGTGGTGAGCGGAGAGGACATCTCGGAGAGAGTGGAGAAGTGGCCTTTCAGATCGTGTGCATACAGGTGGCGGCCGATCCGGATTAGTAGGAGGTAGTTATCCCTTAAGAAGCGGTCAAACTTGCTGCGTCTGAGCAGGTACAGGGGGATCGGTTCGGGTCCGACCCGAACCGAGCTGGTGTCTTCAATCCGAAGACTTCATGTGCCAGGTTAGTGCGATGGAGGTCGGATCGGTTCGGCTCCGAACCGAACCGAGGAGGAGGCTCCGAACCGGAGTTATGATGTATACTTCTGAGCTGAGTGCAAGCCGGGTCGGGTTCTGATAGTCCGATCCGATCCGGTTAGAGGTGATATCAAATTTCCAAGTCTAAGTTTCCAGTTCTGCATGCGTTCACGGAAACGGGCATAACTTTCAAACCGTAAGTCCGATTGACCCAAACCAAAGCTCAAACTGAAGCTAATTCAGAGATCTACAAGAGTTACAGAGCTCAGCTCCGTAATCGCTGTTTTCAGGCCCAAAAAAGGTCATCTGGTAGGAGTTTCGGGCCATTCTTTGTTTGTGATGCGATTTCAACCAAATCACTTCATGTCTTCTGACGATATTCCCAACACTTGAGTGTATTGTTGAGAAGAGATTCCATGTGTGACTGCTTTGACTAAAAAGCGGGTCAACATTTTGCCCCTCAGAACATATCTTGCTGAATGAAGGAAGATGTGTTCTGGATAATCCAAGGCCACGCCGGGCCTGCCAGCTGCAAGTATAATCCATACCTGCGAATAAAAGAAAGCATATAGGTGTGTCAAATCCTGACAAAACTAATTACACTTTCGAGCATAAACCATGCTTGGGCGTTTGTTTGAGCATAAACCATACTCAAGGGACGTTCGAATCATCCTGCCAAAACCTGACGAAGGACCTAACCTTCCGGGTACAAGCCATACCAGGAAGTTCAAACTGAGCATAAGCCATACCCGAGTTTTATTGAGTTCCTTTGCCAAATCCTGACAAAACAATAAGCCGTTCCAGAGTATAATCCATACTTAAGAGTCCTAGTGAGTACAATCCATATCCATGTCGGGATAGAGCTATGCTTGCCAAGACCTGACAAGACAGTCTGTCCCTAAGCATAATCCATGCCTAGGGGTCCGAGATAAGTATAAGCCATACTTTAGTTGAGATTGAGAATCCTGCCACAACCTGACAAGACACTTAAATTGCCAAACATAATCCATGCTCGGAAAGTCCTTCCTTATTCAATTCAAAGTACAAAACCAAAGCAAATCCTGATTGGTTTGTCATCGAGTGCAGAGCACGTTTTGGAGCTAAATCCTAACCCCGAACGTGTGTACTCCGATTTAGCCAATCGGAAAACCTAAAGAAAGCAAAGAAACATATCTTAAATCCTAAGAAATGCTGAAAACGCAGAGTGATCCAATCCAGATCAGTTGAGGACGAGCCGATGGGAGCTCGTTCCAGGGTCATTCCCTCTCCGGGGAGCAGGTGGTGGCAGCACAGGTACAGGTGCTGTTGGTTGTTTCACATACTCGGGTAGCTCTCCACGTCTAACCCGTTCCTCAATCAGATCTCGCAAGTGTCTACAGTCATTTGTGTCATGACCGTCCATATCGTGAAATATGCAATATTTCCCAGAATCGCGTTCTCTTTGCGTTGGCTCCCTCCTGGGAGGCTTTGGATAGGAGACGTCACCGTTTGTGTTCACGTAGATGTCGGTTAGTGACGAATTGAGTTCTGTGTACTTTTCATATCTGGGCCCTCTCCGGGGCTGAGCGTTGCGGTCATTCTTGACGGCAGCTTTTCCTTTGCCTTTATCAGAATCAGACGGTTCTCCGTCTTTGAGCATGTTAACATCGAGAACTTTCTTTTCGGAGGTTGCGTCTTCTTCACGCAAAAACCTATCCGATTCAAGGTAGAATTCGCTGAGATTCCTTGGTGGGTCCCGGTACAAGGATTTTTTGAACTCCGAGTTGTCTAGAACGCCGGATACTGCCGCCATTAATACCATAGATGGCTCGGGTCGATCAACTGATGCTGCTGCAACGTTGAACCTTTCCAGAAATGACCGCAGAGTTTCTTTAGGCCTCTGCTTGATTGTAGTTAGTGACATTACATTCTTGGGTCGAGCGATATGGACCCGAAACTGTTCAATAAAGCGAGCGACCAACATGTTCCAGCTGTTGATCGATTCAGATTCCAGCTGCCGAAACCACATAGCAGCAATATCAGTCAAAAAGAGGGGAAAGCATTTAGCCATGACGTTCTCCGACGCCGATTGAACTTCCATATGTCGTTTATAGCGCATTAGGTGCACAGTAGGATCTGCCCTGCCGTTGTAGGGTTCCAGTTGTGGAAGTTTGAAATCCGGAGGATTGCGGGAATTCCTGATTTCCTGTGTGAATGGATTGTGATTGACATCATCCATGTCATTCTGATAAGTGCGGCCTCTCGAAAGGCGTTCAATGAGATTGGCGAGCCGATCGCCTTCAAAGAGCTGTTGCAAGTTGACAAGTCCAGAGCTGGTGCCCCCAGCGTTGAGTTCAGAAGAGTGTGGAAGAGTATAAGGAGCTTGGCAGGTCATCCGGTTCGGTTCGGAGGTGCCCCCTTGCTGCGGCTCGGAGAAGCGAGGGAGGTTATGGAGAGGTGCACGGTTCGGATCGGAGGTGCCGATCCGAACAGGTTCGCCTGTTCCGAACCGGGGAGCTTGATGTTGAATTTGTGTGGTATTTCCGACCCGAACCGGTGCGGATGTAGGTCGAACAGGAGCGAAGCCTTGATTTCCAGAGGGGAGGCTGCTGCCCCCAGGCTCATGCAGGGTTGCTGTTCGGATCGGGTCCGAACCGATCCGGTGGGGAATGTCTCCCATTTCCATCTGCGTTGAATTCAGATTTTGGCCCTCGGTTCGGATCCGATCCGAACCGATCCGGTTTGCAGCTGCTGCTGGGGCTATTTCCGTGCTATTTCCAGCGAGTTGTGTGTTGCCACTTGGCCTACCTTCCATCCGAGCGAAGAATTGGTCGATCATCTCCTATTGTTTGCGGAGGAGATCATCTTGCCTAGCCATCTGTGTTCTCAATTCATCGAGAACGCCATCCATTTCATCTCTGGTTAAGTATGCTGATGGATTTTCATGAGAGGAAGCCTCCTGGCTTGCCTCGTTCCTTGTGCCTTCAGTGCCAACATCCTCGGCACGAGAGAAGGTTCCGTCTTTCTTTCGCTTGACCATTGATCCAATAGCCAAATAATCCGCTTCCGTTCAAGCTAGTAGAAGAAGTTGTATCGTGTGCCCCCCTTCCTGGCGCGCCAAAATGTTAGACCGAAATTTGGGCCTAACACCCAAACTCTATGTGAAAACCTCACAATCACAGAACAAATGCAGAAAAAACAGTAAAATAAGAGGAGACACACGAGATTTTTATAGTGGTTCGGCTCAATCCAAGCCTACGTCCACTTTATAGTTTCTCATATCCTGAGGAATTACAATTACAATGGTGTCTCACAATCCGTGAGATTCTATTATACACAATAACCTTATGTTGTAATGAAGAAGAGGAGAAAAGAGATTGAATTTATGCACGATAGCCTCGTGTTTGATTGAGTTGAGGAGTACCCAAAGTCCTTGAATACTTGGTAATGGAAGTCGGGAGGTGTTAGTGCCGGAAAAACCCCTTGAAATGACGGTCTCATGGTGTATTTATAGGCGTAGAGGAGCTGCTGGGAGCTCTGATCCGGGTCGGATCGGGTGTGACGTGGTGAGCGGAGAGGACATCTCGGAGAGAGTGGAGAAGTGGCCTTTCAGATCGTGTGCATACAGGTGGCGGCCGATCCGGATTAGTAGGAGGTAGTTATCCCTTAAGAAGCGGTCAAACTTGCTGCGTCTGAGCAGGTACAGGGGGATCGGTTCGGGTCCGACCCGAACCGAGCTGGTGTCTTCAATCCGAAGACTTCATGTGCCAGGTTAGTGCGATGGAGGTCGGATCGGTTCGGCTCCGAACCGAACCGAGGAGGAGGCTCCGAACCGGAGTTATGATGTATACTTCTGAGCTGAGTGCAAGCCGGGTCGGGTTCTGATAGTCCGATCCGATCCGGTTAGAGGTGATATCAAATTTCCAAGTCTAAGTTTCCAGTTCTGCATGCGTTCACGGAAACGGGCATAACTTTCAAACCGTAAGTCCGATTGACCCAAACCAAAGCTCAAACTGAAGCTAATTCAGAGATCTACAAGAGTTACAGAGCTCAGCTCCGTAATCGCTGTTTTCAGGCCCAAAAAAGGTCATCTGGTAGGAGTTTCGGGCCATTCTTTGTTTGTGATGCGATTTCAACCAAATCACTTCATGTCTTCTGACGATATTCCCAACACTTGAGTGTATTGTTGAGAAGAGATTCCATGTGTGACTGCTTTGACTAAAAAGCGGGTCAACATTTTGCCCCTCAGAACATATCTTGCTGAATGAAGGAAGATGTGTTCTGGATAATCCAAGGCCACGCCGGGCCTGCCAGCTGCAAGTATAATCCATACCTGCGAATAAAAGAAAGCATATAGGTGTGTCAAATCCTGACAAAACTAATTACACTTTCGAGCATAAACCATGCTTGGGCGTTTGTTTGAGCATAAACCATACTCAAGGGACGTTCGAATCATCCTGCCAAAACCTGACGAAGGACCTAACCTTCCGGGTACAAGCCATACCAGGAAGTTCAAACTGAGCATAAGCCATACCCGAGTTTTATTGAGTTCCTTTGCCAAATCCTGACAAAACAATAAGCCGTTCCAGAGTATAATCCATACTTAAGAGTCCTAGTGAGTACAATCCATATCCATGTCGGGATAGAGCTATGCTTGCCAAGACCTGACAAGACAGTCTGTCCCTAAGCATAATCCATGCCTAGGGGTCCGAGATAAGTATAAGCCATACTTTAGTTGAGATTGAGAATCCTGCCACAACCTGACAAGACACTTAAATTGCCAAACATAATCCATGCTCGGAAAGTCCTTCCTTATTCAATTCAAAGTACAAAACCAAAGCAAATCCTGATTGGTTTGTCATCGAGTGCAGAGCACGTTTTGGAGCTAAATCCTAACCCCGAACGTGTGTACTCCGATTTAGCCAATCGGAAAACCTAAAGAAAGCAAAGAAACATATCTTAAATCCTAAGAAATGCTGAAAACGCAGAGTGATCCAATCCAGATCAGTTGAGGACGAGCCGATGGGAGCTCGTTCCAGGGTCATTCCCTCTCCGGGGAGCAGGTGGTGGCAGCACAGGTACAGGTGCTGTTGGTTGTTTCACATACTCGGGTAGCTCTCCACGTCTAACCCGTTCCTCAATCAGATCTCGCAAGTGTCTACAGTCATTTGTGTCATGACCGTCCATATCGTGAAATATGCAATATTTCCCAGAATCGCGTTCTCTTTGCGTTGGCTCCCTCCTGGGAGGCTTTGGATAGGAGACGTCACCGTTTGTGTTCACGTAGATGTCGGTTAGTGACGAATTGAGTTCTGTGTACTTTTCATATCTGGGCCCTCTCCGGGGCTGAGCGTTGCGGTCATTCTTGACGGCAGCTTTTCCTTTGCCTTTATCAGAATCAGACGGTTCTCCGTCTTTGAGCATGTTAACATCGAGAACTTTCTTTTCGGAGGTTGCGTCTTCTTCACGCAAAAACCTATCCGATTCAAGGTAGAATTCGCTGAGATTCCTTGGTGGGTCCCGGTACAAGGATTTTTTGAACTCCGAGTTGTCTAGAACGCCGGATACTGCCGCCATTAATACCATAGATGGCTCGGGTCGATCAACTGATGCTGCTGCAACGTTGAACCTTTCCAGAAATGACCGCAGAGTTTCTTTAGGCCTCTGCTTGATTGTAGTTAGTGACATTACATTCTTGGGTCGAGCGATATGGACCCGAAACTGTTCAATAAAGCGAGCGACCAACATGTTCCAGCTGTTGATCGATTCAGATTCCAGCTGCCGAAACCACATAGCAGCAATATCAGTCAAAAAGAGGGGAAAGCATTTAGCCATGACGTTCTCCGACGCCGATTGAACTTCCATATGTCGTTTATAGCGCATTAGGTGCACAGTAGGATCTGCCCTGCCGTTGTAGGGTTCCAGTTGTGGAAGTTTGAAATCCGGAGGATTGCGGGAATTCCTGATTTCCTGTGTGAATGGATTGTGATTGACATCATCCATGTCATTCTGATAAGTGCGGCCTCTCGAAAGGCGTTCAATGAGATTGGCGAGCCGATCGCCTTCAAAGAGCTGTTGCAAGTTGACAAGTCCAGAGCTGGTGCCCCCAGCGTTGAGTTCAGAAGAGTGTGGAAGAGTATAAGGAGCTTGGCAGGTCATCCGGTTCGGTTCGGAGGTGCCCCCTTGCTGCGGCTCGGAGAAGCGAGGGAGGTTATGGAGAGGTGCACGGTTCGGATCGGAGGTGCCGATCCGAACAGGTTCGCCTGTTCCGAACCGGGGAGCTTGATGTTGAATTTGTGTGGTATTTCCGACCCGAACCGGTGCGGATGTAGGTCGAACAGGAGCGAAGCCTTGATTTCCAGAGGGGAGGCTGCTGCCCCCAGGCTCATGCAGGGTTGCTGTTCGGATCGGGTCCGAACCGATCCGGTGGGGAATGTCTCCCATTTCCATCTGCGTTGAATTCAGATTTTGGCCCTCGGTTCGGATCCGATCCGAACCGATCCGGTTTGCAGCTGCTGCTGGGGCTATTTCCGTGCTATTTCCAGCGAGTTGTGTGTTGCCACTTGGCCTACCTTCCATCCGAGCGAAGAATTGGTCGATCATCTCCTATTGTTTGCGGAGGAGATCATCTTGCCTAGCCATCTGTGTTCTCAATTCATCGAGAACGCCATCCATTTCATCTCTGGTTAAGTATGCTGATGGATTTTCATGAGAGGAAGCCTCCTGGCTTGCCTCGTTCCTTGTGCCTTCAGTGCCAACATCCTCGGCACGAGAGAAGGTTCCGTCTTTCTTTCGCTTGACCATTGATCCAATAGCCAAATAATCCGCTTCCGTTCAAGCTAGTAGAAGAAGTTGTATCGTGTGCCCCCCTTCCTGGCGCGCCAAAATGTTAGACCGAAATTTGGGCCTAACACCCAAACTCTATGTGAAAACCTCACAATCACAGAACAAATGCAGAAAAAACAGTAAAATAAGAGGAGACACACGAGATTTTTATAGTGGTTCGGCTCAATCCAAGCCTACGTCCACTTTATAGTTTCTCATATCCTGAGGAATTACAATTACAATGGTGTCTCACAATCCGTGAGATTCTATTATACACAATAACCTTATGTTGTAATGAAGAAGAGGAGAAAAGAGATTGAATTTATGCACGATAGCCTCGTGTTTGATTGAGTTGAGGAGTACCCAAAGTCCTTGAATACTTGGTAATGGAAGTCGGGAGGTGTTAGTGCCGGAAAAACCCCTTGAAATGACGGTCTCATGGTGTATTTATAGGCGTAGAGGAGCTGCTGGGAGCTCTGATCCGGGTCGGATCGGGTGTGACGTGGTGAGCGGAGAGGACATCTCGGAGAGAGTGGAGAAGTGGCCTTTCAGATCGTGTGCATACAGGTGGCGGCCGATCCGGATTAGTAGGAGGTAGTTATCCCTTAAGAAGCGGTCAAACTTGCTGCGTCTGAGCAGGTACAGGGGGATCGGTTCGGGTCCGACCCGAACCGAGCTGGTGTCTTCAATCCGAAGACTTCATGTGCCAGGTTAGTGCGATGGAGGTCGGATCGGTTCGGCTCCGAACCGAACCGAGGAGGAGGCTCCGAACCGGAGTTATGATGTATACTTCTGAGCTGAGTGCAAGCCGGGTCGGGTTCTGATAGTCCGATCCGATCCGGTTAGAGGTGATATCAAATTTCCAAGTCTAAGTTTCCAGTTCTGCATGCGTTCACGGAAACGGGCATAACTTTCAAACCGTAAGTCCGATTGACCCAAACCAAAGCTCAAACTGAAGCTAATTCAGAGATCTACAAGAGTTACAGAGCTCAGCTCCGTAATCGCTGTTTTCAGGCCCAAAAAAGGTCATCTGGTAGGAGTTTCGGGCCATTCTTTGTTTGTGATGCGATTTCAACCAAATCACTTCATGTCTTCTGACGATATTCCCAACACTTGAGTGTATTGTTGAGAAGAGATTCCATGTGTGACTGCTTTGACTAAAAAGCGGGTCAACATTTTGCCCCTCAGAACATATCTTGCTGAATGAAGGAAGATGTGTTCTGGATAATCCAAGGCCACGCCGGGCCTGCCAGCTGCAAGTATAATCCATACCTGCGAATAAAAGAAAGCATATAGGTGTGTCAAATCCTGACAAAACTAATTACACTTTCGAGCATAAACCATGCTTGGGCGTTTGTTTGAGCATAAACCATACTCAAGGGACGTTCGAATCATCCTGCCAAAACCTGACGAAGGACCTAACCTTCCGGGTACAAGCCATACCAGGAAGTTCAAACTGAGCATAAGCCATACCCGAGTTTTATTGAGTTCCTTTGCCAAATCCTGACAAAACAATAAGCCGTTCCAGAGTATAATCCATACTTAAGAGTCCTAGTGAGTACAATCCATATCCATGTCGGGATAGAGCTATGCTTGCCAAGACCTGACAAGACAGTCTGTCCCTAAGCATAATCCATGCCTAGGGGTCCGAGATAAGTATAAGCCATACTTTAGTTGAGATTGAGAATCCTGCCACAACCTGACAAGACACTTAAATTGCCAAACATAATCCATGCTCGGAAAGTCCTTCCTTATTCAATTCAAAGTACAAAACCAAAGCAAATCCTGATTGGTTTGTCATCGAGTGCAGAGCACGTTTTGGAGCTAAATCCTAACCCCGAACGTGTGTACTCCGATTTAGCCAATCGGAAAACCTAAAGAAAGCAAAGAAACATATCTTAAATCCTAAGAAATGCTGAAAACGCAGAGTGATCCAATCCAGATCAGTTGAGGACGAGCCGATGGGAGCTCGTTCCAGGGTCATTCCCTCTCCGGGGAGCAGGTGGTGGCAGCACAGGTACAGGTGCTGTTGGTTGTTTCACATACTCGGGTAGCTCTCCACGTCTAACCCGTTCCTCAATCAGATCTCGCAAGTGTCTACAGTCATTTGTGTCATGACCGTCCATATCGTGAAATATGCAATATTTCCCAGAATCGCGTTCTCTTTGCGTTGGCTCCCTCCTGGGAGGCTTTGGATAGGAGACGTCACCGTTTGTGTTCACGTAGATGTCGGTTAGTGACGAATTGAGTTCTGTGTACTTTTCATATCTGGGCCCTCTCCGGGGCTGAGCGTTGCGGTCATTCTTGACGGCAGCTTTTCCTTTGCCTTTATCAGAATCAGACGGTTCTCCGTCTTTGAGCATGTTAACATCGAGAACTTTCTTTTCGGAGGTTGCGTCTTCTTCACGCAAAAACCTATCCGATTCAAGGTAGAATTCGCTGAGATTCCTTGGTGGGTCCCGGTACAAGGATTTTTTGAACTCCGAGTTGTCTAGAACGCCGGATACTGCCGCCATTAATACCATAGATGGCTCGGGTCGATCAACTGATGCTGCTGCAACGTTGAACCTTTCCAGAAATGACCGCAGAGTTTCTTTAGGCCTCTGCTTGATTGTAGTTAGTGACATTACATTCTTGGGTCGAGCGATATGGACCCGAAACTGTTCAATAAAGCGAGCGACCAACATGTTCCAGCTGTTGATCGATTCAGATTCCAGCTGCCGAAACCACATAGCAGCAATATCAGTCAAAAAGAGGGGAAAGCATTTAGCCATGACGTTCTCCGACGCCGATTGAACTTCCATATGTCGTTTATAGCGCATTAGGTGCACAGTAGGATCTGCCCTGCCGTTGTAGGGTTCCAGTTGTGGAAGTTTGAAATCCGGAGGATTGCGGGAATTCCTGATTTCCTGTGTGAATGGATTGTGATTGACATCATCCATGTCATTCTGATAAGTGCGGCCTCTCGAAAGGCGTTCAATGAGATTGGCGAGCCGATCGCCTTCAAAGAGCTGTTGCAAGTTGACAAGTCCAGAGCTGGTGCCCCCAGCGTTGAGTTCAGAAGAGTGTGGAAGAGTATAAGGAGCTTGGCAGGTCATCCGGTTCGGTTCGGAGGTGCCCCCTTGCTGCGGCTCGGAGAAGCGAGGGAGGTTATGGAGAGGTGCACGGTTCGGATCGGAGGTGCCGATCCGAACAGGTTCGCCTGTTCCGAACCGGGGAGCTTGATGTTGAATTTGTGTGGTATTTCCGACCCGAACCGGTGCGGATGTAGGTCGAACAGGAGCGAAGCCTTGATTTCCAGAGGGGAGGCTGCTGCCCCCAGGCTCATGCAGGGTTGCTGTTCGGATCGGGTCCGAACCGATCCGGTGGGGAATGTCTCCCATTTCCATCTGCGTTGAATTCAGATTTTGGCCCTCGGTTCGGATCCGATCCGAACCGATCCGGTTTGCAGCTGCTGCTGGGGCTATTTCCGTGCTATTTCCAGCGAGTTGTGTGTTGCCACTTGGCCTACCTTCCATCCGAGCGAAGAATTGGTCGATCATCTCCTATTGTTTGCGGAGGAGATCATCTTGCCTAGCCATCTGTGTTCTCAATTCATCGAGAACGCCATCCATTTCATCTCTGGTTAAGTATGCTGATGGATTTTCATGAGAGGAAGCCTCCTGGCTTGCCTCGTTCCTTGTGCCTTCAGTGCCAACATCCTCGGCACGAGAGAAGGTTCCGTCTTTCTTTCGCTTGACCATTGATCCAATAGCCAAATAATCCGCTTCCGTTCAAGCTAGTAGAAGAAGTTGTATCGTGTGCCCCCCTTCCTGGCGCGCCAAAATGTTAGACCGAAATTTGGGCCTAACACCCAAACTCTATGTGAAAACCTCACAATCACAGAACAAATGCAGAAAAAACAGTAAAATAAGAGGAGACACACGAGATTTTTATAGTGGTTCGGCTCAATCCAAGCCTACGTCCACTTTATAGTTTCTCATATCCTGAGGAATTACAATTACAATGGTGTCTCACAATCCGTGAGATTCTATTATACACAATAACCTTATGTTGTAATGAAGAAGAGGAGAAAAGAGATTGAATTTATGCACGATAGCCTCGTGTTTGATTGAGTTGAGGAGTACCCAAAGTCCTTGAATACTTGGTAATGGAAGTCGGGAGGTGTTAGTGCCGGAAAAACCCCTTGAAATGACGGTCTCATGGTGTATTTATAGGCGTAGAGGAGCTGCTGGGAGCTCTGATCCGGGTCGGATCGGGTGTGACGTGGTGAGCGGAGAGGACATCTCGGAGAGAGTGGAGAAGTGGCCTTTCAGATCGTGTGCATACAGGTGGCGGCCGATCCGGATTAGTAGGAGGTAGTTATCCCTTAAGAAGCGGTCAAACTTGCTGCGTCTGAGCAGGTACAGGGGGATCGGTTCGGGTCCGACCCGAACCGAGCTGGTGTCTTCAATCCGAAGACTTCATGTGCCAGGTTAGTGCGATGGAGGTCGGATCGGTTCGGCTCCGAACCGAACCGAGGAGGAGGCTCCGAACCGGAGTTATGATGTATACTTCTGAGCTGAGTGCAAGCCGGGTCGGGTTCTGATAGTCCGATCCGATCCGGTTAGAGGTGATATCAAATTTCCAAGTCTAAGTTTCCAGTTCTGCATGCGTTCACGGAAACGGGCATAACTTTCAAACCGTAAGTCCGATTGACCCAAACCAAAGCTCAAACTGAAGCTAATTCAGAGATCTACAAGAGTTACAGAGCTCAGCTCCGTAATCGCTGTTTTCAGGCCCAAAAAAGGTCATCTGGTAGGAGTTTCGGGCCATTCTTTGTTTGTGATGCGATTTCAACCAAATCACTTCATGTCTTCTGACGATATTCCCAACACTTGAGTGTATTGTTGAGAAGAGATTCCATGTGTGACTGCTTTGACTAAAAAGCGGGTCAACATTTTGCCCCTCAGAACATATCTTGCTGAATGAAGGAAGATGTGTTCTGGATAATCCAAGGCCACGCCGGGCCTGCCAGCTGCAAGTATAATCCATACCTGCGAATAAAAGAAAGCATATAGGTGTGTCAAATCCTGACAAAACTAATTACACTTTCGAGCATAAACCATGCTTGGGCGTTTGTTTGAGCATAAACCATACTCAAGGGACGTTCGAATCATCCTGCCAAAACCTGACGAAGGACCTAACCTTCCGGGTACAAGCCATACCAGGAAGTTCAAACTGAGCATAAGCCATACCCGAGTTTTATTGAGTTCCTTTGCCAAATCCTGACAAAACAATAAGCCGTTCCAGAGTATAATCCATACTTAAGAGTCCTAGTGAGTACAATCCATATCCATGTCGGGATAGAGCTATGCTTGCCAAGACCTGACAAGACAGTCTGTCCCTAAGCATAATCCATGCCTAGGGGTCCGAGATAAGTATAAGCCATACTTTAGTTGAGATTGAGAATCCTGCCACAACCTGACAAGACACTTAAATTGCCAAACATAATCCATGCTCGGAAAGTCCTTCCTTATTCAATTCAAAGTACAAAACCAAAGCAAATCCTGATTGGTTTGTCATCGAGTGCAGAGCACGTTTTGGAGCTAAATCCTAACCCCGAACGTGTGTACTCCGATTTAGCCAATCGGAAAACCTAAAGAAAGCAAAGAAACATATCTTAAATCCTAAGAAATGCTGAAAACGCAGAGTGATCCAATCCAGATCAGTTGAGGACGAGCCGATGGGAGCTCGTTCCAGGGTCATTCCCTCTCCGGGGAGCAGGTGGTGGCAGCACAGGTACAGGTGCTGTTGGTTGTTTCACATACTCGGGTAGCTCTCCACGTCTAACACGTTCCTCAATCAGATCTCGCAAGTGTCTACAGTCATTTGTGTCATGACCGTCCATATCGTGAAATATGCAATATTTCCCAGAATCGCGTTCTCTTTGCGTTGGCTCCCTCCTGGGAGGCTTTGGATAGGAGACGTCACCGTTTGTGTTCACGTAGATGTCGGTTAGTGACGAATTGAGTTCTGTGTACTTTTCATATCTGGGCCCTCTCCGGGGCTGAGCGTTGCGGTCATTCTTGACGGCAGCTTTTCCTTTGCCTTTATCAGAATCAGACGGTTCTCCGTCTTTGAGCATGTTAACATCGAGAACTTTCTTTTCGGAGGTTGCGTCTTCTTCACGCAAAAACCTATCCGATTCAAGGTAGAATTCGCTGAGATTCCTTGGTGGGTCCCGGTACAAGGATTTTTTGAACTCCGAGTTGTCTAGAACGCCGGATACTGCCGCCATTAATACCATAGATGGCTCGGGTCGATCAACTGATGCTGCTGCAACGTTGAACCTTTCCAGAAATGACCGCAGAGTTTCTTTAGGCCTCTGCTTGATTGTAGTTAGTGACATTACATTCTTGGGTCGAGCGATATGGACCCGAAACTGTTCAATAAAGCGAGCGACCAACATGTTCCAGCTGTTGATCGATTCAGATTCCAGCTGCCGAAACCACATAGCAGCAATATCAGTCAAAAAGAGGGGAAAGCATTTAGCCATGACGTTCTCCGACGCCGATTGAACTTCCATATGTCGTTTATAGCGCATTAGGTGCACAGTAGGATCTGCCCTGCCGTTGTAGGGTTCCAGTTGTGGAAGTTTGAAATCCGGAGGATTGCGGGAATTCCTGATTTCCTGTGTGAATGGATTGTGATTGACATCATCCATGTCATTCTGATAAGTGCGGCCTCTCGAAAGGCGTTCAATGAGATTGGCGAGCCGATCGCCTTCAAAGAGCTGTTGCAAGTTGACAAGTCCAGAGCTGGTGCCCCCAGCGTTGAGTTCAGAAGAGTGTGGAAGAGTATAAGGAGCTTGGCAGGTCATCCGGTTCGGTTCGGAGGTGCCCCCTTGCTGCGGCTCGGAGAAGCGAGGGAGGTTATGGAGAGGTGCACGGTTCGGATCGGAGGTGCCGATCCGAACAGGTTCGCCTGTTCCGAACCGGGGAGCTTGATGTTGAATTTGTGTGGTATTTCCGACCCGAACCGGTGCGGATGTAGGTCGAACAGGAGCGAAGCCTTGATTTCCAGAGGGGAGGCTGCTGCCCCCAGGCTCATGCAGGGTTGCTGTTCGGATCGGGTCCGAACCGATCCGGTGGGGAATGTCTCCCATTTCCATCTGCGTTGAATTCAGATTTTGGCCCTCGGTTCGGATCCGATCCGAACCGATCCGGTTTGCAGCTGCTGCTGGGGCTATTTCCGTGCTATTTCCAGCGAGTTGTGTGTTGCCACTTGGCCTACCTTCCATCCGAGCGAAGAATTGGTCGATCATCTCCTATTGTTTGCGGAGGAGATCATCTTGCCTAGCCATCTGTGTTCTCAATTCATCGAGAACGCCATCCATTTCATCTCTGGTTAAGTATGCTGATGGATTTTCATGAGAGGAAGCCTCCTGGCTTGCCTCGTTCCTTGTGCCTTCAGTGCCAACATCCTCGGCACGAGAGAAGGTTCCGTCTTTCTTTCGCTTGACCATTGATCCAATAGCCAAATAATCCGCTTCCGTTCAAGCTAGTAGAAGAAGTTGTATCGTGTGCCCCCCTTCCTGGCGCGCCAAAATGTTAGACCGAAATTTGGGCCTAACACCCAAACTCTATGTGAAAACCTCACAATCACAGAACAAATGCAGAAAAAACAGTAAAATAAGAGGAGACACACGAGATTTTTATAGTGGTTCGGCTCAATCCAAGCCTACGTCCACTTTATAGTTTCTCATATCCTGAGGAATTACAATTACAATGGTGTCTCACAATCCGTGAGATTCTATTATACACAATAACCTTATGTTGTAATGAAGAAGAGGAGAAAAGAGATTGAATTTATGCACGATAGCCTCGTGTTTGATTGAGTTGAGGAGTACCCAAAGTCCTTGAATACTTGGTAATGGAAGTCGGGAGGTGTTAGTGCCGGAAAAACCCCTTGAAATGACGGTCTCATGGTGTATTTATAGGCGTAGAGGAGCTGCTGGGAGCTCTGATCCGGGTCGGATCGGGTGTGACGTGGTGAGCGGAGAGGACATCTCGGAGAGAGTGGAGAAGTGGCCTTTCAGATCGTGTGCATACAGGTGGCGGCCGATCCGGATTAGTAGGAGGTAGTTATCCCTTAAGAAGCGGTCAAACTTGCTGCGTCTGAGCAGGTACAGGGGGATCGGTTCGGGTCCGACCCGAACCGAGCTGGTGTCTTCAATCCGAAGACTTCATGTGCCAGGTTAGTGCGATGGAGGTCGGATCGGTTCGGCTCCGAACCGAACCGAGGAGGAGGCTCCGAACCGGAGTTATGATGTATACTTCTGAGCTGAGTGCAAGCCGGGTCGGGTTCTGATAGTCCGATCCGATCCGGTTAGAGGTGATATCAAATTTCCAAGTCTAAGTTTCCAGTTCTGCATGCGTTCACGGAAACGGGCATAACTTTCAAACCGTAAGTCCGATTGACCCAAACCAAAGCTCAAACTGAAGCTAATTCAGAGATCTACAAGAGTTACAGAGCTCAGCTCCGTAATCGCTGTTTTCAGGCCCAAAAAAGGTCATCTGGTAGGAGTTTCGGGCCATTCTTTGTTTGTGATGCGATTTCAACCAAATCACTTCATGTCTTCTGACGATATTCCCAACACTTGAGTGTATTGTTGAGAAGAGATTCCATGTGTGACTGCTTTGACTAAAAAGCGGGTCAACATTTTGCCCCTCAGAACATATCTTGCTGAATGAAGGAAGATGTGTTCTGGATAATCCAAGGCCACGCCGGGCCTGCCAGCTGCAAGTATAATCCATACCTGCGAATAAAAGAAAGCATATAGGTGTGTCAAATCCTGACAAAACTAATTACACTTTCGAGCATAAACCATGCTTGGGCGTTTGTTTGAGCATAAACCATACTCAAGGGACGTTCGAATCATCCTGCCAAAACCTGACGAAGGACCTAACCTTCCGGGTACAAGCCATACCAGGAAGTTCAAACTGAGCATAAGCCATACCCGAGTTTTATTGAGTTCCTTTGCCAAATCCTGACAAAACAATAAGCCGTTCCAGAGTATAATCCATACTTAAGAGTCCTAGTGAGTACAATCCATATCCATGTCGGGATAGAGCTATGCTTGCCAAGACCTGACAAGACAGTCTGTCCCTAAGCATAATCCATGCCTAGGGGTCCGAGATAAGTATAAGCCATACTTTAGTTGAGATTGAGAATCCTGCCACAACCTGACAAGACACTTAAATTGCCAAACATAATCCATGCTCGGAAAGTCCTTCCTTATTCAATTCAAAGTACAAAACCAAAGCAAATCCTGATTGGTTTGTCATCGAGTGCAGAGCACGTTTTGGAGCTAAATCCTAACCCCGAACGTGTGTACTCCGATTTAGCCAATCGGAAAACCTAAAGAAAGCAAAGAAACATATCTTAAATCCTAAGAAATGCTGAAAACGCAGAGTGATCCAATCCAGATCAGTTGAGGACGAGCCGATGGGAGCTCGTTCCAGGGTCATTCCCTCTCCGGGGAGCAGGTGGTGGCAGCACAGGTACAGGTGCTGTTGGTTGTTTCACATACTCGGGTAGCTCTCCACGTCTAACCCGTTCCTCAATCAGATCTCGCAAGTGTCTACAGTCATTTGTGTCATGACCGTCCATATCGTGAAATATGCAATATTTCCCAGAATCGCGTTCTCTTTGCGTTGGCTCCCTCCTGGGAGGCTTTGGATAGGAGACGTCACCGTTTGTGTTCACGTAGATGTCGGTTAGTGACGAATTGAGTTCTGTGTACTTTTCATATCTGGGCCCTCTCCGGGGCTGAGCGTTGCGGTCATTCTTGACGGCAGCTTTTCCTTTGCCTTTATCAGAATCAGACGGTTCTCCGTCTTTGAGCATGTTAACATCGAGAACTTTCTTTTCGGAGGTTGCGTCTTCTTCACGCAAAAACCTATCCGATTCAAGGTAGAATTCGCTGAGATTCCTTGGTGGGTCCCGGTACAAGGATTTTTTGAACTCCGAGTTGTCTAGAACGCCGGATACTGCCGCCATTAATACCATAGATGGCTCGGGTCGATCAACTGATGCTGCTGCAACGTTGAACCTTTCCAGAAATGACCGCAGAGTTTCTTTAGGCCTCTGCTTGATTGTAGTTAGTGACATTACATTCTTGGGTCGAGCGATATGGACCCGAAACTGTTCAATAAAGCGAGCGACCAACATGTTCCAGCTGTTGATCGATTCAGATTCCAGCTGCCGAAACCACATAGCAGCAATATCAGTCAAAAAGAGGGGAAAGCATTTAGCCATGACGTTCTCCGACGCCGATTGAACTTCCATATGTCGTTTATAGCGCATTAGGTGCACAGTAGGATCTGCCCTGCCGTTGTAGGGTTCCAGTTGTGGAAGTTTGAAATCCGGAGGATTGCGGGAATTCCTGATTTCCTGTGTGAATGGATTGTGATTGACATCATCCATGTCATTCTGATAAGTGCGGCCTCTCGAAAGGCGTTCAATGAGATTGGCGAGCCGATCGCCTTCAAAGAGCTGTTGCAAGTTGACAAGTCCAGAGCTGGTGCCCCCAGCGTTGAGTTCAGAAGAGTGTGGAAGAGTATAAGGAGCTTGGCAGGTCATCCGGTTCGGTTCGGAGGTGCCCCCTTGCTGCGGCTCGGAGAAGCGAGGGAGGTTATGGAGAGGTGCACGGTTCGGATCGGAGGTGCCGATCCGAACAGGTTCGCCTGTTCCGAACCGGGGAGCTTGATGTTGAATTTGTGTGGTATTTCCGACCCGAACCGGTGCGGATGTAGGTCGAACAGGAGCGAAGCCTTGATTTCCAGAGGGGAGGCTGCTGCCCCCAGGCTCATGCAGGGTTGCTGTTCGGATCGGGTCCGAACCGATCCGGTGGGGAATGTCTCCCATTTCCATCTGCGTTGAATTCAGATTTTGGCCCTCGGTTCGGATCCGATCCGAACCGATCCGGTTTGCAGCTGCTGCTGGGGCTATTTCCGTGCTATTTCCAGCGAGTTGTGTGTTGCCACTTGGCCTACCTTCCATCCGAGCGAAGAATTGGTCGATCATCTCCTATTGTTTGCGGAGGAGATCATCTTGCCTAGCCATCTGTGTTCTCAATTCATCGAGAACGCCATCCATTTCATCTCTGGTTAAGTATGCTGATGGATTTTCATGAGAGGAAGCCTCCTGGCTTGCCTCGTTCCTTGTGCCTTCAGTGCCAACATCCTCGGCACGAGAGAAGGTTCCGTCTTTCTTTCGCTTGACCATTGATCCAATAGCCAAATAATCCGCTTCCGTTCAAGCTAGTAGAAGAAGTTGTATCGTGTGCCCCCCTTCCTGGCGCGCCAAAATGTTAGACCGAAATTTGGGCCTAACACCCAAACTCTATGTGAAAACCTCACAATCACATAACAAATGCAGAAAAAACAGTAAAATAAGAGGAGACACACGAGATTTTTATAGTGGTTCGGCTCAATCCAAGCCTACGTCCACTTTATAGTTTCTCATATCCTGAGGAATTACAATTACAATGGTGTCTCACAATCCGTGAGATTCTATTATACACAATAACCTTATGTTGTAATGAAGAAGAGGAGAAAAGAGATTGAATTTATGCACGATAGCCTCGTGTTTGATTGAGTTGAGGAGTACCCAAAGTCCTTGAATACTTGGTAATGGAAGTCGGGAGGTGTTAGTGCCGGAAAAACCCCTTGAAATGACGGTCTCATGGTGTATTTATAGGCGTAGAGGAGCTGCTGGGAGCTCTGATCCGGGTCGGATCGGGTGTGACGTGGTGAGCGGAGAGGACATCTCGGAGAGAGTGGAGAAGTGGCCTTTCAGATCGTGTGCATACAGGTGGCGGCCGATCCGGATTAGTAGGAGGTAGTTATCCCTTAAGAAGCGGTCAAACTTGCTGCGTCTGAGCAGGTACAGGGGGATCGGTTCGGGTCCGACCCGAACCGAGCTGGTGTCTTCAATCCGAAGACTTCATGTGCCAGGTTAGTGCGATGGAGGTCGGATCGGTTCGGCTCCGAACCGAACCGAGGAGGAGGCTCCGAACCGGAGTTATGATGTATACTTCTGAGCTGAGTGCAAGCCGGGTCGGGTTCTGATAGTCCGATCCGATCCGGTTAGAGGTGATATCAAATTTCCAAGTCTAAGTTTCCAGTTCTGCATGCGTTCACGGAAACGGGCATAACTTTCAAACCGTAAGTCCGATTGACCCAAACCAAAGCTCAAACTGAAGCTAATTCAGAGATCTACAAGAGTTACAGAGCTCAGCTCCGTAATCGCTGTTTTCAGGCCCAAAAAAGGTCATCTGGTAGGAGTTTCGGGCCATTCTTTGTTTGTGATGCGATTTCAACCAAATCACTTCATGTCTTCT
Organism: Allium sativum; assembly: GCA_030737875.1. NCBI lineage: Eukaryota > Viridiplantae > Streptophyta > Magnoliopsida > Asparagales > Amaryllidaceae > Allium > Allium sativum. Next base: position 439,169,135 of record CM060922.1, on the reverse strand, counting down.
GACGATATTCCCAACACTTGAGTGTATTGTTGAGAAGAGATTCCATGTGTGACTGCTTTGACTAAAAAGCGGGTCAACATTTTGCCCCTCAGAACATATCTTGCTGAATGAAGGAAGATGTGTTCTGGATAATCCAAGGCCACGCCGGGCCTGCCAGCTGCAAGTATAATCCATACCTGCGAATAAAAGAAAGCATATAGGTGTGTCAAATCCTGACAAAACTAATTACACTTTCGAGCATAAACCATGCTTGGGCGTTTGTTTGAGCATAAACCATACTCAAGGGACGTTCGAATCATCCTGCCAAAACCTGACGAAGGACCTAACCTTCCGGGTACAAGCCATACCAGGAAGTTCAAACTGAGCATAAGCCATACCCGAGTTTTATTGAGTTCCTTTGCCAAATCCTGACAAAACAATAAGCCGTTCCAGAGTATAATCCATACTTAAGAGTCCTAGTGAGTACAATCCATATCCATGTCGGGATAGAGCTATGCTTGCCAAGACCTGACAAGACAGTCTGTCCCTAAGCATAATCCATGCCTAGGGGTCCGAGATAAGTATAAGCCATACTTTAGTTGAGATTGAGAATCCTGCCACAACCTGACAAGACACTTAAATTGCCAAACATAATCCATGCTCGGAAAGTCCTTCCTTATTCAATTCAAAGTACAAAACCAAAGCAAATCCTGATTGGTTTGTCATCGAGTGCAGAGCACGTTTTGGAGCTAAATCCTAACCCCGAACGTGTGTACTCCGATTTAGCCAATCGGAAAACCTAAAGAAAGCAAAGAAACATATCTTAAATCCTAAGAAATGCTGAAAACGCAGAGTGATCCAATCCAGATCAGTTGAGGACGAGCCGATGGGAGCTCGTTCCAGGGTCATTCCCTCTCCGGGGAGCAGGTGGTGGCAGCACAGGTACAGGTGCTGTTGGTTGTTTCACATACTCGGGTAGCTCTCCACGTCTAACCCGTTCCTCAATCAGATCTCGCAAGTGTCTACAGTCATTTGTGTCATGACCGTCCATATCGTGAAATATGCAATATTTCCCAGAATCGCGTTCTCTTTGCGTTGGCTCCCTCCTGGGAGGCTTTGGATAGGAGACGTCACCGTTTGTGTTCACGTAGATGTCGGTTAGTGACGAATTGAGTTCTGTGTACTTTTCATATCTGGGCCCTCTCCGGGGCTGAGCGTTGCGGTCATTCTTGACGGCAGCTTTTCCTTTGCCTTTATCAGAATCAGACGGTTCTCCGTCTTTGAGCATGTTAACATCGAGAACTTTCTTTTCGGAGGTTGCGTCTTCTTCACGCAAAAACCTATCCGATTCAAGGTAGAATTCGCTGAGATTCCTTGGTGGGTCCCGGTACAAGGATTTTTTGAACTCCGAGTTGTCTAGAACGCCGGATACTGCCGCCATTAATACCATAGATGGCTCGGGTCGATCAACTGATGCTGCTGCAACGTTGAACCTTTCCAGAAATGACCGCAGAGTTTCTTTAGGCCTCTGCTTGATTGTAGTTAGTGACATTACATTCTTGGGTCGAGCGATATGGACCCGAAACTGTTCAATAAAGCGAGCGACCAACATGTTCCAGCTGTTGATCGATTCAGATTCCAGCTGCCGAAACCACATAGCAGCAATATCAGTCAAAAAGAGGGGAAAGCATTTAGCCATGACGTTCTCCGACGCCGATTGAACTTCCATATGTCGTTTATAGCGCATTAGGTGCACAGTAGGATCTGCCCTGCCGTTGTAGGGTTCCAGTTGTGGAAGTTTGAAATCCGGAGGATTGCGGGAATTCCTGATTTCCTGTGTGAATGGATTGTGATTGACATCATCCATGTCATTCTGATAAGTGCGGCCTCTCGAAAGGCGTTCAATGAGATTGGCGAGCCGATCGCCTTCAAAGAGCTGTTGCAAGTTGACAAGTCCAGAGCTGGTGCCCCCAGCGTTGAGTTCAGAAGAGTGTGGAAGAGTATAAGGAGCTTGGCAGGTCATCCGGTTCGGTTCGGAGGTGCCCCCTTGCTGCGGCTCGGAGAAGCGAGGGAGGTTATGGAGAGGTGCACGGTTCGGATCGGAGGTGCCGATCCGAACAGGTTCGCCTGTTCCGAACCGGGGAGCTTGATGTTGAATTTGTGTGGTATTTCCGACCCGAACCGGTGCGGATGTAGGTCGAACAGGAGCGAAGCCTTGATTTCCAGAGGGGAGGCTGCTGCCCCCAGGCTCATGCAGGGTTGCTGTTCGGATCGGGTCCGAACCGATCCGGTGGGGAATGTCTCCCATTTCCATCTGCGTTGAATTCAGATTTTGGCCCTCGGTTCGGATCCGATCCGAACCGATCCGGTTTGCAGCTGCTGCTGGGGCTATTTCCGTGCTATTTCCAGCGAGTTGTGTGTTGCCACTTGGCCTACCTTCCATCCGAGCGAAGAATTGGTCGATCATCTCCTATTGTTTGCGGAGGAGATCATCTTGCCTAGCCATCTGTGTTCTCAATTCATCGAGAACGCCATCCATTTCATCTCTGGTTAAGTATGCTGATGGATTTTCATGAGAGGAAGCCTCCTGGCTTGCCTCGTTCCTTGTGCCTTCAGTGCCAACATCCTCGGCACGAGAGAAGGTTCCGTCTTTCTTTCGCTTGACCATTGATCCAATAGCCAAATAATCCGCTTCCGTTCAAGCTAGTAGAAGAAGTTGTATCGTGTGCCCCCCTTCCTGGCGCGCCAAAATGTTAGACCGAAATTTGGGCCTAACACCCAAACTCTATGTGAAAACCTCACAATCACAGAACAAATGCAGAAAAAACAGTAAAATAAGAGGAGACACACGAGATTTTTATAGTGGTTCGGCTCAATCCAAGCCTACGTCCACTTTATAGTTTCTCATATCCTGAGGAATTACAATTACAATGGTGTCTCACAATCCGTGAGATTCTATTATACACAATAACCTTATGTTGTAATGAAGAAGAGGAGAAAAGAGATTGAATTTATGCACGATAGCCTCGTGTTTGATTGAGTTGAGGAGTACCCAAAGTCCTTGAATACTTGGTAATGGAAGTCGGGAGGTGTTAGTGCCGGAAAAACCCCTTGAAATGACGGTCTCATGGTGTATTTATAGGCGTAGAGGAGCTGCTGGGAGCTCTGATCCGGGTCGGATCGGGTGTGACGTGGTGAGCGGAGAGGACATCTCGGAGAGAGTGGAGAAGTGGCCTTTCAGATCGTGTGCATACAGGTGGCGGCCGATCCGGATTAGTAGGAGGTAGTTATCCCTTAAGAAGCGGTCAAACTTGCTGCGTCTGAGCAGGTACAGGGGGATCGGTTCGGGTCCGACCCGAACCGAGCTGGTGTCTTCAATCCGAAGACTTCATGTGCCAGGTTAGTGCGATGGAGGTCGGATCGGTTCGGCTCCGAACCGAACCGAGGAGGAGGCTCCGAACCGGAGTTATGATGTATACTTCTGAGCTGAGTGCAAGCCGGGTCGGGTTCTGATAGTCCGATCCGATCCGGTTAGAGGTGATATCAAATTTCCAAGTCTAAGTTTCCAGTTCTGCATGCGTTCACGGAAACGGGCATAACTTTCAAACCGTAAGTCCGATTGACCCAAACCAAAGCTCAAACTGAAGCTAATTCAGAGATCTACAAGAGTTACAGAGCTCAGCTCCGTAATCGCTGTTTTCAGGCCCAAAAAAGGTCATCTGGTAGGAGTTTCGGGCCATTCTTTGTTTGTGATGCGATTTCAACCAAATCACTTCATGTCTTCTGACGATATTCCCAACACTTGAGTGTATTGTTGAGAAGAGATTCCATGTGTGACTGCTTTGACTAAAAAGCGGGTCAACATTTTGCCCCTCAGAACATATCTTGCTGAATGAAGGAAGATGTGTTCTGGATAATCCAAGGCCACGCCGGGCCTGCCAGCTGCAAGTATAATCCATACCTGCGAATAAAAGAAAGCATATAGGTGTGTCAAATCCTGACAAAACTAATTACACTTTCGAGCATAAACCATGCTTGGGCGTTTGTTTGAGCATAAACCATACTCAAGGGACGTTCGAATCATCCTGCCAAAACCTGACGAAGGACCTAACCTTCCGGGTACAAGCCATACCAGGAAGTTCAAACTGAGCATAAGCCATACCCGAGTTTTATTGAGTTCCTTTGCCAAATCCTGACAAAACAATAAGCCGTTCCAGAGTATAATCCATACTTAAGAGTCCTAGTGAGTACAATCCATATCCATGTCGGGATAGAGCTATGCTTGCCAAGACCTGACAAGACAGTCTGTCCCTAAGCATAATCCATGCCTAGGGGTCCGAGATAAGTATAAGCCATACTTTAGTTGAGATTGAGAATCCTGCCACAACCTGACAAGACACTTAAATTGCCAAACATAATCCATGCTCGGAAAGTCCTTCCTTATTCAATTCAAAGTACAAAACCAAAGCAAATCCTGATTGGTTTGTCATCGAGTGCAGAGCACGTTTTGGAGCTAAATCCTAACCCCGAACGTGTGTACTCCGATTTAGCCAATCGGAAAACCTAAAGAAAGCAAAGAAACATATCTTAAATCCTAAGAAATGCTGAAAACGCAGAGTGATCCAATCCAGATCAGTTGAGGACGAGCCGATGGGAGCTCGTTCCAGGGTCATTCCCTCTCCGGGGAGCAGGTGGTGGCAGCACAGGTACAGGTGCTGTTGGTTGTTTCACATACTCGGGTAGCTCTCCACGTCTAACACGTTCCTCAATCAGATCTCGCAAGTGTCTACAGTCATTTGTGTCATGACCGTCCATATCGTGAAATATGCAATATTTCCCAGAATCGCGTTCTCTTTGCGTTGGCTCCCTCCTGGGAGGCTTTGGATAGGAGACGTCACCGTTTGTGTTCACGTAGATGTCGGTTAGTGACGAATTGAGTTCTGTGTACTTTTCATATCTGGGCCCTCTCCGGGGCTGAGCGTTGCGGTCATTCTTGACGGCAGCTTTTCCTTTGCCTTTATCAGAATCAGACGGTTCTCCGTCTTTGAGCATGTTAACATCGAGAACTTTCTTTTCGGAGGTTGCGTCTTCTTCACGCAAAAACCTATCCGATTCAAGGTAGAATTCGCTGAGATTCCTTGGTGGGTCCCGGTACAAGGATTTTTTGAACTCCGAGTTGTCTAGAACGCCGGATACTGCCGCCATTAATACCATAGATGGCTCGGGTCGATCAACTGATGCTGCTGCAACGTTGAACCTTTCCAGAAATGACCGCAGAGTTTCTTTAGGCCTCTGCTTGATTGTAGTTAGTGACATTACATTCTTGGGTCGAGCGATATGGACCCGAAACTGTTCAATAAAGCGAGCGACCAACATGTTCCAGCTGTTGATCGATTCAGATTCCAGCTGCCGAAACCACATAGCAGCAATATCAGTCAAAAAGAGGGGAAAGCATTTAGCCATGACGTTCTCCGACGCCGATTGAACTTCCATATGTCGTTTATAGCGCATTAGGTGCACAGTAGGATCTGCCCTGCCGTTGTAGGGTTCCAGTTGTGGAAGTTTGAAATCCGGAGGATTGCGGGAATTCCTGATTTCCTGTGTGAATGGATTGTGATTGACATCATCCATGTCATTCTGATAAGTGCGGCCTCTCGAAAGGCGTTCAATGAGATTGGCGAGCCGATCGCCTTCAAAGAGCTGTTGCAAGTTGACAAGTCCAGAGCTGGTGCCCCCAGCGTTGAGTTCAGAAGAGTGTGGAAGAGTATAAGGAGCTTGGCAGGTCATCCGGTTCGGTTCGGAGGTGCCCCCTTGCTGCGGCTCGGAGAAGCGAGGGAGGTTATGGAGAGGTGCACGGTTCGGATCGGAGGTGCCGATCCGAACAGGTTCGCCTGTTCCGAACCGGGGAGCTTGATGTTGAATTTGTGTGGTATTTCCGACCCGAACCGGTGCGGATGTAGGTCGAACAGGAGCGAAGCCTTGATTTCCAGAGGGGAGGCTGCTGCCCCCAGGCTCATGCAGGGTTGCTGTTCGGATCGGGTCCGAACCGATCCGGTGGGGAATGTCTCCCATTTCCATCTGCGTTGAATTCAGATTTTGGCCCTCGGTTCGGATCCGATCCGAACCGATCCGGTTTGCAGCTGCTGCTGGGGCTATTTCCGTGCTATTTCCAGCGAGTTGTGTGTTGCCACTTGGCCTACCTTCCATCCGAGCGAAGAATTGGTCGATCATCTCCTATTGTTTGCGGAGGAGATCATCTTGCCTAGCCATCTGTGTTCTCAATTCATCGAGAACGCCATCCATTTCATCTCTGGTTAAGTATGCTGATGGATTTTCATGAGAGGAAGCCTCCTGGCTTGCCTCGTTCCTTGTGCCTTCAGTGCCAACATCCTCGGCACGAGAGAAGGTTCCGTCTTTCTTTCGCTTGACCATTGATCCAATAGCCAAATAATCCGCTTCCGTTCAAGCTAGTAGAAGAAGTTGTATCGTGTGCCCCCCTTCCTGGCGCGCCAAAATGTTAGACCGAAATTTGGGCCTAACACCCAAACTCTATGTGAAAACCTCACAATCACAGAACAAATGCAGAAAAAACAGTAAAATAAGAGGAGACACACGAGATTTTTATAGTGGTTCGGCTCAATCCAAGCCTACGTCCACTTTATAGTTTCTCATATCCTGAGGAATTACAATTACAATGGTGTCTCACAATCCGTGAGATTCTATTATACACAATAACCTTATGTTGTAATGAAGAAGAGGAGAAAAGAGATTGAATTTATGCACGATAGCCTCGTGTTTGATTGAGTTGAGGAGTACCCAAAGTCCTTGAATACTTGGTAATGGAAGTCGGGAGGTGTTAGTGCCGGAAAAACCCCTTGAAATGACGGTCTCATGGTGTATTTATAGGCGTAGAGGAGCTGCTGGGAGCTCTGATCCGGGTCGGATCGGGTGTGACGTGGTGAGCGGAGAGGACATCTCGGAGAGAGTGGAGAAGTGGCCTTTCAGATCGTGTGCATACAGGTGGCGGCCGATCCGGATTAGTAGGAGGTAGTTATCCCTTAAGAAGCGGTCAAACTTGCTGCGTCTGAGCAGGTACAGGGGGATCGGTTCGGGTCCGACCCGAACCGAGCTGGTGTCTTCAATCCGAAGACTTCATGTGCCAGGTTAGTGCGATGGAGGTCGGATCGGTTCGGCTCCGAACCGAACCGAGGAGGAGGCTCCGAACCGGAGTTATGATGTATACTTCTGAGCTGAGTGCAAGCCGGGTCGGGTTCTGATAGTCCGATCCGATCCGGTTAGAGGTGATATCAAATTTCCAAGTCTAAGTTTCCAGTTCTGCATGCGTTCACGGAAACGGGCATAACTTTCAAACCGTAAGTCCGATTGACCCAAACCAAAGCTCAAACTGAAGCTAATTCAGAGATCTACAAGAGTTACAGAGCTCAGCTCCGTAATCGCTGTTTTCAGGCCCAAAAAAGGTCATCTGGTAGGAGTTTCGGGCCATTCTTTGTTTGTGATGCGATTTCAACCAAATCACTTCATGTCTTCTGACGATATTCCCAACACTTGAGTGTATTGTTGAGAAGAGATTCCATGTGTGACTGCTTTGACTAAAAAGCGGGTCAACATTTTGCCCCTCAGAACATATCTTGCTGAATGAAGGAAGATGTGTTCTGGATAATCCAAGGCCACGCCGGGCCTGCCAGCTGCAAGTATAATCCATACCTGCGAATAAAAGAAAGCATATAGGTGTGTCAAATCCTGACAAAACTAATTACACTTTCGAGCATAAACCATGCTTGGGCGTTTGTTTGAGCATAAACCATACTCAAGGGACGTTCGAATCATCCTGCCAAAACCTGACGAAGGACCTAACCTTCCGGGTACAAGCCATACCAGGAAGTTCAAACTGAGCATAAGCCATACCCGAGTTTTATTGAGTTCCTTTGCCAAATCCTGACAAAACAATAAGCCGTTCCAGAGTATAATCCATACTTAAGAGTCCTAGTGAGTACAATCCATATCCATGTCGGGATAGAGCTATGCTTGCCAAGACCTGACAAGACAGTCTGTCCCTAAGCATAATCCATGCCTAGGGGTCCGAGATAAGTATAAGCCATACTTTAGTTGAGATTGAGAATCCTGCCACAACCTGACAAGACACTTAAATTGCCAAACATAATCCATGCTCGGAAAGTCCTTCCTTATTCAATTCAAAGTACAAAACCAAAGCAAATCCTGATTGGTTTGTCATCGAGTGCAGAGCACGTTTTGGAGCTAAATCCTAACCCCGAACGTGTGTACTCCGATTTAGCCAATCGGAAAACCTAAAGAAAGCAAAGAAACATATCTTAAATCCTAAGAAATGCTGAAAACGCAGAGTGATCCAATCCAGATCAGTTGAGGACGAGCCGATGGGAGCTCGTTCCAGGGTCATTCCCTCTCCGGGGAGCAGGTGGTGGCAGCACAGGTACAGGTGCTGTTGGTTGTTTCACATACTCGGGTAGCTCTCCACGTCTAACCCGTTCCTCAATCAGATCTCGCAAGTGTCTACAGTCATTTGTGTCATGACCGTCCATATCGTGAAATATGCAATATTTCCCAGAATCGCGTTCTCTTTGCGTTGGCTCCCTCCTGGGAGGCTTTGGATAGGAGACGTCACCGTTTGTGTTCACGTAGATGTCGGTTAGTGACGAATTGAGTTCTGTGTACTTTTCATATCTGGGCCCTCTCCGGGGCTGAGCGTTGCGGTCATTCTTGACGGCAGCTTTTCCTTTGCCTTTATCAGAATCAGACGGTTCTCCGTCTTTGAGCATGTTAACATCGAGAACTTTCTTTTCGGAGGTTGCGTCTTCTTCACGCAAAAACCTATCCGATTCAAGGTAGAATTCGCTGAGATTCCTTGGTGGGTCCCGGTACAAGGATTTTTTGAACTCCGAGTTGTCTAGAACGCCGGATACTGCCGCCATTAATACCATAGATGGCTCGGGTCGATCAACTGATGCTGCTGCAACGTTGAACCTTTCCAGAAATGACCGCAGAGTTTCTTTAGGCCTCTGCTTGATTGTAGTTAGTGACATTACATTCTTGGGTCGAGCGATATGGACCCGAAACTGTTCAATAAAGCGAGCGACCAACATGTTCCAGCTGTTGATCGATTCAGATTCCAGCTGCCGAAACCACATAGCAGCAATATCAGTCAAAAAGAGGGGAAAGCATTTAGCCATGACGTTCTCCGACGCCGATTGAACTTCCATATGTCGTTTATAGCGCATTAGGTGCACAGTAGGATCTGCCCTGCCGTTGTAGGGTTCCAGTTGTGGAAGTTTGAAATCCGGAGGATTGCGGGAATTCCTGATTTCCTGTGTGAATGGATTGTGATTGACATCATCCATGTCATTCTGATAAGTGCGGCCTCTCGAAAGGCGTTCAATGAGATTGGCGAGCCGATCGCCTTCAAAGAGCTGTTGCAAGTTGACAAGTCCAGAGCTGGTGCCCCCAGCGTTGAGTTCAGAAGAGTGTGGAAGAGTATAAGGAGCTTGGCAGGTCATCCGGTTCGGTTCGGAGGTGCCCCCTTGCTGCGGCTCGGAGAAGCGAGGGAGGTTATGGAGAGGTGCACGGTTCGGATCGGAGGTGCCGATCCGAACAGGTTCGCCTGTTCCGAACCGGGGAGCTTGATGTTGAATTTGTGTGGTATTTCCGACCCGAACCGGTGCGGATGTAGGTCGAACAGGAGCGAAGCCTTGATTTCCAGAGGGGAGGCTGCTGCCCCCAGGCTCATGCAGGGTTGCTGTTCGGATCGGGTCCGAACCGATCCGGTGGGGAATGTCTCCCATTTCCATCTGCGTTGAATTCAGATTTTGGCCCTCGGTTCGGATCCGATCCGAACCGATCCGGTTTGCAGCTGCTGCTGGGGCTATTTCCGTGCTATTTCCAGCGAGTTGTGTGTTGCCACTTGGCCTACCTTCCATCCGAGCGAAGAATTGGTCGATCATCTCCTATTGTTTGCGGAGGAGATCATCTTGCCTAGCCATCTGTGTTCTCAATTCATCGAGAACGCCATCCATTTCATCTCTGGTTAAGTATGCTGATGGATTTTCATGAGAGGAAGCCTCCTGGCTTGCCTCGTTCCTTGTGCCTTCAGTGCCAACATCCTCGGCACGAGAGAAGGTTCCGTCTTTCTTTCGCTTGACCATTGATCCAATAGCCAAATAATCCGCTTCCGTTCAAGCTAGTAGAAGAAGTTGTATCGTGTGCCCCCCTTCCTGGCGCGCCAAAATGTTAGACCGAAATTTGGGCCTAACACCCAAACTCTATGTGAAAACCTCACAATCACATAACAAATGCAGAAAAAACAGTAAAATAAGAGGAGACACACGAGATTTTTATAGTGGTTCGGCTCAATCCAAGCCTACGTCCACTTTATAGTTTCTCATATCCTGAGGAATTACAATTACAATGGTGTCTCACAATCCGTGAGATTCTATTATACACAATAACCTTATGTTGTAATGAAGAAGAGGAGAAAAGAGATTGAATTTATGCACGATAGCCTCGTGTTTGATTGAGTTGAGGAGTACCCAAAGTCCTTGAATACTTGGTAATGGAAGTCGGGAGGTGTTAGTGCCGGAAAAACCCCTTGAAATGACGGTCTCATGGTGTATTTATAGGCGTAGAGGAGCTGCTGGGAGCTCTGATCCGGGTCGGATCGGGTGTGACGTGGTGAGCGGAGAGGACATCTCGGAGAGAGTGGAGAAGTGGCCTTTCAGATCGTGTGCATACAGGTGGCGGCCGATCCGGATTAGTAGGAGGTAGTTATCCCTTAAGAAGCGGTCAAACTTGCTGCGTCTGAGCAGGTACAGGGGGATCGGTTCGGGTCCGACCCGAACCGAGCTGGTGTCTTCAATCCGAAGACTTCATGTGCCAGGTTAGTGCGATGGAGGTCGGATCGGTTCGGCTCCGAACCGAACCGAGGAGGAGGCTCCGAACCGGAGTTATGATGTATACTTCTGAGCTGAGTGCAAGCCGGGTCGGGTTCTGATAGTCCGATCCGATCCGGTTAGAGGTGATATCAAATTTCCAAGTCTAAGTTTCCAGTTCTGCATGCGTTCACGGAAACGGGCATAACTTTCAAACCGTAAGTCCGATTGACCCAAACCAAAGCTCAAACTGAAGCTAATTCAGAGATCTACAAGAGTTACAGAGCTCAGCTCCGTAATCGCTGTTTTCAGGCCCAAAAAAGGTCATCTGGTAGGAGTTTCGGGCCATTCTTTGTTTGTGATGCGATTTCAACCAAATCACTTCATGTCTTCTGACGATATTCCCAACACTTGAGTGTATTGTTGAGAAGAGATTCCATGTGTGACTGCTTTGACTAAAAAGCGGGTCAACATTTTGCCCCTCAGAACATATCTTGCTGAATGAAGGAAGATGTGTTCTGGATAATCCAAGGCCACGCCGGGCCTGCCAGCTGCAAGTATAATCCATACCTGCGAATAAAAGAAAGCATATAGGTGTGTCAAATCCTGACAAAACTAATTACACTTTCGAGCATAAACCATGCTTGGGCGTTTGTTTGAGCATAAACCATACTCAAGGGACGTTCGAATCATCCTGCCAAAACCTGACGAAGGACCTAACCTTCCGGGTACAAGCCATACCAGGAAGTTCAAACTGAGCATAAGCCATACCCGAGTTTTATTGAGTTCCTTTGCCAAATCCTGACAAAACAATAAGCCGTTCCAGAGTATAATCCATACTTAAGAGTCCTAGTGAGTACAATCCATATCCATGTCGGGATAGAGCTATGCTTGCCAAGACCTGACAAGACAGTCTGTCCCTAAGCATAATCCATGCCTAGGGGTCCGAGATAAGTATAAGCCATACTTTAGTTGAGATTGAGAATCCTGCCACAACCTGACAAGACACTTAAATTGCCAAACATAATCCATGCTCGGAAAGTCCTTCCTTATTCAATTCAAAGTACAAAACCAAAGCAAATCCTGATTGGTTTGTCATCGAGTGCAGAGCACGTTTTGGAGCTAAATCCTAACCCCGAACGTGTGTACTCCGATTTAGCCAATCGGAAAACCTAAAGAAAGCAAAGAAACATATCTTAAATCCTAAGAAATGCTGAAAACGCAGAGTGATCCAATCCAGATCAGTTGAGGACGAGCCGATGGGAGCTCGTTCCAGGGTCATTCCCTCTCCGGGGAGCAGGTGGTGGCAGCACAGGTACAGGTGCTGTTGGTTGTTTCACATACTCGGGTAGCTCTCCACGTCTAACCCGTTCCTCAATCAGATCTCGCAAGTGTCTACAGTCATTTGTGTCATGACCGTCCATATCGTGAAATATGCAATATTTCCCAGAATCGCGTTCTCTTTGCGTTGGCTCCCTCCTGGGAGGCTTTGGATAGGAGACGTCACCGTTTGTGTTCACGTAGATGTCGGTTAGTGACGAATTGAGTTCTGTGTACTTTTCATATCTGGGCCCTCTCCGGGGCTGAGCGTTGCGGTCATTCTTGACGGCAGCTTTTCCTTTGCCTTTATCAGAATCAGACGGTTCTCCGTCTTTGAGCATGTTAACATCGAGAACTTTCTTTTCGGAGGTTGCGTCTTCTTCACGCAAAAACCTATCCGATTCAAGGTAGAATTCGCTGAGATTCCTTGGTGGGTCCCGGTACAAGGATTTTTTGAACTCCGAGTTGTCTAGAACGCCGGATACTGCCGCCATTAATACCATAGATGGCTCGGGTCGATCAACTGATGCTGCTGCAACGTTGAACCTTTCCAGAAATGACCGCAGAGTTTCTTTAGGCCTCTGCTTGATTGTAGTTAGTGACATTACATTCTTGGGTCGAGCGATATGGACCCGAAACTGTTCAATAAAGCGAGCGACCAACATGTTCCAGCTGTTGATCGATTCAGATTCCAGCTGCCGAAACCACATAGCAGCAATATCAGTCAAAAAGAGGGGAAAGCATTTAGCCATGACGTTCTCCGACGCCGATTGAACTTCCATATGTCGTTTATAGCGCATTAGGTGCACAGTAGGATCTGCCCTGCCGTTGTAGGGTTCCAGTTGTGGAAGTTTGAAATCCGGAGGATTGCGGGAATTCCTGATTTCCTGTGTGAATGGATTGTGATTGACATCATCCATGTCATTCTGATAAGTGCGGCCTCTCGAAAGGCGTTCAATGAGATTGGCGAGCCGATCGCCTTCAAAGAGCTGTTGCAAGTTGACAAGTCCAGAGCTGGTGCCCCCAGCGTTGAGTTCAGAAGAGTGTGGAAGAGTATAAGGAGCTTGGCAGGTCATCCGGTTCGGTTCGGAGGTGCCCCCTTGCTGCGGCTCGGAGAAGCGAGGGAGGTTATGGAGAGGTGCACGGTTCGGATCGGAGGTGCCGATCCGAACAGGTTCGCCTGTTCCGAACCGGGGAGCTTGATGTTGAATTTGTGTGGTATTTCCGACCCGAACCGGTGCGGATGTAGGTCGAACAGGAGCGAAGCCTTGATTTCCAGAGGGGAGGCTGCTGCCCCCAGGCTCATGCAGGGTTGCTGTTCGGATCGGGTCCGAACCGATCCGGTGGGGAATGTCTCCCATTTCCATCTGCGTTGAATTCAGATTTTGGCCCTCGGTTCGGATCCGATCCGAACCGATCCGGTTTGCAGCTGCTGCTGGGGCTATTTCCGTGCTATTTCCAGCGAGTTGTGTGTTGCCACTTGGCCTACCTTCCATCCGAGCGAAGAATTGGTCGATCGTCTCCTATTGTTTGCGGAGGAGATCATCTTGCCTAGCCATCTGTGTTCTCAATTCATCGAGAACGCCATCCATTTCATCTCTGGTTAAGTATGCTGATGGATTTTCATGAGAGGAAGCCTCCTGGCTTGCCTCGTTCCTTGTGCCTTCAGTGCCAACATCCTCGGCACGAGAGAAGGTTCCGTCTTTCTTTCGCTTGACCATTGATCCAATAGCCAAATAATCCGCTTCCGTTCAAGCTAGTAGAAGAAGTTGTATCGTGTGCCCCCCTTCCTGGCGCGCCAAAATGTTAGACCGAAATTTGGGCCTAACACCCAAACTCTATGTGAAAACCTCACAATCACAGAACAAATGCAGAAAAAACAGTAAAATAAGAGGAGACACACGAGATTTTTATAGTGGTTCGGCTCAATCCAAGCCTACGTCCACTTTATAGTTTCTCATATCCTGAGGAATTACAATTACAATGGTGTCTCACAATCCGTGAGATTCTATTATACACAATAACCTTATGTTGTAATGAAGAAGAGGAGAAAAGAGATTGAATTTATGCACGATAGCCTCGTGTTTGATTGAGTTGAGGAGTACCCAAAGTCCTTGAATACTTGGTAATGGAAGTCGGGAGGTGTTAGTGCCGGAAAAACCCCTTGAAATGACGGTCTCATGGTGTATTTATAGGCGTAGAGGAGCTGCTGGGAGCTCTGATCCGGGTCGGATCGGGTGTGACGTGGTGAGCGGAGAGGACATCTCGGAGAGAGTGGAGAAGTGGCCTTTCAGATCGTGTGCATACAGGTGGCGGCCGATCCGGATTAGTAGGAGGTAGTTATCCCTTAAGAAGCGGTCAAACTTGCTGCGTCTGAGCAGGTACAGGGGGATCGGTTCGGGTCCGACCCGAACCGAGCTGGTGTCTTCAATCCGAAGACTTCATGTGCCAGGTTAGTGCGATGGAGGTCGGATCGGTTCGGCTCCGAACCGAACCGAGGAGGAGGCTCCGAACCGGAGTTATGATGTATACTTCTGAGCTGAGTGCAAGCCGGGTCGGGTTCTGATAGTCCGATCCGATCCGGTTAGAGGTGATATCAAATTTCCAAGTCTAAGTTTCCAGTTCTGCATGCGTTCACGGAAACGGGCATAACTTTCAAACCGTAAGTCCGATTGACCCAAACCAAAGCTCAAACTGAAGCTAATTCAGAGATCTACAAGAGTTACAGAGCTCAGCTCCGTAATCGCTGTTTTCAGGCCCAAAAAAGGTCATCTGGTAGGAGTTTCGGGCCATTCTTTGTTTGTGATGCGATTTCAACCAAATCACTTCATGTCTTCTGACGATATTCCCAACACTTGAGTGTATTGTTGAGAAGAGATTCCATGTGTGACTGCTTTGACTAAAAAGCGGGTCAACATTTTGCCCCTCAGAACATATCTTGCTGAATGAAGGAAGATGTGTTCTGGATAATCCAAGGCCACGCCGGGCCTGCCAGCTGCAAGTATAATCCATACCTGCGAATAAAAGAAAGCATATAGGTGTGTCAAATCCTGACAAAACTAATTACACTTTCGAGCATAAACCATGCTTGGGCGTTTGTTTGAGCATAAACCATACTCAAGGTACGTTCGAATCATCCTGCCAAAACCTGACGAAGGACCTAACCTTCCGGGTACAAGCCATACCAGGAAGTTCAAACTGAGCATAAGCCATACCCGAGTTTTATTGAGTTCCTTTGCCAAATCCTGACAAAACAATAAGCCATTCCAGAGTATAATCCATACTTAAGAGTCCTAGTGAGTACAATCCATATCCATGTCGGGATAGAGCTATGCTTGCCAAGACCTGACAAGACAGTCTGTCCCTAAGCATAATCCATGCCTAGGGGTCCGAGATAAGTATAAGCCATACTTTAGTTGAGATTGAGAATCCTGCCACAACCTGACAAGACACTTAAATTGCCAAACATAATCCATGCTCGGAAAGTCCTTCCTTATTCAATTCAAAGTACAAAACCAAAGCAAATCCTGATTGGTTTGTCATCGAGTGCAGAGCACGTTTTGGAGCTAAATCCTAACCCCGAACGTGTGTACTCCGATTTAGCCAATCGGAAAACCTAAAGAAAGCAAAGAAACATATCTTAAATCCTAAGAAATGCTGAAAACGCAGAGTGATCCAATCCAGATCAGTTGAGGACGAGCCGATGGGAGCTCGTTCCAGGGTCATTCCCTCTCCGGGGAGCAGGTGGTGGCAGCACAGGTACAGGTGCTGTTGGTTGTTTCACATACTCGGGTAGCTCTCCACGTCTAACCCGTTCCTCAATCAGATCTCGCAAGTGTCTACAGTCATTTGTGTCATGACCGTCCATATCGTGAAATATGCAATATTTCCCAGAATCGCGTTCTCTTTGCGTTGGCTCCCTCCTGGGAGGCTTTGGATAGGAGACGTCACCGTTTGTGTTCACGTAGATGTCGGTTAGTGACGAATTGAGTTCTGTGTACTTTTCATATCTGGGCCCTCTCCGGGGCTGAGCGTTGCGGTCATTCTTGACGGCAGCTTTTCCTTTGCCTTTATCAGAATCAGACGGTTCTCCGTCTTTGAGCATGTTAACATCGAGAACTTTCTTTTCGGAGGTTGCGTCTTCTTCACGCAAAAACCTATCCGATTCAAGGTAGAATTCGCTGAGATTCCTTGGTGGGTCCCGGTACAAGGATTTTTTGAACTCCGAGTTGTCTAGAACGCCGGATACTGCCGCCATTAATACCATAGATGGCTCGGGTCGATCAACTGATGCTGCTGCAACGTTGAACCTTTCCAGAAATGACCGCAGAGTTTCTTTAGGCCTCTGCTTGATTGTAGTTAGTGACATTACATTCTTGGGTCGAGCGATATGGACCCGAAACTGTTCAATAAAGCGAGCGACCAACATGTTCCAGCTGTTGATCGATTCAGATTCCAGCTGCCGAAACCACATAGCAGCAATATCAGTCAAAAAGAGGGGAAAGCATTTAGCCATGACGTTCTCCGACGCCGATTGAACTTCCATATGTCGTTTATAGCGCATTAGGTGCACAGTAGGATCTGCCCTGCCGTTGTAGGGTTCCAGTTGTGGAAGTTTGAAATCCGGAGGATTGCGGGAATTCCTGATTTCCTGTGTGAATGGATTGTGATTGACATCATCCATGTCATTCTGATAAGTGCGGCCTCTCGAAAGGCGTTCAATGAGATTGGCGAGCCGATCGCCTTCAAAGAGCTGTTGCAAGTTGACAAGTCCAGAGCTGGTGCCCCCAGCGTTGAGTTCAGAAGAGTGTGGAAGAGTATAAGGAGCTTGGCAGGTCATCCGGTTCGGTTCGGAGGTGCCCCCTTGCTGCGGCTCGGAGAAGCGAGGGAGGTTATGGAGAGGTGCACGGTTCGGATCGGAGGTGCCGATCCGAACAGGTTCGCCTGTTCCGAACCGGGGAGCTTGATGTTGAATTTGTGTGGTATTTCCGACCCGAACCGGTGCGGATGTAGGTCGAACAGGAGCGAAGCCTTGATTTCCAGAGGGGAGGCTGCTGCCCCCAGGCTCATGCAGGGTTGCTGTTCGGATCGGGTCCGAACCGATCCGGTGGGGAATGTCTCCCATTTCCATCTGCGTTGAATTCAGATTTTGGCCCTCGGTTCGGATCCGATCCGAACCGATCCGGTTTGCAGCTGCTGCTGGGGCTATTTCCGTGCTATTTCCAGCGAGTTGTGTGTTGCCACTTGGCCTACCTTCCATCCGAGCGAAGAATTGGTCGATCGTCTCCTATTGTTTGCGGAGGAGATCATCTTGCCTAGCCATCTGTGTTCTCAATTCATCGAGAACGCCATCCATTTCATCTCTGGTTAAGTATGCTGATGGATTTTCATGAGAGGAAGCCTCCTGGCTTGCCTCGTTCCTTGTGCCTTCAGTGCCAACATCCTCGGCACGAGAGAAGGTTCCGTCTTTCTTTCGCTTGACCATTGATCCAATAGCCAAATAATCCGCTTCCGTTCAAGCTAGTAGAAGAAGTTGTATCGTGTGCCCCCCTTCCTGGCGCGCCAAAATGTTAGACCGAAATTTGGGCCTAATACCCAAACTCTATGTGAAAACCTCACAATCACAGAACAAATGCAGAAAAAACAGTAAAATAAGAGGAGACACACGAGATTTTTATAGTGGTTCGGCTCAATCCAAGCCTACGTCCACTTTATAGTTTCTCATATCCTGAGGAATTACAATTACAATGGTGTCTCACAATCCGTGAGATTCTATTATACACAATAACCTTATGTTGTAATGAAGAAGAGGAGAAAAGAGATTGAATTTATGCACGATAGCCTCGTGTTTGATTGAGTTGAGGAGTACCCAAAGTCCTTGAATACTTGGTAATGGAAGTCGGGAGGTGTTAGTGCCGGAAAAACCCCTTGAAATGACGGTCTCATGGTGTATTTATAGGCGTAGAGGAGCTGCTGGGAGCTCTGATCCGGGTCGGATCGGGTGTGACGTGGTGAGCGGAGAGGACATCTCGGAGAGAGTGGAGAAGTGGCCTTTCAGATCGTGTGCATACAGGTGGCGGCCGATCCGGATTAGTAGGAGGTAGTTATCCCTTAAGAAGCGGTCAAACTTGCTGCGTCTGAGCAGGTACAGGGGGATCGGTTCGGGTCCGACCCGAACCGAGCTGGTGTCTTCAATCCGAAGACTTCATGTGCCAGGTTAGTGCGATGGAGGTCGGATCGGTTCGGCTCCGAACCGAACCGAGGAGGAGGCTCCGAACCGGAGTTATGATGTATACTTCTGAGCTGAGTGCAAGCCGGGTCGGGTTCTGATAGTCCGATCCGATCCGGTTAGAGGTGATATCAAATTTCCAAGTCTAAGTTTCCAGTTCTGCATGCGTTCACGGAAACGGGCATAACTTTCAAACCGTAAGTCCGATTGACCCAAACCAAAGCTCAAACTGAAGCTAATTCAGAGATCTACAAGAGTTACAGAGCTCAGCTCCGTAATCGCTGTTTTCAGGCCCAAAAAAGGTCATCTGGTAGGAGTTTCGGGCCATTCTTTGTTTGTGATGCGATTTCAACCAAATCACTTCATGTCTTCTGACGATATTCCCAACACTTGAGTGTATTGTTGAGAAGAGATTCCATGTGTGACTGCTTTGACTAAAAAGCGGGTCAACATTTTGCCCCTCAGAACATATCTTGCTGAATGAAGGAAGATGTGTTCTGGATAATCCAAGGCCACGCCGGGCCTGCCAGCTGCAAGTATAATCCATACCTGCGAATAAAAGAAAGCATATAGGTGTGTCAAATCCTGACAAAACTAATTACACTTTCGAGCATAAACCATGCTTGGGCGTTTGTTTGAGCATAAACCATACTCAAGGTACGTTCGAATCATCCTGCCAAAACCTGACGAAGGACCTAACCTTCCGGGTACAAGCCATACCAGGAAGTTCAAACTGAGCATAAGCCATACCCGAGTTTTATTGAGTTCCTTTGCCAAATCCTGACAAAACAATAAGCCATTCCAGAGTATAATCCATACTTAAGAGTCCTAGTGAGTACAATCCATATCCATGTCGGGATAGAGCTATGCTTGCCAAGACCTGACAAGACAGTCTGTCCCTAAGCATAATCCATGCCTAGGGGTCCGAGATAAGTATAAGCCATACTTTAGTTGAGATTGAGAATCCTGCCACAACCTGACAAGACACTTAAATTGCCAAACATAATCCATGCTCGGAAAGTCCTTCCTTATTCAATTCAAAGTACAAAACCAAAGCAAATCCTGATTGGTTTGTCATCGAGTGCAGAGCACGTTTTGGAGCTAAATCCTAACCCCGAACGTGTGTACTCCGATTTAGCCAATCGGAAAACCTAAAGAAAGCAAAGAAACATATCTTAAATCCTAAGAAATGCTGAAAACGCAGAGTGATCCAATCCAGATCAGTTGAGGACGAGCCGATGGGAGCTCGTTCCAGGGTCATTCCCTCTCCGGGGAGCAGGTGGTGGCAGCACAGGTACAGGTGCTGTTGGTTGTTTCACATACTCGGGTAGCTCTCCACGTCTAACCCGTTCCTCAATCAGATCTCGCAAGTGTCTACAGTCATTTGTGTCATGACCGTCCATATCGTGAAATATGCAATATTTCCCAGAATCGCGTTCTCTTTGCGTTGGCTCCCTCCTGGGAGGCTTTGGATAGGAGACGTCACCGTTTGTGTTCACGTAGATGTCGGTTAGTGACGAATTGAGTTCTGTGTACTTTTCATATCTGGGCCCTCTCCGGGGCTGAGCGTTGCGGTCATTCTTGACGGCAGCTTTTCCTTTGCCTTTATCAGAATCAGACGGTTCTCCGTCTTTGAGCATGTTAACATCGAGAACTTTCTTTTCGGAGGTTGCGTCTTCTTCACGCAAAAACCTATCCGATTCAAGGTAGAATTCGCTGAGATTCCTTGGTGGGTCCCGGTACAAGGATTTTTTGAACTCCGAGTTGTCTAGAACGCCGGATACTGCCGCCATTAATACCATAGATGGCTCGGGTCGATCAACTGATGCTGCTGCAACGTTGAACCTTTCCAGAAATGACCGCAGAGTTTCTTTAGGCCTCTGCTTGATTGTAGTTAGTGACATTACATTCTTGGGTCGAGCGATATGGACCCGAAACTGTTCAATAAAGCGAGCGACCAACATGTTCCAGCTGTTGATCGATTCAGATTCCAGCTGCCGAAACCACATAGCAGCAATATCAGTCAAAAAGAGGGGAAAGCATTTAGCCATGACGTTCTCCGACGCCGATTGAACTTCCATATGTCGTTTATAGCGCATTAGGTGCACAGTAGGATCTGCCCTGCCGTTGTAGGGTTCCAGTTGTGGAAGTTTGAAATCCGGAGGATTGCGGGAATTCCTGATTTCCTGTGTGAATGGATTGTGATTGACATCATCCATGTCATTCTGATAAGTGCGGCCTCTCGAAAGGCGTTCAATGAGATTGGCGAGCCGATCGCCTTCAAAGAGCTGTTGCAAGTTGACAAGTCCAGAGCTGGTGCCCCCAGCGTTGAGTTCAGAAGAGTGTGGAAGAGTATAAGGAGCTTGGCAGGTCATCCGGTTCGGTTCGGAGGTGCCCCCTTGCTGCGGCTCGGAGAAGCGAGGGAGGTTATGGAGAGGTGCACGGTTCGGATCGGAGGTGCCGATCCGAACAGGTTCGCCTGTTCCGAACCGGGGAGCTTGATGTTGAATTTGTGTGGTATTTCCGACCCGAACCGGTGCGGATGTAGGTCGAACAGGAGCGAAGCCTTGATTTCCAGAGGGGAGGCTGCTGCCCCCAGGCTCATGCAGGGTTGCTGTTCGGATCGGGTCCGAACCGATCCGGTGGGGAATGTCTCCCATTTCCATCTGCGTTGAATTCAGATTTTGGCCCTCGGTTCGGATCCGATCCGAACCGATCCGGTTTGCAGCTGCTGCTGGGGCTATTTCCGTGCTATTTCCAGCGAGTTGTGTGTTGCCACTTGGCCTACCTTCCATCCGAGCGAAGAATTGGTCGATCGTCTCCTATTGTTTGCGGAGGAGATCATCTTGCCTAGCCATCTGTGTTCTCAATTCATCGAGAACGCCATCCATTTCATCTCTGGTTAAGTATGCTGATGGATTTTCATGAGAGGAAGCCTCCTGGCTTGCCTCGTTCCTTGTGCCTTCAGTGCCAACATCCTCGGCACGAGAGAAGGTTCCGTCTTTCTTTCGCTTGACGATTGATCCAATAGCCAAATAATCCGCTTCCGTTCAAGCTAGTAGAAGAAGTTGTATCGTGTGCCCCCCTTCCTGGCGCGCCAAAATGTTAGACCGAAATTTGGGCCTAACACCCAAACTCTATGTGAAAACCTCACAATCACAGAACAAATGCAGAAAAAACAGTAAAATAAGAGGAGACACACGAGATTTTTATAGTGGTTCGGCTCAATCCAAGCCTACGTCCACTTTATAGTTTCTCATATCCTGAGGAATTACAATTACAATGGTGTCTCACAATCCGTGAGATTCTATTATACACAATAACCTTATGTTGTAATGAAGAAGAGGAGAAAAGAGATTGAATTTATGCACGATAGCCTCGTGTTTGATTGAGTTGAGGAGTACCCAAAGTCCTTGAATACTTGGTAATGGAAGTCGGGAGGTGTTAGTGCCGGAAAAACCCCTTGAAATGACGGTCTCATGGTGTATTTATAGGCGTAGAGGAGCTGCTGGGAGCTCTGATCCGGGTCGGATCGGGTGTGACGTGGTGAGCGGAGAGGACATCTCGGAGAGAGTGGAGAAGTGGCCTTTCAGATCGTGTGCATACAGGTGGCGGCCGATCCGGATTAGTAGGAGGTAGTTATCCCTTAAGAAGCGGTCAAACTTGCTGCGTCTGAGCAGGTACAGGGGGATCGGTTCGGGTCCGACCCGAACCGAGCTGGTGTCTTCAATCCGAAGACTTCATGTGCCAGGTTAGTGCGATGGAGGTCGGATCGGTTCGGCTCCGAACCGAACCGAGGAGGAGGCTCCGAACCGGAGTTATGATGTATACTTCTGAGCTGAGTGCAAGCCGGGTCGGGTTCTGATAGTCCGATCCGATCCGGTTAGAGGTGATATCAAATTTCCAAGTCTAAGTTTCCAGTTCTGCATGCGTTCACGGAAACGGGCATAACTTTCAAACCGTAAGTCCGATTGACCCAAACCAAAGCTCAAACTGAAGCTAATTCAGAGATCTACAAGAGTTACAGAGCTCAGCTCCGTAATCGCTGTTTTCAGGCCCAAAAAAGGTCATCTGGTAGGAGTTTCGGGCCATTCTTTGTTTGTGATGCGATTTCAACCAAATCACTTCATGTCTTCTGACGATATTCCCAACACTTGAGTGTATTGTTGAGAAGAGATTCCATGTGTGACTGCTTTGACTAAAAAGCGGGTCAACATTTTGCCCCTCAGAACATATCTTGCTGAATGAAGGAAGATGTGTTCTGGATAATCCAAGGCCACGCCGGGCCTGCCAGCTGCAAGTATAATCCATACCTGCGAATAAAAGAAAGCATATAGGTGTGTCAAATCCTGACAAAACTAATTACACTTTCGAGCATAAACCATGCTTGGGCGTTTGTTTGAGCATAAACCATACTCAAGGGACGTTCGAATCATCCTGCCAAAACCTGACGAAGGACCTAACCTTCCGGGTACAAGCCATACCAGGAAGTTCAAACTGAGCATAAGCCATACCCGAGTTTTATTGAGTTCCTTTGCCAAATCCTGACAAAACAATAAGCCGTTCCAGAGTATAATCCATACTTAAGAGTCCTAGTGAGTACAATCCATATCCATGTCGGGATAGAGCTATGCTTGCCAAGACCTGACAAGACAGTCTGTCCCTAAGCATAATCCATGCCTAGGGGTCCGAGATAAGTATAAGCCATACTTTAGTTGAGATTGAGAATCCTGCCACAACCTGACAAGACACTTAAATTGCCAAACATAATCCATGCTCGGAAAGTCCTTCCTTATTCAATTCAAAGTACAAAACCAAAGCAAATCCTGATTGGTTTGTCATCGAGTGCAGAGCACGTTTTGGAGCTAAATCCTAACCCCGAACGTGTGTACTCCGATTTAGCCAATCGGAAAACCTAAAGAAAGCAAAGAAACATATCTTAAATCCTAAGAAATGCTGAAAACGCAGAGTGATCCAATCCAGATCAGTTGAGGACGAGCCGATGGGAGCTCGTTCCAGGGTCATTCCCTCTCCGGGGAGCAGGTGGTGGCAGCACAGGTACAGGTGCTGTTGGTTGTTTCACATACTCGGGTAGCT
Organism: Allium sativum; assembly: GCA_030737875.1. Taxonomy (NCBI): domain Eukaryota; kingdom Viridiplantae; phylum Streptophyta; class Magnoliopsida; order Asparagales; family Amaryllidaceae; genus Allium; species Allium sativum. The sequence continues at coordinate 439,145,591 of CM060922.1, read as the reverse complement.
CTCCACGTCTAACCCGTTCCTCAATCAGATCTCGCAAGTGTCTACAGTCATTTGTGTCATGACCGTCCATATCGTGAAATATGCAATATTTCCCAGAATCGCGTTCTCTTTGCGTTGGCTCCCTCCTGGGAGGCTTTGGATAGGAGACGTCACCGTTTGTGTTCACGTAGATGTCGGTTAGTGACGAATTGAGTTCTGTGTACTTTTCATATCTGGGCCCTCTCCGGGGCTGAGCGTTGCGGTCATTCTTGACGGCAGCTTTTCCTTTGCCTTTATCAGAATCAGACGGTTCTCCGTCTTTGAGCATGTTAACATCGAGAACTTTCTTTTCGGAGGTTGCGTCTTCTTCACGCAAAAACCTATCCGATTCAAGGTAGAATTCGCTGAGATTCCTTGGTGGGTCCCGGTACAAGGATTTTTTGAACTCCGAGTTGTCTAGAACGCCGGATACTGCCGCCATTAATACCATAGATGGCTCGGGTCGATCAACTGATGCTGCTGCAACGTTGAACCTTTCCAGAAATGACCGCAGAGTTTCTTTAGGCCTCTGCTTGATTGTAGTTAGTGACATTACATTCTTGGGTCGAGCGATATGGACCCGAAACTGTTCAATAAAGCGAGCGACCAACATGTTCCAGCTGTTGATCGATTCAGATTCCAGCTGCCGAAACCACATAGCAGCAATATCAGTCAAAAAGAGGGGAAAGCATTTAGCCATGACGTTCTCCGACGCCGATTGAACTTCCATATGTCGTTTATAGCGCATTAGGTGCACAGTAGGATCTGCCCTGCCGTTGTAGGGTTCCAGTTGTGGAAGTTTGAAATCCGGAGGATTGCGGGAATTCCTGATTTCCTGTGTGAATGGATTGTGATTGACATCATCCATGTCATTCTGATAAGTGCGGCCTCTCGAAAGGCGTTCAATGAGATTGGCGAGCCGATCGCCTTCAAAGAGCTGTTGCAAGTTGACAAGTCCAGAGCTGGTGCCCCCAGCGTTGAGTTCAGAAGAGTGTGGAAGAGTATAAGGAGCTTGGCAGGTCATCCGGTTCGGTTCGGAGGTGCCCCCTTGCTGCGGCTCGGAGAAGCGAGGGAGGTTATGGAGAGGTGCACGGTTCGGATCGGAGGTGCCGATCCGAACAGGTTCGCCTGTTCCGAACCGGGGAGCTTGATGTTGAATTTGTGTGGTATTTCCGACCCGAACCGGTGCGGATGTAGGTCGAACAGGAGCGAAGCCTTGATTTCCAGAGGGGAGGCTGCTGCCCCCAGGCTCATGCAGGGTTGCTGTTCGGATCGGGTCCGAACCGATCCGGTGGGGAATGTCTCCCATTTCCATCTGCGTTGAATTCAGATTTTGGCCCTCGGTTCGGATCCGATCCGAACCGATCCGGTTTGCAGCTGCTGCTGGGGCTATTTCCGTGCTATTTCCAGCGAGTTGTGTGTTGCCACTTGGCCTACCTTCCATCCGAGCGAAGAATTGGTCGATCGTCTCCTATTGTTTGCGGAGGAGATCATCTTGCCTAGCCATCTGTGTTCTCAATTCATCGAGAACGCCATCCATTTCATCTCTGGTTAAGTATGCTGATGGATTTTCATGAGAGGAAGCCTCCTGGCTTGCCTCGTTCCTTGTGCCTTCAGTGCCAACATCCTCGGCACGAGAGAAGGTTCCGTCTTTCTTTCGCTTGACGATTGATCCAATAGCCAAATAATCCGCTTCCGTTCAAGCTAGTAGAAGAAGTTGTATCGTGTGCCCCCCTTCCTGGCGCGCCAAAATGTTAGACCGAAATTTGGGCCTAACACCCAAACTCTATGTGAAAACCTCACAATCACAGAACAAATGCAGAAAAAACAGTAAAATAAGAGGAGACACACGAGATTTTTATAGTGGTTCGGCTCAATCCAAGCCTACGTCCACTTTATAGTTTCTCATATCCTGAGGAATTACAATTACAATGGTGTCTCACAATCCGTGAGATTCTATTATACACAATAACCTTATGTTGTAATGAAGAAGAGGAGAAAAGAGATTGAATTTATGCACGATAGCCTCGTGTTTGATTGAGTTGAGGAGTACCCAAAGTCCTTGAATACTTGGTAATGGAAGTCGGGAGGTGTTAGTGCCGGAAAAACCCCTTGAAATGACGGTCTCATGGTGTATTTATAGGCGTAGAGGAGCTGCTGGGAGCTCTGATCCGGGTCGGATCGGGTGTGACGTGGTGAGCGGAGAGGACATCTCGGAGAGAGTGGAGAAGTGGCCTTTCAGATCGTGTGCATACAGGTGGCGGCCGATCCGGATTAGTAGGAGGTAGTTATCCCTTAAGAAGCGGTCAAACTTGCTGCGTCTGAGCAGGTACAGGGGGATCGGTTCGGGTCCGACCCGAACCGAGCTGGTGTCTTCAATCCGAAGACTTCATGTGCCAGGTTAGTGCGATGGAGGTCGGATCGGTTCGGCTCCGAACCGAACCGAGGAGGAGGCTCCGAACCGGAGTTATGATGTATACTTCTGAGCTGAGTGCAAGCCGGGTCGGGTTCTGATAGTCCGATCCGATCCGGTTAGAGGTGATATCAAATTTCCAAGTCTAAGTTTCCAGTTCTGCATGCGTTCACGGAAACGGGCATAACTTTCAAACCGTAAGTCCGATTGACCCAAACCAAAGCTCAAACTGAAGCTAATTCAGAGATCTACAAGAGTTACAGAGCTCAGCTCCGTAATCGCTGTTTTCAGGCCCAAAAAAGGTCATCTGGTAGGAGTTTCGGGCCATTCTTTGTTTGTGATGCGATTTCAACCAAATCACTTCATGTCTTCTGACGATATTCCCAACACTTGAGTGTATTGTTGAGAAGAGATTCCATGTGTGACTGCTTTGACTAAAAAGCGGGTCAACATTTTGCCCCTCAGAACATATCTTGCTGAATGAAGGAAGATGTGTTCTGGATAATCCAAGGCCACGCCGGGCCTGCCAGCTGCAAGTATAATCCATACCTGCGAATAAAAGAAAGCATATAGGTGTGTCAAATCCTGACAAAACTAATTACACTTTCGAGCATAAACCATGCTTGGGCGTTTGTTTGAGCATAAACCATACTCAAGGGACGTTCGAATCATCCTGCCAAAACCTGACGAAGGACCTAACCTTCCGGGTACAAGCCATACCAGGAAGTTCAAACTGAGCATAAGCCATACCCGAGTTTTATTGAGTTCCTTTGCCAAATCCTGACAAAACAATAAGCCGTTCCAGAGTATAATCCATACTTAAGAGTCCTAGTGAGTACAATCCATATCCATGTCGGGATAGAGCTATGCTTGCCAAGACCTGACAAGACAGTCTGTCCCTAAGCATAATCCATGCCTAGGGGTCCGAGATAAGTATAAGCCATACTTTAGTTGAGATTGAGAATCCTGCCACAACCTGACAAGACACTTAAATTGCCAAACATAATCCATGCTCGGAAAGTCCTTCCTTATTCAATTCAAAGTACAAAACCAAAGCAAATCCTGATTGGTTTGTCATCGAGTGCAGAGCACGTTTTGGAGCTAAATCCTAACCCCGAACGTGTGTACTCCGATTTAGCCAATCGGAAAACCTAAAGAAAGCAAAGAAACATATCTTAAATCCTAAGAAATGCTGAAAACGCAGAGTGATCCAATCCAGATCAGTTGAGGACGAGCCGATGGGAGCTCGTTCCAGGGTCATTCCCTCTCCGGGGAGCAGGTGGTGGCAGCACAGGTACAGGTGCTGTTGGTTGTTTCACATACTCGGGTAGCTCTCCACGTCTAACCCGTTCCTCAATCAGATCTCGCAAGTGTCTACAGTCATTTGTGTCATGACCGTCCATATCGTGAAATATGCAATATTTCCCAGAATCGCGTTCTCTTTGCGTTGGCTCCCTCCTGGGAGGCTTTGGATAGGAGACGTCACCGTTTGTGTTCACGTAGATGTCGGTTAGTGACGAATTGAGTTCTGTGTACTTTTCATATCTGGGCCCTCTCCGGGGCTGAGCGTTGCGGTCATTCTTGACGGCAGCTTTTCCTTTGCCTTTATCAGAATCAGACGGTTCTCCGTCTTTGAGCATGTTAACATCGAGAACTTTCTTTTCGGAGGTTGCGTCTTCTTCACGCAAAAACCTATCCGATTCAAGGTAGAATTCGCTGAGATTCCTTGGTGGGTCCCGGTACAAGGATTTTTTGAACTCCGAGTTGTCTAGAACGCCGGATACTGCCGCCATTAATACCATAGATGGCTCGGGTCGATCAACTGATGCTGCTGCAACGTTGAACCTTTCCAGAAATGACCGCAGAGTTTCTTTAGGCCTCTGCTTGATTGTAGTTAGTGACATTACATTCTTGGGTCGAGCGATATGGACCCGAAACTGTTCAATAAAGCGAGCGACCAACATGTTCCAGCTGTTGATCGATTCAGATTCCAGCTGCCGAAACCACATAGCAGCAATATCAGTCAAAAAGAGGGGAAAGCATTTAGCCATGACGTTCTCCGACGCCGATTGAACTTCCATATGTCGTTTATAGCGCATTAGGTGCACAGTAGGATCTGCCCTGCCGTTGTAGGGTTCCAGTTGTGGAAGTTTGAAATCCGGAGGATTGCGGGAATTCCTGATTTCCTGTGTGAATGGATTGTGATTGACATCATCCATGTCATTCTGATAAGTGCGGCCTCTCGAAAGGCGTTCAATGAGATTGGCGAGCCGATCGCCTTCAAAGAGCTGTTGCAAGTTGACAAGTCCAGAGCTGGTGCCCCCAGCGTTGAGTTCAGAAGAGTGTGGAAGAGTATAAGGAGCTTGGCAGGTCATCCGGTTCGGTTCGGAGGTGCCCCCTTGCTGCGGCTCGGAGAAGCGAGGGAGGTTATGGAGAGGTGCACGGTTCGGATCGGAGGTGCCGATCCGAACAGGTTCGCCTGTTCCGAACCGGGGAGCTTGATGTTGAATTTGTGTGGTATTTCCGACCCGAACCGGTGCGGATGTAGGTCGAACAGGAGCGAAGCCTTGATTTCCAGAGGGGAGGCTGCTGCCCCCAGGCTCATGCAGGGTTGCTGTTCGGATCGGGTCCGAACCGATCCGGTGGGGAATGTCTCCCATTTCCATCTGCGTTGAATTCAGATTTTGGCCCTCGGTTCGGATCCGATCCGAACCGATCCGGTTTGCAGCTGCTGCTGGGGCTATTTCCGTGCTATTTCCAGCGAGTTGTGTGTTGCCACTTGGCCTACCTTCCATCCGAGCGAAGAATTGGTCGATCGTCTCCTATTGTTTGCGGAGGAGATCATCTTGCCTAGCCATCTGTGTTCTCAATTCATCGAGAACGCCATCCATTTCATCTCTGGTTAAGTATGCTGATGGATTTTCATGAGAGGAAGCCTCCTGGCTTGCCTCGTTCCTTGTGCCTTCAGTGCCAACATCCTCGGCACGAGAGAAGGTTCCGTCTTTCTTTCGCTTGACGATTGATCCAATAGCCAAATAATCCGCTTCCGTTCAAGCTAGTAGAAGAAGTTGTATCGTGTGCCCCCCTTCCTGGCGCGCCAAAATGTTAGACCGAAATTTGGGCCTAACACCCAAACTCTATGTGAAAACCTCACAATCACAGAACAAATGCAGAAAAAACAGTAAAATAAGAGGAGACACACGAGATTTTTATAGTGGTTCGGCTCAATCCAAGCCTACGTCCACTTTATAGTTTCTCATATCCTGAGGAATTACAATTACAATGGTGTCTCACAATCCGTGAGATTCTATTATACACAATAACCTTATGTTGTAATGAAGAAGAGGAGAAAAGAGATTGAATTTATGCACGATAGCCTCGTGTTTGATTGAGTTGAGGAGTACCCAAAGTCCTTGAATACTTGGTAATGGAAGTCGGGAGGTGTTAGTGCCGGAAAAACCCCTTGAAATGACGGTCTCATGGTGTATTTATAGGCGTAGAGGAGCTGCTGGGAGCTCTGATCCGGGTCGGATCGGGTGTGACGTGGTGAGCGGAGAGGACATCTCGGAGAGAGTGGAGAAGTGGCCTTTCAGATCGTGTGCATACAGGTGGCGGCCGATCCGGATTAGTAGGAGGTAGTTATCCCTTAAGAAGCGGTCAAACTTGCTGCGTCTGAGCAGGTACAGGGGGATCGGTTCGGGTCCGACCCGAACCGAGCTGGTGTCTTCAATCCGAAGACTTCATGTGCCAGGTTAGTGCGATGGAGGTCGGATCGGTTCGGCTCCGAACCGAACCGAGGAGGAGGCTCCGAACCGGAGTTATGATGTATACTTCTGAGCTGAGTGCAAGCCGGGTCGGGTTCTGATAGTCCGATCCGATCCGGTTAGAGGTGATATCAAATTTCCAAGTCTAAGTTTCCAGTTCTGCATGCGTTCACGGAAACGGGCATAACTTTCAAACCGTAAGTCCGATTGACCCAAACCAAAGCTCAAACTGAAGCTAATTCAGAGATCTACAAGAGTTACAGAGCTCAGCTCCGTAATCGCTGTTTTCAGGCCCAAAAAAGGTCATCTGGTAGGAGTTTCGGGCCATTCTTTGTTTGTGATGCGATTTCAACCAAATCACTTCATGTCTTCTGACGATATTCCCAACACTTGAGTGTATTGTTGAGAAGAGATTCCATGTGTGACTGCTTTGACTAAAAAGCGGGTCAACAGTTTCTAATTTTATATATGATAAAGATGAAAATTTTGTTGTTAAAATATTTCGTTCAACACATGATAAGTTTCAACACATGAATATTCTCAACACGTGAGTATCGTCAACACATAACTATTTATTCCAATCAACACATGAATCTTTATTTTATAATATTCTTTATTTTTCAAATTGGAATGTGGCTCAATCAATTACCATATAATGTTATTATATGGATTCCATACAACACATGTATATAATAGCAACGATAAATAATCAACCATCATCCAAAGTGCATCACACAACTGCATAAGCATTAAACATAAATAATTAATGCTTACATAGTCTGTCAACCTATCGATTGACATACAACTAAATAATTGGGATTAGTGTACGCCAAATATCATCCCAACACCCGTGTGAGGTTTCAATCCACAAACACTGAAAATTATTTGTGCAGTTGGGCGACGTGTAAAATTTATCGTCCCAAACAATATCCTTCAAATGGGTGTACATAAACAAATCGTCTGATTCATAAATGAATATTTATTTATTCACATTCACGTTAAAAATTATATTTTTAACTATAAATAATTTATTTCAACACATGAATTGTAACACCCTGAATTTTCTATTAACAGTAAATTAACCAATTAAAGTATAATTAATTCTAAATGATAGAATTAAGGGAAACGGGTTACGCCATTGCGTTCGTCTTGGAATTCTGCTTGAAATAGAGTTCGAGTTTGCGTAAATCGGACTCTGTATGAAGGAGTTATGACCTCCGGAAGTTTCCGAATTCGATTTAAAATTCAAACAACCCGAAAACAAGTTCAAAATTCAAACTAGACCAGAACTGGGCTGGGGGGGAGTTTTCCAACCCAGGACCCAGGTCGACCAGGAGGTCGACCAGGGAGTCGACCTGGGTACCCAGGTCGACTATAGGGAGTCGACCTGCTTGGTCGACCTGACCTGTTTGGTCTGGTCTTGGCTTGGTATTTGGGGCTTGGCTGTGTCACCAGGGCTTATTTGTCACTTTCTGATTGGCTCCTCTTGAGATGGATGGCCTTGATTAACTCTAGCTTCATCGATGGCTCTAATTAGTTTGAATTCTATATAAACAACCTTAGTCTTCAACCTAAATTCACACAAATAAAATAGAGCTAGAGCCGTCATGTTGCTGGAAGGAAGCCAAGAGTAGCCTCCACTTGAAGAAAGATTAGAGACAAGCAAAACTAAAGTAAAAACAAGAATCAAACAACGTTTATCTACCCAAAGGAAAGCATTGCAAATTCAGAACTCAGAATCCAGAATTCAAGTTCGTCGTTTGTTGTAAGTGTAGTGATTTTTCCAATGGGAATAAAATTAAGATTTGATTTGATGTAAAATGGAAATGGAATTGTGCTACTGTATAACGACAATGTTAATTCATGTCTATGTGCTGCAATGATTGTGTTGTGAATGGTACTGGATGTTTATGGTATAATTGACTTCATGTTGGATCCATTATAATGTTCGTGGATTAATCTAGTTGATGTTGGATCTATTCAAATTCACATACAAGTTATTCGGTTCATATCTATACCTATATGTTTATGTGATTATATAGGTTGTATGTGATTAAGATCTCATGTATATACTTTATGCTAAACCTCTATGCCTAAATGATTAAGTTCATATACATGCTCATATGTTTATATAAAAGTTGCAAGTTCATAATTGGATCCATGCCAAGATCTACTTTAATACATGTTTCATGTTATAATTGGTCATATGATTGGACCTAGTTCACACATGTGATAAAATTATACCTACTTTATGGACATGTCATATTCTTGTCATATGCTAGTGATGTTCGATGTTATGCCTAGATCTAAACATGTTTAGGCTTATGTTGTCTAAATCATATGCTAATTCATGTGGCACCTATTTAGTTAGATCCCTATTTCAATGCAAGTTCACATATAGATAAGTTGATTTAGCCTATGTTGCAAGTTCACATATATGTAAGTTGATCTAGCCTATGTTGCAAATTCACATATATGTAAGTTGATTTAGCCTTTGTTGCAAATTCACATATATGTAAGTTGATTTAGCCTATGTTCCAAATTCACATATATGTACGTTGATTTAGCCTATGTTGCAAGTTCGCACCTATGATATTCATGTTGACTATTTTGCAAGTTCGCACTTATGATGTTCATATTGACTATGCCGAAAATGCCAAGTTTACACCTACGTCATGGTTATGTTAATGAATTTCTTTATGCCAATTTTGTGTACGCTAAATTAGGCTAATTTTTAGCCTAATATTATATGTTAAAAATCATGCGGACGAAAAATTAGGCTAAGATTGTTGGCCTAATATTTAGACGGGGTAACGTTGGGAAAAATTGGTAATTATAGGAAACTTGACATAAATTGGTGAAAATATATGTATTGGCATGTTTGGCACATGCCAATAATTGGTGGCACTTAAATGGTATGAAATTCTTATACCAAAAATGATGAACTTGGAAAGTGGGCCACAACATTTAATTGTTAACAAATTTTCATATAACAAGTAATAGAGACAAATATGTAAATTTAAAAAATACGAGCATGCTTAACCCGAGGTTGGATTGAGTTGTGATGTAAACCTGCCCGATGTCCAGTAATCACAACAATACCTATCCAATGTGAGAGGTTAAGCATTGAGCCCAATAAGGACTCGAGGTCAGACTGAGTTATGGTGTAAACCTACCCGGAACCGACCGACATATCCAGTAACCGTAACAATACCTGTCTAATGTGAGTGGTCGGTGCTTTAAAAAGCTAAGGACAGACCAGTTAGGATGGTAGGGTTAAGTTAACTAAAACATTTAACCAATTCAGCGTGTTAATTAAATTGATGGGTGGGGTTAGGTAAATACAGACACTTAACCACTTAACATGTTTGACTAGAAAACCCTAGTAACAGGGACCCATTTCAGCAGTAACCCAATTAGGTATCATGGTACCCTGAAACTATACAGGGTGGGGCACGATTACTGGGTTGATTGTAAGCAGTCAAAAGCGACGGAGGTTGGTGCAGCAGTGTGGGTTCTAATGGAGTGCGGGCTGGGCACCAGTAGTATAACTTATGCATTCTAGGATTGTGTCGGGCTGCCACCATGGGACTTGATACACCCCATGGTGGGACCAGCATAGGTATCTACAATCATTGGGGGCCATATGACACATATGATTTTGCAAGTAGGAGCCGATCTTTAGAAAGGGGATCACTTCACCCCGATCATGGGGTGCCAGTTGAGACAATACAAGTAAGTGCAGAGATATAGTGTGGGGTGTGATAGTATATTCGGTTCAAACTGCTTTATCTTAGTTTATGATACTTTCCTATTTCCAATTTATACCTATCATGCCCTTTTTCTTATTCTCATACTAAAGAGTCATTAGACTTACCAGGCTTTATGTCTGACTCTATTTTTCTTTCGTCTTCTTTTCTTCCATTTCCCCCCCCCCCCCCAGGTCCACAGGGAGGAAACAACTCAGCTTAGTCGGACTCTTTGCAAGCTTCAAGATAGTAGATGTACGGTTTGGACTCTCTTTCCTTGGCTATGGCTTTTGGACACGTTCTATGGGGATTTATGCAGCTTTTATGATGTTTTTTGCTACTTTATTTAATAATCAAGACAGAAATGATGATGTAATGTTTTGGAAGTTATTATAAGACAATTATGGAAATGTTTTATATGAACACGTATTTATGAAATGAAAGTCTGTTTGTTTTTCGCTGCTTATACATATGTGTTTATATCTGTCTTGTGTTTTATCTGTGACTTTTACTTATAAACCTCCACGAAAGTTAAGGCCTTCCCTTTGTGAGTGACCTTAATGGAGGTGGTGTGTTTCACTTGGTATCAGAGCACAGATTTACCAGATTAGATAAAGGTTTTTGAAACTATTTTCAAAAAAGAAGTTTAAAGAAGCATATTTTTTTAAGGAAAAGCATTGTTTTTAAAAGGCATAGTCCCCCAAAGCCATATGCACTATCTCTCTATCCTTTTGTCTTGAATACTTTCCTTTTGTTCCAGCATGTCTGGAGTTCTTAACCTTCCAGAAGGGGTACCGATACTTGGCTGGTTCCGAAGGTACCTAGAGGCTAGGGCCAATGGTGCGGGCCCAGCAGACATTCCTCCTCCCACAGTGGCAGCGGTTCCTCCTCCTCCTACTTGTGGAAATACTTTCACTTAGACGTGTAGAGACTTCAAGGCAATGGGTGGAAATGACTTTTATGGAACTGAATCCTTTGTGGTAGCAAGGAACTGGCTGAAGGAGACCGAAGATTTGTTCGTCATCTTCAAAGTTGACGACAGGCAAAAGATACAGCTAGCAGTGTGGCTGCTTAAAGATGAAGCTTCCTATTAGTGGGAAGTTACCCATGCTGAGAGGCCAGTGGAAACTTGGGAAGATTTCAGGATGAGGTTTGAGATGAAATTCCTCTCCCAAGCTGAAAGAAGCCTGCAGATGGAGAAGTTCCTAACTCTTAAACAAGGAAGTATGACGATCAGGGAGTACGTCAATCAGTTTAATCAGCTGGCCAGATTTGGGCTGGATTTAGTAAACACCCAACACAAGAAGGCCCTTTGCTTCGTCAAAGGTCTGAATGGGCCTCTACACAGCCTTGCTATGACCCATATACACATGGGAGCGACTTATGAAAGCATAGTGGACATGGTGCTGCTACACGAGGAAGATAAAGGCAAGAAAGGGGCAAAAGAAGAAGTACATCAAGACAAGAAGGGGGAAGGGTCACAGAACAAGAAGGCCGATTTAAAGAAAGGCGGGAAGAACAACAAACCCCGTGAAAAAAGAAAGTGTAATTTCTGTGGCATTGTTGGACATATAGTGAAAGACTGTAGAAAGAAGAAGGCGAAGATGAATGGTGGCTGTTTCCATTGCGGCGAGACTGGACACATGGCTAAGGACTGCCCAAAGAAGCGGGGGCAGGGACAGAGAACTGGATCCACTTCAGGGGGACAGGTTCACGCGCTGGTGGCACCTCCGCAGGAACAGGGTAGAAATATTTTTGTAGAAAGCTTAGTTTATCTCTGTGATCATCCGTTTCGCACTCTCTTTGATTCTGGTGCATCACACTCCTTTATTTCATCTGCTTTAGTAGAATCTCTGCACCTAGACACTAGTATGATAGAAGATCCCTTGGTTGTTTCAAATCCATTTGGGGGCTCAGCTTATTTGTCAATGGTTTGTTTGGATTTGAAAATCTCTATTCTAAGTGTTGAGTTTAGATGTAGTGCCTTTGTTTTGGGCTTCTCAGGATATGGACTGATCTTAGGCATGGACTGGTTATCCAGTAATGGTGTCATTCTTGATTGTGAGAAGAGAGTGGTTAGACTCTTGACTCGGCTCGGTAACACTCTAGAAATTTCTTGTAATCCCTTGAATGCTGTTATGCTTAGTTATCTAGAGTCGCTTGATGCTTCTATTGAGAATTTGCAGTCGGTTAGAGTGGTCTGTGAATATCCGAATGTCTTTGAAGAGGTAAAGGACTTACATCCGAGGTGGGAAATAGACTTCCGGATATATCTTGTTGATAATGCAAAGCTCGTAGCTTTACCTGTCAGATACATGGCTCCAAAGGAGAGAAAGGAGCTCAGTAAGAAAGTCAAGGAGCTTCTTGAGAAGGGGTTTATAAGGCGGCGTATCTCGGAATGGGGTGCTCCAATGGTGTTTGCCACCAAAGCAAATAGCTCACTACGTCTTTGTGTGGACTATAGGGAGCTGAACAAGCTGACTAAGAAGAATAGGCACCCGCTGTGACGACCCCAAACTTCCATGGGTGAAAGCAGGAGAAATCATTTTTGGAATACAACATAAATACAATAAAACAGAACACAGATACAATATAGCAAAGGAGATTCATAGAGTAATAACATTATAGCAGCGGAAAAATATAATGTCATCAATCACAGAAATTCCACAGTCACAGAATCTAAGCTATTACAACAAGTTTGCAGAAAAGAAATAAGTTTGATGTCTAAAAAGAAAAGAAAAGATGCCAATAGAAACAAAAAGTCTTCAAGCTACAAGTCATCACCTCTTCTCCCAAGCAGAATCCAAGAGAGAGAAAATAAGCAGCTTCTGTCACGCTTAAAAGCGTTACAAAATCTGAAGCATACCTCAATTTCAGAATTTGTTCAAAACTTCAAATCCCGATAACTTTTGATTTACTGAACGGTTTTGGGTGCCGTTTTTTGGAGAATGACCGCCTTGGAGAGATCTTTGTACGGCCAGAAGAGGGTGGAGTTCGATCGAGCGTGGTGGGCCCGGCGTGGCTGCGACCGGCGGACCTTCTCGGGCTCGGGGCGGGCGGCACAGGCGACGGAAAGGGACGAGACTTGTCGGAGATCGAAGAGCTCGGCGAGAGCTTCGAAACGTGTACTCACACGCTAATTTTCGTTGAGAAATGAAGGAGTTATGAAGGTTTGAAGTTTTCAGCCATGATGGGTTTGTGCGGCTCAGCAAAGAGGAAGAAGATGGACGTGAATAGTGTTTTTATATTAAAATATTAGGTTAAACTAATCATTATTTAATTGGCCCGCTTAAGCCCGTTTTGGCCCGAACTCCGATTCAAGCCTGCTTACTGTCGTTCATACCATTTAACCCCCGTTCCGAACTCATCTGGATATGTCTCATCAGCCCACGAGATCGTCTTGGCCTTCGTTTTTCAGTTTTAAATATAAATCATTATTTTAAATTCAAACGTACGCAGAAATTCACCCAGGTCTCAAATTAACTTCAAAAATTCTCGAAAAATATACTTAGCTATGTTTTGATGCTGTGGACCTATGAAAATTAATTTCGTTCAATTCTGAGCCCGTTTGAATTTTTAATGAATTTTTAAAGTCAAAAATTTACCCGTTTATGCTGAAAAATCAATTATAATTATATTTTAATTCCAAAAATTACCAAAAAATAATTTTAAGCTTTGTTTTGATGATACGAACCCAACAAAATTTATTTCGTTCGATTCTGAGACTTTTTGAAAAATGGCTATTTTCAAGGCGAATATTTTTAATATTAAAAATACATTTTTAAACAAATATTTTCTGAAACTCGAAACATATAAGTGTTTACTGTTTTTCAATGCAGAAACGTCATTCTGAAACCAATGGAAGTGGTTTCAAGTTCAAATTCCTACATATGCAAAAAGTAGCATTTTTGTCTTATGCAAATTACCCATCGACCTTTCTAAAAATTGAATTAGCCATAACTTTTGATTTCCGCTATGAAATTTCGATTTTTCGGATTCGTTGGAAAGATAATTTTAAATAGATTCTAATATTTTTGGTTTTACTAAAATCCGTTAAATTTTGCATCTTGTATGGTTAGTCAAAGTTCAAGTTTGACTTTTCAAACTACCGCGCCATTTCTAGCTCTTTTTATATTTAAAATTAGTTTATTCATTCTAACTTCGATTTGAACCAAATTTGTGATCCTTATTATTTAAAATAGATTATTTTAAATATCAAAACTCATTTAAAATCACTTAAAATAAATTTTAACTTGGCCCCAAAATTCAGGGTCGTTACAATCTCCCCCACTTAAGAACTTTTCGTCCTCGAAAAGGAAAAAGAAAATAAAAGAGGAGAAGAGGAAGAATAAACACAGAGAATGTTGAAACGTTTTAAACAGAAATAGTACCGCCTATAACATCAGGCTTTCTACCGAAGAAGTTGGTCCTTTCGCTCCTTCGTACACATGTGCCAATTGAGCATCGCCACTTCTCTTAGTCTTCTTCGAATGCACGATCAAGGGAAGAGTCAAAACAACTGAAATGGTGATTCTAAGAGATAGAAAAGATCGAAGGATGAATGAAAAGATGACGATAAAGTGACTGGCTATTATGTATCTCATGAACTGTTCGCCATAGAATATAGTGATTCTATGTAAACGAATTATTATAGATATGTTGTACTCCGCTTTGTAAACCAAAGCTCTGATACCAACTGTGACGACCCCAAACTTCCACGGGTGAAAGCAGGAGAAATCATTTTTGGAATACAACATAAATACAATAAAACAGAACACAGATACAATATAGCAAAGGAGATTCATAGAGTAATAACATTATAGCAGCGGAAAAATATAATGTCATCAATCACAGAAATTCCACAGTCACAGAATCTAAGCTATTACAACAAGTTTGCAGAAAAGAAATAAGTTTGATGTCTAAAAAGAAAAGAAAAGATGCCAATAGAAACAAAAAGTCTTCAAGCTACAAGTCATCACCTCTTCTCCCAAGCAGAATCCAAGAGAGAGAAAATAAGCAGCTTCTGTCACGCTTAAAAGCGTTACAAAATCTGAAGCATACCTCAATTTCAGAATTTGTTCAAAACTTCAAATCCCGATAACTTTTGATTTACTGAACGGTTTTGGGTGTTGTTTTTTGGAGAATGACCGCCTTGGAGAGATCTTTGTACGGCCAGAAGAGGGTGGAGTTCGATCGAGCGTGGTGGGCCCGGCGTGGCTGCGACCGGCGGACTTTCTCGGGCTCGGGGCGGGCGGCACAGGCGACGGAAAGGGACGGGACTTGTCGGAGATCGAAGAGCTCGGCGAGAGCTTCGAAACGTGTACTCACACGCTAATTTTCGTTGAGAAATGAAGGAGTTATGAAGGTTTGAAGTTTTCAGCCATGATGGGTTTGTGCGGCTCAGCAAAGAGGAAGAAGATGGACGTGAATAGTGTTTTTATATTAAAATATTAGGTTAAACTAATCATTATTTAATTGGCCCGCTTAAGCCCGTTTTGGCCCGAACTCCGATTCAAGCCTGCTTACTGTCGTTCATACCATTTAACCCCCGTTCCGAACTCATCTGGATATGTCTCATCAGCCCACGAGATCGTCTTGGCCTTCGTTTTTCAGTTTTAAATATAAATCATTATTTTAAATTCAAACGTACGCAGAAATTCACCCAGGTCTCAAATTAACTTCAAAAATTCTCGAAAAATATACTTAGCTATGTTTTGATGCTGTGGACCTATGAAAATTAATTTCGTTCAATTCTGAGCCCGTTTGAATTTTTAAAGTCAAAAATTTACCCGTTTATGCTGAAAAATCAATTATAATTATATTTTAATTCCAAAAATTACCAAAAAATAATTTTAAGCTTTGTTTTGATGATACGAACCCAACAAAATTTATTTCGTTCGATTCTGAGACTTTTTGAAAAATGGCTATTTTCAAGGCGAATATTTTTAATATTAAAAATACATTTTTAAACAAATATTTTCTGAAACTCGAAACATATAAGTGTTTACTGTTTTTCAATGCAGAAATGTCATTCTGAAACCAATGGAAGTGGTTTCAAGTTCAAATTCCTACATATGCAAAAAGTAGCATTTTTGTCTTATGCAAATTACCCACCGACCTTTCTAAAAATTGAATTAGCCATAACTTTTGATTTCCGCTATGAAATTTCGATTTTTCGGATTCGTTGGAAAGATAATTTTAAATAGATTCTAATATTTTTGGTTTTACTAAAATCCGTTAAATTTTGCATCTTGTATGGTTAGTCAAAGTTCAAGTTTGACTTTTCAAACTACCGCGCCATTTCTAGCTCTTTTTATATTTAAAATTAGTTTATTCATTCTAACTTCGATTTGAACCAAATTTGTGATCCTTATTATTTAAAATAGATTATTTTAAATATCAAAACTCATTTAAAATCACTTAAAATAAATTTTAACTTGGCCCCAAAATTCAGGGTCGTTACACCCGCTTCCCAGAATAGACGATTTGTTTGATCAGCTTGTGGGTGCGTCGGTCTTCTCCCAACTTGATCTGGCTATTGGGTTCCATCAGCTAAGGGTAGCTGAAGATATCATTGATAAGGCGACGTTCAGAACCCCAGATGGTTTCTTCGAGTGGCTTGTCATGCCTTTCGGCTTGACAAACGCATTCGCTTATTTCGTAGACCTAATGAGCAGGGTGTTCAGAGAATTCCTCAATAAGTTCGTGGTGGTCTTCGTAGACGATATTTTGATCCTCTCAAAGAATGAGGAAGAACATGCTCAACATCCGAAGGAAATCATGGATACTCTCCATGCACATCAACTAAAAGAAAAATTCTCTAAGTGCCGCTTCTGAAGAGAAGAGGTAAGGTTTCTTGTACATGTAGTGTCCAAAGAGGGGTTAGCTGTGGAACCCGCGAAAGTGGCGGCAGTGCAAGATTGGAAGACACCAAGAAATGCAACCGAAGTCCGAAGCGTTCTTGGGCTAGCTGGTTTTTACCGAAAGTTCATTAGAGATTTCGTGAAAATCTCAGCTCCACTCACAAGGCTAACAAAGAAGAATCTAGCGTTCGCTTGGAATTTGGATTGTGATATTGCTTTCCAATGCTTAAAAAGGGCTCTTACAACAGCCCCAGTTCTGACTTTGCCTGATGGAAGCAAGATGTTCACAGTATACACGGATGCTTGTGGTACGGGACTAGGCGTTGTTCTGATACAAGAAGGGAAGGTAGTAGCTTATGGTGGAAGACAATTGAAAGTTCATGAAAAGAACCACCCAACCCACGATCTTGAGTTGGCTGCCATCGTCTTTGCGCTTAAGTCTTGGCGCCATTATCTCATAGGTGAGAAGTTCGAATTGTATACTGACCATAAATCGTTGAAGTATCTTTTCTTGCAGAAAGATCTTAACTTGAGGCAGCAAAGGTGGATGGAGTTCCTTGCCTCGTATGATTTTGAGATTTCTTATACTCCTGGCAAGGGCAACGTAGTAGCATACGCCTTGAGTAGAAAGAAGCTGACCTTAAGCCCTCTCTTTGTAGAAAGGCAAAGCTTGGAGTATATAGCTAGTTTTGACTTTAGGCCCTCCTCTGATTTTGTACCTGGTTTGTTGACATCACTAGAAGTATGACCCACTCTTTTAGACTCAATAGGGGACGCACAACGTGAAGACCCTCAGCTTGTGGATGTGATTGATAAACTAATTAGGGGTGAAACTTCCAGTCACCTCAATAGGTACTCCATCGATGATAAGGGTTGGCTGAGGCGAGATGGAAGACTCTGCGTCCCACAAGCAAAGGATTTAGTAAAAATGGTTCTCAAGGAAGCACACCATTCCAAGATGACAATACACCCAGGTGGAGACAAGATGTACAAGGACGTAAAGAGAGTTTTCTTTTGGAGTGGCATGAAAAAGGATGTGGCAGATTTCGTTTCTAAGTGCGTGATATGCCAACAGGTCAAGGCGGAACAAAAGAAGCCTGGAGGACTGCTTCATCCTGTAGAAGTCCTGCAATGGAAGTGGGATAGCATTTCAATGGACTTCATCGATGGGTTGCCTAGGTAAAAAAGGGGCAATACTAGCATTTGGGTAATAGTGGACAGGCTCACAAAAAGCGCCCACTTTATACCTATCAAGATTAGAAGGACTGCCTCGTCTCTAGCTTCTCTTTATCTCAAGGAAATAGTTCGACTCCATGGAATAC
Source organism: Allium sativum (assembly GCA_030737875.1). Classification (NCBI taxonomy): domain Eukaryota; kingdom Viridiplantae; phylum Streptophyta; class Magnoliopsida; order Asparagales; family Amaryllidaceae; genus Allium; species Allium sativum. Next base: position 439,127,462 of record CM060922.1, on the reverse strand, counting down.
CCTCCAGCATAGTGAGTGATCGAGATCCTATCTTTACAAGCAAATTTTGGCGGAGTCTGCAAGAAGTTGTAGGCACACAGTTATGCTTGAGCATGGCCTATCACCCCCAAACTGATGGTCAGACGGAAAGGGTGAATAGAGTATTAGAAGATCTTCTGAGACTGTGCATTCTTAACTTTGGAAGAACATGGGAGGATCATCTTCCTTCAGTGGAATTCGCCTACAACAACAACTACCAAGCCACCATCGGCATGGCACCCTTCGTAGATTTGTATGGAAGACTGTGCCGATCACCAACTTGTTGGTGGGAGTCTATAGACAAGCTTATACTTGGGCCAGACATTATTAGAGAGACTTCAGAAAAAGTGGACTTGATACGAAGGAGAATGAGGACTGCCCAAGATAGACAGAAATCCTACGCAGACAAAAGAAGGACCGACCTTGAGTTTGAGGTTGGAGACAGGGTTTTCCTTAAGGTATCTCCCTTAAGGAACGCTGTTCGCTTTGGATCCACAGGAAAGCTAGCACCAAGATTTGTAGGACCGTTCCCTATCATCGAGACGATTGGGAAGATGGCTTATAGAGTAGAGCTGCCCGAAAGGTTGGATGGAATTCACAATGTCTTTCACGTTTCTCATCTCCAGAAATGTTTACATGAATCTGCGGAAGTGGTGGAGCCAAGCATTCTAGAAGAAGACGAAGTGGAACGCAAAGCAACTGTGAGGAGAGTTCCAACCCGCATCCTAGGAACTGAAGTGAAAAAGCTACGCAACCGCAAAGTCAAGCTTGTTAAAGTTCAGTGGAGCGACGTCGTGGAAGAAGCGACTTGGGAAACTGAGGACAGAATACGCGCGGCCTACCCTTTTCTTTTTTAGGGTACATCTTTGATTTCTCTTTTTCCTTAAGTTGTGCTTGTATCTATCTTTTTTAGGTATATCTCCTCGATATTATCCTTATCCTTAGGTAGAAACCCCTTTGGATGTAAACATGTTATTGAAACATGTTACGATTGATGGCTGCAAGTGGTTGCAAGTGGTTGCTCGTGGATGCATATACACACAACCTAGGTTTTAGATCGGCTCAGTCACTTCATATTGCATATGCATATATGTATTTATATTTGTATGTGGTTGAAACTTGATATGTTGTCATATGGATGTCGCATTTGTATGAATGATTGCACACTCATGTAGAATTATGAGTAGGGAAAATTTGCATACATAATGGATTCATGACACTTACATGATTCGCATTAAGGAGGTCAACTGAATCAGTACACCGCCTAATTTTTGCATTAAATAAGGACATATATACACACACTATGCATATGATCATGAAGCATTAGAAGTCTTTTAAGGACAATGGATTCCTGTGTTTGTTGGTTGAGTAGATGGATGATTGGATGTTAGGATATATGTTCTTTCAGACTTGAAGATTTCGGGGACGAAATCCTTTAAGGAGGGGAGAATGTAACACCCCGAATTTTCTGTTAACGGTAAATTAACAAATTAAAGTATAATTAATTTTAAATGATAGAATTAAGGGAAACGGGTTACGCCATTGTGTTCTCGGAATTCTGCTTGAAATAGAGTCCGAGTTTGCGTAAATCGGACTCCGTATGAAGGAGTAATGACCTCCGAAAGTTTCAGAATTCGATTTAAAATTCAAACAGCCCAAAAATAAGTTCAAAATTCAAAACTGGACCAAAACTAGGCTGGGCGGGAATTTTCTCGCCCAGGACCCAGGTCGACCAGGGAGTCGACCTAGGAGCCGACCTGGGTACCCAGGTCGACTATGTAGTCGACCTGGGGGTCGACCTGACCTGCTTGGTCTAGTCCCGGCTAGGTTTCTGGGGCTTGGCTGTGTCACTAGGGCTGATTTGTCACTTTCTGATTGGCTTCTCTTAAGATGGATGGCCTTGATTAACTCTAGCTTCATCGATGGCTCTAATTAGTTTGAAATTCTATATAAACAACCTTAGTCTTCAACCTAAATTCACACAAATAAAATAGAGCTAGAGCCGTCATTCTGTTGGAAGGAAGCCAAGAGTAGCCTCCACTTGAAGAAAGATTAGAGATGAGCAAAACTAAAGTAAAAACAAGAATCAAACAATGTTTATCTACCCAAAGGAAAGCATTACAAATTCAGAACTCAGAATCCAGAATTCAAGTTCATCGTTTGTTGTAAGTATAGTGACTTTCCCGATGGGAATAAAATTAAGATTTGATTTGATGTAAAATGGAAATGGAATTATGCTATTGTATAACGACGATGTTAATTCATGTCTATGTGTTGCAATGATTGTGTTGTGAATGGTATTGGATATTTGTGGTATAATTGACTTGATGTTGGATCCATTAGAATGTTTGTGGATTAATCTAGTTGATGTTGGATCTATTCAAATTCACATACAAGTTATTTGGTTCATATCTACACCTATATCTTTATGTGATTATATAGGTTGTATGTGATTAAGATCTCATGTATATACTTTATGCTAAACCTCTATGCCTAAATGATTAAGTTCACATACATGCTCATATGTTTATACAAAAGTTGCAAGTTCATAATGGGATCCATGCCAAGATCCACTTTAATACATGTTTCATGTTATAATTAGACATATGATTGGATCTAGTTCACACATGTGATATTCTTGTCATATGCTAGTGATGTTCGATGTTATGCCTAGATCTAAACATGTTTAGGCTTATGTTGTCTAAATCATATGCTAATTCATGTGACACCTATTTAGTTAGATCCCTATTTCAATGCAAGTTCACATATAGATAAGTTGATTTAGCCTATGTTGCAAGTTCACATATATATAAGTTGATCTAGCCTATGTTGCAAATTCACATATATGTAAGTTCATTTAGCCTAAGTTGCAAATTCAAATATATGTAAGTTGATTTAGCCTATATTGCAAATTCACATATATGTAAGTTGATTTAGCCTATGTTGCAAATTCACATATATGTATGTTGATTTAGTCTATGTTGCAAATTCACATATATGTACATTGATTTAGCCTATGTTGATAGTTCACACCTATGATATTCATGTTGACTATTTTGCAAGTTCATACATATGATGTTCATATTGACTATGCCGAAAATGCCAAGTTTACACCTATGTCATGGTTATATTAATGAATTTCTTTATGCCAATTTTGTGTACGCTAAATTAGGCTAAGCTTTTAGCCTAATATTATATGTTAAAATCATGCGAATGAAAAATTAGGCTAAGATTGTTAGTCTAATATTTAGACGGGGTAACGTTGGGAAAAATTGGTAATTATAGGAAACTTGACATAAATTGTTGAAAATATATGTATTGGCATGTTTGGAACATGCCAATAATTGGTGGCACTTAAATGGTATAAAATTCTTATACCAAAAATGATGATCTTGGAAAGTGGGACATAACATTTAATTGTTAACAAATTTTCATATAACAAGTAATAGAGACAAATATGTAAATTTAGAAAATACGAGTATGCTTAGCCCGAGGTTGGATTGAGTTGTGATGTAAACCTGCCCGACCAGCCCGGTTGTCCAGTAATCACAACAATACCTATCCAATGTGAGTGGTTAAGCATTGAGCCCAATGAGGACACGAGGTTAGACTGAGTTACGATGTAAACCAGCCCAGAACCGACCGGCACATCCAGTAACCGTAACAATACATGTCTAATGTGAGTGGCCGATGCTTTAAACAGCTAAGGACATACCAGTCAGGATGGTAGGGTTAAGTTAACTAAAACACTTAACCAATTCAACATGTTAATTAAACTGATGGGTGGGGTTAGGTAAATACAGACACTTAACCACTTAACATGTTTGACCAGAAAACCCTATTAACGGGGACCCATTTCAGCAGTAACCCAATTAGGTATCATGGTACCCTGAAACTAGGCAGGGTGGGGCACGATTACTGGGCTGATTGTAAGCGGTCAAAAGCAACAGCGGTTGGTGTAGCAGTGTGGGTTCTAACGGAGTGCAGGCGTGCACACACTTCGGAGCAGACAAACAGGGCACTGGGCACCAGTAGTATAACATATGCATTCTAGGATTGTGTCGGGCCGCCACCATGGGACTTGATACACCCCATGGTTGGACCAGCATAGGTATCTACAATCATTGTAGGCTGTATGACACATATGATTTTGCGAGTAGGAGCCGATCATTAGAAAGGGGATCACTTCACCCCGATCATGGGGTGCCAGTTGAGACAATACAAGTAGGTGCAGAGATATAGTGTGGGGTGCGATATTACATTCGGTTCAAACTGCTTTATCTTAGTTTATGATACTTTCCTATTTCCAGTTTATACCTATCATGCCCTTTTTCTTATTCTCATACTGAAGAGTCACTAGACTTACCAGGCTTTATGTCTGACTCTATTTTTCTTTCGTCTTCTTTTCTTCCGTTTCCTCCCCAGGTCCACAGGGAGGAAACAACCCAGCTTAGTCAGACTCTTTGCAAGCTTCAAGATAGTAGATGTATGGTTTGGACTCTCTTTCCTTGGCTATGGCTTTTGGACACGTTCTATGGGGATTTATGCAGCTTTTATTATGTTTTATGCTTCTTTATTTAATAATCAAGAGAGAAATGATGATGTAATGTTTTGGAAGTTATTATGAGACAATTATGGAAATGTTTTGTATGAACACGCATTTATGAAATGAAATTCTGTTTGTTTTCTGCTGCTTATACATATGTGTTTGTATCTGTCTTATCTTTATCTGTGACTTTTACTTATAAACCTCCACCAAAGTTAAGGCATTCCCTTTGTGAGTAACCTTAATGGAGGTGGTGTGTTTCATGAATATATTTCCATTCATTTCACATCACAATCAATTTTCACCATACAACAAAATCAAACAAGTCGTTCATGGTCTGTGGACAACTGGTGTCGGGTGCTGCTAAGCATCGTCTGCATCCTAGTGTATATTTTTAACTAGAAAACAAGATTTAAAGTGAGAAATTCTCACAAAGAGCTAAACCAAACGCCTTGACTCTTCGTATGTAGGAAATCTTCGCCGTGCTCGCCTTTTGTCACTTTCGTTGCCCGTATTCACTACATATATAAAAATCACATTTTTATATTGTTGCTATGTATATAAAAATCACATTTTTATAATCACTCTATATGGATAAAAGTTCTATTTTTATACCGCTACTATATAAATAAAAATTCTATTTTTATACCAGTGTTCATATAATAAAGATTATATTTTTATCACGCTAACTTGATAATAAAAATTATATTTTTATTTCGTTCTTCTTCTAATAAAGATTATATTTTTATATCGCCCCTCATATAAAAATCACATTTTTATATTCTCTAGTATATAAAAATCATATTCTTATCATGCTATGGTAAAAACAAAATCATACCTTTACATCGCTATCGTATATCTAAGAATCTCCTCTTTCTTCATGATAAAAATCTCGCCTTTTTCTATATAAAAATCTCACCTTTTTCTATATAAAAATCTTAACTTGTTTGAAAAATCATATTTTCTTTCTCTGTAAATTACATTTACCTATAAACTAAGATTATATATATTCTTTCAGAATTAATCTAAGAAAGGCAAAGGTGAAAAAAAACGAACTTACAATAAAAAGAAATTCTGGACCGAAGGGGGGTGTGCTACTCGTCTGTAGTGGTCGAAGGGGGTCCGGACTGGGCGCGGCGACCGGGGCTGACGCTAGCGGCGGTTTAGGGTTCAGGAGGAGTGTGTTTGGGGGTTTCGCGCGTCGGATGGGGAGAGGAGAGAGAAACGAAGGCGGAGAGGATCGTCTGCGGCAATGACGGCGGGTGGGCTGATGGGCGACGACCTCCTGGGGTGACGTGCGACGAAGGTGAAAAAGGGGGGTAGCGCGGAATCGCCTGTGTGATTTAGAGAGGGAGTGGTTTTTCTTCTTCTTTTTTTCTATTTTCTACGTTGACCGTTTAAGTGAGGGAGGAGAGAGACACATGGGGGTTATATAATTAATTATTATTTATTTAATTTAATTCTCCAAAAAGTTCCTTTTTAACTCGAACCCCAAATCGAACCCAACGACTGTCACCCATAGCTAATTACCCTCATTCCGAACACAATGGGATATGTCACATAGGCCAATTCGATTGTTACGACCAGTTTCCATTCAAATTAAAATATAAATCAATGTATATTGAATTTGAACGCACATTTCAATTTACCGGGGCCACATATTAACCCTAAAAATTCCAAAAAAATTATTTCTAGCTTCGTATTGACGATACAGTCCTAACAAAACTAATTTCATCAAATTCTGAGACCGTTTGAAAAATGGCCATTTTCTGGTCGATCGAAATTGACTGAAACTGTTAAAACACGTTTTCTTTTGCCACACTCACATATTGATTCAGAAAATTATGCCAATTGGAATATAGCAATAATTTGACATCCTGGATCCAGCAAAAGTGGTATCGTCGAAAACCGAGGCCGTTTGCAAAATTTCCATTTTTAAGGCCTTAAAATTCCATAGCGACTATTCTGAAATTTCAACTGGGCATAACTTTTTATCCCCACTATAAAATTTCAATTTCTCAGATTCGTTGGAAAGATATTTTCAATTAGATTCTAATATTTTCAGTTTCGCTAAAATCCGGTTTATTTTGAATCCTGTACATTCATTTGAAATTCGAAATCAAAATTTCGAACTACCGCGCCATTTTTAATTCCTTTTATAATTATAAATAATTATTTATATTCTAACGACGATTCAAATAAATATATACATTCTAATTCCATTCAAAATAAATTTCTCGTCATTAATATTTAAAATAATCCATAAAATTGCCAAAATAAAAATTTTAAATTGGCTCTGAATTTCCTGGTTGTTACAATCTCCCCCACTTAAAACTTTTCGTCCCCAAAAAGGAACGAAGCTAAAAGTTGTTTAACTAATCAACTTAACTTCCTTTATTTTCTTTACGACTTAAGTTCTTCAACTTTTTAATTTCTAAGAACTTTTCAAATTCTTCAAAAATTTGGCTAACACCCTAAATTTTCGAAAATTTTCGCCATAACCTCCCATGCACAGGGAGCTTCGGGATATTTCAAATAGCCTCCCATAGCCCTTATCAATCCAAAAGAAAAAGAAAAAGCCAAGCGGCTTGCCAATCGGCTCATAAAATCATCCAAACCCAAAGAAATACAATAAACATGTACCTATTTGTCGGGCAAACAATTTTATTCTTCTGCTCTAGCCTCCTTGCTATGACTGGTTCACACATATATATGTACATGTATGCAATTGTAATCATTTTTCAATACAGTTTAATATTCGGTTCAATTTGGCATAATGGTTCAAAATTTTAATAAATCAAAACAATAATCATACAACACAGCCATCAATCTATTAGTGAACTAAAGTTTCAAATTCATAACTTTGATATATATACAAAAAATCATGTTTTTGGTACCAAATTACAACAATAAACCTATCTAGTTTTGGTTCTCACACCAGTCTAATGGAAATATATAGATATCCCACCTTCGGTACTCGAACATCAACTCTGATGACGATGCATCAATCATCAGAATCAACTCCGGGCGATTAGAGTGTGATTATATATCCATCCAGTATATTAAAACTTTGAATATACGTTCATGACGTGTATATGCAAAATATTTATATATTGGATTGTCCAAATTCAATACAAATAAATATTCAAATTTGTATAAAATGATTTAAATTTCAAAACAAAATTTGTTTTTATTTTTTTTTCAAAAATTTAACTCTTTACACTAGTTCTAGGACACTACTGATCCCATCTCTAATGAGCCACTCTTATTGGATATTGCTAATCCAATCTCTGACGAATTCTTTCGTATGGTTCTAATGTGTCTTGATCTCGAGCTCGGTAAACCAAAGCTCCGATACCACTTTATAACGACCTGAACTTCCCCGTGAAGGAAAGCGCGGATTTCTTTGAGGACAAGACCAATCAGAACACAAACAGAAGAACATTTCATTGTTTATTACAACAATTACATCAGAGTACAAGAATATTACAGAGTAAGAACAAATATTACACAACAGAGAATATCAAAGATTTAAATACATTACTGCAGCGGAAAAATAATGCAAAACATAACTGAAAGAAATACACAAATACAGAGCTTTCCGAATATCACTTCAGCTATAAACCAGGATCCTGTGAATATAAATCTGCAAAACCAAAACTACTAGCTGCCCATGTCGAAAATAAGGGCACCCAGAGTTTAGGTTAAAACAATAAACTCCAGGTCAGTCATGTGACTGGTGTGAGAACTAAAACAGTTATTTAAAACTTTATTTTAAAAGAGAGTAATTCAAGGGACCACGCCGTATAACACGGAACGGGTTTCCTCCTAAGAACACTAGTTGCATGTAACAAAACAGCGCAATGCTTTCTGGAAAAATGCAGCTATTATAAGACCCAGGTCCCATCACACAATGCAACGCAAGCCGGAGGATAGGTTTTTCCCTTATAATAGCCAAACATGCTTGGTACGTTTAAAACAAATCATTTGACACTATTTTAAGTTTATAATGTTAAAACTTTCAATCATAAATATCAATCATAGATGGCAAGGGTACCATATATCATGTCGCCATACTAGGCTCTACAAATAAGACTGAAATATCTCGTATTGGAAATTGGATTTCCATCATGAGTCGAGGCAAGGGGCAAGCTCCTCTACGTTCGAGACACTCTAGCAAATGTCTCAGGACCACACACAACGATCCTGGATCTTCAGGGCCGGGTCTCTCTAACTTTTGAGGATTAGTTATTCCTGAATACAGGTTTCCCGGTCCTAACAGACCTATATCCGAGGCGCCTCGCATCTAACAACCACACAGGTAAAAAGTATATAAATGTCAGGGCTGGTAGATCACTAACATCACCCATAGCTAGATAGAAAACTCGTGTTCTCCCGGCAGTCACTATCCCGTTTTTGACTCATACTAAGGTGTGAGGCTCGCGAATTAATGCTATACACAAAGCTGTGCCACATAGGCCGTGCTTTGATCATCAACCACAAGACTTTGCTTTTCAACAGAAGCCTTGATCATTTTCCACTTAGGCATGCCACACAGGCAATTCATGCCATGCGATTGATATCTATTGATATATAACCTCTAAGCTCGTACGTCTCAGAGAAGGGCGTTAAGCAAGAGAATAAATTCTCTGTCGCTAAACAGATATATATATATTTAATAGAAATACATTACAAAGAATAAAATCCAATGTCAGACACACAGTCCATTTACAAGTTCGTTCTGGGTCTTAACGAAACCGGAGGAACCTTATTCCTCGCATATCCATCGATCTCTAAGTACGTCTGAACGATCACCAACTAATTCCCTCCTCTTGGGTGTACAACCCAATCAAGATCATCAATAATCATCCAAACGATGTGAAGACCTTTGGTCTTCAACCACCATCTTCATCTTCGACTTATCGTTGAATCGGTTATTCAGAATGGGTATAAACCCGGCCTTTCTGAATAACCCGCGTATATAATAAACAAGTGTTACACAAACACAACATACGCCTCATTCAAATTCAGAATATTCTTTTATTCAAATATTCACATTCTTAGGGAAAGGTTCCCATTAATTTTATCAAAGATAAATTCTTCTAAATTTACTCTTTAGTCTTACTTTGGATGTCATTTCAAACCATGTTAAGGTTTTCCAAACTAGTCGGGATTAGCGAACCACACCGAAGTAATTATTTATTTTATTTCCCAATCCCAACCTATTCATCCCATGGAGCAAAACTGGTAATACTCCATTTCTAACACTACGGTGTTATCGGTAAATATTAATTACCATTTCACGTTCAAATCTAATTAATGATTTAACTATCGCTTTGGAGCAAAACTGGTGATACTCCATTCTCGATCACTTTAATCGAATTAAAGATTCATTAAAACTCCACTTAGTTTTAATCTTCCCAAAAATCAATATCCTGTCTTTAACTGGGTTAAAGAACCAATGTCATCTAAAACACGGTTAACGACAAACCCAAAATCACATTCCATTGTTAATCGGGTTAAAGAACAGGTGTTATTCAAAACACCGCTCACGCTAAACCCCAAAAACCAATTTAAATTCAATTCCAATTAAATACTAATTAACAGGACAATTTCACTAAATCTTAATTAAAAGATTTATTCTTTTCTAAACTGGGTCCAAGAACAGTATTATTCAAGACACCATTCAGGACGAACCCGAAATCCCATTTGATATTAAATACAAGGCTCTGAATAGAAAATATATCGGCTTATATTCCATATCAAATTCTGAAACCAAAAGATATCGTATTGGAAATAACGATATAAATATATCTTTCAAATTTCCACAACCATATCTGTATAATCACAAAATCCAACATCGAAATATTCCGAAGATAATTTCGGTTCAGATCCATTCCAACTCGTATATTGGAAATTTTGATTATTTTCAAAATCACTTTCAATCCATTTTATTTATTTAAAAATAATTGGATTTTAATTCTAGTTATAAACTAGTTCATTCCGATAAAAATATATTTTTATCCTTACAAATATGGATTTTCCCATCCCAGTTCTTTCCAATTCATATATTATGATTTTACACAAATTATAGATATTTTTAATAATTTTATCAAGACCCGTACAGTCGATTTCCAATAATCGTCGAACTACACTTACAACGACCTTTTCCAAATTTGATTTGGACATAATTCCAAATCCACCCGTTAGATTTCAAATTTCTAATATTCATTGGAAAGCTCTTTTCGATACGAACCCAACGGTTCCAGTTTCAGGAGAATCCGACGGTCGGATATCCCGCAACGTCAATTCGAATCAATGGTCAAAATTTGCGAACTACCGCGGCGTGGCGCGTTCTATTCAGGCAATTTAATATATATAATATATATATTATATATTTCGTCGATTTCAATTTAAAACGTATTTTATATATCGTTTTAAATTCGTTTTCAAAACAATTTCAACTTCATATTCAATTTCAAATCAAAATTGAATATTTCATATCATTAATATATAAATGATAATATTTTCAAAACATTATATTTTGAAATCACTTTCTTTTCTATATTCATTACAAAAACGAATATAATCAATACAAATATCGTTCTCGTCAAAATGGCGCATATCTAATCAACACGGCTTTATATATTTCTATAACTTCGTTATTCTATTCAACAAATGAATATTTTCTTCAACACATGAATATATATTTTATTCAACACATGAATATTTATTCATTCTTACTTACAATAAAAATGTGAATTTTATTGTATAAATATTTTGTTCAACATATGATAAGTTTCAACACATGAATATTCTCAACACATGAGTATTGCCAACACATGACTATTTTTGTTATTTAATATATTTTATAAAATTATGATTACTATCGTTTAATTCTTAATCAGACTCCAACCGTAAATTAGTAAGAGAACGATTCCCTAGGTATTAACCCCGAAGGCCGAAACACAACATCAGATCCATACCCAGGAAACCACTTATCTTAACTTGTTTCCAATTAGTTTCTAATTTTATATATGATAAAGATGTAAATTTTATTGTTAAAATATTTCGTTCAATACATGATAAGTTTCAACACATGAATATTCTCAACACATGAGTATCGTCAACACATGACTATTTATTCTATTCAACACATGAATCTTTATTTTATAATATTCTTTATTTTCCAAATTGGAATAAGGCCCAATCAATTACCATATAATGTTAATTATATGGATTCCATACAACACATGTATATAATAGCAACGATAAATAATCAACCATCATCCAAAGTGCATCACACAACTGCATAAGCATTAAACATAAATAATTAACGCATACACAGTTTGTCAACCTATCGATTGACATACAACTAAATAATTGGGATTAGTGTACACCAAATATCATCCCAACACCCATGTGGGGTTTCAATCCAAAAACACCGAATATTATTTGTGTAGTTGGGTGACGTGTAAAATTTATCACCCCAAACAATATCCTTCAAATGGGTGTACATAAACAAATCGTCTGATTCGTAAATGAATATTTATTTATTCACGTTCACGTTAAAAATTATTTTTTTAACTATAAATAATTTATTTCAACACATGAATATATTTCCATTCATTTCACATCACAATCAATTTTCACCACACAACAGAATCAAACAAGCCGTCCATGGTCTGTGGACAACGGGTGTCGGGTGCTGCTAAGCACCGTCTGCATCCTAGTATATATTTTAACTAGAAAACAAGATTTAAAGTGAGAAGTTCTCACCAAGAGCTAAACCAAACGCCACGACTCTTCATATGTAGGAAATCTTCGCCGTGCTCGCCTTTTGCCACTTTCATTGCACGTATTCACTACATATATAAAAATCACAATTTTGTATTGTTGCTATGTATATAAAAATCACATTTTTATAATCACTCTACACGGATAAAAATTCTATTTTTATACCGCTACTATATAGATAAAAATTCTATTTTTATACCGGTGTTCATATAATAAAGATTATATTTTTATCATGCTAACTTCATAAATAAAATTATATTTTTATTTCGTTCTTCTTCTAATAAATTTTGTATTTTTATATCGCCCTTCATATAAAAATCATATTTTTATATTCTCTAGTATATTAAAATCATATTCTTATCATGCTATGGTATAAACAAAAATCATACCTTTACATCACTATCGTATATCTAAAAATCTCCTCTTTCTTCATGATAAAAATCTCGCCTTTTTCTATATAAAAATCTTAACTTGTTTGAAAAATCATATTTTCTTTCTCTGTAAATTATATTTTCCTATAAACTGAGATTATATATATTCTTTCAGAATTAATCGAAGAAAGGCAAAGGACCAAAAAAAACAGAACTTACAGTAAAAAGAAATTCTGGACCGAAGGGGGGGGGGGGCGTGCTGCTCGTCTGCAGTGGTCAAAGGGGGTCCAGACTGGGCGCGGCGGCCGTGGCTGATGCTGGCGGCGATTTAGGGTTCAAGGGGAGGGTGTTTGGGGGTTTTGCGTGTCGGATGGGGAGAGGAGAGAGGAACGAGGGCGGAGGGGATCGTCTGCGGCAACGGCGGCGGGAGGGCAGATGGGCGACGGCCTCCTGGGGTGACGCGCGACGAAGATGGAAAAGGGGGGTGGTGGCGGAATCGCCTGTGCGATTTAGCGAGGGACCGGTTTTTTTTGTTCTTTTTTTCTATTTTCTACATTGTCCGTTTAAGTGAGAGAGGAGAGAGACACATGGGGGTTATATAATTAATTATTATTTTATTTAATTCTCCAAAAAGTACCTTTTTAACTTGAGCCCCAAATCGAACCCAACGACTGTCGCCTATAGGTAATTACCCCCATTCCGAACACAATGGGATTTGCCACATAGGCCAATTTGATCGTTACGATCAGTTTCCATTCAAATTAAAATTTAAATCAATGTATATTGAATTTGAACGCACATTTCAATTTACTGGGGCCACATATTAACCCTAAAAACTCCAAAAAAAATATTTCTAGCTTCGTATTGATGATACGGTCCTAACAAAACTAATTTCGTCAAATTCTGAGACCGTTTAAAAAATGGCCATTTTCTGGTCAATCGAAATTGACTGAAACTGTTAAAACACGTTTTCTTTTTCCACGCTCACATATTGATTCAAAAAATTATGCCAATTGGAATCTAGCAATAATTTGACATCCCGGATCCAACAAAAGTGGTTTCGTCGAAAACCGAGGCCGTTTGCAAAATTTCCATTTTCAAGGGCTCAAAATTCCATAGTGACTATTCTGAAATTTTAACTGGGCGTAACTTTTTATCCCCGCTATGAAATTGCAATTTTTCGGATTCGTTGGAAATATATTCTCAATTAGATTCTAATATTTTTGGTTTCACTAAAATCCGGTTTATTTTGAATCCTGTACATTCATTTGAAATTCGAAATCGAAATTTCGAACTATCGCGCCATTTTCAATTCCTTTTATAATTATAAATAATTATTTATATTCTAACGATGATTCAAATAAATATATACGTTCTAATTCCATTCAAAATAAATTTCTCATCATTAATATTTAAAATAATTCATTAAAATTGCCAAAATAAAAATTTCAAATTGGCTCTGAATTTTCGGGTTGTTACAGGAATCCAGTTGGATCCCTCCAACCTATTTTTCCTACATCCACAGACGTTAGCCAACATAAATAATACCCACCTTGCTTCGAGGTAGGATATCGTGGTATGAAGGTCATCCACTATCATAGCGTGGGGCGTATAGTGTCATCCGCTAATGATACTGCGGGCATCCGCTAATAGTACTGCGGGAACTATCCAATCACCAACATATATAATAGCCACAAACATCGATCCTATATAACTAATATATATGTATAATAGCCACAGTAATATTAAATGCAACCAAACAACCAACAATTTATTTTAACGATAAAAATAATTCTAAATAATAAATTGAGTGAGATTTACTCACCGTGATTTTATTTGATGATTATAGTCATTTTATCTAATTTTAAACAAATGTTTAAAATTGGATAAAATTCCGTTTAGCTCCAATGTTCGGTCTACGTCCATGAGAACCCAACGGACCTTGTTTTCGAGTAGTTTAGCTTGCATATGAACAGTATAAAATTGTCATAAGTCTATACTTGTATATATATTTAAACAAATGATATAATTAATAAATTTAGTAATTAAATTACCTTAATTCAAATTTTAAAAAAAAATCCTTCTCCATCGCTTGCATCTACTTTTAATCATCATCGGACCAATATTCTACAACCTGCTCGACACCGTGCTACCTCAAATCCATGAACTTAATGTCCTAACATTCCTTCTCTAAAGTAACAGTCTCGCCTTTTTCTGTATTACAAAAAAAAACCTGAATTCCATTATTTCAATTGTCGAACATCCACTAATTACCCTGGTTGAACATCGGTACCTTCAAACTCCAAGATCTTGTCATTCCCTTCCCGATTATGCTCTCCACTGCATTGCACCAATCTTTCAGAAATCGCTCCATCCCAAACATAGAAAACCATAATCCTCAAACCACCTTCGGTTGTTAAGCCAAACCACAGACCTAGATCCCAACGCCACCTCTCGGTCGAGCGATTACAACCCCAACCCACCACGACTTTGCCCCCATGTTTCTCTGTCCTTATCAATCATCGTTGAAATGTCCAATCGTCCTGCTTTCCGCGAATGATCATAAATCGAACCCTTGTGGTTCACCATTCTCGAAGTCGAGAGCCCCAATATAGATCGCAAGTTGCGTACTTGAATTCAAACACTAGTTGCACAAACTCGATTTTGATCTGAATTACTTCTGAATTCTAAAGTCGAAAAAGGAAATGGTTTTGTTCTTAATCGAAGAATACCTTGGGTTCGATTCTGGAAATTAGAGAGGATACGGTATTTTCTTTCAATGGGCAGACTTTGAGGATTTGGTTTCCTGAGGAACAATAATGGAAGGTATTAAAAAGGGATGGTAGCATTATTTATAGATGAAAATTGGCAGTAGCAGGTCGGCTAAATTGTCCTTAAGATTTTGAAACAAACTAAATAGATTTTGATTTGATATTAAAAATGTTTTAATTAGATTAGATTTGATTTTATAATTTATACGATTTGATATAAAGAGATCTTTATTTTATTTAAATGGTTTCTGATTTGATTACTGATTCGATTTTGATTTTATCCATAAAAATATCTCAGGGTTCACACACGAACCACTATTTCAACGTACCGACCGACATTTCAATGTTATAACATCATTTTGAATTGAACTGTATATATTCTAAAATTTATTTGAACATATATACCATATTAAATTAATATAATATAATTTAAATTCAGAATCCGTTAATCCTTCGATAATAAATTATTTATTATTATTGTTTATATTGAAACAGAATTTACATTACTCATTTGAATCATTTTGACTCCGTTTTAATCTCAAATTAAATTATTTCAAATTCTCATATTTCAATAATTATTTATATTCGAAATAAATCGTATTTCGATTATTTACTCGATAACTGAATATAAAAATTCATTTATATCATAAACTCAATATCTAAACGATATTAAATATTTAAAATAAACTATTCAAAAATCTGGGTTGTTACATTTTTTCTTAGGGTCATAGATATCTAAGTACTAGATAGTATCTATCCCAGTTTACCTTTTGTGGTAGTGGTAATGGCTCTGATTTTCTAAGAGAATTTGATTATGAACATGACCGGTGGCGACCCTAGTAATTACGAGATTATAGAATCTCTACTTTTAACGAGAATCAGATGGAGTATCCTGAGATGATATGGACCTTGGTTGGGATCATTACATTTCCAGTATGTTGAGAGAGAAATAGGATTTTAAATTTGGTAGAGGAGTTTAAATTTTGTCATCTTCCTTTTCGAGGATGAAAATTTTTAAGGGGGGATGAATGCAATATCCCGGAATTTTTAACTAAGTTTAATTTGGATTTTTATTATATAATTTATTTTTTCTGAATATAAGTTGATTTTAATAAGGTTTAAATATATATATTTTAATATTGAATAAGTATCTTGTTTATTTTATAAATATGATTTTGTATAAGAGGAGTTATTTTAAAAGTTATATTTGATTTGTAAGGTTTTGTGAAAATTTTATTTTTAATGAGTAATGATATTTTCTGATTTTAAGGTAAGAATATGATTTGGAAAATAAAAAGTTATTTCTATGATTTACATGTATATAATAGTTTACAAGAATGATTTTTATTTATAATGATGTTTATGGAATTTTATAAGTATTACTTTTATTCATTTGTTAGTATATATTTTTAACCATTTGTTAATATATATCTTGGTAAATTATATGATAAATAACATAGATAAATATTTTTGAAATATTAATAAGTTATTTTTAAAGACTTTTAATAATTTTATTTTTGAATTGAAATAATATTTAATTTTGATAACTTATAATTTTGATATTTATATAGTTAAGACCTATAATTACTACACTAATAAGTATGGCAAAGTTTGGCTACATCTATAAGTATTGCAAAAGTGTAGCTAAGATAAACTAATTTTAAAATCCCTTAAGATAAGGAACAGGATGAGTTGTCCCCTTAGGTGTTTAAATGCGTGATAAAAGCTCCAGGAAATAATCCATGTGTCCCTTGATTCAATGACTTAATTACCCTTCTTGATGCCTATATAAGAGCATGTATCCCTCACTATCAAGACACAGTAACGATCTGAATATTTCTTCCTCTTTAGAATCCGATAAATGGAAAATAAACATTTTCATTGAAATAAAAATCCATATCTCTCAATTTATTCAGTTTTAGTTGAAATAATCTATGTGGAAAGTTGTCCGGATCGTCGTTTCTGATTTTTAGAAATTGACGGATCCAGATTTCGTTGAGTATCGAAGGAGATATCTTAGTTTTACAGAGAATGGAAAATATATGCAGAGATATTCGAAAAATAAAATCTCTCAATCCGAGAAGAATGGATCGATGCCGTCTGCGCCATTGACATCAGCGGAGTATGTAGTATTTTTCATGTAAAATTGGTTCGATTCCGTGTCGATGATCGGAATTGTTCAAAACTTGGGTTGGAGTTCGTCGATGGAGGAAGCAGTGGCGTGGTGATGAGGGAAGTGTGGGCTTCGATGAGATGTAATTTGGTGAAGATCGGTGTAAGTTTGGGTAATGCGACATGTAGTGTTCACGCGGTTACCAGGTTCGGCGTGAGGATCGGTTTTTGGTGTAGGGAGCCTTCAGGCAGGTAGATGCATTCACGAGAGGACGCGAAGAGAAGTTTGCGGGAGGTCACGGATTGAAGATCGGTTGAGTCTTTGGTGTGTACATGTGCACACGGTGTACGCAGAGATGGGTTCTAGGAAACGGTTGAAGAAAGAAGACACAAGGAGGAAGAAGAAGAGGGAATGGGCCGGTTTTGAATGTGTTATGCAAATGGGCTTGGGCTGGAATAGGTGGGTATGTTTTATTTATTTTGTTTTAAAAGTTATATTAGTTTAAACTTTAAACCTCTCTAGATCATTTGATATAAATCCGATTAACTTGCCGTTGGAGGCGTTAGAATCATATCGGAAAATAGAATACATAGATATATAATATTGGCAATTTTAGTCAAGTATAAATTATAATAAAAATAAAATAAAGGGTCCTTATATATGAATATATATAACGAAGATCGTTATTAATAAAATTTCAATATAAAAATTAGCAGAAAATTTCACAGCTGCTGATAGGAGTGGATTGAAAGCAGTACGAGTAGCGGGGTAGTGTTCGTTGGCTTGTTCGCTCTAGTAATGGAGATTTTGGAGCTATTATGGTGAGAACTCCTAAATTAAATTATTTATTTAAATTGTTAGTGGTTGAATAATTATAATTATGTGATAAATATTATTTGGTTGGATATGGATGTTATTGTTTGAATGGATGTGTAGATAGCACACTGAACACTGATAAGCGTTATTGTCTGTAACGCTTGTGCATAGCTGAAATGGTTGTTTATTGGTTGTGATTATAATTCATGTTTATATGATCTATATGGTTGATTCGTTCTAATTGCATGAAATCACACACACACTGTAATTATGGAATTATACAGGTGATCGATTTAATCTTCCTTCCATATAAATGAAGTTTGATTTTTAAATATTAAAATATTATTCAGTTTAATTCAAAAGGAAATTTTGAAATTTTGAAATAGGGTTTATATATATATTGACAATGTCTTAAATATACCAGAACATTCTAGGATGACAGAGAGGATAGTGTCTAGGCTTGGGTTTGGAAATATAGTTTCATGCTCTCCCTGGCTATCCCTAACTGATCCAACAAACTGGATGGTTGATTTGCAATCTAATGTGGAATAAAATTTGAACTTTTTTCCAAATGAATTGGATTATAAAGAGATTTGAACAAAATAAATTATGATAAATAAATTTGGAAAAGGTCGCAATTCGGTGACCATAACGAGAAATCGAATAGAACAAGTTTATAAAGTTATTTTAAAATGGAGGAAAATTATGATAAATCTTATTTTATTATTTTAAATGATTAGAGCTAAAATATTTGAATTTCGAATGATTTAAAATCTATTTAAAAGGCTATTTTACAACAGCATTTTTTGGTAATGTTTCCAGATGTGATTATAACAATTTCAATGACAAATTGGTTTTGATGTTTATAAGTCGTGAACTATTATTTAAACTATAAAAAGGATTTGAAAAATGGTTTGGAAGGGTTTAAAGTGATTAAATATTTTAAGATATTGAAAGTTGGAATTTAAAAGGAAATGAGTTGGGTAGAGTTTGTTTTCAGATATTCGATATGTGATTCCAGGGTTGGACGAATACTATTAGAAATATTAAAAATTATTTACCTCCAGATTCTGATAACATTCGCCGAGTTTGTGAATTGATATCAAATATAAGTCAATTAAATTCTATTTACACTTATGTTTGAATATTAATTGTTGAATTATCGTAAAGGGAATTTCAATCCAGATAAAGATTGGTAAATTGGAAGATTTAAGATTGGTAAATGAAGAGTATGTTTTTAAGTATAAAGATCGAAGAATTTTGTTTTGAAATATAAAGATGGTCACATGAACATTTGATTTCAAAGAAGGGTTAAGATGGTAATGGGATTTATGAAATTTAAAGAAATTCCAATGTTTAATTGTAAATGAATTGATAACGATTTGGAAGGAGATTTGAATTGAAAAGCCTATGTAAACCGTAACTATTATTTTTAAAGTACGCTTGTTACTTGGAAAGTCCTGAATCGAATATATGTTTGAAAACCATTACAAGTAACAATACGACGTTATGGAGCAATTCAAGACTTGGAAAACAACGAATGATGAACATGATTCTTTGAATTGTTTGGATTGCTTGCTGATGTCTCGGTTGGGTAGGCCACCCGATACGAGGTTATAAGTGGCATGAGGTTTGAATAGATTTGGAGATTTTCGGATTGGTGTCTCGTTCAGACCTAGAACGGAATCATATGGATTGTGTGTCTGACATTGTAATTTACGACGTAGCACTGATCTCTGTTAAATACATATCTGCTTGGTGGCGGAGAATTTATTCTCTTGCTTAACACCCTTCTCTAAGACATATGAGCTTAGTGGTTATATATTGATAGAAATTAGTGATGCGTTGTTAATGGATAATGTGTCATACTTAAGTTATGCGATGAGCTATGGATGATCAAAGCATGGCTTATTGAAGCGTAGCTTTGTGTGTATCGTGACCTCGGCAAGCCTCACAACCCGGTAAATGGCTAAAACATGAAAGATGCAGCAAGGTTAAGGGTGGTCATTTCCTTCTAGATAAAAATATGTACTATGGTATGCAGCCCAGGTATTAACCTATGTGGATAACTTCTATTTATATGGATGTTGATATTGCGAGCGCTCGGTTTAAAGGTTGGTAACGACCAGGAAGTGATATACTCTGGCGTGCTCCAAGTTACCCAGTTTAGGGGTAACCTGGTCTCGTGTTGTCAGAGAGTCTGATTTAGTTCTTGAGGCGTCCTTCTAGAGGCGTACCCATCGATTCGATAAGGAAGTTCATTTGCCTAGTCATTTGTTTGAAATCCAATTTCCACTACGAGCCCGTACGATTTTAGTTGTATAGCCTGCTACCAGCAGGATTGTCAGTATAATGCGATGGGGCATTATGCTGGCTAGGATTTAAACATTTATTCGAAAAATTGTTTTCACACTATGAACTAGTAATAATAACAGAGGATTTTCACGTACCAAGCATTTTTGACTGTCATAAGAAGAAACCTCGCCCATGTGTGCGTTTGCATTGTGTGTGTGCCATGAGACCTTATGTTAGTTTCATTTTTCAAAAGTCGGTTTGAATTCCTATGCACGTGAATTCACATGGAGTAAACCCGTTCCGCATTAGCGGCGTGGTCCGTTGAATTACCCAACTTTAAAACAAATCCTAAATAACAGCTGTTTTGAGTTCTCACACCAGTCCCATAACTGACCTGGAGTTCATTGTTTCTACACCTAATCTCTGGGTGCCCGTAATTTTACACGGGCAGTCAGTAGTTTGGTTCGCAGATTTAGCCATGGAGTTGATTGGAGCAGGATTCTGGTTTTAGCTGGAGCTATTATGTTTTGGAGCATTCACATTCTTCCGTTGAGTTAGTATTTCTTCCACTGTGAAATCAATGTACTCTGATGTTATATTATGGTAATGAAATGAAAAGTTCTGTTATTTTTGTGCAAATATGTAAGTACCCATAACTATCCGTCTTTATGAACGGTTTAAGTTGGTTTAATTACTGGCGAAAATCGGTCAAAAAGGCGGGTCGTTACAAATCTCCCCAGTGAAACCTCCAACCTTTCTATGTTTACTGGAAGATGGCTCATGCTTCGACTAAAATGAATTCGGTCATATACTCCAACATAGACATGACGCCTCAACCGACAATTCTCCATAAGTCACTTACTTCCAGGGAGTCAAGAAAACTCATTGAAGCGAACCACGAACTGGACCTGATCGAATCGATTTGTAGGATCGAAATAAGAATTCTCAACCAACTCGGATACATACTTGGAGATTTCCTAAAGGTGTTCTGTAATGACCCGGGTTTTTGTCGACTTTGGTTATCGCCATAAACTCAATGATGACTAACCAAACATCGAAAAATACCGGATGATTAGTGAAAGAAATTAGAGGGTGAGGAAAGATAAGGTAGAAACTTAGAATAGAAGAAGAAGAAGAAGAAGAAGAAGAACACAACATCAGAGAAACACGAACCTCACAGCGGAACGAATAACATATAATATATATAACATAACTTGAAATATACATCTGTACTTGAATATACATCATTATCAAAGTTCAACACTTACAACACAGCGGAAATAAACTATAGCTATATGGTCCTGAAGCCTCCTGCTCCAGCTCTTACAGTATCTGTAAATCCCAACTACTTGATTTCCCGTACAAAATTGGGCACCCAAGAGTTTAGGGAAAACAAAACAAAATAAACTCCGGGTCAGTCATGGGACTGGTATGAGTAAAACAGTTTAAAACAGTTTGAGCATTTAAACGATATCTCATAAGACCACGCCGTATAATGGAACGGGTTTTTCCCTTATGAGAATCCAAAATAGTCTTTATATCTTTTTGATATTATAATAATGTCTATCAACCACAATATAATAATCATCTAGCAGAAACGCTTTCATCTCACGTTCTACATATATAGTATACAATAAAACCGCAAGCACGTATTGGGTAATGGATTTCCAACTATGACAAGGTATGGAACCACCTTTCGCTAGTGTACCTCTAGAAAGGAATACACTGGGTTCAACAAGAACATCTTGCAACCCGGCCACACATGACCAACCACTCATTTCGCTTGAGTGTATCGAATGTATATCACCAACCGTTGGGATCAGCAACCGTTTTCCGAATGGGACAGCATCAATAATAGATTTTTAGAAGTAAATGAAACTCTAGATCAGGTAGTTATACACCCTACTTTGGAGCGACCGACTTAGCCATGCTACCTGCACAATTTCTGTCATTTACCGGTTGATGAGGCTTGAGGTTACGCCTTATCATCACATCAGATTCACTTCGAATGCCACATTGTCAGAACCATCGAAAATCACTAATTGACGTTTACAACAGTACATTACGTGTTAGCTAAAGAAGTTTCCTTCTCCGCTTCCACTCTTGGTACGCTTGAAGAAATCAATGTACGTGATCTTTCTGGAAATACTCCGTCAGACATTCATCCATACAAGTCATCCAGGAACAGGATGAATCGAAGGCACTATTCAGTACATCCATCTTAGGCACTGTTATCTAAGACTTATACGACAGCCCTTGCACTTTACTCCGTCTTCAATTATCTTTGGCATATATGATTCGCAAAACTTGTGCCAATACAAGTGGTTCTTTGGATAATAATCCAACCGGTCTCTCCATATTAACAATGTTAAAATGGTCAAAACTTCGATAGTCTGTGATTTCACCATCAAAGAAAAACAGGTGTGCAAACAACGACATTATTTCCAGATAGAAGTTATATCAATCAAACACCATTTAACATTTATCTCCTTAGTTCATTTTTCATCTCCTGTTTCCCTATATTCAACATTTCTTATTTTCTAAATTTAGAAAATATATGTTATTACGCTTGGTAAACATTTCCATTTCTTGTTTTCTATATCAGAAAACATTTCTAGTTCTTATTTGGAAAACATTTCCAAAACTCCTTCATTGGGCTTAGACAGATGTTTAAACAAACCATCGCGATGCCAACTCAAACCATTACGCTTATTAACTAAATTCCTTTAACGAACCTTCACTATCGAACCTTAACCATTCCTTAGTTAAAAATGGAGTCAATCAAGTTGGGGTAATACTACCTCTCAGACCATAACTGAACAACGTTTCTAACCTTGAAATAGACAAAGTTCACCCTTTTAATTCTTTAACAACTTCCTTACGTAACTCTCCTTCGAATTATCTCTTATTAGATAATTCTTTCCTTCGAATAAGGTATATTCGATAACTCTATTCAATTTACTCTATTCGATTAACCCTTATCAATTAACTCTATTGGACTAACGCTATTGGATTAACTCTATCGGACTAACGCTATTGGATTAACTCTATTGGACTAACGCTATTGATTTACTCGTTTCACTTAACTCCTTTCAAATAAAGTATATTCGATAACTCCTTTAACTCTATTCGAATAAACTATATTCGATTAACTCCTTTTACCATTTTCGAATCACTAATATTCGATTAACTCAATTGATTCTATTCGAATAACTATATTCGATTAACTCCTTTTACTTTCTATTCGAATAAACTATATTCGATTAACTCATTTGCTTTAACTCTAATCGATTAACTCCATCGAATAACTTAATTCGATAACTCCTTCAAATAACCAAATTCGATAATTCCTTTCGAATAAACTATATTCGATTAATCACTTCAATTACACTAATAGATAACTCTTTTCGATTAAACTATAATCGATAACTCCTTCGATTAACTAATAATTGATAACTCCTTTCGATTAACAAATAATCGATAAAGCCTTCGATTTACTAATAATCGATAACTCCTTTCCTTTAACTCTATTCGAATAAACTATATTGTGTTTCTCTATTCGAATAACTAATTCGAATAACTCTTATTTATTTAACTCTATTCGAATAACTAATTCGCATAACTAATTCGATTTGCTTACTTTCGAATACTATATTCGATTAACTCCCTTCGAATAAACTATTCATTTATAAAGATTTACTTTTAGTAACAGTTCTTCACTTTACAAATGATTTCCTTTTTAGTAACGTTTTCCTTTTTACAACAGTTTCCTTTTTATAACATCCTATTTAGTCATAAACGAATTTCCTTTTTATAACTCAATTTATTTTCTAAATATTTCCTTTTTAATTCTATTTGTAAATGGTTTTACAAATACCTCCTTTTCGATTTCGTTTGTAAAGGTTTTACAAATATTCCTCTTTCGATTCCATTTGTAAATGGTTTACAAACATTTCTCTTTCTGATTGATTTGTAAATGGTTTACAAACCTTTCTCCTTCTAATCTATTTGCAAACGGTTTGCAAATAATTCCTTTAGGGTTTCATTTCTAAGTATTTTCTATTTATAAATAATCCATTTATAAATAAATTTCTATTTATAAATATTCCATTTATAAATAATTCCTTGTATAAAATCTTCTTTGATTGTTATAAATATTATCTCTTTTATAAAATCCTTTAATTTTATAAATAATCTATTTTCAATATTCATTTTTAAAATTCCCTTTTCACCATTCCGGTA
The DNA here is from genome assembly GCA_030737875.1 of Allium sativum. Classification (NCBI taxonomy): domain Eukaryota; kingdom Viridiplantae; phylum Streptophyta; class Magnoliopsida; order Asparagales; family Amaryllidaceae; genus Allium; species Allium sativum. The sequence goes on along the minus strand of CM060922.1, from coordinate 439,102,493 downwards.
TGTTATGGTATTTAACACATCAAATCACGATGACCAATATCGTTCAAACACATATAATTGACAAAGACTATATATCACATCATATATTACAATATATGAATCACAGTAAAATAAATGTTGAGGAATCCAGTTGGATTCCTCCAACCTGTTTCCCTGCATCACAGATGTTAAACAATATAGATAACATCACTTTCAGTTCCATATGATATATTCTGTTAAACAGAATCAATATAGAAATTCAACTAACTGACTAGCAGTTCAATCAAACAGTCAACACACAGTCAATCAGCCAATATTTAACAGTTCTAAAAATACAACATGAAATTATAAACTGTTCAGAGTTAGTGAGATTTACTCACTTTGGACTATCATCGTTAATAACGATAATTGTCGTTGATTCAGATTGGACAATTTATTTCACTATAAATTGTAACGAGCTCCGATTCACTCCCGGTCAGTGTCATTGTGTTGCTCCCGTCCATACGATCCCAACGGATCTTGTTTTTTCCAAATCCGATACCGTATGACAAAGTTATATATATTATACGTTAATACAACATTTTAATTTAAATAAACTTTAAATAAAAAAGACTTGGGCCTTTACTAACATTTCGTCCCACTTCAAATATCCAACCCGCTCGTGCTTCTCTCCCTCACCACAAAACTGCCGTGACCTACTCCTCCACTTTCCACGCCATTAACACAAACCGATCTCATCATCTCTCCCTGCATGAACCATCGAATTCAACCACCATTCCACCAACGAACTCCTTTCTCTGATCTCCTCACAACCATCACCAATATACTCTACTCGTCGTCAGCCCAGGATTTCCGTCCTCGGACTTTCCCGACGCTGTACACGATCGCACCTCACTTTCCACTTTCGATCTTCACCAAAAACTCTACACAAGATCGAAATCCACTACACAACTCAAATATACAATCAGTTTCACAAATCGAAGCTCGAAATACCCAAACATACAAACCCTATTCATCGCAGAAAATGTGGAGCTCGGAAAAATGGTTCGAGCCCAGTGAAACACATATGAAATCGAAAAGTACGTTGACAAGAATCCGTTTATATATGTATCCTAATTTATAGGATTTATTTTGAATTCTTTTTGGATTTTAAAAACTTGCATTTTTCCTGTAAGAGAAAAAATGAACGGCGGAATTTCTATTGACCTTTGAGGAAGTGAATTAGGTTTAAGGGGTTGTGAGAGTATTTATAGAGGGGTTTTAATATTTTTATATTTGAATTAAATATTAATTTATACTCCTATGCTATTTGTATTTGGCTTTAAAAATCCCCGTGACTACATACGACACCCAAAAATCATGAAAATTGGCACGCAACTACAGTTCGACATTACGGTCCCAATGAAACTGGTTTCGTCAAATTCCGACTCCGCTGCTCATACAGCGTATTTTCGACTGTCAAAATATCGATTGTTTCTCACACTAAAATCCCGTATGGCCACACATTGACTTCAAAAATCAAGAAAACTGAAATCTAGAAATAATGTAATATTGCGGATCCAACAAAATTGGTTTCTTCGAATTCTGAGGTCGTTTGCAAAACTGGCTATTTTTAAAGCCCTAAATAAACCTTTTAAATATTAAATATATTTAAAAGCAATTAAATTAAATATTTATAAATAAATATTATCGTGTATGTTCACAACAGAATATCATACAGCTCTAGAATATTCCTATATGAATTTCTAGCTCGATATTTCAACTCCCGATAAAATCGATATTAGATTTATAATGAAATCCCTTTTATAAATATGAATAAATATTTATAAATTTCAAAGGAATTCCACAACGACTTTTCTAAAATTTGATTTGGACATAAATCAAAATCTACATAATGAAATCCCGATTTTTCTCTTCCACTAGAAAGAAATGCTTTACCAGCTCCACACATTTCTTGTTTCACAGAAATCCGATTTAAAACGAACCCTATATATTCAGTTGAAGTTCAAATCGCCAAATGGCGAACTGTAGCGCCATTTCAAGCTCGATTTTAATTATATTATAAATCTACGTTAAAACTGTCGTTTATATAATATATTCGTTATTCTAATTCAATTCTAAACTGAATTAAATATCACAGATGATCCAGTTCACACCATATCGCCATTTCAGCCAATTCTGAATATTTCAGAATTTAATATATTATTTAATTTATTATTTTAAATTAAATATTCACCATTATTTAATTAAACCACCATTTAATTCATTATATCATTATTTATATAATTAAATAAATTAATTATAATACCTCTGAAAATGCGGGTCATTACATTCTTCCCCACTTAAAATAATTTCGTCCTCAAAATTGCTAAGGTCGAAAACAAACCCTATTCACTGGTTAGAACTAATTCGTTTACTTCTTACCTTCAGTTTCAATTGAACCAATTTAATTTAAATTATTTATTCATTCTTATTATCGAAAAATTTCAAAAATCCTGAAAATTTTCAAACACCTTAACTTTTTGAAATTTTTTGCCAGCACCTCCTTTGTACTAGTCAATCGGTCAAACTCCAACTCGCCTCTCTGGGCCATCTCCAACCCAAAAGAAAATCAAACAGCCAAGCGGCTTGCCAATTCGGCTAATAAATCTCATATCCAATAGAAATATAAACTTGTACCTTTTTGTCGGCATATCATTATATCCTTTCCACCTGTTATCAATTCAGCAGATACAAGGGTCATCCCAATCAAATTCCAATATGCTTTTATCCACAACACAACCATTCGCTTATATCCGAGCCAAATATCATTTCAACTCGAGTTTCTTCTCGATTCCCAACTCTTAACTCGATTATCACATTACACTTCAAATTTGAATCTCACAATCCAATTTGTCTTGATATCATTCTAATTCAATCTCAGTTACCCCTTTACTAGCTTTACTTTAATTCAAATTTGCTTTCACAAATTTCTGTTAAATTTGTTTTTTTATTATTCAAACAGTCTTTCCCTGGGAGTTTTTAAACAGTTTACTCTTTTAAAAAAATAAAATTTTCCTTTTGAACATGTCACTGAGCCCTTAATTAATATTCCATTAGTTAAATCACTTCTCTATTTCTTTATCAATATTTGTTAACCAAATATTTTCAATAACCATATTGGCCTTTTATGTTATTTGGAAAACATTTCCGAATATTGCCTTCCTTTATTTTCTAAACTTTAGAAAATATATGCTATTTATAATTGGAAAATATTCCAGTTACTTATCTCTTTTCCGATCTCGTTTATTTCTATACTTTGGAAATATTCTTTATTATGTTTCCAAGCTTACACTTATTTGGGTTAAAACGGATGTTGTGTAAAACATCGTTACAACAACCCAAATACTATGTTCAACTAACTCTTATTCAACATTGATCTTCGAGCCTGAAATCTTACTATTTATTTGTTAATAATGAAATCAATCAAGTTGGGGTATAACTACCTCTCAGACCTTGACTGAATAACATTTATAACGTCAAAATAGATATGACTACTTACTCGAATAATCAATACCATACAACTACTTATTCACTTTTAAACACGTATATGCTTCCTCTTTCTATTCTTACTAGATTTTATTCTTAGTCTTCCTTTTTGATTTTACTATTTTATTTCTAAGTTCGTTTCCTTATCGATTTCTATATATATATCGATACGTTGATTTCTAACTATCAAATTATCTTAAAAATATTCTAACTCCTTAAATTCCCGGAAAAATTCGCCATAACCTTCTTTGTACCAGGAGCATCGGGATATTTCAAATAGCCTCCCATGGCCCTCACCAATCCAAAAGAAAAAGAAAAAAGCCAAGCGGTTAGCCGATACGGCGCATAAAATCTCATATATGAATTAAATACATACCTTTTCGTCGATCATTCTATTCATATACCTTCATACCTTATCCATACCTATCTCATGTATATTTATACCTGCCCTATCTATTTTAACTATACCTGATCGTTTTAATTCAATTCGTTAATTAATTTGTTAATTGACTCTTTAGTCTATTTCACTTTTATATTTGAACATGACATGTTCAAATATATTTTAACTTGCTTATTAACTAATTTGAATCCAAATTTCAAATTTAAGTTCTATATTCGATTTCGAATATCCATTTACAAATCCAGTTCACCTTTCAAAATTCAACCTCAAATTCAAAACTCGATTAACTAATTCCTCTTCGACTTAGTTAATTCTATTCAATTTCTATTCAAATTTTATATCACTTCTATTATTCAAATCTATATATCAAATTCTATTATTCGAATTCTATATATCAAATTCTATTCAAATTCCATATTATAAATCCCATTTGAATTTCTATATTCAAATTCTATATATTCAAATTCTATATATTCAAATTCTATATATTCAAATTCTATATTATCAAATTCTATATTTTAAATCCCATTTTGAAATTCAACACAACATGTCTTTCCCAAAACAAATTCAAAACAGTATCTCTGGTAGTAATTCGTCACTTACAACTCAAAAATGAATACTGATGATGCAGCTGTCATCATCCGAATCTATTTTCCAGCAATCGAAGTGAGTTCAATACTATAAAACCATTTATAAACATTACCACTTTGAAATTCATTTCAAAATATAATTCACACTGCTTGTAAAACAATTTAAATTCTCTTAGGATCTTAAAATTTCCTTACTTTTAATCCAAATCCATTCTCAAACACTTATCCAATTTTCCAGAATTTTAATTCAATTTCTGGCTTAAATTTCATATTTAACTCATCTGATTTCACAATTTCACTTATATGAATTCTAATTGGTTATTTACATAACCATTTAATTTACAATCTTACTCGATTATAACAACAACCAATATATCCCCTGTATTAAAATTTTGATATATATATATATATATATATATTTTATATACCATGGGTAAACTTATTTTAATTTACCCTCTTTTCAAAACATATCGTGTGGACCCATCGTATTCGAGTGTTTATAAACTCCTACTGAAACAGTGGATCAAACTGATCGACCAGAACACATAAACAACTCAACCAATAAATCTCTACAATATAAAACAAATTTTTAAATCATCTACAAGTACGTTCACTCGTATATACATACTCAACTCAATCTATGGTATTACTAACCCTATCTCTACCGGGTCACGCCACAGAGCCAAGGTAATGCTTAACTTTAAGCTCTGATACCAACTGTAATGACCCGGGTTTTTGTCGACTTTGGTTATCGCCATAAACTCAATGATGACTAACCAAACATCGAAAAATATTGGATGATTAATGAAAGAAACTAGAGGGTGAGGAAAGATAAGATAGAAACTTAGAATAGAGGAAGAAGAAGAACACAACATCAAAGAAACACGAACCTCACAGCGGAACGAATAACATATAATATATATAACATAACTTGAAATATACATCTGTACTTGAATATACATCATTATCAAAGTACAACACTTACAACACAGCGAAAATAAACTATAGCTATATGATCCTGAAGCCTCCTGCTCCAGCTCTTCAAGTATTTGTAAATCCCGACTACTTGACTGTCCGTACAAAATTGTGCACCCATGAGTTTAGGGAAAACAAAACAAAATAAACTCTGGGTAAGTCATGGGACTGGTATGAGTAAAACAGTTTGAGCATTTAAACGATATCTCATAAGACCACGCCGTATAACGGAACGGGTTTTTCCCTTATGAGAATCCAAAATAATATTTATATCAAAAAACCCTTTTTGATATTATAATAATGTCTATCAACCGTGATATAATAATCATCTAGCAGAAATGCTTTCATCTCACGTTCTACATATATAGTACATAATCAAAACCACAAGCACGTATTGGGTAATGGATTTCCAACTATGACAAGGTATGGAACCACCTTTCGCTAGTGTACTTCTAGAAAGGAATACACTGGGTTCAACAAGAACATCTTGCAACCCGGCCACACATGATCGACCACTCATTTCGCCTGAGTGTATCGAATGTATATCACCAACGGTTGGGATCAGCAACCGTTTCCCGAATGGGACAACATCAACAATAGATTTTTAGAAGTAAATGAAACTCTAGATCAGGTGATTATACACCCTACTTTGGAGCGACCGACTTAGCCATGCTACCTGCCCAATTTCTGTCATTTACCGGTTGATGAGGCTTGAGGTTACGCCTTATCATCACATCAGATTCACTTCGAATGCCACATTGTCAGATCCATCGAAAATTACTAATTGACGTACAACAGTACATTACGTGTTAGCTAAAGAAGTTTCCTTCTCCACTTCCACTCTTGGTACGGTTGAAGAAATCAATGTACGTGACCTTTCTGGAAATACTCCGTCAGACATTCATCCATACAAGTCATCCAGGAACAGGATGAACCGAAGGCACTATTCAGTACATCCATCTTAGGCACTATTATCTAAGACTTATACGATAAACCTTGCACTTTACTCCGTTTTCAATTATCTTTGGCATATATGATTCGCAACACTTATGCCAATACAGAGTGGTTCTATGGATAATAATCCAACCGGTCTCTCCATATTAACAACGTTAAAATGGTCAAAACCTCGATAGTTTGTGATTTAACCATCAAAGAAAAACAGGTGTGCAAACAATGATATTATTTCCAGATGGAAATTATATCGATCAAACATCATTTAACATTTATCTTCTTGGTTCATTTTTCATCTCATGTTTCCATATATTCAACATTTCTTATTTTCTAAATTTAGAAAATATATGTAATTACCCTTGGAAAAAATTTCCATTTCTTGTTTTCTATATTAGAAAACATTTCTGGTTCTTATTTGGAAAACATTTCCAAAACTCCTTCATTGGGCTTAGACAGATGTTTAAACAAACCATCGCGATGCCAACTCAAATCATTACGCTTTTTAACTAAATTCCTTTAACCAACCTTCACTATCGAACCTTAACCATTCCTTAGTTAAGAATGGAGTCAATCAAGTTGGGGTAATCCTACCTCTCAGACCTTAACTGAACAACGTTTCTAACCTTGAAATAGACAAAGTTCACCCTTTTAATTCTTTAACAACTTCCTTACGTAACTCTACTTCGAATTATCTCTTATTCGATAATTCTTTCCTTCGAATAAGGTATATTTGATAACTCTATTCAATTTACTCTATTCGATTAACCCTTATCAATTAACTCTATTGTACTAACACTATTGGATTAACTCTATCGGACTAACGCTATTGGATTAACTCTATCGGACTAACGCTATTGATTTACTCGTTTCACTTAACTCCTTTTGAATAAACTATATTCGATAACTCCTTTAACTCTATTCGAATAAACTATATTCGATTAACTCCTTTTAATTTATTCGAATCACTAATATTTGATTAACTCAATTGATTTTATTCGAATAACTATATTCGATCAACTCCTTTTACTTTCTATTCGAATAAACTATATTCGATTAACTCATTTGCTTTAACTATAATCGATTAACTCCATCGAATAACTAAATTCGATAACTCCTTCGAATAACCAAATTCGATAATTCCTTTCGAATAAACTATATTCGATTACTCACTTCGATTAAACTAATCGATTACTCACTTCGATTAAACTAATCGATAACTCTTTTCGATTAAACTATAATCGATAACTCCTTTCGATTAACAAATAATCGATAAATCCTTCGATTTACTAATAATCGATAACTGCTTTCCTTTAACTCTATTCGAGTAAACTATATTGTGTTTAACTCTATTCGAATAACTAACTCGGATAACTCTTATTTATTTAACTCTATTCGAATAACTAATTCGCATAACTAATTCGATTTGCTTACTTTCGAATACTATATTCGATTAACTCCCTTCGAATAAACTATTCATTTATAAAGATTTACTTTTAGTAACGGTTCTTCACTTTACAAATGATTTCCTTTTTAGTAACGTTTTCCTTTTTACAACGGTTTCCTTTTTATAACATCCTATTTAGTCATAAACGAATTTCCTTTTTATAACTCAATTTATTTTCTAAATATTTCCTTTTTAATTCTATTTGTAAATGGTTTTACAAATACCTCCTTTTCGATTTCGTTTGTAAAGGTTTTACAAATATTCCTCTTTCGATTCCATTTGTAAATGGTTTACAAACATTTCTCTTTCTGATTGATTTGTAAATGGTTTACAAACCTTTCTCCTTCTAATCTATTTGCAAACGGTTTGCAAATAATTCCTTTAGGGTTTCATTTCTAAGTATTTTCTATTTATAAATAATCCATTTATAAATAAATTTCTATTTATAAATATTCCATTTACAAATAATTCCTTGTATAAAATCTTCTTTGATTGTTATAAATATTATCTCTTTTATAAAATCCTTTAATTTTATAAATAATCTATTTTCAATATTCATTTTTAAAATTCCCTTTTCACCATTCCGGTATGTTATGGTATTTAACACATCAAATCACGATGACCAATATCGTTCAAACACATATAATTGACAAAGACTATATATCACATCATATATTACAATATATGAATCACAGTAAAATAAATGTTGAGGAATCCAGTTGGATTCCTCCAACCTGTTTCCCTGCATCACAGATGTTAAACAATATAGATAACATCACTTTCAGTTCCATATGATATATTCTGTTAAACAGAATCAATATAGAAATTCAACTAACTGACTAGCAGTTCAATCAAACAGTCAACACACAGTCAATCAGCCAATATTTAACAGTTCTAAAAATACAACATGAAATTATAAACTGTTCAGAGTTAGTGAGATTTACTCACTTTGGACTATCATCGTTAATAACGATAATTGTCGTTGATTCAGATTGGACAATTTATTTCACTATAAATTGTAACGAGCTCCGATTCACTCCCGGTCAGTCTAATTGTGTTGCTCCCGTCCATACGATCCCAACGGGTCTTGTTTTTTCCAAATCTGATACCGTATGACAAAGTTATATATATATATTATACGTTAATACAACATTTTAAATTAAATAAACTTTAAATAAAAAGGGCTTGGGCCATTACCAACATTCCGGCCCACTTCAAATATCCAACCCGCTCGTGCTTCTCTCCCTCACCACAAAACTGCCGTGACCTGCTCCTCCACTTTCCACGCCATTAACACAAACTGATCTCATCATCTCTCCCTCCATGAACCATTGAATTCAACCACCATTCCACCAGCGAACTCCTCTCTCTGATCTCTTCACAACCATCACCAATATACTCCACTCGTCGTCAGCCCAAGATTTCCGTCCTCAGACTTTCCCGACGCTGTACATGATCGCACCTCACTTTCCACTTTCGATATTCACCAAAAAAACTCTACACAAGATCAAAATCCACTACACAACTCAAATATACAATCAGTTCCAAAAATCGAAGCTCGAAATACCCAAACATACAAACCCTAGTTCATCGCAGAAAATGTGGAGCTCGGAAAAATGGTTCGAGCCCATTGAAACACATATGAAATCGAAAAGTACGTTGACAGGAATCCGTTTATATGTGTATCCTAATTTATAGGATTTATTTTGAATTCTTTTTGGATTTTAAAAACTTGCGTGTTTCCTGTAAGAGAAAAAATGAACGGCGGAATTTCTGTTGACCTTTGAGGAAGTGAATTAGGTTTAAGGAGTTGTGAGAGTATTTATAGAGGGGTTTTAATATTTTTATATTCGAATTAAATATTAATTTATACTCCTATGCTATTTGTATTTGGCTTTAAAAATCCCCGTGACTACATACGACACCCAAAAATCATGAAAATTGGCATGCAACTACAGTTCGACATTACGGTCCCAACGAAACAGGTTTCATCAAATTCCGACTCCGTTTGCTCACACAGCGTATTTTTAACTGTCAAAATATCGATTGTTTCTCACACTAAAATCCCGTATGGCCACACACTGCCTTCAAAAATCACGAAAACTAAAATCTAGCAATAATTTAATATTGCGGATCCAACAAAATTGGATTCGTCGAATTCTGAGGTCGTTTGCAAAACTGGCTATTTTTAAAGCCCTAAATAACCCCTTTAAATATTAAATATATTTAAAAGCAATTAAATTAAATATTTATAAATAAATATTATCGTGTATGTTCAGAACAAAATATCATACAGCTCTAGAATATTCCTATATGAATTTCTAGCTCGATATTTCAAATCCCGATTAAATCCATATTCGATTTATAATGAAATCCCTTTTATAAATATGAATAAATATTTATAAATTTCAAAGGTATTCCACAGCGACTTTTCCAAAATTTGATTTGGACATAAATCAAAATCTACACAATGAAATCCCGATTTTTCTCTTACACTAGAAAGATATACTTCACCAGCTCCACACGTTTCTTGTTTCACAGAAATCCAATTTAAAACGAACCCTGTATATTCAGTTGAAGTTCAAATCGCCAAATGGTGAACTGCAGCGCCATTTCAAGCTCGATTTTAATTATATTTTAACTCTACGTTCAAACTGTCATTTATATAATATATTCGTTATTCTAATTCAATTCTAAACTGAATTAAATATCACAGATGATCCAGTTCACACCATATCACCATTTCAGCCAATTCTGATTATTTCAGAATTTAATATATTATTTAATTTATTATTTTAAATTAAATATTCACCATTATTTTATTAAACCACCATTTAATTCACTATACCACTATTTATATAATTAAATTAATTAATTAATTAATTAATTATAATACTTCTGAAAATGCGGGTCATTACATGTTCCCTGACCTTACAGTACCACCTAACTCCGGGTCATTGAAGAACACTAAGCAAGCGAGTAAACCATATAGCTCTTGCTCCATGACAACCAACTTTGTTCCAAAGAATGATATGCCTCATAGACACATAAATATCCATATTCCACAATATAGTCGACCACTGCACTTGAGTACCAAAACCAAACCCAAAAATTGGGACACCTCAATAGTGAATCTCACTGCCCCTGAAAACACATTCTGTAGATTGAAGCCAACATTTTCAATCCTTCCCAACCTTTGACTCCAAAAACGAATGAAACGATAATATTACTCATTTGCTAGATCATCACAATTAAAGAACAATCAATCTCTAAAAAAGGAAATCACACTATGATACTCTTGCACATAACAACCCACATTATATATACTACTAATATATAGTTCAAAAATCAAAATATATCACAAATATTTACTTTCTCGTATATAATAGCACTCTATATTGGTACTACCTAGGTTAAACTTTACAACCTGGCTCTAATACCAAATGTAACGACTGCCTTAATCCATCAGTGTACAAAAGTTGGTAAGAGAAAGGAATAAGAGAAAGGTAAGGAAATATAGTAGAAGAGAAGAGAATAGATGGAAAAAGAAGGGAACGAATCAAAGAACATTGTGGCATCCCGCGTTCGTTAATGTCACTCATTATGAGAATGCACTAAGTTTCGTGAAGCGTTGTAGGTAAACAGAAACAAAAATATTACAGGACAAATATAAAAATAGCAGCGGAATAAAAACAAACTTTGTTAATCATAAAGCATCGTGGTTCAAAACATCATATGTCTGAATTACATAAAAACCAGTACATCATAAAAACTTCTGCCTTTCTCTTAAACGTCAGAGTACAAAATAAAAGAAGAAAAATCCCCAAATAAAAACATAGCCATAGTAGCAAAGATAGGAGCTTGAGCAATACATCTAAGCAGCTCCAACATAATGATAGCAGAAGAGGAAACAAAAAGGGCCAGACATAAAGTCTGGAGAGTCCAGTTACTTTTAGAAAGTAAATAAGTAAAAGTAGCATGACATGCATATAAAGTGGATTAGAAAGATAACATCACAAAAGGCAGGTATGACAAGGTAAACATGATAGAGTGTATACGCTTCTCTAACGATTACTCTTATTCTCTGCACTAATAATAGTATTTCTAGAATGAAATGATCCCAACAACTCTAAGATGGTAGACTTAGGTGTACTTCTGGTGAGAGGTTTTAACCCCATACAATCCATAGGCAGCCTAAACTATCTGGCTCCTAAACTTTTTTTACCAAAGTCTAGATGTACCCTAACTACTACCCAAATCAATCGACACCCTACTCCGTAGATACCCTGTGGCAGGCCCATAGTTGGAGGTATCACTTCCTAAAGTGGCAACCTTCGTTGATGTGCACAACCATATCTACTGGTGCCATGGTCGTTTTATCCACTTCTGCCCGGACATGCACACACATGCTCCGGTCGGTTTGCGCCGCCCACACCGTCCTCCATGTTTGGATCTCTTATAATCTTCCCAACAAGCATTCCCTGACTCCGACCTAGGGAGGAATCCTCGTTCGATACCGTTATATGGGTTACTGACTGAAACAGGTCCCACACACAAGATGATACAAGCTCTCCCCCTTGTCTTGTATCGCCACTAGGATTTCCTCGGGTTATGTATATCTATTGGTGTCTTTAATTACATAACCCCCTCTGGTTAAGTTTGTCGGCCTATATATAAATATTACCCACCCCCCTCAGATTTACTTAAACCATCCACTATTCAAACAAGTTTACTTAACTCCTATTCAAGTTCATGTTCATATAATCCTTATAGATTAAACGAGGTTAAGTATTCCATTTCACTACCATGTCCATTTACGGTTATAATGTGCTAGACCTCCCACATTACACTACAACTTGCAGATGCTGGTTATGCCGGGAGGCTCCAGGCAAACTTCTTCCACAAGTTGGGTTTAACCTCGTGTCATAGCATGTCTCTTATTTGTGCACCTAGACCCCTCACATTAGATTCACCACTTGTGGTCGCTGGATATGCCGGGTGGTTCAGGCAGACTGCCACCACAAGTGTAATCTAACCTTGCGTCTAGTCACAGTTACAGTTTTTAATTACTGTAATCCTAGGCATTTTATAATTAACCAATCTTACCTATGTCGTTATAGGTTTTATGCCCCTTTTCCCAATTATGTTCATAATGAATTATATACCCTAAATTCATATACATAAACATTATTCAAGTTATGCCAAATTCCTCATTTACAAGTTATGCCCAATTTCAATCACTACAACAAATATACCATATTACAACGGTGCAAAACGTTGTAAAAAGTTTTTACAACGGTGGAGCCACCGTCGTGTATTAAGAAGTTGTAATATACTTATATCTTTTACAACTTTTCTGCACGGTTGCAACACAGTTGTTAAATAGTATTTTTCACAACTTTTTTGCACCGTTGCAACACAGTTGTTCAAATTATATTTAACAACTTTTACTCACCGTTGTAATAAATTTTACTACAACTTTTATTCCCCGTTGTTGTAAACATTTAAATATCGTAAGATCATTAGTATGACAACTGGTGATTACCGTTGTGACTTCCAGAATATTACAACTCTTTCACACCGTTGTAAAATGATTTATTACAACTTTTTTTTTGCTGTTGTAACTTATATGCACCTTGTTAATAAAATGAATTCATATATATTAATAATAATATGATTCATATTTCAATGCAACAAATATAACTATACAGAATCATTTATATATATTAATTAACATAACATTCGATCAACATACACATAGTACATCACCAACTAAACACGTCACAAAAGACATAACCGTTTTAAAATACATACATCAATCTAACACAAAATATACATAAGAAAGATAGAAGTATTGTCCACAAAAGATACATAAGCATACCCTACGAAAGCACTCTAGCTGAAGGCAACGTAATTTTTATTCCAAGCCACAGTTGATCCAACAGCTTCTCCAATGGTAGTCATTTCGGAATTCGGCTTCCACAAGAAAGCTTCTGGATCCACCGCAATCTAAACTTTCCAACCTTGCGGTCCACGGTGGGATTGAAAAAAAAATGTAATTTTAATAAGTTCAGTAGAACAAGAAATTGATGCTTGGTATAAAAAATTTCAGAACAGTACACTAACATAGACCCAAAAAAATGAAAAATGAGTCTACAGCAAAAAACTCAGTACAGGAACATAGACCCAAACAAAGGAACTTTTTCAGACCCTATTTTGCAAACATTTCCAGAACTTATTTTATGAAACAGATATTGCAGTGTAACTGGCACTTTTTTGATTAAAAATGCAGGTTGACTTGCACTTTCCAAAAATTTCAATAAATTTTGACAATGATGAAAAAAAAGCAGTTATTTAATAAAAAAATTATTTATGTAACTATTACAATTACTTTTTAATAAAGAAATTCCTTTTTTTTCAACTTTGAAAACCTTCCAAAAAATGCAACTTGCACTTTCTATCAATTGCTAGTTTGCAGTTCCTATTTCACAAAAGACAAGGCCTGATTCATAAAATCATTATTACGTGAACCTCTCTTACAAACATATCAGAAATAGGAAACTCCACAGTTTTTAACAAGTAGTTCTAACTAGATCATAGAAACTAAAATTGCAATAAGCAACTTATTTCACCTTCTTGTAAATTACTGGCAAACATATTAGCTATTTTGACTATTTAAATGCAATGACAAACATGCCTTGAGAAATTAAAAGAGAAGTGTTCGTATTATAAACATAGAAATTGCAACAAAAATTAGTTGAACACATTGAAGTCAGTCATTTCTCTAAGCAACTTGTTTCACCCTTCAGTAAATTATTGGCAAACTTACAAGTAGTCATAAGTAACTCATAAGTTGATTTAACTATTTAAATGTAACCGCCAAACATATTTTGAACTTGCAATACTTACCATAAATTCTTTGGCTGCTTGACTGAGATCCTCGTCTATTGATACACTGAGAGGCAGCATATTAACTTCTCTTAGACGTGGAAGTGACGACTCAATTTGGTCAGCTGCAATTCTATTCACATACTTGTATGGTTTTGTCATCACTTTCCTAAAATATGACATTAACTGCTCCCCTTCCAATTTCATTGCTTTCTGAAAATAAATAACCAAATTGATGTAACTGTTTTATGTCCATGAGCCTTAATGACATTTGATACTGCAGAAGGACAATGAACTGAACTTCATGTAAGCAATATCCCGATTCTGCAAACCCATGAACAATAATATTGAAGTCTGAACAGGAGATAATGCGACAGGAATTTTTTCTTGGAAATACTCATGAGCGAGGATAATGACAAGATCTAAAATCTACAAAACAAACATGCAGTGTTAATGTCCTATGCTTGCACTAAAAATCTAATTAACATAAAATCAGGTAGCAGCATTAATGTTCTAGTCAAAAACATTACAGTACACTCTACTATGTTTACAATATATCACCAAGGTTTAAGTCAAGTTTTAACTTTTCAATTCATCCTCTCTTGAGTTGCATAGAACTTGCTCAAGTGCTAGATAGCGATCAGTCCAAATTGAATACTCTCTGTTGTGATTAGCGAGACTTCTTGATGGTCACATGAACCAAGAACATATCCTTTCTATTTAATTTCTCATAAGAACAATCCTAGAGCCTTATAGAAAATGTCTAACTTAGAGATATTAAAAGGATATGATTATGTACCAAATAAACGACAAAAGAAAAGAAAATAATGGGATAACATACATGAAGAGAAGCCCAGCCTTTGGTAATATCAACCTACAGGCCCCCTTAACCCAACCTTATCACTACAAAAATAAAGATAAGTAGAGACGTTGTTATTCATTATTTAATCAGAAGAATTTGTCTCAATTTTGTGGTTGAGACAAACTTGAAACAAACAAAAGTTGTCTTTAAAATCAGGTCTCAAAAAAACTAGAGACAACACGCATTGGTTACAAAAACATTAGAGACATTTATCTTGGTTTTAAATAGGATACTGAGTCTGTCTCGTTGGAAACAGTTTTAAATCCCAATACCGATACTAAAGACAATAGTAAATATCTCAAATCAGTCTCAATAACAATTATCATAAAGCATTTGGATAATAAATGCAACCTATGTAGTTCACATTTCGCATAAAACAGTGGCAAAGCCAGGTTGCAATTTCAATAGGTATAAAGCTTTACATGTGAAATATATCTATAGGTATAAAGCTACAAAATATTGTCTTGTGTATCTAACTTGAGTCCAATTGACTACTTCTTCCACTACACTAAAAACTGTTGTTTTACAACCAAGTATGCAGTTTATCACTACATAGAATATGCACCTTTAACTAATTTTAGTAATAAGGTGCAGATGTGACTTAATAGTTTATTTTTAAATTGCTATTCCAGGGTTAACAATGCAACTATGATTGTGAAGTTGATGAACAGTAGTGTCTGTTCCCTAATCCAAACCTATAATTGAGCAACCTAATATGGGTGTGTGCGCGCGCGTGTGTGTGTGGAGAGAGAACTATGGACTAGAAGAAGTGATTAATGAAAGCAGTTAAGTGGAGAAGTTGGTAGTGGGAAGTGCTTATTTCTAGCATTGTTGGTTATATATGTAATTACTTATTCCAAAAATATTCCATATTGTTTAAAGACTTCACTTACAAATCCAAAACTTATTCTAGTTCTGAGTACAAAAAATCAACTCAAATTTTGTCATACATCTGCTAAACCCACCCTTAATATTGTATATACTTGCCATGGTCTCCTAATTTTTATAAATGTTATGTTTGTTCTAATTCTTTAGTCTTTAGTTATTTCAATATCAACACGAAATCTTAATGGGTAACATGTTTATGTGCATCTTTTGTCAAGGTAATGCATGAAATGAAAATATAAGGATTCTACCAAAGGATGATATATTGGCCTACCAGAAGTCAAACAAATTATAAAGTATGGGAACTTTCCAAAACCGGTAAAAGCTATCTCATGGAAGTAAAATACAATAATGAATTAGGAAAAGAAATCCTTAACATAAAAGAATAACTTTATATGTTACTGCAATCATTTTAAGAAACTGCTTTAATAACATGGATACACACATCTAAGAAAAAAATTAGGAAGAACAATAAAAATCAATTACATCCTGCTTGGCTATCCACGTTGGTACCTCATAATTCTTCTCAACTTCATGAATCATATCCCAAGCAAGATAATAGACAAAAAGTTCAACTGATATCAATTTTTTATTTTTTATTTTTGCAATGAAAGAGGCAATTTTGCGCATATCACGTGGTATTTAACAAAAAGATTCAATTCAATTGTTCTTACTTACACATTAACAATGTGAGCTTCTAGCTCTACAATAATCTACAAGTTTTGAATATAGTTTTGAGTGCATGCTATCATGCTGTCTTGTTTAAAGGAATTGACAATTGTAGTATTAAGCAGACCTTGAATAAAGATTTGACAGTTCTCTATGTTAGACCTACTCTAACACTCAACTTGGTAAACTCCAATAACCTCAACTCTATCCTCTAGTTTCCCAGAATCTCCTAGTTTTCAATGCATTAAAACACTGATAGTGTGAGGAGTACCTCCATTAGGTATCTCATCTAGAGTCTCTTGTAATTTCATTACTTGCTTATCAGCAAATCTGCATCTACTATAAAACAAGTTCATTGAATTCACGGCTAATCGACTAGAATCTACTAGTTTGCCATGCATTAAAACACTGATAGTGTGAGGAGTACCTCCATCAGGTAACTTGTCTAGAGTATCTTGTTACTTCATTATTTTCTTATCAGTAAATTTATTTTAATAAAATAAAAACCAAACACTACGTTAAGTGTTTGCTAAATTTACTATAAAGTAGAAAAGAGATAAAATAATGAATCCATAATATAGCTTACCTGCATCGACTGTGAACCATATACATTGAATTCGTGGCTAAATGTGCTTGTGTACTGCACCCGGATGGTTCCGTGACTCGACCAATCGACCTTGCACATGGGATTCGCATTGGAGTCCCAGTTACTGGAATCTCCTATTAGTTTGCTGCTAACTTGTAAAGTATACCCTGTGCTATTTCATTTTTCTAAACTTGCTGATTCAACTTCTCCTTATTAACCCATAGGCAAAGCAAATGCAAAACCTTATGCACATGCACACTACTCCTTATGCCCTTGTTTCCTCACTTAATCCATCGGATAAAACTCCCTGTTTCCAATCAGTGTTCTTCTCCCATGCACTAGCAAGTTCGGACGCACCACAATCGACCTCCTACCTAACCTAACACCCGGACATAGTCACTCCCTGCCCACTCACCCCAAATGCTATCCCAACCTCCCTCTATGCTCTTCTTTTCCATATACATTACTAACCCTTCCCTGGTAACTATATTAAATAATGCAAGCCCACCTCGTTATTTTCTTCTCTCCAGCCACCTTAACATTGACAGTAACTCTAGATTCCAGACGTACATTTTAATCCAAATTCTCTCTAACAATAATAAGAAGCAATTCTAAAAATTGAGTCTAAGGAAAAGTATTCCCTCCACAAGTCATTTTCCCATTAACATGCCCTCCCCTTACAACTAGCTCCAGCTCAAAGTTACCACCATACCACTTCGCTTTGTCTGATCCTCTCTTGTCCGCAAACTATCCATCCAATTTCGAATAATTGACAACATGCATAGCCTATCTGAAGCTCCTCATGGCAGAATAGCTGTTTTATGGAACCTTGATCTCTTGCAATTAAACGCCGCTCTCATCACAAATCAGGTTGCTTAGGCTTATGTCTTACATATTCCAAACAATCTCCACTTACCCTGGGTAATTATTCGTGAATCTGGGAAGCAACTTCCATGAACATAGAAGAATGAGCAAAATCTAAAGGAAAATAAAATAAGAGAAAAAAAATAAAGAGAGGAGTGGGAGGAGATTTTTGAGAAAGAGGACAATGAAAATTTTTCGTGAGTATGATGGACGAGAACGATGGCAAATGTTTCGATGGTGAAAATTTGGACCATTTGTCAATTGATATCATTTCGGATAATAATGAAAACTTTATAAAATCAGGGTCAACTAGTAAATAAAATCAGAAATCAGATCAACATCAACATATCAAATGCAAATTTATAAAAATTACCACCAAAGTAAAATCCGTACTCGCAACCAGATCTACTTAATCGATGCAAAACTATTAGAGGGACAGACTGTATATTCAAATTTTTAAAGCTTCATAAGTAGATTCGTGAGAACTTACAGTTAATTTCTTCAAAAGGTCAAGAGTATCGAAGATTTTTTTTTCTCCCTTCTGTTATTATTTTGCAAGAAGCAAAGAAAAACTAGGGTTATAATTTTTTAGGAGAAAGGACATCGCGGCTGGGGTGACGTGGGGACTTAACGTGAGTAATACCTAGTAAAGCGGGTAGTAACTGAACATAGGCCATGTAAATAAAATTGAGGCGCGCTACAGACAGCCGTATGGTCTTTGAAAAAATCATTTGAGACACAATTAATTTATCTCTAATTAGACCTTCATTAAAGACAAAAAAAATTGTGTCTTTATTTATTATCTCAAATTTTCATTTTTGTTGTAGTGTATAGAATCCTTCTTTAATTTGTAGTTCATTTGCATTTTCTATTTGTTTAGTTATTATTTATTTTGAAACAATTTTTTATTAATAGTTACTATTATTAATTACTTATTTAAATTAAAAAAAATCTGTCAAAAGCACAAATAAGCGATTGTTAACTGCTGAACAAACAAGTTGCCAAAATTATATTTATTAAAACTGCTAAAATAGTTACTATCAAATCAAATATTACTTATTAATAATAGTTATTATTTAACTTTTACTTATTTCTACTTAGTTATAATCGATTAATAATTATTAAAAATAAATTACTACTTATAAAATATTAATTATTTAATAATAATTAATAAATATTATTGATTCCTAAGTTTATTATTAGTTATTAATTATTATTAAATATTAATATAATTAGTTAATAAATATAGATATATTATAAGCATGAAGTTTGTAACAGACATCCATTACAACTAACAAAATGAAAAGTTGTAAAAGTATGTTTATTACAACTTTAGGGAAGTGACTATTGTAAAAAACATTTATTACAACAGTACTTTTCCCACAGTTGTAATATAAAAGTTGTAATATGGTTTGTAACAGGCATCTATTACAACAAATAAAATGGAAAGTAGTAAAAATAAGTTTATTACAACTTTAGGGAATTGACTGTTGTAAAAAATATTTATTACAACTATGTTTTTTCCACAGTTGTAAAATTAAAGTTGTAATATAGTGTTTTTGTTGTAGTGAATGTTTTCCCCTCGCTCCCCATTTAACGCATTCACATATTTCAACGGCATGCCTAGGCTCGTAGCCTGGCTATATCAAATAAAAAGGGAAAGATGAAGGGAAGATGACAGAAATGATTATACTAAAAAAATTGATATAAACACATAGTGGCATATTGATGAGATAGGCATATAAGGGCAGCTTTGGTGAGCATAAGATAATAGAACTATTTATAACATATTAGGGATGTCATAATAGGCCTGATAACATCTAAATAATAATTTAGATGTCCAACTAGTAACAGATCCAATTTAACTACAAACATGATTGGTACAAGGTGATCTAAATTGCAATTTAGATCTATAATCAAAGGTAGATCTGACATGATAAAGGTTAAGATCTAAGTCATATTTATGTCGGAATACCATAGGTTCACAAATTATTATAGATTTGACAAGATTTAAGCAGTCACAGGCATAGATCCAAATTACAGTCATATCATGTTTTACTTTTTAATTATTTAAATCTAAAAGTAACTTAAACTCACAGTGTTTGGATCAAGAAAGGTAGAAGAAGAATAACAGAGGTTGAATCATAGATCTGCACTTGAATAACATGATTAACTTGATTGCAGAAGAAGAAGGTTTGTTCGGTCTGGGCACCGACAGCATCTAGACCTCCATTAATTTTCAGTTTAGAAAACAAGAGAAATGGGCCATATTTATAGCCGCCAGCCCCCAAATCCTAAATGCCACGTCTGCCCTAGGGGGGTCAAACCCCCCCTTAGGGGGTCGACCCATGGGTCGAGATTCCCCTTAAGGGGTCGATACCCCTAGGCGGGAAATTTGCCGCTCGCTGAATTTTTGATTTTTGAACTGAAATTTGTTTTTCTGAATATATTATATATATAATTCTCTTGCATGTATACAAACTTCAAACCTTCATAACTTCTTCATACGATGTTCGTTTTACGCAAACCAAATGTCTATCTTGACCAGAATTTCGAGACGGACACAATTGCACAGTCCATTTCCCTTAATTCTGAATATTAAATTAATTATTCTTTAATTTGTCCTCTTTAGTGTTGTTAAAATTATGGGGTTTACATTCTCCCCTAATCAAAGGATTTCGTCCTCAAAATCTCCGTGTTAAGAAGAATGTATATCCTACCATCCACATCCATCTACTCACCCACCAATACTGGCATCCATTGCCCTTAAAAGATTTCTAACGTTTATATGAACATATCCAAAGGTGTGTGTATATGTCCCTATACTAATGCGAAGATCAGGCGGTCCACTGATTCAGTCGACCTCCTTAATGCAATGTATATTAGTGTCATGAATCCAACATGTATGCAACAATCCTATTATAACAAGTATCTGTTCGAATGCAATATCCATATAATGATACATTCAGTTTCATCCATAAAGAAAAATAAAAATAAAAATGCACACACATCCATATGCAGTATGAGAGTGATTAAGCCGATCTAGTGCCTAATGTGTGTGTATATGCATCCACATGAAACCTTTAGCAAACACTTGCATCCACTTACATCTATCAAACATAACATGTCTAAAACACATGTTTACATCCATGGGCTTCCTACCTAAAGGTCGTAGATTAGATCGATAGGACATACTTAAATGATAGAAACAAGCATAGATGAAAACTTTGGGAAAGGCAGTTAAGAATATACCCTCGAAAAGAAAAGGGTACGAAGCACGAATCTTGTCTTCGGTCTCCCAAGTCACATCTCTGGGTTATCTCCCTGCTGAACCTTCATCAACTTGACTTCTATTTTGCATAGCTTCTTAACTTCTGATCCAAGAATACGGGAAGGAACTCGTCTGACTATCGCCTCCCATTCCACTTCCACTTCTTCCAATATACTCGGCTCAGCTACTTATGCAGTATCATTAAAGCACTTTTGCAAATGAGAAATGTGAAAAACATTATGAACACCAGATATTCTTGCCGGTAGCTTTACTCTATAGGCCATTTGGCCAATCCTTTCTGTTATGGGAAATGGCCCGACAAATCTTGGTGTTAATTTCCCTATAGATCCGAAGCGAACCACATTCTTCAAAGGTGACACTTTAATGAAAACCATATCTCCTACTTCAAATTCAATGTCATTCCTTCTCCTATCTGCGTAGGATTTCTGAAAATCTTGAACGGCCTTAAGTCCTTCCGAAGTCTAGGATACACAGCCTCAAAAGATCCTCAAGAATTCTGTTTACCCTTTCCATCTATCCATCGGTCCGTGGGTGATAAGCGGTGCTTAAACATAACTGTGTACTTAATGCTTCTTGCAAGCTGCTCCAAAATTCACTGGTGAAAATGGGGTCACGGTCACTTACGATGCTGGAAGGTACTCCATGAAGACGGACTATCTCACGAACATAAACTACTGCCAACCATGCTGCCATCTCTTACTCTTAGTTGGAATGAAATGAGCGCTCTTAGTAAATCTATCCACCACGACCCAAATACTAGTATTTCCTTTCTTTGATTTAGGCAAACCATCTATGAAATCTGTAATGACCCGCATTCTACGTATCGAAGGATCGTAGAATATTTATTTCTTTTTCATATGAGGTCGTATGGTTGTGTAACTTTGGGGAACGATTATTGGGGTCATTTCCAATGTTCACGATTTTCGCCGATTTTTAAATGACCGTTTTGCCCCTAGTGAATCTTGTTTTGCCCATAACTTTTGATTGGTAAGGAGTTTTGACCTGAAACCACTTCCATTAGATCCGGATGATGGTTTATCTTTCCATAAATGGTCACATTGATCAAATGGATTTACCGTTTGGGAGATATGGCTGAAATAAAGCTTGTAAGGTGAAAAACAGCTTAATCAAGGTTAACTGGGTAATTAGCAGCTGAGCCCATTGGGGGATTTCGGGATTAGGGGTATTAAAGGACTGAAAGGGACTAGAGAAACCCTTCTTTATCATTTTTGCTGCCGCCACTTCCATTCCTTCAACCATAGTAAGGGCTTCTACCTCCTAAAAACACCTCTAATCACTTTCTAATCAAGGATTAAACTAATCAACATCAAATCAAGTTAAAATAGCATCAAATCAGAGTTGGAGCTGCTGTTTTGCTAGAGATTCAACTCAAATCCGAGATATTTTCAGACCTAAGACTAATTTGTGGCTAAGGTGAGCAATTTGCATTGTTTTTCACTAATTACGGCTAATTAGGGTGATTAGTGATAATTAGCGAAATTATGCTATATACATTTTTTTTGGAAAAATGTGTAGAAATTTAAAATATTATTTTAGGGTTCTGATAGAAATTTGGGCTAATTTGGATAAGTTTTGCTAATTGTATGATTAAACATGATTAAAGGGAAAACATAGGTTTTTGGGTATGTTTGATCCATATTGACATGTTAAATTGTTGTTTATTGTTGATTCTCTATGTTGCTGTGACTGTATGTTATGTTTTGTGATTGATTAGAAAAGTTAGAATAGTCGAAAACGCCGTCGTATGGTGCAAAATAGTCGCCGAAAAGTTGTAGGAAATGTGTAGGGTTTCGGATCGGATTGGATATAGGGCTCCGATCGGATAGGAGAACCGTGCAAGGGAATTCGATTCGGATCGGAATTTAGCACTAGAGGAGGCTTGCAAGAAGGCAGGCCACTTGTATAGAGTTGGAGTTGGAGTAGGGACTGGATCGAACCAGAGCCTAGCATGGGGTGGATCGGATCGAAGAAGAGGAGCTGGAGAAACAGACGGGATCGGTTCGTCGTAACCGAACCGAACCAGATGGAGATGACCAAACCGAACTGAATAAGAGACCCAAACCAAACCGACGACGACTGGAGCAATACATGTATTCAAACCGAACCGAGGCTTGGGATATGGGCACCGAACCGAGCAAGGTATGGAGACCGAACCAAATCGAATTTGGAACTACTTCTACGCGACGACTCTTTTGAAGACCAACTCCAATTCAACTAAAACCCGAGATGAAAAGGAAGTCCAAATGGGAATTTATTACTCGAGATCCAAATGGGGACCAACGAGTTAACTTCATGAGTTGGGCTTTGTTGCAGGACGTGTGCAAAGGGGTTACCAATGTCTATAGCTTTGACTCACCACTGAGGAACGGATTATTGGCTATGGATCAGTGCAGTGAAGTTGTCATGACTTCATAGGGGCAGAGTGATCATAGTTAGGCTATGAGCCAGTGCAGTGGAGTTGTCATGACTCCATGAGGTAGAGTGGACATAGCAAAGGATTAGTGGCTATGGATTAGTGCAGTGGAGTTATCGTGACTCCATGGGGCAAAGTGAACATAGCAAAGGAGTGGGTGGTCAAAGTGGTGGATATCGTATACTTTACGCACTAAGTGAGAGATGTGTGGATGATTTCTATGTTTGATGTTTGCTATCACCATGTCATACACACCCCTCCCCGTTATTCCACACCATGTGTTATTGTCACCTTAGAGTATTGTACATCCTGTTGTGCTAACTCTTTGGTTGCAGGTCCAGGTTTAGGTATGGTTACGTATACCTGTTATTTTTCTGTTTTGCTGCTTATCGCTCATACCAGACTTTTGTCTAACCTAGAGTTTTATGTCTCTTCTTATTACTCTGGGTGCGCTTAAACGGGCAGACTAGACGGGTCAGGTGATTATGCACGAGTAGCTGTACTGAAGACGAGCAGGAGGCTTCCACGTATGATATATATATAATCTCCCTGTGTTGTTGCTGGTCACTACTTTGGGCATTAGTAGTGTACCTCTTTCTTTTGCTTTAGAGACAATATTTCAAAGTTGTAATAATGTTGGTTTGGATGATAAGCTGTATTTTGGATTTCCGCTGCTTTGATGGTTTAGTTTTCTGCTTATGCACTGTCTCGCCTGTTTTATGTCAAAGTTAAGATATTATTATATTTTATCCCATGCGCTGTGAGACATTCTAAAGGTTCCTTGTTAGTTCAAATTCCTTTCTTTTCCTCTCTTTGGCGACCGTCCCATGCTAGTCGGGCATTGGCACAACGCACTTGCACTGGAAATGTCAGCTGGTGCGGGGCGGGCCGTCACACTTGGTATCAGAGCTCTAGGTTGCGTAGTTAACCTAGGGAAAGACACCAGGCAGAGATAGTATGTGTATGAGAGCGCGTATTTGTGATATTTTGGTTTTCAAAAGCTATATATATACACTATTAGTATATCTAAGGATGGAGTCGCACTGCATTGGCACCACTGAAGAGATGGTTAATCGTTTCCTCCTTACAAATTGAACGATGAGCTAATATATAAGGAATACTGGTTCAGGAGCCAATAATAGGAATGCTCTTGATATGAGGACGATGTTCAATGACTTCATGAGAGAGATGCTTAGGGATGTTCGGAGGGCAGCGCCTAATGCTGTAAATGGTGGTGGTGCAGGCGCCTAGGGCCAATTTCGCTAAGCTATGTAAGGACTACACTAGTCTTGGTGGGAAGCCGTTCCACGGAACGGAATCGGCTACAGAAGTTCAGGATTTGATTGATAGTTTTGAGCGTATCTTCGAGGATCTGGGAATTGAAGACGCGATGAAGAGGAAGCTAGCATCCCGTCAGCTGCAAGGACGGGCTATGAATTGGTGGAATGCTATTAATGCAGCTACTCTTAAGGATCAAGTTACTTGGGATCAGTTTAAGGCCCGATTCAGTGATAAGTTTATCCCAGCTGCTCAGAAATCAAAATTGTTTAGGAAGTTCTTGGAACTTAAGCAGAATGATAAGGCAGTCTTGGAGTATATTGTTGAGTTCGAAACTTTATCGAAGTATGGATTATCTCTTATCGACACTGCCGAGAAGAAGAACGAGAAGTTCATAACTGGCTTAGATGGGTACTTAGGGGAAAGGCTTATAAACCATATTGATGAGACTTTTGAATCGATTGTTGGGAAAGCATTGAGATCAGAGAGCCTTTATCCCATGCCCAAGGCTGAAATTGCTGTTGCATCTGCAGAAGGGCCAATGCCGCAGGCAAGCAGCGGAGGCAAGAATAAATCTCAGAATAAAAGAAAGCAGAGTCCGACCAAGGATGGTCAGAAAAAGAAAGACAGGAAAGATATTGAGTGTTTTAGCTGTGGAAAGAAGGGCCACTATGTTAAAGACTGTCGAGCAAAGCCAGCGGACAGGAAGTGCTTCAACTGTGGCCAAGTAGGACATCACAAGGATAAATGTCTGCAACCCCCGGGAAGTAGATTGTGAAAGCATATGCTATTAATGTTGTTACTTCTTTGTCGAATGCCCCAACTGCAGCGTAGAAAGGAAAGAATGTCGTCATTCAAGGTAAGCTTTCTATTTATGGTGTTCCTGTTCGAGTATTGTTTGATACTGGGGCTTTCCGTTCCTTCATATCTAGTGACCTGGTAGATGGGTTGGGATTGGAACCCGAGATAGTCGATAGACCTTTAGTGGTGACAAACCCGATTGGTGGTTCGACTAGCCTTAGTATGATTTGTCGAAATTTGGTCTTATCGAGTCATGGATGTATGTTTGCTTGTGATTGCTTTGTTTTGGGCTTTATTGGGAGTGGCATTATTTTGGGAGTCGATTGGCTCCAAAGATACGGGGTGGTGGTAGACTGTGAGGGATCTTCGATGACTATTAGGGTGGATGATGGGCGGAGGGTACTACTTGGTAGCCTACCTAGTGATGAGTTGATGGCTATTTTTCTAAATTTCCTCGACATTCCGTAGGACGAGTTAGAAGGAATTCCCATTGCTGGCCAGTATCCGGGTATCTTCGAGGAAGTGACCGGACTTCCACCACACCGAGAGATTGAGTTCCGTATTGATTTAGTGAAAGATGCCAGACCTATAGTAATGCCACTTCGTCATATAGTGCCAAGAGAGCAGCGAGAGCTCAGGGTGCAAGTAAGCGATCTATTGAAGAAGGGATTTATCTGAATAAGTGCCTCCGAGTGGGGAGCACTAGTTGTATTTGCCACTAAGGCAGATGGTTCCCTTCGTTTATGTGTGGACTATCGCGAATTGAATAAAGTGAATAAGAAGAGTAAGTGTAACACCCCACCTCCGCCAATACCACTCTTGCAAGGGCACTAGCTTTGGAGGGGCGTTAAACGAGGTAAACATGCATGCAGATATCACAAGACAGAACATATAAGTAAAAACAGAGTAAATAAAGCAGCGGATAAAACTAACATTTCAAAACCATAGTCAAGTTACATCAAAGTACTTGGTCATTAATTTCCATAAAACATAGTCTAGAAACATCAACTGAAAACTGGAAAGAAAATCATAAAGTAACTATCCCCAAGGTAGAATAAAGCCATAGCGTGCTCAAGTCCAAACCGTACATGAGCTATCCAGAAAAGCAGCTAAAGATCCAATCTAGGTACCAGTGTTCCCAGCCTGAAAACCTGGGGGGGGGGGGGAACGGAAGAAAAGAGGCGAAAGAAAACGGGTCAGTCAAAAAGACTGGTAAGTCCTATCTACTATTAGTATAAAAACTAATAAAGTTAACTGAGCATGTAAAACAGAGATGAGATGTAGGGTGATAACTGGCATGGTGAAAAGTTAACAAGAAAGATCAAGTGTGGCATCGCATATACAAGGTTAAGTTGCACCAGGTGTGTACTAGTATTCCAATCCATGTCAAGTATAAACAAGAAATGACCCCTTGGCCCAAAGCTGGCCCAATATCATGAGGTGACCTAAATCGAGGTCCAACTACTCGGTCTAGTCGATCGGATTCCTATAAGCCTAACTCGTCGTGTATCGGTGTCATACGGCTTAATCGTGAAGTGTAGTCAAACTGTGCTAGGTCCACCCTAGGGTGTATCAAGCCCTAGGGTGCCAACCCCGGACACAAATCAAGCATGCACAGCCTAAACCTACGGGTGCCCGTGTCTACTTTTTTTTCAACTCCGGACCGTGTGCACGACCATAGTCCGCCTGAACCTACACCGGCGCACCTACTCAGCCGTCGTTTTGGTCGCTTACATGTCAGCCCAGTAATCGTGCACCACCCTAGCCTAGTCCCTAGGGTATCAAGATACAATCAAGAGGGTTACTGGTGAAAAGGACCTCGTAACTAGGGTTTCCTAACGGGTTAAATGTGGTTAACCCGATCCAATCAAGCATCAAGTTGGTTAAGTGTACCCAAGGTTCATGACTTAACCCTATCAACCCATCGTGTTCATGTTGGTTAAGTGTTACGTGGTCCATGACTTAACCCTATCATGTGGCATTAATTAATTTAATGTACCTTAACCTCTCACATTAGACCTTGTTGTGGTTACTAGTTAAGCCGGGCGGGTCCGGGTAGCTTTACACCACAACCTAGTCTAACCTTGGGTTTAAGCACAACATGACCAACTACTCACATTGGGTCCTTTTGTTTGTAGCCACTAGTTAAGTCGGTCGGTTCCGGGTAGATTTATGCTACAAACTCAACCCAACCTCGAGTTGGCCACACTCATATTTTCTAAGTGTCATGTCCATCATTGTGTTTACAAACATAATCACAAGTCAATGTTCATGTCATATTTTAAAACCATGTTTTCATGTCATTAATATTAACCAAACCCAACGCATCCCCATCGCATGTACGTTTCGCATAACATAACGTAGATCAAAAGAGGGAACTTGGCAAAAGCATGACAAAAAGGGCATAAGGTAACAAGGTTGGCCACAAGTTAAACATGGTGGCATATGAGGCATAAATATGTTCATTTAAACTTGCATGTTACATGCATAACATTCAAACTTAGAGAATAGGTGATACATGGTCCTAGATGACATATGATGATGACTAGAAGTTCGCATATAACATTATATGCAAGTTATCATAAAGGTTATGAGAGTTCTCATGTTACATAATGCAACATTTCAAATCAAAGGTCATAGCTTTCTATGCACAAAGTCAAGGTGATATCTTTACAAACTTGCATAGGGTAAATCTATGCATAACATGATAGAATCAAAGCACAAATCATACTTAGGCCCAAACTCAAACTTACAACATGTCATATTTAACTTCATAGTTAGAATCTAAGAGTAGTATAGGGCTTACAATGCTATGAAGACTTATAAAATATAAATAAGATTGAGACGAAGCCACTAGCAACTCTAAACACTCCCAAATGATAAGCTCCAATGAAAACCCTTGAGAAACAAGCAAAAGATCCTTGCTTTGATGAAGAAAGATTGAACTTTGGCCTTAAATCAAGCTTAGAAACTCTCAAACAAGCTTAGGAACTCTCATATGAATGAAGATGGAAGCTATGACAAGAGGGTGGAGGCCATGATTAAACATTTTGGCATAGTTTAGTTGTAAGATTGATTTATGATGATTTAGGCTAGGTATTAGGGTTCTTTGATAGAAGATTAGGTTAGTTTAGACCATAGGATTAACCCTAATTCAGATCTGGGCCATCAATTCACGTCACTAGCCTCCAAACATGTCTTGAGAAACAAGTCAGGTGCACCCAGGCCAGACTGGCCGACCACCCAAGTCGATAGGGGTGTCGACTGGGCAGTCGACACAGCCTGGGGTGTCTCGACTCCCAAGTCGACTCCCCAGTCGACTTGGTGTGGCGGGAATTTTTCCCACCTGCCTGGCCCAGCTGAATTTGAATTTCTAATTTCAAATTTGAATTTGAAATTTTCTGAAAACTTCGACGGGCCATAACTTGGTCATACGAACTCCGATTTTCGAAAACTCAGACTCTATTTCGCGTATTTTTCTGAGACGAACGCAATGGCACAGCCCGTTTCCCTTGATTTAGATTTTAACATTAAATTCTGCCTTAATTTATGTTATCACATGTTATTCAAAAAATACGGGTTGTTACAGTAAGCATCCTCTTCCATGGATAGATGACTTGTTTGATCAACTGGAAGGAGCAAGAGTGTTCTCCCAGTTGGACCTCGGGACAGGATTTCATCAGCTTCGAGTAATAGCTGAGAGTATTCTTAAAATGGCCTTTCGGACGCCATCTGGATTCTATGAGTGGTTGGTTTTGCCATTCGGGTTGACCAATGCACCAGCATATTTTGTGGATCTTATTAACAGAGTTTTCAGAGATCAATAGAATAAGTTTGTTCTTGTGTGCATGGACGATATCTTAGTTTATTCGAGGACAGAGAAAGAACACAAAGAACATTTGAGGATAGTGATGGAGGTGTTGAGAAAACACCAATTGAAGCGAAATCTTCTAAGTGTCACTTCTGCAGGAGAGAAGTGAGGTTCTTGGGCCATGTTGTTTCAGATAATGGTATTGCCATGGACCCTGCGAAGGTGGCTACGATACAGGATTGTCTACGCCCAAAAATGCAATCGACGTAAGAAGTTTCTTGGGATTAGCTGGATGTTATCGTAAGTTTATCCAAGACTTCTCCAATATAGCAACACCGTTAACTGAGTTGACCAAGAAGAATCAAGCTTTCGTCTTGGACGAAAGGTGTGAGAATGCATTCAAGAGTGTAAAGGAAAAGTTGACGTGCGCGCCAGTGTTAGTCATTCCTAAAGGGAATGAAGAGTTGATAGTATACATGGATGCATGTGGTACCCGACTAGGTGCTGTATTGATGCAAGGAGGTAGGGTTGTAGCTTATGTTAGTCGGCAGCTGAAACTGCATGAGAAAAGATATCCTACCATGACTTGGAATTGGCAGCGATCGTATTCACATTGAAGATGTGGAGACATTATCTCCTGGGAGAAAGATTCGAGTTGTTTACGGATCATAAGTCATTAAAGTATCTCTTATCTGAGAAGGATCTAAATCTCCGACAGCAAAGATGGTTAGAATTCTTGGCTTTCTATGATTTTGATATCGCATATACACCAGGAAAAGGTAATGTGGTAGCCGATGAATTGAGTAGGAGACATGCCAGTTTAGGGGCTATGTTTCTAGAATGGAAGCAACTGGAGTATATTTCTGGGTATGATTTCAAACCAAAGTGCAAATTGGATCCAGAAATGCTAGCAAGTTTGACGATCAAACCCACTTTGATTAAGCGGATTGGTTCCAGTCAGAGGGACAATCCTTATCTATTAGAAATCACCTCCAAGTTAGAAATAGGAATCGACAAGGAGATGAACAAGTATGGGCTTAATCGAGATGGATGGCTTAGAAAGAATGGGAGACTAGTGGTGCCCAATGTTAATGGATTGAGAGATGAAGTGCTTAGAGAATGTCATCTCTCAAAACTGACTATACATCCCAGCGGTAACAAAATGTATCGAGACATGAAGCAGACCTACTATTGGGAAGGGATGAAAGGAGATGTTGCAAAGTTTATATCCAAATGCATGAACTGCCAGCAAGTTAAAGCTGAGCAAAAGAAGCCTAGTGGGTTGTTACAACCATAAGAAATTCCAGAATGGAAACGGGAACAAGTTTCAATGGATTTCATTAATGGGTTACCAAGGACTAGATCGGGCCATGATAGCATTTGGTAGATTGTGGACCGATTGACCAAGGGTGATAGGTTTATACCTGTCAAATCGAATAGCAGCTAAGTTAGCGGAACTGTATATGAAGTGGGTAGTGAGATTTCATGGAGTACCCAAAAGCATTGTGAGTGACTGGGATCCGTTGTTTACTAGTGGATCTTGGAAGAGCTTACAAGAGGCTTTAGGATCAGAATTACATCTCAGTACTGCGTACCATGCTCAAACCGACGGTCAAACAGAGAGGGTGAATCGTATATTGGAGGATCTCTTGAGAGCTTGCATATTGGACTTTGGAGAATCATTTGATGATCAATTACATCTGGTTGAGTTCGCATATAATGATAGTTATCAGTCCAGTATTGGTATGGCTCCATTTGAAGCTTTATACGGAAGACCGTGCAACTCACCATCATGTTGGTTGGAAACCGGTGAGAAAATCATGCTTGGGCCAGATGTAGTAAGAGAAACTTCAGACAAGTTCAAGATTATCCAACAGCGAATGAAGGCTGCTCAAGATAGGCAGAAGAGCTATGCTGATAAAAGGAGAAGAGATTTGAAATTCTCCATTAGCTACTTGGTATTTGTCAAGATTTCTCTGTTAAAGAGCGTGATTCGATTTGTTAGGAGAGGCAAGTTAACACCAAGATTTGTTGGTCCATTCCCAGTTCTCGAACAAGTTGGGAATTTAGCATATAAAGTTGAATTACCTAAAAAGATGGTGGGAGTTTACAATGTATTTCATGTTTCCCAATTAAGGAAGTTCATGCACGACCCCAATATGACTATTTCACCGGATCAGTTGGATGACATCGAAGTAGAATCCGAGGCGGTTGGGAACCGCAAGCCGATTCGTATTGTCAAGCATGATACGAAGCAACTTCGAAGGAACGCGGTGAAACTGGTCAGGGTTCAGTAGGGAGAGAATGAAAATGATCGTACTTGGGAAACAGAGGAGAACATAAGGGAATCACATCCAGAACTCTTTGCCTGGTAAGATTTTAATAGTGATAGTTTCTTCCTTTGTTAGTAAACCGCATGCTAGGGTAGTCTTGTTGTGCGTGTTGTGTATGTTTGATTATTTGTGAATGAATGATAGGCATGCGGAACACCTTTGTATGTTTTTAGTTAAGTAATTTCGGGGGCGAAAATTCTTAAGGGGGAATAGTGTAACGACCCGCATTCTACGTATCGAAGGATCGCAGAATATTTATTTCTTTTTCATATGAGGTCGTATGGTCATGTAACTTTGAGGAATGACTACTGGGGTCATTTCCAATGTTCATGATTTTTGCCGATTTTTAAATGACCGTTTTGCCCCTAGCGAATCTTTTTTTTCCCATAAATTTTGATTGGTAAGGAGTTTTGACCTAAAACCACTTCCATTAGATCCGGATGATGGTTTACCTTTCCGTAGAGTGGTCACATTGATCAAACGAACTTACCGTTTGGGAGATGTGGCAGAAATATGGCTTGGAAGGTGAAAAACAACTTAACCGGGCTTAATTGGGTAATTAGCAGCTGGGCCCATTGGGGGATTTAGGGATTAGGGGTATTTAAGGACTGAAAGGGACAAGAGAAACCCTTCTTTGTCATTTTTGTAGCCGCCACTTTCATTCCTTCAACCCTAGTAATGGCTTCTACCTCCTAAAAACACCTCTAATCACTTTCTAATCAAGGATTAAGCTAATCAACATCAAATCAAGTTAAAATAGCATCAAATTAGAGTTGGAGCTGCTGTTTTGCATAGAGATTCGACCCAAATCAGAGATATTTTTAGATTTAAGATTAATTTGTGGCTAAGGTGAGCGATTTGCATTGTTTTTCACTAATTACGGCCAATTAGGGGTGAATAATGATAATTAGCGAAATTATGCTTTATAAAAAAAAATCTGGAAAAATGTGTAGAAATTCTAAAATATTATTTTTGGGTTCTGATAGAAATTTGGGCTAATTTGGATAAGTTTTGCTAATTGTATGATTAAATATGATTAAGGGCGATTAAGGGGAAAACATAGGTTTTTGGGTATGTTTGATCCTTATTGACATGTTAAATTGTTGTTTTGGTGTTTATTGTTGATTCTATATGTTGCTATGACTGTATGGTATGCATTGTGATTGATTAGAAAAGTTAGAATGGTCGAAAATGCCATCGTATAGCGTAAAATAGTCGCTAGAAAAGTTGCAGGAAATGCGCAGGGTTTTGGATCAAATCGGATATAGGGCTCGGATCGGATAGGAGAACCGTGCAAGAGAATTCGATTTGAATCGGAATTTGGCACTAGAGGAGGCTTGGCAAGAAGGAAGGTCACTTGTATAAAGTGGGAGTTGAAGTAGGGACTGGATCGGACCAGAGCCTAGCATGGGGTGGATCGGATCGGAGAAGAGGAGCTGGAGCAATGGATGGTATCGGTTTGTCGTAACCGAACCGGATGGAGATGACCAAACCGAACTGAATGAGAGACCATAACCAAACCGATGACAACTGGAGCAATACATGTATTCAAACCGAATCGAGGCGTGGGCTATGAGCACCGAACCGAACATGATATGGAGACTGAACCAAACCTAATTTGGAACTATTTCTATGCGACGACTCTTTTGAAAACCAACTCCAATTCGACTAAAACCCGAGATGCAAAGGAAGTCCAAATGGGAAGTTATTACTTAGGATCCAGATGGGAACCAACAAGTTAACTTCACGAGTTGATCTTTGCTGTGGGACATGTGTAAAGGGGTTATCGATGTCTATAGCTTTGACTCACCACTGAGGAACGTATTATTGGCTATGGATCAGTGCAGTGAAGTTGTCATGACTTCATGGGGGCAGAGTAAGGCTATGAGCCAGTGCAGTGGAGTTGTCATAACTCCATGGGGCAGAGTGGACATAGCAAAGGAGTTGTGGCTATGGATCAATGCAGTGGAGTTATCGTGATTCCATGGGGCAAAGTGATCGTAGCAAAGGATTGGGTGGCCAAAGTGGTGGATATCGTATACTTTACGCACTGAGTGAGAGATGTGAGGATGATTGTTATGTTCGATGTTTGCTATCACCATGTCATGCACACCCCTCCCCATTTTCTCCACACCATGTGTTAGTGTCACCTTAGTATGGTTATGTATAACTGTTATTATTCTGTTTTGCTGCTTATCGTTCACACCAGACTTTTGTCTGACCCAGAGTTTTATATCTCTTCTTATTACTGTGGGTGCTCTTAAACGGGCAGACTAGAGACAGGTCAGGTGATTATGCACGAGTAGCTGTACCGGAGACAAGCAGGAGGCTTCCACGTATGATATTTCAGTTTGTAGGAATTTATTTTGTTTGTTTGAATTTTCTTTGCTCATGATATTTCTTAGTTAGAGGGAAAACGTTGGCGGCTTAAAATTTGATCTTATAGGGAGGACGAGATCTTTTGTGTGGTTGAAAAGATGAGTGGGTGGCTTTGTTTGTGTTCACAAATACTTAGATATTTTATGTTTTTAAACTTATTTCGCCTTCTAAAAATCCACACACGATATTCAAAAAACGCGAAAATGGTCATCTATCTACAGTTCGACATTACGGTTCCAACAAAGCTGGTTTCGTCGAATTCCGACTTCGTTTGCTCACACAACAAACTTTTAAATGTCGAATTATTGACTGTTTTTCACATTAAAATCTCCGATGGCCACACACGGACTTTAAAAATCACGGAAATTGAAATCTAACAATAATTTAACATTGGATATCCAACAAAATTAGTTTCATCGAATTCTGAGGTCGTTTGCAAAACTGGCTATTTTTAAAGCTCTAAATAACCCTTTTAAATATACAAATATATTTAAAAACAATTAAATTTAATATTTAAAAATAAATATTATCGCATGTATTCACAGTGGAATACCATACAGCTCCTATTGGATTTATAACTCGATATTCCAAATCCAGAGTTACATCGATATTTGATTTATATTTAAAATCCATATAAAAATATAAATAAATCGATATAAATTATAAAGGAATTCCACAGCGACTTTTCTAAAATTTGATTTGGATATAACTCAAAATCTACACGATGAAATCCCGATTTTTCTCTTCCATTAGAAAAATATACTTCACCAGCCCCGAACGTTTCTTGTTTCACAGAAATCCAACTTAAAACGGCTTCTGTATATTCAATTGAAGTTTGAATCGCCAAATAACGAACTGTAGCGCCATTTCGAGCTCTATTATATTTATAATATAATTTATATGTTCAAATGGCGTTTATATAATATATTCGCTAATATAATTCAACTCTAACTGAATTATATATATTTTAAATTGTCTAGTTCAGATTATTTTGTCAATTCAGCAATTTCTGATTATTCCCGAATTAAATATATTATTTAATTATATTATTAATTAAATATTCACTATTATTTAATTTAACAACCATTAACCTATCTGAATCGATATTTAAATAATTAAATAAATTAATTATTACCCGTAAAAATATGGGTCGTTACATTCTTCCCCACTTAAAATAATTTCATCCTCCAAATTGCTAAAGGTAGAAAACAAACTCTAATGACTGGTTAGCTGAACCAATTAATTTCAATTAAATATTAATTAATTCTTATCAACGAAAATTTTCAAAAATTCTGAAAATTTTCTAACGTCTTAACTTTTTGAAAAATTTCGCCAGCACCTCCTTTTTGTTGGTCAATCGATCAAACTCCAACTCGCCTCTCTGGGCCATCTCCAACCCAAAAGAAAATCAAACAGCCAGGTGGCTTGCTAATTCGGCTCAGAAATCTTATATCCAATAGAAATATAAACTTGTACCTTTTTGTTGGCATATCATTATATCCTTTCCACCTGTTATCAATTCCGTAGATACAAGGTCATCCCAATCAAATTCCAATCTGTTTTTATCCACAAATCCAACCATTCGCTTATACCTAAGTCGGATTCAGTTCCAAATCAAAGTTCCATTTTCGAATTTTAAATTCTTAACTCATCAATCCAATACCATTTCGGATTCTATCTCATAATTCAAAATCTGATTCTACTTGATATATCGTATCTAATTCAATTTCCATTTAATTGGTTTCAATTCAGTTCCAGCTCGGTTTCACAAATTTCTATTTAAATTTGTTTTTAATTCAAACAGTCTCTTCCTGAGAGTTTTAAACAGCTTTGTTTTTCATAAACCAAATATTCCTTTTTGGATTTCAAATAACTTGTTTCTCTCAAAATAATTCAAAACAACATCTCTGGTAGTAATCCGCCACTTACAAACTCGAAAATGAACACTGATGATGTGGCCAACATCATCAGGGTTATTTCCTAGCTACTGAAGTGAGTTCAATACTATATCACTTTTCAAAAATCATTTATAAAAACTTCTATTTTGAAATACATTTCAAAATATCATTCATAATGCTGTAAAACAATTTAAAATCGCCTAAGATTTTAAAATTCTCGTATATTTATCCAAATTCATTTTTGAACATTTTACAAATTTCCAAAGTTTTAATTTCTGATTTAAATTCAGATTTAATTCTTCTGATTCCACGTATTTCACTTATATGAATTCTGATTGGTTATTTACATAACCATTTAATTTATAATCTTACTCGATTATAATAACATGCAATATATCCAATACATATATCTTCCTTATATCAAAATGTACTTTAGGTAAAATTATTCTGTTTACCCTCTTTTCAAAACATATCGTGTTGACCCATCGTATTCAAGTGTTTAGAAACTCCTACCGATACACTGGATCAAACTGATCGACCAGAACTCATAAACAACTCAACCAATAAATCTACATAATATAAAACCACTTTATATCAAATAACAAATACGCTCCCCCGTATATATACACTCAACTCAATCTAGGGTATTACTAACCCTATCTCTACTGAGCCATGCCACAGAGCCAAGGTAATTCACTTAACCTTAAGCTCTGATACCAACTGTAACAACCCGTATTTTTGTCGACTTTGGTTATCGCCAAAAACTCAGTGATGAATAACCAAACATCGAAACATATCGAAAAGTTAATAGAAAGAAGTTAGAGGGTGAGAATAGATGAGATAGAAACTTAGAATAGAAGAAGAAGAAGAATACAACATTAGAGTAACACGAACCTCACAGCGGAACGAAAAACATATAATAGATAACATATTCTTGAAATAAAATCAGTATATGTATACAATAACATTATCAGAGTACAACACTTACAACACAGCAGAAATAATTATAGTTATGTAATCCTGAAGCCTCCTGCTCCAAGCTCTTCCAGTATATCTGTAAATCCCAACTTCTTGACTACGCGTACAAAATTGGGCACCCAAGAGTTTAGGGAAAACAAAACAAAATAAACTATGGGTCAGTCATGGGACTGGTATGAGTAAAACAGTTTAAAACAGTTTGAACAAGTAAATGATATCTCATAAGACCACGCCGTATAACGGAACGGGTTTTCCCTTATGAGAATCCAAAATATCTTTATTTAAAAAACCTTTTGATATTATAATAATGTCTATCAACCACAATATAATAATCATCTAGCAGAAACGCTTTCATCTCACGTTCTACATATATAGTATACAATCAAAACTGCAAGCACGTATTGGGTAATGAATTTCCAACTATGACAAGGTATGGAACCACCTTTCGCTAGTGTACCTCTAGAGAGGAATACACTGGGTTCAACAAGAACATCTTGCAACCCGGCAACACATGACCGACCACTCATTTCGCTTGAGCGTATCGAATGTATATCACCAACGGTTGGGATCAGCAACCGTTTCCCGAATGGGACAGCATCGACAATAGATTTTTAGAAGTAAATGAAACTCTAGATCAGGTGATTATACACCCTAATAGGTGCGACCTACATAGCCATGCTTCCTGCCCGACTTTTTCCATTTCCGGGTTGTGAGGCTAGAGGCCACGCTTATCTATGACAGATCACACATTTATTCACTTTGAATGTCACATCGTCATACCCGCCAAATCACAAATTTATTTCCCCAAAAATACCACGGGTATACAGCTAAGAGAAACGAATTCCTCCGCCACCAAACGTAAATACGTTTGAAGAGATCAACTTACACGATCTATTAAATATACTTTGTTAGACATTCGTCCATACAGGTCGTCCCGGGACTGGACACACCGAAGGCACTATTCAGTACAACCATCTTAGAAAATCTTTACCTAAGATTTATACAACAGCCCTTGCACTTTACTCCGTCTTCAATTATCTTTGGTATATATGATTCACAATGCTTATGCCAATACGGAGTGGTTCTTCGGATAATAATCCAACCGGTCTCTCCATATTAACAATGTTAAAATGGTCAAAAACTTTGATAGTCGGTGAGTTAACTATCAAAGAAAAACACGTGTGCAAACAACGATATTATTTCCAAATGGAAATTACATCGATCAATCACCAATCAACTTTTATCCTTTAAATTAATTTATCATTATTTTATTTCATTTGTCATTTCCTGTTTCCATATATTCAACATTTCTTATTTTCTCAAATTTAGAAAATATATGTTATTAACACTGGAAAACATTTCCATTTCTTGTTTTCTATATTAGAAAACATTTCTGATTCTTATTTGGAAAACATTTCCAAAACTCTTACATTGGACTTAGACAGATGTTTAAACAAACCATCGCTGTGCCAACTCAAAACATTACACTTATTAACTAAATTTACTTAACCATCCTTTACTATCAAATCTTAGCCCTATCCTTAGTTAAGAAGGAAGTCAATCAAGTTGGGGTATAATTACCTCTCAGACCTTAACTGAACAACGTTTTAACTTCGAAATAGACAAAGTTTATCTTTTAAACCTTTAACAAACTTCCTTAGGTAACTCTCTTTCGAAAAATCTCAATTCAAA
The DNA here is from genome assembly GCA_030737875.1 of Allium sativum. Classification (NCBI taxonomy): domain Eukaryota; kingdom Viridiplantae; phylum Streptophyta; class Magnoliopsida; order Asparagales; family Amaryllidaceae; genus Allium; species Allium sativum. Next base: position 439,062,976 of record CM060922.1, on the reverse strand, counting down.
AAATCCTCCCTTCGAATAACTATATTCGATAATCTCTCTTACGAATAACTAGATTCGGAAACCTTTCTTCGAATAAACTATATTCGATTAACTCTATTCAATTAACTCTTATCAATTAACTCTATTGGATTAACTCTTTTTGATTTCAGTCTAATCGATTAACTCTATTTGATTAACTCTTTTCACTTAACTCCTTTTAAATAAACTATATTCGATAACTCCTTTAATTCTATTCGAATAAAGTATATTCGATTAACTCCTTTAATTCTATTCAAATAAACTATATTCGATTTACTCCTTTAATTCTATTGGAATAACTAGATTCGATAACTCCTTTCGAATAAGTACATTCGATAACTCCTATTGAAAAACTATATTCGATAACTCATTTCGAATAACTAGATTCGATAACTCCTTTCGAATAACTAGATTCGATAACTCCTTTCGAATAACCAATATTCGATTAACTCACTTCGAATAACCAATATTCGATAACTCCTCTTCAAATAAATAATATTCGATAACTCTTCTCGAATGAACTATATTCGATTACTCTTCTCGAATAAACTATATTCGATTACTCTTCTCGAGTAAACTATATTCGATTACTCTTCTCGAATAAACTATTTGATAACTCTACTCGATTTACTCCATTTGAATAACTCTAACTGGTTAACTCTAACTCTAACTGGTTAACTCTAGCTGGTTAATTCTAACTGGTTAATTTTAACTTATTAACTCTATCTAATTTACTCTTTTCGATTAACTCTAACCGAATAACTAATATTCGATTAACTCATTTCGATTAAATATTTTGAATTAACTCCTTTGATTTATTCCTTTTCTATTTGTTTACTAACAAATAACTATTCCCTTTCAATTCTATTTATTTAACAAATAAATATTTCTTTTCTCTTTTCTATTTATTTTCTAAATAAATATTCCTTTTAACTTTGTTTATTCCCTAAATAAATATTTCCTTTTCAATTCCATTTGTAAATGTTTTACAAATATTCCCTTTCCAATTCTATTTGTAAATGGTTTACAAATATTTCCTTTTCAATTCTATTCGTAAATGGTTTATAAATATTTCCTTTCCAATTCGTTTCACAAATATTTTCCTTTTATATTTGTTTCATAAATATTTTCCTTTGTCATTATCCTATTTATTTTACAAATAAATATCCCTTATAATATCTTATTTATTTTCTAAATAAATAATCCTTTTTCAATTCTATTTGTAAATGGTTTACAAATATTTCCATTTTTTATCTTTATTTATTCCCTAAATAAATATTTCTTTATTCTTTCTATCTATTTCCCTAATAAATGTTCCCTTTTCAATTCTATTTATTTATCAAATAAATATTCCTTTATCCATTCTATTTGTTTCATAAATATTTTCTCTTATATTTGTTTTACAAATAATCCCCTTTATATTTGTTTTGCAAATATTTTCCTTTATATTTGTTTTTACCAATATTTTCCTTTTCAAAACCCTCTTGATTTTGTAATTATTTCTTTTATTAAATCTTTTAATTTTATAAACAATTCCTTTTATAAAATCTTGTGATTTTATAAATAATTCATTTTATAAAACACTTTGCTTTTATAAATATATTATTTCCCATATACACCTTGAAAATCCCCCTTTATAACATTTCAGTATTCCTTATGGTATTTAACGTATCATATAACAATGATCAGTGTCATTCAAACATATAAAATCATCAACAGATTTCATATCACATCATATTCCACAATATATGAAACAAAACAGTATTCTATATATTGAGGAACCCAGTTGGGTCCCTCCAACTTGTTTCCCTGCATCACAGATGTTAAACAACACGAGTATAAAATATTCTGATAAACAGAATCAATATTCGATTAACGATTTATACATATATCGTTATCTATAATTTCAACCAATACATAAGAAATTCAATCAAACAGTTAACACACAAAATCCATACCAAAATGAAGAGAGGCACTCGTGGATCCTAAGTATATGTGTATTTCGATTTGTAGGAATTTATTTGGTTTGTTTGAATTTTCTTTGCTCATGATATTTTCTGGTTAGAGGGAAAACTTTGGCGGCTTAAAATTTGATTTTATAGGAAGGACGGGATTTTTGTGTGGTTGAAAAGATGAGTGGGTGGCTTTGTTTGTATTCACAAATAGTTAGATATTTTATGTTTTTATATTTATTTCGCCTTCTAAAAATCCGTGTGATCACACAAGATATTCAAAAATCGCGAAAATGGTCATGTAGCTACAGTTCGACATTACGGTTCCAACAAAACTGGTTTCGTCGAATTCCGACTTCGTTTGCTCACACAACGTATTTTTAAAGGTTGAATTATCGGCTGTTTTGATTTATCGTTTTGCATAGATCCGTGAATTTAAGCGTTAAATTGATGAGTCACATAAGGACTTTAAAAATCACGGAAATTGAAATCTAACAATAATATAACATTGTGGATCCAACAAAATTAGTTTCGTCGAATTCTGAGGTCGTTTGCAAAACTGGCTATTTTTAAAGCTCTAAATAACCCTTTTTTAATATATAAATATATTTAAAAACAATTAAATTTAATATTTAAAAATAAATATTATCGCATATATTCACAGTGGAATACCATGCAGCTCCTATAGGATTTACAACTCGATATTCCAAATCCAGTGTTACATCAATATTCGACTTATATTTAAAATCCATATAAAAAATAAATAAATCGATATAAATTATAAAGGAATTCCATAGCGACTTTTCTAAAATTTGATTTGGACATAACTCAAAATCTACACGACGAAATCTCGATTTTTCTCTTCCATTAGAAAAATATACTTCACCAGCCCCGAACGTTTCTTATTTCACAGAAATCCGACTTAAAAAGCCTTTTGTATATTCAATTGAAGTTCGAATCGGCAAATAACTAACTAGAACGCCATTTTGTGCTCGATTATATTTATAATACAATTTATACGTTCAAATTGCGTTTATATAATATATTCACTAATATAATTCAACTCTAACTGAATTATATATATATATTTTAAATTGCCTAGTTCACATTATATTGTCAATTCAGCAATTTCTGATTATTCCGGAATTAAATATATTATTTAATTATAATATTAATTAAATATTCACTATTATTTAATTTAACAACCATTAACCTCTCTGAATCGATATTTAAATAATTAAATAAATTAATTATTACCCTTAAAAATACGGGTCGTTACGTAGATAGCAAACTATATGGTCTTTTGGAGTTCTCATCCTTTCCGCTTTACGTACTGACTAAAGATGGTAGGTAGACGATGAGTTGCTATCACAGGGCACTAACTGGTCTCGCCGAATCACGCTGGTCCATCTTAGTCTTTTGATTGCCCCTTATTATTGCAATCAAGGCATACTCATTGGTTCACCCACGCAGACCTAACCTGTGTGAGCATAGGCGGATCATCTGCCACTCACAGAGGAATACCAAGAGTACCTTACATCCTCGAAAGCCGCGTGCTTCTTAACCCAGTCCGTTGGAGCCTACAAGAATATCTAGGTGGACATGCGCTCCTCTTTGTGTCTTTTGACATCCCGATGATCTACCCTTTAGGGTTATTCATTCTCTAATGTATGGACTGGTCCAAGCGCCTCAGTTTTATATGTCATTAGACCCTACGTCTAACCATTAATTACGTGCTTGCCTCAACTCACCAGGTTTCCAGTTAACTTGGTTATTCCAATCCATATTGAATTCTTATTCAAATTACCAAGTTTCTCTTGCTTATTAATTTCAGTCATACAACTTAATTCATTTAAGTTTATTAGCAAGCTTACAACATGTTATTCTCAAGATTATGGCCCAAGGTCTGTGATCCACAATCCCTTTTATATTCTTGTTTGATTTCAATAACATATTTTACTGAATATGTAATTAAGTATATCCAATTCACATGATTCCAACAAACATGTCACTTACCATTTTTGATTTAATACAAGTTATTTCATTTCATAAGTTTTCCTCGTCCTTTATCATTTAATCATAATTCCACTTTATGTCGTCAATACGATTTACCGTTGTTTACTTATTAACTTAGTTCTATTAACTAAGGCCCATTAATAAGTTTCTCTACCCATTTATTATAACCTAAGTTATAATTTCCCATTGTCCCTAGGACAAGTCTAAACATGTTATTCTTACCAGCGGGTTTCAGACCCCCAGACTGCTTAATTTATAATTAAGTACAATATATATTCCCCCCTTTCTTAACTGGTTTTAGGTATTCCCCTTTTCTAATTACTTAATTTACATTTAAGTGTCACTTAACTTAATTCACCAGTTATCCCATTCCCTTACAAGTTTATTATAACCTAAGTTATAATATTCACTTGTCCCTAGGACAAGTCTACCTATTATACAACATTTTCATTAATGTTATTTATTGTAACGGCTGGAAATTTCCGACTCCTCGGGAGTCGGAAATTCCGAGACGTTAGTGAAAGAATTTAGAAGGTGAGAAAGAAAAGATAGAACTAATAGAATAGAAGAAGAAGAAGAACATCAGAATCATCAGAGTAACACGAATCTCACAGCGGAACGAATAACATATAATATATAACATAACTTTGAAGTAAACAGTTATATATATACAATAGCACTTATCAGAGTACAACACTTACAACACAGCGGAAATAACTATAGCTATAGAATCTTGCAGCCTCCTGCTCCAAGCTCTCCAAGTATATCTGTAAATCCCGACTACTTGACTGCCCATACAAATTTAGGCACCCAAGAGTTTAGGGAAAACAACAAAGTAAACTCCGGGTCAGTCATGGGACTGGTATGAGTAAAATAGTTTAAAACAGGTATAGGATATCTCATAAGACCACGCCGTAAATACGGAACGGGTTTTTCCCTTATGAGTATCTGAACAACTTTGACAAGCAATATCATTGTGATATTATAAAAATGTCTAAGTACAAATAGGTATCAATCTAGCAGAAACGCTTGCATCTCACGTTCTACATACATAGTATAAAATCATACACCGCAGGGCGCTTATCGGAGAATGGATTCCAATAGACAAGGTATGGGAGCACCTTCTGAATAGTGTACTCTAGAGGTGATACACTCAGGGTTCAACAAGAACGTCTTGCAACCCGACCACACATGACCGCTCACTCATTTAGCTTGAGAGTCACGAATATATTGCCACCACGGTTATAGGCCATCAAACCGTCATCCGAAGATACAGAATCAAAAAGAAGTATAAATATGAATATTCTCTAGATCGGTGACAATACACCCTGCTTGGGGATGACCCAACTAGCCATGCTGCCTAGCCCAACTTTTGTTACTTCCTGGTGTGAGGCTAGAAGCTACGTCTATCTTCAGAACATCTGATCACCATTCACTTTGAATGCCACATCGTCATACCCGCCAAATCACAAATTGACTTATTCAAAAATAACACGGGTATACAGCTAAGAGAAACGAATTCCTCCGCCACCAAACGTGAATACGTTTGAACAGATCAACTTACGCGATCCATTGGATATACTCTGTCAGCCCTTCTTCCATATACGTTGTCCTGGGACTGGACAAACCGAAGGCACTATTCAGTATATCCATCTTAGTCACTGTTATCTAAGATTATACAACAGCCCTTGCACTTTACTCCGTCTTCAATTTATCTTTGGAATATATTGCTCGCAACGCTTATGCCAATACAGAGTGGTTCTTTGGATAATAATCCAACCGGTCTCTCCATATTAACAACGTTAAAATGGTCAAAACTTTGATAGTCTGTGATCTAACTATCAAATGAAAACATGTCGGTGTACAAACAACGATCTTATTTCCAAATGGGAATTCGATCGATCAATCATCATATGTTCATATTTCCTTATTTCATATATTTAGAAAATATATGTTATTAATCATTGGAAAACATTTCCATAGCTTATTTTCACATCACTATTATTTCGCAACTATCAGTCCCTAACTGTAACTAGTATGAGAACAATTCTCTAAGTATCAATTCGGAAGGTCGAAACCAACATCAGATCGTCACTTAGAAAACCGTTCAACTTACCCTCTCCAGTCAGTTTCTGAATTTGCTTAACTCTATTTCTTAAATTCTTATCATGAAAACATTTCATTTTCTATGTTTAGAAAACATACCTGACTATATTTGGAAAACGTTTCCAAAACTCATTTACGGATTTCAAATGAACGTTGTATAAAACATCGTTTCGCTTAATCCATTTATCGCTTATTCCTTAACTTTATTCCTAATCAACCTTTTAGATCGAACCACAACTATTCCTTTGTCAATTCTGAAGTCAATCAAGTTGGGTATAATTACCTCTCAGACCTTAATTGAACAACACTTCTAACCTTGAAAATAGGTAAAGTTCGCTTTAAATTCCTTTAACTAACTTCCTTACTTAACCTTTCTGGCGAATAACTATATTCGATTTACTCTTTCCAATTAACCCTAGTGGACTGACCCTATTGGATTAACTCTATTTGCTTAACTCTATTTGATTAACCCCATTCACTTAACTCCTATCGAATAAACTATATTTGATATCTCCTCCAACACTATTCGAATAACTATATTCGATTAACTTCTCTAACTCTACTCGAATAAATTATATTCGATTAACTCTTTTAACTTTACTCGAATAAACTATATTCGATTACCACTTTCTTTCGAATAACTATATTCGATTAACTCTTCGACTAACTCCTTTGGATTTACTAACTTCGAATGACTCCTTTGGATTAACTCTTCGACTAACTCCTTCGGATTAACTCTTCGATTAACTCCTTCGGATTAACTAACTTCGAATAACTCCTTTGGATTAACTCTTCGACTAACTCCTTCGGATTAACTCTTCGATTTACTCCTTCGGATTAACTAACTTCGATTAACTCCTTTGGATTAACTCTTCGACTAACTCCTTCGGATTAACTCTTCGATTTACTCCTTCGGATTAACTAACTTCGATTAACTCCTTTGGATTAACTCTTCGACTAACTCCTTCGGATTAACTCTTCGATTAACTCCTTCGGATTAACTAACTTCGAATAACTCCTTTGGATTAACTCTTCGACTAACTCCTTCGGATTAACTCTTCGATTAACTCCTTCGGATTAACTAACTTCGAATAACTCCTTTGGATTAACTCTTCGACTAACTCCTTCGGATTAACTCTTCGATTAACTCCTTCGGATTAACTAACTTCGAATAACTCCTTTGGATTAACTAACTTCGAATAACCAATATTCGATAACTACACTTCGAATAAATAATATTCGATAACTCTTCCCAAATGAATCACATTTGATTTCTCCACTCGAATAAACTACATTCGATAACTCTTCTCAAATGATTAACATTTGATTTCTCCACTCGAATAAACTATATTCGATAACTCTTCTCAAATGAATAACATTTGATTTCTCCACTCGAATAAACTATATTCCATTACTCTTCTCTCGAATACACTATATTCGATAACTCTACTTCGGATAAGTGATATTCGACAACGCTACTCGATTAACTCCACTTGGATAACTCTAACTGGTCAACTCTAACTGGTCAACTCAACTGGTTTAACCTAACTGGTTAACTCTAACTGGTTAACTCAACTGGTTAACTCTACTGGTTTAACCTAACTGGTTAACTCGTCTTGATTAACTGAACAAATCCACTTAGTTTGACTTAGCTAATTCACGTTGATTAACTCTAACCGATTCACTTAGTTTAACTCAACTAATTCACTTCGATTAATCACTTAGTTTAACTTAACTAACTTGCTTTGATTTACTTAACCAATTACTTTGTTTAACTCGACTAACTTTGCTTTGGTTAACTTAACCAATTACTTGTTTTAACTCGACTAACTTGCTTTGGTTAACTTAACCAATTACTTTGTTTAACTTAACTAATTCACTTCGATTAACCACTTAGTTTAACTTAACTAATTCACTTCGATTAACCACTTAGTTAACTTAACTAATTTACTTCGATTAACCACTTAGTTTAACTTAACTAATTCACTTCGATTAACCACTTAGTTAACTTAACTAATTTACTTAGTTTAACTTAACTAATTCACTTAGTCTATCTTGACCAATTCCTTTAGACTAACTCGACCCATTCACTTAGACTAATCAACTTTGTTAAATCGACTAATCCACTTTGATTAACTCATTCGAATAGTTTATTTTGATTTATTTATTCCCTAAATAAATATTTCTTTTTAATGATTCTATTTATTTTCTAATAATTATTTCCTCTTTATAAAATCCTATGATTTTATAAATACTTTATTTCCAAGATATTTCTTTTATAAAATCGGTTGATTTTAAAATATTACTTTATTTCAATTTACATTGAAATATTCCTTTTCTACCTCTCGGGGATTCTTTTGATATTTAACACACTATATAACATCGATAAATATCATCCCAACATACATATTCAACATCAGAGTATATATCACATTATATATCATAATATATATAAATCACAGTAAAGTAATTGTTGAGGAATCCAGTTGGATTCCCCCAACCTGTTTCCCTGCACCACAGATGTTAGACAACACCAGTAAAATATTCTGATAAACAGAATCAACATATAACTATTTGACGGTTTATATATATATATGTACATATATATATAATCTCTACTAACTGACTAGCAGTTCAATCAAACAGTCAACACACAGTCAAACAGACAATAATTAACAGTTCTAAGAATACACTGTAAAAATAGAACTATTTAGAGTTGGTGAGTTTTACTCACATTTGGACGATCATCGTCAATGACGATAACCATCGCTTAATTCAGACAATTTAATTTGCTATAAATTGTGACGGACTCCAATTGACTCGCGGTCAGTCTCATTTTGTTGCTCCCGTCCATACGATCCCAACGCAACTTACGGTTCGCGAATCCGACCTCGTATGAGCAAGTTACGAATTTATAAAGTTGGTACACTATTTAAATTAAATAAATTTAAAACCTTTTTCTACAATTGGGCTTTACCTCCCATACTCAGCCCAATAACCCCTTTTAAAGCCCGACCGTATATGCTTCTCCCCCAAAAGCTTCACACCGAATTCCTTCAGTAAACCACTCCTCCTAATTCCCTTTGACCAAGCCCTTTGACCATCGATTTCAACTCCATCCTCCCGCCGAACTTCACCATGATTTCACCAATCTCCTTCTCGTTGTGACCTCAACACCCTCGCACCAATTCCCTCAAACTCGACGCTCATCTTCCCTGTTTCCGTCGCACAGCAGAAACCGCCCAACCCAGAAATCGCACATCTCAATTAACACTCGAACTTCACTAGAAATTCACCACTGGAGCTGCTTCTTGTCACGAGTTCGAATATACATTCGAATCTAAATATAAATGCTCCAAAATCCCGAAATGTTGAACCCTAAATCACGCTGGAAGCAACTCGGGTTCCCAAGCTGACGTCGAACTCAGCAAGGTGTACATCAGATTGAAGAGCTTCGTGAACTGATTACAAATATCAACCTTTCCAGATTTATTGATTTGTATTTGATTTTTACTTTGGATTTTCTTTGTTCAACCTTTGCTGTGTTCGTCCAAATTTGGGTTATATAGGTTGTGTTCAGGTAGGTAGCACTTATGGTTGAGGATGAATGATGCGTGGCCTGTTTGTGATAATAGAAAATGAGGGGAGATATTTTCGAATTTATTTTATATTTTATTTTCGCCAATCTCTCCTTGTATCTGGCTTCTAAAAATCCCTACGACTACGTACGATACCCAAAAATCACCAAACTGGACATGCAGGTAGAGTTTGACATTACGGTCCCAACGAAACTGGTTTCGTCGAATTCCGACTTCGTATGCTCACACAGCGTATTTTTAACTGTCGAAAAACTGACTGTTTCTCACTCTAAAAATCCGTACGGCCAAACAGTGACTCTAAAAATCACGAAACTGGAAACCTAACAACTATTCGACATTGCGGATCCAACAAAATTAGTTTCGTCGAATTCCGACTTCGTTTGCACAAGTGGCTATTTTTAACGCTTTGAATGACCCATTTAAATATATAAATATATTTAAATAAATTAAATTAAATATAAATAAATTTATATTATCGTATATATTCACAATGGAATATCATACGGCTCCAGGATAATTATATATTTCATATTCTAAGTCCAGGTTGAATCGATATTCAATTTACATTGAAAATCCCTTTTATAACGTATATAAAGCGTTACGAATTATATACGAATTCCATAGCGACTATTCTGAAATTTGATTTGGACGTACATCAAAATCTATACGACGAAATCCCGATTTTTCTCTTCCACTAGAAAGATATACTCCACCAGCTCCATACATTTCTTGTTTCACAGAAATCCGGCTTAAAACGAATCCTGTACATTCAGTTGAAGTTCGAATCGCCAAATAGCGAACTGCCGCGCCATTTCGAGCTCGATTATAATTATATTACAAATTATACGTTCAACTATCGTTTATTTAATATATTCGTTATTTAAATAATTAAATAACTTAATTATTATACCTTACAAAACGCGCCATTACAGACTTCCCCCCTTAAAATAATTTCGTCCTCGAAATTGCTAAGCTAGGAAAATGCTACCAACTTTACTAACTAGATTCAAATATCTTTTAGTTTACTTCTCAACTCCAGTTTCAACTAAACCATTAAATTTTCAATTAAATTATTAATTCATTCTGGCTAACGGAATTTCCATAAATCATGAGAATGTACTAACGCGTGGAATTTTCGAAAAATTTCGTCAGCACCTCCTTTGTACTGGTCAATAACTCAAACTCCAACTCGCCTCTCTGGGCCTTCTTCAACCCAAAAGAAAATCAAACAGCCAAGCGGCTTGCCAATTCGGCTCATAAAATCCAAACTCATATATAATATAAACTTGTACCTTTTTGTCGGTCGTATCATTATACCCTTTTGATCTGTTATCACTTCTGCATATATCAAGGTTATTCCACTCAGTTTATATCCTCAAACCAAATCATTCGCTTATACCCAAGCCGAATTCCATTCAAACTCCAATATCAAATTTCAAACTCTTAACCCTTCAACTCAATTCCAATCCAGATTATAATCAAATCCATTTCAGTTTTACTTAACCTATCATCTCAAGTTAAATTCTGGTTTATTATTTACTTTTACCATCCCATTCGAATTAACTTCACAAGTTAAATTTTAATTTCTAGAACTTAAATTCCTGGGTAAATTTCAAATCAATTCGAAATCATACTGCCAATTCAAAGCCTTTGAATTTTCTAAACAACTTGTTTCCTCAAAACAATTTGAAAAAAAAATCCTTGGTAGTAATCCGTCACTTACCCCTCGAAAATGACACTGATAATGCTGCAGCAAATATCAGAATTATTTTCCAGCGATCGAAGTGAGTTCAATACTATATCACAGTCAAAATCATTTTAAACTCTTTTATTTTGAAATACATTACAAATATTCTTTCTTAATACTCGTAAATCAATTTAAATCTCCCAGGAACTTAAAATTTACTTATTTTAATTCCTGATTCATTTATCAACACTTACTCAAATTTCAGATTTAATTCATCTTGATTTCATATATTATACTTATATGATTTCTGATTGGTTATTTACATAACCATTTCATTTATAATTTTACTCGATTATAATAACAATCAATATATCCCATATATTATTAATTCAATATATATCAAATATACTTTGGGTAAAATTATTTCATTTACCCTCTTTTCAAAATATACCATGATGGTTCATCGTATTCGAGTGTTTGGTAACTCCTACCCATACAGTGGATCAAACTGATCGACCAGAATTCACAAACGACTCAACCAATAAATCTCCACAATATAAAACAATTTTATATTGAATAACAAATACGCTCTCGTATATATACACTCAAACTCAATCTAGGGTATTGCTAACCCTATCTCTACCGAGTCACGCCACAGAGCCAAGGTAATCACTTAAACTTAAGCTCTGATACCAACTGTAACGGCTGGAAATTTCCGACTCCTCGGGAGTCGGAAATTCCGAGACGTTAGTGAAAGAATTTAGAAGGTGAGAAAGAAAAGATAGAACTAATAGAATAGAAGAAGAAGAAGAACATCAGAATCATCAGAGTAACACGAATCTCACAGCGGAACGAATAACATATAATATATAACATAACTTTGAAGTAAACAGTTATATATATACAATAGCACTTATCAGAGTACAACACTTACAACACAGCGGAAATAACTATAGCTATAGAATCTTGCAGCCTCCTGCTCCAAGCTCTCCAAGTATATCTGTAAATCCCGACTACTTGACTGCCCGTACAAATTTAGGCACCCAAGAGTTTAGGGAAAACAACAAAGTAAACTCCGGGTCAGTCATGGGACTGGTATGAGTAAAATAGTTTAAAACAGGTATAGGATATCTCATAAGACCACGCCGTAAATACGGAACGGGTTTTTCCCTTATGAGTATCTGAACAACTTTGACAAGCAATATCATTGTGATATTATAAAAATGTCTAAGTACAAATAGGTATCAATCTAGCAGAAACGCTTGCATCTCACGTTCTACATACATAGTATAAAATCATACACCGCAGGGCGCTTATCGGAGAATGGATTCCAACAGACAAGGTATGGGAGCACCTTCTGAATAGTGTACTCTAGAGGTGATACACTCAGGGTTCAACAAGAACGTCTTGCAACCCGGCCACACATGACCGCTCACTCATTTAGCTTGAGTGTCGCGAATATATTGCCACCACGGTTATAGGCCATCAAACCGTCATCCGAAGATACAGAATCAAAAAGAAGTATAAATATGAATATTCTCTAGATCGGTGACAATACACCCTGCTTGGGGATGACCCAACTAGCCATGCTGCCTAGCCCAACTTTTGTTACTTCCTGGTGTGAGGCTAGAAGCTACGTCTATCTTCAGAACATCTGATCACCATTCACTTTGAATGCCACATCGTCATACCCGCCAAATCACAAATTGACTTATTCAAAAATAACACGGGTATACAGCTAAGAGAAACGAATTCCTCCGCCACCAAACGTGAATACGTTTGAACAGATCAACTTACGCGATCCATTGGATATACTCTGTCAGCCCTTCTTCCATATACGTTGTCCTGGGACTGGACAAACCGAAGGCACTATTCAGTATATCCATCTTAGTCACTGTTATCTAAGACTTATACAACAGCCCTTGCACTTTACTCCGTCTTCAATTTATCTTTGGCATATATTGCTCGCAACGCTTATGCCAATACAGAGTGGTTCTTTGGATAATAATCCAACCGGTCTCTCCATATTAACAACGTTAAAATGGTCAAAACTTTGATAGTCTGTGATCTAACTATCAAATGAAAACATGTCGGTGTACAAACAACGATCTTATTTCCAAATGGGAATTCGATCGATCAATCATCATATGTTCATATTTCCTTATTTCATATATTTAGAAAATATATGTTATTAATCATTGGAAAACATTTCCATAGCTTATTTTCACATCACTATTATTTCGCAACTATCAGTCCCTAACTGTAACTAGTATGAGAACAATTCTCTAAGTATCAATTCGGAAGGTCGAAACCAACATCAGATCGTCACTTAGAAAACCGTTCAACTTACCCTCTCCAGTCAGTTTCTGAATTTGCTTAACTCTATTTCTTAAATTCTTATCATGAAAACATTTCATTTTCTATGTTTAGAAAACATACCTGACTATATTTGGAAAACGTTTCCAAAACTCATTTACGGATTTCAAATGAACGTTGTATAAAACATCGTTTCGCTTAATCCATTTATCGCTTATTCCTTAACTTTATTCCTAATCAACCTTTTAGATCGAACCACAACTATTCCTTTGTCAATTCTGAAGTCAATCAAGTTGGGTATAATTACCTCTCAGACCTTAATTGAACAACACTTCTAACCTTGAAAATAGGTAAAGTTCGCTTTAAATTCCTTTAACTAACTTCCTTACTTAACCTTTCTGGCGAATAACTATATTCGATTTACTCTTTCCAATTAACCCTAGTGGACTGACCCTATTGGATTAACTCTATTTGCTTAACTCTATTTGATTAACCCCATTCACTTAACTCCTATCGAATAAACTATATTTGATATCTCCTCCAACACTATTCGAATAACTATATTCGATTAACTTCTCTAACTCTACTCGAATAAATTATATTCGATTAACTCTTTTAACTTTACTCGAATAAACTATATTCGATTACCACTTTCTTTCGAATAACTATATTCGATTAACTCTTCGACTAACTCCTTTGGATTTACTAACTTCGAATGACTCCTTTGGATTAACTCTTCGACTAACTCCTTCGGATTAACTCTTCGATTAACTCCTTCGGATTAACTAACTTCGAATAACTCCTTTGGATTAACTCTTCGACTAACTCCTTCGGATTAACTCTTCGATTTACTCCTTCGGATTAACTAACTTCGATTAACTCCTTTGGATTAACTCTTCGACTAACTCCTTCGGATTAACTCTTCGATTTACTCCTTCGGATTAACTAACTTCGATTAACTCCTTTGGATTAACTCTTCGACTAACTCCTTCGGATTAACTCTTCGATTAACTCCTTCGGATTAACTAACTTCGAATAACTCCTTTGGATTAACTCTTCGACTAACTCCTTCGGATTAACTCTTCGATTAACTCCTTCGGATTAACTAACTTCGAATAACTCCTTTGGATTAACTCTTCGACTAACTCCTTCGGATTAACTCTTCGATTAACTCCTTCGGATTAACTAACTTCGAATAACTCCTTTGGATTAACTAACTTCGAATAACCAATATTCGATAACTACTCTTCGAATAAATAATATTCGATAACTCTTCCCAAATGAATCACATTTGATTTCTCCACTCGAATAAACTACATTCGATAACTCTTCTCAAATGAATAACATTTGATTTCTCCACTCGAATAAACTATATTCGATAACTCTTCTCAAATGAATAACATTTGATTTCTCCACTCGAATAAACTATATTCGATTACTCTTCTCTCGAATACACTATATTCGATAACTCTACTTCGGATAAGTGATATTCGACAACGCTACTCGATTAACTCCACTTGGATAACTCTAACTGGTCAACTCTAACTGGTCAACTCAACTGGTTTAACCTAACTGGTTAACTCTAACTGGTTAACTCAACTGGTTAACTCTACTGGTTTAACCTAACTGGTTAACTCGTCTTGATTAACTGAACAAATCCACTTAGTTTGACTTAGCTAATTCACGTTGATTAACTCTAACCGATTCACTTAGTTTAACTCAACTAATTCACTTCGATTAATCACTTAGTTTAACTTAACTAACTTGCTTTGATTTACTTAACCAATTACTTTGTTTAACTCGACTAACTTTGCTTTGGTTAACTTAACCAATTACTTGTTTTAACTCGACTAACTTGCTTTGGTTAACTTAACCAATTACTTTGTTTAACTTAACTAATTCACTTCGATTAACCACTTAGTTTAACTTAACTAATTCACTTCGATTAACCACTTAGTTAACTTAACTAATTTACTTCGATTAACCACTTAGTTTAACTTAACTAATTCACTTCGATTAACCACTTAGTTAACTTAACTAATTTACTTAGTTTAACTTAACTAATTCACTTAGTCTATCTTGACCAATTCCTTTAGACTAACTCGACCCATTCACTTAGACTAATCAACTTTGTTAAATCGACTAATCCACTTTGATTAACTCATTCGAATAGTTTATTTTGATTTATTTATTCCCTAAATAAATATTTCTTTTTAATGATTCTATTTATTTTCTAATAATTATTTCCTCTTTATAAAATCCTATGATTTTATAAATACTTTATTTCCAAGATATTTCTTTTATAAAATCGGTTGATTTTAAAATATTACTTTATTTCAATTTACATTGAAATATTCCTTTTCTACCTCTCGGGGATTCTTTTGATATTAAACACACTATATAACATCGATAAATATCATCCCAACAGACATATTCAACATCAGAGTATATATCACATTATATATCATAATATATATAAATCACAGTAAAGTAACTGCTGAGGAATCCAGTTGGATTCCCCCAACCTGTTTCCCTGCACCACAGATGTTAGACAACACCAGTAAAATATTCTGATAAACAGAATCAACATATAACTATTTGACGGTTTATATATATATATATATATGTACATATATATATAATCTCTACTAACTGACTAGCAGTTCAATCAAACAGTCAACACACAGTCAAACAGACAATAATTAACAGTTCTAAGAATACACTGTAAAAATAGAACTATTTAGAGTTGGTGAGTTTTACTCACATTTGGACGATCATCGTCAATGACGATAACCATCGCTTGATTCAGACAATTTAATTTGCTATAAATTGTGACGGACTCCAATTGACTCGCGGTCAGTCTCATTTTGTTGCTCCTGTCCATACGATCCCAACGCAACTTACGATTCGCGAATCCGGCCTCGTATGAGCAAGTTACGAATTTATAAAGTTGGTACACTATTTAAATTAAATAAATTTAAAACCTTTTTCTACAATTGGGCTTTACCTCCCATACTCAGCCCAATAACCCCTTTTAAAGCCCGACCGTATATGCTTCTCCCCCAAAAGCTTCACACCGAATTCCTTCAGTAAACCACTCCTCCTAATTCCCTTTGACCAAGCCCTTTGACCATCGATTTCAACTCCATCCTCCCGCCGAACTTCACCATGATTTCACCAATCTCCTTCTCGTTGTGACCTCAACACCCTCGCACCAATTCCCTCAAACTCGACGCTCATCTTCCCTGTTTCCGTCGCACAGCAGAAACCGCCCAACCCAGAAATCGCACATCTCAATTAACACTCGAACTTCACTAGAAATTCACCACTGGAGCTGCTTCTTGTCACGAGTTCGAATATACATTCGAATCTAAATATAAATGCTCCAAAATCCCGAAATGTTGAACCCTAAATCACACTGGAAGCAACTCGGGTTCCCAAGCTGACGTCGAACTCAACAAGGTGTACATCAGATTGAAGAGCTTCGTGAACTGATTACAAATATCAACCTTTCCAGATTTATTGATTTGTATTTGATTTTTACTTTGGATTTTCTTTGTTCAACCTTTGCTGTGTTCGTCCAAATTTGGGTTATATAGGTTGTGTTCAGGTAGGTAGCACTTATGGTTGAGGATGAATGATGCGTGGCCTGTTTGTGATCATAGAAAATGAGGGGAGATATTTTCGAATTTATTTTATATTTTATTTTCGCCAATCTCTCCTTGTATCTGGCTTCTAAAAATCCCTGCGACTACGTACGATACCCAAAAATCACCAAACTGGACATGCAGGTAGAGTTTGACATTACGGTCCCAACGAAACTGGTTTCGTCGAATTCCGACTTCGTATGCTCACACAGCATATTTTTAACTGTCGAAAAACTGACTGTTTCTCACTCTAAAAATCCGTACGGCCAAACAGTGACTCTAAAAATCACGAAACTGGATACCTAACAACTATTCGACATTGCGGATCCAACAAAATTAGTTTCGTCGAATTCCGACTTCGTTTGCACAAGTGGCTATTTTTAACGCTTTGAATGACCCATTTAAATATATAAATATATTTAAATAAATTAAATTAAATATAAATAAATTTATATTATCGTATATATTCACAGTGGAATATCATACGGCTCCAGGATAATTATATATTTCATATTCTAAGTCCAGGTTGAATCGATATTCAATTTACATTGAAAATCCCTTTTATAACGTATATAAAGCGTTACGAATTATATACGAATTCCATAGCGACTATTCTGAAATTTGATTTGGACGTACATCAAAATCTATACGACGAAATCCCGATTTTTCTCTTCCACTAGAAAGATATACTCCACCAACTCCACACATTTCTTGTTTCACAAAAATCCGGCTTAAAACGAATCCTGTACATTCAGTTGAAGTTCGAATCGCCAAATAGCGAACTGCCGTGCCATTTCGAGCTCGATTATAATTATATTATAAATTATACGTTCAACTATCGTTTATTTAATATATTCGTTATTTAAATAATTAAATAACTTAATTATTATACCTTACAAAACGCGCCATTACATTTATTTATAATAGGTTATTATCATTCCCCTTTTAAACCATTTATTATTGTAAACCACTATTCTTCATTCTCTGTAATATATGTTCCTTATTCTATTAAGGAAAACACTTCATGCACCTTATCAGTTTGATAGAAGGAATTAATAATTTATTTTCATAATGTTTTCCCATCCAAATTCGTGGTAGCAAGTAATTTCTTTACTTTTCTATATTTATTGTGGCTTACTAGCAACAATGTTTTCAGAAATAAGTCATTTAGGGAAATAAATCACTTTTCCCTCTTATTACACTAACTCAGTTCATTACATCCCTTCCTTTCTTATTTTCTGAGTTAGACATTTAATTACCATCTTTTCCATTTATTCATATCTTGTTATATACATATATATATGTATATATATATATATAAGCACTAGACCTCTCACGTTAAGCCTACACATGTAGACACTGGATTTGCCTGGCAGGTCCGGGCAGACTTCTACCACAAGCTGACTCAATCTCGTGTCTTAGCACATGTTGTTAATTCTTGCACTTAGGTCTCTCACATTAGGTTCATAGTGGCTGCTGGATATGCCGGTTGGGTCCAAGCAGACTTCCGCCACTAATGCAACCTAACCTCGTGCCATAAGTGTATTTGCAATTTCTAATTGTAATCCTAGGCATACTCATTTTCATTCAATCACTTATGTTCATATCAAATTGCGCTTCCAAATCAAAATCTCAAAACATAATATATGTTATGTTCATTACATGAAAATTTTAGACATATTATCCTTTTTACTGTAATATAGTTTACAGTAATCTAATTTACATGTCGTCTAATTTTTGCCTATTTTTTGTCGCATGTCATTTTCAACATAGGTTTAATTCTACTAGGACATGTAAAAATTCAATCGGGTAATTATTTTAACATGTCGTTCAATCAATAATATGTCCCAAGTAAAGCATGTAATTACAATCATTGAATTGGCTATTCATATCCTAACAAGTTTATTTTCTCCAACACGTAAACATTCAATAACTTAGCCAATTCAACATACGAATTTCCTGATATATTCATATCAACATTTCAATTCGTTACAACAGCAATTTATAATTAAACTGGCCATTTAAAAATTTATTAAAAAGGGGAATGCTAAGCAATAGTCATAACATTATCTAAAGGCTATAGGTTAAACACACTCACCTTGAAGCTTTCGCCAAATTTTGGATCTGATCCATCTATCATCCACTGTTTTCCTTTTCCCTTTAATTTGATTCACGACCTAATGACCATGGATTTATCATTTCATGAAAAGAGAAGGGAAAGAGAAATAATTTAAATGAATTGGTTTTAGAGGTTTACTTTGCTTTTATGATTCAATAATCTTTTTTATTAACATTGTTTGCCTCTTCCAGATCTGAATTCATAATCCTCCTAGGCTAATATTTTAATTTCAGAATGGATTTGAGAAGAGATAGAAGGAGCCATGGCAGAGCTCCAGCGTAGCTGCTGAATTATGATGTTTAGGTTTAGGTCTATGGTCTTATTTATAGGTCCTCAAGACCTTATCGTACACACAGCGCTAAGTCAGCATTGAACCCAGTTAAGAAAATAGTCCAGGTTCGCAGATGAATCTAGCCAAATCTTTTCTTACACGCAGTGCTGAGTTAGCATTGGGTCCCGCAAGTTGTTTTGGCGCAGAAATTTGAATTTCGAATGTTTGAATTGTTTTGGCGTAGAAATGTGATTTTTGAACTTTTGAATTTCTGGAATTTTTTTAACTGTTTTATTCACATGAAATGTTCTTATATGTATACAATTCCTCTAACGACCATTTTACGTGCATATATATATATATATATATATATATATATATATGCACAATTTTTGTTTTATTTTCAAAATTCAAACGATGTTGCACTTTTATTTGATTGTTGCCATATTTCATTGACTATAGCCTTATCTTGAATTTTATCATTCGTATACATATATTTCTGCATATATATATATATATATATATATATATTCTCATATATATACATATATTTTCTTTATTTCGTTATATGTACTTGCTTATCCTTTCAAATTTTGAATTTGTATACGTACATATATTTGCATGTTCAGTTGGCCATCTTTAAAACAAAGATAAAAATTATGCCGCCGTCGGGGTTCGAACCCCCGACCTCCATGTTACTAATCTAATTCCTTAACCAACTGAGCTACAAAGTCTTTTGTTAATAAGTCTTAGAACAATGATAATTATTGTTCTCACCTTACTTCTCTTTTTCATGTTAGTTACAATACTTAAATTAAACCATTGCATGAATCTTTTTCTTTTATTTTTCTTTTAATGTTAATGCATTATGTTTGCAAAACAGTGCGTGCAACATATTTACATTGCATGCAACCAATCCTTTCTTTCTTTCAATGCATGCATTACATTTTTTTTCAGTGCATGTATTTATTACATGCAATCCTTATTTTATTCTTTATTTTATATTTTAATTTGTTTATATATATGTATTTCTCTTGTGCATATACAAACTTCTAGGCTTAATAATATGATGTCCGTTTTACGCAAACCATGTGTCTGTTTTGACCAGAATTCTGAGACGGACGCAATGGCGCAGTCTGTTTTAGTTAATTCTCATTATTTAATTAATTTATTCTTATTTTATTATTTTAAAAATATGGGGTGTTATATACATAATTTGGACGGACCCAAAACTTTCATTATCTTGATATTTTATATGTCATAAGAAACATGCCTGTGATCTATGTTTTCCCTCTCACTGAATGTGCCACTCAAAAAGCTTTACTCTAGTCACTGGTAAGCATGCACAAACCCCCAAACTCGCTATCAAGTGCAGCGAAACCAGGGCGGATGTGGAGATCTTCTCATTACCATTTCGACAAGCCTAGAGTTGGAATTTTTCATTGAGAGAATCACTGGAAATGGATTTTTAAATAAATGGAAAATCGACCATTCTTTTTTTAATGCAATAGTAAAGTTGCGATCTGGTTAAAAAAGTAACAGGGTTGGGCTTCAACAATAGGATATTTTATTACTAACTTATTCTTTAATTCTCTTGTTCCAATTTCAAGAGAAATCGTTACACATTTCGGCTCCGCGCTATCGAATGACACATTCGATCATAATAAAAATTGACGGCGTATATCACCTCAACAATATGGTTTTGATGGTACAAGTTCCATGGCAATTTGTGCTCCAAAACGACAATTTTACGTGCTTTTGAGAATGTTTTGACCCTCAAACCTCCCTATCTAGAAATATTGCGATCTATGTTTTTTTTACATAACGACCAATTCAAACTCAATGGAACTAGTCTTGAGTCCAGATTGAATCGTTAGTGGAAAATCAACTTTTAGAACCAACACTTAATTAATTAATGATTAATATTTAAATATCTGATCGTTAAAAATACTAGTCATTACACTACTATTCCCTCTAGCATCTCTACCTTACAAAAAGCATTCCAACTTTCTCGAGAATGCGGAAAGGTCCAAAAAACCTTAGCATTAGCTTGCCCTTTCTCCCAAATCTAACTGTCCCTTTAATATGGAGAAAACTTAGCAAAGACAAAATCTTTAATAGTGAACTCCAAATCTCTTCACCTCTTGTTTACATAGCTCTTCTAACGATTGGACTTCCTTCATCCCTTTCTTAATCAGTTCAACTTTCGTTGTTACCTCCTGTATCATATTCGGTCTAAGCACTGGACGATTTCCGATCATCACCCAACATGCCGGTGACTTCCATGATCATCCAAGTGAAGTTTCATATGGTGCCATATTAATGCTTGCTTGATAACCATTACTATAGGAAAATTTTGTCAAACGTAGATGATCTCCCCACGATCCTCCAAAATAAAAGATACATGCCCTCAAAAGTGTTTGCAAGATTCGGTTAATCCTGAAACGACCTAGACTTCCTAATCCCCAAGGAGACGAAAGAACCCGGATTGCTTTGAGAACATGACGCATCAGACACAAACAATAGAAAATTTCATTGCTATTAAAACAATTTACAACAGAGTAAAAGAGTATATCAGAGTATAAATAAATATTACACAGCATAAATACAATATCAGAGATTAAAATTACATTTTAAATACAAAACATAATGTGCAGCTGAAAACATCAACTACCACAACTGAATGAAATACACGGATACAAAGCTTTCCGAATATAGCTCCAGCTGTAATCTAGGATCCTGGGAAAATAAATATTTGCGAAAAACCAAAACTACTAGCTGCCCGTGTGGAAAATATGGGCACCCAGAGTTTAGGTAGAAATAATAAACTCTGAGTCAGTCATGGGACTGCTGTGAGAACTAAAACAGCTATTAAATCTTTACTTTAAAAGTCAGGAAAATCATGGGACTACGCCGTATAACACGGAAAATGTTTACTCCACATGAATCTCAGTTTAAAATAAAACAACACAATGCTTTTTGAAAAATCAAACTATTATAAGACTCAGGTCCCATCACACAATGCAATGTAACGCAAGTCGGAGTATAGAGTTTTCCCTTATAATAGCCAAGCATGCTTGGTACGTTTAAAACAAATCATTCTGATATTACTATAAGTGCATAGTGTCAAAATCAACTTCAGATATAAATGTATCAATCATGGACGACATAGGTACCATATATTATGTCTTCATACTAGTTTTACAATCAAAACCGCGCAATGTCGTATAGGAAATTGGATTTCCATCATGAACCAATGTAAGGGATCTTCCTTCTGATTCGAGACACTCTAGCACATGTCTTAGGATTTAGCCGCAACTGCACCTTGAGCCGCAGGGCCGGTCCATACTTACTTTAGTGGATTATAATTTGTAAGAACCCGTTACTTCCCCGTGAAGGAAAGAGCGGATACTTTGAGAACAACACACAATAGAACGCAGACGGAAGAACATTTCATTGTTATTACAACAATTCCATCAGATACAAGAATATACAAAGTATAAATGAATATTATACAACAGAAAAATATCAGAGATTACAATAAACTACATAGCTGAAACGACCCAAACTTCCCAGTAAAGGAAAGACTGGATTGCTTTGAGAACAACACACATCAGACCACAAACTGAAGAATCTTTTATTGTTGATTACGACAATTACACCAGAGTACAAGAATATAACTGAGTATGAACTTATAATATACATTGGAAATACAATAATATCAGAGTTTTAAATTACATTTAAATAGCAGCGGAAAAATAATACAAATATACAACTGGAAGGAATACACGGATACAGAGCTTTCCAAATACCGCATCAGCTGTAGGCCAGGATCCTGTAAATATATCTGCAAAAAGCTACTCGACTGCCCGTGTGGAAAATAAGGGCACCCGAGTTTGCTAGTGAAACAAACTACAGGTCAGTCATGGGACTGGTATGAGAAATCTTAACTTAACTATCTAATAATAAGGCTAATCACAGGCCCACGCCGCTAACGCAGAACGGTTTTACTCCATTTAATCAAGGTCGTATTGGAAATTGGATCTCCATCATGAGTCAAGGGTTGGGGCAAGCTCCTCTCCGATTCGAGACACTCTACAAATGCCTCAGGATCCCCCGCAGTGAACCCTTGGATCTTCAGGGTCGGTCCCTACCTAAGGGTAGTGGATTAATTATGCCTGAACACACGCTTCCCGGTTCCTTTGAACCTATAATATGACCACTATCGGCCTATAAAAAAAATCCGAGGTGCCTCAAAATCCATCATCCACATAAGTAAAATGCCAGGCCGTGTCAAAGCACTGACACTACCACTAGCTAGAAAGAAACGTGTGCATTCCCTGCAGTCCATATCCCGTTTTTGACTCATACCGGGGTGTGGGGCTCGCGAAGTCACGATATACACAAAGCTATGCCCTAATAGGCTATGCTTTGATCATCCCACAAGGACCTGCTTTTCAACAAAAGCCTTGATCATTTGCATCTTGGCGTGCCACATTGACAATTCACGCCATGCGATCAATCACTATTAATATATACCAGGGTGTTAAGTAGAGAATAAATCCTCCACCACCAAATAGACATACATTAACAGAAATCGATTTAATTCACACGGAACGAAACCCAATGTCAGACACGCATCCATTTATTAGCTTATGCTCTGGGTCTGAGCGAAAACCAAATCCGAACAATCAACAATAGTCCGGATGGCCACCACTGAAATCCCTTCAAGGTAGCTACTCCCATCAGGGTCTCTGTAGCAACACATCCATTCGATGTGAAGATCGTCGGTCTTCAACACCGTCTTCATCTTCGACTCTTCATCGTCGTAGAAATTATTCGGAATGGGTTAAACCCGGTCTTTCTGAATAACTCACGTATTTTCTTATAATTAAAAATCAAGTACTATAAAAGCACGTCCAACGCCTCATTCCAATTCAGAATATTCTTTTAAATAAAATATTCCAATTATTCTATCAAAGATAAACTCTTTAAATTATTCTTTAATCTTTCTTTTAAAGATTTATTCAAAACACCATTTGGTTTTAAATATCAAAAATCATTATTCAGTGATTATTCAAATTTAAGAAATTAATCTTATTCTTAACTGGGTTAAAGAACTAATGTCATTTAAAACATAGTTCACGGTAAACCCAAAATCATCTTCCCTAAAATATGGAACCTTCACAGAAATCAAATCAATATATAATTGTTTATAAGTTTCTGTATCTGACCCATAATATAAATGGAATAACGGCAAAGCCTCTTAAATTCCATATGTAGTATCGGTCTTCTTTTACAGAAGCTTATCTCTGTTATTATTAATTCAAATTCCATTCAACTCTAATTTAATATATTAAATTGGAAAAACTTTACTTTTTTGGAAAATTCCCATTTAAATATTAATAAAAGATTTATAAATCTCAAATCATAATTTCACTGTCAGTTGGGTTAAAGAACATATGTCGCTTAGAAACACGGTTCACAATAAACCCAACTCACATTTCATCTTATTCCAATTACTAAATATAATTGAAAACTTTAATAACCTAAATTAAAATATTATTCTTTTCATACGGAGTTTAAGAACAATGTTATTTAAGACACTATTCACGACGAACCCAAAATCCAATTTATTTAGTTAAATTTCAATTAAATATTAACAAATTGGAAAAACCTTCATTAAATCTTAATTTAATGATTTATCCTAGTTGATAACTAGTGCGTTTCAATAAAAATATATTTTTATAAAATATATTCTTTTTCTAAGACATTTTCAAAAATATTCTTTTTCTAGAATATTCTTTATTGGAATGTGACTCAATCAACAAACATATATTGCATATAATCAACAATCATGATAAATAATTATTACACATCCAATAAATCAACTAGAGTGGATTCTACACTAAATATTGGGACTAGTGTAGATCAAATATCATCCCAACACCCGTGTGGGGTTTCATCCAACAAACAAATAATAAATTATTTGTGCACTTGGGCGATGTGTAAAAATTATCGACCCAATCACATAAACAAGTCGGATGACTTGTAAATGGAAGTGTAATATTCAGTTTGAATATTCTAACAATATATTTAAACACATCAATACTTCAACATCACAGACAAACATCTAAATTCTTTTTATTGTGAGCAAATGACAATAACATCTTAACTCTTATTTATGCCACCATGTATTTTTTTGGTCACATGCTTCATTCTTTTGAAAATGACAAGAATGTCTCTTTTATTCTAATTCTTTTAAAGTGACAAAAATTGTAATCTTGTCTAATTCCCTTTAATGTACAAAATGTGATATTTTTGTCAAATTCCCTTTAATGTACAAAATGTGATATTTTTGTCAAATTCCTTTCAGTGTACAAAATATTGCAATTTTGTGTAACTCCTTTTAATATACAAAATATAGTAATTTTGTTTAACTTCTTCTAATATACAAAATATAGAATTTTTTTTAATTTCTTCTAATATACAAAATATAATGATTTTGTTTAACCTCCCTTTAATGTACAAAATGTAGTAATTTTGCCTTAATCTTTTCAATGCAGCAAAATATGATTATTTTGGTTAATCTTTTCTATGCAACAAAACATGATTATTTTGTTTAAATCTTTTCTATGCAACAAAATATGATTATTTTGTTTAATCTTTTCTATGCAACAAAATATGATTATTTTGTTTAATCTTTTCTATGCAACAAAATATGATTATTTTGTTTAATCTTTACTATTTAAACAAGATGCTAATTTCTAACTCATTCTTTTTTAATGTATAAAAATATACATTTTCATTTCATTTTGCTCTAATCCTTTTCATGTAATCAAAATATTGATTTTGTTCATTTCCTTTTTATGTAAACAAAATATTAATTTTGTTCATTTCCTTTTTATGTAAACAAAATATTGATTCCTAGTTCATTTCCTTTTTATGTAAACCAAATATTATACTTTGTCTAATTCTCCTTTTGTATATGAAAATACGCATTATCCATTCATTCTTCTTTAGTGTATGAAAATATACGTTTTTACTTTACTCTTTTTAATGTATGAAAATATCTTTTTAATATGATTCCTTTTTATGTATAAAAACATTATGATTTTGGCTAACTTTTCAAATGTAACAAAATAAGATGATTTTGTTAAATCTTTTCAAATGTAACAAAATATGTTAATCTTATTCTTATTTACAAAAATGTTAATCTTATTCTTATGTGACATTTTATAATAAAAATGGCTTTTTATTCAAATGGACATTTTATACTAAAAGTGAGATTTTAAATCTAATGTACAATTTCCACAAAAATTGAGATTTTAATTCTAATGTAAAGGCATATTAAAACTAATGCAATATTTTATAATCAAAATGTTTCTTTTATTCGAATGTCCATTTCTATAACCAAAATGTTTCTTTTATTCAAAATAAACATTTTTATCAAAATGTGATTTCATTTCACTAAGCATATCTTGACAAAAATTTGATTTTATTTCTATAATCATATGTTGACAAAAATATTCCTTTTTGCTTACCTAACAAACTTCTAATCAAAAATGTGATTTTGATTTGTATAATATATTTCTAATAAAAATGTTAATTTTTATTTCTATAGCAAGTTTCAAATCAAAATGTGATTTTGTACTAATCGACATTTTCAACCAATTTGGTATTGTTAATTTAAATTTGCATTTCTAATCAAGATGTTGTTTTATTTCATAATAGATCCCAAATCAAAATGTTATTTTGATTTACATAATACGCTTCTAATAAAAGATGTTGTTTTATTTTCATAAAAAATCTCATTTTTGTCGTTTCCAATACAACCACAATATCCCATCAATCAACTGATTAACCAATAGCATCAAACAGTAAAAATCCAATCATCAACATAAAGAAAATATTACGGTGCAATATATAACACTAGAATTATGATTAACAATTTTAATTATACAAATAAAGGACTTGAATTTCTCACCAAACCATTTAGATCTGAAATTTCAACTGCTTCAGAATTTGTCCTAGTTTGTCCCATGATGTAGATCTCCTCTCCACCATTCCAACGCTTCGAAAATCGCTCGATTTCGTCGCTGTATGACCGAGATATGACTTTACGAAGTTTGTAAACAATTTCAATATCATAATTAAATTAATTTATTAAATAAACCTCTTCTTCCCCTATATCAAATTCAGGCCGACCGTTGTTCTTCTTCAGTCCAACCCTAGGGTTGATGTTTGTACGTAGACCGAAGCACGGTGGACAGATCGGAATATGTCACGTTGATGGCCTCGGGGAGGTGCACCTGGACCACCCCCTCACGTCGAGCTCGCACCTCTACTGGCGGCTCTAAACCCAGCGACGCGGCGTGCTTTAAGGGGCACGATTCTCGAAAACGGCGGCTCCAGGGGAGACTTCACCGTAGGATCCGATAGAGGAGGAGATTCTCTTCGATGTTTGTTAAGAAATTTTGCCATTCACTGAGAGAGTTAGGAGATCCATGGCGGTTTTGTTTTGAGCGATCACTGCCATTGTTCTGTTAAAGGCGGCGGCTTCGTACTGTAGGAATAGGTTTTGAACAGTATCCGTATTTATACGGTATTTCTAAATGTATTTTTATTTTAATTTAATTCTTTTAATTTCTATTTCGCTTTTAACTCCAAATCAAACCGAACGAGTGTCGCCACCAGTTAATAACCCCCGTCCCGGACGCAATGGAATATATTTCGTAACCCGGTTCGGCTGTTACGATATGTTTTTCTTTAAATTAAATTATAAATCTTTTAATTATTAAATTCAAACGTACATTATAAATTACCGGGACCACATATGGACTCTAAAAATTACAGAAAAATTATTTCTTGTTATGTTTTGACGATATGGTTCTAACGAGACTAACTTCGTCGAATTCTGAGATCGTTTGAAAAATGGCCATTTTCTAGTCGATTAAATTTGACTGAAACAGTCAAAACACGTTTTCCTTTACCACGCTCACATATTAATTCGAAAAATTATGAAAATTGTGATCTAGCAATAATTTGACATTCCGGTTCCAACAAAAGTGGTTTCGTCGAAAACCGAGGTCGTTTGAAAAATGACTATTTTTAAGGCCAATATATTATATTAATATATACATAAATTCTACAACGAGTTTTCTAAATTTTAAACTGGACATAACTTTTGATTTTCAAAGTGAAATTTCAGTTTTTCAGATTCATTAAAAATATATGATTAAACAGATTTAAATATTTCTGGTTTCGTTCAATTCTGATTTAAAATGAATCCAGTACAGTCAGTCAAAGTTCAAATTTTCAAACTGCAGCGCTGTTTTAAACTCCTTTTATATTTAAATTATATTTCCTTTTAAAATAATTTTTTAGTCGTTCTTATTTAGAATAAATTATTTTAAATATTAAAATTCCATTAAAATTTATAAAATAAAAATTTTAAATTGGCCCCAAATTTTCGGGTCGTTACAGCAGCGGAAAAACAATATAAAACACAACTGAAAGTAATACACGGATAAAGAGCTTTCCGAGCATCGTTCCAGCTGTAAATCAGGATCCTGTGAATATAAATCTGCAAAACCAAAACTACTAGCTGCCCATGTAGAAAATAGGGGCACCCCGAGTTTAGGTTAAAACAATAAACTCCAGGTCAATCATGGGACTGGTTTAAGAATTAAAACAGTTATTAATCTTTATTTTAAAGTTAGGTAAATCAAGGGACCACGCTGCTAACACGGAACGGGTTTCCTCCCAAGAATACCAGTGCATAAAACAACAGCGCAATGCTAAATAAAGAACAATGAAGCTATTATAAGACCCAGGTCCCATCACACAATGCAACGCAACCCGGAGGATAGGGTTTTTACCTTATAATAGCCAAGAATGCTTGATACGTTTAAAACAAATCTTTTGATACTATAATAAGTGTATAAAAACAACTTCAAATCATAAGTATCAATCATAGACGGCATAAGCGCCCCATCCCACTATGTCGCCGTACTAGGCTCTACAATCAAAACCGCAAATGTCATGTATTTGGAAATTGGATTTCCGTCTGTGAACCGAGGCAAAAGATAGTCCTCTACCGATTCGAGACTGTCTAGCCCGAGTCTCAGGAACAGAGCTCGAGTGACCCTTGGATCCTCAGGGCCAGTCCACCGATGTGGATTAAACTTAAACCCTGAACATGCGTTTCCCCGCCCTATGGGGCATAAATGAGCCAACGAATGACTCCAATGGACCCGTATCGTCCGATCAAATCGAGGCGCCTCGCAATAGCAACAACCACATAAGTCAAACTCGTCAGGGCGTGTAAAACCACTGACGCCACTTCTAGCTAGAAAGAAAAGCATGCCCTCCCTGACGTCCTCTCCTGTTTTGGTTCACACCGGGGTGTGAGGCTCGCGAATCAACGTTACACAAAGCTATGCCACACAGGTCGTGCTTTGATCATCAACCACAAGACTTTGCTTTTCAACAGAAGCCTTGATCCATTTGCAACTTAGGCATGCCACACAGGAAATTCATTCCATGCGATGGATATCCATCAATATATAACCCCTGAGCTTGTACGTCTCAGAGAAGGGCGTAAAGCAAGAGAATAAATTCTCCGCCGCCAAACAGATATATATTTAATAGAAATCAATCACACAGACTGAAATCCAATGTCAGACACACGGTCCATTTACAAGTTCGTTCTGGGTCTGAACGAAACCGGAGGCACCTAGTACCCCGCATATCCATCGATCTCCAAGTACGTCTGGACGACCGCCAACTGATTCCCTCCTCTTGGGTGTACGGCCCAATCAAGATCATCAGTAATTATCCAAACGACGTGAAGACCTCCGGTCTTCAACCACCGTCTTCATCTTCGACTTATCGTCGTATCAGTTATTCAGAATGGGATAAACCCGGTCTTTCCGAATAACTCGCGTATATCATAAACTTGTGTTACACAAACACAACATACGCCTCATTCCAATTCATCATTCACTAACCGTAAATTAACAAGAGAATAATTCCCCAAATATTAACCCCGAAGGCCGAAACCAACATCAGATCAATACATAGGAAACCATTCTGCTTAGCTAACCTACAGTTAGTTTCTAAATTTCACATTCTTAGGGAAAGGTTCCCATTAATTTTATCAAAGATAAATTCCTTTAAATTTATTCTTTAATCATCCTTTGAAAATCAATTCAAACCAAATTTTGGTTTATCCA
Source organism: Allium sativum (assembly GCA_030737875.1). Taxonomy (NCBI): domain Eukaryota; kingdom Viridiplantae; phylum Streptophyta; class Magnoliopsida; order Asparagales; family Amaryllidaceae; genus Allium; species Allium sativum. Next base: position 439,032,008 of record CM060922.1, on the reverse strand, counting down.
AACTAGTCGAGATTAACGAACCTTACCGAAGTAATCAATTGTTAAATTTCCCAACCCCAACCTATTCATCCCATAAAGTAAAACTGGTAATACTTCATATCTAACACCACGGTGTTATCGGTAAATTTAATTACCATTTCACGTTCAAATCTAATTAAAGATTTAACTATCGCCTGGAGCAAAACTGGTGGTACTCCATTCTCGATCTTTTCAATCTAATTAAAGATTCAATAAAACTCCACTTAGTTTTAATCTTTAACTGGGTTAAAGAATTAGTGTCATTTAAAACACGGTTCACGATAGACCCCAAAATCACATCACATTTCAATCAGTCCCTAACCGTAGATTAGCAAGTGAGCAATTCCCTAAGTACTAACCCCGAAGGCCGAAACCAACATCAGATCAATACCCCAGAAACCATTCTGCTTAGCTAACCTACAGTTAGTTTCTAAATTTCACATTCTTAGGGAAAGGTTCCCATTAATTCTATCAAAGCCCGTACAGTCGATTTCCATCAACGGCCATCAAATTCCACTTACACCGACCTTTTCCAAATTTGATTTGGACATAATTCCAAATCCAACCGTTAGATTTCTAATTTCTAATATTCGTTAGAAAGCTCTTTTCGATACGAACCCAACGGTTTTGGTTTTAGGAGAATCCGACGGTCGGATCTCCCGTAATATCTGTTCGAAGTCAATGGTCGAAATTTGCGAACTGCCGCGGCGCGGCGCGTTCTATTCAGGCCATTATATTATATATATAATATATATAATATATACTTCGTCGATTCCCTTTTAAAACGTATTTTATAAATTGTTTTAAATTCGTTTTCAAAATGATTTCAACTTCCTTTTCAAATTCAAATCAAAATTGAATCTTCCCTTACAAATTCGTTTTTAATTCATTTCAAATTGATTTCAAATCGATTTTCAGTTCAATTTCATTACGTTTTAAACTCAATTCAAAACGATTTCAATTCTATTCCAATCTAATTCGAATTTCAATTCTATTCGGTTTAATTCGAATTTCAATTCTTTTCAATTTAATTCGAATTTCTATTCTTTTCAATATAATTCGAACTTCATTTCAAAATATTCGATTTTGAAAGCACTTTTCAATATTCATTATAAAAAATGAATATAATCGATAAAAATATCGTTCACGTCAAAATGGTGTCAATCTAATCAACACGGCTTCATATGTTTCTATTTTCAAATATTCTATTTCAAATATTTCTATTTCAAATATTTCTTTTTCAAATATTTCTTTTTCAAAACTGGAATGAGGCCCAATCAATTACCATATAATGTTAATTATATGGATTTTTCTACAACACATGTATAAAATAACAACGATAAATAATCAACCACCATCCAAAGTGCATTCTACACTGTATAGGCATCAAATATAAATATTTAACGCTTATAACAGCTTGTCAATCAATCGATCGACATACAACTAATTATTGGGATTAGTGTACGTCATATCTCATCCCAATACCCGTGTGGGGTTTCAAACAATCAAACACAGATTTTATTTGTGCAGTTGGGCTATGTGTAAAATTTATCGTCCCAATCAATATCAGTCAAATGTGTGTATATAAACAAATCGCCCGATTTGTTTATTTTTATTTCATTTCATATATACGTTAAAAATTCCATTTTTAACTATAAAATATTTTATTTCAACTATATAAATATTTTATTTCATTTCACATCACATCACACAATCAACTACACATCAAAATCAAACAAACAAACATACAAGCCGTCCATGGTCTGTGGACGACGGGTGTCGGGTGCTACTAAACACCGTCTGCATCCTAGTATATATTTCAACTAGAAATAAAATTAAAAGTGAGAGGTTCTCACAGAGGGTTCCACTCCGCCGTGCTTTGCTTCTGAACTGCTGAATCATCTAGATCTGCTTGAAATTCCTATGCAGTTCTTTTCACGCTGTTCAAATATAAAAATTATATTTTTACTGCTTCATTTCAATAAATAAAAATCATATTTATTTTACTTCATATATATTTTTACAACGCTCGATTCTATATAAAACTTATATTTTTATTGCTTCATTTCAATAAATAAAAATCATATTTATTTTACTTCATATATATTTTTACAACGCTTGATTCTATATAAAAATTATATTTTTATATTTCTACTTCTAATATAAAGGTCGAATTTTTATTTCATCGCTATAAAAATCACATTTTTATCTCAACATATATACAATAAAAATCAGACTTTTATTTCGCTACCTATATAAAGATCAAATTTTTCTAGTTATATAATATAAAAATCGTATCTTTATACTTTCTATAATATAAAAATCATATTTTTATTATTTACATTATATAAAAATCACATTTTTATATTCTCTAGTATATAAAAATCATATTTTTACTCTTCTACTAATATAAAAATCATATTTCTATATTGTTATAGTATATAAAATAAATTATATTATTTCTATAAAAATTATATTTTCATATAAACAAAATCAAATCTCTCTTCCTCCAAAAATCTCACTTTTTTTATTCATTAAAAATCTGAATTTTAAAAGTATAAAAATTCAACCTTTTATCATATAGAATTCATAGCTTTTCACACTTCAAAAATCAAAGCTTTTCATAGTTAAAAATATCGTCTTTTCATAGTTAACAACATCGTCTTTTTATTTATTTGCCATACACATAAGTAAAAATCCAATTTTTATACTCTATACATATTTTATAACTTGCTAACAATATGAAATTAAAGAGTAAAATCAGAAAACTTACGGTCCTAGGGTTTTCGAAGGCGAAGGGGCTAACATAGTTGAATGCTGGGCTGAGGAGGCCGTGGCGCGGCGCATTGGGGTCGGGGCACGTTGGTGGCGGTGCTCCAGTCTCCATCCAGTCGGCGGCGGTTGTTGCAGGGGAGAGAGGGGCTAGGGTTGGGGCTCGGCGTGGAAATCGGAAGGAGGGAGAGGGCTCGCCCTGAGGCGCGTCGGCGCTGGCCGGAGCTACGGCGGAGGGGGCGAGCGACGAGGCCTGGGCAGGGTTAGGGCATCGCGCGATTTGATTTTTTTTGTTATGAAATAGAAGAGTGAGGGAATGAGAGAGAATAAGGGAAGTTATATAAATATATTTATTTATTTTATTTTATTTTATTATTCAATTAAAGTTGACTTTTTATTTCGACCTCGAAATGGGACCTACCGACTGTCGTCCCTAGCTAATTACCCCCATTTCGAACACAATGGGATATGTATCATAAGCTGATTCGATCGTTTCCATCAGTTTTCGTCAAAATCAACATATAACTCTATATATTTAATTTTAAACGTACATTTCAAATTACTGGGGCCACATACTAACTAGAAAAATTCCCGAAAAATGTTTTCTAGCTTCGTATTGACGATACGGTCCTAACAAAACTAGTTTCGTCGAATTCTGAGACCGTTTGAAAAATGGCCAATTTCCAGTCGATTAAAATCAACTGAAACTGGTAAAACACGTTTTCCTTTGCCACGCTCACATATTGATTCGAAAAATTATGAAAATAGGAATCTACCAATAAATTGACATCACGGATCCAACAAAAGTGGTTTCGTCGAAATCCGAGGTCGTTTGCAAAATGGCTATTTTTAAGGGCTGAAATTCCATAGCGACTATTCTGAATTTTCAACTGGACATAACTTTTGATTCCCGCTATGAAATTTCAATTTTTCGGATTCGTCGGAAAGATATTCTCAATTAAATTCAAATATTTTTGGTTTCACTAAAATCCGGTTTATTTTGCACCCGACACATTCATTTGAATTTTGAAATCGAATTATCGAACTACCGCGCCATTTTCAATTCCTTTTATATATATAAATAAATTTTTATATTCTAACGACGATGTATATAAATATATACGTTCGAATTCTATTCAAACTAAATTTTTCGTCGTTACTATTCAAAATAATTCATTTTAAATAATCAAAATTCAATAAAATTGCCAAAATAAATTTTTTAAATTGGCTCGGATTTCCAGGTTATTACAATCTCCCCCACTTAAAACTTTTCGTCCCCGAAAAGGAACGAAGCCGGAAGTTGTTTTACAAAACAACTCATATTTCATTATTTTGACTACGGCTTAAGTTCTTCAACTTTTCAGTTTCTAAGAACTTCTCAAATTTTTAAAAAATTTGGCTAGCACCCTAAATTTCCGAAAAATTTCGCCATAACCTCCCCTGCACCGGGAGCACCGGGAAAATCCCGAAATTGCCATACAGGCCCTCTGATCTCAAAAAGAAAAAGAAAAAGCCAAGCGGCTAGCCAATCGGCTTATAAAATCATCATCACCCAAACAAAACAGTAAATTATGGTAAATATGTACCTATTTGTCGAGCAAACAATTTTATTTCTCTGCTCTAGCCTCCTTGTTATGACCTGTTCAATGTAAGTACATGTATATGCAAGAAAATGCGACCAATTTTCAATATAATTTACTATTTGATCAATTTGGTTATATGGTTCAACATTTAATTAATCAAAAAACACAACCTTCAATCAATTAGTTGATTATCAATTCAAATTCATAACTTTGATATATAGTCAAAAATCACATTTTTGGTGCCAAATCACAATAGTAAGCCCTATCTAATTTTGGTTCTCACACCAGTCAATTGGAAATATATAGATATCATACTTTCGTCACTCGAACACAACACTAATGATGCCATGGTCATTATCAGCATCATCTCCAGGCAACTAGAGTGTGATTCTATATCTATCCAGTATATTGAAACTTGAAATACACGTGGATCAGACGTATATGCAAAATCTTTATATACTGGACTGTCCAAATTCAATATAAAATAAATAATCAAATACGTAAAATTGATTTAAATTTTCAAAACAAAAATTGTTTTCACTTTTATTTCAAAAACACTACTCTTTACACTCGTTCTAGGATACTACTGATCCTATCTCTAACGAGTCATTCTTGTTGGATATTACTAATCCAATCTCTGATGAATTCTTTCGTATGGTTCTAATGTGTCTTGTTCTCTGAGCTTTGTAAACCAAAGCTCTGATTCCAACTGTAAGAACCCGTTACTTCCCCGTGAAGGAAAGAGCGGATTCTTTGAGAACAACACACAATAGAACACAGACGGAAGAACATTTCATTGTTATTACAACAATTCCATCAGATACAAGAATATACAAACTATAAATGAATATTATACAACAGAAAAATATCAGAGATTACAATAAACTACATAGCAGCGGAAAAACAATATAAAACACAACTGAAAGTAATACACGGATACAGAGCTTTCCGAGCATCGTTCCAGCTGTAAATCAGGATCCTGTGAATATAAATCTGCAAAACCAAAACTACTAGCTGCCCATGTAGAAAATAGGGGCACCCGGAGTTTAGGTTAAAACAATAAACTCCAGGTCAGTCATGGGACTGATGTGAGAATTAAAACAGTTATTAATCTTTATTTTAAAGTTGGGTAAATCAAGGGACCACGCCGCTAACACGGAACGGGTTTCCTCCCAAGAATACCAGTGCATAAAACAACAGCGCAATGCTAAATAAAGAACAATGAAGCTATTATAAGACCCAGGTCCCATCACACAATGCAACGCAAGCCGGAGGATAGGTTTTTACCTTATAATAGCCAAGAATGCTTGATACGTTTAAAACAAATCTTTTGATACTATAATAAGTGTATAGTGTATAAAAACAACTTTAAATCATAAGTATCAATCATAGACGGCATAAGCGCCCCCATCCCACTATGTCGCCATACTAGGCTCTACAATCAAAACCGCAAATGTCACATATTTGGAAATTGGATTTCCATCTGTGAACCGAGGCAAAAGAAAGTCCTCTACCGATTCGAGACTGTCTAGCCCATGTCTCAGGATCAGAGCTCGAGTGACCCTTGGATCCTCAGGGCCAGTCCACCGATATGGATTAAACTTAAACCCTGAACATGCGTTTCCCCGCCCTATGGGGCGTAAATGAGCCAACGAATGACTCCATCGGACCCGGATCGTCCGATCAAACCGAGGCGCCTCGCAACAGCAACAACCACATAAGTCAAACTCGTCAGGGCGTGTAAAACCACTGACGCCACTTCTAGAAAGAAACGCATACCCTCCCTGACGTCCTCTCCCGTTTTGGTTCACACCGGGGTGTGAGGATCGCGAATCAACGTTACACAAAGCTACGCCACACAGGCCGTGCTTTGATCATCAACCACAAGACTTTGCTTTTCAACAGAAGCCTTGATCCATTTACCACTTAGGCATGCCACACAGGCAATTCATTCCATGCGATGGAGATCCATCAATATATAACCCCTGAGCTCGTACGTCTCAGAGAAGGGCGTTAAGCAAGAGAATAAATTCTCCGCCACCAAACAGATATATATTTAATAGAAATCAATCACACAGACTGAAATCCAATGTCATACACACAGTCCATTTACAAGTTCGTTCTGGGTCTGAGGTGTGAGACTGAAACCGAGGTGTGAGGCTCGCGAATTAACGCTATACACAAAGCTATGCTAATTAAAGTTGTGCTTTGATCATCATCCACAAGACTCTGCTTTTCAACAAAATCCTTGATCATTTGCATCACATCATGCACACTGAAAATTCACGCCATGCAACTGATGTAGCGACCCGTGCTTTCCGGCCTGCTTAAACCAAACAAGAAGGCGGACTGTTTTGAGAACACGACAAATCGAAACACAAAGAACATTTCATTGCTATTTACAAAAATTTACATCAAAGTACAAGAATATTCAGAGTATGAATAAATATTACATAGAAAAATATCAGAGGTTAAAATATATAGCAGCGGAAATAAAATGTATAAATACAATGCGTAGCAGAAAATACAATAACTAATATAATCGAAAGAAATACACGGATACAGAGCGTTCCGAATATAGCCCAGTTGTAAATCCAAGATCCTGTATAAATAAATCTGTAAAACAAAAACTACTAGATGCTCGTGTGGAAAGTAGGGGCACCCAGAGTTTAGGTTAAAATAATAAACTCCAGGTCAGTCATGGGATTGGTGTGAGAACTAAAACTGTTATTCAAAACTTTACTTTTAAAATAAGGTAAATCAAGAGACCACGCCGTATAACATGGAACGGGTATACTCCTAAGAATACCAGTGCCTAAGACAAACAGTGCAATGCTAAATAAGGAAAATTGAAGCTATTATAAGACTCATGTCCCATTGCACAATGCTACGCAAGTCGGAGGATAGAGTTTTACCTTATAATAGCCAAATATGATTGGTATGTTTTAAAACAAATCTTTTATTATTGCTATAAGTGAAGAAATCAACCTCAAATATAAATATATCAATCATAGACGACATGGGTACCATATATCATGTCGCCATACTAGGCTCTATAATCAATACCGTAAAAATGTCATATTGGAAGTTTGGATTTCCATACTGGTGGCTCCTGATTCGAAAGATCTATCGCGTAGTGCAATACCCAATGGCTTACGTCGCAGGCATGCGAAAACACCGTAATGCACATCCGCACTATCCAGGAAACAAGTTACCGCGGCTTACATCAAAGCATTGAAAAACACTACTAACTCTATCCATCTGGGAATCACGGGGTGTGCACTATCCCTACTGATGTGGGGCGACCACACCTAGTAACCTCGGTCGACCGAATCCGTGACGACCCGTAGGATGTCTATCCTCATCTCTAGAGTATACTGATCTAACCATCAATTTACCACCATACCGGTGTGTAAGGCTTTTAAATTCAATATATAATTGATTTAAATCAATGTATAATCGATATAAATTTCCGTATCCGATCGATAATATAAATGGAATAATGACAAAGCCTTTTAAATTCCATATGTATTAACAGTCTTCCTCCACAGAAACCCACTTCGATTAGTACCAAATCGAATCCATTCAATTCCAATTTCATATATTAAATTGGAAATCTTTACTTTGGAAAATTCCATTAATCTTAATTAAAAGATTATAAATTCCAAATCATATTCTTTACTGTTAATTGGGTGAAAGAACAAGTGTTATTTAAAACACCGTTCACGATAAACCTAAAAATCCAAATCTTTTTTTTCAATTCCAATTAAATATTAATTAATCGGAAAACTTCACTAAATCTTAATTAAAAGATTTATTCTTTTCTCAACTGGGTTTAAGAACAGTGTTAATGAAGACACCGCTCACGACAAACCCAAAATCCAATTTGATATCAAATAAGGCTCTGAATAGAAAATATATCAGCTTATATTCAATATTAAATTCTAAAACGAACGGATATCGTATTGGAATAACGATATATATATATATATATACATATATCTTCTAAATTCCTCAACAATGTCCATATAATCACGGAATCCAATATCGAAATATTCCGAAGTTTATTTTCATTCCAATTTATTTGTTGGAAAATTCTGGTTAATTTAAAACCATTTTCAAATCCAATTTATTTACTTCTAAAAGTAAATAAATTATTATTCTAGTTAATAACTAGTTCATTTCGATAAAATATATTTTTATCTTTTCCAAACTGAAATTTTTCATCCAAAATCTTTCCAAATCATTTATTATGATTTTACATAATTTTTTCATATTTTTAATAATTTTATTATCGCCCGTACAGTCGGTTTCCAATAACGGCCACCGAACTGCATACATAGCGACCTTTTCTAAAATTGATTTGGACATATCTCCAAATAAAACCATTAGATTTCAAATCTCTTATATTCATTGGAAAGATCTTTTTGATACGAACCCAAAGGTTCCTGTTTTAGGAGAATTCGACAGTCGGATCTCCCGTAACATCAATTTGAAGTTAATGGTTGAATTTCGCCAACGGTCGCTGCGCGGCGCATTCTATTCAGGACATTATAAACTATATATATATATATATCATATATTTCGTCAATTTCCATTTAAAACGAATTTATAAATCGTTCTAAATTCGTTATAAAAACGATTTCCACTTTCTTTTCAATTTCAATTCAAAATTGAATATTCCATTATAAATTCGTTTTAAATTCATTTTAAAATGGTTTCAATTTGATTTTCAAATTCAATTCAAAATTGAATATTCTATTATAAATTCTTTTTAATTTCATTTTAAAAAGATTTGAATTTTTAATCAAAATCGAGTATTCTGTTATAAATTCATTTTAAAACGATTTAAATTTTATTTTCAAATTCAAATCAAAATTGAATTTTCTTTATAATTTTGTTTTAAATTCATTTTAAAACGATTTCAATTTTATTTTCAAATTCAAATAAAAATTGAATATTCTTTATAATTTTGTCTTTAATTCATTTTAAAACGATTTCAAATTTATTTTCATTTCATTTCATTATAACATTAAAATGATAATATTTTTAAAATATCATATTTTGAAATCACTTTTCGATATTCATTATAAAATGAATAAAATTGACAAAATTCCCGTTCGTGTTAAAATGGCATTTAACTACTTAACACGGCTTCACATTTCAATATTTTATGAATATTATTTTAAAATATTCGTTAATTCTGAACTGGAATCAGACTCAATCAATTACAATATAATTTCAGTTATATGGATTTCATACATCTCTTGCATACAACAATAATGATAAACAATCATTAAAAATTCATACAACATCCAAAGTGCGTTCTACAACTGTATAAGCATTAAAATAAATAAATAACTCTTATACAGGCTGTCAACACATCATTTGACATACCACTAATTATTGGGATCAGCGTATGTCAAATATTCTCCCAATACCCATATGGGGTTTTCAAACAACAAATACTGTTTATTATTTGTGTAGTTGGGCGATGGGTAAAAATTATCATCCCAATCAATATCAAATAAATAAATGTACATAAACAAACCGTCCGGTTTATAAATGAATATTTATTTTATTTTCATTTCATAATAATTTATATATTTATTTATATAAATAATTTTTTTATATAGAACAATATCAATAGATGACAATCACAATCAATTTCTACATCACAATACAATCAAACAAGTTGTCCATGGTCTGTGGATGATGGGGTGCAGTTCATATATGCAGTTATAAAATAAATAATTGTACAAGAAATTATTGTGACAACTTCTAACATTCGGTTTCCACCGCCAATTTCCACCACTATACGTCGTCGATCCCAGATCGGAGGGTATCACCGGAAAGGGCAGAGCGTCGCCATCTACTGCCGCTAACCTGGGTGAACTCGGTGGCCCCCGCTGACCAGAAAAGCACCTCGAAGACGTTGACTTTGAACCCGCGATTCGAGCTCTACATGAAACCAAAGCTCATAAAACCATTACGGATATATAGAGGGGAGAAATCTCTATCGAATTCGCTTTAAAATCATAAACAAATTCGAATTGTTTGAGAGAAATTTGGGCGAAATGTTTTGAGTGATTCCTTTCATTCATTCTAAGGAGGCGGCTAGGGTTTGGTACGAGGGGGGGGGTTTTATATTAAATTTTATTATATTTTTTATTATTATTTAATTTGTTTATTTCCTAAAATTCTTGCTTATTGATACGAACTCCAAATGAACTCTAACGTCTGTCGCCCCAATCTAATTATCCCCATTCCGAACACAATGGAATATGCTTTGTAAGCCAATTCTAATGTTTTGATCAGTTTTTATTTAAATTGAAATATAAATCAATATATATTGAACTCAAACGTACATTTTAATTTACCGGGGCCACATACTGACTCAAAAAATTCCAAAAAAATAAATCTAGCTATGTTTTGATGATACGGTCCTAACAAAACTAATTTCATTGAATTTGGAGACCGTTTGAAAAATAGTCATTTTCTGGTCGATCGAATTCAAATAAAACTGACCAAACACGTTTAAATTACCGCGCTCCCATATTAAATCCAAAAATTATGAATTTGAAACCTAGAAATAATTTTACATTCCGGATCCAAAAAAGTGGTTTTGTTGAAAATAGAAGTCGTTTGCAAAATGGCTATTTATTATATTATATTCCGTAGTGACTATTTTAAATTTTAAACGGGACATAACTTTTTATTCCCGCTATGAAATCTGGATTTTTCACATTCGTTGGAAAGATATTTTTAAACAGATTCAAATATTTCTTGTTTCACTAAAATCCGATTTATTTTGAATCTTGTACATTCATTTGAAATTTGAAATCGAATTTTCAAACTATCGCACCATTTTAAACTCCTTTTATAATTAAATTAAAATATTTCGTTCTAACTTCGATTTAAGTAAATTGTTAGTCGTTGTTATTTAAAATAAATCATTTTAAATATTCAAAATTCATTAAAATTGCTAAAATAAAAATTTTAAATTGGTTCTGAAAATCCGGGTTGTTACAAGTGATGTTTATCAATATATAACCTCTAAGATCGTACATCTCAGAGAAGGGTGTTATGTAAGAGAATAAATTCTCGGCAACCAAACAGATGTATATTTAATAGAAATCAATCAACATAGAATAAAATCCAATGTCAGACACACATCCATTTACAAGTACGTTCTGGGTCTGAACGAAACCGGAGGCACCATATTCCTCGTCCCGTATGTCCAATACAGGAGAGAGGTCCTCGCATATCCAGTCGATCTTCAAGTACGGTTGGACGATCACCACTTATGACCTTGTCTCAGGGGATCAGCCCAATCAAGACATCAGTAATCATCCATACGATGTGAAAATATCTGGCCTTCGACCACAGTCTTGATCGTCGACTTTTAGTCGCCGTATCAGTTATTCAGAATGGGATGAACCCGATCTTTCTGAATAAGTTGCATATTTTATAATCAATAATCAAGTGCTATAAAAACACCTCATACACCACATTCCAATTCAGAATATTCATTTATTCAAATATTCACATTTTTAGGGAAAGGTTCCCATTAATTTTATCAAAGATAAATTCTTTTAAAATTATTCTTTAATCTTCCTTTGGATATCAATTTCAAAAGATTTTATTTTATCCTTTATCAATTCTAAACCAAATTATGGTTTATCAATCAATTGGGATTAGCGAACTTTACCCAAGTAATCATTTATTTATTATTCCCAATCCCAACCTATTCATCCCATGGAGCAAAACTAGTAGTACTCCATATCTAACACCCATGATGTTATCATTAAATTTAATTACCATTTCACGTTCAAATCTAATTAAAGATTTAACTATCGCTTGGAGTAAAACTGGCGATACTCCATTCTTGATCATTTCTCTTATTTGATAAATTTAATTATCTCATTCACTTTCCATTCTAATTAAATATTCATTAAAACTCCATTCAGTTTTAATCTCTAAAAATCATCACTTAATGTTTATTCAACTTTAGGAAAATTAATCCTATCTTTAACCGGATTAAAGAACCGATGTTATTTAAAACACAGTTCATGATAAACCCAAATCACCTTCCATTAACCATGGAATCTTCACGGAAAATAGATCAATATATAATTGATATAAATTTCCGTATCATACTAATAATATAAATGGAATAACGGCATAGCCTTTTAAATTCCATATATTGTACCAGTCTTCCTTCACAGAAACTCATCTCGATCATTACCAAATTGAATTCCATTCAGTTCCAACTTAATATATTAAATTGGAAAACTTTACTTTGGAAATTTTCCATTAATCTTAATAAAATGATTTATAAATTCCAAATCATATCTTCACTGTTAATTGGGTTAAAGAACAAATGTTATTTAAAACACCATTCATGATAGACCCGAAATCCAATTTGAACTCAATTCTAATTAAATATTAATTAATTGGTAAACTTCGCTAAATCTTATTTAAAAGATTTATTCTTTTCTCATCGAGGTTTAAGAACAGTGTTAATAAAGACACCATTCACAACAAACCCAAAATCCAATTTGATATTTAATACAAGGCTCTGAATAGAAATTATATCGTCTTATATTCAATATCAAATTACGAAACCAACAAATGTCGTATTGTGAATAACGATATATATCTTCCAAATTCCTCAACAATATCCATATAATCATGGAATCCAATATCGAAATATTCCGAAGATTATTTCCACTCAAATCCATTCCAATTTATTCATTGGAAAACTCTGGTTATATTAAAACCATTCTCTAATCCTATTTATTTATTTTGCAAAATCCTGCAATTAATATTTCTAGTTATTAACTAGTTCATTTGGATAAAAATATCTTTTATCTTTTCAAATATGGAAATTTCATCCAAAAACTTTCTAATCATTGATTATGATTTTACATAATTTATTTATATTTTTATAAATTCTATTAAGGCCCTATAGTCGATTTCCATAAACGGTCATCGAATTGCATTCATAGCAACCTTTTCCAAAATTGATTTGGACATATTTTAAAATCCAACTGCTAGATTTCAAATCTCTTATATAGTTGGAAAGCTCTTTTCGATACGAACCCAACGGTTTCAGTTTTAGGAGAATCCGACCGTCGGGTCTTCCATTACATCAATTTGAAGTTAATGGTTGAAATTCACGAATTGTCATTGTGTGGCATGTTCTGTTCAAGCCATTATATATATAATATACAATATATAGTACATATATATATATATATATATATATCATCGATTTCCATTCAAAACGCATTTTTTAAATCGTTTATAAATTCATTTTAAAATGATTTCAACTTCATTTTCAATTTCAAATCAAAACTGAATATTCTATATCATTCCAATATTAAAATGATACTATTTTCAAAATATCAGATTTTGAAATCAGTTCTTTTCATTATTCATTATAAAATGAATAAAATCGATCGGTAAACCCGTTCGGGTTAAAATGGCGAATATCTACTTACTCAGCTTCATATATTTCTATATTTTCGTGTGCATCCAAAATCGGACATCAAAATCATATTTTAATTCTTCACTGAATATATATTTTAAAATATTCATTATTTTAAAATAGTCATAATTTTAAAATATTCATTATTTTAAAATATCCATTATTTCTGAATCAGAATGGGACTTAACCAATTATAATTTCAGTTATATGGATTTCATACATTGCATGCATTCAACAATATTGATAAATAATCATTAAAAATTCCAACATCATTCAGAGTGCAATTTACTACTGTATAAGCATTAAATAGTTAAATAATGCTTATCACAGCCTGTCGATCAATCAATTGACATATAATTAAATTCAGGGGAGATGCGAATAAAATATCATCCCCAGACTCGTCTGGGGTTTACAAACAACAACAGTCCATTCAAAATAATCACTAGTTAATAAATTTAACCAGGTCTAGTTCGATTTGAATTATTTTTCTAATTAGCCAACTTTCACTGTTTAAATTATGAATAGATATTTATAATTTAACTTCAACTACCACAAAATAATATTAAATTATTTTTAATATTTTAAACATTTCAGCAGCACAATCAAAACCCAGTACAGTCAATTAAATTTTCCATGGTCTGTGGACGAGGGAGGTGAGCTAACATGCACCATAGACAATTTATAATGATTAAAACTAATAAAAATCTACACTAGCAATTCTATATATTTTTATACATGAATACAATAACATGATAAAATATAATTTAGTGAGAAGGAGTCCTCACATTGGCTTCCACTCCGTCATTCTTTATTTGAAGATTTTAATACTATTCGGATTTGAATTTGCCTCAAATTCTATTTTGCTCCATTTCTGTCCCAGTCAATTTCATTGCGTAGTGCTCGATCCCACGATTCCAGCGGATCTGAAATCACCGAATTACGTTTCCGAACGAAAAAGATATGAAGCTTTGTACATTTGATTACATAATAGAGTAATTAGTACATTAATTTAAACTAATTACATTCAGTAATCTTTCCACGTCAGCTAAGCCTTTCTCCCTCCCTCTGAATTCGAAACCCGCTTCCTGATGAAAAATACCAAACCACATCGCTACTTAGGGTTCTATCTCACATCGTCGGAGGACCACCGGACTCCGATCAGGAAGTGACACGACGACCGCCTCCCCAGTCTCGACCAATGCCTACGCCGCCGATTAACTTGCCCCCTCTAGCTCCACAAAAACTGCTACGAACCGACTGTCTTTGAGGAGAAAAATCGAGTAACTTGTTCTACTAAAATCCATCATAACCGTATGATTTTAAAGATCCTGAAGAGCTCTTGAATTTTGGGTTGGAGATTTGTTTTAATTCGAAACTAATTGAAAACAATTAATGGATTAAAATCGAAGAATCCCCGCCATCGTTTCTAGAACTGGCGGCTCACATCTGTTATAGAGAATTAGGGTTTTAAGGCTCGATATTTAACCTATTTTTTTTATTTTATTTCATTACTAATTTACGTTGAAGTTTCTGCATTCGAACTCCAAATAAACTCCAATGATTGTCGCCTTAGCCAAATACCCCATTCCGAACACAATGGGATATGTTTCGCAAGCCATTATGATTGTTACGATCAGTTTTCATCAAAATTAAAATATAAATCAATATATATTGAATTTAAACGTACATTTTTATTTACCGGGACCACATACTAACTCCAAAAATTACAAAAAAATAAATCTAGCTATGTTTTCGATGATATGGTTCTAACAAAACTAATTTCTTTGAATTTGGAGACCGTTTGAAAAATGTCTTTTTTCCCGTCGATTAAATTTAAACTGAAATTACCAAACACATTTAAATTCACCACGCTCACATATTAATCCCAAAAATTATGAAATTTGATACCTAACAATAATTTGACATTCCGGATGCAACAAGAGTGGTTTCGTCGAAAAAGGAGGTCGTTTGCAAAACAGCTATTTTTAAGCGAAATATATATTATAAAAATATACATAAATTCCATAGCGACTATTCTAAATTTTAAACTGGACATAACTTTAAATTTATAAAGTGAAATCTCAGTTTCTTACATTCGTTGGAAAATTACAGTTCAAAGTATTCCAGCGTTTCTTGTTTTGTCCAATTCCGATTTATATTGAATTCTATATATTCAATTGAATTTTAAAATCAAATTTTCAAACTACCGCGCCATTTCAAGTTCATTTTATAATTAAAATAAATTTATACGTTCTAACTTTGATTTAAAAAAAATTTAGTCTTTACTATTTAAAATAAATCATTTTAAATATTCAAAGCCCTTAAAATAGCTAAAATAAAAAATTAAATTGGTTCAAAAATTCCTGGTTGTTACAATCTCCCCCACTTAAAATCTTTTTGTCCTCGAAAAGGAACGGAGCTGAAAGTTGTTTAACTAACCAACTCAACTTTCATACTTCAACTTTTCAGTTTCTAAGAATTTTCTGATTTCTCAAAAATTTGGCTAACACCCTAAATTTTCGAAAATTTTGGCCATAACCTCCTTTGTATGGGCTGATCGGTAAAACCACGACTTACCTCACAGGGTCCTCATCAATAAAAAAGAAAAAGCCAAGCGGCTTGCCAATCGACTCATAAAATCATCAAACCCAAGAAATACAATAAATATGTACCTATTTGTCGGGCATACAATTTTATTCCTCTTCTTAGCTTCCATGCTATGACCTATTCAATACATATACATGTCTATGTCTGAAATTTCAATTAATTTCAATTCAGTTCCATATTTGACTCGATTAGGCTTAATCTACCTTTCATTTTCTCATTAGTTTGATCATTCCAGTATTTTAATCAGTTGAACTAATAATCACAAATCACAACCAGCAATTAATTAGTTGGTTAACTTTTCAATCATATAACTTTAATATACTTAAAATCATATTTTCAGTGTCAAATCACAAATAATAAATTCTAACTTAGTTTTCGGTTCTCACACCAGTCAATTGGAAATATATAGATATCCACTTTCGAAACTCGAACACAAACACTAATGATGTAGCTACAATCAACATAATCATCTCCGGGCGACTAAAGTGTGATTCGATATCTACCCAGTATATTTGAGACTTCGAATACATGTTTGCAAGACGTACATGCAAAATCTTCTTATACCAGATAGTCCAAATTCAATATAAAATATAATACACATATACGTATAATAAGATTTAATTTTCAAAATTAAATTTGTTTTCATTTTTTTATAAATAACACTCTTCTAACTCATTCTAGGGAATTACTAACCATATCTCTAATGAGTCATTCTTATAGGATATTACTAATCCTATCTCTGATGAATTCTTTTGTTTGGTTCTA
Source organism: Allium sativum (assembly GCA_030737875.1). Lineage (NCBI taxonomy): Eukaryota > Viridiplantae > Streptophyta > Magnoliopsida > Asparagales > Amaryllidaceae > Allium > Allium sativum. Next base: position 439,014,770 of record CM060922.1, on the reverse strand, counting down.
ATGTGCCTTATTCTCGAGCTTTGCAAACCAAAGCTCTGATACCACAATGAAATGACCCAGACTTCTCGATCCCCGAGGAGACGGAGGAGCCCGAATTGATTTGAGAACATGACACATCAGACACAAACAATAGAACATTTCATTGCTATTACAACAATTTACATCAGAGTACAAGAAAATATCAGAGTATGAATAAATATTACACAACAGAAATACAATATCAAAGCTTAAAATTACATTTTAAATACATAAACATAATGTGCAGCGGAAAACATCAACTACCACAATTGAATGAAATACACGGATACATAGCTTTCCGAATATGGCTCCATCCGTAATCCAGGATCTTGGGAAAAGAAATATCCATGAAAAACCAAAACTACTAGCTGCTGTGTGGAAAATATGGGCACCCAGAGTTTAGGTAGAAACAATAAACTCCGAGTCAGTCATGGGAATGATGTGAGAACTAAAATAGCTATTAAATCTTTACTTTAACAATTGGAAAATCATTGGACCACGCCGTATAACACGGAACGAGTTTACTCCACATGAATCTCAGTTTAAAATAAAACAACACAATGCTTTTTGAAAAATGAAGCTATTATAAGACTCAGGTCCCATCACACAATGCAATGCAATCCAAGCCGGAGGATAGAGTATTGCTTATAATAGCCAAACATGCTTGGTACGTTTAAAACAAATCATTTTGATATTACTATAAGTGCATAGTGTCGAAATCAACTTCAAATATAATGTATCAATCATAGATGACATAGGCACCATATATTATGTTGCCATATTAGTTTTACAATCAAAACCGCACAATGTCGTATTGGAAACTGGATTTCCAACATGAACCAAGGCAAGGGATCTTCCTTCCGATTCGATACACTCTAGCTCGTGCCTCAGGATTTAGCCACAACTGCACCTGGAGCCGCATGGTCGGTCCACACTTACTTTAGTGGATTATAACTCTTGAACAATATCTTTCCTCACCCTATGGGGCGTAAAATATGGTCAGTATGTCGACTGTCATGTCCGAGGTACCTCGCTATCCATCATCAACATAAGTAAAATGTCTGGGCTCCATACCATGACGTCAATCCTAACTAGAAAGAAACACATGTCCTCCCTTGGTCCTTCATCCCGTTTCTGGTTCACACCGAGGTGTGAGGCTCGTGAATTAATGATATACATAAAGCTATGCTAATTAAAGCCGTGCTTTGATCATCATCCACAAGACTCTGCTTTTCAACAAAAGCCTTGATAATTTGCATCTCAACATGCAACACTGACAATTCACGCCATGCAATTGATGTCTATCAATATAAAACCTCTAAGCTCGTACGCCTCAGAGAAGGGTGTTAAGCAAGAGAATAAATTCTCCGCCACCAAACAGATATGTATTTAATAGAAATCAATCAACACAGAATGAAATCTAATGTCAGACACACATCCATTTACAAGTCCATTCTGGGTCTAAACGAAACCGGAGGCACCATATTCCTTGTCCCATATGTCCAATACAGGAGAGAGTTCCTCGCATATCCAGTCGATCTCCAAGTACGTTTGGACGATCACCACTTATTGCCTTGTCTCGGGGGATCAGCCAATCTAGACATCAGTAACCATCCATACAATGAGAAAATCACTGGCCTTTGACCACCGTATTCATCGTCGACTTTTAGTCGCCGTATCAGTTATTCAGAATGGGATAAACCCAGTCTTTCCGAATAATTTGCATATTTTATAATCAATAATCAAGTGCTATAAAAACACCACATACGCCTCATTCCAATTCAGAATATTCTTTTATTCAAATATTCACAATTTTGGGGAATGGTTCCCATTAATTTTATCAAAGATAAAATCTTTTAAAATTATTCTTCAATCTTCCTTTGGATATCAATTTCAAAAGATTTTATTTTATCCTTTAACAATTCTAAACCAAATTAAGGTTTATCAACCAGTCGAGATTGTCGAACTTTACCGAAGTAATCATTTGTTTATTAATCCCAATCCCAACCTATTCATCCCATAGAGCAAAACTGGTAGTATTCCATATCTAACACCCACGGTGTTATCGGTAAATTTAATTACCATTTCACGTTCAAATCTAATTAAAGATTTAACTATTGCCTAGAGTAAAACTGGCGGTACTCCATTCTCGATCATTTCTCTTGTTTGATAAATTTAATTATCTCATTCACTTTCCATTCTAATTAAAGATTCATTAAAACTCCATTTAGTCTTAATCTCTAAAAGTCATCACTTAATGATTATTCAACTTTAGGAAAATTAATCCTGTTTTTAACTGGGTTATAGAACCAATGTCATTTAAAACACAGTTCATGATAAACCCAAATTACCTTCCATTAACTATGGAATCTTCATGGAAAACGGATCAATATATAATCGATATAAATTTCCGTATCATAATAACAATATAAATGGAATAACGTCATAGCTTTTTAAATTTCGTATATAGTACTGATCTTCCTTCACAGAAGCTCATCTCGATCATTACCGAATCGAATTCCATTCAATTCCAATTTAATTTATTAATTTGTAAAACTTTACTTTGGAAAATTTCCATTAATCTTAATAAAAATATTTATAAATTCCAAATCATCTCTTCACTATTAATTGGGTTAAAGAACAAATGTTATTTAAAACCTGGTTCACGATAAACCTAAAATCCAATTTCAATTCAATTCTAGATAAATATTAATTAATTGGTAAACTTCACTATATCTTATTTAAAAGATTTATTCTTTTTTGATCGGGGTTTAAGAACAGTGTTAATAAAGAACACCATTCACGAAAACCCAAAATCCAATTTGATACTAAATGTAAGGCTCTGAATAGAAATTATATCGGCTTATATTCAATATCAAATTCTAAAACAAAGAAATATCGTATTGGGAATAACGATATACGTATCGTCCAAATTCCTCAACAGTATCTGTATAATCATGGAATCCTATATCGAAATATTCCAAAGATTATTTCCACTCAAGTCCATTCCAATTTATTAATTGGAAAATTTTGGATAGATTAAAACCATTCTCTAATCCCATTTATTTATTTTACAAAAATCTTGCAATTAATATTTCTAGTTATTAACTAGTTCATTCGGAAAAAAAATATTTTATCTTTTTAAATATGGAAATTTCATCCAAAAACTTTCCAAACCTTTAATTACGATTTTACATAATTTATTTATATTTTTGTAAATTCTATTAAGGCCCTTATAGTCGATTTCCATAAACAGTCATCGAACTGCATTCATAGCGACCTTTTCCAAAATTGATTTGGACATATTTTAAAATCCAACTGTTAGATTTCAAATCTCTTATATTAATTGGAAAGCTCTTTTGGATACGAACCCAACGGTTCCGGTTTTAGGAGAACTCGAAGGTCGGATCTCCTGTTGCATCAATTTGAAGTTAATGGTTGAAATTCGCGAACGGTCGCTGCGCGGCGCATTCTATTCAAGCCATTATATATATAATGTATATATCGTCGATTTCCATTCAAAACGTCATTTATAAATTATTTTAAAACGATTTCAACTTCAATTTTAATTTCAAGTCAAAATTGAATATTCTATATCATTCCAATATTAAAATGATAATATTTTCAAAATATCAAATTTTGAAATCGATTCTTTTTTATATTCATTATAAAATGAATAAAATCGATCGATAAGCCCATTCAGATCAAAATGACGAATATCTACTTACTCGGCGTCGTATATATTTCAATAGTTTCGTGTCCATCCAAAATCGGACATCAAAATCATATTTTAATTCTTCATTGAATATTATTTTAAAATATTCGTTATTTTAAAATATTCATTATTTTTAAATATCTGTTATTTCTGAATCAGAATGCAACTCAATCAATTACCATATAATTTTAATTATATGGATTTCATACATTGCATGTACTCAACAATAATGATAAATAATCATTAAACATTCCAACATCATCTAGAGTGAAATTTACTACTGTATAAGCATTAAATAATTAAATATTGCTTATCACAACCTGTCGATCAATCGATTAACATATAATTAAATTCAGGGGACATGTGAATAAATTATTGAAATGAACTAAACTTCCCCGTAAAGGAAAGTATGGATTGAATTGAGAACAACGCAAATCAGAACATAAACAGAAGAACATTTCATTGCTTATTACCACAATTACATCAAAGTACAAGAATAATCCAGAGTATGAATAAATAATATACATTGGAAGTATAATATCAGAGATTTAAATTTACATTTAAACAGCAGCGGAAAAATAATACAAAATACAGCTGAAAGTAATGCACGGATACAGAGCTTTCCGAATATCGCTTCAGCTGTTAACCAGGATCTTGTGAATATAATATCTGCAAAACCAAAACTACTAACTGGCCGTGTGGAAAATAGGGGAACCCAGAGTTTAGGTTAAAACAATAAACTTTAGGTCAGTCATGGGACTGGTGTGAGAACTAAAATAATTATTAGCTTGATTTTAAAGTTGGGTAAATCACAGGACCACGCCGTATAACACGGAATAGGTTTACTCCACATGAATCTAAGTTTAAAATAAAACAACGTAATGCTTTTTAGAAAAATGAAGCTATTATAAGACTGAAGTCCAATCACACAATGCAACGCAAGCCGGAGGATAGAGTTTTCCCTTATATAGCCAAACATGCTTGATACGTATAAAACAAATCATTTTGATATTACTATAAGTGTATAGTGTCAAAAACAACTTCAAATATAAATGTATCAATCATAGACAACATGAGTACCATATATCATGTCACCATACTAGTTCTACAATCAAAACTGCATGATGTCGTATTGGAAGTTGGATTTCCATCTATGAACCAAGCAAGGGATCGTCCTTACTGGATTCGAGACAATCTAGCCCATGTCTCAGGATATAGCCGCAACTGCACCTAAGTAACATGCAAGGCCGGTCCACACTAAGTGCGATGGTGGATTCATAATTCCTGAGAATGCGTTTCCTCGCCCTATGGGGCGTAAAATCTGGTCAGTAATGTCGACCATAGCAATATCTGAGGCGCCTCTCTATCCATCAAGTAATAATAAGCAACATGCACATGAGTAAAATGTCCAGGCTTGCAAAACCCTGACACCCCTCCTAGCTAGAAAGAAACGCAGTGCCCTCCCTGCTGTCCTCTCCAATTTCTGGTTCATACCAGGGTGTGAAGCTCGCGAAGTAACGCTATACACAAAGCTATGCTAATTAAAGCTGTGCTTTGATCATCATCCACAAGACTTTGCTTTTCAACAAAAGCCTTGATAATTTGCATCTTAGCATGTCACATTGTCGATCCATGCCGTACCATTGATTTCTGCCAATATATAACCTCTAAGCTCATACATCTCAGAGAAGGGTGTTAAGCAAGAGAAATAATTCTCTGCCACCAAACAGATATATATTTAGTATAGATCAATGAATACAGCATAAAGGAATACAGCGTCAGACATACCATTTATTTACAAGTCCGTTCTAGGTCTGAACCGGAGGCACCTTATTCCTCATCCCATATGTCCAACACAGGAGAGAGGTCCTCGCATATCCGTCAATATCCAAGTACGTTTTGACGATCACCACTTATTACCTTGTCTTGGGTGTACGGCCCAATCAAGACATCAGTAATCACCCAAATGATGTGAAGAACTCCGATCTTCAGCCACCATCTTCGACTCTTGATCGTCGTAGTAATTATTCGGAATGGGTTAATCCTGGTCTTTCCGAATAATTCGCTTATTTTATTATCAAGTGCTATAAAATCACATTATACGCCTCATTCCGATTCAGAATATTCTTTTAATAAAATATTCATATTATTAGGGAAAGGTTCCCATTAATTTTATCAAATGTAAATTCTTTTAAATCTATTCTTTAATCTTCCTTAAATTAACAAGATACATTAAAACACCAATTTGATTTTAATCTCCAAAAATCATTACTTAATGATTATTCAACTTTTAGAAATTAATCTTATCTTTAACTGGGTTAAAGAACCAATGTCATTAAAAACACAGTTCACGACAAACCCAAAATCATCTTCCATTAAACTTGGAATCTTCATAGAAATCAAATCAATATATAACCAATATAAATTTCTTTATCAGACTAATAATATAAATGCATTAATGGCAAGGCCTTTTAGATTCCATATATAGTAACGGTCTTCATTCACAGAAACCCATCTCGATTATTACCAAATCGAATTCAATTCCAATTTAATGTATTAAATTGGAAAACTTTACTTTGGAAAATTTCCATTTAAATCTTAATAAAAAAATTATAAATTCCAAAATTATATTTTCGCTGTTTGTCGGGTTAAAGAACGAATGTCTTTAAAAACACAGTTCACAATAAACCCAATTCACATTTCATTTTATTCCAATTACCAAATATAATTGGAAACTCTAATAATCTTAATTAAAATATTTATAAATTCATACGGGTTTAAAAACAGTGCTATTGAAGACACCATTCACGATAAACCCAAAATCCAATTTTATTTTATTTAATACCAAATAAGTATTAATTAATTGGAAAACTCCATTAAATCTTAATTAAAGATTTGTTCTAGTTAATAACTAGTTCATTTCGATAAAAATATATTTATATCTTTTCAAATACGGAATTATTCTTCCAAAATCTTTCCAAGCCATTTATTATAATTTTACATAATTTTTTCATATTTTTAATAATTTTATTATCGCCCGTACAGTCGGTTTCCAATAACGGCCACTGAACTGCATTCATAGTGGCATTTTTCAAATTTTATTTGGACATAATTCCAAATCCAACCGTTAGATTTCAAACTTCTTATATTCATTGGAAAGCTCTTTTTGATACAAACCCAACGGTTCTAGTTTTAGGAGAATCTGACGGTCGAATCTCCCGTTACGCCAATTTGAAGTTAATGGTCGAAATTCGCGAACAGTCGTTGCGCGTAGCGTTTTATTCAGGCCATTTAAATATATATAATATATGTATTATATATATTTCGTCGTTTTCCTTTTTAAAACGTATTTTATAAAACCTTTTATAAATTTATTTTAAAACGATTCCAACTTCATTTTCAATTTTAAATAAAAATTGAATATTTTATTTCTTTATCATATTAAAATGATAATATTTTCAAAATATTATATTTTGAAATTACTTCCTTTCGATATTCATTATAAATGAATAAAATCGATCAATAAACCTGTTCGGGTTAAAATGGCGTTTGCTACTTAACGCGGCTTCACATTTTTATATTTTTGTGTCCATCTAAAGACGGACATCGAAATCATAATTTTATTCTTCACTGAATATTATTTTAAAATATTCGTTATTTTAAAATATACTTTATTTAAAATATTCTTTATATCAAAATGATCTTTTACATAAAAATGTTTCTTTTATATTAAAAATGATTCTTTACATTAAAAATGTTTTCTTTACATAAAAATGTTTCTGTTATATAAAAATTGATTTTTTCATTAAAAATGATTCTTTACATTAAAAATGATTCTTTTATATAAAATGATTCTTTACATAAAAATGATTCTTTACATAAAAATGATTCTTTTATATAAAAATGACTCTTTTATATAAAAATGATTCTTTTATATAAAAATGATTCTTTACATAAAGATGTTCTTTATCATTAAAATGTTTTTATCATTAAAAATGTCCCTATCATTAAATATGTCTTTATCATTAAAAATGTTATTTTGTTCTAAAATGATCTTTTATTCTAAAATGATATTTTATTCTAAAATGGTATTTATTCTAAAATGATATTTTATTCTAAAATGATATTTAATTCTAAAACGATATTTTATTCTAAAATGATATTTTATTCTAAAACGATATTTTATTCAACATTATTTATAAAAAATTATTTATTATAAAAAATTATTTATTTTAAAACATTATTTATTATAAAACATTATTTATTTTAAAACATTATTTATTATAAAACGTTATTTCTGAATCGGAATGCGACTCAATCAATGACCATATAATTTTAGTTATATGGATATCACACACCGCATGTATTCAACAATAATGATAAATAATCATTAAACAGTCCATTCACATCCAAGGTGAAATTTACAACTGTGTGAGCGTTAAAATAAATAAATAACGCTCACCACAACCTGTCAATCCATCGATTGACATATAATTAAATATTGGGATTAGTGTATGTCAAATATCATCCCAATACCTGTGTGGGGTTTTCAACCAACAACGGTTTATTTAAATAAAACATTGATTAATAAATTTGACCAATTCTAATTCAGTTTAATTTATTTTCTCTTTTGACCAATTTTCACTAGTCAAATTATAAATTAATATTTATAATCTAATTTCAACTACCATATTTATGTTAATATTATTTTTAATACGTTCAACATTTCAACATCATAAACAACATACAATACAGTCAATTTAAATTGTCCATGGCTTGTGAATGAGGGGAGTGATCTAACAAGCACCGTATATAGTTTATAATGATTAAACTGATAAAAACCTAAGGTGGAAATTATATATATATATATATATATATATATTTCAGTTATGAAAATAATAACTATGCAGAATTTTTAATGAGGAGTTCTCACCTTCATTTCCACTCTGTCAGTTTTATTTCTGAATAGCTTGGATTTGCCCGAAATTTCAGCGTAGTCTTTTTCACGCTGTTTATGGTAAAAATCACATTTTTAGTATGATGTTTATATATTTAAAAATCGCATTTTAAATCAATGTTATTTATATATAAAAAGCATGTTATTTATTTTTAAAAATCATATTTTTTATTTAAAACTATGACATGATAAAAATCACATTCCTATTAAAGTTATTTATAATTAAAACCATGTTATTTTCTTTTTATAAACAATGCTATGTTTTCCTTTTAAAAACAATGTTATTTTAATTTCTAAAACAATGTATATTTTAATTTACAAAAACAATGTTGTTTTTATTTACAAAAACAATTTTATTCTTCTATTTACAAAAACATGTTAATCTTTTATTTATAAAAACATGTTAATCTTTTATTTTCAAAAACATGTTAATCTTTTATTTTCAAAAACATTGCCTTTTATTTTCATAAATATTGCCTTTTTATATATATTAATTTCAATTCTATTTATTTTTCAAAAGTAAAGCTATTTTTATTTTAATGACAATGCAAATTTTTATTTTTAATGACAATTCTAATTCTATTATTAAAAACAATGGTATTTCTATTTACAAAACAATGGTATTTTATTATCAAAACAATGTTGTTTTATTATCAAAACAATCCAATTTTTATTATCTAAAACAGTGCCATTTTTTATTTTCTAAAATAAGGTTTTTTTCTCTTTTAAAAACTATGTCCTTTTTATTTACAAAACAAAGTGATTTACATTTACAAAACAAAATGATTTTCATTTACAAACAAAGTGATTTACATTTACAAAACAAAGTTATTTTTATTTACAAACAAAGTGATTTACATTTACAAAACAAAGTTATTTTTATTTTTACAAAACAATGTTATTTATATATTTTAAAACAATCACATTTATTTACTTTAAAATAATTATAATTATTTATTTTAAAACAATTATATTTATTTATTTTAAAACAATTATATTTGTTTATTTTAAAAAGTTATATTTATTTATTTTAAACAATCAACAGGTGATTACCCTTCTTCGTTCTTCAAGTTCTTCTTCTTTGTTCATCGTTTCAGAAAACGAACCCATTAAGCAAAACAAACCGCTCGTCGCCACCTCTTAGGGTCACCATGACCTCGATTAGAACACCCCACTCGAACCGCCATGACTACCTCCCCCATCGCTGTCCGTCCTGGCCAACTCGGTGGATCGATGCCACTAGAAAACCAATCCAAAGTCGGCATCTTTGAACCCTCGAATCTCCCAATTTACTCAACTAAAATTGATCATCACCGTTGGACGTATAGAGCTCGACGAGCTCTATGATTTTCTCTTTTGCAGTTCTGAATTTTATTGATTAGATTAGAAGAATTGTAGGAATGAATTTTAGAGCAAATCGGCCATTGAAAGGAAGACAATGGCAGCGGTACGATGGAATGTGATTAGGGTTAGCTACTTAGGGTATTTATATAATTAATATTTTATAATATTTTATTCTTTTAATTTCAAAAATGTATGTTTATGGATACAAGCTCCAAATCAAACCCAATGACTGTTGCTCCCAGCCAAATAGCCCCGTTCCGAACACAATGGAATAAGTTTTGTAAGCCAATTCGGTTGTTTCAGTTAGTTTTCATCAAAATTAAAATATAAATTAATATATATTAAATTTAAACGTACATATTAATTTACCGGGACCCATACCGATTCCAAAAATTCTAGAAAAATAAATCTAGCTATGTTTTGATGATATGGTCCTAATAAAACTAATTTCATCGAATTTGGAGGCCATTTGAAAATGGCCATTTTCGGGTAGATCAAATTTGACTAAAATTGACAAAACACGTTTTGATTTGCCACGCTCACATATTAATTCCAAAATATCTGAAAATTGGAATCTAGCAATAATTTGACATTCCGGTTCCAACAAAAGTGATCTCGTCGAAAACGGAGGTCGTTTACCAAAATGGCTATTTTTTTAAAGGCTGTATAATATATTAAATTCCATAGCGACTATTTTGAATATAAAACTGGGCATAACTTTTGATTCCCGTTATGAAATTTCAATTTTTCAGATTTGTTGGAAATATATTTTTAAACAGATTTAAATATTTTTGGTTTTACTGAAATTCGCTTTATTTTGGATCCTGTACATTCAATTGAAATTTTAAATCGAATTTTCAAACTACCGCGCCATTTCGGGCTCGTTTTATAATTAAAATAAAATTATTCGTTCTAACTTCAATTAAAAAAAATCCGTCTTTATTATTTAAAATAAATTATTTTAAATATATAAATCCATTAAAATTGCTAAATAAAAATTTTAAATTGGTTCTAATTTTTCGGGTTGTTACAATTATCATCCCCAGACCCGTGTGGGGTTTCCAAACAACAGCAGTGGATTCAAAATAATCACTGGTTAAAAAATTTAACTAGTTCTAATTCGATTTGAATTATTTTTCTAATTAGCCAATTTTCACTATTTAAATAATAAAAGAGATATTTATAATTTAATTTCAACTACCACTAAATAATATTAAATTATTTTTAACATTTTAAAATTTTCAGCATCACAACAAAAACACAATACAGTCAATTAAATCGTCCATGGTCTGTGGACGAGAAAGGATAACTAACAGGCACCATAGACAATTTATATTGATTAAAACTGATAAAAATCTACACTGGTAAATCTATGTATTTTTATACATGAATACAATAACATGATAAAATATAATTTAGTGAGAAGGAGTTCTCACATTGATTTCCTCTCCTTCACTCTTTATTTGAAGAATTTAATACTGTTCGGATTTGAATTTTCCTCTATTTCTAATTTGCTTCGTTTCTGTCCCAGTTAGTTTCTTGCATAGTGCTCGATCCCATGCTTCCAGAGGATCTGAAATCACCGAATTCCGTTTTCGAACGAAAAAGATATGAAGCTTTGTACATTTGATTACATAATTAATTACATTCACTAATCTTTCCACGTCAGCTAATCCTTTCTCCCTCCCTATGAATTCGAAACTCGCTTCCTGGTGAAAAATACCAAACCACGACGCTACTTAGGGTTTCATCTCACATCGTCGGAGGACCACCGGACTACGATCAGGAAGTGACAACACGACCGCCTCTCCAGTCTCGACCAACGCCTGCGCCGCCGATGAACTCGCCCCCCTCTAGCTCCACAAAAACTGCTACGAACCGATTGTCTTTGAGGAGAAAAATCGAGTAACTTATTCTACGAAAATCCATCATATCCGTATGATTTTAAAGATCTTGAAGAGCTCTTGAATTTTGGGTTGGAGATTTGTTTTAATTCGAAACGGATTGAAAATAATTAATGAATTAAAATTTAAGAATCCCCGCCATCGTTTCTAGAACTGGCGGCTCACTTCTGTTATGGATAATTAGTGTTTTAAGGCTCGATATTTGTACTATTTTTATTATTATTTTATTTCATTATTAATTTACGTTGAAATTTCTGCGTTCGAACTTCAAATAAACTCCAACCAGTGTCACCCCTAAACAACTACCCCCATTCCAAACACAATGGGATATATTTCGTAGCCAATTCAACTGTTTTGACCAGTTTTCATCAAAATTAAAATATAAATCAATATATATATTGAATTTAAACGTATATTTTAATTTACCAGGGTCACATATTAACTCCAAAAATTACAGAAAATAAATCTAGCTATGTTTCGACGATACGGTCCTAACAAAACTAATTTTATCAAATTTGGAGACCGTTTGAAAAATGACCTTTTCCCGTCGATTAAATTCAAACTGAAATTACTAAACACATTTAAATTCACCACGCTCACATATTAACACCAAAAATTATGAAATTTGAAACCAAACAATAATTTGACATTCCAGATCCAACAAAAGTGGTTTCGTCGAAAATGGAGGTCGTTTGCAAAACCGCTATTTTTAAGGGATATATATATATATTCCATAGCGACTATCCTAAATTTTAAACTGGACATAACTTTCAATTTATAAAATGAAATCTTAGTTTCTTACGTTCGTTAGAAAATTACAGTTCAAAATACTCCAACATTTCTTGTTTTGTCCAATTCTGACTTATATTGAATTCTATATATTCAATTGAAGTTTAAAACCGAATTTTCAAACTACCGCGCCATTTCAAGTTTGTTTTATAAATAAAATAAATTTATACATTCTAACTTTGATTTAAATAAATTTTTAGTCGTTTTTATTTAAAAGAAATCATTTTAAATATTCAAAACTCATTAAAATAGCTAAAATAAAAAATGTAATTGGTTCATAAATTCCGAGTTGTTACAAATCCTCTCAGTTTGACCATCTGTTTAAGGGTGATATGCGGTATTCAAACTTATCCTTAATCCCAAGGCTTCCTAAAACTGGCTAGTAAAGATAGAATCTTTATCACTTACTATACTTATCGGATCTCCATGTTGACAACCAATATCACTTATATAATTTTTTGCAAATAAAGCTATAGTCCTTGACGGCTTCGCTAGATTAAAATGAGAACTCTTGGTTAAACGGTCCACAATGACCCATACTTCTGCATTTCCTTTCCTCAATCAAGGTGATCCATCTATAATATCCCTGGAGATCTACTTTCATTTCCATTTGGAATCTCTAAAGTTTGCAATAATCTAGCAGTCCTATGAGAATTCCCTTTGATTTGCCAACAATTCAGACATCTACTAACATGGATGGATATATCCCTCTCCCTTCCATTCCACGAAAATACCCTCTTCATATCACGTTGAGTTTTGGAAACTACCGGATGGATACTCAGCTTAGATTGGTGACATTCCCTCAATACTTCCGGACTGAGACCGTAAACATTTTCAACATAGATCCTTCCATTTATCCTTAAAATATTATGGTCATCAATCAAAAAACTTGAAGTATGCCCCTCTTCTATCTCCTTGATGATCACCGTGAGCCACTTATCTTCTCTTTACTTAGATGTAATCCTTTCAATAAGAGTCATGGTAACCTCGAAAAGAGCTAAAGCTAAATTTCTTATTAGGGCATTGCCAGTACATTAGCTTTTCCTGGAGTATGGAGAATATCCAGATCATACACCGCTAACCACCTCTGTTGCCTCAGCTTTTAGATATTTTTGAGAAAATATATGTTTCAGAGGTTTACGGTTCATGAAGAGCTTGAAATTTTCACACATTTAAAGAAAAAATCTTACTCACTAAGTCCTTGTAGACTAAGAATTATGCTAAAGAGGGAAAAAAAAGAAGATTACCTAGATAGTAATGCCTTTATATCTTCAATGCGAAAACAACAGTTAATAACTTAAGTCTTGCATATCAGAAAAATTCTTATATAGCCTCAATTACCTGCTAGCATTCACAATAAATCTCCCATGTTGCATCAAAATTGATCCTAGCCCAATTTGATAAGCATCGACATACACCGTCAATCCACCACTCTCAACTGGGATGCTAAAATGGAGGCACTAATCAGTCTCATCTTTAGTGCACATATGTTTCTTTACATTCTGGGGTCCACGAAAATTTCTCGTCCTTATTGATCAACTTAGTAGAATCTAAGGAAATCATAGAATGATACTAAATTAAACTTCGATAGTACCCTACCAAGCATAAAAAAATTTGAACTTTAGTAGGAGTCTTTGGTTGCTTCCATTACTACATAGCCTGTAATTCTGCTGGATCTATTGAAATGTTATCTGTTGATATCATATGTCCTAAGAATTGTGCCGCTAATCTCAAAAATTACACTTAGAAAACCTCGTCTTCAAAACATTCTTCCTTAACGTTTCTAACCCCACTCCTAAATGATAACTATGCTCTTCTTCACACTTGGATTAAAAAAGAATTTCTTCAATGAATACCAACTCAAACTTATTTATAATATCTCTAAAACACAAGTCATAAGGTTGAATAAATACACATGTGCATTAGTTAACCCAAAATGCATAACCACTCAAAGCAAAAGTAAGGCCTTCTAAAAGCAGTTAAAGGTATGTTATCTTCAATAACCCTCAAATCGTGCAAACCGGTGGCTATCCCATTTGGAAAACTACTGTAGCTCCATGAAGTTGGTTAAAAAGACCAACAATGCGTAGGAAACGTTACATATTTCAGATGGTTGGCTTACTCAATTCTATATAACCCGTACATAATCTTAAAGATCCATCAGATTCAACCGCAAACACCATAGCTAATCCACAAATCAAATGACTAGATCTAATCAAAAATCTCCCTAACAAGTCACTAGTTTGATCAACCAACACCTCCCTATCTCTTTGAGCCATCCTTCTCTTTGGATGAATCATAGGCCTTGAATTAGGGACTAAGCCAATACAGAACTCTACCTCTCAGTGCGGGGGTAGACTATCAACCTCATCAAATACATCAGAAAAATACTTGACAACATTGATAAACCATAATTCCTCCTTAGGTGTTTCCGATGCATATAAGTTACTAAACATATGACTACCAGGTCCCTCATACGAAACTTTAGTAATGCTTCCTAAATTAGTCATTAATGCTACATTCCCTTCACTATAGTCTATAACAGCTTTGTACTTTGATAATCAATCATTGCCAAGGATAATGTCAAATCCTTTATGATATAAGACATATAAGTCAAAAAAATTATGAGGAACATAAGAGATTTCCATATCTTTATAGATACCACTTATTGGGTTAGATATACAAATATGGATTTCTACTAACCTCTAGGGAAGAGATTTATTTTTTCAACTAATTTAACAAAGGTAAATCCATGAGAGAACTCAATATCAAATAATACTCAAACATAAATTCCATTAATCAGTAAAGTACCTTATAGCACTCCCTTTCCCTTTACTCTAGCCAAAGTCGATGGCTCATCCTTGATAGTATAAGCCTTAGCCTACTCCCATTATTTTATAGGTGCGAAATCTTTCACCATATGACCTGGCTAATAACAATTGAAACAAAGCATCTTCTAAACCATAGGAGAGATAGGTCCGCTATGTGGCGTAGGGACTCTAGCACTTGGGCAAAGCTTAAAATATTACCGTTCTGCTTGCACAAGAAACAATTAACATCCCAGGGCTTGTTTCCCGGATTATCTCCCTACTTACCTTCTCCGGGATTCTTCCAATTAGAATTAGACTTCCTCTTATTAGAGTTTTGGTTGCCTTCAAAGGTTACTGTTGGTTTCTTTTTATCTAAAGATTCGTACCTTAGAGAAAAATCAACAAAATTCATAGAAGTTCCTTTAACGTGAGCGGTCATTGTCTCATGGAATTCTTCTCTCATTCTAAGTAAAAACTTTTAATTCTTCTTAAAGGGCTTATTAATCAATTCCAGAAAAAAACAAGGTAACTCATATAACATTGTCTCATATTCTACCATAGACATGTCTCGTTGCTTTAAATCCATGAAACCTTTATACATCTTAGATCTTCCGGATTCAGGAAAGAGCTTCTCCTTAAATACTTCTTAAATCCGACCTCTTGATAAATCTTCTTTTGGAATATTAGGTATTTGAGAATTCTACCAATTTGATTCCCCTTCCTGCGATTTCCATGATGCCATGAACCTCTTCTTCTTATCTGATAAATCATAACCCTTGAAAATAGTTTTGCATGACCACAACCAAGCTTGAACTTCCGTAATAGATTTAGTTCCTTTTGTAGGTTTCCCTCCAATTTTGTATAATCCTTGCACGTAGTTATAAAAATCAACCATTTTTTCATGGGAATAGCTTCTTCGGTAATTCCAACTCTTCCATCCATAAGATCTTGACCATTCGTGGTCGTGGTGTTTCCATCTCCCCAACCACTTCCTCGTCTATTGCTCATTTCTTACTACTTGATTATAGTAAGATAACTCTTATGATGGCTAAACCAGATAATCTCTTAGAAAGGACACTAACCAAACCTATTAAAGTTAATATAACTAAAGAATTATATATATGTATATATGCAAATAGACATTTATAAATATGATCTCTCTAAGTTGACCCTAACCCAAAGTCCAAGTATTCGCTCAACCTAAGATCTAATAACACTTGTAGCGAACAATCTTTCTTACTTCGAAAGTCAACTCGTTGGGGCTAAAATAAATGAAATATATATTTATAATCTCACATGCAATATAATAATGTACAATAAACATATAAGACATACATAGTCATTACTTTAATAATGATGCATCAGAGTCATGATAATACAATACCAAAAAGAGACAGTTATAACTACATGCGCTTACATTACTAATACATAATTCAATATACACAACGGGAATAAGATAGATATATAACAACAATAAAACCATTTGCTCCAATCTCCGTTGAAATTACTCCGTAAGATACCTGCTTCACTTGGCTACTCATAGAAATTGATTACCTAAGTGTTTCAAGGGGAAAGCAAAACTTTGGGTCAGGCATAAGTCTGATGTGTGTAAACTTTAACAACTCAATTTGCACTTGGAAAACCTTTTTTATCAAGTATATCTCTAAGACCATGCCATACATAAACACAGATGATTTTTTACCTTAAGATAATCAACACCTTTATATAAATTCAGTGATATTATCATAATGTCTAGGTTTTAAAATAAATATAGAGTATAGCCAAAATTGCTACATTGATTAAATTTCAGCATATTAGATATACAACTAATACCATAAGGGTTCGTACTGGGAATTAGATTCCATACTATGTCAGCGCTAGTGGGGTACTGCCAGTCATAGCACCTCTCTAGATAAGTGTATTGGAAGTCAACCTATGGATCTTTTCCAACATAGGACCGACCTACCAATAACTTGATAGTACTAATTACAACCATGGTTGAGATCCGCAACCATACCAAAGCATACATAATAGGGTCAACAGATCTAGATTTGGTTATAAACATACCTTAAATGGTTGGGTGCGACCCACATAGCCTTACTACATCTCCTTTGTTTTAGTCCTTACTGGTTGATGAGGCTTGAGCCTACGTCACATCTTTGTATAAACTCTACTCGATTAGAATGCTTAGCATTCATCCATACAAGTAATTCCGTGTTTGAATTAACCAAATAACTACTTCAAAGCCTTCTTTAAGTGATCCCTTGTAATGCCATAATTTGAACGCTATGTTGATCTGAAGCAGTTTCAGATAATTGGATATCTGACTCTGGTTTCTCTAAACCAACATTCCATGATTGAAAATGGACAAGTAATTTGATAATGGACAACTCCATTATTTAAGGTGTCATATTTTACTTATGGAAATTTCTCCCATTTGTTTAAGTTATCGTGCCCCGCTTATCAAAATTAACCCTCTCGTATTTATCACCTTTTAAAATTTTAGCATTGTGCTAAATAAAAAACGATTATTTTCAATTAAAGCATGTCACCATTTTAGAGTAACTACTCTAATTTGTTTGGACTTAATGGTATAAATAAGATAAATTTTGTTGAAAATATGTTTGTTTCAAGAAAAGAAGGTAACTTGGAAAACATAACCAAAAAGGGTTTAAAGTAAAAAATCTACTTGATAAAATCTCAAGTTAAGATTAATATCCTTGTTGAAAAAAGTGATTAATACCCCATAATTAAATCAGAATCAACCGATAATTAAACATAGAAGGATTTCGGTCTGGTCTTAATTTAAACAACACCTCGTTTAATTTTCGATTAACAAATGATAAATTATAATTACCTAATTTGTAATCAAAATAAATAGAGCTTTATTAAGTAAAGGTTAAATAATAAATTTAATCAAAATTTACACTTATTAAGTAACTAAAACTCTTTTTATTATAATAAAACATAATTAACATATTAAGTAACTTCTTAAGTATTAATTACTTTCTTAATTACTAGTTAACTAATCTTAAAATAGTTAAACCATTAACTAAAGCAAAATCAATTAAAAATAATATTATTTAAAAAGATAATTAATTAGACATTACCTTTATTTAAAACAACTTAATAAACTTTAATTTTTTGGCAAGGTCAATGGAGTTGAATGGACCCATACCATTTTATTGTTACATCTGGGATTACAAGAGGAACATGGTAGGAAAATTACCCGCACATGTGGAAAGAAGAAAACCAATATATAGGAACAAGGCGCAACAATACACCAGAGAAATACAAAAATAAAAACACACCAAAAAGAATAGCACTACTACTAAAAATGGCAAAAGCACAACACAGCAGCGGTGCTGCTAAAGTCAAAGGTAGTAGTAGCTGTCCATGTAACACAGTAGACAAATTAACATTTCCATCATGAAATTGCATACTCTCCTCTCGTTCGAACTAGATATCCTTTATGTAAATCCATTGCATGTTGAAAGCACAAATAGAATCCACCATGTTACAACTTGACAAACAATTTCTAAGATCATATAGAAAATGCTTTTGTTCCAAGCACTTGCATTGTAAAGCCTAAAAACCATTGTCTAAAGGAATTTCAAGTTTTTGACTCATTGAAGAAACCCCTATTTAACATATCAAGTTTCATACTCCTAGTATCAAAGGAGTTATTACCTTTAGAGAGAATGTGTAACACCCTATAAAATATCTAAATATTAATAGTAAATAATAATTAATAGTAGGAAATTAAATAATAAGGCTGGAAAATGAGATTTTTTAGCTTTAGGAACTGGGCTATGAAATTCTTTTATTTGGATCGTGGCAAAATTCTGAATCGTTTTCATATGTAATATGTTGAAAACGGTCAAATTATGAATAAGTTATGAACAAATGAATTTGGCCAGTAAAACACAGAATACACACACACACACTTATGTATATATATATGTATGTATGTATATAATTATTAGTGTAATATATATGTCCAAAATATATTCAAAATTGGGAGAATTTGAAATTTGAAATAAGGATAAGATCATAGGGAAAAAAGGATATTTTATATAAGGAATAAGATTAAGGAAATAAAGCAACGAATAAATTAAATAGAAACCTCAGTACTATAGCGTTTATTGGGTGTTTCAACGACCAGGAGGTCGACCATCCCCTAGGAGGGGTGTCGACCAGGAGGTCGACCATCCCCTAGGAGGGGTGTCGACCGCCCAGGTCGACTGCCTGGTGGCTGAATAGCCCAATAAATCTATCTTCGGTTAGGGTTTTCTTAAGGGATATATATGTAAATAAAAGGCTTGGATTTAATCAAAGTTATCCAATGGTATACGCTCACATAGACAACTATATATATAGACCCTCATATCACACATTAGAACCCAAGCTATTCTCTTTTCCCTACCTCCATGCTGCCTCTCTACGATTATAAATTCCAAAAAAAAGTTAGGAATTTCTTCTATTCCTCTAACCTTTATTCTTATCTCCTCTTTATTCTAATTTATATAGGTTAATTATGAATTCTGGAATTTGGTATATACATACATACATACATATATATATATATTTGTGTGTGTGTGTGTGTGAGAGATTCTAAAATACTTTATATATATATATATATATATATATATATATATATATATATTGGAGCACGCTTGTTGCGATGATTAATCACAGATCTAGATCTACTACAACAAAATCCTCTTTGTTCTTCCTTAGATCTATGAGTGGAATATCATTTACTTAGGCATATTCATATTTTTATTAGATTATCATGTTGATAGATATGCCTAAAAGGATTTGGAAATCGATAACATCAATAAGAAAACAGCTAAATCCTCTATTTCATATTTGCATATGAATTGACATGTTATTTGGGTTTTGTGGATTTTTGGTTTAAATATTGGATTGAGGATGAAAACGGGTGTTACTACTATTGTTTCTACTTTGTGTAATTTACCTTTATTAAACATTTGAGTGTATCCTAAAAGGTCTCAGATTTGATTGTTCCATGATTCGATTATGTTTGGATCATATTTTGAATCCAAACGTATTCATACTTGAAATATATTAAATGTATATGTTTTTATGTGCATAACACCAAAAAGGGGTGAATTGGACAAAGTGAAAATTATAAACATACATGTATAAGTGTATGTAATACTCTATTTTTGATCCAGTATTGAAATCATTCCAACAAGCATAGGATTTAAGTTGAAATTTGTATATATATATTTTCCATTCACTGCTATTTGTTATCTTGTTATAATGTCATCATGCCTAAGTTGTAGCGGTAGAAGTATGGAGAAAATAACTTGCAGACCTTGATTTAGACAAATTGACAATTACTATCTCGTTAGAACGTTCCCTCATTCATAGGAATATTTACGCTATTTAGGCGTTATAATTATTATACTTATATAAACGTAATTAATGTTATATTAGCGTAATAAATGCGATTAGGATAGAATTTGAATTTGAATTGTCCCCATATATATAAATATATATTGGTTACTTGTGTGTGTGTTATAGAATGGTTTTACATATATAAGTAATGACATACAAACATAAGTTTAGTAGCCACTTGTGGTATAAGACTGTCCGGACCCGACCGGCAAGCCCAACAACCACAAGTAGGCCCAACTAATGTGAAAGGTCTGGGTGCCATGAACCATTCAAACTTAGTACACTAGACACGAGGTTAAACCAAATTGTAGTAGATCTCCGCCCGGAACCGACCAGCCTGTCCAGCATCTACAGGCATATAGTTTAATATGAGAGATCTAGTGTGTGTATATATAACTATATATATAAGTCTATTGCGTGTGAAAGTAGGTAGGTTAACTACACCTTGAGAAGATCTTAGCTGGCCAACTCTCTTTTTATCTAATTTGGGTCTTAAGTGGTTAGGACTAGGATCCCTCCGAAGGTTTACTCCTTGGAGAGGAACCAAAGTTATGGGACCTACCCTTTTTTTGATTTGAAGTACGTCTTTGGGTCCTCCTTCTCGAAAATTGGTTAGGCATAATCAGTAACGGAGTAGGGTAGCTCATGGGGGATGTCCACTTCCTCTAGAATCTGGTAAGGGCTCAACTAGGGACAAACTTGGTATATAAAAAATAAGTGGCCATTGCATGCTAACCAAGTGTCTAAGGGAAGTCGTAAGCGACATAGGTGTTCTACCGTAATATCATTTAAGTAGTAACTTCGCAATAATAATTCTCATATTACAATTGAGAGTATAAACTTTAAGAACGTTGATGTATTAGGATGGGGTCTTAAGTGGCTAGAAGTCCTCCTTAGGGTTATAAGAGATCATAAGAATCCACCTTTAATAGGGCCATAAATGACTGAGAAATGCCTACCTCATTAGGAATTTACCTTAAAAACACTAATGAGCGATTGACTTGGATATATACCTTATTGGTTAAATACTTTGTGTTTGTGTGAATCTAGTGTGTTTCATAGGCATACCTTGACATATGTAACCTGCTAAAAATATATGGTATGGACATTAAGTAACACCATATTTTAGTCACACAGAACTTTATGTTCTAACCCCTCTCCTTAACATATCCAATAGGTTAGTAGATGAGGTAAAAGCCATGGACAAAGTCACGATTGGAGCTAAAGAAGAAGACGAAGTTGTTATATTATTATTAGTAGTTATTACTTTACTTATTTTGGGAACTTGTGAGAATGAATTATTTGATGCACCCATTGAACAGATGTAACTTTGACTACTGTATTTCTGTGATTTTTAAATAAGTGGTACATCTTATTTCAGTATTATATTTTCTCTTTCTGTTGTGTAAGATTTCCATTCGAAGTATATATTATCTGTGCAAATGAAATCCTTACAAGAATCAATGGCCCATTTAGAATCGTTCTAAGTTTCGATGAGCCTTTTCTGGGTCAAAATTTAGGCCCATTCCGGGTGGGTTATTACATTTGGTATCAGAGCATACATTACCCACTTATAAGGAAATTATACGTATGAGAGACATATTTGTAATTTGAAAAAGGTTTTTCAACTATATATATATATATATAATATTTACCACAAAAACATACGCATTTACATAAGGCAACTTCATCGTTTTCTTTCTTTTTTCAACTTAAATACACTCTCAAGAGTATTCAAAAAAGGATTCTTCCTTTTCTTTTCAAATAGTAGAATGGCTAAAAATCCTACGGAGTAGGGAAACCAGGCAAGGCCCCGATACTTGCCAGAATGGTTCCAATAATATGTTCGTACTGTAGAACAGGCCCCTGTTGCTAATCCTGCTCCAGCGACACCTGCAGCTCCTGTTGTTGAGGTTGCCTTTGACTTTTCTTGCAACCGTAAGACCTTTACGAGTATTGGAGGGAAATCATTCACTGGGAAAGAAAAATTTACTAATGCCCGGTCTTGGCTAACGGACTATGAAAGAATTTTTGAAGCTACTGGCTGGCCTGATGAAGTGAAGAGGAGAATTGCAGCCTGACACTTGAAAGATGAGGCCCTTGAATGGTGGAATTTAGTGGCTATGGAGAAGAGGGACGGATATTTACCTGGGCTAACTTCAAAATTCGTTTCGAAGAAAAATTATTGCCAAGGGCGGAAAAGACTATCCAATTAGAGAAATTCATCCACCTCAAGCAATGAAGCTTGAGCTTGCAAGGGTATGTAGCCAAACTTACCAAATTATGTAAGTTTAGGGGAGATTTGGTAGATACCCCTATGAATAAAGCCTTGAGATCTGTAAAAGGGTTAAACTCCCCGTTGAAGGAAACTTTATCAGACCAAGTAACGTTTAGGGAAACTTTTGAAACCCTAATAGAGACAGCTATCTTATGTACTGCTGAAGGTTCCAAGGAGGGAAAATAAGGTGAGAAAGGAGAAGGAAGTTCTGACTAGGATAAGAAAAAAGAATGGTGGGAAAACAAGAAGAAAGGAAACAATTTAAGGAAGCATAAACTTGTATGAGGTGCAACCGCAAGGGCTATGAGGCCAAGGATTGTAGAACCTCGTTGGCAAAAAAGGAATTTAAAGGAAAGTGTTACAACTTCCATGAAGAAGGACACATGTCTAAGGACTACCCAAAGTCAAAGTTTTCAAAAGTGGCCAGAATTATGCAATAGAGGCGGCACCAAATCAAAGCCGACCCCCAAAGGACCAAGGACAACCCGCATTAGAAGGTATAACTTCTGTTTTAGGAAATTCTGCATACACCTTGTTCAATTCCGGAGCGACTCATTCTTTTATCTTCAAGAGACTAGTTAATATGTTGAACCTTCATGTATCTATCTCTGATAGTCCGATAGAGGTGACCAACCCTATCGGAGGATCTAAGTATCTTGATTTGTTTTGCAAAGACCTAGTATTGGAGGTCGATATCGTCGATTTCCATTGTGAAGCGTATGCGTTGGATTTTATGTGGCATGACCTTATCCTAGGTTTGGACTGGCTATTATTTTTATGGGCCATCCTAGATTGCGATAAGAGGATCGTTCGTCTTAGGAGCCGAGGAGGGCGCAGCCTAAATATTCCTTATAATTATAGAAACAAGGATGAAGCCTTATTATATTCCTTATCTCCTAGTTCTTAAGGACCAACTTCGATCCCTATAGCATGTGAGTTCTCGGATATTTTTGAGGAAGTCGTGGGACTTCCACCTCGTAGAGATATCTCTTTTTATATTGACCTAGAGAAGGATGCTAAACCTGTAGCACTGCATTTGGGGCATATGGCGCCTAAGGAAAAAAGGGAGTTAGATACACAGATTTCAGAATTATTAGGTTTTATTCGATGAAGTACCTCATAATGGGATGCACCTGTTGTATTTGCCACCAAAACAGGCGGATCTTTGAGACCTTGTGTGGACTACAGGGAACTCAATAAATTGACCAAGAAGGATAAGTACCCTTTACCTAGAATGATGACCTTTGACCACTTGGGAGGATCCCTGGTATTTTCCCAGTTAGACATTGCTACTAGATTTCACCAGTTAAGAATTGCGGAGGAAAGTAAGGACAAACAACATTTATGATGCCAGATGGATTGTTCCAGTGGGAAGTTATTCCCTTCGGACTAATGAATGCACCCGCTTTCTTCGTTGACCTCATGAGTAGAGTGTTTAGGGCATTCCAAATAAAATTGTGGTAGTCCTCATAGATGATATCCTTATATTTTCAAAAGATCATAAAGTGCATGAAAATCACTTGAGACAAGTGTTATGGATATTAGGAAAGAACCAATTGAAAGCAAAATTCTCGAAGTGCCATTTCTGGAGGGAAGAAGTAATATTTTTAGGACATATTATGTCGAGCGAAAGCTTGGTCGTAGACCCCGCAAAGATCGAGGCAATCAAGGAGTGGAGGATACCTCGAAATACTATGGAAGTAAGAAGCTTCCTGGGATTGGCCAGATATTATAGGAAAAAGTATTAATGACTTTGCAAAAATTGCTACTCCTTTAACCCAATTAATGAAGACGAATTTGGTGTTCTCTTGGAGTAGTAAATGTGACATAGCCTTTAATAAATTAATGGAAGTATTAACTAGCACGCCAGTCCTAATTATACCCGATGGTTCAAAACTATTTACAGTTTACACCGATGTGTGTAGGACCGTTTAAGGAGCGGTCCATATGCAAGAGGGAAGAGTAGTTTTATAATGACCTAAACTTCCCCGTGAAGGAAAGTCCAGATTGCTTTGAGAACACGATGAATCAGAACACAAACATAAGAACATTTCACCACTTATTACAACTATTTCATCAGAATACAAGAATATAACAGAGTACGAATAAATCATATACATTTGATTAATATCAGAGATTTAAATTACATTTAAATACATAGCTGCAGAAAACAATACAAAACACAACTGAAAGTAATACACAGATACAGAGCTTTCCGAATATCGCTTCAGCTATAAATCAGGATCCTGTGAATATAAATCTACAAAACCAAAACTACTAGCTGCTCGTGCGGAAAATAGGGGCACCCAGAGTTTAGGTTAAAACAATAAACTCCAGGTCAGTCATGTGATTGGTGTGAGAACTAAAATAGTTATTAATCTTTATTTTAAAGTTCGGTGAATCAAGGGACCACACCGTATAACACGAAACGGGTTTCCTTCCAAGAATACCAGTGCATAAAACAACAGCGCAATGCTAAATAAAGAACAATAAAGCTATTATAAGACTTAGGTCCCATCACACAATGCAACGCAAGCCAGAGGATAGAGTTTTTACCTTATAATAGAAAGAATGCCTGGTACGTAAAATTTCATATTTTATTACTACAAGTGTATAGTGTCGAAACAATTTCAATCATAAGTGTCAATCATGGACGGCATAAATGCCCCATACCACTATGTTGCCATATATAGGTTTACAATTAAAACCGCAAAACGTCGTATTGGAAGTTGGATTTCTATCTGTGAACCGAGGCAAGGGATCGTCCTCACCACTTCGAGACTCTCTATCCCGAGCCTTAGGACCCAGACTCAGGTGGGCCCTTGGATCGTCAGGGCCGGTCCACGCGGAGTGGATTAAAATGTCTGAACAATGCGTTTCCCCGCCCTATGCGGTGTAAACTGGTCATATCCCGACCAAACTATCGGCCCCGGAATGACCGATATAACCAAGGCGCCTCGCTATCCATCATCCACATAAGTAAAACGTCAGGGCTTGCAAAACGCTGACACCACTCCTAGCTAGAAGGAAACGCATGCCTTCCCTGAAGTCCTCTCCCATTTCTGGTTCAGACCGGGGTGCGAGGCTCGCGATTTAACGCTACACAAAGCTATGCTATATTAAAGCCGTTCTTTGATCATCATCCACAAGACTCTGCTTTTCAACAGAAGCCTTGATCATTTGCTTCTCAGTATGCCACACAGGCAATTCACGTTATGCAACCGATGTTTATCAATCACACAGAATGAAATCCGATGTCAGACACACATCCATTTACAAGTTCATTCTGGGTCCGAACGAAACCTGAGGCACCTTATTCCACGTCCCATATGTTCAATACAGGAGAGAGGTCCTCGCATATCCGGTCTATCTCCAAGTACGTCTGGACGATCACTACTTATTACCTTGTCTTGGGTGTACAGCCCAATCAAGACATCAGTAATCATTCAAACGATGTGAAGACCTCCGGTCTTCAACCACCATCTTCATCCTCGACGCATCGTTAAATCAGTTATTCAGAATGGGATAAAACCGGTCTTTCTGAATAACTCCCGTATATAATAAACAAGTGCTATAAAAACACAACATACGCCTCATTCCAATCCAGAATATTCCTTTATTCAAATATTCTTATACTTTGGGAAAGGTTCCCATTAATTTTATCAAAGATAAATTCTTTAAATTTATTCTTTAATCTTCTTTTTGGATTTCAATTCAAACCAAATTATGGTTTATCCAAACTAATCGGGATTAACGAACCTTACCGAAGTAATCATTTGTTTTAATTTCCCAACCCCAACCTATTCATCCCATGAAGTAAAACTGGTAATACTTCATATCTAACACCACGGTGTTATCGGTAAATTCAATTACCATTTCACGTTCAAATCTTATTAATGATTTAACTATCTCCTGGAGCAAAACTAGTGATACTCCATTCTCTATCATTTCCCAAATTTGATAATTTAAATTATCAATTCCCATTTTCAATCTATTTAAAGATTCATTAAAACTTCACTTGGTTTTGATCTTCCAAAAAATCAATATTAGTGATTATTTAACATGGGAAATCATATCCTGTCTTTAACTGGGTTAAAAAACCAATGTCATTTAAAACACGGTTCACTATAAACCCAAAACCACATTCCATTCCATCAGCCTCTAACCGTAAATCAGGAAGTGAACAATTCCCTTAGTATTAACCCTGAAGGCCGAAACCAACATCAGATCAATACCACGGAAACCATTCAACTTAACTAATCTCCAGTTAGTTTCTGATTTTCTTAACACCATTGGGTCTAAGAACAGTATTATTAAAGATACCATTCATGACAACCCAAAATCTCATTCCATTGTTAATCTGGTTAAAGAACAAGTGTTATTTAAAACACCGTTCACGATAAACCCAAAAACCATGTAACGGCAAGGAATTTCGCTCGATCCAAATCAGTCGCTAAACCGATCAAGACCGTTCGAAACCCCTGATCGTTTTGAGAACAGGACAATTTGGAACGCAGACAGAAGAACATTTCATTGTTTATTACAACAATTCCATCAGATACAAGAATATACAGAGTATAAATGGATAAATTACATTCGATAAATATCAGAGATTTAAATACAGTACTGCAGCGGAAAAATAATACAAAACACAGCTGAAAGTAATACACGGACACAGAGCTTTCCGAGCATCGTTCCAGCTGTAAATCAGGATCCTGTGAATATAAATCTGCAAAACCAAAACTACTAGCTGCCCGTGTAGAAAATAGGGGCACCCAGAGTTTAGGTTAAAACAATAAACTCCAGGTCAGTCATGTGACTGGTGTGAGAACTAAAACAGTTATTTAAAACTTTACTTTAAAAGAGAGTAATTCAAGGGACCACGCCGTATAACACGGAACGGGTTTCCTTCCAAGAATACCAGTGCATATAAATAAACAACGCAATGCTTTTTTATAAAAATGAAGCTATTATAAGACCCAGGTCCCATCACACAATGCAATGCAAGCCGGAGGATAGGGTTTTCCCTTATAATAGCCAAACATGCTTGGTACGTTTAAAACAAATCATTTTGATACTATTATAAGTGTATAGTGTCAAAACAACTTCAATCATAAATATCAATCATAGACGGCATAGTATCCCATGCTACTATGTCGCCATACTAGGCTCTATAAATAAAACCGAAACATCACGTAGTGGAAATTGGATTTCCATCATGAATCGAGGCAAGGGGCAAGCTCCTCTCCGCTTCGAGACACTCTAGCAAATGCCTCGGGACTACACACTCTGGGTAACCCCTGGGATCCTCCAAGACTGGTCCTCCCTTACGTTTGAGGATTAATTATTCTTGAATACACATTTCCCGGCACTATAGGACCTATAATCGAGGCGCCTCGCATCCAACAACCACAAAGGTGAAAATAATATAAATGTCAGCCAGTTTAAGCACTGACACCACCCATAGCTAGAAAGAAACGTCGTGCACTCCTTGGGTCCTCATCCCGTTTTTGACTCATACCGAGGTGTGAGGCTCGCGAATCCACGCTATACACAAAGCTGTGCCACACAGGCCGTGCTTTGATCATCAACCACAAGACTTTGCTTTTCAATAGAAGCCTTGATCAATTGCCACTTAGGCGTGCCACACAGGCAATTCATGCCATGCGACTGATGTCCATCGATATACAACCTCTGAGCTCGTACGTCTCAGAGAAGGGTGTTAAGCAAGAGAATGAATTCTACGCCGCCAAACAGATGTATATTTAATAGAGATCAATCATCACAGAATAAAATCCAATGTCAGACACATAGTCCATTTACAAGTTCGTTTTGGATCTGAACGAAACAGAAGGCACTTTCCTCTCATATCCATCGATCTCCAAGTACGTCTGGACGATCACCAACTGATTCCCTCATCTTGGGTGTACAGCCCAATCAGTATCATCAGTAATCACCCAAACGATGTGAAGACTTCTGGTCTTCAATCACCATTTTCATCTTCGACATATCGTCGAATCGGTTATTCAGAATGGGTATAAACCTGGCCTTTCCGAACAACCCACGTATATAATAAACAAATGTTACACCAACACAACATACGCCCCATTCCAATTCAGCAGTCACTAACCGTAAATTAGTAAGAGAACAATTCCCCAAATATTAACCCCGAAGGCCGAAACCAACATCAGATCAATACCCAGGAAACCATTCAACTTAACTGATCCCTAGTTAGTTCCTAAATTTCACGTTCTTAGGGAAAGGTTCCCATTAATTTTATCAAAGATAATTTCTTTAAAATTTATTCTTTAATCTTCCTTTGGATATCATTTCAAACCAAAATATGGTTTTCCAAACTAGTCGGGATTAGCGAACCACACCGAAGTAATTATTTATTTTATTTCGCAATCCCAACCTATTCATCCCATGAAGCAAAACTGGTAATACTCCATATCTAATACCACAGTGTTATCGGTAAAATTAATTACCATTTCACGTTCAAATCTAACTAAAGTTTTAACTATCGCTTTGGAGCAAAACTGGTGATACTCTATTCTCGCTCACCTTCCAAATTTGATAATTTAAATTATCAATTCACATTTCAATCTAATTACATACTCATTGAAACTCCTTTTACTGGGTTAAAGAACTAATGTCATTTGAAACACAGTTCATGATAAACCCAAATCACATTCTATTTACTGTCGGGTTAAAAAACAAGTGTTATTCAAAGCACCGCTCACGATAAATCCACAAATCAATTCTAATTCAATTCCAATCAAATATATTAGAAATTCTGATTATTTAAAACCCCTTTCAAATCCAATTTATTTGTTTAAAAATAATTGGGTTTTAAATTTAGTTCAAAACTAGTTCATTTCGATAAAAATCTATTTTTATCTTCACAAATGTGGGATTTTTCATCCCAGTTCTTCACAAATCATTTCTTATTATTCTTATTCGCATCAAAATAGCGCATCTCTAATCAACACGGCTTTATATTTTTCAATAACTTCATTATTCTTATTCAACAAATGAATCTATATTTCTTTCAATACATGACTAATCTCAACGGATGAGTACTGTCAACACGCGACTATTTTTATTATTTAATATATTTTATAAAAACTATGGTATCTATCGTTTGATTTCAAATCAGACTCCAACCGTAAATTAGTAAGAGAACGATTCCCTAAATATTAACCTCGAAGGCCGAAACCAACATCATATCAATATCCAGGAGACCACTCATCTTATCTATTTTCCGGTTAGTTTCTAATTTTATATATGATAAAGATGTAAATTTTATTGTTAAAATATTTCGTTTAACACATGACTAATCTCAACGGATGAGTACTGTCAACACATGAACCTTTTTGTTATAATATTCTTTATTTTTCCAATTGGAATGAGGCCCAATCAATTACCATATAAAGTTAATTATATGGATTCCATACAACACATGTATATAATAGCAACGATAAATAATCAACCATCATCCAAAGTGCACTACACTGTATAAGCATCAAATATAGATATCTAACGCTTATAGCAGCCTGTCGATCCATCGATCGACATACAACTTATTATTGGGATTAGTATATGTCATATGTTATCCCAATACCCATGTGGGGTTTCAAAACAACAAACACAGATTTTATTTGTGAAGTTAGGCGATGTGTAAATTTTATCGTCCCTATCAATATTAGTCAAATGTGTGTATATAAGCAAATCGTCCGATTTGTTTATATTTATTTATTTCATTACATATACACGTTAAAAATTCCATTTTTAACTATACCATATTTATTTTCTATATAAATAATTTATTTCATTTCAAATCACACAATCAACTACACATCAAAATCAATCAAACAAACAAACCGTCCATGGTCTGTGGACGACGGGTGTCGGGTACTACTAAACACCGTCTACATCCTAGTATATATTATAAACTAGAAAACAAAATTAAAAGGTGAGAAGTTCTCACCGACTAGCTAATCCAAACGCCACGACTCTTCTTATGTGGAAAATCTTCGTCGTTTCTTCTTTCATCACTTTCGTCATCCGTATTCACTACATATATAAAAATCGAATTTTTATTTCGCTATTCAATATATAAAAATCGAATTTTTACTTTGCTATTCAATATATAAAAATCGAATTTTTACTTCGCTATTCAATATATAAAAATCGAATTTTTACTTTGCTATTCAATATATAAAAATCGAATTCTTTCTTCCTATGCTATATGGATAAAAATCACATTTTTATACCGCTACTATATAGATAAAAATTCTATTTTTACACCGCTACTATATAGATAAAATTTCTATTTTTACAACTGTGTTCTTATAATAAAAATTATATTTTTATCACGCTATTCTCTATATAAAAATCACATTTGTCCTTTGTAACAAACATGAACAAAAATCATGTCTTTATATTTCTAAAAATCTCGTCTTTCAAGTTGTAAAAATCACTTCTTTCTACTATACAAAAATATATGTAAAGATTGTATTTTTATCATGCGTTATTATATATAAAAATTCCATTTTTATACTATGATAATAAAAAAAACAGCTTTGTATAATGCCATATATGTAATAAAAATTATATTTTTATTCACTCTATATATATTTTGATAACGCTACTCATGTAAAAATCTTATCTTTCTTATGCTAACTTCATAATATCTTTGCTTAGTAAAAAAAATCGAATCTTTACTTATAAAATTCACTTTTAAAACAATGCTTAGTTTCTAAATCATCTACATGATATAATTAGCAAATTTAAAATAAAAATCACCTTTTCCTTCTTGTGAAAATCGAATTCTTGTTAGTGGAGGAGCTGAGGGGCGTCGGAGAACGACCGCGGGTGGCAGAAGGAGGAGCAGGCGGCGTCGCGGGTGCTCGGTTGCGGGTCTCGTAGTCTCACGAGCTCTGGAACTCACGACAGGGAGAGAGGTGTTGGCTGAATCATGGGTTTGGGTTCGGAGGAGGAAGGAGAAGGAAGAGAGGGGGCGGAGGAGCATGAGGGGAGGGGGCGACGGCAGACAGAGGTCTGGTGGAGGGCGCCGCTCGAGATCGTCGGTGGCGCGACAAGGATTCCCCCTTTCTCATGGGTTTTTTTATTTTATTTTATCTGAACGAATAAGGAGGAGGGAGAGAGGTTTAAGTAGAGAGGGAGTGTTTTATTGTATATATTTAATAATTGAATATTATTATTTTTCTTCCTATGAGTTGACTTTTAATTCGAACACAAAATCGAACCCACCGACTGTCGTCTCTAGCTAATTACCCAATTCCGAACACAATGGGATATGCTGCGTAAGCCAATTCGTCTGTTTCGATCAGTTTCCACTTAAATTAAAATTCAAATCTACATATTCAATTTTAAACATACATTTCAATTTACCGGGGTCACATACTAGCTCTAAAAATTCTAGAAAAATTATTTCTAGCTTCGTATTGACGATACGGTCCTAACAAAACTAATTTCGTCAAATTCCGAGACCATTTGAAAAATGGCCATTTTCCAGTCGATTAAAATCAACTGAAACTGGTCAAACACGTTTTCCTTTGCCACGCTCACATATTAATTCGAAAAATTATGAAAATTGGAATCTAGCAATAACTTGACTTCGCGGATCCAACAAAAGTGGTTTCGTCGAAATCCGAGGTCGTTTGCAAAATGTCTATTTTTTTTAAAGGCCGAAATTCCCTAGCGACTATTCTGAATTTTCAACTGGACGTATCTTTTGATCCCCGCTATGAAATTTTGATTCTTCGAATTCGTTGGAAAGATATTCTCAATTAGATTCTAATATTTTTGGTTTCGTTAAAATCCGGTTTATTTTGCACCCAGTACATTCATTTGAATTTTAAAATCGAATTATCGAACTACCGCGCCATTTTCAATTCCTTTTATATATATATAAATAAATATTTTATATTCTAATGACGATCTATATAATATATACGTTTTAATTCTATTCAAAATAAATTTCTCGTCGATATTATTTAAAATAATTCATTTTAAATATTCAAAATTCACTAAAATTGCCAAAATAAAAAAATTTAAATTGGCTCGCATTTTCTGGGTTGTTACATTCTCCCCCACTTAAAACTTTTCATCCCCGAAAAGGAACGAAGCCGAAAGTTGTTTTACAAATCAACTCAACTTCCAATATTTTGACTACGGCTTAAGTTCTTCAACTTTTCAGTTTCTAAGAACTTTTCAAATTTTTCAAAAAATTTGGCTAACACCCTAAATTTCCGAAAAATTTCGCCATAACCTCCCCTGCACCGGGAGCACCGGGAAAATCCCGAAATTGCCACACAGGCCTTCTGATCTCAAAAAGAAAAAGAAAAAGCCAATCGGCTCATAAAATCATCATCACCCAAACAAAACAGTAAATTATGGTAAACATGTACCTATTTGTCGGGCAAACAATTTTATTCTCTGCTCTAGCCTCTTCGCTATGACCTGTTCAACAGATATACTTGTATATGCATGCAAATCTCAAGCAATTTTCAATACAGTTCAATATTCGGTTCAATTAGGCTAAATGGTTAAAAATATCAAACAAATAAACAAACAACACAATCAGTAATCAATTAGTGGATTAACGTTTCAAATTCATAACTTGATACATATACAGAAAATCATGTTTTTGATGCCAATTCACAATAATGTATTCTAGCTATATTTTGGTTCTCACACCAGTCTAACGGAAATATATAGATATCACACCTTCGAAACACGAACATAAATATTGATGATGCCATGGTCATTATCAACATCATCTCCGGGCGACTAGAGTGTGATTCTATATCTATCCAGTATATTAAAACTTCGAATATACGTTCATGACGCGTATATGCAAAATCATTATATACTCGATTGTCCAAATTGAATATAAATAAAATATTCAAATACGTATAAAACGGTTTAAATTTTCAAAACAATACTGTTTTCATTTGAAAAATATACTCTTCACACTCGTTCTAGGATACTACCGATCCTATCTCTAACGAGTCATTCTAATTGGATATTACTAATCCAGTATCTGATGAATTCTTTCGTATGGTTCTAATGTGTCTTGTTCTCGATCTTTGTAAACCAAAGCTCTGATACTAACTGTAACGGCAAGGAATTTCGCTCGATCCGAATCAGTCGCTAAACCGATCAAGACCGTTCGAAACCCCTGATCGTTTTGAGAACAGGACAATTTGTAACGCAGACAGAAGAACATTTCATTGTTTATTACAACAATTCCATCAGATACAAGAATATACAGAGTATAAATGGATAAATTACATTAGATAAATATCAGAGATTTAAATACAGTACTGTAGCGGAAAAATAATACAAAACACAATTGAAAGTAATACACGGATACAGAGCTTTCCGAGCATCGTTCCAGCTGTAAATCAGGATCCTGTGAATATAAATCTGCAAAACCAAAACTACTAGCTGCCCGTGTAGAAAATCGGGGCACCCAGAGTTTAGGTTAAAACAATAAACTCCAGGTCAGTCATGTGACTGGTGTGAGAACTAAAACAGTTATTTAAAACTTTACTTTAAAAGAGAGTAATTTAAGGGACCCCGCTATATAACACGAAACGGGTTTCCTCCCAAGAATACCAATGCATATAAATAAACAGCACAATGCTTTTTATAAAAATGAAGCTATTATAAGACCGAGGTCCCATCACACAATGCAATGCAAGCCGGAGGATAGGGTTTTCCCTTATAATAGCCAAACATGCTTGGTACGTTTAAAACAAATCATTTTGATATTATTATAAGTGTATAGTGTCAAAACAACTTCAATCATAAATATCAATCATACACGGCATAGTATCCCATGCTACTATGTCGCCATACTAGGCTCTACAAATAAAATCGAAACATCACGTATTTGAAATTGGATTTCCGTCATGAGTCGAGGCAAGGGGCAAGCTCCTCTCTGCTTCGAGACACTCTAGCAAATGCCTCGGGACTACATACTCTGGGTAACCCCTGGGATCCTCCAAGACCGGTCCTCCCTTACGTTTGAGGATTAATTATTCCTGAACACACGCTTCCCGGCCCTATAGGACCTATAATCGAGGCGCCTCGCATCCAACAACCACAAAGGTGAAAATAATATAAATGTCAGCCAGTTTAAGCACTGACACCACCCATAGCTAGAAAGAAACGTCATGCACTCCTTGGGTCCTCATCCCATTTTTGACTCATACCGAGGTGTGAGGCTCGTGAATCCATGCTATACACAAAGCTGCGCCACACAGGCCGTGCTTTGATCATCAACCACAAGACTTTGCTTTTCAACAGAAGCCTTGATCAATTGCCACTTAGGCGTGCCACACAGGCAATTCATGCCAAGCGACTGATGTCCATCGATATACAACCTCTGAGCTCGTACGTCTCAGAGAAGGGCGTTAAGTAGGAGAATAAATTCTCCGCCGCCAAACAGATGTATATTTAACAGAGATCAATCAACACAGAATAAAATCCAATGTCAGACACACAGTCCATTTACAAGTTCGTTCTGGGTCTGAACGAAACAGAAGGCACTTTCCTCACATATCCATCGATCTCCAAGTACGTCTGGACGATCACCAACTGATTCCCTCATCTTGGGTGTACAGCCCAATCAAGATCATCATTAATCACCCAAACGATGTGAAGACTTCTGGTCTTCAATCAGCATCTTCATCTTCGACATATTGTCGAATCGGTTATTCAGAATGGGTATAAACCCGGCCTTTCCGAACAACCCGCGTATATAATAAACAAATGTTACACCAACACAACATACGCCCCATTCCAATTCAGCAGTCACTAACCGTAAATTAGTAAGAGAACAATTCCCCAAATATTAACCCCGAAGGCCGAAACCAACATCAGATCAATACCCAGGAAACCATTCAACTTAACTGATCCCCAGTTAGTTCCTAAATTTCACGTTCTTAGGGAAAGGTTCCCATTAATTTTATCAAAGATAAATTCTTTAAAATTTATTCTTTAATCTTCCTTTGGATATCATTTCAAACCAAATTATTGTTTTCCAAACTAGTCGGGATTAGTGAACCACACCGAAGTAATTATTTGTTTTATTTTCCAATCCCAACCTATTCATCCCATGAAGCAAAACAGGTAATACTCCATATCTAATAGCACGGTGTTATCGGTAAAATTAATTACCATTTCACGTTCAAATCTAAATAAAGATTTAACTATCGCTTTGGAGCAAAACTGGTGATACTCCATGTAACACCCCACCTCCGCCAATGCCACTCTTGCAAGGACATTAGCTTTGGAGGGGCGTTAAACAAGGTAAACATGCATGCAGATATCACAAGACAGAACATATAAGTAAAACAGAGTAGTAAAGCAGCGGATAAAACTTAGCATTTCAAAACCATAGTCATGTTACAACAAAGTACTTGGTCATTATTTTCCAACAACAAAGTCTAGATAAAATCATAAACTGAAAAACTGAAATACATAAAGTACTATCCCCAAAGTGAAGTGATAAACCATAGCTAGCTCAATATCCAAACCCGTACATGAGCAAATCCAGTAAGCAAGCTAGAAAGATCCAAGCTAAGCTCCAATGTTCCCACCCTGAGGACCTGAGGGGGGGGGGGGAACGGAAGACAAGAGGCGAAAGAAAACAGGTCAGTCAAAAAGACTGGTAAGCCCTACTACTATATGTCTATGAACTAGTAAAGTTAACTGCCATGAGAAGCTGAGATGAACATGAGGATAACAACATACTGGCATGATGATTAACTAACAAGATAGATAAAGGTGTCATCGCATAATCAAGGTTAAGTTTTGCACCACGGGTGTACTAGCATTCTAACATGTCAAGTAAAAACAAGAATTGATCCCTTGGCCCATCATCATGAGGTGACCTAAATTAAGGTCCAACTACACGGTCTAGTCGATCGGCTCCCTATAAGCCTAACTCGTCAAGTGTCGGTGTCATGCGGCTTAATCATGTAATGTAGTTGACTGTGCAGGGTCCACCCTAGGGTGTATCAGGCCCTATGGTGTAACCCTCTGACACCATACCATGATGCACAGTCCAAACCTACCGTTGCCCGTGTTCAACTCCGGACTTGATGTGCACGACCATGGTCCGCCTGAACAACCGGGGCATCATTCAGCCATCTCTTTTGGTCTCTTACAATCAGCCCAGTAATCGTGCCCCACCCTAGCCTAGTCCTAGGGTCTTATGATACTACCCAGAAGGTTACTACTGAAAAGGACCACGGAACTAGGGTTTCTTAACGGATTAAATGTGATTAACCCGATCCAAACGTGGATTAAATCGGTTAAGAGTACCCAAGGCTCCTGACTTAACCTCGATTAACCCATCAAGCCCAAATTGGTTAAGTATTAAGTGGACCATGACTTAACCCTAATCAGGAGGCATTAATTAACTTAATGCGCTTTAACCTCTCACATTAGACTTTGTTGTGGTTACTAGTTAAGCCGGGCGGGGTCCGGGTAGCTTTACACCACAACTATGTCTAACCTCGGGTTCGAGCACAACATGACCAACTTCTCACATTGGGTCCTATTGTTTGTAGCCACTAGTTAAGCCGGGCGGGTCCGGGTAGATTTATGCTACAAACTCAACCCAACCTCGAGTTGGCCACACTCATATTTTCTAAGTGTCATGTCCATTATGTTTCCAAAACATAATTACAAGTTAACATATCACGTCATGTTACAAAAATCATGTTCATGTCATTATGTTACCCGACCCCAACGTAATCCCATCGTTTACATAATCGCAACAACGCATAAAGGATAAAATAGGGAACTTGGCATAACCTTGACATATAGGTGTTGAAGCCACAAGTTTAACATGGTGGCATATGAAATGTACATATGTTCATATACTTGCATATTGCATTGTTAGGCTTCAAAAGCATGCATAAAACCAAACTTAGCATATGAGTGATACATGGTGATAAATAACATGTAGAAGTTGCTAGAAGTTCGCATTTTGCCTCACATCCAAGTTATCATAAGGGATATGATAACTTTCATGTTGCCAAAATGCAACCTTTAATATAAAGCTTGGAGATTTATGCTCAAAACCTCAAGTTTAACTTGCATAACATGATAACATGATCAACCCAAACTTGCATAACATAGCAACATGTGTCATACATAATGATTAAACCAACTTGCATAATGATCATCCAAACTTGCATATAATGATCAACCAAACTTGCATATAATGACCAACCAAACTTGCATATAATGATCAACCAAACTTGCATATAATGATCAACCCCGAACTTGCATCATTCATTTAACTTTAGAGTTCAAAGAAAGAAAGTAGAAAAGGGCTTACAATGCTATGAAGACACAAATAAATATTTATTATAAAGATTGAGACGAAGCCCTTATGCAAGCACCAAAAACCCAAATATGCAAGCTCCAAATGAAAACCCTTGAGCCAATTCAATAAAAACCCTTACTTTGAAATAGAAATGTTGCAACTTGACTTGAATGCAAGCTAAGAACACTCATACAAGTTTGAAAACACTTGTATGAACTCAAAATCTCCCATAGAAATTAACTTAGAAATTTTAGCATGAGAGTGGAGGCCATGAGAGGAACAAATTTGACATAGTTTAGTTGTAGGATTGAATAATGGTGATTTAGGCTAGGTTTGGGGTCTTTTTATAGAGGACTAGGATAGTATTAGCCATAGGATTAACCCTAGATTCAATCCAAGCCATCAAAGCATGTCTTGGGGAAGAAGTCAAGTGTAGGAACCATCTAGGGCCTTTAGATTAAAGCTGAACCATGAGAACCATTCAAATGCAAAATCTGCATTTGAGCGAATCGGCCCACGGGTCGACAGCCAAACACCCTGGATTAACCCCTAGTCGACCCAGCGAGCTTGGGTCGACCTCAAAAATCGGCCGGTTCGGTTATTCCCCTCTACCAATTCGCTGTTTTGAACATTTTTGCATATTTATTTATTTAATTTTCAATTATATATATATATATATATATATATATATATATATATCAATATATATATATTTCTCTGCGCAACCCATTTCACTTAATTAAGTATACTTTAATTTGTGATTTTTTCGTGAAACTTCGCGAGGCCATATCTTGGTCATACGGACTCCGATTTTCGAAAACTCGGACTCTATTTCGCGTATTTTTCCGAGACGAACGCAATGGCACAGCCCGTTTCCCTTGATTCAGATTTTACATTTTAATTCTGCCTCCATTTATGTTATAACATGTTATTCAAAAATACGGGTTGTTACATTCTCCCCTCCTTAAAGGATTTCGTCCCCGAAATCTCCAAGTTAGGAAGAACGTATCCTACCATCCATCATCCATCTACTCAAAACATCATCCACGTGCAGTCATTGTCCTTAAAGGATTCTTAATGTTGTATGATCATATGCAAAGGTGTGTGTATATGTACTTATCTAATGCAAAAATCAGGCGGTTACTGATACAGTAAACCTCCTTAATGCAAAATATGTTAGTGAAATGAGTCCATATGTATGCAAATTCCTAATATAATTTATAATCTCTACATGAGTGCACATAACATTCATCCATATGCAACATCCACGTGATAGCAAAACAAGTCTCATCCATGAATAAGTATAAACACTCATGCATATGCGGTATGAAAGTGTGTGAGCCGATCTTAGTGCCTAATGTGTATCATGCATCCACGAGTATCCACGTGCAACCACTTGCAACCATCAAGCATAACATGTTTCAAATACATGTTTCATCCAAAGGGTTTCTACCTAAGGTCCTCATGACAAGTTTAACGAGATGACAAGATAAACATGGATAAAAAGAAAGATATGCTAATTAGGAAAAGAGATCGAGAATGTACCCTAAAAAAGGGATGGATAAAGCCCACGCATCTTCTCCTCGGTTTCCCAAGTTGCTTCTTCGTCGGCTTCACCCCACTGAACTTTCACCTTATAGGCCATCTTTCCAATTCTCTCTACGATAGGGAAGGGTCCTACGAACCTTGGTGCCAACTTCCCAACTGCTCCAAAACGTACCACATTACGCAAAGAAGAAACCTTCACGAAAACCATGTCTCCCACTTCGAATTCCAAATCTGCCCTTCGCTTGTCAGCATAGGATTTCTGTCTGTCTTGGGCCGTTCTTATCCGTCTTCGAATCAATTCAACCCTCTTGGATGTGTCCCTTATCATGTCGGGCTCAATTATAGGCTTATCTGTCGTCTTCCCACCAACATGTTGGTGGCTTGCACGGCCTCCCATACGAAGCTTCAAATGGTGCCATCCCTATGCTGGCTTGATAGTTATTATTATAAGCAAACTCTACAAGAGGAAGGTGATCTTCCCAAGTACCACCGAAGTCGAGAACACAAAACCTCAAAAGATCTTCTAGCACTCTATTCACCCTTTCGGTTTGGCCATCCGTCCGGGGGTGATAGGCTGTACT
Source organism: Allium sativum (assembly GCA_030737875.1). Taxonomy (NCBI): domain Eukaryota; kingdom Viridiplantae; phylum Streptophyta; class Magnoliopsida; order Asparagales; family Amaryllidaceae; genus Allium; species Allium sativum. The sequence goes on along the minus strand of CM060922.1, from coordinate 438,974,023 downwards.
CAGATTCAATCGCGTACCCATTGCTTCTTGCAAACTGTTCCAGAACTGGCTAGTGAAAATTGGGTTACGATTGCTAACTATGCTAGAAGGAACTCCATGCAGCCTCACTATCTTTTGAAGATAAACAGATGCTAGCCGTGATACGGTCCTCTTGCTTTTCACCGGAATAAAATGGGCTCTCTTTGTAAATCTATCAATTATTACCCATATCCCATAAAGCCCAAATAGTTTGGTGGCGAACTTCTTCACCCCAACCATATACCACAAATAGGCTAGCCATACTCCTTAGGGGGTTTGTAACAGAACTAAGATTGAGGATAGGACTGAGAGGATATACTTAAAAGGTAGCATGCGAGTAAGCTCTACGGAACAATAGGGATCAAGGATATACTCTTAGAAAGAGATTAAATGCGCGTATCTAGACTTCAATCTTCTAAGCCGCATTTTCTTGTGCTTAATCCCATCGTGCCCTGACTGTCTTTTATCTTCGCAATTCCGTAGTTCTTAATTCTTGTTCCCAAAATATGAGTTAGAACTCATTTCACCGTTGCTTCTCGTTCCACTTCCACTTATTCTTTGCCTAAAATACTTGGCTTAAACATAACTGCGTGCTCATGGTTCATGCAAGCTTTCCAAGATTCGTTAGTGAATCTTGGATCTCATTTACATACTATACGGTATCCCACGCAGAAAACTATCTCTTGAAAACAGTGCCAATCCACGTTGCCAAACTGGAGCTGAGGTAAGGGCTCTCTTGAGCCTTTGAAAAGCAAGCTCACACTCCAAGTCCCATGCACAGACTAAGTTCTTCTTCGTCAACTTAGTAAGAGGGGCTGAAATCTTAGCGAAGTCCCTGATGAACTTCCTATAGTAGCCCGCCAAACCGAGAAAGCTTCTTACTTCGGTTGCACTCCTAGGAGTCTTCCACAACCACTTTCGCGGGATCCACTGCTATGCCTTGCTTAGAAACTATATGTCCAAGAAACCGAACTTCCCTTCTCCAGAAATGACATTTGGAGAACTTGGCTTTCAACTGATGCGCTCTAAGTGTATTCATCACTTCCTTGAGATGTCTAGCATGCTCTTCCTCATCCTTTGAGAAGATCAGAATATCATCCACGAAGACAACAACAAACTTGTTAAGGAACTCCCTGAACACCCTACTCATCAAATCTACGAAGTAGGCGGGTGCATTAGTCAAACCGAATGGCATGACAAGCCATTCAAAGAATCCATCTGGAGTCCTAAACGCAGTTTTATCAATGCTATCCTCAGCCACTCTAAGCTGATGGAATCCGGTGGCTAGATCGAGCTGAGAGAAAACAGAAGCACCTACAAGCTGGTCAAAGAGATCATCAATTCTCGGTAACGGGTGCCTATTCTTCTTTATCAGCTTGTTCAACTCTCGATAATCAACACATAGACGAAGCGAACCATCCGCCTTAGTAGCGAATACCACCGGAGCACCCCATTCAGAAATGCTTCGCCTAATAAAATTCTTCTCAAGCAACTCCTTGATTTGCTTACTGAGCTCCCTTCTTTCACGAGGGGCCATGTGCCTAACGGGCAATGATACTGGCTTGGCATTATCGACTAGATAAATGCGGAAATCTATCTCTCGTTTAGGGGGTAACCCCTTAACTTCTTCAAAGACATCGGGATAGTCTCGGACCACCCTTACAGATTGCAGATCATCGATGGACGAGTCGAGAGATTCAAGATAACATAACATGACGGGACCTCTAGGGTTACAAGAAATTTCTAGGGTGTTACCGAGGCGAGTCATGAGCCTCTCCACCCTATGCTCACAATCGAGGATGGCTCCATAACTGGACAACCAATCCATGCCCAAGACCAACCCATATCCCGTGACCCCGAGAACATAAGCACTACACGTGAATTCTACGGCCAAGATAGAAATTTTCAAATCCACACAAATCATAGACAGATGGGCGGAACCCCCAATTGGATTTGAAACACAAACGGGATCCTCAACTAAGCTAGTACTTAGGTGCAAACTTTCAACAATATCAGAAGAGATAAAACTATGCGATGCGCCAGAATCAAATAAGGTGCGAACAGGAAAATCAGAAATGTAAACATGAATTTCTATAAAAACTCTACCTCGATCAAAAGCTGGAGGAACGAGGAGAGCCTGCAATTGCCCTCCAGAGGGTCCTACTTGCTGAGTTTGTCCTTGCCCTTGTCCATGCTTCTTGGGACAATCCTTGCTAAGATGTCCAGATTCTCCGCAATGAAAACACTTGCCTAACTTCCTCTTCTTCTTCTTGCAATCCTTGGCTATGTGCCCAGTGATCCTACAGAAGTTGCACTTCCTTCTTTCTCTTGACTTGTTGTCCTTGCTATTGTTGTTGTTCTGATCTCTTTTCTCAGTATCTTCCTTCTTGCCTTGGGACTCATTTACCTTGACCTCCTTCTTGACACTCTCATCTTCTTCTTGAAGTAGGGTCATATTCACTAAACTCTCGAAGGTCGCCCCCAGGGGTATATGAGATATGGCCAAACCGCGCAATGGCTCATTTAATCCTAGAGCAAAGCGTAGGGCCTTCTTCCGAGCGGTGTTAACCCATTCTAGACCGAACTGAGCAAGTTGATTAAACTTATCCATGTATTCTCTAATGGTCATGTCCCCTTGCTTTAGTGATAGGAACCTCTCTAGCTGAAGGTTCTCTTCTGTCGATGATAGAAACTTTAGTCCAAACCTTCTCCTAAAGTCATCCCAAGTCTCAATGGGTCTAGTAGTGGTGGTGACTACCCACCAATAAGCAGCTTCCCCTTTCAATAGCCATACCACCAACAGAACTTTCCTACGATCTTCCACATCAAAGATAGCAAAGAGGTCTTCAGTTTCCTTTAACCAGTTTCTTGCCTCCACGGGAGTCTCCGTTCCGACAAAATTCTTGCAACCCATCGCCTTAAAGTCTTTGCAAAGCTTTGCGAAATCCTCTTGCGGATGCTGAGGGGGAGGAGGAACCTCAGCTACGGGAGGAGGAGAGATGTTAGCGACGGGGGAAGGAGGAGGAATGTTCGCAGGGCCGGCTTCATTCGCCCTTGCCTCCATAAATCTCCAGAACCAGACGGGTACTTGTATGCCTTCCGGGATGTTAAAGTGATCGGCCATACTAAAACGAAGAAAAAGATAGATTCAGAACGAAGAAACGAAGGATAGTGCTATGGCTTTTGGGGAATAGCCTTTTTAAAATAACTAGACTTTTCTTGGAAAATACTTAATTGGTTTTGAAAATAGTTTTTCAAAAGGTAAGTTTCAAAAACACTTTTGCTCAAATCTTGTAAACCTTATACTCTGATACCAAATGTAACACCCCACCTCCGCCAATGCCACTCTTGCAAGGACATTAGCTTTGGAGGGGCGTTAAACAAGGTAAACATGCATGTAGATATCACAAGACAGAACATATAAGTAAAACAGAGTAGTAAAGCAGCGGATAAAACTTAGCATTTCAAAACCATAGTCATGTTACAACAAAGTACTTGGTCATTATTTTCCAACAACAAAGACTAGATAAAAGCATAAACTGAAAAACTGAAATACATAAAGTACTATCCCCAAAGTGAAGTGATAAACCATAGCTAGCTCAATGTCCAAACCCGTACATGAGCAAATCCAGTAAGCAAGCTAGAAAGATCCAAGCTAAGCTCCAATGTTCCCACCCTGAGGACCTGAGGGGGGGGGGGAACGGAAGACAAGAGGCGAAAGAAAACAGGTCAGTCAAAAAGACTGGTAAGCCCTACTACTATCTGTCCATGAACTAGTAAAGTTAACTGGCATGAGAAGCTGAGATGAACATGAGGATAACAACATACTGGCATGATGATTAACTAACAAGATAGATAAAGGTGTCATCACATAATCAAGGTTAAGTTTTGCACCACGGGTGTACTAGCATTCTAACATGTCAAGTAAAAACAAGAATTGATCCCTTGGCCCAAGCTTGGCCCATCATCATGAGGTGACCTAAATTAAGGTCCAACTACACGGTCTAGTCGATCGGCTCCCTATAAGCCTAACTCGTCAAGTGTCGGTGTCATGCGGCTTAATCATGTAATGTAGTTGACTGTGCAGGGTCCACCCTAGGGTGTATCAGGCCCTATGGTGTAACCCTCTGACACCATACCATGATGCACAGTCCAAACCTACCGTTGCCCGTGTTCAACTCCGGACTTGATGTGCACGACCATGGTCCGCCTGAACAACCGGGGCATCATTCAGCCGTCTCTTTTGGTCTCTTACAATCAGCCCAGTAATCGTGCCCCACCCTAGCCTAGTCCTAGGGTCTTATGATACTACCCAGAAGGTTACTGCTGAAAAGGACCACGCAACTAGGGTTTCTTAACGGGTTAAATGTGGTTAACCCGATCCAAACGTGGATTAAACCGGTTAAGAGTACCCAAGGCTCCTGACTTAACCTCGATTAACCCATCAAGCCCAAATTGGTTAAGTATTAAGTGGACCATGACTTAACCCTAATCAGGAGGCATTAATTAACTTAATGCGCTTTAACCTCTCACATTAGACTTTGTTGTGGTTACTAGTTAAGCCGGGCGGGTCCGGGTAGCTTTACACCACAACTAGGTCTAACCTCGGGTTCGAGCACAACATGACCAACTTCTCACATTGGGTCCTATTGTTTGTAGCCACTAGTTAAGCCGGGCGGGTCCGGGTAGATTTATGCTACAAACTCAACCCAACCTCGAGTTGGCCACACTCATATTTTCTAAGTGTCATGTCCATTATGTTTCCAAAACATAATTACAAGTTAACATATCACGTCATGTTACAAAAATCATGTTCATGTCATTATGTTACCCAACCCCAACGTAATCCCATCGTTTACATAATCGCAACAACGCATAAAGGATAAAATAGGGAACTTGGCATAACCTTGACATATAGGTGTTGAAGCCACAAGTTTAACATGGTGGCATATGAAATGTACATATGTTCATATACTTGCATATTGCATTATTAGGCTTCAAAAGCATGCATAAAACCAAACTTAGCATATGAGTGATACATGGTGATAAATAACATGTAGAAGTTGCTAGAAGTTCGCATTTTGCCTCAGATGCAAGTTATCTTAAGGGATATGATAACTTTCATGTTGCCAAAATGCAACCTTTAATATAAAGCTTGGAGCTTTATGCTCAAAACCTCAAGTTTAACTTGCATAACATGATAACATGATCAACCCAAACTTGCATAACATAGCAACATGTGTCATACATAATGATTAAACCAACTTGCATAATGATCATCCAAACTTGCATATAATGATCAACCAAACTTGCATATAATGATCAACCAAACTTGCATATAATAACCAACCAAACTTGCATATAATGATCAACCAAACTTGCATATAATGATCAACCCCAAACTTGCATCATTCATTTAACTTTAGAGTTCAAAGAAAGAAAGTAGAAAAGGGCTTACAATGCTATGAAGACACAAATAAATATTTATTATAAAGATTGAGACGAAGCCCTTATGCAAGCACCAAAAACCCAAATATGCAAGCTCCAAATGAAAACCCTAGAGCCAATTCAATAAAAACCCTTGCTTTGAAATAGAAATGTTGCAACTTGACTTGAATGCAAGCCAAGAACACTCATACAAGTTTGAAAACACTTGTATGAACTCAAAATCTCCCATAGAAATTAACTTAGAAATTTTAGCATGAGAGTGGAGGCCATGAGAGGAACAAATTTGACATAGTTTAGTTGTAGGATTGAATAATGGTGATTTAGGCTAGGTTTGGGGTCTTTTTATATAGGATTAGGATAGTATTAGCCATAGGATTAACCCTAGATTCAATCCAAGCCATCAAAGCATGTCTTGGGGAAGAAGTCAAGTGTAGGAACCATCTAGGGCCTTTAGATTAAAGCTGAACCATGAGAACCATTCAAATGCAAAATCTGCATTTGAGCGAATCGGCCCACGGGTTGACAGCCAAACACCCTGGATTAACCCCTAGTCGACCCAGCGGGCTCGGGTCGACATCAAAAATCGGCCGGTTCGGTTATTCCCCTCTCCCAATTCGCTGTTTTGAACATTTTTGCATATTTATTTATTTAATTTTCAATTATATATATATATATATATATATATATATATCAATATATATATATTTCTCTGCGCAACCCATTTCACTTAATTAAGTATACTTTAATTTGTGATTTTTTCGTGAAACTTCGCGAGGCCATATCTTGGTCATACGGACTCCATTTTCGAAAACTCGGACTCTATTTCGCGTATTTTTCCGAGACGAACGCAATGGCACAGCCCGTTTCCCTTGATTCAGATTTTACAGTTTAATTCTGCCTCCATTTATGTTATAACATGTTATTCAAAAATACGGGTTGTTACACTCCATTCTCGCTCACCTTCCAAATTTGATAATTTAAATTATCAATTCACATTTCAATCTAATTACAGATTCATTAAAACTCCTTTTACTGGGTTAAAGAACTAATGTCAATTAAAACATTGTTCACGATAAACCCAAATCACATTCTATTTACTGTCGGGTTAAAGAACAAGTGTTATTCAAAGCACCGCTCACGATAAACCCATAAATCAATTCTAATTCAATTCCAATCAAATATATTAGAAATTCTGATTATTTAAAACCCCTTTCAAATCCAATTTATTTGTTTAAAAATAATGGGGTTTTAAATTTAGTTTAAAACTAGTACATTTCGATACAAATCTATTTTTATCTTTACAAATATGGGATTTTTCATCCCAGTTCTTCACAAATCATTTCTTATTATTTCACACAAATTATTGATATTTTTAATAATTTTATCAAGGCCCGTACGGTCGATTTCCATCAACGGCCATCAAACTGCACTTACAGCGACCTTTTCTGAAATTGATTTGGACATATCTCCAAATCCAACCGTTAGATTTCAAATTTCTAATATTCGTTAGAAAGCTCTTTTCGATACGAACCCAACGGTTCTGGTTTTAGGAGAATCCGATGGTCGGATCTCCCGAAATGTCCTTTCAAAGTCAATGGTCGAAATTTACGAACTGCCGCGGCGCGGCGCGTTCTATTCAGGCCATTATATATATAGTATATATATTATATATATATTTCATCGATTTCCTTTTTAAAACGAATTTTATAAATCGTTTCAAATTTGTTTCAAAAACAATTTCAACCTTCATTTCAAAAATCAAAATTGAATTTTCCCTTATAAATTCTTTTTACATTCATTTCTATTTGATTTCAATTCAAATCGGTTTTAATTCTATTTCAGTTCGTTTTCAATTGAATTCAAATTCGATTTCTATTCAATTCAATTCAAATTCGTTTTCTATTCAATTCAATTCAAATTCGATTTCTATTCAATTCAATTCAAATTCGTTTTCTATTCAATTCAATTCGAATTCGTTTTCCATTCAATTCAATTCGAATTCCTGTTATAAATATTCGATTTTTATCTCTTTTAAATATTCATTATAAAAACGAATATAATCGATACAAATATCGTTCGCGTCAAAATAGCGCATCTCTAATCAACACGGCTTTATATTTTTCAATAACTTCGTTATTCTTATTCAACAAATGAATCTATATTTCTTTCAATACATGACTAATCTCAACGGATGAGTACTGTCAACACGCGACTATTTTTATTATTTAATATATTTTATAAAAATTATGGTATCTATCGTTTGATTTCAAATCAGACTCCAACAGTAAATTAGTAAGAGAATGATTCCCTAAATATTAACCCTGAAGGCCGAAACCAACATCAGATCAATATCCAGGAGACCACTCATCTTATCTATTTTCCTGTTAGTTTCTAATTTTATATATGATAAAGATGTAAATTTTATTGTTAAAATATTTCGTTCAACGCATGACTAATCTCAACGGATGAGTACTGTCAACACATGAACCTTTTTGTTATCATATTCTTTATTTTTCCAATTGGAATGAGGCCCAATCAATTACCGTATAAAGTTAATTATATGGATTCCATACAACACATGTATATAATAGCAACGATAAATAATCAACCATCATACAAAGTGCACTACACTGTATAAGCATCAAATATAGATATCTAACGCTTATAAAAGCTTGTCGATCCATCGATCGACATACAACTTATTATTGGGATTAGTATATGTCATATATTATCCCAATACCCGTGTGGGGTTTCAAATCAACAAACACAGATTTTATTTGTGAAGTTAGGCGATGTGTAAAATTTATTGTCCCAATCAATATCAGTCAAATGTGTGTATATAAGCAAATCGTCTGATTTGTTTATATTTATTTATTTCATTCCATATACACGTTAAAAATTCCATTTTTATCTATACCATATTTATTTTCTGTATAAATAATTTATTTCATTTCAAATCACGCAATCAACTACACATCAAAATCAATCAAACAAACAAGTCGTCCATGGTCTGTGGACGACGGGTGTCGGGTGCTACTAAACACCGTCTACATCCTAGTATATATTATAAACTAGAAAACAAAATTAAAAGGTGAGAAGTTCTCACCGACTAGCTAATCCAAACGCCACGACTCTTCTTATATGGAAAATCTTCGTCGTTTCTTCTTTCATCACTTTCGTCATCCGTATTCACTACATATATAAAAATCGAATTTTTATTTCTCTATTCAATATATAAAAATCGAATTTTTTACTTCGCTATTCAATATATAAAAATCGAATTTTTACTTCGCTATTCAATATATAAAAATCGAATTTTTACTTCGCTATTCAATATATAAAAATCGAATTTTTACTTCCTATGCTATATGGATAAAAATCACATTTTTATACCACTACTATATAGATAAAAATTCTATTTTTACACCGCTACTATATAGATAAAAATTCTATTTTTACAACTATGTTCTTATAATAAAGATTATATTTTTATCACGCTATTCTCTATATAAAAATCACATTTGTCCTTTGTAACAAACATGAACAAAAATCATGTCTTTATATTTCTAAAAATCTCGTCTTTCAAGTTGTAAAAATCACTTCTTTCTACTATACAAAAAGATATGTAAAGATCGTATTTTTATCATGCGTTATTATATATGAAAATTCCATTTTTATACTATGATAATAAAAAAACAGCTTTGTATAATGCCATATATGTAATAAAAATTATATTTTTATTCACTCTATATATATTTTGATAACGCTACTCGTGTAAAAACCTTATCTTTCTTATGCTAACTTCATAATATCTTTGCTAAGTAAACAAAATCGAATCTTTACTTATAAAATTCACTTTTAAAACAATGCTTAGTTTCTAAATCCTCTACATAATATAATTAGCGAATTTAAAATAAAACTCACCTTTTCCTTCTTGTGAAAATCAAATTCTTGTTAGTGGAGGAGCTGAGGTGCGTCGGAGAACGGCCGCGGGTGGCGGAAGGCGGCGTCGGGGGTGCTCGGTTGCAGGTCTCGTGGTCTCGCGAGCTTTGGAATTCGCGACAGGGAGAGAGGCGTTGGCTGAATCGATGGTTTGGGTTCGGAGGAGGAAGAGAGGGGGCGAAGGAGCACGAGGGGAGGGGCGACGGCAGGCGGAGGTCTGGTGGAGGGCGCCGCTCGAGAGCGGCGGTGGCGCGACAAGGGTTCCCCCTTTCTCGTGGGTTTTTTTATTTTATTTTATCTGAATGAATAAGGAGGAGGGAGAGATGGTTAAGGAGATAGGGAGTGTTTTATTATATATATTTAATAATTGAATATTATTATTTTTCTTCCTATGAGTTGACTTTTAATTCGAACACAAAATCGAACCCAACAACTGTCGTCCCTAGCTAATTAGCCCCATTCCGAACACAATGTGATATGTTGCGTAAGCCAATTCGGCAATTTCGATCAGTTTCCGCTTAAATTAAAATTCAAATCTATATATTCAATTTTAAACGTACATTTCAATTTACTGGGGTCACATACTAGCTCTAAAAATTCTAAAAAAATTATTTCTAGCTTCGTATTGACGATACGGTCTTAACAAAACTAATTTCATCAAATTCTGAAACCGTTTGAAAAATGGCCATTTTCCAGTCGATTAAAATCAACTAAAACTGTTTAAATGCGTTTTCCTTTGCCACGCTCATATACTGATTCGAAAAATTATGAAAATTGGAATCTAGCAATAACATGACATCGCGGATCCAACAAAAGTGGTTTCATCGAAATCCGAGGTCATTTGCAAAATGTCTATTTTTTTTTAAAGGCCGAAATTCCGTAGCAACTATTCTGAATTTTCAACTGGACGTATCTTTTGATCCCCGCTATGAAATTTTGATTCTTCAGATTCGTTGGAAAGATATTCTCAATTAGATTCTAAAATCTTTGGTTTCGTTAAAATCCGGTTTATTTTGCACCCGGTACATTCATTTGAATTTTGAAATCGAATTATCGAACTACCGCGCCATTTTCAATTCCTTTTATATTTATAAATAAATATTTTATATTCTAACGACGATCTATATAATATATACATTTTAATTCTATTCAAAATAAATTTCTCGTTGATATTATTTAAAATAATTCATTTTAAATATTCAAAATTCACTAAAATTGTCAAAATAAAAAATTTAAATTGGCTCGCATTTTCCGGGTTGTTACAAACCAATTCCAATTAAATATTAATTAATTGGTATACTTCACTAAATCTAAATAAAAAGATTTAATCTTTTCTCAACTGGGTTCAAGAACAATGTTAATGAAGACACCATTCACGACAAACCCAAAATCACATTTGATATTAAATACAAGGCTCCGAATAGAAAATATATCGGCTTGTATTCAATATCAAATTCTGGAATCAACAAATACTGTATTGGAATAACGATATATATATATCTTCCAAATTCCTCCAACAATATCCGTATAATCACCGAATCCAATATCGAAATATTCCGAAGATAATTTCGATTCAAATCCATTCCAATTCATATATTGGAAATTCTGGTTATTTTTAAAACCATTTCAAATCCAATTTATTTATTTAAAAATATTGGATTAATAACTAATTCATTTCAATAAAAATCTATTTTTATCTTTTCAAATATGGAATTTTTCATCCCAATTATTTCCAAATCATTTCTTATGATTTTACACTAATTATTGATACTTTTAATAATTTTATCAAGGCCCGTACAGTCGATTTCTATAAACGGCCATCGAACTGCACTTACAGCGACCTTTTCCAAATTTTATTTGGACATAATTCCAAATCCAACCGTTATATTTCAAATCTCTAATATTCGTTGGAAAGCTCTTTTCGATACAAACCCAACGGTTCCGGTTTTTGGAGAATCTGACGGTTGGATCTCCCGTAATGTCCATTCGATGTCAATGGTCGAAATTCGCGAACTGCTGCAGCGCGGCGCGTTCTATTCAGACCATCATATAAAAATAATACATATATATTATATATATTTCATCGATTTCCATTTGAAACCTATTTTATAAATCGTTTTAAATTCGTTTTTAAAACGATTTCAACTTCATTTTCAATTTCAAATCAAAATTGAATATTCCATATCATTAATATATAAATGATAGTATTTTCAAAACGTTATATTTTGAAATCAATTCCTTTTCGATACTCATTATAGAAATGAATAAAATCGATAAAAATATCGTTCACATTCAAATGGCGTCAATCTAATCAACACGGCTTTATATATTTAAATATTTTTGTGTCCATCCCAAATCGGACATCAAAATCAAATTTTAATCTTTAACTGAATATTATTTTAAAATATTCATTATTTTAAAATATTTTTATTTTCAAATATTCCTTCTTTCTGAACTGGAATAAGACACAGTCAATTACCATATAATTTGATTATATAGATTTCATACAATACATGTATACAACAACAGTGATAAGTAATCACCCATCATCCAGATTCTGTATAAGCATTAAATATAAATATTTAATGCTTACAATAGTCTGTTAACCTATCGATTGACATACAACTAAACATTTGGGATTAATGTACGTCAAATATCATCCCAACACCCGTATGGGGTTTCAGTCAACAAATAATGAATTTTATTCGTGCAGTTGGGCGATGTGTAAAATTTATCATCCCAATCCATATCAGTAAAATGGGTGTTCAAAAACAAATCGTCTGATTTGTAAATGAATATTTCTTTTATTCATATACACGTTAAAAATTATATTTTTAACGATAAAATATTTATTCAATTCATTTACACAATAAAAATAATATTTTTATTGTTCTAACATATTTTAGAAAATTTTGGCGGCATAATGGCGTGATATAAAAATCAAGTAATGTCTAGCATTACCCTTCTCCTGATATTTGCTCGCGTCATACACACATAACAATTCTAATCAATTCATTTTATATATTCAAAACTCATTAAAATTGCCAAAATAAAAATTTTAAGTTGGTTCAGATTTTTCAGGTTATTACAACTCCCCCACTTAAAATCTTTTCGTCCTCGAAAAGGAACGGAGCTGAAATTGTTTTACAAACCAACTCAACTTTCATTATTTTAATTATGGCTTAAGTTCTTCAACTTTTCAGTTTCTAAGAACTTTTCAAATTTTTCAAAAATTTGGCTAACACCCTAAGTTTTCGAAAAAAATCGTCATAACCTCATTTGTACGGGAGCACCTGGAAAATCCCCAAACTGCCACACAGGCCTCTCCAATACAAAAAGAAAAAGAAACAACCAAGCGGCTAGACAATCGACTCATAAAATAATCAAAAACCCCAAGAAATACAATAAACATGTACCTATTTGTCGGGCAAACAATTTTATTCCTCTGCTTAGCTTCCCTGCTATGACCTGTTCAATGTATATACATGTACATATATGCAAATGCAATAAATTTCAATTCAGTTCAAATTTGACTTGATTTGGCTAAATTTACCATTCATGTACATATTAGTTTCAACAATCTCTTTAGTTAAACTAATAATCAAACAACACAACCATCAATCAGTTAGTTGATTAACATTTCAAATTTATAGCTTTTATGTATCCAAAAATCATGTTTTTGATGCCAATTCACAATAATAGTCTAACTATATTTTGGTTCCCACACCAATCTAATGGAAATATATAAACATCCCACTTTCGAAACTCGAACACAAATACTGATGATACTATAGGAATCATCAGGATCGTCTCCGGGTGACTAGAGTGTGATGCTATATCTATCGAATATATTTGAGGCATCAAATACACGTGGATCAGACGTATATTAAAATCTCTATATACTTGATTGTCCAAATCGATATAAAAATAATATTAAAATATGAATAATTGTTTTAAATTTTTTAAAACAAAATTTGTTTTCATTTTTATTTTCTATTTGAAAACAACACTCTTCACAATCGTTCTAGGATACTACTGATCCTATCTCTAATGAGTCATTCCTATTGGATATTACTAATCCAATCTCTGATGAATTCTTTCGTTTGGTTCTAACGTGTCTTGTTCCCCGAGCTCTGTAAACCAAAGCTCTGATACCAAACTATAATGACCCGAACTTCCCCGTGAAGGAAAGCCTGGATTGCTTTGAGAACATGAAGAATCAGAACACAAACAGAAGAACATTTCATTGCTTATTACAACAATTTCATCAGAATACAAGAATATAACAGAGTATGAATAAATCATATACATTTGATCAATATCAGAGATTTAATTTACATTTAAATACATAGCAGTGGAAAACAATACAAAACACAACTGAAAGTAATATACGGATACAGAGCTTTCTGAATATTGCTTCAGCTGAAAATCAGGATCCTGCGAATATAAAACTGCAAAACCAAAACTACTAGCTGCCCGTAAGGAAAATAGGGGGACCCAGAGAACAATAAACTCCAGGTCAGTCATGTGACTGGTGTGAGAACTAAAATAGTTATTAATATTTATTTTAAAGTTCGGTAAATTAAGGGACCACGCTGTAAAACACGGAACGGGTTTCCTCCCAAGAATACCGGTGCATAAAACAACAGCACAATGCTAAATAAAGAACAATGAAGCTATTATAAGACTCAGGTCCCATCACATAATGCAACGCAAGCCGGAGGATAGAGTTTTTACCTTATAATATCCAAGAATGCTTGGTACGTAAAATTTCATGTTTTGTAATTACTATAAGTGTATAGTGTCGAAACAATTTCAATCATAAGTATCAATTATAGACGGCATAAGTGCCTTATACCACTATGTCGCCATATATCGGTTTACAATTAAAACCACAAAATGTCGTATTGGAAGTTGGATTTCCATCTGTGAACCGTGGCAAGGTAACGTCCTCACCGCTTCGAGACTCTCTAGCCTGAGGTCCTAGACTCAGGTGGCACCTTGAATCGTTAGGGCCGGTCCACATGGAGTGGATTAAAATTTCTGAACAATGCGTTTCCCCGCCCTATAGGGCGTAAACTGGTCATATCCCGATCAAACTATCGGCCCCGGAATGACCGATATAACCGAGGTACCTCGCTATCCATCAACCACATAAGTAAAACGTTAGGGCTTGCAAAACGCTGACACCACTCCTAGCTAGAAGGAAACGCATGCCCTCCCTGAAGTTCTCTCCCGTTTCAGGTTCCCACCGAGGTGCGAGGCTCACGAATTAACGCTATACAAAGCTATGCTGTATTAAAGACGTGCTTTGATCATCAACCACAAGGCTCTGCTTTTCAACAGAAGCCTTAATCATTTGCTTCTCAGCATGCCACACAGGCAATTCACGGTATGCAACCGATGTCTATCAATCACACAAAATGAAATTAGATGTTAGACACACATCCATTTACAAGTTCATTCTGGGTCTGAACGAAACCGGAGGCACCTTATTCCTTGTCCCATATGTCCGATACAGGAGAGAGGTCCTCACATATCCGGTTGATCTCCAAGTACGTCTGGGCGATCACCACTTATTACCTTGTCTTGGTTGTACAACCCAATCAAGACATCAGTAATCATCCAAATGATGTGAAGACCTCCGGTCTTCAACCACCGTCTTCATCCTCGACACATAGTCGAATCAGTTATTCAGAATGGGATAAACCCGGTCTTTCTGAATAACTCCCGTATATAATAAACAAGTGCTATAAAAACACAACATACGCCTCATTCCAATCCAGAATATTCCTTTATTCAAATATTCTTATACTTTGGGAAAGATTCCCATTAATTTTATCAAAGATAAATTCTTTAAATTTATTCTTTAATCTTCTTTTTGGATTTCAATTCAAACCAAATTATTGTTTATCCAAACAAGTCGGGATTAACGAACCTTGCCGAAGTAATCATTTGTTTTAATTTCCCAATCCCAACCTAATCATCCCATGAAGTAAAACTGGTAATACTTCATATCTAACACCACGGTGTTATTGGTAAATTCAATTACCATTTCACATTCAAATCTAATTAAATATTTAACTATCGCCTGGAGCAAAACTGGTGATATTCCATTCTCGATCATTTCCCAAATTTGATAATTTAAATGATCAATTCCCATTTTCAATCTATTTAAAGATTCATTAAAACTCCACTTGGTTTTAATCTTTCCAAAAATCAATATTAATGATTACTTAACTTGGGAAATCATATCTTTTCTTTAACCGGGTTAAAGAACCAATGTCATTTAAAACACGGTTCACCATAAACCCAAAACCACATTCCATTCCATCAGCCTCTAACCGTAAATTAGCAAGTGAACAATTCCCTAAGTATTAACCCCGAAGGCCGGAACCAACATCAGATCAATACCCCGAAAACCATTTAACTTAACTAATCACCAGTTAGTTTCTGATTTTTTTAACTCCATTGGGTCTAAGAACAATATTATTAAAAATACCATTCACGACAACCCAAAATCTCATTGCATTGTTAATCGGGTTAAAGAACAAATGTTATTTAAAACACCGTTCATGATAAACCCAAAAACCAATTTCAATTCAATTCCAATTAAATATTAATTAATTGGGATACTTCGTTAAAACTAAATAAAAAGATTTAATCTTTTCTCAACTGGGTTCAAGAAAAGTGTTAATGAAGACACCATTCACAAAAAACCCAAAATCACATTTGATATTAAATACAAGGCTCTGAATAGAAAATATATCGACTTATATTCAATATCAAATTCTGGAATCAACAAATACCGTATTGGAATAACGATATATATATCTTCCAAATTCCTCCACAATATCCGTATAATCACGGAATCCAATGTCGAAATATTCCAAAGATAATTTTGATTCAAATCCATTCCAATTCATATATTTGAAATTCTGGTTATTTTTAATACGACTTCAAATCCAATTTATTTATTTAAAAATATTGGATTAATAACTAGTTCATTTCGATAAAAAACTATTTTTATCTTTTCAAATATGGAATTTTTCATCCCAATTTTTTCCAAATCATTTCTTATGATTTTACACTAATTATTGATATTTTTAATAATTTTATTAAGGCCCGTACAGTCGATTTCCATAAACAGCCATCGAACTGCACTTACAACGACCTTTTCCAAATTTGATTTGGACATAATTCCAAATCCAACCGTTAGATTTCAAATATATAATATCCTTTGGAAAGCTCTTTTCGATACGAACCTAACGGTTCCAGTTTTAGGAGAATCCGACGGTCGGATCTCCCGTAATGTCCATTCGAAGTCAATGGTCGAAGTTCGCGAACTGCCGCAGCGCGTTCTATTTAGGCCATTATATATATATACATATATATATATAGTATATATATATATATATTTCGTCGGTTTCCATTTGAAACGTATTTTATAAATCGTTTTAAATTCCTTTTTAAAACGATTTCAACTTCATATTCAATTTCAAATCAAAATTGAATATTTCATATCATTAATATATAAATGATAGTATTTTCAAAACATTATATTTTGAAATCAATTCCTTTTCGATATTCATTATAGAAATGAATAAAATCGATAAAAATATCGTTCACGTTAAAATGGCGTCAATCTAATCAACACGACTTTATATATTTAAATATTTTCGTGTCCATCCCAAATCAGACATCAAAATCAAATTTTGATCTTTTACTGAATATTATTTTAAAATATTCATTATTTTAAAATATCGTTATTTTAAAATATTCCTTCTTTTTGAACTAGAATCAGACACAGTCAATTACCATATAATTTGATTATATGGATTTCGTACAATACATGTATACAACAACAGTGATAAATAATCATCCATCATCCAAAGTGCATTCTACACTGTATAAGCATTAAATATAAATATTTAATGCTTACAACAGTCTGTCAACCTATCGACTGACATACAACTAAACAGTTGGGATTAGTGTACGTCAAATATCATCCCAATAACCATGTGGGGTTTCAATCAACAAATAATGAATTTTATTAATGCAGTTGGGCGATGTGTAAAATTTATCATCCCAATCCATATCAGTAAAATGGGTGTTCATAAACAAATCGTCTGATTTGTAAATGAATATTTATTTTATTCATATACATGTTAAAATTATATTTTTAACGATAAAATATTTATTCAATTCATTTACACAATAAAAATAATATTTTTATTGTTCTAAAATATTTTAGAAAATTTTGGCGGCATAACGGCGCGATATTAAAATCGGGTAATGTCTAGCATTACCCCTCTCCTGATATTGGCTCGCACCATACACACATAACAATTCTAATCAATTCATTTTAAATATTCAAAATTCATTAAAATTGCCAACATAAAAATTTTAAATTGGTTCAGATTTTCCGAGTAGTTACAAGTTTCTTACGCTAGCAGACAACTCAACGATCCAGAGAAGAGATATCCAGCTCATGACCTTGAGTTAGCCGCAGTAATGTTCACCCTTAAGATGTGGAGGCATTGGTTTTTAGGGGAGAAAATTGAACTTTTTACCAACCATAAATACCTAAGGTATTTATTTTCTCAACGTGAACTAAACTTGATACAACAAAGATGGATGGAATATATTGCCTCGTTTGATTTTATGATTCAGTATACCCGGGAAAGAGGAATGTTGTGGAAGATTTTACAAGTAGGAAACATGCGACATTGAATGCGATGAAAGAATAGAGACAACTAGAGTTTCTCTACAATTTTAATTTCCAGCCCTCATCAACCACTTATAATGGTTTTCTTGGGACTATGATAATCATACCTACCCTAAGAGAGAGGATTCAAAGCGCACAATACCCTGATGAGGAATTAAGAAGCGTAAAGGAAAAAGTGGGAAAGATGGAGACCATTCCCCATTCAGTTAGATATTCGACCAGCGATGATTGTAGTTTACTTTGGGATGGACGAATTTACGTCCTTGAGGAGGAAGGGTTGAGGAAAGAAATTCTAGAAGAGTGCCATTGGTCAAAATTAAGCATACATCCCGTTGGGGACAAAATGTATAAAAATATGAAGAGGAATCTCCATTAGAAAGGAATGAAGAGAGATGTAGCCGAGTTTGTAGCTAAATGTTTGATGTGCTGAAATGTCAAAGCAAAGCAAGGGAAGCCCGGAGGATTACTACTACCTTTAGTGATCCCCATGTGGAAGTGGGAACATATTTCCATGGACTTTGTAGCAGGACTTCCTTGAAGCCAAAAGGGGGAAAAGGCCATTTGGGTTGTGGTAGATCGCTTAACCAAAGGCCTATTTTATATGAGTCAAGAATACAAGGACTGCAGCCTCATTAGCCTGATTATATGTCAAAGAGATAGCCAGACTACATGGTATCCCATTAAGTATTGTGAGTGATAGAGACCCCTTGTTCACAAGTGATTATTGGAGAAGCCTACAAACAGCATTGGGAACGACCCTTAACCTGAGCACAACTTATCATCGCAGACTGATGGACAGATAGAAAGTTTAAACAGAATCTTCGAAGACATGCTCAGAGCTTGCATCATCTTCTTTGGAGGAGTTTGGGAACAAACCTACCACTCGTGGAGTTCACTTATAACAATAGTTTTCAAACGACGGTTGGTATACCCCTTTCAAAGCATTATACAGGAGGCCATGCAAATCGCCAACTAGTTAGTGGGAAACTACCGACAAGGTTATACTCTGACCAGACTTCGTCCATGATTCCACGAAGAAGATATCTTTGATTTGACAGTGGATGAAGGCAGCCCAAGACCATCAGAAATCGTATGCCGATAAGTGAAGGAAGGAACTTGAGTTTAATGTTGGAGACTTATTATTCGTAAAAGTATCTCCTCTTAAGAAGATTGTTCAGTTTGGGAAGACCGGGAAGTTTGCTCCCAGATTTATTAGGCCTTTTCATGTCATCGAGAAGATAGGATCTTTGGCTTATCGAGTGGATCTCCCAGAGCACCTATCGAGGATCCATAATGTTTTTCATGTATCTCATCTAAGGAATTGCCTTCATGATTCTGCTGTCAGACTCGAGCTTGACGAAATTGGGGACATAGAAAAACTCAAGTTGGTGTCCAGGCTGCCCGTGCCACTGCAAGGGTTTTAGAGCACAGAATCGAGAGACTCCACAACAAAACCGTTCGCCTTTTCTGAGTACAATGGGGAAATGATCCTGTGGAAAGCACATGGGAGACCGAGGATAAGATGAGACAGACTCAACCAGAGCCTTTCTCGGGTAAATTTTCCTCAAATTAACGTTTATAAATGCATCGTGATTGCTAGATTGGATGTTAGGAAATGGATGCAACACCATTGCACAGAGCACTTATATAGAAATATATGCATAATTAGGATGTTTACATACATATTGCATCACTTATTACACATACATGTTAGGATAGAGCTCACTTTGGCGGGTCTGTAGTTCATAACCACTACAATTCATGGATGTTTATGGATGAAAAAAATAAAACATAGATGTTTTCGATCGAATTATGTTTTTTGCCCTTCAAACAGATTTTGGGACGAAATCTATTTTTAAGGGAGGAGTGAATGTGATAAGTAAATAATTAAAAATAAGAAATTAAATAATAAGGCTGGAAAATGATATTTTGCACCTTTGGGAATTAGGCTACGAAATTGTTTTATTTGGATTCATGGCGAAATTTGAATCATTTTCATATATAATATGCTGAAAACGGTCAATGTATGAAGAAGTTATAAACAAATGAATTTGGACATTAAATCACTGAATACACACACAAACACACATACACACACACACAAATATATATATATATATGTAATTATTTATGTAATATATATATATGCCTAAAATATATTCAAAATAAAGAGGGAGAATTTGAAATTTGAAATAAGGATAAGATCATGGGGACAAAAGATACTTTATATAAGTAATAAGATTAAGGAAATGAAGTAACAAATTAATTAAATATACACCTCAGCATCATAGTGTTTACTGGGAATTTCAGCGACCAGGAGGTCGACCGTCCCCGTAGGAGCGGTGTCGACCGCTTGGCGACTGAGCAACCCAATAAATCTATGTTTGGTTAGGGTTTTCTTAAGGGATGTTAATAAATAAAAGGCCTGGATTAAATCATAGTAATCCAATGGTATATGCTCACATAGGCAACTTTATGTAACACCCCACCTCCGTTAATGTCACTCACAAAGGGAATGCCTTAACTTTGGTGGAGTATTTTAGTAAACAGAACAGAAACTTACAAGACAGATAAATGGTACTTGCAAAATTATAACTTTATTTCAGCGGAAAACAAGATCACTATGGTTACACCTTTATCAAAAACTCAAGTACATAAATATCAGCCTTGTTCAAAACTATCAGAGTACAAAACTTTAAAAGCATAATCCCCTCAGAACAGAAGTTATGAAGATCCAAGCCATGCTTTAAGCACTTCAAGCAGAAGGAATCCGGATCAAGCTAGAGTATTCCCTCCTTAGAAAACCTGGGGGGGGGGAACGGAAGAAAGGAGGCGAAACAATAAGGGTCAGACATAAAGTCTGGCAAGTCCAGTGACTTTCAGCATATGAACAGATAATAATAATAATGACATGAAAGCAAAACTGGATAAGAGATGGCAGTAACATGAGCAACAGATATACTTAGGTTAAACAGCAGAAACAGAATGATGTAGACTAAGCCATGCTTCTTATTCATATCTTACTTCTCTGCACTAATACTAGTATAACAGGATTATGTGTCACCCTAATGTCTAAACTGAAACAGAAACAGGTACAGAATAATTTCCACAGAAGCAGAAAGCTAATAATGGGCCTTTACCACCCTAACACAAACAGACAGAAGCAGAATGCTGATAATGGGCCTTTACCACCCGAACAGAAACAGACAGAAACAGAATATTAAAAATGGGCCTTTACCACCCGAACAGAAACAGTCAGATTAATCCCTACGGAAACAGAATGTAGAATTAGGTGTACACTAGTAATTGGGCCTTTACCACCCGAACAGACGGTACCACGCAGAAACAGACGGGTGTTGCCACCTAATAGAAACAGACGGTACCCTCAGAAACAGACAGAACTTAGTGTACCCTAAAACCCAACCCCAAGCGATCGGCTCCCTAATACATAAATACCCTGTGTCGGCCCCACGGTAGGGTGTATCACTCCCTAAAGTGACAACCAATTGGCACAGTCCTATTTACATATGTCACGGCGTCTTACATCCTCAGAGGCAGACCGGGATCCATGCACGCACATGACCTGGTTGGAACGCACCATCAACACCCCTCGCCGTTATCAGAATAAACTGCTTATAATTAGTTCAGTAAGCGTGCCCGGACCCTACCTACTGTTGGGTCAAAGTTTTGATACCAGAAAGGGTTACTGACTAATATGGGTCCCAAACAACAGATGACACAAGTAATTCCCTTCCTATCCTTGTGTCCCCAGACTAACAGATTTCAGATTAACTTGTTTACAAGTTCAGACATACAGAATTCAGATCAACTAGTTCACAGACAAGTTTTTAGACTAACGGATCAGATATACAGATTTAACAGACTTACCGATTAACCAGTTACAGATTAACAGACTTACAGATTTGTCTAACTTTGTAATTGGGCCTACAGATTCACGGAACAGATTTATTAAATTCATCAGTCTAGTGGGTTTAACCCTATCCGCCCAACACGTTTTAGACATCATATTTATCTCAGATATTCATTAATTAAATATTAATGCCCAGACCTCTCACATTAGACTGACAGTTTGCGGCTACTGGTTAGGTCGGTTGGTTCCGGGCAGATTTCTACCGCAAACTGAGTCTAACCTCGGGTTTCAAGCATGTTATGACTAACTTCTCACATTAGAACCTATTGTTTGCGGCCACTAGATGTGCCGGGCGGTTACGGGCAGAATTACGCCGCAAACTCATTCTAACCTCGAGTTAGCCATGTTTATCTTTGCGGCCAATTAATTAATAATTTACCATTTATGCCCACGCCTAATATACATGTCAATTATTCATAGCTAATTCAGATTATGTCAATAACAGACTGAATATATCAACTTAACAGACATAGCAGATAACAGATTTAGGCGACTTAATGGATTCAGCAGATTAAGCAAACTAGCAGATTTAGCAGATAACAGATTAGGTATCTCAACAGATTTAGTTTAGCAGATTTGGCATTTTCAACAGACTTAGCAGATGACAGATTTGGCAGATGAACAGATCTAGCAGACTAGGCAGTAGAGGAGAACTAGCAGATTAAGCAATATAACAGAAATAGAAGATTAGGCAATATAACGAACTCGCAGATTAGGCAAATATAGCAGAACTAGCAAATTAGGCAAATATAACAGATTTCATCATTCCTTAAAGTTTCACAAACATATCTTGCCTAATTATAAATCTTGCCTAAGTTCACATGCATAAATAATAATCATGATTCACAATATGATCATATACCCCATGTTTGCATTAAATTTACATAGCACAGATTATGGTCATAATTTACCATATATCATATGTTTCAATTTTTATTAAACTTACATAGTATAGAAGATCCATATATAAATTATACCAAATATAGCCATCGATTACTATGCATGTCATATATCCCAAAGATCCCTTACTTAGGTGATTATTTACATTAATAGATATCCTCTCTTTATCTCAAATCATATGTTCAATACAGTCTATATTTATGTCCAATTATATGCCTTTTTATGTCGTGTCCTCAAATCATATGTTCAAT
Organism: Allium sativum; assembly: GCA_030737875.1. Classification (NCBI taxonomy): domain Eukaryota; kingdom Viridiplantae; phylum Streptophyta; class Magnoliopsida; order Asparagales; family Amaryllidaceae; genus Allium; species Allium sativum. The sequence goes on along the minus strand of CM060922.1, from coordinate 438,950,805 downwards.
ATAAATATAACATGTCCAGTCATATGTCTCATATTTATGTTCTAGCTACAGTCCATGTTCTTTCCTCAAATCAGTCACCTATTGGCCATGCCCAATTTATGCATCATTCATTTTACTGTCCCAAACATTTTAGCGTATGTTAATCTCTTACTAGATTGACTCAGGCTCGTGGTAGCCTGGCTATAGAACAGAAAGAAGAAAGAGATACAGAATAAGATAGATCTAAACAGAACAGAACAGATATAACTTCAGATTCAAATTTACAATTCATGTCACAATCAGAATTAACGTTTATATCGGAAAATAAGTGTACTTGCCTTGATTGGATTAAAGAAAGAACTTTAGTTGTTGTAGAATCGTTGCAGAAGCTTTAATATCTAATTTGAATTGAGTTGCTTAGGTTGATGTTGATTAGCTTCTAGTTTTGATTCCAGCAGAGTAGCGACGCCATTTTTATTTTTATTAGAACAGAGGTAGAGTAGAAGCAGAATAGAATTGTGTGTAGAGAAGGCTAGGTTTAGGGCTGTTTAAATAGGTTTAGGCAGATGAATCTGACAGAAAACGAGACCAGATACATAAGAATGCACCCAGGCCCAAAACCAGGTTCTGGGGCCAGGTCGACCCCCAGGTCGACTGCCCAGTCCACCTGGTCGGGGGGGGGGGGGTCGACTGCCCATTCGACTCCCCAGTCGACCTGGGTCGACTACCCAGTCGACTCCCCAGTCGACCTGGGTCCTGGGCGGGAAATTTCCCGCGTAGCCCGCTTCTGGGTTTGAATTCAAATTTTGAATTCGAATTTCGAGCTGTTTTGAACTCTGAATATTCCTGAAACTTCGGAGGGTCATATCTCCCTCATACGGACTCCGATTCTTGCAAACTCGGACTTGTTTCCAAGTAGAATTCTGAGACGAACGCAATGGCACAACCCGTTTCCCTTGATTCTTATTTTAAAAATTAATTATCCTCTGATTTGTTACTTATACGTTCACAGAAAATACGGGGTGTTACATTCTCCCCTCCTTAAAGGATTTCGTCCCCGAAATCTTCAAGTTAAGAAGAATGTGTCCTACCATCCAACATCCATCTACTCAATCATCAATCACTGGCGTCCATTGTCCTTAGAAACTTCTAATGTTGTATGAGCATATGCAAAGGTGTGTGTATATGTTCCTTATCTAATACAAAGATCAGGCGGTCCATTGATTCAGTTGACCTTCTTAATGCGAATTATGCTAGTGCCATGAGTCCAACATGTATGCAAAATTTTCCTATTTGATACATATCATTTCTATATGAGTGCACAACCATTCAGTCATATGCAACATCCATGTGCTGAGTCAATCATTTTGCATCCACAAAAATTGAAAATGCTCACACATCCATATGCAGTATGAGAGTGTTTTCGAGCCGATCTAGTGCCTAGTGTGTGTATATGAATCCACGAGAAACCACTAGCAACCACTTGCAACCATCAAACATAACATGTCTCAAACACATGTTTACACCCATTAGTTTCTACCTAAAGTTCGAAGATTCGATCGATAGGATACAGTCGAATGATGGAAGCGAGTACAGATAAAACAAAAACTTGGTTCCCATTAGACATGGGTCCTAAGTATCGGCCCCGAAGACCGAAACCAACATCAAATTGACACCCAGAGGATTACCCTCTTTAGACAATGTCAAAACTGGAAATCAGAATTATTCAGATATTTACTGATTACTGGTACAGATCAGGTTCCCTAATGATTCTTAGGAAGCTAAGCATGATAAAATCATATCCCACAATAACTCAAAATGTATGCATCATACTTGACGCCTAACATAGATATCCCTCAAACCCCAATCTATCATAAACAGATGAGTCATAACCCTTATAGGTTTGAGTCTACAACGGAATCAGAAACAATACTAGTATTAAAGTGCAGAGTATCGATTACAGAATCAAAATGCCAGAATCAGATAGAGTTTTAACTCAACAATCAGATAAGAAAACCTTCTACTTAAAATTTCTTATTTCTATCCTATCCATTCGCCTGTCCTCCAGAAGTGGGTTCTGCCCTCTGCCCTTGCCCTCGTTTCTTCGGGCAGTCCCTAATGAAGTGTCCCATCTCACCACAGTTGAAGCAAGTGCCCTTCCTCTTTCGGCAATCCTTGTTCAGATGAGTCAAGCTCCCACAAGTAAAACACTTTTTCCCCTTCTTATCTTCAGACTTCTCATCTTTCTTTTGTGTTTCCTTTTTGGGCCATGCTTTCTTATTCTGTGGTTCTTCCTTCTTTGTCTCTTTCGGGCCCTTGTATTCCTCGTGCAGTAGTGCCATGTCCACCAATTTCTCGTAAGTCGCTCCCATGGGTACATGGGTCATGGCTAGGATGTGTAGTGGCTCGTTCAATCCTTTAACAAAGCGGAGAGCCTTTTTATGCTGAGTGTTGACTAAATCCAGTCCGATCCTAGCTAGTTGGTTGAACTGGTTGACGTATTCCTTGACCGTCATACTTCCTTGCTTAAGAGATAAGAACTTTTCCAGTTGTAGACTTCGTTCAGCTTGCGAGAGGAATTTTGTCTCAAACCTTGTTCTGAAATCCATCCATGTTTCAACTGGCCTCTCGGCGTTAGTGACTTCCCACCAATAGGAAGCTTCGTCTTTGAGCAGCCATACCGCCAACTGTACCTTCTGCCTATCGTCCACCTCGAAGATAACGAACAGATCCTCAGTTTCTTTGAGCCAGTTCCTTGCTTCTACGAATGATTAAGTTCCCTTGAAATCCTTTCCACCCATGGCCCTAAAATCTATACAGATCTTTGAGAAAGCAATTGCACGAGGAGGGGGCGGAGGAGGGGGATCATTTGCTGGACCTGCGGCGGCGGTCCTAGCCTCAAGATATTGACGAAACCAACCGGGTACATGAACACCCTCTGGTATCTCAGATGCTTCAGACATGCTGAAACGAAAAAGGAAAGATTCAATACAAAATGGACTGAAAGATAGATATATGGCTCTTGGGGATCATGTTTTTCAAAATAAGCTTTATTTTTGAAAATACTTCCTTTCAAAACCTTTTTGAAAATAGTTTTCAAAAACTTTACCCAATCTGGTAACCTTCAGCTCTGATACCAAGTGTAACACCCCACCTCCGTTAAGGTCACTCACAAAGGGAATGCCTTAACTTTGGTGGAGTATTTTAGTAAACAGAACAGAAACTTACAAGACAGATAAATGGTACTTGCAAAATTATAACTTTATTTCAGCGGAAAACAGAGATCAGTATGGTTACACCTTTATCAAAAACTCAAGTACATAAATATCAGCCTTGTTCAAAACTATCAGAGTACAAAACTTTAAAAGCATAATCCCCTCAGAACAGAAGTTATGAAGATCCAAGCCATACTTTAAGCACTTCAAGCAGAAGGAATCCGGATCAAGCTAGAGTATTCCCTCCTTAGAAAACCTGGGGGGAAACGGAAGAAAGGAGGCGAAACAACAAGGGTCAGACATAAAGTCTGGAAAGTCCAGTGACTTTCAGCATATGAACAGATAATAATAATGACATGAAAGCAAAACTGGATAAGAGATGGCAGTAACATGAGCAGCAGATATACTTAGGTTAAACAGCAGAAACAGAATGATGTAGACTAAGCCATGCTTCTTATTCATATCTTACTTCTCTGCACTAATACTAGTATAACAGGATTATGTGCCACCCTAATGTCTAAACTGAAACAGAAACAGGTACAGAATAATTTCCACAGAAGCAGAAAGCTAATAATGGGCCTTTACCACCCTAACACAAACAGACAGAAGCAGAATGCTGATAATGCGCCTTTACCACCCGAACAGAAACAGAATATTAAAAATGGGCCTTTACCACCCGAACAGAAACAGTCAGATTAATCCCTACGGAAACAGAATGTAGAATTAGGTGTACACTACTAATTGGGCCTTTACCACCCGAACAGACGGTACCACGCAGAAACAGACGGGTGTTGCCACCCAACAGAAACAGACGGTACCCTCAGAAACAGACAAAACTTAGTGTACCCTAAAATCCAACCCCAAGCGATCGGCGCCCTAATACATAAATACCCTGTGTCGGCCCCACAGTAGGGTGTAATACTCCCTAATGTGACAACCAATTGGCACAGACCTATTTACAGATGTCACGACGTCTTACATCCTCAGAGGCAGACCGGGATCCATGCACGTACATGATCCGGTTGGAACGCACCTTCAACACCCCTCGCCATTATCAGAATGAACCGCTTATAATTAGTTCAGTAAGCGTGCCCGGACCCTACCTACTGTTGAGTCAAATTTTTGATACCAGAAAGGGTTACTGACTAATATGGGTCCCAAACAACAGATGACACAAGTAATTCCCTTCCTATCCTTGTGTCCCCAGACTAACAGATTTCAGATTAACTTGTTTACAAGTTCAGACATACAGAATTCAGATCAACTAGTTCACAGACAAGTTTTCAGACTAACGGATCAGATATACAGATTTAACAGACTTACCGATTAACCAGTTACAGATTAACAGACTTACAGATTTGTCTAACTTTGTAATTGGGCCTACAGATTCACAGAACATATTTATTAAATTCATCAGTCTAGTGGGTTTAACCCTATCCGCCCAACACGTTTTAAACATCATATTTATCTCAGATTTACATTAATTAAATATTAATGCCTAGACCTCTCACATTAGACTGACAGTTTGCGGCTACTGGTTAGGCCGGTTGGTTCCGGGAAGATTTCTGCCGCAAACTGAGTCTAACCTCGGGTTTCAAGCACGTTATGACTAACTTCTCACATTAGAACCTATTGTTTGCAGCCACTGGATGTACCGGGCGGTTCCGGGTAGAATTACGCCGCAAACTAATTCTAATCTCGAGTTAGCCATGTTTATCTTTACGGCCAATTAATTAATAATTTACCATTTATGCCCACCCCTAATATACATGTCAATTATTCATAGCTAATTCAGATTATGTCAATAACAGACTGAATATATCAACTTAACAGACATAGCAGATAACAGATTTAGGCGACTTAACGGATTCAGCAGATTAAGCAAACTAGCAGATTTAGCATATAACAGATTAGGCATCTCAACAGATTTAGTTTAGCAGATTTGGCATTTTCAACAGACTTAGCAGATGACAGATTTGGCAGATGAACAGATCTAGCAGACTAGGCAGTAGAGCAGAACTAGCAGATTAAGCAATATAACAGAACTAGCAGATTAGGCAATATAACAGAACTATCAGATTAGGCAAATATAGCAGAACTAGCAAATTAGGCAAATATAACAGATTTAATCATTCCTTAAAGTTTCACAAACATATCTTGCCTAACTATAAATCTTACCTAAGTTCACATGCATAAATAATAATCATGATTCACAATATGATCATATACCCCATGTTTGCATTAAATTTACATAGCACAGATTATGGTCATAATTTACCATATATCATATGTTTCAGTTTTTATTAAACTTGCATAGTACAGAAGATCCATATATAAATTATACCAAATATAGCCATCGATTACTATGCATGTCATATATCCCAAAGATCCCTTACTTAGGTGTTTATTTACATTAATAGATATCCTACTTTCATGTAAATCTTTATACCTAAGCCATATTCTCTTTATCTCAAATCATATGTTCAATACAGTCTACATTTATGTCCAATTATATGCCTTTTTATGTCGTGTCCTCAAATCATATGTTCAATATAAATATAACATGTCCAATCATATGTCTCAGATTTATGTTCTAGCTACAGTCCATGTTCTTTCCTCAAATCAGTCACCTATTGGTCATGCCCAATTTATGCATCATTCATTTTACTGTCCCAAACATTTTAGCGTATGTTAATCTCTTATGAGATTGGCTCAGGCTCGTGGTAGCCTGGCTATAGAACAGAAAGAAGAAAGAGATACAGAATAAGATAGATCTAAACAGAACAGAACAGATTTAACTTCAGATTCAGATTTACAATTCATGTCACAATCAGAATAACCCTTTATATCGGAAAATAACTTTGCCTTGATAGGATTAAAGAAAGAACTTTAGTTGTTGTAGAATCATTGCAGAAGCTTTAATCTGTAATTTGAGTTGAGTTGCTTAGGTTGATGTTGATTAGCTTCTAGTTTTGATTCCAGCAGAGTAGCGACGCCATTTTTATTTTTATTAGAACAGAGGTAGACTAGAAGCAGAATAGAATTGTGTGTAGAGAAGGCTAGGTTTGGGGCTGTTTAAATAGGTTTAGGCAGATGAATCTGGACAAAAAACGAGACCAGATACATAAGAATGCACCCAGGCCCAAAACCAGGTTCGGGGACCAGGTCGACCCCCAGGTCGATTGCCCAGTCGACCTGGTCGGGGGGGGGGGGGTCGACTGCCCAGTCGACTCCCCAATCGACCTGGGTCGACTACCCAGTCGACTCCCCAGTCGACTCCCCAATCGACCTGGGTCGACTACCCAGTCGACTCCCCAGTCGACCTGGGTCCTGGGTGGGAAATTTCCCGCCCAGCCCGCTTTTGGGTTTGAATTCGAATTTCGAGCTGTTTTGAACTTTGAATATTTCTGAAACTTCGGTGGGTCATATCTCCCTCTTACGGACTCCGATTCTTGCAAACTCAGACTCGTTTCCAAGCAGAATTCCGAGACGAACGCAATGGTGCAACCCGTTTCCCTTGATTCTTATTTTAAAAATTAATTATCCTCTGATTTGTTACTTATACGTTCATAGAAAATACGGGGTGTTACACTTTATATAGATCCTCATGTCACACATTAGAACCCTAGCCATTCTCTTATCCCTGCCTCCATGCTGCCTCTCTACCAATACTAAATTCCAGAAAAAGGTTAGGAATTTCTTTTATTTGTCGAACCTTTATTCTTATCTCCTCTTTATTCTAATTCATATAGGTTTAGTATGAATTCTGGAATTTGATATACAAACACACACACACACGGATATATATATATATATATATATATATATACGAGATTCTAAATTATGTTTCTTGTATATATTAGGAGGATTGTTGGAGCACGTTTGTCGTGAAGATTAAGCACAGATCTAGATCTAATACAACAAAATCCCCTTTGTTCTTCCTCAGATCTTTGAGTGGAATATCGTCTAATTAGGCATATTCATATATTTATTAGATTATCATGTTGATAGATATGCCTAAGAGGATTTGGAAATCGATAACATCAATACCAAAACCCCCAAATCCTTTACTTTATATTTGCATATGAATTGTCATGTTATTTGTGTTTTGTGGATTTTTGGTTTTAATATTGGATTGAGGATGAAAAGGGGTGTTTCTACTTTGTGTAATTCACCTTTATTAAACATTTGATTGTAACCTAAAAGGGTTTAGATTTGATTGTTCCATAATTTGATTAGGTTTGGTTCCTATTTTGAATCCAAACGTATTTATACTTGAAATATATCGAATGTAAATATTTTTTTGTGCATAACACCAAAAAGGAGTGAATTAGATAAAGTGGAAATTATAAACGTACAAGTATAAGTGTATGTGTACTCTATTTTGATCCAGTATTGAAATCATTCCAATAAGCCTAGGATGCAAGTTGAAATTTGTATGTGTGTATATTTTCTATTCATTGCTATTTGTTATCTTGTTATTATGCCATCATGCCGAAGTTGTAGCAGTAAAAGATATGGAAAAACAAACATGTATACCTTGATTTAGACAAATTGATAAATTCCATCTCGTTAGAACGTTCTCTCATTCATATGAATATTTACGTTATTTAGGCATCAAAATTATTATTATTATACAAACATAATCAACATAATTAACATTATATTAGCGTAATAAATGCGATTAGGATAGAATTTGAATTTGAATTGTCCTCATATATATAAATATATATTGATTGCTTGTGTGTGCGTATAGATTACTTTTACATATATAAATAATGACACACAGACACGAGGTAATTTGCCATTTGTTGTATAAGACTGCCCAGAACCGACCGACAAATCCAACAACCACAAGTAGGCCCAACTAATGTGAGAGGTTTGGGTGCCATGAACCATTCAAACTAAGTACACTAGACACGAGGCTAAACTAATCTGTAGTTGAAGTCTGTCCAGAACCGACCGACATATCCAGCATCTACAAGTATATGGTTTAATGTGAGAGGTCCAGTTTGTATATAAATATATAACTATATATATAAGTATATCGCATGTGAACATAGGTAGGTTTACTACACCTTGAGAAGGTATTAAGTGGCGGACTCTCTTTTTATCTAATTTGGGTCTTAAGTGGTTCAGACTAGGATCCCTCCGAACGTTTACTCCTTGGAGAGGAACCAAAGTCATGGCACCCACCATTTTAGATTTGAAATAAGTCTTTGGGTCCTTCTTCTCTAAAAGTGGTTAAGTATAAGTGGTAACGGAGTAGGGTAGTTCACAGGGGATGTCCACTTCCTCTAGAAGTTGGTAAGGGCTCAATTAGGGATAGACTTGGCATATAAAAGATATGTTGCCATTGCATGCTAACCAGCTGTCTAAGGGGAATCATAACCGACATAGGTGTTCTACCGTAATATCAGTTAAGTAGTAACGTTCGCAATACTTCTTCTCATATTACAATTGAGAGTATAGACTTTAAGAATGTTGACATATTAGGATGGGGCCTTAAGTGGCTAGAGGTCCGCCTCAAGGTTATAAGAGATCATAAGAATCCACCTTTAATAGGGCCGTAAGTGACCGAGAAGTGCCCACCTCATTGGACTTTACCCTAAAAACACTAATGAGAAATTGACTTGGATATCTACCTCGTTGGTTAAATGCCTTGTGTTTATGTGAATCTTGTGTGCTTCATAGACATACCTTGACATATGTAACCTACAAAAAATAAAGGGTATGGACATCAAGTAACACCATATTTAAGTCACACAAAACTTTACTTTCGACCCCTCTCCTTAACATATCATGCAAGTCAGTAGATGGGGTAAAAGCCATGGATGAAGTCACGATTTGAGCTGAAGAAGAAGATGAAGTTATTATGCTATTATTAGTAGTTATTGCTCTACTTCTTTTGGGAACTTGTGAGAATGAATTATTTTATGTACCTGTTGAATAGATGTAACTTTGACTGTTGTATTTCCATGATTTTTGAATAAGTGGTACACCTTATTTCAGTATTATATTTTCTCTTTCCGCTATGTGAGATTTCCATTCGAAGTACATATTATCCGTGCGAATGAAATCCTTACAGGAACCAACAACCCATTTAGAATGTTTTTAAGTTTTGATGGACTTTTCTAGATCGAAATTTAGGTTCATTCTGGGATGGTTGTTACAGAGAGAGAAAGCATTGGATAAGCCGACAGTAGATTTCCATTGTCAAGTTTGTCAAGTTATGGAGACAAGGGTGATCGATAAGCCATGAAGGCAGAATATGGTCATAGCATTGTGATATAAGTTTAACTAGTTTCTTGGCTTCGGTGTTACCTGGACTAGTAGTGTTGGACTGAAGGGATATCGCAGTGGGGGAAGGTGCCTTACCCTGGGATGTCACATTAAACTGAGTAGAAATAAAGGATAATGGAACTAGATTTTGAGAAAGAACACCATCAAAGCAGGAAATTGCCTTTACACCATCATCATTACATTTTCCCTCAACTGATCCAATAAACCTGCATTTCTTCTCTCATTAGTACTTCTTTGACCTAACATTTCTTTTCCCTTATAACTATTTCATGTGGACGAGTAAATATCATTTGTGAATTGATCAGGTAAAGCTTGTTATGATCTCGGTGCCAACTATACTATTTTCATGTAAAAGGTCCCCAAACCTATTGTGCACTGTGTCATCAAATGCATGTACAACGTAAACAAGTGATGCTTTGATAGCACATGCATGCACAACATTACTATTTTATTTACAGTGATCCGCACTAACGACGTTTCAACTATTTGCCTCAACTTATATGGTTTCGATATTTCCACTAAATAACTCTACAATGCCAACCAAACCAAAATCAATACTACATGAAATGTGTTTAGCACCACTCTTCTTGTTGTCATTTTTACCCTCATCAACACAGAACTCCCCTTCCTCCAAAGAATGAACATTAACCTGAGTTTGACTTCCCTCGTTCATAGCTATTTAATGCTTCAGAGCATCGAAAGTATTAGATAAAACTAAATCGGAACCGACTCAATCCTGCACTGGTGTTTCCTTTCCTTCTTTAATATGTAAGGGGTTTCACGAGGAGGATAACCCAAATCACTGTTAATATGTTGAAGAAACCAACATTTCCACTACATCTACAGGCCTACAAAGGGTAGCAAGTAGCAACCTCCTGACACTTATCTACTTCACACCACCAATTTGTAGTTGAACACCCGAATTTTGCACATTTATTTTCTTATTACGATTCACAATGTTTTTCCACACTAGTTTTCTCTTTCTTACGGGGCTAGTCGCAGCATTTACTTGAAAATTATCTTTAACATTATCATGCGTGTTCAGGTTGCATTTCATTTTATGTAACGACCGCCCACAGCCCCCGCACTATAAAAGATGAATAATGCGCTGAAAGGTCTGCCAGGAAGCTATGGACGATCATCAAGGTATGGTAGATAAACAAAACTTGTCGTAAACTCACAGCGCAAGGATAAAATATAATTGAACATATACAACAGGTAGTGATAGTGAAGCAGAAAACACTAAACTTTCATAAACGACTAGAAAGTATTTCCCATACACGTGGATAACAAAAATAGTGTTTGTACAATTTGACTTACTACAACACTCAGAGAAATAGCAAACAGCGGAAATAAATACTAGATAGTAACAAAACTGGTACTTGAGCCTCCTGCTCGCCATCGATCAGTATCGTCATCCTCACTAAAGCAATACCTTCCACCTGTTACTTAGTATGCCTATCTACAACTGGATTAACAGCCCAAGGTAATAAGAGGAAACATAAAACCTTGAGTCAGACAACAGTCTTAGTGAGCGATAAAATAGCTAACAAACTTCATCAATAAAGTATATGAGAATGGGTAAATAATCAACTAATCTACCCAGCTCCATAGAAGAACTCTCAATTTCCTTCCCCATTACATGGCAGCGATAGCCTTTACAATCCATACACCCAAAGGAATAATAATTCAATCACGGCAATTAAGGCATCCATTCATATATGACAAAGCAACTCAATCATGATCACAACATGCATTCAAACGTCCATGACTGACTCTGGCTATCACTGCCAACCTTGCTTTGGAAACTTCGTTATCGTATGACTGGCTAACAATTTTCCGTCGATTGTCAAGGACCACACAGGACGCCCCAGTTTTAGAAAAACTCCACATGTTATACTCAACACATGCTACACGCTATACTCAACATGTGTCTAAGCCATACACGACGCCCAAGGCACTTGACCTACAATTGGTCTTCAATTGTACCTCTGCTTTGGGTCCACTAGAACCTACGACAACGATAATTCCTTGGCCTTCTCCTCTCTAGTCGTTATCAATTGCGACTATTAATTAGCTCAGAACATCTTAGAACTATCACTTCACACGAACTCAATACATCCTTGAGTTGTCTCCCCATTTGTTGCATATAATGAACAACAAACACTTTTCAACACTTCCAAACTTTCTAATTGAATTCGCTTTGAAGTCACCTCATCTGCGGAAGTGTCCAACCAGAAATAGCCGACCAGAAATGGCAAAAATGGTTGACCATAAATGGCTGACCAGAATAGGCCGACCCACTTTGGTCCAACCCAACTTATGTTCGACCCAACTTTGGTCCATCCCGACCCAACTTCAGTCCGACCCAACTTTAGTCCGACCTAACTTTGGACCGATCCAACTTTAGTCCGACCTAACTTTGGTCCGACCCAACTTTGGTCCGACCCAAATATGCATATAAATAAAAACCATGGATCTAACTTGCACATTCGTATGAAATATCATAGAAATTACCAATCTAAACTTGCTAAATCAGATCCTAGGGTGACCTATATGAAAATGAACTTACCAATGCATGGATCTAAGGAAAAACACTTGAATTTGATGAAAAACATGATCTACTACCCATGCACTTTATTGAAACCATGTGAGAGATGTAATTCACTCACCGGTTCTCCAATACAAGCTAAAATGATAGAATTATGAATCCGGACAGTGAGCAATTCGACCCAAACTCCTCGATCCGACGAATTTACCTTTGAAATGATGTAGACCTAGCCTCCAATGGTGTAGATATATGATTTCCCTCCTTAGATTTGGATTTTTAATGGTGGAAAGGTGTTAGAGGAAGAAGGAGATCAATGCCTCTAAATGAGATAATGGGAAAGTAAACCTTTTCCCTCCACTCTCACCCCCTATTCATAAACTCCACCATCCCACTAATGGGCCTCCCCAATTCATCCCATTAGGCTCTCCAAACCTGAACTGCCAACTGAAAGACCTTAAAACAACAATTTATCCCAAACCGCTGAGACAAATCTTTAATGTAACCACTCTACGGAAAGGCAATCATCAATTCCTTTCCAATGGCATAGGTCTCACCCTCTGATTTGACCTGAGTCAAAAGTTATTCCATGTTCAAGACTGACAAGGGAAAATGGTCACAAACAAAATCGGTAAAAATTATGGACATGTATCACATCCCCATAAGCAAAATAAAAGATGAGAATGATCCAACCCTCAAGGAATAAAATAAAAATATTTTACAATCTCCCGATACGTAAAATGTGGACTATTACATTTTATCCACTACAAAGCCACTAACATTTCAATAACATATTTCACCGTCAAACCATACTTAACATATTTTACCAAATACACTACAAAGTTTGAATATTTTAGGTCCCCAAAGATTATGAACTTAGACGCAATGCTCGATACCATCGACCATTTGAATGGGGAATTCATTTGGCAAGTCAGGTCATGGGTCATTTCCACCAAACATTATGCATATTCTAATATATCCAACCTTTCCGTAGTGTCATCCATGCATAAGAAGTGAGTTATTCTAGAAGCTAGCCGACTTATTCTCATCAAAGACAAATCAAAAATAGGAATCTTAAGTAATTTAATGCAAACAGGAATGACTTTAATACTATTACAACTATTACCTATTGAAAAATCCCATGGCATTGCAATGAATAATTCATTCTTCATGACAATTGGATTAACTTCAATTATTATCCTCTTGTCTTTAACACTAAAGAGACGAATTAAAAGTAGACATCCATTTGATTTAACAAAGATTGTGCCTTTCAGCCTCCATAACTTTTTGAGATGATTAATTACAGCCATTTAGGATAATGACTTATCGAAGAAGAAACCGACCAGGTCTTACTAGCATACGTTGTCTCCTGCTTCATAGATAGCTTATGATAGCGCGAGGAGTAAGCCTGAGAAGACAAGTGGGATCTTAGGTAGAGAGTATCTACTGGCATATGTGGCTCCACTTTGAAGGGTGACGTCCATTGTGGCACTTGCGAAGCAGAAAGTAGGCAGGTAACGTCGATTGAGAAGATTAAAGAGGGGAGAAGAAATGACAGAACATGAGGAAGACCAGGGGCTGGGGAATTGATCAGGCAGTGGATTTGAAGAGGAGAGAAGGGTGAACGGTTATGTGACCAAGCAATTGGTTGGAGAAAGGAAAAAGGGAGGGAACGGGTATGGTAGTCACCATTTATGTACTGCATATGTATGATATGATTAAACTTTACTCATTAAGCTAACTAATTATTAATTATCATGCATAATTAATTAGTAATTAATTATTAAGATCTAATTAATGTTCCAAAATCATCATTTTTAAGTTAAAACATCATTAATAAGTTTATATAATGCTTTTAGACCAACAAAATTTAAAAACTTGATTTTAGAAAAATTGAGATTTTCCTGCTAAACTGAATTCCTAGTGACTATCACAGTGTTTTACAAACCAGATTTTTTAAGAAATTCGAAAATTCAAATTTTTTAGTTAATTATACATGATTTTTGGATAATCTAAAAAGTAATTTTAAGTTGAATTTTGAGTTTGATAATAAAATAATTAAAACACTATAGAATGTGACTATAAAATATATTGATAAAAATATATCGGTTTTTGTCAATATCAATGGTTCAAATACATATCAATGAAACCTTTCGCCACACTTGATTAATGTTATTATACTTACAATAGCAGGTCCAAAAAATTCTATTATATGTTAAGAGGTGAGTCACCGAAAGAGGTGTCATAATTCATGTCCTTAAGCATAGAAAAGGGGCATCTATCCCATACCTAAATGACCTAAAAACCCCTCCCCTCTTCCTATATAAACACACTTCACCCCTCCCATTACCTTCATCCTTCTCCACTTCTCCTTTCTCTCCTCCTCTGCCTTTCCCTTCTCTTCCCTAAGGCCCTCCCACTTCCTTCTCCCCCTCTTTCCCACGACCCCTTCACCTCTTCTATCTCCTCTCCCCTCTTGGCCCAAAACACTCCACTACCCCTAACCCTCATTCCTCCGCCACTCAACCCCTAGCTCAACCTCCACTCTTAATAAAAATGATATTTAGGGTTGAAAAAAATATAAATATGTATAATAATACTTTTGGTGGAAGAAAATCTGGAGTACGTTACGCTACTCGAGTCCGCGGTCGGAGTCGTTGTTAAGGATAGGAAGAGTGGAGCCCTCAGTGAAATGCATTTTATTTATAAACATGTAGTTAGTTGTCATATAATTTGATTGATATATGTGTGATTTGGATAAATGGTTGTCAGTTTAGCACCAAATAATTGTTAAGTGTTAATTACCATAACATTTATACTATAGTCAAAGTAATTGACATTGTTAAATGAATGCCATGTATAGTTATTGGTTGTTATTGTTGGTATATGTCACTTTGCACATGTTATACCCTAAATTTTGGAAATATACATATATTGGTTAAGTGGAAATAAGGCGAGAAAATGGAAGTTGAAATTTTATACTCGCAACTGGTTAGATAATAATTAAAGCAATAGTAAGAAACTTTTGTAAAGGTAGAAATGAATATCAAAGGATTTTGATTGCAAAATGGATTTTTCAAGTTTGAAATGAAGAGTAAATCGATTTTAAATAATAAATTCGTAATTTAAGCGAGTTAGTACATAAATGATAGTTTAAACCCAAATTGATTGTTTCAATAAGCTTATATAATGCTTAATTATAAGAGTTCTGCAAAGTTTAGATTTTAAAAAATTAAAATTTGAAAATTATTATTTTAGTATTATATTATTTAAATATTTAATTATAGTAAATAATTGAATTTGAAATTTGAAAATAATGTTTGAAATGAGTTTATATATGTTTGTAAAAGTTTAAAAACATTTTTGAAGTAAATCGAATGAATTTTAGTTTGAAGTCATAATATGGTCCGAATAGAGCTCCTCGCTCAACGACAGTTCACGAATTTCGACCGTACACTTCAAATGTCTGGAGAATATTCATATTACGGTGTATTGTCACCATCTAGAGAATATTCCTTTTTGTTCTTCTTTTCGCTTGTGCATCTCCCGGGTACAGTTATGTTGCTAGAAACCGTAGGTGACAATATATTCGGTACTCTCAAGAGAAATGAGAAGCAAGTCATGTTTAGCCTGAGTTGCAACGTCTTCCTGTTGAACTCGGTGTATTCCTCTCTAGAGACACTCTGTCGGAAAGATGGTTTCCCATACCTTGCCATGGAAATTTATTCTCTAATAAGCACTCGCGGTTTTGATTGTATACTGTATATGTAGAGCGTGATATGCAAGCGTTCTGCTAGATTGATAATTATTTGTATTTAGACAGTATTATAATATCAGAAGTGATATAATTTAAAAAAAAGTTTTGGGTTATTGTAAGGTAAAAACCGTCCGTATTTATGTGTGATTTGGTCGTAAAGATTATCCTTTTCTTTCGAAAAGATTTTGACTTAAAAATCAAGTTGTTTGATATGTTTAAACTTGGTGGGTTTCTCACTCTGGTTCACTGGACTGATCTGGCGTTTGTAAATGCTCGGTTTAGACCAAGTTGTATAAGTTCAGGTTATCGGATGCCGTGAAGAGACGAGATGGATTAGTTCACACATATGATGTTATATAGATATTTTCCGCTGTGTGTCGTATATGAGGACAAGTTATTATAACTGTCCAGATGTTTTCATATACTCTGATGATTGTAAGTATTTTTCAAGCTCTAAATAAAGATTTATTTCAATATTATAATTTTTTCCGCTGCGATGTGAGACTCTATGTTGTGTTGGTTTCTCTTCTTCTTATATTCTAATATTTCTTTCTTTCTTATCTCACCCTCTAATTTCTTTTAATAACTGTCCGGTGTTTTCGATGCTTGATTAGTCGACACGGTATTTGTAACACCCCGTATTTTCTGTGAACATTAAAGTAACGAATTAAAGAATACTTAATTTTAAAAGTGGGAATTAAATAAAATGGGTTATGCCATTGCGTTCGTCTCGGAATTCTGCTTGAGATAGAGTCTGAGTTTGCGTGAATCGGACTCCATATGAAGAAGTTATGGAGGTTAGGAGATTCCAAGTCTAATCAGAAATTAAATAATAAATAAAAACCAGTTCAAATTTCAAATTTGGAAGAAAATAGGCTGAGCGGGAGCTCAGGGTGTCGACCCCACAAGGGGAGTCGACATAGGTGTCGACCCCCCTATAGGGGAGTCGACATTGGTGTCGACCCCCCATAGGGAGTCGACCCCTTTTTGATCTAGTTCCTATGACGATTTTTCTGAGCCCTGAGCTGATGTGGCCTTCACTGTTTTGCCTGATGGTTGATTTCTGAGTCATTAGGACATATGCGGCGACTTCTGGTTGGCTCTATTTGGTCCGGATGGCTCTGATTACTCCTAGGTTGATCTAACGGCTCACATTTATCTAAACTTTTATATAACAAACATAAACCTCAACCCTAAACCTCATAATCTTACTCTAAGAAGCTGTCATGCTGTCTATGGCCAACCTAGCATAGCCTCCATTTTTCTCTAAACTAGAAATCAAGTTAGAAAGCCCCAAATCAAATCCAAACTAGTAATCGATTAGAAGAACTTCAAATCAAACGCCTGCATCAAAGGTTGGCTTTTCAAATTCAGAAATCAGATCCTAGAATATAAGATCCATTCTTTTCTGTAAGTTCACTTTATTTTCAGATTTAAATACCTAATTGTAATCTTGTCATATAATAGAATGAATCTAAGTCCATACTTGATGATAAGACAATCTTTTCAGATTTATCCCTATCTTTCTATCGAATCCACGATTTTACATGCCTAAGAAGTTGTCATATCGATACAATCATGCCTATCTTTGTTGTACATCAGGCATATTATCCTTTTTGGTTCATGATGTTATTCTTGTGCCTGCGATGTTATTCAAATCTATTTTATCAGATTTGTGCCTACGATGTTACTCAAATCTATTTTATCAGATTTATGCCTGCGATGTAATTTTATTCAGATATATACTTCTTTTATGTCCCTGATATTGCTATTATCAAACCTAGCGTCGTACGGCTATTTTATGCCTAATCTTTTATGTTTCCTCTTTTTCCCCTTTTATTATGGATCTAGGTTGTCTCGAACCTAGACGAAATCTTGTTATATATATGATTGGAATATTGGGGAATTGGGCCTAATCTAT
Organism: Allium sativum; assembly: GCA_030737875.1. Classification (NCBI taxonomy): domain Eukaryota; kingdom Viridiplantae; phylum Streptophyta; class Magnoliopsida; order Asparagales; family Amaryllidaceae; genus Allium; species Allium sativum. The sequence goes on along the minus strand of CM060922.1, from coordinate 438,933,082 downwards.
TTTATGTACTATTAGGCGTAACTTGTAACTGAGATTTGGTTATAACTTGTAATTGATATTGGGGCATTATTATCATTATAACTGCAAGTTTGGGTTAGTTGGAATATAAATCAAGTTTTGGGGCATAATTGTTATTGTTGCGAACTTAGGGTAAATTGGAATATTAATCTATATTGGGCATAACTATTGGTTGGGACGCCAAGCATAATGTATATTGTGTTTTTGGTGAATGACTATTATTGCAAATTTGGGAAGATTGGGTGTAACCTATTTTGAGTAATAACTTGAATTTGAATTTGTGGGGCATAACTTGCAATTAGCTTTGTTGGGGTAAAACTTGAGAATTGGAACATGACTAGTTTTGTGAATTTGGGATGATTAGCATATAAAATCTAGACTTGGACATGTATGGTAAATATGCTAAAAGATAAATATGCCTTACCCGAGGTTAGATTGAGTTGTGGTGTAAAACTTCCTGGAACCGCCCGACACATTCAATAACCGCAACAACACCTTTCTAATGTGAGAGGTTAGTGCATCATGCCCAAGAAAAACCCGAGGTTAGATTGAGTTGTGGTGTAAAACTACCTGGAATGCCCGGCACATCCAGTAACCGCAACAACACAGATCTAATGTGGGAGGTTGGTGCATTAATAAATCAGTTAATGCTAATGAACAAGACTCTAAGAATGGTAGGGTTAAGTTAACTAAGGAAACACTTAACCAGTACAACATGTTAACTAAACAAATGGTAGGGTTAAGTTAACTAAGGCAATACTTAACCGATATATCATGATGTATGGTAGGGTTAAGTAACACGCGAAGGCAACACTTAACCAATATATAACATGATGTATGATAGCGTTAAGTAACACAAGAAGGCAACACTTAACCAATATAACATGATGAACGAGTGGGGTTAAGTTAATACAAAACATTTAACCAATACAACATGATGTGGGGGTGGGTTAAGTTAACATGAATGAACAACACTTAACCAATATTACATGAACAAAGCGGATAGGGTTAAGGAAAGCTTAACCAATATTACGTATTGTATGACGACCGGGAATTTCGCTAGATCTGAATCAGTCGTTAAACCGATCTAGACCGTTCGAAACACCTGATCGTTTGAGAACAGGACAAAACGGAACACAGACGGAAGAACATTTCATTGTTATTACAACAATTCCATCAGATACAAGAATATACAGAGTATAAAAGAATAAATTACATTCGATAAATATCAGAGATTCAAATACAGTACTGCAGCGGAAAATAATACAAAGCACAACTGAAGGTGATATACGGATACAGAGCTTTCCGGATATCATTCCAGCTGTAAACCAGGATCCTGCGAATATAAATCTGCAAAACCAAAACTACTAGCTGCCCGTATCGAAAATAGGGGCACCCAGAGTTTAGGTTAAAACAATAAAATCCAGGTCAGTCATGTGAATGGTGTGAGAACTAAAACAGTTATTTAAAGTTTTACTTTAAAAGAGAGTAATTCAAGGGACCACGCCGTATAACACGGAACGGGTTTTCTCCCAAGAATACCAGTGCATATAAATAAACAGCGCAATGCTTTTTCGAAAAATGAAGCTATTATAAGACCCAGGTCCCATCACACAATGCAACGCAAGCCGGAGGATAGGGTTTTACCTTATAACAGCCAAACATGCTTGGTACGTTTAAAACAAATCATTTGATACTATAATTAGTGTATAGTGTCAAAACAGTTTCAAGCATAAATATAAATCATAGGCGGCATGAATGTCCCATACCACTATGTCGCCATATTAGTTCTACAATTAAAACCGCAATATCACATATTGGAAATTGGATTCCGTCATGAGTCGAGGCAAGGGGCAAGCTCCTCTCCGCGCTCGAGACACTCTACCAAATGTCTCAGGACTACACACTCTGGGCAATCCTGGATGCTTCAGGGCCGGTCCTCACTTACGTTAGAGGATTAGTTATTCCTGAACACACGTTTCTCGGTCCTTACAGACCTATAATCGAGGCTCCTCGCATTCCAACAACCACATAGGTGAAAAGTATATAAATGTCAGGGCTGGTAAGTCATTGACACCACCAAAGCTAGAAAGAAACGTCGTGCTCTCCCTGCAGTCCGTATCCCGTTTTTGACTCATACCGAGGTGTGAGGCTCGCGAATTCACGCTATACACAAAGCTGCCACGTAGGTCATTCTTTGATCATCAACCACAAGACTTTGCTTTTCAACAGAAGCCTTGATCATTGCATCTTAGCATGCCACACAGGCAATTCATGCCATGCGACTGATGTCCATCGATATACAACCTCTGAGCTCGTACGTCTCAGAGAAGGGCGTTAAGCAAAAGAATAAATTCTCCGCCGTCAAACAGATGTATATTTAATAGAAATCAATCAACACAGAATAAAATCCAATGTCAGACACACAATCCATTTACAAGTCCGTTCTGAGTCTGAACGAAACCGGAGGCACTTTCCTCGCATATCCATCCATCTCCAAGTACGTCTGGACGACCACCAACTATTTCCATCCTCTTGGGTGTACTGCCCAATCAGGATCGTCAGTAATTATCCAAACGATGTGAAGACTTCCGGTCTTCAACCACCGTCTTCATCTTCGACATATCGTCGAATCGGTTATTCAGAATGGGTGTAAACCCGGCCTTTCCGAACAACCCGCGTATATTAAAACGAATGTTACACAAACACAACATACGCCTCATTCCAATTCATATTCTCATGGAAAAGTTCCCATTAATTTTATCCAAGATAAATTCTTTAAAATTTATCCTTTAATCTTCCTTTGGATGTCATTTCAAACCAAATTATGGTTTTCCAAACTAGTCGAGATTAGTGAACCACAACGAAGTAATTATTTATTTTATTTCCCAATCCCAACCTATTCATCCCATGAAGCAAAACTGGTAATACTCCATATCTAATACTATGGTGTTATCGGTAAAATTAATTACTGTTTCACGTTCAAATATAATTAAAGATTTAACTATCGCTTTGGAGCAAAACTGGCGATACTCCATTCTCGCTCATTTCTAAATTTGATAATTTAGATTATAGATTCACATTTCAACCTAATTGCAGATTCGTTAAAACTCCTTTTACTAGGTTAAAGAACTAGGTGTTATTTAAAACACAGTTCACGACAAACCCAAATCACATTCTATTTATTATCGGGTTAAAGAACTAGTGTTATTTAAAACACCGTTCACGATAAACCCCCTTTCAAATCCAATCAAATATATTAGAAATTCTGATTATTTAAAACCCCTTTTTAAATCTAGTTTATTTATTTAAAAATAATTGGGTTTTAAATTTAGTTCAAAGCTAGTTCATTTCGATAAAAAATCATTTTTATCTTTTCAAACATGGAGTTTTTTCATCTCAATTTTTCCCAAAATCATTTCTTATGATTTTACACAAATTATTACTATTTTTAATAATTTTATCAAGCCCGTACAGTCGATTTCCATCAACGGCCATCGAACTGCACTTACAGCGACCTTTTTCGAATTTGATTTGGACGTATCTCCAAATCCAACCGTTAGATTTCAAATTTCTAATATTCGTTAGAAAGCTCTTTCCGATACGAACCCAACGGTTCCGGTTTTAGGAGAATCCGACGGTCGGATCTCCCGTAATGTCCATTCGAAGTCAATGGTCGAAATTCGCGAACTGTCGCGGCGCGGCGCGTTCTATTCAGGCCATTATATTATATATATAACATATATATTTCGTCGATTTCTATTTAAAACGAATTTTATAAATAGTTTTGAATTCATTTCAAAAACATTTTCAACTTCCATTTCAATTCAAATTTGTTTTCTATTCGATTCAATTCAAATTTGTTTTCTATTCGATTCATTTCGAAATCATTTTATATTCAATTCATTTCGAAATCGTTTTATATTCAATTCATTTCGAAATCGTTTTATATTCAATTCACTTCGAAATCGTTTTATATTCAATTCACTTCGAAATCGTTTTATATTCAATTCACTTCGAAATCGTTTTATATTCAATTCACTTCGAAATCGTTTTATATTCAATTCACTTCGAAATCGTTTTATATTCAATTCACTTCGAAATCTTTTTATATTCAATTCACTTCGAAATCGTTTTATATTCAATTCACTTTCTATTCAAATCAAATTCAAATTGGTTTTCTATTCGATTCAATTCAAATTGGTTTTCTATTCAATTCAAATCAAAATTGTTTTCTATTCGATTCAATTCAAATTGGTTTTCTATTCGATTTGATTCGAATTCCATTTCAAAATATTCGATTTCGAAATCACTTTTCAATATTCATTTTAAAATGAATAAAGTCGATATAAATATCGTTCACGTCAAAATGGCGTCAATCTAATCAACACGACTTCATATATTTCTATTTTAAAATATTCTATTTCAAATATTTCTATTTCAAATATTTTATTTCAAATATTTGTTATTATCAAAATATTTCGTTCAACACATGACTAATCTCAACGGATGAGTACTGTCAACACATGAACCTTTATTTTATATTGATAAAGATGTAAATTTTATTATTAAAATATTTCGTTCAACACATGACTAATCTCAACGGATGAGTACAGTCAACACATGAACCTTTATTTTATAATATTCTTTATTTTCTAAATTGGAATGAGGCCCAATCAATCACCATATAATGTTAATTATATGGATTTTCATACATCACACGTATATAATAGCATTGAAAAATAATCAACCATCAACCAAAGTGCACTACACTGTATAAGCATCAAATATAGATATCTAACGCTTATAACAGCCTGTCAATCAATCGATCGACATATTTAATCAATTAGGATGAGTGAACTTCAAATTTCATTCCAACACCCATGTGGGGTTTCAAACAATCAAACACAGATTTTAGTTGTGCAGTTGGGCGATGTGTAAAATTTATCGTCCCAATCAATGTCATTCAAATAGGTGTACACAAACAAACCGTCCGGTTTGTAAATGAATATTTATTTATTCACATTCACGTTAAAATTATATTTTTAACGACCAAACTATTTTATTCAACCTATGAATATTCTACTCGGTTCATTTATCAAAAAAAATGATATTTTTATTTTTCTAACTTATTTGAGAAAATTTCGGCGGCATAACGACACGATACTAGAAACGGGACGAGGCCTAGCCTTATCCCCGGTCTAGTGAAGGCCCACGCCATTCATACATCAATCAAATTAATTTCATTTCACCAAACAATTCAATTCAAACCAAATAATCTAACCAACTACACAACCAAACAATTAAACAAACAAGTCATCCATGGTCTGTGGATGACGGGTGTCGGGTGCTGCTAAGCACTGTCTGCATCCTAGTATATATATAACTAGAAAATGAAATTGAAAGGTGAGAAATTCTCACCGATAGTTATCCCAACTCCACGACACTTCACAAATAGAAATCTTCGTCGTTCTCGCCTTTTTATCACCTTCGTTGCCCGTATTCTCTACATATGTAAAAATCGAATTTTTACTTCGCTATTCAGTATATAAAAAATCGAATTTTTACTCTGCTATTCAATATATAAAAATCGAATTTTTACTATGCTATTCAATATATAAAAATCGAATTTTTACTCTGCTATTCAATATATAAAAATCGTATTTTTATTCCTTCTTCATATAAATCATATTTTCACATCAACTAAAATCTCATTTTTAATCTAACCCCATTTCTATATAAATCATAACTTTTTCTCGTTAGAAATCACTTCTTTCTCTTGTTCTATAAATCTAACTTTTCATTATTGAAAATGAAATCTTTTCATAATGTTTTTAATTTATATAAATAAAAACAATGTTATTTAAAAACTATAATTTTCTCAAACAAAACTGATTTAAAAAGCAATGATTTTTACAAACTGAAACTGATTTAAAATCTGATTTAATCAATTAAAAACTGATTTACTATAATGTTTTATATATAAAAATTATATTTTTACATCGCTAATCAAACTATAAAACTTATATTTTTACATTGCTATTTATATACAAAAATCAAGCTATATATTCTTAAAACAAATTCTATTTATATTTTTAAAACAAATCTTGTTTATATTTTTGAAACAAATCCTATTTCATATTTTTTTTTAAAAATTAAAGCTATTTTATTTCTTTCAAAACATGATAATTTTTTTTTTAAAAACAATGTCATATTTTTATTTCAAAAACAATGTTCATCTTCTCTTTTAAAAAGATTGCTAATTTATATTTTTAAACTGATTTTATATTTATTTCACATTTTAAACAAATGTCTTTATATATATATATATATATATATTTAAAGTTTTACTAATTACAAGAACAAAATAAAAAGTGTAAAGAAAAGAAGAGGAGCTCACTGTAATGCTCCTTCCAGGTTCACGCAGGAAACCATCGCCCCTCCTGTAACCCATCGCTCGAACTGGAATTGACGTCGTCGCTCCACCTAGGGCACGCCGGCCACCGATCAGAAGCGCCCACATCAAAGCCCTTCGCACCACCTACCTAGCGCCACCACCCCCTTGGAACTCGACCCCCCATACGCGGTGAAAAATGGACTCGAAGCCGCCCCTTTTGAGGCTTGATTTCTTGCGATTCTCAAAACGAGAATTAATCTCGACCGTTGGTTAAATCCTCCTCACCGAGCTCCTCAATTTCCATTTGGAATTTTCGAAAATGGTTAACTGGACTTGGAGATCGGTCGGGATTTTGTTTGGGGTGATTTTCCGCCTTCTGTCGAGGGAAGATGACGGCGGGTTTGACCCCATGTAATGCTTTGACCAATGAGATTTTAGATTTAGGGTTTTATAAATTTTAATATTATATTTTTTTTATTTTAAATCCGAAATTACTTGCTTTCGTGTACGAACCCCAAATCGAACCCATCGACTGTCATCCATAGCTAATTACCCACATTCTGAACACAATGGGATATGTATCGTAGGCTGATTCGATCGTTTTGATCAGTTTCCATTGAATTTACATTTAAATCATTATATTGAATTTTAAACGTACATTTCAAATTACCTGGGTCACATACGGACTCGAAAAATTCCACAAAAATATTTTCTAGCTTCGTATTGACGATACGGTCCTAACAAAACTAGTTTCGTCGAATCCTGAGACCGTTGGGAAAATGGCCATTTTCCAGTCGATTAAAATCAACTGAAACTGGTCAAACGCGTTTTCCTTTGCCACGCTCACATATTGAATCGAAAAATTATGAAATTTGAAACCTAGCAATAATTTGACATTGCGGATCCAACAAAAGTGGTTTCGTCGAAATCCAAAGTCGTTTGCAAAATTTCCATTTTTAAGGGCCTGAATTCCATAGCGACTATTCAGAATTTTCAACTGGACATATCTTTTGATTCCCGCTATGAAATTTCAATTTTTCGGATTCGTTGGAAACATATTCACAATTAGATCCTATTATTTTTGGTTTCACTAAAATCCGGATTGTTTTGCACCCGGTACATTCAATTGAAGTTTGAAATCGAATTATCGAACTACCACGCCATTTTCAATTCTATTTATAATTTAAAATAAATATTTATATTCTAACGACGGCGTATATAATATATACATTGAATTCTATTCAAAATAAATTTCTCGTCGATATTATTTAAAATAATCTATTTTAAATGTTCAAAATTCGTTAAAATTTCCAAAATAAAATTTTTAAACTGGCTCAGAATTTTCGGGTTATTACAATCTCCCCCACTTAAAACTTTTCGTCCCCGAAAAGGAACAAAGTCGAAAGTTGTTTGATTAATCAACTCTACGTTCGATCTGGCTTCCATTCTCCAACTTTTCAGTTTCTGAGAATTTTCAAAAATTTGGCTAATACCCTAAAATTTCGCCATAACCTCCCCTGCACCGGGAGCCACGGGAAAATCCCGAAATTGCCATATAGGCCTTCTGATCTCAAAAAGAAAAAGCCAAGCGGCTAGCCAATAGGCTCATAAAATCATCATCACCCAAACAAAACAGTAAATTATAGTAAACATGTACCTATTTGTCGGGCAAACAAATTTTATTCTTCGGCTCTAGCCTCCTTGCTATGACCTGTTCAATGTAAGTATATGTATATACAAGCAAATGCGACCAATTTTCAATACAGTTCAATATTTGATTCTATTAGGCATAATGGTTCAAAATTGCCAAACAACTAAACAAACAACACAAACTTTAATCAATTAGTGGATTAGAGTTTCAAATTCATAGATTTTTACTACATATACAAAAATCATGTTTTTGATGCCAATTCACAACAATAAATCTATCTATATAAGTTTTGGTTCTCACACCAGTCTAATGGAAATATATAGATATCACATCTTCGAAACACGAAAATAAATATTGATGATATCATGACAATTATCAGTACCATCTCCGGGCGACTAGAATGTGATCCTATATCTATCTAATATATTAAAACTTCGAATATACGTTCATGACGCGTATATGCAAAACCTTTATATACTGGATTGTCCACATTCAAAATAAATAAATAATCAAATACGTTTAGAATGGTTTAAATTTCAAAATAAAATTGTTTTCATTTGAAAAATATACTCTTCACACTCGTTCTAGGATACTACTGATCCTATCTCTAAAGAGTCATTCTAATTGGATATTACTAATCCAATATCTGATGAATTCTTTCGTATGGTTATAAGGTGTCTTGTTCTCGAGCTCTGTAAACCAAAGCTCTGATACCAAATGTGACGGCTGGGAATTTCGCTCGATCCGAATCAGTCGTTAAACCGATCTAGACCGTTCGAAACCCCTGATCGTTTGAGAACAGGACAAAACGGAACACAGACGGAAGAACATTTCATTGTTATTACAACAATTCCATCAGATACAAGAATATACAGAGTATATAAGAATAAATTACATTCGATAAATATCAGAGATTCAAATACAGTACTGCAGCGGAAAATAATACAAAGCACAACTGAAGGTGATATACGGATACAGAGCTTTCCGGATATCATTCCAGCTGTAAACCAGGATCCTGTGAATATAAATCTGCAAAACCAAAACTACTAGCTGCCCGTGTCGAAAATAGGGGCACCCAGAGTTTAGGTTAAAACAATAAACTCCAGGTCAGTCATGTGACTGGTGTGAGAACTAAAACAGTTATTTAAAGTTTTACTTTAAAAGAGAGTAATTCAAGGGACCACGCCGTATAACACGGAACGGGTTTTCTCCCAAGAATACCAGTGCATATAAATAAACAGCGCAATGCTTTTTCGAAAAATGAAGCTATTATAAGACCCAGGTCTCATCACACAATGCAACGCAAGCCGGAGGATAGGGTTTTACCTTATAACAGCCAAACATGCTTGGTACGTTTAAAACAAATCATTTGATACTATAATTAGTGTATAGTGTCAAAACAGTTTCAATCATAAATATAAATCATAGGCGGCATGAATGTCCCATACCACTATGTCGCCATATTAGTTCTACAATTAAAACCGCAATATCACATATTGGAAATTGGATTCCGTCATGAGTCGAGGCAAGGGGCCAGCTCCTCTCCGCGCTCGAGACACTCTAGCAAATGTCTCAGGACTACACACTCTGGGCAATCCTGGATGCTTCAGGGCCGGTCCTCACTTACGTTAGAGGATTAGTTATTCCTGAACACACGTTTCCCGGTCCTTACAGACCTATAATCGAGGCGCCTTGCATTCCAACAACCACATAGGTGAAAAGTATATAAATGTCAGGGCTGGTAAGTCACTGACACCACCAAAGCTAGAAAGAAACGTCATGCTCTCCCTGCAGTCCGTATCCCGTTTTTGACTCATACCGAGGTGTGAGGCTCGCGAATTCACGCTATACACAAAGCTGCCACGTAGGTCGTGCTTTGATCATCAACCACAAGACTTTGCTTTTCAACAGAAGCCTTGATCATTGCATCTTAGCCTGCCACACAGGCAATTCATGCCATGCGACTGATGTCCATCGATATACAACCTCTGAGCTCGTACGTCTCAGAGAAGGGCGTTAAGCAAAAGAATAAATTCTCCGCCGTCAAACAGATGTATATTTAATAGAAATCAATCAACACAGAATAAAATCCAATGTCAGACACATAATCCATTTACAAGTCCGTTCTGGGTCTGAACGAAACCGGAGGCACTTTCCTCGCATATCCATCCATCTCCAAGTACGTCTGGACGACCACCAACTATTTCCATCCTCTTGGGTGTACTGCCCAATCAGGATCGTCAGTAATTATCCAAACGATGTGAAGACTTCCGGTCTTCTACCACCGTCTTCATCTTCGACATATCGTCGAATCGGTTATTCAGAATGGGTGTAAACCCGGCCTTTCCGAACAACCCGCGTATATTAAAACGAATGTTACACAAACACAACATACGCCTCATTCCAATTCATATTCTCATGGAAAAGTTCCCATTAATTTTATCCAAGATAAATTCTTTAAAATTTATCCTTTAATCTTCCTTTGGATGTCATTTCAAACCAAATTATGGTTTTCCAAACTAGTCGAGATTAGCGAACCACAACGAAGTAATTATTTATTTTATTTCCCAATCCCAACCTATTCATCCCATGAAGCAAAACTGGTAATACTCCATATCTAATACTATGGTGTTATCGGTAAAATTAATTACCATTTCACATTCAAATCTAATTAAAGATTTAAGTATCGCTTTGGAGCAAAACTGGCGATACTCCATTCTCGCTCATTTCTAAATTTGATAATTTAGATTATAGATTCACATTTCAACCTAATTGCAGATTCGTTAAAACTCCTTTTACTGGGTTAAAGAACTAGGTGTTATTTAAAACACAGTTCACGACAAACCCAAATCACATTCTATTTATTATCGGGTTAAAGAACTAGTGTTATTTAAAACACCGTTCACGATAAACCCCCTTTCAAATCCAATCAAATATATTAGAAATTCCGATTATTTAGAACCCCTTTTTAAATCTAATTTATTTATTTAAAAATAATTGGGTTTTAAATTTAGTTCAAAGCTAGTTCATTTCGATAAAAAATCATTTTTATCTTTTCAAATATGGAGTTTTTTCATCTCAATTTTTCCCAAATCATTTCTTATGATTTTACACAAATTATTACTATTTTTAATAATTTTATCAAGGCCCGTACAGTCGATTTCCATCAACGGCCATCGAACTGCACTTACAGCGACCTTTTTCGAATTTGATTTGGACGTATCTCCAAATCCAACCATTAGATTTCAAATTTCTAATATTCGTTAGAAAGCTCTTTCCGATACGAACCCAACGGTTCCGGTTTTAGGAGAATCCGACGGTCGGATCTCCCGTAATGTCCATTCGAAGTCAATGGTCGAAATTCGCGAACTGTCGCGGCGCGGCGCGTTCTATTCAGGCCATTATATTATATATATAATATATATATTTCATCGATTTCTATTTAAAACGAATTTTATAAATAGTTTTGAATTCGTTTCAAAAACATTTTCAACTTCCATTTCAATTCAAATTTGTTTTCTATTCGATTCAATTCAAATTTGTTTTATATTCGATTCATTTCGAAATCGTTTTATATTCAATTCATTTCGAAATCGTTTTATATTCAATTCATTTCGAAATCGTTTTATATTCAATTCATTTCGAAATCATTTTATATTCAATTCGTTTCGAAATCGTTTTATATTCAATTCATTTCGAAATCGTTTTATATTCAATTCATTTTGAAATCGTTTTATATTCAATTCATTTCGAAACCATTTTATATTCAATTCACTTCGAAATCGTTTTATATTCAATTCACTTCGAAATCGTTTTATATTCAATTCACTTCGAAATCGTTTTATATTCAATTCACTTCGAAATCGTTTTATATTCAATTCACTTTCTTTTCAAATCAAATTCAAATTGGTTTTCTATTCGATTCAATTCAAATTGGTTTTCTATTCAATTCAATTCAAAATTGTTTTCTATTCGATTCAATTCAAATTGGTTTTCTATTCGATTTGATTCGAATTCCATTTCAAAATATTCGATTTCGAAATCACTTTTCAATATTCATTTTAAAATGAATAAAGTCGATATAAATATCGTTCACGTCAAAATGGCGTCAATCTAATCAACACGGCTTCATATATTTCTATTTTAAAATATTCTATTTCAAATATTTTATTTCAAATATTTGTTATTATCAAAATATTTCGTTCAATACATGACTAATCTCAACGAATGAGTACTGTCAACACATGAACCTTTATTTTATATTGATAAAGATGTAAATTTTATTATTAAAATATTTCGTTCAATACATGACTAATCTCAACGGATGAGTACAGTCAACACATGAAACTTTATTTTATAATATTCTTTATTTTCTAAATTGGAATAAGGCCCAATCAATCACCATATAATGTTAATTATATGGATTTTCATACATCACACGTATATAATAGCATTGAAAAATAATCAACCATCAACCAAAGTGCACTACACTGTATAAGCATCAAATATAGATATCTAACGCTTATAACAGCCTGTCAATCAATCGATCGACATATTTAATCAATTAGGATGAGTGAACTTCAAATTTCATCCCAACACCCGTGTGGGGTTTCAAACAATCAAACACAGATTTTAGTTGTGCAGTTGGGCGATGTGTAAAATTTATCGTCCCAATCAATGTCATTCAAATAGGTGTACACAAACAAACCGTCCGGTTTGTAAATGAATATTTATTTATTCACATTCACGTTAAAAAATATATTTTTAACGACCAAACTATTTTATTCAACCTATGAATATTCTACTCGGTTCATTTATCAAAAAAAATGATATTTTTATTTTTCTAACTTATTTGAGAAAATTTCGGTGGCATAACGGCACGATACTAGAAACGGGACGAGGCCTAGCCTTATCCCTGGTCTAGTGAAGGCCCACGCCATTCACACATCAATCAAATTAATTTCATTTCACCAAACAATTCAATTCAAACCAAATAATCTAACCAACTACACAACCAAACAATTAAACAAACAAGTCATCCATGGTCTGTGGATGACGGGTGTCGGGTGCTGCTAAGCACCGTCTGCATCCTAGTATATATATATAACTAGAAAATGAAATTGAAAGGTGAGAAATTCTCACCGATAGCTATCCCAACTCCACGACACTTCACAAATAGAAATCTTCGTCGTTCTCGCCTTTTTATCACCTTCGTTGCCCGTATTCTCTACATATGTAAAAATCGAATTTTTACTTCGCTATTCAATATATAAAAAATCGAATTTTTACTCTGCTATTCAATATATAAAAATCGAATTTTTACTATGATATTCAATATATAAAAATCGAATTTTTACTCTGCTATTCAATATATAAAAATCGAATTTTTACTCTGCTATTCAATATATAAAAATCGTATTTTTATTCCTTCTTCATATAAATCATATTTTCACATCAACTAAAATCACATTTTTAATCTAACCCCATTTCTATATAAATCATAACTTTTTCTCGTTAGAAATCACTTCTTTCTCTTGTTCTATAAATCTAACTTTTCATTATCGAAAATGAAATCTTTTCATAATGTTTTTAATTTATATAAATAAAAACAATGTTATTTAAAAACTATAATTTTCACAAACAAAACTGATTTACAAAGCAATGATTTTTACAAACTGAAACTGATTTAAAATCTGATTTAATCAATTAAAAACTGATTTACTATAATGTTTTATATATAAAAATTATATTTTTACATCGCTAATCAAACTATAAAAATTATATTTTTACATTGCTATTTATATACAAAAATCAAGCTATATATTCTTAAAACAAATTCTATTTATATTTTTAAAACAAATCTTGTTTATATTTTTGAAACAAATCCTATTTCATTTTTTTTTTTAAAAAATTAAAGCTATTTTATTTCTTTCAAAACATGATAATTTTGTTTTTTTAAAAACAATGTCATATTTTTATTCCAAAAACAATGTTCATTTTCTCTTTTAAAAAGATTGCTAATTTATATTTTTAAACTGATTTTATATTTATCTCAAATTTTAAACAAATGTCTTTTATATATATATATATATTTAAAGTTTTACTAATTACAAGAACAAAATAAAAAGTGTAAAGAAAAGAAGAGGAGCTCACTGTAATGCTCCTTCCAGGTTCACGCAGGAAACCATCGCCCCTCCTGTAACCCATCGCTTGAACTGGAATTGACGTCGTCGCTCCACCTAGGGCACGCCGGCCACCGATCAGAAGCGCCCACATCAAAGCCCTTCGCACCACCTACCTAGCGCCACCACCCCCTTGGAACTTGACCCCCCATACGCGGTGAAAAATGGACTCGAAGCCGCCCCTTTTGAGGCTTGATTTCTTGCGATTCTCAAAACGAGAATTAATCTCGACCGTTGGTTAAATCCTCCTTACCGAGCTCCTCAATTTCCATTTGGAATTTTCGAAAATGGTTAGCTGGACTTGGAGATCGGTCGGGATTTTGTTTGGGGTGATTTTCCGCCTTCTGTCGAGGGAAGATGACGGCGGGTTTAACCCCGTGTAATGCTTTGACCAATGAGATTTTAGATTTAGGGTTTTATAAATTTTAATATTTTTTTTTATTTTAACTCTGAAATTACCTGCTTTCGTGTACGAACCCCAAATCGAACCCATCGACTGTCGTCCATAGCTAATTACCCACATTCCGAACACAATGGGATATGTATCGTAGGCTGATTCGATCGTTTTGATCAGTTTCCATTGAATTTACATTTAAATCATTATATTGAATTTTAAACGTACATTTCAAATTACCTGGGTCACATACGGACTCGAAAAATTCCACAAAAATATTTTCTAGCTTCGTATTGACGATACGGTCCTAACAAAACTAGTTTCGTCGAATCCTGAGACCGTTGGGAAAATGGCCATTTTCCAGTCGATTAAAATCAACTGAAACTGGTCAAACGCGTTTTCTTTTGCCACGCTCACATATTGAATCGAAAAATTATGAAATTTGAAACCTAGCAATAATTTGACATTACGGATCCAACAAAACTGGTTTCGTCGAAATCCGAAGTCGTTTGCAAAATTTCCATTTTTAAGGGCCTGAATTCCATAGCGACTATTCAGAATTTTCAACTGGACATATCTTTTGATTCCCGCTATGAAATTTCAATTTTTCGGATTTGTTGGAAAGATATTCACAATTAGATCCTATTATTTTTGGTTTCACTAAAATCCGGATTGTTTTGCACCCGGTACATTCAATTGAAGTTTGAAATCGAATTATCGAACTACCGCGCCATTTTCAATTCTATTTATAATTTAAAATAAATATTTATATTCTAACGACGGCGTATATAATATATACGTTGAATTCTATTCAAAATAAATTTCTCGTCGATATTATTTAAAATAATCTATTTTAAATGTTCAAAATTCGTTAAAATTGCCAAAATAAAAATTTTAAACTGGCTCAGAATTTCCGGGTTATTACATATTGACTTGAATCAGTGGGCGGGTTAAGTACATCTCGTGCAGTTGGGTAATATTAGTATATATATAGGCCCACAAGCTTAACCGTTAAATAAGCATGCTTGAATCGGTGGGAGGTTTAAGTACATCTCGTGTAGGTGGGTAATATTTGTATATATAGGCCCATAAACTTAACCAGCAGGAAATCCTAGTAACGGGGACCCATTTCGGCAGTAACCCACATAGATGTATCACGGTACCCTGAACTAGGCATGGTGGGGCACGATTATTGGGCTGATTATAAGTGGTCAAAATAGCGACAGGGGGTGCAGCAGTGTAGTTCCGACAGAGTACGGGCATGCACGTGCTACGGAGTGGAAAAGCAAGCACTGGGCATCAATAGTATATACTGTGCATCTTGAATCGTGTCGGTTTGCTATCATAGGCATTGATACACCTTATGGTGGGACTAGCACAGGGTATTTACACGCAAGAGAGGGCCGATTGACACACACATAAGGAAAATTAATACAAGTAAAGAGCCGATCGATAAGGTAGTAAGGGTACATCTAACATCTTCATAGCAATTAGGCTGATTGAGGTAAGATCCTCATACTAGATGTACACCTGAAGGGTACCACAATTGCAGGGGTGGGCTCACCTTATTATATAACACATGATACTAGTTGGGACACTAGTAGGGGATACAGATCCTTTTTCACAGGATACTAGTTGGGACACTAGTAGGGGATACGAATCATTCTATAAAAGACACTAGTTAGGATACTGGTTAGTTGGTGCAGAGAAAATAGGAAATCAGAGATATAAAAATCAGAATAATGGGGTAGTAGCGAAGCAGAGAAAGAATAGAAGCGCATTCGGTTTATCTTGCCTTATCATATCTTATGCTAATCTTAGTTTATCTTGTTATCCCTGTTATCACGGTATTGTCTTATATTCAGTTTATTCATGTCATGTTACTATTACCTGTTTACATACTAAAAATCACTGGACTTACCAGACTTATGTCTGACCTAGTTTTCTTTCACCTTCTTTTTTTTTGTTCCCCCCTCCCCAGGTTCACAATGAGGGAATATCACCACTTAGCTCAGTTTTCTTTCCAAGCTCGAAGATAGACGATGTATTGCTTTGGACTCTCTTTTCTACTGTTATGGCTAGCTCATGCTTTATTAGGGAATATCATTGTTATTTTATGCTTCTTTATTTTGTTAAACAAGACAGATGCTTTATTGTAATGGGTAAGGGTGTTTTAGTGTTAGAAAACAATCTTTGTACAAGTTGTTTTACCAAGTTGCTGTTTTATCAATGAAGTAAAGTTTTTATTCTTTTCCGCTGCTTTATTTGTCAGTCTTGTAATTTATCTGCATCATTTACCTAAACGCTCCACTGAAGTTAAGGCATTCCCTTTGTGAGTGACCTTAACCGAGGTGGGGTGTTACACTTGGTATCAGAGCTGAAGGTTACTAAATCAGATTAAATATTTGAAAAATTATTTTCAAAACGGTTTTAAAAGAAGCATTTTCTAAATAAAAGTTTTGTTTTAAAGGCATATTCCCCAATGCCATACGCATTATCTTTTGATCCCCTGTTTGGATCCTTGTTTTCCTTCTTTACTAAGTCTCTGGGGCTCCTGGCTTTCTGGGAGGTAACCTCATCGTGGCATGGTTCCGCAGGCTTGATGAGACTACGACACCTGTCAAAGGGCGAAGAAGTTCCCAACTTCCATATATAGCCACAGTAGTTTCACCTGCGGCTAATTTTCTTTCAAGCTTTGTAGGGTTTTTCCGTGCAATGGAGGCAGCTTTCAAGAGACTTGTCAACAAGTTACACAAAGATGGCAAAGATGAGAATAAGGGAGTTTGGCTAAGGAACACAAGCTAAGGATGAGAAACTCATGGATATGGACTTGGTTCACGAAGGAGGAAAGAACAGAAAAATCTAAGATAAGAGGAAGTGTCGTTGTTGTGGTATAACAGGTCATATAATTAAGGACAAGGGCAAGAGCAAAGGACATGATTTTCAGGAGGGTAAGTGCATGCTCTCACCGCCAGCGTACCTGAGAGAGAGGTAGTAGAGTTTCTGTTGAAAAAGTCTAGTTTTTCTTTTTGATCATCCTGTTAGTACTCTTTTTGATTTTAGCGCTTCACATTCATTTATATATGCTTCATAGTTGAGTCTCTGCACCTTTGTGCTTGTATAGTAGAAGATCCCATTATTGTCTCAAATCCAATTGGTGGTTCGGCTCATTTATCTTTGGTTTGTAAGGATTTGAAAATATCTATATTAAGTATTGAGTCTAAGTATAATGCTTGTGTTTTTGGTTTCATGGGCTATGGGTTGATTCTAGGCACGGATTGGTTAGCTAGTAATTGTAAAAGGAGGGTAGTTAGACTTTCGACTTGCCTCGGGAATACCCACGAGATTTCATGCGATCCTAAGGGATCAATTTGTCTTAGCTACCTAGAATCACTTGGTGCATCTTTCGGTGATTTGCAATCCATTGGAGTAGTCCATGAGTACGCAGATGTTTTTTATTAGGTTAGGGGTTTGCCCCCTAAAACGCGAGATATACTACAGCATATATCTAGTTGAAAATGCAAAGCCAGTTGCATTACCTATACGACACATGAATCCAAGGGAAAGGAAAGGCTCAGTAAACAAGTAAAAGAGTTACTTGAAAAAGGGTTCATAAGGCGAAGTATTTCTGAATGGGGTGCTCCAGTCGTTTTCATTATGGTTCACTTTACTTGTGCATAAATGATATTTTGGAATGAGGAAGAACATGCTTTGCATCTAAGGGAAATCTTGGATACCCTCCAAGCGCATCAACTTAAGGCGAAGTTCTCCAAAAATGCCATTTTTTGAGAGAAGATGTAAGGTTTCTAGGACATGTGGCGTCCAAAGAAGGGATAGCAGTAAATCCCGCAAAAAGTAGTTGCGGTGCAAGACTGGAAGGTCCCACGGAATGCAATAGAAGTAAGAATCTTTCTTGGACTAGCAGGCTATAGGAAGTTCATTAAGGACTTTGCGAAGGTATTATCCCCACTTACAAGATTGATGAAGAAGAATCTAACCTTTGCTCGGGATATTGGTTGTGATATCACTTTCCAACAATCAAAGACGGCTCTTATAACGGCCCCAGTTTTGACTTTTACCATACGGTAGTAAAAGGCTTACGGTACACACGGATGCATGTGGCACAGACTAGGCACCATTTTGATGTAAGGGTAAGGTCATAGCGAATGCCTTAAGAAGAAAAAGGTTGACTTCAAGTCCTCTTTATGTGAAAAGGAAAAGTTCATACTACATATCAAACCTTGATTTAAAAACCTTCGGTTAAGTTAGTAGTCGACATCGCTACGAGTGTGACCTACGCTTTTGAATTAAATAGGGACTTCACAAAGAAAAGACTCTCAGATAGTTGACGCAATGGATAAATTAAGTAGAGAAGAGACCTCTAGTCACCTTAATAAATAAGCTTGCAAGAATCCATGAGTATGCTGTTATGTTTGAGCACCGCTTATCATCCTTTGACAGAATGGGTGAATAGGATTTTGGAAGACCTTTTGAGGAAATGTTAGCATGACACGGCAGAAATTGTAGTGCCAAGTATACTATAAGAAGAAAAGGTGAAACGAGAGGTGACAGTGAAATGAGTTCCAACACATATTCTGGAAACAGAAATTAAGAAGCTACGCAATCATGAAGTTAAGACAGTCAGAGCAATATGGAGTGAAGCTCAAGAAGATGTGATTAAGAAGACTCAAGACTAGATATGCGCATCATACCCTTTTTGAGGGTATATCCTTGATCTCTCTTTTTTTGTAAATTTTATTTGCTAGTCTTTATCTTTTAAGTATATCCTCTCTGTCCAACCCTATATCCTTAGGTAGAAACCAATGGATATTTGAAACATGTTATGATTGATGGTTGCAAGTGGTTGCTCGTGGATGCATATACACACACACACTAGGTACTTGATCAGCTCAGTCACTTTCATATTGCATAGGCACATATGTGTTTGTATATATATATGGATTGAAACTTAATGTGTTATCATATGGATGTTGCATTTGTATGAATAATTGGGCACTTATGTAGAAGTTATAAAGTACAATTAGGAATAATTGCATACATGATGGACTCATAGCACTGACATAATTTGCATTAAGGAGGTCAACTGAATCAGTAGACTGCCTGATTTTGCATTAGATAAGGACATATAAACACACTATGCATATGGTCATGAAATAATTAGAAATTTGTTTAAGGACAATGGATGCCTGTGTTTGATGGTTGAGTAGATGGATGATTGGATGGTAGGATATACATTCTTCCTGACTTGAAGATTATCTGCATCTATGTTTGTTTTTTTGATCATCTCGTATCAACGAGTTGGATTTCATTCTGAATAACTCAAAAAGGTTTCTAGAAATTTATAAAACCCATTGAATATGGTTTTAAGAAATTTATACAGTCCATTAAATACTATTCACCCTCTCTGGTGTTTAGTTCGCCTTAAGATCCTTAATCTGCATTCCCCAACACACAAAAATACAACAGGTACTTATGCCACATACTTGAATGGTTATATATGAACTATGTACGTATACATCATGTCTCAAAAGAATAAATATACAAATAACACGACTACAAAACTAAGATAACAGCTTCAGAAAAGGTAGTACAAGATGAAACACCTAAATCGAAATCAACAACAAGCTATGACCTGAAACAACTCGGTTTGGCCCGAGTATAAATACATGGGTAAGTCTAGGTTAAGCATATTGGTTATAAGATGATGAGAACAAAGTGATATCGTGTAATGAATAACACCTTTCAAGGATATGTGCACGTTTATCGTAAGATACATGAGATAGTTTCAATAATTATACACACAGGTCCCACGTAAGTAAATAAACACAATACAAAGCAACTATTTCCATTATCTAGGCGACTATGCCAAGAGCCACGATGGACTAAGAAATGTCACACAAACCAAAGCAGACAATTGAAATCACATAAACACAACATTGTTAGGGATTGAGATGGTTGTAATGATGGTTTTAACGAAAATAACCTTATTTTAACTACTATTATTATAAAATATATACTATTTTTTCCAGAAAGGAACATATATATAAAACCAAAACGAAGATAATAACTGATCTCCTATGGCTAACAAAAAGGGTTGCAAAGAGCTAGAATCGTAGAATCAAAGGCGTAAACAACACCAACAAAAAAAATGAAAAAGCACCCATCTCTACATGAGAGTACAGCAAAGACCTACTCATATAAACAAAGCAGAAAAAACTAACAAGACCACCGGGATCCAAAAAAAGACAAGTCTACTTTGACAAATGAGGGAGAGGAAAGCAGTCAGCCTCCAACCAAATACCACCAAGAAAGAGGAGAAGCTCCAAGGAAAGGGAACTAGCCGGCATGACCGCATCCAAGCGAGAAGCAAATGAAGCACCGACGTCTAGTAGCGTCTACCATCCGAAACCATAAACGCAAAGAAGACCCACCCTAAAATAAAGCAACTTGTATCCTACATACTAAACCAAACATCAGACAGGGGGAGGATAACCTATACAAAAACAAAAAGCCAAAAGAATCAAAGTCATCAATAGACACCGGCACGGGAAAAAGAACCACCTAAGATATCAAATATACGAGCTAGATGCCGAGATTGACCTTGAAAGACACCTCAAAACGATCTACCATGGAAATCTAGAAAGACACCATTTTTCACTTGTCTCACAATGGAAGTAGAGTTTATGGGAACTCTATCGAACATTGCCTTATTCCGCGTGCACCAAATATGTCAGTAGATATGACAGGGTACCAAGCAAAAAAGGATAGCTCTAAGGGACTTCCCAGACATTCCTACCTACCAGAGATGTAAGAGGTCAAGAAAGGATGAGGCATTTCCCAGGAGATCTACCAGATTATCGAAGAAAGACTAGACAACCCAAGCACAAAAGCCCTCAAATAAAAGATGATTAGAAGATTCCACCTCTCCCTACAATAGCACCTACAACGAGAAAAAATTAGGATACCGATACTCCTAAAGTTCTCATTTAATGGAAAACCATTGTGAAGCATTTTCCACACCAGAATCGAGCCTTGGGGGATACAGGAGTACCAAATGTAACTGAAAGATGGAGTTGAATGGCCATGGGAACTTGCAGAGTTCAATGCAGCCTTAAGGGTGAAAGAAGCACCACACCACACCACACCAACCAAAACCTCCTCCGTAGGAATCAGAGAAGTTTTTCGTGGACGGCATCCTTTTCTACGTCTCACTAGCGTAAGACGGGGTTCCAGAGAAGTCCATAGAAAGAAGACGACGATATTTGGCATAAAGAAAGGACCCCCAGAGGGAGTCATGCAATTGGAACTGAACCCAGAGCTTACATGCATAAACCGTGCAAACATCTGAAGGGTTCTGAAGACTAACGCCGCCCTCATGCTTGTGACGATGAACGATTTCCCAAGAAACCCAATGGTGATGATTAGCATTGTCCTTTTTCTTATAGAAAAAGTATGACGTCAAGGAACGAAAAGAACAAAAGAAGGAAGAAGTTGGAGTCATAGCTGCAAAGACATGAGATCCAATAGAATTAAGCATCGACATAATGAGCACAAGGCGACCGGCCTGGGAAAGAAGAGAAGTGTTCTAATGAATTATATTTCCCCTTGATCAACCAGTAAGGGGATCAAAAATTGCATTGAACTTATGCCCTGAGTAGGGGAATACACCAAGGTAAGGCAAGGAGAGGGAAGCAACCTGAAACCCTGAGAATGATACAATCTAAGTGACCCTATCAGAGGGCATGGTCTTGGAAGGAACGAAATAGCTTTTCGACAAGTTAGGCAGAAAACGTATCATATTAATGAATGGAGTAGAGAAGACGATGAATGGATCATCGGTTTCCATAGGTAAAAATAACAATATCATCATCAAATGACAAAGAAGAAAGTAACGGACAGCCCGAAGGGTTGCCAAAACGCTGGTTATGATCCGCAATAGAGAGAGAGAATTTCATGAATGAAAGCCCCTGCTACGATAACAAAAAGGGTAGACGAGAGGGGTTTTTCCTGTCGAAGCCCTCTTCTCAACTTGGAAAAACCGTGAGCAGATTCATTGATAAGAACAGAAAACCACCAGTTTGAAGTGGGCCTCCAGACAAGGTCTAAGCGAGGCTCAGGGAAACCGAAGGCCCGGAGAGCCCTAATGATGAAAAAACAAGATCGACAATCATAAGCCTTAGCTATGTCTAACTTGATTACCACAGTAGAGCCCTAGACCTTATGATCAATGTGAGAAATAAGCTCTTAAGCGAGGAGAACATTGTCTGTAATTAGATGCTCTTGAACGAACCCATGTACCATCGGAGCATGATCTGAGTTGTTACAGTGTAGATGAGAATCTGAGAATGCGAAAGGGAGCGTAAACCAACCCTCCGAGCCAAGCACACGATTAGGATGGAAACGATCTGACTCTTCCCTTCTTGGTTATTACACAAAGTAAAGGCAGACCGAATAAAGGACACCACTAACAATATAGAATCAACGACGAAGGAGTTGAAGTCCCCTACCGCAGCGCGGTTAATGGAAGTACCTCCACACTTCTCAGCCTGGCACGAAACAATGTTGAAATCTCCACTAACGACGGAGGCTTCAAATCACATGTCCCTAAGATCCGGGATATTGGACCGAAGGGCCTGTCTTTCGGTTCGATCGCATTTCGTGTAAACAACTGAAAAAGAAGAAGATAAGCTAGAAATTGAGCAGACCATGGACTAAAGTTGGGCTTAATCAAAAATAGGATGGACAAAAAGATCTTTAGCCTACAAAATCCAAATCTTATTGTATTCATTGGCTATACTACCCTCAAAATCAAGGGATATAATCGAGCTAGATAACACCTCCAATCCCATGAGAGGCTCAAGAAATGCCACCATTGAAATAATTTTTTTCCGAACATTGCGCTTAAGCCTCGCATATGAGGCTTCATTGTCGATCCCATGGACGTTCCAAAACAATAAGTACGCTATGAAACAGAAATAAGCAGAGCTGAAAAAAGACAAACCAAGCAGAGACAAACAAAACTCAAATAAGGTACATGGTGTGTCGAGTAGATCTAACAATCTGCTCAACTGCCACTACAGAGCGAGTGCAAATGATGTGTGGGGTATGGGGCCTGGGCCTTGACAGACCACGCAAGGAGCGGAAGGAAGGAGTAGAGGAGTCAGGACGAGGAGATCCGATTGCGTGAAGTGTTAGATACGAAGATGGGGACAAAATAGAAGAGGAAGAGCTATAAAATGGAGTACATGACGGCCTAGAGTTCTCAGAAAGGCAAGCCAATTGACCATTAATGGTCAAAGTCTCCTTGCGATGAAGGGGGACCGAATCAACAACAGGAGACGGAGACGACATAATAGGAGAAGAACAGGGCATGGTAGGGAGTGTAGAAACGCGACGATAGTACGTCTCACCTTGATGTAAGGCTCCTCTCAAATTCGAGTTATCATTAAATTGACAATGCGACAAGCTAAAATATATACTAACACTATTATCTAGAATATATACATATGTATATCTATGTATATGTATATACAGGAAATATACGCAGGTATAGATTATTGAAGATTGTACAGTTTAGAGAATGAAGATTTAGAAGAAGAGTTAAGATACAAGATTCATAATTAATAAGAGTTCAAGAAATAAAAAGTAACCGAGTCTAGATTTCTTATTAAAACTCTAGTTAGCACTGAATCCTTATTTCAATCTTTTTTCACTATTTATTCCTATCTTAATTTCAAAATGGTTTCAAAATAACTTCCTTATTTAAATTATATTTCTTTGTTCTTCAATTTATTTTAACTCCTGCTTTTTAAATAAAATATTTTATTTCCTAATACTTTTTAACTTGTGATTCAAATATTTCTTATTTATATATTTAATACTAATTTTTATATTTAGTTTTATTATAGTTACTTGAGTTTTAAATTTCCTAACTTATATTTATATTAAGTTCTAAAGTATTTCTAATATATGTTTTTAATATATATTTTTACTTGTAAAACTATGTTTTAATATAAAGGCATATATTTTGTTTCTAACTCAAGAATCATCATAATTTATTCAATATTTGCTTTAAATCAAATTTTTATTTTTTGATAAAGCTCTAAGCTATGTTGACATAAGAAAATATGCATATCGACATAGTTGTCATTTCTTTTCAAATTCAAAATTTGAAAAGTTGTGACTTATGAATTCAAAACTATTCTGAAAGGATTTACTATTGGGAGACTATAAATAGACTTCTAAATTCCATTTTTTAACTAACTTTTCATCTTCTTATTTCTTTCTCTTCTCTCTATTAATACTCTTAAATTCCTAAACTATATACTTATACTCTGCCGATTTTCAAAGAGAATCATATCAATCTCTTTCTAGTTCAATTCTCTATCAAGCTCTCTCAAAGATTCAAGTGTTACTCAAGAGTTATAGGTTTTCGATAATCAAATATCACAAGATCAAGTCCTATTGAGTCTATCCTCCAAAACTGATGTTGAAAAGGTGTGGTCATAGCCCGTATAAATTAGCTGGATGTGACTGGAGCTCTGAAATCAATTAGTTGTAGGTTGTGGCCCAAAAATCAACTGAGTCTCACTGTACTCCAGAAATAGTTAGGTGTGAGCCCATGTAGCCCGGAAATCAAGGATTGTAATTTGAATATTGTTTAAAAAGAAATCCACATCAACCTAACATTGTGTGAGACTGGATGTAGGGTAACTTTGAACCAGTATAAAATCCTAGTGTGTTCTTTCCTTTTATTGATTATTATTATTATTATCTTCATTTGTTTTTGATTCTGGTACTATTCTTGTCTGCTATTTGCATAACATTCTGATTAGCTTAAAAAGGTTTCAATAAATATGTGAATTCCATAAAAGATTATTCACCTCCCTCTAGTGTTTAGTTTTCCTTATGATCCTTAATCCGCATTCCCCAACAATTGGTATCAGAGCACTGGTTTTCAAAGTTTTCATAATTTGAATTTTTGAAATGTTTAAATGGAAATTTTTGGATTTTATTATAACATTAGATCAAAAATATTCATTTCATCATTATTTCATTAGTCTACATTTAATTCTGTTGAAAAATCAAGTTATCTACCGAATTGGTGTGTTGAACAGAAACAGATGTGTTACATAGATCTTGATGATTCAAAACCTGACGGACAAATGATGCAAATCAAGAAAGATAAATGGATACTTGACAGTGAATGTTTGAGACATATGACGGGAAATCCAGACATACTAAATAATGTGGTGACGACCCGCAGACCCTCGCCCCTTGAACCGACTATGAACCACACAAGTTTAGTCCAAAAAGTAAGAATCCACAAAAAGTCATGTAGCAAATCGAATTTCCAATCTTCGATCGTCGATACTTAACACATTTATGGTGTTCATGTACTGCAAAACCAAATCTCGTAAACACAATCCATCGGGGTTTATCAAAGCAAACATAGTGAAATAAAACAATAGAGAAGAACAAAATCACACATCGAAATAAAACAAATATGATATCCAATATAACTTTACAGCGAAAAATGTGACACCCCACATCCGTTAATGTCACTCTTTAACAAAATGCATTAAGTTTCATGAAGCGTTACAGTTAAACAAAAACAGAAACATCACAAGATATATATAAAATAACAACGGAATTTAAAACTTTATTTTCCAAATAGAAAACATCATGTTCCAAAACCTAGTTACAACATAAGTCTGGAGTATAGAAAACCCATTACATCAACTTAAAATATCTTCCTTGTACTAAAATCATCAGAGTACAATAATATAAAATCATTGTCCCCAAAAGAGCCGTATCAGAGTAGACAAGTAATCAAAGTGGTATATCTAAGCAGCTCCAAGTAGAACAAAAGAGAGAATCCTAAGACAGCCTGAGTATTCCCATCCTGAGAACCTGGAGGGACGGAAGAGAGAGAAAAGGAAACAAAACTAGTCAGACATAAAGTCTGATGAGTCCACTTACATTTAGCATATAAATAAGTAAAAGCATCATGACAGGCATATAAACTGGATGAGTGAGATAACAATATCACAAGACAGGTATAACAGACCGTGCGGAATTTACAGAACATAATATATTGCGCTTCTCAAGTACTTTTCTTTGCACCAATACTAGTATAACAGAAATAGAATGATCCCAACAGAAACAGATGGTAGACTTAGGTGCACTTCTAGTGATGGGTTTTACCCCCAACGATAATAACAGGCATCTTAACAGAAATGACAGGTCTTACCGCCAACGACAATAACGGGCTCCTAAACAAGCAAGACTAGATGTACCCTAATTACTACCCCAATCGATTGGCTCCCTATCCTGTAGATACCCTGTAATGTCACAATGGTAGGATGTATCACTTCCTAAAGTGGCAACCCCTTTTTTCGATAGGCATAACCATATCTACTGATGTCATAGCGTCTTGTTATCCCAAGCAAACGAATTTATGCATGCATATGACTCCGTCAGAACGTGCCGTCAGTACCCTCACTCAGATGAACCTCTTATAATCAGCTCAGTAAGCGTGCCCTAATCGCTACCTAGTTCGGGGTGCTCCTTTTGATACCAAGATGGGTTATTGATTGATATGGGTCCTACACAATAGATGATACAAGCCACCTACTAGGCTTGCATCCCCACTACAAGGATTTTGACAGGTTATGTCTAACAGATTGACAAGCCCGCATAACCCCACCATATAAATAGGTTAAGTTTGTCGAGTTTATATAACCCCCTACAGATTTAAGATATTTACTTAACCCCCTCACTGATTCAAGCAATTTTACTTAACCCTTACACAATTTTGACAGGTTCATGTACCCCCAACAGATTTAAAAAAGTTAAGTATCACAAGTTTAATAGGTTGTTATTATTTCCTGTTCATGCATGTTAATGCACCAGACCTCTCACATTAAGTCAATCACTTGTGGATGCTGGATATGCCGGGTGGTTTCGGGCAGACTTCTACCATAAGTCGGACTTAACCTCTTGTCGTAGCACTGTTACGTGTATATTTATGCACTAGACCAGTCACATTAGATTAACCACTTGTGGATGTTGGATTTGCTGGGTGGTTCTGGGCAAAATTCTACCATAAGTGTAATCTAACCTCGTGTCTAAGCGCTTTACTGTAATTCTTTGCATATTCATTCTTAAACAATTATTCATGTTCATCGTATGTTTTTCATTCCCTTTCCCTCAAGTCATAAATCATCATGTATGTATGACCCCAAATTAAGGTTTTAGATCAAGATATAGGTTATGCTCCCAAATCCCAGTATTGTTTTACAATACAAGTTTTGCCCCCAATTTACCATTCCCAACCATCCCCAATTTCATTCGTTCGCATATTTCAGCGATAGGCCTAGGCTCGAAGATATTTTGGCTATAAAAATAAAAAGGGAAGGAAGGAGAGAAGAGAACAGAAATAGGCATAATAAAAAAATAGGCATATGATGACAGAAATAGGCATAATGATATAATAGGCAAATGATAACAGAAATGGGCATAATAGCAAAATGGGCATATATGACATAATTAGGCATAATAAAAGAATAGGCATATCTGGAGTAGGCATATGAGAACTAAATAGTAGAACAGGTGTACAAGTAATGGAAGATCTGGTTAGTTATGACTCAGGTTATTAACAGGCATAGGTTTAGATCCAAACTTATAAGCATGTCAGGATTACTTATTAAATGTTTATATCTAAAAGCAGAATAAACCTCACAGGGGCTGGATCTAAAGAACAGAGAAATGACAGTTAATGTTGTGGCAGAGATTCTTGTATACGTATAAGTTGTTGTTGCAGAAGAATAGGCTAATTCAATATGAGTTGGGGTAGCACCTCGTTGTCTCCATTGTTTTTTATGAATAAAACAATAGAAATTAGGTCCTATTTATAGACGACCATCAATGAATCTGGTCAAAAACATGTCCCGGTTCAAAGAATGGATTTGCCCTAGATCTGGGTAGGGTCAACAACCCCATGTAGGGGTCGACCCATGAGCGTGGATCGACCCACCAACGGGCCGATTTCCCTCCCTTTCCTGCTCTTCGATTTTCGATTTTCTAGACTTGAGTTGTTCATATTTATTTTTCTTATATGTATACAAACTTCAAACCTTAATATCTTCTTCATACAATGTCCGTTTTATGCAAACTCGGAGTCTATCTTAAACAGAATTCCAAGACAAAAGCAATGGAATAGTCCATTTTACTTAATTCCCAACATTTAATTAAGTATTCTTTAGTTTATCATTATTGTTCTTTTAAAATTATGGGGTGTTACATTCTCCTCTACTTAAAGTATTTTCGTCCCCGAAATCTCTAAATTAAGAAGAATGTATATCCTAAAATCCATCATCCATCTACTCATCAAACAATCACAGACATCCATTGTCCTTAAAAGATTTGTAATGCTTATATGAACATATGCAATAGTGTGCGTCTATTCCCTATGCTAATGTGAAAGATCAGGCGGCCTACTGGTTAAGTTGGCCTCCTTAATGCAATGTATGTCAGTGCCATGAATCCAATATGTATGCAAATAATCCTGATATATCATGTAACTGCTATATGCATGCATAATCATCCATCTAAATGTAACAATGTAACATCCATATGATGATCACCCATTTTTATCCATTGAAAAATGCACACACATCCATATGTAGTATGAGAGCGATTGAGCTGATCTAGTGTCTAGTGTGTGTGTGTGTGTGTGTGTGTGTGTGTATGCATCCACGAGAAACCACTAGCAAACACTTGCATCCACTTGCTTCCATCAAACATAACATGTCTCAAACACATGTTTACACCCATTGGTTCCTGCCTAAAGGTCAAAGGTTCGATCGATAGGATATACTAAAATAAAAGAAGCAAGTACGAATAAAAGCTTTGGAAAAAGAAGTTTAGAACATACCCTTGAAAAGAAAAGGGTACGAAGCACGAATCTTGTCTTCAGTCCTCCAAGTTGCATCCTCGCGGTCATCTCCTCACTGAACTTTCATCAACTTGACCTCTCGGTTGCGTAGCTTCTTAACCTCTAATACAAGAATATGGGTAGGAACTCGTCTAACTATCGCCTCCCGTTCCTCCTCTAGTTCCTTAAGCATACTCGGCTCAACTACTTTTGCAGTATCATGCAGGCACTTCCGTAAATGAGAAACATGGAAAACATCATGAACATCCGTCAATCTCTGGTAGCTTCACACCATAAGCCATTTGGCGAATCCTTTCTGTTATGGGAAATGGCCCTACAAACCTTGGGGCCAATTTCCCAACAGATCCAAAGCAAACCACATTCCTCAAAGGTAATACCTTGATGAAAACCTTGTCTCCCACATCAAACTCAGTATCAGTTCTTCTCTTATCTACGTAGGACTTCTGCCTGTCCTAAGCTGTCTTCATGCATCTGCGAATAAGATCAATCTTCTCTGAAGTTTCTCTAATCATCTCAAGTCCAAGTAGAAGCCTTTCTGTAGACTCCCACCAACAAGTCAGTGATCTACAGGATCGTCTGTACAATTCCTCGAAGGGTGCCATGCCAATACTAGCTTGATAACTATTCTTATAGGCGAACTCTACCAAAGGAAGATGTTCCTCCCTTGTCCATCCGAAGTCTAGGATACACAGCCTTAAAAGATCCTCAAGAACTATATTCATCCTTTCCATCTGTCCATCGGTCTGAGGGTAATAAGCGATTCTTAAACACAACTGTGTACCTAATGCCTATTGCAAGTTCCTCCAAAACTCCCTTGTGAATATGGGGTCACGATCACTCATTATACTGGAAGGTACTCCATGTAGACGGACTATCTCGCGAAGATAACTGCTGCCAACCATGCTGTCGTCCTCTTACTATTAACAGGAATGAAACGAGTGCTCTTAGTAAGTCTGTCAACTATAACCTAGATAATGGTGTTGCCTTTCCTCGATCTAGGCAAACCATCAATGAAATCCATAGAGACGCTCTCCCACTTCCACTGGGGGCTTCAATGGATGAAGTAAACCACCGGGCTTCCTTTTCTTAGCTTTGACTTGCTAGCAAATCAAACATCGAGAAACAAACTCCACTGCATCTTTCTTCATTGTAACAACCTGCATTCTACGCATCAGAGGATCGTAGAATATTTATTTCTTTTCCCTATGAAGTCGTATGGTCATGTAACTTTGGGAAACATCCATTAGAGTCATTTCCCATGTTCATGATTTTTGTCGATTTCTAAAGGACCATTTTGCCCCTAGCTGATCTTGTTTTGGCCATAACTTTTGATTGGAAAGGAATTTTGACCTGAAACCACTTCCATTAGATTCGTTTGATGGTTTACCTTTCTGTAGAGTGGTCATAATAGCCAAACGGACTTACCGTTTGGGAGATATGGCTGAAATAAGGTTTGTAGGGTGAAAACTGCTTAACCGGGCCAAATAGGGTGATTAGTGAGTAGACCCATAACCCATTTCGGGATTAGGGTTATGGGGAGGCTGAAATGAAGTAGAGAATCGTTCCATTTCAGTTTTCTAGCCTCCACTTATCACCAAGGAACCCTAAAAATGGCCTCCAACCTCTAAATCACCTCCAAATCATCTTTTGATCAAGGATTAAGCTTAGCAACATCTAATCAAGGGAGATCTACACCAAATCAACATTGGAGCTGCTGTTTAGCATTGGGATTTGCATCAAATCAGAGATTTATTCCAGATCTTAGTTTATTTGTGGCCAAGGTGAGTGATTTGCATAGTTTTGCACTAATTATGACTAATTAAGGGTAATTAGTGTTAATTAGTGAATTTATACACTAATAAATTCGGGGAAAATGTTCATAAATTCCTAAATGAAGTTTTAGACCTCTGATATGAATTTGGGTTAATTTGGTTAAGTTTTGCTAATCCTATCATTAGTTTCACCTAAACATGCTTAAGGGAAAATATGGGATTTTGGGTATGTTTGATCCATTTTAACCTATCATATTGATGTTCTGATGTTTGTGGTTGATTATGCATGTTGCTATGACTGTATGATAAGCTT
This sequence comes from Allium sativum, assembly GCA_030737875.1. Lineage (NCBI taxonomy): Eukaryota > Viridiplantae > Streptophyta > Magnoliopsida > Asparagales > Amaryllidaceae > Allium > Allium sativum. The sequence continues at coordinate 438,901,375 of CM060922.1, read as the reverse complement.
TGTGATTGATTTCAATAGTTAGAATGGTCGAAAACGTCGTCGAATGGCGTAAACACTTGCTGAAAAAGCTTCAGGAAACAGTGCAGGTTTCGGATCGGATCGGATATGTTGAACTGGGCAAGGGATTCGATCGGATCGGAACCTGACACTTGAGAAAATTGGCAAAAAAGAAGGCCACGCTAACTGAACTGGGATCGGATCGGATAAAGGAGAAGCGATCGGATCGGATAAAGAAGGAGGGATCGGATCGGAGCACGTGAAGAATGAGGGAGCGGATCGGAGCGGAAGCACGAACTGGAGGGGAGATGGCACCCGACCCGAGCCGAGGTGGGACACCCGACCCGACCTGAAGAAAGATACCCGACCCGACCCGACGCGATGGAGCGGACCCGACCCGAACCGACGCGATGGAGCGGATCCGACCCGAACCGCTACAGAGGAATACCCAAACTGACGCAACGCAGACACCCGACCCGTACCGATGGTTTGAAGAGAACCCGACCCAACCCAATATTGACCAATAACCCGATATGCAAAGGTAGTCCAATATGGGAAGTTAGAGCTCAGGATCCAGTTGGGAACCGATGAGTTCACTTCATGGTTGGGCTTTGCTGCGGGACGTGTGCTAAGGAGTTGTCGACGTTCATAACTTCGATTCACCACTGAAAATGAATGATGGGCTACTTATCAGTGCAGTAGAGTCATTGCGACTCGAGGGGCAAGGTGATGGTAGCAAGACTACGTTATCAGTGCAGTAGAGTCATTATGACTTGAGGGGCAAGGTGATGCATAGTAAGACTATGAGCCAGCGCAGATGGGGTGAATAACTCCATGGGGCAAGTGGACATAGTAAAGGACTAGTAAGACTATGAGCCAGCGCAGATAGGGTAAATAACTCCATGGGGCAAGTGGACATAGTAAGGATTGGTAAGACTATGAGCCAGCGCAGATGGGGTGAATAACTCCATGGGGCAAGTGGACATAGCGAGGAATTAGTGGCTACGTTATCAGTGCAGTGAAGCCATTTATGACTTCATGGGGCAAAGTGATCGTAGCAAGGGTGGGTGATCGAAGTGGTGAATATCGTATGCTTTACGCACTGAGTGAGAGATGTGAGGATGGATGCTATGTTTGATTGTTTGCCATCACTATGACATGCACACCTCCCCTACCTCCGTATCTTTATATCGTTTGATATGGAACCTTAGAGTGTTGTACAGTATGTAGTGCTAACTCTTTGGTTGCAGGTCCAAGTTCAGGTATGTTTTAGTCTACCTGTTATTGTTCACTTTAGATGCTTATCGCTCATACCAGGCTTTATGTCTAACCCAGAGTTTTATGTCTCCTCCTATTACTCTGGGTGCTCACACGAGCAGACTAGAGACAGGTTAGCTGGTGATGTGTGAGTAGTGATTCGGAGACGGGCAGAAAGCTTCCACGTATGATACATATATATACACATTCTCCCTGTGCCGTTGGTGGTCGCTACTTGGGCATTAGTAGTGTGCCTCCTTTATCTTAGTTTTGCTTTGAGACAGTTTGAAAGTTGTAATAAGCTGTATTTTGGATTTCCGTTGCTATGATGTTTAGTTTTGGTTTTCAGCTTATGCACTGTCTCTCCTGTTTTATGTCAAATATGTTATTATTATATTTTGTTCTATGCGCTGTGAGACATTCTACAGGTTCCTTGTTAGTTCATTTCCTTCTTCTTTTTCCTTCCGACGACCCGTTCCGTGCTAACTGGACATGTGTACAGCGCACTTTTGGAGTAAATGTCGGTTGATGCGGGGCGGGCCGTCGCACTCGGTATCAGAGCTCTAGGTTGCGTAGTTAACCTAGGGGAAGACACTAGGGAGAGATAGTACGTATATGAGAGCGCGTATTTGTGATTACTTTGGTTTTCAAAAGCTATATATATACTATTGGTATTATAAGAATGAAGTCGCACTGCACTAGCACCACTATGTGGTCGTTAATCGTTTCCCTTTTACAGATTGACGATGAGTCGAGACACGAGGGGTGCTGGTAGAGGGACCAACCATGGTAATGCCGCTGACATGAGGGCGATGTTTACTAACCTCATGAGAGACATGCTTAGAGAAGTGCAAGGGGAAGTTCCCAATCCCGGAGTTGGTGTTGGCCCAGTAGTGCAGGCGCCGAGGGTCGATTTCGCCAAGTTGTGCAAGGATTACACTAACCTTGGTAGGAAGCCGTTCCACGGGACGGAGTCGGCCACAGATGTTCGAGACTGGATGGAAAGCTGTGACCGTATCTTCGATGACTTGGGTCTTGAGGATGCGATGAAGAGAAGGCTAGCGTCTCGTCAGCTGCAAGGGCGAGCAATGAATTGGTGGAATGCCATTAGAACAGCTACTCCAGAGGATCAGGTTACTTGGGTTCAGTTCAAGGCTCGCTTAAGCGAGAAGTTTATCCCAGCTGCCCAGAAGTTAGTGTTGTTCAAGAGGTTCTTGGAACTCAAGCAGAACGGAAGGGCAGTTTCTAACTATATTGCTGAGTTCGACACCTTGTCGAAGTATGGACTGTCTCTTATTGATACTCCTGAGAAGAAGAATGAGAAGTTCATTACTGGTTTGGATGGATACTTGGGGGAAAGGCTTATCAACCACATCGATGAGACTTTTGAATCGATCGTGGGGAAAGCTTTGAGATCAGAGAGTCTTTACCCTAAGTCAAAGACTGAGGCTACATCTGCAGAAGGGCCAAAGCCGCAAGCAGGCGGTGGAGGCAAGAATAACTCTCAGAATAAGAGGAAGCAGGACCAATCTAAGGGTGGCCAGAAAAAGAACAAGAAGGATGTTGAGTGCTTCAGCTGTGGTAAGAAGGGCCATTATGCTAAAGATTGTCGGGCCAAGCCAGCGGATAAGAAGTGCTTCAACTGTGGTCAAGTGGGACATTTCAAGGATAAGTGTCCGCAACCTCTTAAAGAGAAGCAGATTGTGAAAGCATATGCTATTGATGTTGTTCCTTCTTCGTCAAATGCCCCAACTGCGGCGGAGAAAGGAAAGAATGTTATTATTCAAGGTATGCTTTCTATTTATGATGTACCAGTTCGAGTTTTGTTTGATACTGGGGCTTCCCGTTCCTTCATATCTAGTGACCTAGTAGATAGGTTGGGACTGGAACCCGATATAGTCGATGGACCATTGGTTGTGACGAACCCGATTGGTGGTTCGACTAGTCATAGTATGGTTTGCAGGAGTTTGGTCTTATCGAGTCATGGATGTATGTTTGTTTGCGATTGCTTTGTTTTGGGCTTTACTGGGTATGGCATTATATTTGGAGTCGATTGGCTCCAAAGATACGGGGTGGTGGTAGACTGTGAGGGCTTTTTGGTGATAGTGAGGGCGGATGATGGGCGGAGGGTAGTGTTTGGTAGTCTACCTAGTGATGGGGTTATGGCTAGTTTTGTAAATTCCCTCGACATCCTGCAGGATGAGTTGTCAGATGTGCCCGTGGTTGGCCAGTATTCGGACGTCTTCGAGGAGGTGACCGGGCTTCCACCACACCGAGAGATTGAGTTCCGTATTGATTTAGTGAAAGATGCCAGACCTATAGTGATGCCACTTCGTCGTATGGCACCAAGGGAGCAGCGAGAGCTCGGGGTGCAAGTCAGCAATCTTTTGAAGAAGGGACTTATTAGAAGGAGTGTCTCCGAGTGGGGAGCACCAGTTGTGTTTGCCACTAAGGCAGATGGTTCCCTTCGGTTGTGTATGGACTATCGCGAGTTGAATAAGGTGACGAGGAAGAATAAATATCCTCTACCGCGGATAGATGATTTGTTTGATCAGCTGGAAGGAGCAAGAGTGTTCTCCCAGTTGGACCTCGCAACAGGATTTCATCAGCTTTGGGTAGCAGATGAGAGTGTTCCAAAAACGGCATTTAGGACGCCGTCTGGATTTTATGAGTGGTTGGTCATGCCATTTGGGTTAACCAATGCACCAGCCTATTTTGCGGATCTTATGAATCGAGTATTCAGAGATCAGTTAAATAAGTTTGTTCTTGTGTTCGTGGATGATATCCTTGTTTATTCAAGGACAGAGGAGGAACACAAGGGACACTTGAGGATAGTGATGGAGGTGTTGAGGAAACACCAGTTGAAAGCGAAATTCTCTAAGTGTCATTTTTGGAGAAGGGAAGTGAGATTCGTGGGTCATGTTGTTTCAGAGAGTGTTATTGCCATGGACCCTGTGAAGGTAGCTACGGTACAGGATTGGGCTACGCCCAAGAATGCAACAGATGTAAGAAGTTTCTTGGGATTAGCTGGATATTATCGTAAGTTTATCCCGGACTTCTCCAAGATTGCAGCACCGTTGACTCAGTTGACTAAGAAGACTCAATCCTTCGTCTGGGACGGAGTGTGTGAGAATGCATTCAAGAGCCTAAAGGAAAAGTTGACGCGTGCGCCAGTGTTAGTCATTCCTAAAGGGAATGAAGAGATGACGGTATACACGGATGCTTGTGGTACCGGACTGGGTGCTGTACTGATGCAAGGAGGTAGGGTTGTAGCTTATGCTAGTCGACAGCTAAAGCCGCATGAGAAGAAGTATCCTACCCATGATTTGGAACTAGCAGCGATCGTGTTTGCACTGAAGATGTGGAGACACTATCTCTTGGGAGAAAGATTTGAGTTGTTTACCGATCATAAATCGTTAAAGTATCTCTTCTCCCAGAAGGATCTGAATCTCCGTCAGCAGAGATGGTTAGAGTTCTTGGCTTCGTATGATTTTGATATCGCATACACACCTGGGAAAGGTAATGCGGTAGCCGATGCCTTGAGTAGGAGACATGCCAGTTTAGGGGCAATGTTTATTGAATGGAAGCAACTGGAGTATATCGCGGGGTTTGATTTTAGACCAAGGTGCGAATTGGATCCAGTTATGCAAGCTAGTTTGGCGATCAGACCCACTTTGATAGAGCAGATTGGTTCCAGCCAAAGGGACGATCCTAATCTATTGGAAATCATCTCCAAGTTAGAGATGAACATCGACGGTGAGGAGATGAATGTGTATGGGCTTGATCGAGATGGATGGCTTCGAAAGAATGGAAGACTAGTTGTACCTGACGTGAATGGTTTAAGGGATGAAGTGCTTAGAGAATGTCATCACTCAAAACTGACTATACATCCCGGTGGTAATAAGATGTATCGAGACATGAAGCAGACTTACTACTGGGAAGGGATGAAAGAGACGTTGGGAAGTTTATATCCAAATGCATGAACTGCCAGCTAGTTAAGGCTGAGCAAAAGAAGCCTAGTGGGTTGTTGCAACCTTTAGAGATTCCCGAGTGGAAATGGGAGCAAGTCTCGATGGATTTCATCGATGGCTTACCAAGGACTAGATCGGGATATGATAGCATTTGGGTAATTGTGGATCGATTGACTAAGAGCGCAAGATTTATACCAGTCAAATCGACCAGAACGGCAGCCAAGTTGGCAGAATTATATATGAAGTGGGTAGTGAGATTTCATGGAGTACCCAAAAGCATTGTGAGTGACCGAGACTCGTTGTTCACTAGTGGGTTTTGGAAGAGCTTACAAGAGGCTCTAGGGTCAGGATTACATCTCAGTACTGCATATCATCCTCAGACCGACGGTCAGACAGAGAGGGTGAATCGTATATTGGAAGACCTCTTGAGAGCTTGTATATTGGATTTTGGTGGATCATGGGATGACTATTTGCATCTAGTAGAGTTTGCATATAATAATAGCTACCAATCTAGTATCGGTATGGCTCCATATGAAGCTTTGTACGGAAGACCGTGCAACTCACCATCATGTTGGATAGAGACTGGCGAGAAGTTTGTGCTTGGACCAGATGTGGTGAGGGAAACTTCCGATAAGATCAAGATCATTCAACAACGAATGAAAGCTGCCCAAGATAGGCAGAAGAGTTATGCTGATAAGAGGAGAAGAGACTTGAAATTCTCTGTTGGTGACTTGGTGTTTGTCAAGATCTCTCCGTTAAAGAACGTGATTCGATTTGGCAGGAGAGGCAAGTTGGCACCAAGATTTGTTGTCCCATTCCCTGTTCTTGAACTAGTCGGGAATTTGGCATATAGAGTTGGCTTACCAGAGAAAATGGCGGGAGTTCACAATGTATTTCATGTTTCCCAACTAAGGAAGTTCGTTCACGACTCAGATATGACTATTTCACCTGATCAGTTAGAGGACTTCGAAGTAGAACCCGAGGCGGTTGGGAACCGCAAGCCGATTCGTATTGTGGGGCACGATACGAAGCAACTTCGAAGGAAGGCGGTGAAGCTAGTCAAGGTTCAGTGGGGCGAGGATGAGAATGATTGTACTTGGGAGACAGAGGAGAGCATTAGGAAGACATATCCAGAACTCTTTGCCTGGTAAGACTTACTTCGTAATTTAATTATTCCGCATGCTAGGATAGACTTACCTTACCTGTTTTGCATGTTTGATTGTTGTTTTATGGTTGATAGGCATGCGGGAACCTTTGTGTGTGTTTTGATTAGGGAATTTCGGGGGCGAAATTTCTTAAGGGGGGGAATTGTAACAACCCGCATTCTACGCATCAGAGGATCGTAGAATATTTATTTCTTTTCCATATGAAGTCGTATGGTCACGTAACTTTGGGAAACATCCATTAGAGTCATTTCCCATGTTCATGATTTTTGTCGATTTCTAAAGGACCATTTTACCCCTAGCTGATCTTGTTTTGGCCATAACTTTTGATTGGAAAGGAATTTTGACCTGAAACCATTACAATTAGATTCGTTTGATGGTTTACCTTTCCGTAGAGTGGTCATAATAGCTAAACGGACTTACTGTTTGGGAGATATGGCTGAAATAAGGTTTGGAGGGTGAAAAACTGCTTAACCGGGCCAAATAGGGTGATTAGTGAGTAGGCCCATAACCCATTTCGGGATTAGGGTTATGGGGAGGCTGAAATGAAGTAGAGAATCATTCTATTTCAGTTTTCTAGCCTCCACTTATCACCAAGGAACCCTAAAAATGGCCTCCAACCTCTAAATCACCTCCAAAACATCTTTTGATCAAGGATTAAGCTTAGCAACATCTAATCAAGGGAGATCTACACCGAATCAACATTGGAGCTGCTGTTTAGCATTGGGATTTGCATCAAATCAGAGATTTATTTCAGATCTTAGTTTATTTGTGGCTAAGGTGAGTGATTTGCATAGTTTTGCACTAATTATGGCTAATTAAGGGTAATTAGTGTTAATTAGCGAATTTATACACTAATAAATTCAGGAAAAATGTTCATAAATTCCTAAATGATGTTTTAGACCTCTGATATGAATTTGGGTTAATTTGGTTAAGTTTTGCTAATCCTATCATTAGTTTCACCTAAACATGCTTAAGGGGAAATATGGGGTTTTGGGGTATGTTTGATTGTGAAGACCCGTAACTTCCCCGTAAAGGAAAGCGTCGGATAGTTAGAGAACAAACCACAACAGAACGCATATAAAAGAACATTTCATTGTATTTAACAACAATGCATCAGATTACAAGAATATACAGAGTATGAATGAATATTACACAGAAATATCAGAGATTTAAATTACATTTAAATACATTGCAGCGGAAAAATAATACAATACACAACTAGAATGAGATATACGGATACAAAGCTTTCCGGATATCGTTCCAGCTGTAAACCAGGATCCTGTGAATATAAATCTGCAAAACCAAAACTACTAGCTGCCCGTGTCAAAATAGGGGCACCCAGAGTTTAGGTTAAAACAATAAACTCCAGGTCAGTCATGTGACTGGTGTGAGAACTAAAACAGTTAATCTTTATTTTAAATCATTAGGTAAATCAAGGGACCACGCCGTATAACACGGAACGGGTTTCCTCCCAAGAATACCAGTGCATAAAACAAACAGCGCAATGCTAAATAAAGAAAAATGAAGCTGTTATAAGACCCAGGTCCTATCACACAATGCAACGCAAGCCGGGGGATAGGGTTTTCCCTTATAACAGCTAAAGAATGCTTGATACGTTTAAAACAAATCATTTGATACTATTATAAGTGCATAGTGTATAAAACAACTTCAAATCATAAGTATCAATCATAGGCGGCATAAGCGCCCCATCCCACTATGTCGCCATATATAGGATTACAATTAAAACCGCAAATGTCACGTATTTGGAAATTGGATTTCCGTCTATGAACCGAGGCAAAAGATAGTCCTCAACCGATTCGAGACTGCCTAGCCCGAGTCTCAGGATCAGAGCTCGAGTGACCCTTGGATCGTCAGGGCCGGTCCACCGATGTGGATTAAAATGCCTGAACACTGCGTTTCGCCGCCCTTTGGGGCGTAAGCGAGCCAACGAATGACTCCATCGGACCCGGATCGTCCGATCTAACCGAGGCGCCTCGCAACAGCAACAACCACATAAGTCAAACTCGTCAGGGCGTGTAAAACCACTGACGCCACTTCTAGCTAGGAGGAAACGCAGGCCCTCCCTGAGGTCCGTCTCCCGTTTTTGGTTCATACCTGGTGTGAAACACGTGAGGTAAACGTTACACAAAGCTACGCCACAAAGGCCGTGCTTTGATCATCAACCACAAGACTTTGCTTTTCAACAGAAGCCTTGATCATTTGCATCTTAGCATGCCACACAGGCAAACCATCCTATGCAACCGATATCAGTCACACAGAATGAAATCCGATGTCAGACACACAGTCCATTTACAAGTCCGTTCTGGGTCTGAACGAAACCGGAGGCACCTAGTACCCCGCATATCCATCGATCTCCAAGTACGTCTGGACGATCACTAACTGTTTCCATCTTCTTGGGTGTACAGCCCAATCAAGATCATCAGTTATCACCCAAACGACGTGAAGACCTCCGGTCTTCGACCATCGTCTTCATCCTCGACTTATCGTCGTATCAGTTATTCAGAATGGGATAAACCCGGTCTTTCCGAATAACTCGCGTATATATTATAAAAGTGTTACACAAACACAACATACGCCTCATTCCAATTCATTAGTCGCTAACCGTAAATTAATCAAGAGAATAATTCCCCGAATATTAACCCCGAAGGCCGAAACCAACATCAGATCAATATCCAGAAAACCATTCTGCTTAGCTAACCGACAGTTAGTTTCTAAATTTCACATTCATAGGGAAAGGTTCCCATAAATTTTATCCAAGATAAATTCCTGAATTTATTCTTTAATCTATCTTTGAATATCGATTCGAATTAGTCGGGATTAACGAACTTTACCGAAGTAATCATTTGTTTTAATTTCCCAATCCCAACCTATTCATCCCATGAAGTAAAACTGGTAATACTTCATATCTAACACCACAGTGTTATCGGTAAAATCAATTACCATTTCACGTTCAAATCTAATTAAAGATTTAACTATCGCCTGGAGCAAAACTGGTGATACTCCATTTTCGATCTTTTCAATCTAATTAAAGATTCATTAAAACCCCACTTAGTTTTAATCTTCGACTGGGTTAAAGAATCAGTGTCATTTAAAACACGGTTCACGATAAACCCAAAATCACATTCCATTAATTATCGGGTTAAAGAACAAGTGTTATTTAAAACACTGTTCACGATAAACCCAAAAATCAATATCAATTCAATTCCAATTAAATATCATTTAATTGGTACACTTCATTAAATCTAAATAAAAAGATTTAATCTTTTCTCAACTGGGTTCAAGAACAGTGTTAGTGAAGACACCATTCACGACAAACCCAAATCACATTCGATATTCAATACAAGGCTCTGAATAGAAAATATATCGGCTTATATTCAATATCGAATTCTACGACTAACAAATGTCGTATTGGAAATAACGATATCAATATATATCTTTCAAATTTCCATAACAACACCTGTATAATCACGAATTCCAACATCGAAATATTCCGAAGACAATTTCGATTCAAATCCACTCCAATGCAATCATTGGATATTCTGGTTATTTTTAAAACCCTTTCTAATTCAGTTTATTTATTTAAAAATAAATAGAATTATAATTCTAGTTCAAAACTAGTTCAATTCGATAAAAATCTATTTTTATCCTTTCAAATATGGAGTTTTTCATCCCAATTCTTCCCAAATCATTTCTTATGATTTTACACAAATTATTACTATTTTTAATAATTTTATCAAGGCCCGTACAGTCGATTTCCAACAATGGCCATCGAACTGCACTTACAGCGACCTTTTTCGAATTTGATTTGGACGTATCTCCAAATCCAACCGTTAGATTTCAAATTTCTAATATTCGTTAGAAAGCTCTTTTCGATACGAACCCAACGGTTCCGGTTTCAGGAGAATCCGACGGTCGGATCTCCCGTAATGTCCGTTTGAAATAAATGGTCGAAATTCACGAACTGCCGCGGCGCGGCGCGTTCTATTCAGGCCATTATATTATATATATAATATATATTTCGTCGATTTCTATTCAAAACGAATTATATAAATAGTTTTAAAATCGTTTCAAAACCTGTTTCAACTTCCATTTCAATTCAAAGCAAAATTGAATTCTTCTTTATAAATTCGTTTCAAAATTCATTTCTTTTCAATTCAAATTTCAATTCAATTTGAATTCATTTCAATTCGCTTTCAATTCAATTCGAATTCGTTTTCAATTCAATTCATTTCGAAATCGTTTTCAATTCAATTCATTTCGAAATCGTTTTCAATTCAATTCATTTCGAAATCGTTTTCAATTCAATTCATTTCGAAATCGTTTTCAATTCAATTCATTTCGAAATCGTTTTCAATTCAATTCATTTCGAAATCGTTTTCAATTCAATTCATTTCGAAATCGTTTTCAATTCAATTCATTTCGAAATCGTTTTCAATTCAATTCATTTCGAAATCGTTTTCAATTCAATTCATTTCGAAATCGTTTTCAATTCAATTCATTTCAAAATGAATAAAATCGATATAAATATCGTTCACGTCAAAATGGCGTCAATCTAATCAACACGGCTTCATATATTCCTTTATTTTCAAATATTCTATTTCAAATATTTCTTTTTCAAAATATTTCTTTTTAAAACTGGAATGAGGCCCAATCAATTACCATATAAAATTAATTATATGGATTTTCATACAACACATGTATCATAGCATTGAAAAATAATCAACCATCAACCAAAGTGCACTACACTGTATAAGCATCAAATATAAATATCTAACGCTTATAACAGCCTGTCAATCAATCGATCGACATATTTAATCAATCAGGATGAGTGAACTTCAAATTTCATCCCAACACCCGTGTGGGGTTTCAAACAATCAAACACTGATTTAGTTGTGCAGTTGGGCGATGTGTAAAATTTATCGACCCAATCAACGTCATTCAAATAGGTGTACATAAACAAACCGTCTGGTTTGTAAATGAATATTTATTTATTCACATTCACGTTAAAAATTATATTTTTAACGATAACACATTTTATTTTAACATATGAATTTCTATTCAGTTCATTCGTTAAATAAAATGCTATTTTTATTTTTCTAACTTATTTTAGAAAATTTCGGCGGCATAACGGCACGATACTAGAAACGGGACAAGGCCTAGCCTTATCCCCGGTCTAGTGAAGGCCCACGCCATTCACTCATCAATCAAATCAATTTCATTTTGCAAACCACAAAATTTGGAGTAAGGGTCTAACCTAGCCTTACTCCTACGCCTTATAACGGCGCACGTCTAATCCTAACCAATTTATCGATTCGATTTTTCACACCACAAACCATATTCAAACCAATATCGCAATCAATCACCAAACAGTCAAACAAACAAGTCCATGGTCTGTGGACGGTTGTGTCGGGTGCTACTAAGCACCGTCTGCATCCTAGTATAAATATATATCTAGAAAAGAAATAGAAAGGTGAGAAATTCTCACTTATAGCTATCCTAGCTCCACGGCTCTTCATTTGCAGAAGTCTTCGTCGTTTCGCCTTTTTGTCACCTTCGTTGCCCAAGGCCACTATATATATAAAAATTGAATTTTTATTTCAAAGCTCAATATATAAAAATCGAATTTTTATTTCAAAGTTCCATATATAAAAATCGAATTTTTACTTCAAAGTTCCATATATAAAAATCGAATTTTTACTTCAAAGTTCCATATATAAAAATCGAATTTTACTTTTGCTTTCAACATATAAAAATATGATTTTTACTTTTGCTTTCAACATATAAAAATATGATTTTTACTTTTGCAAGTTCAAATCTTTTTCTACTAAAAGATTAAACCTTTTTTTTTTCCTATTTTAAAGTTCAAAATAAAATCAGTTTTTCTCTTTTATAAAAATGCAGTTTTTAGTTTCTTTTTTTAAAATCTTTTAAAAAATCTCAGTTTTAATTTAAAAATAAATTTAGTTTTTACTTTATAAATAAATCAGTTTTATTCTTTTTTTAAAAAACTCAGTTTTAACTCTTTTCAAATCAGTTTTCAATTCTTTATATATATAAAAAAAACAGTTTTAAACTTTATATAAAATCAGTTTTCTAAATCAAAAAAAGAAAAGTATTTAATCCTCTTTTTTTTTATTTCTGTTTTTAAATTACTTCCTAAAATCGGTATTTACAGAATAAATAAAATAAAATATTAAAAGAGAAATAAATAAAATACTTACTGATTTGCTGCGAAAAGGGGGGGGGGAAGAAGATGCCGTCGGAATCTGGTGGGGGGGGGGGGAGTCGTCGGCCACTGGTGGCGAGTGGAGTTCGTCAGAAGGAAAAAGGGGGGGGGTCTCGTCGGCTGTTCGCAGAGGGAAAAAGGGGGGGTCTCGTCAGCGACGTGGCGGTGAAGGCAAGGGAGGCGCGGCGGCTTCGCTTCAGGGGGGGGGGGGAGAAAGAAGATCGGAGGGCGTGCGATGGGGGGTTCGGCGGTCGTGGGCTGTCGAGGGGGCGGTGGCGTCGAATCGTTTGCTAGGGTTTTTTTTTTTCTTTTTCTTTTTTTTTTCTCTGGTTATAATCGAATGAGGGGGGGGGCCAAGCAGGAGATAAGGAGGGAGGGAAGAGTTTTTTTTTTTATTATTATTATTTTATTATTTAAATTTGCAAAAGGGGTTGACTTTTACATACGACCTCGAAACGAGGCCCACCGCCTGTCGCCCATAGCGTTTTACCCCCATTCCGAACACAATGGGATATGTATCGCAAGCTGATTCGATTGTTACAATCAGTTTCCTTTTGAATTTTCATTTAAATCACTATATTGAATTTTAAACGTACATTTCGATTTACCGGGGTCACATACTAACTAGAAAAATTCCCGAAAAATATTTTCTAGCTTCGTATTAACGATACGGTCCTAACAAAACTAGTTTCGTCGAATTCTGAGACCGTTTGAAAAATGGCCAATTTCCAGTCGATTAAAATCAACTGAAACTGGTCAAACGCGTTTTCCTTTGCCACGCTCACATATCGATTCGAAAAATTATGAAATTTGGAATCTAGCAATAACTTAACATCACGAACCCAACAAAACTGGTTTCGTCGAAATCCGAGGTCGTTTGCAAAATTGCTATTTTTAAGGGCCTTATATATATAAAAATATATATAAATTCCACAGCGACTATTTCTAATTTTAAACTGGACATATCTTATCATTTCTAAAATGAAATCTCAGTTTGTTAACTTCGTTACAAAGATATAGTTATACAGATTCAAATATTTCTTGTTTCGTTCAATTCTGACTTATATTGAATTCTGTATATTCATTTGAAATTAGAAATCGAATTTTCGAACTACCGCGCCATTTTCAACTCCTTTTATAATTATATATATATTCTAACGACGACGTATATAATATATACGTTCGAATTCTATTCAAAATAAATTTCTCGTCGATATTATTTAAAATAATTCATTTTAAATATTCAAAATCCGCTAAAATTGCCAAAATAAAATTTTCAAACTGGCCCAGATTTTACGGGTTGTTACAATCTCCCCCACTTAAAACTTTTCGTCCCCGAAAAGGAACAAAGTCGAAAGTGGTTTGATTATTCAGCTCTACATTCGATTTGGCTTCCATTCTCCAACTTTTCAGTTTCTGAGAATTTTCAAAATTTCAAAAATTTGGCTAACACCCTAAATTTTCGAAAAATTTCGCCATAACCTCCCCTGCAATGGGAGCATCGGGAAATTGCAAATAGCGTTCCCGGTCCTTCAGATCTCAAAAAGAAAAAGAAAAAGCCAAGCGGCTAGCCAATAGGCTCACAAAATCATCATCACCCAAACAAAACAGGAAATTATGTAGTAAACATGTACCTATTTGTCGGGCAAACAAATTTTATTCTCTGCTCTAGCCTCCTTGCTATGACCTGTTCAAGGATATTTATGTATATGCAAGCAAATGCTACTAATTTTCAGTATAATTCAATATGTGATTCAATTAGGCTAAATGGCTAAAAATTAGCAAACAAACAAACAACACAAACATCAATCAATTAGTGAATTAGAGTTTCAAATTCATAATTTTGATACATATACAAAAAATCAGATTCTTGATGCCAAATCACAACAATAAATCCTATGTAGCTTTGGTTCTCACACCAGTTAATAGGAAATATATAGAAATCACACCTTCGGAGCACGAACATAAATATCGATGATGCCATGGTCATTATCAACATCATCTCCGGGCGACTAGAGTGTGATTCTATATCTATTCAATATATTAAAACTTTGAATATACGTTTGCAAGGCGTATATGCAAATTCTTTATATACTGAATTGTCCAAATCTATATAAATAAATAATCAACTACGAATAATTGAATTAAATTTTCAAAACAAAATTTGTTTTCATTTTAAAAATATACTCCTCACACTCGTTCTAGGATACTACTGATCCCATCTCTAACGAGTCATTCTCGTTGGATATTACTAATCCAATATCTGATGAATTCTTTCGTACGGTTCTAATGTGCCTTGTTCTCTGCTTTGTAAACCAAAGCTCTGATACCAACTGTGAAGACCCCTAACTTCCCCGTAAAGGAAAGCGTCGGATAGTTAGAGAACAAACCACAACAGAACGCATATAAAAGAACATTTCATTGTATTTAACAACAATGCATCAGATTACAAGAATATACAGAGTATGAATGAATATTACACAGAAATATCAGAGATTTAAATTACATTTAAATACATTGCAGCGGAAAAATAATACAATACACAACTAGAATGAGATATACGGATACAAAGCTTTCCGGATATCGTTCCAGCTGTAAACCAGGATCCTGTGAATATAAATCTGCAAAACCAAAACTACTAGCTGCCCGTGTCAAAATAGGGGCACCCAGAGTTTAGGTTAAAACAATAAACTCCAGGTCAGTCATGTGACTGGTGTGAGAACTAAAACAGTTAATCTTTATTTTAAATCATTAGGTAAATCAAGGGACCACGCCGTATAACACGGAACGGGTTTCCTCCCAAGAATACCAGTGCATAAAACAAACAGCGCAATGCTAAATAAAGAAAAATGAAGCTGTTATAAGACCCAGGTCCTATCACACAATGCAACGCAAGCCGGGGGATAGGGTTTTCCCTTATAACAGCTAAAGAATGCTTGATACGTTTAAAACAAATCATTTGATACTATTATAAGTGCATAGTGTATAAAACAACTTCAAATCATAAGTATCAATCATAGGCGGCATAAGCGCCCCATCCCACTATGTCGCCATATATAGGATTACAATTAAAACCGCAAATGTCACGTATTTGGAAATTGGATTTCCGTCTATGAACCGAGGCAAAAGATAGTCCTCAACCGATTCGAGACTGCCTAGCCCGAGTCTCAGGATCAGAGCTCGAGTGACCCTTGGATCGTCAGGGCCGGTCCACCGATGTGGATTAAAATGCCTGAACACTGCGTTTCGCCGCCCTTTGGGGCGTAAGCGAGCCAACGAATGACTCCATCGGACCCGGATCGTCCGATCTAACCGAGGCGCCTCGCAACAGCAACAACCACATAAGTCAAACTCGTCAGGGCGTGTAAAACCACTGACGCCACTTCTAGCTAGGAGGAAACGCAGGCCCTCCCTGAGGTCCGTCTCCCGTTTTTGGTTCATACCTGGTGTGAAACACGCGAGGTAAACGTTACACAAAACTACGCCACAAAGGCCGTGCTTTGATCATCAACCATAAGACTTTGCTTTTCAACAGAAGCCTTGATCATTTGCATCTTAGCATGCCACACAGGCAAACCATCCTATGCAACCGATATCAGTCACACAGAATGAAATCCGATGTCAGACACACAGTCCATTTACAAGTCCGTTCTGGGTCTGAACGAAACCGGAGGCACCTAGTACCCCGCATATCCATCGATCTCCAAGTACGTCTGGACGATCACTAACTGTTTCCATCTTCTTGGGTGTACAGCCCAATCAAGATCATCAGTTATCACCCAAATGACGTGAAGACCTCCGGTCTTCGACCATCGTCTTCATCCTCGACTTATCGTCGTATCAGTTATTCAGAATGGGATAAACCCGGTCTTTCCGAATAACTCGCGTATATATTATAAAAGTGTTACACAAACACAACATACGCCTCATTCCAATTCATTAGTCGCTAACCGTAAATTAATCAAGAGAATAATTCCTCGAATATTAACCCCGAAGGCCGAAACCAACATCAGATCAATATCCAGAAAACCATTCTGCTTAGCTAACCGACAGTTAGTTTCTAAATTTCACATTCATAGGGAAAGGTTCCCATAAATTTTATCCAAGATAAATTCCTGAATTTATTCTTTAATCTATCTTTGAATATCGATTCGAATTAGTCGGGATTAACGAACTTTACCGAAGTAATCATTTGTTTTAATTTCCCAATCCCAACCTATTCATCCCATGAAGTAAAACTGGTAATACTTCATATCTAACACCACAGTGTTATCGGTAAAATCAATTACCATTTCACGTTCAAATCTAATTAAAGATTTAACTATCGCCTGGAGCAAAACTGGTGATACTCCATTTTCGATCTTTTCAATCTAATTAAAGATTCATTAAAACCCCACTTAGTTTTAATCTTCGACTGGGTTAAAGAATCAGTGTCATTTAAAACACGGTTCACGATAAACCCAAAATCACATTCCATTAATTATCGGGTTAAAGAACAAGTGTTATTTAAAACACTGTTCACGATAAACCCAAAAATCAATATCAATTCAATTCCAATTAAATATCATTTAATTGGTACACTTCATTAAATCTAAATAAAAAGATTTAATCTTTTCTCAACTGGGTTCAAGAACAGTGTTAGTGAAGACACCATTCACGACAAACCCAAATCACATTCGATATTCAATACAAGGCTCTGAATAGAAAATATATCGGCTTATATTCAATATCGAATTCTACGACTAACAAATGTCGTATTGGAAATAACGATATCAATATATATCTTTCAAATTTCCATAACAACACCTGTATAATCACGAATTCCAACATCGAAATATTCCGAAGACAATTTCGATTCAAATCCACTCCAATGCAATCATTGGATATTCTGGTTATTTTTAAAACCCTTTCTAATTCAGTTTATTTATTTAAAAATAAATAGAATTATAATTCTAGTTCAAAACTAGTTCAATTCGATAAAAATCTATTTTTATCCTTTCAAATATGGAGTTTTTCATCCCAATTCTTCCCAAATCATTTCTTATGATTTTACACAAATTATTACTATTTTTAATAATTTTATCAAGGCCCGTACAGTCGATTTCCAACAATGGCCATCGAACTGCACTTACAGCGACCTTTTTCGAATTTGATTTGGACGTATCTCCAAATCCAACCGTTAGATTTCAAATTTCTAATATTCGTTAGAAAGCTCTTTTCGATACGAACCCAACGGTTCCGGTTTCAGGAGAATCCGACGGTCGGATCTCCCGTAATGTCCGTTTGAAATAAATGGTCGAAATTCACGAACTGCCGCGGCGCGGCGCGTTCTATTCAGGCCATTATATTATATATATAATATATATTTCGTCGATTTCTATTCAAAACGAATTATATAAATAGTTTTAAAATCGTTTCAAAACCTGTTTCAACTTCCATTTCAATTCAAAGCAAAATTGAATTCTTCTTTATAAATTCGTTTCAAAATTCATTTCTTTTCAATTCAAATTTCAATTCAATTTGAATTCATTTCAATTCGCTTTCAATTCAATTCGAATTCGTTTTCAATTCAATTCATTTCGAAATCGTTTTCAATTCAATTCATTTCGAAATCGTTTTCAATTCAATTCATTTCGAAATCGTTTTCAATTCAATTCATTTCGAAATCGTTTTCAATTCAATTCATTTCGAAATCGTTTTCAATTCAATTCATTTCGAAATCGTTTTCAATTCAATTCATTTCGAAATCGTTTTCAATTCAATTCATTTCGAAATCGTTTTCAATTCAATTCATTTCGAAATCGTTTTCAATTCAATTCATTTCGAAATCGTTTTCAATTCAATTCATTTCAAAATGAATAAAATCGATATAAATATCGTTCACGTCAAAATGGCGTCAATCTAATCAACACGGCTTCATATATTCCTTTATTTTCAAATATTCTATTTCAAATATTTCTTTTTCAAAATATTTCTTTTTAAAACTGGAATGAGGCCCAATCAATTACCATATAAAATTAATTATATGGATTTTCATACAACACATGTATCATAGCATTGAAAAATAATCAACCATCAACCAAAGTGCACTACACTGTATAAGCATCAAATATAAATATCTAACGCTTATAACAGCCTGTCAATCAATCGATCGACATATTTAATCAATCAGGATGAGTGAACTTCAAATTTCATCCCAACACCCGTGTGGGGTTTCAAACAATCAAACACTGATTTAGTTGTGCAGTTGGGCGATGTGTAAAATTTATCGACCCAATCAACGTCATTCAAATAGGTGTACATAAACAAACCGTCTGGTTTGTAAATGAATATTTATTTATTCACATTCACGTTAAAAATTATATTTTTAACGATAACACATTTTATTTTAACATATGAATTTCTATTCAGTTCATTCGTTAAATAAAATGCTATTTTTATTTTTCTAACTTATTTTAGAAAATTTCGGCGGCATAACGGCACGATACTAGAAACGGGACAAGGCCTAGCCTTATCCCCGGTCTAGTGAAGGCCCACGCCATTCACTCATCAATCAAATCAATTTCATTTTGCAAACCACAAAATTTGGAGTAAGGGTCTAACCTAGCCTTACTCCTACGCCTTATAACGGCGCACGTCTAATCCTAACCAATTTATCGATTCGATTTTTCACACCACAAACCATATTCAAACCAATATCGCAATCAATCACCAAACAGTCAAACAAACAAGTCCATGGTCTGTGGACGGTTGTGTCGGGTGCTACTAAGCACCGTCTGCATCCTAGTATAAATATATATCTAGAAAAGAAATAGAAAGGTGAGAAATTCTCACTTATAGCTATCCTAGCTCCACGGCTCTTCATTTGCAGAAGTCTTCGTCGTTTCGCCTTTTTGTCACCTTCGTTGCCCAAGGCCACTATATATATAAAAATTGAATTTTTATTTCAAAGCTCAATATATAAAAATCGAATTTTTATTTCAAAGTTCCATATATAAAAATCGAATTTTTACTTCAAAGTTCCATATATAAAAATCGAATTTTTACTTCAAAGTTCCATATATAAAAATCGAATTTTACTTTTGCTTTCAACATATAAAAATATGATTTTTACTTTTGCTTTCAACATATAAAAATATGATTTTTACTTTTGCAAGTTCAAATCTTTTTCTACTAAAAGATTAAACCTTTTTTTTTTCCTATTTTAAAGTTCAAAATAAAATCAGTTTTTCTCTTTTATAAAAATGCAGTTTTTAGTTTCTTTTTTTAAAATCTTTTAAAAAATCTCAGTTTTAATTTAAAAATAAATTTAGTTTTTACTTTATAAATAAATCAGTTTTATTCTTTTTTAAAAAAACTCAGTTTTAACTCTTTTCAAATCAGTTTTCAATTCTTTATATATATAAAAAAAACAGTTTTAAACTTTATATAAAATCAGTTTTCTAAATCAAAAAAAGAAAAGTATTTAATCCTCTTTTTTTTTTCTGTTTTTAAATTACTTCCTAAAATCGGTATTTACAGAATAAATAAAATAAAATATTAAAAGAGAAATAAATAAAATACTTACTGATTTGCTGCGAAAAGGGGGGGGGGAAGAAGATGCCGTCGGAATCTGGTGGGGGGGGGGGGAGTCGTCGGCCACTGGTGGCGAGTGGAGTTCGTCAGAAGGAAAAAGGGGGGGGGTCTCGTCGGCTGTTCGCAGAGGGAAAAAGGGGGGGGTCTCGTCAGCGACGTGGCGGTGAAGGCAAGGGAGGCGCGGCGGCTTCGCTTCAGGGGGGGGGAGAAAGAAGATCGGAGGGCGTGCGATGGGGGGTTCGGCGGTCGTGGGCTGTCGAGGGGGCGGTGGCGTCGAATCGTTTGCTAGGGTTTTTTTTTTTTTTTTTTCTTTTTTTTTTCTCTGGTTATAATCGAATGAGGGGGGGGGGGCAAGCAGGAGATAAGGAGGGAGGGAAGAGTTTTTTTTTTTATTATTATTATTATTTTATTATTTAAATTTGCAAAAGGGGTTGACTTTTACATACGACCTCGAAACGAGGCCCACCGCCTGTCGCCCATAGCGTTTTACCCCCATTCCGAACACAATGGGATATGTATCGCAAGCTGATTCGATTGTTACAATCAGTTTCCTTTTGAATTTTAATTTAAATCACTATATTGAATTTTAAACGTACATTTCGATTTACCGGGGTCACGTACTAACTAGAAAAATTCCCGAAAAATATTTTCTAGCTTCGTATTAACGATACGGTCCTAACAAAACTAGTTTCGTCGAATTCTGAGACCGTTTGAAAAATGGCCAATTTCCAGTCGATTAAAATCAACTGAAACTGGTCAAACGCGTTTTCCTTTGCCACGCTCACATATCGATTCGAAAAATTATGAAATTTGGAATCTAGCAATAACTTAACATCACGGACCCAACAAAACTGGTTTCGTCGAAATCCGAGGTCGTTTGCAAAATTGCTATTTTTAAGGGCCTTATATATATAAAAATATATATAAATTCCACAGCGACTATTTCTAATTTTAAACTGGACATATCTTATCATTTCTAAAATGAAATCTCAGTTTGTTAACTTCGTTACAAAGATATAGTTATACAGATTCAAATATTTCTTGTTTCGTTCAATTCTGACTTATATTGAATTCTGTATATTCATTTGAAATTAGAAATCGAATTTTCGAACTACCGCGCCATTTTCAACTCCTTTTATAATTATATATATATTCTAACGACGACGTATATAATATATACGTTCGAATTCTATTCAAAATAAATTTCTCGTCGATATTATTTAAAATAATTCATTTTAAATATTCAAAATCCGCTAAAATTGCCAAAATAAAATTTTCAAACTGGCCCAGATTTTACGGGTTGTTACATTGATCCATTTTAACCTATCATATTGATGTTTTGATGTTTGTGGTTGATTATGCATGTTGCAATGACTGTATGATATGCTTTGTGATTGATTTCAATAGTTAGAATGGTCGAAAACGTCGTCGAATGGCATAAACACTTGCTGGAAAAGCTTCAGGAAACAGTGCAGGTTTCGGATCGGATCGGATATGGGGGCTCGGATCGGATATGTTGAACTGGGCAAGGGATTCGATCGGATCGGAACCTGACACTTGAGAAAATTGGCAAAAAGGAAGGCTACGCTAACTGAACTGGGATTGGATCGGATAAAGGAGAAGTGATCGGATCGGATAAAGAAGGAGGGATCGGATCGGAGCACGTGAAGAATGAGGGAGCGGATCGGAGCGAAAGCACGAACTGGAGGGGAGATGGCACCCAACCCGACCCGAGGTGGGACACCCGACCCGACCTGAAGAAAGATACCCGACACGAACCGACGCGATGGAGAGGACCCGACCCCAACCGCTACAGAGGAAGACCCATACTGACGCAACGCAGACACCCGACCCGAACCGATGGTTTGAAGAGAACCCGACCCGACCCAGTATTGACCAATAACCCAAGATGCAAAGGTAGTCCAATATGGGAAGTTAGAGCTCAGGATCCAGTTGGGAACCGATGAGTTCACTTCATGGTTGGGCTTTGCTGCGGGACGTGTGCTAAGGAGTTGTCGACGTTCATAACTTTGATTCACCACTGAAAATGAATGATGGGCTACTTATCAGTGCAGTAGAGTCATTGCGACTCGAGGGGCAAGGTGATGGTAGCAAGACTACGTTATCAGTGCAGTAGAGTCATTATGACTTGAGGGGCAAGGTGATGCGTAGTAAGACTATGAGCCAGCGCAGATGGGGTGAATAACTCCATGGGGCAAGTGGACATAGTAAAGGACTAGTAAGACTATGAGCCAGCGCAGATGGGGTGAATAACTCCATGGGGCAAGTGGACATAGTAAGGATTGGTAAGACTATGAGCCAGCGCAGATGGGGTGAATAACTCCATGGGGCAAGTGGACATAGCGAGGAATTAGTGGCTACGTTATCAGTGCAGTGAAGCCATTTATGACTTCATGGGGCAAAGTGATCATAGCAAGGGTGGGTGATCGAAGTGGTGAATATCGTTTGCTTTACGCACTGAGTGAGAGATGTGAGGATGGATGCTATGTTTGATTGTTTGCCATCACTATGACATGCACACCTCCCCCACCTCCGTATCTTTATACCGTTTGATATGGAACCTTAAAGTGTTGTACAGTATGTAGTGCTAACTCTTTGGTTGCAGGTCCAGGTTCAGGTATGTTTTAGTCTACCTATTATTGTTCACTTTAGATGCTTATCGCTCATACCAGGCTTTATGTCTGACCCAGAGTTTTATGTCTCCTCTTATTACTCTGGGTGCTCACACGAGCAGACTAGAGACAGGTTAGCTGGTGATGTGCGAGTAGCTGATTCGGAGATGGGCAGGAGGCTTCCACGTATGATATATATATACACATTCTCCCTGTGTCGTTGGTGGTCGCTACTTGGGCATTAGTAGTGTACCTCCTTTATCTTAGTTTTGCTTTGAGACAGTTTGAAAGTTGTAATAAGCTGTATTTTGGATTTCCGTTGCTATGATGTTTAGTTTTGGTTTTCAGCTTATGCACTGTCTCTCCTATTTTATGTCAAATATGTTATTATTATATTTTGTTCTATGCGCTGTGAGACATTCTACAGGTTCCTTGTTAGTTCATTTCCTTCTTCTTTTTCCTTCCGACGACCCGTTCCGTGCTAACTGGACATGTGTACAGCGCACTTTTGGAGTAAATGTCGGTTGGTGCGGGGCGGGCCGTCGTATTCATCCCATCCCAAAAGAAAACCCTCTTTATATCTTTATACATTTTATCACCCCCTAGATGGGTAGTCATCCAAGAATGATGTGCTTCCTCAAGGACTTTCTTCAATAGACTCCCAACTCGGGGAACACAAAGCCTTCCATCTCGTCGCAACCACCCTCTATCATCCGTGGAATATCTATTAAGGTGACTAGAAGTCCCCCCCTCTACTGATCTTATTCAGGATGTCTTCTATCTGTGGGTGCTTTTGCTGTGGAGTTCCTATCTGATCCATAAGAGTAGGTCTCACCTCCAAGGATGCCCACAAACCGGGTATAAGATCCGTAAATGTCCTAAAATCAAAAGTCGATATATACTCCAAGCTCTGCCTCTCTATGAATAGTGGACTCAAAGTCATCCTTTGCCTACTCAATGCATCTGCCACTACATTACCCTTGCCAAGGGTATAAGAAATCTCAAATTCATATGATGTTAGGAACTCCATCCATCTCTGTTGCCTCAAATTGAGATCCTTCTGCAGAAACAAATACTTGAGAGATTTATGATTGGTATACAACTCGAACTTCTCTCCAAGTAGAAAATGACGCCAAGTCTTAAGCGTGAATACAATGGCAGCCAACTCTAAGTCATGGGCTGGGTAGTACCTCTCATGAACTCTCAACTGTCTACCTCCATAAAATACTACCCTTCCCTCTTGCATCAAAACAACACCAAGCCATGTACCACACGCATCAGTGTATACTGTGAAAACTTTGTTCCATCAGGCAAAGTCAAGACTAAGGTTGTTGTAAGAGCCCTCTTCAATCGCTGACAGGCATCCTCACAGTTTGTATCCCAAGAAAATGCCAGATTCTTCTTCATCAGTCTGGTGAGTAGGGCTGATATTTTTGCGAATTCCTCAATGAACTTTCTATAATAACCTGCTAATCTAGGAAAACTTTTCACCACCTTTGCATTCTTTGGAATCTACCAATCTTGAACTACAACTACCTTTGTGGGACCCACTGCTACCCCATTTTTAGAGACTACATGCCCAAGAAATCTCACTTCCTTTCTCCAAAAATGACCTTTGGAGTATTTTTCCTTAACCTGATGCACTCGAAGAGTCTTCAAAACCTCCCTTAGAAGTAGGGCATGCTCTTCCTCATTCTTCGAGAAAATCAACATGTCATCAACAAAGACCACAACGAAATTATTTAGAAACTCCCGAAACACCCTACTCATCAGATCAACAAAATTGGCGGGTGTGTTTGTCAACCCAAAAGGCATGATGAGCCACTTGAAGAAACCATATGGAGTTCTGAAAGTAGTCTTGTTTATACTGTCCTCGGCCACCCTCAACTGATGAAACCTCGTGGCCAAGTCAAATGGGAGAAAATAGATGCACCAACAAGCTGGTCAAATAGGTCATCTATCCTTGGAAGTGGGTGCCTATTTTTCTTAGTGAGCTTATTCAACTCCCTGTAATCCACACATAAGCGAAGCAAACCATCCGCCTTAGTTGTGAATACTACTGGAGCACCCCATTCAGATATGATTCGCCTGATAAACCCTTTCTTAAGTAGCTCCCCTACTTCCTTGCTAAGCTTCCTCCTTTCTCTTCGAGCCATATTGTGCACAGGCAATGCAACTAGCTTTGCAGTGTCCACCAAGTATATCCGGAAATCAATCTCGTGCCTCGAATGTAATCCTCAAACCTCCTTAATACTTCAGGATACTTACAGACTACTGGTACAGATCGTAAATCATCTATAGATGCATCAAACAACTCTAGGAAACTAAGCACGACAGACCCCTTAGGGTCATAAGAAATATCGAGAGTCCTCCCATGGAAAGTCAAAAGTCTAACAACCCTCCTCTCACAATCCAGAATGGCACCAAACATGGCTAGCCAATCCATCCCTAGAAACAAACCATAGCCCATGAAACCAAGCACATATGCATCACACTCAAACTCGATTCCCATCACAGGTATTCTTAAACCCCGACAAATCATAGACAGAAGAGTCTTACCCCCAATGGGGTTTGAAACAACAACTGGATCCAAAACCATACTAGTACTAAGGTATAGAGACCAAACCACAGAATCAGATATAAAAGAATGTGAAGCGCTAGAATCAAAAAGAGTTCTAACAGGATGATTAGAAAGAGAAATCAAACCTTCAACAGAAACTTTCCTACCTCTATCTGGTACACCAGCTACGAAAGCATGCACCTACCCTCGAGAAGATCCTTCTCTTTGGCCATGTCCTTGCTTCTTTGGGCAATCTTTAATAAAATGTCCGACCTCTTCACATTGGAAACAAACATTCTTCCTTTTTCTGCAATCTTTGCTCAAATGACCCATGCATCCACAATTATGACATTTCCTCTTTTCTCGGGCTTTGTCATTCTTTCCACCCTTCTTTTGCTGTTGTTGTTCTTTCTTGCGCCATACTTTCTTGTTTTGCATTTCATCAATCTTATCCTCTTTCTTTTCACCTTTATCTTCTTCATGCAACGCCATATCAACGAGTTTCTCAAAAGTTGCCCCTATCAGAATATGAGACATAGCCAATCCATAGAGGGGTTCATTCAACCCTCTTGCAAACCTCAAAGCTTTCTTATTCGGGGTATTCACTTGCTCCAAACCAAACCTCGCCAATAGATTGAACTTATGGCATACTCCTTGATAGAAATGCATCCTTGCTTAAGTGCCAGAAACCTTTCCATTTGCATACTTTGATCGGTTGAGAAAGAAACTTCATCTCGAATCTCTGTCGGAACTCATCCCAAGTCTCAACTGGATGCCCTGCTTGCGTCACTTCCCACCAGAATGAAGCCTTATCTTT
The DNA here is from genome assembly GCA_030737875.1 of Allium sativum. Classification (NCBI taxonomy): domain Eukaryota; kingdom Viridiplantae; phylum Streptophyta; class Magnoliopsida; order Asparagales; family Amaryllidaceae; genus Allium; species Allium sativum. The sequence goes on along the minus strand of CM060922.1, from coordinate 438,875,152 downwards.
CAGTTGCCAAACGTCCAACTGAATCTTCCTATAGCCGTCAACCTTAAAAATCACAAACAAATCCTCCCTCTCTTTAAGCCAATTCCTTGCTTCTACAAAAGTCTTAGTTCCTCGGAATGGCTTTCCTCCCATAGCATAGAAATCCTTGCATATCCTGTAGAAACTATCCGCTAGCGGAGGAGAAGGAGGAACAGCGGCTGTAGCCGGGGGAGGGGCGTATGCTTGGCCTCTGATAGGTGTCATAGCCTCAAGATACCTACGGAACCAAGCCAGTACTGTAACGCCCTCGGGAAGAATCGGTTCCCAGACATGCTGAAAAGAAAAGAAAAAGGGATGCAAACAGAGAGTCGAAAGATATTTCATATGGCTTTGGTGAATATGTTTTTTAAAACAGACTTTTCTTTTGTAAATGCTTTCTTTTAAAACCTTTTGAAAACAATTTTCAAAACCTTTTTATTCGATCTGGTAACCTTCATCTCTGATACCAAATGTGTCACCCCACATTCATTAATGTCACTCTTTAACAAAATGCATTAAATTTTGTGAAGTGTTATAGGTAAACAGAAACAGAAACATCATAAGACAGATATAAAATAGCAGCGGAATTTAAAACATTATTTTCCAAATAGAAAACATCATGATCCAAAACCCAGTTACAACATAAGTCTGAAGTACATAAAACATATTACATCAAATTAAAATATCTTCCTTATACTAAAATCATCAGAGTACAGTAATATACAGCATAGTCCCCAAAAAGAGTCATATCAGAGTAGATAGGTAATCAAAGTGGTACATCTAAGCAGCTCCAAGCAGAATGAAAGAGAGAATCCTAATCAAGCCTAAGTATTCCTACCCTGAGAACTTAGAGGGAAAGGAAGAGAAAGAAAAGGAAACAAAACAGGTCAAACATAAAGTCTGGCAAATCCATTTACTTTTAGCATATAAATAAGTAAAGGCATCATGGTAGAAATATAAATTGGACGAGAGAGATAACACTGTCATAAGACAAGTATAACAGACTAAGAAGAATAAATAGAATAGAATATATTCCGCTTCCCAAGTATTTTCCCTGCACCAATACTAGTATAACAGAAAAAATGATCCTAACAGAAACAGATGGTAGACTTAGGTATACTTCTAGTGACGGTTTTTACCCCCAACGATAATAACAGGCAGCCCAACAGAAATGACAGGTGTTACCCCCAACGACAATAACAGGCTCCTAGACAAGCAGGACTGGATGTACCCTAATTACTACCCCAATCGATCGGCTCCCTATCCCGTAGATTTCCTGTGCTGACGCCACAGTAGGATGTATCACTTCCTAAAGTGGCAACACTTTTTTTTCCAGAGATACAGCCATATCTACTGATGTCACAACATCATATTGTCCCAATCAAGCGTGCCCTGATCCCTACCTAGTTCGGGGTCCTCCTTTTGATACCAAGATGGGTTAATGACTAACACGGGTCCCATACAATAGATGATACAAGCCACCCCCTATGCTTGCGTCCCTGCTACTTGGACTTGATAGGTTATGCCTAACAGATCAACAATCCCGCATAACCCCATGATATAAAATAGGTTAAGTTTGTCGGGTTTATATAACCCCTCATAGATTTAACAGATTACTTAACCCCCTCAATGATTCAAGCAAGTTTACTTAACCCTTACACAATTTCGACAGGTACATATAACCCCCATAGATTTAAACAGGTTGATTATTACAGGTTTAACAGGTTGTTATTATTTGTCGTTCATGCATGTTAATGCACCAGACCTCTCACATTAAGTCGACCACTTGAGGATGCTGGATATGTCGGGCGGTTCCGGGCAGACTTCTACCACAAGGCGGATTTAACCTTATGTCTTAGCACCGTTATGTGTATATTTACGCACTAGACCCCTCACATTAGATTAAACACTTGTGGATGCTGGATTTATCGGGCGGTTCAGGGGAGATTCTGACACAAATGTAATCTAACCTCGTTTCTAAGCGCGATTATATTTATATTTACTGTAATTCTAGGCATATTCATTCTTAAACAATTATTCAAGTTCATCTAGGTTTTTCATTCCCCTTCCCTCAATTCATAAATCATCATGTACGATATGCCCCCAAATTAAGGTTTTAGATCAAGGTATAGGTTATGCCCCCAAATCCCAGTCATGTTTTACAATACAAGTCATGTCCCCAATTTATCTTTCCCAACCATTCCCAATTTCGTTCATTCGCATATTTCAGCGATAGGCCCAGGCTCGAAGGTTGCCTGGCTATAAAAAGAAAAAGGGAAGGAGGAAGAGAAGAGAACAGAAATAGGCATAATAACAAAATAGGCATATAATGACAGAAATATGCATAATGACGGAATAGGCATATGATAACAGAAATGGGCATAATGACAGAATGGGAATATGATGAAAGAATTAGGCATAATAACAGAATAGGCATATCAGTAATAGGCATACGAGAACTAAATAGTAGATCAGGTGTGCAAGTAATAGCAGATCTGTTTAGTTATGATTCAGTTTATTAACAAGCACAAGTCTAGATCCAAATTTATAAACATGTCAGGATTACTTATTAAATGTTTATATAAAAAAGCAACATAAGCTCACAGGGACTGGATCTAAAGGACTGAGAAATGACTATTGATGTTGTAGCAGAGATTCTTGTATAAATATAAGGTGTTGTTGCCGGAGAATAGGTTAACTCAATCTGAGTTGGGGTAGCACCTCGTTGTCTCCATTGTTTCTGATGAATAAACAATAGAAAAAAGGTCCTATTTATACCCTATCGTCAATGAATCTGGTCAAGAAAAAAGTCCCCGTTCAAAGAATGGATCTGCCCCAAATCCGGGTGAGGTCAACATCCCCGTGTAGGGGTCGACCCATGGGTCGACACCCATGAGGCATAGGGTCGACCCCTAACGGGCCGATTTCCCTCCCATTCCCACTCTTCGATTTTTGATTTTCTGGACTTGATTTGTTTATATATATTTTGCTTATATGTATTCAAACTTCAAACCTTAATATCTTCTTCATACGGTGTCCGTTTTAAGCAGACTCGGAGTCTATCTTAAGAACAATTTCGAGATGAATACAATGGCATAGTCCGTTTTACTTAATTCCCAATATTTAATTAAGTATTCTTTATTTTATCATTATAGTGTTCTTTTAAATTTACGGGGTGTTACAAAAACGTTTAAAATATCAGAGTAATCATACCATGGATATTTATAAACACTACCCTCGCATAATACAACCACAACATCCAAGTATAGATAGTAGAATACGCCCTACCTTCTAACAAGATAACCAACTCCTCTGGAATCATCTGGGAACTCCTCTAAACCTAAAATACACTCGGATCTAACCCGAGTTTCAAACACTCGAGTCAGACTTTGATTAACCAGCTTAAGAACTAGATATTAAGTCATACATATCTCAAACAATCATCAAAAGGAGTATCAAAAATTCGTGCATGGTTTTAGGAAAATGAAGCTATCATAAGACCAGCATACCATCACACAATGCAAAAACACACCATTAGGAGCAAATTTTACCTTATGATAACCAGATATGCTTGATACGCGAGAATCATTTGATATTATCGTTAATGTCCATCTTTGAAAATCTTTCCAAAATAAAAGTATAAATCTTAGCAGACATAGATACACATATATTACGTCTACATACAAAGGTTACAACTAAAATATAAGGGTTCTTATTGGAGGTTGGGTTCCATCAATGACCAAGTCAAAGGATCTTACTTAACCGCGATTCGGGTACACGTCTAGCGGAATGACCCAAGATCAACAAGTGCTCATTTCCTGTAGCGACAAAGTCGACCCACCTATACCAGGTGTAGTTCGAGTTTCTCTTGAACATAATGTCTCTGAGTCGTTACCAACCATTATCTGAGGCACCTTGATCAATCATCCAGTAAGTAAATTTCTTGGGTTTTATACCATATCATCACCTTCTCAACTAGAAGGAAATGTTTGTCCTTATCTCTGATGTACTTCATCCTATTTCGGCTTATTACCGGTTGTGAGGCCTGAACTCAAGCTTCCACATAAAGCTCTACTTTTCAACAAAAGCTTTGATCATCAATAAATCAGCACTTCTCATGCCACATCGTCAATTAAACATAAATTGGTGTCTATTAATATATAACCCTCTAAGTATATATGTCCCAGAGGAGGGTGTTAAGCTAAAAGGATAAATCCTCCGCCACCTAGTTGATATGTCATTAATAAAAATCAATTCACTGTAACGTTAAATACAACGTTAGACATACATCCATTTACAAGTTCGTTCTAGGATGTGAAAGAAACTGAAGTCACTTTATTCCATAACCATGTCTAGGTGCGAAACTCCTTGCAAGCCGAATCGCTTCAAGTACGATCAGATAGCTATCAAAATATAACCCCACACTAGGTGGCCACCCGAGGCATCAACAAGCAATCCTTCCAATGTGAATGTCTCCGGCCTTCAATCACAGTCATCGCCATTTTCAATTGTTCTTACCAAATCGTATAGTTATTCACAATGGGTTAAAATCTGGTCTTTTCGAATAACTAGCGCATCTTTAAAACCAATATAGATATACAAAAATATCGTAAGTCTCATTCAATTTTGGAGTATTCTTTTACTCAAGTCTTTCTTTATTTTGAGAATTACACCCTTGGATATTATCAAAGATTTACATACTTTAAACTCTTGTTTAAATATTTCCATGGAAATCATTTCAATTAATTATAAAATCCCATTTCACAAATGTAACTCAAAACTAGGTTTCTACACTTTATCAGGATTATCGAACCTCATGAATAAGGTAATTTCTCAAATCTTTATCCTATTCTCATCCTTTTCATCCCATAGAGAAAAATTGTCAATACTCCATCTAATTGCCATCTTATTTGGTAAGTTTAATTACCCTTATAAATTCCATTCTTACATTACAAATCTGATTAAAGATTTCATTTATCTTTGCGGGAAAAATATATTTACCTAAACCCAACTCATTCATTGATCATTGATTAGGGTAAATTACTTTATCTTTCCTTGATCATATTTCTAGCTCAAAATCATACTTACAATTTCTAATCTTATCCTTAGGAAAAACCATTCATTTACCATAACTAGTTTTGCACAATGCTTAGAGAATAATCTATCAAATGTATGACCCCCAAGGCCTAAACCAACATCATATCAAACACCCAGAAGATCACCCAACTCAACGATAAAACAATCAAGTTCTAACTTTTTCTTTATCCCAAAATCTTATTTAAGATTAGATTTTATCTTTATGCAAAAAGCATGCTTATTTTCTTTAAGCAATTCTTAAATTTTGTTCCCATTATCTTTTGCTCGAGGAAACTCTTTCATTAAATCTTTATATTCAAACTAAATAAAGATTTCATTTCAACTTAACTTAGGAAATCATCTTTACTTTAAATGGGTTAAATAACAAACGTTATTTAAAACATCGTTCATCATAAACCCAAAAACATCCTTTCATTTTCAGTTAAATCTTCATGGAAATATTATCATCTCATAATCGATATAAATTCGTATCAAACCAATGCTATAACCGGAATAACGGCTAAGCCTTTTAAATTTCTTACATAGTAAAGGTCTTCATCCAAAGAGACATATCCCAATTATCTCCCGATTCCTATTTAATTACAATTTAATTTGTTGTTTAGAAAACTTGACTTTGTTACATAATTTTCAACTCCCCAAAATTTCTTAAAATCCTCATTTTAATCCTTTATATATATATATTTGCAAGACCCTTAGATAGCATTAGTTGTATCAAAACTTTTTATTTCAACTCATTGAGAAAACTCGTTGCAAATAGCATTGCTAAAACGACTCATTTTAAAAAAAAGGCTTTTTATCTTTTTAAAATTTGTATATTCAATCCAAATCACTTTCATTTATTATGATTTATCCTAATTTATCTCTATTTTTTATAATTTAAAAATAGCTCATTTCAATAAAATCCAATTTCGAGTCCTAAACTGCATTAGCGATATTTTAATTCAAATTTTATTTGAACTTATTTCAAAATCTAACAGTTGGATTATAAAACTTTCCTTTGTATTTGAAAAATCTTTTCATTTCAAACCAAATGTTTATTGTTCTGGGAAAATCTAATGGTTGGTTCTCCTGGTACGTCAATTTGAAGTCAATGGTCGAAAATCACAAATTTCTACTTAGACCAATTTCGACTTATCTTTAAAATTGAATTGATTTTTTTTTCAAAATAATTTATTAATTTTATAAAACATATATGATAACATCTGGAAACTATATTTTCAATATTAACTTTAAATTCAAATATTCCATTATTTAAATATTATAATATTATTAGAATTATTAAAATAATATTACTTTTCAAACTTCATCTTTTGAATTCCAAACTTTTTGGAAACCAATAATAAAAATAAATAAGATGGTTTGGATAATAAAACCTAGTTAAACTTTTCTGGTATATCCAAATCGAACTTCATTTTTTAAAGTTATTATTCATTTAGAAATTCAAATTTAAAACATGCCTTAATTACTTGAAAACTTATTCAAATAACTATTCCAACTATCATTCCAAATCATTCCGAATAAAAAAATTTCAGACTTTTACTTTTTCACTTATTATTTAATTAATAAAATATTCAATTAAATTCCGCTTTGGAGTAAACCTCAATCAATCACCATATAATTCAACTTATATGGGTTTAACATATCATTAACACCCATTAATAATCATTAACAACCACTAACAGTCATTAATATCCAATTATCACATAATGACATCATTAACATAAGCATTAAGGTCATTAACACTTAATTACTATTTCAAATCACTTTAACTAAATTATTCACTATTTTTAATAATTTATTTGCTATTATTAGTGAACCCAATCCAATCAAATTTATATCAACACACATCATATCAAGTTATCAATCAATGTCACAACAAAATTAATTGATGTCACTATTCATCCATTCCTTAATAACCACGTTATCAACCAAATTAACTGGTCAATTATTTATGGTTTAATTTCGCAATCATTTGGGTATTCACTTTAATTACTAAACTACTAAGTAATTAACTTTTCTAACTTCCATTAACATTACTAAACCCAAAATTACTCAACATATTTGTAGTTACTAAACATAGCATAATTAACTATACTAACTATAATACTTAACCAAACGTGAGTAAAATGAGTTCGTCGTTGCTTCTCCACTCCGCCAAACCTTAACGTAGGACTTCTCTAACTACGCTACGATGTCAAACTTCCATGTAGCGACCAAGTTGCCACATTTTCAACTTCAAACACTCCACGGATACTACATGTACTAGTATATATATTTTTACTTGAGTTTTAAAGAAAAAAAGTGGGATTTTTAGTGTTGAAGGCACTGTTAGAGGAGGTGGGCCCACTTCTTGAGGGAGAGGGGTTGTTGGGATGTGTGTGTCCGGGTGTGAGGTCCGGGGAGGTGATGGTGGTGGTTGAGAGGAGGCACAGGTGGCTTAGGTGGTGTAAAAGGGGGTTAAAAGAGGTAGATTTATTATTTTAAGGAGAAAGGATGGAGCTTTGGCAAGGGGGACCATGTATGGATTAGGGAGGCTGGTGCACGGTAGGGTAGGGGATGACGCATGGTAGGGCTGCTCTTGGGGGGTTGTTGACCGACGGTGGAAGGTAAGGGAGAGAGCAGAGATGGAGTTTAAGTGTTGAGAATAAAAGAAGCAGAAAGTGGAAACAAAATGGAAATGAAAACAAATGGAATAAAATGATTACTTAACCTAATCTAATTACTTAAGGGAGGGGAAAAGTGAAAGAGGGTGACATGTAGAGGGAAGAGATGGTGAGGTGTCAAAGCTAGGAGAGTTAAGTAAGTTGTGTAAAGAAATTGATTTGATTTGTTATATCTCGAATTTAATTAAACGACCTCTATACGTTTTCAACTCGTACGATCAAACTGTAAGTCCGATTGAATGAAATTTGAAACCCAACTATATTTCATAGATATGGATCCAATGAAACTGGTCTCGTCGAATTCTAAGACTGTTTGCAAAATAGCCTATTTTTATGCTATTAAAATAGTATTAAACTACCAAATTTTAATATATTTACTTTTAAATCAATTTTAAACTTCACTGACCTTATTTTATCAAAATTTTCAAACCAAAATAAATCTAAACCAAATTACTTAATTATATTAATATTTTATCTTAACAAAACGAGTTGATAAGTTTACCGATTATTCACTAATACTTAAATCAATCCCAGTATATTTTCTTCATATATTTAACCCTTATTTTACTTATTTAAAATACTTGTTGTTAAAATATAAAAATCCATTATTTAATAAATTTGAAATCCATTCAGACTTACCCATTTAAAAATCCTTTTAAATATATTTAAAAATCCATATTATAAAGTGATTTAAAGTACGAGTTGTTACAATATCTCCTGCTTAAAAAGATTTCATCCTCGAAATCAGAACGAAGCAAAGAACAGAATGTTGTAACGATACTCATACATCTATAACCAAAAGTGTCGTATCATATCACACCAGTACATCATAAACATAATTTCATACTGCAGTCACAGACAGAACCTATACCCTGGTGTAGGGTGCCACTTAATGTATAAGCTAGGTATGTGCACTTAACCTACCAACTTGAGCACGTACTACGTACTTGAGGTGGTATGTATCGTATCAAAATGGTGTCGTGTCCCAAAATATATACCTAGTGCTTATCCTATAGCAAAACGATATCTAACCATACAAACAATAAACTAAAGCAACAATTGGCTCCCTAATCCCCCTCAAAATCATGAACTAAAGGTCTTCAAAGATCTATCTCCTTTGGTTCCCGATCTGCCTTAACCCGTAGCCATACTGGCTCACCCAGATCCCAATCGGTGCCAGATCCTCCTCAACCCAAAAGTCATCTGGATCCTCGTCTATATACTACTCCTCATCATCAGCAAGCCAATAATCATCTGGAACCTCGAGTTCCTCATCATCAAGCGCATTGTCGGCGTCGTTGTTTGCCTCATCAATCCTCGATTCACTCTCCTCATCAATCTTTGCTGATTCCATACTAATGGGTCCTCTAACACTACAGGTTGTGCAAAATCTCCTAACATAGTGTCCAACTCCTACTCCGTCTGATGCTCATCCCACCTCGGCCCAACTAACTCTGGTAATGGTAATTGCGGTAATGCCCACTCGGGATCCTCATGAATAGCCTCTAGAAAAACCTTAGGAATAAAATCAAGGATAATCTCCATCATCTTCGACTGCTGAATATTCGCTATAGGCAGTACTGCTGGAACTAGATCATGAATAATGATGTGACCAGCTGAATCATACTCGAGACCCTCATCGACTGTATCCCTGTGCGGTTAAAACGCTTAGTGGTTCTATAGCGGCAGATGTCCAAAAAGGTGTAGCGGAGATAAAGCGAGGAAATAACGGGGATATAGCGGACGCACAAAAAGGTTCATTAGATGTAAAACCAAATATTTGAAAATCAATTATCATCTTCTATCTACAAGAAACTAATATTAATTAATCTTATATAACAAAATCAAGGAATATCGTAGTTATGCATGCTAAATTTTATGAATGTAATTGATTATTACCATATATTAGGCACTTACGCCTTAAATTTAGCGTTATACGCTAAATTTACTGAATTTTTAAAAAAAAAGAGCTAGTCAAATCATGTTCTATATACTGATACTGCTGAAGCGGACGCTAAATAGCCTTGATTTAGCGGTGCAGAGAAAAATATTCGGGCTAAAAGCGGATCTACTATTCATTAATGCTAAGTTGAAATAATGTAGTGGTTGAAGAGCGCTATGGGTTGTAGTGCACATATTACACAACTTTAGTGGGGAGTTAACTGCATAGCTGCCAACATCCAATCGTCATAATCATCTAAATCCTCGGGCTCTACGGAATCTAACTCCATCGGAACATGCTCTAGATCTGAATATGTATCCGAAGCCTCTTCCGGTCTAAAGGCGGAAGTGGCATATGATAGGTACTCATCGTCGCTGATATGATCTGACGTATCTGAAAAACTGTCCAAGCGAACACCCCTTGGGGAGTCTGACAAACTATCATTTGAGCAATCAGAAGAACCGCTAGATGCAGAAGGTTCTTTGAATCGTGCTAAGTACTGTTTAGTTGAAAGCTGCTTGCCGCTCTACAATTTAAATAAAGAGTTTCTAATTAGAAAATAAGTTTAAACCAACCTCTAAACCTTCACATATTCTAAAACCTTTCTTATTTAAACGATCAAAGACTTTCATATTTAAATACACTAACTTTATTTAAACGTTCACAAAATTTCACTACGTTTGCCCTACTTAGTTATTATACCTCATAGCTAGACTTATATAAGTATATACTTATACTTTTCTTAATTAGTTAGGCTAATTAACCCGCATCACATTCAACAATCAATTAGTTGAATAACTTTTAAAATATAACATACATGTTATCAAAACATATACCTTGTTATATATCCAAAATACATTTTCAAAAATCAAAATCATTTGTATATGAAAGTCACAAATACGTTGCTCATATTTAATACTCTCAACTCATTCTAGGCTATTACAAACCTGATCTCTAATGAGTTATTCGTCCTAGGATACTACTGATCCCATCTCTGATGAGTCTTTACTCCACAGAGCCATGATTTTCGCTAAACCAAAGCTCTGATACCACGTGTGACGTCCTGCAGACCCTAGTTCTTTGAACCGACTATGAACCACACAAGTCTAGTCCAAAAAGTAAGCATCCATGAAAAGTCCTCCGATAAACCGAATTTCTAATCTCTGATAGCCGATACTTAACATATCCATAGTGTACACCTACCGCAAAACCAAATCTCGCAAAACCAATCCATTGGGGTTTATCAGAGCAAACATAGTGGAAAAGAACAAAAGAGAAGAACAAAATCTCACAGCGGAATAGAACAAATATGATATTCAATATAACTTTACAACGAAAAACATTTAAAATATCAAACTAATCATACCATAGATAGTTAGTTATAAACACTATCCTCACATAATACAACCATAACATCCAAGTATATATAGTAGAATATTCCATGTCTTCTGACGAAGATCCCCAGCTCCTTTGAAATCGTCTCGGAACTACTCGAATCCTTTCTAAACTTGAAATACACTCGAATCTAACCCAACACTCAAGTCAGGATTGGATTAACCATCTTGAGAACTAGATAACAAGTCATACACATCTCAAACAATCATCAAAAGGGGTTTCAAAATTATGTTCATGCTTTTTGGAAAATGAAGCTACCATAAGACATGCATCTCATCACACAATGCAAACACACATCATTAGGAGTAGGTTTTACCTTATGACAACCAATTATGCTTGATACGCAAGAATCATTCGATATTATCATTAATTTCCGTCTTTGAATTTTTTTTCAAATAAATGTATTAATCCTAGCAGACGGAGGTACCCATATATTACGTCTACATACAAAGGTTGCAACTAAAACCATAGGTACCCTTGTATAAATCGCTTCAAGTACGATCAAATCGCTATCATGATATAACCCCATATTGGGTGGCTATACGTGGTATAAACAAGCAACCCTTATGTTGTGAAGGTCTCTAGTCTTCAATCATAGTCATCACCATTTTCAATTGCTCTTATAACGTCGTATAATTATTAACAATGGGTTAAACCCGATCTTTCCGAATAACTAGCGCATCTTTAAAACCAATATAGATATACAAAAATATCATGAGTCTCCTTCTATTTTCGGAATTAATCCCTCAAATTTTATCAAAGATTTACATACTTTAAACTTTTTTTTAAAACTTTCCTTGGAAATCATTTCAATTGATTATAAAATCTCTTTCCACAAATTTAACTCAAGATAAGGTTTCTTCTCTTTATCGGGATCATCGAACCTCACGAAAAAGGTAATTTCTCAAATCATTATTTCATTCCCATCCTGTTCATCCCATCGATAAAAACTTGCAATACTCCATATGTAACGACCCGGAATTTTGGGGCCAATTTAAAAATTTTATTTTAGAAATTTTAATGGATTTTTAATATTTAAAATAATTTATTTTAACTAAGAACGACTAAAAATTTATGTTAAAACGAATAAATTTAATTTAATTATAAAAGGAGTTTAAAACAGCGCTGCAGTTTGAAATTTTGAATTTGAACTTTGACTAAGTGTATAGGATTCATTTTAAATCAGAATTGAGTGAAACAAGAAATATTTGAATCTGTTTAACCATATCTTTCTAACGAATGTAAGAATTGAAATTTCACTTTAGAAATCAAAAGTTATGCCCAGTTTAAAATATAGAAAAGTCGCTGTAGAATTTATATATATATATTAATTAAATATATAGCCCTTAAAAATAGTCATTTTTCAAACGACCTCGATTTTCGGCGAAACAACTTTTGTTGGAACCGGAAGGTCAAATTATTGTTAAGTTTAATTTTCCAGAATTTTTCGATTCAATATGTGAGTGTGCCAAAAGAAAACGTGTTTTGTCAGTTTCAGTCAAATTGGATCGACCAGAAAAAGGCCATTTTTCAAATGGTCTCAGAATTCGACGAAATTAGTTTTGTTAGGACCGTATCGTCATAACAAAACCAAAAATATTTTTTCTGTAACTTTTAGAGGTAGTTTGTGGTCCCGGTGATTTAAAATGTATGTTTGAATTTAATAATTAAATGATTTATAATTTAATTTAAAGAAAAATATATCATAACAGCCGAATTGGGTTACGAGGCATATTCCATTGCGTCCGGAAGGGGCGTATTTGCCTAGGGACGACACTCATTGGGTTCGATTTGGTGTTCGTATTGATGAACAAGAATTTTTGAATCAATTAAACAAATAAAATAGGAAAATACACCTAGAAATACTGTATAAATACAGTACAATACAAAACCCTATTCTCCTAATACTACAGTCGCCGCTTTCTCCTTCTTCGATGGCCGATACACTCCCATATTCTTCCCCTCTGATCTCTGAATTTATACAACTATTTCAAAAACTTCTAAAACAAAATTGTCAAGCTCTTCGAGCTTTATAGGTCTAACGGCAGTGATCAAATATGGAGTTCAATTTTAGGCGATTTTGTGGCTCAAAGGCCGGACGTTCGGAGGCCATTTCTGGCCAGTTCGGGGCTGTGCGGTAGACACGGTGTTGGGCGATGGTAGGTGGTTGGAAGGGCTTGGATGTGGCGCAGATGGATGGGGGTCTCGATGCTCCAGGAGGCGGGTACAAGAGGAGAGAGAAATCGAAGCTTTGGGTTTATTTTTTTACAGTATGCGATAGAAGAAGAGGATTAGCGGCCACGGTTTAGCTAATGAATGTAATTAAGAATTTTAATTAATTATTTAATTGTTACAAAATCTTCAAACGATCATATCTTTTACAAACTGAAACAGAATTCAATGATTTTCGAAGCATTGCGATCGTAGAGGCGAGATCTACGCTCCTGAACTGACTAAGGCTGATTCTAAGCAAATTCAATTTTGACCAAATACTGAATCTGAATAAAAGCACGGTGAGATTTCTTTGTTGTAAAAATAATTAAAATTTAATTATCTTCCATTGTTTCAGTTCTATATATGTATGTTAATTAAATTTAATTCTGTGATGTATGGTATTGTATTCGTTGTTTGTTGATGATGATGGTTGTTGTGGTTTGTGTTAATTAACATCAAATTTAGATTTATTTGATGTATTGAAATGTGGAATTGTAACCGTATGTTGACACCAAAACACTAGTTGTCATCACATGTAGTTGATATTGACTTGACATTGAAAATAAATTGTCCATTTATTTGTATCCCCTTATGCAAATATACCAATTGAAAATAAGTTGTTCATTTCTTTGTATTCTCTTAGGCAAATATATTCATTGAAAATAAATTGTTCTTTTATTTGCATCCTCTAGTGCAAATATACCTAGAATTATAATGACGTTCTTTTATTTGCATTCCTCATTGCAAATAAAAATAGAATTAAAAGATGTTCTTTTATTTGCATTTTTAGACATAAACATTAGTATAAAGATTTCATTTTTATTTGCATGATTTGATGCAAATAAATAACTTAGAAAAAAGATTTTTATTTTTATTTGCATGTTTAGATGCAAATAAATGATATAAATAGGAATTTACATTTTTTTTCAATGTAAAGGAAAGAATAAAATGGATAAGATTATAAACACATTTTTATTGACATCTTATTTGCTAATAAAAAAGGTCAAAAATACATTTTTATTAACATTATATTTGTTAATAAAAAGGATAAGATTTTAAATACACTTTTATCAATATTATATTTGTTAATAAAAAAGACATTTTGCTTAGAAATGTTAGATAAGATCAAAAAAGGACATTTTTGTTTAAAAATGTTAAATATGATAAAGGACATTTTTGTTTAAAATGTTAAGTGTGATAAAAGAAACATTTTTGTTTATTTAAAAAGGTTAGACAAAATCATTATTTTGATTACTTAAAAAGGATTAGAACAATATTCATATTTGATTACAATAAAAGATTAGATTCAAAAGATTTTCATTTTTGTCTACATCGAAAGAGTTAAACAAGATTTTTGTAACATTCTCTTTCAACAAAAGAATATATTTTTGTTAACATTTTTTTCAATAAAAAGAACATATTTTTATGTAATATTCTTTTCAATAAAAAGAATGAATTGAAAATGTATATTATTTTTATACATTTAAAACAATTAGACAAATTTACCATTTTTTCAAATTTAAAAGAATGAATATGAAATATACATTTTTATCAAATGTAAAAGAATGATAAAATTATGCATTTTTGGTCAAAGGGAAAAGAATGACAAAAATATTCATTTTTGTCAAATGTAAAGGATGAAATAAAAACATTCTTTTTTATCATATAAAAAAAAGAGTGAAGTAAAAATACTCATTTTGTTTACATTGAAATGAATTATATTTAAACATAATTTTTGTTAGGAAGTAAAATTTACATTTTATGTAAAGGATGACATTAGAAGTAAAATTTACATTTTATGTAAAGATGACATTAGAACTAGAATTTACATTTATGTAAAGAATGTACATAAGAATTTAAATCTCATTTTAGTGAAAAATGTACATTAGATTTAAATTAACATTTTTGGTTTACATTTAAAAGGATTAAACAAAAATTAAAATTTTTGTTTACTTTATAAAGATTAGACAAAATTAACATTTTTGTGTAATGGGAAATGGCATCAAAATAGTCATTTTTGTTATAATAAGAATGGCACTCGAAATGTATATTTTTATACATTAAAAAGAAGAAGTTAAAAATGTATATTTTTATAAGAAAAAGAAGAAGTTTAGGATGTATATTTCTATACATTAAAAAGGGAATGAGTTAAAAATTTATATTCTTATACATTAAAAAGAGTGAAGTAGTTATGGACATTTTTGTCACATTTAAAAAGTATGGAGTAGAAATTTATATTTTGTTCCATTGAAAAGATTAGGCAAGAGTATCATATTTTATATATTGAAAAAGAATTAGACAAAAATTAAAAGAAACTAGAATTAAAAGAGATATTTTTGTCATTTTAAAAGAGATAATATTCATTTTGTCATTAAAATGAATGAGACCAAAAACATACAATTTGATAAATAAATAAGAGTTAAGATTTTATTGTCATTTGTCAACAATAAAAAGAATTGAGATGTTGTCTGTGATGTTGAGATGTCTTATGTGTTAAATATAGTGTTAGTATGTTCAACTGGATATTACACTTCCATTTACAAGTTACCCGACTTGTTTATGGTATTGGGTCGATAATTTTCACACATCGCCCAAGTGCACAAATAATTTATTATTTCGTTGATGGATGAAACCCCACACGGGTATTGGGATGATATTAGATACACACTAATCCTAATATTTAGTTATCTGTCAATCGATGGATTGACAGTCTGTGATGAGTGTTAGTTATTTACTTTAATGCTCATACAGTTATAAATTCCACTTTGGTCATCATTTGGGTGTTTGATATATATTCATCAGGATTGTTGATTACGTACAATATATGGTTGTTGATTGAGTCACATTCCAAAAAAGGATATTCTAGAAAAAGAATATTTTAGAAAATGTCTTAAAGGAAGAAGAATATTTTAGAAAAGGAATATATTTTAGAAAAATATATTTTTATTGATATGAACTAGTTATTAACTAGAATAGATCATTTAATTAAGATTAAAAGAAGTTTTCCAATTAGAGAATATTTAATTGAAATTAAATTAAATAAATTGGATTTTGGGTTTATCGTGAATAGTGTCTTAAATAACACTGTTCTTAAACCCCATATGAAAAGAATAATCTTTTAATTTAGATTATTAAAGTTTTCGATTATATTTATTAACTGAAATAAGATGGAACGTGAGTTGGGTTTATTGTGAACCATGTTTTTAGGTGACATGTGTTCTCTAACCCAACTGACAGTGAAAATATGATTTGGAATTTATAAATCTTTATTTAAGATTTAAACGGGAATTTTTCCAAAAGCCAAGTTTTCCAATTTAATATATTAAATTGGAATTGAATGGAATTCGAATTAATAATAACCGAGATAAGCTTCTGTAAAAGAAGACCGATACTACATATGGAATTTAAGAGGCTTTGCCGTTATTCCATTTATATTATTGGTCGGATACAGAAATTTATAACGATTATATATTGATTTGATTTCTGTGAAGATTCCATGTTTTATGGAAGATGATTTTGGATTTACCGTGAACTATGTTTTAAAATGAAATTAGTTCTTTAACCCAGTTAAAGATAAGATTAATTTCTTAAATTTAAATAAATCATTGAATAATGATTTGTGATATTTAAAACCAAATTGGGTTCTTAATAAATCTTTAAAAGTAAGATTTAAGAATAATTTAAAGAGTTTATCTTTGATAAAAAAAATGCGAATATTTTATTAGAAGAATATTCTGAATTGGAAGGAGGCGTCGGATGTGTTTCTATAGTACTTGATTTTTAATTATAAAATACGTGAGTTATTCGCGAAGACCGGGTTTAACCCATTCTGAATAATTACTACGACGATGGAGAGTCGAAGATGAAAACGGTGGATGAAGACCGGCGGTCTTCACATCGAATGGATGTGTTGCTACAGAGACCTTTGATGGGAGTAGCTACCATGAAGGGGCTTCAGTGGTGGCCGTCCGGACTATTGATGATTGTTCGGATTTGGTTTTCACTCAGACCCAGAGCATAAGCTAGTAAATGGATGTGTGTCTGACACTGGACTTCGTTCCATGTGAATTAAGTTGATTGTTAGTAATGTATGTCTGTTTGGTGGTGGAGGATTTATTCTCTACTTAACACCCCGGTATATATTAACAGCGATTGATCGCATGGCGTGAATTGTCAATGTGGCACGCCAAGATGCAATTGATCAAGGCTTTTGTTGAAAAGCAGGGCCTTGTGGGATGATCAAAGTATAGCCTATTGCGGCATAACTTTGTGTATATTGTGACTTCGCGAGCCTCACACCCCGATATGAGTCAAAAAGGGGATACGGACTGCAGGGAGTGTGTAACACCCCGTTTATTTTAGAATAGTGAAATTCACAAATTAAAGTATAACTAATTTCAAAACAAAGAATTAAGGGAAATGGGATACGGCATTGCGTTCGTCTCGGAATTCTGCTTGAGATAGAGTCCGAGTTTGCGTAAAACGGACTCTGTATGAGGAAGATATGGCCTCCGGAAGTTTCAGAATTCGGTTTAAAATTCAAACAGACCAAAACAGCTCAGAAAAACCAATTTGAAATTCAAAATCGGGCCCAATTGGCCAGGGCGGGAATTTTCCCGCCCAAGGCACCCAGGCCGACTTGGCAGTCGACGTGGGGCTATCCAGGTCGACTGGGCAGTCGACCTGGGTCACCCGTGTCGACTGCCAAGTCGACACGGTGTCGACTGGCATGTCGACCTGGCCCCTGATCCAAGTCGAACCCAGCCCCCCTGGCTGGCCTAGTCTGTGTTTGGTTGATTTTCTGAGCCTTGCCTTGTCACTAGGGCTAGGTGTCAGCTCCTGGTTGGTCTCTCCTTTGAACGAACGGCTATTATTAAACAATGCTCCATCAACGGTCCGAATCAACTGAAAAACTCTATAAAAAGGACCTAAGACTCACCCTAATACACACAAACAAAAATGGAGATGAGACCGTCATGCTGTTGAGGAGAGACTAGGAATAGCCGTCAGAAATTGAGAGACAATTAGGAGATAATTCGAAAGCTTAAAGCAACGTCAATTAAAATCAAAGCAACGCCTACAACAAAGGAAAGCATCTCCAAATTCAGAATTCAGATTCCTGAATTGAAGATTCGTCATACGTTGTAAGTAGAGTGCTATTCCGATGTGAATAAATAATTGCGTTTGATTTGTGTAAAATGTGAAATAGAACTGTAATCGATTTATGGCGATAATAATCTATATTTGTATGTTGCTTTGATTCGAAACGATTTGGAAATGTTATGGTATACGATTAGATATTTGAAAGTATGTGGTTTATGTTGATAACCGTATGTTGTGGTATTTTATTTGGGGTTCATACAAGTATATGATTCATGTTAACAACCATATGTTGTGGTATTTTATTTGGGATTCATACAAGTATAGGATTCATGTTAACAACCATATGTTATGATATCTTATTTGAGATTCATGCAAGAATATGATTCACCATTATGCTAGTATGATGTACATATTTTTATGATCACTTTTAGTGTGTAATTGGACTTGACTAAGTACTATGGTTTATATGAATCTATGTTGGAATTGGCAAATCATACTTTTGTATTAGAAACAAAAGTAAGCATTTTATGAACATGATCAAACTATGTTTGGTGTTATGCCTAGTTGAAACCATATTTAGGCCTATGTTGTTATAAAAATCATATGGTGATATAGGTAGCATATAAATTAAATTGGATTTACATTCCAATTGCAAGTTTACATGAATAGATTAAAAATCATGATTCATGTCTATGTATGTTTATGCTATGATTATATGAATAGAATGATTCATGTTTAAGTATGTTTATGCCATGATTATATGCTTTTACCATGCAAGTTCACATATGTCTAATTCATGTTAATTAAATCGTTATGTTGCAAGTTCATGCGTTCACACTCCCCTTTTATGTCACTTAGAATATATAAACACCATGTTATAAGCCTCCCCTTTTCATATGGCTAAGTTGGGTTTAAATGTTAAACCTAACATATTTTATATTGTAGTGTATGTGTAAAAACGGGGGTAACGACGATCGGGTTAAAATATGTGTTGGCATGTTTGACGCATGCCAACAACCTTGAAAAATAATTAAGTGGCATAAATAAATTTTAAACCAATAAAGATGAATTTGAATAATGGGCCACAAATATTTACATATAAAAAGGAAAGAGACAAAATATGTAAATGTAGAAAATACGATGTGTTTAACCCGAGGTTGGATTGAGTTGTGATGTAAACCTGCCTGGAACCGCCTGGCTGTCCCGTAGTCACAACAATACCTATCCAATGTGGGTGGTTAAACACGGAGCCCAATAAGGACCCGAGGTTAGACTGAGTTGTGGCGTAAGACTGCCCGGACCCAACCGGCAACAGGCAGCCACAACAATACCTGTCTAATGTGAGAGGTCAAGGCTTTAATAAGACAATTAAGGCTGAGTCAGGATTGATAGGATTAAGTAAATTGAATTAATACTTAATCAAAATGGAACATTCTAAACTATACAGACTGATTTGGGGTTAGGTTTACAAAACACTTAACCAACTTAGCATGTTGGCTAGAAATAGAAAACCTAATAGCGGGGGACCCTTTTCAGCAGTAACCCTACAAGGTGTATCAGGATACCCTGAACTAGGCAGGGTGGGGCACGATTACTGGGCTGACTGTAAGAGGTCAAATCGACGGCGGTGGTGCAGCAGTGTAGGTTCTAACGGGGTGCGGGCGTGCACACACTCCGGCGTAGAAAAATAAGGCACTGGGCACCTGTAGCATACCTGTGCATTCTAGGATTGTGTCGGGCCGCCACCATGGGACTTGATACACCCCATGGTGGGACCAGCATAGGTAACTACAACAATGGGGGCCGTAAGACACATGTAACTATTCGAGTAGGAGCCGATCATCAGAAATGGATCACTTCACCCTGATTATGGGGTGCCTGTTGGGAACTAGTTTATATGGGTATAGAGATTAACATGGGGTACGATTAACTTAGTTTATGGTGCTTTCCCATTTCCAGTTTATACTTATCATACCCAGTTCTTTATTCATAGACTGAATAGTCCTAGACTTACTCAGGCTTTATGTCTGACTCTACTTTTCTTTCGTCTTCTTTTCTTTCGTTCCCCCCCCCCAGGTCCACAGGGAGGGAATACCGCAGCTTGACCAGCTTTCACATCCAGCTTGAAGATAAAGAATGTATTGCTTGGATCTTTTTTCATTTTGGACTATGGCTTTGGGCAGCAATTATAGGACTTATGCAGTTTATTTATGTTTTCTTTATGCTTCTTTAATAATGTAATCAAGACAGTTATGAAGATGTTATGTTTTTGGAAGAATTGTAAGACAAGTATGGCATGTTTTTGGGAACACGTATTTTAATGAAATAAAAGATGTTGTTGTTTTCCGCTGTTCAAAAATATGTGTTCTTATATCTGTCTTGTATATCTGTGACTTATACTTATAAACCTCCACCAAAAATAGGGCATTCCCTTTGAGAGTGACCCTAACG
This sequence comes from Allium sativum, assembly GCA_030737875.1. Classification (NCBI taxonomy): domain Eukaryota; kingdom Viridiplantae; phylum Streptophyta; class Magnoliopsida; order Asparagales; family Amaryllidaceae; genus Allium; species Allium sativum. The sequence continues at coordinate 438,854,269 of CM060922.1, read as the reverse complement.
GAGTTGGGGTGTTTCACTTGGTATCAGAGCATAGGTTTACCAGATAAGATAAAAGTTTTGAAAATTTATTTTCAAAGGAAAATTTAAAGAAGCATTTTTAAAGATAAAATATTATATTTTAAAAAGGCAAAATCCCCCAGAGCCATAGGTACTATCTTTTATCCTTCGTTTTGAATCTATCCTTTTTGTTTCAGCATGTCCGAAGAACTTAACTTGCCAGAGGGTATACCAATACCTGGTTGGTTTAGACGTTTCTTAGAAGCAAGGGCCACCCAGACAGGTCCTACCGTTCCTCCTCCCCCAGCTGCAGGAAATCATCCAGCTGCAGCAGCACCTCTTCCTCCACCTCCTCAGCGGGGAAATACTTTTGCTAAGATATGTAAAGATTTTAAAGCTATGGGAGGAAAGGACTTTCATGGAACTGAGTCCTTGGTGGCAGCTAGGAATTGGCTAAAGGAAACCGAGGACTTATTCATCATCTTTGAGGTAGAAGATAGGCAGAAGGTACAACTGGCAGTGTGGCTACTAAAAGGTGAGGCTTCCTACTGGTGGGAAGTCACTAATGCAGAAAGACCAGTGGAAACATGGGAGGACTTTAGGGCAAGGTTTGAGGCAAAATTTCTCTCAAACGCTGAAAGGAGTTTGCAGTTGGAAAGATTCTTATTTCTTAAGCAAGGGAATATGACAGTCAAAGAGTATGTTAATCAGTTCGATGAGCTGGCCAGATTCGGACTGGACCTAGTAACACCCCGCACAAGAAGGCTCTCCGTTTTGTCAAAGGGTTGAATGAGCCATTACACAGTTTGGCCATGACCCATATACCCATGGGAGCTACGTATGAAAGATTGGTACAGATGGAATTGCTGAACGAAGAGGATAAGGGCAAGAAGGAGACAAAGGCAGAAAACTCTCAAGGGAAGAAAGAGGGTTTGCAGCCTAAGAAGACAGACTTTAAGAAGGGCGGGAAAGACAACAAAGAGAAGAGGAAGTGTAATTTCTGTGGCAAAGTGGGGCACTTAGTGAAAGATTGCCGGAAAAAGAAGGCCAAGATGAATGGCGGGTGCTTTTCTTGCGGTGAGACAGGCCACCTGGCTAAGGTTTGCCCGAAGAAAAGAGGACAGGGGCAGATGGCTGGATCCACCTCAGGGGCACAGGTTCATGTGCTAGAGGCGCCACCTCTGCAACAGCGAGGTATAAATACTTCTGTAGAAAGTGTAGTTTATCTTTATGATCACCCAGTTCGCACTTTATTTGATTCTGGCGCATAACACTCCTTTATCTTGTCTGCTTTAGTAGAATCTCTGCACCTAGAAACTAGTATGGTAGAGGACCCCTTAATTGTTTCAAACCCAATTGGGGGCCCAGCTCATTTGTCTATGATCTGTGTGGGATTGAAAATTTCTATTCTAAGCGTAGAATTTAGATGTAGTGCCTTTGTTTTGGGCTTCTCGGGATATGGTTTGATTTTGGGCATGGATTGGCTATCCAGTAATGGGGCCATCCTTGATTGTGAAAAAAAGGTGGTTAGGCTTCTGACCCAACTCAGTAATACTTTGGAAATTACTTGTAATCCCTCGTATGCGGTTATGCTTAGTTATCTTGAATCGCTAGATGCCTCTGTTGAAAGTTTGCAATCGGTTAGAGTGGTCCGGGAATATCCGGATGTCTTCGAAGAGGTGAAGGGCTTGCCTCCGAAGCGGGAGATAGACTTCCGCATATATCTTGTAGATATTGCAAAGCCCGTTGCGTTGCCCGTTAGACACATGGCTCCACGGGAAAGAAAGGAGCTCAGTAAACAGATTAAAGAGCTTCTAGAGAAGGGGTTCATTAGGAGGAACATTTCTGAATGGGGCGCTCCAGTGGTGTTCGCTACAAAGGCGGATGGTTCACTCCGTCTATGTGTTGACTATAGGGAGCTCAACAAGCTAACGAAAAAGAATAGGCACCCTCTCCCCAGAATTGACGATCTTTTTGATCAGCATGTAGGAGCGTCTGTTTTCTCCCAACTCGATTTGGCGACCGGTTTTCATCAACTAAGGGTGGCTGAAGATAGCATCGATAAAACGGCATTCAGAACCCCAGACGGCTTCTTTGAATGGCTTGTCATGCCTTTTGGCTTGACAAACACACATGCTTACTTCGTGGACTTGATGAGTAGGGTGTTCAGAGATTTCCTCAATAAGTTCGTAGTGGTCTTCGTAGACGATATCCTTATCTTCTCAAAGAGTAAAGAGGAACATGCTCAGCACCTAAGGGCAATCATGGAAACTCTGCGAGTCCATCAGCTAAAAGCCAAATTCTCCAAATGCCACTTTTGGAGAGAGGAAGTGAGATTTCTTGGGCACATAGTATCCAAGGAAGGATTAGCAGTAGACCCGACTAAGGTAGTAGTGGTGCAGGATTGGAAGACACCAAAGAACGCAACAGAGGTCCGAAGCTTTCTCGGGCTAGAAGGCTTCTATCGGAAATTCATCAGAGACTTTGCCAAGATATCAGCCCCGCTCACAAAGTTGACTAAGAAGAATCTAGTGTTCAATTGGGACATGGATTGCGAGTTTTCTTTCCAACGACTAAAATGGGCTCTTACAACAGCCCCAGTTTTAACGTTGCCAGATGGAAGCAAGATGTTCACAGTTTATACAGATGCATGTGGGACAGGGCTAGGCGCCGTCTTAATGCAAGAAGGAAGGGTAGTAGCTTATGGCAGAAGACAGTTGAAAGTGCATGAAAAGAACTACCCGACCCACGATCTTGAGTTAGCCGCCATCGTCTTTGCACCCAAGTCTTGGCGACACTATCTCCTAGGTGAGAAGTTCGAATTTTACACTGACCATAAATCGTTGAAATATCTTTTCTCGCAGAAAGATCTTAACTTGAGGCAATAGAGATGGATGGAGTTTCTTGCCTGGTACGATTTCAAGATCTCCTACACTTCGGGCAAAGGCAACGTAGTGGCAGACGCGTTGAGCTGAAAGAAACTAACCCTAAGCCCGTTGTTTGTTGAAAGACAAAGCCTAGAGTTTATAGCCAGCTTTGACTTTAGGCCCTCCTCCGATTTTGTACCAGGCTTGCTAGCCTCTCTCGAAGTACGCCCGACTTTAGTGGACTCAATAGGGACAGCACAATGCGAAGACCCTCAACTTGTGGAGACGATTGATAGGCTAATTAGGGGTGAGACTTCAAGTCACCTCAACAGATACTCCATCGACGATAAGTGTTGGCTAAGGCGAGACGGAAGACTATGCGTCCCACAGACAAGGGATTTAGTAAAGAAGGTTCTCGAGGAAGCACATCACTCCAAGATGACGATACATCCGGGCAAGGATAAAATGTACAAGGGCATAAAGAGAACTTTCTTTTGGAACGGCATGAAGAAAGACGTGGCAGATTTCGTTTCTAAGTGTATGGTGTGCCAACAGGTTAAGGCGGAACAGAAAAAGCCTGGCGGTCTGCTCCATCCTCTAGAGGTACCGCAGTGGAAGTGGGATAGCATCTCAATGGACTTCATTGATGGGGTGCCTAGGTCAAGGAGAGGCAACACTAGTATTTGGGTAATAGTGGATAGGCTTACTAAAAGCGCCCACTTTTTGCCTATCAAAAGTAAAAGAACTGCCTCATCCCTAGCATCTCTTTACCTCAAGGAAATTGTTCGACTCCATGGAATACCATCCAACATTGTTAGTGACCGAGACCCTATCTTCACAAGTGAGTTTTGGCGGAGTCTGCAAGAAGCGGTAGGCACACAGTTATGCTTGAGCACAGCCTATCATCCCCAAACTGACGGCTAAACAGAAAGAGTGAACAGAGTTTTAGAGGACCTTTTAAGACTGTGCATCCTTGACTTCGGAGGGACGTGGGAAGACCATCTTCCTTTGGTGGAATTTGCCTACAACAACAGCTACCAAGCAACCATCGGAATGACGCCCTTCAAAGCTTTATACGGAAGACCGTGCCGATCACCCACTTGTTGGTGGGAGTCTACTGATAAGCTCATACTTGGACCAGATATGATCCGAGAGACTTCAGAGAAAGTAGACTTAATACGAAGAAAGATGAAGATGGCCCAAGACAGACAAAAGTCCTACGCCGACAAGAGGAGGACCGACCTTAAATTTGAGGTTGGGGATAGAGTTTTTCTTAAGGTATCTCCACTAAGGAGCGTTGTTCGTTTTGGAACCACAGGAAAGCTAGCACCAAGGTTCGTAGGGCCATTCCCTATCATCGAGAAAATTGGGAAAATGGCCTATAGATTAGAGCTACCCGAAAAATTGGCCGGAGTTCACAACGTCTTTCACGTTTCACATCTCCAAAAATGTCTACATGAATCTGCTGAAGTGGTAGAGCCAAATATCCTAGACGAAGCTGAAGTGGAACGCGAAGCAACCGTGAGGAAAGTTCCAAACCGCATATTAGGAACGGAAGTGAAGAAGCTACGCAACCGCGAAGTCAAGCTCGTCAAAGTTCAGTGGAGCAACGCCGAAGGAGACGGAACTTGGGAAACTGAAGCTAGAATACGCGCAGCCTACCCTTTTCTTTTCGAGGGTACATCTTTGATCTTTCTTTTTCCTTAAGTTGTGCTTTTATCTATCCTTTTAGGTATACCTCCTCAACCCTATCTTTTAGGTAGAAACCCTTTGGATGAAAACATGTAATTGAAACATGTTATGGATGATGGTTGCAAGTGGTTGCAAGTGATTGCTAGTGGTTGCTCGTGGTTGCATATACACACACAATTTAGGTTTTAGATCGGCTCAGTCACTTCATGTTGCATATGCATAAATGTATTTATATTCGTATATGGTTGAAGTTTAATGTGTTGTCATATGGATGTTGCATTTGTATGAATGATTGTGCACTCATCTAGAATCATGAATAGGAGAATTTACATACATAATGGATTCATGGCACTTACATAATTTGCATTAAGGAGGTCAACTGAATCAGTAGACCGACTGATTTTGCATTAGATAAGTACATGTACACACACACTTCGCATATGATCATGAGGCATTAGAAGTCTTTTAAGGAGAATGGATGCTCGTGTTTGATGGATGAGTATATGGATGTTTGGATGTTAGGATATACATTCTTCCTGAACTTGAAGATTTCGGGGACGAAATATTTTTAAGTGGGGGAGAATGTAACACCCCGTGTATTTTATAATAGTGAAATTCACAAATTAAAGTATAACTAATTTCAAAACAAAGAATTAAGGGAAACGGGATACGCCATTGCGTTCGTCTCGGAATTCTGCTTGAGATAGAGTCCGAGTTTGCGTAAAACGGACTCCGTATGAGGAAGATATGGCCTCCGGAAGTTTCAGAATTCAGTTTAAAATTCAAACAGACCAAAACAGCTCAGAAAAACCAATTTGAAATTCAAAATCAGGCCCAATTGGCCAGGGTGGGAATTTTCCCGCCCAAGGCACCCAGGTCGACTTGACAGTCGACCTGGGGCTATCCAGGTCGACTGGGCAGTCGACCTGGGTCACCCGTGTCGACTGCCAAGTCGACACGGTGTCGACTGGCATGTCGACTTGGCCCTTGAGCCAGGTCGAACCCAGCCCCCCTGGCTGGCCTAGTCTGTGTTTGGTCGATTTTCTGAGCCTTGCCTTGTCACTAGGGCTAGGTGTCAGCTCCTGGTTGGTCTCTCCTTTGAACGAACGGCTATTATTAAACCAAGCTCCATCGACGGTCCGAATCAACTCAAAAACTCTATAAAAAGGACCTAAGACTCACCCTAATACACACAAATAAAAATGGAGATGAGACCGTCATGCTGTTGAGGAGAGACTAGGAATAGCCGTCAGAAATTGAGAGACAATTAGGAGATAATTCGAAAGCTTAAAGCAACGTCAATTAAAATCAAAGCAACGCTTACAACAAAGGATAGCATCTCCAAATTCAGAATTCAGATTCCTGAATTGAAGATTCGTCATACGTTGTAAGTAGAGTGCTATTCCGATGTGAATAAATAATTGCGTTTGATTTGTGTAAAATGTGAAATAGATCTGTAATCGATTTGTGGTGATAATAATCTATATTTGTATGTTGCTTTGATTCGAAACGATTTGGAAATGTTATGGTATACGATTGGATATTTGAAAGTATGTGGTTTATGTTGATAACCATATGTTGTGGTATTTTATTTGGGGTTCATACAAGTATATGATTCATGTTAGCAACCATATGTTGTGGTATTTTATTTGGGATTCATACAAGTATAGGATTCATGTTAACAACCATATGTTATGATATCTTATTTGAGATTCATGCAAGAATATGATTCACCATTATGCTAGTATGATGTACATATTTTTATGATCACTTTTAGTGTGTAATTGGACTTGACTAAGTACTATGGTTTATATGAATCTATGTTGGAATTGGCAAATCATACTTTTGTATTAGAAACAAAAGTAAGCATTTTATGAACATGATCAAACTATGTTTGGTGTTATGCCTAGTTGAAACCATGTTTAGGCCTATGTTGTTATAAAAATCATATGGTGATATAGGTAGCACATAAATTAAGTTGGATTTACATTCCAATTGCAAGTTTACATGAATAGAATAAAAATCATGATTTATGTCTATGTATGTTTATGCTATGATTATATGAATAGAATGATTCATGTTTAAGTATGTTTATGCCATGATTATATGCTTTTACCATGCAAGTTCACATATGCCTAATTCATGTTAATTAAATCGTTATGTTGCAAGTTCATGCGTTCACACTCCCCTTTTATGTCACTTAGAATATATAAACACCATGTTATAAGCCTCCCCTTTTCATATGGCTAAGTTGGGTTTAAATGTTAAACCCAACATATTTTATATTGTAGTGTATGTGTAAAAACGGGGGTAACGACGATTGGGTTAAAATATGTGTTGGCATGTTTGACGCATGCCAACAACCTTGAAAAATAATTAAGTGGCATAAATAAATTTTAAACCAATAAAGATGAATTTGAATAATGGGCCGCAAATATTTACATATAAAAAGGAAAGAGACAAAATATGTAAATGTAGAAAATACGATGTGTTTAACCCGAGGTTGGATTGAGTTGTGATGTAAACCTGCCCGGAACCGCCTGGCTGTCCCGTAGTCACAACAATACCTATCCAATGTGGGTGGTTAAACACGGAGCCCAATAAGAACCCAAGGTTAGACTGAGTTGTGGCGTAAGACTGCCCGGACCCAACCGGCAACAGGCAGCCACAACAATACCTGTCTAATGTGAGAGGTCAAGGCTTTAATAAGACAATTAAGGCTGAGTCAGGATTGATAGGATTAAGTAAATTGAATTAATACTTAATCAAAATGGAACATTATAAACTATACAGACTGATTTGGGGTTAGGTTTACAAAACACTTAACCAACTTAGCATGTTGGCTAGAAATAGAAAACCTAATAGCGGGGGACCCTTTTCAGCAGTAACCCTACAAGGTGTATCAGGATACCCTGAACTAGGCAGGATGGGGCACGATTACTGGGCTGACTGTAAGAGGTCAAATCGACGGCGGTGGTGCAGCAGTGTAGGTTCTAACGGGGTGCGGGCGTGCACACACTCCGGCATAGAAAAATAAGGCACTGGGCACCTGTAGCATACCTGTGCATTCTAGGATTGTGTCGGGCCGCCACCATGGGACTTGATACACCCCATGGTGGGACCAGCATAGGTAACTACAACAATGGGGGCCGTAAGACACATGTAACTATTCGAGTAGGAGCCGATCATCAGAAATGGATCACTTCACCCTGATTATGGGGTGCCTGTTAGGAACTAGTTTATATGGGTACAGAGATTAACATGGGGTACGATTAACTTAGTTTATGGTGCTTTCCCATTTCCAGTTTATACTTATCATACCCAGTTCTTTATTCATAGACTGAATAGTCCTAGACTTACTTAGGCTTTATGTCTGACTCTACTTTTCTTTCGTCTTCTTTTCTTTCGTTCCCCCCCCCCAGGTCCACAGGGAGGGAATACCGCAGCTTGACCAGCTTTCACATCCAGCTTGAAGATAAAGAATGTATTGCTTGGATCTTTTTTCGTTTTGGACTATGGCTTTGGGCAGCAATTATGGGACTTATGCAGTTTATTTATGTTTTCTTTATGCTTCTTTAATAATGTAATCAAGACAGTTATGAAGATGTTATGTTTTTGGAAGAATTGTAAGACAAGTATGGCATGTTTTTGGGAACACGTATTTTAATGAAATAAAAGATGTTGTTGTTTTCCGTTGTTCAAAAATATGTGTTCTTATATCTGTCTTGTATATCTGTGACTTATACTTGTAAACCTCCACCAAAAATTAGGGCATTCCCTTTGAGAGTGACCCTAACGGAGGTGGGGTGTTTCAGAGTGCACACGTTTCTTTCTAGCTAGAGTGATGTCAGGGACCTACCAGCGCTGACATTTTACTTATGTGGATGATGGATTTTGAGGCGCCTCAGATTTTTATAGGCCGTTAGTGGTCATACTATAGGTCCAAAGGGACCGGGAAGCTTGTGTTCAGGCATAACCACTCCACTACCCTTAGGTAGGGACCGGCCCTGAATATCCAAGGGTTGCCCATAGGTGTGATCCTGAGGCATTTGCTAGAGTGTCTCGAATCGGTGAGGAGCTTGCCCCTAGCCTCGACTCATGATGGAAATCCAATTTCCAATACGACCTTGCGGTTTTGATTTTAGAACTAGTATGGCGACATGATATATGTTACCCATGCCATCTATGATTTATACATTATGATTAAAATTGTTTTTGAAGACATATACACACTAATACTAAATCCGTTTTATCGTATCAAGCATCTTTTGACCATTATAAGGTAAAACCCTATCCTCCGGTTTGCGTTGCATTGTGTGATGGGACTTGGGTCTTATAATGGTTTCATTTTTCTAAAAAGCATTGCGTTGTTTAAAGATTTACTTTAATTTATGCAGTGACAATCCAATGGAGTAAATCCGTTCCGCGTTAGCGGCGTGGTCCTGTGATTCGCCTTATTATTAGATTAGTTAAGTTAAGATTTGTCATACCAGTCCCATGGCTGACCTGTAGTTTGTTTCACTGGCAAACTCGGGTGCCCTTATTTTCCACACGGGCAGTCGAGTAGCTTTTTGCAGATATATTTACAGGATCCTGGTTTACAGCTGAAGCGGTATTCGGAAAGCTTTGTATCCGTGTATTCCTTTCAGTTGTATATTTGTAATATTTTTCCACTGCTATTTAAATGTAATTTTAAACTCTGATATTATTGTATTTCTATTATGTAATAAGTATTCATACTCTGTAATATTCTTGTACTCTGATGCAATTGTTGTAATCAGCAATAAAATGTTCTTCAGTTTATGCTCTGATGTGTATTGTTCTCAAGGCAATCCAGGCTTTCCTTTACTGGGAAGTTTGGTTCGTTTCACCATATCTAATTGCCCTCGTATTTTGGTACGTTTATTTACCTTTATCAATTCCCTTCTTACATTCTAAATTTGATTAAATATTTCATTTATCTTTACGGGAAAAACATATTTTTCCAAACTGAAGCCATTTATTGATCATTGATTAGCGTAAGTTACTTTATCTTTCCTTTATCATATTTCTACCCTAAAATCATACTTACGATTTCTTAATCTTATCGTTAGGGAAAAACCATTCATTAACCATAATTAGTTCTCGATTACACAATGCCAAGAGAATAATCTATCAAACGTATGACCCCGAAGGCCTAAAACAACTTCGGATCAAAGACCCAGAAGATCACCTAACTCAACGATAAAGCAATTAAGTTCAAACTTCTTTCTTTGTAATAACCCAAAAGTTCCTACCTTTTGAATCGACTGTAAACCACACAAGTTGAAACCATCGAGACATTTACTTTGGGCATACAACATATCCAGACAAGGACACAAAAGAATATTGTATTGTTATTACAACAATTTTACATCAGAGTATAGAATATATCATAGTACATTGCAAATGTCAGAGAATGATATATACAATACACACCGGAACCATAATTACAATCAGTGGAAGGCTATCAAATGCTCTGCATTCTTTTTTTAGCTTCAGTTCTGAATCCTGGTCAAGTAAAATTTTTACAAAACAAAACTACCTGGTTGCCCGTGTGGAAATAAGGGCACTCGTGTTTGCAAAAAAAAGAAGAAAAACTACTACGAGCCATCGTGGGACTGGTATGATATCTCAAGTCAGTTATGAAACTTAGGTAATTCATAGGACCACGTCATATAACATGGAATAGGTTTTCCCCATATGAATACTGATTCATAATAACTCAAAACCAAATAGCTTTATCTTTACTTTTGGATTTATCAAATCTAAATTATTTTTCAAAACCATTCTTTTGAAAATAATCTCTTCGAACTTAAAATGGCCATTTAAATTCAAATCATTGAAGTACTAGATATTTCTTCCATATCAAATCATACTTTACTTTAGGACTTCAAATCAAATCACTAGGCAATCTCAAATATCTATAATATAGCATATCAAAACATAAGCAACCAAATTAGGGGGTTTCCCCCGATAACAAGACAACTGGGTCCCAGCCTTCTCATCTCTATAATCATTCTAGTGTATGTCCCTCTATATCCGTCGGAGCCCCATGCATTATGTCCCTCTCGCAAGAGGAGTCCCATACCCGTTTTCCCAGGGTTTTAGTCATGGGTTACTCGAATCATAGGTAACATATCAAATCATTTCTATCCCGAAGTAAGAAATCATTTTGCAATAATAATCACAATTGCTTTTAAATCATAGTACTTTTTCTTTCCAAATCATTTAAAATTGGGGTTTAAGGTGTCGAAATTTTTCTTTGTTTATAAAATATCTTTTATAAACCATTTATTACTTCAAAATATTTTCTAGATCCTTGAAATCAAACTTTCATTTCATATTCTTTTATGAAATCATCTTTCAAAATCATTCATTTAAATTCTCGTCCATAATTAAATGAATCAAACTCTATCAATAAATCAACGGTGTCATAAAAAGCGCTACGAATAGGCTTATATTGGCTACTTCAGTCAAAATGAATTTAGATCATCCTAGACTTCATTTTATCAATTCAAATCATTTTCAAAACATTTATTATATGAATTCTCATTATTTTGTTCCTATTTTGAATAATTTAAAAATATTTAATTCCTTAAAAATCCAGTTTCGGGTCTTAAACTTCAAATTCGTATTTTTCTAGAAAATAGATTTTGTTTATCTCAATATCTAAACATTGGATTTTAAAAATATACATATTATTAGAAAATTCTTTTCGTTTCGAACCCAACATTTTTCGTTTTAGGAAGATCCGATGGTCTGATCTCCCGGTACGTCAGTTTGAAGTCAATGTCGAAATTCGCGAACTGTCGCAGAGCTACTAGTCATATTCTGACCAAATTTCGGTTTTTAAATAAAATCGAATTGACTACAGCTTCAAACAGTTTATTAACTATATACCAAGTATCAACAATCAATATAACATCCAATCCACATTCATGGTATATATCATATAAGCCTTAAACAATTAACGCTTATATGGGTTTGTCAATAAACAAATTAACTGCAATATACAATCATCAATCAACATAAATATTCATCACAATCATATAATTATCACTCAATAGAGTTTATATCTATATCCAATAACTAATCACTTGGTCGATTTCCATTAAGTGATCACTTAAGGTTCAATTCAATTTTAATGTCACCATTATCAGTTATAAGTGTTCTATACCCAAGTAACTACATATAATTCACTTAAAATCAAATTTTTCCCATACTAAACATCATTAAACCATATTATCAACTCATATTATTAACCACAAGTCAATATATAACTCAATCGAGTTCAGAAACATTAATCAATAATTAACTAGCCCTAATTTGGTTCAAAAGTTCTCACCATGGCTATCCACTCCTTCGTTCTCTAAAGCTATAGGTCATATCCGACAGCCTTCTAGCATCTTCATTAAAGATTTCAGTTAAATGTTTTGATGCTTACTAACTCGAAAATAAATTAAAAAGTAAGTACCTTTTTGAGTTTTTTGATGCTAAAGCTTTGAGTTTTAATGGATTAAAGCCTAGATCAATGAAGGAAAGGGGTATGCGAGTGTTTTAAAGTTGGAAAACAGGGATTTTTGGTCTAATAAGACTCGACCTAGGATGTTTTGGGGCTTAATCTTTCAAATGAAGGTAATGGGTGCTAGTAAGGAGGAAGGAAGTTAAATAGAGTGGTTTGGAGTTAGAAAATTGGGGAGAAGGAGGATGGAAGTTTTAGGTCGTGAGTTACAAAAGGAGCGAGGCCATTTTTGTTCTTTTGGAGCTTGGTAGAAAAAGAAGTGAAGTTGAAGTGAAATGACAGTAAGAGAGAAGAAAGTGGCTTTTGGAAAAAAGAGGGAGTATAAGAGGATGACACCTCAAAAGAAAATCACATGCTTTAGTACCATGGAAAGTGGTGGAATGGAAGTGGACAACAAGTGTCGTGAAGAGGACATGAGTTGTCTAATGTTGAAGGTTTTTAGGTTGTCTAATGTTGAAGGTTTTTAGGAGTTTGTGAAAAAGAGAAGTGGTTACTTAAATTAATTTTTTTTTAACTTAACACTTAATTAAGGTTTATCTAAAGAAGGTAATATCTCCCTTAAATTAATTTAAACTCTATGAAACTATTAGTGCGTGTTAATGGATCACTAAGGTTGTCATTAACCATTTAAAATAAAATTAAAGGCTTTCCAAATATCCATTTACGAATATAAATCTCTACACGACTTAAATTTCCAATTGAAAACTAGTGTAAATGAACTAATTATTTTTATGTATAAAATTTAACTTGAAAATTTATAAATAGTTCATTATCATATATATTTAATTTTAAACCATTTCAAGTCTACTTTATCAATGTTTTCAATTTTTTCAATATTACCCAAAACCGATTAATTTCGATCGAATTTCAATAAATGATTTCTACGCATTTTCAACTAGTATGATCAAACCGTAACTCCAATCAATACGAAATTTGAAATCCTACTATATTTCACTAATATGGATCCAATGAACTCGGTTCCATCAAATTTTGAGATTATATGAAAAACCTTCTATTTTCTGGTCGTCAAAATAATAATAAATTATTGATTTTTAATATTTTCTCTTTTAAATTGATTTTTAAAAGTTTACGTACCTTGTTTTTAACTTTAATAAAATATAAAACCAAATTAGAACTTCTTTTTAATTGTTTTCAGCTCCAAATTTAGTATTCGACCATTGAAATTCCACTGAAAATCAATTAAAAATTCATATTTTAGATTGATCAAAAATACGAATCATTGCAATTTCCCCTGTTTAAAAAGATGTCTTCCTCGAAATCGAAGGTTTCCTCAAATTTTTAGTTTCTAAGAACTTCCCAATTCTCGAAATTTGGCTAACACCTTAAATTTTCATTTTTTTGCCATAATCTCTGTTGTATGGCCCTCTCGGTACAACAACAACTTTCCTCCTAAGGCCCTCACCAATCCAAAAGTCAAACGGCTTATAAGATTACCAAACCGAATCAATACATTAAATATGTGCCTTTGTGTCGGACATTCCATTTTATTCCTCATCTTAGCTTTCACTTAATAACCCATCCAATACATACCTGCCAATTCCAACTAATTCCAGTATCTAAACCATGAAATTTAATTATATTCAATTCTACTCGATATTTTTTAAGATCCAGTCGACTTTTATTTAATTTCTCTTCAGATAAATTTTAATTCATTTGATTCACTTTTGCCTTTTCAATCAATTTAACTTGTGCTAGTTAAATTTAAAGCTCAAATCATTTACAATCACTTATGAGTTTAAATATATTTTGACGTTTCAATTGGAATTATATATTCGTCCCACTTTCGAAACTCAAACATAAACACTAATGATGTTGCAACAATAACCAAAATCATCCTCAAGTGACTAGAATGTGATTTTATATCAATCTAGTATATTTGAGACTTAGCAAATACGTTGATCAAGTGTATATTCAAAACCCTCCTATACTCGATAGTCCAAGCTCAACATCAAATAAAATATTCGAACTCTTATTTATTAGTTAAGCTTATTATCACACATCACATTCAACAATAAATTGGTTGATTAACTTTTCAATTTTATATGTTATCAAAACATATATCTTTTATGTACTCAAAATATATTTTTAGTGTCAAAATCATTTATATTTGAAAATCACAAATATGTCTCTCATATATAATACTCTCAAACTCATTCTAGGGTACTACTAACCCTATATCTAATGAGTCACTCATCCTAGGATAATACCGATCCTATTTCTAATGAGTTTTGTTTTTATAAGATGTTACTAATCCTAACCGAGATGAGTCCTTTCATCTTGTTCTAACGAGTCATACCTCAAAGCTTTGTAAACCAAAGCTCTGAAACCATTCTTGCAATAACCCAAAAATTCCTACCTTTCGAATCGACTGTAAACTACACAAGTCTGATCCAAAACGGCAGAAACCCTCAAGACATTAACTTTGGGCATACAAAAAATCAAAACAAAAGTACAAAATAATATTTCATTGTTATTACAACAATTTTATATCAGAGTATAAAATATATCAGAGCACATCGCAAATATCAAAGAATAAGACATATAAGACAATGCATAGAGGAACCATAATTACATTCAGTGGAAGGCTATCAAGTGCTCCGGACACATCTGTAGCTTCAATTAAGAATCCTGCTTAAGAAACGTTTCTGCAAAACTAAACTACCCGACTGCCGGTGTGCAAAAAAGGCACTCGAGTTTGCAAGGGAAAAACAAACTATGAGTCATTCATGTGACTGGTATGAGAACTCAAATCAATTATAATACATTTTAAACTTAGGTAATTCATAGGACTACGCCGTATAACACAAAACGTGTTTTTCCTCATACGAATATCGATTCATTATAACTCAAAACCAAACAGATTTATCTTCACTTTTAGATTTATCATATCTAATTTATTTTCAAAACCATTCTGTTGAAAATAATCTCTTCGGACTTAAAATCCCTATTACATTTCAAATCATTGAAAATTCTAGATATTTCATACATATCAAATCATACTTTACTTCCGCACTTCAAAATAAATCACTTTGGAAATCTCAAATACCTATAATATAGCATATCAAAACATATGTAAGTAGATCGGGATGTTTCTCCCGATAACAAGGCAACTAGGTCCAAGCCTTCTCATCTCGATAATCATTCTAGTGTATATCCCTCTATATCTAAAGGAGTCTCATACAGTATGTCCCTTTCGCAAGAGGAGTCGCATACCTGTTTGCCCAGGTTTTTAGTCATGGGTTACCAAAATCATAGGCAACAAATCAAATCGTTTCAATCCCAAAGTAATTAATCATTTCGCAATAATAATCACAAGTAATTTCAAATCATAATACTTTGCTTTCCAAATCATTTAAACATTGTGGTTTAAGCCATCGAATTTTTCTTTGTTTACAAAACATCTTTTATAAACCGTTTATCACTTCAAAATATTTATTTCAAAATATTTTCTAGTTCCTCGAAATCAAACTTCCATTTTATATTCTTTTATGAAATCATATTTAAATATCATTCATTTAGATTCTCGTTCAAAATTAAACGAATCAAACTCTATCGCTAAATCAACAACATCATAAAAAGTGTTAGGGATAGGCTTATATCGTCTAATTTAGTCAAAATGAATTAATATCATCCCAGACTTCATTTTATCCATTCAAATCACTTTCAAACCATTTATTATGATTTTTCACAATTTATCCTTATTTTTAATAATTTAAAAATAGCTCATTCTATAAAAATCCAGTTTCGAGTCTTAAACTGCAAAATCCATATTTTTCTAGAAAATTTATTTTGACCTGTCTCAAAATCTAACCATTAAATTATAAAACTCTATATGTCGTTTGAAAACTCTTTTCATTTTGGACCTAATATTTTTCGTTTTAGTAAGATCCGATGCTCGGATCTCCGGTACATCAGCTTGAAGTCAATGGTCGAAATTCGCGAGCTGCCGCTGCGCGACTAGTTCAATACTGACCAAACTTCGATTTTCAAATAAAATCGAATCGACTATAATTTCAAACAGTTTGTTAACTATATACCAAATATTAACAAACAATATAACATATAATCCACATATCGTGGTATATACCATATAAGCCTTAAACCATTAACGCTTATATGAGTTTGTTAGTCAACAGATTAACTGCACTATACAGTCATCAATCAACATAAATATTCATCACAATCATATCATTATCATTCAATAGAGTTCACATCGATATCCAATAACTAATCACTTAGTGATTTCCATTAAGACACTTAAGGTACAATTCAAATATAATATCACCATTATTAGTTTTAAGTGTCTATACCCAAGTAACTGCATATAATTGACAAAATATAAAATCTACGCGTTAATGGCAGTCGTCCCCATTTTTTGTAAATCGCCCTTTCCCCCCATCTTCTCAATCTCGACCTCTCTCCTCCTCCCCCATCTCCTACTCCCACTCTTATCTCCAACCTCTCATATGCCGAAGAAACCAAAACCCACACCCCTGCCTGGGAATAGTAAAACCAGAACTGGAAAAATATTCCCCTTAAAACCACATCTTGTATGTCTATGAAGCAAAAATCGATAGCTTCAGATCCTCTTGAGATGCAGAAACTGGCTAATGAGATTGCAACGTTTTCTAATAATCCGATTTCAGGGATAGCAAACACATATCAATATCTTATTCCAACGCTGCTTGCTGGTGGTCCTCCAAACTCGAATCTCTGAATTGAAGAAAACATGGAAAATATGACTGGCCTTCTGATGTCTGAGCTAGGTAAAGATTGTGAAACTAAAACTCTTGGAAATGTGGTGTATGATTCGGAAGTAGGAACTAGAAAAAGGTTGGGAAATGATATATTTGGAGAATTGTTGAATGAGAAAACTGGGAATGTGATTGAGGCAACCAACCCAAGTGATGATGTGTGCTCTCTTCACAAATGCCCATGCACTAAAACTGCTCGACAGAATGCTAAATTGGTGAACGATGAAGCCATCACTGAACAGGCAACAAGATTAGATGGAACTGATATGGATTCTACTACAAAAACAAGTTGTCCATGAAATGCAAAATGTCTATATAGTTTCTGATATACAAACCGCCTGTAAGAGCGTACCTAAGCCCATTGTTGTTGCTGTTATACCTCATATTGTAGAAGCCACAGACCATACTTATTCTGTGGAAGTGAACCCTACAGCTCCAAAGCAATGTGATGTGCCTATTGTAGCTGAGGCTATGAAGGAAACTAATGAAGCTAAGAAGAGCGAAGTGCGTACTGGGGATAATGCTAAATCTATTAAATGGACTTCTCTATTTGAAAGCATGGCGCAGAACGTGGGCTCATACGTTCCCCAATATTTTGAACATACATTGACAAATGGAATAAGAGCATTACGGTTGAAGATAATTGATGTTGGTGTTGATTCTTGGACAGATGGTTTGGTAGGTTTCTTCTTCGATACTGATCCCCCTCCGTATATGGTTGTTAAGGAGCATAGTGGTAAAGCTTGACGATTGCGCGATGGTCTACATGTTCGCATGGATCGATCGATGTTTCATGAAATCTCTCTTTCGGAAGAGCGCCTACGTGTACTTATCTCTATGCTTACAATCATTAGGGGAAAGCCTTTCATTATTTTCCCACGGAGTCTGATTGTTGATCATGATAGAGAAAACGTCCTTTCCATCCCATTATGGGTCAATTTCTCTCATATCCCTTCTGTCTTGCAATCGCTGATACATATGAATTGGTTATCAAACTATATTGGTAAGCTTAGGTGCTTTGATGCCAACACATCAGCTAGAGATATATTGTTCTATGCCAAAGCATTAATTGAAATTACCCCTGATAAACCACTTGAGACGACCCCAAACCCCGTACGGACGGTGGCAAGGGTAATCTGTGGAATATAACACATAAACAGATAATAGCAGAACAGAAATAAATAAATACACCAGATAATGCACAATGAATACACTGGATAAACGTAATCATCAGAGTTACACAGTACACAAGATCATACTTAGTACAAATACAGTTCAGCTATACATAAATGTCTACAGCGGAAACAAACAAAATATGTACAATAGGAGCTGGACAGCATAAAAGAGATAAATGATAGAATCCATCTTCAGCTCCTGCTATCCAGAGAAAGAGCCAGCTATACCTGAACAAAAGGCTGCCCGTGTAGAAAAAGAGGCACCCGAGTTTGACAGTGAAACAAACTACGAGTCAGTCATGGGACTGGTATGAGAAATCTACTCAACACATTTATAATATGGCTAATCACAGGATCACGCCACTTTCGTGGAACGGGTTTACTCCATTGGATTTCCAGTGCTTTAAAACAAATCATTCTTTTAAAGATCTCTATGCTTTTTATAAAAATGAAGCCATTATAAGACTCTGTTCCCATCACACAATGCAACGCAAACCGGAGGATAGAGTTTTACCTTATAATGGCCAAAATATGATTGATACGACTAAAACAAAAGCAATTGATATTATTACTAGTGTTTACATGTTTCAAAACAACTTCGAATCATAACTATCAATCATAGACGGCATGGGTACCATATATCATGTCGCCATATATATACAATCAAAACCGCACAGTCACGTGTTTGGAAATTGGATTTCCGTCATGAACCAAGGCAAAAGATAGTCCTTACGGACTTCGAGACAATCTAGCCTACCATGTCTCAGGATCAGAGCTCGAGTGACCCTTGGATCGTCAGGGCCGGTCCACCAATGTGGATTAAAATGCCTGAGCAATACGTCTCCCCGCCCTATGGGGCGCAAATGAGCTAATGAATGACTCCATCAGACCCGGATCGTCCGATCTAACCGAGGCGCCTCGCAACAGTAACAACCACATAAGTAAAATGTCAGGCCATGTAAAAACACTGACACAACTCCTAGCTAGAAAGAAACGCATGCCCTCCCTGAGGTCCTTCTCCCGTTTCTGGTTCATACTGTTGAGTCAAAGCTTCAAAGGTTGTTTTGATTTATGACAAGAAGAAGCTTCTACATCGACAAAAAGAAGACAAGATGACTTCATAGGTTAGAAGTTGATTATTTAGAGTAAAAAATGTTAAAATCTATCCTCAAATGATCATACTTCTAAATATTTCTTATAAAAGCATTTTTTATGCATATGGCCAAAAACATGTCGACCTACAAATTTTTATAGGTCAACAGGTTTTTAAAATGTAACGGTCAAAAATAGGTCGACCTACAAATTTTTATAGGTCAACAGGTTTTTGAATTACAACGGCTAAAAACATGTCGACCTATAGATTTTCATAGGTCAACAGCTTTTTGAATTTTTGTGAAAAGTCATCTCCTTTCTCTAAGAGTTGCATCCATTTCTTCTCATGGATAATCACTTCTTTTGATTGCAACTCTTCACCAATAATTGCAACTACTCGATCTTTATAAATACATAAATTTGCAATCATTCAAATCACCGAATTTACTCTCTATTTTCTGATCTATCTTGCATTATTCTTTTCACTCAAAAAGCACTCAAAAGCATTCAATAATTGTTTGAATCACCAAGCATATTTCATACACTTGTGATTCAACTCGATATTTTACTTCCTAATCTTACTAAACATCAAATTACATTTGGGGATAAGATTATAGGAAGGGTGTACTCAATTGTTGACAAATCAGTGTTGAAGGAAGAACACATTCAAAGTCAAAATCTTATTATTATTGAAGTCCTCGGTGTTGTAAGAGGCAAGTGTTGAAGTCCTCGTGTTATAAGAGGCAAGTGTTGAAGTCCTCGTGTTATAAGAGGCAAGTGTTGAAGTCCTCGTGTTATAAGAGGCAAGTGTTGAAGTCCTCGTGTTGTTAGAGGCGTGAAATCCCATTCGGCTGCTCGGGTATTGTAAACCTGTTTCCTCCGGGTGAAGTGAGGTTGTTGTTTAGTGAAAATCCAGATAGAAGTCTGGGACTGGATGTAGGACGGTGCTCCGAACCAGTATAAAAATCCCTGGTGTGATTTTTCCTATTTACTGCATTTGCTATACTTGCTTATCTGTGATATTGCTTCTGTGAGATCTTTTTACATTAAATATTTACCTGCATAACTATTGTAAATATACAAGTTAGTATATCACATACTTTCCGCATAGCCATATTATAGATCCTGCATAAGTCGTGCAAACCCGACTTTTCAATTGGTATCAGAGCACGGTCATCATATAACCGTAACACAGTTATTTGATATATTCTAGTAATATGGCAAATAACGCAAGTACCAGCACTAACACTTACACTGAAGGTCAATCAACACAAAGACCTCCTTTCTTTAATGGCCTAAATTATAGTTATTGGGCAACACGTATGGCTTTCTATATGCAATCAACAAGTTATGATGCTTGGAATGCTACTCAGAAAGAAATAGTTAATCCAACAACTGAGTATGCAGAATGGACTCCTGCTGAGAAAACAGCAGCAGCTGTAAATGCAAAAGCAATAAATATGTTGTTTTGTGCATTAGACCAAAATGAGTATAACCGTGTTAGTATCTGTACCACTGCTTATCAAATTTGGCAAACACTGAAGACCACTCATGAAGGTACTAACAAGGTTAAACAAGCAAAAATAGCTTTGTTGAAGAGTTAATTTCAAAATTTCAAAATGAAGTCAAATGAAACAATCAATGAGATGTACTCAAGATTTCAAACAATTCATCATGCTCTCATTGGTTTAGGACAAAAATATTCTGACTTTGATGTAGTTTCAACAATCCTACATTCACTGACTAATGAATGGGAAGGAAAAGTATTAGCCATAGAGGAAGCTAATGATCTTTCTATCATGAAGCCAGATGAATTGATAGGAAATCTAATGTCCTATGAAGCAAATTTACAGGCTAGAAGAGAACAAAAAGAAGAAAAGAAAAATGTTGCTTTTCATGCCGAAAAAGATGAAGACATTTCAGACTCTGAAGTTGAAGACTTAGCACTTATTGCAAAAGGTTTTAAGAAGTTTTTGAAACAAAGAAAGGCTAGTCGATACGACATAAAGAAGTTTGGATCAAACAAACCATCTTCTTCAACTTTGGAATGCTTCAACTGTCACAAAAAGGGACATATGCATAAAGATTGTCCAGAGAAAAAGAAGAAATTCGAAAAATTCAAGAAAGACAAATCAAAGAAAAGAGCATTCTCAGTAACATGGGATGATTCAGACTCATCTTCATCTGACAGCGAAAGTGAATCAGACACTGAACAAGCAAATGTATGTTTTATGGCAACAGAGGATGAGGTACAAATTCCTACTTTTGAGGATATGCTTGATATTTATGATAAATTAATGTTTAAATTTAAAGATACAAAACATGAATTAAAAGAAGTCAAAGCAATGTTGAATAGAGCAGAACTAGAACGAGATATGTTAAAAGATGAGAAGAAAATATTAGAAGAGGAACTAGAAAAGGAACAAGAATTATCTTCTAATTCTAATTCTAATTCTCAGTTATCTCTTTTAACTCAAGAAATTGAAGTTCAAAAAGAGAAAAATGATATTCTCATTGCTGAAAATCATGAGCTTAAAGCAAAAGTCAAGATTCTAGACCTTGAAAAAGCTAGTTTACAAACAAAGTTAGATAACATCTCTAAAAATGTTTCTAACTTTAACAAAGGTCGAGAAAATTTGACTAAAATTATTGAGAATTCACAATCAGTTACTAATAAACAAGGATTGGGATATAAGAAACAAGTTATCAAGAAACATCTTGGTAAAAGAAAAAGGAAAAATAAGGTAGTGCAAGAAACTGAAGCTAAGAAAAATCTTAGTCTATTATATTCCAAAACAAAACCGATTTTGAAACCTCAAAAGAAGGATGTTAAATTTATAAAAGTATGGGTTCCTAAAACAAATAATAGTTTGATTAGGAACAAGTACATTCAAAATTTTTTAAGTACTGTGCATCATAATCCAAATTATTTATATAAAGGGGATACCGGACCCATATGGGTTTGGATTCCTAAGACCTAACTCTTAGGACCCTATAAAAAGTGGGTACCATGGACTTAATATTATTTTTGCAGGTCCCACTTAAGAAAAGAGGAAAATGGATTCTGGACAGTGGTTGCTCGAAGCATATGACTGGAGACAAGAGCATATTAACGAATATTACATACTTTGATGGAGGCTCAGTCACTTTTGGAGACAATTCAAAAGGCTTCATCATCGGCAAAGGCGATGTGAGCAATTACGGTACTTCTAATTTACCTCTTATTACTAATATCATGCTAGTTAAAAATCTAAAACATAACTTACTAAGCATTAGTCAGTTATGTGACAAAGGGTTTACGATTTCCTTTTCAAATGACAAATGTAACATACTCGACCAAGATAAAAATTTAGTTTTTGAAGGCTATAGAGACAGAAATATATATATTTTAAATATGAATTTTAATCAAAATTCAAATATGTGCCTTATTGCTAAGGAAAATGATCCATGGATATGGCACAAACGTTTCTGTCATATAAACTTTAAAACTATTGACAAGCTAGCTAAAAATGATCTAGTCAGAGGTTTACCAAATCTGAGTTTCAAAGTTGACAATCTTTGTGACGCATGTCAAATTGGAAAACTAACCAAGTCATCATTTAAATCTAAGAAAGTAATCTCGACATTACAACCACTTGAACTATTACATTTGGATTTATTTGGACCTACTCAAATACAATCCATAAATCATAGTCGGTATGTATTTGTAATCGTTGAAGATTATTCTCGATATACTTGGACTATGTTTCTTAAAAATAAAAGTGACACTTTTGAAAAATTCAAATCCTTCGTCAAACGTATTCAAAAATCGAAAGGACTTAAAGTAAAGAATATAAGAAGTGATCATGGCGGAGAGTTCGAAAATAATAAATTTGAACATTTTTGTGCAAAGAAAGGTATATCACACAATTTTTCCTTTCCTAGAACTCCACAACAAAACGGGGTTGTAGAACGGAAAAATCGAACGTTACAAGAATGTGCAAGAACATTATTAAATGGAAGCACGTTACCAAAGCATTTTTGGGCAGAAGCTATAGCAACTGCATGTTATGTTTTGAATCGAGTTTCCATTCGACCTCTAACTAAAAATACACCATATGAATTATTTAATGAAAGAAAGCCAAATATTTCATACTTCAAAGTTTTTGGTTCGAAATGTTTTATTTTAAACACGAAAGATCATCTTGGTAAATTTGATTCAAAAGCTGATGAAGGAATCTTTGTTGGTTATTCAGATCATAGTAAAGCTTATCGTATATTCAATAAAAGAACCAAAATTATCGAAGAATCACTTCATATATCCTTCGATGAATACTATCAGTTTCCTAATATAAAAATTGATGATGACGAAAATATCAATATAAATGACACTGTTGTCACAAATGAGGATTCTGACTCCGAAATTATCAACGATATTCCTCAACCTCCTGAGATAGTTTCTCCAACTAGAATAAGATCTCCTCCAAGAATATTGAGAGATCATCCGGTTCAAAATATAATTGGAGAAGTTTCATCTCAAATTAGAACTAGAAGTCAACTTAACCAAATGGGACATGTTGCATTCATTTCAAACATCGAACCTAAGAATCCTAAAGAAGCTGCTACCGATGAATATTGGATCATTGCTATGCAAGAAGAACTTAATCAGTTCGAACGCAATGATGTATGGGAACTTGTTCCAAGGCCATCCGATCAATCAGTTATCGGAACTAAATGGGTTTACAAAAACAAAGTTGATGAACAAGGAAACATAACTCGGAACAAAGCACGGTTAGTAGCTCAAGGATATAATCAAGAAGAGGGTATCGATTATGAAGAAACTTTTGCACCTGTCGCTAGACTAGAAGCAATCAGAATTCTTCTATCGTTTGCTTGTCATCATAATTTTAAATTATATCAAATGGATGTCAAGAGTGCGTTTCTAAACGGTTTTATAAAAGAAAAAGTATATGTTGAACAACCACCCTTATTTAAACATGAAAAATATCCAGATCATGTTTTTAAGCTTAAAAAGGCTTTGTACGGTTTGAAACAAGCACCACGTGCCTGGTACGAACGACTACGAAGTCATCTTATCGACTCTGGATTCCAAATAGGAAAGGTTGATCAAACATTATTTATTAAACATTCGCACAAAGATATACTTGTTGTTCAAATATATGTGGACGACATAATCTTTGGTTCAACAAATGAGAGACTTTGTAAGGAATTTTCAGATATCATGACAAAAGAATTTGAAATGTCACATATGGGAGAGTTATCATACTTTCTTGGTCTTCAAATTAAACAACTTCCAAATGGTATTTTCATAAACCAAGAGAAATATTGTGAAAATCTTGTTAAAAGATTCGGACTTGAAAATACTTCCGGAAAACCGACTCCGATAAGTACAACTAGTCATCTTGAAAAAGATGAAAGTGGGAAGAGTGTAGACCAAAAGACGTATCGAAGTATGATAGGTTCTCTCTTATATTTAACAGCTAGTCGTCCTGACATTATGATGAGTGTTTGTTTGTGTGCACGTTTTCAAGCTGATCCCAAGGAATCGCATTTACGAGCAGTGAAACGAATTATTCGATATCTTAATAACACCAAAGATTTCGGTCTTTTCTATCCTAAGGATTGTGCATTCGAATTAGTATCATATAGTGATGCTGATTTCGGAGGATCACGAACGGATAGAAAGAGTACAAGTGGTACGTGCCATTTCATTGGAAAATCACTTGTTTCTTGGTTTAGTAAGAAACAAAATTGTGTTTCACTATCGACATGCGAGGCAGAATATATTTCAGCAGCTTTGGCATGTACACAGATTATATATATGCAACAAACACTTAGAGATTTTGGTATGAACTTAACAAACTCTATTATATATTGTGACAACACAAGTGCAATAAATTTATCCAAAAACCCAGTTAACCACTCTCGAACTAAGCACATTGACATTCGACATCATTTTCTAAGAGATAACATTGAAAAAGGAAATATAAATCTTGAATACGTTAATACAGAAAACCAACTAGCTGATATATTCACAAAGCCTCTACAAGAATCAATTTTTGTCAAGTTACGTAGAGAGCTAGGGTTGGTTTCCAGAAAAGAACTCGAAGGATAATACTGTTTAATATAACAAGAGTTCGTATTTCTTAATCAGAAACCAATGACTTTTCTTTTTACTATATATAGCAGAGAGTTTTTCTACGGTAAAGCTAATACAAACCATCTTTTTCTTTATTTTCCTTAAAATAGAAAACTCTCTCTATATAAATGCGTTTTGTTTTTGAGTGCTATCAGACAAACATTCTCTCAAAACTCCTATATAATTTCTTTTACCTCATGGCACACTTTTGTGAAAAATGCGCCGAAAACTCCCACATTTCAATCACGAGTTCCGAACCAACGGAACATAACTCCCCAAAAACACCAGAGCATCCACCAGGTTATCATCCACCATCTCGAACGCCAGGAACCACGCCTACTCCTAAGAGAAGCAAGAAAGTTTTATTTTGCTCTCCCCGAACCAAAGAAAAGATCGACGAAATGCATTACTATCAGCAACAAATGTTTTACGAGCAAAAACTCACGACTTCACGTTTGACGTACCTCGAACGATTAGCTTCTCTCTTCTGTGGTTCTGACAGGCATGGCGTACATGAACCAATTCCTATACCAACATCTTCACGAACTCCAAACTCTTGGGATAGAAATTATCAAAACAATGAAGGAGCTAGTGAGAGATACAATCCTTGGGAACCAAAGAATCCATGGGAGCCAAGAAGATAAATTCTTTGCATTTAGAGTTTTTCTAAAAATAAATTCGTATTTGTTTTGTATTCACTTTTGTTTTGAATAAATTTTTTTTTTAAAGCTTATATATTCACATCATTTGGTAAAAACAAAATTAATCAGTACCTGTCGACCGCCCCAATATTAGCCTGTCGACCGGTCCAGTTATACAACGCTACAAAATTTCAACCAGAAACTTTAACGGTCGACCGCCAGGATTTTTCCTGTCGACCGGTCTAAACAGAATTTTTGGTTCATATTTTTCCAGAAAGTTAACCTGTCGACCGCCTATATTTTTACCTGTCGACCGGTCTAAACAGAATTTTTGGTTTATATTTTTCCAGAAAGTTAACCTGTCGACCGTCTATATTTTTCCTGTCGACCGGTTTTATATAAAAAGTGTCTTCCAGAACTTTTACCTGTCGACAGCCCCTAATCTACCTGTCGACCGCCTTCAGTTTTTGTTCATATCCCTATTAGACACGTCGGTTCTCTTTTTGATTAAATACATCCCTTCATTACAATCCATCCATTCATTATTTGAAATTCTTACATCTCTTCATCAAACACTCTTATTTATTCATTCTCATCATCTTCTAAATCCATAACTCTTAAGAATTTTTCATAATCTCTCCTCCTTAAAAACCTAATCTATTAGAAATCTTCAAAATCCTCAATCTCTTCAATGGCTCCTAAGCATAAGAAGTTAAAAACCACATCTTCTCAAGCCCCTGTTCAACCTATTGATACTCAAATCAAGCAATGGCTTATGGATCCTCTTGTTGTGACTAGATGGAACAAGATGAAAGACTATACAATTCACCACGGATCATTTCTCAAATTCTCTGATTTCGTCCTCTACGATGTTAGTGAACTATCAAGAAGAGCGGGTATAAAGTCTCTACTAGATTTTGAAGACAATAATGTTGAGATAAGTCATACCTTGATAAACCTTTTTTATGCCAATCTCAATTTAGACAAATTTAAACCCCAAAACTCGGATAATTGCTTATGGTCCGTAGTCTGTGGTCAACACGTCTTTCTTTCCAAAGACCGGATGGCAGAAATACTCCGAACCCACAACGAAGGTATTCAATTTAGTAGTGATTTTTGCCCTATACATATTCGAGATAAAAATAGTCACCTTTTTATTGAAGACCATAAGTCAAGTATTAAGGGTATCAATCTAAGACCATCGGCCAGACTTCTCCACCTTTGTATCACACACACTCTTCTTCCAAGGACTGGTAACTTTGATGCAGTGTATAGAGAAAACTTTAAAGCCCTGTATGCCATTTTTGCAAATATCAGGGTAAATTGGATAGACATGATTTTCGATGAGATTGTGATAGTAAATAAACGTTCAAGGCCACACTTGTTTTATAACGAGTATATTATACGTTGTCTCATGGAATGTGGCGTAAGATCTCCCGAATCTACAATATCAATACCAAAATGTATTGATAAAGCATCTAAAAATAGGATGAAGCTACCGATTCCTGCTATGAGTATTATTCCATTTGAACACTATGTTGAACAAGGTCCTCCACAAACATCTTCTTCTCAAATCCCTAGGCAAAGGCCTGAAGATGTTACAATTCCGCCTCCTACTTCTTCGACTAAGGAAACTCTTGAGCAAATTGCACGTAATCAATTCTTACTCGAAGCTCGACTAAAACGTACCGATAATAAACTCGACCGCTTGGACACCAAACTCGATAAGCGGTTCAACAAATTAAAGTCCTTCTTCAGTACAATTTGGGAAGCAATCTCTTGTGCTTCAACTTCCGCAACCCTTGCTCAAGATCCCGGAAAACGACCAATGCCACCTACTTTTACATGGTCTTCCTCTGAAGAAGGTACTAGCTCTGGAGCAAGTACTCAACATACTCGTGGTCGTGGAATGTCGTATATTGAAGAAGAAGCTCATGACGATATTGAAAAGGACGATGATAACAGCGACAATGAGGAACAAGAGGAGGAAGGAAACAAAGATGACGAGGACGATAATGATTCGGACTGGCCTTCACAATAGTCATCTCATATTTATCGTTTAACCTTTTAATTTGCTTCTGTATTTAACTATGCTACTTCCTGGTACTTCTGGTGTGTTTATTCTGGTTTGGCTTGTAATATGTATGACAATCTATGTATTTCGTTCTATCGTTTATTCATGTTTTATTGCTTAATCTTATATATATTGTTGTAATCACCCTTTTTGTCGATGACAAAGGGGGAGAAAATATTACTAACAAATGCCATGCAGATTATATAATTCAGGGGGAGCATATATACAGGGGGAGCATATATACAGGGGGAGCAAATATACAAGGAACAATACCTTATTAAGCCATGTTGTCATCAATCAAAAAGGGGGAGAATGTTGAGTCAAAGCTTCAAAGGTTGTTTTGATTTATGACAAGAAGAAGCTTCTACATCGACAAAAAGAAGACAAGATGACTTCATAGGTTAGAAGTTGATTATTTAGAGTAAAAAATGTTAAAATCTATCCTCAAATGATCATACTTCTAAATATTTCTTATAAAAGAATTTTTTATGCATATGGCCAAAAACATGTCGACCTACAAATTTTTATAGGTCAACAGGTTTTTAAAATGTAACGGTCAAAAATAGGTCGACCTACAAATTTTTATAGGTCAACAGGTTTTTGAATTACAACGGCTAAAAACATGTCGACCTATAGATTTTCATAGGTCAACAGCTTTTTGAATTTTTGTGAAAAGTCGTCTCCTTTCTCTAAGAGTTGCATCCATTTCTTCTCATGGATAATCACTTCTTTTGATTGCAACTCTTCACCAATAATTGCAACTACTCGATCTTTATAAATACATAAATTTGAAATCATTCAAATCACCGAATTTACTCTCTATTTTCTGATCTATCTTGCATTATTCTTTTCACTCAAAAAGCACTCAAAAGCATTCAATAATCGTTTGAATCACCAAGCATATTTCATACACTTGTGATTCAACTCGATATTTTACTTCCTAAACATCAAATTACATTTGGGGATAAGATTATAGGAAGGGTGTACTCAATTGTTGACAAATCAGTGTTGAAGGAAGAACACATTCAAAGTCAAAATCTTATTATTGTTGAAGTCCTCGGTGTTGTAAGAGGCAAGTGTTGAAGTCCTCGTGTTATAAGAGGCAAGTGTTGAAGTCCTCGTGTTATAAGAGGCAAGTGTTGAAGTCCTCGTGTTATAAGAGGCAAGTGTTGAAGTCCTCGTGTTGTTAGAGGCGTGAAATCCCGTTCGGCTGCTCGGGTATTGTAAACCTGTTTCCTCCGGGTGAAGTGAGGTTGTTGTTTAGTGAAAATCCAGATAGAAGTCTGGGACTGGACGTAGGACGGTGCTCCGAACCAGTATAAAAATCCCTGGTGTGATTTTTCCTATTTACTGCATTTGCTATACTTGCTTATCTGTGATATTGCTTCTGTGAGATCTTTTTACATTAAATATTTACCTGCATAACTATTGTAAATATACAAGTTAGTATATCACATACTTTCCGCATAGCCATATTATAGATCCTGCATAAGTCGTGCAAACCCGACTTTTCACATACCGGGGTGTGAGGCTCGCGAATTTACTTTATACACAAAGCTACGCCACACAGGCGGTGCTTTGATCATCACCACAAGACTTTGCTTTTCAACAGAAGCCCTGATCATTTGCCACTTAGGCATGCCACACTAGCAATTCATGCCATGCGACTGATGTCCATCGATATACAACCTCTGAACTCGTGCGTTTCAGAGAAGGGCGTTAAGCAAAAGAATAAATTCTCCGCCGCCAAATAGATGAATATTTAATAGAGATCAATCAACACAGAATAAAATCCAATGTCAGACACACTATCCATTTACAAGTCCGTCCTGGGTCTGAACGAAGTCGAAGGCACTATATACCTCACAAACCCATCGACCACCACGTACGCCAGGACGATCACCACTCATTATCCATATTTCGGGATGCCTCCCAATCAGGACCTCGGTTACCATCCAAACGAGGTGAAGATCTCCGGTCTTCTACCACCGTCTTCATCTTCGACTTTCAATCGTCGGTCAATTATTTGAAATGAGAATTAACTCGGCCTTTTCAAATAATTCACGTATATTTAGAATTTCAAATCAATTTATTTCAATGGTTAAATCATTCAACAACACCAATTTTGTTCTTTAATGTAATTTTCACACCAAACACATTCAACCATCAAATACCACATAAATCGAGTAAATTCAGTTTATTTCCATTCCATATCGTTTATGATATTTTATAACGATTTATCGCTATTTTTATTTATTTTAAAATAGCCAATTTATTCAAAATGACGCTTCGGGCCATAACGCGGCCGTGGCGCTGCTTTTCTTCAGATTTGATTTACACATATCTGAAAATCTAACCATTGGATCTTCACAAAATTTACATCATTAGAAATATCTTTTCAAAACGAATCCAACGGTTCCAGTTTCGGGAAAATCCGACGGTCGGATCTCCCGGTATAATCGTTTGAAGTTTCAATTTCAAAATACGAACTGCAGCGTCGTTATTCGATTAAATATAATTATATTTATATATATATATAATCGATTCTGGCGCTGTTTTTCTTCAGATTTGAATTAAACATTACAAAACAATCCAACCGTTGGATTTTTACAAAGTTGGTGTCGTTGGAAAGATATTTCCAAAGCGAACCCAATGGTTGCGGTTTCGGGAAAATCCGATGGTCGGATCTCCCGCACTAATCATTTGAAATCACGATTTCAAAATACGAACTGCAGCGTCGTTATTCGATATATTTTAATTCTATATATGTATATATATATATATATATCGATTCTTCGATTTCAAAGCTATATTCTTTTCATACATTTGATAAAAATGATATTTTTATCTAACTGTCTTCTATTTCAACACTTCACTATATTCAACAATTCATGTATATAATAAAAATGTAATTTTTGTTGTAAAACAATTCATTTCAAAACACTATTATTTTATATAGTTCATATAGGTAATAAAAATAGGATTATTATTATAAAACAATTTCTTTTAAAACAAGATTATTTTATATAGTTCATATAGATGATAAAAATGTGATTTTTATATTTAAAACACGAATACCATTCAATACATGAATTTCTATCCAACGAATGAATATTGACTCAACACATGAAGGCTTTCTATTCAACGAATAAATATAGTTTCAACAAATGAAAGTAATTCAAACACATGAATATTATTCAAAATTTCGGTAGCATAACGGCAGGGTAGTTAAAACCGAGACCGTCCCTAGTACGGCTCCTCGCTCTACCTTAAAACCTCGCAGTTTTTACAATGGGGAATCATGCATCTAGTTCGCACGCAGGCGGCATGTATATATTTTTCATTTCAACAAACTAATCCTATGTGGTTTCAACCAAATATTTCTCAACCACAAACGGGTATTTTTCAACCACAAACAATCAATATCAACCACAAACAATTCCAATCAACCATTCGCTATCAATCAATTTTCACACCAATCACAACCAATAAATATCGTCCATGGTTTGTGGACGAGGGGCGTATATATATATATATATATATAAATATATATATAGCAACTCACTTCTATTTCAACACATATATAATTTTTACAACGCATATACAACTTATACATCGAACGTACAACTTATACAACGCTTATACAAGAGGTGTACAACGCTTATATAACTCATACATCGATCATATAATTTATACATCGTCGTTTTCCATATCGTTTATAAATTAGAAATCTCAGATTGGGTTACACTCCACGAAAAATAGCAAAAGGCTCAGAAAAATATGCGGTCTCTTCTAGAATGTAGAAGACGTCCACACGAGTCCACTGTCTCTTGTTTCACTGAATTTCGTCAACAAACGAAAAAGATATGATTTTTACAGTGAAATCAAAAACCATAGCGCTTAGAACTGCTATTAAATAGTTTATATAATTTAACAGTCGTACCTCACGATTTCGTTCAAAACTAGGGTTGATCTTTTCGATCAAACTACTCCGCTTCGCTCCGATCAGACTTCACCACCCTGTCGACCTCCGAGTAAGCTTCACGCGCCACCCACCTAGACTGGACTCGACGGCGGCCAGAGAGAGCAATTCGATGGCGAACGGCGGCACTTCCGAGGTGCAGATCTCAGCGAATAACGAACGATGGAGGACGCTTCTTATCTGGATTTGGAGTACTCACCCTTCTCTACAAAATCTTCAACATGAGTGTTGAATTTTATTGTGTGTATTGAGCAAGATCGAGGAGAGAAGCAAGACAGGGGTTTCCGCCGTTCGTTCCAGGTCGGGGAGAGAGAATGTCGGGGGGGTCTGACGTGGACAAATGAGTTTTTATTTATTTATAACTTTTTAAAATTCCAAAAATACCTTCTTTAATACACGAACCCCAATCCAAACCAAACGACTGTCGTCCTTAGCGTTTTACCCCTTTTCCGAACACAATGGGGTATGTTTCGAAGGCCCATTCGAATGTTTTAGTCAGCTTTCCTTCAAATTAAAATATAAAACATTCAAATATTTAATTTGAACGTGCATTTCAATTTGCCAGGGCCATAAACTGATGCGAAAAATTCCAGAAAAATAAATCTGGCTATGTTTTGACGATACGGTCCCAACGAAACTAGTTTCGTCGAATTCTGAGACCGTTTGCAAAAAGGCCCATTTCTGGTCGATCCAATTTAACTGTAATTGACCAAAACATGTTTTCCTTTGCCACGCTCACATACTAGCTTCAAAAATTATGAAATTTGAAACCTAGCAATAACTTCACATCCTGGATCCAACAAAAGTGGTTTCGTCGAATTCCGAGGTCGTATGCAAAATGGCCAATTTCACGGGCTATATAAATTCCATAGCGACCTTTCTGAAAATTCATTTGGCCATAACATTTGCTTTCGGCTATGAAACTTCGATTTTTCAGATTCGTTCGAAAGGTATTCACTAACAGATTTAAATATTTTTGGTTTCACTCAAATCCGTTTTGTTTTGCACCCGGTACAGTCCGACAAAGTTTGAATTCAATTTTAGAAACTGCAGCGCCATTTCAGGCCTTGTTTATAATTAGGATTAATTATATTCGTTTTCAATTGTCGATTCAAACTCACTTTCCATCTCTATTATTCAAAATATTTATTTTAAATATTTAAAATTCATTATTTTAGCCAATTTAAAAATTTTTAATTGGTTCAGATACAATCTCCCCCACTTAAAACTTTTCGTCCCCGAAAAGGAACAAAGTCGAAAGTTGAAACACCCCACCTCCGTTAGGGTCACTCTCAAAGGGAATGCCCTAATTTTGGTGGAGGTTTTATAAGTATAAGTCACAGATATACAAGACAGATATAAGAACACATATTTTTGAACAGCGGAAAACAACAACTTTTATTTTATCAAAATACGTGTTACACAAACCATGCCATAATTGTCTTACAATACTTTCAAAATCATAACTGTCTTGATTACATTATTTAAAGAAGCATAAAGAAAACATAAATAAACTGCAAAAGTCCCATAATTGCTGTCCAAAGCCATAGTCCGAAACAAAAAGATCCAAGCAATACATTCTTTCTCTTTAAGCTGGATATGAAGGCTGGTTAAGTTGCGGTATTCCCTCCCTGTGGACTTGGGGGGGGGGGAACGGAAGAAAAGAAGACGAAAGAAAAGTAGAGTCAGACATAAAGCCTGAGTAATTCTAGGACTATTCAGTTTATGAATAAAGAACTGGGTATGATAAGTATAAACTAGAAATGGGAAAGCACCATAAACTAAGTTAAGTTACCTAGGGTCGAATATACTATCGTACCCCATATTAATCTCTGTACCCATATAAACTAGTTCCCAATAGGCACCCCATAGTCAGGGTGAAGTGATCCATTTTATGATGATCGGCTCCTACTCGCATAGTTACATGTGTCTTACGGCCCCCGATGTTGTAGTTACCTATGCTGGTCCCACCATGGGGTGTATCAAGTCCCATGGTGGCGGCCCGACACAATCCTAGAATGCACAGGTATGCTACTGGTGCCCAGTGCCTTATTTTTCTGCGCCGGAGTGTGTGCACGCCCGCACCCCGTTAGAACCTACACTGCTGCACCACCGCCGTCGATTTGACCTCTTATAGTCAGCCTAGTAATCGTGCCCCACCCTGCCTAGTTTCAGGGTATCATGATACCTTGTAGGGTTACTGCTAAAAAGGGTCCCCCGCTACTAGGTTTTTCTATTTCTAGCCAACATGCTAAGTTGGTTAAGTGTTTTATAAACCTAACCCCCAATCAGTCTGTTTAGTTTAGCATGTTCCATTTTGATTAAGTCTTAATTCACTTAATCCTATCAATCCCGACTCAGCCTTAATTGTCTTATTAAAGCCTTGACCTCTCACATTAGACAGGTATTGTTGTGGCTGCCTGTTGCCGGTTGGGTCCGGGCAGTCTTACGCCACAACTCAGTCTAACCTCGGGTCCTTATTGGGCTCTGTGTTTAACCACCCACATTGGATAGGTATTGTTGTGACTACTGGACAGCCGGGCGGTTCCGGGCAGGTTTACATCACAACTCAATCCAACCTCGGGTTAAACACATCGTATTTTCTACATTTACATATTTTGTCTCTTTTCTTTTTATATGTAAATATTTGCGGCCCATTATTCAAATTCATCTTTATTGATTAAGATTTATTTATGCCACTTAATTGCTTTTCAAGATTGTTGGCATGCGTCGAACATGCCAACACATATGTTCTATATTTTAGCCCAAACGTCATTTCCCCCGTTTTATACGTTCGCTCCAATGTAAGGTGAGTTGGGTTTAACACTTAAACCCAATTTCGCCATATGTAAAGGGGAGGCTTATAACATGGTGTTTATCAGGTAACATGAAAGAGGGGAGTGTGAACGCATGAACTTGCAACGAACGATTCAATTAACATAAAGTAGGCACATGTGAACTTGTAATTGTAACATCATATAATCATGGCATAAAATGAATCATTTTATCCATATAATTATAGCATAAAAAATGCTCAAACGTGAATCATTCTATTCATATAATTATGGCATAGGAAATACTTAAACATGAATCATTCTATTCATATGATTGTGGCATAAACAATACTCAAACATGAATCATTCTATTCATATGATTATGGCATAAACAGTACTTAAACACGAATTATTCTATTCATATGATTTTGGCATAAATAATACTTAAACATGAATTATTCTATTCATTTGATTATGGCATGAACAATACTTAAACATGAATCATTCTATTCACATGATTATGGCATAAACAATACTTAAACATGAATCATTCTATTCATGTGATTATGACATGAACAATACTTAAACATGAATCATAGGTCCAACTAACCATGTAAACTTGAAATTAAGAATCTAACTAAATTAGATATCATTATTATTGGCACATGGTCTTGACTAGAAATATAAGCCTATATTTTTATTTAGGCATAATATAAACTAATCATGTCCATAAAATCGCTACATGCTAACAAAAAGGTACTTACTTTTGTCACTAATACAAAAGTATAGTTCAACTAGAATTATCCCAACCTAATTCTTATATGAATCATGGTTTTTAATCCATTTATAGAATTATAGCATAAACATACCTAAACTTAAATCATGGTTTTTATTCTATCTATGTAAACTTGCAAGTGGAATGTAATTCTAATGTAATTCCAATGTAACTTATGTGTCCATATATTATCATATGATTATGATAACAACATAAGCCTAAAAACATGTTTTTCAATTGGGCATAATAACAAACATAGTTTAGTCATGTTCATAAAATTAATACAAGCTTACAAAGACGCTTGCTTTTGTCACTATCACAAAATCATGATTTTTATACTTGAACTATGGTGCCAATTCCAACATAACCTTTATATGAATCATAATACTTAAGTGGATCAAATTACACTAAAGATGACCATTGAATTATACATCATGTTGGCATAACAATAAATCATAGACTTGCATGAATTTCAAACAAACTATTACAACATATAGTTGTTATTTTCAACATGAATCATATACTTGCAATTATCAAATGGGTGTTGTAAATAACTACCACAAACATGTAGTTTTCAATATAAATCATATGCTTGCATGAATCCCAATTAAAATTCCACAACATGTGGTTGTCAACATAAACCATATACTTGTATGAATCCAATCGTACACCATAGCATTGCCAAATCGTTTAGAATCAAAATAACATACAAATATAGGTTATTATTGCCACAATTCCATTTCGTTGTTAAATTCAATCGCAAATCGCATACTTGCAAATATCCAATCGTATACCATAATATTCCCAAATCGTTTAGCATCAAAGCAACGTACAAATATAGATTATTATCGCCACAATTCCATTTCTTACTTTACACAAATCAACACAATTATTTAATTCATATCGAAATAGCACTCTACTTACAACGTATGACGAATCTTCAATTCAGGAATCTGAATTCTGAATTTGGAGATGCTATCCTTTGTTGTAGGCGTTGCTTTGATTCAATTAACGTTGCTTTAAGCTTTGAATTATCACCTAATTGTCTCTCTAATTCTGACGGCTATCCTTAGTCTCTCCTCAGCAACATGACGGTCTCATCTCCATTTTAGTTTGTGTGAATTAGGGTTAGTCTTAGGTCCATTTTATAGAGTTTGTGAGTTGATTTAGACCGTCGATGAAGCTTGGTTTAATAATAGCCGTTCGTTCAAAGGAGAGGCCAATCAGGAGCTGACACCTAGCCCTAGTGACAAGGCAAGGCTCAGAAAATCGACCAAACACAGACTAGGCCAGCCAGGGGGGCTGGGTTTGACCTGGCTCAGGGGCCAGGTCGACTCCCCAGTTGACCCCCAGGTCGACTCTAGAGTCGACCTTCCTGGGGCAGGTCGACACCTAGGTCGACTCCCAGGTCGACCTGGCCTGGCAGGTCGACCCTATGGTCGACCCCCAGGTCGACCTGGTGGGTTTGGGCGGGAATTTTCCCGCCTACTCTGATTAGGCTGAAATTCAAATCTGTTTTCGAAATTTGAATTTTCTAGAATTTCATCGGGCCATAATTTGGTCATACGGGCTCCGTTTTTCGAAAACTCGGACTCTATTTCGCGTATTTTTCCGAGACGAACGCAATGGCAAATCCCGTTTCCCTTAATACTTTGATTTGAAATTTATTATACTTTAATTTGTGAATTTCACTGTTATAAAATACACGGGGTGTTACATTCTCCCCCACTTAAAAGGAATTCATCCCGAAATCTTCAAGTTCAGGAAGAATGTATATCCTAACATCCAAACATCCATCTACTCATCCATCAAACATGAGCATCCATTGTCCTTAAAAGACTTCTAATGCTTTATGATCATATGCGAAGTATGTGTGTGTACATATACTTATCTAATGCAAAATCAGGCGGTCTACTGATTCAGTTGACCTCCTTAATGCGAATTATGTAAGTGCCATGAATCCATTATGTATGCAAATCCTCCTATTCATGATTCTACATGAGTGCACAATCATTCATACAAATGCAACATCCATATGACAACACATTAAAGTTCAACCATATACGAATGCAAACATATATGCATATGCAATATGAAGTGATTGAGCCGATCTAAAACCTAGATTGTGTGTGTATATGCAACCACGAGCAACCACTAGCAATCACTTGCAACCACTTGCAATCATCATCCATAACATGTTTCAATTACATGTTTTCATCCAAAGGGTTTCTACCTAAAAGATAGGGTCGAGGAGATATACCTAAAAAGATAGATAAAAGCGCAACTTAAGGAAAAAGGAAAGATCAAAGATGTACCCTCGAAAAGAAAAGGGTAGGCTGCGCGTATTCTAGCTTCAGTTTCCCAAATTGCATCTCCTTCGGCGTCGCTCCACTGAACTTTGACGAGCTTAACTTCGCGGTTGCGTAGCCTCTTCACTTCCGTTCCTAATATGCGGGTTGGAACTTTCCTTATGGTTGCTTCGCGCTCCACTTCAGCTTCTTCTAGGATATTTGGCTCTACCACTTCAGCAGATTCATGTAGACATTTTCGGAGATGTGAAACGTGAAAGACGTTGTGAACGCCGGCCAATTTTTCGGGTAGCTCTAATCTATAGGCCATTTTCCCAATTTTCTCAATAATAGGAAATGGTCCTACCTAAAGGTATAGTCGAATGATAGAAGCAATGTCAAAACTAGAAATCTATGCCACATATATATTGATTAGGAGAAGAACTCTCTAAGTATCAGCCCCGAAGACCGAAATCAACATCAGACTGACACCCAAAGAATTACTCAACCCAACCACTAGATTCTAGGAAACTAAGCATGATGGACTCCTTTTAGGTCTCAAGGGAGTCCCTTCCTAAGACCAACCTATAAAACCCAAAAAGTTTAGTCAAACCAACGAACACCCTCAAGCCCCAACATGTGTTGCTAACAGATGAGTCATACTCCCTATGGGGTTTGCAACAGAAATTGGATTGAGAATGGGGCCGAGAGGATATGCACAAAAGATAGCATGCAAGTAAGCTCTACAGGAAGAGAGGGATCAAAGATATACTCTTAAGAAGAGATATGATACACGAATCTAGTCTTCAATCTTCTAAGTCGCATTTCCTTGAGCTTAACTCCATTATGCTTTATCCGTCTTTAACTTCACAATTTCGTAGCTTCTTAATTCTTGTTTCCAAAATTT
The DNA here is from genome assembly GCA_030737875.1 of Allium sativum. NCBI lineage: Eukaryota > Viridiplantae > Streptophyta > Magnoliopsida > Asparagales > Amaryllidaceae > Allium > Allium sativum. Next base: position 438,815,548 of record CM060922.1, on the reverse strand, counting down.
GAGTTGGAACCTATTTCACTGTTGCCTCTCGTTCCTCTTTTACTTACTCTACTTCTAGTATACTCGGCTCAAACATAACGGCGTACTCATGGTTTCATGCAAGCTCTCTAAAATTCACTAGTGAATCTTGGATCTCGTCCACTTACTATCAGGTATTCCACGTAGAAGAAATATCTCTCGGAAATAAATGCCAACCATGTTGCCAAATGTACTTACTAAGGTGATTCTCCACAACTCATGCATAAGCGAAATGAACCTTCTGCCTTAGTGGCGAACACCACTGGAGCGCCCCATTCTGAAATGCTCCACCTAATGAACCCCTTTTCTAGAAGCTCTTTAATCTGTTTACTAAGCTCTTTCCTTTCCCGTGGAGCCATGTGTCTAACGGGCAACGCAACGGGCTTTGCATTATCTACAAGATATATGCGGAAGTCTATCTCCCGCTTCGGAGGCAAGCCCTTCACCTCTTCGAAGACATCCGGATATTCCCGGATCACTCTAACCGATTGCAAATTTTCAATGGAGGCATCTAGCGATTCAAGATAACTAAGCATAACCGCATACGAGGGATTACAAGTAATTTCCAAAGTGTTACCGAGCTGGGTCAGGAGCCTAACAACCCTTTTTTCACAATCAAGGATGGCCCCATTACTGGATAGCCAATCCATGCCCAAAATCAAACCATATCCCGAAAAGCCCAAAACAAAGGCACTACATTTAAATTCTATGCTTAGAATAGAAATTTTCAATCCCAAATAGATCATAAACAAATGAGCTGGGCCCCCAATTGGGTTTGAAACAATTAAGGGGTCCTCTACCATACTAGTTTTTAGGTGCAGAGATTCTACTAAAGCAGACGAGATAAAGGAGTGTGATGCGCCGAGAGCTAATTGACAAATTTTGTAAGTATATAGAATAGAAATATGTTATATACTTATAAAAGTATATATATATATAAAATATATATATACTTTTATAAGTATATAACATATTTCTATTCTATATACTTACAAAATTTGTCAATTAGCTCTCTAGAGAGCTAATTGACAAATTTTGTAAGTATATAGAATAGAAATATGTTATATACTTATAAAAGTATATATATATATTATATATATATACTTTTATAAGTATATAACATATTTCTATTCTATATACTTACAAAATTTGTCAATTAGCTCTCTATTGACAAATTTTGTAAGTATATAGAATAGAAATATGTTATATACTTATAAAAGTATATATATATTTTATATATATATATATATACTTTTATAAGTATATAACATATTTCTATTCTATATACTTACAAAATTTGTCAATTAGCAAATATATATATACTTTTATAAGTATATAACATATTTCTATTCTATATACTTACAAAATTTGTCAATTAGCTCTCTAGAGAGCTAATTGTTAAATTTTGTAAGTATATAACTTAGTTCAGAGAGCTAATTGACAAATTTTGTAAGTATATAGAATAGAAATATGTTATATACTTATAAAAGTATATATATATAAAATATATATATACTTTTATAAGTATATAACATATTTCTATTCTATATACTTACAAAATTTGTCAATTAGCTCTCTAGAGAGCTAATTGTTAAATTTTGTAAGTATATAACTTAGCTAAGTTATATACTTACAAAATTTAACAATTAGCTCTCTAGAGAGCTAATTGACAAATTTTGTAAGTATATAGAATAGAAATATGTTATATACTTATAAAAGTATATATATATTATATATATATATATATACTTTTATAAGTATATAACATATTTCTATTCTATATACTTACAAAATTTGTCAATTAAGAGAGATAATTGACAAATTTTGTAAGTATATAGAATAGAAATATGTTATATACTTATAAAAGTATATATATATTTTATATATATATACTTTTATAAGTATATAACATATTTCTATTCTATATACTTACAAAATTTGTCAATTAGCTCTCTGTCAATGGATAAGAGCAGGTAAAGCCACGAGCAAGCTTTATCTAAATCTGCTAACTCCTAGCTTTTGTTCCGAGCCATTATTGCCTCCAGGGAAAAGTTCCTATAGTCACATAAGCGAAAGATTCTTTCCTCTCATCTAGTGGAACGGGGCCTTAACCTGTTATTATTCTTGATATATATATACTTTTATAAGTATATAACATATTTCTATTCTATATACTTACAAAATTTGTCAATTAGCCCGGGTGGTGGTCGGGGCAGGGGGGTACATCAGTTCGGCTTTGCGCTTGCGCAAAACGTATTAGCTTGATAACACAGAATGAATGACTTAATTTCCCTTAGGTGGCTTCTGAGTCTGATGATTCTGTCTTGATTAAGTGTGACTTGTTAGTTAATGAGGCTAACAGGGGAGAGAGCCATGGCCCCAAGGCTATGGCGATCGCAAGAAGCTAACTAGGTGGGTAGTAAAAAGATAAGTTCTGAGCGGAGGGTTTAATCCTCGGAGCGTAGCCTTTAATCTGCCTACCTAGTTAGCGTGGTATTGTTAATGAGGCTAACTAGGGAGAGGAGGCCGAAGCCAGTTAAACAGGAGTGTCGGGAGGAACGGGGGGGAGTGGACCATGGGAAGGTATCATCTCCCCCAAGAGTGACAACCAGAACTCCTGTTTAACTGGCGTAGGCCGGAGGGGGATCCCCTTGTTAAAGCCGGTTCAGCCTTCTGGTGTATCAAAGTGTTGTATGAGCCCGAGCCCTCCCCGGCGACTGAGGGGATAGATGGCTAGCCCTCCCCGGCGCTTGAGGGGATACGGATGCAGGGAGTGCCGCATCCGGGTATGAGCCCTCCCCGGCGATTGAGGGGATAGCCTCTTTTGGTTATAAAGACTCTCTTCTTCGGATAAGGAGTGAGGAGTGAAGCCCTTGCCTAGTCGGCACGGGCGAGTGGATCACTCCGCTCTCTGGATTGTTTGAATAGATGCGAAGCTAAGGGACGCGAAGCCCTTGCCTGGCCGGCACGGGCGAGAGGACCGCTCTCAATAAGCACTGAGCCTTACGCAGTGTAGGCCCGAGTGCCCGAGCCCGTCGCACCAAAAGCAGAGGGCATAGGAGCACGTAGAGGCTAGAAACGGAGTAAGGCGTAAAGTGCACAGAAGAACCCCCCTTTGGTCAAGGGGGACAGGGGGGATAAGTCACCAAGGATAGGAGAGGAGGGGGTTCGGGGGAGGAGAGGATCTGGATCCGCCTCCCACGATTCCCCCGACGAATACTTGAAAAGAGTTATTAAAGAGACGAGTCGAGGGAGACGCAGTCGAGTGAGACGAAGTAAAGTGGTAGTAAACGAGTCGAGGGAGACGCAGTCGAGTGAGACGAAGTCGAGCCCTAACGAAGTCGCGAGACGAAGTCAGAGACGAAGTTCGAGCACTTAATCTTTCTTCTCGAACAGCTCCCGCATTAGCGGGTAAGCCATTCGTGAGGCAACTAAATCTTTCTGTTAGGGCTTCGCTACGTCCTTTGACTCCTCGAACCTCATTGACAAGGATTAATAATGTAAGCCCAAAAGACAATAACTTTCTAAACTCGTTATAAGGATTAATAATGTAAGCTAAATTCCCTATAAGACAGATCATTTATATACTCGTTATATTTATTTGGTTGATTCACTATTTCAACATAAGAATAATACAGTTTTATGGTTTCATCAACCTTCTTTTCTATTGTTTTGACTTTCTTATGGTTTTTGTTTAGATGATTTATTATCAACTCTTTAAGATCCTTAATAGGTTTATTACTTAAGTCATCACGAATATTAATGAAATTTAAGTCAGCACTCATATTAATTAATATAAATTGATTGACCAATTTTAGTGGATGAGATAACTCATTAATAAAAACATCATTGTAGAATTTAGCTAACATATAGGGGTTAATCATAGGTGTTATGAAATTGTCGTGTACTGTGTATATAGGGATCTTAGTATTATCTAAGAATTTAGAGAGAAGAGAGAGCTAATTGACAAATTTTGTAAGTATATAGAATAGAAATATGTTATATACTTATAAAAGTATATATATATTTTATATATATATACTTTTATAAGTATATAACATATTTCTATTCTATATACTTACAAAATTTGTCAATTAGCTCTCTAGAGAGCTAATTGTTAAATTTTGTAAGTATATAACTTAGAACTAAGTTATATACTTACAAAATTTAACAATTAGCTCTCTTAATCAAATAAAGTGCGAACGGGGTGATCATAAAGATAAACTACACATTCTACAAAAGTATTTATACCTCGCTGTTGCAGAGGTGGCGCCTCTAGCACATGAACTTGTGCCCCTAAGGTGGATCCAGCCCTCTGCCCCTGTCCTCATTTCTTTGGGCAGTCCTTAGCCATGTGGCCTGTCTCACCGCAAGAAAAGCACCCGCCGTTCATCTTGGCCTTCTTTTTCCGGCAATCTTTCACTAAGTGCCCCACTTTGCCATAGAATTTACACTTCCTCTTCTCTTGGGACTTGTTGTCTTTCCCGCCCTTCTTAAAGTCTGTCTTCTTAAACTGTAAACCTTCTTTCTTCCCTTGAGAGCTTTCCGCCTTTGTCTCCTTCTTCCTTGGGCAGTCCCTAGCCCAGTGGCTTGTCTCCCTACACTAAAAGCAAGTAGCACTCATCCTCCTCTTCTTCTTCCTGCAGTCTCCCTCCAGATGTCCAAGATTTCCGCAGAAATAACATTTCCTTTTTTCACGTTTCTTGTCATTACTGTTATGATCCTTTCTTGTTTGACTATTATCCGTCTTCCTACTCTGGGACTCTTCCGCTTGCTGGTTTACGTGGAGGAGGAGGAGTGAAAGCGTCAGAAGCTGGGGAGTAAGGTCTCCAGACATGCTGAAACAGAAAGGATAGATTCAAAACGAAGGATAAGAGATAGTACCTATGGCTTTGGGGGGGGGGGGGGGACTTTGCTTTTTTAAAATAAAATAATATCTTATCTTTTAAAAAAATGCTTCTTTAAATTTCTTTTTGAAAAATAAATTTTCAAAACTTTTTATCTTATCCGGTAAACCTATGCTCTGATACCAAGTGAAACACCCCACCTCCGTTAGGGTCACTCTCAAAGGGAATGCCCTAATTTTGGTGGAGGCTTTATAAGTATAAGTCACAGATATACAAGACAGATATAAGAACACATATTTTTGAACAGCGGAAAACAACAACTTTTATTTTATCAAAATACGTGTTACACAAACCATGCCATAATTGTCTTGCAATACTTTCAAAATCATAACTGTCTTGATTACAATATTTAAAGAAGCATAAAGAAAACATAAATAAACTGCAAAAGTCCCATAATTGCTGTCCAAAGTCATAGTCCGAAACGAAAAGATCCAAGCAATACATTCTTTCTCTTTAAGCTGGATATGAAGGCTGGTTAAGCTGCGGTATTCCCTCCCTGTGGACCTGGGGGGGGGGAATGGAAGAAAAGAAGACGAAAGAAAAGTAGAGTTAGACATAAAGCCTGAGTAAGTCTAGGACTATTCAGTCTATGAATAAAGAACTGGGTATGATAAGTATAAACTAGAAATGGGAAAGCACCATAAACTAAGTTAAGTTGCCTAGGGTCGAATATACTATCGTACCCCATATTAATCTCTGTACCCATATAAACTAGTTCCCAACAGGCACCCCATAGTCAGGGTGAAGTGATCCATTTTATGATGATCGGCTCCTACTCGCATAGTTACATGTGTCTTACGGCCCCCGATGTTGTAGTTACCTATGCTGGTCCCACCATGGGGTGTATCAAGTCCCATGGTGGCGGCCCGACACAATCCTAGAATGCACAGGTATGCTACTGGTGCCCAATGCCTTATTTTTCTGCGCCGGAGTGTGTGCACGCCCGCACCCCGTTAGAACCTACACTGTTGCACCACCGCCGTCGATTTGACCTCTTACAGTCAGCCCAGTAATCGTGCCCCACCCTGCCTAGTTTCAGGGTATCATGATACCTTGTAGGGTTACTGCTGAAAAGGGTCCCCCGCTACTAGGTTTTTCTATTTCTAGCCAACATGCTAAGTTGGTTAAGTGTTTTATAAACCTAACCCCCAATCAGTCTGTTTAGTTTAGCATGTTCCATTTTGATTAAGTCTTAATTCACTTAATCCTATCAATCCCAACTCAGCCTTAATTGTCTTATTAAAGCCTTGACCTCTCACATTAGACAGGTATTGTTGGGGCTGCCTGTTGCCGGTTGGGTCCGGGCAGTCTTACGCCACAACTCAGTCTAACCTCGGGTCCTTATTGGGCTCTGTGTTTAACCACCCACATTGGATAGGTATTGTTGTGACTACTGGACAGCCGGGCGGTTCCGGGCAGGTTTACATCACAACTCAATCCAACCTTGGGTTAAACACATCGTATTTTCTACATTTACATATTTTGTCTCTTTTCTTTTTATATGTAAATATTTGCGGCCCATTATTCAAATTCATCTTTATTGATTAAGATTTATTTATGCCACTTAATTGCTTTTCAAGATTGTTGGCATGCATCGAACATGCCAATACATATGTTCTATATTTTAGCCCAAACGTCATTCCCCCGTTTTATATGTTCGCTCCAATGTAAGGTGTGTTGGGTTTAACACTTAAACCCAATTTAGCCATATGTAAAGGGGAGGCTTATAACATGGTGTTTATCAGGTAACATGAAAGAGGGGAGTGTGAACGCATGAACTTGCAACGAACGATTCAATTAACATAAAGTAGGCACATGTGAACTTGTAATTGTAACATCATATAATAATGGCATAACATGAATCATTTTATCCATATAATTATAGCATAAAAAATGCTCAAACGTGAATCATTCTATTCATATAATTATGGCATAGGAAATACTTAAACATGAATCATTCTATTCATATGATTGTGGCATAAACAATACTCAAACATGAATCATTCTATTCATATGATTATGGCATAAACAGTACTTAAACACGAATTATTCTATTCATATGATTATGGCATAAATAATACTTAAACATGAATTATTCTATTCATTTGATTATGGCATGAACAATACTTAAACATGAATCATTCTATTCACATGATTATGGCATAAACAATACTTAAACATGAATCATTCTATTCATGTGATTATGGCATGAACAATACTTAAACATGAATCATAGGTTCAACTAACCATGTAAACTTGAAATTAAGAATCTAACTAAATTAGATATCATTATTATTGGCACATGGTCTTGACTAGAAATATAAGCCTATATTTTTATTTAGGCATAATATAAACTAATCATGTTCATAAAATCGCTACATGCTAACAAAAAGGTACTTACTTTTGTCACTAATACAAAAGTATGGTTCAACTAGAATTATCCCAACCTAATTCTTATATGAATCATGGTTTTTAATCCATTTATAGAATTATAGCATAAACATACCTAAACTTAAATCATGGTTTTTATTCAATCTATGTAAACTTGCAAGTGGAATGTAATTCTAATGTAATTCCAATGTAACTTATGTGTCACATATATTATCATATGATTATGATAACAACATAAGCCTAAAAACATGTTTTTCAATTGGGCATAATAACAAACATAGTTTAGTCATGTTCATAAAATTAATACAAGCTTACAAAGACGCTTGCTTTTGTCACTTCACAAAATCATGATTTTTATACTTGAACTATGGTGCCAATTCCAACATAACCTTTATAGAATCATAATACTTAAGTGGATCAAATTACACTAAAGATGACCATTGAATTATACATCATATTGGCATAACAATAAATCATAGACTTGCATGAATTTCAAACAAACTATTACAACATATAGTTGTTATTTTCAACATGAATCATATACTTGCAATTATCAAATGGGTGTTGTAAATAACTACTACAAACATGTAGTTTTCAATATGAATCATATGCTTGCATGAATTCCAATTAAAATTCCACAACATGTGGTTGTCAACATAAACCATATACTTGTATGAATCCAATCGTACACCATAGCATTGCCAAATCGTTTAGAATCAAAATAACATACAAATATAGGTTATTATTGCCACAATTCCATTTCGTTGTTAACTTCCAACACAAATCGCATACTTGCAAATATCCAATCGTATACCATAATATTCCCAAATCGTTTAGCATCAAAGCAACGTACAAATATAGATTATTATCACCACAATTCCATTTCTTACTTTACAAAAATCAACACAATTATTTAATTCATATCGAAATAGCACTCTACTTACAACGTATGACGAATCTTCAATTCAGGAATCTGAATTCTGAATTTGGAGATGCTATCCTTTGTTGTAGGCGTTGCTTTGATTCAATTAACGTTGCTTTAAGCTTTGAATTATCTCCTAATTGTCTCTCTAATTCTGACGGCTATCCTTAGTCTCTCCTCAGCAACATGACGGTCTCATCTCCATTTTAGTTTGTGTGAATTAGGGTTAGTCTTAGGTCCTTTTTATAGAGTTTGTGAGTTGATTTAGACCGTCGATGAAGCTTGGTTTAATAATAGTCGTTCGTTCAAAGAAGAGGCCAATCAGAAGCTGACACCTAGCCCTAGTGACAAGGCAAGGCTCAGAAAATCGACCAAACACAGACTAGGCCAGCCAGGGGGGGCTGGGTTCGACCTGGCTCAGGGGCCAGGTCGACTCCCCAGTCGACCCCCAGGTCGACTCTAGAGTTGACCTGCCTGGGGCAGGTCGACACCTAGGTCGACTCCCAGGTCGACTTGGCATGGCAGGTCGACCCTAGGGTCGACCCCCAGGTCGACCTGGTGGGTTTGGGCGGGAATTTTCCCGCCTACTCTGATTGGGCTGAAATTCAAATCTGTTTTCGAAATTTGAATTTTCTGGAATTTCATCGGGCCATAATTTGGTCATACGGGCTCCGTTTTTCGAAAACTCGGACTCTATTTCGCGTATTTTTCCGAGACGAACGCAATGGCATATCCTGTTTCCCTTAATACTTTGATTTGAAATTTATTATAAAATACACGGGGTGTTACAAAAGTGGTTTGATTAATCATTTCTACGTTCAATCTGGCTTCAATCCTCCAACTTTTCATATTCTGAGAATTTTCAAATTCTTCAAAAATTTGGCTAACACCTGGAATTTTCGAAATTTTTTGCCATAACCTCCTTTGTACGGGGAGAGGTTTGGAAATTTATTGAGCCGTATTAGGTACCCAATAAATCCTAATAGGCATGCACATATTTATAGTGATATATTCTGGTGTTTACAGGGAAGCGTGTATTGATAATAACTCCAGAGAATAAATTCTCGTCACCCTTTCAAAGCCCGAGGGAGTGTGTATTTTAAATGCTCCAGAGGATAAATCCTCGTCACCTCGTCCCGTGCGGGAAATAAATAGTCCATGTGCCGTATCTAATAACTAGAGAGACGTGATTATTGTCAACTCCAGACCCATGTGGTTTTTTTTTATTAATCTGGCAATTTTATCATTACAATTTAAATAGTCCATATCAGTCATCAGTTCAACCTGTAAAATATAGTCATCGCCATACAAGCCTCTCGCTCGTATGGTAAATCTTCCACCTTGTCACACAAGCTCCAAATGCTCATGTGGTATATGATGAAGTATGCCTATCTTCAGAAGTATGCCATGCAATGTAGTTCAAAATTAATTATTACTATCCTATGGAGACGTTTATTATTTCACACAGAACAACCAGCACTCCGCATCCAATGGCATCCACAGGAGTTGATATAATAATATTTCGCATCCAACTCTTTAAGGTTTACCTATTTGTCGGGCACGCAAATAAAATCTTTACTCAACAGCTAATCCATTTACCTGTTCAAACATATATAACGCACACGTATATTTTTTTTCTATCTATTTCCTAATCAGTTCAATGTGTGATTTAATCGAATAAATTCTACCATTCATCCTATTATTGATTAAATTAACTATCGTTTTAATAATTCAATTAATCAAATCTACAATCACACAACATAAACAACAATCAAATTGTTTTTTTTACTTTTCAAAAATATACTAATCAATTTCTATACTCTTTTAAAAATCATTTAGACTATAGAATTAAAAGTACACATCCATGGAAAGAAAATAACAACAGAGTAGAGAACTAATTGGTAATGCAAAGTATGGTAAATGTACCTTGCACCGGAGTCAATCAGAGATATCAACTCGACACCTAGTATAAGCTTTCTGAATGCTCTCCTCAGTTTCCCAAGTACAATCTCGTGGATCTCCACTCCATTGCACTTTGACTAAGTGAACTTTCTTGTTCCTCAGCTCTTTGGTTTCTTTGCCGATGATCTTTAGCGGCTCTCGCCTCACAGCCAATTCTGGGGTAATTTCAATATCCTGTTGAGCTGCTTCTTCCACGATCAAGTCTGGATCATGAACGTGCTTTCATTGGAACACACTCTTCGGCAATTCGAAGTTGATGGAAGCCCGTAGCTAGGTCCATTCTTGAGAATACTTGTGCTCCATTCAGACGATCTAATAAATCATCAATTCGCGGCAATGGATATTTGTTCTTTATCGTCTGCTTGTTCAAATCGCGATAATCCATACATAGCCGTAGAGTACCGTCAAATTTTGGGACAAACACCACTGCTGCACCCAATCAGAGAAACTAGGCCTGATCAGACTCTTCCATATGAGCTGTCGTGTTTGATTGTCTAATTCCTCTTTTTTACTTCAGCCTTCGTACTGGCCTCAGGCTGCACACTTGTCTATGCGCTATCAGCTTCAAATTTTCTTTTGCTGCTAGAACTGATTTCTTCTTCGTCTCGCAACATACCTTTCCTATCGAGATCTTCATACTGATAAGCCATATAAATCATTTCAGAAAAAGGAAGCTTCACATTCCTCATCACACTATTCTGATATTTTCTTTGCAGGCCGTGAATAAATCTCAGATTCTTCCTCCTTGGGTCTTTAATAAGATGAGGGGCAAAATGGGAGAGTTCTTGAATTTCTTATGATATTCTGGAATGGTCATATCTCCTTGTATCAGATAAGAAAATTCATCACATAATCGCTCGGATGCTTCGGGAGGAGTAAATCTTTCTAGGAAAATCACTTTGAATCTGTCCCAGGTGATATCACCTTCTGGATTATTCTCAATAACCGAATCCCACCAGAACAAAGCTTCATCTTTGAGTGCCCAGGATGCCAGTAATCTTTTCTGGTCATCCCTCAGCTTTAATCCTTCAAAGATTTTCTCAGCCGAACGAATCCAGGCTTGTGTTTTCATAATTGATTCTTCACCCGTGAAGGGTTTTCCACCTAGATTTCTATATTTGATTAATAGGGCCTCAATATCCGGTTCTGCATTCCTTCTGTTTCTGACACTCATTTTCTAGTACTTCTGCAAAGAGCAGATCAAGTGTCAGGTCACAGAAAAGTTAGTTTAAAATATAGAAACACATACTTCAAATGTAATTGTGTCTATCGAGGTGTAATTTCATTCTGCTTTACTCATACTAGGATATTACTGATCCTATATGTATAGATTTACCCATCCTAGAACACTAATGGTTCTATTTCTGACGAGTTCGTTAATATGTTATATCCCAGAACTAAGCTTAACCAAGGCTCTGATACCACGTTGAGACGACCCCAAACCCCGTACGGACGGTGGCAAGGGTAATCCGTGGAATATAACACATAAAAAGATAATAGCAAAACAGAAATAAATAAATACACCAGATAATGCACAATAGAATACACTGGATAAACGTAATCATCAGAGTTACACAGTACACAGGATCATACTTAGTACAAATACAGTTCAGCTATACATAAATGTCTACAGCGAAAACAAACAAAATATGTACAATAGGAGCTGGACAACATAAAAAGAGATAAATGATAGAATCCATCTTCAGCTCCAGCTATCCATAGAAAGAGCCAGCTAAACCTGAATACAAGGCTGCCCGTGTAGAAAAAGGGGCACCCGAGTTTGAAAGTGAAACAAACTACGAGTCAGTCATGGGACTGGTATGAGAAATCTACTGAACACATTAATAATATGGCTAATCACAGGACCACGCCACTTTCGTGGAACGGGTTTACTCCATTGGATTGCCAGTGCTTTAAAACAAATCATTCTTTTAAACATCGCTATGCTTTTTATAAAAATGAAGCCATTATAAGACTCAGTTCCCATCACACAATGCAACGCAAACCGGAGGATAGAGTTTTACCTTATGGTGGCCAAAATATGATTGATACGACTAAAACAAAAGCAATTGATATTATTACTAGTGTTTACATGTTTCAAAACAACTTCGAATCATAACTATCAATCATAGACGACATGGGTACCATATATCATGTCGCCATATATATACACAATCAAAACCGCACAGTCACGTATTTGGAAATTGGATTTCCGTCATGAACCAAGGCAAAAGATAGTCCTTACCGACTTCGAAACAATCTAGCCTACCATGTCTCAGGATCAGAGCTAGAGTGACCCTTGAATTGTCAGGGCCGGTCCACCGATGTGGATTAAAATGCCTGAGCATTACGTCTCCCCGCCCTATGGGGCGCAAATGAGCCAACGAATGACTCCATCGGACCCGGATCGTCCGATCTAACCAAGGTGCCTCGCAACAGTAATAACCACATAAGTAAAATGTCAGGCCGTGTAAAAACACTGACACAACTCCTAGCTAGAAAGTAACGCATGCCCTCCCTGAGCTCCTTCTCCCGTTTCTGGTTCATACCGGGGTGTGAGGCTCGCGAATTTACTTTATACACAAAGCTACGCCACACAGGCGGTGCTTTGATCATCACCACAAGACTTTGCTTTTCAACAGAAGCCCTGATCATTTGCCACTTAGGCATGCCACACTAGAAATTCATGCCATGCGACTGATGTCCATCGATATACAACCTCTGAACTCGTGCGTTTCAGAGAAGGGCGTTAAGCAAAAGAATAAATTCTCCGCCGCCAAACAGATGTATATTTAATAGAGATCAATCAACACAGAATAAAATCCAATGTCAGACACACTATCCATTTACAAGTCCGTCCTGGGTCTGAACGAAACCGAAGGCACTATATACCTCGCAAACCCATCGACCAACACGTACGCCTGGACGATCACCACTCATTATCCATATTTCAGGATGCCTCCCAATCAGGACCTCGGTTACCATCCAAACGAGGTGAAGATCTCTGGTCTTCTACCACCGTCTTCATCTTCGACTTTCAATCGTTGGTCAATTATTTGAAATGAGAATTAACTCGGCCTTTTCAAATAATTCACGTATATTTAGAATTTCAAATCAATTTATTTCAATGGTTAAATCATTCGACAACACCATTTTTGTTCTTTAATGTAATTTTCACACCAAACACATTCAACCATCAAATACCACATAAATCGAGTAAATTCAGTTTATTTCCATTCCATATCGTTTATGATATTTTATAACGATTTATCGTTATTTTTATTTATTTTAAAATAGCCAATTTATTCAAAACGACGCTTCGGGCCATAACGCGGCCGTGGCGCTGTTTTTCTTCAGATTTGATTTACACATATCTGAAAATATAACCGTTGGATCTTCAAAAAATTTACATCATTAGAAAGATCTTTTCAAAACGAATCCAACGGTTCCAGTTTCGGGAAAATCCGACAGTCGGATCTCCCGGTATAATCGTTTGAAGTTTCGATTTCAAAATACGAACTGCAGCGTCGTTATTCGATTAAATATAATTATATTTATATATATATATAAATATAATCGATTCTGGCGCTGTTTTTCTTCAGATTTGAATTAAACATTCCAGACAATCCAACCGTTGAATTTTTACAAAGTTGGTTCCGTTGGAAAGATATTTCCAAAGCGAACCCAACGGTTGTGGTTTCGGGAAAATCTGATGGTCGGATCTCCTGCACTAATCATTTGAAATCACGATTTCAAAATATGAACTGCAGCGTCGTTATTCGATATATTTCAATTCTATTTATATATATATATCGATTCTTCGATTTCAAAGCTATATTCTTTTCATACATTTGATAAAAATGATATTTTTATCTAACTGTCTTCTATTTCAACACTTCACTATATTTAACAATTCATGTATATAATAAAAATGTGATTTTTATTGTAAAACAATTCATTTCAAAACACTATTATTTTATATAGTTCATATAGGTAATAAAAATAGGATTATTATTATAAAACAATTTCTTTTAAAACAGGATTATTTTATATAGTTCATATAGATGATAAAAATGTGATTTTTATATTTAAAACACGAATACCATTCAACACATGAATTTCTATCCAACGAATGAATATCGACTCAACACATGAAGGCTTTCTATTCAACGAATAAATATAGTTTCAACAAATGAAAATAATTCAAACACATGAATATTATTCAAAATTTCGGCAGCATAACGGCAGGGTAGTTAAAACCGGGACCGTTCCTAGTACGGCTCCTCGCTCTACCTTAAAACCTCGCAGTTTTTGACAATGGGGAATCATGCATCTAGTTCGCACGGAGGCGGCATGTATATATTTTTCATTTCCACAAACTAATCCTATGTGGTTTCAACCAAATATTTCTCAACCACAAACGGGTATTTTTCAACCACAAACAATCAATATCAACCACAAACAATTCCAATCAACCATTCGCTATCAATCAATTTTCACACCAATCACAACCAATAAATATCGTCCATGGTTTGTGGACGAGGGGCGTATATATATATTTATATTTATATTTATATATAGCAATTTACTTCTATTTCAACACATATATAATTTTTACAACGCATATACAACTTATACATCGAACGTATAACTTATACAACGCTTATACAAGAGGTGTACAACGCTTATATAACTCATACATCGATCATATAATTATACATCGTCGTTTTCCATATCGTTTATAAATTAGAAATCTCACATTGGGTTCCACTCCACTAAAAATAGCAGAAGGCTCAGAAAAATATGCGGTCTCTTCTAGAATGTACAAGACGTCCACACGAGTCCACTGTCTCTTGTTTCACCGAATTTTGTCAACAAATGAAAAAGATATGATTTTTACAGTGAAATCAAAAACAGTAGCGCTTAGAAGTGCTATTAAATAGTTTATATAATTTAACAGCCGTACCTCACGATTTCGTTCAAAACTAGGGTTAATCTTTTCGATCAAACTAATCCGCTTTGCTCCGATCAGACTTCACCACCCTGATGACCTCCGAGTAAGCTTCATGCGCCACCCACCTAGACTGGACTCGACGGCGGCCAGAGAGAGCAATTCGATGGCAAACGGCGGCACTTCCGAGGTGCAGATCTCAGCGAATAACGAACGATGGAGGATGCTTCTTATTTGGATTTGGAGTACTCACCCTTCTCTACAAAATCTTCAACATGAGTGTTGAATTTTATTGTGTGTATTGAGCAAGATCGAGGAGAGAAGCAAGACAGGGGTTTCCGCCATTCGTTCCAGGTCGGGGAGAGAGAATGTCGGGGGGGGGGGGGTCTGACGTGGACAAATGAGTTTTTTTTATTTATAACTTTTTAAAATTCCAAAAATACCCTCTTTAACCCACGAACCCCAATACAAACCCAACGACTGTCGTCCCTAGCATTTTACGCCTATTCTGAACACAATGGGATATGTTTCGAAGGCCCATTCGAATGTTTTAGTCAGTTTTCCTTCAAATTAAAATATAAAACATTCAATATTTAATTTGAACGTGCATTTCAATTTGCCAGGGCCACAAACTGATGCGAAAAATTCTAGAAAAATAAATCTGGCTATGTTTTGACGATACGGTCCCAAAAAACTAGTTTCGTCGAATTCTGAGACCGTTTGCAAAAAGGCCCATTTCTGGTCGATCCAATTTAACTGTAATTGACCAAAACACGTTTTCCTTTGCCACGCTCACATACTAGCTTCAAAAATTATTAAATTTGAAACCTAGCAATAACTTCACATCCCAGATCCAACAAAAGTGGTTTCGTCGAATTCCGAGGTCGTATGCAAAATGGCCAATTTCATGGGCTATATAAATTCCATAGCGACCTTTCTGAAAATTCATTTGGCCATAACTTTTGCTTTCCGCTATGAAACTTTGATTTTTCAGATTCGTTAAAATGGTATTCACTAACAGATTTAAATATTTTTGGTTTCACTCAAATCCGTTTTGTTTTGCACCCGGTACAGTCCGACAAAGTTTGAATTCAAAATTTGAAACTGCAGCGCCATTTCAGGCCTTGTTTATAATTAGGATTAATTATATTCGTTTTCAATTGTTGATTCAAACTCACTTTCCATCTCTATTATTTAAAATATTTATTTTAAATATTTAAAATTCATTATTTTAGCCAATTTAAAAAATTTAAATTGGTTCAGATTTTCTAGGTCGTTACACCACTTCCGAAAACAACTAAAGTTAAAATAGCGGACGACTATGTAGCTGAGGTGAGAGTTCGCTATGGTTGGATGCTTGACATATGCACTAAATGACATTCCTTTGGTCATTTACATGATATCTGTTCTTGGTCACCCACTCCCTCTACCCATTTTATGTCCCCTCACCTAAGCATGTGCCACTTCCACGACCTCCAATCGTGAA
The DNA here is from genome assembly GCA_030737875.1 of Allium sativum. Taxonomy (NCBI): domain Eukaryota; kingdom Viridiplantae; phylum Streptophyta; class Magnoliopsida; order Asparagales; family Amaryllidaceae; genus Allium; species Allium sativum. The sequence continues at coordinate 438,798,911 of CM060922.1, read as the reverse complement.
GTGGGTCTAAAAAGTTATCACCCCTAAGATTATTATTTAAGAAACTGTTCCGGAAACAACAACTCCGTATGATAATGATAGATTGGAAGTCGATGTCAGGACTAATATACATAACCTAATTCAGGCAGTGACTACTGCATTTGAGAAAGATAATACAGAAGAAAATGATAGTTTGATTTGCAGAAAATTATGGTATTTATTGGCAATCTGGTGACTGTTCGTGGCTACATTATAATTCTGGAATAAGATATAATCCCACGGAAAATATGTATTATACCTATGTTAATGATCTAGAAGACGACTATAGATGAAGTATATATAAAAAGGTAGGAGAAGAATTTGAGCTCATTAAGGATGGTTTGCTAGGTGAGATAAACAGTTCTCTGTTCTATGATTCTACACGGGATTGGGAACACGAATTTCGAAGTCCTAACCCTAGTTATGTTCCTAACCTTGCTGTACTCTTTTCAGAGTATGTCAATGTTATAGGATCCAGTGATAGCTCCAGTTATTCCAGTGATGTGGGATAATTGTGAGACTTATTTGTAGCAGTAGAGCCATGTAACTCTCCTGGATTGTTATGCATAGTGTTTTGGCACTTCAAACCAGGAATGGAGTCTCTTTTCCTATGCATTCCTTTTTTTATCTTTCCCATTCTAATAAAAGTGGTATGGCCACTATAAAACCGGCATTGCCTCGCAAAAAAAGCTACATATAAGTCACTTAAAATCAAATCTTTTCCATATTATACATCATTAAACCATACTATTAACAACAAGTCAATATATAACCCAATCGAGTTCATAAATATTAATCAATAATTAAATAGCCCTTATTCGATTCAAAAGTTCTCGCCATGGCTATCCACTCCTTTATTGTCTAAAGATATAGGTCCTATCTGGTAGCCTTCTGGCGTCACGAGCTACCGTTCACTCAAGATTTCAGTTGAATGTTCCGATGCTTACTAACTCGAAAATAAATTGAAAAGTAAATATCTTTTTGAGGTTTAAGATGTTAAATCTTTGATTTTTAGTGGATTAAAACCTAGATAAATGACGGAGAGGGGTATGAAGTGTTTTAAAGTTGGAAATGTGAAATTTATGGTATAATAAGGCTCGGCCTAGTGTGTTTTAAGGATTAAGCTTGCAAATGAAGGTAAGAGGTGCTAGTAAAGAGGAAAGGAAGTGAAATAAAGTGGTTTGGAGTTAGAAAAGCAGGGAGAAGAGGGATGGAAGTTTTAATCCATGAGTTACAAGGGGAGGAAGGCCATTTTAATTCTTTTGGAGCTTGGAAGAAAAAGAAGTGAAGTGGAAGTGAAATGAAAGGAAGAGAGAAGGAAGTGGTTTTAGGAAAAAGAGGGAGTATAAGAGGATGACACCTCAAAAGAAAATCACATGCTTTAGTACCATGGAAAGTAGTGGAATGGCAGTGGATGCCAAGCATTATGGAGAGGACACGAGTTGTCTAATGTTGGAGGTTTTTAGGAATTTGTGAAAAAGGGAAGTGGTTACTTAAATTAATTTTTTTAACTTAACACTAAAGGTTAATCTAAGGAAGATAATATCTCCCTTAAATTAATTTAAGCTCTGTGAAACCATTAGTACATGTTAATAGGTCATTAAGGTTGTCATTAACCATTTAAAATAAACATAAAGGCTTTCCAAATAGTTGTTTACGAATATAAATCTTTGCACGATTTAAATTTCCAATTGAAAACCAGTGTAAATGAACTACTGATTTTTATGGATAAAATTTAACTAGAAAATTTATAAATGTGTTCATTATCATATACATTTATTTTTAAACCATTTTAAATCTATTTTATCAATGTTTTCAATATTTCCTAAAACTGCTTAATTTCAATCAATTTTCATTTAATGATTTCTAGTCGTTTTCAACTGGGATGATCAAACTGTAAGTCCAATCAATATGAAATTTGACATCCTACTATATTTCACTAATACAAATCCAAGAAACCTGGTTTCGTCGAATTCCAATAATGTCTTAAAAACCATCTATTTTCAAGTCATTAAAACAATATTAAGTTATTGATTTTTAATATTTTTACTTTTAAATTTATTTTATAAGTTTACTAACCTTTTTTTAACTTTAGTAAAATAAAAAACAAATTAGAACTTTTTTAATTGTTTTCTGTTCCAGGTTCAATATTTTACCATTTAAAATCCACTAAAAATCAATTAAAATTCATATTTTAAATTGACTAAAAATACGGGTCATTACATTCTTTATCCCAAAATCTTATTTAAGATTCGATCTTATCTTTACGCGAAAAACACGCTTATCTTTCTTTAAGTGATCCTTAAATTTTTCTCCTATTATCGTATACTAGGGTAAACTCTTTCACTAAATCTTTACATTCAAATTAAACAAAGATTTCGTTTCAATTAACTTAGGAAATCATCTTTTCTTTAAATGGGTTAAAGAACAAACGTTATTTGAAGCACCATTCACGATAAACACAAAATTATCCTTTTGTTCTCCATGAAATCTTCATGGAAATCATATCAGCTCATAATTGAATAAAATTCCCATATTAGACTAATACCATAAGAGGAATAAAGGAGAAGCCTTCTAAATTCTTAAATAGTAAAGGTGTTAATCCACAGAGACCTATCTGAATAATCTTCAAATTGATTCCTATTCAGTTCCACTTTAATTCGTTGTTTGGAAAACTTGACTTTGTTACATACTTTTTAAGCCCCCAAAATTCGTTAAACTCCTCATTTTAATCCTTTAGATATATTTGCAAAACCTTTGAATATCATTGGTTGCATCAAAATCTTTTATTTCAACTCCTTCTAAAAACCCATTGCAACTAACATTGCTAAAACGGCTCATTTTCATAAAATAACTTTTTATCTTTTCAAAACTTGGTATATTAAATACGAATCACTTTCAAAACATGTATTATAATTTATTATAACATATCTCTATTTTTAGTAATTTGGAAATAATCCATTTCAATAAAATCAAATTTCGGGTCCTAAACTACACTAGCGTTGTTTTTATTCAAATTTGATTTGAATAACAACCCGGAAAATGCGAGCCAGTTTAAAATTTTTATTTTGGGCAATTTTAGTGAATTTTGAATATTTAAAATGAATTATTTTAAATAATATCGACGAGAAAATTTATTTTGAATAGAATTCGAATGTATATATTTATATACGTCGTCGTTAGAATATAAATAATTATATATAATTATAAAAGGAATTGAAAATGGCGAGGTAGTTCGATAATTCGATTTCAAACTTCAATTGAATGTACCAGGTGCAAAATAAACCGGATTTTAGTGAAACCAAAAATAATAGGATCTATTTGATAATATCTTTCCAACGAATCTGAAAAATCAAAATTTCATAGCGGGGATAAAAAGATATGTCCAGTCGAAAATTCTGAATAGTCGCTATGGAATTCAGGCCCTTAAAAATGGAAATTTTGCAAACGACCTCGGATTTCGACGAAACCACTTTTTTTGGATCCGTGATGTCAAGTTATTGCCAGATTCCAATTTTCATAATTTTTCGATTCAATATGTGAGCGTGGCAAAAGAAAACGCATTTGGCCAGTTTAAGTTGATTTTAATCGACTAGAAAATGGCCATTTTTCAAACGGTCTCAGAATTTGACGAAACTAATTTTGTTAGGACCGAATCGTCAATACGAAGCTAGAGAATATTTTTCAGGAATTTTTTGAGTTCGTATGTGACCCCAGTAAATTGAAATGCGTGTTCAAAATCAATATATAGAGTTATATTTTCATTTTAATGAAAACTGATCGAAACAATCGAATCAGCTTACGATACATATCCCATTGTGTTCGAAATGGGGGTAATTAGCTAGGGGGGACAGTCGTTGGGGCTCGTTTCGAGTTCGGATTAAAAACTTGCTTTTTATAGAAACTAATAATAATTAAATAAATTTATAAAGGCCCTTACCCTCATTCTCTCCCCTTAGTTAACGGTCAGAGATAAAAGAAAAAAGAAAGAAAGAAACCCGATCGACGGATTCAAACCCCCCCAATCGCGATCAGCGCCGCCTCGCCTGGGTGGCCGCCGCTCATCTGAACCCCCTCTCCACCGCACCTGCCTCCCTCTGCCTTCATCTTCCTCAAGCGGACCCGAAGCCCTCCACCAGCCGAGTCACCGTCGGAGGTCATCTGCGCCGCCCCTCTGAACTCCAGTCCCTCCGCTCCTCCTCTTCTTCTTCAATCGAAACCCACCCAGAAACCCCAAGCCACCCACCGCCTCGCCCTGAATGCCAGCACCAGCAGCCGCCTCCGATCCCTTCTGGTCCCCCCTCCTCCTCGATTAGCGTGTACAGTACACCCTCCCTCTCAAGAACGCTGTAAGTTTTTATTTTTCTTGGTCTTTATTTTAATTTTAATTTGAAAATCAGTTTTTATATGAAGTGATAAAAATGAAATTTTTATATAAGAATAGCGAGTAAAGATTGGATTTTAATAGAGTAAAAATTCGATTTTCATATAGGTAGCGGACTAAAAATATAATTTTTATAATATAGAAAGAGTAAAAATATAATTTTTATATTATACAAAGGTTAAAACTATAATTTTTATAGTTTAGAAAGGATAAAAATTCGATTTTTAATTTATAGAAGATATAAAAATATGATTTTTACTTTGATAAAAATAGGATTTTCATTGATGTAGAATAATAAAAATATGATTTTTATTAAAGTAGAGTTATAAAAATATGATTTTTATATACTAGATAATATAAAAATATGATTTTTATATTATAGAAGGAGTAAAAATATAATCTTTATATTTGAAAAGGTGAGATCTTTATATAGAAGATGGCAATATAAAAATATAATTTTTATATAGTTATGATAATAAAAATCCAATCTTTATATGAGAGGTAGAAATGTAAAAATATAATTTTTATATAGAAAGAAGAGTTGTAAATATATGAAGTGAAATAGAAATCTGAACTTTATTTATCGTGAAGTAAAGAGAATATAAAAATGTGAGTTTTATATATGTAGTGAATACGGGCAACGAAAGTGACAAAAGACGAAAAGATGAAGACTTCCTACATAAGAAGAGTCGTGGAGTTGGGATAGCTTTGGTGAGAACTTCTCACTTTAAAATTTTCTTTTCTAGTTATAAATATTTATACTAGGATGCAGACGGTGTTTAGTAGCACCCGACACCACTGTCCATAGACCATGGACTCGTTTGTTTGGTTGCATAGATTAGTTAGATTATTTGATTTGAATTTGATTGTTTGGTGAAATGGAATTGAATTGATTGATATGTGTATGGCGTGGGCCATCACTAGACCGGGGATAAGGCTAGGCCTTGTCCCATTTCTAGTATCGTGCCGTTATGCCGCCGAAATTTTCTAAAATAAGTTAGAAAAATAAAGTATCATTTTATTTAATAAATGAACCGAATAGAATATTCATAGGTTGAATAAAATAATTTGGTCGATAAAAATATAATTTTTAACGTGAACGTGAATAAATAAATATTCATTTACAAACCGAACGGTTTGTTTATGTACACCTATTTGAAGGACATTGATTGGGACGATAAATTTTACACATCGCCCAACTGCATAAATAAAATCGGTGTTCGATTGTTTGAAACCCCACACGGGTATTGGGATAAAATACGGCATACACTAATCCCAATAATTAGTTTTATGTCGATCGATGGATCGACAGACTGTTATAAGCGTTAGATATCTATATTTGATGCTTATACAGTGTAGTGCACTTTGGATGATGGTTGATTATTTATCGTTGCTATTATATACATGTGTTGTATGGAATCCATATAATTAACTTTATATGGTAATTGATTGGGCCTCATTCCAATTGGAAAAACAAAGAATATTATAAAATAAAGGTTCATGTGTTGACCGTACTCATCCGTTGAGATTAGTCATGTGTTGGACGAAATATTTTAATAATAAAATTTACATCTTTATCATATATAAAATTAGAAACTAATTGGAAAATAGATAAGATGAGTGGTCTCCTAGATATTGATCTGATGTTGGTTTCGGCCTTCGGGGTTAATATTCAGGGAATCGTTCTCTTACTAATTTACAGTTGGAGTCTGATTTGAAATCAAACGATAGATATCATAATTTTATAAAATATATTGAATAACAAAAATAGTCACACGTGGACAGTTCTCATTCGCTGAGATTAGTCATGTGTTGACAAAAATATAGATTCACGTATTGAATAGAATAAATATTCATTTATTGAACAGAATAACGGAATTATTGAAATATATAAAGCTGTGTGGATTAGAGATGCGCTATTTTGACGCGAACGATATTTATATCGATTATATTCGTTTTTATATTGAATTGAAAAGAAAACGAATTCGAAATGAATTGAAAAGAAAACGAATTCGAATTGAATTGAAAAGAAAACGAATTCGAATTGGATTGAAAAGAAAACGAATTTGTATTGAATTGAAAAGAAAATGAATTCGAATTGGATTGAAAAGAAAACGAATTTGAATTGAATTGAAAAGCAAACGAATTCGAAATGAATTGAAAAGAAAACGAATTCGAAATGAATTGAAAAGAAAACGAATTCGAATTGAATTGAAAAGAAAACAAATTCGAATTGGATTGAAAAGAAAACGAATTTGTATTGAATTGAAAAGAAAACGAATTCGAATTGGATTGAAAAGAAAACGAATTTGAATTGAATTGAAAAGAAAACGAATTCGAAATGAATTTTGAAAAGAAAACGAATTCGAAATGAATTGAAAGGAAACCAAATTCGAATTGGATTCAATAGAAAACGAATTGAATAGAATTCAATTGAAAATGAATTGAAATAGAATTGAAATTGATTTGAATTGAAATCAAATAGAAATGAAGGTAAAACGAATTTATAAGAAAAAATTCAATTTTGATTTGAATTGGAAATGGAAGTTGAAATTGTTTTTGAAACGAATTTAAAACTATTTATAAAATCCATTTTAAATAGAAATCGACGAAATATATATTATATATATAATATAATGGCCTGAATAGAACGCGCCGCGCCGCGGCAGTTCGTAAATTTCGACCATTGACTTCGAACGGACATTACGGGAGATCTGTTCGTCGGATTCTCCTAAAACCGGAACCGTTGGGTTCGTATCGAAAAGAGCTTTCTAACGAATATTAGAAATTTGAAATCTAACAGTTGGATTTGGAGATATGTCCAAATCAATTTCAGAAAAGGTCGTTGTAAGTGCAGTTCGATGGCCGTTGATGGAAATCGACTGTACGGGCCTTGATAGAATTATCAAAAATATCCATAATTTGTGTGAAATTATAAGAAATGATTTGGGAAAAATTGCGATGAAAAACTCCATATTTGAAAAGATAAAAATAGATTTTTATCGAAATGAACTAGTTTTGAACTAAAATTAAAACCCATTTATTTTTAAATAAATAAATTGGATTTGAAATGGGTTTTAAATAGAATTGATTTGTGGGTTTATCGTGAAGGGTGTTTTAAATAACACTAGTTCTTTAACCCGATAATAAATAGAATGTGATTTGGGTTTATCGTGAACTGTGTTTTAAATGACATTAGTTCTTTAACCCAGTAAAATGGAGTTTTAATGAATCTGCAATTAAATTGAAATGTGAATTGATAATTTAAATTATCAAATTTGGAAAATGAGCGAGAATGGAGTATCACCAGTTTTGCTCCAAAGCGATAGTTAAATTTTTAGTTAGATTTGAACGTGAAATGGTAATTAATTTTACCGATAACACCGTGGTGTTAGATATGGAGTATTACCAGTTTTCTTCGTGGGATGAATAGGATGGGATTGGGAAATAAAATAAATAACTACTTCGGTGGGGTTCGCTAATCTCGACTAGTTTGGGAAACCATAATCTGGTTTGAAATGATATCCAAAAGAAGATTAAAGGATAAATTTTAAAGAATTTATCTTTGATAAAATTAATGGGAACCTTTCCCTAAGAATATGAAATTTAGAAACTAGCTGTAGGTTAGTTAAGAAGAATGGTTTCCTGGGTATTGATCTGATGTTTGTTTCGGCCTTCGGGGTTAATATTTGGGGAATTGTTCTCTTGCTAATTTACGGTTGGTGACTGATAAATTGGAATGAGGCGTATGTTGTGTTTGTGTAACATTTGTTTATAATATACGTGGGTTGTTCGGAAAGGCTGGGTTTATACCCATTCTGAATAACCGATTAAACGATAAGTCGAAGATGAAAACGGTGGTTGAAGACCGGAAGTCTTCACATCGTTTGGGTGATTACTGATGATCTTGATTGGGCTGTACACCCAAGATGAGGGAATCAGTTGATGGTCGTCCAGACGTACTTGGAGATCGATGGATATACGAGGAAAGTGCCTCCGGTTTCGTTCAGACCCAGAACGGACTTGTAAATGGACTGTGTGTCTGACATTGGATTTTATTCTATGTTGATTAATCTCTATTAAATATACATCTATTTGGCGGTGGAGAATTTATTCTTTTGCTTAACGCCCTTCTCTGAGACGTACGAGCTCAGAGGTTGTATATCGATGGACATCAGTCGCATGGCATGAATTGCCTGTGTGGCACAGCTAAGTGGCAATTGATCAAGGCTTCTGTTGAAAAGCAAAGTCTTGTGGTTGATGATCAAAGGACAGCCTTTGTGGCGTAGCTTTGTGTATAACGTGAATTCACGAGCTTCACACCTCGGTATGAGTCAAAAACGGGATAAGGAATGCAGGGAGAGCACGACGTTTCTTTCTAGCTTTGGTGGTGTCAATGACTTACCAGCCCTGACATTTATATACTTTTCACCTATGTGGTTGTTGGATGAGGCGCCTCGATTTTAGGTCTGTTAGGACCGGGAAACGTGTGTTCAGGAATAATTAATCCTCAAACGTAAGAGAGGACCGGCCCTGAAGCATCCAGGGGTTACCCAGAGTGTGTAGTCCTAAGGCATTTGCTAGAGTGTCTCGAAGTGGAGAGGAGCTTGCCCCTTGCCTCGACTCATGATGGAAAACCAATTTCCAATACAAGATATTTCGGTTTTATTTGTAGAACCTAGTATGGCGACATAGTAGCATGGGATGCTATGCCGTCTATGATTGATATTTATGATTGAAATTGTTTTGACACTATACGCTTATTATAGTATCAAATGATTTGTTTTAAACGTACCAAGCATATTTGGCTATTATAAGGGAAAACCCTATCCTCCGGCTTGCGTTGCATTGTGTGATGGGACCTGGGTCTTATAATAGCTTCATTTTTCGAAAAAGCATTGCGTTGTTTATTCTATGCACCGGTATCCTTGGGAGGAAACAAATTCCGTGTTATACGGCGTGGTCCCTTGAATTACTCTCTTTTAAAGTAAAGCTTTAAATAACTGTTTTAGTTCTCACACCAGTCACATGACTGACCTGGAGTTTATTGTTTTAACCTAAACTCTGGGTGCCCCTATTTTCCACGCGGGCAGCTTGTAGTTTTGGTTTTGCAGATTTATATTCGCAGGATCCTGATTTACAGCTGGAACGATGCTCGGAAAGCTCTGTATCCGTGTATCACTTTCAGTTGTGTTTTGTATATTTTTCCGCTGCTATGTAATTTATTGTAATCTCGGATATTGATTGAATGTATAGTATTCATTTATACTATGTATATTCTTGTATCTGATGGAATTGTTGTAATAAACAATGAAATGTTCTTCCGTCTGCGTTCTTTTATGTGTTGTTCTCAAAGTATCCGCTCTTTCCTTCACGGGGAAGTTACGGGTTCTTACAAAATCTAACCATTGGATTATAAAACTTTCCATTGCATTTGAAAAATCTTTTCATTTCGAACCAAATACTTTTCATTTTGAGAAAATCCGATGGTTGGATCTCCCGGTATGTCAATTTGAAGTCAATGGTCGAAATTTGCGAATTACCACTACACGACCAATCCTATTCAGACCAACTTCGACTTATATTTGAAATCGAATATAATTGATTTCAAAATAATTTATTAATTACATAAACATATATAATAACTTCTGGAAACTATATTTCCAATATTCAAATTTAAATTCAAATATTCCATTATTTATATATTATAATATTATTTAAATTATTTAAATAATATTATTTTTCAATCTTCATCTTTTGAATTCCAAACTTTCCTGAAATTAACAATAAAAATAAGTAAGATGGTTTTGATAATAAAATCTAGTTAAAACATTTTCTGTATACCCAAACCGATCTTCACTTTTTAAAGTTACTATTCGTTACAAAATTCAAATTTAAAACATGCCTTAATTACTTGAAAACTTATTCGAATAACTTTTCCACCTTTACCAAAACAATTTGTAATTACTTAAACTATCATTCCAAATTATTTTACGTTAAAAATTCAATCTTTTATCTTTCATTTATTACTTAATTAATAAAATATTCAATTCAATTCCGCTTTGGAATAAAACTCAATTAATCACCATATAATTCAACTTATATGGGTTTAACATATCATTAACATCCATCAATGATCATCAGCAACCATGAATATTTACTAGCATCCGATTATCACATAATGGCATCAAAAACATAAGTGTTAAGGTCATTAACACCTAGTTACTATTTTAAATCACTTTAACAAAATTATTAACCATTGTTAATAATTTATTTGCTATTATTAGCAAATTCAATCCTGTCAAATTAATATCAACACATATAATATCAAGTTATCAATCAATGACACATCAAAATTAATTGATGTCACTATTCTTCCATTCCATAACAACCACGTTATCAACCAAATTAACTGGTCATTTATTTACAGTTTAACTTCATATTCGTTAGGTTATTCACTTTAATTACTAAACTACTAAGTAATTAACTTTTCTAACTTCCGTTACTCATCATATTAGCAATTATTAAACATAGCATAATTAACTATACTAACTACAATAGTTAACCAAACGTGAGCAAAATGTGCTCACCATTGCTTCTTCACTCTGCCAAACATTGGCGTAGGGCTCCTTTAACTTCGTTACAACGTCAAACTTTCACCTAGCGACCAAATTGTCACCTTTTCTACTTCAAACGCTTCACGGAAACTACATACACTAGTGTGTGTGTATATATACATTTACTTGATTTTTAAAGAAGAAAAGTTGGACTTTTAATGGTTTAAGGCACGGTTAGAATGGGCGGGGACCATGGATTGAGGGAGAGGAGTTGTTAGGGTTGCGTGCGTGTTGGTGTGTGGTCCGGGGAGGTGAAGGTGGTGGTTAAGAGGAGGTGAAAGTGGCATAGGTGGTGTAAAAAGGGGTAAAAGAGGTATTTTTAGAGTGTTTAGGAGAAAGGAGGGAGCTTTGGAAAAGGGGCCCACGTGTGGGGTAGGCGGATGACGCACGGTGGGCCTGTTGGTCAGGGGTGTTGGCTAATGGATTAAGGCGGGAGAGAGGAAATGGAGTTTGAGTTTATAGAAGAAGAAGAGAAGGAGAAAGTGAAATAAAACTAAAATGAAAACAAATGGAATAAAATGATTGCTTAACCTATTCTAATTGCTTAAGGGAGGGGAAAAGTGCAAGATAGTGACATGTGAAAGGGAGAGATGGTGAGATGTCAAAACTAGGAGAGTTTAGTAAGTTGTGTAAAGAAGTTGATTTGATTTGTTTTATCTTGAATTTAATTTAGCGACCTCTACACGTTTTCAACTTGTACGATCAAACCGTAAGTCCGATCGATTTGAAATTTGAAATCCTGCTATATTTCAAAGATACAAATCCAATGAAACTAGTTTCGTCAAATTTTAAGACTATTTGCAAAAATGATCTATTTTGGACTATTAAATTATCAAATTTTAATATATTTACTTTTAAATCAATTTTAAAAGTTCACTAACCTTATTTTATTAGTATTTTCAAACCAAAAAAAATCTAAACCAAATATGTTAATTATATTAGTATTTTACCTTAACAAAACTAGTTGACAAGTTTACCGATTTATTCACTGTCTAGTAAATCAACCCCAATATATTTTCTTGATATATTTAACCCTTGATTTACTTATTCAAAATACTAGTCCTTCAAATATAAAAATTCAATATTTAATAAGTTTGAAATCCAATCAGACTTATCCATTTAAAAATCCTTTTAAACATACCTAAAATCTTATTTCAAAGTGACTAAAAATACGGGTTGTTACAAAGATGGAGGAATGATCAGTTTTGATGATAACTCGAAATGATATATGATTGGCAATCTCGGTAATTCTAAAACTCCTATTATTTCTAATGTTTTATTAGTGTAGAATTTAAAACATAACTTGCTTAGTATAAGTCTATTATGTGATAAAGGTTATAAAATTAAATATGAAAAATATAAGTGTTTGAATATAAGAAAATAATTCAAGGAATTAGAAAGAAAAATATTTGCATCGTAAGTATGAAAATTTCAAATGATAACTTATTTCTTTTGGCCAATACAACTGATCCTTGGATTTGGCATAAAAGATTCGGTCATTTAAATTTCAAACACCTATCTAGAATTTTCAAATTAGATTTAGTAAAAGGGCATCCCAAATGAATTTTAAATTAGATAATCTACGTTACGCATGTCAATTAAGGAAATAAGTAAAAAGTTCATTTAAATTAAAAGATGAGATTTCCACTTCAAATCCATTAGAATTACTTCATATGGATTTATTTAGTCCATCTCAAACAAAATCAATAAATCATTGTAACATCCAAGATTTTTGAACGTTGATTAGATATATATATAAATCCGTTTTAAATATTGATTTGTGTAATATAAATAGATTTTTGTATCGAATTTATGTGACACCCCACGTTTGTTAATGCCACTTGTTAAGAGAATGCATTAAGTTTCGTGAAGCGTTATAGGTAAATAGAAACAGAAATATTACAAGACAGATATAAAATAGCAGCGGAATTTAAAATTTTACTAAGCATAAAACACCATGGTTCAAAATATAGTTACATCATGAGTCTAAAATACATAAAACCCAGTACATCAACTTAAAGCTTCTATCTTGTACTAAAATCATCAGAGTACAATAAACATGTAAAGAGCATAATCCCCAAAAAATCATAGCCATAGTATAGAAGGTACGAAATCAAGCTGTACATCTAAGCAGCTCCAAGCAGAAGGAAAGAAGAATCCTCATCAAACTTGAGTGTTCCCACCCTGAGAACTTGGGGGGAACGAAAGAGAAAGAAGAGGAAACAAAATAGGTTAGACATAAGTTTGGCGAGTCTAGCTACTTTTAGCATATAAATAAGTAAAAGCATCATGATAGGCATACAAACTGGACAAGAGAGATAATAGCATATAAGGCAGGTATGACAAGGTAAACAGGATAAACCAAATGGAACATATATGTATAGCGCTTCCTAATACTTTTCTCTTTCTCTGCACCAATACTAGTATCATATGAACAAGATGGTAGACTTAGGCATACTTCTAGTGAAAGGTTTTACCTCATACAATAACAGAACTTCCAACCGTATATACCGCTGTTACCCCTAAGGACAATAACAGGATCCTAAACAGGAGAGACTAGATGTACCCTAATTACTACCCCAATCGATTGGCTCCCTACTCCGTAGATACCCTGTGCTTGCCCCCACAGTAGGCTATATCACCTCCTAAAGTGGCAATCCTTTATTTCTAGGATGTGCAAAACCATATCTACTGATGCCACGGCGTCTTAGCCTCCCTTCTCCGGACTCATGCACACACATAACTCCGTTGGAATACATCGCCCGCACTGTCCCCTCCTTTGTATCTCTTATATTCAGCCCAGTAAGCGTACCCCGACTCCGACCTAGTTCAGAGTACTCGTTTGATACCTACATATGGGTTACTGACCAAAACGGGTCCCACACACAAGATGATACAAGCTTCCCCCTAGGCTTGCATCTCCACTACAAGGATTTCTACAGGTTATGCCATATCAATGTAAAAAGATTGCATAACCCCACATGTTAAGTTTGTGCGCATACATATAAATATTACCCACCACCCCAAGATATACTTAACCCTCCCACTGTTTGAAGCAAGTTTACTTAACCCCCACTAAAGTTAACATGTTCATGTAATCCCTATGGATTCAAGCAGGTTAAGTATTCAAGTTAATTACCATTTATTCATTTATGGTTATAATGCGCTAGACCTCCTACATTAAGCCTTCAACTTGTGGATGTTGGATATGTCGGGCGGGTCCGGGCAGACTTCTTCCACAAGTCAGACTTAACCTCGTGTCTTAGTCTGTTATGTGTTTATGCACTTAGACCCCTCACATTAGATTCACCATTTGTGGTCGCTGGATATGCCGGTCGGGTCCTGGCAGACTTCTACCACAAGTGTAATCTAACCACGTGTCTAAGCGCGGTTGTAGTTTCTAATTATGGTAAATCTAGGCATTTTCATTCTTTAACAATTATCCCTATTTCATTATAGGTTTTCATACCCCTTTCCCAAGTCATATTCATCATGTACCATATACAGCAAATTAATATTTTTAATCACAGTTTGATTTATTGCCCAAATCCATATTCATGCTTTCAATTCAAGTTATGCCCCAAATTTCCCAATACAAGTTATGCCCTAATGTTAACGTTTTCCCCTCATTCCCAATTTCACGCGTTCGCATGTTTCAACTGTATGCCTAGTCTTAAAGGTAGACTGGCTATAAAATAAACAGGGGAAAGAAGAAGGGAAGAGGACAGAAATAAGTATACTAACAAGATAGACATATGATGGCAGAAATAGGCACAACAACTGAATAAGCATATAGAGACAAAATTGGGCATAATAATAAGATAAGCATATAAGAACAGATATGATGAACATATGATAATAGAACTGATTAGACATAGTTACATGATTAGGCCAACTAACATATTACGGATGTCACAAATAGGCATATGAGATCTGAACAGTGAATTAGATATGCAAATAATTGCAGATCTATATGATTCAATTAGTCAGAGGCTTAAATCCAATTCATAACATGTCAAGATTAACTTTTAAGTATTCATATCTAAAAACAATGTAGACTCACAGAGAATGGATCTAAGAAAACTGAGGAAAGCATGCTGATGTTGAATTAGCGATCTTTGAATACGTATGAATCATTGTTGCTGAAGAAAAGGCTAATTTAATATTAGCAGGAGCAGCGTCTCACCGTCGCTATTGATTTAGATGAATAAAATAATGGGTATAGGGTCTTTTATATAGCCTTCAACTGACGAATCTTACATAAAAATCAGTCCACGTTCGGAAGCAGGGATCTTCCCAGATCCATATGGGGGTCGACCCTACTTTAATGTGTCGACACAGGGGTCGGCACCCCCTTGATGGGGTCGGCCCATGGGTCGACACCCATAGTGGGAAATTTCCCACTCCCCCCCCTCCGTTGTTCGATTTTGAATTTATTTGAATTC
This sequence comes from Allium sativum, assembly GCA_030737875.1. NCBI lineage: Eukaryota > Viridiplantae > Streptophyta > Magnoliopsida > Asparagales > Amaryllidaceae > Allium > Allium sativum. The sequence goes on along the minus strand of CM060922.1, from coordinate 438,783,447 downwards.
TGGACTAATTTTATTCATATATAAGTGTTTTATATGCATACAAACTTCTAACCTTAATATCTTCTTCATACGATGTCCATTTTATGTAAACTTGGTGCCTATCTTAAGCAAAATTCCGAGATGAGCACAATGGCACAGCCCTTTCACTTAACTCCCAATATTAATTAAGTATTCCTTAGTTTATCATCTTAATGTGTTGTGAAATTACGGGGTGTTACATTCTCCTCTACTTAAAGGATTTCGTCCCTAAAATCTCCAAGTTAAGAAGAATGTATACCCTAACATCCATCATCCATCTACTTATCCACCAATCACAGGAATCTATTGTCCTTAAAGACTTCTAATGCTTATGTTAACATATGCAAAGGTGTGTGTATATGTCCTTATACTAATGCGAAAGATCAGGCGGTCTACTTATTCAGTCGACCTCCTTAATGCAATGTACGTTAGTGCCATGAATCCAACATGTTTGCAAATAATCCTATTATATCATGTAAGTTCTATATGTGTGCACAATCATTCATCCAAATGCAACATCCACATGATGAAACACCCATTTCATCCATAGAAAAGAAGAAAAAATGCACACACATCCAAATGCAGTATGAGAGTGATTGAGTTGATCTACTGCCTAGTGCGTGTATATTCATCCACGAGAAGCCACTAGCAACCACTTACACCCATAAAACATAACATGTCTCAAACACATGTTTACATCCGTGGGAGTCCTACAAAAGGGTCGAAGATTCGATCGATAGGATATACTCAAATGATAGAAACAAGCATGAATAAAAGCTTTGGAAAAGAAAGTTAAGAACATACCATTGAAAAGAAAAGGGTACAAAGTGTGAATCTTGTCTTCAGTCTCCCAAGTTTCATCTTCTTGGTTATCTCCCCACTGAACTTTCATCAGCTTGACTTCTCGGTTGCGTAGCTTCTTAACTTCTGATCCAAGAATACGGGTAGGAACTCATCTAACTATCACCTCCCGTTCAACCTCTACTTCTGCAAGCATATTTGGCTCAGCTACTTCTACAGTATCATGCAATCACTTCCGTAAATGGTAAACGTGAAAAACATCATGAACGTCGTACAGTCTCTCCGATAGCTTTACTCTATATGCCATTTGGCCAATCCTTTCTGTTATGGGTAATGGTCCTACAAATCTTAGTGCCAATTTCCCTACAGATTCGAAGCGAACTAAATTCCTCAAAGGTGATACCTTGATGAAAACCATGTCTCCCACCTCAAACTCATTGTCAGTCCTTCTCCTATTTGCGTAGGATTCATGCCTGTCCTGAGCTGACTTCATTCGTTGTCTAACTAATCAATCTTTTCTGAGGTTTCTCTAACCATATCTGACCCAAGTCAAAGTCTTTATGTAGATTCCCACCAACAAGTTGGTGATCTACAGGGTCGTCCGTGTGATGCTTCGAAGGATGTCTGCCACTACTACCTTGATAACTGTTGTTGTAGGCGAACTCTACTAAAGGAAGATGTTCTTCCCAAGTCCCTCCGAAGTCTAGGATACACAGTCTTAAAAGATCCTCAAGAACTCTATTCACCCTTTCCGTCTGTCCATCTATTTGAGGGTGATAAGTGGTGCTCAAACACAACTATCTACCTAATGCTTCTTGCAAGCTCCTTCAAAATTCAATGGTAAAAATGGAGTCACAGTCACTTACGATACTGGAAGGTCCTCCATGAAGATGGATTATCTCACGAACATAAACTGTAACAAGCCGGAAAATCCGAACCAATTTAAAAAATTTATTTTGGCAATTTTGATGAATCTTGAATATTTAAAATGATTAGTTTAAATAATAACGACGAGAAATTTATTTTGAATAGAATTGGAATGTATATATTTGTTTGAATCAACATTAGAATATAATTATTTATTTTTAATTATAAAAGGAATTGAAAATGGCGCGGTAGTTTGAAAATTCGATTTGAAATTTCAAATGAATGTACATAATTCAAAATAAACCGAATTTTAGTGAAACCAAAAATAAAAGAATCTATTTAAAATTATCTTTCCAACGAATCTGAAAAATTGTAATTTTTAAGTGGGAATAAAAAGTTATGCCCAGTGGAAAATTCAAAATAGTCGCTATGTAAAATATAGCCCTCAAAAATGGAAATTTAGCAAATGACCTCCGTTTTTGACGGAACCACTTTTGTTGGATCCGGGATGTCAAGTGTGACGGCCCGTCCCGTACCAACCAACATTTACTCCAAAGGTGCGCTGTACACATGTCCAGTTAGCATGGAATGGGTCGTCAGAAGGAAAAGGAAGAAGGAAATGAACATACAAGGAACCTGTAGAATGTCTCATAGGGCATAGAATAAAATATAATAATAACATACTTGACATAAAACAGGTGAGACAGTGCATAAGCTAAAACCAGAACTAAACATAATAGCAGCGGAACTCCAAAATACAGATTATTACAACTTTCAAACCGTCTCAAAGTAAAAGTAAGATAAATGAGGTACACTATTAATGCCCAAGTAGCGACCACCAACGACACAGGGAGAATTTGCATATATATATATATCATACGTGGAAGCCTCCTGCCCGCCTCCGAATCAGCTACTCGCGCATCACCAGCTAACCTGTCTCTAGTCTGCTCGAGTGAGCACCCAGAGTAATAAGAGGGGACATAAAACTCTGGGTCAGACATAAAGCCTGGTATGAGCGATAAGCATCTAAAGTGAACAATAACAGGTAGACTAAAACATACCTGAACCTGAACCTGCAACCAAAGAGTTAGCACTACATACTGTACAACACTCTAAGGTAACATATCAAACGGTGTAAAGATACGGAGGTGGGGGAGGTGTGCATGTCATAGTGATGGCAAACAATCAAACATAGCATCCATCCTCACATCTCTCACTCAGTGCGTAAAGCATACGATATTCACCACTTCGATCACCCAACATACCTTGCTACGATCACTCTGCCCCATGAAGTCATAAATGGCTTCACTGCACTGATAACGTAGCCACAAATCCTTCGTTATGTCCACTTTGCCCCATGGAGTCACAAGAACCCCACTGCACTGGCTCATAGCCTTACTAATCCTTACTATGTCCACTTGCCCCATGGAGTTGTTCAGCCCATCTGCGCTGGCTCATAGTCTTACTACGCATCACCTTGCCCCTCGGGTCATAATGACCCTACTTCACTGATAACGTAGTTTTGCTACCATCACCTTGCCCCTCAGGTCACAATGACCCTACAACACTGATAAGTAGCCCATCATTCATTTTTAGTGGTGGATCGAAGTTATGAACGTCGACAACTCCTTAGCACACGTCCCGCAGCAAAGTCCAACCATGAAGTGAACTCATCGGTTCCCAACTGGATCCTGAGCTCTAACTTCCCATATTGGACTACCTTTGCATCTCTGGTTATTGGTCAATACTGGGTCGGGTCGGGTTCCTCAAGCCATCGGTTCGGGTCGGGTATTCTCCATCGGTTCGGGTCGGGTCCTCTTCTGGTTCGGGTCGAGTATTTCTCCTCGGGTCGGGTCGGGTGCCATCCCCCTCCAGTTCGTGCTTCCGCTCCGATCTGTCTCCATGCTTCCTTCACATGCTCCTATCCGATCCATCTTCATGCTTCCGCTCCGATCCGTCTTTATACTTCCGCTCCGATCCGTCCTCCTTAATCCGATCCGATCCTAGTTCAGTTAGCGTGGCCTTCCTTTTTGCCAATTTTCCCAAGTGTCAGGCTCCGATCCGATCGAATCCCTTGCCCAGTTCAACATATCCGATCCGAGCCCCATATCCGATCCGATCTGAAACCTGCACTGTTTTCTGAAACTGTTCCAGCAAGTGTTTACGCCATTCGATGACGTTTTCGACCATTCTAACTATTAAAACCAATCACAAAGCATTTCATACAGTCATAGCAACATGCATAATCAACCACAAACATCAAAACATCAATATGATAGGTTAAAATGGATCAAACATACCCAAAACCCCATATTTCCCCTTAAGCATGTTTAGGTGAAACTAATGATAGGATTAACAAAACTTAACCAAATTAACCCAAATTCATATCAGAGGTCTAAAACATCATTTAGGAATTTATGAACATTTTCCCGAATTTTATCATGTTTAAATTCGCTAATTAACACTAATCACCCTTGACTAGCCATAATTAGTGTAAAACTATGCAAATCACTCACCTTAGCCACAAATAAACTAAGATCTGAAATAAATCTCTGATTTGATGTGAATCCCAATGCTATACAGCAGCTCCAATGTTGCTTTGGTGTAGATCTTCCTTGATTAGAGGTTGCTAAGCCAAATCCTTGACCAAAAGGTGATTTGGAGGTAATTTAGAGGTTGAAGGTCATTTTTAGGATTCCTTGGTGATAAGTGGAGGCTAGAAAACTGAAATGGAATGATCCTCTATCTCATTTCAGCCTCCCCATAACCCTAATCCCGAAATGAGTTATGAGCCTACTCACTAATCACCCGATTTGGCCCGGTTAAGCAGTTTTTCACCCTCCAAACCTTATTTCAGCCATATCTCCCAAACGGTAAGTCCGTTTGGCTATTATGACCACTCTACGGAAAGGTAAACCATCAAACGAATCCAATGGAAGTGGTTTCCGGTCAAAATTCCTTTCCAATCAAAAGTTATGGCCAAAACAGTACTAACTAGGGGTAAAATGGTCATTTAAAAATCGACAAAAATCATGAACATGGGAAATGACTCTAATGGATGTTTCCAAAAGTTACATGACCATACGACTTCACATGAGAAAGAAATAAATATTCTACGATCCTATGATGTGTAGAATACGGGTCGTTACACTCCCCCCCCCCCCTAAGAAATTTCGCCCCCGAAATTCCCTAATTAAAACACACACAAAGGTCCTGCATGCCTATCAACCATAAAACAACCATCAAACATGCAAAATAAGTAAAATAAGTCTATCCTAGCATGCGGAATAACTAAATCGCAAAGTAAATCTTACCAGGCAAAGAGTTCTGGATATGCCTTCCTAAAGCTGTCCTCTGTCTCCCAAGTACAATCATTCTCGTCCTCGCCCCACTGAACCTTGACTAGCTTCACCGCCTTCCTTCGAAGTTGGTTCGTATCGGGCCCCACAATACGAATCGGCTTGCGGTTCCCAACCGCCTCGGGTTATACTTAGAAGTCCTCTAACTGATCTGGTGAAATATTCATATCTGAGTCGTGGACGAACTTCCTTAGTTGGGAAACATGAAATACATTGTGAACTCCCGCCATTTTCTCTGGTAAGCCAACTCTATAGGCCGAATTCCCGACTAGCTCAAGAACAGGGAATGGGCCAACAAATCTTGGTGCCAACTTGCCTCTCCTGCCAAATCGAATCACGCTCTTTAACGGAGAGATCTTGACAAACACCAAGTCACCAACGGAGAATTTCAAGTCTCTCCTCCTCTTATCAGCATAACTCTTTTGCCTATCTTGGGCAGCTTTCATTCGTTGCTGAATGATCTTAATCTTATCCGAAGTTTCTCTCACCACATCTGGTCCAAGCATAAACTTCTCGCCAGTCTCTATCCAACATGATGGTGAGTTACACGGTCTTCTGTACAAAGCTTCATATGGAGCCATACCGATACTGGATTGGTAGCTATTATTATATGCAAACTCTACTAGATGCAAATGGTCATCCCACGATCCACCAAAATCCAATATACAAGCTCTCAAGAGATCTTCCAATATACGATTCACCCTCTCCGTTTGACCGTCGGTCTGAGGATGATATGCGGTACTGAGATGTAATCCTGACCCTAGAGCTTCTTGTAAGCTTTTCCAAAACCCACTAGTGAACAACAGGTCTCGGTCACTCATTGGGTACTCCATGAAATCTCACTACCCACTTCATATACAGTTCTGCCAACTTGGCTGCCGTTCTGGTCGATTTGACTGGTATAAATCTTGCACTCTTAGTCAATCGATCCACAATTACCCAAATGCTATCATATCCCGATCTAGTCCTTGGTAAGCCATCGATGAAATCCATCGAGACTTGCTCCCATTTCCATTCGGGAATTTCTAATGGTTGCAACAACCCACTAGGCTTCTTTTGCTCGGCTTTAACTAGCTGGCAATTCATGCATTTGGATATGAACTTCCCAACGTCTCTTTTCATCCCTTCCCAGTAGTAAGTCTGTCTCATGTCTCGATACATCTTATTACCACCGGGATGTATAGTTAGTTTTGAGTGATGACATTCTCTAAGCACTTCATCTCTCAAACCATTCACGTTGGGCACAACTAGTCTTCCATTCTTCCGAAGCCATCCATCTCGATCAAGCCCATACACATTCATCTCCCCATCGATACCCATCTCTAACTTGGAGATGATTTCCAACAGATTAGGATCGTCCCTCTGGCTGGAACCAATCCGCTCTATCAAAGAGGGTCTGATCGCCAAACTAGATAGCATAACCGGATTCAATTCGCACTTTGGTCTGAAATCAAACCCCGCGATATACTCCAGTTGCTTCCATTCAAGAAACATTGCCCCTAAGCTGGCAAGTCTCCTACTCAAGGCATCGGCTACCGCATTACCTTTCCCAGGTGTATATGCGATATCAAAATCATACGAAGCCAAGAACTCTAACCATCTTTGCTGACGGAGATTCAGATCTTTCTGAGAGAAGAGATACTTTAACGATTTATGATCGGTAAACAACTCAAATCTTTCTCCCAATAGATAGTGTCTCCACATCTTCAGCGCAAACACAATCGCTGCTAATTCCAAATCATGGGTAGGATACTTCTTCTCATGAGGCTTTAGTTGTCGACTAGCATAAGCTACAACCCTACCCCCTTGCATCAATACAACACCCAATCCGGTACCACAAGCATCCGTGTATACCGTCATCTCTTCATTCCCTTTAGGAATGACTAACACTGGCGCACGAGTCAACTTCTCCTTTAGACTCTTGAAGGCATCCTCACACACTCCGTCCCAGACGAAGGACTGATTCTTCTTAGTCAACTGAGTCAACGGTGCTGCTATCTTGGAGAAGTCCTGGATAAACTTACGATAATATCCAGCTAATCCCAAGAAACTTCTTACATCTGTTGCATTCTTGGGTGTAGGCCAATCCTGTACTGTAGCCACCTTCGCAGGGTCCACGGCAATACCACTCTCTGAAACAACATGACCCAAGAATCTCACTTCCCTTCTCCAAAAATGACACTTAGAGAATTTCGCTTTCAATTGGTGTTTCCTCAACACCTCCATCACTATCCTCAAGTGTCCCTTGTGTTCCTCCTCTGTCATGGAGTAAACAAGGATATCATCCACGAACACAAGAACAAACTTATTCAACTGATCTCTGAATACTCGGTTCATAAGATCCACAAAGTAGGCTGGTGCATTGGTCAACCCAAATGGCATGACCAACCACTCATAAAATCCAGACGGCGTCCTAAATGCCGTTTTCGGAACACTCTCATCTGCTACTCGAAGCTGATGAAATCCTGTCGCGAGGTCCAACTGGGAGAACACTCTTGTTCCTTCCAGCTGATCAAACAAATCATCTATCCGCGGTAGATGATACTTATTCTTCCTCGTCACCTTATTCAACTCGCGATAGTCCACACACAAACGAAGGGAGCCATCTGCCTTAGTGGCAAACACAACTGGTGCTCCCCACTCGAAGACACTCCTTCTAATAAATCCCTTCTTCAAAAGATTGCTGACTTGCACCCCGAGCTCTCGCTGCTCCCTTGGTGCCATGCGACGAAGTGGCATCACTATAGGTCTGGCATCTTTCACTAAATCAATACGGAACTCAATCTCTCGGTGTGGTGGAAGCCCGGTCACCTCCTCAAAGACGTCCGGACACTGGCCAACCACGGGCACATCTGACAACTCATCCTGCGGGATGTCGAGGGAATTTACAAAACTAGCCATAACCCCATCACTAGGTAGACTACCAAACACTAACTTCCGCCCTCACTGTCACCAAAAAGCCCTCACAGTCTACCACTACCCCGTATCTATGGAGCCAATCGACTCCCAATATAATGCCATACCCAGTGAAGCCCAAAACAAAGCAATCACAAACAAACATACATCCATGACTCGATAAGACCAAATTCTTGCAAATCATACTAAGGCTAGTCGAACCACCAATCGAGTTCGTCACAACCAATGGTCTTTCGACTATCTCGGGTTCCAGTCCCAACCTATCTACCAGGTCACTAGATATGAAGGAACGGGAAGCCCCAGTATCAAACAAAACTCGAACTGGTACATCATAAATAGAAAGCATACCTTGAATAACAACATTCTTTCCTTTCTCCGTCGCAGTTGGGGCATTCGACGAAGAAGGAACAGCATCAATAGCATATGCTTTCACAATCTGCTTCTCCTTAAGAGGTTGCGGACACTTGTCCTTATGGTGTCCCACTTGAACACAGTTGTAGCACTTCCTTTCCGCTGGCTTGGCCCGACATTCTTTAGCATAATGGCCCTTCTTACCACAGCAGAAGCACTCAACATCCTTCTTGCTCTTTTTCTTGCCACCTTTTGATTGGTCCTGCTTCCTCTTATTTTGAGAGTTATTCTTGCCTCCACCGCCTGCTTGCGGCTTTGGCCCTTCTGCAGATGCAGCCCCAGTCTTTGACTTGGGGTAAAGACTCTCTGATCGCAAAGCTTTCCCCACAATCGATTCAAAAGTCTCATCGATGTGGTTGATAAGCCTTTCCCCCAAGTATCCATCCAAGCCGGTAATGAACTTCTCATTCTTCTTCTCAGGAGTATCAATAAGAGACAGTCCATACTTCGACAAGGTGTCGAACTCAGCAATATAATCAGAAACTGCCCTTCCGTTCTGCTTGAGTTCCAAGAACCTCTTGAACAACACTGACTTATGGGCAGCTGGAATAAACTTCTAGCTAAAGCGAGCCTTGAACTGATCCCAAGTAACCTGATCTTCTGGAGTAGCTGTTCTAATGGCATTCCACCAATTCATCGCTCGCCCTTGCAGCTGACGAGACGCTAGCCTTCTCTTCATCGCATCCTCAAGACCCAAGTCATCGAAGATACGGTCACAGCTATCCATCCAGTCTTGAACATCCGTGGCCGACTCCGTCCCGTGGAACGGCTTCCCACCAAGGTTAGTGTAATCTTTGCACAACTTGGCGAAATCGACCCTAAGAGCCTGCACTACTGGGCCAACACCAACTCCGGGATTGGGAACTGCCCCTTGCACTTCTCTAAGCATATCTCTCATGAGGTTAGTAAACATCGCCCTCATGTCAGCGGCGTTCCCCTGGTTGGTCCCTCTACCAGCACCCCTCGTGTCTCGGCTCATCGTCAATCTGAAAAAGGGAAACGATTAACAACCCCATAGTGGTGCTAGTGCAGTGCGAATTCATTCTTATACTACTAATAGTATATATATATATATATAGCTTTTGAAAACCAAAATAATTACAAATACGCGCTCTCATATACGTACTAACTCTCCCTGGTGTCTTTCCCTAGGTTAACTACGCAACCTAGAGCTCTGATACCAAGTGTGACAGCCCATCCCGCACCAACCGACATTTACTCCAAAGGTGCGCTGTACACATGTCCAGTTAGCACGGAACGGGTCGTCAGAAGGAAAAGTAAGAAGGAAATGCACATACAAGGAACATGCAGAATGTCTCACAGCGCATAGAATAAAATATAATAATAACATACTTGACATAAAACAGGTGAGACGGTGCATAAGCTGAAACCAGAACTAAACATAATAGCAGCGGAACCCCAAAATACAGCTTATTACAACTTTCAAACTGTCTCAAAGCAAAAGTAAGATAAATGAGGTACACTACAAATGCCCAAGTAGCGACCACCAACGACACAGGGAGAATGTGAATATATATATATATATATATATATATATATATATATATATATATATATCATACGTGGAAGCCTCCTGCCCGCCTTCGAATCAGCTACTTGCGCATCACCAGCTAACCTGTCTCTAGTCTGCTCGTGTGAGCACCCAGAGTAATAAGAGGAGACATAAAACTCTGGGTCAGACATAAAGCCTGGTATGAGCGATAAGCATCTAAAGTGAACAATAACAGGTAGACTAAAACATACCTGAACCTGCAACAAAAGAGTTAGCACTACATACTGTACAACACTCTAAGGTACCATATCAAACGGTGTAAAGATACGGAGGTAGGGGAGGTGTGCATGTCATAGTGATGGCAAACAATCAAACATAGCATCCATCCTCACATCTCTCACTCAGTGCGTAAAGCTTACGATATTCACCACTTCGATCACCCAACATACCTTGCTACGATCACTCTTCCCCATGAAGTCATAAATGGCTTCACTGCACTGATAACGTAGCCATAAATCCTTCGCTATGTCCACTTTGCCCCATGGAGTCACAAGAACCCCACTGCACTGGCTCATAGCCTTACTAATCCTTACTATGTCCACTTGCCCCATGGAGTGGTTCACCCCATCTGCGCTGGCTCATAGTCTTACTACGCATCACCTTGCCCCTCGGGTCATAATGACCCTACTGCACTGATAACGTAGTCTTGCTACCATCACCTTGCCCCTTAGGTTACAATGATCCTACTGCACTGATAAGTAGCCCATCATTCATTTTTAGTGGTGGATCGAAGTTATGAACGTCGACAACTCCTTAGCACACGTCCCGCGGCAAAGTCCAACCATGAAGTGAACTCATCGGTTCCCAACTGGATCCTGAGCTCTAACTTCCCATATTGGACTACCTTTGCATCTCGGGTTATTGGTCAATACTGGGTCGAGTCGGGTTCCTCCTCAAGCCATCGGTTCGGGTCGGGTATTCTCCATCGGTTCGGGTCGGGTCCTCTTCTTGTTCGGGTCGAGTATTTCTCCTCGGGTCGGGTCGGGTGCCATCCCCCTCCAGTTCGTGCTTCCGCTCCGATCCGTCTCCATGCTTCCTTCACATGCTCCTATCCGATTCATCTTCATGCTTCCGCTCCGATCCGTCTTCATACTTCCGCTCCGATCCGTCCTCCTTAATCCGATCCGATCCCAGTTCAGTTAGCGTGGCCTTCTGTTTTGCCAATTTTCCCAAGTGTCAGGCTCCGATCCGATCGAATCCCTTGTCCAGTTCAACATATCCGATCCGAGCCCCAAATCCGATCCGATCCGAAACCTGCACTGTTTTCTGAAACTGTTCCAACAAGTGTTTATGCCATTCGACGACGTTTTCGACCATTCTAACTATTGAAACCAATCACACAGCATTTCATACAGTCATAGCAACATGCATAATCAACCACAGACATCAAAACATCAATATAATAGGTTAAAATGGATCAAACATACCCAAAACCCCATATTTCCCCTTAAGCATGTTTAGGTGAAACAAATGATAGGATTAGCAAAACTTAACCAAACTAACCCAAATTCATATCAGAGGTCTAAAACATCATTTAGGAATTTATGAACATTTTTCCCGAATTTTATCATGTTTAAATTCGCTAATTAACACTAATCACCCTTGACTAGCCATAATTAGTGTAAAACTATGCAAATCACTCACCTTAGCCACAAATAAACTAAGATCTGAAATAAATCTCTGATTTGATGTGAATCCCAATGCTAAACAGCAGCTCCAATGTTGCTTTGGTGTAGATCTTCCTTGATTAGAGGTTGCTAAGCCAAATCCTTGACCAAAAGGTGATTTGGAGGTAATTTAGAGGTTGGAGGCCATTTTTAAGGTTCCTTGGTGATAAGTGGAGGCTAGAAAACTGAAATGGAATGATCCTCTATCTCATTATAGCCTCCCCATAACCCTAATCCCGAAATGGGTTATGGGCCTACTCACTAATCACCAGATTTGGACGTTTAAGCAGTTTTTCACCCTCCAAACCTTATTTCAGCCATATCTCCGAAACGGTAAGTCCGTTTGGCTATTATGACCACTCTACGGAAAGGTAAACCATCAAACGAATCCAATGGAAGTGGTTTCAGGTCAAAATTTCTTTCCAATCAAAAGTTATGGCCAAAACAGTACCAACTAGGGGCAAAATGGTCATTTAAAAATCGACAAAAATCATGAACATGGGAAATGACTCTAATGGATGTTTCCCAAAGTTACATGACCAAACGACTTCACATGAGAAAGAAATAAATATTCTACGATCCTATGATGTGTAGAATACGGGTCGTTTCATCAAGTTATTGCTAGATTCCAAAATTCATTATTTTCTACATTAATATGCGAGTGTGGCAAAAGAAAACGTGTTTTGTCAGTTTTAGTCAAATTTAATCGACTGGATAATGGCTATTTTTCAAACGACCTCCAAATTTGACGAAACTAGTTTTGTTAGAACCGTATCGTCAATACGAAGCTAGAAAATATTTTTTGGGAATTTTTGAAGTTCGTATGTGGCCCCGGTAAATGGAAATGTGCGTTCAAATTCAATATATAGATTTATATTTTGATTTTTACGGAAACTGATCGAAACAGTCGAATCAGCTTACGAAACATATCCCATTATGCTCGGAATGGGGGTAATTAGTTATGGAGGACAGTCGGTGGGTTTGATTTCGAGTTAGAAATAAAAAGTTGCTTTTTGAAAATTAAATTAATTAAATATATATATTAATATATATACTCTCTTCCTCCCTATCTCTCCCTTCAGAAGTCAACCGTTCAAAACAAAAGAAAAAGAAAAAAGAAAAAAGAAAAATCACGATTGGGTGAAGGAAACTGCCGCCGCCCATCACCGCGGGACCCCCTCAACGACGCCGCGTGCCGCCGCCCAACGCCGGTGAACTCCCCTCTCCTCCAGCGCACCTCCCCTTCCCCCTTCCATCTCTCTCCTCGTTTGAACCCACACCCCACCAAACCCGATGAAACCCCGCAGCCGCCGCCATGAAACCCTAGCCCGACCACTGCGCCTCTGCCACCACCTCCCGACTTCGACGCAGCCCCTCCCCTTCTCAATTCAACAGCAAAATCCCCTCCTCTCAGCGGTGAAAGGTGATTTTCGATTTTTAAATTATTTTTTACATATAATAGTTTATTTTAAATTTATATATAGCACGGCATTAAAAATGTGATCTTTTTCATGAATTAGCAATGAAAAGTTTAGATTTTTATAATACAAAGATTCGATTTTTAACACATAGAAAAGATATGATTTTTATAATATGAAAAGTGAGATAAAAATACGATTTTTAGATATATAGTAGCGAGATAAAAATATGATTTTTATCAACATGAAGTAGCGTAAAAAAAAATTGGATTTTTATTGTATGAAGAGCACCATAAAAATACGATCTTTGTTCATTGAAAGATATAATTTTTTATTTAATGCATTAGAATAAAAATGTGATTTTTATAGATAAAAATACGATTTTTATAATATTTTCATTATGATAAAGATACAATCTTTATATGTATATCATTAAGATAAAAATTTGTTTTTTATTATATATGAAGCGAAATAAAAATTCGATTTTTATATATGAAGTAGGAATATAAAAATATAATTTTTATATAAAAAGAAGCATTGTAAAAATATATGAAGTTGAAATTAAAATATGAATTTTATTTATTGGAATGGAGCGATAAAAATATATGATTTTTATATGTGAAATGCCATTAAAAATGTGATTTTTATCATATATACAGCAAAGTAAAAAATATGTTTTTTATCGTTTGAATGACAATGTAAAAACGCGATTTTTATATATTCATTAGCGATAGAAAGATTCAACTTTTATCTATATAGTAGCGGTATAAAAATATGATTTTTATCTATGTAGCGTTGTTATAAAAATATGAAATTATTTTTAGAAAGGTAAAAATATAATTTTTAGCCTATGTATGTTATTTACAAAATAATCATACAAAGAAATAATTATTGATTGGTTAAAAATATATTTTTTAACGTAGGTATGCTACATAAATCGACAATCAAAGCACGCCGGAGTGGAACCCAAAGGTGAGAACTCCTCACTTTTATTTTATTTCTAGTTAAAATATATAATAGGATGCAGATGGTGCTTAGCAGCACATGACACCCGTCATCCACAGCCCATGGATGACTTGTTTGTTTGATTGATGTGTTGTGAAAATTGATGGTGTGATGTGGAGTGGACTAAATATTTTATAGTTAAAAATATAATTTTTAACATGTATATTGTAACATATTTGTTGATTGAATAAAATAAATATTTGTTTATGTAAATATTTATTTACATAAACAAATATTTATAACATGTATATTTGTTGATTGAATCAATATCAGCCCCATTAACCCGCCTGACGAATAAAATAAATATTTATAAACAAATCAGACGATTTGTTTATGTACACACATTTGACTGATATTGATTGGGACGATAAATTTTACATATCGCCCAACTACACAAATAAAATTCATTATTTGTTGATTGAAACCCCACACGGGTATCGGGATGATATTGGACATACACTAATCCCAATAATCAGTTGTATGTCGATCGATCAATTGACAGGCTGTGTAAGCGTCGAATATTTATATTTGATGCTTATGCAGTGTAGAATGCACTTTGGGTGATGGTTGACTATGTTTGATTGTTGTTGTATACATGTATTGTATGAAATCCATATAAATTAAATTATATGGTAATTGACTGTGTCTGATTCCAGTTCAGAAAGAATGAATATTTTAAAATAACGATTATTTTGAAAGAATGAATATTTTAAAATAATATTCAGTAAAAGATCAAAATCTGATTTGGGATGGATACGAATATATTTGAATATGTAAAGCCGTGTTCATTAGATATGCGACATTTTGACGTGAACGATATTTATATCGATTTTATTCATTTTTATAATGAATATCGGAAAGGAATTGATTTCAAAATATAATGTTTTGAAAATATTATAATTTATATATTGATAATATAGAATATTCAATTTTGATTAGAAATTGAATATGAAGTTGAAATCGTTTTGAAAACAAATTTAAAATGATTTATAAAATACGTTTTAAATGGAAATCGACGAAATATATATTATATATATAATATAATGGCCTGAATAGAACGCACCGCGCTGCGGCAGCTCGCGAATTTCGACCATTGACTTCGAATGGACATCACGGGAGACCAGACCGTCGGATTCTCCTAAGACTGGAACTGTTGGGTTCGTATCGAAAAGAGCTTTCCAAATAATAATAGGGATTTGAAATCTAACGGTTGGATTTGGAATTATGTCCAAATCAAATTTGGAAAAGGTCGTTGTAATTGCAGTTCAATGGCCGTTTATGGGAATCGATTGTACGGGCCTTGATAAAATTATTAAAAATATCAATAAATTAGTGTAAAATCATAATAAATGATTTGGAAAGTATTGGGATGAAAAATTCCATATTTGAAAAGATAAAAATATTTCTTTTTTCAAAATGAACTAGTTATAAACTAGAAATAGAAAATCCAATGATTTTAAATAAATAAATTGGATTTGAAATGGTGTTGAAAATAGCCGGAATTTCCAATATATGAATTGGAATGGATTTGAATCGAAATTATCTTTAGAATAATTCGATATTGGATTTCGTGATTATACGAGTATTGCGGAGGAATTTAGAAGATATATATATATATATATATATATATATATTTATATATATCGTTATTCCAATACAATATTTGTTGGTTTTAGAATTTGATATTGAATATAAGCTGATATATTTTCTATTCAGAGTCTTGTATTTAATATCAAATTGGATTATGGGTTTGTCGTGAATGGTATCTGTAATAATACTGTTCTTGAACCGAATGTAGTTAAGAAAACTAGAAACTGACTCGAGATTAGCTAAGTTTAATGGTTTCCTGGGTATTGATCTGATGTTGGTTTCGGCCTTTGGGGTTAATACTTAGGGTCGTTCTCTTACTAATTTACGGTTAGAGATTGATGCGATTTTGGGTTTACTGTGGACTGTATTTTTAACGACATTCGTTCTTTAACCCGCTTTACAGTGAAATATGATTTGGAATTTATAAATCTTTTTATTGAGATTTAACTGGAATTTTCGAAGTAAAGTTCTCCAATTTAATATATTAAATTGGAATTGAATGGAATTCAATTGATAATAATCGAAGTGAACTTTTGTGGAGGAAGACTGTTAATACATATGGAATTTAAAAGGCTTTGTCGTTATTCCATTTATATTATTGGTCGGATATGGAAATTGATATCGATTATATATTGATTTATTTTACCGTGAAGATTCCATAATTAATGGAATGTGATTTGGGTTTATCGTGGACGGTGTTTTAAAATAACACTTATTCTTTAACCCGATTAACAATGGAATGAGGTTTTGGGTTGTCATGAATGGTATCATTAATAATACTGTTCTTAGACCCAATGAAGTTAAGAAAAACAGAAACTAACTGGAGATTAGTTAAGTTGAATGGTTTTCTGGGTATTGATCCAATGTTGGTTTCGGCCTTCGGGGTTAATACTTAGGGAATTGTTCACTTGCTAATTAACGATTAGAGGTTGAAGGAATGGAATGTAATAATTTAAATTATCAAATATGAGAAATAATCGAGAATGGAGTATCGTCTGTTTTACTCCTAGAGATAGTTAAATCTTAAATTAGATTTGAACATGAAATGGTAATTAAATTTATCGATAACACCGTGGTGTTAGTTATGGAGTAATACCAGTTCTGCTCCATAGGATGAATAGGTTGGGATTGGGAAATTAAATAAATGATTACTTCGGCAAGGTGCGCTAATCCCGACTAGTTTGGAAAACCATAACATGGTTTGAATTGACATACAAAGGAAGATTAAAGAATAAAATTTAATGAATTTATCTTTGATAAAATTAATGAGAACCTTTCCCAAAGTATGTGAATATTTGAATAAAAGAATATTCAAAATTGGAATGAGGCGTATGTTGTGTTTTATAGCACTTGTTTATTATATACGCGAATTATTCGGAAAGGCCCAGTTTATACCCATTTTGAATAACTGATTCGACGATGAAGATGGTGGATGAAGACTGGAGGTCTTCACATCGTTTGGATAATTACTAATGTCTTAATTGGGCTGTACACCCAAGATGAGGTAATAAGTGGTGATCGTCCAGATGTACTTGGAGATTGACGGATATGCGAGGACTTCTCTCTTGTATTGGACATACGGGAGAGAAATAAGGTGCTTCCGGTTTTGTTCAGACCCAGAACGGACTTGTAAATGGACTGTGTGTCTGACATTGGATTTTATTCTGTGTTGATTGATTTCTATTAAATATATATCTGTTTGGCGAGGGAGAATTTATTCTCTTGCTTAACGCCCTTCTCTGAGACATACGAGCTCAGAGGTTATATATCGATAGATATCAATTGCATGGCATGAATTGCCTGTGTGGCATGTTGAGATGCAGTGATCAAGGCTTTTGTTGAAAAGCAGAGTCGTGTGGTTGATGATCAAAGCACGACTTTGATACAGCGTAGCTTTTTGTATTGCGTTAATTCGCGAGCCTCACACCTCGATATTAGTCAAAACGGGATAAGGACAGCTGGGAGAACACGATGTTTCTTTCTAGCTATGGATGGTGTTAGCGTTTTACTACCCCTGACATTGTTGATTATTATACCTTTGTGGATGTTGGAATGCGGGGCGCCTCGGATATATCGGTCTCTACGGAGCCGATGGATAGGTCCGATAGGATCGGGACACGTGTGTTCAGGAATTGCCAATCCACTAACGTAAGTGTGGACCGCCCAACTGATTCCAAGGGTTCCCTGCGGGGAATACTAGGGCATTTGCTAGAGTGTCTCGAAGCCGGTGAGGAGCTTGCCCCTTTCCTCGACTCATGACGGAAATCCAATTTCCAATACGTAATATTTCGTTTTTATTTGTAGAGACTAGCATGGCGACATGATAGATGGTACCCATGCCGCCTATGATTGATACATTTATATTTGAAATTGTTTTCATACACTTTACACTATAATAGTATCAAAATGATTTGTTAGAAATGTACCAAACATATTTGGCAATTATAAGGGAAAACCCTATCCTCCGGCTTGCATTGCATTGTGTGATGGGACCTGGGTCTTATTATAGCTTCATTTTTCAAAAAGCATTGCGTTGTTTATTCTATATGCTAGTATTTTTGGGAGGAAACCTGTTCCGTGTTATACGGCGTGGTCCCTTAAATTACTCTCTTTTAAAGTAAAGTTTTAAATAACTGTTTTAGTTCTCACGCCAGTCACATGACTGACCTGGAGTTTAATGTTTTAACTTAAACTCTGGGTGCCCCTATTTTCTATACGGGCAGCTATTAATTTTGGTTTTGCAGATTTATATTCATAGGATCCAGGTTTACAGCTGGAGTGATATCCGGAAAGCTCTATATCCGTTTATCTCTTTCAGTTGTGTTTTGTATTATTTTCCGTTGTAGTAATGTATTTAAATCTCTGATATTTTATGATGTGTAATGTTTATTCATACTCTGTATATTCTTCTATTCTGATGGAATTGTTGTAATAAGCAACGAAATGTTCTTCTGTTTGTGTTCTGATTCGTCTTGTTCTCAAAGCAATTCGTTGTTTCCTTCATGGGGAAGTTTAGGTCGCAACAGGTAGTATCAGAGCTTTGGTTTACAGAGCTCGAGAACAAGGCACATTAGAACCAAACGAAAGAATTCATCGGAGATTGGATTAGCAATATCCAATGAGAATGACTCGTTAGAGATGGGATCCTAGAACGAGTCAAAAGAGTGTTATTTTAAAATAAAAATGAAAACAAATATTGTTTTGAAAATTTAAACCATTTCATACGTATTTGAATATTTATTTGTATTGAATTTGGACAATCCAATATATAAAGATTTTGGATATACGCCTTGCAAACGTGTGTTCGAAGTTTAATATACTGGATAGATATAGAATCACACTCTAGCCGCGCGGAGATGATACTGATGATAGTACGTACATAATCAGTATTTGTGTTCGAGTTTCGAAAGTGGGATATCTATATGATTCCAATTGATTGGTGTGAGAACCAAAACTAGATAGGGTTTATTGTTGTGAATTGGCATCAAAAACATGATTTTCAGGATATATGTCAAAATTATGAATTTGAAACGTTAATTCACTAATTGATTGATGGTTGTGTTGTGTGATTATTCATTTAAATCATTATGTGAATGTACGGTAAATTTAGGCCAATTTGAGTCAAATATTGAACTATATTGAAAATTGTTTGGAAATGCATGCATATACATGTGTATCTATTGAACAAGTCATTGCAAAGAGGCTAGAAGGATAAAATTGTTTTCCTGACAAATAGGTACATGTTTACAAATTTCTTGGGTTTTGGATGATTTTATGAGCCGATTGGCTAGCTGCTTGGCCGTTTACTTTTCTTTTTGGATTGGAGAGGCCTATATGGCAATTTCGGGTTTTTCCCGGTGCTCCCGTACAGAAGAGGTTATGGCGAAATTTTTCGAAAATTTAGGGTGTTAGCCAAATTTTTGAAAATTTGAAAAGTTCTTAGAAACTGAAAAGTTGAAGAACTTAAGCCATAATGAAAATAATGAAAGTTAAGTTGGTTAGTTAAACAACTTTCAGCTTCATTCCTTTTCGAGGACGAAAAGATTTTAATTGGGGGAGATTGTAACAAACCGGAAAATCCGAACCAATTTAAAAATTTTATTTTGGCAATTTTGATGAATTTTGAATATTTAAAATGATTATTTTAAATAATAATGACGAGAAATTTATTTTGAACAGAATTGGAATGTATATATTTATTTGAATCGACGTTAGAATATAAATATTTATTTTTAATTATAAAAGGAGTTGAAAATAGCGCGGTAGTTTGAAAATTCAATTTCAAATTTCAAATGAATGTACAGGATTCAAAATAAACAGGATTTTAGCAAAAGCAAAAATACAAGAATCTATTTAAAAATATCTTTCCAAAGAATCCGAAAAAATTGAAATTTCATAGCGGGAATAAAAAGTTATGCCCAGTTGAAAATTTAGAATAGTCGCTATGGAAAATATAGCCCTTAAAAATGGAAATTTTGCAAACGACCTCCGTTTTTAATGAAACCACTTTTGTTGGATCCGGGATGTCAAGTTATTGCTAGATTCCAAAATTCATAATTTTCTGAATCAATATGTGAGCGTGGCAAAAGAAAATGTGTTTTGTCAGTTTTAGTCAAATTTAATTGACCAAAAAATGGCTATTTTTCAAACGACCTCCAAATTTGATGAAACTAGTTTTGTTAGAACTGAATCGTCAATACGAAGCTAGAAAATATTTTTCAAGAATTTTTAAAGTCCGTATGTGGCCCCAGTAAATGAAAATGTGCGTTCAAATTCAGTATATAGATTTATATTTTGATTTTGACGGAAACTGATCGAAATAGTCGAATCAGCTTACGAAACATATCCCATTGTGCTCGGAATGGGGGTAATTAGTTATGGATGACAGTCGGTGGTTTTGATTTCGAGTTCGAAATAAAAAGTTGCTTTTTGAAAATTAAATTAATTAAATATATATACTAATATATATACTCTCTTCATCCCTCTCTCCCTTCAGAAGTCAACCGTTCAAAACAAAACAAAAAAAAAGAAAAATCGCGATTGGGGGATGGGAACCGCTGCCGCCCATTAACGCGGGTCCCCCCAACGAGGCCGCGTGCCGCCGCCCAACGTCGGCGAACTCCCCCCTTCTCCAGCGTACCTCCCCTTATCCCTTCCATCTCTCTTCTCTTTGAACCCCCCCAAACCCGATGAAACCCCGCAGCCGCCGCCCTGAAACCCTAGCCCGACCACTGCGCCTCCGCCACCACCTCCCGACTTCGACGTTGCCCCTCCTCTTCTCAGTTTAACACCAAAACCCCCTCCTCTCAGCGTTGAAAGGTGATTTTCGATTTTTAAAATTAGTTTTTACATATAATAGTTTATTTTAAAAATATATATAGCACGACATTAAAAATGTGATCTTTTTATGAATTAGCAATGAAAAGTTTAGATTTTTATAATACAAAGATTCGATTTTTAACACATAGAAAAGATACGATTTTTATAGTATGAAAAGTGAGATAAAAATACGATTTTTAGATATATAGTAGCAAGATAAAAATATGATTTTTATCAACATGAAGTAGCTTTAAAAAAAATTGGATTTTTATTGTATGAAGAGCACCATAAAAATATGATCTTTGCTCATTGGAAGATATAATTTTTATTTAATGCATTAGAATAAAAATGTGATTCTTATAGGTAAAAATACGATTTTTATATGTTTTCATTATGATAAAGATACGATCTTTATATGGATATCGTTAAGATAAAAATTCGATTTTTATTATATATGAAGCGAAGTAAAAATTCGATCTTTATATAAGAAGTAGGAATATAAAAATATAATTTTTATATAGAAAGAAGCATTGTAAGAATATATGAAGTAGAAATTAAAATATTATTTTTATTTATTGGAATGAAGCGATAAAAATATATGATTTTTATATATGAAATGCCATTGTAAAAATGTGATTTTTATCATATATGTAGCAAAGAAAAATATGATTTTTATCATTTGAATGGCAATGTAAAAACGTGATTTTTATATATTCATTAGCGATAGAAAGATTCGATTTTTATCTATATAGTAGCGAAATAAAAATGTGATTTTTATCTATGTAGCGTTGTTATAAAAATATGAAATTATTTTTGGAAAAGTAAAAATATAATTTTTAGCCTATGTATGTTATTTATAAAATAATCATACAAAGAAATAATTATTGATTGGTTAAAAATATAATTTTTAACGTAGGTATACTACATAAATCGACAATCAAAGCACGGCAGAGTGGAACCCAAAGGTGATAACTCCTCACTTTTATGTTATTTCTAGTTAAAACATATAATAGGATGCAGACAGTGCTTAGCTGCACCCGACACCCGTCGTCCACAGACCACAGATGACTTGTTTGTTTGATTGATGTATTGTGAAAATTGATGGTGTGATGTGGAATGGAATAAATATTTTATAGTTAAAAATATAACTTTTAACGTGTACATGAATAAAATAAATATTGATGAACAAATCAGGCGATTTGTTTATATACACACATTTGACTGATATTGATTGGGATGATATATTTTACACATCGCCCAACTACACAAATAAAATTCATTATTTGTTGATTGAAACCCGACACGGGTATTGGGACGATACTGGACATACACTAATCCCAATAATCAGCTGTATGTCGATCGATCGATTGACAGGCTGTGTAAGCGTCGAATATTTATATTTGATACTTATGCAGTGTAGAATGCATTTTGGGTGATGGTTGACTGTGTTTGATTGTTGTTGTATACATGTGTTATATGAAATCCATATAAATCAAATTATATGGTAATTGACTGTGTCTGATTCCAGTTCAGAAAGAATGAATATTTTAAAATAATGATTATTTTAAAAAAATGAATATGTTAAAATAATATTCGGTAAAAGATCAAAATTTGATTTTGATGTCTGATTTGGGATGGATACGAATATATTTGAATATGTAAAGCCGTGTTGATTAGATATGCGCCATTTTGATGTGAACGATATTTATATCGATTTTATTTATTTTTATAATGAATATAAAAAAGGAATTGATTTCAAGAGATAATGTTTTGAAATTATTATAATTTATATATCGATGATATGGAATATTCAATTTTGATTAGAAATTGAATATGAAGTTGAAATCGTTTTGAAAACAAATTTTAAACGATTTATAAAATATGTTTTAAATGGAAATCGATGAAATATATATTATATATATAATATAATGGCCTGAATAGAACGCGTCGCGCTGCGGTAGTTCGCGAATTTCGACCATTGACTTCGAATGGACATTACGGGAGATCCAACCGTCGGATTCTCCAAAAACTGGAACTGTTGGGTTCGTATCAAAAAGAGCTTTCCAAAGAATATTAGATCTTTGAAATCTAATGGTTAGATTTGGAATTATGTCCAAATCAAACTTGGAAAAGGTCGTTGTAAGTGCAGTTCGATGGCCGTTTATGGGAATCGACTGTACGGGCCTTGATAAAATTATTAAAAATATCAATAAATTAGTGTAAAATCATAATAAATGATTTGGAAAGAATTAAGATGAAAAATTCCATATTTGAAAAGATAAAAATATATTTTTATCAAAATGAACTAGTTATGAACTAGAAATAGACAATCCAATGTTTTTATATAAATAAATTGGATTTGAAATGGTGTTGAAAATAACTAGAATTTCCAATATAGGAGTTGGAATGGATTTGAATCAAAATTATCTTCAGAATAATTCGATATTGGATTTCGTGATTATATGGATATTGCGGAGGAATATGGAAGATATATATATCGTTATTCCAATACAATATTTGTTGGTTTCAGAATTTAATATTGAATATAAGCCGATATATTTTCTATTTAGAGTCTTGTTTTTAATATCAAATTGGATTTTGGGTTTGTCGTGAATGGTATCTTTAATAAAACAGTTCTTGAACCGAATGTAGTTAAGAAAATTAGAAACTGACTGGAGATTAGCTAAGTTGAATGGTTTCCTGGCTATTGATCTGATGTTGGTTTCGGCCTTCGGGGTTAATACTTAGGGAATCGTTCTCTTACTAATTTACGGTTAGAGACTGATGGGATTTTGGGTTTGTTGTGAACTGTGTTTTTAACGACATTCGTTCTTTAACCCGCTTTACAGTGAAATGTGATTTGGAATTTATAAATCTTTTTATTAAGATTATCTGGAATTTTCCAAAGTTTTCCAATTTAATATATTAAATTGGAATTGAATGGAATTCGATTGATAATAATCGAAGTGAACTTCTATGGAGGAAGACTGTTAATACATATGGAATTTAAAAGGCTTTGCCATTATTCCATTTATATTATTGGTCGTATACGGAAATTGATATCAATTTTATAATGATTTGTTTTACCGTGAAGATTCCATAATTAATGGGATGTGATTTGGGATTATCGTGAATGGCGTTTTAAAATAACACTTGTTCTTTAACCCGATTAACCACGGAATGAGTTTTTGGGTTGTCGTGAATGGTATCTTTAATAATGCTATTCTTAGACCCAATGGAGTTAAGAAAATCAGAAACTAACTAGAGATTAGTTAAGTTGAATGGTTTCCTGGATATTGATCTGATGTTGGTTTCGGCCATCGGGATTAATACTTAGGGAATTGTTCACTTGCTAATTTACGGTTAGAGGTTGATGGAATGGAAAGTGATAATTTAAATTATCAAATTTGGGAAATAATCGAGAATGGAGTATCGTCAGTTTTACTCCTAGCGGTAGTTAAATCTTTAATTAGATTTGAATGTGAAATGGTAATTAAATTTACCGATAACACCATGGTGTTAGTTATGGAGTAATACCAGTTCTGCTCTGTGGGATGAATAGGTTGGGATTGGGAAATTAAATAAATGATTACTTCGATAAGGTGCGCTAATCCCGACTAGTTTGGAAAACCATAACATGGTTTGAATTGACATCCAAAGGAAGATTAAAGAATAAATTTTAAATAATTATCTTTGATAAAATTAATGGGAACCTTTCCCAAAGTATGTGAATATTTGAATAAAAGAATATTCAGAATTGAAATGAGTCGTATGTTGTGTTTTATAGCACCTGTTTATTATATACTCGAGTTATTCGGAAAGGCTGGGTTTATACCCATTCTGAATAACTGATTCGACGATAAGTCGGTGGATGAAGACCGGAGGTCTTCACATCGTTTGGATGATTACTGATGTCTAGATTAGGCTATACACCCAAGACGAGGTAATAAGTGGTGATCATCCAGACGTACTTGGAGATCGACGGATATGCGAGGACCACTCTCCTATATTCGACATACGGGAGAGGAATAAGGTGCCTCCGGTTTTGTTCAGACCCAGAACGGACTTGTAAATGGATTGTGTGTCTGACATTGGATTTTATTATGTGTTGATTGATTTCTATTAAATATATATCTCTTTGGCATCGGAGAATTTATTCACTTGCTTAACGCCCTTCTCTGAGACATACGAGCTCAGAGGTTATATATCGATAGATATCAATCGCATGAATTGCCTGTGTAACTTGCTGAGATGCAGTGATCAAGGCTTTTGTTCAAAAGCAGAGTCTTGTGGTTGATGATCAAAGCACGGCTTTGATATAGTGTAGCTTTGTGTATTGCGTTAATTCGCGAGCCTCACACCTCGGTATGAGTCAAAAACAGGATAAGGACCGCTGGAGAACACGACGTTTCTTTCTAGCTATGGGTGGTGTCAGCGTTTTACTACCCCTGACATTGTTGATTATTATATCTTTGTGGATGTTGGAATGCGAGGCGCCTCGGATATATCGGTTTCTACGGAGCGGATGGAGAGGTCCAATAGGATCGGGAAATGTGTGTTCAGGAATTGCCAATCCACTAACGTAAGTGTGGACCGGCCCAGCCGATTCTAAGGGTTCTCTACGGGGAATCCTGGGGCATTTTCTAGAGTGTCTCGAAGCCTGTGAGGAGCTTGCCCCTTGCCTCGATTCATGACGGAAATCCAATTTCCAATACGTAATATTTCGTTTTTATTAGTAGAGACTAGTATGGCGACATGATAGATGGTACCCATGTCGCCTATGATTGATACATTTATATTTGAAGTTGTTTTCATACATTTTACACTATAATAGTATCAAAATGATTTGTTTTAAATGTACCAAACATGTTTGTCTATTATAAGGGAAAACCTTATCCTCCGGCTTGTTTTGCATTGTGTGATGGGACCTGGGTCTTGTAATAGCTTCATTTCTCAAAAAGCATTGCGTTGTTTATTCTATGCACTAGTATTCTTGGGAGGAAACCCATTCCGTGTTATACGGCGCGGTCCCTTGAATTACTCTCTTTTAAAGTAAAGTTTTAAATAACTGCTTTAGTTCTTACGCCAGTCACATGACTGACTTGGAGTTCAATGTTTTAACCTAAACTCTAGGTGCCCCTATTTTCTACATGGGCAGCTTATAGTTTTAGTTTTGTAGATTTATATTTACAGGATCTTGGTTTACAGCTAGAATGATATCTGAAAGCTCTGCATCCATTTATCTCTTTCAGTTGTGTTTTGAATTATTTTCAGCTGCAGTAATGTATTTAAATCTCTGACGTTTTATGTTGTGTAATGTTTATTCATACTCTATATATTCTTGTATTCTGATGGAATTGTTGTAATATGCAATGAATGTTCTTCTGTTTGTGTTCTGATTCGTCTTGTTCTCAAAGCAATTCGTTCTTTCCTTCACGGCGAAGTTCGGGTCGCCACATAAACTATTGCCAACCATGCTGCCATCCTCTTACTCTTAACCGGAATGAAATGAGCGCTCTTATTAAGTCTATCCATTATAACCCAAATACCGGTATTGCCTTTCCTAGATCTTGGCAAACCATTAGTGAAATCCATCGAGACACTCTCCCACTTCCACTGTGGGCTCTTCAAGGGATGAAGTAAACCATCGGGCTTCTTTTGCTCGATTTTGACTTGCTGGCAAACCAAACATCGAGAAACAAACTCCGCCACATCTTTCTTCATCCTAGCCCAAAAGAAAACCCTCTTCATATCTCTGTACATCTTATCATCACTGGATGAATAGTCATATTTAAGTGATGAGCTTCCTCAAGGACTGTCTTCTACAAACTTCCAACTCGGTAACCACGAAGCCTTCCTTCTCGTTGCAACCACCCTCTATCGTCCGTGGAATATCTACTAAGGTGACTATAAGTCTCCCCTCTACTAAGATTATCCAAGATGTCTCAATTTCTGTGGATCTTCTTGCTGCGAAGTTCCTTTCTGATCCAAAAGACTAGGTCGCACCTCTAGTGATGCCAATAAACCAGGTATAAACTCGGTGGAGGGTCTAAAATCAAAAGTCGATATAAACTCCAAGCTTTTCCTCTCCACAAACAGAGGACTTAAGTCCATCCTCGGCCTACTCAATGCGTCTTCCACCATATTACCCTTGTCAACGGTATAAGCAATCTCAAAATCACAGGATGCTAAGAACTCCATCCATCTTTGTTGCCTTAAATTAAGATCCGTCTGCGAGAACAAGTATTAGATAGATTTATGATCGGTGTACAACTCGGACTTCAATCCAAGCAGATAATGACGCCAAGTTTTAAGCGCAAATACTATGGCAGCTAGCTCTAAGTCATGGGTAGGGTAGTTCTTCTCATAAACCCTTAGCTGTCCACCCCCATAACATACAACCCTTCCTTCTTGCATCAGAATCGCACCAAGCCGTGTACCACATGCATCAGTGTACACTACAAACATTTTGTTCTCATCAGGCAAGGTCAAGCTGGGCCTGTTGTTAGAGCGCTCTTCAATCGTTGGAAAGCATCGTCACAATCTAAATCCCATGAAAATGTCAAATTCTGCTTCGTCGACCAGGTGAGAGGGGATGATATCTTTGCGAAGTCCTTAATGAACTTCCATAATAGCCTGCTAATCCAATAAAACTTCTCATCTCCGCTGCATTCTTTGGGATCTGCCAATCTTGAACTGCAAATACCTAAGCGGGATCCACTGCTATGCCATCTTTAGAGACCACATGCCCTAAAATTATCACTTCTTTTCTCCAAAAATGACAATTGGATAATTTTGCCTTAAGCTAGTGCGCACGGAGAATTTTCAAAACCTTCTTTAAATGTAATGCATGCTCTTCCTCGCTCTTCGAGAAAATTGAAATATCATCAACAAAGACCACAACGAACTTATTTAGAAACTCCTGAAACACCCTGCTCATCAGATCACAAAATAGGTGGGTGCGTTCATCAACCCAAAAGGCATAACGAGCCACTCGAAGAAACCATCGGAGTTCTAAAAATGGTCTTGTCTATACTGTCCTTGGCCACCCTCAACTGATGAAACCCCATGGCCAAGTCTAACTGGGAGAAAATAGATGCACCAACAAGCTGGTTAAACAGATCATTTATCCTTAGAATTGGGTGCCTATTATTTTTAGTTAGTTTATTAAACTCCCTATAATCCACACATAAGCGAAGAGAACCATCCGCCTTATTTGTGAATACTATCGGAGCACCCCCTTCAGATATGTTTCGCCTGATAAACCTTTTCTCATGTAGCTCCCCTACTTGCTTGCTGAACTCCCTCCTTTCTCTTGGAGCCAAATGGTGCACAGGAAATGCAACTGGCTTTGCATTGTCCGCCAAGTATATCCGGAAATCAATCTTGCGCCTTGGGGGTAAGCCCTGAACCTCATCATAAACATCAAGATACTCACAGACTACTTCTATAGATCGTAA
Source organism: Allium sativum (assembly GCA_030737875.1). Lineage (NCBI taxonomy): Eukaryota > Viridiplantae > Streptophyta > Magnoliopsida > Asparagales > Amaryllidaceae > Allium > Allium sativum. Next base: position 438,755,043 of record CM060922.1, on the reverse strand, counting down.
ATCATTGATAGATACATCAAGTGACTCCAGGAAACTAAGCATGACACAACCTTTAGGGTCACAAGAAATCTCGAGGGTCCTCCCATGACAAGTCAAAAGTCTAACGACCCTCCTCTCACAGTCCAGAATGGCATCATACATGGATAGCCAATCCGTCCCTAGAATCAAACCATAGCCCATGAAACCAAGCACATATGCGCCGCACTCAAACTCGAAGCCTAACACAGATATTCTCAAACCCCGACAAATCATAGAAAAATGAGTCGTACCACCAATAGTGTTTGAGACAACCATATGATCCAATACCGTACTAGTACTAAGGTATAGAGACTCAACCACAGAATCATATATAAAAGAATGTGAAGCGCCCGAATCAAAAAGAGTTCTAACAACATGATTGGAAAGAGAAATCAAACCTTTAACGGAAACTTTCCCACCTCTGTCTAGCGCACCGGCCCCGAGAGCATGCACCTGCCCTCTCGAAGATCCTACCCTTTGACCTTGTCCTTGCTTCTTCGGGCACTCCTTAGAAAAGGTGTCCGACCTCTCCATAATTGAAACAAGCATTCTTCTTTCTTTTGCAGTCCTTGATCAAATGACCCTCACATCCACAATTATGACACTTCCTTTTATTTCTAGCCTTGCCATCCTTTCCGCCTTTCTTTTGTTGCTGATGTTGTTGTCCTTTCTTGGGCCAAACTTTCTTGTTTTATGTTTCCTCAACCTTAGCTTCTCTCTTTTTCCCCTTTATCTTCTTCATGCATCAATGCCATATCAACGAGCCTTTCAAAAGTTGCTCCCATCGGAATATGAGACATAGCTAACCCATGGAGGGGTTCATTCAATCCTCTAGCAAACCACAAAGCTTTCTTATGCGGGGTATCTACTAGCTCTAACCCAAACCTCGCCAGTTGGTTGAACTTGTTAACATACTCTCTGGCAGTCATGCATCCTTGCTTGAGCACCAAGAACCTTTCCATTGCATACTTTTCTCGGCTCGAGAAAGAAACTTCATTTCGAATCTTTATCGGAAATCATCCCAAGTCTCCACTGGATTCCGTGCTTGCGTCACTTCCCACCAAAATGAAGCCTCATCTTTAACAGCCAAGCGGCGAGCTGAATCTTTCTATGATCGTCAACTTCGAAAAATCCAAACAAATCTTCCGTCTCCTTAAGACAATTCCTTGCCTCTACAAAATTCTCAGTTCCACAGAATGGCTTTCTACCCATAGCAGATAAATTATCAGCACGCGGAGGAGGAGGAAGAACAGCGGGTGCAGTTGGGGGAGGAACGTCTGCTTGACCACCGACAGGCGTCATAGCCTCTAGATACCGACGGAACTAGCCTGGTATTGTGATGCCCTCAGGTATATTATGTCCCCCAGACACGCTGAAAAGAAAAGGAAAAAGGGATTCAAACAGAGAATTGAAAGATATTACAAATGGATTTGGGGAAATATTTTTTTCAAAACAAACTTTTCTTTTTAAAACCTTTTTGAAAACAATTTTCAGAATCTTTTATCGGATCGGGTAACCTTCGACTCTGATACCAAGTGTGACACCCCACGTCCGTTAATGTCATGTTAAGAGAATGCATTAAGTTTTGTGAAGCGTTAATGGTAAATAGAAACAGAAATATTACAGACAGATATAAAATAGCAAAAGAATTTAAAATATTAAGTAGAAAACACCGTGGTTAAAAACATATTTACATCATGAGTCTGAAATACATAAAACCCAGTACATCAACTTAAAACTTCTGTCTTGTACTAAAATCATCAAAGTACAACAAACATGAAAAGTGCATAATCCCCAAAAAACATAGCCATAGTACAGAAGGTACGAAATCAAGCGGTACATCTAAGAAGCTCCAAGCAGAAGGAAAGAAGAATCCTGATCAAACCTGATTATTCCCACCTTGAGAACCTGGGGGGAAACGGAAGAGAAAACGAGTAAACAAAATAGGTTGGACATAAGTCTGGCGAGTCCAGTTACTTTTAGCATATAAATTAGTAAAAGCATCATGACAGGCATATAAACTAGATAAGAGAGATAACAACATATAAGGTAGGTATGACAAGGTAAACATGATAAACCGAATGGAACATATATGTATAGCGCTTCCTAATACTTTTCTCTTTCTATGCACCAATACTAGTAACATATGAACAAGATGATCCCTATTAAGATGGTAGACTTAGGCATACTTCTAGTGAAAGGTTTTACCCCATACAATAACAGGCAGTCCAACTGAACATACCAGTGTTAACCCTAAGGATGATAACAGGCTCCTAAACAAGCAAGACTAGATGTACCCTAAGTACAACCCCAATCGATCGGCTCCCTACTCCATAGATACCCTGTGTTGGCCCCATAGTAGGACGTATCACCTCCTAAAGTGGCAATCCTTCGTTTCCAGGATGTGAACAACCACTACACCATATATGCTGATTAGGCTGTGTTTTTAACCATATCTAAAGCCGCTGGGCATGGTAAAAAGCCGTATCAAAAAGTGGCGCATCTAACTATTAGATACGGCTACCAACCGTATCTCAATATATTATTATATGGCTTTTAGCCATATCTAAAGTCTAATAAGACACGGTCTTTGACCGTGTCTAATTATATGTGTGTGTGCACATATATATATATACCCATGTATATATATATATGTATATATATAAAACAGAAACTGTATAGCATATGTTTCATAACACAGAGCATACATACCACAAAGTATACACAGGAATAACACATTTTTTTATATATATACTTAAAGCTTTACAAGGTTTGTAATATAACACGATGTACATACAAACATATACAATAAATGTAAACTGTCAAATATTTTCATCACATTACGTAGTAACAAAAATGAGGTAAAAAGATAACAGCCTGATAAAACTCCAGTCGCGGCCGGGAAGATTGAGCGCGATAGTCAGCGGTCTGGAGTTCAAGTTTCCTTTGGCAGAAAAAATGAATCGTGATATATAGCCTGCAGCCTAAGTTGCAGCAACACAAAAGCACCATACTCTCCAACAGGACTACCTATAAAATACAAGAAACAAGTTACAAATACTTCACAGCTGGACAGTAGATCGACATTGTAACTCACTGTGACTGAGATGCAAACATGAATAAAGAGCTAAGTACTGTATGTTAATATAGATATAAAATGAAACTAATTGAGTTTTGTTTTCCAAAGATTTATCCTGCTGTAGAATCAGTCCAAAATATAAAATACAAGAACTCTTCTTTACCAGGACTCTTCTTTACAAGATCCTTATTCAGCAGAGTACGTTCAGAATGCGCCATTGAATGTTAATTCTGGTAGAAAAAGTGATAACAACAATGGTAAGAAAAAATCAATGTCGCAGGGTATATAGTTGAGGGAATCAGAGTTGGATGTATAGTTGACGGTAGTCGATCAGTGTGCTTGTGTAATTTAACGGTAGTCGATTAGTGTGTTTGTGTACAAATACTTCACTGGCCCAATAACAACCTAGTCAAATCGACTAGTCGATTAGTCGACTAATTTCTATCCATACGGCCTAAATTCATAGAAAAAGCAAGTCCAGACTTCATGTCGATGGTTTGATCTCGATTAGTAGACTAGTCGACGAATAGTCGTAACTAGTCGAGCGTCGTCCATGTGTTTGTGTAGTCGATCAGTATATGTCTCAAAAATTAATGAATACACATTGTAAACTGGTTTTGCTATATGACCATATCGTTTAAATTAAATAAACTGTACATACTACATAGGAGTGGAAAATTGATAGTCATTGAAAATGCAAACCCAAAAGAAGAATCACTTGAAGTGTAGTCCATGTGCAACACTGGTAGTTCGTACCCTAGCATACAGAACATCCTCCTATACACACAAAAAGGAACAAATAAATGAAAAGAATATTCAAGATGTGCACACAAGTACATGTCCATTCAATTCTTATGTAAGATACTACGTAGAGATAAGTGTAAAATAATATATACCTGCTCCAACGTCTAAAGATATCGAATCATCATCGTAGGATGACACACATACTCGACTTTTTCTGATTAAGAATTTACTGGGAAATCCATCAAGTGGATGAATTTTAGCTCACGCGCAGGGTCAATAATCCATGCTTATTAGCTTTATACAAATGTCGAATGTCGCTTCACTTAACCTTTGGAAAAAGCTGCTTTCACTTGCAATTTTCAGTTTCTTTGAAGCAGACTGTGTAGTGCAAGATTACTTACACTAAAGTCTCTGTTACAAAGTAAGGGAAAAGTTGCTAGTGAAAGCAGTTTTTTACTAAGGTTAAGTGCAGCAACATCCGACATTTGGATAAAGCTAATAGGAGTGGATACCTGACCCTACATGTGAGCTAAAATGCGTCCATCTGGTGGATCGCCTATTAAAATATTAACCAGAAAGTCTAGTAATAATCCATCGACAAATTTTTCAACAAACCTGTTAAATTAACATCAGATAAAAGGGTTATAAATGAGTGCATTCTTTTGTTAAAGAATATAGATGATGCATAGATCACCATAAAAAAATTGATTTTTGCTACTATGTATTTTGCATCGAGATGTTGTATCGGAACATATATGGAATATTTCCCAACATTAAGTCTATATCCAGATTTGCAGACTGCCTACAGAATACCATTTTTTTTAGGCTACCTCCCTTGAAACCCCGACTATTTAGATAGTTCCCTCGCCAAATTCTAGCCCTAGCTCCGCCACTGTATACCGCAATCTAAAATTATACCATACATCCAATGACAATTCTAACAAAAATTATACCGCAATCTAACTAACATTCAGATGTTTTTTACATTATCACAAAACATGATTCAAATTTGATTTCTTTGATTTTAGGGTATAACCACAGATCCATCCCTAACACACTTACACAAACACACTTACACAAACCAATTCAATAGAAACAGCTAACACACGAAGTACTAACACAAAGTAGCAATCAACTATCACACAAAGATTTCAATTTGTTCCCTACTATCAGTAATGCATGCCAAAATTCAATTGAAACACATACCTGTGCTGTCGAAGGAGGGCTAGGGAGATGTAAGGTTGCTACGATTCTAGCAAAGGACAGGGTTGTTCATCCCTATCGAAGGTGGAGACACGATTTGGTGACCGAAAAACCCTAATTTGGGTTTTCGGTCACCATTAAAGTAAAACAAATGGAAAAGGGAGCAGCTAAAACTTTTATTCGGAGTGCCCAATGGGATGCACAATATGGTACAGATTCAATTTGGCCCAAAGCTGTATCAAAATAACTAATCTGGGGCATCGTTGATGGATGGTCAGATTTAGGGCGTTTGGAGTGACGCGGATTGCAAAATGTAATTTGATACGGATGTGAGCACTATCAAATTTGATACGGCTTTTACCCATATGACATGTCCGCATCCATCTGTGCCAAGTTGGCTGATATGGTGTAGTGGACCATATCTACTGATGCCACAGCGTCTTAGCCTCCCTTGTTCGGACCCATGCATTCACATGACTCCATCATAATGCGCCACCCGCACCGTCCCCCCATTGGATCTCTTACAACCAGCCCAGTAAGCGTGTTCCTACTCCGACCTAGTTCGGAGTACTCATAAATACCTATATATGAGTTACTGACTGAAACGGGTCCCACATACAAGATGATTCAAGCTTCCCCCTAGGATTGCATCCCCACTACTAGGATTTCCACATGTTATACTATAAAAGTGTAAAATAATTGCATAACCCCACAGTTAAGTTTATGGGCCTATATATAAATATTACCCACCATCCCAAGATATACTTAACCCTCCCACTATTTCAAGCAAGTTTACTTAATCCCTACTCAAGTTAACATGTTCACGTAATCCCTGTGCATTCAAACAGGTTAAGTATTCAAGTTCATTACCATTTATTCATTTATGGTTATAATGCACTAGACCTCCCACATTACGCCTTCAACTTGTGGATGCTTGATATGCTAGGCGGGTCCAAGCAGACTTCTTCCATAAGTCGGACTTAACCTCATGTCTTATCCCATTACGTGTTTATGCATTTAGACCCCTCACATTAGATTCATCGGTTGTTGTCGCTAGATATGTCGGTTGGGTTCGGGCAGACTTCTACCACAAGTGTAATCAAACCTTGTGTCTAAGCGCGGTTACAGTTTCTAATTACTGTAAATCTAGGTATTTTCATTCTTTAACAATTATCCCTATTTCATTATAGGTTTTCATGCCCTTTTCCCAAGTCATATTCATCATGTACCATATGCCCCAAATTAAGATTTTTAATCACATTTTGGTTTATGCCCCAAATCCATATTCATATTTTCAATTCAAGTTATGCCCCTAATTTTCCAATACAGTTATGCCCTAACTTTAATGTTTTCCCCTTGTTCCCAATTTCATGTGCTCGCATGTTTCAGTGGTATGCCTAGGCTCGAAGGTAGCCTGGCTATAAAATAAAAAGGGAAAAGATGAAGGGAAGAAGACAGAAATAAGTATACTAACAAGTTAGACATATGATGGCAGAAATAGGCACAGCAACTAAATAAGCATAGTGACAGAATTGGGCATTATAACAAGATAGGCATATAGGAACAGATCTGATGAACAAGTGATAATATAACTGATTAGGCATAGGGACATTATTATGACAACTAACATAATAGGGACGTCACAAAATATGCATATGAGATTTGAACAGTGAATTAGATATACAAATAATGGTAGATCTGATATGATTCAATTAGCCACAGGCTTAGATCCAATTCATAACATGTCAAGATTAACTTTTAAGTACTCATATCTAAAAATAACGTAGACTCACAGAGAATGGATCTAAGAAAATTGAGGAAAGTGCGTTGATGTTGAATTAGCGATCTTTGAATATGTATGCATCGTTGTTGCTGAAGAAAAGGCTAATTTAATCTGAGTTGGAGCTGCATCTCACCGTCGCCATTGATTTAGATGAATAAAAAAATGGGCATAGGGTCCTTTATATAGCCATCAGTTGACGAATCTTGCACAAAATCGGTCCATGTTCGGAAATAGGGATATGCCCAGGTCCATATGGGGGTCCCCCCCCCCCCCGTATTGTATCGACCCAGGGGTCGACACCCCCTTGGTGGGGTAAACCCATGGGTCGACTCCCATAGCAGGAAATTTCTCGCCTCCTCCTTCGTTGTTCGATTTTGAATTTATTTGAATTCCGAACTTACTTTATTCATATATAAGTGGATTATGTGTATGCAAACTTCTAACCTTAATATCTTCTTAATACGATGTCTGTTTTACGTAAACTTGGCGTCTATCTTAAGCAAAGTTACGAGAATAATGCAATGGCGCAATCCGTTTCACTTAATTCCTAATATATAATTAAGTATTCCTTAGTTTACCATCTTAATGTTTATGAAATTACGGGGTGTTACAATTTATTTATTAGAAATGGAGTTTGAACGTTTAAATTTATAATATAATTAAAGCGAGCTCGTAATGGCACAGTAGTTCGTAATATTGAATTTTGAGTTTTAATTGAATATACATGATCTGATATAAGTTGAATTTCTATGAAACAAGAAACGCTTGAATCTATTAGATGATAATTTTCTAATAAAAGATAAAAGTTGAAATTTTAGCTTATAAATTGTAGGTTATGTCCAGATTAAAATTCCAAGTAATCGCTATGGAATAGTTTATAAATTATAACGATTTATAAATAAATATAAAGGTACTTTTTTATAATTGAAATATCGTTTAAACCTAGAATTTTAGATGTTGAGTTTAAAATCTATATTGATTGGAATTGAAGTTATTCATTTTGATAAATATGATGATATTAATTCATTATCGTTAATTTGAGTTGTTTTGGAATCAAATATATTATAGGGTAAGTTCATCTCAAATCACTAACAAGTTTCAAAATTCATGTCACATCAAGTCAAACGTTTCACGTAAATTACATCCCTACTTTTTTCTAAAAATCCTCAAAAGAAAAATCACGTAAATTCATAATTAAATATAACAATTGATCACTATCAAATTCAGGCACTAAAACCACCAAAAAAACACATCAAAAACCAAAATAATTAAAAAACAGTGAAACAACAGTATTATGCATCAAAAGATGCACTTATTTGTAAATAGTTGCATACATTTATGCATATATTTCAGTTTTGCATCAACCTGCAGTATAAATGCATACATGTATGCACTAATATTGCAATATATGCATCGTTTTATGTATATATTCAATTATGGCCTGTTTTGTCAAGCATTCACAATTTTCAAACATTGTTGCGTATATTTCTGCACTTATACAGAATAAATGCATACATTCATGCACATATTCATAAGACTTCATCCTTTTAACTTTGTTACATACATGTATGTATATATAAGGAATAAATGCATACATGTATGCAACTATTCGTAACACATGCAGCTCAGTTCAACTTTGTTGCATACATGTATGCAACTATTGCCAATATATGCATACATATATACATATATTGGCCCAAATTTTCAATATAAAACAATGGATGAATATATGCATACATGTATGCATATATTCCATATAAATGCATAGATGTATGCAACTTTTTTTATTTTCAGATTGCTTTTGGGAATACATGTCAGCGAACGAAAATTAGAAGTGAACCGATAAATAAACTAGAATAAAATTAAGGCCGTTTTTGCAAACGAAGTCGGATTTCGACCAAACGAATTTCATTGCAACCGGAACGTCAAGACGTAATGGTGCATCCATTTTCATTTCACTTGCGGTTCATGTATCACGGTACGAATATTAAACACTCGACGTAAATAGCGGTATCTCCCGTTGGCTTTCTTGTTCTAAGCATTAGTTTTTGAACTTCGTAGTGTGTTTTCAGTTTTGTGTCAGTTGATATTCAAATTTACATGCACTACAATTGTTCAAGGGCACATGGGTGATTCTTCCAATTTTCTTCTCTTTACATATCTATTTATCATATGTATGCATTATTCTTTTCTTATTCATCATGATTTGAATAAAAGGTTAGATATTTATTTTCTTTATTCCCTTATTTAATTTTTAATGATGCCATTCGACTTGATTTTACATGTTGTTCACTTATCAGACATTTATTCATTTTGATTCACGTTCCCTCGATGGAAACTTGTTTTCCATGCTTCAAGACTAATCTTCCTGCCTTGCTATGTATATTGGGTTCTAATTAGATATTACGCTGCACTCTCTCAGCTTCTGGAATGTACTTTCATATGTGTTGAACCTCCCGCTTACATTTCATTATTGCAGACAAATAAGTCTGAACTTGATATGTTAATGTATCACGTACCATAAGTTGACATAAACATGTTTTTAGAATTAAATAAATCCGAACTTTTGAAGTAGAGTAGTTTTAAAAATGATCAACAAGTTTTCTATGGAAAACACGAATTATTTTGTCTCAAATCAGCACAACAAGGTATAATATCACGCAACAACATTTCAACTTCATGGCAGCCTCCACATGCCTATCTTCTATCTGCATACCTACAGTGTACGTGTGATGTAATGTAGTTCTTAACCCCTCTTTTCTTCTGCTATAAATATAGCGTGTTGTTTATTTTCTCCCTTCAAAAAAAACAAAAGAAACATTCCAACAGGAAACAAAATAGCCGAAACATTTTGGCTTTGTAAAAATTTATACAAGTAATTCACTCAACTAAAAATCACCAACCAAACGTATATAAGTTCTACTATGAATCTCTTCGAGCGAGCATTCACTTTGTTGGGTTTCTGGATGAAAGGCAATCGAGAAAGCGGAGCAATGGTACCGCTGTGTGGTGAAGTTGGTGTAAAGTTATGGCATATTGTTCTGAAACAAATAGAACTTAAGTATACATGACACGCGAAAATATCTGGGACTATTTCTGTTTTCACCAAAAAAAAATGCTTAAAAAACAAAGGTACTAGAATTGTACTTCACCAATACGGTAAGAAAATAAATGGGGCCATACATAATAACAATTGAAAGTAAAAATGAGAATAAGGAAAAATAGAGACGAGATTTAGAGTGGTTCAGCCTTGTGTCTGGCCTACATCCACTACGAAGATTACTTGCATTTTTAAAATGGAAATTACAAAGCGCACCAACTCCCTTTTCTCATACATCTTTATATTCACTCAACACACTCTCATTCACACATATCTATCTTGGGATTTCATGAGAAAATGGTAGAGTTCGAGGAGGAGAATGATAGATGGATGATTGAGAAGGAGGATGTCTTTGATTTTTCGATTACAAGGTTGTACTGGACGCCATGGCCAAATCGGTGATGAACCTTTTGGATGAAGAAGATCATCCAAATCTTTAAGGAATGATTGAAGATAGAATTTAGCAGCACTTTGTGGTTTGAAAGATTGCCCCCCCTTTATGTTTGCAGCCATGGCCTATTTATAGGTGCGCCTCCCCGGAGAAATGAGATGATGTTCATATATGCAAGCGACGGATTGTTTCAGCCGGTAATTACCAAAATGCCACTGCCTAGTCATTGCCAGATGTCTGTATCTGTATCCAGCTGTCATGTGCGAGCGACTTTGCAGGAGCGAGTGTTTCAAATAGTCAAGTGGGTGACTTTAGCTGGTGTTCTTCAGGCGTGGGTATCTTTAGTAATTGGTGAGCGGTTATCTAGTTCGATTAATTGTAAAATGAGCGGGTGACTAGGATTGTACTTGTAATCGAACGACTCTGGAGTGAAGCATAGGACGGGTCAATTCTTCTTTGTGCTTTGCTCGGCTGAATTCCTCGGTTTACGAATGTGCGACTTTCTCTAATTCAGGCTCTCTTAACAGGTTGCTCAAGGATATTTATTCTTACTACCTTTTCACCGCGCCATTTCTCAGTATGGCTATGCTATGTGGTCGCTCCTGATCCGGTTAAGTGAATGACTTGTCTTGTTTTGCCATTCGAGCGGTTTTTTTCTAATACGAACGACCGACCTTTGCTTCCGTGACCGATCACGACTTGCGTCTGGCTTTTTTTAGACATGGGCACATAAAAACGTTGTGAGTGCTTGTTTTGTAGTTCTAACTCAGGCTTGGTCCTTTAAAGGATAAACACTTGAATCTTGTTCTGTATGGTTGCTTCTTATTCTTTGCGAGTCACTTAAGTGCCTTGGACAATCAATATGCATGAGCGACCCTGATGGTGCTCGTTCTGTAGTTTTTGCTCAGATTTTGTAGCTTAATGTGCTTATGGTTCTTTTTGGGATCAACAGTTTCCATTTTTCAAAAGCGAATGACGGAACAGGATCTGACAGGGTTTCAGGCGATGAATGGTGGAGTCTTGGTGCACTTGCCAGTGATTTTTTCTTCATTTTGGGTGAGTTTTTTTAGGTGAGTTTTTTCTTCATTTTCTCTGAACCGTGGTATACCTCCAAGCTAAGATGTTTTAAGCGTAGTCTGACTAGCTTAAGTCTAGATTGGGATCTTGATAATAATCTGATTTTGTCTAGCGAAGATCCCATTTCTATAATTATCTTGAAGAATCTGAATCACCTATTGACTTTTGCAATCTAGATGTTGGTATTTCTCATAAGTTGTTCGATGGAATACCCCAGGCTTCTCTAGGTGAAATGTTTCTGTTCATGTTTGAGTCTGGTTGGGTTACTCTCGGTCATTTACGATTGTCGTTTAAGTCTATATTAAATTTTCTTTTCTTCCTCTTTTTCTTTAAAATAAGCCACCCAAGGATGACATTCTTTATATCAAAGAGACTAAAGAAGAAATCGATGGGAAAGGCTGGCAGCAAAACGAAGCTTCAAAGTAAAAAGAATTTTGGTGCAAATGATTCGCAAAGCTATCATTCATTGGATGAACTCCCTGTCCTGGACATTCAGGTTTCCCTTGATCAAACACCATTGGCTTCTCTGTCCATTACTTTGAACCCTACCAACTTTCAAACGACTATTCTGAGTCCTCTTTGTGTTCTCAATCCTTGTCACCCCGAACTTGCTGAGCGATTCGAGGGTTGGTGCCCAGTTGATACATATTCTGGTGTGTATATAGACCCGTTTGATCGATGGATTGTTGCAGGAAAAACGGATGATATGAAGGATTGCATATTAGCTGAATTTAATCAGTTAGAGGCGTGTCCGAACCTGGTTGAGGACCTTATCATAGAGGTCAAGAATTGCATTGTAAAGCAATTGGGTGCTTGGCATACTCTTGTTATAGATCTTCAGAAGTCGAATAAAGAGAATGTTGAGCGAATCTATGCTTTGGAAAAAGACAGGCTCGAGCTCGTCAAGGCCCTTGAATCCCAAGAGAAGATCATTGCCTCCCTTATCTGAATGTAGTGCCTTTTTTAGTTTAATCTTTTATTATTTTCGCTGTCGTTTTAAGATGATATATTTAGTCTGGCTTGTATATGCGGGTGCCAGCCTTGCCTATTATCATATGCTCATGTTGGTGACTTTTATGGCTTGTTTTGGACCTTAGTGTGTTGCGGTTTTTTTTTTTAAAACGTAGTCACCTTTTCGTTGGTGCGTCGCACACTACACCTTTATTTTAATTTTCATGTTTGGTCGGGTGCTCTTTTAATCACGCGGCTACACCCAACTTACGTTTTCTTATCTTGATGATTCGTTATTTACCGTCGGTTATTACGCGCTTGTTTGCATTCTCATAATCATGTTTGTTATTATTTTTTATTAAGTTGTATTCAACCCCGTGCCTAACTGACTTGGTGGACCAAGCCCTTCGGAGACTGGTATTGAATATTGCCCCCGGGGAGGTCTTGGGTTATAAGTTTCGACCCACTCTAGGCCTTGTTTGATATGATTTTTTTTCTTCAAAAATGGTCTAGAATGGATACCCCCTCGCGGCCAGGATTTCTGTTATCTCCTGGCGGCTAGGATTTCTGTTACCCCTTGCGGCTAGGATTTCTGATTGCGCTGGTCTTTCAAGCATGTTTGTTGAGCCTTCCGATAACAGGACTGGGGTTTCCAGCCTAGTTTTTTTAATAGCATTGCCCCTAGGAGGCGGACACTAATCCTTGTTGCCGAATTTGGTTTCGATTTTAAGGAGTTCATATCCTGCACCTAACAAGGCGCCTCTTCGAGACTAGCAATTTTTACCCATGGGATAAATTTGGTAATATTCTTACATCTCTACCGAAGCCTGATGTCGATCCCTTGAATGGATGTTTGCTAAGAGTTCGGCATATTTCATAATGAGAAGTGCAGCCTTCTGACTCAGTATTTGTCTTAGAACGGCTTTTTCTCTTGAGGCGATGCACCTATTCATCTTTTTTTGATTTTGCCTGACATTTGTGGTTTTCAAGCCGCTTTGCTTAAGATGTGCTTTGAGATTCTTCCTGTCCCAGTTTAGTTGTATATGATCAGTTGCTTCTATCATGCCTACATTCCAAGAGATCAGTTTTTAGCATGAACTGATAAATATGTTACTCACGTAAACAAATAATTAATTTTGATGTGTAAGAATTTTTGTAAGTAAAACATTGTTAAACATTTGCATGAATATAGCGAGTAACAAAACAGAGTGAAACGATTTCAGTAATAAGATAAAAACAAAGTAGTAAAGCAAAGTAGTGGGGGTTTTTGTCCAAGACTCCATCATCAGGACACTAGTTACTGATTCTTTAGCAAGCATTGGTTTCAAATTAGCTTGGGCCTTTTTCCTTTAAATCTTGTCGCCCATTCTTTGCGGAGAACCGGAACCATTTTCACGGTCTTGTACGTACTGTTGCAAGTGGTTTTTCCGGATTAGACCCTTGATTAATGACTTCAAATGCCTGCAGTCGTTGGTATCGTGTCCTGGCTGTTTATGGAATTTACAAAACCTTCTTGATTTCATAGCTGCATACTTGACCTGCCTTTGTTTCAAGACCGGATATTTCTCGGTGTCCTTAGTCACCCTGAAGATATTTCCAATAGTATCATTAAGAGGAGTGAACTCGGAGTTCTTGAAAAAGCGTAGTATCTTTTTAGCTCGGTTGTCTTTCTCTTCGTTCCTCCTTTTCTGACTGTCCGAGCTACTTTGCGCGTTACCTTTCTTCTTTATCTGTCCATATGCGGAATTTCCTTCAATATCATGTATTTTTCATCTTTATTGAGCAATTATTCGAGTGTACTTGGTTCCTTATTCTTGATCCACCATCCTAGTCCGGTCTCTTTGCATATGGCCCCTTTCAAAACCATCAGGACTAGGCAAAGATCGAAATTTTCGACTTCAGCCACTGCCATATCAAAGCGAGTGAAAAAGGCTTTGATGGACTCTCGTGGTCTTTGTCGTAGTTCACTTAATTCCATAACATCCCAAACTCTAGGTGCCTGGAGTTCGAATTGCTTACTGAATAATTTAGCCAGGGTAGTAAAGTCATCCACAGATTTCGGCGGTAGCTTTGTGAACCATAGGTAAGCCACCACCTCTAGAAAAGTCGGAAAATATAAGCAGTTGATTTCATCGGTAGCACATTCCCCATTCATATACCGGTTATATTTGCACAGGAATATGTTAGGGTCGCTTGTCCCATTATAGGAATGCAACGTTGGAGGTTCGAATTTCTGAGGATACACGGTCTTCTTAATCCTTTCAGTGAGTGGGGTTTTAGTTGGAAAGGATTCCCATTCTTTTTCGATCATCCTTCTTCTTTATACTTTCTTCCACAATTTCATGTGCCATTTCTAAAATGTATTTCTTCTTTCTGTCCTGATCCATGGAATGAGCGCCCTCTTCCTTGCCAACTTCTGGTTTAGGTGTGTAATTACGATCTGGAGTCAAGGATTTGGGCATTCTTCTGGGAGGACTCTCCCTCTAGCGGCGGAGCTGTCTAGCCGCTCCGAGATTGTTTCATCGAAGTAGTCACGTTCAGATGCTTTGTTATTTCCATGATCCCGATTGACGTGATGCGCAACTTCTTGAATGGAATTTTCCTGTTTCGAGCTCGAAGCAGAGAATTCTACCTCAGATCAGGGGTGCGTTCGAGTGAATGGAGAACAAGTGGACCTTAGCGTGACTTTTGCGGTGGCGGCTTGAATAGCAAGTATTGACTCGAGTTTCTTCATCATTACATTGTTTGCAATAGTTATTTGACTCGTTAATCCTGTCATTGCTTCTTCCAACTCTTTCCTGGTTATGGTTTCTTCAACTCCAGACAGTTCTCCTGCCTCGGAACGGGTAGTGGACGATGTGATGATATTAACACTGTTGATGAGGCTGTGGACCTTGTCAGTGACTTCCCACAGCATGTCCATGGTTCCAAGAACAATTTTCTCAGAGAATATCGTCGGACCTTATTAGGGAGAGATGTAAATACGGCCCCACGGTGGGCGCCAAATGTTTTCACCAAAAATTGGCTTAAACACCAGAGGTACTAGAATTGTACTTCACCAATACAGTAAGAAAATAAATGGAGTTGTACTTAATAACAATTGAAAGTAAAAATGCGAATAAGGAAAAATAGAGACGAGATTTAGAGTGGTTCAGCCTTGTGTGAGGCCTACATCCACTATGAAGATTACTTGCATTCTTAAAATGGAAATTACAAAGCACACCAACTCCCTTTTCTCATACATCTTTATATTCACTCAACACACTCTCATTCATACATATCAATCTTGGGATTTCATGAGAAAATGGTAGAGTTCGAGGAGGAGAATGATAGATGGATGATTGAGAAGGAGGATGTCTTTGATTTTTCGATTACAAGGTTGTACTGGACGCCATGGCCAAATCGGTGATTAACCTTTTAGATAAAGAAGATGATCCAAATCTTTAAGGAACAATTGGATATAGAATTTAGCAGCACTTTGTGGTTCGAAAGATTGGCCCCCCTTTATGTTGGCAGCCATGGCCTATTTATAGGTGCGCCTCCCCGGAGAAATGAGCTGAAGTTCATATATGCAAGCGACAGATTGTTTCAGCCGGTAATTACCGAAATTCCACTGCCTGGTTGTTGTCAGTTGTCTGTATCTATATCCAGTTGTCATGTGCGAGCGGCTTTGCAGGAGCGAGTGTTTCAAATAATCAAGTGGGTGACTTTAGCTGGTGTTCTTCGGGCGTGGCTATCTTCAGTAATTGGTGAGCAGTTATGTGGTTCAATTAATTGTAAAATGGGCGTGTGACTAGGATTGTACTTGTAATCGAGCGACTCTTGAGTGAAGCATGGTACTGGGATTAGTTCTTCTTTGTGCTTTGCTCAACTAAATTCCTCGGTTTACGAATGTGCGACTTTCTCTAATTAGGGCACTCTTAACAGGTTACTCAAGGATATTTGTTCTTACTGCCTTTTCACTGCGTCTTTTCTCAGTATGGCTATGATATGTGGTCACTCCTGATCTGGTTAAGTGAATGACTTGTCTTGTTTTGCCATTCGATCGGTTTTGTTCTAATACGAACGACCGACCTTTGCTTCCGTGACCGGTCTCAACTTGCGTCCGGCTTATTTCTTAGAGATGGGCACATAAAAACGTTGTGAGTGCTTGTTTTGTAGTTCTAACTCAGGCTCGGTCCTTTAAAGGATAAACACTTGAATCTTGCTCTATATGGTTGCTTCTTATTCTTTGTGAGTCGCTTAAGCGCCTTGGACAATCAATATGCATGAGCGACCCTGATGGTGCTCATTTTGTAGTTTTTGCTTAGATTTTGTAGCTTAATGTGCTTATGTTTTTTTAGGAATCAACAATTTCCACTTGTTAAAAGTGAATGGCGAAACATGATCTAACAGGGTTTCAGGCGATGAATAGTGGAGTCTTGGTGCACTTGTCGGTGGTGGTAGACGTATATCGGTCTATAGATGGTTGTTTGAATGGGAGTCGGTCATAGAAGCATGCCAGAGTTGGAGCACGTAGAGGAGGAGGTTGAGGGGGTCGATGCAATGGTCTATGTTCAGTGCCGGTGGAGGAGCGTATGGCAGTAAGAACTGTATGTGCATGGGAGGTCTAGTACATGGTGATGTGGAGACATGGAAGACAAAGCAGTTTGTTTTCAAGTGGGGCTTTCGGTTGGGTATTGGAGAGCAGGGAAGTAGCAGGATTTTTTTAGAAAATGGGGAAGAAGATAAAACTGTGTCAGCTGGGTATAATTATTTATGCCAAATCGCGTTTAATTACCTAATCATGCTTTAATTGATATACCTAACAGTTAGTGTGTGGCCTGCTGATATATTATGTCCATGAACCTATTTAAATATGCCTAACCACATGGTATAATTGCCTAATCATGGCTTGGCTTGCGAGGCCATCCAAATTTTTAACATGATTTACATTTAGCTAATGTTGATATATGCCTACTGATACGTGAACTGTGCTAAATCCTTTGTATTAGGGGCCTTCGAATGTTTTAAAATATGCTTAAGAAACTTATACGTGCCTAATACTATGTGAAAATGCCCACTCCAAGTAATAACGTTCTTGTTGAACCGTTGGTGATATACATTCGATACACTCAAGCGAAATAAGTGGTCGGTCATGTGTGGCTGGATTGCAAGATGTTCTTGTTGAACCTAGTGTATTCCTCTTTAGAAGTACACTAGCGAAAGGTGGTTCCATACCTTGTCATAGTTGGAAATCCATTACCCAATTCGTGCTTGCAGTTTTGATTGTATATTATATATATATGTTGAACGTGAGATGAAAGCGTTTCTGCTAGATGATTATTATATTGTGGTTGATAGACATTATTATAATATCAAAAGGTTTTGATATAAGGATATATTTTTTTGACAAAATAATGTGTGATCCTCCAATAGGAAGAGAGCACACACACACACACACACACACATATATATATATATAGTAAAAAAGGACAAGATACAATATCCAATCTCAGACTCGAACAAGATTGCCAAAAGAAAGTAACGAAATATAGATAGATGAGTTCCGGCAAGGCCACCACCCATCATACTCCAATATCAAGTTCCGGCAAGGCCACCACCCGATATTGAGTATATCTATATCCTTACATATGGCAATCTAAATAATAGACAATGAGGTAAATCACACCCCTAAAACCACAACACTCCAACATAAATACATATGTGACTAAACAAACAATAAATCCCAATCCAGACAGCAATCCCATAAGCTCCCAGCTCCATCCATGACCTGTAATCTGAAATATTAAAGAAAACTATCAGTAACAAACGTGTATATATGAGTATATACCTATACCTATATATGAATGTGTATATAAACATATTTGTATAATAATTATACTTATATGTATACATAACATGTATATATGTACAGGCATATAATCATATATACCATAAAAAATAAAACAGAATAACATGTAGGGAAAGTACAAACAAATACCAAATATCAACAGAGACGAAATCTATTATGTCTGAAATATCTAGTGATTCTAATAAATAGGCTCAAATTTGATCTAACCTTATACAAAAAACAGCCAAAACGTAAATTACCAAAAAGCTTATAATGTGAATTAGACATCCAATCCAGACTAAATTTTACAATACTGATGATTAAATTATCAGCAGACTCAGACTTTGTATGAAATAATCTCTGGTTTCTTTCTAACCAAATAAACCAACACGAGATTACTACTAAGGAATCCAATATATATCTCTGCCTATTATTAAACTTAAATCTAATACAATTCCAATAATCTGCACAATCATTTATACCATTAAAACCATCAAATGTAAAAAAATTCAGAATCGTATTAAAAATTGAAAAGGTAAAATAACGAGAGAAAAATAAATGGTCAACATGCTCCACACCAATATAACAAAAGCAACATTTGCTATCAATTATGATATTCTTTCTTTTCAAATGTTCGATCGTATTAAGCTTCTTATGTATGATCAACCACATAAGAAACTTTGCTTTGGGAGGAGCATTTGACTTCCATAAGAATTTAAAAGTAAATGTGGGAACTCCAGAAAAGTTAATAAAATTATACATAGAGTTAACCGTATAGACTAGTTTCTTATCTAAACTCCAACTCAGAGAATCCCCATGCTCATCCAAATTGTACATATCTAACTTAGCTTTAAGTAGTGCTAATTGTCTTAACAAGTCTTCTTCTAAAATGTTATCAAAGGAAAACACCCACGGAGGGCTTAGATCCACCCTATAAACATCTATAATATGTGCATTCTTAAAATTACAATTATCATAAAGCTTGTTGAATTCAATTTTTAGTGGCACGTTAGAGATCCAAGGATCATGCTAGAAATAAGTAAGGTCCCCTGAGTGAACTATTACTTTGTAACCTATTTTGAAAAAGAGAAAACAATTCAATACAGATTTCCAAAAGTGTGATAGTCTATTTTCCCATACACCACTATTCCCAATAAGAAACTCCCCTCTATAGTAATAAGATTTAACTACAATGGACTTCCATGATGCCATCACGGCAGGACTTCTAAATTTCCATAACCATTTGGCAAGCATGGATGAATTAAAACTATATAAATTTAATATACCCAAACCCCCGTCTTTTTTAGGTTTACAACACATGTCCCAATTAACTAAACATTTGTGAACTTTACCCAAAGCAGCACCATTCCAAAGGAAGTTACGTCTAACTCTATCAATCTTCTCTATGACCCACAACGGAAATCGATGTACAGCCATCCAGTATGAAGAAATAGCCGAAAGCACCGAATTGACTAAAACTAATCTACCTGCTCTCGACAGGAATCTGTTATTCTAACTAAGTAGTCTATTGCTAATCTTATCGATGATTACTATCCAATCTTCTTTTTTAAGCTTCGAAGGTCTAATCTTAAACCCTAAATAATCGGTCATAATGGAACAGTTTAAGGTGTTAGCTACCAATGTCTCAACTTTATTAACATCGTTAAAGACCATAACCGCACTTTTATCGAAATTAATCCTAAGACCAGATAACATTTCAAAACAGTAAAGTATAAACTTAAGGGTAATTATGTGCTTTGGCAAGTGGGAAGAGAATAATAATGTATCATCTGCAAATTGGAGGATAGATAATTCATTATTAAATTCCTCATTCCCAACACTACCAAGTAATCCTAGTTTACCCGCTCTTTTAATAATTCTAGCGAAGGCATCCACCGCTAAATTAAACAGAAAAGGCGATAAGGGGTCTCCTTGTCTAAGACCCCTCTTAGATTGGATCTTCTTTCCCACTATCCCGTTAACAACTATATTGGAACAACCAGATCTTAACAATAATAAGATCCAATTAGTCCATCTTACACTAAAACCTCTAGCAAGACATAGTTCACATATGAAATCCCAATCAATAGAATCAAACGCCTTCTCAAAATCTAACTTTAAAATGGCACAATTAATGTTATTCTTACAACAGACATTAATGTATTCCTATACCGCTGCCACTCCATCCACTATATTTCTACCTTTTATGAAGGCAATTTGAGAACAATCAATGAGATCTTTCATCCTAGTACTGAGCCTGTTAGCTAATAGTTTAGATATGATCTTAACAGAAACATTAATAAGGGAGATAGGCCTAAAATCCTTTAGAGAATTTGCTCCCTCTCTCTTATGAATAAGGATGACGTTTGCAATGTTAAAACTCCCTAAACGTAGTTCCCTATTATAAAATTCATTAAATAAATTAATTAAATCAGACTTTAAGACTTCCCAGAATTGCTTATAAAAATTAACAGAAAATCCATCTGGACCAGGAGCTTTGTCACTAGGCATATCACATATAGCCTTCCAAATCTCCTGCTCCGAAAAAGGTTCATCTAAATGTGACGAGAAGGAATTTCGCTCGGTCCGAACCAGTCGCTAAACCGATCCAGGCCGTTCGAAACGCCCTATCGTTTGAGAACAGGACAAATCAGAACGCATACAGAAGAACATTTCATTGTATATTACAACAATGCATCAGATTACAAGAATATACAGAGTATAAATGAATATTACACAGAAATATCAGAGATTAAAATTACATTTAAATACATAGCAGCGGAAAATAATACAATACACAACTAGAAGAGATATACGGATACAAAGCTTTCCGGATATCGTTCCAGCTGTAAACCAGGATCCTGTGAATATAAATCTGCAAAACCAAAACTACTAGCTGCCCGTGTCAAAATAAGGGCACCCAGAGTTTAGGTTAAAACAATAAACTCCAGGTCAGTCATGTGACTGGTGTGAGAACTAAAATAGTTATTAATCTTTATTTTAAATCATTAGGTAAATCAAGGGACCACGCCGTATAACACGGAACGGGTTTCCTCTCAAGAATACCAGTGCATAAAACAAACAGCGCAATGCTAAATAAAGAAAAATGAAGCTGTTATAAGACCCAGGTCCTATTACACAATGCAACGCAAGCCGGGGGATAGGGTTTTCCCTTATAACAGCCAAAGAATGCTTGATACGTTTAAAACAAATCATTTGATACTATAATAAGTGCATAGTGTATAAAACAACTTCAAATCATAAGTATCAATCATAGGCGGCATGGGTACCATATATCATGTCGCCATATATAGGTTTACAAATAAAACCGCAAAGTCACGTATTTGGAAATTGGATTTCCTTCTATGAACCGAGGCAAAAGATAGTCCTCAACCGATTCGAGACAATCTAGCCTACCATGTCTCAGGATCAGAGCTCGAGTGACCCTAGGAGCGACAGGACCGGTCCACCGATGTGGATTAAAATGCCTGAACACTACGTTTCCCCGCCCTTTGGGGCGCAAATGAGCCATCAAATGACTCCATCGGTTCGAGAACGACCGATCAATCCGAGGCGCCTCGCAACAGCAACAACCACATAAGTCAAACTCGTCAGGGCGTGTAAAACCACTGACGCCACTTTTAGCTAGAAAGAAACGCAAGTCCTCCCTGAGGTCCGTCTCCCGTTTTTGGTTCATACCGGGTGTGAAACACGCGAGGTAAACGTTACACAAAGCTACGCCACAAAGGCCGTGCTTTGATCATCACCACAAGACTTTGCTTTTCAACAGAAGCCTCGATCAATTGCCACTTAGGCATGCCACACAGGCAATTCACTCCATGCGTTTGATATCCATCAATATATAACCCCTGAGCTCGTACGTCTCAGAGAAGGGCGTTAAGCAAGAGAATAAATTCTCCGCCGCCAAACAGATATATATTTAATAGAGATCAATCACACGGACTAAAATCCAATGTCAGACACACAGTCCATTTACAAGTCCGTTCTGGGTCTGAACGAAACCGGAGGCACCTAGTACCCCGCATATCCATCGATCTCCAAGTACGTCTGGACGATCACCAACCGTTTCCATCTTCTTGGGTGTACAGCCCAATCAAGATCATCAGTAATTACCCAAACGACGTGAAGACCTCCGGTCTTCGACCATCGTCTTCATCTTCGACTTATCGTCGTATCAGTTATTCAGAATGGGATAAACCCGGTCTTTCCGAATAACTCGCGTATATTTTAAATAAGTGTTACACAAACACAACATACGCCTCATTCCAATTCATCAATCACTAACCGTAAATTAATCAAGAGAATAATTCCCCAAATATTAACCCCGAAGGCCGAAACCAACATCAGATCAATATCCAGTAAACCATTCTGCTTAACTAACCGACAGTTAATTTCTAAATTTCACATTCATAGGGAAAGGTTCCCATTAATTTTATCCAAGATAAATTTCTTGAATTTATTCTTTAATCTTTTTTTTTTTGAATATCAATTCAAACTAGTCGGGATTAGCGAACCTTACCGAAGTAATCATTTGTTTTAATTTCCCAATCCCAACCTATTCATCCCATGAAGTAAAACTGGTTATACTTCATATCTAACACCACGGTGTTATCGGTAAATTCAATTACCATTTCACGTTTAAATCTAATTAAAGATTTAACTATCGCTTGGAGTAAAACTGGTGATACTCCATTCTCGATCTTTTCAATCTAATTAAAGATTCATTAAAACTCCACTTAGTTTTAATCTTCGACTGGGTTAAAGAATCAGTGTCATTTAAAACACGGTTCACGATAAACCCAAAATCACATTCCATTAATTATCGGGTTAAAGAACAAGTGTTATTTAAAACACTATCACGATAAACCCAAAAATCAATACCAATTCAATTCCAATTAAATATCATTTAATTGGTACACTTCATTAAATCTAAATAAAAAGATTTAATCTTTTCTCAACTGGGTTCAAGAACAGTGTTAGTGAAGACACCATTCACGACAAACCCAAATCACATTTGATATTCAATATAAGGCTCTGAATAGAAAATATATCGGCTTATATTCAATATCAAATTCTACGATTAACAAATGTCGTATTGGAAATAGCGATATAAATATATATCTTTCAAATTTCCATAACAACATCTGTATAATCACGAATTCCAACATCGAAATATTCCGAAGACAATTTCGATTCAAATCCACTCCAATGCAATCATTGGAAATTCTGGTTATTTTTAAAACCCTTTTCA
The DNA here is from genome assembly GCA_030737875.1 of Allium sativum. Classification (NCBI taxonomy): domain Eukaryota; kingdom Viridiplantae; phylum Streptophyta; class Magnoliopsida; order Asparagales; family Amaryllidaceae; genus Allium; species Allium sativum. The sequence goes on along the minus strand of CM060922.1, from coordinate 438,731,592 downwards.
AATTCAATTTATTTATTTAAAAATAAATAGAATTATATTTCTAGTTCAAAACTAGTTCATTTCGATAAAAATCTATTTTTATCCTTTCAAATATGGAGTTTTTCATCCCAATTCTTTCTAAATCATTTCTTATGATCTTACACAAATTATTACTATTTTTAATAATTTTATCAAGGCCTGTACAGTCGATTTCCAACAACGGCCATCGAACTGCACTTACAGCGACCTTTTTCAAATTTGATTTGGACATAATTCCAAATCCAATCGTTAGATTTCAAATTTCTAATATTCGTTAGAAAGCTCTTTTCGATACGAACCCAACGGTTCCGGTTTTAGGAGAATCCGACGGTCGGATCTCCCGCAATGTCCGTTTGAAATAAATGGTCGAAATTCACGAACTGCCGCGGCGCGGCGCGTTCTATTCAGGCCATTATATTATATATATATAATATATATTTCGTCGATTTCTATTTAAAACGAATTATATAAATAGTTTTAAAATCGTTTCAAAAGCAATTTCAACTTTCTTTTCAATTCAAATCAAAATTTAATTCTTCTTTATAAATTTGTTTTAAAATTCATTTCTATTCAATTCAAATTTCAATTCAATTTGAATTCATTTCAATTCGCTTTCAATTTAATTTGAATTCGTTTTCAATTTAATTCAATTCCAAAGTCGTTTTCTATTCGATTCAATTCAAATTGGTTTTCTATTCGAATCAAATTCGTTATATATCCAATTCATTTCGAAATCGTTATACATTTCAATTCATTTCGAAATCGTTATATATTCAATTGAAATCACATTCGTTTTCTATTCAATTCATTTCGAAATCGTTATATATTCAATTCGTTTCGAAATCGTTATATATTCAATTCATTTCGAAATCGTTATACATTCAATTCATTTTGAAATCGTTTTCAATTCAATTCATTTCGAAATCGTTATATATTCAATTCATTTCGAAATGAATAAAATCGATATAAATATCGTTCACGTCAAAATCGCGTCAAACTAATCAACACGGCTTCATAAATTTCTATTTTCAAATATTCTATTTCAAATATTTCTTTTTCAAAATAGTTGTTATTATCAAAATATTTCGTTCAACACATGACCAATCTCAATGGATGAGTACTGTCAACACATGAACTTTTATTTTATATCGATAAAGATGTAAATTTTATTACTAAAATATTTCGTTCAACACATGACCAATCTCAATGGATGAGTACTGTCAACACATGAACTTTTATTTTATAATATTCTTTATTTTTCAAATTGGAATGAGGCCCAATCAATTACCATATAAAGTTAATTATATGGATCATCATACATTACACACATATAATAGCATTGAAAAATAATCAACCATCAACCAAAGTGCACTACACTGTATAAGCATCAAATATAGATATCTAACGCTTATAACAGCCTGTCAATCAATCGATCGACATATTTAATCAATCAGGATGAGTGAACTTCAAATTTCATCCCAACACCCGTGTGGGGTTTCAAACAATCAAACGCATATTTTATCTGTACAGTTGGGCGATGTGTAAAATTTATCGACCCAATCAATGTCCTTCAAATAGGTGTACATAAACAAACCGTCTGGTTTGTAAATGAATATTTATTTATTCACATTCACGTTAAAAATTATATTTTTAACGACAAAACATTTTATTCCAACATATGAATTTCTATTCATATCATTCTTTAAATAAAATGATATTTTTATTTTTCTAACTTATTTTAGAAAATTTCGGCGGCATAACGGCACGATACTAGAAACGGGACGAGGCCTAGCCTTATCCCCGGTCTAGTGAAGGCCCACGCCATTCACACATCAATCAAAATCACCAAACAATTCAATTTCAATCAAATAATCTAACTTATTTTTGCAATCAAACAAACAAGTCCATGGTCTGTGGACGATGGTGTCGGGTGCTACTAAGCACCGTCTGCATCCTAGTATATATATATATCTAGAAAAGAAATTGAAGAGTGAGGAATTCTCACATATAGCTATCCTAGCTCCACGACACTTCATTGATATAAATCTTCTTCGTTCTCGCCCTTTTGTCACCTTCGTTGCCCGCTTTCACTACCTATGTAAAAATCGAATTTTTTACTTCGCTATTCAATATATAAAAATCATATTTTTATTTCGAAGATCAACATATAAAAATCCCATTTTTATTTCGAAGTTCAACATATAAAAATCCCATTTTTATTTCGAAGTTCAACATATAAAAATCCTATTTTTATTTCGAAGTTCAACATATAAAAATCCCATTTTTATTTCGAAGTTCAACATATAAAAATCCTATTTTTACTTCGCTATTCAATATATAAAAATCGAATTTTTATGAATGCTAAAAATCAAATCTTTATTTTATAAAACTCGAATCTTTTCATTGTTAAAAATACGATCTTTTCATTCAAAAATCATCATTTTATTTTCAGTTATATATAGGTAAATAATTAAAGAAACTGAAATAAAATGAAGTGAATAGAATTTACCTTTGCTTTATATATAAAAAAAAAAGTCTTGCTGCGTTTGACCGGAGGTAGTGCAGATCTCGCGATTTGAAGATGGTGGAGGCGGATCCAGCGCGTTGTCGATGTGGGCCAGGGGAGTGGCGGCGTCAGCATTTTCAGAGGAGGACAAGGGGGGGCTCGGCTTCAGGGTGGCGATGGGTTTTGGGTGGCTCGCGGTGGGGCGTTAGGGTTTTTGAGCGTCGAATGGGAGAGAGGGGAGGGGATCGAGTGGATCGGAGGAGGGGGGTCAGGCGCAGGTGGCTTGGTGGCGGTGGCGAGGGCCCCACGGCGGCGGCGATGGTGATGGCGGTTTTCCGCCTCCGCCTTTTTTTTTTATTATTTTATTTCGTTTCGAACTGAAAGGAGAGAGGGGGCCAGAGCGGGTTAACGGGGGGTGAAAAGGTTTTTTTTTATTATTTAATTTTCCACAAAAAGCAACTTTTATTTTCGACTTCAAAACGAGGCTCACCGCCTGTCGTCCATAGCGTTTTACCCCCATTCTGAACACAATGGGATATGTATCACAAGCTGGTTTGATCGTTTGAATTGGTTTCCGTGGAATTTACATTCAAAATCATTATATTGAATTTTAAACGTACATTTCAAATTACTGGGGTCACATACTAACTAGAAAAATTCTAGAAAAATATTTTCTAGCTTCGTATTGACGATACGGTCCTAACATAACTAATTTCATCGAATTCTGAGACCGTTTGAAAAATGGCCAATTTCCAGTCGATTAAAATCAACTGAAACTGGTCAAACGCGTTTTCCTTTGCCACGCTCACATATTGATTCGAAAAATTATGAAATTTAAAACCTAGCAATAACATGACATCACGGACCCAACAAAAGTGGTTTCGTCGAAATCCGAGGTCGTTTGCAAAATGTCCATTTTTAAGGGCCTGAATTCCATAGCGACTATTCAGAATTTTCACTTGGACATATCTTTTGATTCCCGCTATCAAATTTCGATTTTTCGAATTCGTTGGAAAGATATTCACAATTAGATCCTAATGTTTTTGGTTTCACTAAAATCCGGATTGTTTTGCACCCGGTACATTCAATTGAAGTTTGAAATCGAATTATCGAACTACCGCGCCATTTTCAATTCTATTTATAATTATATATAAATATTTATATTCTAACGACGACGCGTATAAATATATACGTTCGAATCATATTCAAAATAAATTTTTCGTCGATATTATTTAAAATAATCTATTTTAAATAATCAAAATTCGCTAAAATTGCCAAAATAAAATTTTTAAACTGGCCCAGATTTTCGGGTTGTTACACTAAACTATCAAGATTAGTCCTATCTTCATATGGATATAACTCACTCCATCTAACGTTAGTTCTCCTCATCTGCTTATAGTAACTAGTGAAAGCTTCATTCAAATCCTTTTGTGCAATCAATTCTACATTATTAACAAAAATAGAATGTATCATGTTATCACGTTTCCTCTTATTCGCTACACTATGAAAAAATTTAGTATTATTATCCCCTTCCTTAATCCACTGTATGCGATATCTTTGCCTCCACATGACCTCTTCTTTTTCTAAAATCAATTTGAGGTCTTGTTTAAGATTACAGTATTTATCCTTTTCAGCTAAATTAAGAATCCTTGACTCACTAATTTTATCCAAATCCAACAATCCACACATAATCTTATTACATATAGGAAAAACCCGTTCCGTTATACGGCGTGGTCTTATGAGATATCCTTTACTTGTTCAAAACTGTTTAAACCGTTTTACTCACACCTGTCCAATGACCGACCCGGAGTTTATTTTGTTTTGTTTTCCCTAAACTCTTGGGTGCTCAATTTTATACGGGCAGTCAAGTAGTCGGGATTTATAGATACTTGAAGAGCAGGAGGCTTCAGGATCATATAGCTATAGTTATTTCCGCTGTGTTGTAAGTGTTGTACTTTGATAATGATGTATATTCAAGTACAGATGTATATTTCAAAGTTATGTTACATATATTATATGTTATTCGTTCCGCTGTGAGATTCATGTTACTCTGATGTTGTGTTCTTATTCTTCTGTTCTAAGTTCTATCTTATCTTTCCTCACCCTCTAAATTCTTTCATTAATCATCCGGTATTTTTCGATGTTTGGTTAGTCATCATTGAGTTTATGGCGATAACCAAGGCCGACAAATTTTCGGGTCATTACAGTTGGTATCAGAGCTTAAGGTTAAGTGAATTACCTTGGCTCTGTGGCGTGACTCGGTAGAGATGGGGTTAGTAATACCCTAGATTGAGTTTGAGTGTATATATACGAGAGCGTATTTGTTATTCAATATAAAATTGTTTTATATTGTGGAGATTTATTGGTTGAGTAGTTTGTGAATTCAGGTCGATCAGTTTGATCCACTGAATCGATAGAAGTTTCTGAACACTCGAATACGATGAACCGTCATGGTATGTTTTGGAAAAGAGGGTAAATGAAATAATTTTACCCAAGAAAATATATTTTGATATAAAGGAGTTATATTGAAATGATTATAATATATTGGATATATTGGTTGTTATTATAATCGAATAAGAATATAAAGGTGAAATGGTTATAAATAATTAATCAGAATTCATATAAGTAAAGTATATGAAATAAGATGAATAAAATCTGAATTCAAATCAGAATTGGAATTAAACTCTGGAAATTGGAATAAGTATTGATAAATGGATTTGGATTAAATATAAGGAAAATTTAAGATCTTGGGAGATTTTAAATTGTTTTACAAGCATTGGGAATGGTATTTCGAAATATATTTCAAAGTGGAAGTGATTAGAAATGGTTTTGAAAAGTGATATAGTATTGAGCTCACTTCGATAGTTGGGAAATAACCCTAATGATGAATCGCGACATCATCAGTGTTCATTTTCAAGTTTGTAAGTGACAGATTACTACCAAAGATATTGATTTTGAATTTGTTTTGAGAAAACAAGTGTTGAATTTCAAAAAGGGAAGTTTGATTTTTTTTTTTTTTTTTTGATATGGTAAACTGTTTAAAACTCCCAAGAAAAACTTGTTGAATTGAAACCAAATTTGAATTGAAATTTGTAAAAAAAATTGGAATTTAAAATAAAGTCAGTTAAGTGGTAACTGAAATTGAATTAGAATGATATCAAGACAAATTGGATTGTGAGATTCGAATTTGAAGTGTAATTTGATAATCAAGTTAAGAGTTTGGAATCGAGAATGACAATCAAGTTTGAAATGATATTTGGCTTGGATATAAGAGAATGGTTGTGTTGAGGATAAATTGATCAAAGTTTGATTGGAATGATATTGGCATATGTTGAATTGGTTACAGATGGAAAGGATATGAGACGACCCGATTTCTCGTTCTCACGGAAACAAGGTTATCTTTGGAATATAACACAGAAACATATAATAGCAGAACAGAATTAAATAAATACACCAGAATGAACAACAAAATATACTGGATAAAAGTAATCATCAGAGTTACACAGTATACAGGATCTTACTTAGTACAAATACAGTTCAGCTATACATAAATGTCTACAGCGGAAATAAACAAAACATGTACAATAGGAGCTGAACAGCATAAAAAGAAATAAATGATAGAATCCATCTTCAGCTCCAGCTATCCAGAAAGAACCAGCTAAACCTGAATACAAGGCTGCCCGTGTAGAAAAAGGGGCACCCGAGTTTGAGAGTGAAACAAACTACGAGTCAGTCATGGGACTGGTATGAGAAATCTACTCAACACATATATAATATGGCTAATCACAGGACCACGCCACTTTCGTGGAACGGGTTTACTCCATTGGATTGCCAGTGCTTTAAAACAAATCTTTCTTTTAAACATCGCTATGCTTTTTATAAAAATGAAGCCGTTATAAGACTCAGTTCCCATCACACAATGCAACGCAAACCGGAGGATAGAGTTTTTACCTTATAACAGCCAAAATATGATTGATACGAATAAAACAAAGGCATTTGATATTATTGCTAGTGTCTATATGTTTTGAAAACAATTTCAAATCATAACTATCAATCATAGACGGCATTAATGCCCCATACCACTATGTCGCCATATATATAGGTATACAATCAAAACCGCACAGTCACGTATTTGGAAATTGGATTTCCGTCATGAACCAAGGCAAAAGATAGTCCTTACCGAATTCGAGACTGCCTAGCCCGAGTCTCAGGCAAGCGCGCAGGCAAGCCTTGGAGCGACAGGGCCGGTCCACCAATGTGGATTATTATACCTGAGCACTACGTTTCGCCGCCCTTTGGGGCGTAAGCGAGCCAACGAATGACTCCATCGGACCCGGATCGTCCGATCTAACCGAGGCGCCTCGCAACAGCAACAACCACATAAGTCAAACTCGTCAGGGCGTGTAAAACCACTGACGCCACTTTTAGCTAGGAGGAAACGTAGGCCCTCCCTGAGGTCCGTTCTCCCGTTTTAGGTTCATACCGGGGTGTGAGGCTCGCGAATTCACGTTATACACAAAGCTATGCCACACAGGCGGTGCTTTGATCATCACCACAAGACTTTGCTTTTCAACAGAAGCCCTGATCACTGCATCTTAGCATGCCACACAGAATAAATCCTATGTCAGACACACAGTCCATTTACAAGTCCGTTCTGGGTCTGAACGAAACCGGAGGCACTAAATACCTCGCAAACCCATCGATCACCACGTACGTCTGGACGATCACCACTCATTATCCATATTTCGGGATGCCTCCCAATCAGGACCTCGGTTACCATCCAAACGAGGTGAAGATCTCCGGTCTTCGACCATCGTCTTCATCTTCGAATTTCAATCGTCGGTCGATTATTCGAAATGAGAATTAACTCGGCCTTTTCAAATAATTCACGTATATTTAGAATTTCAAATCGATTTATTTCAATGGTTAAATTATTCGACAACACCAATTGTGTTCTTTAATGTAATTTTCACACCAAACACATTCAACCATCAAAAGCCACATAAATCAAGCAAATTCAGTTTATTTCCATTCCATATCGCTTACGATATTTTATAACTATTTATCGCTATTTTTATTTATTTTAAAATAGCTATTATATTCAAAACGACGTTTCGGGCCATAACGTGGCCGTGGCGCTGTTTTTCTTCAGATTTGATTTACACATATCTGAAAATCTAACCGTTGGATCTTCACAAAATTTACATCATTAGAAAGGTCTTTTCAAAACGAATCCAACGGTTCCAGTTTCGGGAAAATCCGACGGTCGGATCTCCCGGTACAATCGTTTGAAGTTTCGATTTCAAAATACGAACTGCAGCGTCGTTATTCGATTAAATATAATTATATTTATATATATAAATAAATATAATCGTTTCTGGCGCTGTTTTTCTTCAGATTTGAATTAAACATTCCAGACAATCCAACCGTTGGATTTCTACAAAGTTGGTGCCGTTGGGAAGATATTCCCAAGGCGAACCCGACGGTTGAGGTTTCGGGAGAATCCAATGGTCGGATTTCCCGTACTAGTTGTTTGAAAACACGGTTTCAAAACACGAACTGCACGGCTTCGTTTCGTTTTAATTTTATTTATATTTATATATTTATATAAATATAGTTCATTCAATGATTTCCATATCGTTTTCACTTCAAATATTTTTCTAACTCCTTAAATTTTGGAAAAATTTCGCCATAACCTCCCCTGCACCGGGAGCATCGGGAAATCGCAAATAGCGTTCCCGGTCCTTCTAATCTCAAAAAGAAAAAGAAGAAGCCAAGCGGCTAGCCAACAGGCTCAAAATCATCACCCAAACAAATCAGTAAATGTGTACTTATTTGTCGGGCACAAAATTTTATTCCTCTTCTCTAGCCCCTTTGCTATAACCTGTTCAATGAATATGCATGTACATATATATACAGTTCTTATCATTTATCAATTTCTATTCGACTTCATATTTGATTTCTATTTGGTTTAAAAACTCCATTCATTCTAATGTTACATAAATAGGTGCAAATCATTTCATTAGCTAATTAATGAATATTTCATCTCATATATGTTTATTTTGAACAAGTGGCTATTTTTAACACTTCACATTTCAATGATTTATGCATACAATAAAAATGTGATTTTTATTGTAAGACGATTCATTTAAAAACACTATTTTTCTATATAGTTCATATAGTCGATAAAAGGTGATTTTTATTATCAAACAATTTATTTCAAAATATGAATACCATTCAACACATGAATTTCTAAACAACGAATGAATATCAATTCAACACATGAATGTTTTCTATAGTTTCTATATATAGATAAAAATGTGATTTTTATTATCGAACAATTTATTTCAAAATATGAATACCATTCAACACATGAATTTCTAAACAACGAATGAATATCAATTCAACACATGAATGTTTTCTATAGTTTCTATATATAGATAAAAATGTGATTTTTATTATCGAACAATTTATTTCAAAATATGAATACCATTCAACACATGAATTTCTAACCAACGAATGAATATCAATTCAACACATGAATGTTTTCTATAGTTTCTATATATAGATAAAAATGTGATTTTTATTATCGAACAATTTATTTCAAAATATGAATACCATTCAACACATGAATTTCTAAACAACGAATGAATATCAATTCAACACATGAATGTTTTCTATAGTTTCTATATATAGATAAAAATGTGATTTTTATTATCGAACAATTTATTTCAAAATATGAATACCATTCAACACATGAATTTCTAAACAACGAATGAATATCAATTCAACACATGAATGTTTTCTATAGTTTCTATATATAGATAAAAATGTGATTTTTATTATCGAACAATTTATTTCAAAATATGAATACCATTCAACACATGAATTTCTAAACAACGAATGAATATCAATTCAACACATGAATGTTTTCTATACAATGAATAAATATAGTTTAAGCATATGAAAATAATTCAAACACACAAATATTATTCAAAATTTCGGCAGCATAACGGCAGGGTAGTTACACCGGGACCGTCCCTAGTACGGCTCCTCGCTCTACCTTAAAACCTCGCGGTTTTTGACAATGGGGATCATGCATCTAGTTCGCACGCAGGCGGCATGTATATATTTATTTCATTTCCACAAACTAATCCTATGTGGTTTCAACCAAATATTTCACAACCACAAATGGGTATTTTTCAACCACATACAACCAATATCAATCACAAACAATCCCAAACAACCATTCAATTTTCACAACAATTTCAACCAATAAATATCGTCCATGGTTTGTGGACGAGGGGCGTATATATATATATATGTATATATATATATAGATAGATATAGATATTTATATATAGCTATTCACTTTTATTTCAACATATATAATATTTTTAAATCAGAAATCTCACCAATAGCTATCCAACTTCACGACTCTTCCTTTTCAGAAATCTTCGCCTTTCTGTCGCTTTCACCCGCATTCTCTACACATGTAAAAATCGAATTTTTACTATGTTATTCAATATATAAAAATCTGATTTCTACTTCGACTTTCGATATATAAAAATATGATTTTTCTTTCGACTTTCGATATATAAAAATATGATTTTTCTTTCGACTTTCGATATATAAAAATATGATTTTTACTTTCGACTTTCGACATATAAAAATATGATTTTTACTTTCGACTTTCGACATATAAAAATATGATTTTTACTTTCGACTTTCGACATATAAAAATATGATTTTTACTTTTTAAAGTTCAAATCCTTTTTCGAAAAATCAGTTTTAACCTTTCTTTAAAAACAGTTTTAACTTTTCTAAAAAAAAAACAGTTTTAATCTTTGCTTTAAAAATCAGTTTTTCTCTTTTCTAAAAATCGGTTTTTCTTATTTTTTTCTTTAAAAACAAAATTAGTTTTTATTTTGAAAACAAAATCAGTTTTTTTATACTTTTCTAAAAATCAGTTTTTATCTTTTAAAAATTCAGTTTTAAACTTTTTTAAAAATTCAGTTTTAAACTTTTAACAAAATCGTTTTTTTTTCTTTAAAAACAAAACAGTTTTTACTTTAAAAACAAAACAGTTTTTACTTTCTTTTTTTTTAAAAAATCTGTTTTTATTCTTTTAAAAAAAAATCTGTTTTAATACTTTATAAAAATCCAGTTTTTATTCTTCATAAAAATCCAGTTTTTATTTTTAACAAATCAGTTTTAAATTTTAACCAAATCAGTTTTAAATTTTGTTTTTATAAAATAAAAATAAAATAATAAAATAAAAGAAATACTTACAGAAAAAAAGGGGGGGTTTCTGCAGCTCGTCGGCGGCAAGCTTCGAGGGGCGGCGCTAGGGCTTCGAACGGGCGGCGGCTTCGAGCTTCGACGGAGAAGGCGTTGACTTTGGGGGTTGCTCGATGGTTGCGTCGCCTTCGCTGGAAGGAGGTCTGACGGAGGGGTGCGGCGAAGGGTTCGTCGGCGTCGAGGTCAGTGGGGGGCGGCGCGATTCGATTAGTTTAGGTTTTTTTTTTTTTTTTTTCGTTTCTGATTTTATTAATCGGGGGGGGGGGGGGGGCAATGAAGATAAAGGGGGGGGGGGGGGGAGAAATTAAAAATTATTTTTTTTATTATTTTATTATTTAAATTTGCAAAAGGGTTGACTTTTACATACGACCTCGAAAAGAGGCCCACCGCCTGTCGTCCATAGCGTTTTACCCCCATTTCGAACACAATGGGATATGTATCGCAAGCTGATTTGATCGTTACAATCAGTTTCCTTTTGAATTTTCATTTAAATCACTATATTGAATTTTAAACGCACATTTCAAATTACCGGGGTCACATACTAACTAGAAAAATTCTAGAAAAATATTTTCTAGCTTCGTATTGACGATACGGTCCTAACAAAACTAGTTTCGTCGAATTCTGAGACCGTTTGAAAAATGGCCAATTTCCAGTCGATTAAAATCAACGAAAACTGGTCAAACGCGTTTTCTTTTGCCACGCTCACACATTGATTCGAAAAATTATGAAATTTGAAATCTAGCAATAACTTGACACTGCGGATCTAACAAAAGTGATTTCATCGAAATCCGAGGTCGTTTGCAAAATGTCCATTTTTAAGGGCCTGAATTCCACAGCGACTATTCAGAATTTTCAACTGGACATATCTTTTGATTCCCGCTATCAAATTTCGATTGGTCGGATTCGTTAGAAAGATATTATCAATTAGATTCCATTATTTTTGGTTTCACTAAAATCCGGATTGTTTTGCACCCGGTATATTCAATTGAAGTTTGAAATCGAATTATCGAACTACCGCGCCATTTTCAATTCTATATATAATTATAATTAATTATATTCGTTTTCAAATGTCGATTTCAACTCAGTTTTCATCGCCATTATTTAAAATATTTATTTTAAATAATTAAAATCCATTATTTTAGCCAATTTAAAAATTTTAAATTGGTTCAGATTTTCTGGGTCGTTACAATCTCCCCCACTTAAAACTTTTCGTCCCCGAAAAGGAATAAAGTCGAAAGTAGTTTGATAAATCTACAATCACACAACACAACAACCAATTTGTTTTTAATATTCTTAACTTTTCAAATATATATCTTTTATATATTCAAAAATTATATTTCTAAAACCAGACTATATATAAATATAATCACAAATACGTTATTTAAAAACATATTACTCTCGACTCGTTCTGAGGCACTTCTGACCCCATCTCTAACGAGTTGTTCTGATTCTGCTACTCATACTAGGATATTACTGATCCTATCTGTATGGAGTTACCCATCCTAGAACACTACTGGTTCTATTTCTGACGAGTTCGTTCAAATGTTATATTCCAGAACTAAGCTTAACCAAAGCTCTGATACCACGATGAGACGACCCGATTTCTCGTTCTCACGGAAACAAGGTTATCTTTGGAATATAACACAGAAACATATAATAGCAGAACAGAATTAAATAAATACACCAGAATGAACAACAAAATATACTGGATAAAAGTAATCATCAGAGTTACACAGTATACAGGATCTTACTTAGTACAAATACAGTTCAGCTATACATAAATGTCTACAGCGGAAATAAACAAAACATGTACAATAGGAGCTGAACAGCATAAAAAGAAATAAATGATAGAATCCATCTTCAGCTCCAGCTATCCAGAAAGAACCAGCTAAACCTGAATACAAGGCTGCCCGTGTAGAAAAAGGGGCACCCGAGTTTGAGAGTGAAACAAACTACGAGTCAGTCATGGGACTGGTATGAGAAATCTACTCAACACATATATAATATGGCTAATCACAGGACCACGCCACTTTCGTGGAACGGGTTTACTCCATTGGATTGCCAGTGCTTTAAAACAAATCTTTCTTTTAAACATCGCTATGCTTTTTATAAAAATGAAGCCGTTATAAGACTCAGTTCCCATCACACAATGCAACGCAAACCGGAGGATAGAGTTTTTACCTTATAACAGCCAAAATATGATTGATACGAATAAAACAAAGGCATTTGATATTATTGCTAGTGTCTATATGTTTTGAAAACAATTTCAAATCATAACTATCAATCATAGACGGCATTAATGCCCCATACCACTATGTCGCCATATATATAGGTATACAATCAAAACCGCACAGTCACGTATTTGGAAATTGGATTTCCGTCATGAACCAAGGCAAAAGATAGTCCTTACCGAATTCGAGACTGCCTAGCCCGAATCTCAGGCAAGCGCGCAGGCAAGCCTTGGAGCGACAGGGCCGGTCCACCGATGTGGATTATTATACCTGAGCACTACGTTTCGCCGCCCTTTGGGGCGTAAGCGAGCCAACGAATGACTCCATCGGACCCGGATCGTCCGATCTAACCGAGGCGCCTCGCAACAGCAACAACCACATAAGTCAAACTCGTCAGGGCGTGTAAAACCACTGACGCCACTTTTAGCTAGGAGGAAACGTAGGCCCTCCCTGAGGTCCGTTCTCCCGTTTTAGGTTCATACCGGGGTGTGAGGCTCGCGAATTCACGTTATACACAAAGCTATGCCACACAGGCGGTGCTTTGATCATCACCACAAGACTTTGCTTTTCAACAGAAGCCCTGATCACTGCATCTTAGCATGCCACACAGAATAAATCCTATGTCAGACACACAGTCCATTTACAAGTCCGTTCTGGGTCTGAACGAAACCGGAGGCACTAAATACCTCGCAAACCCATCGATCACCACGTACGTCTGGACGATCACCACTCATTATCCATATTTCGGGATGCCTCCCAATCAGGACCTCGGTTACCATCCAAACGAGGTGAAGATCTCCGGTCTTCGACCATCGTCTTCATCTTCGAATTTCAATCGTCGGTCGATTATTCGAAATGAGAATTAACTCGGCCTTTTCAAATAATTCACGTATATTTAGAATTTCAAATCGATTTATTTCAATGGTTAAATTATTCGACAACACCAATTGTGTTCTTTAATGTAATTTTCACACCAAACACATTCAACCATCAAAAGCCACATAAATCAAGCAAATTCAGTTTATTTCCATTCCATATCGCTTACGATATTGTATAACTATTTATCGCTATTTTTATTTATTTTAAAAGAGCTATTATATTCAAAACGACGTTTCGGACCATAACGTGGCCGTGGCGCTGTTTTTCTTCAGATTTGATTTACACATATCTGAAAATCTAACCGTTGGATCTTCACAAAATTTACATCATTAGAAAGGTCTTTTCAAAACAAATCCAACGGTTCCAGTTCCGGGAAAATCCGACGGTCGGATCTCCCGGTACAATCGTTTGAAGTTTCGATTTCAAAATACGAACTGCAGCGTCGTTATTCGATTAAATATAATTATATTTATATATATAAATAAATATAATCGTTTCTGGCGCTGTTTTTCTTCAGATTTGAATTAAACATTCCAAACAATCCAACCGTTGGATTTCTACAAAGTTGGTGCCGTTGGGAAGATATTCCCAAGGCGAACCCGACGGTTGAGGTTTCGGGAGAATCCAATGGTCGGATTTCCCGTACTAGTTGTTTGAAAACACGGTTTCAAAACACGAACTGCACGGCTTCGTTTCGTTTTAATTTTATTTATATTTATATATTTATATAAATATAGTTCATTCAATGATTTCCATATCGTTTTCACTTCAAATATTTTTCTAACTCCTTAAATTTTGGAAAAATTTCGCCATAACCTCCCCTGCACCGGGAGCATCGGGAAATCGCAAATAGCGTTCCCGGTCCTTCTAATCTCAAAAAGAAAAAGAAGAAGCCAAGCGGCTAGCCAACAGGCTCAAAATCATCACCCAAACAAATCAGTAAATGTGTACCTATTTATCGGGCACAAAATTTTATTCCTCTTCTCTAGCCCCTTTGCTATAACCTGTTCAATGAATATGCATGTACATATATATACAGTTCTTATCATTTATCAATTTCTATTCGACTTCATATTTGATTTCTATTTGGTTTAAAAACTCCATTCATTCTAATGTTACATAAATAGGTGCAAATCATTTCATTAGCTAATTAATGAATATTTCATCTCATATATGTTTATTTTGAACAAGTGGCTATTTTTAACACTTCACATTTCAACGATTTATGCATACAATAAAAATGTGATTTTTATTGTAAGACGATTCATTTAAAAACACTATTTTTCTATATAGTTCATATAGTCGATAAAAGGTGATTTTTATTATCAAACAATTTATTTCAAAATATGAATACCATTCAACACATGAATTTCTAAACAACGAATGAATATCAATTCAACACATGAATGTTTTCTATAGTTTCTATATATAGATAAAAATGTGATTTTTATTATCGAACAATTTATTTCAAAATATGAATACCATTCAACACATGAATTTCTAAACAACGAATGAATATCAATTCAACACATGAATGTTTTCTATAGTTTCTATATATAGATAAAAATGTGATTTTTATTATCGAACAATTTATTTCAAAATATGAATACCATTCAACACATGAATTTCTAACCAACGAATGAATATCAATTCAACACATGAATGTTTTCTATAGTTTCTATATATAGATAAAAATGTGATTTTTATTATCGAACAATTTATTTCAAAATATGAATACCATTCAACACATGAATTTCTAAACAACGAATGAATATCAATTCAACACATGAATGTTTTCTATAGTTTCTATATATAGATAAAAATGTGATTTTTATTATCGAACAATTTATTTCAAAATATGAATACCATTCAACACATGAATTTCTAAACAACGAATGAATATCAATTCAACACATGAATGTTTTCTATAGTTTCTATATATAGATAAAAATGTGATTTTTATTATCGAACAATTTATTTCAAAATATGAATACCATTCAACACATGAATTTCTAAACAACGAATGAATATCAATTCAACACATGAATGTTTTCTATACAATGAATAAATATAGTTTAAGCATATGAAAATAATTCAAACACACAAATATTATTCAAAATTTCGGCAGCATAACGGCAGGGTAGTTACACCGGGACCTTCCCTAGTACGGCTCCTCGCTCTACCTTAAAACCTCGCGGTTTTTGACAATGGGGATCATGCATCTAGTTCGCACGCAGGCGGCATGTATATATTTATTTCATTTCCACAAACTAATCCTATGTGGTTTCAACCAAATATTTCACAACCACAAATGGGTATTTTTCAACCACATACAACCAATATCAATCACAAACAATCCCAAACAACCATTCAATTTTCACAACAATTTCAACCAATAAATATCGTCCATGGTTTGTGGACGAGGGGCGTATATATATATATATATATAGATATAGATATTTATATATAGCTATTCACTTTTATTTCAACATATATAATATTTTTAAATCAGAAATCTCACCAATAGCTATCCAACTTCACGACTCTTCCTTTTCAGAAATCTTCGCCTTTCTGTCGCTTTCACCCGTATTCTCTACACATGTAAAAATCGAATTTTTACTATGTTATTCAATATATAAAAATCTGATTTCTACTTCGACTTTCGATATATAAAAATATGATTTTTCTTTCGACTTTCGATATATAAAAATATGATTTTTCTTTCGACTTTCGATATATAAAAATATGATTTTTACTTTCGACTTTCGACATATAAAAATATGATTTTTACTTTCGACATATAAAAATATGATTTTTACTTTCGACTTTCGACATATAAAAATATGATTTTTACTTTTTAAAGTTCAAATCCTTTTTCGAAAAATCAGTTTTAACCTTTCTTTAAAAACAGTTTTAACTTTTCTAAAAAAAAACAGTTTTAATCTTTGCTTTAAAAATCAGTTTTTCTCTTTTCTAAAAATCAGTTTTTCTTATTGTTTTCTTTAAAAACAAAATTAGTTTTTATTTTAAAAACAAAATCAGTTTTTTTATACTTTTCTAAAAATCAGTTTTTATCTTTTAAAAATTCAGTTTTAAACTTTTTTAAAAATTCAGTTTTAAACTTTTAACAAAATCGTTTTTTTTTCTTTAAAAACAAAACAGTTTTTACTTTCTTTTTTTTAAAAAAATCTGTTTTTATTCTTTTAAAAAAAATCTGTTTTAATACTTTATAAAAATCCAGTTTTTATTCTTCATAAAAATCCAGTTTTTATTTTTAACAAATCAGTTTTAAATTTTAACCAAATCAGTTTTAAATTTTGTTTTTATAAAATAAAAATAAAATAATAAAATAAAAGAAATACTTACAGAAAAAAAAGGGGGGGTTTCTGCAGCTCGTCGGCGGCAAGCTTCGAGGGGCGGCGCTAGGGCTTCGAACGGGCGGCGGCTTCGAGCTTCGACGGAGAAGGCGTTGACTTCGGGGGTTGCTCGATGGTTGCGTCGCCTTCGCTAGAAGGAGGTCTGACGGAGGGGTGCGGCGAAGGGTTCGTCGGCGTCGAGGTCAGTGGGGGGCGGCGCGATTCGATTAGTTTAGGTTTTTTTTTTTATTTCGTTTCTGATTTTATTAATCGGGGGGGGGGGCAATGAAGATAAAGGGGGGGAGAAATTAAAAATTATTTTTTTTATTATTTTATTATTTAAATTTGCAAAAGGGTTGACTTTTACATACGACCTCGAAACGAGGCCCACCGCCTGTCGTCCATAGCGTTTTACCCCCATTCCGAACACAATGGGATATGTATCGCAAGCTGATTTGATCGTTACAATCAGTTTCCTTTTGAATTTTCATTTAAATCACTATATTGAATTTTAAACGCACATTTCAAATTACCGGGGTCACATACTAACTAGAAAAATTCTAGAAAAATATTTTCTAGCTTCGTATTGACGATACGGTCCTAACAAAACTAGTTTCGTCGAATTCTGAGACCGTTTGAAAAATGGCCAATTTCCAGTCGATTAAAATCAACGAAAACTGGTCAAACGCGTTTTCTTTTGCCACGCTCACACATTGATTCGAAAAAATATGAAATTTGAAATCTAGTAATAACTTGACACTGCGGATCTAACAAAAGTGGTTTCATCGAAATCCGAGGTCGTTTGCAAAATGTCCATTTTTAAGGGCCTGAATTCCACAGCGACTATTCAGAATTTTCAACTGGACATATCTTTTGATTCCCGCTATCAAATTTCGATTGGTCGGATTCGTTAGAAAGATATTATCAATTAGATTCCATTATTTTTGGTTTCACTAAAATCCGGATTGTTTTGCACCCGGTATATTCAATTGAAGTTTGAAATCGAATTATCGAACTACCGCGCCATTTTCAATTCTATATATAATTATAATTAATTATATTCGTTTTCAAATGTCGATTTCAACTCAGTTTTCATCGCCATTATTTAAAATATTTATTTTAAATAATTAAAATCCATTATTTTAGCCAATTTAAAAATTTTAAATTGGTTCAGATTTTCTGGGTCGTTACAGGATACAATGATATGCCCGACAAAAAGGTACTGGTTTATATTATATATGAGTTTGGTGATTTTGATGAGCCGAATTGGCAAGCCGCTTGGCTGTTTGATTTTCTTTTGGGTTGGAGTGGCCCAGAGAGGCGAGCTGGAGTTTGACCTGTTGACCAGTACAAGGGAGGTGCTGGCAAAAAATTTCAAAAAGTTAGGGCGTTAGAAAATTTTCAGGATTTTTTAAAATTATCGTTGATAAGAATTGATTAATAAATTTAATTGAAATTAAGTTGGTTCAGTTGAAATTTAATTTAAGAAGTGAACAAATAAGTTCTAACCGGTCGATAAGGTTGTTTTCTACCTTAGCAATTTCGAGGACGAAATTATTTTAAGTGGGGAAGAATGTAATGACCCGCGTTTTCAACGATATATAATTAACTTATTTAATTATATAAATAGTGATTTAGAATTTAAATGGTCGTTTAATTAAATTATATTGGATATTTAATTAATATAAATAATATAATAATATATTTAATTCTGAAATAATCAGAATTGGCTGAAATGGCGATATGGTGTGAATTAGGCAATTCAAATATATATAATTCAGTTTAGAGTTGAATTATAATAACGAATATATTTAATTAACGATGGTTGAACGTATAAATTATAATATAATTATAATCGAGCTTGATATGGCACGGCAGTTCGCTATTTGGCGATTTGAACTTCAACTGAATGTACATGGTTCGTTTTAAATCGGATTTCTGTGAAACAAGAAACGTACGGAGCTGGTGGAGTATATCTTTATAGTGGAAGTGAAAAATCTAGATTTCGTAGGGTAGATTTTGATTTATGTCCAAATCAAATGTTCAGAAAAACAGTGGTATATTCGTTCGTGGCCATAACGGTTATTTAAAAATATTTGAATATCGGGCTTGAATTTAGACAAGGTTCTTTTGAGACATAGTGATAATTTAATTTTTGAATTTTATTGTAATTTTTAATTAATTAAATACGCAACTTTTTATTTGGAGTATTTTGCACCCTATATCAATATTTTGGGGTTCCACAATATGAGTCAACCTACCGATATAGTTATATTTTTGGGATCGTGGCACCGAGCTCAATACGACGGTATCTTTACTTCTGTACATAGCAGGTCATTTGTGGATGGAGTTTTATATTATACGGTATCCTAACTTTTAAAACAATACCCTATCCCTATAAATAAACCATTTTCTAACCTAAACTATCTGTTCTTTCTTGCCGTGGTCAACTGGAATTTGAAGCCGCCACATTTCCTCTTGCAAGAAAAGCTAATCACAGCTAAATAAAATACCGAAAATCTTATACGTGGAGATCCAATTCCTTTGGACTGAAACCAGTCAAGTGGCCTCCAGGAAGCCACTCCTTCTTTTGTATAATCCCTCAGCTCCTTTAACTTTCCCAAAAATCGGTTCTTTCCCATTTCCTCATCCAAAAAAAAAATCGAAATAAAGTCTTCATATAAAATCCCCTCTTCAAAATCCTACTGAATTTGTCTTCAAGCTCCTATTCTTTACGTGACACTCGTGGCTATATTCTTCGAACTGGAACCCGCGAGTTGGTGAATGGAGGCTGAACATCGTCGGTGATGGAAGCTAGTGGGTTGGACGGACGTCGATGCGTGGAATGACGAACTCCGGTCAGTTGTGGCGGAGGAAAACGTCGAAGTTAAGAGGAGGATACGAAATGGAGCTGTATGGGTAGGATTTTGAGTTGATATTTCGAAATGATGAGAAGCATGCGGACGTTGGTGGATGGATGGGAGAAGAGTAGCGTTGTTTCTTGGGTGTGAATGGGTACTTGCGTGAGGGTATAAACTTGAATGGCATTGGTTTCCATGCACTGGAGTGTGAAGGGGAGAGAGGAACGCCTGTAGAAGATGGTGCGGGAAGGAAAAGTTTTATAACATGTTCTTCTATAGAGTGAGCCCCCAAATCAACTTCTTCTTGAGTTGATGCTACTGCTCATACACGCATAACGTCCTCGGTCTGCATAATTTCATACAAAGAGCGAAGGGTCTGAAATCACATAGAAGATGAGCTTTGCAGCGGTGCCTAGTAGCACAGAGCGGACTTTATAAAATGGGATTTTATGCGTGTAAAACTTTGGAAGTGGTGTTCGTTTTACTGGTATATTGGGTTCGAAATTTAATGATGAAGTTGTGGAGGAGTAGAATGGCGATAATGGTGCGTATGAGGGAGGAGGCGGGTTCAAGACATTTTGAAGGAAGAAGATTAAACAAGCGGGCCTGGGTAGTTATAAAAGGATATAGGCCTTAGGTAAATTGTAAGCCCAATCAAAGTTAAAATTTTATTTTTAATTTAAATTAAATAATCGTATAACTTAAAAAAGTGAATATCTTTGTCATACATGCTCAGTTTTTCGAATGGTCAGTCACGTTGGGATCGTAGGGACGAGAGCTACACATTGAAACTGACTGGGAGTGAAATAAGGATCGTTGCAATTTATAGGGACATAAATTATCTGTCTGAATCAAGTGACAGTTATCGTTATTAACGATGATCGTCAGATGTGAGTAAAACTCACCAACTCTAAACAGTTATATTTTTATAACATATTCTTAGAACTGATAATGATCTGTTGATTGCTGTGTGTTAACTGTTTGGAAGAATTCTTTGTGTATTGGTTGAAATTATCGATAACGATATATATAAATCGTTAACCGAATATTGATTATGTTTATCAGAATATTTTATACTCGTGTTGTATAACATCTGTGATGCAGGGAAATAGGTTGGAGGAATCCGACTGGATTCCTCAACATTTATTTTACTGTTTTTCATATATTGTGATATATGATGTGTTATATAATCTGTTATGGATTATGTGTGTTAGAATGATATTGATCCTTATTATTAGATATTTTAAATATCATACAAAGACACTGGGATGTAAAAAGAATTATTTCAATGTATATTGAAATAAAGGGATTTTATAAAATCAACAGATTTTATAAAAGGAAATATTTCGAAAGTAAATAAAAGGAAAATGGTTATAAAACGAATAGAGCTTTATAAAAGGGAAAATGTTGATAAAACGAATAAAATAGAATAAAGGATTTATTTATTCAGAAAATAAATAGAATAAAGGATTATTTAGTGGAAAAATAAATAGAGGAGTTAATCGAATCGAGTTAATCGAAAGGAGCTAATCAAACATAGTTAATCAAAATGGAGTTAAACAAAAATTAGAAACTGACTAGAGATTAATAAGTTGCATGGTTTCTTGAGTATCGATCTGATGTTGGTTTCGGCCTTCGGGGTTTATACTTAGGAAGTTGTTCTCTTGTTAGTTTAAAGTTAGAGTCTGATAGTTGTGGAAGAATAGTGATACGTAATTAAGCTATGGAAATGTTTTCCAGTGTTAATAACATATATTTTCTAAATATAGAAAATAAGGAAACGTGAATATATATATATATATATATATATATATGTTAAATGATGATTGATCGATATAATTTCCATCTGGAATATCGTTGTTTGCTCACCTGTTTTTCTTTGATAGTTAAATCACAGACTATCGAAGTTTTTGACCATCGTTGTCAATATGGAGAGACCGGTTGGATTATTATCCAAGGGAACCACTCTGTATTGGCATAAGCATTGTGAATCATATATGCCAAAGAAGATTGAAGACGGAGTAAAGTGCAAGGGCTATTGTATAAGTCTTAGATAACAGTGCCTAAGATGGATGTACTGAATTGTGCCTTCAGTTCATCCTGTTCCTGGATGACTTGTATGGATGAATGTCTGACAGAGTATTTCCAGAAAGGTTACATACATTGATTTCTTCAACCGTACCAAGAGTGGGAGCGGAGAAGGAAACTTCTTTAGCTAACACGTAATGTACTATTGTAGATGTCAATTAGTGATTTTCGATGGATCTGACAATGTGGCATTCGAAGTGAATCTGATGTGATGATAAAGTGTAACCTCAAGCCTCATCAACCGGTAAATGACAGAAATCGGGCAAGCAGCATGGCTATATAGGTCGCACCTATTAGGGTGTATAATCACATGATCTAGAGTTTCATTTACTTCAAAAAAATCTATTGTTGATGCTGTCCCATTTGGGAAACGGTTGCTGATCCCAACCGTTGGTGATATACATTCGATGTACTCAAGCGAAATAAGTAGTCGGTCATGTGTGGCCGGGTTGCAAGATGTTCTTGTTGTACCCAGTGTATTCCTCTCTAGAGGTACACTAGCGAAAGGTGGTTCCATACCTTGTCATAGTTGGAAATTCATTACCCAATACGTGCTTGCGATTTTGATTGTATACTATATATATGTAGAACGTGAGATGAAAGCGTTTCTGCTAGATTATTATTATTATATTGTGGTTGATAGACATTATTATAATATCAAAAGGTTTTGATATAAGGATATTTTGGATTCTCATAAGGGAAAAACCCGTTCCGTTATACGGCGTGGTCTTATGAGATATCGTTTACTTGTTCAAAACTGTTTAAACTGTTTTACTCATACCAGTCCCATGGCTGACCCGGAGTTTATTTTGTTTTGTTTTCCCTAAACTCTTGGGTGCCCAATTTTGTACGGGCAGTCAAGTAGTCGGGATATACAGATACTTGAAGAGCTGGAGCAGGAGGCTTCAGGATCATATAGTTATAGTTATTTCCGCTGTGTTGTAAGTATTGTACTTTGATAATGATGTATATTCAAGTACAGATGTATATTTCAAAGTTATGTTACATATATTATACGTTATTCGTTCCGCTATGAGATTCGTGTTACTCTGATGTTGTGTTCTTCTTCTTCTTCTGTTCTAAGTTCTATCTTATCTTTCCTCACCCTCTAACTTCTTTCATTAATCATCCGGTATTTTTCGATGTTTGGTTAGTCATCATTGAGTTTATGGCGATAACCAAGGTCGACAAATTTTTGGGTCATTACATTGTTGGTCACGTTTATAATAATATAAATGTTTTTAATAAATAATTGGATGCTTGAATGGATGTTGTTGATTGATTGCTGACTGTTATTAGTTAAACTGGTTAGTTCCGTTTATAAATATATTGTTATATTGAAATTGAGGTAACCATTGTGATGCAGGGAAGGACAGGTTGGAGGAATCCAGCTGGATTCCTCGCTATTATTGATAATGTTTATCAAAATGATTATATATTGTTATTGAATGTGAAATGGACTGATATCTCACAGTTTGGTACTTTAGTAGACATTTGCCTTTTCAGTGTCATCGATAAAAATAGTTATAAATGAAATTGTATAGATAAAACAGGTTTTGGAAATCAAATTCTTGTAAGTAAAATTTGTAAATATTTCAAACTAATAAAACAAGTTATAATGTGGTTTATAAACATAAGTAATGACATGAATGGAATTTGTTTAAATTGGTTACGTTAGTAAATTGGAACTGGTTAATAAATTAACAATGTTGTGAGTTGACTATTTTAAAGCCGATTATTATTTCGATGACCATTAAAGGAAGATTTACTATTTTAAAAATAGTAAATGGTAAAGTAAACAGATTTAATGATTTATTTAAGTATTTATTTATTCATTTACTCTGATAAACAAATAAAAGTATATTTTAAAAGATAAATGTTCTGAAAGCGGGAATTATAATGCTATTAATATAATCTATGTTATTTCGTAAAAGAAGTAATTTCTTAACTTGAATCTGAGGGTTACGGGAGTAAATGTTGTTGGTATTCGTGGTTGTGAACTTTGTCTATTTGAAGTTAAAAATGTTGTTCAGTTAAGGTCTGAGAGGTAATTATACCCCAGCTTGATTGAATTCATTGTTGACTAAGGAATGGTCAGGTTCGATAGCCGGGAATGGATAGATGAAATAAATTAATGAGTGTAATGGTTTTAAAGACCGTGTTTTAAATCGAATAGTAAAATAGAGATGGAAATGTTTTCTGAATGTTGAAAGATTAAAGATTTTAGAAGTTTAATTAACCGATGGGTAATTAAAGGGGCCAAATGATGCTTGGCATTGAATCAGTGAATTCCCTTTCTTTTTATGGATGAATGTTTGCTTATTTGATAGTTAAATGACCAACTATCAAATCTAGCCAATACAATTGTTGGTTCGGAAAGACCAGGATTGAATTTATATTTGAAAATCATTCCGACCGATGAATATGAAATCGTGGAAGTTGATAATCAAGATGAAGTGATTGAAGACCATGGATCTTCATAAGCAAAAGGATTACTTATCGAATATTATCTGGAATTGCAACCAAAGGTATTCTGACGTGATTCGGTCGTAAGTGAGATTCTGCGGATTTGCAAGGACTACTCGCTATTGATTCTTTGTATGCGGTAGGAGGGTGCCTTCGGTTCATCCCATTTCTGGATGACTTCTATGGACGAATGTCTGACAGAATATACCCAACAGATTACGGGTTGATTACCTCAAACGTATTTACATTTGGTGGCGGAGAAATTTGTTTCTCTTAGCTTTATACCCATATTATTTTGGAGGAAATCAATTTGTGATTTGGTGGGTTTGACGATGTGGCATTCAAAAAAATGGTGGTGTGTTGTTCCATAAGACACCGTAGCCTCAAGCCTCATCAACCGGAAAATGACAAAAATCGAGCAGGCAACATGGCTAGTTAGGTCGCACCCAAGTAGGGTGTATTATCACCAATCTGGAGAAAATTCTATTTGTTCTTCTTTCACTTCTGTATCTCTTGGGAAACAGTGGTTGCCTAGTCGTGGGAGATAATACATTCGGTCCACTCAAGCTAAACAAGCGGTCATGTGTAGCTGGCTTGCAAGATGTTCTTGTAGAACCCCAGTGTATCCCCTCTAGAGTACACTGATCGAAAGGCGGTCCCATACCTTGTCATAGTCGGAATGCAATCTCCAATAAGAACCCGCGGTTTTTGATTTTATACTATGTATGTGGACCGTGAGATGCAAGCATTCAGCTACTTGGTTATTTATTTGATATAGACACTATTATAATATCACTGGATTTTCGTATCAAAAATAGGTTGGGTTATAGTCAGTAAAAACCATCCATATTTATGTGTGGTTTGGTGTTACTGTTATTCTTTTCTTTCAAAGGCATTTTCTAAAGTTAAGCAATATGGATGTTATTCAAACTTAGTGAGTATTTCTCACGCTGGTTCACCATACTTATCCGAGGCATTTGTAATCCTCGGGTCAGACTGAGTATATTTTAGGTTCAGTTATCGGATGCTATGAAATCCAAAGGTGAGCTCGAGGAGTTCTGATATATGATATATATAGTATTATTCCACTGTGTGTTGTATTTGAGGACAGATTGTTATAATTGTCCTGATTGTTTTGGTTATTGTACTCTTATGGTTATAAGTATTATCTCAAGCTCTCAATAAAGTTATTTCTGTATAATATTTTATTTCGTTGCTATGTGAGACTCTATGTGGTGTTGGTTCTTCTTATTTTATAATATTTCTTTCTTTCTTCTTGTTTTATAAAGGTCTTAGGAGCTTTATGCCTCTTTGTGTTAACATTCGAGATTCTTTTGGTCTTAAAGACCCATTTATAGCCTACGGCATATGCTCCCTTTGGTAACTCGACAATTTCCCAGACATGATTTTTAGCCATAGTGTCCATTTCATCTTTCATGGAATTATATCAAATATCCGAGTTTTCTCCATTAATGGCTTGTGAAAAAGAGATAGGTTCATCTTTAGCTTCGATATCAAAATCAGCTTTAATGAGGTATACCTGTTAATCACTAGAAATAGTAGGATTCCTTATCTTGAAGAGCTCCTAAGACCTTCAGCCTCACCCACACTTGATGGGTGATGAGCCGTAGGTTGAACTTCAGGTTCAATGATGATATGTTCCTCTAGAGGCGGTTGATCATGAATTGGTTGACCATTCAAGATGTCAGCTAGAAGATTCAAAAAATAACCAAATCATCCTTATATGCAGATGCTTCACCTTGATTTTGCATTTCCTCCCACGCTACATTTCGGTATTCATACTCCCACTAATGTCACCGTTTTCTATGAATTATTCATTTCTAGATTCAACAATTCTAGGAGAATGTGATGGACAGTAAAATTTATATCCTTTAGATTTTTCTGCATAACCAATTAAATATCCACTGACTGTTCTAGGATTTGGTTTCTTCATTTGTGGATTGTAAATTCTAACTTCCACCTTACATCCCCATATGCGCATATGTTTTAGACTAGGTTTCAACCCTTTCCATAACCCAAATGGAGTTCTGGGAATAGCCTTCGACGGAACCCTATTCAATAAGTACACTGCTATTTTCAAAGCCTCCCTCCACAAAAATAACGGAAGATCATTGTCACTTAACATACTTCTTACCATATCCATATGGATATGGTTTTTCCTTTCTATAACACCATTTTGTTGTTGTGTTCCCCGCATAGTATATTGTGCAACAATCTCCTCTCTCATAAGAAATTTCGTAAATGGACCCTCATTTTGTCCTGGCTCTGTGTATCTACCATAATATTCACTACCCCTGTCAGACCTTACAACCTTTATTGTCTTTTCTAATTGTTTCTCAACCTCCTTCTTATATGTTTTAAGAGCATCAGGTGCTTCCACTTTATCATTTAGAAGGTATAATAAGTACATATATCATGTATGGTCATCTATGAATGAGACAAAACATCTCTGACCATTAAGACAAGGAGTAATGGATGGCTCACAGATGTCTATGGGTATGATTTCAAGAGTTTCACTACTTCTTTTGACACTCTTTTTTTCTTATTGGTTTGCTCTCCCTTTATGCAATCCAAACAAGTACCAAAATTGAAAAAATATAGAGTGTTAAGAACTCCATCATTAACCAATCTTTTAATCCTGTCAATGGAGATGTGACCTAATCTTATATGCCAAAGTACATATGAAGACTTATCTTGTATGGTATGTTTGGTACCAACTTTATAATGTAGATTTAGAAGGCTATGTTCATATTTTGGATCTAAAATCAATTTATACAAACCATTCATTAAAGTTCCAAAACCAACTTGAACAGAATTCTTTAAAATGATAAGTTCAAAAACAACAAAATTAAATTGATAACCAAATGGCACCAAACGAGAAACATAAACTAGATTTCTGGAAAAAGAAGGAATATAAAAAGTGTTTTCCAAATCTAACACATAACCATTATTTATAATAGGCCTAAAAGTCCCTATAGCCTCCATATGAAAAAGCATTCCATTTCCTGAATAAATGCCTTGTTCACTTCCCATCGGTTTCCTTAGGCTAAGAAATCCCTGCATAACATTCACAACCTGAATTGTAGTACCGGAATCAATCCACCCTGAATTTTGTTGTGAGTCAATAAAGTTAGATTCATAACACACAAGGACATTAAGATTACCATGCTTTATAAGCATTGCTTTAGTTTCCGACAATTCTTCTTATACTGTCCCTTCTTCTTGAAGAAGAAGCAGCACTCGTCCTTATTGCCATGTTTCATGAATGACACAGTACCATCATTCTTTTTTTGTAAAGCTTTCTCATCACCTGTACCCTTTTTCCATTACCCTTTTTTTATGAGTGACTAAGTTTGCACTCTCCAAAATTTTCATGCTTCAGCCTTTCCTCCTCTTGCACACGCATGGTCAAAAGTTCATTAATAGACCATGTTTGTTATAAGAGATTTTGAAAGGTCCATAGAAGAAAATTTGGAATGGAATGAACAAGGAATGATTCTGAAATTTAACCTTCCAATGCCTTAAGATGGGAAGCAATGTCCCTCATTTCCATTATATGCTCACGCACACTTTTTGATTTATGATGTTCCATTGCATTAAATTTGCTCATTAGGGTGCTAGCCAATGTCTTGTATGAGCTAATGAATTTCTCTTCACCTTCCTATGGGAAATGGTGGCATTACTACATTAGATTTGCTCATCAGAAATAATTAAACTAGTGATTCCTTTATTATTTTATAATAAAATTCTTTGCCTGTGGGCATCTAGAATTTCGTTAATTACTCATTAAACCACTATTTAATCTAGTAAGTTCAGTCAAATAATCATATTCCTATAGGTAAAACAATTATTTTACTAACTCATTTACAATCCAGTGAACGCAAATCCTATATATTTATACAGGTCAAATGAAATATATACTTGGTATAAGATGTTTTGGCTAATCTTAATCCATAGTTATATTTCCCGTAAGTAAGATTATTAAAGGTTTGCACTTTTAGAATGAACTTCATATGTATGAAAAATTGTGTGTATATCAAACTGCGAATGATATTTCACCAGTTACATTGTCTGCACTGTTGTAATATGGTTTGTCCATGTATGGGGAAACTTATATGGACATTTCATACTTTTCCAGTATATAGTGTAGGAATTCATACATAAATTTAATCATGTCATGCATGGTTTCAGTGAATTGATATTTTAGACATTGCAATAAATAAAATAAAAGAGTAACTTTTATTTTGAAATCATGACAGGTCACTTTAGTGGAAAAGTACATGGCAACTTTTCTCTAGGTATAGGAAGCATAAATTAACCATGTTGTTACTTAGTGGGAAAGACACATATATGTATCCAATTGTTTGAAAATTGAAACTGGATAAAAGGTATGACACTTAATAAAGAAAACATGTCAAGGCTCTCTTGAATTAAGGTATAAAAGTATCTTCAATGTAATGTCATATCAAGTAGATAATACAGAAATTAGGACTTTATTAACATCAATAGAAAATTTAGCATGCCTAAACTAACAGGTACATCCCTTATTTAACTTATGGTTACATATATACAGCTATGGGTTTTGGATTTACATGTCAATATTATCATGAGACTGACATTAAAATATTTCTGAGATCTAAGCAATATAGCATAAAGGTGGCGCTGATACCAATGTTGAACTTCAGTATTATATAATCTAAAATGCGGAAACAATAAATGTGTACCTCTAGCCATTAATTTCTTTGAAACAGACAAAGTAAAGCTGACATGTATTGTACTATTATCTCTGAATGGCGCCTGCAGCTTCTTTGTTGCTGAAAGGTAATTCTCCCAAAGACCTGATGGAGAAGAGAAAGATGGATTTTCGTACAGTCTATTTTGTAGTCGATGAATAACCACAGGCCTCATATATATATAGACTGGTGAGACCCAAATCCCATAAGTATCCTTGACACTTTCTGGTTTCATCAAGAGAATTGGAGATGAGTACAACTGGCCATGAATATTTCAAAGATCCACTTTTTTAGTTTATACACATAACGATGTGTATGTAGAAAATATGGCATGTGGGGCATCTATTAGGAGACCATTTATTACAAGGTGGAGTCTTGGTACACTTGCCGGTGGTGGATGCCAAAAAATGGTCGGAGATGCATGCCAGAGTTGGAGCACGTGGAGGATCAGGTTGAGGAGGTCGACGCAGTAGTCTCTGATCAGTGTCTGGTAGAGGAGGGTACGACAATAAGAAGTGTGCGTGCATAGGAGGTCTTGTACGTGGCGATGTGGAGACATGGAAGAATGTATGGGGAAGCTGGTTCAAAGAAGAATAGAAGAAATGGGATAAGTACATGGGGGGAAGACAGAGCAATGCGTTTTCATGTAGGGTGTTCGATTGGGTATTGGAGTGCAGGGTAAGTAGTAAGAATTTTTCGGAAAATGGGGAAGAAGATAAACAGTGTCAGCTGGGTATAATTATTTATGCCAAATCATGTTTAATTACCTAATCACATTTTAATTAATATGCCTAACAGTTAGTGTGTGGTCTGCTGATATATTATGTCTGTAAACCTATTTGAATATGCCCAACCACATGGTTTAATTGCCTAATCATGGTTTGGCTTGCATGGCCATCTATATTTTTAAGGTGATTTACATTTAGCTAGCATTTATATACGCATAATGATACGTGAACCGTGCTAAATCCTTTGTATAAAAGGGACTCTGGAAGTTTTAAAATACGCCCAAGAAACTTATATGTGCCTTATACTATGTGAAAAAGACTACTCCAAGTAATAACGTAGCCTGAAATGTTACCAAATTTGGTATGCCTATAACGTGTCGATTCATATATATATAAGATTAAAAGAAAAACGTCAAGCTTTACCAAAAAAAGGTTACATACCAGGTTATACATACATCAATGTCTTTAACTTGTTACTGAAAGCAGTATTAATCTACTTGTACCGAAAGCAATTTTTGATTATTTAACACCATTCTCCAATAAGACCGATCCACACATTGTTTTAACTTTTAAAGGATTTTCAAATGTGACATTTGATTAGTTGACTAAATAAAAAAAATTAAAGTTTAATTTGATTTAAATTTAAACCGTAACTTAAAATGGGTGTAACATCTCATATGTTAATAGAATGGAACAAACCAATGGACGTTGGGACAGTATCGATGGACGTAATATTACGGAGTTGGTTTGGACATAGTTGGAAGCAACCAAAGTTTTAATTAAATTAAACGCATGTTTAATTTACTTAAATAAATTGTTTTGGCAACGAAAGAAGACCCAACGTGTGTTCAACTCTCTCGGTTTATCCCACTTATATTTTATATAAGTCGGGTTTTTAATTGGTGTGCAATGTTTGCTAATGATTGATGATTGGATGGCTATTTGCATGGATGCTGAATATTTTTTTATATTCATTGATTAAATTAAACATTTGTTTAATTTAATCGAATTAGATCATTATTTTGACGATTATATTCCAAACGAGGTAACTTACCTTGTTGGTCACGTTTATAATAATGTAAATGTTTTTAACAAATAATTGGATGCTTGAATGGATGTTGTTGATTGATTGCTAACTGTTATTAGTTAAACTGGTTAGTTCCGTTTATAAATATATTGTTATATTGAAATTGAGGTAACCATTGTGATGCAGGGGAGGATAGGTTGGAGGAATCTAGTTGGATTCCTCGCTATTATTGATAAAGTTTATCAAAATGATTATATATTGTTATTGAATGCGAAATTGACTGATATTTACTAGTTTGGTACTTTAGTAGACATTTTCCTCTTCAGTGTCATCGATAAAAATAGTTATAAATGAAATTGTATAGACAAAACAGGTTTTGGAAATCAAATTCTTGTAAATAAAATTTGTAAATATTTCAAACTAATAAAATAAGTTATAACGTGGTTTACAAACATAAGTAATGACCTGAGCGGTGAAGTGACCCGAACTTCCCCGATAAGGAAAGTCCGGATACTTTGAGGATAAGCCACATCAGAACGCAGACAGAAGAACATTTCATTATTAATTACAAAAATTTCATCAGAATACAAGAATATACAGAGTATGAATAAATATTACACAGAAAATATCAGAGATTTAAGTTACATTTAAATACATCGCAGTGGAAAATAATACAAAACACAACTAGAAGTAATACACGGATACAGAGCTTTCCGAGTATCGTTCCAGCTGCAATCAGGATCTTGTGAATATAAATCTGCAAAACCAAAACTACTAGCAGCCCGTGTGGAAAATAGGGGCACCCGGAGTTTAGGTTAAAACAATAAACTCCAGGTCAGTCATGAGACTGGTGTGAGAACTAAAACAATTATTAATCTTTATTTTAAAGTTAGGTAAATCAAGGGACCACACCGCTAATGCGGAACGGGTTTCCTCCCAAGAACATCAGTGCATAAAACAACAGCGCAATGCTAAATAAAGAAAAATGAAGCTATTATAAGACCCAGGTCCCATCACACAATGCAACGCAAGCCGGAGGATAGGGTTTTTACCTTATAATAGCCAAGAATGCTTGATACGTTTAAAACAAATCATTTGATACTATTATAAGTGCATAGTGTCAAAACAATTTCAATCATAAATATCAATCATAGACGGCATGAGCGCCCCATCCCACTATGTCGCCGTATATAGGATTACAACTAAAACCGAAACGTCACGTATTGGAAGTTGGATTTCCATCTGTGAAACGAGACAAAAGATAGTCCTTCACCGATTTGAGACTGTCTAGCCCGAGTCTCAGGAACAGAACGTATCGTCCCTTGGATCGTTAGGGCCGGTCCACCGATGTGGATTATTATGCCTGAACACTATGTTTCACCGCCCTTTGGGGCGTAAATGAGCCAACGAATGGCTCCATCGGCTTCACATAGTCACCGATATATCCGAGGCGCCTCGCAACAGCAACAACCACATAAGTCAAACTCGTCAGGGCATGTAAAACCACTAACGCCACTTCTAGCTAGAAGGAAACGCACGTCCTCCCTGAGGTCCTTCTCCCGTTTCTGGTTCACAACCGGGGTGTGAGGCTCGCGAATCCACGCTACACAAAGCTATGCCACACAGGCCATGCTTTGATCATCAACCACAAGACTCTGCTTTTCAGTAGAAGCCTTGATCATTTGCATCTTAGCATGCCACACATGCAAACCACTCCATGCAACCGATATCCATCAATCACACAGAATGATATCCAACGTCAGACACACAGTCCATTTACACGTCCGTTCTGAGTCTGAACGAAACCGGAGGCACCTTGTACCTCACATGTCCATCGATCTCCAAGTACGTCTGGACGATCACCAACTGATTCCCTCCTCTTGGGTGTACGTCCCAATCAAGATCATCGGTAATCACCCAAACGACGTGAAGACCTCTGGTCTTCGACCACTGTCTTCATCTTCGACACCATGTCGAATCAGTTATTCAGAATGGGATAAACCTGGTCTTTCTGAATAACTCGCGTATATAATATACAAGTGTTACACAAACACAACATACGCCTCATTCCAATTCATCAGTCACTAACCGTAAATTAGCAAGAGAACAATCCCCCAAACATTAACCCCGAAGGCCGAAACCAACATCAGATCAATACCCAGGAAACCATTCATCTTAACTAATCTTCAGTTAGTTGCTCAATTTCACATTCTTAGGGATAGGTTCCCATTAATTTTATCAAAGATAAATTCCTTAAATTTATTCTTTAATCTTCTTTTGAATATCAATTCAAACCAAAATTATGGTTTATCCAAACTAGCCGGGATTAACGAACCTTACCGAAGTAATCATTTGTTTTAATTTCCCAATCCCAACCTATTCATCCCATGAAGTAAAACTGGTAGTACTTCATATCCAACACCACGGTGTTATCGGTAAACTCAATTACCATTTCACATTCAAATCTAGTTAAAGATTTAACTATCGCCTGGAGTAAAACTGGTGATACTCCATTCTCGATCTTTTCAATCTAATTAAAGATTCATTAAAACTCTACTTAGTTTTAATCTTTAACTGGTGTTAAAGAATCAGTGTCATTTAAAGCACGGTTCACGATAAACCCCAAATCACATTCCATTCTATCAGCTTTTAACTGTAAAATAGTAAGTGAGCAATTCCCTAAGTATTAACCACGAAGGCCGAAACCAACATCAGATCAATACCCAAGAAACCATTCAACTTAACTAATCTCTAGTTAGTTTCTGATTTTCTTAACTAAGTTGGGTCTAAGGACAGTATTATTGAAGATATCATTCATGACAACCCCAAAATCACATTTGATATTAAATACAAGGCTCTGAATAGAAAATATATCGGCTTATATTCAATGTCAAATTCTACGACCAACAAATATCGTATTGGAAATAACGATATAAATATATCTTTCAAATTTCCATAACAATATCTGTATAATCACGAAATCCAACCTCAAAATATTCCAAGGACAATTTCGATTCAAATCCATTCCAATTCAATTATTGGAAATCCTGGTTACTTTTAAAACCATTTCAAATTCAATTTATTTATTTCAAAACCAAATTGATTTTACTTCAAGTTCAAAACTAGTTCATTTCGATAAAAATCTATTTTTATCTTTTCAAATATGGAGTTTTTCCTCCCAATTCTTCACAAATCATTTCTTATGATTTTACACAAATTATTACTATTTTTAATAATTTTATCATGGCCCGTACAGTCGATTTCCATCAACGGCCATCGAATTGCACTTACAACGACCTTTTCCAATTTTGATTTGGACATAATTCCAAATCGAACCGTTAGATTTTGAATCTCTAATATTCGCTAGAAAGCTCTTTCCGATACCAACCCAACGGTTCTGTTTTTAGGAGAATCCGATGTTTGGATCTCCCGTAATATCCATTTGAAGTCAATGGTCGAAATTCACGGACTGCAGCGTCGCGGCGCATTCTATTCAGGCCATTCTACATATATAATATATATATATATATATATATTATATATATTTTGTTGATTTCCTTTCAAAACGTATTTTATAAATCGTTTAAATTCGTTTTCAAACCGATTTCAACTTCCTTTTCAAATTCAAATCAAGATCGAATTTTTCAATATAAATTCGTTTTAATTTCATTTCAAATCGATTTCAATTTAATTCGAATTTCAACTCATTTCAATTTAATTCGAATTTCAATTCATTTCAATTTAATTCGAATTTCAATTCCTTTTAATTTAATTCGAATTTCAATTCATTTCAATTTAATTTGAATTTCAAATCTATTCAATTTAATTCGAATTTCAAATCTATTCAAATTAATCCGAATTTCAAATCTATTTCAAATTAATTCGATTTTCAAATCTATTTCAAATTAATTCGAATTTTGAAATCACCTTCAATATTCATTGAAAAATGAATAAAATCGATATAAATATCGTTCACATCAAAATGACGTCAATCTAATCAACACGGCTTTTATTCTACACATGAATGTTTATTCTATTCAACACATGAATATTTTTCAATTCAACGCATGAATTTATTTTCTATTCAACACATGAATTTATTTTCTATATTGGAATGAGGCCCAATCAATTACCATATAATGTTAATTATATGGATTTTCTACAACACATGTATATAATAGCAACGATAAATAATCAACCATCATCCAGAGTGCACCACACAACTGCATAAGCATTAAATATAAATAATTAACGCTTACACAATCTGTCTATCCATCGTTTGACATACAACTAAACAATCCAGATTAGTGTACGTCAAATCTCATCCCAATACCCGCGTGGAGTTTCAAATCAACAAACACAGATTTTATTTGTGTAGTTGGGCGATGTGTAAAATTTATCGTCCCAATCAATATCAGTCAAATCAGTGTATATAAACAAATCTCCGATTTGATTATTACTATTTATTTTATATATACGTTAAAAATTAAATTTTTTACTATAAAATATTTTATTTCCTTCCACAATCAAATTTCACAACATAGCAACCAAACAAACAAGTCATCCATGGTCTGTGAACGACGGGTGTCGGGTGCTACAAAGCACCGTCTGCATCCTATTATATATTTCAACTAGAAAATAAATAAAAAGGTGAGGAGTTCTCACCGACTAGCTAATCCAATACCACGACTCTTCATATGTAGAAATCTTCGTCGTGCTCGCCTTTTGTTAATTTCGTTGCACGTAGCCACTACATATATAAAAATCAGATTTTCATATTCTCTATCATATAAAAATCATATTTTAAACTCGCTACATATATAAAAATCACATTTTTATATTGTGGCTATGTATATAAAAATCACATTTTTGTAATCGCTCTCTATGGATAAAAATCACATTTTTGTACCACTACTATATAGATAAAAATTCTATTTTTACACCGCTACTATATAGATAAAAATTCCATTTTTATCTTGCTAGTAATATAATAAAAAATATATTTTTATTACTCTACATAAATAAAAATCATATTTTTATTTCACTACATATATAAAAATCACATTTTTATTATCATACTAGTATTAAAATTATATTTTTAAACCTCACATATAATAAAAGTCCAATTACTCTTCTCTATTCGAGTATATGAAAATTCAGTTTTTATTCTATGCTCCACAAAAACCGATTTTTATCCTAATTACATTAAATAAACAAACACAAAAAATACATAAAACACTCACAGTCGATTTCGGAGGCTGGGGGAATCGGAGTGGGTGATAGGGAGGTGGGGGTGGCGCTCGCGCGAGGCTGAGGTGGGTTAGAGGCGGTGCCGGGCTGTTGGCCATCGGAGGAGGTCTCAGGGAAGGGGCGGTGGTCACTACTTAGGCGAGGAGGGAGAGGATCAGAAGGAGAAGAAGAGGGTGAGAGGGATAGTGGGGGAAGGGTCGGAGGTGGGCGCGGTTGCCCTCCGACGCGCGGCGGCGGTGAAGCGGGGCTCCGCCCCCTTTTCCCTTATTTATTTATTTATTTGGTTCTGTCGATCGAATGAAAGGGGGGCTGAGAGAGAGTATAGAGAGTGAGGGGGTTTTTATTATATAATTTATTATTTTATTATTTCTCATTTAAGTTGACTTTCATACTAACTCGAAATCAAGTCCACCGACTTTCGTCCTGAGCTAATTACCCCCATTTCGAACACAATGGGATATGCTTCGTTAGCCAATTTTATCGTTTCGACCAGTTTTGATTTAAATTAAAATATAAATCTTTATATATTCAATTTAAGTGCACATTTCAATTTACCGGGGCCACATATAGACTTGAAAATTTATTTCTAGCTTTGTGTTGACGATACGGTCCTAACAAAACTAGTTTCGTAAAATTCTGAGACCGTTTGAAAAATGGTCATTTTCTGATCGATCAAAATTGACTAAAACTATCAAAACACGTTTAACTTCACCACGCTCACATATTGACTCGAAAAATTAGAATTTTGAAACCTAGCAATAATTTGACATCACGGATCCAACAAAAGTGGTTTCGTCGAAAACCGAGGTCGTTTGCAAAATTTCCATTTTCAAAGGCCTTTATATATATATTAAAATATATATAAATTCCACAGCGACTTTTATGAATTTTAAACTGGACATATCTTTCAACTTCTAAAGTGAAATCTCAGTTTCTTACATCCATTAGAAAGATATTGTCAAACAGATTTAGATATTTCTTGTTTCGTCCAATTCCGATTTAAAACGAATTTTGTACATTCATTTGAAATTCGAAATCGAATTTTTGAACTACCGCGCCATTTCAGGCCCGTTATATATTTAAAATAAAATTATTCGTTCTAACTTCGTCGAAAATAAATTTTTCGTCATTATTATTTATAATAATTCGTTTTAAATATTCAAAATTCATCCAAATTGCCAAAATAAAAAATTTAAATTGGCTCAGATTTTCTGGGTTATTACAATCTCCCCCACTTAAAACTTTTCGTCCCCGAAAAGGAACGAAGCCGAAAGTTGTTTAACTAATCAACTCAACTTTTATTATTTTCTTTACGGCTTAAGTTCTTCAACTTTTCAGTTTCTAAGAACTTTTCAAAAATTTGGCTAACACCCTAAATTTTCGAAAAATTTCGCCATAACCTCCCCTGCACCGGGGACTTGGGATATTTCATATAGCCTCCCATGGCCTTCTTCAATCCAAAAGAAAAAGAAAAAGCCAAGCGGCTAGCAAATCGGCTCATAAAATCATCCAAACACAAGAAATACAATAAACATGTACCCATTTGTCAGGAAAACAATTTTATTCCTCTTCTCTAGCCTGCTTGTTATGACCTGTTCAATGTAAGTACATGTACATGCATGCATATGCGATAAATTTTCAATAAAAATCACTATTTGATTCAATTTGGCTAAAGATTCAAATTTAATAAATCATCCAATAATCAAACAACACAATCAGCAATCAATTAGTTGATTATCATTTCAATCACATAATTTTGATACATAGTCCAAAAATTAGATTTTTGATGCCAAATCACAACAATAAGCCCTATCTAATTTTGGTTCTCACACCAGTCAATTGGAAATATATAGAAATCCCACTTTCGAAACTCGAATATAAATACTGGTAATGTGATCACAATTATCAGTATCATCCCCAGGCGACTAGAGTGTGATTCTATATCTATCCAGTATACTAAAACTTCGAATACACGCGGATTAGACGTATTCGCAAAATATTTATATACTGCATTGTCCAAATTAATATAAATAAATATTCAAATACGTTTAATAATTGAATTAAATTTTCAAAAAAAAAATTGTTTTCACTTTTATTTTAAAGACATCACTCTTCACACTCGTTCTAGGATACTACTGATCCCATCTCTAACGAGTCATTCTCATTGGATATTACTAATCCAATCTCTGATGAATTCTTTCGTTTGGTTATAATGTGTCTTGCTCTCCGAGCTCTATAAACCAAAGCTCTGGTACCAAATGAAGCGACCCGAACTTCCCCGGTAAGGAAAGTCCGGATACTTTGAGGACAAGCCACATCAGAACGCAAACAGAAGAACATTTCATTGTTAATTACAAAAATTTCATCAGAATACAAGAATATACAGAGTACGAATAAATATTACACAGAAAATATCAGATATTTAAATTACATTTAAATACATCGCAGCGGAAAATAATACAAGACACAACTGGAAGTAATACACGGATACAGAGCTTTCCGAGTATCGTTCCAGCTGTAATCATGATCCTGTGAATATAAATCTGCAAAACCAAAATTACTAGCTGCCCATGTGGAAAATAGGGGCACCCAGAGTTTAAGTTAAAACAATAAACTCCAGGTCAGTCATGGGACTGGTGTGAGAACTAAAACAGTTATTAATCTTTATTTTAAAGTTAGGTAAATCAAGCGACCACGCCGCTAACGCGGAACGGGTTTCCTCCCAAGAACACCAGTGCACAAAACAACTGCGCAATGCTAAATAAAGAAAAATGAAGCTATTATAAGACCCAAGTCTCATCACACAATGCAACGCAAGCCAGAGGATAGGGTTTTTACCTTATAATAGCCAAGAATGCTTGATACGTTTAAAACAAATCATTTGATACTATTATAAGTGCATAGTGTCAAAACAATTTCAATCATAAATATTAATCATAGACGGCATGATCGCCCCATCCCACTATGTCGCCATATATAGGATTACAACTAAAACCGAAACGTCACGTATTGGAAGTTGGATTTCCATCTGTGAACCGAGGAAAAAGATAGTCCTCTACCGATTCGAGACTGTCTAGCCCTAGTCTTAGGAACAGAACGCATCGTCCCTTGGATCGTCAGGGCCGGTCCACCGATGTGGATTATTATGCCTGAACACTACGTTTCCCTGCACTTTGGTGCGTAAATGAGCCAACGAATGGCTCCATCGGCTTCACATAGTCACCGATATATCCGAGGCGCCTCGCAACAGCAACAACCACATAAGTCAAACTCGTCAGGGCGTGTAAAACCACAGACGCCACTTCTAGCTAGAAGGAAACGCATGTCCTCCCTGAGGTCCTTCTTCCGTTTCTGGTTCACAACCGGGGTGTGAGGCTCACGAATCCACGCTACACAAAGCTATTACACACAGGCCGTGCTTTGATCATCAACCACAAGACTCTGCTTTTCAACAGAAGCCTTGATCATTTGCATCTTAGCATGCCGCACAGGCAAACCACTCCATGCAACCGATATCCATCAATCACACAGAATGATATCCAATGTCAAACATATAGTCCATTTACACGTCCGTTCTGGGTCTGAACAAAACCGGAGGCACCTTGTACCTCGCCTATCCATCGATCTCCAAGTACGTATGGACGATCACCAACTGATTCCCTCCTCTTGGGTGTACGGCCCAATCAAGATCATCAGTAATCACCCAAACGACGCGAAGACCTCCGGTCTTGGACCACCGTCTTCATCTTCGACACCACGTCGAATCAGTTATTCAGAATGGGATAAACCCGGTCTTTCTGAATAACTCGCGTATATAATATACAAGTGTTACACAACCACTACATATGCCTCATTCCGATTCATCAGTCACTAACCTTAAATTAGCAACAGAACGATCCCCCAAACATTAACCCCGAAGGCCGAAACCAACATCAAATCAATACCCAGGAAACCATTCATCTTAACTAATCTTCAGTTAGACTCTTAATTTCACATTCTTTGGGATAGGTTCCCATTAATTTTACCAAAGATAAATTCCTTAAATTTATTCTTTAATCTTCTTTTGAATATCAATTCAAACCAAAATTATGGTTTATCTAAACTAGCCGGGATTAACGAACCTTACCGAAGTAATCATTTGTTTTAATTTCTCAATCCCAACCTATTCATCCCATGAAGTAAAACCGGTAATACTTCATATCCAACACCACAGTGTTATCGGTAAATTAAATTACCATTTCACGTTAAAATCTAATTGATGATTTAACTATCGCCTGGAGCAAAACTGGTTATACTCCATTTTCGATCTTTTCAATCTAATTAAAGATTCATTAAAACTCCACTTAGTTTTAATCTTTAACTGGGTTAAAGAATCAATGTCATTTAAAACACGGTTCACGATAAACCCAAAATCACATTCCATTCTATCAGCTTTTAACCGTAAAATAGCAAGTGAGCAATTCCCTATGTATTAACCTCAAAGGCCGGAACCAGCATCAGATCAATACCCAAGAAACCATTCAACTTAACTAATCTCCAGTTAGTTTCTGATTTTCTTAACTCAGTTGGGTCTAAGGACAGTATTATTGAAGATACCATTCATGACAACCCCAAAATCACATTTGATATTAAATACAAGGCTCTGAATAGAAAATATATCGGCTTATATTCAATATCAAATTCTACGACCAACAAATATCGTATTGGAAATAGCGATATAAATTTATCTTTCAAATTTCCATAACAATATTTGTATAATCACGAAATCCAACCTCGAAATATTCCAAGGACAATTTTGATTCAAATCCATTCCAATTCAATTATTGGAAATCCTGGTTACTTTTAAAACCATTTCAAATTCAATTTATATATTTCAAAACCAAACTGATTTTACCTCTGGTTCAAAACTAGTTCATTTCGATATAAATCTATTTTTATCTTTTCAAATATGGAGTTTTTCCTCCCAATTCTTCACAAATCATTTCTTATGATTTTACACAAATTATTACTATTTTTAATAATTTTATCAAGGCCCGTACAGTCGATTTCCATCAACGGCCATCGAACTGCAATTACAACGACCTTTTCCAATTTTGATTTGGACATAATTCCAAATCCAACCGTTAGATTTCGAATCTCTAATATTCGTTAGAAAGCTCTTTTCGATACGAACCCAACGGTTCCAGTTTCAGGAGAATCTGACGGTCGGATCTCCCGTAATATCCATTCGAAGTCAATGGTCGAAATTCGCGAACTATCGCGGCGCGGCGCGTTCTATTCAGGCCATTATATATATATATAATATATATATTTCGTCAATTTCCTTTCAAAACGTATTTTATTAATCATTTAAATTCGTTTTCAAACCGATTTCAAATTCCTTTTCAAATTCGAATCAAGATCGAATTTTTCAATATAAATTTGTTTTAATTTCATTTCAAATCGATTTCAATTCAATTTCAATTTAATTCGAATTTCAATTCATTTCAATTTAATTCGAATTTCAATTCATTTTAATTTAATTCGAATTTCAAATCTATGCAATTTAATTCGAATTTCAAATCTATTCAATTTAATTCGAATTTTAAATATATTTCGAATTAATTCAAATTTCAAATCTATTTCAAATTAATTCGAATTTCGAAATCACTTTCAATATTCATTGAAAAATGAATAAAATCGGTATAAATATCATTCATGTCAAAATGGCGTCAATCTAATCAACACGGCTTTTATTCAACACAAGAATGTTTATTCTGTTCAACACATGAATATTTTTCAATTCAACACATGAATTTATTTTCTATTCGACACATGAATTTATTTCCTATATTGGAATGAGGCCCAATCAATTACCATATAATGTTAATTATATAGATTTTCTACAACACATGTATATAATAGCAACGATAAATAATCAACCATCATCTAGAGTGTACCACACAACTGCATAAGCATTAAATATAAATAATTAACGCTTACACAATCTGTCAATCCATCGATTGACATACAACTAAACAATCGCGATTAGTGTACGTCAAGTCTCATCCTAATGCCCGTGTGGGGTTTCAAATCAACAAACACAGATTTTATTTGTGTAGTTGGGCGATGTGTAAAATTTATCATCCCAATCAATATCAGTCAAATCAGTGTATATAAACAAATATCCAATTTGTTTATTACTATTTATTTTATATACACGTTAAAAATTATGTTTTTAACTATAAAATATTTTCCACTATAAAATATTTTATTTCCTTCCACAATCAAATTTCACAACATAGCAACCAAACAAACAAGTCATCCATGGTCTGTGGACGACGGGTGTCGGGTATTACTAAGCACCGTCTGCATCCTAGTATATATTTCAACTAGAAAATAAATAAAAAGATGAGGAGTTCTCACCGACTAGCTAATCCAATACCACGACTCTTCATATGTAGAAATCTTCGCCGTGCTCGCCTTTTGTCAATTTCGTTGCCCATAGCCACCACATATATAAAAATCACATTTTTATATTCTCTGTCATATAAAAATCAGATTTTTAACTCGCTACATATATAAAAATCACATTTTTATATTGTTGCTATGTATATAAAAATCACATTTTTATAATCACTCTCTATGGATAAAAATCACATTTTTATACCACTACTATATAGATAAAAATTCTATTTTTACACCGCTACTATATAGATAAAAATTCCATTTTTATCTTGCTAGTAATATAATAAAAATTATATTTTTATTACTCTACATAAATAAAAATCATATTTTTATTTTGCTACATATATAAAAATCACATTTTTATTATCATACTAGTATAAAAATTATATTTATAAACCTCACATATAATAAAAATCCAATTATTCTTCGCTATTCGAGTATATGAAAATTCAGTTTTTATTCTATGCTCCACAAAAACTGATTTTTATCCTAATTACATTAAATAAACAAACACAAAAAATACATAAAACACTCACAGTCGATTTCGGAGGCTGGGGGAATTTGAGTGGGTGATAGGAAGGTGGAGGAGGCGCTTGCACGAGGCTGAGGTGGGTTGGAGGCGGCGCCAGTCTGTTGGCCATCGGAGGAGGTCTCGGGGAAGGGGTGGTGGTCACTAATTAGGCAAATAGGGAGAGGATAGGGTGGAGACGAAGAGGGCAAGAGGGATAGTGGGGGAAGGGTCGGAGGTCGGCGCGGTTGCCCTCCGACGCGCGACGGCGGTGAAGCAGGGCTCCGCCCCCTTTTCCCTTTTTATTTATTTATTTGGTTCTGTCGATAGAATTAAATGGGGGCTGAGAGAGAGTATAGAGAGTGAGGGGGTTTTATTATATAATTTATTATTTTATTATTTCTCATTTAAGTGGACTTTCATACTAACTCGAAATCAAGTCCACCGACTGTCGTCCCTAGCTAATTACCCCCATTCCGAAAACAATGGGATATACTTCGTTAGCCAATTTTATCGTTTCGACCAGTTTTGATTTAAATTAAAATATAAATCTTTATATATTCAATTTAAACGCACATTTCAATTTACCGGGCCACATACAGACTCGAAAAATTACAGAAAAGATATTTTTAGCTTCGTGTTGACGATACGGTCCTAACTAAACTAGTTTCGTCAAATTCTGAGACCGTTTGAAAAATGGTCATTTTCTGATCGATCAAAATTGACTGAAATTATCAAAACACGTTTAACTTCGCCACGCTCACATATTGACTCAAAAAATTATGAATTTTGAAACCTAGCAATAATTTGACATCACAGATCCAACAAAAGTGGTTTTGTCGAAAATCGAGGTCGTTTGCAAAATTTCAATTTTCAAAGGCCTTTATATATATATATATATATATATATATATATATATATTCCAC
Organism: Allium sativum; assembly: GCA_030737875.1. Classification (NCBI taxonomy): domain Eukaryota; kingdom Viridiplantae; phylum Streptophyta; class Magnoliopsida; order Asparagales; family Amaryllidaceae; genus Allium; species Allium sativum. Next base: position 438,687,246 of record CM060922.1, on the reverse strand, counting down.
AGCGACTTTTCTGAATTTTAAAATGGACATATCTTTCAACTTCTAAAGTGAAAACTCAGTTTCTTACATCTGTTAGAAAGATATCATCAAACAGATTTAGATATTTCTTGTTTCGTCCAATTCCTACTTAAAACGAATTCAGTATATTCATTTGAAATTCGAAATCGAATTTTCGAACTACCGCGCCATTTTAGGCCTGTTATATATTTAAAATAAAATTATTCATTTTAACTTCGTCGAAAATAAATTTTTCGTTGTTATTATTTAAAATAATTCATTTTAAATATTCAAAATTCATCTAAATTTCCAAAATAAAATTTTTAAATTGGCTCAGATTTTCCGGGTTATTACATGTGGAATTTTTTTAAATTGGTTACGTTAGTTAATTGGAACTGGTTAATAAATTACAATGCTTTGAGTTGACTATTTTAAAGTCAATTATTATTTCGATGACCTTTAAAGGAAGACTTACTATTTTAAAAATAGTAAATGGTGATGTAAACAGATTTAATGATTTATTTAAGTATTTATTTATTCGTTTATTCGGATTAACGAATAAAAGTATATTTTAAAAGAAAAATATTTTGTAAGCGGGAATTTAATGTTATTAATATAATCAATATTATTTCGTAAAAGAAGTAAATTCTTAAACTGAATCTGAGGGTTGTGGGAGTAAATGTTGTTGGTATTCGAGGTTGTGAACTCTGTCTATTTTGAGGATTAATAATGTTCTTCAGTTAAGGTCAACGTGGTAATTATAACCCTCGGTTGACTTCATTGTTGAGTAAGGAATGGTCAGGCTTAATAGCGAGGATTGGATAGATGAAGTAAGTTAATGTTCGTAATGGTTTTAAAGGTCATGTTTTGAATTGAAAAGCAAAACAGAGATGGAAATGTTTTCAAAATGTTGAAAGATTAAAGATTTAAGAAGTTTAATTAACCGATGGTTAATTAAAGAGGCCAAATGATGCTAGGTATTGAATCAGTGAATTCACTTTCTTTTTATAGATAAATGTTTGTTTATTTGATAGTTAAATAACCGGCTATCAAATTTAGACAATATAATTGTTGGTTCGGAAAGATCTGGATCGAATTATATTCAAAAACCATTCTGATTAATGAATGCGAAATCGTGAAAGATGATAATCAAGATGGAGCAATTTGAAGAATGTGGATCTTTATAAGCAGAAGGATTGCTTGTCGAATATTCTTGGGAATTGCAACCAGAGGTATTCTGACGTGATTCGGTTGTAAGTGAGATTTTGCGGATTTGCAAGGACTACTCGCTACTGATCCTTTGGATGCAATAGGAGGGAGTCTTCGGTTCATCCTGTTCCTGGATGACTTGTACGAACGATTGTCTAACAGAATATACCTAATAGATTATGGGTTGATTACCTCAAACGTATTAATGTTTGGTGGCGGAGAAATTCATTTCTCTTAGCTTTTTACCCGTATTATTTTTGGGGAAATCAATTTGTGATTTGGCGGGTTTGACGATATGGCATTCAAAGAAAATGGTGGTGTGCTGTTCCAAAAGACAACGTAGCCTCAAGCCTCATCAAATGGAAAATGACAAAAATTGAGCTGGCAGCATGGCTTGTTGGGTCGCACCTAAGCAGGGTGTATTATCACCAATCTAGAGAAAATTCTACTTTTTTCTTATTTCGCTTATGTATCTCCGGGGAAACAGTGTTTGCCTAGCCATGGGTGATAATACATTCGGTCCACTCAAGCTAAATGAGTAACCGATCATGTGTGGTCGGGTTGCAAGATGTTCTTGTTGAACCCTAGTGTATCCCCTCTAGAGTACACAGATCGAAAGGTGGTCCCGTACCTTGTTATAGTCGGAATCCAATCTCCAATAAGAGCCCCACGGTTTCTGAGTTTATACTATGTATGTGGAGCGTGAGATGCAAGCGTTCTGCTACTTGGTTATTTATTTGATATAGACACTATTATAATATAACTGGATTTTCATATCAAAAATGGTTTGGGTTATAATAAGGTCAAAACCATCCATGTTTATGTGTAGTTAGTCTTAATATTATCATTTTCTTTTAAAAGGATTTTGTAAAGTTATGAAATATGGATGTTATTCAAACTTAGTGAGTTTTTCTCATGCTGGTTCACCAGACTGATCCGTTGCGTTTGTAATGCTCGAATCAGACCGAGTATATTTCAGGTTCGGTTATCGGATGCTGTGAAATCCAGAGCCGAGCTGGAGGAGTTTAGGAGTATGATATATATATAGTACTATTCCGTTGTGTGTTGTATTTGAGGACATGTTGTTATAACTGTCCAAATTGTTTTGACTACTATACTCTGATGATTGTAAGTATTAATTCAAGCTCTCAGTAAAGTTATTTTGTATTATATTTTATTCCTCTGCGATGTGAGGCTTTGTGCGGTGTTAGTTGTGACAACCCGCCCCGCACCAACCAACATTTACTCCACAAGTGCGCTGTACACATGTCCATTTAGCACGGGAAGGTCGTCAGAAAAGGAAAGAAAGAAGACGAAGAATCAACAAGGAACTTGTAGAATGTCTCACAGCTCATAGAACAAAATATAGTAACAACATACTTGACATAAAATAGGTGAGACAGTGCATAAGCTGAAAACAACTATCGTAGCAGCGGAAAATCCAAAGTACAACTTATCATCCAAAGCCAACATTATTACAACTTTTAAAAACTATCTCAAAAAGCTAAACAAGAAAGGTACACTACTAATGCCCAAAGTAGTGACCAGCAACGACACATGGAGAATATCTATATCACACGTGGAAGCCTCCTGCTCGCCTCCGAATCTGCTACTCGCGCATCACCAGCTAACCTGTCTCTAGTCTGCTCGTGTGAGCACCCAGAGTAATAAGAAGAGACATAAAACTATAGGTCAGACAAAAAGTCTGGTATGAGCGATAAGCAGCTAAACAGAACAATAACTGGTATACTAAACCATACCTGAACCTGGACCTGCAACCAAAGAGTTAGCACTACATATTGTACAACACTCTGAGGTTCCACTAACATATGGTGTAAAGATAACGGGGGTGGGGGTGTGCAAGTCATAGTGATGGCAAACAATCAAACATAGCAACCATCCTCACATCTCTCACTCAGTGCGTAAAGCATATGATATCCACCACTTCGATCACCCAATACTTTGCTATGATCACTCTGCCCCATGAAGTCATAATGGCTTCACTGCACTGATCCATAGCCACTAATCCTTCGCTATGTCCACTTTGCCCCATGGAGTCGTACATACCCCATTGCACTGGCTCATAGCCTTACTAATCCTTTACTATGTCCACTCTGCCCCATGGTGTCACAACGGCTCCACTGCACTGGCTCATAGTCTTGCTACGATCACTTTGCCCCTCGAGTCACAATGACTCTACTGCACTGATACGTAGCCCATCATTCCTTTTCAGTGGTGAATCGAAGTTATGAATGTCGACAACTCCTTAGCACACGTCCCGCAGCAAAGCCCAACCATGAAGTGAACTCATTGGTTCCCAACTGGATCCTGAGCTCTAACTTCCATTTGGACTACCTTTGCATCTCGGGTTATTGGTCATCACTGGATCAGTTCAGTTCTCTGTCCTTCTTCTCTGTCGGTTCGGATCGGTATCCTCCAAGTGCTTCGGTTTGGGTCGGGGGTCTCCAAGTCCCTTAGCAGTACGTCGGTTCGGTTCGTGTCCTCCATGTCGCATCGGGTCGGTTCGTCAACTGTCTTCCTTCCGTCCCTTGCTTGATCTTCTGGTCCGATCCGATCCCCAGTCCTATTCCCATCCGCTTCGATCCGAACCCCCTTCTCTAGCTCGATCCGATCCCAGTTCAACCATTATGGCCTTCCTTTTTGCCACACTTTCCCCTTGTGCCAAGTCTCGGTTTGGTGATCCCATGCCCAGTCCTCTATTCGGTCCGTACCCATTCCTCCGATCCAATCCGAAAACCTGCACTGTTTTTCTGCAACTTTTCCAACGAGCATTTTACGCCATTCGACTACGTTTTCGACCATTCTATCTATTCTAATCAATCACAAAGCATACCATACAGTTTTTCCATCTATTCTATCTTTTCAGCCTCCCCATAACCCTATTCCCGAAATGGGTTATGGGCCCATTCACTAATCACCCTATTTGGCCCGGTTAAGCAGTTTTTCACCTTCCAAACATTATTTCAGCCATATCTCCCAAACGGTAAGTCCGTTTGGTTATTATAACCACTCTACGGAAAGGTAAACCATCAAACGAATCTAACGGAAGTGGTTTCAGGTCAAAATTCCTTTCCAGTCAAAAGTTATGGCCAAAACAGTACCAGCTAGGGGCAAAATGGTCATTTAAAAATCAGCAAAAATCATGATCATGGGAAATGACCCCAATAGCTGTTTCCTAAAGTTACATGACCATACACCTTCATATAAGAAAGAAACGAATATTCTACGATCCTCCGATGCGTAGAATGCGGGTTGTTACATTAGTTCTTCTTATTCTTCTTTTCTAATATTTATTTCTTTGTTATATTTTATTCCGCTGCAAGGGCGTTAGTCGAAGTTTCTCCCGATTGTGAACTTCCTGATTCAATTGAAATTGCGGGGTTGGGGGATAATTATCTAACCGTTAAAATTTCTTATGACTGGAAACCTTGTATTTGTACAATATGTAGAGTCTTTGGCCATGATACATCTATATGTGAGTTTGGATCTAGGCCCGAGATGGGTAATTAAGTTGAGGATTATATTGTGGATAACAATGTAAGAGAAAATTTTGTTATTGGTGAGTATAGCAAGATGGATGCATCGAATGCCATTAACAATAATTGGTCTACTGTTAATAAAAAGACTAAGGAAATATGGAGAAAGAAAAGAGCGACTAATGATAATGTTGTTGAAGTTACTGGTATAGGAAATATTAATGATAACCCTTTTATAGCTTTAGATACTGATGCTATTGATAGCAATTTACAGGTCAATGAGGGATTAAATGCACAAGCTCCTGGTGTCAGTGAGGTTATTGGTGATAATTCTGTTTCTTTCGCAAATATTACAGAGATTAGTGAACCATTAGATAAAACAAAGAGAGTATCATTGGAAATCAGTTTTGTGTGGATCATATAAATAATACTACTGATAATGATAACTTTTTTGGCAACCTTTATGGGGATATTGTTGAGAATGAGTATATTTTTCTTCTACTGCAACATCTTCATATGTTTCAGCCTCCTTGAGTTCATCTATTCCATCTACTATAAGTTTATTGGAGGATAAATCTGGATTATCTACATCATCTGGTTCTGCCTCTTTACGTAAGTCCGACTCAGCATCTTTTTCATCACAATACACAATGTCCTGCTCGTCAACCTTTAGTTTATGGCTCCCTCTTTTGCTAGTAACATTACTAGTAACATTGCAAGTAGTTCTACTACTTTTTATGGTTCAAGTATGACTTCTTCTTTACAATCAAAGCTTTCCCCATATGCTCACTTGAAACCTCTTTCACATATCCAGCTACCACCCATCTCTGGTTCAGGCTTGACTTTTCCTAATGTGAATACTGCAATGGCTTCCTTATCTTTTCCTATGCCTACTGGTTCAATCCCCTTGTATAAATTGACGAGTAATAAATTGAAAGGTGTGACGATCCCAAAACCCCGTGTCACGGTGTTAAGGATAATCATTGGAATATAAACACATTAATCATCATTAGCAAATCACAGATAATAGCATAAACAGAAAATAGAATAATTTACACACATATGACAGCGAAATCATATAGATATCATCACATCAGAGAAGCACAGTACAGGATACAACTTAGTGCATAATGATACATAATCAGTCACCATCGCCTGAGGCGGAATCATACATAAAGAGTACACAAAAGGAATATCAGTTTACATCGCCAATGGCGGAACCATAATATAGATACAATAATGGCGGAGAAAACCCAAGTCAGCACGGTGTAGTCAAGCCTCGCCATGAGCCAAAAGGTGCGTCAAAAACCTGTAACTAGGCTGCCCGTGTGAAATGAGGGCACCCGAGTTTGCAAGGTGAAACAAACTACGAGTCAGTCATGGGACTGGTATGAGAAATCTACTCAACTTATTAACAACAATAATAAGGCAAATCAAAGAACCACGCCACTTTCGCGGAACGGGTTTACTCCAATGAGTGCTAGTGCATGAGATAAAGTAAACAGATTAAATCAACGCAATGCTTTTCTTTATAAAATGAAGCCATTATAAGACTCAGGTCCCATCACACAATGCAACGCAAGCCGGAGGATAGAGTTTTTACCTTATAATGGCCAAAAATGCTTCATACGAATAAAACAAAAGTGCTTGATATTATTACTAGTGTATATATGTTTCAAAAGCGATTTCAATCATAAATATCAATCATAGGCGGCATAAATGACCCATACCACTATGTCGCCATACTAGTAATACAATCACATCCGCATATTTCATATTGGAAATTGGATTCCTTCATGAGTTGAGGCAAGGGGCAAGCTCCTCTCCGTTCGAGACACTCTAGCAAATGTCCCAGGACCCCACTATGATCCTTGGAATCGGCTGGGCCGGTCCTCTCTTACTTTTGAGGATTAGTTATTCCTGAACACACGTTTCCCGGTCCTTACAGACCTATAATCGAGGCGCCTCGCATTTCAACAACCACACAGGTGAAAAGTATATATAATGTCAGGGCTGGTAGGTCACTGACACCACCATAGCTAGAAAGAAACGTCATGCACTCCCAGCGGTCCGTCTCCCGTTTTTGACTCATACCGGGGTGTGAGGCTCGCGAATTCACGTTATACACAAAGCTACGTCACACAGACCATGCTTTGATCATCAACCACAAGACTTTGCTTTGCAACAGAAGCCTTGATCATATGCCACTTAGGTGTGCCACACAGGCAATCCACTCCATGCGACTGATTTCTGTCAATACATAACCTCTGAGCTCGTACGTCTCAGAGAAGGGCGTTAAGCGAGAGAATAAATTCTCCGCCGCTAAACAGATATATATTTAACAGAGATCAATCAACACAGAACAAAATCCAATGTCAGACACACAGTCCATTTACAAGTCCGTTCTGGGTCTGAACGAAACCGGAGGCACCAATTCCTCGCATATCCGTACAATCAACAGTATGTTTGGACGGCTACTACTTCAATTCCTTCATGGTAGCTACTCCAATCACGAGCATCAGTAGCGCCCATCCATCCTATGTGGAGATCGTCGGTCTTCAGCCGTCTTCGACTTCTCAACGTCGATCGATTATTTGAAATGAGATAAACTCGGCCTTTTCAAATAACCCACGTATATTTAGATTTTCAAATCAATTAATCACATGGTTGGACTATTCAACATTCACATTTCAGTTATTTAGTTATAATTTTCATGTCAAATACATTCAACCATCACATATCAAGCAAACACAACAAAATTGGTTTATTTCCACTCTATATCGTCTATAGTATTTTATAACGATATATCGCCATTTTTATTTAATTTAAAACGGCCATATTTAGTTAAACGACGTTTCGGGTCGTGTCAATGCACTGGCGCTGCTTTCCACTAATTTTGTTTTACACCTATCTGAAAATCTAACCGTTGGATCTTCCCAAATTTTACATCATTAGGAAGGTCATTTCAAAACGAATCCAACGGTTTCAGTTTTGGGAAAATCCGACGGTCGGATCTTCCACACTAGCCATTTGAAGTTACGATTTCAATTTACGAACTGCAGCGTCGTTATTCGATTTAATTTAATTATATTTTTATATATATATATATATAAATATAAACGTTTCTGGCGCTGTTTTTCTTCAGTTTTGAATTAAACATTCCAGACAATCCAACTGTCGGATCTACACAAAGTTGGTGCCGTTGGAAAGATATTTCCAAGGCGAACCCAACGGTTGCGGTTTCAGGAGAATCCAATGGTCGGATTTCCCCCACTAGTCGTTTGAAATCACGGTTTCAAAACATGAACTGCACGGCCACGTTTCGTTTTAATTCTATTTATATTTATATATTTATATAAATATAGTTCATTCAAAAATTCCTATATCGTTTCCACTTCAATTATTTCACTAACGCCTTTAAATTTCGGAAAATTTCGCCATAACCTCCTTTGTACGGGAGGGTCCGGGAAATTTCCCAAATATCCACACGGGCGTCTCATATCAAAAAGAAAAAGAAAAAGCCAAGTGGCTAGCCAACAGGCTCATAAAATCATCACCCAAACAAAGCGGTAAATGTGTACCTATTTGTCGGGCATAAAATTCTATTTCTCTTCTCTAGCCCCTTTTGCTTTAACCTTTTCAATAGATATGCATACACATATATCCAATTTCTATCACTTATCATTTTCTATTCAATTTCATATTTGATTTACTTCGGTTTTAAAAACACCATTCATTCTAATGTTGCATGCATAGGCTAAAATCATATCATTAGCTAATTAATGCATATTTCAACTCATGCACGCTTATTTGAACAAGTGGCTATTTTTAACACTTCACATTTCAAAGATGATAATTTTGGCGAACTAAAATAGATTTCAACACATGACTATTTTATTTGGTTCCTATGCATGTTAAAAAGAATATTTCTTTCACAAATATTTATTTCAACGTCCGCATATCTCTAGCATATCACACATATGATAAAAATGATATTTTTATCATTCAAAATATTTATTCGACCAATGGATGTTTTCAACACTTCATAGTTTTAATAAAAATGTAATTTTTATTGTTCGATCTTTTTATTCAACACATGAACCTTTCCACTACACACACTTCTCAACAAAAGAGCATATCCACACATGGACATTTTATTTATGTTGTTCATATTAGAAAGATGGAATTTTTATTGTTGAAACTATTTATATAAGGCGAATATTTTTCATACTTCGTATATATATAAACATGTAATTTTATTGTTTAAACACTTCATTCATTCACAAATGAATCTAATTTTCACACAACACTTTTCAACACACAAACATTTCCACACATGGATATTGTTTCAATATATGACTTTAATTTCTATGCATGAAAATAATTTCAACATATGAAAATAATTCTAACACACAAAGATTATTCAAAATTTCGGCAGCATAACGGCAGGGTAGTTAAAACCGGCACCGTCCCTAGTACGGCTCCTCGCTCTACCTTAAAACCTCGCGGTTTTTGACAATGGGGATTCATGCATCTAATTCGCACGCAGGCGGCATGTTTATTTTTATTTCCACAAATATTTCCAATTCATTTCAATCACCAATGGGTATTTTTCAACCACAACCAAACAATATCAACCACAAACAATTATTCAACCATTCGTATTTTTCATCCAATATTTCACGTCAATTCACCACAATAAATATCGTCCATGGTTTGTGGACGAGGGGAGTATATATATATATATATATATATATATATATATATATAAGTATATATTTGCTATATTTCACTAGCATTTCAACACATATATCAATTATTCTATGCATGTAAAATTCATACTTTGCTTATATAGCTTACACTACGTATGTACATGAGGTATGCAACACGTATGTAATTTATATTTCGCTAATATAAATTATACACGACATTTTCCATTCAATTTCACGTTAATTTAGATTTCTCACATTGGTTTTCGGAGCGTTAAAAATCGATACGATGTCAGAAAAATCCGCGGCTTCTTCTATTGGGTAGAGAGCTTCCTTGCGGTCCCGATGTTTCCTGTTTCATCGAATTTCGTCAACACACCAAAAAGATATGATTTTTCAAAGTGCAGACATCAAAAAGGACTCACCTTTCGCGATGGTTCGAAACTAGATTTGAAGTTTTCGCGAAATCTGTGGCACGTGGGGACGATCAGCGAGTTGGACGTGGAAGAGCTTCGAGTGGCGGTCCTATCGGTGGTGGTTTGGTGGCGTTCGGTGGTCAGTGGCGATCAGGGCGGTGGCGGGAAGTGTTCGACTTTGGGTCGATGGTTCTGGCGAAGGAGGAGGCGATAGGGGTCGGGGTAAGGTCGGATTTGAAGAGGAGGAGGAGGCGCGTCGAGGTAGGGGGGTGGCGCAGGCGGAAATCGCCTGTGGCGGCGGCGATTTAGGGGAGAAGCGGCGGACGATTTAAGTCGTCGATCGGGAGAGAGAAACGAGGGTTTCTGACTTTTTTTATTTTTTTAAAATAATGAAAGGAAAATTCTGATTGGCCGAGGACTATATTAAATTTTTAAATAGTGTTTTCTCAAACGAACCCCTTTTTAAACCCAACGACTGTCGCCCCTAGCTAAATACCCCCATTCCGGACACAATGGGGTATGTTTCGTAGGCCAATTCGACTGTTACAGTCAGTTATTTTTCAAATTAAAGTATAAAACATTTAATTTTTAACTCTGAACGCACATTTCAATTTGCCAGGGCCACAAACTGATTCAAAAAATTCCAGAAAAATAAATCTAGCTATGTTTTGACGCTACGGTCCCAACAAAACTAGTTTCGTCGAATTCTGAGGTCATTTGAAAAATGGCCATTTTCTGGTCGATCCAATTTAACAGAAATTGACCAATCACATTTTCTTTTGCCACGCTCACATACTAGCTTCAAAAATTATAAAATTTGAAACCTAGCAATAGTTTGACATCCCGGACCCAACAAAAGTGGTTTCGTCGAATTCCGAGGTCGTATGTAAAATATCAATTTTCCAGGGCTATATACTCTATATACCGACCCTTCTGAAAATTCATTCGGCCATAACTTTTGATTCCCGTTATGAAACTTCGATTTTTCAGATTCGTTAGAAAGGTATTGACTAACAGATTTAAATATTTTTGGTTTCGCTAAAATCCGTTATATTCTCCACCCTGCATAGTCAATCAAAGTTTGAATTCAAAATTTCAAACTGACTCACTATTCCTAATTCACTATTTTATTGAAATATTCTATTTCAATTGTTCAAATTCCTTTGAAATAACCAATTTAAAAATTTTAAATTGGCTCGTATTTTCCGGGTTATTACAATCTCCCCCACTTAAAACTTTTCGTCCTCGAAAAGGAAACAACGGTAAAGTAGGAAATAAAATGTAAATGCGAAGTATTGTAAAGGTACCTTGCACCGGAGTTAGTCAGAGATATCCACTCTGCATTTGGGGTAAGCTTGCTTAATGCTTTCCTCAGTTTCCCAAGTACAGTCTCTAGGATCACTGCACCTTAACTAAATGAACCTTTTTGCTTCTGAGTTCTCTAGTTTCTTTGCTAACAATCTTTAATGGCTCTCTTCTGAGTGCTAATTCTGGAGTTATCTCTACATCCCGTTGCGCTGCTTCTTCTACAACAAGATTCGGATCATGCACATGTCTTCTAAGTTGAGATACGTGAAATACATTGTGCACTCCAGGCAACCAATCTGGCAATTGAACCCTATAAGCAAGAGTTCCAATTCGCTCAAGTATAGGAAATGGACCAATAAATCTCGGTGCCAACTTCCCAGTTTTGCCAAATCTGATTACTCCTCTCATCGGAGAAACCTTCAAATAAACATGATCACCAACAGCAAATGTCAAATCTCTCTTTCTAGAGTCTGCATAACTTTTCTGTCGGCTTTGGGCGGTTTTCAAATGCTTCTTGATGAAGTCGACTTTATCAGATGCTTCTCTAATCATATCGGGTCCTAGTACAAATCTGTTGCCAGGTTCTACCCAACACGCTGGAGATCTGCAGGGTCTGCCATATAATGCTTCAAATGGCGACATTCTCAAACTTGCTTGATAGCTATTGTTATATGAGAATTCTGCCAAATGCAAATGATCCTCCCATGACCCACCAAAATCAATTATACAAGCCCGCAATAAATCTTCTAGAATTCTATTCACCCGCTCAGTTTGGCCATCTGTTTGTGGGTGATAAGCGGCGCTCATATTCAGTTTTGTTCCCAATTCTGTCTGGAAAGCCTCCCAGAATTTGCTAGTAAATAGGGGATCTCTATCACTGACAATGCTGACGGGAATTCCATGCAGCTTAACAATTTCTTTGAAGTATATCTGCGCTAGACTTTGAGCAGTTCTATTGGATCTGACAGGTATAAAATGGGCAGTCTTCGTGAAGCGATCTACGATTACCCAAATGCTGTCATTACCTTTCTTGGTTCGCGGCAAACCATCTGTGAAATCCATGGAAATCTGTTCCCATTTCCAACCTGGGACTTCCAACGGTTGCAACAGTCCAGCTAGCTTCTGTTGGTCACTCTTGACCAATTGACAAGGAGGGCATCTGCTAACATACAAAGAAATATCTCTTTTCATTGCCTTCCACCAGAAAGTGCGTTTGATATCGTTGTACATTTTACTCACCCCAGGATGGATGCAAAATTTGGATTTATGGCATTCATCCAGCACCTCTCCTTTAAGCTCCGGAATGTCGGGAACACATATTCTTCTATTCAGCCTCAGAACTCCCTCACTATCCACTTGGAAACTGGAGCCTTCGCCCCTTTGAATCCTTTTTACCATCTCTTTCACAAAATTGTCACTTTTCTGAAGAACAGATATCCTATCTATCAATCCAAGTGTAATTATAAGATTGGCAATGATTGCGGTTTTCCTACTAAGCGCATCCGCTACTACGTTAGCTTTCCCCGGCGTATACAGGATATCAAGATCATACGGTGCAAGAAATTCTAGCCAACGCTGTTGTCTCAGATTCAGATCTTTCTGGGTATATAAATACTTCAATGATTGATGATCTGTGTACAGTATAAATTTCTCGCCCAATAAATAATGCCTCCAGATTTTCAAAGCAAAAACGATAGCTAACAGCTCAAGATCATGAGTTACATAATTCTTCTCATGTGGTTTCAGTTGGCGGCTTGCATAAGCGACTACTTGGCCTCTCTGCATTAACACTGCACCAAGACCTCTAATAGAAGCATCTGTCCAAACCGTTAAATCCTGATTGCCATCAATAATAGTTAACACTGGAGCGGTGGTCAGCTTCGATTTCAATTCCTGGAAAGCTTCTTCACAGTCGGAAGTCCACTTAAACTTCTCATGTTTCTTTGTGAGCTTCGTTAACGGACCGGATATCTTCGAAAAATCATTAACGAACTTTCGATAATAACTAGCCAACCCCATAAAACTTCTAACTTCCGTGGGAGTAGTGGGTTGTTTCCAGTCTTGAATCGCTGTTATTTTGCTTGGGTCAACAGAAATTCCTTTCTCTGATACGACATGGCCTAGAAATTTGACTTCTTCTTGCCAGAAGACACATTTAGAGAATTTGGCTTTGAAGACGTTCTTCCTTAGAATCTCCAGTACTTGTTCTAAGTGTTTTTCATGCTCGGGTTTTGATTTGGAGTAGATTAAAATATCATCGATAAATACGAGGACAAATTTATTCAGAACTCCCCTGAACACTCTATTCATTAGATCGACAAAGTATGCTGGAGCGTTGCATAGGCCAAACGGCATTACTAACCATTCATAAAATATGTCTGGACCTCTGAAAGCTGTCAAAGGAACACACTCTTTTGCTATTCTCAATTGATGAAAACCTGTAGCTAGGTCCATTCGGGAAAATACTTTCGCCCCATTCAATTGGTCTAGCAAATCATCAATGCGGGGTAACGGATATTTGTTTTTAAGCGTCTGTTTGTTGAGGACTCGGTAATCAACACATAATCTAAGAGTACCGTCTGACTTTGGGACAAACACAACAGCTGCACCCCAATTAGAAAAACTAGGTCTGATTAGACCCTTCCACAACAGTTGACGAGTTTGATCGCCTAATTCTTCTTTTTCTTTCGGAGTCATTCTACGAATTGGATGTACCACTGGTCTGGCATTAGGAATTAGATCGATTCGGAATTCTATTTCTCTTTGCGGAGGTAAGTTTTCAACTTCTTCAAACACATCCGCATAGTTTCTAACAATCGGAATCTTTTCCATGGAAGTGGGGATAAGTTCTAATGCTGACCAAAATTCTTCTCTATTCGGATTCGAACCATGACAGGGAACCGTAATATATCCAAGCTTTGTTCGAATTTTAACGATTCTTTCCGCACAATTCACTTCGGCTTCATATTTCGTTAACCAATCCAGCCCGAGAATGATATCGAATTCGGGAAAATCCATAACGATTAAATTGAAAGGAAACTGGTATCGGGAGAAAGAAGTTGGAACCTTACAACACGAACTGAGGGTAATAGGACCCCCTATCGGGTTATGTACTTCCACTGATTCTTTGAGCTTTCGCTGTTTTAACTTTAATTTGTGCACTATGTTATTAGCAATAAAACTACGCGATGAACCTGTGTCAAACAATACAGAAACAGGAATATTTTTAATAGTAAGGGTACCTCCCAAAACATCAGGTTTACCTGCTCCGTCAGAAGCAACTGGCGGGCTCGACCCGTCATAGACGTGAGCTACTGTAGCTTTCTTCAGCAAAGGACAGTCTTTGACTAGATGATCGGTCTTGCGACAGTTGAAGCACGAGCGAGGGTTCTGAGAGCCTTGGCTCGAGCCTTGAGAATTTGTCTTCTGTCTCTTCGGAGCTGTGTAGACGTTTGAGTAGTGTCCCGGCTTACCACAGTTAAAGCAATTTCCTCTTGGCGGCTTTCCAGTCTGAGGTTTTGAAGATGCTGCTTGGCTTGACTCGCCTTGATTTACAGCAGGCTTGCGCTTGTTTCCGGATTGGCTTCTAGCGCGATCCTGATCCAGATGCCTTTGATCAAGGTCTTCATAGTTGCATGTCATTTCCACTAGCTCGTTGAATTCCAGCTTGACATGGGCCATGGCTCTATCATGATATTGTCGTCTTAGTCCAAGGATAAACCTCTTATTTTTGGACTTTGCAGTGGCGACGATTTCTGGAGCATAGGGCGACAACATTGTAAATTTATTCAGATAATCCTACACGGAAAGATCCCCTTGCTGGAGATTGGCGAAGTCATCGTGCATTCTTTCTAGAGCTTGTTCAGGGACATATTTCTCTTTGAAGAGTTCTTTAAATCCATCCCATGTTCTTCCAGCTTCTCTATTCCCGGCGGTAAGAGATTCCCACCATAATTCAGCTTGTTCCTGCATAAGCCAGGTGCCCATAATAGCTTTGTCTTCGTCTCCAAGCCTTAGGCCTTCAAGAATTTTCTCGCATGTTTTGAGCCATGCAAGGGCCTCTATTACGGTGCTAGTTCCCGAGAAGGTCTTGCCTCCTAAGTTCTTATATCTCTTAGCTACACGGTCAAGCTCGAAGTATTAAGCTGTCGGAGGTTGTATCAAAGGTCCTTCTTGAGCTGGGACTTCTCCCCTTCCTCGGCCTCGGCCGACACGGCCTCCTCTAGCGGCGGCTGCTCTGGTAACCATTTTTCAAATTCTGTATAAGCAACGAAAAAGTCAGCTAACAGAAATGATAGTCTATTGCATAATTAAGTAGAAAATTTACGGAAAGGTAACGATGGATTGATCAAATTGTTTTTGCTATTCTGCTCGGCTCATTCTAGGACTTTACTAGTCCTATCTCTAATGAGCGACTCGCCTTAGAATACTACTGATTCTATTTTGACGACGTGTTTAATGTGTTAGACTCCAGAACTAAGGTTAACCAAAGCTCTGATACCAGCTGTGACGATCCCAAAACCCCGTGTCACGGTGTTAAGGATAATCATTGGAATATAAACACATTAATCATCATTAGCAGATCACAGATAATAGCATAAACAGAAAATAGAATAATTTACACACATATGACAGCGGAATCATATAGATATCATCACATCAGAGAAGCACAGTACAGGATACAACTTAGTGCATAATGATACATAATCAGTCACCATCGCCTGAGGCGGAATCATACATAAAGAGTACACAAAAGGAATATCAGTCTACATCGCCAATGGCGGAACCATAATATAGATACAATAATGGAGGAGAAAATCCAAGTCAGCACGATGTAGTCAAGCCTCGCCATGAGCCAAAAGGTGCGTCAAAAACCTGTAACTAGGCTGCCCGTGTGAAATGAGGGCACCCGAGTTTGCAAGGTGAAACAAACTACTAGTCAGTCATGGGACTGGTATGAGAAATCTACTCAACTTATTAACAACAATAATAAGGCAAATCAAAGGACCACGCCACTTTCGCGGAACGGGTTTACTCCAATGAGTGCTAGTGCATGAGATAAAGTAAACAGATTAAATCAACGCAATGCTTTTCTTTATAAAATGAAGCCATTATAAGACTCAGGTCCCATCACACAATGCAACGCAAGCCGGAGGATAGAGTTTTTACCTTATAATGGCCAAAAATGCTTCATACGAATAAAACAAAAGTGCTTGATATTATTACTAGTGTATATATGTTTCAAAAGCGATTTCAATCATAAATATCAATCATAGGCGGCATAAATGACCCATACCACTATGTCGCCATACTAGTAATACAATCACATCCGCATATTTCATATTGGAAATTGGATTCCTTCATGAGTCGAGGCAAGGGGCAAGCTCCTCTCCGTTCGAGACACTCTAGCAAATGTCCCAGGACCCCACTATGATCCTTGGAATCGGCTGGGCCGGTCCTCTCTTACTTTTGAGGATTATTTATTCCTGAACACACGTTTCCCGGTCCTTACAGACCTATAATCGAGGCGCCTCGCATTCCAACAACCACACAGGTGAAAAGTATATATAATGTCAGGGCTGGTAGGTCACTGACACCACCATAGCTAGAAAGAAACGTCATGCACTCCCAGCGGTCCGTCTCCCGTTTTTAACTCATACCGGGGTGTGAGGCTCGCGAATTCACGTTATACACAAAGCTACGTCACATAGACCATGCTTTGATCATCAACCACAAGACTTTGCTTTGCAACAGAAGCCTTGATCATATGCCACTTAGGTGTGCCACACAGGCAATCCACTCCATGCGACTGATTTCTGTCAATACATAACCTCTGAGCTCGTACGTCTCAGAGAAAGGCGTTAAGCGAGAGAATAAATTCTCCGCCGCCAAACAGATATATATTTAACAGAGATCAATCAACACAGAACAAAATCCAATGTCAGACACACAGTCCATTTACAAGTCCGTTCTGGGTCTGAACGAAACAGGAGGCACCAATTCCTCGCATATCCGTACAATCAACAGTATGTTTGGACGGCTACTACTTCAATTCCTTCATGGTAGCTACTACAATCACGAGCATCAGTAGCGCCCATCCATCCAATGTGGAGATCGTCGGTCTTCAGCCGTCTTCGACTTCTCAACATCGATCGATTATTTAAAATGAGATAAACTCGGCCTTTTCAAATAACCCACGTATATTTAGATTTTCAAATCAATTAATCACATGGTTGGACTATTCAACATTCACATTTCAGTTATTTAGTTATAATTTTCATGTCAAATACATTCAACCATCACATATCAAGCAAACACAACAAAATTGGTTTATTTCCACTCTATATCGTCTATAGTATTTTATAACGATATATCGCCATTTTTATTTAATTTAAAACGGCCATATTTAGTTAAATGACATTTCGGGTCGTGTCAATGCACTGGCGCTGCTTTCCACTAATTTTGTTTTACACCTATCTAAAAATCTAACCGTTGGATCTTCCCAAATTTTACATCATTAGGAAGGTCATTTCAAAACGAATCCAACGGTTTCAGTTTTGGGAAAATCCGACGGTCGGATCTTCCACACTAGCCATTTGAAGTTACGATTTCAATTTACGAACTGCAGCGTCGTTATTCGATTTAATTTAATTATATATATATATATATATATATAAATATAATCGTTTCTGGCGCTGTTTTTCTTCAGTTTTGAATTAAACATTCCAGACAATCCAACCGTCGGATCTTCACAAAGTTGGTGTCGTTGGAAAGATATTTCCAAGGCGAACCCAACGGTTGCGGTTTCAGGAGAATCCAATGGTCGGATTTCCCCCATTAGTCGTTTGAAATCACGGTTTCAAAACACGAACTGCACGGCCACGTTTCGTTTTAATTCTATTTATATTTATATATTTATATAAATATAGTTCATTCAAAAATTCCTATATCGTTTCCACTTCAATTATTTCACTAACGCCTTTAAATTTCGGAAAATTTCGCCATAACCTCCTTTGTACGGGAGGGTCCGGGAAAATTCCCAAATAGCCACACGGGCGTTTTGTGACGAAAAGGAATTTCGCTCGGTCCGAACCAATCGCTAAACCGACCCAGACCGTTCGAAACGCCCTATCGTTTGAGAACACGACAAAATAGAACGCAGACGGAAGAACATTTCATTGTATATTACAACAATGCACCAGAGTACAAGAATATACAGAGTATGAATGAATATTACACAGAAATATCAGAGATTTAAATTACATTTAAATACATCGCAGCGGAAAATAATACAATACACAACTAGAGGAGATATAGGGATACAAAGCTTTCCGGATATCGTTCCAGCTGTAAACCAGGATCCTGTGAATATAAATCTGCAAAACCAAAACTACTAGCTGCCCGTGTCAAAATAAGGGCACCCAGAGTTTAGGTTAAAACAATAAACCCCAGGTCAGTCATGGGACTGGTGTGAGAACTAACACAGTTATTAATCTTTATTTTAAATCATTAGGTAAATCAAGGGACCACGCCGTATAACACGGAACGGGTTTCCTCCCAAGAATACCAGTGCATAAAACAATAGCGCGATGCTAAATAAAGAAAAATGAAGCTATTATAAGACCCAGGTCCTATCACACAATGCAACGCAAGCCGGGGGATAGGGTTTTTACCTTATAATAGCCAAGAATGCTTGATACGTTTAAAAGAAATCATTTGATACTATTATAAGTGCATAGTGTATAAAACAACTTCAAATCATAAGTATCAATCATAGGCGGCATGAATGCCTTATACCACTATGTCGCCATATATAGGTTATACAATCAAAATCGCAAAGTCACTTATTTGGAAATTGGATTTCCGTCTGTGAACCGAGGCCAGGGATCGTCCTCTACCGATTCAAGACGCTCTAGCCCGTGTCTCAGGAACAGAACGCATCGTCCCTTGGAGCGACAGGGCCGGTCCACCGATGTGGATTAAAATGCCTAAACACTGCGTTTCTCCGCCCTTTGGGGCGTAGATGAGCCAACTGAATGACTCCATCGGACCCGGATCGTCCGATCAAACCGAGGCGCATCGCAACAGCAACAACCACACAGGTGAAAGTATATAAATGTCAGGGCTGGTAGGTCACTGACACAACCCTAGCTAGAAAGAAACGCATGCCCTCCCTGAGGTCCTCTCCCGTTTTTGGTTCATAACCGAGGTGCGAGGCTCGCGAATCAACGTTACACAAAGCTATGCCACACAGGCTGTGCTTTGATCATCACCACAAGACTTTGCTTTTCAACAGAAGCCTCGATCAATTGCATCTTAGCATGCCACATAGGCAATTCACTCCATGCGTTTGATATCCATCAGTATATAACCCCTGATCTCGTACGTCTCAGAGAAGGGCGTTAAGAAAGAGAATAAATTCTCCGCCGCCAAACAGATATATATTTAATAGAGATCAATCACACAGACTAAAATCCAATGTCAGACACACAGTCCATTTACAAGTTCGTTCTGGGTCTGAACGAAACCGGAGGCACTTTCCTCGCATATCCATCGATCTCCAAGTACATCTGGACGATCACCAACTGTTTCCATCTTCTTGGGTGTACATCCCAATCAAGATCATTAGTAATTACCCAAACGACGTGAAGACTTCCGGTCTTCAACCACCGTCTTCATCTTCGACTTATCGTCGTATCAGTTATTCAGAATGGTATAAACCCAGTCTTTCTGAATAACTCGCGTATATTTTAAGTAAGTGTTACACAACACAACATACGCCTCATTCCAATTCATCAGTCACTAACCGTAAATTAACAAGAGAATAATTTCCTAAATATTAACCCCGAAGGCCGAAACCAACATCAGATCAATATCCAGAAAACCATTCTGCTTGGCTAACCGACAGTTAGTTTCTAAATTTTATATTCATAGGGAAAAATTCCCATTAATTTTATCAAAGATAAATTCCTTGAATTTATTCTTTAATCTTCTTTTGAATTTCGATTCAACTAGTCGGGATTAACGAACCTTACCGAAGTAATCATTTGTTTTAATTTCCCAATCCCAACCTATTCATCCCATGAAGTAAAACTGGTAATACTTCATATCTAACACCACGGTGTTATCGGTAAATTCAATTACCATTTCACGTTCAAATCTAATTAAAGATTTAACTATCGCCTGGAGTAAAACTGGTGATACTCCATTCTCGATCTTTTCAATCTAATTAAAGACTCATTAAAACTCCACTTAGTTTAAATCGTTAACTGGGTTAAAGAATCAGTGTCATTTAAAACACAGTTCACGATAAACCCAAAATCACATTCCATTAATTATCGGGTTAAAGAACGAGTGTTATTTAAAACACTGTCCACGACAAACCCAAAAATCAATATCAATTCAATTCCAATTAATTATTATTTAATTGGTACACTTCATTAAATCTAAATAAAAAGATTTAATCTTTTCTCAACTGGGCTTAAGAACAGTGTTAATGAAGACACCATTCACGACAAACCCAAATCACATTTGATATTCAATACAAGGCTCTGAATAGAAAATATATCGGCTTATATTCAATATCAAATTCTACGATTAACAAATGTCGTATTGGAAATAACGATATAAATATATATCTTTCAAATTTCCATAACAACATCCGTATAATCACGAATTCCAACATCGAATATTCCGAAGACAATTTCGATTCAAATCCACTCCAATGCAATCATTGGAAATTCTGGTTATTTTTAAAACCCTTTTCAAATTCAATTTATTTATTTAAAAATAAATAGAATTATAATTCTAGTTCAAAACTAGTTCATTTCGATAAAAATCTATTTTTATCTTTTCAAATATGGAGTTTTTCATCCCAATTCTTTCTAAATCATTTCTTATGAATTTACACAAATTATTACTATTTTTAATAATTTTATCAAGGCCCGTATAGTCGATTTCCATCAATGACCATTGAACTGCACTTACAGCGACCTTTTTCAAATTTTATTCGGACATAATTCCAAATCCAACTGTTAGATTTCTAATTTCTAATATTCGTTAGAAAGCTCTTTTCGATACGAACCCAACGGTTCCGGTTTTAGGAGGATCCGACGGTCGGATCTCCCGCAATATCCATTCGAAGTCAATGGTCGAAATTCGCGAACTACCGCGGCGCGTCGCGTTCTATTCAAGCCATTACATTATATATATAATATATATAATATATATTTCGTCGATTTCAATTCAAAACGTGTTTTATAAATCGTTTTTAAATTCATTTTCAAAACGGTTTCAACTTCATATTCAATTTCAATTCGAATTCATTTCTATTTAATTTCAATTCGAATTCATTTCTATTTAATTTCAATTAGAATTCATTTCTTTTCAAAATTTCAGATTTTGAAATCACTTTCGATATTCATTATAAAATGAATAAAATCGATATAAATATCGTTCACGTCAAAATGGCGTCAATCTAATCAATACGGCTTCATATATTTCGATTTTCAAATATTCTATTTCAAATATTTCTTTTTCAAATATTTCTATTTTAAAACTGGAATGAGGCCCAATCAATTACCATATAATGTTAATTATATGGATTTTCTACAACACATGTATATATCAACAACGATGAATAATCAACCATCATCCAAAGTGCATTCTACACTGTATAAGCATCAAATATAAATATTCAACGCTTATAACAGCCTGTCAATCTTTCGATCGACATACAACTAAACAATCGGGATTAGTGTACGTCAAATATCATCCCAATACCCGTGTGGGGTTTCAAGCAATCAAACACAGATTTTTATTTGTGCAGTTGGGCGATGTGTAAAATTTATCGTCCCAATCAATGTCCTTCAAATAGGTGTACATAAACAAACCATCCGGTTTGTAGATGAATATTTATTTATTCACATTCACGTTAAAAAATATATTTTTAACGATCAAACTATTTTATTTTTCTAACTTATTTTTAGAAAATTTCGGCGGCATAACGGCACGATACTAGAAACGGGACAAGGCCTAGCCTTACCCCCGGTCTAGTGAAGGCCCACGCCATTCACACATCAATCAAATCAATTCATTTCACCAAACAATTCAATTTCAATCAAATAATCTAACTAATTTTTGCAATCAACCAAACAAGTCCATGGTCTGTGGACGATTGTGTCGGGTGCTACTAAGCACCGTCTGCATCCTAGTATATATATATAACTAGAAAAAGAAATTGAAAGGTGAGAAATTCTCACCGATAGCTATCCTAATCTCCACGACACTTCTAATGCAGGAAATCTTCACTGTTCTCGTGTCTTATCACTTTCTTCGCCCGTAGCCACTACATATATAAAAATCGAATTTTTACTTCGCTATTCAATATATAAAAATCATATTTTTACTTCGATGTTCAATATATAAAAATCACATTTTTACTTCGATGTTCAATATATAAAAATCACATTTTTACTTCGATGTTCAATTTATAAAAATCACATTTTTACTTCGATGTTCAATATATAAAAATCACATTTTTACTTCGATGTTCAATATATAAAAATCAAATTTTTATACCACTACTCCATATATGTAAAACCAATCTTTTCATATAGAAAGATCTAATCTTTTTACTAATAAAAATATCGTCTTTCCATTGATAAAAATATCGTCTTTGTTTCTATAAAAATCCATTTTTAAAACACCAACAAAATCAGTTTTTACAACACAAAAAAAAACTAAACACTTACAGTTCAATTAGCGAGAAAGCGAGGATGTTGTGCGCTGCGTCGGGGGTTGGACTGGCGGCGTCCGTCGCTGCCAGGGAGGGGCTCGGCTGTGTCAGTGGGTGGGAGGATTCACGGCTTCGATCCAAGTGGGGAGGGTGCGCACCGGCCTGGAGGAGAAGCCGGAGGTGGAGGAGGTTCCTATGGCGCGGCAGTTTGGGCATCGGAGGGTTGGGGTTCGCGAGGCTCGAGGTGGAAGGGTTAGGGCTTGGGAACGGTGCTGGAGAGATGGGGGAAGGGAGAACGAGGCACGGAAGAGGGAGGGGATGGCGCCCTCGATCGGTGTTGGCGCGGTGGTGGTGGGGCACGCGCCCCCTGGCGACGGAGAGGCTCCGTTCGTTTTTTTTTAATCTCAATTGAATCGGGTTTGACTGAATAAAGGAAGAGAGAGAAGAGGGAAGGGAGGGATATGAGGGTATAGTAATAATTTAATTAATTAATTTTCAAAAAGTTGACTTTTTACTTCGAACTCGAAACGAGACCCAACGAGTGTCGTCCCTAGCGTTCTACCACCATTCCGAACACAATGGGATATGTATCGAAGGCTGATTCGATCGTTTCGATCAGGTTTCGTCAAAATCAACATATAACTCTATATATTGAATTTGAACGTGTATTTCAATTTACCGGGGCCACATACTAACTCTAAAAATTCCAGAAAAATATTTTCTAGCTTCGTATTGACGATATGGTCCTAACAAAACTAATTTCATTGAATTCTGAGACCGTTTGAAAAATGGCCATTTTCCAGTCGATTAAAATCAATTGAAACTGGTCAAACGCGTTTTCCTTTGCCATGCTCACATATTGATTCGAAAAATTGTGAAATTTGAAACCTAGCAATAAATTTACATCCCGGATCCAACAAAAGTGGTTTCGTCGAAATCCGAGGTCGTTTGCAAAATTCTCATTTTTAAGGGCCTGAATTCCATAACGACTATTCAGAATTTTCAACTGGACATATCTTTTGATTCCCGCTATGAAATTTCGATTTTTCGGATTCGTTGGAAAGATATCATCAAATAGATCCTATGATTTTTGGTTTCACTAAAATCCAATTTATTTTGCACCCGGTACATCCAATTGAAGTTTGAAATCGAATTATCGAACTACCGCGCCATTTTCAATTCCTTTTATAATTATAAATAATTATTTATATTCTAACGACGACGTATATAACATATACGTTCTAATTCCATTCAAAATAAATTTCTCGTCGATATTATTTAAAATAATCCATTTTAAATGTTCAAAATTCGCTAAAATTGCCAAAATAAAAATTTTAAACTGGCCCAGATTTTCGGGTTGTTACACGTCTCATATCAAAAAGAAAAAGAAAAAGCCAAGCGGCTAGCCAACAGGCTCATAAAATCATCACCCAAACAAAGCGGTAAATGTGTACCTATTTGTCGGGCACAAAATTCTATTTCTCTTCTCTAGCCCCTTTTGCTTTAACCTGTTCAATAGATATGCATACACATATATCCAATTTCTATCACTTATCATTTTCCATTCAATTTCATATTTGATTTACTTCGGTTTTAAAAACACCATTCATTCTAATGTTGCACGCATAGGCTAAAATCATATCATTAGCTAATTAATGTATATTTCAACTCATGCACGCTTATTTGAACAAGTGGCTATTTTTAACACTTCACATTTCAAAGATGATAATTTTTGTGAACTAAAATAGATTTCAACACATGACTATTTTTTTTGGTTCCTATGCATGTTAAAAAGAATATTTCTTTCACAAATATTTATTTCAACGTCCACATATCTCTAGCATATCACACATATGATAAAAATGATATTTTTATCATTCAAAATATTTATTCGACCAATGGATGTTTTCAACACTTCATAGTTTTAATAAAAATGTAATTTTTATTGTTCGATCTTTTTATTCAACACATGAACCTTTCCACTACACACACTTCTCAACAAAAGAGCATATCCACACATGGACATTTTATTTATGTTGTTCATATTAGAAAGATGGAATTTTTATTGTTGAAACTATTTATATAAGGCGAATATTTTTCATACTTCGTATATATATAAAAATGTAATTTTTATTGTTTAAACACTTCATTCATTCACAAATGAATCTAATTTTCACACAACACTTTTCAACACACAAACATTTCCACACATGGATATTGTTTCAATATATGACTTTAATTTCTATGCATGAAAATAATTTCAACATATGAAAATAATTCTAACACACAAAGATTATTCAAAATTTCGGCAGCATAACGGCAGGGTAGTTAAAACCGGCACCGTCCCTAGTACGGCTCCTCGCTCTACCTTAAAACCTTGCGGTTTTTGACAATGGGGATTCATGCATCTAATTCGCACGCAGGCGGCATGTTTATTTTTATTTCCACAAATATTTCCAATTCATTTCAATCACCAATGGGTATTTTTCAACCACAACCAAACAATATCAACCACAAACAATTATTCAACCATTCGTATTTTTCATCCAATATTTCACGTCAATTCACCACAATAAATATCGTCCATGGTTTGTGGACGAGGGGAGTATATATATATATATATATATAAGTATATATTTGCTATATTTCACTAGCATTTCAACACATATATCAATTATTCTATGCATGTAAAATTCATACTTTGCTTATATAGCTTACACTACGTATGTACATGAGGTATGCAACACGTATGTAATTTATATTTCGCTAATATAAATTATACACGACATTTTCCATTCAATTTCACGTTAATTTAGATTTCTCACATTGGTTTTCGGAGCGTTAAAAATCGATACGATGTCAGAAAAATCCGCGGCTTCTTCTATTGGGTAGAGAGCTTCCTTGCGGTCCCGATGTTTCCTGTTTCATCGAATTTCGTCAACACACCAAAAAGATATGATTTTTCAAAGTGCAGACATCAAAAAGGACTCACCTTTCGCGATGGTTCGAAACTAGATTTGAGGTTTTCGCGAAATCTGTGGCACGTGGGGACGATCAGCGAGTTGGACGTGGAAGAGCTTCGAGTGGCGGTCCTATCGGTGGTGGTTTGGTGGCGTTCGGTGGTCAGTGGCGTTCGGGGCGGCGGCGGGAAGTGTTCGACTTTGGGTCGATGGTTCTGGCGAAGGAGGAGGCGATAGGGGTCGGGGTAAGGTCGGATTTGAAGAGGAGGAGGAGGCGCGTCGAGGTAGGGGGTGGCGCAGGCGGAAATCGCCTGTGGCGGCGGCGATTTGGGGGAGAAGCGGCGAATGATTTAAGTCGTCGATCGGGAGAGAGAAACGAGGGTTTCTGACTTTTTTTATTTTTTTAAAATAATGAAAGGAAAATTCTGATTGGCCGAGGACTATATTAAATTTTTAAATAGTGTTTTCTCAAACGAACCCCTTTTTAAACCCAACGACTGTCGCCCCTAGCTAAACACCCTCATTCCGGACACAATGGGATATGTTTCGTAGGCCAATTCGACTGTTACAGTCAGTTATTTTTCAAATTAAAGTATAAAACATTTAATTTTTAACTCTGAACGCACATTTCAATTTGCCAGGGCCACAAACTGATTCGAAAAATTCCAGAAAAATAAATCTAGCTATGTTTTGACGCTACGGTCCCAACAAAACTAGTTTCGTCGAATTCTGAAGTCGTTTGAAAAAAGGCCGTTTTCTGGTCGATCCAATTTAACAGAAATTGACCAATCACATTATCTTTTGCCACGCTCACATACTAGCTTCAAAAATTATAAGATTTGAAACCTAGCAATAGTTTGACATCTCGGACCCAACAAAAGTGGTTTCGTCGAATTCCGAGGTCGTATGTAAAATATCAATTTTCCAGGGCTATATACTCTATATACCGACCCTTCTGAATATTCATTCGGCCATAACTTTTGATTCCCGTTATGAAACTTCGATTTTTCAGATTCGTTAGAAAGGTATTGACTAACAGATTTAAATATTTTTGGTTTCGCTAAAATCCGTTATATTCTCCACCCTGCATAGTCGGTCAAAGTTTGAATTCAAATTATCAAACTGACTCACTATTCCTAATTCACTATTTTATTGAAATATTCTATTTCAATTGTTCAAATTCCTTTGAAATAACCAATTTAAAAATTTTAAATTGGCTAGTATTTTCCGGGTTATTACAATAGGTCAAGTTTGGGAAGATTTGGACATGGGTAGTGATTTCAAACCAGAGGATGTGTTACCTTCAAGTAGTAGTTTGAAAGCAACCAAAAGACATACGAGGATAAACCCTTCTCCCTTGTTTGATCCTTTCTTTACATGATATCATTTCATAGCTACTTGTTAGTGCAAATAGTAGCTGAATGGTTTTATTCATAGCTACTGGTTTAATTTGAAATGTCTTGCTGTTTTTAATGTTTAGTGTGAATGTGTTACAGTGAAGTGTTTCTCTCTTGTGGACATGGAATCTCCTTACTATGTTTCAATACTGCTAAGATGCACCTGGAATTTACCTCTAAAGTGACTTGCTAATGTTTCACATGTTGATGCATCGTGGTATATGTTGAGAACTTTCGATACTTATAAATGTCTACTGTTGATAGTGAGATCACGTGAAGATAAGATGGCTTTCAAACTTGTTATTTTTGAGTGTTTTGATTTTGGTTAGTTTTGTATCTTGTGTATGTATTAAAGTGTTTGTACATATTGTAATTATTCTTCATTTAAAAAAATTCGCTTGCCTTTCAATTTATTTATTTTGAAAATCATGAAGAAAGAATTTGAAATGAGTCACAAGGGAGAGCTTACTTTCTTTTTAGGATTACAAACAAGACAATTAATAAAGGAATATTTATTAATCAAGAGAATATGATAGGGATTTAATTAATGAATTTAACATAGCTAATACTAAAGGAAAACCCATACCCATGGCAACCAATAGAGCACTAAGTAAAGATGACTCTTCAGAAGATGTAGATCAAAAATTATATAATGGCGTGATAGGTTTTTTATTATATAAAACTGTGAATAGACCAAACATAATGCATAGTGTTTGTCTCTGCGCAAGGTATCAATCACAACCTAAGAAAACACATAAAAGCTGTAAATGTATTCTATGATATGTCAAACTTTGGTTTATTTCATCTAAAAAAACAATTCATTCAATTTAATTTCATATTGCGATGTTGATTATGTTGGTTTTCACCTTTTGGGCCATTCACTGGTTTCCTCGTTTAGTAAAAAGAAAAATACTGTTTCCTTATCAAAAACTGAAGCAAAGTATATATCTGCTACTTTAGCATGTTCTCAAGTAATATGCACGCAACAAACACTAAAAGATTTCAAGTTAAATACATCTAAATCATCAATTTACTGCGATAACATGAGTGTTATGAATCTATCATAACATAATGAAAGAAGAAGAAGACAAAGATATAGAAGAAACGATCAAGTCGTTTGCATTGGCGAACTGTTTTTCGATAAGGAAGGAAATGTGATCGGCAAAAATGGAGAAATCTGCCTCCTTTATCCTAATTGTCCAATTCACATGTCTCTAATTGTCAAAATACATAGTAGTTAGGTATCGTATATGCGTATGTTCACTAATGTTCATAAATATTTAATTGTACATTCTCGTATATTAAATATTTAACAACAATTTACAGTAAAGTTTATATTCATGTGTTTAAAGCATAGTCTCAAAAAAGATATCGGAACTTATTCTATATTAAATTAGTTTTTGGTATTATGTAATTAGTGCTATACTGGTTTTAGATGTTAGAACTATGTCTTAGTTGTAGGGGAAGTATTATAGTCTACTTGGGGATTTATGTTTTTTGTTGATGACAAAGGGTGAGAATTATAAAATATGGCTTATATTACGGGTGATTTAGTAGTATTAGAAAGAGTTAACAAAGTAAAGGGGAGTAACTGTAGAATCAAGACGTCAGGTATGAATATTTTATAAATCAAGGTTGTCATCATCAAAAAGGGGAGATTGTTGGGGATTGAGATTTTTGTTGTAACAATCTGGAAAATCAGAACCAATTTAATTTTTTTTTTTGGCAATTTTAATGAATTTTGAATATTTAAAATGATTTATTTTAAATAATAACGACAAGAAATTTATTTTGAATAGAATTAGAATGTATAAATTTTTTCAAATCGAAGTTAGAACGAAAAATTCAATTTAGTTATAAAAGGAATCAGAAATGGCGCGTTAGTTTGAAAATTCGATTTCAAAATTCAAATGAATGTAGAGGATTCAAAATAAACTGGATTTTAGTGAAACCAGAAAGAATTAAATTTGTTTGAAAATATCTTTCTAACGAAACAGAAAAATTGAAATTTCATAGCGGGAATCAAAAGTTATGGCCAGTTGAAAATTCAAGATGGTCGCTATGGAAAATATAGCCCTTAAAAATAGCGATTTTGCAAACAACCTCCATTTTCGACGAGACCACTTTTGCTGGATTCAGAATGTCAAATTATTGCTAGATTCCAATTTTCATAATTGTAACAGCCCGCAAATCTGTACTATCTGAGTTGACTAATAACACCACACGTCCAACCCAAATTGCACAGAAATATGAATCATTAGTAGAAAGAAGTTAGAGGATGAGAAATAGAAAGAAAGAAATATTAGAATAGAAGAAAACAAAGAAGACAAATCTCACAGCGGAACGAATAAATTATATTATATAACATAACTTTTGAAATACAAATCAGTAACTTTATATACATACCATCATCAGAGCACAACAGTTATTCCTGGAATAGTTATAAATACCGGTTTCCAGATATAACACAATACACAGCGGAAATATGATAGTCTATAGCTAACTGGTGAAGCCTCCTGCTTCCAGCTTCTCCAAATGAATCTGTAAAATCCCTACTACTTGACTGCCCATACAAATTTGGGCACCCAAGAGTTTAGGGAAACAAACAAAATAAACTCTGGGTCAGTCATGGGACTGGTGTGAGTAAACTCCAACCAATTGTTTAACTTTGAAATCCTTTCGAAAGAAAAGATAATCGTAAGACCGATTCACACATAAACACGGATGGTTTTTACCTTACGATAACCAAAAACACTGTAATACAAAATCCAGTGGTATTATAATAGTGTCTAAATCAAATAAATAACAATCTAGCGGAACGCTTGCATCTCACGCTCCGCATATGTTGTATAAAATTAAAAACCGCAGGGCGCTTATTGGAGATTGGATTTCCAACATGATAAGATATGGAACCACCTTCTGCTAGTGTACCTCTAGAGTGGAATACACTAGGGTTCAACAAGAACATCTTGCAACCCGGCCCACACATGACCGACCAATCATTTCGCTTGAGTGTATCGAATGTATATCACCAACGGTTGGGATCAGCAACTGTTTCCCAAATGGGATAGCATCGAATAGAATAACAAATTAAATGAATCTCTAGATAGGTGATTATACACCCTAATGGGAGCGACCCACATAGCCATGTTGCCTGCCCGATTTTTGTCATTTCCCGGTTGTTGAGGCCGGAGGCTATGATTACTTTCTATTCATTGATAGCACAATCACTTTGAATGCCACATTGTCAGATCCGTTGATCACTCATTAATTTGCACAAATATATTCTGGATATTATGCTAAGGGAATAAATCCTTTGCCACCATGTATATTTATACAGACCAACTTATTCGATCATTGGAAATACTCTGTCAGACATTCGTCCATATATGCTCGTTCTGGGACTGAATGAAACCGAAGGCACAATTTGTATTAATAGAAAAAGCCCTTGCACTTTACACCGTCTTTGATTATCTTCATATAATCTGATTCGCAACGCTACTGCCAATACAGAGTGGTTCACGGATAATAATCCAACCGGTCTATCCATATTGACAACGATATTGGCAAATACTTCGATAGTCGGTTATTTAACTATCGAAGAAAAACAAACATCCATTCAAAACAATCAAACAACCACTGGTCCCCTTGATTGCTATTCATTAATTAAATCACCCTTTCCATTTCCTTATCAATATTTGTTAAACAAATATTTTCAATTATCATCTCGGTCTCTTACATTCTTGGAAAACATTTCTATATCTCGCCTTCTTTTATTTTCTACAGTTAGAAAATATATTCTATTTGAAATTGAAACAATTTCAATCACTTATCTCTTTCCGGACTACTTTAATTATACTCAGGAAATATTTAAATTTATATTTCCAAAATTCCATCACTTGGGTTAAAACGAATGTTGTGTAAAACATCGTTACAACAACCCAAAATATTTTATTCAACTAACTATTATCCAACACTTCTCTTCGAGACTAGGTCTTGCTATTTATCAATTAAAAATGAAATCAATCAAGTTGGGGTAAAATTACCTCTCAGACCTTGACTGAAAATATCTTTAACTTCAAAACAGACAAAACCATTAACCTCGAATAAACACACTATAAAACCCAATTATTCATTTTTAAAAAATGTATATGGTTCGCTTTCTATTTCTAATTTATAGATTTCCCTTTTTGTTTACAATATTCTATTTTTTTCCATTCCCTTATCGAATTCTATATATATATCGATACATTGATTTCTAGCTATCAAATTATCTTAAAAATATTCTAACTCCTTAAATTCCCGGAAAAATTCGCCATAACCTCCCCTTGTACTAGGAGCATCGGGGTATTTCAAATAGCCTCCCATGGCCCTCATCAATCCAAAAGAAAAAGAAAAAGCCAAGCGGCTTGCCGATACGGCGCATAAAATCTCATATATGAATTTAAACGTGTACCTTTTTGTCGGGCACATAAATTAAAATCCTCATATACTTCATCCCATACCTATCTAACACATGCTCACCTGTTTTCAGCTCAATTCAACACTATCCAGTCGTTTGAATTCAGTTTCGTTCATTTATTCTTTAATGAGCTATTTTGCCTATTTCACTCCTTTGTTTAAACATAACATGTTCAAAAAAAATGTTTAACTTGCTCATAACCAAATTGAATTTCAATTTCAATTCTAGTTTCCTTTTCGATTTCGAATATAAATTTCCAAATCGAATTCACTTATTCAAAACCCAATATTAGTTCAAAATCTCATTAACTAATTACTATTCAAATTAGTTAATTCCATTCAATAATCAAAAATCTGATTTTTGTTTCAAAAATCAATTCATTACTCCACTTGAGTTCACATATAATTTACAACTCAAATCTGAAATTTTCTAAATAGAAATTCGGATTTTATTCGCTTAAAATCGTTTTATAAAATCAAATAAACCGTTATGGTTTTTAAATGGTTATGGTGCTGTTTTTCTAAAAAAATGATTTTGACATAACTCAAAATCTATTGGACGAAATCTAGATTTTCTCCTCTATTAGAAGACTATTATCAAAT
This sequence comes from Allium sativum, assembly GCA_030737875.1. Taxonomy (NCBI): domain Eukaryota; kingdom Viridiplantae; phylum Streptophyta; class Magnoliopsida; order Asparagales; family Amaryllidaceae; genus Allium; species Allium sativum. The sequence continues at coordinate 438,654,952 of CM060922.1, read as the reverse complement.
CGGCCCTGACATTTCTTGTTTCGAAGAATTCCGACTTCAATTGAGTTCTGTATACTCAATTGAAGTTCGAAACAACAATTTACGAACTGTCGCGCTACGGCGAGTTCGTTTTAATTATATTTATAAATATAAACGTTTAAACTTCGTCTATAATAAATTCAACTCCATTCTGATATATTTTTAATATATATCAAATCAATTTTTCCCAATTCAACATATTATTTCTAATCTTCTAAAATTGTTGATTTTTCCTTATTCAGTAATAAATTCATTTATACTTCGATCTTCTATATTTAATTTCAATTCCTTTTATAAATTATAAATCCTTTGGATTTATTTCTATCCTGTTTAAAAATCCACATTTCGAAATTATTTCGTCGTTTCCATTTTGAAATGATTTCAACTTTCTATTTCAAATTCTCTTTGAAAATTCTATCTTCGAATTCTATTTTCAAATCTCTTTGAAATTTCTATATTCAAATTCCATTTTCAATTTCCATTTGAACTTTAATTTATTTTCAAACTTCATTTGGATTTCTTCATTCAAATCTATTTTCAAACTCCATTTGAATTCTATATTTGGAAATTCTATTTCAAGTTCTATTTAAATTTCCATTTGAATTTCTATATTCAAATTTTATATTTAAATTTCCTTTATATCCAAATTCTATATTTGAATTCCATTCGAATTTCTACATAAAAAACTCCATTTCACTTCTATTTTCAAATTCTATATTTGAATTCCATTTGAACTTTCTTTATTCAAATCCATTTTAATTCCTTTGAATTCAAATTCTATTTGAATTCCTTGAAATTCAAATTCTACTTCAATTCCTTTTCAATCTATTTGAATTCTATATTCAAATTCCATATTTAAATTATTTGAATTCTATATTCAAATTCCATATTTAAATTTCTTTATTCAAATTCCGTTTCACTTTCGATATTCAAATTCTATATTTGAATTTCCTTTATAATTTCTATATTCAAATTCTATATTTGAATTCCATTGAATTTCTCATATTCAAAATTCTATTTGAATTTCTATATTCAATTTCTATTTGAATCTTCTTTATTCAAATTCTATTTCAAGCTTTCTTTATTCATTCTTTAAACAAGTCTCGAATTCAATCCCTTTTGAAATCGATATTTCTACTTTTGGAAAATAGATTTCCCTTTTCAATTTCACACTTGTATTTTTATTTTTGAATTATCCAATGATAATTCTTTTCACTTCATTTATAAACTTCATTTATAAAAGAACTATTTATAAACTTCTTTTATAAAGGAACTACTTATTTTATTTCTTTAAAACAAGTAAATATTTTTATTATATTAAAATTTCAAATTCTATTTTAGAAAAATAGAATTTCCCTTTTTAACTCTGGAAATTTCCTTTTTCGATATTTTTAAAATATCAACATTTAGGCCTAGCGATATTTAAAACAATCAAATCATCCAATTTTCAATCATTTGATTTTTAACACGTCATATGTGAATATAAATGAAATCAAGCAAACAAACAAACAGATAATATATTTTTGAGGAATCCAGTTAGATCCCTCCAACCTGTTTTTCCTGCATCCACAGACGTTAGTCAACAGAAATAATACCCATCCTGCGTCAAGGCAGGATATCGCGGTATAAAAGGGGATCCACATATATACGTGGGCGTAGGGTCATCAGCTAATGATACTGCGGGCATCCGCCAATGATACTGCGGGAATCAATCCAATCATCAACCCAATACATAAATAACAGTCAAGCCTAAATAACTACTATATTTAAAGCAACCAGAAAATCCAAACAAGCAACAACAATTATTTTTAATGGATAAAAATAATTTTAAATAAAAGGTGAGTGAGATTTACTCACTTGTCGTTTGTCGAATATCCAAGTTAATTTCCATACTTCGCGATTATGCAACTATTCGACTCGACTCAAAAGAATTCATCTAACACTGTGATTTTAAATTCGTAGTTTATTCCATCCGAATACCGTTGCTTAGTTATCGCTTGTACGAATCCAACGTAGTTGGTTTCTGTTGAAATCTATCATTAGACAAATAATTAAAACTTCCTATAAGTTTGAAAATATTTATACATTATTAACTAAGATAAATTTAAAATTTAAATGACCTAATTCATCTTTTCCCCCTCACGAATTTTGGCTAAACGCTGCTCCCCCATTCTAATCAACATTACAACAGCTTCTTTACTGGACACACAAGTCCATTACCCAGATTTACCATCACAAAAAAATAACAATCGAACTCCATTCCCTTTTTATCACTGAAACCCACTACCGAGCTACTGCTTCTTGTTGAACCCTCATTTTCCAAACACATTTCAGTTTATCAATGCCAAAACCAACAACTCCTACCTTCCAATCATGTTGCGTTTATCCTCACACCAAAACAAAGAACAAACTCCTCGCAATTCTAGATTGAACCACCCAATACTTCGCTCGTCCCTTCCCAAAATCGAGAATCCGAACTCCCCATCCAGATCGCAACACTTCAATCCACTCAGTCGCACCGCTAACCACTGTGATTTCTTCCATCGCATCACAATAGCAACGTCACGACTCTCGAATCAACCATCGCACCCAAATTTGAGCGACTATGAAATGGTTTGAACCCACAACGACCTCGGACCTGAAGAACGGGCTCGCACGAGATCGACGGAAGCAAAAGCATCCATTATTACTGCATTTGATTTCGAACTCTCTTGATTTTGAGGAAAAATGAGAAAGGGGTGGTGGCCATTTCACTTGGATCTGAGGCCTTTGGATTAATTGTTGTCGTCAGCCCCTTTTTGATTTTCAAACATACGAAGGAGCGGTGGCCATTTAAGTTTGTTTGAGGACTTCGGTTTTTAGTTTTTGAGGAACAGAAGCCTTCGATGGATTCAGTTTGCAGATGAAAGAAACAGCAGAGGATGGTGCGATTTTATAGAAGAAGGAGGGGAACATTATGTACACATCCTTTAATTCATGTTATCCAAAGTACAAACAAATCTTTAATTCAATTTAAAAATATTTTCTTTTTAATTCGATTTGATTTCGTTTTGACCGCTTTTCGATCTCGTATTTAATACGATTCGATATAAAGCGATTTTTGTTCTTTTTAGATAGATATCGGTTTGATTTTCGATTTGATTTCGATCTTATCCATTATAAATATCTCGGGGTTCACAGCTAAAAATCGTGAACCGCTATTTTAGCGTACCGACCGTCGTTCCAATGTTATAGCGTTATACTGAACTCAACATAATATTTTCTGAATTTTATTTCGAATGTGTATATATAACATAACCATATTAAATTGATATAATATACTTTAAATTCAAAACAAATAAATTCTTCAACAATAAATTACTATTATCATCGTTTATATTCAAATAGAATATATATTGATCATCTGAACCATTTCGATTCACTTTTATCTTCGAATTGAATTATTTCAGTTCTCGTATTTCGATGATTATCAAATTAAATTGGATTTCGATTATTTAATCGATAATTCAATAAAATACTATTTATATTATAAATTCAATGTTTAAAACCATACAAAATATTTAAAATAAATCGACCAAAAATCCGGGTCGTTACAATAATTTTTGGAATCAATATGTGAGCGTGGTAATTTAAACGTGTTTGGCAATTTCAGTTTGAATTTAATCGACTGAAAAATGACCGCTTTTCAAATAGTCTCCGAATTCGATGAAATTAGTTTTGTTAGGACCGTATCGTCAAAACATAGCCAGATTTATTTTTCTGGAATTTCTGGAGTCCGTATGTGGCCCCGGTAAATTGAAATGTGCATTTGAATTTAAAATATTATGATTTATATTATAAATTTCATAAAAACTGATCTAAATGAGCGAATTAGCTTACGAAACATATCTCATTGTGTTCGGAATGGGGGTACTTAGCTAGGGGCGACAGTCGTTGGGTTTGATTTGGGATTCGAATGTAAAAACCCTAATTTTCGAATTAGATAATATAATATATATTAAATTTCCTTTATAAAAACCCTAACTCATCCGTCACAATTCAGAACCCTAGCCGCCACCATCATATAAGCGACTGAAATCATCCTAAGGAAAGCGCTTCTGATCTCCCTGCACAGCCATTGTCACGCAACCAGTACGAAGGGAAAATTATTCGGCTAGGGGAGCTCAATCTCCCCAACGGTGGTGATCAGTTATACTTTGGCGTGGTGGTGGATTTTTTACCATGAAGAGGCACGCTTTGTGGCGGTTTTCTCGGAGGAGGGGACCACCAAAGTTGCCCGGGTGGGCGGCGCTAGTAGAGGGTGGCTAGGGCTACGCGATGGTGTCCTCGGATCAAAGGTCTATGGCCTGAATTTTACCAACGATGAGATGATGGATCGCGAGTATGGGTTTCTCATTGCTGAAGTATGTTATGAAGGGGATGGTGATTAGTGAGATAATTAGGAGATTAATTAGGAAAATTAAATAATTATTTATTTATGTAATAAATGATTAAACTATAATATCTCTTTGGTACAGACACTGAATTGAATGATTTCAGAACCGTTGGAATCACGGAGACGAGATCTACACGATGGAACTAAACAGAACCAAAACAGAGCACGTTGGAATTTCAAACAAATTTGAACGCAAGCAGAATCAAAACAGAACTTCAGAAATTTTGAAACAAAAACCAAAGTGACAACTTCTCACTATAATTTTTGTACAGTTATTTAATTTATTTTTAACTGCAAATATGAACTGCTCCCCATCGTCCACAGACCATGGATGACTTGTTTGATTGTATTGTTTATGTGGATTGGGATTGGGATTGTAATTGATTGTATTGTTGTATATACGAAATTACTTAAATAAAATATATAAACATGTATATATATTATCATGAAATAAAATAAATATTCATTTACAAACCAGATGGTTTGTTTATGTACACATATTTATCTGATATGGATTGGGATGATAAATTTTACACATCACCCAACTGCACAAATAATAAACAGTATTTGTTGATTGAAAACCCCACACCGGTATTGGGATAATTGTAATGTCCCGTATTTTGAGAGATATAATAATTCATTTATTTAATTATTTAAATAGTGATTTAGAAAATAAAATCATTGTTTAATTAAATAATAGTGAATATTTAATTAAATTAAATAATAGAGTTATATATTTAATTTCTGAAATAGTCGGAAATAGTGAATTGACAATATCGTGTGAACTGGACAAATTCGAAATATATAATTCAGTTTAGAATTGAATAATATTAACGAAGTTATTTAAATAAAGTCAGTTGAACATATAATTATATTACAATTAAAATCAAGCTTGAAATGGCGTGGTAGTTCATTATTTGGCAATTTGAACTTCAACTGAAAGTACAGGATTCGTTTTAAGCCGGATTATGTGAAACAAGAAACGTTCAGAGCCAGTGAAGTATATTTTTCTAATGGAAGATAAAAATCGGGATTTCGTCTTGTAGATTTTGATTTATGTCCAAATCAAATTTTAGAAAAATCATTATGGAATTCCTTTATAATTTATATAGATTTATTTATATTTTGAAATGGATTTTAAATATAAATCGAATATCGATGTAACACTGGATTTGGAATATCGAGTTATAAATCCAATTGAAGTTGTATGATATTCTATTGTGAATGTATACGATAATATTTATATATAAATATTTAATTTAATTACTTTTAAATATATTTATATTTAAAATGGGGTTATTTAGAGCTTTAAAAATAGCCAGTTTTGCAAACGACCTCCGTTTTCGACGAAACTACTTTTGTTGGATCCGTAATATTAAATTATTGTTAGATTCCAAGTTTCATAATTTTAGGAGTCAGTATGTGGTCGTATTAATTTTTAATGTGAAAAACAGTAGATATTTTGACGGTTAAAAATATGCTATGTGAGCAAACGGAGTCGGAATTTGACGAAACCAGTTTCATTGGGTCCGCATTGTCGAACAGAAGGTGTATGCCCATTTTCATGATTTTTGGATATTAGGTGTAATTATAAGGGTTTTAAACAATGTATACAAATAGCGATTGATTAAAAATGAATATAAAAATCGAATATTAAACTATTAAATCATCCTATAAGTACCAACCCTTACCGTGTAACCCTAAGCTTTTCAATTCCTTGGTCAAAATATTTCCGCCGCTGCTTTTATTTTTCTTTCAGCAAATCGAGAGTTTGTAAGTTCAAAACAAAATGCAGAAAATTCCTATAAATCAAGTTGTATATATATACGAGTTCATCAAACATTTCTCTTCATCTGGATATGCTTTTCGTTGAACTCGACGGTGGCGTTATTCGCTGATTTTTGTACAGCGTTGAACTAGGGCTTTGGCACTTGGGTTATAGCGACTTCGATGAGAGGAATGGCCATTATATTCGAGTCTGTGGCTTTGATTAGCAGTAGTTGGGAAAAAATTAGGGAGTTCGGTGTAAATTTTTGTCGATGTTCATTATGTACGGCGTGGATACCTGCTATCGACGCGTTTTTCAAGGATAGGGCGAGTTGGGTGAAAGTCATATGGGTGGAAAGAGGAGCTCAAGAGGAGTTCGCCGATGATTTTAGTTCTGTAAACAATCTTGAAACAAGGGAGTTATGGATGGAGGAACAAAACGTAGTGGAAGGGGATACGGGTTCAAATCAGGTGGAGAATATGAAATGTGGGGGTTTGAGTTTCACAGGGTGTTATTGGGCCAAATGAAAGTGGTGAGGCCCAAAAATTAAAGGTTTAAATTTTAAACGATGTAAATATATCTATAAAGTGGTAAAATCAATAACTAACTCATACATGAATGAAATTCAGTGAAACAAGATCCGTTGGGATCATATGGACGAGCGCTTCACAAGGAACTGACTGGAAGGGAATTGGAGCTTGTTATAATTTATAGCAAAATAAATTGTCCATCTGAATCAAGCGATGGTTATTGTTATTAACGATGATCGTCCAATGTGAGTAAAACTCACCAACTCTACTAGTTCATATTTTTATAACATATATTTAGAGTTGATAAATGATGATTGATTGTTGTGTATTGACTGTTTGGTTGAACTGCTATGTAATTGGTTGAAATTATAGATCTGGTTATAAATATATATATATATTGATTCTATTTAGCAGAATATTTCGTAGTGAAATGAAATTGATGTTAATTGTATTGTTTAACATATGTGGATGCAGGGAAATAGGTCGGAGGAATCCAACTGGATTCCACAACATTTATTTTACTGTTTTTCATATATTGTAATATATGATGTGATATATAATTTGCGTTGATTGCGTATGTTGAATGATATCGATCATTGTTATTTGGGTATTTTAAATACCGTACGAAATACTGGAATGTAGAAAAGGGGATTTTAAAAGTATAGTTTGGAAATAAATTATTTATATAAAACCAATGGATTTTATATATAAAAGGAAAAGGATTTTTATAAAAGAAAATAATTATAAAATCAACGGATATTTGAAATGGAAATATTTGTAAACCATTTACAAATAGAATTGAAAAGGAAATATTTGTAAACCAATTACAAATAGAATTGAAAAGGAAATATTTGTAAAACATTTACAAATAGAATTGAAAAGAAAATATTTGTAAAACATTTACAAATAGAGTATAAATGGAAATATTTATTTATGAAATAGAAAGAGTTATAAAAAGAAATATTTATTTAGAAAATAAATAGAATCATAAAGGAAATATTTGTTTAGAAAATAAATAGATTGTAAAAGGAAATACTTGAAAAATGAATAGAATTGTATAAAAAGAGAATTTTACACTAGGAAGGTTTAGACCCGTGCTTCGCACACGAGTATAACAGAATATGAATTCAAAGTGAACATCTAAGAGAAATCTGTTTTAACAGATAAAGTAAGAAGATTAATTTATAAATAAGGTTTTATAAATTAATTAAAATATTTATCATTGGATAAATAGAATATATAAGTCATGACTTATATAGGGAAGTAAGAATCAATTTCAACATCGATATTTGAAACTGAATATGGACGAAGAGTTAATCAGTTAGAGTTAAGCAGTTAGAGTTAACCAGTTAGAGTTAATCAGTTAGAGTTAATCGATTTGAGTTAAATCGAACTAGAGTTATTCAAATAGAGTTAATCGAACAAGAGTTAGTCGAATATTAGTTATTCGAATAGAGTTAATTGAATAAAATTTAGTCGGATTAGAGTTATTCGAATATTGTTTATTCGAAGAAAGAGTTATCGAATAAGGTTATTCGAATAAAAGAAGTTATCGAATATTTGTTATTCGAAAGGAGTTATTGAATATTAGTTATTCGAAAGGAGTAGTCGAATATAGTTTATTCAAATAGAGTTAAAGGAGTTATCGAATATAGTTATTCGAAGAAAGGTTATCGAATATAGTTATTCGAAGAAAAATTAATCGAATATAGTCTATTCGAAGGAATTAATCGAATATAGTTTATTCGAAGGAGTTATCGAATATTAGTTATTCGAAAGGAGTTATAGAATATAGTTTATTCGAAAGGAGTTAATCGAATATAGTTTATTCGAAAGGAGTTAAATCGAATATAGTTTATTCGAAGAAAGGAGTTAATCGAATATAGTTGATTCGAAAAGAAGTTATCGAATAGAGAATATTCGAAAGAGAATTATACGTTAAAATTCGATTATATCGAATTCAGGAAAGTACTATTCACTTCCCATTATTTTTTTCAAGATTTATTTATTTATTAATAAATTAGTTATTTGTTTATTTATCCAAATTTATAAATAAAAGTTATAGTATTTCAGAAGCATGGGATTATAACACTATAGTTATAATCAAATGATTTCTGTAAAAGAAGTGGATTCGTAAATAGAATCCAAGAGTTTCGTAAGGAAGTTGTTAAAGAGTTGAAAGGTGAACTTTGTCTATTTCGAGGTTAGAAATGTTGTTCAGTTAAGGTCTGAGAAGTAGTTATACCCCAACTTGATTGACTCCATTTTTAACTAAGGAATGGTAAAGGTTCGATAGTGAAGGTTGGTTAAGTGAATTTAGAATGAGTGTAATGTTTTGAGTGGGCATAGCGATGTTTTTTTAACATCTGTTTAAATCCAGCGAAGGAGTTTGGAAATGTTTTCCAAATAAGAATTAGAAATGTTTTCTAATATAAAATACAAATAGAAATGAGAGTAAACATGGAAATGTTTTCCAATGATTTAAATACTTTCTAATCTAGAAAATAAGAATTTCTGAATATATATATATATATATATATATATATATATATGGAAACGGGAAGGGGTAAATAAATTAATGATGAATTAATTTAAAAGGAGAAAATGTTGATTGATGATTGATCGGTAGGATTTCCATTTGGAAATACGATCGTTGTTTGCACACGTGTTTTTCTTTAATAGTTAAATCACCGACTATCAAAGTTTTTGACCATTTTTCCGTTGTCAATACAGAGAGACCGGGATCAGATTCATTATCTGAAAACCACTCCGTATGGGCATTAGCATTGCAATCAAATATGATGAAGATAATTGAAGATGGAGTTATGTAAGGGCTATACTATTTACAGAATAGTACCTTCGGTTTGTCCAGTCCCAGGATGACCTGTATGGAAGAATGTCTGACAGAGTATATTTAATGAATCGTGTAAGTTGATCTCTTCAAACTTTACGTTTGGTGGCGGAGGAATTCATTTTTCTAAGCTGTATACCCATTGTATTTATGGGGAAATCAACTTGTGATTTGGCGGGTATGACGATGTGATATTCAAAGTGAATAATTACGTGATCTGTCAGAGAGAAGCGTGGCCTCTAGCCTCACAACCGGGAAATGACAAAACTTGGGCAGGCTGCATGGCTAAGTGGTTGGTTGCCAATTAGGGTGTATTATCACCTATCTAGAGATATTCATTTCATTCTTTAATCTATTCGATGCTATTCCATTCGGGAAACGGTTGCTGATCCCAACCGTTGGTGATATACATTCGATACACTTAAGCGAAATGAGTGGTCGGTCATGTGTGGTCGGGTTGTAAGATGTTCTTGTTGAACCCAGTGTATTCCTCTCTAGAGGTACACTATCGGAAGGTGGATCCACACCTTGTCATAGTTGGTATTCCATTATCCAATAAGTGTTCGAAGTTTTGATTGTATATTATATATGTAGAACATGAGATGAAAGTGTTCTGCTAGTTGATTATTTAGTTGTGATTAATAGACACTATTATAATATCAAAGAGTTTGATATAAATTTTATCATTTCGTTTAAAAGGATTTTTGATGTTAAATCAAATTTGTTTGGATTCTCATAAGGGAAAAACCCGTTCCGTTATACGGCGTGGTCTTATGAGATATCGTTGTTTTCCCAAAAAAATTTAAATTGTTCATTCATGACTGACCCAGAGTTTGTTTTGTTTTGTTTTCCCTAAACTCTTGGGTGCTCAAATTTGTACGAGCAGTCAAGTAGTCAGGATTTACATATGCACTATAAGAAGCTAGACCAGGAGGGTTCAGCAGCGTTTTTATAGCTATTGTTTATTTCCGCTATGATGTAAGTGTTATACTCTGATAATGTTACTGTCTACATATAATAGTTTTATTTCAAAGTTATATATCTATTATCTATTGTTCGTTTCGCTGTGAGATTCGTGTTACTCTGATGATGTTGTATGTTCTTTTTCTGTTCTAAGTTTCTATGTTATCTATTCTCACCCACTAATTTCTTTCATGGACTATCCAGTGTTTTCGATGCATGAATAGTCGACATGGTGTTATATGCCGATATCCAGGATCGCAAATCCCTCAGGTTGTTACAGTGGTATCAAAGCTGAAGATTAAGTTATTACCTTGGCTCTGTGGCGTGACTCGGAAGAGATAGGGTTAGCAATACCCTAGATTGAGTTGAGTGTATATATACGAGTGAACATATTTGTTATTTGATATAAAATTGTTTTATATTGTGGAGATTTATTGGTTGAGTTGTTTATGGGTTCTGGTCAATCAGTTTGATCCACTATATCGGTAGGGGTTTATAAACACTCGAATACAATGAACCGACACTGTATGTTTTGAAAAGAGGGTAAATGAAATAATTTTATCCAAAATATATTTTGATATAAACAAAGTATAGATATTTGATATATTATAGTATATAGGATGTGTTGGTTGTTGTTATAGTCGATAAGATTACAATTGGAATGGTTGTAGAAAAACCAACCAGAATTCAGACAAGTGTAATATATGAATTGAAATGAATTAAATCTAAATTTAAATCAGAATTGAAAATCAACCCTGGAAAAGTTGGAAAAGTGTTTGTAAATGGATTTGAATTAAATATATGAGAATTTTAAAATCCTGGGAGATTTTAAATTGTTTAAAGCATTGTAAATGATATTTTGAATTGATTTCAAAATGGAAGCGTTTAGAAATGGTTTTGAAAGTGATATAGTATTGAACTCACTTCGGTCGCTGGAAAATAAATTCCAATGTTGATCCGGACATCATCGGTGTTCATATTCGAGTTTCTAAGTGACGGATTACTACTAAAGATTTTGTTTTTGAATTGTTTTGAGAAAAACAAGTTGTTTGAAATTCAAAGAGGAATATTTGGTTTTAGAAAAACAAAGCTGTTTGAAACTCCCAGGTAAAGATTGTTTGAAATAAAAACAAATTAAATAGAAATTCATGAAAGCAAATTTGGAATTGAAATAAAGGCAGTTCAGTGGTAATTGAATTGAATTGGATTAGAATGGTATCGAGAAAAATTGGATTGGTGATATAGGAATTTGAAATGGAATTTGGTTGGTATATGTAATGAAAAGGAATTTCGCTCGATCCGAATCGATTGCTAAACCGACGAAGACCATTTGAAACCCCTGATTGTTTTGAGAACACGACAAATTGGAACGCAAACAGAAGAACATTTCATTGTTTATTACAACAATTCATCAGAATACAAGAATATACAGAGTATGAATAAATAATATACATCACAAAATATCAGTGATTACAATACATTACATAGCAGCGGAAAATAATACAAAACACAACTGAAGGAGATATACGGATACAGAGCTTTCCAGATATCATTTCAGCTGTAAATAAGGATCCTGTGAATATAAATCTGCAAAACCAAAACTACTAGCTGCCCGTGTCAAAATAAGGGCACCCAGAGTTTAGGTTAAAACAATAAACTCTTGGTCAGTCATATGACAGGTATGAGAACTAAATCAGTTATTAATCTTTATTTTAAAGTCAGGTAAATCAAGGGACCACGCCGTATAACACGGAACGGGTTTCCTCCCAAGAATACCAGTGCATAAAACAATAGCGCAATGCTAAATAAAGAACAATGAATCTATTATAAGACCCAGATACCATCACATAATGCAACGCAAGCCGGAGGATAGGTTATTTTTTTCCTTATAATAGCCAAGAATGCTTGGTACATGAAATTTCATGTTTTATTATTACTATAAGTGTATAGTGTCAAAACAATTTCAAATCATAAGCATCAATCATAGACAACGTAAGTGCCTCATACCACTATGTCGCCACACTAGGCTCTACAATCGATAACCGCAATGTCACGTATTGGAAGTTGGGTTTTCATTTATGAACCGAGGCAAGGGATCGCCCTCACCGGCTTCGAGACTCTCTTATCTGAGCCTCAGGGTTAGAGCGCATCGACCCTCGGAGCGATAGGGCCGGTCCACCGATGTGGATTAAAATGCCTGAACACTGCGTTTCCCCGCCCTTTGGGGCGTAAATGAGCCCAATGGCTCCATCGACTCCACATAGTCACCGATATATCTGAGGCGCCTCGCAACAGAAACAACCACACAAGTGAAAATAATATAAATGTCAGGAATGGTAGGTCACTGACACCACCCTAGCTAGAAGGAAATACATGCCCACCCTGAGGTCCTCTCCCGTTTTTGGTTCACAACCGGGGTGTGAGGCTTGCGAATCAATGCTACACAAAGCTATGCCACACAGGCCGTGCTTTAATCATCAACCACAAGACTCTGCTTTTCAACAGAAGCCTTGATCATATTGCCACTTAGGCATGCCACACAATAAATTCACTCCATGCGTTTGATATCCATCAACATATAACCTCTGAGCTCGTACGTCTCAGAGAAGGGCGTTAAGCAAGAGAATAAATTCTCCGCCGCCAAAAAGATATATACTTAATAGAAATCAATCACACAGAATAAAATCCAATGTTAGACACACAGTCCATTTACAAGTCCGTTCTGGGTCTGAACGAAATCGGAGGCACCTTGTACCCCGCATATCCATCGATCTCCAAGTTCGTCTAGACGATCACCAACTGATTCCCTCCTCTTGGGTGTACAACCAAATTAAGATCATCAGCAATCACCCAAACGATGTGAAGGCCTCCGGTCTTCAACCACCGTCTTCATCCTCGACACCACATCGAATCAGTTATTCAGAATGGGATATACCCGGTCTTTCTGAATAACTCGCGTATATAATAAACAAGTGTTACACAAACACAACATACGCCTCATTCCAATTCAGAATATTCTTTTATTCAAATATTCTTATACTTTGGGAAAGATTCCCATTAATTTTATCAAAGATAAATTCTTTAAATTTATTCTTTAATCTTCCTTTGAATATCAATTCAAATTAGTCGGGATTAGCAAACCACACCGCAGTAATCATTTATTCTATTTCCTAATCCCAACCTATCCATCCCATGAAGTAAAACTAGTCATACTTCATATCTAACACCACGGTGTTATCGGTAAATTTAATTACCATTTCACGTTCAAATCTAATTAAAGATTTAACTATCGCCTCGAGCAAAACTGGTGATACTCCATTCTCGATCACTTCAATCTAATTAAAGATTCATTAAAACTCCACTTAGTTTCAATCTTCCCAAAAATCAATATCCTGTCTTTAACTGGGTTAAAGAACCAATGTCATCTAAAACACGGCTCATGACAAACCTAAAATCACATTCTAATTCAGTTCCAATTAAACATCATTTAATTGGTATACTTCATTAAATATAAATAAAAAGATTTAATCTTTTTCTCAACTGGGTTTAAGAAGAGTGTTAATGAAGACACCATTCACGACAAACCCAAATCCCATTTGATATTAAGTACAAGGCTCTGAATAGAAAATATATCGGCTTATATTCAATATCAAATTCTACGACCAACAAATATCATACTGGAAATAATGATATAAATATATCTTTCAAATTTACCTAACAATATCTATATAACCACGAAATCCAACATCGAAATATTCCAAAGACAATTTCAATTCAAATCCATTCCAATTCAATTATTGGAAATTCTTGTTACTTTTAAAAACATTTCAAATCCAATTTATTTATTGTAAAAATGAATGCGATTATAATTCTAGTTCAAAACTAGTTCATTTCGATAAAAATCTGTTTTTATCCTTTAAAATATGGATTTTTTCGTCCTAATTCTTCACAAATCATTTCTAATGATTTTACACAAATTATTACTATTTTTAATAATTTTATCAAGGCCCGTACAGTCGATTTCCATCAACGGCCATCGAACTGCACTTACAGCGACCTTTTCCAAATTTGATTTGGACATAATTCCAAATCCATCCGTTAGATTTCTAATTTCTAATATTCGTTAGAAAGCCCTTTTCGATACGAACCCAACGGTTATGGTTTTAGGAGAATCCGACGGTCGGACCTCCCGTGATATCCATTCGAAGTCAATGGTTGAAATTCGCGAACTACCGCAGCGCGGCGCGTTCTATTCAGGCCATTATATATATTTCGTCGATTTCGTTTCAAAACGCATTTTAGAAATTGTTTTAAATTTGTTTTCAAAATGATTTCAACTTCATATTCAATTTCAAATCAAAATTGAATATTCCATATCATCAATATCTATAAATGATAATATTTTCAAAACGTTATATTTTGAAATCACTTCCTTTTCTATATTCATTATAAAAATGAATATAATCGATATAAATATTGTTCACGTCAAAATGGCGCATATCTAACCAACACGGCTTTATGTATTTCAATAACTTCGTTATTCTATTCAACAAATGAATATTTTCTTCAACACATGAATATATATTTTTATTCAACACATGAATATATATTTTATTCAACACATGAATATTTATTTTATTCAACACATGAATATTCTCAAGACATGAGTTTTTTCTTTTATTCAACACATGAATGTATATTCTATTCAACACATGAAATTTTATTCTATTCAGCATATGAATTTTTATTCTATTCAACACATGAATAATTATTTTATTCAAAACAGGAATATTTATTTTATTCAACACATGAATATTAATTCTATTCAACACATGAATGTATACTTTATAATATTCTTAAGTTTTCGAATTAGAATGAGGCCCAATCAATTACCATATAATGTTAATTATATGGATTCCATACAACGCAGGTATATAATAGCAACGATAAATAATCAACCATCATCCAGAGTGCACCACACAACTGCATAAGCATTAAATATAATTAATTAACGCTTACACAGTCTGTCAACCCATAGATTGACATACAACTAAACAATCGGGATTAGTGTACGTCAAATATCATCCCAATACCCGTGTGGGGTTTCAAATCAACAAACACATATTTTTATTTGTGCAGTTGGGCGATGTGTAAAATTTATCGTCCCACTCAATATCAGTCAAATCAGTGTATATAAACAAATCATCCGATTTATTTATAAATATTTATTTTATATGCACGTTAAAAATTATATTTTTAACTATAAAATATTTTATTCACTCCACTTCTCACAATCAATTTCACAACACATCAATCAAACAAACAAGTCATCCATGGTCTGTGGACGACGGGTGTCGGGTGCTGCTAAGCACCGTCTGCATCCTAGTATATATTTCAACTAGAAAATAAATTAAAAGTGAGGAGTTCTCACCGACTAGCTAAACCAAACTCCATGACTCTTCATATGTAGGAAATCTTCACCGTGCTTCTAATGAGTTCTGTTTCACGCAGTTTTCATTAAAAATCACATTTTTGTTTCAACGCTAGATATATAATAAAAACCAGATTTTTATTTCGCTACATATATAAAAATCACATTTTTATGTTCTCTAGTATATAAAAATCAAACCTTTCTTGTATATAAAAATCAAAATTTTCTCATGGCGTACATAGAATAAAAAGCTTATTTTTACTCTACTTCTATATAAGTAAAAATCGTATTTTTATTTCTTTATCTTCATAAGAAAAATCGAATCGTTACTATAAAAATTCAAATCTTTAAATGTTAAAAATCTAATCTTTATTTCATTATAAAAACTGATTTTTTTTAAACTAATAATATAGGAACTAAATCAAAGGAGAAATAATAAAAAGAACAATAAAAATAAAACTTATAGTGCACGGTTTGAGGGGGGGAAATGGAAGTTCGACGTCGGAGAAGGGTGGTGGTCTTCATTAGAGGTGGGGGTGCTGCTTTCACCGGCGCGGTGGGTGGCGGGTTTGGGCGCCATGACCTAGGGTTTTGGGGGGGCGCTGCAGCGTGGGGGAAGAGGGGCGGCGCTGCTCCGCCACTTGCGGCGGTGATGGCAAGTTGAGAGAGGGAGGCGCGATCGAGTTAAAAAAAATTCGATTTGAAGACTGACGGCAGAAATAGAAACAGGGTGGGAGGGGGGCGGGGTTGACTTGGAAGAGAGGGAAGGAGGGTTTTTTTATTTTTATTTAATTTAATTATTTAATTTCAAAAAGCAACTTTCAACTGGACGTAACTTTTTATTCCCGCTATGAAATTTCAATTTTTCAGATTCGTTGGAATGATATTTTCAAATAGATTCTAATATTTTTGGTTTCGCTAAAATCCGGTTTATTTTGAATCCTGTACATTCATTTGAATTTTGAAATTGAATTTTCGAACTACCGTGCCATTTCAGGCTTGTTATATAATTAAAATAAAATATTTAGATTTTAACGATGATTCAAATAAATATATACATTCAAATTCTATTCAAAATAAATTTCTCGCCCTTATTATTTAAAATAATCCATTTTAAATATTCAAAATTCACTAAAATTGCCAAAATAAAAATTTTAAATTGGCTCAGATTTCCGGGTTATTACAGTATAAGCAGAGGATTTGGTTTGGATATAAGCGAATAGCTGTGTTAAACAGATATTGATTGGAAATTGGTTGAGATGACATTGGTATATGTTGGATTGATAACAGGTGAAAGTGATAAAGTTGATATGCCTGACAAAAAGGTACAAGTTTGTATTTGGTATAAGCTTGAGATTTATGAGCCGATTTGGTAAGCCGCTTGGTTGTTTGATTTTCTTTTGGGTTGAAGAAGGCCTGGAGAGGCGAGTTGTAGTTATACCGATTGAGCCGTACAAAGGAGGTGCTGGCGAAATTTTTCGAAAATTTAGGGCGTTAGAAAATTTTCAGGAATTTTGAAAATTTTCGTAAACAAGAATGAATTAATAAGTTCATTGAAATTAACTGGTATAGTGAAACTGAAGTTAAAGAAGTAAAAATAATTTTTAACCCAGTTAGTAGAGTTTGTTTTATACCTTAGCAATTTCGAGGTCGAAATTATTTTAAGGGGTGGAGAATGTAATGTCCCGCATTTTTAGCAATATAATAATTTATTTATTTAATTATTTAAATAGTTATTTAGGAAATAAAATCGTTGTTTAATTAAACAATAGTGAATATTTAATTAAATTAAATAATAGAGTAATATATTTAATTTCTGAAACAGTCGGAAATAGTGAATTGACAATATCGTGTGAACTGGACAAATTTGAAATATATAATTCAGTTAGAATTGAATTATATTAACGAAGTTATTTTAATAACGTCAATTGAACGTATAATTATATTATCGAGCTTGAAATGACGTGATAGTTCGTTATTTGGCGATTTGGACTTCAATTGAATGTACAGGATTCGTTTTAAGCCGGATTTCTGTGAAACAAGAAACGTTCACAGCCGGTGAAGTATATTTTTCTAATGGAAGAGAAAAATCGGGATTTCGTCGTGTAGATTTTGATTTAAGTCCAAATCAAATTTTAGAAAAGTCGCTATGGAATTCCTTTATAATTTATATCGATTTATTTATATTTTGAAATGGATTTTAAATATAAATCGAATATCGATGTAACACTGGATTTGGAATATCGAGTTATAAATCCAATTGAAGCCATATGATATTCTATTATGAATATATACGATAATATTTATTTATAAATATTTAATTTAATTATTTTTAAATATATTTATATTTAAAATGGGGTTATTTAAAGCTTTAAAAATAGCCAGTTTTGCAAACGACCTCCGTTTTTGATGAAACTAATTTTGTTGGATCCGTAATATTAAATTATTGTTAGATTCCAAGTTTCGTAATTTTTGGAGTTAGTATGTGGCCTTGCTGATTTTTAATGTGAAAAACAATCGATATTTTGACGGTTAAAAATACACTATGTGAGCAAACTGGGTTGGAATTCAACGAAACCAGTTTTGTTGGGTCCGCGTAGTCGAACAGAAGGTGTATTGGATATTAGGTGTAATTATACGGATTTTAAACAATATATACAAATAGCGATTGATTAAAAATTAATATAAAAATCGTATATTAAACTATTAAATCATCCTATAAATACCAACCCTTACCGTGTAACCCTAAGCTTTTCAATTCCTTGGTCAAAATATTTCCGTCGTTGGTTTTATTTTTCTTTCAGCAAATCGAGAGTTTGTTAATTCAAAACAAAATGTAGAAAATTCCTATAAATTAAGTGGTATATATATTGTGGTTCATCAAACATTTCTCTTCATCTGGGTATGCTTTTCGTTGAACTCGACAGTGGTGTTATTCACTGATTTTTGTACCGCGTTGAACTAGGGCTTTGGCATTTGGGTTATAGCGACTTCGATGAGAGGAATGGCCATTATATTCGGGTCTGCGGCTTTGAGTAGCAGCGGTTGGGGGAAAAATGAGGGAGTTCAGTGTTGATTTTTGTCGATGTTCACGGTGTACGGCATGGGTACCTGCTATCGACGCGTTTTACAAAGATAGGGCGAGTGGGGTGAAAGTCATATGGGTGGAAATAGGAGCTCAAGAGGAGTTCGCCGATGATTTTAGTTTTGTAAACGGTATTGAAACAAGGGAGTTTTGGATGGAGGAACAAAACGTAGTGGAAGGGGATACTGGTTCGAATTAGGTAGAGAAGATGAAGTGTGCGGGTTTGGGTTTCACAAGGTGTTGTTGGGCTAAATGAAAGTGGTAAGGCCTGAAAATCAAAGGTTTAAATTTTAAACGATGTAATATATGTCTTTAAACTGGTAAAATCGATAATTATCTAATATATAAATGAAATTTAGTGAAACAAGATCCATTGGAATCATATGGACGAGCGCTTCACAATGAAACTGACTAGAAGTAAATTGGAGCTCGTTACAATTTATCACAAAATAAATTGTCCGTCTGAATCAAGCAACGGTTATCGTTATTAACGATGATCATCCAATGTGAGTAAAACTCCCCTACTCTACCAGTTCATATTTTTATAACATATATTTAGAACTGACAAATGATGATTGATTGTTGTGTGTTGACTATTTGGTTGAACTGCTAAGTAATGGGTTGAAATTATAGATCTGGTTATATATATATATATATAAATTGATTCTGTTTAGCAGAATATTTCATAGTGAAATGAAATTGATGTTAATTGTATTGTTTAACATCTGTGCATGCAGGGAAGCAGGTCGGAGTAATGCAACTGGATTCCCCAACATTTATTTTATTGTTTTTCATATATTGCAATATATGATGTGATATATAATCTGTGTTGATTACGTGTGTTGAATGATATCGATCATTCTTATTTGGGTATTTTAAATACCATAAGAAATATTGGAATGTAGAAAAGGGGATTTTCAAAGTGTAGTTTGGAAATAAATTATTTATATAAAATCAATGGATTTTATATATAAAAGGAAAAGGATTTTTATAAATGAAAATAATTATAAAATCAACGGTTATTTGAAAAGGAAATATTTGTAAACCATTTACAAATAGAATTGGAAAGGAAATATTTGTAAACCATTTTCAAATAGAATTGAAAAGGAAATATATGTAAAACATTTACAAATAGATTATAAATGGAAATATTTATTTATGAAATAGAAAGAGTTATAAAAAGAAATATTTATTTAGAAAATAAATAGAATCATAAAGGAAATATTTATTTAGAAAATAAATAGATTATAAAAGGAAATACTTGAAAAATGAATAGAATTGTATAAAAAGAGAATTATACACTAGGAAGGTTTAGACCCGCGCTTCGCACACGAGTATAACAGAATATGAATTCAAAGTGAACATCTAAGAGAAATCTGTTTTTAACAGACAAAGTAAGAAGATTAATTTATAAATAAGGTTTTATAAATTAAGTAAAATATTTATCATTGGACAAATAGAATATATAAGTCAGGACTTATATAGGGAAGTAAGAATCGATTTCAACATCGATATTTGAAACTGAATATGGACGAAGAGTTAATCAGTTAGAGTTAACCAGTTAGACTTAACCAGTTAGAGTTAATCGATTTGAGTTAAAACGGACTAGAGTTATTCAAATAGAGTTAATCGAAAAAGAGTTAGTCGAATATTAGTTATTCAAATAGAGTTAATTGAATTAGAGTTAGTCGGATTAGAGTTATTCGAATATAGTTTATTCAAAGAAAGAGTTATCTTATAAGATTATTCGAAGAAAAGAAGTTATCGAATATTAGTTATTCGAAAGGAGTTATCAAATATTAGTTATTCGAAAGGAGTAATCGAATATAGTTTGTTCAAATAGAGTTGAAGGAGTTATCGAATATAGTTATTCGATGAAAGATTATTGAATATAGTTATTCAACGAAAGATTAATTGAATATAGTTTATTCGAAGGAATTAATCGAATATAGTTTATTCGAAGGAGTTATCGAATATTAGTTATTCGAAAGGTGTTATCGAATATAGTTTATTCGAAAGGAGTTAATCGAATATAGTTTATTCGAAAGGAGTTAAATCGAATATAGTTTATTCGAAGAAATGAGTTAATCGAATATAGTTGATTCGAAAAGAAGTTATCGAATAGTGAATATTCGAAAGAGAGTTATACGTTGAAATTTGATTATATCGAATTCAGGAAAGTACTATTCACTTTCCCTTTTTTTTCAAGAATTATTTGTTTATTAATAAATTATTTGTTTGTTTATTGTTGTTTATTTATCCAAATTTATAGATAAAAGTTATATTGAAGTTCTAATATTTTAGAAGCATGGGATTATAACACTATTGTTATAATCAAATGATTTCTGTAAAAGAAGTGGGTTCGTAAATAGAATCTAAAAGTTTCGTAAGGAAGTTGTTAAAGATTTGAAAGGTGAACTTTGTCTATTTTGAGGTTAGAAATTATGTTCAGTTAAGGTTTGAGAGGTAGTTATACCCCAACTTGATTGACTCCATTTTTAACTAAGGAATGGTTAAGGTTCGATAGTGAAGGTTGGTTAAGTGAATTTAGAATGAGTTTGATGTTTTGAGTTGGCATAGCGATGTTTTATTTAAACATCTGTTTAAATCCAATGAAGGAGTTTGGAAATGTTTTCCAAATAAGAATCAGAAATGTTTTCTAATATAAAATACAAATAGAAATGAGAGTAAATATGGAAATGTTTTCCAATGATTTAAATACTTTCTAATCTAGAAAATAAGAATTTCTGAATATATATATGGAAACGGGAAGGGGTAAATAAATAAATCAATGATGAATTAATTTAAAAGGAGAAAATGTTGATTGATGATTGATCGGTAGGATTTCCATTTGGAAATACGATCGTTGTTTGCACACGTGTTCTTCTTCGATAGTTAAATCACCGACTATCGAAGTTTTTGACTATTTTTCTGTTGTCAATACGGAGAGACCGGGATCAGATTCATTATCTGAAGAAGATAGTTGAAGATGGTGTTATGCAAGGGCAGTCCTGTTTATAGAATAGTACCATCGGTTTGTCCAGTCCCAGGACGACCTATATGGAAGAATGTCTGACCGAGTATATTTAATGAATCGCGTAAGTTGATCTCTTTAAACGTATTTACGTTTGGTGGCGGAGGAATTCGTTTCTCTTAGCTGTATACCCGTTGTATTTTTGGGGAAATCAATTTGTGTTTTGGCGGGTATGACGATGTTACATTCAAAGTGAATAATTGTGTGATCTGTCAGAGAAAAGCGTGGACTCTACCTCACAACCAGGAAATGACAAAAATCGAGTAGGCAGCATGGCTAAGTGGTTGGCTGACAATTAGGGTTTATTATCACCTGTCTAGAGATATTCATTTCATTCTTTAATCTATTCGATGTTGTCCCATTCGGGAAACGGTTGTTGATCCCAACCATTGGTGATATACATTCGATACACTCAAGCGAAATGAGTGGTCGGTTATGTGCGGCCGGGTTGCAAGATGTTCTTGTTGAACCCAGTGTATTCCTCTCTAGAGGTACACTATCGGAAGGTGGTTACGTACCTTGTCATAGTTGGTAATCCATTATCCAATAAGTGCTCGCAGTTTTGATTGCATAGTATATATGTAGAACATGAGATGAAAGCGTTCTGCTAGTTGATTATTTAGTTGTGATTGATAGACACTATTATAATATCAAAGAGTTTGATATAAAGTTTATCATTCCGTTTAAAGGATTTTTGAAGTTAAATCAAATTGATTTGGATTCTCATAAGGGAAAAACCCGTTCCGTTATATGGCGTGGTCTTATGAGATATCGTTGTTTTCCCAAAATTGTTTTAAATTGTTTACTCATACCAGTCCCATGACTGACCCGGAGTTTGTTTTGTTTACCCTAAACTCTTGGGTGCTCAAATTTGTACGAGCAGTCAAGTAGTTGGGATTTACACATGCACTAGAAGGAGCTGGAGCTGGAGCTGGAGGCTTCAACAGTGTTTTTATAGCTATCGTTTATTTCCGTTGTGATGTAAGTGTTATACTCTGATAATGTTATTGTATACATACACTAGTTTGATTTCAAAGTTATGTACCTATTATATATTGTTCGTTCCGCTGTGAGATTCGTGTTACTCTGATTATGTTGCATGTTCTTTTTCTTCTTCTATTATTAGTTTCTATCTTATCTATTCTCACCCTCTAATTTCTTTCCTGGACTATCCGGTGTTTTCGATGCTTGAATAGTCGACATGGTGTTATATGTCGATATCCAGGATCGCAAATTCCCCGGGTCGTTACAATAATATTTTACATACACTTATCCTAATAATTAGTGGTATGTCAATCGATGGGTTGACAGACTGTATAAGCATTATTTATTTATTTTAATGCTTATACAGTTGTAGAATGCACAATGGATGTTGTATGAATTTTTAAGGATTGTTTATTGTTTTTATTGTATACATGTGATGTAGAAATCCATATAACTGCAATTATATGGTAACTGATTGAGTCTGATTCCAGTTTAGAATTAACGAATATTTTAAAAATAATATTCAATGAATATTGAAATGTGAAGCCGTGTTAAGTAGTTAAACGCCATTTTAACACGAACGGGAATTTTGTTGATTTTATTCATTTTATAATGAATATCGAAAAGTGATTTAAAAATCTGTTATTTTGAAAATATTATCATTTTAATATTAATGATAAGGAATATTCAAATTTGATTTAAATTTGAAAATGAAATGGAAATCAATTTGAAATGAATTTAAAACGAATTTAAAATAGAATATTCAAATTTGATTTGATTTGATTTTGGAATGGAAGTGGAAATTTTTTTAAAACGAATTTAAAACTATTTATAAAATTCGTTTTAAATGGAAATCGACAAGATATATAATGTATATATATTATAATGGCCTGAATAAAACGCGCCGCACGGTAGTAGTTCGCGAATTTCAACCATTAACTTCAAATGGATGTTACGGGAGATCCTACCATCGGATTCTCCTAAAACTGGAAACGTTGGGTTCGTATCAAAAAGAGCTTTCCAATGAATATAAGAGATTTGAAATCTAACATTAGATTTGGAGATATGTCCAAATCAATTTCAGAAAAGGTTGCTATGGATGCAGTTCGAGGGCCGTTATTGGAAACCAACTGTACTGGCGATAATAAAATTATTTAAAATATCGATAATTTGTGTAAAATCATAATAAATGATTTGGAAAGATTTTGGATGAAAAATTCCTGTTTTGAAAAGATAAAAATATATTTTTTATCGAAATGAACTAGTTATTAACTAGAATAATATTTTTTTTTTAAAAATAAGTAAATTGGATTTGAAAATGGTTTTAAAATAACCAGAATTTTTCCGATGATTAAATTGGAATGGATTCGGAACGGAAATAATCTTCGGAATATTTCGATATTGGATTTCGTGATTATAGGGATATTGTTGAGGAATTTGGAAGATATATATATATATATCGTTGTTCCAGTACGATATCCATTGGTTTCAGAATTTGATATTGAATATAAGCAGATATATTTTCTATTCAAAGCCTTGTATTTGATATCAAATTGGATTTTGGGTTTGTCATGAACAGTGTCTTCATTAACACTGTTCTTTAACCCAGCTGAGAAAAGAATAAATCTTTAAACTAAGATTTAGTGAAGTTTTCCGATTAATTAATATTTAATTGGAATGGAATAAAAGAATTGGATTTTTGGGTTTATCCTGAACGGTGTTTTAAATAACACTTGTTCTTTAACCCAATTAATAGTGAAGAATACGATTTAGGATTTACCTTTTAATTAAGATTTATGGAATTTCCCAAAGTAAAGCTTTCCAATTTAATATATTAAATTGGAATTCGATTTGGTAAGAATCGAAGTGAGTTTCTGTGGAGGAAGACTGTTAATATGTATGGAATTTAAATGGCTTTATCGTTATTCCATTTATATTATAAGTCGGACATGGAAACTGATATCGATTATATATTGATCTGTTTTCGTGAAGATTCCATGGTTAATGGAATGTGATTTTGGGTTTATTATGAACCGTGTTTTAAATGACATTGGTTCTTTAACCCAGGTAAAGAGAGGATTACATGTCTAACATTGTATTTTTATACTGCATTCGTTGATCTCTGCTAAATATATATCTATTTGGTTGTGGAGAATTTATTCTCTTGCTTAACACTCTTCTCTAATACGTACGAGCTTAGAGGTTATATATCGGCAGAAATCAATGGTATGGTGTAGTTGTCGGTGCAGCATGTTTGATTTCCCAAAGTTAAATAATCATTAATATTGATTTTTGGGAAGATTAAAACTAAGTGGGGTTTTAATGAATCTTTAATTTGATTGAAAAGTGAATGTGATAATTAAAATTATCAATTCAAGAAAATGATCGTGAACGGAGTATCACCAGTTTTGCTTTAAGCGATAGTTAAATCTTTAATTAGATTTGAACGTGAAATGACAATTAATTTTACCGATAACACCGTGGTGTTAAATATGGAGTATTACCTGTTTTGCTTCATGGGATGAATATGTTGGGATTGGGAAAATAAACAAACGATTACTTTGGTAAGGTTCGCTAATCCCAACTAGTTGATAAACCTTAATTTAGTTCAGAAATGATATCCAAAGGAAGATTAAAGAATAAATTTAAAGAATTTATCTTTGATAAAACTAATGGGAACCTTTCCCAAAGAAAAAGAATATTTGAACAAAAGAATATTCTGGATTGGAATGAGGCGTATAATGTGTTGTTATAGCACTTGATTATAAGATACGCGAGTTATTCGGAAAGGCCGGGTTTAACCCATTCTGAATAACTAATATGACGAAAAGTCGAAGAGATTGAAGACGGTGCAAGACCAATGATCTTTACATTGAATGGATGGGCGCTACTGATGCTCATGATTGGAGTAGCTACCTTGAAGGGGCTACCGTGGTAGCCGTCTGAGCGTACTTGTTGATTGTACGGATATGCAAGGGCCACTCTCCTGTATTGGACATACGGGACGAGGAACAAGGTGCCTCCGGTTTCGTTCAGACCTAGAACGGACTTGTAAATGGATGGTGTGTCTGACATTGTATTCCTTTATACTATATTCGTTGATCTCTGCTAAATATATATCTATTTGGTGGCGGAGAATTTATTCTCTTGCTTAACACCCTTCTCTGAGACGTACAAGCTCAAAGGTTATATTTCGGCAGAAATCAGTGGTACAACATGGACTGATAGTGTGGCATGCTGAGATGCAATGATCCAAACCTTTGTTGAAAAGCAAGGTTTGGTGGATGATGATCAAAGTACAGCTTTAATATAGCACATCTTTGTGTAGCGTTAATTCACAAGCCTCACACACTGGTATGGTGGTAAACTGATGGTTAGATCAGTATACTTTAGAGATGAGAATAGACACCCTATGGGTTGTCATGGATTCGGTCAATCGAGGTGATACTGGTTGTGGTCGCCCCACACCAGTAGGGAAAGGGGCACACCCCCAATCCCCAGATGAATAGAGTTAGCGGTGTTTTCCAATGCTTAGACATAAGCCACGGTAACTTGTTTCTTCGATAGTGCAGATGTGCATTACGGCGTTTTTGCATGCCTGTAACGTAAGCCATCGGAAATTGTACTACGCAATAGATCTTTCCGATCAGGAGCCACCAGTATGGAAATCCAAGCTTCCAAATATGACATTTTGTGGTTTTCATTATATACTATATATGGCGACATAGTGGGATGGGGCGCTCATGCCGTCGATGATTGATACATTTATATTTGAAGTTGATTTCTTCATTTATAGTAATAATAAAAGATTTGTTTTAAAACGCACCAAGCATATTTGGCTATTATGAGGTAAAACTCTATCCTCCGGCTTGCGTTGCATTGTGTAATGGGACCGGAGTCTTATAATAGATTCATTTTTCTTTTTTTAGCATTGCGTTATTTGTTTTAGGCACTGGTATTCTCGGGGGTAAACCCGTTTCGTGTTATACGGCGTGGTCCCTTGATTTACCTTATTCTAAAGTAAAGTTTTAAATAACTGCTTTAGTTCTCACACCAGTCCCATGACTGACCTGGAGTTTTTTGTTTTAACCTAAACTCTGGGTGCCCCTATTTTCCACATGGGCAGCTAGTAGTTTTGGTTTTACAAATTTAATTATACAGGATCTTGGATTTAAGGCTGGAGCTATATTCGGAATGCTCTGTATCCGTGTATTTCTTTCGGTTGTATTTGTTAATGTATTTCTGCTACGCACTGTATTTTTACATTTTAGTTCCACTGCTATGTATTTTAAATCTCTAATATTTTTCTGTGTAATATTTATTCATACTCTGAATATTCTTGTACTCTGATGTAAACTGTTGTAATAAGCAATGAAATGTTCTTCTATTTATGTTCCGATTTGTCTTGTTCTCGAAGCAGTCCGCCTTTTTGTTCGGTTTAGGCTGGCCGGGAAGCACGAGTCGCTACATTTGGTATCAGAACTTTGGTTTACAGAGCTCGAGAACAAGGCACATTAGAACCAAATGAAAGAATTCAGCAGAGATTAGATTAGTAATATCCAATGGGAATGACTCATCAGAAATAGGATCAGCAGTATCCTAGAATGAGTGTAAAGAGTGTTGTCTTCAAAAATAAAAACAAATTTAGTTTTGAAAATTTAATCTAATTATACGTATTTGAGTATATTATTTTATATTGAATTTGGACAATCGACTATATGAAGATTTTGAATATACGCTTAATTAACGTGTATTCGAAGCCTCAAATATACGGGATAGATATAGAATCACATTCTAGTCGCCCGGAGATGACTCGGATGATACTGGTGATTGATATGTCAACATCAGTAGTTTATGTTCGAGTTTCGAAAGTGGGATATCTATTTATCTCCAATTGACTGGTGTGAGAACCATAATTATATAGGGTTGTTGTTTGTGACTTGGCATCAAAAATGGATTTTTGGTATATTAAAGCTATAAATTTGAAACGTTTATCAACTAATTGATTGATGGTTGTGTTGTTCGATTGTTAGATAACTAATAAAACTATTGAACTGAATTGATATTTTATTGAAATTGCATACATATGTATATATATATATATATGTGTGTGTGTGTGTGTGTGTGTGTGTGTGTGTGTGTGTGTGTGTGTGTGAACAGGTCATAGCATGGAAGCTAAGAAGAGGAAAAAAATTGTATGCTCGACAAATAGGTACATGTATACCATTTTATTGGGTTTTGGTGATTTTGCGAGATGATTGGATAGTCGCTTGGCTTTTTCTTTTGGATTGGTGAGGGCCCTGCAAGGCAAGTTGCGGTTTTAAATGTCTCCCCATACAAAGGAGGTTATGGCGAAATTTTTCGAAAATTTAGGGTGTTAGCCAAATTTTTGAAGAATTAGAAAATTCTTAGAAACTAAAAAGTTGAAGAATGAATGGAAGAATGAAAGTTGAGTTGGTTAGTTAAACAACTTTCAGCTCCTTTCCTTTTCGAGGATGAAAAGATTCTAAGTGGGGGAGATTGTAACAACCCGGAAAATGAGAACCAATTTAATTTTTTTTTTTGGCAATTTTAATGAATTTTGAATGTTTAAATGATTTATTTTAAATAATAACGACAAGAAATTTATTTTGAGTAGAATTAGAACGTATAAATTTATTTAAATCGAAGTTAGAACGAAAAATTTAATTATAAAAGGAATTAGAAATGGCGCGGTAGTTTGAAAATTCGATTTCAAATTTCAAACGAATGTACAGGATTCAAAATAAACCGGATTTTAGTAAAACCAAAAATATTTAAATTTGTTTCAAAATATCTTTCTAACGAATCTGAGTAATTGAAATTTCATAGCGGGAATCAAAAGTTATGGCCAGTTGAAAATTCAAGATAGTCGCTATGGAAAATATAGCCCTTAAAAATAGCGGTTTTGCAAACGACCTCCGTTTTCAACGAGACGACTTCTGTTGGATTTGGAATGTCATATTATTGCTAGATTCCAATTTTCATAATTTTTGGAATCAATATGTGAGCGTGATAAATTTTAACATGTTTGGCAACTTCAGTTTGAATTTAATCGACAGAAAAATGACCGTTTTTCAAACGGTCTCCAAATTCAACGAAATTAGTTTTGTTAGGACCATATCGTTTAAACATAGCCAGATTTATTTTTCTGGAATTTTTGGAGTCTGTATGTGGCTCCGATAAATTGAAATGTGCATTTGAATTTAAAATATTATGATTTATATTATAAATTTCATAAAAACTGATTAAAATGATCGAATAGCTTCGAAACATATCCCATTGTGTTTGGAATGGGGGTATTTAGCTAGGGGCGGCAGTCGTTGGGTTTGATTTGGGACTCGAATGCAAAAACCCTAATTTTTGAATTAAATAATATAATGTACATTAAATTTCCTTAATAAGAACCCTAACTCATCCGTCACAATTCATAACCCTAGCCGCTACCATCGTATAAGCGACTGAAATTGTCCTAGGGAAAGAGCCTCTGATCTCCCTTTATAGCCATTATCTCGCAACCAGTACGAAGGGAAAATTGTTCGGCTAGGGGAGCTCTATCTCCCCAACGGTGGTGATCAGTTATACTTTGGGATGGTGGTGGATTTTCTGCCTCGAAGAGGCGCGCTTTGTGGCGGTTTTCTCGGAGTAGGGGACCACCGAAGTTGCTTGGATGGGCGGCGCTAGTAGAGGGTGGCTAGGGCTACGCGATGGTGTCCTCAGATCAAAGGTCAATGGCTTGAAGTGTTGCCAAAGACGAGATGATGGATCGCGAGTATGGGTTTCTCGTTGCTGAAGTATGTTACGAAGGGGAAGGTAATTAGTGAGATAATTAGGAGATTAATTAGGGAAATTAAATAATCATTTATTTACTTGTGTAATCAAATGATTAAACTATCATATCTCTTTGGTACGGACACGGAATTGAATGATTTCAGAACCGTTGGAAACACGGAGACGAGATCTACACGATGGAACTGAACAGAACAAAAACAGAGCACGTTGGAAATTCAGGCAAATTTGAATGCAAACAGAATCGAAACAGAAATTCAGAGACAAACCAAAGTGAGAACTTCTCATTATTATTTTTTATAGTTATTTAATTTATTTTATAACTACAAATATGAACTGCTCCCTGTCGTCCACAGACCATGGACGACTTGTTTGATTGTATTGTTTGTGCGGATTGTGACTGGGATTGTAATTGATTGTATTGTTGTATATACGAAATTATTTATATAAAATATATAAACATATATATATGTGTATTATCATGAAATAAAATAAATATTCATTTACAAACCGAACGACTTGTTTATGTACACTTATTTATCTGATATAGATTGGGACGATAAATTTTACACATTGGGAAACTGCACAAATAATAAACAATATTTGTTGTTTGAAAACCCACACGGGTATTGGGACAATATTTTACATACACTGATCCCAATAATTAGTGGTATGTCAATCGATGGGTTGACAGATGGTATAAGCGTTATTTATTTATTTTAATGCTTATACAATTGTTGAATGCACTCTGGATATTGTATGAATTTTTAAGGATTATTTATCATTTTTATTGTATACATGTGATGTAGAAATCCATATAACTGGAATTATATGGTAATTGATTGAGTCTGATTCCAAGTTAGAATTAACGAATATTTTAAAAAAAATATTCAGTGAATATTGAAATGTGAAGCCGTGTTAAGTAGTTAAACGCCATTTTAACACGAACGGGAATTTTGTTGATTTTATTCATTTTATAATGAATATCGAAAAAGTGATTTCAAAATCTGATATTTTGAAAATATTATCATTTTAATGTTAATGATAAGGAATATTAAAATTTGACTTAAGTTTGAAAATGAAATGGAAATCGATTTGAAATGAATTTAAAACGAATTTAAAATAGAACATTCAAATTTGATTTGAATTTGGAATGCAAATGGAAATCGTTTTTAAAACGAATTTAAAACGATTTATAAAATCCGTTTTAATTGGAAATCGACAAAATATAATATATATATATATATATTTATATTGTAATGGCTGAATAGAATGCATCGCGCAGCGGTAGTTCGCGAATTTCGACCATTAACTTCAATGGATGTTACGGGAGATCCGACCGTCGGATTCTCCTAAAACCGAAACCGTTGGGTTCGTATCGAAAAGAGCTTTCCAATGAATATAAGAGATTTGAAATCTAATGGTTAGATTTGGAGATATGTCCAAATCAATCTCAGAAAAGGTCGCTATGGATGCAGTTCGGTGGCCATTATTGGAAACCGACTGTATGAGCGATAATAAAATTATTAAAAGTATCGATAATTTATGTAAAATCATAATAAATGATTTGGAAAGATTTTGGATGAAAAATTCCATTTTTGAAAAGATAAAATTTTTTTTTATCGAAATGAACTAGTTATTAACTAGAATAATAATTTATTTATTTTTAAAAATAAATAAATTGGATTTGAAAATGGTTTTAAAATAACCAGAATTTTTCCAATGATTAAATTGGAATGGATTCGAAATGGAAATAATTTTTGGAATATTTCGATATTGGATTTCGTGATTATACGGATATTGTTAAGGAATTTGGAAGATATATATATCGTTATTCC
Source organism: Allium sativum (assembly GCA_030737875.1). Lineage (NCBI taxonomy): Eukaryota > Viridiplantae > Streptophyta > Magnoliopsida > Asparagales > Amaryllidaceae > Allium > Allium sativum. The sequence goes on along the minus strand of CM060922.1, from coordinate 438,623,208 downwards.
AATACGATATTCGTTGGTTTCAGAATTTGATATTGAATATAAGCCGATATATTTTCTATTTAGAGCCTCGTATTTGATATCAAATTGGATTTTGGGTTTGTCGTGAACATTGTCTTCATTAACACTGTTCTTTAACCCAGTTGAGAAAAGAATAAATCTTTAAACTAAGATTTAGTGAAGTTTTCCGATTAATTAATATTTAATTGGAATGGAATAAAAGAATTGGATTTTTGGGTTTATCGTGAAAGGTGTTTTAAATAACACTTATTCTTTAGCCCAATTAACAGTGAAGAATACGATTTGGGATTTATAACCTTTTAATTAGGATTTATGGAATTTCCCAAAGTAAAGCTTTCCAATTTAATATATTAAATTGGAATTGAATGGAATTCGATTTGGTGATAATCGAAGTGAGTTTCTGTTGTGGAAGACAGTTAATATGTATGAAATTTAAAAGGCTTTGTCATTATTCCATTATTGGTCGGATATGGAAACTGATATCGATTATATATTGATCTGTTTCCATGAAGATTCCATGGTTAATGGAATGTGATTTTGGTTTTATTGTGAACCGTGTTTTAAATGACATTGGTTCTTTAACCCAGTTAAAGACAGGATTACATGTCTAACATTGTATTTTTATACTATATTCGTTGATCTCTGCTAAATATATATCTATTTGGTGGTGGAGAATTTATTTCTTGCTTAACACCCTTCTCTAAGACGTATGAGCTCAGAGGTTATATATCGGCAGAAATCAATGGTACGGTGTAGATTGTCGGTGCGGCATGTTTGATTTCCCAAAGTTAAATAATCATTAATATTGATTTTTAGGAAGATTAAAACTAAGTGGAGTTTTAATGAATCTTTAATTAGATTGAAAAGTGAATGTGATAATTAAAAGTATCAATTCAACAAAATGATCGAGAATGGAGTATCACCAGTTTTGCTCCAAGCGATAGTTAAATCTTTAATTAGATTTGAACGTGAAATGGTAATTAATTTTACTGATAACATCGTGGTGTTAAATATGGAGTATTACCAGTTTTGCTCCATGAGATGAATAGGTTACGATTGGGAAAATGAACAAATGATTACTTCGGTAAGGTTCGCTAATCCCGACTAGTTGATAAACCTTAATTTGGTTTAGAAATGATATCCGAATGAAGATTAAAGAATAAATTTAAAGAATTTATCTTTGATAAAGTTAATGGGAACCTTTCCCAAAGGAAAAGAATATTTGAATAAAAGAATATTCTGGATTGGAATGAGGCATATGATGTGTTATTATAGCACTTGATTATAAGATACGCGAGTTATTCGGAAAGGCCCGGTTTAACCCATTCTGAATAACTGATACGACGAAAATCGAAGAGATTGAAGACGGTGCAAGGCCGACGATCTTCACATCGAATGGATGGGCGCTACTGATGCTCATGATTGGAGTAGCTACCTTGAAGGGGCTACAGTGGTAGCCGTCAGGACATACTTGTTGATTATATGGATATGCGATGGCCTCTTTCCTGTATTGGACATACGGGATGAGGAATAAGGTGCCTCCGGTTTCGTTTAGACCTAGAACGGACTTGTAAATGGATGGTGTGTCTGACATTGTATTCCTTTATACTGTATTCGTTGATCTCTGCTATATATATATATACATATACATATATATATATATATATTTGGTGGCGAAGAATTTATTCTCTTGCTTAAAACCCTTCTTTGAGACGTACGAGCTCAGAGGTTATGTATCGGCAGAAATCAGTGGTATAGTATGGATTGATAGTGTGACATGCTGAGATGCACTGATCCAAACCATTGTTGAAAAATAAAGTTTGGCGGATGATGATCAAAGCACAACTTTAATATAGCACATCTTTGTGTAGCGTTAATTCGCGAGCCTCACACACCGGTATGGTGGTAAACTGGCAGTTAGATCAGTATACTTTAGAGATGAGGATAGACACCCTATGGGTTGTCATGGATTCGGTCGACCCAGGTGATACTAGTTGTGGTCGCCCAACACCACTAGGGATAGGGGCACACCCCCTCCCCCCTATTCCCAGATGGATGGATTTAGCTGTGTTTTCCAATGCTTGGACGTAAGCCGCGGTAACTTATTTCCTGGATAGTGCGGATGTGCATTACGGCGTTTTCGCATGCCTGCGACATAAGCCGTTAGGGATTGTACTACGCGATAGATCTTTCGGATCAGGAGCCACCAGTATGGGAATCCAAACTTCCAAATACGACATTTTGTGGTTTTCACTGTATACTATATATGGCGACATAGTGGGATGGGGCACTCATGTCGTCTATGATTGATACATTTATATTTGAAGTTGATTTCTTCGTTTATAGTAATAATAAAAGATTTGTTTTAAAACGTACCAAGCATATTTGGCTATTATAAGGTAAAACTCTATCCTCCGGCTTGCGTTGCATTTTGTGATGGGACTGGAGTCTTATTATAGCTTCATTTTCTTTATTTAGCATTGCGTTGTTTGTTTTAGGCACTGGTATTCTTGGGGGTAAATCCATTCCATGTTATATGGCATGGTCCCTTGATTTTCCTTATTCTAAAGTAAAGTTTTAAATAACTGTTTTAGTTCTCACACCAGTCCCGTGACTGACCTGGAGTTTATTGTTTTAACCTAAACTCTGGGTGCCCCTATTTTCCACATGGGCAGCTAATAGTTTTGGTTTTGTAGATTTAATTATACAGGATCCTGGATTTACAGGTGGAGCTATATTCAGAACTTACTATATCCGTGTATTTCTTTCGGTTGTATTTGTTAATGTACTTCCGCTACGCATTGTATTTTTACATTTTAGTTCCGCTGCTATGTATTTTAAATCTCTGATATTTTTCTGTGTAATATTTATTCATACCCTGAATATTCTTGTACTCTGATGTAAATCATTGTAATAAGCAATGAAATGTTCTTCTGTTTATGTTCCGATTTTCGTTGTTCTCGAAGAAGTCCGCCTTCTTGTTCGGTTTAGGCCGGCCGGGAAGCACGAGTCGCTACAGTTGTAATGATGGTTTTGATGACAACAACCTTGTTTTAGCTATTATTGTTATAAAATATGTACTAACACAATTATCAAGAATATATATATATATATATATAGAAAATACATGTAGGTATTGATAATTGAAGATAGTACAGTTTAGAGAATCAAGATTTCAAATAAGAGGAGTTCAAGATACAACACACATGAGTAAAAAGTTTTCAAGAGTTCAAGAAATAAAAATTAATTGAGTCTAGATTTCTTGTTAAAACTCTGGTTAGGACTGAATCATTATTTTAAATTTTTTTCACTATTTATTCCAACCTTGATTTCAAAATGATTTCAAAATAAATTCATTATTTTAAATATATTTCTTTGTTCTTAAATTTATTTTAACTCCTATTTCTTAACAAATATTTTGTTTCCTAATACTTTTTAACGCCTAATTCAAATATTTCTTATTTATATATTAAGTACAATTTTTTTTATTAAATTTATATAGTTACTTAAGTTTTAAATTTCCTCACTAATATTTATATTAAGTTCTAAAGTATTTCTTATATTCGTAGTTTTATGTATATGCTTTAGCATTATTTTACATATAGTTTTTAATCATTTTAATATATATTTTTACTTGTTAAACATTATTTTAATATAAAGGAATATGGTTTGTTTTTAACTCATGAATCTTCATAATTTATTATTGGCTTTAAATGAAAAAGAATATTTTTAGATAAAACTCTAAGGTATGCCAATATAAGAAAATATGTATGTAGATATAGTTGTCATTTGTTTTCAAATTCAAATTTTGAAAAGTTGTGGCTTTTGAATTCAAAACTATTCTGAAAGGATTTTACTATTGGGAGACTATAAATAGGCTTTTAAATTCGATTTTTAACTAACTTTTCATTTCCTCCTTTCTATTCTCTCCATTAATACTCTTAAATTCTTAAATTGTATGCTTATACTCTGCCGATTTTCAAAGAGAATCATATTGATCTCTTTCTAGTTCAATTCTCCATCAAATTCTTTCAAAAATTCAAGTGCTACTCAAGAGTTGTAGGCCTTCTGTAATCAAAAATTGCAAGATCAAGTCCTATCGAGCCAATCCTCCAAAAAGTTTATTGAAAAGGTGTGGTCGTAGTTCGTATATATCGACTGGGTGTGATTGGAGTTCGGAAATCAATTGGGTGTAGGTTAGGGAGTGGAAATCAACTGAGTCTCACAATACTCCGGAAACAGTTAGGGTGTGCCCTTGTAGCGTGGAAATTAAGGATAGTAATTTAAATATTATTTGAAATTAAATTCACATCAACCCAGTGTTGTGTGGTACTGGATGTAGGGTAACTTCGAACCAGTATAAAATCCCGGTGTGTTCTTTCCTTTACTGTTTATTATTATTATTATCGTTATATGTGTCTATGTTTGATTATGTGATTTGCATAACATTCAGATTAACTTAAAAATATTTTAGTAAATCTATAAAATCCATAAAATACTATTCACCACCCTCTAGTGTTTAGTTTGCCTTAAGATCCTTAATCCGCATTCCCCAACAAACACATTGAATTCAATTAAGTGTCCGCCACACAATGGCATAATCACCAAATAAAAAATCATCAAATAACACCATAATTAGGTATGAAACACAATCTTCACAAGATGATGGAACATCATAAACATTATAAATAATCTAGTAATCATAGCTTACTTGAAATCTTAAAATCATAATGTCGCATAGTTATCATGCCACATGGTATTGAAGTAATAAAAATAACAAAAACCACACAGGTTGGACCCATAAGGCGAGACCCTACCACATCTTCGCAAATTCCACACGGTCGGCCAAAGCCATCCGTACAAACCAGACAGTTTTCCACATAGTTTGGCGCCCCTCATAGTTAGCTACCACTAGCGCCTTACAAAATCCAGATAAATGTAGACTCTTAGCCTACAAAAATGTCCTTAACGACCTTGTAATGGTAACGCTAAGCACCCACAAATGACCCGAAGGTCCCATGTAGTTCTTTGAGTATGTGTCACAGAATTTCCATCAGTAACTCGAATAGTGGTAACGATACGTCCCACACCGCATGTTGCCACTCAATGATTTACCCAGAATTAGCCAATTCCACAAAGAAGCTTCAAATGACAAGTCCAAATTTAACCAATATAATTCTTTTGTTTCACATGCCACGAGGTGTTTTACATTGTTTAGTTCACTCCCTCGTTCCTCCGAAGAGTGGGAGAAAGTGTAATATTATATACATAAAATATTTTATTTCGAGGAAATGAATTTATAAAATGATTTAGAAAACATTCGTATTATTTCTTTGAAAATCTCGGTATTCCAAAATATTGGTAGCGCTATTGCCTTGAGATAATTTTACTATTTAAAAACTAAATCATGGAAAATTACATTTATCCCAAAGCTATATATATACATATAAAGAAAATTCATTTTAAATGGCCTTATAAAAACATGCACTATGCATGAAAATCCACCCTAAAAAGAAACCACAATGCAAACAAAACATGCATGAAAATTCATCTAAGACGAGTTACGAATACAATACAATTTCGTCTCCTAAATAATTCTTGAATGGAATCAATAACCATAATAATCATGCATAAGAAAACGAGGAAATAGGAAAAACAGTGCACTAGAACATAGCAAAGTCCTCAATCAAAGACAACCACATGGAGAAAAATCTCCCAGTGTTTCACAAAGCCTGTGTCGATACACGTCACCACACCATGAAGAAGTGTGAGTAAACTCCAATCTTTGTTTAACTTTTAAAATCCTTTCTAAAGAAATGATAATCGTAAGACCGATCAACACATAAACACGGATGGTTTTTACCCTTACGATAACCCAAAACATTTCTTTACAATCAATACTCTTCTGATATTATAATAATGTCTAAATCAAATAAATAGCAATCTAGTGGAAATGCTTTCATCTCGCGTTCTACATATATTACATACAATCAAACACCGCGAGCGCATATTGGGTAATGAATTTCCAACTATGACAAGGTATGGAACCACCTTTCGATCAGTGCACTCTAGAAGCGATACACTGGAGTTCAACAAGAACATCTTGTAACTCGTCCACACATGACTGGCCATTCATTTCGCTTGAATGTTCCGAATATATTATCACCTTACTGTTGGTATACCAACATAACCGTTCCCAGGAGATACATAATTGAAAGAAGTAACATATATGAATATTCTCTAGATGGTGACAATATACCCTACTTGGGTGCGACCCACTTAGCTATGATGCACGCCCGATTTCTGTCATTTCCCAGTTGATGAGGCTTGATGTCATAACGTATCTTTAACAGATCACTCCTTATTTACTTTGAATGCCACATCGTCATACCCACCAAATCACAAATTGATTTCCCCAAAAATACCACAGGTATAAGCTAAGAGAAACGAATTCCTCCACCGCCAACGTAAATACGTTTGAAACGATCAACTTACGTGATCTACCAGATATACTTTGTCAGACATTCGTCCATTCAAGTTGTCCTGGGACTGGACAACCCGAAGGCAATATTCTATAAATCCATCTTAGGCAATTTCTGCCTAGGATTTACTAAACAACCCTTGCATAACTTCGTCTTCAATTATCTTCATCATATTTGATTCGCAATGCTGATGCCATACGGAGTGGTTTCAGATAATATATCTGATCCTGGTCTCCCCGTATTGACAACGAAAATGGTCAAAATCTTTGATAGTCGGTGATTTAACTATCAAGGGAAAACATGTGTGCAAACAACGATATTATTTCCAGATGGAAATTCTATCGATTAATCATCAATCAACATTTATTCATTTCCCCATTTCTCGTTTCCATATATTCATCAAATCCTTATTTTCTAATTTTAGAAATATACATTATTAACTTTGGAAAACGTTTCCATTTCTGATTCATGCATCAATATCTTCCCACCTCTATCAGTCTCTAACTGTAAACTAGTAAGAGAACAACCCCCTATGTATTAACTTTGAAGGCCGAAACCAACATCAGATCGATACCCAGAAAGCCATTTAATTCAACTAATTTCCAGTCAGTTTCTAATTTCACTACTTCCATTTTAAATTCCTATTTCAAACCCCAAATTCCTTTATAATATTTTATTTGCAAAATATTTACTTTAAATCAATATCATGTTACCCCCGTGTGCGAAGCACGGATCTAAACCTGCCTAATGTAAAATTCTCTTTTTATAAAACTCTATTCATTTTCCAAACATTTCCCTTTTATAGTTCTATTTTTTCTAAATAAATACTCCTTAATTATATTCCTTTTAAAAATTCTGTTTATTTTATAAATATTTCTTTTAATAGAAAATCTATTTATTTTCTAAATAAATATTTCTTTTTCAATATAACATTGATAATTTTCTTTTTAACATTCCAATATTCCTTGTGGAATTTAACGTACCATATAACAATGATCGGTATCATTCAAACATACAAAATCAGCAACATATTTCATATCACATCATATAACACAATATATGAAAAACAGTAAAATAAATGTTGAAGAATCCAGTTGGATTCCTCCAACGTGTTTCCCTGCATCCACAGATGTTACACAACATAATTCCCATCAATTTCATTTCAATGTGAAATATTCTGATAAACAGAATCAATATTTGATCAACGATATATATATATAACTATATCGATATTTTCAACCAATCAATTAGCAGTTCAACCAAACAGTCAACACATAGCAACAAATCATCATTTATCAATTCTAAAAATACGTTATAAAAATATGAACTGGTAGAGTTAGTGAGTTTTACTCACTTTGGGCGATCATCGGTAATAACGATAATTGTCATTGATTTGATTCTGACAATTTATTTCACTATAAATTTTAACGAGCTCCAATCCACTTCCAGTCAGTTCCATCGTGTAGTCGTCGTCTATACGATCCCAACGAATCTTGTTTCGTCAGATTCTGATAACATATGCATCTGTTATGAGTTTTACAAATTTTAAACGAGTAAATAGGATTTTCTTAATCATTTTATTACTATTTTGCTTGGGCTTACCCAAAACTCGGCCCATGCATAAACCCTTCAGTCCATACTCGCATCATATCTGCACCCGTTCATTTTGAACGGTTCCTCCTCTCTGTCATTACAGCTCCAATCACGAAACTGCTTTGAACGGTTCCTCCCCCTTACAACTGTTTCATGAAAAAACTCCCCTTTTTATATATACATCCATTTAAGCTCATCCGAAGATTCCCATATCCATGTGAACCGTTCTCCTTCTCAATTCTCTTATCCTTCCTGACATCAGTAATACCCGCTACCCCCTTTCAAGCCAACAACGTGATATTCCATCCTCTTTTCTTGCACTACACCATCACATGACTTCAAAAACAAACTCCACCCATTTCCACAACAAGGAAAATCCCATTCCCCGTTCATCTTCGGAACATATCCTACACTCTCTACTATATTTTTCATACGCAACTCCATGAAACGAAAAGGCTATGGCTGAGACATGGGAGCGCCATCATTTTCATTCTCTCGCGTACAACTCCCCAAGCCATACCATTAATGCAAATTACAGATCATCCTCTTGCAAATGTCGCGCCATTCTTCCCTACCGCAAAGCTCCAAACTCGCACACAAGTTGATCACACTGTTAACCTCCACTTAGTCACCCAAAACCCACTGTTCCAAATATTCCTGCATAGTTCAAGGCCATCTCAACATTTAAACAAATCTAAGCGTTCTTATAGCACAATTAAGTAAATTAACCCTTAAGCTAACTGTAGCATAATCCTTCCTCTCCATTCTCCTTGACATCTCGCTCCACTGTTTCTCCCATAACCGATTACTTCAAGCCTTCATATACCTTAACACCCCCACCGCAAATTCAAACAAAAGACATCACCACGTTCCTCTTCAAAAGCCAATATTCACATCACGTAACCAACCGCACCCTTAAAACCCGTACATACAGCAGCTTTCCGACAAAAATCCATACGCTCCTTCCCTCAAACGCCAAAACAAACCGCTCCTTGTTGCTCAGTACTCGCGCAAGCCCGGCACAACTCTGACACTTTAATTCCTCCTCGTCGATCAGTAAATCCCCAAAATTCCAGCCCTTAAATGAACACAGATGGAGATCGCACCTAAAAACTAGGGTACAGGAACACGGAGTAAGCTTTGAGGGTTACGAGAATACAAGTTTCGGGATTTAAAGATTTTTGAATAATTTGTTTGTATTTGGGAATCTTGTCTTCGTTGAGTAATTTTTTTGTGTTGGAATTCGAAAGATGAAAAGGAAAACTCCTTGCGTTATTTATAGAGTACATTCCTTGGTTGTTAAGTAATTAGTAGGAAGGATGGCAGACTGTTTTTAGAGTAGGCACAGGATGATGGGTGACAATTCATTTTATTTTCAACACGAAACAATATGCATACTTAGTTGTTAAGAAACTATATATATCACTACAAGAAAAACAGCAAATAGCAGCGGCAGAATCTGCTTCAAATCCGTTGCTAAACAGGCTTTAGCGACGGATTTCCTACGTAACTTGGTGGTCGGTAAAAACCATGACGGTAATTGTGTCAGATTTAGCGACGGAATATAGCATGAGTTTTCCGACAGTTTTCCGTCATTTTACTATTTTTTAATAAAAAATTTATTTTATTTATTAATTTAATTTAAATTTATTTACCGACTATTTACCGACGGATAAGTAATTTATAATAAATTATTATTTATAAAAGACGTTGGTAAACCCTTACTAATTGCCAAGGGATTAGCGACGGAAATAAAATTAACGTAAACTTAACCTCACTTTTTTTGTTGGTAATTCGCCGTTATTCCCCTTCTGATCTGCATATATATATATATAATGCAAAATTTAAAAAAAAAAAAAGATTAAACACATTTTTCAGAATATATAAGCATGAACAATATAATAAAATGAACAATACACTATCAACAAATCATATCACAAATCATTGCACCATGTAAATTTATCCTTCCAGCTACAAGAACAATAATTCAATTTGAACATTCTTCGCTACAAAACTACAACTCAAAGAAACAAACTACCAAAGCTAAACTCTAAACTAAGCTAACCTCAATCAAGATAACATTCCACATCTTAAGTACTCTTTTTTTCCATCATGGATAAGTAAGCAGTAAGTGCATCATCGTCTACATGGAACTCGTGCCAATCCAATCAGCGCATACCATAATGAATGAAAGATGTCACAACTGAAAACAGCAACAACAAACAAAGGTTAGCAAATTATTCCCTATTACATTTGTTTGTCCGGATGTGAAAAAGAATTCACTCAGTCACTCAGAACCCTTACCAAGATGACGCACCCAAAGTCTAACCACCCAAACACCAACAGCATACAAAGGTTAGCAAATTATTCTTCTGACAATAAAATCGATTTAAGACGTTAATTATATAAACCGTCCACTATCTGATTGACAATATTTATACCATAAACATATCTAAATTCTGGAGTATTGTCATTGTCCACTATAAACAACGTAACACCTAACCTCAAGACCATACACATAATACCCAGCAGCTAAATATAAAAAAAATAGTGTAAAACAACATAAATGAAAAGACGATTAAGGGTACCTTCGATTTTAAGATCTCGGCCGAGGTTGAACAATAACTGGTTTCATTTTACAGTGTTGCAATAATTGGCTAAACAGGATGAATATTCCATTGGTAGTAGGCACTTCCATCAAGTGACGTCACTAAAACTGAAATTTATAAAAGAAAAATTACATTTAAATTTTATAGCTTTAAACACCATTTGATATAATACAACCATGTGTTAACTGAATGGAAAGGAAACTAAAAGTATGTTTAGACGGTGATAAAACAGCAAGGTACATACCTAAAATTTTATCGTCCACCGCCACACATTCGAGCAATAATATTTCCTATATGCATCCATGTATGCTTCATGCAGTGTTATCTACCTATGGATGGATAAATTTCAGTTTGGAACTATATTTTTGCAATCACTCCATAAGTGATCATACTATAGTGTCAGTAAAGTTCACATACCATAATTCTGTGAACACTAGAGTTCCAACTAGATATAACAATTACTAGTATCTTCACAATAAGAGAACATAAAAATGCTGCATAATCATAAATACTGTAATGAACTGTCAACTTGTGAAGCTCATTCTAAGCATTTTTCTTAAGTAGTTAAAATAAATTAATAGATAAAAAGACTTATTTTTTGCTGCTAGATTGAACAGACTACGAAATTGAAAGAAAACCCATTAAAACATGTCAATTTAGACAATTGTAGCAGCTACAAAATTATGCCAAGTTAACTAAACGTATGACACAATTAAAAGAAAATTAATATATTTTGGTACCTTTAGATAGAGGGCTGACAAAATTGTGAAATTGAAAGCAGCAAAGCAGATGGTCACGCACTGAGCTTGCAGCAGCAATTGAATATCCAAAGGGGAAGTAACTGCAATTAATTTCCATGAGTATAATTTTTAGATTTTGCGCATAAATTTGAAGGAACATATAAAGAATGGAAGAACAATCTTGAAAATTTTAAGCAATCGCATGGAAAAATATGTACGAACAAGAGCTAATAGAAAGTAATGTCATTGAACATAAGAAGACATTGATTAATTTTTGAATAAAGACAACGAGCAAATGTTTTAAGCTCGTTATTAGCAGAAATACAAAAAAATTAAAATCTAAACATTGCTGTTAGCAGAATTAGAAAATACAAACAATGTTGCTTAGTCACTCTCATGTGTAATCCAAAATTCAACATAAGTCTTTGTCATATATTCAATTTGAGTTGACTAGAAAATTATTTGTGCATATCATTGAATCAAATTCAAAAGAAATACAAATGCAATACACAAGCCTAATGATCTACAACATATTGGGTATTCCAAAAAGAAGCAAATTCTAGGTAAATTTATAGAAAAAGTTAACGAGTAAAATATAAATAGTCAACACAAACAAATTGCACCTTGACAGAAAATGGTTTTTTCTTCTTCATTGTTTTCTTCAAACACCAAATCTGATAGAAATCTGAATGGACAGTAAAGTTTAAGCAAAGCAGGTTGTAGCAGGGATTGTTAATCCACTTATTAGGATTCACATGAGTATAATTATAGTTTAAAAGAATGTTTGAAGATTAATTACATTTTTTTGGAACTAAATCATATCAAATCATCAAATTTAAAGCCAAACAGAACCCTACTAAAAGAGGAAAAAAAGAAAAGAAAAACCAAGAGAAAAAGTGTAACCGGTAACAGCTACCATTCAGACTTACTTGATAATAAAATATATGTATTATAATCTAGTTATGTAAATCTCTATCATTCACACTTACTGTCAATAATCAGCTACAATTGGTGAAGCTTGACGCTTGAGAGGTTGACTCAAATGTATGTTTAAGGGGAAAATCGTCGAACATAATAACTGCATCTGAGTTGGTTGCCCTGCTATCCTTCCCAAGCATTGCTTCACTTTCAATAAGACAACGTTCAATAAAAACTAAAGATAACCCAGACAGATATAGAATATTATAACAGTTTAAAACCATTTGTAGGAATGAGAAATTTAGAAACCATATCAAGAACCATCTCAACTATTACAAGTTTAATTACCTTGCTTAAAGAAACACGGATTAGGACAGATGCTTTATCTTATGACGTCATGGCTACCCATTCCGTTGTACGTCATGGCTACCATCTCAACTGTAAGAGCTGCAAACAATATGAACCAACAATTAAATAATTTAGGACCCTGGACATCCGAAGCTTCAAGCAAGTAGCCTAGATCTGGCTACATTGAACAAAAGTCAGACTCCGGATCCCAATAAGTGATCACCTTCGAACCCAAATAGGAAGCATCATCTCCTCTTTGAAAAATCTCACGACAGCAGCCAGATCCGTTCTATCAGGTTTTGATTCAAGGGGTGTCATCGGGTTTGAGTTCGGATTTGGAAGAAGAATTAATTTGGAGATTAGATGCTGAGGTAATGAGACAAGAGGGGAGAGGGAGTAGCGGCATTGCCCGTGAAAATTTGGCCAGAAGCGCGAAAATTTGGTTTTGGAGCCCAAATGTGCTTTCGCCAAATGACTCAATCGCTAGTTGGATGGATTGTAGATCTAACAGCTGAGGCTCCCCCAAAAGTTAGCACATGGATTGGTGAGTAGATAACAAAAATTATTTGTACCAGCACATGGATTGCAGATCTAACGGCTGAGGCTCCCCCAAAGTTAACGGCTGAGGCTCCCCCAAATCAAATATATCTAATGTAATATCTTTTTTTTTCAAGTTTTTGCCTTTAAAATACTTAATATTTCCTATATTTTCATTTACGATTCAATGTTTAAAGACAGTTTTTTTTTCTTTCGAAATTTAAACAATTTTTATAATCTAATATTTTTAAAGCTTGTATTTTTTTAATTTTCGGTTGCTTCGCTTTTGCGATTCAAAACTTTTATAGATTCATAATTTTTAATGACTTTTTCTTTGCAGGTTGTTTACATCTCCTACCATTTTTAAAAATATATATTGAATAACTTTGAATCATATCTATTTGCAATGAGTAAAATAAAATTGATTTCATGAATTTTCGTAATAATACATGATTGTTTTATTATTTTATTATAATGCAATCTCTCTTTGTGAAATCAAGTTTCATGGCTTACACAGTTTACCGTAATATCCTATTTTATGACAATTAAAATTTGTCATTATTTATAGAATACAACGACATCAAATAAATGTTGTTTTAAGAAAACAAACTTTTATAATACTAATATTTTGTTACTAAGGATATGTTTCTACAACGTTTTAAAATAGTAGTTAAGGTAGTTTATTTTACAACATTTTGCCTTTAATTTTTTTTTAAGTATGCTTTCCACGACATTTACTTGGTTATATGTTGTAAAAGCCCTATATATTTTCAATGGTTTATCAAACTGTTGCAGAACGTCAGTTGTAAGAGGGTAATTTTCTTGTAGTGTATATACAATTTAAATTAAACTATTAAATGATATTTTTCAATATTTTAAAGTTTAGAAATTTTGGTTATTTCGTATCGAACAATAATTGGTTTTATAAACTTTATGATTTATTTCAAACTTATTTAAGACGATTTCAAATTTTTTAATTTTTCGAAATATAAAATATAATTATCAACTATAATTATAAAATATATATATCAACTATAATTATCAACTGTCATTATTAAATACAATTATATAAAATTAATTAATGAATATTATATACCATTTCATAATTATTAAATTTTATTATTAATTATTAAATAATTATTATAATAAACTGATATTTTTATCCCTTGCAAATCTGTTGGAATTCTGCTGCAAAATAGCTTCGATAAATATTCTTCGGTATTCTGCCTGTATTTGCAGCGGAAAATAGCGATAGAAATTTCATGTCGGTAATTTGACGCAATTTGCAATGGATTAGTGAGGGTTGACAGAAGGCGACGGTAATAAATAAAAGAAAAAAGTTTGAAATTACAAAAAAAATATCCATTGCAAATCACATGGAAATCCATCGCAAATTAGCGACGGAATTTTCCGTTGCTAAAAATCTGTCGCTAATCTCGGTTTTTCTTGTAGTGTATATATATTATTTGTTTACTTATTTCATCCTTGTATGGTTTGGAATAACTATCAGAGCGGTTAGTTGCAAATGCGGACTGCGTTGACCTTTTGTAGTAATATTTATATTGTTATTCATTTTGTTAAGCTTGTCGTAAGAGAGAACGGGAAAAGATAATTTGAATAATGGTGTGGGGACTTGGAATGATTTAAATAAAAGTATTGGTAATTAGCGTCCTGATATTAATGCATTAGAGCCAGGATTTAAAAGAAGGGAACGGGTATATAAATGTTTATTTAAGTTAAATGATTTCAACACTCTCTAATTAAAATTTTGAGAACGTACGGATTGCTTGTGACAAAAATAACAATACCATTATAGTCAACTATGTATTATGATCCCAAAAATAAAATAATATAGACAAGCTGACTTATTCTGTATCATCACTTCTACTGCCAATTATAACATGTAGTATGGCCTTGACGTTGTGTTCACATGAATTGGATTATGAAATTTATTGTTGCTCGAAAACCATGTTCACACTAACAACTCCTGCATCACTTAATAAATGAACCATTTAAGTGTGTGCGTCGCACACGGTATTTTACTCCGTTTTGTTAGCTTGGTTTAAACGACACTCTATTTGCAAATTATACTACTGTCTTATTTTATATAGTCTTTTTATTCTAAAACAATCATTAATAACTTAATTTATATTTTATATTTATTAGAAAAATCCAAATTATTTAATTCAAAACATTAAAACGATTAATTAAATTAATTATTTAATAGCTAAAATTGCGGGACGTTACATTCTTCCCCCTTAAAATAATTTCGTCCTCGAAATTGCTAAGGTAGAAAACACACCCTATTAACTGGGTTAAAATTTATTTGTTTACTTCTTAAATTCAATTTTAACTAAACCATTTTAATTTTAGTTAAAATATTAATTCTTTCCAACTAATTAAATTTCAAAAATTCTAAAAAAAATTCTTACGCCTTAAATTTTCGGAAAATTTCGCCAGCACATCATTTTTATTGGTCAATAGCTCAAACTCCAACTCACCTTTGTAGGCCTTCTTCAACTCAAAAGAAAATCAAACAGCCAAGCGGCTTGCCAATTCAGCTCATAAAAACCTCATACCCAATATAAATATAAACTGGTACCTTTTTGTTGGACATATCAATACATACTTTCCATCTGTTTCCAATTCTGCATGTACCAATGTCATCCCAATCATTCGGTTATACCCAAGCCAAATTCTATTCTTAACTCAGATTCCATTTCCGATTTCAATTCTTACTTACCAGTCCACTTCCATTCCGGATTATCTCTAATCGAAATTAATTCGATATTTTCTATCTCAATTCATTTTCAACTTAACTGGTTCTAATTCAATTTCAATTTGCTTTCACAAATTCATAATTAATTTGTTTTAATTCAAACAATCTTTCCCAGGGAATTTTAAACATTTTAGCTTTTCTAAAACCAGATATCCCTTTTCAGGATTCAAAATAACTTGCTTTCCACAAAACAATTCAAAAACAAAATCTTTGGTAGTAATCCGTCACTTAGCAACTCGAAAATGACACTGATGATGTGGCTATCATCATCAGGGTTATTTTCCAACTATCGAAGTGAGTTCAATACTATAACAATTTCAAAACCATATTTAAACACATTCATTTTGAAATCACTTTCAAAATATCCTTCACAATGCTTGTAAACAATCTAAAATCTCCTAGGATTTTAAAATTCTCATATATTAATTCCAAATCCATTTACAAACACCTTTCCAACTTTCCAGAGTTATAATTTCAATTCTGATTTAGATTTCAGATTTAATCCATTTGATTTATCTATTACACTTACAGGAATTCTGATTGGCTATTTATATAACCATTCAAATTATAATCTCATTCGATAAAAAAAACAATGAACACATCCAGTATATTATAAAAATTCCAATTCTTTCATATCAAAATATATTTGGGTAAAATTATTTCATTTACCCTCCTTTCAAAACATACCATGTTCGTTCATCATATTCAAGTGTTTATTAACTCCTACCGATACAGTGGATCAAACTGATCGACCAGAACTCATAAACAACTCAATCAATAAATCTCCACAATATAAAACAATTTTTACAACAGATAACAAATATGTTCACTCGTATATATACACTCAAACTCAATCTAGGGTATTACATACCCCATCTCTACTAAGTCACGCCACAGAGCCGAGGTGATTACTTAACCTTCAGCTCTGATACCACTGTAACGACCCAGGTTTTCGCGATCCTGAGTAATCGACATAAACTCAATGTCGACTATCCAAGCATCGGAAACACCAGATAGTCCATGAAATAAATTAGAGGGCGAGAATAGATAAGATATAAACTTAGAATAGAAGAAGAAGAAGAAGAACATACAACATCAGAGTAAACACGAATCTCATAGCGGAACGAACAATATATAATAGACACATAACTTTGAAATATAACAATATCTATATACAATACCATTATTAGAGTATAACACTTACAACATAGCAGAAATAACAATAGCTGTAAAATCCTAAAGCCTCCTACTCCCGCTCTTCAAGTATCTGTAAAACCTGACTACTTGACTGCCCATACAAAATTGGGCACCCAAGAGTTTAGGGAAAACAAAACAAAATAAACTCCGGGTCAGTCATGTGACTGGCGTGAGTAAACTCCAATCATTTGTTTAACTTTTAAAACCCTTTCTAAAGAAATGATAATCGTAAGACCGATCCACACATAAACACGGATGGTTTTTACCTTACGATAACCCAAAACATTTCTTTAAAATCAATACTCTTCTGATATTATAATAATGTCTAAATCAAATAAATAGCAATCTAGTGGAAACGCTTTCATCTCACGTTCCATATATATTACATACAATCAAACATCGCGGGCGGTTACCGGGTAATGGATTTCCAACTATGACAAGGTATGGAGCCACCTTTTGATCAGTGTACTCTAGAAGCGATACACTGGAGTTCAACAAGAACATCTTTTAACTCGGTCACACATGACCAGCCATTCATTTCGCTTGAATGTTCCAAATATATTATCACCTTACGGATGGTATACCAACATAACCATTCCTGGGAGATACAAAATTGAAAGAAGTAACATATATGAATATTCTCTAGATTGTGACAATATACCCTACTTGGGTGAGACCCACTTAGCCATGCTACCCGCCCGATTTATGTCATCTCCCAGTTGATGAGACTTGAGGTCATAATGTATCTTTAACAGATCACTCCTTATTTACTTTGAATGCCACGTTGTCATATCCGGCAAGTCACAAACTGATTTCCCCAAAAATACCACGGGTATAAGCTAAGAGAAACGAATTCCTCCGCCACCAACATAAATACGTTTGAAACGATCGACTTACACGATCTATCAGATATACTCTATCAGACATTCGTCCATTCAAGTCCTAGGACTGGACAACCTGAAGGCACTATTCTGTAAATCCATCTTAGGCAATTTCTACCTAGTATTTACTAAACAACCCTTGCATAACACCATTTTCAATTATCTTAATCATATTTGATTCGCAATGTTGATGCCATACCGAGTGGTTTTTAGATAATATATCTGATCCCAGTCTCTCCGTATTGACACCGGAAATGGTCAAAATCTTCGATAGTCGATGATTTAACTATCAAAGGAAAACATGTGTGCAAACAACGATATTATTTCCTGATGGAAATTATATCGATCAATCATCAATCAACATTTATTCATTTCCCCATTTCTCGTTTCCATATATTCATCAAATCCTTATTTTCTTATTTTAGAAATATATGTTATTAACTTTGGAAAATGTTTCCATTTCTGATTTACGCATCAATATCTTCCCACCTCTATCAGTCT
The DNA here is from genome assembly GCA_030737875.1 of Allium sativum. Classification (NCBI taxonomy): domain Eukaryota; kingdom Viridiplantae; phylum Streptophyta; class Magnoliopsida; order Asparagales; family Amaryllidaceae; genus Allium; species Allium sativum. The sequence continues at coordinate 438,604,605 of CM060922.1, read as the reverse complement.
CTAACTGTAAACTAGTAAGAGAACAACCCCCTATGTATTAACCTTGAAGGCCGAAACCAACATCAGATCGATACCCAGAAAGCCATTTAATTCAACTGATTTCCAGTCAGTTTCTAATTTCAGTACTTCCATTTTAAATTCCTATTTCAAACCCCAAATTCCTTTATAATATATTATTTGCAAAATATTTACTTTAAATCAATATCATGTTACCCCCGTGTGCGAAGCATGGGTCTAAACCTTCCTAATGTAAAATTCTCTTTTTATAAAACTCTATTCATTTTCCAAACATTTCCCTTTTATAGTTCTATTTGTTTTCTAAATAAATATTCCTTAATTATATTCCTTTTATAAAATTCTGTTTATTTTATAAATATTTCCTTTTATAAAAATTCTATTTATTTTCTAAACAAATATTTCTTTTTCAATATAACATTGAAATTTTTCTTTTTAACATTCCAGTATACCTTATGGTATATAACATACCATATAAATGATAGGTATCATTCAAACATACAAAATCAGCAACAGATTTCATATCACATCATACAACACAATATATGAAAAATAGTAAAATAAATGTTGAGGAATTCAGTTGGATTCCTCTGACCTGTTTCCCTTCATCCACAGATGTCACACAATATAATTCACATCAATTTCAATTCAATGTGAAATATTCTGATAAACAAAATCAATATTTGATTAACGTTATATATATAACTATATCAATATTTTCAACCAATCAATTAGCAGTTCAACCAAACAGTTAACACACCGCAATCAATCATCATTGATCTGTTCTAAAAATACGTTATAAAAATATGAACTGGTAGAGTTAATGAGTTTCACTCACTTTGGACGATCATCGTTAAATAACGATAATTGTCGTTGATTTGATTCTGACAATTTATTTCACTATAAATTGTAACGAGCTCCAATCCACTTCCAGTCAGTTCCATCGTATAGTCGTCGTCCATACGATCCCAACGGATCTTGTTTCGTCAGATTCTAGTAACATATGCATCTGTTGCGAGTTTTAAAAATTTTAAACGAGTAAATACGATTTTCTTAATCATTTTATTACTATTATGTTTAGGCTTACCCCAAACTTGGCCCACAAATAAACCCTTCAGCCTATACTCGCATCATATCTGCACCCGTTCATTTTGAACGGTTCCTCCTCTCTGTCATTACAGCTCCAATCATGAAACCGTTTTGAATAGTTCCTCCCCCTTACAACTGTTTCGTGTAAAACCTCCCCCTTTTATATATACGTCCATTTATACTCATCCGAAGATACCCATATCCACGTGAACAGTTCTCCTTCTCAATACTCTTCTCCTTCCTGACTCAGTATAACCCGCTACCCCCTTTCAAGCCAACATCGTGATATTCCATCCCCTTTTCTCGCACCACACCATCACATGACTTCAAAAACAAACTCCACCCATTTCTGCAACAAGGAAACTCCCATTCCTCGTTCATCTCCAGAATAGCTCCTTTACATTCTACTATATTTTTCAAACGCAACTCCATAAAACGAAAAGGCCATGGCCGAGACATGGGAGCGCCATCATTTTCATTCTCTCACATACAACTCCCCAAGCCATACCATTAACGCAAATTCCTGATCATCTTCTTGCCAAGCTCGCGCCATTCTTCCGTACCGAAAAGCTCCAAACTTGCACACAAGCTGATCACACTGTTAACCTCCACTCAGTCACCCAAAACCAACTGTTCCAAATATTCCTGTATAGTTCATGGCCATTTCAACATTTAAACAAATCTAAGCATTCTTATAATACAATTAAGTAAATTAACCCTTACGCTAATTGTAGCATAATCTTTCCTCTCCGTTCTCCTTGACATCCCGCTCCACTGTTTCTCCCATAACCGATTACTTCAGGCCTTCATATACCTTAACACCACACCGCAAATTCAAACCAAAGACATCACCATGTTCCTCTTCAAAAGCCAATATTCACATCATGTAACCAACCCCACCCTTAAAACCCGTACATACAGCAGCTTTCCGAAAAATATCCAAACGCTCCTTCCCTCAAACGCCATATAAACCCGCTCCTTGTTGCTCAGTACTCGCGCAAGCCGGACACAACTCTTACACTTTAATTCCTCCTCGTCGATCAGTAAATCCCCAAAATTCCAGCCCTTAAACGAACGCAGATGGAGATCGCACCCAAAAACTAGGGTACAGGAACACAGAGTAAGCTTTGAGGGTTACGAGAATACAGTTTTGGGATTTAAAGATTTTTGAATTATTTGTTTGTATTTGGGAATTTTGTCTTCGTTGAGTAATTTTTTTGTGTTGGAATTCGAAAGATGAAAAGGAAAACTCCTTGCGTTATTTATAGAGTACATTCCTTGGTTGTTAAGTAATTAGTAGGAAGGATGGCAGACTGTTTTTAGGTTAGGCACAGGTTGATGGGTGACAATTCATTTTATTTTCAACGCGAAATAGTACGCATACTTAGCTGTTAAGAAACTATATATATATATATATTATTTGTTTACTTATTTTATCCCTGTATGGTTTGGAATAACTATCAGAGCGGTTGGTTGCAAATGCGGACTGGTTTGACCCTTTGTAGTAATATTTGTATTGTTATTCATTTTGTTAGGTTTGTCGCAAGAGAGAATGGGAAAAGATAATTTAAATAATGGTGTGGGGACTGGGAATGATTTAAATAAAGGTATTGGTAATTAGCGTCCCGGTATTGATGCATCAGAGCCAGGATTTAAAAGAAGGGAACGGGTATATAAATGTTTATTTGAGTTAAATGATTTCAACACTCTCTAATTAAAATTTTGAGAAGGTACAGACTTCTTTTGGCAACAATAACAATACCATTGTAATCAACTATCTATTATGATCCCAAAAATAAAATAATATAGACAAGCTGACTTATTCTGTATCATCACTTATACTGCCAATTATAACATGTAGTACGGCCTTGACGTTGTGTTCACATGAATTGGATTATGAAATCTATTATTGCTCGAAAACCATGTTCACAAGAACAACTCATGCATCACTTAATAAATGAACCATTTAAGCGTGTGCGTCGCACATCGTATTTTACTCCGTTTTGTTAGCTTGGCTTAAACGACAATCTATTTGCAAATTATACTGTTGTCTTATTTTATATTGTCTTTTTATTCTTAAACAATCATTAATTAATTAATTTCTATTTTATGTTTATTAGAAAAATCCAAATTATTTAATTCAAAACATTAAAATGATTAAATAAATTATTTAATTGCTAAAATTGTGGGACGTTACATATTCTTTCGGATCAAGCGCCAAGTGGCTATGTCAAACCATACTCCTATAAATAGGCCTCCAAGGAATCACTTCAAGGGGATCGATCCCTGGAATATAGAACCAGATATTGCAAGGCTATTGAAATTGCTAATTTCATCTCTTTTCTCTACTTTCTTTCATACAAAACAATTGTAATTTGTAATATCTAACGTAGGCACATTGTCGAGTCTCTATAAAAACTTTGTGTGTCTTAATTATTTTATATTTTTCTGAGACTGTGGTTGTAAAATTGTTCCATGATTGTTATGACTTTGGGTGTTGGTCTTAAAAGAGCTAATTTCTATGTTAACATTTTGGCGCGCCAGGTAGGGGAACGCAACAGAGATTTCTAGCTTAAAGGAAATTGGTCGCATGGAAACATGAAAATAGTAAGACAAAAGATGGAATTTTCTCTCATATTGAAGATGTTGGGAACGAGGGCACAAGGAATGGAGGAAATGAAGGGGCTTCTTCTCACGATGATCCTTCAATTAACAAGAGAAGAAATGGATGGAGTGATGAATAATTTGAAGTCGCGTATGGGGCGATAGGGCGAACTCCTCCGCAGGCAAAAGAATATGATGAATAGCTTCTTTGCAAGAGTTGATGAAATAAAAAGGCCAGGAAGTCAAAAATCATTTGTTGGGGATGGACCCAAAGGCATGGTTGTGGCTCGAGCAGAAGACATGCCAAAACACATATCAACAGTAGCTCTGGTTCGACCAGTTCCAATGTCGAAAAAGATCGAGTAGGGGGAAACCGCCCAGGAAACTATGATTTGCATCGTTGCGCTTCAACTAGGGATATTGCAAATGGAAATGCTGGAAATATTAGTCAATCCAAACCAATATGGCTCTAAATGGAGGTGTAACAACCAAAATTCCAACGGGGCTGGATTTTTTAGAAATTCTAAATCTGAAGCCACTGAAACTTGAGTTGGTTTGTATACTATTTTACAGAGAAGAAAGAGATAATAAGTATATCAGAGCTCGAAAAAACATCTCATAGCGGAATGGATAAAATATAATAATAAAATATAGTCTAACCGAAATAATGACACTGCCTAACAAGTGTCTAAAGGCTACCAAATCTCTGTTTAGTTACATTTTCTTAATCATTAGGTTATTCTGGTTAGCAGCACTCTAGGCTCTACACATGTCACGCCCATCTACTCCCCAGTAGAATAAACCTAATATAATATATATGTAGTTATGCCCAACATATCTCCCTTAATACCCTTCTCGTACGGTCTCCGTTGTCACACCGCGGAAGCATGCACAACCTTCATCCTATGTCCGACCGCATACGGAAATCCTCATCATTACACCACGTGATCGCATAGAACTACCATCGTTATACCATGTTAGCGATCCTCTTATCCGAACTCCTCGGTCGAACCATATCTCGGCACGTAGTAGTGCCCTAACTTCTACAATACACCACCCAATGCGTGTATCTATACCCTCGCACGAATGTACTACCCACTACAACCTGAGTTTCGTAATAGGGTTGTATACAATGCACGAAACTCGGCTGGAAGCATTCGATATCTATAAAGGCAGCCTCGTTAGGACTACATTACATATATCCACATATGGGCTGTCTCTTTTATTGGTGGTTATGGCCCCACCCTAGCCCCTTCCTCAACTAATGAAAGACTGCATTAAGAGCTAATGATGTGCCCCTATCAACCAGTCTAACATCAATTTGGCGTGTCCCTCAACCAACATCTCAATAGTGAAAGATCGTTGGTCTGTTGTTTTAGCTCTAGTCTTTCCACATCCCACTGACCGTCGATAACAGGTATCTGATGGTTACTATCCTTAATTTGGTCCAGGAACCTCCTTCTTGACGGAAAAAAAGGGTGAATCACCCAATGTCATCTACCATAGCTTTCTGATTGTCATACCATAGTTGCAGTCAACGTATACTCTAGATGGTGCAATAGACCTGCTCCGAGCGACGGTTTCATCCGGTTGTTCCTCAGAGGGCCATCTCAGAGTACCCTACCACAACCCATAAAAGCCTCGTGCTTCCCTCCAGTCCCGTAGAATAATCAGTTAGACGTGCTCATCTCGTGCTTCTAGACACCGCGCTGAACTTGTTGTATATAACATTGTTGTATACACAATTATATGATTTTTTTTATGATAACAACCAAATATATATTAGTATAAATGTGTTTGTTATTGTACTGTTTCATATGTACATCACATACAAAAATATAATATTTATATTTAGATAAAATACGACTGTACAGAAATTCAAACATTCACACAGTATTTTATTTAAATATAATATTTTATTTCACCATTCAAAAAATACAAATTTACAACTCCACTATCTGTACATCATAGAAATACAATATAGTAATCTTCAGTTGATTTCATTATATACAAGGTTCCTCACTACAATTGACTCTGTCATTCATTTGTACAAACATTTATACATTCACTCAGTTAACATACACATACATACTGGCACTCTCTCTTTCACTGCTTCATCTTCTGTCTTTTGTCTTCACGGCACATTGTTAGTCCACTCATCATCTGCTTACCTTTCATATACAGAAACACTCACACACACGGTATCTAGAACAGAAATAATATTCTAAATTCTAGTGAATATAATTTTTATTTTAAAAATTTATTTGCCTCATAATTTCAGTGTGTTTCTATAATTTTTCATGACTTAATCTGATTTTTATGTCCATCCATCTGTGTCTAGACAGCTTGTGATATTCACAGTGATACACTATAAATACCACAAGGCAGACAATATATATACACACACGTATATACAGAACATGGTTAGGGAAAACTATTTTGAAAGGCTGCATATACACATGTGTATAAATATACACATGTGCACTGCCTCGCCAATCAAAATGTAGTAGCGAGCAACTGAGGAGCAGCCATGATGACCAACCCAACTCAGTGCACAACTCAATAAATTCAAGCACAAGGAAAGCAAGCAGCCCATGTGTCAGAGCCATGCAAATTCAAGTCAAACCAGCAAGTGTAAATGGGTGAATAAGTGAATCTCAGGTTCAAGCAAGCAAACATGGTCAAAATTCAACATGGAGCATATGCACAAGCTCAAGCATGGTGATATGTCAACAACAATCAAGTGATGCAGTAAACATGGAGATGCATGATTGTTTCAGCATGGTAGGTACATCAGCAAAATGAAGCAACAAAACTGTTTCAGCAATGATGGGCACAAAATGGTGGATGACAACATACTGTAATGGTCGAGCAACTTAAATGGAGAGTGGCCACATGTTTGAGCTAACAAGAACATGAATGGATGACACAAGACAGAGAGCATGGCAATGTAAAGCCAACAGCAAATGCTTGGGTGGCAACATAATCAGCTCATGCCGCAAAGAAGCCAAGATAAAAATGAAGCGTAGAAGCTACATAACTATATATATACATGATGCAACAGATTTGAAGTACAAGCAACTGCCATGATTAAAGTAGCATGGAGTAGCATGTACATGGGTCAGTGGATCAGAAGTACGCAATATCAGCATGTAAAAGTGGTCGAGACAATGGTGGATCTTGTACCATGTCATACAGCAATTTCAAGTGACAAAGATCAACAAAATCGGTGCAAGTATGGTCAAGATGGAAATAGTTTCAGCCCAACAATTCAAAGGCCACAACATGTCAAGGCAAGTACATGAAACTATAAAAATGCAGCATTCAGGTTCAAGTTTCAGGACATAAGAACATGTGTATGTACAAGTATATGGAAGCAAAACTACATGCAAGCAATCAGAGAATTAATCAATGGCAACCAAAATTATACAGCCATGATCATCAATGTATTTGTGGCAAATTCAATAATTCCAAAAATGGCCGTGTGGTGACTAAGCAAAGTTTCACATTTAGGGTAATGTGTTAAATCAATTTATTTGGCAAGTTTTTCAACAAAATTGAAATTCAGTGCTTATATGCCAAAGATTCTTTCCAGTCATAAAGTTCAGTTTGAGGCAAGCTGTAACGAACCGGGTTTTAGTTAGTCAATTACATGAATATAACTCATGAATCTTTATAATTTAATTCAATTTAAAAACATTAATTATCTCAATAACTAAGATTGAATCTTTAAAATATGAGATCCCTTAAAAATTCAAGTAATAAAACCTAACTTGAATTGTTAACCCATAGAAACAAACAAATAAGATGAAATAAAATATAATTATATTTCAATATTGAATAAAGCAAGTGACTTATATTTGCTTCAATTAAAATATATAAGTGAAATATTTATATGCGAAAAAATATATTTTTTGTACATTACCTAAAAATGTAAATGTACATAGTGTTGTGCATTATTAAAATAAGACTAAAATCAAATGGAAATGTTAATATCAAATAAAAAGTAAGGCAAGTGTATTATTTTGTTTAAAATATACTTATATAAATATATATAAATATATATATATATATATATAAATATAAATATATATATATATATATATATACAAGTGTACATGAGGCTACTATGAATTATGTTCATCACAAGTGCATTAAAATATAACTCATATAGCTGTGTACAATAACATTGAAAAGAAAACTTTTGTCTGGATAAACAATACAACATAAAATCTGAAAGAAGAATTTAGCATAAAAATAAGTCATGAAACGAAAACTAAAGTTTAAATTAGACAAGAAAGATACTGCCAAGTACATTAAAAGTGGAAGAAAACAGTAGCCTGCAAAAGTATGGAAAAAAATTGACAAATGAATTTAAGTAGCACAAACATGTGCATATTATGTAAACAAGATGAACAATGTGCAGGCTCGGCATAAACTGATAGGTCCAGCGTAGTATATATTTATTGTATAAATCTAAAACATTAACTAACCTGAACAAAAAAAACCAACCATTAAACTGAAAACTAGTACAAAACAAAAATTTAAAGGTTAACAGCCAATAGAAATATGAGCATATGCATGTCCTGATGCAAATTAATGTAGGAATTATCCGAGATCAATAGGGGATTTGGCAATAAATGGCAAGCCAATTAAATAAAAGGAACATGGCCTGCGATGTGTACAAGTTTGGAAAAGTTACTTCAGCAATTAATTAGAAAAGAAAGTGGCAACAAATCAATACAAAATAAGAACAAAATTTTTGACGAAATACAATAAAATGCATGCAAAAAACTGTAGATTGAAGGTGAAATGTAACAACTTGTATTAAATATGTAGGGCCAGCTAAATTTAAGCTGTTTTAATGCATGCGCAAGTCACTAAAGACAGCTGCAAATTTTAATTAAAAACAGATTTAAAACCATGTGCAATTACTGTAGAAAGTGAACTTTTACACAGCCTTGTGTAAATTAATATGCCAGCTAAACTTGAATTGTGACAAATTAGTCTAGGCGGAGAAAAACACATGCATTTCCTGTAGCTAGATTAAAATTTGCGCAAGACATGTTCATCACATAAATAGAATTAGAATGCAACCTACACTAGAAATAGGCTAGAAAGTAGGATGTTGATTGAATTAAAATTCACATGGTCGAACCATTTACGTCCAGGATATTTTCAGTTTTCAGAACATAGTACAAATCAAACTATTTCTTAGATAATTTACATGAACACCTCACCATTTAGCCGCAAACCACAACACACCACTTGGTAGAGTAATGGTTTGGTGCTGAAAATTCTGATCATCCTCTCAGCCAAGGAAAAAGATATGATTGGTGGGTAAAAACTTGAAGTACACATGCATTTAAGGGAGGGGGTATCAGCAGCCATTTCTGATAGAGAAGTGGCACAAAATGGTTTAAACACATGTTCCTTAGCACAGAAAACACCTCGGCTATATGTAACACCCCACGCCCGCTAGGGTCACTCACAAAGGGAATGCCATAGCATCGGTAGAGTATTTTAGTGAATATAGAACAGAAAAATTACAACAAGACAGATATAAATAGTACTTGAAATTTCAAAACATCATCTCATAACAGCGGAAATAAACATGTCTGGTTACATCATAAAACCATGATAAAAGTCAAGTACAATATCCATCAAAATAAAGAAGTACATAATCCCACTCTCTCATACAATAGCCATAAGAAAAGAAAAGATAACTGGATAACTGGAGCTTTACATCAACCCAAGCTCCTCAAGACTGGAAACAGAAATCTGATCAAGCTCTACTACCGCTAGGATCCACCGTAGGACCTGAGGGTTGGGAAAAAGATAAAAACAACAGGGTCAGACATAAGTCTGAGTGAGTCCTATAACTTTAACAATACAATCATTAAAGTAACCAGAGAAGACATAAACTTGACCTACGGTAATATCTGGGGATGAATGGCTACACTAAGCAGCTTGGTAGACTTAGGATAAACTAAGATAATCGTCAGGACGCATCTACCCACCCAAGGATAATTACTAACTGCACCACACCAGTCATTCCTACTTAAAGGTTGATCCCTTCCAAAATTTCCCCAGTAGTTTCATGTACCCCTAGCCCACTACATAGGTGCCGTCTGCCCCTATCTCCACTAGGTGTACCCAGTAATTCTTACCCAGTAGTTTCTTGTACCCCTACATAGGTGTCGTCTGCCCCTATCTTCATTAGGTGTACCCACTACTCCCCAAGCGATCGGCTCCCTACCGTAGATACCCGTGCTGGTCCCACAGTGGGGTGTATCACTCCCCTAAAGTGGCTACTCAATACTAACGGTGCACGGCTTTATATCTACACGATGCAACAACGGCTTATCTACCAGCCCGGGCCCACACACGCATATGAAACCCGTTGGACTTGCGTTGCCACCGCTAACCCGTTTTGGCCTCTTATAATCAAGCCCAATATGCGTGTCCCGTCACTCGACTTGGGTCGAGCCCACAAAGATACGTTTGGGATATTGGTTGAAATGGGCCCCCACAAGCTACCCACTTAAGCTTGTCAAATATCTAGTGTATCCCACTTAACCCTTTAATCATGTTTAATTACATGTTTCCACTTGGTTAAGTATTCTAATCGTATTTTCTATTGCCACCCAAGGCAACCCACTAGATTCCACATGCCACCCAAGGCACCCACAGAATTTCCTCATGCCACCCAAGGCACCCACTTAACCCCTCATGTCCCACTACATGCTATTATGGTTAAGTGTTTCTTAATTAATTAAGACCGTGATCTCCCGTAAAGACCTCCCACATTAGACTGGCTGTTATGACCGCCTGGTTAAGCCGGTAGAATCCGGGCAGTCTTACGTCATAACAGAGTCTAACCTCGTGTCTTTACCTTAATCACGTATTTAATTTATGGCTAAGACCTCTCACATTGGGCTGACATTTGTAGCAACTGGTTAAGCCGGTCGGGTCCGGGCAGTTTTACACTACAAATGAGTCCAACCTCGTGTCTTAGTCGATTAATTACACCTAATTAATCACCCCCATATTAATTATCCCTAATTAATATCAAGTTTTCCATAACATGGGTAGACCTAACTCAATAGGTAAATTCCCATGGGGTAGACCTAACTCAATAGGTAAATTCCCACTTATGGTAATTTATTTTTATGGTATGCTTAATCATACCCAAACATTCATTTATTAACATATTTACCACCCCATCGTTCCCCACGTAAATCGTTCTCGTTACATAACATAATAAGGGGAAGATCATCGCAAATATCATGGGTTTAGCATACAACTTTGTCATGGGTTAAGAGGATGTCAACTTGCATATATGAGCATATATTAACCCAACCACATACAACCCAAACTTGCATATTATCATACACATGATTTGCATAACATGTTGCATATGAGCTTGCATATTATCATACACATATCTTGCATAACATGTTAAACTTGCATATAGGCATTCTCAATCTTGCATAACATGTTAAACATGCATTTAAGCATACACATAACTTGCATAAGCATTCACATACTTGCATAGGCATTCACATACTTGCATAACTTGCATATCATGTCATTTAAACATATTCCTATCTTGCATAAGTATTCATATACTCGCATAAGCATGCATAACTTGCATATCACATAAATCTTGCATTTAAACATATACATGACTTGCATAAGCTTCCATACACTTGCATAAGCATGCATAACTTGCATATCACTTTCAACTTGCATTTAAACATACACTTAACTTGCATATCACTTTCAACTTACATTTAATCATATACTTAACTTGCATATCTTACTTTGATAAACATGCATAATCCCACTTATTAAATATGCATAAATCCACTTATTAAACATGCATATATCCACTTGTTAAACATGCATAAATCAACTTATTAAGCATGCATAAACCAACTTTTCAAATATGCATAAACATAGAACAACATAGAGTAACATATCATTATGCATGATTCATACTCACTAATCTGCATTTAAGACCATAAGTCTCATTACACCCAATCTACTTACTTTAACAAATGATGTTAAAGTGATAGAAACTCACCAAACTCAAGATTAACCAACTTGTGAAGAGAGATTAGTTGCTAATTATGATGATGGAGATGATTAGAGAATGATATGAGAGGGATTAGCTTGAAACTTCCTTCTTAGATTAATGGAGACTCCTTTTTAGGATTTGATTTGGCGGCATGAGGCCATTATTTCTATTTTTGGTGAAGATTAAGGTAGGTTTAGGGTGTATTTATAGATTAAGAAAGTGTTTTAGGCCCTTGGATTAACCCTAGATTAATTTAGGTCCATTAGATTTAGGAAACCTCTAGAACCAGACCCAGCCCTAACCAAAAAAACCAGATCTGGTGCACCCAAGCACCCTGGCTCGACACACCATGTCGACAGGCAAGTCGACAGGCATGTCGACACCCCTGTCGACATGCTTAGGCGGGAATCCTCCCGCCTGGCCCCGCTGGTTCTAAATTTAAATTTAAATTTAAATCCCTAAATCTGTTTTAAGCTCTAATTTTTCTGCAAACTTCCTTGGGCCATAACTTGGTCATACGGACTCCGATTTTCGAAAACTCGGACTCTATTTCGCGTATTTTTCCGAGACGAACGCAATGACGCAGCCCGTTACCCCCAATTCCCACGTCTTAGATTATTTATTCAGTAATTAGTGAATTTTAGTATTAACTAAAATTCGGGGTGTTACATTCTCCCCTCCTTAAAGGATTTCGTCCCCGAAATCTCTAGGCTAAGGAGAATGCATATCCTACCATCCAAACAACCATCTACTCAAACCATCAACCACAGGCATCCATTGTCCTTAAACAGTTTCTAATGATGTATGAGCATATGCAAAAAGTGTGTGTATATGTTCCCTAGCTAATGTATGAACATATGCAAACCATGATAGTGCCATGCATCCATTATGTATGCGAGAAAACCCTATCGACACATACAATATCTACATGAGTGCACAATCATTCACCAAAATGCATCATCCATGTGATAACACAACCATTATACATCCATAAATATATTTTCCTACACACAATTTTATGCAATATGCAATATGAAGTGATTGAGCCGATCTAGTGCCTAGAGTGTGTGTATATGCATCCACGAGCAACCACTAGCAAACACTTGCATCCACTTGCATCCATCAACCATAACATGTCTCAAACACATGTTTCAACCATAGGTTTACCCTATCTAAAGGTCAAAGGTACTAACGAGAGGACATACTAAAGATAAGATAAGTACTAGACAAGCGATAAAGGAGAAAGTAAGGACATACCCTCAAAAAGAAATGGGTACAATGAACGCATCTTCGCTTCCGTCTCCCAAGTCGCGTTGCTCTCATCTTCTCCCCATTGCACCTTGACTAGTTGAACCTCACGATTCCTCAATTTCCTAGCCTCTGACCCAAGGATGCGAGTAGGAGCTCGTCGAATAGTCGCATCACGCTCAACCTCTACATCTCTAAGTAAGCTCGGCTCTACCACCTCCGCGGTCTCATGTAAGCACTTCCTCAGATGTGATACATGGAATACATCATGAACACCACTAAGTCTGTCGGGCAACTCTACCCTATATGCCATCCGTCCAATCCTTTCCTTAATAGGAAACGGCCCAACAAACCTTGGTGCTAACTTCCCAACGGATCCGAAGCGAACAACATTTCTCAACGGAGATACCTTAACAAAAACCCTATCCCCAACCTCAAACTCAAGATCCGTCCTTCTCTTGTCCGCATAAGATTTTTGCCTATCCTGCGCTGCTTTCATCCTTCTCCGAATCAAGTCAATCTTCTCAGAAGTCTCCCTAACCATATCCGGCCCAAGCAAGATCTTATCCGTAGATTCCCACCAACATGTAGGTGATCGACAAGGCCTTCCATAGAGAGCTTCGAAAGGAGCCATACCAATACTGGACTGAAAGCTGTTATTATATGCGAACTCCACCAATGGAAGATGCTCTTCCCATGTACCTCCAAAATCTAAGATACAAAGCCTCAAAAGGTCTTCTAGAACACGATTCACCCTCTCAGTCTGGCCGTCTGTCTGAGGATGATATGCGGTGCTCAGACACAATTGAGTCCCCACTGCTTCTTGCAAACTTCTCCAGAACTCGCTAGTGAAGATAGGATCTCGATCACTAACTATGCTAGAGGGTACCCCATGTAATCGAACTATCTCTCGAAGATATACTGAAGCTAGCCATGGAGCAGTCCTCTTGCTCTTCACAGGTATGAAATGGGCGCTCTTAGTAAGTCTATCTACCACCACCCAAATTCCTGTATTACCCTTCCTCGACCTGGGTAACCCGTCAATAAAATCCATCGAGACGCTATCCCACTTCCATTGCGGAACCTCCAATGGGTGAAGCAACCCACCTGGTTTCCTTTGCTCCGCCTTCACTTGCTGGCACATCAAACATCGAGCGACATATTTGGCCACGTCTTTCTTCATACCGGCCCAGAAGAAAACCCTCTTCATGTCTTGGTACATCTTATCCCCACCGGGATGAATGGTCATCCTAGAACGGTGTGCGTCATCAAGAATAGCCTTCCTCAGCCCTTCGTCTTGCGGTACACAAAGTCTACCGTCTCTACGCAAGCACCCCCTATCGTCCAGGGTGTACCTACTCAAATGGCTGGACGACTCCCCCCTTATGAGCTTCCCTATCAACTCAACCAACTGTGGGTCATCCCTCTGGGCTTCCCCAATCCGCCCCAAAAGAGTAGGTCTAACTTCCAAAGAAGCTAGCAAACCGGGTACATAATCAATGGAAGGTCTGAAATCAAACATCGAGATAAACTCCAAGTCTCGTCGTTCCACGAACAATGGACTCAAGGACAACCTTCTCCTACTCAAGGCGTCCGCCACCACGTTACCCTTGCCAGGGGTATACGCTATCTCGAAATCATAGGATGCTAAAAACTCCATCCACCTTTGTTGTCTTAAGTTTAGATCTTTCTGAGAGAACAAGTACTTCAAAGATTTATGGTCAGTGAACAACTCGAATCTCTCACCAAGAAGATAATGGCGCCAAATCTTAAGCGCAAAAACAATAGCGGCCAGCTCTAGATCATGGGTAGGGTAATTTTTCTCATGTGCCCTCAACTGCCTTCCACCATAGGCTATTACCCTCCCCTCTTGCATTAAGACTGCGCCAAGTCCTGTCCCACAGGCATCGGTATAGACAACAAATGGCTTGCTCCCATCTGGCAACACTAAAACTGGAGCGGTGGTTAAAGCTCTCTTTAACCGTCGGAACGCATCATCACAATCTACGTCCCACGTGAAAACAAGATTCTTCTTTGTTAAGCGGGTTAATGGGGCTGATATCTTCGCGAAGTCTTTAATGAACTTCCTATAATAACCCGCCAACCCCAAGAAACTTCTTACTTCGGTAGCATTCTTCGGAACCTTCCAATCCTGAATTGATACTACCTTCGCGGGATCCACAGCTATCCCTTCCTTGGAGACCACGTGCCCCAAGAATCGTACTTCCTTCCTCCAGAAGTGACATTTAGAGAATTTAGCCTTAAGGCTATGCGCTCGAAGAGTCTTCAACACTTCCCCAAGATGTAGGGCATGCTCTTCTTCACTCTTAGAAAATACTAAGATATCATCCACAAAGACCACCACGAATTTATTAAGGAACTCCCTGAACACCCTACTCATCAAATCAACAAAGTATGCAGGGGCGTTCGTCAACCCAAATGGCATCACCAGCCACTCATAGAAACCATCCGGAGTCCTAAAGGCAGTCTTGTCTATGCTATCCTCAGCCACCCTCAACTGATGAAACCCCGTGGCCAAGTCCAACTGAGAAAATACTGAAGCGCCAACCAACTGATCGAAAAGATCATCTATCCTCGGCAATGGGTGTCTATTCTTCTTTGTGAGCTTGTTGAGTTCTCTATAGTCTACACAAAGTCTGAGGGACCCATCCGCCTTCGTAGCAAATACTACTGGAGCACCCCACTCCGATATGCTCCGTCTTATGAACCCCTTCTCAAGCAACTCCCCTACTTGCTTATGGAGTTCCCTCCTCTCACGAGGAGCCATGTGGCGCACTGGTAAAGATACCGGTTTAGCATTGTCCACCAAATATATTCGGAAGTCAATCTCCCGCTTCGGAGGTAAGCCCTTCACCTCCTCAAACACATCCGGATATTCCCGGACCACTCTAATAGATTGTAAACTCTCGACCGAAGCGTCAAGCGATTCAAGATAACTTAGCATAACAGAGTCCATGGGATTACAAGAAATCTCGAGAGTGTTACCCAAGCGGGTCATGAGCCTAACAACTCTCCTTTCGAAATCAAGAACGGCACCATTACTGGATAACCAGTTCATGCCCAAAATCAACCCATAGCCCGTGAAGCCCAATACAAAAGCATCACATCTAAACTCAATGCTAAGTATAGAAATCTTCAAACCCAAACATATCATGGACAAATAAGTGGAGCCCCCAATTGGGTTTGAAACAACCAAGGGATCATCTACCAGACTGGTGTCTAGGTGCAGTGACTCAACTAATGATGATGAAATAAACGAATGCGATGCGCCTGAATCAAACAATGTACGGACAGGATGGTCAAATAGAAAAACCAGACTTTCAACGGAAATAGTTCTACCTCTCTCCTGAATCGGTGGAACCGCGAGAGCCTGTACTTGCCCCCTAGCCTGACTCGGTGCCATAAGAGCTTGCACCTGTCCTCCTGAGGTAGATCCCGTCCTTTGCCCCTTCTTAGGGCAATCCTTCACTAAGTGCCCTGCTTCGCCACAGTGGAAGCAACCGGTCTTCTTCTTCTTGCGACAATCCTTGCTTAGGTGGCCAGGTGTCCCACAATTGAAACACTTCTTCTTCTTGCTCTTGCCACCGTTGCCTTTCCCACCTTTGCTTTGCTGTTGTTGCTGAGGTCTCTTTTGATCTCCCTTCTTCTCGGGTGCCTTATTAGCATTAGGACCCTTCTCTTCCTCATACATGAGTGTCATGTCAACTAGCTTCTCAAAGGTGGCCCCCATAGGGATGTGAGTCATAGCCAACCCATGCATAGGCTCATTCAAGCCTTTCACGAACCTCAAAGCCTTCTTCTCCGGTGTATTCACCATGTCTAGGCCAAACCTTGCCAATTGGTTAAACTTATTGACGTATTCCTTCACCGAAAGATTTCCTTGCTTCAGAGTCAAGAATCTTTCCATATACAAGTTTTCCTCCGCCCTTGAGAGAAACTTTGCCACAAATCTTTGCCTAAAATCCGCCCAAGAGTCAACGGGGCGTTCTCCATTAGTAACCTCCCACCAGAATGAGGCCTCTCCCTTCATTAACCAAGCAGCCAACTTGACTTTCTTCCCTTCTTCCATCTCAAAGATATCTATCAACTCTTCCACCTCTTTAAGCCAATCTCTAGCCTCCACAAAGGTTTCAGATCCTTGAAAAGGTTTCCCTCCCATAGCTTTAAATTCCTTGCAAGTCTTAGCAAAAGTATCCGTGCGAGTAGGAGGGGGAGGAGGAAGATCGGGTGCTACGGTTGGTGGAGGAATATTTGCTGGACCCGCAGTGGTGGCCCTAGCCTCCATCAATCTCCTATACCATACTGGTACCGTCACACCCTCTGGAAGATTAAGATTCTCGGCCATGCTGAAACGAAAAAGGAAAGATTCAAGACGGAGAATTCGAAGGATATAGATATGGCTATTGGGGATTATGCTTTTCTTTCAAAAACTTTTCTCTTAAAAGACATGTTTTTGAAAATATCTTTTCCAAAAATGTTTTTAGAAAAATAGTTTTCTAAAAATTTTATCTGTTCCGGTAACCTTTGCTCTGATACCACGTGTAACACCCCACGCCCGCTAGGGTCACTCACAAAGGGAATGCCATAGCATCGGTAGAGTATTTTAGTGAATATAGAACAGAAAAATTACAACAAGACAGATATAAATAGTACTTGAAATTTCAAAACATCATCTCATAACAGCGGAAATAAACATGTCTGGTTACATCATAAAACCATGATAAAAGTCAAGTACAATATCCATCAAAATAAAGAAGTACATAATCCCACTCTCTCATACAATAGCCATAAGAAAAGAAAAGATAACTGGATAACTGGAGCTTTACATCAACCCAAGCTCCTCAAGACTGGAAACAGAAATCTGATCAAGCTCTACTACCGCTAGGATCCACCGTAGGACCTGAGGGTTGGGAAAAAGATAAAAACAACGGGGTCAGACATAAGTCTGAGTGAGTCCTATAACTTTAACAATACAATCATTAAAGTAACCAGAGAAGACATAAACTTGACCTACGGTAATATCTGGGGATGAATGGCTACACTAAGCAGCTTGGTAGACTTAGGATAAACTAAGATAATCGTCAGGACGCATCTACCCACCCAAGGATAATTACTAACTGCACCACACCAGTCATTCCTACTTAAAGGTTGATCCCTTCCAAAATTTCCCCAGTAGTTTCATGTACCCCTAGCCCACTACATAGGTGCCGTCTGCCCCTATCTCCACTAGGTGTACCCAGTAATTCTTACCCAGTAGTTTCTTGTACCCCTACATAGGTGCCGTCTGCCCCTATCTTCATTAGGTGTACCCACTACTCCCCAAGCGATCGGCTCCCTACCGTAGATACCCGTGCTGGTCCCACAGTGGGGTGTATCACTCCCCTAAAGTGGCTACCCAATACTAACGGTGCACGGCTTTATATCTACATGATGCAACAACGGCTTATCTACCAGCCCGGGCCCACACACGCATATGAAACCCGTTGGACTTGCGTTGCCACCGCTAACCCGTTTTGGCCTCTTATAATCAAGCCCAATATGCGTGTCCCGTCACTCGACTTGGGTCGAGCCCACAAAGATACGTTTGGGATATTGGTTGAAATGGGCCCCCACAAGCTACCCACTTAAGCTTGTCAAATATCTAGTGTATCCCACTTAACCCTTTAATCATGTTTAATTACATGTTTCCACTTGGTTAAGTATTCTAATCGTATTTTCTATTGCCACCCAAGGCAACCCACTAGATTCCACATGCCACCCAAGGCACCCACAGAATTTCCTCATGCCACCCAAGGCACCCACTTAACCCCTCATGTCCCACTACATGCTATTATGGTTAAGTGTTTCTTAATTAATTAAGACCGTGATCTCCCGTAAAGACCTCCCACATTAGACTGGCTGTTATGACCGCCTGGTTAAGCCGGTAGAATCCGGGCAGTCTTACGTCATAACAGAGTCTAACCTCGTGTCTTTACCTTAATCACGTATTTAATTTATGGCTAAGACCTCTCACATTGGGCTGACATTTGTAGCAACTGGTTAAGCCGGTCGGGTCCGGGCAGTTTTACACTACAAATGAGTCCAACCTCGTGTCTTAGTCGATTAATTACACCTAATTAATCACCCCCATATTAATTATCCCTAATTAATATCAAGTTTTCCATAACATGGGTAGACCTAACTCAATAGGTAAATTCCCATGGGGTAGACCTAACTCAATAGGTAAATTCCCACTTATGGTAATTTATTTTTATGGTATGCTTAATCATACCCAAACATTCATTTATTAACATATTTACCACCCCATCGTTCCCCACGTAAATCGTTCTCGTTACATAACATAATAAGGGGAAGATCATCGCAAATATCATGGGTTTAGCATACAACTTTGTCATGGGTTAAGAGGATGTCAACTTGCATATATGAGCATATATTAACCCAACCACATACAACCCAAACTTGCATATTATCATACACATGATTTGCATAACATGTTGCATATGAGCTTGCATATTATCATACACATATCTTGCATAACATGTTAAACTTGCATATAGGCATTCTCAATCTTGCATAACATGTTAAACATGCATTTAAGCATACACATAACTTGCATAAGCATTCACATACTTGCATAGGCATTCACATACTTGCATAACTTGCATATCATGTCATTTAAACATATTCCTATCTTGCATAAGTATTCATATACTCGCATAAGCATGCATAACTTGCATATCACATAAATCTTGCATTTAAACATATACATGACTTGCATAAGCTTCCATACACTTGCATAAGCATGCATAACTTGCATATCACTTTCAACTTGCATTTAAACATACACTTAACTTGCATATCACTTTCAACTTACATTTAATCATATACTTAACTTGCATATCTTACTTTGATAAACATGCATAATCCCACTTATTAAATATGCATAAATCCACTTATTAAACATGCATATATCCACTTGTTAAACATGCATAAATCAACTTATTAAGCATGCATAAACCAACTTTTCAAATATGCATAAACATAGAACAACATAGAGTAACATATCATTATGCATGATTCATACTCACTAATCCGCATTTAAGACCATAAGTCTCATTACACCCAATCTACTTACTTTAACAAATGATGTTAAAGTGATAGAAACTCACCAAACTCAAGATTAACCAACTTGTGAAGAGAGATTAGTTGCTAATTATGATGATGGAGATGATTAGAGAATGATATGAGAGGGATTAGCTTGAAACTTCCTTCTTAGATTAATGGAGACTCCTTTTTAGGATTTGATTTGGCGGCATGAGGCCATTATTTCTATTTTTGGTGAAGATTAAGGTAGGTTTAGGGTGTATTTATAGATTAAGAAAGTGTTTTAGGCCCTTGGATTAACCCTAGATTAATTTAGGTCCATTAGATTTAGGAAACCTCTAGAACCAGACCCAGCCCTAACCAAAAAAACCAGATCTGGTGCACCCAAGCACCCTGGCTCGACACACCATGTCGACAGGCAAGTCGACAGGCATGTCGACACCCCTGTCGACAGGCCTGTCGACAGCCCTGTCGACATGCTTAGGCGGGAATCCTCCCGCCTGGCCCCGCTGGTTCTAAATTTAAATTTAAATTTAAATCCCTAAATCTGTTTTAAGCTCTAATTTTTCTGCAAACTTCCTTGGGCCATAACTTGGTCATACGGACTCCGATTTTCGAAAACTCGGACTTTATTTCGCGTATTTTTCCGAGACGAACGCAATGATGCAGCCCGTTACCCCCAATTCCCACGTCTTAGATTATTTATTCAGTAATTAGTGAATTTTAGTATTAACTAAAATTCGGGGTGTTACAGTGCGCGTCTTAGCACAACTAGTAGAACATAGGTTTTCTTTTTTTTTCAGTCATTAAGAGGACTGCACACTTCTGAATTTGTCCTTCCTGTGATTAGACCGGCATTAAATGATGAATATTTAATATTTTTAATGCACCTATAAATAAAGACACACCTTCATGCAAATTCATAGAAACCAGTAGAAGAAGAATTAAAATCTGAGGAAGCCGAGCCTTTAGAGGTGAGTAAACCATTTTTTTTCATTGTTCAGATTTTCGAATTACTGCTGTGATTGTTTAGATTTGCATAGGTTAGTTTGGATGGTCCTTGATTGAGATTGCAAGTCCTGAACATCATTTTTGACTGACAAATAATTAACAATTAAATCTAGAAAACTTTGTTTTGCATTTGTTTAGACTGTAATTCCATGTATCAAAATATACTCGTATGTTGCATAGGTTCTATTAATTAGTTGAAACTGAGATAAACAAAACTACTATTTTGTTATGCAAACATTAAACCTATTACAAAAGAGAATTCTATCGAGTTCTTTGTCTATGTTTGTGTGATGCAAGAATATGATACATGTGCGTGTCAAATTTTAGTAATACAATGGAATATGAATGTTGAAACAAAAGTATGAATAAGAAAACAGAAAACCAGTCTGTTCTCTGTAAACAAACATTCATCATGGATTTTCAAACCTCTTAAGAACCTGATGTGAATATATAAATGTAATCATGGTACAAAATGATGATTTTTGGTGGTTCCACGATTTTTAACATCATGAATGTTGAGATATGCCATGATGATTGGAAATTGAACTTTGCTCAAATTCCGGCGATCAAGGCAATCAGAATCTATGCCGTCAGGAGGAAAGCATCATGGAGGATAGGATGTTATAGGAAAAATATAGAAAGATTTTTCTATTACGTAGATTTGAAGAACGGATTAAAAATAGAGAAAAAAATGGGTTTTTGGGTACATATTGTTCACGCCGGAGCTGCACCGCGACGCCAGCACTAGGGGGCTGCGCACCTGGGGTTCGGCGCTGGAGGAGGCCAGCGTGGTGTAGTTTGAGTGGCACGGAGTTCTATGGTCTGAGAAGAAAGCGGTGTAAGTTTTCTCGAAAGGAACCCATGCGTTAAAAATGGTGGAAGACAGTGAAATCACTGTTCACGTTCAGATGATTGGACCTAGGTGTAGCAATGAGGACCGGAGATGATTTGTGACAGGTCTGGACGTTCACGAGGGTCAGTGGTGATGCACGTGCACCATGCACTGGCTATTGCAGATTAACACATTGGCACTTTGGGCGGTGAGGGAATCACGGTTGTGGCAAGGGGTTTTTAGGGTTGGCACATTAGTACTTTAGCATTGGGGAAAGTACCAGGCGGTACTTTGGCAAAACCAGGAAAATACGGTTGTGGCATCAGATTTGAGGGCGGAAACACGTGTGCAGGTGAAGTGGTACTTTGGGAATGGGTAAAGTGGTACTTTGGTGCGGAAGTACCAGGTGGTACTTTGGCACGACGGGAAAACACAGCTGTGGCAAGGGGTTTTTAGGGTCGGCGCATTGGTACTTTGGCAGATGGGAAAGTATCAAGTGGTACTTTGGCAAATTCAGAATGGACGGTGACTGGAGCGATTTTCACGTTCGCACCGTGGCGTTTCAAGAGTGGTACTTTGACAAAACTAGTACTTTGGAAAAGACGAAGAAAAATGAGATTTTAAACGAAGTTTTAAATTAAAAACTAGTTTAAATAAAACAGGAAATTTAATAATTAATTAATTAATTAAGTTTTATTTTGGTGACAAAGAGAAGCATAATGTATTGGGTAGGTGAAAAGCAAGATGGTGGCAAGAGAACTTGACTTCCGAAGTTCAACAGTTTTAAAAATAAAATAAATAGGAAATAATTTAAATGAAAAACATAAATTATTTATGATTTGTTAAAAGATAGTTTACAAATGAGACGATAATGAAATTTGGAAATATTTGTCGTGTAAAACAAAAAGAGTAAAATACCGTGTGCGATGCGCACATTTTTGTTGTTCGTTAAAGATAACCGAATCACTTGGGTTTGAACAATACAATCATATATACTTTCCTACTGGTTAAAGATCTCAAAATACAAAATAAATCATACTTAATCCAGTTAACTCTAAACTGATAGCTAATATTTTAGATTGAATTGATATTAAAAACCATTCTTAAGTAATATCGTGTAACACCCCACGTCCGCTAAGGTCACTCATAAGAGGGGAATGCCTTAGTTTCGGTGAAGTATTTTAAGTGAATATAGAACAGTAAAATTACAACAAGACAGATATAAGTAATACTTGAAAATTTAAATCATCATTTCATTGCAGCGGAAAGTAAAACATGTTTGGTTACATCACAAAACCATACAAGAGTCAAGTACAAAATATTCATCTTGATAAAAATAAGTACATAATCCCACTATGTAAACAATAGCCATAAAAGGAAAGATAAACTGAGCTTTACTTCAACGGTCCAAGCTCCAAAGGATAGATACAGCAATCTGATCAAAGCCCACTAGCACTAAGCCCACTCTGATAACCTGGTTTTGGGGGAAAAGGATAAAAACAACGGGGTCAGACATAAGTCTGAGTGAGTCCTATAACCCTAACAATACAATCGTTAAAGCAATTAGGGTATGATATAAACAAGGTATGGTACCTCTGGGGATAATGACTACGCTACGTAGCCAACTAAACACGGGATGTACTAAGATAACCGGAAAAACGCATTTATCCACCCAAGGATAATTACTAGATTACACCATCCCAGACTTACCCACCCAAGGGTAATTCCTACACTGCACCGCACCAGTTCTACCTACCAAGAGTAATTCCTACTTAAAGGTTGATCCCACTAAATGTACTAAGTAATTTTTACCCAGTAGTTTCGTGTACCCCTAGCTAACTACCTAGGTGTACCCACTACTCCCAAGCGATCGGCTCCCTAACGTAGATATCCGTGCTGGTCCCACAATGGGGTGTATCATTTCCCCAAAGTGGCAACCTGATAATATCAACGGTGCACGGCTTTATACCTACACGATGCAACAACGACTTACTAACCAGCCCGGGTCCACACACGCATATGAAACCCGTTGGTCCTACGTTGCCACCGCTAACCCATTTTGGCCTCTTATAGTCAAGCCCAATATGCGTGTCCCGTCACTCGACTTGAGTCGAGCCCACTAAGATACGTTTGGGATATTGGTTGAGATGGGCCCCCACAAGCTACCACCTAAGCTTGTTATTCTATCTAGTGTATTCCACTTAACCCTTTTTAATAATCATGTCTACCTTCATGTTATAAATCCTGGTTAAGTCATTTAATCATATGTTAATTACCACTCAAGGCACCCACTAGATTTCCACATGCCACCCAAGTCATTTACTTAATTCCCACATGCCACCCGAGGCACTTACTTAACCCTTTAATCATGTTTAATTATATGTTCTACTTTGGTTAAGTATTCTAATCGTATTTTCTATTGCTACCCAAGGCAATCCACTAGTTTCCTCATGCCACCCAAGGCACCCCACTAGTTACCACAAGCCACCCAAGGCACCCACTTAACCCTCATGCCCCACTACATGCTTATATGGTTAAGTGTTTCCTAATTAATTATGACCGTGATCCTCATAAAGACCTCTCACATTAGACTATCTTTTATGACCGCTGGTTAAGCCGGTTGGGTCCGGGCAGCCTTATGTCATAACCGAGTCTAACCTCGTGTCTTTACATTAATCACGTATTTAGTTTGTGCCTAAGACCTCCCACATTGGGCTAACATTTGTAGCAACTGGTTAAGCCGGTTGGGTCCGGGCAGTTTTACACTACAAATGAGTCCAACCTCGTGTCTTAGTCGATTAATTACATCTAATTAATCATCCTCCTAATTTATATTAATTAACCTTAATTAATATTAAGTTTTTCATAACATGGGTAGACCTAACTCAATAGGTAAATTCCCATGGGGTAGACCTAACTCAATAGGTAAATTCCCACTTATGTTAATTTATTTTTATGGTATACTTAATCATACCCAATCATACCTTTATTAACATATTTATTAACCCCATCGTTCCCCACGTAAATCGTTCTCATTTCACGACATAATAAAGGGAAGATGCATCCCAAATATCTTGGGTTTAACCAAATCTTAGCATATAACTTTGTCATGGGTTAAGAGGATGTCAACTTGCATATATGAGCATATATTAACCCAACTACATTTAATCCCAAACTTGCATATATGAGCATATATTAACATGTTAAACTTGCATATAAGCATTCACATAACTTGCATAACATGTTAACTTGCATTTAAGCATATACATAATTTGCATATGAACTTGCATAACAATATACATGTAACTTACATAACATCATACACATAACTTGCATATGAACTTGCATAACAACATACATGTAACTTACATAACATCATACACATAACTTGCATATGAACTTGCATAACAACATACATGTAACTTACATACATCATACACATAACTTGCATATGAGCATTCTCATATCTTGCATAACATGTTAAACATGCATTTACCCACTTATTAAATATGCATAACCCACTTATTAAATATGCATAAACCCACTTGTTAAATATGCATAAACCCACTTATTAAATATGCATAAACCCACTTGTTAAATATGCATAAACCCACTTATTAAATATGCATAAACCCACTTATTAAATATGCATAAACCCACTTGTTAAATATGCATAATATCACATACTTAGCATGCATAGAATCACATACTTAAACTTGCATAATAGATCAATGTTCAACTTAATATTTTGCATCATAATCATCATGAAACATAGCACCAAACTTGCATATGGATGTCATGACTACATAACATTAAACTTGCATGACATATGGTATATAACTTGCAAAACACATAACATACACTACACAAAGCTTGCATAAACACATTGATCCTCAAACATATCCATACATCATCATATCCTATCTTAATCAATTTAACAATTGATTATTAAGGAGATAGAATCTCACCAAAACAAAATTAGCAAACTAATGAAGAAGATTAAGAGGCTAGAAGTTGATTTGGAATGCTATCCCTTCTCTAATTTTGATGGAGGCTCTTTCAAGTTTCATTTTGCCATAGTTTAGTTACTAGATTAATTATGAATGAATTAGGGTAGGGTTTAGGGTGTATTTATAGATTAGGTGAGTGTTTTAGGCCCTTAGATTAAACCTAGATTGGTTTAGGACCCTCAGATCCAAGAAGCTTCCAGAAACCAGCCCTCCAAGCCAGCCTAAAACCCAACCTGGTGCAACCTGGTGCACCCAGGTTCTCTGGACGCCACCCCCTGTCGACAGGCAAGTCGACACCCCTGTCGACAGGCCTGTCGACAGCCCTGTCGACATGGGTAGGGCGGGAATCTTCCCGCCTGGCCCCGCTTGCTCTATTTTAAAATCTGAATTTAAATTATTAAATCTGTTTTTAGCTTTGAATTTTCTGCAAACTTCATCGGGCCATACGGACTCCGATTCTCGAAAACTCGGACTCTATTTCGCGTATTTTTCCGAGACGAACGCAATGACGCAGCCCGTTTCCCCCAATTCTCACATCTGAGATTATTTATTCTGTAATTAGTGAATTTTAGCATTAACCAAAATTCGGGGTGTTACATTCTCCCCTCCTTAAAGGATTTCGTCCCCGAAATCTCTAAGCTAAGGAGAATGCATATCCTACCATCCAAACAACCATCTACTCAATCCATCAAACACGGGCATCCATTGTCCTTAAAACAATTTCTAATGATGTATGAGCATATGCGAAAAGTGCGTGTATATGTTCCCTATCTAATGTACGAACATATGCAAACCATGATAGTGCCATGCATCCAATATGTATGCGAGATAACCCTATCGACACATACAGTATCTATATGAGTGCACAACCATTCACCAAAATGCATCATCCATATGATAACACAATCATTATACATCCATAAATATAGCTACCTACACACAATTATATGCAATATGCAATATGAAGTGACTGAGCCGATCTAGTGCCTAGAGTGTGTATATATGCATCCACGAGCAACCACTAGCAAACACTTGCATCCACTTGCATCCATCAACCATAACATGTCTCAAACACATGTTTCAACCATAGGTTTACCCTATCTAAAGGTCAAACAGCACTAACGAGAGGACATACTAAAGATAAGATAAGTACTAGTCAAACGATATAGGAGAAATTATACTCTCAAAAAGAAATGGATACAAAGAACGCATCTTCGCTTCCGTCTCCCAAGTAGCATTGCTTCCGTCATCTCCCCATTGCACCTTAACTAGCTGAACTTCTCTGATCCTCAACTTCCTAGTTTCTGACCCAAGGATGCGAATAGGAGCTCGTCGAATCGTCGCATCACGCTCTACTTCCACTTCTCTAAGTAAGCTCGGCTCTACTACCTATGCGGTCTCATGTAGGCACTTCCTCAAATGTGACACATGGAATATATCATGTACACCACTATGTCTCTCAGGCAACTCCACCCTATATGCCATCCGTCCAATCCTTTCCTTAATAGGAAACGGTCCAACAAACCTTGGTGCTAACTTCCCAACAGATCCAAAGTGAACCACATTCCGCAACGGAGATACCTTGATAAAAAGCATGTCCTAATATCAAACTCAAGCTCTGTTCTCCTCTTATCCGCATAAGATTCCGCCGCTTTCATCCTTCTTCGAACCAAGTCAATCTTCTCTGAAGTCTCTCTAACCATATTGGCCCAACCAAGATCTTATCCGTAGATTCTTACCAACATGTAGGTGATCAACAAGGCCTTCCATAAAGAGCTTCGAAAGGAGCCATACCAATACTAGACTGAAAGCTGTTATTATACGCGAACTTCACCAATGGAAGATGCTCTTCCCATGTACTTCCAAAATCCAAAATACATAACGTCAAAATACGATTCACCCTCTCAGTCTGGCCGTCCGCCTGAGGATGATATGCGGTACTAAAACACAACTGAGTCCCTACCGCCTCTTGCAAACTCTTCTAAAACTCTCTAGTGAAGATAGGATCTCGATCGCTCACTATACTGGAAGGTACACCATGCAATCTAATAATCTCTTGAACGTAAACTGAAGCTAGCCATGGAGCAGTTCTCTTACTCTTCACGGGTATAAAATGGGCACACTTAGTAAGTCTATCTACCATAAGCCCAATCCCCGTATTACCCTTCCTTGATTTCGGTAATCCAACGAGACACTATCCCACTTCCCATTACGGAACTTCCAACGGGTGTAGCAACCCTCCGGGCTTCTTCTGTTCCGCTTTCACTTGTTAGCACACCAAGCATCTAGCGACATACTTGGCCGCGTCTTTCCTCATATTTAGGTACTCCCCGAACATCCTTTTCATCAAATCCACAAAGTATGTGGAGGCGTTCGTCTAACCAAATAGCATCACTAGTCACTTATAAAACCATCCGAAGTCCTAAAGGCAATCTTCTCTAAACTATCCTCAGCCACTCTCAACTGACGAAACCTCGTGGCTAAGTCCTACTGCAAAAATACTGAGGCGCCAACTAACTTGATCAAAGAGATCATCCATCCTCGGCAATGGGTGTCTATTCTTCTTTGTGAGTTTATTTAGTTCTCTTTAGCCTACACAAAGTCTGAGGGACCCACACGCCTTCGTGGCAAAAACTACTGGAGCACCCCACTCCAATATACTTCGTCTTATGAACCCCTTCTCAAGCATATCGCCTACTTACTTATGGAGTTCCCTCTTCTCACGAGGAGCCTTGTGGCACACTGGCCAAGTCACTGGTTTGGCATTGTTTACCAGATATATTCGGAAGTCAATCTCCCGTTCCGGAGGTAAGCCCTTCATCTTCCCAAACACATCCGAGTATTCCCGGACCACTCTAACAGACTTTATGGGATTACAAGAGATCTCGAGAGTGTTACCCAAGCGGGTCATAAGCCTAACAACTCTCCCTTCAAAATCAAGAACGGCACCCCTACTGGATAACCAGTCCATGCCCAAACTAACCCATAGCTCGTGAAGCCCAACAAGCATCACATCTAAACTCAACGCTAAGTATAGAAACTTTCAAACCCAAACAAATCATGGAGCCTCTATTGGGTTTGAAACAACTAAGGGATCATCTACCAAACTGGTGTCCAAGTGCAGTGACTCAACTAACAATGATGAGATAAACGAACTCGATGCGTCAGAATCAAACAAAGTTTGAATCAGATAATATAGAAATCCCAAATTCCAACCTAGACGGTCCTATCCCCATCTGGTACACTAGCCGTGAGGGAATACAACTGCCCTCCAGAAGATTCCGTACCTTGCCCCTGCCTCTTTGGATAATCCTAATAAAATGTCCAATTCCTCCTAAAGGATAACTACTCGCCTTCGTTTTCCCATTCTCCACTCGCAACCTCCCACCAATGAGGTTTCTTCCTTCATTAACCAAACAACTATTTAAGCCTTCCTCCCATTGTCCATCCAATAGGTAACTACAAGTCCTCCTCCTTCTTGAACCTACTTCTAATCCAACTAACGTCTGAGTCCCTTGAAGTGGTCTTACATTCTTATCTATCTTAGAAAGATCATCTATACGCGGAGGGGAAACTCAAAATGAGAGAGAGGAAGAGATTCAACCGGAGAATTCGAAAGATAAAGATATGGCTATCGGGGATTATGCTTTTCTCTCAAAAACTTTTCTCTTAAAAGACATGTTTTTGAAAATACTCCTTCAAAAATTTTCTTAGAAAAATAGTTTTTCTAAAATTTTATCTGTTCTGGTAACCTTAAGCTCTGATACCACGTGTAACACCCCACGTCCGCTAAGGTCACTCATAAGAGGGGAATGCCTTAGTTTCGGTGAAGTATTTTAAGTGAATATAGAACAGTAAAATTACAACAAGACAGATATAAGTAATACTTGAAAATTTAAATCATCATTTCATTGCAGCGGAAAGTAAAACATGTTTGGTTACATCACAAAACCATACAAGAGTCAAGTACAAAATATTCATCTTGATAAAAATAAGTACATAATCCCACTATGTAAACAATAGCCATAAAAGGAAAGATGAACTGAGCT
Organism: Allium sativum; assembly: GCA_030737875.1. Lineage (NCBI taxonomy): Eukaryota > Viridiplantae > Streptophyta > Magnoliopsida > Asparagales > Amaryllidaceae > Allium > Allium sativum. The sequence continues at coordinate 438,574,539 of CM060922.1, read as the reverse complement.
TTACTTCAACGGTCCAAGCTCCAAAGGATAGATACAGCAATCTGATCAAAGCCCACTAGCACTAAGCCCACTCTGATAACCTGGTTTTGGGGGAAAAGGATAAAAACAACGGGGTCAGACATAAGTCTGAGTGAGTCCTATAACCCTAACAATACAATCGTTAAAGCAATTAGGGTATGATATAAACAAGGTATGGTACCTCTGGGGATAATGACTACGCTACGTAGCCAACTAAACACGGGATGTACTAAGATAACCGGAAAAACGCATTTATCCACCCAAGGATAATTACTAGATTACACCATCCCAGACTTACCCACCCAAGGGTAATTCCTACACTGCACCGCACCAGTTCTACCTACCAAGAGTAATTCCTACTTAAAGGTTGATCCCACTAAATGTACTAAGTAATTTTTACCCAGTAGTTTCGTGTACCCCTAGCTAACTACCTAGGTGTACCCACTACTCCCAAGCGATCGGCTCCCTAACGTAGATATCCGTGCTGGTCCCACAATGGGGTGTATCATTTCCCCAAAGTGGCAACCTGATAATATCAACGGTGCACGGCTTTATACCTACACGATGCAACAACGACTTACTAACCAGCCCGGGTCCACACACGCATATGAAACCCGTTGGTCCTACGTTGCCACCGCTAACCCATTTTGGCCTCTTATAGTCAAGCCCAATATGCGTGTCCCGTCACTCGACTTGAGTCGAGCCCACTAAGATACGTTTGGGATATTGGTTGAGATGGGCCCCCACAAGCTACCACCTAAGCTTGTTATTCTATCTAGTGTATTCCACTTAACCCTTTTTAATAATCATGTCTACCTTCATGTTATAAATCCTGGTTAAGTCATTTAATCATATGTTAATTACCACTCAAGGCACCCACTAGATTTCCACATGCCACCCAAGTCATTTACTTAATTCCCACATGCCACCCGAGGCACTTACTTAACCCTTTAATCATGTTTAATTATATGTTCTACTTTGGTTAAGTATTCTAATCGTATTTTCTATTGCTACCCAAGGCAATCCACTAGTTTCCTCATGCCACCCAAGGCACCCCACTAGTTACCACAAGCCACCCAAGGCACCCACTTAACCCTCATGCCCCACTACATGCTTATATGGTTAAGTGTTTCCTAATTAATTATGACCGTGATCCTCATAAAGACCTCTCACATTAGACTATCTTTTATGACCGCTGGTTAAGCCGGTTGGGTCCGGGCAGCCTTATGTCATAACCGAGTCTAACCTCGTGTCTTTACATTAATCACGTATTTAGTTTGTGCCTAAGACCTCCCACATTGGGCTAACATTTGTAGCAACTGGTTAAGCCGGTTGGGTCCGGGCAGTTTTACACTACAAATGAGTCCAACCTCGTGTCTTAGTCGATTAATTACATCTAATTAATCATCCTCCTAATTTATATTAATTAACCTTAATTAATATTAAGTTTTTCATAACATGGGTAGACCTAACTCAATAGGTAAATTCCCATGGGGTAGACCTAACTCAATAGGTAAATTCCCACTTATGTTAATTTATTTTTATGGTATACTTAATCATACCCAATCATACCTTTATTAACATATTTATTAACCCCATCGTTCCCCACGTAAATCGTTCTCATTTCACGACATAATAAAGGGAAGATGCATCCCAAATATCTTGGGTTTAACCAAATCTTAGCATATAACTTTGTCATGGGTTAAGAGGATGTCAACTTGCATATATGAGCATATATTAACCCAACTACATTTAATCCCAAACTTGCATATATGAGCATATATTAACATGTTAAACTTGCATATAAGCATTCACATAACTTGCATAACATGTTAACTTGCATTTAAGCATATACATAATTTGCATATGAACTTGCATAACAATATACATGTAACTTACATAACATCATACACATAACTTGCATATGAACTTGCATAACAACATACATGTAACTTACATAACATCATACACATAACTTGCATATGAACTTGCATAACAACATACATGTAACTTACATACATCATACACATAACTTGCATATGAGCATTCTCATATCTTGCATAACATGTTAAACATGCATTTACCCACTTATTAAATATGCATAACCCACTTATTAAATATGCATAAACCCACTTGTTAAATATGCATAAACCCACTTATTAAATATGCATAAACCCACTTGTTAAATATGCATAAACCCACTTATTAAATATGCATAAACCCACTTATTAAATATGCATAAACCCACTTGTTAAATATGCATAATATCACATACTTAGCATGCATAGAATCACATACTTAAACTTGCATAATAGATCAATGTTCAACTTAATATTTTGCATCATAATCATCATGAAACATAGCACCAAACTTGCATATGGATGTCATGACTACATAACATTAAACTTGCATGACATATGGTATATAACTTGCAAAACACATAACATACACTACACAAAGCTTGCATAAACACATTGATCCTCAAACATATCCATACATCATCATATCCTATCTTAATCAATTTAACAATTGATTATTAAGGAGATAGAATCTCACCAAAACAAAATTAGCAAACTAATGAAGAAGATTAAGAGGCTAGAAGTTGATTTGGAATGCTATCCCTTCTCTAATTTTGATGGAGGCTCTTTCAAGTTTCATTTTGCCATAGTTTAGTTACTAGATTAATTATGAATGAATTAGGGTAGGGTTTAGGGTGTATTTATAGATTAGGTGAGTGTTTTAGGCCCTTAGATTAACCCTAGATTGGTTTAGGACCCTCAGATCCAAGAAGCTTCCAGAAACCAGCCCTCCAAGCCAGCCTAAAACCCAACCTGGTGCAACCTGGTGCACCCAGGTTCTCTGGACGCCACCCCCTGTCGACAGGCAAGTCGACACCCCTGTCGACAGGCCTGTCGACAGCCCTGTCGACATGGGTAGGGCGGGAATCTTCCCGCCTGGCCCCGCTTGCTCTATTTTAAAATCTGAATTTAAATTATTAAATCTGTTTTTAGCTTTGAATTTTCTGCAAACTTCATCGGGCCATAACCGGGCCATACGGACTCCGATTCTCGAAAACTCGGACTCTATTTCGCGTATTTTTCCGAGACGAACGCAATGACGCAGCCCGTTTCCCCCAATTCTCACATCTGAGATTATTTATTCTGTAATTAGTGAATTTTAGCATTAACCGAAATTCGGGGTGTTACAGATAGGATAGACTTTACGTAGATCATTTCAAAGAGTCCGGAATTAATATTCCACTTCAATTTGGTTTATGTGTCACGTATTGAAGATAATTAAAGACGAAGATATGCAAGGGGTATTCTTGGATAGTGCCTTCGGTTTGTCCAGTTCTAGGACAACTTGTATGGACGAATGTCTGACAGTGTAATTCTAACGGATAACGTACATTGATCTCTTCAAATGTATTTAAATGGTGGCAGAGGAATTCATTTCTCTTGCTTTATACCTAAAATATATTTTTGGGGAAGTCAATTAGTGATTGGTGAGTTTTGACGGTGTGGCATTCAAAGTAAATGAACTGATGATGATAAAAGGGTAAGTCTAGCCTCAAGCCTCACACCTAGGAAATGACAAAAATCGGGCAGGCAGCATGGCTATGTGGGTCGCTCCCATTAGGGTGTAGCATCACCTATCTAGAGAAATTCCTTTTGTTTCTTATTCTATCGATTCTGTTCCGCTCGGGAAATGGTTGTCGTACACAACCATTGGTGATATACATTCGATACACTCAAGAGAAATGAGTGGTCGGTCTTGTGTGGGTCGGGTTGCAGGATGTTCTTGTTGAACCCAGTGTATTCGCCTCTAGAGATACACTATTGGAAGGTGGTTCCATACCTTGTCATAGCCGGAAATCCATTATCCATAAGCGCCAAGCGAATTTTGTTTGTATACTATATAGAAGAATGTGAGACGCAGGCATTCTTCTAAGATTCTAGATTATTTGTGACGATCCTAGACACTATGATAATATCTGATTTAAAGTAAACAAAATGTTTTATTCTCATAAGGTAAAAACCCGTTCTGTATTTATGGCGTGGTCTTATGAGATATTTTTATTCCTTTAACTTGTTTTAAAATTGTTTACTCATACCAGTCCCCTAACTAACCCGGAGTTTATTTTCTGTTTTTCCCTAAACTCTTGGGTACTCATAACACTTGTTATGAGTAGACAAGTGAATCAGGTCATACTTGGAATAGCTGGATGGAGTTTCTTCAGGCTGGTCTACCTATCTATCTATGTTTAATTACTAAGTACTGAAAGTTTGGGTTATCTATGATGTTATGAATAATTAAAGTTGTACTATGTAATGGCATGTATCCCTAGACCTAATATGCTATGATGTACTGTTTTCTGATGTGTAATATATTATGAATTATTATCTTTTTTTTAATTCCGCTATGAGATTCTGATGTTTTCTTAGTTCTATCTTCTGTCTATCCTTATATAATGACACGACTTCCGATGTGTTCGAAAGTTGGGTCGTTACACAAGCATGCAAATATCTGGCAAGAAATCATTTACAGTAGTTTTATAACAAACAGTGATGCAAATTTGGGAATTAAAGGATATAATCTCGGCCTCAAAAAAATCTCTAAAAATGATTCAATCAATTCAAGGGGCCACAAATAGTTTCTTTCCTGATTTCTCATATATATTCAAAGCCAAGGAATTCTTTTCTAATCGATGTAAATAAAAGAGAAAGATATAAACTCTGCCTTTAAAATGATTTCCTGAAATCATGGCCTAAGTGACATTTAAAATTGATTTTCAGAAATATATAATTTCTTTGGCAAGTATTCAATTAGTGAAACCGACCAGAATTCATCTCGACAAATCATTCAAAGTCGTGACTATCAAAAGGGGAATTCACGCAACAAATCAGGAGAAATCAAGCCAAGCCATATTTCAAAATCAGAGAAGTTAAAGGATTTTTCTAATCCTATATTATACACCTATCATCAATGGCTTTAGATTGTATCGAGAACCAAGCATCAAAAATTCAAAAGCAGACATTTTTCAAATTAGAGTTACTCACTAGGTTTTTCGATCGCCAGAAAGAGAGATCCCAAGCAAACCGACAAAGCAGAAAGCTTCGAGCATCAGAGAATTCAAGATCAATTTATTAAGCATCGCGTTTCGATTTACGATTTGTAAAAAAACCTTAATCCCCAGTTTTCCAGAGCCACCATTTCTTATTCCACGAAGAGAAAGCAAAGTAACCGGGCAAAAGTAAATGGATGTGGCCAGCCTACATACTCATGGTGGCTAAGCCAACTTTAATATAAGGGGAGAATTTATTTAAAGCCTAGTTTTTAAGGGGTTTTATTTTGTTGTTGTTGTATTATTATTATTTTGTTGTAAAACAAACAAACAGTTTCTAGAGTCTGTAAAATTCTAGGGGATCCAGTTAGAGGTTTAATTGGACGTTTCTAGAGTCTGTAAAATCTAGGTGGCTTTCTAGTTTCGTCTGTAAAACTAGGCAGTTTACTAGAGTCTGTAAAACTAGGGGAAATCTGATCTAGTGGATTAGATCAGTCTAGGGTTTTGAGCGTAGTGTTTGAATAGGAGCGAGGGGTTCGCAAGTTTACATGGTCTTGTAAGCGGGATCTATTCTATCACCTAGTAGAAACCTTAGGAATGCAACAGTAGGCAGGATTTTGCCGAAGCTGGGTATATCTTGTGTCATTTACTTTTCTGCAATTATTTTCTGCTGCATTCTGTGATCTAATAATTTTTATATCTCGCTTATTTTTTAATAAACCCTATTCATCCCCTCCTCCAGGGTTAATCTAGATCCAACAAGTGGTATCAGAGCCTGGTAATTTCATCAACCCTAGAATTATGGATCCTAGTTGTCAGTCCTTGGAGAGTCAGTCCAGTAATATTCCAATTATTTTAAATGGAACATATTTTTTAATTTGGAAATCGAAAATCGAATTCTATCTAAAATCTGTTAATTTTGAATATTGGAATATTATTATAAATATGGGTGATATGCTAGATAAGAAAAATAAAGTTATAAATGCTCATGTCATGCATATTTTCTATTCTTATCTTAGTAATAATCAACTTGATTTTATCTCCCATTGTTTGACTGCGCAGGAAATCCGGAATACTCTCAATACGAAGTATGGGCAAATTGACAACAGCAGCTCAAAACCCCGAAATGTCAACTCAAATTCAGATTTATGCTTAACAGGTTTTACAAATGATAATTCAGATAGATCTCTCGATGGAGGCTCAATAGATGATGAAACTAAAGATTTCTCATATGAAGATTTGGTTTATTTTTGTACTCAATTAACAAGTGATGTTGATTGTCTCAAATCGAAAAATAAAACTCTAAAATTCGAAAAACTTGAGTTGATCACTAAAAATAATATTTTGTAATTAAAACTTGAAAATATCATGAAAGTTTCAAACACAGATTGCAAGAATTGTTTCAACTCGAGAAACAATTTAGCTCATCTAAATGAAAATATCCAAGAGCTTGAAAAGCAAATTGTGAGTTCAAAAGAAAAAGAAGATGGGCTAATCTGTATAAACAGTACCTTGCGAAAAGAGTTGGAAAATTTTAAGATTTCAAAAAATTTCAAATATGATGTTGCTGAGAAACAAAAACGTTTTGAGAATGAGATTTCTGAGTCCAAGGCCAAAATTGAAAAGCATGAAAATGAACTCTTGGTTTTGAAACAAAATGATGCTGAAAAGAGTAAGATCGCTATAAATCATTATTCAAATTTAATAAAAGAAAATAGTGATCTTAAATCCCAAATTCAATGACTTGAATCAACTTTGGATAAATTTTCTAATAGGGAAAAGTCGTTCAATATTTTGTTGCAAAACCAATTTTCTATCAGAAAAAAAAGTCGCCTTGGCTGTGGAAAATTTGACAAATTTGCTTAAAAGCTGAAATCAAATGATTTTAAAAATCCTTTAAATTGTTTTGGAAAAGATTTTTTTGAAAATCAAAACTCAGAAAATTTCAAAGGATTTTTGAATCATAAACATGATGAGAATTTGTTTTATAACAAACCATTTATACAATCTTCGATCCCAAAAGGAAATAAAACAGGCTCCATTAAACAGATTTGAGTTCCTAAGGGTACAAAAATTAATTCTAATGGTTTGTTTTACAAATAGGTCTGGGTACCAAAACATATGAATATAACTGTGAGTGGTTTTTCAAGTTTGGTTAGACCATTCGATCTCCAAAACTTTTAGTACCAAAGGAGGTTGAGGAACCACTGCGCAAAAGAGATTAGAACTTCAAGTTATTCTTTATTCCAGTAATATTTGGAGTTCCTTCGCCAAGTCTGTTTGAGCTAGAGATTCATTTGCTCACGTCGCTTTCAGGTATGATCTCTAGACTCACATTTTTTGGTATATTATCTGTTTTTATTCTTCTTTGTTTATTCCTCTTTCCACCTCTTCTTCTGTTTTCTTTTTTTTTTTTTTTTTTTTTTGAATTGATTTCTTTTTATTCTGGGCTTCCTTAACTTCCAATTGCAAAATTCATATTTTTCTAGAAATTCACTTTATTTGAATAAAACTCTAATGTTTTTAATCATTTCTAGATCTCGGATATAATCTTATTAAATTCTTCAATTGTTTTGATGTTTATTTTCTGTTTTCTAAATTCATAACAGTGCAGAAGCATTCGTATCATATCTTGAACACTGTTAATCTGAATTCTACTTTTTTGAAGATTTGAAATTTTTAATAGAATTTCACACACCTCTGCTGTTTTGAGTCTCTTCTAATTCATTTTGGAAAGGATTAAAATATTGTACTCATTACAGCACACTCCTACTTCTCAGTTGTGATAATTTCATTAATTTTTAGATTGGCTTGATTAGTCCTGAATTGAAAATCTTTTTGGCTTGAATCATTGTTTACATATTGGAATTCATATAATATTCATGATCATTTTATTTGGAATTTGTATGTTTGAAATCAACTGAAATTCCTGATATTTTGAATGTTACACACACTTAAATTTGAAATTGTTAATCTTGTGTGACTGATTCATTATATCTCAAAACTTGACATTGATTCAAGTGATTTCAAATAAATAATTTCTTAATTTTTGAATCATGAATTATCTTCCAAACTTGATGTAAATAATCTTAAAATTTCTCTTGTACTTGTCAGAAATACTTATGAAAAATCTCTTTGAAAATCTGGTCTTAAATCTCAATGTTATTTCATGATTATTTGGTTTGAATATTTGTTCGTTTAAAATCATTTGAAATTACTGATTTATTGAATCACACATATGTATTGGATCTGAAATTTATAATCTGGTGTAATTGATTCATTAAATTTTGAGTTTTTTCATATTACTTCAAATGATTCCAAATAAACGGTATTTTAATCTTGGATCCTGAATCATATTATGTGACCATCAGAAATATCTTGACAAGTGTGCTTTGAAACAAATTTTGTGCTGCTCTGAGAAATGTTTTCTAATGACTACTTGTTTGATGAAATTCGGTTTGCTGCTTTGGTAAATGTGCCAAATTTGTTAGTCATCTCTGCTTGGGCTCTGTGATTAAAATTCTATTGTCTGAGATATCCTTGTTTGTCTCCAGTGTCATGTTAAAATTCTCATTAATTGAGACATCAAGTGGTATCAATTTAGAAGTGCTGAATTTGTTTTTGCTATATTTTTTTTTAATCCCTCTTGGCTTGTATAGTTTTTCATATCCCTCTTGTAGTTGATTTTCGATTTTAAAGTTATTTATTGATTATTCATTCAGAAATTGAAATCTATATCCAAATTGGACTGTACGTATAATTTATCAAAATTATTAATAGATTTTGAAATTGTGATGAGTTATGGCTACAATATATTTCACAACAAGAGTATATTTTATTTAGATTTTCAAGATGGTTGAACAGTTATTATAATATCTTTGAATTGATCATTATTTCATGACCATCTTCATTATCTTACATCATTCTGCCATCCATCGTTATTTTATATTAATGTGGAGAGTTTAATTTTTTTTAAAGATCATACTGAATAAACAGTGAAAAGTTTTGTGATGGAAATGTGACTGTGTTATTTTTCAGAATCAGTGATAGTTGAAAAAATTCAATGATCCCGGTATAGTTTAGCATATTTCATAATATGATTAATTTAGAAATTTATTTCACAAACCATTTATGTACCTACCACATTTCTGTCATCCATATTGGTTTTATATACTAAGGAGTTTTTTCTTTTGAAACATAAAATGATAAATATAAATAAAATCAATTCATAAGTGATTCTCTAACCTCATTTAAAAATCCAAACTCTGCTCATGCTTGGTTATGAGTTTACTTATATTTAAGCTGCAACTGATCTAATTTAAAAATCCACGATCTAGTTATGCATGGTCAGTGTGCTCTTAAATAAAAATAAAACGTAAAGGAAATTAAATAAATAAATTTTTATACGAAATCCTCCTTGGTGTATAAAATTGTGTCAATCAATCCATTTTCTAATTTGTGAAATGTGTTAATATCTTATGATATATTTTGATTTGTTGATTGATAGCTATTGGGATTTGAGATTATTTGATTTTGTCACTTAAGTTGAATTTAAAATTATAGTCCAAATCCATCACTGTTTTTTGTGTTCATTTTTTGAAAATCTTATTGGAAAGTAATTGGAAATATATGTTTTTGAAACTCTCTCCATTTTATAAATTCATCGTAAATCCATCATTCTGCAATGTGAAATATGCCACTAGTTCTTAGAGTATTATGATTTTTGTTTGGCTGATTGAGATTTACGATGATCGTTCTTCCTCTTAGGCTGAAATTATATTTTTAGTCATTTTTCATCTATATACTAAACTCTGTATTTTTTTGTTTATAACAAATGGGGGAGAATGTGTTGAGATTTTGATTTATGAGTGAATATTTTATAAATATTTTAACATTGAAAATTTCATACAATTTTCATTCTTTTCCTCATGCACAGTTATATGCGGAGTTTCAGTTGTAGGGGGAGCTTTCAAATACGGGGAGTTCAGTATTTCATTGTCAAACATATTTATTATATTCAAAATTTTAATATTTGTTTGTCATCATCAAAAGGGGAGATTGTTGTATATAACGTTGTTGTATACACAGTTATATATTTTTGTTTGATGATAACAACCAAATATATATTAGTATAAATGTATTTGTTATTGTACAGTTTCATATATACACCACAGACAGAAATATAATATTTATATTTAAATAAAATACGACTGTACATAAATTCAAATATTCACATAGTATTTTATTTAAACATAATATTTTATTTCACCATTCAAACAATACAGATTTACAACTCCACTATCTGTACATCACAGAAATACAATACAGTAATCTTCAGTTGATTTCATTATATACAGTGTTCCTCACTACAATTCACTCTGTCACACATTTTTACAAACATTTGTACATTCACTCAACTAATATACACATGCATGCTGGCACTCTCTCTTTCATTGCTTCATCTTCTGTCTTCACAGCTCACTGTCAGTCCAGTCATCATCTGCTTACCTGTCATATACAGGAACACACACACAGTATCTAGAACAGAAATAATATTCTAAATTCTAGCGAATATAATTTTTATTATAAAAAATTATTTGCCTCGGAATTTCAGTGTGTTTCTCATCATTTTTCATGACTTGATCTGATTTTTATATCCATCCATCTGTGTCTAGACAGCTTGTGATATTCACAGTAATACACTGGAAATACCACAAGGCATACGATATATATATATATATATATATATATATATATATATATATATAAACACACAGAGTACAGGACAGGGAAAACTATTTTGAAAGGCTACATATACACATGTGTATAAATATACACGTGTGCACTGCCTCGCCAATCAAAATGTAATAGCGAGCAACTAAGGAGCATCCATGATGACCAATTCAACTTAGTGCACAACTCAATAAATTCAAGCACAAAGGAAGCAAGCAGCCCATGTGTCAGAGCCATGCAAATTCAAGTCAAACCAGCAAGTGTAAATGGGTGAATCAGTGAATCTCAGGTTCAAGCAAGTAAACATGGTCAAAATTCAACATGGAGCATATCACTGTTTCAAATCTTGCAAATATCGTCCGATGTCTCCTCCGAGATCTCGTTTTGGGCTCCTTCAGAAACGAAACAGAAAATATCACTTTAAATCTCCTTTCGAATATACAGCCCGAGATATTGGAATATCATCCGAGATCTTAGTTTTTTTGGTTAAAATTTAAATTTGTGCCTAAACTAGAACTGTAATTAAAAAACTCAAATCTAGCCATATCAATCTTTTGTTATTTTACATTTTGCATGTTAAATGACTATGTTGTATGTTCGTATATGTTTTACAATGCTTATGATTTTCATATTCCACTTTTTACATACATGTTACTTATGAAATTATGTATTTTATGGTCAATTTATGCTGAATTTTTAAATGTTTTGGATCCTTTTAATGTTTACTGTCTAATAATATTTCTGCTTTAAGCATATTACGATTTAGAGTATGAATGATTTTTCGCATGATAAATAATAATAAAGTTATTTTTCATTTTAAGTTTAAGTTACTATGTTTTCAATAACATTCATAAAAATCATTTTGTAAAAATATCATTTTTAACATATCATGTACCCCGAGATTGTTCTGATATGAACTTTCAGACCCGAGATGAAAATCCGAGATGAACTCCCGAGTTAGACTCATCTCGTCTGAAAACACCCCCGACAAGAGACGGATTCTATATAATCCCCGAGACGAAACGCGGCCGATATCCGAGATTTAAAACCATGGAGCATATACACAAGCTCAAGCATGGTGATATGTCAATAGCAATCAAGTGATGTAGCAAACATGGAGCAGCATGATTGTTTCAGCATGGTACATACATAAGAAAAATGAAGCAACAAAACTATTTCAGCAATGATGGGCACAAAATGGTGGGTGACAACATACTCTAATGGTCGAGCAACTTAAACGGAGAGTGGCCACATGTTTGAGCTAACAAGAACATGAATGGATGACACAAGACAGAGAGCATGGCAATGTAAAGCCAACAGCAAATGCATGGGTGGCAACATAATCAGCTCATGCCGCAAACAAGCCAAGATAAAAATGAAGCATAGAAGCTACATAAGTGTATGTATGTATGTATGTATACACACACACACACACATGATGCAACAGATTTGAAGTACAAGCAACTGGCATGATTAAAGCAGCATGGAGTAGCATGTACATAGGTCAATGGATCCGAAGTACACAAGATCAACATGCAAAAAGTGGTCAAGACAGTGGTGAATCTTGTACCATGTCACACAGCAATTTCAAGTGACAAAGATCAACAAAATCAGTGCAAGTATGGTCAAGATGGAAATAGTTTCAACCTAACAATTCAAAGGCCACAACAAGTCAAGGCAAGTACATGAAACTATACAAATGCAGCATTCAGGTTCAAGTTTTAGGACATAAGAACATGTGCATGTACAAGTGTCCAAGTACATGGAAGCAAAACTACATGCAAGCAATTATAGAATTAATCAATGGCAACCAAAATTATACAGCCATGATCATCAATGTATTTGTGGCAAATTTAAGAATTCCAGAAATGGCCGTGTGGTGACCAAGCAAAGCTTCACATTTAGGGTAATGTGTTAAATCAATTTATTTGGCAAGTTTTTCAACAAAATCGAAATTCAATGCTTATATGCCAAAGATTCTTTCCAGTCATAAAGTTCAGTTTGAGGCAAGCATGCAAATATCTAGCAAGAAATATTTTACTATTTATTATAACAAACAGTGATGCAAATTTGGTAATTAAAGGATATAATCTCAGCCTTAAAAAAATCTCCAAAACTGATTCAATCAATTCAAGGGGCCACAAATAACTTCTTTCCTTATTTCCCATATACATTCAAAGCCAAGGAATTCTTTTCTAATCGATGTAAATAAAAGAGAAAGATATAAACTCTGCTTTTAAAATGGTTTCCTAAAATCATGGCCTAAGTGACATGTAAAATTGATTTTCAGAAATATATAATTTCTTTGGCAAGTATTCAATCAGTGAAACCGACCAGAATTCATCTCGACAAATCATTCAAAGCTATGGCTATCAAAAGGGGAATTCCCGCAACAAATCAGGAGAAATCAAGCCAAGCCATATTTCGAAATCAGAGAAGTTAAAGGATTTTTCTAATCCTATATTATACGCCTATCATCATCGACTTTAGAGTGTATCGAGAACCAAGTATCAAAAATTCAAAAGCAGACATTTTTCAAATCAGAGTTACTAGGTTTTTTGATCGCCAGAAAGAGAGATCCCAAGCAAATCGACAAAGCAGAAAGCTTCGAGCATCAGAGAATTCAAGATCGATTTATCAAGCATCGCGTTTCGATTTGGGATTTGTAAGAAAACCCTAATCCCCAATTTTCCAGAGCCGCCATTTCTTATCCCACGAAGAGAAAGCAAAGTGATCGGGAAAACGCAAATGGATGTGGCCAGCCTACATACTCGTGATGGCTATGACAAGTTTAATATAAGGGGAGAATTTATTTAAAGCCTAGTTTTTAAGGGGTTTTTTCTTTTTGTTGTTGTATTATTATTTTATATTGTAAAACAAACGAACAGTTTCTAGAGTCTGTAAAATTCTAGGGGATCCAGTTAGGGGTTTAACTGGCAGTTTCTAGAGTCTGTAAAATCTAGGTGGTTTTCTAGTTTCATCTGTAAAACTAGGCAGTTTACTAGAGTCTATAAAACTAGGGGAAATCTAATCTAGGAGATTAGATCAGTCTAGGGTTTTGAGCGTAGGGTTAGAATAGGAGCGAGGGGTTCACGAGTTTCCATGGTCTTTGTAAGAGGGATCTGTTCTATCACCTAGTAGAAACCTTAGGAATGCAACAGTAGGCAGGATTTTGCCGAAGCTGGAATATCTTGTGTCATTTACCTTTCTGCATTTTTTTTCTGCTGCATTCTGTGATCTGATATTTTTTATATCTCGCTTATTTTTCAATAAACCCTATTCACCCCCCGGCCCCCTCTAGGGTTAATCTAGATCCAACAGAACTACCCTATTGGGTTGTTCATCTCTATATGTACAGACTAGCCCAAGAGCATCACACCATCGTGTGATTAGTTCCTGTCTAATCTTTTAATCATGCGCTTACTTTAACTTATCACATTGCTATTTAACTTGACTATTTACACATTCATTTTATGTTCAAGTTACTAGTTTATAAGCTTATGTTTGACCGCTTACTTCCCCTAATCAACCCCACACTACCAGAACGAACCATATCTATGAGCCACTCATTTTCCTTAATTAGCCCCACGCTGCCGGAACGAACCCCTTCTTATTATTATTACATTCATTAAACTTAATCCTCATAATTATAAGTTTACTAATAATAACCCTACTTTATTCTTTCTCATTTAATCATAACCTCATGTTATATCGTTACCACAACCGTTACTATGGGTTTTCTTATTAACTTAGTTCCCTTAACTAAGGTTTATTAATAAATTCTCTTTTCATCATTAATTATAACCTACGTTATAATTCCACTTGTCCCTAGAACAAGCCGACCTATTATATTCCATTTTCATTCATATAATTGATTATAATAGGTTATATTCCTCATTCATCACATTTTCCTTTGGTTCCTTGTCATTTGAGTGAATCTTTACTGTTGTAACTTTTCTTTGTATAATATCTCGTACATTTTATTATTATAGGAAATATTTCACACACTTCATTAAACAGGTTGGTGGAAATGTACAAAATTCTATTTCCAAAATATACATCGATTAAGATCTGTAGTTGTAAGCTATTTCTATTTATTGCATAATGTATATATATTTGATTAGTATGCAATATGGCAAAAACCCAAATTTCACACTAGTCCTTATTATCTTTCTTTTTCTTACAACTGCATTCTCTATAATTTACCATAATGGTAATTATAGAAATGTATCCCTTTCCCACCACAGCAAACTCAGTCCACTACTAATTCCCTTTTTCTGAGTTAAATATTATTTTCGGTTTTCTTACACACTTCCCAATTCCCGTTTAATTACGGTAAATTTCTATACACAATTAGACTTATTATTTCTTATTCCATTTTTCCATATTTTACTATAATTTTTCCAACCCAATCTTTTAGTTATATTCTAAGCAATATACTTTGGGAATATACACATAATCATCATCAAATTTACAATCTTATTATTAATGTAATTTCTTAAGCCCAAGCAGAAAGATATAGGTTTGAATTTACACAACAATAATATTCTTAAATCTTTTAGTAAATGAATTACATCATAATTACCACAATTTCAGTTATTCATTACATTAAGTTTTACAGGGAATTAAACCATTAATATACCGTTACCAAAAGGCATAATTAAAAAATTCACTTACATGTTAGCTTTCCAATTCCAAAATCTGATTCAGAATTATTAACCGTGGTTCCTCCCTAATTTGATTCAATATTGTAATAACCACATATTTACAATTTTGAACCCAAAATAAAACAAAAGAATTGAATTGGAATCAGATCCACAAAACTTACCTCGTAATGATTCAATATTGTAATAATCACATATTTACAATTTAGAACCCAAAAGAAAACAAAAGAATTGAATTGGAATCAAATCCACAAAACTTACCTCGTACGGAAAGGAATTCTGAGCACCTATAATCCTAAGCTATGAATTTCATTCTCCAATTCTTGTTTCTGAAGGACTAAACTAATTTAATTTGATTGTGAAAAGGTTTGGAGAAGAAATAAAAGGGCAAGGCTTATGTGTATGCTTAGAAAATAATGAGTTTGACGGTTAGCCCTAGGGGTTTATTTATAGTGGCTCAAAAGGACCTGAGTCGTTAGATTCATGAAAATAGATTAGAACCGTCGCTCGAAAGAAAACCACGTCACTTAACTTAAAACATTCACGTAGACAGACCTATTTTGGGTCTACCCATCATTACCTGACTCGACACTGGGTCGACCCAGACACCCCTTGGGTCGACACTAGGTCGACCCAAGCATAAGTATGGGTCGACCCACACACGTTTTAAAGAAAACATGTACAAGCCTTTTAATACGTGATTATTTCTTGCCTACCCCTTCCTTAACGTTATAATTTTAATATTCTAATTTAATTTCTTTCCCTATCCTTTAGCCTTATCCATTTCAAATTTCAAACGCGAAATTAATACGCATATATAATTTCTTACGTTTTAACTTTCTATGTGTTCAATCCCTTTTTAATTCAGTGAACGTTACTTTTAACGCGCATTAATTCCATTTCAAATGCATACCATAATATATCAATATGCACATATTTATTTTATATTAAAACGCTGCTTAATTAATGTTATTTCTAATTTTCTTTTATTTCATAGTTTTGTACCATTTATGACAAGCGTTTATATTGCATGTTTCTTCTGCAATTTATATCTAAATATACTATTTCTTTGTTATTATCAATTAATAGGAACATTTTTAATTTCAAATGATCGTTTGTTTGGGAATTTATGTAAATACATAATTTAAAATATAAATTATATTTGCACACATTTACATATAAATATTTTTCGACGCTAAACTTCATACGTTCGTAATTTGCCGTACGAACTCCGTTCGGGACATATTATATATGTAAATTTATCAGAAAAATTCAACGAACACAATGGCCCAATTTTGACAATTCCAAAAACGTCCATTTTTCGTTATTTAATTGAATTAATATTATAAGAATGCAGAATATTACAGAAGACATAATAGCCAAGACCCCGATTCGACTACGTCGAACCGGAAGTTTAGGGCATGGTCGGACCGTACTTGGGGGTTATGGACAAACATCCACCTTCTACGGAATTACTCGTTGGGGGCAGCGACACTAGATTGGAAGATTGGCAACAATTATTTGGGGATGGAAATCGAATCGCAGATATGATTCAATGATTGGCGAGAGGTAAGGCACCTAAGGCTGATGTGGATAATGTCAATCGTAGCCCTTTCTCATGGGACATCATAAATCCTCATAACCCACCAGATTTTAAACTGCCTATCTTGGAGGTATATGATGATAAGAAGGATTCTTCAGTGCACTTGGTGCGCTATATGCAGATGGAAGTACTATTGGCATCGGAGAGCATTGTGGCCAAATGTTTCCCTCTTTTCCTTACTGATGTTGTTACAATGTGATTTAGGCTGCTAGAATCTGAATCGATAAATAGTCAGAGTACGTTGGTTGCATGGTTATTGAACAATTTACGGTCCGCATAGCAAGACCCAAGTATATGATGACTCTTACTACAATTAAGCAGAGGTCCGACAAGTTTCTACATTCATTCCTAGAAAGATTCAATGCAGTGGTTACATCTGTAGACTAACCCAAACTATCCATGGTATTGATGGAAATTGTATCTGACATCTTGGATACACCATATTTCTAGATTTTTTACAATGAGATCCGCCGAGGGACCTTGTTGAATTCTATTTCATGGAAGATAAATTTCTGTGTGAAGAGTATGCTAGAGTCGAGAAGAAAGCTCTCTAGGTCAATATGACCAAGGATGGAGAACCATCAGGATCTGGAAAGAACAAGAATGAGGTATCATCCGGTAAGGGAAATCGCAAAGCTGCAGATGATCAAGGCCGGGACACCAGGTTCAAGAGAGGGCCTAAGTATGACTAGTATACAAAGCTGAACACGTCTGGAAGATATATTTGACGAAATCAATGGCACACTCCAAGTGAGGAGGCAATCCGGAATAGAACCCACAAAGTGTGATCGAGCATCAGGAAAATTCTATCTATTCCATGAAAGAGCTGGACACAACACCAACGAATGCAAACTCCTCCCCGATGCGATAGAGGAGTTTATAAGAAGAGGATAGCTTCAACATTATGTCTTGTTCGGAAACCCCGCTCAGTATCAATCTCCAGCAGATCGACGCAGAAATGGGTCTCACTTCAAGGGAGGACTCGTTTTAACTAATGGGTTCAGATGGAATTTGGATAATGAGCAATGGGTACGTCAGCCTACCCATGTACGAAGCCAACCTTTGATTTCTAGGCATGCTCTGTACCCAACAATGAACTCTTGCTTCACTTTTTTGTTTCTAATAAAATTGTAATAAATGGCTAAGCCTTTTACTCTTGTACGGGGTCCACAACGAATCCTTGACAAGCTCTATGACATGATAAAGCATCTACTTTTCTCAATATCAATGTAATTATGTTTTTAGCACTCTAATAAAAAAAATTGGCAATTATGGTTGATGCTTGTCAGAGATTATGTTTTCTATACTTAAATAACCAAGTTCAGTGAGTATGGTTGATGCTCATCGGACATAACATTTCTTAAACTTTAAGCCTTTGACCGTCATGTATGGCTGATGCACGGCAAGGGGTAGGCAACTTCGTTCTGAACTCGATGGGTACGCTTACCTAGGAATGTCAAGTACGGTTGATGCTTGGTCAGGGTCGGACGACGCTCATACATGAGCTCGTTCGATCAGGACCGTCAAGTATGGTTGATGTTCGGTAAGAGCCCGGTGATGCTAGGAACGTAAAATATGGTTTATGCTTGGCCAGGGTTAGATGTTCCCGGACGCAGGTGAATCTGAACAAGAAAGTCGAGTATGGTTTATGCTCGGCCAGTACCCGGTGAGGCTAGGACCGTCAAATATGGTTGATACTTGGCCAGGGCTGAGTGGTTCCCCAACACGAGATCACTTAGTCGGGACCGCCATGTATGGCTTATGCATGGTAAGGGCTCAACGAGGCTACGGACTACTGGATACGACAGGTATCTGACAAAATCTCGGTGAGGCTCAGATTGTCAAGTGTGGCTGACACTTGGCGCACGGAAACTACAATTAACAAGTATGGTTGATGCTTGGCTCAAGCATAATTCGAATCACGAACCGTCGAGTACGGTTGGTACTTGGCAGGAGATTAGCGAGGCTACAAACTAATCATCAGCACAGCACTACTTCAAACATGGAAGTTATGGAAAATTCGATGAGATGTCAAACCTCGAATGACGAGTCACCAAGAATTCAAAACATGTTTTCTAAACAAAACATGTTTCGAGGGCCAAGTGTAGACCACCTTTTAGCAAGGTCATCACCTTTTATATTTATGGCAATCGAAGTGTTTAGTATTTGGATATAAGCTCAGAGTAGCCTGGACATGCTAGGTTAAAGCATCTAAGCACTCAAATTCATGTGATTGAGAAATTTGGATTTCGGGTTGGTGAGGTCGGTTCGACCATCCATATCACATTATTTCACTTCGATTCGTCTAATACTTCAACATTACACATCGTCTCGATATTCTTAGATCGGTCAAGATCAAATCAGTGACCTCGGTTCCATGAGGCCATATCACCACACCATGAAGAAGCATCTTTGGATCAGCTAACTTAGCTCGACTATTCGAACCAGGATGTGTTGAACCGGGTATTGGAGACCCCTCTAAAGACCTACTTTTCTGCCTAAAAACATGGTCATTCTAATCCTATCGAACCGAGTCGTAAAACACATGTCCCATGTCGAGCCGGTCTGGATATCTTTACAGCTCCTATTCTTTCGGATCAAGCGGCACGTGGTTATGTCGAACAAAACTACTACACTCCTATAAATAGGCCCCCAAGGCCTCGCTTCAAGGGGATCAATCTTTGGAATACCGAACCGGACATTGCAAGGCTATTGCAATTGCTAATTTAATCTCATTTCTCTACTTTCTTTCATACAAACCAACTGTATCTTTTAACCTAATAATGTAAACAATATATTATCAAAGTGGACGTAGGCACATTGCCAAACCACTGTAAAACTGTGTGTCTCCTTTGTTTTATTATTTTATGAGATTGGGACTATGAAATTATTCTGTGATTGTTATGGCTTCAAATGTTGGTCGTATAAGAGCCAATTTCTACGTCAACAACCGGATTCATTTGTCTTTTTATAGTAAGCGATGGGGTTTGTTTTTTTTATGGTTTTTGCATCTACTGTTGACATTTGTTCTTCCCAATCAAATCTTCACATGTGTTTCATGGAAACTAAAATACTTTCTGAAAAGCTTATGTTCGTCTTTTGGCTCTTTGGAAGCAGGCGTCGGGTAATAGTCAACTCCCTTTCTTTCTAAAAAAATGTTTTTCAAACTATCGTTCAAGGGTGTATATCCTTTATGGCCTAGCCCTTTGAAAGTTTATCTTTTTACCTTCTCCTTTGTTCTTATTTCCTCTCCTTTTATTGCTGGGTTTGTTCGCATTATAACCATCTTCCTTTGGTTTCACCAAGACGTCGCCTTTGGGAACTTAATTTAAATTCTTAATGGTGGAGCCTCTTTCAATAGCCTCTACTTCTTTTAGTTCTAAGAATTCATTATCTTTCCAATAGAACTATTCCATAGGGGTGGGTTCTTTATCCTGATTCGCTTTCTAAAGTCGGTTTCTTTGTTAATGTCGAAAAATAAAGCATAAGAGTCATCTTCGAACCTGGATCGCCTACTTTAATGACTGCCATGTCGAATCGAATTAGAAATCAATTCAACGATTCACATAGAACTTGGAACATTCAAACAATGGTGTAATGTCTTTGGAACGAGGAGTGTGTAATCGAAACTGTTTTTTTATACTTCTCTGCCAAATCCTCAAATCATGAAATAGGTTTTGGTGGCAACTTGGTAAACCAGAGGGAAGCGACTCATTCCATGTAAATTCATGTATCACTTGTAATTATATAAGAAAAGGTTCAGATATGTAATTCCATTGTAAGTTGGTATTGTAAGTGGATGAACTTCTTTGGATATTCAGCATCCAAAATTTCTTCAACAAACGAAGTCCAACTTAGAGCGAAACCACAATTCTTATCCGTATATTTTCTAGCCATACTTTCCTACATCGGTTTCTTTATCATTCCAAAAATATAATCTTCTCTTGAATTATTCTCCATTGGGCGAACATCAATAACACCCCCGAGCATTTGACTTTGACAACAGTCTCGATTAGCTAGTTGAGACCTAGGTCCTCCATTCTTTGCTAGAACTATTCCGGCGGAGTTTAACACTCTCGGAGGACGTCGTACCAGAGATTGCACAGTTGTGGCATAATCTGATGTTCCAGCATTCACTTCGACGCAAAGGTTTTCCATGTTTTGGTCTTGATCCTCATCAAGTGCGGACATCCTATCCAGATCCTGAGCCGATTTGCATGGAGATCTTGATTTGTCTCGAACTGAGGTTTCTATAAAGTGTGGATCAATTTTCCTCATCTAAGTTTTGATTCGCATCAGTAACATGCATTTTGTGCCCTTGTTTTTGGTTCATCCTATGCATATCGAAAGCAGATGAATGTGCATGTCCTTCTAAATTTGTCTCTTCTTTAACAATTCCATTATCAATTCTAGCTGGAAGCGCAAACAGAGCCTTCATCGTACCCATAAGAACTTTTGGAGCAGTCTCCATGGTTAGTTTTCTTATCAGGATGTTCAAATCCCTCCTAATGATGGTATCCGCTTGAAAAGGAATTCTACCTGGTTGTTAATTTTCATATTAGAAAGAATCGTATTAGTATTCCTTCCGATAGCCATAGATGGCTTTCCACCATCAGATTTGCTTTGGATTTCTCTTAGGAAGCATCTTCTCTTTTAAGTAGAAGGCATGAAAATTTTCCAAAGCTCAGGTTGTTCATCTACCTTCTAGACCTTGCGGATCTACAGTAGATAGCATAGATCTTCTTCAATGTTCCAGTTCTTGGTGAAACAAAAAATGTTTGCACCAAAAATGGCATAAACATTGATTTGATATCAAAACATTAGTCTTTATAGATAATTCAAATGTGATATACATAGATCTAATAAAGTATAATAAGCGAAAATAGGAAAAGAGAGAAACAAAGGACACAAATTTATAATGGTTTAGGTGATAATTTAGCCTAAGTCCATTTAATAAGTTTGATTTTTATTTCCCTTTGCCAATTACAGATAGTTTGAATACAATAGATTGAATAAAGATGAATCACAAGTACAAGGGTCGGCGGAAGTAGATTACAATACCTCTTTAGTGATTATTGTATGCTAAAAGAAGGTTGAAGTCCAATAACATACAAGCAAGGAGAGTCCCATCCTTTTCATATTGGAGATAGTTTGATATTTATGAGAGTTTGAAGATGAGTTGGGCCAGACCACAGCATCAAGAGGCTTGTACTGGAGGTAGGAAGACAAGCATATAAGCTCAAGTTAATATGTCAAATAATATGGATTGGTGCCGATCCATACCATTGGGTAGGTATTGACCCATAATCATGGGTTTGGAGGAATTGTGGTCTTTTTGGTTGACTTTCTTTTTTTATGATGTCTTTGGCCAAGTTTCAGAGCTTTCGGACTTCATTTGATTGTACTTCATATTTAAGCTATGTAGAACCGTATTTTAGGCTTGGTGATCCATTAATAGCTTAACTTTGATACATTAGAACAGTACCAAGCTTGGAGGATAA